>CP136892.1:17612500-27612500 GCA_034359265.1 Canna indica
ATGTCAACCAAACATATTGCACGTGAGAAATTACAATTCATATGAATTAATTTTTTATCAATCTAATATTTTTAAGGTACTTCCCGCAAAATACACATGAGAAGTTAATTCATGGGAATTATAACTTTTCGCAAAAAATTACTTCCCATGTCAATCAAATGAGACCTAAGTACGTACGAAATTACACATATATTATTTGATTTGTGGAACAAATTAATTAACGTGTCAAATTACTTTGTATTTTGCTTTGACGAGATTATATATATATATATATATATATATATATTTAGGGATTCAAAGATCATTCTACCAAATCGTCAAGCACCGTCCCAACTTAGCTAACGTGGAGGTAAACGACGCTTGCGTGACCTGACAGCTGCATACGTGGCCTGCCACGTACATCTAAATTTGAAACGAAGCTTTTTTTACTTAACTTTTAAACACTTATTGTTTTACCATTTTACCCTAAACTTGAAAACGATCGGCGCGGGCAATTAGGGCTAGCGATTAGGGCAGGCGATTAGGTTTGTTCTCAAGGCCATCTCTGGGCGGGCGAGCATGGTGGCGACCTGTCGGCATTCGTGATCGAAAATTCTCTGGTCCCCTCTTTTCTCTCGGCGCAGTAGTTCTTTAGTTGTTTATTTTGTCGAAAAATTTAATATTGACCATTAAATTATTGTATTCTACCACTTGTTGTTCTTTAGTTGTTTAATTTTAGCATATATGTTGTCTGTATGTTGTCTCTCTGTCTATATGTAATGTAGGACAAATTAGTTGTTTAATACATCTGTGTCTATATGTTGTTTGTTTGTTTGTTGATTGCAAACAATGATCAGTTGTGGTCCCTGAAATGTCTGTCACATTTAATTTGTGTTTGTACCATGGTGGGAAGACGTTATTTCATCCTCAAACAAAATATGTCAAAGGGCAAATGTGTTTAACAGAGGAGAACAGTGACAAAATGTCAATGGGAGAGCTCGAATCCATTTTGCATGAGTTAGGCTATAGTCGACCTAAAAAATTGTGGTATCGAGTTCTAAAACACAACCTCGATACTGGGATTATGGAATTAAAGACAGATAGTCATGTAAGGGAGATGGTTGAGCATGGGATCAGCCATGGCCTGATTGATATGTATGTAGAAGCTTTAAAGTAAAGAGAAGCTGTGGAACATGTAGTTGAAATTCCTGATGAGAGAATTGGTATGCAAGATGGAGTTACTGAATCTGATGTTTCTGAGTATCTCCCAGAAACTAATGGCTCTGAGTATGGATGATGATGACAATACCACTGAACATGATGATGATGATGACTTTGTGGTTGCAATGCAGAACATGAGAATTTATATGCAACTTAAGAAAAACAAAAGAAGAAGTAGAAGAAGAAGGAAATCAGGACAAGTAGAGCAGCATGAGGGACAATAGCAAGAAGGAGAACAACATGAGGGGCAGCAGGTGAGTGTGGAAGAAGAAGATGAAGAAAGTTTTGATGAGAATCCTTCCACTCCTAATACTAGTGAAGATGAGTGTGCAAGGAGCAATGGAAAGGAGAAGATGGTTTACTTTAATAATAAAAACATAAGATCATGTGATCCTTTTTCTGTTGGAATGTGGTTTGAATCACATGTTCAATTCAAACATGCAATACAAGATTATGCTATTATTGGTGGTTTTAACATAAAACGGAGGAGGTCATGCAAGGATAGATGTGCGGCAGTATGTACTGAGGGTTGTAATTGGACTATTAAAGCTAGTATGACATAAAAGAAGGAAGCTTTCAGTGTTAAGGAATACACAAATGAGCACACATGTACTAGACCTTCTAGGAATAGGCAAGCCTCGTATCAGTGGCTTGCAAGACACTATTTGAAAAGATTTAGACAAAATACAAATTGGGAGGTGTTGGACATATTGTTAGATCTTGATAAGGACTACGGTATCAAGATTAGCTCGGCCACTTGTTACAAAGCAAGGAGACATGCACGGAAGATGATTATTGGAACTTTAGAAGAGCACTACAACTTCGTTCCCTCATACATGGCTGAGTTAAAGATGGTGAACAAGAACAACTTCTTTGATTTACAAGTTGAGAGAGGTCCAAACTTAGAAGCTATATTCAAGAGATTTTATGTAGGATTTGAGGGACTGCGAAGTTGTTTTTTACGTGGTTGTAGACCTGTAATTAGTTTGGATGGTTGCTTCCTAAAGACACAAATTGGAGGACAACTATTGAGTGCCATTAGTCATGATGGGAACAATCAGATGTTCCCAATCGCTTGGGCAATAGTTAAAGGTGAAAATCAAGACTCTTGGACTTGGTTTCTTGAAAGATTGGTTGTAGATTTGCACATTACAGACGGCTTTGGGATGACTGTCATAAGTGACCAGCATAAGGTAAAATTGGTAGATCTTAAAATATTTTGAAATCTTGTAATTTTTATTTCTTAATCATTTACTTGTTCATGCTTCTAATTTGTTAGGGTCTTGAAAATGTTGTAGGGACAATTATGCCTCAAGTTGAGCACCGTAACTGTGCCAGACATATTTATGCAAATTGGAAAAAGACATATAATGGATATGGACTGAAGAATCTCTTTTGGAGGGTTGTCAAGAGCACTATAGAAGGCAGACTTTAGACATGCTTTGGATGAGATGAGGGCAATGTCACCTGCAGCAGTTGAGGCTTTTACACAGATTGAGGTTAAAAAGTTTTGTAGGTTGTACATCAATGTATTCCCAACATGTGAGGTGGTAGACAACAACATGTCAGAGTGCTCTAATGCATATATATTGAAGACAAGGACAAAACTTTTAATTGATATGTTGGAGGAGATAAGAAATAGTATTATGCAAAGAATTACAGTGAAGAGGGAGCAGATGCTGTATTGGACTGATGAATTGTGCCCAAGGATCAAGAAAAAGTTAGAAAATAATAAGTTAGCTAGTAGAGGTTCTATTCCAACCACAGCTTGACAAAATCAGTAACTATGAATCCCCTATCCCCATGCAACTACGTCATTTTAGAAATATTGGTAGATCTTAACATATTTTAAAATTATGTGATTTTTCAGGTTCGAAGTTTCCAAAGATTGCAATAGGTTTATTGTGGATCTTGAGGTCAAGACTTGTGTATGCAGGATGTGGTAATTGTGTGGGATCCCTTGTCCCCACGCAATAGCTGCCATTAATTATTTGGATCGTGACCCTGCTAACTTCGTGGACAATTACCTGAAGAAAACAACCTACATGTTGGCTTATGAATCCACTATTGAGCCTATGAATGGACAAAAGATGTGGCCAACAATGAATGAACATTTACTGCCTCCAAAATTTTTTTAAAAAAAAACGGGTAGACCCAAGAAAGTTAGGAGGAAGGACAAGTCTGAGCAAGATCCCAACAAAACAGTCAAGTGCACCATATGTGGTGGATATGAGCACAACGAAAGGACTTGTCCAAACAAGGGACAACAACAAGCTTCAAGCTTTGGAGCATCATCCTAGAAGAAAAGAGGTAGACCTCGAAAGGACACCATTGCTCCTCCACAGAAAATCACATCAGCAGAACTTGATAAACTTGTGAGTCAAGGCAATGAAGCATCACTTGAGAGGAGATCTAAGATCCTAATAAGAAAGAAAAATGCACCATCAACCCCTAGAAGCCAATACACTACTGAACCACCATCTCATCAAAGCCAATGCACTACTGAACCACCATCTCATCAAAGCCAATGCACCTTCTCATCAGCATCTCCAAGAAGCACTACAATAAATGTAGTGATTTTAGACGATCATTGGAGTCGAAAAGTGGTCGAAAGTTTGTCGGAAACATTGATTTACCGACCAAATTTCGACTAGTTTTCGAGGCAAAAATTTACGTCGGTAAAACCTTAGTCGAAACCGGTTCCGACAGTTTATCGACAAAAAATATTGTCGAAAATTATCGACCAAAGTTTTAATCGAAAAGTTGTCGGTAATTCCTCGGTAACTACCGACAAAAGTTTTGTCAGTAGCTCCTCGATAATTACCGACTACTTTCTTACCATATTCCATTCTGAAAGTGGTCGGTAATTTCCGACGACATGTCGTCGAAATTTCGTCGATAACTTTAAGATTTTTTTAAAAAAAATGATAATAAACTGAAATAAAAATAGCATTTAGACCTATAATAGTAACAAATAGCATAAACAACAATATAAAACATTCCAATCTAGAGATATAATTCAAAATATGATAAAACATTTATTTTATCATCCAACAAAAGTCTCATTCATTCAAAATAATAAATATTCAAATAATAACACTAAACATCTATGACTTTTCACACATGATCAGTAAGTAGAATCATCCTCATACAGAAATTCATTGTTACCCTGCCGGTCGCCGTCCTGATCATCATCATCATCTCCCATCGACTGCGGACGGTAGCAAACATCGCCGAGAATATGTTGAGGATGTCGAAGTTGATAAAGACGTCGATGCAACAGCACTTCGAAATCCTTCTACATGATCGTCATGAACTGTTGGTTTTGCGTCATCTGTAGTGTTGCTTGTTGCTTGCTATGCTAAGTGTCCGAGCTAGGAATGCCTCCACCCTCGCTCTGAGATTGAGTCTCGGACTAGGAACGCTCCTGCTCATATCGATCCTACACACAAATTACGAACACATTATAATTGAAACTCAAACTGAGAAATAAACAATCAAGTGATTAACTTATTTACACACAAACTTACATAACTTTATCTTGCCCGTGGTTCAACACAACTACCATTAGTTATTTTCTTATGAAAGCGAGTAAACATCTCTACATGCATATAGACAAGACCAAACAATCAAATGATCTTACATACTTAATCCATTACATTACAAAATTGAAAGCATATTTGTTAAGAAATGAAATAAGCCCCGTGACCTGCTATCAGTATGATATCTCAAACTTAGAGATAGCCATACAGTTCGAACATAGAGATAGCCATATAATTTTTTATACACAACTACCAGAAACTAAGAAACAATGTCTATAACAATTTTTTTTGGTCTTCCACCAGATTATGCAAACTCAACTAAATCAACACTACTGCAAGGCTTCCAAAAATAAAGTCCAATAATGAAGTTACTTAGATGACAATAATCAATAGGACACTATAAAGAAAAAATATTACAATAGAGCATTTTTAGTATAATAATTCTAATAGACAATTAGAGACAAAAAAGGCAGAATTTGCATAGTAAATTAGTAAATGCAAGCATACCGCTTCAGGATCAACACGATGAAGCAGTAGTTTTCTCCGTGCTCTGCAGCTTGTCCTATATGCAACCACGACATGACCAAGTGCAAATAATAATGAAGAAATCAAAAGAACATGCAGGCCCCATGAGTTTTTTAAAATCACACTCTCTTGTGACAATGAGGATGAAGCTTCAGATTCAACAACAGATATAGGACTGAAAACACAAGCCTTAATTGACATAACTGAAGTTAAGGAGCATAGCAATGCTGTTGCAAGATATGGGTTACTATATGGCCCTGGACTATCACAAATAGAATATACACCTGCATAAAAAAATAAATTTGCAATATTATAAATGCTTCCCTCACAAAAAAACAGGGAATTAAAAGCTATTGCAATAAGGTCTCATATAAAGAATCTGCTTTGGATTATTAATGTCAAGCTGTCAATTCAAAGCTGTCTATTGAAGATGATACATTTTCTTTTCATCTACGTAGCAGTCACATATATGCCTCCAACTAATCTTCTAGATAACTAGATAGACAAGTATTACTATATAATTAGTTAATGCTTTCTAATTAAACAAAAAATCGACTGATTCAGTGAAAAAAATTTGCAGTCAAATGGCTGTGAAACTAGTTCACCAATTTATTTCTCGTAATTATAAATGGAAACTATTAAAAGAATTACTTCAGAGGAGAAGATATCCGAGTTTCTTATGCATAAATCATAATGCTGCTTTTGAAGATAAAATGAAGGGAATCTCGTGAACAGGTAAAGCATCAGGAAACCCCATCATACGCAGGACAGCAGAATAATACATCTAGAACTGCTTATCATAAATAAGCAAATTATAATTTGATTCAAATGTAAAATATAATTCCTAGTAAGAAATAAAACTATTTTCTACTATCCAACATCTCAAGATTCTGCAGGTTTACTTCCGCTTTAAAAATATAAACATTTTACAATAATTAGTAAGTAGTAACAGAGACGGCGTAATAAGAAAAAATCAATCAAGCGGTCATCGCCTACCTCCCTTGAAGTGGGGTTAGACGGCAGAATACGAATAAACAGAGACGATCCAGCCATCGTCCGACAATTTCTACCTCAGCGGTACACTGGCTTGGAAGGCCATAACCTAGGTTCCAATGGAGAGAAGAAACTGTACCTGGACCGTGCCACAGAGAGAGAGAGAGAATACTTTCCTATGGAACTGCTGCAGTCGCGCCGAGGAGAACTGCTCCAGGCTTTTCATGATTCGTGGAAGGGAGGGGTCGGCGGCCCTCCCACCTATTGTGGATTTGCGGCAGGAGGAAGGAAGGGCTGGCGGCCCTCCTATTTTTCCGTCGCCGGCCGAAACCCTTGCCGGCGGCGGCTAGGGTTTTGGCGGCCCGAGAGAGAGATCGGCGGCGTTCCGACAGAGGAATGTGTAGATGAAGCATAGGTTGGCAGCGGGGAGTGGAGGAAAGGAGAACTTGTGAGATTAGGGATTTTGGGGGGGGGGGGGGGATAAAAACTTTGGATATAATTAGAATTTTAAAAATATTAATATTTTTTATTTTTTTAAAAAAAGTTATTTATAATTTTTCGACTCATTTTGGTCGAAAATTTCTGTCGGTAACTCTTTCCGACACTGAGAGTCGTCTGAACTCTAATGAAAATTTTCGACAATGGATTCTCGTCAGAAGTTGTGGTCGATGACTTTAGTATTAATTAAGTATAAAAATAAGTCATTAATTTTTTTGATGAACTTGCGACTATAAAGTCTGTCGGAAATTATTATCGACTAAATTTTCGACGAAAATTCATCGATAATTTATTAAAGTTTTTAAAAATAATATGTCATTTTTTCGACTCATTTTGGTCGAAAATCTAACGAAAATTTTCTCGTTTCCGAAGCAGAGAGTCGTCGAAAATCTAACGAAAATTTTCGACAATATTTTCTCGTCGGGAATTGTGGTCGGTAAATCCAATATTTTTTGTAGTGAAAGAAGACTACAGTAATAAAGATGAAAGTACATTATGAGCAACTGGTACATAAAGAGAGGGCCAAAGTTATACGTGGTTACGAGGTTATCACTAGTACAAAAACATGAAATGTTTACGTGAGGATAAGCAATAGCCTCTTTTTATTATACTAAAAAATCACATATTTTCATTTTTTTAAAAAGTTCTACCAATGTTTTTACGACATATGTCTGGAGAATAGCTTCACACGACCCTTACATTGGTACACGTGGAGCTCAATTTACAACTATGGTAAACCAAGAGCAATCAAAGAGCACAAGTATAGCAGCCAAACCATCGAGCCATCATCAACAGAAAGATAACCAGCATACCAGCACCAACTTGGGCACCCAGCAGAGCAACACCAGCACAAACAAGGGGAAACGAAAAGAATTGCCATCACCAACCAGAAGCAACCAAAGAATGAGGAAGAAGAAAACTTTCTTTGAATGAGAACAAAACTATATATGTAGTTATTTGTTGTTAAACATGTGATGTTGTTGAGGATAGTGTTGTTAAACATCTGAATTGTGACTTTGTTGTGACTTTATGGTATGTTGTTGTGGATAGTATTGTTAAACATGTGACTTTGTTGTGAAAGTATTTTGGTGAAATTTTTTGGTACTGTGAAATGGTTGTTGTGACTTTAAAATATTCATTTTGTGAATTGAATGCAATCTGAAGTTTTTTGGTGCATACTTTATCAGGATGTAATCAAAATCATGAATATGAATTTACAGATTGTTATGTGCCAAAAATTGGTAGATCGTAAAATTTTGTCAAACTATGTGATTTTTTTTTGTCAAATTTTGTAAAACTATGTGATTTTTTGGGAAATTACAGAATGAGAGCTGAGGAGTGGCTCACTTCTCATATTGACAGAGTAACATACAATAAACAAGTTCTTCATTACTAACAGAAACATGTTTTTAGTCTAATAGAGTGACATACAAGCTAAAGCTGATCTTCATTACTAACACAAATATGTTCAATTTCCACTAAGAACCATTATACTGACAATAACACCAAATACAATCAAGAGGACTATGAATATATTACTATTCATCATTGACTTGTTCACTTTGATCTTCAAGTCATTTAACTCTTTTTCTAGCGACTTGTTCCTCCTTTCCATTGCTTGAACTTTCTCTTCCATAAGCTCAATTTCCATCAGATGACTTCATTTGTCCCTTTTAATAGTTTAATATGATCAATCAAACTCTTCTTATCGGATATTAAAGAGCGCAATTGATTTATCATTAGCCCTTGCTCCTCTGGATCATGTCATTCGAAAAATTTACAATCCTCAGCCTATAGATACTTCAATCATTAACACTATAAAGATTAAGATGAATTTACATTAGGAAATATGATGCACCGGCCAAAATCTATAGCCCCGGATGCTTCAGGGTCCACGACATTAGAAGTTTAGCTTTCATTCCGTGTCTGCAAAAAAATTGTCCTCTGAACAACGTAAAATCAACAGAAGCTTCGCCGATCTCCATACTTGACGTCTTAGCTTTGTTCGGCAAGATTGGGGAAAAAATTAGGGTTCTTCATTGGGGAAAAACAGGTGAACCCGATTAAGTGGGAGTGAAGATGACAAATTACTAGATTTCCCTCGTAAAGTGGGAGAAAGTTGAGGGCAAAAATGAGATTTCATAAAATGAGAGAAAGTTGAGAGCAAAAAGTTATCAGTGGCGGGCCACGTATGCAGCCGTCAGGCCATGCAAGCGACGTTTACCTCCACGTTAGCTAAGTTGAGACGGTGCTTGACGATTTGGTAGAAGGCATAAACGGATGTAAACATTGTGCATTATATGCGAATTTTCAAATCCTGTGTAGAACTTAAAATCTCTGCAAACCTTGTGATTTTTTAGTTTAATTTCCTTATAAATTAACCCCTAGATACGTACATAGAGTCATGCATTTTAATTATCAAAGTCTTGGTTAATTTGGTCTTCCGATCCATCTTCGTTGTCTATAGGGGTGAGAAAAAAAATTGAATTTTCAATTAATCGGAAAATCGATCTGAAACCGAATCGGTTTTTTTGGTTAACCAAATTGATTTTTCTGATTTTTTTGGTTTTTCCGATTTCGGTTAACCTCAATCTGCTACCCAAGAATTCTGGTTCCCTACACCTACGCCTTGGTCACCTTCCACAGAAGCCAATGACATTGCTTTATTAGAACAGACTACTTAAGAACATGTTCGGGTCCAGGAGGGGCCACACCGGGTCGAGGAGGAGCAATATCAAGTTGAGGAGGAGAATCTTTATTCCATCGCCCTCAACCGACCTAGGCGAGCACCATGTCCTAATCCTAGGTATGCAAATATTACTATTTATGCTCTAGCAGTGGCTGAAGAAACATCATGCATTGAAGAACCAACCTCCTATAAAGAAGCCCTAAATCAGACGCATTTAAGAAAGTGACATGAATCTATGACAGAAGAATTCAAGTCATTACATAAAAATAATACTTGAGAACTTATGAAGCTTCCACTGTACAAGAAACTTGTTGGGTGCAAGTAGATTTATAAACTCAAGGAGGGCGGTATCTATAAAGCTAGGCTTGTGGCAAAGGGATAGAGTCAAAAGGAAGGTATTGACTATAAAGATATTTTTTCTCCTATGGTTAAACATATTTTGTTCGTCTTCTTCTAGCCTTAGTAGCCATGCAAGACTTGGAGTTAGAACAGCTTAACATAAAGACAACTTTCCTACATGGTGACTTAGAAGAACATATCTACATGACACAACCTGAAGGGTTTGAAGAGAAAAACAAAGTTGATCATATCTGCCTCCTAAAGAAGTCACTCTATGTCCTCAAGCAATCTCATAAACAATGGTATAAAAGGTTTGATCAGTTTATGCTCGGTATTAGTTTCAGTAGATCATCTTTTGGAAGTTGTGTTTATTTAAAGAAATCAGTTAGTTCTATGATTTATCTGCTCATTTATGTTGATGATATGTTCATTGCGGCAAAAGATATTACTAAAATAGACAGACTTAAGAAACACTTTAAGGGTGAATTTGACATGATGGACCTTGGGGCTGTAAGAAAAATCATTGGGATGAAGATAAAGTGAGACCGCAAAGCAGGAAAGTTATACCTAATACAAGAGACTTATGTAAAGTAGGTGGTTAAGTGCTTTGGCATGAAAGAAGCAAAATCCGTCAAAACACCTCTTACCGCTCACTTCAAATTGTCAGAGTTGTTATGCCCGAAATTTGAAAAAGAAAGAATTGGTATGTCACAAGTTCCCTATGCAAGCGCAATTGGCAGTCTTATGTACGCCATGATCTGTATCCGCCCAGACATAGCACATGCAGTCAGTGTTGTGAGTCGGTACATGACAAATCCGAGAAAATCACATTGGGAGGCAGTTAAAAGGATTCTGTGCTACTTACAAGGTATTTCTAAAGCCAATCTTATTTTCGGTGGAACTAATTAATCATTTGTAGGATATTTAGACTCGGACTATGCCGGTGACCTTGATAAGAGGAGATCGATCACCACATATATCTTCACTATAGGCGGTACTGTAGTAAGTTGAAAAACTGACCTACAACCCACTGTCGCCCTCCTCCACCACCGAAGTGGAGTACATGGCTATTACAGAAGCCATTAAAGAAGCAATCTGGCTTGGGAACCTGATAAAAGAATAAACTTCTCAAAATGGGGACATAGTCGTGCATAGTGACAGTCAGAATGCAATTCATTTGTCAAAAGATCAGATGTTCCATGAAAGGATGAAGCACATCGATGTCAGATTTTATTTCATCAGGGATATTATTTCAAAAGGAGAAATAAAGCTTCAGAAAATTAACACGACTCACAATCCTGTAGATATGCTGACTAAAGTTCTATCGACGGCCAAGTTTGATTACTGTCTAAACTTGGTCAAATTGTTTCAATGCACAGGTTAGCCCTACAGGGCTCTTGGGAGAAGAGGAGAAGGCTATATCGGGTTCAAATCTCATCAAAAGAGGAAATTGTGACGGTTGATTTGATTCAAACCTGAATCCATTACAAAAGTGGATCAAAGAAAAAAGAGATTTTTTTTTTCTATTGCAGCTCTTTGGGCTCGGCCCAGCCTAGGTTGGCCAGAAAGTGGGCCAAACCTAGCTATTGGGCTCGTGTAGCGCCAGTAGATGCTGGCGCTCGCATGCGCTGAACGCGCGAGCCCAGTAGACGAGCGCGCTTCACATGCTCGTTTCCTCTGCATCAGCCCAGCATGTGACGCTGGGCTTTATCTCCAACGCAGCGCCAAATTCGATCAAAATATGTTGTCGCCTGCATTTTTCCTTGACAACACATGCAATTCGAACACCACCACCTCAATTGCTAATTTCTCGATCAAATATCTCATACAAATTAATCACAACATCCATGTGATTAAATCAAATGGCTCAGCTCATTATTTGCGGAATATTTCTTCATTGTTCTCGTCGATTGTGAAGGAATAAGTCGGCTCTCTTTGCCTATAAAAGGACATTGATATGAGGTTCCAAATCATCCCAACATCTCATCTACTCCGTTTCTCAAGCAGGATTCCTGTTAGGTGGCTCTCTTCCCCTTCACACCGTCTTAAGCAGAAGCAAGAAGATTAAGGACGTCACATCCACAGTTTTTAGTCAGAAGCAAGAATCCAAATTCCGGGGTATAGAAAATATCTGAGTCCAGACAATATTTTTCTTTTATAGTTTAATTTTTAGTTTTATTCTGATTCTCTTGTACTAGACATATTTCCTCCTTTCTCTAATAAAATCAGTGCCCTCTTCTCCCCGTGGAGTAGGCTTGCTTGGTACCCCATCGGGTCGAATCACGTAAATTTTAGTATTTTTTGTGTTTTATGGATTTATTCTTTTTGGTATTTTTGTTTTTGACGTTTGGATTTTTGGATCCTTGCAAGAAAACCTATTTTCTTCCTAACCGTGAGTTTTCACTTAAATATGTTTCCTAAAAGCCTATCTTGTATGTGAAACACCATTCAAGTAAGTTTTCACTAGCTAACTGTGAAATGCCTTGTATGTTTTTTAGAAGCTTAGAGTTCAAATATCGGTATAATCTACCTTTGTTAATATATATATATATATATAAGTTTTGACTCTTTTAGGTGGAATATTCAAGGTTCAATTTGTTAGATATACGTACGAAGCAATAAGTCAATCATTATAATTAGATTTTGATTATTAAATCTGTCTTGGGTTGTGGTGAATTTTATGCAAACTTGATATACGTGGTCTGGTCTTGTAGAATGTGAACTGATTTTGAAGTCCAAAAGTTAATCAATTTATTTAATTAATTTTTTTTTCTATTTTTTTTAACTACGTGCAAATATCTTTTATTTATTGAAGTTATATGTCTTATAATTCTGGAGGAATAAGAATTTTTTTTTAAAATAATATATTAATTAAATATTATTAACTATTTATGAACAGTTAATTGAAATAAATAAAAAATTAATATTATGGGACAATTGCTGAGAAGAAAATACAAAAAACATTTGTTAAAAAAGGGTCAAATTAAATATGCTCTCATTCTATTTCTTTTTAAGCAATTTATTTTCTTGTGTTCCAATGGTTAAAAGAGCACTATAAATTAAAGTCTAATTATTTTATGTTCTTAGGTACGCGCTCTTAATTTTTTTGTAAATCAAAACATATATATGATCCAGCATATATAAGACATATCATTCAAGAACACACATAAAAAAAAGAAGTATTTGGATATGTGGACGAAGATATTATATATGAGAACTCAATTAAATCGATTTATAATGATTATCAAAATTATATTTCAAATTGCAATGAATGAATATATATATATATATATATATATATATATATATATATATATATATATATATATATATATATATATAAGCATTAATTATAGCGGTGATTTGAATCCCTTAAACATCTTGATTAATTTAGTTTTCATCTTATTAATTATATCGGTGATTTGAATCGATCCCTTAAACATCTTGATTAATTTAGTTATCATCTTATTAATTATAACGGTGATTTGAATCCCTTAAACATCTTGATTAATTTAGTTTTCATCTTATTAATTATAACGGTGATTTGAATCCCTTAAACATCTTGATTAATTTAGTTTTCATCTTATGATGTCTTTTTACATATTTAATTAAACAATAAAAAAACCTTTTTGAATTCCACATATTCATAAACAAAATGATAGACATTAATTATATACTTGACAAAATTTATTACAAATAAAAAATTCCAACTACATGTTTATTTCGTGCCAATAATTAAATCATATCAATCATGTGAAAAACCTCTAAAAAGATATTATTTTATTATTTTATTCTTACATAGCATTGTTAATCTTAAATTAAATCAATTAATTACTATTGGCACGGCTCGATGAAGGCGGGGGGCAAGTGTTGAACTCATCCTGGCACGAAGGGCCTGGATTTGAAGGCGTTGCTTTGAGCTCCAAAATCAAATCACCATCACTCATCCTCGACCATTCTCCTCCGAGTGACCGTAGGGCGATAAGAGGACCGACAGATGCGACGATCAGGACAAGAAGCAATAAGTATGCTGAAGCTGAGGAAGTCTTCATCTTTGCTATGATGAATTAGAAAAATTAACACAACCTTAATTAGTTAATTAAATAGTTGTGTTGGTGAAATGTTGATGCATGGCTCGGCATATATTTATATAGGGAGAGGAAGACTTCATTACTTGTTTGGATTCAATTCATCTAATTCCAATTAAATCAATTAGACTTTGACCGCCCCGAACACTTCTCTGGGGTTACATTTAATTATATATAGTCATATGTATATGCAAATTTACTACTCATTTACTATGTAGACTATGAACAAATGTAAATACGTACGAAATTACACGGATATTATTTGATTTGTGGAACAAATTAATTAACGTGTCAAATTACTTTGTTTTTTGCTTTGACGAGATTATATATCTCAAAAAAAAAAGATTATATATATCTCGTAAAGTCATAATTATTTAGGAATTCAAAGTTCAATTACTAAATGACCACTTGCATATATAGACTTTGACAATTGACAAGACCTGCATATATATATATATATATAGAGAGAGAGTCAACGTGACAGACTATATATATATAAAGAAGGAGAAAGGTCCATAAAAAATACATGATCAAGCTCAGACGATCTTACAAAACTCCACACATTGGATTCTTTAAGATGCCGAGCTAGATTTGTAGCTCAGTGAACCGCTTTATTACACTCCCTAAAGCAGGATGAGAAACTACAACTTTGGAACTTTGAGATGAAGTCCTTAATTTGCTGAACAACCAGCCTGAACCGCTTTATTACACTCCCTGAAGTCCTTAATAAGAGTCTTGGAGGAATCGGGCACCTTCCCTGAACAGCTTCTAACATGAGTTTAGAATCACCTTCAAGCTACTACTAGAAATATGGTCTTCAGCAACGGCTATCAGCAACGGCCGCTCAAGCCGTTGCTATTTGCAACGGCATTCATACGGCCGCTCGAGCCGTTGCAGATATGAGGTATCTGCAACGGCTTTCTAACGGGCGAGTGAGCCGTTGCTGATGATGTTAATTATCAGCAACGGCTTTCTAACGGACATGTGAGCCGTTGCTGATGATAACTTATCAGCAACGGCTTTCTAACGGGCGAGTGAGCCGTTGCTGATAAGTTTATATAGGGCACGCAGTCGCGCCCGACCCTTCTTCCTCCCGCTGCTGCCGCCGCCGCTTCTGCTCTCGCCTCTCGCCGCCGCTGAAATCCGACCGAAACCCTATTTCTAGGGTTTCGGCCGACGGCGGTCGGCCGATGGACTCAGCGAAGGACAACCGGACGAGCGAAGCCCTCGAGAACTGCAAGGAGCTGCTCGACTACGCCATCGGCGAGCTCAGGAACTCGGTCGACAAGTTTTCCAATTTGGAAGTGGCCAAGATGGATGACATTGTCGACGACCTCAAGGTCTGGCTCAGCGCCGCCGTCACCTACCAAGAAACTTGCCTCGACGGGTTCCAGAACACATCCGGCGACGCGGCGGCGTCCATGACCAAAGCCCTGAACAGCTCCTCCATGCTGACGAGCAACACGTTGGCGATCGTCGACCAGATGTCGACGGTGCTCACCTCGTTCCAGCTGTCGTCCCTTAACCGGCGATTGCTCGCGGAGAACAAAGTCAGCGACCGCCGGGAGTTCCCCGAGTGGTTCCACCATGAGAGACGGAGGCTCCTCGCGCTCTCGCCGCAGGAGATGAAGCCGGACGCGATAGTGGCGCAAGATGGGAGCGGAAACTACAAGACCATATCGGAGGCTATCGCCGCGGCACCGGAGAAGTCCAATAAAACCTCGAGCGGTGAAGGCCATATCGGATGCATCGCTGGTGCCGGCGCAGGCCACGGTGAAGAGCTACCTCGGCCGACCGTTGCTAAAAAGTGTATATGTTATCAGCAACGGCGTTGCTACGGACTCAGCGGCCGTTGCTGATAATATTTTTAGCGACGGCCCGAGCGGCCATTGCTAAGTCATCAGCAACGCGCGTTTCTGTCACGGCTCTATTGCAACGGCTCGGCCGTTGCTGATGCTCTTCAGCAACGGCCCAGCAACGGCACCAGCCGTTGCTGATGGGCATGTTTCTAGTAGTGAAGGATTATGTGAGTAAGTTGCTGATGAGCAGCATATTGAATAGCATAAAGAAGAGCTTTAGCCTCAGACATGGCAGGAGAACAGATGCCAGAAAGATAGGTGCAAGCAACATAAGAGCAAATGCCCTTACTGTCACGAACCACCATACCGCAGCCAGCCTCTGAATTTTGCTAAGAGCCATCAAAACTGATTTTGAAGAAGTTGTTATATGGGAGAATCCACTTAGGAGGGCTACAAAGATTTGCATTGAGAAAATTATTACCCCCAGGTACCTTGGGTGAATGTATCTGCGCATTAAAGGCGAGAATTTTTGAGACGAGGCTAAGAGGGGTGAGTTGCCTGACGAGGTTGACCTTAATGACTTAATGAATTTTTGAAATGAGAAAATTATTCTCATTTCTAGCGTACCAAGTAAACCAAAAGGTCACAACAATTAATGACTTAATCCATTCATTAGACAGCCTAAGCCAACCCCCCTCTATCCAGGAGGTTCTAGGAGCGAGATCAAAAGAAGTTTTAGAAGAAAGAAAAGACCAAATAGAGGATGAATAAGAATAGAACAAAAATAAATATTCAAGAGTCTCAACTTCTAAAGGATTCGGGCAAAGAGGGCAAGCAGTGACAAGAAATCATGCCTATATGACTTAAGTAAGCCCTAGTTGGGAGCCTACCATGCAGTAATTTCAAGAGAAAAAGTTGAATTTTGGGGGGGAGTTTAAGCTACCAAAAAATAGACCAAGGAACATTACTATTGTGAACTTGAAGGCTACGACTTTTAAGGAAATGATAGGCCAAACCCGTGGTAACAGACCCATTAGCCTCATGATCCCAAACCCAAGTATCATCATCAAGTGTTAGGGACAAAGTAACCTTCCTGATGGATTCCCATAGATAAGGATGGAAACACAGCATACTAAAGTTATCATTTCCATGCATAAGGTAATTAACCGAAAGGGAATCAAGAGTAACATTCATATTCACATAAATAGGCTTTAAAGAGAATGAAATATCAA
Source organism: Canna indica (assembly GCA_034359265.1). Taxonomy (NCBI): domain Eukaryota; kingdom Viridiplantae; phylum Streptophyta; class Magnoliopsida; order Zingiberales; family Cannaceae; genus Canna; species Canna indica. The sequence continues at coordinate 17,629,406 of CP136892.1, forward strand.
AGCACCAAGCATCATTCATCACAGAAGTAGCAGTACGAGTGTTTAAAAGTTTTTTAAAACCAAACCATAAGTCCCTGAACGCCAAGACAAACAGCTTCCAAGCATAAGCAAACTTAGTAGGAGTGGTAACAAAAGCTTGAGTAAGTAAAGGATATTTATTCCTAACCAATTGAATCCAAATTGAACTACTATTCTCAAGGTAAGAATGCATTCTCTTGAGCTGAAGAGTTGCTTTGATACTAAGGTCATGCATCCCAAGACCTCCCTCCTCTTTTGGAAGAGTCAAAGTATCCCACTTAATGAGGTGAAGCCCCTTACTATCATCCTTAGGGGACCAAATAAAATGCCTTAATTTTGAAATAATGAAATCTATAAGCTTGCTAGAAATCCAAGAGACAGATAAAGTATGCAAAGCTATAGAATTCAACACAGAGTTAACCAAAACAATCCTATCAACCTGTGATATAAAATTATTTTGCCAAGAACCTATTTTATTATTAGTGCTCTCAAGCACATAGTCATAAGAATGAGGGGGAACCCTCATAGGAGAAATGTTTGCACCAAGATATTTGAAAGAAAACTTGCCCCCTTTCATGCTAAGAACATTACAAACATGCCGTTTAATATTAGAAGTATTCTTTGAGAAAAAGAATTTTTGATTTGCTTAAATTTGTAGCTTGCCCAGTAAGATTCTCATATATAGAAAGAATATTCTTAACAACATGAAGACCCTTATTAGTAGCTTTAAAAACAAAAAGCACATCATCAGCATATATTAAATGAGATAATTAAAAATTATTCCTAAGCTTGAAATGAATAATATCTTTGTTCTCCACAGTCAAATTAAGCAGATTATATATATATATATATATATATATAAATTAATGAGTAATTTACCCAAATCGGATTTTGGGAATGAAAAATTCCCAAAATCGGATTCAACATTAGGGAATTCCCCAAACAGGAATTTAGTGGATTTAATACCGATTTTACCCCTAGCCAAAGTGACTTTGACCAAAAATTTAAAAAAAAATAAAAAAAATAAAAAAATAATTTTAATTTATAAAATACTTTTTATGATAAAAATAAGATATTAGAAAATAAAAAATATATATATTTCAAACTCTCTAATATATTAAAGACTTTTGTACAAAGTCTATAAATTTAAATTTAAATTAAAAATTATGAAATATTTTGATGTAAAATATTTTTCTAGATCATAATTCATCTTTTGTATCATTAAAATATTATTTTATGAATTCAAATATTTTTTTAAAAAAATTATGAAGCTATTATAGATTTTGCACAAAAGTCTCTAATGAGTTAGAAACTTTTGTTTATAGTAATTTTATAATTATATAAAAAAAATTAATTCATAAAAAAATATATGTGATATAAAAGATATGCTAGAGTCTATCAAAATATTTTGGACAAAAAATATTTCACTAACATCATAATTAAAAATTAGTTCTATAGACTTTGGACAAAAGTCTCTAAATAAAATTTAATGCATTAGACTTTTGTCCAAAGTCTATAATATCAAAAATATTTTATAATTTTTAATTTAAATTTGGATTTATAGATTTTGTACAAAACTCTCTAATGATTTAGAGAGTTTGAAAATATATTTTTTAAACTCTAACACATAATTTCTATATCATTAGAGAGTTTGAAAATGTATTTTTTAGAATCTAACACCTCATTTCTATTATACTTTTTTTAAAATATTTTTAAATATTTTTAAATTTTTAACCAAAGTCTTGAACTGATTAGAGAGTTTGAAAATATATTTTTTAAAATCTAACATCTTATTTCTATTATACCTCTTTTTTATATAAATTAAAATTATTTTATATATATATATTTTTTTAATGTTTAACCAAAGTCTCTAATTGGTTAGAGACTTTGGCCAGGGACAAAATCGATATGAATTTACTCAATTTTTGTTTGGGGAATTCCCCAAAGTTGAATCCGATTTTAAGAATTTTTCATTCCTAAAATCCAATTTAGATAAATTCCTCTAAATTAATTAACCCCCAGATACGTACGCAGTGTCATGCATGTTAATTATCGAAGTCTTGGTTAATTTGGTCTTCCCATCCGTCGTCGTTGTAACTTGTCTAATTCAATTTTGAATTGATTAATTAATCTTCACGCATGCATGCAAAATTTAACGTGTGATTTCATTAATATATATGTACTGCGTACCATTTCTCTCCTTATATATAGAGGCCAGCGCATCCGTCTCCATCAACATGCCATATCACTGGGGCGGACCCGCACTAGGGCCAAGGAGTCTCGACATTAAACCCTCATTAAAATTTTTCAAATTATTAAATATTAAAAATAATTTAATATTTTTTTAAAACAATATATGATATAATTGTATAATTATCAGTAAATTCAAATTCTTTCATAAGTTTGTCCATAATCTAGTCATTAGTTATTGAAATTTTTTGCTTATAGATTTAGCTAGGTTCGATTCTTATCTTTAGTCTTTTATATGCATTATTTATTTATTTTCATAATAAAAAATATAAAATCCTATTTTTTTATAATAAAAAGCTTTAAATTCATTTTTATAATTTTTAACTTAAATCCAAAATTTCTCTATTAATTTTTTTACATCTAAAGCTCTTATGTTGATTTTATTCCTAATACATCTTTCTATACTATTATCCATGCTTATATTATTAAGTTATGCAGAATTTTGTGGATGTGTTATTCAATATATGATTGAATAATTAGTTTGCTTATCAAGCATTAAGAAAATTTTTGGAAAATGAATAAGACATGTAATGTTTCATTCATGATTGTGAATTTTATTTAATTGAGAACCCAAATTTAAAAAATAATGAATTTCATTAATCATCTATATTAATTATATAATACATCTTCACGATGAATACGATTTATTTTTGGAACATGAATCATGAATTCAAGTTAGTTTCACTACTAGAATAACGATCTTCATCAACGGCTGGTTCCGTTGGTAAGCCGTTGGTGAAGACCATCACCAACGTCGTGGCAGAAAAGTGCGTCGCTGATAACTTAGCAACAACGGAGGCTGACTGTTGTTGGTAACGTATGAGCAACGACTCACTTGGTCGTTGCTAATACGGTATCAGCCACAACTTAGCAGCGACCCACCATCTGTAGGTTGCTGATATCGTTATCAGCCACAGCTCTGCAACGACCCTTCTGTTGTTGTGGATATTGATATCAGCTACGGGCCGTCACCCGTAGTAACGCCGTTGCTGAAAGCCAATTATTGTAGGTCATCAGCAACGACTTTGATGTTGCGGTCCAAGAATTACGATACGCTTTCAGCGACGGCTTTGAAATAGACAACCGCGGGAAAGCCGTCGCTGATCTCATTAACTTGTAATTGAAAAATTTGAAAATTAAAAATTTCCATTGATACATTTATTTAACCTGATACATAACCCACACATCCATCCATTCAAAAACACATACATTCACAACATCACAATTAAATATGCCCAGATATATATCAAAATAATTATATTTATAATTATAATTATCCATAATCGTATAAAAACTATACGAAATCAAAACTATCGTATCAACACGATACAAATCAAAATTGTCGTATCAACACGATACGATCAAAACTGTCGTAAGTGAAGTATATTTTAAAACATCCAAAACTATCGTAAGTCAACAGTATCAAAACTATCGTAAGTCATGCATAACAAAATATCCAAGTCATAACAAGTCAATTCATAAACAAGATAAAGTCTCACTACGGCAGTGGAGGATGGTCAGGATCTGCGGCGGGGTTTGTAGTGCTTGAGTGTAGACTGGCGTGGATTGGGTCGAAGACAATGGATTTGGTGTCGAAGGCATTCCAATGCAGGTATGAGCTGAGATATTGCGTAACATGACATGCATCTCCTCCATCTTCCGACTATGACGCTCCATCATCTGACTCTAACGCGCAACCGTCTCCACCAACGTCGCTATCTGGCTCTGATCCTGAGCCCGGGAGGTGGAGGCCGGGCCACTAACTAGCAATCGAAAGGGTCGGTGCCCCAAATGGCCCGAGCACGGCTCACGCATGCCCACTGTCTGCAAATCCATATACGCGAGCGTAGTCTCAACCACCAGTGCCATCGACCCACGCTCACGCGTCAAAGTCCTCGGGGGTTCCCCCGTGCCGCGTCACCGTTTGAGTGTAGGTCTCCTACACGAGTTTGTTTTTTTATTTCATTATTTTTCTAATTATAAACTTAAATTATAAATAAATATTGCATAATTGAAACAAATATACTTACCATGATTACTACAGCAGGGGTGTCGATTTACTCTCTCGCCCCATGTCCTCGACGGTGTGTCCGCTTGAACACATCCACCGGGGTGGGTTGCTAAACACTCCTGTTAGCCATCACCTGCGTCTACATTTACGAAACAAATACATTAATTAGTACATAGAGTAAAAAATACAATATATAATTGAAATTAAGGTATAATACTTACCATATGACTCGCGTGCACTACAAATGATATAGACCCGCCAGTGTGACGCGCTCCTCCCTGGACATGTAGTTTCTAGCCGCAGTCCGGGATACTTCCTGCCACCGCCCCATCAACCATATCGCCATGAGTTGGTCCTAGATATCCGGAGTAATCCAATCGGGGCCGTATTCCTGAGTCTCCATGATGTTTGTGGTCCCAGCTCGATTCATCGCCTGGGATGTGGCATGCCCCTACTGGCCGTTGTACCTCTGCCGAGAAATGGCCTCCCACATAGTGTAAATAAAGGACCTCTGGTCCTCTGGCCATGTATAGCGAGTCTGCAAAACAATAATGTCAGTATCAATATCTATAATCATCATGTATATAAAATTTTTAAATACATACCTCAAACTCGTGCCAGACAATTCTCACATAAAGGTTCATCGGCAGCTTTCAACATCTTGCAAAATTCTGCGACTTATTTATTCGATAATTTAATCTCTATCGCAGGTTGTACTTCTGATGGCAATTCTATGACATCAACACCCATAGTATCTGGTGGCACTGACGTCTCAGTAACTGGCCGCTCCACATTATCATTCAAGTAGAATTGACCGCCAAGATTATCATGTATCATAGTTTTATATGGATTAATTAGATGGATTGGATGAAGAAACACCAACAGAAGAAGATTCACCATGTGTCTAAACGACAGGATTACTCGGCGTCCCGACTTCACGTGACTCACCGTGACAAGTCCATAGAAAATATCTTGATGTAAATTCTTTGCTATGCAGATGCAGAGTGATAGTTTCCTGATCCAAAAATCGTGCATTTGTGCAATTGCGACACGGACATCAGATTTTATCACCGCTAACGAATTTTCGATTTGAATATGCGAAATTTAGAAAGTAAGTTATGCTAATCGAAACTCATTCGTTAAAGCTCCACGATCAAAACGTCGGTACATCTAACTTCGACCGCTCGACATGATTCTGTCAATCAATGACAATATCTTTAGTTAATGTCTTTAGGTGAGATGGTCTTATTCCATTTAGGATTCATGTTATTCATATTGCACTAAGTATTTCTTTTAGCCGTTCACCTCATTCCAAATTTTGATAGCATCTCCTTATAGTTCTTCGAATACGCATATCATCTGGGCGCGTATCGAAGAACAAGGGAGATCCAGTAGCCAAATTTATGAATGCGTATCAGTTAAAAGAAACAACTAAGTGCAATACAAATAACTATGTTCCCAAATTATCCAATTAGAGACAATTCAAGTATTGTATGTCGTATAAAAGATCATCTATTTCATTTCAGAAACATACAACCCCCGAATGGATCTAAGGTTTTGCAAAATCATACTCGACTCGTCGATGCGTTCGTGAAATGTATCAACTCGTCGGATGCATGGATGATTATTTTCTAAGTTTGTGGATGTCATCGCGAGTCCATAGTGGCGCGAGTACACAGTGAACGTCGGCGTGAGTCCTTAGGTTTCGACCCCAACGCCGGCGACAACGTCCATAATGGTTTAATTTTATCGACTCGAGCATTAATTGGACTAACAAAAATTGAATTAACACTAATTAAACAATACTAACATTAATATTTATACCCTAATTAACAAATTAAACTGAATAAATTGATTAACATTAACACTAATTAGATTAGCATTAACACTAACACTAATTAACAAAAATAATTAACATAAATAATTAAACTAATTAACAGAAATAGTTAACACTAACACTAATTAACATAAATAAAAAAATAAATAATTTAGGGTTTCATTAAACCCTAATCAAATGTGACTAGGGTTTAATTAAACCATAATCACATTTGATTAGGGTTTAATCAAACCCTAATTAAAAAAATAGGCCACTGTTAGCACACTATTCTGGCACCGGAATCTAATGTCCCATGTCAAACACTGTACAAGGGTCTGGCGGCCGGAGGTCGACCAAAACCTTAGGGTTTTGGCCGGCCCTAATGATGGAGAAGAAACCTAGAGGGAGGGATCGGAGGAGAGGTTACTTGGAGGCGTGGCAACAACGACATAAGTCGGCGGGCGCAGTGTCAGCATTCACGAGCAATGACAGATTGAGTCGGCGTCTACGACGTTGGTAGAGAAGAAAGGGGGCGTGCGTGATCTCAGAGTTAAATATATCTATCACCAACGGCTCACTTGTCTGTTGGTGAGCCATTGCAGATTATTAATATCATCATCAATGGTCGATGCGGCTCCCACTAAGCCGTTGGTGGTAAGTATTTTATGTTCACGCTGCAAGCGCACCATCGACTAATGAGCGACAGATACATAAGCCGTACGTAAGCCGTTGCTAATGTAATAATAACATCACCTACGGTCGATGTGGCGCTCGCTAAGCCATTCCTGATACCTTATGTCATTTGCGCACCGCCTGTGCACCATTGACTTGTAAGCAACAGCCGCAGCTGCCGTAGGAACGTCGTGGGTCATTCCAACGACCTGGGTGGCTGTGGGTGATGACCGTCAGTGATTATAACATTTCTAATAGTGTTATACTTTTAATGTAATATCAATTGCAAGTACTATTGATGCACTAAAGAGCAATTATTTTTCTATTTGCACTTGTAATTTTGTTAACCTCTTATTAATTTTTTAGTTTTCTTCACATATTATGCTTCATAAAGTTCGCCCTCGAGATGAGCAAGGCAATGCATTCCTGCATCCTGATAGAGTTTGCTTCAGATAATTGAGATTAAAGAATTCTCTTTTAGTTAATAATTTTTAATTTGAAGACTTTTGCATTATTTCAAAATATGAAAATAGACAAAGAAATTTGTACTATTATGATTTGTGATATTAACTAAAATTTTGAAGTTAAATGATTAAAATAATGTTTATTAAATATTTATATTCTAAATTGGATCACCCTCAGTTAAATTTCTATGTCTACCATTGCATATCACTCGCCCCTATGAGTTTGTTTGAGTGATTAATATATTGCATCAAATTTAGACTTACTCAGCTGCTTTGGTGTGCCTTTTGGTTATTGTCCTCCTCATTACATATGTCGTCGATCCTCTTTCTGCCTTGCGAACCCTCGATGAGGCGTGGAGGAGGGAGAGTATTGCTGGTATGATGCTCAATGGCTTAGTTACCGATTATTCGTGCAAAGGTCAATATAACGGTTGCCAAACGCCACCGTGACCGCATAGGTTGTAATTGTAATTGAATGATGGTTAGTGATGGATGGATGGATGATATGTCGTCTATATTGATTATATATAATGCAAAATATAAATAGGACAATAATGGCAATCCTGGGCCAACTACGGAAGGATTCGCCCACTCTTGTTGATTAATTATGATGCATTTAATTAGCTAGCTAGCATGAAAATTATTGGGATACAATAAATAAGTGATTTGTAATAAAAATATATCAAGTGCGCCTATACATAGCAATTGATTTGACTTATATGTGTGAATCAACACTATTTTTTTTGCTAAAACAAAAACTAGTATTAAACTAATAAAGAGTTAACAAGATCAAAGATCCCGAGCCAAATTATCTCCAAGTCTAGAGGTCTACTAGTAGGCCAAACAAAACTGCCTCTAAGAGCTCTAGCTCTATTAGCTGCCTAGTGAGCAACTTTATTTGTTTCCCTAAAATAAAATTTAAATCCATCCACTTTACATAAACTTTTTAGGGCTTTCATATCAGAAATAATAGACGTAATCTTCCAAGGTACCAAACTGTTTCGCTTAAAAATCTCCACCAGTGTTTGAGAATATGACTCAATGTAAAAAGGTCACAGATCGTGTTCGATCGCAAGCTTAAGACTTTCTTTAATCGCCAAAGCCTCAAGCTGTAAAATGTCATCACCTTCCATGAAAATAGCAGTAGCCAGAGAGCAATTGTGATTGACGTCTCTTACAATTAAGCCTAAACCATCTGCACCATTCAACAAGGAAGCATCACAATTCAATTTTAACATACCCTGCTCAGGAGGAATCCATTTAACATAATAAATTCTCACCAGTATAAGACAATATTTTCAACATGATACCCTTCAGGGTAGGCTGCCTAACCTCGTGAAGCAAATATTTCCTAATGTGCCAAATGAACCAACATATTCATCTTAGAGCGTCCCGCCGCCTCTGGTGCTCGTACTAGTGGTGACACCATTTGTCGCGGTTGTGGCACCCATTTCGAAATGACACCTCTGACAAGATACAGTACTTGTTCATTCACATCGTCCGAGAGGGTGATGAGTTGAGGCAGAAGAAATGAAATAAGAAGTGGTGGGGGGAGGTGACCTAGACTTTGTTGAATAAAAAAATTAATTAAAAAATTATTAATAAATGAGAAGATGATGAGCTGGGGCTTTGAATAAAAAATAGAATAAAATATTATTTTTTAAACATGTTAGCACGCCACGTCACTAATTTAATGGGGTTGCAGATAGTATTTAAACGGTTGGATTCAATTGGAACAAATTCGAAAGTACAATATTCAATTGAGATAAATAAAAGTACATGCCACGAATTTGAAAAATTCCAAAGTACATGATATATTCAGGTATTTTTCCTTGTAAAAAATATGGATAACATACAAAAGGGTCCCTCAAATATACACGAGTTTTCAGAGTGGTCCCTAAAAGAAAAAAACCGGTCAACGTGGTCTCTCTAAAATATGACTCGGGCAAAATAATCCTCGACTCGGCCAAAATAGCCTATAAAATATATTAGTCAAAAATATATTGTCTCTAAAATATGACTTGGGAAAAATAGTCCCATACTCGGGTAATAATATATGAATGTCAACAAGTATCAAAACTCGACTATTTTGCCCGAGTCCGGGACGATTTTTCCCAAGTCATGTTTTAGAGGGATCACTTTGACCGATTTTTTCTTTAAGGGACCACTTTGAAAACCCGACTATATTTGAGGGACCAAATTATACATTATCCCTAAAAAATAAATTATGAGTATATTTGAGAGAGAATTGTTACTGGACCAGGTGGCGACCAGATTATACATCTTATAATAAACACTATTCATTGTGCTGACGGATGATTAACAAACTTTTTTGAAATTTGAATTACCATCGTGAATTAATGTTATATCATCATATTTCTCCATTTTTTATTTAATTTTGAATTATATATATATATTCTGGTAATATTTTGGGATTTTGTGTGTCGGGGGCTTTTTTGTAAAAAGGTTGTGACTCGTTCGCTATAAATAGTACCTCTCCGCTCAACCCTTGCACGAACATCTTTGGAAATGGTGTTTTCAGACCAAGACGATGTGTGACGAGCGGAGGCGGAGCGTCCGGAGTTTGGGGGAAGTTGCATTCCAAGGTAGGATTCTTTCCCTTCCTTTTGGTCCTTATTGTAGGGTAATTATGAGGACTGAGAGCATCTCGGTGTTAGATAATTTCTATTTCGAATCTATTTAGTTTCGTTAATATTTATCGACGATTTGTGTTTTTTCGGCAAACCTATCTATTTTTGGAAAACTTTGGCCGGTGGACTATTTTGGGCCGGCCAAGTATTCCCGAGTCTGGTGGTAGTCACTGTGCCGCCGGAACGCCACAGATCGGGGTAGGAAATTCGAGCAAGCAGCACCTCTTTGAGGGCCGGCGTTCGCCCTCTTGAGGCGGATGATGCCTCGATCGAGGCTACAACAACCACGTTGGGGCGGGGCGGCTATAGCCTATGCGCATGCAGCCCGACCTTGAGGCGACGCAACACCGCTTGGGGCGGGCCAGTGTTGTCTGCCAACACTTCAACGACAATTGCCGCCTGAGGGGACGGGAGAGGGCAGCGGCCTCCGCCCGGGTACCTTTGCCGGTAGCGCCGCCCCCCGGCTCAACTAAGGAGAAGGGGGTGGACCCTAACTTTTCCTTTACCTTTGTGTTGTAATAGTGATTTATTAGTTGTAACATTGGTATATGATTGTAACAGTGATTTGTTGATTATAACAGTGATATTTTATTGTAACAATGTTGTTTGAGAATTATACCAATGTTATAAAGAGTAGATATATTTATTATAGTAGTGTTTTTGATACTAAGTATGAGCGTTATATGTTTATAACAGTGTTACAAACTGTTATAGATAGAGTAGTAGTGTTATAATGAGTTACTTGTAGATGATTTTAAATGAAAATCTAGGAGTTTTTTTGAAAATTAATTTCAGGGGCTTTCTTTGGTCAGATTTCGATATATTTTATATAAATATTTATGTAATTGATATTCCAGACCCATTGGTGAAGTCAAATTCTTCAATTGGGGGCAGTATCATTTAAATAGTTTGGTTTTAGTGCTTTGATTTTCGTGCTAAGTATGTTAATAATTTAACTTTAATATTGGAGCTTAGTGGATCCTCTCCTAGACTCCTATGAACCCTACACTATGTGACATTTTTCTTTTTGTGCTATTATTTATTGAGTTTTGATTCAGTATTATTCCTTGAAATTCCTTGCATAATTATTTGAACCATGACATGTAGCGCTCATCTAGATGATATATCTATGATCATATTGGTATTATATGTTGATTATATTGGACATGCCCTATGCTAAAACTTTGCTCATAAGGGTTATTACCATATGTGTTACAATGACTTGTGTTATATTTTTTACGCATTAGGGACATGTGTTATTAGTAGTGTTTTAAAGATTGACATGATATTACTGCATTCATTAGTACTCTATTTATTATGATAATCTATTTGTGGCCCAATGGACCTAAGAGAGTCCATGGCCAAGAAATATCGGTATTTAGTAGATGCACTGCGGCGTGGGGGCATTGCGCAGTGCCCGTGGGTAGGGGTGGAAATAGGCCAGACGACCTGTGGCCTGGTCTGGCCTCTTTAAAAAAAACTCAGGTCTAGGCTTATTTCTATGCTTGTTTTCCTTATCAGGCCAGGTCCAGGCTCACTATAAGGCCTATTGAGACTGATAGGCCGATCTGGGCCTGTTAAGGTAGTATATATAATATATAATAAATATATAATATATAATAAATATATAATATTATTAGTTTGTTATATATTCACATTATATATAATTATATATATATATATATATATATATAAATTTAATAAAACAACAACTATTGTTATTATGTTTAAATTTGTTGTTATCACAAAAGTAGGTTTTATAAATATGTTTCAAGTTTTAGCAGGCTTTATAAACATGCCACAAGCCAGACCAGACCTATGAATAAGCCAGACTCAAGCTAAAAAAATAGTCTATAACAGGCCACAGCTAAGGTCAGACCAATTTTTTTTACTATACAGGCTTGGCCTATTTCCACCCCTACACGGAGGCTATCCTTGGATAGTCGTTCTCCGTGTACGAGCGGACGGGGAGAACCACTATCAGTATTTTTACGGTCCATACTGCTCTTGATTCGTTGATAAATTATATATAGGTGGCATTGATGCATGAAGAGCTATTAGAGTTAATTTTAGATTATATTTGCAATTATTGGAGTTCATGCCATTTTGAGTTATTATCTTGGTGGCCTGCAAGTCTAAGAATGAGTACACTGAAGCAGAAATTAATGCCGCAAACTTTGACAACAGAGCTCTCAATGCTATCTTCAGTGGAGTTGGTCCCTCTCAGTTTAAACTAATTTTGGCATGTTCACTGGCAAATCAAGCTTGGGAAATTCTAGAAATAAATCACGAAGGACCTCTGACGCTTCGAAAGTCCAAAGTTGAAATCGTGAACACTAGGTTTGAGAACCTGAAAAAGGGAGAAGATGAAATTATTCAAGACTTTCATGGGCGTGCCAAAGATCTTATGAAAAATGCAACTAACCTTGGAGAATCCTTCTTTGAAGAAAAAGTGTGAGAAAAATCCTCAGATCTTTGCCTTCAAAATTTGACATCAAAGTAGCAGCTATCAGTGAGGTTCATGATCCATCAGTTATGACTCTTGATACATTGATGGGAAAACTTGAAATATATGAGTTAGAACTCTCAGAAAAATACTCACACAAGGAAAGAAAGAAAAACCATGCCTTTAGCGTCGCAAAAGATGAGGTTAAGTCAGAATATTGTTTAGAAGATGAGATGGATGTTGTCTTTTCTCTTATGACGTAGAATTTTAAAAGATTTCTAAAAGCTAGAAACAAGCAAAATCAAAATTCATAGTTTCAACCGTAGTTTCAATCACAGTTCCAACCAGGTGGTAACAACAACTCAAAATCAAAATTCACAATGGGAGAAAATAGAAGAGGTCAGTCGTCACTCGTCAGCACTCAAAAGTGATTCAAAACAGAAATACTAAGGTATAAAATTCTTTGAATGGGAAGGATATGGTCATGTAAGATTTGAATGTCTGAATCTTCAGAAGAAGCTAAAGAAGTCCTTTACTGTGACATGAAGTGATGATGAAGAGGTAGATGACTGAAAAGAATCTGAAAACTAGTCCAGCAATTTTGTAGCTTTCACTGCAAGCATAGGTGGCTCTGGAAGAACTTTAGACAGTTCAGATGCAGAAGATGAAATAGTACAGTTTATTGTGCCGAAAGCCTTGAGGAAGCCTATTAAGTGATGTTTGACAAATGATTTGAAGTTGCAAAGATGAACAAATCCCTCTGCAATCAAAACAAGCTTCTAACTAGAGAGAAGAGAGAACTTAACAAAGGACTCAACATCTTCAAGCTTAGATTGCTAAAAAAGAAGAAAAAGAATCCAAGCTGATTGAAGAACTCAAGAAGGTAAAAAGGGAGGTTAGAATGACGAATCTAGTGGCACACTTAATAAGATTTTAAGTGCACGAAAATTTCCTCCAAATCATAATGGGTTGGGATACTCTGGACCATCCCAGTGGAAACCTCGGTCACAATTGCTAGTTCAACTGAAGTATATCTACAAGGGTTCTTTAAGTCAACAACAAACTTCTGCTAGAAGAAATCAGAGAGTGTATGTATGCTATTGCAGCAACCACATAGGGCATATAATAGCTAATTGCTTAAAATTTTCAAACAATCTGAGAAGAAGAGATCATGTGAAACCGATAGGCACTTTCAGATTTAGGTGAGAAAGGTTGACCTAAACTGTCAAGTTGTATTTATGTCAAAAATTGTTTCTTCTCTAGGTTCTTGGTACTTCGACAGTGGATGCTCTCAGCACATGACTGGTAGTCCAAACAACCTGAAGGATATTCAAGAGTATGGAAATGTGACTGTTACTTTTGGAGATGGTGGTCACGACAATGTTGTTGGAATTGATACTCTTAATGTTCCAGGTATTTCAAGTCTGAAGAATGTTCTGTTGGTAGAAGGTCAAAAAGCAAACCATGTAAGTATCAATCAACTTTGTTATCAGAATTTAAATGTTCAATTTACCAAGAGCAGTTGCAAGGCCAGTGATGAGGATGGAGACTGTATTGGTGTTTGGCTTATGTGTTGGCTATATTTGGCAATGGTATTCCAGGTTGATCTCAGTTTAAATAGACAGTCACATCTTTGACGAGTTATGCTTATGTTGAAGACAATTACGACTGTATGAAGACAGTTTCAACTGCTCATACAGACTATGGTATTCTAGATAAGGATGTTGTGGATATAATGACTTTTGGTATCCATTATTAATGATAATTCTCTTTGATGTCTTTCATATTTTTAATCATCGTTAATTACCTTTTTATTGCCCGTTTAAGTTTATGAGTGGAGGAGAGGTCCTCTTTAATATTTTCGGGCGTTACTCCTTTGATCTTTATGGTCGTTGATTTATGGTGATTTAGAGCAGACTATTTTGAACTGATGATGTTAATGATCAGCGTTAAGTCAACATTTTTTCAGATCTGGCTATTATCTTAGAGCATTTATGGCTGAAGTATTATGATGTGTTATGGCTGTCTCTTGAGTTTGAAATTATTAAAGTTAAGATCTTTTATTAAGTGACATTTATGAAAGTTGGTTGCCTTCTCTATTTATGAGAAAAGAAAAGTTATGGATATGCAAATCTCCTATATCAACACAGTCAGTTGCAACTGCTCTTGTTGCCAATCTCAACTGCTCTTGCTGCAGTAAGGTTTATGTTGCTCCGATGTTGCTTTAATGTTGCTGAGATTATTGAGATGATATGGCTGGGATGTCATGAAGAGGCAAGTTGGTATGTACTTGTAATAGCAAATAGATTTTTGTTATTTCCAATTCATTGTAGTACTTGTCGGATTTCTCTTGTGAAATCCTGAGGACTTATATTGTACTTATTGAGAGTGGTTGACCATCTGTCGGGTGAGTGCCCAAGAAATTAGGTGACAAAGTTTGTCACTGAATTGCGTAAACAAAGCTTTGTGTTTTTGTATGATTTTTATTTTGGTCGTTACTTTGCTACTAGTTGCAACTCTCTGTGCAACTGTCCTTAACAGAAGTTCCCTTTGAGACCTATATTGTCAGACTGCATCCTTGAAGGGAAGAAATCTAATGATAACTTGTCACACCTCAAACCCGGTATGACCGACCAAGGTACGCCACGTACCCCGAAGCCTAATCCCAAACAAAGCATAGACAAACATACACAAAACCTGAACATTTTAAACCATTTTAAAAAAAGAAGCATTTGTAATAAATCTTGAATCACCAACCCAAATAAGGTTCAATACTTAAATTACTTTCGAAAGTAAAAGTCACTAATCAATAACACCTAATCAAATAAAAGAAAATGCAGAAATAAATTAACCTGAGTCCACTTGACTCAATTGACTCAATTGACTCAAAGAGAACATAAAAAGACATAGGTATCCCCCCCCGACCACGACATGTCACAAGACCCGCTGCCCTACCGCCACCAGCCGCGCTACTGCACCCCGGTACCTCTCTGATCTAGTTCAGGTGTTGAAAAACAACAAAGATGAGGGGTAAGTCCAACTAGGACTTAGTGAGTAGATCAGTCTTCATTCAACCATATCAACATCATGCCTAATAAATAAAAGCAGGCATAAAACATAGCAGTAAATGACAAATACTATCATATGCTTATCGACTACCCTGCACATGATAAAAACATCCATCAATAGATATATACAAATAACCACATAAATCAAGGTATAATGTATGCAACACCTCAATCACATGAATGCTCACTGGACCCGTCAGTCTCACATAGCCACGTAGGGTAGGTAGACGGTGTGGCTGCCGAACTACCACCCAGCTCAGTGTCGTCTCTTTGGGGCATGCTCCCCCCTCACCGACACTAGCTCTTCCGATCTGTCTCTTTGGGGCATACGTTCTCCTCATCAGTCGGGTGTCCGGACTATCTCTTGGGGTATGATCTCTCCTCACCAGTCGGACTTTCGGAATAAGACCAATACTGTCTCTTTGGGATATACCCTGCCCTCACCAGCGAGACTTCCAAAAAATGCAACAAACACATCACACACACACACACATAAAAGTAAAGTGCACCACACAACACACGTATATTGGAGATATGTTAAGGAAATACCTCGGCCTCCACATCCTCATGCCATACATCATACTCACATGTGCATATAATAACAATGCTCATGCCTCATAAATAACCAACATAAAAAGTAACCATGAATAAAATTACTTTACATCCAATATCATAGGGGCATGCCAAACCGGCTAAATATAGCTAACAAGCATATCATCACAAGTGTCCGACATAAGCATATATCAATATCATAGCACATGTAAGTAATGAACATAATAAGCGTGAATGATCCTAAAACGTAGTAATACAACATAATGAGCCTACACGATATGTCGCCCACCTTTGGGACCCCTAGTTGCATACCCTAGGGCTGGCCTACCCCCTTACCCGAATGCTCTAAAGGCAAGAGGGGTTTGGCCCTTATGGGTTTTCCATGGGACATCTCATCCAAGTGTTACCTTAAGACCCCTATGTCTCTAGGTGTCCCTAAGTCCTTGTTTCCCTAATTGTAGGTCCTTATACTTTATATAAAATCTAATGACATACAAGTGTTTCCCTAAAGTGTAGTCCCTATATGTAATTTGTTTCACTATTGTCAAAATAATTTATCAAGGCCGACCCCTTCCTTCGGGTACCTAAGGAACGTCTTAAGGGGGGGCGGCACACCCCTAAACCCCATGTTTCCTCCTCTACCAAGAATCAAGAATTAACAAGATGAAGGGCCATCAATGTTGGCTTAAGGTTTTCAACCTTGGTCTTAATCTCGATTTTTATGATAACAAATATGGGACTAATGTTTCATTGTGAAATCTTTCAGGTTCCAAGTCGGTTAGCGCTCGACGTCCCCGATCACAAATATTTGAGAAATCGGCAAGACACTCGTCGACACTCAGGATTCTTCGGGAAGTTAGAGTTTAGGTTTAGGGTGTCTAGAATGTAATGTAATCCTCTTCATGATGCAAAGAACCTAAAAACCAAACCCGAACCCCAAAACATGAAAACTCGAAAATCGCCTTGAAATTCACCAAGCCTGGGGAGCTCTTTGGAGGGCTATATGACCTAGACTTTTTCTTGACACAAAAAATGGCGGTAATTGTTCCTTAGATTAAAACTAGATAACGAGGTAATTTAAAGAAATTTTTGGAAGCCTTTAGCATACCCATATTTGACCCGGGAGATTAGAAAATTTCTATTTTTCGGAAATTTGTTGTAGACCCCAAAAACTAAATTTTGATTCTTAAGGATTTTAATTTTTAAGATATTTTTATTGAATCCAAATGGGGGTAATTCATATATAACATTTATGCTTTAAAGTTATTAACTTAAAGTTATTAAATATTATATAAGTAGACTTAACAAAGACAGAACCCAAACGAGCATAAAATCCAGCCTAACCAAACTGCCCTGCCCAGACTGGTCGACTAACCAAAATTCGACGGCATTTCGATCGACCGAACGTTGCCCAGAACACCTCAGGTAACTTTTTATGGGGCCTGGTCAGGCCCCAAATGACCAAAATACCCTCACTCAACGACTTGATTTCTGAAACTCATATCTAATCTGTTCTAACTCCGATTCGAGTTCCGATTAAACAGCTAGACTCGACTGGAGACCCTCTATCATCTTAGCATGCTAAATCACATAAATATCACAAATAAATTTTTCCTAAAATTTTCTACATTTAATGCTTACCCGAATTTAATCCCAAAGCTTTTCACCAGTCCACGCTAACTTGAACCTACAGTCCCTTGTTTGAGGATAAAATATTATTTTTAGAATTTTGGGCATTACATAACTACTACAAATAACATATTCCTCTGTATGTCTTTTAGGTACCTCATCTGACATTAATCTATGACATCGACGGCTAGGTCATGTAAATTACAGAGAGCTCATGTCAAGAAGCTGTCAGGAGAACCAAAAGACTGTCTGGAGAACCAGAAGCTGTTTGTGGCCCATGTCAATAATGCAAACAAACAAGGCAGTCGCATCACCATAACTGATTGCAACTTCAAGACGTCTAAAGCTTCTACATCTAGATCTAGTTGGACCTATGCAGGTTGAATGCCTTGTAGGTAAAAAATATGTTCTTGTTTGTGTTGATGATTTCTCACGTTTTACCTGGATAGAGTTTTTAAGAGAGAAGTCAAGTGCATTTAGTAATTTTAAAACTCTTTGCTCGAGACTTCAAAATGAAAATGAATTTCCAATCATGAAGGTGATCAGAATAAGGAGTGATCACAAAAAGGAATTTGAAAATATTTCATTCTCTGAGTTCTGTGATGAGAATAGAATTCTACATGAATTCTCTACTCCAAAGACCCCTCAGCAGAATGGTGTGGTTGAAAGAAAGAACCACACAATCCAGGAGATGGTCCGTGTGATGCTCGTTTCCAAGCATATTTCTGAGAGGTTCTGGGCTCAAGCTATCAACACGACATGCTACACTGTAAATCGAGTTTATCTCAGACCTAGAACTGTTCAAACTCCATATGAGTTATGGAAGGGAAGAAAACCTAATCTCACATATTTTCATGTTTTTGGAAGCATGTGCTATGTTCTTAATGATCGGGAGTACCTTGGCAAAATGCAGAGCAAGAATGATGAAGCCATACTTTTGGGCTATTCTACAAATAGTAAGGCCAACCGTCTTTACAACAAAAGGACAACAACTATGATGGAGTCTGCAAATGTGAAGGTTGATGATTCTCAAAGCAGCCAAGTTCTGTGTACCGATGAGAAGGGAGTTACAACTGAGATCAAAACCAGTGAGAACACTACCAAGGTCATTGATCAAGCAGTTGAAACTGCTGATGAAACTGACAATTTGACTAATGCTGAACCAGATGAAGAAAGTGGATTAAAAGATCCTTCAAAAATTCTCAAAAGTCATCCCCTGTAGAATGTGATTGGAAATGTAAATGAAGGAGTCAAGACCATGAATCAATCAAGAAAAAATCACTTCTAAAGTTGAACAAAAAAATGTAAAGGAAGCCTTGAAAGATGAATGCTGAATTTCTGCTAAGCAAGAGGAGTTACAACAGTTCACTAGGTTTGATGTATGAGAACTTATTTCAAGATCACAAGGTGTAAATGTTGTTGGGACCAAATGGATTTTCAAGAACAAAATTGATGAAATAGAAAATATAACCAGGAATAAAGCCAGACTTGTGGCTCGGGGCTTTAATCAAATTGAAGGGCTAGATTATGATGAAACTTTTGCACATGTTGCTAGACTGGAATCAATCATACTACTTCTAGTCATATCTTGTTGTATGAAGTTTAAACTATTCCAGATGGATGCTAAAATAACTTTCTTGAATGAGTTTCTCAACAAAGAAGTATATGTTGAACAAACAAAGGGTTTTGAAGATCATGCACATCCTGATCATATGTACAGACCGAAGAAAGCTCTTTATGGACTTAAACAAGCACCTAGAGCCTAGTATGAAAGACTCACTCAGCTCCTTCTTTTGAAAGGTTACAAAGGAGGAAGTGCTCACCAAACTTTGTTCATCAAAAGAAAGAAGTCAGAACTAGTAATTGCTCAGATTTTTGCATATGACATCGTTTTTGGTTCAACATCATAAGCTTATGTGGAACAATTGGTTGAAGATATGAAATTTGATTTTGAGATGAGCATGGTTAGAGAAATGAGTTATTTTCTCAGTCTCCAAGTCAAGCAAACTAAAAAAGGGCATTCATCTCTTAGAGTAAGTATGTCAAAGACTTGATTCACAAGTTTGGAATGGACAGTTCTACGCTAGTTAGAACTCCCATCTCAACTCATGAAAATTGAGCAAAAATGAAGAAGGCAAGAATGTTGATCCTAGTTTATATATAAGCATGGTTGGGAGTCTATTATATTTGACAGCTAGCAGACCTGATTTAAGTTTTAGTGTTGGATTATGTGCTAGATATTAGGTAAATCCAAAGGAATCTCATCTTCACGCAGTCAAAAGAATTTTGAATTATGTTAAAGGTAATGTAGATTTCAAACTATGGTATTCTGTGGAATCTAATCCCTATCTTGTAGGGTTCACTGATGTAAATTGAGCTGGAAATATTGATGACATAAAGAGTACTACAAGTGGATGTTTCTATATTGGGTCAAAAATGGTGGCATGGTTGAGCAAGAAATAAAATTCCATCTCTCCTGCTTCTACAGAGGTTGAATATTTAGCAGTAGGGAGTTGTAGAACACAGTTGATTTGGATGAAAAATATGCTATTGGACAATGGTTTCAAACATGATGAAATGCTCTTATACTGTGATAATACTAGTGCCATCAATATCTCAAAAAATCCAGTTATACATTCTCGCACAAAATATATTGATATTCGGTTTCACTACATCAGAGAACTAGTTAAAAGCAAAGACTTACAATTAGAATATATTTCTAAATATAGACAAGTTGTTGACATCTTCACAAAAGCATTCGATGAAGGAAGATTTGAGCAGTTGAGATCTGCTCTGGGATTGTGTGTTGTATGACACAATTTTATATATATAAAAGGGGAATTGGAGAGGTTTATGTTATTGTTACTTATCTTTATTTACTCTCTCCACTTATTTTTTCTCATTGAAGGCTAATGAAGTTCTACCATCAATCAAGACTCGGATCATTTATTTCTCTTAATCAAGCCTTTTGAAGACACGCACGTGTAGACTCTTTATTGAAGACCCGAAGGTGTAACCCCCATTATTCAAGTCTCGAAGCAGTAAAAACCATTTTAAATCTTTGAAGTATTAAATGTTGCCCCTCTTCTCCACTTCCTCCCCCTCGACTGCCTCCTTCTTGATAAAAATGGAACAAGCCAAGTCTCCATCGGGTAAACAGAAAAAGGGTTTTGTGAGGAAGGTATACTCAAAATCTGCTTCTTCTCAAATTAAGGTTATGTTGACTCCTAAGCAAGATGAAAGGGTTGAATCACCCCCCCAATCCGAAGCCAGTTGAAGAAGTCTCTCCTCCTCCATCTCGTGGTCACCCAATGAGAGTCAAGAATGGCCATCGTCCTGCTGACCGTCCTCCACAAAAGTGCCGAGGTATGCCATCTGTCATCCCTGATTCTCAACCTAGGATTTCTATTCCTGAGGGAGATAATTCTCATGTTGAAGGGGAGATTAGTATGACAATCGTACCTTATTTTGACATTTCTTTTCAATATGACTCAGCTGAAACTATTTCATTTCCTATCACTATTCCTGTTTTCACTCCAGTGAACACTGGTCCATTGCTTGCTGAAACTGACTCTATAGCTGTTGTATTTCATGACTTGATTCTAGTGAACATTGCTCCCTCTGAAACTACTTCAGGTTCTGCTCATGAAGATCGACAAACAGATCTTATTCCTGCTCAAGGGTCTGATACAAGGGATTCGACACCAAATCCTTATATTGTAACCCCAACAGTTACAATTGTTATCCCTGCACCAAATATAGTGGCTGATGTTGAACTTGCTACTCAACCAGTGACAACTACTGGAGAATCTGAGCCCCAAACATCTGATGTTGCTGCAAAACATAAAAAGAAATCCACTAGTACTTTTGACAAGAAAAATTTTGCTAAGAGGAAGCAGACTGAAAGCTCTAAGAAGAGAGATTAGACAACTGCCAACATTGATAGTGACTCTAAAAATGAGATTCTATTGGAAAGATTGGCATTGCTGAGTAGAAGAAAGAGAAGCAAACCAACTGTTGAAGCCCCAAAAGAGAAAGAAAAGTCAACATTACCATAGAAGAAAAAGGTTTTTGCCTCCAAGAAGAAGCTTCCAAAGTCAACAAAGAAAGCTGAAAAGAAGACTGCCACAAGCAAATTGCATTCAGGTTTGCTTTTTGATGAGCTTTTTTTTTTTTTTCTCTTTAGGAAGCTTTACAATTGAAAGGAGTTATATCTCAAAGACCATTAGATGTTACTCATTTTAATCTGAAGTGCAAACCTGTTATGGATATTCTTGAAGAAAGAAATCTTTCAAGCTCTTTTATGCATGTTGCTCCCTTCTCCAAACCGCATGTTATAGAGTTCTACTGCAATCTTTGTGAAAACATCATTGATCCACAACATGATCACTTTCATCAAGTGTTTGTTAGAGGGAAGTGGTACAATTTTAGTGCAGACATCATTAGTGATTACTTGGGATTTGTCTCTCCTTCCGCTGTTGATGAAATTGATGAATCTAGTATTGAGTTTTTGCAAAAAGTTCGGTCTAAAGCTTCCAATGGTGATATTACTGACTGGGCTGGTGAACACATCATAAAGTCTTCATCTTTAAACACATTTTATGTAGTATTTTATCTAATTGCCAGGTTCCATTGGATTCCAACTACTTATATCACTTTTCTTAGCAAAGAGATGGTGATTCTACTCTACAAAATCACAAATGGGATTCAATTCAACTTGGGAAATCTTATTTTTTATAAGATTGTTGATCTTCGTTCTAGGCTGACTACAAAATCAAGACTATTTCTTATTTTTCCTAATATGATTTATGGTATTCTTGAGAGACAGAGTTTCAAATGTTCTACTGAGGAGGTTTGAATTGGGAACCTCTTGGATCTTCTCTAAAAGTACATCAAAAGCTATTAAAGAAAATAGGAACTCGTGTCAGAGCTTTGTATTTGAGAAGCTTCCTTAGCCGATTATTATCACAGAGTGGGAGCCAAGGGGAATATGACAAAGGGAATGGCTCTAAGGATGAAATAGCAAGCATCTGAAGCTAACCGTGCCGAATGTAAGGGCAGTGCAAAAATATGTGATCATGCGTCTCTGGTCGAACATGCAAAGGACACACAAGGAGTCCAACTGGACTCCATGCCTGATAAGTCTATCTCTGGTATTCATCTTGCCGCGTACTATGAACCAGTTCATGATGGAAACATTTCTAGGATGAGAAGGTTGGCAAGTATAAGGAACTTTGAGATCCTTAATTCCTCGAAAATTAAGTAAGTGATAAAGGGAGCTTGTAGAGAACAGTTCGGACGCCAACCAGTTCCAAGTAATCAGGTCATCACCGGTTCGAGGTAGGAAGTCCTAGATGTCCACCAGTAGGTGCGCAATATCCGCCACATGCACAAAGTTAGTGAATTGGATATTCTTTCCAATCGGGGTGCGTTCCGAATTGTATTCTTTTAGAGCTGCTAAATGGGCATTAGGGGTGCTGGCTAAAGCAAACAAATTGGGAAATCTATCCTTGAGAGGGGGGCCAGCTAACCAACGGGCCATCCAAAATCGAACTTTCATGCCATCTCCAACACTCGACTCTGTAGAAAGCCTGAAAACGTCCCAGAGAGAGACAATGCTTTTCCATATATGGGAAAGCTGGATAAGATCATGGTCCCCAAACCCTAGGGTCGCAGGATAGAAGGTCGATGCGCGGGGAGTCCATATAAGATACTTTTGGTAGTATATCTTCCATAACCAACTGCATAAACGGGCCAAATTGTGAAGATGGATGTCAAGAATCCCAAGGCCACCGTCCGCAGTGTCTGCAAGTAATGAAGACCAGGAGATAAGGGATTTCCCTCTACAACTAGAGCTTCTAGATCCGCACCAAAAGAAATGTCTCTTACGCTAATCAAGACCTTTAATAACCCATCATGGGGCCTTAAAGATAGAGAGCATGTAGAATGCTTGGCTCGTCAAAGTGCTATTGATGAGCGTAAGTTTGCCTGTTCTTGAAAGGTTTAAGCCCTTCCATGAAGCTAACACCCTGTCATTCCTAGAAATGAGTTCGCACTAATCCTCTTTGTGGGGCTTCCCAATCCTCAAAGGTAGACCCAAATATTTGATCGGGTTGTGCAGCCCGAAATGCTTGCCAATTGCTCATTTCTCCCAATGTGAATAACTTTAGTCTTATCTGTGTTGATACGGAGACCCGTAGAAAGTTCAAAACATTTAAAGAGAAGATGAATCCAATCAAAGCAAACAGGAGTAGCTACTCCAAACATAATGAGATCATTAGAATAGAGAACGTGAGAAATACCCGCGCGAAGGATATTATGAAGTACACAGTGAATACAGCCAGAGGAGACTACCTTAGCAATAAGCCACGAAAGAACATCAGCGACTAGATTAAAAATGAGGGGGGAGAGAGGGTTATCTTGTCGGAACCCTCTTTTGCTTTTGTGAGCAAAAAGAGCACCAGGAGTCCCGTTAACCAAAATAGAGGAGGAGGTAGACCTCAATAAGTAGGAAATCCAAGAGACCCCCCAGCGGGGAGGGAAGCCGCGGGCGATCAACATGTCATTGATAAAGTCTCAGTTGATAGAGTTGAAAGCCCGAGCAAAATCAAATTTAATGACATAGGTGTCCTTGTCTATGCTATTGCAGGCCCAAACCGTCTCAGCTACAGTTATAAAGTCTTCGGTGAAAGCTCCTTGAGTTGAGTTGATAAGGGATGTCATAAGAGGAGCCAACCTACATTAGCAAGCAGCTTGGAGAAAATCTTCACAATACTAATTTCAAGACTGATGGGGCGAAAATCATTGGTGGAGTCTGCTCGTTCCTTTTTGGGATGAGAGTGATGAGCGCCGAGTTAATCTTGTGTAAGTCAGCCGGTTGCAAGAGTAGGTCATTAAGAATCTTCACCAAATCGGACCCAATGCAACCCCAGAAGTGCTTGAAAAACTCCAATGGTAGTCCATCAGGGCCAGGAGATTTGTAGTTCTTCCCGGCTTTGATGACATTGAAAACCTTAAAATTGGAGAACGGAGCATCAAGACCACTAAGCAAGCTACATTGGGGAGACATAACCGATTCCCACTGAATTTTGAGAAGAGGTCGCTGTTCAGTACCAATGATCCTTTTGAAGTGCATTCTGAATATATAGTTTAGCGATATCAGACTAATTTTGTGTGGGCCCTCGATCGGTATGAAGTGAGGAAATCCAATTAAACTTTTTCCGCAGAGTGGCACATTGTTGGAAATAACAAGTGCTGCGGTCACCCTTTTAATCCACCGTTTCTTTGCCCTCCTCCGTCTCCAGAAGTTGTCATCAGAATGATAGAGCTTTTAAAGCTCAGCCTCAGAAGATTTCAGAAGATCAAAATTTGAATCCAGGTTAGTTTCAAAATCTATAGCCGAGCTGATAGCGAGAATTTGATCCTCTAGAGATTGTCGCGTTGCTTCCAACCTTTTCTTTTTAGCTGGTTCCAATCCCGAAGAGTACGTTTAAGACGTTTCCAACAACAAAGCCACCAGTGAAGAGCCCATCCAGCACTATCCAACGGCGGGGGGGGGCAAAATTTGCGGGAAAATCTTCACTAGAGAATCAGAAAAGCCTCCATACAGAAGGGCCTTGCCCCTTTACTTCGTTGTTGATCCTAACACAGAAGGAGAGGTGTATGATTCAACAATCAGCGAGACCCTCCCTTAACTTTGAGAAAGGGAAGTAGGTTGAGAACAACAGAGTTGATGAGAATCTGATCTAGTTTGTCCAAGGTAGGGAGGTTTTGGTTGTTTGTCCTTGTGAAAGGGGAACCGCTGAGGGGGAGCTCAACTAGATCATTGTCCGCAATGAATTTTGAGAAAGATCTAGAGTCACGAGGAGCGCCATGACAATTGAAACGCTCCGCATCATTCTTTGTTAGGTTCAATTCATGAGATTCGAGGTCGCCTCCATAAATGAAAAAAGATTACGTATAAAGGAGTGACTCTGTGAACGATTTAGGGGACCATAAACCCCGATAAAATTGAAAGTAACCCTCGCCCGTGTTGTCTGAAGGTGTGCAGAGATGTGGAAATCACCAAATGAAGAGGAGAGAAGCTTCCAATAAACTGGATTCCAAAACATAACCATACCACCCAAAAGTCCAAAAGAGTTGACAGCTAGAAAGTGATCCATATTCAAAGCTCTAAAGACAGAGAGTTGTTTAATAATACGACCAAATATTTGAGATAATTTGATTTCACATAAAAACACAACAGAACAATAATTATCCCGAATAAGTTGCTTGGCCATATACCGCTTAGAAAGCCAGTTTAGGCTCCGAACATTCCAAAATACAACATAGAAGTTTAATGGGTCCATAAAAGGGAAATCACAACTTAGATAAGGATAAAGATCGCGGAGAATAAAACCAAAGGATAGCAGTTTTATGTTTAGCATGATCATCCATATAGTTTAATTTTCATTTGAATGGGTCTTTGTTTTATCATGAAGCATTTTTTGGCTTATCATTATTAGGACTCAAGTTATCATCAACTAGAGTTGAGTCTATCATGTATTGAGTCATCCAAACTTGGTGCTGATAAAGTGATAAATGACAAATTTAAAGACAAACATATTTATTCAACAATCATGAATGGAACAGGGACAGACATTTGTCTACAATTCGTATCTATGTACATCTGAATCTTGTAGGAAATACTACATGAATAATTAAATGTGGAAGATCACCAAGAGCATACCTCCTGCCATAGTTTGAGTCTTCGCGTCCAAGCACCAATAGATGTAGAAGATTTTTCTAGTCTATCCAAGACCACAACATTTGGAATTGATGGAGAATCACAAACTTCACTTGTAGACTAGAGACCCTCTTGCCTTCACTACTTACACAAAAAAACTTACATATTCTTTCCATCAAAGAAGATGGTATTTATAGAATGCTGGAACTACTATTCAAAGGACACATGTCTACTTATTGCATCCTTTTAAAAAACCACATACCCTTTTCATTTGAAATTACACCCCTTGTTTGAAATGACATCCTTTCACAAATATGAGGGTATAATTGTCTTTACATTAAACTAGGGTATAATTGTAATAACAATAATAATGAGTCACAATTATTTTACATTCCCACTTGACCCATTGTATAGTTAATGTATGCAAATGCTTTTCCTCTAGGTTCAATACTTCCTACAACCTTCATACACATACTTTAGGCTAAGAATTTACTTGGATAGACGATAAAGGGGATAACAGTATCTGCATTTCTCAAACAAAAGGTTTAATTGTATGAATCATGGCGATAAGTCCTTATTAAAACAAGTTTTATCATCCATGTATTACAATACAACTCAAACTATTTGGATGTGAACTTTATGTGGAACATATCTTAATGGATGAATCACCAAATGCTCATCCAAGGTCATCAAATGTATTTTCATATCTAAACCTTATGTATACAATAAATAAGAGAAGACATATAACATTAATGGAGTTTACAAAAGTGTGATACATTGAAAGGTTTCAATAATTGAGTCCCATTTGCTCAACATGTCCCTTAAAGGAAATAGGTGGCAAACTTAGTTAATGGATTTGCAATCATGAGTCCTATATTAATGTGATCAATAAACACTTTGTTTGCCTTGACATGTTCCCCAATAGCCAAATACTTAATGTCGATATGTTTACTGCGACTTCCGCTCTTATTATTTTTGGTCAAAAACACTGCAGCGAGATTGTCACAGTAAATCCTCAATGACTTAAAAATTGTGTCAACAATTCGAAGCCCTGAAATGAAATTCCTTAACTATATAGCTTGTGATGTCGCTTCAAAACATGATACGAACTCTGCTTCGGTGGTAGAAGTAGCAACTAAAGATTGCTTTGCACTTCTCCAAGAAATGGTTCCTCCTGCAAATAGGAAGACATATCCCGACGTCAATTTTTCTTGAGTCGAGACAACCAGCAAAGTCTGCATCTGAATATCCAATCACATCCAAATGATCAGATTGTCTATATGTAAGCTTGTAATCCTTGGTTTCCTGAAGGTATCATATAACTTTCTTAGCGGTTTTCCAATGGTCCAAACCTAGATTACTTTGATGTCTGCCCAACATTCTGGCTACATATGCAATATCAGGTCTTGTGCAAACCTGAGCATACATTAGGCTTCCAACTGCAAAAGCATAAGGAATGTTTTTCATTTGATTTCTCTCCAAATTATTTCTTCGGCATTGTTCCAAACTTAATTTGTCACCTTTAACAATAGGTACAACACTTGATGAACAATCCTTCATGCAGAATCTTTCTAAGACCTTATTGATATCGGCTTCTTGAGACAATCTTAACATCCCACGGGATCTTGTCTCGCTCAATTTTTTTTACCAATGACATAAGAGGCTTCGTCCATATCCTTCATATTAATGCTTAGAAAGAAATTGTCTCACCTCAAGAAGTAAACCCAAGTCAATTGTAGCAAGTAGAATATCATCCACATATAGGACTAAGAAAATCATTTTGCTCCTATTGATCTTCTGGTATATACATTGATCCATAATATTATCCGTAAAACCAAATGAAGTAATTACATTATGTAACTATAAAAACCATTGACAGGAAGCTTGTTTTAACCATATATGGATTTCTTAAATCTACAAACTCTCATTCTCTTTCAATGTACCTACCTTAAATACTCACCTCTTCTATCTGACCTTACGATCTTAATTGGTTTACCCAATTTTTTCTCAACTTCTGCTTTATATATATTATAAAGGCATCTATTGCATTACCTTTATCATAAAGCAAATAGAGATACATGTATCGTGTATGATCGTTAATAAAGGTGATGAAATATCTCTGACCATTAAAACATGCATCATAAGGACCTGAAATATCAGTGTGTATGATTTCTAAAATCCCAAAAGCCCTCTTGGCACCTTTCTTTGACTTGTTAGTTTGCTTGCCTTTAATGCAATCTATACAAGTTTCAAAATCGATAAAATCAAGAGACTCAAGGATCCAATCATTTACCAATCTTTTAATTCTATCAGTGGAGATATGACTTAATCTCTATGCCACAACATGGAGGATTTCTCATTTATAATACCATGTTTAATACCAATACCATCACCATGCACTGTGTAAAGACTATAATAAATAGAAGAAATGAAGTTTAAACAAGTCATCTTCCAAATTAGCATTGTCAATAAGGATTTTTTTAAAATCTTTATACAAATGCATTAAGGTACCAACAAAATTGAAGTCAAAGCCACAAGTGGAAAGTTTTGACACAGAAATAAGATTTCTTGAAAATGATATACATAGAAGGTCTTTTTTTTTAAAAAAAAAAGATATAGAACAAACCATGTATTAAGAACAAGTCTATAGGTTCCAACTATCTTTACACGTGAACCCATCTTGTTTCATGAATAGATGGAGCTCTTACTTTTCGTTGGATCCTTTGACTCATGAAATCCTACATGGTATTGGCAACATGGATTGTAGAGACAATCCACCAGGCACTATAAGAGACTTTTACCATATCATTTAGATTCAAAACACACTAAAGAGATGAGATTACCTTTCTTCTCAAGCCAATGCTTGAATTTGGGGCAGGTCTTCTTTACATGTCCTTTCTTCTTGCAAAAGAAGCATTTGACACCGCCCTTATTAACTTGATTAAGAGACGCTTTACCTTTCCCTTTCTTGCTTTGTTTCTTATTCAGTCACCAAATCACTACTAGAAATATGTTATTCAGCAACGGCCGCTCAAGCCATTGCAATTGATAACGGCGTTCTTACGACCGCTCAGACTGTTGTAGATGTGATATATCTGCAATGGCTTCGTTACGGCTGCTCGAGCCATTGCTAATAAGTGGATGGCGCGAACGAGGCACGCAAATAAAATAACTTATTTGCAACAGCTTACTAAAGGCCGCGACGATCGTTGTTAATGATGTTATCACATTAGCAATGACTTATTTAGGGCTACTACATTCGTCACTCTTTAGCCGATCGCGCGCTCATGGCGCGGAAATAAAATACTTATCAGCAAAGGCATTGCAAAGGTCACGTAGCCATTACTGATGATGTTACTTATAAGCAACGACGTTCTAACGGATGTGTGGGCCGTTGCTGATAAGTTTATTTAACTCGACCCCGATCGTGCCTGCCCCTTTCCTTCTTCTTCTTCTTCTTCTTCTTCTTCTTCTTCTTCTTCTTCTTCTTCTTCTTCTTCCTCTTCCTTGCTTTTGTCGACGCTGCCGCTGTCGATCTCCGCCCGCTGACGTGCCCCCCGACGTCACTCGCCGCCGTCGCCTGCCATCGAACCCTCTGTAGATAATTTCAGCGCCCCCTCTCCTATACTAGGGCCGGCCGAAACGCTAAACCTATGGTTTCGACCGGCGACTAGCGGCAGGAGCATTGTCCAGTGTCCGACATATGTCGGACATTGGACGCCGAGTTAATTAGGGTTTTTTTAAATTCTAATTTTTTTATTACTCTAATTAATTAAATCTATTTAGATTAAATGTTTAATGTGTAGATTAGATTAATATTTAGTATTTTTTCAATGTTAATTTTATTAATGTTTAGATTAATATTTAATATTTTTTTTAGATTAAATGTTTATTGCATGTTTAGATTAATTAGAATAATTTTATTGTTATATATGTTAATTAAGTTTAGTTTAGATTAATTAGATTAATTTTATTGTTAATCTTTAGATTTAGATTAATTAGAACGTCCACTTTGGACTCGCGCCGAAATCGTCCACTTTGGACTCGCGCTAGAATCATCCAATTTGGACTCGTGCCGGATTCATCCACTGTAGACTCGAACCGACATCCACAAATTTAGAAAATAATCATCTATCCGACTAGTTAATACGTTTCACATACGCATCGGTGAGTCAGATATGATTTAGCAAATCCTTAGGATCCGTTTGGGGGTTGTATGTTCGTGTAAAAGAAGTAAATTATCTTTTATACGACGTACAACCCTTGAATTGTCCCTGATTGGACAATTTGGGAACATAGTTTTTTGTATTGCACTTTATTTTTTTTCTTTTAACTGTTAACTCATTAATTCCTAAATTTTGGCTATTGTATCTCTCTTATTCTCCGATAAGCGCTCAAATGATATGCATATTCGGAGAACTGTAGGGAGATGCTGTCGAAATTTAGAATGGAGTTAGCTGTTAAAAGAAATATTTGGTGCAATATGAATAACATGAATCCTGAATGGAATAGGAGAATCTCACCTAAAGGCATTAACTGAAGAAATTATCATTGATTGATAGAATTATGTCGGGCGATCAAAGTTGGATGTACCGACGTCTTGATCGTGGAGCTTTAACGAATGAGTTTCGATTAGGCATAACTTACTTCCCAAATATTGCCTATTCGAATAAAAAATTCGTTAGTGTCAGTGATAAAATCCGATGTATGTGCCGCATTTGCTTGAATGGATGATTTTTGGATTGGGAAACTGTCACTCTGCATTTGTATAGCAAATGATTTGCTCCAAGATATTTTTTATGGACTTGTCACGGGGAGTCACGTGAAGTCGAGACGTAGAGCAATCCTATCATTCAAACACATGGTGAATCTTCCTCTGCTAGTGTTTCTTCATCCAGACCATCTAATCCCTATAGAACTATGATACTTGATAGTCTTGGGGGTCAATTCCCGCTGAATGATAATGTCGACCAACCAGTTACTGAGACGTCAATGCCACCAGATAGTATGGATGTTGATATCACAGAAGTACAACCTGCGGTAGAGATTGAATTGCGGAATAAAGAAGTTGCAGAATTTTATGAGATGTTGAAAGGGAATGCTGTCTACTGATAACAAGTTTGAGCCAACTTTTTATAAGACTAAAAAGTTGATGAGAAAATTAGGGTTTGGGTACGAAAAAATAACGTGTGCCAAAATAACTGTATTTTATATTATAAAGAAAATGTGCAGTTGGATAAAATTATGAATTGTTTATAATTCATAATATATATATATATTATGAATTATATATAATTCATCGAGACACAGGCGGCCACGCGGGCCGAACAAGATTCAGCCTCCGCCAGCCACGGAACAACGCCGACTTATTTTTGTGATTGGCGAGCGGTAATGTATTATGAATTATGAATTAGATATAATTTATTATATCATAATATAATATTGTACTTTATTTTGGTTGTGCATGTTCGAGTAGGAGGATGTCCCCATGACTATATCTGGGACAATCCGCCGATATATGCATGGGGCTTGACCCACTTGGTCTCACGTGCCGCGTGAGCACGTGGACATGCTCTGGCGCAAGTTTAAGGTACGTATTTAAAATTTTTTAATCGGCTTGATTATTATTGGTACTGATATTATTGTTTTGTAGGCTCGTTATACTTGGCCAGATGAGCAGAGGCCATTTATTTACAATGAGTGGGAGGCTATTTCCCGGCAGAGGTATAACTGCCAGCTGAGGCAGGCTCGGGCACAAGCGATGGCCCGAGCTGGGGCCATAACCATAGCAGAGACTCGGGGATACGGCCTCGATTGGATTACTCTAGATATTTGGGATCAGCTCATGTAGATATGGTCGACCAAGCGGTGGCAGGAGGTATCATGGACCGCGGCTAGAAATCACATATCATGGGGAGGAGCGCGTCACACTAGTGGCTCTATTTCATTTGTCGTGCACGCGAGACACATGGTAAGTATTATACCTTATTTTGAATTATATATTTTATTTTTTACTCTATTTACTAATTAATGTATTTGTTTTGTAAATGTAGACGACAGTGATGGATGACAGGACTATCCAGCGACCCTCCCCGATGAAGGTGTTTGAGCAGACTCACCGTAGAGGACATGGGGTGGGTGAGTACATCAACAACCGCGCTGCAGTCATCATTGTAAGTATATTTGTTTCAATTATGCATTATTTATTTATAATTTAAGTTTTAGAAAAAATATAAAATAAAAACCAAACTCGTGTAGGAGACCTACACTCAAACGGTGACGCAACGGGGGGCACTTCCGAGGAATTTGACACGGGAGCGTGGGTCGAGGCTGTAAGTGGTTGGGACCACGGCCGCGTCTATGACTTTGCTGATAGTGGCCATGCGCGAGTCGTGCTTGGGCAACTTGGGACACCGACCCCTTCGGCAG
Source organism: Canna indica (assembly GCA_034359265.1). Taxonomy (NCBI): domain Eukaryota; kingdom Viridiplantae; phylum Streptophyta; class Magnoliopsida; order Zingiberales; family Cannaceae; genus Canna; species Canna indica. The sequence continues at coordinate 17,662,137 of CP136892.1, forward strand.
TCGGTGAGCGACCCTTCACCTCCAGGATTAATGATCAGAACAGGAGGATATCGACACTAGAGGAGACGATCACATGACAGAGTGAGATGATGGCTCATCTGAGTCATATGATGGCTGAGATGCATGCCATGCTGGGACAGATGATAGGTCAGTCTAGCGGTGTACACTTAGATCCATCGTCATCGACTCAGTCCACGTCGGTGTACACTCAAGCACTCCAGACCCCGCTGTATGATCCCGACTTTCCTCCACTGTCGTAGTGAGTTTTTATTGTTTTATGACTTGGATATTGAATTGTTATATACTTGTTACTTGGATAGAGTTACTTGTTTTGTGACTTGATATATTAATTCGTATCGTGTTGATACAATACTTTTGATTTTGTATATTTTTTATACGATTATGTATAATTATAATTATCAGTATAATTATTTTAATGTATATCTGGGTGTATCTGTAATGTGTTTGTGAATGTATGTGTATTTGAATGAATGTGTTTATGAGTGTGTGAGTTATGTATCATGTTATAAATGTATTTATGGAAATTTCTAATTTTGAAATTTCTCAGTTAGACGTAAACATCAAAAGCAACAGCCTTCCCACGGTCATCCGTGCGAAAGCCATTGCTGAAAGTAATATCGTAATACATGTGCCGTAAACTTAAACCCATTGCTAATGGACAACAACAACGGCTTAGCAATAGTAGCAAAGGCTTTCCAACGGTGTGGCGGCCGTTGCTGATGGCAATATCCACAACAGTCCAAGCACCATTGCAGAACCGTTGCTGATAAAAGCAGTAACAATAGCCGTGCCTCGTTGTTGAGTCATGGTTGATGATGTATCAACAACGGTGAAACCCGTTGCGGAGCTGTTGTTGATAATAGCATTAACAACGGCGTGAACGACAGTTGCAGATCTATTGTTATGTTATCAGGTACGCGATTTTTTACAACGGCTGCGTTGCAACGGGAGCAGCCGTTGCTGATGGTCTTCAGCAACGGCATAGCAACGGATTGAGCCGTTGTTGATGCTCGTTATTCCAGTAGTGAATGTGCACTTTCAATTCTTTCTTGATCCAACCTCCCCTCCTCTTGGACGCACATGGTCAGAAGTTCATTGATCGACCATTTTTCCTTTTGTGTCTTGTAAGAGATTTTAAAGGGTCCATATGCAGGTGGTAGTGAATTAAGAATGAAGTGAACCAGAAATGACTCAGATATCTCAATCTCTAAAGATTTCAGTCTAGATGCTATGTCACGCATCTACATAATGTGCTCACGCACACCTTTAGGTAGTGTTTGGTTGGATGGAATAGAGGGGGAATGGAATACTATTCCCTATGCCACACTTATTCCCCCTTGTTTGGTTGCAACTTATGGACAAGGAATAGGTGGGCCATAAAGAATAGATAAGGAATACTATTCCCTATGCATGGGGAATACTATTCCTTACCTCAACCCAAGGAATAATATTCCTTGTCTATTCCTTATAATACTTTACTATATTGTTCTTCAATATTTATAATATTATATAATAATATAAAAAATTAAATTATTAAATTAATTTTCATAATTGTTTATCTTAAATAGATAATTATTATTTAATTATTAAATATTATTTTAATAATTATTTTTTTTAAGATTTAGTTTTGTATGAAAATAAATAAATAATAGTTTTTATTATTTTAAATTAACATATTATTTTAAATTAATAAATATTTTTATTATGTTGTTATTAGTTAAAATAAATTATAACATAATTTATTATATTTTTAGAAGGGCATTTTGGTCATTTTTCTATATTATCATTTAATATTTATAATATGAATATAAAAATTAAATTGTTAAATTATTTTTAATAATTACATATCTTAAATAGATCATTATTATTTTATTATTAAATAATATTTTAAAAATTATTTTTTGAAGATTCAATTATTTTTTATGAAATAATAGTGTTTTATTATTTAAAGTTAATAAATTATTTTATATTGATCCATATTTTTATCATATTATTATTAATTAGAATAAATTATAATATAATTTATTATATTTTTAGGAGGGCATTTTAGTCATTTCCTCTTAATTTATTGTATATTCTTTGTGTTAAGTAAATAAAGTAAATATATTCAGTTTTATAAAGAATGATATTTCGGTCATTTAACTTTCTATTCATTGTCTATTCCTTATGCTAACTAAACAATGTAATTCTATTCTTGGCCTATTTTACAATGTCAACCAAACAAGATAATACTATTCCTCATCTATTCCATTCCTTGTCTATTCCTATTCCTTATGAATTCACACCATCCAACCAAACACACCCTTAATGTCGTTAAATTTCATGGAACACATTTTTGTCATTAGGGTGCTTGCTAATGCCTTGTCAGATGTCTCAAACTGATCCTAAATAGCCTTAGAAACTACTAGAACTATCGTCATCACCGACGGTCGAAGCCGTGGCTGAATCGTCGGTGATAACTATCACGGACGACGTTAGCCGTGGCAAAATGCCATCACTGATGTGCGCGTCTCGGATAAGTTGTGACGGCTTCTCTCAACCATCACAGGTAATCATCAACGACAGCCGCGGGCGCTAACGCTGATTTAAACACATCAGTGACGACAGTAGGCGGTTGTCGTTGTCACTGATATCAACACATCAGCCATGGCCCAGGGCCGTCGGTGATACTATTAGCAACCTTAATATTTGGTGTTGCCCAGGCCATCAGCCATTTACGATAAGCTTCCAGTCATGACGTAGTGATGGTCGACCGTAGGTAAGCCGTGGCTGAAGGTATATCTTGTAACTGAAAAAAATAAATTTTTTATAAATTCTTGTATACAATAATACTTATAGATTACAGTCTATTTTTAATCACAGATTACAATCATAAAATATCATACACATGCATTTGAAACCAAACATACAAGTTTTACATAAATATCATCAATCTAAGCCTCAAACCGGAGGCAAACAATTATCAAAATATCATATATATATACAACCATAAGTATATAAACAACTATATGTATACAAACAAGTATCAAAATATAAAGAAAATACAGTAAATCAAAATCTCACGGCTGTGGTGGAGGCGGTGGAGTCGACAACGACCGGGTCGGGAGCGTCGACTGTGTCGAGGAGGACGACGGCTGCGACATCATCGGTAGACGGCCAAAGTGAGAAGCAATCTGAGTGAGGAGTGCCTGCATATTCTGCATCGTTTGTCTCAACTCTTCATTCGTCCATCTCTGCTCCTCTATCGCCAGCCTCTGCTCCTCCATCGTCTGTCTCTGCTGGGTGAGCTCCGACTCCAAGGCCCAGGATGTCGAGTGCTGCTCACCCGCAGCCGGAGGGGTTGGTGCCTCAAGTGGCCCGAGCACGGCGCATGCATGGCCACTGTCAGCAAAGCCATAAACACGACCGTGCTCCCAGCCACCTGCGGACTCCACCCAAGCTCCTGCGTCGAACTCCTTCGGTATGCCTCCACGCTCGATCATAGTCCTTTCGACTCTACACTTGGTAAATTTGACACGATTCATTTGATATAGATGCTTAGACGGTAGGAACCGGCGATGACAATCGAAGAAAAAAAAAATTCGACCCTTCTCAAGACTAGAGAATTTTGAGTGTTCCATGCAATACGAGCAAGAGAGTCGCTCATACGTGCTCCAACCAGACAACATGCCAAAGGCCGGGAAATTATTGATTGTCCACAATATAGCAGCTAGTAAAGTAGAGTTTTGCTTCCGGTGACAATCATAAGTGACAGCTCCCTCAACCCATAATATTTTTAGTTCATCAATTAGGGGTCAGAGAAATAAGTCAATTTCTTTGCGAGGACCCCTAGGACCCGGAATAATCATCGAAAGATAGATAAATTCATCTTTCATATACATTGAGGGCGGCAAATTAAAAATTGTTAACAACACTGACAATACTGAATACGGAGTTGCCGAATTACCAAACGGATTAAAACCATCTGTGTACAATCCCAACTTGATATTTCTAGTCTCCCTAGCAAATGAAGGATAACACCTATCCAAATATTTTCATGCTTCATTGTTGGATGAATGAGTCATTACTGTATCATCATGACTTCTTGCATGCCAACTCATATAGGGGGCAGTCTTTTCCGACATGAATAACCATTGAAGCCTCGGTGTCAGTGGAAAATACTGAAGCACCTTAAAGGGGATATTTTTTTATCGAACCGATTTTTTCTCCTTGTAACGAGAATGTTCACATACCAAGCATTGCTCTAATTGTGCATTTTCTTTATAATATAAAATACAATTATTTGGGCACGCGTGTATCTTTTCGTATCTCAACCCTGATTTCCTCATCAACTTTTTTGTCTTATAAAAAGTTGGCTCAAACTTGTTATTTGGAGGTAGCATACCATTAATAAAGCTTGCAATCCTATCAAACGCAACCTCACTAATATTACAATCGGACTTGATGTTCAGGAGTTGTGTCATTGCTAAAAATCTTATATAATTAGGGCAATTCTCATACAAAGGTTCATCGACAGCTTTAAACATCTTGTAAAATTCTACAGCCTCCTTATTCGGCAATTCAATCTGTATCGCATGTTGTTCTTCAGCGACTTCAACTGTCATAGTATCTGGTGGCACTACCGTCTTAGTAACTGACTCAATATTATCATTTAAATAGAATTGTCTTCCAAGTCTATCCAGAATTATTGTTCTATAAGGATTAGGTGGATTGGAAGAAGAAACACCAGTAGAAGAAGATTCACCATGAGTTTGGACAACATGATTGCTCGACGTCCCGACTTGACGTGACTCCCCGTGACAATTCTATAGAAAATATCTTGGTGTGAATCCTTTTGTATATAGATGCATTGTGACAGTTTCTCGGTCCAAAAATCTTATGTTCGAATATTTCCGGCACGGACATCGGATTTTATCACCACTAAGAATTTTTTGATTCGAGTAGGCGAAATTTAAGAAGTAAGTTACGCCTACGCGAAATTCGTCTGTTATAGCTCCACGATGAATTCGTCGGTACATCCTAGTTCGATCGCCCGACATGTTAGTCAAAAAGTTGGCAATATCTTTAGGTGGGATAGTCCTATTCCATTCGGGATTCATATTATTTATATTGGACTTAGAATTTCTTTTAATGATTAACTTCATTCTAAATTTCGACAGCATCTCCCTATAGTTCTCCGAATATGCATATCATTTGGGCGTGTATCAGAGAACAAGGGAGATACAAGCCAAAATTTAAAAATGAATAATGACTAAAAGAAATAAACTAAGTGCAATATAAATAACTATGTTCCCAAATTGTCCAATTAGGGATAATTCAAGAGTTGTACGTCGTATAAAAGATCATTTACTTCATTTACACGAACATACAACCCCCGAACGGATCTAAGGTTTTGCAAAATTAAAACTTGACTCGTTGATGCGTACGTGAAATGTATCAACTCATCTTGATTATTTTCTAAATTTGTGGATGCCGGTGCGAGTCCACAGCAGACGATCCCGCGCGAGTCCAAAGTAAGTGGACGATTACGATGCACGAGTGCAAGGTGGACGATTCCGGCGCGAGTCCAAAGTCGACGATTTTGGCGCGAGTCCAAATTAAGTGGATGATTATGGCGCGCACGAGTCCAAAGTGGACGATTTTAACAAAACTAATCTAATTAAATTAAATCTAATCTAATTAATTAACCCTAATTAAATCTAATTAAATTAAATCTAATCTAACTAATTAACCCTAATTAACAAATAACCCTAATTAATCTAATATTAACCATAATCAATTCAATTTAATTAATCTAAAAAAATTAAAAAACTGCCGGCGCCGGCCGAAACCCTAGGGTTTTGGCCGGCGCCGACTGGAGAGGGGAGGAAGAGCTCACCTGGACGGCGGCGAGGGAGAAGGCTGCGAGGGAGATTGGGGCCGGTGCACGACGCGTGGAGATTGATTGGGGCTTGATCGATCAGTGAGGGCGAGGGCGGCGTCTCCGTCGATGGTGGCTCGGCGTCGAACTTGACGGCGAGAAGGCGAAGTCGACGGTGCATGAAGTCGTTGCAGAGGACACGATCGACAGCGGCGACAACTCCGCCGGCAGCGGAGAGAGAAGACAATGGGGGAAAGAGCAAGGGTCCGACGTGAACGCAAATAAAAAGGATTTTCACTGACGGCTCGCCAGCTGTCGAAAAATCGTGGATTCGTAATTTTATTATCACCAACGGCTCTCTCAGCCGTCGGTGAAGAGTGTTTTAATTTTCGTGATGCGTTTGCGCCATTAATTAATAAGCGACGGCCACTTCTAGGCATGGCTAATGACTTATTCATATCACCAACGGCTCTAGCGCCCCCGCTAAGCCGTGGCTCATAATTTATCTTGTTTCGCGCCCCGTGCACGTCATCAACTATGAGAGCCGCGGCTGATCTGGTTACATCAACCATGGCTGCTACGGTTGTCGTAAAGCCGTGAATTATTCTGACGGTCGAGGCAGCCATCGGTGATTCCCGTGGGTGATGTGATATATTCTAGTAGTATGATCTTTTACTTTGTCACATTCGGGAATGGATCCTCGGATACTTTTTCCAATATGAGACTTAATAAACATCAAACTCAAGCGATTTGATCGCTCCCAAAGATCACATGATGTTATCTCGACTTGGGTGCTTGATTTCGTAGGCTTTACAGGCTCATCCACTCGAAGTGCCAAATCAAGGTCCATGCATCCTAATGCGAGGATAATTTTCTCCTTCCAGTCAGCATATATAATTATCGCCATTCAGAAGAGCAATGTTTGAGTAATCAAAGTTTGGAACAGATAAAGTTTGAACAATTGCAAAAACAAATAACAAATAACAAGCTTACTAAATCATGTAATGAAGCCAAGTATGAAAAATTTACCCATGTAAATTAATCCAAATGAATAAATCAATGTCATTATAATCTATCCCGTGGGCTTAGACTATAACACATAATGATTGATCTACCTTTAAAATGAGACTAGAATTATATATATATAATAATCATCTCATTCTAATTAATCACTTAAATATAATAATCACCCGGTAGGATTTAAATTATTATATTCCATGATTAATTACAACTATTGATGTCATGAACCTCATGTGAAATGAATTTATAATCACTATACATTGTTATAATTAAAATATGACATCAACCATATTAAATAAATATTAATATGCATAAAAACTCAAATTAATATGGAATGAAAACAAAGATTTCATATTAATCAAGGACTGATGCATATTAAACAAGACAATATGCAAATTAAAATCAAAACAATAACATGCATATTAATTAACATGTGAAACATGGTATACATGGTATGCAAGTTAAAAGAGAAATCCTATATTCTCCTAGGGTTGTCTAGTATCCGGTTCAAACCGAACCCTGTCCAGTATCCGGTTCAAACCGAACCGAACCGAATTTTTCGGTTCGGTTCGGTTCTTAACCCGAACCGAACCCGATTTATTATATCGGTTCGGGTCCGGTTCCCGGAATTCGGGAACCGACCCGAACCGAAAACTGAAAACCGAATACCCAATATTATGTTTTTTCGGATTCGGGTCGGGGATTGCCGGATTGGGGGTTTTTGCCCGGTTCGGCGCCGTTCGGGTCAGAGATTCATCCGTTAGGTCATTTCTCCGATTCGGCACCCTCCAAATCCAATACTCGATCAGTCGATCTCATCAATCCCACCTCCCTGCTCTGCTCGACTGCTCCCGTCGTTAGACTCGCTCCCGACTCCCTGCCACTGTGCCGTCGAGCGCTGACTCCGCCGAGTGTCTGCCACTTTGTCGTCGAGCGCCGAGCGTCTGCCAGTGCCGTCGAGCGCCGAGCGAGCGTCAACGAGCGCCGAGCGTCTGCCAGTGCCGTCGAGCGCCGAGCGAGCATCAACGAGCGCCGACTCTCCCTCAATCTGCAACTCCCGAGTCCCGAATCTACTCGACAAGCGGCGACTCCGAGCGGCGACATCTACTCCAGCGCGGCAGTGCTTCATCCCCTCCCACACAGTGACACACGCGGCAGCACTTCCCTACTCCTGGCTGCATTCTTCAGCGACCAGCGCCGCTGCTGCCGCGCCTTGGCACCTCCCCTTTCAATTCCCGCTCCTTGGCACCTAGGTAAGTACTAAGTAGGTAATTTCTATGATCTATCATAGTATCATGATTATGTGATCTGCTCGTTGTGATCTACTGATCTGTTAATTTCAAATTGAAATTTCATCGTGGTGGACTTGTGGGCTGCGGCACTGGCTGAGTGGCCATTTGATTAAGGCAATTTGATATGATTTGAAATTTTAATTAAGGCAATTAATTAATGTATTGTGGTTTGACAGTTTGATTTCATTATTCATGGTAGATTGATATGAATTATAGTTCACTAGTTTGATATGAATTATAGTTAGAAGTATAGAATTGTTTTTCAATTTAGTATCATGCATTTTTCTCATATCTTGCCTAGATGAACTTGATAGTATATATAATGTTGATATGAATTAAAGTTTTCCTTTATATGTTTATTGCAATTACCAATGATTATGTAACTTTATTTTGCATAGATGGCAGAAGAAATATCTCCTAATGTTGACATTGGTGTTGATGTCCTTGATAACTCCAATAATCTCATTGAGAGTTCAAGTTCGGGTTTAAGACCAACACTAAAGAAAAGAAAAGCTATGAAACCACGGGCTGATGTGTGGAATCACTACACGAGATTTACCAATAAGGAGGGAAAGTTGAAGGGCAAGTGTAACTATTGTGGACAAGAGTATGCTTGTGACACGAAGCAGTGTGGTACTAGTACACTTAAGACACACCTAGAGAAATGCTTTGAGAAACCTCCTAATAAGGAAAAACAACAGAAGAAGCAAACAAAAATTGGTTATACACCAAACTTGACTGAATCAGGTCCTGGGTCAAATACAATGAGCACATGGAGGTTTGATCAAGCTGCAACTAGAAAATCACTTGCACGGATGATTGTTAAGGATGAATATCCCTTTTCATGTGTTGATGGTGAAGGATTTATAGATTTCTGTGCTACTGGAATGGCTAGGTTTCAAATTCTTTCTAGGCAAACTGTGAGTAGAGATTGTTATGAGTTGTATGTGGCGGAGAGGTTGAATCTGAAGAAGTTATTGCAGTTGGAGTGTCAACGTGTTTGTCTGACCACAGATACGTGGACTTCTATTCAAAGAATCAATTATATGTGCATTACAGCTCATTTTATTGATCGGAAGTGGAAGGTGCAAAAGAGAATTCTGAACTTCTGTCCGATTAGTAGCCATAGAGGTGAGAACATTGGAAAGGCAATTGAGAAGTGTTTGAATGATTGGGGAATTGATAAAGTCATGACTATAACAGTTGATAATGCAAGCTCAAATGACACTGCTATTGCTTTTTTGAAGAAGAAAATGAAAAATTGGCCTGATGGATGTGTCATGAATGGTGAGTTCTTACATGTGCGATGTTTTGCTCATTGCATGAATTTGGTAGTTCAGGATGGTTTGAAGTTATCTAATATGTCGCTCACTCGTGTTCGGGAGGCCATCAGATACATTCGACAATCACCAGCTAGGCTTAAGAGATTTAAGACATGTGTTGAGAAAGAGAAAATTGAAAGTAAAGCTCTTTTGCGGCTTGATGTCCCCACGAGGTGGAATTCAACCTATCAAATGTTGGAGGTTGCTTTAAGGTTCGAAAGGGCCTTTGAGAGGTATCACGAAGAGGATCCTTGTTTTGAAAGGGATCTTCTCGAGGGGGATGGTGGGGGACGGCCTATTGATTTTGATTGGGTAATTCTAAAGGGTTTGGTTCAGATGCTTCAGATATTTTATCGAGTCACTTTAACTGTATCTGGAATGATATCTACCACTTATAATGTCTATTTGAATGACATTAGCGAGATTGTAGCTCTTGTAAATGAATGGGTGTCCGATCGATCTCCTTATCCTGAGTTTTGGGAGATGGCAGTGAAGATGAAAGAGAAATGGGATAAGTATTGGCGAAATCCAGATAAATTGAACTTCCTGATATTTTTTGCCATGATCCTTGATCCTCGATGTAAGTTTGGTTTGGCCGAGTTTGCACTTGAAGAGATGTTTGGGGAGGAGAAGACTCGAATTATTTCGAGGAAGATGAAGGATAAGTTTTTTGAACTTTTTAATGAATATTCCGAGAGGTTTAATAATGGGCAATTAAAAAGGAATCTTTCTGAGATTTCAGGCTCTTCTAGTTCTCATGCTTCTAGTATGCAAATAATGCAATCATCAAGTCTACCATGAGCACCAGTTGTGGATGTCACTTTTGGAACAAGAAGAACAATTGAAAAATATAAACAAAAGAAACAGATACTTGGTGTTGAAAGCAAGACTGAGTTAGACCGATATTGGGATGAGGATCCTGAAGTTGATGATATTGATGTTCTAAAATGGTGGAGTGTCAATAGTGGGAGGTATCCTATTCTAGCTTCGATGTCACGAGAAATATTTGCAATTCCTATCTCCACCGTGGCATCTGAATCTACTTTTAGCACGGGAGGTCGAGTTCTCGATGAGTTTCAGAGTTCATTGGCTCCTTCTATGGTGGAAGGACTTATTTGTCTTCAAAATTGGATTCGACTCAGAAAAGGAAAGCAAGTTGTGGATGATTTGGAAGAGGTTGAAAAATTACAAGAAGGTATATTTTGGATTAATAAGTTCCTTTAAGTTTTAATTATATTGGACTTGTTTTATTGTTTATAGTTTATACCGTATTGATGATTTCTTGTTTTATTGTAGAGTTTGCGAAGATCGATTTTGCACCGCCTATCATCGACATTCCTAATTGATCCGGTCATCTTCTTAGCAAGGAGCAATGATGGTTTTGTTTTGTTGAATTTTATTTGGTTTTTTGGTTGGTAATGTACTAATGTTTTGCTACTTTATAATGTTGGTGTCTAATTGTTTTGGACTTGATTAGTGACTTAGTGGTTGTGTGGTTGTCCGGTTGTCCGGTTGATACTTGATAGTTGATATAATGTTTTGCTACTTGATAGTTGAGATAATGGTTGATAATATTTGTAATAAGTAATTAAGTATTGGTATTTGGTATAGATAATGGTTGCTAGTTGCTATTTGATAAGTTGTTAATATTGTTGCCTTAAAGTGTAAATGTGCATGTGTAGGTTCTTCTGTTGAGGAATTATGTCAGCTTGATAGCTTGTGTAGATTTTTGTGTATAAATTTTATTGTTTGGTGTATAAATTTTCAAGGAAGAAAGTTTACATTATGCTCACTGTGGGTTTGCTATTTTGATCCAAGCTCATATTGGATTTGTGGAATTTTCACACTTGTGCGGTAAAGGAATTTGATTTCATTAGAAAAAATATATTGTATTCTTTGTTAAGTTACTGGATTTGGCATTAGATTGTTTTATCAAGGCCTAACTGCATATTTATATTGTTCCAGCAAATTTCGGTTTTTTTTGGGTTGAAACCGAACCAAACCGAACAATTTCGGTTCGGGTTAAATCGGGTTAGGAATTGTTCGGTTCGGGTTCGGGTTGAAGATTGGGTTTAAAATTTTTTTGATTCGGTCTTGTTTGATTCAGTTCGATCGGTTCGGTTCGAACCGAACGGACACCCCTATATTCTCCTAAAACTTTAGTCTAATAATCCTCCAAAACACTCGTGAATGACAAGTGACAAGCATTTGCTCTTGTAAGCATTTAATGTTTCTCTTTCTTTAAGATTTATTAATTTTCTCTAATATGCCCTTTACTTTTTCTCTCCATGCATTGAAGTTTCTATTTCTTAAAAAAATAATTTCTTTTTACTTTTTTGATCATTTTCTCAATAAATAATTTTGTATCTTTTTATCATCTCTTTCTCAATAAATAACTTCTTTTTACTTATTTCAAACCCTCCCTACGTACCAAGAAAACAAAATGACATATTTATATAACATATTGAATTATATTTTTAGAAAAATAATTTTTGAATAGATTTGTTAAAGTGTAGATAATTTAAAATATATTGTAAATAATTATTTTGAATATTGAATTATTACGCAAAAGTCAAGTGGTAAGCATATTGAATTATTATTTTAATTATTTTTAGGAAAATAATTATTTTACTTCAACTTCAACATGTTAACAAACATCACTTAAATATGTAGAAATTATATACATGATTGTTGTACCGGTGTCAATTAATGGATCATACATGTATTAGCTTGGGCAAATTCATTGCCCTTTGAGGAAATTTGGTATTTTAAGGGGATGAAATAATTATTAAAAAATTAAATCCAATATATGTTATTTAACTCCTGTTGTTTTGTTTTGTTGGTATATAGGGAGGATTTGAAAAAGCAAAAAGAAATTATTTATTGATGAAAAAATAAAAAAATAAAAAAATTTATTGAGAAAGTGTTGAAAAAAAGTAAAAAAAGAAGTAAAGAGCATATTAAGAAAAATTAATAAATCTCAAAGAAAGAAAAGCATTAAATGCTTACAACTTACAAGAGCTAATACTTAGGGGTGAGAAAAAAAAACCGATTTTTTGGTTAATCTGAAAACCGATCCGAAATCGATCGGTTTTTCCGCTTAATCGGACCGGTTTTTTCGGTTTTAGTTTTTATTTTTGGAAAAATCCCTTTTCGGTTTCGGTTTCGGTCTGAGAGGTAAAAAGTTCACCGATTTTGGTTAATCGACCGGCTCGATATAATTAATTAATTTTTAATTATATATATATATATTAAATAATGATTTATAAATTATAAAAAAAATTATAGAAAATTATAGAAAATTATTTTAAAAAAAAAAAAGATAAAAAAATATCAAAAAAATATCAAAAAAATCAAAAAAATATTTAAAAAAATAAAAAATATATATTAGTTTTTGTAGAACATTATCTTGGTTCAATTTGTTTCACTTTTTCTTTTTCTTTTTTCTCAATGAGAATTCGGTATTTGTTTGGATTTTTCTCCATGATTTGCATAATATTATTATGTTTGTAGGTTAAAAAAATTTATTGATTAACCGAAAATTATCGGTTAATCGAACCGAAAAAACCGAAACCGAAATAACGGTTAACCGAAGTTAATGAACCGGTTTACGATTAATGATTTTAAAAAATCGAAGTTAATAGATAGATTTTTTTTTATACTAATGGACCGGTTAACCAGTCCATGCTCACCCATACTAATTATACTTGCCACTTGTCATTCATGGGTTTTTAGGAGGATTATTAGGCTAATATTTTAGAAGGATATAGCATTTTTGAGAAATGTTATATTTTCCTAAAACTTCAATCTAATAATCTTTCTAAAATCCAAGAATGACAAGTGACAAGTATTAGAGAAGCTAACGGGAGAAGAGAAAAGCAGTGACATATTAGGGAAAAAAAAGTAAAGAGAAGCGTTAAATTATTATCACATCCTATTATTTGCCAATGGTCAATCTTAGATTTCTAGGGGTATAAAGTTTAGAATATAGACTTTCTCTATTTAAATACTAAGTTGTCGAATTATATCAATGGGAACACATTAAATTTATATATATTATTTAATTGTATTTCCCCTAGTTTATTGCATGCATATATGCATTGTGGTTTTTTCAGGGAACACATGAAACGCCGCCTGCCTTCTTCCTATTGCATGCATGCTGCTGGTTTAACGTAGGCATTTAATTGAATGCAAGCATGCATTCGATTAATGCTTGTAATAAACTGTTTCAAAATAATGGAATGCATGAAACTTCGTGCATCGTCTTCTTCTCTCCTTCACACCCAAACGCCGCAACCTTTCTTCATGAAACTGCTTCACACGCCATGGGCGACCATAGTCGACCACGACTAGGCCTGATACGCTAGCGACTACTGCGTCGGCGCCTGGACGTGAACTGTAGGACGGAGACGACGGGAAGAGGCCCGGCAAGCAGGAGATGGCCGAAAGATGGCCCGAATACCGGCCACCACGTTCTGCATGTGCTCGGCGAGCAGGAGATGGCCGGATACCAGCCACCACCTTCTGCCTGTGCTCACGCCTGCGACCAGTCCTTACTACCTCTTGATACCAACGACGCCGCCCGTCCTGATGCGCCAGTGACAACTGTGCCGGCGCCGGGCGACGAAAAGAGAGGCTGAAGCAGAGCATAGAGTTTTCGGGATGGAAGCCTGCAGGAAATGTCAAGGCTATAGACTGGTACGTGAGAACTTCTCGACGCATGCACTGCCGAACCACGGCAGTGAGAGTCTCCTGTGCTCAACATCTCCTCGACGATGCTTCCATATAAGAGTCTGCTTCCATATAAGGAAATGTCAAGCCGCTCGTCCATGGCTCTTCTCCGCGCGCACGTTGACGGAAGCAGCCTCTCCTTGTGGACATTTAGTCGTCGGCTTTATGTCCGCCAAAATAGACTGCACCAGAACGTTGACTATGCGGAGATGAACGTCGACCACCACGCCGATAAGATCATCAACCACGACCACACCAGAAGAGCATCCCTAGATGCATGCGTGGACAACAACGTCACATGAATGAAAGCATGCATGCTGCCCGACATGGTTACGACTCGTGGCTCCGGACGAGGGGAGAAGCAGTAGCACCAATAATTTCACAAATGCGAAATTTAATAAATAACTAGATCATAAATTTTAATGCTGTGATACAAATGTAGGAAATACTAATGAATAATGAATAATTAAATGCAGAAGATCACCAAGAACATACCTCCGGCCATAATTTAATTCTTAGCGTCCAAGCACCAACAGATGTAAAAGGTTTTTTAGTCTATTCAAGACCACAACGTTTGGAATAAGAGAATCACATAATTCGCTTGTAGACTAAAGACCCTCTTGCCTTCACCGCTAATTACACAAAAAACTTACATCTTCTTTCCATCAAAGAAGATTGATATTTATAGAATGATGAAACTATTGTTCAAAGGACACATGTCCACTTATTGCATTCTTTTTCAAAAGCCACGTACCCTTTTCATTTGAAATTACACCCATTATTTGAAATGACATCCTTTCACAAATATAAGGATATAACTTTTAAAACAAAGCTAAAAAGTCACAATACGTGACCATACTAAGGTTTGAACCCTAGATCTCTAGGCAACTTACAACATGTTACCACCAACTGTGCTACCCACATACTACAACAAATTGTCGGAATACTGCTGTTTAATTTTTTAAGTTCAGAGAAGCGTCGAAATGTAGTCCAAAGAAGGGTAAGCAACAGAAGTCTATACATATCGACGTCTATATTAGACGTCGACATGTAAAAATTTGGTAATTGCGCAAGAATAAAAAAAATTGACGCAGCCGCCGTTTTATCCGGCAAAACGACGTCTTTTGGCGTCGAAACGTTCCGGCTCAAAGCCGTCAAAATTTTTTGACGCAGTATGACATCGAAACATTTCGTCGAAACGTTCCGGCTCAAAGCCGTCGAAATATTTCAATGCAATATGACGTCGAAACATTGCGTCGAAACATTTCGACGCAACATGACGTCAAAACACTGCGTCGAAACATTTCGACACCACACTGGCGTCGAAAGCTGCCGTCGAAATGTTTCGACGCCACCTTGGCGTCGAAAGATGGCGTCAATATGTTTCGACGCCTCGCGGTCGTCGAAGCATCGCCTCACGGGTTGAAAATTTTTGACCCGTGAGCGTACGAATTGTACGGGCTGCAGCCGAAATTTCTTTTCAAATCCTATTACTGGACTTCACATTGTAGATCTCATTACAAGTCTCTAAACATTTGATGTGCTTGGTTAGTGGATTTATGTTTATTTTTGCTAATTATTGAGCAATTTAATGTGTGATTGTTAGATATTATGTTACTGCATGCTTAATAATAAATTCATTTTGTTTTCTATTGTCACAATTATGTGTTCAGCATATTTAGGACCCGGTATTATATTGAATCAAGTTGTCCCTTGATTGATACCATATTTGGGTCTAGAGACATGATGATTTTAGTTATCCATATACGTTAAACATATTTAAGACCCGGTGTCATATTGAATTAAGTTGCCCCTTAATTGATTGATACCATATTTGAGTCTAGGGACATATTGGTTTTGTTTATGCACATGTATTTAGCATATTTGAGACTTTGTGTCATTTGAATCAAGATGTCCATTGATTGATACCATACTTGAGTCTAAGGGATCATGACTTTATTTATAAACATGTGTTTAGCATACACTACTAGAAATTGAGTCTTCAGCAACGGCTATCAGCAACGGCCGCTCAAGCCGTTGCAAATATGCTATATCTGCAACGGCTTTCTAACGCCCACGCGAGCCGTTGCTGATAATTTTAATTATCAGCAACGGCTTTCTAACGGACAAGTGAGCCGTTGCTGATGATAACTAATTAGCAATGGCTTTCTAACGGGCGAGTGAGCCGTTGCTGATAAGTTTATATAGGTCGCAGATCGCGCCCGACCCTTCTTCCTCCCGCTGCTGCCGCCGCCGCCGCCGCCTCCTCCTCCCGCCTTTCGCCGCCGCTCCCGGCGCCGACGACGCCGAGCTGCCGCTGCCGATGCTGCCGTCCGTCCTCGACTGCCGATTTCAGGTAATCATCGCCGTCCGGCTGTCTCTCCCCGTTGCGGCCGGCGGGAAATCCGACCGAAACCCTATTTTTAGGGTTTCGGTCGGCGGCGGTCGGCCGATGGCCGCCGCCGGAGCTTTTACAGTGTCCGGACACTCTGTCCGGAGACTGTACGCTGGCGCCGGAGTCCACTGGACTCCGGCGCCGGAAATTGCAAATTTATATTTTTTTAATTTATATATATATGTTAATTAATTATTTAGATTAATTGTTTAATTTGTTAGATTAATTGTTTAATTTGTTAGATTAATTATTAGGGTTTAGATTAATTTTTAGAGTTTAGATTAATTTCGGAATTGTCCACTTCGGACGCGCGCCGGAATCGTCCACTTCGGACTCTTGCCGAAATCGTCGAATTTGGACTCGTGTCGGAATTGTCCAATATGGACTCGAACTGTCTCGAAACATTTAGAAAATAATTATCCATCCGACGAGTTGATATGTTTCACGTACGCATCGACGAGTCGGATATGATTTAGCAAAACCTTAGATCCGTTCGAGGATTGTATGTCTGTGTAAAAGAAGTACATGATCTTTTATACGACGTATAATTCTTGAATTGTCCCTGATTGGACAATTTGGGAATATAGTTATTTGTACTGCACTTACGTTCTTATTTTAACTGTTAACTAATTATTCTAAAATTCGGCAACATCTCTCTTGTTCTCTGATACGCGCCCAGATGATATGCGTATTCGGAGAACTGTAGGGAGATGCTGTCGAAATTTAGAATAATTAGTTAACAGTTAAAATAAAAACGTAAGTGCAGTACGAATAACATAAATCCCGAATGGAATAGGACAATCTCACCTAAAGACATTAACCAAAGAAATTGTTATTGATTGACAGAATCATGTCGGCTGATCGAAGTTGGATGTACCGACGTCTTGATCGTGGAGCTTTAACGAATGAGTTTCGATTAGGCGTAACGTACTTCCTAAATTTCACCTATTCGAATCGGAATTTCGTTAGCATGGGTGATCAAATCCGATGTCCGTGCCGCATTTGTTCAAATGGACGATTTTTGGATCGGGAGACTGTCACTCTGCATCTATATACCAAAGGATTTGCACCAAGATATTTTCTATGGACTTGTCACGGGGAGTCACGCGAAGTCGGGACGTCGAGCAATCCTGTCGTTCAGACATATGGTGAATCTTCCTCTGCTGGTGCTTCTTCATCCGGTCAATGTAATCCCTATAGAACTATGATACTTGATAGTCTTGGGGGTCAATTCCGCCTGAATGATAATGTTGATCAGCCAGTTCTTCAGACATCAGTCCCACCAGATACTACAGCGGTTGATATCACAGAAGTAGGGGCTGCGGTAGAGATTGAATTACCGAATAAAGAAGCTGCAGAATTTTACGAGATGTTGAAAGCTGCCGATGAACCTTTGTATGAGAATTGTCCTAAATACACTAGGTTTTCAGCAATGACACAGCTCTTAAACATCATGGCCGATTGTAATATCAGCGGAGTTGTGTATGATCGGATTGCTGGATTGATTAATGGAATGCTGCCTACTGATAACAAGTTTGAGCCTACTTTTTATAAGACTAAAAAGCTAATGAGAAAATTGGGGCTTGGGTACGAAAAAATACACGCGTGCCAAAATAACTGCATTTTATATTATAAAGAAAATGTGCAGTTGGATAAATGCCCTGTATGTCAACACCCTCGTTACAAGGAGAAGAAATCGGTCCGACAGAAAAATATCCCGTTTAAGGTGATTCGGTATTTTCCACTAACACCGAGGCTTCAAAGATTATTCATGTCGTAAAAGACAGCCCCCTACATGAGTTGGCATGCAAGAAGTCGTGATGATATTGTAATGACTCATCCATCTGACAGTGAAGCTTGGAAACATTTGGATACATGTTATCCTTCATTTGCTAGGGATACTAGAAATATCAGATTGGGATTGTGCACAGATGATTTTAATCCGTTTGGACATTCTGCAACCCCTTATTCAGTTTGGCCAGTGCTGCTGACAGTTTATAATTTGCCACTGTCAATGTGCATGAAAGATGAATTTATTTATCTTTCGATGATTATTCTGGGTCCTAAGGGTCCGCGAAAAGAAATTGACATATTTCTCAGACCCTTGATAGATGAATTGAAAACATTGTGGACTGAGGGACCTGTCACTTATGATTGTCATCGGAAGCAAAACTTCAATTTAAAGGCCGCGGTCTTGTGGACAATCAATGATTTCCCGGCGTACGGCATGTTGTCTGGTTGGAGCACTCACGACCGACTCTCTTGTCCGTATTGTATGGAACACTCTAAATCAATCAGTCTTCAGAACGGACGAAAAATCTCATTCTTTGATTGTCATCGTCGATTCCTACCGGTTAATCATTAGTATCGAAGGAATCGTAATAAATTTACTAAGGGCAGAGTCGAAAGAGATGGGCCACCACCGATGTTGTCTGGTGAACAAATGTTAGCACGTGTTTCAGCACTTCCAGATATAGTATTTGGTCGCAATGAAAGAGTGTCAGGTTTTGGCCAAACACATAACTGGGTGAAAAAAAGTATCTTTTGGGAATTGCCCTATTGGAGTTCATTATTGATTCGACATAATTTAGATGCCATGCACATTGAAAAAAATGTGTTTGATAATATTTTCAACACTTTGATGGATATTTCCGGAAAAACTAAAGATAATGTCAAAGCCCGACATGATCTGAAAATACTTTGTAAAAGACCAGAGTTGGAGTTACAAGAGGTCAACGGACGATATCTGAAACCGAAGGCCCTATATGTGTTAAATAAACAACAGATCAAAGATGTTTGTCAATGGGTAAAAGAACTCAAATTACCCGATGGATATGCTTCAAACTTATCTTGATGTGTGAATGTCGATGATTGCAAAATATCAGGGATGAAGAGCCATGATTGTCATGTATTCATGCAGAGATTACTTCCGATTGCATTTTGAGATCTTCTACCTGATAATATTTGGGGTCCGTTGACTGAATTAAGTATGTTTTTTAGAAACATCTGTGCAAATGTCCTTCGAGTCGAAGATATGTCAACACTTGAAAATAATATTGTTGAAATCATATGCAAGCTGGAGCAGTTTTTCCCTCCTGCATTTAATTTTTGACTCGATGGAGCATCTACCGATACACTTAGGATACGAGGCACGAGTTTGTGGCCCCGTTCAATATCGGTGGATGTACTTATTTGAAAGATACATAAATCGTCTGAAGAAAAAAGTAAAGAACACCGCAGCTGTTGAAGGATCAATATCTGAATCGTATATCATCTAAGAAATTTCAACATTATGCTCATTTTACTTTGAATCGACAGTACAGACAAGATTTGATCGTCTTCCACGTAACGACGACGGGGGTGTTCGACATTCAGATGGGCGTTTAAATATATTTTGTCACTCTGGTCGTGCTTTTGGTTCTCGTCCATCTCGACACTTAAGCGATGAAGAGTATCATTTGGCACACTTGTATGTATTACTCAATTGTCCAGAGATTGAACAATTCATTGAAATATTTGACATTTAGATGGTGCAAAAATACTCTATTCACAACGATCAAGAATTGGAGAGATTACGGAATCGTGATTTCCCTACTTGGATTCAGACTTACAGCAAAGATCACAGAGCTGAAATAGATGAAAGAATATTTGAGTTTGTTAGTGGACCGTCGCAACTTGTGTCGTGCTATAGCGGATATTTTGTTAATGGGTATAAATTTCACACGGTTGAATATGCATTTACAAAGAAGACGATGAATGCTGGGGTCTGCGTGAAAGGGACAACCTATGTTGAATGTGATATGGATTTTTATGGACTGGTGGAAGAAGTGATAGAGTTGCACTACTTCGGCTTAAAATCAGTGATCCTATTTAGATGTCATTGGTTCGATACAACAGAAAGGGGCATGAAAGTTCATCCAAAATACAAACTTGTTGAGGTTAATTACAAATCGAAATTGGCAGCAAATGAGCCTTTTATATTGGCATCACAAGCCGAACAAGTATATTACGCGAAGTATCTGGCTCGAAATAAAGATAGAGTAGATTGGCGTGTAGTCTGTAAGACAAAAGGTAGAGGAAAAATTGATCCGATAGTAGGAGAAAATGAGCTGATACCTGATATGACACATGTTTTTTATCAAGAAGATGATCCTCCTACTGTAGATCGTATTATTCCAATACTCGAGGATGCAGACACAACGTCAATTCAATTAGAAGTTGAATATGCTGATGATGACGATCATGAAATTGAGGAAGCTGGAGATGAAGAAGATGAAGAAGAGGAAGAAGAGGAAGAATTCGAAGGCTATTATTCAGATGATGATGAATAATTGTAAAGTATATATTTTATTACATATATCTCTACTATTTATACAATAATCTGATTATATGTCTATTCGATAGATATGTCTGGTTGTGGTTATCGTCACAGGAGAGCTTCGGAGTCTCCGATCGGTGAGACTCCAGCACTTACTCATGCTGCTGATTATCCTGTTGTTGATCCTCCTGCCGATGATACTGATGAGGCTAGTACATCTAGACGCAGGCGGCCACGCGGGCCGAACAAGTGGCAGCCTTCACCAGTCACAGAGTCACGTAGATTTATTAGCGTGATTGGGGAGCGGTAATATATCATGAATTATGAATCATTACAAATTCATTATATCATAATATAATATTAAAATTTATTTTTGTTGTGCAGGTTCGAGCAAGAAGAAGTGCCAAGGAGCATTTCTTCTACTATTCGATGATACATGCACGGGTCATGGCCTACGTGGTCTCACGTACTTAGCGAGCACGTCGACATGTTATGGCGCGAGTTTGAGGCACGTATTATTATTTTTTGACATGCATGATGATTAATATTGGTACTGATATTATTATTTTGCAGGCTCGCTTTACATGGGCCGAGGACCAGAGGCCATTCATTTACGCTGCCTGGGAGGCTATTTCCCGTGCGAGGTACAATGGACAGCTGGGGCAGGCTCGGTCCCAGGCGATGGCACGAGCTGGATTACTCCAGATATATGGGATCAGCTCGTGGGAATATGGTCGACGGATCGATGGCAGGAGGTTTCTTAGAATGCGGCTAGAAATCGCATGTCGGGGGGAGCAGCGCGTCACACTGGCAGCTCTGTTGCATTTGCAGTGCACGCGAACCATATGGTAAGTATACCTTTTAATTATATATTTTATTTGTTACTATGTGTACTAATTAATGTATTTATTTTGTAAATGTAGACGACGGTGTCGGATGACGGGACTGTCCAGCGACCCTCCCCGATGGCGATGTTTGAGCAGACTCACCGTCGAGCACATGGGATGGGGGAGTACATCGACAACCGCGCTGCATACATTATGGTAACTATATATTTGTTTAAATTATTCATTATATATTTATAATTTAAGTTTTATGATAAATATTAAACAAAAAATCAAACTAGAGTAGGAGACCTACAACCAGACGGTGGTGCAGCGCGGGGGCACCCCCGAGGACTTTGACGCAGCAACGTGGGTCGAGGCCGCAGGTGGCTGGGACCATGGCTGCGTATATGGCTTTGTAGATAGTGGTCATGCGCGAGCCGTACTAGGGCCACTTGGGGCACCGACCCCTCCGGTCGCTGGTGAGCGGCCGTCCACCTCTAGATCCAGTTATGATCATAGTAGTAGAATAAGGACTCTAGAGGAGACGGTCGCGCGTCAGAGTCAGATGATGGCGGAGATGCATGCTATGCTACGCAACATGTCAGGTCATCCCGAAGCAGACATCTCTTCAGCATCATCTAATCCATCGTCCTCGAGTCAGTCCACGCCGGTGTACACTCAAGCACTCCAGACCCCGCCATATGATACAGACCATTCTCCATCGTCATCGTGAGATTTTTTTTATATTGACTTTGTTACTGAGATATTGGACTTGTTAAATTTATTTTGTTTGGATATTGATACTTCAATTTTGTATTTGAATAGTTTTTATACTATTGTGGATAATTATCAATATAAATATAATTGTTTTGATGTATATCTTGGTGTATTTGTGATGTGTGAATGAATGTGTGTATGAGTGTATGGGTGTGTGAGTTATGTATCAGATAATGTATCAATGTATCAATGAAAATTTAAAATTTGAAATTTTTTCGTTACTAGGTTCACATCATCAGCAACGGCTTTCCCACGGTAATGTATCAATGAAAATTTAAAATTTGAAATTTTTTCGTTACCAGGTTCACATCATCAGCAACGGCTTTCCCACGGTCGTCCGTGGGAAAGCCGTTGCTAAAAGTTTATCGAAAGCCGTTGCTGATGACCTACAGCAACGGCTTAGCGACGGGCTTTTACTAACGGCGTTGCTACGGACTCAGCGGCCGTTGCTATTAATGTTATCCGCAACGGCTCCGGGTCCGTGGCAAAACCATTGCTGATAATATTTTTAGCAACGGCCCGAGCGGCTGTTGCGGATCCGTTGCTAAGTTATCAGCAACGCGAGTTTCTGCCACGGCTCCATTGCAACGGCTCAGCAACGGCATCAGCCGTTGCTGATGCCCATTTTTCTAGTAGTGATATTTGAGACTCGGGGTCATATGAATTATGTTCTCCACTGATTGACACCATATTTGAGTATAGGGATATTTTGATTTTTTAGAACCATACGCTTTCTCTTACCAATATATAAAATAGAAAGTATGAGGACTGACAATGAAAGTAGCATTATTGTTGCCGGATCATCTTGAGTGTTGTTTTCATGCTACACTTCACACCAATGATAATTGTCAACAATGTTAGTGGTATTTGTGACTATGAAAAGTCTTATGTCCAGGAATGACATAATGGCTGCCATGATTCAATACTATTGGTTTGATGATAGGAGTCATAATAAGTGTTGCATCCTGGATCATATTTTTATTTGTGATAACCTGAGAGTCATTTTTAAATAAATATTTTCCAATTATAGTTATGCAATTGACCTTGCCCAAGTGGGAGAATGTTAGAATATTTTTAATTAATATATATATTTCTTTATTTTTAAAATGTTCTTTTTATGGGCTACAGTCAATTTTGGTTTTTGATTTATACTGATTAATCTTATGATCCTATTTCAGATGCATATAAGCTCATTTAATTTGATCCATATGATTTGAGCTTGAAACACTTAACCTTGATTAGTGTGATTAGTCAAGTGTAGGCCCGATTAATGAAGCCCGTTATGGACGGGTTCATTAATTTGATCAATTATAAATAGAGGCTAGGTCCCCTCTACAAGCATGAAATATGATGCAAGGATGAGGGATTCGAAACCCTAGCTCATAGTTGCTTTCCCCTTCAAAGCAGAGACTTTTGAGAAAGTGTTCAAAGAATTTCTGGATAAATTTGTCATCGTGATTATAAATGACATCTTAGCATATTCCAATAGCAGGGAAGTGCACAGTGAGCATGTGAGGCTGGTCTTGGAAACTCTTCGGGAGCATCAACTTTATGCCAAGTTTTTCAAGCATGAATTTTGGCTCGATAATGTAGGATTCCTAAGGCACATTGTGTCGCGAGAAGGGGTGAAGGTAGACCCTCAAAAGGGAGAGGCAGTCCAGAATTGGGAACCGCCAACTAGTGTAACAGAGGTCCGCAGTTTCTTGGGTTTGGTCAATTATTACAGAAAAATTATGGAAAATTTCTCGAGGATCGCGGCATCACTCACTCGACTGACACAGAAAAATGTCAAATTTCTGAGGGCTGACAGCTGTGAGAAGATCTTTCAGAAGCTCAAGGATTGTTTGACGTCGACACCCGTGTTAGCGTTGTCGTCAGATTCGGGTGAATTTAAGGTGTACTATGATGCCTCGCAGATTGGCCTGAGATGTGTACTGGTGCAGTATGTCAAAGTGATTGCCTTTGCTTCGCGGCAATTGAAAAACCATAAGAAGAACTACCCAACACTTGATTTGGAGTTGGCGGCAGTGGTGTTCGCACTGAAACTGTGGCGCCGTACAGGCCTGGGAGATCTACACGGATCATAAGAGTCTTTAGTATCTGTTGACACAAAAGCACCCGAATTTGAGGCATAGGAGATGGTTAAAACTCCCGAAAGATTATGACTGCACCATTCTGTATTCACCATGGGAAAGCGAATGTGATGGCGGAAGCCTTGAGCAGGAAGTCTATGGAGAGTCTGGCACATTTGACTGCCACGAGGAGACCCTTAGCGAGAGAGCTCACTTGTTGTTTGGGTGATGGGACTGCTTTGACAGTTTTGATTCATGAGCGGCGCACATGCGGGTGCAATCCACATTGGTTGACATGCTCTTGATGGCTCAGAGTGAGGATTCCTTTTGCACTCTGATTAAGGACTTAGGAGAGAGAGGAGATGAAGATGACATATTCAGAGTGGTTGATGAGGGTGTCCTGAGGTTCAGGGATAGAATTATGGTGCCAAATATGACGGAGGTTCGGAGACAGGTGTTGGAGATGGCTCATAGCTCCACTTACACCATACACCCAAGGGCCACGAAGATGTACCGTGATTTGAGACAATATTATGTTAGTGATATGCCCTAGAGCCCGCATTTAATAAGTAATTCTTCATGTATATTTTACTTATTTTATGAAAGATAATCTTTATTACTTGGTGCTCATTTTAATTCATTTGCTTGTATAAAGACTTAAACAATGTAATAAAGTCCATGGTTTATGACACGGTGCAAAGGAAATCATGAAGAGTTCATGATGTGGAATTCTTATTGTATGTAAATGTGTTTATACCTAAATTATCCCTAGTCATAATATTAACAAGATAGGACATTGTTAACACAGATAGACTAGCACATTTTATACTTCTTGACTCGTTCAAGCAATAGTTCTTACAAGTTGTGAGCATTGTGATGCTTAGAGTTAACATGTGGATGCTTGTTTGAGAAACAAGTTCATTGGAAACCTAATCATGAGATCTTCACATGGATAATCAATCTATGCTTGTGAAAGCATCTCATCATATCAGTGGTGCAAGTATCCTTGGACTTGAGATCACCAAAGTAACTTAAGTGCCTAATGTTATATTTTGACTTCATTACTTATGGTTCACCTATGGGTGTTCATAGCTTGGAGATTGGATATAGCATGAATAACTTGAAGATAGTTAAGTGATCAACATAGGATTCACCACCCCAGATTTATATAGCCAGTTTCTCTCACTCGTCTTGTACAATTTCTTTATCCAGGAGTCTCTGGCCAGAGCAGTATGCATTTATGAATGTCGATTTATTGGCAAAGCTCGCATTGATACGTTGGATTTAAATGCATATGCACAAATGCACAGATATGTCTTGTTGCATACTCCAATGATTGAACCATACAAAATGTATCAATAGTTATTAAATGTCAATTATATTTTAAGTTATTTTAAGATTCTTGGTGTTATTTTTATTTTATTTTCTCAGGCAATTTCTTGAAGAACATTGTCGTATAAATAATTTATCAGTTGCATCGAATGCTCAACAACAAAGGTGTATCATAGAGAGATTCGCATTGTGGTTACAAGATAAAGTGTTGGAAATGGTACAAAATAATTGTGATGCTTCACTGCTTGCGTTGGCTCGAGGTCCAGTATCTGTAATTAGAAAATATGATGGACTGATTATAAATGGTTATAAATTCCACACCAAGCAACAAGAAAGATTGCGTAAAACACAAAATAGTGGTTTAATGGTTGGAGTTGACAATCGTCAATATTATGGAATTTTAACGGATGTAATTGAATTGGACTACAGTGGGGTATTCAAGGTAGTTCTTTTTCGTGTTGAATGGGTTGATATAAGGAATTCAGGGGGTTTACGAGTGGATGATAATGGATTTACTCTAGTTAACCTTTCTCGATTATTTCATACCGGTGCATTTCTAAAAGATGTCAGATCCGAAGAGTAATGAGTGGTCGCATGTCATAAATTTATATCCCAGAGATTTATATGACATCGGTAAATGACTTATTATTTATCAATATTATTTGTATAATTGATTAATCTATATGTATTTATCAATATATAATATTATGTTATTATACAGGATGTTAGGGTCAAGAATAGTAGATTCAGATGCTGAGACCCGCGAGGAGGGTGAAATTAGTCCCGAGAGTGATCTTTCTGGCCATCACAAGGACGAATTCATAGACCTTTCTACATTTGGAGTTAGTTTTTATGTCATGATACATGTGAACAAAATTTAACTCATGTTGGTGGCCACAGATTAAACTCACGTTTTATGGGGTTACTAGTGCGTGATTCTACATTCTTACCGTTGACGCTTGACCATTGGAATCAAATTTCTTCCATATATAAGAATGGACTATGGGAGCAATTATTGGTATGTTATGAATTTATATGACTTTATGTTAGATTGCATTATTTGGTTGTGTGAAACTATATGTTAAATATATATTTTGGGGTCAAACTAATATCATTTATAAATGCAGAGATATTTTTTGAGCCCTACTAAGATCATGGATTGTATTTTTCGTACTACTATGGCGGCCTTTGATAGAAAATTTAAAAATTATAAACTTCTATTAAAAAGAAAATATTTTAAAATTGAAGAGTCAAAGGAGGAAAATCTTGCACGTCGACCACGAAATGTTATTAGGGAATCATGGATAAGAATGGTCGACTATTGGCATTCTTTAGCTAGTCAGATAAGAATTTATATTTTGATACTCGCAACTCAAGATTGCATACATACTAGCGGTGCAACCTCTTACATTCAAAGATGTGTTGATTTTGTAAGTAGTTTAGTAAACAATTTATAATTTATTTGTTTATATTTTTAATATCATTTAAATAATTCATTATTATTTACATTGTGTGAAGCGACGTGCACATAATAGAGAGCCCAGTGAATTTGAAGTGTATAGAACAACACATCTTCGTAGAAGTGGAGGAGGATATGTAATTGAAGAAGCAGCTCAATTTATGGTATAACACATCTACAAATGAATTAAACTAATACTTTTTAAATTTATAATCTATTGTTAGAAGCGACTTGAGGCTACTCCAACAACAGAGTGAGTGCAACTTGAGAACCAAGTATATCGGGAAATATCTGGTCCCGAACATCATTCTCGAGTTCGCCAACGGGGGATTGGAGTCACACCAAGCCAATTTTATGAATATCAGCGACAACCTTATGTTGCACCTTCCCACGATGCAAGATATGATGAGCTTCGACGACAACAAGAGGCTGCAATGAAAGAAATGCAGTAAAAGCACGATGCTGAGATGAGGGAGGTTCAATAAAGACTCATCAGAATGGAACAGATGTGGCTTCAACATCAATTTGATAGTTCATCATCACAGGGGCTAAATCGAATTATTAATCAAGCTAATATATTTTCCTCACCAATTGATTATGTAAGTATTTATTTAATTTATTTCTAGTTGATCTTTTTAGCATTGTAATTAATTAAATATGCTTTTCTAACAAGTCAATTGTGTGTTCCTAAAAGTCTTCCTCATGAAATACTGCCGGCTAATATTGGAGAAGGTACAAGTAAAGATCCATTTATAAACTATAAGTAAATTTATATATTGTAATACCACTACTAGAAACTTGGTCATCAGCAACGGCTGATGCCGTTGCTGAGCCGTTGCTGAAGAGCATCAGCAACGGCCGAGCCGTTGCAACAGAGCCGTGACAGAAAGTCGCGTTGCTGATGACTTAGCAACGGATCAGCAACGGCCGTGACTTAGCAACGGATCAGCAACGGCCGCTCGGGCCGTCGCTCAAAACATTATCAGCAACGGCCAGTCGGGCCGTCGCTAAAAACATTATCACCGACGGTTTTGCCACAGACCCGGAGCCGTTGCTGATAACATCAATAGCAACGGCCACGAGTCCGTAGCAACGCCGTTAGAAAAACCCCGTCGCTAAGCCGTTGCTGTAGGTCAACTTTCGATACACTTTTAGCAACGGCTTTCCCACGGATGGCCGTGGGAAAGCCGTTGCTGATGATGTGAACCTGGGGACAGAAACATTTAAAATTTCTAATTTTCATTGATACATTGATACATTATCTGATACATAACTCACACACCCATACTCTCATACACACATTCATTCACATCACAAACACACCAAGATATACATCAAAACAATTATATTTATATTGATAATTATCCACGATAGTATAAAAACAATTCAAATGCAAAATTGAAGTATCAATATCCAAACAAATTAAGTTAAACAAATTCAATATCTCAGTAACAAGTTCAATATCCAAACAAAAAATCTCACGATGACGATGGAGGATGGTCTGGATCATATGGCGGGGTCTGGAGTGCTTGAGTGTACACCGGCGTGGACTGACTCGAGGACGATGGATTAGATGATGCCGAAGAGATGCCTGCTGCGGGATGACCTGACATGTTGCGTAGCATAGCATGCATCTCCTCCATCATCTGACTCTGACGCGCGACCGTCTCCTCTAGAGTCCTTATTCTGCTACTATGATCATAACTGGATCTAGAGGTGGACGGCCGCTCACCAGCGACCGGAGGGGTCGGTGCCCCAAGTGGCCCTAGCACGGCTCGCGCATGACCACTATCTGCGAAGCCATATACGCGGCCATGGTCCCAGCCACCTGCGGCCTCGACCCACGATGCTGCGTCAAAGTCCTCGGGGGTACCCCCGCGCTGCACCACCCTCTGGCTGTACGTCTCCTACTCGAGTTTGATTTTTTGTTTAATATTTATCATAAAACTTAAATTATAAATATATAATGAATAATTTAAACAAATATATAATTACCACAATGTATGCAGCGCGGTTGTCGATGTACTCCCCCGTCCCATGTGCTCGACGGTGAGTCCGCTCAAACACCGCCATCGGGGAGGGTCGCTGGACAGTCCCGTCATCCGACACCGTCGTCTACATTTACAAAACAAATACATTAATTAGTACACATAATAACAAATAAAATATATAATTAAACGATATACTTACCATACGGTTTGCGTGCACTGCAAATGCAACAGAGCCGCCGGTGTGACGCGCTGCTCCCCCCGACATGCGATTTCTAGCCGCATTCTGAGAAACCTCCTGCCATCGATCCGTCGACCATATCCCCACGAGTTGGTCCCATATATCCGGAGTAATCCAACTGGGGCCGTATCCCCGAGTCTCCGCGATGTTAGTGGTCCCAGCTCGGGCCATCGCTCGGGACCGAGCCTGCCCCAGCTGCCCGTTGTACCTTGCCCGGGAAATAGACTCCCAGGCAGCGTAAATGAAGGACCTCTGGTCCTCAGCCCATGTATAGCGAGCCTGCAAAATAATAATATCAGTACCAATTCTTAATATATCATCATGCATGTAAAAAAAAAAAATAATACGTGCCTCAAACTCGCGCCATAACATGTCGACGTGCTCGCTAGGCACGTGAGACCACGTAGGCCATGCCCCGTGCATGTATCGTCGAATAGTAGAAGAAATGCTCCTCGGCACTTCTTCTTGCTCGAACCTGCACAACAAAAATAAATTTTAATATTATATTATGATATAATGAATTTGTAATGATTCATAATTCATGATATATTACCGCTCCCCAATCACGCTGATCAATCTACGTGACTCTGTGGCTGGTGGAGGCTGCCACCTGTTCGGCCCGCGTGGCCGCCTGCGTCTGGATGTACTAGCCTCGGCAGTATCGTCCTCATGAGGATCAGCAACAGGAGGATCAGCAGCATGAGTAAGTGCTGGAGTCTCACCGATCGGAGACTCCGAAGCTCTCCTGCGTCGATAACCACGACCAGACATATCTGTCGAACAGACATATAATCAGATTATTGTATAAATAGTAGAGATATATTTAATAAAATATATATACTTTACAATTATTCCTCATCATCTGAATAATAGTCTTCGAATTCTTCTTCTTCTTCTTCCTCTTCTTCCTCTTCGTCATCTTCTTCATCTCCAGCTTCCTCAATTTCATGATCGTCATCATCAGCATATTCAACTTCTAATTGAATTGACGTTGTGTCTGCATCCTCGAGTATTGGAATAATACGATCCACAGCAGGAAGATCATCTTCTTGATAGAAACCAGGAGGATCATTTTCTCCTATTATCGGATCAATTTTTCCTCTACCTTTTGTCTTACAGACTACACGCCAATCTGCTCTATCTTTATTTCGAGCCGGATACTTCGCGTAATATACTTGTTCAGCTTGTGATGCCAATATAAATGGCTCATTTGCTGCCAATTTCGATTTGTAATTAACCTCAACAAGTTTGTATTTTTGATGAACTTTCATGCCCCTTTCTGTTGTATCGAACCAATGACATCTAAATAGGAACACTGATTTCAAGCCGAAGTAGTGCAACTCTATCACTTCTTCCACTAGTCCATAGAAATCCATATCACATTCAACATAGGTTGTCCCTTTCACGCAGACCCCAGCATTCATCGTCTTTTTTGTAGATGAATATTCAACCGTGTGAAATTTATACCCGTTAACAAAATATCCGCTATAGCACGACACAAGTCGCGACGGTCCACTAACAAACTCAAATATTTTTTCATCTATTTCAGCTCTGTGATCTTTGCTGTAAGTTTGAATCCAAGAAGGGAAATCACGATTCCGTAATGTCTCCAATTCTTGATCGTTGTGAATAGAGTATTTTTGCACCATCTCAATGTCAAATATTTCAATGAATTGTTCAATCTCTGGACAATTGAGTAATACATACAAGTGTGCCAAATGATACTCTTCATCGCTTAAGTGTCGAGATGGACGAGAACCAAAAGCACGACCAGAGTGACAAAATATATTTAAACGTCCATCTGAATGTCGAACACCCCCGTCGTCGTTACGTGGAAGACGATCAAATCTTGTCTGTACTGTCGATTCAAAGTAAAATGAGCAGAATGTTGAAATTTCTTGGATGATATACGATTCAGATATTGATCCTTCAACAGCTGCGGTGTTCTTTACTTTTTTCTTCAGACGATTCATGTATCTTTCAAATAAGTACATCCAACGATATTGAACGGGGCCACCAACTCGTGCCTCGTATGCCAAGTGTATCGGTAGATGCTCCATCGAGTCAAAAAATGCAGGAGGGAAAAACTGCTCCAGCTTGCATATGATTTCAACAATATTATTTTCAAGTGTTGACATATCTTCGACTCGAAGGACATTTGCACAGATGCTTCTAAAAAACATACTTAATTCAGTCAACGGACCCCAAATATTATCAGGTAGAAGATCTCGAAATGCGATCGGAAGTAATCTCTGCATGAATACATGACAATCATGGCTCTTCATCCCTGATATTTTGCAATCATCGACGTTCACACATCGAGATAAGTTTGAAGCATATCCATCGGGTAATCTGAGTTCTTTTACCCATTGACAAACATCTTTGATCTGTTGTTTATTTAACACATATAGGGCCTTCGATTTCAGATATCGTCCGTTGACCTCTTGTAACTCCAACTCTGGTCTTTTACAAAGTATTTTCAGATCATGTCGGGCTTTGACATTATCTTTAGTTTTTCTAGAAATATCCATCACAGTGTTGAAAATATTATCAAACACATTTTTTTCAATGTGCATGACATCTAAATTATGTCGAATCAATAATGAACTCCAATAGGGCAATTCCCAAAAGATACTTTTTTTCACCCAATTGTGTGTTTGGCCAAAACCTGACACTCTTTCATTGCGACCGAATACAATATCTGGAAGTGCTGAAACACGTGCTAACATTTGTTCACCAGACAACATCGGTGGTGGCCCATCTCTTTCGACTCTGCCCTTAGTAAATTTATTACGATTCCTTCGATACTGGTGATGAACCGGTAGGAATCGACGATGACAATCAAAGAATGAGATTTTTCGTCCGTTCTGAAGACTGATTGATTTAGAGTGTTCCATACAATACGGGCAAGAGAGTCGGCCGTGAGTGCTCCAACCCGACAACATGCCGTACGCGGGGAAATCATTGATTGTCCACAAGACCGCGGCCTTTAAATTGAAGTTTTGCTTCCGATGACAATCATAAGTGACAGCTCCCTCAGTCCACAATGTTTTCAATTCATCTATCAAGGGTCTGAGAAATATGTCAATTTCTTTTCGCGGACCCTTAGGACCCGGAATAATCATCGAAAGATAAATAAATTCATCTTTCATGCACATTGACGGTGGCAAATTATAAACTGTCAGCAGCACTGGCCAAACTGAATAAGGAGTTGCAGAATGTCCAAACGGATTAAAACCATCTGTGCACAATCCCAATCTGATATTTCTAGTATCCATAGCAAATGAAGGATAACATGTATCCAAATGTTTCCATGCTTCACTGTCAGATGGATGAGTCATTACTGTATCATCACGACTTCTTGCATGCCAACTCATGTAGGGGGCTGTCTTTTCCGACATGAATAATCTTTGAAGCCTCGGTGTTAGTGGAAAATACCGAAGCACCTTAAACGGGATATTTTTCTGTCGGACCGATTTCTTCTCCTTGTAACGAGGGTGTTGACATACAGGGCATTTATCCAACTGCACATTTTCTTTATAATATAAAATGCAGTTATTTTGGCACGCGTGTATTTTTTCGTACCCAAGCCCCAATTTTCTCATTAGCTTTTTAGTCTTATAAAAAATAGGCTCAAACTTGTTATCAGTAGGCAGCATTCCATTAATCAATCCAGCAATCCGATCATACGCAACTCCGCTGATATTACAATCGGCCTTGATGTTTAAGAGCTGTGTCATTGCTGAAAACCTAGTGTATTTAGGACAATTCTCATACAAAGATTCATCGGCAGCTTTCAACATCTCGTAAAATTCTGCAGCTTCTTTATTCGGTAATTCAATCTCTACCGCAGCCCCTACTTCTGTGATATCAACCGCTGTAGTATCTGGTGGGACTGATGTCTGAAGAACTGGCCGATCAACATTATCATTCAGGCGGAATTGACCCCCAAGACTATCAAGTATCATAGTTCTATAGGGATTACATTGACCGGATGAAGAAGCACCAGCAGAGGAAGATTCACCATATGTCTGAAGGACAGGATTGCTCGACGTCCCGACTTCGCGTGACTCCCCGTGACAAGTCCATAGAAAATATCTTGGTGCAAATCCTTTGGTATATAGATGCAGAGTGACAGTCTCCCGATCCAAAAATCGTCCATTTGAACAAATGCGGCACGGACATCGGATTTGATCACCCATGCTAACGAAATTCCGATTCGAATAGGCGAAATTTAGGAAGTACGTTACGCCTAATCGAAACTCATTCGTTAAAGCTCCACGATCAAGACGTCGGTACATCCAACTTCGATCAGCCGACATGATTCTGTCAATCAATGACAATTTCTTTGGTTAATGTCTTTAGGTGAGATTGTCCTATTCCATTCGGGATTTATGTTATTCGTACTGCACTTACGTTTTTATTTTAACTGTTAACTAATTATTCTAAATTTCGACAGCATCTCCCTACAGTTCTCCGAATACGCATATCATCTGGGCGCGTATCGGAGAACAAGAGATATGTTGCCGAAATTTAGAATAATTAGTTAACAGTTAAAATAAAAACGTAAGTGCGGTACAAATAACTATATTCCCAAATTGTCCAATCAGGGACAATTCAAGAATTGTACGTCGTATAAAAGATCATCTACTTCTTTTACACGAACATACAATCCCCGAACGGATCTAAGGTTTTGCTAAATCATATCCGATTCGTCGATGCGTACGTGAAACATATCAACTCGTCGGATGGATGATTATTTTCTAAATGTTTCGAGACAGTTCCAGTCCATATTGGACGATTTCGGCGCGCGTCCGAAGTGGACGATTCCGGCGCGAGTCCGAAGTGGACGATTCTGGCGCGAGTCCGAATTGGACGATTCCGGCGCACGTCCGAAGTGGACGATTCCGGCGCGAGTCCGAATTGAACGATTCCGGCACGCGTCCGAAGTGGACGATTCCGGCGCGAGTCCGAATTGGACGATTCCGGCGCGAGTCCGAATTGGACGATTCCGGCACGCGTCCGAAGTGGACGATTCCGGCGCGCGTCCGAAATTAATCTAAACCCTAATAATTAATCTAACAAATTAAACAATTAATCTAAACAATTAATTAACAATTATTAAATAATTAATTAACAATTATAAAATAATATAAACTATATATATATATTATAAATTCCGGCGCCGGAGTCCACCCTCCGGCGCCGGCGTACAGTGGCCGAACACACTGTCCGGCCACTGCAGAAGGTCCGGCGGCGGCCATCGGCCGACCGCCGCCGGCTGAAACCCTAGAAATAGGATTTCGGTCGGGTGATTTCCGCCGGCCGCAGGGAAGAGACGGCAGCAGGGAAGAGACTTACCTGAAAAGGTCGGCAGCAGCGGTCGGCGTCGTCGGCGTCGGCAGCAGCGAGCAGCGGGAGGAAGAAGAGTCGGGCGCGAGAGCGTGCCCTATATAAACTTATCAGCAACGGCTCACTTGCCCGTTAGAACGC
This sequence comes from Canna indica, assembly GCA_034359265.1. Classification (NCBI taxonomy): domain Eukaryota; kingdom Viridiplantae; phylum Streptophyta; class Magnoliopsida; order Zingiberales; family Cannaceae; genus Canna; species Canna indica. Next base: position 17,697,285 of record CP136892.1, read on the forward strand.
CGTTGCTGATAAGTTATTATCAGCAACGGCTCACTTATCCGTTAGCACGCCGTTGCTGAATAGTAAAACATAAGCAACGGCTCGCCATTCCGTCCGAAAGCCGTTGATGATAATTAAAATAATCAGCAACGGCTCTTTTTTCCGTTAGTACGCCGTTGCAGATACAGATATCTGCAACGGCTCTGGCGGCCGTAAGAAAGCCGTTGCAAATAGCAACGGCTTGAGCGGCCGTTGCTGATAGCCGTTGCTGAAGACCAAGTTTCTAGTAGTGTACTGAATATTTTAATTGATAATATTCAAACTTATATGTTTATAATTGATATTTATGCATAGATAGAAATGTTGATCCATATAAAGAAGACGATGAGGAAGAACAAGAAGATGAGGATCAAGAGGAGATGGATGATGAAGATTAGATTATTTAATTTTATTTGTAAAATTAATGTGAATTAAGACATCTAATGTTACGTGTAATGAGATTATCAATTTAATATTATGCATAATTTGATTAACGTGTAATTAGAAAATTTGATTGATTATCTTTAAATTAATTCTCATTAGAACTGGTTCGATTTCACAGTTAATTAATTACCTGTTCAACACATCATTGACACGGTTCACAAAATTTTATTTGAAAAAAATAAATAAATAAACATAGCGGCGGCCATATTGATGCTTCACATGCCTTTATAACTGAAGTGTTAGAATATTGATGCATAGGAAGAATCCAATAGTCGAGCCACACGACTGGCCTTTATAACTGAAGTGTTAGAATATTTTTAATTAATATATATATATTTCTTTATTTTTTAAATATATTTTTTTATGGGCTACTAATAATTTTGGTTTTTTTATTTATACATGTTAATCTTATGGTCCTATTTGAGAAGCATATAAGCTCATTTAATTTGATCCATGTTATTTGAGCTCGAAGTACTTAATCTTGATTGGTGTGATAAGTCAAGTATAAACCCGATTAATGAAACCCGTGATAAACGAGCCCATTTGATCAATTATAAATAGAGGCTAGGTCCCTCTAAACACATGAAATATGATGCAAGGATGAGGGATAAGAAACCCTAGCTCATAGTTGCTTTCTCACCAAAGTAGAGCCTTTTAAGAAAGTGTTGTAGAGGAAGATCTAGTTATTCATGGAGATCCAAAAAATTACTTCTGCTTTATTTATGTCTACATCAAGTAAGATCTTCAATTATTTCTCTATTATATTTGGTGTTCTTAAATTCATGTTATCCTATGACATTAATTTTTCTTACGATTGGTATCAGAGCTCAAATCACATGGATTAAATTAAATGAGCTTACTTGACGCTAATTATTAGGCCCAAATACATCCACATGCATGTTAATTAATTATTTTATCATTGTATTTCATGCTATGCTATATTTTGCTTCCTGCATAGTTGATATAATGTTATTATATGATAAAATTATTGCTCGTTTTAATACATGTGGATGTATTTGGGCATAATAATGCTTGTGGACCATTACTACCAACTTAGTCCATTATTGATGAAAGTATTTTTGTAGCATCAACAATTGTTTTAAAATCTAAATTTAACGGGGGCTTTTCTCATTGTATTTATTTTTTCAAGATCCTGTGTATTTATAGGCCAGGATTTTGATTGTGATATGAGCCTTGTGATTTATCATATTAAATATCATTTAATAATTGATCACATGATTTATTGTCGTCAATTTTATTATATTGCATTATTTTAAATTTTAAATATTGCTGCATAATTCTTTTAATTTTGTGTCAGAATTGAACTGGGTTGTTGAACTTTATACATGAGTCTGATACTATTAATGGCTATTCTCCAATTTTTCAGCATGCTACTTATAAAAGTTATGCGCACTATAAATAGACTTATTTTTCTGCTTAATTTAGGTCCAATGCAGTAATGTTATCCTGATTTTATTATAATACTGCAAAATAGATGCAATATGATTGATTTATCCTTTATTTTATCGGCTTGATTCAATTCATGATTTGTTATTGTCAATTTAATTATCATATTTCAAATTATGCTATTTTGGCTTGACGTAGAATTCATTTGATTAATTTATTATTTAAATGATATCATTATTGTTCATTTTTTGTTACGTGGATTATTTGAAATGTTCATTATTTATCATTGTAAATTATGTTGCCATTTTATATGAAACCTAATATAGCTACAATTAGGTGTAGATATTTGCATAATTTATAATCACATAAACATAAAATTTTGAAATACTTATTGATTTAGATTCATAATAGTTGCGGTATGTTTTATAACAATTTTGCACTATATTATGAATTCAAATATTTAACATTTGGGCAATTGATTCATGTATAAGGTTTTTCGCTAATTATTGCTTGTAATTACCACCAAAGGGATTATTTGTACTGATCAGTGGTTTTTCTTATCGTACGAGAAATACTTCATTAATTCATTCAATAGTTTATCCCAAAGGACAATTATTGTGTATTTTAATTGGAAGTCTTGTTAATGGAGTTGGTAGATTTTCAAAAATTAGTATATTCTCATTATCTAACTCACTGAGGCTTTATTTCGTGTTTGTATATTCTGCCCAAAGGAGAATGTGTAATATTTGGTTAACCTCAATTTTATTATATGTCCTATAATTTAATCTAACACATTCTAATTATATTGTGATGAAGTTATTAGAGTGTGTGTTAGAAAAGAAAATTTATCTGCTCAAAGAGGATAGGTTCTCGAAAACTAATGCATTTCTATTGATTAACTAATTCTTAAATCACTTGTTGATAAGATAGTGACACTCATAGGACGTGAAGAAAATAATGTTGATCAATATATATATGTCAAGGTCAGTGAGAGAAAAAATAATTTTTCTAATTTTAATAGCTAGCATAATGTCAATCTATCTGACCTATAAATCCTATTACTGGACTTCACATTGTAGATCTCATTACAAGTCTCTAAACATTTGATGTGCTTGGTTAGTGGATTTATGTTTATTTTTGCTAATTATTGAGCAATTTAATGTGTGATTGTTAGATATTATGTTACTGCATGCTTAATAATACATTCATTTTGTTTTCTATTGTCACAATTATGTGTTCGATCAGCATATTTAGGACCCGGTATTATATTGAATCAAGTTGTCCCTTGATTGATACCATATTTGGGTCTAGAGACATGATGATTTTAGTTATCCATATACGTTCAACATATTTAAGACCCGGTGTCATATTGAATTAAGTTGCCCCTTAATTGATTGATACCATATTTGAGTCTAGGGACATATTGATTTTGTTTATGCACATGTATTTAGCATATTTGAGACTCTGTGTCATTTGAATCAAGATGTCCATTGATTGATACCATATTTGAGTCTAAGGGATCATGACTTTATTTATAAACATGTGTTTAGCATATTTGAGACTCGGTGTCATATGAATTATGTTGTCCACTGATTGACACCATATTTGAGTATAGGGACATTTTGATTTTTTAGAACCATACGCTTTCTCTTACCGATATATAAAAGAGAAAGTATGAGGATTGACAATGAAAGTAGCATTATTGTTGTCGGATCATCTTGAGTGTTGTTTTCATGCTACACTTCACACCAATGACAATTGTCAACAATGTCAGTGGTATTTGTGACTATGAAAAGTCTTATGTCCAGGAATGACATAATGGCTGCCATGATTCAATACTATTGGTTTGATGATAGGAGTCATAATAAGTGTTGCATCTTGGATCATATTTTTATTTGTGATCATTTTTTTGTGATTAACCTGAGAGTCATTTTTAAATAAATATTTTCAAATTATAGTTATGCAATTGACCTTGCCCAAGTGGGAGAATGTTAGAATATTTTTAATTAATATATATATTTCTTTATTTTTAAAATGTTCTTTTTATGGGCTACAGTCAATTTTGGTTTTTGATTTATACAGATTAATCTTATGATCCTATTTGAGATGCATATAAGCTCATTTAATTTGATCCATGTGATTTGAGCTTGAAACACTTAATCTTGATTAGTGTGATTAGTCAAGTGTAGGCCCGATTAATGAAGCCCGTTATGGACCGGTTCATTAATTTGATCAATTATAAATAGAGGCTAGGTCCCCTGTACAAGCATGAAATATGATGCAAGGATGAGGGATTAGAAACCCTAGCTCATAGTTGCTTTCCCCTTCAAAGCAGAGACTTTTGAGAAATTGTTCAAAGAATTTCTGGATAAATTTGTCATTGTGATTATAAATGACATCTTAGCATATTCCAATAGCAGGGAAGTGCACAGTGAGCATGTGAGGCTGGTCTTGGAAACTCTTCGGGAGCATCAACTTTATGCCAAGTTTTTTAAGCATGAATTTTGGCTCGATAATGTAGGATTCCTAAGGCACATTGTGTCGCGAGAAGGGGTGAAGGTAGACCCTCAAAAGGGAGAGGTAGTCCAGAATTGGGAACCGCCAACTAGTGTAACAGAGGTCCGCAGTTTCTTGGGTTTGGTCAATTATTACAGAAAAATTATGGAAAATTTCTCGAGGATCGCGGCATCACTCACTCGACAGACACAAAAATATGTCAAATTTCTGAGGGCTGGCAGCTGTGAGAAGAGCTTTCAGAAGCTCAAGGATTGTTTGACATCGACACCCGTGTTAGCGTCGTCAGATTCGGGTGGATTTAAGGTGTACTATGATGCCTCGCAGATTGGCCTGAGATGTGTACTGGTGCAGTATGACAAAGTGACTTCCTTTGCTTCGCGGCAATTGAAAAACCATAAGAAGAACTACCCAACACTTGATTTGGAGTTGGCGGCAGTGGTGTTCGCACTGAAACTGTGGCGTCGTACAGGCCTGGGAGATCTACACGGATCATAAGAGTCTTTAGAATCTGTTGACACAAAAGCACCCGAATTTGAGGCATAGGAGATGGTTGAAACTCCCGAAAGATTATGACTGCACCATTCTGTATTCACCATAGGAAGGCGAATGTGGTGGCGGAAGCCTTGAGCAGGAAGTCTATGGGGAGTCTGGCACATTTGACTGCCACGAGGAGACCCTTAGCGAGAGAGCTCACTTGTTGTTTGGGTGATGGGACTGCTTTGACAGTTTTGATTCATGAGCGGCGCACATGCGGGTGCAATACACATTGGTTGACATGCTCTTGATGGCTCAGAGTGAGGATTCCTTTTGCACTCTGATTAAGGACTTAGGAGAGAGAGGAGATGAAGATGACATATTCAGAGTGGTTGATGAGGGTGTCCTGAGGTTCAGGGATAGAATTATGGTGCCAAATATGACGGAGGTTCGGAGACAGGTGTTGGAGATGGCTCATAGCTCCACTTACACCATACACCCAAGGGCCACGAAGATGTACCGTGATTTGAGACAACATTATGTTAGTGATATGCCCTAGAGCCCGCATTTAATAAGTAATTCTTCATGTATATTTTACTTATTTTATGAAAGACAATCTGTATTACTTGGTGCTCATTTTAATTCATTTGCTTGTATAAAGACTTAAACAATGTAATAAAGTCCATGGTATATGACACGGTGCAAAGGAAATCATGAAGAGTTCATGATGTGGGATTCTTATTGCATGTAAATGTGTTTATACCTAAATTATCCCTAGTCATAATATTAACAAGATAGGACATTGTTAACACAGATAGACTAGCACATTTTATACTTCTTGACTCGTTCAAGCAATAGTTCTTACAAGTTGTGAGCATTGTGATGCTTAGAGTTAACATGTGGATGCTTGTTTGAGAAACAAGTTCATTGGAAACCTAATCATGAGATCTTCACATGGATAATCAATCTATGCTTGTGAAAGCATCTCATCATATCAGTGGTGCAAGTATCCTTGGACTTGAGATCACCAAAGTAACTTAAGTGCCTAATGTTATATTTTGACTTCATTACTTATGATTCACCTATGGGTGTTCATAGCTTGGAGATTGGATATTGCATGAATTACTTGAAGATAGTTAAGTGATCAACATAGGATTCACCACCCCAGATTTATATAGGGAGTTTCTCTCACTCTTCTTGTACAATTTCTTTATCCAGGAGTCTCTGGCCAGAGCTGGAACTTATGTTGTTTGTTCAGTTATAATTCATCCCGGTTGATGAGTTGTCGTGACCGGAATATACTCTGAGAATAATGAAGGTTTCAACTATGAAGATGTAGTCTTAACTGCTTATAGTCTTAGGAGGCATTTGGTATGGGGTAATCCATCCAGATTGCTGGAAATCTTATAGTTAATTAAATTACTGGGCCCCACAAATTACCTTGTTTGGTATCTAAATTAGGCAGGTAATATGGATTACCTAGGTATTTCAGATTGCCTCTGAAGTGGCAATCCAGATTGCCTCTGAAGTGGCAATCCAGATTGCTCATGGGCGTCTATCTGGATTGCCTCTTAAGTGGCAATCTGAAATATTTTTGGAGGACAAAACTACCCTCCTTCGACCTAGCATTTTTACGACCCATCTGCCCTCCTCCTTTCAAAGAAGACGCCTGCCTCTGTGGGACTACCACCTGCAATTTCTCCATGCGACTTCTCTGGCCACCTGCAATTTCCACTGCGGCCACGTCCGACTTCCTCTCCGATCACCTCTACTTTCCCAAGTAGTCATCCCCTACGCTTGCTCTATTTCTTTTCCTTTGTATTTTTTTGCCCGAGGGAGCGTGGAAGAGATGGGGCGACTGCAGATGAAAGCTGTTTGAAGAGATGGGGCAATTGAGTAACCATGTCAATCGCCTTCTTTGTTTGAACTGGTACTAATGAAAGCTGTTGCTTTTTCGTTCTCCTTGTGCTTGAAGTTGAATTGATAGTCTATGATGTCAATGGTGAGCTTGTTTCTCAAAGGTCAATATGGCATTGGACACATTTTTTTTCCTTTATTATATTTTGCATTCTATTCTAACTTTATATTCTGCATTCCATTTTTTTTTTTGCTTTTGAAGGTTGTGCTTTGCATTTGTGTTTGCTAAATTGTTTATATAATGTATTTTCATTGATAGTCTTGATTTGAGTTGGAGTCATGTATGTTTTCATATCTTCATGCAGGGATTAAATTTAAGTTGGTGGATTTTAAATTGCATAAATGTTTAAAGGGTATTATCATCAAGTGTATTTAAAGGTTATTTTCAACATTTTAAAGTTGGTGGGTTTTAAGTTGCATAAATGTTAAAAGAATATTTTCATGAAGTGTATTTAAAGAGTATTTTTGTAAATTGTATTTTAAAGTTGGTGGCTTTTATATTGCCTAAATGTTTAAAGGGTATTTTTTGTGAAGTCTATTTTAAAAGTTATTTTCGTAAATTGTATTTTGAAGTTGATGGATTTTAAATTGTACATATGTTTAAAGGGTATTTTCGTAAAGTAGATCACATTATTTGGTAATCGTTTGTTATACTAAATATGTTTATGTGGATTTGAGCAATCTTTTTATAACATTACTGGTGCATACCAAACAAGGTAATCTATATTACTAGTAATCTTTTTAGTGGCAATCTATCTCAAAGGTAATCTAGATTGCCTGGTAATTTTGCACGGCAATGCACCAAACGCCACCTAAAGGATTTCTGGATGGGCTGTCTGATGCGATCTTGATGACTGATGAACTTCTGGTCTAAAGATGATTTTGTTAACTGATTTTGGATATTAAAATTATCATTATTTTTCGTCCTAGTCAGTTTAGTTTCGAATCGACGGGGATCACCGACAGCCGCCAGAACCGTCAAAATCATTCACGGCTTTGTGTCGGTCGTATCGATCGTGGCTGGTGTATTTAAATTCGTCGCGGCTCGCATACAGCCAGCCAGAGCCATCGCTCATAGTTCATGGCGCGCAGGGTGCGCGAAATAAAATAAGTTATTAGCCACGGCTTAGTGGGGGCGCGGGAGCCGTTGGTGATGTGAGTAACCAATTTAGCCGCGGCCCGCATACAGCCGTCGCTCATAGTTGATGGCGCGCACGAGGGTGCAAAATAAAATAAGTTATTAGCCACGTTTGTATGTCACCGTTGGTGATATGAATAACTCATTAGCCACGGCTGGATGCTCCCGTCACTTATTGTTTAATTCCACGAACTCAATGCGAATATTAAAACACACTTAACCGACGGCTCGTATAGCCATCGGTGATAATAAAATTACAGATCCACAGTTTTCCGACGGCCCTCGAGCCGTCGGTGAAAATCCTTTTTATTTGCGTTCGCGCCCGACCCTTCCTCTTTCTTCCTCTTTCTTCTCCGCTCACCGCTTGACGCCGCTGTCCGTCGCTACCGAGTTGCCGCGGAGTCACTGCATGTTGCTGCCGCTGTCAATCTTCGTCGATGAACCTCTCCCTTCCGGTATGCACCGATCCTCTCATCTGTTTCATTTCGTCAATCACTACTGTGCGCCGCCCTCTCTGCGCCGGCGTCGCCCGGCCCTCACCGCGCCGGCGTCGACCCAACCGTTCATCTCCGCGCCGGCCTCAACCCGGCCGGCGCAACATTGGGGCCGATTATCATTGGCCCCAATGCATCGACGAACAGTAGCCGGCATCACTGCCGATATCGAGGTATTGTTAATTAGGATTTTTTTAAATTTTTTTATTGTTAATTATTAGAAATTAATTATTAATTAGTTTAACTATTACTTTAATATTAATGTTTAGTGGACGAAAAATGATATCGAGGTATGATCGGTAGTCTCCTTTATTTAACCGCAAGTAGACCCGATATCATGTTTAGTGTTTGCATATGTGCTAGGTTTCAATCTTGCCCTAAGATGTCTTATTTAAGTGCGGTAAAACGCATATTGAGATATTTAAAGGGCACGGTTGACTTAGGATTATGGTATCCATGTCATGCATCATTTGATTTAATTAGTTTTTCGGACGCTGATTTTGCCGGATGTAAGGTAGATAGAAAAAACACTAGTGGGTGTTGTCAATTCTTTGGAGCGAGTCTTATTTCTTGGTTCTCAAAGAAACAAAACTCGGTTGCGCTTTCAACTACCGAAGCGGAATACATCTCCGCGGCTAGTTGTTGTGCACAAGTCCTTTGGATGAAACAAACCCTTTTAGACTATGAACTTAGGTATTCTTGCATACCTATACATTGTGATAATACTAGTGCAATAAACTTAACCAAAAATCCCATTTTACACTCTAGAACTAAGCATATTGACTTGAGACATCACTTTCGTAGGGATATTGTAGCTAAGGGAAATATATCGGTAGAATTTGTATCCACCGATAAACAACTTGCCGATATATTTACAAAACCCTTAGTTGAAGAAAGTTTCACAAATTTAAGGATGCAATTATGAATTTGTGCTTTTCCTAGTAATTAAAGTGTATTTTCTTCAAAATATATATGTTTTTCAAAACTTGCATTCTATAAAGTATCATCACACTTATGTATTGTTCTGTAGTGGGGCTTTGCAACCTATTGGTGTTTGCCTTCTATAGGCTTACATTAATGGGAAGGACTATAGTGGTAGATGATACTTGGTTTTTGTGGCTTTCTCATTTTTTATGATGAAATTCATTAATTGTACCTTAACTCTTACCCTTTTAATTTGATTGATGTCAAAAGGGGGAGAAAAAGTAAGATCACACTTGGTTTTCACGATGCATATAGTTAGTTTGAGTTTCATAGTTAAGGGGAAGATATATATAGTTAGGGGGAGTTAAAAATGATATGCACATTGATATATAGGGGGAGCATAGGTCAAGTTATAAGTAATTGAAAATGCACATTGATAGGGGGAGCATAGGTTGAGTTATAAGTAGTTGAATGCATATGCTAAGTTAGACAGTTGAATGCATATGCTAAGGTACCTAACTCTTGAATGCCTTAACTCAAACTCACAAATGCATATGTTTTCTTAAAATTTTATGTTATGTTTGTCATCATAAAAAATGGGGAGATTGTTGGCTTAAGGATCTCTCTTAAGCCTCGATCTTTATTTTGATGATAACAAATATGTATTTAATCCAAGTGTGAAGTTTTGAGTTCAGGTTGAGGTTGCGATTTGCATGCCAAATCAGTTCAAACGGGATGAAGGAAAAGATCGTCAAAGAAACGAAAGAAGAAATTGTTGAAGAAAGGCTCAGGATTAAATCAAGTAGAATTAATGTAATATGTCCATAGGCAGAACGCTAGCGGTCGATCAATCGGTCGATCGAACTGAAGATAACCTAATCGCGACCCTGGCTCCAGCCATTCGGTCGACCGACGGGTCGAACGAATGTCAGAAGAAATGGATTTCCGTCAGCCGGTCAACTCGTCGGTCGATCGAGCTCTCACAGACTGCCAGCGGTCGATCGATCGATCGATCGGCCCTGCGATCGAACGGCTTCAACAGTCGATTTTTCACCCGTTGAATGGGCCATTTGAGTGAGGGGTTATAAATACCCCTCACCTAACTTATTTACAATTTTTTAACAGTCCTTATTGAGCATTAAAGAAGTTCTAAAAAGCCTTCAACGATCGACATCTGCGCACGACCTCTACTTCCATCTTCAACATCAAAAACCAGGCACTACTTCTGCTTCTTCAACTGTGCTGCGATCCTTTGAGTCATTCTTTTGCAAGTTGAAGACGAGAAGACGGTGGAAAGAAGCTTGGTTCATCTTTCATTCTTTAAGCTCTTTCCTTGTATTTTAATTTTATTGTAACCTATTTTCAAAGTTCAGATAGCTTGCTAGGTGTGCTAGGAAATACTTAGGGTAGGTTTATAGAATTGTGTTTTGCCTACGTGAATAAGATTGAGGTGTTCTCCGAGTGGTGAGAAGGGTGTCCTCATTTTATTCAAAGGGAAACATAAATTCTATAAAGTAGTGATTAGAAATCCTTGGTGATGAGCCAAGGTAGTGGAGTAGGCGGTTGGCCAAACCACTATAAGCATTCTTGTTTACATTGCTTTCTTACTTGCTTTTATCGCTGTTATTGAATTTTGATCACATTAATCAGTAAGTAACAATTGCATCAAGTAAAGATAAAATTTCTTACTTACCCACGGTTCACCATCACTAAGCCGTGACTGAAAGCTTATCGTAAATGGCGCATGGTCTGGGCAACTCCAAATATCACGATTGCTAATAGTATCATCGATGGAATTGGGCCGTGGCTGATGGTTATTATCAGTGACAACTCCTGAAGCCATCAGTGATGTTTTTTAATCAGCGACAACGCACGCGGCTGTCGCTGATGATTACATGTGACGGCCGTGCTCAGCCGTCACAGCTTATCTGAGACACGCTCATTAGTGACGGCTTTTTGCCACGATTTGCGTCGTCCATGATATCTATCACCGACGGTTCAGCTACGGGCTGAGCCGTCGGTGATGACGACAATTCTAGTAGTGATATATAGAGGATTTGAGACTGCTATGTGCAGAAGAGGCAACAACCTTTTTATCTTTGAGGAGAAGATTGGTTATTGGGTGGATAACTCACTACAAGACGAGGCTGTGTGGAGGACGGAACATTGTGGCTGTGATGTCATAGAGATGCAAGTTGCTATTTACTTGTAATAGCAAATATGTTTTTGTTATTTCCGATTCACTGTAGTACTGATTGATTGTCAGATTTCTGGTGTGAAATCCAGATGACTTATATTGTACTTATAGATAGTGAATTAAGCATCTGTCCGGTGAGTGCTCCGTAGATTAGGTGATTGGTTTGTCACTGAACTACGTAAACAAATCTCTTGTATTTGTGTTTCCTTTTATTTTAGTTCTTACTTTGCTACAATAGGCTAGTGTTAGAGCAATTGCAACTTCCTTCGCAATTGTCCTTTACAGAAGTTCCCTAATAGACATATATTGTCATTTGGTATCAGAGCGGTTGTGCTAACCTTTACCTGCACAAGATCCTTGGTGTGTCTCTTATCTTTTAGGCTCCAGATGGAAGGAATGCCAATGAGAAATTCTGTCAATGTTCCTCCACTTCTTGTTGGAACAAACTATGCTTATTGGAAGGCTCGGATGAGAGCATTCATTAGCTTCATAAATGGTCGTTGTTGGGATACTATAGAAGATGGCTATACTCCTCCTTCACTTGGGACTGAGAAGAAGCCAAAGAAGCTATATACTGAAGCAGAAGTTGTTGCTGCCAACTATAATAACAAAACCCTTAATGTCATTTTAAATGGTGTGGATCCCTCTCAGTTCAAACTCATATCTGCTTGCACTCTTGCAAACTAAGCATAAGAGATTCTGGAAACAAATCATGAAGGATCCTTGACTCTTCGTAAGTCAAAAGTTGAAATTCTGAATACCAGATTTGAGAATCTGAAAATGGGCGAAGATGAAAGGTGGTAAGAAAAGTTTTAAGATCCATGCATATAAAATTTGATTTGAAGGCTGCTGCTATAGGAGAAGTTCATAATCCCTCTTCTATTACTCTTGACACCTTGATGGAAAACTGGAAACTTGTGAGTTTGAAATGTCTAAGAAGTACTCTCACAAAGAGAAAAGGAGAAATTTTTCTTTCAATGCTACTGAAGATAAGAACAGGTCTGAAGATTGCTCAGAAAAAGAGATGGATGCAGCATATGCTCTTATGACAAAGAATTTCAGAAGATTTCTAAGAGCCAAAAACAAGCAGAATCAGAATGTGCAGTTTAGACAGAAGTTTCAACTATCCAGTTCTACTAGATCCAAAACAAGTTCATCTTTTGGGGAAAATAGAAGAAGTTAATCTTCCGTTGAAAGATCTGATATTAAGTAGAAGTTTAAAGGTGTTTAGTGCTTTGAATGCGAAGGATATGGGCATGTCAGGTTTGAATGTCCTAATGTACAAAGAAATCTCAAGAAGTCTTTCACAGCTACCTGGAGTGATGATGATGAAGATAAAGAAGCAGAAAAATTGGAGCAAGGAAACTATAGAGCTTTTGTTGCCTGCATAGTCGACACCGTTCAAGCCGTTTGTATTCCATACATTGAGGATGAGGATAACAAGATTCAATGTGTTGACAGTCGTGAAAAAGCCTACCAGGAGATGTTTGATAAATGGGTTGAAGTGACAACTTTCAACAAGACCCTCAGAAATCAAAATAAATATTTGATTAAACAAAAGAAGAAACTCGTGGAGGAAGTCAAAACCTACAAAAGGCAGGTTGCTGAGAAATATGACAAATAATCCAAGTTGATTTTTGAACTTGAAAAGATAAAGAAAGAAGTCAGAATCATGAATTCCACTGGTACTCTAAATGAAATTTTGAGTGCAGGAAAATCGTTGTCTAACCATGCTGGACTTGGATACATAAGTTCAGGACAGTCAATACTCCAGTCTCAATTGCCCGTGAAGAATTTTTTTAAAGGCTTCTAAAACATCAATGGTTCACTACTTGGAAGAGAAGAAAAGTGTCCATATGTTTATACTGCAAGTGTAGAGGACACATAATTGCAAATTGTTTCAAGCTTGCCCACAAGCTAAAGTGAAAGAAGCATGGAGACTCTCCTAAACAAAAGTTCAAACAAGTTTGGGTAAGAAAAGCTGAACTTATCTGTAGAGTTGTTTTTATGTCAAAGACTATTTATTATCTTGGATCATGGTATTTCGATAGTGGTTGTTCTCAGCATATGATAGGAATTCAGAAAATCTAAAAAATATTCAGGAACATGAAGGTGCAACTGTAACCTTTGGAGATGGAAAATATGGAAATGTCTTTGGAGTTGGAATTATCAATGTTCCAAGAATTCTCAAGTTAAAAGATGTTATGCTAATATATGGTCTCAAGGAAAATCTTGTGAGTATCAGTCAATTATCTGACCAAAATCTAGATGTCAAGTTCAACAAAAATAGTTGCAAAGTCTTTGATAAAAATGATGATTGTATTCTTGAAGGAAGTAGATCTAGAGATAACTGCTATAAGATTGCTTTCTCATCTATCAGTCTTTCTGTTGTTTTCTCTGATATAAACTTGTGGCATAAAAAGTTAGGTCATGTAAATTACCATGACCTAAAGAAGCTTGTTAATGCTGGAGCTGTGAGAGGAATTCCTAAACTTACTGGAGAACCTGAGTTGGTTTGTGGCTCTTGCCTAGAAGGAAAGCGAACAAGATAGTCTCACCAGCAGTTGCAACTGGTGGCAACTTAATTCAAAACCTCTAGAACTCCTTCACATGGATTTGGTTGGTCCCATGCAAGTTGAAAGCATTGGAGGTAAAAAATATGTCCTTGTTCCTATAGATGATTACTCACGATTTATTTGGACAGAGTTTTTAAGGAAAAAGTTGAATCCCTTCAGCAACTTCAAATCCTTATGTCTAAGACTCCAGAATGAACAAGAACTTTCTATTCTTAAAGTGATTAGAATAAGTAGTGATCATGGAAGAGAGTTTGAGAACGTATCTTTTTCTGAATTCTGTGATGATAATGGTATTCTTCATGAATTCTCTGCTCCGAAGACTCCTTAACAAAATGGTGTTGTTGAAAGAAAAAATCGTACTATCCAAGAGATGGCTCGGGTCAGGCTAAATTCCAAGAAGATTTCTGAAAGATTTTGGGCTGAAGCTATCAATACCGCTTGCTACATTATAAATAGAGCATATCTCAAACCAAAGACTACAAAAACTCCTTATGAATTATGGAAGGGAAGATAGCCTAACCTTGCATATTTTCATGTCTTTGGTAGTAGGTGTTAGGTGCTGACTGATAGGGAATACCTTGTAAAGAGGCACAACAAAAGTGATGAAGCAATATTCCTTGGATACTCAACAAATAGCAAAGCCACTCAAATTGTTAGAGTCAACAAATGTGAAAGTTGATGACTCACAATGCTACCAGACTCTAACTGCTAATGAAAAGGTAGATGCAACTGTTGACAAGAGTGTCGAGAGTTCTTCTAAGACAGCAGAACACATTGCTGAAACTGCTAATACAATAGACTCTGAGACTAACACTAGTCAAGAAAAGGAAAATTCTACTGGGAAGTCTGCAAAAACTCTCAAGAATTATCCTTTGAAGAATGTTATTGGTGATGTTCATGAAGGAGTCAAGACTAGAAATCAGTCCAAGGAGAGTGATCAAGACATGATCAGATACTCTTGCTATGCTTAAACAATTAAAACCAAGAACATCAAGGAAGCTTTAAAAAATGAATTTTGGATCATGGCTATGCAGGAAGAGCAGCAATAATTTGTCAGAAATGAAAGTGT
This sequence comes from Canna indica, assembly GCA_034359265.1. Lineage (NCBI taxonomy): Eukaryota > Viridiplantae > Streptophyta > Magnoliopsida > Zingiberales > Cannaceae > Canna > Canna indica. The sequence goes on from CP136892.1 coordinate 17,712,460, forward strand.
CAACATGGGAACATCATATAATTGGTTCCAAGACCTGAAAGTGTCAATATAATTGGAACCAAGTGGGTCTTCAAGAACAAGACTAACGAAGTAGAGAACATCATAAGAAACAAGGCCAGACTTGTTGCTCAAGGCTACAATCAAGTTGAAGGTCTGGATTATGGTGAAACATTTTCACCTGTTCACCTGTTGAAAGATTGGAGTCTACCAGGTTACTTCTTTCCTTATCTTGCTGTTTGAAATTCAAACTTTATTAAATGGATGTTAAGACAGCTTTCCTGAATGGGATACTAAATGAGGAAGTCTATATATGTTGAACAACCAAAATGGTATAAGATTCCACTTACCCTGACCATGTGTATTGGCTGAAGAAAGCTGATCAAACTATATATGTCTCAAGTAGGCACCTAAAGATTGGTATGAATGACTAACTCAATTTCTGCCCATTAAAGGTTATAATAGAGGAAAAGCTGATCAAACTCTATTCATCAAGAAAAGGGGATCTCAATTGGTAATTGTTTAGATTTATGTTGATGATATTATTTTTGGTTCAACTTCTAAATTCCTTGCTAAATAATTTGTGGATGACATAAAATCTGAATTTGAGATGAGCATGGTTGGAGAATTGAACTATTTTCTCAGTCTACCGGTCAAGCAATCTGAAAAATGAATATTCATTTCACAGAGTAAACATGCTAAGAATTTAGTTCACAAGTTTGGACTAGACAGTTCTGAGGCAGTTAGAACTCCTATCTCTACTCATGAGAAACTATGCAAGGATGATGAAGGGGAGAGTGCTGATCCCACCCTCTATAGAAGCAGGATTGGCAGCTTATTTTATTTGATAGATAGCATACCTGATTTATGATTTAGTGTTGGATTGTGTGCCAGATATCAAGCAAATTTAGAGGAGTCTCACCTTCAAGTTATTAAGAGAATTCTCAAATATATGAAAGGTACTTTTGATTTTGGTCTTTGGTATTCTGTTGATTGTAATCCTTGTCTAGCTGGATTTTCATATGCAGATTAGGCTGATAATATTGATGACAAAAAGAGTACATCAGGCGGATGTTTTTATGTTGGATCAAATCTTGTGACCTGGTTAAGCAAGAAATAAAATTCTATTTCTATTGGCGGGAGGCTGTACTTTAATGAGAATGTGAACAAATATGTCATCATTTAAAGTCCTTTTTATGTTGCAACTCGGTTCAATTTCTTGAGATCTTAATCGTCAGCCTCAATCTTCTTTCATTCTACAATCTATTTAAGGCGAAGTTTCATTATCACTACAAAAAAATAGGGTATCACCAACGGATTAAATCCGTTGGTAATACTAATACCAACGAATTTTCATTAGTAAAATCTGTTGGTAATACTCTGCTAGGTATTACCAATGGATATTACAATTGTCCGTTGGTATTACCAACGAATAAAGATATATTTCTTGATAATTACCAACAAATGAGTTGGTAATTTTATTGGTAATACCAACAAAATTAGTTTGTTGGTAATTATTTGTTGGTGAAAGACTATTCTCTTGTAGTGTATAGAGCAGTAAAAGGTAAAACAGTGAGCTCAAAAAAAGAGATTGAAGCTTCGTTGGCAAAAGAGATAGTGTTCTCAAGTCCTGTTGAAACTATCGACACACCAAATCCAACACCATCCCCTGATAAGAGATCATTTCCATCTACCTCTCATGGTCAAAAGTAGAGAAAGAAATCCAAAGAAAAGGCTACATAACGTTCTAGTAGATGTATTGTATCTGTAACCCTCACATCACTTTCTATTTTTTCTAGTTCTGAAGAGGAATTATGTTCTAAGGGGGAGGATAAAGAAGAAATCGATATTTCTTATGGGTCCGTTTTTATAACTGACAAGATACATGACTCAATTCCAGGAAAGACAGGTTCTAAAACTGAGTTAGTAAAAGGTAAAACTGCAGTTGAAGCAGTCAAGACTGACACTAGGTTGAACATCTCTGTGCCAATTGCTGCTACAATAACTTCAACGCTTGCATCTAAAGCACTAGAGTACTATCCGACTCTTGGAACCATGACAGAAAGAGCCATTCGTGATGAACTGTTCAAAACACAAGTGTTGTTGGCAACTCTTTATCTGCAAGTAATATCTCTTGAGAAAAAGATGACCAAATATTTTATAACCAGTAATGAAGGGGTTCCCTGCTGGTCTTCTAGAGAAAATTATGGTTGGCCCGGTCTAAGCAGCTACTGATCTTCTGAGAAAAAGTGACTGGTCCCGGCCCTTTGGCTTATTCGGCCAAAAAGGGAGAGATATGTGTGGTTTTTGAATAAATGGAGTCTTGTCTTGTTAAGGTCTAGTTTGAGGTAAAATCTGAACCAGTCTATGTTGTCTGTCTATTGGTATTGTGGTGATTTTTAGTACTGTTCTATACTGCTTTGTGATGCCTAGATATGAACTCTAAGATGGTGTTCATAATGGTTCTTTTTCTGTGATGAATAGTTTTAAACTCTATGATGGCTCAAGTTTTAAAACTATTTAATCTTGACAGAATGTATGGTTATATTTGTGAAAAATCTCTTCTGTTATTATGCTCTCTTTATAGCATGATTTATGACAGGTTGGGTTTTTGCCAACTAAGCCAAAGGGGGAGATTATTAGTATTGATTATGTGAGTGTTGGCTATATTTGGCAAAAATATTTTTTCAGATTTATTCTCAAGTAAAAAGATATTTCACAAACTGCTCATGTTGATGAGCAGCTTATGCTGGAACTTATGTTGTTTGTTCAATTACAATTCATCCTGGTTGATGAGTTGCAATGATCGGAATATACTTTGAGAATGATGAAGATTTCAACTGTGAAGATGTAGTATTAACTGCTTATAATCTTAAAGGATTTCTGGATGGGTTATCTGATACGATCTTGATGACTGATGGACTTCTGGTTTAAATATGATTTTGTTAACTGATTCTGAACATTTAAATCATCATTATTTTTCATTCTAGTCAGTTTAGTTTCGAAGAGTTTCTCTTCACTTATTCCTTAGGCATTTTTTTTACATAAATGATCTTTTGTAAAAATGCCTAAGTTATGCTGACGGTTTCTACTAAAGATGGCGGTGATTAAATATGATTAAAGTCGGCATTTATTTAGGTGTTCCAGAAATCTTCCAGTGACGCCTATAAATACTAGAGAAGAGATCTATTGTTGGTAACTTCATTGCGCGAAAAAGCTGTTGCCATATATAGAAGAAGAGTTGAGACTACTGAGTGCAGATTGCCGAGTGCAGGAGAGGCAACAACCTTCTTATCTTCGAGGAGAAGATTGGTTATCGGGCGAATAACTCACTACAACACGAGGCTCTGTGGAGGATGAAATTTTGTGGCTGTGATATCATACAGAGGCTAGTTGATATTTACTTGTTATATCAAATATATTTTTGTTATTTTTGATTCACTGTAGTACTACTGATAGTCGAATTTTAGGTGTGAAATCCAGAGGACTTATATTATACTTATAGAGAGTGAATTGGGCATCTGTCCGGTGAGTGCCCCGCAGATTAGGTGACTGGTTTTTCACTGAACTGCATAAATAAATCTCCTGTGTTTGTGTTGCCTTTTCTTTTAGTTCTTAATTTGCTACAATAGGCTAGTGTTAGAGCAGTTGCAACTTCCTTCGCAACTGTTCTTTACAGAACTTCCCTAAGAGACATATATTGTCACACACTTCCATGCTCATACATAGCATAAGAAAATCTAACGAAAGTTGTTTTTCATGTGGTATTTTTGGCCATATGGCTAGAGATTGTACACTTAAGAGGAACCTCATGCTAGATTCACTTGGGTTCCCAAGATGACTAACAATCAAGGACCTAAGAAGATTTGGGTACCTAAAGTTGTCTCTTCTCCTCTTGTAGATGGAGAATCATCCTCAAGCAAGTAGAAACACATGAATATTGGATAGCGGTTGCTCAAAGCACATGACAGGTGATATCAATCTATTTGCAACCCTATCAAGTAAGGATGGTGGACATGTGACTTTTGGAGACAATGCCAAATGTAAGATTATTGGCATTGGAGATATAAATATAATTTCCTACTCATGCATTAAAAATATTTTATTAGTTGATGGGTTGAAGCATAACTTGATTAGCATGTCTCAATTATGTGATAATGGATATGTAGTTATTTTTGAAGCATCTAAATGTATCATTAGAAGTGCATCATCTAATGATGTTATATTTATTTAGGACTGGCAACAGATCGGATACGGTGCAAATACTACATTATTCGTATCCGCACTGCACCCCATATCCGCACATCTGTATCCGCACCGTATCCGCTACAGATTTGAATATGGATATTCATATCAGCATCGCTTCAAATGCGGATATCCGCACCACATCTGTATCTACACCGTATTTAAAAATAAAATAAAATAATATATTTAATTAAAAAATCAATAAATTACCAATTCATTGATCCAAAACAAATATATAATATATTTCAAAATTCATCTTGACATGAAATTACCATAGAGTTCTTATATATATTAATAACTTATATGGGCAAAATAGTAATTCAAAGACGCGGATAGGCGGTGCGGATATGGTGAGGATACGGTGCGAATCCACAGTCATATCCGTATCCGTACCACGAGGATATAAATTTTCTAAATTTGTATCCGTATCCATATTCATTTTTACTTGCGGATATGGATCGGATACGGTGCGAATGCGGTTTTTAGTTAGCGGATGCGGATAAAATTGTCACCCCTATATTTATTGGAAATAGGCAAGAAAATGTATACACACTAGTCTTAAATGTTTTACCTAATCCTTATGTTAGATGCTTAGTTGCCATGCAAAATAATTCTTGGTTGTGACATACAAGGCTAGGACATGCTAGCATGAGCCTCATCCAAGAAATAACTAAAAAGGACTTAGTTAAAGGAATACCCAAGATAAAATTTGAAAAAGGCAAACTTTGTGATGCATGTTAACATGGAAAACAAGTTAAGTCCTCATTTCATAGCATTAATCAAGTCACCACATCTAGAACACTTGAACTTGTACACATGGATCTTTTTGGTCCTTTTGATGTTGCTAGTCTGGGTGATAAGTTGTATTGCTATATTTTGGTTGATGATTTTTCGAGATCTACATGGGTTTTCTTTTAGCTAAGAAAAATGAAACTTTTGATTTCTTTAAGAAATTTGTTAGGAGAATTATAAATGAAAAATGAATTTCAATTTTGAAAATTAGAAGTGATAATGGAGGTGAATTTAAAAATGAAAAGTTTTTCGAATTTTGTGGTCAAATGGGTATTGCGCATACCTTTTCTTCCCCTAGAACCCCTAAAAAAAATGGGGTGGTTGAGAGGAAGAATAGAATACTACAAGAAATGACTAGGACTATACTTTGTGAAAATAATTTGCCAAAGTATTTTTTGGCCGAAGCCATAAATACTTCTTGTTATATGTTTAATTGTGTTTTAAGACCTAGAATTAAGAAAATATATTTTGAGCTTTGGAATGATAGAATCCCAAGTTTGGATATTTTAAAGTTTTTGGATGCAAATATTTTATCTTAAACACTAAGGAGCATCTAGGAAATTTTGATTCTAAATCCGATGAGGGTATTTTCCTAGGTTACTTTAATATATAGTTCCAAAGATTATAGAGTATATAATTGTAGAACTATGATAATTGAAGAATCCATGCATGTTAAATTTGATGAAACTAATGATTCTTCTAGAAATGTTAAAATTATGAATGTATGTGAGGAACTTGAGGAATTGACATTTCATGACAAGGAGGTTGAAGATGAAAACAATGAGGAAAGACATCATGAAAATCCTTCATCCTCATCTTTACCTCAAGTTAGAGAAAAAAAAGATGAAGTTCTACCACCTTTCCCTAAAGGATTCCGGTTGATAAGAGATAATTCAATTGATCAAGTCATTGGAGAACCATCAACGGGAGTGGTAACTCGTTCTAAATTTAAAAATATTTGTCAATATGTAGCTTTCATATCTCAAGTACTAGAGCCTAAAAATATTAAGGAAGTCATAAAAAAATAGAATTTTGGGTGATTGCCATGCAAGATGAACTAAATCAATTTGTAAGGAATGGTGTTTGGGATTTAGTACCTAGACCTAGTGAACAATCCATAATTGGGACTAAATTGGTCTATAGAAACAAATTAGATGAAGATGGTTTAGTCATTAGAAACAGCGCTAGGTTAGTGGCCCAAAGGTATAATCAAGAGGAAGGAAGAGATTATAATGAAACATATGCTCCCATAGCTAGATTAGAAGCAATTCACATGCTTTTAGCTTATGCAAGTTTCAAAGGTTTTAAACTTTTTCAAATGGATGTCAAAAGTGCATTTTTGAATGGTTTTATTGAAGAAGAAGTTTATGTTGAACAACCCCCTTGTAATATCCTAGATATTTATGTTTATTTATGTTATTATTTGTAATTGTCAGCCTAGCGGGCTAGTTCGAGGTCAAGCCGAGTCGACTCATTGTCTGGTGCGAGCTTGCGAGCTCGGATAAGTAGGAATTTGAATTATGCGTTTTCTTTTCTTGGTTAGATAAATTATTTAATTATTATGTTGTGTGTGCATGATTATTAAATTATGTTGCATTTGGGTGTGCATATGTTGGATGCTTATGTGAAGCGTGGGGTTAGATTGGGTTTAATTAAGCTTAGTCGGATTAGCGGATTTGGATTCGACTTGAGGCGGATACGGGTTGCTAGGGTTGAGGGCTTGGGGAGGCATCTATAAATTTTGCCCCCTTTTGGCTTGCGGCTCCCCATTGGAGCCGCACAAGCTAATTGAGAGAAGAGAGGAGCTGCCAACCGCAGAGGAGCCGCCAGCCACCGCCCCTCCCTTCCCTCTCTTGGAGTTGCCAAGCAAACCCAGCAGCCGAGCCAAGCCCCCCTTCCTCTCCTTCTTCCCTTCTTCCCTTCTCTTGGAGCCGAGCAGAGAGGAGCCCTCTAGCCAAGCCGAGCCGCCCCTCTCCCTCTCCTCATCTCTTGGAGCCGATGGCTTGGAGTGGAGCCGCCGCCCTTCTTTCCCCTTGTTTGAGCCGAGCCGCCACCCTTCCGGATTCGGAGACCGCCGATTGTGAATTTCCCCGATTTCGTCTTCCTAAATCATGTGAGTGATTTTATCCCTCCTTTCTCGGGTTTCTCTCGTTCTTGGAGGTTGAGAGTTCTTGTCAAAATTTTCTGTCGTTTCTTGAAGTTTCTCGTCGTTTTCGCGTGTCACCATGAAAGAGGAGCCCCCCCCCCCCTATGGGGCTCGGCAGCCCTAGGATGACCCTAGGGGTGCTCGGCCAAGGTGGAGAAAAGAGTGCCCTCAAAGTGTTCGACAAAATGCCTAAGAGAAATATTTGATATGTTCTTTGAAATCTAGGCTTGGATTAATCTTCTTAATTAAATTCCTTTGATGCCAATGCATGAGGTGTGTTTAGATATGAAATTTTCAGTTTATAAATCTATGTTTGCATGTGGAAAGGTTAATCTTAATGCCATGGATGGATTCTTGATTTAAAGCATGAGTCTAGTTCCTATGATGATGTGGATGCATGTTACTTCTTGATTTGAAAATTATGAAACTTGTTTTGTATGATGAATTTGATGTTATGAATATGTGATTATAGTAATTAAGGATTTATATTCTGTAAATTTCGGATTTATTTCCATGACATGCTGAAAAATCAATCTTGCTGAAATTTTATGCTGAATTGTTAGATTCTGGGCTGATTTTGATTTCACTGTTGAGAAGAGAATAATTTTCTGAACATTGTCGTGTAACCTATCAAGTTGACCAGAAAATATAGTCTGGATCCATAGGACACACTGTAGAAGTCAGATTCGACTTGGGTACACCAATATCGGGCTCAACAGTAAACTAAAAATAAAACCCTAAAACAAAACCCTAATTTTGGCGATAATAAATTTTAATTGCATAATTAAAATTAAAGGGGCTGCATAATCTGTTATGAACCAATAAATAAAGTTTATGCATGAAATAAAATCTCATGGGTTTATTATGTTACGGGTCTAGGAGTTGGGATCGGGTATTGGATATTGTAGCGTTTCCAATAAAAGATATCCCCAAGACACCGTAGCAGACACTTGACTCAGGTCATATTGCGTCATACCTTTATGAATGACGGAGAGGCTCAGTTAGGAGCCGGATTGCGGGCTTGGCCCGGAAGGTTGGATGATAATTTCTCAACTTGTGGAACAAGTTCGGATGGACAAATCTCGATTGTTCCTGCGTATCTTATGGAACAAGTTCGGACGGGCAAATCTAGATTGTTCCCAAGATTCTATATTTAAAGGAAAATGTTCATATGGGCGAATCTCGATTATTCCTACGTTATCTCTTTTGGAACAAGTTTGGATAAGCAAATTCCGATTGTTCCTGTGCTTCCTCGTGGAACAAGTTCGGACGGGCAAATCCCGATTGTTCCCGAGTTTCTTTCAAGGGACAAGTTCAGATAGGCGAATCCTGATTGTTCCTTCGCGTCTCATGGAGCAAGTTCGAACGGGCCAATCCCGAGTGCTCCCGAGTTTCTTTATATTAGGATAAGTTCGGATGGGCCAATCTCGATTATCCCAGTATATCTGTTGCCTTAGTGCAGGGTAGGCTTAGGCATGTTGTACTTCACCGTTAGGGTGTTGGATGCCTTCGGGCATGTGGTGGCCAGATGGTTGTTTAGCTAGTCACTTCCTTGTGACTTTTTCTGCTTGAGCTAGATGTTTTATCATATTGCTATATATCTGTGTGTGGTTTCTCGTGGGGGTTGGTAGAATCGCTCATTGAGTTTTTTGAACTCATCCGTTGTCGTTTTATTTTGTTTTGCTGAGCCTGACCGGTGACGTGGGCTGGAGCACTTGGCGCAATTGGAGGGCAGAGGAGCCACATTGATGTCATAGCAGTCCTAGTTAGGGGTCGTAGTCGAGTCTGTAGTAGTTTTGTCATGCACTTGTGATTTGGTGTTTTGGAGTTGTAGTCCCACGGGGACATTTATGTCTTTTATTCAGATTTCATTTGTTAAAGTACATTGTTAAACTTTGACTTATTCTTTCTGCCCTTTACTATTTGATAAACTTACTTATATGAAATCTGGTTTGTTTGTTTTTTTTTCTTTTGAAATAAAACTCGTTATATTCTTTCCGCTATGTTTATTTATTTGAGTTGGTATGCGCATGGGTTAGGCTGTGGGGTATAGGCATGTATACCCTGACCGATCACGTGACCCTAAGTTGGGGCGTGACACCCCCAGTTTTGAAAATTTTAAATTTTCAAATCATGTTTTTAAACTTAAAAAGACTTTATATGGTTTAAAAGAAGCCCCTAGGGCTTGGTATGAATGACTTTCTAACTTTTTGATTGAACAAGATTTTAGCATTGGAAAATCCGATGTATCTCTTTTCATTAAAAATGATGCAAATGATATTTTACTTGTGCAAATTTATGTGGATGACATTATATTTGATGGTAATAATGAATTACTTTGTGAATGGTTTGCAAAATGCATGCTAGAGGTGTTTGAGATGAACATGATGGGAGAATTCTCCTTCATGCTTGGACTCCAAATCAAGCAAACCAACAAAGGGATCTTTATAAATGAAGCCAAGCACACAAGGGAGCTCATTAAGAGATTTGAGATGAATGAAGCCAAGATAGCTTCTACACCAATGAGCACATCTATCAAGCTCGATAAAGATGAAGACAGTGTAAAGGTAGATGAAAAGCGATATCGAGGTATGATTGGTAGTCTTCTTTACTTAATAGTAAGTAGACCCGATATCATGTTTAGTGTATGTGCATGTGCTAGGTTTCAATCATGTCCTAAAATGTCTCATTTAATTGCGGTCAAATGCATATTGAGATATTTGAAAGGCACAATTGAATTAGGATTATGGTATCCATGTGATACATGTTTTGATTTAATTGATTTTTCGGATGCGGATTTTAAAGGATGTAAAGTAGATAGAAAAAGTACTAGTGGGTGTTGTCAATTCCTAGGGATGAGTCTAGTTTCTTGGTTTTCCAAGAAACAAAACTCGGTTGCACTTTCAACTACTAAAAGCCGAGTACATTGCCGCGGCTAGTTGTTGTGCACGTACAAGTCCTTTGGATGAAACAAACCCTTTTAGATTATGGACTTAGTTATTCATGCATACGTATACATTGTGATAACACTAGTGCCATTAACTTAACCAAAAATTCGGTTTTACACTCTAGGACTAAACATATTGATCTAAGACATAATTTTCTTAGAGACAATGTAGCTAAGGGTAATATATCCGTAGAGTTTATATCCACCGACAAATAACTTGCGAACATATTTACAAAACCCTTGAATGAAGAGAGCTTTACAAATTTAATGATGCAATTAGGGATTTGTAATTTGCCATATGCTTTAACTTTTCAAAATTTGCATGTCTTTCGAAAAATTGGTTTTTATATCGTATCATCACATTTATGTAATGCCTTGTAGTGGGGCTTCGCGACTTATCGACGTTCGCCTTCTATAGGCTTACGTTGGTAGGAAGGACTATAGTGGTCGATGATACGTGGTTTTATGGTTTTCTCGGTTTTCTTGATGAAACTCATTGATAGTACTTTGGTTCTTGCCCTTTTTGATTGATATCAAAAGGGGGAGAAAAGACTTGGTCACATTTGCTTTAATGATGCATATAGATATGGGGAGTTATAAGTTTGATATGCATGTTGATAGGGGGAGCATATCTTAATTTCATGTTAGTATTCTATATTGCTTACCAAAGAACTCACAAATGTATACTTAAATTGTTAAATTTCATGTTTTGTTTATCATCATCAAAGAGGGAGAGTTTGTTGGCCCAAGGGTTGCCTCTAGGTTTCGATCTCTATTTTGATGATAACAAATATGAAACTAATGCATTTGTGCAGTTTTGAGTTCATGTTAACTTTGCGATATTCGTGCAAACTTCGTTCGGAGAAATATAAAAAAACATCAAAATCGGCTCCGAGGATGATCGTATAGAAAATCTTGGGTTAGATATAGAAATTATGTAATATGACCCTAGGAGTATATCGCAATCTTCTTTGTAATGTAATCCAAGTATAAACTCGAAAAAAAATCAGCAAGAAAAGGCTGATTCATAGGTCCGGTCATAGAGTCGGTTGACCGAACCTGGCCTAGAATCCACATTAAGGTTTGCGGTCGCAACAACGATTGATCGGAGTGAGCACAAAAGTGGCAGAACGCTCCGTTCGCTCAGGTGATCGATCGATCGGTCGATCGACCTTCGACTGGCCAAGCGACCGGGCGACCTCAATGGGAAGAAAAATGCCCATTGAGTGTCATAGCCGAGTGAGGGGTTATAAATACCCCCCACTAACCTTCTTTAAGGGCTCTTAACTATTCATTGAAGCTTTTTAAGAGAGATTTGTGCCTTCTAAGCTTGATTTTCACGCGCTTGTTTCACCGAATGTTCATCCAACCAAAGCGCTCTTCTCGCCTCAACTCCGGCTTCAATTCGATCTCAACAAGTTGATGAGTTGGAGGCATTGAAGGCTTTGCAAAGGAGCTCGTTTGTGTGGTTTAATCTTTAGCTCCTTTTGTTGTTGTTTTACTTGTTATTAAACTCGATACTCATTGTTAGCATTCTAGGTCTGCTAGGTTAAACACCTTAGGGTTTCCTTTGTAGACTTTTGTTTTGCCTAGGTGAATAAGTTTGAGGCATTCTCAAAGGATTGAGAAACGAGTCCTCAGTTGTATTCAAAGAGAAACACATTATTTATAAAAGAGTTGGTTAGAAATTATTGGTGTTGAGCCAATGTAGTGGAGTAGGCGGATGGGCGAACCACTATAATTATTTGTGTTTGTATTACCTTGTTTGATTGCTACTATTTGCTATTTATACTTGTCAACGCATCTCATTTAGTAGCACTTAGTTTCGGTTGCATTTGGAATTGAATTAAAAAAAATCGAATTGAACGTAAAATCAACCTAATACTATTCAACCCCCCCCCTTCTAGTGTGGGTATTTGAACAATAATTTCCATAGAGTTGTCACCTCTAAAAGATGAGCTAATCTTATTCTTTCTATTGTTAGTCGTCATGATCAAATTGTTTTTAATGAGAAGGATATTCTTGATGTTTTTGTTAGTCATTACACTTCCATTAAGTAGCTTCCTAATGGGAAAAGCCATGGTCTAGATGGCTTTACTGCTGAGTTTTTTAAGGCTTATTGGTCTTCTATTTCTTCATCATTAATTGAATGCATTAGGAATTTTCATTCTACTTTCTATTCCTCATGATTGGAAGCAAGCTCTCATAACTTTTATCCCTAAAGTTAGAAATCCTAGGGCTGTTAAGGACTTCAGGCCTCTTATTCCTTCCTTGATTTCCCCTGAACAAATTGCCTTTTTAAAAGGCAGAAACATCCAGGACAATATCATGATTGTACAGGAAATTGCTCATTCCATTTATGCTTCCAGAAGTGCTAAACCTTACATTTTGGTGAAACTAGATCTTGATAAAGCTTTTGATAAACTTTCTTGGAATGTTATTTTTAAAGTAATGAATCTAGCTAATTTCCCCCCTGCAAGTTTTTATTGAGTGGATTAGAGCTTGTGTGTCTTCTCCTACTTATGCATGTCTTGTGAATGGAAATATTTCCTCCTTTTTCCCCACTAGTAAAGGTGTTAGACAAGGGGATCCTTTCTCTCCCTATTTATACATTTTGGTTGCCCAAACCTTTACTAATTTGCTAAATGATCGAGGCTATTTCTAAGAAGAAAATTATTCCTTTTAAGATAAGAGGTTGTCAGCAATCTCACTTGATGTATGCAGATGACATGTTTTTGGTTTTTAAAGCCACTAATAAAGGCTTACATAGTATGAAAAGTATTCTTGTTGCTTATGAAAATTTAACTGGACAAGCTATTAATCTTAACAAGTCCGAGGTTTACTTCCCAAAGCATGCTTCTTCTAACATTAAGCAAAAAGTTTTTTCTATTTCGAACATGAAAAGTGGTCAGTTCCCTTTTAAGTATTTAGGCTCTTTGATTGCTCCTAGAAGAGCTCCTGCTCATTCACATGATTTTGTTATTTATAATATAAAGAGCAAAATTAGAAACTTGGCATAATAGATCTATTTCTTAAGCTGGTTGCATGGTTCTTGTTAATTCGGTTTTGAATGCTATTACTTTGCATAATTATGATGTTTCTTAGATGCACTACAAGAAATTTAGTTTTTAGTGATAGATTTCCCGGGGGTCGTGGCCCCCAATAAAAGATGGATTTCTCGGGGGTTGTGGCCCCCAAGAAAAGTAGATGTACCAGGGGTCATCGCCCCTAGGAAAAGATAGATTTCTCGAGGGTCGTGGCCCCCAAGAAAAGATAGATTTCTTAGGGGCCACTTGCTAACCTTCGGATATACTTTTACCGACACGATCATTCGTGGCGACATTTGGGGGTCGTGTGGCCCTCGCTAAAAGGCTTTACCGGGGACCAAGTCTAGTTTTAGTGGGGGCCTTGGCCCCCGGGAAATGTCACATTTTTGTAGTGATGACTAAAAATTCTATTGATAAGATCGATCAATACACCGATTAAGCAGTTTATTTGGTCAAACAATAAGAATAGTAGGGGCTTATAATTAGGAAACTATCACTCTTCCTAAAAACCTAGGTGGCTTAGGTGTCCAGGACTTACATTATAAAATAAAATCCTTACAACTTAGGACAATTGCTTCTTATCTTGATAATGCTGATACTATTTGGGTGAAACTGGTAAGGAGCAAATATCCTCTTGTTTCTCAATCTTCTATTGTGATTCCTAATCATTGTGCTACTGCTTGGAAACTTTTTGTTAATGCATTTAAATATCTTAGGTTTGGTTTCAAGAGAATTATCCATTCTGGTTCTAATACTAGCTAGTCTTTTTATATGATTGTTGGTGTGATGATATTCCCTTGGACCATAAGCCTATTTTTATAAATATGGACTTGTATTTATCTAATTTTTCTATTACTATTTGATTATTAATAATGATTGGAATGGTGCTTGTGGATTGATTTACTTTCATGCCTCTTTGTGTGAGTCCATTAAGCAAATCCGGTTGCCTTCCCCACCCTATTATGATGCTTGGGTTTGGAAAATGGATGCTAATAGATCTGTTACCACAGGTAGTGTCTATTCTTTCCTTAGAAGCCGTAACCTGCAGGTTTATAGTGATGTCATCCCTTGGTCTAGTGTTTGGAAACTTAAGCTACCTCCTAAAATTTTCAATTTTCTTTGAAAAATGCTTCATGGTAGGTTACCCACCAGAACTTACTTAAGCCATCTTGGCTGGATTAATACATCTACTTGTCCTTTATGTAATGATGATTCAAATCCCGAGACTATAATCATTTTTTTTTTCACTTGCAATTATGTTGCCTCTGTTTGGTCTCTTTTGCAAACTCTCACTAGTTTACCTTTGAATGACTGCACCTCTTGGCCTAATGGAGGTTGGCTTAGGTTATCCTTTAATCAGACTAGGGGTGTTCCCATTGGAACTTTTATTGTTATAACTTGTTGGTTTACTTGGTACGCTAGGAATAAAAATGTACACCTTGTTAGGCGACATTCCCCTCTTAGCATCATGCTCAGAATTACTACATTTGCCTCTCGGTTAAATAAACCCCAAGCGCCTGAGGGCAACTCTTTTTCAAATTTAATTACTTATAAATGGACTCCCCTAGAGCGCAATTATATGAAATTAAATTGTGATGGTTCATTTTTAAGTCCTCATTAGGGAATTGCTTTTATAGTCAAAAATAATGTCGGTGATTGTATTTACACTGTCATGCATTACCTTGATATTTGTTTTTCTCCTGCCTGTGCAGAGGTCCTTGCCATTCAGTTTGCGCACCGAAAATTTAGTTAGATTTTGGAGTGTGAAATCCTAGAGCTAGAAATTGTACTTTCTGATAGTGGATTGGAAATCTATCTGGTGAGTGCTCCGCAGATTAGGTGACATGATTCATCACTGAACTGCGTAAAAAAATACTTGTGTTTGTGTATATTTTTTTTGGTTCTTACTTTACTACTTAAGACAATTGTTATAGCAGTTGCAACTTCTTGTGCAACTGTCATTTACAAAAGTTCCCTTAGAGACCTTATTGTTAATTGGTATCAGAGCAGTTGTGCTAACCTTTAGCTACACAAGATCCTTAGTGTGTCTCTTGTATTTCAGGCTCAAGATGGAAGGAATGTCAATGAGAAATTCTGTCAATATTCAACCACTTCTTGTTGGAACAAACTATGCTTATTGGAAGGCTCGGATGAGAGCATTCATCAAGTCCATAGATGATCATTGCTGGGACACTATAAAGATCGCTATACTCCTCCAACTATTGATGGGAACGTGAAGAAGCCTAAAAACCAATATATTGAAGCTGAAGTTATTGTTGTAAACTATGACAACCAAGCACTTAATGCCATTTTTAGTGGAGTTGATCCCTCACAGTTTATACTCATCTTTGCTTGTACTCTTGCAAAGTAAGCATGGAAGGTTTTGGAGACAAATCATGAAGGGTCCCTGACTCTTCGTATGTCGAAGGTTGAAATTCTCAACACCAGATCTGAGAACCTAAAGATGGGGGAAGATGAAAGCATTCAAGATTTTCATGGGTGCATCAAAGATCTCATGAACAATGCTACCAACCTAGGAGAATTATTCTCTGAAGAAAAGGTGGTAAGAAAAGTTCTGAGATTCAAGCCTACCAAATTTGACATGAAAGCTACTACTGTTGGCTTAAGGTTTTCAACCTTGGTCTTAATCTCGGTTTTGATGATAACAAACATGGAACTAATGATTTAATTGAGAAATACTTTCAGGTCCATATCGGTTAGCGCACGACGTCCTCGATCGGAAATATCGAAGAAATCGGAAAATCGAAAGGACGTTGGTCGTCGTGCTCAGATTCATCGGAAAGATAGAGTCTAGGTTTAGGGTGTCTACTTTATATTGTAAAATCCTCATGATGATGCATAGGAACCCAAGAACCATCCCCGAATCCCAAATTATGAAAACTCAAAAACCGTCCTGAAATACCCTAGGGAGCTCCTCGGAGGGCTATATGTCCTAGACATTTTCTTGACATAAAAAATGGCGGTAATTATTCCTTGGGTAGAAATTAGATGACGAAGTATTTTGAAGGATTTTTTGGAAGCCTTTAGTCTGTCCTTATTTGACCCAAAAAATTAGAAAAGTTTCATTTTCCGAAAATTTGTACTAGTCCCCAAAAACTAGATTTTGATTCTTAAGGATTTTGATTTTTTAGATATTTTTATTGAATCCAAATGGGGGGTAATTCTTATATAACATTTATGTTTTAAAGTTATCTTGTTTCCTTTAATAACTTTATGTTTTAAAGTTATTAACTGGTCCCCAATTTGTACCAGTTGGTCGACCGAAGATGGTTAAAAAGCGGCAATGGCTACTTCGGTCGACCGGGCGATCGACCGACCGAGGCCAATATCTGGCAGAGCGTGTGTCGGTCGACTGATCGGTCGACCAGATTGCGGATCGCAGACTCGCGACTCATTCGGTCGACCGAACAGAGTAATTAAGGCCAGCGATCAATCGGTCGATCGATTGGTCGGTCGACCGACGATCGACCGACAAGCAACTGAACGACAAAAATAGCTAGTTTTCCGCCCGTTGAGCTGCCGTTAGGTTAAGGGGTTATAAATACTCCTCTCCATCCTTCATTAACCTCACTTAACATTTGATCCAAGCTTCCAATGAGTCAATTCTTGATCATTCTAAAGCTTTTCTTGAGCCATCCTTTTGATAACCCTAGTTTCCAGGATCATCCTTGATTTAGCCTTCAAGATTTACTGATTCATCATCTCAAGGCATCAAGAGGACTAGGAAGTGTCTTTTGGAGCTAAGTACTTATTGTTTGATTTATTGCTCCAATTGTTATTGTATTTTATTGTTTATTTTATTCAAATTGAACTTGTGTAAACCTAGGTTGCTAGGTTTGATTGAGTTGGTGGTTGCCTTGGTGTTAAGGCTTAAATCCACCGGTGTAAACGTAGTTTGCTAGGATTATAGTTCTTGTTGTCCTTAGGATTGAGGTGGAAGAGTGCTCTCGGTAGGAAGGCAAAAACTTCCGGGTGTGGAAGTGCCTTCGGTGTGAGAGCAGAGACTCTCCGGTGAAAACATCCTCGTTGTAAAGGAAACAAGATAATCTAGTAAAGCTAGTTTGAAAATCCTAAGCGGGGTGCTAAGGTAGTGGAGTAAGCATTGGGGCCAAACCACTATATATCATCGTGTTTGCATTGCTCCTATTTGTGTTTGCTTAATTAACATATTTACTTCGCTTCCGCTTGTTATTTAATTTGTTCATTGTCTAAGTAATCAACTAAACGAGTAAAACTGGAATTAGGCGAAAAGATTAGTAAACACACTATTCACCCCCCCCTCTAGTGTTGGCCATTTCACCCAACAATTGATATCAGAGCGGGTCGTAGATTGAGATTTCACCATCTCCTCTACATAGTCTCTTGATCCAGAAAATGGCACTAGAGAGTTTAGCGTCTTCACCTCCTAGGTTCGATGCCTCGAACTTTGGTCTTTAGAAATATAGGATGTACACATATTTAAAGACTAAGGGTTTTGGTGTCCTTAACATGTTATAATTAGAATTCATTGAACCTAAGGTTGACATGCATGCTTGGAGTGAATTAGATAAGAAAATGTTTAAGTATAATGGAGATGCCATGAATTGTATTCTTCGCACATTACCAAATGGCATCTTAGATAAAGCCATGCATTACTCTTCGGCTTATGATTTATGGACCACTTTAAATGTTTTATATGATTATTCCAAAACCGAAGAGACTGACACTTGTGATGAAGATGGTGATGACAATGGTCACTCACCTACTACTAATCTCAGTTTTGATGCCCATAGTGGTTCTAGTCAAAGAAGCAACTCTAAAAGCCGGAAGAGAAAGGTAATTTGCCACTTGTGCAAAGAGAAAGGGCATGTGAAGAAGAATTGCCCTATCATGAAAAATAAGGCAAAGAAGAGGTCAAGTGCTTCCACCTCCACATCTTACTCAAGTGAAGCATCCTCTTTTCATGACCATGAAGCCACTTCTAACATTTGCCTTATGGATGCTAATGATGCGGTACACTCTTCTCCTTCTAGTCATGCTAATCATAATAATAATGCTAGCTCTACTAGTTCTCTTGACATATCATATAATGAGTTAGTTAGTAGATGAATACAAGAAAATGTGTGTCTTGCTTGTTAAAAAGGATAATGAAAATAAAAGATTGAAGAAAGATAATATAAGGCTTAACTCTCATGTGGATGAATTAAAACTAGAAAATGAGAGAAGGCAGAGACTTCCGGGTGTAGAAGTGCCTTCGGTGTGAGAGCGAAGACTCTCCGGTGAAAACGTCCTCGTTGTAAAGGAAACAAGATAATCTAGTAAAGCTAGTTTGGAAATTCTAACCGGGGTGCTTAGGTAGTGGAGTAGGCATTGGGGCCGGACCACTATAAATCACCGTGTTTGCATTGCTCCTATTTGTGTTTGCTTAATTAACATATTTACTTTGCTTTTGCTTGTTATTTAATTTGTTAATTGCCTAAGTAATCAACTAAACGAGTAAAACTACTGGAATTAGGCGAAAAGATTAGTAAAAACATTATTCACCCCCCCTCCCCCTCTAGTGTAGGCCATTTCACCCAACAACTACTATAAGTGAAGTTCATGATCTCTCAACCATTACCCTTGGCATTTTGATGGATAATCTTGAAACATATGAGTTGGAACTATCTGACAAATACTCTCATAAAGAGAAAAAGAGGAATTTTGCTTTCAATGCTACTAAAGATGAGAACAAGTCTGAAGACTGTTCTGAATAAGAGAAGGATGCTGCCTATGCTCTTATGACAAAAAATTCCAAAAGATTTTTTAAGGGCAAAGAACAAGCAAAACCATAACTCACAGTTCAAACAACAGTTTCAACCGCCTAGTTCAACCGACTTCAAAACAAGTTCTTCTTCTGGAGAAAACAAAAAATGTCAATCTTCTGCAACAAAGTTTGATCTCAAACGAAAGTCTAAAGGTGTTCAACGCTTTGAATGTGAAGAATTTGGACATGTTTGATCTGAATGTCCAAATGTTAAGAAATCCTATACGGCTACCTGGAGTGATGATGAAGAAGAAGATGACACTGAAGAATCTGAACAAGGAAATTATAGAGCCTTTACTGCCTGCATAGTTGACACAGTTCAATCTCCCAATAACTCAGATAATAATGATGATCAATGCCCGACTCAGTGTGCTGACAATCGTGAAGAAGCCTATCAAGAGATGTTTGATAAATGTGTTGAAGTAACAAAACTCAACAAGACCCTCAGAAATCAAAACAAACTCCTGGTTGAAGAAAAGAAGAAACGTGAGGAGGAAGTTGAGACTTACCAAAGTCAGATTGCTGAAAAAGTTGAAAAGGAATCCAAGTTGATTTTTGAACTTGAAAAGGTAAAAATGGAAGTAAGAATGATGAGTTCCATTGATACTCTAAATGAAATTTAGAGTGAAGGAAAATCTCTTTCTAATCATGCTGGACTTGGATACACTAGTTCGCGGCAGTCGAAACCCTAATCTCAACTGCCCACTCAACTGAAAGACTTCCATAAAGGCTCCTCAAGTCATCAACAGTCCACTACACGGAAGTGAAATAGAGTACCTACTTGTTACTATTGCAAGTGCAGAGGACACATAATAGCATGAAAATTGAGGAGAAAGAAGCATGAAAATTCTCCAAGGCAAGAGGCTAAACAAGTCTAGGTAAGAAAAACTGATCTTAATTGAAAAGTTACTTTTATGTCAAAGACTGTTTCTTCTCTTAGATCATGGTATTTCGATAGTGTATGTTCTCAGAATATGACAGAGAGTTCAGAAAATTTCAAAGATATTTAGGAACATGAAGGTGCATCTGTAACTTTTGGAGATGGAAGACATGAAAATGTTATAGGAGTTGAAACTCATAATGTTCTAGGAATTCCCAGTCTAAAAAATGTCCTGTTGGTGGATGGTCTCAAAGTCAATCTTGTGAGTATCAGTCAATTGTGTGACCAAAATTTAAATATTCAATTTAACAAAAATAGTTGTAAGGTCTTTGATAAAGATGATGATTGTATTGTTGAAGGGAGTAGATCTAGAGATAACTGGTACAAAAATACTTATTCTTCAATTTGTCTTTCAATTATTTCTTCTGATATTAATCTGTGGCACAAAAGGTTAGATCAGGTTAATTACAGAGACCTAAAGAAACTTGTAAATGCAGGAATTGTGAGAGGAATCCCTAAACTTTCAGAAGAACCTGAATTAGTTTATAGGCCTTGTCAAGAAGGAAAACAAACAAGGCAGTCTCATTAGCAGTTACAACTGGTGGCCACATCAAAACCTCTAGAACTCCTTCACTTGGATTTGGTTGGTCCCATGTAGGTTGAAAGCATTGGAGGTAAAAAATATGTTCTTGTTTGTGTAGATGATTTCTCACATTTTACATGGGCAAAATTTCTGGGGGAGAAGTTCAATGGTCCAATGCCTTCAGCAATTTTAAATCCTTGTGTCTGAGACTTCAGAATGAACAAGAACTTTCTATTCTAAAGCTGATCACAATAAGAAGTGATCATGGAAAAGAGTTTGACACTACAATATTTAGGGTTTTCTATAGCATTTAACGATAGCATTCTACCAAAATGCTATCGTTAACGATGTCTAAAATTTCATAAGTCCCTCCTTTTTTTTTTCCGTCCCACAAAAATATCCCGTGTCCCTTTTTTTCCCCTCCCCCTTCTTATTCTTTCCCTCACCCGACAAAACCCTCAACTTGCGTCAAAACCCTCCTGCGCCGCCGAGATTCCACGCCTCAACCTCCTCAACCCGATCGCTGCTGAGAGTCCATGCCTCATCTCTCCTCGTCGCTCTTGCTCGTCGAGAGTCCACGTCGGAGAATTCGAAGGGAGAGGGGGACTTCGTCACCATCGAGCTCCTGCTTCAGTCCACGCCGAGAGTCTCGCCTAACTCAATGCCGATCGTCGCCGCTGCTCCTGCTCGCTGATCGCCTCCTATGCCAAAGGCGTTGACTCTAGGTTTATGATCCCGCTTCATCAGGTACACCTCGGCAAATCTCCTCCGGCGAGCCTCCTCTTTGGCTCTTTCCAATCGCTCCTCAAGAGGGCCTCCTCTTTCCAACGCCCTAACTCCTTCACACTAGCGCCCTAACTTGCGCCCTAACTTCTCCTCATCTCCTTCAGGACAAGTCTTGGAGGAAGCAGAATCTTCATTTTCTAGTGCTTACGAGGGACTTTGCTTGTGTTCATCTTGTTTGCTATTTCCTATATGGGAACAACCAGTTATGGTTGTACATAGGAAAGTAGGTTCTGATTCTCACTCCGGTGAAGCACTTGTTTGTAGACTTTCTGCTATGTCCATGCAAGTTCTTGAGAGCAAACTTCGTTCGTTAGAGAATTTTTTAAGGTCGAGAAGAAATGAGAGAAGATGTCTTTATGGTTATATTGCTGGTCTTGGAGACTCAAATGGGATTTGATCTCTTTGGTAATGGTTCAGATTTAGTAGCTAATAGTCAAAGTTTAGGGAAAAGTTTACCAAGGCCAAATGGTATAAATGCTGACTTTGTAAATGATGTATCTCAAAGTATAAGACAACAAATACCACAAAGCATTGCCGAACTAGCTGCAATAGAAGTAAGGATATCTAATATGTTATATGGGTGACATGAAACTACTTGATGCTATATAATGTTGTTGAGTTGTATGCAGGTCAGAGACATTCTAAGACAATTGCTTCGAAGGTCTAGAGAAGCACTTTTCTTACTAAAATTTATTTCAGAATATCATCTTAATTAGTCACTTGGTACAGGGTTTACATGTTAATCTATGACAAAAACTTCTTAAGATGACATTCCATCAATTGGTATGTTCTAAAGAAGGTGAAAGTCTCGCTCTCCAACTTATCTCTGCACTAGATAACTCGTGGTTTCTCAAGCTTCTCTTTCTTTTAATACTCAGTCCATTTAGATGTTTCTATAGAAGTATAAATTCATAGTTATGGAAAGGCTCTGCAAATTCATAGTTATGGAAAGACTCTGTAGTCTAAGTACTTTATGTTAGTGATTTTATTGCATAATTATATGTATTAATGTTGCTCATTGTTACATTTTCTTTTTCTCATTGCGAGGAGGCTTCAGGAAAGTTGGACAAGGCATGTATATGATAATTCATTTAAATTTTCGATAGCTAAATTAAAGTTGGACAAGACATGTATATGATCTCTTGGAGTTGATCACAATCAGAAGATATTAAACAAACATATAAATGGTTCTGCTAGCACATCCGCAGATACTTGTATGGCTTTACATTGAGACAACTCCAATATAAGCGCTTGCTGGTTATCTTAAATGATTGATTAGCACTATACTTTTGCAGGTTGGTGCTTTAATGGTAGTAGGTCTAATAGCTACTAGAGCAACATTAACCCCTAAGCTTGTCCAAAATTTGATATTATTCATTGCAAGGATGGCTCAGCATGATGCAACTCAGTCAGTAGACTTACCATGGCTTCGTGTTGCAATAATGGTTGTATGAAATCTGGTCCAGTCCTAGCTCAAAACTAAGTTGTTCTTTTTTCTTCTATGATGATGTTTAATTGTGGTTGATAATTAATGTGTGTTGATATTAATTAGCTGTTGCATCTATTGAACAGAGGTGTGAGATATCATGAACCTGAATACTGGAAATTTGGAGAGGAGGGAAATAAGTATTTTCGACATGCCACTGGTCAACTATATGTCATTTCAAAAGACTTGGCAACTTACATATCCATAAACTAGTGAGTGATTCATATTTTGCTACATATTTCTTGAATTTATGAAGAAGCTACAGGTATTATATGAACTATATTTAATATGAAATTAGTTTGAAGAATTATTTGAAATCGTCTAAATTAGTTGAATGGTACTTGTGGTCTATTGTCATGAATTAGGCATGTCATAAGTATGCAAATGATGATGTTTCACTAGGATTATGGTTTATTGGAGTAGATGTTGAACATATCGATGACCGTAGACTATGTTGCGGAACTCCACCTGGTAAGTTACTGATTTCTTTCAATAACAAGCCATATGTTTTCTTGTGAATGAATTAATAAGCCATATATGATGATAAATTTTGAGGATTTTGACAAGGTTGGCACCACCATATTGAAATAAATGTTAGCAGATGGCGATTGTCTCGTTTGGAGCTCAAACCCATGTCTTTCATCACTTATCTTTTGGTGCTCCACTAAAGAAAAATGACTATTTATTCCTCTGCTCTAGGTATGTTTTTTATTTTTATTTTTGAAAAGTAGGTATGTTTTTTATTAGCGTTTAACCATTGTCTTGGTGTTGCATTCTGAAGATCATCTGAACCATTGTCTTGGTATTGCTATGTTAAATCTTATGTTAAACTATTTAAATGTCATTATCTATATTCAATTAAACTCTACAGTTTTAGTCTTATATTTATACATGTTATATTTATGTAAACCAGCAACTAGTTTCATTGTTAAATTTGACTAGATACAATTTTTTATTGACTATATTTATTTTGCAAATACAGCAAGACAATTTTTGTTCTATGTTCTCCTTTTTTTTAAATTACTTTGCACAGTATCTATAATTGTATATTTGTTCAATTTTTTGTGCTCCGGTTGTTTTTGGTTTGTGGTATATGTAATATTATATAATTTTTTTTGCCTTGATTACATGGAATATCAGGAAGATGTGGAAAGAGCTATAAAAAATGAAGTTGCAAAAGCAACTATGCTTGCTATAGATGTGATGTTTCAGGCTCTTAGGTATGTCCCTAATTCATTCTTAAGAATAATATTTTTGCATTTAGGTTAGATCTAAGAACTAACATCAGTTCTACTTGCTTACTCTAGTGAATTTGGGTCAAAGGTGGTCCTTCCCAAGAAAATCCTTAAAATGCTTCCTAATCTTTTTGATCACCAAGATTAGAATGTTCGTGCATCTTCCTTTTTTATCAGAACTTTTTGATCTTTTGGTGCTCCACTAAAGAAAAGTGACTATTTATTCCTCTGCTCTAGGTATGTTTTTTATTTTTATTTTTAAAAAGTAGGTATATTTTTTATCAGCGTTTAATCATTGTCTTGGTGTTGCATTCTGAAGATCATCTGAACCATTGTCTTGGTATTGCTATGTTAAATCTTATGTTAAACTATTTAAATGTCATTATTTATATTCAATTAAACTCTACAGTTTTAGTCTTATATTTATACATGTTATATTTATGTAAACCAGCAACTAGTTTCATTGTTAAATTTGACTAGATACAATTTTTTATTGACTATATTTATTTTGCAAATACAGCAAGACAATTTTTGTTCTATGTTCTCCTTTTTTTAAAATTACTTTGCACAGTATCTATAATTGTATATTTGTTCAATTTTTTGTGCTCCGGTTGTTTTTGGTTTGTGGAATATGTAATATTATATAATTTTTTTTGCCTTGATTACATGGAATATCAGGAAGATGTGGAAAGAGCTATAAAAAATGAAGTTGCAAAAGCAACTATGCTTGCTATAGATGTGATGTTTCAGGCTCTTAGGTATGTCCTTAATTCATTCTTAAGAATAATATTTTTGCATTTAGGTTAGATCTAAGAACTAACATCAGTTCTACTTGCTTACTCTAGTGAATTTGGGTCAAAGGTGGTCCTTCCCAAGAAAATCCTTAAAATGCTTCCTAATCTTTTTGATCACCAAGATTAGAATGTTCGTGCATCTTCCTTTTTTATCAGAACTTTTTGATCACCAAGTTGATGGGAAAACTCGCATTTATGTTGGTGCACACCTACTTATTCCTTTCTCTGTTAATATTTTTGGATAATTTAGTAGGTTAAATATATTTATTTCTAGATCACTATGTTTCATTAAGTTGTCTCACTTCTTTCATAACTGATCTTTAGAGCATGGGGTAGACCATTTCAACTAGTATGTTGATATAATTCATCTTTTATTCTGCAGCAAGGGAGACTTTCTCAAGCTGAAACAACTATGAAGAAACATTATGACAAAAAAAAATTATTGAAGTTATGCATGGGTTAGGAGCAGGCCGGGTGGTCAAGGTTCAACCGGAACTTGATGCTAGTTGGAAGATTTCAATTGGTCAAGGGTCCGATATCTTGAAGTTATGTTGGAAGATTTCATGACTATAACAAGCTAGCTATTTTGTTTTAGAAGACAATACTTAATTTACTTTCTTTTTATTATTAAAAGATAATATTGATCTATGTTTAAGTTCATTAGTTGATATTTTATTAAGTTTGGATTAATATTATGTTTTAGTAGTTTAAATTTATGTAATGTAGTCTTGATTTAATATAAAAATATTCTTTAAATTTTGATTCTTATATTGTTAATAAATTAGAGAAATAAAAAAAATATTTCAGTACAGTAACAAGCTGAGATTAAACTTACTTTTGTATGATAGTTTTAAAATGCTCTCTTTAATGATAGATAACGGTTCGAAAAGCTATATAAATATATATGATAAATAAATATTATTGCTATTGTAGAATGCTCTCTTTAATAGAATGAAGTAATAGCGGGTTCAGAATGCTATAACGAACTAATCATAACGAATACAAAATGTTATAAAATAACATTTATATACCATTCACAATTGCATTCCCAGAAATGCTATTGTAACTTCCCTACATAAGATAGCGTGTGATTTGACAACGTTTCGTTTAATGCTATACACTACTAATGATAGCGTTGATGGCATGCTATTAATGACGATTTTTGTTGTAGTGTGAGAACATTTCCTTCTCTGAAATCTGTGATAAAAATGGGATATTACATGAGTTTTTTGCTCCAAAGACTCCTCTACATAATGGTGTTGTTGAAAGGATGAACCATACTATCCAAGAAATGGCTTGGGTCATGCTAAATTCCAAGAAGATTTTCGAAAGATTTTGGGCTTAAGCCATCAATAGTGCATGTTATATTGTAAATAGAGCATATCTCATACCAAAGACAACTAAAACACCTTATGAATTATGGAAAGGAAAACAATCTAACCTTACATATTTTCTTATCTTTGGTAGCAGGTGCTATGTGCTGAATGATAGGGAATACCATGGAGAAATGCATAGCAAAAGTGATGAAGCAATATTCCTTGGCTATTCAACAAATAGCAAGACCTATAGAGTCTACAACAAACACACTTAAACTGTTATGGAGTCACCAAATGTGAAAGTTCATGACTCACAAATCTACGAGACTCTGACTGCTAATGAGAAGGCAGTAGCAATTATTGATAAGACTGCCCAGAACTCTTCCAAGACAACAAAACAAACCGTTGAAACTGCTCATCCAACTGATCCTGAGACTGACACTGATCAAGAAAATGAAAATGCAACTGAAAAGTCTGTAAGAACTCTTAAGAATCATCCTTATAAAATGTGATTGGAGATGCACATGAAGGAGTCAAGACCAAGAATAGTCCAAGAAGAATCATCAAGATATGATTAGATACTCTTGCTATAGCTCAACAATTGAATCTAAAAATTATTGGCCTAAGATTTTCTACCTTGGTTATAATCTCTGTTTTGATGATAATAAATATGGAACTAATGTTTTATTGAGAAATATTTTCAGATTCTATATTGGTTAGCACTCGATGTCCTCGAACAGAAATATCGAAGAAATCAAAAAATTGAAATGACATTGGTCAACGCGTTCGGGTTCATCGTGGAAATTTCTAGAAGTTCGACGTGTGCACCAAAGACATCTTGGACGAGTCTAAAGAACATATGGAAAACTCTCCAAGTTGATGCACGATAAAGGCCGGAACCAAAAAATGAAGCGCGCAAGAAAAATACACAAAAAATCAGCCCTGCCCAGATTCGGTTGACCGGTAGAATGCATTTCAGTCGATCGACTGGTCGATCGAATGATGCCCAGAATGTGTAGAATGCATTCGGTCGCTTGGCGATCGCTCGATCGGTCGACTGACTATCGACCGGCAAGTGATCAGGCTTCGCCAACGGGCAGAAAGATGCCCATTGACAAGCCTTGGGGTTTGGGGGATTATAAATACCCATCTCAAACTCATTCCTAACCTATTATTGATGCTTCTAAGCCTCAAAGAGTGATCCTAAGCATCTCCTAAGCTCTTCCATGATCAAATCCACAAAACCTAGCTCTTGATCCCTCATCCTCAAGTTTTCTTCATTAAAGGGGTATTCAAGCTTGCTAGGCTCAAGAAGAAGAGGTGTCCTTATTGTGATAAGTCATCTTTACTCTCTTCTTGTGATTAAGGTGTTTTTATTTTGTTTTGATTTGATTTACTTAAGTTTGTAAGAATACCTAGTGTGTACTCTTGTGTGTAAGTGGTTACCTTGGTGTAGAATGTGTAGAGCCACTTGTGTAAACTAAGTTAGGAGTTGGTCTTAGGAATTGAGATGGGAAAGCTCACTCGGTAAGAAGGCGGGATACTTCTGGGTGTGGAAGTGCCTTTGAGGTGAGTGTAGGGTCTTTTCGGTGTAAAGTCCTCAATTGTAAGCTACTCATAATTTAGTGGATTTGGGTGTGAAATACTAAGCACGGTGCTTAGGTAGTGGAGTAGGCATTGGGGCCAAACCACTATCAATCATTGTGTTAGCATATTGATATTTTGTTTGTGTTAATTATTTTATCATTAGTTGCTTCCGCATTTAGTCAATAAATTGTGAATTGCCCAAGTAATCTAAGAAACGATTAAAATCAAATTTAGAAAAATAGATTTAGTTAACACACTATTCACCCCCCCCTCTAGTGTGAGAATTTCACCAACATTTGGTATTAAAGCGGGTCGTAGATTGAGATTAGACCATCTCATCTACATCGTTTCTCGATCCGAAAAATGGCACAAGAGAGGTTAGTGTCTTCACCTCCTAGGTTCGATGCCTCGAACTTTGGTCTTTGGAAATATAGGATATACATATACTTAAAGACTAAAGGTGTTGGTGTCCTTAACATGTTAAGGCTAGAATTCATTGAACTTAAGATTGACATGCATGCTTGGAGTGAATTAGATAAGAAAATGTTTAAATACAATGGAGATGTCATGAATTGTATTCTTTGCACATTACCAAATGGCATCCTAGATAAAGTCATGCATTGCTCTTTGGCTTATGATTTATGGGCCACTTTAAATGTTTTATATGATCATGCCAAAATCGAAGAGATTGGTACTTTTGATGAAGGTGGTGATGGCAATGGTCACTCACCTACTACTAATTGATCTTGGTTTTGATGCCCATAGTGCTTCTAGTCAAAGGAGCAACTGTAAGAGCCAAAAACGAAAAGTAATTTGTCATGCTTGTAAGGAAAATGGGCATGTAAAAAAAAATTGCCGAAGCATGAAGAACAAAGCAAGGAAGAGGTCAAGTGTTTCCACCTCCTCCTCTCACTCACTTGAAGCACCCTCTAGCCATGACTATGAAGCCAAATCCAAACTTAGCCTCATGGATGCTAATGATGAGGTACACTCTCCTTTACGGAGAATGCGGCGAACGCAAGCGGGCGACACGGCGAATGCAGCTAACGCAGGCGGGCGACACGGCGAATGTGGCTAACGCAGGCGGGCGACACGGCGAATGCGACGGACGCAGACGAGCGATGCGGCGATCTCGGCGACGATCGGCACTCGCCAAGTCCCCCCCCCCCAAATCGACCGATCTCCTTCTCTTCTTCACATCGGATTTTCTCCTTTTTTTTCTTCAGCGGTAGTGTCGAAATTTTGGTCAGTTAATCGAACCGAACCGAACCAAAATTTTTCGATCAATACGGTCGGTTAACCAAACTGTTCAGTTCGGTAAACGTTGAATTTTTTTGTGAAGCTTCGGTTCGGTTAACCGACCAATGCTCACCCCTACCTTCACCTGGTCATGCTAATGAAAATGACAATGCTAGTTCTACTAGTTCTCATGGCATGCCATATGATGAGTTAGTAGATAAGTGTAGAAAGATGTATGCCTTGCTTGTTAGAAAAGATAAGGAAAATAAAATGCTAAAGAAAGAAAATGTGATGCTTAATTCTCATGTGCATGAATTAAAACTAGAAAATGAGAAATTGGAATCTAGTTCATTTGATTTGTGCCATGATAGATTGAAACTTGAGCTTAAGGACTTAAAGCTTGAAAATGAAAATTTAAAATTTGAAAATTCAAAAATCATAAGTGAGAACAATATTTTTGAAATCTCAACTATATGCCATGCATAAGTCAATTGAAGTTTTAAAAGATGAGATCTTGTTTTTAAACAAGGAAGTACATAATTTGAAAAACTCAACTTCCTTCAAGAAAATTGGAAAGAAAAATGTTTCCTTCAAAAATGCCTATGTTCATCACAAATCTCAAGCTATGCATTCTAATGCAAAATCTCATGCTAGGAAAAATGATAACAAAAAAAAAGAATTTCAAGGTCATTGTTTTTGTTGTGATGTTTACGGGCATACTATATATAATTGCGCATTTAAGATGAACTAGTAGTGCTAAGGCACTTTGGGTAGCTAAGCCCTCTAACCCCCAAGGACCCAAATCAATTTGGGTACCAAAGATTTCATGTTCTCTTGGAGGGGGAACAACCACACAAGGATGATTTGATGATGGAAGTTGCATGAAGGCATAAAGCTTCATCAAATCCAAGTTGCAACTTCGCATCGTATGGATGCCTTGGTATGAAAAATCGGCATCTAGTTAATTTGCTATCATCTCCTTACTTTGCTTTGTTTCATTCAAGTTAGAGTGTATGGTACTAGTAATTCGAGTTGATTCTTACCGCTCTTGATATGTTTTTATTAAATGATTTTTTATTTTTTATTTCCGATCTCTTCGGAGACCTGAGTGGCCTATAACGGGCTCATGCAACTTTGCGGTTCTAAATCGTAGGTTCATTGTGGCCTTTCGGTTTTCAACCAATAGGAAGGGTTGGAGATTTTAATTTTTAAATATTTCATATTTTGAGATCTCTCGATTCATTTCAGATTTATGATAATTTATTTTGAAACGGATTTTAAACTATTTAGCAAGGTGAACATTGATAATGATACTTGATGCTTCTCTTTACTTTTTGGTTTGGTTAGCTTGCTAAGCAGCTATATTTAACCTAAAATATTAGTATATCTTACTTGCAAGTTATGAGTATTTTGGGAAGGCTAATAATTAGGAGGAAAATGATAAGTTTGGCAAATTATTATGAATAAGGTATAACGTCGATTCTTTCAAAATCTTAGTGTTATACCTCTAGCTCAATGTTTAAGCTTCAATGATCATGTTAAACCCTTGAATTTTCATGAGTAGGTAGAATTTTAGTCCTTAAGCAAATTTTAGTTAGTCTTCATCATTTCTGTTTTCACCGGTAAGTCGGTTTGACGAAAAAAAGATAGGCTCCCCCCCCCCCCCGCCCTTATGTCATGCCTAATGAAACTTGCTCTACGTTGATACTTATTATTAGAGACCTTCTTTTTAAGTCAAAACTAGTTAAACATGTTTGGAGATCTTATTTTTCAAATATTTCATATTTTAAGATCTCTTTGATTCATTTTTATATCATGTTAACTCCTTTGAAATGAATCGTTACTATCTAACATAGGTTGAGATTTTTAAATGAAACTTTGCATTTAACCTTTGCTATTTAGTATGTTAGTTTGCTAGTTGGTATATGATTTCATTATGATGCTAATGAAGCTTACTTGCAGGTTGAGAAAGTGGTAAATTTTGAAGGCTAAAGAAAATTGGGAAAGAAAATGAAAATTGTGGAATTTCTCAAGAAATGAGGATGAGTTTCATTTTGGCAAAATTCTTGCATAACACCTCAATATAGGTAAAGGGAAAAAAATATAGGAAAATCATGCATATAGATAGGGTGAGTTTATTTCCATAGATATGCATGTTGATAGGGGGAGAAATCTCATGCTTGATATCCTTTGTGCTTTCATATATATATTTTCTTAAGAAGGTTTGTCATCATCAAAAAGGGCGAGATTGTTGGCCTAAGATTTTCTACCTTCGTCTTAATTTCGGTTTTGATGATAACAAATAAGAAAATAATGTTTCATTGAGAAATATTTTCAAGTTCCATATCGGTTAGCACTCGATGTCCTCGATCGGAAATATCGAAGAAATTAGAAAATCAAAAAATCGAAAGGACATTGGTCAACGTGTTTGGGTTCATTGCGGAAATTTCTAGAAGTTCTACGTGTGCACCAAAGACGTCTTGGACTGCTAATGAAAAGGCAGTTGCAACTGTTGATAAGACTGCCCAGAACTCTTCCAAGACAACAAAACGGACAGTTGAAACTGCTAATCCAACTGATTCTGAGACTGACACTGATCAAGAAAATAAAAATGCAACTGAAAAGTCTACAAGAACTCTCAAGAATCATCCTCTATAAAATGTGATTGGAGATGTACATAAGGAGTCAGGACCAGGAATCAATCCAAGAAAAATCATCAAGATATGACCAGATACTCTTGCTACACCTCAATAGTTGCACCTAACAATTATTGGCCTAAGGTTTTTTACCTTGGTCATAATTTCGATTTTAATGATAACAAACATGGAACTAATATTTTATTAAGGAATATTTTAAGGCTCCATATCAGTAGCACTCGATGTACTAGATCGGAAATATCGGAAATATCGGAGAAACCAAAAAATCAGAAGTACAAAGGTCGACGCGTTCGGGTTTGTCGTTGAAATTTCTAGAAGTTCGACGTGTGCAGCAAAGACGTCTTCGACGAGTCTAGAGAAAATATGGAAAGCTCTCTATGTTGACACACGCTGAATGTTGAAACCCGAAAATGAAGCGTGCAAGAAAAATACGCAAAAAATTAGCCCTACTCAGATTCGGTCGACCCACTGGTCGACCGGCAGAAGGCAAAAATAGGCAGAAGGAATTTTGCTCGACCGAACGATGCCCAAAATGGGCAGAATGCATTCGGTCGATCGGTCGGTCGACCAACGATCGACCGACAAGCGATTGAGCATCGCCAACGGGCAGAAAAACGCCTATTCCTAGCCTATTATTGATGCTTCTAAGCCTCAAAGAGTGATCCTAAGCCCTTCCATGATCAAATCCATAAAACCTAGCTCTTGATCCTTCATCCAAGTGTTCTTCATTAAAGAGATATTCAAGCTTGCTAGGCTCAAGAATAAGAAGTGTCCTTATTGTGATAAGTCATCTTTACTCTCTTCTTATGATTAAGGTGTTTTTATATTATTTTCATTTGATTTTCTTGAGTTTGTAAGAAGACCTAGTGTGTGGTCTTGTGTGTAAGTGGTTACCTTGGTGTAGAAGGTGTAGAGTCACTTGTGTAAATTAAGTTAGGAGTAGGTCTTAGGAATTGAGGTGGGAAAGCTCACTCGGTAGGGAGGCGGGATACTTCCGGGTGTGGAAGTGCCTTCGAGGTGAGTGTAGGGTCTTTTCGGTCTAAACTTTTCAATTGTAAGCTACTAATAATTTAGTGGATTTGGGTGTGAAATCCTAAGCACGGTGCTTAGGTAGTGGAGTAGGCATTGGGGCTGAACCACTATAAATCATTGTGTTAGCATAGATATTTTGTTTGTGTTAATTATTTTATCATTAATCACTTTCGTATTTAGTCAACAAATTATGAATTGCCTAAGTAATCTAAGAAATGATTAAAATCAAATTTAGGCAAATAGATTTAGTTAACACACTATTCACCCCCCCTCTAGTATGGCCATTTCACCAACAAAAATATCAAGGAAACCCTGAAAGGTGAATTCTGGATCTTAGCTATGCAAGAGGAACTGCAACAGTTTGTTAGAAATGATGTTTGAGAATTAGTCCCAATACCTGAAGGTGTCAATGTGATTGGAACCAAATGGGTCTTCAAAAACAAGATCGATGAAGATGGAAACATCATAAGAAATAAGACCAGACTTGTTGCTCAAGGCTATAACCAAGTTGAAGGACTGGACTATGATGAAACCTTTGAATTTGTTGCAAGATTGGAATCTATCAGGTTACTTCTTGCCTTATCCTACTGTATGAAGTTGAACTGTTTCAAATGGATGTTAAGACTGCCTTCCTAAATGGTATTCTCAATGAGGAAGTCTATGTTGAACAACCAAAAGAGTTTGGAAATTCTACTCATCCTGACCATGTGTACAGATTGAAGAAAACTTTATATGGTCTCAAGCAGGCAACTAGAGCTTGGTTGAATAACTAACTAAATTCTTACTCTTGAAAGGATACAAAGTAGGAAGAGCATATCAGACCTTGTTCATCAAGAAGAGTGAGTCTCAACTAGTAATTGTTCAAATTTATGTTGATGATATTGTTTTTGCTTCAACTTATGAAATGTTTGCTAAACAATTTGTGGATGATATG
Organism: Canna indica; assembly: GCA_034359265.1. Taxonomy (NCBI): domain Eukaryota; kingdom Viridiplantae; phylum Streptophyta; class Magnoliopsida; order Zingiberales; family Cannaceae; genus Canna; species Canna indica. The sequence continues at coordinate 17,745,969 of CP136892.1, forward strand.
AAATCTGAATTTCAGATGAGCATGGTTGGGGAAATGAGCTACTTTCTCAGTCTTCAGGTAAAGCAATCTAAAGAAGGGATATTCATTTCTCAGAGTAAGTATGTGAGGAGTCTAGTTCACAAGTTCGGACTAGACAGTTCTAAGACAGTTAGAACTCCTATCTCAACTCATGAAAAACTGAGCAAAGATGATGAAGGGAAGAGTGTTGAACCTAGTCTCTACAGGAGTATGATTGGCAACTTACTGAATTTGACAGCTAGCATACATGACTTATGCTTTAGTACGTGTTGGATTGTGTGCCAGATATCAGGTAAATCCTAAGGAGTCTCATCTTCAGACAGTTAACAGAATTCTCAAATATGTCAAAGGTGTTAGGATGGAAGAAGAAGCACAACGGAAAAAGCGATTTAAAAAAATACAAACTATCCAAAAACAAGATCTCAACTTTAGCAATCTTTAAGGAATTCAATCTATGAGTAGAAGGAGATGATATACCTTATACCGCGGATGGTAACGCTGCTCCTATCCCTGTTTCAAGATGTCCAAGCGCACGTCCTCCAATGGAAGGTCCACACCAAATGCCTCGCAACCAAGGGACAGCGAAAACCAAGACCCGTTGTGGCACAACGGAGAGGGAAACTCAACCCCAAAACGTACCTAGGTGATGTCGTTGGGCCCATTGGGTTAGCTTGTTGTGTGTGACCCATTGGGCCCCACACTGAGTTATGCATAATGGAGAGTCGGATCTGATAGAACGACTTCTATTCGAATGTTACGAGCCACCACTAAAACCACTTTAATATGGTCGTGAGAGACTTCACTCACAAGTCAAGATTGACATCTAGCAAAGTGTCATGACTACCTGGATAGTGTGAGGTTCAATCTACAAGGATCGAACGCCATTCGATGACCATGTTGGGTGAAATGGCAACACTAGAGGGGGGGTGAATAGTGTGTTTACTAAATCTATTTGCCTAAATTCGATTTTAAACTTTTCTTAAACTACTTATGCAATTTACGATTGAACGACTAAATGTGGAAGCAAGATATAAACGATAAGCAATAAGATAAAAAGTAGACAATGCTAACACAATGATTTATAGTGGTTCGGCCCCAATGCCTACTCCACTACCTAAGCACCCCGCTTAGGATTTCCAAACTAGTTTAGCTAGATTAATTAGTTTCCTTACAATGAGGACTTTTCATCGAAAAGTCTCCGCTCTCAAACCGAAGGCACTTCCACACCCGGAAGTATCCCACCTTCCTACCGAAAGCACTCTCCCACCTCAACCTAAGAATAACTCAACTAATCCTAGTAAACTAAGTTTACATCGGTGGAATTAAGCCTCAAACAGAAAGGCAACCACCAACTCAATCAACCTAGCACTCTAGGTTTACACAAATGGAAATACAATGAAATAAACACCAAAATACAACAATAAAGAGAGCAAATAATAAACAATGTAAACTTAGCTCTCAAACACAATGTCCTAGCTCCTCTTGATGACTTGAAGATGAATCAAGGCAAGCTCAAAGTCAATCTTAAGGTTCTTAGGCTCAAAGCTAGGGTTCTTTGCAAAGATGGCTCAAGGATTCTTGTAGAGATGCAAGGAATGACTCTTTGGGGCTTAGAAGCATCAATAATGGGCTAGAAGAAAGATTGGGATGGGTATTTATAACCCCCCATAAGAAACGACTCGTCAACGGGCGCATTATTATCCGGTCGATCGTCGGTCGATCGACCGAAAGCAAACTGCCATTTTCTAGCATTCTTCGGTCGACTGACCGGTCGACCGAATTTCCTACTACCAGTTTTTGGCAACATTCGGTCGACCGAAACTAGGCAGACTGCACCGCACTGCTTGGTTTGGCTGAGTTTTTTTGCTCGTTTTGGTTTCGTCTTCGCTAAGTCTACTTATATAATATTTACTAACTTTAAGTTTAAAACATAAATGTTATATAAGGATTACCCCCCATTTGGATTCAATAAAAATATCTAAAAAATTAAAATCCTAAAGAATCCAAATCTAGTTTTTGGGTCTAGTACAAATTTTCGTAAAACGAAAACTTTCTAATCTCCCAATTCAAATATGGGTAGGCTAAAGGCTTCCAAAAAATCTTTTAAAATACCTCATTATCTAGTTTCTACCCAAGGAACAATTACCGCCTTTTTTTGTGTCAAGAAAGTGTCTAGGTCATATAGCCCTCCAAGGAGCTCCCTAGGCTTAGTGAATTTCAGGGCTGTTTTCAGGTTTTCATGTTTTGGGATTCGGGTTTAGTTTATTTCGGTTCTTTGCATCATAAAGTGGATTACAGTACATTCTAGACACCCTAAACCTAAACTCTAACTTCCCGAAGAATCCCAAGCGTGGACGAGCGTCCTTGCCGATTTCTTCAATTTTTCCGATCGCGGACGTCGTGCGCTAACCGACAATTGGAACCTAAAATATTTCTCAATGAAATATTAGTTCCATATTTATTATCATCAAAACCGAGATTAAGACCAAGGTTGAAAACCTTAAGCAAACACACCAGTCACTGTGCAACTAAGTCCTTCGGTTATAACATCCCGAAGTCGGCTAGGGTACGGAAGAAGTGTCAAACCCTAATACTGATTCATATGTATTCCACCCGTGAAGATGTCGACTCAATAATGAAACGTCAATAATATCTTCCTGACTTTCATGTCTACTATGGCTAGAGATTCCCAAGTCGACACTTGTAGGGACACATAGGACGTTATCTCCTCTCACTAGGAGTAACTGATTCCATGTTGGTTGCTCACCTACCTCCATGAATGTTTCCCCATGCATAGTAATATTCGGCACATGACACTGAGGGCCATGTAGGGATAAAACTAAGGCAATGGGTTATCACTCACAAGGTAATCATGACAACCTCACGTCCAAGGACTGCCTACACCTAATATCACCCGAGGAATATCCTATTGACACTCATGTAAGGATTCCATTATGTGTTCCTCGTACAGGTCCGTTCAGCGAACTCATTCCCTAATGAGCACCTACACTTGTAAGAAACCGTGTGATCAACTACCCCTTATCGTATAAGGCATGTATCAAGTGCACCAGTCTATCCGGAATCATCAATCCCCTAATTGGTGATCCTACGACTAGGAACATTTAGAACATGGGCATCTGGATTCCAAGTCTCACTGGCATGATCTCATCAGGGTCTTAGAATCAGTTGCCATAATTCATGGGGTTCATCACAATCTAATATATACAAAATATAGATGCAGCATATGATGAAAAGATTCCTCATATTATTCATTAACCATAAATAGTTCCCTACACATCAACATTTGATTGACTCAAGGACACTATTTCTTTCATAAGGTACATTGGATTTTGGTCTTTGGTATTATTCATTAATCATAAATAGTTCCCTCATATTATTCCTCATATTATTGATTGTAACCCTTCTCTAGTAGGATTTATCGATGCAGATTGGGCTAGTAATATTGATGATAGAAAGAGTACTTTAGGTGGTTGTTTTTATGTTGAATCAAATCTTGTGACCTAGTTAAGTAAGAAGCAAAATTCTATTTCTCTTTCTTTAGCAGAGGCAGAATACTTGGCAACAGGCAGTTGCAGCACACAGTTGAAAATATGTTACTTGATTATGGTCTCAACAAAGAAAAATTGATTCTTTATTGTGACAATACCAGTGCAATCAATATCTCAAAAAATCTTGTTATGCATTCTCGTAACAAGCACATTGATATAAAGTTTCATTATATCAGGGAGTTAGTTGAAAGGAGGCAGTTGCAACTAGAGTACATTTCAACAGATAGACAAGTAGCAATTATCTTCACAAAAGCCTTAAATGGTGAAAGGTTTGAGCAATTGAGGTCTTCTCTTGGATTATGTGTCATATGACACATTTGTTTTTGAGATGAAATAAATAAGTATTTATTGTGATGAAAAATGAAAAGGTTTTCAGTTTTCTATTTATTCTTTTACTCACTTATTAATGAAGGCTAACATTCATGACGATACCCTCAAATTTTAGCGGGAGTGTTAAACATTTTAATGCACACCATCTTTGAAGCTCGCACGAGTGCCCTCTTTATTGAAGTTTTATTTCCACCCTAATAAAAAATTTGGGCATTACTTGCTTCTTCTTCCTCTCAAGTAGTAACCAGCGACAAGTACTTCTCCACCCCTTTGTCTCTTCCACTGCTCACATCCCTTATATACAAGATGACCGGAGGAAAAGGAAAGAAGTGAGTCATGAGAAAGGTTTATGCTTCGACGGCCAAGAAGATGGAGTCTCCAAACCCTCCCGAAAAGTCTCAACCATCTGCTGTTGTACCTCCTGCTGAGGAAATATCTCCTCCTCCTCCTCCAACTGCTCAAGGACACAAGCTAAGGAAGAAAACTGGAAGAAGATTGGCCGATCAACCGTTAAGGAGAAGCGGCATAGCTAGGTATGACTCCCCAAACCCCCCAATATTCTTCTACGGTTTCTAATATTGTGGGGGAGAATATTTTGGCTGAGGGTAAGTCAATAGGGGATGTCAGTTTGCTTTGTGATTCTTCCTCTCATGGTGTTGCCTCTAGAATAGAGAACTTCGATGAAATTTTCGCAGTTTCTTCTCCAGTACTCACTGGTCCTAACATTGATATAAATGTTGTTGTCAATGATGATTTTGATTCATTTCCAATCAAGACTGGTCCATCTCGTCTCTACAGATTATGGTCTGAATGCACAAGAAGATATAGGTGTCACAGTTGAAACTGCAAGGTCCTACACCAAACCCAATGTAGATGTAGGTGTCTCTACACAAAAGTATTGTGAACCCTTTTGACTGTCCAGACCCAGTCTCAACTGCTGGTGTGACAGTTGAAACTGCAGCTGAAGTACCTACTGATGAGAACAATCAAGCTCCTCCGACACCAATTGAAATTGTGTCAGAAGCAGTTAAGACTGCGAGTGCTACACCAATGGCAGTTGAAATTGCTACTCCCACCATTGAAGCAATTAAGACTACTTACATTGAATCTGCAGTTGCAACCTCTCCACGGTCTCCTATTGTTGAACCTGTTGCAACTCCAGAAGGAATGGACTTGAACTAAGTTCCTGCTGATGAATCTGAAAAGAATGTTGCAGTTAGTAAACTGCACAAAGGACTGCTATCTGATGAACTTTATCCACTTTGGAAAGCTTTGCAGTCAAGAGGTATTATTTCTCAAAGACTTCTTGATTTAGAACAAATTTCTTTGAAGTACAAACCAGTTCTTAAGAAAAGAAATTTATTTGGTTCTTACAAGACAGTTAGTCCTTTCTGCAAATAGCCTATTTTAGAATTTTACTACAACTTGTCTGAAGATATCTCCTGATCCTGATAGCAATCATTTTCATGAAGTTTTTCTTAGAGGCAATTGGTACAATTTCAGTCCATATATTATTAATGATTTTGTTGGATTTTATGACTTTACATATATTGTTGATGATTCTGATGAATTTTTGAAAATTGTTGGTAAAGAAGTATCCAATGGTGATATACTTAATTGGACAAGTAGTCATGATATCAGGTCTTCTTCACTGGACACCTTTTATGCTATCTTATTTCTCACCGCAAGAAATTACTAGATCCCAACCTCTTACATTACCTTTCTCAGCAAGGAAATGGTAATGTTGTTGTATAAAATCACCAATGGGATTCCTTTCAATCTTAGCAGTCTAATATATGAGCAGATTGTTTCAATTAGGAGCAGACTTCTATCCAAGTCCAAAATGTTCTTAATTTTTTCAAACTTGATCTATGAAATCATTGAAAGACAAGGATTCAAATGCTAATCGGGTGAAGAACTAGAACCTTTGGGTACTTCACTCAAGATTCATCACAAGATCCTTAAGAGGGTTGGAACTCCTCGAAAGAATCTTCCCAATCCAAGTTCTGGTTGTTGGCTTAAGGGTCTCTCTTAAGCCTCGATCTTTATTTTGATGATAACAAACATGTATTTAATCCAGGTTGAGGTTGCGATACGCATGCCAAATCCGTTGAAATGGGACGACGGAAAAGATCATCAAAGAAACGTAAGAAGAAATCGTTGAAGAATGGCTCGGGATTGAATCAAGTAGATTCAATGTAATATGTCCCTAGGATAGTTTATCCCAAGCCAAAATTGTAAGGTTATCCAAGTTGAAACTTGGTAACCAAACCCTTAGAAATGACATGTAAAAATACAAGGAATTAATCATCCTCAGCTTGGGATTGGTCGACCGAACAAGGCAATAGAATGGCGAAGCAGCCCATTCGGTCGACCGACTGGTCGACCGAAGATCGCAAAAATCTGGCAGAAGCCATTCGGTCGACCAGTCGGTCAACCGAATGTGGCGAAGGGCAAATAGCTGGGCTGCGTTGGTCGACCAGTCGGTCGATCGACAGAGGCAAAAAATTAGCAGAAAGGTAGCGGTCGGCCAATCGGTCGACCGACCTAAAGATAGCCTCATTCTCGTGACTCGCTGCAGCAATTCGGTCGACCGACGGGTCGATCGAATGTCGGAAGATTTGTTGGCGGTCGACCCGTCGGTCTACCGACCTCTCATAGTTGCGAGCGGTCGCACTGGCGGTCGATCCGTCGGTCGACCGACGGATCAACGGCCTTGCGATCGAACGGCTTCAACGGTCGATTTTTCACCCGTTGAACGGTCCGTTCGTGTGAGGGGTTATAAATACCCCCCACTAAACTTCTTTACGTACTTTTGCAAAAATCATTGAGCATTAAAAGAGTTCTTTAAAAGCCTTCAAAGATCTACGCCTGCGCGTGCTTTCTGCTCCCAGTCTTCAACATCTAAACCAGGCGCTGCTTCTGCTTCAACTGTGCTGCAATCCTTGAGTCATCATCCTGTTGCAAGTTGAAGACAAGAAGGCGGTGGAAAGAAGCTTGGTTCAATCTTTTAATCTTTAAGCTCTTTCCTTGTATTTTAAGTTTATTGTAACTTGTTTTCTAGTTTGTGATAGCTTGCTAGGTGTGCTAGGAAACACCTAGGGTCAGCTTTGTAAAATTGTGTTTTGCCTAGGTGAATAGAATTGAGGTGTTCTCCAAGTGAGGGAGAAGGGTGTCCTCAAGTGTATTCAAAGAAAAATATAAATTCTATAAAATAGTGTTTAGAAATCCTTGGTAAGGAGCCAAGGTAGTAGAGTAGACGGTTGGCCGAACCACTATAAATATTGTTGTTTGCATTGTTTATTTACTTGCTTCTATCATTGACATTGAATTGAGATTATATCAACCATCAAAGAATAACTGCATTAAGCTAAGATAAAATTGTGTAAAAGAAAATTTAAAAAGGGGATTGACACTATTCAACCCCTTCTAGTGTCAAGGTCCATCCAACACTGGTGTCAAGACTACTTCTGGTGCAACCTCAACAAGTGAAAGAGAAATCCTAGATGAACAGTTCTCCACCAGATAAACCATGGATAAACTCCAGCAACAGGTAATCAATATTGAAAAGAAAATCATTGAGTACTTTACTGCAGCCTCTGTAGGACCTGCCTCCCTTTCCTCAAGAAGTTTATCTGACTCTTCCTCTGAAAGTTCTGATTAAATATTTGACTGTCTTGTTTTACTCCTTTGGCTTATTATGCCAAAAAGGGGGAGAACAAGCAGTTACAACTCTCTGGTTTTGGTGATGATACATTTAACTTCTCTGGTTGTGATACTTGATACTTTATGGTGTGGATATTGTGGTTTGGATGCTGTGGATACGGCTGTGGTTGTAATATTTGATACTGTGGATGCTCTAGCTGGATGTAATATTTTTTCTTGCTCTATGATGTGACTCTATGTCTTTGTGGATTTGTAGTCTAAACTATGACCTTGACTGTTGGGTATTATTATTTAACAGTTGAATCATTTTTTTTTAACAGTTATTTTTGCTTCAGTTGAAACTTCCTATTGTCATATCATTTTACTGCTTTGATCTGGTTAGTATGGGTTTTGCCAAATAAACCAAAGAGGGAGAATGTTAGTGTTTGGCTTTTATATATTGGCTATATTTGGCAAAAGTATTTTTGAAGAATTCTCAATCTTATGCAAAGCCTCAACAGTAAGAAGCATAGCTTATATAATGACAGTTACAACTATGTAAGGACAGTTTCAACTGCTCCTACAGTCTATGGCTTTTTGGATATGATGACAGTTACAACTGTGTAAGGACAGTTTCAACTGCATACAGTTTGAGGTTTCCTGCTGTAATACCCGGAGTTTCCTAATATAAAATTTCTCGTGGTGCAGCCCATCGAGTTGGGAGCTAGTCGAGTCGAGTCGCGTGCTCGCCTCGCATAGCAGGTAAAAATTTATTTAAGTCTTATTGAAGTGTTAGTGGTTGAGTGGATGATCATATTGTTGACTCAAGTTTGGGTTGAGTTTAGTCTGCGGATCGAGTCGGAACTCGGACCGGATTAGGTGGAGTCGTATGAGAGGGGTTTAAGTCATTGCGTAGGGGTAAAAGGATCAAGTGATGAGGGGAATAAAACCCCTCATCTTGGCAGTTGTGCGACTCAAGGGAGGAGCTGCACGCAACCCAAGGAGAAGAGGGAGATCGGTGCCGAGCTCGCATCGATGCCGGGATCTCAGAGTTCGTCTTCTTCGATCTTGTCTTTAGATCAAATCGAGGTGAGTGGTTAGTGTAGCTTTTGAAGGGAGGCAAGTGGCCGGCCCTAAGAGTTTTGAAATTTGATTTTTCTTCGCGAGTTCTTGACGATCGATGTGTTTCTTCGAGTAGAGTTTTAAATCAATGTATGTATCTGTGTTTTTATGTATTAGATCGGGTTTTCTCGCATTTTGTGGGCTGCCGAGTTTAGAAAATAGGGGAAAGGTCATGCCAAAAAATTTTCCAAAATTTCCTTGCTCGTTTCGCAACTCATAGATCGCTTTGGTGTTCATGATATGTTAGATCGATGGATTTATTTTGTGTTCTTGTTGCAGCCGCGCCCCTTCAATTTGAGAACTCTGTCAAACAAGGGTTTACCCTGCTTGAGTCGGTCGAGCAATGGTATGAGTGGGGAGTGTGGACTGCTTGAGTTAAAATGCATGGTTCCGAGTTGTGTTTTCTTGTTAAACATTAGATCCGTAGACCAATGCATATAAATTATGGATGAAAATTTCAACCCCTTTCCATCTATAGGGTTCGGCCAATCAAGGGTTACCTTGCTCAAGCTTCGGCCGAGCAAGGGTAAAGGGGGAAACCGAATGATTTTGAGTAGTTGTTCATACCTTCCCGTTCGATGCTAATTCATATTCATGTTACAAAATTTCTCATTTGTCATATGAATTGTTTAGTGATAGATCTACATCATCACATTTTGGAAATGTTCTTGCTAATTCTTATATGGATATGATGGTTATGGTATATGTATTCAAAGAAATGTTTCATTTAATTCCTCATATCATGTTTAATTATTGCTATGCTTAGTGTATGTTCCTTATTGGTTTAATCACTGAATTATTTACCTCTTTAATTCGGTTTCTTCATGATGTTGTTACCCATGATTAATTTGGTAAGTGACGTGACAATGGTAGGCCGAGTGCCTTCATAGTCGACAAGTTTGCTCAATCTAGGAAGAATGGTTTAGGTGACTCGTGGTGACATTTAACCTAGATACAAGATATACTTACTAGGCTCTTCCTTGAAGGAAACAATGTGACCCTGGGGTAAGGGGTCGGATATCGGCAATGCCCGAAAACCAAAACACAATATACTTGCACAACCTGGTTTTGGTTGTGGTTGATGGTTTACTGAGAAGTGTCATTAGCCGAATGGCTACCACACGACTCAACGGTTTATAGGGTCTTGAGATTGCACCAGCGGGCCTGCTAGGTGTTAGACCTGAGTGGCGGAGGGTCTTGAGATTTCGTCAGTGGGCCACGCTGACGGTAGACCCGAGTGGGTGGGACTAGCTATCCCTAACCCAGAGGATCTCTGAAACTAGTGGCCATCCTAGTTGACGAATCCGAAGCATAAAAGTTTCTAATTGAGGAGCCCGTAGTGGCTGGTTTGAGTAGGCCGACCGGCCGGGTTATGTAGAAGGAAGAACTGAACCTTTTATATATACTTTAGGCCGTTATTGGCCGAGCTTTCATCATGGATATGGACTTGAGAGGCCGGTTCATCCACTCATCCGTACTGGCACACTGATCATTTGTAGAATGTGATTTTATATTAATTCCTTATATATGTGATTGCCGAGATTTTAAGTGGAGGTTCGAAAGAATCGCTCATTGAGTTCCTCGTGAACTCACGATTTTCCTTTATTGTTGTTTTGTAGAGCCCGACCAGTGAGGTACGGCTTGGTGGCATGGCGTGCAGGAGAGCAGGCGTGGGTGTAGATCTCATAGCTGGCAGTTGTTAGTCGTAGTCGTGTCTATTAAAGTCTGATTTATGCACTGTGTTATTTTCTGTAAAACTTTAAAATGTTTTATTTGAAAAAAAAACCTTCGGATGTTTATTTGAAACTTGTGATGTTTTAGAACTTGGTGTAATCAAACTGATTTTGAACATTTAATAAAGTTGGTATTGTTGTTTTGGTTATTACTTGATATGTTCTGGGTATCTTTTTGTGAGTTGTTGGTCAGTGCATAGGGTAGGCTTCGGGGTACTGACTCGTACCTTGGTCGGTCATGCGTACCCTGAGTCGGGGCATGACACATGCATAAGTTTGTTGCGAATGTGATGACTGCTAAACTTTTCATTTAGTGATGATTCTCTTGATATCTCTGACTATTTAATCATCGTTAATTATGTCTTTTGTCAGTTGAGTAGTCGAAAGTTTCCGACTCTTTATTTTCTGGGCATTAATATTTATCATGTGGTTATGATGATTATTAATGTTGACTGTTCAAATTCGTATCTATTTGATTTGAACTAATGTTTGCGTAAAGGACAGTGATTAAAGTCAGCATTTATTCATATCCTTCAATTGTCACATGTAAATACTTGTGAAGTGATCTGTTGTCATAAACTCCATAGTGTGTAAAGAAGGCAACAACCTACTCTTCAAATCTTCAAACTGAGATGATTGTGGGCAGCTAACTCACTACAACTCAAGGAGTGTGTGGAGGATAGAACTCTGTGACTGGGATGTCATAGAGAGGCAAGACGGTATATACTTGTAATAGCAATAGGTTTTGTTATTTCCAATTCACTATAGTACGGATAGTTGGATTTCAGAGTATGAAATCCTAGAGCTAGAAATTGTACTTTCTGATAGTGGATTAGGCATTTGTCCGGTGAGTGCCCCATAGATTAGGTGGCATGATTTGTCACTGAACTGCGTAAACAAATACTTGTGTTTGCGTATGTTTTATTTTGGTTCTTACTTTGCTATTTAAGGCAGTTGTTATAGCAGTTGCAACTTCCTGTGCAACTGTCATTTACAGAAGTTCCCTTAAAGACATTATTGTCATTTTTTATTTTCATACCGAGTGCGCGCCATCAATCCAAAAACGACGGTCGTTGCTAGTCATGGCTAATGACTTATTTATATCACCGATGGCCCACTGGGCCCTCTCTAAGCCATGGTTAATAAATTATTTCATTTCGTGCCTCGTGCGCACCATCGGCTATGAGCGACGGGCTAAGGCAATCGTATGCGAGCCGTTACTGATGTTGTCACATCGACCATGGCTAGTGCGACTGTCAGAAAACCATGGGTGTTTCTAACGACGTAGGCGGTCGTCAGTGAGCCACGTTGGTGGAAGCGACTATTCTAGTAGTTGTCCCCAATTATTCTTCCTTGGTCCATAATAATTCATCTAATAGTGATGAATTAATTCATTACCTATCTAATAGTGATGAATTAAATTCATCTCTCTATCAAATAGGGAGTCTAAACTAATCTCCCTATTTAATAGCTAGGGAGGTTAGGCGCATGAGGAGACCAAACTTGTTTTCCCTTATTCGAATTCAAATTCGAACAAGAAATTCTATTCAAAATAAAATTTATATTTCCCACCTTGTAAGAGCTGACCCACCTTGAACCGGACCATCGGTTTGGTTCAACACTTGAACCAGACTTGGAGTCAGTTTAGACTTATTGTGTGTCGTACCCTACAAATTAGAGTTCCGAGGAACCCCTACCTCGAGCACTTATAATTTGTTCGAATAGGAAACTCTTTTCCCATTTTGTCCGTAAACGAGAACCGTGATCGTGTTGAGGCATGTCCATGCTAGTAGACATTAAGTGATGTGTTCGGGCTCTATCTCATAAAGCCCGTTGCAAGGGTAGCCTGTTTTATGTGTGAACTATTGGGTCACACATTAAGCCAGCAGTGAATTGTGCATAATGGAATCGAACTCAGAACACCTTCTATTTGAATTTCCATGAGCCTCCACTAAACCCCTTTAGTGTAGTCATGTGAGACTCCACTCACAAGTCATGATTGACTTCTAATAATATATCATGACCACCCAGATAGTGTGAGGTTCAATCTGTAGGGATCAAACGCTCTTCGATGATTAGTTACCGTGTAACTAAATCCTTCGGTTACAATGTCCCAAACGTGGCTATGGTACAAGAGTCGTGTCAAACCCTAATACCGATTCATATATATTCCACTCTTTCAAGTTGTCGTCTCAACCATGAAATGTCACAAACTCTTTTTCGACTTTCATATCCACTCTAGCCAGAGATTCCCGAGTCAATACTTGCGAGAGCACATAGGCACTATCTCCTCTCACTATGAGTAACAGATTTCTTGTTGGTTGCTCACCTACCTCAATGAAAGCTTCACTATGCCCAATAATGTCCGACACACGACTTTGCAAGCCATGCAGGGATAACACCAAAGTGATAGATCGTCAATCACAAAATTACCACGACAATCTCAGGACCAATGATTATTTGCACCCACTATCACCTGAGGAACAACCTATTGACAATTATGTAAGAATTTCATTTGGCTTTCCTCAAGCGGGTTCGTTCACTGAACTCATTCTCTAATGAGCACATGCACTTGTACATTAATGACGCCTCGTAGGTAACTACGAGATCAGCTACCCCTTGTTAAATAGAGCATGTACCAAATGCACTAGTCTTGCTGGAATCATCAATCCCCTGCTCAGTGATACTACAACTAGGAACTTACTCTCCAAACACATCTGACTTATTCTTCGAGAAGTATATCCATAAAAATCTACTATAGTCATCTTTGAACACATTAAAAAATCTAAAACCAGAATAAGAACTTACTTCCATAGGTCCGGGACCAATTCAAGAGGTGAAGTAGTTCTATACATACTTTTCTTTGGAAAAGACAAACAAATTTGTTTTCCTACAGCACAAACTTCACAAACAATGTCAGCTTCATCAGTTAAAATAGGTAAACCCATCACCAATTGTTTGGAAGTCGTTTCTTTTATCTTTCTTACACTTAAGTGCCCAAAACGATCATGCCAAAGACCAGAATCAGTAACACAAGTTGAAGCAAGAGCAAACTCAGGATTCTTGACGAAGAACAAGTTATTATGAGGCATGGAAATAGTAAGAACATCGTCAAAATTTTCTTTAGAAAAAACATTAATTGCATTCATTGTTAGCATAGTGAATCCCATATCCATCTTTTAGTAGTTGTCCAACACTAAACAGATTGGATTCCAAACCAAGAACATAAAGAACATCTTTAACTACAAAGTTACCTCGATTTGTCTCTAATTTTAAGTTACCCAGTCCTTGAGCCATTCAAAAGGAACCATCACCAAGTCGAACTTTGACTTTGTGGTCTTGATTGAGTTTAACAAAGAGATCTAAATCTCTAGTCATGTACCGTTTCTACACCCTGAGTCTAGATACCAACCATGATTGTAAAAATAGCTATCATTGATTTTAGCCAGAAGAAGTACCTTATCACCATATATTGTTACCTTCGTTTGTTTCTTCTTCACCAAAATTGGCTTTGTTCTTCCTTTCGTGTTTTTGTTTTTGCCAATAGAAGAGTTCAATATGTCCATAACGCTTGCAGTAATAACACTGAATTCTCTTCTTTCCAAAGGATTTGATATCATCATCAACTTTGGATTTTGTTTCTGATTTTTTTGATGGTGAATCTTCCATTCTTCCCTTTCCTTTCTTAACCTTGCTTCCAGAACCAATAAAGGAGGCAAAGCTATTTGTGCTCAAATCGCTTCATACGATCTTCATGCAACAATAAAGAACTCAAGAACTCTTCACTGGTCAGATTCTTGATATTCTTTCCTTCTTCGATAACTACCACAATATGATCATATTTTTGTGGCAAGCTTCGAAGAATCTTTTGGACAAATTTGACATCATCAAGCTCTTCCTCGTAACTTCTAATTTCATTAACAATCTCAATAAGACCATAAACAAAACTGTTCATATCTTCATGGTCCTCCATAAAAGAACTTTCAAAGTGACGTATGAGAATTTGTAATTTGACTTCAATAATTCTTGATGTACCTTGATATTGGTTCTTGAGAGAGTATCCTAGGCGTATTTGGCAAAGGTAATTCTTCCTAGACGAGAGGCAATGGCATCTTCCCATCCTTGTTGAATACAAAAGATGGCATTGTCATCTTTTTTCTAAATCGTAGCCTTCATCTACAATCTCCCCCATGTCTCAGGAGATTAATTCTCCATCTTCACAGACCAAGGCTCACAATCAGTTCCTTTGAATAGTGGAATGTGTGGTATTTTAGATGCTACGACGTCGGCTATGAAACCAAAACACTGCATGATTCGACTTTGATACCAAATGTTAATTCAGAACTTTAATCAAAAGTGAAACAAGGAAGAATAGGAGTACTGCATAGCGCATGCAATGCAGGTAGTATCTTAAAATGATTCACAAAGGCCAATTGAATTCAAAAGAATGCAAAGACTCAAATATTCTTGGATACAAAGTTCAGAAAGATTACATGTATTTATATAATGAAGAATACAGGTGTAATAAAGCTTTAACTAAGCTTTAACTAAACTAACAAGCTTAGTTTTAACAGAAGCTTCTCCATTCTTCTAGTGATGCTTCTCCAACCTTCTAGCTCATCATTACACCACAACAAATGGCCGACATTATTAGTCTAATTAATTAATTACTTGATGAGTGAATTAATCTACGTACACTATAAAAATGATCTGAATTTTAACAATAAAAAAATAGATATATCAAATGCTTAATTTGAAGGCAAATTTGTCCCCTACGAGGAAAATTATATACTGCATGGTATGTAGATTTTATAGCTAATAATAGTGCTTGTATATAAGATGTATAATTTTGGTTGGTATATATGATATTAAGATCCAACTTGATCCGAACTTTCCCAGTTTGAGAGATGGCGTCTCCGCCTGAGCCTTCGGCCTCCACCGTCACCCCTATTCCTTCCCCTTCTCCTTCTCCTCTGCTTGCTCCCACCTTGACCTCCCCACCTATTCTGGATCTCTCTCTCTAGCTCACCCTGGTTGGATCCCAGTCTCCTCTCGGCCGCCTTCGCGTCGTGTGGAGATTGTGGAAGCTCCGAAGCCGTCTTCTGCAGCCTGGGTGAGTTTTGGGTACTCTTTCGCAAACATTGTGCGGTTGGGTGCACCCTCGCCGCCTCCTGCAGGTTCATCTTCCTCTCGTGGATCTCTGACTCGGAGAAATCGTCTTGCTACCTCGGATCCGTCTGCATTTATTGCGTACCTTCGGCAAGCTCGTAAATGCTTCTCTTGTTTTAAAAGCAGGCACCAGGCAAGATATTGCTCATCTCGCCCGGTTTGTTTCATCTGTCTCCGCTCCTCTCACCGTTGGATGCACTGCCCCTCTCGTCGTCTCCCTTCGAGTATACCATCTGCTTCATCTGTGAAGATATTTATGCACTTCTAGGGTACAAAAATGAGCAAGCGCTCGACTCAGATGGAAAAGAAGAACAACAATCTTATTTCATTGCGAGAAAAGCTTCAAAAAGAAAAGAAATTACATCACCCGCCTTTATACTTCAGACGGCGTTATTTGAAAACAGTAAAGAAGTAAAAATACAACTTTACCCTTCAGCTATAAGAGCTGCGCACAACTCACGCGTTGTACAGGTAAGTAATTCTACTTATTCAACTATTACCTACTCTAATACTTGCTCTGCTGTATACACTTGACGCCTTAATCCTTCCTTTGATTCTTCTTCTGTTCTACTTGCTTGAACTACTTCTGCTGGCCAATTACTTCAACACCCTCCCCTCAAGTTGGTAATGGAGAAGAGGTTTTCCAGTCCCAACTTGGAGCACATGAACTGATGTAATTGGCTTGGTAATGCCTTGGTCAATACATCTGCTGGTTGAGTTTTCCCTGATATATAAACTGGTTTGACAATTTTTTGTTGAAGCTTCTCCCGAACATAATAACAGTCTATATCCAAGTGTTTGGTTCTCTCGTGAAACACTGGGTTTGCAGAGATATGTAGGGCACTTTGATTGTCACAATAGATTGGTATTGGACTCTCGAAATTTATACCCAGATCAGTTAATAGTTTACTTACCCAGATCATTTCAGCAGTGGCACTTGAGAGTGCCCTTAATTCACTCTCAGTGCTAGATTTACTCACTGTTTGCTACTTTTTACATTTCCAATTTATCAAAGAATCTCCAATCTTCAGTAAGTATCCTGATATAGACCTTCTGGTTAGGCTGCAGCCACCCCAATCTGCGTCACAATATCCAACTAATGTGGAGATTGGCTCTGCCTTGTACATCAGACCAAGCCCTGGTTTTCCCTTTAAATATTTCAGAATACCAATAGCAGCTTTCCAATGTGATTGCTTTGGTTTCTGGTTGAATTGGCTCAGCAAGTGCACGCTGAATGCAATGTCTGGTCTAGTTATTGTTATGTACAATAACTTGCCAATTAATTTCTGGTATACACTGCTATCTGTCAGATACTTGTCTTCTTCATTTTCCTCATTGCTCAACTTCATCTTTGTTTGCATTGGAGTTTCCCTAGGCTTGCAATCTCTCAATTTGTATTCAGCTAATATATCCAATATATACTTCCTTTGGCACACATGAATTCCTTTTTCATTTCTGAAAATTTCTAAGCCCAGAAAATATGTTAGTTTTCCAATATCTTTGATGCTAAACAGTTCATTCAACCTTCTTTTCAATTGTGAAATTTCATTCTCATCTGTTCCAGACAAGATAATATCATCAACATATATTAGAATGATAGTTATCTCATCCTTTTGCTCCTTCTTAATGAACATGCAAGGGTCAGATGTGCTCTGGTTGTATCCCAGCAGATTGAAGCTTGAAGTTAGTTTATGATACCACTGCCTTCCAGCTTGTTTGAGGCCATATATGGACTTAAAAAATTTGCAAACTTTTCCATCATTTTGGTTTCCAAAGCTCGGTGGTTTATCCATATAAACCTCATCTTCTAAAGTACCATGCAAGTATGCATTGTTAATATCCAACTGATGCAATATCCCGTTCTTAGAAGCTGCCACAGCTAACAATGCTCTCACTATTGCCATTCTTGAAACTGGTGCAAATGTTTCATGGTAATCAATACCCTCAATTTGAGTGAAACCCTTAGCTACCAATCTGGATTTATATTTTTCAACCTTTCCTTCTGGATTGAACTTGGTTCGATACACCCATTTGCATCCAATTGTTTTCTTTCCCTGTGGTAACTCACATAATTTCCATGTTTTATTAGCAATTAAAGCATCTAACTCTTGCTGCATTGATTTTATCCAAATAGGATTTTTAGAAGCAGCTTCATAGGATGTGGGATCAGTTTGTGTGTCAATTAGGCTGAGAAAAGCTTGATGTTTGGCTGGCAGTACAGCTGGGTTGATGTATTTTTCAATAGGATACGGTGAGGTTTTTGCAACTTGCTTGGGTTCTGGTTTTTTCAGTGAATTATTGCATTGATAATCCAGGAGCTTTATAGGTTTCCTAATGATCCTACTGCTTCTCTTGACAGGAACTTGAATTTGCCTAGAAATACTACTTTCACTTGTTGTATCAATCTCAACCTCATTTTCTTCATTACCTTCAACTGTTCTAACATTTTCACTTTCCTCATTGACATTAGTGATTGACAAAACAAGTGAATCATTGGTTGATATTGGATTTGATTTGGAATGAGAAATTTCAGTGGTACGATTTGAGGTGGAGTTTTCAGTTATGTCCCCTGCAGGAATTGGGATTAGAAAAATGGTATTTTGTAGGGCTTCGGAATTGAAAGGAAAAATGTGTTCTACAAAAGTGACATCCCTGGATATTAATATAGAGTTAGCCTTTAAGTCAAGTACTTTATAGACTTTCTTTCCATATGGATACCCAAGAAAGATGCATTCTCTAGACCTGGGACCAAATTTTGTTCTCGCTTGCTTGTTGGTGTTTGCATAACATAGGCAACCAAATGCTTTGAGGTGCTTCAAACTAGGTGACTCATGATACAACATTTCATATGGGCTCTAGCTTATTGTTGAGAATAGGACTTGGCAACCTATTAATAAGATAGGTTGCTGTTAGTATGCATTCTCCCCAATATTTCAATGGAATTTTGGATTGGTATTTCAAACCTCTTGCCACCTCAAGCAAATGTCTATGTTTGCGTTCTACTCTATCATTTTGTTGTGGAGTTTCTACACAACTAAGCTGATGAACAATTCCTTGGTCTTTTAGGAAACTTTGAATGGTGTGATTGTTGAATTCACTACCATTATCAGTATGTATGATTTTGACTGAGGTATCGAATTGGGTTCTTACAAGTTTAATGAAGCTAATGAGAATATTTTGTACTTGGCTTTTAGTGGTGAAAAGGTATGTCCAACAATTCCTTGTATTGTCATCCACTAAAGTTAAGAAGTAAAAAAAGTTGTTATATGTTGGAACTCTATGCGGCCCCCATACATCACAATGTAGAACATCAAAAGGACTTTTTGCTTTATTCAAACTCAATGGAAATGGTAGCTTACATTGTTTGGCTAATAGACAAACATTGCAAAAAAAATTTGAACAATGCTTCAACTCAGGTATTACATTCGAAAGTAATCTCATTCTAGAGTTTGACATGTGACCTAACCTCAAGTGCCAAATGGAAACATTATCTAATGAAATTGCTAAAGCTTGGACCTCCTTGTTATGTCTCTCGGTTGGTTGAGCTCCTGATAACAAATACAAACCATTCACTTCTTTACCATTCCCCAAAATTTCCTTCGAGTCTAGGTCCTGTATGACAAAATTGGTGGGATTAAAAGTAATGGAACAATTCATTTCTCTTGTCAACTTACTTACTGACATGAGATTGAATTTAAAGTTTGGAGCTGATAATGTGTTTGGTAATTGGATGTGTTTGTTCACATATGCTGTTCCAATATGGGATACATGGGTGGTTGAGCCATTTGGCAAGGAGATTTTGTTGTCGACTGTAGGTATTGTAATCCTATCTAAGGTTATGTGATTTGAGGCTATATGATCTGTAGCACCGCTATCTAATATCCAATTTTTAGATAAAATACATGCAGCTAAGTTAAAATGATTACCTGTCATACTTGCTACATGGTTCTCAGTGAATTTGGATTCAGTTAGCTTGCTTTGTAACATGTTGAACAATGCATTGAACTTCTCTTCATTTAGTCCACCCTTAGACATTTCGGCTGAATTGCTTCCTTCCTTTCCGGAATTATGCTCATCAATTCTTTTATTAATTCCTGCTTGCATTGCATTTACTGACTTGTCATTGCACTTTTGCTTTCCTTTGTATAATTTGTGCCCTGGTGGATATCCTACCACCTTGTAATAGTATTCTTTCGAATGCCCTGCCCTTTGGCAAATATCACAGAACCTTTTGTTGTAATGCTGGTCCTTGTTCTTGCCGTATTTGTAATTTCCCTGCCCTTGAACTGTGCTGTTCAGGGCAACACTTTCCACTGCAAGGTTGGAACCTGAATTCACCTTCCTTTGCATTTCTTCTTGTGCTAACATGCCATATATTTGATTTATATTAGGCAGAGGCTTCATCATTAGTATTTGACCTCGGATTCCAATGTAAGAATCATTTAATCCCATAAGAAATTGTGTGAGTCTATCTTTAATCTTGTATTCTTTCCCAGCTGAACACTTAATCAATCTCCAATGCATCTAACTCATCCCAATGTCCTTTGACCTTTGTATAGTATGCTGAAATGGACAATGCCCCTTGTCTGGTTGAACTGATTTGGAGTTTGATGTCAAAAATTCGTGGTTCATTGCTTCCACCGAATCTTGCTTCAAGATCAGCCCACATTTGCATTGCAGTCTCAGCATACATTATGCTTGGATTCAATTCGGGTGAAACTGACTGAAGAAGCCAAGACTTCACCATATCATCGCATTGTCTCCAATTTCTGTGGCTCATGGATGTTTCTTCCGGTATTTGAACCGTGCCATTCACAAATCCGACCTTATTCTTTGCCGATAATGAAATCAGCATGGATCGTTTCCATGGTAGGTAATTTTCACTCCCAGATAGCTTAATTGAAACAAGCATCATACCTGGGTGATCACTGTTCAGCAGAATAAATGAATCATGGTCGACGCCTGGTTCTTCTTGCGTTGTTCCCCTTTCTGGATTGACTTGCGATTCGCTCGATGCGGATCTCGACGAATTTGATCTCCAATTTCGAGCCATCCCTTTTTTCAATCGGTTTGCGGAATCTCTTTTGGCGCAGTTGGATCGGTGTGATCAATCAACAATCATCACCCTGCTTTGATACCATGAAGATATTTATGCACTTCTAGGGCACAAAAATGAGCAAGCGCTCGACTTAGATGGAAAAGAAGAACAACAATCTTATTTCATTGCGAGAAAAGCTTCAAAAAGAAAAGAAATTACATCACCCGCCTTTATACTTCAGGCGGCGTTATTTGAAAACAGTAAAGAAGTAAAAATACAACTTTACCCTTCAGCTATAAGAGCTGCGCACAACTCACGCGTTGTACAGGTAAGTAATTCTACTTATTCAACTATTACCTACTCTAATACTTGCTCTGCTGTATACACTTGACGCCTTAATCCTTCCTTTGATTCTTCTTCTGTTCTACTTGCTTGAACTGCTTCTGCTGG
Source organism: Canna indica (assembly GCA_034359265.1). Lineage (NCBI taxonomy): Eukaryota > Viridiplantae > Streptophyta > Magnoliopsida > Zingiberales > Cannaceae > Canna > Canna indica. The sequence goes on from CP136892.1 coordinate 17,767,043, forward strand.
CCAATTACTTCAACAATCTACTCCTGCGCCGGTCTCCCTGCCACCTTCTGAGACTTCGTCTTGTTCCCGCTCGAGTTCTGCCTCCTCTACTCCTCGTTGCACCCTCGCTTCTGCTGGGATGAACTCCTCCGGCCTCTCCTCTCACGACTCGCATTCACCTCCGTCCCCCCGTTGTCTGCATGTCATGCTGCCCAACTCTGCTTCCACTGCAGATCGAACTAGGTATCTGGCGCGATGTTGCGTCGTCGTCACGGTACGTGGTCAAGTGCACCCTAATGCTGATGTCGCCGGCTTCTTAGCCTCTCGCTTCTGTAGCAGACGCCCTCACCGTCGACTCTAGCGTCAGCGTCGTCTGCCGGACTGGAGGTTTCTCATTACCACCCCAGCTACTGAGAATGGCATTTACTTACGGGAGAACCTTCTTCAAGCCGAGGTCCTGCGCTGGAATCATCTGATCCTTGAGATCCACGAGTGGCGTCGGGATGATGCCTTTACTGTTGTTACTTCGCCTGGTCTCAAGGTTGGCCTCGAGCTGCGAGGCCTGCCAATTATTTTTTGGAATATTGATTCACTAACTGCAATGCTGAGCAGTTTTGCCTCATACAAAGCTATGGATACAGATTCCCTACAGTGGTCCGAATTTTCGGCTTGTAGAGTGCAAGTCAAGGTGCGTGCTATTGAAGATATACCGGATATCATCTTGGCAGACGCTGATGATTCTCGCTACTCCATTGAGGTGCGAGTAGCATGGCAACAATTGGTTTTCTCCTCCGATGATAACCGAGCTCTGCATCATCCTGAAGAGGACGGCAATGGTGGACGTGACGCGGATGACCAGGATTTCGATCCTCTTGAAGAAGATCCATCTGAAGAACCTGACATCAATATGGGTCCGCCTGGTTTGCACGCTGCTGGTAACGTGAGTAACGGCGGTTCTGGAGGTCGACAAATGGTGTTATTTGGCTCTGTGGGTGAGTTTGAGGCCTCACGTTTTACGGTCCTACCTCCTTGCTGTTTTGGAGTTCAAAACTGCCTCAGCTCTCGCCGGATGATGGCCGGAGAGCTTCACCGACGTTCAGACGGTCTCGGAACTCACAGCAGTTCTATTGCCGAATATGGGCATGCAGTCTGTCACGTTCCTACCCTGCCCCCCGGTTTGCACTATTTTGGATGGTCTTCCTGACGCATCTACACCTGTGGAAAGACTCCTCATTGCGCCAGCTGCTCCTGCGTTGGAAAGCATCTCCTCCTTGCTGTTGTTTGATCCTTGCCGCTTTTGGAAAGATCTGATCGGTACTGCTTCTTTGTTCTCATTAAAGACGTCTTCTTTTTTAAATTTCAAGCAGTTGCTTTTGTCGTTTGTGGCTTCGGGTGCTGCGGAGTTTGGATATAATTCTGTGCGGGTCCCGATTACGTAATCAGTGGGTGATACCTCTGCCTCTTTTTGCTCCGGTGGACCTTCTCTGGTGTGTTCGGATACGGATTCTTATCTAGATCCATCTTTGGTTTCTGTGAACGGATTTATTGCTCAACACGTGGAGTCATATCTGGAGTTCATTAACTTGACTTGGGTGGAGTTAGTGGGCCGCTTCATTAATCTGGGCTTTGGTCGGGCAGATTGGGCCCCCGTGTGTTGGAGGTCGGACATGTTTACTAGTCTGCACCTTCTGATCACCCAGTCTCTGTCTTGTTGGATTGCACCCGGTGCTTCCGACCATTCTGGATCGACGAACTTTACCTCTTTGTTGGGACTTGGGCTGGGCACAAATCAAAAGTCTTCTTTCTTGCTGCCGACACATGCGTCACATGCTCCGGTTAATTCCGAGTCAATTATGGGCCGATCTGGGCTGCCGTCCTCCCTGGTTACTGTCCGTCGAAGCAGCCGGCTCCGCAATGTTCCAATTTTTGGAGCCGCAAATCTAGCTGAACAGTGAAAACGCAGGCAATTGAACAAGACGAAGCCTACAATTCTGGAATCTTTTATTCCTCATGTGGATCAGGCGCATGTATCCTTTGGTTCTCGAATGGTTTCCTCTGTTCAAGATGGGTCCTAGCTTCAATTGCGGAGCTGGGTTTCTCTTGCATTGGAGATCAGCTAGATGTGATTAAGGCCGTGTCGATCGTCGCGGTATGATGTCCTTGCGCCGCCTTTACTGCTTTTGTTCTTGCTTGTGTTATCTAGTTTATTCCCATGATTTCTGTATCTTTAAATGTTGTATTTTGGAACGTTCGCGGCCAAAATGGTTTGTCTAAGCAGTACATGGTCAAACAGCTGATTAGGGATGAATTTTATAGTCTAATTTTCCTTTGCGAAACTAAGCTTGATTGGTTGTCCAATTGGTTAGTGAAACAAATTTGTGGCTTCAGAAACTTTGGTATTGATAACTATTTGGCTAAGCCTTCGGATGGCTTGTCGGGGGTCTTCTGTTTATTTGGAACCCAGCTAAATGGAACTGTTTGTCGACACATGTTGGTGACCATTTTATTAAGGCAAAAGTTGAATCTAAACAATGTGGCTTTCAATTGTACTTTGTGGGTATTTATGGTCCACCAATCCATTCTCAAAGCAAGCTTCTTCTCGACGAACTACATATTTTGCTTGAAGGTCTCGATGCACCTTGTTTGGTTGTTGGTGATTTTAATTTAACAAAGAATGACGGCGAAAGATTAAATTGCACCGGTTATGTCAAAGATTCTAGACTTTTTTTCGCTCTTATTGCAGATAGTGGTCTGGTTGAGTTACCAATTTCAGGCTCTTTGTTTACTTGGTCTAATAAACAGGTGGTCCCGGCCTTGGCAAAATTGGATCGTGTTCTAGCTTGTACTTCATTGTTGGGCCATCTTCCATTTCTTAGGGTTTCGGGTAGCTCTAGAAGACTTTCAGACCATGCACCTTTAATTCTTAACCATAAGCCACCCAGATCATCAACTATAAAACCTTTCAGACTTGAGGCTTGCTGGCTACATCACTCTGAGTTTAGAAAAATCGTGGAAGTAAGGGTACTTCAGTGTGGAAATTTTCACTTACTGGTGTATGTCTTCATAACTGGGTTAGAATTTGGAAGCAGTTAAGACACACCATAAAGGAGTGGACAATGCTAATGAGAAAGAGCTAGGCCCGAAACAGGAAAGCACTTGAAGACAAGATTAGCTCACTCACTAATGAATTGGACACGGGGTTTGGTAACTTTGAATTGACCTTATCTCTTAAGAGGTACAAACTTCAACTGGATAAGCTTAATCACGAAGAAGATATGTATTGGCGACAACGAGCGAAACGCATATGGATAAAGGAGGGGGATAGAAATACACACTTCTTTCGTCAGTGGGCATCTTTCAGGAAAAGATCAAATTGGGTCAATCGTATTCATTCTGGTTCGGTCACAATTATGGAGCCCACCTTGATTGCTAACTGTTTTTGTAACTACCACATTGGTATTTTGGATACCTCTCGGGCTCCTCTACTACGAATTTACTGGCAGAACCTGTACCCACTTGCTTCGGACCTTCTTAGGAGTTTGGCTGAGCCTTTCACACTCATGGAAATCTCGTCTACTATTAAGAGGCTTAAAAATTATAAGTCTCCAGGACCGGATGACTCCCTCTGGAATTTTACAAACATCACTGGGATCTTATCTCAAGTCACTTGTTGAGGATTCTCAATGATCTGTTATCTCACCCTTCGGACCTAAGTCGTATAAACTCTGCATTTATTACTTTAATCCTGAAAAAAGAAGGAGCACTCACTACTCGGGACTTCAGGCCGATTAGTCTTGAGAACAACATTGTGAAAATTTTCTCTAAACTCTTGGCTAATAAGCTCGCTCCTCTAGTGGCGGACCTGATTGACGATAAACAAGGTGCTTTTACCTAGGGACGTAGTACGCTTGATTGTTTTATGACGGTGTCTGAGTCCATAAATTCCTGTAGTCGTTTGGATAGAAATATGTGTGTTATTAAGTTTGATTTCGAAAGAGCTTTCGATACCATTAATTGGGATTTCATTGAACAACTTCTCCACGCAAGGGGTTTTCCGGATAGTTGGTCTTCGGGTATTTCTCAGTTGCTCCAAACCGCCACATCTTCCTTACTTGTCAATGGTGAACCTGGATGTCCTTTTCAGCATAAACGCGGCATTAGACATGGTAATCCACTCTATCCTCTTCCTTTTAATTTGGTGGCTGACTCACTTTCAAGACTTATTGAGAAAGCGAATCAGAATGGATTGGAAATTTTGTGCCATTAGATGAGGTTCTTGTACAAGCAAAAGATTTGGAAGATATTCTTCACTGCTCAGGTGATGACACAATGGATTGGAAATGGAATTCATCAAGGGTGTTTTCTACTTCCTCTCTCTATAAAATCCTTAACTACAGTGGTTTGACGGATGCTAAGGCCGATTACATTTGGCAGCACAAATGCCCAGTTTCAATTTCTATCTTCAGTTGGTTCTTTTATCGGAGTCGTCTACAGACAAAAGATCGTCTTATACTACATGGCATGAATCTTGATCCGTTGTGCGTCTTTTGTGGAGTTGCAAATGAGACCCACGTACACCTCTTTGTGAGTTGCCCTTTTACCTTGTCCGGTTGGGGGCAGTTCCTCATTCTTATTCAATCTCAACAATTCGATGTCAACTTTGCTCCATGGCTGGAACTTACTAATACTCCTTGGGATAGAAAACATGCTATCATAAGGTTCAGAGCTACAATGATTTGGCGATGGAAGGTTTGGTGTGAAAGGAATAATCGATGCTTTAATGATTCTTCTATTTCGGTTCATTCTCTTGCCATTGAGGTGGCCAATTATTTATGTCTTTGTTTGTAGTCTGCTAACTGTTCTTTGTTTATTATCTTTTATCCTCATCTTGCTTGTATATGTCAATTATCTTTATTAATACAAGTATGCTTTTTCTAATATAAAAAAAAAAATCCAACTTGATCCATAGCAATTCTCTCTCAAATATACTCATATTTTTTATGGTTAAGCCCAAAACAAATGCTTTCTCACAAAACAACAACATCAATCATTTAAATACACATTCCACACACTAAGAAAGTGTCAGCATGGACAATCGAATGATATAAAAATAATAGATTCACATAAGTAAATCATTAATAAAGGCAACACGACTATCGCATTACTCATTCATCTCGAATTACAACGACTACTTGTCTAAGCAGAGGTATATATACCCACATATTGTAATCAAATAAACACGCAACGGAACACGAAAATGGTGAAGTAATAGTAGACATACGTATAAGCCAAATCATGTGCTAGGTATAGGCGCACTTGATATATTTTATTACAAATCACTTATTTATTTTAGCCAAATATTTTTCATGTTAGATAATCAAATCTAACATAATTAATTAAGGGAAAAGGTACAAAAATGCCCCTAAGGTTTTTTTGTGATAAAAAAATACCCATTACGTTATGGAATTGGATACAAAAATATTTCTATAGGTAAACGACGTTCATTGAGAGATAATGAAGCTGACGTGACTGATGACTGAGACTGATGACGTGGACATGTGGTGCGCATGCAGGTCAAGAAGTTTTCTCATGAGTACTAAAATGCTCCTGACCTTTTCTAACGGGTATTAAAATGCCCCTAACGTTTTCTCACAGGTACAAAAATGCGCCTAACATTTTCTAACGGGTACTAAAATACCTTAGCTCTAACGTTTATTTTGGAGCTAAAATACCAGTGAGGTTATTAAAAATGGTACAAAAATGACACAAGACTAACTTTTGTTAGGTGTGACTTAACGGAGATCTCGTGGATACTGATAGAGATGTTGACTTTACACATGGTGCACATGTAGAGAGAAACTTAAATTGCCACAATCGTAGGTGTGAGCAAAAAAATTAAAAATTCGGTTAATTGAAAAACGATTTGAAACCGGACCAAATTTTTCGGTTAACTGATTTGATGGTTTTAGTTTCGATTTTTATTTTCTAAATTTTTAATTTTCAATTTCAGCTTCGGTTTCGATTTCTTATGTGTTGCTAATGTGGCAAGTTGCTCTCTTCATATGCGTCATATGTAAAATCAACATCTATGTCAGCATCCACGATATCTCCGTTAAGTCTCACCTAACAAAAGTTAGTCTGATGTCATTTTTGTACAATTTTCAATAACTTTAGAGGTATTTTAGCTCCAAAATAAACGTTATGAGTATTTTAGTACACATGAGAAAACGTTAGGGACATTTTAGTACCCGTGAGAAAATATCTTGATCTGTATGCGCGCCACATATCCACGTCATCAATTTCAATCATCAGCCACGTCAGCTCCGTTATCTCTCAATTAACGTCGTTTACCTATAGAATTATTTTTGTATCCAATTCCGTAAGGAGTTTTTTTGATATCAAAAAATCCTTAGAGACATTTTAATACCCGTGAGAAAACGTTAGAAATATTTTTGTATCTTTTCCCGTTAATTAACGAACAAGAGTGGGCTAATCCTTTGGTAGCAAGGATTGCCAATATTATTTCCCTATTTTATTTATATATATAATCAATATATACTATAACTTTAATATCATTCATCTCGTTGACCATCATTTAATTACAATTACAATCTATGCGGTGGGCCTGCGCCAGTATTACCTTAACCAATGCACGAATGACCGGTGACTCCACAATGGGGGCATCATACGTTAATACGTACCATCAATATTTTCCCTCCTCAGTACCTCTTCAAGGGGTCGCAAGGCAAAAAGATGATCAACAACATATGCAGTGAAGGACAAGAACCAAAAGGCACACCAAAATTGCTGCGTAAGTCTTCATCTGATGCAATATTAATCACTCAAAAACAAATAAACTCACACGGTGGCTTTCAGTGGTAATTGATGATATGAGTGGATATATTGATCGGGAAGATGTGTTGGCCCTTATATAGATATTTGGAGAGAAATGGTATGCAGCAAATATCTATATATAATATATCTATATCTATTGATGAAATGACATGTTAAATTTCGCATGCATGCGTACGTGAAGATTAATCGGTGACTTAATTTATATTCAAAATTGTATTAATCAAGACTTTGATAATTGACATGCATGACTCTATACACGTATCTGGGGGTTAATGTTGACTTGAGTAACTACCTAGTAGTTAATATGCAAATTAATTTTCAAGTAAAAGCGGACTGGATTTCAATTTATGCACATGAACTGACAGAAGTATTTACAAATTAATCTAATTGAATATTGGTGCATATATAATTTAGTTAGGAAATTATAAAGATATAGCCATATTAATTAATTTGGCTGCAATTCGTTGACTATGTATATATTCAGGTCTAGGTACCATGCATACGTTGACTATATATATATATATATGCAGGTCTTGTATCAATTGTCAAAGTCTAAATATTTGTATCTTGACCAAATTAGTCTTCCATCTTATTGAACTATATATGAATTCTGAATCATTATTACTATTTCATATATATATATAATCTCGTCAAAATAATTAAAATATAAAGTGTAGTACGTTAGACACGTTCATCCCACAAATGAAATAATTCCGTGTGATTTCGTACGTACTTACATTTGTTAATAGACTACATACTAAATGAGTAGTAAAGTTGCATATATAAATGTAACCCCAGAGAAGTGCCGGGGCGGTCAATTAGGTCAAAATCAAATTAATTGGAATGAGATGAATTCAATCCTAGAAATTTAATTAAGTCTTCCTCGATCTCTCCCTATAAAAACGCCAAGGCTCATGCATCAACCATCTCACCAACACAACTATTTTAATTAATTAACTGATTAAGGTTGTGTTAATTAATTTTCTTAATTGATAGCAAAGATGAAGGCTTCTTCAGCTTCAACGCACCTATTGCTTTTTGTCCTCGTTGTCGTATCTGTCAATCCTCTAATTACTACCCTACGACCACTTGAAGAAGTGAGGATGAGCGATGGTGGTTTGATGTTGGAGCTCAAAGCGACGCCTTCGAACCCAGGTCATTCATGCCATGGTGAGTTCAACACTTGCCCCCCACCTCGATCAAGCCATGCCGTTAATAATTAATTGATATATTTAATTAAAGATTAATGATGTGATGTAAAAATAAAATAATTCATTTGAGAGATTTTTAAAATTGTTGCTATGATTTAATTATTAGCATGAAATAAAATATGTAGTTGGAATTATTTCTTGATTTGTAATAAAATTTGTCAAGTGTCGACTATATATATAAATTCGTCTATCAATAAATTTTGTGTATGAATACGTGGAATTTACAAAGTTTCCTGCAGCCATGGTGTTTAATTAAATATGTCATACATGAGATGATAAATCAAAACGTTTGAGGGATTCAAATCACCATCATAATGGTTGTATGTTGTTTAATTAAATATGTCATAAGATGATAAATCAAGATGTTTAAGGATTCAAATCAATATCATAATGGTGTTAATGTCGACAATCGAAGAATTACAGGGTTGTGGAGAATCCCCAACACCAATAGGTTCACTTACATCTCAAAAAATAGAAACACTATTAATGGCTCCATTTAAGGCAGCTGAGTTTGTATTTATCATTACATCATTATTAAGTTATATGCCATCATCACAGCTGCTATTAGGATAGAGGCTCCCTAAGATTTTTTTTTTTTTTTTTTTTTTTTTTTTTTAAAAGAAACAACCAGGAACTTAAGAAAGGTCATCTCCCATACTAAAAGAGGGTAGAGAAAGTAGCGGATCACTGATCTTGCATTCCTCGCCACTTGCTAATGTAGTACTATATTCCTCCCCTAATCTTTTACTATTATTCAACATTAAGCAATTTGTACAGCCCGGTTCATTACAGTAACTAGCAATTAAAAACTCATTGCTCTCTACACTTCCACTTCTCAGTACATTGTCATACTCTAAACTAGCAATTAAACTATCCAATACTAAATTTATCCCTGCTCTTGCACACTTATGGGCTTTTGTATTTACCTCTCTCCTGCAAAATTGTCATCCCTGCACATTTATATTTGCTGCCAGTCTCTTCACTCTGTCCACTAACACAGATATATGCCATGGAGTTTGGAATTCTCCTCTCAAGATTTTCACATTTCTTAAGCAATCGGATCTTACAGTTAACCCAAACAACTTTTTTTTCCTAGCATTATCTAGGCCATACCAAATTGCCTTAGTTTCAGCTCCATGTTTACTTCCTCCTCTTAGGATTTCATTTTGATATTTGTCCATTGTTACAAATCCATATCGTGCCTCTTCATTACTTCTCTAAGCCGCATCACAGAATATAGTGTAATTCCTCACCTGTTCCTCCTCAGTATCTACTAGATCCCTCCCTCCTTCATTACACTTGCCTTCGTCAGCATACATGTACTCCAACACCAATCTGTTCACCTTTTCCATCAATATTCTTACATTCCAACATTTATTTTCAAATTTGCTCCTATTTCTATTTTTCCATAGCATCCACAAAGCAGTAGCCAAAAATGCCTTAATCAAGCTCCCTGAGACTCCACTATAGTTATCTGCCTCAGCCAACCATTTGCCTATCATCCATTCCTTTCTGAATTTAAACTTCACCCCAATATTCATTTCAGCCTCTTTCCAAAAATCTTCTGCGTAATTGCAGTCAAACAATATGTGATTTAACTCATCTACACCTTCTTTGCAAACCTGACATTGTTTAGCATCCATGTCTGAAAACTTACTAAACCAGCTTGATGTGGGTTCTCTGCCCCACAACATTTTCCAAATGAATATTTTGATCCTTTTAGAACATTTGAGCTTCCAAACTTCCCTCCATTGAATCTCGGGATTGTCTGCCACCTCCTCTTTTGTCTTTAAATATAGGTATGCATTTCTTACTGATAACTCCCATTTCCAATTGTCTCTCCATATCCCTCTATCATTTCCTTCCTTCTTATCAATAGGGATAGAGTAAATCATTTGACTCAGATTACTATCAAAACATACTTCAATCAAATTGTTATCCCAGTCATTTTATGATACCAGCTCATTAACTTTTCAAAAATATTTTAACATAGATACATTGATGAATGTGGGTCACCTCTGTAAGGGCAGCTCACACAGCCAAGGGTCCATCCAAACATCAGTCTCCTTTCCATTTTTCACCTTTTTTATTAGTCCTTCTCATATTGCTTCCATGCTTTTAACCATTGCCTTCATACTCCAAGAGAGTTTCGTGCCCTCCATTGCCATCCATGGATGAATTTTTCCATACTTATTTATTAGCAAGGAACACCACATTTTCTCCTCCACATTAAGCAATGGCAAAACTCTCTTAGCCATAAAAGCACTTTTCATTAATTTCAAATCCTTTATTCCCAGGCCCCCTATACCTTTGTTTGATGTTACTAACTTTCAGCTTATCAACTTTGCTGACTTCCTATCTTCACTAGCATTCCAAAAGAAATCACTGGTCTGTTTGGTAATCTTTTCAATTGACTTACCACTTACCCAAGAAGTCATTAAGGTGTGGGCTGAAATTGAGTTCACTGCTGAATTTACCAAGACTTTCCTTCCTGCTTGTGAGATTAGTTTTCTAGCCCAGGGTTCAATCCTGTTCTTGACCTTATCCTCCAATTTTATTTCATATTCTCTACTCAGCCTATTTGGATATATAAAACTGCCAAGGTACCTCATGGGAAATTTGCCTTCCTGCATATCAAAGAACTCACAAATTTCATGCTTGATAGATGGCCTGCACCTTTTCGGAAAATACAATTAAGATTTCATCTTATTTATCCTCTGACCTGATGCTTCACAATATGCATTTAAAACCTTCTTCAATTCTCTACATGACTTCATATTTCCCTTAATGGTGATAATTAAATCATCTGCAAAACATAGATGAGAAATCATAACATCACCAAACACTATAGGCTTAATATGTCCTTCTGCAATAGCCTTCTTTAGGAGCTTAGATAAAAACTCCTCCATCAGTATAAACAGGTAATGTGACAGTGGGTCACCTTGCCTGATTCCCCTTTTTCCTTTAAATATCTTTGAGAATTCTTCATTTAGCTTACATTGAAACCTGGTATCTTCTAAGCAACACTTTACCCATTGCATCATCTCTTTAGGAAAGCCCATTAACCTCATTGTTTCATTTATCAGTGCCCAACTAGCTTTGTCATACGCTTTCTCCAAATCCACCTTCATAATGAAATAAGGCATCTTTGATTTTGATTTGAAGAAAGAATTAGCCAACTCATTTACAACAAGAATATTATCATGAATCACCCTTCCTGGAATGAAGTCAGACTGCTCTGAACTTATCAACCTATTCAAATAAGGTCTTATCCTATTAACAATGATCTTTGCAAGTACCTTATACTGAACATTGCATAGTGAGATTGGCCTAAAATCCACCACCTTCATGGGCCTATCCTTTTTTGGAATGAATACCAAAATTGTTTGTTTCCACTTCTCAGGCATAGCTCCCATTCTAAAGAACTCCTCATACTCTCTGAAAAACTCTATTTTCAAAACCTCCCAGTTAGTTATGAAGAATTCAACTGTGTAGCCATCTGACCCTGGGCTTTTCTCTCTTCTCAATGAATTGAGTGCACCCCAAACTTCCTCCAAACTGATCTTCTTCTTTAATTCATTGCAATCCTGCTCTGACAATTATTTCCAGCTGAGTTCAAATAACCTCCAATTGCTAAAATCCTTTGTCCCCTCCTCTCCCCATAAGTTTGCATACCAGTCTACCATAACCTTTGTGTCTTTGACTACTACACCATTGACCTCAAGCTCTTCTACCATATTTTGCCTTTTTCTCACTCTTACCGCATTGTGATAGTACTTCCTTCCACCCATTTTTTCCTTGACTTACTCCACCACTACAATTGAATTTGTTTACAAAGTGCACCTATCTTATTGGAGGCTTCTCATGAGCAGTTTTTCATTTTCAGAAATTTCCATTCTTTCCTCTTTCATTTCCAGTTCCTCCAACCTTTTTTTTGTATCTCTTAGACTTAGTTCCAAATTACCTATTCTTTCTCTACTCCATCTTTCCAAATCAGTTTGTAAGGAAACTAACTTCTCTCACAAGCTCCTCTCCCTGGCCACATTGTTCCTCAAACTATCCTTTACTACTTCTTTTAACTCTAGTTATTCAAGCCAGTACTGCTCGAAAATAAATTGTTTCTTCCATTTATTACCCTTGCTTTTGTGCTCTCCACAAACCAGTATGGCTCTATGATCAGAATCAGTCATTTGTAGGTTTCTCACAACAGTGTCATAATTCATGTCAAACCAATTGGTATTGAACAGTGCCTTATCCAATCTTGCATGTATTATGTTGTGCCCTTCCCTTTTATTTGACTAGGTGAATCTTGGACGCTTCCAACCGGCATCCATAAGTCCAGCCTTCTCTACAAACTCCCTAAAGTCTGTTACAGATTTCTTCACCATAAAAGGTCTGCCTCCTTCTTTATCTTCTACACAATTAATACAGTTAAAGTCTCCTACAACCAGCCATGGAATGTTACCTACATTTAAGTCACCAAGGAGCTTCCAACACAATCTTCTTACCTTCCCCTTAGTGTTAGCATATATTCCAGATAGTAAAAATATCTTCCCATTATTCATCTGTACAATGGCATTTATTGACTGGTCATCCTTAAAGACCACTTTCACCTTCAATCTATCTTTTCTCCATACTAACAAAATTCCTCTTGATCTCCCTTTACTTTCCACTGCTTCTGTATCCCAGTTCCTCCACCTTCTTGACAAATATTCCTTTAACTCGGAATTCTCCAAATGAGTCTCCTACAATAGAACCGCATCCATATTGTACTATGCAATTATTGAATTCAAGTAAGTATTTGCTACCTCCTTTTTTTATCCCCTAATGTTCCAAGAAATTAACTTCATTTGATAGAAATAATTTCCTCCCCAACACTGCTTTGGCTACCAGGGTCGCCTTCAGCTCCATAAGCATCATTTTCTTTCATAAATCTCTTCTTTTTCAATTTTTGATTTTTGAACAAAATTGGAACATTCACTAAGCCATCATTCAAAGATACATTTTTCCTTGTCTTAGAACCTCCTTTTTCTGTTATTCTTGATAGTTCCGGGTCAATACTTGCCTCCAAAAAATCTTCTTTAGCAAAGTTATTCTCTAGAATCCTGGTAAAAGAAACAGACATCTTTTCAGCTAATATCTCCAATTGCTCCTTGGAATTACTATTTTCATCTCCCTTTTAAACATTTTTCTTCTCTCAAAGCTCATTCCATCACTACTCTATACTTCTTTTCCTTTCCCTTTTTTTCCTGACCCATACATTCTTGTTAGAGTTATTTGTGTTGTTGATGTTTACTGGCTTGGCTGTGTTTTCCACCTTCCTGTTATCCTGCAATTTCCTAGTCTCCTGACTGTCCAAGGCCTTCGCACCTTGCCCTCAATTTCATTACTCATCTCATAAGCTGGATTGTTCAATACAACAAAAGCATTATTGAGCATTCGATTATCAACAAAGTTATTCTTCCAACGCTTTCTACTCCTTTTATGTACCTGAACCCAAGGCTCCAAAAGTCTTTCTTCCTCAACAACCTCCATTTCATCAGCATTTACTGGTTTCTTATTATGAGATTTGACTGCAATTGTTTCACATTGGCCCTCCTTATGTCCAACCTTTCCACAGGTATAACACAATTTTGGTAAATTCTCGTAAACAATGGTTTGAAAAAATTTGCTCCCCATAGCTTCAATCAGGAACCCTTGTTCTATGGGCTTTTTCAAAGTCCAACAATACACAGATTCTTCCATACTTGCCTATGTTTCCTGAAAACGTGTGCTCATCTATTTTTACAGGTTTCCCTACCATTGCCGCAAGTTGCAAAATGATTCTCTGGTTTAATTAGGAACTCTAACGATAACCCTGGCATCTGAATCCAGACTGGCACCGAAGAAATAGATTCCTTCATCGGTTGGAAATTCTCTTTCCACTCGACCAATGAAAGGGCTTGACCCCTTAAAAACCACGGGCCACCCGCCATGACCTCCGAGTAATCAATCTAGGGAGAACATACTCTAGGGAGAACATTTCTTACCAGCTCCAGATTGGGCGTTCTGCCGAATTTTTTCCGTAAAGAACCAGTTTGCAATCCCTTCTTGCTTTCTTGATCTCCTAATCTTCAATTAAAACTTCTCCTTTCGCACTGCATTGGATCTTCCTAATTTTCTCTCTTAGCTCCTCAGACTTTCTCCAATCTGCTACATTGTCCGCCCTTCTGAATAGGCTCGCCCAGGAGAAATTTTCTTCCTCTTTTCTACCAGTCTTCTAATCTTGTTTATCTACATCAACACCTATTGCCAACCTTCCAGCATTCGTCACCTATGTTTCCCTCTAATTATTTGACCTTTCCGCTTCTGGATCGGCAGGTGTTCCCCCAAGTCGCCGACAAAAGTGGCCCTCTTACGCTCTCCATTCTTACTATACGATTCTCTTTTAATTATTTAATTGCTCCCTAAGAATTTTGAGATAGCAACTTCAGCAACTACAATCTCAGATTGAGAACTCCTAGCAGCATTTGTGAAAGCAGCTTCAGCACACTTGGAAATATTATGGAAATGTACACCTTGAATTCCAAGTTTGGCAAGTGAATCATCTATTTGATTCACATTTCTTTTAAGGTGATTCCAATCACTTATCACTAGGGCTGAGCAAAATTCGATCCGACCCGAAAAATCTAAAAAAATTGACTAAAAAATTCATTTCAGATCGGGTTATTCGGGTATATCTCTTCTTCAAATTCCTAATCTGATTTAGATCTGAATGATGATTCATCTCGAAGAGGTACGATCCACTCTGGAAATACTTCTGTTGCTGTTGAACCTAGCAAAGCTGCTCATATGTTAGCAAATTTTACTGCTATGGAAAATCCTCTATTTGTGGAGAAGAAACTTCCTACTGTCTCATCATCTCAAGATAAATTGAAACGACCAAACTCATGGGCTGCTCTTTTTAAAGAAGCCCAAGTGTTTGTAGATTTGCCTCATGGGAAAGTGATTGATGATAAGCTGAAGAAAATTCAGAATTCTTCGGGATCGGTAGTCAACATTGATGATGATCTTCTCTCAGAAGCCAGGAAAGACTGGCGTAATAGTGTGTAAGGCAAATTCTACGGAAATACACCTCCCCTGCAATTGATTCAACAAGTCATGCCTAAAATCTGGAGACTCAATGGTAGTGTACAGATCATAGACATGGCAGCAGGATTCTGTTGTTTCAAATTTGGCTGTGCAGAGAATTTAAATAGAATTCTAAGTGAAGGGCCATGATTTTTCAGAGGGCAGGCACTCCTCCTTACCCCTTGGAGGGCAAATTTTCAACCTCTCCTTGAGAAAATAGAATTAATTCCAGTATGGGTTCAGTTTCCTAGTCTCCCTATTGAGTACCTGAAAAAAGAAATTCTAATGAAGATAGCTAGAAGCATTGGTCAGCCGATTAGAATTGATGAAGTAACTTTGAATGGACAAAGGGCTAAATTTGGCCGAGTACGTTTATTGTGGGATTTAAATAGTAAACATCCCTCAGGCATTTGGATATCTGGAGGTGGCGAAAATTTTTGGCAAGCCATTGCTTTTGAGAATGTGCCTAAATTTTGCTATCATTGCGGCAAAATTGGGCACACTATGATGAGCTGTCCTCTTAAATATGATGTTTCAGGTAATGAAATTACCAACTCTTCTACGATCTTTCAAAATGAAAGCATGGCTGCAGCAAAAACTACTGTTGTTAAAGCCAATGAAAATGTCTTTGGACCTTGGCAAATTGTAAGCAAAAAGAAGAGGTTCTCAACTAAGAGAACAGATGTTCAGGACAGGAAAGTATTAAATAGATTTAAAACTCTGAAAGATCCCAAAGAAGAAGGACATACAAGTAACAGGAAGATGAATGTTGCTGACAATGTAATTCTACGACCTACTCCTCCTATACTGAACAAGCCAAATTCAAATCCTAAGCCATCAAATATGGATGTTGAGCCAGTGGTTAACCACCCTGAAAAGGAATTCTTTGCTTTGAACAATGATAATAGCAAAAATTTTATGTTCCATTCTAAACAAAAGATGCTTGTGATTGTACAAGTAGATGTTGAGAATAATTTGAACAGTTTCCACACAAAACTTACAGATACTTTTGCTATTGCAGTTAGTGAAATAAAAGAAAGTGACTCAAAAATATTTGATGGCATGGATGAGGACTTATGTGACTCTCAAGCAGTTGCCTATGGAAAGGTTAGAAAGCCTAGCTCGCAGCATATTCACCTTGACAGCTATCCTTCAATATTAAACAGAACAAATCAAAGAAGAAAAGAATATTCTCCTCAGATTTGAAGGGCTCATTGGAACTGATGGAGACCCTTCATTCAGTAGTTAGGCTGAGAACCCTGACTTATCATTATAAATGAAAGTTCTATTATGGAATATAAGGGGTGGTCTCAAAGCTACCGGCAGAGATTACCTAGATCTATTGTTAAATGAACAAAAACCAAACATTATATTGCTAGTGGAAACACACCTTGACAGTGAAGGATCCGAGCTCTGTATTAAAAAATTTGGGAAAGATTGGAAGAGACTTTTTATGCATGGAAGTGGTAGAGCTGGTGGCATATTGATTGTTTGGAAAATTGACCTTTTTGACATTAAGCTCATATACAAAGGTAACCAGGCAATCCATGTCTCAGTTAGTTCATATGGAAAAAGGCCATGGTTATTAACAGGAATTTATGCTAGTACTAAGGCAAAAGACAGGAGCCTATTGTGGGAATTCCTGAAAAGTTTCAATGATGACAATAATCTCTAGCTATTGTTGGGAGATTTCAATTGTGTTGAAAGTCAAGAAGACAAGGAAGGAGGTAGATCTTTTGTCCTAGGAAACTCACTCAAGATCCTTAATGAGCTGACTATAGATGTTGGACTCATTGATTTGGGACATATTGGCTGTAAATTCACTTGGTGTAATAATAGGATGGGTGACAAGAGAGTTTCGGCAAGGCTTGACAAATGTTATGCAAATGGGGAATGGCTTTCTATGTTCACCAATTCAGTTGTTCTGCACTTGAAAAGAATCGCTTCTGATCAAAGACCAGTTTTGCTAAATACCAGTCATGGGTTCAGTCAACATAAAAGAACCATAAACTTCATATTTGATCTTTTTTGGTTGGAAAATGATGATATCCTAAATCAAGTTAAAAACAGTTGGAGTAAAGATGTGGTTCATACCTGTGAAGCTGAATTCTTTGAAGACTATCTAGAAAGCTTAGGCAAGAAGCTTACTTCCTGGAGTAAAGACAATATTGGACCCTTAGAACTCCGTTTAAAGAATGTCATGGCTGAACTTGAACATCTTGAATGCCTTGATGAGAAAGGTGAAGCTTCGGATGCTGAGATCATTATGATAAGATGTCTTACAATAAAGCTATAGCTTTGAATAGGCAAATTCATATTAAATGGTGGACCAAGGCTAGAACAAAGTGGATTGAGATGAATGACAAGAATACTAAATATTTCCACAACTTGGCTAAATTCAAAAATTGGAAAAGTTCTATCTTTGAAATTGTAACTGGAAATGGTGTCATCACTGAGAAAAAAGAAATCAATGGATGTTTTGTGAGCTGGTACATGGATTATGGAAAGAGGAAAAGCATTGTTTTTTAGACTATTCTTAGTTCTCTAACTTGAAATAGAGTAAGCTACCATCTTGTATGCATCATGAGCTAACTAATAGGATCACTGAACATGAAGTAATTATTGCAATGAATAGCCTGGGCAAAGGGAAGGCTCTAGGCCCCGATGGTTTCAGTTTAGAATTCTATCTCAAATTTTGGGAGATCATTCGTATTATGTACATACTAATCTCATCTTCATTCCTAAATGTGAAAGACCTAAGACTGTGAAGGATTATAGGCCAATTGCACTTTGCAATGTGGCTTATAAGATATTGTCTAAGGTTCTAGTAAACAAGTTAAGACCCTGGGTTGGATGTATTATCTCAAAAGAGCAAGCTGCTTTTGTCAAAAAAAGGAACCTAAATGACAATATTCTTATGATTTCTGAAATCACTAGCATCATTAGTAAATCAAAAAGGAAACACCCCTACTTTCTCATTAAGCTTGACCTTGAAAAAGCCTTTGACAGCATAAATTGGGATGCTCTTAAGGCTATTTGTAAATGTTTGAACATACTAGATAAGTTCATAGGAAGGATAATGGCTTATCTTAAAGCAGTCAACTATAGATGTTGTACAAATGGAAATCAGTCAAGCTATTTTAAAGGATTTAGGGGTGTTAGACAAGGAGACCCCCTCTCCCCTTATTTGTTCATTATATTGCAAGAATTGCTCTCAGCTATAATCAAAGACAAAGTGGATAGGGGTAAGATTAGAATCTTCAAATAAATGAATATTTCACTCAGCCATCTTTTTTATGCTGATGATATTATCCTGATAGTTAAATGTTGTAGGAAATCTTGCATGGCTGTTAAAGAAGTATTGGCTCAATATGGCAGTATCACTTGTTGTGTGAAACCCGACACTAGAAGGGGGGTTAAATAGTGTATGTCTCCTTTTTCAATTTTCTTCTTACTCAAATTTATCTTTACTTAATGCAATTGTAACTTACTGATTAATGTGATCAAAAATTCAATAACAACGATAAAAGCAAGTAAGAAAGCAATGCAAACAAGAATGCTTATAGTGGTTCGTCCAACCACCTACTCCACTACCTTGGCTCCTCTCCAAGGATTTGTAACAACTACTTTATAGAATTTATGTTTCCCTTTGAATAAAATGAGGACACCCTACTCACCACTCGGAAAACACCTCAATCCTATTCACCTAGGCGAAACACAATTCTATAAAGTTAATTATCCCTAAGTGTTTACTAGCACACCTAGCAGCTATCTCAACTTTGAAAACAAGTTACAATAAAATTCAAAATACACGGAAAGAGCTTTAAGAATGAAAGATGAACCAAGATTCTTTCCACCGCCTTCACGTCTTCAACTTGCAAAAGGATGGCTCAACGGATCGCAGCACAGTTGAAGAAGCAGAAGCAGTGCCTGATTTTTGATGTTGAAGATGGAAGCAAAGGGCGCGCGTACATGTCGATCTTTGAAAGCTTTAGAGAACTTCTTTAATGCTCAATAAGGATTGTTAAACCTTGTAAAGAAGTTAGGTGAGGGGTATTTATAACCCCTCACCCAAACAGCCCGTTTAATGGGTGAAAAATCGACCGTTGGGGCCGTTCGATCGCAGGTTGGTCGATCGATCGACGGATCGACCGCCAGTGCGACCGCTGGCTGTTTGTGAGAGCTCGGTCGACCAACGGACGAAAATCCTTTCTTTCGACATTCGGTCGACCCGTCGGTCACTCGAATGGCTGGAGCCAGGGTCGCGATTAGGCTGTCTCCAGTTCGGTCGACCGATTGGTCAACCGCTACCATTCTGCCTCATTTTTGCATCTGTCGGTCGACCAACTGGTCGACCGACGCAGCCCTGTAATTTTACCTTCGCCAATTTTGGTCGACCGACAGGCTACTGCCTATTTTTACCGACATTCGATCGACTAGTCGATCGACCGAACGGGCTGCTCACCATATTATTCCCTTGTTCGGTCGACCGACTAGTCGACCGAAGCCAGGCTGAGGATGGTTTCTTCCTTGGATTTTTACATGCCTTTTCTATGGGTTTGGTTACCAAGTTTCAACTTGGATAACTTTACAATTTTGGCTTGGTATAAACTATCCTAGGAACATATTACATTAATTCTACTTGATTTAATCCCAAGCCTTTCTTCAATGATTTCTTCTTACGTTTCTTTGACGATCTTTTCCTTTGTCCCATTTGAAAGGATTTGGCATGCATGTCACAACCTCAACCTGAACTCAAAACTTTACACTTGGATTAAATACACGTTTGTTATCATCAAAATAAAGATCGAGGCTTAAGAGAGACCCTTAAGCCAACAATCTCCCCCTTTTTTGATGATGACAAACATAACATAAAATTTTAAGAAAACATAAGCATTTGTCAGTTTGAGTTAAGGCATTCAAGAGTTAGGTACCTTAGCATATGCATTCAACTACTTATAACTCAACCTATGCTCCCCCTATCAATGTGCATATTCAATTACCTATAACTTGACCTATGCTCCCCCTATATATCAATGTGCATATTATTTTTAACTCCCCTTAACTATATATATCTTTCCCTTAACTATAAAACTCACACTAACTATATGCATCGTGAAAACCAAGTGTGACCTTACTTTTTCTCCCCCTTTTGACATCAATCAAAAAGGGTAAGAATTAAGGTACAATTAGTGAATTTCATAAAAAAAAACCGAGAAAGCCACAAAAACCAAGTATCATCTACCACTATAGTCCTTCCCATTAATGTAAGCCTATAGAAGGCAAACAACAATAGGTCGCAAAACCCCACTACAGAGCATTACATAAGTGTGATGATACTTTATAGAATGCAAGTTTTGAAAAAATATATATATTTTGAAGAAAATACACTTTAATTACTAGGAAAAGCACAAATTCCTAATTGCATTCTTAAATTTGTGAAACTTTCTTCAACTAAGGGTTTTGTAAATATATCGGTAAGTTGTTTATCGGTGGATAGCAATTCTATCGATATATTTTCCTTAGCTACATTATCCCTAAGAAAGTAATGTCTCAAGTCAATATGCTTAGTTCTAGAGTGTAAAATAGGATTTTTGGGTAAGTTTATTGCACTTGAATTATCACAATGTATAGGTATGCAAGAATACCTAAGTCTATAGTTTAAAAGGGTTTGTTTCATCCAAAGGATTTGCGCACAACAACTAGCCACGGCGATGTATTCCACTTCGGTAGTTGAAAGCGCAACCGAGTTTTGTTTCTTTGAGAACCAAGAAACAACACCCACTAGTGTTTTTTATGTCTACCTTACATCCGGCAAAATCAACGTCCGAAAAACTGATTAAATCAAATGATGCATGACATGGATACCATAACCCTAACTCAACCGTGCCCTTTAAATATCTCAATATGCGTTTTGCCGCACTTAAATGAGACATCTTAGAGCAAGATTGAAACCTAGCACATATGCAAACACTAAACATGATATCGGGTCTACTTACGGTTAAATAAAGGAGACTACCGATCATACATCGTTATCATTTTTCGTCCACTTTAATGCCCTCTTCATCTTTGTCAAGCTTGATGGTTGCGCTCATAGGTGTAGAAGCTATCTTGACTTCATTCATCCCAAACCTTTTGATGAGCTCCTTTGTGTACTTGGCTTGATTGATGAAGATCCCTTTTTTGGTTTGCTTGACTTGGAGACCAAGCATGAAGGAGAGCTCTCCCATCATGCTCATCTCAAACTCATCTTGCATGCATTTAGCAAACCACTTACAAAGCATTTCATTAGTAGCACCAAAAATTATATCATCAACATAGATTTGAACTAATAACATGTCATTTTCATGATGCTCAATGAAAAGTGAAACATCCACTTTTCCTATATCAAAACCTTGTTCAATTAAAAAAATTGAAAGTCTTTCATACCAAGCCCTAGGGGCTTGTTTTAAACCATATAATGTTTTTTTAAGTTTGAAAACATGGTTTGGAAACTCAAAACATTCAAAATCGGGGGGTTGTTCAACATAAACTTCTTCATTAATAAAACCATTTAAAAAAACAATTTTTACATCCATTTGAAAAAGTTTGAAACCCTAAAGCTAGCGTATGCTAAAAGCATTCTAATTGCTTCTAATCTAGCTACGGAATCATATGTTTCATTATAGTCTATTCCTTCTTGTTGGTTGTACCCATGTGCCACTAACCTAGCTTTGTTTCTAATAACTAGTCCTTCTTCATCTAGCTTATTCCTAAATACCCATTTGGTTCTAATTATAATTTGATCACTAGGTCTATATACTAAGTCCCATACATCAATTCTATCAAATTGGTTGAGTTCTTCTTGCATAGCTAGTACCCAAAACTCATCTTCTATTGCTTCCTTAATATTCTTAGGCTCTACTTGAGAAACAAAAGCTACATATTGGCATACATTTTTTAGTTTAGAACGCGTTACCACTCCCGTTGAAGGCTCTCCAATGACTTAGTCCATTGGATGATCTCTTACCAACCGGTATTCTTTTGGGAGAGGTGGTAGAGCTTCTTCTTCTTCTTCTTCTTCAACTTGAGGTAGATTTGAGGATGGAGGTTCTTCATATTGGGTCTCCTCATTATCTTCATCCTCCACTTCTTTATCATGAAGTGTGAGATCCTCAAGTTCTTCACCTACATTCACAATCTTGACATTTCTAGAAGAATCATTAGTTTCATTGAATGTAACATGCATGAATTCTTCAACAATCATTGTTCTACGGTTATAAACTCTATAAGCCTTAGAGTTAGTGGAATAACCTAGGAAAATTCCTTCATCGAATGTAGAATTAAATTTTTCTAAATTCTCCTTAGTATTTAATATGAAACATTTACATGCAAAAACATGAAAATATCTCACATTTTGGATTTTACCCTTCCAAAGCTCAAAAGGTATTTTCTTAATTTTGGTCTTAATAAAACTTGATTAGGAATATAACAAGAAGTATTTATGGCTTCGGCCCAAAAATATTTAGGCAAATTATTTTCACATAACATGGTCCTAGTCATTTCTTGTAAAGTTCTATTCTTCATTTCAATCACCCCATTTTGTTGAAGGGTCCTAGGGGAAGAAAAAGTATGTTGAATACCTAAATCATCACAAAATTCAGAAATTTTTTCATTTTTAAACTACCCTCTATTGTCACTCCTAATTTTCAAAATTGAGACTCCTTTTTCATTTGAAACTTTCTTTGCAAATTTTTCGAAAAACTCAAAAGTTTTATTTTTCTTACCCAAAAAGAAAACCCATGTAAATCTAGAAAGTCATCAACCAACACATAGCAATATAGCTTTCCACCTAGACTAGCTACGTTACATGGACCAAAGAGATCCATGTGCACAAGCTCAAGGATTCTAGATGTACTAACTTGATTAATACTATGAAATGAAGATTTTACTTGTTTACCTAGTTGACATGCATCACAAAGTTTGTCTTTTTCAAACATTATCTTAGGTAAGCCTTTAACTAATTCTTTCGTAGATATCTCTTGGATGAGGCTCATACTAGCATGTCCTAGCCTTCTATGTCACAACCAAGAGTCATTCTCCATGGCAACTAAGCATCTAATATGAGAATTTGGCAAGATATTTAATTCTAATGTGTATACATTTTCTTGCCTATTTCCAATAAACATGATATCATTTGATGGTGCACTTTTAACAATACATTTAGATACTTCAAAAACTATTATGTATCCATTATCACATAATTGTGATATACTAAACAAATTATTTTTTAACCCATCAACTAATAACACGTTTTTAATGCATGGGTAAGGGAGTATACCTATGTCACCAATTCCAACAATCTTACCTTTGGCATTGTCTCCAAATGTGACATGTCCACCATCTTTACTTGATAGGGTTGCAAATAAATTGATGTCTCCCGTCATGTGCTTTGAGCAACCGTTATCCAATATCCAAGTACTCCTACTTGCTTGAGGATGCTTCTCCACCTACAAGAGGAGAAGAGACCACTTTAGGTACCCAAATTTTTTTGGGTCCTTGAGTGTTAGTCATTTTGGGAACCCATGTAAATCTTGCATGTGGGTTCCTTCTTAATGCACAATCCTTGTCCATATGGCCAAATATGCCACAAGAGAAGCAATTTCCATTAAATTTTCCTTTTGTGTGTGTGTGAGCATGAGAGTGTGATGATTTCCTTTTATGGACAATCTTTGGCATGACATTTTGGATGATTGTTATTTTTTCATTAAGCATGCAAACTTCCTTCTTCAATGTTAGCATGCTATTATTCAGATGCTCTACTTGATCACATAAATACTTGTTTTCATTCTCTAGTTTTTGGTTGTCAATCTCTAAGTCCTTCTTAGCTTTTTTTAGGGTGCATGTTTCTTCCATAAGGTTGTCTATTTCTTTCCTAAGGTTATTGTATGAAAGTAATAAGCTATCATTTTCAATTTCTAAAGATCTATTGTCCTTTTTGAGGTCTCTAAATTTTCTCCTAATTGCATTGAATTCGTCCTGCATTTGCTCAAATTCATTTTGTAACTCTTCTTGAGTAAATGAAACTTTACCAAAAGTAAATTTTACCTCATCATCCTTTGCCATCAAGCAAAGGTTAGCTTTTTCACTCTTTGCTTCTTCTTCACTTGATGAGGCCTCGCTTTCGTCCCACGTGGCCATCATCGTTTTCTTCTTCTTCTTCTTGTATTTTTCTTTATTGTGAGGGTTGGAGGTAGTGGCCATCTTAAGAAGCGGGCAATCCTTCCTTAGGTGTCCGATCTTGTTGCAATGGTAGCAAATGTAGCCACCTCTTCCCTTCCTCATGCCTCCCCTCATGAAGCTCATGAATCTTCTTACGACCATCGCCATTTCTTCAAGATCATCCGTCTCTTCCTCGGATGACGACGACTCTTCCGCTCGATGTGATGCTTTTAAGGCAATGGTCTTGTCTTTGAGGGCATCTTCCTCTTGGTATTGCTTCATGTGGGTCTCATGTGTCATGAAAGACCCAATGAGCTCGATGTGTCATGAAGGGCTTCCATGATGGCTGTCACTTTGGGCTCCCAAGATTTTGGAAGGGAGCAGTGGAGCTTCCCTACCTTCTCCTCTTCCCTTATCTCCATGCCAAGGTTAGCTAAGTCATTCGTAATATTTTGAAACCTAGCATGCATGGCATCAATGGACTCATGCGAAAGCATTTTAAACATTTCATAATCATGCTTGAGTAAATTAATTTTGGATTCCTTTACTTGCGAAGTCCCTTCATGGGTGGTCTCTAGGAGCTTCCATACTTCATATGCGGACTTGCATGTTGAAATCCTATTGAATTATTTGATTGATAGGCCGTAATATAGAGCATTGACGGCCTTGGAATTTGCATTAAAAAGCCTAATTTCTTCTTGGTCCCATTTATCCATGTCCTTATCGGGTTGTTTATACTCTAATAGGATCATCATCCATACATCTATGCCTAAGGATTGAAGGAAGTCATTCATGCGGATCTTCCAATAGGCATAGTTGTTCCCATCAAATAGTGGTGGAGTATTAGTAGAGGACCGTTGAGCTAATTGGATTTCACTAGATATCTTAACTTGTAGGGAAGATGGTTAAATCTTAACCTACGACATTGCTCTGATACCAATTGTTGTGTGAAATCCGACACTAGAAGGTGGGGTTGAATAGTGTCCGTCCCCTTTTTCAATTTTCTTCTTACTTAATTTTATCTTTACTTAATGCAATTGTAACTTACTGATTAATGTGATCAAAATTCAATAACAATGATAAAAGCAAGTAAGAAAGCAATGCAAACAAGAATGCTTATAGTGGTTCGACCAACCGCCTACTCCACTACCTTGGCTCCTCACCAAGGATTTCTAACCACTACTTTATAGAATTTATGTTTCCCTTTGAATAAAATGAGGACACCCTACTCACCACTCGGAAAACACCTCAATCCTATTCACCTAGGCGAAACACAATTCTATAAAGTTAATTATCCCTAAGTGTTTACTAGCACACCTAGCAGCTATCTCAACTTTGAAAACAAGTTACAATAAAATTCAAAATACACGGAAAGAGCTTTAAGAATGAAAGATGAACCAAGATTCTTTCCACCGCCTTCACGTCTTCAACTTGCAAAAGGATGGCTCAACGGATCGCAGCACAGTTGAAGAAGCAGAAGCAGTGCCTGATTTTTTATGTTGAAGATGGAAGCAAAGGGCGCGCGTACATGTCGATCTTTGAAAGCTTTAGAGAACTTCTTTAATGCTCAATAAGGATTGTTAAACCTTGTAAAGAAGTGCGACCGTTTGCTGTTTGTGAGAGCTCGGTCGACCGACTGACGAAAATTCTTTCTTCCGACATTCGATCGACCCGTCGGTCGACCGAATGGCTGGAGCCAGCGTCGCGATTGGGCTATCTCCAGTTCGGTCAATCGATTGGTCAACCACTACCATTCTGCCTCTTTTTCGCATCTGTCGATCGACCAACCGGTCGACCAGCGTAGCCCTGTAATTTTACCTTCGCCAATTTCGATCGATCGACAGGCTACTGCCTATTTTTATCGACATCCGGTCGACCGAACGGGCTGCTCACCATATTATTTCCTTGTTCGGTCGATCGATCGGTCGACCGAACCCAGGCTGAGGATAGTTTCTTCTTTGGATTTTTACATGCATTTTCTATGGGTTTGATTACCAAGTTTCAACTTTGATAACTTTACAATTTTGGCTTGGGATAAACTATCCTAGGGATATATTACATTAATTCTACTTGATTTAATCCCAAGCCTTTCTTCAACGATTTCTTCTTCCGTTTTTTGACAATCTTTTCCTTCGTCCCGTTTGAACGGATTTGGCATGCATATCGCAACCTCAACCTGAACTCAAAACTTCACACTTGGATTAAATACATCTTTGTTATCATCAAAATAAAGATCGAGGCTTAAGAGAGACCCTGAAGCCAACATCACTGATCAGAAGGTAAACTTTGAAAAATCAGAGCTGTTTTTTCCTAGAGAAAATCCAGCTAAGAAGAAAGAAGAGCTATGCAATTTGATGGGTATTAAAGAAGGGTTTTTTCCCTTTAAATATCTAGGCTCGAATATTGATAAAGGCAGGATTCCTTTAAATCATCAAAGACATATCATCAACAAGGCTGAATCAAAGTTAAATAGTTGGGCCAGCAGAAATATTTCTCAGGCAGGAAAAATAATATTTCTCAGTAGACACTTGCCTCTACTTGGATTTCAGATAAAGTCATTAAAGAATATGAGAAAACTGCCAGGAACTATTTTTGGAAGTCCAATCCCAAAGGACATAGTTTCCATCTTGTCAATTGGAAGAAAATGACACTAAGCAAATCTAATGGAGGGCTAGGTATTAGAGACTTGAACTTAATCAAAGTCTCATTGCATGCCAAAAGAATCCTACCCTTGCTGAACAATAAAAATAATCATTGGATTGGTTTGTTCGATCAATGAGAGATACAAAAGTATTCATCCTTGGAATGACAAATTGACGAAAAGTAAAAGTTGGACAGCTAAAGGTATATTCACTGCCATGTTCAAGTTGAGATGTGGTTTGAAATTTAAAGCGGGTGATGGAAAAAATATCAATATCTGGGAAGACCCTTGGATTGGTTGTTTCCCTCTAAACAAATGGCCAACTTTCATTAACATGGAAAAAATGAATGAGGTCAGATGGGTCAATGACATTATCACAGATGGGACAAGGAACATGTCTATGATAACTTCCATTTTTGGAAAAGACTTAGTGAATGAAATTGTGCAGATATACTTGTCAAAAAATGAGGTCAAGGATACATGGATATGGAGCTTAAATAACAAAGGTAAACTTTCCTGTAAAGTTGCTTATAATTATCTAAAGAATGAGGACTGTGGAGTTCTTGATCTAGTATTTGATTGGAAATTACTATGGAGCCTAAAGATTCTTCCCAAAATCAAAGTATTCATATGGAAACTTGTCAATGGTAGACTACCTACTTCAACTTGGCTTGCAAACAAGAGCAAAATTGATTCCCACGTTCTAGATGTTACTGCAGTGGAGGTTGATCTGGTCATTTCTTATGAGGAAAAGCCCGTGGATATCCTAGACAAGCAAACAAGGAAGCTAAGGTCCAAGGAGGTTCTCTTGGTGAAAATTCGTTGGGAGCATCACTCAGGGCAGGAGGCCACTTGGGAGGTCGAGCATGACATGAGAGAAAAGTACCCATATCTCTTTGATGCTGAGGTGAGTTTCCTTTCTCCACCTCAAAATTTGAGGACAAAATTTCTTTAAGGGGGAAGGATTGTTATGACCAAAAATTTTAATAATCATATTTTGTCCTTGAGCAGGGGATCGTAGGCTCGAGTTAGCACGGACTGGTGGATAGCTTCGATCTTAATTCCGGGTAAGCAATCAATGTAGAAAAAAAATAGGAATATTTTATTTGCTATATTTTGGTGATTTAGCATGCTAGGATGATAGAGGGCCTCGAGTCAAGTCTAGCGATTCAATCGGAACTCGAATCGGAGGGCCCCATAAAAATTCTCCTGGGGCGTGTGGCCTGGGGTTTAGCCGCACGTCACTCGAGAAGAGAGGAGAAAGGCAACGCCAAGAGCGAGGGAGCCGATTGAAGCTTAAATTCCACGAGTTCGTCGGCGTTGATCGTAGCAGGATTCTTAGCTTCTTCTTCCTTTCTGTTTTCTCCAAAATGGTGAGTGGATTAAGCCCTCTTTCCCCGATTTCCTCATTATGGCGCCCGCCGCCCCTATGAGAGGGGATTTTCCAGATTTTTGTGTGGATTTTCTCGTGTCGAATTCAAGTATTGAATTGATTGGGTTTTTCGTTGTTGTCGTGAATTTATTGATCCGAATTTTTAGTCCTAACCGCATGACCTAAACTGAGTTCTTGAAGAGCCCCCCCCCCTTCTTTTTTTCCTTTTGATGAATTCTTGAGTCTTGAATCTTGATGGTAGCCTGATTAATGGATCTTGTTTCTTGATAGAAGGGGGATTGGGAGTTAGGGTGTGTCGCCCCTTCCCTAAGGGTTCCCTAGGGAATCTAAGGGTCGGCTGACCCTTAACACCTATGTAGAGGACCTTGAAAATGTGTTTAGCATTAAGATTACACCTTAAGGATATTTTCACATCTTGTTAGAGCATGATTAAGGGTACAGACCTATAATTGGGAAAACAAGAAATTATTTAGAGACACTTAGAGACATAAAACCTTAGATTGAATATAGCGTTGAGACGACCCTAAGGAGGGCTTGTAGGGCCAAACCCCCCTTGCTCTTAGAGCACTCGGGTAAGGGGGTAGGCCGGCCCTAGGAGGTGCAGTTAGGGTCATAAAGGGCTTAGTGGTTTATTGTAGATGCTCTCTACATTTAATACCTTGCATAGGGTTTCTTATTGATAAATATTTATGTAGCTTATATGTTCTAGCACGTTGATACATATCTATGTCATATACTTGTGATTATTTGCGTGATGAGACGTTCTTAATTTATTATGACATGATTTATGTGATGCACCGTTATGATGTTATGTTTATTCATGACCTGCGCATGTTGTGTTTATAATTTAAGTGGCATGAATGATATTTTTATAAATAAGTGACATGTGATTTATGGCATGAGGACATGGAGAGGCCGAGGTATGATCATAACATACTTATTTACATATCTGTTATGTGGATGGGATATTTTTCTTAGTATGCTATTAATGTGTGTGTATTATGCTTGGTGCATTTTCCCATAAGCCTCATCAGTGAGGGGAGGGTATGTCCTAAAGAGACGGTGTTGGCACTATTCCGAAAGTTTCGGTCGGTGAGGGGAGATAATACCCCAAAGAGACGGTCCGGAATCCCGACTGGTGAGGGGAACATATGCCCCAAAGAAATGGTTCAGAAGAGCTCGTTCCCAACGCTTACATCAGATCCGAGGGATATTATAGAAATATCAGTGGGCCCCTTTAACCTGGAGGCAGGTTATACATGAGATTGGTTTTACTCGGTACAGGCTAGCTGTATACTTCATCAACGGTTGGCTCCATACGGCTAGAACTTTAGTATAATGTGGATGCATTTCTTGAATTATGAGAGGAGAACGTACGAACGAACAAACACAAAACCCTAGAAAGCACAAAACAACATCAAGGAGTGAGCACAACAGTGGGAAGGAAGGGTTGGAAGAGCTAGCTTGTTAACCCCTTTGCTAGCTCAACTTGGTTGGGGAATTCCATAGGGCCCCCGAGGGGGTCTTAACCGTGTGATTTTTAAATTGCACGATAAAAAGAAAAGAAAAGAGAAGCAAAAAAGAAAAGAATGTGAGGGGAGAGCATGTCCCAAAGAGATGGATCTGGGCTGGGTGGTAGACCGGAGGCCACATCGACTACCTACTCTATGTGGCTATGTGGGACCGACAGGCCCGAGTGAGCACATGGAACGTTGCATTTGAGCATGTGTTTTATACTTGGTGGCATATCTTCTGCAGGTTGTTATATGATGTACAGGACGATTGATCTGCATATTAATAAATGCACATGACTTATGCTTTACTTTTTATGCTTGATTATGTGTTTGATTTTATAATGCTGGATATGGTGGTTTGAGAACTGATCTGCTCACTAAGTCCTAGTTGGACTTACCATCTTTCATATCTTTCATTTACAGCACCCGAGCGTGATCAGAGAGATACTGAGATACAGTAGCGCAGCTGGTGGCGGCAGGGCAACGGGTCTCGTGACTTGTCGTGGTCGGGGGAGACCTGAGTCTAGTTTTGTTTCTTTAGAGTCGATTGAGTCATGGGGACTCGGGTTCATTTATTTCCGCATTCATTTTATTTTGAGGTGTCATTTGATTAGGCGTTATTTGATTAATGACTTTTATCTTTGAAAGTATTTGAACCTTTGAACAATAATTTGAGTTGGTGATTTTGGATTTATTGTAATTTCTTTTTTTCTCATTTTTGAAATGGTTATAAATGTTCAGGTTTAGTGTATTTTTGTCTGTGGTTTTTTTGGGGTTAGGCTTCATGGTACGTGGCGTATCCTGGCCGGTCATACCACGTTTTGGGGTGTGACAAGAGAGTTTGAGAATATTTCCTTCTCTGAATTCTGTGGTGAAAATGGGATATTACATGAGTTTTTTGCTCCAAAGACTCCTCAACATAATGGTATTGTTGAAAGGAAGAACTATACTATCTAAGAAATGGCTCGGGTCATACTAAATTCTAAGAAGAATTCTGAAAGATTTTGGGCTGAAGCCATCAACATTGTTTGTTATATTATATATAGAGCTTATCTCAGACCAAAGACTACTAAAACACCTTATGAATTATGGAAGGGAAGAAAACCTAACATTACATATTTTCTTGTCTTTTGTAATAGGTACTATGTGTTGAATGATAGGGAATACCTTGGAAAAATGCAAAGCAAAAATGATGAAGCAATATTCCTTGGCTATTCAACAAATAGCAAGGCGTAGAGAGTCTACAACAAACGTACTCAAACTATTATGGAGTCACCAAATGTGAAAGTTGATGACTCACAAATCTACCAGACTCTGACTGCTGATAAGAAGGTAGTTGCAATTGTTGATAAGGCTGCCCAAAACTCTTCCAAGACAACAAAACAGATAGTTGAAAATGCTGATCCAACTGATTTTGAGACTGACATTGATGAAGAAAATAAAAATACAACTGAAAAGTCTGCAATAACTCTCAAGAATTATCCTCTACAAAATGTAACTGGAGATGTACATGAAGGAGTCAAGACCAAGAATCGGTCCAAGAAGAATCATCAAGATATGATCAGGTACTCTTGCTACACCTCAACAGTTGAATCCAAAAATATCAAGGAAGCCCTAAAAGATGAATTCTGGATCATAGCTATGCAAGAGGAACTGCAGCAGTTTGTCAGAAATGATGCTTGGGAATTAGTCCCAAGGCCTGAAGGTGTCAATGTGATTGGAACCAAATGGGTCTTCATAAACAGGACTGATGAAGGAGGAAACATCACAAGAAATAAGGCATACTTGTTGCTCAAGGCTATAACCAAGTTGAAGGACTGGATTATGATGAAACATTTGCACATGTTGCAAGATTGGAGTCTATCAGGTTACTTCTTTCCTTATCCTACTATATGAAGTTCAAACTGTTTCAAATGGTTGTTAAGACTGCCATCCTGAGTGGTATTCTCAATGAGGAAGTCTATGTTGAACAACCAAAAGGGTTTAAAGATTCTACTCATCCTAACCATGTGTACAGATTGAATAATGCTTTATATGGTCTCAAGCAAGCACCTAGAGCTTGGTATGAAAGACTAACTCAATTCTTACTCTTGAAAGGTTACAAAATTGGAAGAGCATATCAGACCTTGTTCATCAAGAAGAGGGAGTCTCAACTGGTAATTGTTCAAATTTATGTTGATATTGTTTTTGCTTCAACTTCTGAAATGTTTGCTAACCAATTTGTGGATGATATGAAATCTGAATTTGAGATGAGCATGGTTGGGAAAATGAGCTACTTTCTTAGTCTTCAGGCAAAGCAATCTAAAGAAGGGATATTCATTTCTCAGAGTAAGTATGCAAGGAATCTAGTTTACAAGTTCGGACCAGACAGTTCTAAGGCAGTTAGAACTCCTATTTCAACTCATGAAAAACTGAGCAAAGATGATGAAGGGAAGAGTGTTGATCTTAGTCTCTACGACTAGCATACCTGACTTATGCTTTAGTGTTGGATTGTGTGCCAGATATCAAGCAAATCCTAAGGAGTCTCATTTCAGACAATTAAGAGAATTCTCAAATATGTCAAAGGTACTTTGGATTTTGGTCTTTGGTATTCTATTGATTGTAACCCTTGTCTAGTAGGGTTTATAGATGCAGATTGGGCTGGTAATGTTGATGGTAGAAAGAGTACTTCAGGTGGTTGTTTTTATGTTGAATCAAATCTTGTGGCCTGGTTAAGCAATAAGCAAAATTCTATTTCTCTTTCTTCACCAGATGCAGAATACTTGGCAGTAGTTAGTTGCAGCACATAGTTGATATGGATGAGAAATATGTTACTTGATTATGGTCTCAACCAAGAAGAAATGATTCTTTTTTGTGACAATACCAGTGCAATCAATATCTCAAAAAATCCTATTATACATTCTCGTACCGAGCACATTGATATACGGTTTCATTATATCAGGGAGTTAGTTGAAAGGAGGCAGTTGCAACTGGAGTAAATTTCAATAGAGAGAGAAGTAGCAGATATATCTTCACAAAAGCCTTAAATGGTAAAAGGTTTGAGCAGTTGAGGTCTGCCTCTTGGATTATGTATCATATGACACATTTGTTTTTTAGATGAAATAAATAAGTATTATTGTGATGAAAATTGAAAATGTTTTCAGTTCTCTATTTATTCTTTTCATCACTTATTAATGAAGGCTAACATTCATGATGATACCCTCAAATTTCAGCGGGAGTGTTAAAATTTTTAAAGGACACCATCTTTTGAAGCCTAAACATATGCCCTCTTTATTGAAGTTTTATTTCCGCCCTAATAAAAAATCCGAGCATTACTTGCTTCTTCTTCCTCTCGAGTGGTAACCAGCGACAAGTACTTCTCCACTCCTTTGTCTCTTCAACTGATCACATCCCTTATATACAAGATGGCCGGAGGAAAAGGAAAGAAGGGAGTCGTGAGAAAGGTTTATGTTTTGACAGCCAAGAAGATGGAGTCTCCAAACCCTCCTAAAAAGCCTCAACCATCTGCTTTTGTTGCACCTCCTGCTGAGGAAATCTCACCTCCTCCTCCTCCTCCAACTGCTCAAGGACACAAGCTAAGGAAGAAAATTGGAAGAAGACCGGCCGATCAACCCTTAAGGAGAAGCGGTAGAGGTATGACTCACAAAACCCCGCAATCTTCTTCTAGGGTTTCTGATATTGAGGGGGGGAATATTTTGGTTGTGGGGAAGTCTAAAGGGGATGTCAGTTTGCCTTGTGATTCTTCCTTTCATGGTGCTGCCTCTAGAAAAGAGAACTTGGATGAAATTTTCGCAGTTTCTTCTCTAGTGCACACTAGTCCTAACATTGATATAAATGTTGCTGACACTGATGATTTTGATTCATTTTCAGTCAAGACTAATCCATCTCTTGTCTCTACATATTCTGGTCTGAATGCACAAGAAGATATAGGTGCACATGTACAAGAAAGTACTGTCAACCCTTTTGACTGTCCAGACCAAGTCTCAATTGCTGATGTGACAATTGAAACTGCGGCTGAAGTACTTGCTGATGAGAACCCTCAAGCTCCTCCTGCACCAGTTGAAATTGTGTCAAAAAGCAATTAAGACTGCGAGTGCTACACCAATGGCAGTTGAAACTGCTACTCCCACCATTGAAGCAGTTAAGACTGCTGACATTGAATCTGTTGTTGCAACCTCTCCACAGTCTCCTATTGTTGAACCTGTTGCTGCTCCAAAAGGAATGGACTTTAACCAAGTTCTTGCTAATGAATCTGAACCTTTGATTCCTAAGGCATCTACTCCATAGAAGGAAGGTTCTCTACTCTATCATGACAAAGCTGCATCATCTAAGAAGAAGTAGAAAGTGCCAAGTCAACCTAACATGAAGAGGAGTTCAAAAAAAAAAATGCCAGTGGAGTTCACTCTTGTATCTGGAGAAACTGTGAATCTAGAAATAGAATTTGACAATGAGCCTTTATCACACAGGGCTACTGAGTTAAGGATGTCTAAAAAAAGAAAACACAATCCTAATGTCTCAAAAGATAAGAAAATTGCTACTCCTGAACTGAGAAAGTCTCCAACACCTAAGAAGAAACTTACCAAGTCTAGGAAGAAAGCTAAAAAGAAGGCTGCAGTCAGTAAACTGCACAAAGGAATGCTATTTGATGAACTTTATCCACTTTGGAAAACTTTGCACTCGAGAGGTATTATTTCTCAAAGGCTTCTTGATTTAGAACAAATTTCTTTAAAGTGCAAACCTATTCTTGATGTTATTAAGAAAATAAATTTATCTAATTCTTATAAGAGAGTAAGTCCTTTCTACAAACAGCCTATTTTAGAATTTTACTGCAACTTGTCTAAAGATATCTCTGATCCTAAAAGCAGTCATTTTCATGAAGTTTTTCTTAGAGGCAGTTGGTACAATTTCAGTCCAGATATTATTAATGATTTTGTTAGCTTTTCTGAGTTTACATCTACTGCTAATGATTCTAATGAGTCTGATGAGTACTTGAAAATTGTTGGTAAAGAAGTATCCAATGATGATATACTTAACTGGACTGATAGTCATGATATCAGGTCTTCTTCACTGAACACCTTTTATGCTATCTTATTTCTCATTGCAAGAAATTATTAGATCCCAACCTCTCACATTACCTTTCTCAGGAAGGAAATGGTAATGTTGCTGTATAAAACACTACTAGAATAGTGGCTTTCACCGACGGGGCTCACCCATGGCCGCCCAAGCCGTCGAAAACATCCACGGTTTTTCGACGGCCACACAAGCCGCGGCTGATGTGACCCCATCAGCCACGGCTTTCATACGACCGCCTCAGACCATCACTCATAGCCAATGGTGTGCATAGCACGCGAAATGAAAAAAGTCATCAGCCACGACTTAGAATGGGCGAGGTAGGCCATCGGTCATATTAATTAGTCATTAGCCGCAGCTAGGAGCGATCGTCAGTGATAAAATGATGGCGCACACTCGGCGTGAAAATAAAAAGCTAAGGGAAATTAGACTAAAAAATCACAAGGTTTGCAAAAAATTTACGTTCTACCCAGGATTTCAAAATTCGCCTGTAAATGCACAACATTTACTTCTGTTTATGTCATCTACCAAATCGTCACGCGTCGTCTCAACCTAGCTGACATGGAGGTAAACGGCGCTTGCGTGGCCTAACGGTGTCATACGTGGCTGATGACCCCACATTTCTCTCTCTCTCTCTCTCTCTCTCTCTCTCTCTCTCCCAACTGCTGCTGCCACCTTTTTCCTATTTCTTCTTCTTCTTCTTCTCCTTCACCATATGCCAAAGATCTGCTGCTCCAACCTCACACGGAGCAACACCATCATGTTCCTCAATTGCACCGCCAACCTCTTCAAGTCTCCACTCAACTACACGACAACCAGCCTCTGCCACGTCTATGCCAACGCCACCGCCTGTCGCCCGCTCCCCATCTGCTGCACCTTCGTGGTCGGAGGTTCCTCCACCTCCTACTCCATCCGGCTCACACAAAGCGGCTGCAGTGCCTTGGCCTTGTGCCGCGCCACCCGCTCATCCCCTAGCAAGAGGCGCAACCCACTATCCGCGCCATCCACTCGATGTCGGACTTGCATGAAGAAATACTCAAGGGAGGGACGAGGTGGGCGGTGCCGTTGAGGATGAGGTTGAGGATGTAGATGAGGTGGGGCTCGTCGACGCCGCTGTTTGATCCATCACCAGGCGGCGCTCACCAGCCACGTTCTCCAACCTCGCCATCGAGTCAAAGAACGAGAACGGATGCGCCATGGCTGATGGCGGCTGCGTGAAGGGGAGGCGGGCGGAGGCATGGTCGAGCTCGAGAGTCAGGGCTGGGAGGGTAGTGATGTGGAGGGGGGCGGGGTGGAAGAGTCAGTGGTGCCTTCTCCTTCACCCAGTCTCTGCACCCAATCCATTCAATAACCTGTAGAAGACTTGTAGCCTTCTCCTTCGTCATCTCGCTGCACCCAACATCTGCAGCAGAAGCAGAGAACTCCTGCGGATTCTTCATCCGGCGGTGGCAGCATGTGAAGCAACAACTCATCTAATTTGTAGAAAGACAAGTTCTTAACCATGTCGAGCATGAATCCTCCTGTGAGCCCCAAGACTTTGGCCGGAGTTGGGAGTAGTGAAGCTTGTGAATTGGCCTGCTTGAACAACTGCTCTTGCACCGCTTGTTCCTACAACAGCGGCGGTTTCTCTATTTGGTATGAAGATTCACTAGATCTGCAAGAACAATACAATGGATCGAATGCAAGCACACTTCATCTTCGTTTAGTTGCATCGGAGCTGCGGAGCTCCAACAACCGTAGAGTATGGTGTTGTTGTTGATTTGTGGAGCTCGGATTGCATTCTTACATAGTTGTTTGCAGGGAAACCAATTATGCCTGGAAGGACAGAAGTATTATCCATCTACTCATGTGCTTGTATTTAGTCAAACCAGAGAAATGCACAAAATTACTGCAATCCATCCTTCAGGAAGTTTTGAACATTGTGAATAAACATAAACGAATGTGGAGTGTTCCTGTTTGGTGTGGTAATCCACCATGAACAAGCTATTAAAGTTTCTTCTTAAGATTGATACAAACATTACATGCTTTGCATAGTTTAGACGACGATGAGGGAATAAGAAGGGGAGAAACAGTGTCATTGTTGGGGGCGGCGAAGTTGAAGCAGCAATAGCGGAGGATTTCTTCATGCATGTCCGACATCGAGTGGGTGGCGCAGACAGCGGGCTGCGCCTCTTGCTAGGGGACGAGTGGGTGGCGTGGCATAGGGCCAAGGCGCTGCAGCCGCTATGTCTGAGCCGGATGGAGTAGGAGGTGGACCAACCTCCGGCGATGGTGCAGCAAATGCGGAGCGGGCGACTGGCGGTGGCATTGGCATAGACGTGGCAGAGGCTGGTTGTCGTGCAGTTGAGAGGAGATTGGAAGAGGTTTGCAGTGCGGTTGAGAAACATGATGGTGTTGCTGCGTGTGAGGTAGGAGCAGCAGATCTTTGGGATATGGTGAAGGAGGAGGAGGAGGAGGAGGAGAAGAAGAAGAAGAAATAGGAAAAAGGTGGCAGCAGCAGTAGTTGGGAGGAAGAAAAGAAGAGAGAGAGAGAGAGAGAGAGAGAGAGAGAGAGAGAGAGAGAGAGAGAGAGAGAGAGAGAGAGAGAAAATATGGGGTCATCAGCCACGTAAGACGCCGGCTTGCCACGCATGTGCCGTTTACCTCCATGTCTGCTAATTTGAGACGGCACGTGATGATTTGGTAGATGGCATAAACGGAAGTAAATATTGTACATTTATAGGCAAATTTTGAAATCCTGAGTAGAACGTAAAATTTCTGCAAACCTTATGATTTTTTTGTCTAATTTCCCAAAAACTAATCACCGACGGCCTAGAGAGGGTCGCGTGGGCCATCGGTGATATATTAAATAATGATCCAAAGTTTACCGACGGCTCGAGTCATCTGTGATATAGTAAATAATGATCCACAGTTTACCGACGGATTTCGAGCTGTCGGTGACAAACCATTTATTTGCGTTCGTGCCCGACCCTTCCTCTTCTGCTTCTCTTCTTTTCTCCCCGCTGGTGTCGCCGCTGTCGCTGCCCGTGTTCCCACCCTTCATCGACCCCTTCTTCTCAGTGAGGTATTCTCCTCCACCCCCGCCGCCCCGATGCTTGACCCCCTTATGATTTCCTCCGGCCACCCCTAGAGTCACCACCATTGTTGGCGTCCGGCGTGTAGACACCGGCGCCGAATTTGGGGCCGAATCCCTCGGCCCCAACAGTATGAACAGTAGCCGGCAGCTACACTGCCGACTACTATTTAATTAGGGGTTTAACCCCTAATCTAACTAGGTTTAATTTTTGTTTTTTTTAAGATTAATTTATATGTGTTGTAGATTTATTATGTGTTGAATCTAGATTAATTTTAGATTAATTTTTTTGTTAATTGTAGATTTATTATCTGTTAATTGTAGATTTTATATGTTAATTATAGATTAATTAAGTTTTTTTACTGTTATATTAAATTTCGGTTAGTTTTAGGGTTAGTTAATCAAGGGTAGAATAAATATTAGGGTTAATTTTAATTGGGTGTAATTATAATTTTAAAATCGTCCACTTTGGACTCGCGCGCACCAAAATCGTCCACTTCGGACTCGCGTGCGCCAAATCGTCCACGGTGGACTAGCGTCGGAATCATCCACAATGGATGGACTTGCGTCGGAATCGTCCACTTTGGACTCGCGCGGAATCATCTACTATGGACTCGCATCGGCATTAACAAATTTAGAAAATAATCAAGACGATTTGATATGTTTCACGTACGTATTCAAATTTTAATTTTGCAAAACCTTATATCCGTTCGGGGGTTGTATGTTCGTGTAAATGAAGTAAATGATCTTTTGTACGACGTACAACCCTTGAATTGTCCTTAATTGAACAATTTGGGAACATAGTTATTTATATTGCACTTAATTTATTTGTTTTGGTCATTATTCATTTTTAAATTTTGATTTGTATCTCCCTTGTTCTTCGATACGCGCCCAGATGATATGCGTATTCAGAGAACTATAGGGAGATACTGCCGAAATTTAGAATGAAGTTAATGACTAAAACAAATACTAAGTGCAATATAAATAACATGAATCCCGAATGAAATAGGACCATCCCACCTAAAGACATTACCAAAAGATATTGCCAACTTTTTGACAGAACATGTTGAGCGATTGAAGTTGGATGTACCGACCAATTCATCGTGGAGCTATAACGGACGAATTTTGAGTAGGCGTAACTTACTTCTTAAATTTTGCATACTCGAATAAAAAATTCCTTAGTGGTGATAAAATACAATATCTGTGCCGAAAATGTTCAAACATAAGATTTTTGGATCGGGAAACTGTCACAATGCATCTGTATACAAAAGGATTCACACCAAGATATTTTATATGAAATTATCACGGGGAGTCACGTCAAGTCGGGACGTCTAGCAATCCTATTGTCCAAAACTCATGGTGAATACTTTACTGTGATTGTTTCTTCTTCCAATCCACCTAATCCCTATAGAACAAAGATTCTGGATAGTCTTGGTAGACAACTCCATTTAAATGACAATGTTGAGTCAGTGACTGAGATGGTACAGCTACCAGATACTACGATAGTTGAAGTCATTGAAGAACAACTTGCGATACAGATTTAATTGTCGAATAAGGAGGCTGTAGAATTTTACGAGATGTTGAAAGCTGTCGGTGAACCTTTGTATGAGAATTATCCTAAATATACAAGATTTTCGGCAATGACGCAACTTCTGAACATCAAGTCTGATTGTAATATCAGCGGGGTTGTGTTTGATCGGATTGCAGGCCTTTACCATGGTATGCTATCTCCAGATAACAAGTTTGTGCCAACTTTTTATAAAACAAAAAAGTTGATGAGGAAATTGGGGCTTGGGTACGGAAAGATACACACGTGGCCAAATAACTGCATTTTATATTATAAAGAAAATGCACAGTTGGAGCAATGCCCGGTATGTGAACATCCTCATTACAAGAAGAAGAATCCAGTCCAACAAAATAATATCCCCTTTAAGGTGCTTCGGTATTTTCCACTGACACCGAGGCTTCAAGGGTTTTCATATCGGAAAAGACTGCCCCCTATATGTATATTAAATTAATGTTAATATTAAATATCGATCGATAATAATAAATTTATTTTTTATTAAGGCTCATTATACATGGCCGGAGGACCAGACTCCTTTTGTGGAGAGTGCATGAGAGTACGTTGCCCGCGCTCGCTACAACGGGCTGCTTCAACAGGCCCGTAAGACCGTAATGAAACAGCTGGGGGCCACACAGATTGGGCAAACTTGGGGACACTCCCCCGAGTGGATTCTTGGACCTGTATGGGACTAGCTTGTTGAGCAGTGGGACACGCCTGAGTGGCAGGAGGTCTCCCGGATAGTGTCGAGAAACCGCATGTCCGGGGAGACAACACGGGGGCGCACCACACTAGTGGCTTCGTGTCTTTTGTGGTGCATGAGCGTCGTATGGTATATATAATTTCCTTACTTTTATTAAAATATTATATATTGTGTATATTGATACTAACTCTTTTTTTTCTAATGTAAGATGCGAGTTGCGGAGGACGGCACCGTCCAACGCCCCTCGTTGATGCAAGTGTTTGAGCGCACTCACTGTCGACGATGAGGAGCGGGGGACTATGTCGATAGTAGGGCCTCGATCATCATGGTAACTATTTATGTCTATTTAATTTACATAATTTTTATTTATAGTTTATATATATATATATAATTAAAAATATAAACGCATGTAGGAGACCTACAAAGGACCATGATCGAGGGCGGAGGCACGCCGAAGGAGTTTGATGCGGGTGTGGGTCGAGGTCGTAGGTGGTTGGGAGCATGGCCGTGTTTATGGCTTTATAGACAATGGCCATGCACGCGTCGTGTTAGGGTCACTTGTGGAACCGACCCCTCCCGCTACGGGTGAGAGGCCCTCGACATCGCAGACACAGAACTAGAGCCGGATAGCGGCCATGGAGTCCGAGCTAACACAACAGAGAGCGACAATAGAGGAGCAGAGACACAAGAATGACAAGTGAGACAGACGATGCAGAACATACAGACC
Source organism: Canna indica (assembly GCA_034359265.1). NCBI lineage: Eukaryota > Viridiplantae > Streptophyta > Magnoliopsida > Zingiberales > Cannaceae > Canna > Canna indica. Next base: position 17,808,081 of record CP136892.1, read on the forward strand.
CTCCTCACCCAGATTGCATCTCACTCGGGCCTTCTGCCGATGATGACGTAGTTGTCGTCCTCCTCGACCCAGTCGCTGTCGACTCCACCACCTCCACTGCAGCCGTGAGATTTTGGTTTATTGTATTTCGATTATATTTTGATACTTGTTAGCCTTCGATTTGAGGCTTAGATACCTGATATAGATGTTTATACTTTATATTTCATATTTTGATACTTGTTTGCCTCCGATTTGAGACTTAAAGTTGTTTATATATATTTATAGTTGTATATATATGATATTTTGATACTTGTTTGCCTCCGGTTTAAGGCTTAGATTGATGATATTTAAGTAAAACTTGTATGGTTGGTTGAAAATGCATGTGTATGAGGTTTTGTGGTTGTAATCTGTGATTGAAAATGTCTAGTTGTAATTTGTGATTGATGATATCATTATATATACAGGAATTTTCAAAATTTTAATTTTTTTCAGTTACAGAATATAACTTCAGTCACACCTTACCCACGACTGCTCGTCACTACGCCGTGCCTGAAAGCGTATCGTAAATAGCTGATGGTCTGGACAACAACAAATATCATGATTGATAATAATATCACCGACGGCTCATAGCCGCGGCTGATGTGTTTAAATCAGTGACAACCGCCGAGAGCCATCACTTATGTGTTTAAATCAGCGACAGCGCGCGCGGCTATCACTGATGATTACTTGTGACGGTAAAGGTCGACTTTCACAACTTATTTGAGACACGCACACCAGTGATGGTCTTTTGCCATGGCGCTCGCCGTTCGTGATAGTTTTCACCGACGGTTCAGCTACGGCATTAGCCGTCGGTGACAACGACAATTTTAGTAGTGAAATCACCAATGAGATTCCTTTCAATCTTAGCAGTGTAATATATAAGCAGATTATTTCAATTAGGAGCAGACTTCTATCTAAGTCCATAATGTTCTTAATTTTTCCAAACTTGATCTATGGAATCCTTGAAAGACAATGATTCAAATGCTCATCAGATGAAGTACTAGAACCTTTGGGTACTTCACTCAAGATTCATCACAAGATCCTCAAGAGGGTCGGAACTCTTGGAAAGAATTTGCCCAGTCCAAGTTCTAGTGTCAAGACTGTTTCTAGTGCTGCTTCTGGTGCAACCTCAACTGCTGAAAGAGAAACCCTAGATGAACTGTTCTCCACCAGAGAAACCATGGCTAAACTCCAACAGTAGGTAATCACTATTGAAAAGAAAATCATTGAGTACTTTACTACAGCCTTTACAGAACCTGCCTCCCTTTCCTCTGGAAGTTTATCTGACTCTTCCTCTAAAAGTTCTGATTAAACATTTAACTGTCTTGTTTTACTCCTTTTGCTTATTATGCCAAAAAGGGGGAGAACAAGCAGTTACAACTCTCTGGTTTTACTACTCTTTGTGTGGGTGAAGATACATTTAACTTCTCTAATTGTGATACTTGATACTTTATGGTGTGGATACTGTTGTGGTTCTAATATTTGATACTGTGGATGCTCTCGATGTAATCTTTTTTCTTGCTATGTGATGTGACTATGTGGATTTATGGTCTAAACTATGACCTTGACTGTTGGGTACTATTATTTAACTGTTGAATCTTTTTTTTTTAATAGTTATTTTTGCTTTAGTTGAAACTTCCTATTATCATCTCATTTTACTGCTTTGATCCGATCAGTATGGGTTTTGCCGAATAAGCAAAATGGGGAGAATGTTAGTGTTTGACTTTTATGTGTTGGCTATATTTGACAAAACTATTTTTGGATAATTATCAGTCTTATGCACAGTCTCAATAGTAAGGAGCACTGCTTATGTAATGATAGTTACAATTATGTAAGGACAATTTCAACTGCTCCTATAGTCTATGACTTTCTAGATATGATGACAGTTACAACTGTGACTGGGATGTCATAGAGAGGCAAGTCATGTACTTGTAATAACAATAGATTTTGTTATTTCCAATTCACTGTAGTACGGATAGTTGGATTTCTAAGTGTGAAATCTTAAAGCTAGAAATTGTACTTTCTAATAGTGGATTGAGCATCTGTTCGGTGAGTGCCCCGCAAATTAGGTGATATTATTTTTCACCGAACAGCGTAAAAAAATACTTGTGTTTATGTATGTTTTGTTTTGGTTCTTATTTTACCACTTAAGGCAATTGTTATAGTAGTTGCAACTTCCTGTGGAACTGTCATTTACAGAAGTTCCCTTACAGACCTTATTGCCATTTTTTATTTTTTGTGCAGAGTGCACGCCATCAATCCAAAAGTGACAGATGTTGCTAGCCGTTGCTAATGACTTATTTATATCACTAACGGTCCACTGGGCCCTCTCTAAGCTGTGGCTAAAACTTATTTTATTTCGTGCCTCGTGCGCACCATCGACTATGAGTGACGGGCTAAGGCGATCGTATGCGAGCCGTTACTGATGTTGTCACATCGGCCACAGCCAGTGTGACCATCAGGAAACCATGGATGTTTCCGACGACTTAGGGGCTCGTCGGTGAGCCACGTTAGTGAAAGCAACTATTCTAGTAGTGGCCCCCGATTATTCTTCCTTGGTCCATAATAATTCATCTAATAATGATGAATTAATTCATTACCTATCTAATAGTGATGAATTAAATTCATCTCTCTATCAAATTGGGAGTCTAAACTAATCTCCCTATTTAATAGGGAGGTTAGACGCATGGGTAGACCAAACTTGATTTCCCTAATTCGAATTCAAATTCGAACCAGAAATTCTATTCAAAATAAAATTTATGTTTCCCACCTTGTAAGAGTCGACCCACCTTGAACCATGAGTTGTTTCACTCCTCGAACCGGACCATGGGTTCGGTTCGGTTCAACACTTGAATCGGACTCGGAGCTAGTTTAGACCTATCGTGTGTCATACCCTACAAATTAGAGTTCTGAGGAATCCCTTCCTCAAGTACTTATAATTTGTTCGAATAAGAAACTCCTTTCCCATTTTATCTGTAAACGAGAATCGTGATCGTGTTGCAGCATGTCCATACTAGTAGACATTAAGTCTTGCGTTCAGGCTCTATCTCATAAAGCCCGTTACGAGGGTAGCCTATTTTGTTTGTGACCCATTGGGTCACATACTAAGCCAGCAATGAGGTGTGCATAATGGAGAGTCAAACTCGATTAAACACCTTCTATTCGAATTTCCACGAGTCTCCACTAAACCACTTTAATGCAGTCGTGTGAGACTCCAATCACAAGTCATGTTTGACGTCTAGCAACATATCATGACCACCCGTATAGTGTGAGGTTTAATCTGCAGGGATCAAACGTCCTTTGATGATTAGTTATCGTGCAACTAAATCCTTCAGTTATAATGTCCCGAATGCGGCTAGGGTACAAAATTCGTGTCAAACCCTAATACTGATTCATATATATTCCACTCTTTCAAGTTGTCGTCTCAACCATGAAATGTCATAAACTCTTTTTCGACTTTCATATCCACTTTGGCCAGAGATTCCCGAGTCAACACTTACGGGAGAACAAAGGACACTATCTCCTCTCACTATGAGTAACTGATTTCTTGTTGGTTGCTCACCTACCTCCATGAAAGCTTCACTATGCCCAATAGTACACACGACTTCGCAAGCCATGCAGGGCTAACATCAAAATGATAGATCGTCAATCACAAAATTACCATGACAACCTCAAGTCCAAGGATTGCGTGCACCCACTATCACTTGAGGAACAACCTATTGACACTCATGTAAGGATTCCATTTGGTGTTCCTCGAGCGGGACACACATGTAAGGATTCCATTTGGCTTTCCTTGAGCGGGTTCACTCACTGAACTCATTCTCTAATGAGCACATGCACTTGTACATTAATGACGCTTCATAGGTAACTGCGAGATCACCTATCCCCTATCAAATAGGACACATACCAAATGGGACTAGTCTTGCTAGAATCAACGATCCCCTACTCGGTGATGCTATGACTAAGAACTTACTCTCCACACACATCTGACTTATTCTTCAAGAAGTATACCTACAAAAATCAATTGTAGTCATCTTTGAACACATTAAAAAGTCTAAAACCACAATAAGAACTTACTTCCATAGGTCTGCAACGATCAGAATGGACCAATTCAAGAGGCAAAGTAGTTCTGTACATACTTTTCTTTGGAAAAGACAAACGAGTTTGTTTTCTTGCAGCACAAACTTCACAAACAATGTCAACTTCATCAGTTGAAACAGGTAAACCCATCACCAATTGTTTGAAAGTCATTTCTCTTAGCTTTCCTACACTTAAGTGCCCAAAACGGTCATGCCAAAGACCAGAATCAGTAACACAAGTTGAAGCAAGAGCAAACTCAGGATTCTTGAGGAAGAACAAGTTATTACGAGGCATGGAAATAGTAAGAACATCATCAGAATTTTCTTTAGAAAAAACTTTGCATTCATTGTTAGCAAAATGAATCCCATATCCATCTTTCAATATTTGTCCAACACTAAGCGGATTGGATTCCAAATCAAGAACATAAAGAACATCTTTAACTATAAAGTTACCTCGATTTGTCTCCAATTTTAAGTTACCCAGTCCTTGAGCCATTCGAAAGGAACCATCACTAAGTTGAACATTGACTTTGTGGTCATGATTGAGTTTAACAAAGAGATCTAAATCTCTAGTCATGTGGTTGCTACACCCTGAGTCTAGATACCAACCATCATTGCAAAAATAGCTATCATTGATTTTAGCCAAATGATGTACCTTATCGCCATTGTTACCTTCGTTTGTTTCTTCTTCACCAAAATTGGCTTTGTTCTCCCTTTCGTGGTTTTGTTTTTGCCAATAGAAGAGTTCAATATGTCCATAACGCTTACAGTAATAGCATTGAATTCTTTTCTCTCCAAAGGATTTGATATCATCACCAACTTTGGATTTTGCTTCTGATTCTTCTGATGGTGAATCTTCCATTCTTCCCTTTCCTTTCTTAATCTTGCTTCCAAAACCCATAAATGAGGCAGAACTATCTGTGCTCAAATCGCTTCATACGATCTTCATGCGACAATAAAGAACTCAAGAACTCTTCACTGGTCAGATTCTTGTTATTCTTTCCTTCTTCGATAGCTGCCACAATATGATCATATTTTTGTGACAAGCTTCGGAGAATCTTTTGGACAAAATTGACATCATCAAGCTCTTCCTCGTAACTTCTAATTTGATTAACAATCTCAATAAGACCATATACAAAACTGTTCATATCTTCATGGTCCTCCATAAAAAAACTTACAAAGTGACGTATGAGAGTTTGTAGTTTCACTTCAATAATTATTGACGTACCTTGATATTGGTTCTTGAGAGTATCCCGGGCGTATTCGGCAGAGGCAATTCTTCCTAGACGAGAGGCAATGGAATCTTCCAATCCTTGCTGAATACAAAAGATCGCATTGTCATCTTTTTTTTGAATCGTAGCCTTCATCTACAATCTCCCCCATGTCTTGGGAGATGAAGTAATTATCCATCTTCAAAGACCAAAGCTCACAACCCGTTCCTCTGAATACTGGAATGTGTGGCATTTCAGATGCTGCGGCGTTGGCTATGATACCAAAACACTGCATGATTCAGCTTTGATACTAAATGTTTTTTCAGAACTTTAGTCAAAAGTGGAACAAGGAAGAATAGGAGTACTGCATGGCGCATGCAATGCAGGTAGTATCTCAAAATGATTCACAAAGGCCAATTGAATTCAAAAGAATGGAAAGACTCAAATATTCTTGGATACGAAGTTCGGAAGGAGTACATGTATATATTTATACAATGAAGAATACAAGTGCAATAAAGCTTTAACTAAGCTTTAACTAAGCTAACAAGCTTAGTTTTAATCGAAGAAGCTTCTCCATTCTTCTAGGGATGCTTCTCCGACCTTCTAGCTCATCATTACACCACAACAAATTGGCCGATATTATTAGTCGAATTAATTAATTACTTGATGAGTGAATTAATCAACGTACGCTATAAAAAGTATTTGAATCTTAACAATAAAAAAATAGATATATCAAATGCTTAATTTGAAGGCAAATTTATCCCCCACAAGGAAAATTATATACTGCATGGTATGTAGATTTTATAGCTAATAATAGTGCTTATATATAAGATGTACAATTTTGTTGGTATATATGATATTAAGATTCAACTTGATCCATAGCAATTCTCTCTCAAATATACTCATATATTTTAGTGGTTAAGCCCAAAAGAAATGCTTTCTCACAAAACAACCACATCAATCATTTAAATTCACATTCCAAGCACCAGCTAAGAAAGTGTCAACATGATATAAAAATTATAGATTTACATAAGTAAATCATTAATAAAGGTAACGCGACTATCGCATTACTCGTTCATCTCGTTATAAGCCAAATAAAGTGCTAGGTATAGGCGCACTTGATATATTTTATTACAAATCACTTATTTATTTTAGCCAAATATTTTTCATGTTAGATAATCAAATCGAACATAATTAATTAATGAACAAAAGTGGGCTAATCCTTTGGTAGCAAAGATTGCCAATATTATTTTCCTATTTAATTAAGTTATATATAAAATCAATATATACTATAACTTTAATATCATTCGTCTCGTTGACCATCATTTAATTACAATTACAATCTATGCGGTGGGCCTGCGCCAGCATTACCTTCACCAATATATGCAAGAATGACCGGTGACTCCACAATGGGGCACGAATTATATTCAAAATTGAATTAACCAAGACTTTGGTAATTGACATGCATGACTCTATACACGTATCTGGGGGTTAATGTTGACTTGAGTAACTACCTAGTAGTTAATATGCAAATTAATTTTCAAGTAAAAGCGGACTGGATTTCAATTTATGCACATGAACTGACAGAAGTATTTACAAATTAATCTAATTGAATATTGGTGCATATATAATTTAGTTAGGAAATTATAAAGATATAGCCATATTAATTAATTTGGCTGCAATTCGTTGACTATGTATATATTCAGGTCTAGGTACCATGCATACGTTGACTATATATATATATATATGCAGGTCTTGTATCAATTGTCAAAGTCTAAATATTTGTATCTTGACCAAATTAGTCTTCCATCTTATTGAACTATATATGAATTCTGAATCATTATTACTATTTCATATATATATATAATCTCGTCAAAATAATTAAAATATAAAGTGTAGTTAGACACGTTCATCCCACAAATGAAACAATTCCGTGTGATTTCGTTCGTACTTACATTTGTTAATAGACTACGTACTGAATGAGTAGATAATTTGCATATATAAATGTAACCCCAGAGAAGTGCCGGGGCGGTCAATTAGGTCAAAGTCTAATTAGTTGGAATGAGATTGAAATCCTAGAAATTTAATTAAGTCTTTCTCGATCCCTCCCTATAAAAACGCCAAAGGCTCATGCATCAACCATCGCACCAAAACAACTATTTTAATTAATTAACTGATTAAGGTTGTGTGTTAATTAATTTTCTTAATTGATAGCAAAGATGAAGGCTTCTTCAGCTTCCGCGCACCTATTGCTTCTTGTCCTCATTGTTGCATCTGCCAATCCACTAATTACCGCCCTACGACCACTTGAAGAAGTGAGGATGGGCGATGGTGGTTTGATGTTGGAGCTCAAAGCGACGCCTTCAAACCCAGGTCATTCATGCCATGGAGAGTTCAACACTTGCCCCCCACCTCGATCAAGTCATGTCGTTAATAATTAATTGATATATTTAATTTAAGATTAATGATGTGATGTAAAAATAAAATAATCCCTTTGAGAGATTTTTGAAATTGTTGCTATGATTTAATTATTAGCATGAAATAAAACATGTAGTTGGAATTATTTCCTTGATTTGTAATAAAATTTGTCAAGTGTCGACTACATATATAAATTCGTCTATCAATCAATTTTGTGTATGAATACGTGGAATTTACAAAGTTTCCAGCAGCCATGGTATTTAATTAAATATGTCATACTTGAGATGATAAATCAAAATGTTTAAGGGAACAATTCAAATCACCATCATAATGATTGTATGTTGTTTAATTAAATATGTCCTAAGATGATAAATCAAGATGTTTAAGGGATTCAAATCACCATCATAATGGTGTTAATGTCGACAATCGAAGAATTATAGGGTTGTGGAGAATCCCCAACACCAATAGGTTCACTTACATCTCAAAAAATAGAAACACTATTAATGGCTCCATTTAAGGCAGCTGAGTTTGTATTTATCATTACATCATTATTAAGTTCTGCACCATCATCGCAGTTGCGGCTCCCTAAGAATTTTTTTTTTTTTTGTTAAGAAACAACTAGGAACTTAAGAAATGTCACCTCCCACACTAGAAGAGGGTAGAGAAAGCAGTGAATCACTGATCTTGCATTCTTCGCCACTTGCTAATGTAGGACTATATTCCTCCCCTAATCCTTTACTATTATTCAACATTAAGCAATTTGTACAGCCCAGTTCATTACAGTAACTAGCAATTAAAAACTCATTGCTCTCTACACTTCCACTTCTCAATACATTGTCATACACTAAACTAGCAATTAAACTATCCAATACTAAATTTATCCCCGCTCTTGCACACTCATGGGCTTTTGTATTTACCTCTCTCCTGCAAAATTGCCATCCCGGCAAATTTATATTTGTTGCCAATCTCTTCACTCTGTCCACTAACACAGATATATGCCATGGAGTTTGGAATTCTCCTCTCAGGAATTTCACAATCCTTAAGCAATCGGATCTTACAGTTAACCCAAACAACCCTTTTTCCTAGCATTATCTAGGCCATACCAAATTGCCTTAGTTTCAGCCATTAGAGCACTCACTGCTCTATCTTTACTTCCTCCTCTTAGGATTTCATTTTGATATATGTCAATTATTACAAATCCATATCCTGCCTCTTCATTACTTCTCTAAGCCGCATCACAAAATATAGTTTAATTCCCCACCTGTTCCTCCTCAGTATCTACTACATCCCTCCCTCCTTCATTACACTTGCCTTTGTCAGCATACATGTACTCCAACACCAATCTGTTCACCTATTCCATCAATATTCTTACATTCCAACATTTATTTTCAAATTTGCTCATATTTTTATTTTTCCATAGCATCCACAAAGCAGTAGCCAAAAATGCCTTAATCAAGCTCCCTAAGACTCCACTATAGCCGTCTGCCTCAGCCAACCATTTGCCTATCTTCCATTCCTTTCTGAATTTAAATTTCACCCCAATATTCATTTCAGCCTCTTTCCAAAAATCTTCTGCGTAACTGCAGTCAAACAATATGTGATTTAACTCATCTACACCTTCTTTGCAAACCTGACATTGTTCAGCATCCATGCCTGAAAACTTACCAAACCAGCTTGATGTGGGTAATCTGCCCCACAACATTTTCCAAATGAATATTTTGATCCTTTCAAAACATTTGACCTTCCAAACTTCCCTCCATTGAATCCCAGGAATGCTTGCCACCTCCTCTTTGGTCTTTAAATATAGGTATGCATTTCTTACTGATAACTCCCCTTTCCAATTGTCTCTCCATATCCCTCTACCCTTTCCTTCCTCCTTATCAATAGGGATAGAGTAAATCATTCGACTCAGATTACTATCAAAACAATGGCAAAACTCTCTTAGCCATAAAAGCACTTCTCATTAATTTTAAATCCCTTATTCCCAGGCCCCCTATACCTTTGTTTGATGTTACTAACTTCCAGCTTATCAACTTTGCTGACTTCCTATCTCCACTAGCATTCCAAAAGAAATCACTGGTCAGTTTGGTAATTTTTTCAATTGACTTACCACTTACCCAAGAAGTCATTAAGGTGTGGGCTGAAATAGAGTTCACTGCTGAATTTATCAAGACTTTCCTTTCTGCTTGTGTGATTAGTTTTCTAGCCCAGGGTTCAATCGTGTTCTTGACTTTATCCTCCAATTTTATTTCATATTCTCTACTCAGCCTATTTGGAGATATAAAATTGCCAAGGTACCTCATGGGAAATTTGCCTTCCTGCATATCAAAGAACTCACATATTTCATGCTTGACAGATGGTCTGCACCTTTTCAAAAAATACAATTCAGATTTCATCTTATTTATCCTCTGACCTGATGCTTCACAATATGAATTTAAAACCTTCTTCAATTCTCTACATGACTTCATATTTCCCTTAATGATGATAATTAAATCATCTGCAAAACATAGATGAGAAATCATAACATCACCAAACACTATAGGCTTAATATGTCCTTCTGCAATAGCCTTCTTTAGGAGCTTAGATAAAAACTCCTCCATCAGAATAAACAGGTAAGGTGACAGTGGGTCACCTTGCCTGATTCCCCTTTTTCCTTTAAATATCTTTGAGAATTCTCCATTTAGCTTACATTGAAACTCCTCATACTCTGTGAAAAACTCTGTTTTCAAAACCTCCCAGTTAGCTATGAAGAATTCAACTGTGTAGCCATCTAACCCTAAGCTTTTCCCTCTTCCCAATGAATTGAGTGCACCCCAAACTTCCTCCAAACTGATCTTCTTCTTCAATTCATTGCAATCCTGCTCTGACAATTTTTCCCAACTGAGTTCAAATAACCTCCAATTGCTAAAATCCTTTATCCCCTCCTCTCCCCATAAGTTTGCTTACCAGTCTGCCATTGAGTCTACCATAACCTTTGTGTCTTTGACTACTACACCATTGACCTCAAGCTCTTCTACCATATTTTGCCTTCTTCTCAGTCTTACCACATTGTGATAGTACTTAGTATTTTTTCACCTCCTTCCACCCATTTTTTCCTTGACTTACTACACCACTGCAATTGAATTTGTTTACAAAGTGCACCTATCTTGTTAGATAAGCTTCTCATGAGCATTTTTTCATTTTTAGAAATTTCCATTCTTTCCTCCTTCATTTCCAGGTTCTTGCAACCTTTTTTTTGTATCTCTTAAACTTAGTTCCAGATTACCTATTCTTTCTCTACTCCATCTTTCCAAATCAATTTGTAAAGGAACTAACTTCTCGGACAAGCTCCTCTCCCTGGCCACATTGTTCCTCAAACTATCCTTTACTACTTCTTTTCACTCTGGATATTCAAGTCAGCACTGCTCGAAAATAAATCGTTTCTTCCATTTATTACCATTGCTTTTGTGCTCTCCACAATCCACTATGGCCCTATGATCAGAATCAGTCATTTGTAGGTTTCTCGCAAAAATGCCATAATTCATGTCAAACCAGTTGGTATTGAACAGTGCCTTATCCAACCTTGCATGTATTCTGTTGTGCCCTTCCCTTTTATTTGACCAGGTGAATCTTGGACCCTTCCAACCAGCATCCGTAGGTCCAGCCTTCTCTACAAACTCCCTAAAGTTTGTTACAGATTTCTTCACCATAACATGTCTGCCTCCTTTTTTATCTTCTACATAATTAATACAATTAAAGTCTCCTACAACCAGCCATGGAATCTTACCTACATTTCAGTCACCAAGGAGCTTCCAAAGCAATCTTCTTACCTTCCCCTTAGTGTTAGCATATATTCCGGATAGTAGAAATATCTTCCCATTATTCATCTGTACAATGACATTTATTGACTGGTCATCCTTGAAGACCACTTTCACCTTCAATCTATCTTTTCTCCATACTAACAAAATTCCTCCTAATCTCTCTTTACTTTCCACTGCTTCTGTATCCTAGTTCCTCCACCTTCTTGACAAATATTCCTCTAACTCAGAATTCTCCAAATGAGTCTCCTGCAACAAAACTGCATCCACATTGTACTCTGCAATTATTGAATTCAAGTAAGTATTTGCTACCTCCTTTTTTGCTCCCCTAATGTTCCAAGAAATTAACTTCATTTGATAGAAATAATTTCCTCCCCAACACTGCTTTGGCTGCCAGGGTCGCCTTCAGCTCCATAAGCATCAGTTTCTTTCATAAATCTCCTCTTTTTAAATTTTTGGTTTTTGAACAAAATTAGAACATTCACTAAGCCATCATTCAAAGACACATTTTTCCTTGTCTTAGAACCTCCTTTTTCTGTTATTCTTGATAGCTCCGCGTCAATACTTGCCTCCAAAAAATCTTCTTTAGCAAAGTTATTCTCTAGAATCCTGGTAAAAGAAATAGACATTTTTTCAGCTAATATCTCCAATTCCTCCTTGGAATTACTATTTTCATCTCCCTTTTAAACATTTTTCTTCTCTCCTGCAGCTTTAAAACAACTCACATTTTTTCCCCTCTCTCCTTTAAGAATTTCAATCTCCATCTCATCCTTTTTTTCCTTCCTAACTTCCTTACCACTTGCAGCTACAAAGCTCATTCCATCACTGCTCTCTACTTCTTTTCCTTTCCCTACTTTCCTGACCCATACATTCTTGTTAGAGTTATTTGTGTTGTAGATGTTTACTGGCCTGGCTGTGTTTTCCATCTTCCTGTTATATTGCAATTTCCTAGTCTCCTGACTGTCCAAGGCCTTCGCACCTTGCCCTCAACTTCATTACTCCTCTCATAAGCTGGATTGTTCAATACAACAAAAGCATTATTGAGCATTCGATTATCAATAAAGTTATTCTTCCAAGGCTTTCTACTCCTTTTATGCACCTGAACCCAAGGCCCCAAAAGTCTTTCTTCCTCAACAACCTCCATTTCATCAGCATTTACTTGTTTCTTATTATCAGATTTGACTGCAATTGTTTCACATTGGCCCTCCTTATGTCCAACCTTTCCACAGGTATAACACAATTTTGATAAATTCTCGTAAGCAATGGTTTGAAAAAATTTGCTCCCCTTAGCTTCAATCTAGCACCCTTGTTCTATGGGCTTTTTCAAGTCCAACAATACACAGATTCTTGCATACTTGCCTCTGTTTCCTGATACCGTGTGCTCATTTATTTTTACAGGTTTCCCTACCACTGCCGCAAGTTGCAAAAGGATTCTCTGGTTTAGGAACTCTAACGGTAACCCTGGCATCTGAATCCAGACTGGCACCGAAGAAATAGATTCCTTCATCGGTTGGAAATTCTCTTTCCACTCGACCAACGAAAGGGCTTGACCCCTTAAAAACCACGGGGCCCTGCCATGACCTCCCAGTAATCAATCCCGTTTTCGAACTTAAAAGCAAAAAAATCCAGACGCAAAAAAATCCAGACGAAAGGGTTTTTCCTCTTTTCTACCAGTCTTCTGATCTTGTTTATCTACATCAGCACCTCTTGCCAACCTTCCAGCATTAATCACCTCTATTTCCCTCTCATTATTTGACCTTTCCGCTTCTGGATCGGGAGGCTTTTTTGGCCTCGGGGTGTTCCCCCAAGTCGCCTACAAAAGTCACCCTCTTACGCTCTCCATTCTTACTATACAATCCTCTTTTAATTATTTAATTGCTCCCTAAGAATTTTGAGATAGCAACTACAGTCTCAGATTGAGAACTCCTAGCAGCATTTGTGAAAGCAGCTTCAGCACACTTGAAAACATTAAGGAAATGTACACCTTGCATTCCAAGTTTGGCAAGTGAATCAGCTATTTGATTCACATTTCTTTTAAGGTGATTCCAATCACTTACCATTAGGGCTGAGAAAAACTCGATTCGACCCGAAAAATTCCAAAAAATCGACTCTGATTTAGATCTCTTCTTCAAATTCCCAATCTGATTTAGATCTAAATGCTGATTCATCTCGAAGAGGTACAATCCACTCTGGAAATACTTCTATTGCTGTTGAACCTACCGAAGCTGCTCATATGTTAGGAAATTTTACTACTATGGAAAATCCTCTATTTGTGGAGAAGAAACTTCCTACTGTCTCGTCATCTCAAGATAAAATGAAACGACCAAACTCATGGGCTGTTCTTTTTAAAGAAGCCCAAGTGTTTATAGATTTGCCTCATGGGAAAGTGATTGATGATAAGCTGAAGAAAAATCAAAATTCTTCGGGATCGGTAGTCAGCATTAATGATGATCTTCTCTCAGAAGCCAGGAAATACTAGCGTAATAGTGTGTATAGCAAATTCTACGGAAATACACCTCCCCTGAAATTGATTCAGCAAGTCATGCCTAAAATCTGGAGACTCGAGAGTAGTGTACAGATCATAGACATGGCAGCAGGATTCTTTTGTTTCAAATTTGGTTGTGCAGAGAATTTAAATAGAATTCTAAGTGAAGGGCCATGATTTTTCAGAGGGCAGGCACTCCTCCTTACACCTTGGAGGGCAAATTTTCAACCTCTCCTTGAGAAAATAGAATTAATTCAAGTATGGGATCTGTTTCCTAGTCTCCCTATTGAGTACCTGAAAAAAGAAATTCTAATGAAGATAGCTAGATGCATTGGCCAGTCGATTAGAATTGATGAAGTAACTTTGAATGGACAAAGGGTTAAATTTGGCCGAGTATGTTTATTGTGGAATTTAAATAGTAAACTTCCCTCGGGCATTTGGATATCAGGAGGTGGCAAAAAAAAATTGGCAAGCCATTTCTTTTGAGAATGTGACTAAATTTTGCTATCATTACGACAAAATTGGGCATGCTATGATGAGCTGTCCTCTTAAATCTGATGTTTCAGGTAATGAAATTACCAACTCTTCTAAGATCTTTCAAAATGAAAGCATGGCTGCAGCAAAAACTACTACTGTTAAAGACAATGAAGATGTCTTTGGACCCTAGCAAATTGTAAGCAAAAAGAAGAGGTTCTCAACTAAGAGAACAGATGTTCAGGACAAGAAAGTATTAAATAGATTTGAAACTCTGAATCATCTTAAAGAAGAAAGACATACAAGTAACAGGAAGATGAATATTTCTGACAATGTAATTCTACGACCTACTCCTCCTATACTGAACAAGCCAAATTCAAATCCTAAGCCATCAAATGTGGATGTTGAGCCAGTGGTTAACCACCCTGAAAAGGAATTCTTTGCTTTGAACAATGATAATAGCAAAAAATTTATGTTCCATTCTAAACAAAAGATGCTTGTGATTGTACAAGTAGATGTTGAGAATAATTTGAACAGTTTCCACACAAAACTTACAGATACTTTTGCTATTGCAGTTAGTGAAATAAAAGAAAGTGACTCAAAAATATTTGATGGCATGGATGAGGACTTATGTGACTCTCAAGCAGTTGCCTATGGAAAGGTTAGAAAGCCTAGCTCGCAGCATATTCACCTTGACAGCTATCCTTCAATATTAAACAGAACAAATCAAAGAAGAAAAGAATATTCTCCTCAGATGAAGGGCTCATTGGAACTGATGGAGACCCTCCATTCGGTAGTCAGGCTGAGAACCCTGCCTTATCATTATAAATGAAAGTTCTATTATGGAATATAAGGGATGGTCTCATAGCTACTGGCAGAGATTACCCAGATCTGTTGTTAAATGAACAAAAACCAGAAATTATATTGCTAGTGGAAATACACCTTGACAGTGAAGGATCCAAGCTCTGTATTAAAAAATTTGGAAAAGATTGGAAGAGACTTTTTATGCCTGGAAGTGGTAGAGCTGGTGGCATATTGATTGTTTGGAAAATTGACCTTTATGACATTGAGCTCATATACAAAGGTAACCAAGCAATCCATGTCTCAGTTAGTTCATATGGAAAAAGGCCATGGTTATTAACAGGAATTTATGCTAGTACTAAGGCAAAAGACAGGAGCTTATTGTGGGAATTCCTGAAAAGTTTCAATGCTGACAATAATCTCTGGCTATTGTTGGGATATTTCAATTGTGTTGAAAGTCAAGAAGACAAGAAAGGAGATAGACCTTTTGTCCTAGGAAACTCACTCAGGATCCTTAATGAGCTGACTATAGATGCTAGACTCATTGATTTGGGACATATTGGCTGTAAATTCATTTGGTGTAATAATAGGATGGGTGACAAGAGAGTTTCGGCAAGGCTTGACAAATGTTATGCAAATGGGAATGGCTTTCTATGTTCAACAATTCAGTTGTTCAGCACTTGAAAAGAATCGCTTCTGTTCACAGACCAGTTTTGCTAAATACCAATCATGGGTTCAGTCAACATAAAAGAACCATAAACTTCATATTTGAGCTTTTTTGGTTGGAAAATGATGATATCCTAAATCAAGTTAAAAACAATTGGAGTAAAGATGTGGTTCATACCTGTGAAGCTGAATTCTTTGAAGACTGTCTAGAAAGCTTAGGCAAGAAGCATACTTCCTGGAGTAAAGACAATATTGGACCCTTAGAACTCAGTTTAAAGAATGTCATGGCTGAATTGAACATCTTGAATGCCTTGATGAGAAAGGTGAAGCTTTGGATGTTGAGATCGTTATGATTAGATGTCTTACTAATAAAGCTATGGCTTTGAATAGGAAAATTCATATTAAATGGTGGATCAAGGCTAGAACAAAGTGGATTGAGATGAATGACAAGAATACT
This sequence comes from Canna indica, assembly GCA_034359265.1. NCBI lineage: Eukaryota > Viridiplantae > Streptophyta > Magnoliopsida > Zingiberales > Cannaceae > Canna > Canna indica. The sequence goes on from CP136892.1 coordinate 17,824,487, forward strand.
AAATATTTCCACAACTTGGCTAAATTCAAAAACAGGAAAAGTTTTATCTTTGAAATTGTAACTGGAAATTGTGTCATCACAGAGAAAAAAGCTTACTAATAAAGCTATGGCTTTGAATAAGAAAATTCATATTAAATGGTGGACCAAGGCTAGAACAAAGTGGATTGAGATGAATGACAAGAATACTAAATATTTCCACAACTTGGCTAAATTCAAAAATAGGAAAAGTTCTATCTTTGAAATTGTAACTGGAAATGGTGTCATCACTGAGAAAAAAGAAATCAATGGAAGTTTTGTGAGCTGGTACATGGATCTATGGAAAGAGGAAAAGCATTGCTTTTTAGACTATTCTCGGTTCTCTAACTTGAAATAGAGTAAGCTACCATCTTCTATGCATCATGAGCTAACTAATGGGATCACTGAACATGAAGTAATTATTGCAATGAATAGCCTAGGCAAAGGGAAGGCTCCAGGCCCTGATGGTTTCAGTTTAGAATTCTATCTCAAATTTTGGGAGATCATTCGTATTGAGTACATGAAGGCTATTAATTTTTTCAATAATGAAAGCTGGTTGCCTGATTCTTGGGGTCATACTAATCTCATCTTCATTCCCAAATGTGAAAGACCTAAGACTGTGAAGGATTATAGGCCAATTGCACTTTGCAATGTGGCTTATAAGATATTGTCTAAGGTTCTAGTAAACAAGTTGAGACCCTGGGTTAGATGTATTATCTCAAAAGAGCAAGTTGCTTTTGTCAAATAAAAGGAACCTAAATGACAATATTCTTATGATTTCTGAAATCACTAGCATCATTAGTAAATCAAAAAGGAAACACCTCTACTTTCTCATTAAGCTTGACCTTGAAAAAACCTTTGACAGGGTAAATTGGGATGCTCTTAAGGCTGTTTGTAAATGTATGAACATACCAAATAAGTTCATAGGATGGATAATGGCTTATCTTAAAGCAGTCAACTATAGGTGTTGTACAAATGGAAATAGTCAAGCTATTTTAAAGGATTTAGGGGTGTTAGACAAGGAGACCCCCTCTCCCCTTATTTGTTCATTATATTGCAATAATTGCTCTCAGCTTTAATCAAAGACAAAGTGGATAGGGGTAAGATTAAAATCTTCAAATACAGGAATATTTCACTCAGCCATCTTTTTTATGCTGATGATATTATCCTGACAATGAAATGTTGTAAGAAATCTTGCATGGCTGTTAAAGAAGTATTGGCTCAATATGGCAGTATCACTTGTTGTGTGAAACCCGACACTGACGAAAATCCGTTCTTCCTAGATTTGGTCGACCCGTCGGTCGACCGAATGACTGGAGCCAGGGTCGCGATTAGGCTATCTCCAGTTCGATCAGTCGATTGGTCAATCACCATTCTGCCTCTTTTTTACATCTGTCGATCGACCAACCGATCCACCGACGTAGCCCTGTAATTTGACCTTGGCCAATTTCGGTCGACTGACAGGCTACTGCCTATTTTTACCGACATTCGGTCGACTAGTCGGTCGACCGAACGGGCTGCTCACCATATTATTGCCTTGTTCGGTCGACCGAACCCAGGCTAAGGATGGTTTCTTCCTTGGATTTTTACATGCCTTTTCTATGGGTTTGGTTACCAAGTTTCAAATTGGATAACTTTACAATTTTGGCTTGGGATAAACTATCCTAGGGACTTATTACATTAATTCTACTTGATTTAATCCCAAGCCTTTCTTCAATGATTTCTTCTTTCGTTTCTTTGACGATCTTTTCCTTCGTCCCGTTTGAACGGATTTGGCATGTATATGGCAACCTCAACCTGAACTCAAAACTTCACACTTGGATTAAATACATGTTTGTTATCATCAAAATAAAGATTGAGGCTTAAGAGAGACCCTTAAGCCAACAATCTCCCCTTTTTTATGATGACAAACATAACATAAAATTTTAAGAAAACATAAGCATTTGTGAGTTTGAGTTAAGGCATTCAAGAGTTAGGTACCTTAGCATATGCATTCAACTACTTATAACTCAACCTATGCTCCCCCTATCAATGTGCATATTCAATTACCTATAACTTGACCTATGCTCCCCCTATCAATGTGCATATTGTTTTTAACTCCCCCTAACTCTATATATCTTCCCCTAAACTATAAAACTCACACTAACTATATGCATCGTGAAAACCAAGTGTGACCTTAGATTTTCTCCCCCTTTTGACATCAATAAAAAAGGGTAAGAATTAAGGTACAATTAATGAATTTCATCATAAAAACCGAGAAAGCCACAAAAACTAAGTATCATCTACCACTATAGTCCTTCCCATTAATGTAAGCCTGTAGAAGGCAAACACCAATAGGTCGCAAAGCCCCACTACAGAGCATTACATAAGTGTGGTGATACTTTATAGAATGCAAGCTTTGAAAAAACATATATATTTTGAAGAAAATACACTTTAATTACTAGAAAAAGCACAAATTCCTAATTGCATTCTTAAATTTGTGAAACTTTCTTCAAGTAAGGGTTTTGTAAATATATCGGTAAGTTATTTATCGGTAGATACAAATTCTATCGATATATTTCCCTTAGCTACATTATCCCTATGAAAGTGATGTCTCAAGTCAATATGCTTAGTTCTAGAGTGTAAAATGGGATTTTTGGGTAAGTTTATTGCACTTGTATTATCACAATGTATAGGTATGAAAGAATACCTAAATCTATATTCTAAAAGGGTTTGTTTCATCCAAAGGACTTGCGCACAACAACTAGCCACGGCGATATATTCCGCTTCGGTAGTTGAAAGCACAACCGAGTTTTATTTCTTTGAGAACCAAGAAACAAGACTCGCTCCTAAGAATTGACAACACCCACTAGTGCTTTTTCTATCTACCTTACATCGGGCAATATCAGTGTCCGAAAAACTGATTAAATCAAATGATGCATGACATGGATACCATAATCCTAAGTCAATCGTGCTCTTTAAATATCTCAATATGCGTTTTGCCGCACTTAAATGAGACATCTTAGGGCAAGATTGAAACCTAGCACATATGCAAACACTAAACATGATATCGGGTCTACTAGCGGTTAAATAAAGGAGACTACCGATCATACCTCGATATCGTTTTTCGTCCACTTTAATGCCCTCTTCATCTTTGTCAAGCTTGATGGATGCGCTCATAGGTGTAGAAGCTATCTTGGCTTCATTCATCCCAAACCTTTTGATGAGCTCCTTTGTGTACTTGGCTTGATTGATGAAGATCCCTTTGTTGGTTTGCTTGATTTGGAGACCAAGCATGAAAGAGAGCTCTCCCATCATGTTCATCTCAAACTCATCTTGCATGCATTTAGCAAACCACATACAAAGCATTTCATTAGTAGCACCAAAAATTATATCATCAACATAGATTTGAACTAATAACATGTCATTTTCATGATGCTCAATGAAAAGTGAAACATCCGTTTTTCCTATATCAAAATCTTGTTAAATTAAAAAAAATGAAAGTCTTTCATACCAAGCCCTAGGGGCTTGTTTTAAACCATATAATGTTTTTTTAAGTTTCAAAACATGGTTTGGAAACTCAAAACTTTCAAAATCAGGGGTTGTTCAACATAAATTTCTTCATTAATAAAACTATTTAAAAAAACACTCTTTACATCCATTTGAAAAAGTTTAAAACCCTTAAAGCTAGCATATGCTAAAAGCATTCTAATTGCTTCTAATCTAGCTACGGGAGCATATGTTTCATTATAGTCTATTCCTTCTTGTTGGTTGTACCCTTGTGCCACTAACCTAGCTTTGTTTCTAATAACTAGTCCTTCATCGTCTAGCTTATTCCTAAATATCCATTTGGTTCCAATTATAGTTTGATCACTAGGTCTATGCACTAAGTCTCATACATCATTTCTATCAAATTGGTTGAGTTCTTCTTGCATAGCTAGTACTCAAAACTCATCTTCTATTGCTTCCTTAATATTCTTAGGCTCTACTTGAGAAACAAAAGCTACATATTGGCATACATTTTTTAGTTTAGAATGTGTTACCACTCCCGTTGAAGGCTCTCCAATGACTTAGTCCATTGGATGATCTCTTACCAACTGATATCCTTTAGGGAGAGGTGATAGAGCTTCTTCTTCTTCTTCTTCTTCAACTTGAGGTAGATTTGAGGACCGAGGTTCTTCATGTTGGGTCTCCTCATTATCTTCATCCTCCACTTCTTTATCATGAAGTGTGAGATCCTCAAGTTCTTCACCTACATTCACAATCTTGACATTTCTAGAAGAATCATTAGTTTCATTGAAAGTAACATGCATGAATTCTTCAACAATCATTGTTCTACGGTTATAAACTCTATAAGCCTTAGAGTTAGTGGAATAACCTAGGAAAATTCCTTCATCGAATTTAGAATCAAATTTTCCTAAATTCTCCTTAGTATTTAATATGAAACTTTTACATCCAAAAACATGAAAATATCCCACATTTGGGATTTTACCATTCCAAAGCTCAAAATGTGTTTTCTTAATTTTTGGTGTTAATAAAACTCGATTAAAAATATAACAAAAAGTATTTATGGCTTCAGCCCAAAAATATTTAGGCAAATTATTTTTGCATTACATGGTCCTAGCCATTTCTTGTAAAGTTCTATTCTTCCTCTCAACCACCCCATTTTGTTGAGGGGTCCTAGGGGAAGAAAATGTATGTTAAATATCTAAATCATCACAAAACTCGGAAAATTTTTCATTTTTAATCTCTCCTTCATTGTCACTCCTAATTTTCAAAATTGAAACTCTTTTTTCAATTGAAATTTTCTTTGCAAATATTTTGAAAAACTCAAAAATTTAGTTTTCTTGCCCAAAAAGAAAACTCATGTAAATCAAGAAAAGTCATCAACCAACACATAGCAATATAGCTTTCCACCTAGACTAGCTACATCACATGGACCAAAGAGATCCATGTGCACAAGCTCAAGGATTCTAGATGTACTAACTTGATTAATACTATGAAATGAAGATTTTACTTGCTTACCTAGTTGACATGCATCACAAAGTTTGTCTTTTTCAAACTTTATTTTAGGTAAGCCTTTAACTAATTCTTTCATAGATATCTCTTGGATGAGGCTCATGCTAGCATGTCCTAGCCTTCTATGCCACAACCAAAAGTCATTCTCCATGGCAACTAAGCATCTAACATGAGGATTTGGCAAGATATTTAATTCTATTGTGTATACATTTTCTTGTCTATTTCCAATAAACATGATATCATTTGATTGTGCACTTTTAACAATATATTTAGATACTTCAAAACTATTATGTATCCATTATCACATAATTGTGATATACTGATCAAGTTATGTTTTAACCCATCAACTAATAACACATTTTTAATGCATGGGTAAGGGAGTATACCTATGTCACCAATGCCAACAATCTTACCTTTGGCATTGTCTCCAAATGTGACATGTCCACCATCTTTACTTGATAGGGTTGCAAATAAATTAATGTCTCCTATCATGTGCTTTGAGCAACCGCTATCCAATATCCAAGTACCCCTACTTGCTTGAGGATGCTTCTCCACCTACAAGAGGAGAAGAGACCACTTTAGGTACCCAAATTTTCTTGGGTCCTTGAGTGTTAGTCATTTTGGGAACCCATGTAAATCTTGCATGTGGGTTCCTTCTTAATGCACAATCCTTGGCCATATGGCCAAATATGCCATAAGAGAAGCAATTTCCATTAAATTTTCCTTTTGTGTGTGTGAGCATGAGAGTGTGATGATTTCCTTTTATGGACAACTTTTTGTATGACATTTTGGATGGTTGTTATTTTTTCATTAAGCATGCAAAGTTCCTTCTTTAATGTTAGCATGCTATTATTCAGATGCTCTACTTGATCACATAAATACTTATTTTCATTCTCTAGTTTTTGGTATTCAAACTCTAAGTCCTTCTTAGCTTTTTCTAGGATGCATGTTTCTTCCTTAAGGTTGTTTATTTCTTTCCTAAGGCTATTGCATGAAAGTAATAAGCTATCATTTTCAATTTCTAAAGATCTATTGTCCTTTTTGAGGTCTTTAAATTTTCTCCTAATTGCATTGAATTCATCGTGCATTTGCTCAAATTCATTTTGTAACTCATCTTGAGTAAATGAAACTTCACCAAAAGTAAATTTTACCTCATCATCCTTTGCCATCAAGCAAAGGTTAGCTTTTTCACTCTTTGCTTCTTCTTCACTTGATGAGGCCTCGCTTTCGTCCCACATGGCCATCATTGTCTTCTTCTTCTTCTTGTATTTTTCTTTCTTGTGAGGGTTGGAGGTAGTGGTCATCTTAAGAAGCGGGCAATCCTTCCTTAGGTGTCCGATCTTGTTGCAATGGTAGCAAGTGTAGCCACCTCTTTCCTTCCTCATGCCTCCCCTCATGAAGCTCATGAATCTTCTTGCGACCATCGCCATTTCTTCAAGATCATCCGTCTCTTCCTCAGATGACGACGACTCTTCCGCTCGATGTGATGCTTTTAAGGCAATGGTCTTGCCTTTGGGGGCATCTTCCTCTTGGTATTGCTTCATGTGGGTCTCATGTGTCATGAAAGACCCAATGAGCTCGGTGATCTTCAACTTGCTCAAATCCTTGGCTTCCATGATGGCTGTCACTTTGGGCTCCCAAGATTTTGGAAGGGAGCGGAGGAGCTTCCCTACCTTCTCCTCTTCCCTTATCTCCCTGCCAAGGTTAGCTAAGTCATTTGTAATATTTTGAAACCTAGCATGCATAGCATTAATATACAAGAAAACAGGCTTTCACCGACGGATCTATTACCGACAAAGTTATTTTGTTGTTATTTCCAACAAAATTACCGACGGATAATTAATCCGTTGGTAATTCAGCCTACAAATTTATAAATTTGTTTATTTTTTATTTCCCTCCTTTATTTTAGCCGTTCAACATTTTTCCCCCTCTAACTCAACTAAAATTCGCGCTCTTTTATTCTCAAACGCGCCTATTTCCCAATTCCCAGCCGACAAAGTACTCCTCATGTCTCTAAACCCGTCACTGTGATCCTCTGCCCCGATGAACCCTTCCCCTTCTCGCGATGCCGACGCCAATGCCTTGCCTCCCCTGTGATCCTCTCCCCCGATGAACCCCTCCCCTTCTCGCGATGCCGACGTCGATGCCTTGCCTCCCCTGCGATGCCTCGCCTCACCTCGCGACGCTGATACATCCCCTTGCGACGAATCTGATGGTGCTCGCCTCCTTAGAGGTGACACCTCCCTTGCCACGAACCCGCCTAGGTTTGCCTCTCTCTCTTTTGGGGTTCTTCTTTTTCTATGATTTCTTCTCTGATACCACGATTTCTTCGTCAATTCAGTCTGTGATTTCTTTGTCGCTTCACCTTCTCCGTAATTCATTCTGTGATTCTTCGATCTTTGTTGCTATCTTCAGTCGATGCGGTCTATGAGCGCCTCATTCTTCGATTCTTCATTCTACGATTCTATGAGCAATTCTTCATAGCTGATGCCATCTATGAGCGCCTCTTCATTCTTCATTCTGCTCTTGTAAAGGTATTTTCTCTTGATAGCAATGGTCTTATGTTGCTCTTGTCAGGGTATTTGTTCTTCATTCTGCGATTCTCTTTCCTATTCTTCATTCTGCGATTCTTCGTGTTGCAATTTGTAAGGGTATTTGATTCTAACTTCTAAGCATGACATGTATGTCATTGAGTGTATTTCCTATTCTTCTAACTTCTAAGGATATTTCCTATTCTTCATTCTGCTCGCATGCTGATGTCATTGAGTGTAAATTGAAAGATGTTAGCAGAAGAAATTAAATTCACATGTGTTTATTGAAGCAAGGATTGTCATGCCTAGTATTGTCCCCAAGTCATCCTGAGATTGTTTGCTGCATTGCTATATTTACATTGCCCATACCACATTATATTATAAATGCCCATATCTGTGTCCCTGTCATGCAAGAGTCTGTGCATTTGCATTTCTAATCAAAGTGAATGAGACCACCAAGGTTCTCATTCCTTGGTTTTTGAGTTGGACGCGTCAGCCCAATCTAATTTTAATATCTATGATTTCCTATTCTATGTAAGTACATTTTAAGGAATTTCTATAACTTATTAAATGCAAGACTTGAATAGTAAATTCAGAGTCTGTAGTCTTCAGACAACCTGTAGGTTGAGAATCTAGTTTCATTGTGGTTTTTGAATCCCATGGTAAGCTTATTAAATGATAGACATAGAAGTTAATTTTTTTAATATATAAAACAAAGAAAAAGAACTCTCTTTTAAATGTGCAAGTCACCATTGATCTACAGTACACATAAAAGACTAACAAACATAATCTTCCAATGTATTGCTCCAACAATACATTGCTAGATTAACAGCAAGCATCGGTAAACAACAGATTGTTGATCAGCTATTTAATACATTGCTAGATTGTTAAATACTTGATATGAATACTTGAGAAAGCAAGATTCTTAAACTTTCAATAATAGCTATCAAATTTTCGTCATGAGAATCATATTCTTCAATTTTGTTAAATACCTTACAATTTGATTTGATCAATCATTAAGCTCGTCCTCTTTTGCTTATGATGATGGTCGAACTAGTCGTGACTTTTGGTGAAAAAAATCAGTAATATATTTGATTTCTACTCTGCATTATTTTATACACAAATTCTATCCTAAGACAAATTAACCCTACTCTTGACATTACCACCCACCCCTAGCATCCAAGCATTGCTATAATTCCTACTCTTGTTAGTTAGCTAGCTAGGCATATATATATATATAAGTAGTTTGTCAATTGAGTGACTTGAAGCCTACAGGCCATAGGAAATGTATTTGATTCATGGGATGTGAATATAGCAGCACTATTAATTGGTACAGTTTACAAGATAATAAAATTGTTTGAGAAAAGACATAGTTACCCAACATTAGATTTTGCACAGCAATAATCTTCAACATAAGACCTTTATGCCATATTGAAATAACAATTATAAATATCTTTTGTAGCCCTATCAAATAAACCTAGTCTAGGCTAAATCCTTGATCTAAACAGAGGGGGTGCATAATTTATGTTGTGGTCCAGGGTGTTAGAAATTTGATTATACCAAATAGTAGATCTTATACCTTTAACTTCATTGAACTTTCCCCTCTCATTATAAAGATCTAACTACACAGTCAAGGGAGGATTCTTTTCTTTATTTCTTGGGTCAGGTAAACAAGGCACCAACAATTCAGAATTGATGACAGTACATAAAAATGAGAACATAAAAATGAGACAAGAGAAGAGACAAGCATCCATGTAGCTTGTCAGTGAAGCTGCAGTCATTATGCCCAATTGACGTTTAGTTGGTGAGCTACTTTGTTCATCGCAAACTTCCCCTCATTCTACTGTCTGATAGATAGATACATTGGGAAACCACACAGTTGAGCAATTCAAAAAATTAAAATCTACTAACCTAGTCCTGCTAAAAAATTCTGTCAGCCATCCCTTGCATTTGTTGCTATTTCGGAGTTTAAAATTAAAAACTGCACTAAATGTAGGTTTCTAGCACTAAACTGCTAGAAGTTTTCTTTGTGAATTTTAAACAGATAATTATAAAGAAAGGAGTGCATTTTAAATAAATTAGATTATGTATATGCTACTTCTGATTGCAGATCCAACTAGTGCTTTGAGAGACTTGCCAATCACCTTGTCGTCTCTTATGTCAGATAATGCCTGGAGCACAATAGCATGAACTCTCTTATGTCAGATATTGTCTCTTATGTCAACATTGCTTCCTACATATAATGTTTCAAACTCGTGTTTAGTTGGAATTCATCAATTTGGTTGTTTGATTTAGCAGTGCTAACTTTCATATTATAACATATTGTTTTCTTACTTTTTAAGTCTATTATAATATATCTGCATGCTGCAATAGAAGATACTCTTGAATGTTCCTGTATATCTCTGGTTAACAATGTTCTGATAAACTCAGCTGCAACTATTTTTGGCAGTACAGGTTTGTTTATTTTTCCTTCTACATTAGCTATGTTCTGATTAACTATGTTGTTTAACTATGTTCTGGTTATCTATGTTCTGATTAATTATGTTTTGATTAATCTTAATTATTGCCTCATCCAAACATAGTGAACCATCAGGAAATATTGGATCAATATTTTTGTGTGGTAATGATATTTTTAATTCCAAAATCTCAGGTATACATCCTGGACAGGAGGACAATGACCCCATTTCCATATAGTTTTCAGGTTAAATCTCATAAAAGAATTAATATTGATTGAGAGTCGAGGATTTTTTGAAGTCTAATCCTTTTAATTAGATGTATACTGATTGAGAACATTTTCTTTCATAGGGCATCATCCTGACCTTCATCTGGTTGGTTGGAATAATATCAAAATTGACATATGGACTCATTCATTTGGTAAGTTTAATACTGCTTTAATAGTTCAACTGCATTATAAGTGTTCAGTTTTAGCTTTAATACTTCTTTAATAGCTCAACATTCTTAGAATTGTTCAGTTTCATCTTTAATAGCATCAGTATTAGTGTTCAGTAGCTTTGATGTATTGCTTTGGTTCATATAGTATTATCAATTTCAATCTATTTCAGCTTTAATGTCTCAGCTTTTATTGGTATCAGCAGCTTTCATTAGTTTTGGTTATTTTGATGTTTCAGCTTTGAAACTACTTTGTATTAACTTGGTATTTGCAGATTTCTAGTGTTAAGCCTCAATGTGGTTTCTGGTGTTAAGCATTGTTTAATTTTAGTGTTCAATTTGAATTTTCAAAACTTGTCTGGAAGCCTCAACATCGGTTTGTGAGCGTGTGCCAACCCTCCATTATATTAGTGCAATCCCGAAGAAGGTGGGTTTGAGTTTTCAAAACTTGTCTGCAAAAGAAGCAAAGAGTGTTTTCCATGTGTTTGTCCTGCCTCTCAAGCCTATCCTTTTAAGTATAATCCACATGTGCAATCTCATTTTTAGTGGGCATTTGACCTTCCACATTTTGGAGCCAGTGATGCTAATAACCTCTCTTTCCTATAGAGTACGATACATTGTTGAGAAGATGACCTTAGAATTAGGATGTCCAAGGAAACCCCAACAGTTCATTTACCCTGTTTTGTTCTACGGTACCATAGGTTGATAATTGTTCTAGTTTCATGTCCTAAAGTCTTCATTGGAGCACATACTTTAGATGCTATCAATCAAAGTTATATGTTGATGACCAAATAGCAGACTGGGCAGAGTTAATACTCTGAACCATATACCTTAGTTTTTTACTTCCCTTCCTGCCAGAAGAAAAAGGGACGAGTTGTTCCACCACCATCAGAGCTCAGTTAAATTTAGTTTTGTAACTCTGATCAAGTTGCATTGAAGAAAGGTCTTCCACCAAAATGAATAGATGGAGTACTGGATAAGTACATTGGCTTCTTTATTAGCCATTAGATTCCAGTCTTGTTATAAATATTTTGAAGAGTATTGAACAGTGGGAGAGTACCATGAGTAAGAAGGCTTGTATCCCAAGCTTCCCATAAAGAGCAACTATATGGAAAAAAAACTCTAACATATACAAAGGCAGCTGCTGACCAAGCAGTAGGAGGAGCAATAGCTGAATAGCATTTGTGCCCAAGTTAAAATTCAAAAAAGAGGAAGAAAGTGAGGTAGCATCAGTAAGAGTACACTGTACTCAAAGGCTTCTCCTCCAGTGGCTCCCAGGCACTCCTCACATGCCACCTAATTATTTTCACCTCACTTTCAATTGGAAGTTTAGCCCTAAAGGAAAAAAGCAGTGGCATGTTTCCTTCTTGTAAATAGGTCTCTCGTAAACTTTAGGAATATCAACATCATTGTTATTCGGTGAACCTTTGTATACTATGATGACTTAAGGTTCAGTAAATAATGAAACACTTTTTTTTTTCATTGTCCATTTGTTATTTTTTTCTACTTGTTTATGGTCTGGAGGTCTTGGTTCAATAGAGTAGTAGAAGTAATATCCATGGACCTAGTTTCAGCATGTGAATTTTGCTTCTGATGTAGATAATTAAATAATGAAACATCAGTATCTATCTTGTCAATACTTGGTAACTGGTTTTGCTTTTGGATTTGCTGAAAAAGCTAAGAATAATTAAATTCAGCATGCTATCTCAGCTCTCTCAGCATGCTGAGAATAATTCTCAGCATGCTCTCACAGCATGCTGAGTGAATTCTCAGCATGCTCTACATCACAATGAGGAACTTGCTGAGAATTCTCAGCAATTCTCAGCATGCTGAGTGAATTCTCAGCATGCTGAGTGAATTCTCAGCATGCTGTGCATCACAATGAGGAACTTGATTATAACTTTAGAGGATGGTCTAATCATAACCTGCCACTTGCCACGCTTCTCGGCATTATATATGCACTTGAGAGCATCATTCAAAACACTAACCCTCACCATCTTTACCAAGCCTGCATGAGGAACAAGTAATTACATATGTGAAGTTCCAATCTAAGATAGTCTAACATAAAGAAAGAGGTGAGCTACTGTCGGGACCTAGAATAAACTTGGATTAGTGAATTCTCAGTATGCTGAGAATTCAGCATGCTATCTCAGCATGTTTAGTGTGCTGTGGAATTCCCAGCATGCTCTCACAGCATGCTGAGTGAATTCTCAGCATGCTGAGAATTCAGCATGCTATCTCAGCTCTCTCAGCATTCTGAGAATAATTCTCAGCATGTTGAGTGTGCTGTGGAATTCTCAGCATGCTGAGTGAATTCTCAACATGCTGTGCATCACAATGAGGAACTTGATTATAACTTTAGAGGATGCTGTGAATTCTAAGTATGCTGAGTGAATTCCAATTCTCAGCTGTGAATTCAGCATGCTGAGTGAATTCTCAGCATGCTATTGATATAATTCAGCATGCTGCATTGTTAGGTATTTCTCATTTCATTGAGTTACAAACTTTATTTACAACTTCAGAGTGTCAGTTTATTATTTTGCATTGAGTTACAAACATTGTATTCCTCATTTCATTGCCTCATTTTTTTTTTGTTTCTACATGCAGGTAAAAGGATGAAGTGCAAGGATCAGCTTTTTGGAAAAACTTATCTTATGTATTTGAAACTTTGAAACTTTGTAAATATTTGAATAACACAATGTAATTTCGAAATTATTGGTATACAATGGTTTCTTATGTGTGTGGATTTTAATGTGTGATTCAAAAATTATTTTTCAGATTTCGTGTGATCAAATTATCTTATATGTGATTTCATTATTTGAGGATTGATCAGGTACACAATAATGAGCAATTGGTAGATTCTAATTCCAACGGATTTACCGACAGATAATACGTTGGTATTACCAACAGATAGGTTTTCGTTGGTATTACCAACAGATATTTTATTTTGTTGGTAATACCAACGGACAAATATCTGTTGGTAATACCAACAGATATATGGCCGTTGGTATTACCATCGGACAAATATTCGTTGGTAATACCAACAAATATATGTATCCGTTGGTATTACCAACAAAATAAAATATCTGTTGGTAATACCGACAGATTAATTAAAATCCGTCGATATTACCGAGGAGCCTTTTACCGATGGATTTTACCGACAGTCACTCCGTCGGTAACAATATTACCGACGGATTTTTGGGTATTACCGACGGATTTGGTCCGTTGGTAATACCCTGTTTTCTTGTAGTGATAGACTCATGCGAAAGCATTTTAAACATTTCATAATCATGCATGAGTAAATTAATTTTGGATTCCTTTACTTGCGAAGTCCCTTCATGGGTGGTCTCTAGGACCTTCCATACTTCATATGCAGACTTGCATGTTGAAATCCTATTGAACTCATTGATTGATAGGCCGCAATATAGAGCATTGACGGCCTTGCCATTTGCATTAAAAAACCTAATTTCTTCTTTGTCCCATTTATCCATGTCCTTATCGGGTTGTTTATACTTGATCTACTAGGATCATCCTCCATACATCCATGCCTAAGGATTGTAGGAAGCCATTCATGCGGATCTTCTAATAGGCATAGTTGTTCCCATCAAATAGTGGTGGAGTATTAGTAGAGGACCCTTGAGCTAATTGGATTTCACTAGACATCTTGACTTGTAGGGAAGATGATTAAATCTTAACCTACGACCTTGCTCTAATATCAATTGTTGTGTGAAACCCGACACTATAAAGGGGGGTTGAATAGTGTCTGTCCCCTTTTTAATTGGGGACGTGCACCCCCGCCAAAAAGACAATTGCATAATTACAAGATCGTGGAGAATCCCCAACACCAATATATTGGCTCAAAAAATAAAAATACTATTAATGGCTCCATTTAAGACAGTTGAGTTTGTATTTATCATTACATCATTATTAAGTTCTGTGCCATCATCACAGCTACTATTAGGATGGAGGCTCCCTAAGGATTTTGAGATAGCATCTTCAGCAACTACAATCTCAGATTGAGAACTCCTAGCAGCATTTGTGAAAGCAGCTTCAGCACACTTGGAAACATTAAGGAAATGTACACCTTGCATTCCAAGTTTGGCAAGTGAATCAGTTATTTGATTCACATTTCTTTTAAGGTGATTCCAATCGCTTATCACTAGGGCTGAGCAAAACTCGATCTGACCCAAAAAAATCCAAAAAAACCGACTCGAAAATTCATTTCAGGTCGGGTTATTCGGGTATATTGGGTCGGATCGAGTTACATTTTTAAAAATTTCATCTACTATTTCAGGTCGGGTTGGTGTGGGTTCGAGTGAAAACCTTGTTTAACCCGACCCAACCTGATTTTAAGTTAAATACATATTTATGTTATATATATTTATAAAAGATGTGTTGGCTTTGTCATTAGAAGGGTAGAAATAAAATTTAGAAGGTCTTGAGTTCAAGTCCTACTTGAGTTATAATTTTAATACAATTGTTCACTTTTTTTATCACCATTTTCTAGATGAATTTTATTTTTTTTATTTTTGTAAACCAAATTCGGATTATGGGTCGAGGCCCGATTTTTTTTAGTTATTCGGGTCGGGCCCCGATTAAAAAATCAAATCGGGTCAAGTATAAATTTTTTGAAAATTTTGGATTAATACTCGATCAGGTCGGGTCGGGTATTGACCCAACCCGCCCGATGCTCAGCTATACTTATATCACCAACTATATATTCCAAATGTCCCTGATAACACCACAACAATAATCATCATTAATAGCAAGTCTTATCATAGGTAGTGTATAGCATTATACGAAACGCTGTCAAATCGCACGCTATTTTATGTAGGAAAATTATAATAACATTTCAGAAATGCAATTGTGTATGCTATATGAATGTTATTTTATAATATTTTTTATCTATTATTATTAGTTTGTTATCGCATTCATAACCTACTATTACTTCTCTCTACAATAGCACAATTAATTAGTTATCATATATATTTATATAGTATTTTCAAACCATTATATGTCACAAAAGAGAGCATTTAAAAACTGTCATACAAAAGTAAGTTTAATTTCAACTTTTTGTTATTGAAATAATTTTTTTATTTTTGTAATTTATTAACAATATAAGAATACATTACATAAATCAATATTTAAAACACATTTTTATATTAAATCAATAGTCCAATCTTAGTAAAATATCAACTAATGAACTTAAACATAAATCAATATTATTTTTTAATAATAATAAGAAAATAAATTAAGTATTGTCTACTAAAACAAAAATAGCTAGCTTGTTCTGGTCATGAAATCTTCCAAAATAACTTTCAAATATCTGATCCTTGACCAGTTGAAATCTTCCAACTAGCATCAAGTTCCAATTAAACCTTGACCACCCTGCTCCTAAGTCATGCATAACTTCAATAATTTTTTCTTTGCCAGAATTTCTTCATAGTTGTTTCAACTAGAGAAAGTCTCCCTTGTTGTAGAATAAAAAATGAATTATACCAACATACTTTGGCAACATATTATGAATTATAGCAGCAAGTAATTCTAATTATAACAACATACTTTATCAATTTTCAATAGTAGGATATTTCTTGATTTTTGTTCCAATTAGCTACAATCTTTCCTACCAAAATTCTCATTTATGTGACAAAGAATATAAGTATATAAGGGATAATGATTGTTTGCAAAAATATAATTCCATGAGTGAATATATTAGCTGAAATGATAAATTTACTGGATAGATTTTGAGAAGCTAGACATATTTACTGACAATGTAATTGAAATGGCCTTCATCTCATATAGCTTGAAATGGTTTTCATATGAAGATATGAAACTTATATGAAACATATGCAATTCGAAGTTAATAAAGTGAATATTTTAGCTTTGGTTACAACTGGATGACTAAGTGAAAATAATTCCAGATCCAGATCCCTAATGGAGGAACATAAGAGAACGTCCTTGGCTATTAGCCTATTACTATAGTGTGTTTCATGGTTTGAGAAAGCTAAGAGTCAAAAAACACCGAAGTTCCATCCTTTTCACGAATATGATCTGAGCCTACAATAGAAAGAGAAATACTTACCTATGGATATAAATGAATAATTGTTCACATGCATCAACTACAAGAGATCAATGCAAAAAAGGCTACTGATCCATATACATACTAATAAAGCTGCTCCTGTTCAAATATAATTAAAAGACAATTAATATCATTAATATTTTATTATTTTCACAATAAAACTTATCTTGGTTCCATGATAGTTATTCAAGAGTTTTGTTTCTTCTTTGCTGGATATGAAGCAAACCTTGTGACAGAAATTTAGCAACCTAGGTTTTCCACTAAGCAAATGAATGGGAAAATAATAATTTATCCTACCTGTGCCAAAACTTTCTTCACCACAAATTGAAGAAAGTAGTTGACTCATAATATATAATACCAAGAGTTGATCCTGAGGATGAATGGAAAGACTAAACAATTGAAGTGTTTCATACTAACCCTCGAATTGGTTCCTCTATTCTGCATCACTGAACCATAAAAAGCACATGAAATAAAATGGACTCTAAAAGGATTCAGTAAAATAGGAACCAATAACTCTCACAAGAATAAACATGTCACCTTAAAAATGATTTACCTTCTTTGCATCCCATCATCTCAATTTCTACAACTTCCTGTGTTGTTATGTAGATAGGACTACTGTAATTCTTACTATCAAGTTAAAAAACAAGGGCTACTATGTAAGCATTGGCAATCATGCTCATCATTGATTATATGTTGAAGTACTTCTTATCCACAAGATTTTATGTGAAAATATGAAAAAGGAAGACTTTAAAAGATTTGTAGAAACATTGAAACAATAAAACAAAATTCTTATCCACGATTGTATTAAACAAAAATCTCCAGCAGCTTCAATGTCATTATGCTAATACAGTAATACTTATTGCTCAATTGTTAAGGAGAAAAGTCACAAGCATCCATAGAAACATGATACCAGAATATTATGAAATAATGCTATTAAGCCTTACAAACCAGAAATGCACCATACAATTTGAAACATGATGCCAAAAGTTTTCCTTGAACAATGCCATTAAATCATAAAGCAAAAAGCAGCCATATAACATGATGCCAAGTTTAGCTCAAACAATTAAGAAACTCGATTTCACTATTCATGAAATGATATCTATTTGTACTGAGCCATAAAATTTTGGCAAAAATATAGAGGACATAAGGAAAGAAATCAATAATTACATAAGTCCCAACCCCCCTATATAAATCTAAAAAAAGTATATCATATATTTTTTAACACTAATATAGTCAAGTCATATATTGTTTCTATCAAATATGAAACCTATTGCAGTATCTCATATTCTATTAGTTATCTCTGTGTCTTGTAGGAAGAACACTATTCCATTAGTCCAAGCATATAGGCACATAATAGAAATTGTCATCTCAATAATACCACTGAATAATCTCTTAAAAGAAACAGCTTAAGCAATATTTGGTAAAAGGGTATAATTTTAAATAAGTTATAAGTAGCATGTCTATAAAAAACACCAACTTCTGAATACAACAACCACTAATAGTTTAGATACATGCATACCAGATATATATCTAAAAGCTAATTGCTGCACATGTATGATTAGAACTACATAAGAGAGATCCCAAGTCATGCCACATGATATAATAGAAGAATTATGTTTAGAATAATTGGTAAATGGAATATAAGGTACAATCAATAATCATGTAATATTAGCTTGTTGGCACATAACCCATGGTGTACTTGTGTCTAAAGAGGTAGCCATTGATGCTAACCAGTTGATATAAGTCTTGGCTACATCACCATAAGCAAAAATTGATGTTTTCGTACCCATTCTTAATCTACAACCAAAGAAAAAAGAAAGAACACCAAAAACCTGACCAGATGTCTCTTGCAGAAGTTACACCTACCATATGGACAATTGCCTAACTGTGGGCAATTGAGACAATATGATGGGTCCACCTTGGGTTGTATACATATGTTCTTGCTTCATCATATCCACAATCTTCAGTGCGAATCGTTGCATCTCTTTCTATACAGATATAAAAGAAACAACTCTGATGAACAAATACTACAAATACACATTGATGGGAATGAATTCCAAAACATATAATATGGATATTGGATGACAATTAAACCTTGAAGGGTTCATTTCAGTACTGAACTTGATCTCAGGGATGAAATACAACCAAAGAGGAAACCCCTTGCATATAAAAACAAACACATAGAATATCAAGAACTTCATAACAAATTAAGTTACTTATGTTGAATAGAAGCAATGAGCCATAATTCCACTAGGCACAGAGATAAGGCTGACCCAAAGGGAACATAGAGGCTGGCCTCTACCACTGTCTTCACGAACCTGACCAAAATCCTTCCTCCCATATTGTTGAGTACAGATGCAAAAAGGAAAGGGGAAACACGATGAACATTCAAGATTGGTCTCGATGACGAGCCCGGTGATGGATATTCCAGAAGACATAGGTCTCGATGACGTCGAGCCCATTGTTCTTGGACTTCTCGATGAGGTTTCGCCACATCTGCAGCACAATCACAGAGACATTACAAGATCTTGGCATCAATTAATTAAAGCACAAAGAAAGGAAATAAAAGATTGGGATGGAAGGAGAGAAAGACCTCGAAAGTGTTGCAGGGGTAATGGATGGATCCGGAGATGAGGAATCTTCAGTTACCATCACTGACCAGCGCTCGGTGGTCGTACATGACCATGGCCATTGTGGCCACGGTCAATGCCTCCAATTTCTGCAAATGTGACCTTCTGTACCTTCGCGATTGTGGCCACCGAGAGAGAACGGTGAACCTGGTCGAGCACGACGGAGAGAGAGAGAGAGAGAGAGAGAGAGAGAGAGAGAGAGAGGGGTGAACCGAGGGATTTTGTCGAGCACAATGATGAGCGCGATCATCGATCATCGAGCACAAGGACGAGCCCGACAAAGAGTTTGAGCAAGATACGAACTTGGGGTTTTTGTCGATCATAACTACGAGTGCGAGAGAGAGACCAAGCGAGAGGCGAACCTGGAGTTTTTGCCGAGCACGACAACGAGCGAGGCCGCCGATCGACGATAACGATGACGAGTAGGGGAGAGCCGAGAGTGGGTTTTTAGCAAAAGGAGGGGAGGGCTTTTCTCAGCTTGGGAAAAAATAGGGGGAGTTTTTGATCGGCTGAAAATTAAGAGGGAATAAAGAGCGGTAGTGCTCAAAAGCCCAAAATTTTAACCATCATTTATAGTGTTTTATAGTGTTTAGGTAGAATGCTATAGTAAAATGATATAAAAAACCTAAAATGTTGTAGTGTAAGCTCATCCATATATACCAAGGGGCTTCATAGGATTTGTACAGTATGTCAACAGCTCTAAGATAATTCGTAAACACAACAGCATTCTTCAAATTCAATTTTTTTCCTAATAGAATACCATTCCAGATAGCCCAAACCTCGCTCTGCATATAAAGTTGATGGTAAGATAATTGAAATACTGCTTTCAGCTATTATTTCACCATGCTGATTTTTTATTAGGATACCAATACCAGCCTTATGTGTTTCATCATATCAGGCTCATCACAGAATATACCTGCATGTCCATTGAGCATTGGGAAATTGGAATTTTTGGCAACCTTCAAAATTTCCTCAGGATTATCCTTCATGCTATTCTAGTTTGTAGCACTAGTAACATCCGCCAAGGCCTTAGATAGGATAGTGTTAATTCCAAACTTCTTTTTATTGAAGCAAGTTCCATTCCTATTTTTCTAGAGGTGCCAAGGTGAAGCACCAATGAAACTCCACAATTTGCTGGCTTCTTCTTTACCCAGATTTTTCCTTTCCAAAAGCCACGGACCATCCTTCCAATTAGAGTAGTTTTCAAAACTAACTTTAAGGACTTCTCTAGCTCTGCTCTAGTACTCGGTAGTATAGGAACAATCAAAGAAAATATAATTTTGACTGTCTTCACAACTTGAACAAACATGAATGGCCACTTCATTGCCGCTAAACTTTGCAAAGTGACTGAATATGGTGAGTCTTTTCCAAAGTAGTTTCCAAGCAAAGGTCTTGATTTTTGGGATACAACACATATTCCATAACTCTCTCAAGTATACTCCTTTTGGTACAATATTATGCTCTCTGCCTTTTATGAAATTGTAGGCTACCTTGCAGTTCAAGTTACCCCTTTCATTTAGACTCCAAACCCATTTATCCCTAACCTCATGCTTAGGAACATAGATTTTGCATATGTTATTTAACTGAATTCCACCAAATAATTCCAGAAGAAGATCATAGTTCCTGTCATTGTTTAATAGGAGTTGAGACACATTCATATAAGAACTTATTTTTCTGATATTGACATAAGTTGGCCACTTTCCTAAAGGGATGTTTGAAATCCAGGGATCCTCCAAAGTTTTTGTATCTTTACCATTGCCAATTTCCTTGAATTGACCATCCCTTAGCAGCATTATGGAATTATAGATGCCTTTGAATGTCCATGAGAATTTACTTATTTTTTCATGAAACCAAGGATGATAATCAGGGTATTTTCCTTGAAGTAATTTGACCCAAGATGCTTTGCTTTTATTCAGAGAAGGAAGAATCCTTTTGGCCAGGATAGAGAACTTATCAATGCTCAGATCCCTCACCGACCCTAAGCCTTCATCATATTTCCTCATTGTGGTGCAATTCCAATTTATTAAATGAGCACCTTTTTTCTTCAATTTTGAATTCCAAAGGTAGCTCCTCGCTAATCTGTTATGTCTTCTGATAACCTGATCATTTAACCAAGTAGTTGATAGAGAGTGGATAGGAATAGAATTAGCCACAGAGTTAAGCAAAGTTAGCTTCCCAACTTGTGAGACATCGCTTGCGGCCCAGGTTTTCATTTTATTCATAACTTTATCCACCACAATCTCATGATGCTCGATAGGAAGCCTTTTTGAATCAATCATAGTTCCCAAGTATTTCATTGGCAAATTATCTTCATGAATTTTGAACATACTACATATGCTATCCTTCAATTTCTTTGCACACTCCGTTGGAAAGAGAAGCTCAGATTTATCTCTGTTAATCCTTTGATTTGTCAGTTCACAATAGAGGTTTAAAGCTTCCAAAAGGTGAGTGCAGGATGATTTACTAGCTTTAGTTATGATCAGTATATCATCTACAAAGAGCAAATGACTGAGTTGCATATTTTTGTGCTTGTAAGGCTTAATCAACCCCAAATTCACATAAGAATTCAAAATTCTTGAGAGCAATTCTTGCAAAATAATGAACAGGTAAGCGGATAAAGGGTCCCTTTGTCTAACACCTTTTAAGCTTCTAAATCTCTCTTATTTAATCCCATTTATATTGCATCTAAACACTACAAAACTTAGACAAGCAATTATCCATTTCCTAAATAAGCTAGGAAAATTCATTAGCTCCATAATCTTTTCAACCGCGGTTCAGGAAACTTTGTCAAATGCTTTCTCAAGATCAAGCTTTAGTATGAAATAAGGCATTTTCCTTTTGGACTTCAGAATGTGATTAGCAATTTCTGAACTAATGAGTATATTATCATGTAGTTGCCTTCCTTTAACAAATGATATTTGCTAATTTGCTATTAGCTCACTGATAAATGGCTTGAGCATGTTTACAAGAACTTTGGAAAGAATTTTATAGACCACATTGCATAAAGCAATTGGTCTATAGTCGGTGATCATCTTGGGCCCTTCCTTTTTGGGGATAAAAATAAGGCAAGTTTCTCCTCAAGAATATGAAATAGTTGCATTCATTGCAAAATCTTTGAAGGCTTTATCAATGGACTGCCCCAAATTGCTCCAGTAGTAAAGGAAGAATTCTACAGAACCCATCAAGCCCTGCGGCTTTACCTCTCCCCATCTTAAAAATAGCTTCCCATATTTCTTCAAGTGAAAAGTCTTTTGTTAATGCATCATACATCTTAGAAGGAATTTTACACCATTTGTAATCCTTCACCACTTGCCAATCCTCATCCTGAATTATATCATCTTTCCAAATGTCTCTGTACCACATAGCAAAAGCATTTGCAATCATTTGTGAATTAGTAAGAGTTCCATTCTTTGATTGAATTTCATGAACAGTGTTTGCTCTTCTCTTGAACTTCACCAAATTATGAAAATATCTAGTGTTCTTATCATTTTGATCAAGTCATTTCTCTCTAGCTTTAGACCACCATTTGAAATGGATTTGTAAGCTAGACCACCATTTCAAATGGATTTGTCTATTTAGAGCTGAAGCTCTATGTGTGAGACTTCTTAGTCTTTGTAAGTCAGCCTCATTACATTAATCATTTTCATCAATTTTCTCCAAAATCTCTAGTTCCTTTAGGGTTGATTTCAGGTTTAACTCTAAGCCCCCCACACATTCCTTACTCTAGTCAGATAAGCTACTCCCAAGTTCTGACAGACCAAGCCCAACATTGACCATACTACAATTCTTCCAATCAGTAGATTCCCATTTTTCATTGATTCTCTAATTTATCTTCTGATATTCTATCTAGTATTGTTCAAAAATTAAACCAATTTTCCCCTTCTTTGGATAGTTAGCTGGTCTAATGTCAATCAAAAGGAGCATGTGATCAGAGGCTATTCTATTTAAGTGTTTCACTCTGGCTTTACTAAATTTTTGCAGCCACATATTGTTTGCATAAGTCTTATCAAGTCTTGCTGTATTCTTTCTCTGCATGTTCTATTATTGCACCATGTGAACTTCATTCCAGTATAGCTTAAATCAATTAGGCCAGCTTTTAGACACAAAGATTTAAAAGCCCTTAAAGACTTTCCAATAGTACCTTGGGCCAACAAACTCACATCGAGATCTCCTACTCCAGCAATATGACTAAGGAAAGAACACGACTAACACTCATATACTACCCTGAGGTCAAAAGCTCAGCACAGGCGTAGAGCCCTCGCATACATGCAGAAGTCGACACACTACTAGATCTCGACACGAAGCCGTGGACTGGACTAACTCCATTGGGCGGATCGGACCTGATAACGCCTAGACTCATGCACTAGACTCAAGTCAAGCCAATTACAATATATCTAGCCCGGGGCTCCACCCGACCATACAAGGACACCCATGTCCGTCATTATTTACCAGAGATTCGATAGTAATGAGCTCAATATCTCCGGGATAAATCTCCACTCATTTCGAATATATGTCAGCGAGATTCAGGAAGACATCATCGCCCCGAGACATCCCTAACCTATACTATAAATAGGTACAACGTACATCAAATATACTCTAGATTTCAATTTCATACTCATCATTTGGAATTCCTTCTTACTTGAGCATTAGAGTATCTTTGTGGATCCTCCCATTGGAGCAGCGCCGGACTAGGAGACGCATAGGACCGCATCATCCCAACTTCAGGCAAGAACATAAACTAACTATGTGTGTCACGCCCCGGTTCGGGTCCACACCCACGGCCCGAGGCGGCCCCGTTTCGAAGCGCGACGATGGGCGACTCGAAGACCACACAGCGGAAGGAAAATCACCGATACACATCGGAAATCATAATCAAGCATATTATGAGACAGATAATTACATCAAAAAGCCGGATGATACATATATACGATAAAAGATAATCTATTCGGGTACAATATTAAACAGGGTATTTAATAATGTATATTTTATAAAACTCCAAAATCATCAGTATCCAAAATCAGTATAAAAAGACGACAAGATAGGACAAAATACAAAAACTGTCGCCATAGCAAAGCTCCAGATCTACACGCTGACTACCAACTATCTACACATCGATCTAGAGATCAACAGCTCACCCCTGCAAGTCTGAAGCAAAAACAATGGAGATCAGCGGGTGCTGAGTAGGAGAATCACAACATGATCAACGACATGAATAAGGTGTCAACTCAACACTAAACAACAATATGGCCTAAGATGCAGTCAAAGGCAATGAACACAACAAATACTCCTAACCTACTCCTAAACAACATCAACTGAATCATCGAGCGTGTGGACCGTTGGGTAAAAACCCCGCACTCTACCACCTGCAGAGTAGCATCAACCGTCCGCTCCAACGATGATGCGACTACCCCCACGAAGCAGGTAGCCCGTCAGATGTCGTGTCCTATCCATACACTCTCCCATCCCTAGGGGGGTACCGCAATAAAATGGTCCTGGACCAAAGTCCTCTCCAAGACCATAGCCTCCAGATCGACAATAACCATGCAACACGACTCCAAGAGTGCAACAATGTATATCACCATGATCAATAATATAGCATCAACTCCAAGTGATAACAACATGTACATAATGATAATAACATACCATCATCATGATCAACAATATAACAACAACTTCAAGTGATTATGACATGATCAACAAAATAATAACATGCTCAACAAGTAAACGACTCCACATATAACAACATGATACTATGCATACAATGACTAACCCAATGCACCAAAGGATTATCATAACATACTATGATCAAGAATGCACGCCAATAAGCAACAATAAAATGCAACACATGCAATTTCTCTACATGGCATGTCCAACAATAATGTGCAACAGGAGTTCAATAAATTTTATGAAGCAAATCAAACAACGAAAGCAAGGGTATTTCCGTAATTTATCTCCGACGATAAATCAACATCAGACAAGGAATAACAGACTTGCAGGTTCAACCCATCCCCCAACACACTCTCCAAACAACAATTATATCACACTAATTAATCAACTAAATTCTCAACTAATAATTTTAATATTATTTAAACACCTCGACAACCTCAACAACTAACCAAAAAAAAGAACATCCTAACAATATTTTCTTGAAAAACCAACCCTACCATCGTGTTCAGCATGCAAAAATGATCAAGATTTCTATTTACCTCAACTTCAACCGACAACTCGGGACCCACCTAATAATATAATTTTCTAATTATAATATAATGCTAAAAAATATTAAAAAATCATACCAAACTATCTCCAATCTGAAATCTGACACTACCAACGCGTTCAGCACATGAAAATCTACAACTTTGGTATTCACCTCAACTCGATCCGACAACTCTACGATCAACTATAAAAATAGCTCAATAATCCACAAATCAATCTCATTCCATGTGATACAACTCTCTTCTCTAAACATCATATGTATTAAATTAAATAAATCCCTCCTCTCCCACTCGTCTCCCTCTCCCCTCACCCCTCGCACCTGCGCCCGACGCCGCCTCCCTGCTCCGCTCAAACTCACGCCGGCCAGCCCTCTTGGCCGCCGGCGATCACCCCGGCCGGCCCTCCCAACCTCGTCGGCCTCTTGTTGAGTAAAACGGCACACTAGATGGGGGTGAATAGTTGTTCTCTAAATTAATTGGCCTAATTTTGATTTAAACATTTATTTAACTAGTTTAGGCAAATTACAATTTTATGAATGAATGCAGAAGCAAGATAGGCAATTTAACACAAATAGAGTATCAATGCAAACACACAATTTATAGTGGTTCGGCCCCAATGCCTACTCCACTACCTAAGCACCCCGGTTAGGATTTTCAAACTAAGTTAACCAGATTAATTTGAGTTTCCCTTACAACGAGGACTTTGACTCGAAGAGTCGCACTCTCGACCTAAGGCACTTCCACACCCGGAAGTCTCCGTCTTCTTATCGTGAGCACTCTTCCACCTCAACCCTAAGGGATAACTTAATTAATCCTAGCTAAACTAAGTTTACACAAGTGACTTTACTCATTCACAACAAGGAAATCACTTCTACACACAACTACACTCAAGACCTAACACCCTAGGTCTTTCAACAAATCAAATACAAGTGTTTAAAAACAAATTAACTAAAAATAAACTATTACAAGAAAAGAATAAAATCTTATCACACTTGGGAGCCTCTTCTTCTTGCGCCTAACCAGCTTGATCCACCCTTTGAAATAAAATACTTTCGGCAGCTGGGATCAAGTGGAAGTATGAAGAAATTAACTCTTTGAAGATTAAGGAATGCCTAATGAATCACTCTTTGAAGCTTTCTTTTCACCAAAAATCTGAGAGAGAAGTTGCAAAACAAAGTTAGAAGGGAGTATATATAGATCTGGCTGAAGCAGCGCGTCAACGGGATTATTTTCGACCGTTACAGACGCCCGGTTGATGGTCCGGTCGAAGCATCGGTCGATCGACCATTTGACTGCTGGCTCACTGTAACGATCTCCCTGTGATCGGTCGACCGACGGGTCGATCGCTCGACGGAAAACCGTCTACTTCAAAGCTAATCGACCAGTCGGTCGACCGAAGCTAGCCTTT
Organism: Canna indica; assembly: GCA_034359265.1. NCBI lineage: Eukaryota > Viridiplantae > Streptophyta > Magnoliopsida > Zingiberales > Cannaceae > Canna > Canna indica. The sequence continues at coordinate 17,851,249 of CP136892.1, forward strand.
TACGCCAATCGGTCGATCGACGGGTTGACCGATTGTCGGGGTCGACCGACTCAATGAGTCCCTCGCGCTCTGTCATCCGGTCGACCAATTCGGTCGACCGATGAACTCTCAGCCATATTTTGGCAACATTCGGTCGACCGACATGGCTGCTGCCACTGCTAAAACACCATTCGGTCGATCGATCGATCGGTCGACCGACACAGAGCTGGAAATTTTCTAGCTTGGATTTTTCATTTCACGCTCGATTTCTGGCTTCGTTCTTCAATGTGCTTCATCTTTGAAGGATTCTCTATGCTTCCCAACATGTTTTTGATGCACGCTTTAACCTGTTTTGAGGATTGATCGAGATACGATAGACTTGACGAATCTTTCATCAATCCTACAATTTTCATACTTAAACACTTGTTAAATGGGTTTGTTATCATCAAAATAATCATGAGGAAAATAAAGCATGAAGGAAGAATCCTTCGGCTAACAATCTTCCCCTTTTTGATGATGACAAACCAATGACGATTAATATCAAGATACGAGGAAGCATTAAAAAATAAAGCAATGTTAATCAAATTAAGCTCCCCCTATCTATATGCATGTATCTTCTAAATTCTCTTTTATCATTTTGTATCTTCTATATGAATGTATTCAATTATACTACTTCCCTTATCAATATATTTACTCCCCCTATCAATGAGCATATATCCATGTACTCTCTCCCTTTTGTCATCCATCAAAAACAAATATAGCAAGCATAGCAAGATGAACATGTTCATAAAGATGAAAAATACATCACATAGTCAATCAAAGACAAAGTGTCAATACATCACAATACCAATATATCAAAGTGTCAATCAAAGACATGTCCATAGGATGAAAGATACCAATACATCATATGTTCTGTCAATACATTAGTACACCAAAATATCAATACTCATCCTCAGGTGATGGAGGAGGTGGTAGATGCGACTGATAATACTGCCACATCTCATCCACTCTCCCATACATTTCATCAACTCGACGACCGTACTCATCTATTTGTTGTCCATACTGGTCAACACATTGACCATACTCATCGATGCGCCGGCCATGGTCACCGATCATGGTGCCAAACTCGTCCATCTAACGATCGATCGCTTGCATGTGGGCTGATGATGTGTTGTTCCATTCCATCTGATTAATCTGAAATTGCGCAAAGCGATGCTCCAGATCACTTTGACTCACACGGGAAGGGCCGGATGATGATCATCCACCAGTTTCGTCCTCCTCCATCTCTGTCTCATGCTCCGCCTGGTCCATAGGATCTCCTCGCGTCCTTTTGTCGCGCTGATGTTTAAGAATCTTCATGCGGCTCAGGGAGGAAGAGTCTATGGCTCTCGGAGTAGGCTATATCTCAAATCTAAATCTATCAACCCCAGCTTCATATATGAAATAAGATATTACTAAGGCATAAGGAAGAGCTTGTATTTTTGAGGAGTGGACTTCAGCTATGTATCTAAGCATGAGGTCAGGGACATCTATAGGTATACTAGACATGGCACAGAAGAGTACCCTAGAACTCATGGAGGTGACCTCATCGTAATGTCCTGCTCTAGGAAGAATGTTATATGCAATGATGAGATGCACAATCCTAGCTGTGGGTGAAAGCTTGATGCTTTGGGTAGGCATCACTCCCTCATAATCCTCAGGACATATGGCTGGTATAATTACATGAGGAGGGTACTCCTCATAAAAATGGTTGGAGGACATCTTATAAATTCGTTTTTCCATTAGGGGAAACTCAAAGACATCTCTAATGAGGGATTATGTGATGACTATGGGTTTTTCTGAAATTTCAAACCGTAGGACTAAGCCATCACCAAGCCTTGCCTTCTCTATTACTAGATTAGAAAAAAAAGCTTTTACTAAGATGGGACAAATCGATACTTGTTTTGCTAAAAATTCTACCCAACTCATGCTAGCAAGTTTCTCTCGGATATCAAATCTTTCTAAGTCATCTAAGTTTACTGGCCGAGTTTGCAGGATGGCTCTATCTACAAACTTGGAGGCTTGTTTCTTTCCTAATTGGGTCAAGAGATTATTAGGTAAGGATGAGAGTTTGGTTTTAGGTGTCATTCTGCAGAACAATTTTGAAGATAATATAAGGGATTAGTCTTTAAATGAAAAATGCATGGTTTCTAATGCAAAGGAAAAAGAGCAAAAAGGTTTAAAACTCGGTATAGGCTCATGCAACAAAAATTTCTCATTAAATTTTAAGATAAATAAAAAAATAAAGGTAAAATAAAATAAAATAGACGAGTTAATCATGAAGATCCATATATAAAAAAAATGTTTTGGCCAAAAATAAAAATTTTCAAGAAGACCTAAGCTTAAAATTGAGCCAAAAACTCTTGCAAGCAAATAAGAAGATTTTTGAATAACAATTTATGATCAACATAAAATTTCATTAAAGAACAAATGATGAATTATTTTAAGAACACATGAAATCCTTGATTTTTGTTGGAAGAAAAACTCTTTTTGAGGTAAACATGCTCAAGAGAAGTTATCAAAAAAATTGCATGAATGACATTTTGTGTGTGAATAATGATGCATTGAAAGAAGAAATCATGTTCTTGAAGACAACTTCATGAATGAAGGATGAAGAAAGCTTTTTACCTTGGAGAAGAAGCTTGGAGAGGAGGTAGAACCCTAGAAGATGGTAAGAGAGGACTCAAGATGGGACAACTGGTCGAATGGGCAAGGAAGCCCTAGTTTCGGGCTTAAGTAAATAGATCGGATGGCTAGGATTCAATCTGGGTAAAAAATTGGGCGATCTGGGCATTTTTTTCGCCCGTCAGTCGATCGGGCGGTCGAATGCCTATCGATCGCTCGATTTGCTTTATCTTTTATTCCTTAAGAAAAAAAAATTTCGAGAGGGTGTGATCACCCGAATTTTGTGAAACGTTTTCTACATAAATTAGACCCTATGAGGATTTCAAAGAATTAAGAATCACTCAAAAAGGATATCCCTATAATTTTCTAAAAATCCTACAAGATCTCAATGGCATTTTTATAAATATGTGTTATTTAACCACCGATTTCTGATTTTGCTCAAATCTTCTAGATATCAAGATATGATCATTTAACACTTGTTTTATCAAATTTGAAGTAAAATTTAAATTAATTAGTCATGTTATGAGCTTAGCACAATTTTAATCAAAATCAGCTTAAAGCCATGAAAGTGTTAATAATCAAATTTGGCTATCTACTCACGTTTTCTCTAACTTAGACACTTGGATATTTAACATGAGTGGATTTAAACATGTTTGTGAAAATTTAAACTCAAAAGGAGATTTCTAAGTCAAAATATTGACTTAGGTCAATTGTTTCCAATTTTGAGTCTTATGAACTAATCTAGTTTTGAGTGTTCATATGATACAAAGTGTAGCAACCTAGACTCATATGATGTGTGTATTCAAAACATATTTTTCAATCATAGAAAATGAGGTCTCTAATGAAAATTCTAACCTAGAGAAATTTTCATCCAATCAAGATATGAGATTATCTAAGTTATCAAATATTTACTTACTCATGAATTTTCATATATTTATCAAGCAAAACCAATCATGAGCAAAGAGACTTCATTAATCATGAATAATCAATTTCACAAATATTTTTGCAAAATTGAACTCATACCTTACCCTTGAGAATTTTCCAATTTTTTTCATCTCCTTTTCAATTTGACTCTACTAGCCTTCTATCACATTTTTGATAGTTTGCAAGCAATATTCATTAGTAATATAATTGAAATGTAACTACTAACAAGTTATCATACTAGATAGAAAAGAGAAAGCCAAGTATCTCTCAAGATTTTCTTTGCTAAATAATTTGAAATCCATTTCAAAATATGTTGTCATGAATCCAAAATGAATTTTCAAGAGATCATAAATATAATATTGATGAAAACATGATCTCCAACCCTTCCTTTTGGTTGAAAACCGAAAGGGTACAAAGAGCCTACGATTTAAAACCACAATGTTGCTTAGGCCCATTACAGGCCACATAGGTCTCCGAAGAGATCGAAAATCAAAAATTAAAAATCATTTTGATAAAACTTATCAAGATTAAAAAATCTACTAACATTAAGCATGTATCAAAGCTCCAACTATAATTTAAGCAGGTAAGTATAGGAGACAATACCAAAGATACCTAGATGCCAATTTTCATACCTATGACATCTTCATGACTTGAAGTTGCAACCAATGATGGATTTTTTATTGATGTCCATGGTCAACTTCAATTCTTCATTTTTCTTTACCCTTGTGCGGTTGCTCCCCCTACAAAAGAGCATGGGACATTTGGTACCCAAATGACTTTGGGTCCTTGAATGTTAGAGGGCTTAGCTACCCAAAGTGTTTTAACTCCACTTGGGTTCATCTTGAATACACAATCATATATAGCATGCCCATATACACCGCAACAAAATCAATGTCCATTAAATTTTTTATTTTTGCTATGGACATGTGATTTATCATTAGAATGTTTGACATGTGAAACATGATGAGTATAAGCATTCTTAAACACGTTATTTTTCTCCTTATGATCATGAGGTCTAAGAGTAGAATGTCTAACAAAAGATTTAACATTGACATGAGCATTCTTTTTTGAAAAGTTATTTCTACTAAATTTTTTAAATGGGGAAATATTTTTCACTTCATTTACTTTCTTGTTTAGGTTTAGAATCTCATTTTCAATTCAATCATGGAGTTATGTAGAGCATGCAATTGAGTTTTCAACATGCTATTTTCCTTCTTTAAAATGTCATTTTTTGTCTTTAAATCTTGAGTGTCAACACTTAAGGTGTCATGACATGAATTTGAGACACTAGTTATTAACTTCTCATTTTCTAATTTTACATCATGCAATTTAGAACTAAGATTTAAGTTTTCTTTTTTTAATTTTTTGTTCTCTCTATCTTTCAAACAAGCAAGACATACATTCTTTTATATTCATCCATTAATTCATCATAAAGGAAATCATGAGAACTAGATGAATTAATACTACCATTTTTGTTATCATGACTAGAGGAAGAACATATCTCCTCATTAATGTTCATGATGTTGGCTTCTTGATCATGGTGTGAGGATGTCTCACTTGATGTAAGTGAGTGAGTGGAAGCATTTGATCTCCGTTTTGCCTTGTTCTTCATGCTAGGGCAATTCTTTCTCACGTGCCCTTTCTCATTGCATAGGTAACATATCACTTTTCTCTTCCGACTCTTTGTACTTCTTTGGCTAGAAACACTAAAAGCTTCAAGAACCTCATTAGATATAGGAGGATGACAATTGTCATCGTCTCCTTCATTTAGAGTAACGAGTTCTTCAGTTTTAGCATAATCACAAAGCATGTTCAAAGTATTCCAGATATCATATGCATAAGTACAATGCATTATCTTCTCAAGTGTATTATTTTCCAAAGAATAATATATGCAATTTGTTGTTTTGGCATTTAATTCGAACATATTAATTTGTTCTTGGGTCCATGAATTCATATTCTCCTTAGGTTCACTATATTTTATCTTCACCATGCTATATACACCTAAACCTTGAGTCTTTAGAAAAGTATACATTCTACTCTTCCAAAGACCAAAGTTGAACTCATCAAACTAAGGGGGTGAAGACGCTCTACTCTCTAGTGCCATTTTAAAATCGAGATTGTTCTCTAAATTAATTGGCCTAATTTTGATTTAAACATTTACTTAACTAGTTTAGGCAAATTACAATTTTATGAATGAATGCGGAAGCAAGATAGGCAATTAAACACAAATAGAGTATCAATGCAAACACATAATTTATAGTGGTTCGGCCCCAATGCCTACTCCACTACTTAAGCACCCCGCTTAGGATTTTCAAACTAAGTTAACCAGATTAATTTGAGTTTCCCTTACAACGAGGACTTTGACTCGAAGAGTCGCACTCTCGACCTAAGGCACTTCCACACCCGGAAGTCTCCGTCTTCTTATCGTGAGCACTCTTCCACCTCAACCCTAAGGGATAACTTAATTAATCCTAGCTAAACTAAGTTTACACAAGTGGCTTTACTCATTCACAACAAGGAAATCACTTCTACACACAACTACACTCAAGATCTAACACCCTAGGTCTTTCAACAAATCAAATACACGTGTTTAAAAATAAATTAACTAAAAATAAACTATTACAAGAAGAGAATAAAATCTTATCACACTTGGGAGCCTCTTCTTCTTGCGCCTAACCAGCTTGATCCACCCTTAGAAATAAAACACTTTCGGCAGCTGGGATCAAGTGGAAGTATGAAGAAATTAACTCTTTGAAGATTAAGGAATGCCTAATGAATCACTCTTTGAAGCTTTCTTTTCACCAAAAATCTGAGAGAGAAGTTGCAAAACAAAGTTAGAAGGGAGTATATATAGATCCGGCTGAAGCAGCGCGTCAGCAAAAAAAATTTCGAACGTTACAGACTCTCTATTAACGGTCTGGTCGAAGCATCGGTCGACCGACCATTTGACTGCTGGCTCACTGTAACGATCTCCCTGTGATCGGTCAACCGACGGGTCGATCGCTCAACGGAAAACTGTCTACTTCAAAGCCGGTCGATCGAAACCAGTCTTATACGTCAATCGGTCGACCGACGGGTCGACCGATTGTCGCGAGAATTGGCGCGGTCGACCAATCGGTCGACCGACTCAATGAGTCTCTCGCGCTCTGTCATCCGGTCGACCAATTTGGTCGACCGACGAACTCTCAGCCATATTTTGGCAACATTTGGTCAACTGATTGGTCGACCGACATGGCTGCTGCCACTGCTAAAACACCATTCGGTCGATCGACTGGTCGACTGACACAGAGCTGGAATTTTTCTAGCTTGGAATTTTCATTTTGCGCATGATTTCCGGCTTCGTTCTTCAACGTGCTTCATCTTTTAAGGGTTCTCCATGCTTCCCAATATGTTTTTGATGCACGCTTTAACCTGTTTTGAGGATTGATCGAGATACGATAGACTTGACAAATCTTTCATCAATCCTACAATTTTCATGCTTAAACACTTGTTAAATGTGTTTGTTATCATCAAAATAATCATGAGGAAAATAAAGCATGAAGGAAGAACCCTTTAGCTAACACCTCTCCTGCGACTCCCGGCGCCGGCGAGACATCCAAACTCTCTCTCTCTCTCTCTCTCTCTCTCTCTCTCTCTCTCTCTCTCTCTCTCTCTCTCTCTCTCTCTCTCTCTCTCTCTCTCTCTCTCTCTCCCGATCTCCCTCTTCTCCTCCGATCACTCGCAGACCCCCTCCTCACTCGGCCAGGCGACTCCACGGCCCCCGCCCAGTCCCATGATCGACCGAGCAGCGGCCCGGATGGCCCGCCCCGGTAGCGCTTGACTGCTCAGCCCAGATGGCCGCCCGGCAGCCCGCAACCATCACGCGACCGCTGCATGCGACTTTCGCACGCGATCAGCCTGGGGTACGACACAACAACCTCCCCCTTGTCTTCGTCGTCAGATCGGCGTAGATAACAACAGAGTGGATGAGATCTCCTACCTCGATCCCGCGACTCCAACGACAACGAGCTCCACCGGCGACACACGCCGACTCCTCCTCTGCCTGTCGACGCCCTATCATCTTCCTCTTCTTCTCTACCTCTCTTCACTTAAAACCACTCAACAACACATCTCCCTCATCTCACCCTCACCCTCACCCTCACCTACCACCGGCCACCTCTACAACAATCTATTATTATTATTATTATTATTATTATTATTATTATTATTATTATTATTATTATTATTATTATTATTATTATTATTATTATTATTATTATTATTACCCGGACATAACAATGTGAATGAATTTTGTGAGAGTCATTTGTGCCGAGCACGAAAAATAAATAGATGGAATATTTATTGGTTTTGTCATCAAATTATTTAAGTGTCCAAATTTATACGCATCACTTGAAAAGTTAATATTTATTATGTTAAATTAATTATATTTACATTACTAGTAGGGATGGCACTGGGGAGGATTTGGAACGACGAAATCAGTCCTATCACAAACTCATTAAGAAAATTCAATCCTAAACTCATCCCAAACCCGTTAGTATTTTGAAAGGTAATTCTCAAACTCATCCCACTAATTTAACGGGTACCCATTGGGTACCCGCTTTTCGTCTGTTAACAAATTTTATATAAAAAAAATTAGTCTACAATCTACATACTTATCATAACATCTAAGAATAGTTAATAGAATTTATATAAAAAAAATATTCTATATACTTATCATAACATCTAATATTATAAGACTTATACGAATAGTTTAAAATTATAAAAAATAGTTGAAATTAATAACTAACGAGTTGCTTCTTCGAACCTCTCAATTCTTGACGGTGTATTGTTATATTATATAATGAGTTAGAAAATAGGATATAGGTAATTAAATAGGTAACTAAAATGTGTTATTATTGTATAATATATACTTAGTTTTTATTTAACAAATAAATTATATTGAACTCTAATTAAAAAAATATAATTATCTTATATATATATAGATAATATAAGGAGTATTTTAATAATTTTATATTTAACGAATTTGAGATAGATTTTAGATTAAAATTTTGAACCCGTCCCAAACGCTACAAGATTTTTACCTTAAAATTTTATACCCGTCTCATGATCTAACGGGCAAAACCCGTTAATGATCTATCTGAATCTGAAATGGATAAATATTCATTTACACGAATCCACTCCCACCCGTTAATTACTAGTCATTCGTGCGAGTTCGAGTTGGTAATCCTGCATTTCCATCAGATTGCGCCCGGCTTTTAAAAGCCCAATTCTACTCATCTATATATTCCAGGTGAGTACACAAATTAATATAATAATATCTTCCTGGGAGTATGAGTATACGACACCAAACCTGAGCCTGTTGCCAGCCTAGCTTTGCCCAACGACTCCTCCGCCTCCTTCCCTCTCTCCGTCTCGTCATTTTGACAAACACATTGTCGCCACCGGTCTTTTTCTTTTTTTTCTTCTTCTTCTTCTTCTTAGATCGACCGAACCCCATTCCCATTGCCCATTCTCCATTCGATTTGTGGAAGAAGATCGCTCCAGATCTCTGTTCGCTCGAGATCCGGCGCCGGCGCTGGCGGTGGGCGAGGGAGAGGAGCAGGAATGATGGGGGATTTCAACCTGGCCCTGTTGATCGTGGCGGTGGTGGTGTGCGTGGTAGTGCTCTTGGTAAGCGTCTACCTCCTCGTCAACTACCAGCATCCCGACGACCTCAACCAGGCTTACTTCCCCAAGCTCGTAGTCATTCTTGGAATCTCAGTCGCTGCCATTTCCATCCTCATGCTCCCTGCCGACGTCGCCAACCGCCAAGCCTGCCGCCATTCCATATATAATGGCGCCTGCTCCCTCACCCTCCCAATGAAACAGCTATGGCTTGCCGTCTACATCGTGGATGCCCTCCTCGTCTTCTTCGTCATTCCCTTCGCCATGTTCTACTACGAGGGTGACCAGGAGAAGTGAGTACATTTTTGTCATGTACATTTCCCCAATGCCGTATGTACGGAATCCATTTTGATTTTGTCGTGGTGCCAAATTTTGATAACCGATGGGCGGTCCTGGTTGCAGGGGCATCGGGAAGAGGTTGAAAAGCGCCCTTCTGTGGGTCCTGACATCGGCCATTGTATGCGGGCTTGTGCTTGGAGTTCTTTATGGTCAGATCCCTTTTTCTGAACTTTCTCTATGGTGTTTGCCCTTAGTGCACTGTGTTTCCGTGTACTATGGAAAATTGAGAAACAAAGATGGTTGTTGGGGCTACATCTTAATTTTGAAATCATCATAAGATAACACCGGGAATAGCTTAATTTTCAGAATCAGATAATCCCTAAGAAATGTCTGCTTGGTTTAATTGTTAATGCCATGGTGAAGTTGAAAGTTTAGCTTTATGTACGAATGTGCTCCATTGTCTTATGCTTCAGTTGATCTGTGATGTGGTTTTACAGAGGGATATGGAGTTTGAAATATTATAAGTGTAACATGTAAAACAAGCTTAAGTAGATGATCTTCAATAAACCCAAGTGCTTAATTTCAGCAATTGACAGAGTAATGGTTGATTCTTTTGTTACCAAGCTACAAGGAGTAATTAATTTATGTACCTACTTGGTAAGGAGGTAGATACCTGATACCCTATCTTTAACTTGAGATTAACTTTGACTTTATTGATGTTAAAGTTTAGACTTTCTTGAAGTTATTTCATATATTTGTAATTTGATTATTTTCTTGTTCATATTATGCATTAATATATACATATACATGTACATATATATATATATATATATATGAACTATAGCGTCTTGCTTCAATTAGGCTAGCAATATTGTAGCACCTATCGCCTTGGGCTATTTGAGGGGTCTAGCACCTTGACAATCTTGGCCTGCACCTTAGTCTTTTATTGCCCACCTATGCCCCATGCAATAATGAGTCATGGAATGCCATGGTGCTTACTCTACAAGGCACATACTTGGAATATAATGTCTTGAAGAATGTCATAATCTTTATCTTCTTCATAGTTGAAGATCTATAAGTAGTAAGAATATTCAATGTTTTATATGGTCCAAAGTTTTCATACACGAGAATTTCATTTATATGAACTGCAGGATGTAACATCTTGTCTATGGATAAAATGTCTTTCCATCACGTTTTCAAGTACTCCAATATTTCATTTTCCTTTATAATGTGTTATATGCATATGCATTCCAGTGATTTTATCTGATTTTTTACTGAATTGTATTTTTCTTCCATGGCATCAGCCCTGGTAGGCAAAGTGGACTTTACAGTTAGGCACCTTTCTTCATCAGCTGAAAGTTTTCCAAGTTCTTGGACAGGATTCTCGACTTCTCAACATTGTATAAGCTCAAGTCATCTGGTGATATTCTGCTTCTTTCGATAAGAAAAATACTTCAAAATAAAGTATTTTATTCAAAGTCATTACAGTTACTTGTTTTATCCAACTGCACATGGACTTACATGCCTGTATAGTGATGCATATAGATATGTAACACTGATGACTATATAAATAGAGGAAAATTGAATTGGTAGTCAGGTTTAATGTGACTGTTTTCTTTATTACTTCTTTGTTTTCACTATGCCATATTCAATTAGATAAAGAGACCAGGACTCATCTAGCTAACTGAACCAAAAAGCATCTAGCATGAGTAATAGATCTGTGGCAATCAAATTTTTGTCTTGGTCTAATGCTAGTTAAATTATTATAATATATTAATTTTCTAATCTTGCAGCTTTTATGTGCTCAACTATTACAAAAAACCTCATTATGTCAATCTTACCATGATGGATTCTAAGAAGTGAACACTATAATGAATTTTCTATGACATCATCATATCTGGTTAAACTATGATGTGCTATTAGTGTGTCAAATAGATTCGATAAACTGAGTAACTTTGTGATTATACTATCTTATGCGGACTAAAACCAAATTCAAGATTTGTTGTTGTTGTTTCAAAATGTTTTAACTTCCAACTGCCAATTGACTGGCAGAAATTGAGCATCTGTATTCAAACTGAACCAATAAATAGTTGACCCTTCAGACATTAAATAATAGCAATAAAGTATGCTATCCTAACATTGGGCTTTAGAAACTTGTTATTGAACTTTGTAACAACCAAGATTTCAATCTCCAGAGTCCAGATATTTACCTGTGTAGAATTAAGCTGTATTTTCTCTGGAGGCTTGATTTGAGCAGAAAAAAATGTTCTGCTCAATGTTTTTATGAAACTTAGCATCAAACATCTGTTAGAGGAGGTAACTTTAAATCTCTGATTCTTTTTATTACAAAATGTTGTTATCTACTTTGGATGGATAAATTGCTTATTTTCTAAGAGATGTATCAGACCCAATTGATATCACAGTTGTTGGCAATAGTGGACAGATAGGGAATATTGGAGAATTTGGATTTTGATTGTAGCATTGTAGAGATACATATAGACTTTCATCTGATACATTAACAAATGTGATTGCTAGAGAAGTTGGTGGTGGAAACATTATATTGCATGCCATACACATGCACAAGCTAACCTCTGTATGCACACTTGTCTTTACTTAATTTGAAATTCATGAGTATCAGGTTATGTCTATTTTTGCCTTTTTTCCTGTTTGTGGCTTGAGAGCTAAATCTTTTTCTGATGTTTTCTAGTGGTTACCACTAAGGATTTAGTATTGCTTTTCCTAATGTCTCATCTTGGTTGCTTTTCTGCAGTGTGATGCCTATACAGCACCTGCTTCTTCAGAAACAACATGGACAATGAGGACCACTTTCCCAGAATATATGGTTGCTCTTGCAACCATAGTTGGATCAGTGCTTTTTACAGTATGTTTTCCCTAAACGTGTCTCTTTGCTATAGTTTTCCTTTCTCTGAGTGAACTTTTCAATCTTGTTACTTAATGTGTGTGTTCACTAATCCTTCTTTTTATCTCTTCTTTGAAATTTGCATTTGCAAGATCACCACCAAATGTTTTCTTTTAAATTTAGAAATTGAATCCTATCTTTCCTACTCTCTGATGCTAGATATTTGGTGGTGTTGGAATTGCTTGCCTTCCCTTGGGCCTCATATTTTCATTCGTACGGCGTCCCAAGGCTGTTATAACTCGCTCGCAGTATATAAAGGTTTCATACATCTTTTCTATAAAAGTTGCTGATACATGTAGCTATTGACATTCATTGATTTGTATAGATGGCAACATTTTGAGAGTGCTATTGTTTGAAACTTTAGGGGGCAACTGAATTGGCAAAGAAAGCTAGAGAACTGAAGAAAGCAATTGAAACACTTCATCAGGAGGAGAGAAGTGGATCCAAGGGAAGAAAATGGAGAAAAAATTTAAAGGAAACTGAAAAGGTACACCTGTTTACTCTTCTGTTGTTTTGTTACAAGCAGGTATCGTCACATAATCACAATTTTTTGTTGTCTATACAATCTCTAGTTAAACTGGACTTTTATTGTCCGTAACTATAGGCTTCAGGGTAGGATATCCTCTGCCCTCTTTAAAGGATTATTTATAGTTCATCTGTGGTTGCCCTCCTTATATTATGAGTTTACGACATTGGAAAACAGTCAAGCCATAGGAATTTACATCTCTTTCCTTATACTATAACATATTGATGGCGTATATGGAACAACTGAACGTACTAAATCACGTTTTGTAGGTTGCACTAGTTTCACATGCTATTCCATTGCTATGGAAGCTAGATATTACCTTTCTTCTAGGCATGTCCACAATTATATAATTTGATAATATCTACTAAAAAAGAATTACTTTTTTCCAGAATCCTTATTGTTCCCATTTGTTATTATTATTTTACTTATAACTATTATGCTATTAGGAGTTGTTTCTCTTAGAAGATGACATGAAAGCTTTGGAGGAAATGTATCCTCAAGGAGAACAGGTCAGGAGAAATAAAAAAGCATGTTTTATATGGTAGCTTCAACAATATTATCTTATGTGACATTTTGCTTGTGCTTGCATGCAGGCTGAAACTACTTGGGCTTTAACAGTTCTTGGATACTTAGCAAAACTTGTGCTTGGTGTTGTTGGGTACGTGCTGTTTGATAGAAAATTGAAAAAAAATGTATATAGCAATACTTCATAAGGTTCCACCACATTAAAGATTGGTTGCTCAAGGTTTTGTAGAAAATCTCAAGTCATGTTTCTCCTGATGTTTTGATGCATTTTCTTCCATTTTGAGAATCCTCTCTATTACTTGAACTGGTGCAAGCCGGCACATTAGAAAAAGTTGTTCAGCTGTTAGCATTCATGTTGAAATTTTGTAGATTGTCTTAGTATTTCTTCAGCAGTTAGCATAATATTTCCACCTCTTATATGATGGAAATATTCTTCCTTGAAAGGCAATTGTGGGAAATTCTAAGATAATTTTGCTAGGAGAACAGTATCAGTTGGTTATCTTTTACAACTTTCTAATTAAGTAAAAAAAAACACATATTTGGGATTTAATGAATCCATAAGAATTAGTAAGGTGGATGCTAGCGATGATTTTTCGTTTATGTGAATGATTGAGCAGAGTGCTGCATAGACATTACACAGTAATCAGATATTAATTAATCAAATTGATTTGTTTACTATACTAGTTCAATTTTTAGGGCTCAAGTTTGTAAGACTGCAGTTTTGGTTTTTGTTCATGTCATCAATGTATTTCTCTTGTTTGAGATTGTTTTTCCTATTCTGAAGCAAGAAAAGTAGGAAACTACTGTGTATGACCAAAAATACACAACCAAATGTTGACTATTCATATTTACAATCATTGCAGCTCAGTGGGAATACCTCCCACAACTCCAATTTTTACATGAGATTACTATTTCCGTCTTCTAATTTATCTGTGCACAAATCCTATGTGCTAATTCCACGGATTGTTCTAGAAAGCTTCTTGTATTTGCTTGCACTAAAACAATATTTTAGTTTCATCCTTATTTGTTTTCTTGCTGTTCCATCTCGGAATAAATGCTTTAACTTGCCTACTCAACTTCTGCAGGTTGATTATTTCAGTGGCTTGGGTTGCCCACATTGTGATATACTTATTGATTGAACCACCTATTTCTCCTTTCTTAAATGAAGTGTTCATCAAATTGGATAGTGTATGGGGTATGCTATGTTAATCAATCATATATTATTTTTCTTTCTACTAGTGAATTATTTTTCTAACTTTTAATTGGGTTCTGCATCAGGTTTGCTTGGTACAGCAGCATTTGCATTTTTCTGCTTTTACCTACTTCTTGCAGTGATTGCTGGGGAAATGATGCTTGGTTTGAAATTGGTTTTTATCACCATCCATCCAATGAAGTAATTAATAGCAAATCTTTACCTCATTAAAACTGTATTTTTTTTTTCTAAATAGATTGACGGAGTAATAAACTTGATTCAGGTGGGGAGGAACATTGATGAACTCCTTTCTCTTTAATGTGGGCCTCATTCTACTTTGTTCCATCAGGTTTGCTCTTCTGACATAAGATGCCTACTTTAGTCCTCTATCATTCAAATTCTTTCATTTGAAGGAAGGATAGTCAATAAGCCTATCCAACTGCATTTCAATTATTGTTTACCATTCAAGATTTAGTCCATTATGGATTATTCATGTCTTGTTCCATGGAGAAGGGTCCTATCAATATTACATCCGCAGCTATTATAGTAGAGATTAACCATAGCTTTGGTGGAAGAAAGACATTGAGATTTTGAAATTCGAGTACCTTGAATGGCCAACTAGGACTTTGGAAATATTATCCCATTACAACAACCTTAAGTGATATTGCTATTCCCTTGTCCTTATGTTGAAGTCAATACACCTCCCTGTAAGCCAAATTCAACTGTTAGGTGTTATGTGCTTCCAGAAGGCAGGAATCTCTTCAAATGTAATATTCTTAAAATTCAGTGGAAAAAAATCAACTTGCATATGCCCATCACACCTTATTCTTTTTTTCCATTTGACTTGAAAAATGAGTCTTTAGACATGCAATTAACTTCACCCGTTTCAAATTTCTATATTGTGGAATTTTAGTTGTTATATTCTATGACTATGCAGTGTGATTCAGTTCTGCGCCACAGCTTTTGCTTACTATTCACAAGCAACTGCTGCACAGGAGATATTTGGGCATACATTACAGTCTCTTCGAGGAATAAAGTATCTGTATAAGTGAGTAACTGTTACATTTGTAATTAATAATATCAACATAAACATTTTCTCTCTTTGTTAATGTTTTTTGGCTAAATTTTCACCTTGCAGGTATAATATATTTCAATATGGTTTTGTTGCTTTCGCAGTACTCACTCTCTTTTATTATGCTGTATTTGTAAGTTCATTCCAACTTTTTCCATAACAAAATGTTGAGTTATTCATGCTTAAACAATTTGCATTCTTATTTTTTGAAGGGATGGAGGAAAAGAAAACCAAGCGGCAGATTCCAATTCTCTAATTGATGTTAGACTTTGTTGGTAGTTCGTTGGCTTTTCATAGGCTGATGCTTTCTACAGAAATACCAGACATGCATGAATCACCTCATGCAACTACTGGAAAGCAGAGTTGGGTTTTTGATTACTTGACCGAGAGAGCATTACAATGCTAGTCCAAGCTGTTCGGAAGGGATCAAAATGTGTTCGTCTTGGTACTTTCAATCTGAAACTGCATAATTTTTTCCATGTATATTGATGTGCTTAGCGGAAAAATATGTTTCTCTGAACCTACTAGAGTGATGTGTGCATCATTTAATAGTAGTGTCTTGTAGAATTTAATTAGATTGTTCATTCTTGTATGATAGATTTGTATGTTAGAAGTTATTTTGTAAAAATTCTTTGTATACATCGTTTCTTCTGTTGATTTGATAGGAATAAGCTGAATTTGATTTCTGTTCCTTTTCTAGTCATTTCATTTAGTCTGTTAAAGGCTGTGAACTTGAATTTATTCTTTTGGGTTGGTCCATGTCATTTAGGTCAGTGTAACATTGTAGGATTTGACTCTAGTAAAAAACTAGTATTGGCAGCTCCTCCCTAAAAACTTCATTGACGAATGAATATTGACATTCAATAAATGAATTATATTATATGTAAAGAATTACATAATATAATTATTACATTTTTTTTCCAGAAATGGAGAAAAAAATAAAAAAAGATTAAAAAAATGTTTTTATATTAAAATCTTAAACCAATTATAAAGATATATATATATATATATAGAAAGCTGCGTACCCCTTAAGGCTTTAGGCTTTAAATATCCAATAATCCCTATTTTTATTCCACCTTGGCTAAACTTAGACGCTTATTTAATTTTCACGAAACTCCAAATAATTAATTGACGACCTCCTTCAAATTTCCACCATTTCCTCTCCTTCCCTCGTTTCCCCAACTCTGCTTCCAACTCCATCTCTTCTTCCTCCTTCCCTTCCTTTCTTCTCCTCTTCTTTCCTCTTTATCGCTCTAATTCGTCGAGCTCTCTCTTCATGTGGTCACCTTGGAGAAAGCTCCGCCCTCCTCTCGGCGCCCGTGCTGCCGTGCCCCCCCTCAACACTTCGCCCCAGCCGCCACCGCAGCACTCGCAGTCGCCCTCGCCATCCTCGACGCCCTTCACCCTCCACCGCTCCTCCTCCTCCTCCTTTAAGGATATTTGCTCGCTCTTTGTCGACGACGTCGACTTCGAGTCAGACGACCCCTCTTCCACCCCCTCCTTCGTCTCCCCCTGCCCGTCGCCGGTCCTCCACCGCGTGCGCTCGGCCTCCTCCGCCCTCCGTCAGTGGTGCGCCCCGCCCGAGGACCTCTTCGGTCTCCCGCCGGGCGAGCAGAAGCGCGTCGTCCTCTACTTCACCTCCCTCCACGCGATCCGCAAGACCTTCGACGACTGCCACGAGGTCCGCACCATCCTCCGCGCCCTCCGCGTCGCCGTCGACGAGCGCGACGTCTCCATGGACACAAGCTTCATGAAGGAGCTCAATGGAATCCTCGGCAGCCGCTGCCGGCCACTCAGGCTCCCGCAGGTATTCATCGGGGGACGGCACTTCGGCGGGGTCGAAGAAGTCCGGCGGCTCTACGAGACCGGAGAACTGAGCCGGTACGTGGAAGGGACGGCGCCGGCGGCCGCAGGGACGTGCGATGGCTGCGGCGATTTGCGCTTCGCAGTCTGCCGGAGCTGCAGCGGATCTTGCCGGTGCTACCACGACAAGGGCGGCGGTGTATTCCGGACGTGCACCGCATGCAACGAGAACGGGCTCGTTCGTTGCCCGCTCTGCTGTACGTCGACAACCGTCTGATCACGATCGTATGGTGGAGAAGAGATTGTTATGTTCGCAGCCATGCATGCATCGCTGCACACCATTCGGAAAAGAAAGGGGACGCGCTGGATGCAGATCCATTTCTTTCTTTCTTTTTAATCCAAACTTTCCGGTTCTTTTTCTTTATTTTTTAATATATTAAATTACACAAGAAAAAGCTAGGAAAAATGGGAATATATTGATAAATGCTTAAATAGAGGAAGGAAGAGGCAAATTGATTCATTTCATGTTGTTAGTTAGAAAGGGATTCAATTTATGTTGTCAAAAGGCCGTCCATAATTTTTCTTTTGGTGTTGTAAATTATTATATATATATATATTGAGGAGGAATATTTGTGTTGTTAATTTCACCGTATGGAATAAGATGTATAAAATTTGGAAATTTGATGTTTTTCTCATTTTAATTTGATTCTTTCATTTATTTTAATTGAATTGAATTATGTACTAACATATTTATCTTAATTATTATTTATTTTTTGTCGATCGTCTTTCAATTCTAAGATGATGACATGATATGCTGATGTGAAAAATAATTTTAAAATATTAAAATTTTATAAACTAAGAAGTTTCTTTTGGGTCCCATCTCTCTCGCCATCTTCTTCTTATGGTACGATGGGTGGCGCCATGCTCTTCATCCAAGAAGCTAGATCTCAAGGTGAGCGATATGTAGATTCAAGTTCACACATGCATCCTCAATTTTGCACCTTGGTTGGGTCGCTCACCGCCAGCAGGGTCTCCGACTTGATCGAGCAACGCTACACTATTGTCGTTGGCACCTCCATCTTCATTCTCGACTCACTCCTCATGGTTGGTTGTTGCATTGTCGATGTCAGCAATAGCTATGCTCTTATGATCGTGCTCGTCTACTCTACTGAGATCTCCTCCTTGTGATCCTTGCACGACTTCCTTAGCTCCTTGCTAGAGATTTGCTTTAGCCTCGGCTAACTCGCCAACTACATCTTCGCCAAGCTCCCGCTCATCTATGGATATATAGAGTGACATGCTCAGCATTGTCGTGGTACCATCAGTGGCCATGCATGCTATCCCCGCTCATCACACCTTCAGATCGTTCGACTCTCAACCCTTAATTTAGAGAGAGGGGTGGGACCCAATACCACTTCTTAATGTATAAGATTTTAATATTAAAAAATATTATTTGCAAGCCGCTAACAAAAAATAGACGACGTGATAGGGGTGTGCATGGGTACCGAGTAGACCCGGAACCGATTGGAACCTACCCGATCGGGTAAGTTCCGGGTAGACTAAAAAAAAATCAGGGTAGGGTCCGGGTAACAAACCAAGGAACCAGTTAAATTCAATTCCGATTTCGATTCCACCATATCGGGTACCCAGAACTGGAATAGGAACCAGAACCGGAACCGATACTGGAACTCTTTGGAATTTATTCTAGAACCTGTTGGAACTTGGAACCTAATCTAGAACATGTTCTGAAATCTATTGGAACCTGTTATGGAACATGTTCTAAAACTTGTTGGAACATGTTCTGGAACTTGTTGGAACCTGTTCTGGGATTTGTTGGAACCTATTCTAGAACTTATTGGAACCTGTTAAAGAGCACAACAGGGTACCCGGAAACTGTGGTTCCTGGTAGGGTCGGTTCCAAATTCCAACAAAGTAGGGTCTGATTCCAAAATCAAAAAACCAGTACTATACAGGGTAGGATTCGAGTATCATAAAAATACAAGGTACTCGGATCCATTCACTCCTATGACATGATACAATTAAGATAAATGTATTAGTATATGCAGGGGCAAGCTACGTGGATGGGAGGGGGGGAATTGCCCCCTCCCCTCTTGTCTCAATTTATCTTATTTACAAAGGGGATAATCAACTTTGCCTATATATATATATATATATATATATATATATATATATATATATATATGAGAGAGAGAGAAGTACCCATAACTATGCTAGGTGAGCTTCTTTTCTCCATTTCAAAAATTCAAGGACGAATTTTCTTTAAGGGGGAAGAAAATTGTAATACCCAAAATTTGATAATAATATTTTATCCTTATGCAGGGGATATTGTAGGCTCAAGTTAGTGCGGATTGACGGTGAGCTTCGGGATTAAATCCGGGTAAGCATTTAATGTAAAAATATTTAGGAAAATTTATTTGCTATATTTTTGTGATTTAGTATGATAGGATGATAGAGGGTCTCGAGTCGAGTCTAGCAGTTCAATCAGAACTTGAATCGGAGTTAGAACGAGTTAGATATGGACTTTATAAATTGATTAACTTAAGAAGGGGCAAATTGATCATTTCGGGCACAACCAGGCCCTATAAAATGAACCTGGGGAGTACGGCCGAGGTTTAGATGCACACCACCCGAGGCATAGAGAGAGGAGAGAGAGGGCAACGCCAAGAGGGGAAGATCCAATTTGGAGCCGGAATTTCGCGAGTTCGTCGGTGTCAATTATAGGAAGATCCTTAGCGCCTTCTTCCTTTCCGTCTTCTCCAAAAAGGTGAGTGGATTTAGTCTTTTTCCCCAAATTTCTTCATCCATGCCGCCACCCCTATGTCATGGGGATTTCGTCGATTTTGATGTGTTTTTCTTGTATCGGACTGGATCTTCGGATTGAGGATTTTCTCGTCGTCATCGTGAATTCGTCGGATTAATTTTTGGACGATTTGGCTGCCCCTTTCCTTGTTGTGCCGCCCCTCTTCTTCTTTGATTTCTTGAGGAAATCTTGGTTTTTCTTGTTGGTTGTTAGGTAATCTTGATGCTTAGTTGGTGTCTGGTGAAAGAAGGAAGATTTGAGGCACTACAACATTTTTCATCTATAGGAACGGTTGAAAACCGTTCCCATAGACCTACAGGAACGGTTTCCCGTGTGTACTCAAATCAGCCGTTCCGTTAGGCTATAGGAACAGTTTTCTTCCCTATGGTCACGCTGCCAAAATAACCGTTCCTATAGGTCTAGCCTATAGGAACGGTTATAAAAGGTTCCTATAAACCAACCCTATAGGAACGGTTCTACACCGTTCCTATAGTTCCACCCTATAGGAACGGTTTTAATTTATACCGTTCCTATAGTTCCACCCTATAGGAACGGTTTTTATACCGTTCCTATAGGTAAATCTTATAGGCTGGTTCATATTGTATTGTTTGTGCGCAGGTTCATATTTGTTCCTAAAATGTATATATATTCCTGTAAACCATACAATTTCACAAACACTCATACAATTTCATAGACAACCATACAATTTCACAAACATAGATTCGAAAACATAAATTTCATTCAAACTTATAATATATTTAACTGAATAATAATTAGTTCACAATTATAGTATTCTCATTCCATAATTTCACAATTAAGTCTAAATAAGGTTCACAAACATATGAAATTGTTCTAAGCCTAGCATTCCCATTAGCCAAGTCCTCTTGATAATTTCAATTCATCATTTCCTGCAAAAATTAATTAATAAATAAAAATGATCAGAAGACTCCATAATCATATATTAAACTAAAATTACCTGATTTTGAGGATGATGTATGGAAGTAGAAGAACCAAAGATGCTATTGGCATCCCTTGGAGTAGTTGGTGGTGCCAACAGAGCTGTTATAGCCTCTATGTTCAAATCTGGGTTTGCCTGTGTAATAAATGTCTTCAAAAGGGATTGAATTCCTTGCATTTGGTGTTGCATTTGGTTCTGTCTCTCTTCCATTTTTGCATGTCTTTCTTCCATTATTGCATGTTGCTCCTTCAAAGACTTCACCTCTTGATCATGTTTTTCTTGCATTGCTGCCATTTCTTCATTTTTTTTAAAGATTGTGGGTGTAATTGTTCCTCCATAACAACGCACCCTTCCTGACTTCTCTTTCCCAAACATAGATTGAAATGCCTCAGCAGCAGGTTTCCCATCATGCTCAACCATGGTTTAAGCTTTTCCTAAAATGTACATTTTAATAATGTTAGTGATAATAATAAATAATTAAGTATAAAACAATAGCTAGAAGAAAAACTCACAATTGTCTCTTCAGTTTCATCATCTAAGGCTTTTCCGTCCTTAGTCCGAGTTTCAACAAACATCTCAACTTGACTGGGTTCTTCATTCTTTTGAGCATGCTTTGTATAAATCACAAGAATGAGTTAAAACATAATATTGACATTACTTTAAAATTCAAAATATGAAACCGTGCAAAAAAATATTACCAATTTTTCTTTTATCACATAAAATCTTTTATTGCCCATCTGATGCCTCCATTTTTGTTGTGATCTGTTCAATCTATTTTGTTGGCACATATCCTACATCAATAACAAAAAAACTAAATATATGCAACCAGAAAAAATCAATA
Source organism: Canna indica (assembly GCA_034359265.1). Lineage (NCBI taxonomy): Eukaryota > Viridiplantae > Streptophyta > Magnoliopsida > Zingiberales > Cannaceae > Canna > Canna indica. Next base: position 17,873,417 of record CP136892.1, read on the forward strand.
ACCATATCAAAATCAAGTACGAAATCCATAGTTAAATCCGCTAAGCAGACCAAACTCCGCTAAATCTTTATAATTTTCATAGTTATATAATGAAACCTAGATACTTACTTGGATGGGTTCATAGCTCCAGTAATCAATCATTTGCTTGAAGTGTTCGAGAGGAATGTCTGTAGGACGATTTTTTATCCTCTCGCTATTTGTTACGTAATTGTCAAAATGTTCCTTCTTGATTTTTGATTTGTGTTTCCTCCAAGCTTCATCCATAATTTTGAACACAACCCCTTTCCCTATTTCTGGAAGGATGAACTTTTTCTACAAAGTGAAGCAAAACAAGCATTAATATTAACATGCAAATGTAAATGAACAATATAAAAAACTATCATACATTGATATATTTCCATATGTTATCCTTGTTCGGTACGGCCTTCCAATTGGTGTAAATCAAGGGACACCAATCTGAATTTCGTGCCACGGTTCCCAAAAATTGGCTCAAGTCTAAAACAGCTTTCTCATTGGGCCCAACTGGTTGTGCTTCACTATTGAAAATTATTTCTTGTCGCTCATCTAGTGATCTTCCATGAATTCTATAGCACATTGTCTTCCCTCTTGCTTTCTTTTTTGATGTTCCTAATTGACATAGCAATAATGATTTAAAAATAAGCTAATTATAGAATTCCATATAATGACATAATATACCTTCGGGAACATGTTCCAACTCATCGGGTATATTGTGCTCTTCCTCAACATCTGCTTCCTCTTCTAGCTCATCGGGTATATTGTGCTCTTCCTCAACTTGTTCCATGTCATCTTCTCTACATTCCTCTTCTAGAGGATCTTTTTCTAGCACTTGCATACCCAGCTTCTCACGATATTCAACCATTGACATTGATGGACACAAAGGTGCAGTCTTTGTCTTCTTTGTTGCATACCCATGTCCTTGCTCATGGTTACCCTTTCTTTGTTGCTGCTGCACTTGGGTAGACCTTTGATATTGAATGATTGGCTTTTGTTGTTGTTGCACTTGAGAAGACTTTGTATTGGAATTGGAAAGAACTTGTTTTTGAGTAGAGGATGTGGGTCTTTGATCTTGAATGGTTGGTCTTTTTCCTCTATTTTGAATATCAATAGAAATGACCTGCCTCATAGTAGAAGTAGTAGGTTGAGTAGGGACTGCATCCTTGGGCTTTTCAAAGGATGTTTTTCCTTTCTCTTGGACATTGATATTAGAGATACTATTCTTCTGATTGGCCTCTGCAATTTGAGCGACTGAGTCCTTCTTATTTTGTTTTGAGACTAAACCATATCTTCTGTTTGGATTTAACTTCTTATTCTGCTCAATCTTTTCACATTTAATTTTGTAATGTTTGGCCGCTAACTCTTTGCTTGACTTTGCTTGTAGTGAAAAATCCATATCAATTCTTGTGATAGAGAGGTTTAACAAACCTGAAAAAGGGGGAAAAGATAAATATATTAGTATCAAGAGAGAATGCAAAAAGGAATACATGACCTTGCTAAAATTATCCAATTTAGCTCAGATTCTGAAACAACCTCTGAATCAGGGGCTTGATTAGCTATTCCTGCACTGAATAAAGGGGGTTTAACAAACCTGGAAGAAATCAGTTTTCAGTAAACCTAAATAGCACCCTGCTGCTATAAGTGAACATTTAAGTTAGTGATACAAGTTAGATGACAGAAAACATTCTACCAGGGACGAAACAGTAGAACTAACTAACTGTGTTGCTAGGTAAACTTGAGAAAACCACTAAAACAGGAGGAAAAAAAGGAAGCTCATACACCATTTTTACATCATTCTTACTATGTGCGTATGTATATATAATTCAAATAAGGAAGCTCATACACCAGGGAGAAGGCAGCTCTCTCTTCCCCTGTTGGCCCCACCAGGGGACATGAAGGCAAAAGAAACTAGAACTCAAGTAGAAGAGATAATATAATTCAATTCCCAGTTTGTCATATTATATATGCTCACTAAAATGCATGCCCCAGCTAAAGAATATACAAGTGACTGACTGCCACCAGCTATTGGAACAAGTGGTCAAAAAGCTCATCTGCTCTCATCTCATGTGAGATTCTATTATCTCTGTGTCTGTGATGCATGATTGGGAGCCAAAAAAAATTTTTATCCAAAGGCAGCAGCAGCAGTAGCATCACTCTTGCTGATGTCTCAAAAAGCAATTTATTAGCTCTTTAATAAGTCAGTCGAGTTTAGTTTATGCCACTGTTGAGTTTACAAGATTGACTATGTGGATGATATTTTGCTTTGTTTATGCTTGTTGTAGACATCAGACTTTGCAGGTAAGCAATGTGATCAGATAGAGATTGTGAAATGTTCTCGAATCAGTTCAAATTGTGTCGAAACAAGTTGTTGTTTTGCTCACCAAGCTACCCTTTGTATGATTGCTGAAACTAATAAGGTTTCAGCTAAAATCTAATCAGGTTTCAACAGAAACCTTATCAGGTTTCATTGCTCAAACTTTATAAGGTTTCAGCTGAAATCTAATAAGGTTTCAGCTGAAATCTAATAAGGTTTCAGCTGAAACCTGATAAAGTTTGAGCAATGAAACTTAAACAGTATACATGAAACCAATAGTTGAACAGCTAGTGATCGAATATGGTGAACAGCAACAGTTGGTAATCTTCAGATTACTAACTTGGTATTCACTCTCTAGTAAACAGAGATTAAGCTTCAGATTATTGCAGAAATCAGATTTCAACTGAAACCTTATCAGGTTTCAACAGAAACCTTATCAGGTTTCATTGCTCAAACTTTATAAGGTTTCAGCTGAAATCTAATAAGGTTTCAGCTGAAACCTGATAAAGTTTGAGCAATGAAACTTAAACAGTATACATGAAACCAACAGTTGAACAGCTAGTGATCGAATATGGTGAACAGCAACAGTTGGTAATCTTCAAATTACTAACTTGGTATTCACTCTCTAGTAAACAGAGATTAAGCTTTAGATTATTGCATAAATCAGGTTTCAAATGAAACCTTATCAGGTTTCAACTGAAACCTTATCAGGTTTCAACTGAAACCTTATCAGGTTTCATTGCTCAAACTTTATAAGGTTTCAGCTGAAATCTAATAAGGTTTCAGCTGAAACCTGATAAAGTTTGAGCAATGAAACTTAAACAGTATACATGAAACCAACAGTTGAACAGCTAGTGATCGAATATGGTGAACAGCAACAGTTGGTAATCTTCAGATTACTAACTTGGTATTCACTCTCTAGTAAACAGAGATTAAGCTTCAGATTATTGCATAAATCAGGTTTCAACTGAAACCTTATCAGGTTTCAACAGAAACCTTATCAGGTTTCATTGCTCAAACTTTATAAGGTTTCAGCTGAAATCTAATAAGGTTTCAGCTGAAACCTGATAAAGTTTGAGCAATGAAACTTAAACAGTATACATGAAACCAACAGTTGAACAGCTAGTGATCGAATATGGTGAACAGCAACAGTTGGTATCTAAGCTCAATATGGTAATCTTCAGATTACTAACTTGGTATTCACTCTCATAAACAGAGATTAAGCTGTTGTCAACAGATATTGTAATTAACAGATATTGGAAAATGAGTTCAAACTCACCTTGTAATTATCAAGAGCAATCCGAGTATCAACAGATATTGCTGTTGTCTTTCAATCCAGAACATGCGAGCAAGAAAAAAATGACAGAGAACAGAGAACACATGGACAGAGAACAATTTTAACTACAATGACAGAGAACACATGGAGAAAGAGTAGATACACCAATATAATAACATAGTTATATAAAGCATGCTTTAACATGGAGGATATAATCCGCAAAGATTTCAAAAAGTGGACTAGAGTTTCATCCTCAGGTATGACCATTATGGGCTCTAACTTCTGACTGCAATGAATTAATATTATGATGATATTTCGAGTAAAAAATGCTTCGACATGTTGAAAATAATTAAGCAATTTGGAGATTGTTCCCTTATCATTCTTGTTCATTCTTTGAGAGACTAACACTAGTTAAATGCTAGCCTCATAGCCTCAGTTTAACCCATCCAAGGTGATTCTTTTTCAAGGTAATAGACATCAATTACCATGCTAATAATAAAGATTTAGTTTAAGAGCCAAATAACATCTCAAAAAGATCATTTGACAGGGTAAACAGGTTTAGATTCATCAAAGCATCAGTTCAGTTAATTCTAAAATTGCTTAAGTCGATTTTGGTTGTGCTTCTGCATAATCATTACTTAATTTGTTTGGAGAAATAACTACTTCATCTGCATGTTCTATATATCTGAAATCTCCTAAGAAAAATAAATTTATTACTTCAACTTGTTTAAACCTCGCTGTTACTCTTCAGAGTCAGAAAGAGTAGATACACCAATATAATAACATAGTTATATAACTATTGAACCTTTTAATAAAAGAGTTGTTCAATGAAAAAGAGATTTATCATGATTGTGAGCTGAGTGTTCCTTTTCAACGAGATCTGATAAGTATTCTGCACCGATATAATAGCCCTCTTTGTTCAACCGAATCTTCAATAATGAAAAAGAGAGAGTTAGGTCAGGACACAGTTAATAAGAAAGATCTTGCAATAATAATAAAGTATTTATAGAAGCATAATAAGTTTATTGCAATAATAGTAATATAAAAGAATCACCTTAATTATTTTATTACAATATAGAACCATTTAATCAAAGTAGTCCCAGAGCGTGTCATCAAAATCGGATTCTTCTTCGGACTCCATTTCATTTGAAATAGATGAATAATTTTCAATAATTGTAGGCTCTATGTCGTCCCTTGCCCATTCAACATTAATTTCATCATCAGACAAAGACAAAATTGTGATTGGTTCTGACTCAATATTATATGTTTCTTCTGCACAATATGATTGGTCATTCACATTAGGAATCTCTCTATGAAGAGTTTTCATAACGTAATACCTATTGTCTTTAGAGGGATCGCGAACATAGAAGCACTGTTGGACTTGAGAAGCTAGCACAAAAGGATCATCCATATAACATTTTTTATTGAAGTGAACACAAGTCAACCCATACTTTTCTGATTCTACTTCAAACCAATCACATCTAAACAAGACAAACTTGAAATTACCATAATAGTCTAACTCAATTATTTCATTTATTGCACCATAATAAGTAACTGCATTCATCGGCGGATTTTGATCCTTACTACTAGCAAAGCTTTGAGTGATTGACACCAAAGTGACACCACTATTTTGTGTCTTGCGGCTTGCATCACGCTACGTAGTATGAAATTTACACCTATTGATAACATAACCCGAAAGCCTTCTTGCAACTTTATTTGGGCCTCTACACAACTCCTTCAATCGATCAGGGACATCCTCCTCCATTGCTCGATTTTTAAACCACTCAATAAAATCATGGCTTTGACTTTTTACTTTGGTCCACTTTCTTCCTTTCTTTTGATTTATGATAGTCTCATGTTCACTACATGAAAATTATTTTGTTACAACAATCATTCAATTGAGTTTATAAACAAATTTTTAAGAGCAAAGAATAGTTATTTACCTAATGTAAGGCTGAACTTCATCACAATTGAACAAGATATACCGGTGGGCTTGGTTCTTCTCATTGTTGTCCATCGAAAATAAATTACCTTTTTTCTTCCCTCCTATAGGACGACCCATGGGTAAAAAAAAAAAAGGAAGTTTAGTATCAAAAGACTCACATGTGTCAGCATTCCTTTTCACTATGTTCCACCGTGTCTCCATATTAGAGTTCATATAATTTGAGCAAAATGTCAAGCATTCCTCAACCAAGTAACCCTCAGCTATTGAACCTTCCGGATGAGCTTTATTGCGCACATAAGCCTTCCGGACGAGCTGTATTGCGCACATAAGCAATACATCAAAAAATGAAGGAGGAAAAATCCTCTCTAATTGGCAAAGTGTTTCAGCAATTTCAAATTCTAAGATCTCTAAATCGTTCACATCAATAACTCTTTGACATATGGAACGAAAAAAAGAACATAAACGTATCAAAGGGTAGGCCACTTGGTGAGGAAGTGTGCTAATCATTGCTATTGGCAGCAAGTAGTGTAGCATGAAATGAGCATCATGACTCTTGTATCCTGAGACTTTCAAACCATCTTGGTGAACACATCTTGAAATATTTGCTGCACAACCATCAGGTAATTTTGCTTCCTTGAGAACACCACAGAAAATAGACTTCTCATTTTTATTCATGTTAAAGCATGCTTTTGCATACTTTACTTTCTTGCCTTGATCCATTGGTTTCGGACGAAGTTTCTTTCTAATTCCCAACTCTTGCAAATCTAAACGAGCATTAACATGATCTTTTGTCTTCCCCATTATGTCCAATAAAGTACCTATCACATTGTCAAAGATGTTCTTTTCAATATGCATGACATCAAGATTATGTCGTAGTCTATTATGCTTCCAATATGACAATTAAAAAAAAATAGACTTCTTCTTCCAAGGACCATTGCTTTTCTTTTGCATCTTCCCAAATGAATTGACAAAGTCTTGCAACAAGTCCAAGATCTGTGTCCCTTCTAACAAAATAGGAGCAGGCCTATGTTCTTCTTTTCCATTGAAATCCCGTGTGTTTCTTCTATAATTATGACTCATCGGCAAGAAAACACGGTGATCCATATAACACATCTTTCGACTATGCTTTAGGTAAACCGAATTTGTGTTATAATTACAAGATGGACATGCTAATTTTCCCTTTGTGCTCCAACCACTCAATATAGCATATCCAGGAAAGTCGCTAATAGTCCATAAAAGGGCTGCTCGCAACTTAAAAGTTTGATTCTTTGAAGCATCATATGTGTCTACTCCCAGCTCCCACATAGTTTTCAACTCTTCAACCAATGGTTGCAAGTACACATCAATATTAGTCCCGGGAGAGTGTGGTCCAGGGATAATTAATGACAACATAAAATACTCCGACTTCATGCATAACCATGGTGGAAGGTTGTACGGCATAACTATTACCGGCCATATACTGTAAGAAATACTCATTGTCCTATACTATAACCATGGTGGAAGGCTAGTCAACCCAAGTCTTATGTTGCGTGGGTCACTAGCAAAATCAGGATAACGCTCATCGAAGTCTCTCCATGCTTCGCCATCAGCAGGATGCCTTAACTTCCCATCTCTTGTCCGCTCTTCCTCATGCCACCTCATTAATTCTGCAGTCCTCTCACACATGAACAACCTTTGAAGTCTAGGAATTAACGGGAAGTGTCTTAAAACTTTAGCCGCTACTTTGTGGCCTTGCTTGGGATTTTCTAGCTCATTCTCTGCCTTAGAATTCTCAACCCACCGTGAAGCACCGCAAAGATGACAAAACTTGTCTTTCTCATGATCTTTCCAATATAACATACAATTATTGGGACAAGCATCAATCTTTTTATAATCAAGGCCCAAGTCCCTTATCATGGCTCTTGTTTTATTAAAAGATTGGGGGATGTTTAAATCTGGCATAGCTTCTTTTAGTAGCTCTAAGAGTGCATTGAATGACACATTACTCCAGCCAAAGAGACACTTCATCAAATATAACCGAATGATGAAGGACAAAGTAGAGAAATTTTTACAACCGGTGTACAATTCCTTGTTTGCCTCTTCTAATAAATTATAAAACTTTTTGGCATATTCATTAGGCCCCTTTGTAACTCCATCTTCTTCTGCCACTTCTCTAAATCTATCATGCAACAGTGCATCCATATCATCCATGCAATTCTCTCCATCATCGATGTCATCCTCCTCTATGGGCATGGTTAACTCCTCACCATGGTTTACCCAAATAGTGTAACCTTTTAAAAATCCATAGTCTATCAAATGTTTAAATATTGCATCTTTTCTTAACCAACGACCATTACCACATTGAGCACAAGGGCATAAAATCTCTCCTCCCTGAGGTCTTCCTTTATTATAAGCAAAATGTAGGAAACATTGCACACCATTGATATACTCCGCACTTTATCTCGGCATTTGAATCCATTCCTTATCCATTGATTTTACTTAACTACGAAAAGAAAAAAATCAAATGGTCAAAAACGACAAAATCATATCAAGCCTATTCTATTCCTGGAAGTGTCTATTGAAAGCTGAGCTAATAAATATTAAACACTTAAAGGAAGCATCGAGGTTAAACTATTTAAATGCTAGCCTCATTTTCTTTTACCTTTTAGATGTAAGGCTTAGTCCTAAGTTTTCCCAGGGGTAAATAAAGATTCTACCCATCCGAGAGAACATGGTTGTTCTCGGGCTACAAATATAGGAGTGCACTGCCTCCTTTACCTAGTCCTGAGTTCAACATGACTTGAGGGATGATTTTCTACTCCCAACTCCCACATACAAGCTATTTTTTCACTATACGTACAAGTTATGAAAATTAATCTATCACCCAAGTTAGCATATCACCGGAATCAAACTATTCCTGACACTCTAGGCATTGTTAGATTTTAATATATTTTTAAACTCAATATCAAAATCAATACCGGGAGATGGAAAAATAAGGTTTAATCAATTGAACCTCAACATGAAACAAAATCATAATACCGGGATATGGAAAATCAGAAAATGAAAGATATATCACATAAAAGAAAACAAAATCATACATGGTGGCGTCGGGAGACGATGACTGACGACAGTAAATGGAGAGGGGACAGGGGAGAGGGGGAGTGGAGTGTTTACCGGTTGGCGGGAGACGATTACTGACGACAGGAAGGATCGTCGGCGACCGGTGCTATGAGAGTGTGAGACGGGTGGTGGCGTCGGGACTCGGGAGGTCGGCACAGCAGAGGCCTGGTGGCGTCGGGAGTTCGGCGCAGCAGAGCGGTCGCGTCGGGAGGTCGGCGCAGCAGAGCAATCGCGTCGGGAGGTCGGTGTAGCAGAGTGGTGGCGTCGGGAGGTCGCCGCAGTAGAGCGGTGCGTTTAGGGCAGAAGAGATCGCGCGAGTAGTCGATCAGCGCGCGGGAGAGGAAAATTAAATGGCTTAAGTTTTTTTATTTTTTAATTATATAGTATACATGGAGTTAGACTATGGGAACGGTTCCTTTGTGTTCCCATAGTATACATTCTAAGAGAACGGTTACTAAAAGTGTTCCCATAGTATAGTCTAAGGGAACGGTTAAAAAATCTGTTCCCATATATTATCTACAGGAACGGTTTCTTTAGTGTTCCTATAATATAATGGCTAAGGGAACGGTTTTGGAAAACCGTTCCTATAAGTGATGTATGGGAATAGTTTTTTAGCCGTTCCTAAAGGTGGCGTGGCCATAGAGCCAAAATCTAGTAGTGAGGGTTTTAGTGTATGCCGCCCACCTTAGGTGGTTCCTTAAGAACCCTAGGGTGGCTGGCCATGTTAAGGATGATTTTTAGAGGTCCTAGATATAATTTCACACCTAGGGAATACACTTTTAGGGTATTTTAAATTATATCTAATAGGTGTAAAATTATAGAGACCTACAATTAGGAAATTAATGATCCTAGGGATATATATAAAGACATTGGAACCCTAGGATGACACTTGAATGAGTTGATCCTAAGGAAGCCCAAGGGGGCCGAACCCTCCTTGCCTTTAGGGCATTCGGGTGAGGGAGGTAGGCCGACCCTAGGGTACACGGGTAGGGACACTATGACTGGTTTAAATTGCGTAGGGTCGCTAAGTGATATTTTATTATTCTAGGATCACTTGTGCTCTTTATTTTCCTTACCTACGTGCTTATGTTGTATACTTTTGGTGTTATGCTTATTATATATGTTTAGCCAAATTGGCATGTTCCTAACAGCTACTTATTATATATGTTTAGCCAGATTGGCATGTTCCTACGCTGTTGGATGCGCTATATTTCTTTATTTATAGTTTGCTTATTTATGTTGAATAATTATGAATTGTGAGCATCATTATGATATATATGTGGTTGTGACGTATGGCATGAGGATGTGGAGGTTGAGGTATGTCCTTAACATATCCTTGATTATCTATTGAGTAGCGCATCTTTCATTATATATACCTTTGTGTATGATGTGCTTGTTGCATTTCCCGGAAGCCTCGTTAGTGAGGGGAGGGTATGCCCAAAGAGACAGTGTTGGCCTTATTCCGAAAGTCCTGCTGGTGAGGGGAGATCATACCCCAAACAGACAGTCCGGAGACTCAACTGGTGAGGAGAACGTATGACCCAAAGAGACGGATCAGAAGAGCTAGTGTCGGTGATGGGAGAGCATGCCCCAAAGAGACAACATTGAGCTGGGTGATAGTTCGGCAGCCACACCATCTACCTACCCTACGTGACTATGTGAGACCGACGGGTCATATGAGCATTCATGTGATTGAGATGGTGCATTCATCATACCTTGATTTATGTGGTTATTTATATATCTATTGATGGATGCTTTTATCATGCGTAGGGTAGTGGATAAGTATATGATATTGTTCTTGTCATTTTCTGCTTATATTATATGCTTGCTTATTGTTGTTTTTGCATGATGATGATATAGATGATTGAGGACTGATCTACTCACTAAGTCCTAGTTGGACTTACCCCTCATTTTTGTTGTTTTTCAGCACCTGAGTGAGATTAGAGACGTACTGAGGTGCAATAGCGTGACTGGTGGCGGCAGGGCAGCGGATCTCGTGACATGTCGTGGTCAGGGGAGATCCCAAGTCGAGTCATGTCATTTTTGGTCGTTTGAGTCATGTAGACTCGAGTCATTATGCTTCCACACTTTTCTTACATATAGGTGTCTTGGTTTACTATTTGAAGTTTTTTTATTTAATTAACTTGAACATTTAGGATTTATTGAGTTGTTGGTTTGGTTTTGAAATCAAATGTTTACTTTAGCTATTTTGAAATGTTATAAACGGTTCATGTTGTTTATAGTGTATGTGGTTTGAGTTGGGTTAGGCTTCAGGGTACGTAACGTACCCTGGTCGATCATATCGAATTTGGGGTGTGACAATATGGTACCAGAGCGGGTACGATAATAAGATAGTGGGTATCGTATGGGGGCATTGCTAGCACGTTCACATATGATATGTCCTAGTCACGAGATTGATAGTTGAACCTACGCACCAGCGGCGGTACATAGTTTTGATTTAAGTTGATTGTTCTTGTGTTAAATTGTGTAGTATTCGCTTTCTCATTAATAGAAATGGAGGCACATGATGATACTGTGATGAGTGGAAGCAGAAGTAACTAGGACATATACTTCTGTAGACCTGCATACCTTTTGGAGATAGGGTTAGAGGAAGTGAAGAATGATGCACATGTTGCACTTCTAGGGAGGACTGCTCTTAGTTTGGCTTCAAGAAAGTTAAGTTGTATGTAATAAGTAGTAACTGTGATGGGTGAAGTTGATAGAGGGTGAAAAGAATGCTGAGAATGTGGGTGACAATGAGGCTGAGAATGCTCCTGATGTGGGTGAGAATAAGGGTGACAAAGAGGGTGTGAATGCTCCTGATGTGGGTGTGAATGAGGGTGAGAATGTGGCTGATGTGGGTGAGAATGATGATGAGAATGCTACTGTGAATGAGGGTGACAATGTGGCTGACAATGAGACTTGGGATGATGATTCCGAGGATATACATTTTGATTATTCTATGGATGAAAGTGATAATGATCTTTTGTGACTATATTGATGCTACTGTCAATGAAGCTATTGCCCCAACCAGAAGTGAGGCACCAAATACCCAACCAAGCACAAGCACAGGTGCTACAAGAATTGAGACACCAAATATTGCCAAGGATGAACATCTGGATTCAGCTTGAATCTGAGCAATTGTATTCTGAGGATGATAGTGATAATGGGAAAAGGCAGGGTTGCAAATATAACCCAACAGATATGGGACCCAACTTCAAGTTCAAGCTTGGTATGCAATTTTCAACAACTGATGAGTTTAAGGATGCAATCAAGGAGTACTCAGGGTTGCATGGTTATGGAATAAGATATAAAAAGAATGAAAAAAGGAGGTGTAGAGTTGTTTGTAGAGAAGGATGTAGTTGGATGTGTTTGTGTAGTAGGATTGGTAGGAATGGTGTTTACCGAATTAACACCTTAAATAACAAGTATACTTGTTCAAGAGTCCATAACAGTAATAGGTTTTGTTATTTCCAATTCACTGTAGTACGGATAGCTGGATTTCGGTGTGTGAAATCTTAGAGCTAGAAGTTATACTTTCTGATAGTGGATTGAGCATCTGTCCGGTGAGTGCCCCGTATATTAGGTGACATATTTTGTCACTGAACTGTGTAAACTAATACTTGTGTTTGCGTATGTTTATTTTGGTTCTTAGTTTACTACTTAAGGTAGTTGTTATAGCAGTTGAAATTTTCTATTTTCTATACAATTGTCATTTACAGAAGTTCCCTAAGAAACCTATATTGTCAGTGCCTTCTGTTTTACACAATATTAATTATGTCACACCCCAAAAATAAGGTCACGCGATCGGCCAGAGTACGGACAAGCACCCCGAAGCCTAACAACATAACCAAACGATGCATGTGAAGATAACAACTCAAGTCAACACAAACTCTGTCCAAAATCAATATGGACAGTAGGCTTCCACCTCGATTCATCGCATGAACCGTGGAGCCAAGAAAATTACTCAAAAACCCTCGAAAACCAAAACCGGGCAACATGACATTTAGGGAGCGAACGGTTCGTAAATGTGACCAAAACGCGAAATAAAAATTCCAAAAATTTGTTAAAGGTGGCTCTTATACCACTGTTGTGATGGGATTTGAAAAATGCAGTGAAAATAGCAATTTAAAAATTCAAACCATCCCGAAACAATGATCTACTTTAGCAATCTTTAAGGATTTCAATCTACGAGTAGAAGAAGAAGATATACCTTATACCGCGGTTGATATGGCTGCTCTATCCCCGTTCGAAGACGCACACGCGCACATCCTCTAACGAAAGTTTACACCAAGCGTCTCGCAACAAATGGGCAACAAACACCAAGACTCGTAGTGGCTCAACGGAGAGGCTCTCTCAACCCTGAATCGCACCAAGGCAAAGCCGACCCTTCCACAAAGAATCGAGCACCAAAAATGGAGGAAGAGGGGATAAGAAAACCACGGAATGAAAAAATAGATAAAGGAATACTTTGTTGTCTTTCTTGGACTCCTCCAAGAAGATGAAGTAGGCGACACACACAAGTAGAAGACACCTTTAATTCGACTTCACAAAAGCCCGAGGAAAGAGGAAGAAGAAGACCGGCCACTAAGGGGGAGGAGGAGAGATTCTTTGGAACTTTTCCACTCAAGAACCATCTCAAGAATCAAGTTCTTAATCCTCTCTAAGATGTAAAACTAATTTACTCATCCCCCTTGAAGGAGGTTTGGCCACCAATTTATAAGGGGCATGGGCGGCTACAAGAGTAGACATGGACCAATTTAAAAACTCTCTTCGAAATTCAAAATTCTAGGGTTAGCCTCCAAAAAATAATTTATATTTAATGGCTTCATAATTAATTAAAAATTAATTAAATCTAATTAAATATAAATTTTAATTTATCTCCATAAATTAATAGCCTATTAACAAGAATCATAATTATCTAAATAAACAAATCCCCTAAACGATAGGAAATAAGTTTATCTAAATAATTTGAATTCCTATTAATTAATATAATTATGATTTATCCTCATAAATCATATATCTATTCATCTTATAATTTATCTCCATAAGGTAAGGCTCATTGTTAGAAACTAATTTTCCCACCATGTATATTTGATTCAAAATTAAATTATATTTAATTCATAATTAAATACAATCACCTTCAAGTGGTTAATTAAATATTTAATTCATAATTAAATTTAATCAATCACATAAAATAATATTATGTGTGAATCCCTACAATTTAGAGATACCCTACAAATTAGGATTACTGAGGAACTCATTCCTCGCGCATTCGTTCCTATAGAAAATACCTTTTCTATTATGTCCCTAAACGAGATTCGTGATCGAGTTGCAACATATCCATGCTAGTAGAGATATAGTGTTGTCATAAAGTTTGTTACGAGGTTAGCCTATTGTGTGTGACCCATTAGGCCCCGCACTAAGCCAGCAGTGAGTTGTGCATAACAGAGAGTCAGATCCGATAGAACGACTTCTATTCGAATCTTACGAGCCACGGAGTCGTTTGCTTGGGTTCATGGGGTTCATCACAATCTTTATGAATAAAGATGCTGCATATGATGAAAAAGTTGTCTTATTAAGTTGATTACCCTTGAATAGTCCCTAAACACATCGACATGTGATTGGCTCAAGCGCATTGTTCCTTTCACGTTGCACACCACCCAACCCAATTCGGCCCAAAAAAGAAACACCCTCAAGTTGAACAGCCTACAACTCGCAGGTCGTTCACTAGGCTGGCCACCCTAGCGAACTCCCCACCTAGGGCTCACTAAGCTAGGAAGTCCATGTAGTATCAATGCCCAAAACTCAATCGGGAAAGGCCCTCCGACCAATGCCACTCAGGTCAGTCGTCGGCATGGCTCACCGACGTATATCTCAACCCAGAATCAACTCGTGCGCGCTGTCAAGGGTACCGTAACTATTAAGGGTCACTCGACCACCCTTAAGCCACAAACATAAAGTGAGTTTTAGCATGCTTTCATACAACCCAAAATTCGGAATTTAATACTAAATAATTATGAAACAAAATACATACAATTATTTCTTAACTCCAATACAAGGGCCAGCCCTCCCTAGGGTTTAAGGGCATGCCCTAGGGCTTCCACCCACCCTAAACCCCAAGGAAGTGCCTTACAAACAATATGATACAACAATCGCGAATACACACATGCATAAAAACCAATTCTCGAAAGGATTTCATCATTCGATTCCACCTACATGGATCGGCATCCCCTAATCCTATATTTAGGGATTTGGGAAGGAACCACTTACCTAAGATCGGTTTAGGGACAAGGAAGACGATGAAGAAGTCTCACGTCGAATCCGATCCGACGAAGTCTCTGATCTCCGATCGATCTCTCTCTGATTCCTCCCTCTCTCACTCGCCTCCTTGGGTAGTGTGCGGCTCCTCCTTGGAGCCATACGCCCCATGAGTCGTTATGCGCCGCGCTCAGCTCACTGAAACCAATATATAAAAAATTAATAAATTTCGCGAGTATTACAATCCTCCCCCCTTAAAAAAAACTCGTCCTCGAATTTAGGGGTAAAAAGGAACTTATCATCTCAATTAAACAATTGCATATATTTCTCCATCGGATCTTTCTCCAATTCCAGGTCGCCTCCTGACCAGAATGATTCTCCCATCGAACCTTCACCAATGGAACCTCTTTAGACCTTAGCTTTCTGACTTGCCGATCCAAGATATCCACAGGCCTCTCCCCATAAGAGACCGTTGCATCCACCTCTACTGCGGTAGGCTCAAGAACATGGGAATCATCCCCTGATGTACCACTTCAGCCTTGACACATGAAATACCGGATGGACTCTGTCCATACTAGGAGGTAAGACCTGTTGGTGAAATTAATGGTCTATACTAGAGGGGGGGTAAATAGTATGTTTACTTATCTTTTTGCCTAAATTTGGTTTTAATCTTTTCTTAAACTACTTAGGCGATTTACAAATCGAGTAGCAAGCGAAAGCAAAGTAAATATGCTAATTAACCAAACACAAGTAGAAAAAAATGCAAACATAGTGATTTATAGATTTATAGTGGTTCGGCCCCAATGCCTACTCCACTACCTAAGCACCCCCCTTAGGATTTCCAAATTAGTTTAACTAGATTAATTAGTTTTTTTACAATGAGAAATTTACACCAGAAAGTTTCCGCTCTCAAATCGAAGGCACTTCCACACCTGAAAGTATCCCTCCTTCCTACCGATAGCACTCTCCCACCACAACCCTAAGGACAACTCAACTAATCCTAACAAACTAAGTTTCACCAAATAATGGCTCAATGAAGGCTTGGGAATGATCAAAGATGACTCAAGGGAGTGTAAGATCAACAAGGAAGGCTTCTCATGGCTGGTATTTATAAGCCATGAGAAGAGAAGGCCTACACAGCCATCCCAACGGGCAAAATTTTTCCTGTTGGCATCGCCCGATCAGTGGTCGGTTGATGGCCGGTCGACCGGTCGAGCGACTGGCCACCAATCGGAGCACACAACCCATTTTGGGTTGTAGCCGATCGGTGGCTGGTTAGTGGCCGGCTGATGGCCGATCGATCGGCCCGTCGACACTCAGAAAATTACCTAGTTTTTTTTTTGCTCGTTGGTTGGGTTTCGTCTTCGCTAATTAATAACTCTAAAATATAAATATTATATAAGGATTACCCCCATTTGAATTCAATAAAAGTATCTAAAAAATCAAAAATCATTAAGAATCAAAATCTAACTTTTGGGGTCTAGTACAAATTTTCAAAAACCGAAAATTTTATAATCTTCCGGGTTAAATATGAATCGGTTAAAGGCTTCCAAAAAAATCCTTAAAAATATGTCGTTAACTAGTTTTTATCTAAGGAACAATTACAGGGACTTTTGGTGCTAAGAAAATATCTAGGTCATATACCCTCCAATGAACTCTCTAGGTTTAGTGAATTTCAGGACCATTTTTCAATTTTTCGATTTTTCATATTTTAGGATTTGGGTTTGGTTTTTGAGTTTCTTGCATCATCATGAGGATTTACAATACGTGCTAGACACCCTAAACCTAAACTCTATATTCCCGACGAAATTCGAGCGTCGACGAATGTTCTTACCGATTTCTCTGATTTTTTTGATCGGGGACGTCGAGCTCTAACCGATATGGAATCTGAAAAGAATTCTCTATGAAATCATTAGTTCCATATTTGTTCTCATCAAAACCCAAATTAAGACCAATGTTGAAAACCTTAGGCGAACAAGGCTAACTCATACGCTACTGCCCCCTTTCACTTAAGTATAGGGAATGGTCCAATGAATTTGGGACTCAATTTCCCCCACTTGTCAAATCTCACTACCCCCTTCATGGGGGATACCTTTAAGAACCTCAAGTCCCCCACAGCAAACTCCAGATCTCTCGCCCTTCCATCAGCATACATTTTTTATCCGGCAACGACCACATGCAGGCTGCGATCACGGAGCCATCGGATTCACATTGGAAATTTCACAGAACCCGGAACAAAATTCAGAATAGCAGAAGCAGAACCAGAACTAGAACCAGAAGATGGGTAGTCAAGTTGGAAATTTCTGAAGAACACTTGGATTCACGTTGACCGATTAAACCACAAGAGAAGCATACAATCGATAAATTTTCGTATGAAATTGGCAATTTCCTTATTCAATTCCCCAACCCATAAACCTTGCCGCAAAGGAAGAGCCAAATTAATTTCAATGCAAACTTGGACGTATCAGCCATGTTCAAAGCTGAAGGAACGATGGTCGATAGCTAAAACCTTACCCAGCGATTAGGCTATAAGAGAGATCTAGTCTAAGTTCCAAAGCTCAAGAAGCAATCCAATAAAATGAACCCAGATTGGGGCATAAGAGAAAATTTCAAACCAAGGCCGAAAAAGAGGGCGCCAGGGGGTGAGGCATAAAGACATGCCGTGTAAGGAGTACAGACCCCTAGTGAGAGCATCCGTGGAGAGGCTAAAGTCACGAAAGTGAAAAACAAAATATTCGTCTTCCAAATCCAACACTGAAACAAAACCAAACTCAGCGAATCAAAAGAAGGGGAGCTTTTCCAAAAAACTTGCCAATAAGGGATCCTTCCCAAGGCAACAACCAGGAGCTAAGTTGTTGAGGGGAGAAATTTACCGTATCATAAGTCGTTGAGTGAATCCGACGAAGAGTGGTGTTGGAACTCACTTGAGAATGAGAACCCTCGTCGTCATGGAGTAGTTGAGCCCATGACTGGGAGTAGTTGAGCCCACGACTGGGGAGCAGTAGGGGACGTGATCACGAGCGATCCGGCACAGAAGAAGGGCCAAGAGGATCCAAATCAAAGGAACCAATAGGATCGGGGGGGGGGGATCGCCATCAGGGGAACAAGAGATGGACGAGAGGGTGGAGGAGAAGAGAGAACACCTACAGCTGCCATTCGAGAAGTCCATTTTTGACATTGTCATACCCTGCCCTCCCTGAATTTGCATGTGATTGTAATAGTATTTTGGTAATAGGATGATTTCGAGAACTGCAAGTACTTGAATTATACCATCTCAAGGCCGCCATCTGAATTAAGCATTTATTACTATCAGATTATTGAAGAAATTTTGCTGCAAATTGACGGTGAATTAGTTGGAGGAGACATCAACTATTTGCAACTTTAGAATGTGTAAATGCTTTCCTAGATTCCATGAGGATGCACAAGGGTGCCATAAGATCCATTTGACAAGAGAACAAGAACTCGCTAGCTCAAGAAGGTTCCCCAACCAATATGGTTGTTTCCAAGATCCAAGACTTCTAACAAATGATATTACGCCAAAGATGTAGGCAATTTTCCTACAAGCAGGTTCTGATTGAGATCTATTGTCTGTAATATACATCTTTGACCAACATTTTTAGGCAAATGCATATTTCCTTCGTGAGACATGATGCGGCTGAACCTCTCAAGTACATAGTTTGAAAGATCGAGGACTTGGAGATAGCTTGCACTGCAAATTGCAGAAAAGAAGCTGTTACTTCAATTGTCCAAGTAACTAAGTTGTTCGGTGCTAATGCTCATTGTTCCATATCCATCTGTGAATAGAGCACCACTGATCCTGTTGTTTGAGAGACTTGGGTTACTGATGATGTCTTGATGTTTTAAGAAACAAGGGATCTCGCCTTAGAATCCAGGTTGCCAAGATGAATGTGCTCAATTTGGGAAAAGAGTCATAGAATAAACTAGCTATTAGTTCCTTTTATTATACATATTATTTGAAAGTTTCAGATGCTAAAGATTTCTCAATCTCCAAATATTGAACACAGGGAAATGAAAGAATTGTTTGATGCTAGGAAAAAAAAATCTGAACCCAGAGATGATAAAAGAATTGTTTGGAATTGGTCCTTGCAGATTGCTGTAACCCGACATTAGAAAATTGTTTCAAAGAATTATGGCTACTGCAGATGTTTTGATATTTTAAGAAATAAGGGATCTCGCCTTAGAATCCAGATTGCCAAGTTGAATGTGCTCAATTTGGAAAAAGAATCATATAATAAACTAGCTATTAGTTCCTTTCATTATACATATTATTTGAAAGTTTCAAATGCTAAAGATTTCTCAATCTCTAAATATTGAATACAGAAAAATAAAAGAATTGTTTGATGCTAGAAATAAAGAATCTGAATTCAGAGATGATAAAAAAATTGTTTGAAATTGATCCTTGCAAATTGCTATCACCCGATATTAAAAAGTTGTTACAAAAAATTATGGCTGCTGGGATTCGAGCAACAGGTCTCTGCGGCCACACCATAGAATTCTAACCAGTAAACTAGTGCCACTGACATTTTAATCATTAATTATCTCACACTTGTGAATAAAATTGCGATTTCTAATCAACTTGGACTTTGAAAATAAAAACTATGCATAATTCTGGCTGCTAAGATTCGAGCCCAGGTCTGACAACCACCTAATTTTGTTTTACCTTCATAAATCTTATTTTCTAATCAACATAAAAAAAAATGCACAAGTGTGACTGCTGGGATTCGAGCCCAGGTCTCTACGGAATTCTTACCACTAAACTACAGCCACAAGATTTTTAATTGATAATTATTTCATTATCACATAATAAACTTGATTTCTAATTAAGACGCACTAAAAACAAAAATGTGCATAATTGTGGCTGCTGGGATTCGAGCCCAGCTCTTTACGGTCACAACGTACAACTAAACTACAGCCACAAGACATTTAATTGACAATAATTTCATTATTACACACTAATCTTTATTTCTAATCAAGATGGACTAAAATCAAACAAATAAATATTTGTAGCTGCTGGGATTGGAGACCAGGTCTCTACGGCCACAACGTAGAATTTTTACCACTAAACTACAGCCACAAGACATTTATTCGATAATTATTTAATTATTAAACACTAATCTTGATTTCTAATCAAGATGGACTAAAAACAAAAATTTGCATAATTGTGGCTGCTGGGATTCGAGCCCAGGTCTCTACGGCCACAACGTAGAATTCTTACCACTAAACTACAGCCACGAGATATTTATTTTGTCACTTACAACCATACTAATATTCTACTTTAATCAACATGGACAAAAAACAAAAACGTGCATAATTGTGGCTGCTGGGATTCGAGCCCAAGTCTCTAATGTCTGGTATAATAATTAGAATTCTTACCACTAAACTACAGCGACTTGATAATACAGATATAATAATTTTCTTTAATGTCTGTATAATGGAAGAAAACGATTATTGTAAATTACAGATATTTTTAAACTACTTCCCAGTGATTTTGATTTTTGTATAAAAGGCATAAGAGGAATGCTGGAAGAAATGTTACACTTTAAGTCATTAAAACTTCATGCCTAGAGCAGACCTATAGATGACTAAATCTCTTAAGAAACACTGCCAAAGCGAACCACTAAACGAGTTGAAAAGCTGCTTCAGAAATGGAATTCAGATGCTGTCTATCTCTCTCTCCTAGTACTCATTGAAATGTATTGCTCCAGATTTCCACACAATATAAGTAGTTCCAAGCATCACTGTACTGATGAACACAAATGAGAAGGCGATGACAAAAATATCCCCCTGAAAAGGAAGCTCAAATGTCCAGCCCGGCTGTGGCATCCCACGCTTGCTATCATCAAAGAGATTGGTGGGAGCTTCAGGGAGGCCCGAACGCTTCTTTCCTTTGTCGCTTTGTCTCGATGCCTCCAACACTTTACTTCCGAATTCTGATTCCGTGGGCTTTGATTCCATATATTTACTGAGAACCCGAGCTGCCCTCAATTTCTCTCGCACTGT
The DNA here is from genome assembly GCA_034359265.1 of Canna indica. Classification (NCBI taxonomy): domain Eukaryota; kingdom Viridiplantae; phylum Streptophyta; class Magnoliopsida; order Zingiberales; family Cannaceae; genus Canna; species Canna indica. Next base: position 17,894,348 of record CP136892.1, read on the forward strand.
CAGAGATGACCTCCTGGATACAGGATTTTCCAAGTTTGTGGAAGACGATGGCACTCTACCATTTGCAGCAAGCTGAACATTGGATGATGGTGTGATTTCATCATTAGATGATGCAGTTTCATCATTACCAGACTCTGAAGTGCTTGGTTCTGCCGAAGATTTACTGCTATCTGTTGCCAACACAATGTTGCTCCACCTAACTTTGTTTGTACATATCTTTGCCCCAAGCGATGACACTATGGAGGTTCCGAAAAATCTTATGTTCTGGATATAAGATCTTCCCTGTGTTGAAGGTGGATTAAAGACTGTCGATGATGTTGAGATGATTTTTAACTTCGCCTATCACAACAGCATTATAATTAGAAACTGTGACGACCGCCATAACCTTTGTGTGCTACGATGCATGCTAAAGCATAACATAAAACCCCACTTGAAGTAGGCATTTAGAGAATGGAGCACCTGTAGGACTTGTCATTCAACTACTTTTGTAGCATCAAAGTTTGAAATGAAAATATAAATTTTGTACTAAACTGAAAGATATTTTGCATAAGTAAAGAGAGATGTTATACTAAATTAATCTATAACATACAGAACACTTTCATTTATATAACTTTAAGTATTTTACTTCCAAAGTTCTATGCCCAATTTATGTGCTAATGGAAACCCTTTTCATCCTCAAGGCCTTGTCCGGGAAACCCTCAATTCTCCTCTATTATCTATTTTCCAACTCCCCCAAATTGGGTGAATTCCTTCGGCCTCTCCCTTCCTCACATGTTTCCAAACATTTCATTCATGGTAGAAGAACAAAATTAAAGGTCTTTATCATGAAATCAAGAACCTTAGCATATACATGAAAATCAATTGACTTTTTTCTGTTACTTTATTATCAACAATCACAACTACTACATAATCGCAGTATAGATTAAAAAGGGCACTAATCTGAGGAAAGAATGAAAAGAAAAAAAATCAAGAGCAACTCCTCCCGACAACATAGACTTAAACAGATTATTCCTACTGCAATCTCTTGGATGAATTCGCCTTAAGCTCTTCAACAGTTCAAGTTCAAATCTTTAGCCTCTATGCAACTAAGAGTCCATCCATTAGTCATCTCAAACGTAAATCCTTAGTAAACTTTATTTCTAAAACTTATCATATATAAGAAAAAGCAAAAGATTCCACCAAGAAGAAAGGAAAACGAAAAAGAGACGAGAGATGGAAATATTTAATTACAGTTGCAGTGAGATTCCAAGGAGCGATCACTCCGGCAGCCATCTCCAGGTCATCAGCTGCTTGAGGAGTGCCTTCTTCGCAGAACCTTGAAGATAAGGGTGCGAGGACAGGAGATGGGTTTTCTGAGGCCACCAAGCAAATAAAGAACGATGATGAGGAAGCAACATAAGAAGTCCGGTAATTACAAAAATACCCTTAATGGACCGGATATGTCATCCGAAGTCCAAACCGTTCTAAAAATTGATCGAACTGCGGCGCTGATATGGATGTGGCTTTTTAATTATGAATTGCATTATTTAGATACATTTTGAAAAAAAGAATGGAATAGCTGAACTCATCATGGATATGTTTATTAAAAGGAAAAAGAAAAATCAAACCACGTGCAAATTGGGCCTTACCCAAAACCAAGAGCTAAAAATAGGGGTGTCCATTATCCGGTGTACATCGAACCGAACCAAAAAATCGAATCGAAATTTTTTATTCGATTCGGTTCAAACGTCGTGGGGTTCGGTTCTTGACCCGAACCGAACCTGATCAATTATTTTGGTTCGGATTCGATTCCCGAAATTTGATATCGGGTTCGGGTCGGGGATTGGGGGTTCGCCCGGTTTGGCGCTGTTCGGGTCGGAGATTGGGTTAGACCCGTTAGGTCATTAATTGGATTTCTATGGTTCTCCCTCAATCCCTCGAATACTCGATCCCTCAATACCTCCCGCCTCCCTGCTCTCGTCGCTCCCGAGTCCCGACTCCCGACTCCCGACTTCCCGAGCCATCTGTCGTTGACTCGTCGTCCCGTCGAGTACTCGAGCCGTCAAGCATCGAGCAAGCGTCGACTCCCTCTCTCCCTCAATCTGAGACTCCCGAATCTACTCGATGAGCGCCGACTCCGAGCGACGACTGGCGAGCGCATCGTCCATTCTGACGCGACGACATCTACTCCAGTGCGGCATCTACTCTCACTGTCTCACATGAGGAGGATAAAGCTAATGTGAATGAGTCGATCATGTTTCCACCTCCTCCGTTCATTTCTTTCTCCTTTTCCACTATTTGCTTTCTTTCTTTCTTGTTTCTTCCTTTTCAATTTTATGCATAGAGTAACAAGGAAGCTTTCTAATTAGTGTTTATACTTCTCATCTAGGCCTCCAGCAAGGTCCACCTAGTTATGGGTCCAAGGCAGGTACACCTCAATTCCAATCGATCCAAAATTTTATGTTCAATTTCAGGTTTTTTCGGATTGAAACCGAACTGAACCGAACAATTTCTGTTCGGGTTAAATCGGGTTAGGAATTTTTCGGTTCGGGTTCGGATTGAAGATTGAGTTTAAAAAAATTCGATTTGGGCTTGTTCGGTTCGAACCAAACGAACAGGCCTAGCTAAGAAGAGGCCGGCAACGGTAAGTTAATGACAATCTCTTGTATATTTTCTAAAAATTAATAGTTTAAATTTTAGTATAATTATCTATTATAATTTTTTATCTTTATCAAAAAAAACAAAAAAACCCCGTTAATCAAAGGATGGTCACACGTCCCTTAGGGCCCGTTTGGTTTGCTAAAAAACGGGGGACTGGACTGGACATCCGCCCATGTTTGGTTTGCAAAAGAAGCTTCGGGACAAGGACTTCTCCTTGTCCGGGACAGGATTTCCACCCATTTTGGTGTACCGAGAAATTTCTCGGTACACCGAAATCGGGCGGAGGACAAGGACTGCAATTGTCAAAATTACTCCTTCCTTTGATCGTAGAATCGTCAGATCGAGTCGAGGTGAATACCAAAGTTGTAAATTTTCGCGTGCTGAACGCGATGGTGGAGTCAGATTTTAGATTGGAAATCATTTGTATAATTTTTTTATTTTTCGGTATAATTAGTTGAACACTTATTAGTTAAACTAAAATTTCTTATTGTATTAAAGTATTTGATACTATATATTAATATTTTTTTACATATTAATTAATTTTAAGACTAATTTACAAGGGTATTTTAGTCATTTATCATATATAATACTTTGTTATAGCGAAACAAACGCAGGACAGAACGGAATATCGTGTCCTGTTCTTGACGAAACAAACACGGTATAACTATTGTTCTAGGACATCTGATGTCCTGTCCTTGTCCCTGTCTGGTGTCCTGTGATGAGCAGTTTGCGAACCAAACGGACCCTTAGACATACACAACAGTGCTCATATGACTCCCCAAATGACTCAATCTGAACTCCCCAAATTTAAATGACTCAGTTTCTTTTTGTCTACCAATTTATTAATTATGGCTAAGAGCAGTTGTTTCATTATTACGAAAAAAAATAAGCAAATAGTGGATCCCTTATCTCATCTCTATAGAACTTTTGAAAACATTTGAAGTGTCAATTAACCTTGCAGTAGAAGTGAATATCCTCTAAGCATATGTAATATGCTTTATCTCCATCGTTAAGTATAGGATAATTATCTAAATATATCATGAATTATATACTTTATTTCATTTGTGGCTAATTTCAAAATATTACAAAATTATATTCCGAACTTTGATATTTGTTTCAATTACATCCTCCCGTCAACTCTCTACCAGCAACACCGTTAAAGCGATGACATATTATAAAATATAAAATGGATGAACATGGAGTGATTTCTAATATAAAATATAAAATATAATTTAATATTATTTAATATAAATTGACATATTTTTTATATTTTTAAATAAAAAATATTATTTTAATCCACGTCAGAGCGTCACATCATCGCCTTAACGGTGCTGCTGACGGAGAGTTGACGGGAGGATGTAATTGAGACAAATGTCAAAGTTCGGTATACAATTTGATAATATTTTGGAATTGATTACAAATGAGATAAAGTGCATAATTTAGGATATATTTAGATAATTACCCTTCAGTATACTAATTCAAGAAACTCTATTATAGGATTTCTCCAAATCCAGCTTCAAAATGATATACAATTCTCATAGTTGGATTTATATAAAAAATAAGCAATTACCCGGAATCATAACATGGACGAATTTTCTCATATCAATAATATGAATTCGAATTTTCCTGGATCCATTACTAAAATGACTAAAGTTTCGAATTTGCCCTCAAAATAAATAGGCAGCTCATTTGAACCCAGGTCTACCGGTTCAACAAAAATGACTCTGGCTTACCCTGAAATTTTTTTAACCCGATAACTTTTTTACACTGCCATTTTTACCTAGTAACTCAGGAAGGGCATAAAAAAATAAATAATCAAATTTCTTACTTTTACAAAACTCTGGAATGATATAAATACACAAAATAAATCAACTTTCATCCTTTGAAAGTGCATAAATAATGATTTTCATACTTTCACAAAACTCTATAAGGGCATAAAAAATAAATAATCAAATTTCATACTTTCACAAAACTCTGAATTGGCATAAATACACAAAATAAACTAACTTTCATACTTTGAAAGTGCATAAATAATAATTTTCATACTTTCATAAAACTTGGAAAGGGCATAAAAAAATAAATAATCAAATTTCATACTTTCACAAAACTCTGAAATGTCATAAATACACAAAATATTGAGGGCATTTTTGAAAATTTATCAGGTATAAGGTAAAAATGGCGGCATAAAAAGTTACTAGGTTGAAATTTTTTTAAGGTAATCCAGAGTCATTTTTGTTGAACCGATTGATAGACCTGGATTCAAATGAGCTGCCCATTTATTTTGAGGGCAAACCAGAAACTTTGGTCATTTAGTCATGGATCCAAAAAAATCTGGATCCATATTATGAATTTGGAAAAATCCCAAATTCATGTTATGATTCAGGGTAATTGCTAAAAAAAAAATCACAATTGCAGTTAAGACCATAATATTATCCTACATTTGCCTCCCAGTGATGAAAGCATATTGTTCTATGCTTATTAGATCTCACAAGTGAGGTATGTTCTAGGCTGATTAAATCTCACAAGAGAGGTTTTATCCTGTTTACCAAAACTCTAGCTAAGATTTTGTAAACTACATTGCACAATGCTATTAGTCTGAATTCAATTATTTTGCATGCTTTTTTTAGGTCTTATTTGGATGAGATGAATCATGGTTTAATAATATATGGTATTGTATGATATGATATTGTAAAAATTATTATTTTGTTTGGAAGAATGATATAGTTAAATGACAGTAGCTATGGAGGAGAACGACGTCTTGACTAAGCCGATCAAGAATGATAAATAAAAGTCTAATCTGATATGGGTATATAAAGGACATAAGAGGAATTATAAATTTTAATTGATGATATTTTAGAAATAAAATTTCATGAAACCATAAGAAACCACCAAATCCATGGTTTGAAAACTTGGCCAAAATTTATGGTTTTCAAACCATGAGATTATCATACCATACCATAATCATTTATTAGAAGTCTTCTCAAATATAAAATTAAATCATACCATACCATGATAAACCATACTCTACCATGAAACAAATAAGACCTTAGTATCATCACTAAGGGCCCGTTTGTTTTGTAAAAAAAAGGAGGACTGGACTGGATTTCAGATTATATCCTCCGTTTGTTTTGCAAAATCAGCCATGAGACAGGATTTTAAGGGTGTTCTGGACAGGATTTCTAAGCATTTTCGTGTACCGAGAAATTTCTCGGTACACCGATGGGAGGCGAAGGACACGGGTGCAAAAAGACCCAATTACCCCCGAGAAAACTTAATCCCGAGGGGTCTCTCGCGATTGCTCGTCTTGTCGTCGTCGGTTGCGTCTCTCTCCTGGTGCGGCGGTCCCTTGCCCCCCATCCTCATCGCTGGCCGAGAAGGGGAGCGTTGGCGGCGGCGGCGGCGTTGTCGTTGGAGAAGAAGAGGCGACGGCACCGAGAGCGGGAGCCCTCTTCCGACACAAGAGCCATGAGCTCATCCCTTCACGGAGCCCTTTACGCTCCCTGGCTTGCCGCATCAGATCAAGAATACGATCGCCGTCGACGAGGAAGATTGCTTGCGCTGACTCAACTCGCAGGAGCCGAAGTCGGTGACCTACGTGAGCTTTGGCAACACGGCAAGCTTCTCTCCGCCGTAGCTGATGGAGCTGGGCGCAGGATCTCTTGCCTCGAACCGGCCATGCTGGGGAGGGAGGTGGCGGAGACAGTGGAGAGATTGGTGTGCGAAGGAGAGGAAATTGGTGTGATGTGAACATGTGAAACTCGGTGAAACCCTTTGCTTTTTGTAAGGAAATTGGTGGATGTTATTACAATCCAAATTAGTGAACATCTGATTCAGATTAAAGATCTATTTGTATTCGTAAATTTCAATTAGTTAATTACAGATTAAAGATCTATTTGTATTGTTAGCTGCAATTAGTTAATTACAGGATTGGTTGTTAATTGATACGTAAATAGTTAATGTTAGTTGTCATTAGCTAATTACTTGTGTTATATGCTTGGTAATCCTTAATTATTGTACTGTGTTATTTGATATTATGTATTAAGATTTTTTTTATGTATTAAAAAATTTTAAGAGTATTTTATGTACGAAGAATTTTATGTATAAATTTGAATTTAAGCATTAAAAATATGCAAAGGTATTTTAGTCATTTTGTCCTGTACGGGACTGTATTATAACAAAACAAACGCAGGACGAGACTGGATATCGTATCCTGTTCTTGACGAAATAAACATGATATAGTTGTTGTCTCAGGACATCTGGTGTTCTGCTCTTGTCCTTGTTTGGTGTCCTATGACGAGCAATTTCCGAACCAAACGGACCCTAAGGGCTCGTTTGTTTTGTAAAAAAATGAGGGATTGGACTGGATTTCAAATCATGTCCCTCGTTTGTTTTGTAAAACTGGCCTTGGGATAAGATATCAACCATGTTTGGGATAGGATTTCTAATCATTTTTGTGTACCGAGAAATTTCTTGGTACATCGATTTGAAGCGAAGGACACAGGCTGGGAAAATACGAAGTTATCCCCGAGAAAACCTAAGGGGTCTCTCGATGATCTGCTCTACTACGAAAAAATACGATCAAGGTTGTCGGCTTCGTCTTGTCTCGCTACATCGCCTCTCGACTGTGTCTCGTCCTCCTCTCTCTGGAAGTCCATCTGCTCGATAAGGTCACAATTGCACTCCGCCGTCTCCATTCCCTGTAGTCGACTTCCTGCTGCGGCGGTCCCTTGCCCCCATGCTCGTCGCTAGTTGTTTTGTTCCCCTAATCAACATCGACATTCCCTTCCCCCGGCCCCCGTCACTCACAGCTTTCCCAGTCCCTCGTCGGATTCGTCGCGCTACACGCGTTGCTGCCATGCCTCCTCGCCATACGCGGCGCTCTGCCAAGGGCCGGAGATCGGCAGAAGGGTCAGCGGTGCCGTTGGAGTGGGTCGTCGGCGGCAATGGGCCGGGGTGGCATCCATCGTGCGCAGCAAACACAGCGTGCTGCACACGCTGCTGCCACGCCTCCTGACAATATGCGGCGCTCTGGTAATTGTTTGTTCAAGCTAAAATTTTGAAGCTGAAACAAGATTATGTTCAACCATTGGATGGTCAACCATGCGCAGATCATGACCGCGCTTCAGGTGAGGGTGTTCAGCCACAAGATTATGTTTTGGTCAAGATGGAAGTACTCCCTTCTTTCACATCAAAGTTGAAAATTTTGGATGGTACGTAGGAAATTAGCAGCTGCAACATTGAGATCTGAGACAATGAATGGGCAAACAAATGGATGGGTTCTTCCTAATGGAAAGTATGGGGCTTTTGAGATTAATGAAAATGATGTTTACATTATAACAAAATAGGCTGCTTTGAACCTTGCATATCAGAAGCTATCACGGGTTCCAGAGAAGCCAATTGTTTGGTAGAGCTTTCTGGTTATGATCTCATTGGTTTGCCCTTGAGGTCTCCCCTCGCTATTGGGCTGCTTAAAGTCAAAACATGCTTTGAGATCAAATGAAATTGGCATGATTAACAGTGAAGTGAACAATTTTATTTTGACAAGTTGAATTCTCGAGTAACCAAAAATTTAAGTTGCGCAACCAAGGTGATCCATTTGTTCCCCCGCATCCAGTTTTATAGATAATTATTACTGTCCATGCTTTCATATCATTGCTTTTTTTTTCTTCTTAATTTCTCTTTTTACTAGTTTATGAATGTGTATTTGACAGTTTTATAACGTATGGCTTGTCCAGGTTAGTACCTCCTGTCTGAATTTTGTTGTCTTTGTGCCACCATCTGGTCTGCCTCCTACAGTTTGTCAAAGCTTCTCGTTGTTTTATGAATCTATTTATTTATAATACTCTTAGGATCTGTTTGGTATCCTGTATAAATTTTATGTATAATATTAGGATAATACTATACAGTGTTTGGGAAGGGTATTAATTAATATCTGCACTAAAAGTATTACCCAATAAGCTGACATAAGGTGTATTAGTAATACACTCTCAAAGCTCTTCATTAGTCTGCACTCAAACTTTCAATATTTTGGATACTCATTTTATCTTCGACAAAAAATTAAAAAATATTTTAAAAAATATTTTAAAATAATAATTTTAATTTATAAAATATTTTTAATGATAAAATATATTATATAATATTATATAATATTATATTATATTATTATAATATATTACATATAATATTATATTATAGTGTATATTATTATATATTATATTATATTATATTATACTATATTACATAATATAATATAATATATAATATATGTTATATATATTATATTATATTATACAGATTAATTAATACATACTAGTACTATACAGGTTAATACATGTGTGCATTAAATACTGTATAATAATAATACAATACATGTTAATACCATATAGACTAGTATGTACCAAACGAGCTTTTATGATAGAGATAACTTAATTTCCGAGTTGAAATTAATTATATATATTGTTGGTGTTACACTTTTTTTTTTTTTTTTTTTTTTTTGTCTCTTTTTGACAAGGTTGCAGCTTGTATACAAATTGTTAATTGATCCTACTCTTGCATAGGGCATGTAAGAGTGTGATGAATGTTTTTATTATTAATAATAATTTAGCTATTTTTGCAACTTCGAAACAAAGGACAAGTGACAGTGGTACTTTGAAATTCCTTCTTCAATTTTCAATATATACTACTACATTATATATGGAATTTTGAAATAAAAAATCTAACTAGCTACTGGTAATTTAGAGCTCATTAGATCTTTTGAAATACATGAAAGGATAAATTTCATACCGGTCATTTTCTAATACATTTTCTTACCATCTATTAGTCATACACTCACTAATTGGAAGAAGTTGAGGTTACGAGTATGTTATAGCTTATCTTTTTCTATGCATCATTTGTTGATCCAGTAAGTTGATTGGCTTTAATTTGCCTTCTGTGAGTAGCATTCAACTTAATTTCTCTTTTTTTGTCCTATGATTCTGTGAGTAGCCTTCAACTTAATTTTTCTTTTTTTGTCATTGATGATTCAACATTGTGCATTTACTCTGTTGATCATTTTGTTAGTCATTTTGTAGCAATCTTTTTCCGTCACTCATGCAATCGCATCCCACAAGCATGGCTCCACACCAGTGCCTGTTGGAGCTCCTCCAAATCCTTTGCAAGGTTATGGAACTGATGATGAGAAGATCATGAAGCTACGAGCTGAGAGAGGAGCTGGATGGACAATTGAGCTTAGCAAGAGGAGGACAATCGAGGAAGCATTTAATAGCATATGGATCTCCATGCAATCTATAAATATCGTACAACTAACATATGCAAGTGAAACATTAGATTTTCCCTCATGTAACATTTGATTTATTGTGAGATATTCATTTTTGTATTACCTTGCCAACCAAAAAAGATGGTGATAGTTTTCTATGTAATATTGGTCTACAAGAATGAAAAAGAGATTCTATTGTAAATGCTCAAGAACAATACTTCTCAATTGTTAATATTAGCAAACTTTGGATGAAATTTGTTGGCATATCACATTATTTGTCGATGTATGTTTGATTTTGGAATATTTCTTTTATGTATTAAGATTTTATGTATTAATAAATATATAAAATTTAATTTTTTAATTAAAAATATACAAGGGTATTTTGATAATTTTGTCTTGTACAGTACTGTGTTATAGCGAAACAAACGTAAGACGGAATTAGATATCGTGTATTGTTCTTGATGAAACAAACATGATATAGCTGATGTTTTAGGACATCTGGTGTCTTGTTCTTGTCTGGTGTCCTGTGATGAGCAGTTTGCAAATCAAACGAGCTCTAATAGTCAAAAGATCGTATAAACTAAATTGTCAAGTTGTCAACATGGCCTAAATGGGAAGAATTTACATAGTTAAAAGACCAGTATCAAAAACGGAGGTGCTTAACCAAGTTGCTAAACTAAATATCCTATCCTAATCCTACAAGTTGCCAAAAATGTACAATTAATGATGCTTCCCTGGACATGTAAAACAATGCATTCTTACATGAAGTTAATGCATAATTAATTTGTGTAAGTACATAATTTGATGGGTTTCAAATAGACTCTGATAATTCATGCTGGGCCGAAGATATCGAGTCGGCTTGGACCGATAAAAGTTCGGAGCCAGGACCCTCGGCCTGGCACGACATGAATGGTAAATGGGCCGGCCCAGTTTGGCTCGTTAGCACTACAATGAAAAATCAAAATCGTGTTATCGGACCCGAATAGTACTATCAAGCCCAAATCAGGTCATTCAGGTCCATATAGGCTATTTGATCGATTTGAACAGGGCTATCAGGCCGATTTGAGCCCATATCGAGCTATCCGAGCCCGAATTGGCCTGATAGCTTGATATTTTCGATAAATAATAAATTTCTTATCGGGCTATCGAGCTGGGCCGAGCCTATACCGCATAGCTCGGTTTGGCCTAATATTTTGTCAGGCCTTATTGGGTCGACCCAATAACGGCTTGGGCACGGTAAGGATCGGCTCGAGCCCAATTTTATCGTGTTGGGCCGGGCCGAGCCAAATATTGTCAGGTTTAATTTCAAATTGGGTTATTAGGTTTGAGTTGGGTTTCAAATATTTATAAGAAGCATACTATTTGACTAAAAAATTAATTGAAAAACTCAATTTAAAGATCTAATTTGATTTGATTCAAAATTAGTTCTAAAAAAATTCCACTCATAATAAATTAATTATCTCTCTTTCAAATTAAAGCACAGCATATTTTCCACATGCATAATACTAAGTTCATAATTAAACAGGGTGAGTTGTACGCTCAAGGAATCTGACTCTCTCTATATATATATAATTTAAGAGAAACAAACAATCATGAGTTGATGAATAAAAATTATCTATGTTGATAAATTAATTATATATATGCATGGATGGGGATGATATATTAAATAATTTTTCAAAAAAATTAATGATTGGCGAGATCGGTCATTAATTCTCTGCTGAAATTAATTAATGCATAGATTGCACAATTAAACATGTGTAATGGATCAAATTAAATTAAACTCACAAGGGAAATAAAAGAATATGCCAACCATCCCATTTAACGGGACGTTTCTTAATTAGATAGAGATCACTCACATGGAGGAACAAAGTGGAATTCCGAATTTAACCACAATAAATCCTAAAAATATGAAATGTATTCTGGATTTAACCAAAGTACATGGAAAAGTGACTTTTTTTTTTGCTTTTTAATTGTACTTATGTATTTGAATATTTAAGTATAGTGAAAGCCAAGTAGCCATTAACTTGTGGAATTTGGGCATCAATTCCTAGCAATGAAAAGACTCAAATAGGTCTTTTATTGTTTAGGTAAAATATTTTTTTAATATAATTAATTATTTTTAGTGAGAATACGACTTTAAAGTGTTACGATGAGTAAACCTTGAGAAAAAAATATCCATTCAAGCGTTTAGTTTGATTGAACGACCAAAAAAAGAGAGAATTTGGACTTAGAGAAAACATCCATTCAATCGTTTTGTTTTGACTGAACGATCAAAAAAATGAGAGAATTTGGATGCTAAATGAGATAATTTGATTTGAAACGAGAGAATTTGGAAGTGAGGAAAATAATAGTTGAGTGATGACCGAGTAATGGTTGAGCGACGTGAGTGACGTGAGTAACATATAAGCGATACAATCAACGTGAATGTCAACAAATTATATTAAGATTTTTACATTAACCTTTTAGATTTTACGTGAAATTTGTTTGATATAATTGGTCATACTTAATAATGAATATAACACTAAAAGTACTACAATGGATAAATTAAGGGGAAAAAAATGTATGCACGAGTATTCAGTCTAGCTGAATGCTTTGACTAGATGACCGAAGAGAAGGAGTATTTGAATACCAAACGAGTGAATTTAAGCACAAAAAAATAAATAAAAAAATTACACTATATATCTTAACTTTGAATATTTTTTAAATTCTATTTCAGATTTTTATTTATTTTAATACTATACTCAAATTTAAATTTTATTTTAATTATATTCCATCATGAAATCAGATGTTAAATTCACCGTTAACGTTTGACGTGGCATTGCTGACGTAGATCAGCAACCCAGTCAGCACATCAACTTAAATTAAAATTAGATTACAAATCCATATCATCGTGTAAATAAAATGGGTCCCATCCCCACCATCCATCTTCGAGTTCTTCCTCTGCGAGTCGACACTGGCGAAAGACATGGCAGAGGGAGGGTAGACTCAGGTTAGCTGGAGGTGGGAGGGACGAAGGAAGCTTGTGCTTGGTCGACGATCGTCGTCCTCGGTGAAGAGCGTATTGATCGCCGCTACTGGGGGACTTGGAGAAACACTGGGCCTTGACCACCTGCCGGTTCTCCTCCTCCTCCAGGCCGTACCAGCATGACACCGGTGTCGCGCACACCACACCGCGCACACTGGACCAAACTTGCTTTAATTAATTAATTGTCTATGCAGCAAAATTACAAATAGAAATCTTGATTCATAGAAAACTCGTCTTTAATTATTCCTCTCCTCCACGATCAAACGATTGCCGACATCGACTCCTCATGGTTTCCCCTCGTCGATTCCCCAACCTCCTCTCCTCCGTCCGCTTCGCCTCAGATCTGCTTCCTTTGATGTCCAGTTGGAGAAGACGACTGCTTCACAGTTCGACCTTAGTGCCTATATGGCCGACAAAGCCCATCTGGTCAACGCGGTCGGAGAGCGAGGGGAAGATGGTGGGGTTTGTGGAGGGGAAGATCGTGGACATCGAGAGCGAGGGGAAGGCAGTGGGGCTGGACGTGCTCGGGTACATCCACCTCCACAAGACAGGGTGGCGGCGGCGTGCGGGGTGATCGTGGGAGGCAAAACGAACGCCGAGGTGGAGAGGGTGAGGCGATACGCGCGCCACGTGGGGCTGGGGAAGACAATCGGGAAGGATGTAGCAGAGGATGGTGCCAGAAGCGATGTCGACGCGGAGGACGTGGGTGCGGTTTGGGGAGTAGGCGGCGCGCGAGGGGAGAGGGTTGCTGGGACGCCACGCGAGGACGACGTCCTTCTCCGATTCGAGGAGGTCGAGGGAGTGGATCGACAGGGCACTCCCAAGTGAGGAGAAGGCCAGGTGGGAAGCGAGGATGGAATGGACAGTGTCTATCTTGGCGAAGGTGAAAGGATCGAGTGGGTGCGCTGGCGACTTGTTAAGGTGCATCGTCGGGGCGGAGGAGCCAATGACATGGACGAAGAGGAAGAAGATGAAGAAGAGAGCAACAACATAAACAAAGAAGCAGCAAATTTTTTTAATATAATTTTAATTTTTTAATTTATGATGATGGGCTGAATGGGCTGCTGATCCAGTCAGCAGCGCTACATCATCGTGTTAACGATGAATCTAACATATGATTCACGGTGAGATATAATTAAAATAAAATTAAAATTTAAGTATAGTATTAAAATAAATAAAACCTTGTGATAGAATTCCGAAAAGATCCAAAGCTTTATATATATAGTGTAATTAACCAGACATCAAAAGACGAGAATGATGGATAAGATCTCATCTAACTCAGAGATCTCAACCAACTGTATGCATGTGTATATATAATTATAACTAAAATATGCAATAAATACTTCTCCCAACAAATTTTTCATTAAATGCACTGTTGCTGTAGCATTATATCCAAATTCGAAAAGTATTTTTTTATAAGGGGAAATTAATCAACAATATACTTAAATTATATTGACGCTGATACAACAATATAATTAAATTAATCAATCTTTCTCTTATAATTGATATTTTCATATTATTTGTTTCTTTAAAATTAATGTACGATTTCTTTCTTGTTCGTGACAGCATATTTTTCACATGCATAATATGTACTTTGAATCCACATGACCCGCGTGATAAATACACAAAAATAAAAGAAAAAAAAACATATATATATATATACACAATTGTACACATTTTCTTTTAAATTATCTAGGAACACACGTATACCATTATAATTAATATACGTTTGTATCTGATTAATTAATTATATAGCTAATTATTTCCATATATAATTAATTAAACAGGATGAGTTGTACGCTCAAAATTAGAAAATGATAAATTAATACTGACTCGAGATATTTAATTTAAGAGAAACAAATAATGACTCGATGAATGAAATTTATTTTTATATATATGGGATGGATGAGGATGATATATTAAATAAATTAATTGACAAGACCGGTCGTATATATTGTGTGCTCAAATTAATTAGTGAGACCACATTCATAACAGAAATGGTCAACAGTACGTGCATGCAACAATTAATCCGTGCTCTTCAGCATGTGTTTTGATCGTTGACGAGGACTGACATTATCATCAATGAATTTGCTAAGTCACCCAAGCAATGCATGACATGGACAAATTAATTCTATGTATATTATATATAAGGATTTCTCGAATTATGAAAAAAATTTCAAAATTAAAATTTAATGGATCAGATACTTATTCTGCTCCTATTAAATTCTCTAACTTGTTAAAGATTTTGATCAAAAATTAGAAAAATATATATACATAAATATATAAAAAATAATTTAAATTTATAAAATATTTTTTATAATAAAAAATATTAGAGAATAAAAAAATATTTTTCAAACTCTCTAATATATTAAAGACTTTTGCACAAAGTCTATAAATTTAAATTTGAATTAAAAATTATGAAATATTTGATGTAAAATATTTTTTTGAATCATGGTACCTCTTTTGTATCATTAAAAAGTTATTTCATGAATTCAAATATTTTTTTAAAAAAATTATGAAGCTATTCATTATAGACTTTGCACAAAAATCTCATAGACTTTTGTTTATAATAATTTTATAATTATAAAAAATAAAATTTAATTCAAAATATATATATATATATATATATATATATATATATATATATATGAATATAAAAGACGTACTAGAGTCTATCAAAATATTTTAAATAAAAAATATTTTATTATTTTTAATTAAAATTAGTTTTATAGACTTTGGGCAAAAGTCTCTAATGCATTAGAGACTTTTGCCCAAAGTCTATAATAACTTTATAATTTTTAAAAAAATTAATAAAATATTTTTTAAAAAATATAAAAGATGTGTTGTGGTTCAAAAAAAAAATTTCATCAAAATTTTTCATAATTTTTAATTTAAACTTAGATTTATAGACTTTGTGCAAAATCCTTTAGAGAATTTGAAAAAATAATTTTTAGACTCTAGCGCCTCATTTTTATTATAATTTTATTTTATAAATTAATTTTTTTATTATAAATTTTTAACCAAAGTATGAGACTTTGGCCCAATGATAAAATGAGTATCAAATTCACTAAATTCCAATTTTTAAAAAATTAACCCCTAAAATTTAAATTTTGGAATTTAAATTCGATTTTGAAAAATTCCTGTTATATATATATAACCAAAACTCATCCGAAAATATTAAATTAACACTTAAAATAGATCAGTGCTTTTGAAAATATGTTTGAAAAAAATAATAATTTATATTAATTTCTTAAAAAATATCCAGAGAAATACCTAACACTCAGTTTTAGTGGTGATCTCAATTTGAGCAATACATAATAAGGTACGTTCATTAATAAAATTTGATGAAGGTACTGCTAGCTATTAATTTATTCTTTTTTATTTGTTCATGCATATATCAATTTACTATTTTATCCGCCTTCTCCTATTCGGTGAATGAACCCAGTGGGCCCAAGGCTTTTTCGAGTGAGTTGAGGAGATTTTTTAAGCTTTTTTATATCTTTCCAAGATGGATTATATATTGTAATTAATCTTATACAAGTGAGAAGCTTTTATCTTGAATCAAATTTGTTGATCGAAACATAGCGAAACTCTTGATTTATCAATAGACAATGAGAATTTCTTTTTTTTTACAATAAAAACTAAAGATATTACTAATCACTCGGTAAACCGAAAAAGATACATTTCTATTTAAGATAGAGACAAGCTCGGGGGGCCGAGAAGAGGACCAAACACGGTCTTTTTATGATCTCTAGCCTAGTTGCTGCCCAATGGGCAGCTTTGTTTACATTGCGGAGAATAAAAGAAAAAAATACACTGTTAAATTTTAATACAATACTATGAATATCATGAACAATAAGAGAAATCTCCCAAGGAACAGCCGCAACATGATTAAGGGAATCAATTAATATTTTACAATCCGATTCAATTATCACCTGCTCCAATTGAATTGAGGAGGCAAAAGATAATGCATGCCAAACTGCCAATCTTTCACAACATAGAACTGAGTTAGCAGGAAAATAAGTACAAAGAGCATAAGTGCAAGTACCTAGATGATTTATAATGATACAACTGGATCCACCTTCATTTGCTTTGAAAGAACCATCACAGTTGATTTTAAAGTAATGCAAGGGGGGCTGCCATCGGGTGGCATTGATTTCAAAAGGAGTAGTTCCCTCAGACACGTATATGTTCTTATAACGATTAGAGAAAATCATCATTCGGGTAATGACAGCGAAAGTGGAAGGCTTTTCATCTCCATGCAAAATAGAATTCCGAAAAATCATATAAATCAAAGAGTGTTAGCAACAATGGCTGAGAAACTCGAATTCCTAGAGGAGTTTGAGTTTTGGCTCAGCCAACTACCAGAACACCAACCATTCCTCACGAACAAATCCAAATTAAACTTAGAACCCAAAAGAGACCAAATCTCGGAGGCAAAAGCACAATCACAAAAAGGTGAAAAATCGATTCATCTTCACAGTTACAGAGAACACAAATTTTCGAAGCTGAAATTCACAAGTGAAATAATCTCAAACGAGTAAGTAAACGATCATGAAAAACTTCCACATGAAAATTTTCACTTTAGGAGAAGTATTTAGATGCCACATTTTCAGCCATATTGAACCAAAATCGGAAGGAATAGGCATATGATTTTTCAAAAAGTTGTACACAGAAGACGAAGAAGCCAAACTAGATTCCTCATTTTCCCAAATGAAAGTATCCTCATAGGGATCCTTAGGTAACCGAATGCAGCCAATAGCAGCCGATCCACAGATAAAGTCATTAATAAATTTAGACCACTGCATATTATCCATTAAATGCTGAACATGAGTGATAGAATGGAGCAAGTTAACATTGATAAAAGTATGCTTGACAGCGAGGGGCAAATCTAATATCCACCTATCATTTAGGAAGGATGTATTTGATCCAGAATCAATATACTTAAGGAAGCCAAATTTAAGGGAATGAAAAGCTTTGTTAAATAGCTTCCAAGCCCAAGAACTAGATGCAGCAATTGGAGAAGAGAAACTAACAGGAGGGTATTTAGCTTTAACAGTGTTAACCCAAAGTGAGTTATCATTGTTTAGGTAATATTGAACTCTCTTAGCATGCAAAGCAATACTCTTATTATTTAGATCTTGAATGCCTAATCCATCCGAACGTTTGGGACGAGTAACGATATCACAGCTGAGCAAGTGCATGCCCATGGAATTTGAAGAGTGGTTCTAAAGGAAATTTTTAATCTTTTGCTCAATTTTATTGGATAGGTCTTGAGTAAACCATGTGACAAAAAGAGCATGAATTGGGATGGAATTAAGGGCAGATTGAATAAGGGTTAGCCTTCCTGGGAAAGGTAATTAGATTTTCAAGTACTAAGCTTAGAATCCATTAAAGTAATAATATAATCATTTGA
Source organism: Canna indica (assembly GCA_034359265.1). Taxonomy (NCBI): domain Eukaryota; kingdom Viridiplantae; phylum Streptophyta; class Magnoliopsida; order Zingiberales; family Cannaceae; genus Canna; species Canna indica. The sequence goes on from CP136892.1 coordinate 17,912,684, forward strand.
GGTAGGAGGGGGTCTCCTAGGGGCAATCATAGTGCCTAAGTACTTAAAGGGGAAAGAAGCAACCTTTATGTTTAGGGAGTTGGATATAGATGCTTTAGCAGAAGGAGGAGTACCCTTAGGGAAGAAGATTTCAGATTTTATAAGATTAACTTTTTGACCCGTTAGATCTTCATAGGTGGAGAAGATAGCTTTAAAGGAAGTAATGCTTTTAGAGTTAGCCTTAAAGATGATGATAATATCATCAGCTAACATAAGATGACTGATGGCAAGTCTTTAATCTTGAAAGGAGTAAGCTTTCTACTGTCTACAAATGAATTAATTAAGTTAGAGAGAGTTTGGGCTACAAGGATATAAATGAAGGGGGATAGAGGATTCCCCTGCCTTATTCCTTTATTAACAGGGAAGAACTTAGACATATGTGCATTGATAAGGCAAGCAAATGAAGGATTCGATATACACATATTGATCCAATTGATAAATTGAGGGGGGAGGGGGGGACCAGTAAGGGATAAAACTTTAAGTACAACATCCCACCTAAGCATATCGAAAGCCTTTTTGAGATCAAGCTTAACTATGATGAAGGGAGTCTTACTCTTGGAGTGAAAAAAAGGAATGAGATAATTCCTGAATTACCATGATATTATCATGAATATCTCGCCCTTTAACAAAGGCAGATTGCTCCTTAGAGATTAAAGATGGGAGAAAAGATTTCAGCCTATTTGCTAAAAGCTTAACAATGATTCTGTAAGAGATATTACAGAGAGAGATGGGCTGAAAGTCTTTAACAACTCTGGGATTGAAACACTTAGGAATAAATATTAGCAAAGTAGCGTTTCAACTAGAAGGTAAGCTAGATCCAGAGTGAAAAAATGGAGAATATTACAGAAATCAGCCTTGATAATAGACCAATATGATTTATAAAACTCAATGGTGAATCCATCATATTCAGGGCTCTTGCCATTTCCAAGAGATTGAATAGATTCCCAAATTTCAGACTCACCAAAAGGAGCAATTAGGGAGGAGCAAGAGTTAGAAGGAATGCATTTAAAAGATGGCCAAGCATCATCATTGATATGACAATCAAAGCAAGAAGTCCATAAGCTAGAATAATAATTCACAAATTCGCTTAAAATCATATTGGTATCTGAGATGGAGGACTAATTAGGAGTTGAAATAGCTGAGATGAAATTTGATCTACGTCTCATGGTGACCAAGCAATGGTAATAAGCAGTGTTCTTCTCACCATCTTTAATCCAAACGATTTTGGACTTAGACCACCATTTAAGACAGATTTGTCGCTGAATCGCTAAGAACTTATTGTGAAGGGAGCGGAGCTTGATATCTAGGCTAGGAGGAGGGAAAGGGGCCTATTCTAAAGCTTCAACTAACTCTATTTCTTTTAGAGTATTCTCAAGATTAACTTCCAAGCTACCTAGAATGTTCTTATTCCATGAGCTAAGGGCACCCCTAGTGGCTTTCAACTTACTGTTGAAGCAAGAGGGGACAGAGTCAAGGGAATTCAGGTTCCAAGAGGAAACAATTACATTTCGACAGTCTTCATACTCTGTCCAAAAAGGTTGGAACTTAAAGAGCTTGCTTTTAGACTGATTTTTGTTAGGAATAGAGATAAGGAGAGGCTTATGGTCTGAGGTTACCCTAGCTAAGTGAGAAACAATAGCATGATCATGGGATTGAAGTCATACAGATTGGAGAAGATCCTATCAAGTCTAACCAAAATTTTATTTGGACCTACCCTATTGTTTATCCAGGTATATTTGCTACCTTTGAATCCTAGATCTATAAGACCACAATTATTAACAAAACTATGGAAATCAATAATAGAACTAGAGCATTTAAAGGCAGAACCACCAGATTTATCAGAACTACGCAAAATACAATTAAAATCACCCATAAGAAGTCATGGATAAGCAGATAAATTCATATTTATAAAAGATTGCCAAAGAGAGGCCCTTATAGAAGAGTCATTGCTAGCATAGAATGCATAAATAAGAAAATGAGCAGAGTTGTCAATTTTAATAACTAAATTAATGACCTGAGAACAAGATGAAATAAGATGTGCATCCACATAGTTTGAATTCCAAGCAATAATTATACCTCCAAATGCACCATTACTAGGCTGACAGACACCCTGCCAGTTTCTACCTAGTGATTTAATGAATCTAGCAAATTTTGAGTCATTAAGATGAATTTTTTGAATAACACAAACTTTGAGAGCATGAAGCCTAATTTGGAGATGAATGAAATCTTTCAAGGGGGCCTGTTAGCCCCTCTAACATTCCAATTCAGTATATTCATTAGAGATATTTTGTAATGGAGTAAAAGCATTAGAACTAGAGATGAGGTTATCCTTCAAAGGGACATGATCAGAAATAGAATATACTCTCTGTCTTTTGTTTGTAGAACCAATTAAAGCATGAGACTTAGAGGAGAAATTTATATTGGGGGAAGGCTTATGAGACTTACCTTTCTTCTTGGTGTTGGTTCTAGATGAGCTAGCAGAATTAAATAAACCGGCCTGAGTATTAAAAACAACATTTAGTTCAGAACCAAGTTCAGGGATGGTTTTAGGAGAAGGGCTAGGCTTGGATATTACAACACTTTTACTAGATTTAGGAGTCTTATGCAATGTACTCAAAGTACCATTAGAAGAAGACTTGCCCTGCCTAGGAACAACAGAGCCAATAAAATTATTAATTGGAGCATGATTCTTTTTAATAGAAGGAATAGAGAAAGTATTATTCTTAATAGAATCATTTGAAGGATGAGTAACATTACCATTACTAATCTCACCTTCTTCCATGGAGTCCATAAAACCACCAGAGGTCCGAGCACGACCATCCTTCCAAATAGGAGGTTGGCGCACAGTACGAGGATGATTTTGTCGGTTCTTCCGCTGGACTTCAATCCAGGGGCCTGCCACTGGTTCAAGATTCCGAGGGACAGTCGAATTGGCAACTGGGGTGACCTCGATAGCCTCTTGATTTAAATCAGAGGTTTGTATAGAGTCGACAGAAATCGACGAAAAGTTCATAGAAGTAGAAGAATCGAAAAAGGGGTTGGGAACCTTAGAATTTTTCTTTTGAAGGATGGTAGGGCAGCCAACTTCCCTATGCCCAATTAAACCACATTGAAAACATACAGAAGGAAGATTTTCGTAACAAACTGGAAGAAAAAAATCTTCATCACCAACAGAAATCCACACCCCTTGCCGAAGGGGTAAAGCCAAATCCAGTACGACACAAACCTGAACATATCGCCCTCTTTCAAAACCAAAAGAGCGATCATCTATACGCAAAATAGTGCCAAATTTATTCGCGATATAAGAAATACAGTCTTCATTTCAAAACTCGAGAGGGAGAGACTGAAGTTGAAGCCACACAGGGGCTGCAGAGAAGGTTTCATCCCATGGTTTGAAAAAGGGTTTCCATGGAATCAAGCGGATGACATCTCCATGGAGAGACCATGGACCGCCTGTTAAAACAAACTTCGCAGCATCAATAGAATTGAAGAGGAAAACAATTTTTTTTTGGTCTAAATCAAGAACAGACAAAAAACAATGTATATGTCAAAGGCGGTTAGCCCACGAACAGACTGTTGGCGAAATGACGACACTAGAGGAGGGTGAATAGTGTGTTTACTAAATCGATTCACCTAATTTCACTTTTAATTCTTTTTCTTCGATTAGATAGGCGATTTGCAATTTGATGAATGAATGTGGAAGCGATAAATAATTAAGCAATTAACGCAAACAAGAAATCAACGCAAACACAAAATTTATAGTGGTTCGGCCCCAATGCCTACTCCACTACCTAAGCACCTTGCTTAGGATTTCCAAACTAGCTTCACTAGATTAATTCGGTTTCCCTTACACAGAGGACTTTGCACCGGAGAGTCTCACTCTCGACCTAAGGTACTTCCACACCCGAAAGTCTCTGCCTTCTTGTCGAGAGCACTTATCCCACCTCAACCCTAAGGGACAACTAAACTAATCATAGTAACAACTACGTTTAATTACACAAGTGGCTTTACTCCTTCTTTACCAAGGATACCACTTTACACAACCAAGACCTAATCACAAGGTCTTCTACAAACCCAAAATAAATAAACGTTCAAATAACGGTAAAATACACAATGAAAAGAGCTAAATGATAAATACAATATTAACTACTCTTTTCAAGCTTTCAAAACCTCCAACTCGTCAAGTCGTTGAGCTTAAACAAAGTCCCGAGTTGAGGAAGCAAACGACGCTTGAAGAAGAACTCGTGGAAGTAGCAGAGCACGCTTGATCAATCTTTGGAAGGCTTTGATCTTTCTTTTAATAGCTCAATAAAATTTGTAATAGAGAAGGAAGCAGATCAAATGAATCATACCTGGGTGTATTTATACCCAGGTGAAGAAACGATGTTCAACGGATAGAAAACTATCTGTTACAGGACGCCGATCGAAGCGCCGGTCGAAGCATCGTCGACCGGTCATTCGACCGCTTTTGTTTACCCTGTGGTCGGTCGACCGCCAAACGCAGATCGCGCGATCCGTGATCTTCGGTCGACCGACGCGGTATTGCGTCGCGGCTCATATGCAGGTCGGTCGACCGCCAGCCTTGGCTCGATTCTTTCACCATTCGGTTGGCCCGTCGGTCGATCGACGCGATCTTGCGTCGCGGGAATCAGCAGGTCGGTTGACCGACAAGGTCGATCGCCCGAGCTACTGCCCGTTTTGGGCTTCCATCGGTCGATCGAAGTAGCTCTGCTACCTTTTTACCTTCGGTCGGTCGATAGACCGATCGATCGAACCTAGGCTGAATGTTATTTCTTCAGCTTATTTCTTCCGCGCTTCATTTTCGGGTTTCGACTTTTAACGAGCATCATCTTGGAGAGCTTTTGACTTGATCTTTGGACTCGTCCAAGCGACTTGGGTGCACTCGTTGATCTTCGAGAAACTTCCGCGATGAACCCGAGCGCGACGATCAATGTCCTTCCGATTTTGCAATTTCTCCAATTTATCCGATCGAGGACATCGAACGCTAGTCGATATGGAACCTGAAAGATATTCTCAATGAAATCATTAGTTCCATGCTTGTTATCATCAAAACCATCAAGATCGAGATTAAGGCTAAGGTTGAACACCTAAAGCCAACAATCTCTCCCTTTTTGATGATGACAAACATCCTTAAGAAAATATAACATTAAAGCATAAGGATATCAACTTAGGGATTTCTCCCCCTATCAACATGCATATCTATAAGATAAACTCCACCTATCTATATGCATGGATTTCCTATATTTTCCTTCCCCTTTTTTTTATACACTTATCCCCCTTTCGACCTATACATTTCTCCCTATTTATCCATACGCATCTCCCCTTTTTAACATCAATCAAAAAGGACAAGAGAGACTATCTATCCAAAGAGGATGAAGAACATATTTTTATCATGAAGTTGAGAATCTAAAATTATTTTTTATGAAGCATGAAAATCTCAACAAAGGGATGGAAAACAAGTATTTAATAGGAAACTTTAAATCATACATGATATGAAAAAATAAATCTACATTCAAAATTAAATCATGTATGTTCTCAATAGTGTATAAACTTAGCATGATTCCATTCAATGTATGCTTGAAACCAAGGAAAATGCTAAGTATCAAATTTGGCTATCTACTCATGTTTTCTTAAATTTAGGCATTTAGACATCAAACATGAGATAATGTAAGACTATGAATTAAGTTTGGGCTTAAAATGAAATTTTTAACTTACTTTGTTGACTTAAGTCAACCTATACTTCAAGATTTGGAATACTAATTTGTTGGATGAAAATTTTTGATACCAAATATTCAATGGTTATTTGAAATGCATGTATCAAGTTTGATCTCAAAATGAGTTTAAAAATCAAAGCCCATTTTTCATCTTATATTGATTCTAATCAAACCATACCAAATGTAGTTTCTAGCTATCATTCAAGAATTCAAAATCATTCCTAAAAATAATTTTACTCAATCAATGATGTGAATGATATTAGAAACATAATCATAATGGTATGCATGAGTTTTCATTTGAAGTTTTTGAATAAAAATCAAAGTATCGAAAGAATAAGTATTTCAAGGAGGATGATACTTTGTGTTTTCGAAATCCAACTTCAAAAATTCAATATAAATTAGATTCTTGATGAAATATTTTGAAATTTTTATTGAAGAAACTTTCAAGAATCACCTAAAGAAGATTTTTCTATACTTTTCTAGAAATAACTGAAATTACTTTCAAATGTAGATTGAAATAGTATTTTTATAATTTTCAGTTATTATTAAAACTTCTTCAATTTTCATTCAAACTTTCATGACACCACATTATGGTCATGTTAAGAGTATATGTCAAGTTTGAAATGAAAATTTTGTCATTAAGTCAAGATATCAACTTAGCATAGTTTCATTCAAAACTATACTAGTTTTTATGAAACTTGCTAAGTTTCAATCTTAACATTTACTCATGATTTTTCAAATTCAAACCAATGGATACCTAACATGAGTAAATTTAAACATGTTTCTCAAATATGGATTGAAAATGAGACCTTTAGGTCAACAAGGTTCAAAAAAGATTTGCATGAATTAACCTCAATTGTCAATTTATCCATATCTATATTAAGTTGTCATTCTAAGTGAATGGAAATATGCCATACCTATTTCTAAACATGTTTATGCAGTTTGGACTTAAAATCAAATGTCCAAGTCAATTGATACCAATTGTGGTTTGTTGACTTGGGCCAAACTTTTCAAGCTTAAGTCCCTTAAGGTGATATAGATATCACATTGTTCATCTAGACATGAATTTTCAATTTTAACTTTCTAGACTTATGTGATATGTGTATCTAAACATGTTCATTAAATTTTAACTTAACATGAAGTCTCTAAAGAAGAATTTAACCTAGAGCAAGTTTCATTCAATCAATGTTATCATGAAATTGCCTAAGTTATCAAATTATTTTCTACTCATGAAAGATCAAATATTTATCATGCATCAATAATCATGAGTATAGAGACATCATTAAGCATGGATTTTTAAGTATTAAATTAAGATTTTTGCAAAATCAAAATCATACATTTTTCTTGAAATTTTGCCCAACTTTTTCATTTTCTTTTTCATTTTTTTTAGATAGCATTGTCTTCATTTACATTCACAACTTGCAAGTAGACATCATTAGTATCATAATGAAATAATATGTCAACTAGCAAGCTAACATACTAACTAGCAAGGGTTCAATACAAAATTTCATTTAAAACCTTAACCTATGTTAGATAGTTAAGATTCATTTTAAGATGGATACCATGATTTCAAAATGAATCTAAGGGATCAAGATGTGAACCATTGAGGCATAAGGTCCCGAAACAAGTTTAACTAGTTTGGTCTTAAGGAAATGTCTCTAATAGCAAGTATCAACCTAGAGCAAGTTTCATTTGATGAAATTTGCCTAAGGTGCTAATATTCTACTTACTCATGAGAAATCAAGAATTTTATATGTAATTACCATCATGAGTATAGAGACATAGTTTAAGCTTAACTAATGAGGTATAACACTAAGATTTTGAATTAATTGAAGTTATACCTAATTCATGAAAATTTAGCCAAACTAATCTTTTCTATTTAGCCTTCCTAAAACCTTATAACTTGCAAGTATACATCTTAAGTAGACAATGAAATTAAATCTACATGCAAGCTATCAAACTAAATAGTGAAGAGAAAAACCAAGTATCATTTATCAAATTCCACTTCACTAAATAACATGGATTCATTTGATATAAATCTTCATGATAACAAAATGAATCAAGAGATCTCAAAATATAAAATATTTGAAACATAAGATCTCCAACCCTTCCTATTGGTTGAAAATTGAGAGTCACAAGTAGCATACGATTTAAAACCGCAAGGTCGCTTAGGCCCATTACAGGCCACCTAGGTCTCCGAAGAGACTGAGAAATCAAAAATCAAAAACATTTTCAAAACTTATGATGAGCGGGAAAAGCAATCGATTTAAAGCATGTATCATAGCTCCAACTTAAATAAAGCAAATGAGTATAGGAGATGATACCAAAGTAATTTTGATGCCAATCTTACTAAGGCATCAAGTTGGCTTGAAGTTGCAACCAAGGGAAGATTCATTTGGATCCAAGGTCAACTTCAACTCTTCACTTCTCTTTATCCTTGTGTGGTAGCTCCCCCTATAAAAGAGCATGAAACTTTTGATACCCAAATAGCTTTGGGTCCATGGGGGTTAGATGGCCTAGGAATCCAAAGTGTCTTAGCAATATTTGGATTTTTTTTTAATGCACAATCATGTATGGCATGACTATAGATACTATAACAAAAATAATGTCCATGAAACTTTTTCTTTTTATTTTCAGCATGGACATGAGATTTAATTTTAGAATGCTTATCATGGGAAATATGATGAGAATGAGCATTCTTAGAAACCTCATTCATCTTCTTATAATTATGGGGTCTAATGGTAGAATGCATGGCATGAGAGGCATGATGAGCATACGCATTCTTAGATAAACCATTTTTCTTTTGAGCATGAGGTTTAATGGTGGAATGCTTAGTATGAGAATGATGATGAACCTTACCATTCTTTACATGAGCATTTTTATTTTTAGTGTTCTTAAATGAGACATTTTGATTCTTAGAATTATAAGAGAGAATTAACTTTCCTACTCAAGGTCAACATCTCATTTTTCATATCATTCATGGATTTATGAATAGCATGTAATTGAGTTTTCAACATGCTATTTTCATTCTTCAATATGTCATTTTTATTTTTCAACTCCTTAGTGTCAATACTTAAAGTATCATGGCATGAATTGGGGACACTAATTCTTAGCTTCTCATTTTCTAATTTTACATCATGTAATTGAGAGCTAAGAGTTGAATTTTCTTTCTTTAATTTTTTGTTTTCCTTGTTCTTTTTCATATATAAGCAAGGCATGACATTCCTCAACTAGTTCTTCATATGACATATTTAATGAACTAGAAGAGCAAGTACTATTATTATCATTATTATGACTAGAAGGAAAAGAGTGTACCTCATCATTAGCAATTTTGAGGCTCACTTTGGAAGTAGCTTCGTAGTCATGAATAGAGGATGCTTCGAATGGATGAGATGTGGAGGTGGAAGCACTTGACCTCTTCCTTGCTTTGTTCATCAAGGTAGGGCAATTCTTCCTAACATGCTCTTTCTCTTTGCATGCATGACAGATTACTTTTCTTTTTCGGCTCTTGGTGCTACTTCTTTGACTAGAGGAGCTATGGACATCAAAACCAATATTAGTAGTAGGTGAGTGGCCATTGTCATCACCACCTTCATTAAAAGTGTTAATCTCTTCGGTTTTGGCATGATCGTATAAAACATTTAAACTTGCCCATAAATCATGAGCCGAAGAACAATGCATGACTTTTTCTAGTATGTCATTTGGTAATGTGCAAAGTATGTAATTCATGGCATCTCCATTAAACTTAAACATTTTCTTGTCCATTTCACTCCATGCATGCATATCAACCTTAGGTTCAATAAATTCCCAATGTAATATGTTAAATACACCAAAACCTTTGGTCTTCAGAAATGTGTACATCCTAGATTTCCATAGACCAAAGTTTGATTCATCGAACCTAAGGGGTGAAGACGCTACACTCTCTAAAGCCATTTCTAGATCGAGACTAGGTGTAGACGAGATGGTGAAATCTCAAGCTACGAACCTGCTCTGATACCACTTGTTGGCGAAATGGCGACACTTGTGTGTGTGGGGGGGGGGGGTGAATAGTGTATTTACTAAATCGATTCGCCTAATTTCACTTTTAATCTTTTTTCTTAGATTAGTTAGGTGATTTGCAATTTGATGAATGAATGCGGAAGCGATAAATAATTAAGCAATTAACGCAAACAAGAAATCAACGCAAACACGAAATTTATAGTGGTTCGGCCCCAATGCCTACTCCACTACCTAAGCACCCCGCTTAGGATTTCCAAACTGGCTTCACTAGATTAATTAGGTTTCCCTTACACAGAGGACTTTGCACCGGAAAGTCTCACTCTCGACCTAAGGTACTTCCACACCCGGAAGTCTCCGCCTTCTTGTCGAGAGTACTTATCCCACCTCAACCCTAAGGGACAACTAAACTAATCCTAGTAACAACTACATTTAAATACACAAGTGGTTTTACTCCTTCAATACCAAGGATACCACTTTACACAACCAAAACTTAATCACAAGGTCTTTTACAAACCCAAAACAAATAAACATTCAAATAACGATAAAATACACAATGAAAAGAGATAAATAATAAATATAATATTAACTACTCTTTTCAGGCTTTCAAAATCTCCAACTCGTCAAGTCGTTGAGCTTAAACAAAATCCTGAGTTGAGGAAACAAACAGCGCTTGAAGAAGAACTCGTGGAAGTAGCAGAGCGCGCTTGATCAATCTTTGGAAAGCTTTGATCTTCTTTTTAATAGCTCAATAAAATTTGTAATAGAGAAGGAAATAGATCAAATGAATCATACCTGGGTGTATTTATACACAGGTGAAGAAACGGTGTTCAACGAATAGAAAACTATGCGTTACAGGCCGCCGATCGAAGCATCAGCCGACCGGTCATTTGATTGCTTTTGTTTACCCTGTGGTCAGTCGACCCGTCGGTCGACCGACGCGGTATTGCGTCACGGCTCATATGCAGGTCGGTCGTCCGATTGGTCGGCTGCCAGCCTCGGCTCGATTCTTTCACCATTAAGTTGACCCGTCGGTCGACCGACGCGATCTTGCATCGCGGGAATCAGCAGGTCGGTCGATCGACGAGTCGACCACCCGAGCTACTGCCCATTTCGGGCTTCCATCGGTCGATCGCTCGGTCGACCGAAGTAGCTCTGCTACCTTTTTACCTACGGTCGGTCGATCGACCGGTCGACCAAACCTAGGTTGAATGTTATTTTTTTAGCCTATTTCTTTCGCGCTTCGTTTCCAGGTTCCGGCTTTCAACGAGCATCATCTTGGAGAGCTTTTGACTTGATCTTTGGACTTGTCCTAGCAACTTGGGTGCACTCATTGATCTTCAAGAAACTTCCGTGACGAACCCGAGCGCGACGATCAATGTCCTTCTGATTTCATGATTTTTCCAATTTATCCGATCGAGGACATCGAACACTAGTCGATATGGAACCTGAAAGATATTCTCAATAAAATCATTAGTTCCATGTTTGTTATCATCAAAACCATCAAGATCGAGATTAAGGCTAAGGTTGAAAACCTAAAGCCAACACAGACAACATCAAGGGGCGGTGTCTTGCCTAAAAATTTGTCGATCAAACTCATCTCCCATGGCTGACGGAGGGATTGAACTTGATCAGCGATAAAAATAACACGGTTGGAAGTAGCCGATTAAATTTTAGAGAAGAGAAGGGAAGAATCCATACCTTGCCCCTTTTTAGGGATGGAATTTTTAAGTATCTCTGCCCAAGAAACAGGTTTGGAGGGGGTTGATTGGCCACCAACATTCAAAGCAGAAGGGGCCAGGAAAGCCCCATCTCCGTTAGCCACAAACGACGAAGGAGGGTCGGAGGCTCCAAATCCCAAAAGACCCTCTCCAGAAGGCACGGAGGAAATCTTCAGGGGTAAAGAGGGCAGAATTGCTTGCGAAGACAACATCGGAGGACCATTAGGGTTACTCGACAGCGCTTGAGGCATGGAGGCATCAAGGATCACCGGATGCGCTTGAGGCATCGACGAAGAGCACGACACCAGAGGAGAGGGGGAAGGAGGATGCTTGCCAAAGGGGGGATCAGGGGGGAAGGGAGGGGGGCGAGGGCACGAGGACGAGGAAGCCGACGTGGAAACCCTAGGGTTTTCCATCGCCAGCGGAGTCGCCAAGGAAATCGCCTCAGAATCTATGACAACGCGTGCTAGTTAGACATTGAGAACTTGATCAAGAATGATTGCTAGTCATCATCAAGGGTATAATCAATAAACTAGTGTTGAGAGTGACAAACAGTCTTGATCTCGAGAGAAAAAAAATCACATTGGATAAGTTCTCAGTGTATTGGATCTAATTATTTATATGCAATTGATCAATCTAGCTTTTTTTCCCAAAGTGAGAGTTTTCATCACATCTATATATATATAAAAATAAGAAACAACTCATTCCCGCCTAAACTCCATCCACACTTTCAAATTTTTATCTTTATTTTTATCTCATTTATATTTATATTTTTATCCCCCCCTCAAGTTTTTCCCACTTTATTCACCTAAATTTTTCATCCTAAATTTTTATCCCACTTAAATTCGTAATAAATTTTTTTGTCCTAATTATTTTCTCTATATGTACCTACTTTGATATTTTTAATTTTGTATCTATTATTTTTTGAATAATAATTATAAATATTTTTTATTTATTGAAGTTTTTTATATTAGTTTTTGAGTTTTGAAATACTATTTTTCAATAACAAACTCAAAAAATAATATTTTTCTATACAATTTAAAAAAATTGTATTTTTTTAAACATATTATCTTATACTTTTATTATATTTAATTTTTATCCATAAAAAATATTAATTTTTATTTTAAATTTTTTTATCATTGAAATTCATATGAATTAATTTTCAAATATATATAAATAATCATTTTTTATATTACATTTGGGTTTATGAAATATCATTTTTTCTTTATTTTTGAAAATAACTTAAATAATTTCAAATTTCTTATATATATAAACAACATATCATTCCCACCTAAATTTCATCCCCTCAAAATTTTGTCACTTTTTTCACCTAAATTTTTCCCTTCCAATTTTTTATCCCACTTAAATTTGGAATAAAAGTTTTTACCCTACTTATTTTCTATATATGCACCTATTTTGATTTTTTTAATTTTATATTTATTTTTTTTTGAATAATAATTATAAATATTTTTTATTTATTGAAGATTTTTATATTAGTTTTTGGGTTTTGAAATATCATTTTTTTTTCGGTTTGTTAATGAAAAATAGTATTTCAAAATCAAAGAAATTTATGTAGATTAGAATAATTTAAATTTTTTTATTTTTTTATTTTTTCATTATGTTATCTTATATTCATATTATATTTGATTTTGTCAATATTATTTTTTATTATGTTATCAATATTATTATTTTTGTATTTTTTTAAATTTTTTATCATTGAAATTTATATAAATTAATTTTTTTATTGTATATAATTACTTTTATATTAATTTTGTATTTATGAAATATCATTTTTCCTTTATTTTTTTTTAAAATAAACTATTTGAAATTTTTTATTTTTGAATTAACTATCAATACTTATAAATTTTTAATTGATATACTGTATTTTATATTTGCATTAGATTTGATGTTTACCCTAACAATTATTAATAGTTCTCCATTTTATTTTTTCTATATATTATTTTGTTAGAAAACCTATATAGTATTATTTATTTTGAAATAGTTCTGATTTTTTATATTTTTAAAATTATTAATTTAAATTTTTATTCAAAAATCTTTACTTTGAAGCACTTTTAGATATCATTATACTTTGAAGCAAAATTAATATCATTAAATAAAAAGATTGTTATCACTTTTAGATTTATATCTTATTGATAATTTATTTTGTATGTCACACTAGGTTATAAATTTATTTATATAAATATTTATTTTTATGTTATTTTTATTTTTTTATATTTTTTTCTATATGAACATATTATTTTAAGTTTTAAAAATAATTACTAATTACGAATCAAAGATAATTCATCTTTTATCTTTTAAATTAATATTACTATTTTAAATTTAATTATTACTCATGGTGATTATAATTTAAATTATATAAATATACGTGCGCACTTTTATAATTATATAAAGCAAATTAAATTAATATATATTACTTTGTGGTATATTTATATATTATTATTTAAAATTATAATTTAACTTAAATATCTTACTATTGGTTTTTATTATCAAAAATATTTTTTTTATATTACGATAATAATATTGTAACTTATTTTTGAAAATATAGGTATAAAAATATTAATTTTAATTTTTATGAATAATATTTTTTTTTACAAATTTAATTTATATTTAAAATTAAAAAAATTAATTTATCATTGAAGTTTAAAATAATTATTTTGTAAAAATATAAAAAATAGTTTTAAACTTAAATTTATAAAATTTCAAATTAGAATTATGTTACAAAATGTGAAAATATCAAAAAAATATCGATAGACTATTCTATTTATATATAATAATATATTAAAAATATAAAATTTAATTTCAAATTTTTTTATAAAATGTTAATAATATAGTAACTTATTTTTGAAAAATCTAAGTATACAATTATTTAATCCTAAATTTTTTATTTAAATTATTAAGAATATTAAATTATGGATAGAATTTAATTTACAATTTAAATTGTAAATTAATTTACAATTTTAAATAACCATTTTTTAAAATTATAAAAATTAGTTCTAAATTTAAATTTATATTACAAAATATGAAAAATATGAGTTTTTTTGATAAACTATTCTATTTTTATATAAAGATATATTAAAATATAACTTTTAATTTTAATTTTCTTTTTTTAAAAAATACAAATTAATCGTGCAAAGTGTTGGTACTGCGGCTAGTTGAAATAAGAAAACAAAAAGCTTGTGAAAGAAGTCATCCTAACCAAACTAGATGAAAATAGAAAATCATTTTTGCACACCAAAAAAGGTTTTAAAAGATAAAAACCGACGCCTCTAGCGCTCGTTTTTTGAAAAAAATGATGGAAACGGGGCTCTTTGCGTTGTTTTTTTAAATTATTCTTTTTGATTTTTAATCCATATCGATTTTTTTTAGACATGATTAATTCTATTTAACTGAGTGGTTAGTAGTTTCGATACATTTTAGACATTAATTTATATTTATTTTTAAAAAAAATTAAGCCATACTTAAGATGTGGACTAAAGAGGCACAATTAAAATTTGATATTGGTGTTGGTATCATATTTTTTAATTTTTTTTAGATTTCTATTTAGACCATTTCAAAAGGGTCTAATTTGAATTTCATATCTACTAAAGTGTTGATTTCTAATATAAATATAATGTTGAATTTTCCTTTATTCTTTAAAATGTTGCTACATATGATTGTGCTGAGAATTTCATCCTAAATCTTTTGCACTTAGGTACTCTTCAACGAACACAATTCCTATTGCAATATCAGATATTCAATCTCTCTTTGCAAGTTGTCCATGATCAAAAGAGGTGGGCTTTCAATTCATGACTTAGGACTTGAGATGTATGATATTTCGGATCCAAATTAAAACTCGCCCGTTGAAAGTTTCGCACATGATCCGATTTCGACTTGGAGCTTTGACCCGGTATGATGCCCATACAATAGCATGCATCTCCGCCATCATCTGACTATGACACTCCATCATCTCTCTTTAACGCGCGATCGTCTCCTCCAGTGTCCTTATCCTGCTGCTCTGATCATAATTATTCCTAGAGGTGGATGGTCGCTCACTAGCGACCGGAGGGGTTGGTGCCCCAAGTGGCCCAAGCACTTCTTGCGCATGATCATTGTCTGCAAAGCCATATACGTGACTGTGGTCCCAGCCACCTACAGCCTCGACCCCACGCTCATGCGTCAAAGTCCTCGGGGGTGCCCCCGCGCCGCGTCACCGTCTGAGTGTAGGTCTCCTACTCGAGTTTGATTTTTCGTTTCATATTTCTTCTAAAACTTAAATTATAAACAAATAATGGATAATTTAAACAAATATACTTACCATAATGACTGCAACGCGGGTGTCGATGTACTCCCCTGCCCTATGTCCTCGACGGTGAGTCCTCTCAAACACCTCCATCGGGGAGGGTCGCTCGACAGTCCCGTCATCCATCACTGTCGTCTATATTTACAAAACAAATATATTATTTATTACACAAAGTAATAAATAAAATATTTAATTGAATTTAAGGCATAATACTTATCATACGATGAGCGTGCACTACAAATGATATTGTGTCGCCAGTGTGACACGCTCCTCCCTCGGACATGCAGTTTCTAGCCGTAGTCCTAGAAATCTCTTGCCATCGATCTGTCGACCATAACGCCACGAGCTGGTCCCATATATCCGGAGTAATCCAATCGGGACGGAATCCCCGAGTCTCCGCGATGTTTGTGGTCCCAGCTCAGGCCATCGCCTGGGACTGGGCCAACCCCAGCTGGTCGTTGTACCTCTGCCGGTAAATAGCCTCCCATGCAGTGTAAATGAAGTACTTATGGTCCTCAGCCCATGTATAGTGAGCCTGCAAAATAATAATATTAGTACCAATATTAATCATCATGTATAATTTTTTTTTAATATGTGCCTCAAACTCGCGCCATAGCATATCGACGTGCGTGCTCACGGGGCACGTGAGACCACGTGGGTCATGCCCTATGCATGTATCGTCGGATCGTAGAAGATATGGTCCTTGGCACATCCTCTTGCTCGAACCTGCACAACAAAAATAAATTTTAATATTATATTATGATATAATGAATTTATAATAATTCATAATTCATGATACATTACCGCTCCCCAATCACACTAATGAGTCTACGTGACTCCATGGCTGGCAGAGGCTGCCACCTGCTCGGCCCGCACGGGCGCCTGCGTCTCGATGAACTAGCCTCGGCGGCATGAGGATCAACGACAGGAGTATCACCGGCAGGAGGATCAGCAGCAGGAGAAAGTGCTGGAGTCTGACCGATTGGAGACTCTGAAGCTCTCATCCGACGATAACCACGACCCACCATATCTGTCGATAAGCATATATATAATTAGATTATATATATATATATAGTAGAGATAGATTTGATAGAAGATATACTTTACAATTATTTCTCATCATCTGAGTAATAGTCTTCGAATTCTTCTTCATCATCATCTTCTTCGTCTTCTTCGTCTTCTTCATCTTCTTTATCTCTAGCTTCCTCAACTTCATGATCATCATCAACAACATATTCAACTTCTAATTGAACTAACGCTGTGTCCGCATCATCGAGTATTGGAATAATACAGTCTACTACGGGAGGATCCTCTTCTTGATAGAAATCATCTGTCACATCTGGTATCGGCTCATTTTCTCTTGCTATCGGATCAATTCTTCCTCTAGCTTTAGTCTTACAAACAACATGTCAATCTGCTTTATCTTTATTTCTAGCCGAATACTTCGTGTAATATACTTGTTCGGCTTATGATGCCAATATAAAAGGCTCATTTGCTGTCAATTTTAATTTGTAATTAATCTCAACAAGTTTGTATTTTGGATGAATTTTCATGCCCCTTTCTATTGTATCGAACCAATGACATCTAAATAGGATAACTGATTTCAAGCCGAAGTAGTGCAATTCTATCACTTCTTCCATTAGTCCATAAAAATTCATATCACATTCAACATACGTTGTCTCTTTCACGCAGACCCCAACATTCATCGTCTTCTTTGTAAATGCATATTCAACCGTGTGAAATTTATATCCATTAACAAAATATCTGCTATAACACGACACTAGTCGCAACGGTCCACTAACAAACTCAAATTTTCTTTCATCTATTTCAGCTCTATGATCTTTGATGTAAGCCCGAATCCAAGTAGGAAAATCACGATTCCGTAATCTCTCCAATTCTTCATCGTTGTGAATAAAGTATTTTTGCACCATCTCAATGTCAAATATTTCAATGAATTGTTCAATCTCTGAACAATTGAGTAATACGTAAAATTGTGCCAAATGATACTCTTCGTCGATTAAGTGTCGAGATGGAAGAGAACTAAAAGCACGACCAGAGTGACAGAATATATTTAAACGTCCATCTGAATGTCGAACTCCCCCGTCGTCGTTACGTGGAAGGAGATCAAATCTTGTCTGTACTGTCGATTCAAAGTAAAATGAGCGGAATGTTGAAATTTCTTAGATGATATACGATTCAGATATTGATCCTTCAACAACTGCAGTGTTCTTTACTTTTTTCTTCAGACGATTCATGTATCTTTCAAATAAGTACATCCATCGGTATTTAACGAGGCCACCAACTCGTGCCTCGTATGCCAAGTGTATCGGTAGATGCTCCATCGAGTCAAAGAAGGCAAGTGGGAAAAATTATTCTAGCTTGCATATAATTTCAACAATATTACTTTCAAGTGGTGACATATCTTCGACTCGAAGGGCATTTGCACAAATATTTCTAAAAAACATACTTAATTCAGTCAACGGGCCCCAAATATTATTAGGTAGAAGATCTCGAAATGCGATTGAAAGCATCTCTACATGAATACATGGCAATCGTGGCTCTTATCCCTGATATTTTGCAATCATCAACGTTTACAATATCGAGATAAGTTTCAGGCATATCCATCGGGTAATCTGAGTTCTTTTATCCATTGACAAACATCTTTGATCTCTGTTGTTTATTTAACACATACGAGGCCTTCGGTTTCAGATATCGTCCGTTGACCTTTTGTAACTCCAACTCCGACATCTTACAAAGTATTTTCAGATCATGTCGGGCTTTGACATTATCTTTAGTTTTTTCGGAAACATCCATCAAAGTGTTGAAAATATTATCAAACACATTTTTTTTAATATGCACGACATCCAAATTATGTCGAATAAGTAATGAACTCTAATACGACAATTCCCAAAAGATACTTTTTTTAATCCAGTTATGTGTTTGACCAAAGCCCGACACTCTTTCATTCCGACCAAACATTATATCTGAAAGTGCTGAAACGCGTACTAACATTTGTTCACCAGACAACATCGGTGGTGGCCCATCTCTTTTGACTTCACCCTTAGTAAATTTATAACGATTCCTTCAATATTGATGGTTAGCCAGCAGGAATCGACGATGACAATCAAAGAATGAGATTTTCGTCCATTTTGAAGACTGAATGATTTAGAGTGTTCTATACAATACATACAAGGGAGTCGGCCGTGAGTGCTCCAACCAGACAACATACCGTAGGTCGGGAAATCATTAATTGTCCACAAGACTGCAACTTTTAAATTGAAATTTTGCTTCCGGTGACAATCATAAGTGACCTCAGTCCACAATGTTTTCAATTCATCTATCAATGGTCTGAGAAACATGTTAATTTCTTTTCGCGGACCCTTAGGACCCGGAATAATTATCGAAAAATAAATAAATTTATCTTTTATAGACATTGACGGCGGAAAATTATATACTGTTAGCAACACTGGCCAAACTGAATAAGGAGTTGCAGAATGATCAAACAGATTAAAACCATCTGTGCATAATCTCAATATGATATTTCTAGTATCCCTAGGAAATAAAGGATAATATCTATCCAAATATTTCAATGCTTCACTGTCGGATGGATGAGTGATCATTACGGTGTCGTCACGACTTCTTGCATGCCAACTCATGTAGGGGGCCGTCTTTTCCAACATGAATAATCTTTGAAGCCTCGGTGTCAATGGAAAATACCGAAGCATCTTAAATGAGATATTTTTCTGTTGGACCGATTTCTTCTCTTTATAACGAGGATGTTCACATACAGGGCATTTATCAAACTGCGAATTTTCTTTATAATATAAAATATAGTTATTTTGGCACGCGTGTATTTTTTCGTATCAAAGCCCTAATTTCTCATCAACTTTTTAGTCTTATAAAATGTTGGCACAAACTTATTATCTGTAGGCAACATTCCTTTAATCAATCCCGCAATCCGATCAAACGCAACCCCACTAATATTACTATCGGCCTTGATGTTCAGGAGTTGCATCATTGCCGAAAACCTAGTGTATTTAGAACAATTCTCATACAAAGGTTCATTAGCAGCTTTCAACATCTCATAAAATTATGCGGCTTCTTTATTCGGCAATTCAATCTCTATCACATATTGTACTTTTGATGGCAATTCTATGACATCAACACCCGTAGTATCTGGTGGCACTGACATCTCAGTAGCTGGCTGATGGACATTAGCATTAAGTTAGAATTGACCCCCAAGACTATCAAGTATTATTGTTCTATACGGATTAGATAGACTGGATGAAGAAACACCAGCAGAGGAAGATTCACCATGTGTCTGAACGACAGGATTGCTCGACGTCCCGACTTCACGTGACTCCCCGTGACAAGTCCATATAAAATATCTTGGTGCAAATTCTTTGCTATACAGATGCAGAGTGATAGTTTCCCGATCTAGAAATCGTGCATTCATGCAAATGCGACACGAACATCAGATTTTATCACCGGCGCTAACGAATTTCCTATTCGGATATGCAAAATTTAGGAAGTAAGTTACGCCTAAGAGAAACTCATTCGTTAAAGCTTCACGATCAAAACGTCGGTACATCCAACTTCGATCGCCCAACATGATTCTATCAATCAATGATAATATCTTCAGTCAATGTCTTTATAGGTGAGATGGTCCTATTTCATTCGGGATTCATATTATTCATATTGCACTAAATATTTCTTTTAACTGCTAACTTCATTCTAAATTTCGGCAGCATCTCCCTACAGTTCTCTGAATACGCATATCATCTGAGCGCGTATCGGAGAACAAGAGAGATACAATAGCCAAAATTTAAGAATGAGTTAATGGTTAAAAGAAAAAACAAAGTGGAAACAAATAACTATGTTCCCAAATTATATATCCAATTAGGGACAATTCAAGGGTAGTACGTCGTATAAAAGATCATCTACTTCTTTTACACGAATATACAACCCCCGAATGAATCTAAGGTTTTGCTAAATCATATTCGACTCGTCGATGCGTACGTGAAACGTATCAATTCGTCGAATGGATGATTATTTACTAAATTTTTCGATGCCGGTTCGAGTCCACGATGGACGATTCCGACACGAGTCCAAAGTGGACGATTCAAGCGTGAGTCCAAAGTGGATAATTCTAATTAATCTAAATCTAAATATTAACATTAAAATTAATCTAAACTAAAATTAATTAACATATATAATCTAAAACTAAATCTAAATCTAATTAACATTAAAATACATTAATCTAAACATGAAAATAAATATAAACATTAAACATTAAACATTTAACCTAGATTAATCTAAACATGAAAAATTAACCTAAAACATGAAAAAATAATCTAAAATACGAAAAAAATATCTAAATAGTAAACAATTAACATATATTATTAAACCCTAATCAAATTTTATTAGTGTTTAATAAAACCCTAACCAATAGTGTTCCGACATCGTTGTCTAGTGTCCGACATTGGACACTGGACATTGGTCCGGCGTCCAACCGAAATCCTAATATTTAGGGTTTCGGCCGATCCTAGTAAAGGAGAAGAGAAGGGGGGAGCTAATACCTGGAAATCGTTCGGCGTTGAAGGGTGCGGCGGGCGATCGTTGCTGAAAATCATTATTGTAATAGTGGGAGATGACGGACTTTTAATGGCGTATATCTCCTGATAATGTAGGATGTGGATATCCTTGTATGACCGGGTGGGGTCCTAGGGAGAGCCGCCTGATCTGGCTCGGATCTGGTTCAGGGGCGTGGTTAGGTGAAGCCCCCTAGGCAGAGCCGCTTGGTTCGGTCCGAGACGAGTAATGGAGTGCTATTGGGTCTAATCTGACTGAGCCCAATAGTCATAGTCCAGTTCACTCTATAATCTTCGGCATATAATGGATTCATTGTCTTTGCCTGAGGATGTAGGCTTACAATGAGTCGAACCAAGTAATTTCTTATGTTTCTTATTCTCGTTCTCCGTTTTTCTTTCTATTATTTTGTCTCGATTTTGAGTTTTGTCACAACATCATTCCTACTCGATATTTCTAGTTTTGTTTGAGGTGCCGACGAGCCTCTATCTTGTCATCCAGCATGGGTTCGTCACATCCGTGCATGTGACTGTGTGAGCGAATACTAGAGGTGAGAAAAAAATTGGTTTTTCGGTTAGCCGAAAAATCGCTCTGAAACAGAACCAGTTTTTTCATTTAATCGAAGCGGATTTTCGGTTTCGGGTTATATTTTTGAAAAACTCGATTTTCGGGTTTGGATTCGGTCCGCGGTTTAAAAAGTCCACTGGTTTCGGTTAACCGACCGGTTCAATATAATTTATTCATAAATTATTAAAAATTAACCACGTGATTTATAAATTATAAAAAAATTATAAAAATTATAAAAAATCTTAAAAATTATAATATTATATATATACTATAAATTATTAATTTTTGCATCACATTATCTTGACTCAAGTGGTTTTACTTTTTTTTTCTTTTTTTTCGAAGAAAGATTCGATATTTGTTTGAATTTTTCTGCATATGTGATAATTTGTATAATGTTACTATATTTGTAGATTAAAAAATTTTATTGGTTAATCAAAAATTATCTGTTAATCAAACCAGAAAAACCGAAACTAGATTGACGGTTAAACGAAGTTAATTAATTCATTTACGATTAATAATTTTGAAAAAACTAAAATTAATAGATCAGTTACTATAATTATTAATTAGCTGGTTAAGCGGTCTATACTCATCCTAGCGAATACTAATCCATGCATGTGCTATCAGGTCTCGTGCATGGCATCGTCCCCTATTGGATCTCGACTTGTTCCAACTTCCATTCATGGGGTAGATGTTCATGTGTCTGAATGCGTCTCTACGAGAATCTCTCTCTCTCTTCATTATTTCTGCAAAGACTGACGCCACCAACTGCAGGGCATATTATTCTAAGCCCAATAAAGGGCTTGCTGATGTAATAGCACCCCACCAACCGCAAGGCATTTATTATCCTAATTTAGCCAAATGATGAAGGGCTGTGCTGATGTGATACTTGCTTTATACCGTGCAGATACGTTTATATTAATTTATATTTTTCAGACATATTTATATCCAAACTTATTTCCCTGGAAGTTTCTCTTTTTCGCATGCGAACAAAAGGTAATTAACAAATCTCACCAACCGATTGTATTCTTCTCAATCTCCATTCTTTTGACTGACGCGAATTCAGCTTCATTTATAATTTGTTTGTGACTTGCTGCAGTCAGATTGCTTCTTGCTTTCCTTCTCTCTATAAATAGCGGTTGTTCATCTTCTCCTGGAAAGCGTACAAAGCCTTGATTAGCCTTAATTCCTCTTTTCTTCCAAGCGATCTGTCCCTTCAACATCCCCGCCTAGCTTTGGAATTCTCTCCATTTGAGCTCTTTAAACACCAACTCCGGCGCCTAAGAAGAAGACTAATTAATCAAGCTAGTAAGCAACACAATGCCAAGTGAAATGAGCATCTCCTCCCTCCCCGGCCATGGCCAGACCGTCTGCGTCACTGGCGCCGGTGGCTTCATCGCTTCTTGGCTCGTGAAGCGCCTCCTCGAGAGAGGCTACACTGTGCGAGGGACCGTGAGGAATCCTGGTCCGTATCCACTAGCTTGTCTCGCCCTATTAATTTACTAGCCTTTTGATCTTTCTACAATATGTATGGTTAATGAGGTTTATTAATTTGATCTTAATATTTGCTGCAGATGATCCGAAGAATGCCCATTTGTGGTCTCTTGAAGGAGCCGAGGAACGTTTAGTACTCATGAAAGCAAACTTGCTTGATCCTGATAGCTTGCGCGCCGCAGTCGAAGGCTGTCATGGCGTGTTCCACACTGCCTCTCCCGTCACAGACGATCCAGTGAGTCCTAATTATATAAGCTGAAGCTTGAAGATGAAATAATGACTGTATAAATTAGAGAAATAACTAATCATCAATTTGTGCATGCAGGCGCAAATGATCGAGCCGGCGATACAGGGAGCAAGGAACGTGATAAGTGCTGCAGCCGACGCAGGTGTTCGACGTGTGGTCTTCACTTCCTCCATCGGCGCGGTCTACATGAACCCCAACCGCGGCCTCGATGCAGCCGTGGACGAGTCATGCTGGACTGACCTCGACTACTGCAAGAATACCAAGGTCCACCATCAATTCATCAAACACTTGCCGTGCATATATACATGCTTACAGTATTTGGTCTATTTCTGACCTAAAATTATATAACTTGCATAAAAAACATATATTGTTGGACGCAGAACTGGTACTGTTACGCGAAAACGGTGGCGGAAAAGGTGGCATGGGAGGTAGCCGGAGAGAGGGGGCTGGACTTGGTGGTGGTGAACCCGGTGTTGACGCTCGGGCCGCTGCTGCAGTCGACGGTGAACGCGAGCACGGCGCATGTGGTGAAGTATTTGACGGGGTCGGCGACGACATACGTGAACGCGTCGCAGGCCTATGTCGACGTGAGGGACGCCGCCGAGACTCACGTGAAGGTGTACGAGGCGCCGGCGGCCAAAGGCCGGTACATTTGCGCGGAGAGCTCGCTGCACCGGGGAGAGTTGGTGCGGATACTCGCCAAGTTCTTCCCGGAGTACCCTATCCCCACAAAGTAATTAAGCTCTTTATTATCTTTCATAACACTACATACAATACCTCTTTAATTAACTACTTCTAATTAATCGACTGTCCAACTAAGAGAGAAAAATAATTAATGAGTTGCATGATTCACATCAGAAAATGATAGAGAAAGGATTAACTTGTTGCCAACATCACATTGTTAAATTAATTTTACAAACACCACTTAATTAGAGGGGCAAAGAATTTATTAATTAATTATATAGATGCCCATAAAATGGGCATTTTATTGCTACATAATTCCCCAGTAAGCTTGTTTAGGGTAGAAATAGGAGGAAATAAGGCAGTTCTATTCAGTAATTAATTACTACAAAGAGATATATAGTAGCTAGTCCTAATTTCATGAATAGCTACTGAAGTCATAATCAAATGTTGACATGGACAATTGATCTTCTATTCAAATGCTTTGATTAATTAATGATCACCAACCACATATGTTCTAGAAGAGAATTTATTTACAGTAAAAACTAAAATTGAGGTTGATCAACTTCTTCTTAGCTACTCAAATCATGCTAAAGCTGTTTAGTTAAAGAACTTTTGACCGACTGAGTTAATTAATGATTGCTCTTGAAAAATGCTGCAGGTGTAAGGATGAGGTAAGCCCCCCCAAGAAGGGTTACAAGTTCGCCAACCAGAAGCTAAAGGACTTGGGCCTTTACTTCACTCCGGTGAACCAGTGCCTGTATGATACTGTCAAGAGTCTCCAAGACAAGGGCCTTCTTCCTATTATCTCCTAGATATATATTTAACTTTCTCCTTCTTGCCACTTAATTAATTTCGATTAACTTACACACACATATATATATATATATATATATATATATAATGAAAAATGAATGATGTCATATGTATTAAGACAGAACTTTATATAGAGAGAATTTGAGCAATCAGAATTACATCCTTCTCTTTCACTTCAGTTACGACAACGTGAAGTAGAATTTTTCTTTTGAAAATTATGAGCCTGTTGGTCTTACTTTATATTTATTAAGGGAAAAAAAGTTTAAGAAATAAGGGAAAAAAAGGAAAGATGCAGATGAGAGCTGTTCTCTTTTTCTTTCTGAAACCACAAAATTAATATATAATATTTTTCCTCTTTAAAATTCCAACCAACTTTGGAAAAATGTACATATCAAAAGACAGTTTAAAATAAAAATAAAATAAAATATGAGATACTGCTTTTGCATACAAGAAACAGAGAATGATCATTGCAATTCTATTATGTCCTAAAATGAGGAGTGTTCTCATTTCTCAACTTTAGAAAGCTAACTAGCAACCGAGCACAACCATAATGCGTGAAAGGATCTTGATCGAAGACGACAAAGCTTACATAAGTTTGGTGGATAAAATTCCAAGTCGCTGACAAAGCAGTACCAACACTGTTTTACATGTTTTTTTTCTCCATAAAGTAGAATCAATAGTTCTTTTTACTCCTTAAAAACTCATGCAATAATTGCACCAAAGCCGGTGTTGCCCCAATTACGGGGTGGCACGGGTTGCCGTGCCAAGACCCTGAAGGGTCCCAACCCATGCCGCCCCGTAATTGGGGTAGCAAAGGCTTCGGTGCAACCATAGCACGGGCTTCGGTGCAACTATAGCTGCACCAAAGTTTTATCCTTTTTACTCCCCTCATATCAATCATTGTACAGTTTACATAAAACAAACACTTCAGAATAGAGTACGCAATCAATTATCAATTGTACCATTTCACAAACTAGCAAGTCAGGTATCCGGTTCCTCTCAAACTGCTAAGAAACCTTATTATAAAAAGGTACAAGCCTATTATTGCAAACGAGATGGGGATATAGAGAGGAATTGTAGAATAAAAGTACATATGAAATATGTTAACTTGGCAGAACATAAAGAAACTAAAGAAGAAGAGATCATCCTTATGACTGGTATAAAAGCTTAAACTGGTATAAAAGCTTAAACTGGAGCTTGGTACATTGATGGTGGTTGTAGTAAATGCTAATAATTCAAGATATTAGAAGCCTAAACATCTCTTCCATAAATGTACACAGTGTCATGCAGCACCATGCACGACTGCCTCTAAATGTAACAAATTCCTCGCATCTTTGTATTGATACATGTCAATCATCTGACAATCACTTAATTCTCTAGAGGACTTCATGTACTAGTATAAATGTATTAACAACTGTGAATGAAGCATTCGATTACTCAGCATTCTTCCATTCGTCATCTCCTAGTTTCTATACGGTATCAGAGCGGTAACCTGCTCCACCGAGCCCGATCATGTTCTTCGTCTTCCTTATTGCTCCCATCCCCATTTCACCATGGAAAACAATGAAGCTACGTTGAGTCACGGTGTGGTGAACCCGATCACTCAGAGCAATCAGGTCATCACTATCAATACATCGACGCAGCAGCCGATCAATTTAATCGGAGCAAGTAACTAACTAACTATCTGACATAGAAGACTTGATGAGACAAGATGGACTAATCAGGCATGCGATCATGGCCTCGATTGATCCTACAAGCACTCCTGTGGTAGCCACTTCTACCACTACTCATGCTGCCTGGATCAAGTTGGCCTCCCAATATGCTAACAAATCCCAGTCTAGGATGTAGGCGTTGCAGGATTTTCTTTCCAAAATCAACAAAGGAAGTAGATCCATATATAACTGAATATTTCAATGAAATCAGATCCACCGCTGATGAATTAGCGATGGCTAATTCGCCAGTGAATGAATCGACGCTCGTTATCAAAGTTCTTGGTGGTTTAGGCTCCGATTACAATCATGTTAGTGCTGCAGTTAGATCGCGGGATAATCCAATAACCATGGAGGAGTTGTTCGACAAACTGTGCAGCCATGAAGCCTTTCTCTTGTGCAGATATGAGAAATCTGTAATCACATCTCAACTCACTCAGAAGCAAGATTCAAATTAGCATAAACGTTTCTCTAATCAACATCAGAAATGGAGTTAAGCTCCAAACTGACGAAGACCACCTCAACAACCAAACAACTCTCGACAAAGCAACTGAAATCAATCTTCAATTTGGAGACCTCCTTCACCTGCTCAGAACAATAAAGCAAGACTGCAATGTCAGTTGTGCGATCGGTTTGGACATTCGGCTAGAACTTGCAGATCCAAGTCGCACAATCAGGAAGAGGCACAAGCTTACTGATACCGGGGAGGTACGAAATAGATACTAACAACAAAGGAAAAATCAACACACACAAAGGTAGTTGATGTTCACCACTCTAAGGCAAAAATCCAAAGAGATACATATGCAAATAACTCACCACTCTAAAGATGCAGATCAGATCATTACTTTAGATATACAGAGTTAAGTATAAGTTCACCACTCATAAGGAGATACAGAACTGAGAAGAAGCCTCAAAAATAGGCCAAGTCAAAGACTTTCTGATATAAACTCTCCAAGCAAAAGTGCCAAATACATGACTGAAATGATCTATTTATACTTGGAACATCCCTCAAGTCTAGGAATAATTTGGAATGATAAGATCAAGGCTAAAATAAATGCCTTTGATAGAAAACTAGATAAATAATAAGTAAGATTCGTTTTTTTGCCTATTGGGGAACTAAACAGACACTTAGACACTTGGAAAATAAAAATAATAAATTTGCATTGTAAATTTTGCCTATTTGGGAATTGAACAGACACTTAGAAAATAGAAACAATAAATTTGCATTTAAAATAGCCATAACTTCTTGCACACTTATCCAAATCATGCATGGCGGGATAATTTGGAAATATCACATCCTAAACTTGAAATCTGGGTACAAGAAACTCGAGTTCCCATGTTTTAAAGTGGATCAAAATTTCGGCCCAAAGATAATAGCATCCAGAACTTCACCCAATTGCCATACTAATCCAAATTCGAATAGCCCAATATCCCTATCTGAAGACACTCTTGTGGCACTTACTATATTAATCGTCAAGCAAGCTCAAACAATTGGGTGATGGATTCTAGAGCTTCCTATCACATTATAGTGATCACAACCAAATTCTTCAATTGCCTTCAGAATACTCGGGTGATGATGGAGTTACTCTGGGAGATGATAAGAAAATAAACATCACCCATACTAGTAACTCTATCATGTCAAACTCAAGAAATAAATTAGTTTTGCAAGATATTGTTTGTGCTCCAAGGATACACAAAAACTTAATCTTAGTGTCTCAATTTTGTACTCAGAATAATGTCTCCACTAAAATTTTCCCATCTCACTTCATTGTCAAGGATCTTCACATAGGGCAGACTCTTGCTCGAGGCCAGAATAAGGCAAACATCTATGAGTGGATTGGTGATACATCTCTGACTGCAAACTTTGCTTCTACAACTAGTAAAGCTTCCACCAATCTCTGACATCATAGGCTTGGCAATCCCACTTCTAGAACACTTAAGTACATAGTTTCTACAAATAATCTTCCTATCTCCAATTCATTACAGTATCCATGTAATGTTTGCTCTTGCAACAAGAGCCACAAACTTCCTTTCTTTGATTCCACCTTACGCAGCAATAAACCAATTGAACTTTTGTATTCTGATGTATGGGGACCTTCTCCCATTACATCAGATGATGGTTTCAAATTTTATCTCTTAATTGTAGATTATTTTACTAAATACAGCTGGTTGTTTCCTCTTAAAACCAAATATGAAGTTACATCATTCTTTATTATATATGTTGAAAAATCTTGTTGAGAAATACTTTAACACCTCCATTCTAAGTTTCTATTCAGATGGAGGGGGTGAGTTCATAGGGTTATCTGATACTCTAACAAAATTTGGTATACAACATCTCTTCTCACCTCCTTATACTCCTTAGAGAATAAGTACCGCTGAACGATGCCATCGCCACATTCTTAAAACTGCTACAACACTCCTTCATCATTCCTCAGTTCCTTTAAAATTTTGGCCTCATGCTTGTGCTACTACTACCTTTCTCATTAATAGACTTCCTACACCAGTGCTTAATGGAGACTCACCATACAAAAGGTTGTTCAACCAATCACCCTCCTGTACCTCTCTCAAAAGCTTCGGGTGTCTTTGCTACCCGTGGCTCAGACCTTACTCAATCAATAAACTCGAGCCTAAGTCTAGACCTTGTGTCTTCTTAGGATACTCCATTAAGTATCATTCTTACCAATGTTTGGATCTATCTACATCCAAAATCTTCACCACATGGATTCTTTCATGAAAACACCTTTCCCTTTAAAACAAATCATTTTCACCTCTCTCGAACCTTATCCGATACTCATACATGGTATGACATCACTCCATCTTCGACTAAGCCACCTCACTATGCTTCTCCTCCACCACAAATTGATCAAGATATAGCTCAACCACCACCTCCTAATCACCACCCTTTTTCATCACCAGTTCCTCCAAGTCCTGCCAACAATTCAACCTCGAGCAATGAGTTAATTCCCGCAGATCCTCAGCCATTTGTTCAACCTTAGCAACTCGATCACTCGTATGACGACGAGGTCTCAGCACAATATTTTTAAGCCTTAGAGACCCTTGGATTATAGTGCTCTCTCAACATCTCTTCACTACTAGAAACATGGGCATCAGCAACGGCTGATGCCGTTGCTGAGCCGTTGCCGAAGAGCATCAGCAACAGCTGGAGCCGTTGCAATGGAGCCGTGGCAGAAAGTCGCGTTGCTGATAACTTAGC
Source organism: Canna indica (assembly GCA_034359265.1). Lineage (NCBI taxonomy): Eukaryota > Viridiplantae > Streptophyta > Magnoliopsida > Zingiberales > Cannaceae > Canna > Canna indica. Next base: position 17,942,789 of record CP136892.1, read on the forward strand.
AACGGATCAGCAACGGCCGCTCGGGCTGTTGCTAAAAATATTATCAGCAACGGTTTTGCCACGGACCCGGAGCCGTTGCTGATTAAATTAATAGCAACGGCCGCTGAGTCCGTAGCAACGCCGTTAGTAAAATCCCGTCGCTAAGCCGTTGCTGTAGGTCATCAGCAACGGCTTTCGATACACTTTTAGCAACGGCTTAGCGACCAAGATATACATCAAAACAATTATATTTATATTGATAATTATCCACGATAGTATAAAAACTATTCAAATGCAAAATTGAAGTATCAATATCCAAACAAAATAAATTAAACAAGTCCAATATCTCAGTAACAAAGTCAATATAAAAAAAATCTCACGATGACGATGGAGGATGACCTGGATCATATGGCGGGGTCTGGAGTGCTTGAGTGTACACCGGCGTGGACTGACTCGAGGACGATGGATTAGATGATGCCGAAGAGATGCCTGCTTCGGGATGACCTGACATGTTGCGTAGCATAACTTGTATATCCGCCATCATCTGACTCTAGCGCTCCATTATCTCAGTCTGACGCGCGACTGTGTCCTCTAGAGTCCTTATTATGCTACTATGATCATAACTGGATCTAGAGGTGGACGGTCGCTCACCAGCGACCGGAGGGGTCGGTGCCCCAAGTGGCCCTAGTACGGCTCGCGCATGACCACTATCTGCGAAGCCATATACGCGGCCATGGTCCCAGCCACCTGCGGCCTCGACCCACGTTGCTGCATCAAAGTCCTCGGGGGTACCCCCGCGCTGCACCATCGTCTGGCTGTAGGTCTCCTACTCGAGTTTGATTTTTTGTTTAATATTTATCATAAAACTCAAATTATAAATATATAATGAATAATTTAAACAAATATATAGTTACCATAATGTATGCAGCGCGGTTGTCGATGTACTCCCCCGTCCCATGTGCTCGACAGTGAGTCCGCTCAAACACCGCCATCGGGGAGGGTCGCTGGACACTCACGTCATCCGACACCGTCGTCTACATTTACAAAACAAATACATTAATTAGTACACATAGTAACAAATAAAATATATAATTAAAAGATATAATTACCATACGGTTCGCGTGCACTGTAAATGAAATAGAACCGCCGGTGTGACGAGCTGCTCCCCTCGCCATGCAATTTCTAGCCGCATTCCTAGAAACCTCCTGCCATCGATCCGTCGACCATATTCCCACGAGCTGGTCCCATATATCCGGAGTGATCCAATCGGGGTCGTATCCTCGAGTCTCCGCGATGTTAGTAGTCCCAGCTCGTGCCATCGCCTGGGACCGAGCCTGCCCCAGCTGCCCGTTGTACCTCGCCCGAGAAATAGCCTCTCAGGCAGCGTAAATCAAGGACCTCTAGTCCTCAGCCCATGTATAGCGAGCTTGCGGAATAATAATATCAGTACCAATATTAATCATCATGCATGTATTAAAAAAAATAATACGTGCCTCAAACTCGCACCATCACATGTCGACGTGCTCACTAGGCACGTGAGACCACGTAGGCCATGCCCCGTGCATGTATCGTCGAATGGTAGAAGAAATGCTTCTCGGCACTTCTTCTTGCTCGACCCTGCACAACAAATATAAAATTTAATATTATATTATGATATAATGAATTTGTAATAATTCATAATTCATGATATATTACCGCTCCCCAATCACGCTAATCAATCTACGTGACTCTGTGGCTGGTGGAGGCTGCCACCTGTTCGGCCCGAGTGGCCGCCTGCGTCTGGATGTACTAGCCTTGGCAGTATCATCGGCATGAGGATCAGCAACAGGAGGATCAGCAGCATGAGTAAGTGTAGGAGTCTCACCGATCAGAGACTCCGAAGCTCTCCTGCGTCGATAACCACGATCAGACATATCTGTCGAACAGACATATAATCAGATTATTGTATAAATAGTAGAGATATATTTAATAAAATATATACTTTACAATTATTCCTCATCATCTGAATTATAGTCTTCGAATTCTTCCTCTTCTTTCTCTTCTTCCTCTTCTTCCTCTTCTTCATCTCCAGCTTCCTCAATTTCATGATCGTCATCATCAGTATATTCAACTTCTAATTGAATTGACGTTGTGTCTGCATCCTCGAGTATTGGAATAATACGATCTACAGCAGGAGGATCATCTTCTTGATAGAAACCATGTGTCATATCAGGTATCAGCTCATTTTCTCCTACTATCGGATCAATTTTTCCTCTACCTTTTGTCTTACAGACTACACGCCAATCTGCTCTATCTTTATTTCGAGCCGGATACTTCGCGTAATATACTTGTTCGGCTTGTGATGCCAATATAAAAGGCTCATTTGCTGCCAATTTAGATTTGTAATTAACCTCAACAAGTTTGTATTTTGGATGAACTTTCATGCCCCTTTCTGTTGTATCGAACCAATGACATCTAAATAGAATAACTGATTTCAAGCCGAAGTAGTGCAACTCTATCACTTCTTCCACCAGTCCATAAAAATCCATTTCACATTCAACATAGGTTGTCCCTTTCACACAGACCCCAGCATTCATCGTCTTCTCTGTAAATGAATATTCAACCGTGTGAAATTTATACCCATTAACAAAATATCCGCTATAGCACGACACAAGTCGCGACGGTCCACTAACAAACTCAAATATTCTTTCATCTATTTCAGCTCTGTGATCTTTGCTGTAAGTCTGAATCCAAGTAGGGAAATCACGATTCCGTAATCTCTCCAATTCTTCATCGTTGTGAATAGAGTATTTTTGCACCATCTCAATGTCAAATATTTCAATGAATTGTTCAATCTCTGGACAATTGAGTAATACATACAAGTGTGCCAAATGATACTCTTCATCGCTTAAGTGTCGAGATGGACGAGAACCAAAAGCACGACCAGAGTGACAAAATATATTTAAACGTCTATCTGAATGTCGAACACCCCCGTCGTCGTTACGTGGAAGACGATCAAATCTTGTCTGTACTGTCGATTCAAAGTAAAATGAGCAGAATGTTGAAATTTCTTGGATGATATATGATTCAGATATTGATCCTTCAACAGCTGCGATGTTCTTTACTTTTTTCTTCAGACGATTCATGTATCTTTCAAATAAGTACATCCACTGATATTGAACGGGGCCACCAACTCGTGCCTCGTATGCCAAGTGTATCGGTAGATGCTCCATCGAGTCAAAAAATATAGGAGGGAAAAACTGCTCCAGCTTGCATATGATTTCAACAATATTATTTTCAAATGTTGACATATCTTTGACTCGAAGGACATTTGCACAGATGTTTCTAAAAAACATACTTAATTCAGTCAACGGACCCCAAATATTATCAGGTAGAAGATCTCGAAATGCGATCGGAAGTAATCTCTGCATGAATACATGACAATCATGGCTCTTCATCCCTGATATTTTGCAATCATCGACGTTCACACATCGAGATAAGTTTGAAGCATATCCATCGGGTAATCTGAGTTCTTTTACCCATTGACAAACATCTTTGTACTTCTGTGATATCAACCGCTGTAGTATCTGGTGGGACTGATGTCTGAAGAACTGGCCGATCAACATTATCATTGAGGTGGAATTGACCCCCAAGACTATCAAGTATCATAGTTCTATAGGGATTACATTGACTGGATGAAGAAGCACCAGCAGAGGAAGATTCACCATATGTCTGAACGACAGGATTGCTCGACGTCCCGACTTCGCGTGACTCCCCGTGACAAGTCCATAGAAAATATCTTGGTGCAAATCCTTTGCTATATAGATGCAGAGTGACAGTCTCCCGATCCAAAAATCGTCCATTCGAACAAATGCGTTACGGACATCGGATTTGATCACCGATGCTAACGAAATTCCGATTCAAATAGGCAAAATTTAGGAAGTACGTTATGCCTAATCGAAACTCATTCGTTAAAGCTCCACGATCAAGACGTCGGTACATCCAACTTCGATCAGCCGATATGATTCTGTCAATCAATGACAATTTCTTTGGTTAATGTCTTTAGGTGAGATTGTCCTATTCCATTCAGGATTTATGTTATTTATATTGCACTAAGTACTTATTTTAACCGTTAACTTCATTCTAAATTTTGGCAGCATCTCCTTACAGTTCTCCGAATACGCATATCATCTGGGCGCGTATCGGAGAACAAGAGAGATGTTGCCGAAATTTAGAATAATTAGTTAACAGTTAAAATAAAAACATAAGTGCAGTACAAATAACTATATTCCCAAATTGTCCAATCAGGGACAATTCAAGAATTGTACGTCGTATAAAAGATCATCTACTTCTTTTACACGAACATACAATCCCCGAACGGATCTAAGGTTTTGCTAAATCATATCCTACTCGTCGATGCGTACGTGAAACATATCAACTCATCGGATGGATGATTATTTTCTAAATGTTTCGAGACAGTTCGAGTCCATATTGGACAATTCCGACACGAGTCCAAATTCGACGATTTGGGCAAGAGTCCGAAGTGGACGATTCCGGCGCGCGTCCGAAGTGGACAATTCCGAAATTAATCTAAACCCTAATAATTAATCTAACAAATTAAACAATTAATCTAAATAATTAATTAACAATTAAAAAACAATTAAAAAATATATATTAATCTACAAATTCCGGCGCCGGAGTCAGGTGGACTCCGGCGCCGGCGTACAGTGGCCGGACACACTGTTCGGCCACTGTACAAGGTCCGGCGGCGGCCATCGGCCGACCGCCGCCGACCGAAACCCTATTTTTAGGGTTTCGATTGGATTTCCCGTCGGCTGCAACGAGAAGAGACGGCCGCGCGGTCGGCGATGTATACCTGATAGTGTCGACAACAGCGGGAGGAGGAAGAGGCGTCATCGGCGTCGTCGGCATCGGTAGCGGCGGCGAGAGGCGGGAGGAGGAGGCGGCGGTGGCAGCAGCGGGAGGAAGAAGGGTCGGGCGCGATCTGTGACCTATATAAACTTATCAGCAACGGCTCACTCGCCCGTTAGAAAGCCGTTGCTAATAAGTTATCATCAGCAACGGTTCACTTGTCCGTTAGAAAACCGTTGCTGATAATTAACATCATCAGCAACGGCTCGCGTGTCCGTTAGAAAGCCGTTGCAGATACAACATATCTGCAACGGCTCGAGCGGCCGTAAGAATGCCGTTGCAAATAGCAACGGCTTGAGCGGCCGTTACTGATAGCCGTTGCTGAAGACCAAATTTCTAGTAGTGCTTGAATCCCCATCAAATGTTAAACAAGCATTGAGACACAATGAATGGAGACAGGCAATGTCAGATGAAATTGAAGCACTTAACAAGAACAAAACTTGGACTTTGGTCGCTCCTCATCCATCTCAGAATGTCATCGGTTGCAAGTGGGTGTTCAAAGTTAAAATATGCCGATGGGTTGCTTAGTTGTCAAGGGGTTTCATTAACGCCCAGACATAGATTTTCATTTGACCTTCAGTCCTGTGGCCAAGCCGACCACCACCAGACAATTGCAACCCTGCACAGTTGCCTCTTCATCAGCTCGATGTCAATAACGCCTTCCTACGCGAGTGTCTTGAAGATGACATTTTTATGACTCAACCTCCGGGGTCTGTCAGTAAGGAATTCCCATCTCATGTTTGCAAGTTATACAAGGCCATTTACATTTGAAACAAGCGCCCCGAGCTTGGTTTCATATGTTCAAAACCTATATCGATCAGTTCTATTGGTTTTAGTGAATCCAAGTATAATAGTTCCCTCTTCATGTTTCAAACTAACATCTTCAAAATCTTTTTGTTATTATATGTCGATGACATCATTTTAACAGGCAGCTCGAAGACAAAAATTAAGGAGATATATGTTGCTCTCTCAAGAAAATTCTCTCTTAAAGACATGTGGCCGTTGAATTATTTATTGGGAATTGAAGTTCACAAAGCATCCAGTGGCCTCTTGCTATCCCAACAAAAGTATATTTCTGATATCTTATATAAGTTCTAGATGACTCATCTGGCTTCCAAGAATGTTCTACGGCTAGATGATGGAACTCCTTTAACAAATCCACTCCGATATAGAAGTGTCATTGGAGCTCTGCAATATCTAAGTTTTATGAGGCCTGATCTATGTTTTACAATGAATCGACTCTCTCAATTTATGCATTGTCCCATGACATCTCACTGGCAAGCCTGCAAAAGAGTCCTGAGATATCTGAAAGCCACTCAATCTAACCAAAGCTTCCACTCTCTTTTTAAATCTTCTCTGATTCAGACCGCCAATTTATGCATTATCTTTCTTGGAACCACTCCAATCAGCTAGTCGTCGAAGAAACAAAGAACTATTGCCCAGTGTTCTACTGAATCTGAATACCGAGCTCTTGCAAATGCTGCTGCTGAAGTAATTTGGGTCCAAAATCTTCTAAAAAAAAAAAGCTTCAGACTCACTAACATTCCTACTATTCATCGTGACAATTTGGGTGTCACCTTTCTCTCAAACAACCTCGCGTTCAATAGCAAAATCAAACATCTATCCATAGATTACCACTTTGTTCCAAAACAAGTGTGTGACAAAGCTCTTGCCATCAGATATATTTCATCAGGGTTGCAGCTAGCTGATTCTCTCACGAAGGTAGTTCAGTCAAGCATGTTTCTTGACCATAGATACAAGATAGGTATTGGTGAACCCATAATTAACCTATCTTGAGGGGGCGTATAAAGGCTAATAATTCAAGATATTAGAAGCCTAAACACCTCTTCCATAAACGTGCATAGTGTCATGCAACACCATGCACGACTGCCTTTACTTGTAACAAATTCCCCGCCTATCTTGTATTGATCGACCACGTGTCAATCATTTGGCAATCACTTAACTCTCTAGAGGACTCCATGTACCAGTATAAATGTATTAACAACTGTGAATGAAGCATTCGATTCCTCATCAATATTCTTCCATTCGTCATCTCCTAATTTCTATATGTAGCACCGCATGACAACTGAACCAAGCTTATTTTCCCAGTTAGCCAAAACTCATTCTGCTAAAGTTAAATTTGGTGATCGTTCTATTAAGAAGGCCTTACGAAAAGTCAACACCAAAGTAGATGATCACAAGAATAAGATGATTAAAAATATTTTATATGTACCTGGACTAGATTCAAGTTTGCTTAGTGTCAGGGCAAACGAAAGAAGGTTTCTCTTTGGTATTTGAAGATAATTCATGCACTGTTTTTGTTGACAAATTCAAGAAAGAAGAACTGATTAAAGTACTCGTTGCATCCAATAATTTGTTTAGCTTCAATCCTTTGAAGATAAGACATGCATTGGGGTGCAACTTCTATGAGCAACCTGCTCATAGAAACCTATGAATGAGTGAATATGGGCTTTAAGCGATTGGATATGAATGAAAAAGGAACATATATGAACATGAATAGAAAATGAATGGATATGAACATATTCATTTATTTTTTATCCATGTTAAGTCGCTCAAAACTCATATCCACTCGTTCATAGAAATTTATATGAGCAGGCTGCTCATATAAGTTTTTTTCCCATGCATTGAAGGCTGGAGTCATGAACAATAATGAAATATGGCACGACAGGTTTGGTCACATTTGCTTAATTTGATCATCTTATTAGTATGAGAAAAATAATTTAATGGTTAAAGTATTGCTGATTATTATAGAAAATAATTTATATGAAAAGTTCTTCTAAAAATTCTTGAAATAATTAACTATGATATTTTAAAATCAGCAATGGAAGCTCCGACTCTATCATTTTTCTAGAGAATCTCATATCTGATTCCATTAAATTCTTCTTCCTTTTAAAAAACCACACATCGATTTGATTGATTTAGATTTTTCGATTTTCATCTGAAATGTGACCGTCGAGATGAATAAATTAAATGACATCAAATTTTTAAAAATCAAAATCTTAATAGACAATAATTAAAATATTTTAATAATAATAATAATAATTGGTTTAGTTTAGAGTTTTACACTACTAGAATATTGGTTATCAGCCACGGGAATCACCGACGACCGCCTAGGCCGTCAAAATTATTCACGGCTTTTTGACAGCCGTAGCGGCCGTGGCTGATGTAAAAAAATCAGCCGCAACTCGCATACGGCCGCCTAAGACTGTCACTTATATCTGATGGCGCGCACGGGGCGCGAAATGAAATAACATAATAGCGATGGCTTAGCGGGGGCTCGAAGGCCGTCAGTGATATAAATAAGGCAGTAACCACGGCTACCAGCGGTCGTCGCTTATTATATTATTTCATTAACAATTCACCAATGGCTTAGAGAGGGCTCCGTCGGCTGTTGGTGATATAGTTAATAGGAATCCACGGTTCACCGACGGCTGGGTGGCCGCGGGTGATAAGTATTTTATTTGCGCTTGCGCCCGATCCTTCATCTTCTTTCTTTCTCTCTTCTCCGTCGCTGCCCTAGCCGCTCGCTCAAGCCGCCGTGCCTCACTGCTTCGATCATCGCCTGTCCGTAGTCGGTGCTGTCGTCGCTGCCCACGCCACCTCACCGTTGCCCTAATTCGCCTACCGACGATCCAAATCGATGTATGACCACCGCAGCCGCCTTTCCTTTCAATCCCCATCGACAGTGTCGGCGTCTACACGTCGGCAAACACCGACACTAGAGAATGGCGCCGGTGTGTAGACACCGGCGGCAGATTTGGGGCCGATTCCCTTGGCCCCAAGCGTATGGAACAGTAGCCGACAACTACTGCCAGCTACTGTTCATTTTTTTGCTGTAACTTAGGTTTTTTTATGTTTATTAATTAATTTGTGTTAATTATAGATTAATACATTTTAGATTTATTATCTGTTAATTGTAGATTAAATTTAGGTTATTTAATTTTCCTCCACCCCCTGCCGCCAAGGCCGGATTTGGGGCCAAATCCCTCGGCCCCAACAGTATGAATAGTAGCCGACAGCTACACTTTGTACTCGCGCGAAATCGTCCACTTTGGACTCTCACGGAATCGTCCATTTTAGAAAATAATCATGACGAGTTGATACGTTTCACGTACGCATCGACGAGTCAAGTTTTAATTTTGCAAAATCTTAGATCCATTCGGGGGTTGTATGTTCATGTAAACGAAGTTAATGATCTTTTATACGACGTACAGCCCTTGAATTATCCCCAATTGGATAATTTGAGAATATAGTTATTTATATTACACTTAGTTTATATTTTTTTAGTCATTATTCATTTTTAAATTTTGGCTTGTATCTCCCTTGTTCTCTGATACGCGCCCAGATGATATGCGTATTCGGAGAACTGTAGGGAGTTGCTGCCGAAATTTAGAATGAAGTTAATGACTAAAAGAAATACTAAGTGCAATATATATGAATAACATGAATCCCGAATGGAATATGACCATCCCACCTAAAGACATTACCTAATATATTGCCCAATTTTTGACAGAACATATCGGGCGATCGAAGTTGGATGTACCAATGAATTCATCGTGAAGCTATAACAGACGAATTTCGAGTAGGCATAACTTACTTCTTAAATTTTGCCTACTCGAATGAAAAATTCCTTAGTGGTGATAAAATTCGATGTCCGTGCCGAAAATATTCGAACATAAGATTTTTGGACCGAGAAACTATCACAATGCATCTGTATACAAAAGGATTCACACCAAAATATTTTATATGGAATTGTCACGAGGAGTCGCGTCAAGTCGGGACGTCGAGCAATCTTGTTGTCCAAACTCACGGTGAATATTCTTCTACTGGTGTTTCTTCTTCCAATCCATCTAATCCTTATAGAACAATAATTCTGGATAGTCTTGGAGGACAATTCCATTTAAACGATACTATTGATTTAGTTACTGAGACGGTAGTGCCACCAGATACTACAACAGTTGAAGTCACTGAAGAACAACCTGCAATATAGATTGAATTGCCGAATAATGAGGTTGTATAATTTTACGAGATGTTGAAAACTGCCGATGAACCTTTGTATGAGAATTGTCCTAATTATACAAGATTTTCGGTAATGACACAACTCCTGAACATCAAGTCCGATTGTAATATCAGCGGGGTTGTGTTTGATTGGATTGCGGGCTTTATTAATGGTATGCTACCTCCAAATAACAAGTTTGAGCCAACCTTTTATAAGAAAAAAAGATGATGATAAAATTAGGACTTGGGTACGAAAAGATACACGCGTGCCCAAATAACTGCATTTTATATTATAAAAAAAATGCACAATTTGATCAATGCCCGGTATGTGAACATCCTCGTTACAAAAAGAAGAAATCGGTCCGACAAAAAAATATCCCCTTTAAGATGCTTCGGTATTTTTCATTGACACCGAGACTTCAAAGGTTATTCATGTCGGAAAAGACTGCCCCCTATATGAGTTGGCATGCAAAAAGTCATGATGATAGAGTAACGACTCATCAATCCGACAGTGAAGCATGGAAACATTTGGATTTGCGTTATCCTTCATTTTCTAGGGATACTAGAAATATTAGGTTGGGATTGTGCACGGATGGTTTTAATCCGTTTGATAATTCAATAACTACGTATTCAGTATGGTAAGTGTTGTTAACAGTTTATAATTTGTCGCCCTAAATATGTATGAAAGATGAATTTATCTATCTTTCGATGATTATTCCGGGTCGTAGGGGTCATCGTAAAGAAATTGACATGTATTTCCATCCCCTAATTGATGAACTGAAAACATTGTGGGTTAAGAGAGCTGTCATTTATGATTGTCACCGGAAGCAAAACTTCACCTTACGAGCTGCTATATTGTGGACAATCAATGATTTCCCGGCCTATGACATGTTGTCTGGTTGGAGCACGCATGGGCGACTCTCTTGCTCGTATTGCATGGAACACTCAAAATTCTTCAGTCTTGAGAACGGTCGGGAAATTTCCTTCTTTGATTGACATCGCCGGTTCCTACCGTCTAACCATCAGTATCGAAGGAATCATGGCAAATTTACCAAGGGTAGAGTCGAAAGAGATGAGCCACCACCGATGTTGTCTGGTGAACAAATGTTAGCATGTGTTCAATTGCTTCTAGAGATTACTTTTGGTCGGAATGTAAGAATTTCAGGCTTTGGTCAAACACATAACTAGGTGAAAAAAAGTATAATTTGGGAATTACCGTATTGGAGTTCATTACTGATTCAGCATAATTTGGACGTCATGCACATTGAAAAAAATGTGTTTGATAATATTTTTGACACAATGATGGATATTTCCAGCAAAACTAAAGATAATGTGAAGGCCCGACATGATGTAAAAATACTTTGTAAGATGCACGAGTTAGAGTTGCAAGAGGTCAACGGACGACTTCATAAGCCAAAGGCACCGTATGTGTTAAATAAACAACAGATGAAAGATGTGTATCAATGGATCAAAGAACTCAGATTACCCGATGGATATGCCTCAAATTTATCTCGATATGTAAACGTCGATGAATGCAAAATATCGGGGATGAAGAGCCACGATTGTTATGTATTCATACAGAGATTGCTTCTGATCGCATTTCGAGATCATCTACATTGGTAAGATTTAGGATCCGTTGACAGAATTAAGTATGTTTTCAGAAACATTTGTGCAAATGTACTTCAAGTCGAAGATATGTCAGCACTTGAAAATAATATTGTTGAAATCATATGCAAGATAGAGCAGTTTTTCCCTTCTGCATTTTTCGACTCGATGGAGCATCTACCGATACACTTGGTATACGAGGCACGAGTTGGTGACCCTGTTCAATACCGATGGGTGTACATATTTAAAAGATACATGAATTGTCCGAAGAAAAATATAAAGAACACCGCCGCAGTTGAAGGTTCCATATCAGAAGCATATATAATTCAAAAAATCTCAACATTTTGCTCATTTTATTTTGAATCAACCATCAAGGCAAGACTTAATCATCTTCCATGGAACGACGATGGGGGAGCTCGACCACCATCAGATGGTTGTTTAAATATCTTTGGTTACACCGGTCGTGCTTTGGGTTCTCGTTCATCTCGATTCTTAAACGATGAAGAGTACCATTTGGCCTACTTGTACGTTTTACTAAACTGTCCAGAGATTGAGAAGTTCATTGAAATATTTGACATTGAGATGGTGACAAAATACTCAATTTACAGCGATGAGGAATTAGAAAGATTACGGAATCGTGAGTTCCCTAATTGGTTTCAAGCTTACAGCACAAAACATAGAGGCGAAATAGATAACCAAATCTTTGAGTTTGCTAGCGGACCGGCACGACTTGTATAGTGTTATAATGGTTATTTTTTTATTGGATATAAATTTCACACACTTGAATAATCATCTACAAAAAAGACTATGAATGCCGGGGTCTGCGTCAAAGGGACAACGTATGCTGAATGTGATGTTGACTCTTATGAACTATTGGAAGAAGTCATAGAATTACAATTTTTTGGATGTAAATTAGTTGCCCTTTTTAAATGTCATTGGTTCGATACAAGCGATAGGGGCATGAGAGTTCATCCAAAGTATAAACAGTTGGTCGAGGTCAATTACAAATCAAAATTAGCTTCAAATGAGCCATTTATATATATTGGCAGTATCCGTCTTGAAAGAAAGATATGGCAGATTGGCATGTAGTCTGTATGACTAAAGCCAGAGAAAAAATTAACCCGATAGTTGGAGAGAATGAGCTAGCAGATGACTTCTATCAAGAAGAAGATCCTTCCAAAGTGGAACTAGTTAGTCCAATACTCGAGGATGATGACACAAAATTAGTACAATTGGAAATAGAATACGTTGATGACGACGATAATGAAGTTGAGGAAGGACAAAATGATGATGAGGGAGACGAAGAAGAATTTCAAGATTCCGATACAGAAGAACAAGAAGAAGAGTATTACACGGATGATGATAATGATGATGACGAATAATTGTAAATGTGAAGTATATATTGAATTATTAAATATATCTATTAATGTATTATATATAATCTAATTATATTAAATTTTTACAGCTATGGTTCGAGATATATATCAGTTCTCGAGGAGGCATTCCTCATAGGACCCTCCGACGATTACCACCCGCCCCACCTGTACCCACTGACCCTTTGCCTTCCACCACCATCCGCCCACCTGATCCGTCCACCGTTCCCTCACCTCATCTGGCCACTATCCCCTCACCTCCAGCTACCATCCCTCCGCCACCCTCTGCAGATCCAGGACCATCGTCTTCGAGACATAGACCACGAGGGCCTAACATAATTCTTCCTCCACCACCCGAGGGAGCACTGCGCATGCAGAGCAGTTAGTGTGCGCGGAAGACAGTAAGTATATGCATCAATTATTTCTTATAATTTATTTATTTCAAAATATCATATTATGAATTTATATTTTGTGCAGATTTGAGTAGGAGGACGTCCCTCGCACGATAGCAAGGACGATCCTGAAGTTTATGCACGGGGCGTGGCCTATATGGTCTCACGTGCCCCGTGAGCATATGGATTTATTGTGGCGAGAGTTCACAGTAAGTATATTTATTAAATTAATGTTAATGTTAAATATTCATTGATAATAAATTTAATGTTAATGTTAAATATTCATCGAAAGAGAGTTCACTTTTGTGGATGCTGCATGGGAGCGTGTTGCCCGCGCTCGCTATAACGGGTTGCTTCAGCATGCCCGTCAAACCGTGATGAGATGGCTAGGGGCCACACAGATAGGGCAGACTTGCGGACATGCCCCCGAATGGATTCCTGGTCCTGTGTGGGACCAGCTCGTTGAGTGATGGGACACACCTGAGTGGCAAGAGGTCTCCCGGACTGCGTTGAGAAACCGCATGTCCGGGGGGGGGGGGGGACGGCACGGGCGTGCGCCACACTAGTGGCTTCATCTCTTTTGCGGTTCATGAGCGTCGTATGGTATGTATAATTTAATTATTTTTAATTAAATTATATATTGTGTATAATTAATGATATTAGTGTATTTATTTTCTAATGTAAGAGGCGAGTGGCGGAGGACGGCACTGTCCAACGTCCGTCGATGATGGAGGTGTTTAAGCGCACCCACCATCGTCGACAAGGAGTCGGGGACTACGTTGATAGCAGAACCTCATATATAATGGTAAGTATTTTTATGTCTATTTGATTTACACAACATTTATTTATAGTTTATATATATTTAAAATATAAACATGTGTAGGAAACATACACGAGGACTGTGATCGAGCATGGAGGCACACCGGAGGAGTTCGACACAGGAGCTTGGATGGAGGCCGTAGGTGGCTGGGAGCACGGCCGTGTTTATGGCTTTGCAGACAGTGGTCATGCACGCGTCGTGCTCGGGCCACTTAGGGCACCGACCTCTCCGGCTGCGGGTGAGCGGCCATGGAGTCGGAGCTCACCCAATAGAGACAAGCGATGGAGGGGCAGAGGCTGGCGATGGAGGAGCAGAGGCCGGAGATGAGCAAAGACAAACGAATGACGAGTTGAGACAAACGATCCAGAATATGTAGACACTCCTCACTCATATTGTATCTCACTTTGGCCTTCTACCGATGATGTCGTAGCCGTCGTCCTCCTCGACCCAGTCGACGCTCCCGACTCAGTTGTTGTCGCCTCCACCGCAACCGTGAGATTTTGATTTATTGTATTTTCTTTATATTTTGATACTTGGTTGTATATATATATGATATTTTGATAATTGTTTGCCTCCGGTTTGAGGCTTAGATTGATGATATTTATGTAAAACTTGTATGTTTGGTTTCAAATGCATGTGTATGATTTTTTTTTTTTGTAATGTGTGATTGAAAATAGATTGTAGTCTATATATCATTGTATATAGGAATTTACAAAATTTTTAATTTTTTCAATTACATGATACACCTTTAGCCATGGCTTACCCATAGCTCACCGTCACTAAGTTGTGGCTGAAAGCTTATCGTAAATGGCTGATGGTCTGGGCAGCACCGAATATCACGGTTGCTAATAGTATCACCGACGGACTGGACTGTGGTTGATGGGTTGGTATCAGTGACAGGCGCCTAGAGTCGTCACTGTTGATTTGAAATCAGCGACAGCTCACACGACTGTCGCTGATGATTACGTGTGACGGCCGCGCTCGGCCGTCACAACTTATTTGAGATGCGCGCATCACTGACGGCTGTTTGCCACGGCTAACGCCGTCCGTGATATCTATCATCGACGGGTCATCTACGGATTGAGCCGTCGGTGATAACGATAATTCTAGTAGTATTATATTTTTTGTAAAATGCGAAGTTGAATTCAACAAAATATTTCAAAAATTTAAAAATTTATCAAAATTAAAAAAGCAAGTTGCTCATCCGGTTGTAATATACGTGATTAAAGTGGAAAAGTAATTGGCCTAGTAGATCACATAATAGTATTATATGTGCATGCATATGATCACAATCATTAAGTCACAATGAAACTTTGACATGGACAATTCATCTTCTATTCAAATGCTTTGATTAATCAATGCTCACCAACCACATATTCTAGAAGAGAATTTATTTACAGTCAAACTAAGTTGATCAACTTCTTCTCAGCTACTCAAGTCACGCTAAATTTGTTTAGTAAAAGAACTTTTGACTAAATGACTTAACTAATTATTGACCTCCAAAAAAGTTTCAGATGTAAGGATAAAGTAAACCCCCACCCCACCGCCGCCGCCTCCACCACTACCACCACCACCACACCATACCAAAATCTAATTAAGCAAACCGATTTATCCTAATTAATTTTGGTTCAGTTAACGATTAAAATATTAAAAAATTTCAGTTTCAATTTTGTAATGTTAATTTACTGAGTTTAACGAAATATAATATATGTTAAAAAATAAAGATTTATACCATATAACATGGTTTGCTTAAATGGTGAAGATGATATATATTTATTCGAGTAATCCAAGTTTCACTACTAGAAATTTGGTCTTCAGCAACGGCTATCAGCAACGGCCGCTCAAGCCGTTGCTATTTGCAACGGCATTCTTACGGCCGCCCAGGCCGTTGCAGATATTTGTATCTGCAACGGTGTTCTAACGGAAACCCGAGCCGTTGCGGATTATTTTAATTATTAGCAACGGCTGTCTGATGGAAAGGCGAGCCGTTGCTGATATTTTAATTATCAGCAACGGCTTGCTAACGGATAAGTGAGCCGTTGCTGATGATAACTTATCAGCAACGGCTTTCTAACGGGCGAGTGAGCCGTTGCTGATAAGTTTATATAGGTCGCAGATCGCGCCCGCCCCCCTTCTTCCTCCCGCTGCTGCCGCCACCGTCTCCTCTCCTTCCTCTCGCCGCCGCTGCCGACGCCGACGACGCCTCCCGCTGCTGCCGACGCTGTCAGGTATGTGCCCTCCGACACATTCCGGTAGAAATTCCGACCGAAACCCTAAAAATAGGGTTTCGGCCGGCGGCGGTCGGCCGATGGCCGCCGCCGGACCTTGTACATTGGCCGGACAGTGTGTCCGGCCAGTGTACGCCGGCGCCGGAGTCCACCTGACTCCGGCGCCGGAATTTGTAGTTTAATATTATTTTATTATTGTTTTTAATAGTTTTTTAATTGTTAATTAATTATTTAGATTAATTAATTAATTTGTTAGAATAATTTTTAGGGTTTAGATTAATTTCGGAATTATCCACTTCGGACGCGCGCCGGAATCGTCCAATTCGGACTCGCGCCGGAATCGTCCACTTCGGACGCGCGCCGGAATCGTCCAATTCGAACTCGCGCCGGAATCGTCCACTAGCTTCGGACGCGCGCCGGAATCGTCCACTTCGGACGCGCGCCGAAATCGTCCAATATGGACTCGAATTGTCTCGAAACATTTAGAAAATAATCATCCATCCGACGAGTTGATATGTTTCACGTACGCATCGACGAGTCGGATATCATTTAGCAAAACCTTAGATCCGTTCGGGGATTGTATGTTCGTGTAAAAGAAGTAGATGATCGATCTTTTATACGACGTACAATTCTTGAATTGTCCCTGATTGGACAATTTGGGAATATAGTTATTTGTACTGCACTTACGTTTTTATTTTAACTGTTAACTAATTATTCTAAATTTCGGCAACATCTCTCTTGTTCTCCGATACGCGCCCAGATGATATGCGTATTCGGAGAACTGTAGGGAGATGCTGCCGAAATTTAGAATAATTAGTTAACAGTTAAAATAAAAACGTAAGTGCAGTACGAATAACATAAATCCCGAATGGAATAGGACAATCTCACCTAAAGACATTAACCAAAGAAATTGTCATTGATTGACAGAATCATGTCGGCTGATCGAAGTTGGATGTACCGACGTCTTGATCGTGGAGCTTTAACGAATGAGTTTCGATTAGGCGTAACGTACTTCCTAAATTTCGCCTATTCGAATCGGAATTTCGTTAGCATGGGTGATCAAATCTGATGTCCGTGCCGCATTTGTTCAAATGGACGATTTTTGGATCGGGAGACTGTCACTCTGCATCTATATACCAAAGGATTTGCACCAAGATATTTTCTATGGACTTGTCACGGGGAGTCACGCGAAGTCGGGACGTCGAGCAATCCTGTCGTTCAGACATATGGTGAATCTTCCTCTGCTGGTGCTTCTTCATCCAGTCAATGTAATCCCTATACTTGATAGTCTTGGGGGTCAATTCCGCCTGAATGATAATGTTGATCGGCCAGTTCTTCAGACATCAGTCCCACCAGATACTACAGCGGTTGATATCACAGAGTAGGGGCTGTGGTAGAGATTGAATTACCGAATAAAGAAGCTGCAGAATTTTACGAGATGTTGAAAGCTGCCGATGAACCTTTGTATGAGAATTGTCCTAAATACACTAGGTTTTCAGCAATGACACAGCTCTTAAACATCAAGGCCGATTGTAATATCAGCGGAGTTGCGTATGATCGGATTGCTGGATTGATTAATGGAATGCTGCCTACTGATAACAAGTTTGAGCCTACTTTTTATAAGACTAAAAAGCTAATGAGAAAATTGGGGCTTGGGTACGAAAAAATACACGCGTGCCAAAATAACTGCATTTTATATTATAAAGAAAATGTGCAGTTGGATAAATGCCCTGTATGCCAACACCCTCGTTACAAGGAGAAGAAATCGGTCCGACAGAAAAATATCCCATTTAAGGTGCTTCGGTATTTTCCACTAACACCGAGGCTTCAAAGATTATTCATGTCGGAAAAGACAGCCCTCTACATGAGTTGGCATGCAAGAAGTCGTGATGATACAGTAATGACTCATCCATCTGACAGTGAAGCATGGAAACATTTGGATACATGTTATCCTTCATTTGCTAGAGATACTAGAAATATCAGATTGGGATTGTGCACAGATGGTTTTAATCCGTTTGGACATTCTGCAACTCCTTATTCAGTTTGGCCAGTGCTGCTGACAGTTTATAATTTGCCATCGTCAATGTGCATGAAAGATGAATTTATTTATCTTTCGATGATTATTCCGGGTCCTAAGGGTTCGCGAAAAGAAATTGACATATTTCTCAGACCCTTGATAGATGAATTGAAAACATTGTGGACTGAAGGAGCTGTCACTTATGGTTGTCATCGGAAGCAAAACTTCAATTTAAAGGCCGCGGTCTTGTGGACAATCAATGATTTCCCCGCGTACGGCATGTTGTCGGGTTGGAGCACTCACGGTCGACTCTCTTGCCCGTATTGTATGGAACACTCTAAATCAATCAGTCTTCAGAACGGACAAAAAATCTCATTCTTTGATTGTCATCGTCGATTCCTACCGGTTAATCACCAGTATCGAAGGAATCGTAATAAATTTACTAAGGGCAGAGTCGAAAGAGATGGGCCACCACCGATGTTGTCTGGTGAACAAATGTTAGCACGTGTTTCAGCACTTCCAGATATAGTATTTGGTCACAATGAAAGAGTGTCAGGTTTTGGCCAAACACACATCTGGGTGAAAAAAAGTATCTTTTGGGAATTGCCCTATTGGAGTTCATTATTGATTCGACATAATTTAGATGTCATGCACATTGAAAAAAATGTGTTTGATAATATTTTCAACACTTTGATGGATATTTCTGGAAAAACTAAAGATAATGTCAAAGCTCGACATGATCTGAAAATACTTTGTAAAAGACCAGAGTTGGAGTTACAAGAGGTCAACGGACGATATCTGAAACCGAAGGCCCTATATGTGTTAAATAAACAACAGATCAAAGATGTTTGTCAATGGGTAAAAGAACTCAGATTACCCGATGGATATGCTTCAAACTTATCTCGATGTGTGAACGTCGATGATTGCAAAATATCAGGGATGAAGAGCCATGATTGTCATGTATTCATGCAGAGATTACTTTCGATCGCATTTCGAGATCTTCTACCTGATGATATTTGGGGTCCGTTGACTGAATTAAGTATGTTTTTTAGAAGCATCTGTGCAAATGTCCTTCGAGTCGAAGATATGTCAACACTTGAAAATAATATTGTTGAAATCATATGCAAGCTGGAGCAATTTTTCCCTCCTGCATTTTTTGACTCGATGGAGCATCTACCGATACACTTGGCATACAAGGCACGAGTTGGTGGCCCCGTTCAATATCGTTGGATGTACTTATTTGAAAGATACATGAATCGTCTGAAGAAAAAAGTAAAGAACACCGCAGCTGTTGAAGGATCAATATCTGAATCGTATATCATCCAAGAAATTTCAACATTCTGCTCATTTTACTTTGAATAGACAGTACAGACAAGATTTGATCGTCTTCCACGTAACGATGATGGGGGTGTTCGACATTCAGATGGACGTTTAAATATATTTTGTCACTCTGGTCGTGCTTTTGGTTCTCGTCCATCTCGACACTTAAGCGATGAAGAGTATCATTTGACACACTTGTATGTATTACTCAATTGTCCAGAGATTGAACAATTCATTGAAATATTTGACATTGAGATGGTGCAAAAATACTCTATTCACAACGATCAAGAATTGGAGAGATTACGAAATCGTGATTTCCCTACTTGGATTCAGACTTACAGCAAAGATCACAGAGCTGAAATAGATGAAAGAATATTTGAGTTTGTTAGTGGACCGTCGCGACTTGTGTCGTGCTATAGCGGATATTTTGTTAACGGGTATAAATTTCACACGGTTGAATATTCATTTGCAAAGAAGACGATGAATGCTGGGGTCTGCATGAAAGGGACAACCTATGTTGAATGTGATATGGATTTTTATGGACTGGTGGAAGAAGTGATAGAGTTGCACTACTTCGGCTTGAAATCATTGATCCTATTTAGATGTCATTGGTTCGATACAACAGAAAGGGGCATGAAAGTTCATCCAAAATACAAACTTGTTGAGGTTAATTACAAATCGAAATTGGCAGCAAATGAGCCTTTTATATTGGCATCACAAGCCGAACAAGTATATTACGCGAAATATCCGGCTCGAAATAAAGATAGAGCGGATTGGCGTGTAGTCTGTAAGACAAAAGGTAGAGGAAAAATTGATCCGATAGTAGGAGAAAATGATCCTCCTGGTTTCTAGCGACCCTCCCCGATGGCGGTGTTTGAGCGGACTCACCGTCGAGCACATGGGACGGGGGAGTACATCCACAACCGCGCTGCATACATTATGGTAATTATATATTTGTTTAAGTTATTCATTATATATTTATAATTTAAGTTTTATGATAAATATTAAACAAAAAATCAAACTCGAGTAGGAGACCTACAGCCAGACGGTGGTGCAGCGCGGGGGTACCCCCGAGGACTTTGACGCAGCATCGTGGGTCGAGGCCGCAGGTGGCTGGGACCATGGCCGCGTATATGGCTTCGCAGATAGTGGTCATGCGCGAGCCGTGCTAGGGCCACTTGGGGCACCGACCCCTCCGGTCGCTGGTGAGCGGCCGTCCACCTCTAGATCCAGTTATGATCATAGTAGCAGAATAAGGACTCTAGAGGAGACGGTCGCGCGTCAGAGTCAGATGATGGAGGAGATGCATGCTATGCTACGCAACATGTCAGGTCATCCCGCAGCAGGCATCTCTTCGGCATCATCTAATCCATCGTCCTCGAGTCAGTCCACGCCGGTGTACACTCAAGCACTCCAAACCCCGCCATATGATCCAGACCATCCTCCATCGTCATCGTGAGATTTTTTGTTTGGATATTGAACTTGTTACTGAGATATTGAACTTGTTTAACTTATTTTGTTTGGATATTGATACTTCAATTTTGCATTTGAATTGTTTTTATACTATCGTGGATAATTATCAATATAAATATAATTGTTTTGATGTATATCTTGGTGTGTTTGTGATGTGTGAATGAATGTGTGTATGAGGGTATGGGTGTGTGAGTTATGTATCAGATAATGTATCAATGTATCAATGGAAATTAGAAATTGTAAATTTTTCTGTTTGCAGGTGAACATCATCTGCAACGGCTTTCCCACGGCCGTCCGTGGGAAAGCCGTTGCTAAAAGTGTATCGAAAGTCGTTGCTGATGACCTACAGCAACGACTTAGCGACGGGGTTTTACTAACGGCGTTGCTACGGACTCGTGGCCGTTGCTATTAATGTTATCAGCAACGGCTCCGGGTCTGTGGCAAAACCGTTGCTGATAATATTTTTAGCGACGGCCCGAGCGGCCGTTGCTGATAATGTTTTGAGCGACGGCCCGAGCGGCCGTTGCTGATCCGTTGCTAAGTCATCAGCAACGCGACTTTCTGTCACGGCGCTATTGCAACGGCTCGGCCGTTGCTGATGCTCTTCAGCAACGGCATCAGCCGTTGCGGATGCCCATTTTTCTAGTAGTGTTTGGATCCTTGTAATGTACAATTTTTTTTATGAGTTTAGTAAATTATACATATATTACAAGTTAGTGAGGTTTATATCAGATAGTATGATTTGCTTGACTGGTTAAGATGATATCAATCATTTTGTCAAATAATATGTAGTTTTATGGAAGCTATCCAACTCTTTTTTAAAATAATCCTTTACCAAGTCCCGGTAATCTAACTAAGGGGTGATTTAACATAAATTCTACATTTTGGAACCAGGTCAAACTATAATCCAACGGTCCTGCCTAGGCCATTTGTAACTACTCATATTTCTTCCATGCTAAAAATCTTATTGAGTTTATTGCTTTCTTTTTTGTGAAATCACTATAACACAACTGATCTATAGAGACACAAATTTTAAAAAAAAATAGATTTTTATTTTTAAATCTCCACATTTAGAAACTAATAAACACAAAATTTGTTCTAAATTAGTCTCTAATAATCTATAAAAACAGATCAATTAAGTGACTCTATTGATGTTGTTTCTAAAGTCTTAGAGTCAATTAAGTGAATCTATTCTTGTTATTTTTATAGATATTTAGAGGCCAATTTGAAGTAAATTTTATGTCTATTAATTTTAAATGTGAAAAATTAAAAAGAAAAATATGTTGTCTCTAATTTTATTTCTATATAGGCTGATTGTATTATAGTGAATCATTTTCCAATCACTTCCTAAAAATCCTTCATTATTCATTTCCTTCTTGTTTGTCTTCTTCCATAGGTTTTCATACCATCACTATCCTCCATAGTACTATCATTTTCCTCTAGCTTTTATATTTATATTTTTCTTCTTTTCAATTTAATCAAATTGTGAAAATATCTTATATTTATATCTCCTACCTCTATCCAAATTTTCCTTGATTTAAACTACCATTTAATTTGAATTTGCTTACTCAAGACTATAGCTTTCTTCGATAAAGCTCTCATCAACCCAACTTCCTCCTCTAAGATAGCATTATTTTTTTCATCTAATTTCTCTAGTCTT
The DNA here is from genome assembly GCA_034359265.1 of Canna indica. Classification (NCBI taxonomy): domain Eukaryota; kingdom Viridiplantae; phylum Streptophyta; class Magnoliopsida; order Zingiberales; family Cannaceae; genus Canna; species Canna indica. The sequence goes on from CP136892.1 coordinate 17,965,586, forward strand.
TTCAATTTCTTTAAATTATATTTCAAATTCCTTTCTAGGTTTTCCACTTTCTTCCAATTTCAATCTTGCAAATTTTTCTTCAATTATTTTTAGCTTTCTTGATAAGTGCATTTTCATCGTTATTCCAAGTGTTTTCTATAACTCCTAGGCAGTGAAACCAAAAGTTCTCAAAAATAAACTTCTTCTCTTTTGTTTTCCTGTCACTGTCCTGCATACATTTAACAAGAATAGGTACATGATCTAAGTCTATTCTTTGAAGGTATTCCACATTGATATCATAATTCCATTTAAACCATTCTGAATTGAAGAAGCTCTAGTCATTCGTGCAAGGATTCTATCATGCCTCCTTAAAATCATTAAGGGCATCTAAACTCAGCATCAATAAGACCAATTTTATTTAAAAAATCCTTAAAATCATTCATAGACTGCTTAAATATGAAATCCTCTACCTCCTCTTTTTTCCTCTGCATTTGTAGTACAACTCATATCTGTCACCATGCATTTGTAATTCGACTCATATCGCCCAACATCAGTCAAGCATTTTGGAATTTGTAAATCTCCCAGCAATTTCCAAATATTACCTTTTTTTATATTTGTACTTGCAGATATTCTATCTCACAGATAAACAATTATTGTGATGCAAATCCAGCATAAAATAAACCCTAGTTAAGAAGAAACATGTAGTCTTTCTTTCTCACAATGGATATTAAGATTAGAAAATTTGCAAATTACTTTTTGTACAGCAAGATACAAATTTAGTTAATAATTTGAAATTTTGTTTTGAAAATAATCTTAACTGGTTAGAGGGCGTAAATATGCCTATATAATAAAAAAAAATAAAATAATAAAACAATAGGTTTTTTCAGAAAATTGATTATTATTTGATATCCAGGCAGTTGCATTTTTTTGGTACTTACTAATTGGATTCAGTTGACATGAATTTTTCTTCAATAAGAAAAGACACTTTAAACAATTATAGCAAGACAACTTCAGCTGGACCAGCTTCCGGGCATCCTCATCTCCAGCTTTTACATAATAACAATATAGGTTGACAAAGATAAAAATGAACCGTGCTTGACATTTGAGAACAGTGAACTCGTCGTCATAGTGGAAAGGGCACTTCTATGCAGGTCAATGACCTTAACATAGAAAATGCTCCAGAACTCAATTGGAACATTTAACCAGGCATATAAAACTTTAGCACCTCAAATTTGAAAAGCAGGTGAGTACCATTATCCTGGCAATACATACGTAACATATCGTAAAGAAAATAAACACCCCTCATATTCAAAAAGAGTCATATTATCAAAAGTTGCACAGAACTCAATCTAATATTTTAATAGGTGAAGTGGAAGGATTCAATCTGAATGATGTCGCGACAAAGGATCACTTTGAGAAGCATTTCTTTAAAAACCAGTAGTGCCATTGCAAGACAAGATCAACTTCAAGAAATCTATTGTTGCAAATTGCAAAATGAAAATATTATAGACTCAAGTCTGACCGAACAAAAATGAAGAGACCAGATGAACTGCTAATATTCTGGAAAACACAAAATATAAATATTAACTAACTCAATACTTTAAAGGTGCAAGGACTTCAAGCTGAGAACCAAGCTTCTCCTCAACAGTCTTTTCAGCCTTCAACCTAAGCTTTGTCAGCTGCTTTCTCCTCTCATAAGCCACCTTGGCTTTTTCTTTCCTCTTGTCCTCCAGCTCCTATACAGGCAGCATAGAATATTTGGTTAGGTAAATATTATCATAACCTACCTAGTTTTACCAGAGTATAAAGAAAGTTTATGAATCAGCTATCAATCAATCAGTTGTCATCACTCAAAGCAGCAGTGAGAAAAGAAACAGAAATAGTTGCTGAATAAACTGAAACAAAGCATCTTAAATGCATGTTATTCTTACACAATCAGACTATTAAAATTGATATCCTTTCTTAAAAGCACGGCATTAACAAAAAATTTGCATGTAACAGCAACACCAAGCTAACAAGACAAGGAACACAAACTACACTAATGATTCTCCCATTGGCAACCTTGAAATAAAGCACAGATAGGAGAAGCAAATAGAACAAAAAGACATATAGGATAATGGTCCATCGTGATAAATTCCGTGTAGCATAAAGAACAAACTAGCACAATGTCATAAATAAAAATGTACTAGAAGAATCGTAAGTAATTGATGATAAAACAACTTAACTAATATATAAAGATATAATTCAACAATGAAGTATTTGTTATCATCGAACTACTAAAAATGATTCTCAGCATCTTAGCATTTAACATAATCAAGGCTAAGACATAAAGAGATCAACTAGAGTTAATTATCTGACCTTAACGGTATCGTAGTGATTCCATCCAACCTCTGATGAGAGTCGACCCAACAAGCAGTATTTGTGACCAGGCTGAAGCCTCAATACCCTAACAACACATCCACAAGCTCATGAGCAAAACCATACAAATCTCAACATATTTCTACTCAATAGCATCTGAGCAAGGAACCCATACTTGAGGGCGTCCGGAATAACCATCCTCTTCGTCTTATCATATGGTGGTGGCACACCCTCGTAGGCCTTGAGCCTTGCCAAAGCCGCAGCACCACGCTTTGTCTTGTGAGGAATCATCCTTAAAAACGAAAACAAGAATATAGATAGAATTTTTGAAAAACACTGAGCCAATAAAACAAGGTAATGCTGCAAATTTTGATTGATACTTTTCCTTGAAGGAAAAGACTGGATTTTTATGATCCTACCACAGTTGGATCTCTAGAAAATCACCCGGAAAAGATCATTAACACGCTGCGCTAGTGTGGATTTAGGATGAGGGATTACCCACGGATGGTGCGCCAGAGAATCTTGGAGGGAGCGCGGAAGTGAATGGGACCGTGGGAGGGCTTGGTGTTCATGCGCTTGCGGAGGAAACGGAGGTACTTCATCTTCTGTCGGACGAGCCCGCCGGAGAGGCAGATCTCCTCGCAGCGGACGACCACCACCCGCTGCCCATTGAGGAGCTCCTTGGCCAAGATGGAAGCCAACCGACCCAACATGTGGTGGCGCGCATCGACCACCACTCGCTTCGTGCACAGTCCTGATCCCGACACCATGGCGGCGGCCTTCGCCTGCAACAACGCCTAGCGAAAGCAATAAAGAAAATGCCGAGTTTCCGTGAAGGTCTTCGCTTATATGGATTGCAGGCTAGGGTTTCTCTTCTCCTCACTAAATTGGGTCGGATCGCAACCTGATCGGATCGGGTTGTCTTTGAACTTTCTCTCGTTCGGTCCAATTTGCGTTAAATACCACCTTTGTAATTTCGACGACAAGAGCCAAAGTTCAAGTCTCGTGCTTATGAAAAACTTTATCATTAATTATAAAAATCATATAAATTTGATAGTTAAGTTTTAAAATCATAGTTTTAAAATATTATCAAAATAATAGTTTTTTAAATCCTCAAAATGCCCTTAAATATTAAAATTTTCTCTTTAGACACTTTGGATCAAAGTCTCTAACTCTTGATAAACAATATTTTAAATTATCTCATAATTTATTTTAAATACATAAATTATGTAGAAAGTAAAGAATAATAATTAATTATTTATATAAATGTAATCTATTATGGACTTTGGATCCTAACTCTTGCGTAAACAATATTTTAAACTATTATAGGACTATTTTAGATATATAGAGTATGTGAAAACTAAATACATGAATAATAATTTATTTATAGTTATATAATACGGTAGAGAATTTGGACTGAAGTCTCTAACTCCTAATAAGAAATATATTAAAGGAAAAATTGATAAATTTAATCTAAAGTTTGACGAAATTAATAAATCTAATACACCTCAGTTTACTTATTGTTAATCAGGTCGTTAGTTGTTGACTTGGCATTTCAATCAGCAACGTAGTTAATATTTTTTAATCGTAACTTGCCACGTCAGCGTATTCGAAAATAAGAAAATAAAAAAAATAAAACCCTAAACCCTTGTTCACCCCCTTCCCCCGACATATGTCCCAACCCCAAATCTCGTTTGTCGTCGGTCCCCATAGTTTTCGCAGAAATCACATTTGTCATCGAAACATCTGGGAAGGCATTGGCCGAAATATTCATGTAAGGCGCAGCTCATCAGAAGTTTCTCCCCACTAAGAAAATTTCTCTCCTCCTCCTATTGGCGAAAATTTCTCTAAACCCTAAGTAGACTGCCCTACCTCCTGTAATGGTTAGGGGATCAACACGAATTCGAAGGACAGTCATACCTCCTATACCAATTTCCTCAGCATCATCACTGGTAAGTTCATACTTGTTTGATATAATGCTTGAGTTTATTTGTACAGTCTTGTTTTGCTTATTATAATTCATGTTACAGTCCTGTTTGGCTTTCATGTTACAGTCAAGTTGCTAGCACTTTATGTCACGCCCCAACTCAAGGTCACGTGACTGACCAGAGTATGCATAAATACCCCGAAGCCTAACATCATTCATACTACCACACATACTCAAAAATCACTACTAGGATTGTCGTCATCACCGACGACTCAAGCCGTGGATGAACCATTGGTGATAACTATCATGGACGGTGTTAGCTGTGGCAAAATACCGTCACTGATGTGCGCGTCTCAGATAAGTTGTGACGGCCTCTCCCAACCATCATAAGTATTCATCAGCGATAGCCGTGGGCGCTATCGCTGATTTTAACACATAAGTGACGGTTGTAGGTGGTTGTCACTGATACAAACACATCAGCCACGGCTTCGGGATGTCGGTAATACTATTAGCAATCGTGATATTTGGTGCTACCCAGACCATCAGTCATTTACGATAAGCTTTCAACCACGGCTTAGTGACGGTTGACCGTGGGTAAGCCGTGGCTGAAAGTATATCCTGTACCTAAAAAAAATAACAAATTTATAAATTCTTGTATACAATGATATTTATAGATTACAATCTATTTTCAATCACGGATTACAACCAAAAAATATCATACACATGCATTTGAAACCAAACATACAAGTTTTATATAAATATCATCAATCTAAGCCTTAAATCAGAGGCAAACAATTATCAATATATTATATATATACAACCCTAACTATATAAACAACTATCAGTATACAAACAAATATCAAAATATAAACCAAAATCTCACGGCTACGGTGGAGGCGGTGGAGTCGACAACGACTAGGTCAGGAGCGTCGATTGGGTCAAGGAGGATGACAGCCGCGACATCATCGGTAGAAGGCCAGAGTGAGATACAATCTGAGTGAGGAGTGCCTGCATGTTCTATATCGTCTGTCTAAACTCTTCATTCGTCCATCTTTGCTCCTCCATCGCCAATCTCTGCTCCTCCATCACCAGCCTCTGCTCCTCCATCTCTTGTCTCTGCTAGGTGAGCTCTGACTCTAAGGCCGCTATCCGACTTTGGTCCTGCGCTCGGGATGTTGAGGGCCGCTCACCCGCAGCCGGAGGGGTCGGTGCCCCAAGTGCCCCGAGCACGGCGCGTGCATGACCACTGTCTACAAAGCCATAAACACGACCGTGCTCCTAGCCACCTGCGGCATCCACCCAAGCTCATGTGTTGAACTCCTCTGGTGTGCCTCCACGCTCGATCACAGTCCTCGTGTATGTTTCCCACACATGTTTATATTTTAAATATATAAAAACTATAAATAAAAATTGTGTCAAAAAGTTATTTATATTGCACTTAGAATTTTTTTTAGTCATTAACTTCATTCTAAATTTCGGCAGCATCTCCTTACAGTTCTCCGAATACGCATATCATCTGGGCGCGTGTCGGAGAACAAGGGAGATACAAGCCAAAATTTAAAAATGAATAATGACTAAAAGAAATAAACTAAGTGGAATGTAAATAACTATGTTCCAAAATTATCCAATTATGGACAATTCAAGAGTTGTACATCGTATAAAAGATCATTTACTTCGTTTACGCGAACATACAACCCCTCGAACAGATCTAAGATTTTGCAAAATTAAAACTTGACTCGTAGATGCGTATGTGAAACGTATCAAGTCATCTTAATTTTTTGTAAATTTGTGGATGCCGGTGCGAGTCCACAGTGGATGATTTCGCGCGAGTCCAAAGTGGACGATTCCGGCGCGAGTCCATCCATTGTGGATGATTTTGGCTCGAGTCCACTGTGGACGATTCCATTAATACTAATTAATTAATATTAAACTAATTTTATTAAACTAATCAACAATAATATTAAATAACCTAAAAATAATTAAACCCTAATCAACATTAACCATTAATTAACATTAACCAAACTAATTACCTAATTAATAATTAATTTCTAATAATTAACAATAAAAAAATAAAAAAATAAAAAGGTTTAACCCTAATCATCACCTATGAGTGACGGCCTTAAGCGGCCGTATACGAGCCGCGGCTGATTTGGTTACATCAGCCACGGTCTCTGCGATCGTCGAAAAGCCGTGAATGATTCTGACGGCCCAGGCGGCTGTCAGTGAGCCCTGTTGCTGATAGCTAATATTCTAGTAGTGAATGAGGAATAAATGCAATAAACTGAACCAATGCTATATAATAAAAAATGTCTTAACACTACTAGAAATGTGTTAATCAGCAACGACCGCTCAAGTCATTATAATGACTAACGGCATGCTTACGGTTGCTCAGGCCGTTGCATATATGATATATCTATAATGGCTTACTTACAGCCGCTCGGGCCGTTTCTACCAAGTGGATGGCGCGAACATGGCACACGAATGTTATAACTTATTAACAACGGCTTTACAAGGGCGACTCGGTCGTTGCTAATTATATTATCACATTAGCAACAGCTTAATTACGAGTTCTCTACCTATTGCTCTTTAGTCGATGGCGTGCTCGTGGCACGAAAATAAAATACTTATCAGGAACGGCTTTACAATGGATAGGTGGGCCGTTGCTGATGATATGTATTTATCTACAACGGCTTTGTAACATATAAGTGACTCGTTGCTGATGAGTTCATTTAACTCACAATCGCGCCCGACACCCCCATTTCTTCCCTGCTACCCGACGCTGCCGACGCCGCCGCTGCGTCCTCCGCGTCAAAGCCTCCGGGTATTATTTTAACCCATTTCTTCCTCCTCTTCTCAAGGTTTCGGCCGGCTGTCGGACCTATGCCCAGTGTTCGACAATGGACACTGGACGCTGGCACTGGAGTCCACTAGATTATGATGCTGAAATAGTAGATCTAGGGTTTTATTAAACCCTAATATATATATATATATATATAAATCTGTTGTTAGTTTTTAATTTTTAATTTTTATTAGTTTAATTATTAATTAGTAATTAGATTATTGTTAATTAATATGTTAATTGTTAGGTTAATTGTTATTAGTTTATTAGTTAATTGTTATTGTTATTAGTAATTAGATTTGTAATTATTTAATGTTAATGTTAATTAGATTTAGATTAAATTTAATATATATTTTTAATGTTAATTAGATTTAGATTTAGTTTTAGGTTATATATGTTAATTAATTTTAGTTTAGATTAATTAGATTAATTTTAATGTTAATCTTTAGATTTAGATTAATTAGAATCGTCCACTTAATTTGGACTTGAATCGATATCCAAAAATTTAGTAAATAATCATCCATCTAACGAGTTGATACGTTTCACGTAGGCATCAAAGAGTCGGATATGATTTAGCAAAACCTTAGAACCATTTGGGGGTTGTATGTTCGTGTAAAAAAAGTAGATGATCTTTTATATAACGTACAACCCTTGAATTATCCCTGATTGGATAATTTGTGAACATAGTTATTTGTATTACACTTAGTTTTTTCTTTTAACTATTAACTCATTAATTCTTAAATTTTGGCTATTGTATCTCTCTTGTTCTCCGATATGCGCCCAGATAATATGCGTATTCGCAGAATGGTAGGGAGATGCTGTCGAAATTTAAAATAAAGTTAGCGGTTAAAAGAAATTACTTAGTGCAATATGAATAATATGAATCCCGAATGGAATAAGACCATCTCACCTAAAGACATTAATTGAAGAAATTGTCATTGATTGATAGAATCATGTCGGGCGATCGAAGTTGGATGTACCGACGTCATGATCGTGGAGCTTTAATGAATGAGTTTCGATTATGCGTAACTTACTTCCTAAATTTCTCCTATTCGAAACAGAAATTTGTTAGCATCGGTGATAAAATCCGATGTCCGTGTCGCATTTGCTTGAATGGACGATTTTTAGATCGAAAAACTGTCACTCTGCATCTGTATAGCAAAGGATTTGTACCAAGATATTTTCTTTGGACTTGTCATGGGGAATCACGTGAAGTCGGGACGTCGAGCAATTCTGTCATTCAAACACATGATGAATCTTTCTCTACTGGTGTTTCTTCATCCAATCCATCTAATCCCTATAGAACTATGATACTTGATAGTCTTGGGGGTCAATTCCAGTTGAATGATAATATCGATCGACCAGTTACTGATAAGTCAGTGCCACCAGATTACTACGGGTGTTGATATCACAAAAGTACAACATGTGGTAGAGATTGAATTGCTGAATAAAGAAGTCGTAGAATTTTACGAGATATTGAAAGTTGTCGATGAACCTTTGTATGAGAATTGTCCTATATACACTAGGTTTTCGGCAATGACGCAACTCCTGAACATCAAGACCGATTGTAATATCAGAGGGATTGTGTTTGATCGGATTACAAGATTGATTAATGGAATGATGCCTACTGATAACAAGTTTGAGCCAACTTTTTATAAGACTAAAATGTTGATGAGAAAATTAGGGCTTGGTACGAAAAAATACATGCGTGTCAAAATAACTGTATTTTATATTATAAAGAAAATATGAAGTTGGATAAATACCCTATATGTGATCATCCTTGTTACAAGGAGAAGAAATTGGTCCGACAGAAAAATATCCCGTTTAAGGTGCTTCGATATTTTTCACTGACACTGAGGCTTCAAAGATTATTCATGTCAAAAAAGACGGCCCCCTGCATGAGTTGGCATGCAATAAGTCATGATGATACAGTAATGACTCATCCATCCGACAGTGAAGCATGAAAACATTTGAATATATGTTATTCTTCATTTGCTAGGGATACTAGAAATATTAGATTGAGATTGTGCACGGATGGTTTTAATCCGTTTTGTCATTATGCAACTCCTTATTTAGTTTGGTCAGTGCTGCTAATAGTTTATAATTTGCCACTGTTAATGTGTATGAAAGATGAATTTATTTATCTTTCGATGAATATTCCGGGTCCAAAGGGTCCGCGAAAAGAAATTAACGTCTTTCTCAGACCTTTAGTAGATGAATTGAAAATATTATGGATTGAGGGAGCTGTCACTTATGATTATCATCGGAAGCAAAACTTCAATTTAAAGGCAGCGGTCTTGTGGACAATCAATAATTTCCCGGCCTACGGCATGTTGTCTGGTTGGAGCACTCACAGCCGACTCTCTTGTTCGTATTGTATGGAACACTCTAAATCATTCAGTCTTCAGAACGGACGAAAAATCTCATTCTTTGATTGTCATCGTCGATTCCTACTGGCTAACCATTAGTATCAAAGTAATCGTAATAAATTTACTAAGGGTAGAGTCGAAAGAGATGAGCCACCACCGATGTTGTTTGGTGAACAAATGTTAGCACGTGTTTCAGCACTTCCCGAGATAGTGTTTGGTCGGAATGAAAGAGTGTCGGGCTTTAGTCAAACACATAACTGGGTGAAAAAAACTATCTTTTGGGAATTATCGTATTGGAGTTCATTACTAATTCGGCATAATTTAGACATCATGCACATTGAGAAAAATGTGTTTGATAATATTTTTAACACTTTGATGGGTGTTCCCGGGAAAACTAAAGATAATGTCAAGGCCCGATATGATCTGAAAATACTTTGTAAGAGGCCGGAGTTGGAGTTACAAGAGGTCAACAGACGATATCTAAAGCCGAAGGCCCCGTATGTGTTAAATAAACAATATATGAAAGATGTTTGTCAATGGATTAAAGAACTCAGATTACTCGATGGATATGCTTCAAACTTATCTAGATGTGTGAACGTCGATGATTGCAAAATATCAGGGATGAAGAGCTATGATTGTCATGTATTCATGCAGAGATTTCTTTCGATCGCATTTTGAGATCTTCTACCTGATAATATTTGGGGTCTGTTGACTGAATTAAGTATGTTTTTTTAGAAACATTTGTGCAAATATCCTTCGAGTCGAAGATATGTCAGTACTTAAAAGTAATATTATTGAAATTGTATGCAAGCTGGAGCAATTTTTTCCTCATGCCTTTTTTTACTCGATGGAGCATCTACTGATACACTTGGCATACAAGGCTCGAGTTGGTTGCCCCGTTCAATACCGATGAATGTACTTATTTGAAAGATACATGAGTCATCTGAAGAAAAAAGTAAAGAACGCCACAACTGTTGAATGATCAATATTTGAATCGTATATCATCCAAGAAATTTCAGCATTCTGCTCATTTTACAGCAAAGATCACAGAGCTGAAATGGATGAAAAAATATTTGAGTTTGTTAGTGGACCATCGCGACTAGTGTCATGTTATAGTGGATATTTTATTAATGGGTATAAATTTCACACAGTTGAATATGCATTTACAAAGAAGACGGTGAATGTCGGGGTCTGCGTGAAAGGGACAACATATATTGAATGTGATATGGATTTTTATGGACTGTTGAAAAAAGTGCTAGAATTGCACTACTTTGGCTTGAAATCAGTTATCCGATTTAAATGTCATTGGTTCAATACAACAGATAGAGGCATGAAAGTTCATCCAAAATGCAAACTTGTTGAGGTTAATTACAAATCAAAATTGGCAGCAAATGATCCTTTTATATTGACATCACAAGCTGAACAAGTATATTATGTGAAGTATCCGGCTAGCTCGAAATAAAGATAGAGCAGATTGGCGTGTAATCCGTAAGACTAAAGCTAGATGAAGAATTGATCCTCCTGTAGTAGATTGTATTATTCCAATACTCGAGGATGCGGACACAGCGTTAGTTCAATTATAAGTTGAATATGTTGATGATGACGATAATGAAGTTGAGGAAGGTGGAGATGAAGAAGTAGAATTTGAAGAAGATGAAGAAGAAGAATTCGAAGACTATTACTCAGATGATGAGGAATAATTGTAAAGTATATCTTCTATTAAATCTATCTCTACCATATATATTATAATTATATTCTTATTCGACAGGTATGGTGGGTCGAGGTTATCGTCAGACGAGAACTACAGTCTTCGATCGGTCAGACTCTAGATTCAGCTGCAGTTGCTCCTGTCGCTGATCCTCCTGCCGCCGAGGCTAGTTCATCGAGACGCAGGTGGACACACGAGCCGAATAGGATTCAGCCTCCGCCAGTCGCAGAACAACGTCTACTTATTTTTTATGATTGGCGAGCGGTAATATATTATGAAATTATATATAATTCATTATATTATAATATAATATTATACTTTGTTTTTTTTTTGCAGGTTCGAGCAGGAGGATGTCCCCAGGACTATATCGGGGATAATCCGACGATATATGCTTGGGCCTGGCCCACTTAGTCTCACGTGCCTCGTGAGCACATGGACATGCTTTGGCACGAGTTTGAGGTACGTATTTAAAATTTTTATATACATGTATTTTAAAAATTTTAATCAGCTTGATTATTATTGGTACTGATATTATTATTTTGCAGGATCGCTATACTTGGATAGAGGAACAGAGGCCATTTATTTACAATGCGTGGGAGGTCATTTCCCGGTAGAGGTACAATTGCTAGCTGGGGCAGGCTCGAGCACAGGTGATGGCCCGAGCTGGGGCCACAACCATAACGGAGACTTGGGGATACGGCCCCGACTGGATTACTCCAGATATTTGGGATTAGCTTGTGTCGATATGGTTGAACGAGCGGTGGCAGGAGGTATCTAGAACTGCGCCTAGAAACCGTATGTCGGGAGGAGGAGCGCGTCACACTGGCGGCTCTATTTCATTTGTCGTGCACACGAGACACATGGTAAGTATTATATCTTATTTTGAATTATATATTTTATTTATTACTCGATGTACTAATTAATGTATTTGTTTTGTAAATGTAGACGACGGTGATGGATGACGGGACTATCCAGCGACCCTCCCCAATGGAGGTGTTTGAGCGGACTCACCATAGAGAACATGGGGCGGGGGAGTACATCGACACCTGCACTGCAGTCATCATGGTAATTATATTTGTTTCAATTATGCATTATTTATTTATTATTTAAGTTTTAGAAAAAATATGAAACAAAAACCAAACTCGTGTAGGAGACCTACACTCAGACAGTGACGCAGCACGGAGACACTCCCGAGGACTTTGACGCGGGAGCGTGGGTCGAGGCCGCAGGTGGTTAGGACCATGGCCACGTCTATGGCTTTGCTGGTAGTGGCCATGCGCGAGCCGTGCTCGGGCCACTTAGGGCACCGACCACTCCGGCAGTTGGTGAGCGACCCTCCACCTCTAGGATCAATGATCATAATAGGAGGATATCAACACTGGAAGAGACGGTCGCACGACAGAGTGAGATGCATGACAGCTCAGTCCAGCAGTGTACACTCAGATCCATCATCATCGACTCAGTCCACGCCGGTGTACACTCAAGCACTCCAGATCCCGCCGTATGATCGCGACCTTCCTCCACCGTCGTAGTGAGCTTTTATTGCTTTATAACTTGATTGACTTGGATATTGACTTGTTATATACTTGTTACTTGGATATCTTGGAGATACTTGTTACTTGATTGAGTTGTTTGGATATTGATTTGTATCGTGTTGATACGATAGTTTTGATTTCGTATTATGGATATTAGGGATGAGCAAAACTTGATCTGACCCGAAAAACTCGATAAAATTGACCCGAAAACTCAATTCGGGTTGGGTTATTCGGGTATAACGGGTCGGGTCGGGTTCGGGTGAAAACCTTGTTTAACCCGACCCGCCCGATTTCGACTTAACCCGCCTGAGTCTCGAGTCCCGACCCACGACCCATGGCAATATGGCATTGACATCCTCTCTCGACTCATTTAGTCATTTGACCGAAGCCCGACTCCCCTCTCTGGCTCTCTCGACTCCCTTTTCTCGCAACTCGCAGTCGCTAGTCGCCAGTGCCCTAACTCCTCCCCTTAATCATCGTCGCCGATCCCGACTCGCGGGCGAGGACTCAGTCGCCCCACCCCGTCGGCCCGCCGAGGCACCGAGTTGCCGACGCCAGTCCTCCAACCTCCTCGTTGCTGCCCGACAGCGGCGACAGGTGACACCGCGAGTCCGTGAATCCGCGATAGCCCTCCATTCCTCCCTCCCGAGGATATATTTTAGGTTAAACGAGTCGGGGCCCAATTTTTTTGGGTTATTCGGGTCGGGCCCCGATTTAAAAATCGGGTCGGGTCGGATATTTTTTTTGAACTTTTCAGGTTAATACCCGATCTGGTCGGGTCGGGTCGGGTATTGACCCGACCCGCCCGATGCTCAGCCCTAGTGGATATTTGTAATTATAAGTAGAATTGTTTTGATGTATATTTGGGTGTATCTGTGATGTGTATGTGAATGGATGTGTGTATGGGTGTGTGAGTTATGTGTTAGGTTATAAATGTATCAATGAAAATTTCTAATTTTGAAATTTCTCAGTTATAGGTTAACATCATCAGCAACAGCCTTTCCACGGTCATTTGTGTGAAAGCCGTTGCTGGAAATGTATCGTAATACCTGGGCCACAAACTTAAAGCCGTTGCTCATGAACACCAGCAACGGCTTAGCAACAGCCTTTCAGCAAAGGCTTTGTAACGGCTTGACGACCGTTGCTGATGGCAATATCTACAACAGTCGTCGTGCTGTTGCGGAACCGTTGCTGATAAAAATAGTAGCAACAGCCGCGCCTCGTTGCTGAGCCGTGGTTGATAATGTATCAACAACGGATATAACCCATTGCAGAACCGTTGTTGATAACATCATTAACAACGGTGTGAGCGGCCGTTGCAGATCCGTTGCTAAGTTATCAGGTACGCAATCTTCTGTAACGATTGCATTACAAAGGGAGCAGCCGTTGCTGATGGTCTTCAACAACGACATAGCAACGGATCCAGCCGTTGTTGATGCTCGTTATTCTAGTAGTGTAACCAAATGATTACAAACTCCAACAACTCAACAAATTAACCTTATGCATGAAAGTAAAAAAGTCCATCAACTCGACTACGACTCCCTAAACCAGCATGCTATTAGATCATCAGTGTTGATTGCTTCTCAAGCTGTGCCATGTCCACTAACCCTACCTTACTGGTCAGGCTCTGCAAAATAAAATCAAACAACCATCAGTCCAAAAGGAACTCAGTGAGTGGTTCTACCGAACCATCTCCGAAATCCCAGTATACAATCAACATTAGCAGTATAAATATTTTTGCAAGGGATTTTATACCAAGCGTACGTGGCCAATCGGCCATCCTGCAAAAGCACAACAGTTCAACCATAATTGACCTATCACAAGATATACACTTGGCCCAAACAGCCTATATCACATAACAATAATTCGGCCTCGACCAATCGTGCATCTTGAATCAAGAGCGACCTTGACCAGCCGCATAAATGTGATCAAATCTCGATGCCGACCAACCGGATGATCATGGGTTAATCTCGACCTCGACCAGTCGGATAACCACACACATTCTTCAACCTCGACCAGTTGTATGTGCGATAATCGACATCGACCAGTCGTAAAATCACAATACACACCACACATCACACATAGATATTTGCATCACAATATGTCATGTTTCTACTATGATATCTCTAGGTTTGAAGATAAGGATTTTATTTTCTCTTTCCACCGTCATCTACTAATAGGATACATTATGACGTCGTGTCCTACATGTCACATATGTCTCTATATTTTGTCATCCTTGCATACAATAAATATGGTAGGCTTTGCTCCATAATTGAGTCACTTGAGGCTAATTACTGAAGTTATATTGTTATTCACAGCATCTAATAATTTAGATAGCTTTGCAATTTCATTACAATGTAGCGAATACATTCCAATATTGGTTTCTAGACTTGCGCATAAGAGTGAATACCATGAGTACTTAGGACGACAATAGGTGGATATACCACCGACCAAGAGAATCTATATTTCCATCACGTATAACAATCATCAGTGAGTGTATGAATTAATATTGGATGAACTCATCATCAACAATATGACTCTGCACCACAATAGGCCATGACAGTAGACCGAGTGGACATGGAGCAATACTTGGTGGACATACATCTATGAATTTAATCAAGTACAATTTCAGCAACCATTATTTTCAACGGAATATAATTTCAGCAATTTACAATGAGAAAGCCACCCCAAAAACATCCAAAAATTTCAGTTTGCCTCTTGGAAGTATGCGGTCAATAAAGTGGAGAAATCTCTAATCTAGAGTTCCCAATTTCTCAACAAAGCATGCTATTATCAAAACCATGGAAGAATATATTTCCAATTATATGACAGTACATTCACCAAAATAAATCAAGAAATTGACCCAACTTTTTCAAGTCCTCAAGAACAGTGGGCTGTTACACCAAAACCAAAATTTCTCAACGCCTTGAATTTTGTATACAATAAATTCTAAATTTCAAATAAGATTCGTCACAAGGATCCACAAACAAATCCAATTGAAGAACTAAACCTTCAAAGAAATTCTTAGATTTCTTCGTGGTGAGGAGCGGCAAGATGAGAGGAGAACCATGGTTTGGCAAGAATTTAACCACTCACATCTAATCAGAAGAAAGGGAAACGAGACGTCTACGACTCCGAACACCGGCGACGACCCCAAGCTCTGGCACCGATCTCCTTTTCTCCCCTCCTCTCCGCCAAGGCAAGCGTGCGGCTCCTTTGATGAACCTCACGGGTGATGGGGGGTGGGTTAAATACTCCCCCAATCAACTACCAAAGGACATATTTACCCCTCGGGATTTAAGTGGCTCTATCCGGTTCAACTCAAACCCAAATTGGACTCGGATCAAATCCACCAACTTGTCCTCACCTCAACTTAAGTCCATGAACCCATTTAACATAATTTACACAAGTTTTTTTAAAAAAACTTGCAATTAATTAAATACCCAACCGTACCTTCTAATTACAACAAACTTGCGACTCATCCCGACGCGTCATCGAATCGGCCCCTAAATCAAACAAAAAAAATTTAATTAAAACTTTTAGGTTTTACAATCTTTCCCCTTTAAGGAAAATTCGTCATCGGATTTTTGCAAAACAGAAAGACTTACCAGATCCTCGAATTAAGAGGGGTAACGATCTCTCATGTCCTGCCCCACATCCCAAGTTGCCTCCTGCCCAGAATGGTGCTCTCACCTGACCTTTACTAAGGGAATTTTTTTGGATCTCAGCTTTCTGATCTAACGGTTAAGCACCTCTACATGTCTCTCCTCATATGAGATTATTGTATCCATCTCAACTGCAGTTGGCTCAATCACGTGGGATTCATCCCGAACATATCTCTTCAACATAGACACATCGAAAACCGAATGAACTCTGTCCATGCTAGGAGGTAAGGCCAACTCATATGCCATGGCGCCCCTCCTCTTGAGAATAGGGAACGACCAAATGAACCTAGGGCTCAGCTTTCCCTTCTTCCCGAACCACACCACTCCTTTCATGGGTAAAACTTTTAGGAACACCATGTGCCCCTCAGCAAATTCTACCTCTCTGACTTTTTCATCTGCATACATCTTCTGGCGATTTTGAGCTGCCAACAATCTTTCCTTGACTAGCTTTACCTTCTCCACTGCTTCCTCAACCAGGTCGGGTCCCACCATGAGAGACTCCCCTGCCTCAAACCACCCTATAGGTGATCTGCACCGCCGCCCATAAAGTGCCTCAATGGGAGCCATCCCAATGCTACTCTGGTAGCTATTATTGTATGCAAACTTAATCAGGGGTAAGTGTCTCTCCCATCCATTATCCAGGTCTAACACACAAGCCCTCAGGATATCCTCCAATATCTGAATAGTCCGCTCTAACTGACCATCCATATGCAGATGAAACACGGTGCTAAACCGCACCTGAGTACCTGGGCCATGATACGCCACAATCTGGTCCAGAAATAATCTAGCATACTGCTCGGCTGAGAAGGTCGTCTTGACTAGTATGAAATGTGTCATATTGGTCAGATGATCAACCACGACCCAAATAGAGTCATTGCCCTTCCCAAACCCCGGCAGCCCTATCACGAAGTCCATGGTTATCTTCTCCCATTTTCACTCAAGTACCTCTAAATTCTGAAGCAACCCTACAAGCTCCAAATGTTCGGCCTTCACTTGCTGACAAACTAGATACTTAGACATAAATCCAGTCACCTCTCTCTTCATCCATTTCCACTAGTAATTCTGCCTCAGATCACGGTACATCTTCGTGGCCCCCGGGTGCATTGTGTATATAGAACGGTGGATCATCTCTAGTATCTGCCTGCGAACCTCCGCCATGTCGGGCACCACAATCCTGTTCTTGAACCTCAGGACATCCTCGTAGTCGATTCCATTATATGTAGTTCAAAGCCTTCTTATTATAATAGTCTTTACATATTTCTCATTTAGTCAAGCTTTCTTATTATACTTCTTCATCTCTTAATCAATCTAATTTTATGGTGCAGCTAAATATTAGTAGTGAAGATGAAACAATATAGGTAGATGTTTTCCTTCGGCATGAAAATATAGCTGAAGATATAGCTAAAGATGAAAATCCACTTCTACAAGTTTCTGAAGAAGCAATGAGTTGGGATAACGTAGAAACACCAAGAAATCTAATTGAGAGTAATATTATTGAGTCATCTGAAGATGATGACTATCTTCCAATTGGAGAAAGCGATTGTCACGCTCTAACTCTGGGCCATGTGACCGGCCAGGATGTATGTCCTATCCTGAAGTCTACCACATACACTGAATAGCAAAATACTGAGAAAATACACCAACCAGAAAACAACGGCGCAAACTTTTATTTAAAGAAAAATTTTCGAACAATTTTAAAAGAGTCATAAAATAAACCAACTCATAAGAACAACTCGAGTTAAAAGTCAAATACATGTTTCAAGTTAAACATCATTCAGTGTAAAAAAAGTAACCCTAGACATCACGACTACGACTACTGAACGCTGCTACGAGATCTACACCATCGCCTGCCCTCCAGCTGCACCATGACTCCAAGCCTCACCTCACTTATTGGCCTCTGCAAAAACAAGAGAAATAAATCGTGAGTCCTCATGAGACTCAGTGCGTAGTCCTTCCGAACCTCCACATAAATCCTCAATAACAACATGCATATAAGTCAGCAATTTATACATTTAGGGATCTAACTGAGTCATGATATGACGACCGGCCCAAAGGCCGTCTTGCATAAACCATACAACCAACCAAAACAGTCCTACCAGACAGGGCAACACTCGACCACTAGAACCTGTTTGAGAACTGGTAGCTCGGCTCTGCCCGGCTTTTACCACAAAATAATGATTTGGCCGCACGGCCCACATATCACATAAGGAAAGTCAGAGCAATCACCGGACCGTCGACTAGGATGGTCAACTAGTCTCAAGAACCCACCGGGTTAAGGATAGCTAGTCCCACCCATCTCGGGTCTACCGTCAACGTGGCACACTGACAGAATCTCAAGACCCTCTGCCACTCGAGTCTAACACCTAGCGGGCCCGCTGGTGCAATCTCAAGACCCTAATCACCTGCCAAGTCAAGCATTAATCGTTCCAACCGTCCATGCTTCTTAGCCAACCATCGCAATCACAATACACAAGCAAAGTGTTCTAAAGTTTCCTTATATAAACCCCGAGCATTCACCCGTGTCCGACCCCCTAGTTCTAGGTCATACCAATCGCACACTAATGCCCACTGATTATTTCCTAGGTGTGAAACCTAGCTTGTCTGCATTCAAGTTTTCCTGACAAGGTAAGCACCCTATACACTACTGGAAACATGGGCATCAGTAACGGCTGAAGCCGTTGTTGCGCCGTTGCTGAAAACCATCAGCAACGGCTTGCAACGACCCCACCCGTTGCAACGGAGCCGTGGCAGAAAAGCGCGTTGCTGATAACTTAGCAACGACTCCGCAACGGCCGCTCGGGCTGTTGCTAAAAATATATCAGCAACGGTTTTGCCACGGACACGGAGCCGTTGCTGATAACTTTATTAGCAACGACTAGTGAGCCCGTAGCAACGCCGTTAGTAAAAGACCGTTGCTAAGCCGTTGCTGTAGGTCTTCAGCAACGGCTTTCGATACACTTTTAGCAACGGCTTTCCCACGGCGCCGTTGCTGATGATGTGAACCTGCAAACGAAAAAAAAATTAAAATTCCAAATTTCCATTGATACATTGATACATTATCTGATACATAACTCACACACCCATACACCCATACACACATTCATTCACAATCACAAATACACCAAGATATACATCAAAACAATTATACATATTTATAATTATCCACAATAGTATAAAAACTATTCAAATGCAAAATTGAAATATCAATATCCAAATAAAATAAATTAAACAAGTATAGCATCTCAGTAACAAAGTCAATATAAAAAATCTCACGATCACGATGAAGGATGGTCTGGATCATATGGCGGAGTCTGGAGTGCTTGAGTGTACACCAGCGTGGACTGACACAAGGATGATGGATGAGATGATGCCGAAGA
The DNA here is from genome assembly GCA_034359265.1 of Canna indica. Classification (NCBI taxonomy): domain Eukaryota; kingdom Viridiplantae; phylum Streptophyta; class Magnoliopsida; order Zingiberales; family Cannaceae; genus Canna; species Canna indica. The sequence goes on from CP136892.1 coordinate 17,985,343, forward strand.
GATGCCTGCTTCCGGATGACCTGACATGTTGCGTAGCATAGCTTGTATATCCGCCATCATCTGACTCCGGCGCTCCATCATCTCAGTCTAACGCGCGATCGTCTCCTCTAGTGTCCTTATCCTAGTACTATGATCATAACTGGATTTGGAGGTGGACGTCCGTTCACCAGCGACCGAGGGGTCGGTGCCCCAAGTGGCCCTAGCACAGCTCGCGCATGACCACTATCTGCAAAGCCATATACACGGCCATGCTCCCAGCCACCTGCGGCCTCGACCCACGCTGCTACATCAAAGTCCTCGGGGGTGCCCACGCGCTGCACCACTGTCTGGCTGTAGGTCTCCTACTCGAGTTTGATATTTTATTTAATATTTGTCATAAAACATAAATTATAAATATATAATGAATAATTTAAACAAATATATAGTTACCATAACGTATGCAGCGCGATTGTCGATGTACTCCCCCTTCCCATGTACTCGACGGTGAGTCCGCTCAAACACCGCCATTGGGGAGGGTCGTTGGACAGTCCCGTCATCCGACACCGTCGTCTACATTTACAAAACAAATACATTAATTAGAACACATAGTAAAAAATAATATATATAATTAAAATATATACTTACCATACGGTTCGCGTGCACTGCTCCCCTCGCCATTAATTAGAACACATAGTAAATCACGACTTCTTGCATGCCAAATGAAATAGAGCCGCCGATGTGACGCGCTGCTCCCCTCGCCATGCAATTTCTAGCCGCATTCCTAGAAACCTTTTGCCATCTATCCGTCGACCATATTCCCACGAGCTGGTCCCATATATCCGGAGTGATCCAATCGGGGCCGTATCCTCGAGTCTCCGCGATGTTAGTAGTCCCAGCTTGTGCCATCGCCTGGGACTGAGCCTGCCCCAGCTGCCCGTTGTACCTCGCCCGGGAAATAGCCTCCCAGGCAGCGTAAATGAAGGACCTCTAGTCCTCAGCCCATGTATAGTGAGCCTGCAGAATAATAATATCAGTACCAATATTAATCATCATGCATGTATTAAAAAAAATAATACGTGCCTCAAACTCGCACCATCACATGTCGACGTGCTCATTAGGCACGTGAGACTATGTAGGCCATGCCCCGTGCATGTATCGTCGAATGGTAGAAGAAATGCTTCTCGACACTTCTTCTTGCTCGAACCTGCACAACAAATATAAAATTTAATATTATATTATGATATAATGAATTTGTATAATTATCGTAATTCATGATATATTACCGCTCCCCAATCACGTTAATAAATCTCTGTGGCTGGTGGAGGTTGCCACCTATTCGGCCCGCGTGGCCGCTTGCGTCTGGATGTACTAGCCTCAACACTATCATCGGTAGGAGGATCAGCAGCACGAGTAAGTGCTGCAGTCTCATCGATCGGAGACTCCGAAGCTCTCCTGCGATAATAACCACGACCAGACATATCTGCAGTCGAATAGATATATAATCAGATTATTGTATAAATAGTAGAGATATATTTAATAAAATATATACTTTACAATTATTCCTCATCATCTGAGTAATAGTCTTCGAATTCTTCCTCTTCTTTCTATTCTTCCTCTTCTTCATCTTCTTCATCTCTAGCTTCATCAATTTCATGATCATCATCATCAGCATATTTAACTTCTAATTGAATTGACGTTGTGTCTGCATCCTCGAGTATTGGAATAATACGATCTACAGTAGGAGGATCATCTTCTTGATAGAAACCATCTGTCATATCAGGTATCAGCTCATTTTCTCCTGTTATCGGATCAATTTTTCCTCTACCTTTAGTCTTACAGACTACACGCCAATCTGCTCTATCTTTATTTCGAGCCGGATACTTCGTATAATATACTTGTTCGGCTTGTGATGCCAATATAAAAGGCTCATTTGCTGCCAATTTAGATTTGTAATTAACCTCAACAAGTTTGTATTTTGGATGAACTTTCATGCCCCTTTCTGTTGTATCGAACCAATGACATCTAAATAGAATAACTGATTTCAAGCCGAAGTAGTGCAACTCTATCACTTCTTCCACCAGTCCATAAAAATCCATATCACATTCAACATAGGTTGTCTTCTTTGTAAAGGCATATTCAACCGTGTGAAATTTATACCCATTAACAAAATATCCGCTATATCACGACACAAGTCGCGACGGTCCACTAACAAACTCAAATATTCTTTCATCTATTTCAGCTCTGTGATCTTTGCTATAAGTCTGAATCCAAGTAGGGAAATCACGATTCCATAATCTCTCCAATTCTTGATCGTTGTGAATAGAATATTTTTGCACCATCTCAATGTTAAATATTTCAATGAATTGTTCAATCTCTGGACAATTGAGTAATACATACGAGTGTGTCAAATGATACTCTTCATCGCTTAAGTGCCGAGATGGACGAGAACCAAAAGCACGACCAGAGTGACAAAATATATTTAAACGTCCATCTGGATGTCGAACACCCCCGTCGTAGTTACGTGGAAGACAATCAAATCTTGTATGTACTGTCGATTCAATGTAAAATGAGCAGAATGTTGAAATTTCTTGGATGATATATGATTCAAATATTGATCCTTCAACAGCTGCGGTGTTCTTTACTTTTTTCCTCAGACGATTCATGTATCTTTCAAATAAGTACATCCACTGATATTGAATGGGGCCACCAACTCGTGCCTCGTATGCCAAGTGTATCGGTAGATGCTCCATCGAGTCAAAAAATATAGGAGGGAAAAACTGCTCCAGCTTGCATATGATTTCAATAATATTACTTTCAAGTGTTGACATATCTTCGACTCGAAGGACATTTGCACAAATGTTTCTAAAAAACATACTTAATTCAGTCAACGGACCCCAAATATTATCAGGCAGAAGATCTCGAAAGGCGATCGGAAGCAATCTCTGCATGAATACATGACAATCATGGCTCTTCATCCCTGATATTTTGCAATCATCGACGTTCACACATTGAGATAAGTTTGAAGCATATCCATCGGGTAATCTGAGTTCTTTTACCCATTGACAAACATCTTTGATCTGTTGTTTATTTAACACATACGGGGCCTTCGGTTTCAGATATCGTCTGTTGACCTCTTGTAACTCCAACTCTGGTCTTTTACAAAGTATTTTTATATCATGTTGGGCTTTGACATTATCTTTAGTTTTTCCGGAAACATCCATCAAAGTGTTGAAAATGTTATCAAACATATTTTTATCAATGTGCATGACATCTAAATTATGTCGAATTAGTAATGAACTCCAATAGGGCAATTCCCAAAAGATACTTTTTTTCGCTCAGTTATGTGTTTGACCAAAGCCTGACGCTCTTTCATTCTAGCGGGAGTCCGAACTGGATGATTCCGACGCGAGTCTGAATTGGACGACTCACGCCGAAATCGTCCAGTTTTGACTTGCGCCGAAATCGTCCATTTCAGACTCCCGCTGGAATCGTCCAATTTGGACTCGTGTCGGAATTGCCCACTATAGACTCGAACTGACTTGAAACATTTAGAAAATAATCATCCATCCGACGAGTTGATATGTTTCACGTACGCATCGACAAGTCATATATGATTTAGCAAAACCTTAGATCCGTTTGGGGGTTGTATGTTCGTGTAAAAGAAGTAGATGATCTTTTATATGATGTACAAACCTTGAATTGTCCTTGATTGGACAATTTGGGAATATAGTTATTTGTATTGCACTTACGTTTTTCTTTTAACCGTTAATTTATTCTAAATTTCGACAGCATCTCTCTTGTTCTCCGATACGCGCCCAGATGATATGCGTATTCGGTAAACTGTAGGGAGATGTTGCCGAAATTTAGAATGAAGTTAGCGGTTAAAAGAAATACTTAGTGGAATATGAATAACATAAATCCCGAATGGAATATGACCATCTCACCTAAAGGCATTAACCAAAGAAATTATCATTGATTGGCAGAATCATGTCGGCTGATCGAAGTTGGATGTACCGACATCTTGATCGTGGAGCTTTAAAAAATGAGTTTCGATTAGGCGTAACGTACTTTCTAAATTTCACCTATTCGAATCAAAAATTCGTTAACGTCGGTGATAAAATCCGATATCCGTGCCGCATTTGTATGAATGGATGATATTTGGATCGGGAGACTGTCACTTTACATCTATATAGCAAAGGATTTGCACCAAGATATTTTCTATGGACTTATCACGGGGAGTCACGTGAAGTCGAGACGTCGAGCAATCCTATCGTTCAGACATATGGTGAATCTTCCTCTGTTGGTGCTTCTTCATCCAGTCAATCTAATCCCTATAGAACTATGATACTTGATAGTCTTGGGGGTCAATTCCTCCTGAATGATAATATTGATCGGTCAGTTACTCAGACATCAATCCCACCAGATACTACAACGGTTGATATCAGAGAAGTACAAACTGCGGTAGAGATTGAATTGCCGAATAAAGAAGCTGCAGAATTTTACAAGATGTTGAAAGCTGCCGATGAACCTTTGTATGAGAATTGTCCTAAATACACTGGGTTTTCAGCAATGACACAGCTCCTAAACATCAAGGCCGATTGTAATATCAGCGGGATTGCGTATGATCTGATTGCAGGATTGATTAATGGAATGTTGCCTACTGATAATAAGTTTGAGCCAACTTTTTATAAAACTAAAAAACTGATGAGAAAATTGGGGCTTGGGTACGAAAAAATACACGCATGCCAAAATAATTGCATTTTATATTATAAAGAAAATGTGCAGTTGGATAAATGCCTTGTATGTCAATATTCTCGTTACAAGGCGAAGAAATCGATCCGACAGAAAAATATCCCTTTTAAGGTGCTTCGGTATTTTCCACTAACACCGAGGCTTCAAAGATTATTCATGTCGAAAAAGAGTTAGCATGCAAGAAGTCGTGATGATATAATAATGACTCATCCATCCGACAGTGAAGCATGGAAATATTTGGATACGTGTTATCCTTCATTTGCTAGGGATACTAGAAATATAAGATTGGGATTGTGCACAGGTGGTTTTAATCCGTTTGGATATTCTGCAACTCCTTATTCAGTTTGGCCAGTGCTACTGATAGTTTATAATTTGCCACCGTCTATGTGTATGAAAGATGAATTTATTTATCTTTCGATGATTATTTCGGGTCCTAAGGGTCCGCGAAAAGAAATTGACGTGTTTCTCAGACCCTTGATAGATGAATTGAAAATATTGTGGACTGAGGGAGATCTCACTTATGATTGTCATCGGAAGCAAAACTTCAATTTAAAGGCAGCGGTCTTGTGGACAATCAATGATTTCCCGACGTACGGCATGTTGTCTAGTTGGAGCACTCACGGTCGACTCTCTTGTTCGTATTGTATGGAACACTCTAAATCAATCAGTCTTCAAAACGAACGGAAAATCTCATTCTTTGATTGTCATCATCGATTCCTACCGGCTAACCATTAGTATCGAAGGAATCATAATAAATTTACTAAGGGCAGAGTCGAAAGAGATGAGCCACCACCGATGTTGTTTGGTGAACAAATATTAGCACGTGTTTCAGCACTTCCAAAGATAATATTTGGTCGGAATGAAAAAGTGTCAGGCTTTGGTCAAACACATAACTGGGTAAAAGAAAGTATCTTTTGGAAATTGTCCTATTGGAGTTCATTACTGATTCGACATAATTTGGATGTCATGCACATTGAAAAAAATGTGTTTGATAATATTTTCAACACCGATAGATGTTTTCGGAAAAACTAAAGATAATGTCAAAGCCCGACATGATCTGAAAATACTTTGTAAGATGCCGGAGTTGGAGTTACAAGAGGTCAACAGACGATATCTGAAGCCGAATGCCCCGTATGTTTTAAATAAACAACAGATCAAAGATATTTGTCAATGGATAAAAGAACTCATATTACCCGATGGATATGCCTCAAACTTATCTCAATGTGTGAACGTCGATGATTGCAAAATATCAGGGATGAAGAGCCATGATTGTCATGTATTCATGCAGAGATTGCTTCTGATCGCATTCTGAGATCTTCTACCTGATAATATTTGGGGTCCGTTGACTGAATTAAGTATGTTTTTTAGAAACATTTGTGCAAATGTCCTTCAAGTCGAAGATATGTCAACATTTGAAAGTAATATTGTTGAAATTATATGCAAGCTGGAGCAATTTTTCCCTCCTGCCTTTTTTGACTCAATGAAGCATCTACTGATACACTTGGCATACGAGGTACGAGTTGGTGGCTCCGTTCAATACCGGTGGATGTACTTATTTGAAAGATACATGAATCGTCTGAAGAAAAAAGTAAAGAACACCGCAGCTGTTGAAGGATCAATATCTGAATCGTACATCATCCAAGAAATTTCAACATTCTGCTCATTTTACTTTGAATCGACAGTACATACAAGATTTGATCGTCTTCCATGTAACAACGACGGGGGAGTTCGACATTCAGATGAACGTTTAAATATATTTTGTCACTCTGGTCGTTCTTTTGGTTCTCGTCCATCTCGACACTTGAGCGAAGAAGAGTATCATTTGGCACACTTGTATGTATTACTCAATTATCTAGAGATTGAATAATTCATTGAAATATTTGACAGTGAGATGGTGCAAAAATACTCTATTCACAACGATCAAGAATTGGAGAGATTACGGAATTGTGATTTCCTTACTTGGATTCAGGCTTACAGCAAAGATCACAGAGCTAAAATAGATGAAAGAATATTTGAGTTTGTTAGTGGACCGTCGCGACTAGTGTCGTGTTATAGCGGATATTTTGTTAATGGGTACAAATTTCACACGGTTGAATATGCATTTACAAAAAAGACGATGAATGTCGGGGTCTGCGTGAAAGGGACAACCTATGTTGAATGTGATATGGATTTTTATGGACTGGTGGAAGAAGTGATAGAGTTGCACTACTTCGGCTTGAAATCTGTGATCCTATTTAAATGCCATTGGTTCGATACAACAGAAAGGGGCATGAAAGTTAATCCAAAATACAAACTTGTTGAGGTTAATTACAAATCCAAATTGGCAACAAATCCTTTTATATTGGCATCACAAGCCGAACAAGTATTTTACGCGAAGTATCCGACTCAAAATAAAGATAGAGCAGATTGCTGTGTAGTCTGTAAGACTAAAGGTAGAGGAAAAATTGATCCGATAGCAGTAGAAAATGAGCTGATACCTGATGTGACAGATGGTTTCTATCAAGAAGATGATCCTCCTGTTATAGATCGTATTATTCCAATACTCGAGGATGCAGACACAACGTCAATTCAATTAGAAGTTGAATATGCTGATGATGACGATCATGAAATTGAGGATGCTGGAGATGAAGAAGAGGAAGACGAGGAAGAATTCGAACACTATTACTCAGATGATGAGGAATAATTATAAAATATATATTATATTAAATATATCTCTACTATATATATAATAATAATCTAATTATATGCCTATTCGACAGATATGTCTGGTTGTGGTTATCGTCGTAGGAGAGCTCCGAAGTCTCCGATCGGTGAGACTCTAGCACTTACTCATGCGGCTGATCCTCCTGCCGATGATACTGCTGAGACTAGTACATCCAGACGCAGGCGGCTACGTGGGCTGAACAGGTGGCAGCCTCCACCAGCCGTAGTGTCATGCAGATTCATTAGCGTGATTGGAGAGCGGTAATATATCATGAATTATGAATCATTAAAATTTATTATATCATAATATAATATTAAATTTTATTTTTGTTGTGCAGGTTTGAGCAAGAAGAAGTGCCAAGGAGCATTTCTTCTACCATTCGACGATACATGCACGGGGCATGACCCACGTGGTCTCACGTGCCCAGTGAGCACGTCGACATGTTATGGCGTGAGTTTGAGGCACGTATTAAATTTTTTCTTTATACATGCATGATGATTAATATTGGTACTGATATTATTGTTTTGCAGGCTCGCTATACATGGGCTGAGGACCAGAGGTCCTTTGTTTATGCTGCCTGGGAGGCTATTTCCCGGGCGAGGTACAACGGGCAGCTGGGGCAGGCCCGGTCCCAGACGATGGCCCGAGCTGGGACCACTAACATCGCGGAGACTTGGGGATACTGCCTCGATTGGATTACTCCGGATATATGGGACCAGCTCGTGGCATTATGGTCGACGGATCGATGGCAGGAGGTTTCTAGGACTGCGGCTAGAAATCGCATGTCGGGGGGAGGAGCCCGTCACACTGGCGACTCTGTTGCATTTGCTGTGCACGCGAATCGTATGGTAAGTATACCTTAATTTTAATTTTATATTTTATTTGTTACTTTGTGTACTAATTAATGTATTTGTTTTGTAAATGTAGACGACGGTGTTGGACGATGGGACTATCCAGCGACCCTCCCCGATGGCGGTGTTTGAACGGACACATCGTCGAGTGCATGCGACGGGGGAGTACGTTGGCAACCGCACTGCATTTATTATGGTAATTATATTTGTTTAAATTTTTCATTATATATTTATAATTTATGTTTTATGAAAAATATTAAACAAAAAATTAAACTCGAGTAGGAGACCTACAGTCAGACGGTGATACAGTGCGGAGGCACCCCTGAGGACTTTGACGCAGCAGCGTGGGTCGATGCTGCAGGTGGCTGGGACCACGACCGCGTGTATGGTTTTGCAGATAGTGGTCATGCGCGAGCCGTGCTAGGGCCACTAGGGGCACCGACCCCTCCGCATGCTGGTGAGCGGCCGTCGACCTCCAGGTCCAGAGATGATCATAGTATCAGGATAAGAACACTGGAGGAGATGGTCGCGCGTGAGACTGAGTTGATGGAGCGTCAGAGTCAGATGATGGCGGATATGCAAGTTATGCTATGCAACTTGTCTGGTCATCCCGGAGCAGCATCATTTGATCCATCGTCCTCGAGTCAGTCCACGCTGCTGTACACTCAGGCACTCCAGACTCCTCCATATGATCCAGACCATCCTCCACCGTCATCGTGAGATTTTTTTTTTTTTTTTATATTGACTTTGTTACTTCGATACTATATATATTTCAGTTTTGTTTTATTTGGATATTGATACTTAGATTTTGCATTTGAATAGTTTTTATTCGATTGTGGATAATTATAAATATAAGTATAATTATTTTGATATATATCTGGGTGTATTTGTGATGTGTGAATGGATGTGTGTATGGGTGTGTGAGTTATGTATCTGATAATGTATCAATGTATTAATGGAAATTTGGAATTTTGAAGTTTTTTCGATTTCAGTATCTAGTAATCAGCAATGACTTTCCCACGGCCGTCCGTGGGAAAGCCGTTACTAAAAGTATATCGAAAGCCGTTGCTGAAAACCTATAGCAACAGCTTAGCAACGGTCTTTCACTAACGGCGTTGCTTTGGACACGCGAGCCGTTGCTAATAATTGTTATCAGCAACGGAACCGGGTCCGTGGCAAAACTGTTGCTGATAGTATTATTAGCAACTGCCCGAGCGGCCGTTACTGATCCGTTGCTAAGTTATCAGCAACGCGTGTTTCTACCATGGCTCCATTGCAACGGGCGGAGCCGTTGCACACCGTTGCTGATGGTTTTCAGCAACGGCTAGAGTCGTTGTTGATGCCCATTATTCCAGTAGTGTTCCCTTCATGTGGCCGACCCTAATCATCAAGAAAACGATGAGAAAACCTCATACGAACAACATACATAACACTTGGATCGAATCTTAGAAGAAACATCGCTGAATCGACAAAATCACTCGAGAAATCGAAAGAAAACCCTTAAAACTTGGGTCAGCTACCCGCCTAGCCTACATAACCATGTTAGATCCACTCACCTGATCAAGGAAGATGAATGGACGAGCGACGACGATCTCGATCTTTTCCGACGACGGCACGAATTCGGTGCCGACCCCAAGGCTCTCCCTCTCTTCTCGGGCTACGTGCGGCTCCAATGGTTGAGCCGCACGGCTGCTAGGGGGGTGAGCGTTTAATTCCCTCATTTCTTTGACCAATTTGCCCCTCTCACTTAATTAACCCCTACTAGACTCAATCCGAGCCCGACTTGAACCCCGACTCGATCCGCAAACATGATTTCAGATCCGACTCTACTAAATCATCTTATGATTAAGAGGGAAAGGAACATTTATCAAATAAAATTTCATAAGACTTAAATTATACATTCTACCCGCGGCGATTCCGCGACTCGTCCCGACTAACTCTCGATCCTGTGCGCTGCACCAAAATAAATTTTATATTAGGAAACCTCGGGTCTTACAACCTTCCCCTCTTAAGGGAAATCCATCCTCGAATTTTGCTGAATTATAAAGACTAACCCGCTTCATTAAACAAGGAAGGGGAGCGCTCTTTCATGTCTCGCTCTACCTCCCAAGTAGCTTCCCGCCCGGTCTGGTGTTCCCACCTGACCTTTACCAAAGGGACTTCTTTGGACCTCAACTTCTTGATTTGGCGATCAAGGATCTCCACCGGCCTTTCCTCGAATGAGATAGCTGAATCCACCTCAACCACAAAAGGTTCAATCACATGCAAATCATCTCTCACATATCGCCTGAGCATTGATACATAAAAAACCAGGTGTACCCTGCTCATGCTAGGGGGCAAGGCCAGCTCATAAGCTACAACACTCCTCCGTCGGAGAATGGAAAAAGGCCTAACGAACCTGGGACTCAGCTTTTATTTCTTTCCAAATCGAACCACTCCTTTTATGGGAGAGACCTTCAGGAACACTAGGTCACCCTCCGCGAACTCCAACTCTCTGGCCTTCTTGTCAACATACATCTTCTGGCGACTCTGAGCCGCCAACAATCTTTCCTTTATGATTTTCACCTTCTCCACCGCCTCCTCAACTAGATCAGGACCCACCAGGAGAGATTCTCCGGCCTCAAACCAACCCACTGGTGATCTACACCGCTGCTCATACAAGGCCTCGAAAGGAGCCATGCCAATGCTATTGTGATAGCTATTATTGTAGGCGAACTCAATCAATAGAAGGTGTTTCTCCCAACCACCAGCCAAGTCCAAAACGTAGGCCCTCAACATATCTTCCAAAGCTTGGATGGTCTTCTCTGACTGTCCGTCCGCCTGCAAATGGAAAGCTATGCTGAAACACACCTGAGTACCCAAGGCTTCCTGGAAGGACTGCCAAAACCGAGCTGTGAACTGGATACCTCGATCTGATATAATCATCACTGGGGTACTATGGTATGCTACAATCTTGTCCAAGAATAGTCCGGCGTACTGCTCAGCAGAAAAGATTATCTTGACAGGAATAAAATGAGCGGTCTTTGTCAACCGATCTACCACCATCCAAATGAAATCAAATCTGCCCCTTGACTTAGGCAACCCTATCACTAGATCAATAGTAATCTTTTCCCACTTCCACTCGGGAACTTCGAGGTTTTGCAGCAGCCCTGAGGGCTTCAGGTGTTCGACCTTCACTTGCTAGCAGACCAAACACTTGGATACGAACTCTGCTACCTCACTTTTCATGCCCTTCCACCAGTAATGCTGCCTTAAGTCTTAGTACATTTTTGTTGCTCCCGGATGCATCGTATAAGTGGATCGATGCCCCAGCTCCAGGACTTGCCTGCGTACCTCTACCATATCAAGCACCACTATCCGGTCTCTGAACCTTAAGACACCCTCTGAGTCCAACCTGAAGCCATTCTCTGCATCGCCCTTCTGCACTAAGTCCTTTGTCAGGGCACAAAAGGCGTCCTCCCCCTGCGCGGCATGCAACATATCAACCAGTGTGAATTGTACCCGCAGATGCGCCACCAGGGCACCCGAAGCTGATACTGCCAAAACCGCCCACCCATCCAAGCACAGTGCCAATTCTCGCGCTAGCGACCTCTTCCCGACTGCCAAATGGGCCAAGCTGCCCATGGATTTCTTGCTCAGCCCGTCCGCTACCACATTGGCCTTCCCATGGTGATACAAGATGGTACAATCATAATCTTTCAGAAGTTCGAGCCATCTTCTCTGCCTTAAATTGAGCGCCTTTTGGATGAGCAAGTACTGGAGGCTTTTGTGGTCGATATAAATCTCACAAGCCTCTCCGTACAAGTAATGGCACCATAACTTCAATGCAAATATCACTGCCGCCAGTTCCAAGTCATAGGCTAGGTAATTCTTTTCATGAGCTTTCAACTGGTGAGACGCATAGGCGATCACTCTGCCATACTGCATCAGAACACAACCCAGGCCTACCTGAGAGGTATCACAGTATACAACAAATTCTCCCGAGCCTGAAGGTACGACCAAAATTGGGGCTGACGTCAAGCATTCTTTGAGCTTGAGGAGGCTCTCCTCACACTTCCTGTCCCAATCAAATTTGACATTCTTCTGGGTTAACCGAGTCAGAGGAGCTACAATCCTGGAGAAATTTTCTACAAACTTTCTGTAATACTCGGTTAACCCCAAGAAACTACGGACTTCAATCACACTGGTCGGCCTCTTCTAGTCTTTTACCACCTCTACCTTGGCGAGATCCACGCTGATTCCTTCCTTGGATACTATATGACCTAGGAATCCCACACTTTCTAACCAAAACTCACATTTGGTGAATTTGGCATACAACTGATGTTCTCTGAGGGTTTCCGAACCATCCTTAGATGCTCGGAGTGATCCTCCTTGCTCTTGGAGTACACCAGGATATCGTCAATAAAGACGATCACGAATCTGTCCAGATACTCTTTGAATACTCTGTTCATCAGATCCATAAAAGCCGCAGGTGCACTAGTCAACTCGAACGACATTACCAGGAACTCATAGTGGCCGTAACGAGTCCTGAAGGTAGTCTTGGGCACATCACAGTCTCGGATTCTCAACTGATGCTATCCGAACCTTAGATCGATCTTTGAAAACCATTTTGCCCCCTGCAATTGGTCGAACAAGTCGTCAATTCTCAGGAGCGGGTAACGATTCTTGATTGTCACATTGTTAAGCTGCCTATAGTCGATGCACATGTGCAAGGTCCCGTCCTTTTTCTTCACAAATAGGATCGAAGCTCCCCACGGAGATACACTCGGGCGAATGAAACCCAACTCCAGTAACTCCTGCAATTGCACCTTTAATTCCCTGAGTTCAGCTGGCGCCATCTGATAGGATGGGATGGAGATCGGCTTTGTTCCAGGTTGCACCTCGATGAAGAATTTAATCTCTCTCCTTGGTGATAATCTCAGCAATTCCTCTGAAAATACATCGGGGAACTAAGAGATTATCGGAGTTTCGCTGACCTCCTGAGTCGTGCCCCCTTTTTCCTCGGCCACCGATAAGAAGGCCAAGAAAGACTGGCAGCCGCCTAACAATAATTTACAAGCCTTGAGGGCTGAAATGACACCCATTGGCTCATCCCTTCCTTCTCTACGGAAGATGAACTGCGGCAACTCAGGCTTACTGAACGTGACAGTCTTAGCCCTACAGTTAACTGATGCGAAGTGCTCCTCCAGCCAATCAATGCCGAGGATGACATCAATTTCAAGCATGGGCAGAAGTGTCAATTCCGCCTTCAACACATGACCACAGATTAGCACTTCGCAGTCATGGAAGATTGATTTTGCTATCAATGCATCGCCCGTAGGCGTTGACACTACATATGACACAAAAAGCAAGGAAGGCATTATAGGCAATATGACAACAAAATTGGCAGATATAAACGAGTGCGTGGCACCCGGATCGAACAGAACATAAGTAGCAGAAGAACTAACTAAAACAATACCTGTCACCACTGCCTTTGATGCCTCTGCCCCATCGTGATTCATGGCGAAAACCCTGGCAGACGATCTCTCTGAATGGCTAGCCTGCGGTCCCCTGCTCTGCACCTAACCTCTCTAAGCCACTGATATAGGTGCCTTTCCTTTTGACTGCTCAGATCTCTGACCAACTCTATCCGGACAATCTTTCTTAAAGTGCTCGACTTGACCACATTTAAAGCAACTATATGAGTGGCCAAAACAAGCCCCCTAGTGCCTCCGGTTACAACAACCACACTACGGCATATCTGACTTCTGAGAAGCACCCCCTGACCCTGCCGGCCACACTGTCCCAGACCCTGGACCCCCACGGCCCCGGCTACCACCCTGCCCTCGGCTTTGCTGATGGTCTACGGCGGTCACTGTCCCCTCTGAATGCCACGGTCGACCTCCAGATCCTTGAGGCTAAAATTTCTTCTTGGGCGGTCCGTCATTTCCCTCGGACGACACCAGTGCTTCCTTCCGCAGGGCCTCATCCACCACACGAGCAAATGTGGAGTCCTCGGTGTAATGGAAAAACCTGCCTATTTGAGGTATCAATCCCTCGATGAACCTCTTCGCCCTAGCGGTCTTAGTAGCCACCAGAGTTGGGTGGTACTTAAAAAGCCGAGTAAACTCCATTTCATAGTTTGCTACTAACATCGGCATGTACTACTCTTCTACCGCTGCCCTAAATTCTTCCTAGGTGGGAGGTGGTGCATTTGCTACTCTACGACCTATCTAGGTATGCAACCAGTTCTTCGCAGGTCCCCTCAGCTGCAGGCCGACCATTCGAGCTGCTGCCTCTGATGAACATCCCAGTTTCACACACAACTCGTAATAGTTCCCTAGAAACTTAGTGACTTCCACCTGTCGGTCTATCCCGATGAATACTGGAGGCCTAAACTTGACGAAGTTTGCATAATATGGGGCTCCTAGAACCCCGATCACCGGTGCTACTATCTCGGCCACCTCCGGTACCATCAAAACCACAGGTACAGGCTGCGGCGGCAGTGACTACTGCTGCATCTGATGTCTCAACTCCTGCTCCCTGAGGAGCGCCTCTGTTAATTGAGCCACCTGAGCTTGCAGTTGAGCAACCACAGAATTTTATCCCTGCTCTTCGGACTGCTCTCTTTTCTTGCCCCAGCCTCGGCCTCGACCCCGGCCTCGGCCTCGGCCCCGGCGTTCTGTCGAATTAATGCCACTACCACTCAGTGCAACATTATGAGTCTCCATCACACAAACATATAGAAAAGAAACAATTCTCCCATCAACATAAACAATTTACTCAACTGTAATCTAAATTACTAATCGCATGGTGCGCTGAGTGCAGTCGTGATTGCCAGATCTCGTAGCATACCTACCGTATGTCGACACGTTAGAATATGTCGCATACGGTACCCAACTCCTAGTCGTAGTCAAGACCTAATCAAAAGCTCTGATACCAACTTTGTCACGGCCCAACTCAGGGCCACGTGACCGGCCAGGGTGTATGTCCTACCCTGAAGCATACCACATACATTGAATAGAAAAATACCGAGAAAATACACCAACTAGAAAACATACAAGTAGGAGAACAACAACGCAAACTTTTATTTAAAGAAAAAGTTTCGAACAAATTTAAAAGAGTCGTAAAATAAACCAACTCATAATAACAACTCGAGTTAAAAGTCAAATACATGTTTTCAACTTAAACATCATTCAGTGTAAAAAAAACAACCCTAGACATCACGACTACGACTACTGGACGCTGCTACGAGATCTACTCCAATGCCTGCCCTCCAGCTGCACCATGACTCCAAGCCTATACCAACTTTTTCACGCCCCAACTCAGGGCCACGTGACCGGCCAGGGTGTATGTCCTACCCTGAAGCCTACCACATATACTGAATAGCAAAATACCGAGAAAACACACCAACCAGAAAACATACAAGTAGGAGAACAACGGCGCAAACTTTTATTTAAAGAAAAAGTTTCGAACAATTTTAAAAGAGTCGTAAAACAAACCAACTCATAATAACAACTCGAGTTAAGAGTCAAATACATGTTTTCAACTTAAACATTATTCAGTGTAAAAAAAATAACCCTAGACATCACGACTACGACTACTGGACGCTGCTACGAGATCTACGCCACTGCCTGCCCTCCCGCTGCACCATGGCTCCAAGCCTCACCTCACTGGTCGGGCTCTGCAAAAACAAGAGAAATAAACCGTGAGTCCACATGAGACTCATTGAGAGGTCCTTCCGAACTTCCACATAAATCCCCAATAATAACATGCATATAAGTAAGCAATTTATACATTTAGGGATCTAATCGAGTCATGATATAACGATCGACCCAAAGACCGTCCTGCATAAACCATACAATCGGCCAAAATGGCCCTACTAGATTGGGCAACACTCGGCCACTAGAACCTGTTCGAGAACTGGTGGCTCGGCTCTACCCGAGTTTTACCACAAAATAATGATCCGGCCGCACGACCCACATATCACATAAGGAAAGTCAGAGCAATCATCGGGCCGTCGACTAGGATGGTCAACTAGTCACAGGAACCTACCGGGTTAGGGATAGCTAGTCCCACCCATCTCGGATCTACCGTCAGCGTGGCCCACTAACGAAATCTCAAGATCCTCTGCCACCCGGGTCTAACACCTAGCGGGCCCGCTGGTGCAATCTCAAGACCCTAATCACCCACCGAGTCAAGCATTAGCCGTTTCGACCGTCCATGCTTCTCAGTCGACTATTGCAATCACAATACACAAGCAAAGTGTTCTAAAATTTCCTTATTTAAACTCCGAGCATTCACCTATGTCCGCCCCCTAGTTCTGGGTCATACTAGCCGCACACTAATTCCCGCTGATTATTTCCTAGGTGTGAAACCTAGCTTATCTGCATTCAAGTTTTTCCGACAAGGTAAGCACCTTATAATTTCCTTATAAGTATCTAGCGTCATTCGCCAGATCCCTTAAGTGTAAATTAAATGTCATAAGCGTAGAAATGTCCGAATACAAGTATGTCATAACACATAAGTTATAAGAGAAGTATTCTACAGCTACTACCATAAATAACAACATGCTTTCGACAATAAGGTAACTAAATTCTTCATTTAATCAATAAATTCCAGCAATGTAATAATTGAACTAACATAGTAAAAATTCAATACTAGTAAAATTAATGGAGGAAATTTTTAAGGTGATATGCCATACAAAATTCTAACCATGTATACACTATCAAGAATATTTCCTTATAGCATGATATTCTCAATCTATCACTACTAACAATTCATATATTGATTGAGTGATCCATATGAAATCAAGGATTTAATGCCCTATATGTAAATGTGAACCAACTCGAGCCCTTTTCCCCTTTCCCCACCTATTCGGCCGAGCCTACCCAATGCTGCTCATGCTCGACCGAGAGCAACCAGGGTAGGGGAAAAAGGTTCTCGGCCATGGTTGAGAGAAATCAAGTCATCAATCACGAGAGAAACTCAATTCGAGGGCTTTTGACCACTCTAAAAAATTGGGGGAAAATTCGGCATGACCTTCCCCTTTTTCCCTTCATGTGGCCGGCCCTAATCATCAAGAAAACGATGAGAAAACCTCATACGAACAACATACATAACACTTGGCTCGAATCTTGGAAGAAACATCGATAAGTGAATCGACGAAATCACTCGAGAAATCAAAAGAAAACCCTTAAAACCTTGGGTCGGCTACCCGCCTACCCTACATAACCAGGTTCGATCCACTTACCTGATCAAGGAAGAAGAATGGACAAGCGATGACGATCTCGATCTTTTTTGACGGCGGCACGAATCTAGCGCCGACCCCAAGGCTCTCCCTCTCCTCTCGAGCTATGTGCGGCTCCAATGGTTGAGCTGCACGACTGCTAGAGGGGTGAGCGTTTAATTCCCTCATTTCCTTGACCAATTTGCCCCTCTCACTTAATTAACCCCTACTCAACTCAATCCGAGCCCGACTTGAACCCCGACTCGATCCGCGAACATGATTTCAGATCCGACTCTACTAAATCATCTTATGATTAAGATGGAAAGGAACATTTATCAAATAAAATTTCGTAAGGCTTAAATTATACTTTCTACCCGCGGCGATTTTGCGACTCGACCCGACTAACTCCCGATCCGGTGCGCTGCACCAAAATAAATTTTATATTAGAAAACCTCGGGTCTTACAGCGATATACTATCACGTGAATTTGACTCACTAACTGATATGTAGACTGTAAAGAAGGGCAAGAGGGGCAGAAATACTAATATGGAGATGAATGACAACTTGGACCAACTTATACCAGTCATGGTTGAAGCTAGAAACAATGAAAATATGACTGAGGAGGTGCCCATTAGAGTACAACCTACAACATTGACAGAAGAGGTGCCCATTAGTAAGAAAAATGAAGGGAGTTCTGAATATGAAAATAGTGATGGTGAGATCCTTACACCTCAGGCCAGTGAAGAAGGTGTTGAGGATGTACATATCAACAAAAGAAGGTGATGCAAAGTACATAATCCAAATTTTGATTTGAAGGATGTTAAATTCGAGATTGGGATGAAATTTGAGCTGAATGCTCAATTTAAAGAAGCACTTCAAAACTATTCAGTTGCAAATGGTTATAACATCAAATGGGTTAAAACTGGTGGAAAAAAAATGGAAGCAAAATGTTCTTTGGTTTGCCCATGGAGAATATATGCGAGTTGGATGAAGAGTAAGATGCCATTAATGATTAAGTTTTATGACAATGAACACAAATGTTCAAGAAATATGCAGAATAGACAAGCCACTGTACAATGGATAGCAAAGCACTATATGGAGAAATTTAGGAGCAATCCTAATTTGAATGTCGAAGAAATGGAGAAGAATTTGCTTGAGAAGTTTTATATCAATATCACAAGAATGAAATGTTACAGAGCAAAGTGGGAGGCTTTAAAAAGCTTCGGGTCTCCATTGAGGACCACTACACAATGATTGGTCCATTTTTAACACAACTTCGTTATGTGAACCCAACAAGCTTATTTACTATTGTGTGTGATCGACAATATACAGGTGCACCTCCTATCTTCAAGCGATTGTATATTGGGTTTGAAGCTTTAAAGAAGGAACTTCTTTTGGGATGTAGACCGATTATTGGATTTGATGGGTGCTTTTTGAAGACATTTCTTGGTGGTCAGTTGCTTTCAATAATTGGGAGCGATGGGAACAATCAGATGTTCCCATTTGCTTAGGCTGTTGCAGAAGGAGAAAATTATGATTCTTGGAGTGCCTGTTCCCATTTGCTTGGTTTTTGGGCCTATTATTTGATGACCTAGGCATTGATCATGGATACAGATGGACTCTTATCAGTGACCAACAAAAGTAAGTTAAATGTCATTTTTTGTATATGTGATCTTCAATTATGAGTGTAGTTAATTAGTTTAATTTCATATTGATTATTAATTATTGTATAATTTTTTAGGATCTTGAGTATGCCATTAAACAAAGAATGCCTACAGCCGAGCACAAGAATTGTGCTAGGCATATTTATGCAAATTGGAAAAAAAAACACAATGGTCATGTTCTAAAATCATGCTTCGAAGAATTGTTAGGTGCGATAGTGAGTCAAACTTCAAGCGAGCCTTGAATGAACTATTTGTTATTTTAGGACGTGCACATCAGGACTTCACTGCCATTGGAATGCATAAGTTTTGTCAAGCTTTTATCAGTATCAATTGTAAATGTGATTTGGCTACAAATAATCTAAGCGAGACATTCAACAGATATATTATGAAAGCAAGATCAAAGCCGATAATTGATATGCTTGAAGACATCCATCGTATGTTGATGGTCAAGATGCAAACTAAGCGAGAAATGATGTTGAAATTCAATGACAATATATGTTCAAACATAAGGAAGAAACTTGAGAAGAATAGGAGAAAATTGAATTTTGCCATGTCACACCAGTTGGAACTTATGCATTTGAATGAAACAGTACATGAGTTTGTATGTTATCAATTTGAATGAAACAATACATGATTTTGCCACGTCACACCAGCTTTGGTGTATGTTATTAGTTTGAATGAAACAGTACATGAGTTTGTATGTTATCTATTGGTAAACAGTACATGTTATCAGCTTTTACCATGAAATTGATCGATGGTATCAGTTCAGCTAAAATGCCATGTTATCAGCTTTAATTTGATTAAAGAATGGTATATGAGTTTGAGTTTGAGTTTGAGTTTTTGCTTTGCAATTTCATGTTATCAACATCTTTTTGAATACAGATACAATGTTATCAGTTCAACTAAAGCTGAAACTGATACTATGTTATCAGTTCAGCTAAAGTTTGATACTATACCAATTTGTGTTGAGTATACCAGATTGATAAATTGATAAAACTGAATTACACTAATAATTGAATTATAAAACCGAGACTGATAACATACAACGTAACATTGTATTCATTACATAATCTGAAGTACATTGTATCATACAACATAGTCTGAAGTACAATATTACATAATAACCAAAGTTGGGTCCTCATCCTTATTTCATCACGCTATATTTTTCTTCCAACTTCTTGTTCTCATTTTCAAATCTACTTATTATATCTCGCTGCATTGTCAATTTCTCGATGAGAATATTTTTCTTTTCCTGAAGTACGTAGGGCGAGGTGTTGTCTGAGATTATCTTTATCGGTAGTCAAATTTTGTAAAGCTTCTTTTGCCCGCTCAGAATAGTTGAGATCATGCCAATTAAAAAAGCCGCAATCAACATCATCCCCGGATTTTTTCTATATAAATAGTCGGTAATGTATAATTAGTTGTAGTTACAATAAGTAAAATATATGCCAATCAAAAATAATTTGCTAAATATATTTACCTTCCAATGTAAGCATCTCCATAATCTCCTCCCCGGATGTTTCATAGTATTTGATGTTAACAAGCAGGCTGCAAGGTTATGATGACAGAATGGCCGAGACATCGATGAGGTTATAAATACTTCATCGATAGCAGTTGAAATTAATTTTGATTTTGATGTCATTGCCTACTACGACAATTAATTTGGGAGTTGATTTCAGCACTTACAAAAAAGATAAAAAAGAGCTGATATCAACTTCAGCTTAAGTGATCATGTATTGGACCAAATTAATTGCTTAGAATTAATTTCGGTGGTCGGGTTTAGCAGATTGACAAGTCTGCATGCTTCAGTTTACACATATATACATCAGGCAGACAATCGATGAGAAGTGTCAGGCGGACCAATTAGGTTGTGCGTTAAGGGAATCTTCTGGCGGTCGTTGATTATGTATGTCGGGAGGAAGGGGCGAACGATTAGGGTTGGTGATAGGGAGGGAGATCAGGGGATGTCGGGAGAGGGGGAGGGGGAAGGGGGCAAACGATTAGGGTTTTAGGATTTTAATTTTTTTTTTTCGCATATGCTGATGTGACAAGTTACGATTAAAAAATATTAACTTTGTTGCTGATTGGGATGTCAAGTTAGCAACTAACGACCTAATTAACAACAAGTAGACTGAGGGTTATAATTGATGTAAATTCAAAAGTATGAGTTATAATTGATGTAAATTAAAAAATATGTTAGATTTGTTAATTTCGTCAAAGTTTGAGTTAGATTTATTAATTTTTCCTATATTAAACTAAATAAGTAGTAATTTTAAATATATAAAACTATATAAAAATTTAAGATGCTAATAATAATTTATTTTTAAGTTAAGTTAGGAACTTAGATGAAAGATTCTATTCAATATTTGGTGCATTATAAAGATTTGAAAAAAGTTATGGTTTTAGTAATATTTAAAAAATATTTATGATTTTGACAACTAACTATAATTTTTTTACTATTTTAATTATTTCTTTGAGATTCTTAATTTTAAGTTACTTAACCCCTCTCAATTTTCATACGAGTATGCTTAAACATAGATGTTAATTTTTTGACTGATTTTTTTTTCACCTATTTCTTTTCTACAAGATAATTGATGTGACATTTGAAAAGCTATCAACAATTTTATTATAAATATAACTTGCTATGTTTTATTACGAGAGAAAAAAGAAAATAAAGAAGATAATTTTTTTTCCTTTCCTTTGTTTATCACAAAAAATGAAAAAGAAAAGAAAAGAAAAAAAAATAGTTACTGTTTAGTAGGCCAAATTTCTTTACTTTTTAATTTTTAAATTTCTTACAAAGTGAAAATTGAAATAGAAAAGTTATTTAGTATAAAGTTTTCTTTAAAAGAAAAATTAAATAAAGTGAAAACTATCACCGATTTCCTAGAAAAATACAAAATTACTAACCCAGCTTTCTCTTTTCTATTTTCACTTTTTTATTTATCATTTAGAAAGATAGATGAACATTGGAAATAATTTTCTCCAACCAATTAGACCCATTTAGGAAAACTATTTGACAGGACTTCCACTTAAATAAAACTATTAAAAATGAAAAAAAAACTTAAATATAAAATACTCTTGGTACTACTTATAACAAGAGTAAATATATTTTGAACTATCTATTTTTTCTCATTTGTGATCAATTTTAAAATATTACCAAATTATATCTCAAATTTTAATATTTGTCTCAATTATATCCTCCCGTTAGCTCTCCGTCATCAGCCTCTTTAAGACAATGATGTGATTTTCTGACGTGTATTAAAATAATATTTTTTATTTAAAAAATAAAAAAATTACTTCAATTTATATTAAATAATATAAAATATTATTTTATATTTTATATTAAAGAATAACTCTAAGCCATGTCCGGGATGAACTTGGAGTGATTTTTTAATAAAACATAAAAAATATTATTTAATATAAATTGACGTGATTTTTTTTATATTTTTGAAATAAAATAATATTATTTTAATCAACGCTAGAAAGTCATGTCATCGTCTTAATGGGGCTACTAACGGAGAGTTAACGAGAGAATGTAATGTGATAAATGTCAAAGTTGAGAAAATAATTTGGTAATATTTTAAAATTTATCACAAATGAGAAAAAAATACATAGTTCAGAATATATTCAGATAATTTAATAATAATAATAATAATAATAATAATAATAATAATAGTATCATTTTCTTTATATAGGAAATAAATATTTTTGATTTTTTTCCTAGTAAATAATGAAAAGTAAGAGAAAAAAAATATTTAATGTTTATTTTTATTTTTTATTTTATAAACAAAACAAAGATAAAAAATTATTTTTATTTTATTTTTTGTTTTCCTTCGTTTGTTCTTCTCCCTTTTATTTATTTTTCTTCTCACACGTCTCATTTTGATTTCTATGCCTCAAATAAATTTATTTAATATTTTTTTTTATTCAAACATAAGAAACTAATACAAATGTCAAAAAAATAAACCTAAGTACAATCTAAATTGATAATATTAATAAGATCCGGGGGCCAAATTTGACCCCAAGTAAAACTACGTTCCATTCTCCATACATAGTTGGCAAGCCAGTCAGCAGCTTTGTTAGCATCTCTGCCAATGAAGTTGAGTTTGCAGACTGTAAATTTTCTGATTTTCACTTGAATATCCTTAACGAGATTTCGAATTAACCAATCTGTAGGAGCAAATTTATTACACATATCAATCAAATTTTTTGCATCAGACTCCAAAATAATATTATCATGATTGAAATGTTTAGCTAAATTAAGAGCTAGATTAATAGCGAGGGCTTCACCCCTAATAACATAAATATCATGAACAAAAATACTTTCAACATAAACAATTTTACCATAATGATCTCTACATATAGCAGCAAAAGCACTATTATTATTATCTAAAGCAATAGAGGCATCAACGTTCCATTTTAAAAAGCCCCTATCCGACGGAAACCAAGAGATACTAGGGTTTTTATTAGAAGATCTTCCCTCAAATAATGTATTTTCAGCATAATCAACTGTAGAAGAACATTACCAACATCCAATAAAAATAATTCATGATTTTTCAATTAAGCACACAAAGAACACAACCACGTGAACCAATGCGCAACCCGAGATACAAGGAAATCTTAGGTTGTTACCCTACTTCAAGGTAACAATTTATTGTTAGACACTACTAGAATTATCACCTTTATCGACAACCCAATTTATTGGAAAGCCGTTGGTCAAGACCATCACCAACGGCGAGCGACAGCCCGACCTGTTGCAACAAAGTTGTGGCAAATAATAGCGTCGCTGATAACTTGGCAACAACGGCACCCGGCCGTTGCCGTTAACATATCAGCAACGGCCCACAGGGCCATTGTTGATATCGTTTTTAGCCACGGCTCCGCAACGGCCCACATGCTATTGCTGATATTGTTATCAGTGACAACTCGATAGCCGAGGTAAAGCCGTTGCTGAAGGACTGTTGCTAAGCCGTTGGTGATGACCTACAGCAACGACTTTAAGATTGCGGCCCATGAATTACGATAAGCTTTCAACGACGGCTTTTAAATGGACGGTCGTGGGTAAGCCGTCGTTGATGTTGTTAATCTGTAACTGAAAATTTAAAAAATAGAAATTTTCATTGATACATTTATTTAACCTAATACATAACTCACACACCCATACACACATCCATCCATACACTAACTATACGAATCAAAACTATACACGAATCAAAATTATCGTATCAACACGATACGATCAAGACTATCATAAATGAAATATAAACAATTAATATCAAAACACATGTCAAGTCATGCATAAACAATATCCAAGTCATAAACAAGTCAAGTCATGAACAATATCAAATAAAGTCTCACTATTGTGGAGGATAGTCGGGATCATGCTACGGGTTTTGCAGTGCCTGAGTGTAGATTGGCGTGGACTGAGTCGAGGATGATGGATCTGACGTCGGTGGGATGCTACTGTCGGACTGACCTGTCATATGTCTCAACATGGCATACACATCCTCCAACATCTGACTATGACGCGTGACTTGCTCCTCCAATGCCGCTATTCGGCTCTAATCCTGAGATCGGGATGTGGAGGGCCGCTCACAAGAGATTGGAGGGGGCGGTGCCCCAAGTGGCCCGAGCATGACTCGAGCATGGTAACTGTCTGCGAAGCCATATACGTGGCCGTGGTCCCAGCCACTAGATGGATCGACCCATGTTCGGGCATCAAAGTCGTCGGGGGTGCCCCCACACTGTGTCACCGTCCTAGCGTAGGTCTCCTACACGAGTTTGTATTTTCATTTCATATTTTTCTTAATTATAAACTTAAATTATAAATACATATTGCATAATTGAAACAAATATATTTACCATGATAATTGCAGCGTGAGTGTCGATGTACTCCCCCGCCCCATGTCCTCGACGGTGTGTCCGTTCAAACACCTCCACCGGGGTGAGTCACTGGACAGTCCCGTCAGCCATCACCGTCGTCTATATCTACATTAATTAGTACACCAAGAAACAAATACAATATATAATTAAGATTAAGGTATAATACTTATCATACGACTCTCGTGCACTACAAATGATACAGACCCACCAGTGTGGCGCGCTCCCCCACGGACATGCGGTCTCTAGCCGCAGTTCGAGATACCTCCCGCCATCGCTTCGTCGATCATAGCATCACGAGCTGGTCCTAAACATCCAGAGTAATCCACTCGGGGTCGTATCCCCGAGTCTCCGTAATGTTTGTGGTCCCAAATCGGGCCATTGCCTAGGACCGGGCCTGGTTCAACTGGCTATTGTACCGTTGTCGGGAAATCGCCTCCGACACGGTATAAATAAAGGACCTCTGGTTTTCTAGCCATGTGTAGTGAGCCTGCAAAATAAAATAATAATGTTAGTACCAATATTTATAATCATCATGTATAGAAAAATTTTAAATACATACCTCAAACTCGCGCTAGAGCATGTCGACGTGCTCACGGGGCATGTGAGACCACGTGGGACATGCCCCATGCATGTACCGTCAGATGGGACATCCTCCTGCTCGAACCTGCACAACAAAAATAAAGATACAATATTATAATATAATATAATGAATTATATATAATTTGTAATTAATAATACATTATCGTTGTCCGTGTACACTAATAAGTCTCTGTGACTCCACGGTTGGCGGAGGCTGAATCCTGTTTGGCTGCGCGTGGCCGTTCGCGTCTCGACGAACTAACCTCGGCTGCAAGAGGATCAACGACAGGAGGATCAGCAAGAGCAAGTGTCATAGAATCTGGAGTCTCGTCGATCTGAGACTCTAAAAGTTTGGCCGACGTCCGACGATAACCTCGACCCACCAATAATTGAATGTTAACATTAATATTTAAACCCTAATTAACATATTAACATTAATAAGAAATAAAATAAAATAATCCTAATTAATTAAATACCATGGACAACAAATAAATAAATTAATAGTAACAAATAAATAAATTAATAGTAATAAATAAAAAAATTAATATTAGGGTTTAATTAAACCCTAATTAAAAAAACTAAGTGTTGATAGTGCACGGACTCCGGTGCCCACTCTCAACAGTGAACCATATTCCGACGTCGGAGTCCAATGAACTTTGACACTGGCGTCCAATGTCCCATGTCGGACATTGGACCGGTGATGGGGTCTGGCAGTCGAAGGCCTGTCGAAACCCTAAGGGGTAACTGGAAGGGGTAAAAGAGGAGGGAGGCAGAGGGATTACCTAGAGGCGGCAACAGATTCTAATCCGGGAGGAGGAGTGGCGAAAATCGGCGGCAGTAGGCGATTCAGCGCAGAGGAGAAGGAAGAAGGAAGAAAAGAAAGGGGGCATGCACGAAAGTAGATAAAAACATCTATCACCAACGGCTGACTAAGCCGTTAGTAAGTCGTTGCAAATAAATGATAACATCACCAATAGCCGACGCGGCTCTCGCTAAGCCGTTGGTGATAAGTATTTTATTTTCGCACAGCGAGCATACCATCGACTCACGAGCGACGAATACAGAAGTCGTACGCAAGCCATTGCTAATGTATTAATTGTTAAAGTCCCACATTGCTTGAGGTTGTGGTCTAGATAGTCTTTAAATAGATTGGACAATCCTCCCCCTTTGAGCTAGCTTTTGGGGTGGAGTTAGGTCAAAGGCTGATTTTCTAACTTGGTTTCAGAGCCAGACCTATTGTTGATTGTGGGCCACCTACAGAACTTCACGCTCCAGATGTGAATTCTAGGCGTGAGGGGGGTGTGTTAAAGTCCCATATTGCTTGAGGTTATGGTCTAGATAGCCTTTAAATAGATTGGACAATCCTCCCCCTTTGAGCTAGCTTTTGAGGTGGAGTTAGGTCTAAGGCTGGTTTTCTAACATTAATAACATCACCAACGGCCGACGTGGCGCTCGCAAAGCCGTTGATGATAAGTTATTTCATTTATGTTGCGCGTGCGCGCCATCAACTTATAAGCAATGGCCGCAGCGATCGTAAAAAAGTCATGGGTCATTCCGATGGCTTGGGCAGTCGTGGGTGATGGCCGTCAGTGATTCTAACATTTCTACTAGTGAGATAGATAGAACTATTTATTTAACTTTAAGGATAATTAAATATTTTTATACTACTTAGAATTGCATTAGAGCGATAGATGTTACACATATTGCAACGTGCAAACCAACCAGTAAACAAACATGATTCATGGGTGTAAGAGGAAAAACATGCAAAATATAATGATTGTTTGTGCCAATAATATGATATTTCCATATGTGAAAACCTATTGGGAGGGAATGATGAATGACTCTTGTATATTTACAAACACGATATATGATATAAATTCGAATTCTTCTATGCCAATAGGAGGTAAAATAACTTTAAATTCTATATATGGTCAATAGATACATTGTTATATTATTTTTTATATTAATATACTCATCATCTCTATTTTTACCGATGACTTCATCGATTAGGAATGTTACCGGATGTTGCTTTGGTTTGACCAAAACAAAATTTCTTAATCTTAAGATGCTGCCCAATTTACAAGTTGGTACAACAAAATAATATTGCCCTTCTTTGTTGTGACAATTATAATTTCATAATTATGTATCATAGTTCTAATGAATGGTTAGAAGAGTGGGCAAATGAAAACGCTCATAGTAAAAATAAGGAAGTTTCATCTAGCTCACATAAACTTGTATGGAAATTATAAAAGGTCAACCACGACATTATAGAGAAAATTGCAACCCAACTTTCGGCACATCCAATGCTTTATCTTTTTTTGATGATATACTCTCATTGATAGAAGAAGACCAAGTCGAAGTTTCCCAAACAAACCAAAAGAGTCAATAATATTAGGGATGACTTGGCTTTATTGGCTTCAAAAGTAGAGAAACCTTAGGAATTGACCAATATGGGTTTTTTTTGTTACTAGTTGTGATTGTTTTGTTTTAAGTAGTTTGTGAATAATTAGTAAAATGTATAACTGATACATATACTCATTAGAAGATTAAATTAACATGTACAACTATTCACTATTGTTTAATTTGTTGCCTTTGTTATGTTTCAAAATTCTTATGGTTTGTTGGTCAATTATTGGTCATCGATAATGCTCTGGAACAAGAATTTTTATATTGTGATATTATGACTGTCATTGCTTGTTATTTTTAAGCTTCCACACCAGAGTTTTTATATTGTGATTTTGTGACCGTTAATTGTTGGTCAATAATATTTAAGTTTTGACATTAGAGTCCTTATGTTGTGATATTGTAGTTGTTTTCTCAATGTTTTATGTTTCGAGTTCAAATAGTGTTTAAATTGGATCAGGAACCAAAAGGCGATCAAGTAATATTGGTGATGCGCAACCTTCCAGCAGTCCTAAAACAAAATTGTCCAAAACTCCTTGACAAATTTTGTTCCCTTTAGCTTTGATTGAGGTGCTATTGTTCAATGCTTCTTGTGGTTGCTGTTGATCCAATGTTTTAGGTTGCTTTTATGCTTTTTCTTTTTCATTTGTTTGATGTTGCAATTGATGAGTTGATAGATAAAAACAATTTTTTGTTGGACCAGGAACTAGAGACAGATCGCTTAATATTGGCGTTCCGCAGCTTTTCTATTGCCCTATATATTTATTGGTGATCTTAATACTGTTCAGGTTGTCGATCAGTTGTGCTATAACTTTTCTGGTGATCTTCATTATTAGAATCATGCACTGAGGATGGAAATTGTAAAATAGAGAAACTAGAGAAATGTAAAAGAGCATGATATTGATATCCTGGAGAACATATTGATTCTTCGATAAGTAGTGCAATCTTTTATTCTTCTTGCATAATAAAGCATATTTTTCTCCCATTTAAGTTTATCTTTGATGATTGGAATTGGTCCTTTTGCAGCAAGTTCAAGTCCTATAGAAATATGTGTGGTCTTTGGAGGAAATTCCATGCTCTAACTCCTCCATCTCTTGCATAAATATTAATTACCTTGTGAACATTTCCTTTATCTATCCATGGATCCTTATTCTCTGCAAGGAAGACATCCATAAATTATAAGCACACCGACTTGGTCATGAATCAATAATTAAAGAAACAACATGGTCATGTATGGGAACCGTGTCTTACTTTTCTGCCCACGTCTGTTTTCCTCGATGGCTCGGACAGGGAATCTGCAGAAAAGTTAGTTTCAGCTGATTTCAATACAAAGCTTCTTGGTAAATGAATTAGTCAGCTTTACAAGTTCACTGAACCTATGGAAGGCAACTCTGGAGGAGGCAGTGAAGAGTGCGTCTCCGGTCCCCGGTAGTCGATCTCATACATCTCTGTGGTGCTCATTTCTGGAACTGAAGCTTCTGAAAAATGGTAAAAGTTCTCCCTTCAATTAGTAACACTCAATAATATCCTCCTACGTACGTACCTAGAATTGTTTTGTAGCAGAGAATTGACGTTGATACTGATGCTGGTACGTAAACAGAATGCATAAGTGAAAACTTTGCATATATGATCAAACCTCGGTGCAGCACCGCGCCGGCCTTTGCGGTGATGATGAAGAGGATGGCGATGAGAGCGGCGATGCGATGACTCTGGTGATCCATGCCGGACTCCTTATTTCTCATCCGCAAGAAAGCAAATTTGACAGAGCGAAGAGCAGTCCCCCGTCTCCTTAAAGAAGCATTCCAGGAGCCAGCAAAGAGCAAGGTGAACTGCTGACAAGGGGACACTCCTGTAGTAAATGCTATTGACTACTTCAGTCTAAGCAAAATGAAGTAATTTTCTTTTGTGTTTCGTATTCAATTTTAATTAATTTTGAATTTTGGTAAATTACTGAAATAAATATGAATTAGTGGAATCATCAGTGTTAGAATAGATATATGAACAGATGCTTTTAGTAGTTCCGACCTGCTGCAAAGAAGACAAGGCCATGTGAGCATTGAATTATAAGTCATATCAATTTAGTGATGGGTGGACGGACCTGCACAACAGTCTAAGCTCTCAAATCTACATGGGATAATATAATTGGCGAGAGGAAGGAGGCAGTCTGCTCAGACTGGCAGACTGCCTGTAGAAGAGAGAACAAGATATGGACAGAAGCAATTCTTGTCTTCTAAAAGAAGATTGAAGATTGAAGATTGATTGAGATAGGTGGGCATCAATGCCATAGAGAGGACGTGTCCCTTCTTCAGTCAAGTTCAAACATTATATAAAAGTCCCTGTATTTTTATGATCATTTAGCGAGAGCTATTTCCTATCATTGTCACCTCTGCTATTCAATTTTGAGTCAAATGCTAGTAGAAACAAGGTTTTTAGATTCCAAAATTTTTAAACCGAAACCAATGCTTTCTAAATCTTGTTGAACATTTGGATGCATCTCTTGGATTAGACTCCAATGATGAATCACTTCTTAGATATTTCTATATTAAAGCCAATGTCTTGTGATCTCAGATCACTCTCTAAGTGGTGGCATAAGACTAAAATAAAATGGATCTCTGATGGTGATTTTAATTCAACATATTTTCATCATAATGCGGTGCCGTAGGTCTAACAAAATTATCTATTACTCTCTGGAGGCTTAGTTGTGCACGATGATAAAGATATCTTGTGTGCCTTTGTCAATGCTTATAAATTCCTGTGGACCTTTGTTGCTTCATTTCCTAATGATGTTGTTAATACTGTTCATTTTACCATACTTGATGTGTCTCAATGGAACGATTTAATTTGGAACTTTATACAACATATGCCCAATGATAAGAGTTTTTGACTAAATAGCTTTACAATAGAATTCTATAAATACTACTTGCATATTATTTCCGCCAATTATCTACAATGCTTGCACATATTTTTTGAGTATGTTTTCTTACCTTTTAGATTGCGATAAAATCGTCTTATCTTTAATTCCTAAAGTTTAGTCCTTCAACTATTAAGGACTACCGACTTATTGTCCGTTGCAACATTAACTATCGAATCTTTGCTAAGGTGCTTGCTAATAGATAAAAATCTATGACATAATTTCCCATGAGTAATCTGCCTTTATCAAAGTTAGAAACATTCATTCATGATAACATCGAAATCACTCACTCTATGTACAATTACAAAGGAAAAAGCCCTTATGTAATGGTAAAACTCAACATAGAAAATACCTATGGTAAGCTCTCTTGGAATGCTATCATTTTCCATTATGCATGCTTGCAATTTTCCTCATAAATTTATCAAATGTATCTTTTCTTGTCTAACTACTATTAGTTTTGCATGTCTTATTAATAACCAACTGTCTCCTTTATTTACATCCCAACATGACATTAGGCAAGAAGATTGATCAACTCAGCAACTAGAAATAAGAAAATCACTCCTTTAAAATTAAAAAATAAGGTTGAGATTAGCTATTTTATACTTGTTGATGACATTATGCTCACATTCAGGGCCAATAGAAAAAATGTAAATACATTCAAGCAAAATTTTCAACAATATGAACTATTCTTGAGTTAGTCAATTAACTTCTTTAAATCTGAGATTTTTTTCCCTAGGAATGCCTCTAGGGACACTGTTAGAAATATTAGCTCTAACACATTAGCACTATCCTGAATATGAAAGTTGGGCATTTTCCTTTGAAATACTTGGGTCTCTTGATTGCCCCTAGACGTCCCCCTTCTCAGGCAAATGAGATTGTCCTTGATCAAATTCGAGCCAAGCTTAGTTCTTGTCAAACATCGTACCTACCCCAAGTAGGGAAGCAAGTCCTTATAAACTATGTTTTGAATTCCATACCCATCAATTCCATGGTTGTCTTGGTCCTTTCCATGAAGAAGATTGAACAAGTAACTAAAAGATTTATGTGGTCCAACTCCACCCAAAGCAATGGCCTCCATATCATTAGCTGGGAAATTGTCACTCTTCCTACGCCTCTTGGTGCCTGGGCATACAAGACTTAGTTTGTAAAAGCTCGTCTCTTCAAGCTAAAAGGGTTTTGGATCGTGTCCATTAAATACAGGGATCTTAGGGCCAATTTCTTATCACTAGAAATTAATTGCTCTTAGTGTTGGAAATTGTTTAAAAATATCTTTTCTATCTTATTTCCTGGACACTAATTTAAGATCGTTAACTCTGGCTCCTCTTCCTCGATTTATTTTGATAACTGGATTCTTAATTTGCTCATTGGCATGAAGCCCACTTTTATAATATGGATGCTATCAGTTGTGCTTTACTTGTACGTGTTTTTATTAATTCTTAACATTGGAATCCTCCTCTTTGTGATTATTATAGGTTTCCTTTTCCTCTAATTCCCAATGACGGCATATATATTTGGATGATGGAGACGAGGTAGTGTTATCACCTCTTCGGCCTACTAGTTCCTTAGAAGCCAAGACCATTCTGCATACCCAAATCAAACTTTTTGGAAGACCTTATGGAAACTTGATACTACACAAAAGGTTAAAACTTTTTGTTGGAAACTTCTCCACAACCATCTTCCTACCTGCTACCGTTTACTTAGCCTTAAAGGTTTAATTTCTTCGGATTTCTGTCCATTTTGTTCAAATTCCCCTGAATCCCTGGAGCACCTTTTCTTTGAGTGTGTTTATGCGAACCATGTTTAGAACCTATTTGGCATCAAATCTGGTCTCAATCTATCCACCCGTGTTTCGAGGGCTTCCAAGGCTAGTTCATCCAAATGCAGGCGGACATGCAGGCCGAACATGATTCAGCCTCCGCTAGCCGCAGAACAACGCCGACTTATTTTTGTGATTGGCGAGCGATAATGTATTATGAATAGCGAATTATATATAATTTATTATATCATAATATAATATTGTACTTTATTTTTGTTGTGTAGGTTTGAGCAGAAGGATATCCCCAGGACTATATCGGGGATAATCCGACGATATATGCATGGGGCCTGACCCACTTGGTCTCACGTGCCCCGTGAGCACATGGACATACTCTGGCGCGAGTTTGAGATACATATTTAAAATTTTTATATACATGATAGTTAATATTGATACTGATATTATTATTTTGTAGGCTCGCTATACTTGGCCAAAGGAGCAGAGGCCCTTCATTTACAATGCGTGGAAGGCCATTTTCAGGCAGAGGTACAACTGCCAGTTGGGCAGGCCTAGAAACAGGCGATGACCCGAGCTGGGGCCACAAACATAGCGGAGACTCGGGGATACAATCCGATTGGATTACTCCAAATATTTGGGATCAGCTCGTGTCGATATGGTCGACCGAGCGGTGGCAGGAGGTATATAGGACTGCGGCTAGAAATCGCATGTCGGGAGGAGCAGCGCGTCACATTGGCAGCTTTGTTTCATTTGTCATACGCGCGAGACACATGGTAAGTATTATACCTTATTTGAATTATTATATATTTTATTTGTTACTCTGTGTACTAACTAATGTATTTATTTTGTAAATGTAGACGACGATGATGGATGACGGGACTATCTAGCGACCCTCCCCGGTGGAGGTGTTTGAGCGAACTCACCGTCGAGGACATGGGGCGGGGGAGTACATTGACACCCGCGCTGCAGTCATCATGGTAAGTATATTTGTTTCAATTATGCATTATTTATTTATAATTTAAGTTTTAGGAAAAATATGAAACAAAAACCAAACACGTGTAGGAGACCTACACTCAAACGGTGACGCAACGTGGAGGCACCCCCGAGGAATTTGATGCGGGAGCGTGGGTCGAGGCTGCAGGTGGTTGGGACCACGATCGCGTCTATGGCTTTACTGATAGTGGTCATGCTCGAGCCGTGCTCGGGCCACTTGGGGCACCGACCCCTCCGGCAGCCAATGAGCAGCCCTCTACCTCCAAGATTAATGATCAGAGCAGGAGGATATCGACACTGGAGGAGACGGTCGCACTATAAAGTGAGATGCTGGCTCATCAGAGTCAGGTGATGGTTGAGATGCATGACATGTTGAGACAAATGACAGGTCGGTCCAGTGATGTTACGACCCGCTTGATGGGATAACTAACGCATCAAGTTCATAGACCAACCTATTGGCCTAATTAAAATGCTTAAGCTGAAGTTGATGGTAGCACACCCATCAAGCCTTATAAGCCAACACAACATCCAACATACTCCCTATATGAGACTAAACTTGGGTATTACAAGCGGTGTACACTTAGATCCATTGTCATCGACTCAGTCCATGTCGGTGTACACTCAAGCACTCCAGACCCCGCTATATGATCCCGACCTTCCTCCACCGTTGTAGTGAGCTTTTATTATTTTATGACTTGATTGACTTGTATATTGACTTTTTATACTTGTTACTTGGATATCTTAGAGATACTTGTTTTATGACTTGTTACTTGGATATATTGATTCGTATCGTGTTGATACGATAGTTTTGATTTCGTATATTTTTTATACGATTGTGAATAATTATAATTATAAGTATAATTATTTTGATGTATATCTGGGTGTATCTGTGATATGTATGTGAATGTATGTGTATCTGAGTGTGATGTGTATGTGAATGTATGTATATCTGAATGGATGTGTGTATTGAAGGCGAAATGGTAACACTAGATGGGGGGTTAATAGTGTGTTTACTAATTCTATTAGCCTAAATTCCGGTTTTAACTGTTTTCTTGATTAGTTAGGCTAAGCACGATTGAACGATTAGATGCGGAAGCTATAAATGATAAAGCAATTAAACACAACCAAATATAACAATGCAAACACAGGATTTATAGTGGTTTGGCCCCAATGCCTACTCCACTACCTAAGCACCCCGCTTAGGATTTCCAAACTAATTTTACTAGATTAATTTGGTTTTCCTTACACAGAGAACTTTTCACCGAAGAGTCTCACTCTCGACATAAGGTACTTCCACACTCGAGAGTCTCCGCCTTCTTATCGAGAGCACTCTTCCACCTCAACCCTAAGGGACAACTAAACTAATCCTAGTAAACACTAAGTTTACATAAGTGGCTTTACACCTAACACCGGGTAACCACTTCCACACAAGAAGACCTAACACCCGGTCTTCGTACAAACCCAAATTAAAGAAACAACAATTCAAATAACAAATAAAAATACAATCAAAAGAGCTAAGAGATTAAACCAAAGATTAATGCTCCTTTGCAAGCCTTTGGCGCCTTCAACTCGTCAAGAGGTAGAGCTTGATCAAAACCCGAGTTGAGCCCAACTTGTGCGCTTGAAGAAGATGTTCTTACAAACAACAGAGCGTAAGCAGTTCCTCTTTTGGAAGGCTTAAATCTTCCTCTTAATTGCTCAATTAAATCTGTAGAAGTCAAGGAAGAAGATTAAATGTGTTATATGAGGGTGTATTTATACCCTCCTGAAGAAACGACAGCTCAACGGATAGTTTTCTATCCGTTGCAGACCACCGGTCGATTGGTCGGTCAACCGACCGATCGAACGATCATTCGACCGCTACTCTTCTCTCTATGTGCGGTCGACCGACGGGTCGACCGCCCAGACGCAAATCCTTCGATCCCACATTCGATCGACCAGTCGATCGACTGACGTGATCTTGCGTCTGCGGCTATCCTCAGTTCGGTCGACCGATTGGTCGACCGATAGGCTTACTGCCTATTTTCAGCCTCTGTCGGTCGACCAAAGTAGCCACTGCCTGATTTCGACAGTGTTCGATCGACCGACCGGTCGACCGACAAGGCTACTACCTTTTTCTTACCCTCTTCGATCGATCGACCGGTTTGACCGAACATAGGCTGATTTTTATTTTTTCAGCCTATTTCTTCCGCACTTGGTTTTCGGGTTCCGGCTTTCAATGACCATCAACTTGGAGAGCTTTCATGTGATCTTTGAGCCCGTCCAAGACGACTTTGGTGCACACATTGATCTTCGAGAAATTTCGCGACGAACCCGAGCACGACGATCAATGTCCTTCTGATTTATTCGATCGAGGACATCGAACGCTAATTGATATGGAACCTGAAAGATTTTTCAACAAAATATTAGTTCCATGTTTGTTATCATCAAAACCGAGATTAAGAGATTAAGACCAAGGTTGAAAACCTAAAGCCAACATGTATGAGTGTGTGCGTTATGTATCAAGTTATAAATGTATCAATGGATATTTCTAAATTTGAAATTTCTTAGTTATAAGTTAACATCATCAACAACGGCTTTCCCACGGTAATTTGTGTCAAAGCCGTTGCTGAAAGTGTATCGTAATTCCTAGGACGTAAAGTTAAAGCCGTTGTTGATGAGCTACAATAATGGCTTAGCAATAGCCTTTCAGCAAAGGCTTTTCAACGGCACGTGGACCATTGCTGATGGCAAATATCAACAACAGTCGTGGCATCATTGCGGAACCGTTGCTGATATAAATAGCAGCGACTCGTTGCTGAGCCGTTGATGATAACGTATCAACAACGGATATGACCCGTTGCGGAACCGTTGCTAATAGTATTATTAGCAGCGACACGAGTGGTCGTTGCAGATCTGTTGTTAAGTTATCAAGTACGCGATCTTTTGCAACGGCTGCGGCCATTGTTGGTCGTTGCTGATGGTCTTCAGCAACAGCATAGCAACAGATGCAGCCGTTGGTGATGCTCGTTATTCCAATAGTGGTTGTCCCTCTCATCACAAACCTCTGGTCTTTCCATTAAGGCTCTTATTGCTACTACTTGCTGATTCATTTGGCACGCTAGGAATACTTTGTGTCATGAAGTTAGGTAGCCTACCCCTGTCTGTTTGGTAAATAAAATCATATCTTTTACCTACGATTACTCTAATAATCGAAGGTCTGAGGGCCTGACTAGTCGCAATCCATCCTATATTAAATGGACTCCACCAGCACCAGACTTGCTTAAACTCAATTGTGATGCATCTTTTTGGGACTTGGTAGGTGGTGTTGATCTAATATTAAGGCAACATGGTGGCTCGTATCTTGATGCAACTAACATATTTATGGAAGGAATGGAAGTTTTCACAATCAAAGAGAGTCTCAAGTAGGTTCTAAATCTTTGGTGGATGTTTTAAGCAACTCGACACCTATTCCTTGGTCGATTTCCTCTATTATAGCTGACATTTTGCATCTGAAATAGAGATGAAAATGGGCCAAGCTTAGTTTGATCGTAGTTCGAGCCTGACCATGCTCGACCATCTTCGAGTCGTGCCGAGCACGAGATGCAGATTTTTGGGTCGACCTAGCCCGACCTCGTGACTCGAACACTTGGGCTCAGGTTGGCCCAAAAATAAATAAATAATAATTTAAAAAATAATAATTTTAGACAATTAAATAAGTGATTATATATATAATAGTATTAAGTAAATAATAAAATAATTAAAAATTAAAAATAAATTGAATTAAATATTTGTTTAAGTATGTTTAAATAATTTTAATTATTATTTTATTATTAAAAAACTAAAAAAACTAGACCATGTTCGGGCTCGGGCCGAGCCAAGCCGCAGCCCACGTGCCCCCAAAAGAAGTGCCCGGCCCGACTAAAATAAGAGGTCAGGCCCGGCCAAGCTTGGCCCAAATCAAGCTGAGTCCGTGCCGCCCAGACCATTGCCACCTGAAACCTCTTTGTAATATTGTTAGCTTCTGCTTTGTTTGAGTGGTAAGCAAAGCTACCCATTCAATAGCAAACAGAGCTAGAATTTGTAAAGATGTTCTGGTTTGATCATCCATTAGGATAGAGTCCATTTTGCTTGATGATTGTTTTAGCCCTAGTTCTAGCGGATGAATAATGTAAGCTCTTTGTTTTTTTTTGGTAAAAAATAAACATTATATAAAAGTTACCTACAGCAATACGAGTTGTAAAAATTACATACCATCTGAAGTTTACAAGAGCTCGAGCATCAGGAGAGACTGAACTCTTTAGGCCATCCTGCCCAGGTGCAGACTTTAAGAATATTGAATAATATAATGTTTCCTTTTCATATTATTTTTTCCTCGTCTAGAGGAAGAGAGAGAAGCCAAGTAGCCGAGACAAGCAAAAAGCGATAGAACTATTAAAGGGCGTTTGATTGCCGACAAATGCAAATGCTGCAAAAAGTATTTGCATGCAAAAACAAATGCCCACGAATAAAATTTGCAACTTACTGTTTGATTGCCCGTAAGTAAAATTGCAACTTCTATTTGAAAGCGTTTGCTTGGCCGCAAATAAAAATTGAAATTACACTTGTAACTTGCAATATTTATCGGGTTCGAGCCGTTATCGGGTCGGCCAGATAAGGCCAATCTTTTATCGTGTCGGGTCGAGCCAAGTGTTATCAAGCCAGCCCAGTCTAATAGCCCGATAAACACTTCAGATCGATATTAGCAAGTTTAAAATTCAGGTCGAGCCGTGCTCGAATTTTTTCAGGCCGGACCATGCACGAACTTTTTTCGAGGTGAGTCTGGCACAAATTTTTTCGGGCCGAGCTTGGCTGAGCACGAATTTTTTCGGGTCGGGCATGGCCGAGCACGATTTTTTTCGGTCCAAGCCTGGCTGAGCACAAATTTTTTTGGGCCGAGCCTGACCAAGAACGAATTTTTTCGAGCCAGGCCGAAAACTTGCCAAACCTAGTCTGATAGTTCGACACGATAAAATCATGATTAGGGGGCCCATTATTGTGTCGGGCCAAGGGATGTAGGTCCGACCTGGCCTTAAAGCTCGTGACTGTCTCGAGCCCGAAGCAACAACCCCGTGCCGAACTGAGGTAAAATATATTTTACATTATTTAATTATTTATCAAAATAAATTAATAATTTTTAATTTTTGTATAATACTAAAAGTATATTAAAAAATCTATCAAACGATACCTGATCTAAAATCTGACACTACCATCACGTTCAACGCGCAAAAACCTACAGCTTTGATATTTATCTCGTCTCCATCCGACGACTCTAAGTCATCAAAATTAATTATTTTTCAATACTTAAGCTATTACATTTGCAGTTCACAATCTTGTATTACAGACATTTTGGACTGCAAATGATATTAGAAATACAAATTGCAACTAGTAAATGCTATAAAATACTTTTGCAGTCAATTAAATAAATTTATTGTCTAAATACTATAATTAGACAGCATTTACACTCCAAGCAATCAAAAGTCCCCTAACTGAAAAGTCCTATTTTGGGTTAGCACTCAGCAACACGTAGTATTTAAATTATGCTGTATTTGTCTATTAACTGAAAAGTCCTATTTCATAAAACATGCAAGTCAGCCGGGGAATTGAAGTTATATTGTTTGCATAAAAGAAATAGAATTAAAAAAGATATCTAGATTGCAAACATCAGCCCTGGAAAATATGAGGATCATTTAGTCTACCCAAAAATTACCGGATAACTTAAACTCAATTTTGGCCTTCAGAGCAGTCAAACCTATTATAAATGAAAAAGAGAAGAAAAGGGCAGCAACGAGAACAATAATACACCTTCAGAATGATTGTTAAACATTGATTCTCAAAATTATTGAATCCGCCCTCAATGTGTACATCATTTAAGTCCAAAGTTCTACCACATCGTTCCCAAATCACCTTGCTATCATAGAGCAAAAACGTAATACAACAAGGAAAATTATATCCTCCTTTTCACGTGTCTCACAAAAACCCTCACATTTGCATCTTCAATATAGAATTCTTTGCAAGTGCAAACGGTCAAAAACCATAGCTTGTTACGAGTCATGTTTTGAAGAAGTTACCTGCGCACCAACAGGATCTGAGTTGGCCTTAACTAAGGCGTGTTTCCTTTCTGCCTGCAATGACCGACATAGAGATTCAAGTTTTTCTTTTTGGCTTTTCACTTTTTCCATCTGTTTCTTCATCGCCTCACGCTTCATTATAGAAAAGAAAACAAGTGTTCATAAGAAAAAGAATTAGGTTAATGAATTTAAATCATAAATGAAAAGAATTCTTTCAGCGAGTAGTCACAAAAATATAAGCTGAATTCCAAATGCTGTTGGTGCTAATACTGAACATACGTTTTGACCAATGACCAAAAGGTATATTTGATTCACATAGCTGATGGGATGAACCAATAATCATGAAAAGAGAAATTAGTCATCTCCTGAAAGTTGCCAAAAGGCTTCTCTTCGTGTAACACAATTTTGAAGTCACATTATTTCAGGCAAGATATATTATGTAGGAAAGCATAACAAAAAGTCAAGGCACATCACAACTCCCAGAGTTCAAACTTTTAGTTACAATGTTTTTAGCGCAAAAATAATGACCATATTTAACATTCAGCTTAAACAGGGAGTATCATCATGATGCTGTACAAACAAAGCAGTCATGCTGGCAATAGATACATAGCTGTTTTCTTTTGACATTTGGCTAGGGCAAGGGGCACGATGAACTGTATAGTGCCCACTGCACACAAAAAACTGAATGTAACACATCATTCATATCAACTAACAACAAACTAAGTTATAGAAGAGCAGAAAATAACCAGACAATGAACTGAGCCAATTAAGGCCAGCATATTCCTACATATCCATACTTAAAAATAATGCATTGACAGCTGGAGAAAAATTCACTAGCATAGAAGCACGAAGTACACATTTTAACAAGTAGCAAGAGACATTTTGTTTGACAGGATAGATAGAGAACATCTTCCCAAGCTGTGGAACTCAACATTGAAGAAAAGACATTTGGATCTTCTTTTAATAATTAGTGTACCACGAGCCTTTACATGGAAATAAAATGCTACAATTTCTGGAGTAATTTGGAAAGAAAATGTTTTGATTGATGAGAGTGTCTGAAATTAATTCTAAACTTGAATTATGGAGACAAACATTAGAAACTAAGGAATTTAGATTAAGTAGAATCAAGACTAAGTATATGAAATGTAATTCTAGTAATCCCAAGTAAAGCAATCACCAGATAGTTAAGGATGGATTAGTTATCTGGATAAGTAAAAGTTTTCAATATCTTGGATCTGTTATTCAATAAGATAAAGAAATATAGCAAGTTTTTATATAGAACCAAAGCTGGATTATTAAAATGGAAAGGGGAT
Organism: Canna indica; assembly: GCA_034359265.1. Lineage (NCBI taxonomy): Eukaryota > Viridiplantae > Streptophyta > Magnoliopsida > Zingiberales > Cannaceae > Canna > Canna indica. The sequence continues at coordinate 18,026,445 of CP136892.1, forward strand.
CGAGGAGTCTTGTCTGATCATCATGGTCCCCGTAAATTAAAAGAATTTGTTAATAAGATTGTTGTATGACCAGCTATTTCTTATGGACCAGAATGCTTAGGCAGTTAAGGATATGTCAATATAGGCGAAATAAGAATGTTGAGACAGATGAATGGTACTATGAAAGAATAGAAAATGTCAATATTTGTGGAAGAATGAAAGATTAGTGGACAGAAAATAGATTGAGAATGGTATGGGCATGTTCAAAGGAGAATTATAGATGTCATAGTTAAACAATGTGAATTAATTATAATTAGTAGGAGGAATAAAGGCAGAGGAATAGCTAAGAAATTATGCTTGAAGCAACAAAAACTAATTTAAATTCCCTTTGTACAACTGAAGTTTTAGCTTTACATAGGCTCAATGGTGGAAAAGATCAATGTGGCCAACCCTAAGTACTCGGCACTTGACAGATTGTCGTTGTTGTTGTGTGAATCTTTATCTGCATAGGGCACTAGACAACAGAACTACCTCTAACATATACAATGAAGAAGCAGAATAACTTTTCTCCAATTTGAATATTTTGATGGAAACATAACATAAAAAGCAGACTCAATTCAGCAAAATGGTAGCCATAATCAGCCAAGATGATAGTAAAATTGCAAAAGGGGTCCAAATAGCCTTTTGAGGTCCTTCGTGATGATCCCAAATATATATACACACATAACTTTCAGCCACTGGAAGTTATAATATATTTTTTTTCAACAACTGCAAGTTATAATATTGAGCAACAAAATAATATATTTTTTTTCAACAACTGCAAGTTATAATATATTTTTTTTCAACAACTGCAAGTTATAATATTGAGCAACAAAATAATATGAACAATATGATAGAAGTCAAACCAAAAGTTATCCTATTTTCCTGTCAGCTTACCTCCTCAATGAGCTTCACAAGTGCAATATCGGACTTCTCACATTTGCCCTTTAAGAATTCATTTTCTTTCTTAAGTTCCTTTATCAATTTTGCCATCTGATCAGAATTGAAGTTACAAAATGCAAGTTAATTATGTTTTTTAATTTAGATAAGAAGAGAATAAAAGCTGGGGCTTACATCACATGCAATGCAAATGAAGTCGTTCTTACCTTTTCCATCTCCTGCTTAAATGCTTCAAACACCTCGTTACTTTTTGACAACGCATCCTGATGGCACATTTCAAAAATTATAATCACTATAGCAGTTGGAGATACAATAAGATTCTGAAAATAGTATCACTGTTGATAATCATCCATACTTTATTTAACAAGTGGATAAAATTAGAAAAAAAAACTTAGATCAGGTTTGAACTGTTGAACATAACCCTGAGCTCCATGATTATTCATTCAGCCTATCAAAAATCCAAAAAAAGATTATGAATGTTTGATCCTCAATGAGTCACCACTTCTTGGGCTGAGGATATATTTTGCCAAATCGCACGTTAAAAAACTATTTTAGTTAAAACTTTGGCAACAAAGAAATTTTGTTGGTCCATGTCATCAGTATTGAGTAGATGAAAGATGAAAAAGCTATGTTACATTTTGCATGGTTAGGAACTCAGATGTCAAAGAGAACACCTAAATGCATGGAGGATAGAAACCAAGAGCTAGCCAAGATGTTTTGCTATTATATATTCCTGAGCATGGTTTAAAATACCGGTACCAGTACCGATCTCACACACGGTACGGGTCGGTACGAAAAAAGCATACCGGCCAATTTTTTTTTTTTTGCTGTTAAAAATAACTCCAATAACACATAATTGAACAAGAAATACTTAAATTTAAGATTCAAATGTCAAATACATGAATACAATATTTTAAATCCGGCCCCAAACGGCTGGCTATATGCCACTGTAGCAACTAGGGGTGGCAATTTTATCCGCATCCGCTAACTAAAAACCGCATCCGCACCGTATCCGATCCATATCCGCAAGTAAAAACGGATATGGATATGGATTTAGAAAATTTATATCCGCACGGATATGGTGCGGATACGGATATGACTGTGGATCCGCACAGTATCCGCACCGCCTATCCACATCTTTGAATTACTATTTTGCCTATATAAGTTATTAATATATATAAGGGCTTTATAATAATTTCATGTCAAGATGAATTTTGAAGTATATTATATACTTGTTTTGGATCAATGGATTGGTAATTTATTGATTTTTTAATGAAATATATTATTTTTAATATTTATTTATTAAAAACGGTGCGAATACGGATGCGGTGCGAATATGGATATCCATATTCATATACATGGCGGATACGGTGCGGATACGGATGTGCGGATGTGGGATGTGGAATGCGGATAATCCAGTATCCGCACCGTATCCGATCCGTTGCCAGCCCTAGTAGCAACGGCTCTTTTTAAGAGTTGTTACGTCATACCGAGCAATAACGCCCGGTATGACATCAAATACCGCCCGGTATGGGCGGTATTTGATAAATACCGCTCATACCTAGGGCTGGCAACAGATCGGATACGGTGCAGATACTGTATTATCTGTATCCGCACCGCAACCCATATCCGCACATCTTGACATGAATTTACCATAAAGCTCTTATATATATTAATAACTTATATGGGCAAAATAGTAATTCAAAGACGCGGATAGGCGGTGCAGATACGGTGCGGATATGATGCGGATCCACAATCATATCTGTATCCGCACCGTATCCGCGTGGATATAAATTTTCTAAATCCGTATCCATATCCATATCCGTTTTTACTTGCGGATATGGATCGGATACGGTGCAGGTGCGGTTTTTAGTTAGCGGTTGCGGATAAAATTGCCACCCCTACTCATACCGAGCGGTATTTACAGAGATATCCAGTATCGCCCAATACCGATTATCTCGTATACCGGTTTTTCAAAAAACCGATAAATACCGGCCGTACGGGGCGGTACGATACGGTATTTGAAACCATGGTCCTGATAAAATTTATATCCATCTAATTTTGTGATAGAGAACAAATGTCATTTTAGCTCACTCAACGAATCAAAACCCACCACGTCACCCAGGCCAACTGGGCTGCCACCATTTGGGTGTGTGGGCTAGCCCAATTCTGTTTGGCAAAGGCACCGACTTTGACCCAAACACAATTTTGTCATCCATGTGGAAAAGATGACATTTCCCTCCGGCTACTATAAAAGGTCACTCTCCTCCACCCAAAGCAAGAACCCCTCTTGTTTCCAAAAATAAAAACCTCCCCAACAGACACTAACTTTATCTTCAGAGGATGTCTGGAAGGACCCAACCCTCGAGGAACACTTGTACAAGGATCGATTGAGCTCAACTCAAAGTTAACACAACCTGACCAATGGATGCAGTCAACCCAATTGAGATGCTGCCAATTTTAGACTCAACCATTTGGTGCTTTCATTGAGATCTAGAGTCCTCATAGACTAATTGCAGCATGCACATTTATGACAAGAAAAGAACCAGTCAAATGCATCAATGAAAAACTACGAAGAATGACCAATTGATTACGAGCTAAAGATTTGATTGGTTCATCTTGCCGAATCAGCACATGGGGGGGTCAGATCTTGGGTGCTCAACGATCATAAAATTGGCATACATTCAGCAGGGTCAACCAAATCGTCACTTGCCCTTCCAAACCTAACCAGACGAGCAGCTACAGTGGACTGCCGCCCACAGCTGAACTACCAGGGTGGCTAGAAAATTGGTTGATCTGAACTGACGCCCAACGCAAAGCCTACATTTGGCTTGTTGATTGTGGTAGGAGGCCTCACCAACTACGCCTTGGCAACAACAAGGCGTGTAGGAGTGTTGTCATTGAGCTCCGTGGATAGGTTCGTGAAAAAAGATAAAGCCGAAATGGGACATGCAAGCAGGCCAACCCTTAGATTTGCACCGCTCAGTAGAAAAGCCAAGCATTGCCCAACGCCACAGGCTTGCTTGAAGGCAAGTGATCAAGAAGGATGGTTGAGCGACCCACTAAAGTGCGATTCTTCCCCTTCCCTCTGGAGCCAACAGTAGACTCCCTCTTGGTGTTCCAATATGAGAGGGGAATTTGCAAGTTCAGAGGAGGGGGCTCAACACGGTCAGCTACACCACCTTCGATTGAAAGACAGAAACACTCTGAATGAGGCAAAGATGCAAGTACCCATTAGAGACATGAATCCTCCCAAAGGATTCGCACTCCCAACGGCGGGTTCTGCGCCTCTACTAACCGACTAGGTAGACAACCCTCATTGAAGCCAAAGTCGAAATTGGCTGCAGGAGCGAGGCCAAGGCGATAGCCAATACAATAAAAAAAACTACTGACCCTATGTCAAAGTGCCACCACAGGCAAAGGAAGTTCAATCAAGAAGCACCTATCCCGTTCAGGTGAATGGTCATAGGAACCCATGCACCAAACCAAGCAATATGCTAGAGCACATCATCTACTGGGCCAAATGGGCACGCCCGAGCCAGAAGACGACATCGAACACCACAATGGGTGAAACCTTTGAACAAGCCAACAGTCTTAGGGCTCAACGCAATTCACCGCACCAACTGAAACAAGCTCAAGTGGAAGTGCAACATTCCTTGAAGGGCGACTACTCAAATTGGCATAAAGAAGCTCAAGACCTCTCCCAACATTTGTCTTGTACCTATTCATGAAATTATAATGATATGACTGGCTTTTGTTGATAGGTGGATAAACATGAAATCAAACAACAGAATTGTACAGAAAACTAACCATTGAGAGCGACTTTAAAATATTTGTAGAAACTCGACCGTGCAAAGGAGTTGAGAGTACCGAGCTACATGAGGGAGTACCGACTCATAGTTCTACGCACCACAGCCTAAAAGGGACTCTCAAAACTCCGAACTTGGCTCCTAGAGGTGGAAAGCCCCGCTCAATTGTCCCTCCAACTTGGAGAAAAGACGGTTGATCTCCTTCAGCAGGAGCTTCAAACTCTCTACTCTCTAGCCAATCTAGCTGAGAGCAAGTCACCAAAACAAATCAGGTTTTCGACCCTTTATTGCTACTAAGGACCTCACTGATTTGGAATCCTTTATGCCTTGAGACAAGGTATGTGCCAATCTTCCAATTAATATTAAAATACTAACCAAAACAAGGATACCTGTGGTCGAATGCCATTAGCGTGACACAATCCAATGAACGAGAATATGTACCTCCAACCATTTCTGAGTGGTGGGAATGTTGATGACATGAAAGACGACAGCAATAAATGGGTCAATTGGGAAGTGGAGACCAATCTTTATCAAGGGCACGGTCACAATGAGATGACTTGATCGGAGATGGAAAGGGTGAAAGTAACGTTTGAAAGGATGATCAAGTACTCCAAAGGGGAGTTATACTTCGCCATCATCTCTTGGGCCTCCTCATCTATCTCCAAAGGGTATGCAAAGACCGAACCATACTGTTGATATTGTCTTTGCTTTCTTTGGCCAAACATTCAATATCAACTCTTCTTCGTTTATCTCTATCATGACCTCTCGAAGCTCTTCCAATAGAGGGGATGAAGAGGAAGAGGACGACTTCTACCTAGATTTTGATGACGATGAATGAGTGGCCAATAGAAAGAGAGCGACAAAGCCCAACGAGCGTAGTCAACCGAAAGTAGAAGCTTTGAAGATTGCCGACCAAACGCAGAAACCAGAGAACATAAAGGGCAACGAAGATCCTTCAACTCAATTTTTACAAGGAGTTTTGTGTGAAATACCAAGTGAATATCCCATCGCACAAAATGAAGCAAAATTCTTTCGAATAGGTGGCAATTTGGATACCTGAAGCGACAGATGAGGCGCTATTGATGGGAAACAAATGTCACTTTACCCAATTCGACCAATCAAAACTTGCCACATCACCTAGGCCAATTGGGCTTGTACTATTCGAGCATGTCCGTCGGCCCAATTCCATTTGATCAAGGTGTCGACTTTGAACTGAATGGACAATTTTGCCCTTCGTGTGGAAAAGATGTCGTTGCTCTCTAGCTATATAACCATGCAAAGGAGAGACCCCCTCTTCTTTCCAAAAACAATAACCCTATTATTTAGGTGGGCAATGACTTCCCTCTTTATTAACAGGGCCAGCACTTAACCTTCAAAGAGTATACTGAAGGGGCCAGCACCTCAGGGACACTTCTATAAGGATCAATTAGGCTCAACTCCAAATCAACACCACCCGATTGATCAATGCAGTTGACTCAACCCGGGTGCTGCTGATTTTGGACTCAATCATTTTTGTATGCTGCAAAGAGGTTCTCATCTTCATTTTAGATCTCATTCAATTTGTACTAATAGATTCTCTCTTTTTTGCAAGTGAACTAAAAATTGTGGAATTAGAACAATTATGGTAATTAGCAACAATTATAGTAATGAAAATCTGCTTTGGGCATATCCTTTTGCTTAAGTCAGCAAAAAGTTTGACCTTATGATATTAGCAAATGATGTGTGCATAATATTTGTTTATATAACTTGAAATTTGAATTTATATACCTGGAATTGCTGAAATCTCTCTTCATCAGATGCTAGCTGTAAGCGCAGAGTCTTCTCTGTGGCCATAAGTTGTGAGACCTGTTCAGCATACAGTTGCATCTGGGATTGTTCCTGAGCAGACTTCTCTTCCTGTTGCTGAAGTTTCAGATCAGCAAGCTGAAGTTCTAGTGACTTCTGCTGCAACTGTATATTCATAGTTCATATAGATCAGGCAACAGAGCTTAAAAATCAAAGTCATGGTTTATCCGCAAACAGAAATAACATAGTAACTTCTGAAATGCACTAAATCCATGAAAACCCTCACCTTTTTGGAAAAGTGTTGCTCAGATAGAGAGTATTGATCGGCCAGGAGCTTTAACTTATTTCTCAGCCTAAAAGAAACAAATTGGTCAGTGAATGGAAGTGGCCCAATAGAACTGCTAAGAATATAGAACCATAACTGGGCTCATCCACAAGGTGTAAGCTTGTGGCTAAGTTATCATACATCAAATTTAACATGGTGTCCTGTATTAAAATCCTATCAAAGTCATGTATTAATATAAAATTAACTCAATGCACATGTTAAATTTAACATGGTATTATATTGAAGACGGCTCGATTGACGGATGGAACCTATCTTTCTCCTACCCTGTGGATGCTGCGGCCTTATCCTCCCTTGTCCTGGAACTTGATCGGATCAGCTCCTACTCGGGTGATGATATATTTAGGTGGAGATGGTCATCTGATGGATCTTTCTCTACCAACAGCTTATACCATATCCTCTCCTACCGTGGGATCACCTCACCTACATCCGATATATTTTGGCGGCTCCGTCTTCCCCCGAAAATATCCATCTTCGGGTGGCTATGGATCAAGGGTAGACTACTTACTCATGACCGTATTGCCAAATGGTGTGTTATTCCTGACGAAGACTGCCCTCTCTGCACCGGGAACAAAGAATCTCACACTCACACTTTCTCTCAATGCACTTTCACTTCTGCTGGCTGGACCTTCTTCCTATCTAGTCTTCATAGGCAGTTCTTTCAAATCCTCACGCCCGCTGACTGCACGTCGCACGGCACGAGCTCTAAGATCTTCCACGACAAATTGAGGTTTGACACTGACATGGTGCTGGTTTATATGGTTCGAGCATAACTCTCAGATATTCGGCGATATGATATCTCCTCCCCAAGCATTGGCGGCCTCGGCAGAAGGCTTCCTTGATTGTTGTACTCGTTGTTTGTCATCTTAGCTGTGTTCCATGTTAGGCTTTTGGCCATATAACTATGTTATTTGTCTTATATTTTCTCTCCCCCTCCCTGTAATATTTTCAATTCTCTTGAATAAGATTCCAGGTTTTCTCGTTCAAAAAAAAATGCACATGTTATACGTGGGATACTCTACTGCAATCTGCCAGTCCACACTAGGGGAGTGTTAAGAAGTACAAACATAAAAGTAGAGATTGGGCTTTTTCCTACCAGTTTAAGCTTTTTAGGAAAAGTAGTCACTCAATCAAACTAAACAAGAGCACAAGAAGAAAACACCAGTGTTAAAACTGATGGACATAATAAGCAATCAAATGCTCTGCGAGTGGAAAAGAACAGTAACCACACTTATAAAGTTGCTAGATTATCTATGTAGTTTAAAACATGACATTGTTAAGTATGACAAGATATTGATCCATAACAACTAAAGACAATTATCAATAACAGGAGATCAACTGGTTAATAGATAGATGAAAAATCTATATGACTAAATAGTAATAATGCTACTGCAAATTTCAAAAACACTAGAACACATCTAAGAAAACATACAGAACAAAATGGTGTTTATTGGTGGTACATCCATAATGAACTATATTAACACATGGTACTCCCGAATTTGGGCCAGTCGTATGCCTACTGTAACTCCATGTACAAATGTATCATCTTGTTAGGTCAAGATAGCCCTTGTAACCCAATGTACAAATGTATCATGTTGTTAGGGGCCCTTCAAGTCTTCAATATTCAATGACATGTAATACATGAAACATGAAAGAACAAAAGGAAGAAATAAAAAACAGGATAAGCAATCCACCGAAAATTTGGATTGAGTTTCAAATGAAAAAATCTAACTAGCTTTGTGGGTGTTACCATTGATGAGTTGACTGGTGAGCTTCACCTCTCTCTATACATGTACACGATAGTTGGCGCAGCACAAAATATAGTTTGATTACAACCCCCTATACACACCTGATACTAGTAATACATACCTTTCTTTAAATTTTCAAAATCAATCAATATTGTACAGTATATGAAAATACCATTGGTACTGAACAGTAGAAGATTTGCACTGAACAATGCCAATTCGATATGAGCAGTACCATGGTTTAAAATCTCGGTACCGGTACCGATCTTGATCCGAGGCCAATACGGGCAGTGTTGTCACAGGGCGCTCGGGCACTCGCCTAGGCGCCTAGGCCCGAGCGCCTCTTAACACCTTTAGGCGGGCGCCTTCAATGAGGCACCGCCTGAGCAGCACTTAGTTTGGGTACCTAGTATAAAAAAACAAACAAACAAACTTTTCAATAAGATTTAAATTTTGGCCTTTTGGTATTACCGGTAGAGGTCCCACCACTATGCTAAGGTTTTTTTTTCACTGCACCCTTTCACAAACTCTGGAATTTTTTACAAAATACCCAATGCTGACCCTCATTTTCTTCCTCGTATCATACCTTCTTCCTCACCTTTTTCCAACACCGGCATATCAAATTTCCGAGGGCAATCAATCTAGGGAATAAGACTATCCTAATTTCTCCTTACTCCTTCGTACTGTTTTTTATTTCTCTTAAAATCCTAATATTCAGAACATATTATCAACATGCTCCGTTCTGAAATTCTAAAATAACTTATGCACATGTCTTGTTCTATACTTCTAGCAATCAGTATGGTCCACTACACACACGCCAGTACTTGTCTCGAGTTTTTTTTAATATCTAGAAAACATAATTTGAATATGATATGACGGTATGACCCATGCGTGTTAAGATAAGATTACATAATGAAAATTGAAATGGAATCTCAACATACATGATCACATCTTTACATCTTTAAAAACATGCGTGGATGAATGGGCTTTACAACGGCATGCATGTCATGGCCACTTTTTCCTCATCCTTCTTTCGTCTCTAGTTCTCCAAATATTTCATCCATACCTATTTCACCACCCGTTGGTCCACATACGTTTTATATAGCTCCAAACCCCCTCCCCCCAAAATCAATCCCAACGGCTAAATTAGCCATTGGGAACAATAAGGTGCCGCCCAGTATTCTCGGTACCGAGCGTGTGCAGGGCCGGTACCGATACTGTTTTTTTTCAAGAACCGGTAAATACCGACCGTACTGCTCGGTACGGTACGGTATTTTAAACTATGGGCAGTACTTGCAGTGTACCACCTTGGTACAACTCTAAAATCACTTAGTACATGCCTAACAGCTACTTTTCAATCGTTGGGCATCTTTTACTACTTTGGGACTGATTTCGGGGGTGTTTTCAACCCATATAAAAACCTCAAACCTTTCATTATATTTTATTATCAAACTATATTTTATCATGCATGTTTCAACTTTCAAGTATTTTAATCATTTTTTTATGGAAAAAAAGGTTTAGGGTGTGAAATTGTAACAAATAAATAAAATAAAATTCTCGATACAATTCCATATAGTCCAATTTGTAGTTTTGTATTGAACTCTGGTAAGGTGGTACTGATACATGATTTTCAACCTTAATAACAATACATTATTCAAGACTTTCAACAAGTCCTATAAATGTATCAATAAGTTATATCACTATTAATTGCTTTTTTCACTCATTTTATACTTATAATTGTTAAGTTTACTAGTTTTTTAGATGTAATAATGTTTATATTGTACAAGGAGGTTGGAATTGTTCCATGCTGAACCGCCTGGTATGGTGTATCGACGGTGGATACATACAATACCTATACCATACAAGCTGAGAAGAGAACAAAGCAACTCCTGAGACCCAGTCTTTAAACGTTGGGTATATCTTTTTCACATAACAGAAAAGGAAAATTCAAACAAATGCCATCATATGGGCATCAAATTGAATATGTAAATAGTCATCAAGCCTCCATAGATTTGGAGGTTATTACTACTGCTGAGAGCAGATAACAGACATGTGCAAGATTAATTCTACTGCTGGAAGCAGATAACAGATTCACATGTGCGAACAGAAAGCATCATGTCAAGATAGAAAATCAAATTAAAGGAAAGAATTTGTGGTCCATTTGTTTCATTGGATAAAATAGAATAGGATTGGATAGGATTTATTTATGCGGTGTATACAAGATATAATATCATTTTTATATTCTTCCAATCCTATCTTCTAATCCAAGTATCAAACAAACAATGGATTAAAATTCATAATATTCATTCATTATCCTATCCTTCTCTATCCATTGAAACAAACATGCCATTGGTGAGTATTCCAAAGGCATATCACAGGAATAACGATATCTGGAAGAAGTTTGGTTCCAGACTTCTGCATATGGACTAACATTAACTGACAAGGAACCAATTATCTTTTACCACAAAAAGATGAAGATAAAACAAATGTCATGGTCAAGGACCACATGCCCATGAGAATCAACAATATTTAAATGCCGGAATATGTGGGATATCTTAAATGAGTGCCAACACATTGAACATGCATGCAAAGTCCTTACAGTTTGTCTTTATCCATGCTGACAAATGGCAAGTTTTCCATGAAATTTGTTGCTCTATAGGCAGTATGTAACCTGTATCTAATTGCTAACTTTGCACCTAATTGGTAATGGATAAGGCCACTGCAAATGTAACAACTATACAAGAGCAGAAGTTATAAAGGAAAAGCTTATGGAATAATATCTAAGACCTATCCCATCAGTGCAATTTATCTTGAAACATTAGAATTTTAAGCAAAAGAATATCATGAATCAGCAGCTTGATGATACTTTATGATAAAGTACTAATGCCGTTACAATAATTGCATAGCAACAAAAATCCTTGTTGCCATCATCTAAGAGCTCTCTAGAACAAGCTGGCGCTTGGCCAAAATGAGATTGTAAAAAAATCTTCTGAATAATAAACCTAATTCATGTTCAATAAATTCAAAGCTGTCTTTGTTGCAATCAATCTAAACAGAATCTCTAAGAATCTTACATCTCATTTTCGTTGAGCTGAGAAAGGCATTCATCTTTTTGCACCTCAAGCTTATTGGTTATATCCTACAACCAATAACAGAGTGAAAGTGATTGACTAATCAACTTCTCATAATGGTTATAGAAAACAAAGACACTAGGCCACTGAAAAAAATATATATAAGTTGCAAAACAAATAAAGTGAATAAATCCAAAATGAACTATATTATATGTCAAGAAACATTGTGTAAGGAAAATGATAATGTACTTGATATGGATGAAAATTAGGGATCTCCTCCACAATGTTCATAGGAAAAGATATGAGGCCAAGCCTCTTTTTTTAAGTGGGAGACACTGTGATAAGCTTTGTGAATGATTCTAGCTTTGTTGAATTAAATGAGAAAAAAATGTATTGAAGAAGTTGGGCTAATCCAAGCAAAACAGGTATTACTACTGTTTTCCAACAGTGCTTTAGATGTAATGGCCACCTTCCTTTTTCGACTTTGCTCTTCGTCATACGTCTAGGTCTATGATTACATGTTTAAACAGCTCATTTGTTTAGGGCAAAAATAAATCAAGCGAAAAATGCAGACACATCAGAAAGAACCTACTCAGCATACAACTATATTTACCATTACTTTTATGTTGAATTCTATCAATCAACTATTTTATTTCTTGTTCTTAGAGGATGGTATAGATCATCATGTACATTAAAGTAGCCAGAAGAAAAATTACTTGGTTCACAAGCAGATGTGTCACAGCAGGTACATTCTGAATGACTCATCTATGATAATTAATTAGGAAGATGAATTTGACTTTCTCAAGAAACTATATATAGCTTGAAACCCCAGTTGATTTGAACAAATAAAACCATATCAGCATTGAGCGGTGTCAAGTTTTTGGGTCAGAGAGTGAACTCTATCTGCTTTGGAGAATGACTTTCTCTTTTTTCTGAAAAATAGTTGCTTGCCCATATTTAAGCTATCATCTGAAAACATTTTTCACTTGACCAAAGAACCTACCAAACACAAGAAAAATGCAGAAAACAATTTCTTAAAATTTGGAATCTAATACTTCAGAACAAACCGCTCTAAACATCCATAGCTACTCCAAAGTAAGTTGGATATTACCTTAATTGCATCATTAAACTTTGTAGACAAGTCTTGTCTCATATTCTGTCCTTCGGTCGATACTCTTTGACATTCATCCTACAAAAATTATTTTAGGTTGAAATCGAGTTGAACACATAAAAAGTAGAAAGGTATATCTATTCATCTTATTATTTAGGAAAATGTACCATAAGAATTTTATTCTGCCGCTGAAGCTCCCTACAAAGTGACTCAAGCCTCTCACGAACAGCAACAGCTACAAGCAATTCAAATTTACAGGACTTAATAAGATATTTGACCAGGATAAACAAAAAGTTCTGCTATGTGTCAGTAAGAGCCTCACATAAAGGAGACCCAGAATCAGCAGAAAACTAGACATTAGGAATTTAGAATGTTAGCAGCAAAGAGTCAATATACATAATAAATGTAGTGAGAGCTTGTTTCCATTTGTACTTATGGCAGATCAACTACTTCAGAGCAACTAATGGCAAATATAAATTTCATAACAGTCATATATAAGTCATTCTGCATTTCTAAATAACAATAAATACTACTCTTTAATTGAATGCAGGCTCCACAAAATATTAAGAATCTTGGTTAAGTAAAACCATGATTTGGATATATGATATGTAATTTTATTAATCCCAAGAGAAGAAATCGAGTGGCACTCAAGAAGTCAAGATGAGGGGGGCGTAGCATAGGTGAAACATAGAGAAACATTGTCCATAAATTAAAGTGGGGGAATCAGGAGTCTTTCTGTGATTATAGGTTCCCCTAAAATTAAAATGAGATCTTTATAAAATGATTATAAGATCAACTATACTTTGTGAATCAAAATGTTGGATAGTTGAATATATATTTCTATATATATATATATATATATAGAAAAGGAAGTGTAGCGAAAATGAGAATGTTAAGATGGATGAATGAGTAAAATAAGATCTTGTTTGGTTGACATGAGAAGTAATTTTCTGCAGAAAATTACAATTCACATGAATTAACTTTCTATATGTATTGCCCAGGAAGTATCCAAAGTGTTTGGTTGACAAGAAGTATAGGAAGTGCAACTTCCCTCCTAGAATATGTTTGGTTGACATGAGTACTTCTTAGGAAGTACATATCAAATGACCAATATATCCTTTTTTAAATATCTTTATAAAATAATATTTTAATTTATATGCATTAGTATATATATGAAAAAAATAAATTTATCTATAAATTAATATTTTAATATATATATAAAATATAATTTTTGCATATATAATTAATATAATATATACTTTATTATATATGAAAAATTAATTTTTATTTATAGTTAATATGAAAAAATTACATATTTTTATTAAAAATAAATTAAATTAAAATAAATATGTAAAGAATTCAAGGATTATCTAATCTATAATGTTGGGAATATAAATTATAAATTATATACTAAATACAAATGTGAGGGTAAAATTGTCTTTTCTTTCAAATACAATGCAGGAAGTGCAACTTACCTAGGGGGCCTAGGTAAGTTACTTTCTGCATTTTGCAAAAAGTTACACTTACTTAGGAAGTTGTACTTCCTACAAAATGTAGGAAGTGTGTCAACCAAACATGAGCTCTGTTTGCTACTTCCTGACAACTTCCTGCAGAAAGTAGTGTCAACCAAACAAGGCCTAAGAAAATGATAACAATTATAAATAACTATTGTAGCTCCAATTAAGGATGAATAAAATGAGAGAAAATAGACTGAGATGGTACGAGCATGTCCAAAAGAGATCAGTGGATAAGTTAGACATGGTGAATTGATTATAGTTAATAAGGCGAGGAATAGAGGAAGACATAAAAAACTTTGAAGTTTGAACAAAGCAATAAAAAGTAAATCAAATGCCCTCAATATAACTATAGATTAGCTTTATAAAAAGTTCAATGGTGGAAAAGATCCATGTAGCTAAATTATTTAAATAGTTGAGACCAAGGTTTAAAGTCTTGGTACCAACACACGGTACAGTACCGAAAATGGTACCGATTTTTTTTTTTGAGCTGGATAACATAGTTTTGATTCTTTTGAACTCAAGTAAGTGTTAAATTTCACTTTGATCTTTAAATTTGAAGTCTAAAACCTTGTTTAAAGCTATAAAACATCATACTTGCCCAAGAAATGATGAAAAACATCCACAAAATTCTTAACTTAAATAGTCAAATACATCAAGGTTTGCAAGTAGAATACAAGGTTTCAAATAAAATGCGAACGAATACGTTCGTCGTAGAAATTAGTCATCTCTATGAGACCAACACAACTTTAAGATGGACTTAATAGTGGTATCACTTTAATGATATTAATTACATACAACGGGCACAGGCAACCAGGTTCGCTGAAAGTTCGTACCAGGTTCGTGCATTTCCTATGACAGTCGGCGATGTCACCGTACCACACTTCGAAGACCCCTACTGCACTTGCTCGAGTGTTGCACATGGATGTGTTGCGGGAACGCGTCCAGGCCCTAGAACAGTCCCTTGGGGACGTCTCCGATCTCGTCGGCGTGGTGGCGTCGACATGAGGGCTGCTGTCCACTAAAGCGGCAGAACAGAACGCTAAAGTGGCAGATTCAATGGTCACTCCATTGGCCGACGTGAGGGCCATGGTGACTGAGTTGAAGGCGGAGGTGGCTGATCTGCGTCGAGCATGAGATGCGTTGGAGACGGCAGAAGTTTGCAGAACCATGCTGAAGGTTCTGAAGCCAAAGTCCTTCAAGGAGACAAGGAGTTCCATGTCCTTGTCGAGGGTGGAGAACTAAGACCTCCATCCCAGTCTGGCACAGGGTTTCCCTTTGTTGACTTTAGGTCCTCTTTGTTGCTGTCACTTGTCACTTGTCATATAATCTACTTTAATGATATTAATTACATAAATTGAATATAATATATATACTTAAATATGATATAATATATACTTAAATATAATATAATATAATTAAATATTACATAAAATGGATATAATTGGTTTATCATTGAATAATATATTTTATATATACTTTAATATAAGCGCCTCGCTTCGCTTGGGCTAGCGCCTCGGGCAATAAAGGAACTTCGCGCCTTGAGGCGCCTAACGCCTCGTGATAACACTGGATTCAGAATCAAGTTCTAAAATTTCTGAGAAGTTTGATTCCAGAAGTAGAACAAGGTAGAAATTAGTAAACATACCTAGATTGTCTTCGCCAGAAAGTCCTCTTGTCCGTGCCGGATAAGTTCGTGACGGATAAGTGAAAAACTCAGCGGGCAGGATGTGAGAAGGGGAGGAGTCTAACTGTTGGAGCATGTGGTAAAAATTCGTAATATTATAACTGGGACTGAGAGGTTCCAGTTTTAGGTTTTTTTTTAATAAGCACTATAGTAGATATATTTTATCTACGTGTAAGTTTAAAAATAAAACAAAATAATAACTCTGGCCCAATGGTCCACCAAAATTTGATTCCAGAACTTAAAGTCCGGAAGTTGTTCTGGAAGGCGGAAGCAAAGACTCAAAAAACAAAGATGTGCAATAGAAAAAGATCGCCGGAAACTCATCGTTCGTGCTGGAGAAGTGAGGAACTCAGGCGCCGAGCGGGATGTGAGGAAGAAGGGGAGATGAGGAAGAGCATCGAGCTTTACCAGTTTTAAGTTAGTTTTTTTTTAAAAGAAGCACTATTGTAGATATATTTTATCTACGTGTTAGATGAAAAAAACGCAATAAAGTAACCCTGGCCCATTGGTGGGACCTTTTCTGGTCCACCTTGAGGGCCAAGGTTCGAACAACAGCGGCTGTTTTTTTTCCTCATATTTCTCACATCTCGTCGGGACCATTGGTGGGACCTTTTCTGGTCCACCTTGAGGGCCAAGGTTCGAACAACCGCGGCTGTTTTTTTTCCTCATATTTCTCACATCTCGTCGGGACGACGAGATGTGAGAAATCTCGAGATCGTCTGTCTCGTCCGGACGATTTGAGATTTCTCACCGAGACGACGGTATCTCGTCAATATCTCAACGAGATGATGACCAGATGATGACCTTGACCAATACTTATGCAAAAATACTCATAGAAATCGATTTGAACGCATATGTTTTAGAAAAATTAAAACACACATTCTAGTGAACACAAGACAAATTTAGCATCAATTCACCCTTGAATGGGAACGATTTACTACTAGTTTGGGATGAACCACTTGGTGTATTGTGGTTTTTTGAAGCATGCTTGGCACAATAATTGGCACAACAATAAGTCCCACCATGGTTTAAAATCTTGGTTTCGGTACCGATTTCGGTACCTGGCCGAAACCGGTACCGTACCGTACCGACACTTGGTACGGTCCGGTACGGAAAACCCCATACTGTTTTTTTTTTTTCAGAAATAGCTCCATATCTTCAATAACAACATAATTGATAAAGAAATGCTTAAAATCAATATTCAAATGTCAATTACATGAATACAATATTTAAAATGTGGACGAATGACGTCCGTCATACCCATACAGGCCATACATATCTTCGCCTTCAGGACATACACGACTAAGGTCAACACCGTAGGTCTCTAATGCCCAGAGGGACTTCATCGGACGCGTTCACCGACTTGTGATAGATAACCCTCGTGTTGCAATAGATGAGGAAGTTGATAATGCTCATTCGGATTGGTCCGGTCCAACTATCGCACATCAAACTGCATCCGTAATCCCCCCATTGCCGCTTGACGTCGTCGATCCATTCATTTATTTCCTTGACCTCATGTTCAAGCAAAGGTCCTGAAATTTCATACGGAGTTGGAGGGGTAATACCTGGGCCTACCTTTTGGATGGTAGACACCATAGTTCGGTAGTAAGGGTTGTTGGCTGCATCTGTGAGAATCCGGCTGAAGTGGAACCATTTGGAGATGGCTTTCCCCAACTCCCACTTCTTCGGCTTGTCGTACATATCGTCTATGCGTTGTTGCTTTGCTGATGAAGGAGGAAATGCCCTGGGATCAAGATCAGAAATATTAACATTAGTTTTCCTACCACTTGCTCCGAGGTTTGAGAAGAATCCACGAAGGCTTCCTCTGCTGCATCCTCTGCTCTGAGTTTGAGGTGCTCTCATGCTAGAACTCCGGCCAATTTGAGGACTTGAGAGAATTGGACTGCTTCGGTCCATTGCTCCGACAGCCGAAGTTGAGTCGACGCTGCTTATACCACCGCTGCCACTGCCGCCACCATATTCGAATTGAGATCCGGGATAATACATCCGTTCTCGTTCGTAATGCTGATGCTCCAATGAAGCTCGGATGTCGGCTTGAAATTCCGCATCCTCGTCGTAATCGCCACCTCGAGCCTCGTAATGGTCACCGCTGACATTTTGGGTAGCTCGTCGGTCGAACTCGGCTTGTTGAGCTGCATTATTGTTCCTCCTTCTTGTTGTTGAGTTGCGCTTTGAACATCTTTCGGACTTCGGACGGTACTTTGGAGCAATTGACGACGTCGGGATATCCTCCGGCCAAGTGTTGCTTCAATCGAGTGATGCCTCCACCACGTGAAATCATATCACAGTGGAGGCATTGCCAGTGATGAGCCTTCTCCAACCGACGACCGTGTTGCCATGCGGGGTCGGCTTGAGATTTCGGCGCCATTTCGACAGAATTTCAACGTAGAACTTAATAAAAAAAAATGTGTGAGAGAGATTGATGGATAAAGGGGTAAGTGAGAGTGAAAAGAGTGTTTTGGGGGCTTTATATAGCCCCCAAAACACCCCAAACGGCTAGAGAGGCATTTGGGGTCACTGTTTATCATACCGGGCGGTATACCGCCCGGTATGATTAAATACCGCCCAGTTTGGGTGGTATATATCAAATACCGCCCGATATCGGGCGGTACAATCCAACAAATGTGGCCGACAGCCCGACAGGGCTGTCGACCACCCGTTGCCAACGGCGCTCGGCGTCGTTGGCAACGCCAACGTTAACAAACCATCATACCGCCCTTACCGGGCGGTATATAGCGAAATACCGCCATATACCGCCCAGTAATACCCTATATACCCGGTATTTTCAAATACCGGGTATATCGAATACCGCTAACCCCAAAAACCGGTAAATACTGGGCTTACCGTACCGTTTCGGCCGATTTTTTAAACCATGAGTCCCACTATGACTTGCACAGTTAAGGTTACTCTATGAACAATAGTAAGGTTATTCCTTTTTAATAATTGCACAAGTTTGCATCCATAGAAGAAACTTCTTGCTAGCAAGGATAACACTGGATCTGTTGACCCACTCAAAACCCAATTTTGGTGGGAGCCAGCCCGATGTACTAGGACTAGACTTAGCAGCCATCAGCAAGCTTAAGTCTGATCTGATTAATGTAAGACATTAGCCCATCCTCCAATCAGCATATAGTTCCTAAGTCCTAACTCCTAACTTCCTACAACCAACAAAATCTAATAAACTCTCTAGGTCTAGGGGTCCTATAGGCATCACCAGTTCACCAATTTCAAATGTAGAAAGATATTGTTACTTCATATCTCCTCAATTATCTCAACTTGCAGAAGAATGATAACCTGATAGCCTGTTCTTTAATTTCATGTACAATTCCAACCAATGTTATGAACTTTATCCTTTTAGCTATCAGCACCTAGATGAAAACCCTAGTTATCATGATGCTAATTTGAGTGCTTCATCTATGTAAAGTACATATTATTTCTATTAATGCATTTATCATAATTTTTCATATTCAAATTTTTTTCATTCAACCCAATCTAATGATCCATCTATAAGTGTTCTTGTATTCTTCCACCCTACTGGCACAAGAAAATGTAATACCAGCATTTTATAGAAGATCTACTCATTGAAATTCACCAAGTTGTAGATAGTAGAAGCTTTGAAGCAAATTTTACATCAAAATTTACTCTGACATTAAAAATGACAGTAAAAGAACTTCGTGACAATATCAAAACTGCAAATTAGTAGACAGACAAATTGAACATCATATGAATTTGTTCATCAATCACAAACCTGCATCTCTCTCTGCCACAACTTTTTGATAATTTAACGTAAATTCTAGCAGCTCTTTCTCTGTCTTTGTGTTGCGCTTTACAACTTTTCGTTTTGCTTCACTAGTTTCCTGAAAGGCCATCAAACAAAAGATGGTATTGTATGACGCAGAAGAGTTTCAACTTTAAAATGATTGACTTATTACCAAAAACATCAAGGTCGCTCTCTTTCTTATAGTTATGCTAGCCAAATTATGTGCACGCACAAACAAAAAGAAAAGTATATGTTATAAAACTAATAAATTCTAGGTGGCTAATGGAATTGAATCAAATATTGTCCAAGAACAGATATACAGAATGCCAGTAATGGTGATCAGATACATTCAACCACGAACAAGCTTACTAAGAAAAAATAACCAATTATGAGTCTAAACATATTTACCATGATATGGGTTAGAAACACAACATCCATTTTCTTAATATGTAAGAAGTTTTTCTGCATATTTACTTGTGTACTACATAAGAATTTGGGGTAAATCAAATGGTTACTAAAGAAGTTTGATCATTACGTGAGAATAGGTGGAAGACAGTTATGAGAAACCAAATAGAAATGAATGATTATACTAAAATCAAGGTTTAAAATCTCATGTATCCATACAGATCTCTCGGTGTGTGGGAAGCACCATTAGGTATTAGTAATGAAGTGTACCGGCACATGCTATAGTTCAGTGCACTGGACTTACATAATAAACTATACCAGTACAAGTTTTTCTTATATTTTACACTCCAAACAATATTTTCCATAGATTACTTTTTAAAATGATTAAAAAACATACATAATGTACTAATAAAGCTTAGAAACATCCCAAATTAAAGTACAACACTTGAATTTAGAATAAAAAGATATAAATTTAAGTAAGAAAGCTGAAGAGTGGTGTCCACCATAATAAGTAGGCATCTCAACATGCTCAACACGACTAAGATTGATATAATAGGTTTTCAAAGCCCACATTTAAAATTTATGACATGTTATGATGGTTTGGTATGTGAAATACCATATTGAAATTAAATTTTCTTTGGTCGGAACCCATTGACTAGTCTCAGATCCGTGGACTTTGCACCATAATGTGCAAGAGACTCAATAAAGCAGGAGGCTAGGAGATACTATTGAACTCGACCTTCTCAAAGCTATTCATCATGTCATGATGGTAGCCATGCAATGTTGTTAGCATGGTTTAATATCTCGGTACCGGTACCGGTACCGATTTCGGTCGCCGACCAGTACCGGTACCGTACCGACACACGGTCTGGTCCGGTACGGAAATTGCATACCGGTGGTGTTTTTTTTATTTAAGAAATAATTCCAAATCTCCAATAACCATATAATTGATGAAGAAATGCTTAAAATCAATATTCAAATGTCAAATACATGAATACAATATTTAAAATGCGGACGAATGACGTCCGACGTACCCATACATATCTTGGGCTTCGGGACATACACGACTAAGGTCAATACCGTAGGTCTCTAATGCCCATATTTGAAAATTTTCCCATGGCATAATTTCTTGGTATCCACTATACCACATTGTCATTAGCGATTATTTGTTGGGATTCCAAGAACTAGACCCTGTATCATCAGTCGAGTAGGTACTAGATACAGAGTAGGTTGATTCAAAAACTTCTTGCAAACTACTCATCATATCGTGATGGTAATCTTGCAAAGCTATCGGTCCACCTCCTCGATGCGGGCCTCTCTTCTCGTACACCTGAGTTGTTTGTCCGATTCTAGCACCATGGTCATCATCTTGGGTGGCGTGATCGAAGTATTGCTCATTTGTCCATAGATCATCATGTGGCAGTGTTGATGGCACGACGGTGTCTTCTCCACCAGCTCCATCATCATCATCATCTCCTCCGTCTTCTGTGCTACTACTGCTATGAACGGAGGGCTCGTCTTATTCGTCCTCTTCTGCAATCGCATCCAAATGATCAATTGGTCATTTACCTTTGGCTTTGCCTTTTGCCTTTGAAGGTGTTGCCTTCTTTTTTCCCTTTGATTGGGAAGAAGGAGTCCGATTCAGATCGACGTCTTGCTTGCCGAATTCGTTGAGAATCCAAGGGAGTAATGGTCATGTCTTCTGGTTGGCTCTCAGACTCAAGTGCATCAGATATAATTCGTGAAGGCCGAGGTGGTTCGCCTGGTTCATCAAGAAGAGGTTGGTCGCTCTCCATTGCACTCCACAAATCAATTATCGGGTCTGCATCATCTTGGACGAACTCGACATCGAACGGATCTACATGTTGAATATCTTTGTTTTGTAATGTCCGCATTCGAAGCCGCATGTTGTAATGAACGTATACTAGCTTCTCTAATCGGGCATATGAAAGCCGGTTGCGCTGCTTGGTATGAATCAAGGCGAAGGTCGACCAATTTCTCTCGCATCCACTTGATGATGTGGTTTGCGAGAAGATACGTGTTGCAATCTTCCGAAGAGTTGGAGCTTCGGTTCCAAATTGCAGCCACCATTTAACTGCAATAGATTTAAAATTGATATTAGTAACGAGATTACCAATTTTATCATTAATAAATAAATTGACAAAAAATTATATCTACCTGGATCCATAGAATCTCGGCACGATATTGCAAATGGTTCTCCGAAATTGCCACTTGAATCTCAGAAAAATCTTGATCCATTTAGAGCTTGTGCCGCTTCTCTGGTTGATGCCGACATTCGTTGTATGACCTTGCGAAACGGATATAACAAACTATCCATCATTCCAAGATCATATCGATACTGGTATGCGGGATTTAAATAATACGCTACAAAAAATTATAAATTTAATAAGTAATTTAGCATAATGAATTAAAATTAAATAAATTTCAAAAAATTAAATAAAAAATTACCCGCGATGTGTATGTCACGACCCATTTGATCCTCACACCTCTGGGAGATAACGTCGATGAAGGGTTTATATTTAGTTGGAGAAATCATAACCCTCTTGATTTCTTCTTGTGCTTGGTGGATGTAGTGGTAGAGATGACCCATTTGAGGCATCTTTTCCATATCCACTTGTCGTAGAACCTTGTACAATAGATCTACGGCGACGACTATCTCCGCAACGCAATCCCAGAAGCGCGTGTTGAGGATGTACTTCTCGGTTTGCTTTCCATCAGTAGTTCCGACATATCTTGATGTAGACCATTCCTCACTTGTAAATATTGATCGAAGGCCCGCCTTAC
This sequence comes from Canna indica, assembly GCA_034359265.1. Classification (NCBI taxonomy): domain Eukaryota; kingdom Viridiplantae; phylum Streptophyta; class Magnoliopsida; order Zingiberales; family Cannaceae; genus Canna; species Canna indica. Next base: position 18,049,419 of record CP136892.1, read on the forward strand.
GTTGTTGGAGCGACCTTAATACGATGAAGTTGGTTGCAAAACGAGTCGCTCTCGGTCGAAGAATTTCACCTAAAATATGAAATTATTATTAGTAATTATCACCTAAACTAATTAATAAATAAATACTATAAATTATTTTTAAAAAATACCTTATGTAAATTTTCTCATAAGGGTGTGTACCCATGTGTGGTTGTATATGAAGCGCGTAATTTGTTGCGCCTTCTTTACTGTCATCTTCACCATCGGTATAGCACCGATATCTTTCATCATTAAGTCTACACAATGGCTGCACATGGAGTCCAATATATGTGAGAATAATCCAATTCGACTATCTCACCTGCCCTTTTGAAATTGGCTCCATTATCGGTTATAATTTGAACAAAGTTCTAGGGTCCATTCTTCTCGATCACCTCCTTCATCAGCTTCGAGATGTAGACAGCGCTATGGACTTCATCGGACGCGTTCAACGACTTATGATAGATAACCCTCCTGTTGCAATAGACGAGGAAGTTGATGATGCTCATTCGGGTTGGCCCGGTCCAACCGCACATCAAACTGCATCCGTAATCCCCCCATTGCCGCTTGATTCCGTCGATCCATTGATTTATTTCATTGACCTCTTCTTCAAGGAAAGGTCCTGAAATTTCATACGGAGTGGAGGGGTAATACCTGGGCCTACCTTTTGGATGGTAGACACCATAGTTCGGTAGTATGCGTTGTTGGCTGCATTTGCGAGAATCCGACTGAAGTGGAACCATTTGGAGATGGCTTTCCCCAGCTCCCACTTCTTCGTCTTGCCCCAAGCATCGTCTATGCGCGGTTGCTTTGCTGATGAAGGAGGAAATGCCCTGGGATCAAGATCAGAAACATCAACATTAGTTTTCCTACCACTTGCTCCGAGGTTTGTGAAGAATCCACGAAGACCTCCTCTACTGCCTCCTCTGCTCTGAGTTTGAGGTGCTCTCATGCTAGAACTCCGACCAATATAAGAACCGGAGGGAATTGGACCGCTTCGGTCCATTGCTTCGGCAGCCAAAGTTGAGCCGACGCTGCCACTGCCGCCGCCATATTCGAATTGAGATCCGGGATAATACATCCGTTCTCGTTCGAATTCAGCATGCTCCAATGAAGCTCGGATGCCGGCTTGAAGTTCCGCCTCCTCGTCGTAATCGCCACCTCGAGCCTCATAATGGCCACCGCCGACATCTTGGGTAGCTCGTCGGTCGAACTCGGCTTGTTGGGCTGCAGTCTTAAGACGTTGCTCCTTCTTGTTGTTGAGTTGCGCTTTGAACATCTTTCGGACTTCGAGCGGTACTTTGGAGCAATAAACGACGTCGCCATATCCCCGGTCAAGTGTTGCTTCAATCAAGTGATGCCTCCACCACGTGAAATCATATTACAGTGTAGGCATTGCCAGTGATGAGCCTTCTCCAACCGACGACCGTGCTGCCATGCGGGGTCGGCTTGAGATTTCGGCGCCATTTCGACAGAATTTCGATGTAGAAATTAATAAAAAAAAAATGTGAGAGAGAGAGGGTTTGAGAGATTGAGAGAGATTGAGAGTTTAGATAGGTAGAGGGGTGAGTGAGGGTGAAAGGAGTGTTTTGGGGGCTTTATATAGCCCCCAAAACAACCCAAACCCAGCCCCAAATGGCTCTATAGCCGTTTGGGGTCACTATTGATCATACCGGGCGGTATACCGCCCAGTATGCATGTAATACCGCCCAAACCGGGCGGTATGATTCAGAAACATGTGGCCGACAGCCCTGTTGGGCTGTTGGCAATGCCAACGGCATTGCCGCTTGATACCGCCCGGTATCTCCCATACCGGGCGGTATATGGCAAAATACCGCCGTATATCGCCCGGTATACACAATATACCCGGTTTTTTCAAATACCGAGTATATCGTATACCGGAAACCTAAAAAACCAATAAATATCGAGCTTACCGTACCGTACCGGGCGAAATTTTAAACCATGGTTGTTAGTGCTCAAGAGTTCTGCTTCTTTCTTTGCCCTTATTTTCGTATACTCGAGTGATCTTGCTCCTCCTATTGTCGTCGTCTTCTTCCTATGTGTAATGATCAAAGATCAGCTCGTTGGTCCAAAGACCTGCTGGAACAGAGGTTCCTCATCCACTTGTTAGTGTTGGTGTTGCTGGAACAAGGTTTCTCCTCCATTAGTTGCATCACCACCAGCACTATGTACAGAGACCTCTTGTTCTTCAATAATTGCACCAAGAGGATGAGGATCTGTGGTTGGTCATTTGCTTTTGCCTTTTGCAGTTGTCTCCAATGGTGCAGAAGAGGTATTCTTCTTAGTTGGTTGCAGTTCAAGTTGCCATTTAGATTGGGCTTTCAATTGAGAATGCATCTGTTGTAAGGGAATAATGTTCATTTCCCTTTCAATCTCTAACTTTTAGTATCTTTTGGCTTCTATATGTCTTGTTGGGTTTATTCTTCTGATTCATTGCTTTAGACAAGAAACTAGAAGCTGAAGGTGCATTGCCTACTTCATCTAAAAGTGGTGCATCATTCTCCATTGCGCTCCACCAATCCATCACAACAAACTCTTTAACAAAAATGGAACTGGAGAAAAGAGAAACTAGGCAAGTGATGAAATATTATTCCAACATCTGTTGTTGTCATTCTATCCAAGATATCGAAATGATAATTTCAAGGGCATTATAGAAATAAATGAATATTATCTTCCTTGTTCTCCTTTCTATTTACACTAACTCCAAATAGGAGAAATCTTCTTTCCCCTACTTTCCTTTCTCTTGTGTCCAAAAAAGAATAGAGAACTTTGTATTCTCTTCTCTCTCCTTCTTGCTTTTCTCTTCCTTTCTCTTCCCTCCCACATTTTCTATCCTAATAAGGCACCAATCTTCAGTGTACAAAAAATTCCAACCATCCCAGCAAATACTTCATTGTCCATCTTCATGGTCTATTAAATTTGATTGAATTGTTAGAACAAGGGCCTGATTGGCACCTATATTCTAACATCCACATTCCACACTGACAGTCAAAGCCAGTCAGACATGAACTATGAAAAAATTGTGACAGAGCAGAACAATAAAAGAAAACAAGTTAACATCCATTAGCTTATGCACAAATAAGCAATGGAGAAACAGGAAAATAACAGCAGCAGGTCTCCAAATTCATGACTTGTGCAAAGATATATATATATAGTCTGTTAAATCTTTACTCCAAAAGTTTAAGCCATAAGGAAAAGACCCAATCTACATTTATACTTTACCAGTCTTCTTTAAAATATAGGAAATATTGAGAACAGACAAAAAAAAAAGCAACATATAACAGAATTCAATCTGGCTAGAAAACACTTTAGAAATCCATTTTTATGAATCAAAAAACATAATAAACTTAATGCATTGGGCCCCTGCAACACCAAGGTAAAGGCTACTGTTGCTCACACTTGGAATGTTACAAATCCTTATGTTAAGTTACACTTAGCTGGGATAGCTGCAAATGGTTCGCTTTGATCGAACTTCATGAAGCATGGTATAATTGATTGATCCAACAGATTAATCATAAGTCAAGAGCAGTAGCCGCAACAAGTGACTGCTACTGCATCAGAGTAAAAAGGGAAGAGGGGCACCTAAAATACCAGATGACGAAAAGAGAAGAAACAATAGAAGAGAATCAAGAGATGATAAAGAAAGGAGAACAGAACCAACTCCTTTAGTTGAAGGGCTATAGGAAGGAAAGTTCCTCTAATGTTTTATTAAACATTAGGGATGGATAACTTAAATGAAAGCTGCAAAAGGTCTGGTTGGAAAATTGCAAGTTTCAATCCATTTAGGGATACATGCTATCATATATACATAGTTTGAAATGCCAAGTTCATTTTCCTATAAGCAAAAAAGTAATATCTGCTGGTTTAAGGACAATACTGGAAGGAGCAATAGACAAGGTAGAAAACAAAACCATATTCATTGTGGCAAGAGAAAATCCATGTACAAAAAATGCAATGCAATCTACCAAAAAATAAACAAAATTCACATGGCAGAGAAAAATTATTAAGTAATGCCTTCAAGAGCAGGAATGATAATGTACTGCATGAATGTCATAAGCACACTTCCTCAACAAAGTTGCAATATCTTTGAGATCAATCTAAATTACTTAAGATATGATAATAATATGCAGGTATATTCACAATAATTGATTTAAAACATCAATGCATTTTTAGAATCTACAATTGATTTAAACATTCAACATATTCTTCTCTATATCTGACCTTTAGATTGGTGGCATGTAATTCCATCTGGGCTAGATTGGTGACCTGTAATTCCATCTGGGCTTGAGTTTCTGTAAAATCCATGGGAAATATAAACTTGTCATCATTTTTTTATATATAGCTAGGAATATTGGACTACTTTCTTCCAGAACATTACATATAGAGGACCAGGCAGTAGAGACAAAAAGGAAATTCACAAGTCATGCAGAAATCATTACAATATACAGTTTGCCAAGTATTTCTTCCAAGTACATCATTGCAAACTATAACTATTTGTTTCTTACCATACATCCACACAAAAGGCTTCAGTGGAAGTAGCCTCAAGTAAAACGTGTACAATCATATCTGTGAGGTCTTTCTTAATAAGTAATAATTATAGTTCGCATTGTGGATATTGTTTATAATACCATCAGAAGGCACAATAAGCATGAAAACATGGGTATTATTTCTATTTTCATTAATTATTTGGTTAACAATAAATTGGAGAAATGTTCTTCTAATCAGTTTATTTCTATTCTCACTTCTACTGTATATGCATATGTTTGTGGTATTCAATGTAAATGCCAAAAGGTTATAGAGAGATCCATGGGGGGTGTTTATGGGTATTATTTCTATTTTCATTAATTATTTGGTTAACAATAAATTGGAGAAATGTTCTTCTAATCAGTTGAGTCAAGCTAAGAATAAGTAGGAGAGTAATTCTCCTTGTTAGTTTCATTAACGGACCTACTAAAAAAATGGCCCCAGATGTAAAGGAAGGGACAATTTGGGTGAAAATGAATAAAGTTTCCCTCTTCCTCCCACGCAGTGACAATATAATTAACTTACATGCTGACCTTTCATTCATTGCTTCTATTCATTTGTGATTAAACGATGTTAAATGTATCTTGTGCAACTAAAATTCAAAAATAAGTCCTCAAAAGATGAAACATTTATTACATTTAGTAGATAAATTATAGAACTGTTCAATCGGCCTGCTCATTCACACAACCATTCAAAACTGCATAAAACAAACAGATATCACCAATTTTTAAAAACTATTCTTACAATGGTAATCCGAAATGCCAAATGAAATTATGTTTAAGACAAATTCAACATTGTTTGACCACTAATTCAGTCATTCAAGGAAAATTTGAAGGCAATGAATCACTAACTAATGCAACCACTAAAGAGAACTTTGAAAACACTTAATGGCCAATCAGTTCAAACACTTGGGGAAGGATTTGAAGATAATTAATGCAAATTAATGAGACTGATTAAAGATTTTCTTTTGTAATTTCAAGACCTTTTTGAAATAAGCAAGTGCCGATAAATAGGTTTGCCCAAACACCATCGGGATCATTTTGATCCTTTATATTTTATGTTATCCTTCATTAATAAAGGTATTGGAGGGCTTCCCATCATTTAACTTGGATGGAAATAATACTTAGTTAGAGGGAGCAAACTCTAACACCATTACCAAAAATAAAGTAACAAATTTTCAAGAAGCCTCCGTAGTCCTCTTTAGATGGATGATAAAATCATCTTCAAATTCAAGACACAAATTAGCCTCATTCATCCTAACCCACTAATGTAGCTATTATTTTCCTTAAACCATAACTGTAGTAAGAGAATCTGTCAAAACATCTACAAAAAATTATCTACAAGACTACAACTACAACTTTATCATCACATATTCAATTTTACTAGACCTAGTTAAACTTGAAAATAAATTATATCAACTTTTCTGTAAATTTTCTTGACTTAGTTTTTGGACAGCATCAGTATAACAGTATGATTACAGCCACAATGGATTTGAATGACAAAAATATCGTACCACATCCCAGATGTAAGCCTGAATTGATGAGGCCCTCCTCAAACCCCATAACAAGAACATAACAAATTGAACTGCTTTTTTCTTGCTAAAATAAAATAACTTATACAATCAAACTGAGTAAATAATGATAAATAATCTGTTTCAGAAGTTAAACTCAACTTTTTCCATAACAGGGCAGCATAACCCTCAGAGTTCTTCTATACTTTTTGTGATACTTCTTGTCTAAAATTATTAAGCAAGCATTGTGCCATGATGTGCAATTTTACTTAGTTCAGTAATCCATAGTATTTTGTTGAATAACATTTCTAACTTATTTCTCTGAGAAAACTTGAATCTTTATGAAACTCCTCATCAGGACATTGTTATAGCGCTTACGGGATTATGCTGATAACTTAACTGGATTCCTTACAACTGCAATAGTAACATGATTTGCTCACGATATGGTTTACAACTCATACGTACGGGATGTAATTGAGAATATTGAGAAATGAAATGGGAATAAATTTAACACAAAACAAACAGATATGGCAGACCAATGTAAAGGGGAAAGGGCAAGAGTTTTCACCTCTTTCTGAACTCTGGCAGTCTGCTTGGCCGTTCCCTTCCAGAGATGTACCTATCGAGACCTCATCCTTGGGTATAATCGACTCCGAGGCACCATCTTCCGGTTTCGATTTTAGGATCCCATCTTGCCCCATTGAATCGGAGCAATCGCCGACGCTATTCCCACTCCTCAAGAAGTCTGCCGAGATAACGCACTTCTTCGTATCATCCACCACGTTACCCGATGTTAGGGTTTCCTCCGATGAAATAGAGGGCGGGGGCGATGGGTCGACGTGTAGCTCGCCGGAGGGATTGTGATCGAGGAAGGCTTCCTTGTAGTCGGACGGTGGAAGCGGTGGCGACGGTGAAGGGTCAGGTAAGACCTCGACGAAGCCGTCGGGCAAGGAATCGGCTTCTGGGAGGCGGTTCGCCGGAGAAGTCTCCATTAGGTGAAGTGAAGGGAAAGGACGACAGTGGGGAGTGAAATATAGGTTTTGGGCTATTTTGTATAAAGCAAGCCCATATTATTAGTTAATCAACAATTTCCTGAAATTATATTTTCCTCAAGAAAAATTCCCGATTTCGGATTAAAAAATGAGAAATTTCTAAAATCGGAATTTCATTTTTCAAAACCCGAAAATATCCTCAACTTAACTGGTAAACGGCAGGTTGTAAAAATTATTGAAATCGGGAAACCCGATTACCCCGTCACCAAAAGATGTAATATTTCCACCTTCTCTCTATGTCATCTGCATTCTTCGACTACCCATGTTCGACGAGTTGCTAGTTACCGCCCCAGGATTTTGGTGATCGGTGCTGAAAGTTCTGCTCGATCGTGATTCTGGTGATATTGTTGAAGCCCTGTATAACATCGTCTCACTCTTCCTCCTCCGGCGTGAGTCATTTGCATGCTTACAAGAATAATGCTTGAGTTTTATCTTGTAATCTCATTTTTTTATAGTGTAAAAAAAGTGGTTGATACATATGGCTGAGAAAGAAACCATTAGAGACGGTGTAATAAGTATTAGTAGAGATTTTGAAGAGATTTTGCAAAAGTCTCTAATCTATTATAGAGTTTGTACAAAAGTCTATAATTGTATTATTTGATTCATGAAATGAATTTTGTACGTCATAAAAATTGTACTAAGTTATCTTAACATGCACGTTGGTCAAAAAATCACAGGGTTATAGAGTTTGAATAAAAGTCTCTAAACTATTATAGACTTTTGACCGAAAGTATTGAAGATGTAACTTTAGTGTGAAAAAATTGTATTATAGTCATGATATGTATATTATACGATTAAATAGAGGTCGTAGGGTCCCCGAAAAATAATTGTTGGTAAAATAAATCACCTTATGTGAAAGTCTCTAACCGGTTAGAGACTTTGCCAAAATGTTTTGAAGGGATACCTTTAGTGCGAAGATGATCCATGATATCTATTTTATACGATAAAGTAGAGGTCCTAGGATCGCCAAAAATAATTTATGGTAAAAAGTTGACAATTTATTTGAAAGTCTATAACAAGTTAGAAAGTTTGCTCTAATGTTTTGAAGAGGTACTTTAGTGCGCAGATAATACATTATATCTATTTTATTCGATAAAATAGAGGTCCTAAAGTCGCCAAAAATAATTTTTGGTAAAAAGTTACAGCCTATGTGAAAGTCTCTAATCAGTTGGAGACTCTGCCCAAATATTTTGAAGATGTACTTTAGTTACAACCAATGTGAAAGTCTCTAATAATTCTGACTATTTATGTCTTTTATATGCTTTATTTAGGGTTGAGATTTGAAAGTTGTGATGGTTGACAAAATGAAGGAGACGACTGTTGATATTATTGTTGGTAATGTTGCTGAAAATATTATGTTAGAGCCTATTCCTAAAGAAGTCCTTACGTATATTGATGGTATTGAGAGCCAGAATAATATTTCATCTATATCAACACAACATGTATCTAATATAGTTGACAATGGAGATAGAATTCATTCTTCGATTAACCTTAACCTAGCACTTATATTTGAGGATGATACATATGATATAGTGGAGCATGAATTAGCTAATGAGAGGATTAGAGAAGAAGTGGAGCAAGCTGAGAACCACGATCGAAATTCAAGGATCATCTAGTAAGGAATCAAAAGTACACACCTGCTATGTGACCGAAATTCAAAAATCTTTTGGGGTTCATATTTCATATAAGAAAGCATACAATGCACTTCAATTGCTGAGATGTTCAATATCTTCTCATTTTTTGTGAGTATTTTGAGCATTTGGCGCATGCTTGTGTGGGTTTAGAGAATATTTAAGGCTCATTATATGTATTGATGTCACACACTTGAGGGGAAAATATCTTGGAGCTCTAATAATAGCGACTGCTATTGACGCATAGAGTAGACTTTTTTCGATAGCATTTGGAGTTTCTGATATTGACGCACATTGTATACCTAACTTTCGCGGTTTGAGCATTATGAGTGATAGAAATCCTAGTATTTTAGCAGCTGTGAGAAAAGTACTCCCAAAAGCAACGCATGGATATCATATAATGCATTTAGACAAAAACCTAATACACGATGCGAAAACAAATGTTTGTTGTCCTTTTTTGGTCGCGCTGCAAGAGCCACTACGCAACATACCTTCAATGAATGTATGCAAAAGTAACCCGATTGGAAAATGAGAGATGGGCAACATTATTTTTCCCTGGTCGTAGGTACGATATCATTACTACTAATGTCATAGAAAGCATGAATTCTTTATTTAGGGAAGTACGGGAGATGCCTATTACAACTTTTAATTGAGATGACGAGATGCAAAGTTGTTGAATGGTTCTATAAGCATCGTAAAATATCACTCAAATTGACTGGAATTCTAACAAAAAGAGCTGAAGTTATCCTTGTTGAAAATAGGAGCAAGTGTTGTTGGTATTCGGTCCATCCTCATACGGATCATTGCTACCAAGTACACACATCACATCAAATTGTCATTGTTGATTTACCCCACCGATCGTGTTCTTGCAATAAGTTTCAAATATTTGGTGTTCCATGCTCGCATGCTATGACAATTATTGGTTATTGTAGTCTAGATCCTTATCCTTTTTGTGAGCATTACTTTATCGTCAAAACATACAAGAAAATATATGAAGATAAAATATTTCCTACTAGAAGCAAGCAATACTGGCATCGAGAACCCTTTAATCCTTTGGTAAGACCACCAGAAGTCGTGGCACAAGCAGGTCGGAAGAGGAAAAATCGAAGAGAATCTCGTCATAATGGTAAAGTACCAAAAATGTCACTACTAGAAATCTGGCCATCTGCGACGGCCTAGTTGGCGATCGCAAATGCGACGATTTTGCGACTACCGATAATGGGGGTCGCAAGGGGGCCATTATTGCGACAACATTGCGACCGCAGAACTCATCATTGCGAAAATACCAACCCCACGACGACGTAGCTACCGTTTTGTGACTACGATTTGGCGACCGCGTGTAACGATCGCAGAACCGATAGAATCAAGGTTGTTAAACTCGATAGTTTAAGTAAACTCGTGAAGTCTCCGTAAACTCGACTCGTAAACTCGTAAGAGTTTACCTGATATTAAAACAATATTAAAAAATATTATACTATAAAAATATAATCTAATATAATCTAAAAATCATAATTAAGGCGTAGTTCAACTCCCTAATAAAGCACAAATATAGATAAAATATAAGAGTACAAGTCTAATACATACATAATGAAGCATTCTAAGTCCATAATAAATCACACACAATGACTCAAAGATAAAAATATAAAAGTACAACATCAATCCATAATAATTATCATCAAATCAAGTTCATCCGAGTTTACCACGAGTTTGACCGAGTTTACTCACGAGTTTGACCGAGTTTGTGCGAGTTTACAGAGTTTACCCGAGTTTACCCAGAAACGAGTTTGAGTGCGAGTTAGCTCGATTTTGATACCTGGGATCGTAAACTCGTCCGAGTTTACGAGTTAACTCGCGAGTTTGACAACACTAGGTAGAATATTATTTTAAAAGCCCGTCTACCCTTTTCTCTTCCCCACACGCGCTCTCACTCTCACGACTCTCTGCGATTTATCTTCCGCTAACTATCGACCGCTACTGCCGACCGCCCCTTGCGCTGCTAGCATTGGAAACATTGGTATACATCCCCATCATATAATTGAGAATATGTTATTAGTGGATGATTTAAACCATAACTTACTTAGTATTTCACAACTTTGTGATAAGGGGTATCTTGTAGTATTTAGTACCTCAAAATGCTTGATTAAAGATGCGTCTACTAATGATGTTAGGGCTGTTCACGGGTCGGGTCGGGTCGGGTTTGGAGAAAAAATCGACCCGATCCAACCAACAAACAAACGGGTCGGGTCGGGTTTGAAGATATATTTTTTTTTAACCTGACTCGAACCGACCCACCCAAAATTGAATCGGGTAATCGGGTACCCGTTAAAAAAAATAAAAAAACTTGAATGAGACACACACGTCTCAAAAGACACGCATGTCTCAACATTCACGCCGCGTATTCTCGTGAAAACGCGACCACGTGGGCCACGTATTCTTGGGAAGACGCGGAACCACGTCTTCCCGAGTTGTTTTTAAATAATTTTTTTGAAAATAAAAAAATAAAAAATATATAAATAATTCGGGTAATCGGGTTGGGTCTCGGGTCATCGGGTTTTAAATATTGAAACTCGGACCTGACCTGATTATAATCAGGTTTCAAAAATTTGAACCCAACCCGCCCGGGTGGACCGATTACCCGACCCGACCCGATTGGTTTGGGTCGGGTTGGTTTCTCGGGTTTGACCCATGAACAACCCTAAATGATGTTATTTTCATGGAAAGTAGAAGTGAAAATGTTTATACTTCGACTCTAAATCTTTTGCCTAATCCTAGTTTTAGATGCCTTGTTGTGATAAATGACATTCCTTGGCTTTGGCATCGTAGATTAGGTCATGCTAGCATGAGTCTTATACAAGAAATATCTAGGAAGGACCTTGTAAAAGCGATTCCTAAAATTAAGTTTGAAAAGGATAAGTTGTGTGATGCATGTCAAAAGGGAAAACAAGTTAAGTCTTCATTTTATAGTATCAACCAAGTAACTACATCTAGACCTCTAGAATTAATTCACATGGATTTAATTGGACCTAGTGAAGTTACCGGCCAGTCTAGGTGGAAAATTGTATGTATTTGTTTAGGTTGATGATCTCTCTAAATTTACTTGGGTTTACTTTCTTGCTAAGAAAAATAAAACTTTTGATTCTTTCAAAAAATTTGCAAAGAAAGTTCAAATTGAAAAAACGAAATGCCTATTTCAAAAATTTGAAGTGATAATGGGGGATAGTTTAAAAATAAAAAGTTTTCCGAATTTTGTGATTCTCTTGGTATTGGTCATACATTCTCTTCTCCTAGAATCCCCCAACAAAATGAGGTTGTTGAAAGGAAAAATAGAACCTTTCCAGAGATGACAATAACTATGTAAAATGAAAATGATTTGCCAAAATATTTTTGGGCCGAGGCCATTAATACTTCATACTATATCTTAAATCGTGTCTTAATACGCCCTAAATTAAAGAAAACTCCTTATGAATTGTGGCATGATAGAACTCCTAATATAGGATACTTTAGAGTGTTTGGTTGTAAATGTTATATCTTGAACATTAAGGATTACTTGAGAAAATTCGATTCAAAATCCGATGAAGAAATTTTTCTTAGATATTCCACTAGTTCTAAAGCATATCGTGTTTATAATAGAAGAACATTAATTATAGAAGAATCCATGCATGTTGATTTTGATGAATCTAACAAATTGGGTAGAAAAGTTGAAGTTGTGAATGTAGAGGAAGAACTTGATGGGCTAAATCTTGGAGAGGATGAGGTTGTGCAAGAGGAAAATGAAGAAACTCAACATGAAGAGCACTCCCCTTCTACCTCACAACTTCACAAGTTCAAGAAGATGAACTACCACCACTACCCAAAGCTCATCGCACTTCAAGATATCATCCAACGGAGAAAATCATTGGTGAAATGTCAAGGGGTGTGGTAACAAGATCTACTCTTAAAAATATTTGTCAATTTGTTGCTTTTATTTCTCAAGTAGAACCTAAGAACATAAATGAAGCCTTAAATGATGAATTTTGGACTTTTGCCATGCAATAAGAATTGAACCAAGTTGTTAGAAATGATATATGAGACCTAGTGCCTAGAACTAATGATCAAGCGATAATTGGTACAAAATGGGTCTTTAGAAACAAACTAGATGAATCCGAGCAAGTCATTAGAAACAAAGCTATATTAGTTGCCAAAGGATTCAATCAAGAGGAAGGAATATATTATAATGAAACCTTTGCACCGGTAGCTAGATTAGAAGCAATTAGAATGCTTTTGGCCTTTGTAAGTTTTAAAAGATTCAAACTTTTTCAAATGGATGTCAAAAGTGCATTTTAAAATAGTTTCATTATGGAGGAAGTTTATGTGGAACAACCTCTCGGCTTTGAAAGTTTTGATTTTTCGGATCATGTGTTTAAATTAAAGAAGGCTTTATATGGTTTGAAGCAAGCTCCTAGAGCTTGGTATGAGAGGTTATCAAAATTTTTGGTTGATCAAAGTTTTTATATAGGTAAAGTGGATGTTTCCTTATTTATAAAGCATGATAAAAATGAGATCTTACTTGTGCAAATATATGTTGATGACATCATTTTGGATCTACTAATGAAACTCTTTGCAAGTGATTTGTTACATGCATGCAAGATGAGTTCGAGATGAGTATGATGGGAGAGTTAACCTTCATCATTAGACTCCAAATAAAAAAGAAACAAGGGACCTTCATAAGTCAAGCAAAGTATGCCAAGGAGTTGATTAAGAAGTTTGGGATGCAAGATTGCAAGATTGCTCCAACTCCAATGAGCACCTCAACAAAGCTTGACAAAGATGAAGATGGAGAAAAGATTGATGAGAAACGATATCGAGGTATGATAGGTAGTCTACTTTACTTAACTGCAAGTAGACCGGATATAATGTTTAGCATTTGTCAATGTGCATGTTTTCAATCTTGTCCAAAAAATTCTCATTTTAGTGCCGTAAAACGTATTTTGAGATACTTGAAAGGCACTATTGATTTAGGTTTGTGGTATCCGGCTTTTTATCATTTTGACTTGTTTGGTTTTTCGGATGCGGATTATGTGGGTTGTAGGGTTGATAGGAAAAGTACTAGTGGGTGTTGTTAATTCCTTGGTATGAGTCTTGTCTCTTGGTTCTCCAAGAAGCAAAACTCGGTTGCACTCTCAACTACCGAAGTCGAATACATGGCCACGGCTAGTTGTTGTGCTCAAATACTTTGGATGAAGCAAATACTATTAGACTATGATTTGAGCTATTCTTGTGTTTCTATCTTTGTGATAACACTAGTGCTATCAATTTATCCAAAAATCATATTTTACATTCAAGAACCAAGCATATAGATCTTAGGCATCACTTACTTAGAGATAACGTATTAAAGAAAAACATTTCTATTGAATTTGTGTCTACCGATAAGCAACTTGCGGATATTTTCACAAAACCCCTTAGTGATGAAATATTTTCAAACTTAAGAATGCAACTAGGTATTTGTACTTTCCCCGGAATTTGAAAAATGCACATGTCTTTCAAAAATGAATTCTTGATGTATCATCCTCACTTATGTACATGCCTTGTAATGAGGCTTTGCAACTTATCAGTGTTTGCCTAGTATAGGCATCCAACGGTAGGAAGGACTATAGTGTTTGATGATACTCGATTTTATTGAGATTTTGATTTTTTGTGATGATATCATTAATAGAACCTTGCTTTCTTTCTTTTTTGATTGATGTAAAAAGGGGGAGAGAAGCTTTGGTCACACTTGGTTTTAACGATGCATATAGATAGGGGAGTACGGATTTCATGTTTAAATAGTATACATGTTGAAAGGGAGAGCTTAAGCTAGCTTTTAATACCAAGTTCATTAAAATAAAAAATTGGATGCATAAATTGAACCTTTGGTGTAGTTTTTTGACAACACTCTTAGTTTTGATGATAACAAACATGGTTCTAATAGTTTCATCAAGGTTTGGTCTCAGGTTGGACATACGATACGCATCCGAAGTTCGTTGGAAAAATTACAAAAAATCAAGAATCGAAGGCTTCGGAGTCGAGCATGTTAAAACCTTGGTTTGATATCCTCATTGAGTTCATAACCCAAAAACCGAAATTCGAACCCCGAAAATATAAAAACCAAAAAAATAATTCAAAAAATAGTCTTGAAATTTCTAAGTATAGGGGTCTCCTTGGAGGGCTACATAATTTAGATATTTTCTTGCCATAAAAAGTTACAATAATTGTTCCTTAGATAAAAATAAATTAGAGACATATTTTAAAGGAATTTTTGCAAATCGTTAACCTAAAAAAATAAGGCTTGAAATGCTAGAAACCTCCAAACTACCCAGAATTCCCAGAATGCCCCCAACCAGTTTTTTAAAAAATTGCTAAGTATTCCCAAAATGCTCCCAAATGGCTCTTTTTCAAATTAGAGAAGGCTTGAATGGATCTTTTCTTCCATACCCTAATACCAACTCTATAAATACACCAAATACTCCCTTCTTAAGGTCTCTAACTATTCCACTGAGCTATCAAATATTTTCTTGAGCCTTAAAGAGTGATTCTAAAGTGCAAATTCTAGTTGGTGTGGACATCTCTCAAGCCCTCAAACTTGGTGTGGACATCATCCTAAGGCTTGGAGTTCTATGAGACATCAAGGAGAAGCTTCAACTAGTGTTTGTGATTTACTTAAGCTTTTCTCCTTGCATTTTCTACTTATTGTTTTGTTGTTTTCATTTCAACTCAATATCAGTTTGTAACAAGGTGTGGGTGACACACCTTGGGTTTGACTTGTATGTAACTTTTAGAGTTCCTTAGGTTTGAGGTAGGGGCACTCTCATTATGGAGAGATAAGCCATTGGTTAATCCTAATTTGTAGGAAAAAAAAGTTAATACAAGTAGTTGTGATATCCTTGGTGGTGAACCAAGATAGTAGAGTAGGAAGGTCCCGTAACTACTCTAACTATATTGTTAGCTTTGCATCATTGATATTTTGAATTACTTAGTTCATCACTTGAGCATAATCATATCAAAACATTCATCATAACTTAGAAACCTAGAGTGGAATTTAAATTAGTTGTGATGAAACTAGAATTGAAGTCAATCAGACTCACCCCCCCCCCCCCCCCCCCCCCGGTCTAGTGTGTCTTAACACCTTTCAGTATGTAGGCTGCCATATACCCTAGAATGACCCTAAATCTTATAAAATAAAGTGCAGGAATTTACCATTTGTAAGGCTGAAATTTCAGCCTCAAGCTGAAATTTTCAGCAAGGGGTAGGTGAGGTAGAAAATCTGTATTTTCTATTACTATTTGCCTGAACATTTACGTCATTTGGTAGCTATGGAACTATGCTTGAATGTCCGAAAATTTCCGAGTGGTTGGGTAAAGTTTTGAGTGTGAAATGGTTGATGGCGTAGAGGTGCAACGTGCTGAAATTTTCAGCGATGTGTTGAAATTTCTGTACACAGCAACCTACCAAATACTTTCCTTTAGATAGAAAACCAGAATCTAAATTTCAGTAAGTGGTTTATGAGGATTCTCTGTTTTGGCCGAGTTAGGCCGGAGGGTGCGCGACGCGTATGAGAAACTTATTAAAGATCCTCATATTCTTTTATATCAGCTTTATTGATGTCTTATTGATATATTATTGTATATACATGTGGTTTGGCTTGGTAGTGGTTGGGATAGCCACTCACTGAGCTCGATGAATTCATTGCTCTCTTGTGTTGTTTTGTAAATCCCGATCATTGAGGTATGGCGTGGCTGGTGGCGACAAGCTCTGGTGGCAAGTCTCGTGGATCTAGATGATGTAGTCGAGTTGTAGTATGAGTCTAGTGTTTAGTCTTTGAACATGTTAGTGTTGGCCTTTGTATGTTGGCTATATTTGACAAAAGTAATGATCTCAGTCATAACTATGAGGAACTCTGCATATATTGCAGACAACCTCAACTATGTGAAGACAGTCTCAACTGCTCCAGCAATCTATGATTCCTCTTGTCAAAGATGCAGCGCAAAAAGATGATGTTTGTCTCCTACAGAGATATTGACTCTTGGTCTGCATTATTAATGATGATTCTCTTTGTTGTCTCTGAGATCTTTTAATCATCATTTCTTTATTTGTCCGAATATCTGCTTTAAATAATTTTAGGGCGTTACTCTTTGATGTTTATGATCTTTAGGAGTTATGCACTGTCTATTTGTTTTGAACCGATGACTGTTGGCTGCTTAACTGATGAGTTCATTAAACAAATAGTTATGAACAATATTGATTCAGGTCTTTCGCTTGTCTCATATAAATTTCGATGGAAAGATCTAATTTGCAACTCTCTCCATGTACGAACATTACATTGCCAATTATTGAGATGAGTTGAAACTACTAAGTGCAGAAAGACAACAATCTACATCTTTTATCTTCAGGAGAAGATTGGTTTCGGGTGGATAACTCACTACAACACAAGACTATGTGGACGATGGAACTCTGTGGATGAGATGTCATAAAGAGATTTTTGTTATTTCCAATTCACTATAGTATTGTAGTCGAATTTCGGGTGTGAAATCCAGAAGACTTATTTTTTACTTATAGAGAGTGGAATGAGCATTTGTTAGGTGAGTGCCCCGCAAATTAGGTGACTGGTTTGTCACTGAACTGCATAAACAAACATCTTGTGTTTCCGTGCATTCTTTTATTTTTGGTTCTTACTTTGCTTCTAGTAGCAGTTGCAATAAGTAGTTGTAACTTCCTATTCAACTGCCCTCAACAAAAATGTCCTTAGAGACATGTACTGTCAATTGGTATGAGAGCGGTTGTGATAACCTTTACCTGCACAAGATCCTTGGTGTGTCTTTTTTTTTTCAAGCTCAAGATGGAAGGAATGTCTATGAGAAATTATGTTAATATTCCTCCTTTGCTTATCAGAACAAACTATGCTTTTGGAAGGCTAGGATGAGAGCTTTCATCAAGTCTTTGGATGATCTTTGCTGGGACGCAATTGAGATTGGGTACACTACAAAGTTCAATATGCAGATAGTCTTGAGGAAGCATATCAGGAGATGTTTGACAAATAGGTTGAAGTGGCAAAACTTAACAAGTCTCTCAGGGATCAGAACACGCTTTTGATAGAAGAAAAGAAGACCCTTACAGAGAAAGTTAGAAACCCTCAAAGATAAATTGTTCAACAAGAAGACAAAGAATCTAAGTTAATTTCCAAACTTGAAAAGGTAAAGAAGGAAATTAAAATGATGAATTCTATAGGTACTCTTAATAAAATCTTGAGTGCAGGAAAAAGTCCTTCTAATCACAAGGGACTAGGATATACTAGCTCACTCGGTCTCAACTGCCTACTCAATCGAGAAACTTTCATAGAGGCTCTTCAATTCAGGCTCTTCTAATCACAAGCCTACTATAAGAAAGGAAGATAGGGTGTCCAAATACTACTATTGCAGGTGCAGATGACACATTATTACAAATTGCTTCAAACTTTTCAATAAACTAAGGAGAAAGAATTAGATAAATTACCTAAGGAAAAAGGTTAAGCAAATCTGGGTAAGAAAGACTGATTTTAACTGCCATGTTGCTTTTATGTCAAAGACTGCTTCTTCTCTTAGATCTTGATATTTCGACAGTGGTTGTTCTCAGCACATGACAGGAAGTCCTAAAAATCTGAGAGATATTCAGGAATATAAAGGTGCAATTGTCACTTTTGGAGATGGAGGACAAGGAAATGTCATAGGAGTTGGAACTATAAATATTCCAGGAATTCCTGATCTCAAAATTGCCCTGCTTGTTAAAGGTCTCAAGACTAATCTTGTGAGTATAAGCCAATTGTGTGATCAAAATTTAAATGTTCAATTTACAAAAAATAGTTACAAGGTTCTTAATAAGAATGGTGACTATATTCTTAAAGGAAATATATCTAGAGACAACTGCTACAAAATTACCTATTTTTCTATTGTCTTTCAGTTATCTCTTCTGACATTAATCTGTGACATCGACGATTAGATAATGTTAATTACAGAGATCTAAAGAAGCTTGTAAATGCTGAAGCTGTCAGGGATATTCCTAAACTTTCAAGAGAACCTGAAGCTGTCTGCCGAGCTTGTAAGAAGGGAAAATAGACTAGGCAGTCTCATAAGCAATTACAACGGGTAGCTACCTCTAAACCTCTTGAACTTCTTCATTTGGATCTGGTAGATCCCATGCAGGTTGAAAGTATTGGTGGTAAAAAATATGTCATTGTTTGTGTGGATGATTTCTCACGTTTTACTTGGACATAATTCCTGAAAGAAGTCCAATCCTTTTAACACTTTTAAGTCTGTATGTTTGAGACTTCAGAATGAGCAAGAACTCCATATTCTAAAGGTGATCAGAATAAGGAGTGATCATGGAAGAGAATTTAAGAATATTTCGTTCTTTGAATTTTGTGATGAAAACGGTATACTGCATGAATTTTTTGCTCTAAAGACTTCTCAACAGAATGGTGTAGTTCAGGAGATGGCTCGAGTTATGCTTAATTCTAAACAAAATTTTGAAAGATTTTGGGCTGAAGCCAACAACACAGCTTGCTACATCATAAATCGAGCCTATCTCAGACTAAAATCTACTAAAATTTCTTATGAAGTATGGAAAGGTAGAAAACCTAACCTTACATATTTTCATGTTTTCGGCAGCAGGTGCTATGTTCTAAATGATATGAAATACCTTGGAAAAATGCAAATCAAAAGTGACGAAGCCATATTTCTTGGCTATTCCAAAAATAGTAAGGCATACAGAGTCTACAACAAATGAACTCAAACTGTAATGGAATCGCAAAACATGAAGGTTGATGACTCTCAAATGTACTAGACCCTGCTGACTGATAAGAAGGCAGTCTCAACTCCCGATAAGACTACCCAAAACTATTCCAAGACCAATGAATAGTCAGTTAAAACTGCTAATATATTCAAATGACCATGAGACTGATACTGAAGTGGAAGATGAAGAGGATGAATCAAGATCTGAAAAGTTTGCAAGATCTCTCAAGGATCATCCTCTACAAAATGTAATTGGATATGTATATGATGGAGTTAAGACCAGAAATCAATCCAAGAAAAATCACCAGGATATGATCAGAGCTACAGCTGTTTGCCCTAAATGATGTATGAGAACTTGCATCAAGACCTGAAAATATCAATGTTATTGGAACTAAATGGGTGTTTGAAAACAAGATTGATGAAATTGGAAACATTGTAAGAAATAAAGCCCGTCTTGTTGCTCAAGGCTACAATCAAATTGAGGGTCTGGACTATGATGAAACGTTCGAACCAGTTGTAAGATTGGAATCCATCAGGTTACTTCTAGCCTTATCCTGTTGTATGAAGTTCAAACTATTTCAGATGGATGTTAAGACTGCCTTCCTCAATGGATTTCTCAATAAAGAAGTCTATGTTGATCAACCTAAAGGCTTTGAAGACTTTGCTCATCCATACCATGTGTACAAATTGAAGAAAGCTTTATATGGCCTTAAACATGCTCTTAGAGCTTGGTATGAGAGACTCACCCAGTTCCTGCTCTTGAAAGGCTACAAAAGAGGAAGAGCAAATCAGACATTGTTCATCAAAAGAAAAGAGTCTCAACTGGTAATTGTTCAAATTTATGTTGATGATATAGTTTTTGGTTCAACCTCTGAAATTTATGTTAAAGAATTTATGGATGACATGAAATCTGAGTTTGAAATGAGTATTGTAGGAGAAATGAGCTATTTACTCAGTATTCAAGTAAAGCAATATAAAGATGACATATTTATCTCTCAGAGTAAGTATGTAAGAAATCTTATTCACAAATTTGATCTAGACAGTTCTAAGATAGTTAGAACTCCTATCTCTACTCATGAAACTGAGTAAAAATGATGAAGGTAAAAGTGTTGACCCTAGTCTAAATAGAAGTATGATTGGCAGTTTATTGTATCTGATTGCTAGAAAACCTGACTTATGTTTCAGTGTTGGATTATGTACAAGATATCAAGCTAATCCAAAGGAATCTCATCTACAAGCAGTCAAACAAATTCTCAAATATGTTAAAGAAAAAGTACATCAGGTGGTTGCTTCTATATTGGAACAAATTTGGTAGCCTGGTTAAGTAAAAAGCAAAACTCTATCTCTCTTTCTTCCGCAGAAGTAGAATACCTGACAGTAGGTAGTTGCAGCACACAACTTATCTGGATGAGAAATATGTTGCTTGATTATAGTTTAAAACAGGAAGAAATGATTATATAATGTGATAATACTAGTGCTATAAATATCTCAAAAAACCCTATTATGCATTTTTGCACTAAACACATTGATATTCATTTTCATTACAATAGAGAGCTGGTTGAAAGAAAGGAGTTACAATTGGAATACATTCATTCAAATAAGCAGGTTGCAGATATCTTCACAAAGGCATTAAGTGGAGAAAAGTTTGAGCAGTTGAGATTTGCTCTAGGACTGTGTGTCATGTGACACAATTTTTTTTGGAAGAGTGGAATAATTGAAGAGTCTTTCAATTATTTTTCAACTTACCTCGTTCATTGAAGATTTTTACTCTCCCTCATTATAGTTTTCGGCAGGCATTTTGTACCTTTATTCTCCTCTTAATGCTCATTGATTTTTTTTCTTCAGCGAGAGGCTGCTATTTATGAGGATCCGAACATATGAGTTTTATATCCTCAATTATGTTATCTTAGCATTGCATCTCGGTTCAATGTATGAAAAATAACCGTCATTTTTAGTCTTCAATCATCCTCTTGTCTACCTCTCATCTATTTAATCTGAAGTTTCAATGATAGGCTGTAAAACTAGCAAGATGAGTCACAAGAAAGAGATGAATGCTTCTTTGGCAAAGGAAATTGTGTTTTCAAGTTCTTCTGAGAAAATAGAAACACCTATTCCAATTACGTCTCCTGATAAGATATCTTCATCTTCTACCTCCCAAAGTCAACATCTGTGAAAGAAATCAAAGAAGAGAGCTTCTGACCGTGCTCTAAGAAGAAATGAAAGAGGTATAGCTCTATAGCCCTCAAATCCCTATCTAAAGTTCCTGGTCCTAAGGGGGAGGAATTATCTTTTGAGGGGAAGAGTAAAAGATGAAGTCATTTTTTTTATGGCGCTTCTTCCGAAATAACTAAATATTGGTACTATTTCTTTGTTGTTGCTGATGAAGAGCTTGACTCCATTCCAGGAAAGTCTGGACCTATTTTATTTTGTCTAGTTCTTAAGACTAAGACCGTCATAGTTGAAACTGTATCTGAAGTAGTTAAAACTGCTGATGCAAGATTTGAAACAGTCACTGCTCCAACAGCTGCTGACATAACTTCAGCTCTTGCATCCAAAGTCTTGGACATCTATCTAGCTCCAACATCCTCAGCCGAAAGAGCTATTCATGATGATCTATTTAAAATACAAGTGTCCTTGGCTCAGCTCCACCTGCAAGTAATCTCTATTGAGAAAAAGATTCTTGAATATTTCATAGCCGGTTCTGCAAGTTCTACATCTCTGCATACTGGAAGGGTCTCTGGTTCGTCCAGTAGTGGAGGAGTTGATATTGTTGAGTGAAGAAAGACAATAATCTACATTTCTTATCTTCAGGAGAAGATTGACTTCGGGTGGATAACTCACTACAACACAAGACTGTGTGGAGGACAGAACTCTGTGGCTGGGATGTTATAGAGAGGCAAGTTGGTATTTATTTGTAATAACAAATAGGTTTTTGCAGTGGCGAAGCCAGGACCCCGAATTAAGGGGGTGCAATATTTTTAAATTCTTCATTTTTAAAAAATACTTATCAAATGATCCTAAATATAAATCAAACTTTTATTATGTCAAAAGAAATGTTTTAAAAAAATTACAAAGTCTTTCTTCATAATTGTCCTCTGCGCTTCATATTCTGAAAACACTGCAAAATCAATTCATTATCAATTTTTTCAAACACATCACTCTCGATGCAAGTAACAAGACAATCATTCATCCAATCATCTCTCATTCGATTACGCAATCGAGTTTTAACCACCTTCATTGCCGAAAATGCTCTCTCCACGGTTGCAGTAGCAATAGGTAAGATTAGTGCTAACTTTATAAGTAAGTAAACCAATGGATAGACATTCTCTCTTTTAGTCTCAACTAACTTATTTGCAAGGCTTCCAATCCCATTTAAGTTTGAAAATTCCTCGTTATTACACATATCAACAATGTAATTCTCAAGTTGGGACTCAAGCATCACCAATTTAACTGCAGAAAACTCAGACGAATAAGAACGAGCAAACTGAATCAACTTCTCCATGTTAAAAGTATCAAAATTACTATCTGGATTTAAACACTGCATTGAAAGTAGTAATTATGTTGTCATTTCAATGAATCGATTATTAAGTTTTTGAAGTTGCATATTTATGATGCTATAAAATAAATCTACTCGATAATAGTGCAAATATGTAATAGGTTGTGCTTGAGCTTTACGTCGTGATCTTCCCTTAAGAACATATACTTCATCCATATTCGGAATTTCAATATCATGCTTATTGAAAAATAATGATACTTCATTTAATAAATCCTCCCAACCATCTTTTCTCATTGTTTGCAATCGCTCCTTTGAAATTTTGACCTGATTCATAGCATTCACAATATCTTGATCTTTCCGTTGTAAGAGTGATGATAATTCATATGTAACACCCAATAGGTTTTTCATCATATGCAAAATAAATGCAAAATCGAATGTGAGCATTGAATCTAAAAGATCATTGGCTGTTACCTTTTGCTCCATTGTCCAACCATCTTCTGTAACATATTCAAGAACCTCACTTACTGAAGAAAACATCATGATCAAATTAATTATTGTTCCATAATGTGAGCCCAACGAGTATCTGCTGAACGTTTAAGACTAATATCTTGATTCAATCCTCGTCCAGTCGCAATTTTCCCAATTGCCAATGCTTCTTTAACTTTTGTCATATTTTTATCACGAACCATATCTTGACGCTTGCATGAACCTTTAACTACATTCAACAAGTTGGATACCAATTCAAAAAATGATCTAACTTGAAAATGATTTTTTGCAACGGCCACAAGTGTAAGTTGGAGTTGATGCGCAAAGCAATGTACATAGAAAGCAAAGGGATTTTCCTTTAATATGAAACTTTTGAGTCCATTGAACTCCCCTCGCATGTTGCTAGCACCATCATATCATTGTTCACGTATTCTTGACATATTTAGTCCAAATTTAAAAAAGCAATGACTCAATTGGTATCTTAAGTGATAAAGTTGTGGTATTATTTACATGCATTATCTCAATGAAACACTCAATAATGTCTCCTTTTTTATTTACATAGCGCAAAGCAAGAGCCATTTATTTTTTATCAAATGCATCACGTGCCTCATCAACTATGATAGCAAAGAATTCATCTCCTAAATCTTTAATAATTGCATTAGTGGTTTCTAGTGTAGCAGCATGAATAATATCTTTCTGAATATCCGAAGAAATCAACTTATTATTTTCTGGAGCATTATCTAGTACAACTTTATTTTTGTCTGAATTTTGATCCGCTAAAAAATTGAGAAGTTCTAAAATTTTTTCTTGATTTTTAGAACTTATTGATTCATCGTGACCACAAAATGGAAGCCCTTGTCGTAAAAGCCATCTGACACAATCCATTGAAGCAGACAATCAATTTCTATATATATTGCGGACTTGTTCTGAATATCTACACAATGCAGTTTTAATATGTTGATATTGTTTCATCAGGTCATCACCAATATATTTTATAAATCTTTCATTTTTATAAATATTTAAGGCTTGAGAATGAGCACTATTCGAACCACCAATATATTTTATAAATATTTCATTTTTCTTATTCCAAGTAGTGAATCCCTTCACCGTGAATGCATCTCCACCTTGTTTGCCCATATCATTTTGGAATAAATAACAACAAAAGAAAAAAAACAACATCTTTTTCTATGCTATACTCAAGCCAACTAGGATGCTCACTAAACCATGATGCACAAAATCTTCGTGATGAAGTTCCCATTTCCTTTTGTGGAGATTTATATGTACGAGGTTGAAAAGGTCCCTTCTGTAAATACCATCTTCGTATGTTATCTTGATCATTAGGATGAAACTCTAAAATTTTGTGTCGTAACCCCGGGCCACAAGGAAGATAATCAATATTATCTAGAACTCGAAACTAACTTTTAAGTTGTTTTGCATCACCTTGTGAAGATGGTGATTGATCCGATGGTGTTTTTCTTTTGAGAAATATATCCATAATCTATATAATACATTTAAGCAATATATTTAATTAAATTGAAAATCAACTCTTAGCTTTAAAATAATAAATATTAATCAATTCATATCATAACCTAAATTTTTATACATTCAATAACAAATATATAATTCTTTGTTAATTGCAGTGGTGATTTAAAAGTTAAAATTATTTCTAAATTCTAATATATAATGTATTACTTACCTGGACTCAAGAGGAAGAGGAAGATGAAGATGATTCAGATGAAGCTTTGACTTTGACTTTGAGCCTTTGAGTGCTCGAGCATACAAGTGGGAAGCAAGTAATGATTTCTAAAATATATAATTAATCATTATAATAAGGATTCAGGATTGTTGTTGATTTAAAACTCATTTCTAATATATAATATAGTTCTTATTTGCTTACTTGGACTTGGGATTTGAGATTTAGGAAGAATCGAAGAAGATGAACTGATGAAGCATCGATTGCAGAGTGGAAATGCACTGCTCCAACGGACGACGACATAGTGTAGTCGTGTAGAGGATGATGTCCGATGGCACTGCCTGGGAATCTGTGATTGAAGATGTTAGCGAAAAGATCAGGAGGACGTACGTGTAATGACACGAGCAGTGGCGAAGTGTGAAGGATTATGCGAATATGCGATGATGCTCCGGCGCCGACGACGACAGTGCGACACTGCTCTGCGCCTCCGCCTGTAGCAATGATGCCTCAACGTCCAGGCGTGAGGCGTCTTTACTGCTCCGCTAGTCCGCTGTGAGCCTGTGATGTGTGAGTGCCGAGCGAATCTGCGATGGGCCGATGGCCACTGCTCCGCGCCTTCGCTAGTACTCCGGTAGCATCGCAACGATGATGCCTCACTGCCTCAGTGTCTAGGTGTGAGGCGTCCCTCTGCTAGTCCGCTGTGATGTGTGAACGATTGAGTGAATTTGCGATGGACAATGGAAGTGCAGATATGAAAGATCGTGAGGAGAGAGAGAGAAAAGATAGTGAAGAGAGGATTTGGAAACAACCAATAGTTGAGTCAATTAAGGAGAGATTTGGGGTGACCGAATTTCGAAGAGATGCTGCAGCACTGATATTGGAAGGGGGTGCAAAAATTTTCATGAAGGTGTATCTAAGTGGGGCCCTTGCATGTATATGTAAAAGTATATTTAAAATGTAGGGGTGTCATTGGACACCCCAAGCTGTAACGTGGCTTCGCCCATGGGTTTTTGTTATTTCCAATTCACTGTAGTACTGTAGTAGGATTTCGAATGTGAAATCCAAAGGACTTATTTTGTACTTATAGAGAGTGGATTGGGCATCTGTCCAGTGAATGCCCCGTAGATTAGGTGACTGATTTGTCACTGAACTGCGTAAACAAACCTCTTGTGTTTGCGTGTGTTCTTCTATTTTGGTTCTTACTTTGCTTCTAGTAACAGTTGCAACTTCCTATTCAACTGCCCTCAACAGAAATTTTCTTAGAGACATACTATCAGAACATGTTGAACTCTTAACATTATGTCACTTTCTTTGGATCTGTTTCCTTATGGTATTGTCTCAGTTATTTGGATTGACATTTGATATTTTGGTATATGGTTTGGTGTCATTTTGAGTTGGTATGTTGCAAGGAAATCTATTCTTCTTATGATTGGTTGTCTATAGTCTGGTAGGTTTTGGAGTGCTTGTTCACAGTCTGGCAGGTCACGTGACCCAATTTCACTACTAGAATTGTCGTCATCACCGACGACTCAAGCCGTGGATGAACCATCGGTGACAACTATCACGGATGGTGTTAGCCGTGGAAAAATGCCGTCATTGATGTGCGCGTCTCAAATAAGTTGTGACGACCTCTCCTAACCGTCAAAACTAATCATCAGCGACAGCCGCGGGCACTGTCGCTGATTTAAACACATTAGTGACGGTTGTAGGCGGCTGTCACTGATACAAACACATCAGCCATGACTTCGGGCCGTCAGTGATACTATTAGCAACCGTGATATTTGGTGTTGCCCAGGCCATCAACCATTTATGATAAGCTTTCAGCCACGGCTTAGTGATGGTCGACCGTGGGTAAGCCGTGGCTGAAGATATATCCTATAACTGGAAAAAATAAAATTTTTGTAAATTCTTATATACAATGATATTTATAGATTACAATCTATTTTCAATCACAGATTACAACCAGAAAATATCATACACATGCATTTGAAACCAAACATACAAGTTTTACAAAAATATCATCAATCTAAGCCTCAAACCGGAGGTAAACAATTATCAAAATATCATATATATACAACCATAAGTATATAAATAACTATCAGTATACAAACAAGTATCAAAATATAAACAAAATACAATAAACTAATATCTCAAACGGTTACAGTGGAGGCAGTGGAGTCAAAAGCGATTGGGTCGGGAGTATCGACTGGGTCGAGGAGGACGACGGTTGCGACATCATTGGTAGAAGGCCAGAGTGAGACGCAATCTAAGTGAGGAGTGTCTGCATGTTCTGCATCGTCTGTCTCAACTCTTCATTCGTCCGTCTCTGCTCCTCAATCTCTAGCCTCTGCTCCTCCATCGCCAGCCTTCGTTCCTCCATCGCCAGCCTCTGCTCCTCCATCACCTGTCTCTGTAGGGTGAGCTCCGACTCCAAGGCCGCTATCTAGCTTTGGTCATGCGCTCGGGATATCGAGGGCCGCTCACCCGCAATCGGAGGGGTCGGTGCCCCAAGTGGCCCGAGCACGACGCGTGCATGGCCACTGTCTGCAAAGTCATAAACACGGCCATGCTCCCAGCCACCTGCGGCCTCCACCCAAGCTGCTGTGTTGAACTCCTCCGGTGTGCCTCCACGCTCAATCACAATCCTCTTGTATGTTTCCTACACGTGTTTATATTTTAAATATATATAAACTATAAATAAAAGTTGTGTAAATCAAATAGATATAAATACTTATCATTATGGTCGAGGCTCTGCTATCAACGTAGTCCCCCGCTCCTCGTCGACGACGGTGAGTGCGCTCAAACACCTCCATCATCGACGGGCGTTGGACGGTGCCATCCTCCGACGCGCGTCTTACATTAGAAAACAAATACATTAGTATCATTATACACAAAATATAATTTAATTAAAAATAATTAATTTATACATACCATA
The DNA here is from genome assembly GCA_034359265.1 of Canna indica. Classification (NCBI taxonomy): domain Eukaryota; kingdom Viridiplantae; phylum Streptophyta; class Magnoliopsida; order Zingiberales; family Cannaceae; genus Canna; species Canna indica. Next base: position 18,077,560 of record CP136892.1, read on the forward strand.
CGACACTCATGAACCGCAAAAGACATGGAGCTACCAGTGTGGCGCGCCCCCGTGCCGTCCCCCCCGGACATGCGATTTCTCGACGCAGTCAGGGAGACCTCCTACCACTCAAGCGTGGCCCACCACTCAACGAGCTGATCCCACACAGGGCCAGGAATCCACTCGGGGGCGTGTCCCCGAGCATGCCCTATCTGTGTGGCCCCCAATCATCTCATCACGGTCTGACGGGCCCCCAGCCATCTCAACACGCTCCCATGTAGCCTCAATAAAAGTGGTATGGTCCTCCGGTCATGTATAATGAGTCTGCAAAAATAAAATATTATTACTGATCAATATTTAACATTAACATTAATTTAATAAATATACTTACCGAGAACTCTCGCCATAATAAATCCATATGTTCACGGGGCACGTGAGACCATGTAGGCCACACCCCGTGCATAAACTTTCGGATCGTCCCTGCTATCATGCGGGGGACATCCTCCTGCTCAAATTTGAACCAAATATAAAATCATATTATGATATTTTGAATTATAAATTATACGAAATAATTAATGTACATACTTACCGTCTTTTGTGTACACTAACTGCTCTGCGCAGTTCTCCCTCGGGTGGCGGAGGGAGAATTGTGTTAGGCCCTCGTGGCCTACATTTGGAATACGATGGTCCTGGATCTGTGTGGATGGTAGTAGGAGGTGAGGGGATGGTGGCCAGATCAGGTGGGGGAACGGTGGATGGATCAGGTGGGGGGATGGTGGCCTGAGGTGAGGGGATGGTGGCTGAATGTGGGGGGATGGTGGTAGAAGGCAAAGGGTCAGTGGGTACAGGTGGGGCGGGTGGTAATCATCGGGGGGTCCTACGAGGAATGCCTCCTCGGGAACTGATATCTCGAACCATAGTTGTAAAAAATTAATATAATTAGATTATATATAATAGATTAATAGATATATTTAATAATTGAATATATACTTCACATTTATAATTCTTCTTCTTCGTCATTATCATCATCCGTGTAATACTCTTCTTCTTGTTCTTCTATATCAGAATCTTGAAATTCTTCTTCTTCTCCTTCATCATCATTCTGTCCTTCCTCAACTTCATTATCGTCGTCATCAACGTATTCTATTTCCAATTGAACTAACTATGTGTCATCATCCTCGAGTATTGGACTAACTCATTCCACTTCAGAAGGAGCCTCTTCTTGATGGAAGTCATCTGTTGGCTCATTCTCTCCAACTACCGAGTCAATTTTTCTTCTGGCTTTAGTCTTACAGACTACACGCCAATCTGTCATATCTTTCTTTCGAGACGGATACTGCATATAATATACTTGTTCAGCTTGAGATGCCAATATAAATGACTCATTTGAAGCCAATTTTGATTTGTAATTGACCTCGACCAGCTGTTTATACACTACAAGAAAATAGGGTATCACCAACGGACTAAATTCGTTGGTGATACCTGAAAATCCGTCGGTGATACCTGAAAATCCGTCGGTAATGGTCTTACCAACGAAGTGTTCGTCGGTAAAATCCGTTGGTAAATGCCTGCTCGGTAATACCGACGGATTTTAATAAATCTGTCGCTAATACCGACAAATTTTTTTTTTTGTTGGTATTACCAACAACTATATTTACCCGTTGGTAATACCAACGAATATATTATCTGTTGGTAATACCAACGACTATATTTTTGTTGTTAATACCAACAGTGACCACTGTTGTTGGTATTACCAACAGATAATTTTTGTTGGTATTAGTAACAGATACGTCCGTCGGTAATAGTCCTATTGGTATTACCAACAGATTGTCTGTCAGTATAACTAACAAAATCTATCCGTCGGTAATACATTTTATGGGCCCCAAATCAATTTTGAAACCATGATATACACCTCAAACGTCACATTTACACACGAAATCATAAAATAAGTTTTTTGAAACCACACATGAACCATTGTATTTCTACATCGGCACACACGTATAAATTTAAGAAAACCATTGTATACATTAAGATTGTGCTAGTCAAGCAAATATATTATTTCAGAGTTTCAATACATTAAGATTATTTCAAAAATATATATAAGTGATTTTTTTCCAAAAAAGTAGATCATTGCACTTCATTCTTTTTATACCTGCATGTAAAAATAAAAGAAATATGAATAAAAGATCTTAAGTAAATGATAACAACTTAGAAGTTGAAATTTTAGTATAATAGTAACTTAGAAGCTGAAATTTTAGTATAATAGTAACTTTGACTAAAGAAATCATGACGCAGTACAACAATCACATGCTAACCAACGAACTCTTGTCATCCACGATATTCAAGTAGTACCCACAATTAACAGATCTTATAAGTTCCTCTAATCAGATGGTACACAAAACATATCACTTGGATGTGGTATCTTCACTTTTATCTGAAGAATCTTCACTTGGATGTGGTACCCACAATCAACCACCTTCTATGCAACAACTACCAAAGGTAAATGTTTTTGTTGTCCATTAAGTCTATTCATCCATGAAAAATACCAACCTGGATCGAATCAGAAATCCAAGTTTCCATATTTGGACATCACAGCCACTTAAGAAATACCACAAAATACAACGAGGTAGGATGTCACACTAAGATAACTTACATTCTTGTTCTCTACTAGATACAAAGATATAGTTCTAGTTCTGCATGGAGGCTAAAGATCTTAGATATATCAAGTTACACCTAATCCTCTCCTACTAGATATATCAAGATCCTAGATATCAAGGTTGTCAAAAGCGTTAAGCGCACTCAAGGCGCAAAGGGTTCATATCGCCTGAGGCGCAAAGTGCAAAAAAGCGCGTGCCTGACTAAATTCAGATAAAAATTAAAAATTATGTATAAGCCATAAGCAATATAACATATAACAAATCAAACAATATGAATTTGACATGTACCAAGCAATAATAGGCTTAATAACAAATCAAACCACAATTACCACATGAATCCAATTATCTAAATTAAAGAGACACAATCACACAACACACCAATTAAGCCATTGCCACAGTCAATACTCAATAATCAATGCTGGTTATGAGTTATGACTGTCACTGTATTGCCAGTCTGCCATAGTCAATACACAAGTATGATTAGATGACAAAAATGGTGAAGTCTTTAGATTAGAGACAAATATATGCTTGGATCGCTTGAGGTTAAATGGAAGGGTTTCACCCAGAATATCCTATATCGCGTCTCCCATCACGATCACACAATTTAAATGGCTAAGCACTAAAGAACAGATAACATATCTAACAATATTTCAAAATCCAGAAAAAACAGTCCTATACGAACTACCATAGTGTGTAAGACAATAGCGTGTATAAAAAACACGAGAGAAAGCATCCTCCAAGAGTTAACCACATGGTAGGTAGTTTAATGGATAGTGGTTGATTGAAGAACTCAAACAATGTATGGAGCTAGTAAGAAGATCAACCATTGATCATAAGGCAAAATTAATAAAGAAAGATCTTAGGATATGTATTAAACATGCTATACATAAAATAATCACTACATTGAAATAGTGATAGACCTTTAACATTAGCTCACTGTGCATATGGACTATGCATGCTTTCACTCGCTTACAATGAACCATATCAAATTGAAAGCCTGCCTATGAAAAAGGATGAACCCACTGAGTCTGCCTAGCATACAATTTAAATAACTATGACTAGTTAATGTTTATATGAAGACAACAATATCAATATGAAGCTTAGAAAACAGTTGACATCTACATGATCAAAGATCATAAAACACCTTTAAAAATGTGGATGTTAGGATGAACATATGCAAGCATTAACATGACAGGGATAGCATGCAAATAACAAAGATAAGGATGGACATATCAGATTACCAAAAATAACAACACCCTTCAGATGATCCACTTTTATAGCAAGGAAATTATATTTAACTGCATCAACTGATAACTTCTCCACACGCGAGAAATCAAAAAAAGGTATCATATTCAACAAAGTCTTGACTTTTATTGATTGATACACCTAAGAAATCTGGATAATTAAAAAAAGGAAGCATATATCAGGTAAAATCAATAACAGTTCAAAAAGCAAGAGACAACAATATGCATTGCAGAAATATACAGAAGAAAATGCCTAGGACAGACCTGCTAAAGAACTCTCAATGTGGTAAGATTTTCAAGCGTAGGAACATATTTTGCTAGTTGCACTTCTGGAACTGATGATGCAGATGACAGCTTCCCACTAAGTTTTGAAATCTTAGCAAGCAAAGGTTGAACTCTTGAAGCAAGGTCTAATGGAAGGAACTCATTTTCTAGGAGATTGAAGATGTCCTTTACTTCTTGAGAAACACATGTCATTACTCCTTTGTTGGTATGTACCATAAAACTTCAATGAATTAATGAATGTGTACTCATTTTGAGTCCTAATATCATTATAAAGGTTTTTCAAGTGTCTTAATAACATCATCTCAGTGAACTGTCATTTATATTGATGAAGACTTGAATCAAAAACATCTAAAACTAGCTACCCAAGTTAGCCTAATGAGCATATTATGTTTTATTTACTCTAGATAATAATACATGTGCAGAAAGCAGAAATGCCATGAAAGACAAAAAGAACAGAGGACAAATTCTAAAGGTCCAAGGCAACAAGACCAAAGTGTTTCCCATTCCTGGATATGATTAAACCATGTAAGCTAATAGTACTGTAGTGTTTGCTACTCATGAAAGTGATTAGAACAGGTTATCTGTTATTTAAATGTGTACTAAGAAATTGCTAGGGAGAAAATTAGTTGATCCAAATACTGGTAATCCTTGGTCAAAAATATATAAAATGAGATCTAGAAAAAGTTTTAGTCAAGGCCATACTAATTCTGAGATCAATGATGACCATGAAAGCTGCACATAAAAGCAAGACATCAGGATACACAGAATGCACAACTATACAACAGTCATATTGATGATAGTTAAGGCATCTAATTGAAATGCATACCACTTCTCTACTCTCTCCTTTTGGATCAAGAGTAAAGTTAATAAGGCTATCCATTCTTAAATTGCGCTCCTTTACATTTTCAACCTCCAAATGCAATGCACCATGATTTTGATCATATGCAGTGACTGCAAGTGCAGCTAACAAAACAGATGATGCTATTAACTGCAATTCCTTCTACGATAAGATTTTGTTGTAGCTTTTCTGCAAAGTGAAAAGCTTAAACCATGCATATGCATGGTAAATATGACTATCAAAAACCCAAAATATGTATGTTAACTTAGCATAGTATACCACCATCAGAGATGGCTTTGGACTCTTCTTCACCAAACTCATTAAAACATGAACATCTAGTTATGAATAAATTGCTTACCCAAGAAAAATCAGGGAAATATAGCATACTAAAATTTATATGATTAGACTCTATGATACCAATTAGTTTTATAAGTAATTGACATCCGAGGAGTTTAACTAACTCGGAGGTTGCGACAACCAAGCCTGCACTTGAGACCAACTTGTCCTTCTTACCACTTAGTAACCCTGCAGCATCATAAGACTTCAAATAAACCTATGCCAGATCTTGTAAAGAGTAAGTGAAGATGCTCTATGTCATATCTTAACTTGTATTTTATTTCATAATTAGCCATTGATCTAGCCTCATCTATTAATTAAACATCAATTCACTACATTCCCAGGAAATAAGCCAAATTGATCCAAATGCATATAAATGAAAAAATCATCTCATGTGTCCTTTTGCTCACAATAATTATTTTAAACAAGAAGAATTAGAAAAGAAGGATATTTTAAGCAATTAGCATGAAAGTGGAATGCCACTACTATTCTCATATAATGCAGGGATCAGAATCAGTCCATTATGAGATAAAGGCATCATCATGTCATAAAGGGCTACTCTTATACATATAGAACTTTACATGATGATGAAGAAGAAGTGGTTAACAGCTAGTTAGCTGATTGGAATGCCAATCATATTTGTCATGCTCCGACTCAGGGTACGCGTGACCGGCCAGGGTACGAGTTAGTACCCCGAAGCCTACCCTATGCACTGACCAATAACTCACAAAAAGATAACCAGAACATATCACGTAATAACCAAAACAACAATACCAACTTTATTAAATGTTCGAAATCAGTTTGATTACACCAAGTTCTAAAACATCACAAGTTTCAAATAAACATCCGAAGGTTTTTTCCAATTAAAACATTTCAAAGTTTTACAGAAAACAACACAGTGCATACATCAGACTCTAATAGACACGACTATGACTAACAACTGACAACTATGAGATCTGCACCCACGCCTGCTCTCCTGCACGCCATGCCACCAATGTTGGGTGAAATGGGACACTAGAGGGGGGGGGCGTGAATAGTGTGTTAACTAATTTATTAGCCTAAATCCGATTTTAATCGTTTCTTGATTAGTTAGGCTAAGCACGATATTTATAGCAAGCGGAAGCAATAAATATAAAGCAATAAGCACAAACAACTGACAATGCTAACATAAGTATTTATAGTGGTTCGGCCTATCGCCTACTCCACTACCTTGGCTCCACACCAAGGATTTCTAACCTACTACTTTATAGAACTTGTGTTTCCCTTTGAATACAACCGAGGATATAATTCTCACCTCTTTGAGAACTCCTCAAACCTATTCACCTAGGCAAAATATAAATCTACAAAGTCTAACCCTAAGTATTTCTCTAGCACACCTAGCAAGCTATTACAGGTGATAACAAGTTTTTAAAATAACTTCAAATATAATGAAAAAGAGCTAGGAATTTGAGAGAGGAACCAATGCTCTTTTTCCAAGCCTTCAAGCCTTCAACTTGCCAGTAAATGAGCTTGAGTCATAGAAGACTTGAGGAGTAGTGGGCGCTTGAAGAAGAACGTTTACCGAAGAACAGAGCGCGCAACAATCGATCTCTTTGAAGGCTTAAATCACTTCTTAAAAATACTCAATAATATCTCCAAGATAATTTAAAAGAGTTAGGTGGGGATTATTTATAACCCTCGATTGAACGGGCTATTCAACGGGCAAAAAACTAGCTGTTACATTCGTTCGGTTGCTTGTCGGTCGATCGTCGATCGACCACTACCATTTTTGTGCTTTACTTGTGTTGTTCGGTCGACTGACGGGTCGACCGAATGAGTCGCAACTTCATCAATCCCAGATCCAGTCGACCGATGTAGTGAAGCCAGAGGCACGATCTGCAATCTGTAATCCGGTCGACCGATTGATCGACCGATGCACCTTCTGCCAAATTTTGGCTTCGATCGGTCGATCGGTCGATCGATCGACATAGCCTACTGCCAAATTTTCACCAACTTCGATCGACCGACAGGTCGACCAAATGGCTACTACCATTTTGTGAAATCATTCGGTCGATCGACCGGTCGACCGAACTCAGGCTGAGGCTGATTTTTTACTTTGAATTTGTTACATGCTTTTTCATGAATTTAGTTACCAAGTTTTAACTTGGATAACTTTACAATTTGGCTTGGGATAAAATCATCCTAGGGGTATATTACATGATTTCTACTTGATCTATACCCGAGCCTTTCTTTGGCATTTTCTTCTTCCGTTTCTTTGATGGTCTTTTCTTTCGTTTCATTTGAACGAACTTCGCATGCTTATTGCAACCTCAACCTGAACTCCAAACTTCACACATAGATTAAATACATATTTGTTATCATCAAAATAAAGATCGAAGCTTGAGAGAAATCCTTAAGCTAACAATCTCCCCCTTTTTGATGATGACAAACATAACATGGAATTTTAAGAAGACATATGCATATTCTTGTGAGTTTGAGTTAAGGCATTAATGAGTTAATGCATAAAAGATATAAAACTCAACATATGCATACAAATGCTTATAACTCAACCTATGCTCCCCCTATCAATGTGCATATCATTTTTGTAACTCCCCCTAACTATATGCATATCATGATGACCTTACTTTTTCTCCCCATTTTGAAATCAATCAAAAAGGATAAGAATTAAGATACAATTTAAGAGTTTCGAAACACAATACATATAGTCAATAATGCCATACTACATTAGCATGTCATTCACACATCAAATACCACACACATTACTGATCAGCAACAATAGTCAATCATGATAAGGAGTTGCCAAATACATGTAGAGTCGATCATCAAATACAAGTCCATGAGATAAATAACATCAAAACATCAAATAAGACTAGTCATCCTCAGGTGGTGGTGGAGGTGGTAGATGCGACTGATAGTATCACCATATCTCATCCACTTGCTGACCGAACTGGTCAACATGTTGACCATACTCATCTATGCGCCGGCCATGCTCACCAATCATTGTACCATACTCGTCCATCTGACGGCCGTACTCATCTAGGCGCTCGCTTGTTCCTTTGTTCCATTCTAACCGGTCGATGTGGAACTGAGCAAAGCGATGCTCCAGATCACCTAGACGCGAAAGGGGAGTGCCGGATGATGAACTTCCACCAGCTTCACCCTCCTCCATGCCTATGTCATGCTCAGTCTATTCCATAGGATCTCCTCGCATTCTTTTGCCAGGCCGATTTTCAGCAATCTTCATGCGGTTGAGAGAGGATGAGTCTATGGGTTTAGGTATGGGCTCTACTTTAAATCTAGACTTATTTACCCCAACTACATATATAAAGTGTGAAATCAAGGAGGCGTATGGTAAGGCTTGTTTATTTGGAGGCATGAACCTCAGCTATATATCGAAGGATAAGATCAGGGACATCTATGGGTATGTTAGACATGACAAAGAACAGTACCCTAGAACTCATAGTTGTGACCTCATCATAATGACATTCTTTAGGAAGAATATTATATGAGATGATGAGGTGCATAATCCTGGCAGTGGTTGAAAGTTTGATGCTTTGGGTAGTGATCATTCCCTGATAATCCTCAGGATAGATGGCTGATACAACTTCATGAGTAGGAAACTCCTCATGAAAGTGGTGTGTGGATATCTTATAAACTGGTCTTCCTAATAGAGGAAACCCAAATGCATCTTTAATGTCTGATTCAGTGATTACTATAGATTTTCCTAAGATTTCGGATCGAAGAATTAGTTCATCACCGTATCTTGCCTTTTCTATTATAAGGTTGGAGAAAAAAACTTTTATTAGGATGGGGCATACATGTACTTGCTTTCTTATGAACTCTACCCATCCCATGCTAGCAAGTTTACTTCTAATGTCAAATTGTTCTAGGTCACTTAAGTTAACTGGACGAGTCTGTAGAATGGCCCTATCTGCAAACTTAAAAGCTTGTTTCTTGCCTAAAGAAGTCAAAAGGTTATCGGGCAAGCTTTGAAGTTTTATCTTGGGTGCCATTCTGCAAGATAATTAGGATGAGGATGAAGATGATTAGCTTTGATGAAGGATGCATGCTTTTGAAGCAATGAAAAGAAGCACCTTTTTAAAATCTGCATTGATTCATGCAAGACCTTAAAAAAATAGATTTTAGCATTAAATCTCAATAAAAAATATAGACACTAATAAAGGATAAAAAAAATAACAAAAAAATAAAAATAAAAGATACAATCCAAAGAGAATATACAATGAGCCATATAAAAAAATATACATTAAAAAGATGTTTTGACTAGATAAAAAAATTTTCTAATTGACCAAAAAAGATTTAAGGAAGACAAAATAAATATTGAGAATAGTTCATGAGAGAAAGCAAGGAAAACTTCTTTCTGAGGCAAATATCCCAAGGAAAATTATCATTCTAAAAAAAGAAACATGAATCACATTTTTATGGATGAATCAAGACATTGAGAGAAGAAGAGATGAAGAAACCACACAACATTGAGTATAATCTCATGAGTGATAGCTAAAGATTAAGCATTTTACCTTGGAGAAGAAGTAGAAAGCTTAGAAGAAAGGGAAGAGGGTTTTGGCAGCCGATCGAATGGGCAAGAAAGCCCTAGTTTCGGGCTTAAGAACTTTAGTTGAATGGTCTGGATTAAGTCTGGCGGAAAATTGGACGAACCAAATCATTTTCCGCCCGCCAATCGATCGGGCGGTCGCAAGTCGATCGACCACTCGATCTGCCATGGGTTTTTAACCCTTAAAGAAAAATTATTTTTGAGAGATGTGTACATTTAAATTTTATAATTTTTTTTCATATTAACTAGACTTTATGAGGATTCCAAAAACTCAAGAATCACTCAAAAATGATGTCTCTATAATTTTCTAGAAATTCTATGAGTTCTCAATGACATTTTTTGTAAATATGAGTCATTTATCCAACGATTTCAGATTTTGTTCAAATTTTCTAGATACCAACATATGACTATTTAAGGCATGTATGCTAAGTTTGAGACAGAGATAATGTCATAAATTTTTTTTTTTTATCTTAGCATCATTTTGTTTAAGAGATAAGCATATTGCTATAAAGTTGCTAATTACCGATTCTTAACTTATACTCATGGTTTTTCAAGTGAAGACACATGAGCACTCAATATAAGTGGATCTAAACATGTTTTCCAACTACTACCTCAATATAATATTTAATGTGAATTTTAACCTAGAGCACATTTCAATTGATCAAGAAATCATACAATTTCTTAAGATATCAAAGTTTTGCCTACTCATGTAATTTCATAGATTTGACATTCAAAAATAATCATGAGTGTGGAGGCATCATGAAGTCATGAATATTCAATATTTAAAAAATATTTTACCAAACTTAAAGTCATACCTTATTCTTGGAGTCTTTCCAAACTTGTCTTTTTCTTTTTCTTCATAATAATATAGTCTTCCATTAACATTCACAACCTACAAGTAGACTTCATTAGTAGATAATGAAATTAAGGCTACTAGCAAGCTAACCAAAACCAAGTAGCAAAGAGAAGGATCAAGTATCATTTTCAAGGTCCACTTTGCTAAATAGTTTGAAATCCGTTTCAAAAAAAATTTATCGTGATTTCGGAACGAATTGAGAGATCTCAAAATATGAACAATTTAAAAGATAAGATCTCCAACCCTTCCTATTGGTTGAAAACCAAAAGCCACAATAAGCCTACGATTTAAAACCGCAAGGTCGCATGAGCCCATTACAGGCTACCTAGGTCTCCGAAGAGACCGAAAATCAATAAAATCAAAAACCTTTTTGAAATTTATCAAGAGCGGAAAAATCAACGAGTATTAAGCATGTATCAAATTTCAACTATAATTTAATCAAGAGGATATAGCATACTTATGACATCATGATGGTTTGAAGTTGCAACCAAGGAATGATACTTCATTTAAGTCTATTGTCAACTTCAACTCCTCACTTCTCTTTACCCTTGTGTGGTAGCTCCCCCTACAAGAGAGCAAGGAACCTTTGTACCCAAATGGCTTTGGGTCCTTGGGGGTTAGAGGGCTTAGCTACCCAAAGTATTTTAACTCCACTTGGGTTCATCTTAAATGCGCAATCATATATGGCATGCCCATATGTACCACAACAAAAGCAATGTCCATTAAATTTCTTTGTGTTTTTGCTATGGACTTGAGATTTATTGTTAGAATGTTTGGCATGTGAGACATGATGGGTATGAACATTCTTAGAAACAACATTCTTTTTCTTATAATCATGAGATCTAGTGGTAGAATGCATGGCATGAGAATGATGATAGACATTGACATTCTTTACATAGGTATTTCTATTGTTCTTAAGAAATGAAGGATTTTTAAATTCACTTACTTTCTTATTCAAAAGTATAACCTCACTTTTCAAATCATTCATAGATTTTTGAATAGCATGCAATTGATTTTTTAATATGCTATTTTCATTTTTTAAATTATCATTTTCATGCTTCAAAGCTTTAAGCTCAAGCTCTAAGTTACCATGATATGAATTAAAGGATCTAGTCTTTAATTTTTCATTTTCTACTTCTAAGGCATGTGCGTATGAACTGACCTTAGAGTTTTCCTTCTTTAGATTTCTATTTTCCTTGTTCTTTTTCATAAGCAAGACATATATTTTTTGACATTCCTCAACTAGTTCTCCATATGGCATGTTGAATGAACTAGAAGAGCTAACATTCTCATTTGCATTAGCATGACTAGAAGAAGAGGAGTGTACCACATCATTTGTGCTCATGAGGTAAGCTTTTAAAGTAGCTTCATAGTCATTGCAAGAGGATGCTTCATTTGAATGAGATGATGATGTAGAAGCTTTTGGCCTCTTCTTTGCCTTGTTCTTCATGAAAGGAAATTTTTTTCTTACATGCCCCTTCTCCCTGCATGCATAACATACTACCTTTCTTTTTCGGCTTTTGGAGCTACTCCTTTGACTGGATGAGCTATGGGCATCAAGATTAAGATTAGTAGTAGGTGAATGACCATTGTCATCACCACCTTCATTAAAAGTGCCAATTTCTTTAGTTTTGGCATAATCATATAAAACATTTAAAGTAGCCCATAAATCAAAAGCCGTTGAACAATGCATGACTTTTTCAAGAATGCTATTTGGTATGGTACAAAATATGCAATTCATAGCTTCTCCATTAAATTGAAACATTTTCTTATCAAGTTCACTCCAATCATGCATATCAATTTTAGGAAAAGTGTATTCAAATTTCAACATGTTATAAATGCCAAAGCCTCTAGTCTTCATGTAGGTGTACATCCTAGACTTTCAAAGACCCAAGTTCGATTCATCGAACCTAGGAGGTGAAGATACTATCGACTCTAGTGCCATTTTAGAATCGAGACAAATTGTAGAAGGGATGGTGAAATCACAATCTACTACCCGCTCTGATACCAAATATTGGGTGAAATGGGACACTAGAGGGGGGGGGTGAATAGTGTGTTAACTAATTTATTAGCCTAAATCCGATTTTAATCGTTTCTTGATTAGTTAGGCTAAGCACGATATTTATAGCAAGCGGAAGCAATAAATATAAATCAATAAGCACAAACAACTGATAATGCTAACACAAGTATTTATGGTGGTTCGGCCAACCGCCTATTCCACTACCTTGGCTCCACACCAAGGATTTCTAATCAACTACTTTATAGAACTTGTGTTTCCCTTTGAATACAACTGAGGACACAATTCTCACCTCTTTGAGAACTCCTCAAACCTATTCACCTAGGCAAAACACAAATCTAGAAAGTCTAACCCTAAGTGTTTCTCTAGCACACATAGCAAGATATTATAGGTGATACCAAGTTTTTAAAATAACTCCAAATACAATGAAAAAGAGCTAGGAATTTGAGAGAGGAACCAATGCTCTTTTTCCAAGCCTTCAAGCCTTCAACTTGCCAGTAAATGAGCTTGAGTCGTAGTAGAGTTGAGGAGCAGTGGGCTCTTGAAGAAGAACGTTGACGGAAGAACAGAGCGCACAATAATCGATCTCTTTGAAGGCTTAAATCAATTCTTAAAAATACTCAATAATATCTTCAAGAGAATTTAAAAGAGTTAGGTGAGGATTATTTATAACCCTCGACTGAATGGGCTATTCAACGGGCAAAAAACTAGCCATTACATCCGTTCGATTGCTTGTCGGTCGATCGTCGGTCGATCATCGGTCGATCGTCGGTCGACCGACCGATCGATCGCTACCCTTTTTGTGCTTTACTTGCACTATTCGGTCGACCGATGGGTCGACCGAATGAGTCGCAGCTTCATCAATCCTAGATCCGATCGACCGATGCAATGAAGCCAGAGGCACGATTTACAATCTACAATCCGATCGACTGATGCACCTTCTGTCAAATTTTGGCTTCGGTCGGTGGACCGATCAATCGACCGACGTAGCCTACTACCAAATTTTCACCAACTTCGGTCGATCGACAGGTCGACCGAGTGGCTACTGCCATTTTGTGGCATCATTCGGTTGACCGATAGGCTACTGCCTGTATTCTATCTTGTTCGGTCGATCGACCGATCGACCGAACTCAGGCTGTGGCTGATTTTTACTTTGAATTTGTTACATGCTTTTTCATGGATTTAGTTACCAAGTTTTAACTTGGATAACTTTACAATTTGGTTTCAGATAAAATCATCCTAGGGGTATATTACATGATTTCTACTTGATCTATACACGAGCCTTTCTTTGGCGTTTTCTTCTTCCGTTTCTTTGATGGTCTTTTCTTTCATTTTGTTTGAACGAACTTCGCATGCTTATCGCAACCTCAACTTGAACTCCAAACTTCACACATAGATTAAATACATGTTTGTTATCATCAAAATGTAGATCGAAGCTTGAGAGAAACCCTTAAGCCAACAACCAAGCCATACCTCACTGGTCGGGCTCTGCAAAATAACAATAAAGGAAAACCGTGAGTTCACGAGGAACTCAGTGAGCGGTTCTTTCGAACCTCAACTTAAAACCTCGGCAATCATATATATAAGGAATTAATATAAAATCACATTCCATAAATAATCAGTGTGCCAGTACGGATGAATGGATGAACCGGCCTCTTGGGCCCATATCCATGATGAAAGCTTGGCCAATAATGGCCTAAAGTATATATAGAAGGTCCGGTTTTTCCTTCTACTTAACCCGGCCGGTCGACCTACTCAAACCAGCCCCTATGGGCTCCTCAATTAGAAACTTTTATGCTTCAGATCCTTCAACTAGGATGGCCACTAGTTTCAGAGATCCTCCGGGTTAGGGATAGCTAGTCCCACCCACTTAGGTCTACCATCAGCGTGGCTCACTGACGAAATCTCAAGACCCTCCGCCACTCGAGTCTAACACCTAGCAGGCCCGCTGGTGCAATCTCAAGACCCTATAAACCGCTGAGTCGTGTGGTAGCCATTCGGCTAATGACACTTCTCAGTAGACCATCAACCACAACCAAAATCAGGTTGTGCAAGTATATTGTGTTTTGCTTTCTGGGCATTGCCCATATCCGACCCCTTACCCAGGGTCACATTGTTTCCTTAAAGGAAGAACCTAGTAGGTATATCTTGTATCTAGGTTAAATATCACCACTAGTCACCTAAACCATTCTCCCTAGATTGAGCGAACTTGCCGACTATGCAGGCAATCAGCCTACCATTGTCACGTCACTTACCAAATTAATCATGGGTAGCAACATCATGAAGAAACCGAATTAAAGAGGTAAATAATTCAGTGATTAAACCAATAAGGAACATACACTAAGCATATCAACAATTAAACATGATATGAGGAATTAAATGAAACCTTTCTTTGAATACATATACCATAACCATCATATCCATATAAGCATTAGCAAGAATATTTCCAAAATATGATGATGTAGATCTATCACTAAACAATTCATATGACAAGTGAGAAATTTTGTAACATGAATATGAATTAGCATCGAACGGGAAGGCATTAACAACTACTCAAAATCATTCGGTTTACCCCTTTACCCTTGCACGGCCGAACCCTATAGATGGGAAGGGGCTGAAATTTTATCCATAATTTATATGCATTGGTCTACGGATCTAATGTTTAACAAGAAAACACAACTCGGAACCATGCATTTTAACTCAAGCAGTCCACACTCCCCACCCAAACCACTGCTCGGTCGACTCAAGCAGGGTAAAGCCTTGTTCAGCCGAGTTCTCAAATTGAAGGGGCATGGCCGCAACAAGAATACAAAATAAATCCATCGATCTAACATATCATAAACACCAAAGCGATCTACGGGCTGCGAAACGAGCGAGGAAATTTTGGGAAAAATTTCGGCATGACCTTTCCCCTATTTTCTCAACTCGGCAGCCCACAAAATGCGATAAAACACGATCTAATACATAAAATCATAGATACATACATTGATTTAAAACTCTACTCGAAGAAACACATCGATCGGCAAGAACTCGCGAAGAAAAATCAAATTTCAAATCTCTTAGGGCCGGCTACTTGCCTCCCTTCAAAAGCTACACTAACCACTCACCTCGATTTGATCTAAAGACAAGATTGAAGAAGATGAACTCCGAGATCCCGGCGTCGTGTGGCTCCTCCCTTGAGTTGCACAGTTGCCAAGATGAGGGGTTTTATTCCCCTGATCACTTGACCCTTTTACCCCTACGCAATGACTTAAACCCCTCTCATACGACTCCACCTAACCCGGTCCGAGTCCCGACTCGATCCGCGGACTAAACTCAACCCAAACTTGAGTCAACAATATGATCATCCACTCATCCACTAACACTTCAATAAGACTTAAATAATTTTTTTTACCTGCTATACGATGCGAGCACGCGACTCGACCTGGCTAGCTCCCGACTCGATGGGCTGCACCACGAGAAATTTTATATTAGGAAACTCCGAATATTATAATATTGCTGTGGAGAAACTGAAAACTCTAACATGTGGGCAAGCCAGGCCAAGGACAAATGAAACCAATTATAAAACTGCACCCTTCTTCCACCTGCACAATTATAAAATCAATTAAATCACCTGCCAAGATTGCAAACCTTTTGCAAATTGCAAGTCAATCCACCTGACTTTTTTGCTGCAATCTTTTTTCTACAAAGCATATTTGACCAAAGTGTATGGGTAGAATATATCTCTATGTTTGGAATTGGTAGATGATTCAAGATGCTTGTGATTTGCTATTGTCACCGGATCTACCATACAAGTTATGCAAACTCGTTCTTATTCTTTACTTCATCGTTTGTATCATTTCATTAATTAATGAAAATGATCCCAGGGACAAGCCTCCCCATTATATTAAGAAAAAGGAAATATCAACTCATGAAAATTAGTTTCACCAACACCTTGTTGGGATGTGTGACGATTGATTTGCCCTAACCCTTTTATGTTGCGCTACGCAGAGATTTTGGCGATCCTGCTAATATATACAATATAATAAGCCACTGTGAACAAAATGGGTAATACTACTAATATATTCAATATAATAACACATTCAATATTTGAATGTTGGCATGAAGATGAATGTTGGCATCATTAGAAGCAAATAAAATTATTGAAGATCATTAGAAGCAATAGCATGAAGATGAATGTTGGTATACACTCTTAATACTGAATTCAAATTACATACTACAACTCCAAGCATAGTTGCAATGATGTATAAAACTATATACACCATTGAGTGTGCACAAACACGTACAACCAACTTGCAGAAATGCTCTTTGTCATGGCAAAAACCTAAAAGCATTCACGATATATAGATTAACTAAGACCTTGTAGACCTTGTAGGATTTTGCTTTGAACAAGGGGAACAGATGCTGGTTTATGAATACATATTCCCAATGGAACACCCGAGAGAAAACTTAACAGGTATTTCCCATGCAATTCAGTCTTTAATATACATTATTCTGGAGTTATTATGTATAAACCTGTGTTTAATTTATATCTTCAAGGAGAAGTGGTAGACACTTTAAGATTGACACTTTAAGATCAGTACGCTTAAATATAAATATCATTGAGTACATCTCTCATGAGATCAAAAGGAATATACATGGATTATCATAGAAAGTAACACACTTTGATATACTGAAACTAGCATATCAGGTAAATAAAAATAAATGTTCCATACCATTTAATCATAGTGCATTAGTGAAACCAAAAGAGGAGAAATGGATGCAGTGTTACACAGTTGGTCTAAAAAACAAGTGAAGCTTGAATATTTTAAGGCTTCAAATGAAAAATCAAATATTTATATTGGATCAATTTAGAAATTAGGATTAGTAAGCAAATCAAATTTAAGAAGGACCAACAAACAACCTATCTTTAAGAAGGGCCAGAAGACTGATTCCAGTTCTTAAAGCCCAAATGACAAAGAAAATAATTACAACAAGATCTTTCATTCATCACATGGAATCAATCATGCATCGACATGTGAACAACATGAGGAAGAACAACAATCTACTCCACTCCAATACAAAAATTAATCATGTTCAACATGGAATCAAGATAACTCCTAAAGAAATCAATATGAGAAATCTGGAAAAATTTACCCAAACGTGGCGGCAGCGGTGGCTAGCTAGTGGTCAGACTTCTTGCGGAAGAAAGGGGCTTGGCGATGGGCCTCCGTGAGAGTTTGTGTCGGGGAAGAGTCGACGCGGGAGTTCTGTTGGCAGGGGGAGATTGTAGAAGAAAGGGGCGCTGGGGCACGCTGAATCGGGGGAGATGGCGCGGTTGGAGAAAACAAAGGGGCACAGAGTTTATGTCGGAGGTGCTGTGGGGAGAGAAGGGGAGAGAGGTATCACGGAGGTGTCGCCGAGAGCAGGGGGAAGTCGCGGGGAGAGGTCGTGCGGGGAGAGAGGTGTCGCGAGGCGTGGGGAGTTTGTCGGCTGCAAAAGAGAAAAGAGGGATCCGTCGGGTCTTAGGTTGGATTTGTCCGGGTCGGGTGAGGAAAATAAGTCTGGGAAATATATTTTGGTTGATAAGGAAGTGGGAAATATTTGTTAGCAGGGGGGGAAATATTTGGTCGGCTGAAATAAAAGGGGGGATAATTTATATGCTATTTTACCAACCGATTTTTTAATCCGTCGGTAAATTTGTTGGTAATACCAATAAATTGAACCGTCAGTAATCAGTTCATCGGTGATGCTATGTTTTTTTGTAGTAATACTTTGGATGAACTCTCATGCCCCTATCGCTTGTATCGAACCAATGACATTTAAAAAGGGCAACTGATTTACATTTGAAAAATTGCAATTCTATGACTTCTCTCAATAGTCCGTAAAAGTCAACATCACATTCAGCATACGTTGTCCCTTTGACGCAGACCCCGACATTCATAGTCTTTTTTGTAGATGAATATTCAAGTGTGTGAAATTTATATCCATTAATAAAATAACCGTTATAACATTGTACAAGTCGTGCCGGTCTGCTAGCAAACTCAAAGATTTGGTTATCTATTTCGCCTCTATGTTCTATGTTGTAAGCTTGAAACCAATTAGAGAACTCACGATTCCATAATTTTTCTAAGTCCTCATCGCTGTAAATTGAGTATTTTGCAACCATCTCAATGTCAAATATTTTAATGAACTTTTCAATCTTTGGACAGTTTAGTAAAATGTACAAGTAGGCCAAATAGTACTCTTCGTCATTTAAGAATCGAGACGGACGAGAACCCAAAGCACGACCGGGGTAACAAAAGATATTTAAACAACCATCTGATGGTCGAGCTCCCCCGTCGTCGTTCTGTGCAAGAAGATTAAGTCTTATCTTGATGGTTGATTCAAAATAAAATGAGCAGAATGTTGAAATTTTTTGAATTATATATGCTTCTGCTATGGAATCTTCAACTGCCGTGGTGTTCTTTACTTTTTTCTTCAGACAATTCATGTATCTTTCAAATAAGTACATCCACCGGTATTGAACGGAGCCACCAACTCATGCTTCGTATGCCAAGTGTATCGGTAGATGCTCCATCGAGTCAAAAAATGCAGGGGGAAAAATTGCCCCAGCTTGCATATGATTTCAACAATATTATTTTCAAGTGCTGACATATCTTCGACCCGAAGTACATTTGTACAAATATTTTTGAAAAACATACTTAATTGTCAATGGACCCCAAATCTTATCATGTAGATGATCTTGAAACGCGACCGGAAGCAATCTCTGCATGAATACATGACAATCGTGACTCTTCATCCCCGATATTTTGTATTCATCGATGTTTACACATCGAGATAAGTTTGAGGCATATCCATCGGGTAATCTGAGTTCTTTGATCTATTGATACATATCTTTCATCTGTTGTTTATTTAACACATATGTCGCCTTTGGCTTATGAAGTCGCCCGTTGACCTCTTGCAACTCTAACTCAGGCCTCTTACAAAGTATTTTCACATCATGTCGGGCCTTCACATTATCTTTAGTTTTGCCAAAAATATCCATCATAGTGTTAAAAATATTATCAAACACATTTTTTTTCAATGTGCATAACGTCCAAATTATGTCGAATCAGTAATGAACTTCAATACGACAATTCCCAAAAGATATTTTTTTTCACCCAGTTATGTGTTTGACCAAAGCCTGAAATTCTTACATTCCAACCAAAAGTAATCTCTGGAAGCAATTAAACACGTGCTAACATCTGTTCACCAGACAACATCGGTGGTGGCTCATCTCTTTCAACTCTACCCTTGGTAAATTTGTCACGATTCCTTCGATACTGATGGTTAGACGGTAGGAACCGACGATGACAATCAAAGAAGGAAATTTTCCGACCGTTCTCAAGACTAAAGGATTTTGAGTGTTCCATGCAATACGGGCAAGAGATCAGTCGCCCATGCGTGCTCCAACTAGACAACATTCCGTAGGTCGGGAAATTATTGATTGTCCACAATATAGCAGCTCGTAAAATGAAGTTTTGCTTCCGGTGACAATCATAAGTGACAGCTCCCTCAACCCATAATATTTTAAGTTCATCAATTAGGGGTCAGAGAAATACATCAATTTCTTTGCGAGGACCCCTAGGATCCGGAATAATCATCGAAAGATAGATAAATTCATATTTCACACACATTGAGGTCGGTAAATTTGAAACTGTTAATAACACTGGCCATACTGAATAAGGAGTTGCCGAATTACCAAACGGATTAAAACCATCAGTGCACAATCCCAACCTGATATTTCTAGTATCCCTAGCAAATGAAGAATAACATTTATCCAAATGTTTCCATGCTTTACTGTCGGATGGATGAGTCATTACTGTATCATCATGACTTCTTGCATGCCAACTTATGTAGGGGGCAGTCTTTTTCGACATGAATAACCTTTGAAGCCTCGGTGTTAGTGGAAAATACCGAAGCACCTTAAAGGGAATATTTTTTTATCGGACCGATTTCTTCTTCTTGTAATGAGGATGTTCACATACCAGGTATTGCTCCAACTGTGCATTTTTTTTTATAATATAAAATGCAGTTATTTGGGCGTGTTGTCCTAAGGTTTTCAACATTGGTCTTAATCTCGGTTTTGATGATACCAAACATGGAACTAATGTTTCATTCAGAAATCTTTTAGGTTCCAAGTCGGTTAGCGCACGACGTCCGCGATCGGAAAAATTAGAGAAATCGGCAAGGACGCTCGTCGACGCTCGGGATTCTTTAGGAAGTTAGAGTTTAGGTTTAGGGTGTCTAGAATATGATGTAATCCTCTTTATGATGCAAAGAAGCCAAAAACCAAACCCAAACCCCAAATCATGAAAACTCGAAAACCATCCTGAAATTCACTAAGCCTAGGGAGCTCCTTGGAGGGCTATATGACCTAGATATTTTCTTGACACAAAAAATGACGATAATTGTTCCTTGGGTAAAAACTAGATAACGAGGTATTTTTAAGGAATTTTTAGAAGCCTTTAGCATACCCATAATTAGGGCTGGCAACGGATCGGATATGGTGCAGATACTGAATTATCCTTATCCACACGCGCACCCTATATTCGCACATCCGTATCCACTATGGATGTGAATATGGATATTCATATCCTCACCGCTTCAAATACGGATATCCGCACTGCATTCGTATCTATACTATATTTAATAAAAAAAATTAAAATAATATATTTAATTAAAAAATCAATAAATTATGAATTCATTGATCCAAAATAATTATATAATATACTTCAAAATTCATCTTGACATGAAATTACCATAGAGCCTTTATATATATATTAATAACTTATATGGGCAAAATAGTAATTCAAAGACGCGGATAGGCGGTGCAGATCCACAGTCATATATGTATTCGCACCATATCCGTGCAGATATAAGTTTTCTAAATCCGTATCCATATCCATATTCATTTTTACTTGCGGATATGGATCTGATACGGTGCAGATGTGGTTTTTAGTTAGCAGATGCGGATAAAATTGCCACCCCTACCCATATTTGACCCGGGAGATTAGAAAATTTCCGTTTTTCGGAAATTTGTACTAGATCCCAAAAACTATATTTTGATTCCTAAGGATTTTGATTTTTTAGATATTTTTATTGAATCCAAATGGGGGGTAATCCTTATATGACATTTATGTTTTAAAGTTAATTAACTTAAAGTTAGTAAATGTTATATAAGTAGACTTAGTGAAGATGAAACCCAGAAATGAGCTAAATCAACTAGTCTACCTAGTTTCGGTCGACCAGTCGGTCGATCGAATGCTGCCAAAAACTAGCAGTAGGCAAGTCGGTCGACCGAATGGTCGACTGAAATGTGCTAGAAAATGGCAGTATGCCTTCGGCCACTCAATCGGTCGACCGACGATCGACCGGACCTGCGACCGGACGGCGAAAATGGCTAGTTTTCCACTTGTTGAGGTGGCTGTTTCATGCCATCTCCTCAAGGCTTATAAATAGAAGCCTTAGCAAGCCTTCCACCATTCATCTAGCTTCCATTGAGCCATTCTTGATCATTCTCAAAGCATTTGTTGAGTCATCCCATTGATAACCCTAGTTTCCATGTTACATCCTTGATCTTGCCTTCAAGCTTTGAATGATTCGTCATTGGGGCATCAAGAGGAACTAGGACTCGTGTTTGGAGCTAAGTGTTTGTTGTATTATTTATTTACTCCATTATTTGTGTATTTTTGTGATTTATTTTATTGTATTTGAGCTTGTAAAGACCTAGGTTGTTAGGTCTTGAAATTGGATGGTTGCCTTTGTGTTTGAGGCTTAATTCCACCTGTGTAAACTTAGTTTACTAGGATTAGTTGAATTGTCCCTTAGGTTGAGGTGGAAGAGTGCTCTCGGTAAGAAGGCGGAGACTTCCGGGTGTGGAAGTGCCTTAGGTTGAGAGCGAGACTCTTCGGATCAAAGTCCTCGTTGTAAGGGAAACAAGATTAATCTAGTAAAGTTTAGTTTGGAAATCCTAAGTGGGGTGCTTATGTAGTGGAGTCGACATTGGGGCCGAACCACTATAAATCTCATTGTGTTAGCATTGCTATCTTTGTTTGTGTTTAACTGTTTTATTATCGCTTCCGCATTTAGTCGATAAATTGCAATTTGCCTACGTAGTTCAAGAAATGATTAAAATGAAATTTAGGCAAAAAGATTTAAATAATACACTATTTACCCCCCTCTAGTGTGGCCATTTCACCAATAGGGCGCGTGTGTATCTTTTTGTACCCAAGCCCTAATTTCCTCATCAACCTTTTTGTCTTATAAAAAGTTAGCTCAAACTTGTTATTTGGAGGTAGCATACCATTGATAAAGCCTACAATCCAAACAAACGCAACCCCGCTGATATTACAATCGGACTTGATGTTCAGGAGTTGCGTCATTGTTGAAAATCTTGTATAATTATGACAATTCTCATATAAAGGTTCATCAGTAGCTTTCAACATCTCGTAAAATTCTACAGCCTCCTTATTCGACAATTCAATTTGTATCGCAGGTTGTTCTTTAGTGACTTCAACTATCGTAGTATCTGGTGGCACTACCGTCTCAGTAACTGACTCAACATTATCATTTAAATGGAATTGTCCTCCAAGACTATCCAAAATCATTATTCTATAAGGATTAGGTGGATTGGAAGAAGAAACACCAGTAGAAGAAGATTCACCATGAGTTTGGATAACAGGATTGCTCGACGTCCCGACTTGACATGACTCCCTGTGACAATTCCATAGAAAATATTTTGGTGTGAATCCTTTTGTATATAAATGCATTGTGACAGTTTCCCGATCAATCTTATGTTCGAACATTTCAGGCACAAACATTGAATTTTATCACCACTAAGGAATTTTTTATTCGAGTAGGAGAAATTTAAAAAGTAAGTTACGCCTACTCGAAATTCGTCCATTATAGCTCCACAATGAATTCATCGATACATCCAATTTCGATCGCCCGACATGTTCTGTCAAAAAGTTGACAATATCTTTAGGTAATGTCTTTATGTGAGATGATCCTATTTCATTCGGGATTCATGTTATTTATATTGTACTTAGAATTTCTTTTAGTCATTAACTTCATTCTAAATTTCGACAGCATCTCCCTATAGTTTTCCGAATACGCATATCATCTGGGCGCGTAGCGGAGAACAAGGGAGATATAAGCCAAAATTTAAAAATGAATAATGACTAAAAGAAATAAACTAAGTGCAATATAAATAACTATGTTCCCAAATTGTCCAACTAGGGATAATTCAAGGGTTGTACGTCGTATAAAAGATCATTTACTTCGTTTACACGAACATACAACCCCTGAACGGATCTAAGGTTTTGCAAAATTAAAACTTGACTTGTCAATACGTACGTGAAACGTATCAACTCGTCTTGATATTTTTATAAATTTGTGGATGTCGTTGCGAGTCCACAGCAGACAATTCCGCGCGAGTCCAAAGTGGACGATTCCGGCGCGTGCGAGTCCATCCATTGTGGATGATTCCGGTGTGAGTCCACCATGGACGATTTGGCCGCGAGTCCAAAGTGGATGATTTCAGAATTGTAATTTCAATGAACTAAAATTAACCCTAACATTTATTCTAACCTAATTAAATCTAATTAAAAACAAATTAAAAAAATAATAATAGTAATTTACTAATTAAATCTAAAATTAACCCTAACATTAACTAATTACAGTAATTAACAATAATTAACACTAATTAACAGTAAATAAGCCTAATTAAACACTAATTAATAGTAAATAAACCTAATTAAACTCTAATAAAAAAAAATCAAAAATATTGGCTGGCACTGGCCCGAAGAGGGGAGAGGAGATCGAACTCACTTGGTGGTGGCGGAGAGGGGAGAGGGATCGGCGGCGATGGCAAGGGAGTAGGCTAGCCAGCGGCGATGCGGGTGTGGGAGAGGGGGCAGCGGCGTGGCGAGGGCGAGGGCAGCATCTCGATGGCGATGATCGGCGGCGATAAATCAGCAGAGAAGACAACAGCGACGATTGGCGGAGAGAGAAGACAGTCAGGGAAAGAGGAAGGGTCGGGCACGAACGTAAAAAAAAAGTTTTTCATCGACGGCCCCTTGGCCGTCGGTAAACTGTGGAAAACTAATAATAGTATCAGCGACGATTGTGAAGCCCTCTCTTAGCCATTAGTGATGTGTTTTTTATTTTTGCGCCGCGTTCGCGCCATCAATTAATAAGCGATAGTCGCTTCTGGCCGTGGCTAATTACTTAGTTATATCACGGACGACCCTTTGGTCCCTGCTAAGTCGTTGCTACTAGGTTATTTCATTTCGTGACCCATGAGCGCCATCACCTATGAGCGACTGCATTAGGCGGCCGTTTTAGAGCCACAGCTGATTGGGTTACATCAGCCACGGCCCGTTCGGCCGTCGAAAAGCCGTGAATAGTTCTGACGGTCGAGGCGGCCGTCGATGAGCCATGTAGCTGATAGCTAATATTCTAGTAGTGTTTTTGGGGCGTGATAAAATAGTATCAGAGCATGGTTAGGCCCTGACTACATCATTAGGGCATAGAGTACCGATTAGGGAATTACTAGCGTGTCGATATACTGTGTGTCCTATTTCACGAGACAGGGCTACAGAGCTTGTGCACACCAGCGGTGGTAAGTATGATCGTGGTATTAATGTGTTGATGCAATAATTAATTTATTTCATATTCTTCTCCTATAGCTATGGAGGTGCTTAATGACGTTGTATTAAGTGGTAGTTGTAGAAATTCCACAGGCCAGCGAGGTCGGGGTCGAGGCCGAGGTTGGAGCCGCACCCAAGGTCGGGGTCGTGGGCGCCCAACCCAAGAGGGGGTAGAGCAAGACCCTAGGGTGACGCAGTTAGAGACAAAAGTGGCTGAGTTAACTAAGGAGTTCCGAGGGGAGTGAGAATTGAGGCGACCACAGCCTCAACCTGAGCCGGTAGCACTAGTGGCTCAGAAGATAGAGGGACTGGTACCGCCGGTTGTTAGAGCAGTGGACCGACTGGATACAGTGGATGTTGTCATGTTGAGGTCCCTGGAGTTCACCGACACGGATTTGACAATGGATGTCACTAACTTTTTGGGCGACTGTTATGAGCTCTATGAGGTACTAGGGTGTTCATCTGAGGCAGCTGCACATATGGTGGGACTGTAGTTGAGAGGACTGGGAAAGGAATGACTTCATTCCTGGAGGGCCCGTAGGGGGATTACTGCACCATCCCCTACATGGGATGAGTTCTGGGCAGCTATTATTGAGCAGTATCTGCCTAGGAGTATCCACGACAAGCGAACAAAAGAGTTTGAGTAGCTTTGGCAGATCGATAGCATGACAGTGCAACAGTATGAGATGGAGTTCACCCGATTGTCCCGTTATCATCCTCTGCATGTATCTACGGAGACAACCAGGGTTAGGAGATTTCTCGAGGGACTACGGGCAGAGATTGGTCATTTGATTCATTACACTAAGTGTACTACTTTCACATAGGTGGTTGATGAGGCTATGGGGAAGGAAGCTCCAATACCTTTAGAACGACTTGAGGGGCTCTCGAAGAAGAAGTTCAAATCCCATGGACCAGGAGAGCGGTAGACCCACTCAGAGGGTTTTGCTGTAAGGATAGGCGATCACTCGGGCCGAGGGCAAAGTATCTTCAGGGGCCGGGTGAGGTGCAGCGGGCCGTGTGAGGGGATGAATTTGTGCAAAAGAAGACTGAGGCACCGCCGTCATATGGTCAGTGTGGTAGACGGCACTAGGTGTGTGTTATGGTCGTACAGATGCTTGCTTTGGATGCAGTCAGGTTGGGCATTTCAAGAAAGACTGCCCAGTCGATGGAGGTTAGAGAGCAGTTCAGTCCCAGGGAAAAGCACTAATGTCAGCAGTTTTTGTGGCTTAGACGGGCTAGACATTGGGCAAGGGGCAGTATGCAAGCGGTTTTGTAAAGGTTCCTACTTGGGTTTTTGCTCTTACACCGGGCGACGTAGAGGCATTGAATGCAGTGGTGGCATGTACCCTTTCAATTTGTTCACCTAGTGCTAATGTTCTATTTGATCATGGTGCTACACATTCTTTTGTTTCGGCTTTGTTTGCACCATATTGGGTAAAGAGAATAATTTGCTTGAGGCACCTTTAGTTGTGTCAACGCCTATGGGCGATGTTGTTGTGGCTGAAGCAATCTTTTTGGGCTACGAAGTTTTAGTCTGTCGGCACCTTTTGGAAGCCGAATTGATTCTCCTACTGTCACTGGAGTTAGATGTCATCCTAGGGATGGACTGCTTGGCTACTCATTATGCGAAGGTGGACTGCAGGGCAAAGGCTTTCATTTTCAGCAAGCCTGAGCCACCGCAATTTACTTTCCAAGGTGATGGAAAGGGAGATCCACTTAGGGTAATCTCGGCCCTAAAAGCTCGAAAATTGCTTAGTGGAGGCTGCTAGTCATTCCTAGTATTTGTGTCTATGGTTGAGGAGTTTGAGAGAATGACTGAAAAGTTGAATGAGACTCTTGTGATTAGTGAATTTCCAGATGTTTTCCTTGATGAACTTTCGGGCCGGATAGGGAAATAGAGTTCTGTATTAATTTATAGCCGAGGGTGAAATCGATCTCCATTCCCCCTTATCGAATGGCACCGACCGAGTTGAGAGATCTTACAGTTCAGTTGCAGGAGCTTTTAGATTTGGGCTTCATTCGTCCAAGTGTGACCCCATGGGAAGCTCCAGTGCTTTTTGTTAAGAAAAAAGACGTTTCCTTGCGTATGTACATTGATTACAGCAGCTGAACAAAGTGACTATTAAGAATCGATATTCGCTGCCAAGTATTGATGATCTGTTCGATCAGCTTCAAGGGGCACAGTGGTTCTCCAAGATTGATTTGCGGTCTGAATACCACCAACTGAGAATTCGGGACCAGGATGTGCCCAAGATGACTTATAGGACAAGATATGATCACTATGAGTTTTTGGTCATGTCCTTTGGGTTGACTAATGCACCTGCCGCATTCACGAATTTGATGAACCGAGTGTTCAAGGAGTACTTGGATAAATTTGTTATCATCTTCATTGACGATATTTTGGTATACTCTAAGAGCAGAGAAGAGCACTGTGAGCACTTAAGAGTGGTCCCAGAGACTCTTAGGAGACCCCAGCTTTATGTGAAGTTCTCCAAGTGCGAGTTCTGGATGGAGAGTGTGGTATTTCTGGGACATGCGGTGTCTCAGGATGGAGTTAAAGTAGACCTTGCTAAGAATGAGGTAGTGCAAAATTGGGAGAGACTGACCAGTGTGTCAGAGATTCGCAACTTCTTAGGTCTGGTCGGAAATTCGTGGAGAACCTTTCTAGGATTGCAGCACCCTTGACCCGTTTGACCCAGAAGAAAGTTAAATTTGTTTGGGATGACAAGTTTGAGGAAAGCTTCCAGAAGCTCAAGGACTATTTGATGTCGAGACCTATTCTAGCTTTGCCGTCGGGTTCAGGGGGATTTGTTGTCTATTGGGATGCCTCACGGGTTGGGCTAGGGTGTGTACTTATGTAGTACGACAAGGTTATTGCCTATGCATCTCTACAGTTGAAGAATCACGAAAAGAATTACCTGACACATGATTTGGAGTTGGCAATGGTGGTTTTTGCATTAAATCTATGGTGAGGCCTGTAAAATTTACACTGATCACAAGAGCCTTCAGTATTTGCTCACCCAGAAAGAGCTGAATTTGAGGCAGAGGAGGTGGCTTGAGTTGGTAAAAGACTATGACTGCACCATATTGTATCATCCAAGAAAGGCGAACATGGTGGTGGACGCCTTAAGTAGGAAATCTATGGGTAGTCTAACACACTAGCTATGGAGAGGAGGCCACAAGCTTGGGAGCTCGTGGCCTGCCTGGATGGCGGGGTGATTATCTCTGTGGTTGACTCTGGCGACATGGTGGCACACTTGCGAGTGCGGTCCACGCTAGTGGATATGCTGCGGGCAGCCCAGTAGGAGGATGCATTTTGTGCTATGACCATATACTTGGTGGAGAGAGGGGATGCAGACGATGGTTTCAGGGTGGATGCTGAGAATGTCCTGAGATTCAAGGACAAGATTATAGTGCCAGACATGGCCGAGGTTAAGAGGCAAGCACTTGAGACAAGCCACAATTCCATGTATACCATGCACCTCGGAGCCACAAAGATGTATCGTGATCTGAGACAACACTACTAGTGGAAAGAAATGAAGAGAGAGGTGGCAGATTTCGTGTCTAAGTGCCTGACATGTTAGCAGGTTAAGGTCGAGCACTTGAGACCGGTAGGATAACTAAAGAATTTGGAAGTGCCAGAATGGAAGTGGGAGAAGATCACCATGGATTTTGTGACCGGGTTGCCGAGGATGAGGAGAGGAAATGACTCTATTTGGGTCATTGTAGACCGGTTAACCAAGTCGACACATTTCATTCTGGTCAAGATGACTTTTTCAGCCGAGCAGTATGCTAGATTATTTCTAGATTGGATCGTAGCCTGTCATGACATCCCAGTGATGATCATATCGGATAGGGGTGTTGGGATGGTAATAAGAAGCACATCAAAAAAAGCGATTTAAAAAATTCAAATCATCCTGAAAACAACGATCTACTTTAGCAATCTTTAAGGAATTCAATCTACGAGTAGAAGGAGAAGATATACCTTATACTACGGATGGTATGGCTGCTCTTATCCCCGTTTCAAGACATACACGCGCACGTCCTCTAAGGAAAGTCCACACCAAGCGCATCGCAACAAGGGGGCAGCGAACACCGAGACTCGTTGTGGCTCAACGGAGAGACAATCTCAACCCCGAAATGAACCAAGGTGAAGATGACCCTTCCACCAAGAACCAAGCACCAAAAGGGAGGAAGAGGGGATGAGAAAACCATCGAACGAGGACGAAGATGAAGGAATACCTCGTTGTCCTTCTTGGACTCCTCCAAGAAGATGAAGTAGATGACACACCCAAGAGGAAGAGACCTTCAATTTGGCTTCACAAAACCGGGAAGGATGCTTTAGATGGTCGGCCACCCAAGGAGATGAAGATGAGTTCTTGGAGCTTTTTTCTTCAAGAAGTCTCTCAAGAATCAAACTCTTGCTCTTCTCCAAGATCAATAACCAATTTGCTTAACCCCCTTAAAGGAGGTTAGGCCACCTATGTTCGTTGAAGTGACACACTAGAGGGGAGGGGGGTGAATAGTGTGTTTACTAATTCTTATTGCCTAATTCCGATTTTAATCGTTTCTTAAATTATTTAGGCAAATCGCTATTTATCGACTAGATGCGGAAGCAAAAATAAGACAATTAAGCACAAATAGAATATCAATGCTAACACACTGATTTATAGTGGTTCGGCCCCAATGTCTACTCTACTACCTAAGCACTCCGCTAAGGATTTTCAAACTAAGTTTACTAGATTATATTTTGTTTCCCTTACAATGAGGACTTTATACCGGAAAGTCTCCGCTCTCCAACCGAAGGCACTTCCACACCCGGAAGTATTCCGCCTTCTTACCGAGAGCACTCTCCCACCTCAACCTAAGGGACAACTAGAACTAATTCTAGTAAACTATGTTTACAACGGTGGAATTAAGCCTTAACACCAAGGCAACCACCAACCAAATCAAACCAAGCAACCTAGGTTTACACAAGTTTTAATACAATGAAAGAAACAAGAAAATATACAAGTAATGGAGCAAAAAATACAACAATACAAATACTTATCTCCAACACAATGAATCCTAGCTCCTCTTGATGCCTTGATGATAAATCAAATCAAACTTAAAGGCAAACTCTAAGAATGAAAGCTCAGAATAGGATTTCTCTAAAAAATGGCTCAATGAAAGCTTAGAGTTGATCAATGATGGCTCAATGAAGGTTAAGAGTGATCAAAAGTTGCTTAATTAAGGAAGGCTTAGGTTTGGGTATTTATAGAGCCAAGAAGAAATGGAATGAAACGGGAGGCTCAACGGGCGGAAAACTAGCCGTTACAGCCGTTCGATCGCTTGTCGATCGATCATCAGTTGACTGACCGATCGATCGACCGCCTACGATCGCTACCCTTTATGTGAACTAATCACGTCATTCGGTCGACTTCAGCGATCCACAATCCGGTTGACCGACACACTCACTGCCATTTTTTTGCCTTTGTCGGTCGACCGACCGGTTGATCGAAAACTGGACAGACTGGGCAGTTTTCTATTTTGCTTGGGTTTTTCTACTCCTTTGGGTTTCGTCTTCACTAAGTCTACTTATATAAGTTAATAACTTTAAAACATAAATGTTATATAAGGATTACCCCCATTTGGATTCAATAAAAATATCTAAAAAATCAAAATACTTAAGAATCAAAATCTAGTTTTTGGGGTCTAGTATAAATTTTCGGAAAATGGAAATTTCCCAATTTCTCGAGTCAAATAAGGGTAGGCTAAAGGCTTCCAAAAAATTCTTAAAAAATACCTCGTTATCTAATTTTAACCTAAGGAACAATTACCGTCATTTTTTATGTCAAGAAACTATCTAGGTCATATAGCCCTCCAAGGAGCTCCCTAGGCTTAGTGAATTCAGGGTGGTTTTCGGGTTTTCATATTTTGGGGTTCAGGTTTGGTTTTAGGGTTCTTATGCATCATCATGAGGTTTTATAATATAAACTAGACACCCTAAACCTAAACTCTAACTTCTTGAAGAGTTCGAGCACGTCGACAGACGTCCTTCCGATTTCTCCGATCGCGGACGTTGTGCGCTAGCCGATATGGAACCTGAAAATATTTCTCAATGAAACATTAGTTCCATGTTTGTTATCATCAAAATCGAGATTAAGACCAAGGTTAAAAACCTTAAGCAAACAACCTATTTAGAAAGGGCATAGTGTTGGCCCAAGGGTTCCCCCTTGGCTTCGATCTCTATTTTGATGATAACAAACATGTATTTAATATATGTGTGTGTAGTTTTGAGTTCAGGTTGAGGTTGCGATAAGCACGTGAACTTCGCTCGAAGAATCACAAAAATTATCAAGAAAGGCTCGGATGCAGATTAAGTAGATTCCTTGTAATATATCCCGAGGATCTCATCCCAAGCCTATTTGTAAAGTTATCCAAGTCAAAACTTGGTAACAAAACCCATGAAAAAGTGTGTAATAAAGCAATGTAAAAATCAGCCTCAGCCCAGGTTCGATCGGTCGAACAAGGCAAAAAAATGGCAATAGCCACTTCGATCGATCGGTTGGTCGATCGAACAAGGCCGAATTCTGGCAGTAGCTACTTCGGTCGACCGGACAGTAGAGGATTTGAAATGCGATAAAGTTGGTCGACCCAACATAGCGGCAGAAGGGTAGAACGCAAGCGGTCGCTGGGCGGTCGATCGGTCGGTCGACCAATGATCGACCGACAAGCGACCAATCGACGTCCAACAGGCGAAAAAACACCCGTTGAAGAGCCATTTCGTGGGAGGGGTTATAAATACCCCTCACCAACCTTCATTAACCCTTCTTAACCACTGAGATAAGCTTCCAAAGTGTGATTTGTGCCTTCTAAGCTTGATTTGCTCGCGCTTGCTTCTCCGATCGTCGACTTCTCTCAAGCGCTCATCTTCCATCAACTCCAGCTTCGATTCGATCTCAATGTCTTGTGGAGTTGGAGGCGTTGAAGGCTTGGAAAAGAGCTCTTAGCCTTGGTTTACTCTTTAGCTCTTTTCATTGTAATTTTACTTGTTATTTGAACTTGATTTTCATTGATTAGCTTGCTAGGTATGCTAGTGTAAACTCTTAGGGTTTACTTTTTAGAATTGTGTTTTGCCTAGGTGAATAGGTTTGAGGAGTTCTCAAAGGGTTGAGAACTGAGTCTTCGGTTGTATTCAAAGGGAAACACAAAGTCTATAAAGGATTTAGTTTGAAATCCTTGGTGTGGAGCCAAGGTAGTGGAGTAGGCGGTTGGCCAAACCACTATACTTTCTTTTGTTTGCATTGCTTTGTGTGCTTCCTTATAATTGTGTTTCATACTCGCTAACGAACATCACTTAGTTGCACTTATGTTTGGTTGAAGTTGGAATTGATTCAAAAAGAAATTGAAGTAGAAAGAAAAAGTAAGCCAACACTATTCAACCCCCCTTCTAGTGTGGGCTTTCACTTAACAATTGGTATCAGAGCAATGTCGTAGGATTAAATTTAACCATCTACCCTACAATTTAGAATGACTAGTGAAATCCAACTAGCTCAAGGGTCATCTACTCATACTCCACCATTGTTTGATGGAAATAACTATGCCTATTGGAAGATATGCATGAATGGCTTCCAACAATCACTAGGCATGGATGTATGAAGAATGATTCAAATAGAGTATAAGCAACCAACTAAGGATATGGATGAGTGGGATCAATAAGAGATTAAACTCTTTAATGCAAATGTAAAGGCTGTCAATGCATTATATTGTGGTCTATCAATTAATGAGTTTAAGTGAATTTCTTCTTGTTATTCTACATATGAACTTTGGAAAGTCTTAGAGACTACACATGAAGGTACTTCACAAGTTAAGGAATCTAAGATAAACCTAGTCATGCATGATTATAAAATGTTCAAAATGTTATCGCATGAATCTATTGATGCCATGTATGCTCGATTTCAAAATATTACAAATGGATTAGCTAACCTTGGTAGAGAGATAAGGGAAGAGGAGAAGGTAAGAAAGCTCTTTCGTTCCCTTCCAAAAGCTTAGGAGCCCAAGGTCATCGCAATCATTGAAGCAAAGGATATGAGCACCTTGAAGATCACCGAGCTCATTGGGTCTCTCATGACACGTGAGACCCATATGAAGCAATACAAGGAGGAAGATGCTCCCAAAGGCAAGACCATTGCCTTAAAAGCATCACACCGAGGTGAAGAATCCTCATCATCCGAGGAAGAGACAGATGATTTTGAAGAGATGGCAATGTTGGCAAGAAGATTCATGAGCTTCGTGAGAGGAGGCATGAGAAAGGAAAGAGGAGGCTACACATGCTTCAATTGCAACAAATCGGGCATCTAAGGAAGGATTGCCCACTTCTCATGATGGCTTCCACCTCCAACCCTCACAAAAAGGACAAATACAAGAAGAAGAAGAAGAAGGCAATGATGGCTTCGTGGGATGAAAGCGAGTCTTCATCAAGTGAAGAAGACTCCAAGAGTGAAAAGGCAAATCTTTGCCTTATGGCAAATGACAACGAAGTAAGATTTACATTTGGTGAGCTTTCATTTATGAAAGAAGAACTAGAAAATGAATTTGATCAAATGCATGATGAATTTAATGCTATTAGGAAAAAGTTTAAAGAGCTTAAAAAAGATAACAAATCTTTAGAGCTTGAAAATGATAACTTGCTACTCTCATGCAATGCATCAAGGAAAGAAGTAGACACCCTTAAGGGAGAAAAGCATGCCCTAGATGATGCTAAGAAAAACTTTTGAAAATGAAAACAAAAAAATGGAGAATGATAACAAGTACTTAAGTGATCAAGTAGAGCACTTGAATGATAGCATGCTAAGTCTAAAAAAGGAACTCTACATGCTAAATGAAAAAATGACAACTCTACAAAATGTCATGCCTAAGGTTGTACATGCAAAAAGGTCATCAAACAATCATGCTTGTGCACACTTCCATGCTCACACACATAGCCCAAGAAAGTTTAATGGAAGTTGCTTTTCATGTGGTATTTTTGGTCATATGGCTAGAGATTGTGCACTAAGGAGGAACCCTCATGCTAGATTCACTTGGGTTCGTAAAATGACTAACACTCAAGGACCCAAGAAGTTTTGGGTACCTAAAATTATCTCTTCTCCATTTGTAGATGGAGAAGCATCCTCAAGCAAGTAGAAGCACATGGATATTGGATAACGGTTGCTCAAAATATATGACGGGTGATATCAATCTTTTTGCAACCCTATCAAGCAAGGATGATGGACATGTGACATTTGGAGACAATGCCAAAGGTAAGATTGTTGGCATTGGTGATATAGGTATACTCCCCTACCCATGCATTAAAAATGTCTTACTTGATGGGTTAAATCATATCTCAATTATGCGACAATGGATATGTAATCATTTATGAAGCATCTAAATGCATCATTAGAAGTGCACCATCTAATGATACTGTGTTAATTGGAAATATGCAAGAAAATGTTTACACATTAGTTCTAAATGTTTTGCCTAATCCCCATGTTAGATGTTTGGTTGCTATGGAAAATGATTCTTGGTTGTGACATAGAAGGCTAGGACATTCTAGCATGAGCCTCATCCAAGAAATCTCTAAGAAGGACTTAGTTAAAGGATTACCTAAGATAAAATTATAAAAAGATAAACTTTGTGATGCATGTCAACTAGGTAAATAAGTTAAGTCTTCATTTTATAACATTAATCAAGTAAGCACATCCAGAACACTTGAACTTGTGCACATGGATCTTTTTGGTCTGTGTGATGATTTCTCGAGATTTACATGGGTTTCTTTTTAGCTAAGAAAAATGAAATTTTTGACTTCTTCAAAAAATTTGCTAGGAGAGTTACAAATGAGAAAGGAATTTTAATTTTGAAAATTAGAAGTGATAATGGAGGAGAATTTAAAAATGAAAAGTTTTCCGAATTTTATGATGAATTGGATATTGAGCATACCTTTTCTTCCCCTATGACCCCTCAACAAAATGAGGTGGTTGAGAGGAAGAATAGAACCTTACAAGAGTTGGCTAGGACCATACTTTGAGAAAATAATTTGCCCAAGTACTTCTGGGCCGAAGTCATAAATACCTCTTGTTCTGTGCTTAATCGTGTTTTATTGAGACCTAAAATCAAGAAAACACCATTTGAGCTTTGGAATGATAAAATCCCAAGTGTGTGATATTTTCATATTTTTGGATGTAAATGCTTATTCTTAAACACTAAGGAGCATTTAGGAAAATTTGATTTTAAATCCGATGAAGATATTTTCCTAGGTTACTCCAATAGTTCTAAGGCATATAGAGTCTATAATCGTAGAACTATGATTGTTGAAGAATCTATGCATGTTACATTTGATGAAACTAATGATTCTTCTAGAAATGTTAAGATTGTGAATGTAGGTGAGGAACTTGAGGAACTCACATTTCATGACAAAGAGGTTGAGGATGAAAACAATGAGGAAACTCAACATGAAGAACCCTCATCCTCAACTCTACCTCGAGATGAAGAAGAAGAAGAGGAAGCTCTACCATCTCTCCCCAAAGGGTACCGATTGATAAGGGATCATCCAATAGATCAAGTCATTGAAGAACCATCAACGGGAGTGGTAACACGCTCTAAACTTAAGAATAATTATCAATATGTAGCGTTCATATCTCAAGTAGAGCTAAAAAGCATTAAGGAAGCAATAGAAGATGAATTTTGGGTAATAGCTATGCAAGAAGAACTTAATCAATTTGTTAAGAATAAAGTATGAGACTTAGTACCTAGACCTAGCAGACAAACCGTGATTGGGACTAAATGAGTGTTTAGAAATAAGTTAGATGAAGGAGGTTTAGTCATTAGAAATAAAGCTAGGTTAGTGACCCAAGGGTACAATCAAGAAGAAGGAATAAATTATAATGAAACTTATGCTCCCGTAGCTAGATTAGAGGCAATTCGCATGCTTTTAGCTTATGCTAGTTTGAAAGGCTTTAAACTTTTTCAAATGGATGTTAAAAGTGCATTTTTAAATGGTTTTATCGACGAAGAAGTTTATGTTGAACAACCCCCCGGATTTGAAAGTTTTGAGTTTCCAAATCATGTTTTTAAACTTTAAATGCTTTATATGGCTTAAAACAAGGCCCAAGGGCTTAGTATGAAAGACTTTCCACATTTTTGATAAATCAAGGCTTTAGCATTGGAAAAGCTGATGTCTCTTTTTTTATAAAACATAATGAAAATGATATTTTACTTGTGCAAATTTATGTTGATGATATAATATTTGGTGCTACTAATGAATTGCTTTGTGAGTGGTTTGCAAAGTGCATGCAAGAAGAGTTTGAGATGAGCATGATGGTAGAACTTTGTTTCCTGCTTGGTCTCCAAATCAAGCAAACCAACAAAGGAATTTTCATAAATCAAGCTAAATACACAAAGGAGCTCATCAAAAGGTTTGGAATGAATGAAGCCAAGATAGCTTCTACACCAATGAGCACATCCGTCAAGCTTGAGAAAGATGAAGATGGTGTCAAAGTAGATGAAAAACGATATCGAGGTATGATTGGTAGCATTCTCTATTTAACTGCAAGTAGACTCGATATCATGTTTAGTGTTTGTGCATGTGCTAGGTTTCAATCTTGTCCTAGAATGTCTCACTTGAGTGCGGTCAAACACATATTGAGATATTTGAAGGGCACGATTAACTTAGGATTATGGTATCCATGTAATACATCTTTCGATTTAATTAGTTTTTCGGATGCCGATTTTGCCGGGTGTAAAGTAGATCGAAAAAGCACTAGTGGGTGTTGTCAATTCCTAGGGATGAGCCTTGTCTCTTGGTTTTCAAAGAAACAAAACTCGGTTGCACTTTCAACCACTGAAGCAGAATACATCGCTGCGGCTAGTTGTTGTGCATAAGTCCTTTGGATGAAACAAATCATTTTAGATTATGGACTTAATTATTCTTGTATACCTATACATTGTGATAACACTAGTGCAATCAACTTAACAAAAAATCCTGTTTTACACTCTAGGACCAAGCATATTGATCTAAGGCACCATTTTCTTAGGGATAATATAGTCAGGGGAAATATATTCGTGGAATTCGTATCCACCGACAAACAACTTGCGGATATATTCACAAAACCCTTAGGTGAAGAAAGCTTTACAAACTTAAGAATGCAATTAATAATTTGTGCTTTTCCTAGTGGTTAAAAATAAAAAATATACATGTCTTTAGAAAAATTGTATTTCATATGGTATCATTACACTTATGTATTGTCTTGTAATGGGGCTTTGCGACTTATTGATGTTTGTCTTCTATAGGCTTACATTGATAGGAAGGACTATAGTGGTAGATGATGCTCAATTTTATGGTTTTCTTGGTTTTAATGATGGAACTCATTAATAGTGCCTTAGTTCTTGCCCTTTTTGATTGATGTGAAAAGGGGGAGAAAAAGTAAAGGTCACATTTATTTTATGATGCATATAGATAGGAGGAGTTATAAGCATAATATGCATATTGATAGGGGGAGTATATCTAAATTGTGAACTAAGTTGTGTATGCCTTAACTCAAACTCACAAATGATATTTATAGTCTTCTTTTATATAAAATTTCATGTTGTGTTTGTCATCATCAAAAAGGGGGAGATTGTTGGCCCAAGGGTTCCCCTTAGGCTTCGATCTATATTTTGATGATAACAAACATGTATTTAATATATATGTGTGTAGTTTTGAGTTTAGGTTGAGGTTGCGATAAGCACGCGAACTTCGCTCAGAGAATCACAAAAATCATCAAGAAAGGCTCGGATGCATATTAAGTGATTCCTTGTAATATATCCTTAGGATCTCATCCCAAGCCTATTTGTAAAGTTATCCAAGTCAAAACTTGGTAACAAAACCCATGAAAAAGCGTGTAACAAAGAAAATATAAAAATTAGCCTCAACCCAGGTTCGATCGACCGGTCAATCGACCGAACAAGGCAGAAAAATGGCAGTAGCCACTTTCGTCGGCCGATCGGTCGACCGAACAAGGCCAAATTCTGGCAGTAGCTACTTTGGTCGATCAGACAGTAGAGGATTTAAAACGTGATAAAGTCGGCCGATCGAACATCGCAACAGAAGGGCAGAACGCCAGCGATTGCTGGGCGGTCAATCGGTCGATCGACCAACGATCGAACGACAAGCGACCGGTCGACGTCCAATGGGCGAAAAAATGCCCGTTGAAGAGCCGTTCCGTGGGAGGGGTTATAAATACCCCTCACCAACCTTCATTAACCCTTCTTAACTGTTGAGATAAGCTTCCAAAGTGTGATTTGTGCCTTCTAAGCTTGATTTGCTCACGCTTGCTTCTCCGATCGTCGACTTCTCTCGAGCGCTCATCTTCCCTCAACTCCGGCTTCGATTCGATCTCAACGTCTTGTGGAGTTGGAGGCATTGAAGGCTTGGAAAAGAGCTCTTAGCCTTGGTTTACTCTTTAGCTCTTTTCATTGTAATTTTACTTGTTATTTGAACTTGATTTTCATTGATTAGCTTTCTAGGTGTGCTAGTGTAAACTCTTAGGGTTTACTTTTTAGAATTGTATTTTGCCTAGGTGAATAGATTTGAGGAGTTCTCAAAGGGTTGAGAACCGAGTCCTCGGTTGTATTCAAAGGGAAACACAAAGTTCATAAAGGATTTAGTTTGAAATCCTTGGCGTGGAGCCAAGGTAGTGGAGTAGGCGGTTGGCTGAACCACTATACTTTCTTGTGTTTGCATTGCTTTGTGTGCTTGCTTATAGTTGTGTTTCATACTCGCTAACGAATATCACTTAGTTGCACTTACGTTTGGTTGAAGTTGGAATTGATTCAAAAAGAAATTATAGTAGAAAGAAAAAGTAAGCCAACACTATTCAACCCCCCTTCTAGTGCGGGCTTTCACTTAACACATAGGCGGCTACCAAGGTAGACCCGGCCCCCCTTTTTTAAAACCTCTCCCCGGAATTCAAAATTTCGGAGTTTGCCTCCAAAAAAATAATTTATATTTAATAAATTTATAATTAATTCAAAATAAATTAAATCCAACTAAATATAAACTTTAATTTATCTCTATAAATTAAATTCTTCTTGATTAAGATTTATCATGTGTCAATCCCTACAATTAGGGATGCCCTACAAATAAGGGTTATCGAGGAACTCCTTCATCGCGTATTCATTCCTTATAGGAATAACGTTTCCTATTATGTCTGTAAACGAGATCCGTGATTGAGTTGCAGCATGTCCATGCTAGTAGACATATAGTGCCGCATTCAGACTTTATCTCAAAAGGTCAATTACGAGGTTAGCATATTGTGTGTGACCCATTGGGCCCCACACTAAGCCAACAGTGAGTTGTGTATAACGGAGAGTCGGATCCGATAGAACGATTTCTATTCGAATCTTATGAGCCACCACTAAACTCCTTTAGTGTGGTCATGAAAGACTCCACTCACAAGTCAAGATTGACGTCTAGCAACGTGTCATGACTACCCGGATAGTGTGAGGTTCAATCTATAGGGGATCGAACACTCTTTAGTGATTAGTTACCGTGCAACTAAGTCCCTTGGTTACAACGTGCCAAAGTCGGCTAGGGTATGAAAGAAGTGTCAAACCCTAATACCGATTCATATGTATTCCACTCGCCAAGATGTCGTCTAAATAATGAAACGTCAGAAACATCTTCTTGACTTTCATGTCTACTCTGGCCAGAGATTCCCGAGTCGACACTTGCAAGGACATATAGGACATCATCTCCTCTCACTAGGAGTAACTGATTCCATGTTGGTTGCTCACCTACCTCCATGAATGCTTCCCCATGCCCAGCAATACCCGGCACATGGCGCCGAGGGCCACACAGAGATAGAACCAAAGTAATGAGTCGTCACTCACAAGGTAACCATGACAACCTCAGGTCCAAGGACTGCTTGCACCTACTATCACCTGAGGAGCATCCTATTGACACTCATATAAGGATTCCATTATGTGTTCCTCATATAGGTCCGTTTAGTGAACTCATTCTCTAATGAGCACCTGCACTTGTACAGTAATGACGGCTCATAGGTAACTATGAGATCAGCTATCCCTTATTGTATAAGGCATGTACCAAGTGCACCAATCTATCCGGAATCATCAATCCCCTAATTGGTGATCCTACGACTGGAAACATTTAGAACATGGGCATCTAGATTCCAAGTCTCACTGACATGATCTCATCATGGCCTTGAAATCAATTGTTCGGGTTCATGGGGTTCATCACAATCTAATATATATAAAATATAGATACAACATATGATGAAAAGTTGCCTCATATTATTCATTAACCAAAAAATAGTTCCATATACATCAACATGTGATTGGTTAAAGGGCACTATTTTTTTTCAAGAGGTACCTAGTTCACGGCAAAATTTTTGCAGTCCGTTCAGGAAGCTATGGGAACTCAAGTTCGGTTCAGCATGACTTTTCACCTGCAGACTGATGGGCACTCGGAGAGGACTATCAAGACCCTGGAGGACATGTTGCGGGCTTGTGTCTTGAATTTTGAGGATGGGTAGGAGAGGCATTTATCACTGGTAGAGTTTGCCTATAATAATAGCTACGAGAATAGTATTGGGATGGCCCCATTTGAGGCCCTGTATGGGCAGAGGTGTAGATCCCCTGTGGGATGATTTGAGGCGGGTGAGTCTCAGATGTTGGGGCTGGACTTGGTTCAGGATGTTGTGGAGAAAGTGAAGTTGATAAAGGAGCGTCTTTTGGCAGCTCAGAGTCGGCAGAAGATGTACGCTGACGGAAGGGCTTGGGACTTAGAATTACTGAGGGGGATTTGGTTTTCTTGAAGGTATCTCCTATGAAGGGGGTCGTGAGATTCGGAAAGCGGGGAAAACTGAGCCCCATATTCGTTGAATTGTTTCCCATCCTTAAGAGGAAAGAGGCAGTAGCGTATGAGCTGGCTTTACCTCCTAGTAAGGACAGAGTGCATCCCGTATTTCATTTGTTTATGCTGAAGAGGTATGTTAGAGAAAATTCCCATGTACTTGAGCCCATTGCAGTGGAGGTGGATGTGACAGTCTCTTTTGAGGAGAGGCCCGTGGAGATTCTGGACTGACAAGACAAAAAATTAATGTCCAAAGAGGTCCTTCTGGTAAAGGTTCGGTGGGAGCAACATCCTGGACAAGAGGCTACTTGGGAGATAGAGTGGGATATGATGGAGAAATATCCCTATTTATTTAGTTGAGTTGGTAAGTTCCTATCTCACCCCAAAATTCGAGGACAATTTTTTCTTAAGGGGGAAGATTGTGCAAGTTTAATTACTTTTGATTTGGTTTCAGCGAGTGGATTGAGACGCGCATCGGTGCAGGTAGAGTTGATCGTTGTAGGGCATAACTTGAGGTGAGACCCTTGCGCAAAGAAAATTTCTTTTAATTGAGTTGGTTGGTGTGTCGAGTCCGAGTTGGGTTTGAGCCGAGTCCGAGGTTGCGATCGGGGCTTGATTCAGACAAGTTTAGACCGGTTTGGACCAACTTAAGTGAAGAGGGGGCATTTAGGTAATTTACAAAAAAATAAAAAATAAAAAGGTATACCAGGGACTGTGTGGCTCCTTTGGAGCCATACGCATCCCTAAGTGGGCGAGTGGAAGGAGACAAATGGCTGGGGGATTTTGGCTGGAATCGAAGACTTCGCCGGAATAGGATCGTCGCAAGGCTTCATCTTCACCTTCCTTTCCTTTGAATCTTGCCCTAGGTGAGTAGTTCTTTCTCCATCCTTAGCTTGATACCTAGGGGCTGCCGATCTTTGTAATGGGGATTTAAAGATGTGATTTTGTTTGGTTTGGTTCATATCTCTTGTTTATTTTCGCGAATGAATCATATATGCTTGATTTGGGGTATTCTTGAGGTAGAGTATGGGCGGCAGCCCTAGGGCATGCCCTTGTGCCTTAGGGTTGTCCGGCCCATGTTTATGAGACAAGGGGAAGTAGAAACCTTTGTTTATGAATTTTTATTGAATTAAATTCTGAATTTTTACTTGACAAAATGCATGCTAAAAATCCTACTTAAAATTTGAAATTTTTTGTTTAAAGGTGGGCCGAATAATTTTTAAGTTGTAGGGTAGTAATGGGTTGATTCATGTGGGGTTTACCTAGATTGAAATCCATTATTTATGTTGATGAAATTATTATATTTTTGCTGAAATTTATGGATATCGTAGGCTGAAAATTATTCTTTGAATAGGCTGAAATTTCATAATGTTGTATGCTGAAATTTATCCTTTGAATAGGCTGAAATTTCATAATGCTGTATGCTGAAATTGATCGAATAGGCTGAAATTTCATAATGTTGTATGCTGAAATTTACCCTTTGAATTGGCAGAAATTTTATAGAGATTGTAGGCTGAAATTTACCCTTTGAATTGGCTGAAATTTTATAGAGATTGTATGCTGAAATTTATCTTTAGATCATGCTGAGATTTTATAGTGTTATATGCTGAAATTATTCCTTACGTAGGGTTACAATTCAACCTAGTTTCATATTGATTTTATCATTGTATATAGGCTGTCATATACCCTAGAATGACCATGAATCTTATAAATATAAAGTGCAGGAATTTACCATTTGTCAGGCTGAATTGTAGGTGAGGTAGAAAATCTGTATTCTCTATTACTGTTTGCGCTGAACATTTATGTCATTTGGTAGCTATGGAACTATGCTTGAATGTTCGGAAATTTTCGAGTGGTTGGGTAAAGTTTTGAGTACGAAATGGTTGATGGCGTAGAGGTGCAACGTGCTGAAATTTCTGTACACGACAACCTGCCATATACTTTCCTTTGGATAGAAAATCGGAATCTGAATTTTAGTAAGTGTGGATGGTGGGTGGTGCGGCGAGTAGCCGAGGGTTTGAGGCCGAGGTAAGGCCGTGTGGGACGCGCATGCGCATGCACCTGAGGAATGTATGTACAGCCGTACCCACCTGAGTTAACCATCTTCTATACATAATGTTTGTTTCTTTCCATTATTTGGATTTGTATGTGATTGTGATGGTCAGGTTGGGAAGCGTGTTAGCATGTGAAGCTAATGCTTGACCCAGCGAGTTGATATTGGGTCAAGATATTCGTCGGTGGGCCACGCCAACGACTGACCCGTGTGGCACCGGTTGGAGGGCCTTTTCCAATTGAGTATTTAGGGTATTGAGACTAGAAAGCCTTCCAAGCTCAGCGGGCTCGAGGCGGGAAGTTCACTAGGGAGGCTAGCCTAGTAAGTGACTTGCGAGTTATGCATTGTGGTTTATGAGGATTCTCTATTTTGGCCGAGTTAGGTCGGAGGGTCCGCAACGCGCACAAGAAACTTATTAAATATCCTCACATTCTTTTAAAACACCTTTATTGATGTCTTATTGATATATTATTATATATTCATATGGTTTGGCTTGGTAGTGGTTGGAATAGCCACTCATTGAGTTCGATGAACTCACCGCTCTCTTGTGTTGTTTTGTAGATCCCGATCGTTGAGGTATGGCACGGTTGGTGACGGCAAGCTCTAGTGGCAAGTATCGTGGATCTAGATGATGTAGTCGAGTTGTAGTATGAGTCCAATGTCTTTGAACATGTTGAACTCTTAACATTATGTCACTTTCTTTGGATCTGTTTCCTTATGGTATTGTCTCAGTTATTTGGATTGACATTTGATATTTTGGTATATGATTTGGTGTCATTTTAGTTGGTATGTTGCATGGAAATCTATTCTTCTTATGATTTGTTGTGTATAGTTTGGTAGGCTTTGGAGTGCTTGTTCGCATTCTGGCCGATCACATGACCTGATTTTTGGGGCGTGATAGTTCGCCCCCCACGGCCACTTGCTCAGTCTAGCCTCCGCGACCATCTTCTTCAGCTCGGCTCTTATAACCGCTCATCTCAAATTGCCCCCCACGGGCACCTGCTCAAACCATATCTACTAGCAAGTTATCGTACTAAATAGCAAATATGAGGATCAAATATCATTTTCAAAGACCTACTTTGCTAAGTAGTAGATATTCATTTGCAAATAAGTCAAAGTGATACTGAAATGAATCAAAGAGATCTCAAAATGTGAAATTTTGAAAAATAAGATCTCCAACCCTTCATCTTGGTTGAAAAATGAAAGGCCACAATGAGCCTATGATTTTCAACCGCAAGGTCACATTAGCCCTTTATAGACTACGAAGGTCTTCGAAGAGACTAGAAGTCAAAAATCAAATATTAATTTTTGAAATATGTCAAGAGTGGGGAAAAACAACCAAT
Organism: Canna indica; assembly: GCA_034359265.1. Classification (NCBI taxonomy): domain Eukaryota; kingdom Viridiplantae; phylum Streptophyta; class Magnoliopsida; order Zingiberales; family Cannaceae; genus Canna; species Canna indica. The sequence continues at coordinate 18,122,280 of CP136892.1, forward strand.
TTAAAGCAAGTATCATGATCTCTAACTATTAATGAATCAATTGAAGTTGAGAAATGATACCACTGTAGTTTTGATGCCAATTTTACCTAAAGCATCAAAGTAACTCAAAATTGCAACCAAGGGATGATTATTCATTTAAGTCCATGGTCAACTTCATTATCCCACCATTTTTTATCCTTGTGTGGTATCTCCCCCTACAAAAGAGCATGAGACCTTTAATACCCAAATGACTTCAGGTCCTTAGGGGTTAGTTGGCTTGGGAATCCAAAGTGTCCTAGCAACACTTAGATTTTTCTTGAATGCACAATCATATATGGCATGACCAAAAATACCACATCAAAAATAATGTCCATTGAATTTCTTTTCATTTTTTCTATGAACATGAGATCTATCATTAGAATGCTTGACATGTGAATTATGATGAGTATGAGCATTCTTAAAGAAAACATTTTTCTTTTGAGATTTTCTAAATGAGACATTTTGATTTCTAAAGTTCTTAAAAGAAGAGACATTAACTTTCCTACTCAAGATCAAAATCTCATTTTTCAAATCATTCATAGACTTATGGAAGGCATGTAATTGTGATTTCAACATGCAATTTTCATTGTTCAATTTTTCATTTTTTGTTCTCAAATCCTTAATTTCACTACTTAAGGTATCATGGCAAGAACTAATGGAACTAATTTTCAACTTGTCATTTTCTAGCTTGGATTCATGCAAATGAGAACTAAGCCTTATATTTTCTTTCTTTAATCTTTTATTTTCATTATCTTTTTTAACAAGTAAGGCATACATTTTCTTACATTCATCTACTAATTCATCATAAGGCATATCATGAGAACTAGAAGAGTTAACACTATCATTTTCATTAACATGACTAGATGAAGGAGAGTGTACCTCATTATTAGCATCCACAGGGCTAACTTTGGAAGTGACTTCATAGTCATTGCTAGAGGGTGCTTCAAGTGAATGAGAGGTGGAGGTGGAAGCACTTGACCTCTTCCTTGCTTTGTTCTTCATGTTAGGGTAATTTTTCTTCACATGTCCTTTTTCTTTACATGCATGGCAAATTACCTTTCTTTTTCGGCTCTTGGAGTTGCTTCTTTGACTAGAAGAGCTATTGACATCAAAACCAAGATTAGGGATAGGTGAATGACCATTGTCATCACTACCTTCATTAAATATACAAATTTCTTCGATTTTGGCATAATCGTATTGTTGGTGAAATGGCCACACTAGAGGGGGGGGGGGAGGTGAATAGTGTGTTCACTAAATTTGTCGCCTAATTTCAATTTTAATCGTTTCTTTGGTTACTTAGGCAAATTACAAGTTGAGTAGCAAGCAAACACAACTATTTATAGTGGTTCAGCCCCAATGCCTACTCCACTACCTAAGCACCCTGCTTAGGATTTCCAAACTAGTTTTACTAGATTATCTTGTTTCCTTTACAACGAGGACATTTTCACCGGAGAGTCTCCGCTCTTACACCGAAGGCACTTCCACACCCGGAAGTCTCTGCCTTCCTACCGAAAGTACTCTCCCACCTCAAACCTAAGGACAACAAGAACTAATCCTAGCAAATTATGTTTACACCGGTGGAATTAAGCCTCAAACACAAAGGCAACCACCCAATTTCAAGACCTAACAACCTAGGTCTTTACAATCTCAAATACAATGAAATAAATCACAAAAATACATAAATAATGGAGCAAAAAAATAATGCAATAAATACTTAGCTCCAAACACGAGTCCTAGTTCCTCTTGATGCCTCAATGACGAATCGTTCAAAGCTTGAAGGCAAGATCAAGGATGTATCATGGAAACTAGGGTTATCAAAGGGATGACTCAAGAAATGCTTTGATAATGATCAAGAATGATTCAATGGAAGCTTGGATAAAGGGTGGAAGGCTTGCTAAGGCTTCTATTTATAAGCCTTGAGGAGGTGGCATGAAACATGCATCAACAGGCGAAAAATCAGCCTTTTCCACCATCCGATCGACCGACCGAGCGACCGAATGGATTTTTCCATTTTCTGGCACATTTCGATCGACCGTTCGGTCGATCGACTTGCCTACTTCCAGTTTTTGGCAGCATTCGGTCGACCGAAACTGGGCATACTGCACTGCTTGGTTTGGCTGAGATTTTGCTTGTTTGTTTGTTTTCTGGTTTCGTCTTCGCTAAGTCTATTTATATAACATTTCTTAACTTTAAAACATAAATGTTATATAAGGATTACCCCCTATTTAGATTTAAAAAAAATATCTAAAAAATTAAAATCCTTAAGAATCAAAATATAGTTTTTGGGGTCGAGTACAAATTTCCAGAAAATAGAAATTTTTTAATCTCCCGGGTTAAATATGGGTATGCTAAAGGCTTCTAAAAATTTCTCAAAAATACCTCATTATCTAGTTTTTACCCAAGGAACAATTACCGCCATTTTTTGTGTCAAGAAAATGTCTAGGTCATATAGCCCTCCAATGAGCTCCCTAGGCTTAGTGAATTTCAGAACGGTTTTCGGGTTTTCATGTTTTGGGGTTTGGGATTGATTTTTGGGTTTCTTAGCATCATCATGAGGATTTATAATTTATCTAGACACCCTAAATCGAAACTCTATCTTCCTGAAGAATCCTGAGCGTCGACTAGTGTCCTTGCTGATTTCTCCGATTTCTCTGATTTTTTCGATCGAGGACGTTGAGCGTTAACCGACTTGGAACCTGAAAGATTTCTCAATGAAACATTAGTTACATGTTTGTTATCATCAAAACCGAGATTAAGACCAAGGTTAAAAACCTTAAGCCAACACGTATAAAACATTCAAACTATCCTATAAATCAAAATTCGTAGAGCAATGCATGACTTTTTCAAGAATGCCATTTGGTAAGGTGCAAAGTATGCAATTCATGACATCTCTATTAAATTTAAATATTTTCTTGTCAAGTTCACTCCAAGCATGCATGTCAACCTTAGGTTCAATGAATTCTAATCTTAACATGTTCAAGACACCAAAACCTTTAATTTTTAAATATGTGTACATCCTATATTTTCAAAGACCAAAGTTTGAGTCGTCGAACCTAGAAGGTGTAGACACTAAACTCTCTAGTTTCATTCTCTGGATCGAGGCAAGATGTAGAGGAGATGGTGGAATCTCAATCTATGACCCGCTTTGATACCAAATGTAAGTCGAATGACCTACACTAGAGGGGGGGGGTTGAATAGTGTATTTACTAAAATCTTAACCTAAATATGATTTTAATCGTTTCTTGATTACTTAGGCAAGAGCTCAATTCAACTAGATGAATGCGGAAGCGAGTAAATAACACGAGTAATCAAAACACAATAAGAGCAATGCAAACAAGTCGATTTATAGTGGTTTGGCCCCAATACCTACTCCATTACCTAAGCATACCGCTTAGGATTTCCAACTCTAGTTTACTAGATTAAAGTGTTTCCTTTACAATGAGAACCTTTTCACCAGAGAGTCTCTGCTCTAACACCGAAGACACTTCCACACCCGGAAGTCTTCGCCTTCCTACTGAGAGCACTCTCCCACCTCAAACCCTAAGGACAACACAACTAATCCTAGCAAACTAAGTTTACACCGGTGGATTTTAGCCTCAAACACCAAGGCTACCAGCATACACTTGACCTAACACACTAGGTCAATCACAAACTCAAATACAAGATAATAAATCACAAAAATACATAAGTAATTGAGCAAATAAACAAAGCAACTTATACTTTGCTCCAACACAAGATCCCTAGTCATCTGATGCCTTTTGATGATGAATCAATGGAGAATGAAGGCCAAATCAAGGTTTTGTCTATGAAACTAGGGTTTGCTCAAGAGTGACTCAAGAAAAGATGGCAAATAAAGTTAGAATGGCTCAATGGATCATTAGGTTGGTAAGAAAGGCTGTCTTGGGAGTATTTATAAAGATCCCAAGGGTAGGGATTCAAAAAGATCCGTTCAAAAATTTGAAAAATAGATGTTGGGCGGTAGCAGATTGGTAGCAGAAGATCCGTCGCAGATCGGTAGCAAAGTAGTCGTAGATGACCGGTCGCAGAATGGTCGTAGATCGATCGCAGAATGCAGTTTTGTGCATTTGCTAGTTTTCAAGGTTTCAAGATTTAGGTTTCAGATTTTTAGGTTCTTATGCATCAAATAGAGGATTATACAAGTATACTAGACACCCTAAACTAAAACTCTATCTTCCTGACGAAATTCGAGCATCGACGAGCGTCCTTACCGATTTCTCCGATTTTTTTGATCGGGGACGTCACGTGCAAACCGATATGGAACCTAAAAATATTTCTTGCTCAAACATTAGTTCCATCTTTGTTATCATCAAAACCAAGATTAAGACCAAGGTTGAAAACCTTAGGCCAACAAATGCAACATGGCAACTATTTTCGGGAGTTGCCCAAACCACGAAAATTCTAGAGATAGGAGGGTTGACCTTCCTGCTTAAGAGCTCGACACACAGTCCTCTAGACTCCGACCGAGCTCGGGGCTATGGACTGGACTAAGACTATTGGGGCCCGATTGGATTAGACCCACCAACGCCCCTCTACTCGTCTCAGACCGAACCAAACGGCTCGGCCCAAGGGGCTTCACCCGGCCACACCCTTGGGCCAGATTCAAACCAGACCAAACGGCTCCACCCGGGGACCCCACCTGACTATACATGGACATCTGCATCCTTCCTTATCATGAGGGATATGCCATTACGATCCGACCAACTCCGGGATCAACCTCGACCCATTCTGAGCGGCGTCATCACCTCCACCTACAATAAGCACGTCATCCCCGCAAGTTTTGTCCCGAACCCTACCCGAATTTAATTCGAGACTATCGAAAACCTACTCGATTGAGTAGCTTTCAACTGGTTCTGGGTCTATCTGGTACCCATGCACACCCCTAATAGAAGACGAAGGAATTAAATATGAGAGAGTGAGTAAATATAAAATAAATGGGGTATGCATCATATTCACCCGTTCATTATCTATACTCACTCATTCAGTAACTATATTTACTTATTCATTGCTTGTAAAAGGTTTTTACATAAGAAAATAAAAAATGATGCACATGCAAAATTTGTCTTTGAATTCAAATAAGATTTCTACATCAGAAAATAATACCTAAGCAAGAATGTATCAAATTTTAGTTTTAGGACTCAGCTTTTTAATTTGTAAGATATATATGTTTCACTCATGATTCAAAGGTATTCATCTCCCCAAAACCTAATTCAAATTGAAAGCGATCAAAATCACCAAAAATGAATAGTAGGTTATTCAGCTTAAGTCCGAGCGCTCAGTTGATGCATGTTCGACCGAACTAAGGAAACTTCAAATAGTAGTCTTTCGTTCCAAATTTGGCTAGAGGTAGGTTGATTGAACATCAATGAGCTCTATTTCTGGCTATTGTAAAGAGCCGCCTCCATGGCTTTTTCAAGCCAAACACCTATACAACCTCTTGAAATACCAATTTATGTCTTTTCAATACTTCAATGAGTTATCGTAAGTGAAATTGAGCCATCTTCATTGAATCTAAGCTCCAACTTTCAGTTCACACTCTTTGAGCCATTAATCCTTTTTCAAAGTTATTCAAAGTTTCAAAATTTATCATTGCGAGGTTTTAACAAATTATGAAGTAGTAAGGATGATCTTCACTTGTCTTTGTGTATTTCTAAACTCTTTTTCTCTAGTTTTGTATTTGCTTTTTTTAAAATACACATAGTGTATTTGTAATTAATTTTCCTTGTAACTGAGGTAGACACTGTCAAGGTTGAGGGATAACTCCTTAGGACTTATTTGGTTAGCGAAACTAAGTTTATTTTCATGATTTTAGTTTCATTGAAATCAAAGCTACTTACGAAAATGTGTTTGATTCGGTATTTTGATAAAACTGGATCGAAACTAAAATGAAAACAAAATCAGTTTCTTAATAAAAATAAAAACACCATAAGATTATTTTCTATGGTTTCGAGACTGTCGATTTTGATATCAAAATATAATGACAAACTTATAATTATAAATAACTTTTTATAAAATTAATTAATTTATAAATAAATCAAACTATATCTAATTTATAAAAATAAAAATCAAGATTTTCAACTCAAACTATTATCTTAAATTGATAAATTAATTAAACTAAATTAGATAAAAACTATTATCTTAAATTGACAAATTAATTAAACCAAATTATATTTAATTGAGTCAAACTTAATTTTTAAAATAATTATAATTTAATCAAAACTAATTTTAGGCCATTGAACTTATTTTTTTTGAAATATTATAATATTTATTAATTGATTTTATCTAATTGATCAAAAAAATCTTTGCTTATCAATAACTTAATTAAATCTTACAAATATTTTATAACCCTATTAACAAATAATAATTTTACAAACTAACTACAAATACATAATTAATATTTTATGAACTTATAAAACTCCCTGGTTTATCTTTATAGTGGTTTAATTATAAAATAAAATTGATAATTATGCTGAGAAGCTAATAACATTGATCACTATATAATGGATACAAAAATTCGTATTTTAATTTTTAGCAAATTTCAACTTCTTTTAAAATGGATACAAAAATTCGTATTTTAATTTTTAGTAAACTTTTCTTAGTTGTTTGTAGTCAAAAGTAGTGACCTCTCTTACTTTTATCAATATGCAACATTCTTCTATAATTATATTAAGTTTTATGAATTATTTAATATGAATTAATTTTTTTTTATAACAAAAAGAGAAAGTCACGATAGGTGGCCATACTAAGGATCGAATCCTAGATCTCTAAACAACATACAACATGTTGTCACCAATTGTGCTACCAACAATTGGCTTCATATGAATTAGTTTACTATTTAATCAACATCGGATTACTACTAAAACTATTCAATGAAAATTAATATTATTTTCTATAACCAACAAAAACTAATGTTATTTTCATTAACCAAACACATTTTCAGAAAATGAAAACTAAAGACTAAAACCAGATTTTTGAAACAAAATTTTTATTTTCACTGAAATCAAATCAAAAAATAGTTTTCGCTAACCAAACGACACCTTAGTATACCCTCTTAGAAGAAAAATTATATTAGTCAATTGTAGTGAAATCCTTAGTGTTTATTTAACTACTCTAAAATCAATGTGTTCGCATTGTGATATTTGCTTGTGATTGACTTGAGCATCTTAGCATTTAATTTTTGATAAGACTAACTCGATAAGATAATTGATCCATTAACTTCGTAGACTCAAATCATTTGCCTAATTCAAATGCTTAAGCGAAAATTGATAGTAGCACATCCATCAAGCTTCTAGCTATTTTAAAGATCCGCCTCCCGAGCTTTTTCGAGCCAAACTCCTATACAACCTCTTGAAACACCAATTTATATCTTTCAATGCTTCATTGAGTTCTCTTAAGTGAAACTAAGCAATCCTCGTTGAATCTAAGATCTCACTTCCAATTCATACTCTTTGAGCCATTAGTCCCTCTTCAAAGTTATCCAAAGTTTCAAAATTTACTGCGAGATGTTAACAAATTATGAAGTAGTAAGGAGGAATTCACTTGTGTTTGTGTATTTCTAAACTCCTTTTCTCTAGTTTCGTATTTGGATTTTTTAAAATACACCTCGTGTATTTGTAATTAATTTTCCTTGTAATTAAGGTAGACACTATCTAGGTTGAGGGATAAGTCCTTGGTATACTCTCTTAGAAAAATAATAATTATATTAGTCAATTGTAGTGAAATCCTTATACTCTCTTAGAAGAAAAATAATTATATTAGTCAATTGTAGTGAAATCCTTAATACGTGTTTGCTAAACCACTATAAAACTTTTGTGTTTACATTGTGATATTTGCTTATGATTGACTTGAGCATCTTATCATTTAATTTTTGTTACAACCAACACATTCATCAAGCCTTATAAACCAACATAACATCTAATATACTCCCGATGTGGGATTAAATCGGGGTTTTACAATCTCCATCTCTAGGGCAGCCCTTTCTTAGATAGGCTCCCTCACCATGCCTAGGACTAGGTCTTGCTCTAATACCATATGTTGCGAACATCGATGAGATAACTAATCCATCAACTTCATAAGCTCAAACCATTGACCTAATTAACATGCTTAAGTGAAAGTTGATAGTAGCACATCTATCAAGCCTTATAAACCAACATAACATTCAATATACTCCCGATGTGGGACTAAATCGGAATATTACAATATTTTTGCTCACATATTACTTTCTAAGAATGCATTTGGTACCACTAAAAATGCGATATTGGATTGGACAACTTGGTATGTTCCTTGTTTGGTGTCGAAAATGTGTCAATGAATAGGACAAAAATTAACCGAGGTATTATATAATTTATGCATTTTCATAGGGTCAATTACAAAATATATTCTCACTTTTGATAATTTTTTTAAATCTATCACAACTTTTAATTTTTCCCAATTATACACTCCACTTTTCGATTTCTTTCAATTATATCTCATCGTCAATGAGGTGTTAACTTTGTCGTTTGGATGCTGATGTTGCACCACTGACATTGATCAATATTGTCATGTTAGCATCCCTAAATGAATAAAAAATCCAAAAATTACCACGTCATCAATTTTTTTTATAAAAAAATTAGATGGATTATATCTAATATATCCCGACTTTTAAGGATTTTTTCAAATCCATCCTAACTTTTTATTTTCAAACAAAGGGGTCTCGTATTTTCATTTTTTTCAATTATATCATACTATCAAACTATTATCAAATTTACCATTAAAATATTGAGTAACACCGCCGATATGGATCAAAAGTCCATCTAATATTCCTAAATATATTTAAAAATAATAAAATCATTCTGTCAAACCTTTTTTAAAAAATATCTTCTTATTTTTTAAAAAAAATTATGAAAAATTGTGTCACCCTGCATTCTCAATACTTACTTCACCTCTTTGCATCGATGTGGTCTCGAGGTAGAACCGTGATCAGTCTCATCGATAATCGACTACATAATTTTTAATTGCATAATTTCTTAGATCTCGGTTGCATCATTTAAGGACCCCAAAGATTTAGTGTTATGACATATTATTATTTTTATATGTATTTGGGGATGCTAACTAGAATTCTGATCCAAATAGCAATGTAACTCTGACTAATGGTCAAATTGAAATAAATCTATCCCAACTCAGATAGTTTGATGATAGGATATAATTGAAACAAATTAAAAGTACGAGATCCATTTTGGCTGGAAATAAAAAGTTATGATTGATTTGGGAAAATCCTTAAAAGTCGGGATATATTAGAAACAATCATTTAAATATTATGTATTAGATCACTTTTGAAGGGAGGCGGGTGGCCGGCCCTATGAGATTTGAAATCGGATTTTTCTTCGCGAGTTTTCCCCGATCGACGAGTTTCTATGAGTAGAGTTTTAAATAGATGTATGTGCATGTGATCTTATGTATTAGATCGTGGTTTTTTTGCATTTTTGTGGACTGCCGAGTTGAGGAAATAGGGGAAAGGTCATGCCAAAAATTTCCCCAATTTTTCCTCGCTCGTTTCGCAGCCCGTAGATCGCTTGGTGTTCGTAATATGCTAGATCTACGGCTTCATATGGTGTTCTTGCTGCAACCATGCCCCCATCAATTTGAGGACTCGGCCGAGCAAGGGTTTACCCTGCTTGAGTCGGCCGATCAGTGGTATGAATGGGGAGTGTGGACTGTTTGAGTTAAGATGCATGATTCCGAGTTTTGTTTCTTGTTAAACATTAGATCCGTAAACTAATGCATATAAATTATGGATGAAATGTCAGCCCCTTCCTATCCATAGGGTTCGGCTGAGCAAAGGAAAAAAGGGGGAAATCGAATGATATGAGTACTTGTTCGTACCTTTCCGTTCGATGCTAATTCATATTCATGTTACATAATTTCTCACTTATCATATGAATTGTTTAGTGATAGACCTTCATTATCATATTTTGAAAATGTTATTGCTAATGCTCTTATGGATATGATGGATATGGTATATGTATTCAAAGAAAGGTTTCATTTAATCCCTCATATCATGTTAAATTGTTGCTATGCTTAATGTATGTTCCTTATTGTTTTAATCACTGAATTAATTGCCTCTTTAATTCGGGTTCTTCATGATGTTGCTACTCATGATTAATTTGGTAAGTGCCATTGGAATATTTTTACCATGCTAGATACGATGTTCCATATTGAATTTAATTCTATATGCAGTATATAAATTTTTATCGTTGAACCTCGTAGTTATACATGGTAGTTGTTCTGAATTATGTTTACCGTTCTTTATTTCATATATGCTGTCCAAAAATGTTCAGGGGTGAAATTCTAAGTTCGGTTCACAGAATTCCTCATCCAAGGTTGCATATAATGCTAGATAACATGTAGGACATCGTAAGGTGCATAATAGATATAGAAGCTAAACTAGGAAATGATACAACTTTTAGGACTTCCAGTATTCATCTTTGGAAATCTAGTATTATTAGGTGTACACGTTTTTGGAATGTCATCATTGAATTGTTGACCCTGCAGGCCGGATTAGGGCCAGACACGGGCAACGGCCCAAAATGTATATAAGGAAACCCTAGGATACTTGATTGTGTGATGTGCTTGAGATAGTCCACCGAGAAGCGTGGAGGTCGGAAATGACCGATGCTTAGCTCTGCCAGTGATTGGGTCTTGAGATGCACCAGCGGGCCCGCTAGGTGTCAGACCCCAGTTGGGTGGGACTAGCTATCCCTACCCCAGACGGTGTCCGGAGACTAGTAGACCATCCTAGTCGATGACCCAGGATTTATTGTTTAGATCTTGATATGATGTGGCCGAACGGCCAGTGTGATTCTACCTTGTATGGTACGGCTAGTTATAGCTAGGATTCTTATACCATGATTAGGCCCAAGGGCCGGATGCTAGAGGCTTGATAGGACGTTATGGCAGGTTTTTACCTACATAATTTATACAGCATGACCTATAGGGCCAGTAGTCGCATTTAAAAAAGTAACTTACCTCCCTGATTATATACAATGCTGGCTTATATGTTATGCATGACTAACTGAGAATTATGTGGAGGTTCGAAAGAACCGCCCACTGAGTCTCAAGTGGACTCACAGTTTGTTTCCTTGTTTTTGTAGAGCATGAGCAGTGATTGTGGCATGTCGGCATGGTGCAGTTGGAGGACAGGTGGTGGGGCCATATCTCGTAACGGCGTCCTTGGGTCATAGTCCAGTGTCTTAGTAGTTGTTTTCCTTTTCCGCACTGACAGTTGTGTTTTAGAAACGTTTGTAAAACCTTGACACTTGAGATGTTCGTATTGTTACGATGTTGGTTTTCTTCTTTGGTTTGAAAACATATATTGTGAACTTTGAAATTTTTTAAATAAAGCTTGCATTGAGATTTCTTTTTATCGAGATGTTCTGGTTTCTTATATGTCAGTGTAGACAATAGGCTACAGGGTAGGATGTAAGCCTTGGCTGGTCACACTACCCTCAGTTGGGGTGTGACACATGTCAGCATCCAAACGACAAATGTAACACTTCATTAACGGTGGAATATAATTGAAAGAAATTAAAATGTGAAGTATATTAATGAGAAAAATTAAAAGTTGGGATAGATTTGGAAAAACCATCCAAAGCAGGGATATATTTTATAATTAACCCAATAAATTATCAATAAATTGATTTTTATATTGTTTCTTATTCTTATTTTTTGAATCAATAAAAGAGCAACCTAACCTTGAAACCAAAACTTATCCCTCGTGAGAAAGGAATGAACCTTGCAGAGAAAGTTGATGCATATAGAGAAATAAAAGCTCCATTTATCTTTTGTTAGAATTAAGTCACTATTATAATTTGGCCTTTTATTGGTGATTGTTACGACGTTTGCTTATAATTGTAAATACTATAAATTTTTTTACCAACAATTGATGAATTTCCATTAGATCCATTGTCGTTAAAAGTCTGTAGAAGTAATTTATACAATTACTGATAAAGATAAAAATAATCATCACAAATATATATATATATACTATAACTTTTTTGTAGAGCTTCTAATAATAGTTGTTAAATGATATAAAATATTTTCACTCTCTAAGTTATTTAGCAACAATTGTCTTATTGCTACTAGTTAAGTGTCACTAAAAAAATAATCTCTTGTAGTGAGTCGAAGAATCTTGATACCAAATAAGTGAATATATTAAGAAATTAGTGGGCCTAACTCCACTCCTAAAAACTAGCTCAAGGGGGAGGACTGCTCAAACTATTTAAAAATTATCTTAGTCATATCCTTAAATAACATAGGACTTAGTCATATCCTGAAGTAATGTAGGACTTTAAGATGATATATTTTAAATTTCATATCAGTGTCCTAGTACTAAATTAGTGGATGCATTCCCTAGTCCCTACTTTACAGAATTTTCCACCTTGTCTTATTCTTCTTCTCTCATCATTCTCTTATAAAATGTGTATTTATAATGTGCAATCATGTCAATCTTTAAATTAGGGAAAAATGTGAGAGGTGAGGACTCAGATGAGGTATCTGGCATGGCCTTGGCGTATGATCGAGTCCACGGGCGATGTCGAGTTGATGATGAAGTGGGATTGGGGTTGGTCTCTCCTTGAGAAGATGCCTCCAAATCCTGTGAGGGAATAGAAGATGATTTCTTCTTCTTCCCTATGGTGACTAGTGTTTAGGTTGCTCAAACAATAGAAGAGGGAGAGGGTAAAAGGGTTGAGGAAGAAGATAGAAAAGAGAAGAGATATCTGCAATGACATGTCTCTCTCATTCATTCTATGCAATATATATAGCAACACAAGACTTGAATGAATCTCCCCAATTGCCTTATCAATGACTAAGTCTTATAAATGACTAAAACAAAATTAAGAAATTAACTAAGTAAACATCCTTATCCCTAAAGACTTGGTCTCCATGATGAGGATATTGGTCAAGTCTCAGTTGTCGATAAGGACTGCTTGATCTTTTCTCTTCTTGAATATTTCTTGGACCATTTATTTCCTGCTTGAGGTGGTTCCTTATCTACCATTGCTTCCAGCGGATGATGACCATGTTTAGGTTGATCAAGACCAGGTTGTTGCATAACATTACCCTCCCCTTCAATAATAAGCTTGTCCTCAAGCTTGAAGGTGGGCAATCTAGACCTGAAGTCTATGTATGATTGCCAAGATGCTTCAGATGGTGACATACCCTGCTAATGGACTAATAATTCCATACCTCCTTGTGATTTCTTGGTATCCAAAATAGCTTGTGGTTGTGGAATGTAGTCCTCATCTCTGATGGGTGGTAACAATGGCTCCACATTTTGTGCCCCTTCTTTAAATTTCTTAAGGGCTGAGACATGAAATACTAGGTGAAGTTTAGAGGTTAGTGGAAGTTCAAGTTCATAAGCAACTTTACCAATGCGCTGCTTAATATTAAAAGGCCCATAAAATTTAGCAGCAAGATTTTGAGAACGTCTATTAGCCAAGGAAGCTTGCCGATATGGTTGCAGACGCAATAGTACTTTTTCCCCCACTTCGAATTGTATGTCACGATGTTTAGCATCGTAAAATCGCTTCATAGTCTGCTGTGCTTCAAGGAGTCTGCTGCGTAATAAGTTGATTGCTTGATCTCTGCTACGGAGTTCAATGTCTACTGCTTCTAGGCGTGCTGCTCCAGCCGTATATGGAAGTAGACGGGGAGGAGGGCGACCATATGCAACTTCAAATGGTGTAGTTTTTAGTGACGAATGAAATGCTGTATTATAGCAATATTCTGCCCATGGTAACCAGCGAGCCCATTTCCTTGGTTTATCTGATGTAAAACAGCGTAAATACATTTCTAAGCTCTTGTTAACAATTTCAGATTGGCCATCTGTTTGAGGGTGATATGCAGTGCTGAAACATAGTTTGGTGCCGCTGAGGTGCAATAGTTCTTGCCAAAAGGAACTTGTGAAGACCTTGTCACGATCACTTACAATTGATTCAGGTAAACCATGTAACTTAAAGATCCCTTCAAAATAAGCACGAGCTACTGTTATCGCCGAATAAGGATGTGTCAAGGCGATGAAATGGGCATACTTAGAGAGTCTATCTACGACAACCATGACTACAGTTTTTCCACTGGAATTGGGAAGTCTGTCAATAAAATCCATAGACACATCGCTCCAGATTTGCAAGGGAATTGGAAGTGGTTGCAGTAGACTGGCAGGGAACAAATGTTCAGATTTATGTCGCTGGCAAGTAAAGCAAGATTGCACATATTGTTGCACCTCTCGACGTAGGTTTGGCCAAAAAAATTCTGCTTTAATACGTTGCAATGTACGCTGGTATCCTTCATGTGTTGCATCATGTACGAGAGCTATTATTTCGTTACGAAGGCCATCAGAAGGTGGAATAAAAATTCTGGTTTTATAAAAGATCAACCCATCATGTACTAACCACAAGGAAGGTTGTGGTTCATTCTTAATTCTGCCTAAGTGTTCTTTGGATTCTGGATTTTGTAAAGTTGCAGATTTTATTAATGTCATCAATGAAGGTAGTGGCTGAGAAATGGCCATTGCTGTAGCTTCATCTTGATTCCGTCTTGAGAGGGAGTCTGCAGCTTGGTTATGTGTCCCAGCCTTATATTGTATTCAGAAATCAAATCCCAATAATTTGGAAATCCAATGGTTGTTGTGGCCCTGTTACAATGCGTTGATCCAAAAGAAATTTAAGAGCATAGTGATCAGTTCTCACCGTGAAGGATTGACCCCATAGTTACACAGTCCAGTGGCACACTGCTTTTGCTAGACTGATGAGCTCTTTCTCATATGCTGGAAGATTGCGATGTCTTTCGGCCAATCATCGGCTGAAATAAGCAATTGGTTTTCCTTCTTGATGTAGAACTGCTCCCACTCCTTGGTCAGCTGCATCACAATCTATTATAAAAGGTTTAGAGAAATCGGGTAGTGCTAAAATAGGTGCTGTTGTAAGTGCTCTTTTGAGTTGATTAATTGCATGATTAGCAGCTTTTGTCCATCGGAAGGAGTTTTTCTTGAGGAGGTTGGTGAGCGGAGCTGTGATGTTGCCATAATTTTGTATAAATTTCCTGTAATATCCAGCTAAGCCAAGGAATCCACGGAGCTCGGTGGGAGACTTGGGAATGGGCCAATCGGTTACTGCCTCCAATTTGGATGGGTCAGTGGCTACTCCATCAATGGAGATCACATGTCCTAAATAGCATACTGAAGTAGAAGCGAATGTGCACTTTGATTGCTTCACAATCAAGCGTTGTTGCTGCAAAAGTTCAAATACTTGGCGCAAATGTTGCATATGGTCAGCCCACGACTTGCTGTAAATTAGTATATCATCAAAGAAAATAAGAACAAATCGCCTCAACCATGGATGAAAAAGATCATTCATTAGAGCTTGGAAAGTAGAAGGAGCATTAGTAAGTCCAAATGGCATTACCAAGAATTCGTAATGTCCATGATGAGTGCGAAAGGCCATTTTGTCAATATCTTCGGTGGCCATTCTGATTTGATGATATCTTGCTCTAAGATCAAGTTTAGTGAAGAATTTTGATCCATGTAGTTCATCCAGCAATTCATCAATAACTGGAATTGGGAATTTATCCTTCACAGTGACGACATTAAGAGCTCGATAGTCAACACACATTCGTCAACTTTTGTCAGATTTCTTCACTAATAAGACGGGTGCAGAGAAGAGAGAATTGCTAGGTCGAATCAACCCTTGCTCCATCATTGATGCACATTGCCTTTCAATTTCATCTTTTTGTAAAAAGGGATAGCGATAGGGTCTTACCGCAACCGGAGGCGTTCCTGGAATAACGCATATGTGATGTTCTTGTTGACGAATTGGTGGCAGCCCTTTAGGTTCAACAAAAATGGCTGAGAACTGTTGCAGTAAGGTAGTGAGCTCAGGTGAAGAGATTGAGGTATGGGAGGGCTGCACCATATGAAGTTGAGGTGCTTTAATCTTTTCTTCATGCCCATGTAAATATACAGGTTGTCCATCCAATGTAAACTTCATGGATAGGGCTTCGAAGTCCCAAGTAATAGGACCTAAGGTTTGCAACCATTGTATGCCTAGAACTATGTCAAAGCCACCAAGTTGTACTATGTAGAATTCTGTTTGTATTTGTGCTTTTCCCAACCTTAAGTCCAGGGGTCGTGCGAGCTTAATTCCGGTGAGACGGGCTCCATTTGCCACTGCCACACTTATGTGATCATCCTCTTTTGTCGCCAGTTGTAATTTGTCAGCCAAGCGTTGACTAATAAAGTTCAGTGAGCTTCCTGAATCCAGTAAGATGCTTACCGGTATTGTCTCAATGTAACCTGTAACCTGCATGGTTTTGGGTTGTTTGACTCCTTGTATAGACATCAAAGAAAATTGATGCTCATCAGGTTCCTCTTCTTCTTCTTGTGTTGGTTTATCAATTTCATCTTCCACCAATTGGATCATGAATAATTTTTTGCACTTATGGGATGGTGACCATTTTTCATCACAGCGAAAACACAGCCCCTGAGCTCGCCTTGCTGATATGTCCGAGTTTAAATAGGTGCGGGTGGCCAATCTCCGACTAGGTATAGCATGAATTGGACCCCGATTCGATGGTGTTGTAAATTTAGTCGGCTGGTAGTGGTGCTCATATAAAAGTGCCAAGCTCATTGCATGCAATAAATCTGTAGGTCGGTTGTCTTTGACATGAACACGAATGTCTGGTTGAAGGCCGCTGATGAACATTGATACAAGGTCCTGTTCAGGAAGGTGATCAGCCCGGGGAAGGAGGTGTTCAAAGCTCCGTTGGTACTCAGCCATCGATTTATTCTGTGTGAGCTTTGTAATGTCCCCAAACTCATAATTACGATCTGGATTTCCGAATCGAACAGAAAAGTATTTAGAAAATGCAGTCCATGTTAGCCCTAGATGTCTTTTGTCAAAGTAGCAAAACCAAGTTTGTGCTTCCCTATCCAAATTAAAAGCCACCATTTTCAGTTTCTCAGCGTCATTCACTTGATGATGTCTAAAAAAATACTCACAGCAAGAGAGCCACGAGTCCGGGTCGCTCGTACCATCAAATCTGGGAAACTCGAATCGTGGTCTTGGTGGTGGGAATGGCCCTTGAGTGATAATTCTTGGAGGAAGGCCGAGCAAGGATTCTTCTTGTCGCCGCTCCATCATCATGGAGTCTAACTCGCGACCCTGTGGAATTCTATGATGGTGGTTTGGCTCCTCTGGACGATACAAGCGCTTGGCTCCTTGGTTGTTGGACTCTTCTTGTTGACGAGTGTTGAGGCGCGCTCCTTCAATCTCTTTGGTTAAAGTTTCCAGTTTGGTGGCAAGAACTTCTCTTTCAGCTCTGTTATGTGCTAGTTCATCTTGCATAGATTTAAGGAGTGCCATCACTTGTTGCTGGAATTCTTCTCCCGTGGTAGGCTCTGATACCATATTTGTCATGGCCTTGGCGTATGATCGAGTCCACGGGCGATGTCGAGTTGATGATGAACTGGGATTGGGGTTGGTCTCTCCTTGAGAAGATGCCTCCAAATCCTGTGAGGGAATAGAAGATGATTTCTTCTTCTTCTCTATGGTGACTAGTGTTTAGGTTGCTCAAATAATAGAAGAGGGAGAGGGTAAAAGGGTTGAGGAAGAAGATAGAAAAGAGAAGAGATATCTGCAATGACATGTCTCTCTCATTCATTCTATGCAATATATATAGCAGCACAAGACTTGAATGAATCTCCCCAGTTGTCTTATCAATGACTAAGTCTTATAAATGACTAAAACAAAATTAAGAAATTAACTAAGTAAACATCCTTATCCCTAAAGACTTGGTCTCCATGATGAGGATATTGGTCAAGTCTCAGTTGTCGATAAGGACTGCTTGATCTTTTCTCTTCTTGAATATTTCTTGTACCATTTATTTCCTGCTTGAGGTGGTTCCTTATCTACCATTGCTTCCAACGGATGATGACCATGTTTAGGTTGATCAAGACCAGGTTGTTGCATAACAGTATCATTACAAGTAAAAGTAGGATGGATTGCAACTCTCCTTTTCATGTTTCCTTTACATTTCTGATGTAAATTATAATGTCTTTTGCATCTCTGGAAAATACACCCAAGCAATTCCAGAATGAGTACCATGTAAAAAATAAGGAGTAAAAATAATTGGAGAGAGTGGATATACATTCATGCATAAATATTAAGAAGAGTTGCAATATTAAGAAGTTCTGCAACCGTATGTACTATATGAAAATATATTAGAAATTTTTTATCACCAAAAGAAGTTGGAAAAAAGAGCAGAATATGCTCCTATATTTCTTCAAACAATGATAATGCCAGGACTAGCTTACATCCAAACATCAAATTGAACAAAATAGAAGAAAAAATAATGGGCATTTCCTGTCAACTGCTACAACAGTGAAAAATTGTTGGGCCATCATACTCATTTGTACAAAAGTATCCTTAATTTCCAGCAAGGGCAATGGACTATTCACCACTGATACTAACCCTAACACTAACACTAACACCATTTTTTTGCTTGTACAATGCATCGAGTTACAACTCTTTCTGTAAATAGTCCTTATCATCGTGAACCTGAGTTGGATTTTTTTTTAAGTGAAGTGAGACAGAGGCCGGTCCCACACCCGAATTTCATTTCAAGAGTTTTGAACCGTACAAGACATAAAACAAACCATCATCAAGAGACACAAGGGGTCCCCTCACAAGTGAGAGGACTTAAGTTGTAATTAGAAAGAACTTTTTTTTGAGAAAAAAAATACTTATATTAATCAAAAGTGTTGAAGGTTACATGTGGAGGGGGAGTAAAAGACAAAAACAAAGATTAGTTAAGACAAACTTTGGCAAGGTTAGCTCCTTCTATAGCTAGCTCAAGGAAAAGTTTCTTTGACCCGTCGAAGCAACGGAGGTTGCGTTCATACCAAACTTTCCAATGCCAAATCATAATGAGGAGAAATTTCTGTCGAGAATGCACCCTCGACCCTCCATTCGCCGTGTGAATCCAAGGGCGAAATCTTAAGTTGAAATGAGGAAAGTTATACTCACTCAGGAATTGATTCCAGCCGTCAGTTGTGAATTGGCAGTCAAAGAGAATGTGATTAAGTGTTTCATCCTCCAGTTCACAAAGGTAGCAACCGGGGGTCGTTTGTAGTCCACGAGCAATGAGACGATCCTTAGTTGGTAGTCTTTATGAAACTGCAAGTCAGTTCATAACCGAAATGGCCTCGGGGCAGGAGCAATGCCAAATGTACTCAGCCGCTGGATCAGAAATGCCATGGAGATTTAGGATTGTGTAGGTGGAATTGGTGGAAAAAATATCGTCTTGCGTCCGTTTGCAAAGAAACTTATCCTCCCCATCAAGTAGTAGAAAAGGGTTTATCTCATTGACCAACCTAGTAAGCGAGGTCAAAGGAACAATGTTTGTAAAATTGATATTCCAACCAACAACCTCTCCATGATCATTAAGCTCCTTAGAATCCCATAGAGAAATGTTGGGGTGAATGGCCATAAGAAAGAGCTCGAGGTATGCTTCACACGGTTTGCGCCCAAGGAGCCAAGGGTCGTGCCAAAAACTAGTATTTGCCCCATTCCCAACAACTAGGCAGAAGGAGACCTTAATGAAGTCCCTGTCTTTGAGGATATCTTTCCAAATAGATGTCCCGGGCGCAAAGGAAGGCCAAGATAATTGAATGGAAATGTACCTGGGGAACAGTTTAGAATGGCCGCAGCTGCATAGCTATCTCCGGTAGAGCCGTTTGTGTGAATAACTCTAGTTTTATCCCTGTTGAGCTTCATCCAGAACAGAGTTCAAAGCATTTTAGTAAGAATTTCAGGAAACCACATGTGTTCTCCCGACATCCCCTGTCGTGTCTCTATCCTCGGGAAATACATCATAGAACTCACAAACCTCCTGTGTTCTCCCGACATCCCCTGTCGTGTCTCTATCCTCATCGACCACAGATACGAAGGCCAGGAAGGACTGGCAGCTGCTCATAAGCAATTTGCGAGCCTTTAGGGTTGAGATGATTCCCATAGGATCCCCCTTCCATCTCCATAGAAGGTAAATTATGGCAACCCGGGCTTGCTGAAAGTGTTAGTCATAGCCCCGTAATCCACTAACACAAAGTGATTCGCCGACCAATCCATGCCGAGTATAACATCAAGTTCAAGCATCGGTAGGAGTGTCAATTATGCCTTCAACACATGCCCATAAATGAGCACTTCACAGCCTCGAAAGGTTGTCTCAGCTAATATTGCATCGCCCGTAGGCGTTGACACAATGTGTGGCACATCAAGCAAAGAAGGTGCCCCAGATAACATAGCAGCAAAACTAGCAGATAGAAAGGGGTGCGTAGCACTCGGATCACATAAGCTGCAGATGAACCAATAATAAGTGTACCTGTTACAACCGCCTTAGATGCCTCGGCGTCATCACGGCTCATAGCATAAACTCTGGCGAAAGGCCTATTAGAGTGACTGGTCTACTGCCCCCAGCCCTCTGCCTGACCCGTTTGAGCTACAGAACTAACAAACATCGACGTTTTTCCTCTGGACTACTCAACTTTTGGGCCACCTCTGTCGAAATAATCTTTCCTGAAGTACCCAACCTGCCCACATCTGAAGCAGGCATCCATGCGGCCTTAGCAAGCCCCCCAATGCCTCCTGTTATAGCGCACGACCATACTGCGACATCTCGGTCTTCTGTTAAGCATCCCCCGACCCTACCTGTCAAGCCGCCCCTGATGCTGGGCCTCCACGATCCCTGCTACTACTGTGTCTCTTGCTTGGTTGGTGACATGCCGCTGCAACAGTCCCCTCAGAATGCCAAGACCGACCTCCAGATCCTTGAGGCTGGAACTTCTTCTTTGGGGGCCCGTCATGTTTCTCGAACGGCACTAGTGCTTCCTTCCGAAGTGCCTCATCCACTACCTAAGCAAAAGAGGTGTCCTTAGAGTAATGGATGAGCCTGCTGATCTGCAACCTCAGCCCCTTGATAACCTCTTGACCCTGGAGGTCTCAGCCGCTACCAATGTAGGATGGTACTCCAAGAGCCTAGTTAATTCCTCCTCATAATAAAACACTGACATACCACCAGTCTGGCACAACTGCTCAAACTCTTTTGCCTGTCAGTCACAGACACTCATCGGTATGTACGGCTCTACGATAGCAGCCTTAAATTTGCCTAGGTAAGGGGTGGTGCACCTAGCACCCTACGATCTCTCTAGGTATGCAGCCACTCCTTGGCCGACCCTCTAAGTTGTAGCCCAACCATACGAGCAGTCGCGTCCGAGGAACACCTGAGCTCCTCACACAACTTGTAGCAGTTGCTAAGGAAGCTGGTGACCTCCACTTGCTGATCTGCCCCAGTGAACTCTGGCGACCTTAGTTTCACAAAGCCAGTATAGGTAGCCGCTCTAGGAAACCTCTCTATTGGCTGGACTGGTTCGGCCACTTCCGGTACCACCGGTGCCATCGGTACTGGCTGCTGTTGATGTTGCCTCAACTCTTCCTCCCTGCGAAGCGCCTCAGTCAACTGTGCTACCTAAGCCTGTAGCTATGCAACTATGTGGTCTTGTCCTGCCCAAACCTCGACCTCGGCTCTGGCGTGCTGTGGAATTACTGCCGCTACCGCTCAACGCAGAATTGTGAGCCTCCCATCACACTCAATTTAAGAAAAAGATTGCCATTAATATCAAATAATTTATTCAAACTGTTGTTCTAATTTACTGACCGCATGACGTACTGAGGTGCAATCGTGGCTACCTGATCTCGTAGCATAACTATACCGTATGTCGACATGCTAGCTATGCCCATACGGTACCCAGACCCTAGTCATAGTCAAGACCTAACCTGGCTCTCATACCAATTAACTTTGTCATGCCCCAACTCAGGGTCGCGTGACTGGCCAGGGTAGGTGTCTGTACCCCGAAGCCTACCACATGCATTCATCAACAAAATAATAATATGCAATCAGACTGACATAGACAATATAAATGAGGTATGCTAAACTTTATTAAATGTTGAAAACAAGTTTTACAACTCAACGATCAAAGAACACGACTCAGTGCATGAACTAAAACTCTCCCTACACGACACGACTATGAAACTGCTTGGTACGAGATCTGCGTCACCACCTGCACTCCTGCCGCGCCACGCCATCAAGCCATACCTCATTGGTCAGGCTCTGCAAAAACAAAGACAAATAAAACCATGAGTCCACGAGGAACTCAGTGAGTGGTTCTTCCGAACCTCCACCTAAGTCCCCAGTATAATATCATATATAGGAATAAAACATGTGCATACGATTTATACTGGTCGAATCACAATAACCGGCCAGTTGGCCATTCCCTACGAGTAAATAAACTCGCCAATTATGGCTCTACACAATAAGTATCACTCGGCCACTATGGGCCTTACCCTGCATAATTAGTTCGGTCGTGCCCGGCCTTCATCTTGTTACAATACCCGGCCACACCGACCCACACCATCATACAAGAATATACACTAACCACAGCAGGTTATATATTCTTACATAAATTTCGCATTTAGCGATTCAATCACCGGGTCCATCAACGAGGATGGTCAACTAGTTTCAGAAACTCCACCGGGTTAGGGTTAGCTAGTCCCACCCAACTCGGGTCTACCATCAGCGTGGCCCACTAACGGAATCTCAAGACCCTACACCACTCGGGTCTAACACCTAGCGTGGCCCACTGGTGCAATCTCAAGACCCTAATCACCCGCTGAGTCGGATATTGGTCATGTTGGATATAAACACCCCTCAGCCCGATCATCTCAAACATAATACACATACAATGTATTACACTAGTTACTAAAAATCTCCCGGGCTTCCGCCCGTACCCGGCCCTACCCCGGGTCCTGTTAGGTCAACAATTCTGAGTTACCCTCCCTAGGCACGAATACCTAATGTATCTATGTGCAAAGTTTATCCCATTTTACTCCTAATAACATATGTCATTTACTAGCGGAGTTTCACGTCTCGTACTCATGTCCGAGGTATTAAACAAAAACAACAAATTTTCCTCCACCTAGTTTCATGTCATATACCATACATGCTCATCAATATTAGGCATATCATTGACATAATATTCGCAATAATTAATAAATCACATCATACTAGAAATAGGAGGATTCAACAATTATACCACCATAATTTCCTACATAATCATAGCAATTAAATTTTAAATTCCTGCATTCAAATATTTAATTGCAGCATGTGAAAATTTAATTTCAGCAACAACAATACTTTGATGGAAGCCTATGAGCAATAGTTTCATCAATTAAATAATTATTTATAGCATTTAATTATTTAATTACAGCATATAGAAATAAATTCCAGCAAGCATAAAAATATGTAGAGAGCCATCTAATACATCTCAAGACAAGAAACAATTTACACCAGTTAATAAACGATGATCATAATTAACACTACAAATACATGTTCTCAATGCTATGATCTCAACAAGCTAAGTCATATATTTTATTTTCCCCTCTTCATTCCCAAAGCCGAGCCTTGGTTTACCCCTCTCGGCCGACCCCTTCGAATTGGGGAAGAACCTCACATGGCCGGCCCTAGCGATTTTGGGGAAAACCAAACTCTCGACCAAGGTCTCTACAAATTTCTCCGAAGATCATAATCATGCTTAAGAATAGATCTACTAGGATTTAAGTACTCGAGGAACTCAGGGAAAATTTCGGCATGACCTTTCCCCTCTTTTCTCTATTCGGCCGGCACTATGAATCGAGAAAATATCACAAAAAAATTACAAGATCACACATTGACAACATGAGGGAAATACCGGATCAAGAACCACAAGAATCGATGAAGAATCATCACGAAAAATCGACAACTTCATAAACCCAAGGGTTCGGCCAAGGGCTTCACCCTAATCCAAGGTTCAACCACTCACCTTAGCCTTAATGGAAGGAAAAGGGAAGAATATTGAAGATGTCTCGGCCTCCAACGATGACCACGAACTCCGGCGCCGCCCCCCTTGATCGCCTCTCTCCCTTCTCTCTCTCTCGCCCTTCTCGGTTTCCATGCGGCTCTTCTTGAGCCGCACGACAACTGATGGGCCCTTATATATATATATATATATATATCAATACTCACTTAAATCCCTACTCGACTCAACCCTTACCCGAATTGAGCCCGACTAGACCCGCGAACCCGGTTCCAACCCGACTTGAGTCAATTCAAGTTATAAAACATGAAAGCATTAATTACGAGTCCAACAAATTAAGTTACACCTTTTACTCTCGGCGATCTCATGACTCCACCCGGCTAGTCCCCGATCTGGCTCGCTGAACCAAATAAAATTTTATATTAAGAAACATCGGGTATTACATTCGGAGGGCCTTCCCGATTGCTCCCGAGTTTCTTTATACTAGGATAAGTTCGGAGGGCCTTCCCAATTATCCTGTTGATCTTCACCATTTGGGTCTTGGCTGCCTTCGGCCAGGTGGTGGCTAGATGGCCTGATAGCTAGTCACACCTTCGTGACTTTATTTCTGTAGAGATAGATGTTATGCTACTGCTTATCTTTGTGCTATTTTATTGTGGGGGTTGGTAGAATCGCTCACTAAGTTCTTTGAACTCACCCATTGTCATTATTTTTGTTTTGCAGAGCCTAACCGATGAGATGGGCTGGAGCATTTGGCACGGCTGGAGCGCGGAGGAGCTACATTGATCTCATAGCAGTCCTAGTTAGGGGTCGTGGTCGAGTCTGTAGTAGTTTGATCATGCACTAGAGATTTGATATTTTAGAGTTGTAGTCCCGTGGGGACATTCATGTTTTAGTCGGTCTTTTATTTGATAAAAGAACTGCTGCTCTTTGATTTATTTATTTCCGCACTTGAACTATTTATTAAAAACATTGATGTTTGAAAGCTTATTTTGGTTCTTTTTATTAATAAAAACTGTTGTTTATTCCGCTATTTTATGAGTTGGCATGTGCATGAGTTAGGCTGCGGGGTATAGGCATGTATACCCTGGCCGGTCACGTGACCCTGAACTTGGGATGTGACAATGTGGTATCAGAGCATGTGGTTCGATCTGACTACGATCTAGAGTTGTCACAGTATAGGGCATTGCTAGTGTGTCAGTATATGGTAAGGGTATGTTATGAGATCAATGGGCTAAGTCTGTACCTCAACGTGACTTGTGGTTTATTTACTTAAAGACTTAGGGTGAATTGAATTGTTTAAATTTTGATATTTTCTTTATGGTGATTCCAGATCGATGGAGGCTTTTGATGTTGCAAGGAGCGATAGTGATAGCAACTCTACTTAGCGCCAAGGCCGAGGCCGGGGCTGGGGTCGTGGGAGACCACCGCAGGCCCGAGAGGATGTGGGATAGGATCCCATGGTGGTTCAGTTGCAGGCCCGAGTGGCTGAGCTGACTGAGGTGCTCCGCAGGGAGCAGGAGCTGAGGCAGCAGCCACAACGAGTACCGGTAGCACTCGCAGCTCTAAAGGTGGTCCAGCCAGTAGTACCGATGGTCAGAGCCCCCAAAGCACCTTCATATGCATAATTTTATTATATTCGGGCCACTAGTGTATACAAGGATCAATGGGTGGAGGTCACCAGTTTCTTGGGAGATTGCTATGAGCTGTGCTGGGAGCTTGGTTGTTCTTCTGAGACGACCGCTCGACTGATCGGATTACAGCAGAGAGGTCCAGCCAAGGATTGGCTTCAGACCTAGAGGGACCACAGACCAGTAGATGCATCACCCCCTACCTGGGAGGAGTTTAGAGCTGCTATGGTGGAGAAGTACCTGCCGATGAGCATCCGTGATAGGCGGGCAAAAGAGTTCGAGCTACTGCGTCAGACGGGCAGTATGTTGGTGACAGATTATGAGATGGAGTTCATTCGGCTCTCGAAATAGCCTCAGAGATCGCCATGGTCAAGAGGTTTGTTGAGGGGTTGAGGCCATAGATCGCCAGATTGATCCATTACATATAGGACACTTCCTTTGCTCGGGTTGTAGATGAGGCACTGGTACCGATAGACAGGCATGATGGTCCCCAAAAGAAAAAGTTTTAGCCCTAGCCTTTGGGCAGTTGGCCAACTCACTCAGAGGGGACTTTCAGGACAGCAAATCCATCGCAGGGCAGAGGTCAGAACAGTTCCAGAGGCCATTTGGGTTCAGGACCAGGGGCATCATCTGGAGGTTCGCAGCGGAGATCTGGGCCGCAATAGTGTAACCGATGTCACAGGAGGCACTGGGGGCTTGCTGGGGACGTTCAGAGGTATATTTCAGCTGTGGCTAGACTGAGCATTACAAAAAGGATTATCCTAGTAAGGGCAGTCAGTAGCCTGATCAGACTAGAGGAAAGACACCGATGTTAGTAGGTTCCATAGCTCAGAGGGGTCAGACTTAGGGCGGAGGCCAACGAGCTGGTGGTTTAGAAAGGCCCGCTGCACGGATATGTTGAGAGCATGTATCCTAGATTTGGAGGGCAGTTGGGAGAGGCACTTACCTCTGATTGAGTTTGCCTATAATAACAGCTACAACAACAGCATCAGGATGGCCCCATTTGAGGCATTGTATGGGCGGAGATGTAGGTCGCCTGTAGGTTGGTTTGAGGCAGGAGATTCCCTTATGATGGGACCTAACCTGGTGGAGGAGGCAATAGAAAAGGTGAAGCTAATCAGAGAGAGACTGTTAGCAGTTCAGAGTCGCCAGAAGATGTATGCTAATGGAAAGGCAAGGGAGGTAGAGTTTGCTGAGGGGACATGGTGTTCCTCAAGGTATCCCCTATGAAAGGGGTGGTCAGATTTGGTAATAATGGAAAGCTAAGCCCTAGGTTCATTGGGTCGTTTCCTATTCTCTGGCGCAGGGGAGCTGTGGTCTATGAGTTGGCCTTACCTTCTAGTATGGACCGAGTACATCCAATGATCCATGTGTTTATGCTGAAGAAGTACATTCGGTATGAGTCCCATATGATTGAGCCTACTACAATGGAGGTGGATTCAACAGTCTGCTATGAGGAGTGACCAGTTGAGGTGCTAGACCGTCAGATCAGGAAATTGAGGTCCAAGAAGATCCCCTTTGTTAAGTTCAGGTGGGAGCACCATTCCGGGCAGGAGGCCACCTGGGAGGTGGAGCAGGATATGAGAGAGCGTTATCCTTCACTGTTTAATGATTGAGTGAGTCCTTAATTTTCTTTTTCTGAAATTCGAGGACGAATTTTCTTTAAGGAGGGAGGATTGTAATATCCTAGATATTTTAATTATATTATCCTCTTATGGTTTGTTTTTGCCAGTCTAGCGGACTAGTTTGAGATTGAGTCGTGTCGACTCATGGTCTGGAGCGAGCTTACGAGCTTGGGTAAGTAAGAATATGAATATGAAAATTTTGTTTGCACAGATAAATTTATTTAATTTCATGTTGTGTGCATGATTATTTAATTATGTTGCATGTGGGTCTGCATGTGCATTGTGTTTATATTTATTTATGAGATTAATTTGAGAGTAATTAAGCTTAGTGGGTTAGCGGGTCGAGAAGTTAGTGGGTTTGGATTTGGCTCAAGGTGGCTGTGGGTTGCTAAGAGGGTTATTGGATCTAGGTTTAAGGAGGAGGGTATAACCCCCCCCCTCCCTTGGTGTGCGGCTCCCCATTGGAGCCGCATAGGATTTGTGAAGGGAGAAGCTAGCCGCCAGCCGCAGGAGCCCCCCCCCCCCCCCCCCCCCCCCTTCCTCTTTCTCTTGCAAGCCGCCGCCCTCAAGCCCTGCCGCCGAGCCCCTTCCATCTTCTTCCCCTCTTCCTTCCTTGGATCCGAGCAGAGAGGAACTGCCCAGCCAAGCCGAGCCACCCCTCTCTCTTCCCTCTCTTCCCTTTTTCCTCTCCTCAAGCCGACGGCTTGAGGTGAGCTGCCGCCGCCTCTCTTCCCCTTCTTGAGTCGAGCTGCCATCTTTTGAAGCCGAATTCGAGGGCCATCGTCCGGGATTTCTTTTGTAATCATCCTTCCTATTTAGGTGAGTGGTTTTACCCCTCATTCTCGGGTTTCTTCGAGTTCTTGAAGCCATTCTTGAAGGCTATGGTAACTTGATTTGTTTTCTGATGATTTCTCAAATTCTCATCGTTTTGTTGTGTGCCATGTTTGAGGAGTTCCTAAATCCTCCCCTATGGGGCTCGGCAATGCTAGGGTGATCCTAGGGGTGCTCGGCCAAGGTGGAGAAAAGGGGTGCCCTCCAAGTGTTCGATGTAATGCCTAAGTGAAAAGATGTATATTTTCTTGCCTTCTATAAATCAATTTGATCATCAATCTTGATGTTTGTAAATTTAAATGCATGCTTGTTATTAAGTCTGTGATTTTTGAAAATATATCATGTGGTTTTTAAATGGGTTTGATTTGGAGGCATGAGTGTTCTTGGTTTAAATTCTTGAATATAAAGGTGGGTTCTTGATTAAGGAGAGTTGTGATGCTTGTTATTCTTGTTTATTAAGCATGGTTTATGTGAGATTTATCTTGATGATTATAAATCTGATGTAATGGTAATTAGGGAGGTATATTCTATGAATTTTCGATTTAAATCCTTATTATGCTGAAAACTCAATTAGGCCGAAAACTGTATGCTGAATTGTTGATTTATGGCTAATTTTGGAATTCTATTTGTGATATGCATAGTTTGCTGAGCATAGTCGTGTAACCTATCGTTTTGACTAGAAAACATAGTTTGAAAATATAGGACACACTCTGGAAACCAGATTCGGGTTAGATACATCAGTATCAGGCACAACAATAAGCTAAAACAAAATCCTAATCTTGGTGATCTAAATTTTAATTACAAAATTAAAATTGGACAATAGGGTCAGCATAATCTATTATGAACCAATAAGTAAAGTTTATGCATGAAATAAAACTACACGGGTTATGACATTATGAGTCTAGGAGTTGGGGTCGGGTATTAGAGTGCTGAAATGCTTCCTAATAAAGACACCCCTAAGACACCTTAGGAGAAACTTGACTTAGGTCATGTTGCGCCATATCATAATGGATGACGGTGAGGCTCGTTGAGGAGCCAGATTGCGGGCAAGGTCTACGACGTTGGATGGTTAATTCCCAACCTGTCGAACAAGTTCGGAGGCCCTTCCCGATTGTTCTGGTTTGGCCTTGTGGGATAAGTTCGGAGCGCCTACCCGATTATCCCCGAGGTGGTTTTAAGGAATAAGTTCGGAGGGCCTACCCGATTATTCATGTGATATCTTAGAGGAGTAAGTTCGGAGGGCCTACCCGATTACTCCTGTGATATCTTAAAGGGGCAAGTTCGGATGGATAAATCCCGATTGTTCCTACGCGTCTCATGGAGAAAGTTCGGAGGGCCTTCCCGATTGCTCCCGAGTTTCTTTATATTAGGATAAGTTCGGAGGGCCTTCCCGATTATCCTAGTTTGTGCCTTAGGGCATGGTAGGCTTAGGCCTGTTGATCTTCACCGTTTGGGTGTTGGCTGCCTTCGGGCAGGTGGTGGCCAGATGACCTGATAGCTAGTCACACTTTCGTGACTTTATTCATGTAGAGATAGATGTTATGCTACTATTTATCTCTGTTCTTTGAACTCACCCATTGTCTTATTTTGCAGAGCCTAACCGATGAGGTGGGCTGGAGCAATTGGTGCGGCTGGAAGGTGGAGGAACTACATTGATCTCATAGCAGTCATTGTTAGGGGTCGTAGTCGAGTCTGTAGTAGTTTGATCATGCACTAGTGATTTGATGTTTTAGAGTTGTAGTTCCGTGGGGACATTCATGTTTTAGTCAGTCTTTTATTTGATAAAAGAACTGTTGCTCTTTGATATATTTATTTCCGCACTTGAACTATTTATTAAAAACTTTGATGTTTGAAAACCTATTTTGGTTCTTTTTATTAATAAAAACTATTGTTTATTCTGCTATTTTATGAGTTGACATGTGCATGAGTTAGGGTGCGGGATATAGGCACGTATACCCTGGCCGGTCACATGACCTTGAACTTGGGGTGTGACACAAACACCATACCTCCCTTATCTTCCCCGCCATTACACCACAAGAACTTGCATCTTGTGACGCCCCAAACCCGGACATGACCAGCCAGAGTACCTCCCGTATCCTAAAGCCTAACCCAACCAAGACAACCAGATAAAGATACAAAACCTGAACAATTTATAAAAACCAACTCGCTTTGCGAAAAACATAAACAGAATAATTTTTAAATCATCCATCAAATAGTTCAACAATTTTAAATGTTCAAATCCTTTTAAAAAGAAATCAGTTAACATAAAGGAATCCATCAACATCAAAAGTGCGAAAAAAGACTCTAGACCCAAGTCCACTTGACTCGAAAGAAAACATAAAAGTCTCTGTGACTCGGGTATACACCCCCGACCACAAAATGTCATGAGATATGCTACCCCTGCCGCCACCAGCCACGCTACTGCATCCCAGTACCTATCTAATCACGCTCAGATTCTAAAAAAAAACAACATAATAAACTATAAGTCCAACTAGGACTTAGTAGGTAGTTTAGCCCTCAATCCACCATGTCCAATAACACAAGTCCAATAGGTATATAATTTCTTGATAATCAAATACTCATGAGCAGTAGTACATAAGTGTAATCATCAATTCATATGAGATATAAATATCAATATGCATAACCATCCATCCATGTAAGTAATAGGCATAATGCGCATAACCAACCATCCAAATAAGAAGTAAACATCATAAGCACAATCAACTACCCAAACAAGCCACCCGGGTTGGTCGTCAATGTGGCAGGTTGATGAGCTTCCCGGTCTAGGGACCTGTCGGTCCAATAATCCAAGGACCTATCGGTCCTACTAGTTGGTCACTGAGCACTACTCTGTCTCAGTGAGCTTCCCGCCCATGCCACTCCGGGTCGATCGTCAGTGTGACGGGCTGACAAGCTTCCCGGTCCAGTATTATCCAGTGCAATCACAAGCACATCCAAACATTTATATAACAACCAGTAATTAACATAAAATAAATAAACATTAACAACCATAAGCCAACATAAATATCCTAGAACCTCTAGGGTCCTCAGTATCCACACATTTTGCATGCGGATGAAACCCAGGACCATACATCGGCCTATGCATCATCATGAACCACAATTTCCATCTTAAAATATATGTAAGAAGTAAAGCATTTACCAATAAGAATTAATTTAACCTCATTCATGTGCCACACCATACATGAGCACTTAACATTCTATCCAAAATAATTTAGTCATGCTATAACAAGTAGTAACATGCTCAGATAAATTTTCTAAGCTCATGCATGCAACCAAATAATTAGTGTCATGTCCATACATCATAGGGCCGGTTCACATATCCTCGGAAATTCCCTCAAGGAAGTTCGGCCCTACCCGGATTTCCTTTTCCCTATAGTTCAGTGACCTTAGATTGTCAAACTAGGAGAAAGAACATGTCCTAGGTGAACCTATGTTCATAAATTCCCAATTTCGTGTTCCCACAAATGACCACAACCTAACCAAGTTCATATAAAGCCTAAGGACATCATATATTACCTAAGAACAATGCATATTCGAATAGCACAACATGTATATTTCTAGGGACAACTTGTGTTATCTAAGTGTAACATGCAATTCCTTAAGGTAATATATCCCTACCCATTGTAGATGTGCTCCAATACCATTAGCAATCCACCCATTGATTCCCCTCATCCAAGAAGCAATAATTAATCAAGAAACCACAAGATCAACAACATGGGGGGGGGGGCACAACCCCAAATCCGACGGTGACCATGTGGCTACATAAAACCAAGAAAAACCGAGCATTAACATGGAAACTACACAATGACAATATAGATTCCTAGTTTAAGACCTAGAGTTTGCATCACAAAACCATGGCTAGAATCTCAAAGGAGAGGGGCGGCGGCTTGATTAGGAAACAAGGGAGAAAGGGGTCTAAAACCACTCACCGTAGAAGGAAATTAAAAAGGAAGACAGTCCTCCACACTCCCACAAGTTCGGGTGCGCTGCCCAGTTTGAAGTCCTCCCACGCCTTCTTCCCACTCGTGTATCCCAAAATCTAGTCTTCCAAACCAGATCTCCACCGTTCATATCTAGGGGAAAGGGGTCTCGGAGATGCTCCCCAAATTTCATTCCAATCAGCCCCCAGGATAGGGTCCGGATCGCCCGATTTGGCAAAACTCAACGTAGTAGGATCCTGGAGAAGAAAACAAAAAATAGGGCTTTGGTAATTCCATGATAGCGACATATCTGGTCGTCAAAAACCAATCTACACAATAAAAATGTAAATCAAGAGGTCTACAACTTACTGTCCAAATTTCATTACAATCTGACCATGGACGCTCCGGCGATCGCGAAGTTTGCTTTCGGGCGACGCTGCAAGGAGCAGTCTGTCGAGATTCCCTTCTTCCCTGCCCATGTGTGCGCCTCTTCCTATGGGCGTCCAAGGGATGAGGTATAAATACTAAAACCCCTATCGGCAAATGACTAAAGCACCCCTTAACTTAAGTCAAGTCTAAAATAAACCATAACCCGACCAATACAAGTCTAATTTGAATTCCATTTGAACCTCCAGACTTGTCTCGAACCCAACTATTCGTCTAAGGACTAATCAAACCTATATAAATTAATTACCTTGCGCGCAAGGGACAATCTTAAATTCACACCCTCCGGTATTTCATCCGGCCCATCATGACGCGCAGCCAATTTATCCCGCTAGAATAATTAAATAAATATTTTAAAAATTTTCGAGTATTACAATCTTCCCCCTTAAAGAAAACTCGTTCTCGAATTTTGGGATAAAGTATAGATTCATCATACTACTGAAGTCAAACGAGCATAAGCTACGCAAATTGTGCGATGCTAACCTCTGCTACATATGGCACCACGATTCAACTTCTAAATCCCTTGGACACCCCCCCCCCCCCCCCCCCTAAACCCTAAACCCTAAACTCCAATTACCCATGTTTCCTGTATAATATAAACATTGGCCTATCATACACTACCTCAACAGATCAAATGCACAGGCCTGCTCATTACTATCCAACTCTGGTGGGTGTGGTCTCCCATCAATCATTCGGGTGCAGTTAAGCGTAATCACCACACAACTTTATCTTGGCCCAATAAATCCCGACCACACCATCCCAAAATCTCAGTAACCAAACTAATCACTAGGTGAATTTCTACATACCAACCGGAGCTTTCAGAAATCCATATAAAATTTTCCATCAATTTTCGGTTACCAAAAATGACATCTACACCTGAAAAAATTTATCCACATATACCCTATTCATCACCTCGGTTATTGAGGTATTTTGCTAATGACCTTACGCCCGGATGCGCACACGAGCACCCCCAACTCTCGAACCCCCCCACAGGCCCAAATCTAGAGTTCAAAATCCTTGGGCATCAAAACCTGCCCACAATAAAAAAAATCTCAGCACCAAATTCCACATTGAAACGTGATTTAAACTCACATAGGTACCTGCTACTCGATCTCATTCACGTGCACATAATCATCCAATGAAATCAGCCATCAAATGGAGTCACAATAAAAAAACCTACAACACTTAGCTAAAATTTCTGCACTTCATGATCCTTATCCGATTCACTTTTGCCACCGCTAGCAAACCCCTAGTTTTCATTGCAATGACCACATAAATTACATATCGAGCATGTTTGTATGTCATACAATCCATCCTCCAAATTTCAGTCCATTTGGAGATGGTTCGATCACGAAATAGCGTGACGAACATGTCAACCCAAATTTTTCTGCAATCAGTAATAGTTCTCACAATTTTGTCCAACCATTTTGCTAAATTCATAACTTTGTCGATTTCTGACTGATTTATCTCAAACTTGATTTATATGTTTGTCCACATATCCTACAAGCTCTTCCAAAAGTTTCACTATCGTAGTGCAACGACTCGACCTCTGAAAACTGCGACAAACCCACCACCAATTATAAAATCTGCTGTGCAGAAATGGACAGTTTTTGTTAGCCCACTTGTCAATTGCACAACTCATACATCTCAACTCGAAACTGGCTGAAATTTGGTACTGGGGTGGTACATGTATCCTACGAGCTAACCCCGACAGTTCACACCAATTGGACAACACCTCAGTCTCTGAACTCTGTGTCAAATATGTCTAAGAAAAAAATTCCAGAAAACTTGTATCCCTTTTAAGTTCCTTCCTTACAACCACATAAATGTAGGATTTTCGGCCTTTAACTCGGTCATAACAACCAAACCTTGTTTCCTTATACATAACTAATGTAGATGCAAAGATTGCAAATCAATTATTAGGAACATGACATAATCTTATGAGTGTGGCATTTCACCAAACACATGGTGAGCATGTTTAAGCCATAGCTCAACAACTTGATTCCATTTCTCAACCGAGCTAAGCCCACTCTTGATCCGACTATTCCGTGGCCAACTACCCGACTGCTCAATTACAACATACCTAGGTTCAACCATGTCATAGACATTATGAAATTAAATTCATAAGTAAGGCTACACAGATGATTGGGGTATTTTGCCGAACACTTCGGGTGCGTACGTGCACGCCCCATCCCGGCCCTCTCTCGGCCTTAAACTCTCAACCACATACCCCACCATTTCTTCCCAAGGAATGCCCACATTAGACCATGTCACCCTAGCAAAACAGCAAGGCTTCGATAAATTCAGAGAACCCAAATCCAACCTCTCGCTGAAAATTTTTGGCGTGAATACTTGTCTACCAATCTGAACTTTCCCAGCTACCAAACTTGTTTCTTAACCTGAATATCCCAGTGTCTAATTCCTCACCCAAAGCATTCACAGCAAGGAGTATATTTCAGCGTGAGCACATTGTTTTCGAGGCCGAGAAATTTCAACAACTCAACTTGCACTAGGTGGAAAATCCAGAGCCAATACATTCACAAAACCCGAAATTTTCTACACCTTCCTCAAGCTTCCTAAACCGAATTTTTGACTTGAAGATAGTTAAAGTAGTTTGTTTTCGTTTACACACTCATCAGTCTCAACTCCTCATATAATTGGCAACTTTGTTTACGAACATAGGAGACTTACTTTTCATCTTTTCTCTATCCTCACATATAGATAAAGCCAATCAATTCGCATAAAAGTCATTTAACAAAAGATCTTAATTACATCAACTTCAAACTCAAAGGTCATCCATAATATAGCATAATGATTCAGCCATAAAAGCTTTAGAAAAACTGCCGAGCTCATCAATGAAAAACCGTCCAACTCATCAATGAATAATCACACCACAACATCAATGATCACGAAATTAAAGAGATGAATATTAAGACAATAATAACTACTCAAGAATCATCAATAATTTCAGAAAATAGAAAGAAATCATCGCAGCAGCATTAATTTCAGCATAAAGCTTCATAGTTATAACTGACATATGTAATATTCGAGATATTGTGGCTAATTATTTATTTTGTGTTTGCCAGTCTAGTGGGCTGTTTCGAAGTCGAGCTGAGTCGACTCATGTTCCGGTGCGAGCATGAGAGCTCGGGTAAGTAGAATCATAAGTTGTGTGTATTTTGATAACTAAGTAGAATCATTAGTTAATTTGTATTGCATATGGTTGAGCATGTATTATTGATACTTGTTTTTAGCATGAGGTTAGTTTGGGTTGAGGAATTAGCGGGTTTGGATCCGGGGTTGAGGCAGATGTGGGTTAGAAAGGGGTTAGGGTGTGGATGAGGTTTGGGAGGGGATTATAAAATCCCCCCCCCCCTAGGGCTAGGCGGCTCCTTGTTGGAGCTGCACAAGCTACCGAGAGAGAGAGAGAGGAGCCACTGAGACGCCGCCCCTCTCCCCCTCTATTGGGAGCCAAGCCGCCAAGCAGCTGACTCATCCTCCCCTCCCTTGTGAAGCCGAGCTGAGGAGGAGAGAGAGGAGCCGCCAACCCCTCCTTTGAGGAGCCGAGCCGTCGCCGCTTGTTGAGGCCGGATTCGGAAGCCGCCGATCGGAAAATTTCTCTCTTTTCTTCTTCCTAATCGGGTGAGTGGTTTATCTCTCCTCATCTTGGGTTTTCTTTTGTGTTTCTTGAGCCGATCTTGAGGATTGGCGCGTTTTTTGTCGGGTTTTCTGTCGACTCTCAAGTTTCTTACCGAGTTCTCTTGTTGCCGTGAAAGAGGGGGCCAAAGACACCCCCCTATGGGGCTCACCATCCCTAGGACTACCCTAGGGGTGCTCGGCCAAGGTGGGAATAGGGTCGCTCTCAAGGTGTTCGATGAAATGCCTAAGAGAAGTTCTTGATGGGTTTTTTTAACATCTAGGCTTTGGATTAATTACCTTAATTAAGCTCCTATGATGCCAATGTATGATTTGTATCTAGATATAAAATTTTAGCATATGAATCTATGTTTTGCATGTGAAAAGATTTAATCTTGATGCCATGTATGTTCTTGTTTGGGGTTCTTGGTTTTGATGCTTGAGTCTTGATTTAAAGATGGTGTGGATGCATACTAAACTTGGATTAGGAAATATGATCTAATCCTTGTATGATTTATCTTGATGTTATAAATTTATTGTGGTGGTAATTAAGGATTTAATTACTGTGATTTTCGGATTAATTATCTTGTCATGCTGAAACTCAAACTTGCTGGAATTTCATGCTGAAATTGTTAATTCAATGTTGATTTTGTAATCTTTGTTGAGATGCGTATAGTTTACAAAATATAGTCGTGTAACCTATCATATTAACTAGAAAACATAGTCTGAAACCATAAGACATACTTTGGAAATCATATTTGGCTTGGGTGAACCAGTTTTTGGCTCAACAGTAAACTAAAAATAAAACTCCTAAAACAAAACCCTAATTTCGGCAATGAGAGTTTTAATTGTAGAATTAAAATTCAAGGGGCAGCATAATCTGTTAAGAGCCAACAAAATAATTTATCTGCATGAAATAAAACCACCATGGGTTGATGATATTACGGGTCTAGGGCGTCGTGGTCAGGCATAGAGTGTTGCGGCGTTTCTCTGTAAAGACACCCCTAAGACACCGTAGGAGACACTTGACTTAGGTCTTGTTAGCGTCATATTTTTATGAATGACGGGGAGGCTCGGATAGGAGCAGGACTGCGGGCTTAACCCGGAAGGTTGGATGGCTAATTCCCAACCTGTGTTTAAGGAATAAGTTCTGATGGGCAAATCTCGATTATTCCTGTGA
Source organism: Canna indica (assembly GCA_034359265.1). Lineage (NCBI taxonomy): Eukaryota > Viridiplantae > Streptophyta > Magnoliopsida > Zingiberales > Cannaceae > Canna > Canna indica. The sequence continues at coordinate 18,159,542 of CP136892.1, forward strand.
TTATTTATGGAACAAGTTCGGATGGGCGAATCCCGATTGTTCCTACGTTTCTTGTGGAACAATTTTGGATGGGTGAATCCCAATTATTCTCGAGTTTCTTTATTTTAAGGAATAAGTTTGGATGGACGAATTCCAATTATTCATGTGCTATCTTTAAGGGTATGATTATAGGATAAGCTGGGATGGGTCAATTCTGATTATCCTCATAACCCTTGAGTGCGATTTCTTGTCTTAGGGCATGGGTAGATTGAGGCCTGTTGTTCTTCACTGCTAAGTGAATAGGTTTGCCTTTGGGCATGTGATGGCCAGATGGTCTGTTAGCTAGCCATACCACTTGTTGCATTATCCCTGTATGAGACAGGTGCATTTATTCATATATCTATGTGGTTGGTTTTTATAATGGGGGTTGGTAGAATTGCTCACTAAGTTCCTTTGAACTCACTTGTTGTTTATTTCTATATTTTTTTACAGAGCCTAACCAGTGAGGTGGACTGGAGCACTTGGCGCGGCTGGAGGGCGAAGGAGCCACATTGATCTCATAGCAGTCTTAGTTAGGGGTCGTAGTCGAGTCTTTGGTAGATTTGTCATGCACTTGTGTTTTAGTATTTTGGAATTTGTAGTCCCTTAGGGACATTCATGTATTTCATTCAGATTTCACTTGTTAAAGTAAACTATTAAACTTTGATTTACTTATTTTCGCACTTCAAACATTTTGCTAAAAACTTTACTTCTTAAATGGAATCTGTTTTGATTTCTCGTTCATAATAAAATCTGTTATTCATTTCGCTATGATTTATTATGAGTTGGCATGTGCATGGGATAGGTTGCGGAGTAAAGGCACGTGTACCCTGGCCGGTCACGTGACCCTAAGTTGGGGCGTGACAACATACAATTGGGAATTTAACTGTGCTATTCCTTTTGCTAAATCTAGCCAATTCAGCATAAGCCAAACACCAATAATCTTCCCCTTTGGCTTATTTGGCAAAACACAATCTTTCATCACAAACCAGTAAAAAATAGAGTAGCAATGTAACTGTCAAAGATCAAAAGATAATATTCAAACATAAATAAAATCCAAAACACATAGTCAACACAAAATACCACAACCATTTATAGTCATCACAGACAAACAGCCCACAGTCCATAGTCATCATAGACAAACATTCAAGATAAAGTCACCAGATAAAGTCACCACCGGATTACAACTGCAACAAAAAAATACATAGAACCGACATGGTTGCAATTGGATAGAGTATCAATCTTTCTCCCCCTTTTGGCAATATAAGCCAAAGGAGAATAGTACCAAATCAGTCTAAACTAGAGGAACTAGAAGGGCTTTCAAAGGAAGTGGAAAGAGGACCTGTAGGTGCTGAAGAGAAGTGCTCAAGAACCTTCTTCTCTAAAGAAATAACCTGTTGTTGAAGCTTAGAGATGGTCTCTTTTGCATTGAAGATATCTTCAAGGATACCCTGCTCACTAGCAGTTGAAACTGCAGAAGGTTTCTTGATAGAAGATGATTCAGGAACAGACTTCGTAGGAGTATCTACCTTCTTTAACAACTTGTGATGTATCTTAAGGCAGGATCCAATAGGCTCAAGAATTTCTTCAGTAAAGCACTTAAACCCTTGCTTTTCAAGAATTCCAAAAATCAAGTTGAGAAAAATCAGAAATACTCTGGATTTAGAAGTCAATCGAGATCTAAAAGCAATGATTTGTTCAAATATCAAACTCCACAGATCAAAGTGAATCCCTTTTGTTATCTTGAATAACAGAATCACCATTTCTTTGCTTAGGAATATAATATGGGATGTAGGGATCCAGTGGTATCTGGCAATTAAGTATAGCACAACATAAAAGGTAGGGAAAATTAATGAAAAATGTCTCGAACTATTAAGTTTTTAACAAATCTAACCCGTACTTTTATTTGTAACTAATTTATACTCGAACTTTCATTTTGATATCAATTGTATACTCCCGTCAGCTGGGTATTAAAGTAGCCATTATTTGCTGACGTGGACTGCACAGTCAGCATAAATAAATTATTTTTTATTCAAAGTTGCCCCGTCAGCATGACCACATCAGCTCTATTGATTTAAAGGGAAAGTTAATGAAAATGTCCTGAACTATTGAGTTTTTAACAAATCTGGCCCATATTTTTATTTGTAACTAATTTATACTCGAACTTTGATTTTGGTATCAATTGTATACTCCCGTCAGTTGAGTGTTAAAGTGGTCGTTATATGCTGACGTGAACTACACAGTCGGCATAAATCAATCAATCTTTTATTGAGAGGTATCATTTCACAAAGACCATTGGGTATAGCTCAGTTTTTATTGAGATGCAAACCTATTTTGGATACTCTAGAGAAAAGAAATTTATCACGTTCTTTTATGAATGTTACTCCCTTCTTCAAACTACTTGTCATTGAGTTTTATTGCAACCTTTCTGAGAAGATATCCGATCCTGAAAGTATCCACTTTCAACAAGTCTTTGTTAGAAGAAAGTGATATAAGTTCTGTCCTGAAGTGATTAATGAATATCTTGGTTTTACCCCTTCATACTCTACTGATGAATCTAGTGCTGATTTTCTAAGATCAGCTGGAATAGAGATGTCCAATGGAGACATAACTGATTGAGCAGGAGAACACAATATAAAGACTTCATCAATGAATACCTTTTAGGGAAAGTTAATGAAAATGTGCCGAACTATTGAGTTCTTAACAAATCTGACCCATACTTTTATTTGTAACTAATTTATACTCGAACTTTCATTTTGGTATCAATTGTATACTCCCGTCAGTTGAGTGTTAAAGTGGTCATTATATGCTGACGTGGACTACACAGTCGGCATAAATAAGTCAATCATCAAATAATCCACGCCAGCAAGACCAATTTAAAAAAATATTAAAAACCTCTTAAATTGTTTTTTTCCTTTTTTTTAAGGTATGGCTGACGTGGCATTGAAGAGTTTTTTAATATATATTTTTTAACTGATCTTGTAGACGTGGATCATTTGATGACGAAGCAATTTTGAATAAAAAACTGATTTATTTATGCTGATTGTGCAGTCCACGTCAGCATATAACAACTACTTTAACACTCAACTGAGGGGAGTATACAATTGATACCAAAATGAAAGTTCGAGTATAAATTAGTTACAAATAAAAGTATGGGTCAAATTTGTTAAAGACTCAATAGTTCGGCACATTTTCATTAACTTTCCCTAAAAGGTATTCATTGATGAAGACTTTATATTGTGTTCTCCTGCCCAATCAGTTATGTCTCCATTGGACATCTCTGTTCCAACTGATCTTAGAAAATCAGCACTATATTCATCAGTAGAGTATGAAGGGGTAAAACCAAGATATTCATTAATCACTTCAGGACAGAACTTATATCACTTTCTTCTAACAAAGACTTGTTGAAAGTGGATACTTTCAGGATCGGATATCTTCTCAGAAAGGTTGTAATAAAACTCAATGACAAGTAGTTTGAAGAAGGGAGTAACATTCATAAAAGAACGTGATAAATTTCTTTTCTCTAGAGTATCCAAAATAGGTTTGCATCTCAATAAAAACTGAGCTATACCCAATGGTCTTTGTGAAATGATACCTCTTAGTTGTAGGGCTTCCCAAAGAGGGCACAGATCATCAGAACGTAGCCCTGAATAAAGCTTACTAGTGATAGTCTTCTTGTCAGCCTTCCTAGCAGTTTTTGAAGACTTCTTCTTTGAGACATAAGTTTCATTTTTCTCTAGCACATGAGACATTTCTTTCTATTTGGAATCAACAAGATTGTGTTTGCTCCTTTTTGTTTTTCTCAGCTCAGCAACCCTTTCCAACAGGGTCTCATTCTGTGTCACTATCCAGGTTCACATATTGCTGATTTTGCTGCTTGGATTTTTATTTCTCTTGGAAGTCCTTTTTAGGTCAGTCTTGCTTGAGGATTTCTTCTTCATTAAGGCAGAAATATAAGATGATTTTGTCTCAAATTCTCCAGCAGCTGTAACTGATTGAGTAAGATGATCGTCCTCAGTCACTGAAACCGGTATTGTATCAACTTCTGGAACAAGTTCTATAGATGTAACTTGTTCTGGTGTGGGCTCAGCAGTTATAACTGGTTCAAGTTCAGGCTCACTAGTTATATAACTGGTTCAGGCACTTGCTCAGCAGTTGAAACTTGAGTGTTAAATGCTGAAGGACTTGGAGCAGCGACTTCTTTGATTGTCTCCTGAACAAGAACAAGATCTATTTTCTAGTCCTTAGGAGCAGAATCTATAGAAGCTATAGATGGACCGAATGGCGGAAAATGACTTGATATCTTGCCCTTCAGCGCTGCTTCACTCGAGCTTTTTTCTTGGCTCTATAAATACCTAAGCCTACGCCTTCCTTCGACACTTTTTGATCACTCTTATACTTCATTGAGCCATCCTTGATCAATTCCAAGCTTTCATTGAGCCATTATTTGGAGAAACCCTAGTTTGATCTCTCATTTCTTGATATAGCCTTCAAAGCTTCATCGATTCATCACCTTGAGGCATCAAGAGGACTAGGGAGTTTGTTGTGGAGCTAAGTATCTTATTGTATTATTTATTCACTACTAGAAATTAGGTCTTCAGCAACGGCTATTCAAGCCATTGCTATTTGCAACTGCATTTTTACGGCCGATCACGCCGTTGCAGATATGTTGTATCTGCAACGACTTTCTAACGGACATGCGAGCCGTTGCTGATGATGTTAATTATCGGCAACGGTTTTCTAACGGACAAGTGAGCCGTTGCTGATGATAACTTATCAGCAACGGCTTTCTAACGGGCGAGTGAGTCGTTGCTGATAAGTTTACATAGGTCACAGAATGCGCCGGCCCCCCTTCTTCCTCCCGTTGCTGCCGCCGCCTACTCCTCCCGCATCTCGCCGCCGCTGCCGCCTTCAAAGCTACCGTCCGTCCTCGACCGCCGATTTCAGGTATTCCTCGCCGCCCGACCATCTCTTGTCGTTGATCCCTAATGAAATCCGACTGAAACCATATTTATAGGGTTTCGGCCGGCGGCGGACGGCCATCGGCGGCGGATGGCCGATGGCCACCGTTGGAGCTTGTCCAGTATCCGGACATTGTGTTCGGATACTGGACTCCGGCGCCGGAAATATTAGTTTTAGATTTTTTTAATTATTATTTAATTATTTAGATTAATTATTTAATTAATTGTTTAGATTAATTGTTTAATTTGTTAGATTAATTTTTAGGTTTAGATTAATTTTTAGAGTTTATATTAATTTTTAGTTTAATTTAGTTAGATTAATATTTAATAATGGTAGGTTAATTATTTAAATTAATGAAAATGGTGTAGATTAATATTAATTAATTAGTTAAAATATTGTTAATTAGTCTGGAGTTGTCCTTAGTGGACTCGCGTCAGAATTGTCCACTTCGGCCATGCGTCGGAATCGTCAACTTCGGACGCGCGCCGGAATAGTTCATTTCGGACTCCCACCGGAATCGTCTAATTTGGACTCATGTCGGAATTGTCCAATATGGACTCGAACTGACTCGAAACTTTTAGAAAATAATCATCCATCTGACTAGTTGATATGTTTCACGTACGCATCGACGAGTCGGATATGATTTAGCAAAACCTTAGATCCGTTCGGGGGTTGTATGTTCGTGTAAAAGAAGTAGATAATCTTTTATACGACGTACAATTCTTGAATTGTCCCTGATTGGACAATTTAGGAATATAGTTATTTGTACTACACTTACGTTTTTCTTTTAACCGTTAACTTATTCTAAATTTCGGCAACATCTCTCTTGTTCTTTGATACGCGCCCAGATGATATGCATATTCGGAGAACTGTAGGGAGATACTGCCGAAATTTAGAATGAAGTTAGCGGTTAAAAAAAGTACTTAGTGCAATATGAATAACATAAATCCCGAATGGAATAAGATAATCTCACCTAAAGGCATTAACAAAAAAAAATGTCATTGATTGACAAAATCATATCGGCTGATCGAAGTTGGATGTACCGACGTCTTGATCATGGAGCTTTAACAAATGAGTTTCGATTAGGCGTAACGTACTTTCTAAATTTTGCTTATTCGAATCGAAAATTCGTTAGCGTCGGTGATAAAATCCGATGTCCGTGCCACATTTGTATGAATGGACGATGTGGACTTGTCATGGGGAGTCACGTGAAGTTGGGACGTCGAGCAATCCTGTCGTTCAGACATATGGTGAATCTTCCTCTGCTGGTGCTTCTTCATCCTGTCAATCTAATTCTTATAGAACTATGATACTTGATAGTCTTGGGGGTCAATTCCACCTGAATGATAATGTTGATAGGCTAGTTACTCAAACATCAGTCCCACCAGATATTACAGCGGTTGATATCACATAAGTACAAACTGCGGTAGAGATTGAATTGCCGAATAAAGAAGCTGCAGAATTTTACGAGATGTTGAAAGCTGTCGATGAACCTTTGTATGAGAATTATCCTAAATACACTAGGTTTTCAGCAATGACACAGCTCCTAAACATCAAGGCCGATTGTAATATCAGCGGGGTTGCGTATGATCGGATTGCAGGATTGATTAATGGAATGTTGCCTACTGATAACAAGTTTGAGCCAATTTTTTATAAAACTAAAAAGCTGATGAGAAAATTGGGGCTTGGATACGAAAAAATACACACATACCAAAATAATTGCATTTTATATTATAAAGAAAATGTGCAGTTGGATAAATGCCCTATTTGTCAATATCCTCGTTACAAGGCGAAGAAATTGATCCGGCAGAAAAATATCCCGTTTAAGGTGCTTCGCTATTTTCCACTAACACCGAGGCTTCAAAGATTATTCATGTCGAAAAAGACGGCCCCTTATATGAGTTGGCATGCAAGAAGTCGTGATGATACAGTAATGACTCATCCATCCGACAGTGAACCATGGAAAAATTTGTATACATGTTATCCTTCATTTGCTATGGATACTAGAAATATAAGATTGAGATTGTGCACAGATGGTTTTAATCCGTTTGGACATTCTGCAACTCCTTATTCAGTTTGGCCAGTGCTGCTGACAGTTTATAATTTGTCACCGCCAATGTGTATGAAAGATGAATTTATTTATCTTTCGATGATTATTCCGGGTCCTGAGGGTCCGCGAAAAGAAATTGACATGTTTCTCAGACCCTTGATAGATGAAATGAAAATATTGTGGACTGAGGGAGCTGTCACTTATGATTGTCATCGGAAGCAAAACTTCAATTTAAAGGTCGTGGTCTTGTGGATAATCAATGATTTCCTGGCATACGACATGTTGTCTGGTTGGAGCACTCACGGCCGACTCTCTTATCTTTATTGTATGGAACACTCAAAATCAATCAATCTTCAGAACGGACGAAAAATCTCATTCTTTGATTATCATCGTCGATTCCTACCGGCTAACCACCAGTATCGAAGGAATCGTAATAAATTTACTAAGGGCAGAGTCGAAAGAGATGGGCCACCACCGATGTTGTCTGGTGAACAAATGTTAGCACGTGTTTCAGCACTTCCAAAGATAGTATTTGGTCGGAATGAAAGAGTGTCAGGGTTTGGTCAAACACATAACTGGGCGAAAAAAAGTATCTTTTGGGAATTGCCCTATTGGAGTTCATTACTGATTCGACATAATTTAGATGTCATGCACATTGAAAAAAATGTGTTTGATAACATTTTCAACACTTTGATGGATGTTTCCGAAAAAACTAAAGATAATGTCAAAGCCCGACGTGATATGAAAATACTTTGTAAAAGACCAGAGTTGGAGTTACAAGAGGTCAACGGACGATATCTGAAACCGAAGGCCCCATATGTGTTAAATAAACAACAGATCAAAGATGTTTGTCAATGGGTAAAAGAACTCAGATTACTCGATGGATATGAGGAATAATTCAGATGATGAGGAAGAATTCGAAGACTATTACTCAGATGATGAGGAATAATGGTAAAGTATATATTTTATTAAATATATCTCTACTATTTTTACAATAATCTGATTATATGTTTATTCGACTGCAGATATGTCTGGTCGTGGTTATCGTCGCAGGAGAGCTTCGGAGTCTCCGATCGGTGAGACTGCAGCACTTACTCGTGCTGCTGATCGTCCTACCGATGATAGTGCTGAGGCTAGTACATCCAGACGCAGGCGGCCACGCGGGCCGAACAAGTGGCAGCCTCCACCAGCCATAGAGTCATGTAGATTTATTAGCGTAATTGGGGAGCGGTAATATATCATGAATTACAACAATTATACAAATTCATTATATCATAATATAATATTAAATTTTATTTTTATTGTACAGGTTCGAGCAAGAAGAAGTGCCGATGAGCATTTCTTCTACCATTCGATGATACATGCACGGGACATGGCCTACGTGGTCTCATGTGCCTGGTGAGCATGTCGACATGTTATGGCGCGAGTTTGAGGCACGTATTATTTTTTTTTAATACATGCATGATGATTAATATTGGTACTGATATTATTATTCTGCAGGCTCGCTATACATGGGCTGAGGACCAGAGGTCCTTCATTTACGCTGCCTGGGAGGCTATTTCCCGGACGAGGTACAACGGGTAGCTGGGGCAGGCCCGGTCCCAAGCGATGGCACGAGCTGGGACTACTAACATCACAGAGACTCGGGGATACGACCCCAATTGGATCACTCCGGATATATGGGACCAGCTCGTGGGAATATGGTCGACGGATCGATGGCAGGAGGTTTCTAGGAATGCGGCTAGAAATCGCATGGCGGGGGGAGCAGCGCGTCACACCGGCAGTTCTATTTCATTTGTAGTGCACGCGAACCGTATGGTAAGTATATATTTTAATTATATATATTATTTGTTACTATGTGTACTAATTAATGTATTTGTTTTGTAAATGTAAACGATGGTGTCGGATGATGGGACTGTCCAGCGACCCTCCCCGATGGCAGTGTTTGAGCAGACTCACCATCGAGTACATGGGACGGGAGAGTACATCGACAACCGTGCTGCATACGTTATGGTAACTATATATTTGTTTAAATTATTCATTATATATTTATAATTTAAGTTTTATAACAAATATTAAATAAAAAATCAAACTCGAGTAGGAGACCTACAGCCAGACGGTGTTGCAGCGCGGGGGCACCCCCGAGGACTTTGACGCAGCAGCGTGGGTCGAGGCCGCAGGTGGCTGGGAGCATGGTCACGTATATGGCTTTGGAGATAGTGGTCATGTGCGAGCCGTGCTAGGGCCACTTGGGGCACCGACCCCTCCGGTCGCTGGTGAGCGGTCGTCCACCTCTAGATCCAGTTATGGTCATAGTATGATAAGGACACTAGAGGAGACGGTCGCGCGTCAGACTGAGATGATGGAGCGCCAGAGTCAGATGATGGCGGATATACAAGCTATGCAATGTAACATGTCAGGTCATCCCGAAGCAGACATCTCTTCGGCATCATCTCATCCATCATCCTCGAGTTAGTCCACGCCGGTGTACACTCAAGCACTCCAGACTCCGTCATATGATCCAGGCCATCCTTCATCGTGATCGTGAGATTTTTTTTATATTGACTTTATTATTGAGATACTATACTTGTTTAATTTATTTTGTTTGGATATTGATATTTTAATTTTGCATTTGAATAGTTTTTATACTATTGTGGATAATTATAAATATAAGTATAATTATTTTGATGTATATCTTGGTGTATTTGTGATGTGTGAATGAATGTGTGTATGGGTGTATGGGTGTGTGAGTTATGTATCAGATAATGTATCAATGTATCAATGAAAATTTGGAATTTTAATTTTTGTTCGTTTGTAGGTTCACATCATCAGCAAAGGCTTTCCCACAGTTGTCCATGGGAAAGCTATTGCTAAAAGTGTATCGAAAGTCGTTGCTGAAGACCTACAGCAACGGTCTTTTACTAACGGCGTTGCTACGGGCTCACTAGCCGTTGCTAATAAAGTTATCAACAACAGCTCTGTGTCAGTGGCAAAACCATTGCTGGTAATATTTTTAGCAACGGCCCGAGCGGCCGTTGCGAAGCCGTTGCGGAGCCGTTGCTAAGTTATCAGCAACACGCTTTTCTGCCACAGCTCCGTTGTAACGGGTGGGGCCGTTGCAAGCCGTTGCTGATGGTTTTCAGCAACGACGCAGCAACAGCTTCAGCCGTTACTGATGCCCATGTTTCCAGTAGTGATTGCTCCATTTAGTGTTGTATTTTGTTGTTTATTTCTTTGTATTTGAGTTAGAGAAAGACCTAGTGTGTGGGTCTTGCAATTGGGTGATAACCTTGGTGCTTAAGATTTAAATCCACTGGTGTAAACATAGTTTGCTAGGATTAGTTCTTGTTGTCCTTAGGTTTGAGGTGGGAGAGTGCTCTCGGTAGGAAGGTGCGGAGACTCTCCGGTGAAAATGTCCTCGTTGTAAAGGAAATATGATAATCTAGTAAAACTAGTTTGGAAATCCTAAGCGGGGTGCTTAGGTAGTAGAGTAGGCATTGGGGTCGAACCACTATAAATAATTATGTTTGCATTGATTATGCTTGTGTATATTTCACTATAGCATTTACGTTGCTTTCGCTTGCTACTCAACTTGTAATTTGTCTAAGTAACCAAAGAAACTATTAAAACCGAACTTAAACAAAAAGATTAGTAAACACACTATTTACCCCCCTCTAGTGTGGCCATTTCACCCAAAATGTTGCACATGGGATCCGAACGCCCAAACTCCAACCCTAACCCTAAATGTGACTCAAAAAACAAATTCGACCTGCCTGAACGAGCCCGGTTCAAAGATCGGGTGAGCGAGCCATAGTCAAAATGGGACAAACCCGATCCAGACACCGGGTGGGTCGAGGCATCCTCGCCCTGATCGCGAGGGTCAGGTCGTGCCTCCTCATCCAAAGAGGTCGCAGCTGGATTCATACCAGCATCCTACCGACGACGAGGACGGTGTTGGCCAAAGGTTTTCTACTTTGGTGTTAATCTCAATTTTGATGATAACAAACATGGAACTAATATTTTCATTGAGAAATCTTTCAGGTTCCATATCGGTTAGTGCTCGACGTCCACGATCGGAAAAATTAGAGAAATCAAAAAATTAGAAGGACGTTGGTCGACGCGCTCGGATTCTTCGGGAAGGTAGAGTATAGGTTTAGGGTCTCTAGTTTTTATTGTAAGATCCTCATGATGATGCATAAGAACCCAAAAACCATCCCCGAATCCCAAAACATGAAAACCCAGAAATCATCCTGAAATAACCTAGGGAGCTCCTTGAAGGGCCATATGACCTAGATAGTTTCCTAACATAAAAAATGGCGGTAATTGTTCCTTGGGTTAAAATTAGGTAACGAAGTATTTTTTAAGAATTTTTGGAGGCCTTTAGCCTACCCATTCTTGACTTGAAAAATTAGAAAATTTCTATTTTCAGAAAATTTGTACTAAACCCCAAAAACTAGATTTTGATTCTTAAGGATTTTGATTTTTTAAATATTTTTATTGAATTCAAATGAGGGTAGTCATTATATAACATTTATGTTTTAAAATTATTAACTTAAAGTTAATAAATATTATATAAGTAGACTTAGTGAAGACGAAACCAGAAAACAAACAAACAAAACCAAACTGCCCAGTCCAGTCCAGGTTTGGTCGACCGATTGGTCGATCGAATGCTGCCAAAAACTAGCAGTAGGCAATTTGGTCGACCGGTCGATCGACCGAAGTCTGCCAAAATTTGGTAGTGCGTGTGTCGATTGATCGATCGGTCGATCGAATTGCGGATCACTGAACTCGTGACTCATTCGGTCGACCCATCGATTGACCGAACATCGCGATTAAAGCAGCGGTCGCGGGCGGTCGATCGGTCGATCGATCGGCAAGCGACTGACCGGCGGAAACGGTTAGTTTTCCGCCCGTTGAGAAGTCATTCGGCTGAGGGGTTATAAATACCCCTCACCTAACTCCTTTTACATAACGCAGAGACTTAATTGAACATTAACAAGGAGAGATTTGAGCCTTCTTAAGATCGATTGCTACGCTCTATTCTTCAGTCAACATTTTCTCAAGTGCCCAATTTTCTCCTCAACTCGGCTTCAATTCATGCTCAACAACTTGGCAAGTTGGAGGCTTGAAGGCTTGGAAAAGAGCACTGATTCTTGATTCTATTCTTTAGCTCTTTTCATTGTAATCTTTATTGTTATTTAAACGTGTTTACTTATTGGATTTGAGTTTGTGTAAGACCTAGAGTGTAGGTCTTGAAATTGAGTTGGTGGTTGCCTTGGTGTTAAGGCTTAAACCCACCGTTGTAAACATAGTTTACTAAGATTAGTTAAGTTGTCCCTTAAGTTGAGGTGGAATAGTGCTCTCGGTAAGAAGGCAGAGACTTCCGGGTGTGAAAGTGAGACTCTTCAAGTCAAAGTCCTATGTGTAAGGGAAACGGTTTAATCTAGTAAACTAAGTTAGGAAATCCTAAGTGAGGTGCTTAGGTAGTGGAGTAGGCATTAGGGCCGAACCACTATAAATCCTTGTGTTTGCATTGATATTTTGTTTGCGTTTATTGCTTTATATTTATTGCTTCCACTTGCTATAAATATCGTGTTAGCCTAACTACTCAATAAATGCATTAAAATCAAAATTAGACGAAAAATTAGTTAACACACTATTCACCCCCCCTCTCTAGTGTAGGCCATTTCACCCAACAGACGGCGGCGGTGGACCTGAACCCAAGGACCACAAGCTGGTTCCATCATCCCCACAGGTGCCGGAGAAGGGGCTGCCAAGCTAGGATTATTCAGAGCCTCATTCGAGTTCCGGCGAGAATCTGCAGGCAAAGGAGTGGAATTAGAAATTTTACAATTAGCAGTAGAATGCCCAACCAAACCACAACCAAAACAAATTGAAGGAAGATTTTCGTACGAAACAGGTTGAAACACCTCAAATCCTTCCTCACCAACCCAAATTCCATCTCTCAACGGAGAGGCGAGATCAATTTCAATGCATACCCTGATATACTTACCTCTCTCGAAGAAGAAAGATCTGTGGTCAATAGGAAGTACCCGGCCAAGACTGGCCGTAATTAGACCAATAGATTGTTCATTCCACAATTCAAGAGGTAAACTTTGAATCCTTACCCAAACAGCAGCCATGGTAATCATCTCTGTCCATGGTCTGAACATCGGACGCCATGGTATCAGCCGAAGAAGATTACCACGGAAAGACCACGGCCCTGCCGTTATGGCATCCGTGGCTTGTTGAGGATAATCAAATCGAAAAACGAAAAAACCCTCGTCAAAATCCCAAACAGATTTCAAGCGAAGAGAATACCATAAATTTTCTGCGCAAGATCGAATAGCAAGAACCAGCGGAGTACGACCCAAGAACTTACCAATGAGGCTTGAGTGCCATGGTTCACACCATTGCTCAAGCTGAGATTTCTTGAAAGAAACCTTACCTGCAGGCTTGGAACGAATTGCTTGAAAGAGGGAAGTGCTTCCGCGGTGGGGCCGTTCATACATTTCAATATTTGGGACCAAGAAAAATTGGCCAGGCTTAGGTTAGATATGAGAGTAGCCGGAGCCGGAGGAGATGCAACATCTTTAGAACTAGGGGAACCATGACCGGACTGGGGAACAGCAGTAACAGGAAGAGCGGGGGGAGGATGATCTCTCGAGCGGGGGAATGATTGAGTCGCCCTAGGTGACCGAGAGGAGGACCTCACTCTCCAAAAATCTCCGTTTTCTTATTATTACAATATTAATTCGTAAAATATGATATCTCGCCGAACACCATTTCAATATATAAATAAACTAAAATGATGTTTTTAATCACTTAATTAACACGCAGAGTAGCTCCTCAACAAGAGAAATCAAACATGATGGAACTCAAATAGATATTGCTACTGATCGAAGTATCCCTACATGATCATATAAACCATCCTCCCCTATTCCTCTCGCTATACATCGCAAATCCTTGTTATTCTAAGGAGAAGCAAATCACTCAAAACAAATAGACACAAGTAGATACAATTATATCTCATTGAAGGATGAAATGAATGAGTAATCAATGAGTGTGATGATTGAAGAGATACAATAGATACAATTATAATTTATAGGTATTAATTGAGTAGCCACTCATCATAATTCATGCATGTGGGTGTAATTAAAAAAGCACTTTTTTTTAGGCGCGTTTGTTTTAAATTAGGGAATATGTAAAAAAAAAAGCTCTTAACATTTTTTCACGGGTACTAAAATACCCCTAAGGTTTTTTGTCAATCAAAAATACCCCTTACATTATGAAATTGAGTACAAAAATGCTCATATAGGTAAACGACGTTAATTGAGAGATAACAGAGCTGACGTGGCTGATGATTGAGATTGATGACGTGGACATGTGGTGCGCATGCAGGCCAAGACGTTTTCTCACGGGTACTAAAATACCCCTGACGTTTTCTCACAGGTACTAAAATGCTCCTAACGTTTTCTCACGGGTACAAAAATGCCCCTAACGTTTTCTCACGGATACTAAAATACCTCTAACGTTTGTTTTGGAGATAAAATTCCCCTGAGGTTATTGAAAATGGTAAACAAATGACACCATGCTAACTTTTATTAAGTGAGACTTAACAGAGATGTCGTGGATGCTGACAAAGATGTTGACTTTACACGTTGCGCATATGCATAGAGAAACTTGCCACGTAAGGGACACATAAGAAATCGAAACCGAAACTGAAATCAAAATTTAGAAATTTAGAAAATAAAAACTAAAACTGAAACCATCAAATCAGTTAATCAAAAAATTTGGTTCGATTTCAAACCAGTTTTTCAATTAATCAATTTTTTGATTTTTTTAATCACCCCTACGGTTGCGTGGCAAGTTGTTATCTGTTTGTGCACCACGTGTAAAGTCAACATCTCTATCAGTATCCATGGCATCTACATTAAATCTTACCTAATAGAAGTTAGTCTGATGTCATTCATGTATCATTTTCAATAACCTCAGGGGTATTTTAGCTCCAAAACAAACGTTATGGGCATTTTAGTACCCGTGAGAAAATATTAGGGGTATTTTTGAACCCGTGAGAAAACGTCAGGGGCATTTTAGTACCCATGAGAAAATATCTTGGTCTGCATGCGCGCCACATGTCCACGTCATCAGTTCCAATCATCAGTCATGTCATCTCCATTATCTCTCAATTAACGTCGTTTACCTATAGGAGCATTTTTGTACCCAAATTCATAACGTAAGAGGTATTTTTTATCCAAAAAAACCTTAGAAATATTTTAGTACCCGTGAGAAAACATTATGGGCATTTTTGTATCTTTTCCCTTTAAATTATACTTATTGTACTTGAATATGTAAATACTCACATTAACTTTTTGTGTATTTATATTATATCATATGACTACGGTGTTATCGACTAAAATGATCGTTTGATTGACCATGAGTCAAATGTTGGTAAATAGTATTAATTTGTATGTAATAGCATATACCATAAATTATAGACACAATATATTATTGGGAAATTACCTAAATATATCATGTACTTTGGGGTTTTCCTCATCTGTGGCATCTACTTCTATTTGTCTCAATTATATCATATACTTTTAAAATTGTTTCAATTGAATCATGTCGTCAAGTTACCGTCACCAGCCCCGTTAACCCGGTAACGTGGTGCGCTGACGTGTTTCAAAAAATATTATTTTATTACCCAAAAATCCAACACATCGTGCTATCATTTTTTAATTTTTTAATTATTTTTTTATAAACTTGCCACATCACCACCTACCCCCCTTTTTTAAAATCGTTACTTTAACCTAAATACCACCTCAGCACATGGCACCCCCTTTCTTCTTATTCTACTATCGAACCTGATGACAAAATGTTCCCCCCTTTCGGCGACAAGGCGATCGGTGCAATGCAGCCTCTATCTCCGGTAACTTCTTCTCCGTCGATGAACTCCCACGCAAGACTATAGCCACCCGCACCAATGGTCACGCACAGAGGCCAGTCTGTTCGTCGTTCGACCCGTGTTCGAAAGACTATTCTTCTAGCTAATCCGCGCGGACCAATACAGGTAAATTTGAGACCTTTGTTGATGCCAAGCGTTCTTGCTTTCTAAACATTTGACATTTAGGGGTTTTCAAATATTTTTAGGGTTTATAGTCGATATGCTTGAAGATATACAACGCATGTTAATGCAAAGGATGTATGTCAAAAAAGATATGATGTTGAAGTCCATGGACGAGATTTGTCCAAATATAAGGAAAAAGCTTGAGAAATTCAAGGAAGAAAGTCAGTTTTGCACAGTTACACCTTCTGGGAATTTGAAATTTGAAGTTCAGTGTTTGGACAAGGTTCATGTTGTGAATCTTGTTATTCAAAGTTGTTCTTGCCGTAGCTGGGATCTAAGTGGAATACCTTGTAACCATGTCATTTCCTGTATTTCTTGGATGAAAGAGGAGCCTGAAAAATATGTAAGTGAATATTATAAGAGAGAAGTTTATTTGAAGGCTTATGCAAATTTATTGGAGCCATGGAGAGGAAAAGAGGCTTGGCCGAATGTCGATGACCCTCCTGTATTGCCACCTAAAGTAAAGAAGATGCCAAGGAGGCCAAAGAAAGTTAGTAGAAGAGAAATGCATGAGGATAATAGGCAAAGTACAAAATACACAAGGTCTGGTGCCAAAATGACATGTAAACTATGTTTGCAGCAAGGTCATAACCGAAGAAGTTGTACACTTAGGGCACAACCAGCTTCTACACATGATGGTGAAGTAAGTTTTCACTAATTGATAGAGTATATTTTATCAGTAGCATCAAAGTAATGAAATGTATATATTATCAAATGCACTTTATAGAGCCAAGTTGGACCATCAACTAGTACAAGTAGAGGAAGAGGAAGATCTTCTAGTAGAGGAAGAGGAAGAGGAAGAGGAAGAGGAAGATCTTCGAGCACAACTAGACCTTCGGTAGAGGTAGAGGAAGTTTATTGCCTTTAATTTATTGAATGTAGAGGTAGAGCTTGACTTTAATTGTTCAATGTAGGCACTGTCAAGAGAGAGATCATTGGTCTTGCAGGGTTTTGGGGTGTTTAGAGGGGAAGAAACTGGCAACACTTACTACAGAGTATGATTTCCTTCATGTTGATTTCATTCATGTTTTCATTCATGTTAATTTCATTCACTTACTGTAAATATCATGTGACAGACACTACTACGTTTTGGCTCTATGGCCACGCCACCTTTAGGAACGGCTAAAAAAGTGTTCCCGTACATCACTTATAGGAACGGTTTTCCAAAACCGTTCCCTTAGCCATTATACTATAGGAACACCAAAGAAATCGTTCCTGTAGATAATATATGGGAACAGATTTTGCAACCGTTCCCTTAGACTATACTATCGGAACAATTTTAGTAACCGTTCTCTAAGAATGTATACTATGGGAACATAAAGAAACCGTTCCCATAGTCTATTTCCTTTTAAAATTAACCTATATAATTAAAAAAAAAAAAACTCTTACCATTTAATATTTTTCCTTCCCTGCGCGCTGATCGACTACTCGATCTCTTCTGCCCTAAACGCACCGCTCTACTGCGGCGACCTCCCGACGCCACCGCTCTGCTTCACCGACCTCCTGACGCGATTGCTCTGCTGCGCCGACCTCCCGACGCGACCGCTCTACTACGCCGAACTCCCGATGCCACCGCTCGGCACTCGGCAGGCGAATCATTCGCCCGATCCAGGCCTCTGTTGTGCCGACCTCCCGAGTCCCGACGCCACCACCCGTCTCACACTCTCATAGCACCGGTCGCCGACGATCCTTCCTGTCGTTAGTCATCGTCTCCCGCCGACCGGTAAACACTCCCCTCCCCCTCTCCCCTGTCCCCTCTCCACTTACTGAGTGTCCTTAATCGATTGAGGACATCTTTGTTTTTGCTATCTCAGATCATTTTCTGATTATCTTTAACCATGATTCAGATCATTTTCCATCTCCCGGTATTACTAATTCATAATATGCCATGTATGATTTTGTTTTCTTTTATGTGATATATCTTTCATTTTCTGATTTTCCATATGCCGATGTGATTGATTTTGATCTTGAGTTTATGTGATATATCATGTATCCTTGTTCATTTTATTAAAAATCATGTCCAATTCATAATAGGCTTTATGATTTTGTTTCATGTTGTGGTTCATTTGATTAAACCTTATTTTTTCATCTCCCGGTATTGATTTTGATATTGAGTTTAAAAATATATTAAAATCTAACAATGCCTAGAGTGTCAGGAATAGTTTGATTCTGGTGATATGCTAACTTGGGTGATAGATTAATTTCCATAACTTGTACGTATACACTTGTATGAGCATAAGTTTAATTAGTTTGAATTATTCTTATAGATGTTGATTGAGTGTAAAGGTGTTGAAAGATCACCGTAGTCTTGTGTAGTTTCATTTGCAACATTAAAATTATTGTAGAATATTTAGAGCTAAAATTTCATATGACTATCTATTTCTTTTAGTGAAAAAATAGCTTGTATTTTTTTTAAGGAGAAAATCATCCCTCAAGTCATGTTGAACTCAGGACTAGGTAAAGGAGGCAGTGCACTCCTAACCAGGAGCCCGAGAACAACCATGTTCTCTCGGATGGGTAGAATCTTTATTTACCCTTGGGAAAACTTAGGACTAAGCCTTACATCTGAAAGGTAAAAGAAACTGAGGCTAGCATTTAAATAGTTTAACCTCGATGCTTCCTTTAAGTGTTTAATATTTATTAGCTCAGCTTTCAATAGACACTTCCAGGAATAGAATAGGCTTGATATGATTTTGTCGTTTTTGACCATTTGATTTTTTTTCTTTTCGTAGTTAAGTAAAATCAATAGATAAGGAATGGGTTCAAATGCCGAGATATAGTGCGGAGTATATCAATGGTGTGCAATGTTTCCTACATTTTGCTTATAATAAAGGAAGGCCTCAGGGAGGAGAGATTTTATGCCCTTGTGCTCAATATGGTAATGGTCGTTGGTTAACAAAAGATGCAATATTTGAACATTTGATAGACTATGGATTTCTAAAAGGCTACACTATATGGGTAAACCATGGTGAGGAGTTAACAATGCCCACAGAGGAGGATGACATCGATGATGGAGAGAATTGCATGGATGATATGGATGCACTGTTGCATGATAGATTTAGAGAAGTGGCAGAAGAAGATGGAGTTACAGAGGGGCCTAATGAAGATGCCAAAAAGTTTTATAATTTATTAGAAGAGGCAAACAAGGAATTGTACCCCGGTTGTAAAAATTTCTCTACTTTGTCCTTCACCATTCGGTTATATTTGATGAAGTGTCTCTTTGGCTGGAGTAATGTGTCATTCAATGCACTCTTAGAGCTACTAAAAGAAGCTATGCCAGATTTAAACATCCCCCAATCTTTTAATAAAACAAGAGCCATGATAAGGGACTTGGGCCTTGATTATAAAAAGATTGATGCTTGTGCCAATAATTGTATGTTATATTGGAAAGATCATGAGAAAGACAAGTCTTGTCATCTTTGCGGTGCTTCACGGTGGGTTGAGAATTCTCAGGCAGAGAATGAGCTAGAAAATCCCAAACAAGGCCACAAAGTAGCGACTAAAGTTTTAAGACACTTCCCGTTAATTCCTAGACTTCAAAGGTTGTTCATGTGTGAGAGGACTGCAGAATTAATGAGGTGGCATGAGAAAGAGCGGACAAGAGATGGGAAGTTAAGGCATCCTGCTGATGGCGAAGCATGAAAAGACTTCGATGAGCGTTATCCTGATTTTGCTAGTGACCCACGCAACATAAGACTTGGGTTGACTAGCGATGGATTCAATCCATATAGGACAATAAGTATTTCTTATAGTATATGGCCGGTAATAGTTATGCCGTACAACCTTCCACCATGGTTATGTATGAAGTCGGAGTATTTTATGTTGTCCTTAATTATCCCTGGACCACACTCTCCCGGGACTAATATTGATGTGTACTTGCAACCATTGGTTGAAGAGTTGAAAACTATGTGGGAGCTGGGAGTAGACACATATGATGCTTCAAAAAATCAAACTTTTAAGTTGCGAGCAGCCCTTTTATGGACTATTAGCGACTTTCCTGGATATGCTATGTTGAATGGTTGGAGCACAAAGGGAAAATTAGCATGTCCATCTTGTAATTATAACATAAATTCGGTTTACCTAAAGCATAGTCGAAAGATGTGTTATATGGATCACCATGTTTTCTTGCCGATGAGTCATAATTATAGAAGAAACACACGGGATTTAAATGGAAAAGAAGAACATAGGCCTGCTCCTATTTTGTTAGAAGGGACACAGATCTTGGACTTGTTGCAAGACTTTGTCAATTCATTTGGGAAGATGCAAAAGAAAAGCAATGGTCCTTGGAAGAAGAAGTCTATTTTTTTTGAATTGTCATATTGGAAGCATAATAGACTACGACATAATCTTGATGTCATGCATATTGAAAAGAACATCTTTGACAATGTGATAGGTACTTTATTGGACATAATGGGGAAGACAAAAGATCATGTTAATGCTCGTTTAGATTTGCAAGAGTTGAGAATTAGAAAGAAACTTCATCCGAAACCAATGGATCAAGGCAAGAAAGTAAAGTATGCAAAAGCATACTTTAACATGAATAAAAATGAGAAGTCTACATTCTGTGGTGTTCTCAAGGAAGCAAAATTACCTGATGGTTGTGCAGCAAATATTTCAAGATACATGTTCACCAAGATGGTTTGAAAGTCTCAGGATACAAGAGTCATGATGCTCATTTCATGCTACACTACTTGCTGCCAATAGCAATGATTAGCACACTTCCTCACCAAGTGGCCTACCCTTTGATACGTTTATGTTCTTTTTTTCGTTCCATATGTCAAAGAGTTATTGATGTGAACGATTTAGAGATCTTAGAATTTGAAATTGCTGAAACACTTTGCCAATTAGAGAGGATTTTTCCTCCTTTATTTTTTGATGTAATGCTTCATTTGCCTATTCACCTACCAAATGAGATAAGATTGGGTGGTCCTGTTCATTCTCGGTGGATGTATTCACCAGAAAGAGAGTTGGGAAAGTTGAAGGCTTATGTGCGCAATAAAGCTCGTCCGGAAGGTTCAATAGCTGAGGGTTACTTGGTTGAGGAATGCTTGACATTTTGCTCAAATTATATGAACTCTAATGTGGAGACACGGTGGAATAGAGTGAAAAGGAATGCTGACACATGTGAGTTTTTTGATACTAAACTTCCTAGTTTTTTTTTACCCATGGGTCGTCCTATATGAGGGAAGAAAAAAGGTAATTTATTTTCGATGGACAACAATGAGAAGAACCAAGCCCACCGGTATATCTTGTTCAATTGTGATGAAGTTCAGCCTTACATTAGGTAAATAACTATTCTTTGCTCTTAAAAATTTGTTTATAAACTCAATTGAATGATTGTTGTAACAAAATAATTTTCATGTAGTGAACATGAGACTATCATAAATCAAAAGAAAGGAAGAAAGTGGACCAAAGCAAAAAGTCAAAGCCATGATTTTATTAAGTGGTTTAAAAATCGTGCAATGGAGGAGGATGTCCCTGATCGATTGAAGGAGTTGTGTAGAGGCCCAAATAAAGTTGCAAGAAGGCTTTCGGGTTATGTTATCAATGGGTGTAAATTTCATACTACGTAGCGTGATGCAAGTCGCAAGACACAAAATAGTGGTGTCACTTTGGTGTCAATCACTCAAAGCTTTGCTAGTAGTAAGGATCAAAATCCGACGACGAATGCAATTACTTATTATGGTGCAATAAATAAAATAATTGAGTTAGACTATTATGGTAATTTCAAGTTTGTCTTGTTTAGATGTGATTGGTTTGAAGTAGAATCAGAAAAGTATGGGTTGACTTGTGTTCACTTCAATAAAAAATGTTATATGGATGATCCTTTTGTGCTAGCTTCTCAAGTTCAACAGTGCTTCTATGTTCGTGATCCCTCTAAAGACAATAGGTATTACGTTATGAAAACTCTTCATAGAGAGATTCCTAATGTGAATGACCAATCATATTGTGCAGAAGAAACATATAATATTGAGTCAGAACCAATCACAATTTTGTCTTTGCCTGATGATGAAATTAATGTTGAATGGGCAAGGGACGACATAGAGCCTACAATTGTTGAAAATTATTCATCCGTTTCAAATGAAATAGAGTCCGAAGAAGAATCCGATTTTGATGACACGCTCTGGGACTACTTTGATTAAATGGTTCTATATTGTAATAAAATAAGGTGATTCGTTTACATTACTATTATTGCAATAAACTTATTATGCTTCTATAAATACTTTATTGTTATTGCAAGATCATTTCGATTAGAGAATAATCTTGATCTGTACACAAATATTTTTGTTTGATCCTTTGTCTGACCTAATATGGTTATTAACTGTGTCCTGACCTAACTCTATCTTTTTCATTATTGAAGATTCGGTTGAACAAAGAGGGCTATTATATCGGTGCAGAATACTTATCAGATCTCGTTGAAAAGGAACACTCGGCTCACAATCATGGTAAATATCTGAAGCTTCATTGAACAACTCTTTTATTAAAAGGTTCAATAGTTATATAACTATGTTATTATATTGGTGTATCTACTCTTTCAGATTGATGTTTATCAGTATGTTTCAGTATGTTTAAATATCAGTATGTTTCAGTTGAAACCTGATAGCTGAAATCTGATACAAGTTTCATATCAGCAATGATAGGTTTCAGCAATGATAGGTTTCATTGATAGGTTTCAGCAATGATAGGTTTCATTGATACAGTAGCTTGGTTTCATTGCTCAAACTTTATCAGGTTTCAGCTGAAACCTTATTAGATTTCAGCTGAAATCTTATTAGGTTTCAGCAATCATACAAGTTTCATTATCATGTTCAGGTTTCAAGTCTAAATATGCTTTTGAAAATTTATGGTCAGTGCAGGAAGAAATTATTCAGTGCAAGAAATATTATTGGAGAAAGTGGAGTTAATACTTGAAGCCTTTGACTATTTGTAGTTGCCTTTTGGATTGAAAGAGGGTATATTCTTCTAATTCCTTATTTCTTCTTGTATCCCCTTTCTGGCCATGTTGTTGTTTACCATGCAAGGGAAAGGTTTTATGCTTGTTTTAGTTTCATGTATACTAATAAATAACATACTGATAAATGTTTTATGCATGTATACTGTTTAAGTTCCATTGCTCAAACTTTATCAGGTTTCAGCTGAAATCTTATTAGATTTCAGCTGAAACCTTATTAGGTTTCAGCAATCATACAAGTTTCATTATCATGTTCAGGTTTCAAGTCATCCTAATATTATCTCTAATATCAATGTCCAAGAGAAAGGAAAGACATCCTTTGAAAAGCCCAAGGATGCAGTCCCCACTCAACCTACTGCTTCTATTATGAGACAGGTCATTTCTATTGATATTCAAAATAGAGGAAAAAGACCAACCATTCAAGATCAAAGACCCACATCCTCTACTCAAAACAAGTTCTTTACTATTCCAATACAAAGTCTTCTCAAGTGCAACAACAACAAAAGCCAATCATTCAATATCAAAGGTCTACCCAAGTGCAGCAGCAACAAAGGCCAACCATTCAAGATCAACAAAGAAAGGGTAACCATGAGCAAGGACATGGGTATGCAGCAAAGAAGACAAAGACTGCACCTTTGTGTCCATCAATGTCAATGGTTGAATATCGTGAGAAGCTGGGTATGCAAGTGCTAGAAAAAGATCCTCTAGAAGAGGAATGTAGAGAAGATGACATGGAACAAGTTGAGGAAGAGCACAATATACCCGATGAGTTGGAACATGTTCCCGAAGGTATATTATGTCATTTTATGGAATTCTATAATTAGCTTATTTTTAAATCATTATTGTTATGTCAATTAGGAACATCAAAAAAGAAAGCAAGAGGGAAGACAATGTGCTATAGAATTCATGGAAGATCGCTAGAGGAGCGACAAGAAATAATTTTCAATAGTGAAGCACAACCAGTTGGGCCCAATGAGAAAGCTGTTTCAAACTTGAGCTAATTTTTGGGAACCGTGGCACGAAATTCAGATTGGTGTCCCTTGATTTACACCAATTGGAAGGCTGTACCGAACAAGGATGACATATGGAAATATATCAATGTATGATAGTTTTTTATATTGTTCATTTACATTTGCATGTTAATATTAATGCTTGTTTTGCTTCACTTTGTAGAAAAAGTTCATCCTTCCAGAAATAGGGAAAGGGGTTGTGTTCAAAATTATGGATGAAGCTTGGAGGAAACACAAATCAAAAATCAAGAAGGAACATTTTGACAATTACGTAACAAATAGCGAGAGGATAAAAAATCGTCCTACAGACATTCCTCTCGAACACTTCAAGCAAATGATTGATTACTGGAGCTATGAACCCATCCAAGTAAGTATCTAGGTTTCATTATATAACTATGAAAATTATAAAGATTTAGCGGAGTTTGGTCTGCTTAGCGGATTTAACTATGAACACTTTAGCGGAGTTTGGTCTGCTTCTAACCTCAGTGAAATCACCTATGGATTTCTTACTTCCTTTTCATATGGTTATTGATTTTTTCTGGTTGCATATATTTAGTTTTTTTGTTATTGATGTAGGATATGTGCCAACAAAAAATATTGAACAGATCACAACAAAAATGGAGGCATCGGATGGGCAATAAAAGATTTTCTGTGATAAAAGAAAAATTGGTAATATTTTTTTGCACGGTTTCATATTTTGAATTTTAAAGTAATGTCAATATTATGTTTTAACTCATTCTTGTGATTTATAAAGCATTCTCAAAAGAATGAAGAACCCAATCAAGTTGACATGTTTGTTGAAACTCGGACTAAGGACGGAAAAGCCTTAGATGATAAAACTGAAGAGACAATTGTGAGTTTTTCTTCTAGCTATTGTTTTATACTTAATTATTTATTATTATCACTAACATTATTAAAATGTACATTTTAGGAAAAGCTTAAAACCATGGTTGAGCATGATGGGAAACCTGTTGCTGAGGCATTTCAATCTATGTTTGGGAAAGAGAAGTCAGGAAGGGTGCGTTGTTATGGAGGAACAATTACACCCACAATCTTAAAAAAAAATGAAGAAATGGCAGCAATGCAAGAAAAACATGATCAAGAGGTGAAGTCTTTGAAGGAGCAACATGCAATAATGGAAGAAAGACATGCAAAAATGGAAGAGAGACAGAACCAGACACTACTAGAAAAATGAGCATTAGCAACGGCTGGTGCCGTTGCTAGGCCGTTGCTGAAGATCATCAGCAACGGCTGAGCCGTTGCAATAGAGCTGTGACAGAAACTCGCGTTGCTGATGACTTAGCAACGGCCGCTCGGGCCGTCGCTAAAAATATTATCAGCAACGGCCGCTCGCCCGTTAGAACGCCGTTGCTGATAACATTAATAACAACGGCTTTCGATGCCGTGGCCTGCGCCGGCACCAGCGATGCATCGGCGCTGATGGTGCAGTTGTGGAGGATGAGGCCGGTCGCCTCGTGTCGGTCCTTACGGCCCTGCACTCGCAACGCCACTGTCGCGTCCGGCTTCATCTCCTGCGGCGAGGCGGTGCTGTTGGCGTCAAGGGTGGTGTTATACGGAAATGCGGATCCGTAGGAGAGGACACCGCCGCCGACGGAGACGATCAGCTCGCGATGGCGGAAGGGGACGAGTAGCGTCCAGGCGAGGAGATCAGCGGTGCCGTGGTTGAGGACAGTGGCGGCGGCGCGGAAGGCGTACGGCTGGTCCGCCGGGTTGGAAGTGAATGGATGGATCTTCTCCCGTTGCTCAAGAACGTAGGAGAGGTAGACGCCGTTGCAAAAGGTATCCGGCGAAGGCGCGGGAGCCGGCGCCAGTACCGGTACCGCTGCCCCAGACGGCGGCCGGGTTCTCTGCGATCGGGAAGTGTTGGCGGAAAGCAAGAACACAACTAGAACAAGAAAAACCAAAGGCCGAGAGCACCAATCCATCTCCCTATCTCTCTCGCCAAAGCTCTTCCGCAAGTGCTCTGACACAGTTGGGTGGATTAGGGCGAGAGGAAGAAGAAATAGAAGGAAAGAAGCAGGGAAGGGGAAGCGCGTTGGGGGGAGACAGCTGTGAGCCGAGAGGTAGAATGGAAGGGGAACGCGTTAGGGCGAAGCATACCTGAACAAGTCGGCAGCAGCGGGAGGAGGAAGAGGCGTCGTCGGCGTCGGCGTCGGCAGCAGCGGCAGCGGCGGCGAGAGGCGAGAGCAGAAGCGGCGGCGGCAGCAGCGGGAGGAAGAAGGGTCGGGCGCGACTGCGTGCCCTATATAAACTTATCAGCAACGGCTCACTCGCCCGTTAGAAAGCCGTTGCTAATAAGTTATCATCAGCAACGGCTAACTTGTCCGTTAGAAAGCCGTTGCTGATAATTAACATCATCAGCAACGGCTCACTCGTCCGTTAGAAAGCCGTTGCTAATAAGTTATCATCAGCAACGGCTAACTTGTCTGTTAGAAAGCCGTTGCTGATAATTAACATCATCAGCAACGGCTCACTCGTCCGTTAGAAAGCCGTTGCAGATACCTCATATCTGCAACGGCTCGAGCGGCCGTATGAATGCCGTTGCAAATAGCAACGGCTTGAGCGGCCGTTGCTGATAGCCGTTGCTGAAGACCATATTTCTAGTAGTGAGATGCAACGCCAAATGCAAGGAATGCAATCTCTTTTGAAGACATTTATTACACAGGCAAACCCAGATTTGGACATAGAGGCTATAACAGCTCTGTTGGCACCACCAACTACTCCAAGGGATGCCAATAGCATCTTTGGTTCTTCTACTTCCACACATCATCCTCAAAATTAGGTAATTTTAGTTTAATATATGATTATGGAGTCTTCTGATCATTTTTAATTATTAATTGATTTTTGCAGGAAATGATGAATTGAGATGATCAAGAGGACTTGGCTAATGGGAATGCTAGTCTTAGAACAATTTCATATGTTTGTGAACTTTATTTAGACTTAATTGTGAAATTATGGAATGGGAATACTATAATTGTGAACTTATTATTCAATTAAATATATTATAAGTTTGAATGAAATTTATGTTTTCGAATTTATGTTTGTGAAATTGTATGGTTGTCTATGAAATTGTATGAGTGTCTATGAAATTATATGGTTTACAGGAATATATATACATTTTAGGAACAAATATGAACCTGTGCACAAACAATACAAATATGAACCAGCCTATAGGAACGGTTTTTCATCATTCCTAATGTATACTATAGGAACGGCTAAGAACCGTTCCTATAAGATTTACCTATAGGAACGGTTAAGAACCGTTCCTATAGGGTGGAACTATAGGAACAGTGTAAAACCGTTCCTATAGGGTGGAACTATAGGAACGGTTCTATACCGTTCCTATAGGGTTGGTTTATAGGAACACTTTTATAACCGTTCCTATAGGCTGGACCTATAGGAACGGTTTTTTTGGCAGCGTGATCATAGGGAAGAAAACTGTTCCTATAGCCTAACGAAACGGCTGATTTGAGTACACATGGGAAACTGTTCCCGTAAGTCTATGGGAACGGTTTTCAACTGTTCCTTTAGATTAAAAATGTTGTAGTGAGATGCCTGAGAGTGGATTGGCTATTGGTTCATCAAGAGGATGGAGTGAGCCAGTTATTAGAGAACCCATTCAATCACAAAACGCATCTCAAATTCTAGAGCCAAGAGAATTTCAATTTTCTCAAGTGATTAATACACAAGAATGAAACTTGACTTTGAAACATTGAAACAAATGTACTTTGATACTTTAGCATTTTGATGTAAATATACCTTGACTTTGATGAATGATGGCACTTTGAAACTGTGATGTAATGATGGCATTTTGATACTTTGAAACTGTGTGTGTAATGATGGTATTTTGATGTAATTATATCTTGACTTTGATGAATGATGGCACTTTAAAATGATGACACTTTAAAACTGTGATGTAATGATGGCATTTTGATA
Organism: Canna indica; assembly: GCA_034359265.1. Taxonomy (NCBI): domain Eukaryota; kingdom Viridiplantae; phylum Streptophyta; class Magnoliopsida; order Zingiberales; family Cannaceae; genus Canna; species Canna indica. The sequence goes on from CP136892.1 coordinate 18,187,618, forward strand.
CTTTGAAACTGTGTGTGTAATGATGGCATTTTGATGTAAATATACCTTGACTTTGATGAATGATGACATTTTGAAACTGTGGTGTAATGATGGCATTTTGATGTAAATATACCTTCACTTTGATGTTGATACTTTGAAACTGTGATGGCATTTTGTAGTTGGATACTTTCAAACTGTGTGTGTATATTGTGATGTAATTTTAATCAGTTTATGCAATTGATTTTAATCAGTAATAGCAGTGATGAATCAGTTTGGAGAGGTTTAACTAATGATAGCATCAGTTTTCAGCATGAACTGTATGTATATATGTATTGGTTTTCAGCATTAGTTTGAATTGGGTTTCATACATGAACTGGTATTGGTTTTCATACATGAAATGGTATTGATTTTCAGCAGTGGTATTGGATAGCAATTTGAACTGGTATTGGTTTTAACTAATGATAGCAGTGATAGCAATTTGAACTGGGTTTCATATTTGTATTAGTTTGAAGTGGGTTTCATATTTGTATCAATTTTAACTAATGATAGCATTAGTTTTCAGCAAAAATTGTATGTATGTATTGGAGTTTTTATACATGAACTGTATTTATGTATTGGTTTTCAGCATCAGTTGTAACTAATTATAGCGGTGATAGCAATTTGAACTGGGTTTCATATTGATGTGTTGAATTTTTGAGTAATAAAATAATATTTTTTGGAACACGTCAGCGCACCACGTCACTGGGTTAACGGGGCTGGTAACGTTAACTAGACGGCAGGTTTCAATTGGAACAATTTCAAAAGTACATGATATAATTAAGACAAATAAAAATAGAGATCATATGTGAGATCATATATTTAGGTAATTTTTCTATATTATTTGGTTGTCCAAAGTATACTCAACGTTTGAAATTATAAATGTCATACAGCTCAACCTAGTCCAGGTCGAAACGAGTTAAATCAAACTAATTATTCGATCAACTCTAAAAATAATCTTCATGGTCCTCGTGGACTAAAAAAGTATACTTAGAATTAATGTCTTTAGTTGCATCCTCGTTAGACATCCACGAAGTGATCATTTAATCGATCATTATTAGATAGTTAAGAATGCAAATAAAGTGTAGATTAATTAATATTTTAAAAATTATTTCTTGATTACAATTAAAAAATGAGCAATTGGATATCAAAGATGCCATATGTTATGAAACAATTAGTTTACGAATATTTTTATTTAATATATTTTTTAAAAGGAGAAAATTTTAGTTCATAACAAATTTGTGAATAATGCATTTCAGTTTCCAGTAGGATTATCTATTATGAATTTTTATTTTTATTATTAAAATTTAAAAAAAAAAAAAAAAAAAAAAATTGGAGACCTACCTCAACAGCCGATGATGATTAGGTTTTGATGATGGGAGAGAATTTGCCAGCCACAAAGGTAGCTTTGCCAATCCATCATCCTATCTTTCACTACTATTCTATTTTTGTTTCTATTTCATGCTTTGTTTCAGTTCCTTTTTGAATCTTTTCCACCTCTCAATATTATATCATCAATGAAATGAATAGTGTCCTTTTTTTTTAAGAATTAAAAAGAACACTGCAATACTGCATAATCAATTAAATTTGCGTTTTACAAAACACTTTGCTACTGATGTGCGCATGTTTTAAAAATAAATTAGGATTAATTATAAAATGAATAGTGTCCTTTTTTTTAAAGAATTAAAAAGAACACTGCAATACTGCATAATCAATTAAATTTGCGTTTTACAAAACACTTTGCTACTGATGTGCGCATGTTTTAAAAATAAATTAGGATTAATTATAAAATATATTTCCGCTTTTAATGATTTTCATAAATTTATTTTAATTTTTAATTTTTTCTAATTATATATTTTATCTTTCGATTTTTTTTAATTATATCTCATCGTCAATGAAATGTTAACTTTATCATTTAGATGCTGATATCACACCGCTGACGTGGATCAATATTGCCACGTTAGTGTTCCAAATCTATTTCAGATCAATTTTTAATTTTTTTCAATTATATACTCCACATTTCAATTTCTTTTAATTATATCCAACGGTCGATGAATGTTAACTTTGTCGTTTAGATGCTAACGTCACACCGCTGACGTGGATCAATATTGTCACGTCAGTGTCTCTAAATGAATAAAAAAAAATCAAAAATTGTCACGTCATCAATTTTCTTTTTAAAAATAAATGGATATATCTAATATATCTCGACTTTTAAGAATTTTTTCAAATTTATGCCAATTTTTTATTTTCAAACAAAAAGAGTCACATACTTTCAATTTCTTTCAATTATATATATTCTACTATCAAAATATTATCAAATTTATTATTAAAATGTTGAATAGCACTGCCGATGTGGATCAAAAGTCCATCTAATATTCCTAAATATATTTAAAAATAATAAAATCATTTTGCCAAACCTTTTTTAAAAAATTTTACCTTCTCAATTTTTTAAAAAATTATGAAAAATTGTGCCGCCCTACATTCTCAATTATATTATTTTTAATAGCATCAATTCTTAGATCTCGATTGCATCATTCAAGGACCCCAAAGATTTAATATTATGATGTATTATTATTTTTATATGTATTTAGGGATGCTAACTAAAATTTTGATCCATACGACAATACAACTCAGAATCCTAATGATCAAATTGAAACAAATCTATTCCAACTCGAATAGTTTGATGATAGGATATAATTGAGACAAATCGAAAGTACGAGATCCATTTTGGTTGAAAATAAAAAGTTTGAATATATTTGGAAAAATCCTTAAAAGTCAGAATATATTAGATATAATTATTTAATCATTATTTTTTTTTAAAATGATGACACGATAATTTTTGAATATTTTATTTATTTAGGGATGCTAATGTGGCAATATTGATCTGCGTCAACGTGACACGTCAGCATCCAAACGACAAATGTAACTTCATTGATGATGCGATATAATTAAAAGAAATTAAAAAGTGAAGTATATTATTGAGAAAAATTAAAAATTGAGATAGATTTGAAAAAAACATTTAAAATGAAAATATATTTTATAAGTTGTACCCTAAATTGTAATTCTTCGTACAAGAACATTTCAACCCTTAGAAACCATATTTGCAAAATTAAATTTTAATTTTTAAGACACATTATTCACTCCCCTCTGCTATGCTATATTACTTATATTTAGTATTAGAGATTGGTTGTAGCCTGAGATTTAATCATCCAATATACCGTTATGGCTTTCGATATAGCTAAGCATGAACCTCTACCCATGCATCCTCTATTTGATGGTAGTAATTATCCTTATTAAATTTGAGTTTGACAAAGCACTTTGCTACACGTGCTCATGTTCTAAAAATAAATTATGATTAATTATAAAATATATTTTCATTTTGAATGATTTTCTTAATCTATTCCAACTTTTATTTTATCCCAACTATATATTTCATATTTCAATTTCTTCCAATTATATCTTACCGTCAATGAGGTGCTAACTATGTTATTTGGATGCTGATGTCACACCGCTGATGTGGATCAATATTGTCACGTCTGTATTCCTAAATAAATAAAAAATTCAAAAATTATCACATCATCAAATTTTTTGAAAAAAAAGATTTAAAGAATTATATCTAATATATCTTGACTTTTAAATTTTTTTTCAAATCTATCACAACTTTTTATTTTCAAACAAAAGGGACTTCGTACTTTCAATTTCTTTCAATTATATTCTACTATCAAATTACTATCAAATTATTATCAAATTTATCATTAAAATATTGAGTAGCACTACCGATATGGATCAAAAGTTCATCCAATATTTTTAAATATATTTAAAAATAATAAAATCATTTTGCCAAACCTTTTTTAAAAAATTGTCTTCTTATTTTTTAAAAAAAATTATGAAAAATTTGTCGCCCTACATTCTCAATACTCACTTCACCTCTTTGCATCGGTGTGGGCTCGAGGTAAAATCGTGATCACTCTCATTGATAATCAACTACATTATTTTTAATCGCATCATTTCTTACATCTCGAATGCATCATTCAAGGACTCCAAAGATTTAGTATTATGACGTATCATTATTTTTATATGCATCTAGGGATGCTAATTCTAAAATTTTGATCCATATGGCAATACAACTCAGAATCCTAATGGCCAAATTGAAACAAATCTATCACAACTTAAATAGTTTGATCATAGGATATGAAACAAATCGAAAGTACGAAGTACGTGATCCATTTCGGTTGGAAATAAAAAAGTTATGATAGATTTGAAAAAATCCTTAAAAGTCGGGATATATTAGATACAATCATTTAATCATTATTTTTAAAAAATTAATGACATGACAATTTTTGAATATTTTATTCATTTAGGGATGCTGATGTGGCAATATTGATTTACGTCGGCGTGCTACGTCAGCATCCAAACGACAAATGTAACACTTCATTGACGATGAGATATAATTGAAGGAATTGAAAGGTGAAATATATTATTGACAAAAATTAAAAGTAAAAATATTAAAAGTGGAGATATATTTTATAAGTTGTACCCTATAAAATACACATATCAAATGTACCATAAGTTGTAATTGTTCATATAAAAAAAACATTTCAACCCTTAGAAACTAGGGGTGAGCATCGGTAGGTTCGGTAATTAATCGTACAGAACTTCTATATCTTTTATTAATCATTTTCCGAACCAAAATTTTCAGTTAACCGACCGAATTAACCGAGAAAATTTGGTTTGGTTCGGTTAACCGACCGAAATTAGCGAATAAAATTCAAATAAATACAAATTGCTAAGATTCGAACCATAGACCTCTTAATTACTTTTTTTACACCTTAACTACTACAACAATAGATATTATTTGATAATAATTATTACTAAACTATCTATATTCTAAGTATAAATTAAAATAATAAATATAAATAACTTGTTGGGATTTGATCCCTAACAACCTGTATAATTGCAATCAAATATAACCAATTTAGCTAATAGCAATATATGATATATTTGTATTTTTGTTATACTTAATATATAATTCGGTTAATTCGGTAATTAACCGAACCGATCGGTTAATTTACCGAACCGAATCGAAAATCGAAAACTTATATTTTTTTAACCGTTAACCGAACCGAAAATTATTCGAAAAATTCGGTTCGGTTAATTCGAGTTCGGTTCGATCGGTTAATCGATTAATTTGATTAATCAGTAAATTTTGCTCACCCCTATTAGAAACCACATTTGCAAAAAAATTAATTTTAAAGACACATTATTCATCCCTTCCTACTATGCTATTTTACTTATATAGAGCTTGGTTGTAGCATGAGATTTAACCCTCCAATATACACTTGCTACCGATATGGCCTAAGCATAAACCTCAATAATGAATAGAGGTTTAAATAATGGTCTAAATTGACCACAAACAACCCACTGAAAATGTCTTACATTATAAATTGTCAATTAATGAGTTCAACAAAATATCTATTTGCAAATCCATATATGAAATTTGGAATGTGCTTTAAACTACTCATTATGGGACTTCTCAAGTTAAGAAGTCCATGATTAATTATGAATTAGTTTGAATACAAGTTTGTGAGTCTATTGATAAAATGTATGCTCACTTCTAAAGTATTACTAATAATTTATCTAATCTTGGAAGGAGCATTAGAGAAGGAGAAAATATGAGAAATCTACTTTCACTACTAAAAATATAAGCTTCACTGACGGCTAATACAGTTGCTGAGCCGTCAGTGACGACTATCACGGATGGCTCGCACCGTTGGAAACGACCGTCACTTTTGTGTGTGTCATTGATAACTTGTCGCTGCTAGAGCTATCACTGATATTAATTCATCAGCGATGATTCGCGTGATTGTCGCTAATATTTAATTATAACCAATGGCCTGAAGCCATCGTTGATATTATTAACAATTGTTATAACCTCTACTGCCCAGGCCATTAGTCAGTTATGATACTCTTTCAACGATGGCGTAGTGACGGCTCACCGTTGGTAAGCCGTCACTAACGTTATATCCTGTAATTGAAAAAATAAAAATTTTAAAAATTCCTATATACATTAATTTTCACTAAGGATGAGCGGGTCCGGGTACCCTGTATTTTTTATGATACCCAGATCCTACCCGTATAGGACCGGTTCCTAGGTTTTGGAACTAGACTCTATCTTGTTGAAACCTGAAATTAGACCCTACCCAGAATCACAAGTTCCGATTCCGGTTCCGGGTACCCTGTTGGAACCTATTCATTTATTGAACAAGTTCCAATAGGTTCCAGAATAGGTTCCACAAGAGGTTCCACAAGAGGTTCCAATATGTTCCAAAACAGGTTCCAACAGGGTATTGTACCTGAAACCTGTAAATGAACAAGTTCCAGGGTATAGGTTCCGAGTACCGATTCTGATTCTGGGTACCCGATGTGTTGGACTCGGAACCAAAACCGATTTTAATCGGTTCCTCAATTTTTGTCCCAAACCTTACTCGAATTTAATTCGGGTCTACTTGAAGCCTACCCGATCGGGTAGGTTCCAACCGGTTCCGGGTCTACGCGGTACCCATGCACACCCATAATTTTCACACAACATAGTATCCACAAACACATCTACACATACAAATACAAGCAACCGCACAATTTATACTTAAATGTCATCAATCTAAGCCTCGGAAGGAGACAAACAAGTATCAAATATCAAAATTAAAGTATATATACAAATATCAAGTACCTACCACGATGGCCGCAACCCTCCTATAGACATACTCCTCCACCCCATGTCGTCGAGGGTGAGTGCGCTCAAACACCTCCATCAGCGAGGGCGGTGGACGGTGTCATCCTCCTCCACCCGCGTCTAACATTAGAAAATAAATACATTAGTACAATCATAATATATAATTTAATTAAAAGTAAGAAAATTATACATACCATATGCCACTCATGCACCGCACAAGAAACGGCCGTCCCCCCCATCCCCCCCGAACATGCAATTTCTCGCCGCAATCCTGGAGAACTCCTCCCACACATCTGATGCTCACCGCTCAACGAGCTGGTCCCACACATGTCTAGGAATCTATTCGGGGTTGTGTCCCCGAGACTCCGCTATGTGTGTGGCTCCCAGCCGTCTCATCACAATGGTCTGGGCCTAGTTTAGTAGCCTATTGTAGCGAGCTCGGGCAACGGCCTCCCATGCACTCTCTACAAAAGTGTTCTAATCCTCCGGCCAGGTATAGTGAGCCTACACAAAAAAACAAATTTATTAGTACCGATCGATATTTATAACTCCGACCTCTTACAATATGTTTTCAGATCATGTCAGGCCTTCACATTATCTTTAGTTTTCCTTGAAACATTCATCAAAGTGTTAAAAATATTATCAAACATATGTTTTTCAATGTGCATGACGTCCAAATTATGCTGAATAAGTAATGAACTTCAATACAATAATTCTCAAAAGATACTTTTTTTCACCCAGTTATATGTTTGTCCAAAACTTGAAATTATATCATTGCGACCAAAAATAATCTCTGGAAGCAAGAAAACACGTGCTAACATCTGTTTACAAGATAACATCATTGGTGGCTCATCTCTTTTGACTCTACCCTTGGTAAATTTGTCATGATTCCTTCGATATTGATGGTTAGGAAGTAGGAACCGATGATGACAATCAAAGAAGGAATTTTTCACGCATTCTCAAGACTGAAGGCTTTTGAGTGTTTCATACAATATGGCCAAGAGAGTTACCCATGTGTGCTCCAACGAGACAACATGTTGTAGGCCGGGAAATCATTGATTGTCCACAAGGAAACAACTCTTACAGTGAAGTTTTGCTTCCGATTACAATCATAAGTGACAGCTGTTGGTGAAATGGCCTACACTAGAGGGGGTGAATAGTGTGTTTACTAATCTTTTAGTCTGATTTTGGTTTTATTCGTTTCTTTCAATACTTGGGCAATTTACTAGTTCAAACAACAAGATGTAGAAGTGATAATAAAATAATTAAACACAAACAAAGATCAAGGCTAACACATGAATTTATAGTGGTTCGGCAACACGTCTACTCCACTACCTAATCACCACTGCTTAAGATTTCAACCTAATCCACTAAATGTAGAGTTCCTTTACAATGATGACTTTTCACCGAAAAGTCTCCGGTCTCACACCAAATGCACTTCCACACCCGGAAGTCTCCGCCTTCCTACCGAGAGCACTTCCCCACCTCACTCTCCCTAAGGACACTCTAATCCTATTACACTGGTGGAATTATGCCCGAACACCAAGGCAACCACCACACACAATCAACCTAGTAACCTAGGTTTTCACACTTGAAATACAACGAAATAAACAACAAAGTACAATAACTAATGGAGCAATAATCAAACCAAAGTATACTTAGCTCCAAAAGAAACTCCGTAGTCCTCTTGATGCCTCAAGGAGATGAATCGATGAAGTTTGAGGACTCAATCAAGAAGGTGAGGATCAAAGCTAGGGTTTACAAAGAATCTCTCAATGAAAGCTTTAAGAGTGATCAAAGATGGCTCAATGAAGTGTGGGATCTTCAAGGAAGGCACTCAATGGCTTGTATTTATAAGCCAAGAGATGAGAGAGCCAAAATAGCTCACCCAACAGGCAAAAAATTGTCCGTTAGCACCACCCGATCGGTGGCCGGTCAAAGGCCGGTCGATCGATCGAGCGTTCGATCATCGACCGCAAGCTTCTGTGGCTTTAGAGCCCTTTCCGGTCGATCGTTGGTCGACCACCCGTAGAGTACCGATACTCTACCTACTGTACCTATACTCTATCATTGAGTTTCAGCCGGGTTCTTTTTTCGGTTTGGGTTTCGGATTACGGGTTTGGTTCTTTAGGGGTCTTGGCATCATAATGAGAATTTTGAACTTTATCTAAACACCCTAAACCTAGACTCTATCTTCCCGACGAATTCGAGCGCGTCGACCAACGTCCTTCCAATTTTTTGATTTATCTGATATCTTCGATCGTGGTCTCGTGGACGCCGAGCGCTAACCGACTTGGAACATGAAAATAATTCTCAATGAAAACCTTCGTTTCATATTTGTTAACATCAAAACTAAGATTAAGACCAAGGTTGAAAATCTTAAGCCAATTATAGCTCCCTCGGCCCACAATATTTTCAGTTCATCAATTAGGGGTCGAAAAAATACGTCAATTTTTTTTCAAGGACCCCTAGGACCCAGAATAATCATCGAAACATAGATAAATTCATCTTTCATACACATTGATGGTGGCAAATTATAAATGGTTAACAACAATGGCCAAACTAAATAAGGGGTTGTTGAATGACCAAACAGATTAAAACCATCGGTGCACAATCTCAATCGGACATTTCTAATATCCATAGCAAATGAAGGATAACATCTATCCAAATATTTGCATGCTTCATAGTCAGAGGGAAAAGTCATTATTGTATCATCACGACTTCTTTCATGCCAACTCATGTACCTAGGGAGCAGTCTTTTCCGACATGAATAATCTTTGAAGCCTCAATGTCAGTGGAAAATACTGAAGCACCTTAAACAATATATTTTTCTGTCGGAATGATGTCTTCTCTTGTATAACGAGGATGATGATATATCAGGCATTCATCCAATTGTACATTTTTTTTATAATATAAAATGTAGTTATTTGGGCACGCGTGTCTCTTTTCGTATCCAAGCCCTAATTTCCTCATCAACTTTTTCATCTTATAAAAGTTTGCTCAAACTTATTATCTGGAGGTAGTATTCCATTGATAAAGCCTGCAATACGATCAAATGCAACCTCACTGATATTCCAATCTGATTTGATGTTCAAGAGTTGAATCATTGCCGAAAATCTTGTATGTTTACCTAGAGCAAGCTTCATTCAATGAAATTTGCCTAAGTACTAAAGTTATACCTACTCATTAGAATTCAAGGGTTAAGCATGCAATTCTAATCATGAGTATAGAGACATTATTTAAGCTTAAGCATTGAGGTATAACACTAAGATTTTGAATTTATCAAAGTTATACCTTATTCATGATAATTTGCTAAACTAATCTTTTTCATTCTAATTTTTGAAGCCTTCCATTTTATCATAACTTGCAAACAATATTCATTAGTAGGATAATGAGAATATAATTACTAGCAAATTATCAAACTAAGTAGCAAAGAGAGGGGTGAATTATCGATATCAAAATCTAATTTTCTAAATAGTTTCAAATTCATTTCAAAATAAATTATCGTGAATCCGGAAAGAATTAAGAGATCTCAAAATATAAAATTTTGAAACATAGATCTCCAACCCTTCCTATTGGTTGAAAACCGAAAGGCCACAATGAGCCTACGATTTAAAACTGCAAGGTCGCATGAGCCCATTACAGGCTACATAGGTCTCCGAAGAGACCGAAGATCAAAAAAATCAAAAATCATTTGAAATAGAGGTGGCAACGGGCCGTGCCCGGGCCCGGGCAGGCTCGGCCACATTTCGGGTCTTGCCTGGCATGGCCCGACCATTTGGCAGCCAAGCCCAGCCCGAGTCTGAGCCTCCCAGCTGCGCTCGGGCTCGGGCCGGTCCGAAAATTAATTATTTAATTTAAATTTTTAATTTAAATTTTTAAATTTTTAAATTTTTAAATATTTAAAAATTAATTTTAAAAATTAAGGATTACGGGTTAATTTTGAACTTGAACCTCTAATTTTACTAATCATTGTACTAAATTTAATTATATATTTTTTAACACATTTTTTATATGTAACGCAGTACAAATTAATAAAAATATTTTTAAAAAATCAAATTATAATTAAATTTTTATTTATCTTTAATACAAAAATATTCATCCAATGATAAAATAATTTTTTTAATATTATAATAGACTGCACCTTAAAAGGTTGCCTACGTACCTTCTATAGCTAAACTTGTACTCCCCAATGATTAACTATAAGAAGGATCAGGTCTACGTAGTTCTTTTTACATTTTTATTCACTCGTAGTCCCGGTGATTTAACTTGTACTTGTACCAGCAGCACTAGCTTCGTTTGTTTCAACTTCCTCCTCTCCCGATGGTGAAGTGTCGCGTCCTCCCTTATCTTGTAATCTATCTTCAGCATTCAACCAGTTTTTTAAGCAAATGCACATTTCAACCGTTTCTTCACTCATTGGGCTCTTTTTTTCGTCGAGAATTCTATTTCCTGCACTAAAACAAGACTTGGAATCTACTGTAGACATAGGAACAGTTAGTATATCACGTGTCATGATGGAAATAATAGGATATATATTTTTTTGTTTTTTCCACCATGCTAAAATTTTATTATCATCTGTTTCTTCAGAATGATTATGATCTAGAAAAAAAAATTCATTCAAATTAGTAGATTTGGTTTTTTTTATTCTACGACCAAGTTGAGAATTAATACTATTTTCACCATCTTCTCTTAATCTAGAAGAAGATGTTGTCTTGTTTGTAATTGTATCACCAAATTTTGAAGCGTAAAATACAAACATAGAATTCAATAAAATCAAAATTTTAATTTTTTTTTCTTCAACATTATCTAATTTTATATTATTATAATAATCATCTAACAATATATTTAAACCATCAATTTTCATTCTAGGATCTAAACATATTGTTAAACAAAATAAAGTAGGTATATTTGATCAATACTTTTTAAACTTAGATTCCATTAAAGAAATAATTTGTGCAAATAAAGGATGATGACTATATGAAGAAAATACTTCACTAATACGAACTATATATGAAAGAGTTAAATTACATGTAGGATAATAAACAGCGGAAAGTTGTTCGGTAGGTTTATTAAAAAGTTCTAAAATTTGAGTAATATGCCCAGCAACTAACCAATCATTATTATTAATTGGATCACCAGATATATTTTGATTGTAAAATATTGTAAGGATATCTTGATATCTTATAGTAGACATAAGCATATGATATGTTGAATTCCATCTAGTAATAACATCACCATTAAATTTTTTAAATGGTTTATTAAAAGATTGACATAATTTTTCAAATTCTTCTGTTCTTGCTTTTGAAGAACCACTACTAGAAACTTGGTCTTCAGCAACGGCTATCAGCAACGGCCGCTCAAGCTGTTGCTATTTGCAACGGCATTCTTACGGCCGCCCGAGCCGTTGCAGATATTTGTATCTGCAACGGCGTTCTAACGGAAACCCGAGCCGTTGCGGATTATTTTAATTATCAGCAACGGCGTTCTGACGGAAAGGCGAGCCGTTGCTGATATTTTAATTATCAGCAACGGCTTGCTAACGGATAAGTGAGCCGTTGCTGATGATAACTTATCAGCAACGGCTTTCTAACGGGCGAGTGAGCCGTTGCTGATAAGTTTATATAGGTCGCAGATCGCGCCCGCCCCCCTTCTTCCTCCCGCTGCTACCGCCGCCGTCTCCTCTCCTTCCTCTCGCCGCCGCTGCCGACGCCGACGACGCCGACGACGCCTCCCGCTGCTGCCGACGCTGTCAGGTATGTGCCCTCCGACTGCCGTCTCTTCCCGTTGCCCTCCGACACATTCCGGTAGAAATTCCGACCGAAACCCTAAAAATAGGGTTTCGGCCGGCGGCGGTCGGCCGATGGCCGCCGCCGGACTTGTACATTGGTCGGACAGTGCGTCCGGCCAGTGTACGCCGGTGCCGGAGTCCACCTGACTCCGGCGCCGAAATTTGTAGTTTAATATTATTTTATTATTGTTTTTAATAGTTTTTTAATTGTTAATTAATTATTTAGATTAATTAATTAATTTGTTAGAATAATTTTTAGGGTTTAGATTAATTTCGGAATTATCCACTTCGGACGCACGCCGGAATCGTCCAATTCGGACTCGCGCCGGAATCGTCCACTTCCGACGCGCGCCGGAATCGTCCAATTCGGACTCGCGCCGGAATCGTACACTTCGGACGTGCGCCGGAATCGTCCAATTCGGACTCGCGCCGGAATCGTCCACTAGCTTCGGACGCGCGCCGGAATCGTCCACTTCGGACGCTCGCCGAAATCGTCCAATATGGACTCGAATTGTCTCAAAACATTTAGAAAATAATCATCCATCCGACGAGTTGATATGTTTCACGTACGCATCGACGAGTCGGATATGATTTAGCAAAACCTTAGATCCGTTCGGGGATTGTATGTTCGTGTAAAAGAAGTAGATGATCGATCTTTTATACGACGTACAATTCTTGAATTGTCCCTGATTGGACAATTTGGGAATATAGTTATTTGTGCTGCACTTACGTTTTTATTTTAACTGTTAACTAATTATTCTAAATTTCGGCAACATCTCTCTTGTTCTCCGATACGCGCCCAGAAGATATGCGTATTCGGAGAACTGTAGGGAGATGCTGCCGAAATTTAGAATAATTAGTTAATAGTTAAAATAAAAACGTAAGTGCAGTACGAATAACATAAATCCCGAATGGAATAGGACAATCTCACCTAAAGACATTAACCAAAGAAATTGTCATTGATTGACAGAATCATGTCGGCTGATCGAAGTTGGATGTACCGACGTCTTGATCGTGGAGCTTTAACGAATGAGTTTCGATTAGGCGTAACGTACTTCCTAAATTTCGCCTATTCGAATCGGAATTTCGTTAGCATGGGTGATCAAATCCGATGTCCGTGCCGCATTTGTTCAAATGGACGATTTTTGGATCGGGAGACTGTCACTCTGCATCTATATACCAAAGGATTTGCACCAAGATATTTTCTATGGACTTGTCACGGGGAGTCACGCGAAGTCAGGACGTCGAGCAATCCTGTCGTTCAGACATATGGTGAATCTTCCTCTGCTGGTGCTTCTTCATCCAGTCAATGTAATCCCTATAGAACTATGATACTTGATAGTCTTGGGGGTCAATTCCGCCTGAATGATAATGTTGATCGGCCAGTTCTTCAGACATCAGTCCCACCAGATACTACAGCGGTAGATATCATAGAAGTAGGGGCTGCGGTAGAGATTGAATTACCGAATAAAGAAGCTGCAGAATTTTACAAGATGTTGAAAGCTGCCGATGAACCTTTGTATGAGAATTGTCCTAAATACACTAGGTTTTCAGCAATGACACAGCTCTTAAACATCAAGGCCGATTGTAATATCAGCGGAGTTGCGTATGATCGGATTGCTGGATTGATTAATGGAATGCTGCCTACTGATAACAAGTTTGAGCCTACTTTTTATAAGACTAAAAAGCTAATGAGAAAATTGGGGCTTGGGTACGAAAAAATACACGCGTGCCAAAATAACTGCATTTTATATTATAAAGAAAATATGCAGTTGGATAAATGCCCTATATGTCAACACCCTCGTTACAAGGAGAAGAAATCAGTCCGACAGAAAAATATCCCGTTTAAGGTGCTTCGGTATTTTCCACTAACACCGAGGCTTCAAAGATTATTCATGTCGGAAAAGACAGCCCCCTACATGAGTTGGCATGCAAGAAGTCGTGATGATACAGTAATGACTCATCCATCTGACAGTGAAGCATGGAAACATTTGGATACATGTTATCCTTCATTTGCTAGGGATACTAGAAATATCAGATTGGGATTGTGCACAGATGGTTTTAATCCGTTTGGACATTCTACAACTCCTTATTCAGTTTGGCCAGTGCTGCTGACAGTTTATAATTTGCCACCGTCAATGTGCATGAAAGATGAATTTATTTATCTTTCGATGATTATTCCGGGTCCTAAGGGTCCGCGAAAAGAGATTGACATATTTCTCAGACCCTTGATAGATGAATTGAAAACATTGTGGACTGAGGGAGCTGTCACTTATGATTGTCATCGGAAGCAAAACTTCAATTTAAAGGCCGCGGTCTTGTGGACAATCAATGATTTCCCCGCGTACGGCATGTTGTCGGGTTGGAGCACTCACGGCCGACTCTCTTGCCCGTATTGTATGGAACACTCTAAATCAATCAGTCTTCAGAACGGACGAAAAATCTCATTCTTTGATTGTCATCGTTGATTCCTACCGGTTAATCACCAGTATCGAAGGAATCGTAATAAATTTACTAAGGGCAGAGTCGAAAGAGATGGGCCACCACCGATGTTGTCTGGTGAACAAATGTTAGCACGTGTTTCAGCACTTCCAGATATAGTATTTGGTCACAATGAAAGAGTGTCAGGTTTTGGCCAAACACACAACTGGGTGAAAAAAAGTATCTTTTGAGAATTGCCCAATTGGAGTTCATTATTGATTCGACATAATTTAGATGTCATGCACATTGAAAAAAATGTGTTTGATAATATTTTCAACACTTTGATGGATATTTCTGGAAAAACTAAAGATAATGTCAAAGCCCGACATGATCTGAAAATACTTTGTAAAAGACCAGAGTTGGAGTTACAAGAGGTCAACGGACGATATCTGAAACCGAAGGCCCTATTTGTGTTAAATAAACAACAGATCAAAGATATTTGTCAATGGGTAAAAGAACTCAGATTACCCGATGGATATGCTTCAAACTTATCTCGATGTGTGAACGTCGATGATTGCAAAATATCAGGGATGAAGAGCCATGATTGTCATGTATTCATGCAGAGATTACTTTCGATCGCATTTCGAGATCTTCTACCTGATAATATTTGGGGTCCGTTGACTGAATTAAGTATGTTTTTTAGAAGCATCTGTGCAAATGTCCTTCGAGTCGAAGATATGTCAACACTTGAAAATAATATTGTTGAAATCATATGCAAGCTGGAGCAATTTTTCCCTCCTGCATTTTTTGACTCGATGGAGCATCTACCGATACACCTGGCATACAAGGCACGAGTTGGTGGCCCCGTTCAATATCGTTGGATGTACTTATTTGAAAGATACATGAATCGTCTGAAGAAAAAAGTAAAGAACACCGCAGCTGTTGAAGGATCAATATCTGAATCGTATATCATCCAAGAAATTTCAACATTCTGCTCATTTTACTTTGAATCGACAGTACAGGCAAGATTTGATCGTCTTCCACGTAACGACGACGGGGGTGTTCGACATTCAGATGGACGTTTAAATATATTTTATCACTCTGGTCGTGCTTTTGGTTCTCGTCCATCTCGACACTTAAGCGATGAAGAGTATCATTTGACACACTTGTATGTATTACTCAATTGTCCAGAGATTGAACAATTCATTGAAATATTTGACATTGAGATGGTGCAAAAATACTCTATTCACAACGATCAAGAATTGGAGAGATTACGGAATCGTGATTTCCCTACTTGGATTCAGACTTACAGCAAAGATCACAGAGCTGAAATTGATGAAAGAATATTTGAGTTTGTTAGTGGACCGTCGCGACTTGTGTTGTGCTATAGCGGATATTTTGTTAACGGGTATAAATTTCACACGGTTGAATATTCATTTGCAAAGAAGACGATGAATGCTGGGGTCTGCGTGAAAGGGACAACCTATGTTGAATGTGATATGGATTTTTATGGACTGGTGGAAAAAGTGATAGAGTTGCACTACTTCGGCTTGAAATCAGTGATCCTATTTAGATGTCATTGGTTCGATACAACAGAAAGGGGCATGAAAGTTCATCCAAAATATAAACTTGTTGAGGTTAATTACAAATCGAAATTGGCAGAAATGAGCCTTTTATATTGGCATCACAAGCCGAACAAGTATATTACGCGAAGTATCCGGCTCGAAATAAAGATAGAGCGGATTGGCGTGTAGTCTGTAAGACAAAAGGTAGAGGAAAAATTGATCCGATAGTAGGAGAAAATGATCCTCCTGGTTTCTATCAAGAAGATGATCTTCCTGCTGTGGATCGTATTATTCCAATACTCGAGGATGCAGACACAACGTCAATTCAATTAGAAGTTGAATATGCTGATGATGACGATCATGAAATTGAGGAAGCTGGAGATGAAGAAGATGAAGAAGAGGAAGAAGAGGAAGAAGAAGAAGAATTCGAACACTATTATTCAGATGATGAGGAATAATTGTAAAGTATATATTTTATTAAATATATCTCTACTATTTATACAATAATCTGATTATATGTATGTTCGACAGATATGTCTGGTCGTGGTTATCGACGCAGGAGAGCTTCGGAGTCTCCGATCGGTGAGACTCCAGCACTTACTCATGCTGCTGATCCTCCTGTTGCTGATCCTCATGAGGATGATACTGCCGAGGCTAGTACATCCAGACGCAGGCGGCCACGCGGGCCGAACAGGTGGCAGCCTCCACCAGCCACAGAGTCACGTAGATTGATTAGCGTGATTGGGGAGCGGTAATATATCATGAATTATGAATCATTACAAATTCATTATATCATAATATAATATTAAAATTTATTTTTGTTGTGCAGGTTCGAGCAAGAAGAAGTGTCGAGGAGCATTTCTTCTACTATTCGACGATACATGCACGGGGCATGGCCTACGTGGTCTCACGTTCCTAGCGAGCACGTCGACATGTTATGGCGCGAGTTTGAGGCACGTATTATTTTTTTTTTACATGCATGATGATATATTAATATTGGTACTGATATTATTATTTTGCAGGCTCGCTATACATGGGCCGAGGACCAGAGGCCCTTCATTTACGCTGCCTGGGAGTCTATTTCCCGGGCAAAGTACAACGGGCAGCTGGGGCAGGCTCGGTCCCAAGCGATGGCCCGAGCTGGGACCACTAACATCGCGGAGACTCGGGGATACGGCCCCGGTTGGATTACTCCGGATATATGGGACCAGCTCATGGGGATATGGTCGACGGATCGATGGCAGGAGGTTTCTCGGAATGCGGCTAGAAATCGCATGTCGGGGGGAGCAGCGCGTCACACCGGCGGCTCTGTTGCATTTGCAGTGCACGCAAACCGTATGGTAAGTATATCGTTTAATTATATATTTTATTTGTTATTATGTGTACTAATTAATGTATTTGTTTTGTAAATGTAGACGACGGTGTCGGATGACGGGAGTGTCCAGCGACCCTCCCCGATGGCGGTGTTTGAGCGGACTCACCGTCGAGCACATGGGACGGGGGAGTACATCCACAACCGCGCTGCATACATTATGGTAATTATATATTTGTTTAAGTTATTCATTATATATTTATAATTTAAGTTTTATGATAAATATTAAACAAAAAATCAAACTCGAGTAGGAGACCTACAGCCAGACGGTGGTGCAGCGCGGGGGTACCCCCGAGGACTTTGACGCAGCATCGTGGGTCGAGGCCGCAGGTGGCTGGGACCATGGCCGCGTATATGGCTTCGCAGATAGTGGTCATGCGCGAGCCGTGCTAGGGCCACTTGGGGCACCGACCCCTCCGGTCGCTGGTGAGCGGCCGTCCACCTCTAGATCCAGTTATGATCATAGTAGCAGAATAAGGACTCTAGAGGAGACGGTCGCGCGTCAGAGTCAGATGATGGAGGAGATGCATGCTATGCTACGCAACATGTCAGGTCATCCCGCAGCAGGCATCTCTTCGGCATCATCTAATCCATCGTCCTCGAGTCAGTCCACGCCGGTGTACACTCAAGCACTCCAGACTCCGCCATATGATCCAGACCATCCTCCATCGTCATCGTGAGATTTTTTGTTTGGATATTGAACTTGTTACTGAGATATTGAACTTGTTTAACTTATTTTTTTTGGATATTGATACTTCAATTTTGCATTTGCATTGTTTTTATACTATCGTGGATAATTATCAATATAAATATAATTGTTTTGATGTATATCTTGGTGTGTTTGTGATGTGTGAATGAATGTGTGTATGAGGGTATGAGTGTGTGAGTTATGTATCAGATAATGTATCAATGTATCAATGGAAATTAGAAATTGTAAATTTTTCTGTTTGCAGGTGAACATCATCTGCAACGGCTTTCCCACGGCCGTCCGTGGGAAAGCCGTTGCTAAAAGTGTATCGAAAGTCGTTGCTGATGACCTACAGCAACGGCTTAGCGACGGGGTTTTACTAACGGCGTTGCTACGGACTCGTGGCCGTTGCTATTAATGTTATCAGCAACGGCTCCGGGTCTGTGGCAAAATCGTTGCTAATAATATTTTTAGCGACGGCCCGAGCGGCCGTTGCTGATCCGTTGCTAAGTCATCAGCAACGCGACTTTCTGTCACGGCACTATTGCAACGGCTCGGCCGTTGCTGATGCTCTTCAGCAACGGCTCAGCAACGGAATCAGCCGTTGCTGATGCCCATTTTTCTAGTAGTGAACGCATATATTTAATAACATCTCTTATTTTTTCTACATGTATATTTACTTGTTTTAAATCATCTTGTACACATAAATTAAGAATATGACAAACACAACGAACATGAAATAATTCACCATCTAATACTGGTTTAAATAACTGTATAAGGGGAGGAATAGCAGCATCATTATTACTAGCATTATCAAAATTAACCGAAAATTTTTTATCATTTATATTATAGAAAGATGTTACAAATCTAATAGCAGAAAAAATGGCAACAGAAGTGTGTGGATATTCAAAAACTTTAAAACTAATTATTCTTTTTTGTAAAATAAAATTTTCATCAATCCAATGTGCTGTAACACAAATGTAAGAATTAGTAGTACGTTGACTAAACCAAACATCATATGTTAAAGAAATTTTTGATTTATTATTTTGAAAACTAGTCATTATATATTCTCTATATATAAAAAATAATTTTAAAGCATCATTTTTCATTGTATTTCGAATAATTTTTTATATTTTGGTTGTAAAGTATTTTGAATCCAACTAGAAAATCTTAGTTGATCAACAAAACTAAAAGGAGATTCACTTTGAACAATTAATTTTGCAAGTTCTCGACGTTGAAAATCATGATCATACGAAAAAGTTGTTAAACCAGAAGAAGATAAATTAAGAATTTATTGAGCTTGTGCAACCTTAGTGTCATGACCCTTTGCATGACATAATAAATGACCAGTTCCTCCAGTTGTTGAAGCCGAAAGAATTTTTTGATAGTTTTTGCACCGGGCTGCTGTTATGATGCCATCAGGTTCAATAATTTTCTCAATATATTCCCAAACCATACTTTTTTTTCTACATGATGGACATAAATTAATAGATGGACTTATCTCTGTGTTTTGATTTTATTGAGTGATAGGAGTGGTAGGAGTAGCAGGAGACATTTATTCTAACATATTTGATCCAGTTTGTGGAGTATAACCTGAAAAATCTTCATCCGCCATTAGTAAAAATTAAAAATATAAAAAATATAAATATTATACTAATCAATGAAAAAAATTGAAGAGATTAAAAAAAATTAACAACAATCTTGAATCCTTGTCTTCTCGATGAGCTTAAAATATTATTGAGAATGATTGTAAATGAACTTAGATTGTTGAGAGTAAGAGTGTAAGAGAGTTGAGAGTTAAGGATTGAGAGAAAGAGAGTTAAGGATTGAGATAAAGAGTTGAAGATGAAGATAGAAGAAATTAAGAAGGAGAGGGGGTATTTATAGGATTTTTTTTATAATAAAGGATTCGTCGGCCCGAACCACACCTGGCTCGGGCCGACCTACGTTTGGCGCGCGCCAGGCTTGGTCTGGCCCTACCAGACCTAGGCCTGGCAGCGCCGACCTAGGCCTGGCCTGGCGCACGCCAGGCCTCCCGTGCTCGCCCAGCACGGTGCGCGGGCCGTGGTTGGCCCGTGTGCCCAGAAGGCGAGCCCGACCCATCTTCTAGGCACAACCATGCCAGACCGGGCCTGTGCCGCCCATGGGCTGGCCCAGCCCGTTGCCACCTCTAATTTAAAATATATTAAGAGCGGGGAAATCTACTAATATTAAGCATATATCAAACTCCAACTCTAATTTAAACAAGAGATATAGGAGATGATACCAAAGTATTTGATGCCAACTTTACCATAGGAATCATGATGACTTGAGGTTGCAACTTTGAAATAGTACAATCTATGAATCCTCAAGCAACTTCAATCAACCAACTTCATCTCACCCTTATGTCGTAGCTCCCCCTACAATAGAGCATGAAATTTTTGGTACCCAAATGGCTTTGGGTCCTTGGGGGTTAATGGGCTTAGGTACCCAAAGTGTCTTAACAATACTAGGGTTAACTTTAAAAGCACAATCATAAATTGCATGCTCAAAAGTACCACAACAAAAACAATGTCCATTGATTTTTTTTTCATTTTTGCTATGGACATTAAATCTATCATTAGAATGTTTGTCATGTGAAACATGATGAGTATGAGCATTCTTAGAAAAATCATTCTTTTTCTTATGATCATGAGGTCTAATGGAAGAATGCATAGCATGAGAATGACGATGAGCATTCTTTATATAAGCATTTCTAGTGTTCTTAAGAAATAAAATATTTTTCAATTCGTTTACTTTCTTATTTAAGGACACAACCACATTTTTCAATAAATCAAGAGATTGATATAAGGCTTTAGATTGAGATTTCAAATTATTGTTTTGACTTATAATTTTTGAATTCTCAAGTTTCAAACTTTCATTCTTAAGCTTTATGTCCTTAAGCTCAAGTTTTAACCTATCATGGGAAAAATCAAAAGAACTAGATTTCATTTTCTCATTTTATAATTTTAATTCATCCACATGAGAGTTAAGCCTTATATTATATTTCTTCAATCTTTTATTTTCATTATCCATTTTAACAAGCAAGGCATATATTTTCTTGTATTCATCTACTAACTCATTATATGACATGTCAAGAGAACTAGTAGAGCTAGCATTATTATTATCATTAGCATGACTAGAAGGAGAAGAGTGTACCTCATCATTAACATCCATGAGGCAAACTTTAGAAGTGGAATTATGGTCATGAAAAGAGGATGCTTCACTTGAGTAAGATGTGGAGGTGGAAGCACTTGACCTCTTCTTTGCCTTGTTTTTCATAGTAGGGCAGTTCTTCCTTACATGACATTTTTCTTGGCACACATGGCAAATCACCTTCCTTTTCCGATTTCTTGTGCTCCTATGACTTGAGGAACTATGGACTTCAAAAACCATATTAGTATTGGGTGGATGACAATTGTCATCACTCCCCTCATCAAATGTATTGAGCTCTTCGGTTTTTGCATAATTATAAAGCATGTTTAAAGTAGCCCAAATATCGAATGCGGAAGTATAATGCATGATTTTCTCAAACACATTATTTTCCAAAGAACAAAATAAGCAATTTGTAGCTTTAGCATTTAACTCAAACATGCTAATTTGTTCTTGGGTTCATGCATCCATTTTTTCCTTAGGTTCTATATATTTTGACTTTACCAAATTAAAAACACCAAAACCTTGAGTCTTTAAGAATGTATACATTCTTCCTTTCCAAAGACCAAAGTTTGACTTATCGAACCTAGGATGTGAAGATGCTACCAACTCTAGAGCCATTTCAAGATCGAGACTAGATGTAGAGGAGACGGTGAAATCTCAATCTACGACCCGCTCTGATACCAAATGTTGGCAAAATGGCAACACTAGAGGGGGGGTGAATAGTGTGTTTACTAATCAATTAGTCTAAATCCGATTTTAATCGTTTCTTTGGTTACTTAGGCGAATTACAAGTTGAGTGACAAAATGCGGAAGCAATAAAAGATAAAGCAATTAAACAAATAAAGAATCAATGCAAACACGGTAATTTATAGTGGTTCGGCCCCAATGCCTACTCCACTACCTAAGCACCCCGCTTAGGATTTCCAAACTAGGTTTACTAGATTAATTTCGGTTTCCCTTACACAGAGGACTTTGACTCGAAGAGTCGCACTCTCGACCTAAGGCACTTCCACACCCGGAAGTCTCTGTCTTCTTACCGAGAGCACTCTTCCACCTCAACCCTAAGGGATAACTCACTTAATCCTAGTAAAACTAAGTTTACACAAGTGGCTTTACTCCTACACTAAGGATACCACTTCCACACAACAAGACCTAACATAAGGTCTTCTACAGACTCAAATCAAATAAATAAGTTCAAATAAACAGTTAAGATTACAAAGAAAATAGCTAAGAATGAAAAGATGAACCACAGCTCTTTTCCAAGCCTTTGATGCCTTCAACTCATCAAGGCGATGAGCTCGAATTAAATCCCGAGTTGAGGAAGAAAACTGGGCGCTTGCGACAATGTTCGCGGAAGAACAGAGCGCCGTTGATCGATCCTTTGAAGGCTCAAATCTCTCTTAATATTACTCAATAAAATTTGTAAAAAATCACAGAGATGGGTTAAATGAGATAGGTGAGGTATATTTATACCCTCACGAAGAAATAGCAGCTCAACGAATAGAAAACTATCCGCTACAAATGCCCCGTCGATTGGTCGATCGATCGACCGATCGACCGCTCGAACGACCGCTCGAACGATCGCTGCCTTCCTCTCTGTGTGCGATCGATCGACGGGTCGATCGCCAGACGTAACTTTGCGTTCCCTCAATTTGGTCGACCCAACGGTAGACCGACATAGGGAAGCCAACGATGCGTGATCGCGCGATCCTCCATTCGGTCGACCGACCGGTCGATCGCTAGGGCTACTGCCCATTTTTGGCCTCTGTCGGTCGACCGACCGGTTGACCGAAGTAGCCACTGCTAGTTTTTGGCAGTGTTCGATCAACCGACCGATCGACTGAAATGGCTACTCGATTGACCGACCGGTCGACCGAACCTAGGCTGAGTTTGATTTCTTCAGCCTTTTTCTTCCGTGTTTTGTTTTCCGAGTTCTGGCTTTCAACGAGAATCAACTTAGAGAGCTTTCCATGTGATCTTTGAGATCGTCCAATACGTCTTTGGTGCACACGTCAATCTTCGAGAAATTCTACGACAAACCTGAGCGCGACGATCAATGTCCTTCCGATTTTCCAATTTCTTTCGATTTTTCCAATCGAGGACATCGAACGCTAATCGATATGGAACCTGAAAGATTTCTCGACAAAATATTAGTTCCATGTTTCTTATCATCAAAACTGAGATTAAGAGATTAAGACCAAGGTTGAAAACATAAAGCCAACATCATCTTCCTACAATTCTCTGAATACACATATCATCTAGGCGCATATCGAAAAATAATGGAGATACAATAGCCAAAATTTATGAATGAGCTAACGACTAAAAGAAACAACTAAGTACAATACAAATAACCATGTTTCCAAATTATCCAGTTAGGGACAATTCAAGGGTTTTATGTCATATAAAAGACTATATACTTCGTTTAAACGAACATACAACCTCCGAACGGATCTAAGATTTTGCAAAATCATATCTGAGTTGTCGATGCATACGTGAAATATATCAACACATCATGATCATTTCTAAATTTGTGGATGCCGGCGCAAGTCAACAGTGGACGACGCCAGCGCGAGTCCACAATGAACGTAGGCGCAAGTCCTTAGGTTTCGGCCCCAACTCCGACGCCAACGTCCATAATGATTTAATTTTTTTCCTCTAATTGAACTAATTAACTTGGTGTCATCGTCTCGAGTATTAGACTAACCCTAATTGAATTAACTAATTAAAGTAGTGTTTAACTTAACTAGCTAGGTTGAACTAAACTAGGGTTTAATTAACTAACTAAAATTAACATAAAAATAATACTAACATTAACATAAAACCCTAATTAACATATTAACATTAACGGTAAAAAAAATAAATTAACTCTAATTAATTAACTTAATTAATTAAACCAAATTAATTAATTAATTAACATTAAAAATAAATAAATAATTAATTAATTAATTAAAATGTAACCCTAATTAATTGATATATTAGCATTACCATTGACCATAATTAATTAATCCTACATAACATTAACAGTAAAAAAAGGAATGTTGTCGGCGGGGGCCGAAACCTAGGGTTTGAGGTAGGTTCCAGCCACAACCGACTGGAGAGGGGGAGGGAGGGGTTACTTGATTGGCGATGAGGCAGGAAGGGGTGGGATGGCACGGAGATCGGCGATGGGCAAGGCAAAGGCATCGGAGGAGAAGGCGTCAACGGCTTGACAAAGAGAAATCGGCGGCGAGGCAAAGAGCGGGAGAAGAGAGAGGAGAGAGTGGGAGAAAGAAGAGGGGTCGAGCATGAGGGAAAATGAAAAGCCTTTTCACCGACGGCCCGACAACCATTGCTAAACTGTTGATTGTTAATTATTAAATCGCTGGCGGCCTATGTGGCTCTCTCTAAGTCGTCGTTGATTAGATTTTTATTTTCGCGCCGTATGCACGCCATCAACTCATAAATGATTATCGCTGAGAGTCGTCGCTATTGATTTATTATATCACCGACGGCCCACGAGGCTCTCTCTAAGCCGTGGCTAATTAGTTATTTCATTTCGCGCCCCATGTGCGCCATCGGTTTATAAGCGACGGGCTAAGGCGGTCGTATGTGAGCCATTGCAGGTGTTGTTACATCTGCAATGGCTCCTGCAACATCTGCAATGGCTCCTACAACCATCGGAAAGCCGTGGATGTTTTTGATGGCTTAGGTGGCTGTCGATGATCAAGGGCCGTCGTTGAAAGTGACTATTTTAGTAGTGTTTGCTCATTACTCAAAGCTTGGGAGTCAAAGGTGCATTGTCTTCATGGAAGCAAAAGATTTTGCTACTATGAATATGAGAACTTATTAGATCTCTTATAACACATGAGATCCATATAAGGGTATATTTGGAGGAAGATTCTATCATAGGCAAAAATATTGTCTTAAAAACATCACACCATCATGAGTTATCCTATGTTCATCATAGGAGGAAAAAGACATGGATGTATAAAAGGAGATAGCCATATTCGCAAGAAGAATGATGAAATTCTTTAGAATGCTTCACAACAAGAAAGGCAAGAATGACTACACAATTTCCAATGCAACAAACTAGATTACATAAAGAAAGATATGCCCACAACTTAAATTTGTTGACATAAGGTTTTCAACACATGTTTCATTCTTGGTTTTGATAATAAAAAATAAGAAATTAATGGTTTAATTATAATTTTAGATTTGTTGTTAATAAGTATGTGACTAGATAATGGGGCTTTGTGACTGATGTATTCATCTTAACTTGAGCCCTATAATGGAATTTTGCGACTCAATGGATAAAATTATGCTTGATTTCATTTCAAATATGAGTAGTTAAGTTTTGAGGATAATGCTTGTTATTATGCATGATTGATTTCTACTATGTCCTTACCTTTTTTGATTGATGCCAAAAGGGGATTAAATAATAGGTCATAGTTAGGGTTGTACAAAAACCCAAACCGACCCGAATAAATTGATCTAAAATTTGCATTCGGGTCGGGTTGAGTCGGGTAGTGAAATTGGTCATTTCTCGGGTTCAGGTCGGATTGGGTTAAAATTTAAAAAACCCGAACCAAATCAAAAAATATATAATTATGTATATTATAATTACAAAAGATAATAGTTGGCTTGGTGGTTGGGACATTGGAAATGAAATCTAATGTCTTGAGTTTGAATCTTGGTGTAGTCATGTTTTTATACCTTTTTAAACATTTTTTCATCATTTTTAAAACTTTTATAAACTTTTTTTAAAGGGGATTCGGGTAATTATGGTTATTAGGGTCGAGCCCGATCTTATTCGGATTAATCGGGTCGGGCCCGATCTTATTCGAATTAATCGGGTCGGGCCCCTAATTCTTATTCAGGTTTGAGTTATCTGGGTTGGGTCGGGTTTTGACCCGACCCGACTAATGCTCACCCCTAACCATAGTTATCTTGTCATTATCAAAAGGGGAACATTGTTAACCTAAGATTTTCAACCTTGGACTCAATCTTGATGTATTTATCAAGTATTGATTTCAAGTTGAAGAACGACATGTGTGCCAAGTTTGATTTCAAATTTCAAGAATGAACTTTTCTAATTGTTGCTCAGTGCTGAGGCATATCAAGGAATAGGCTTTAGGTTTAGATCTCTTGTTGTAATTTCATTTAGGCCTCAAGGTATTGTATATGATTGTTTCAACCCTTTTCATAACCCAAAACCCAAAACCCGGATCGAGACCCGAACCCCAGTGTAGTTTTGGTCGCAGGGTCGATCGATCGACTAGTGAGCCCAACAGCTCTTTTTTACTCGTTAGCCAAGCTCTGTTTCTTATACCCAATCACCTCCCTTATAAATAGCCTTGGTTTATTTGTTCCCAGGTTCCCAACTATTCATTAAATTATTCTAGTGAGAGATTGAGCCAAAGAACTTGAGTTTAACCGTAATTCTCAACTCTCCACTCACTTGAGCCTTCTCCTTATTTTCAAGCCATTCAAGATTCAAAGATTTATCATTTTGAGGCCTTGAAGGATTAGGAGGCAACAAGCAAGAGCTCCAATAGTATTTGTTTTATTTTGAGCTCTTTTATTATTATTTTGTTATTGATTTATTATCATTGTTACTTGTATTTATGATAGGTGTGTGGGACACACCTTGATTGTACGTGTAGTGTTGTTCCTTAGGAATAGAGGTATAGGCATCCTCAACTCCTCTAGGAATAAGTCATTGGTTTACCACCTTACTTACGAGGAAGACATGTCACGATGACAAAGCTACTTTTAATTTTTGCCTCATGGTATTTAAGAATAGGGTAAATTCTTCTTCTTGTCACGCTATTGCTACTACTAATTCTAGTTCAAATGACATGTGATATAAAGAATTAGTTGTATATAAAAATGTATCCTATGCATTTGAAAACCAATGAAGAAAATAAGAAAATTTAAAAGTTAAGGATTTGAAACAAAAAATAAAAATTTGAAAAACAAAAATGAAAATTTGAATAATAAATTGAAACTCAAAAATGACGGTTTGAAATGTGTTTCAAAAAATAAGAATGAAAAATTAAGATTTGAAAATTCAAAAATTAAAATGAAAATAATATTTTGAAATCTAAATTACATGCTTAACAATATATTTTTTAATAGCTAAAATAATTTTTTTTTGGTTTTCTACCACTAGGAAATTTATTTTTTTAGGAGACTTCTTTAATATCTAAAATAATTATTTTCTTAATTTTTAAGTTTTAAGGACACTTTGGATAATTAAAAAGTAGGTAATGAATATTAGATTTTTGGGTTCCTTGTTATAAATCTAGAAATTTCGTCCATTCATATTATGGATTAGAAATTGCTTTTTTAAAAATAATTTTTATTTTATTTTTCATGGAATTGCAAAAGAATCAATAAAAAATGATATTATTAACTTTTTATTTAGAGCGAGGATACTCTTAAGAACAAAATGTTTATTGTTTCTCTCTTTTTTCATCTAATTTGGATCAAAGCCATACGAATTAAAGGGATTATCTTCTCCTTTTTATGTTTTACTTTCCTACTTCGTTAACAAATTAAAGGAAAAATTTTGTGTTCCTTTTCTTTTCCCTTAGACGTTGATCACATAGAAAAATTATGGTATCATTTTGTTCACACAAAAATTAATTCCTACAAAGCAAATTATAACTAATATGAATTAAATTACAAATTATAATTAAAATAATATAATATTAACATTTTTTACTATCCTATAATATTATTATATAATAATTCAATATTAATAATATTATATTATATTAGTATATTTATATAATTTTAAATAGTAGGTTATAGTTATTAACTATATATTAGATTGTTATAATTATTGGGAAAATAATGAACTATACGATTTTTAATAAATTCGTCCCTTATTTTTATTTGAAATAATTATATACTCTAACTTAGAATTTTGTATCAATTATATACTCTTGTTAGTTAATTGTTAATATATCTGTTATATGATGACGTAGAATATCATGTCAACATCAAAAATATTTTTTTTTAATCCAAATTGTCATGTCATCAAAATTGATGTTGGAAAAAAATTTATTTTTTTAATTAATCCAAATTAATTGTCATGTCATCAAAATTGATTTCGGGCCGGCCCGATATGGCCCGAACACTTATCGGGTCGGGCCGGGGCGGACCTAGTGCTATCGGGCCGTGCCGGCTCGATAGCCCGATAAGCAATATAGTTATTAGTATATTTTTTTACCCGTTAATAATACCTATTAAATTATCTACTCAAAATTATAATTCTAATAAATTCAATTAAATTTCCGGGCTAACGAGCCGTGCCGGCACGCTATTTTTTCGTGCCGGGACGAGCCGGCAACTTCGGGCCCGAATCGTTATCGAGCCGGGCTGGCACGATTTGCCAAGTCTAGTTTCCACGTCATCATATAACAAATATATTAACAGCCAACTAACGGAAGTATATAATTGATACAAAATTCAGAGTTAGAGTATACAATTGTTTCAAATAAAAATAAATGATAGATTTATTAAAAACCCTATAGTTCAGGACATATTCATTAATTTTTCCTAATAAATATTAACAAAATCAAAATAATATTTTGGGAAAAGACCTTTTTTAATCCCTCAACTATAGTATTTTTCACTTTGGTCCCTCGTCCAAAAATTCAGTCACTTGATTACTCAAATCTATTCACTGTTATCACTTAAATTCTCACCGTCGACTTCTGTTATAACGTCGTTAAAATTATCCAATGTGTCAAGGTTTATGTGTATTAAAACGTTATCGCATTTTTAGTTGATGGACCAAAGTGAAAAAGAGGCAAAGTTGAGAGAGTAAATAAATGTAATACCCGCAAAAAATAATAACAATATTTTATGTGTATTGGTTTCAGCGGGTTGAGCGCGACACGAAATGGCGCGTGCGGGATTGATCGATTGTGCTTGACTTGAGGTGAGACCCATTTACTTTGGAAATTTTCTTAATTATGAGTTATCAGATGTGCTAAGTTTATGTATCGTGAAATTAAAGAGGATTCCGAATGGAGTTCATCAGTCAAACCAGAACTTGATTCGGATTAGAATCGAGCAAGTTAGAGTCGGTTTGGTGAACCACTTGAGGGGAGGACAATTTAGTAATTTTGGTTAAAAATAAATAAAATAATATAAAAAGAATTGTTGGGACCGTACGGGCTGCTATAGCCACATGGAACCCGAGGTACCTAAGAATGAGCGCTAGGTTGAGGACGGAGGGAGAGATCGGCCGGAGTTCGCGAGGAGATCGGAGATTGGACGCCGCGAAAAATGAATATCTCACCTTTCTTCCCATCCTTCTTCATCGTGAGTGGTTCTTGCACCTCTTGTTTTGGATTCTTCCATTCCTCTTGTAGCCGCCCATCTCTCGAACACTTGGAAATTTTGGATCAATTTTCTAATTGATTTAGATGAATGGCCTGTCATGTAATTGTAATCCTCCTTGGTTTTGATAATAGCATGTTTGGTTGTGGAGTTGGGACCCTAGATTTAGGAATTCCTCCACTTCATTGACCGCACACCTCCAGGAAGCAACCTAAAATTTTTAGGTATTATATGGATTGCTTTCTTCAATTCGGTGTGAGAGAATGAGTGCTTCATTGCTAAATTAAACATCAAACTAGGGTTACTAGGATTGGCCGCACATCTCTTCTTGTGACCGCTTGCATTGCGTGTATGAAATTTGAGAATTTGGATTTGCTTTCTTATTGTGATTTGCTGAAAGTTATAGTTGCTGAAATTATATTGGGCTGAAGTTATAGTTGCTGGAATTAAATTTGGCTGAAACTATAGTTGCTGAAATTGTGATTTGCTGAATTTATATTTTGCTGAAATTATATGCTGAAAATTTCACGATAATATGCTGAAAATTGTGGTGCAGAAATAGATTATCCATATGTTGAAAATATTATTCTTATGCTGAAAATATTATTCGCATGCTGAACTTTACTTTGGGGTTGTTGAAAATTTTGTTTAATGCATGCTGAGATAATTATGTTGTTCGAGGTGTTAGTGTAATGTGTAAAATACTGACATGATCTATCGATCTTTATGTACATTATGTTCTACGAACCTAGGAATTACTTTGGTGAACTGAACAGTGGTGTACGAGTAGAAAATAAATGGTTACAGTAGGCTGGAATTGTCGTTAAATCTGATAAACGAGTCAGGTTGCGAGCTCGGTGCGACATTCTCTGACTTGTTGAAAATATTAGGAACTTAACCTGATGTCAGTGGTGAAATTAAACGTAGAAGGGTTGAGACTTGGACGCGGACCGGCATTCCGCGAGATATGGGAAAGAAAGGATATTTAGGAGATTGGTAGTCCTCTAAGTTGAAAGACGGGGCCTT
The DNA here is from genome assembly GCA_034359265.1 of Canna indica. NCBI lineage: Eukaryota > Viridiplantae > Streptophyta > Magnoliopsida > Zingiberales > Cannaceae > Canna > Canna indica. Next base: position 18,218,734 of record CP136892.1, read on the forward strand.
ATCGGGCCGAGTGGTGCGCATAGCACGCGATATATTATTGGGCCTTATCGGGCCCAGTGGTGCGCATAGTGCACGAGATATTATTGGCCTTATCGGGTCGAGTGGTACGCATAGCGCACGAGATATTATTTAGCCTTATTGGGCCGAGTGGTACGTATAGCACACGAGATATTATTCGGCCTTATTGGGCCGAGGGGTGCACATAACACACGAGATATTATTGGGCCGAGTGGTGCGCATGGCGCACGAAACATTATTGGGCCAAATAGATCGAATGGTGCACATAGTGCACGAGATGATATTGGGATGGACTGGCCGAGTGGGGTGCTTCGCGCACAAGATGATATTGGGTCGGAAGGTCGAGTAGTGTGCTTCGCGCACGAGATGATATTGGGCCGAGTGGTGCGTTTCGCGCACGAGGTGATATTGTGCCGCATATTGGGTCGAGTGGTACGCTTAGCGTACGAGTGTTCACGGGTCGGAGGGCTTTCCCAATCGAGTTATGGGCGCTGATACTAGAGGGCCTTCATAGATCAGTGAGCCCAAGTTGGAAGTCTAGCTAGGGTGGTCAGCCTAGCAAATACTCCATAAATGGTGGTTAGACATTTAGAGGACAAACTCCTATTGAGTCGGGTCAGAATGTGTTACATGTTATTTTATTCTGTTATCTGGACTCAAAATTTATCTATTGCATTACTTATCTATCTTGATTCAACTTGGCGATGATCGGATGACCACTCACTGAGTTCTTGAACTCACCCTCTTTGTGTATGTTGTTTTGCAGAGCGTGATCACTGAGGTATGGTCCAACTGATGGCGACGGGCTCCCGTGGTAATCTCATGAAACTAATTGACGTACTTGAGTCAAGTCATGTTGGAACTGAGTCTGTTTAAGACATTTAGTTTGTTTGGAATTGTAGTCTTTTATCGTCTAAACTTATATGCTAGCATACTTATTTGGTAGTTTTATTGACTTGTTATTGAGATACTACCAATCCATTTACATTTATGTCGTAGAACTTTATCTTTTGGGTTTATGATGCATGAGACACCTAGATGTTTGGTTTAGGTTGTGGGGTGCATGTCCCGGTTCGCGTGACCTAATTTTGGAGTATGACAATAAAACTTTTTTCCTTAAAGTTATAGTTAAGGACTAAACAAGGCATTTTCCCTATTATTTTTCTATAAGAACGAGCAATCTTATACCAGCTTTCTAGTCCTAAAGGTGGCAATGGGCCGGCCCAAGCCCGGCCACATTTCGAGCCATGCCTGGCACGGCCCGAATGTTCTACGGACAGGCCAAGTCCGAGCCCGAGCCCGCCCATTCGGGCTCGGATCGGCCCGAAAATTAAATATTTAAATTTAAATTTTTAAATATTTAAATTTAAATTTTTAAATTTAAATTTTTAAATATTTAAATTTAAATTTTTAAATACTTAAATTTTTTAAATTTTAAAATTAATGGCTACGGGTGAGTTATGAATTTGGACCTCTAGTTTTATTTGAGATAGTTTAACCAATGTACTAAGTTTTATTATATATTTTTTAACACATTTTTTATATATAAAGCAGTACAAATTAACAAAAAAAAATTAGAAAATCAAATTATAATTAATTTCTTATTTATCTTTAATACAAAAATATTCATCCAATGATAAAATAATTTTTTTAATATTATAATATGTCGCACCTTAAAAGGTTGTCTACGTATCTTCTATAGCTAAACTTGTACTCCCCAATGATTAAACTATAGAAGGATCAGGTATACGTAGTTCTTTTTACATTTTTAATCACCTGTAGTCCCCGGTGATTTAACTTGTAATTGGACCAGCAGCACCAGCTTCGCTTGTTTGAGCTTCCTCCTCTCCCGATGACGAAGTGTCGTGTCCTCCCTTATCTTGTAATCTATCTTCAGCATCCAACCATTCTTTTAAGCAAATGTATATTTCAACCGTTTCTGCACTCATTCAGCTCCTTCTTTCGTCGAGAATTCTATTTCCTGCACTAAAATAAGACTCGGAAGCTACTGTAGACACATGAACCGTTAGTATATCACGTGTCATGATGGAAACAATAGGATACACATTTTCTTATTTTTTCTACCATTCTAAAATCTCATTATCATCTATTTCTTCAGAATGATTATGATCTAGAAAAAAAGCTAATTCATTAAAATTAGTATATTTAGTTTTTTTTATCCTACGACCAAGTTGAGAATTAATGATATTTCCACTATCATCTCGATGTTGTCTTATTTGTAATTGTATCACCAAATTTTGAAGCATAAAATACAAATATAGAATTCAATAAATTCAAATTTTTATATTATTTTTTTCTTCAACATTATCTAATTCCATATTCTTATAATAATCATCTAACAACATATTTAAACCATCAATTTTCATTCTAGGGTCTAAACATATTGCTAAACAAAATAAAGTAGGTATATTTGACCAATACTTTTTAAATTTAGATTTCATTAAAAAAATAATTTGTGCAAATAAAGGATGATGTCTATGCGAAGAAAATACTTCACTAATACGAACTATATGTGAAAGAGTTAAATTACATGTAGGATAATAAATACCGAAAAGTTGTTCGGTAGTTTTATTAAAAAATTCTAAAATTTGAGTAATATGCCCAGCAACTAACCAATCATTATCATTAATTGGATCACCATGCATATTTTCATTGTAAAAATATTATAAGGATCTCTTGATATTTTATAGTAGACCTAAATATATGATATGTTGAATTTCATCTAGTAATAACATCGCCATTAAATTTTTTAATGATTTATTTAAAGATTGACATAATTTTTTAAATTCTTGTGCTCTTGCTTTTGAAAAAACATATATCTAATAACATCTCTTATTTTTTCTACATGTATATTTACTAATTTTAAACCATCTTATACACATAAATTAAGAACATGACAAACACAACTAACATGAAATAATTCACCATCTAATACTGGCTTAAATAATTGTGTAAGGGGAGGAATAACAGCACCATTATTACTAGCATTATCAAAATTAATCGAAAATTTTTTATCATTTATATTATAGAAAGATGTTACAAATCTAATAGCAGAAAAAATGACAACAAAAGTATGTGGATATTCAAAAATTTTAAAACTAATTATTCTTTTTTGCAAAATAAAATTCTCATCAATCCAATGCGCAGTAACACAAATGTAAGAATTAGTAGTACGTTGACTAGACCAAACATCATATGTTAAAAAAAAATTGATTTATTATTTTGAAAACTAGTTATTATATTTTTTCTATATATAAAAAATAATTTTAAAGCATCATTTTTCATTGTATTCCGAGTAATTTTTTTATATTTTGATTGTAAAGTATTTTGAATCCAACTAGAAAATCTTGGTTGATCAACAAAACTAAAAGGAGATTCACTTTGAACAACTAATTTTGCAAGTTCTCGACGTTGAAAATCATGACCATACGAAAAAATTATTAAATTAGAAGAAGATAAATTAAGAATTTATTGAGCTTATGCAACCTTATTGTCATGACCATTTGCATGACGTAAAAGATGACAAGTTCCTCCTGTTGTTGAAGCCGAAAGAATTTTTTGATATTTTTTGCACCAAGCTTTTGTTATGGTGCCATCAACTTCAATAATTTTCTCAAAATATTCTCATACCATACTTTTTTTTTCTACCTAATGGATATAAATTAATAGATGAATTTATCTTTATGTTTTAGTTTTGTTGAGTGGTAGAAGTGGTAGAAGTGGTAGGAGTAGTAGGAGACATTTCTTCTAACATATTTTATCCAACTTGTGAAGTATAACCTGAAAAATCTCTATCCGCTATTAGTAAAAATTAAAAATATAAAAAGTATAAATATTATACTAATCAATGAAACAAATTTAAGAGACTAAAAGAAATTGACAGCAATCTTGAATCCTTGTCTCCTTGATGAACTTAAAAAGTTATTGAGAATGATTGTAAATGAACTTAGATTGTTGAGAGTAAAAGAGTTAGAGAGTTGAGAATTGAGAGTTGAGAGAAAGAGTTGGAGAAGAGAATGAAGATAGAAAAAATGAAGAAGAATATAGGTATTTATAAAAAAAATTATTGAATAAAATATTTTTTTTATTTTATCGATCGGCCCGAGCCATACTTGGCTCGAACCAGACCTAGGTTTCGCGCACGCTTGGCCTAGGACGGCGCACGCCAGGCCTACGACCGTGCTCGGGCCAGCACAATGCACGGGACGTGCTTGGCCCACGTGTCATGTTGAGCACGGCCCACGTGCCTAGGAGGCAACCCCGACTTGTCTCCTCGGCACAATCGTGCCGAGCTGAGCCCGTGCCGCCCATAGGGAGGCCCGACCCATTGCCGCCTCTACTTTTTACTCACCTTTTGTGAAAAGTAATACTTTTCGTGGGAATATGATTTCCCATTATCAAATACATCATTTATATCAATTAAATAAGAGACAAAAATTTTACTTCGTAACAAATTGTATTTTTAGTAGACTTCATATTAAACAAACAATCCTATATAAATAGGAAGGTAAATACAAACCGAATGATATCTCAAAACTTTCATTATAATTTTAAATTGTGAACTAAATAATTTTTTTTATCAAATGCATAATCTTGCATCTATATTTTAATCATCCATCCTAATCTAATCTAATTAGGAATTATATCTAATCTAATCACCCATCATTCAAAACCTTAACCGTTCAATTTAACTGGTTAGTAAACTGACACTTTTGAAATATTCAAAAATCATTAAAATAAATATTTCACGTGATCAATATCCAAATTAAAAATCATAAACCCAAAAATAAAATTGTTAATATATATAATCATTAATATATATAATCATTAATATATATAATTGTTAATAATTAATTATTACTTGACCTAGTTACCGATCCGATTAAACGTGATTAACCAACCATCATAACTGATTTCTATTTCGGATAATCGCCCCACACTAAGTTTTAGGATGCAGAGGGTACACCAGAATAAGATCAAATAAACTGAAGAATAAAAGGAAAATAAACCAAGGATTAAAATAACGTCAAAGATAAGGATGACACAAATTAACATGGACAACTAGATGTAAAAAAAGACGTAACGACCATATAGTTAGAATAGCTCAAAATTTGGAGATGAACAAACAGCACAAAATTTGGCCAATAACCAAAAGATAATATAGTAGTCAAAATGTCAAAAAAGCAACTCAGGAAAGATCATTTCTGTCTAAGAAACACAAATTGAACTTGTTCTTCGAGCTTCACGTCCTACTTCCTATGATACTAGGTCATGCTCTAATAAAAAACCTAATAATATTCATCATCGGAGAACTACTTCATCAGCATTGATTAACGACCAGGGTTGCCAGGGTTGCCAGCTCCAGCCGGACGAGGTCCCTGTCCAGGCCTTGGGAGATCATCCTGCAGAGAAGATTAACGAGGAAATTAGTCCAGCATCAGCATTGATTGTAAAAAAGTTTAAATGAGTTGATAATATTTTCCATTGATTCTTGACTAAAAGATTTTTTGATGTTTAAATTCACCATTTAAAAGAAAAGTACATCCCATTATTATAGTCACAGCAGTTAAGCAAATATTTTGGCTGCTCTTGTTGTAGAACACAAAAATCACTTTTGGACACTAAATGCAGTGTTACTACCACTCTAAGAAACTACGTGTAGAAAAATGTAACACTTAATAAAACTCCAAGATGATATCTTAATCAGCAAATTTACAATCAATGTACACTCGATATTCTTCCATACCGTAATGTTCAGGACACCACAAACCATATAATAAGAAGGCCCATGTTTGTATTTCAATATGTAGTTAATTCATTGTGTAAATTGATCACAGCACCACAACCAGGAATGGAGGATTGAGGATTCAATAAAAAAGGAAAACCAATAAATAAGTTTACATGCAAATCATCTAAAGTTTCACAGGTTGATTGTCTTCCAATCACAACTTTAGTATTCTCGAATATATCAAGATATGGTACTTCTAAAATGACTTCAGCCATCTCATAGGTAATTTCAACATATAGTTGTATAAATATTACATTTTTGCATTGATAACGAGAAATTAATTATAGTACAATAAATTAAAAATTTATACTTATGAACTAACTATTTCAAGCATAGGTCAATAGATTACGAGTAATGACCAAGCAATTCATGTTCAAATAAAAAGATACAATAAATTCTAGTTCTGAATAACAAATAAGTCATATTCAACAAAGTCTAAGTGAGCATAAAGCAATGCATTCAAATATATAAAGAAAATAGGAATTAGGAGTCGCAAGGGATACCAAAGAACAAAACTACAAAAGGTAAGACTAAACTAATCAGACATGAATATGCAAAATAATCTTGAGAGAAGTACCCTGCGCCTGTATCGCTGCGGCGGCTCACGGTTCCTCCTGTCGGTGCGGGACCTGACCCTCACAACTTTTGAATGGATTGCACAGGAGACGCAGTATTGCATCTTGATGTATAGCTTAGGAAGGGTGTATCCTATAGCAATTATTTGACAAATTTAATAACAGAATAATAATGTTGCGACAAGAAAAACATACATCTAAATTAGGAGGTGGACAAAATGAATGAGGCTTACCATCATAAGCACATGCCTCCTGCACATCCCTCACAGCAGCTTGTTCCACGATATTCCTCACAAGAAATCTCTTAATTGCTTTGTCCTTAAAAATTAAATGTAAAATCGCTGAGTCACCTTAGTAAGTAAACAGCTCGAGCGTGAGATAAAAATAAGCGGGCAAATAAATGAAAAAGGAAAAAAGACATAATATTTTTGTAATATAACCAAAATTGATTCATAGACCAACACCAATGAACAAAAACCAAGTCATTACACGTATCCCAGCATAAAATCATCAAAGAAACATCGAAAATTGATTCCGGAAACACGACGATGCGAAAGAGAAAAAAGAGATAAATCAAGGAATGATACCTTGGGGCAGCACTTGCCGCAGTTGGAGCAGCGGATGAACTTAACATGGCCACGGCCATGCTTGTTGCGTCCACCATTCCTTCGCTTGAAAGTCTATTCCAGAGATACGAATAAAGCAAAGTCAAATCTGTGAAGCAGTGAAGGAGATAGAAATTAGACGCAAAAGAAAGTAAGGAACTATGATTTCAGTTGCCACCATTTTCGCCGCTCAATTGCGCGATCGACCTTGTTAGGGTTTGGAAGATGGCCGAATTGAAAGGGTTCCGCAAGACAATATATAGTATCTCTGTCGGAATCTCAGCCGTTCATCCTTGATCAGACGAACTAGAACAAAACACACGAATTTGAGTTTTTCAATGGAAATCGTAATCCCATCAAGTAGAGGTGGCAACGGATCGTGCACGGGCCGGCCAAGGCCCGGCGACCTCTAGGCCATGTCAGGCACGGCCCGGCCATATTTTGGGTCGTGCCTAGCACGGCCCGAAACATTGGCAGCCAAGCCCAGCCCAGCCCGAGCCCGTCCAGTTCGGCTCAGGCCCGGCTCGGGCCGGCCCGAAAATTAATTATTTAATTTAAATTTTAAATTTAAATTTTTAAAAGTTTAAATTTTAATTTTAAAAATTAATAATTACGGGTTAATTTTGAACTTGGACCTCTAATTTTATTAATCATTGTACTAAATTTTATTATATATTTTTTAACACATTTTTTATATGTAACACAATACAAATTAATAAAAAAAAAAAAATCAAATTATAATTAAATTTTTATTTATCTTTAATACAAAAATATTCATCCAATGATAAAATAATTTTTTTAATATTATAATAAATCGCACCTTAAAAGATTGTCTACGTACCTTCTATAGCTAAACTTGTACTCTCCAATGATTAACTATAGAAGGATCAGGTCTACGTAGTTCTTTTTACATTTTTAATCACTCGTAGTCCCGATGATTTAACTTGTACTTGGACCAGCAGTACCAGCTTCGCATGTTTGAGCTTCCTCCTCTCCAAATAATGAAGTGTCGTGTCCTCCCTTATCTTGTAATCTATCTTCAACATCTAACAAGTCTTTTAAGCAAATACACATTTCAACCATTTCTTCACTCATTTGGCTTTTTTTTTCGTCGAGAAATCTATTTCCTGCACTAAAATAAGACTCGGAAGCTATTGTAGACACAGGAACAGTTAGTATATCACGTGCCATGATGGAAATAATAGGATATGTATTTTCTTACTTTTTCCACCATGCTAAAATTTCATTATCATCTATTTCTTCAAAATGATTATGATCTAGAAAAAAAAGTAATTCAATAAAATTAGTAGATTTAGTTTTTTTTATTCTACGATCAAGTTGAGAATTAATATTATTTCCACCATCACCTCTTAATCTAGAAGAAGAATATGTTGTCTTATTTGTAATTGTATCATCAAATTTTGAAACGTAAAATACAAACATAGAATTCAATAAATTCAAAATTTTAATTTTTTTCTTCAACATTATCTAATTCCATATTGTTATAATAATCATCTAACAACATATTTAAACCATCAATTTTTATTCTAGAATCTAAACATATTGCTAAACAAAAAAAAGTAGGTATATCTGACCAATACTTTTTAAATTTAGATTCCATTAAAGAAATAATTTGTGCAAATAAAGGATGATGTATATATGAAGAAAAAATATTTCACTAATACGAACTATATGTGAAAGAGTTAAATTACATGTAGGATAATAAACATCGGAAAGTTATTCGGTAGCTTTATTAAAAAGTTCTAAAATTTGAGTAATATGCACAGCAACTAACCAATCATTATTATTAATTGGATCACCAGGCATATTTTGATTGTAAAACATTGTAAGGATATCTTGATATCTTATTGTAGACATTAGCATATGATATGTTGAATTCCATCTAGTAATAACATCACCATTAAATTTTTTAAATGGTTTATTAAAAGATTGAAATATTAAATTCTTGTGTTCTTGCTTTTGAAGAATGCATATATCTAATAACATCTCTTATTTTTTCTACATGTATATTTACTTGTTTTAAACCATCTTGTACACATAAATTAAGAACATGACAAACACAACGAACATGAAATAATTCAACTTCTAATACTGGTTTAAATAACTATATAAGGGGAGGAATTGCAGCATTATTATTACTAGCATTATCAAAACTAATCGAAATTTTTTTATCATTTATATTATAGAAAGATGTTACAAATCTAATAGCACAAAAAATGGCAACAGAAGTGTGTGGATATTTAAAAATTTTAAAACTAATTATTTTTTTTGTAAAATAAAATTTTCATCAATCCAATGCGCAGTAACACAAATGTAAGAATTAGTAGTACGTTGACTAGATCAAACATCAAATGTTAAAGAAATTTTTTATTTATTATTTTGAAAACTAGTCATTATATTTTTTCTATATGTAAAAAATAATTTTAAAGCATCACTTTTCATTGTATTTCGAGTAATTTTTTTATATTTTGGTTGTAAATTATTTTGAATCCAACTAGAAAATCTTGGTTGATCAACAAAACTAAAAGGAGATTCACTTTGAACAATTAATTTTGCAAGTTCTCGACATTGAAAATCATGATCATACGAAAAAACTGTTAAACTAGAAGAAGATAAATTAATAATTTGTTGAGCTTGTGTAACCTTAGTGTCATGACCCTTTGCATGACGTAATAACTGACTAGTTCCTTCGGTTGTCGAAGCCGAAAGAATTTTTTGACATTTTTTGCATCGGGCTTTTGTTATGGTGCGCGCCATCAGGTTCAATGATTTTCTCAAAATATTTCCAAACCATACTTTTTTTTCTACCTGATGGACATAAATTAATAGATGGACTTATCTCTATGTTTTGATTTTGTTGAGTGTTAGGAGTGGTAGGAGTAGCATGAGACATTTCTTCTAACATATTTGATCCAGTTTGTGAAGTATAACCTGAAAAATCTCCATTTGTCATTAGTAAAAATTAAATATATAAAAAGTATAAATATTATACTAATCAATGAAACAAATTGAAGAGATTAAAAAAAATTAACAACAATAATGAATCATTGGCTTCTTGATGAGCTTAAAATGTTGTTGATCGTTGAGAGAAATGAGAGTTGAGAGTTGAGGATTGAGAGAAAGAGTTGAAGATGAAGATAGAAGAAATGAAGAAGGAGAGGGGGTATTTATATATATATATAATATTTGTCGCCCTGAGCCAAGTCTGGCTCGGGCCGACCTACGTCTGGAGCGCGCCAAACCTAGGCCTGACGCACGCCAGGCTCGTGCTCGCCCAGAGCACGGGCACGCGGGCCGTGCCTAGCACGGGCACGCGGGCCATGCCTAGCACGGCCCGCGTGCCCAGAAGGCGAGCTCGACCCATCTTCTGGGCACAGCCGTGCTGGGCCGGGCCGAGCCCGTGCCGCCCACGGGCTGGCCCAGTCCGTTGCCACCTCTACCATCAAGTCCTTTAAAATAGACATCCAATTCCATTATCAAATATATTTTAAAAAAATTAAGAAAATTGTGGAGAATAACCCTTTAGAATAAGAGTTTTAAAAATTGTTCATTTATATAATATTTAAAAATAAATATCATATTTTACCTTATTGAACAAAAATGTCATTGTAACTAAATTCGATTAGAGAACCTCGAATTAAAGACAAAAGACGTCAATTTTTAAAAAATTAAAAAAAAATTGAAGCTAAATCAAAGATTTTCGACCAAAAATCAGACACCTTTCATCCTCATTTTGAGATCGCGTTCCTCTTCCATCGCTCGTGGCCGATCCAATATTGCTAAATTCCAGTTGTCCGTCGATCCACCTTCATCAACTCTGCCCAACCATCCATTTTCGCATAAATTGAGAAATGACATCAATATTTGTGTCTAATCCTTTCTTTGGCTTCATTATAGGTTCTACATCTCATAACGAGGTTGGGTTATACTTATAAAATGTTAGGATGTTAGATTTGAACACGATGCTATGGACGAAATATTTTAGAGGGGGTAAGATATTCTGGACGGAACAAGTTATTGTGAGAGTAGGTAGTAGAGGTGTCCATGGGTACCGAGTAGACCTAGAACCAGTTGGAACCTACCTGATCTGGTAGATTCTGAGTAAAATCGAAATAGGGTAAGATCCAGGACAAAAATTAAGGAATCAGTTAAAATCGATTTCAGCTTCGATTCCAACACATCGAGTACCCAAAACCTGAACCGAAACCAGTAGCACGTGTTGGAGAAATGGCAACACTATAGGGGGGTGAATAGTATGTTAACTAAATTAATTAGACTAAATTTAATTTTAATTGTTTACTTAGATCACTTAGGCAAATTGCAATTTTACGATTGGATGCGGAAGCAAGATAAACAATTAAGCACAAATAGAGTATCAATGCAAACACATAAATTTATAGTGGTTCGGCCCCAATGCCTACTCCACTACCTAAGCACTCGCATAGGATTTCCAAACTAGGTTTACTAGATTAATTCTTGTTTCCCTTGCGATGAGGACTTTGACTCGAAGAGTCGCACTCTCGACCAAAGGCACTTCCACACCCGAAAGTCTCTGTCTTCTTACAGAGAGCACTCTTCCACCTCAACCCTAAGGGATAACTCAACTAATTCTAGTAAAACTACGTTAAAACCACGTGGTTTTACACCTTCTACAGCAAGGTAATCACTTACATAACAAGACCTAACATAAGGTCTTCTACAAACTCAAATCCAAGAAAATAGATTCAAATAACAGTTAAAATTACAATGAAAAGAGCTTAGAAATAAAACCAAGAATCAATGCTCTTTTCCAAGCCTTCGACGCCTTCAACTCGCCAAGAAGTAAAGCTCGAATCAAATCCCGAGTCGAGGCAAAGTGTGCGCTTGAAGAAGTTGTTGACGGAAGAGCCGAGCGCTATTGATCGATCTTTAGAAGGCTCAAAACTCCCTTTTAATTGCTCAATAAAATCTGTAAGAGTGAGAGAGAGTGAGTTGAATGAGTTAGATGAGGTATATTGATACCCTCTCAAAGAAATGGCAACTCAATAGGTAGAAAACTATCTGTTACAATCGCTCGGTCCATGGGCCGGTCGACCGACCGATCGACCGCTCAAGCGACCATTGCCTCAATGTCTCTGTGCAGTCGACCGACAGGTCGACCGCCAAACGCAAATCTTGCGTTCCCTCAATTCGGTCGATCGACGCAAGTTGCGGCTTCAGCGATCTGTAGTTTGGTCGATCGATGAAGCTACTGCCAATTTTTGGCCTTAGTCGGTCGATTGTCTGGTCGACCGAAGTAGCTACTGCGGCTTTTTACCTTTGGTCGGTCGACCGCCCAGTCGACCGATATAGCCTTTACGCAATTTCTTCCCTATCTTCGATCGACCATTCGATCGACCGTTCGATCGACCGACAAGGCTATTGCCATTTTTCTAACTACATTCGGTCGACCGCCCGATCGATCGAACCTAGGCTAAATTTGATTTCTTCATCCTTCTTCTTCCGCGCTTCATTTCCGGGTTCCGACTTTCAACGACCATCAACTTGGAGAGCTTTCCATGTGATCTTTGGACTCGTCCAATACGTCTTTAGTGCACACGTCGTTCGAGAAATTTCCGCGATGAACCCGAGCGCGACGATCAATATCCTTCCAATTTTCCAATTTCTTCCGATTTATCCGATCAAGGACATCGAACACTAACCGATATAGAACCTGAAAGATTTCTCAATGAAATATTAGTTTCATATTTGTTATCATCAAAACCGAGATTAAGACCAAGGTTGAAAATCTAAAGTCAATAATCTCCCCATTTTTGATGATGACAAATATCCTTAAGAAAATATATTCATTAAAACATAGAGGATATCATCTAGGGGATTTCTCCTCCTATCAACATGCATATCTATGAAAATAAACTCCCCCTATCTATATGCAAAGATTTCCTATATTTTCCTCACCTTTACCTATAATTTTCTCCCCATTTACTTATAATTTTCTCCCCCTCTTGACATCAATCAAAAAGGGCAAGAAAGGTTAATCTAATCAAATGGATGAAATACAAATATTTTTTCATAAAGTTGAGACTCTATAATTATTTTTCATGAAACATGATAATCTCAACCAAAGGGATGGAAAACAAGTATTTGATATGAAACAAAGTCATACATGATATGTTCAAAACTAAATATTTGAATTCAAAACAAAAACATGTATGTTCTCAAGTATGTATGTACTTAGCATGATTTCATTCAAAGTTTGCTTGAAATCATGAAAATGCTAAGTATCAAATTTGGCTATCTACTCATGTTTTCTCATATTTAAGCATCTAGACATCAAACATGAGAGAATATAAGTCTATGAATCAAGTTTGGGCTTAAGATGCAATTTTTAAGTTATGTTGTTGACTTAGGTCAAACTATACTTCAAGTTTTCAAAAATTAAACTTTTAAATCTATACAAAATCATATTTTCGACAAAAAAATTTGATACCAATTGTTGAATGGTCATTTGAAATGCATGTATCAAGTTTGAACTCAAAATGAATTTTCTAAGTTCATTTTTCAATCGATCTTGATTTCAACTAGAAGCTAATTTATTTATTTTTTGGATATCGCTCAAAATATCAAAATCATTTTTAAAATAATTTTACTCAAAGAATAGAGAGAACGATATTAGAAATGAAATCAAAATAGCATGCACAAAGTTTCATTTGAAGTTTTTGAAGAAAAATCAAAGTATCGGAAAGATTGATATTTCAAGAAGGATGATACTTTGTGTTTTCGAAATCCAATTTCAAAATTCTATAATAAATCTGATTCTTGATGAAACTTTTCAAAAATTTTACGAAATAACCTAGATTTTTCACTGAGGGTGCAGTTTCAAGAATCAATTAAAAATGATTTTTTCTATATTTGTCTAGAAATAATTAAAAATGCATACCAATTGTTGGGTGAAATGATATTTTCTTAATTTTCAGCTATTCTTAAAACATGTTCAATTTTTATTCAAACTTTTATGACACCATAAAGTGATCATGTAAAGAGTGTATGTCAAGTTTGAAATAGAAATTATATCCTAACGTCAAGTTATCAATCTATCATTGTTTCATTCAAAACTAAGCTAGTTATCATGAAACTTGCTAAGTTTCAATCTTATCATTTACTCATAGTTTTTCAAATTTAAACTTATAGACACCTAACATGAGTAAATCTAAATATGTTCCCCAAATATGGATTGAAAATGAGACCTCTAAGTCAATTTATTGACTTGGGTCAACTTGGTTCAAAAGAGGTTTTCATGAAACCACCTCTATCTCATTTTATTCATATTCATATGAATTTTTCACTCTAAGTGCTTGAAAACATGTCATACATATTCCTAAACATGTTTATGAAGTTTGGACTTAAAATGAAGTGTCCAAGTCGATTTATTGACTTGGGTCAAACTTTTTCAAGTTTAAGTCACTTAAAGTGATATAGTTATCACATTGTTCATCTAGACATGAATTTTCAATTTTAAATACCTAGACTTATGTGATATGTGTATCTAAACATGTTCATTTGGTGTTTACTCAAAATGAGGTCTCTAATAAGAAATTTCAAACTAGTCCAATTTTATTCAATATTAATATCATGAAATTGCCTAGTTATCATAAAATTGCCTACTCATGAAAATTCAAATATTTATCATACAAAATCAATCATGAGTATAGAGACATCATTAAATATGAATATTCAATTATTATACTAAGATTTTTGCAAAATTAAATCCATACCTTAGTCTTAGAAATTTGCCAAACTTGTCTTTTTACTTTTCAATTTTCTTTTAGATAGCATAGTCTTCCATTAACATTCACAACTTGCAAGTAGACTTCATTAGTTGATAATGAGATTAAGGCTACTAGCAAGCTAACATACTAAATAGCAAAGGTTTAATGCAAAGTTTCATTTAAAAATCTTAACTTATGCTAGATAGTAGAGATTCATTTTAAATGAATTGTTATGATATCAAAATGAATCAAAGAGATCTTAAGATATGAAATATTTGAGGAATAAGATCTCAAAACATGTTTAACTAGTTTGGACTTGGAATGTCTCTAATAGTAAGTATCAACCTAGAGCAAGTTTCATTCAATGAAATTTGTCTAAGTATTAAAATCCTACCTACTCATGAGAATTCAAGGGTTTTAATATGCAATTCTAATCATGAGTATAGAGGCATAATTTAAGCTTAAACATTGAGGTGTAACACTAAGATTTTGAATTTATCAAAGTTATACCTTATTCATGATAATTTGCCAAACTAATCTTTTTCTTCCTAGTTATTAACCTTCCTAAAATACTTATAACTTGCAAGTAAGCTACACTAATATTTTAGAGAAAATATAGTTACTTAGCAAGCTAACCCAACTAAAAAGCAAAGAGAAACATCAAGTATCATTATCAAAGACCACTTTGCTAAATGGTTTGAAATCCGTTTTAAATAAAATCAAGTGATACCAAAACGAATTTTAAGAGATCACAAATGTAATATTAATGAAAACATGATCTCCAACCCTTCCTATTGGTTGAAAACTGAAAGGCCACAATGAGCCTACGATTTAGAACCGCAAGGTCGCTTAGGCCCATTACATGCCACATAGGTCTCCAAGGAGACCGGAAATTAAAAATCAAAAACATTTTTGAAAATATATTGTGAGCGGAAAATCTACTAATATTAAGCATGTATCAAAACTCCAACTCTAATTTAATCAAGTGAGTATAGGAGATGATACCAAAGTATTTGATGCCAATAAGTTTATTACCCAAGGCATCATGACGACTTGAAGTTGCAACTTTGAAATGGTACAATCTTTGAATCCTTAAGCAACTTCAATCAACCAACTTCATCTCACCCCTGTGTGGTAGCTCCCCCTACAATAGAAGATGTGATCTTTGGTACCCAAATGGCTTTGGGTCCTTGGGGGTTAGATGGTCTAAGAATCCAAAGTGTCCTAGCTACACTTGGATTTTTCTTGAATGCGCAATCATAAATAACATAACCAAAAGTACCACAACAAAAACAATGTCCATTAAATTTCTTTTTATTTTTGTTATGGACATGAGATTTATTTTTAGAATGCTTGTCATATGAAACATGATGAGTATGAGCATTCTTAGAAACATCATTCTTCTTCTTATGATCATGAGATCTAATGGTAGAATGCATAGCATGAGAATGATGATAAGCATTGACATTCTTTACATGAGCATTTCTAGTGTTCTTAAGATATGAAATATTTTTTAATTCGTTTACTTTCTTATTTAAGGACACAACCTCATTTTTCAATAACTCAAGAGATTGATATAAGGCATTAGATTGAGATTTCAAATTGTTGTTTTCACTTATGATTTTTGAATTCTCATGTTTCAAATTTTCATTCTTAAGCTTTAAGTCCTTAAGCTCAAGTTTCAACCTATCATGGGAAGAATCAAAAGAATTAGATTTCATTTTCTCATTTTCTCATTTTCTAATTTTAATTTATCCACATGGGAGTTAAGCCTTATATTTTCTTTCTTTAATTTCTTATTTTCTTTATTCCTTTTTATGAGCAATTCATACATCTTTTTACATTCTTCTAGTAGTTCTTCATACGACATATCAAGAGATTTTGAGCTACTAGAATCATTATTATTAGCATTTTGAACATGACTAGAAGATGGAGAATATACCTCATCTCGAAGACCCATGAGGCAAAAGTTTGATGTAGTCTAGAATAGGCTTCACTTGATTTGGATGTTGATGGAGAAGCACACTTCTTCTTTTTGGATTTTTTCTTCAAGAGAGGACAATTCATCTTCTTGTGTCCCGTCTCTTGGCAAAGAAAGCACCCAAGTTTTTGTTTTCGATTCTTGCTTGTGCTTCTTTGGCTAGAAGTGCTTTGGGCATCAAAATCGAGGTTAGTACTAGGGGGATGACCATTGTCATCATCACCCTCAATAAAAGTATTAAGCTCTTCGGTTTTAGCATAATCGTATAACATATTTAATGTTGCCCAAATATCAAAAGCGGAAGAACAATGCATAACCTTTTAAAGTATTTCATTTGAAAATGAGCAATATAGGAGATGCATTGTTTTAGCATTCAATTCAAATAATCTAACTTGTTCTTGAGTCCAATCATTTGTGTCAATGGTGGGCTCAACATACTAATTCTTTAGCATGCACAATAGATCTGAATTTTGTGTTTTAAAAAAGGTATACATCCTACTCTTCTAAACACTAAAGTTTTCTTCATCAAACCTAGGTAGTGCAAATGTTATACTCTCTAGTGTCATTTTTCAGATCGAGGCAAGATGTAGATTAGATGGTGAAATCTCAATCCACGACCTGCTCTGATATCAGATGTTGGAGAAATGGCAATACTAGAGGGGGGGGTGAATAGTGTATTAACTAAATTAATTAGACTAAATTCAATTTTAATTGTTTACTTAGATCACTTAGGCAAATTATAATTTTACGATTGGATGCGGAAGCAAGATAAATAATTAAGCACAAATAGAGTATCAATGCAAACACATAAATTTATAGTGGTTCGGCCTCAATGCCTACTCCACTACCTAAGCACCCCGCTTAGGATTTCCAAACTAGATTTACTAGATTAATTCTTGTTTCCCTTGCAATGAGGACTTTGACTCGAAGAGTCGCACTCTCGATCTAAGGCACTTCCACACCCGGAAGTCTCCGCCTTCTTACAGAGAGCACTCTTCCACCTCAACCCTAAGG
Source organism: Canna indica (assembly GCA_034359265.1). Classification (NCBI taxonomy): domain Eukaryota; kingdom Viridiplantae; phylum Streptophyta; class Magnoliopsida; order Zingiberales; family Cannaceae; genus Canna; species Canna indica. The sequence continues at coordinate 18,236,505 of CP136892.1, forward strand.
GATAACTCAACTAATCCTAGTAAAACTACGTTAAAACAATATGGCTTTACACCTTCTACAGCAAGGTAACCACTTACATAATAAGACCGAACACAAGGTCTTCTACAAACTCAAATCCAAGAAAATAGATTCAAATAACAGTTAAAATTACAATGAAAAGAGATTAGAAATAAAACCAAGAATCAATGCTCTTTTCCAAGCCTTCGACGCCTTCAACTCGCCAAGAAGTAAAGCTCGAATCAAATCCCGAGTCGAGGCAGAGTGTGCGCTTGAAGAAGTTGTTGACGGAAGAGCCGAGCGCTATTGATCGATCTTTAGAAGGCTCAAAACAACCTTTTAATTGCTCAATAAAATCTGTAAGAGTGAGAGAGTGTGAGTTAAATGAGTTAGATGAGGTATATTTATACTCTCTCAAAGAAATGATAGCTCAACGGGTAGAAAACTAACCATTACAGCCGCTCGGTCGATTGGCCGGTCGACCGATCGATCGACCGCTCAAGCGACCGCTGCCTCAATGTCTCTATGCGGTCGATCGACGGGTCGACCGCCAGAAGCAAATCTTGCGTTCCCTCAATCTGATCGACCGATCGATCAACCGACGCAAGTTGTGGCTTCAGCGATCTGCAGTTCGATTGACCGATGAAGCTACTACCAATTTTTGGCCTCACTCGGTCGATCGCCCGATCGACCGAAGTAGCTACAGCTGCTTTTTAACTTCGGTCGGTTGATCGCCTGGTTGACCGACGTAGCCTTTACACGATTTCTTCCCTATCTTCGGTCGATCGTCCGGTCGATCGACAAGGCTGCTGCCATTTTTCTAACTTCATTCAATCGACCGCCTGGTCGACCGAACCTAGGCTGAATTTAATTTCTTCAGCCTTCTTCTTTCGCGCTTCATTTTCGCGTTCCGGCTTTCAACGAGCATCAACTTGGAGAGCTTTCCATGTGATCATTGGACTCGTCCAATACGTCTTTGGTGCACACATCGATCTTCGAGAAATTTTCACGACGAACTCGAGCGCGACGATCAATGTCCTTCCGATTTATCCGATCGAGGACATTGAACACTAACCGATATGGAACCTAAAAGATTAGTTCCATGTTTATTATCATCAAAACCGAGATTAAGACCAAGGTTGAAAACCTAAAGCTAACAGCATGAACATGTACGTACCCTATAACCTATAAATGAACAAATTCCAACATGGTACCCGGAACATGTACCATGGAACCTGTAAATGAACTATAAATGAATAGGTCCTAACAGGGTACTCGGAATTTGTAAATAAATAGATTCCAACATGGTACTTGAAACCTATACCTTGAAATTTATAAATGAACATGTTTCAATAGAGTACCTAAAACCTGTAAATAAACAGATTTCAACAAGGTACCCGGAACCTGTATTACACCATAGATTCCTATTATGGTTCGATTTCATGTCCTAATAGGGCAGGGTCCAGGTCCAAAACCTAGGAACCAGTCCTATACAGGGTAGGGTCCATGTATCATGAGAAATACAAGGTACGTAGATCGGCACACCCTTGTAGGTAGGATGTTATAAAGGTTGCATGATATTTTGAAAGAATTATTGTGGGAGTATGCGGGATATTCTGGACGAGACGGGTGGTTGTAAGAGTGGATGGGATATTATAAAGGTTGTGAGATGTTTTGGATGAGTTATTATGGGAATGGGCGAAATGTTATAGATGAGGCGTGATGTTTTAGATGAGACGGGTTGTTGTGAGAGTGGGTAGATTGTTATATAGGTTGCAGGATATTTTGGAAGAGTTGTTGGAGTGAGCGAGATGTTATATAGGGGACGAGATGTTATGGACAAGATGTTGTGAGAATGAGCGGGTTATTCTTGATTGCGGCGAGATGTGACTTACCACTTTTTTGGATCAGACTTATGTCGTATGATGTTATAACCACGAGTGGATTGTTCTTGATTGTCGCGAGATGCGACTTATCATTTTTTTGGATTAGACTTATGTTGCATGATGTTATAACCATGGGCGATGATGACATGTCATTTTTTTGGTTGGACTTATGTCTCGAGAAATTAGAAGCTAAGTGAATATTTTAAGACCAGACGAGTTATTTTGGTAGCCCAAGGATATTGACATGGTTTATTTAAAATATAGAGATAATTTTGTCCAAAATATAATTATCTTGGTCATTCTGTATTAAGCTTATATTAGAGGTCATTTTTTAAGATGTCTTATTCAAAAAGATCATATATGAAAACATCCCTAAAGTTGATGTTGGTAGATTCACAATATACTTAATTTTTATTTGTTTATAATATTAATTATTTACAAAATTAATATTATATAATTAAGTATATATTGCAATGATATAACTCATAATTTTTTATTGAAAAATATTTATAAATAATTAATTGTTATTCTAGTGATATATGTGTTCAATTATTTATTAATTATTTATTAATTTCTTAATTATTAAATATTTATTTATATATCAATCACGTACTCACGCGTACGTCAAAAGGATTTGACTATAACAAATATTAATAAAGTCTCTAGTCATAAAAAGTTATGTTTTTTTATTCTTGTTTAATTTAGGGGTTGCAATTTTATCTATATCTGTTAACTAAAAACCGCATTCGAATCGTATCCGATCCATATCTGCAAGTAAAAATGGATATAGATACGGATATGAATTTAAAAAACTTATATCCGCGCGGATACAATGCGAATACGAATATGACTATGGATCTGCATCGTATCCGCACTACCTATCTGTGTCTCTGAATTACTATTTTGCTCATATAAGTTATTAATATATATAAGAGCTCTATGATAATTTTATGTCAAGATAAATTTTAAAATATATTATATATTTGCTTTGGATCAATGAATCGGTAATTTATTAATTTTTTAATTAAATATATTATTTTAATATTTTTTATTAAATACGGTGCGGATACGGAAGCGGTGCGGATACGGAAGCGATGCGGATATCCGCATTTGAAGCGATGAGAATATTCATATTCATATTCACATCCGCAACGAATACGGTGCGGATACGAATGTGCGGATATAGGGTGCGGTGCGGATACGGATAATCCAATATCCTCATAGTATCTGATCTTTTGCCAACCCTAGTTTAATTGGCACACTTAGTACAACTTTCTTAAGAAGTGTAATTTTTTTCAAAATACACGAAGTAACTTACCTAGAGTGACCTAGATAAGTTGCACTTCTAGATATCTTGCACTTCATGCACTATATTTTAAAAAAATTAACAATTTTATCCTCATATTTGTATTTAATATTGAATTTATAAATTATGTTATCAACATTACGAGATTATAATCTATGAATTCTTGATTAATTTAATTTAATTTAATTTAATTTATTCTTAACAAAATAGATAATTTTTTATATTAACTCCAAACAAAAATTATTTTTTCATATATAATAAATTATATTATATATATATACACAATAAAATATTAATTTATAAATAAAATTTAAATTTTTCATATATATATATATATTAAAATATTAATTTATAAGAAGAATGATATATTTGTTATTTGATGCATACCTTTGAGAAAGCACTCATGTGAACCAAACATGTTCCACGTGGGAAGTTATATTTCTTACCAATTAATTTTTTATCAATCAAATATATGATTGGTACTTTTTAAAAAATATACGTAAAAATTAATCTATGAGAATTATAAATTTTTATAGAGTGTTATTTTTCATGTCAATAAAATGAGACCATATACACTGATTGATTAGCAAAATAAAATTGAAATAAGCTTGCACTCTCACTCCTAAATAACAAGTCAACGATTATTTAGATTTTTAAATAATATTGTTGTGATAAGCACAATGCTGGGTGTGATGATATAAAAGTTAGATGTTGTTTGTTTAGCAAAGTAAAAATAATTTATAAAACTCTATATGATATAAAAGAAAATTGAATATTGAAAGTAAAAAAGAATCATTCTCCAACAACATAATTTGGAAAGAAATACCTAAAATAAATTTTTTGAAAATTAAAATATGAATTTTTATATTTATTTTTAAATAACTCTAGTGATCAATGTTAATATCTTCTAACTATAATTATAAATTTTATGTATTAATTATGTAATAACTGAAAAGAAAGCTTTATAGTTTATAAAATATTAATTATGTATTTTAAGTTAGTTTATAAATTTTTTTTTAATAAAAATAGAAAATCACAATATGTGATCATATTAGGGTTCGAACTCTAGATTTCTAGACTACGACCAACATGTTGCCACCAACTTAAAGTTAGCTTATGCTAATATGATCGTAAAATATTCATAAAATTTAATAGGATTATTGGTAAATGTTTTCTAGTTTATGCATCACAATTTCATCTCTAAAATCTATGGACACCCTCTCTATCTACTCTGAACCTTGCACCAGCCTCGCATCTTTTTGCTAAGTCTCTAGTTAGAGTACAAAAAGCATGTTTACTCAGAGTTCCAAGGAATGTTTTCTGATTTTTCGTAATAACAAGTACTAAAAACCAAAAGCATAGTGATTAGTTATAGCACCTTTTTACCCATGGTTCCTAGACAATCTAAACATGCTGACATGACAAGCACAATCACAACAGATAAAATATACAAGCATGCTCGATCACCACCATCCAACTCGGTCAGTGTAGTCTCTCATCAACAACTCGGGTGCACTCAAGAGCACACACCACACGACATTTATCTCAACCCAATGTACCCGACCACACAAACCCAATAACCTCGGTAACCAACCAAACATTAGGCTGAAATTTTCAACATATCAACCTAAATTTCAGAAATCCATATAAAAATTACCAAGCTAAAGTTTACAACCCACAAAGCTGAAATTTTTCAGAAATTAGAGTACTACCATCGGGTTGGAAATTTAGCATCTCAAGTTGAAAATTTCAGCAACAAAACATGTTCTCTACCCTTAGACATTTGGCATCCAAAACACACTCAAAGTTCAGAAATTTTCATACTCAACAAGTACAAGTTTAAGTGTGAAACTCAGCCCCAAAAATGACATTCACATCTGAAAATTTTTGCTCTCATTTACTTTCACTATTGTCACGCCCCAACTCAGGATCACGTGACCGGCCAGGTAGGGGTGAGCAAAAAAAACCGGTTTTTCGATTAACCGGAAAACCGGTCCAAAATCGAACCGGTTTTTTCGGTTTGGGTTTTTTTTTTTTAGGAAAAATCGGTTTTCGGTTTCGGTTTCGGTCCGAGAGGTAAAAAGTCTACCGGTTTCGGTTAACCGACCGGTTGGATATAATTTATTAATTTTTAATTATATATATATAATAATAATAATGATTTATAAATTATGAAAAATTATAAAAAATTACAGAAAATTATAAAAAAAATTATAAAAAATTATAAAAAAATTTAAAAATTTAAAAAATATTAAAAAAATATTTTAAATATTTTAAAATATTTTAAAAAATCAAAAAAATATTAAAAAAAATATTAAAAAAATATTAAAAATATTTAAAAAAATAAAAAAAAAAATTAAAAATTAAAAATTAAAATATTAGTTTTTGTAGAACATTATCTTGGTTCAATGGTTTCATTTTTTTTTTCTTTTTTCTCAATGAGAATTCGCTATTTATTTAGATTTTTCTCCATGATATGCATAATATTATTATGTTTGTAGGTTAAAAAATTTATTGGTTAACCGAAAATTATCGGTTAACCGAATCGAAAAAACCGAAACCGAAATAGCGGTTAACCGAAGTTAATGGACCGGTTTACGGTTAATAATTTTGAAAAACCGAAGTTAATGGACCGTTTTTTTTTTTTTGCTAATGGACCGGTTAACCGGTCCATGCTCACCCCTACAGCCAGGATATGTGCTAATACCCCGAAGCCCGACTCATGCATTTCAAACCACGTAGATAAAATGACAATGATGTGACCGAACATAAAATGAATCAAGTACACTAATATGAAATGAATATTTGTTCAAAGGGCATACAAACTCCAAATGCTTCTAACAATAACAACTCAATGCATGAAAAGTAAATCACTACTCGACTACGACTCTCTAGCTCAGTCTGCTACGAGATCAATGGTGTCGTTTGCCCCTCCAGCTGTGTCATGTCTACTAGCAAATACCTCATTGGTCAGGCTCTACAAAACAAAATTAAATAAATCGTGAGTCTATGAGGAACTCAGTGAGTGGTTCTACCGAACCTCCACCTAAATCCCAGATACATAAATATATAGCATTAAATAATTTCTCAGATAAGCTCAAATTTTTGGTACATCACCTGGCCATTTGGCCAACCTGCGTGAATGAGAACATTCGGCCATACCTGGCCCAGCACAACATAAATGATACCCGGCCATATCTGGCCCACATGCATAATAATACCTGGTCATAATCGGCCACACAAGCATAAGTAATACTCGGCCACAACCGGCCACACAAGTATGTAATTTCATGATTTCACAATGTGCACAGTTCAACTTGATCTGCATAAAGCAAATCTCTAGGTCCTTAAGCTAGGATGGCTAGCTAGCTTCTGGTACTCCACCGGGTTGGGAATGACTCATCCAACCCAAACTCAGGTCAAACATCAGCGTGGCCCATTGACGTATTTAGACCCTCCGCCACTCGGGTCTAACACCTGTTGGGATAGGAATCGAAAACGCAACGGAAAAAGTAATTTAAAAAATTCAAACTATCTCGAAATCAACGATCTACTTTAGCAATATTTAAGGAATTCAATCAATAAGTAGAAGGAGAAGATATACCTTATACCGCGGATGGTATGGCTGCTCCTATCTCTATTTCAAGACGCACACGCGCACCTCCTCTAAGGAATGTCCACACCAGGCGCCTCGCAACCAAGGGGCAGCGAACACCATGACTCGTTGTGGCTCAACGGAGAGGCAATCTTAACCCCAAAATGCACCAAGGTGAAATCGACCCTTCCACCAAGAACCGAGCACCAAAAGGAAGGAAGAGCAAATGAGAAAACCGCGGAACGAGAAGGAAGATGAAGAAATACCTCGCTATCCTTCATAGACTCCTCCAAGAAGATGAAGGAGATGACACACCCAAGAGGAAGAGACCTTCAATTCGGCTTCACAAACCCGGGAAGGAAGAACAGGATGGCCACCCACCCATGGAGATCAAGAGGAGCTTTTTGGAGTCTTTCTCTTCAAGAAGCTTCTCAAGAATCCAAGCCCTTTCTCTTCTCCAAGATCTCCAACCAATTTGCTTAACCCCCTTAGCGAGGTTAGGCCATCAATTTATAAGAGGAGTAGGCGGCCACCCATGGTAGACCCCCTCTTTTAAATCCTCTTACCGGAATTCAAAATTCCAGGGTTTACCTCCAAAATAATAATTTATATTTAATGGATTTATAATTAATTCAAAATTAATTTAATCCAACTAAATATAAATTTTAATTTATCTCTATAAATTAAATTCTTATTTATTAGGATTTATCATGTGTCAATCCCTACAATTTAGGAATACCCTACAAATTATGGTTACCGAGGAACTCCTTCATCGCATATTCGTTACTATAGGAAAATATCTTTCCTATCATGTCCCTAAACGAGATCTGTGATCGTGTTGCAGCATGTCCATGCTAGTAGACATATAGTGCCGCATTCAGACTTTATCTCACAAGGTCCGTTACGAGATTAGCTTGTTGTGTGTGACCCATTGGGCCCCACACTAAGCCAGCAATGAGTTGTGCATAACGGAGAGTCGAATCCGATGGTACGACTTCTATTCGAATCTTACGATCCACCACTAAACCCCTTTAGTGTGGTCATGAGAGACTCCACTCACAAGTCAAGATTGACGTCTAACAATGTGTCATGACTACCCGGATAGTGTGAGGTTCAATCTATAGGGATCGAACGCCCTTCGGTGATTAGTTACCGTACAACTAAGTCCCTCAGTTACAACGTCCCAATGTCGGCTAGGGTACAGAAGAAGTGTCAAACCCTAATACCGATTCATATGTATTCCACTCGCCAAGATATCGTCTCAATAATTAAACATCAGAAACATCTTCTTGACTTTTATATCTACTCTGGCCAGAGATTTCTGAGTCAACACTTATAGAGACACATAGGAAATTATCTCCTCTCACTAGGAGTAACCGATTCCATGTTGGTCACTCACCTACCTCCATGAATGCTTCCCCATGCCCAGTAAAACTTGATATATGACGTTGAGGGCCATGTAGGGATAGAACCAATGCAATGCGTCGTCGCTCACAAGGTAACAATGACAACCTCAGGTCCAAGGACTGCTTGCACCTACTATCATCCGAGGAACATCCTATTGACACTCATATAAGGATTCCATTTTATGTTCCTCGTGCAAGTCCATTCAGTGAACTCATTCCCTAATGAGCACATGCGCTTGTACATTAATGACGACTTATAGGTAATTCTGAGATCAACTACCCCTTATCGTATAGGGCATGTACCAAGTACACTAGTCTATCCGAATTCACTAATCCCCTAATTGGTGATCCTACGACTAGGAACATTTAGAACATGGGCATTTGGATTCCAAGTCTAATTGGCATGAACTCATCCTGGCCTCGAAATCAGATGTCTGGGTTCATAAGGTTCATGACAATCTTTATGAATAAAAATGCAATATATTGATGAAAATGTTATCTTATTAAGTTGATTACCCTTGAATATAATAGTCCCTAAACACATCGACATGTGATTGGCTCAAGAGCACTACTCCTTTCAACACCAGCGTGGCTCACTGGTGTAATCTCAAGACCCCTCATCGCTTGCTGAGTCAGGCAATAGTCATTTCAGCTAAAGACGCTCCTCAGCCCGACCATCACAAACACAGTACACAATACACAGTGCACACAAGATTTCTCCACTCATCCAAAACTACCCGGGAATGTGCCCGTACCCAGCCCCTTCTCGGGCTCTGTCAGTCAAACCTCTAAATATTACCCTTCCATAATGGGTACAGGGTGTGACTATCATGACTATAGTACATAGTTTTGTTTCCCTACTTATGATGTCTCTATGTTTGGAATTAAGTATTTAATTTCTAATGTTCACCGTCATATACTAGTAGGGGTATGTGATGATTTCATGTTCAATATGTCACAAATATCTCTAATATTTGTCTATCTTTGACACATGATAAAAATTGCAAGCATACACCTATTTTTAGCATCCTTGTAGATAATTACTGCAATTAGAATTTAATACAAGAATTTTCAGCAATTAAGTATACAATTTCTGCACTTAAATAAATGAATCCAGCATGATAAATAAAATTCTAACAATTACTCAAATGAGGTATATACCAACTCAAGCATTATCTAAGTATGCAATAAATTTACAAGTAAAATAAAATCATCTACACTTCTTATATCATGATAGTCTCTACATAAAATATATTCATCATGATAGCGGCAATATAGAATATAATCATCATGATAATATCAACATAAAATATAATCATCATGATAACATCAACATAAAACATAATTACCATGATAAACTCCCCCTTACCTTGCTCGGCCGACCTCCCCAAACACCCTAATAGGGTACTCGACCGGGCCCCTCTTATCCTACCTTGGTTGCTCTTCAATTAAATAGCAAGTCTAGTTTCATAAAGTATATCTAGAAATATAATTTCTAACCACTACCTTCCTTACCCTATGCGGCCGAACCCTATCATAGGGAACTTGTACATGGCCGGCCCTTAAGGGTTTAGGAAATTGAGCTTTTACAAGTGTGGAGTTTTCCTAAATTTCCTTAGGTGTTCATGCACCCTAAACTTGTAAATCTATAATTTCTAACAAGTCAAGGATTTAGAGAAAATTTTAGCATGACTTATCTTATTTTTCTTCTATTCGGCCGGCCCCAACTCTCAAAGAAAACATCACGAAAATTCTGAGAAATCACATTATTATCAAGAGCATAAATCAATAACAAGAAACCGCATGATCCGCCAAAGAATCGACAAGAAAATTGTCACAATTTGCAATACAAGGGTTCAGCCCAAGCAAAGCCTTACTGTACAACCAAGGTTCAACCACTCACCAGAGAAAGAAATTGAAAAAGAAGACAGTCCTCCGCGCTCCCGCTTCAACGAAGTCCGGGTGCGTTGCCAAGTTCCAAATCCTCTCACGCCTTCTCCTTCTCTCTCGTGTAACCCAAAATCTAGCCGTCCAAAATAGATCTCCACCGTTCCCATCCAGAAGCAAAGGGTCTCGGACATGATCCCCAAATTTCAGTCCGATCAGCCCCAGGATAGTGTCCCGATCTCCCAATTAGGCGAAACTCGACGTAGCAGAATCCCGTTGAAGAAAACCAAAAACAAGGCTTCGGTAATTCCATCACAACGACAGATCCGGCTGTCAAAAACCAATCTCCATCAATAAAAAAGTAAATAGTGAATTTCAAAACTTACTATCCAAATTTCATTACGATCCGACCACGGACGCTCCATCGATCACGAAGTTTGATGGTGTCCGACGCTATAGGAGCTATCTGCCGAGATTTCCCTTCCTCCCTCTCTATGTGTGCGCCTCTTCCTATGGACGCCCAAGGGGGTGTGCGGCTGCTATGAGCCGCGCGCCCCTAATGGATGAGGTACAAATATTAAAATCCCAATCGCCAAAAGATCAAAGTGCCCGTTAACTTAAGTTGAGTATAAAATAAGCCATAACTCAACCAATACAAGCCTCATTCGAGTTCCGCTCGAACCTACGGACTCGTCTCGAACAGAACAATCCATCTAAGGACTAATCAAACTTAGACGAATTAATTTCCTTACGCGCAAAGGCTAATATTCAATTCAAGCCCTCCGGCATTTCATCCGGCCCATCCTGACGCGCAATCAAAATATCCCACTGGAATAATTAAATAAAAAATTTTAAAAAAATTTACGGGTATTACAATCTTCCCCCCTTAAAGAAAATTCGTTTTCGAATTTTGGGGTAACTAAAGACTACCAGAACATCAAACAAATATGGATATTTCTCCTGCAAATCACGCTCCACCTCCAAGGTGACCTCCTAACTCAAGTGTGCTCCCAGCGGACCTTGACCAATGGTACCTCGTTGGATCTAAGCTTCCAAACCTGCTTGTCCAAAATCTCAATGTGTCTCTCCTCAAATGAGATCGCAATGTTTACCTTGACCACAATAGGCTCAAGAATGTGTGACTCATCTCTGACATATCACTTAAGCATCGACATATGAAACACGTGATGTATTTTTTTTTTCTGCAGACTTGGTGGCAGGGCCAACTCATAAGTCACATATCTTCTATGCCACAAAATAAGGAAAGACCCAATAAATCTGGGGCTCAAGTTTTCTTTCTTACCAATTCTCAGTACACCCTTCATAAGAGACATTTTCAGGAAAATCATGCCCCCCTCAGAAAACTCGACATGCTCCGAGCTACCAAGAGTCGCACCTTGATCATTTCACTTTATCCACGACATCTTGTACTAGATCTGGTCCAGTCATCATAGTCTTACCAGCCTCAAACCAGCCCACTAGGGATCTACATCAATGCCCATACAGGGCTTCAAAAGGTGTCGTCCTGATGCTAATCTGGTAGCTGATATAATAAGCAAACTCTACCAATTGTAGGTGTTTCTCCCAATCATCCTCCAAGTCCAGGACACTGGTATATACCAAATGAGGTATAAAATTCTAACAATTACTCAAATGAGGTATATACCAACTCAAGCATTATCTAAGTATGCAATAAATTTACAAGTAAAATAAAATCATCTACACTTCTTATATCATGATAGTCTCTACATAAAATATATTCATCATGATAGCGGCAATATAGAATATAATCATCATGATAATATCAACATAAAATATAATCATCATGATAACATCAACATAAAACATAATTACCATGATAAACTCCCCCTTACCTTGCTCGGCCGACCTCCCCAAACACCCTAATAGGGTACTCGACCGGGCCCCTCTTATCCTACCTTGGTTGCTCTTCAATTAAATAGCAAGTCTAGTTTCATAAAGTATATCTAGAAATATAATTTCTAACCACTACCTTCCTTACCCTATGCGGCCGAACCCTATCATAGGGAACTTGTACATGGCCGGCCCTTAAGGGTTTAGGAAATTGAGCTTTTACAAGTGTGGAGTTTTCCTAAATTTCCTTAGGTGTTCATGCACCCTAAACTTGTAAATCTATAATTTCTAACAAGTCAAGGATTTAGAGAAAATTTTAGCATGACTTATCTTATTTTTCTTCTATTCGGCCGGCCCCAACTCTCAAAGAAAACATCACGAAAATTCTGAGAAATCACATTATTATCAAGAGCATAAATCAATAACAAGAAACCGCATGATCCGCCAAAGAATCGACAAGAAAATTGTCACAATTTGCAATACAAGGGTTCAGCCCAAGCAAAGCCTTACTGTACAACCAAGGTTCAACCACTCACCAGAGAAAGAAATTGAAAAAGAAGACAGTCCTCCGCGCTCCCGCTTCAACGAAGTCCGGGTGCGTTGCCAAGTTCCAAATCCTCTCACGCCTTCTCCTTCTCTCTCGTGTAACCCAAAATCTAGCCGTCCAAAATAGATCTCCACCGTTCCCATCCAGAAGCAAAGGGTCTCGGACATGATCCCCAAATTTCAGTCCGATCAGCCCCAGGATAGTGTCCCGATCTCCCAATTAGGCGAAACTCGACGTAGCAGAATCCCGTTGAAGAAAACCAAAAACAAGGCTTCGGTAATTCCATCACAACGACAGATCCGGCTGTCAAAAACCAATCTCCATCAATAAAAAAGTAAATAGTGAATTTCAAAACTTACTATCCAAATTTCATTACGATCCGACCACGGACGCTCCATCGATCACGAAGTTTGATGGTGTCCGACGCTATAGGAGCTATCTGCCGAGATTTCCCTTCCTCCCTCTCTATGTGTGCGCCTCTTCCTATGGACGCCCAAGGGGGTGTGCGGCTGCTATGAGCCGCGCGCCCCTAATGGATGAGGTACAAATATTAAAATCCCAATCGCCAAAAGATCAAAGTGCCCGTTAACTTAAGTTGAGTATAAAATAAGCCATAACTCAACCAATACAAGCCTCATTCGAGTTCCGCTCGAACCTACGGACTCGTCTCGAACAGAACAATCCATCTAAGGACTAATCAAACTTAGACGAATTAATTTCCTTACGCGCAAAGGCTAATATTCAATTCAAGCCCTCCGGCATTTCATCCGGCCCATCCTGACGCGCAATCAAAATATCCCACTGGAATAATTAAATAAAAAATTTTAAAAAAATTTACGGGTATTACAATCTTCCCCCCTTAAAGAAAATTCGTTTTCGAATTTTGGGGTAACTAAAGACTACCAGAACATCAAACAAATATGGATATTTCTCCTGCAAATCACGCTCCACCTCCAAGGTGACCTCCTAACTCAAGTGTGCTCCCAGCGGACCTTGACCAATGGTACCTCGTTGGATCTAAGCTTCCAAACCTGCTTGTCCAAAATCTCAATGTGTCTCTCCTCAAATGAGATCGCAATGTTTACCTTGACCACAATAGGCTCAAGAATGTGTGACTCATCTCTGACATATCACTTAAGCATCGACATATGAAACACGTGATGTATTTTTTTTTTCTGCAGACTTGGTGGCAGGGCCAACTCATAAGTCACATATCTTCTATGCCACAAAATAAGGAAAGACCCAATAAATCTGGGGCTCAAGTTTTCTTTCTTACCAATTCTCAGTACACCCTTCATAAGAGACATTTTCAGGAAAATCATGCCCCCCTCAGAAAACTCGACATGCTCCGAGCTACCAAGAGTCGCACCTTGATCATTTCACTTTATCCACGACATCTTGTACTAGATCTGGTCCAGTCATCATAGTCTTACCAGCCTCAAACCAGCCCACTAGGGATCTACATCAATGCCCATACAGGGCTTCAAAAGGTGTCGTCCTGATGCTAATCTGGTAGCTGATATAATAAGCAAACTCTACCAATTGTAGGTGTTTCTCCCAATCATCCTCCAAGTCCAGGACACTGGTCTCATCATGACCTCTGGAGTTTATATGGTCCTCTCCGATTGGCCGTCGGTCCACGAGAGGAAGGCAGTACTGAACCTCACCTGAGTGCCCATGGCCTCCTAGAAAGACTGCCAAAATCTAGCTGTAAACCGGGTACCTCGATCAGATATGATCATCACTGGGACCCATGGTAGGCAACAATACAATCCAAACATAGCCGAGCATACTGATCAGCGGCGAGAGTCGTCTTTACCGAAATGAAATGCGTCGACCTAGTGAGTCGGTCCACTACAACCCATATGGAATCATTACCATTCCTCGACCTAGGCAGGCCCGTCACAAAATCCATGGTAATCTTCTCCCATTTCCATTCTGGCACATTCAGACTATTTAACAACCCTGCAAGTCTCAAATGCTCGGCCTTTACCCGCTGGCAGACCAAGCACTTAGATACAAAATCTACTACATCTCTCTCTTCATCTCTTCCCACCAATAGTGTTGTCGCAGGTCACGATACTTTTTCGTGGCTCCCGGATGCATTGTATAAGTGGAACTGTAAGCCATCTCAAGTACCTCCCTACAAACCCCTGCCATATTCGGCACCAATACTGTCACACCCCAACTGAGAGTAGTGTGATCGGCCAGGGCCTACATCCTGCCCTGTAGCCTACTGTCTACACTGACTGACAATAAAATAGAACATATCGAGAAAGGAAACCACGACACAATCGTTATTTAAAGTTTTCGAAATTCACAAATATATATTTTTCAACCCAAAGAAGAAAACCAACATCGTCACAAATAGAACGTCTCAAGTATCAAAGTTATTACAAACTTTTCAAAACACAACTGTCAGTGTAGAAATGGAAAATAACTACTACAAGACACTGGACTATGACCAAAGGACGCCGCTACGAGATATGGCACCACCACCTGCCCCCTAGCTGCACCATGACGACAAGCCTCGATCACTGATCATGCTCTGTAAAAACAAAGGAAACAAACCGTGAGTCCACTTGGGACTCAGTGAGCGGTTCTTTCGAACCTCCACATAATCTGCAGTTAGTCATGCATAACATATAAACAACATATAATATAATCAGGGAGGTAAGCTACTTTTTGATGTGAATATCGACCCCGTGGGTCATTTTGTATAAACCATATAGAAGAAACTTGTCATAACGGCCTAACCTTGCCACCTGGCATCCGGCCCTTAAGGCCTACTTATGGTGTAAGAATCCCGGCTACAACTGGCCCTACCATACAAGGTAGAATCACACTGGCCGTTCGGCCACATCATATCAAGATATAAACATGGAATCCCGGGCCATCGACTAGGATGGTCTGCTAGTCTCCGGACACCGTCTAGGGTAGGGATAGCTAGTCCCACCCAACTAGGGTCTGACACCTAGCGGGCCCGCTGGTGCATCTCAAGACCCAATCACTGAACGAGCTAAGTACTGGTCATTTTTGACCTCTACGCTTCTCGGCGGACCATCTCAAGCACATCACACAGTCAAATTTCCTAGGGTTTCCTTATATACACTTCGGGCGGTTGCCCATATCCGGCCCTAATCCAGTCTACAAGGTCAACAAATTAGTGCTGCCCTTCCAAAAACGTGTACACCTAATAGTTCTAGGTTTCCAAAAATGAATACTAGAAGTCCTAGAAGTTGTGTCATTTCCTAGCTAGGTTTCCATATATACTATGCATCTTGCAACGCCTTACATGTTATCTAACCCATTCTTCCTAGAACGAGCGAACTCGCCGACTGTGTAGGCACTCGACCTACCATTTCCACATCACTTACCAAATTAATTACGGATAGTAACATCATGAAGAGCCGCAGTAAAAAGTAAGTAATGTGGAGGTTAAACCAATATGGAACATACACTAAGCATAGCAACAATTAAACATGATATGAACAATTAAATGAAACCTTTCTTGACTACATATACCATATAAGCATTGGCAAGAATATTTCCAAAATGATAATATAGATCTACCCCAACAAATCACAACATGAATATGAATAAACATTAAGCGGAGGGATATGAACAACTACACAAAATCGTTTGTTTCCTCTCCCTTTCCCTTGATCGGTCGAAGCTCGAGCAAGGTAAACCTTGCTCGACCGAACCATCCATGTGGGAAGGGGCTGGAATTTATGCATATTAACCAGTAGAACAGTAAACATAAACTTCAAATTTAATTTAATATTTAAACATGAAGGTGTGAGTTAATGCGATAAAATAAGAGATCCAACAATCCAATATAAACAGCCCAACTTTTCCCCCTTCTACTGCTCGGCCAACTCGAGCAGGATGATGACCATGCTCGGTTGAACCCTCTAGAGGTTGTGGACTTGGCTGCGGTGTCCACTCGAGCATCAATCCAAAACTGAAAATAAAATGAATACAAATCGATACGCGAGTTGCGAGACGAGCGAGGAAATTGGAGAAAATTTTGGCATGACCTTTCTCCTTTTTCCTCGACTCGACCATCCCCTTAAAGCGAGAAATCAACATATTTTTAAACATGAAATCATAGTATGTACAATGATTTAAAAATCTAATATGGGGAAACAACCCGATCGGCAAAACTCGCGAAGAAAACCTCGATTTCAAAATCTATGGGGCCGGCCACCAGCCTCCCCTTAACATCTACTCTAACCACTCACCTTGAATTGGATCGCGAAGAAATCTTGATGAAATGAGATTATGATCTCCTCGAGCGTCGTCACGAACTCGGCGCCGACAAGATCTCCTCCTCTCTCCCTTTCTCCCTCTTGATGGGCTGTGTGCGGCTCTCTCTTTGAGCCGCACGGGTGGCTTGGGTGAGGGGTTTTATTCCCCTCATCCAATGACCCATTTGCCCCTCACTTGACTTGACTTCTTCTTGGTTTGATCCGAGTTTGATTCGGACTCAGATCCTATCCGCACTCATGAGTCGAACTCGACTTTAATAAGACATCATAAGCAAGAAAGGAAATAACCATTGAACTAAATCAACTTCATATTTCCATGGGTCGGGTTATACCTTCTACTCGATGCGATTTCCGCGGCTCGACCCGGCTAACCTCCGATCCGGTGCGCTGCACCAAAAAAGAGATTTTTATATTAGGAAAAAAAATTTAGGTCTTACAACTACCCTGTCTCAAAACCTAAAAACACCCTCGGAGTCAATCTTGAATCTATCACCAACATCGCCTCTCTCGGCCAAATTTCTAGCTAGAGCACAGAAAACATCCTCCCTCTGGGTTGAACAGAGCATGTCAATCAGGGTAGACTGAACGTGAGAATGCACTACCAAGTCACCCGGGTCGAACACAGACAATACCGCCCCGTTGCCCAAACTTCCGGCAAGTTCCCTCGCCAAACTTCCTATTCACAACTAGGTGCGCCAAATCCACTACCAATTATAAGATCTGCTATGTGCAGAGATGGACAATTTTGATTAGCCCATTAGCCAATTGCCCAACTAACTCATCTCAACTCAGAACTAGCAAAAAATTGGTATCGGATTTGTACATGCCCACCACGCACTAACCTTGATAGTTCACACTAATTGGATGACACCTCGCGGTCTCCGAGCTCTGTCAAAATTACATAACAAAACACTTCTACGCAGCTAGAATACTTATAAGCCCTTTCCCTCCATAACCATTAAGGTGTATGATTTCTGGCCCTTAACTCGACCAAACGAACCGCATCTAGTTTCCCTAGTGCATAACTCATGTAGATGCCCGGATTAAGAATCCAGATATCATACCAACATTCATTTTCTCAAGGAAATTCATCCACTACAACCAAAACTCATCTAGGATAGCTCTATAACCCCACCATTAGGATTCCAAAGTTTCGACCCATACCATCATAGGGTTGTTGTGCACCAAGCACACATTCACCCAAAGTTGGCGAAAGAAATCCATGAGGACATCACAAGTCCCAATTATCCTCGCAGTTGGGACTGTCCTAAGGGTAGACAATCCTTAAAATTCCAGACTATGCTATCCATCCTCGGGGTGACCAACCACAGTCTCACAAAGATGGCTTACCTACTTAATTCCAACGTCTTAACTTTGGTTCCTTGGCGGTGCTAAGCCCACTCTGGTCCGACTTGTTAGTGACCGGCTACCCCTATGCTCAACTACCTCGTAGCTAAGGTCTACCATACCATAAACATATAATATCAAATACATAAGTAAGACTATTCGGATAGTTGAGGTATTAAGTCGAACTACTCGAGTGTGTTCGTAAATGCCCCATCCCGACCCTCTCTAGGACCCTGAACTCTCATCAGGGTACTCTACCAAAATTACCAACCGACATAGACCATAGTTTCTATATGTCTGGGGTTGGACAATACAGCCGACCCTATCGCCTCCCTTAACTCTAGGGAGTGGCTGAATAGGACCCTAAGAGTTGGTTGTCCTGCTAGGTGAAATACCCTTAGTGTTCATTCAACACTCCTAATATTAATTTCATTCAAATGGAAACATTCCCATTACCAATCATCAATATGACCCATGATATTTTATCCCAACTTATGGTCTCTTCCTTAGGAACTTAAGTCATGAAAACCCTAGATTTATGAGAGGCTTTTAACAAGTACACCCTGTGTGGAACCACACACTAGGGACATAGGATCATTCATCCTTACAATAAATCCCGGTCTCCACCGTCCTACTTACCAACCACTTTCCGAAGTAAAGCCTCGAGCTAAACCACTCTCGGTCCTACTCAACTCTGGCCGCACATAATCGTGGCCCTTAAGCATATGGTCGCTTTACATCCACAATCATATTTCTTGAAATCTATGGGAGAAAGTTCTTTAATAATCCAAAATTTTGACCATAAGGGAAATTCATCATCAACCCTCCCCTACAGATCCCTCCTGTAGGACTCTATCAACCAGCACCCTAGGATCCCTAGGGCTGCCCTAACCAAACTGCACCATAGAGATTTAAACTATATAACGAGAACCAATGAATCATTCAAGACACTAAGTAAACATTGTAAGAATCTCTCATCCAGGCACCCCTACAAAGGTAGCACCCAAAAATTGTGCACTCTCTAGCACAGGATCATTCACGACCTCAAGTTGTGCTACCCTAGGACTATCCCAGATCCTCCTCAACTGGTCGTCTACTTCTACGATCCCGACCCCGCCATCGGCCTCGGCCTTGGCCTTGTGTATCTGTAGAATTGTTTCCACTGCCACTAATCGCAACATTAAACGTCACCATCACACTAGCATTTTAAGAATAGAAACATTATCACTATCAAGTAATTTATTCAACAACTTTTAAATTACTAACCACATGACGCGCTGAGGTGCAAACTTGACCGCCTGATCTCGTAACACAACCACACCGTATGTCAACATACTAGCTATGTCTCATACGGTACCCTAACTCTAAGTCGTAGTCAAGACCGAACCACATGCTCTGGTACCACTTTGTCACGCCCCAACTCAAGGTCACGTGACCGACAAGGATATGTGCCAATACCTCAAAGCCCGACTCATGCATTTCAAACCATGTAGATAAAATGACAATGATGTGACCAAACATAAAATGAATCAAGTACATTGATATGAAATGAATATTTGTTCAAAGGGAATACAGACTCCAAATGTTTCTAACAATGACAACTCAATGCATGAAAAGTAAATAACTACTCGACTACGACTCTCTAACTCAGTTTGCTACGAGATCAACGGTGTCGTTTGCCCCTCCAGCTGCGTCATGTCCACTAGTCAATACCTCATTGGTCAGGCTCTACAAAACAAAATTAAATAAACCGTGAGTCCATGAGGAACTCAGTGAGTGGTTCTACCGAACCTCCACCTAAATCCTAGATACATAAATATATAGCATTAAATAATTTCTCAGCTAAGCTCAGAAATTTGGTACATCACCTGGCCATTTGGCCAACCAGCATGAATGAGAACATTCAGCCATACCTGGCCCAGCACAACATAAATGATACCCGGCCATATCTGGCCCACATGCATAATAATACCTGGTCATAACCGGCCACACAAGCATAAGTAATACTCGGCCACAACCGACCACACAAGTATGTAATTTCATGATTTCACAATGTGCACAGTTCAACTTGATCTGCATAAAGCAAATCTCTGGGTCCTTCAGCTAGAATGGCTAGCTAGCTAGCTAGCTTCTGGTACCCCACCGGGTTGGGATGACTCATCCAACCCAAACTCAAGTCAAACATCAACGTGACCCACTGACGTATCTAAACCCTCCGCCACTCGGGTCTAACACCAACGTGGCTCACTGGTGTAATCTCAATACCCCTTATCGCTTGCTGAGTCGGGCAAAAGCCATGTCGGCTAAAGACGCTCCTCAATCCGACCATCATAAACACAATACACAATACACAGTACACACAAGATTTCTCTACTCATCCAAAACTACCCGGGCATGTGCCCATACCTAGCCCCTTCCCGGGCTTTGCCCATACACAGTACACACAAGGTGTGACTATCATGACTATAGTACATAGTTTCGTAGCCCTACTTATGATGTCTCTATGTTTGGAATTAAGTATTTAATTTCTAATGCTCACCGTCATCTACTAGTAGGGGTATGTCATGATTTCATGTTCAATATGTCACAAATATCTCTTATATTTGTCTATCTTTGAAACATAATAAATATTGCAAGCATACACCTATTTTTAGCATCCTTGTAGATAATTACTACAACTAGAATTTAATTCACAACGTTCCAAAAATAGGACAGCTCAACAACTTAATTACAACATTTATCAAATAATTTTCAGCAATTAAATATGCAATTTCTGCAATTAAATAAATGAATTCAGCATGGTAAATAAAATTCCAGCAATTACTCAAATGAGGTAGAACCAACTCAAGCATGTTCTCAAGTATGGAATAAATTTACGAGTAAAACAAAATCATCTACACTTCTTATATCATGATATCCTCGACATAAAATATATTCGTCATGATAGCAGCAACATAGAATATAATTATCATGATAATATCAACATAAAAATATAATCATCATGATAACATCAACATAAAACATAATTACCATGATAAACTCCCCCTTACCCATGCTCGGCCGACCCTCCTCAAACACCTTGATAGGGTACTCGGCGGGCCCCCTTTTGTCCTACCTTGGTTGCTCTTCAATTAAATAGCAAGTCTAGTCTAATAAATTATATCCAAAAATTTAATTTCTAACCACTACCTTCCTTACCTTATACGGTCGAACCCTATCATAGGGAACTTGTCACCGGCCCTTAAGGGTTTAGGAAATTGAAATGAGTTTGTTTGCAAAAATTTAGAAGCCATTTTCGTTTCGTGAAAATTGAAATGAGTTTTCGAGTTTCGAATTTTCAATTTCGATTTTGTTGTTTGGCAAAAACGTATTTGTTTTATATGTCCTGCTTTCATGTTTCGTGAAACGAAAATAGCGAAAACTTGTTTGTTATTTTCGATGACTATTTTTGGGACGAAAACTGAAACTGCGTTTGTTTATCATGTTTTCGGATTTTATTTATAATTTTTAACAAAAATAATATTAATTAAGTTAGTTAGTAAATAAATATTACTATGAATATTATTTTAATATTTAATTTAATTATTAAAAATATTTTAAAAAATTAAAATTTTTGAAAATTAAAATTAAGAATATTATTAAATTATTTTTAATTGTTATCAACTAATTATAAGTATGAACTAAGTATAAAATTAATATTGAGTAAGTATAAATTAATGTTTTGATACTTATCGTCATTCAAATTAGTATATTCAAATTGATACTAAGTAAAAATTACAAGTTATCTACTAAGTATAAATTGACTAAGTTAACGTTATCGTCGTTTGGTACTAAGTATAAATTGACTAAGTTATCAACTAATTAATATTGACTAAGTATAAATTATCATGATTTAATACTTATCGTCATTTAAATTGACTAAGTTATCGTTATCTTAATTTATTGTTGTAATTTAATAATGTTAATTAATGTAATATATTTTATGCGCTTGGCGACAAATAATCAAAAGTAATCAATACACAGCTCTTTAAGTTGAATATCAATACATAACTCTTTTAAGTTTACTATTAGTTCACAAAATTCATATCCATACATAATTAACAACAACAATAGGTTTACAACAACCAACAAAACATAAGGACTTAATCAGCCAAGGCAGCCAGCATCATTAAAACATGTTGATTTCAAATTATAGCCAGCATCAGCCAAGGCATCAACCAGACAAAGGCATCAATTTGCAGCAACCAACACCAAAGAATCACCACCAGCAACAAAGCATACTCAATAGACAATGCACCAATTTTGATTCAAATTACAGCACCTAACGCTATATTCGGCATCAAAATTGTATGAATGTAGGACTATGAAGAAAAATATGTATCACCATTAGTTGGTGATCGCCTCCAATTCATAGCCCACCAAAAAAAGGTTTGCCCATTATCTAATAACCACACAATTATAAAATCAGCACAACCACACAATGATAAAATTAGCACAACCACACAATAACATCAAAACCCTAGATCGGAAAAACATCAATTGATATAAAATAGCAATGCATATAAATACTTGATAATGGATAATATTACTTTACGACTTTAGGAGGAAAGTGCGCATAACCATTAATTTGATTAGTTATCGCCTCCAAATCCTCGCCGACAATAAAAAATGAATAAAAATACAAAATATGACAAAATATGACAAAATCACAGCAATATAACAACATCACAACACCATAATAGAATTATCCAAAACATCACAGCACCATGAGAATTATTCAAAACATCACAGCACTATCACAACATTATCCAAAATATCACAGCACCATCACAACATATAATTACAACACAAATTATCTAAAACATCACAAAATCATTACAGAATTATCTAACTTACTTACACACAAATAGCATAGCAATAAAAATAAGTACTAGTAACCCCTTGAATCTCATATCAATGAGCTTGTCAATTTTAGCCTCTAGTTGCAATGGGAGGTCCCTACTGGTTTGGTTCACTTCTTGTTCCCTATCGCGTATGGTTGATGCAATGAGAGTGATCCATTGGAAGATTCCACAACCTTGGGACTTCCAGAGCAAGCCGCAAATAAACAGTCGGGTTTTTTTTGCAGTTTCACTTATTCTTACTGCGGCTCGTATACCACAAAAATATAATCTAGTCTGATATCGCAAGTATGTTGTATTTTCACTAACGCGACTTGACGAAGCTGTCATACTATTTAGTAAAACCAAAATTAGTACTATACACTAACAAAATTAAATCTAATTGAAAGCATCATGAAAATAGATTACATGTTTAAAGCATCATTGTACAAGCTAAAATCATAATGAAATATATAAATACATCATGTGGAAGCTAATCAGCGGCGATGTGCCCAAAGCTGATTGGTGATACCCTCACGAATTTCATGCATTACATTTTGGCTAGAAGAAGGTCCCCCTATTGATGATGGAGTAGTAGGTTCATCTAGAACCTTCATCATCAATAACCACTTCTTCATTGTTCCAAATATCTAATAATTCATCAGAATTACGATAATTAATAATGAAGTTGTGAATTGTACAACAAACCAAGACAATACTGCTTTGTCTTGCAAGCCCGTAGTTCGACATCTTCTTTAGAATTGGAAAACTTGCTTTCAAAAGTCTAAAGCATCGTTCGATGACATTCCAAACAAATGACATTCCGAACAACTGCACATAACAACTGCAAGTACTAGTTGAAAAAAAACATAAACTGAACATAACATAATCATGTCCATACACAAGCTGAAAAAAAAAAATAACCCAACAACAAGTGCAAGTATTGAAATATAAAAAAATGAAAGGTGCACATACAAGGGTGCACATAGTCATGAAAACAAATAATAAATATTGTTTCCAAATTGTTCACTCACTCACTACAAATGTTTTAGCCAATTGATCAATTTGTCATCTGGCAATGGCAATGTCATAATAAGTTCTTGAGCTTTCAGATTACTATGCATAAAAGTGCATGTCTTAGCATGCGTTTCTTTAGATAGCCCCTGCAAATTAGATAAATGCTCATCGTAATTTGTATGGGTATATGGATTGGGGGGGGGGGGCTATAATAGCTGATGTGGCCTCAATTCAGGCACGACGAGCTGCAATGTGTTTAGTCATAAGTTCAAATAACTTTTGCTTATCTTGTTCTATAGATGATCTCACCGATGATTTATCTCGTTTCTTACTACGACTTGAAGTTACAAAAGGATGTCTAGGGATTTCATCGTTAGTATACCCAGTGTCCTCTTCCCCTTCTTGTTCCACAACAACAGGCTCCTTACCACGAACATTCTGCCCCAAAAGTTGATCCTCTAATTGACGCTCCTCATCTGAATTCAAAGGTGTCTCTGTAGATAATCGGGCCATCCCACCAGTTGCAGATTGATTCTGAAAAATTAATTCCAACAAAGGTAAGTTGGGAGGTGGCTCATTCCTAAACTATTTGAAATAATCTTTTCTTCCTCATTTCTGCATACGAAATTGACTATATTAACATGCTACCCAATACGATACATAATTAACTCTATTAACAAAAACCTACCGTGATATTCCACATAATTTCGTCAGCCTCAATCCTCCCAATGTCGGGATTCCAGGTGACCCCAGTGTGGTTAATCAATTCTTGCCAATCTTTAACAAACGATGAAGGCGAAGTTTCTTTCCCTTACATTTATCAAATGCGTACCTAGTGTCACATTTTCCCTTAAGTTTAGTGCTAATTTTTCCTACACAGGATTGTCAAAATTCAAATTGTCTAATTCTATCTGTTTATTATGAATTATAAACAAAAAGGCTTCAGTAACATCTTTGGACCAATTTTTTGACTTCTCCCTCAGATTACGATGGCCACCCATTTATAATTATATCTATTATAACAAAACAGTATATATCAGAACAATATATGACATAACAATATATATCAAAATAGCTTATAATAGAACAATATATATTAGAACAGTATATATCAGAACAGAATATATCAAAAAAGTTTATAACAGAACAACATATATCAGAATAGTATATAACAGTGGAACCAATAAAGAACCAATAACATATGTAATTAAGAACATCAGTGTGTGTATATATAATAAGAAATTTATACACATAATTGATACATATAACTAATACAAAAGAAATTGATAACAGATAACAATATCATCAAAAGAAACTGATAATAGATAGCAGTATCATCAAATAGATAACATATAGTAGTATCATAAAAAAAAACTGATAACATATAGCAATATCATCAAACTAATAAGGTATAAAAGTATCATCAAAAGAAACTGATAATAGATAGCAATATCATCAAATAGATAGCAATATCATCAAAAGAAACTGATAACATATAGCAGTATCATCAAACAGTATAGCAATATCATCAAATTGATAACTGATAGCAGTATCATAAAAAGAAACTTATAACAGATAATAATATCATCAAATAGATAGCAGATAGCAGTATCATCAAAAGAAACTCATAACAGATAGCAATATCATCAAATAGTATAGCATGATCATCAAACTGATAACATATAGCAGTAACATTAAAAGAAACTCAGAATAGATAGCAGTATCATCAAATAGTAAAATAGTTCAATTGATAACAGATAGCAATATCACCAAAAGAAACTGATAACAAATAGCAATATCATCAAAAGAAACTAATAACTAATAGCAATATCATTAATAATCATTGAATAAAATTTGAATAGATTTAACATTTGAACAAAAATTAATAAACAAACCATAGAACAGATTGAATAAAGATAAACAAACTGATAATAGTGAACTCAGATAAGAGATAATGCATAACTGATAATGTACATCATAACACATCATAACACAATGAGATAGATAATGCATAGATAATGTACACATGTAAACATTAATCAGATAAGCGATAAAATAGATCAACATTATCAGGTTAATGAAGAATATATTGTCCATCTATTAACAATGGTATGAAGCAGCATGATTAACAGTGAACAAATATATATGATAAACAACATATATTACTAAAGTGAAACAACTAGAATAACTGATAATGGAATAACTGAAGTGAAGCAACAAATATTACATGATAAGCAATAACTAAAAGCAACATGATTAAATAGATTATTCATATCAAATATATGATTAACAAGCAATAACTGAAGCATGATTTAACAGTGAACAAGCAATCCATTAATTATTATAACAGTCAAGCAACAAAAATGAAGCAGCATTATTAACAATGAAAGAAAAAATAAACAAATAAACATAACAAATAGTATAATAAATTGATAACAAATTGATAACATAACATAAAAAAAACTAATAATGAAACAATCACATAAAGTATAGATAAAGTATACAAGTGATACAAGTGATAACCCTAGTGAAACAATTGATCAAACAAGATAAAGAATACAAATTGATGACTCTGTATCATACTACACCAGAATACCCTAGATCTATATAACCCTAAAAATAAACTCAGTCGAACCACCAAAAATTTTTGGAATAAATCATAAAATCTGATATAAGCATAGATAAAAAGCCAAAATCGAAAAACAAAACCCTAGATCGAAAACCTCTAGATTGGAAACCCTAGATCGAAAACCCTAGATCGGACACCAGAACATCAAAACCTTAGATCGAAGCAAAATCAAAACCCCAACATCATAAACCCTAGATCAAAAACATAGATCGGAAACCCGAACATCAAAACCCTAGGTTGAAGAAACATCAAAACACAAGTCGAAAGAACATCCAAACAACAAAACCCTAACTCAAAAAAACAATGGATATAACGGCAAAACCCTAAATCAAAAACCCTCGATTGAAAACCTGAACATCAGAACCCAATAAAAATCGAAGTCGACGAGTGATGAGTGAAAAAAAATAGAAACTTGAGCGAAATAAATCATACCCGACGAAGGAGATCGTCGACGAGTGGATGAGTAGTAACCACCAAAGTCGATGAAGGAGATCGCCAACGAGTGTCTATTTTCGAAGGTGGCGACAACTTATCGCCTATCGCCACAAGCAGTCGGGTGAAGAGTCGGGGGTCATGAGTCAAGTGAGGGAGCCCTAATGGTCGAGCACATGGGTTTTGTTCAGTTTTCGGGCGAAACGGGCGAAAAGTGCGAAAATTGCATGATATTTAGAAGTATGCCACTGCACTTTTCGTGAGTTTTCGCGAAAAGCATGAAAATTTTCGGCCCGTAGTGTTAATTGGACTTTTGCGAAAAGCCATTTTCACGAAACTGGAACCGAAAACCCTTACACTTTTTGTCAACAAACACGATTTCAATCCAGTTTTTGTTTACAAATGTGGTGTCTTCCTAAATTTCCTTAGGTGTTCATGCACCCTAAACTTGTAAATCTACAATTTCTAACAAGTCTAGGATTTAGAGAAAATTTTGGCATGACCTCTCCTATTTTTATTCTATTCGTCCGACCCCAACTCTCAAAGAAAACACCATGAAAATTCCAAGAAATCACATTATTATCAAGAGGGGAAATCAAGAACAAGAAACCACATGATCCGCCAAAGAATCGACAACAAAATCGTCACAATTTGCAATACAAGGGTTCGGCCCAAGCAAAGCCTTACTCTACAACCAAGGTTCAACCACTCACCGAAGGAGGAAACTAGAAAATAAGACGGTCGTCCACGCTCCCGCGTCAACGAAGTCCAGGTGCGCTGCCAAGTTCCAAATCCTCTCACGCCTTCTCCTTCCCTCTCGTGTAACCCAAACTCTAGCCGTCCAAAATAGATCTCAACCGTTCCCTTCAAGGTGCAAGGGGTCTCAGACATGATCCCCAAATTTTAGTCCGATCAGCCCCGGGATATTATCCCGATCCCCCGATTAGGTGAAACTCAACGTAGTAGAATCCTAGAGAAGAAAAAATAAAAACAAGGCCTTGGTAATTCCATCACAGCGACAGATCCGACCGTCAAAAACCAATATCCACCGATCAAAAATTACATCATGAAGTCTAAAACTTATTGTCCAAATTTCATTACGATTCAACCATGGACGCCCCGTTGATCGCAAAGTTTTATGGCATCCGACGTTATAGGAGCTGTCTGCCGAGATTTCCCTTCCTCACTCTCCATGCGTGCACCTCTTCCTATGGATGCCCAAAGGAGTGTGCGGCTACTGCTATGAGCCGCGCGCCCCTGAGGAATGAGGTATAAATACTAAAACCCCAATCGCCAAAAGACCAAAGTGCCCCTTAACTTAAGTTGAGTCTAAAATAAGCCATAACTCAACCAAAACAAGCTCAATTCAAGTTCCGCTCGAACCTACGGACTTGTCTCGAAGAACCCATCTAAGGACTAATCAAACTTAGATGAATCAATTTCCTTACATGCAAAGGCCAATGAAATTCAAGCCCTTCAGCATTTCATTCGGCCCATCCTGATGCGCGATCAAAATATCCCGCTAGAATAATTAAATAAAAAAATTTTAAAAAAATTGCGGGTATTACAACTATCCTAAAAAAAATTAACATCAAAACATGCCCACTAGTCCAATATTTCGACACTAATCTCTATCTTGGAAAGTGACCTATACTCACAAAGGTATAGGCTAAATCTATCACAATCATATGTGCATAAACATAAAATGAAATAAGCCCTCATATGGGATCATAGTAAAGTTCTCCAACACTTAGCCAAAATTTCTGCACTTAAGTACAGTTTTAGATAGCCTTTTTTACCACACATGCCAATCCTTAAATCTCAATGAATTTATCCTAGAAATTGCATATCAAGCAAAACCGTATAACATACTAACCATTCCTTAAGTTTCAAGCCATTTGGATAATTGATTGATCACGAAATAGCACGACGAACCTGTCAAATCCAGCTTTTCTGCAACCACAACCAGATTTCACATATTCAACTAGCCATATTACTAAGCTCATAAACCTGTCAATTCCAAGCCAATTTACCTCAGATTTGATTTGTATGCTTGTCTACCTATCCCACAAGCTTTCCCCAAAGTTTCACAGTCGTAGGGCGACGAGTCACCCTCCGTATATCGCATCAAACTCACCAACTTAATGTAAAAACTGCTATGTGCAGAAAAGGGCAAATTCACCAAGCCCTCTTAAAAAATTCCATAAACCCTTCCATATCAACTAGTAACCTCCTGAAATTTATCATTGGTAATATATATATGTGCTACTAACTCATTCTAACATCTCACTTGAATAGGACAACATCCCGGTCTCCAGAACGCGTGTCAAACATGTCAACTTAATAATTTGGGCAGATTTGCAATGCTCTTCTTGGATGTTTGAAACTGATTCACTTGTTAGAAATTATGAATCATCATTCATAACTTCAATATTTTCTTCACAGCCTATTATATTGATTTCAGCGAAGGTTTTATAAATGAGATATTACTTGGAAGCAAATACTGAAAGAAACATCCATTTGTTTCTTAACTTGGGGTTTCAACTCTTCACATTTTCACTTAAAGTAATAACAATATTTTTAAAGTTACTAATAAGGCAAATAGATTTCACTGCATACCTAGTTCTTTTGTTTCAACTCTATTCATTTGGATATGTTCTGTTCATAGTTTGCTTATAGTTTACTTCACTTTGGATATGTTCTGTTCATAGATTTGTTTTGTTCATGGATATGTTCTATTCATTTGGATATGTTCTGTTCATAGATAATTCACATGTTGGTTTCAGTTTTAATTTTAACAATATCCTTTCCAGAAATTTATTTATTGAATGTCTTTTAGCTCAACTAGAATTAATTGACATGTTGGTTTGGTTTACGATTTGGTATGATTTGCGATGATAGAAGAAATAGTTGAACATGGGTGGCCACCGCAAACCCAGAGAAAACGTGACTGAGTGGGCCAACCCTGTCACTAAAGAATTTTTGAAATTTTTGGTAGAGTACACAACACAATGTGATACCACCAACTATGATAAGAAAAGTTGGGAGGGGATTAGTGATAAGTTGGAGGAAAATTTTGGAGGGAAATTTGGTTTTGATAAGTGTAGACAAAAAAAATGTCATCTACATAGAACTTATCATTTCAAAGAGCTAATTAACCATACTGGAGTAACTTGGACCCTGACATAAATATCATTGAAGCTAGTGAAACCATTTGGAATTAGTCTTCGGTATGTCTTTTTTTTTACTAGTACTTTCCTTTATAAGTCTTATGACAACAATGTACAAATAAAAAGTTTCTATTGGTGTGCATACGGTTGGAGATCCATTCAAAATACATTGAAATGGTCCACCTAAATTTTATGAATTGATGGATCTAGCATTTGCTACTCAGCCAGCAATAGGCCACTTAGCTTGTTCCTCTACTCAAGCAGCATTGAACTTGGACGAAGAGCGTTAGGTTGAGAATGAGTTTAGAGATATAGGTCGAGGGAAATGACCAATGAGAGTGCATAAGAATGAGGGGACAGATTCAAGTGGGGGTGCAGAAACAATTGTGAATAGACCCTCCCCTAATTTTGCAATGGGGTCATGTAGTGGTCGATCGAGAAAAAGAAGTAATTCGTCTTGTTTTTTGGAGAAAGCCTTAAATGTTGCAAATGCACTAATAGATAGGTTGGGTGGAATCTGTTGGCTTAAGGTTTTCAACCTTGGTCTTAATATCAGTTTTGATGATAACAAACATGGAACTAATGTTTCATTGAGAAATACTTTCAGGTTCCAAGTCGGTTAGCGCACAACGTCCGCGATCGAAAAAATCGGAGAAATCAAAAAAATCGGCAAGGACGCTCGTCGACGCTCGAGATTCTTCGGGAAGTTGAAGTTTAGGTTTAGGGTGTCAAGTTTATGTTATAAATCCTCATGATGATTCATAAGAACCCAAAAACTAAACCCGGACCCCAAAACATGAAAACCCGAAAACCGCCCTGAAATTCACTAAGCCTAGGGAGTTCTTTGGAGGGCTATATGACCTAGATATTTTCTTGACACAAAAAAATGGCAATAATTGTTCCTTGGGTAGAAACTAGATAACGAGGTATTTTAAAAGATTTTTTGGAAGCCTTTAGCCTACACATATTTGACCCAAGAGATTAGAAAATTTTTGTTTTTCAAAAATTTGTACTAGACCCCAAAAACTAGATTTTGATTCTTAAGGATTTTGATGTTTTAAATATTTTTATTGAATCAAATGGGGGGTAATCCTTATATAAAATTTATGTTTTAAAGTTATTAGCTTAAAGTTAAGAAATGTTATACAAGTAGACTTAGCGAAGACGGAACCCAGAAACGAGCAAACGAGCAAAAAAACCAGCAAACTGAGCCGATTTTTCCAATTTCGATCGACCGGTCAATCGACCGAATAGGGTTGAAAATTGGCAGTAGCCAATTCAATCGACCGGTCGGTCGACCGAAGTATGCCAGAAAGCGGCAGTAATGTCTTCGGTCGCTCAGCAGTCGCTCGGTCGATCGACCGACGATCGATCGGAAGGCGGAAAACGACTAGTTTTCGTGCCGTTGAGTCGTGCTTCACCCGAGCCTTCTTCTTGGCTCTATAAATACCTATGCCTAAGCCTTCCTTTGACACTTTGGATCACTCCTAACCTTCTTGAACCATCTTGTGATCATTCCCAAGCCTTATTGAGTCAATTCTTATGGAAACCCTAGCTTTGATCTCTCATCTCTTTGATTGAGCCTTACCTTCATTGTTTCATCATCAAAGGCATCAAGAGGAAGCTAGGAATCTTGTTGTGGAGCTAAGTACTTTATTGTTTGATTTATTGCTCCATTTTTTATTGTATTTTGTTTTTTATTTCATTGTAATTGAACTTGTGTAAACCTAGAGTGCTAGGTTGATTGAGTTGGTGGTTGCCTTGGTGTTAAGGCTTAAATCCACCATTGTAAACTTAGTTTAACTTAGTTTACTAGGATTAGTTGAGTTGTCCCTTAGATTGAGGTGGGAGAGTGCTCTCGGTAGGAAGGCGGGATACTTCCAGGTGTGGAAGTGCCTTCGGTTTGAGAGTGGAGACTTTTCGGTGTAAAGTCATCTTTGTAAGGGAAACGATATAATCTAGTAAAGCTAAGTTTGGAAATCCTAAGCGGGGTGCTTAGGTAGTGGAGTAGGCATTGGGGCCGAATCACTATAAATCACCGTATTTGCATTGCTTCTTCTTGCGTTTGCTTAATTAACATATTCACTTTGCTTCCGCTTGTTATTGGATTTGTTAAATTGCCTAAGTAACCAAGTAAACAATTAAAACCGGAATTAGGCAAATCGATTAGTAAGCACACTATTCACTCCCCTTCTAGTGTGGTCATTTCACCCAACAATTGGTATCATAGCGGGTTGTAGATTGATATTTTACCATCTCCTCTACATCGTCTCTCGATCCGAAAAATGGCACTAGAGTGTTTAGCGTCTTCACCTCCTAAGTTCGATGCCTTGAACTTTGGTCTTTGGAAATATAGGATGTACACATATTTAAAGACTAAAGGTTTAGGTGTCCTTAACATGTTAAGACTAGAATTTATTGAGTCTAAGGTTGACATGCATGCTTGGAGTTAATTAGATAAGAAAGTGTTTAAGTATAATGGAGATGTCATGAATTGTATTCTTTGCACATTATCAAATGACATCCTAGATAAAGTCATGCATTGCTCTTCGGCTTATGATTTATAGGTCATTTTAAATCTTTTATATGATTATGCCAAAACTGAAGAGATTGGCACTTTTGATGAAGGTGATGATGACAATGGTCACTCACCTACTACTAATCTCGGTTTTGATGCTCATAGTGCTTCTAGTCAAAGAAGCAACTCTAAGAGCCAAAAATGAAATGTGATTTGTCATGCTTGCAAAGAAAAGGGCCACATTAAGAAGAATTGCCCTTCATTATTGAACAAGGCAAAGAAGAGGTCAAAAGCTTCTATATCATCATCCCATTCATATGAAGCATCCTCTTGCAATGACTATGAAGCTACTTCAAAAGTTTGCCTCATGGGTACCAATGATGAGGTACACTCTTTCCCTTCTAGTCATAATAATGATAATGATAGTACTAGCTCGTCTAGTTCATTCAATATGTCATATGAAGAACTAGTTGAGGAATATCAAAAAATGTATGCCTTGCTTATGAAAAAGAACAAGGAAAATATAAATCTAAAGAAGGAAAACTCTAAGCTTAGTTCACATTTGCATGCCTTAGAAGTAGAAAATGAAAAATTAAAGACTAGGCTTTATGATTCATGCCATGATAACTTAGAACTTGAGCTTAAAGCTTTGAAATATAAAAATGATAATTTAAAAAATGAAAATTGCATGTTAAAAACTCAATTGCATGCTATTCAAAAATCCATGAATGATTTGAAAAGTGAGGTCATTTTCTTGAATAAGAAAGTAAATGAATTCAAAAATGTCTTATCTACTAAGAATACTAGAATGAGAAATATTTATGTAAAGAATGCCAATGTTCATCATCATTCCCATGCTAAGTATTCTACCATTAAACCTCATGTTCAAAAGAAAAATGTTTCATTTAAGAATGCTCATCTTCATCATAGCTCACATGTCAAGCATTCTAGTGATAAATCACATGTCCATAGGGAAAATAAAAAGTTTCATGGACATTGCTTTTGTTGTGGTACATATGGCCATGCAATCTATGATTGTGCATTTAAGAAGAATCCAAGTGTTGCTAAGACACTTTGGATACCTAGGCCAACTAACCCCCAAGGACCCAAAGTCATTTGGGTACCAAAGGTTTCTTGCTCTATTGTTGGGGGAGCTACCACACAAGGGTGAGATGAAGTTGGTTGATTGAAGTTGATTGAGGATTCAAAGATTATACCATTTCAAAGTTGCAACTTCAAGTCATCTTGATGCCTTAGTAAGGTTGGCATCAAAAGTACTTTGGCATCATCTCCTATACTCTCTTGCTTAAATTATAGTTGGAGTTTGATATATGCTTAATATTAGTAGATTTTCCGCTCTTGATAAGTTTTAAAAACATTTTTGACTTTTGATTTCCGATCTCTTCGGAGACCTATGTGGCCTATAACGGGCCTAAGCGACCTTGCGATTCTAAATCGTAGGCTCATTGTGGCCTTTCGGTTTTCAACCAATAGGAATGGTTGGAGATCATATTTTCATATTTATTATTCGTGTGATCTCTTAAAATTCATTAAGTATCACTTGATTTCATTTAAAACGGATTTCAAACTATCTAGCAAAGTTGTATTTTGAAAATGATATTTGAATCTCTCTTTACTATTTGGTTTGCTTAGCTTGCTAGTTGCCTTAATTTCATTATTTACTAATAAAGTCTACCTGCAAGTTAAAAATATTAATGGAAGACTATGCTATCATAAAGAAAATGAAAAAGGAAATGAAAAGTTTGGAAAATTCCAAGAATGAGGTATCAGTTTGTTTTTGCAAAAATCTTAGTATACTCATGATCAATTTTGCATGATAAATATTTGAAAGTTCATGAGTAGGTAAAATTTTGATAACTTAGGAAATTTCATGATATTTTGATTGAATGAATTTTCCTCTAGGTTGAAATTTATATTAGAGACCTCATTTTGAGTTAGTAGTTGGAAAACATGTTTAGATACACACATGACATGATTCTAGATGTTTAAACTTGAAAATTCATGTGTAGATGAACAAGGTGATAACTAGATCACTTTAGGGGACTTAAGCTTGGAAAAGTTTGACCCAAGTCAACAAATCGACTTGGACACTTTATTTTAAGTCCAAACTTCATAAACGTGTTTAGAAATAGGTGACATATTTCCATGCACTTAGAATGAAAAATTCATATGGATATGGATAAAATGACATAGATGTCATTTCATGATAACCTATTTTGAACCAAGTTGACCCAAGTCAACAAATTAACTTAGAGGTCTCATTTTCAATCCATTTTTTAGGAACAAATTTAGATTTACTCATGTTAGGTATCCAAAGGTTTAAGTTTGAAAAACCATGAGTAAATGATAAGATTGACACTTAGCAAGTTTCAAGATAACTAGTTTATTTTTGAATAAAATCATGCTAGGTTGATATCTTGACTTAAGGACATAATTTCCATTTCAAACTTGACATACACTCTTTACATGATCATTTTGTGGTGTCATAAAAGTTTGAATGAAAACTGAACACGTTTTGAAAAAATAACTGAAAATTACGGAAATACCATTGAAATTTTAGCATTTTTAGTTATTTCTAGAAAAATATAGAAAAATCATTTTTAACTGATTCTTGAAACTACACCTTCATTGAAAAATCTAGTTTCTTCAGTAAAAGTTTTAAAATGTTTCATCAAGAATCAGATTTATAGTGGAATTTTAAAGTTGGATTTCAAAAATACAAAGTATCATCCTCTTGAAATATCAATCTTTCCAATACTTTAATTTTTCGTCAAAAACTTCAAATGAAACTTTGTGCATACTATTTTGATTCTATTATCGTTCTCATTATTCTTTGAGTGAAATTATTTCTAAAAATGATTTTTGATATCTTGAGCGATATCCTAAAATGAGTTTTTGGTTGAAATCGAGATCGATTGAAAAATGGACTTTGAAAATTCATTTTGAGTTCAAACTTGACACATGAATTTCAAATGACCATGCAGCGATATCTTGAAAGTTTGAATAAAAAATGATAACTTTCGGGAAAAAAAAACACTTGAAATTTACGAAAATGCCCCTGGAATTTCAAGAATTTTATGAATTTATAGGAAACTGATTTTTGACTAATTCTTGAACCTGTAGATTCCTTGAAAAATCTAGTTTGTCCAGTTAAAGTTTCAAAAAATTTCTTTAAAAATATGATTTTGTATGGATTTAAAAGTTTGATTTTTGAAAACTTAAAGAATTTGACCTAAGTCAAAAAGTGACTTAGAAATCTTATTTTCAGCCCAAACTTGACTCGTATACTTAGATTCACTCATGTTAGATGTCCAAGTGCCTAAGTTAGAGAAAACATGAGTAGATAGCAAAATTTGATACTTAGCATTTTCATGTTTTCAAGCCTACTTTGAATGAAATCGTGCTAAGTTCATATCTTGATTAAATGACATTAGTTTCACTTCAAACTTGATATACATGTTTTAAATGACCATATCTTGGTATTTTGAAAATTTGAATGAAATCTAAAAATGTCATGAAAAAGATATGATATTCACGAAAATATCCATACTTGAGTACATACATGACTCTTAGTTTTGGATTCTATCTATCATTCTTTGATATCATGTATTGATTAGTCTCATATCAAATATTTGTTCTTCATCTCTTTGGTTGAAATTTTCATGTCTCATGAAAAATAATTTTAGAGTCTCAACTTTGACTAGATTGACTTTTCTAGCTCTTTTTTATTGATGTCAAAAGGGGGAGAAAAATATAGGAAAATGGGAAGAAAATAAAGAAAGACCATGTATATAGATAGGGGGAGTTTTTCTTCATAGATATGCATATTGATATGGGGAGAAATCCCATAGATATGCTCGTCGACGCTCGGGATTCTTTGGGAAGTTGAAGTTTAGATTTAGGGTGTCTTGTTTATGTTGTAAATCCTCATGATGATGCATCAGAATCCAAAAACCAAACCTGAACCCCAAAACATGAAAACCCAAAAACCGCCCTGAAATTCACTAAGCCTAAGGAGCTCCTTGGAGGGCTATATGACCTAGACATTTTCTTGACACAAAAAATGGTGGTAATTGTTCCTTGGGTAGAAACTAGATAACGAGTATTTTTAAGGATTTTTTGGAAGCCTTTGGCCTACCTATATTTGACCCGGGAGATTAGAAAATTTCTGTTTTTCGGAAATTTGTACTAGACCCCAAAAACTAGATTTTGATTCTTAAGGATTTTGATTTTTTAGATATTTTTATTGAATCCAAATGGGGGGTAATCCTTATATAACATTTATGTTTTAAAGTTATTAACTTAAAATTCAAAAATGTAATATAAGTAGACTTAGCGTATACGGAATCCAAAAACGAGCAAACGAGCAGAAAAACCAGCAAACTGAGCTGATTTTTCCAGTTTTTGGTCGACCGGTCGATCGACCGAATAGGGTTGAAAATTGGCAGTAGCCAATTCGGTCGACCGAATGTGGCGGAAAATTGGCAATAGCCAATTTGGTCTACCTGTCGATCGACCGAAATAGGCTAGAAAGCGACAGTAATGCCTTCAGTCGCTCGGCGATCGCTCGATCGATCGACCGACGATCAACCGGAAGGCGGAAAATGGCTAGTTTTCATGCCGTTGAGCTGTGCTTCATCCCAGCCTTCTTCTTGACTCTATATATACCTATGCCTAAGCCTTCGTTTGACACTTTGGATCACTCCTAACCTTCTTGAGCCATCTTGTGATCATTCCCAAGCCTTATTGAGCCAATTCTTGTGGAAACCCTAGCTTTGATCTCTCATCTCTTTGATTGAGCCTTACCTTCATTATTTCATCATCAAATGCATCAAGAGGAAGCTAGGAATCTTGTTGTAGAGCTAAGTACTTTATTGTTTGATTTATTGCTCCATTTATTGTTGTATTTTGTTGTTTATTTCATTGTAATTGAACTTGTGTAAACCTAGAGTGCTAGGTTGATTGAGTTGGTGGTTGCCTTGGTGTTAAGGCCTAAATCCACCATTGTAAACTTAGTTTTCTAGGATTAGTTGAGTTGTCTCTTAGGTTGAGGTGGGAGAGTGCTCTCGGTAGGAGGCGAGATACTTCCGGGTGTGGAAGTGTCTTCGGTTTGATAGCGGAGACTTTCCGATGTAAAGTCCTCTTTGTAAGGGAAACAATTTAATCTATTAAAACTAAGTTTGGAAATCCTAAGCGGGGTGTTTAGGTAGTGGAGTAGGCATTGGGGCCGAACCACTATAAATCACCGTGTTTGTGTTGCTTCTACTTGCATTTGCTTAATTAGTATATTCACTTTGATTCCGCTTGTTATTGGATTTGTTTAATTGCCTAAGTAACCAAGTAAATGATTAAAACCAGAATTTGGTGAATCGATTAGTAAATATACTATTCACCCCCCCTCTAGTGTGGTCATTTCACCCAACAGAATCACAGCTAAGGACACAAGTACAACTAATGCTCCTATTGTGGTGGATTCACCTGCATCGTGTGTTACAAGACTACAGAGTTTGGCCATAGAAGTTGTTGTTATGAATCACATTATTAACTTTTTAATTAAAAATCCCGATGCTCGTATTTTTTTGCCTTTATAACAGATGAAGGTGTTGTAGCATGGTGCGAGGGTTTATTTCACAGTAAATTGATGTAATATTTAATTTGTACTTAAATGTTGGGGTTGTACTAAATGCTCATGATGTGGGGCTATACTAAATGCTCCTAATGTGGGGCTTTATTATGCTCTATTTGTGAATTGTCTTACTTTCAGTGGTTTTATTCAAGTTGAACTTATAAATTTCATTTCAATTTATGCTCTGTTTGTGAACCGCCTTACCGTGTTACTGCTTTACTGATACATGTGAATTGCCTTACTTCATTTGCTACTTCTATTTGCTTTTCCAGTTTGCTGTTTCAGTTTACTTCATTTCAATTTGCTATTTCAATTTAGTTCATTTCAGAATGAGTTCTAATCCTAGTAACGATGAGGTGAGAGAGCAACTTATTAGAGCCAGGTTAATTTTGGTGGGTTCGGTTGTAATTGATGAACTATTAGAAGTGGCTCAATCACCACCAAGACGTGTACATACATCTATACTATCGGGTACGGAATAATTCAAGAGTCGATGAACTCTCGCATCCGTTGCTATGAAAGTTTACGAATGGAACCTGACTTGTTTAGAAGGCTATGTCAACGGATCAGGGGGTTGGGTTAGAAAGTCAAAGGGTATTTGTTGAAGATGGGGTAGCTATATTTTTTTCACTATTTCAATTCCCATAGTGAACGTGTGTGAATTATGGTGGAACGCTACCAGCACTCAACTGAAATGATGCATACATGGTTCAAGAAAGTTCTAGGTGCGGTTGTGATGCTAGCCCCTCAACTAATACGACCATGAGAACCCCGTAAAGTCCAACCTGAGATACAAGGGGATCCTAGATGGTTTCCTTATTTTAAGGTAATTTGTGACGGGTTACTGCATATAATAATTTCATATGGTTACTAATAAAATTAAAAATATTCCATTTTGTATAACTGCATCAGGGCTATTGATGGAACCACATTTTGACATGTGTCCCCACCGATAAAAAAAATTTATATCGTGGTCGGAAAGGTACAATCACACAAAACATGATGGCAACATATGCTCATAACATGATGTTTACACATGTAAAGGCCGGTTGGGAGGGGACTGCAAATGGCTCTTGAATTTTTTCCCATATAATATACTCACCTAATTCTGATTTTCTCATGCCAAATGAAGGCATCATAGTTGATAAGTGTATATGAGTATTATGTAGTGAATGCGAGATATCTGAATATAAAGGGATTTTTGGCCCCTTATAGAGGTGAACGATATCATCGTTCAGATTTTCGTGGCTGATGAGAGTCGTCTTCAAAAAGGGAATTATTTAACCAAAGGCATTCATCCATTCAAAATGTGATTGAACGATGCTTTGGTTTGCTAAAGGCTCGATTCTCGATTTTAAATAAAAAGTTGAATTATAAATTGGCGCGTTAAAGTAATATTGCCATAGCTTGTTGTGTCATCCACAAGTTTATTATCAAATATCGGAATTCGG
The DNA here is from genome assembly GCA_034359265.1 of Canna indica. Lineage (NCBI taxonomy): Eukaryota > Viridiplantae > Streptophyta > Magnoliopsida > Zingiberales > Cannaceae > Canna > Canna indica. Next base: position 18,276,366 of record CP136892.1, read on the forward strand.
GTGACCTAATAGATGAATGGAGCACCATTGAGTTAAATTTGGATGAAGATCAAGACCCTTCATCATCTTCACAATAATATGTCAGTGACTCCTCATCTCAAAACGTGATGCATGTGATTCAAGAAGAGATCGTAAATCAACTTTGGGCAAATAGACAAAGACATTGAATTTGTGTAACATTACTTTGAAATTTGTGTAAACTTACTTTTAAATTCCTTATATCCTTTACTTTTAAATTTGTGTAACCTTACTTTAAATTTGTGTTAACTTAGTTTAAATTAAATTCTAATGCAAAATATATCGCTTTTGTTAAATTAGTATGACAACATCGAGTTCAAACAATACTAATGCAAAATATATCAAATACACCAATAAAAAATGTGTGTGCGGCAAAATAGCTGCTGTAAGGATCAGCGAATCAAATGATAATCTAGGAAGGTTATATGCAGTGTGCTAGTTTAGTAACACTCCCCAAGATTGTCATTTTTTTTTATGGTTCACACCCATCGTACCTATAGATGAAGGTGAAGAAGAGGTCAATTGTACTAACGAACTAGATAATTTAAGAAGAGACCTCAATTTGTTGGTCACCAAAGTAGACAAACATTAACATTTGGTCACCAAAGGGTTAGTCAAACTTCAAGCTTTGGTCACCAAGGGGTTAGTGCTAGTGGTTGTCATTATGCTAGTTTTTATGTTTAAATAGATTTGGATGTTGGATATTGTAATATACTCTTGAACCGGAACACTATGTATGTTTGAATTGGAACACTATTATGTATGTTTGACTTGGAGATTTGATGCGTTCCTTGCACATGAGTTACTTGATGGTATATCGGCAAGGAAATAGAGACGATACCCAATCAATGGTTATGCGCAGTTTCCTTCCTAATATCGTAAATTAATATTGCCCAATACTATGTAGGTTTTGTGTATGCTTATATAGTTGTATTTATGGTTGCCCTTATGGTTGTGCATTAGTTATACTTGGTGTGACATTTATTTCGATGAGATAATGGGCTGTCGTATTCTTGTGTGGGCTATGAATTGGAGGCGATCATCAACTAATCGTGACGTGCATTTCCTTTATCGCCCAACATTTACATAGATCTTGCGATGAAAAAAATTGAGATAGAGTTGCTGATTGATGAGTTTTATTGCTGATTTATGTTGGCTATTTCATGTTCTCTTATTGTTGGTGGTTATAATCATCAATTAATTGACTGGTTGTTGACTGGTTCTTATGGATGTTGATTATGCCTACTGTTATGGTGGCTGAGACACTTTATGGCTGAGTTCATGGTTAAATTATTGTAATACTATTGGCTAAGTTTATGGCTGAGTTCATAGCTAAGTTGTTGTTCAGTATGGCTGAGTTCGATATTTTTGGCTATATGATTTGTTATTGATCTATTGGTGGCCTAAGATTTTTAACTTTAGTTTTAATCTCGATTTTGATGATAATAAATATGAAACTTATGATTTCATGGAGAGTTAATTTTAGGTTCCATATCAGTTAGTGCTCGACGTCCCCGATTGAAAAAATTAGAGAAATCGGCAAGGACGCTCGTCGACGCTCGAGATTCTTAGGAAAGTTAGAGTTTAGGTTTAGGGTGTCTAGAATGTGTTGTAAATCCTCATGATGATGCAAAGATACCCAAAAACTAAACCAGAACCTCAAAACATGAAAAATTGGAAAATTAGAAAATGACCCTGAAATTCACTAAGCCTAGGGAGCTCATTGGAGGGCTATATGACCTAGATATTTTCTTGGTACCAAAAGTCCCGGTAATTGTTCCTTAGGTAAAAACTAGATAACGAGATATTTTTAAGGATTTTTTTGAAGCCTTTAGCCTACCCATATTTGACCCGGGAGATTATAAAATTTTCGGTTTTCGGAAATTTGTACTAGACCACAAAAGTTAGATTTTGATTCTTAAGGATTTTGATCTTTTAGATATTTTTATTGAATCCAAAAAAGGGGTAATCCTTATAACATTTATGTTTTAAAGTTTTTGACTTAAAGTTAAGAAATATTATATAAGTAGATTAGCGAAGACGGAATCTAGAAATGAACAAACGAGCAGAAAAATAAACAAGCAAAAAAATCAGCCCTGCCCAGATTCGGTCGACCGACTGGTCGATCGGTTGAAGAAGAAATCAAGCATAAGGCATTTCGGTCGATCGATTGGTCGACTGACCGATGCCCAGAATGGGCAGAATGCGTGTGGTCGCTCGATCAATCGATCGACAATCGACCGGCAAGCGACCGAGCGTCGGCAACGGGAAAAAATATTCCCATTGACGAGCCTTGAGTGTTGGTGGGTTATAAATACTCATCCCAAACTCATTCCAAGCCTAACATTGATGCTTGCAAGTCTCAAAGAGTGATCCTAAGCATCTTTACAAGCTTTCATTGAGTCATCCTTGCAAAGAACCCTAGTTTTGATCTCCATTCATTGATTTAGCCTTCAAGCTTCACCGATTCATCATCTTGAGGCATCAAGAGGACTAGGGAGTTTCTTTTGGAGCTAAGTATTTATTGTTTGATTTATTGCTCCATTAGTTGTTGTATTTTGGTGTTTATTTCATTGTATTTGAACTTGTGTAAACCTAGGTTGCTAAGTTTGATTGAGTTGGTTGTTGTCTTGGTGTTAAGGCTTAAATCCACCATTGTAAATATAGTTTACTAGGATTAGTTGAGTTGTCCCTTAGGTTGACGTGGGAGAGTGCTCTCGGTAGGAAGGCGAGATACTTCCGGTTGTGGAAATGCCTTCGGTTTGAGAGGGGAGACTTTCCAGTGTAAAGTCCTCTTTGTAAGGGAAATGATATAATCTAGTAAAGCTAGTTTCACTACTAGAATAGTAGCTTTGACCGACGGGGCTCACCCACGGCCACCCAAGCCGTCAGAAACATCCACTATTTTTTGATAGCCGCACAAGTCGCGACTGATGTGACCCCATCAGCCACCGCTCTCATACAGCCGCCTCAAATCGTCACTCAAAGCCGATGGTGCGCATAGCGCGCGAAATGAAAAAAGTCATCAGCCACGACTTAGAGTGGGCGTGGTGGGCCGTTGGTGATATTAATTAGTCATTAGCCACGGCTTGGAGCGGCCGTCGATGATAAAATAATGGTGCGCACTCGGTGCAAAAATAAAAAACTAATCACTGACGGCCCAGAGAGGGCCGCGTGGGCCGTCGGTGAGATAGTAAATAATGATCTACGGTTTATCAACGGCTTGAAAGCCATCGGTGATAAACCTTTTATTTGCGTTCGCGCCCGACCTTTCCTCTTCTGCTTCTCTTCTTCTCTCCCTGGTGTCGCCGATGCTGTCTCCCGCTGCCACGCCTCGTCGTCGCACGTGTTCCGACCCTCCGCCGACCCCTTCTTCTTGGTGAGTCCTCCATCCTCCATCCCCGCCGCCCCGACGCCCTAGCTAGCCTACCCCCTTTTGATGATCCTCCGACCACCCTAGGGTTGCCACCAGTGTTGGCGTTCGGCGTGGACACCAACATTATCCAACGACACTGGCGTATAAATGCCGGCACTGAATTTGGGGCCAAATCCCTTGGCCCCAACAGGATGAACAGTACCCGACAGTTACACTGTCAGCTATTGTTTGATTTGGGGTTTAACCCCTAATCTAACTAGGTTTAATTTTTGTAGATTTTATATGTTAATTATAGATTAATTGTAGATTAATTGTAGATTTTATATGTTAATTGTAGATTTTATATTTTAATTGTAGATTTTAAAATCGTCCACTTTAGACTCATGCACGCCGAAATCGTCCACTTTGGACTCGTGTCAGAATCGTCTACTTTGGACTCGCACAGAATCGCCCACTTTGGACTCGCGCAGAATCGTCCACTTTGGACTCACGTCGGAATCGTCCACTTTGGACTCACGCGGAATCGTCCACTTTGGACTCGCGTGAAATCATCTATTGTGGACTCACACCGGCATCCATAAATTTAGAAAACAATCCCGACGAGTTGATATGTTTCACGTACACATCGACGAGTCAAGTTTTAATTTTGCAAAACCTTAGATCCGTTCGGGGGTTGTATGTTCGTGTAACCGAAGTAAATGATCTTTTACACGATGTACAACCCTTTTTAAATGTCAGTGGTTCGATACAAGCGATAGGGGCATGAGAGTTCATCCAAAGTATAAACTTGTAGAGGTCAATTACAAATCAAAATGACTTCAAATGAGCCATTTATATTGGCATCTCAAGCTAAACAAGTATATTATATGCAGTATCTGTCTCGAAAGAAATATAGGGCGAATTGGCGTATAGTCCGTAAGACTAAAGCCAGAGGAAAAATTGACCCGGTAGTTGGAGAGAATGAGCCAACATATGACTTTTATCAAGAAGAGGATCATGCCGAAGTGGAGCGAGTTAGTCCAACACTCGAGGATGGTGACACAGAGTTAGTTCAGTTGGAACTAGAATATGTTGATGACGACGATAATCGTCTTGAGAAAGAAGGACAGAATGATGATGAGGGAGAAGAAGAAGAAGAATTTAAAGATTCTGATACAGAAGAACAAGAAGAAGAGTATTACATGGATGTTGATACTGACGATGATGAATAATTGTAAATGTGAAGTATATATATTCAATTATTAAATGTATCTATTAATCTATTATATATACTAATTATATCCATATTTGACAGCTATGGTTCGAGAAGTGTGTGCTCGAGGAGGCATTCCTCGTAGGACTATCCCCCCCCCCCCCCCCCCCCCCCGACGATTACCACCTGCCACACCTGTACCCACCATCCCCCCACCTGATCCGTCCACCATCCCCTCAGCTAATCTAGCCACCACCCCCCCCACCGCCAGCCACCATCCCTTCAGTCGATCCAGGCCCGCCTCGACATCGAGACATAGGCCACGAGGGCCTAACAGAATTCTCCCTCCGCCAGCCGAGGGAGAGTCGTGCAGATTGGTTGGTGTGCGCGGTAGAAGGTAAGTAGATACATTAATTATTCCTCATAATTTATTTATAATTCAATATATCATATTATAGAATTGTACTATATTTGGTGGGTTTGAGCAGGAGGATTTCCCACGCACGATAGCGGGGACGATCCAAAAGTTTATGCACGGGGCGTGACCTACATGGTCTCACGTGCCCATGAGCATATGGATTTACTATGGCGAGAGTTCTCGGTAAGTATGTTTATTAAATTAATATTAATGTTAAATATCGATCGGTATTAATAAATTTATTTTTTTGCAGGCTCATTATACATGGCCGGAGGACCAGACTCCTTTTGTGGAGAGTGTGTGGGAGCGTGTTACCCGCGCTCGCTACAACGGGCTGCTTCAGCAGGCCCGTAAGACCGTGATGAGACAGTTGGGGGCCACACAGATTGGGCAAACTCGGGGACACGCCCCTGAGTGGATTCCTGGACATGTATGGGACCAGCTTGTTGAGTGGTGGGACACGCTTGAGTGGCAAGAGGTCTCCCAGACAACGTCGAGAAACCACATCTCCGGGGGGATGGCACGGGGCGCGCCACACTAGTGGCTCCGTGTCTTTTGCGGTGCATGAGCGTCGTATGATATGCATAATTTTCTTAATTTTAATTAAAATATTATATATTATATATAATGATACTAATGTATTTATTTTCTAATATAAGACGTGAGTTGCGGAGGATGGCACCGTCCAACGCCCCTCGCTGATGCAGGTGTTTGAGCGTACTCACCGTCGACGGCGAGGAGCGGGGGACTACGTCGATAGCAGGGCCTCGATCATCATGGTAAGTATTTATGTCTATTTGATTTACACAATTTTTATTTGTAGTTTATATATATATGTATTATTTAAAATATAAACACGTGTAGGAGACTTAAACAAGGATCGTGATCGAGCATGGAGGCACGCCAGAGGAGTTTGACATGGCGCATGGGTCGAGGCTGTAGGTGGCTGGGAGCACGATCGTGTTTATGGCTTTGTAGATAGTGGTCATGCACGCGCCGTGTTAGGGCCACTTGGGGCACCGATCCCTCCCGCTGCAAGTGAGAGTTGACATCGCGGACGCAGGACCAAAGCCAAGTTGACATGCGATGGAGGAGCAGAGATGCACGAATGACGAGTTGAGACAGACGATACAAATCATGCAGGCCCTCCTCACTCAGATTGCATCTCACTCAGGCCTTCTACCGATGATGTCGCAGCCGTCGTCCTCCTCGACCCAGTTGACGCTCCCGACCCAGTCGTCGTCGACTCCACCGCCTCCACCACAGCCGTTAGATTTTGATTTATTGTATTTTGATTATATTTTGATACTTGTTCGTCTTCGTTTGAGGCTTAGATACTTGATATAGATGTTTATACTTTACATTTCATATTTTGATACTTGTTTGCCTCTGGTTTGAGGCTTATAGTTGTTTATATACTTATAGTTGTGTGTGTGTGTATATATATATATATATGATATTTTGATACTTGTTTGCCTCCTGTTTGAAACTTAGATTGATTATATTTAAGTAAAACTTGTATGGTTGGTTAAAAATGTATATGTATGATATTTTGTGGTTGTAATCTGTGATTGTAAATATATTGTAATGTATAAATATCATTGTATACAAGAATTTTTTAATTTTTAATTTTTTTTCAATTACAGGATATAACTTCAGCTACGGCTTGGCTTACCCATGGCTGACTGTCACTACATCGTGGTAGCAAGCGTATCGTAAATGGCTGATGGCCTGGGCAGCACCAAATATCACGGTTGTTAATAATATCACCGACGGCTCCCAGCCGCGGCTGATGTGTTTAAATCAGTGACAGCCACTTAGGGTCGTCACTAATGTGTTTAAATCAACGACAACTCGAGCGGCTATCGCTGATGATTACTTGTGACGGCGGGGGGCGACCATCACACCTTATCTGAGACGCGCACATCAGTGATGGTGTTTTGCCACGGCCCACACCGTCCGTGATAGTCATCACCGACGGTTCAGCCACAACCTGAGCCATCAGTGACAATGACAATTCTAGTCGTGTTTAGAAATTCTAAGCGGGGTGCTTAGGTAGTGGAGTATGCATTAGGGCCGAACCACTATAAATAATCGTGTTAGCATTATTTTCTTTATATATCGCATTGTTTATCTTCATTACTCGTTTCCGCATTTAGTCGCTGAATTGTGAATTACCTAAGTAATTTAAGAAAAGATTAAAATCGGAATTACGCAAAAATAATTTGGTTAACACGCTATTCAACCTCCCCTAGTGTGATCATTTCACCAACACTGCTCTCTTGGGTTGTTGATTTCTGTATGGTGTAATCTGTTTTGTATGGTAATACTATGATTTGTTTAGTATTGTGTAATTTGTTCAATGCTCTTTTTTATTTCAGTATGATCTAATGGTGTCATAAGGGCTAGTTATTTAAAGTGAATATCTAATAGTGATTTGCAAATTTCAACGGGCCTAAATCAATATTTGTTCATAAATTTTTATTTTTATTTCGAGCGTCTGACATTGGTTACTCTACTGTTGCCATACATCTCCAAAATATGGCGAGTTTATTGGTTACTTTGCTGCTGCTGATGTGGTTACTGGTCATTTGCTGCTGTTTAAATTTAGAGTTTATTGGTTACTTTGTTGATCCATTTTGATGCTGTTAAAATTTAGAGCTTATGTTAAAATCTGTTGCTGTACACCTCAAGTTTGTGCTTATGTTCATTTTGAGCTTCTGTTAAAATCTGCTTATATTCATTTTGGTTACTGTTTATTTTGAGCTTATGTTCATTTTGGTCATTTCTTTCATATGGTGTGGTCACGGGTCATTTTCATCTCCTTTCATTTCTTTCATTTCTTTCAATTTGAGCTTAGGTTCTTTTATAAATTTATTAACAAAAACTTTTTTTGTTGGACTTCGAATTTGAGACAACTATCATTTGGTGCTTCGCATTCATCATATAGCCCTACATTTTATTATGGCATAATACCACCTCATCTTTTCAAGATACAAACAAATATGAATGATTATGAGGATGTTATAGTAAGTTGAAGTGAAGAAGACTACGCTTAAGCTTCGATGTAGTTGGGAGTTATTTTAGAGTTGTATTTTGAATTTGATTATGATAATGTATTTCCACATTTATGTATGAGGATTTATTTAACTACGATTGTACTTTGAATTACATTAAATAAATGAATGAAATTATTCTTGTGTTAGTGTATTCTATATGGTTGTTGTTAGAATGAGTTGTAATTATGAAATATGACTTAACCAAATTTATGACCAACCAAGTTATACCGTAGATTTTGACTTAACCAAATTGAGCTAATTAATCAAAAATTATTAATTCACTTCAACCATTTAAACATATAAAAAATGCGAAATAATTTTTTAATTCATTCTTCATAGTATATATATATAATATTACAATTTAGTATTTTTTAATATTAAAATATTATCAATTTAAAAATAACTTATTAAAATTTTAATCCAATTTAAATATTATTCATAAAGTATAAACACATTTTTTTTATTTTAAAAATTTCTCAATTTACAAATAACTTATTAAAAGTATTTTATAATCCAATTTATAATATTATTCATAAATTATATACACATCTATTATTAGGTTAAGGGTGATTTCTGCCCTCGAATTATTAAAAATTGGGTAAAAATACTCCTAAACTCTTATTTAATTGATTTTTACCTTTAAACAAATAAAAACAATAGAAAAATGCCCTCGAAATATTAGAAAAGAGTAAAAATACTCCTAAACTTATTTTTTGATAAAAATTTTACCCTTAGACAAATAAAAATAGTTTTAAAATACCAGTATTTTTACCCATGTCTAAAGTTAGAAAAGTTTTTTCCTTAGAAATTGGTAAAAATACTAGTATTTTTTAACTATTTTCGTTTGTCTAAGAGTAAGAAATTTATCAAAAAATAAGTTTAGGGATATTTTTACTCATTTCTAATAGTTCGGGGGTATTTTTCAACTGTTTCGTATGTTTAAGGGTAAAAATCAACCAAAGAAGAGTTTAGGAATATTTTTATCTCATTTTCAATAGTTCAAGTGCAAAAATCATCCTTAACCCTATATTATTCCAAAACGAACTCACAATTTTCTTAAACCAAACACGTTATCAGGTTTTCAACTAAAAAATATCCCTGGAAACCAACACTATTTTTTATAACCAAACAAGTTTTCACAGTTTTCAATTTCGCGAAAACATATATTATTTTCATTTTCGCGAAAACATATATTGTTTTCATTAACCAAACACGTTTTCAGAAAACATAAACATCAAAACAAAAAAATAGAAAATCAAAAAACTATTTTCGTTTTCTTCCAAAGGAAAATAGAAAACAATTTTCGCTAACCAAATATGCCTTATGGTTTATTGGCAAAACTATAAATATTTTATGATATTTATCAAACCATAATTTTTCATAATATACCTAAATTACCCCTAAATTCTGTTCATTCACTTAATTATAACTATATTAGCAATTAGAGACTTTAATGAAAGTCCCTTACAACCAATATAATTATAATTAAAATCATATTTTTTAAAAAAATTTGTTAAGATCATAAATATGTGAAATTTAAAATTTTATATACAATAAAATATATAAATAAGCCGTTAGGGAGCTTTCACCAAAGTTCTTAACTGTCAATATAAATATGATCAACATCTCATTTTAAATTGTTAGATCTATTAATTTCATAAGCATGTTAAATATAAAAAATAATTCACCGCCAGCACGATTCTGCTAAGTGCCCTTAAAATCCAAGAGAAATAATTACCGATGATATGTGGCGAAAGAATAATTGATCTTAGAGAGAACTGGGTTAACTGATTAACCGCGATTAACTGAACCACAAAATATGATTTCAAATAGTGGATTTGTGATTCGATTTTGGTTTCAGGTAGTAATATTCAAAAACCAATTTTAATCAATTCAATTTCGATTACCAAATCACGAATAACGAGTAACTGAAATCGGTTACATATTTCGATTTGGGGAAAGGGCCAAATTTACCCCTGAAGTATTGAAAAAGGTGCAAATTTATCCTTCAACTATATTTTTTATCAAAATTGCCCTTGACGTTACATAATTGGATCATTTTTGTCCTTCTCGTTAACGGAAATCCACGTCATCAAACGGAATCCCACGTGACAAGTGCAGCTCGATAGAAAATGACATGTGGTAATTATGTAGTGACAATGGCAATTTTGGCCCAAAACATATTTAAAGGGGCAAATATGAATCTTTTTCAATATTTTAAGGGCAAATTTGCACCTTTTTCAATACTTCATGGGCAAATTTAATCATTTTTTCTTTTATATATTATTATCATTAATGTGATTCTAATTAACACTATAAGAATGATGTTGATATCATCTTTACCAAAATCAAGAAAATATAAGCTTGACAAGTATACTTTGTATTATAACTGAAGTGTTTACTCAAATATATGAATAGCTTTAGTTACTTATCATTGTAATAAGAAACCAACCAACATAGTAGGGGTTAGTTCAGGTCAGATGGGTCAATATTTGGTATGTCTCGATCCCATCCCAATTTTGAGTTAGAACACAAATATGTGTCCCAGTCTTAGTCCCGAATATGAAGCATCACAATTTTGTCCCGGTCTCGTCCTGATTTTGAATTGGGACGGGATTATCCCTGAACTTTCGGGTTGGGCCGGACCAGTTACTAATAATTAAATTTAATCAAGTTTTTATTTTAGTAATTAAGAAATATCTTTTTGAATATTATTTTTGTTTCATCTTTAAAATTTATATTTCTCAAAAAAATTACTAAAGTATTTGTTCAAATTCTAAGATAGAAACCAAACTTGTAGAAATCGTGCAATGAACATAAAACACATTGTTTGGGCACCATATATATTTTATTCAAGGGAAAGGAGCAAAATTTGCCTCTAAAGTATTAAAAAATATGCAAATTTACCCCTAAAGTATTGAAAATGGCGCAAATTTGCCCCTAAAATATTGAAAAAAGTTTAGATTTGCCCCTTTAAATATGTTTTGGGCCAAAATTGCCTTTGTCACTACATAAATTGTCACATGTCATTTTCCATCGTGGCATCTTATGTGAGCTGCACTTGCCACGTAGGATTATGTTTGCTGACGTGGACTTTCGCTAACATGAAGGGCAAAAATGATCCAATTATGTAACGTCGATGGCAATTTTGATAAAAAAACATAATTGATGGGCAAATTTGCACCTTTTTCAATACTTCAAAAGCAAATTTGGCACTTTTCCCTTTCGATTTCTATTATCGATTATCCATGTTTAACCGATAATTGAAATCTATAATAACTTATCATATATATTCTTAACCCAAAAACTCAAAACCCACTACCCGATTATATATATTCTTAACCCCAAAATCCTAAACCCACTACCAAAAACCCATTTACCAATTTACCCAAAATCTAATTTCGGTTATCCGACGAATAACCAATTCATTATTGGTTTCAGTTTCGAATATTGCTTTTTGAAATCAAATGGTTTTGATTTCGGTTTCGATTAACGAGTTTTTTTACCTAATTTCAATTTCAGTTAACCACCAAAAAGATGATTAACCGAACCGTTATCATCCCCAGCAACCATCCATCAAATGACCAAAGGCTCAAATCAAATATGGATTGTCTCATAATGAACTTTGCGTCAAAAAGGAACACATGCCATGCGGAGAAAAAAAGAAAAGAAAAATCACAGTTCCTATTGCAAGTATATTCCAGAGAACACTGTAAAATATTAACTAAACTAGTGTGAAACCATACAATCCATCAACACAACAGAAACCAATGAGACCTCTTCGATAACACCAATTGCTGACATCTTTTTAGGTTCAAAGCATTTGTGGGACATTAGCTGAATAGCCATTAGAGATTAGGAAACAAAATTCAATAGGTACTTGACAATAAAAATTACTGCAAGCTCAGATCCCACTATAAAACATGCTGAACAGGTCCAACAATTTTGCTTGCACATAGGGGAGGCATACCTCTTTCCTATAGAGTCTACATATATCATTATGCTGCTCACGATCCAGAGATCATAATCTTAAGTCCATACGTAACTGGTCGAAATGGAGGACAGTTAGAGTATGTCCTACATAGTAATGAAACGAACCTATTAAATGGTAGCTCACCATCAGGCAGCAACAAGAGTTTGATACCATCTGCAGGCCATATTTACAGTCATCTTAGCTAAGTAACGGTGTTTATGATCACACATGGTGATTTGTCTTATTTTCAGGGTAAAGGCTGTGTGGGCCTTTTTACTTTTTTTCTTGACATGACCATCAGGTTCTACAAACCACAAGAGGAATGGAGTGAACTTTCTGCTCAAAATCATCCCAGTCCCTAGTTAATGGCTAATCTGAATGATCAGTATATATTGACAGATACAATCAAGGCCTAACAGGTTGACGTTGGCTGGATTGCAGGGAAAAATTATCAGATCTTCTATCTTTTGAGTTTTACTTTGTTGACTTCATAACTGTACATGGTGAACAGCAATGTACCTGCATGCACAAAATGAAGATGAAGTTAACGGCAGAACTAAATCAATATAATTGACATTAGAAGCATCTCATTTACAGTCAAAAAATGCCTAATATCATGAATACAAAAATGAAGCATTGCTAATGTTACTTTATATACTCTTCCACATGTGAGAAGGTGCTCATACACTACCAATAGAATTAAACCTTTTTCTTATTTTTATGCATCTAGGCATTTTGTAACTAACCCAAGTACTATGGACAATCAAGTATATATTCCAGATAGCAGATCAATATGTGCCATCATGGTCCAACACATGATCTTCAATTGTGATTGATATTGAAGAGGAAAAAAGTAGCAGTTGTTCTGATGAAGTACCCACCAGGATCATCTGAAAAGTCCATCTGACTCTCCTTTGATATGGCCTGTTTCCTTGAAGTTGATCCATTTGAAAATGCAGCGTCATCATGAACTCCACCAGCAGTGTCTCTAAAAGATACCCAATCATCAGAACTGATTCCATTTAATATGTTGGTGTCATCAATCAAGTCATCCTGCAGGGCAACTCCAACCGGTTGACTAGAAGGAAGAATATGCAAAGAGGGATCGTTACTTGCAAATGTCAGGGGATTATCAACCAAGCTTCTGATTGTTCCAGTATGGGAATGGAAGTTAGAAATATCTTCGACTTGATGAGTATCTGCTAAAGCATCATTTGATGACAAACTATAGCTATTGATTGGTGCACAACCAAGAGAGAGATGTGAATTAGCTAAAACATTGGGAACATCTGCTGCAAAAAGTTGGTAGCCAGGCCCTAAGTGAGGGCATGTTTCCACTGGCCAGATTGGCATTTCAAACTCATCAGTATCATTGTTATACTGTCTAGGACAAGAAGTTACATTTGTCTCCGGAACAGCATTCTCTATGCATCTTTCTGAAACCCCAGGAAGGTTGGGAAAAGGGATAATACTATCACCAGCAGATTGAGTGTCATATACAGCATCATGAGACATCAATATGAGATTATCTTCAGAGCCACTTAAGAGAATCACATGTGGGTCCTCTAACGGTACAATCCTATCATCAATACTGTACAAAGGATCAGAGTTGAAAGAAAAAGAATCGAACTCAAGTGTGTTGTCGAATGATATATCAAAAGCAATCTCTTGGTTTATACTTGGATCTTCACCATCTCTATAGCTTTCAGTTATACTGCTGCTCCTCTGTATTCTTTCCTGACTATAATCTTCAAACCTAGGTGGAACATGACTCCCAGAGTATGGAAGCCTATTATCTTGAGGTCTACAGACCTCGAAGATTGTGTTTGAATTTGGATTCATTCCCATGTTCATCCCTATATCACTCTCTACAGGGCTTCCCTGTCTAATATGTATTAGTTTACTCAAATCCAATTTGAATTCAGCATCTGAAACATCACAAAGGGCACCAGCAGGTAAATGCCACTTAGCAAGATGTTCAAATTCTGTTTCATTCTTTACACGCCAACAACCATCAGGCTTCACATCAATATCAGTCACATCTTCCGCGCAATTTTGTAACTATTATCACCATGATGAAAAGATAATTGATAAGAAAAATATTAAGTCACCTGAAATAAGAAAACAAAATTCCAGGAAACTTACTGCAGAAGTGATGAGATTGAAAAATGGGTCTATAATGATGTTTTCAAGGGAATAGTTCTTAAGGCATATTGGACACTGCCACTGCATGAGAACAAAAAAATTCTAAGGGAAGGAAAACATAGGGTACTGAAAAGTGAAACAAGCATAACCTTCCGAGAATGTTGATTAAGTTCGATGAAAGTTTCCAGATCAAAGCAGCGCATGTGAACACAAGGCCTGAACCTGCCCGCTATCCTCATACGTGATCCACTCATCTGTAATATACAAGGAAAACAAACAGGAAAGGTTTCTGAGAACGGATATTTACTAATTTACTAGACAAACTGATTTGGCTTCTCTTTCAACAAGTGCAGAGGATATCACATTGATTCATTATAAATAAACTGATATTATAAATTGAAAAAATTGTATCATGGGTCCTGCAAGGACATCTAAGCAATTGTCGACATAAGCACCTACATCAGCAACGGAAATCACACAAGATGGAAGATGTAATTGCGATTGAATGAGTCATGTGTTATCTGGTTGATTGAGTTTTGTTTATTTTATCTTTTATTCATCAATTATGTGAGTTTGTCTGTTAGTTAGGGACTCCTTAGAGAGTAGTTACGGAGTCTTGTATTATATTTATTATTTATTCATCTACTATATTTGACTGTTAAAAGTAACAACATATATTTATTATTGCCATGTTTACCTGGGTTACATCCTTCCCTTGAGTCTGTTTGAGCACAGTTGATGGTAAATAGTTCAATAAGACTACCAATTTGCTTACTTTCTCAGCTACTGTGAAAATCTTGCAAAATGCATAATCCGTGATGTTGAGCCATATTTCTATTAACAAAGCCCAAACATGCAAAGGCCCATATGATATTTTCTGTATTATCATGTCTCAAGCTCAACTTCTTTCAGATAGGAAGTTCTGGAATTAGCATGGAAAAGTAATATTTTACTCGTCACATACATGTGCTATGTCAGGATTTTTCACATGATAATGCTGCAACAAATGTGAACATCCACTTACTGGGCAACGAAGACTAACAGTGACAGAATTGGAATTAGCATGGAAAAGTAATATTTTACTCGTCACATACATGTGCTATGTCAGGATTTTTCACATGATAATGCTGCAACAAATGTGAACATCCACTTACTGGGCAACGAAGACTAACAGTGACAGAATCAGCTACCACTTCTAGATCACTGTCACTGTCAGCACTCTCTTTAGGAGTTCCACCACCAACGCAGCGACAAACACGGGTAAGAGCATCCTCAAATTGCTCACCTTCCTCTTTCTTGGGTACCAGGTCAAGGACCTGAATGAAGAATGTTTTGTTCAGAATAAAGAACAATTGATTCAATAAATACAAACTAAAAAAGAATGGCATTCGGATTTTCATTAAAAATACGTGGAAAACTAAAAGTGCAGTGCACAGTCAAAAGTGTCCCTTCAAATTTCTCATCTACAATATTCACAAACACACAAGTCAAAAAGTATGAGTTGCCTTTATGTATATTATATTTGCATTCTCATTACTGATATAAGTTATAAACATTACATTTAACAAGACGAGCTGAAGTCCAACTCATGCTTGCACAACCTAACAAACAGTAGAAATCCTTCAGTTTCATGCCCGTTCTAAATTTCTAATTTCAAGTTGAAAATCAGCAAAACAAGTACTTGCACATTCAGTGACAACACTAGCATGGAGACTTTTGATGGTTGGACATATTTTCAGCGCATAGACTGCGTGATAGTTTCCCCAAAGTTTTACTCTTATAGATAAATGATAAAAACACCACAGACAGGATATTCTCAGTTCCGTAAAGTTTTTTTTAAAAAAAAAAAAGGATAGTCGCCTATCTACTTAATCCAATTTTAAAAAAGATAATCAACTGAGAACCACTGTCAGGTAGCATATGATCCACGTTGCATTATGGCCAATAGCAATTTTATTCAAGATAAAATGTTTCATGGTAAAATATTAAAAATACAACCAGCTTACCTCTGAAACCGTCCGCTTCCTTGCAAGCCTGATTCCAAAGCAGAAAATACGAGTATCACACCTTAATAAGGTAATTTTGTTAGTTCCTTCTCTGCTCCATGCGGTGATCTGAGAAGATGATAGGAAATAATAAAAAAATCAAATTGGAAGCAGACCCAAAAAATAATTAGGTATGTAATGCAAAACTAGGAAATTTTTGGTGAAGCATATTAGACTTCATTTTATTTCTATTAAGATTTACAGCTCCTGTACTAGGTTCATAATTTGCCAGTTTTTTAAACTAACAATTAGAATGAAAGCTGAAGTGAATCCCAATGGTTGGAGGTATATCCAGAACAATGCAAAATTTCTGCTCATATAACAAGAAGAATGTTTGTGGAAAGAACATTGTCAGCCTAAGACTGAAAAATGCACTGGTTGCATGATAAAATTGTCATCATCCAAAGGTCATGCTGCATAAAGCAAACAAGGACAAACCACTGCACCATCGTCCCGTCCATTGATTCCCAACAACTGAGCGCCTGGTCGATTAAGCACTCTGACTGCAACATCTGTGACAAAGAAAAGATAAGAGAAATATGTGTAAATGAGTGCTTTTAAATTTACTATCCAACAATCACTTCTATTACATGCAAAAATATCAAATTATCTCGTTTATGCAGAATGGAAAATATCATTCTGTGGTCCACGTACTCTTCTAGGTCGGAGTATGAGCAAAACAACTTTGAGTTCCTTACTAAATTGCATGGAATGTGTTGGCCTTGCAGTTTTTCTGTAACAGTTTTTGTGTTTAACACTTTAACTAGATAACAATAACAGAATGAATAGTCTAAACTCTTTTGACTGAACAATAGAAATGTCCACTTCAATGGACAGAACTATAACATATTCCTATCAGCTTAAACAATAAAAATAAAAACACATAGCACTATGGAAGAAGGATCAAGGAAAACACTAAAAGGTTCAGCTCTGTGAACTTGGTCAAGATTATTCTTATTGAACATGCATGTTTACAAGATAGGTAGTTAATAAAGTTTGGTATTGATGATCTAGTTTAAATGCATTTGACAGAACATAAAGTTAAATAGAGGTATAGAACTACTTCGTCAGACCCGCATGACATGTCTAGAATTTCATATTTAAGAATGTTAGAATATCATATAGTTTGGGGCCTAACCTAATAGCTTAAGCATACTGGATTAATAGGTAACCCATCACATATTAACATGGTATTACAAAAAGCCATTAGCAAATCCTGGAAACCACCTCCAGTGCTACGCCTTCCATTATTTTACGAATTTAGTCGCCCATTCATGAGCCTATTTATATAAAGTCCCTCCATCTCTTCAGCTTGCATCCTTTTTCAGTCAGGTCCACATTTCAAGCATAATTTAGCTTGACATCAGAGGATACTTAATATAGAGACCAAAATGGCCTCTTCCCAAGTAATTCAATGAAATCTTGAACAACAAATATGACATAATGCAATGCTCTACAAATGGAACACTAATGAAACATATTTAAGAGAAACATTATCTGCCTACAAATAAAATACTTGCATGTAACCCTTGCTAGTTGCTACAGAAAGGAGTTGTAGCTATTTGTATGTATTGCATGTATGTTACATTCCAGTTGTTTGGCTGAATACACTAATACAGTCTCATTATACTAGACATCAAGTTTGATACTGTTCAATTTTCTTATAATTTCTCTCGATATTTGATCTCTCTTGGTCTTCAATTGTTTGCTTAAATTTTTAAATTTTAAAGAATTATAGGGTTTTCCTTTTTTCCTTTTTGTTTTTTATAGTACTTCCTACAACAGGAAGCCCATTTCTAACAAACCAAATAGCCCCTAGAAAGATCCAAGCTAATAATATAAACTTCAAAATTTCAAATCTGAAGTGTTAAGCAGTCAAGTCATTTTTTTTGACAAGCAATAAATACAAGAATTATATGCATTAAAAGGATTAATGGAACCTGGTAAGCAAGGATACAATATATTTCATATTATTCCAATGAATAAATGGAAAATAATTCCAACAGTTACAAGTGTTGTTATATTTAATACCATTGACTAGTAATTCTGCATGCTGGGGCCATTGCATTCTAAATTTAACTTTATCATTGAGTAGTAGACACCAAACCTGCAAGGTGTAGTGACATTAAGATAAGATGCCTGGCAACCAACTGTAATGTGTGAGTTACATTAAAACCCTAAAGTTAAATTGCCAACATGCACAGTGCCTCATATCACTCGATAAAATCGAAGGGAAACTGCAATCACAAAAGCAGGCTCTCTTAGCTCAGAAAAGAAAAAAACGAAAGTGTCAAGAATTTTACAAGCAGGAAGTTACTCGTACTGGCAATATCATCAAAGCATTCTAGATAAATCATATAAATTCCAATCAGAAAACATGAAATTGCTTTATGTAATACTTGTATGAAGGTAATCTGCTATTCAGCTGAAATCATCTTCTGGCTGTTTAAAGGAAAACAAGCTGAAATACTTCCCCAGGATCTTTTGCACAAATAAGACAGGATGACAACTTAATGGACATTGGACTGAAATACTTTACTTTCCAGAATGATTGTTATGCAAAAAATTATTGGGACAATATTTATGGATTAAGGTACAATTCCAAGTGAAAGAAGTCAAGGAAGTTTATGCTTTATCAGTTCAATTATTATATGGAAACACGATAGAGTTAAAATCAAGGTTTGAAAAATCGTAATGTATCGGGCAGTACGCCCCGTACGTACCGATTTTTTACCTTTATGGTATACGGTACATTCGGTACTAGTAAATATCGGACGGTAAGCCCGGTATTTACTATGTACCACCCTTACCGGGCAGTACATTAACCATACTGGCTCGGTATGGGAGCTGTTGTGACATGTGCAGCACGGCACAGCAGGCAACAAGCACATTGCAGCACTGTGCTGCAGAAATGTTGCTGTCGGTACCGGACGGTACGGTGCAACCTTAATGGACAAATAGGAAAATTGCAACTAGCAGAACGGAAAATCTAAAAAGAGCAACTTCTCAAACTTTATTCATATATTTACTTTTTACCAAAAAGATGCAGCAAACTAATCATAAGTAAGCAAAACAAGGGGATGAGAGACACCAACCTGGAGGTCATATTCAGGTTTCTGTATCAGCTCCCAATCCAATCTTGACAAATGGAATGTCCTATCCAGCAGTGTAATTGTGCTAGAAATACATGTAAACAAATCACATGCAGGATCAGAAAAATGCTAAGCACATGATGACAGTACGCAATCAGCAAACAAACCAAATGTGTGAAAAAATCTTTCAGAATTATACATAATATCCTGTCAGAGACTTCAGCATAAGCTACAAAAAATATACATCTGTTAGGACTTACTTACACATGATGACAGTACGCAATCAACAAACAAACCAAATGTGTGAAAAAATCTTTCAGAATTATACATAATATCCTGTCAGAGACTTCAGCATAAGCTACAAAAAATATACATATGTAAGGACTTATTTATAATTATATTGTTTTCCTACATAAATATACATCAGCATCATTGTCCACCCAACTTCTACTCAGGCCGCACATAGCCCGAGGGCAACTAGCGCCCGAACCAACATCATTTGTGTCTCCTCTTCCCTTGATCCGCACCTAGCAGAAAAAGAGGGGAAAAAAAGCTACTCTTAGCTGTAATCATCATCTCCTATCAAGAGCGAATCTTATGCATTCAGGCACTCAGCTTAATTTCAGCATCTTTATTGAGGAATGAGGAGTATGCGGAGTATGCCTGCTTCCTCAATTTTTTGTCTACTCAGACATCTACTCCTCAACCTCTAAGTGTAGTCCTTGGATTTTAATTCTAGTGCCTTTGAGCATATATTTGGTAACTTATCCTTTTTTCTCTCACCTCCAACCTCCTTCACATCCCCTGTTGTTACTCTGGTTGACAGCTCTTTCACATCAGCCAAGAATATTAGTATTGTTAAAACTACACCTTAATTACCTATGTCTTCAGTCTATTAGGGCATGTTTGGTTAGCGAAACCAAGTCTGTTTTCATGATTTCGGTTTCACCGGAACCAAAACTGCTTACGAAAACGTGTTTGGTTCAACGTTTTCATGAAACTGAATCGAAATCAGGATGAAAACAGGTTTCAACGAAACTAGTTTTTCTTAATAAAAATGAAAACACCAAAATGTTATTTTCTGTGGTTTCGAAATTGTTAGTTTCGTTATCAAAATGCAATGGCAACTTTGTAATTATAAATATTTTTTTATAAAATTAATTAATTAAAAAATAAATCAAACTATATTTAATTTATAAAATCAAAAATAAAAATCACTATTTTCAACTCAAACTATTATCTTAAATTGACAAATTAATTAAACCAATTTATATCTAATTGACTCAAATATAAATTTTAAAAAAACTCAATTTTCTTAAAGTCAATCTATTTAGACAATTGGATTATTTTTTAAAAAAATTATAATATTTATTAATTAATTTTATATCTAATTGAACAAAAAAATCTTAAATCACCAATAACTTAATTAATTAAATCTTACAAATATTTTATAACTATATTAGCAAACATTTAATTTTACAAGCTAACTACAAATACAATATGTGACATTTTTCTACAACCATATTAAGTTTTATAAACCGTTTCATATGAATTAGTTACTATTTAATCAAAAATCAAACTACTACTAAAGTTGTTCAAGGATAATTAATATTATTTTTTATAATCAAATAAATATTCACTGGTTTCAACCAACTTAAATTGATGTTGTTTTTATTAACCAAACGTGTTTTTAGAAAACTGAAAACTAGAAACCAAAACCAAATTTTCAAAATCAAGTTTTCAGTCTCACTAAAACCAAACTAGAAAATAGTTTTCGCTAACCAAACAGCACCTTATGTTCTTGAATTTTCGTTTAACTTGTTATCTGTGAGTAAACTTACAAAGTTATTAAACTACTCTGTCACATTTGCGGACGGGAAAGGTGATTAGCACAAGGCATGAGTCTCGAGGATTTGTTCTAATTGATGTGACAACTTCTTTCGCATTACTCTATCTTCCTCTCTTCAAATCTATAGCCATCTTGGACATCCTCATTTACAAAATCTTGAGAAGATGATTCCTTCACTTTTTAGTCTTCGGAGTCTTGAGTGACATGACTTTTCTTATTAAAGGAACACTTCGAATTATGCATTGTTATCTCCACTTTTTTTATGAGATTAAAACTTAATTAGGTGCTTTTATTTAGGTGGTGAGAAGTGACAATGCTAGAGAATACTTCTCAAGCATCTTTTAGTCCTTAACGACTTGTCACGACATCATCCACCAAACTTCCTATCCCCATACACCAGCAAAATGAGATTGTAGAGTGGAAGAATAGACATTTGATTGAAACTGCAAGTAGGATGATACAGTTCTCACCTTGCTATCTCATAAACCGAATGTCGTCTTTCGTTCTACATGACAATATTCATTTTTCTATTGTTTTTTCACGTGATGCACTTTACAAGTCTTCCACCTCCTGTGTTTGGTTCTACTTGCTTTGTTCATCTCCTATCTTCTAGTAGGGACAAGTTAGCACCACATGCATCATGTGTGTCTTTCTTGGATACTCTTGCCTTCAATGAGAATATCATTGCTATTCCCCTGAGCTTCGTCATGCTTTCATCTCAATTGATGTCTCTTCTTTGAAACAACATCATTCTTCACCGGTTAGTATTTAACACTTGAGTTTATTATTGAGGTCCTACCTACTCCTGTACCCCTCTCTCTTCCTCTCAATTATTCTATTGCTGAGACTAAGCCATTATAGGTTTATAGCCATTATTCGAGGCTTATGCATGACTCAACTACGCTTGATTTCAAAGCCATGCTTCTTGCTCCTATTCACAGATCTCCCACCTAATATTGATCTTCTCATTGTTTTTGGTGCATGTTGCTCCTATTCAGGTATCCCACCTAATATTGATCTTCTCATTGTTCTCAGGAAAGGTAGTGCTCGTGTACCACCTCCAATTCTAATTCAGTTTCTTATTTTGCGTTGTCATTAGACTATTATGCTTATTTCCTCATCATCCTCTATTTTCATTCTATAGCATCTTCCAGAGGCTCTATTACTACTTTAGATGAGGGATGGCGATAGGCTATGGTTGAGAAGATGTGCTCTTCATGATAATGGAACCTACAAATTGGCAATAGACCAAGGACTTGGGCAACTTGACATATTTTCTGGGTGTTGAGGACTGGAGGACATATATACATTTCATAGACAAAATATGTGTTAAATATGCTTGAGAAGGTAGGTATGCTAGCAGCTAGATCGGTTGATACTCGTATGGATTCTAATGTCAAGTTAGGTATGCTAGCAGCTAGATCGATTGATACTCGTATGGATTCTAATGTCAAGTTACTACCAAGACAGATAGAGCCATTATTTGATCCATGAAAATATGGCAGGCTAGTAAGTAAATTTAATAATCTTACGATCACTAAACCTGTCATCTATTTTTTTGTTGTGAGTGTGATTAGTCAATGCCTTGAGTCTACTTACGAGGATCATGGACAAGAACTTCAAAAAAACTACGTTATCTTAAAGCTGCTGGTAGTGAGGGCTCTTGCATCATGATCAAGGCCATTTTCAAGTGACTAAGTATACAAATGTTGACTGGGCAGGTGCACCTATTGATCATGGATCTCTACTTTAGAATATTGTGTCCTAGTTGGAGGTAACTTGATCTCCTAAAAAAGTAAAAAACAAAGTGAAGTGGCAAGTGCAGTGACTAAGTGGAGCTAGCTACTTAGTTGATTGGCTTAAATAATTGATGACATAGTTAGGTTTCAGTCATACTAAACCTATGAAGTCATATTGTGATAATCAAGCCACAATACATATTGCCTCTAATCTAATTTTTCATGTGAGGACAAAACATATAGAGATGGATTGCCATTTTGTTAGCGAGAAGGTGTAATATAAAGAAATCACAACATTATTTGTTAACTCTAATAACTAACTCCTTAAAGCTTCCTAGAATTGAGTATATCAATAACAAGCCGAGAGTTTGCAATATATATGCTCATATCTTGAGGGGGGAGTGTGAGGATTTACTTATATTTAAATTATATTCCTAGGAACTTAGTTGTAAACTTATATTTCACATTCATCTATATTTGTGCATGGTATCAGAAAGCTACAATAAGGAATTTCACTTTTCCCTCCTAACAACATCGAAGAGCATAATATTAAAAAATAGAGATCCTAAGAAGAAAATTGCACAACTTCAAAACACAACCCAATAACGAAATATCACTTTAATTGAAAATATGCAATCATTATTTATTCAAAATTCCAAGACAATTATGGACCATATCATTCTACTTTTTTTCCTGTTGGTGCATGTTTGTTTGATGGGATAAAAGAGGATGGGATAAAGGGCAGATTCTAATCCCCTTTTTGTTTGTGCTTAGGTTAAAAGGAGATAGAATTAGGAAAAAGAAATTATTAAAAAAAAAAGAAACCTATCCAGCCCCCTCTTATTTCTCATCCTACCTTATATGGAATACTATTTGGTGAAACAATCAAATAATTAGAGTGATAGATGATTAACTGGTTCATTTTGCCCCATGCATTATATTTGAATATTTCCTTTGTACCGTATTTTTATTGTAAATTTTAAATTTTTATTATATATTCCTTTTTATCTTTTTTTCTTATTCTTGATACATGAAGGACCTATAATAATTTACAAAACAATATTAAAAAATATATTTAATTATATAATAAATTATTTAAAAAATATTTCAAATATATATTGTAAATATGTTTCTTATGTGGATTTATTTAGATTTTTGTACTAGCTCTGGTTTTAATTATCATTAGAATATTGTTTCCTTTCAAAATGTATTGCTTCCAGTTTTACTATTTTCATAATATTTTAAATTTATTTACACCTACAATTTGTTTTAAAAAAATTCTATTTCAAAGAATTGTGAAATTAACACAAGAAAAAACTATTATCTTGTATACTAACTATATTATTGCATATGATAATAATAGTATATATTTATTTTTCCAAATCTAACATTTTTAAAATAATATTTTAAGGAAACATTATTTATATATTTTTCAATTATACATTTCTGGAAATTTGGTTAAATTATCATTTACTTTTATTATACATCATTATAAGGTATGACAAACATGTATCACCAAATTTTGATTTTCACTATACGTATTTAAATTAAATATTAATATGATCAAAATAGATAAATACTAATTGATGGTATACTTGCATTCAAATGTTTATAACAAGTATAGATCATCAGATATTGACATTATAGGTTAACTTATTGCAATTTATATAATTAACTGGAATCAACTGGATGTGCCAGACTTAACCAGGTGTCAGTTTCTCAAGTGCAGCTGGTTTACATAATTTTCGGACTTAGTTGAAATCAGAACCCTATTGAAGCCCAATCAAAGACGATCGGCCAGGCTGGGTTTAAAACACTGGCCCTCTGATTTACTTCACCAGAACCAAATAGTAGTCATTTTCTTAGAACTATGTACACTGTGGAGAACTCTGCCAAAACTAAAGATTTGGAATAACTGGGTGTCTAACACCAAAAATGCTAATTCAAGGAGAAAAAGAAAGAAAAATAATCAGCACACAGACATACAGACTAGAAGTGATTGACTGGAAATCCTTCATGTTGACATTCCTCTAATCTTCTACCAATGTTTTCCATATAATTTAACCAGATTTTAAAAGTTAAATATTAATATTTAAAAGTTGAAGATAGATTTAGACTTAGTTCAATTTCCAAGATAATTGAGAATAGGCTTTGAGATTTTGGCAAAACATTGGCTTGTACTTTTGTAGGTTAATCTCAACCATCAGAACAAAACATCTTTAGTTTCTCAAAAAAGCATAGATGGATTAAAAGTCAAAGATGCAAAGAAGATTAGAACCCTCACCCATCAGCTGTAATATTAGAAGAAAAAATCTTTACAGGAGGTAATATATGCCTCATCGTCACCCAGAATCTGTAATTAACAATTGGTATATTCATGAGCAACTATTTTAACCATATGCAATAAGAGCAGCAAAGACCGACAAAGAAAGATGAACACAGGCAACAATGTACTCAAGATGACAAATATTATCAGAATTGATTTTAGCTTTCTGGTAAAAGAAGAATAAATAATGCTGCATTAATATTGTAGAGAAGGAAGAAGGGCCTATTTGAGAATTAGCTGATGGGAGGGACTATTTTTTAAAATATTGATAAATTATGTTTACTACTTTACTTATTACAAATATAAGTGGTGGAGGATATAGACTTTTTATACCACTTTTTATACCACCACACCCCAGTGCCTATTTTCTGTCTCTTCCTTTCTCCTATGAAACTTATGTTCCACCTATTATTATTTACTATTTATTTAACAATCATTTATCTCCATCATATTACTGTTATGGAGAGGACTGCATTTTTCCTCTTAGCTATCCTACACTAGCATCATCTACACCATGAAGTGACAATTCTAATGGAGTATGCCAGGATCCTTCAATATCAAACAAATAGACAAACCTCTCAAATTGTAGTTTCTCTTGTACTTGGGGCTTCCAACCATATTCTAGTAACCTTGAGTTCATGTAATGAAAGATAGATATGAGTTATTTCTAATTTTTTTGTGGTTTCTAATCTTCTATAATAAAAATAAAAATAGTTTTGATGTCTTTATTTCCTGCTTATGAAGTGATAGTGCTTGCAAGTACTTATCCTTACTGATTCTTTTATATTCATTTCCCGATTCACCAAACCTCTTACTCTTCGTTTCCAACAAAATGGTATAGCAAAACACAAATATTGTCAGCTTATCAAATTTTCTTATGTTATGATGCTACACATCCACGTTCCTTCTCAGTTTTGGGTTGATGCAGTATTAACTCCATGTTACCTTATCAATTACTTGTACTCTTTTGTCCTTAATCAATGCATTCTTTTAATTTTTGTTTCCCGATTCCTGGTCATCCTTTATTTCCTCTTCCGCCCTACTTATTGGTTTTTTTTGTTTTACTCATTAAGTCATTATCATACACTAGGTTTGGATATTATTGCTATCTGTTGTATGAAGTGTGTTTACCTAGGTCCTAGGGTATGACCCTCATAAAAAAAGATAGTAGT
The DNA here is from genome assembly GCA_034359265.1 of Canna indica. Lineage (NCBI taxonomy): Eukaryota > Viridiplantae > Streptophyta > Magnoliopsida > Zingiberales > Cannaceae > Canna > Canna indica. The sequence goes on from CP136892.1 coordinate 18,302,770, forward strand.
TTTATTCACCATAGTTGAATCATTTTTATGCTAGTATAGATGCTAATTTCTTTAAATCTACACCTTTCTTCCATATATCAAATGTGTCTTCACAGTCCTCTCCAGAATTACCATTTATCAGTTCTGCTTTCAGTTATGTCCCTACAAGTTCGTCCGACATCATCATGTCCTTATGTGCCTAAGTGGAATTTCTTAGACAATATTGTACATTTCCAGAATGTTACACCTCCGGCAATTGATCCTTCACCTCTGGCAGTCCACATCCCGTCCACCTTCTAACTTCACCTATCGCTGGAAGTTTTGATCATGATCTTCCCCTTCTTATGAGAAAGGGTTTTTTTCTTAGACAATATTGTACTTTCCAGAATGTTACACCTCTGGCAATTGATCCTTCACCTCTGGCAGTCCACATCCCGCCCACCTTCTACTTCACCTATTGCTGGAAGTTTTGATCATGATCTTCCCATTCTTATGGGAAAGGCATGCATGCATATACATAAATACGACCTCAGTTACGGTAATACTTTCTCCCATGTTGCTAAGATGGCTTCTATTCATTATTATTCTATTCTATAGTTCATTGACTTACATAACAACGTTTTCCAAAATTGGTGACTTACATAACGTCTATGGAATAACTAATGGGTTTGTTGTTCAAGAAGGGAACGAGAAAGTGTGTAGATTCAATAAGTCTTATTTGGTGTGAAACAGTATCCTAGAAAATGGTTTGGACAGTTGAGCTTCCCTCTCCTAAAGTTGGACAATGATTTTAAGAATCACAGTTTACTAGGCAATTAAACCAAATTGATAGCCATTCACCTCGTGGGTTTTTTTATTTTTCATTTTATGCTCTCTAATTGATTTTTATGGATATTTGGTGTAGTAATTGGTCCAATTTTATAGGGTTTTATTTTTTTTCCTTTTAAGATTTTTTATGTATTGGCCAATTTTGAGTAAGTTCCGACCCCGACTGCATGAATGATATACAGTATAGTGCAAGTATAGACATTTACTAGTTATTTTAACAAATCATGTTAGATTTTCTTTCTTTGATAATTAAAAAATATATACATAGTTAAAAGGATAGCATTTTTGTTGGTATGCTACTGGTTCAACCGATTTGATTCATCCCCCACTGGTTCGGGTCTGGTTCAGTTTAAAACCTTGAGTCTACAACAACGTGCTGTTCATCACATAGTTTTTTACATGCATCTATCATCTGATAATTTTCTTTTTTGGAAATTTATGCGAATGATATTGTTCTTAGTGCAAACAAATGGTGCTGCAAAGATTCAATGTCTCAAGTGATACCTGTGCAGGGTAATTCAAAGAAAGGATCTTGGTAAGCAACTATATTTTCTTGGAATTGTAGTTGCAATTCTAGTACAGGAATTTACTCTCTCCAAGAATGTATCTCCTAGATATATTAGAAAATACTCATATGTTAAGATCATGACCTTAGGACGCACTGGAAGATCCAAATCATAAACAGTTAGTGAGATACAAGAGATCCTCTGCCTAGCCTAAGGAGCTGTCAGACTAGTAGGAAAATTGACCTACATACCACTTCTGATACCAGCTATTGTCTTCGCATTGTGTTGTGATCCAAGTATTGCCTTGCATGAAGTTTGTTACGCCATACTGGTAACTCCTTGGATGTTGTTGGGTATACAAATACATATTGGGTTTGATCTCCCTCAAATATGGGCTCCACTGTAGGGTGTAGTTAGTATATTACTCAATGGTAACGTTATGGGGTGTTTGGTTTGCATGATGTAAGATTCTTTAACAAGTTCTATCCCTAGGCATCTGATTGTCATCTATTAATGCTCATATGTAAGATTGAACCATTTGGTTTGTAACTTTGTATGAGAATGAAAATTTAAATTGTCAAGCATCTAACATTACCATGTTTGGTTTAGTCGGGCACATTCCTAAGAACTTAACAACAATATTTCTTAAGTTCAAATATTATCCCTATTTATATAACAGTGATAGGATATAATTGTTATCTATTTTTTCTTAATTTGAACAATTATATAAATCCATTCAATTAACTCTTCTAAAGTAGTAATCAATTTAACCAACAAATTAAATATCACATTTTACATAAAAAATATTAATCTTGTTTAGTTTTTAATTTTGAACTAAATAATGACAAATATAATGAGTCATAAGTATAAAGCTGTCTTTGATTTATTTTTTTTGTTTAAACCAAGGAATATATAGACTTAAAAATCATTAACATTTGTTTGATTTTCTTTTTTTTTAAAAAAAATTAACTTAATATACATAGGTGGTTGCGTGCATGTGTGTTGGGGGAATGGAAAGAGGAGGAAGGTCTAATATTTAGAGAGGCTATGGTGGTCTTTTAAATTATAAGAATAATTCCTATTATATGGAGAAGTAAGATTACTTTGTCATGTTTTATGGTCAAGTGATTCCCAAGAGCAAGTTAAATGCCCATGCACATTACCAAGGTAACGAACCAAACACCATAATGTTACTTGCCCACCTTTGAAATGCCCAAGAATCTTTCAGCATTCGACGAACCAACCCCTATATGTTGAAAAAGTAGAGGGCCATGTTATTACCTATGATCAACTACTATACATAAAATATTTTTGAAAGAATTAAATATAGTGTCAAAAACTTGCTCAAAAAAGTGTCAAAGACCTATGAAACTAGTATGTAATAATCAAATTGTACTCAACATCGCATCCAATTCAAGCATACAGTGATGGGTGGTCATTTTGTATAGAAGCTTCTAAGCAAGGATAATTATACCCCTTTATAAACTCAAATGATAAAAGGGGTGACCCAGTGCATGAAGCAATCCCACTAATGTGGACTCTGGGAGAGTTGGTGTACACAACCTTCCCTTCCCTCTGCTTGTTTTCGTGGCTCAAACACATGACTTCCAAGTCACAAGTGAGTAACTTTACCGTTACCGATAAACTCAAATGATCAATTAGTTAATTTGTTCGCTAATGCACCTAGTGGAGCTCTCATAGGTTGTATTTGTAACAAGTTTGGAGACTTTACAAGCTATTCTCTAGCTTGAGGAAAGTGTTCAAAAGAAAGAATGGCATAATTGAGAATTAGCTAATGAGTGACTATTTTGTAAAAGTTTGATAAAATCCTGCTGAATCATGACAAATATCTTACTAAGAAAAACTGTAATTAATGGCTACAACTAATCATTTTATGCATGGTGTTTGAAATCCTTCACAAAACCCATAAACAAATGTCTAGTCAGATGCAAGTGAGCCTAATAATAAACAATGGCCTTTAGCCACTTGATAAATATTGTTAAACTGTCTAATTTATCAACTGATGTTATTGGATCAACAGAGAACAGAAAACTTAGAAGTTGAAATAATAAGAGAACAATGAAGCATTAGGGTTGAGCAAATTAAACTTATTATTCCATTAACACTGTAATAACTAAAAGAAGGGTGAATATGACGTACGGGTCTGCTCTATTGATTCTGCATATTTCACAATAGAAATGGGATGGGATTTCAGGTGAATCACCCTGCGTAGGCTTATCAGGGACAATTACACAAGCAATGTGTTGCTGAACTTGACATTTAGGGTCTTCACACTGCAATGAAGATAAGCAATTATTTTCATGATGCAAAGTTGAGACAAAAGAAATGCAACAAAAGCAACTTTTGGCAAACATGCAACATATTGATAGAAAACAAAACAAGGAAACTACCTGAATAGTTGAACCATGATATGTAGATTCCCCACAAACACAAAGGAAGCTCTTCGCTTCTAACATGGATAAATCAACCTCTTCTTTGGATTTGGCATGATTGAAATTGGAAGAGTAATGGCCATAAGAAGCTAAGATGGGAGCAGCAGAAATTTGCATTTTCCTGCCAGGAGATCCCATAAGAACAGTTTATAATAGTCATCCAGTGTTCAAAGTGTTTGATTTATCATCAAGGAAATATATGTGAAGCTAAATATGATGATAACCTATAAGTATCATCAATTATCTTAGCTGCTTCTTCTTTCCCTATAAACTTTCTCCTCATCCATACATGCATGTTGGGCACTGTGAAAACTAGTTCAAAATGATTAGAAATACAACAATGCAATAGGTTGAAAAAATGTCTGTTAAGATTATCCCCTTGTAACTAGAGTTTCACAACTTCAAGAATGAAAAAGAGGTATCCAAAAAAGGAGACAATATTATTACTGCTAGGAAATAGTAAACAGTTCACTAACAAGATCCATCACTTATTACAAAAAAAATGAAATTAATCAGATCGGTTGCTTTCAACCCTTCCTTGAACTGTTGTATTAATCAGCTGTTAGTGACTATCAGTCTTCATTAAATAGTAGAATTGATTGCCTTCAACTCTTCCTCAAATGGCTGAATTAATTGCGTTTAATATATGGCAGCAATCTTCTCCAATTCCCGTCTAAGATAGGAGACCATGTGGTAGGAAATTTTCATATTTAAGTATCTAAAATTGCTGGTAAAAGGTTATTGCATTCGGTCTATATCTGGACCAAATCCATACCTGTTATTAGCTCGGAATGAGCTGCCATAATTCAAGCCAAACTTGGTTGAGTTTGAATTCAATACGACCTCATCTAGGGTTGGACCAAATAGAGGATGATTTAAGTTTAACGTTGTAACAATATCCAATTCCTTTATACTAAATTTCAAGAGGAATAATCTTTTAGCCCTATGTGTTATGGGCTAAAGCATATGCCACTCCATCCATCTTGTTGAGGCACAAAAAACAGACTGTTGGCACAATCTCAACAAGAATTGAGAAATATGTAGTATTAGTCTTTGATTCACTTACACAAGTAGATGAAAAGTTCAAATTAAGATGAGTAATTTCTTATTAACCCATAGATTTTACCTAATGAAATATATTTCAGTGGGTGTTTATCAAAATCACACATCAATAAACTGACAAATAATCAAAAGTCAGAGTAGAAATGAAGGAGAGAAAAGGCATACATAGACTAATTAATTAAGCATGATTTAGTCAAGTAATTTAAGGGTCCAACTAATTAGACATATATCCCTCATATGTATTTGTTATGATGCAAAGCCTTGAATTGCTCCTACTCTAGCCTAACTCCTAGTCCTACTCAATTAGAAAAGTTCCCATCATTTTTTAAGAACAATCCTAGCATGATGTACTTATTCTTTTAAATTTTCCGTTCAGTTGGACTTGATTTGCTCAGTGAATCCAAATCGAAAATTTGAACAAGAACAAACCTGATTCAACTACAAAAATGATAAGATTTAGTGCCACATATAAAGCTTCTCCTTTTTTATGAAAGGATACATGCAAGAAAGTGCAGAAGAGGCAAATAAGAGAGGTATGAAGGAACTACATAGGGAGGAAAATTTTTATAACTATATTTGTGAGGACTCTACGGCTCGAGACATTTAATTTAGGTATCTCCCTTCTAGACTAAACTAAATCTAATCCCATTTGCCGACAAGATATCTCTCAAATAAAAATCTATCTCTTAGAACTCAAGTCTATATATGAAAATAAGTAGCCCACCTAATTTCTCATATCATAAATAAGGGTTTTTGGATAGGTCTGTCCATTGTTCAGGCTAGATCATCAACCCAAATTGATCATGTCAGGTAGAAACAAACACACAAACCCGAAATGGTGGACCTTAATATTATGGTTCTCAGGTCAGTTTTTGTTCCTATTAAATGAATTGGACCCAATCTAACCTGAATAACCTTAATAAAATAAATAACTTCTAAAGATAAGTTACCCTACGTATTCTCATAACCAAATCCACTGTACCCATACCCCAAAACCCATTGCAAACTAACCAGTACGACTTTTGCCCATACGGATAATAAAAAAGGAAGAACCAGTTTAAATCTGCTATGCAAATATAAAATTAAAACACTTTAAATTGGTTTAAAGTTTAAACATGAAGAAAAAGAGTGTACCAATGGTTATACCAGTTCAGCCTCAACTGGACCATACTTTTGGGACAGGATTACCAATCTGACCTGAATAACCTTAATAAAATAAATAACTTCTAAAGATAAGTTACCCTACGTATTCTCATAACCAAATCCACTGTACCCATACCCCAAAACCCATTGCAAACTGACCAGTACGACTTTTGCCCATACGGATAATAAAAAAGGAAGAACCAGTTTAAATCTGCTATGCAAATATAAAATTAAAACACTTTAAATTGGTTTAAAGTTTAAACATGAAGAAAAAGAGTGTACCAATGGTTATACCAGTTCAGCCTCAACTGGACCATACTTTTGGGATGGGATTACCACTATCCAAACCCACAAGCACTATTCGTGAACCTCAAAGCCATGTCAAAATCAATCAAATCAGGTAAACATCAGGTTTTGTCATAAATGCAAATTAATCAAACTGAACACACCTGAATTAATGAAATGCAATTGGGGTTAGATGCTAAATCCTGACTTTTCGGGTGGAAAATGATAGTAAAACTCAATTAGGGTTTTATTCAAGTGGAGTGAACTTGGGTCAGGTTGACCCAAATGGATAGGCTGACTTTCTAGACGGTAATCAGACTGAAAAGCCCAACTAAAATTGCCTCATAAATAATGATGACAATATTCCTAATTTGAGTAAGACTATAGGCACCAAGCCCAACTTGATGTTCACCCATCTAGGACTTCCTAATAAAGAATTAATTACATAAAACCTTCTCAATAACAAACATCGATCAGAAGGGTTAATGCCATACCTTGTTCATCTGACAGCAGTGCTAAAATCCTATCCATGAGATCCTGAACAACAAAGTCAAAAGGATATCTATTATAATTAGATAAGAGTGTTGGCAAGGCATCTTTATAGGATAACATTACAAGTTAGAAAATAATTATTTGACTAATAATAATTAATAATTAAATATTTGTACAGTCCCAGTTGATTATAAATTCATGAAAACTAAAAGGATAAATATTTGGATATTTTAAGTACCTAAAAGAATACATTGAACCTTCTACTAACAAATTAAGCTTTCAGGATAAGTGGTCATTGGGTCAACCTTAACATGGTTACACGGGAGAAAGTCCTAGTACGTGTGACTCAAGAGTAGTACATTCTCGTTAGAGTTTTCCTATATATGATGAGATGTATATGCCCTAGGAGATGAGGGTCTTTTGCTCCGTAGCTGAGCCACATGGCTTGTTCTCTCAGAATATAAAAACACTCAAACAAAGAGACAAGAAAATGAAGCCAGGAAAAGAATTAGGACAACGATGTAAATGTGTTATCAAAAATTAATCAATAAACAAAAAGAAGACCACATTCATGATCTGGACTAAAGTATACATATAATTCAAGAGAATTTAAGGTACCAAGAAGAACAACTGCTAACCTGCTTCTTCCCTTGCTTTGACAAACCAAGTTCGGTCAGGACATCTTTAAGTTCTTTTACCCTAAACCTCCCCAACTTCTCCTGATGCAAGAACATAGGCCCCAAAATGTAAATAGCAAAAGCGAAATAATTTTTGCAATATAAAGATTAATCATGCATACATAAAGGAATTCATGGGGATAACAATTAAAGAAGTTATAAAATCCAACAACCCTAATATCCATGCAAAATCTAGAGAATTATTATCACAGTGGGCAAGTACCATCGCTTCAATGCGTGAAGGCATCATAGACAAGTTGGAATGTTTGATGGTACAACCCTAATGGTAATAAATTCCATGCATGGCTAAATATGAGCAACAGATCAGAGAACGAATAACACGAGGGAAAGAGGAAAAGAACTTTAAAAGTAGCGAAGTGATTGTTAATAGCGGACGAAGGAGGAGGTGATCAGAGATTCACCTCGGCCAAATCCACTATTTTTCTTTCTATCAGGATTTAAGCCTACAAGCTTAGGCCCAGGCCACAAACTATAATTCCATGAAGAAGAAGGATTTCAGCATACAAGGATAGTGTTGTATAAGAGGTCAGTATATAATGTGTTGACACCTTTTTTCAATCAGCTTGACACTCTATTAGCTCTTTTAGGAAGAAGATAAGATTTATAAACACTTAAAAGTTATTGTTGTGTTTATAACAATTAATTCAACTCATGGATGCAACCTACAACCTATACAAGGATAAGATATATTTTCATTGTCTTTTCTCAAAAGATATGTTACATCATATACATAGATAACAGATATTAATACAAGTTAATATGAAATGTACTTAAAATCTATTATATAAACAAAATATTTCAAATGAGCATACACCGGATCATGAGATGCATCCTAGGTCATACTACTAAATCACTACATAATGAGGTCAACCATAACCGACAGAGAAAGAATCAAAAGTAAGAGAAGAATGGCAATTCAGAAAGCTTGAACAGAAAAAGAGACAGAAACAACCCAGATAAAAAAACAGACATTGGACAATAATTCAAAATTTCAAATAATTAGAAGCCGTGATGTCAGTACATTCTACATGGTCTGTAGCATTACAAGTTCCACACAGAAGGACCAAATTTAAGTCCATTTCCCACTTTGATCACCATAGGCAACCTAGATTACGATAACTACATAACGGCCTCTATAGTATTCTACATATAAACTTAAAAAGTAAAAAGGATAGTGCAAACTCGAAAAGCGTGAATACAAATCATCAACTTCAAGAGCACACTTTGGGGAGTAATTCAAATAGTCAGAAGTATAATGCACTACGAATTTCACGCGAAAAGACCAAATTCAAGAGTTCAGTTCCCGACTTCGTTCGTGTTAGGCCTATTAGATTATACTAATACTTCATCATACAACTTCCTCAATAGTAAGCATCGGATAAACAATCAAGAACGAAACAAAAAAAAAAAAGAGAGAGACAATTCAGAAGGCGTGGAATGCAGAGGGAAATACCCACCCGACAACTTGCAACCAAATCCATAGATTCAAACCCTTCAATCGTACGTCGAAGAATGCAAGAAAGTTCCAAGCCGCCGTCCCAATTGACCAAACTCCGACGCCAACCCAAGACGTACGGTCAAAATTCCATCAAACAAGGGGGATACAAAAAGATGGAATGGATCGAAATACCGTGAACCGAGTCATTGATCATGGAACCCGGTTACCCGGGTAATAGGTCGATGAAGAGGCCTCCAACGCCGTTGTCGTCGCCGTCACCGTCGAGAAAGCAAGCTTTCTTCTACTCGAAGGAGGGCGACGCAGAGGATGGCAACTTAAAACAATGGCGGACTTATGCGGCAAGATTTAAATTGGGTTTGATGTGCCGCGACGAGTCCACGCCATCGCTTTCACTGCAGCGATGAGCGACAATCTAGAATCCACCCGCATAAATCACTCTCCGTATGATTGCATACTGCAATGGGACCCACGTAATTCCGCAATGAAGACGTAGGTGCTTAATGAATATCCCTTTTAACGAGTTCAAAAAAGCACTCTGTCGCGGGATTTTGTCTTTTCGGGAGCATACTTTTTTTTTCTTCGGCGTCGCCAAGCGGATCGTTAACGTACGGTCAAATGAACTGTGAGGATCCTGTGTATCGTCCAACCACCGAGACGCTATAACTTTACTAAGTATTGGTTAATCCTTGTCGTGCCACATGATGTTGCCCAATAGGCGACGTGCATATTGTGTTTGGCAGCTCGTCCAGACACAGGCATCGTACCGGAGATTGCTGCGCGTACGTCGGGATTCGCTGATGTGTACGCTGCGAGCCCAAACCAAAGCAATCTCGTGTACGACTTATACCACGAGTTACGACATAATGACAAACATAAAACAAGTGATGCGCGACTGCGCGAGTGATCCGGGCATTCGGGCAACTTGGATTTTAACCGACTCTCCCTGTCGAGAAAACTAATGACTCATGGCAACATCCCGGGTTGATTCAGTTGGACTCCAGTAATATCTTTCTTAGTAAATATACTAATTATCTCCTCTCTTTCTAGTTTTACTGTATATTTGCTTCCTTAGATAGTATGTTTCGTTAGATAGTAAAGATAGAATTAAATATAAATTATTTTAATTCGATGTACATGCGATGTAATATTTATTTTTTATTTTTTATTTTTATTTTTTTTAATTTATATATTAAATAAATAATGAATATTAATTCACTTCTTATTTTATTCTCTCTTATTCTATGAATTAAACATGCACTTATAAAAAATTAAGAGTATGCATAAATATCGAATAGACTCGAAATTGGTCGAAACCTATCCGATCGGGTAAATTTCAAATAGACCCAAATTAAATTCGGACAGGATCTCGGATAAAAGTTAAAGAATCGTTTTCAGTTTCGGATTCAACACATCGAGTATCTAAAATTAAAATCGGAATCGGTACCTGAAACTTATACCCTAAAAATTATAAATGAACATATTTCAACATGGTACTCGAAAGTTGTACTTTGAAATTTGTAAAATGAACATTCCAACAAGGTATCCAAAATCGGTACTGCACTATATGTTCTGAGTAGGATCCGATTTTAAATTCTAACAAAGTATGATTCGATTTTAAAATTTAAAAATCGATTCTATACAAAAATAGAATTCGAATATTATAAAAAAATATATGATATTCGATCCCTCACCTCTAATAGAAAAAGTGGAATTTACTAGTCTCATGAAAAAAAAAAGAGTATAAATTTCAAATCATCTGCCATCTTTCCAGAGAAGCGCATGAAACCAAACATGCTGTTTGCTTACCATGTGGGTATAACATCCAAACGTGACCACGTGATGCAGAAAAAGAGAGTTGCTAAATAGAAGAAAAAGCAATGCATTTAGTATGATATGTACAACCGTCCACATTGATGATCCATTATAACATGTTTCTTGGGGTGTTTCTTCCAATTTAGAGTCAAAGTAATAATTGGACGAGTAGGTATAAAGCATAGCTCGCCCAATATTTTGATGACCGGACAAGTAAGTTTGATCATTCATAAAGGATGTTTGTTTGATCGAATAAAATTGATCGAGAAAAAATAGTATTATTAATATTTCATCTATTCTTTTATGTAATTCTATAAAGAATAGATATGCCATAAGAAATAAATATATATATATATATATATAATTTCTAATGGATGGAGAATATTATTTCTATTTAAATCATAGTAGAGTGTATGATTGAATGAGATGAAATCTTTAGAAATGAGAATAAATAAGGAACGTCGATAGATAAAAAATAATATTCTCCTAAAAATTATGGGCCTCCAAAAATTTAGGCTCATTGCTTAATATTATATTTATTTTATTATAAATTAAGACATCAAATAAATCATTTAATCTTTTATAATCATCTTTCTCTCTCATTTTCAATAACTAGTCCACTATTATTTTATCAATTTTCCACTTTTTTATATTTTCTCTCGATCAATTCAATTTTTTACTCATTTTTTCGTAACACATCATTACTCTCTTTATCAACTAAAAAGCAATCCTAATTAATTTCCTTAATTAATTTTATCGAAAAAAATTCTCTTGACTAATTGAACATTAACTACCAATTAAAGCTAATTAGGCAGAACAAACGCATGCATGCATCTTCTTGTCAAACAAATTAAATAAACATTTGAATTTTGACATATTGTTACTTTGATCAATTGAAAAAAGAAGAAAAAAAGTTAATAAGTAATTATATGCAAATCTTCAATTAAGTGACAACGCTCATGTCATCTTCAATTAAGACCAACGGCCCAAGGACGATCTGTCCATTAGGCCCAACAGGTCTCATCTTAAGATTTTGCCTTAGGTTACAATCTCTCGTAGCATCTCTAATTATGAATAGACATAAATAGATATTCTCTTATTTGTAGTATTAGGAATATACAAGAAATAAAAGAGAAAAATGCTCAAAATAAATTTTAATAATATTGAATATTTATACTCAAATAATATATTGTATTAACATAATAAAAATGTGGATTAGTGAAAATTAGCTTTTAAAACTAAATAGTAATTTTAAAAATTAAGATATATTAATTTTGAATTAACTATAAATAATTTATTAAATTTAAAAAGTATCTAACTATAAATAATTTATTAAATTTAAAAAGTATCATTTATGTTATTTTTCATAAAATCAATTGAGTAGGCATAAAATAACAATATATAACTAAAATTAGACATTATTATTGTATGTATAGCATTTTATTTTTTATATATATAATTATTAAAATTAATATACTAATTTAATTTTATATTCTTATGTAAATATTATAAACATTGAACAACAATATTCAAACAAATCAAGTCATTAAAAATAGATATATAATTTTATTCTTAGGATTGAGGTAAATAATAATATACTACGTCACCTTCTACCCCCACCCTTTTCTTCGACAAATCTGACCAATTTGGAAGTATTCTGCTATCATCCAAGGTCCTTGGACATTATAAAAGCAAATCACACAAGATCAACCCATAGCTTTCTCCTATCAAGTTGACTATTAGATGTGTTCATGCTTGAGGATCAGAGTAGTCCGGGCCAGTACGGTGTCTCTCCTAGCTAGGTGCAACTCCAGCGAGGGGGGAACATGCAAAAGATACTCTGACACACAAGTTAGTAGGTCCCCAATGTGGAGGTAATAGAATTGGAACTTAAGTTACCTAAGGCGTGTCATATTTGTATTTATTATAAGTGGATGTGATGACGCTGCACGACAACCTCACGGGAATATTGCTCATAATGGATTGAGATTGATCTCAGGGATAGAGGACTTGTTGTGGTGCATCCCTAGTGATAAGGAAGGACGTGGATGTCCTTGTACAGTCGGGTGGCCGGAGCTCCCAGACGGAGCCATTCGGTCTGGCTCGAGTCAGGTTCAGGAGTATGGCCGGGTGGAGCACCCGGGCGGAGCCGTCTGGTCTACCTCGATTTGGGTTCAAGAGTGTAGGGCGCTGTTGGGTCTAATTCGACCGACTCAATAGTATTAGTTCAGCCCACAACCCCCTAGCTCGGTCGGAGCCTAGAGGATTCTGTGACGAGCTCTAAGTGATGCCGACTTTTTCTGCTATCTGAGGTATCTTGCGGAGTGTTCTGTCGAGGTCATGTGTTCGGTTGTCGTAGAGACCGAGCTCACTTATGAGCTAGTGCGTGACGACTTGGCTTTGGTTCGAGATGTATTAGATCGGCATATCTTTGTTGTGTTGTCCTGCGCCTCTTCGGCTTTTGCGCCTAACATGGTGGCTTGATAACAGGGATCTCTTTCTCTCACGTGGCGGCTCCTAATTGGCGCTTGCCTCCTCGTTTTGGAGGAGTAATCATGGTGGGGAAAGTGTTTGCACGAACCGTGTGTGTTGTTTTCTAGGAAATCATCGTTTGGCGGACTGATCAATTGAGATTTGTTCGAGACGCAATTACTGACCGTCTGATGAGGGATTTATTATCTATAAAACAATTTCTTTCCTTCTATTTCCGAACTTTTTCTCGCGCTTTTGGTGCCCGGTGCTTTAATAAGAAAAAAGTTAATAAGTAATTATATGCAAATCTTCAATTAAGTGACAACGCTCATGTCATCTTCAATTAAGACCAACGGCCCAAGGACGATCTGTCCATTAGGCCCAACAGGTCTCATCTTAAGATTTTGCCTTAGGTTACAATCTCTCGTAGCATCTCTAATTATGAATAGACATAAAATAGATATTCTCTTATTTGTAGTATTAGGAATATACAAGAAATAAAAGAGAAAAATGCTCAAAATAAATTTTAATAATATTGAATATTTATACTCAAATAATATATTGTATTAACATAATAAAAATGTGGATTAGTGAAAATTAGCTTTTAAAACTAAATAATAATTTTAAAAATTAAGATATATTAATTTTGAATTAACTATATATAATTTATTAAATTTAAAAAGTATCTAACTATAAATAATTTATTAAATTTAAAAAGTATCATTTATGTTATTTTTCATAAAATCAATTGAGTAGGCATAAAATAACAATATATAACTAAAATTAGACATTATTATTGTATGTATAGCATTTTATTTTTTATATATATAATTATTAAAATTAATATACTAATTTAATTTTATATTCTTATGTAAATATTATAAACATTGAACAACAATATTCAAACAAATCAAGTCATTAAAAATAGATATATAATTTTATTCTTAGGATTGAGGTAAATAATAATATACTACGTCACCTTCTACCCCCACCCTTTTCTTCGACAAATCTGACCAATTTGGAAGTATTCTGCTATCATCCAAGGTCCTTGGACATTATAAAAGCAAATCACACAAGATCAACCCACAGCTTTCTCCTATCAAGTTGACTATTAGATGTGTTTATGCTTGAGGATCAGAGTAGTCCGGGCCAGTTCGGTGTCTCTCCTAGCTAGGTGCAACTCCAGCGAGGGCGGAACATGCAAAAGATACTCTGACACACAAGTTAGTAGGTTCCCAATGTGGAGGTAATAGAATTGGAACTTAAGTTACCTAAGGCGTGTCATATTTGTATTTATTATAAGTGGATGTGATGACGCTGCACGACAACCTCACGGGAATATTGCTCATAATGGATTGAGATTGATCTCAGGGATAGAGGACTTGTAATGGTGCATCCCTAGTGATAAGGAAGGACGTGGATGTCCTTGTACAGTCGGGTGGCCGGAGCTCCCAGACGGAGCCATTCGGTCTGGCTCGAGTCAGGTTCAGGAGTATGGCCGGGTGGAGCACCCGGGCGGAGCCGTCTGGTCTACCTCGATTTGGGTTCAAGAGTGTAGGGCGCTGTTGGGTCTAATTCGACCGACTCAATAGTATTAGTTCAGCCCACAACCCCCTAGCTCGGTCGGAGCCTAGAGGATTCTGTGACGAGCTCTAAGTGATGCCGACTTTTTCTGCTATCTGAGGTATCTTTCGGAGTGTTCTGTCGAGGTCATGTGTTCGGTTGTCGTAGAGACCGAGCTCACTTATGAGCTAGTGCGTGACGACTTGGCTTTGGTTCGAGATGTATTAGATCGGCATATCTTTGTTGTGTTGTCCTGCGCCTCTTCGGCTTTTGCGCCTAACATGGTGGCTTGATAACAGGGATCTCTTTCTCTCACGTGGCGGCTCCTAATTGGCGCTTGCCTCCTCGTTTTGGAGGAGTAATCATGGTGGGGAAAGTGTTTGCACGAACCGTGTGTGTTGTTTTCTAGGAAATCATCGTTTGGCGGACTGATTAATTGTATCTAGAGGTGGCAACGGGCTGGGCCAGCCCATGGGCGGCACGGGCCCGGCCCCGGCATGGCTGTGCCCAAAAGACGGGCAGGGCTCGCCTTCTGGGCACACAGGCCGTGCTGGCCCGAGCACGGGACGCGGGTCGACCATGGCCCGCGTGCCCGTGCTCTGGGCGAGCACGTGAGGCCTGGCGTGCGCCAGGCCTAGGTCTGGCAGCGCCAGATGTAGGTCGGCCCGAGCCAGGTCTGGCTCGGGCCGACGAATCCTTTATTATATATATATAATCCTATAAATACCCCCTCTCCTTCCTCATTTCTTCTATCTTCATCTTCAACTCTTTCTCTCAATCCTTACCTCTCTTTCTCTCAATCCTTAACTCTCAACTCTCTTACACTCTTACTCTCAACAATCTAAGTTCATTTACAATCATTTTCAACAACATTTTAAGCTTATCGAGAAGACAAGGATTCAAGATTGATGTTAATTTTTTTTTAATCTCTTCAATTTATTTCATTGATTAATATAATATTTATATTTTTAATTTTTACTAATGGCGGATGGAGATTTTTAAAACATAGAGATAAGTCCATCTATTAATTTATGTCCATTGGGTAGAAAAAAAAATATGGTTTAGGAATATTTTGAGAAAATTATTGAACCTGATGACACCATAACAACAGCCCGGTGCAAAAAATATCAAAAAATTCTTTCGACTTCAACAACCGGAGGAACTGGTCATTTATTACGTCATGCAAAGGGTCATGACACTAAGGTTGCACAAGCTCAACAAATTCTTAATTTATCTTCTTCTACTTTAACAGCTTTTTCGTATGATCATGATTTTCAACATCAAGAACTTGCAAAATTAATTGTTCAAAGTGAATCTCCTTTTAGTTTTGTTGATCAACCAAGATTTTCAAGTTGGATTCAAAATACTTTACAACCAAAATCTAAAAAAATTACTCGAAATACAATGAAAAGTGATGCTTTAAAATTATTTTTTATAAATAGAGAAAATATAATGACTAGTTTTCAAAATAATAAATCAAAAATTTCTTTAACATCCGATGTTTGGTCTAGTCAACATACTACTAATTCTTACATTTGTATTACAGCACATTGGATTGATAAAAAATTTATTTTGCAAAAAAGAATAATTAGTTTTAAAGTTTTTGAATATCTACACACTTCTGTTGCCATTTTTTCTGCTATTAGATTTGTAACATCTTTCTATAATATAAATGATAAAAAAAATTTGATTAGTTTTGATAATGCTAGTAATAATTATGCTGCTATTCCTCCCCTTATACAGTTATTTAAACCAGTATTAGATGGTGAATTATTTCATATTCGTTGTGTTTGTTATGTTCTTAATTTATGTGTACAAGATGGTTTAAAACAAGTAAATATACATGTAGAAAAAATAAGAGATGTTATTAGATATATGCGTTCTTCAAAAGCAAGAACACAAGAATTTAAAAAATTATGTCAATCTTTTAATAAACCATTTAAAAATTTAATGGTGATGTTATTACTAGATGAAATTCAACATATCATATGCTTATGTCTACTATAAGATATCAAGATATCCTTAGAATGTTTTACAATCAAAATATGCTTGGTGATCCAATTAATAATAATGATTGGTTAGTTGCTGGGCATATTACTCAAATTTTAGAACTTTTTAATAAAGCTACCGAATAACTTTCTGGTGTTTATTATCTTACATATAATTTAACTCTTTCACATATAGTTCGTATGAGTGAAGTATTTTCTTCATATAGACATCATCCTTTATTTGCACAAATTATTTTTTAATGAAATCTAAATTTAAAAAGTATTGGTCAGATATACCTACTTTATTTTGTTTAGCAATATGTTTAGATCCTAGAATGAAAATTGATGGTTTAAATATGTTGTTAGATGATTATTATAACAATATGGAATTAGATAATGTTGAAGAAAAAAAAAATTAAAATTTCGAATTTATTGAATTCTATGTTTGTATTTTACGCTTCAAAATTTGGTGATACAATTACAAATAAGACAACATCTTCTTCTAGATTAAGAGAAGATGGTGTAAATAGTATTAATTCTCAACTTGGTCGTAGAATAAAAAAAACTAAATTTTTTTAGATCATAATCATTTTGAAGAAATGATTACTAAATTTTGAAGAAATCATTTTAAAAAAACTAAATTACTTTTTTTTCTAGATCATAATCATTTTGAAGAAATAGATGATAATGAAATTTTAGCATGGTGGAAAAAATAAGAAAATATGTATCCTATTATTTTCATCATGGCACGTGATATACTAACTATTCTTGTGTCTACAGTAGCTTCCGAGTCTTGTTTTAGTGCAGGAAATAGAATTCTCGACGAAAAAAGGAGCCGAATGAGTGAAGAAACGGTTGAAATGTGCATTTGCTTAAAAGACTGGTTGGATGCTGAAGATAGATTACAAGATAAGGGAGGACACGACACTTCATCATCGGGAGAGGAGGAAGCTTAAACAAGCGAAGCTGGTGTTGCTGGTCCAAGTACAAGTTAAATCACCGGGACTACGGGTGATTAAAAATGTAAAAAGAACTACGTAGATCTGATCCTTCTATAGTTAATCATTGGGGAGTACAAGTTTAGCTATAGAAGGTACGTAGGCAATCTTTTAAGGTGCGGTCTATTATAATATTAAAAAAAATATTTTATCATTGGATGAATATTTTTGTATTAAAGATAAATAAAAATTTAATTATAATTTAATTTTTAAAAATATTTTTATTAATTTGTGTTGTGTTACATATAAAAAATGTGTTAAAAAATATATAATAAAATTTAGTACAATGATTAATAAAATTAGAGGTCCAAGTTCAAAATTAACTCGTAATCATTAATTTTTAAAATTAAATTTTAAACCTTTAAAAATTTAAATTTAAAAATTTAAAAATTTAAAAATTTAAATTAAAAATTTTAAAAATTAAATTAAATAATTAATTTTCGGGCCGGCCCGAGCCCAGCTGGGCTTGGCTGCCAATTGTTCGGGTCGTGCTAGGCATGGCCCGTTTCCACCTCTAATTGTATCCCTCCGTCAAAATTCCGTCAGCTATCCTGTTAACTCTATGACGTGGCATGCACACGTGTATTAAAATATATATTTTTTTCAACATATTTTTTCTTTGTATGCTTTATTTTTACTCCACCCGGGCCCACACTTTTTTCCACGTGTCCCACCAGTGAGATTAATGTCATGTTCATCAGCCCAAAGGTGATAGCCATGGCCGCCCAATCCCGACCACCACCCTCGCGCAGGACCTCGCCAACGAAGCCCGCCCCAATACCGCCCCGACACACCCAAACACCACTAGCGCAGCGGTGGCCACCCTCTCCACCCTCTCCAGACCAACCTCGTCTCCCTCCTCACCTCCATCGTCACCGGCGCCACCCTCTACTCCTATAACAACTACTCCGCCAGCGACACTATCAAGCTTCGTTGGGACTTAATTTGTACACCGTTATCCTGTCTGACGACATGGCGCCCCGGGCGGTGCCATCGGCGAGGCCGTAGAGGCTGGCACCGGGGATGCCCCCCCCGGCGCCAGAGGAGGAGGTGTGCGTGACGTGGCCCTCGAAGTCGCGCAGCGAGGCTTCTTGCGTGGTGTTGTTAACGCTATTGTAGTAGCTAGCGAGCCGATCACTTTGTTGCCGCCCAAATCATTGGTTTTAATCAGCAACGTCCAAAGTTAGTGGACGATACATTTGAGACAAAGTCCAAAGTTCAAGATATATTTAGGTAATTATCCTATATTTAATGAGGACTCTTTCTTGTTGTAAGTAGAGTGTCGTCTATGTTGGATGAGATGATTTTCCGCGGGTGCCTTAGGAGCAAGAGGGGGAGCACTCCTGCAATTGGCAGATGGAATGATTTGCTAGTGGACGATTCTCCTTCAGGGCCGAGCCAACCGGCGCCATTGCTAACTTCAGAGTTCCCGACAGTATAGGGCTTGGAAGTTCAGGGTGCAGGAGTCTTGAGCCCTCAATCTTCGACCGTAGTGGAATCTGATGCTCGAGCGCGGGAGACTGAGCTATTGAAGCTCGAGTTGGCCGAGGTCAGGAGGGTAAAGACTCGCGAGATTGAGCATGTAAATGCTACTGTTACAGAGTTAACTACTCGACTAAGGAGGGCGAAAGATGAATCCACAAATTAAGGAGCTCGGGATAGCAGTAGCAAAAAGTTCTCGCTTGCGTGTTGAAGTGGAGGAATGCAGATAGATGGTAGGGGATTTTGTGGACGAGATGAACCGTTGGCGAGACGCCGTTCTAACCATGTATATCGAAGGTTTCAATAGGGCGATTGAGCAGACTCAATTTTTTGCTCCCGAAACTGACTTCTTTGGAGCTAATTTTCTTAAGGAGGTACATGATGGGGCTTTGGTGGATCCTGAACCCGAGGAGGAGATTCTTGGACCCTCCAGAGAGGGGTTGCTAGCTACTTCTCCTGGGCCGTGTGTTGTTTCCCGGATGGACGAGGACACCCCGGAGGGGGAAGTTTCTATAGTGTCGGTTGAGGCCAAGGTGCCTCCCCCCTCATAGATATTGGAAGGATTCAAATTGCTCGTGTGTGGGCCATACATTATTTGTAATGAATTGTCGCCCCCTAAGGGCTATCAAAGTGTTTAACTATCGTCCCTTTGTGGGTCCATTTGGTGCATTCAGGCTTTTGTACATGTTTTCTTATTGCAACATATTTTTCTGGTGACTTGTAGTCTGATTTTTTGTTGAAGGGTGTTCCTTTGCGCTAGTAACATTTAGCCTTCTTTTGAAGAGAAGTTATTTACTTGAGGTGGGGCCTTATATAGCAGCTCTAAAGTTGTCTCAAAGTTTAGGCAGTAACGATGAGGCCAAGTGAGGGCGGTGTCGACTGACGAGCTGAGATAGTTTAGAATCGAGCAGCCTCGTGTAAGGGTTCTAGGGTCGGAAATTATAGTGGCTTTGGGGCTAAGGACCATACCCGGGGGTCAACCCGAGCTTGCCGAGGAGTGTAAGGTAGGACCGTATGAGGGGTCGTGTAAGGGCTCTGAGGCCAAAGGTAGTGGCGCAATGGCCAATGAGTCAGGCTGGTGAAAATTGAGTCCTGGTCGTGTAAGAGCTTTGAGGTCAGAAGTGGTGGCTCTAGGGGTCGAGGATTGCAATCGGGGGTTGAAGCCAAGCTCGTCGAGGAGCGTAAGGCATGACCACGCGCGAGGGTCGTGTTAGGGCTCTAAGGCCAGAAGTAATGGCGCGATGGCCGACGAGCCAAGCTGGTGAAAATCGAGTCCTAGTCATGTAAGAGCTATGAGGTTGGAAGTAGCGACTCTGGGACCGAGGACCGCGCTCGGGGGTTCAAGTCGAGCTCGCCGAGGAGCGTAAGGCAAGACTATGCGTGAGGGTCATGTAAGGGCTCTGAGGCCGGAAGTAACATCGCGATGGCTGACGAGCTAGGCTGGTGAAAATCGAGTCCTAGTTGTATAAAGATTTTAAGGCCGAAAGTAGTGGCTCTGGGGGCCAAGGATCGTGCTCGGGGGTTCAAGCCGAGTTTGCCAAGGAGCGTAAGGCAGGACCGTGCACGAGGGATCATATAAGGGCTCTGAGGCCAAAAGTAACAACGCGATGGTCGACGAGCTAGCTAGGCTGGTCAAAATCGAGTCCTAATCGTGTAAGGGCTATGAGGCCGGAAGTAACGACTCTAGGGGCTGAGAACAACGCTCGAGGGTTCAAGCCGAGCTCGTCGAGGAGCGTAAGGCAAGACCGCGTGTGAGGGGTCGTGTAAGGGCTATGAGGCCGAAAGTAACGACGCAATGGTTGAAGAACTAGGTTGATGAAAACTGGGTCTTGGTCGTGCAAGGGCTCTAAGACCACAAGTAGCGGCTCTGGGGCCGAGGACCGTGCTCGGGGGTTCAAGCCGAGCTCGTCGATGAGCATAAGGTAGGACCGCACGCGATGGATCGTGTAAGGGCTCTGAGGTCGGAAGTAACGACGCGATGACCAACGAGCTAGGCTGGTGAAAACCGAGTCCTAGTCATGTAAGGGCTCTAAGGCCGAAAGTAGCGGCTCCGAGGGCCGAGGACCGTACTCGGCGGTTCAAGCCGAGCTCGTCGAGGAGCATAAGGCAGAACCGCACGCGAGGGGTTGTGTAAGGGATCCGAGGCCAGAAGTTACGACGCCATGACTGATGAGCTAGGCTGGTGAAAATTGAGTCCTAGTCGTGTAAGGGCTCTGAGGCCGAAAGTAGCGGCTCAGGGAGTCAAGGATCGCGCTTGGGGGTTCAAGTCAAGCACGCCGATGAGCGTAATATAGGACCCTGCGCAAGGGGTCGTGTAAGGGCTAAAAGGCTAGAAGTAACGATGCGATGACCGACGAGCCAGGCTGGTGAAAACCGAGTCCTGGTCGTGTAAGTTTTGAGTTGTGGGGTATTCGCTGGAGCGGCGAGATGGCCGTAGAATTCCAGAGCACACACAGAAATGCAAGAAATTCCATTTTTATTAAATACTAGAAGGAAATTGTGCATACAATAAAGTGCTCTGTCCGAGCATTATTTGTGCCTGCTACGGCAGTTTGCGCACGACTTGAGTTGTCATTTGGTTTTAAGCATCGGGTCGGATCGTTTTGCGTGTCTCGACCTGGGTCTTGCTCGAGGATTCCTGTCGGTTGTTCGCCTATGGTTGTGGAAGGTGCTTGATTTGGCGGGTCGTTAGGTTTTTTCTTTGGCTTGATCATCTTTTGTCCGAGGCATTCGTTGTAGCACCGTCGATCCTCCTTCTACTCGGCATGGAGTAAGCCTACTTCCATCTCTGAAACGAGGAATTTTAGTGCTAGAAGGGGGGTTGATACAATAGCTCTGAGATTGTTTAAGGAAAGTCACCCAGAATCATATGGTACAGACTGGGGATATTGATGACCAGGTATTGCACATCAATTATTTTTGCCTTTGGCTGAGAGTTAAATGTTGTCCTTAGCCATATGGCACCTCGGACGTCGACTCTTTCTCCCGAGAAGTCTACCAAGTTTCATTTGCAGGGGGTTAGTAAGGTTCTAGTCAGCTACATTTTGTCGAAAGTGGAATAGAAGAGGATGTCGACGGAGCCGCCTTGGTCTACCAGGTCCTTTTTGACAATAAAATTTTATGCATCACAAAAATCACGATTGGGCCGTGTAGATTTTGATCAATTCCTTAGAAATCAGATTCATAAAATGAAATTACCAGGGGTTTTAGAGACTGGTTGGTGTGGGTGAGTAGTATTGTCAACCGCCATGATTGCCCGGAGAGATCTCTTTCTAACCGAGCTTGATTCGTCGCCTCCCGCGAACCTGCCGGCGATGTAGTCGATAGCTCCTTGGAGTCCATTTCCTAAGTGATCAGCTCGGTTGTTCTCTTTTTGGACCGAGTGGGGGTTTGGAGACGTCCAACTTCGGCTCCGTTGTCGATGGTCTTGACTCCTTTTCTGACCACATTCTCTTCGGCGATAGACATATCTGTCGAGGTGTCCTGCATAGACCAAGTCCTCAAGTTGATCTTCGAGTACTACGTAGTCTTCGGTGTTGTGCCCGTAGGTATCGTGGAAAGCACATTTCTTGCTCATGTCGGCGTTAGGTGGAAGCTTCTGTTTTCCAATGTTGGCGGGGCGAGTTTCAAGTCGTAGATTTCACGAATGATGATTTCCTTCCTAGTATTGAAAGGAGTGTACCTTTCATATCAGGTGTTTGGGTGAGGTGGTGACCTCGGCCCTCTACCGTTATTATGTTTGCGATGGTTGCGGTCTTTGTTTTTTCTGTCCACCATTCTGGGTTTTTTTTTTGCTTCGGCAGTGTCTTTGATATTTTGCCCGTCGGCCTTTCTGGCCTCACGAAGCTCTTCCATCTCTATAAAACTTGCAGCCTTCTCTTGGATCTCAATCATATCTATGGGCTTTATCAGAGCGATCTGGTCGGCAAAGTATCTGAGCTTCAGCCCATATTTGATGGAGTAAAGCTTGACTTGGGGGCTGAGATTCGGGATTTCAGCAGTCATAGCTTGAAACTTGTGTATGTATTCCCTTAGGGGTTCATGTTGCCCTTGTCTGACGTGGTGGATGTTGGCCTAAAGTTTTCTACCTTGGTCTTAATCTCGGTTTTGATGATAACAAACATGAAACTAATGTTTCATTGAGAAATACTTTCAGGTTCCATATCGGTTAGCGCACGACGTCCGCGATCGGAAATATCAGAGAAATCGGAAAAATTGAAAGGACGTTGGTCGACGCTCTCGGGATTCTTCGGGAAGTTAAAGTTTAGGTCTTTTGGAGCTCCAAAATCAATCAAGAGTACTAGGGAGTTTCTTTGGGAGCTAAGTACTTGTTGTTTGATTTATTGCTTCAATTGTTATTGTATTTTGTTGTTTATTTTGATTGTATATCAAGTGTATAAACCTAGGTTGCTAGGTTTGATTGAGTTGGTGGTTGCGATGGTATTAAGGCTTAAATCCACCATTGTAAACTTAGTTTACTTGGATTAGTTGAGTTGTCCCTTAGGTTGAGGTGGGAGAGTGCTCTCGGTAGGAAGGCGGGATACTTTCGAGTGTAGAAGTGCTTTCGGTTTGAGAGCAGAGACTTTTCCGGTATAAAGTCCTCTTTGTAAGGGAAACGATATAATTTAGTAAACCTAATTTGAAAATCCTAAGCGGAGTGCTTAGATATTGGAGTAAGCATTGGGGCCGAACCACTATAAATTAGAGGTGACAATGGGCCGAGCACGACCCGTATTGTAATACCCGCAAATTATTATTATTATTTTGGATTCAACGGAAAAGACTGGATGCACGTCGGAGCGGATCGAGAAATCGTCGGAGGGCACGATTTGTGATATGACCCTTATGTACGAGCAAAATTATTTCATTTGAGTCAGGATGGAAGGTTGGGTCGAGTCGAGTTCGTAAGTTCAAAGGGAACTCGATTCGGACGTGTATAGGTCGAGTTATGTCTACTTAATTCATAAAGGGCAATATGATAAATTGTAAAGGAGGCGCAGCAAAGAAGGTGGTCGGATTCCTTGTCATCGCCGGAAATTGATCGCCGCGAAGATCAAAAATCTCCTTCCTTAATTCCTTCTCCAGGTGAGTGACTTAGGAATTGGTTTCCTTGGAAGGACTTTCTTTCCATGTTTGGTTTCCCTTATTTGGTTACTTGGCGGCTTCACCTATGTGTGTATCGTCAAGGAGGAGAGGAAGGGTATAGATTCATCCAACCAGTCTAGAAGGTGGTGCTTGTGGTGATGACTGGGAGAGAGGTCTCAATTTGGTCCTCCCTGGTAGGTCATCGTGATACGAAAGTATTCCAGGAGAACTGTGGGAAGTGGGAATAAATTAACTAGAGAGGGGAAGACGGTGAAGAAATGGATTGACAAAGGGTTTAATTAAAAGGTTTGGATATTGGCTTCACACAATAAAAAGCGGTGGGGTGACAGAATGAGGTGGAGAAGATGACAGTTGTTAAGGATACGAGGGAGATGGGATAGATAATGATATGGGAATTTGCAAGTTGATGGAACGTGAGCATTGTTGACCTGGCAAGTAGCAAGGTGGGAAAGGGGGGATAAGAGGAATAGATTGTTAGTCCATTGGATTTATTTTGCCATTGAAGTAAAAATAATAATAATAATAATAAATAAATAAATAAATAGATAGAAATGAGATTGTAGGGAGGGCAGTGGATTTGAATATTTTAAATGTGTGATTGTTGTTGCCATTGGAGGTGGGTGTGCAGGCCTTGTACTTTGCTGCATTTCTATTAGAGAAAGGGAATGGGTTGACTGTTGGTTCCTAGTTGGTATGGAAATACATTTTCTCATCTAGATTATATATGCGAAGGATTGAGATCCAAATGACAACAAGAGAAGAGAAGTATATTATTTTATTTCTGCTAGGTTCTTGTTTTAAGTCTGGAGTAAATGTTAAATATTGCAGGTTGTTTCCTGTTGGATAGAAACGAGTACATGTAAAACATCAAAGTTCAGCAGTATGTCACTTACTGATTAGTTAAGAACTGATATGTGTTGTACTTGCTGAAAGTGTGGTTAGATCAGAAGTCCTTTATGAATTTTTTTTTACGAAAAGCAAGAAGTAGTATGATAGAACTTATAATTCTTTCATTACTGTTGTAGCTGTAATTTATACATGCTGCGGGTGATTAAGTACCAGAAAAACTAGCACCTTAAAGCTTAATCATAGGATACTTTAGATGCAGGAAATTAATTTCAACTTGAAAGGAGCTGTGAAATGCTGAAATTTCAGCTTGAGTAGGCGGCCTTTAGCGGCTGAAATTTTCAGGATTTGTATATTATATTTTCTGCTGGAGGTTAACTTGTAATGCTCACATTCTAAGATGGGATACGGTGTATAACTCGTAGATTATGATGCATGGTTGGACACCAATTAAACTTTAGACTTCGAAGCACATATTCTAGTGCCGAAATTTCATATCGCTGAGTATTACTGGGTTGCTGAAATTTTCTTTCCGACATGAATGAGTGCTTTAACTCTTCTTGCTTAGTGTAGTTGCGGTGAAAATTGGCACCTTTCTGGTATTGATTAAGGTGTGGCGGCCCTAGGGTTATCCTTAAACCATTAGGGCTGGCTGAACCTAGATCCTAGTATGGAAATTATGAAAATATTTATACATGCTGGAATTATGTGTGTACATGCTGAAATTTCTTAGTATAAGTTGAAATTTATCGGATACAAGCTGAAATGTATTTTTGGGTGATAAAATATAAAGTTGAGGAGTTGGGCCCAAGAGAGGGTCGAGTTGGGGCGCATAGGTGCGTATCCGGGTTGTTGGCTAAACTATTTAAATCACCCAAGAGATATTTATGTACCTGTATGTACGATGTAGAAATATTGCTTGTGTTTATGATTGTGGATGGACGATGACCGAGTCGAGAAGCGTACCAACTTGCCAAGTTGGTCTTGACTCGGTGAGTTTGGATATGGGTCGAGAGTTGTCGTCAGTGAGCCACGCTGACGATGGACCCGAGTGGTATCGGTTGGAGGGATATTTCCAACCGGAGTGGGTGCCGGAACTAGTAAGTCATCCTAGTTCAACGGGCCGGGACGGGAAGCTCGCTAGATAGAGATTCTAGCGACCGACTCGTGTGCTTGTATGTTTGGGCCATTATGGGCTGAGTGGATACGGTACTTGATGTTTGGGTCGTTATGAGCTGAATGATTGTGGTGCTTCTGAGCACAAGTTTGTGGATGAATGCATTTATCTCACATGTTATTATATTTCAGCACTTCTAATTATAATGTATGCTTGAATTTGGTTATGCTCGGGGTAGCTATCAGAGGGCTCGGGGCGAGAAGCTTGTTAGGCGGTGTCCTAGTGACTGACTCGTGAGATTGTTTAAATGCTATGTTGTGATATGGCCGGTGAGGGCCGTTGTGTTTGCTTATTTGCATTCTATCATGATTTGGCCGATATGGGCCGGTGTTGATATGGGTGCAAGTGCGCACGAGATGGATATGTTGGGATATTTATACTGGTTACTTTGACAGTCTATTGTCACCTTGATATGTTCTATGCTGGTTGTGATGGATTAATGTCATGTTTATTTATACTTGTGTTAATCAAATTTTGATGATATTATGTGTTGGTTTAGAGAGGGCTCAGGATCGAGTCACTCGCTGAGTTCGTTTGAACTCACCCCCTCTCTCTCTGTTGTTGTTTTGCAGATTCTGACTAGTAGAGGTACAGTGTACCCATGTGGCGCGGCTGGGGTTGCAGGCTCAGGTAGTAGATCTCGTGACATGTCAAGTCTTGGTCGAGTTGTAGGAGTTACTTATGCATATGGTCATGTGTTGGTTGTAGACATGTATTATACACACTATTGATATTCTTGAAGCATATATTTCATACTTTCGTTGGTAACTGCATGGATGTGTTTATTTATTTCGCATTTGGTATGGATGAGTTGGTAGGCTTCGGAGTACGGATGTGTATTCTGGCCGGTCATGTGACCCCGACTTTTGGGGTGTGACACGTATGTGCCCAAGGGGCGGGCTGGGCTCACCCCTTGGGCACGTGGGCCGTGCCGAGCCCGCCACGTGGACCAAGCCCGGCTAGACCTGCCCTACAACAGCAGGCTAGGCCTGGCGCCACCCAGGCCTAGCCTGATCTGTGCTAGCATGGCTAGGCCAGACTAGAGTAGTAATCTTACTATTCTACTGAAAATATATATAAACAAGTATTGAGCCTTAGTATAGTGGTTAGTTCATTTCAAATAGTGGTAGAGGTTTGTGGTTCAAATCCCACCATTGGTTAAAAAATTTAAACTTTTTAATTATTCGGGCCGGCCCGAGCTCGGCCCAAGCTCGAAGGGGCGGGCTCAGGCTCGTGTTGGGCCTTACCTTTAGATTGTCGGGCTGCACGGGCAGGCATGGGCCATTGCCACCTCTACTATAAATAATTGTGTTTGTATTGCTTATATTGTGTTTACTTCATTATCATATTTATTTTGATTCTGTTTGCTACTCAAGTTGTAATTTACCTAAATAATGAAAGAAACGATTAAAATCGGATTTAGGCAAAAAGATTAGTAAACACACTATTCACCCCCCTCTAGTGTAGCCATTTCACAGTGGAGGGCGTCTTCTATTTTGTAGTGGAAGGCGCGGGAGAGTTCCACGAAAGAGTGTATAGATCTGAGTGGGAGAGAAGTGAACCACAGTTGAGTGATTTTCTCCAATAAAATTGGAAAAGCTCTGCAGAGGGCAGGGTCGGTTGCTTCATTGAAGAGCATCATGGTCCTGAACCTCGTCAGGTGTAAGGTAGGGTTGTTGGCTTTAGGTTTTCAACCTTAACCTTAATCTCGGTTTTGATGGTTTTGATGATAACAAACATGAGACTAATGATTTTGTTGAGAATATCTTTCAGGTTCCATATCGACTAGCGTTCGATGTCCTCGATCGGATAAATCAGAGAAATCATAAATCGGAAGGACATTGATCATCGCGCTCGGGTTCGTCGCAGAAGTTTCTCGAAGATCGACGAGTGCACCCAAGTCACTTGGATGAGTCCGAAGATCAAGTCAAAAGCTCTCCAAGATGATGCTCGTTGAAAGCCGGAACCCGAAAACCAAGCGCAGAAGAAATAGGCTGAAAAAACAAATTCAGCCTATGTTCGGTCGATCGGGCGGTCGACCGAACACTGCCGAAAACAGGTAGTGGGTGCTTCGGTCGACCAGTCGGTCGACCTACAGAGGCTGGAATTTGGCAGTAGGTTGGCAGTCGACCGACCCGCTGAAAGGTTGCGACGCAAGATCGCATCGGTCAACCGACGGGTCGACCGAAGATCGCGGATCACGATTTTGCGTCTGTGCGGTCGACCTATCGATCGACCGACCACAGAGTAAATGCAGCGGTCGAATGATCGGTCGAACGTTGATTCGATCGGATCATCGACCGAGCGTCTGTAACAGTCGAAAATAATCCCGTTGACGCCCTATTTCAGCTGGGTGTATAAATACACCTCATACTCATCCTTTAACTCTTCTTCTCTTACGTTAATAGAAATTATTGAGCATCTTGAAGAAAGATCAAAGCCTTCGAAGGAGTAATCGCAGTACGCTCCGTTCCTCTATTAAGTTCTTCATCAAGCGACGCCTGCTCCTCAACTCGGGCTTCAACTCAAGCTCTACTACTTGGCGAGTTGGAGGTTTTTAAAGGATTAAAAAGAGCTTTTAATCTTGTTGTACATTGTAGCTCTTTCGATTGTATTTTATCTGTTTATTTAAACTGTGTTTTATTTGTGCGTGAAAAGACCTTGTGTTAGGTCTTGTGGAAGTGGTTACCTGGTGTTAGGTGTAAAGCCACTTATGTAATTAAATGTAGTGTTTACTAGGATTAGTTTAGTTGTCCCTTAGGGTTGAGGTGGGAAAGTGCTCTCGGTAGGAAGGCAGGATACTTCCGGGTGTGGAAGTGCCTTCGGTTGGAGAGCAGAGACTTTCCGGTGAAAAGTTCTAGTGTGTAAGGGAAACTCGATTAATCTAGTAAAATTAGTTTGGAAATCCTAAGCGGGGTGCTTAGGTAGTGGAGTAGGCATTGGGGCCGAACCACTATAAATTATCGTGTTTGCATTGCTTGTATTTCTTTGTGCTTAATTGTTTATCTTGCTTCCGCATCGTAATCGTCAAATTGCATATTGCCTAAATAATCTAAGTGAAACGATTAAAATTAGAATTTAGGCTAATAGATTTAGTAAACATACTATTCACCCCCCCTTAGTGTCGTCATTTCGCCCACAAGGGTCGCCGATACCGTCGTAGGGCGTTAGGGTAGTCAACAACCTGCACTTGGGTGGAAGGCTCATTGACATGATGTGCTCGGCGAAGGGTCCTAAGTCGATAGGGAGGGCAGTCGCGACCTCCACAGCCTCAAAATCTTTCTCTCTTCCTTAACAGGGTGTGCTGGAGATCTCGTCTTGGAGGACAGAAATCAGTTTCCTCCTTTCTAAGCGATTGCTTTCTTCATGTTTTGAGCGGCAACTCTTGTGATCGGTCAGGGGTTGTTCCCGAGATCGCATCAACATCTCGACCTGGGCTACTAACCACTAGTTCTTTGCATCCAAGTCGTTTATTCGACGCTGGGATGCTTCTGGGGGAGTTCAGTTGGTGCCAGAGCGTCACTCCTCACTGTTTCAGCGTCACTAGGTTGTGAATGATCATTGTCGCCGGGGCGTTGCCGTTGGCGTGCGATGGCAGTCACCTGGCTCCGAGTTTCAACCATTGTGAATGAGGTAAGCTTTACTCGGCCTCATGGTGGGCGCCAAATATTTCTGCCTGAGGATCGGAGTAGTCCGGTTCGGTGTCTCTCCTGGTCAGGTGCAACTCTGGGGGGGGCATTCAAAAGATACTCTAACGCTCAAGTTAGTAGGTCTCCAAGGTGGAGGTAATGGAATTGGAACTTAGGTTACCTTAGGCGTGTTGTGTCTGTATTTATTGCAAGTGCAGGTGATGACGCTGCCCGATAATCTCGCGGGGATATTGTTCAGAATAGGTCGAGGTTGATCCCGGAGATAGCGGGCTTGTAATGGCGTATCCCTCGTGATAAGAATGGACGTGGATGTCTTTGTATAGCCGGGTGGCGCCCCCGAGCGGAGCCATTCAGTTTGGCTCGAGTCAGGTTCAAGAGTATGGCTGGGTGGAGCCCCTAGGCGGAGCCGTCTGGTCTGGCTCGATTTAGGTTCAAGAGTGTAGGGCACTGCTAGGTCTAATTCGACCAAGCTCAATAGTAGTAGTCCAGTCCAAGATGCATACAATAAAGTGAAAAAGAAAACACAAATCTTAGATTTCCAATCACTCTTTGGAACTTGCGCATGATCAAAAGGCGGGCTTCCAATTCATGGCTTATTTTGTGATGAAGTCATCCTTTCTATAAAGGAACTCTCTAAGGTTGATGAGCACCAAATACCTTTTTTACCTCGAAGCAACAAACACTTGAAAGAGGCCTTTTACAGAGTTGAATAGTATGTGTTATCTATTTACTATGACTCACTTATTTTTAATCAAAAAGTTACAATGAAACACGAGAATAAGAGGGGCATCTAGAACATTATTGCATTCCCCATCTAGTTTATCCAATCAAACACCTCTCTCTAGTAGTATTTCTCATCTATTGCGAATGGTTTTTGCAATACTACTATTAAACTTTCATAATAATAACATTAGTCAAAGGTAATTATCACGGCCTGCTTGATGGGGTAATTGGTCCATCAACTTTATAGGCTCAAACCATTTAATTAAAGGGGAAAAGGGTGATTTTACCCCTGAACTATGTTAAAAGGGGTGATTTTACCCAGTACTTTTTTTTTGTCGAAATTTGCCCTTGAACTCCCTAACAATATGTATATTTACCCTTATTTTGAACAGATAGGTGACTAGGCAAACGGAACTAACGCCAGCCAATTAAAACTTGACACGTCATCAAACTAAAAGATTTTTTTTTTAAAAAAAGAAACAACTGATGTGTAATCCCACGTGGCAAATAATGGGATTACACATTAAAGCCAGAAAAGTCGCCCCCCCCCCCCCCCACCAAAAAAAAATCGTCGATCGCTGATGTGTAATCCCATTATTTGCCACGTGGGATTACACATCAGTTGTTTCTTTTTTAAATTTTTTTTGAGTTTGATGATATGTCAAGTTTTAATTGGCTGGCATTAGTTTCGTTTGCCTAGTCACCTATCCATCCAAAATAAGGGTAAATATACACATTGTCGAGGAGTTCAAGGGTAAATTTCGACCAAAAAAAAGTACAAGGGTAAAATCACCCTTTTAACATAGTTCAAGGGTAAAATCACATATTTTCCTTTAATTAAAATGCTTAAGCGAAAGTTGATGATAACAGACCGACAGACCCATCAAGCTTGATAAACCAACACAACATTCAATATACTTTCGAAGTGAGACTAAATTGAGGTATTAGAATCCCCCTTACTTGTGTCTTGACGTCTTCGTCAAGACCCAACTCACACCCAAGTTCGGCAACATGTGAGGCCTAGCTAACCTAGTAGTGACTCCACTCTATGTCCTAGGTAGTCATTTCTCACATAGACTTCCTCGTCATGCCTAAGACTATGTCTTGCTTAGATACCATTTGCTACAACCCGCTCGATGAAATAACTAACTCATCAATTTCTTAGGCTCAAGTCATTGTTCAAATTAAAATGCTTAAGCGAAAATTTATAGTAGCGCTTGGAAAACTAATTACTACGTCAAAGAAAACCTGCACATGGAAAACTAAATTGCAAACAGAAATATTCTTGTTTGAGTTTTCTATCAATGAATTGATGATAAGCCAGATAGCTCGATAATTTTAGCCCTGAAAATATTTTACATGGATGGATGAACTAGAACAAAATTCTATTTGTCCTACAGGTTCAATCTTGATATACGTAGTTTCAAGTTTCCTTCCAAACTATTAACTATAAATGCTGTTCGCTAGAAAAGTTGTGACCAACAATCCATGGATAACAGCCCTGGGGGCACTACCGCCATAGAAGACAACCTACTCTTCGAATTTGGAATCATGTAAGGAAACTTCAATAGAATTCTAGTTCATCAAAAGTAATAATTCATTTATATAAACAAATCAACCCCTCCCTGTCAGTTTATTCATCACTTACTACATCCACGGTAAATAAATGAAATCTCAGATAAATTGACACAACAATGAGTTCTCTCCATCTATTTCATCATATTTCATTTCAAGCTTTAATGGAGTTTCCTGCTTCCTTTTTCCAGACTCCAATGTCATCAAGATTGGACCTCTACATCCTTCATAGATCCCATGTCCACCTTGGGAGGTCCTGAGTTCCTCCTCATCACAGCAGGAGATCCTGGAGTATATTTATCACCCGTTGGGAAAGACAACCTCTTCTTCACAGAACTGACAGAAGATGATTTATCGAGAGAGTCAATGCTATCATTTGAGAGGCTTTGGAGGCGGGACTTTGCCCTTGCTGATTCCGTGGGTGCCATGTAGCTCGGAACTGCCACTGAACCAGATAGGCTCTCATCATCTCTCACTGACACCGCTGCTGCTGGCAAGCTGTGCCTTCTTGACCGATCTGACTGCATACTCACAATGCTCCTGGAATCATCTTCCAACGAGGACCACACTGGCTTTGGGCTAGCAGATTTTATCTTCCCCATTGTCCAAGGAGGCTTGGTGGCTGGTGTTGCAGGAGACTGGCGGCTTGCAGGGCGACTGGGTTTTGGGGCTGCTGGAGAGGGCTTTTCTGGATTGGTATCCCTGTTAGCATAGGCTTTTAAAATTTCCCCACCTCCATCACTTTGTGTGTTGCTCTTTATAGAGGCAGGATCATTGTTGAGTTCTTTCTCTGTAGTACTCTTGGTCTCCCACGGCCTTGCCGCCATCCAGCGCTCCAACCAGCTCCAACCCCATTGTAGATTGTTGGGGTCCATAAACATTGGATTCACTGGTTTTGACGAACTCTTCCACTGTTGCAAAGAAAAATTTGAGAGATCTAAGTACTTGGTAATTGATTTGCCATGATTTGAAGTAATGGTAAGTGGTAGAAAGTAAAAGAAAGGCGACAAGTTGTACATATGATGAACTACTTAATAAAATCATGACATTAAATTCACAATTCCAGATCATGAATTGACATGCAATTTACCTGATGAGAAAATGCATAAGCCATTGCTCTTTCTCTTCTTATTGCTGCCTCTTGCTTGCTCAATAAACTTGCTTCAATTTGTTCCTTTGTTTGCAAACTATCATCCCATTCTTCCCCCATCTGTCATTAAATGAAAATATTAGCTGGCTGAAGATGTTAAAAATGCTTGTTGTGCAGTGTTCTATGATAGTCTTAAGTGCACAAAAAATATATGGCGTGCTGCAAGGGGATAAAGTAGATGTCTTAACTAAGTATATTTGTTTCCAAAAACATTAACAACATCAGAAAGGTTATAAACATATATGAAGAAAATAATCAGCTCCACAGAGTCAGTTTCTTAATCTTACTGTGCTATTTCTAAGGCCCATAAACATATCTCACTCAATTGCCTCTAACATATTTTGATCATCTTCATAGGCTTGGAGTAAGAGGTCATGGTTGGAGTCAGTTTCTTAATCTCACTGTGCTGTTTCTAAGGCCCATAAACATATCTCAATCAATTGCCTCTAACATATTTTGATGACCTTCATATATGCTTTATAAGAGGGTGGCTTGGAGTAACGCTAAAGTTACCCACTTGTGACCTGGAGGTCATGGGTTCGAGCCACGAATACAGCCTCTCTACGAAAAAAGGGGAAGACTGTGTACATCAACCCCCTCCCCAAAGCCGACAAAAGTGAGATTGCTTCGTGCATTGGATCACCCTTTTTCATACATGCTTTATGTGAAATATGCCTCTTGATTTCAGGTGTTCGCTGAAAGCAGCATGTGTTTTTCTGTTCCAAATTCTTAATTTGTAGCATTCAAACTGCAATTACTCAACTCATAAAGTTTGCATGCATAATTGACTGTCTTGCTCAAACATACCTATAACCTTAGTTTAATAGCAGTTTGGTAGAAATAAACTGCAGGAAATAGCACATTTATGCCATACATCTTGCACAAACTTCTCTAGTTAAATATGAGTAGTAACTTTCAGCAATTGAAACATATATAATTGTTGTACAAAAAATACTAGTGGTATGTTTGCTTCATTGAATAGGATAGGATTGGATTGGATAAAAATAAGGGAGGATTGGATATGAATTTTTTAAATCCGGTGTACATCGGATATAATATCAATTTTATATTTTTCTATTCATATTTTCTTTTAATCCATGCACTAAACAAATAATGAATATTAATCCATTCCTTATCCTATGAAGCAAACATGCCCTAAAAGTTTCTTGATTAGTGCCTCATAAATTAATTGAAAAAATCCCATGAGAAATCAGAAAGACTCTAGAAAAATGATATTTTGCATCTGACAACAAGACTCAAGATATTTCCATGATAAAACAAAAGACAACAATTACATGAGAGATCGATGCACAAATATTTACCTTCAAACTTTCCAGCTCTCTTTCATGTTTAAGCAGCATTTGCCGCTGAAGAGCCTGATTTTCTTCTAGCATCCTGATTCTCCTTGAGCGGATTTGTGATTGAACCCTTGCCAACGTTTGCATGCATCGTAATGTGGTTGTTGCTTGGCGTTTAACTGAATTGCCATCAATCAAGGACTTCAACCTGACCAATCCTCTCAAGGCCCGTAGTGCTCTCCTTGCCTAGATACAAGGAAAATAAACACAATAGTAAGAAAAATCTCATTACGCATTCAAGGAAAGATTTTTCACATTTAAAATATTGACGATAAACAAACATGAGATTGCAGAAACCATAATGAATATAGTGGTTTTGCCACTTCGAACATGTAGGCCTAACAACTTACCAAAACTCAAAAAGCTTATTGAAAGCCATGTGAACTTGTCCATGGAAAACTTAATTTCTCAGTGAAGTTGGTTACATCATCCAACCATAAAAAATGGTTGTGAAGTTGGGAACAAAATGTAGAGTTATACTACACATTGGACAACTTTTTCACTCAGCACAACTATATTAAATCTTTGCAATAAATAGTATTAGTAGCACAAATTCTTTCAAGAACTGGGCAGGCATATGTAGGTTTTATAGCAGGAAGTGGACTGAGCCACTGAAGGCCTTCGCACAAACTAGAGGCTACTATATGAGCAAGAAATGAACTAATTCAGAAACACTTGAATGCATTTGAAGTACCTCATTCTGTACACGTAAAAGGCTTACCTATAGCTGATGGTTTAATAGTAAACTACAAAGAAGGTGCATATCATTGAAAGAACAAGTGGAACCCACTATTGAGTAGTAGATAAAGCTACTTGAAACTGCAAACAATGTGACTAAAACCTTCCTAGTAAAAGAATTTGGGAAAAACTCAGCTTCTCAGAACAAGCTGGTACAATGTAAGCTGTTTGAGAATCACAAAATGTCAACCTACTTGTATTGCTCATAAATAACTTGAGTTCAACATGCTCATAAATGAAATCTATATATGTATGCAGAGCAAGAAGCTAATTTCAATAATCTGACTTGACATAAAGCGCAAGAACACAAACCAAATGGCCACGGAAAGCAGTCTGGATCGTGATCGCAGCAACTTCTTCACTTGTCTTGCCGGGGAACCTTGTAGGAGTTATGAGTCGAGTGACCTCCCTTGCGGCTTCAGAGGTGGTAGCAGCAGGTTCTGCTACAGCAGGAGTGGCAACTGACACAGTCTCAATCTCCACTACTTTATCCTCATCCGGATGAGGTACAGGCGGAGGAACAACCTCGCGAACAGCACATGTCACGGAGTCTGCTGGACGTGGATCCGGATTTTGGGATGTCCCTGGTCCTAATTTCTTCTTCAATCTCTGTAAGAGGACGATCAAAGATTACATGTTGTTATCAGAAGAAGCTTAGCGGAGCGGAGCGAAACGCGGACCTTTTCCTTCTTCTCCTTGGATTCAGGGCTGAAGACCTTCTTCACCGCACCGAACCACTTCCCCCTCTTCCCCATGTTTTCGCTACTCTTCCGCTTATTCTGCATGATTAATCCACCGGTATCAAACCAATTGTTCAGGATCAGATCTAGTTAAAAAAACGAGCAAGCGGGATCTCCAATTGTTGAGGAAAAAAGGAAATTATTTCCAGAGAAGAAAAATTAAGATTTTACCAAAATTTATATGCTTCGAAGCAAAAAAGGAAAATGAACTACGTACAAGCTGAACCAAATTGGAAAGAACAACCCGCGAAATAGAAACCGGCGTGCTTACCTATTGGTATCCGGTCCTCGCAAGAATCTCTCGCCTCAACAGCGGACACCAGCAAGAAAGAGCAAAAGCAAACGAGCAACTTCAGGATCGATCGCTTCCTTCTCTCCTCACTCCGAGAGAGCGAGAGGAGAGAGAGAGAGAGAGAGTGGGAGCTCAAACGGCCCAATGCCAGATCTGGGAAGACTATAGAGGGAGTGAGGCGGGTGGCCCCACCATGAACCCCACTTCCAGGTCAGTGACATTAATACTTCACCTACAATGTTAAGAAACTCACTTACCAACATTGCAATTGGAGCAATGTTACTCATTAATTAGGCCCCACGTGGGCCCGACTCGATGTCCAATGAAATCGAAAGTGAACGTGTGGGTGAGTGAGAAAGCGCTGTCGGCTTGACGATACTTGGATCGGGTAACCGCCCCGCAGTGGCTGGTGGGCATCAACCTTTCCCAGGTGGCAGCAGATGAATGGCTCGTCAGGGGATTAGCGAACCGGTGGCACGATAGCGCGCTTCGCGGTGGGCGTATAGGGCGTAACCGGAGATGATTGGGGGTGGGGTAGGGGGGGGGGGGGCAGCGAAGAAGAGAAGGACGGAACACCAAACTGGCGAAGGTTTAATAAATGTTTACGGTGGCCAGAGCGGTTGGAGAAGGTGTGAGCGATTAGTAATAATGGCGGTGAAGGAAAAGGACAACGCTGTGAAGGTTCTGCTTTGCCGGAGCATGTGAAGTCTGTGATTCTGTAGGTTTTCATCTGCTACTGCTCATGTCATCATGTGTTGCAGTGGCATCGCATGGCTTTGAAGCAACGCTTATTTCCACATTGTACGGAGAGGATTAATTTTTGGATCAAGTATGTTTCAGATGTACACGCTATCATTACCCATTTAGATTAATTGGGTTTAGACACCAGGCAAGTTTAGCACTAAAGAACTCCTATATACCAACAAGTCTACAATTACAGTAAAATGTTATAATCAACCAATCAGTCATAAATTATAGCTAATTAACAAGCATTTGATGTTCATTATAAATTGCCGGCAGTTCTTGTCAAGATATATAGAAGGTTAATTGAACGATATATTAGTGACATTCCAGCTCCCTTCTTGTACACATGCATATATATATGATTGATTCTTTGACATATTTGCCTAATGCCTATAGTTGTCACTTGAAAGGAGCAGGGTGACCAACCTCTCAATGATATAAAAAAGGACCTAATTAAACAAATGAAAGCAATCTTTCAATTAACTACATGGACAATATTGCATCGAAGATGACAGCTGATTCCAAGGACACCAAACTTTATATATATATATATATATACGCGTTCTTTTATTCTTCTCAAAAGCGCTTCCAAGTGAAGTTGTCAAATTGAGATGAAGCCAAAATTAAGTTTATGAATCTTAGTAAGTGAAAGAAGTTGAGTGGATTCAATGATATTCAAAGGATTAACATAGGATGTTTCTGTCCTTCAGATATCTATTGTCCCAACCTGCAATACACCTTCAAAATATATGTCAAACCTTACGATCTAAGAAATAATTATAGCAGTGAGGAAAATAAAAAAAAGGAGGGGGGGGGGGGAGATTGATTATAAAGAGAGAATTCGAGATTCATTTTATATTGATCAAATCATATCAATATCATATAATGCTCGATCATTAGTAGAAAAAATTAGTATTTGTAGAATATTACTAATGAACATTATTTCGAATTGAAATGCATGCCATGATCTAAATTATAAGTGCACTTAATCTCAAGTAATCATTGTATTTCAACAGTCATAAAACTATATCCGAATTCGTATTCCACAAAAAGTCGGCTCTCGCGGGGCTCCTAGCGACGATGCATACGTGCAAAGTGCGCCTAAAACATCAATACAACTTAGTAACGCGATAGCAGGTGCACTGTACTAATGATACTTCTTAGCCTTCTTTTTTGTCCACACAATTGATATATGACACACACTTATAAACTAATATTAAATTAGTATACTTATCAATGTGGGACAAAAGTTCTAGTTTTACCAACAACATAAATGCACCTCGATCTTTATATATGTACCCCATCTTGTGCATATGAAATTTATTTATATAGTTCCAACTCGAATTATATAATTCTCTCATTCAACCCTCACTACTAGAATATACCACATCAGCCACGGGCATCACCGACGGCCGCCTTGGTCGTCAGAATAATTCACGGCTTTTCGACGGTCGTGAGTTCTCTAATTAGTTTCAAGCTTACAGCACAGAACACAGAGGCGAAATAGATAACCAAATCTTTGAGTTTGTTAGCGGACCGACGCGACTTGTTCAGTGTTATAATGGTTCTTTCGTCAATGGATATAAATTTCACACATTTGAATATTCATTTACAAAAAAGACTATGAATGCCGGGGTCTGAGTCAAAGGGACAATGTATGTTGAATGTGATGTTGACTTTTACGGACTATTGGAAGAAGTCATTGAATTATAATTTTTCGGATGTAAATCAATTGCCCTTTTTAAATATCATTGGTTCGATACAAGCGATAGGGGCATCAGAGTTCATCCAAAGTATAAACAGCTAGTCGAGGTCAATTACAAATCAAAATTGGCTTCAAATGAGCTATTTATATTGGCATCTCAAGCTGAACAAGTATATTATATGCAGTATTCGTCTCGAAAAGAAAGATATGACAGATTGGCGTGTAGTCTGTAAGACTAAAGCCAGAGAAAAAATTGACCCGATAGTTGGAGATAATGAGCTAGCAGATGACTTCTATCAAGAAGAAGATCCTTCCAAAGTGGAACGAGTTAGTCCAATACTTGAGGATGATGACACAAAGTTAGTTCAATTGAAAATATAGTACATTGATGGCGACGATAATGAAGTTGAGGAAGGACAGAATGAAGATAAGGGAGACAAAGAAGAATTTCAAGATTCAGAAACAGAAGAACAAGAAGAAGAGTATTACATGGATGATGATAATGACGATGATGAATAATTGTAAATGTGAAGTATATATTCAATTATTAAATATATTTATTAATCTATTATATATAATTTAATTATATTAAATTTTTACAGCTATTGTTCGAGATATCAGTTCTCGAGGAGGCATTCCTCGTAGGACCCCCCGACGATTACCATCCGCCCCACTTGTATCCACTGACCCTTCGTCTTCCACCACCATCTCCCCACCTCCAACCATCATTCCCCCACCTGGTCCGGCCACCATTCCCCCACCTGATCCATTCACCATTCTCCCAGCTCCAGCCACCATCCCTTCAGTCGATTCAGGACCGTCGTCTTCAAGACGTAGGCCACGAGGGCCTAACATAATTCTCTCTCCACCACCCGAGGGAGCACTGCGCAGAGCAGTTGGTGTGCGGGAAAGACAGTAAGTATATGCATCAATTATTTCTTATAATTTATTTATTTTAAAATATCATATTATGAATTTATATTTGGTGCATATTTGAGCAGGAGGACGTCCCCCGCATGATAGCTGGGACGATCCGGAAGTTTATGCACGAGGCGTGGCCTACATGGTCTCACGTGCCCCTTGAGCATATAGATTTATTGTGGCGAGAATTCACGGTAAGTATATTTATTAAATTA
Source organism: Canna indica (assembly GCA_034359265.1). Taxonomy (NCBI): domain Eukaryota; kingdom Viridiplantae; phylum Streptophyta; class Magnoliopsida; order Zingiberales; family Cannaceae; genus Canna; species Canna indica. The sequence continues at coordinate 18,342,930 of CP136892.1, forward strand.
ATATTAATGTTAAATATTCATCGGTAATAATAAATTTTTTTGCAGGCTCATTATAAATGGCCGGAGGACCAGACCACTATTGTGGAGGCTGCATGGGAGCGTGTTGCCCGTGCTCACTATAACGGGCTGCTTTAGCAGGCCTGTCAGATCGTGATGAGACGGCTGGGGGCCACACAGATAGGGCAGACTCAGGGACACGCCCCCGAGTGGATTCTTGGCCCTGTGTGGGACCAGCTCGTTGAGCGGTGGGACACCCCTGAGTGGCAGGAGGTCTCCCGGACTGCGTCGAGAAACCGCATGTCCGGGGGGGATGGCATGGGCGCGCGCCACACTAGTGGCTCCATCTCTTTTGCGGTTCATGAGCGTCGTATGGTATGTATAATTTAATTATTTTTAATTAAATTATATTGTGTATAATGATATTAGTGTATTTGTTTTCTAATGTAAGACGCGAGTGGCAGAGGACGGCACCGTCCAACGCCCGTCGATGATGGAGGTGTTTGAGCGCACCCACCGTCGTTGACGAGGAGCGGGGGACTACGTTGATAGCAGAGCCTCGTATGTAATGGTAAGTATTTATATATTATCTATTTGATTTACACAATTTTTATTTATAGTTTATATATACTTAAAATATAAACATGTGTATGAAACTTACACGAGGACTGTGATCGAGCGTGGAGGCACACCAGAGGAGTTCGACGCAGGAGTTTGGGTGGAGGCCGCAGGTGGCTGGGAGCACGGCTGTGTTTATGGCTTTGCAGACAGTGGCCATGCACGTGCCGTGCTCGGGCCACTTGGGGCACAGACCCCTCCGACTGTGGGTGAGCGGCCCTCGTCAACCCGAGCGCAGGACCAGAGCCAGATATCGACCATGGAGTCGGAGCTCACCCAGCAGAGATAGGCGATGGAGGAGCAGAGGCTGGAGATGCAAGAACAGAGGCGAACGAATGACGAGTTGAGATAGACTATCCACAACATGCAAACACTTCTCACTCAGATTGCGTCTCACGCTGGCCTTCTACCGATGATGTCGTAGCCGTCATCCTCCTCGACCCAATCGACGCTCTCGACCCAGTCGTTGTCGACTCCACCGCCTCCACCGCCGCCACCGCCGTCGTGAGATTTTGATTAATTGTATTTTGTTTATATTTTGATACTTGATATAGATGATATTTTGATACTTGAATATATAGATGATATTTTGATAATTGTTTGCCTCCGGTTTTGAGATTGAGATTGATGATATTTATGTAAAACTTGTATGTTTGGTTTCAAATGCATGTGTATGATGTTTTCTGATTGTAATATGTGATTGAAAATAGATTGTAGTTGATATATCATTATATATAGGAATTTATAAAATTTTTAATTTTTTCAATTACAAGATAATATCTTTAGCCACGGTTTACCCACGGTTAATCGTCACTAAGCCGTGGCTGAAAGCCTATCGTAAATGACTGATGGTCTCGGCAGGACCAAATATCACGATTGCTAATAGTATCACCGACGACGCTTAGTCGTGGCTGATGGTTGTATCAGTGACAACGCCCGGAGCCGTCACTGATGATTTTAAATCAGCGACAGCCCACGAGACTGTCGCTGATGATTACGTGTGACGGCCGAGATCGACCGTGACAACACATCTGAGACGCGCACATCAGTGACGGTTCTTTGCCACGGTTGACGCCGTCCGTGATATTCGTCACCGACGGTTCAGCCACGGTATCAGCCGTCGCTGATGACCACAATTCTAGTAGTACCTCCTGCATTGGACTATCTATTATATTTTTATTTTTCTTAAATCACATCAATAATTGATTAATTAAATTATTCAAAATCGATGAAAATGAAACTTCAATAATACGTGCATTTTAACAGTAAGTTATTTCAAATTGGTTGTAAGTAGCATGCATGGATGAGTATGAATAAGTTTTTTAATAAATAGTGTAAGAATGTATATTGTGGAATGATACATCAATAACATGGTTGGTGACATTATTTTATTTCTAGACTTGCATGTGATCGCAAGGACTGGCTGCTACCCAACTCATATTGCTCTACCATACAGGCTGGAAACCCCTAAATGGATTAAGTATTTAAGTGTGAGGGAAGTTTCACTAAACAATGTTTAATGAAGAACTTAGGCAAACTAGGTGTTAATGACTGCTTCATGCATATATATGAGATGATAAATATAGTGGCGAAGAGGTGATACTAATACTAGATATTAGTGCATGTAAGCCTGAAATATATGAACCATTGAATGCATGCATAGACATAGCAGATGATTTAGTACACTAATATTAAATATTGATGCATCAATTGTTTAATATTGGGGTGTGTACTTTTTATTTTGTCTCATCATGTCTGGAAATGATGGCTCAAATTGATATATGTATGTTGTGTTTGATTGCCCCGGCCGTCCAAAGTCGAAGGGGTTAAGAGAAGTCATTCCAAGTGCAAAAGTTCATGTCAATGGAAGAAGGAAAGAGACATTTAGATTAAAATTAATTTTCCCACTGAACCACTACATTGTTTGTCTTGGGGCTAAGGGAATCCCTCGATTGCAGTAGGAAAAGAACCATCTTTAGTTCTTTACCATTAAATAAATATAAGAAAGAAAAATCATAGCAAAACATGAAGGGTCGAATCATGTTGAAGCTTGAGAAGGTAGAACAAGAATGAAACCTATGATATTGTGTCTTATTGGTAATTCCACTATAAACCTCCACCAATGGAGGTTATCAAATCCATGATGGGAAGTATTTGATGCTAAAGTTAGGGATGATAACGATTCGGTTAATCGTATTTTTGAAGATTAATCGAAACCGAAAATAATTTTCAAACCCGCTAACCGAAACCAAAATTGAAACCGGTCGATTTCAAAAGTCTATATCCGAAACCGAAATCGGCTTGATTTCAGTTATCCGCGAATAATCAAAATCGATTTTTTTTGGTTCGGATAGAACCGATTATCCGTTTACTAATCGGTTAACCGGTAGTAAATGGATAACCGATTCAAAGATTAATACAAAATCGATTTCGGATACCGGTTAACCGTAAAAAACCGATAGTAAACGAATAACTGGTTTAAAAATTAATAACAAAATCGGTTTCGGATACCGATTAACCGCAAAAAACTGGTAACCGAAACCGAATATATAATCGGTTTCGGTTATCGGTTAATCGCGACCCGATAACCGAAACCGAACCGATTTTAAATGATTTTTAGTTTTTACTACCCGAAATCGAAACCGAACCGCAAATCCACTATCCAAAATTGGATTTTGCGGTTCGATTAATCGGTTAACCGGTTTGAATTGTCATCCCTAGCTAAAGTTGTCTGACAAGCAAACTATATATTATATAATTTCAATACTATTTTTCAAATAACTTATTTGATAAAAAAATTGATCAATTATAAATATTTCTTTGTTACTCTAGATGCTTAATTTCATTAATTTTGTTATTACGATGAAGTCCATGCATCAGTGGAACATGGGCATATATATATATATATATATGCATGGATGACAATCATGCACATCACAATATGGGGTGATGATCATAAAGGAAGATTTGATCTGGTGCGGGATACTATGGCGCGCTGGAAACAAGGCGATGTTTGAAAATGCCTCTGGGAGCATTGATTATATTGTACGAGGAGTTGTTACCTATTGGTTCAGGCTTTCCTGATTTGGACGAGCAGGTCTTTTGGGTTTTCCAGGTACTCCTGGCCCCTAGAGCGGGCTAGAAATAAGTGGGAATAGGCTTTTGTCTACTTCGTTGTTCCTCCTAGTTTTGTTTTCGTCTTTCCTTTATACATGTACTTTGTTTATTTCGAATATCTTGAAATGAAATGAAGCGTGTGGCCCTAGCCTCACTCTCTTTAAAAAAAAATTATATTCGTAGATTTATTGGGATTAGATGTCATGCCCCTTGGGTCACTCCTCATCGAGGTGAAAATCACCCAAGAAAGCACACTAAGTGCTTGTTTGCTTCATAGGATTAAGGGAGATATGATAAGATATGAATTTGAATCCGTTATTTATTTAGTGCATTGACTAGAAAAAAATAGGATTAGGATAACATAAAATTAATATGATATCCGATGTACACCGAATTTAAAAGATTCATATTCAATCTTCTCTCATTTATTATTCAATCCTATCTAATTCTATCTTATCCAATGAAGCAAATATACCATAAGGGAATTGAATAGGATAGTCATAAGACAACAATCACAAAGAATAACATGTGATATATATGTAGTGGAAAAAATATTCAAATCATATAATTCAAATAATCAAATGATATAATTCAAATATCATCATATATCGGTTCAAAAGGATGTCAACTAAATAAAGAGAATCAAATAACTAAGATGTTGGTCTTACTAAATAGAATCCAAATAATATTAGCGATAGAGAAGAAATTAATCTATGAAAACAGTAATAAGCATCCTTTACTCTATCTAACTGGTCTTCCACAACTATTAACTTATACTTGTAACTTGAAGCAAACACAAGGAAAGTCAATAAAATATTGAGTAAGATTTATGCTAATATGACAAACACCAACGTCAGCAGCATATCCATTAGCGGGGCGGTGGGGGCAACGACCCCATTGAAATTTAAAAAATAGCATATATATTGGTAATATCTCGATGTAAATGCCCCATGAACATGATTCTTGAGCCCCTTGTCATCTTCGAACTCTTCATCTTCTTCCCATCTCCGCCCAACTCTAACGAACCACACTCGACGAGATAAAAATAGGTTTTTGTAGCAATGTGCGGCCTCCTCAAACGCTCACCTTTCCCCTCTTGCTTCCTGGTCTTCTAAAGCTTGATCGACTCCCAACTCTCGCATTGCACACTTGGAAGGTGTGCTGCAAGTGCAACTCTCAAGCGAGCACAACGGTCAGCGACTCAACAAACAACAACCTATGTGCCACAGAGACCAAAGTCGCTGCTCAACAGTGCCACGTTGCCCACGCCTTGTCAGGCTGCCGCCGCCAAGCTGTTGCGGTGTTACTGCCAGGTTGCATGCTAGCGCCAAGCCATCTTCAGCTCTTTGTACACTACTAGAAAAAGTGTCTTCTATGACGGCTAAGGCGGCCCAACACCGCTGCGGAAGTGCTTCTGCGATGACGAAAGGCGGTCACAAGATTCCATCGCAGAAGCAATCATTGCAAATAATCCGCGATTGCAAATTCTACCGTCGCAAAATATAATAACCGTGACCGACTCCACGACGGCCAGCGGACGTTGCAGCATTGGTTGCAGACCAACTACGACAGCCTTTTGCCGTCACACGATATGAACTTTGCGTCGACACACAGGTAGTTATCACAAAATTGTAGCTAACATATTTGCAACCACTATATGCGACCAGGACGGTACAGTTCCTGTGACGGTCAATCAGTCGCAAAATTGTCGCAGACGCCTATTTTATTTTTTTATAATTTAAAAATTAAAATATCCTGTTTATAGATATATTTAAAATTTCTATTAATGACATCGACAATCCCAAATAGACATCAATAGATAAAATCATCAAAACGTATATATCAAAAATAAATTGTTTACAACATATCTCAAACATACATATGATAATGAAACGAAATACATAAAAAAGTCATCACTCGGTGGGATCCGGCGACGGCTGCGAGGCGAGAGACTGCGTGGGGAGTGAATCACTCGACGTCGACTAAGATGATGACTCCGATGTAGATGTCGTCACGCCGAATGACTGGGGGGCTAGAGCACTAGGTATATATGATGCTATGTGTCCAAGGTACTACACCACCTGCTCCATCTGCTGCCGAAGAGATCATGTCAACTCTGTCTCCAATGCATATAATCTATCTGATGACGGTTCTGAGGTGGATGGAACAACAGTGGAGGAGGTGGAGGCAGACAGCCTCACGCTGTGCGGCTGCAACAACGCCCGTACATGGGCCTTTGGGCCTATGCTGTAAACACTATCGTGGACCGTGGTCGACCCCCCGCCATAATTATTCGTGTCACTTTATCAACTCGTGAATCATAAACACTACTAGAAAAATGGGCATCAGCAACGGCTGAGGCCGTTGCTGAGCCGTTGCTGAAGAGCATCAGCAACGGCCGAGCCGTTGCAATAGAGCCGTGACAGAAAGTCGCGTTGCTGATGACTTAGCAACGGATCAGCAACGGCCGCTCGGGCCGTCGCTCAAAACATTATCAGCAACGGCCGCTCGGGCCGTTGCTAAAAATATTATCAGCAACGGTTTTACCACGGACCCGGAGCCGTTGCTGATAACATTAATAGCAACGGCCTCGAGTCCGTAGCAACGCCGTTAGTAAAACCCCGTCGCTAAGCCGTTGCTGTAGGTCATCAGCAACGGCTGTCGATACACTTTTAGCAACGGCTTTCCCACGGACGGCCGTGGGAAAGCCGTTGCTGATGACCTATACCTGCAAGCAGAAAAATTTCAAATTTCTAATTTCCATTGATACATTGATACATTAATACATTTATCTGATACATAACTCACACACCCATACCCTCATACACACATTCATTCACACATCACAAACACACCAAGATATACATCAAAACAATTATATTTATATTGATAATTATCCACGATAGTATAAAAACAATTCAAATGCAAAATTGAAGTATCAATATCCAAACAAAATAAGTTAAACAAGTTCAATATCTTAGTAACAAGTTCAATATCCAAACAAAAAATCTCACGATGACGATGGAGGATGGTCTGGATCATATGGCGGGGTCTGGAGTGCTTGAGTGTACACCGGCGTGGACTGACTCGAGGACGATGGATTAGATGACGCCGAAGAGATGCCTGCTGCGGGATGACCTGACATGTTGCGTAGCATAGCATGCATCTCCTCCATCATCTGAGTCTGACGCGCGACCGTCTCCTCTAGAGTCCTTATTCTGCTACTATGATCATAACTGGATCTAGAGGTGGACGGCCGCTCACCAGCGACCGGAGGGGTCGGTGCCCCAAGTGGCCCTAGCACGGCTCGCGCATGACCACTATCTGCGAAGCCATATACGCGGCCATGATCCCAGCCACCTGCGGCCTCGACCCACGATGCTGCGTCAAAGTCCTCGGGGGTACCCCCGCGCTGCACCACCCTCTGGCTGTACGTCTCCTACTCGAGTTTGATTTTTTGTTTAATATTTATCATAAAACTTAAATTATAAATATATAATGAATAATTTAAACAAATATATAATTACCACAATGTATGCAGCGCGGTTGTCGATGTACTCCCCCGTCCCATGTGCTCGACGGTGAGTCCGCTCAAACACCGCCATCGGGGAGGGTCGCTGGACAGTCCCGTCATCCGACACCGTCGTCTACATTTACAAAACAAATACATTAATTAGTACACATAATAACAAATAAAATATATAATTAAACGATATACTTACCATACGGTTTGCGTGCACTGCAAATGCAACAGAGCCGCCGGTGTGACGCGCTGCTCCCCCCGACATGCGATTTCTAGCCGCATTCTGAGAAACCTCCTGCCATCGATCCGTCGACCATATCCCCACGAGCTGGTCCCTTATATCCGGAGTAATCCAACTGGGGCCGTATCCCCGAGTCTCCGCGATGTTAGTGGTCCCAGCTCGGGCCATCGCTCGGGACCGAGCCTGCCCCAGCTGCCCGTTGTACCTTACCCGGGAAATAGACTCCCAGGCAGCGTAAATGAAGGACCTCTGGTCCTCGGCCCATGTATAGCGAGCCTGCAAAATAATAATATCAGTACCAATTCTTAATATATCATCATGCATGTAAAAAAAAAATAATACGTGTCTCAAACTCGCGCCATAACATGTCGACGTGCTCGCTAGGCACGTGAGACCACGTAGGCCATGCCCCGTGCATGTATCGTCGAATAGTAGAAGAAATGCTCCTCGGCACTTCTTCTTGCTCGAACCTGCACAACAAAAATAAATTTTAATATTATATTATGATATAATGAATTTGTAATGATTCATAATTCATGATATATTACCGCTCCCCAATCACGCTGATCAATCTACGTGACTCTGTGGCTGGTGGAGGCTGCCACCTGTTCGGCCCGCGTGGCCGCCTGCGTCTGGATGTACTAGCCTCGGCAGTATCATCCTCATGAGGATCAGCAACAGGAGGATCAGCAGCATGAGTAAGTGCTAGAGTCTCACCGATCGGAGACTCCGAAGCTCTCCTGCGTCGATAACCATGACCAGACATATCTGTCGAACAGACATATAATCAGATTATTGTATAAATAGTAGAGATATATTTAATAAAATATATATACTTTACAATTATTCCTCATCATCTGAATAATAGTCTTCGAATTCTTCTTCTTCTTCCTCTTCTTCCTCTTCGTCATCTTCTTCATCTCCAGCTTCCTCAATTTCATGATCGTCATCATCAGCATATTCAACTTCTAATTGAATTGACGTTGTGTCTGCATCCTCGAGTATTGGAATAATACGATCCACAGCAGGAAGATCATCTTCTTGATAGAAACCAGGAAGATCATTTTCTCCTACTATCGGATCAATTTTTCCTCTACCTTTTGTCTTACAGACTACACGCCAATCTGCTCTATCTTTATTTCGAGCCGGATACTTCGCGTAATATACTTGTTCGGCTTGTGATGCCAATATAAATGGCTCATTTGCTGCCAATTTCGATTTGTAATTAACCTCAACAAGTTTGTATTTTTGATGAACTTTCATGCCCCTTTCTGTTGTATCGAACCAATGACATCTAAATAGGAACACTGATTTCAAGCCGAAGTAGTGCAACTCTATCACTTCTTCCACTAGTCCATAGAAATCCATATCACATTCAACATAGGTTGTCCCTTTCACGCAGACCCCAGCATTCATCGTCTTTTTTGTAGATGAATATTCAACCGTGTGAAATTTATACCCGTTAACAAAATATCCGCTATAGCACGACACAAGTCGCAACGGTCCACTAACAAACTCAAATATTTTTTCATCTATTTCAGCTCTGTGATCTTTGCTGTAAGTCTGAATCCAAGAAGGGAAATCACGATTCCGTAATGTCTCCAATTCTTGATCGTTGTGAATAGAGTATTTTTGCACCATCTCAATGTCAAATATTTCAATGAATTGTTCAATCTCTGGACAATTGAGTAATACATACAAGTGTGCCAAATGATACTCTTCATCGCTTAAGTGTCGAGATGGACGAGAACCAAAAGCACGACCAGAGTGACAAAATATATTTAAACGTCCATCTGAATGTCGAACACCCCCGTCGTCGTTACGTGGAAGACGATCAAATCTTGTCTGTACTGTCGATTCAAAGTAAAATGAGCAGAATGTTGAAATTTCATGGATGATATACGATTCAGATATTGATCCTTCAACAGCTGCGGTGTTCTTTACTTTTTTCTTCAGACGATTCATGTATCTTTCAAATAAGTACATCCAACGATATTGAACGGGGCCACCAACTCGTGCCTCGTATGCCAAGTGTATCGGTAGATGCTCCATCGAGTCAAAAAATGCAGGAGGGAAAAACTGCTCCAGCTTGCATATGATTTCAATAATATTATTTTCAAGTGTTGACATATCTTCGACTCGAAGGACATTTGCACAGATGCTTCTAAAAAACATACTTAATTCAGTCAACGGACCCCAAATATTATCAGGTAGAAGATCTCGAAATGCGATCGGAAGTAATCTCTGCATGAATACATGACAATCATGGCTCTTCATCCCTGATATTTTGCAATCATCGACGTTCACACATCGAGATAAGTTTGAAGCATATCCATCGGGTAATCTGAGTTCTTTTACCCATTGACAAACATCTTTGATCTGTTGTTTATTTAACACATATAGGGCCTTCGGTTTCAGATATCGTCCGTTGACCTCTTGTAACTCCAGCTCTGGTCTTTTACAAAGTATTTTCAGATCATGTCGGGCTTTGACATTATCTTTAGTTTTTCCAGAAATATCCATCACAGTGTTGAAAATATTATCAAACACATTTTTTTCAATGTGCATGACATCTAAATTATGTCGAATCAATAATGAACTCCAATAGGGCAATTCCCAAAAGATACTTTTTTTCACCCAGTTGTGTGTTTGGCCAAAACCTGACACTCTTTCATTGCGACCGAATACAATATCTGGAAGTGCTGAAACACGTGCTAACATTTGTTCACCAGACAACATCGGTGGTGGCCCATCTCTTTCGACTCTGCCCTTAGTAAATTTATTACGATTCCTTCGATACTGGTGATGAACCGGTAGGAATCGACGATGACAATCAAAGAATGAGATTTTTCGTCCGTTCTGAAGACTGATTGATTTAGAGTGTTCCATACAATACGGGCAAGAGAGTCGGCCGTGAGTGCTCCAACCCGACAACATGCCGTACGCGGGGAAATCATTGATTGTCCACAAGACCGCGGCCTTTAAATTGAAGTTTTGCTTCCGATGACAATCATAAGTGACAGCTCCCTCAGTCCACAATGTTTTCAATTCATCTATCAAGGGTCTGAGAAATATGCCAATTTCTTTTCGCGGACCCTTAGGACCCGGAATAATCATCGAAAGATAAATAAATTCATCTTTCATGCACATTGACGGTGGCAAATTATAAACTGTCAGCAACACTGGCCAAACTGAATAAGGAGTTGCAGAATGTCCAAACGGATTAAAATCATCTGTGCACAATCCCAATCTGATATTTCTAGTATCCATAGCAAATGAAGGATAACATGTATCCAAATGTTTCCATGCTTCACTGTCAGATGGATGAGTCATTACTGTATCATCACGACTTCTTGCATGCCAACTCATGTAGGGGGCTGTCTTTTCCGACATGAATAATCTTTGAAGCCTCGGTGTTAGTGGAAAATACCGAAGCACCTTAAACGGGATATTTTTCTGTCGGACCGATTTCTTCTCCTTGTAACGAGGGTGTTGACATACAGGGCATTTATCCAACTGCACATTTTCTTTATAATATAAAATGCAGTTATTTTGGCACGCGTGTATTTTTTCGTACCCAAGCCCCAATTTTCTCATTAGCTTTTTAGTCTTATAAAAAGTAGGCTCAAACTTGTTATCAGTAGGCAGCATTCCATTAATCAATCCAGCAATCCGATCATATGCAACTCCGCTGATATTACAATCGGCCTTGATGTTTAAGAGCTGTGTCATTGCTCAAAACCTAGTGTATTTAGGACAATTCTCATACAAAGGTTCATCGACAGCTTTCAACATCTCGTAAAATTCTGCAGCTTCTTTATTCGGTAATTCAATCTCTACCGCAGCCCCTACTTCTGTGATATCAACCGCTGTAGTATCTAGTGGGACTGATGTCTGAAGAACTGGCCGATCAACATTATCATTCAGGCGGAATTGACCCCCAAGACTATCAAGTATCATAGTTCTATAGGGATTACATTGACCGGATGAAGAAGCACCAGCAGAGGAAGATTCACCATATGTCTGAAGGACAGGATTGCTCGACGTCCCGACTTCGCGTGACTCCCCGTGACAAGTCCATAGAAAATATCTTGGTGCAAATCCTTTGGTATATAGATGCAGAGTGACAGTCTCCCGATCCAAAAATCGTCCATTCGAACAAATGCGGCACGGACATCGGATTTGATCACCCATGCTAACGAAATTCCGATTCGAATAGGCGAAATTTAGGAAGTACGTTACGCCTAATCGAAACTCATTCGTTAAAGCTCCACGATCAAGACGTCGGTACATCCAACTTCGATCAGCCGACATGATTCTGTCAATCAATGACAATTTCTTTGGTTAATGTCTTTAGGTGAGATTGTCCTATTCCATTCGGGATTTATGTTATTCGTACTGCACTTACGTTTTTATTTTAACTGTTAACTAATTATTCTAAATTTCGACAGCATCTCCCTACAGTTCTCCGAATACGCATATCATCTGGGCGCGTATCGGAGAACAAGAGAGATGTTGCCGAAATTTAGAATAATTAGTTAACAGTTAAAATAAAAACGTAAGTGCAGTACAAATAACTATATTCCCAAATTGTCCAATCAGGGACAATTCAAGAATTGTACGTCGTATAAAAGATCATCTACTTCTTTTACACGAACATACAATCCCCGAACGGATCTAAGGTTTTGCTAAATCATATCCGATTCGTCGATGCGTACGTGAAACATATCAACTCGTCGGATGGATGATTATTTTCTAAATGTTTCGAGACAGTTCGAGTCCATATTGGACGATTTCGGCGCGCGTCCGAAGTGGACGATTCCGGCGTGAGTCCGAAGTGGACGATTCCGGCGTGAGTCCGAATTGGACGATTCCGGCGCACGTCCGAAGTGGACGATTCCGGCGCGAGTCCGAAGTGGACAATTCCGTCGCGAGTCCGAATTGGACGATTCCGGCACGCGTCCGAAGTGGACGATTCCGGCGCGCGTCCGAAATTAATCTAAACCCTAATAATTAATCTAACAAATTAAACAATTAATCTAAACAATTAATTAACATTTATAAAATAATTAATTATCAATTTCAAAACAATATATATATATATATATATATATATATATATATATATATATTCCGGCGCCGGAGTCCACCCTCCGGCGCCGGCGTACAGTAGCCGGACACACTGTCCGGCCACTGTAGAAGGTCCGGCGGCGGCCATAGTCCGACCGCCGCCGGCCGAAACCCTAGATATATGGTTTCGGTCGGATTTTAACATCTCCGGCCGAAACGGTATAGGCCGGCCGATCAACATACCGGCAGTAGCGGCAGCGGCGCGGCGGCGAGAGGCCTCGGCGTCGGCAGCAGCGGCAGCAGCGGCGAGCGGTGTCGGCAGGAGCGGCGGCGGCAGCAGCGGGAGGAAGAAGGGTCGGGCGCGGCTGCGTGCCCTATATAAACTTATCAGCAACGGCTCACTCGCCCGTTAGAAAGCCGTTGCTGATAATTTATTATCAGCAACGGCTCACTTATCCGTTAGCAAGCCGTTGCTGAAAATTAAAACATCAGCAATGGCTCGCCTATCCGTATGAACGCCGTTGCTTATAATTAAAATAATCAGCAACGGCTCGGTTTTCCGTTAGAACGCCGTTGCAGATATAGATATCTGCAACGGCTCGGGCGGCCGTAAGAAAGCCGTTGCAAATAGCAACGGCTTGAGCGGCCGTTGCTGATAGCCGTTGCTGAAGACCAAGTTTCTAGTAGTGAAATATTCATTTTTTCAATTTCAAACCTAAACATGATATTGATTAAATGAATTCAAACAAGATACTAATTAAACTAAACATGATATCAAACATAACATTAAACATGATATTATAAAGAATTCGAACATGATATTAACATTAAACATATGATATTAATATTAAACATAACATTAAACATGATAGTAACGAATTCAAACATGATCTCAAACACAATATTAACGAATTTAAACATGATATTAAACTAACTTACATCGATGATCGACAATGCTCGAACTTATTCAAAGAGATGCGGCGATCGATGGGACGACGATCGATGGGGCGACGACGACGATCGACGATGCTTGAACACATCTAAAATTAAATTAAATTAAATATAAATTTAATTATAATTATAATATATTATATATAAAATATATCATTATAATATAATATAATATATTATATTTATTAAATATTAAAATTATTTAAAAATAAAAGCGGTGGCCACCCTCATCCTAATCCGACAGGGTGGTGATCAACACCTCGTCAGATTTCGTAGCCACGCCGCGCGAGAGGCACCTAGGTCGCCTCTCGCGCAACATAAGGGAGGGTCGATGGCCCTCCCCTTTTTTCGTCGCTGGTCGAAACCCTAGTCGTCCACGTCACGCGCGCGAGAGGTGCCCAGGTCACCTCTCGCGCAACATCAGGGAGGGCTGGTGGCCCTCCCCTTTCTGTCACCGATCAAAATCCTAGCCAACAACAGCTAGGGTTTTGATGGCTAGAGAGAGAGAGATCTGCGTGCGATCGGGTTAAAATAACTAGTCTCTGACGGTTCTACGACGGTTTGTTGCGGTCGCTATGCAATCACCTTGATATATGTACTTAATTCCATGACGGCAAACACATTGATCGTAGTGCCGTCACAACTGTTTCGACTGTGCGACAGTTGTTCTAGCGATCGCAGAACTGTCGCATTTGCGACCACTTATTTCGCCGTCGCAGATGACCGTCGCAAATTACATGATTTCTAGTAGTGGTAGTTCCTCTGTCACCGGCCCTAAAAATCCTCAATCCTCTCCCTCATGTACTGTGGCTAGCTTAACTTTCTCTACCTCTCCTGTTCTCCTTGACACCCGGACTCCCTCCGTCCCGCCTCCTTAATTGTTGGTCGGCTTTTGTACATCAACAAAACCACATATTTACGACATCCACAACATCAGGTACGTTGTGTTGTGTCATTAATTATTCAACAATTAATCTTTGATGTATCAATAATGAGTCACTGCTTGTTTCCAGCTGCTTACTTTTGTTTCTAATTGCTTGCTTCTGTTTCATCTGCATTCTGCAACTTGCTAGATTGGTGAAGTTTCATCCTAAGTTGCTTTCGTTTCATTTGCATGTTAATTTGCTTACTTTAGTTGCTTTTGTTTCATATGCAGATTTGCTTGTTTCTATACATTACGTTATAAAATGCTGGATTGGTGAAGTTTGATCGATTTTATAAAAAGAATCAAGAATAAGTTAGATAAAATCATGTCCATCAGACTCCATTAAGTTTGGTTAATAAATGGATCAAGATTGAATATTAGTGAGCTCAACTCATGAACAGTATATTGGTCATATTTCACACTCATTTCTAAGCTTGTTCGTATTCAGATAATGAGTTATGACAACATGGTAGATACCTGGTTTTTTTACATTTAAATTTCAAATCCAACATTTTAATTTTTAAACAATTAACCAAAAATCATGCTGACAATTGCATAACACAATAAAAATTTATTTGTTTTCTGCGTAAGTTTTTTAGTTTCAAAATAATTAAGGTAATTATCTAAATATATTTTGAATTATACACTTTGTCTCATTTATGATCAATTCTAAAATATTATCAAATTATATCTCGAACTTTGATATTTGTCTCAATTATATCCTTCCGTCAACTCTCCGTCAGCAGCACCGTTAAGACGATGATGCGGCGCTCTGACATAGATTAAAATAATATTTTTTATTTTAAAATATAAAAAATTACTTTAATTTATATAAAATAATATAAAATAATATTTTTATATTTTATATTAAAAAATCACTCCATGTTCACCCCCGATATGGCTCGGTGCGATTCTTTAATATAAAATAAAAATATTTATTTTATATTATTTAATATAAATTAAAGTGATTTTTTATATTTTTTAAAATAAAAAATATTATTTTAATCCATATCAGAACGCCACGTCATTGTCTTAACGGTGTTGCTGACAAAGAGTTGACGGGAAGATGTATTTGAGACAAATGTCAAAGTTCGAGATACAATTTGGTAATATTTTGAAATTAGTCACAAATGAGACAAAGTGCATAGTTCATGATAGATTTAGGTAATTACCCAAATAATTAACATCTTAAAAAATAATCTGGTAATTAGCTTTTTTTTCTTGAATAAAGAATACTTGTATTAATCAAATACAAATTGGGGGACGAGAAGAAAGAGAAAAGAAAGAAAAATGACCTAATCAACACACAAGTTGTCTAGATTAAACCCTTCAATGGCTAACTCGACGAAAGATTTTTCAATTCCTTCAAAATAACGCAAATTTCTCTCATGCCATATTTTGCAATGCCAAATCATGATGAGACGAAATATTCTAGTTACTAGCTTGCTAACGGGAGCCATCCTATTTCAGGGCTGCTCACTCAGAGGAGAGAATGGGAGGCTTGCCAAATCAAGCAATGAAGCCCAGCCTTGAGAAGTGAACTGACAATCCACAAAGAGGTGTTGGTGAGTCTCGTTGGCAGTTTTGCATAACAAACATAGAGGGTCGACCTGAAACCCATGGCCAATCAAACGGTCTTTAGTGAGAAGTCTTTGGTTAAGAACAATCCAGTTCATAATGGAGACTCCTTCAGACAAGATTTGTGCCAAACAAATTTCGCAGAGGGATTAGAAATACCTCCAAAGGATAGCAATTTATAGAGCGAGCCAGTAGAGAATGTACCATCGTTAGTCCATTTCCACGTAATTTTATCCTCCCCATCACGATGTAGATAAGGCTCAATGATTATATAAAATTAGTATAATTATCATGAATATATCATACATTAGCAGGTCACATTCTAGACCTAGGTGATTACATATCTGCACTTGAAATACAAAGTAATGAAATTCTTCCTTTGCATCAAGCTTAAAAGTGGACAAGTAAGCTAATGAAAAGTTTGAGGTCATATATGGTCAGTCCTAGGGGTGGCAATTTTATCCGCATCCGCTAACTAAAAACCGCATCCGCACCGTATCCCATCCATATCCGCAAGTAAAAATGGATATGGATATGGATACGGATACGGATTTAGAAAACTTATATCCGCGCGGATATGGTGCGGATACGGATATGGCTGTGGATCCGCACCGTATCCGCACCGCCTATCCGCGTCTCTGAATTACTATTTTGCCCATATAAGTTATTAATATATATAAGAGCTCTATGGTAATTTCATGTCAAGATGAATTTTGAAGTATATTATATATTTATTTTGGATTAATGAATTGGTAATTTATTGATTTTTTTAATTAAATATATAATTTTAATATTTTTTTATTAAATATGGTGCGGATACGGATGCGGTGCGGATATCCGTATTTGAAGCAGTGCGGATATGGATATCCATATTCACATCCGTAGCGGATATGGTGCGGATACGGATGGGCGGATATGGGGTGCGGTGCGGATACGAATAATCCAGTATCTGCACCGTATCCGCTCCGTTGCCAGCCCTAGTCAATCCAGTATGTTTACTTCTTTATTTTATAAAGTAAATAGCAAAAAGAAAACACAAACTTTGCCTATTTTCTTATTTTTAACATGAACTTTTTCCGATAGTATAAGACAATACACAAACTTAAGTTCCGTTGCCCGACATTTAGCCTATTCAATTAATTTTAACAGAATTGACTAATGTGTTACGTTAACGAGGTATGCCACATAGGATAATAATTTACCACGGGGTATGCTAAATGAGGTAACGGAACCTAAGTTCGTGTATTGTTGCTGACAGAGAAAAATTCGTGCTAAAAATGAGAAAAATAAATAAAGTTCGTTTTTTTTTTGTGACTATTTACCCTATCTTATATATAGGAGGTTTGGCAACTAGCTGTATGCCATATGCAATCCATTTATTTAGAATTAGCAAGTTTATCATTTTCCATTTTTCACTTGTTGCTTCCCAGTTTGGCACAAACATGACTTCAGGTACCACCCAATCTTTTGTTATCTCAGTTGCAAACAACATTTGAGGCTAGCTACCTCTGTTATTGCCTTAATCTTTTAATCGTTCTTTGTCAATGTATGAGTTAGATTTTTGTTCGTATGCTTATCTTATTACTGTTTACATTGATTAAATTATAATAATCATATATTGGTTTATTTGTAAATGAAAGGTTCATTCTTATATTGGATTAAGCAGCAGATCTAGTGCAGGAAATATAAGAAACATTTCATACATTTTGTTATATAAGCTAAAACAAGGTTGTAACTTATCAACTTATTGGAGATTCAAGATTCTACATTTATTAACTAAGTCATAATTTTTTTTAGCAAGTAGGCTAATATATGAATAATTATTTTATTTTTTTAAGGATAGATTGCCACTTCGATCTATTTCATATTCTAAAATTTGAAGTATAAATTAACTCCGAAGTAGCCGGTCATAGTCTCATATTTTTCTTCACTTATAACCTCTTGCATCATACAATATTTTTATTATATTCACCATTAATTTCTTCGGGTGGTAAGCATGATATTTTTATTTTAGTTATTTTAGCTTTATTAACTATCTCAATATTAAGCTTTTGCTTTTTTCCTCATTAATTTGATTTATATATATACATATATATATATTTTTTGTCAAAGAAAACGAGTTTCACACAAGGTGAAAAATTCATACAAAGAAAACCTAACTAGGGTTCGAACCTCAGACCTCTAGGCAACTTATAAGATGTTGCCACCAACTGTGCTAGTCACGATTGACATATATATATATATTGCTTAATTCAATTTTTATAATTAAGTTTTATGGTATATACATATTACATAGTTTGTATGCTAATTTAACATTTCACTTTTAAAAAAATTAACTTTATGGAACGATACAAAAGAAAGTTACTAAACGATGATCTAGTTCTAAAAATAAAATGCAATCACAATGCAAAAAAGAATACTTAGAAATTAACTTAGAAAACCTTCCCGTTGATCCAGCTAAATGAATGAAAATATCTTAGTATATTCCTAATCAAATGATTGAAATCCAAAGAGCTTAATTATCTTCAAAAGAGTCCATGTCAACCAAGAGAGAATGATTTTCCATAAAGAAAATTTGGAAATTCTTTTACACATTTTAATCTTGAATGGTTTAATGAGTTTGACAATTGGTTAAAGTATATTATATCAAATGATGAATCCTTTTGTTTATGTTATTATCTTATGAAATTAACCTGAAGCAGGAGAACACGATCGTGGTGATGCATTTACTGTAGAAGGTTATACGAATTGGAAAAAGAAAGATATACTAGGGTAGTGTTTGGTGGGATGGAATAGATAGATAATGAAATACTATTCCTTATGCCCCATGTAATACTCGAGATTTACCTAATATAAAATGTTAATGGGTGCAGTGTACCGGATCAGGAACGAATCGATCCGAGTCGCGAAATCGTCGCGAATAGAAGGTAAAAATTTAAATAGTTGGACTAGTAATTAATGTTTTAGGATGTAGATGTTGAATTGATTCAAGTTGGGTCAAAATCGGGTTCACGGGTTGAGTCGAGGCTTGAGTCAGGCTTAGGCTGGGTCGAGTTAGATGGCTTAAGTGAGGAGGACAGTTTTGTCAAAAAGAGAGAGAAAGAAATAACCCCTCACCCGAGCCGCCGTGCAGCTCAAGAGACTTAGCCGCACGCAGCCCGATGAAAGGAAGGGAGAGAGAGAGAGCTTGTGGGCGGCGCCGAGTTTGTTGTCGTCGCCGGAGATCGAGAACTCCTTCATCTCATCCATCTCCTTCTTCTAATCAAGGTGAGTGGTCGAATTTCGACTAGTAAGATGAGGCATGTGGCCGAACTGAGTAGATGTGTTGGATCGAGGTTTTTCCGCGATGTTTCTTGTCGATTGATAACGTTTTCTCGAATTCTCAGTCGTATTCTTTGTGATGTATTGGGTTTTTCTCTAGATGATCCTTTCTCGATGATCCAGGGGCCGGCCGAATAGAGGGAAAAAGGGAAATGTCATGCCAAAATATTTTCCAATTCCCTCGAGTGGTTTAAACCCCCTTAGATCAATTTCTAATCAAGAATAAAGGTAGATTAATGATTCATTCCTTAAGGTACATGGTCGAAATTCCTCTTTCCCCATCCTAAGGTCTCGGCCGAGCAAGGTATGCCTTGCTCAAGGTTCGGCCGAGCAGGGAGGAAGGGAATTTGATCGAGAAATCAGCTTCTTCATATTAGAAATCTAGTAGACCTAGTAAGACATAGATCATTTTGCTTGACGAGTAGATTTATGGTAGATCTAAGGTATTCCTGAAATTTTCCTTTACTGAATTATTAATGCTAGTTCAAATTTTTAGCATGCTAGATCAATTATTTCCTTGCTGAAATTTATTAGTACGTTAAATGCATAATTTAAATTACTTTACTCTTGTATTCGTGCGTCAGTTATGGTATTAGCTGTAAAATAAATTTATTCATCAATTATATGCTGGATACATAGTATGCGAACATTTTGACTCTTATGACATGTAGTTTATACTTAATTACTGAATGTGGATGGGCTAGGTTTCGCACATAGGTAAAATTATTGAACACTAGTGTGCGGTTGATGAGGGCTCGAGATGAGGGGGGCGGATGCGGGTGGATGCCTGGGGTTATATAAGGAATTATAGAACACTTGTTTGTGTATTGTGATTGTGATGGTCGGGCTGAGGAGTATTAATTGCTGAAACGGCTAATATTCGACTCAGCGGGTGATTGGGTCTTGATATTACACTAGCGGGCACGCTAGGTGTTAGACCCGAGTGGCGGAGAGTCTTGAGATTTCGTTAGTGGGCCACGCTGACGGTAGACCCGAGTTCGGTGGGACTAGCTATCCCTAACCCAGTAGGTTCCTGAGACTAGTTGATCATCCTAGTTAACGGGCTCGGTGATTATTGTTGATATTGTTTGTGACGCTGTGAAGGCCTAGTGGTTGAGTACTGTACTGAGGTGAAGACCGGACAGGGCCGAAGCATTCATTTAGAGTAAGGCCCATAAAGGCCATGTGACACTTGTTGGGTAGAGCCGTAATTGACTAGTTTACTTATTCTTAAAGATTGGCCACTTGGTCGGTTTCCATAACTGAACCAGTATACATTTTATTTCTATCTTCAATTGTTATATATGATATGATACTAGGGATTTAAGTGGAGGTTCGAAAGAACTGTTCTCTGAGTTCCTCGTGAACTCACGATTTATTATTTTTATTTTATAGAGCCTAACCAGTGAGGTATGGCCTGATGGCGTGGTGCGGCTAGGCAGGTGGTGACACGGATCTTGTAGCAAGTGGCCATATAGTCATAGTCGTGTTGATTTGAGTTGTTTCCTTTGAATCTGAAACTGTTTAAAACTATTTTAAATTTTTAATAAAGTTTGGCGTCATTATTTATTTCATTCATGATTTTCCCTTATTGTTTAGTTAGTGCATGTGGTAGACTTCGGGATACCGACACATACCTTGGCCGGTCACGCGATCCTGAGTTATGGCGTGACACCCCACTTATTCCCTTGTTTGGTTGTAACTTATTGACAAGGAATATGTGAGCCATAAGGAATAGATAAAGAATATTATTCTTCATATATGGGGAATACTATTCCTTACTTCAACTCATTCCTCATCTATTCCTTATAACTTCTTCAATATTTATAATAGACATAAAAATTAAATTGTTAAATTAATTTTAATAATTGTATATCATAAATAGATAATTATTGTTTTATTATCAAATATATTTTTTTAATATTTTTTAAGATTCAATTAATTTTTATGAAAATAATATAAATAGTATTATTATTATTATTTTAAATTAATAAATTATTTGACATTAATCCTTTTTTAATTTTATTACGTTGTCATTAATTAGAATATATTATTATATTTATTATATTTTTATAATGTATTTTAGTTATTTCCCTTTCTATTCATTGTTTAATCCTAATGTCAACCAAACAAGATAATAATATTTCATGTGCATTTCATTGCTTATCTATTCCTATTCCTTGTCTATTCTTATTCTCATTTCATCCAACCAAACTCTACCTAGATAATCATGTTGGAGTTGGTCCTAATAGTGCCCATAATCAAGCTTGGAGAAATCATGATATATTAATAAATTAGAAACAATATATTGAAGTTGGCATTTATAAGCAATGTAATCAAATGAACAATGAGTATCGAATTCACTTGACAACCGTGGTTGATTATATTTGATTTTTCCTATGTTGGGGATTAAATTTTCGAGGGTATGATGAGTCAAAGGACTCGAACAATCAAGGAAACTTTCTTGGACTTGTTGAATTCCTTGCAAATCATATTGAAAAATTTGATCAAGTATTAAAAATGCTCGTGGGGATCTAAAACTGGTGGCACATGATACACAAAAAGATGTTGTAAATTATGTTGCTAGTGAAACAACGAAAGTAATAATCGATGATCTTGGTGGTGACTTTTTTACTATTTTAATTAATGAATTGCGTGATATTTCAATCAAGGAGCAAACTTTAGTTGTTTTACGTTATGTTGACTAGAAATGACATAAAATTGAGTATTTTCTTGGTCTTGTTCACGTGCATATGTAGTACCATGACATTATCAATGAAGAAAATATTAGAATCTTTATTTGCAAAATATCAACTAAGTATGTCAAGAACGAGTACAAGGCTACGATGGTGCTTAGGGTTGTCCATTGGGTCGATCTGACCCAATGAACTCGAGAAACTGATCCGACCCGCCGGGTCGAGTCTGGTCGGGTACAATTTGACCAAACCCGATCATAATCGGGCCGGGTCTCGGGTTTCAGAATTTGAAACCCGATGACCTGATCATTTATAGTTTTTTAAAATATGATATTAAAAAATATTTATTTATTTTTAAATTTTTTTAAATTTTTATTTTTTTAAAAAAATTATTGTTAAAAACTCATTTTTACCAAATTGGATAAACCCGACTACCCGACTACCCGACCTGACCCAACCCGACGGGTTGGGTTGGGTTGGGTCGGGTTTGAGAGGTGAAACTTTTTGAACCCGACCCGACCCGATTACACTTGGTTAGGTCGGGTCAATTTTTTTCCTAAACCCGACCCGACCTGTGAATAGCCCTAATAGTGCTAGTAATATGCAAGGTGAATTTTATGATCTCAAAAGTTTTAATATTGAAGGAAAATGAGTATGCATTTTTATTATTTTGCTCATCAATCACAATGAGCTCTTGTAGCCATTGCAAAAAAAATAAGTTGGAAGCTGCTAGTCTTTTGACCTAGGTTGCTAATTTAACAAATGTGAATGAGTTTCACTTAAGCAACAAGAAATTCATTAAGATAGTTAAATAAGAAAATTCATAGAAGCATTAGAAAATGGTGAAATATCTAGTGGGCGGAGATTAAACCAAGAAACTGTTGGCTTAAGGGTTTTTCTTAAGCTTCGATCTTCATTTTGATGATAACAAACATATATTTAATCTATGTGTGAAGTTTTGAGTTCAGGTTGAGGTTGCGATAAGCATGCAAACTTCGTTCGGAGAAACGAAAGAAAAGATCGTCAAGAATCGATAGAAAAAGAACATCAAAGAAAGGTTTGGGTATAGACTAAGTAGATATCTTATAATATACCCCTAGGACGATCTTATCCCAAGCCTAATTGTAAAGTTATCCAAGTTAGAACTAGGTAACTAAACATATGAAAAAGCATGTAACAAATATAAAGAAAAAATTAGCCTAAGCCTGAGTTTGGTCGACCGGTCGGTCGACCAAACAAGGCAGAAAAATTGGCAGTAGCCTTTTTGATCGATCGGTCGATCGACCGAATGATGCTACAAAATGGCAGTAGCCACTCGGTCGACCTGTCGATTGACCGAAGATGAAAAAATGGCAGAGGGCTATGTCGGTCGACCGACCAATGCCAAAAATTGGCATATGGATCGCTGAAGTCACGACTCATTCGGTCGACCCGTCGATCGACCGAATAATTCGATTAATTCACAGAGAGCCAGCGATCGCTGGGCAGTCGATCGGTTGGTCGACCGATGATTGATCGGCAAGCGATCGACGGCTAGTTTTTTGCCCGTTGAATAGTTGTTCGGCTGAGGGGTTATAAGTACCCCCCCCCACCTAACTCCTTTAATACTTCTTAGAAACTAAATTGAGCATTAAAAGGAGAGATTTGAGCTTTCTTAGGTTTGATTTACTGCGCCCTGTTCTTCCGTCAACATTCTTCTTCAAGCGCCCATTCTTCCTCAACTCTGCTGCGATTCAAGTTCATCTACTGGCAAGTTGGAGGCTTGAAGGCTTGGGAAAAGAGCATTGGTTCTTCTTTCAATTCTTAGCTCCTTTTCATTGTAATTGAAGAGTTGTTTTAAATTTGTTTTCACCTGTAATAGCTTACTAGGCGTGCTAGAGAAACACTTAAGGGTAGGCTTTGTAGATTTGTATTTTGCCTAGGTGAATAGATTTGAGGAATTCTCAAAGAGGTGAGAATTGTGTCCTCAGTTGTATTCAAAGGGAAACACAAGTTCTACAAAGTAGTTAGTTAGAAATCCTTGGTGATGAGCCAAGGTAGTGGAGTAGGCGGTTGGCCGAACCACTATATTTCATCGTGTTAGCATTGTCTTGATTGTTTACTTATGTTGTGCTTGATATTTTACAACAAACATCATTAAGTTATATTTGCATTTGATAGAAGTTGAATTAAGCAAAAAGGAAATTGATTAAATAGAAAAAGGACACACACTATTCAACCGCCCATTTTAGTGTGGGATTTCATCCAACAATTGGTATCAGAGCTAGATCGTAGGATAAGATTTAACCATCTTCCCTATAAATTAAGATGTCGAGTGAAATTCAACTAACTCAAAGGTCCTCTACTCATACTCCACCACTATTCGATGGAAACAACTATGCCTATTGGAAGATTCGCATGAATGGCTTCCTACAATCTCTAGGCTTGGATGTATGGAGGATAATTCAAGTATAGTATAAGCAACCCACTAAGGACATTGATGAGTGAGACCAAGAAGAGATTAAACTCTTTAATGCTAATGCGAAGGCCGTCAATGCATTATATTGCGACATATCAATTAATGAGTTTAATAGGATTTCTACTTGTAAGTCCACATATGAACTATAGAAGGTCCTAGAGACTACACATAAATGGACTTCACAAGTAAAGGAACCTAAGATAAACCTACTTATGCATAATTATGAAATATTTAAAATGTTATCGCGTGAATCCATTGATGCCATGTATGCTAGATTTCAAAATATTACAAATGGATTAGCTAACCTTGGCAGAGAGATAAGGGAAGAGGAGAAGGTAAGGAAGCTCCTTTGTTCCCCTCCAAAAGCTCGGGAGCCCAAGGTTATAACAATCATGGAAGCGAAAGGCAAGACACATGAGACATGAGACACATATGAAGCAATACAAGGAGGAAGATGCCCCCAAAGGCAAGACCATTGCCTTAAAAGCATCACACCGAGTAGAGGAATCCTCATCATCCGAGGAAGAGACGGATCACTTTGAGAAAATAGCGATGTTGGCAAGGAGATTTATGAGCTTCATGAGAGGAGGCATGAGAAAGGGAAGAGGAAGCTTCACATGCTACCATTGCAACAAGACCGCACATCTAAGGAAGGATTGCCCACTTCTCAAGATGGCTTCCACCTCTAACCCTCATAAAAAGGACAAATACAATAAGAAGAAGAAGACAATGATGGCTTCGTGGGATGAAAGCGAGGCCTCATCGAGTGAAGAAGACTCAAAGAGTGAAAAAGACAAATATTTGCTTGATGGCAAATGATGATGATGTAAGATTTACTTTTGGTGAGCTTTTTTTTACTCAAGAATAGTTAGAAAATGAATTTGATCAAATGCATGATGAATTTAATGCTATTAGAAGAAAATTTAAAGAGCTTAAAAAGGAAAATAAATCTTTAGAGCTAGAAAATGATAGCTTATTACTTTCATGCAATGCTTTAAGGAAAGAAGTAGATACCATTAAGGAAGAGAAACATGCCCTAAAGAAGGCTAAGAAGGACATAGAAAGTGACAACAAAAAATTAGAAGATGAAAACAAGTATTTAAGTGATCAAGTAGAGCATTTGAATAATAGCATGCTAACATTGAAAAATGAACTTTGCATGCTTAATGAAAAGATGACAACCCTACAAAATGTCATGCCTAAGGTTGTCCATAAAAAGAAATCATCACACTTCAATGCTCACACACACAATAGAAGGAAATTTAATGAAAATTATTTTTTTTGTGGCATATTAGGCCATATGGCTAAGGATTGTGCTTTGAGGAGGAACCTACATGCTAGATTTACTTGAGTTTCTAAAATGACTAACACTCAAGGATCCAAGAAAATTTGTGTACCTAAAATGTCAAGTAAGTCAGTCGGTTCGGTGTTTGAGGGAGGGTGCGATCCCTGACCGAGTCAGTATCTGGATTATGGTTTGTTGTTCGGAACGGCAAGCCTGGTTTTAGCTGAGCCGTAGATGGAGAAACATCCTCAAACAAGTAGAAGCACTTGGATATTGGATAGTGGTTGCTCAAAGCACATGATGGGTGATATCAACTTATTTACAATCCTATCATGCAAAGATGATGGACATGTAATATTTGGAGACAATGCCAAAGGTAAGATTGTTGGCATTGGTGATATATGTATTCTTCCTTACCCATGCGTTAAGAATATTTTATTAGTTGATGGATTAAAACATAACTTGATTAGCATATTATAATTTGTAGTTGTTAGCATTATTAAATTTGATCAACATATTGTTCTCTATTTGTAGTTTTTCAATTGTGATTTTCTAAGAGATATATCACAAGGACACAATCCTTTATGACCAATAAATTATATTAATTAATTAAATTGATTAATTAGCTTAATTATTTTCTTATATATATAATACTTTTGTATGCTAGGTAAAAGTTAAGTACGAAAAAAATGTCTAATTGCTGCATGTTACACTACAATTGTTTCTACTATATTTATAAACAATCGAAATGGAATTTCTTCTATTCCCCTGTCGATGTGTATTATAGTGACGTTATATTTATTCCCATTTTATGGTGTGCGGGTAATTTTCTAATTATCTATAAGGAGAGGAAGAAATTATGACGTTAGTCACTTATAAATAGAGGATACAAAACTAGCCTTAATAGACCTAGATTGTTACGATCCGCTTAATGAGATAATTGATTCATTAATTTCTTAGGTTCAAATTATTGACCTAATTAAAATACTTAAGTAGAAGTTAATCATCTTCACTTGAGACTTGATGTCACTGTCAAGACCCGTGTCGAACTAACACAATAGCACCAAATCATACACACATTAGTCAATGACATATGAGGCCTAGCCTCGTAGCGGCTCTTGTAAGTAAAAAATACATCAGGAATTATATGAATTTAAGAACACTATGAAAAAAAAAGATCATACTTGATGTAGATATGATTGCAGCAGAAGTGATTGCTCTTGATCTTTAGGAAAAGAACGGGTCTTCCTTTGTGGCACCTCCTCAAGGCTCTATTTTAGATGGAGAAAGCAAAAAGAGAGTAGTTTTTTTTATGTGCGGTGTGCAGAGGGGACCTAGTCTCAATATATATACTTGCAATTATAGGCTGCAAATTGAGTTGCAGCTCAAAAAGCTCGCAAGTTCAATTCACAATCTATAAATGATATGACTTTCTCTCTTTCTCTCGCTCACGACATCCTCCCTCTTCGCTCGCGACTCTCGCAATAGCCTCCTCTCGCTCGCGACTCTCGCAATAGTCGATCTCCTCCCACTCGCGACTCTCACAATAGCCTCCTCCCACTCGCGACAATCTCCATTTTCCTCTCGCTCATGACAACTCCCTCTTCCTCTCGCTAGCAACATCTTCCCTCTTGTCTGACAACCTCTCTCTCATCCGCAATAGATTGCCTTTTCTGTATTTGTAGCTGTGAGGGTTGATTTAATTTAATGCGATCCGAATTTAAAATAGGTCAAAAATACAAGGTTGGGATAGATCTACTTATGGGCTCAACTTGGCCAAGTGGGGCAAGCCATTTTTCCCTCTCAAATGGCACCATGTGCAAAGCACATGGAGCCAATAGTTGTGGTTGACTGATCAAGGCATCAAAGAGATTTTGATGAAGGTTTTTTACTCTGCACGCAATTCAAAAAGAAATTGCATTTAAAATTTCAAGCATTACGCAGCACCGCCTCATTTGCAATATTTTTGGCCAAACACCATAATATTTTTTGATCAAATCAAATGCAGCTCACCGTTGGATCAGATTGGACGGCTCTAAAAGTTTTCCGCAAAAGATTTCTTCAAATCTTTCACCGAACCAGGCAATATTTCGGCTCTCATTACATTATAAATAGGGATCGAATACATGTTTTCAAATCATCTCAGACCATCCCATCTATTCCGTTTCTCAAGCAGTATTTTGTTTTCCAGCGGCTCTCTACCCTTTCACACCGTCTCAAGCAGAAGCAAGAAGATCAAGGACGCTGCATCCGCAGTTTTCATGCAGAAGCAGGAATCCAAATTTCGGAGTGCAGAAAAATATCCGAGTTCAGGTAATATATTTTTTTTTTTTACAGTTTAATTATCAGTTGTATTCATATTCTCTTGTATTGGCCGTGTTTTCTCCTCCTAATAAAATCAAGTGTTCTCTTCTCCCCGTGGAGTAGGCCCGGTACCCCGCCGGGCCGAACCACATAAATTTTGGTTTAATTTGTGTTTTACGAATTTATTCATTTTTGGTATTTTTCCTCTTGGCGTTTGGATTTTTGGATCCTTGCTAGAAGACCAACTTTTCTTCCTAATAGTTATGGTATTAGAGCCAACAATCCACAATGTCAAGGGCAAAATATGAAATTCAAAAATTGGATCCCAATATCAACTACTCATTATGGGCTTTGAAGATGAAAGTAATTTTGATTAAGAAAAACCTTCAAGACACTATTTGTGGGCGAGATACGATGGAAGACACTGAAAGGGAAAAGGACCGGACCGATGAAAGTGTTAAAGTCACATTGTACATGAGCATCTGTGACGAGGCACTACGAGAGGTTGCATCAGAAAAACTCACCGCAGATGTATGAAAAAAGCTTATTACAATCTACCAGGATAAAACTCTTACAAGTAAAATGACACTTAGCCGGAAATTATATTTTTTACGCATGACTGATGACACTTTTATTAAAAATCATATTAGCACTTTCCGTTCTATTCTTGTTGATCTTGAGGATATGAGAGTTACATTTGAGGAAGAAGATAAAAACTTTTATGCTTCTAATTACTCTCCCTACTTCTTTAAAAAAATTTCGTGAAAATTTATTGTATGACAAGAATACTATTACTATGGATGAGGTGACAACAATGCTAGTATCCAAGGAGTCACAAATGAATCCTTAACAGTAATGAAAGCACAAAAAGCAAACCAACTCTACATCCTGCAAGACACAACGGTAACAAGTGGTGCAACTATGGTAACATCTGAATACTCTAATGATGACATTGCTAAATTATGACATATGAGATTAGGACATATTAATGAGAGGAACATGCTAATACTTGAACAAAAGGGACTACTTGGAAAACAAAAATTGGCTAAGCTAGATTTATGTGGACATTGCATCTATGACAAACAGAAAAGAGTCTCATTCTCCACAGGGCAATACTATGCTAATGGAAAATTGGACTACATCCACTCAGATCTGTGGGGGCCATCACCGATTGAATCTCAAGGAGGAGCTCGATACATGCTCACATTTATTGATGATTACTCCAGAAATGTATGAGCTTATTTTATTAAAAATAAATCTGATGTTTTCTCTAAATTATAGTCTTGGAAGGCAATGATAGAGAAGCAAACCGGTAGATATGTTCGGACCCTGCAAATCGACAATGGTCTAGAATTTTACAGTGGAGAATTTAAAGATTTTTGCTCCAGGGAAGAAATCATAAGACATTACACAATTCCCCATACACCTCAGCAGAACGGAGTAGCAGAAAGGATGAATCACACCATCATAGAAAGGGTAAGATGTATGTTTTCTAATACTAACCTTTCTAAAAGCTTTTGGGCAGAGGCTGTATCCATCGCTTGCTACCTAATAAATCGATCTCCTTCTTTATCAATTGAATTCAAGACGCTTGAGGAAAAATTGACCGGGTCGCCAACATCTTATGATCATCTAAAATTTTTTGGGAGCACTGTCTATGTTAGAGCGAATGAAGGAAAATTAGAACCTAGATCAAAAAGATATATTTTCTTAGGATATCCTAGCGGAGTAAAAGGCTATAAAGTATAGTGCATAAATAATTGTAAAGCAGAACTTCATACATATGTTATTTTTGATGAACATGTACTTTTGAAAATGAAAAAGGAGAACCAAGAAGATGAGGACTTACAGGAACCTATAGTGCCACCAGAAGAAACACCACCTCAGTCTGTTACCCAAGAATTTTGGTTCCCTACACCTGCGCCTCAACCACCTTCCACAAAAGCCAATGACACTGCTTCATTAGAACATGCCACTGAAGAACATGTTCAGGTCCAGGAGGAGTAATATCGAGTTGAGGAGTAGAATCCTTATTCCATCGCCCTCAACTGACCTAGGAGAGCACCACATCCTAATCCTAGGTATGCAAATGTTGCTACATATGCTCTAGCAATGGCTGAAGAAAGTCCATGCACTGAAGAACCAGCCTCCTATAAAGAAGCCCTAAATCAGATAGATTCAAGAAAGTGGCATGAAGCTATGAGAGAAGAATTCAAGTCCTTGCAGAAAAATAATACTTGAGAACTTATGAAGTTTCCACCGCACAAGAAACTTGTTGGGTGCAAGTGGATCTACAAACTCAAAGAAGGCGGCATCTATAAAGCTCAGCTTGTGGCAAAGGGATACAATCAAAAGGAAGGTATTGACTACAAAGATATTTTTTCTTCTATGGTTAAGTATACATCTATTCGTGTTCTTCTAGCATTAGTAGCTATGCAAGACTTGGAGTTAGAACAACTTGACGTAAAGACAGCTTTCCTACACTGTGACTTAGACGAATAGATCTATATGACACAACCAGAAGGGTTTGAAGAGAAAAACAAAGTTGATCATGTCTGCCTCATAAAGAAGTCACTCTATGGCCTCAAATAATGATATAAGATGTTTGATCAGTTTATATTTGATATTGATTTCAGTAGATCATCATTTGACAATTGTGTTTATTTAAAGAAATCAGCTAGTTCTATGGTTTATCTGCTTCTTTATATTGATGATATGCTCATTGCGGCAAAAGATATTACTGAAATAGACAGACTAAAGACACACCTTAAGGGTGAATTTGATATGAAGGACCTTGGGGTTGCTAGAAAAATTCTTGGGATGGAGATAAAACGAGAATGCAAAGCAAGAAAGTTGTACCTAACACAGGAGAGTTATGTAAAGCAAGTGGTTGAGCGCTTTGGCATGCAAGAGGTGAAATTCGTCAAGACACCTCTTGCTGCTCACTTCAAATTATCAGAGTTACTATGCCCGAAAAATAAAAAAGAAAGAATTGGCATGTCACAGGTACCCTATGCAAGCGCGATTGGCAGTCTTATATACGCCATGATATGTACCCGCCCAAATATAGCACATGCAGTCAGTGTTGTCAGTCGGTACATGACGAATTCGGGAAAAGCACATTGGGAGGCAGTCAAATGGATCATGCACTACTTACAAGGTACTTCTAATTAAAGCCAATCTTATTTTCGGTGGAACTAATGAATCATTTGCAGGATACTCTTACTCGGACTATGCCGGTGACCTTAATAAGAGGAGATCAATAACTGCTTATATCTTCACTATATGCGGAACTGCGGTAAGTTGGAAAGCTGGCCTACAACCTACTGTCGCCCTCTCCACCACTGAAGTGGAGTACATGACTATTACAGAAGCGATTAAAGAAGCAATCTGGCTTGGAAACCTGTTAAAAGAATTAACTTCTCAAAATGAGGACATAGTCATGCATAGTGACAGTCAGAGTGCAATTCATTTGTCAAAAGATTAGATTTTCATGAAAGGACGAAGCATATCAACGTCAGATTCCATTTTATTAGGGATATTATTTCAAAAGGAGAAATGAAACTTCAAAAAATTGACACGGCTCATAATCCTGCAGATATGCTGACTAAAGTACTATCGACGACCAAATTTGAACACTGCCTGAACTTGGTAAAATTGATTCAAGGTGCATGCTAGTCCTATAGGGCTCTTGGGAGAAGAGGAGAAGACTACATCGGACTTAAATTTCATCAAAGGAGGAAATTATGAGGATTGATTTAATTTAATTCGATCCGAATTTAAAATAGGTCAAAAATACAAGATTGGGATAGATCTACTTATGTGCTCAACTTGGCCCAAGTGGGCCAATCCCATTTTTCCCTCTCAAATGGCACTATGTGCAAAGCACATGGAGCCAATAGTTGTGGTTGACGGGTCAAGGCATCAAAGAGATTTTGATGAAGGGTTTTTTGCTTTGCACGTAATTTGAAAAGAAATTGCATTTAAAATTTCAAGCATTACGCAGCACCACCTCATTTGCAATATTTTCGATCAAACACAATAATTTTTTGATCAAATCAAATGCAGCTCACCGTTGGATCAAATTGGACGGCTCTAAATGTTTTCCGCAAAAAATTTCAACTCTTTCATCGAACCCGGCAATAATTCAGGCAATATTTCGGCTCTCATTACACTATAAATAGGGATCTAATATATTATTCCAAATCATCCCAGAATATCTCATATACTTCATTTCTCAAGCAGGATTTTTTTTCCAGCGGCTCTCTTTCTCTCCACACCATCTCAGGCAGAAGCAAGAAGATCAAGGACGCCGCATCCATAATTTCTAGGCAGAAGTAGGAATTCAAATTTTGGGACGCAAAAAAATACCTGAGTACATATAATATTTTTCTTTTACGATTTAATTATCACTTGTATTATGATTCTCTTGCATTGGCCGTATTTTCTCCTCATTCTAATAAAATTAAGTACCATCTTCTCCCCGTGGAGTAGGTCCGGTGCTCCGCCGGACCGAACCACGTAAATTTTAGTGTTCTTTGTATTTTTTGTATTTATTCATTTTTGATATTTTTCCTCTTGGCGTTTGGATTTTTGAGTCCTTGCAGGAAGATCCGATTTTCTTTCTAATAGCAGCCAATCAAATGTCTATAAATAAAAATTACAACACTACTTGACAACCAAACAGTAGATTGCAACTCTTTTTCGTAGGCATTTACCTTTGCATACAATTACTTTTTACAGAATTTGCATTTGCGGGGAACCAAATACTTTCTTAGAATATTTTTAAAGCGACTTACCAAATTTTTTGCTAAAATAAGATAAGAAATATTGCACAATGAAATCAGTCTAAAATCTTAACTGCATGAGTTATTATGTTTTGGAACAAAAATCTATAATGTTTCAGTCCAATGTTTAAGTAACGCTCTAGAATCGTTGAAAAATTTGGACAATTTTAAAACAAGAATAACCAAGAATAGTCGTACCTTCTATAAAACTCAAGTAGTAAAGCTGTCATCAACAAGGCTCTTTTCATTTCCCATGTGCTTAAAAGCATTGGAGAATCCAAAAAATTCAGAAGGCTTGCAAACAGTGGCGGATCCAAAAAATTTCACTATTGGGGGCGAGATAATTTTGATAGTCAACCTCGATGAGTCGAAGTAAACTTTTAAGTATATTTGTTATATTGTAATTGTGTTTTATTTTCAGAACTAGATTCATCATTTAGTGACTTTCTTTTAAGGAATCTTTCCATAATTTTTTTATTTTTAAAAATAAAATAATACGATAAATTAGCACATAAACTATACAATATATCTTAAAACTTAAATGATGATAATTAATATATAGTATAAATACATATTTTTCAATCAATTTAAAGAGCAAAAAAGTAAAATCGTGATATTTAATAAATTACTACTGTTGAAAATTAAAATAGAATAATAATATAATGGTGAACTAACTAATAATGAATGAATTAAAAATATCATATTTACCACCTAAAGAAATACAATGAATAAAATAAAAAAACCGTACGACTTAGGAGGTTGGAGCCAAGAAGAATTAATGTGATGTAATGTAAGAGCAATGGTCTTCGCGAGGATATGATGCGGCGTGACCGGAATTGTCGCGTGGCGTGTCTTCGCGAGAGGGAGGCTAGACACATGCGATTAGCGATCTCCACGGCTCCACCACCCTGTCTTTGCGAGAGGGCGGTCCGAGAAGGCGATAACTGCAAGTCTACAGTTATATGATAATCTAGAATTGAATTGCAAAGCGATATCACATTAATAGCATTACATGCATTCATATTGAAATCTAGCAACCTTCTCTATCTAGACATTAGGAGCCCCTAGATTAGGAACTAAGGAGTTGTAGGCTGTAGCATGTTTGGTTAGTGGTAGCGGATCTCGAAGTTGGGAATGGGAATGATATTGATACCCATTAATTTTTGGTTGATCGTTGACTGATTGTTAATATATAATTCAATCTTAGAATTAGGGATCTCATTCATGCAAACTGTAAAGTGTATAGTATTTTAGTGTGTGGTTTAGATATGAATCTTAGCGTGATTTAGACATGAATTTTGTACTACCTTAGTATATACGGTAAAAAGACTATATCTATGAGTTTATTAAAATTTTCAGTGGGGGCAGTGGCCCCCACTGGGCCTTAATTGAATCCGCCACTGCTTGCAAAAGATCATTATGCACATTGGAAGAAATATCGTTCATTAAAATCACGTGTAAAATTATTTTAAAATCATGATTAAAAATTATATAATATACATTTCTTCATTATTTTAATTAGTTTTTATTGGTTTTATTATTGTCATGAAGTTCACGGATCAATGAAGTTTGGTTGCGCATATGGATAACAATCACAAAATAAGGTCTATGTATTAAATAAGATCTAAATGTACCTTGTTATAGAATTACTGCAACTCCATAGTAAGACCAACAAATGGCATGCAACCTCATTTGATAAGATGTCATGTTTCATGGACTTATTTGTTGAAACTTCATAGTCGGACTCCTTATCGAATAAGATATTATTAAGTGTAATCAACTATTTTTTCAGGGTGCCGTGATTCATATATATATATATAAATATATGAATAATTAGGGGACACTTTAATGGTCATTACAATAAATCACTAATATTTCGACGCCGAATCAGTATAATATTTCAGTGCCTATGTTAGTCGAAATGTTCATACGAACGCCCGCACATGCGACGAAAGGTAGTGGATAATGACGAGAGCCGAATATGACATATTGGCGCTTGAGTAGGCGTCAATATGTTAGACAAATTGACGCCCGCCATAGACGTCGAAATGTTGCGTTTAAAACATTTCTTAGCAACATGCAGCGGAATATTAGCAACGTGCGGTGGAATTTGAGCAGTTGTCGTACGCAGAATTCAAATTCTGCGTGCAGCGGAATTCAAACAAGTGCAGAATTGACCGCACCTGCTTGAATTCCACAGCACAGAATTCAAAATCCAAAAATTGATATATTGAATTCCGCATCATGGAATTCAAATATGGAACTAAATTTAATTAAATAGAAATTAGAAAAAAATTAAATTAATTATCTAAATATAAATTTAATTAAATTATATTTAGGATTAAATTCAAATAAATTTCATGTGAGAGAAATAATTTGATGATTTGAACAAAAATATATCATACACTAATATTTTAAAAAATTTGATGACTTGAACAATTCTAATAATCTGAAGACAAAAAAAGAGAAGAAAAAGATAAGTGAAGAGAAAAAGGAAAAGAAAAATAAATAAAAGAGAAGAAAAAAAAATAATGGAGAAGAAATAGAGAAAGATAGGATAAAAGAAAGAAGAGAGTGGGAGAAAAACCGGAAAAGAGTGAAGATATATGGAAGTAAAAAATAATAAAAAATTAAAAAATCTCCTGCCTCCTGCATTGGCGAGCGCACCCGCTTACTCGCGCGGGTGGACGCAGACTCGCGTGCCCGCGTACCCGCGCAGGGTTGCGCGGCACCAAAGGCGCAATGTATTGGGCATTTCAATATGTTTTGACATCTGTCAAGGTGCTGCAATGTCATACATACATTTCGGCATCTGCAACATACGTCGAAATTCATGTACATTATAACTATTAGTGGTTTTTACATTTCGACGCCTTTAGCTGGTGTCAAAAAATTTTCGCTGCTAAAACATTTTTTTGTTGTACTAGGTAGCTCTGTTACGTATGAAAGTATAGGCATCTTCCATACTCTTCCTGGGGCCAATCGCCGCTAAAACATGTTTTTCCTACGTAGCCCTACATGAAGGACTAGAAGAATACTTAGTAGGATCTAAACAATTTACAAGGAATAAGTTTCCCTACATGAAGGACTAGAAGAAGACATAGTAGGATCTAAACAATTTACAAGCAATAGGAAACTTATAGATGCATCGCTTCTACCCATTCCTCCCCTACCTACACTTCTTCCCTTGCCCTAGACTCCATCGCCGTCGCCGGCGGCGGCGGCGGCGGCCACCTCCTCCTCTAGAAGAAGAGGAGTAGGAGGTGCCGACGATCTCCTCCTCCTCCTCTTCTTCTAGAGGAGGAGGATTCTTGAGGAGGACCCTTCTTCTTCTTCTAGAGGAAGAGGATTCTTGAGGATCGGTGGAGGAGGAGACCTCATCCTCCTTATCTGGTCGCGGTGGTGGTGGAGTTTAGGGCAAGGGCGGAGTACGTGTAGGTAGGTGAGAGATTGGTAGAAGAAGCTAGAAGTGATGATCATCGGACGAGATGGATGGTGGAGATTACTGCCACGTGACACCAGGGAGGAGGATTCTGCGCACGTGACAGTTTTACCCTTAATGGGCGAGCTAATGGAGGGGGATTATTTGAATAAAAAGTATAGTCGAGGGGGGTTCCGTGCACATACTACTGGAATAACAAGCATCAGTAACGGCTCCAACCGTTGCCGATAACTTAGCCATGGATCAGCAACGGTCGGAGCGGCCTTTGCTAATAACATTATCACCAATGGTTCTGCTACGGGTCAGAGCCATTGCTGCTATGCTTATCAACAACGGCTCTGCAACGACCCGCACAACTATTGTTGATATTAGTATCAGCAACGGTTCTGTCACGGCTATAGGGCCGTTGTAGATATATACATCAGCAACAGTCAGGTTGCCGTGGCAAGGCCGTTAGTGAAAGCCCGTTGCTAGGCCATTATTGTAGGTCATCAACAACGGCTTTGAGGTTGCGGCCCAGAAAATACGATACACTTTCAGTAACGGCTTTCCCACGGATAGCCGTGGGAAGTCGTTGCTGATAGTATTAATCTGTAACTGATAAGTTTTAAAATTTCTAATTTCCATTAATACATTGATACATTTAACCTGATACATAACTCATACACCCATACACACATCCATTCATATACACATCACAAATACACCCAGATATACATCAAAATAATTATACTTATATTTATAATTATCCACAATCATATAAAAACTATTCAAATTCAAAACTATCGTATCAATATTCAAACAAAACAAGTCAATCAAGTAGTATACAAATAACAAAGTCAATATCCAAACAAAACAATAAACCACATGACAACGGTGGAGGAAGGTCTGGATCATAATATGGCGGGGTCTAGAGTGCATGGGTGTACACTGATGTGGACTGGCTCGAGGACAATGGATCTAATGATGCCGAAGGGATGCCTACTCCGGTATGAGTTGAGATGTTGCGTAGCATAGCATGCATCTCCGCCATCATCTGACTCTCACGCTCCATCATCTCACTCTAACGCGCAATCGTCTCCTCCAGTGTCCTTATCATGCTGCTCTGATCATAATTAGTCCTGGAGGTGGACGGTCGCTCACTAGCGACCGGAGGGGTCGGTGCCCCAAGTGGCCCGAGCACGGCTCGCCCATGACCACTGTCTACCAAGCCATATACGCGGTCGTGCTCTCACCCACCTGCAGCCTCGACCCACGCTCCTGCATCAAAGTCCTCAGGGGTGCCCCCGCACTGTGTCACCGTTTGAGTGTAGGTCTCCTACTCGAGTTTGACCGATCGGAGACTCCGAAGCTCTCGTCCTACAATAACCACGATCCACCATATCTGTCGAATAAACATATAATTAGATTATATATATAGTAGAGATAGATTATATACATATCTGTCGGCAGCTTTCAACATCTCGTAAAATTCTACGGCTTTTTTATTCGATAATTCAATCTCTACCGTAGGTTGTACTTCTGTGATATCAACATCTGTACTATCTGGGGGCACTGACATCTCAGTAACTGGCCGATCGACATCAACATTCAGTTGAAATTGACCCCCAAGACTATCAAGTATCATAGTTCTATAGGGATTAGATGGATTGAATGAAGAAACACTAGCAGAGGAAGATTCACCATGTGTTTGAACGACAGGATTGCTCGACATCCCGACTTCACGTGACTCCCCGCGACAAGTCCATAGAAAATATCTTAGTGCAAATCCTTTGCTATATAGATGCAAAGTGACAGTTTCCCGATCCAAAAATCGTGCATTCAAGCAAATGCGGCACAAACATCAGATTTTATCACCAACACTAACGAATTTCCGATTCGAATAGGCGAAATATTGGAAGTAAGTTATGCTTAATCGAAACTCATTCGTTAAAGCTCCACGATCAAGATGTCGGTATATCCAACTTCGATTGCCCGACATGATTATGTCAATCAATGATAATTTCTTCAGTTAATGCCTTTAGGTGAGATAGTCATATTCCATTATTCAAGATTCATGTTATTCATATTGCACTAAGCATTTCTTTTAACCGCTAATTTCATTCTAAATAATGGCAGCATCTCCCTATAGTTCTCCGAATATGCATATTATTTGGGCACGTATAGGAGAACAAGAGAGTCACAATAGCCAAAATTTAAGAATTAATGAGTTAACGGTTAAAAGAAAAAACTAAGTGCAATACAAATAACTATGTTCCCAAATTGTTCAATCAAGGACAATTCAAGGGTTGTACGTCGTATAAAAGATCATCTACTTCTTTTACACGAACATACAACCCCCGAACGGATCTAAGGTTTTGCAAAATCATATCTGACTCGTCGATGCATATGTGAAACGTATCAACTCATCGGATGGATGATTATTTTCTAAATGTTTAGATGCCGATTTGAGTCCACAGTGGATGATTCTGGCACGAGTCCAAAGTGGACGATTATAATTAATCTAAATCTAAAGATTAACAATAAAATTAATCTAATCTATATATTTATCTAAATTAATCTAAAGATTAACATTAATCTAAATTAATCTAATCTAATCTAATCTAAACATCTAAATTAACCAAAACATTTAATTAACCTAAACATCTAAATTTACCATAAAAACATTTAATTAATCTAGAATTAGGATTTAATAAAAGAAAAAAATTAGGGTTTAAAAAAACCCTAAATATTAACTCATTTTTCACTGGATAATGCTTCAGCCGCCGGCGGCCGATCGAAACCCTAAACCTAGGGTTTCGGCCAGTTCTATAATAAATAGGGGGCGCTGAAGTTACCTGGAGCAGGCGACGGCGGCGAGTGGCATCGGCGGGCGGGTAGAGATCGGCGACGGCAGCAGCAAGGAAGAAGGAGGAGGAAGGGGCGGGCGCGATCGGGATCGAGTTAAATACACTAATCTGCAACGACTCACTCACCCGTTAGAAAACCGTTGCTAATAAGTAACATCATCAGTAACAACTCACTTATCCGTTAGTACGTCGTTGCTGATAAGTATTTTATATTCGCGCCATGAGCGCATGATCGACTAAAGAGTGACAGATGCAGTAGTCGTAACTAAGCTGTTGTTAATGTGATAATATATCTGCAATGGCTCGAGCGGCCGTAACAAAGCTATTGCAGATATATCACATCTACAACAACTCGAGCGACCGTAAGAACACGGTTAGAAATTGCAACGGCTTGAGCAATCGTTGCTGAATAACATATTTCTAGTAGTGATACTTGATAGTTTAGGTAGTCTTTGCGCATATCGACTACGGGGATTCCGTGTAATTTACCCTAATATATATTATAAGCTAACTCATGCATCTCTAGTTTACAATATGTCTCACATGACACATTAAAGAATTAAACACTATACTATGCTATAATCCAATTCATGCATTCACTAACCGATAGCGTCTTAAATGGATAATGGGTTTCTTTTCTCTCCTCAACAACTAAAAATATACATGATATATATAAATATATATATTTAATCAATTATACTAAAAATATTACTTTTTGCATATAGAATCGATCGGCAAGTTTATAATTTATCAATCAGATCCACCAAGAAAACTGTAATAAAATATAAAACAAAGTTTTCAAACGTACATCAACATTCTTAATTAATAAAATAAAAAATATTAATATTAATAACAAGATAAAAAAATAAACCTTTTAATCCCCGAAATTCCACCTTGCCCCTTGCCACCGCACCTCCCTTTGGAACAACCATCATCTAAGGCATGTTGGCCTCAAATAGCCACTTCCATGGGTATCTCGACAGTCTCTTTCCTCTTCTTATCACAGTCAGACCACTTGCCAAAAGTCTAACAGCCCTAAAGAGTACAAACCCTAGGACATGAAGGTCGTGCAGCTCTATGCAACCCACTCGCAAAAAGAGTGATGGTCATCCACTTGTTAACAACGACTAGGGTTGAAAACTGAGTCGAACCGGTCGGGATTGACTCGGGCTCGACTCAAAAATTGGTGAGCGAGACTCGGATTCGATATTGGTTAAAGCCGAATCTGATCCCAGTTTAAGGTTTGATCATTTACTCAAGCCGAATATGAGCAAAGGGGAGTTCGGCTTGATAACCCCATCAAACTACTTGTCTTCTTCCCGAACCATTCGCGAAGTATTCGCTCGACATCGATCGATCTGTTCGGGAAGAGCTGGACTACTTCGATCGGCTGTCGGCTGATATTGTCTCCATTCGATGTATCATGTTGCTTCATGCAAAGGGTTCGCCGATTTGGATATGCCATTAGTAAATCCTTTGCCCTAATTTTTCTAGAGAAGTTCAAGCGCCGATCGGCGATTTCCGAGTCGATCGAAAATCACTCTTCATCTTCATGGAGTCCAAATCACTAGCCAATGAAGAAGTTGAAGAGTATTTCTCAGTTCCAAGAAGATATGCTCCTGTAATCGTGTAAGTTTCAACTTTCAAAATTCAAAACATTGAATTTATGTTTCACACGACAATCTCCCATTCTCCCTTATGTTCGATTGGTTAACCTAATTTAGGGTCCCTAAACTATTGTCGGGCAACATCCTCCTTCCATTTCTTCACTATGTAAGCAGTGAGCAGTAAACAAAATTTTCTCCATTTGCATCATGTTTAACTCAGATAATGGTAAACAGTGATACTAAATTTTTGTTTTGTTATATTGTAAATTATAACTATTGTTATACTGTAATGTCTAACTCTAATTTAGTATATGCTGTAAATTATAGTATGTAATCATTTTTACTGTTTTGTTATTTTGTTTTTGAGGTGTTGCGTCGCTTGGGGATAATCCAAACACGACTCCAGGACTACAATCTGAAGCCGGTGAAAATTTTGCCATTGTCAATTCAAGCCAAGAGGCTTCAAACATGACTCCAGGACCACAATCCTAAACTGGGAATGACGATACTGCTACTCCAGAAAAGAAAAAAAGAAAAAAATCTAAAGTTTGGAATGAATTCACTGTAGTCTCAATGAATGATGGTACTAAAAAAAACCAATGCAACTATTGTCGGGCTCATCTAGCTTATCAAAACACTGGCTCAACAACACATCTAAACAGACACATGCTCACTTGTGGAGTTCGCTTGGCTACTATATATTTCAGAAAAAACTCAGCAGGTATTGACACTCCCTACTATGGAACCTGATGGAAAAATAGGTAACTTGACATCATTTAGATACGACATGGAAAAAATTAGAGACATACTTGCAAAAATGATAATTGTCCATGAGTATCCCTTTAGGATGGTTGAGCATGCATTTTTTCAACTACTCATGAAAACTTTGAATCCTAAATTTGAAAGCATGTCAAGAGTGACGGTTAGGGTGACTGCATGAAGATATATGCTTTAGAGAAGAAAAAAATCAAAGCTTTACTTGGTAGTGTTAATAGGATAAGTCTTACTTCTGACTTATGGACTTTTAACCAAACTATTGGTTACATGTGCTTGATTGCCCATTTTTTAGACAATGATAGGAACCTCCAAAAAAGAGTGTCGAATTTTATTAGCATGCCACCCCCTCATACTGGTCTCATGATTAGTGATAGTATTTTTTTCTTGTCTAAATGATTGGGGAATTGAAAATAAAATTTCAACAATCACTCTTGACAATGCTTCGTCAAATGATTCAGCAGTTAGACATTTAAAAGATAGTTTTACTTTGAAGAAAAATCTATTTTTTGGTGGAAAAATATTCCATGTAAGGTGTTGTGCTCACATCCTCAACATCATGGTTCAAGATGGATTGGTTGTAATTCATGATATTATTTCTAAAGTTAGTGAAAGTGTTAAATATATTAAGGGGTCACCTGCTAGACTTCACAAGTTTAATGAAATTGCGAGACAATTACAACTATCCACCACTAAAAGACTTATATTAGATGTGTCTACTCGATGGAACTCAATTTATGCCATGCTTGAGTCAGCTTTAGAGTTTAAAGATGTGTTTTAGTGATACCATGAAACAGATCCTAACTATAAGTCAGTGCCATCGTATGAGGATTGGGAAAAAGCAGCTAAAATCATGGAATTCTTGGAGGTTTTTAATGAAGCAACTAATGTTTTCTCTGGTTATGAATACCCGACTGCTAATCTTTTCTTACCTGAAGTTTGGAAAATCAAGGAACTGTTGGAGTTAACTACAGTTGATGATTGTGATTACATGAAGGACATAACTTTCAAAATGAAAGACAAATTTGATAAGTGCTGGGGTGAGTGCAACTTGTTAATGACAATTGCATCTATATTAGATCCTCGATACAAGATGCAGTTAGTTATTTTCTGCTTTTCGGAAATATATTTGACTGAGTTCGAAGCAAAAAAGAAAAATTGACGTTGTGAAAGATGCAATTTATGATCTTTACAACTATTACGTTGAGATGCATAAGTCACAACAATCTTTTCAAACCAACATGGACAATGGTTCTTCAAATAAAACTTCATTGCTTGAAAAAAATAAAATAAAGAGCAGGAGTGAATTTGATATGTGGGCTCAAAGTGTAGAATCTATCACACTT
This sequence comes from Canna indica, assembly GCA_034359265.1. Taxonomy (NCBI): domain Eukaryota; kingdom Viridiplantae; phylum Streptophyta; class Magnoliopsida; order Zingiberales; family Cannaceae; genus Canna; species Canna indica. The sequence goes on from CP136892.1 coordinate 18,385,819, forward strand.
TCTAAATCTGATCTTGATGTGTATCTTGAGGAAGGTAGATACATTTGTACTAATGAAGAAAATTTTGATGCTTTGCACTGGTGGAAAGCAAACACTTTAAAGTTTAAAATTTTGTCAAAAATGGAAAAAGATGTACTCTCAATTCCTGTGACCACAGTGGCTTCAGAGTCCACATTCACTGCAGGGGGGTGAGTTTTAGATCAGTATAAAAGCTCTCTAAAGCCTGAAACTGTCCAAGCTTTGATATGCACTGCAGATTGCCTGAAGTATGATTACAAAATTGTCAACTCTACTTCTTATATGGTAAATTTAAACTATTTAGTTAATAAATTTTTATGTTGTTTCTATTTTTATCTTTTAATTATTATGACTATTGTATGCTACTGATATTGATAGGGTGAAGAAGAAAACCTAGAGACTTGAGTGCTGGTTTGAAGACTTCTTTTATGCTACTTCTAATGCATCTTTTGTTTTGAAGACTTTAGTTATGGAGACTGTTTTGAAGAAGACTTTATTTTTATTTTCAGTTGTTGTTTACTGTTAAGTTTTAAACTGAGACTTTAGTTGTTGCTCAACAAGACGTGAGTATGACTGTTCACTGTTCAGGTAAACTCAATATGATGTTTAGTTTACTTTAGTTTACTTTAGTTTACTTTAGTTTTATGTTCAGGTAAACTCAATATGATGTTTAGTTTACTTTACTTTAGTTTAGTTTACTTTAGTTTTATGCTCAGGTAAACTCAACATTCAGTGTTTAGGTAAACTCAATTTATGAATTTCTGAGTTCAATTTGTTTAATTTTTTCTGCTGCAGTGATGAACTGATGCTTGTTCAGTTGTTCTGGACTTCAGGTAGTGATGAATGATGATTGATGAACTGCTTGTTTCAGCCTTTCAAGTAGTGATGAACTGCAGTGATACATTCTGAATGAGCCGATACAAGAGTAAACTGCTGTATTGTTTCAAGAGAATGAACTGCTTGTTTCAGGAGCTGATACAAGTGTGAACTGATCAATTGAGTAAACTAAAACTGCAGCAGTTTAATTTGAGTTCATCAAACTGCAGTACTGTCACTTGTGGATTGAAGGTAAACTCTTCTTAAACTGCTAGTCTTCTTACTTGTTTACTTGTTTACTTGCATTTTTGCAGTGAAATTGCTAGTCTTCTTAACTAGTTTAAATGTTTAAACTCTTCTTTTCTTCCATTTCTGTAGCATTGTTGACTAGTTTAAACTCTTCTTATGTTGTTGACTTCTAGTTTAACTAGTCTGCTAAAATTAACACTCAACAGCAGCAGTCTTGTTCAGTTTTTCCATTGACAACAGTAGCCATGAGTCTTCTAAGTTAACACTTAACAGCAGCAACCAACAGTCTTGTTTGCTAGACTTTGAATCCTAAATTTGATATTTAATATGGTGTAATTGTAAGTTTAATATGGTGTTTGTTTGGACTTTGGTGTTGTCTATCTTAAGTTCTACTTCTAGTTCAGTTTAATATGGTGTTTGATCAGTGATGTATTTGTATTTTAATATAGTATTGATTAGTGACAGTGATGTATTTAGTTTAGTTATGGACTTCTAGTTCAGTTAATCAGTTTAATATGATGTTGAGTATCTCAGTATTTAAAGTTTAATGTATTTTTCAAGTTCTGTAACTTCTGTTAATCAATTAATCAGTTTAATATATTTAATATGGTGTTGTGTATCTTGGTTTTGTAAGTTCTATTAACTTTAAGTGTTTAAGTTATGTTAACACTTGTATTTAAGTTCTATTAAATTGTTTAATCAGTTAACTGCAACTTGTAGTCTGCAAGTGTTGATCTTAAACTGTTGCAGTCTACAAGTTTTGTTTAAGTGTTGATCTTAAACTGTTGCAGTCTGCGACTTGCAACTTGCAGAGTTGCAGTTTAAGTGTTTAAGTTCTGTTAACTATTTAAGATTTTTGATTTTTAACACTTAATCTGTCGAACAGTACTCGGTTTCGTACTCGATTTCGTTTCAATCGAACTATTTGATTGCGAACAAAGTCAAGCAATTACGAACTCGAGTGCTCAAATATTCGAATCGAGCCGAATATAATCAGCAGGTCTAGGTAATGCTTCGAATTCGAATATGCACTGTTTAAAACCGAGCCGAACATGAGCAGACCAGTACTCCCTTGTGTTCAGCTCATTTTCAGCGCTAGCAACGGCTCGAGCGGCCGTAACTACGTCGTAGTAGATATATCACATCTATAACGGCCCAAGCGACCGTAAGAACGCCATTAGAAATTGCAACGGCTTGAACGGCCGTTGCTGATCGCCGTTGCTGAATAACATATTTCTAGTAGTGTGGCCACACTGCTTTGTGCAGCTCGCGCGACTGCCATTGTCTCTCTCAAAACAAATCTCCATCGCCATGAGCTCCTCTTCACGAATCACGCTGTGGTCACGCGGTGTAATTGTCGTGGTTCACGTGGCTCTACGATCGTGGCCTCAGAATCTCCTTTATCTCCTCCTTCCTACAACAACTAAAACACAATGAGGATTAGTTTCACTCTGACCCCCTAAACTTTACATTGATTTTCACATTTGGTTCCTAAAATTTAAAAAGTCTTATTTGACTCTAAAATTTATCTAGGTTTACGTCGGCAGCTAATGTCTAAAAAATTTTCATTTTGATCCTCAAATTTGTTCTAATTATCACTTTAGCCCTTGCAATTTAAAAAATTTCATTCTGTTCATTAAAATATATTTTTTATTCATTGTTACTCAGAAATCATGATTAATTAATATCATCTCATATTAAATGAAATCCTTATGATCATTACATGCTCTATTGATTGATATACTCAATAAACTCGAACTTGTAAGACAACAACAATGACATTGGTTATTATTATTATTATTATTATTATTATTATTATTATTATTATTATTGATGATGATAAAGATAATATTTTTATACGACCTAGAGAATTATTGTGAGAGTTTGAATTTGGGGATGGCATCAAATAGTTAGTGGCGACTAAAGTGAAATTATTTTTTTACAATTTGTAAGGGGACTAAAGTGAGAATCAAAATAAACTTAAGGGGTCAAAATGATTTATTTTTTTTTAATTTTATGGGCGAAACTGAAATTAAAAATAAAATTAAGAGAAAAAATTTTGAACTTTAAAAACCAGAGTGATATAAACTCTAGGAGGTAAAGTAAATTTAACTCAATCTATAATCAAACAATATTATAAATAAATTATTGCTATTATAGATATGTGATTAGACACTACAAAAATATAACAAAAAATCAGCGTCAAATAGATGCCCAAATTTTAGTTTGGACGTTTTTAAATCCTACTTAATTAATAGAGGTCAGAATTAGTTAGTGAATAAATTAAAACACCATAACTGCCTGTATCACAAGCGTCGGTATCAACTATCAATACTATAATTTTTAAAAAAAAATCCACGTTGAATGTCTAAATCGTGTATTGTTTACGAAAATTTTAATTAACACAAAGATAGATATACTAATCCAAATTGATGAGATAATGAAGGATTTGATGAATTATTTAAAACAGTTGGTGAGACTTAAAAAAAAAAGTGAACGGTGTGGAATTAAGATTTGAAACAGGCGCCTAATTAAATTGAATTTGACGTTGATGTTCAGCGAATTTACTGAAAGAACCAGTGCCACATCTTGATCTGGCATCAGTTATAGGAAATCGGCGCCACATCTAAGCAAAATGAGGCGCCGATTTTCAATAGGCCTGGTTGAGGCGCCAATTTCTTTTTTCACCATTTCAATGTGATTTGTTGCAGTGAGATTGCAACTCGATTCGTCGTAATATTTCCTCCTTGACTTTGTATGGAACACTAGATTGAAGAAATTGGAAAGTAATTGGTACAAATAGATATATTTTTTTCAAAATTTATTTTTAGAAAAGAAAATAAAAGTAGAGCAAAATAGTAAACGTTTCCCTACTTGTCGTTCCTTTTTAAATTAGAGAACTTTCCTATTTTCTTCCTTTCTTTCCCATATATATATACACCAAAGAATTCCATGGATTAGGCAACCCCTTCAAATCCTGGATTAATTCCAATTCCATGGCATCACCTCCCTTCTCCCTAACAATGGATGATTCAGTTAGTAACACCACCACCACTGCAACAGCCACTCTTCTCACCACCTTCCCTCCCATCTCCTCCTCTCCTTCCTCCTCCGCTAACTCCTGTTCTCCTTCTCCGCTTCCTGCGGTTGCCTTCAGCCCTTGTGCCGCCTGTAAGGCCCTCCGCCGGCGGTGCGGCGCCAACTGCGTGCTCGTGCCGTATTTCCCCTCGACCGAGCCACTAAAGTTCAAACTGGCCCACCGAGTTTTCGGCGCAAGCAACATCGCCAAGTTCTTGCAGGTACTTCATATTCACTGCAATTCTTCGGAAGAAGTATGTTCTTAAACTGATCTAACACACATGCAGGAACTTCCCTCAAATCGAAGGGCCGACGCAGTGGAAAGCATGGTGTACGAGGCGAACGCGAGGATAAAAGATCCGGTTTACGGCTGCGCCGGGCTCATCTTCCAGCTGCAGAAGGAAGTGAGCGCTCTTCAAGGAGAGCTGGCTCGAGCTCAGGCGAACTGTGCCATATTGCAAGCTCAGCATGCGAACCTGCAGTTTGCATTGGCGGGCTGCATGAAGATGGCTGGAGATGACTTGCAGCAGCCGTGCTTGACTGAGACAGCGGCTGCTGCCAGCAGCGGCGGTATCTTCAGTAGCCCTTGCAGCTTTCAGGACGGCACCGCATATTGCATGGACGCTGGTGGCCGCCATGGTGGCGACGGCTGGCCGGAGGTACCCTGGTAGAAATACATATCTTTTTGGGGATGAAAAAGGGGGCTTAATGACACTTATGTTTATCTTATATTATGATTAAAATATTACCAAGATAAAGGATTTGGTGAATAATATATGATCGTCAGAAGTCCTAAGCTTGATAAAGACATGAATCTAACAAGCAGTACATGTCAACTTAGCAAAGTTGCAGCTTCTTTTTTCTTGGCCGAACAAGATGGTGAAAGTGAAAGAGACGAAGAAGAGCAAATTTTTCTATATGTAAACTTAGAAGATACTGCAAAAGTACAAGATTTTAGGCTTACTTTTCCTGGTGATTATTTATATATAACTGAATTAGACTATTGATAATACTTGATGTTTATCTACTTATAAATTACTATATATATAAATGGAAACGTCAGCACAAAATTAATTAGTTACACAACCCTATTCACACAGCGTTGAAATTATAATTAGGGTTTCGCTTGGACGGATACAAATATGATTTTTCACCTAAATTCAACCTAACATGATAACTGGATTTGAAGAGTTAGTCATTTCATTGATTGCTGAACCTTCATTGTTTACCTATAAGAAATTAACATATATGTGCCTAATCTTTATATTTTATAACATAGATGTGCAAACTTCTGTTGACCTAGTAATTAACATTAACTAACAAAAAAGATTATATGGTGCATGCGAGGCATGGGAAGCCACTTTAGCGTTCTAGGTAAAAATATTTAAGAATGTCTTCGTGAAACATCAGAGCAGTAGATTTCCAATAAAAATGAAACTACTGATACTGATCGAGAAGAGACTACAAACTAAAGACCGTATTAAAACACACACGATACAATTAGGATAAAAGATGATAGAAGAGATCCATAAATTCATATTCATTATTTAGTGCATGAATTAAAAAAAAAAATTAATATAATATCCGGTGTACTCTTGGTAGATTATTTTGTCTTATCATAAACAAATTGTGCTATGTGTTTGCCCACTGTACCAAAAGTCAATTTTTATAGGTCAAAAGTTTGGATACAAATGAAGTAATTAACTCAATTTAAAACTATATTCAATTTTTTCTACAATTTTCATTTAGATCCAACTCATCCTAGTTTTAATGATGCCCAAGTTAATTTTGGTTATAAGATATATACATAATCATGTCGCTAACAAATTAAGATTTTTGATAGTATTAATAATAATAAAAAATTGCACTAGCCAAAAGCCTTAATTATCCCAAAACAACTAAGAATATTCAAACAAGACTAACTCTTTCATAGATTTATTTTCATGGGGTGACAATTTATAGTCTAATTTGTGGGTTAAAATCATAGAAACTTATTTTGAGTCATCAAAATTAAAAGAGAAATCTAAAACAATAAACATATCTTAAATTTCTAGACCTAACTTGAGATATATATCTAAGTAAATAAGAAAATATTAACTTTGACAAATTCAACATAGAAACATGTACATGAATTAGAATTGCCCAAGGGGAGGCTACAAAAATCCTTCCAAACTTGAACAATTATTGACTAATAACACCAAGACAAGGCCAAACTCATTCCAATTCAACCAAATTCACTGTTTGTCTATTTAAATGGAGAAGATCACTCAACATTTTCTATTCCTTGCCTTAAATGGTCATGAGAAAAAGTCATCCTTGGTAATTATATTTAAAAATCCTACACGTAAAGATCACAATAAGGTTGACCACAATCCCTTTTTCACATAATTTGTTGAAAATAACTACTATGGAGCTCGGATCCATAGCAAATCTTATGGAGCCGGGCTCCATATTTGAAACACAAATCTCAAAGCAACTTAAAAGTTGCTTTGAGATTAGTGTTTCACTTGTGGAGCCCGGCTCCATACAAGTTGCATTCTGATTTGTTCTCTGCTTTCCTCCGTGAAATTGGTGGGAGTTGCACTTTACCTTTTTTTCCGAACGAGTGTATTTGCCCAACTATGTTCATATATATCACTCACAACTTTCTCCCAAATATGAATGAATCCATGTCTAATTTGAAGTACCAATTAACCTTTAGAATATGATATTAAATGTAAATTTATGTGTAATTATATTGCAGATTGAAGGAACATTACAACACAACCGACTTATATAGATACAAAATTAGCACTACTAGAAGAATGGGCATCAGCAACGGCTGATGCTGTTGCTGAACCGTTGCTGAAGAGCATCAGCAACGGCCGAGCCGTTGCAATAGAGCCGTGACAGAAACTCGCGTTGCTGATAACTTAGCGACGGATCCGCAACGGCTTCTCGGGCCGTTGCTAAAAATATTATCAGCAACATTAATAGCAACGGCCGCTGAGTCCGTAGCAACGCCGTTAGTAAAAGCCTGTCGCTAAGCCGTTGCTGTAGGTCACCAGCAACGGCTTTCGATAAACTTTTAGCAACGGCTTTCCCACGGACGGTCGTGGGAAAGCCGTTGCTGATGATGTGAACCTGGTAACGAAAAAATTTAAAATTTACAATTTCCATTGATACATTGATATATTATCTGATACATAACTCACACACCCATACACTCATACACACATTCATTCACACATCACAAACACACCAAGATATACATCAAAACAATTATATTTATATTGATAATTATCCACGATAGTATAAAAACAATTCAAATGCAAAATTGAAGTATCAATATCCAAACAAAATAAGTTAAACAAGTTCAATATCTCAGTAACAAAGTCAATATAAAAAAAAATCTCACGATGACGATGGAGGATGGCTTGGATCATATGGCGGGGTCTGGAGTGCTTGAGTGTACACCGGCGTGGACTGACTCGAGGACGATGGATTAGATGATGCCGAAGAGATGCCTGCTTCGGGATGACCTGACATGTTGCGTAGCACAGCTTGTATATCCGCCATCATCTGACTCTGGCGCGCCATTATCTCAGTCTGACGCGCGACCGTGTCCTCTAGAGTCCTTATTCTGCTACTATGATCATAACTGGATCTAGAGGTGGACGGCCGCTCACCAGCGATCGGAGGGGTCGGTGCCCCAAGTGGCCCTAGCACGGCTCGCGCATGACCACTCTCTGCGACGTCATATACGCGGCCATGGTCCCAGCCACCTGCGGCCTCGACCCACGATGCTGCGTCAAAGTCCTCGGGGGTACCCCCGCGCTGCACCACCGTCTGGCTGTAGGTCTCCTACTCGAGTTTGATTTTTTGTTTAACATTTATCATAAAACTTAAATTATAAATATATAATGAATAATTTAAATAAATTTATAATTACCATAATGTATGCAGCGCGGTTGTGGATGTACTCCCTCGTCCCATGTGCTCGACGGTGAGTCCACTCAAACACCGCCATCGGGGAGGGTCGCTGGACAGTCCCGTCATCCGACACTGTCGTCTACATTTACAAAACAAATACATTAATTAGTACACATAGTAACAAATAAAATATATAATTAAAAGATATACTTACCATACGGTTCGCGTGCACTGCAAATGCAACAGAGCCGCCGGTGTGACGCGCTGCTCCCCCCCGACATGCGATTTCTAGCCGCATTCCGAGAAACCTCCTACCATCGATCCGTCGACCATATTCCCACGAGCTGGTCTCATATATCCGGAGTAATCCAACCGGGGCCGTATCCCCGAGTCTCCGCGATGTTAGTGGTCCCAGCTCGGGCCATCGCCTGGGACCGAGCCTGCCCCAGCTGCCCGTTGTACCTTGCCCGAGAAATAGCCTCCCAGGCAGCGTAAATGAAGGGCCTTTGGTCCTCGGCCCATGTATAGCGAGCCTGCAAAATAATAATATCAGTACCAATATTAATCATCATGCATGTAAAAAAAATAATAATACGTGCCTCAAACTCACGCCATAACATGTCGACGTGCTCGCTAGGCACGTGAGACCACGTAGGCCATGCCCCGTGCATGAATCGTCGAATAGTAGAAGAAATGCTCCTCGGCACTTCTTCTTGCTCGAACCTACACAACAAAAATAAATTTTAATATTATATTATGATATAATGAATTTGTAATGATTCATAATTCATGATATATTACCGCTCCCCAATCACGCTAATCAATCTACGTGACTCTGTGACTGGTGGAGACTGCCACCTGTTCGGCCCGCGTGGCCGCCTGCATCTAGATGTACTAGCCTCGGCAGTATCATCGGCATGAGGATCAACAACATGAGGATCAGCAGCATGAGTAAGTGCTGGAGTCTCACCGATCGGAGACTCCGAAGCTCTCCTGCGTCGATAACCACGACCAGACATATCTGTCGAACAGACATATAATCAAATTATTGTATAAATAGTAGAGATATATTTAATAAAATATATACTTTACAATTATTCCTCATCATCTGAATAATAGTCTTCGAATTCTTCATCTTCTTCCTCTTCTTCATCTTCTTCATCTCCAGCTTCCTCAATTTCATGATCGTCATCATCAGCATATTCAACTTCTAATTGAATTGACATTGTGTCTGCATCCTCGAGTATTGGAATAATACGATCTACAGCAGGAGGATCATCTTCTTGATAGAAACCATGTGTCATATCAGGTATCAGCTCATTTTCTCCTACTATCGGATCAATTTTTCCTCTACCTTTTGTCTTACAGACTACACGCCAATCCGCTCTATCTTTATTTCGAGCCGGATACTTCGCGTAATATACTTGTTCGTCTTGTGATGCCAATATAAAAGGCTCATTTGCTGCCAATTTAGATTTGTAATTAACCTCAACAAGTTTATATTTTGGATGCACTTTCATGCCCCTTTCTGTTGTATCGAACCAATGACATCTAAATAGGATCACTGATTTTAAGCCGAAGTAGTGCAACTCTATCACTTCTTCCACCAGTCCATAAAAATTCATATCACATTCAACATAGGTTGTCCCTTTCACGCAGACCCCAGCATTCATCGTCTTCTTTGTAAATGAATATTCAATCGTGTGAAATTTATACCCGTTAACAAAATATCCGCTACAGCACGACACAAGTCGCGACGGTCCACTAACAAACTCAAATATTTTTTCATCTATTTCAGCTCTGTGATCTTTGCTGTAAGTCTGAATCCAAGTAGGGAAATCACGATTCCGTAATCTCTCCAATTCTTGATCGTTGTGAATAGAGTATTTTTGCACCATCTCAATGTCAAATATTCCAATGAATTGTTCAATCTCTGGACAATTGAGTAATACATACAAGTGTGCCAAATGATACTCTTCATCGCTTAAGTATCGAGATGGACGAGAACCAAAAGCACGACCAGAGTGATAAAATATATTTAAACGTCCATCTGAATGTCGAACACCCCCGTCGTCGTTACGTGGAAGACGATCAAATCTTATCTGTAGTGTCGATTCAAAGTCAAATGAGCAGAATGTTGAAATTTCTTAGATGATATACGATTCAGATATTGATCCTTCAACAGCTGTGGTGTTCTTTACTTTTTTCTTCAGACGATTCATGTATCGTTCAAATAAGTACATCCACCGATATTGAACAGGGCCACCAACTCGTGCCTCGTATGCCAAGTGTATCGGTAGATGCTCCATCGAGTCAAAAAATGCAGGAGGGAAAAACTGCTCCAGCTTGCATATGATTTCAACAATATTATTTTCAAGTGTTGACATATATATCTTCGACTCGAAGGACATTTGCACAGATGTTTCTAAAAAACTTACTTAATTCAGTCAACAGACCCCAAATATTATCAGGTAGAAGATCTCGAAATGCGATCGGAAGTAATCTCTGCATGAATACATGACAATCATGGCTCTTCATCCCTGATATTTTGCAATCATCGACGTTCACACATCGAGATAAGTTTGAAGCATATCCATCGGGTAATCTGAGTTCTTTTACCCATTGACAAACATCTTTGATTTGTTGTTTATTTAACACATATGGGGCCTTCGGTTTCAGATATCGTCCGTTGACCTCTTGTAACTCCAACTCTGGTCTTTTACAAAGTATTTTCATATCATGTCGGGCTTTGACATTATCTTTTGTTTTTCCGGAAATATCCATCAAAGTGTTGAAAATATTATCAAACACATTTTTTTCAATGTGCATGACATCTAAATTATGTCGAATCAATAATGAACTCCAATAGGGCAATTCCCAAAAGATATTTTTTTTCACCCAGTTATGTGTTTGGCCAAAACCTGACACTCTTTCATTACGACCAAATACTATATCTGAAAGTGCTGAAATGCGTGCTAATATTTGTTCACCAGACAACATCGGTGGTGGCCTATCTTTTTCGACTCTGCCCTTAGTAAATTTATTACGATTCCTTCGATACTGATGATTAACCGGTAGGAATCGACGATGACAATCAAAGAATGAGATTTTTCGTCCGTTCTGAAGACTGATTGATTTAGAGTGTTCCATACAATACGGACAAGAGAGTCGGCCGTGAGTGCTCCAACCCGACAACATGCCGTACGCCGGAAAATCATTGATTGTCCACAAGACCGCGGCCTTTAAATTGAAGTTTTGCTTCCGATGACAATCATAAGTGACAGCTCCCTCAGTCCACAATGTTTTCAATTCATCTATCAAGGGTCTCAGAAATATGTCAATTTCTTTTCGCGGACCCTTAGGACTCGGAATAATCATCGAAAGATAAATAAATTCATCTTTCATGCACATTGACGGTGGCAAATTATAAACTATCAGCAGCACTAGCCAAACTGAATAAGGAGTTGCAGAATGTCCAAACAGATTAAAATCATCTGTGTACAATCCCAATATGATATTTCTAGTATCCCTAGCAAATGAAGGATAACATGTATCCAAATGTTTACATGCTTCACTGTCAGATGGATGAGTCATTACTGTATCATCACGACTTCTTGCATGCCAACTCATGTAGGGGGCTGTCTTTTCCGACATGAATAATCTTTGAAGTCTCGGTGTTAGTGGAAAATACCGAAGCACCTTAAACGGGATATTTTTCTATCGGACCGATTTCTTCTCCTTGTAACGAGGATGCTGACATACAGGGCATTTATCCAACTGCACATTTTCTTTATAATATAAAATGCAGTTATTTTGGCACGCGTGTATTTTTTCGTACCCAAGCCCCAATTTTCTCATTAGCTTTTTAGTCTTATAAAAAGTTGGCTCAAACTTGTTATCAGTAGGCAACATTCCATTAATCAATCCAGCAATCCGATCATATGCAACTCCACTGATATTACAATCGGCCTTGATGTTTAAGAGCTGTGTCATTGCTGAAAACTTAGTGTATTTAGGACAATTCTCATACAAAGGTTCATCGGCAGCTTTCAACATCTCGTAAAATTCTGCAGCTTCTTTATTCGGTAATTCAATCTCTACCGCAGCCCCTACTTCTGTGATATCAACCGCTGTAGTATCTGGTGGGACTAATGTCTGAAGAACTGGCCGATCAACATTATCATTCAGGTGGAATTGACCCCCAAGACTATCAAGTATCATAGTTCTATAGGGATTACATTGACTAGATGAAGAAGCACCAGCAGAGGAAGATTCACCATATGTCTGAACGACAGGATTGCTCGACGTCCCGACTTCGCGTGACTCCCCGTGACAAGTCCATAGAAAATATCTTGGTGCAAATCCTTTGGTATATAGATGCAGAGTGACAGTCTCCCGATCCAAAAATCATCCATTTGCATAAATGCGACACGGACATCGGATTTGATCACCCATGCTAACGAAATTCCGATTCGAATAGGTGAAATTTAGGAAGTACGTTACGCCTAATCGAAACTTATTCGTTAAAGCTCCACGATCAAGACGTCGGTACATCCAACTTCGATCAGCCGACATAATTCTGTCAATCAATGACAATTTCTTTGGTTAATGTCTTTAGGTGAGATTGTCCTATTCCATTCGGGATTTATGTTATTTGAACTGCACTTACGTTTTTATTTTAACTGTTAACTAATTATTCTAAATTTTGGCAGCATCTCCCTATAGTTCTCCGAATACGCATATCATCTGGGCGCATATCGGAGAACAAGAGAGATGTTGCCGAAATTTAGAATAATTAGTTAACAGTTAAAATAAAAACGTAAGTGCAGTACAAATAACTATATTCCCAAATTGTCCAATCAGGGACAATTCAAGAATTGTACATCGTATAAAAGATCATCTACTTCTTTTACACGAACATACAATTAATCCCCGAACAGATCTAAGGTTTTGCTAAATCATATCCGACTCGTCGATGCGTACGTGAAACATATGAACTCGTCGGATGCATGATTATTTTCTAAATGTTTCGAGACCGTTCGAGTCCATATCGGACGATTCCGGCGCGCGTCCGAAGTGGACGATACCGGTGCGCGTCCGAAGTGGACGATTCCGGCGCGCGTCCGAAGTGGACGATTCCGACACGCGTCCGAAGTGGACAATTCCGAAATTAATCTAAACCCTAATAATTAATCTAACAAATTAAACAATTAATTTAAATAATTAATTAACAATTAATTAACAATTAATTAACAATTATAAAACAATAAAACAATTATAAAACAAAAAACAATTAATTTAAATAATAATTAAATAATCTACAAATTCTCGGCGTCGGAGTCAGGTGGACTCCGGCGCCGGCGTACAGTGGCTGGACACACTGTCCGGCCACTGTACAAGGTCCGGCGGCGGCCATCGGCCGACCGTCGCCGGCCGAAACCCTAGAAATAGGGTTTCAGTCGGATTAATTCCCGTCGGCCGCAACGGGAAGAGACGGCCGGCGGTCGAGGCATACCTGAACAAGTCGGCAGCAGCGGGGGAGGAATAGGCGTCGTCGGCGTCGGCGACAGGCGGGAGCAGGAGACGGCGGCGGCAGCAGCGGGAGGAAGAAGGGTCGGGCGAGACTGCGTGCCCTATATAAACTTATCAGCAACGGCTCACTCGCCCGTTAGAAAGCCGTTGCTAATAAGTTATCATCAGCAACGGCTCACTTGTCCGTTAGAAAGCCGTTGCTGATAATTAATATATTAGCAACGGCCCGCCTTTCCGTCAGATCGAAAGCCGTTGCGCATAATTAAAATAATCCGCAACGGCTCGCGTGTTCGTTAGAACGCCGTTGCAGATACAAATATCTGCAACGGCTCGGGCGGCCGTAAGAATGCCGTTGCAAATAGCAACGGCTTGAGCGACCGTTGCTGATAGCCGTTGCTGAAGACCAAGTTTCTAGTAGTGTAGAGATAAATTAAATTTTTATTTTTAAATCTTCGCATACATTTAGAAATTAATAGACTCAAAATTTATTCCTAATTAGTCTATAAAGATATTTAAAAATAACTTTAGAGTTAGATCAATTAAGTGACTATATTTTTGGTATTTCTATAGTTTATAGTCAAATCAATTGAGTGACTCTGTTGTTGTTATTTCTATAAATCTTTAGAGACTAATTAAGAATAAATTTTGTGTCTCTGGGTATCTTAATATGAAGATTTAAAAATAAAAATAAAAATTATTTTTAATTTTGTATTTCTATAGGTCAATTATGTTAAATTATGTTAAAGTGGAATTTAAAATTTGAAATACTATCACTATATAATTAATTGTACATTTAAAATACTAATTAATCTATTTTTGCACTCCAAGAAATATAGAAGAAGTCATTAATTTACTCCTCATTTCCAGAGTCATACAGGAGTACAATTTAATAATCAAATAGTCTCATTATCCCGTAATCTTATCATTCAGTCATTTCAAATAATTTTCTTTATCCTTTCGTCTCTTTCTTCGTTTTGGTCATTCATTAATTATTCCGAATTAATATTCCTCTTTATTTTTATTTATAGGAACGAAGAAAAGAAATTATTTATCTTAATTGCAATGTCATTACTTTTTGGGAAAATATACAAAAATACCTCTAACGTTTTCTCACGGGTACTAAAATATTTCTAAGTTTTTTTTGCATCAAAAATATTTCTTACATTATGGAATTATGTACAAAAATGACCCTATAGGTAAACGGTGTTAATAGATGGATAATGGAGCTGACGTGGCTGATGATTGAGATCGATGACGTGGACACGTGGCGCGCATGCAGACCAAGATATTTTCTCACGGATATTAAAATGCCTCTAATATCTTCTAACGGGTACTAAAATGCTCATAATATTTTCTCACGAGTATTAAAATATCCCTAATATTTTTTTACAGGTACTAAAATGCTCTTAACATTTGTTTTGGAGCTAAAATACTCCTAAGATTATTGAAAATGGTACAAAACTGACACCCAAGCTAACTTATGTTAAGTGAGACTTAATGAAGATGTCGTGAACGCTGACTAGGATGTTGACTTTACACGTGACATACATATAAAGAATAACTTACCACACAAGCGACATGTAAGATACAACATAGGCGTCAACAAAAAAATTGAAAATTCGATTAAATGAAAAACAAGTCCTAAATCGAATCGAATTTTTCGGTTAATCGATCCATCGGTTTCAGTTTCAGTTTTTATTTTCTAAATTTTTGGTTTTTGATTTCGGTTTCAATTTTTGTAAATGGAAGGATAATGATGTTAATGGAGGGACAACGAAGCTGTGCGAAACCGAAAACCAAAAAAGTTATAAAATAAAAACTAAAACCAAAATTGTCGGATCGGTTAACCGAAAAATTTGGTTCGATTTCGAATCGATTTTCTAGTTAACTGAATTTTAAATTGTTTTGCTCACGCCTATATATATTGTATCTTATGTGCCGCTTGCGTGGTAAATTGCTCCTTGTATGTACGTCACGTGGTAACTGAATTTTATATGTTGTTAGGGGTATTAAAATGCCCCTAACGTTTTTTCACGGGTACCAAAATGCCCTTAACATTTTTTTTAGAGCTAAAATACTTCTAAGATTATTAAAAATGGTACAAAAATGACACTCAAGCTAACTTATGTTAAGTAAAACTTAACGAAGATGTCGTGGATGTGACTAGGATGTTGACTTTACACGTGACACACATATCAAGAATAACTTACCACACAAGCGACACGTAAGATACAACATAGGCGTCAACAAAAAAAAATGAAAATTCGATTAATCGAAAAACAAGTTCAAAATCGAATCGAATTTTTCGGTTAATCGATCCGTCGATTTCAGTTTCAGTTTTTATTTTCTAAATTTTTATTTTTGATTTCGGTTTCAATTTTTGTAAATGGATGGATAATGATGTTAATGGAGGGATAGCGAAGCTGAGCGAAATCGAAAACCAAAAAAGTTATAAAATAAAAACCAAAACCAAAATCGTCGGATCGGTTAACCGAAAAATTTGGTTCGATTTCGAATCGATTTTCTAGTTAACTGAATTTTAATTTTTTTTGCTCACGCCTATATATGTTGTATCTTATGTGCCGCTTGCGTGGTAAGTTGCTCTTTGTATTGTGCACCACGTGTAAAGTCAATATCCTAGTCAACATCCACGACATCTCCGTTAAGTCCCACTTAGCATAAATTAATATGGGTGTCAATTTTGTACTATTATCAATAACCTTAGGGGTATTTTAGCTCCAAAACAAACGTTAGAGGTATTTTAGTATCCGTGAAAAAAAGTTAGGTGCATTTTAGTACTTATGAGAAAAATGTTAGGGGCATTTTAGTACTCATGAGAATACATCTTTGTATGCATGTGTGCCACGTGTTCACGTCATGAGTCCCAATCATCAACCACATATAGCTCCGTTATCCATCTATTAACACCGTTTACCTATAGGGTCATTTTGTACTCAATTCCATAACGTAAGAGGTATTTTTGATCCAAAAAAATATTTTGTGTATTTTAGTATTCGTGAGAAAACGTTAGAAGTATTTTTGTATTTTTTCCCTTACTTTTTTTATTCCCAATATCAACCGAGGATAAAATAGTTTCATATAAAGAAGTGATATGATTTATATTAATTTACGTATATATTATAAGCATATATTTTATTAGTACCATTTATTTGTTTTTAAATTTCATACTAAATTTTATTTATTGAAAATATATTGTGTTACTCGGATATTATTTCAAAAAAAAATTCTTGCAATTCCTTCGATGATCGACTTTTTCTTGCATTAGCTTTGCATTTTTTAAAGAACTTATATTTTTGTTTACTTCTTTTTCTACTATCTACCATATAGATTTTTAAAATTATTTTTTATTTTCACATTTAAAATATATTGTAATTTTAGTTTCTTACGATTTATTTTATATTTAACTATTGAAAATTTATATGGTTTTTAGTTATACAAATATAGATTGTTGGATGGGTACACTACAAGGGGATAACTAGAATGTATACGGTTGATTACTCTCTTTTTTCAATTTTATTATTTGTTAACCAATTTAAAACTTATTTCATTGTGCTATCAATTGTGTTATGATGCATGTTAGTATCATTAATTTAATTTAAATTATATGAAGTGTATTATAATGTTATTATATTATTCTATTGATCTTCTTGCGCCCCATTAGTCTTGAGCTTTAGGTGTGCATACTTTGTGGTTCATTGAGCCTTAGGGATTTTTTTGGCGGTGATACTGATAATCCATGTATGTACTACAGTATAGGGGCACATACACAATACCTATAGGTTATTTTGGGGTGGTCGTTCTTGTTGCTTGAGCAAACAAAGAGGACTACTCCTGATTGCTCGAGACATGCACTACTAAAGAATAGTTCGATTGCTACGAGTACCAGCGACGGTTACGTCGATCGTCGCTAACGACTACAACTTACCTAGGGCCGCCACTACTAGAATAATGTATCCTTTATTCTGTTCACATTTATCCTATAAAGCAAACATGCACTTATTATTCAGGAAGATACATTGGAAGATAATTTTGTCAATGTATTAGTCTATTGTAAGTTGGAGCCACTACGATGGCCTGTTTATATTGTAGTTCGTGTTAGTGTTTAATTCTTCCTTCGAAAAAAAATTAATTTCTAATATATACTTTGATATGCAAGAAAAATTAATGCCCACAATAGTTACATGAATTTAAGAACACCAATAATAAATAAATAAGGAAAGATCTTATTTGAAGAGATATAATTTTTTAGATCTCCAAAAAAAGCTAGATCTTTCTCTACAATACTTTCTCAAAAGATTCTACTTTGATGAGGAAAACAACTATGAACTAGGATTTTTAATCTCTCATTCTCGCATATGTGTAGAGGGGACCTAGCCTCTATTTATAATTGATAAAATTGGCTTGTCCATCATGGACTTCATTAATCAGACCTACACTTGACTAATCACATCAATCAATGTTAAATGTTTTGAGCTCAAGTCACATGAATCAAATTAAATGAGCTAATATGCATCTCAAAAAGGATCATAAGATTAACCCGTATAAATCAAAAATCTAAATTGATCGTAGCCCACAAAAAAAATATTTTAAAAATAAATATATATATATATATATATATATTAATAAAAAAATATTCTAATATTCTCCCACTTGGACAAGGTCAATTACATAATTATAATTTGAAAATATTCATTCAAAAATAACTCTTGGGTTAATCACACAAAATGTGATCACAAATAAAAATATGATCCAAGATGCAACACTTATTACGATTTCTATCAACAAACCAATAATATTGGATCATAGCAGTCATCACGTCATTTGTTAACATAAGAGTTATCAATTGTCATGAATACCACTGACATTGCTGATAATTGTCATTGGTGTGGAGTGTAGCATGAAAATAACACTCAAAATGATCTAACAATAATAATGTTACTTCCATTGTTCGTCATTATACTTTCTCTTATATATATATACCTTTCGGTAAGAGAAAGCGTATGCATGGTTCAAAAAACCAGCATGTCCCTATACTCAAATATGGTGTCAATCAGTGGACAACATGATTCATGTGATATCGAGTCTCAAATACTATGCACATATTTATAAACAAAGTTATGATGCCCTAAACTCAAATATGATATCAATCAATGGACATCTTAATGCAAATGATACTGAGTCTCAAATATGCATATAGATAACTAAAATCATCATGTCGACCCAGACTCAAATATGGTATCAATCAAGGGACAACTTAATTCAATATGATACCGAGTCTCAAATACGTTGAACACATAAATGTGACAATATATTTTTTTTTAAAAGTTATATGAGTATATTATTGAGCATGCAATATAACATCTAACAATTACACATTCAAGTTGCTCAATAATTAAACATAAATAAATATAAAACTCTCACTAACCAAACATATGAAAAGTTCAAAATACCCATATTTTTAATATATCTTTCAAAAACTATAGGCCTAAGTCCCTTGGTTAAGGAATATGCTAATATAAAAATTATTTCTATATGTTCAACAATGTGTCATTATTTTCAAGATCTCTAACTGTCAAAAAAAAAAATTAATTCTAAATATTTTGAGTATTGTAATGAGATCTACCATGTGAAGTCATGTATTAATATTTTTAGGTCATATAACTTGATATTCAACTAGTTACTAATAGAAAAAATATTTTCCTCTCACTGACCTTCGCATATATATACTAATCAATTATTTTCTTCACATCCTATGAAGGTCACTATATTATCAACAAGTGATTTAGGAATCAGTTAATTAATGAGAATACATTAGTTTTCGAGAACCTATCCCCTTTGGGCAGACAAATTTTCTAGACCAACGCACACTCCAATAATTTCATCAAAATATAATTGGAATGCATTTGATTAAATTATAGGGCATATATTATTGATGCTTACCAAATATTACGCATTCCCCTTTGGGCAGTACATGCAATCACAAAATAAAGCCTCGATGAGTTAAATAATGAGAATACACTGATTTTCGAAAACATATCCCCTTTGGGCAGACAAATTTCTAAATCAGTGCACACTCTTCTAACTCCATTACAAAACTTTCAATTAAAATACCCAATAATTCTCCTTTGGGACAAACTACTGAATGAATTAATATGAATCATTCCTCGTACGATAAGAAAAACCACTGATCAGTAAAAGTAATCCCACTTTGGTGGTAATTACAAGTAATAATTAGTGAGAAACCTTATATAGGAATCAATTGCCCACATTTCAAAGACTCAAATCCATAATATAAAGTGCAAAATTGGTACGAGAATAAAGTACTGAAATTAATAATGAATTTAAATCAATGACCATTTCAAAATATTATTTATATTTATATGGTTGTAAATTATATCAATATCTACACCTAATTGCAGCTATATTAGAATTTAGGTTTCACAAATGTAAAATGACAGCATAATTTACAATAATTAACATTTCAAGTAATCCACATAACATAAAATGAACATATTATTATCATGTAAATAATAAATTAATCACGTGAATTCTACATCAAGCCAAATGTAACATAATTTGAAACATAATAATAAAATTTACAATAATGATTCATGAAACGAATCATGCTGGAAAAGTAAGGATAAATAAATCATATTGTGTTAATTTTGCAGTATTATTATAATATTAGGATAACATTATTGCATTAGGCCTAAATTAACCAAAAAAATAAGCCTATTTATAATGCGCAGAACTTTTATAAGTAGCGGGCTGAAAAATTAGAGAAGGGTAATTAATAATTTAATAGCATTGAGCACAAAATAGAATATATTATATAGCAACCTTAAATTATCTAGATACTGCGATAAAGACATGACAATAAAATTGACTACCATAAATTATGTGATTTATTATAGCATGTTTAATATGATGAATCACATGACTCATATTAAGATCATAAGTCTGGCCCATTAATACACATGATCTCAAAAAATTAAATACAATGAGAAAAGACTCAACTAAAATTTGAATCAACAATTGTTGAGGCTACAAAAAATACTTTCATCAATAGTGGACTAGCACTACTAGAAACTTGATCTTCAGCAACGGCTATCAGCAACGGCCGCTCAAGCCGTTGTTATTTGCAACGGCATTCTTACGGCCGCCCGAGCCGTTGCAGATATCTGTATCTGCAACGGCGTTCTAACGGAAAACGGAGCCGTTGCGGATTATTTTAATTATCAGCAACGGCTTTCTGATGGAAAGGCGAGCCGTTGCTGATTTTTTAATCTTCAGCAACGGCTTACTAACGGATAAGTGAGCCGTTGCTAATGATAACTTATCAGCAACGGCGTTCTAACGGGCGAGTGAGCCGTTGCTGATAAGTTTATATAGGGCACGCAGTCGCGCCCGACCCTTCTTCCTCCCGCTGCTGCCGCCGCCGTCTCCTGCTCCCGCCTGTCGCCGACGCCGACGACGCCTATTCCTCCCCCGCTGCTGCCGACTTGTTCAGGTATGCCTCGACGGCCGGCCGTCTCTTCTCGTTGCGGCCGACGGGAATTAATCCGACTGAAACCCTATTTCTAGGGTTTCGGCCGGCGACGGTCGGCCGATGGGATGCGTATTCGGAGAACTGTAGGGAGATGCTGTCGAAATTTAGAATAATTAGTTAACAGTTAAAATAAAAACGTAAGTGCAGTACGAATAACATAAATCCCGAATGGAATAGGACAATCTCACCTAAAGACATTAACCAAAGAAATTGTCATTGATTGACAGAATCATGTCGGCTGATCGAAGTTGGATGTACCGACGTCTTGATCGTGGAGCTTTAACGAATGAGTTTCGATTAGGCGTAACGTACTTCCTAAATTTCGCCTATTCGAATCAGAATTTCGTTAGCATGGGTGATCAAATCCGATGTCTGTGCCGCATTTGTTCAAATGGACGATTTTGGATTGGGAGACTGTCACTCTGCATCTATATACCAAAGGATTTGCACCAAGATATTTTCTATGGACTTGTCATGGGGAGTCACGCGAAGTCGGGACGTCGAGCAATCCTGTCGTTCAGACATATGGTGAATCTTCCTCTGCTGGTGCTTCTTCATCCGGTCAATGTAATCCCTATAGAACTATGATACTTGATAGTCTTGGGGGTCAATTCCGCCTGAATGATAATGTTGATCGGCCAGTTCTTCAGACATCAGTCCCACCAGATACTAAATACAGAAGCTGCAGAATTTTACGAGATGTTGAAAGCTGCCGATGAACCTTTGTATGAGAATTGTCCTAAATACACTAAGTTTTCAGCAATGACACAGCTCTTAAACATCAAGGCCGATTGTAATATCAGTGGAGTTGCCTATGATCGGATTGCTGGATTGATTAATGGAATGCTGCCTACTGATAACAAGTTTGAGCCAACTTTTTATAAGACTAAAAAGCTAATGAGAAAATTGGGGCTTGGGTACGAAAAAATACACGCGTGCCAAAATAACTGCATTTTATATTATAAAGAAAATGTGCAGTTGGATAAATGCCCTGTATGTCAGCATCCTCGTTACAAGGAGAAGAAATCGGTCCGACAGAAAAATATCCCGTTTAAGGTGCTTCGGTATTTTCCACTAACACCGAGACTTCAAAGATTATTCATGTCGGAAAAGACAGCCCCCTACATGAGTTGGCATGCAAGAAGTCGTGATGATACAGTAATGACTCATCCATCTGACAGTGAAGCATGGAAACATTTGGATACATGTTATCCTTCATTTGCTATGGATACTAGAAATATCAGATTGGGATTGTGCACAGATGGTTTTAATCCGTTTGGACATTCTGCAACTCCTTATTCAGTTTGGCCAGTGCTGCTGACAGTTTATAATTTGCCACCGTCAATGTGCATGAAAGATGAATTTATTTATCTTTCGATGATTATTCCGGGTCCTAAGGGTCCGCGAAAAGAAATTGACATATTTCTCAGACCCTTGATAGATGAATTGAAAACATTGTGGACTGAGGGAGCTGTCACTTATGATTGTCATCGGAAGCAAAACTTCAATTTAAAGGCCGCGGTCTTGTGGACAATCAATGATTTCCCCGCGTACGGCATGTTGTCGGGTTGGAGCACTCACGGCCGACTCTCTTGCCCGTATTGTATGGAACACTCTAAATCAATCAGTCTTCAGAACGGACGAAAAATCTCATTCTTTGATTGTCATCGTCGATTCCTACCGGTTAATCATCAGTATCGAAGGAATCGTAATAAATTTACTAAGGGCAGAGTCGAAAGAGATGGGCCACCACCGATGTTGTCTGGTGAACAAATGTTAGCACGTGTTTCAGCACTTCCAGATATAGTATTTGGTCGCAATGAAAGAGTGTCAGGTTTTGGCCAAACACACAACTGGGTGAAAAAAAGTATCTTTTGGGAATTGCCTTATTGGAGTTCATTATTGATTCGACATAATTTAGATGTCATGCACATTGAAAAAAATATGTTTGATAATATTTTCAACACTGTGATGGATATTTCTGGAAAAACTAAAGATAAAGGCAAAGCCCGACATGATCTAAAAATACTTTGTAAAAGACCAGAGTTGGAGTTACAAGAGGTCAACAGACGATATCTGAAACCGAAGGCCCTATATGTGTTAAATAAACAACAGATCAAAGATGTTTGTCAATGGGTAAAAGAACTCAGATTACCCGATGGATATGCTTCAAACTTATCTCGATGTGTGAACGTCGATGATTGCAAAATATCAGGGATGAAGAGCCATGATTGTCATGTATTCATGCAGAGATTACTTTCGATCGCATTTCGAGATCTTCTACCTGATAATATTTGGGGTCCGTTGACTGAATTAAGTATGTTTTTTAGAAACATATGTGCAAATGTCCTTCGAGTCGAAGATATGTCAACACTTGAAAATAATATTGTTGAAATCATATGCAAGCTGGAGCAGTTTTTCCCTCCTGCATTTTTTGACTCGATGGAGCATCTACCGATACACTTGGCATACGAGGCACGAGTTGGTGGCCCCGTTCAATATCGTTAGATGTACTTATTTGAAAGATACATGAATCGTTTGAAGAAAAAAGTAAAGAACACCGCAGCTGTTGAAGGATCAATATCTGAATCGTATATCATCCAAGAAATTTCAACATTCTACTCATTTTACTTTGAATCGACAGTACAGACAAGATTTGATCGTCTTCCACGTAACGACGACGGGGGTGTTCGACATTCAGATGGACGTTTAAATATATTTTGTCACTCTGGTCGTGCTTTTGGTTCTCGTCCATCTCGACACTTAAGCGATGAAGAGTATCATTTGGCACACTTGTATGTATTACTCAATTGTCCAGAGATTGAACAATTCATTGAAATATTTGACATTGAGATGGTGCAAAAATACTCTATTCACAACGATCAAGAATTGGAGACATTACGGAATCGTGATTTCCCTTCCTGGATTCAGACTTACAGCAAAGATCACAGAGCTGAAATAGATGAAAAAATATTTGAGTTTGTTAGTGGACCGTCGCGACTTGTGTCGTGCTATAGCGGATATTTTGTTAACGGGTATAAATTTCACACGGTTGAATATTCATCTACAAAAAAGACGATGAATGCTGGGGTCTGCGTGAAAGGGACAACCTATGTTGAATGTGATATGGATTTCTATGGACTGGTGGAAGAAGTGATAGAGTTGCACTACTTCGGCTTGAAATCAGTGATCCTATTTAGATGTCATTGGTTCGATAAAACAGAAAGGGGCATGAAAGTTCATCCAAAATACAAACTTGTTGAGGTTAATTACAAATCGAAATTGGCAGCAAATGAGCCTTTTATATTGGCATCACAAGCCGAACAAGTATATTACGCGAAGTATCCGGCTCGAAATAAAGATAGAGCGGATTGGCGTGTAGTCTGTAAGACAAAAGGTAGAGGAAAAATTGATCCGATAGTAGGAGAAAATGATCCTCCTGGTTTCTATCAAGAAGATGATCTTCCTGCTGTGGATCGTATTATTCCAATACTCGAGGATGCAGACACAATGTCAATTCAATTAGAAGTTGAATATGCTGATGATGACGATCATGAAATTGAGGAAGCTGGAGATGAAGAAGATGAAGAAGAGGAAGAAGAGGAAGAAGAAGAAGAATTCGAAGACTATTATTCAGATGATGAGGAATAATTGTAAAGTATATATTTTATTAAATATATCTCTACTATTTATACAATAATCTGATTATATGTATGTTCGACAGATATGTCTGGTCGTGGTTATCGACGCAGGAGAGCTTCGGAGTCTCTGATCGGTGAGACTCCAGCACTTACTCATGCTGCTGATCCTCCTGTTGCTGATCCTCATGAGGATGATACTGCCGAGGCTAGTACATCTAGACGCAGGCGGCCACGCGGGCCGAACAGGTGGCAGCCTCCACCAGCCACAGAGTCACGTAGATTGATTAGCGTGATTGGGGAGCGGTAATATATCATGAATTATGAATCATTACAAATTCATTATATCATAATATAATATTAAAATTTATTTTTGTTGTGCAGGTTCGAGCAAGAAGAAGTGCCGAGGAGCATTTCTTCTACTATTCGACGATACATGCACGGGGCATGACCTACGTGGTCTCACGTGCCTATCGAGCACGTCGACATGTTATGGCGCGAGTTTGAGGCACGTATTATTATTATTTTTTACATGCATGATGATATATTAATATTGGTACTGATATTATTATTTTGCAGGCTCGCTATACATGGGCCGAGGACCAGAGGCCCTTCATTTACGCTGCCTGGGAGGCTATTTCCCGGGCAAGGTACAACGGGCAGCTGGGGCAGGCTCGGTCCCAAGCGATGGCCCGAGCTGGGACCACTAACATCGCGGAGACTCGGGGATACGACCCCGGTTGGATTACTCCGGATATATGGGACCAGCTCGTGGGGATATGGTCGATGGATCGATGGCAGGAGGTTTCTCGGAATGCGGCTAGAAATCGCATGTCGGGGGGAGCAGCGCGTCACACCGGCGGCTCTGTTGCATTTGCAATGCACGCAAACCGTATGGTAAGTATATCTTTTAATTATATATTTTATTTGTTATTATGTGTACTAATTAATGTATTTGTTTTGTAAATGTAGATGACGGTGTCGGATGACGGGAGTGTCCAGCGACCCTCCCCGATGGCGGTGTTTGAGCGGACTCACCGTCGAGCACATGGGACTGGGGAGTACATCCACAACCGCGCTGCATACATTATGGTAATTATATATTTGTTTAAATTATTCATTATATATTTATAATTTAAGTTTTATGATAAATATTAAACAAAAAATCAAACTCGAGTAGGAGACCTACAGCCAGACGGTGGTGCAGCGCGGGGGTACCCCCGAGGACTTTGAGGCAGCATCGTGGGTCGAGGCCGCAGGTGGCTGGGACCATGGCCGCGTATATGGCTTCGCAGATAGTGGTCATGCGCGAGCCGTACTAGGGCCACTTGGGGCACCGACCCCTCCGATCGCTGGTGAGCGGCCGTCCACCTCCAGATCCAGTTATGATCATAGTAATAGGATAAGGACACTAGATGAGACGGTCGCGCGTCAAACTGAGTTGATGGAGCGCCAGAGTCAGACGATGGCGAATATAGAAGCTATGCTACGCAACTTGTCAGGTCATCCCGAAGCAGGCATCTCTTCGGCATCATCTAATCCATCGTCCTCGAGTCAGTCCACGCCGGTGTACACTCAAGCGCTCCAGACCCCGCCATATAATCCAGATCATCCTCCATCATGATGTGCAATAATAGATTGACATTTATAAAATTTGCGTAAAAAAGAAGAAGCAACAAAAAATTATGTTAATCATGTAGAAAAATAATATAAATTAATTAGCAACGTGAATTTGTATAACAATAAAATTGATAAAAATTAATTAAGGTCAATTATCATATGTGGGCAAAATTAGCATGATAAATTAATCTATGTTATGTTTATACAAGTCCATGAGTGGCCGACAATAATATTGTATTCTGTTTAAATTCGGTTCAAATCAGTTTATTAAATTGGTTTATTGTTAAATTTAATCTGGTTCATCCTGCATTGGTTCGATTCAGCATAATTTCATTTGGTTCACAATCGGTTTAGTTTAATTTTTATCGATTCAATTCAATTCTCAACTAATTCACCATATTTCTTGACTAATTCAATTTAATATTTTACCGGTAAATGTGGATTATGTTTGGTTCATCTTAATTGATAATCAGCATCAAATAAGCTTGAATCAAATTAATTTAACCTAGGATTGATTTAAAAATCAAAATAAATCGGAAAATTGAACCGGACTAACCAATCAAATATATATATAAGAAATAACTCATTCTCGCCTAAATTCCCTCCACTCCCTCAATTTTATTTTTATTTTTACAATTTTACCCCACTTATATTTTCATTTTTATCTGCTTAATTTTTAAATCTTCAACTTTAATTTTCAGATGAAACTACTTTAATTTTTCTCCAATTTAATTTTCAAAATTAATTTTCATATTAAATTAATTTCGAATTTATTAATGATGAATTTTATTTTGACTTTAATTAATCATGCTTAATTTTTATATTTTCAAATTAAATTAATAAAATTTTAAAATTAATTTTTATATTAAATTAATTTTAAATTTTATTAATGATGAATTTTATTTTTCCTTCGGTTAATAATACTTAATTAATTACAATTTTTGAATTTAATTAATTACAAATGTTGAAAATTATTTATGAAATTTTATTTTTTAAAAAAATAAATTATATCTTAATTTTGAATTTTATTATGTCTCCTTAATTAAATATGCTTAATTTTTAATTTTATTAATTACCATATGATTATAATTAAACTAATTATGTCAGCTTAATTTTCAAATTTTATATATTATATTATGCATGTTTAATTTTGAATTTTATTTTTTCTCCATGATTATGTATGATTAATTAGAAAGTTTTCGAGTATTAAATTAAACAGATTTCAGTTCAAATTAAGTTTATTTAATTTCTAAATTTTTAATTTTGTTTAAATTAATTAGACTTAATTTCAAAGTAAACATGATTAATTTTTAAAATTTTGAATCCTTTTAATTATATATAATAAAATTCAAAATTTATTAATTATTTAAATGCTTATTAATTTCAAATTTTATTAATTTAAATCTTATTAATTAATGGAAATTAATTTCTAAATTTAAATTATCAAGAATATTAAATTATAGTTATAAATTTAATTTAAAATAATTATTTTTCTAAAATTTTTAAAGTTAATTTTAAATCTAAATTTATATAATTTTAAATTAAAATTACATTAGAAAATATCAAAAATATCAAAAAGTGATAAATTATTCTATTTATATATAATAATATATTAAAATATAGAAATTTAATTTCAAACTTTTTTATTTATAAAACCAGAAAATATATAATAATATATTAAAATATAAAATTTAATTTTAAAATTTTTATTTTTAAAATCATATTTTAATTGTTCAAAGTACGGTACTATATCTAGTATAAAATAAACCAAGATTCAATAAAAAAACCTGAACCGAGTTTCAATTTTGTTTTTATTTTTTGAAAAGAAATACTGTAGCCCTAAACAAACCGAATCATTATCAATTATTTTCTTAAAAAAAAAAAAAGAACACGTGAAAATTAAATCGAATCCTGCATCTTATCCCTTTTAAAAATCGGTCAAAAGACCAAATCAAATGGCTAGCGTGCGTTGGAAGCAACTCGCCTCGGTCGACGTGCAGAGCCCAGCCACATAATGATTAATAATATATATTAATAAAAAAATTGAAGATTTAACCAAAAAGGGTGAAGAATTCGAGGTTGACACGATATTCTGATAGAAAGAAAAATTTTCAAATCTAAATTTTACTGTTTAAAATTTTTAAAATTAAAATTCAGTAAATTTGATACCCACTTCATTTCTAGCCAAATCTCTAATCAATCAGAGATTTTAATTAAAAATTTATATATATATATATATAAAATTTTAATTTATATAAAGATTATAATAAAATAAAAATGATAGAATCTAAAAAATATATTTTCAAATTCTTTAATTCATTAAAATTTTTTTGCATAAAATCTATAAAATTAAATTTAAATTAAAAATTATAAAATATTTTGATGAAAAATATTTTTTTAAATCACAACTCATCTTTTGTATTTAAAAAAAATATTTTATTAATTAAAAATATTATTTTATTAATTATAAAATTATTATAGACTTTGAACAAAAGTCTTTAATATATTATATATTTTTTTATAAATTCAATTTTATTTTTTTAGTAGTTCATAATTTTTTTTGAAATATTTTAATTTATGAAATAATTTTTCAATAATTCAGAAGATGTATAATAATCCAAAAAAACATTTTATGTTAAAATATTTTATAATTTTTAGTTTAAATTCAAATTTATAGACTTTAAGCAAAAGTCTTTAATGTATTAGAGAGTTTAAAAATATATTTTTTATACTCTAATATTTTATTTTTATCATAAAAAATATTTTATAAAATTAAATTATTTTTTATATTTTTTTAAATTTTTTATCAAAGTCTCTTGCCAATTAAAGATTTTAGCCTAGGAATAAAATAAGTATCTAATCCACTATATTTTAATTTTAAAAATTTTGATCCCAAAATTCAAACATAAGAATTTTTCACTACCAAAAATTTATTGTACTTTATCAAGATAAATAAGTATATTTAAAATATAATAATGTTTCCGAAAATTGTCGTAAAGAAAGGCATCAATGCGAATGAAAGAATCGAGGCAGAGTTCTATTTTTTAATTAGAACATACCTTTTCATGAAGCTGTACATGGTCCAGCTTATAACAGTATCCAAAGGATAATAAAATCGATCGAATCGAAATTAATACGATGATACACAATAATAGGTCCGGGACTAATTAGATCAAAGAATCTTAATAATATAGACTCGATCAAAGAAACTTAGCAATATAGACTTGTTTGTATAATAAGATCTAGAAAAGGTAAATAATCTTCGAGCAAACAGATGCAGAGAAAATATATTTACCTCGAGATCTATAAAAATACGAATCAGGATCACGTCACAACAACATAGATCGAATTCTCAGTTCATGTAAAATTCTCGTATTAATTATGCCAGCGCGCCGCTCGTCTCGCTCCTCTTCGCAAGCCGCATATGTAAGGTGTGCGGTACACGCACACCGAGAAAAAGAAACGGCCAGATGCAAGGAGAGGTACACAACAAAGCACTAAAGCAGCATGTATATTTCCGAAAAGAATCAATATATTTTCCGCAGTGCACAAAGGAAAAATAGAAAGCACTGATCTAAAAGAGCATATAATCCATGCACAGTAAACAGGAACCACACGAATTCCGCGCCAGAAAAGAAATATAAACAGTAAAATAAATCAGACACTGACGGTGGTTACTACAAGATAGATGCATAATATCCCAAAAAGGTAATCAACTGATGATTTATGATAGATTGATGAAGACAGCGAAAATCATGTATGATAAAATATAGATCCAAAAGAAATATTGTAAAAAAATCCAATAATAAAAATCCAAAATTCGGATTCTTAAATAATGTAAAAAGGTTGTGATATCAATTGTAGAAAAAATTAATGTCACAATAATTACATGAATTTAGAAACATCAATAATAAATAAATAATGAAAGATCTTACTTGAAGAGATATAATTACAGCGGAAGTAATTTTTTGAATCTTTAAAAAAATCTAGATATTCCTCTACAACACTTTCTCAAAAGGGTATGCTTTAATGGGAAAAATAATTATGAGCTAGCGTTTCTAATCTCTCATTCTCGCATGTGTGTAGAGAGGGCATAACCTGTATTTATAATTAATCAAATAGGCTCGTCCATCACAGGCTTCATTAATCGAACCTACACTTGACTAATCACACCAATTAATGTTAAGTGTTTCGAGCTCAAGTCACATGGATCAAATTAAATAAGCCAATATATATCTCAAATATGATCATAAGATTCATTCGTATAAATCAAAAACCTAAATTGACCTGTCACGCCCCATCTTAGGGTCATGTGATCGGTCAGAGTATACGTATCTATACCCCGCAGTTTATCCCATGCACATGTCAACTCATAATAAAATTCAGCGAAAATGTGAGATAAGTTTTATTATAACTGAGAAACTAAATCAGTTTTCATCTTTTTTTTTAAGAAATAAAGTTCAACAAGCCAAATAGAGTGCAATAATACTCCTCTGCCCTCCAGCCACGCCAAGTGCTCCAACCTACCTCACTGGTCAGACTCTGCAAAAAAAAGAAAGAACGAGGGTGAGTCCAAAGAAACTTAGTGAGCAATTCTACCAATCCCCACCACAAAACCAACCATAGAGATATAACATATATACATAAATACACTTGTGTCATACAATGTGAATGCAAAATTGATGGTATGGCTAACTAACAAGCCACTTGGTTATCTCATGCACAAAGTCAAACTTATTCATATAGTAGTGAATTTACAACAGGCCTATTTGCCTACCCATTTCGAAAGGCATACAAGTCACTTACAAGGGTTATGAGGATAATCGAGTTTTATCCATCCGAACTTATCCCAAAACATACTCTTAAATAAAAAATATGGGAATAATCGGGATTTATCCATCCGAACTTATTCAAAAAAAAACGAGAATAATCAAGATTTGCTCATCCGAACTAATTCTAGATAGAAACAGAAATAATCAAGATTCGCCCATCCGAGCATATTTCTTTTTAAACACGGGTTGAGATTTATCCATCCAATCTTCCGGACTCAAACCCGCAAACCGGCTGCTATCTGAACTTATCCCAAAACATACCCCTAAATAAAAAATATGGGAATAATCGAGATTTACCCATCCGAACTTATTCCAAAAAGAAACGAGAATAATCAAGATTCGCTCATCCGAACTTATTCTAGACAGAAACATGAATAATCAAGATTCGCCCATTCGAGCTTATTCATTTTTAAACACATGTTGGGATATACCCATCCAATCTTCCGAGCTCAAACTCGCAAACTGGTTGCTATTCGAGCCTCTCCGCCATTCATGAAAATATGGCGCCCACAAGACCTAAGTCAAGTGTCATCCACGGAGTCCTAGGGGTGTCATCACTGGGAAAAATACCGCTACACACTACGCCTGATCCCGACGCCCAGACCCGCAAAATCAATAACCCATGAGGTTTTGTTTCATGCAATTACATTCTTTTGTTGGCTCTTTAACAGCTTATTTTGTCCCTTAAATTTTAATTCTACAATTAAAATTAAAATTTCCGAAATTAAGTTTTGTTTTATGGGTTTTATTTTTAGCCTATTATTTGAACCCAATTTTGGCATACCCAAGCCGAATCTGATTTCCAAAGTGTGTCCTATGGTTCCAAACTATGTTTTCTGATTAAATAATAGGTTACACGACTATGTTCAGTAAACATCACGCATCACAACAACAATTACAAATCTTAGCATCATTAATAATAATCTAGCATGAAATCTCAGCATGATTAAATTCCAGCATGCTTAATTAGTTAAACCGAAAATTACAGCAATAATCATCCCAAAATATTTTATTGCCAAACCAGATTACATCCATCATATACAACGATTATTAAATCAAAATCTTATGTCGCCAACCGTGGGTAGTACAGTTGATGGCAACATATTGTATGTTGCCTAGAGATCTAGGGTTCAAATCCTAGTATGGTCACCTATTTTGACTTTATCTTTGTTAAAAAAAGAAGAAGAATATAACTCATGTCATCAAGATCTAAACTTTTCATATGAAATCATAGATTCAACATGCTGAGATTCATAATTTTGACATCAAACATAATTCAACATCATAAGAACATAGCAAAGATTCAAATCAAGGGATTTAAAACTCATCAACATAAACATGCTCTCTTAGATAATTTCACAAACGACTTTGAGGGCGCCTCTTTTCCCACCTTGGCCGAGCACCCCTAGGACAATCCTAGGACTGCCGCACCACAAAGAGGGATCCTCGGGCCTCCTCTTTCATGGCAACACGAGAAAACAACACCCACTTCTATAGAAACGAAAAACAACAAGAATTCTCAATTTCAAGAGGTGGCTCAAAAAAAACAAGAAAAAGAGAAGAGGAAGGATGAAACCACTCACTTGATTATGAAGAATAAGGGAGAATGAAACTCCCGAATACGACCTCTAAAATTCGGCACACGAGAGGTGGCGACAGTGTCTTGGCTCCTGGGGGGGTGGGGGGGCTCGGCTCCCCTCTCTCTAGACGGCTTGCGCGGCTCCAACGAAGAGCCGCACGACCTATAGGGGGGTGGTTTATAATCCGCTCCCAAACCCTCTTTACAACCCTCCCCCTTTTCTAACCCGCATCCACCTCAAGCCCGGATCCAAACCCGCTAATCCCTTAACCCAAACTAACCTCATGGTCAACACAAACATCATAATTATGCCCAGGCACATTAATTGTCAAGTAAAGAAAACACAAAATTCATATTTCTACTTACTCGAGCTCTCAAGCTCGCACCAGACCATGAGTCGACTCAACTCGACCTCGAATTAGCCTGCTAGACGACAAACAAATAAAAACGAATAATAATAATTAGCCATAATATCTCGAATATTACATGTTCGTAGCCCAAACAAAATATTTTAAAAATAAATAAATATATATTTTAATAAAAATATTCTAACACGATACGCAGAGTATACTTTTTAATCTTATTTTCCTTTGGTCCCATACTTGATCTTTTAAGTTGTATACTTTGAGCGTGACACCTCTCTTAGTCTGGTTGTATGTAATTGACTCCATTGTGAACACTCACTACATAGAGATCAACTTAGTTACTCCATTGTAGCTGAGCTTGTCGAAGAACATGTGCTAATAGGAGATTGTAGCCATTTTTCTATGCTACTTTTTTCAAACTGAAATTTGTAGTTTAATATGATGGTGAATGAATGTATTTTTTTTGGGTGTAATATGGTTGTGTAATGGCTCTAATTTTGTAAACTGATTGTGTAATATGATGATGGAATTGATGAATTATAATTTTTATTTTGTAATTTGTAAACAGTAATTTTCAACACTGTTTATTTCAAACTATATACTTCAATATTTTAACCGGTTATTCGTTTACTTCAATATTTAAGTAGTTCAATATGATGGTGAATGAATGTATTTTTTTGTGTAATATGATTGTGTAATGGCTCTAATTTTGTAAATTGGTTGTGTAATATGATGATGGAATTGATGAATTATAATTTGTATTTTGTAATTTATAAACAGTAATTTTCAACATTGTTTATTTCAAACTATATACTTCAATATTTAAACATGTTATTCGTTTACTACCGGTTAACCGGTTAGTAAACGGATAATTGGTTTTATCCGAATCGAAAAATTCGGTTTCGATTATCCGCGGATAATCGAAACCAAGCCGATTTCGGATATAGGTTTTTGAAATCGACCAGTTTCAGTTTCGATTTCGATTAGTGGGTTTGGATATCAGTTTCGATTTCTGTTAACCCTTAAAAGTATGGTTAACTGAACTATTATCATCCCTAATTGTTATGACGATCTTTCAGGCACCTTAGGGTTTCGATCCAACATTCATTTTTTAAATGTATGTTTTAGTTTTTTTAGTTTGTAATTTAGATGAATTGATGAATTGATGTTAATTTAAATGAATTGATGAATTTCAGTGAGTTTTAATAACTGAATATGTTAATTGATGTTGTATATTAATGTTAATCGATGAATTTTAATCATTGATGTTAATTGATGTTATATCTGTTAGCTAATTGATGTTATATATAGATTAGCATCGGGTTAGTTCAATACTTGAGATGATGACACTGAGTTAGTTCAATTAGAAAAAAAAATTAAATCATTGTGGACGTTGGTGCTAGTGTTGGGATCGAAACCTAAGGACTCGCACTGGCGTTCACAAGTGTGGACTCGCATCGACATCCACATTTTTAGAAAATAATCACGACTAAAGAGCTAGTACGTTTCACGTATGCATCGACGAGTCGGACATGATTTTGCAAAACCTTATATCTGTTCGATGGTTGTATGTTCATGTAAACGAAATAGATGATCTTTTATATAACATACAACCCTTGAATTGTCCCTAATTGAACAATTTTGTAACATAGTTATTTGTATTGCATTTAGTTTTTTCTTTTAGTCGTTATTGATTCGTAAATTTTGGCTTGTGAATCTCGTTTGTTCTTCGATATGCGCCCGATGATATGCGCATTCAGAGAACTGTAAAGAGATGCTGCCAAACTTTGGAATGAATAATGACTAAAAAGAATACTTAGTGCGATATGAATAATATGAATATCGAATGAAATAATATCATCCCACCTAATATCATTAACTGATCAAGATATTATCATTTATAACGAGTATTATTGTTGAATGGGTAGGGGCAGCTCCTCCACAAGAATAAATCAACACAGCAGCCCCTCTAAAAGCTATTATCAGGAGTCCCTTTATTGGAGAGTTGTTTTTCAAAGAGAGATGAAGGGGAAGGATATAAACATATGAGAAGAAAATAACATGGGAGGGAGAAGTGTTTTCTTTATTTGGGTAAGCAATGAAAGATTGCATTTTCAATATTTCTAATCTGCACTAGGGGTGTGCATGGGTACCGACACTACTAGAATAGTGATTTTCACCGATGGGGCTCACCCACGGTCGCCCAAGCCGTCGAAAACATCCACGGTTTTGCGACGGCCGCACAAGCCGTGACTGATATGACCCCATCAGCCACGACTCGCATACGACCGCCTAAGACTGTCGCTCGTAGCCGATGGCGCGCACAGCGCGGCGAAATGAAAAAAATTATCAGCCACGCCTTAGAGTGGGTGAGGTAGGCCGTCAGTGATATTAATTTGAGCAGGAGAACGTCCCCCGCACGATAGCGAGGCCAATCCGAAAGTTTATGCATGGGGCGTGGCCTACATGGTCTCACGTGCCCCGTGAGCATATGGATTTATTGTGGCGAGAGTTCACGGTAAGTATATTTATTAAATTAATGTTAATGTTAAATATTGATCGGTAATAATAATTTTTTTTTGCAGGCTCATTATACATGGCTGGAGGACCAGACCACTTTTGTTGAGGCTACATGGGAGCGTGTTGCCCGTGCTCGCTATAACGGGCTGCTTCAGCAGGCCCGTCAGACCGTGATGAGACGTCTGGAGGCCACACATATAGGGCAGACTTGGGGATACGCCTTCGAGTGGATTCGTGGCCCTGTGTGGGATCAGCTCGTTGAGCGGTGGGACACGCCTGAGTGGCAGGAGGTCTCTCGGACTGTGTCGAGAAACCGCATGTCCGGGGGGGGGGGGGGGGGATGGCACGTCGGCGCGCCACACTGTGGGCTCCATCTCTTTTGCAGTTCATGAGCATCGTATGGTATGTATAATTTAATTATTTTTAATTAAATTATATATTATGTATAATGATACTAATTAATGTATTTATTTTCTAATATAAGACGCGCATGACGGAGGACGACACCGTCCAACGCCCGTCGATGATGGAGGTCTTTGAGTGCACCCACCGTCGTCGACAAGGAGCGGGGGACTACGTTGATAGCAGAGCCTCGATCATAATGGTAAGTATTTATATATGTCTATTTGATTTACACAATTTTTATTTATAGTTTATATATATTTAAAAAATATAACACGTGTAGGAAACTTACACAAGGATTGTGATCGAGCGTGGAAGCACACCGATGGAGTTCAACGCAGGAGCTTGGGTGGAGGCCGCAGGTGGCTGGGAGCACGCTCGTGTTTATGGCTTTGTAGACAGTTGCCTTGCACGCGCCGTGCTCGGGCCACTTGGGGCACCGACCCCTCCGGCTACGGGTGAGCGGCATTGGAGTTGGAGCTGACCCAGCATAGACAAGCGATGGAGGAGCAGAGGCAGGCGATGGAGGAGCATAAACAAACGAATAAAGAGCTGAGACAAACGATGCAGAACAAGCATGCACTCGTCACTCAGATTGCGTCTCACTCTGGCCTTCTACCGATGATGTCGCAGCCATTGTCCTCCTCGACCCAGTCGACGCTCCCGACCCAGTCGTTGTCGACTTCACCACCTCCACCGCAGTCGTGAGATTTTGATTTATTATATTTTATTTATATTTTGATACTTGTCTGTATACGGATAGTTGCTTATATACTTATGGTTATATATATATATGATATTTTGATAATTGTTTGCCTCTGGTTTGAGGCTTAGATTGATGATATTTATGTAAAACTTGTATCTTTGGTTTCAAATGCATGTGTCTGATATTTTTTGATTGTAATATATGATTGAAAATAGATTGTAATCTATAAATATTATTGTATACATGAATTTATTAAAAAAAAATATTTTTCAGTTATAGGATATACCCACGGCTTACGCATGGCCGACCGTCACTAAGGCGTGGCTGAAAGCTTATAGTAAATGACTAAAGGCCTAGGAAGCACCAAATGTCACGGTTGCTAATACTATCATCGACGGCCCCGGGTCGTGGTGGATGTGTTGGTATCAGTGATAGCCGCCTAAAGCCATCACTGATGTGTTTAAATCAGCGACAGCACCCGCGGCTGTCGCTGATGATTACTTGTGATAGCGTCTCTCAACCGTCACAACTTATCTGAGACGCGCACATCAGTGACAACGTTTTGCCACGGCTGACGCCGTCCGTGATAGTTGTCACCGACGGTTCATCCAACGGCATCAACCATCGGTGATGACGACAATTCTAGTAGTGCGAATAAATCCAAAATTGGTTGGAACCTACATGATCGAGTAGGTTCTGGGTAGACCCAAATCAAATTCGAGTAGAGCTTGAGATAAAAATTAAGGAACCGATTAAAATTAGTTCTAGTTTTGGGTCCAACATATCGGGTACCCGAAATCAAAAATGATACTCAAAACTTGTATCCTAGAACTTGTAACTGAATAGATTTCAATAGGGTGGTGGTGTAGTACAAGTTTCGGGTATGATCTGATTTGAGATCCTAATAGGATAGGGTTCGGATCCAAAACCTAAGAACCAGTCCTATAAAGGATAAGATATCATGAAAAATACAATATATTCAGATCTGCTCACCCCAAATAATTTTTCTAAAGTCACATTAAATCTATTCATTTTTTTAAACAAAGATAAGAAGTCACAATATGTGATCATACTAGGGATCAGACCCTAGATCTCTAGGCAATGTACAACATATTGTCACACCATTAAATCTATTCATTTTCCTTGTTATTAATAGAGCTATTATATTTATTGTATTTTTAATTTTTCTTGTTTTGTGAGGTAAATACTTTATTTATACTTGAAATATACGTCATTTATTAAATTCATACTAAACTTTAAAATTTCACTTTTAGATACTTAAATTTGAACTTTTATAATAATTTTTTAAAATTAATTTACTATGTTATTGCTGCGTAGGAATCACAAATTTATACTTCGACTATAATATTTCAACTTCTATAACAAACACATATTTCTTTCAACCCCATTAATAGAAGCTAACAAAATTTAGCACATTAACACCACCTAAAATCATTAACTGATCAAGATATTGTCATTGATTGACATAACCATGTCGAGCGATCGAAGTTGGATGTACCGACGATTTGATCGTTGAGCTATAACGAATGAGTTTCGAGTAGGCGTAACTTATTTCTTAAATTTCGCCTATTCGAATCAAAAATTCGTTAGCGGTGATCAAACCTGATGTCTGTGCCGAAATTGCTCGAATGCAAGATTTCTAGATCAAGAAATTGTCACAATGCATCTGGACTAGACTAGAACTATTCGACCCAGTCAGACTAGACCCAACAGCGCTCCATCAGTCACCCCGAACCAAACCATGCGACCCAGCCCAAGGGGCTCCGCTCCAACTAACCCTTGAGCCAGACTCAAGTCAGGCCATACAACTCTATTCGGGGAATCCACCCAGTCATACATGGACTCTCACATCCTTCCTTACTACAAAGGATATACCATCATAAACCCGCGATTTTCAGAATTGGTATTGTAATATCCAAAATCTTAATAATGATATTTTATTCTTGAGCGGGGGATCGTGGGCTCTAGTTAGCACGGATTTGCGGAAAGCTTCGGGATTAGACTTGGGTAAGCATTTAATATAGAAACAAATTAGAGAAATTTTATTTGTCATATATCTGTGATTTAACATGCTAGGATGATAGATGGTCTCAAGACGAATTCAGCGGTTCAATCGAAACTCAAATCGGAGTAAGAACATGTGAGATATGGGCTGTTTAAATTGGATAACTCGAGTAAGGGTATTTTGGTCATTTGAACCCAACTGGGGTCTATATATTAGAGCTTGGGGGAGTGCGGCCAGGGGTTTTAGCTGCACGCTGCCCGAGGCAAGGGTGATAGGAGAGAGAGCGCGTCGTCGAGGAGGAGGAGTCGTCGGAGCCTGAATTCCGCGAGTTCATCGACATCGATTGAAGGAAGCTATGTGTCTTCTTCCCTTCCGTCTTCTCCAAAGAGGTGAGTGGATTGGCCATTTTCCCCCTATTCTATCACCATGATATTGATTTAGGATGAGATTTCGCGTAAATATTCTATCGATTTGTAGATATGAAATTATTTTGTGGTTCTCCAAGATTTAATGTGTGCTTGCTTCTATTAAATTCGGAATTTAAAATATTATTGTCGAATCTTGTTTTTTTCGTCGATCTTCTGGCGAGCTATTCGTAGTCTGAACCGGGGCAAGACGGTGCCGCACGACGGCTCTACCCGCACGGCAGAGCTGCTCGCGCAGTAGCCTCGCGCTGCTGCTGCTGGTCACAACCGCGCCTGTCGCGGACTCGCCAGTCTACGACTGGCCCGGGAGGGTTGTGGCGGGCGGCGGGTGATGAAGCGTCGCCACTCCGCGCGCAGGGCATGACCTCCATCAAGGGCGGTCGTGCCTCTGCCTTTTTGGTGCCACCCGTTGTGCGGTAGGCGGCAACCGTGCAGTAGGCGACAAAGTTGGGCGGCGACTTGCCTACGACTACCGAGGATGGCCGGTGAGACACCTTACCGGCCGAAGTAGGTGGAGGCGGGTGGTGGGTTTGGAGTGGAGAAACCCTAATTTAGTATGAAGATGAAAGATGGAGAGTTGAGATTTGATCATGTTAGATGAACGGCTAGGATTGCATCGTGTATAGATGAAGGACTGTGATTGCATCAATTACATGAAAGGCTAGGATTGCATCAGGATGGATGTAAGGCCGTGATTACATCATGTTAGATGGAAGGCTTAGATTATATTAGGTTAGATGGAGGGCTATGATTGCATCATGTTAGATGAAAGGCTGGGATTGCATCAGGATAGATATAAGGCTGTGATTGCATCATGTTATATGGAAGGCTGAGATTACATTAGGTTAGATGGAGGGCTGTGATTTTATCATGTTAGATTGAAGGCTGGGATTGCATCATGATAGATGTAAGGTTGTGATTGCATCATGTTATATAGAAGGCTGAGATTACATCAGGTTAGATGGAGAGCTATGATTGCATCAGGTTAGATAGAAGACTGAGATTGCATCAGGATAGATGTAAGACTGTGATTGCATCATGTTAGATGAAAGGCTGGGTTTGCATCGGGATAAATGTAAGGCTGTGATTGCATCACGTTGGATGGAAGGCTGAGATTGCATCAGATTAGATGGAGGGTTGTGATTGCATCATATTAGATGGAAGGTTGAGATTTGATCATGTTAGATGAAGGGCTAGGATTACATCATGTATAGATGAAGGACTGTGATTGCATCAAGTTAGATGAAAGACTGGGATTGCATCAGGATAGATGTAAGGTTGTGATTACATCATGTTAAATGGAAGGCTGGAATTACATCAGGTTAGATGGAGGGCTATGATTGCATCATATTAGATGAAAGGTTGGGATTGCATCAGGATAGATGTAAGGCTGTGATTGCATCATGTTATATGGAATACTGAGATTACATCAGGTTAGATGAAGGGCTGTGATTTAATCATGTTATATGGAATGTTGGGATTGCATCATGATAGATATAAGGTTGTGATTGCATCATGTTATATGGAAGGCTGAGATTACATCAGGTTAGATGAAGGGCTATGATTGGATCATGTTAGATGGAAGGCTGAGATTGCATCGGGATAGATGTAAGGCTGTGATTGCATCACGTTGGATAGAAGACTGAGATTGCATTAGATTAGATAGAGGGTTGTGATTGCATCATATTAGATGAAAGACTGAGATTTGATCATGTTTAGATGAAGGGCTGCGATTTCAGTGTTGATTTATTTGAATTGTAGCACCAATATGTATTCGTATAAGTGATTTATGAAATAAACTTAAGGCATTTCTTCTATTATTCTAAGTAATTTTTTTGAGACCTTTAAGTTAGCAAAAATAATCATGTTATATATGAATTTTTACCTAATCGATGTTCTGAATTCATTGGCGAAGTCTGTTTCACCATCAGACCTTCGAATTTTAAAAATAATAGGTGGATGTCGCCTCATTTTATGTGGCTACGTGGGACCGACGGGTCTAGAGGTGACTCATGTGGATGTGCATTCATGTGATTGAGGCATTGCATTGGCATTACTTTATTCATGTGGTTGTATTTAATCTTGTGTTATATTTATTCACCTGTTGGTGGTTGTTTGTCATGTTCATAGTGGTGGTAGAATTATGATATTCATCATCATGTTCCTGCTATGCCTGTTATGTTGTTTGGTTTTTATATGATGATAAATTGGATGGTTGAGGACTAGTCTACTCACTAAGTCCTAGTTAGACTTACCCCTCATTTCTGTTGTTTTCTAACACCTGAGTTAGATCAGAGAGGTACCGGGGTGCAGTAGCGCGGCTGGTGGTGGCAAGACAAAGGGTCTCGTGATCGAGGAGGATACTCAGTCCTGTCGTCTCTATTTTTGTTGAGTCATGTAGACTCGGTTATTTCGTTTTCTCATTTTCCTTAGTTTAGGGTGTCCTTGTTGGGACTTTAAAGTTTTGAAAATAAATTGAACCTTTAGCATTTTTTTTTTTAGTGCTTGGATTTCTTTTAGGATTTGATGTTTTGCTTTAAGTTTTAAATATCATAAATTGTTTGAGTTCATTACTTGTTTATGTATAGTTTGTTTTAGGGTCAGGCTTCGGGATATGTGGCGTACACTGCCCGGTCATATCGGATTTGGGGTTTGACAGGTCTCGACCCATCATGAGCAACAATCCTAGTGATCACCTCCACTTGCAATACAAATAGACACACCTAGGTAACCCTAGGTTCCAATTCCATAAACCTCCACCTTGAAGTCACCCTAAATTGGGTGTCGGAGTGTGTTTTGCAAGTCCCCCCCCCTCCTGCTGGCGTTGAACCAGATAAGGAGAGACATTGAACTGGACTGGAAGACCCTGACCCTCAGGCAGGAACATCTGGCGCCCATCGTGGGCCGAGTAAAGCTTTCCTCCCTCACGATGGTTGGAACCCGGAGCCAAGGACGATCGTCATCAATATATGCAGCCCATATCATATGATCCTAGGACGATCGTCCTTAAACATTCTGGCGACTATCGTATCTCCTCCTTGTTGGATGAATGTCCACACTAAAGGGGGGTTGAATAGTGTGTAGGTTACTTAGTAAGTTCAATTCAATTCTTTTCCGGTTTTAATCAACTTAACTAGCCAATTCGAGTTTCTTGATCCTAAGTGTAACTAGATGCAATTGCAATTAAATTGAGCACAAATAAGGATCAATCAAGTAAGCAATATAACAATGCAAACAAGAGAATATATAGTGGTTCGATCAATCCCGCCAACTCCATTACCTTGGCTCCTCACCAAGGATTTCTAACTACTACTCTTTATAACTTGAATATTTTTCTAAAAATACAATGAGGACTTATCCCTCAACCCTAGAGGCGGGCCTCAACACTTATTCTCTAGCAAAAACACTCAATTACAATGGAACCCTAGGTATACAGACACCTACACATACAAACATACAAGTAGCAAGAAACAACAAGTAAAAACACAAGTAATGGAGCTTAAATATAAAAACAAACTTGATAAAGCTCCAACAATGCTCCTCCTAGCACTTCAAGACCTCAAGTATGAATTTCTCGTTGAAAGCAAAGCTTGATGAAGTGAAGAGGGATTGAGAATGTCATACTGAAGATTAGGACTTTCAGATGAACTCTTTTGGGCTCATATACTTTGGGATAGACTCAATAAATATAAAGAGTGGTTAGGAGGTTGTTATTAGGCTTCTATTTATAATCTATGAAGAGAGGGGCATGAAACAGCCGTTGCAACATATAGATTTATATCCGTTGCCGCCGGTTGATCGATGGGTCGATTGACCGACTGAGCGACCAGTCATCGACCGAAAGCCTTCTGTAGCTTTTGAGGCTCTGGCAGTCGATCAGCGATCACACACAGTTATCATCATGTTATTATTGATTTTTTAACTAGATTCAGTTTCGGGTTTCGATTAGGTTTTGACTTTACATAATTGACTTAGGGCCTTAGAAGGATTTTACA
Organism: Canna indica; assembly: GCA_034359265.1. Taxonomy (NCBI): domain Eukaryota; kingdom Viridiplantae; phylum Streptophyta; class Magnoliopsida; order Zingiberales; family Cannaceae; genus Canna; species Canna indica. Next base: position 18,429,102 of record CP136892.1, read on the forward strand.
ATCATTTTAAACCCTAGACCTAACTTTCGACTTGATAGCCTTCGAAGCCGTCGACACTTGAATTTCTGCGATTTCTTCGTGATTTTCCGACGAACTTCACGCGCATATTGATCGCCCAACCTGAGATCCAACACTTGATAAACTCATAAGAATAAGTTTATTATCATCATCAAAATCAAGATGGTTACCAAGGTTGAAAACCTTAGGCCAACGCTCCTCATGTAGCAGTAAAGTTTCCTATCTCAGAAACAGAGGTTGGAGCATTACAAGCCGATCAGAAGGAAGTCCAATGGTGCTACAATAAATGCCTCAAACCAATGATGGTTGAACCAAAGAATGCGCCTATCGGCCCGCAAGCTCTTCCCAGGGACAAGAACAAACAGCCGGTCGAAAATCTTGAACCAAGTTCACGACGAGACATGTGGAAGCAACCCCAGCTCAGCCCTTGAAGAAGAACTCCAGGCACTTCGGGCAAGATTAGATCATCAATAAAGCTTAGAAAAGAGCACTTCCCCTATACGTATAACTTTTTTATTGCTCAAATAAAGTTATATTTCTCGCATTTCTCCGTATGAATGATCAGGAAACCATTAAAGCAAATCTCGCTGTTTGAACTCATTTGAGTCTCCACATACGAACTCGACCTAAATTCTTAAACACAAACTTCCATCTTCGAGCCCGTGGTATTCGGCTCCATAAGTCTACACACTTCATGAAGCGATCAGAACTTGGTTTTCACCTGTATGGCTCGCCGGCCTCAATGCCTATCTTGGGCTTCTACGCCCACAACGACCCCAAGCGTGCTCCTCCGCGAGCTTAATTTTCACCGAGTCTGGTCCTCCGCTATCACGTCGCTACTTCTGGCCTCAGCGCATCTACAAAACTCCTCGTGTGTGGTTCCGCCTTACGCTCCTCGGCAAGCTCGGATTGAACCCTCCGAGTGCAGTTCTCGGCTACACGCCGCTACTTCTAGCCTCAACGCCTCTACATAACTCATCGCACGTGGTTCCACTTTACGCTCCTCGACGAGCTCGGCTTGAATCCCCGAGTGCAGTCCTCGGCTATCACGCCACTACTTCTAGCCTCAACGCCTCTACATAACTCCTCGCACGTGGTTCCACCTTACGCTCCTCGACGAGCTCGGCTTGAATCCCCGAGTGCAGTCCTCGGCTATCATGTCACTACTTCTGACCTCAGCGCCTCTACATAACTCATCGCGGGTGGTTCCACCTTAAGCTCCTCGGCGAGCTTGGCCTGAACCCCGAAGTGCATTCCTCGGCTATCACGCTGCTACTTCTACCTTAGTGCCTCTACATAACTCCTTGTGCGCGGTTCCGCCTTACGCTCCTCAGCGAGCTCGGTCTGAACCCCGGAGTGCAGTCCTCGACTATCACGCCCCGCTACTTCTGGCCTAGGCACCTTTACACAACTCCTCGCGTATGGTTTCGCCTTACGCTTGTCAACAAGCTCGGCCTAAACCTCCAAGCGCAGTCCTCGGCCCCTAGAGCCGTTACTTCCAACACTAGAGCCCTTATTTGACTCTTCACGCACGATCCTAACTTACGCCCTTTCGCAAGCTCGACCTCAAGTACATACCACCAAAACTACCACGCCATTACTCATGCGTGATTCTACATTACCAGAGCTTGGTTTGAATCAGATCCCTAAGGATCCAGCCTCTAACCAGATTTCAGAAGGTTCAACCTTGAACCGGATTTCAGATGGTTCAACCTCGAACCAGACTAAAACTTCAGAAGTTTCAACCTTGAATCGAATTTCAGAAGGTTCAACCATGAATCAGATTTCAAAAGGTTCAACCTTGAACCAGATCTCAGATGGTTCAACCTCGAACCAAACTTCAGAAGGTTAAACCTTGAACTGGAATTTAGAAGGTTCAACCATGAACCAGATTTCAGAAGGCTCAACCATGAATCACATTTCAGATGGTTCAACCTCAAACCAGACTTCAGAAGGTTCAACCTTGAACTGAATTTCAGAAGGCTCAACCATGAACCAGATTTCAAAAGGTTCAACCATGAACCAGATTTCGGAAGATTCAATCTTGAATCGAATTTCAGACGATTCAACCAGGAGAATCAAACTTGAACCAAATGGCTTAACCTTGAGCCAAAGCCTAGAGCATCGGACAGAAACATTCGCTTCATGAAAATTCGAGCAAATGAGAGATATATATAATAAAATAAGCGCACGAATGAGCAATAACTGTCACAAAATTAGCAAAATAGACCCAGTTAAAAAGGAGGGGAAATAGCCAACCCCCTCCCGCCCGCAAAAAAAGTTTCTAGAGTTAGGAGAAGAAAAATATAAAGTAACTGCTGAGAAGAAATTGCACCTGCCTTGGTGCACTCATCAGGAACATCCCTCTCCGGAACATAGAATCCTCGTGGAGAGAATGAGCATGGGCCCGAAGTTACAGTCAAAGGATCCCCTCTGAGCGACCAAGAATAGTCTCTCTCTGTCTCAGGATTCACCAGGACATCATCCTTGACCTCTTTAAGAAGGTCCATCCATGAAAGGTCAACATTGTGAGCTAGAAGCTTAGCCAGGCTCGAAAGGCCTCTCAAAACCTTCCATATACATGGCAAGAGCATTATCTCGGAGGCATTTCACCTCTTTCTCGAGGGACTCCCTAGCCAGGTTGCACCTCATAGCCTCGTCCCTGGTCTCCTAAATCTCGGCCTTCAGATGAGACTTCTCTGTCACCGCCACAAAGAGATCCAAGTAGACCATCTCCCGTTCCACCCTGGCCTTGTCTTCCAACTCCACTATCCGAGTGGTGGACTCAGAAACAGTCGTGCTCAAACGAGCAACCTCTTCAGCCTTCGTCTCCAAAGCACTCTCTCTTTCTCTCTCCATCATCCTAAGCCTGGAGGTTGCAAGCTATTAAGACTGCGCTTCGCACTCCTTTTGCGAAACCCCCTTCAGCCTACCTAGTAAAAGTTGGACATGTTCCCAAGGATCTATCCCTCGGGGAAAACCAACTGGCTGCCGAAGCAAAAGCGCGGCACCGAGTTTGGCTGATGAACTCCTGCTGATGCGCTAGCCACCATCGTTGCCCCTAGAAGAAGGGACTCATCCCCCCGAGGATGGACATTCGCCTCGACGAGCAGGTTCTCCCCTGAATACCTAGCCCTTTTCCGACGCCCCGCCAACAAGCCAAGGATGGTCAGAGAATCTGAAGAGGCTGATGAACCGGCTGCCTCCACCCTCGTTCTTGAAGCTTGTGGTCTCTGGGACTGTGAGGTCCTCATAGGCCTCAGCAACTCATCCACCAGCGGTTTCTTCCCCCTGTCTCCCGCAGACCTCTTCTGCATCTCTGTCAAGCGAGAGCGCTGCCGGGAGCGTTCAGAAATAGGGTACGCATGCCTGAAAGACAAGAAGGGGCTAAACAGCCCGCGCGAAAGAACGTAAAGCCTAAAGTCAACGACAATACTGAAGTTTAAGACTGAGAAAACTTATCGGTGAGAACTAGCGAATGCTGAAAGGAACCAATTATGGAATGCACCACTGAAGCTTGCTAGAAACAAAGGCCGAAGAAACGCGAGGAAAATTCACAAACTAGGGAAGGAAAAACCATTTTATAGGCTCCACTTTCCATCGAACGGTCCATGACAAAGAGGAAACTAAATTTTCCGCCTGACAATCTCATGGGGATATTGCTCTTAATGGGTCGAGGCTGATCTCGGAGATGGCGGACTTGAAATGGTGTATCCCTCGTTGATAAGGAAGGACGTGAATATCCATGTATGACTGGGTGGAGCCCCCGGGCGGAGCCGTCTAGTTTGGCTCGAGTTGGGTTGTGGAGCGCCACTTGGTCTAATCCGACTGGACCCAATAGTTGTAGTCCAATCCATGTAGCTTGTGTGGTTATAGGATTTTGATGTATATTGTGTATTACATTGATGTATACATGAATTTTTAATTTTTTTTATTTTTTTCGGTGCAGGATATAAAACATCAACGACGATTTACCAACGACTAATCATCACTCGGATGTCATTGAAAGTGTATTGTAAATGACCGATGGCCTGGGCATCATAGGTTGTCACAGTTGCTAATAACATTCAACGACGGTTGTGGGGCGTTGTTGATAACATATCAACAACAATTATGTCGGTCGTCGTTGTTGATTAAATATCAGCGACAACTATAGCATCCTTATGGCCGCGTCGTCCGTCACAAATAACATATGGGATGGCTTGTTGCCATGGTTTTTATCGTTCGTGATAAGCATCATCGACGGTTCAACACCAATTTGAGTCGTCGATGAAGCTTATATTTCTAATAGTGGGAGTGCATGAAAAACCTATAGAGTTATTATCCACTTTTATTCTTAATTAGTATAAAGTATTATAGAGTTCATAAGGTAGAATTAACATAGCGGTGTTCTTTTTTTATTCATGAAATAAGTTAGTATGTGTTATGAGTTAACGTCTGAGGTGATAGTTTGATGCATGGTTCATGAGATATTATTATCCATATTATATTGTGTTATTCATCTTAATGTTTCACGTATTGACATTAATTATACTCAGCCTTTTGCAGATTATCTTTGTATTTGCTTTAATTCACATGTGTGAGTTAGTAGGAGGACTAGTTAAATATAGTTAAAATGTGTGCTCCGGCATTTTTTTACTGGTATTTTATATTTTCTTTTCTTTTACATTATTTTTTTGTATAAAAATATTTTAATCGTTTTCACCGGAAGTGTTTGTTTAATCTTTTGGTTCTTATACTTAGTTGTTGTCCTTGTCACGCAATCTCCTCAATTATACTTAGTAGTTCTTACAATAAAACCTATATATCACTCTATCTATGTAAATTAATTTCAATTTTCATCCAAGTATTGTGTTAATCAATTATGCTCTGTGTTTTATATCTGTTCATTCTTTAGTTCCAAGATATCTATTTTATATCTTTCTTTTTCTTTTTCTTTTTTTCTTTTTTTTTATATAACAAAAATAGAAAATCACAATATGTGACAATACTAAGAATCGAACTCTAAATCTCTAGACAACTTTTAATATGTTACCCACAGTTGGCCAAGTGGAAGAAGACTTAATTTGATAAAAAAATTACTACAAATTTATCATAAAATGAATCTAATTTTTGTTATTGATTAATCTATTTTTAACTGAATGTTACGACCCGAACTGGGGTATTATTACACTAAATGAACAAAACTTGTCACTTTTGCTCAATTTTGTTGTGGTGAGAAATTCGGTATTATGTTAAATTGCTAAAATGGATTTGTTTTTATTGCGGGAATCTCAAAAAGGAATCAGCTCAAAAATTGAATGTAGTTTATATAGCTTTATCCTTTTGGCACCTACGGAAGAACAAGAACGGGATTTTTTAGAGAGAAAAAAATATAGTTTGGTACTCTTATTCATAGAGTTCTATAACTGAATTCAAAGATTGGTCGAAAAATAATGTTAAGATTTTGGGGTAGATGGATCACTCGGCGGACTGCTGCAACAAACCAGAAAAGGGGCAAATCAGACGACACAAGATATAGAAAAGGAGCAAAATTTTGAATTAAACTGAAGAAAAATGTAATTGATGGAAAAAATTAACAATTCAATGTACTTAGTCGCATTTATATAGCTGTGACTCTCCCTTACTCTATATCTAGACAATTACAAGAATGACCCTACAACTTATAGTGACTAATACAACTTGAATAAGGGTAAAATAGTAAACTGTAACACTTTATTTATTTATTAGCTCTGTCTTCTTCTTCCTCCCGCGACTTCCTCTGTTATCAAGTTTTCTCATCCATGTTTATTCACTTCAACACACCCCCGCAAGTTGGGAGGGATGAACGAATTGTTCATTCCCAACTTGGAGATTAAGTAATTATATTGTTGGTGTGGGAATGCCTTTGTCAATAGGTCTGCTGGTTGCTCTCTGCCAGCAATGTGGACTGGTGAAACAATTCCTTCCAAATACTTCTCCCTCACGTAATAACAATCTACATCCAGGTGTTTAGTGCGTTCATGGAAGACTGGGTTTGCTGATATGTGTAATGCACTCTAGTTATCGCAATGCACTGGAACTGGTAGGCTGTAATTTAAATCCAAATCTGTGAGTAACTTTAGAACCCATACAATTTCAGCTGTTACACTAGAGAGAGCTCTCAGTTCGCTCTCTGTGCTAGACCGGCTCACTGTAGCCTGCTTTTTGCACTTCCAGGTGATCAACCGAATTTCCTAGCTTGACCATGTAACCAGTCACAGACCTTCTAGAGATGATGCAACTGCCCCAGTCAGCATCGGAATACCCTGCAACTGTGACATTAGTTACTGCAGGGTAGAATAAATCCAATCCAGGTGTTTTCTTCAAATATTTCATAACCTTGATTGCTGCCCGGTAGTGTGATAATTTTGGTCTTTGCACAAATTGACTCAATGTATGTATGTTGTAAGCTATATCAGGCCTGGTTATGGTCATATAAAGCAGCTTGCCTATCAAGCTTTTGTATTGAGTTACCTCTTCAATGTAAGGGTCTAACTCAGTTGCTTCTACATCAAATTTCATGTTCTGTTGCATGGGAGTACTTTTTGGCTTGCAATTCTTTAAATTGAATTCATCAAGTAGGTCAACTGCATACTTCCTTTGGCTTAGATGTATGCCCTCTTTGGTTCTTTGCACTTCTAATCCCAGAAAGTACTTCTAGTCTCCAAGGTCTTTAATTTTAAATTCCTGTCCAGATATCTCTTTAACAGATTCATCTCTTCAAGATTAGTACCAGTTAGTATCAAATCATCAACATAAACCAGAACTATAACTATGTTTTCTCCTTTTGCTTTCACAAATAAGCAATTATCTGAATGACATTGTCTATATCCTTGTTTCAAGATGCTGGAAGACAATTTGGCATACCATTGTCTTCCCGCTTGCTTCAATCCATAGATAGATTTGAGCAATTTGCATACTCTTCCATCTTCCTTTTCACCATAACCAAGAGGCTTGATCATATACACTTCTTCCTCTAAATCCCCATGAAGATATGCATTGTTAATATCTAGTTGATAGAGGGGTCATTCTTTGGCTGCGGCTACTGCCAACAGTGTCCTCACTATAGCCATTTTTGAGACTGGTGCAAAAGTCTCATGAAAATCTATTTCCTCTATTTGATTGTAGACTTTAGCTACAAGCCTTGATTTATATCTTTATACCCTTCCATCAGGCCCAAACTTAGTTTTGTAAACCCATTTACTGCCTATGGCTACTTCCCCTGGTGGCAGTTCAGTTAACACCCAAGTTCCATTTTGTTCTAATGCCTTTAACTCTTCTTGCATAGATTCTACCCATATTGGATCTTTAACAGTAGTATTAAAGTCTTTGGGGTCTTGATGTGAGTCTATGACTGAAATAAAGGTTTTACGTTGAGGTGGAACTAGGCTCATATCTAGGAAGCTGGTTAGAGGATGTGGTGAATTTTTCAATTTGGATTCAACCCTGGTAGAGAGCATTTGGTTGCAGCGATAATTTTGAAATTTTTGTGACTTTCTAATCACCCTCTGGCTTCTTCTTGTTGGTACCACATTTTCACTCTCTATTTTTCTATTCATTTTTTTCTCACACTCTCCAAAAACTTCAGCTTCTCTTTCTTTTTCACAGAAAGATGACTGCACAGATTCATCTTTGGACTCTTCAAAGCTTGTCTCAGAGTTGTTAAAAGATGTTGGCTGAAAGGGCTCAAAGGATGTTGGTTGTGGAGTTTCATGAAGTGTGGCTTGTGAGGCTTCTTTGTAGTGTGGTTTCAAAGTTTATTTTTGTGGCTCAATGGAAATGTTTGTAGGTTTAGTAGGCTGAAGAGGAAACAATGTTTGCTTTTCCAATTCACAGTTGTAAGGGAAAATGTGTTCAACAAACTTGATATCTCTCGAGACTGATATGACATGAGTTTTTAAATTTAGCACATTGTATCCCTTCTTGCCTTGTGGATATCCTATGAACACACATTCTTCAGCTCTTGCTTCAAATTTGGTTCTACCATGGCTAAGTGTGTTTGCATGGCAAAGACATCCGAAAGCCCTAAGGTGTGAAATGTTAGGGTGCCTTTTGTATAGTACTTCAAATGGACTCATGTTCTTCAACAATGGACTAGGCAACCTATTTATGAGATAGGTGGCTGTGAGTAAGCACTCTCCCCAATATTCTAAAGGAAGTTTGGATTGGAATTTGAGACTTCTTGCTACTTGTAGGAGATATCTATGTTTTCCCTCTACTATGATATTTTGTTGGGGTGTCTCAATGCATGAACTTTGGTGTTCAATTCCTAGGCTTGAAAGGAAAGATTTTACAGTGCCATTGAAGAACTCACTGTCATTATCAGTTCTTATGACTTTGATGGTCTTGGAGTACTGATTTTGAACCATCTTTATGAAGTCAATTAACAAGTTAGGTACTTGAGTTTTGGAGGAAAAAAGAAGAGTCCAACGGCCCCTAGAGCAGTCATCTACAATTGTCAAAAAATAGGCACATCCATCATGAGTTTGAACTCTATGTGGCCCCCAGACATCACAACGTATTAATTCGAAAGGAAAAGCTGATTTATTCTCACTTTGAGGAAAAGGTAACCTACATTGTTTTGCCAAGGGGCATATATTGCAAAGTAAATTTGAGACATTACTCAACTCTGGTACAATTTTTGACATGCTTTTCATTCTCGACTCAGACATGTGACATAGCCTAAGATGTCACAATGCATGAGAATTTAAAGAGGTAGATGAAACCCGACTTGCTGAAGTGAAAGGTAAATTGTCTTCACTTATCAAATACAATTCATTTTGCTCTCTACCAGTCCCAGAATCCTCCTTGTAACTAGGTCCTGGATGATAAAATTTGTTGGGTTAAAGGTGATAGAGCAATTGAGGTCTTTGGTGAGTTTACTAACAGACATTAAGTTGAAATGAAAATCTGGTGCTGCTAAAACATTTAGGAGTTTTATGTTTTGGTTCACAGGTGCTACTCCTAGATGAGATACAGGAATAATATCTCCATTTGGTAGGGTTATCTGGTTTCTATAATTTGGTTTGTAGGTGTGAAACAATTGTATAGACTTGGATGCCACATGATTAGTGGCTCCACTGTCCAAGATCCAATATGAAGGTAATGAACTTGCATTAGAGTTTGGGCATACCTGCCATGTTCACAACATGATTAGCAGTGCTGCCTCCCTTGATCAAGTTCACCAGAGTGTTGTACTATTGTTCCGTAAAGCCACCATGACTCAGGTTCTTTGAACATGTCGAAATGGATGCATTACTATCCTCTGAAACTTCCCTGTTGTCTGAGAACTGCACATTGTTAACTTGTTTATTGCTATTTTGTGTATCTCCTGACTTCTGCTTGCCTTTATGCAGCTTGTGCCAAGCCGGGTACCCATGAATTTTAAAATAGTTCTTACGGGTGTGACCTGCTCTCTGGCAGAAATCACAAAACCCTTTTGCCTAATTTTGTGACTGTTTTCTCTTGAAAGACTTGTTGTTTGCTGTGTACCATTGGTAATTGTTGTTTCCACTGGCCTGGTAGTTCATTGCACCGCCATTGGGTCCCTGATAACCATTGAGCTGGTAATTGTTGTTCAATGCAACACTCTCCACAGTTGTGTTAGCATTTACCCCTACTTGTCTTTGGGATTCATCCTGCACCAGTAAAGAATATGCCTGATTCATATTAGGAACTGGCTTCATGAGTAAAATCTGTCCCCTCACATGTGTGTATGTCTCATTGAGACCCATGAGAAATTTCCTCATTCGAAGCTTCTCAATGTACTCTTGCCCAACTTTGCAATTGCAGTACGAGCTGGCGTCCACTACATCCAGTTCATCCCACAGTCCCCTTAATTTGGTAAAATAGCTTGACACTGTCATGCTTCCCTGTTTTGTTGCCCCAATTATCATCTCCAATTCATATATCCTTGGTTCGTTGCTTTTCCCATATCTGGTTTCTAAATCTCCCCAAATCTTCACTGCAGTCTTGCCATACATTATGCTGACTTGCAACTGTGGTGCGGTGGACTGTATGATCCAAGAGCGCACCATATCGTTGCAGATCCGTCAGATTCCATACTTAGATGATCCAACCTCAGGAGCTTCAATCGATCCATCAATAAAACCTAGCTTATCCTTAGCTGAGAGTGCTATTAACATCGATTCTCTCCGCTGGGTATAATTTTCATAACCTGTTAAAGCTACAGATACCAAGCTCATACTTGGGTGATCATTCCCTTGCAGATTGTACTCAATTTCGATCACCGCATCAGCTGATTCTGATCCCGATCCATTCTCCTGAACACTTTGAGACTCTCCGACCACAGATCTGTTGGTGGTCGACGAACGCTGATTTCTCACCATCGATCTGATGCGCGATGAAGCTTCGATCCAGATTCTAGAGTCGGGAGATTGTTCGATCTCTACAACTGTGGCTCTGATATCATGTTAAGATTTTGGGGTAGATGGATCACTCGACGGACTGCTGCAACAAACCAGAAAGGGGGCAAATCAGACGACGCAAGATATAGAAAAGGAGCGAAATTTTGAATTAAACTGGAGAAAAATATAATTAATGAAAAAAGTTAACAATTCAATGTACTCAGTCGCATTTATATAGCTGTGACTCTTCCTTACTCTGTCTCTAGACAATTACAAGAATGACCCTACAACTTATAGTGAATAATACAACTTGAATAAGGGTAAAATAGTAAATTGTAATATTTTATTTATTTATCAACTCCGTCTTCTTCTTCCTCCCGCTGACTTTCTCTGTTATCAAGTTTTTTCATCCATATTTATTCACTTTAACAAATAATAGCAGAGAAAGACATGTTAAATGCTTAAATCAATGGCCTTCAAGCTATAATATTCATTATAATGTAGATTACATTACGTAGAAATGGAATGGAATTTCTTGATGTTAAATTGTCCGGAAGCAGCTAAAATGCTTAGTAATGAGAGTATGAAGCAAGTTGGTAGGTCAAAATGTCGCTGCAATATGTTAACATCAAAGCTGGAGAAGCGTGCACGTGTTTAAGCAGAAATCTAATTTAGCTAAATTTGCTACTAATCAAAATGTTAATATAGTGTGAGATATAAAATATGTAAGTGACAATATGTAAGATATTGATTTTTTGAATAAAAGTAGGTAATGTTTGTTTGTACATAAAACTATTCAAATTATCATCTAAACAAGTGTCTGTCTTCACTGAATGCACTATTCTCCGAGTGGATTTTGTTATTCCTGCGGGGCTTGTTTGAATTGCGAAATATGAAGGAATAAGAAGGGATGAGAAATGAAGGGATTAATTATTCTACGTTCGGCTTTTAATTCTAAAAGAACGAAAAAAATTTGGAGGAGTTAGAAATTCTTTCAAACTCCACCAAACCTCTTAAATCTCTATTTCACTAAAATAGTAAAATATGAAGGGATAACAAATTTAAAATATTTTAGTGTCAACAAAAATACCATTTTTCCATTCATGAAATCAAAAAAATTCTCTTATTTTTTAATTATTTAATTTATATAGTTATCTTTCACTAGAGCTGTCAATTTTTGGTCTGGCTCAATAGCCCGACTTGGCCCGACATGATAAAATCGAGCTAGGGTTGATTCTTACCGTACCCGGACCAGCCCGATAAGGCTCGAACAAATATCAGGCCGAACCGGGACCAGCCGGTGTAGCCTCGACCCGTCCCGATAGCTTGATAAGAATTTTTGTTAATTATCATAATATCGAGCTATCGGGCTGAATCGACTCGATATCCCGATTTGGGCCCAAATCCAGCTCGATAGCATGATTTGGGCCTGATGTCTGATTCTGAATTTTTGTTATTGTGCTAATGGGCCGGTCCGAGCCGGCCCATCTATTGTTCGTGTCGTGTCGGATCTAGGTCTCGAGCCCCTGGTCCTGAACTTTTATCGGGCCGAGCATAATTTTTGTCCTGGCTGGGCCGATCCAATAACTCCACTCCGACACGAATTGTCGGGTTGATCTTTCATATTTTTTTATTTTTTCTAATTTTTAATATTTGTTGTTTTTTAAGTTTACTTATTAAAATTTATGTTTCTTATTTTAATTATTTTTTAATAAATTATTAATGAATATAAATAAGTTAACTTTTATTTGACATGTAAATGTGTATGGATATCTAAAAGGATCTTTTTCATTAAAATTATTCTTTTTACCTCACCATTTAAAATTTTCACCCAAACGAGGAGATGAATATATTATCCAACCCTTCCCCACCCATCTTTTAATTATCCTATCCAAATATTAAATTAACTACTCTTCTCCATCCCTTCCTTCCCCACATCTTTTTATTCTTCCGCTCCTCATCCCTTCCCCACCCTTCCTCTCATTTGTATTTAAAAAAGTTCTAAGGTATTATTTGGTGCATTATCTTTCATATTATTATGCAATCTAGATTATTTTTCAGATAAATTATTACTAAAAAAATTATTGATAATGTAAAATATAATATTTGATATGCACAAATGATATTATGATAAAATTATTAGAATTCATATATAAGGTAATTGAATGAGTTCATTAATCTAAATTTTACCTTTCTTATATTATACGTGATTTTAGCCTCATCGTATTGCTAGCTTGTCAACAGTACCATCGTATCGCTATTCAAACTGTGAATAAGGCTGATAAAACAAAGCAAAACAAGAAAAAACAAAAACACACAGATTGTCGGTAATAGCCATAACATTGTTTCCATAACATTGCAAGCTCGGCAGTCAAGGCAGCAAGATTCGTTGAAGTGGAGAGCACACGTGGAAGCTGTAATCTAATCAAGAACAGTTAGCGGAGGGTTGTCGATAATGACTAGTTATCCTTTTATGATATTAAATGAGAGTTATCTTTATCTTTATGGGTCATGTATTATTTATATTATCATTATTTGGAGAGATGGAGATGGTCAGGTAGTGATTTAGTCCTGTATGGGTTGTGGCAGCTGACTTTTCTGTTTACCAATCACAGGCAGATGCTTGACTAGAATTTTAAGCTATCTTTGCTTGATGAGAGGTTCAGTAATTAATCACCAAAGTTTCCCAGTAAGCTCAATAGTTCTCAAATCAATTGAAGCATGATATCAAGCAACTGATATGCACAACAAATTGCAGATGCAACAGTTGCAGAAGAACATAACAGGCTCACTTGAATATTAAGCTAAATATCCATTTAAACAAAATTCAATACAAGACAACAATATTACCACTAATAAGGATCACAATTCTCGTCTATGTTGTGCACAAAAGAAATCTGATACAAATTAAAACTACTGGATGGAGAAAGGGCAAACTTGATGATATGCCTTTCTCTTCCTTATGCCACTTAAGGGCAAACAACCAATTTCTAATGGTACAAACATGTACTTCCTTTAATCAAGCCTTCAAGCATCCAATATGTTTCTATTGTACAGAAAACAGTACTAATCTACAGAGCTGTCTAAAAATGGAACCTGCTAGGTCTTGATTTAGTCATTCTGTTCTCTCCATATGGCTCATCATTGTACGTCCTCCTCGCATTTCTGAAAGCCGCGCAGCCAACGACGTAGACAATGATAAGGATTATGAGCACTACTATGTTAATCACTGAGACCTTCCTCCAACTGTGCCTGATGCTTGCAAGAACCCCAGCCCTGCAAGAGTCACATTGGTAGCACAGCAACTGTTGATCGTTGTTCCATCGTGTGCAGTCCATGTCATTCACTGCCATGCCTGGCCCCGAGGTCCAGAATGTCTCATTTGCATAGGTAAAGCCACATGAGGTTGGAGGCTTACAGCATCCAGACTGCATCATTAGGAAACAAAAACAATTAAACAAATGAATGCAGGTTAAAATAGTTGATTCAACTCCTTAGAAAGATAGTTGCCAAACGTTAGATCTCTATTCTAGGCTAACAGATAAGTAGGTTAAATAGAAATCTCAGTCGAGATATACTTGACAAATATTATCTAACAGTGGCAATAACTAACAACTAGTATAAGATGGTAGACAATCAGGGTCACCATACTTGAACTATGGTAAAGGTTTGATGGATGTTCTTATTATTTTTCCTCTTGGTATTTGGTTAAGTACATTTGGAAACAACAGAATGCAAAGAACAGTATTCAAGCAACAAAACAGCTTAAAAGATATGTAACTGATATGCATAAAAATTCAATTACCGTACAGTTTTTTTTCTCATGGCAAAACTCAATTGGTGAAAATGCTTTGTGGAGAAAAAGAGTTACATGCAATGGAACTCATCCAGAGGCCCAAGGAAGAAGCCAACCACAAACTCCTTGAGGGGTAGGGGATGGGGGCTGAACCACCCACAATAAGAACCAGGAATCCATTAGGGTCTTCTAGATATATTTCATTGTGCTCTAGGAATTAGGGTTCTTAGTAGTTTGTAATTTTATTCTTTATCATTAATAAGTGAGATTTGGCATGTTTACTTCAACACATAATACTTAATCCTCTGCAAAGTGATCTATGACACTGCTTTATTTGTTGAAATAAGTGTAACTCCATATATATCAAATCAGTAAGGCCATCCCTAAACCCAAATGACAAATTGCCATATATCCAACTTGTGGAGATCAAATGTAGAGAATCCCTATTGCTTAAACCATAATAACCTCTCCCTGCTATATTCTGGATTAGTAAATGGAAGATCAGACAAGTTCTTCAACTGAAATGGTGTGGGGCAGGATTCAGAGGAAGGTTCATGAACATGAATGACCCTCCACTTCTCAAAGAACATGTGCTGTTGATTCTACATGATAATTTAACCTCACTTTCTTCGAACCTATCTTATGTTCTATTTTATTTGTCCTGTGCAGGATTCCACTACGGCACTACCATGAAAAAAAGACTTCATAACTCAATGATGCATCTGCAGTGGTCCTCCTTTTCTTTTGCTAGACAAAAAGAAAAGTGTAGAGAAAAGGCTCCTTAAGTGACTTCTCTATATATATGGTGCAACTCTAGTTGTAACTAAGGACTTCTTTTCAAATCTTTATAACATCACATTCACAGAGTAGAAGAAAACTGTCGTTTTGTGTCAACTTGTGTAGTCTACTTTTGCTACCTTCTTTATGAATCAGTAAAGTTAGATTGAATGGTGCAATTGAATTGTTTTTTAGGTCTTGATATGATTCCTCTACTTTATAATGAAGATAAGCACAAGAATTTTTAAAGGGGAATCTGAAAATGAACTAGATCAGAAAACAAAGGAGAGAGAGAGAGAGAGAGAGAGAGAGAGAGAGAGAGAGAGAGAGAAGAAGCAAGTAAACCTTCGTTCTGGACTTTCTATTTCTTTTCTTCACATGAGCAAAAAAATAAAAAAGGAAGATTTAACTTGAAAAGATGGGTTTCAGGAATCAGGAAAAAAAATATCGGTTTAGAATCACTAGTTTATCCAAGATCCAATCTTCCAACATCTAAAATTACCTAATTAATAAATTAAGAATCAGACACCAATTTTAGCAATGTTATAACATTTTGCTCCTATAAAAGTTCAATCTTCATCAAGCGATGACTTCTTTTGGCTTCCCTGCTATAAAAGATCCTATCTTTCACCCTAAAAGTTCCAAATCTTGTATCCTCTACTTGAAAAAATCCAATCTTCTCCAACGCGAACAGTCAGAGAACACAAAGAATAGGGATCCAAGCACTGACCTCGATTGGGGAGAGATTCCTCCGGTAGAACATGTCCGGCGACTCAGGTACGGGCACCCCCGTGGTCGGATCTCGGGCATATCTCGCCATCCTGGAGCACGCATGGCCCTCACGAAGGCAAGAGCTGATTTTGGCCCAGTACATGGGATCGGAGACGCGGTCCTTGAGCCAGCCGGAGTAGTCCGAGAGCTGGTACTCGAGGAACGCACGGTTCATCACGACCTGGCCGTGGCCGTGGTCGGTGACGGCGAACGCGAAGACGACGAAGCCAAGGAGCGCAGCGACGACGAAAAACATGGCGAAGAGGTAGAGCTGGAGCAGCCACGCGAGGCGGTAACAGGCGCCGGCGAAGCCCATGAGGGAGATGACCATGATTGCAACGCCGATGATGATGAGCGGCCACTGAAGGAAGCGGAGGCAGTCAGTGGAGTTGGCCTTGGAGCTCAGCCATATGCCGCCGGCGAGGATGGGAATCGAAATCAGAAACGTCAAAAAATTCACGGCCCCTATCAGGGTGTTGCTGCCTCGCATCATTTCGCTCTCTTCTCTGCTTCCACTCCTCGATGAAAGCACCCTGCTTTGCTACTTGTATCAAACTCTTTTGTCTCCAAAGGTGGAACCTTTAAGCCTTCTTGTTGCTCCGTTGCTTCAATGGAGTTGCCTGTCTCCTTGTTTGGGTGAGAAGAGTTATAGGAATGGATGAGATGAGAGGAAAAAGAAGTCGGTGCAGGTAGTGAGGGAGTTAAAAGGAATGCCAAAGCAAGCAAGGGATTTCTAATAGATAAATAGCAGTAGGTAATGGAGAAAGAGTGGGACACTTTGGGAGCAGCACACGGTATCAGAATACTAAAAACGAGTGGGGGTACTCTCTCTCTCTCTCTCTCTCTCTCTCTCTCTCTCTCTCTCTCTCCGCACTGCTTTGTATGGTTTTGTCTTGGTAGAAATTGCCAGGTAGAGGGAGATGCAGTGCCACTTGGTCTTATAAAAGGTCAACAAGTTTCCAAGTAAATTACACCATTAAACAGTCACATGTTAGCTATGGATAATATTAATATTTTTAATCAGTTTTTTGAATTTTTGCACATTTATCCTTTTAAAATATAAATGGTGTTTTTATCCATAAAACCTTTAATATTTCATATTTTTATATATTCTTAGATATATAATATAAATAGCGCTATTATTGTTAAGAAAAATCATACCTTTGGTCCCTATAATTTGGGCCAATTTGGCTTTTAGTCACTACATTTGAAAATTTTAGTTTTTGATCCCTATAATTACACTTCGTTAGTCAGTTAATCCCCGTTGTCTATAGTTGACCTGGCGCTCTTAAATTTTAACTGGCATGACACGTTTATAAAAAACGTGGCTGATGATGTGGCAGGTGTCAAAAAAATAAAATCAAATATAGGGACTAAAAGTAAAATTGGTTCAAACTATAGGGATCAAAAGTATGATTTTCTTTTTTTATTCCAGCTGCCACCTACACATCTCCAAGTCGGTATGTTCAATCGCCCGCCACCCGAAGATGTACGTCGACTCTTCTTTACTCGTTCACGCTCAATGCTGCCCATCCTCATGTGCTGGAGATGACCTCGTTGGCACCGGACAGCGTGAAGGCAATTGATCATGGCAGATGCATGATGAAGAGGCACACGATATGCTGCAAGCTACGCCTATCAGAACTCAACCACGTACGCTGCTTGCACCCGTTGGGCATCACCGATGATTCATAAGACGCTTGCAATCGGCGTCGGGCGGCGAGTAAGAGGACCTAGGGGTGCGGTCGGCTATTGTCCATGCACGTCGCCGACCATCAAAAATCGTGCGCATGGAATCTAGCCAGCGCATGGAGTCTCACTAACCACCAAGAACAACTGACTTTACCAGAGTCTCGCTGATCTTTCCCCTCATCAAGTACGCGACTTCGTCCAACGGAGGGGAAGAGATCAATGTCGTTCCATGAGATCCCATGCAACATGTCGATGCAGCATTGTCTTTGACAGATACCGGGGCGACTAGGAGTGGCAATTTTATCCGCATTCGCTAACTGAAAACCACATCTGCACCGTATTCGATCCATATCCGCAAGTAAAAATGAATATGGATACGGATATAGATTTAGAAAACTTATATCTGCGCGAATACGGTGCGGATACAAATATGACTATGGATCCGCACCGTATTCGCATCGCCTATCTGCGTCTCTGAATTACTATTTTGTCCATATAAGTTATTAATATATATATATATATATAAGAGCTCTATGGTAATTTTATGTCAAAATAGTATAAGTTATTATTTTGAATTGATGAATTGGTAATTTATTGATTTTTTTAATTAAATATATTTTGTAAATATTTTTTTATTAAATACGGTGGGGATACGGATGCGGTGCGAATATCCACATTTGAAGCGGTGTGGATATGAATATTCATATTCACATCCGTAGCGTATACGGTGCGGATACGAATGTGCGGATATGGGGTGCGGTGCGGATACGAATCGATAATCCAGTATCCGCACCGTATCTGATCTGTTGCCAGCCCTAGGGGCGACCAATGGTGGTCGAATGCTGCACAAGCATCGTGTGCACTAAGTTGATCTCGTCAAGTAGTGGACGACGACGAGATTCTAGTGAACTCAGCTGTTGTTGGTGGTCAGCGAGACTCACTACTAGAAATTGAGTCGGTTGGAGTCCATGCGCATGTTGGATCCCATGTATACGATTCTTGATGGTCGACGACGTGCATGGACAGCAGCCAACCACACCCCTTGGTCCTCCTACTTGCAGCCCGATGCCGATTGCCACTACTAGAAAAATGGGCATCAGCAACGGCTGATGCCGTTGCTGAGCCGTTGTTGAAAAGCATCAGCAACGGCCGAAGCCGTTGCAATGGAGCCGTGGCAGAAAATCGCGTTGCTGATAACTTAACAACGACCGCTCGGGCCGTTGCTAAAAATATTATCAGCAACGGTTTTGCCACGGACCCGGAGCCGTTGCGGATAACATTAATAGCAACGGCCGCTGAGTCCGTAGCAACGCCGTTAGTAAAATCCCATCGCTAAGCCGTTGCTGTAGGTCATCAGCAACGGCTTTCGATACACTTTTAGCAATGGCTTTCCCACGGACGGCCGTGGGAAAGCCATTGCTGATGATGTGAACCTGGTAACGAAAAAAATTCAAATTTCAAATTTCCATTGATACATTGATACATTATCTGATACATAACTCACACACTCATACACACATTCATTCACACATCACAAATACACCAAGATATACATCAAAACAATTATATTTATATTGATAATTATCCACAATAGTATAAAAACTATTCAAATGCAAAATTGAAGTATCAATATCCAAACAAAATAAATTAAACAAGTCCAATATCTCAGTAACAAAGTCAATATAAAGAAATCTCACGATGACGATGGAGGATGGTCTGGATCATATGGCGGGGTCTGGAGTGCTTGAGTGTACACCGGCGTGGACTGACTCGAGGACGATGGATTAGATGATGCCGAAGAGATGCTTGCTTTGGGATGACCTCACATGTTGCGTAGCATAGCTTGTATATCTGCCATCATCTGACTCTGGTGCTCCATTATCTCAGTCTGACGCGCGACCGTGTCCTCTAGAGTCCTTATTCTGCTACTATGATCATAACTGGATCTAGAGGTGGACGGCCGCTCACCAGCGACCGGAGGGGTCGGTGCCCCAAGTGGCCCTAGTACGGCTCGCGCATGACCACTATCTGCGAAGCCATATACGCGGCCATGGTCCCAGCCACCTGCGGCCTCGACCCACGTTGCTGCGTCAAAGTCCTCGGGGGTACCCTCGCGCTGCACCACCGTCTGGCAGTAGGTCTCCTACTCGAGTTTGATTTTTTGTTTAATATTGATCATAAAACTTAAATTATAAATATATAATGAATAATTTAAACAAATATATAGTTACCATAATGTATGCAGCGCGGTTGTCAATGTACTCCCCCGTCCCATGTGTTCGACGGTGAGTCCGCTCAAACACCGCCATCGGGGAGGGTCGCTGGACAGTCCCGTCATCCGACACCGTCGTCTACATTTACAAAACAAATACATTAATTAGTACCCATAGTAACAAATAAAATATATAATTAAAAGGTATACTTACCATACGGTTCGCGTGCACTGAAAATGCAACAGAGCCGCCGGTGTGACGCGCTGCTCCCCCCGACATGCGATTTCTAGCCGCATTCCGAGAAACCTCCTGCCATCGATCCGTCGACCATATTCCCACGAGTTGGTCCCATATATCCGGAGTAATCCAATCTGGGTCGTATTCCCGAGTCTCCACGATGTTAGTGGTCCCAGCTCGGGCCATCGCCTAGGACCGAGCCTGCCCCAGCTGCCCGTTGTACCTTGCCCGGGAAATAGCCTCCCAGGCAGCGTAAATGAAGGGCCTTTGGTCCTCGGCCCATGTATAGCGAGCCTGCAAAATAATAATATCAGTACCAATATTAATCATCATGCATGTAAAAAAATATAATAATATGTGCCTCAAACTCGCGTCATAACATGTCGACGTGCTCGCTAGGCACGTGAGACCACGTAGGCCATGCCCCGTGCATGTATTGTCGAATAGTAGAAGAAATGCTCATCGGCACTTCTTCTTGCTCGAACCTGCAGAACAAAAATAAATTTTAATATTATATTATAATATAATGAATTTGTAATGATTCATAATTCATGATATATTACCGCTCCCCAATCACGCTAATCAATCTACGTGACTCTGTGGCTGGTGGAGGCTGCCACCTGTTTGGCCCGCGTGGCCGCCTGCGTCTGGATGTACTAGCCTCGGCAATATCATCGGCATGAGGATCAGCAATAGGAGGATCAGCAGCATGAGTAAGTGCTGGAGTCTCACTGATCGGAGACTCCGAAGCTCTCCTGCGTCGATAACCACGACCAGACATATCTGTCGAATAGACATATAATCAGATTATTGTATAAATAGTAGAGATATATTTAATAAAATATATACTTTACAATTATTCCTCATCATCTGAATAATAGTCTTCGAATTCTTCCTCTTCTTCCTCTTCTTCATCTTCTTCATCTCCAGCTTCATCAATTTCATGATCGTCATCATCAGCATATTCAACTTCTAATTGAATTGACGTTGTGTCTGCATCCTCGAGTATTGGAATAATACGATCTACAGCAGGAGGATCATCTTCTTGATAGAAACCATGTGTCATATCAGGTATCAACTCATTTTCTCCTACTATCGGATCAATTTTTCATCTACCTTTTGTCTTACAGACTACACGCCAATCTGCTCTATCTTTATTTTGAGCCGGATACTTCACGTAATATACTTTTTCGGCTTGTGATGCCAATATAAAAGGCTCATTTGCTTCCAATTTAGATTTGTAATTAACCTCAACAAGTTTGTATTTTGGATGAACTTTCATGCCCCTTTCTGTTGTATCGAACCAATGACATCTAAATAGAATAACTGATTTCAAGCCGAAGTAGTGCAACTCTATCACTTCTTCCACTAGTTCATAAAAATCCATATCACATTCAACATAAGTTGTCCCTTTCACACAGACCCCAGCATTCATCGTCTTCTTTGTAAATGAATATTCAACCGTGTGAAATTTATACCCATTAACAAAATATCCGCTATAGCACGACACAAGTCGTGACGGTCCACTAACAAACTCAAATATTCTTTCATCTATTTCAGCTCTGTGATCTTTGCTGTAAGTCTGAATCCAAGTAGGGAAATCACGATTCCGTAATCTCTCCAATTCTTCATCGTTGTGAATAGAGTATTTTTGCACCATCTCAATGTCAAATATTTCAATGAATTGTTCAATCTCTGGACAATTGAGTAATACATACAAGTGTACCAAATGATACTCTTCCTCGCTTAAGTGTCGAGATGGACGAGAACCAAAAGCACGACCAGAGTGACAAAATATATTTAAACGTCCATCTGAATGTCGAACACCCCCGTCGTCGTTACGTGGAAGACGATCAAATCTTGTCTGTACTGTCGATTCAAAGTAAAATGAGCAGAATGTTGAAATTTCTTGGATGATATACGATTCAGATATTGATCCTTCAACAGCTGCGGTGTTCTTTACTTTTTTCTTCAGATGATTCATGTATCTTTCAAATAATACATCCACCGATATTGAACGGGGCCACCAACTCGTGCCTCGTATGCCAAGTGTATCGGTAGATGCTCCATCGAGTCAAAAAATGCAGGAGAGAAAAACTGCTCCAGCTTGCATATGATTTCAACAATATTATTTTCAAGTGTTGACATATCTTCGACTCGAAGGACATTTGCACAGATGTTTCTAAAAAACATACTTAATTCAGTCAACGGACCCCAAATATTATCAGGTAGAAGATCTCGAAATGCGATCGAAAGTAATCTCTGCATGAATACATGACAATCATGGCTCTTCATCCCTGATATTTTGCAATCATCGACGTTCACACATCGAGATAAGTTTGAAGCATATCCATCGGGTAATCTGAGTTCTTTTACCCATTGACAAACATCTTTGATCTGTTGTTTATTTAACACATATAGGGCCTTCGGTTTCAGATATCGTCCGTTGACCTCTTGTAACTCCAACTCTGGTCTTTTACAAAGTATTTTCATATCATGTCGGGCTTTGACATTATCTTTAGTTTTTCCGGAAATATCCATCAAAGTGTTGAAAATATTATCAAACGGCGTTGCTACGGACTCAGCAAAAGTTTTTCCGGATTTTACTAACGGCGTTGCTACGGACTCAGCGGCCGTTGCTATTAATGTTATCAGCAACGGCTCCGGGTCCGTGGCAAAACCGTTGCTGATAATATTTTTAGCAACGGCCCGAGCGGCCGTTGTGGATCCGTTGCTAAGTTATCAACAACGCGATTTTCTGCCACGGCTCCATTGCAACGGCTCAGCAACGGCATCAACCGTTGCTGATGCCCATTTTTTTAGTAGTGATTGTACGTCGTATAAAAGATCATCTACTTCTTTTACACGAACATACAATCCCTGAACGGATCTAAGGTTTTGCTAAATCATATCCGACTCGTCGATGCGTACGTGAAACATATCAACTCGTCGGATGGATGATTATTTTCTAAATATTTTGAGACAGTTCGAGTCCATATTGGACAATTCCGATACGAGTCCAAATTCGACGATTTCGGCAAGAGTCCGAAGTGGACGATTCCGGCGCACGTCCGAAGTGGACAATTCCAAAATTAATCTAAACCCTAATAATTAATCTAACAAATTAAACAATTAATCTAAATAATTAATTAACATATAAATAAAAAAATAAAAAACTATAAATCTACTATTTCCGGCGCCGGAGTCCGGTGGACTCTGGCGCCGACGTACAGTGTCCGGACACTGTACAAGCTCCGGCGGCGGCCATCGACCGACCGCCGCTGGCCGAAACCCTAAAAATAGGGTTTCGGTCGGATTTCCCGCCGGCCGCAACGGGAAGAGACGGCCGGACAGCGATCAATACCTGAAATCGGCGGTCGAGGACGGACGGCAGCGTCGGCAGCGGCAGCTCGATGTCGTCGGCGCCGACAGCGACGGCGAGAGGCGGGAGGAGGAGGCGGCGGCGGCAGCAGCGGGAGGAAGAAGGGTCGGGCGTGATCTGTGACCTATATAAACTTATCAGCAACAGCTCACTCGCTCGTTCGAAAGTCGTTGCTAATAAGTTATCATCAGCAACGGCTCATTTATCCGTTAGAAAACCGTTGCTGATACAACATATCTGCAATGGCTTGAGCGGCCGTTGCTGATAGCAGTTGCTGAAGACTCAATTTCTAGTAGTGTGCAGACGTCTTATGAATCATCGGCGATATATATATGGTCGGCGATGCAGGCGACGCGATCGAGCTAGTTTCGATAGGCTTGGCTTGTAGCATATCACGTGCTTCTTCATCATGCATCTGCCATGATCGGTTGCTTTCATGTTGTCCGGTGATGGTGAGGTCATCGCCAGCACATGAGGATGGACAGCGGTGAGCACGAACGACTAAAGAAGAGTCGGCATACGTCTTCGGGTGGCGGGCGACTGAAAAGGCTGACTTGGAGATGTGCAAGTGGCAGCTAGAATAAAAAAAAGAAAACCATATTTTTATTTTCTATAATTTGGGTCAATTTGACTTTTAGTCCCTACATTTTATTTTATTTTTTGAACACATGTCACATCAATACATCATCATCTACGTTTTTTATAAACGTGTCATCAGTTAAAACTTAACAGTGTTAGGTTAACTATAGATGACAATGATTAACTAACTAACGAAATTTAATTATAGAGATCAAAAATTAAAAAATTTAAATGTATGGATTAAAAGTCAAATTGGCCCAAACTACAGGGAGCGAAAGTATAATTTTTTCTTATTGTTATCATCATTCATTACATAAACTTGATTATCAATAGATAATATAAAAACATAAATTTTTTATTATGTAAAATATTTTTAAATTAAATATCCATAAATATTTTTAAAAAAACATTGATTTTCAAAAAAAATCATAGAGCTATATATATAAGTCAACAGGAAGGGATAGCTTTAGATCAATTAATATGTTGATGTAGAGATCGTACTTTTCAAGTAAAGGAGTTATAGACTTATAGTGTCTTGCATCATTCTTACGGCCGACATGTGCTCTTTAATTTAAGTTGTATGATGAGACTTGAGTTGAGTCCTTTGGGAATGGATGCTGCAACATGCGGTAATATAGATGGAGAAGACTGGATGCATGGAACTCTTTATTAGGTTTCAGTAACGTATGAAATAAACTGGCAAATAATAAATAAGTAGCCATTCGTGTCATAAAGTATTGAGTTTCCAACAGAGGAAGAGGAAGAGGAAGAGGACACCGTCCATGAGAAAACAATCTGGTAAATGATGCAGAAAAAGCATGTGGTCGGTGATTGCACAGGAAGCATCAGCTGTCGTTATTTTGTTTGCTTTCTTTTTCTTCTTTTGCTTCGAAATCGATGGCTTCCTCTCTCACTCACTGTGAGATATATATATATATAAGAGAGAGAGAGAGAGAGAGAGAGAGATGGAGATGGACGCTGAGGGACCACGTGGAGCCACCCTGTTAGTTGGTCGCAGACGCCCAATAAAGGGTTTCTTTTCCATACATGTTAAGAAGAAAATAAATCTAATAAGTTACTCATTTTATACAAATAGCTACCCATCATGTGCTCTACAAACTTACAAAAACCATGTCTGGCCCGTCCGGTCGGATAAAAGTTCGATCTTGGGACCTTGGGCTCAGCACGGTTCAAAAATAAATGGATTGTCTCTCACAACCCGTTAGCACAATAATGAAGGTTAAAATGAGTAAATGACATGATCATATCATACATCGAGTCAATTTGGGCTAATTCAGGCCCAATTCGGCACAATAGACTAAATCGATTGATTCGACCTAATAGTCTGAATTATATATCAGACTACCGAGTCGTGTCGGGCCTACATCACTTGACCCGACATGATCTGATAAACATGCATACTTTAACGGGCCAACTTGGTAGTGGCACGACACGATAAGGTCGGTCCAAGCACAATTTTATTATGTCGGGCTATCGAATGCGGTTGAAATTTGCTAGGTCTATTCCTAGATCATATGGTGTATATTTTACCCTATATTATTTGTGCGCACGTGAAGTGTGATGATAGATCTTTATAAAACTACGTAAATTTTTATGTTACTAAATTGTTGGTTTTCATAATTTATTGGTCAACATTTTAGAGTTTATATATCGTAAAATTCAACTAAAAATTTTATAAAATTATTAGATTGTAGGTTATTTAAAAAAAAATAAAATTAGTTAATTGCAAAAAATATGTTTTAACTTACGCACTACAATATATTTATAACATATAAAAAGATATTTTGGAGGAAAAAGTACTTGAAACCATATGATTATACATGTTTGGATTAAAAAATGAATAGGATTGATTTTGATCCAAATTTTAGGAATATATTCCTATAGAGTATTTTGATTCCACGTAATTAAGAATGTAAACTATTCAATAAATGTTCATCCCTAGTAGAAATTAGGAAAACTATACTTTTGATTCTAGTAATTTCAAAATTTTGGTTTTAGTTCCCACACTTTACTTTCGTTTAGGATTTGATTCCTACCGTTAAATATGGTTTAAACGATGCTGACGTAAATAACATATGCTGACTAGACAATGCTGACGTAGAACCTGCAGGGATCAACTTTGTAAACTATATGGACTAAAACCAAAATTTTATAAACTATGATGACTAAAATTAAATTTTTACAAACTATAGAGACTAAAGTCAAAATTTAAGTAATTATTTTTTCTAATAAATATAAAAAATTATATGATATTACTTGGCTCGGCTCAGCCTGGCCCGAAAAAATTCGTGCCCGACCAGGTCGGGTCGGGCACGATTTTTTTCGGGTCGGGTCGGACACGAATTTTTTCGGACCAAGCTGAGCCGGGCCAGGTAATATCATATAGTTTTTTATATTTATTATAAAAAATAATTACTTAAAATTTAGTTTTAGTCCCTATAATTTATAAATTTTTGATTTTAGTCCTCATATTTTATAAAATTTTAGTTTTAGTCCCTATAATTTACAAAATTGATCCCTGCAGGTTCCACGTCAGTATTGTCCAGTCAGCACATGTTATCCACGTCAGCACCGTTTAAATCTTATTTAACGGTAATGATTAAATTCTAAACGGAAGTAAAGTGTTGGGACTAAAATTAAAATTATAGGAATCAAAATCAAAATTGGAGGAAACTACGAGGATAAAAAATATAATTTTTCCTAAAAATTACATTACTACCTACGGCTTAGCAGCTATAGCTAACATAGTTATTGGTATTAGCAACCGCTTAAAGATAGTCGCAACAAGTCGATATTTAAAAGACAATATATTCTAAGACAGCGTAGCAACAACGGCAAGCCATTGCAGATTTGCAGATGAGTAAAACATATGAGACAACACTGCTACAGTGGTAGATGCATGGTAAGTTATTTGCAAAGGTGTTGCAACAACTGATTTATCATGGTGATAATATCTTCATTTTACCGCGACGGCGCGACGTGCTTGCGCCCTTCCCCCTTTCTTCTCGTTGCTGCTATTTGATTTCTTCTATGTTTTTGCTATTCGTCGTCACTGTGTTTGCTATCGAATTTCCAACCATATATCCTCGTCCATCGTCTCCTCATCGTCAAGCAGAGGCAAGGAAGCATTATGATTTGTTTACTATTCTGTTTACATCTACTCCGTCCACTAGGACATTGTCGACCAAGGAATCGATCAATAGTGTCTGAAATTCTTTAACATTTTTTAATGTATTAACTATTTAATTAACTATTGCACTATGTTAATTAGCTATAGTTTTTACTTAATTATAATTATTTTAGTTAATTATATAATTATAACGGTTTATGTTCCTGTTTGAGAATCAAAATAATTTGTTTCGGCTCAGTGTCTTTCCTGATCAAGTGCAACTCCGGCGGGGAGGAGAGGACCTGCAAAAGACACTTTGACGCTCAAGTTAGTGGGACTCCAAGGTGGAGGTAGTAGAAAATAAAATTTAGCATATCTGAGACGTGTCGTGTCTGTAATTGTTGCAGGTGGAGGTGATGACGTTGTCCGAAAATCTGGTTTGTAGTGGGATATTGATCAGAATTGATCGAGGCTGATCTCGGAGATTTAGAGTCTGTAATGTCGTATCCCTCACGATAAGAAAGGACGTGGATGTCCTTGTATGGCCGGATGGAGCCCTCGGACGGAGCCGTCTGATCTGGCTCAAGTCAGATTTAGGAATATGGCTTGGTGGAGCCCCTGGGCGGAGCCATCTGGTCCGACTCGAATCAGGTTTAGGAATATGGTTGGGTGAAACCCTCGGGTGGAGCCGTCTGGTCTGGCTCGAATCATGTTTAGGAATATGGTCAGGTGAAGCCACCGGGCAGAGCCGTCTGGTTCGACTCGAGTTGGGTTGTGGGGCGCTGTTTGGGTATAATTCGATCGGATCCAATAGTATTAGTCCAGTCCAATTTAATTAATTTATTTTTATATATAACTATAGTTATATAAAATTATAATTAAAATTAGTATATATAATTATAAAAGTATATATAAAACTTGTATACAAGGTACAACTCCTCAAATCATCCCTAATCAGACACTTTGGAAAAATAGTTATCTATATTACACAGTTTACACTTAGTTATTTCTTTTAACATTTAGTCCATTCTTAAATCTCAGCACAACGATATTTCTTATTCTTTAATATGCACTCAAATGATATACATATTCAGAGAACTATAAAAAAATACTGTCGAAAATTTGGAGTGAAATGCTAAAAGAAAATACTTAGTATGATATAAATAACAAATGAAATATGATCATCCCACCTATAAAAACATAAATAATGAATTTAATGATTGATTGTTAGAATCATATTATTGGATGAATTAAAGTTAGATCTAGGGCTCTAATCGAGCCAAGTTGAGCTCGAGTATAGGCAAACTCGGCTTGGCTAATATTGAGTTCGAACTCGACCTCGAGCTTTGATCTCTAGGCTCAATTTCGTCTCGATCGAGCTATACTTGAGCATCTCAAGCTCGACTTGAATACTGTATTTGGAAAATGTTTTATATACATTTGTGAGGTATATGATGGGACTTGGCTTGAACTACTCCCATTGGGGTGCATGTTGAGTAAAGAAATCAATTGATGCAAGTCAAAATTGATGTGTGAGATCAAAATCAATTAAATCTTAATTTTTTGTATTTTTTTACATGGACCAATCAAATTAGTCAAATTAGCGGGTAATCCAATAAACTTGACATTAATTTTATTCAAATTTAAAAATTAACATTGATGCCAAGCCTTTTCTTTTTAACATGAAATTCAAAAATTAAAAATAGTCACGTGAACCAAATTACTTATTAATATGATTTTTTAAAAATGAATTCAGCAATAATTATGGTTCATTTGTTCTACTGAATAAAATAAAATATTATATGCTGATAAATGAGAGGGTATTTAATAATTTTTTTTAAAAAATTTAACATATATTAAATATAATATTAATTTTCTTTTCTTTTAATTTATATATTAAATGATTCAGGTTGATTGGGTAGAGGGTATAGTTGAATAGACAATTCCATGAACAGGTGTGGCCGTGCAGTGCAGATGTATGGACCTCCATACCTCAAGGTCTCCACAATTTAGACAAAATGATAATAAAGGAAATATATGGGCTTAACTGTTAACTTACAACAACTCATGAGTTCCACGAGAGAGTAAATTAATTGAATTATATGCCTAGACACATTCAATGGTGTAAGTTTCTAAAATGCAAAAAAATCAATCTATTAATTCGTATAAAGGGTTTTGAAAAGAACTAAGCTCTTTTTGGAAAAGATTTGATACAAAAACTGACCAAATATTTACCGAAATTATTAAATTTTATACACAAATTTATTTTTCAAAGTTGAGATCTTATACTTTAAATTTGTATAAATCAAGGCCTATAATTATATTTTTGTTACATCTCATGTTAAGGTATCTAAGTAGGATTTTTTAAAAGTGAAATTACAATTAGGATCTTCTATTCTATAAACTATATAAAAGGTATTTTATGCACTTATAATGTACTTTAGATATGAGACAAAATATAACTAAAAGTCTATCCGTCATGTTCGCACGAGTAATTTTTTTGGCATTCATATTTGCATGATTGCATCATTTAGATACAGATACAATTATTATTCATCTAGACCAATCAAATAAATACCCATTGAAATTGCCACCTCTAATAACATTTCAATTTTCAAAAATCTAACGTAAACTATCATGACATCGTTTTAAAAAATACAATGATAAACCTAAATTGACACAAAATTAAATAAAAGTTCATAGTATACCAACAAAAAAAAAAACACAAAAGTGATAATTTGGGTACAAATTGCACCATTCTTGTAAAGAAGTCCTTTTGAAAATGCACTTGCAAACTGCTTTTAAGGCCAAAAGTATCTTGAAAAAGATATTTGATAAATATATATTAAAGCGCTTTATTATAGAATGTTACACTCTTAGTGTCCCATTTTGAAGCCCATAAGAAAGTATTTCTTTTTCTATTTTAGAAAGGCTAACGGCAAGTAACTCTTAAACATATATCTCAAGTGCCTAGACACAACGCTAATTATAGATAATACAGTTCAACATACTGTATATTGTCTAAAGATTTAGAATTCAAATTCTAACATGATCATATACTATGATTTTCTATCTTTTTTTTTTTATAAAAAAAATTTACCTAAACACAACAACAATCTTTATTGAGCAATATAAATATACTCATTTTTTATTCAGGTCCACTCATTTTATTTTAGATATTCATTTTTTATAACTATACTTGCTTCATTTGAAAGTAAATATATCTAAAATGAATATACTAAAGTGAGTACATCTATATCTAAACTAAAGAATATATTTATACTGCTCCAAAGTATACTATGCTGCCTAGGCATCACAGGAAATTTTGTCTGTAAAAAGAGTGACAAAAATTGTTCAACTTTTGCCCTATGGTGAATGGCATCCCCCAATAAAATAAAGTAGACCAACAACATCTGAAGAGACAATAGCTATATCAATAATGCAGGGCATGTGTCGATCATGTGATTGCATCTGACCCAACAAATGATTTCCTAATTAACCACCATAGTCTTATATAAATGCAAAGAGACATCCTACCAACTTGGCTTAAAGAAATCAAGCATGTGCGCGTTGCAAGAACGAGTATTATTGTTAAAGTCAGAGAACATAAAAAAATTTGAAGTTTTTCTTGCCATAAATGCTAAGTAATTTTCAGGAGCACAACCAAAGCAGCCCATCGATAAGTAAAACTCGCGCAATCGAAGTTCAGCTCAAAAACTTCATACTACAAGAAAAGGCAGACTAAAACGTTTCATGAAACAAAAGAATGGCTGAGAATTGACGGTTACTCTTATTCTATGCTTAGCTCTGGATATTATAAGATATGTTGCCAAAACATGAAGTAAACAATAAATAGTAATTTGGCAGCATTTGCCCACCAAATCTTTGATTCCTCATAGGAATGAAGAGATGAAGGCTTCATAAGTTTTGAAAAAAAAAAACAATAAGCAAATTTCTCTCACCTCTGCTTGAAGCAATAAAACAGGAAGACAAATATAATATCCAAATAAGCTTCAAAAATGAAATAGTTTAAATCATTTGCAATTCCTAGTTGTCTGATGAGTGATCGCATTTCTGGGCTTTACTTCCCATTAGTTACACTTGAACCCCAGATTCTGCATGCCAGTAAAGCAAATGCATTTTCTTCCTTCTTTTCTTCCCATCTTTCGTTGAGATTACTTGAGAAAGAATTATCAAGAAGCTTAAGTTGATCTTATATAGCATAGCAACTTTACAAAAGAAACTATTGCTAAAATAGAGAATCCATATCCACAAATTTAATCATCACATTTGATGGACCCTTCTTGACTAATTTTCTGAGAGCTTGCTTTTTGTTGGAGAGCTATTGGACTTGGATGAAAAAAGATGTTATAGAGAGAAATGAGGATCTCTACAGCAATCAAAACAATAATTAGCCATTCAAGAAAAACTGATTTCCTATTCTGAAGAATTTCCTGGAAGAAGCGAATATTATGCTGCACAAGAGTAACACATTAAGTCCAAAAGCCTGGGCAAAAGAATAAAAGTTACCTATAACAATGAAAAATGGTAAAGACATCAGGTTTACCTCAACGAATTTCAATTTGAAATCAAGATTTCCAAATCTTTGTGTTAGCTCATACTCATCCCGGAGATACTCCCATATCTGTGCATAGTTAGCATTCTTCCAAGCAATATCTGACCTGCAGGAGAATACTAAGCATGAATTTGACCAGAGATACTCGCATACTAAGCTTCTGCCGTTAAAGTCAACCAAATTTTTTTTATCATAACTGTTGAATGGATATGGTACTTGTAGCACCATCGTTTGGTCCCATTTTGGGAGTTAGTTAAATGTT
This sequence comes from Canna indica, assembly GCA_034359265.1. NCBI lineage: Eukaryota > Viridiplantae > Streptophyta > Magnoliopsida > Zingiberales > Cannaceae > Canna > Canna indica. Next base: position 18,460,923 of record CP136892.1, read on the forward strand.
GTGTGAGTTGTGTGGATTGATAAGGTTTGATGGGTGTATTGCCATCAACTTCAACTTAAACATTTTAATTAGGCGTCCAAGCATATGAAGTTGATGCTAGTTATCACATCGAGTAATTTGTAAAAATTCTTTTTAGAGAATGATCTAGTCCTAGACATGGACGGCCTAAAAGAGGGTGAAGTCGGTACTGGGTTAGGTCTCATGTAGCTTTGACTTAGGTGTCATTCTACGCTATGTGTTTGACTTGACTCGGTCTTGACGAGGACGTCAAGACTCACGTGGAGATTTTAACACCCTATTTGCTTCTACACGAGGAGTACATTGAATGTTGTGTTGTTTAATAAGGCTTGATGGGCATACTCTCATCAACTTCATGCTAGTTATTCAAGCCTATGAAATTGATGGTCAATTATCCTATTGAATGGATGGTAACAATACTAAGTGAATCAAATCGATGTGCATCAATGAAACACAATCCGAAAGAATTAGAAGACCAACTAACATTATATAATATTTTGAATAGAAAAAATATTCAATCAGTCTACTCTACGTTGGCAATCAAGTGATATAATTGACCTCTTCTCCATTTCTTTAAATGAGTTGAAAAACTTCTTATTAGTAGAAATGAGTCAAAGAGATAAAATTTTCCATAAACCAAACAAGAACTACTAGAGTTCCCGACACCTAATTAAGATCAAACCGTAAGCATCTAAAATAATGTATGTTCACATCCACAACATGACATACTGACAACTAATCATCAGATCATGCAACATCAAGATTACCTTTCAAAAAGCCCAAGTTTGAGAATGACATCAGCCAGATTAGAATTTGCTTTGCCCACCAACTGAAAAAGCTTTTTCCTTTCCATGGTAAAAGTTCCAGTTTTCTCCAAACCACGGTTAATGTCTGTGAACTCTGCTACCATTCCATCAACCTAATAAAAAGGGAGTACAGAAATCCATCAGTGTTGAAGATTTACCCTTTTCATAGTCAGATATAAATCTTGTAACATACTTGCCGGATATAGTAATCTAAAGCAATGCTTTGTCCAAGAACACTTCCAATTGTACGAATACCATCTATACTCAAAGTTTTAAGTGTTATGTAGTCGAGTCCACCTTCCATCCAAGTCTCTAGAGTTGGTTTTTCGACTACTGCATAATCTGTGGTCCAATAATTCCATCCATGATTAGAAAAGGTTTATAAACATTACTTGTGCTCATCAGATTCAGAAAAAAGGACATCACAAATGATCAAATCTTAAAGCATTTATCCCCAAAAATATACATATAAAAATTTATATTATTGCTTCCCTCATACTGATAGCTGTACAAAAAATTTTACAGAACTAAGTATAGCTCAGCCACATGTTCGTTCAATAAGAATACCAAACATATTATTAAATTCTACAACTAGCATACAACAAAAACAACAACTATGAAAAAAGAGAAGTATGTTTGTAACCATATAAGAATAACAGAAGTAGGATCCATGAACCAAGATGAAGAGAGCCCACTCAATCAATCTAATAAATGTCACACCTGTTCTGCCCCAAAGTTAACACAACCATTCAAGTTGAAAATAATACTGTCTTTGAGCAATTTTAATTGACCTGCATTAGAACTTATCAGTCATCAAAAAAGAACTTAGCTACTGTTTCATTTCAGTGAAGAATTCCAAACTTCAAAAACACTAATGTACTTATGATGCATATGAACTCATCCTGAAGTAGATTCTACAAGATTCCACTGTGACGTAGTTTCAAAGAGCACCTCCACCTTTCCACCACTATTATTCCCAATAAGTGAAAAAGATTATTTCTCAGTTTATAAAGCATTTCCAATTACCTAAATCTAATAGTATATGGATTTTGATCTTTAGCGGTCTGATCTAATACAACAACAACAACTAAGCTTCAATCTCATACTAGATGAGGTCGGTTATATGCATTCTTTGTCTCCACATCCCTATGTTCAAGGCGGGATCCGCCCCAATAGCTAATAACTATAGATCCTTAGACACTATTTGACTCCATGTAATCTTAGGTCTTCCTCTACCCTTATGCAAGTACATGATAGATGAAAAGAAATATATTATAGGTATATTCTTGTAGGCAACTTTGGCATGCGTACCATCCTTTCTCATATCTGATAGCAAACCTGAAGCATGTTTTTCAACAATCTTCAGGTATCCATCAGCTTCATGGTCAGAAACATTAAACAATACAACAGAACCATAGTGAAAAACCATCATATAGTGGCAAACGCTCTCGTTAAGAAAACCAGCTTCCATAACCTGAAATGTGTAAGAAGGCATTATCTTAATAACACTATATAAAATTGTAACAAATCAGCATTAGGATATCCACAAACTGTATAAAAAGAAAATCAAATCAGCACGAATGAGTTCATAATATAACATGATACAAGAAAAATAGGTTAGAGGAATCCCTATATGCCCGTGCATCAGCAATTCAATCTCCTTGTTCTGATTCATGAACTTTTCTGTAACTGATACGGTAGTATGCTATTTAGTATGCCAGCTATTGTCAGGAATAGGGATCCAATATAGCTCGAGTTTATAGACATAAGAAACAAAAGATATAAATGCACACACATTCTCACTCTAGAATTATTCAACACACGTCAACAAGAATACCACATTAAATAAACAAATAAATCTATCAATATTACACGAGTTAGATACTTAGATGCATAGCCAACTATTTTGTAAGACCAAATATCTAATCTAATATAGCCAAAGATCCAAATAAGAACGGTAATATGATATTACAACTCCCCCCCTCTAAAAAAAATAATAGTAGCTTACATGAGGATCGTAGTATCTGAGGACAACGTAATTGGTGGCACGGGAGGTAGGCGGAACAACATTGAACGCATTCTGAGCCTGCAAGCTCCTCAAATCAATACTGCCATCCAATCCACCAGAGTCGTAAGGAAAACAAGCCCTAGCAAAAAAGAAGTCGAAACAAATGCGAATCAAATTCAAAAGAGGAAGACTTAGGGCACCTGGTGCACAAGAAGTAGGCTTTAACGGGGATAAACCGGCTCTGCTCTTCCTGCTGGACCTGCAGGAGGTGATCTTGGTACCCGCCTTCCTCGGAGAAGGAGGCGGCGAGCTGCTGTTCCTCCCGCCGCTCTAGCTGCGGGTCGGAAGAAGAGAGGGAGGACAAGGGCCTCGGAAATCGATCGCCAGCCGGTTGGCGGATGAATTCAGAGCGACGGATGTGTGTCCGGCGAGGGAGGAGGGTGGAGAGGCGGCTGCACGAGAGAGGGAGAGGGGGCAGCGTTCGGGAGGGGGCAGCGCGGACGTGGAGAGATTTGTAGGGACGGGGAGAAGGATAGGAAGGGGAGAGCATCGCCTTGAAGTGAGAGGAAGAAATCTCCATGGCCGTTACATTGGCCGCCGTTACGATTTACTAAGACAAACCCCAAGCCGTGAAGCAGCCACGAGAAGACGAACGATATATTACAGCGCGAGAATTAGAAGTTAAACGGCCCTTTTGTTCGCAAACTGCTCATCACATGACACCAAACAGGGACAAGGACAAGACATCAGATGTTCTGGAACAATAGCTATACCGTGTTTGTTTCGTCAAAAACAAGATACGATATTCCGTTCTGTCATGCGTTTGTTTCGCTATAACAAAGTATTATATATGACAAATGACTAAAATACTCTTGTAAATTAGTCTTAAAATTAATTAATATGTAAAAAAATATTAATATATAGTATCAAATACTTTAATACAATAAGAAGTTTTAGTTTAACTAATAAGTGTTCAACTAATTTTCAATTAACCTAAAAGTATAACAATAGGATAATACCGAAAAATATAAAAATCATACCAAACGATTTCCAATCTGAAATCTGACACCACCATCGCGTTCAGCACGCGAAAATTTACAACTTTGGTATTCACCTCGACTCGATCCGACGATTCTACGATCAAAGGAAGGGGTAATTTTGACAATTGCAGCCCTTGTCCTCCGCCCGATTTCGGTGTACCGAAAAATTTCTCGGTACACCAAAATGAGTGGAAATCTTGTCCCGGACAAGGAGAAGTCCTTGTCCCGAAGCTTCTTTTGCAAACCAAACGGGGGACATGGGCGGATGTCCAGTCCAGTCCCCCGTTTTTTAGCAAACCAAACGGGCCCAAAGCCTAGAAAAAGATATTATAGAGGAACATTAGGTTTAATTATATTTTTGATTTCTCAAAATATCACATTTTTTTTCGTTCGGTCCTTATTTTTAAAAATTTTCGTTTAGTTCATAATTTTTTTTTTTCCATTCGGTCTATTCGTTAACTTTTGATGTTAAGTACCAACATGACAATACTGACATGGATTAAAGATAAAATGAAGGAGCAAACAAAAAAAATATTTTAAGAGACTAAATGGAAAAAATATATGAGGGACCAAACAAAAAAAAAGACATTTTAAGGGACTAAATGAAAAATTTGTATATATTTTTTTACCCAATAATAAAAAAAAAATATTTTAATAACTTAAAACATTATATATAAGTTTTATCATCTTATTCACCAATATAAAATTTCATCAATTTTTTTTCTTTATTATGGACCAAGACCTCGTATGATTATATTTTTTAATTCCTGTTAAATTGGTGTGCTTTAGAAATTGTAAAAAATTATTCTATTTATTTACATGCTCAAATATAACAATATTATCATGTGAAAATGCGCTACTAAAGGATTTGTTAGTGGCAAAAATTTCACCATTTCAGTTTGACATTAGTTCCCTTGTATTAACTTGTGAGAGAACTTCACATATTTCAAGTCCCAAAATATATACCACATATTCAAAAAATATTTTGATCCTAGTTAATAGTGACGGCGTCACTACGGCTTTGCGACGTCATAGCCGTCGCAAAGCCGTATCATATAGTAGTTTAAAAAAAAACATTAAAATAAAGCTTGACTAATTTAAGTCATGTAAAGCTACAAATACAGATACTTTGTCTCTAATATCTAGTTAATCTTCAAGCCCATTAGTATATCAATCATCTAGTTTAGAATACGTTTACAACATGTATCAAAAAATTCGTTTAAAACATGCATCAAAAATAGTTTACAGACCCAGCAATAAGGACAACAAGACTATGAGATAGAACATGAGCCAATAAATACATGAGCCTCCGGGATACCAAAAGGTAACAAATCCAATACCCCACTGCACAAAGAGAAAGGTAAAATCACTTGAGACTATGAGAGAAATAATGAAATGAAGGGAAAAAATAGTTAAAGGAGCATTGAAGCATCTGAATGCCAAACAATAGAAGACAAGACATGTTACACCCTACCAAGAATGCAAACTATAGAAGTTATCAATGCCCTTCTCATTATGAAACTTCAAAGCTGCCCAAACACCAATTCATGACAAGGTTGTGCATGTTAACAATTTTCTCATAATAAGATTCCTATTATCATAAGTTCATAACTCAAATACATCAATTGAGCAGTTATGCTCATAATCTGGCATATGTTTGCTGCAACAAGAAAAAAAAGAGAATTAATTATGTAAAAAAGTATATTAGCATACAAAATCCAGTAAGAACTTAAAGGAAAAACATGTTATATACATTGGTTGGTAGCTCTACTGATGGATTTGGTGCTCTATCTATCCGACAACCCCTGGCGTTATGCCCGTACTGGTGGCATTTACTGCACATGGTTGAGGTGTACACTCTTTTAAGTTTTGTGACTTTATCAGTGGGTTCATCAGGTTCTCTTCTCCTTAATTTTAGTGGTCTTCCTGCTCTCCTTTTGAAAATAGGTGGCAACAAAGGTTCTTGCTCAACCTTAGGCCACATATTTTGCCCATTGATAGGACTAATCATGTGGTTGTAGTATCTATGATAAGCTTCCCTCTTATAACAATCAGCCACATAATCCACGAGATTAAAACCCTTGTGGAATATACTAGCCACTGCATGCCTACATGGGATACCCACTAAATCCCAAAAGTTACAAGTACATGTGTGCTTGTTCAAATCAACAATAAACTTTTCAACCAAATTAATGTGTGTAACTTCAAGTATCATTTCCCCTGAAAGCTTAGGGAACCAATTATCACTAGATTCTATCTCCTTATCCAACCTTCTCCTAATTTTAGGCATTACTACCCCTTCATACCTTGTAAATTTTTCTCTATGACTAGCAGCCCTACACATCAAATAAGACCTAATCCACTCAAACATAGTAATTATAGGTTTGTCTCTAGCTTCTAAAATAGTACTATTAAAAGCCTCAGAAATGTTGTTCATTAGAACATAGCATTTAGGATAAAAGCTAAAGGCACTCCTACACCAAGCTTGTTTAGGGATAGCTTCCAACCAATCATATGCTTCCTTGTATATGGCTTTGATTTGCTCCATCTTCTCTCTATGTGCTCCAGCAAAAGTGGCATTTGCTGCACCATGCATCAGTGTCTTCATCATAAGCCCTGCCCCAAACTTCTTCTTGAAGTTGTTGTACAAATGTCTGAGACAAAATCTATGCTCAACCCCGTGAAGCAACTCATCAAACACGGGTAACAACCCCTGCAAATTCGGGTAAGTACAAGGTCAATCCAATAGTAAAGAGATATTATAAATTTGGATTGGAATACCTTTTGTTGGTCTGACATGAATACCCATCTGTGTGTTCTAACATCTCCAATGTCATCCAATAATAACTCCAATAAAAACTTCCAAGAGTCCTTTGTTTCAGACTCAACCACTGCAAATGCCAATGGAAAGTATTGATCATTAGCATCTCTCCCCACAGCAACTAGCAACACACCACCATATTTTGTCTTCAAGTGGCACCCATCAACACCTATAAAAGGCCTACAACCTTGCAAAAATCCTTTTTTACTTCCTTCAAAGCACATGTACAACCTCTGAAATATAGGTTGCAGACTTCCTTGTGGCCTTTCTATTTGCAGTTTGCAGGTGTTGTGGTTGCTAGCCCTCAGCATCTCTGCCAAATACCTACGCAAGTTGGCATATTGTTCCTTAGCTGTCCCCTCCATTATATTCTTAGTCTTCTTCAATGCATTGAATGCTGTGTGAATGGATATACCTGCAATTCACACAATAGAAACATGAATTAACTAAGCATTTTAGTAACTAACAGAAACATTAAAAAAGACTCAACAATAGTAGGTTAGTGCTTATACTTGCTGAATACTTGGATTGTATCTCAACAATTATCTCAGACAACTTTGTCTTAGATGAACCCCTGACCTTGTCAACTACTTTCTCAGCAACCCATGAACTTCTGGCATTTTTGTTATTGAAAACTTTGTTACACATGTGTTTATCAACCAGTGTCTTCAGTCTAAATGTATTAGTCTTGCCAACTCTGCTGCATAGTGCTACAAACTCGCAGGAACCTTGGCATGTAACTCTCACTCTCTTAGCATCATTTTTCTTAAACTTTAGTGCCCTACCATTGAGTAATGCATACTCTTGGATAACTTCTTTGAATTCCTTAGTTGAAGTAAACTCCATCCCCAGCTGCAATTTGAAATCCTTCCCCATCTCCTCCTTCCTATACCTCGGGTATCTTGGTTTCCTCCCAAATTTTGAATCAGAATATGAGTCCAAACTATCCAACTCCTCACTATCATATTGACTATCAATTTCCTCCGTTGTTGCAAGTCCATTTACAGTAGCTTCAATAGTCTATTTTTTGTTAATGGGAAGTTTGCTCTTGCCTCCCTTGGTCTTCACTATACTTCCACCCTCAACAGGCTCAATGACACCATAGTGCTCAAAGCAGTCTCCACCTTTCTCTCGTTCCACCTCAGAGTCATTAAAATCCACACTCTTGACACTATCATCATCACTTTGCCCTTCAGCTTCATTATCGTCCCCAACTCCATTATCTATTGCAACCTCTCTACTAGTGTTACCTTCATCAATCTCCATGCCCTCCACAACTCCACCTTCTTCTATATACAACTCCACTACTTTATCATCTACTTCTATGGCACAATTTGATAAATGCATAGCATGACTATCACAACTCAATACTTTAAGCCCATGACTTAAACTCTTTCCTAGAATCTTATACCATAACTTACTATTTCTTGAGTACCCACGGTCCTTAGCATGGTTCAAAGCTTCAAAGTAAGACCACTTGTCCACATCTATTACTACTACAACTATTTTGCCATTTTCATATTTCAATTCCGGTCCATGGACAAGCTTTCCAGAATAGTGTATGTGCAAGTAAAAAGAGTCTTCCATTGCTAGAATACAACATACACAAACAACAAATTAACAACATATATCAAGGTTTAGAAGTGATTCCTAACATACATGCAATAAAGAAATCACTACTTTGAAGTATAGGAAAATACATGCAATGTTCCATCTTCTCTCCTCTTACACTAGATCTCTACCATGCATCATTAACTGAAGATTACTAAGCATTGGCAGCATCAAATATCAATTTTGCAATAACAACATGCCAGCATTTCTTGCACATTAACTGAAGATTGCTAAGCATTGGCCTATGAGGAATCGATCAACATAATTACTTTACCAAAGATGTTAAGTAAACTGGCAACTCAAATACTATGTTCATTGCACATGGTAAGTGGGGCTTCAAGCCATTTATTATTCAAACCAAGATTTTAAAAGTTAAGAAATCATTGCAGTAAAATCAATCAACATTAAATTAAGCTTCCTGAAGTTGGTGAATAAAAAAAAAAGCTCACCTGACAAAATTCCAGAAATCACTTCAAATGTGAAGTTTTTGCTCACATCTAATGGTTATGTACAATTATCAGAAGGGCATAGATCAGGATAACCAGTACCCTTGCAAAAATAATCAAAAGAGGTGAGCAGAGCCCAAACTTTTATTGGAAAGATAGGAGAAAGATGGGAGATGATGGGAGACGAGGAAAGATAGGAGAAAGATGGGAGACGATGTGTTTGGTGGACATCGACGGTGTGGCGGCGAAGAGAGGAGGAGGACGAAGATGGAAAAATCTTAAAGCCGGAGGAGATGGAGAGATGAGATGGGCCGGGGGTGGAGCAATACCTGCGCTATGTGGTGGACGTCGATGGTGCGGCGACAGAGAGAGGACGACAGAGACAAAGAAATATGGCCGGTGGAGAAAGAAATATGGCCGACGGAGAGATGAGGACGAGGATGGAGTGGGATCGATGGAGAAGTAGCTTTCTGCGTAAGGATGAGACGCAGGTAGATGAAAGGTTATGTATTTAAAAAATTACTTTTAAAGCACAAGCTTTTTATTAGCAATTAATTATATCAGATAATTTTAATTTCCACCTCAGCTATTATGCCTCCACCTAATATGCTAGGTTGGCACTTAACGGTGAGAGTTAACAGAAAGTTGTCTCTAACAAATATAGGAGGGCACATTTTTATATGACCTTTGAGATACTTATTTTAAAAAGTGACACTTTTTTATAAATTTAACAAAAATTAGTCAAGAGAATAATTTTTTGAATAAAAATTACCCTCGTTAAATCATTAATACATGATTGTATGATGAAAAGATATGCCTATTTTAACAACCCATCCAGGTGTCAACAATCTGGGACAACCCGTCTGACAAACAAATAATGGATAGAGACAACATATCCCACACTAGGTGTCAACAACACAGGATAACCTAGGAATACCCCCTCCATATGCCAACAAGAGACAGATAACACACCTCACTCTGGATGTCGGCAACCCAGGACAACCCGAAACAACCCGTCAAGGGTGTCAGTTGTATTAAAAATATCTTTCTTAACAAATATGTGGCAGAGGTTAGCTACATTGCGCGGTGAGCGCACGTGGGGCCATGGTGCAAGGCCGTGGTTGTGATTGGGTGGGGTCGTAGTCGCATGTCGGTAGGGCCAAGGTGCGAGGATAATGCGTGGCGGTATGAGTACGAGGATGAGGCAACTCAGACAATGTCGGGAGAGAGGAAAGGAACGAGAAATGAAAATAAAATTACGGATTGCATGTACTAACTTTATTTGTTAAATTTGAATTATTTTTTAAATTAAAAATAATTATATAAAAGAATTCTGTTTTAGAGAGAAAGATTGAATAATATTATATGTGAAGGTTGATTCAATTTGAACCTGATCCGAATCTAGAAATCAAGTCAACTTAGATTAATAGGCTAGACACAGCTATTTAGGCCGAATAAAAATAGGACAAGAAAATTCTCCTGCGGGGTTAGCCTACCCTTTTGGGCCAAGTGGGCAGGTCGAGCCCACTACACCAGCAAGCCCCTGCGTGGGAGGCACACGGGAGTTCACTACATTTGTGCTCGCGTTTGTTGCATGTAAGCAAGTGCATTGTGTGGCATGCGCCGCACGCAATCCACCCATTTTTCGTTAATTTTAGATCGAGTCAAAATTGAAGCTTATAGCTTCAGTCAGTAGGTCGAGCTCCATTTCTTTTAGCTAATCAGGCTACATACGGGGTGCTCAAATCTTCGTCTTCTTCTCTAGTTGTATCCTTTGTTTTGAACATAGGAAATTTTGTAGTTGTTATGCCCAAAAATTATAAAATAATATTTTATTCCTTAGTAGAGGATCGTGGGCCCGAGTTAGCATGGATTGGCGTAGAGTCGCAGAATTTAATTCGGGTAAGCTTTATATATATGGAAAAAATTTAGGAAAAGTATACTTATTTTATTATGTGATTTAGCATGCTAGGATGATAGAGGGTTCCGAGATGAGTTCAGCGGTTCAATCGGAACATGGAATTGAAGTTAGAACATGTTAGATATAGACTAATTTAGTCGGATAACTTAAGTGGGGGCGTTTTGGTCATTTAGACCAAACAGGGGTCCATAAATTAGAACCTAGGGGCGTGTGGCCAGGGGTTTTTGCCACACGCCACCCGATGCTTAGAGAGGAGGAGAGAGAGGCACCGTCGAGAGGAGGAGGAGGAGGAGTTCCGGTGGCGGATTTTGCAAGATCGTTGGAGTTCAACGTAGGAAGATCCCTAGCTTCTTCTTCCTCCCCGGTTTCTCCAAAAGAGGTGAGTGGATTAGCCTTCTTCTTCTTCCTCTTTTCTTCATCAGCCATGCTGCCCCTATGTCATGGGGTTCTTGTCATTTTTCGTTGGATTTTTCATGAATCGAATTGGTTAATCGCGTTGAGAGTTTTACCGTGATTGCAATGATTCTATCAGATTGATTTTTGGGCGATTGGCCGCCCCTTACCTTGATGTGTTGCCCCCTTCTTCTTCAGTTCTTGATGAATTCTTTGAGGTTTCTTGATGTTTGTTGAGGGTTCTTGGTGATTGTTTGATATCTTGATGAAAGGGGGGAGAAGGAGGGTGTTTAGGGTGTGTCGCCCCCTTGTAGGGCACTTTAGAAACCCTAGGGTGGCCGACCACCCCAAAGGTGAGATTTTTAGGGGTTCAATATATTTCTCACACCTAGGAGATACACTAGCTAGTCTATCGGTATTGACTATTTCATGCCGGATTTAGAGATAAATTAGTCGAGATTGCTGTTCAATCTGAACTAATGGAATACTTGAATTAATATGACTTGTGAGATTGCTGTTCAATTCACAAAAGTCTATTAAATTGCTAGAAATAAAGAAACCCATCCTTAGCATCTATGATCAATCATACGATCCGAAATCGAGAATGTACCTTTAGCTAGACTTTTCTCTCATTGATTTCTCCTTAATTTTAATCATTATTTTTAATTACTATTTTTATTTCAGTTTGCATCTAATCAAAATCCCCCCTCTTTTTAATTTCTGGTTTTGAAAGAATTTGAAACTAATCAGTCTCTGTGGATTCGACCATACTTGTCACGACTATAAAATCTCAAGAAGTAGGTATTTATTTTTGGTGGATTCAACACCCATCAGTGCATGCTTATCTTATTTTACTTGTATTATTAGTTATCTTGTTAAGTTATTTCTTATTGTGCCTAAGTTGAAAATTGAACTACATAACTTAAAAATCGATAAATTAACATTGAAACTTAGACATACTATTCACCCTCTGCCCCCTCTAGTGTGATATTTTAGCTAACACCTATTGCCCGAGGCAGCTTTGTTCCGAAACGTAACAGTAGGTGACTCGAAAACAACACAATAGAAGGAAACACCAAATTATAGTTGTAAAACTCATTAAACAAATAATTACAATCAAAAAGCCTGACACTACATATGATAAAAGATAATTCATTTAGATACTTGATTAAACAAAGTATTTAATAATTTATATTCTACAAAACTCCAAAATCAGTAGTTATTTAAATCTGAGTATATGTTTAATATTTTACTTCTTTGTGTCCAATAGATATACCTAAGATTGGTTTTGGGTTAGGCTATAATGGTAGAGTACACTGCCGAGGAATTAGAGCCCGAGGAAGGGCCTGGCTTGGGGGCGTGTGTGCCTACCCGAGGGTTATCGACAAATGTTCTAATGGTCCTGGAAATTCTATTGGGATATGTATCGATGATTATCTATTTAAATTTACTATAGACATGATTGTGCTTGTGTTTGAGACTGGAGTATGGTTGGGCTGATCAGCGTGTGGATAATGGACCAGAAAACTCGTTAGTGTGCCACGCTGACGACATAAATGAAGTGACATTGGTTGGATAGCCTTTCCCAACTAGACTGAGTTACCTAAGGCTAGAGGGCCTTCGTAGCTCAGGGAGCCATGGGCAAGAAGCTCATTGGCGCGTCATAGTGATCGACTCATATGTTTACTCATTGCATTCTTTGTTTGTATCTGGGCCGGGTAGGCCAGCATGGAGGGGGTGCGAGTGCACAGGTTTCATGGTTGGATTTCTTTTCTCATGAATTATAATGTTAACTTGTTTAAATTGGCTGATTTGCCCGAGTGGTTAAGGTGGAAGACTTAAGATCTTCTGCACATAAGTGCCCATGGGTTCGAACCCCATAGCTAGCACATTTTACTATATATACATAATATTAAAAAAAACATAACTTAGTGACGCGTCATTCATAGTTTAGTCTTAGGGGTTATTTATGCATTTTACTACATGGACTTGTATACATATTTTGTGGTCTTAATATTTTATCAAAGTTATACATTCACTGGTTATCATTCGGTATCTGCAAGTTTATCATTTTATTATGCATTAGTATACATGATTTGGTAGGCTTCGGAGTATATATGTGTACTCTGGCCGGTCACATGATCTTGAATTTTTGGGTGTGACAAAGTGGCATCAAAGCATGGTTAGGTCATGATTACGACAATAAGGGCATAGAGTATTATATGAGCATTGCTAGCGTGTCGACATATAATGTATCATATTCATGAGATCGGGCGACTGAGCTTGCGCACCAGTGGCGGTATATGTGATCATTTAATAGTTGTAAATTAAAATATTTAAATTGGTTATTGTATGTTTTCTTGGTAGTCAAATGAAATAGTAGTGGGGGCAATTCCATAGGCTGATGCCACGATCATGGGCGACCAGTCTAGGAGAATGTTGAGCGGGATCCCAAAGTGGTCCAACTTGGGACTTTGCTCTGAGAGATTTGTCATAGGAGTCACCGGAGTTCTCCTACTTGATCTCATACAAGGGTGAGTGATTTGCCCTTCTTTGATGAATACCTTTCCCTTGATGTGGCGGGTCATGCTATTGGGGATTTTTGGAGAAATTTTTCATATTGATTCTTGATTTCTTGGTAATCACCATTGAATTGATGCTTAATGATGATATATGAAGTTTGTAGTGGATGGCTTGTTGGGTGGCAGCCCTTGGAAAGGGTTGTCCCTCTTCCTTTTGCTGGCTGCAAGGGGAGTGGTATTTGGTGTACTGAAATTTAATTTTTTCCCCTTGAGTTAGATGATGGTTTCTTCATGGATTGGTGCTCTATGAAGTGAAAATAGAGATGAATTGGTAGGAATTATTTTAGGGCAGCCCCTATGCCCTGTTGTTAATTAGGATATCGAAGAGAAAGTGAGAATCCATCTTAATGATACACTGCTAAATTTTTTGCTTAATTGCAAAGGTCAGAAGTAGCTTTGACTGTAATGTTATCAAAATAAAAAGCCAAGATATATCCAGAACAATAAATAGACTTTGCATGAAATCAGTAGTCGTCATAATCCTTAGCAACAAATTAGGGGTGTGCATGGGTACCGGATAGACCTGAACCGGTTGGAACCTACCCGATCGGGTAGGTTCCGGGTAGACCTAAAATTTTTTGGGTAAGGTCCGGGTAACAAATCAAGGAACCGGTTAAATCCGGCTTCGGTTCCACCGGAACCAGTGTTGGAACCTGTTCTAGAACTTATTCAGGAACTTATTCTGGAACATGTTCTGGAATATGTTTTGAAACCTGTTAGAACCTGTTCTAGATTGAATTTTAAGAGATCACAAGAATAATAAATATGAAAACATGATCTCCAACCCTTCCTATTGGTTAAAAATCGAAAGGCCGCAATGAGCCTACAATTTAGAACCGCAAGGTTGCATGAGCTCGTTATAGGCTACATAGGTCTCCGACGAGATCGGAAAATCAAAAACAAAAATCATTTTTCAAGTCATATCATGAGCGGGCAAAACCAACTCAAATTTAACTAGTATCATAACTCCAACTTTAAGATGACAAGTAATATAAAGGAGGTGATACTAAACATATCTAGATGCCAATTTTCATACCTATGACATCATGATGGCTTGGAGTTGCAACCAAAGATGGATTCTTCATTGAAGTCCATGGTCAACTTCAATTCTTCAATTTTCTTTACCCTTGTATGGTTGCTCCCCCTACAAAAGAGCATGAGACATTTGGTACCCAAATGGCTTTGGATCCTTGGGGGTTAGAGGGCTTAGCTACCCAAAGTGTTTTAACTCCACTTGAGTTCATCTTAAATGCGCAATCATATATAGCATGCCCATAGACACTGCAACAAAAATAATGACTATGAAACTTTTTGTTATCATTTTTCTTAGCATGAGATTTTGCATTACACTACAACACATCGTTGGAATTCTGACGGCAGATTATAAAGAAATTCTGACGTCGGAGGGAGTAAATATATGCATTCTGACGGCAGTGAATCCGTCGAAAACGCGTGTCAAAAACCTTCCGCTTAATTTCAAATATTGACGTCTATCCTGGCGTAAAGATTAAAATTTCGACGGCGTGTGCGGTCGAAACGAGACGTCAGTATCTAAGACGAGGACATTATGCTTAGCATATTGACGCCTGCACAGGCGTCAATATGCCAAGCATATTAATTAGCTAATTAACCCATTTTTTTCGTTTTTTAAATAAATTTTACTCCTAATCAATAATTAATATATTAATTAGCTAATTAATTTAAAATTAATCAAATTATCATCAAAATTCACAATTTTATTTAATTGGAACAGTAATACAAAATTTAATTTAAACAGTACTCAGTAATTTTATTTACAAATAAAATTAAATAATTTAATCTTCATCGTCGTCCATATCCTCCTGCTCCTCCTCGTCTTCTTGGTCTTCCTCGTCGTCTTCTCTATACGGATCAACATCTCTATCTGTACATTTATATCAATTATAAGCATATAAATTTTAATATTATTAATTAAAATATTCAGTATGACAATATATAAATTACTTACAGTTTTGAAATGGATCTTTACTTGTACCTTCTCCGAGATTAGCCGGTGGTATTTCGTGAGGAAGACTTTCAGGAACATACAATCGATCCTGTTAAAAAACATATTTAATTAATTACAATGCTAAAAATATCAACTACAAATAAATTAAATAAATACATACATAATCAATTGGCGAGGAAAACATATTAGCTTGATTAATAATTGGATTTAGTCCCTGTGACGATGAATTATTAAATTGTTGTTGGAACCACATCTGCTCCATTCTGTTCAGTCTTTGCTGAACCTCCCTCATCTCAGCATCATGTTTTTGCTGCATTTCTTTCATTGCAGCCTCTTGTTGCCGCCGAAGCTCGTCATATGTTGCATCGTGGGAAGATGCAACAGAAGATTGTCGATGACGTTCATAAAATTGACTTGGTGTGACTCCAATCCCTTGTAGGCGAACTCGAGAATGATGTTCGGGACCAGATATTTCCCGATATACTTGGTTCTCGAGTTGAACTCGCTCTGTTGTTGGATTAGTCTCAAGTCGTTCATTAAGTGTTTGTTCGGCGGTGGCCTACATTTCAAAAAATAGATTATAAATTTAAAAAATATTAATTTAATTCATTCGTAGATATGTTATACCATAAATTGAGCAGCTTCTTCGCGTACATATCCTCGTCCACTTCTACGAAGATGTGTTGTTCTATACACTTCGAGCTCACTGGGCTCTCTATTATGCGTACGTCGCTTCACACAATATAAATAAAAATTAATTATTTACAAGATATTAAAAATAAAAACAAATAAATTATAAATTATTTACTAAACTACTTACAAAATCAGCACGTCTTTGAATGTAAGGGGTCGCACCGCTAGTATGTATGCAATCTTGAGTTGCACTTCTTGCCCTTCGACCCCGTTCAGACGCAGCCTGTCATATTTAATTATAATTATAAAATAAATATTACAAGTATCAAAATATAATTTTTTACCTGACTAGCCGACGAATGCCAATAATCGACCATTCTTATCCATGATTCTCTACTAACATTTCGTGGTCGACGTGAGTAGTTTTCCTCTTTTGACTCTTCAATTTTAAAATATATTTTTTTAATATAAGTTTATAATTTTTAAATTTTCTGTCGAAGGCTGCCATAGTAGTGCGATAAATACGATCCCTGTTCTCAGTAGGGATCAAAAAATATCTCTGCATTTATAAATGATATTAGTTGAAACCCAAAATATATATTGTATATATAATTTCACGCAACTAAATAATGCAATCTAACATAAATTCATATAAATTCATAACATACCAATAATTGCTCCCATAATCCATTCTTATATATGGAAGAAATTTGATTCCAAGGGTCAGGCGTCAATGGTAAGAATGTAGAATCACGCACAAGTAACCCCATAAAACGTGAGTATAATCTGTGGCCGCCATCATGACTTTGACCCCAATCAGAAAAATTGACCATAATTAACTGGTCGGAATTAAGTGTATACACAGAAGAAGCTGTACAATATGGAGACCCTTCATGTTGCATTTGTGTTGTAGTGTCTGTTTTTAAATTACATCAGAAAATATTAATACCAATTTGATTAAATAAATAATGTTCACATGTATAATGATATAAAAACTAACTCCAAATG
The DNA here is from genome assembly GCA_034359265.1 of Canna indica. Taxonomy (NCBI): domain Eukaryota; kingdom Viridiplantae; phylum Streptophyta; class Magnoliopsida; order Zingiberales; family Cannaceae; genus Canna; species Canna indica. Next base: position 18,478,197 of record CP136892.1, read on the forward strand.
TAGAAAGGTCTGTGAATTCGTCCTTGTGACGACCCAGGACGATCACTCTCGGGGCTAAGCTCACCCTCCTCGCGAGTCTCAGCATCTGAATCAATTATTCTTGATCTTGACATCCTGTATAATAACATAATATTATATATTGATAAATACATAAAGATTAACAAATTATATAAATAATATTGATAAATAATAAATCATTTACCGATGTCATATAAATCTCTAGGATATACATTTATGACATGCGACCACTCATTATTCTTCGGATCTGACATATAAAATACTTGTTTTGCTTGTGATGAAAACACATACGGGTCATCTTTTAGAAATGCACCGGTATGAAATAATCGAGAAAGATTAACTAATGTGAATCCATTCTCATCCACTCGTAAACCCCGTGAATTTCTTATATCAACCCATTCAGCACGAAAAAGAACTACCTTGAATACCCCACGATAGTCCAATTCAATTACATCCGTTAGAACTCCATAATATTGACGATTGTCAGCCTCAACCATTAAACCATTATTTTGTGTTTTACGCAATCTTTCTCGTTGCTTGGTATGAAATCTATAACCATTTATAATCAATCCATCGTATTTTTTAATTACAGATACTGGACCTCGAGCTAACGCAAGTAGTGAAGCATCACAATCATTTTGTATCATTTCCGATACTTTATCTTGTAACCACAATGCGAATCTCTCTATGATCCACCTTTGTTGTTGAGCATTTGATGGAACTGATAAATTATTTATATGACATTGTTCTTCAAGAAATTGCCTGAGACAATAAAATAAAAATTACACCAATAATCTTAAAATAACTTAAAATATGGAGACATTTAATAACAATTGATACCTTTTGTATGGTTCAATCATTGGAGTATGCAACAAGACATATCTGTACATTTGTGCATACGCATTTAAATCCAACGTACTAATGCGAGCTTTGCCAATAAATCGACCACCAGAAGAAAATAAGTAGTTTTCAATATTTTCAACTTCATAATTTCTTTGCGGTCGATTGAACACCGTTTCAATATTATTTAAATATCGAGAACAAAATGTAAGACATTCATCAGCAATATATCCTTCAGCGATGGATCCCTCTGGTTGTGCTTTATTTCGAACATGAGATTTATATCTCATAAATAACCTATGAACACGAGACAAATTCATGTTGGAAGGTGAATCATGCGGACCACGAGACAAATATAAATAAAACAAACCTTTCAATTGGGTACATCCAACGGTAATGAACAGGACCACCAAGTTTCACCTCTGTTGGAAGGTGAATCATCAAATGCACCATAATAGTGAAAAAACTCGGTGGAAATATTTGCTCCATTTTACATAAGAGCAAAGGCACACGTGATTGCAAATCGTCCAGGGCACAATGGTCTAAATTGGCACTGCATAACTTTTTGAAAAATGCAGAAATCTCTTTAACAATGAGGAGAACATCTTTATGCACAATTCCTCGTAATGCATGCGGAAAAACATCTTGAAGCAGTATATGTGAATCATGACTCTTCAAGTTTTGTAATCTATGATCTTTGAGATTCACACATCTAGAAATATTTGATGAATATCCATCGGGCACTTTCATATTTTTGATACATGTCAGCATGAGATCCTTTTCAATAGTGGACATTGAATAAATTGCCAAGGGTATATCATATCTGCCATTTGGTAATAATATTGGATGTAAATGATGTCTTATATTCATGTCTTGCAAATCTAATCGTGCATTTAAATTATCTTTCCCTTTTCCATCAATATCCAATATAGTACCAATCAGATTATCACATATATTTTTCTCAATATGCATAACATCCAAATTATGGCGCAATGGATTATGCTGCCAATATGGTAATTCAAAAAATATACTTTTCTTTTTCCATAATCCAAAATCGGTCCTCTGAAAACTTTGCTGAGTTTGTGTGTCTGCATTAATCCCTTCTGACTCACTACCCAAATTATTTCGAGTGCGCTTTTTACTTGTGTTGGTAGTTTTGCCATAAACATGTTTAATGTGTTGAATCTGCTCGTAAATAATTTTTGAATCAACTGACACTGGTGCATTATCATTTTCTATTGTCCCGTCAAATAATTCAGTGTCCTGACGAAACGGATGTTCTTGTGACAACCATCTACGATGGCCTAAATAACAATGTTTTTTTCCGTATTTAAGCCAACGAGAATCTGTCTTATCACCGCATATGGGACATGCATATCGTCCTTTAGTGCTCCAACCTGATAACATTGCATATGCTGGAAAATCATTAATGGTCCACATTAAAGCTGCACGCAGAGTAAATTGTTCGCCGGAGATACTATCAAATGCTGTTACTCCGCTCCACAATAGCTTCAATTCTGAAATGAGAGGTTGTAAGTACACATCAATGTCATTTCCTGGTCCCTTAGCGCCTGGAATTAACATTGATAACATGATTGAAGATCTCTTCATACATGCCCACGGTTCCATATTATAGGGTATCAATACAACAGGCCAAGTGCTATAAGTTGTGCTCATTGATCGAAATGGATTAAATCCATCACTTGCAAGACCCAATCTAACATTACGTGAATCAACAGCGAAGTCTGGATATCTTCTGTCAAAAGCTTGCCAAGCTTCTGCATCAGCAGGATGTCGTATGATTCCATCTTTGGTGCGTCTTTCAGAATGCCATCTCATCGAGCTTGCTGTCTTCGATGACATATATAAACGAGTCAGTCTTGGAATAAGTGGAAAATATCGTAACACTTTTGCAGGGTTTTTTTTCCGTTCTAACTGACTTGTTGATTCATCATTAGTTGAAGAGGAAGTCCATCGAGACAATCCACAAATGTTGCATGTTGATGCTTCCGCAGTTTCATCCATGTATAAAATGCAATCATTTGGACAAGCATGTATCTTTTGATAGAATAAACCCAAATCTTTCACATATTTTTTTGCTTGATAACACGTTGATGGAAGTGTATTGCCTTCTGGAAAAGCTTCTTTCAACAATTCTAACAACATTGAGAACGACTTTCCAGACCAACCATTAAGAACCTTTATATGATATAATTGAATGATAAATGATGCTTTACTGTATTTTACACAATTTGGATACAGAGGAACATCAAGATCATCCATCATAGATTCTTGTGGCGGTTCGAATGCATTTGGAGCTTCATCAAGATTAACATTTGATGTTTCATCATTGACATCAATTGGTGTTTCATCATTGTGAGAATGTAGTTGATGGGATGCTTCAGCTCTGTTTGATATATCAAGTTGTGCTTCTGTTGTCGGATATAAAGGTTCACCATGGTAATACCAAATGGTATATCTCGGTAAAATTCCATTCCATATTAAGTGTCTTTCAACATCTTCTGGTTTATGATATTTCCTATTGATGCATTTTTTGCACGGACAATTCATTGTGCCATCTTCATCCAATCCATTATCAATTGCGAACTGCATAAAATTTTTCAGTCCTCTCGCATAGGCTTTAGATGATTGAGGTGCTGACATCCAAGTTTTATCCATCTTTGACTACATTTGTGAATTTCAATGTTATTATAAAGGGTATAGTCATATAGGTGGGTTGGTCCTATCCCATTCAGCAACACATTATTAATATCGCACTTATAATCTCATTTAATCACAACAAGTCACTGAAAATTTCGGCAGCATCTCTTTTTAGTTCTCCAAGTACGCAAAACTTCTGAAGCGTACCGGAGAACAAAAGAGATGCAACCGATATTTCATTGACATGTGTGATAAAATGAAATTAAATTTGCGATATTAATAATTGTGTTGCTAAACTGTCCAATAAGGGACAATTCAAGATTTATTATTTGAAAAATATAAATTTTATTGATATTATTTAGTAAAATATTAAGTAGAATACGTATTCCTCCATATCGAAATAAGTATTCAACTTAATATTACAACTAAATTTTAGCAATAAAATTTATAAAATCAAAAAATATTTCTCGAACGGGTCTAAGCTCTGGGTAGAAAATTATAAAAATATCAAATTGAGAAGTTTAAATAAAAAGTTCATTGTTGGAAGCAAGAAATTTAGTCAATCAAGATAAGATTAATGAATTCTAAATTTAATTATTCTAATTATTTATATACTCTAATATAAGTTTAAATAATAATAATATAGTATTTATAATAATAATAATAATTAGTAATAATTATAATATTAATTAGCAATATTAATTAAATAATAATAATAATAATAATACAGTATTTATAATAATAATATTAATAATATAGTATTAATGTCAATAATATTAATATAGTAATAATAATAATAAATAATATAATAATAATAATAATAATATAGTATTTATAATAATAACAGTAATAATAATAATATTAATTAGTGATAATAATTAAATAATAATAATAATATTATTAATTCAGTTATACTAATAATAATAATAATAATAATAATTAGTGATAATAATTAATTAATAATAATAATATAGTATTTATAATAATATCAGTAATAATAATAATAATATAGTATTTATAATAATAATAATAATAATAATAATAATAATAATAATTAGTGATCATAATTAAATAATAATAATATTATTATTAATTCAGTTATACTAATATTAATAATAATAACAACAATAATAATAATAATAATAATTAGTGATATTAATTAAATAATAATAATAATATAGTATTTATAATAATAACAGTAATAATAATAATAAATAATAACAATAATAATAATAATAACAGTAATAATTATTATTATTATTATTAAATAATAATAATAATAATAATTAATTAGTTGTATTAATAATAATAATAATAATAATAATAATAACAGTAATAATAATAATAATATTATTATTAATTAGTGATAATAATTACATAATAATAATAATAATAATAATAATAATAATAATAATAATATAGTATTTATTAATTAATAACTATATAATATATATCTAATTCTAACTAAATAATATATAGCAGTAATTCTAACTAAAGATAGCAGTAATAATATAACATGATAGCATAGTTAGCAGTAATATCTAAAGCATAATATCTAAATTAACATGCATAATATCTAAATTAATATCTAAATTAATATCTAAAGCAGTAACATGCATAATATAACATGATAAAGCAGTAAAGCATGATAGCATAGTTTAAAAAAAATTAAATAAGATAACTGATCTTAAATCTAAAGATATATGCATAACATCAAATTTATACTAACTTGAGAATAAGAGCCGGATCTCGAGCTGATTCGACGAGCAAAATTTACGGCCGCCGGTTGCTTCGTCGAGATGAACAGAAAAAAAAAATATATTAGTTAATTACGGATTCGTCGACGTGAGAAGAAAAAAGAAAAAAAAAAAAAAAAAAAATACCAGCAGCAGCGACGGAAGATGAAAGAAGAAAGAAAAAAAAAAAAAAAAAAAACCAGCAGACGGAAGAAGAAAGAAGAAGGAAAAAAAAAAAAAAAACCAGCAGACGGAAGAAGAAAGAAGAAGGAAAAAAAAAAAAGAAAAAAAAGAAAACCAACAGCAGCGACGGAAGAAGAAAGAAGAAGGAAAAAAAAAAAAAAAAACCAGCAGCAGCGACGGAAGAAGAAAGAAGAAGGAAAAAAAAAAAAAACCAGCAGCAGAGACGGAAGAAGAACGAAGAAGGAAAAAAAAAAAAAAAAAAACCAGCAGCAGCGACGGAAGAAGAAAGAAGAAGGAAAAAAAAAAAAACAGAGCAGCAGCGACGGAAGAAGAAAGAAGAAAAGAAAAAAAAAAACAGAGCAGCAGCGACGGAAGAAGAAATCGGACGGAAGAAATTACCTGCTGATTCGACGACGACTGAAGAAATCGGACGAAGAAATCGATCGGCAGCAGCGATGAGACGAAGGAAGAAGAAGAAGTAGGCGCGCGGGAGGAACAAATTTAGGCGGTGAACGTGAAATTTATAGGTAAATTTTATATTTTTTTAGTTAAAGAACTGTAGCAATATTTAAAAAAATTATATATATATATATAATTTCGTACGGTCGGCAGCTGAAATGAAATTTCAGCTGCTTACCGTACGCTCACGGGTTGAAATTTTTCAACCCGTGATACTTGCTTCGACGACCGCGCGTTCGCGCGGGAAAAAATTTCGACGCCACCTGCGTCGAAACGCTGGCGTCGAAATTTTTCGACGCTGCCTTTTCGACGAAAAAACGCCATATTTCCCGTTTTACATATCGACGTCTAATATAGACGTCGATATTTTTAAACTTTTTCGCATCCGTCCTCGAACATTTCGACGCTTCTTCGGACGTCAAAAAATAAACGTCGTTATTTCCAAATTTTCTTGTTGTGTTAGAATGCATATCATGATATTTATGATGAACATAGACATTTTTCTTTCCAATTTTCTTGAAGGAAGTTGAGTTTCTCAAATTATATACTTCCTTGTTCAAGACCAAAATCTCATCTTTTAAAACTTCAATTGACTTATGCATGACATATAGTTGGGATTTAAAAATATTGTTCTCACTTATAATTTTTGAATTCTCAAATTTTAAATTTTCATTTTCAAGATTTAAGTCCTTAAGCTCAAGTTTCAATCTATCATGACATAAATCAAATGAACTAGATTTTAATTTCTCAGTTTCTATCTTTAATTCATGCACATGAGAATTAAGCATCACATTTTCTTTCTTTAGCATTTTATTTTCCTTATCTTTTCTAACAAGCAAGGCATACATCTTTCTACACTCATCTACTAACTCATTATATGGCATGACATGAGAACTAGTAGAACTAGCATTGTCTTTTTCATTATCATGACTAGGTGAAGGAGGGTGTACCTCATCATTAGCATCCATGAAGCTAAGTTTGGATGTGGCTTCATAGTCTTGGTTAGAGGGTGCTTCAAGTGAGTGAGAGGTGGAGGCGAAAGCACTTGACCTCTTCCTTGCTTTGTTCTTCATGCTTAGGTAATTTTTCTTCACATGTCCCTTTTCTTTGTAAGCATGAAAAATTACCTTTCTTTTTCGGCTCTTGGAGCTACTTCTTTGACTAGAAGAGCTATGTGCATCAAAACCAAGATTAGGGGTAGGTGAATGACCATTGTCATCACTACCTTCATTAAATGTACCAATTTTTTCGGTTTTAGCATGATCGTATAAAACATTCAAACCAGCCCATAAATCAAAAGCCGTAGAGCAATGTATGACTTTTTCAAGAATGTCATTTGGTAAGGTGCAAAGAATATAATTCGTGACATCTCCATTATACTTAAAATATTTTCTTATCTAATTCACTCCAAGCATGCATGTCAACCTTAGGCTCAATGAATTCTAGTCTTAACATGTTAAGGACACCAAAATCTTTAGTCTTTAAATATGTGTACATCCTATATTTCCAAAGACCAAAGTTCGAGGCATCGAACCTAGGAGGTGAAGACGCTAAACACTCTAGTGCCATTTTCCAGATCAAGAGACGATGTAGAGGAGATGGTGAAATCTCAATCTACGACCCGCTCTGATACCAATTGTTGGTGAAATGGCCACATGCATTAGAGTGGGGGTGAATAGTGTGTTTACTAATCTTTTTGCCTAAATTCGGTTTTAATCATTTCTTTGGTTACTTAGGTAAATTACAAGTTGAGTAGCAAGCGAAGGCAAAGTAAATGTGATAATGAAATAAACACAAGTAGAATCAATGCAAACATAATTATTTATAGTGGTTCGGCCCCAATGCCTACTCCATTACCTAAGCACCCCGCTTAGGATTTCCAAACTAGCTTTACTAAATTATCTTGTTTCCTTTACAACGAGGACGTTTTCACCGGAGAGTCTCCGCTCTCACACCGAAGTCACTTCCACACCCGGAAGTCTACGTCTTCCTACCGAGAGCACTCTCCCACCTCAAACCTAATGACAACAAGAACTAATCCTAGCAAACTATGTTTACACCAGTGGATTTAAACCTTAAACACCAAGGTTAGCTCCCAATTTCAAGACCTACACTCTAGGTCTTACTCTAACTCAAATATAAAGAAATGAATAAGAAAATACAACACTAAATAGAGCAATAAATGAAACAATAAGATACTTACCTCCACAACAAACTCCCTAGTCCTCTTGATGCCTCAAGGTGGTGAATCAATAAAGCTTTGAAGGCTATATCAAGGAATGAGAGATCAAACTAGGGTTTCTCCAAGTAATGGCTCAATGAAGGCTTGCAAATGATCAAGGATGGCTCAATGAAGTATATGAGTGATCAAAGTAGTGAGGAAGGCTCTCATGGCCTTATATTTATAGGCCATGAAGAGAAGAGAAACACCTCTCTTCTCAACGAGCGAATTTTTGCCCGTTATGGACCGCCGATCGCTTATCTGGTCGATCGTCGGTCGACCGACCAAACGACCGCCCGAGCAACCGGAGCATTCTGCCCGTTTTGGGTAACGTTCAGTTGACCGAAATGCCACCGGTCGACCAGTTGGTCAATCGAACTTTGGCAGGGATGTTTGGTTAGGCTGGATTTTATGCTCGTTTGGGTTTCGTCTTTGATAAGTCTACTTATATAATATTTATTAACTTTAAGTTAATAACTTTAAAATATAAATATTATATAAGGATTACCCCCCATTTGGATTCAATAAAAATATCTAAAAATCAAAATCCTTAAGAATCAAAATCTAGTTTTTGGGGTCTAGTACAAATTTTCGGAAAATGGAAATTTTCTAATCTCCCGGGTCAAATATGGGTGTGCTAAAGGCTTCCAAAAATTTCTTAAAAATACCTCATTAAATAGTTTATATCCAAGGAACAATTACTGCCATTTTTTGTGTCAAGAAAATATCTAGGTCATATAGCCCTCCAAGGAGCTCCCTAGGCTTAGTGAATTTTAGGGCGGATTCTGAGTTTTCATATTTTGGGGTTCGGATTTGGTTTTGGATTCTTATGCATCATCATGAGGATTTACAACATAAACTAGGCACCCTAAACCTAGACTCTATCTTTCGGACGAATCCGAGGTCGTCGACCAACGTCCTTCTAATTTTTCGATTTCTCCAATATTTCCTAAAAGTAATTCTCCATAACACATTAGTTTCATGTTTGTTTTCATCAAAATTGAGATTAAGACCAAGGTAGAAAACCTTAGACCAACACGTTTAATTTCCAACTCCAAATCAGATACTTCACTATTTATCCTGCAAGAACCACAGTGTATGACACTACTTTTACTGTATGTCAACGACATAATACCCAGTGGGACTTCAAATTCCAAAATCTTTGAGATCAATTCGAAATTGGCCTCTCGATTCTCTCTCAAAGACATACAGTCGCTAAGCTACTTTCTAGGCTTTGAAGTTCTTAAAACTGCATAAGGTTTGTTTCTGTCTGAGCACAAATACATTTTAGATTTGAAATGCAAGATGCAAATCAGGTTAAAACACCAGTATCTTCACCAGCAAAATTTCTTCTACATGATGGCACACCAATGGCTGATCCCAAGTTATTTAAACAAGTCGTTGGAGCTCTCTAATACTTGTCTTTCTCTCGACCAGATGTTGCGTTCACTGTTAACATGCTCTCGCAATGCATGCACCAACCTTTGGAGTTCCATTAGCAGTGTTGTAAGCGACTGTTACACTATTTAAAGGGCACTGTTGATTTTGACATACTGTTAAACTCGAACCAACATCTTGAGATAAATGCTTATTCCAACTCTGATTGGGGCGGTGATTAGGATGACAGGCGATCTACTGGAGCTTACTTAATATTCATTGGTGGTTCTTCAGTTAGCTAGAGCTCCAAAAAGAAAAAAACGATAGCTCGATCTTCTATAAAAGCTGAATACAAATCCTTGGCGAATACTACAGCATAGGTGCTCTGGAGCACCAATATACTCAAGGAAATAGACTGCTATCTAATAACACAAATAACACAAATAACACAAATAACACAACTAGTCCACGTCAGCACAGTAAGTGCCAGCTCACCCACCTATAGCATAATGCACTAACGACTTGTGATTGCATCTGATACACTGTTATTTCACTATTATTTCCTCAGCTACCTATAAATAGCTGTTGTAATCATTTCTTGAGAATTAATTCAAATCTTCTATTTCATCTTCTTTGTTTTCTTCGTCTCCTCTTCCTCAATATGGTAGCAAAGCCCTATCTCTCACGAGAAAGTTCCTGAGATCTATTTTTTTTCCCTTTGATTCTTCTGTGTCGATTATTTCTGATGGCTTCTGATGGAGCACCAGTACCCCCAAATATCGACTCTCCGATCTCCAGTCAAGAGGTTCTTCATCCAATCCTGAGCACTGGTCAACTAGTTCCTCTCAATCCAACCGCACAACTCCCTATCAAATTAACATGAAGCATAAATTACATGTCGTGGAGAACTCAGTTGGAATTTCTCCTGCTTGGGTATGATTTACTAAGTTTTGTTGATGGAAGTATTCATTATCTGCCTATTTCCAATCCTTCATTTAAAACTTGGTTGCGTCAAGATGGTCTTATACGCCTTGTAATTATGGCCTCAATCGATTTGACTCTTGTACATATAGTATCTACTGCTACTTTTGCGTTTGATGCATGGATGAGACTTGCAACTAAGTTTGCTAACAAATATCAATCCCACATCTATAGCTTACAATACAAACTTAACAGCTTAACCAAAGGGTCAAAATCTATTTCTGAATACTTTGATGAGATACAGAAGGTTGTTGATGAGCTATCAGTTGCTCAAGGACATGTCAGTAACCCTGACCTTATTATCAAAATACTAAGCGACTTAGGGTCTGAATTTAATGATATATCTGTTGCCATTAGATCAAGTGATACATTGATCTCGGTTGATGAACTCTATGATAAGTTGTTAGGTCATGAAGTTTTTCTGAATCAAAGAAATAAAACAGTGGATACTATACTTGTTATTACTGCGAACTTCAATCAACAAACAAGGTAACCATAGAATTATCAGAACTAGGACAATAAACGACCCTACTCTAACAATCAATGAAATCCAGGCAACTTCTCAAATTTTTAGAGGCCTCCGGGTAATGCTTCAAACAACCAAGAGCCATCATACAATGCTTACAATAGACAAGTGTTCAATAAACCCAACAGATTTAAATTTCAGTTTCAGATTTATGTTAAGTATGGACACTCTGCTAAAGTTTGCAGGTTCAAATTTAGTGGCAATTTCAAACCTAAACCACAACTCAATCTCACCGAGCAGCATTCTGGCTTGCAATTTCAAAATAGAGCAAACCCAACTTGGATATTTGACTCCGGAGCTACACATCATATTGCTTCTAATGCTCCTTCACTTCAATAGTATACCCAATTTGATTGTGACTATGGTATAGCTCTAAGTGATGGCAAGAACATTCCTATCTCACACACTGGTATTGCACATATCTCTCCAAATCTTATATTAAATAATGTTCCATGTTCTCCTTCAATAACCAAAAATCTTATTTCAGTTTCTAATCTTTGTTCTCAACTTAATGCATCTGTCGAGTTTTTCCCTAACCACTGTGTTGTTATGGATATGGTGACAGTAACACATATAGCTCAAGGCCCGAATAATGGAGATTTGTATGAATGGTGTCACTCTTCTCCCCAACTTCACAACACTTCATCATCACAAAGTCTTTCTCTGTGGCATCAAAGACTTGGTCATCCACATACAAAAGTTCTACATATAATTTTTCAATTTCAACTTTCTGTTTCAGATTCTGTTCAAAATTCAGGTAATGTTTGTTCTTGTAATAAGAGTCATCGTTTATCATTTTCTATTTCTTTTGTTAAAACTACAAGACCTCTTTGAACTTATATTCACTTATGTTTAGGGCCCTGCTCCTGTTCAGTCTTGTGAAAGACACAGATTTTATGTTGTATTCATTGATTATTTTTCCAAATATATATAGTTCTATCCAATTGTCAAAAAGTCTGATGTGAAACAAGTCTTTATCAATTTCAAAACACTGGTCGAAAATTACTTCAATTTCAAAATTGCTAGTGTATATTTGGATGGCGGAGGAGAGTTTACTTCCTTAGCCTCCTTCTTTACTACTTCTGGTATTTAGCACTTGTGTTCTCCTCCCTATACTCCATGGCAAGTTAAAACTGCTAAAAGAAGATATAGGCACATTGTAGAAACTAACATAACCTTACTTCATGCTGCTTCTGTTCCTTTAAAATTCTGGAACTATAGTTTCACCACTACAGTTTACTTAATCAACAGAATGACCACACCCCTACTCAAGAACAAATCACCCTTTGAAACTCTTTTTCATACCTCCCCCAGCTATTCTTCTCTAAGGGTGTTTGGTTGTCTTTGTTATCCATGACTTAAGCCATATTCTGAACACAAGCTAAGTCCGAAGTCTAGTCCCTGTGTTTTCATTGGCTATTCAATTAAATATCATTGTTTTCAATGCTATGATCTCAATACTGGCAAAGTTCATATATCAAGGCATGTTAAGTTTGAGGAGACAATCTTTCCCTTTGTAAACTCTTCTACTACTGTCTCTGATAATAACTATGACAATTGGGTTTATTCTCCTCCATCCACCACAACCAGATTACCACCACCCATCAATACTTCACTTGATATTCCTGCTACACCAAGGTCCACTCCTTCTGTTCGCCCACATTCTGTTCCAAGTCCATAGAATTCTCAATTTCTACATTCTTAGTCTTCATACAATTCAGAGCCTGGTGCTATGAGTTCATCATCCTCACAACCAACAACAAGCCCTTCTCCAATTCCTCCACCACCAAGAATGGTCACCAGGTCTCAACATAACATTTTTAAACCTAAAAACCCACTAGATTATGCAGCCTTACATACCTTCACTGAACCACTGCCTACACCAACTACCCCACAAACAAGCATTGAAATATAAGGTCGGGAGAGATGCTATGCAAACAAAAATAGATGCCTTGATGAAAAATAAAACCTGGACATTGGTTCCACCTGAAACAGCACAGAATATAGTAGGTTGCAAATGAGTTTTTCGAATTAAATACAATTCAAATGGATCTATTGAAAGGTATAAAGGAAGATTGATTGCTAAAGGATTTCATCAAAGGCCCGGTATAGATTTTAAAACAATCTTCAGCCTTGTTGTAAAGCACTGTATAGTTAGACTGATATTAGCTCTTGCAGCTAAATCAAGATGGCAGTTGTTTCAACTAGATGTCAACAATGCTTTTCTTCAGGGTACATTACTTGAAGAGGTGTTCATGGCTCAACCACTAGGGTTTGAAGACAAGAATCATCCAAACTATGTGTGTAAGTTATCCAAAGCAATATATGGTCTACGACAAGCACCAAAAGCACGGTATCAGGAACTAACTCAATTCCTATACTCAGTTGGATTTCATATGTCAAAAGCAGATTCCTCATTATTCATTTTGCATACTGAGCATGATATTATACTGTTAATCCTTTATGTTGACGATATCATTCTAACTGGGTCTTCAATAACCAAAATTATGGAGGTGAATAATATGTTTGCTGTCAGGTTTTCGCTAAAGGATCTGCAGCCTCTTAATTACTTTTTGGGTGTTGAGGTTATACACACACCATCAGGTCTCTTTTTATCCCAATAGAAATATATTTTAGATTTACTTCGGAAATTTGAAATGATAGAAGCAAATCAGGTACATACTCCTCTTGCCACCACAACTAAATTTTTTGTCAATGATGGACTTCCTCTGACCAATTCAAATTAGTCTAAACAAGCAATAGGAGTCCTTCAGTACTTGTCTTTAACCAGACCTGATATATGTTTTGCGGTGAACAAACTGTCTAAATTTATGCATTCATCAACAGTCAATCATTGGCAGCACTGCAAACGTTTATTTCGATATCTTAAAGGAACACAAGACTATGGCATATTTCTCAGTTCAACTCCTCGCTCCAATATCAATGTGTTTTCAGATTCGGATTGGGGTGGAGACCAAGATGAGAGGAAGTCCACAAGTGCCTATCTCATTCTGCTAGGTGACTCACCCATCAGCTGGTCTTCCAAGAAACAACAGACCATTGTTCGGTATTTGACTGAGGCAGAATACAAGGCTTTGGCTAATGCTGCCTCTGAGGTTATCTGGATCACTAATTTGATCAACGAAATTAATTGGTTTTCGCTCAATTCTCCTACCTTATACTGTGATAACATTGGTGCTACAATTCTTACTGAACGACTAGTAAATCACAGTCGCATGAAGTACATGGATTTAGATTATCATTTTGTTCGTGAATTGATAGAGAATGAGAGGCTGAAGGTTCAGAATGTTCCTGTATTTCTTCAACTCGCAGATTCCCTCGCCAAGCTTGTACCCGTGAAGACATACCTGGACCATCAGATCAAGATGGGTGTCATCAGACGACAAATCTTGCGGGGGGGGGGGGGGGGGGGGGATGGGGGGATAATAATACTAATAACACAACTAGTCCACGTCAGCACTAAGTGCTAGATCACCCACCTATAGCACAATGCGCTAACGACCTATCATTGCATCTGATACATTGTTATTTCATTATTATTTCCTCAACTATCTATAAATAATTGTTGTAATCATTTCTTGAGAATTAATTCAAATCTTCCATTCCATCTTTTTTTTTTCTAATTCGTCTCCTCTTACTCAATACTGACACTGCTTTGTAACAATCTTGGTACTACACAACTCACCAAGCATCCTACCGGACATAGCAGAATGAAGCATGTTGAAATTGGTTTCCATTTTGTTCGAGAACAGGTTGAACAATGCAACATTCAAGTTCGTCATATATCAGCCTCATTGCAGCTTGCTGACTCGCTGATAAAAGCTAAGACTACGACATTATTTTTGGATCATAGGATCAAGATGGGCGTCATCCGATGACCCATATTGTGGGGGATATTAGCATAAATAATTCTCTCTTGGAAACTTGATGTGGTCACATCATGGTCACATCATCCATTATATCTCCACTACAGCACTCCAGCTGATACACTATTATTGTTATTATTATTTTTTATTCGCCTCAACACCCTCACTGTTCTATATATAGATACATATTTTTGCTGCATCTTGTAATATGAT
Organism: Canna indica; assembly: GCA_034359265.1. Classification (NCBI taxonomy): domain Eukaryota; kingdom Viridiplantae; phylum Streptophyta; class Magnoliopsida; order Zingiberales; family Cannaceae; genus Canna; species Canna indica. The sequence goes on from CP136892.1 coordinate 18,493,299, forward strand.
TAATTCATTCAATGAATATATTTCATCTTTCATTTTACTTCCCGTCTCCTATTACTTTGTATAAAATTTAGAATAATTGAACAAAGTTTTACTTAGAAGAGTAATAACAAGCCATTCTAATGAATCTTTCCAAGCAATGCCCTTGGACATTTGAGAAATGTGCTATTGGTAACATTTATTTGCACATCATTTATTTAAAAAAGGACCACTCGTCAATTGGGTTGGTCGATTAGATCGGGTTGTGTAGCTTAATTTTCTAGAACTAGAATCAATTTGTACAAGCATGTGTTTATTCCGCAAAAGATCATCTATGCGATTTCGCACAAGTGTGGGAATATAAATAAAACATAAGAAAAAATAGTATTTTTTATGCGTATATTTATAGGTTATTCATATCCAATCGAGCAAGAAAAAGGAAAAGATTCATACTGTGTGCACCCATTGCAAGTTAGAAAGAGGAAGAGCTGAATAAAAAGCGATGGTCGTGCATTTAGTGGTTGAAATTGAGAAGTTCGCGGTTGTAGTTTAGTGGTTGAAATTCTACCCGTGCTTTCCACTTTTGTTGCATTGCCCTAGAAATGTGTTTTTGTATGCGTATGTTGTCGCCCGTCTAGCTCAGTCAATAGAGCGCAAGGCTCTTAACCTTGCATTTTTTTAGGGTAAATTACACTGATCTTCCTTGAGATTTAGTGAAATTACACTGACCCTCCCTCTATTTGTCCAGGTTACAATCACCTCCCCTGAGTAATCTTTTTAGGGAAGATTTGTGTAATATTTTACAAAACTCAGGGGAGGTTTGTGTAATCTTATTTCGTAATATGAGAGGTTTGTGTAATCTTTTATAAAATTCAGGAGAGTTACAAGATAAAATTACAAATAGAGAAGATGTCAGTATAATTTTACTAAACCTCAGGGGAGATCAGTGTAATTTATCCCTTTTTTTTTATTGTATGATATTTTTTCTTCTTATTTTATTAGTTAATGTCTGAAAATTTATCAAATCTGATTGTAGTTTAGTGTTAAGAATTCTATGTTGTGGCCGCAGAGACATTGGCTCGAATCCTAGCAGCCACAAAATCTTTTATCCGAAGAATTATTATGTTTAGTTTTTTGTTCCCTTATTTAATTAATTTCTAAAGTTTATCAATTGTGGCTGTAGTTTAGTGGTAAGAATTCTACGTTGTGGCCGTAGAGACCTGGGCTCGAATCCCAGCAGCCACAAATTTTTGTCGTTCCCTATCCAGGATAAATCAATGTAACCAAAAACATGATGATGCTATAACATTATTGACCTGAATTACCCGAAGCCGATATCTAACTAACTGCCACTGCCGTCAAAACTCCACCTCGCATGTGGACCCATCTTTTCAGCCAATTGAAATGGAAGGTGGACAAACGCAGCAACACTGTACCCAGAAGACTGACACACTAGGGGAGAGAAACAATGGTGGTGAACCACCGCTCGGTTGCTCTCTTGCGCCGCGTCCTCCTCCTTCTCCTCCTTTTAGCGGCCGCCTTGCCGGCCTCAAGGTGGCAGCGTGTGTTGGGGTGGTGGGGCCCCATGGCCGTGGGCGTCTTCGTCCTCCTCCCACCCTCTCCCTCCGTCACTGGCTGTGCCGTGGCTCCTCAAGGCCAATGGCATCTCCCGAGTGAAGCTCTCAGATGCCGATCCCTCCGCGCTCGCGAGTCTAGCCGGCTCCTACATCGGTGTTGCCATCGGCATCCCCAACGAGATGCTCCGCTCTCTCAGTTCCTCGAAGTCAGCCGCCGCTAGTTGGGTTCACGATAACGTTACCCACTACTTGTCTGGCAACGGCGGTGGCGTTCGAATCGAGTGAGTCCTCTCTCTCTCTGCGCTTCTTGTAGTTTCCCCCTTTTGCTTAGGGTTATGACTTCCGGCAGAAACAGCCAGGATGGTAGGCAAAATGCAATGGCGGTTATTTTTTGAGAGTAGAAAAAGAAATAGATAAGTGTACGTTACCAGATCTAGGTTCCAATGCGCCGCTTCCAGGTGTCCGCCTTTGATGCAGGATGGCTCATCAACGAATAGCCCAATTATAGTCACCTAAGTCCAGCTGATTTAGATTTCATATTGTTCATTAAATGTATTGTTTTCTTTTGTCGTCAATGCTTTAAGTGAACGTGTGAGTAGCTGACACGTGGTCTGATGTAAAGGCCCACATTTATTTCATTTACGCGAGGTTGTATAGTTACAATCAATTGTTTGTCTGAATTTAGAATATTATTTCTTTTACCCCATTTTACTGTTTGTCTTGTTCGATTGAAACAAGGAATGAAATAAAAGTTACAATCGATTGTAAACTTCATTTTGAATCCTTAATTGGATTGCCTTATTGCTATTTGCATCAATTGATATCAGAGCGAGGATGTTGCCGAGCATGAGTATCAATCTTGAAGATGAGAGAAATCACCCTCCCAAATCGGCGATCACCTTGGATTTTCTCTGGTGAGAAATCCAGGAACTTGGTCGAAAGATGAATGATTTAACGATAGAAGTGCGGCAAGCTTCGATTCGTGCTTCTATGATAATTGAAGCCAACCAACTTCCAAGTTGAGCTAGAACTCGAGATCTTCTTCGATCCTCTCAACTCGGAGCATCGACAACTTGTCTGATCGCCAATCCCAGATCTGATTGCTTCGAAATTGAAGAGCAGTACTCATCTCACCTCAGGATGAATCAGACTCCTCTTGACTTGGATTTTGATGACGATCGAGCTCGAAGCCACGTTGTCTGGTCCTCCATGTCGAAGGCAATTTCAATAGCAATTTGGTAGGAATTCGCCCCAATTTATGCCACCAGGAAGGTACTCTTTGAACTCTGAAAACTCCGAATACATAATAAAAATGGACATACATTTCTTTGATGGACAATTGCATATAGAAAATTTCTTGGATTGGTTACATAGCGTCGAGACATTTCTCGACTACATGAACATTCTTGAATACCAGCAGGTTAAGCTGGTATCCTATAAATTGAGGGGAGGAGCCTCTGCATGGTGGGATCAATACCAGCAAAACAAATTGAGAGAAGGAAAGGAGAAAATTAAGACATGGTCGATGAAACAATTAATGAAGTTAAGATTTTTACTTGCTAATTTTGAGTAGATTTTGTATCAATAATACATCATTGTCACCAGCGGAACAGGAGTGTCATTGAGTACACTGAGGAGTTCTACAGATTGAGCTTGAGGAACAATTTGCTGGAATCCGAAATCCAACAAGTGGCATGATACATCAATGGATTAAGCTTACCCATTCAGGATAAACTTGAGCTTAACAACATATGGACTCTGAATGAAGCAGTCAACTTAGCTTTGAGGGTAGAGAAGCAGTTATCTCGAGTGTCCAATAAATTGAACACCAGGTGGAGACCACTGACTGACTGCTATGTTGAGAAAGGCAAACAAACAATATCCCCTTGAAATGTTTTAAATGCAATGCCATTGGTCACAAATCTAGTGACTGCCCCAAGAGAAAGGTATTACAGTTGACTAAACAGATAAAGGAAGAAAATGAAAATTCATTTGACTTTGTGGAACAACTGTGTGATGAAGAAACTCAGCTAGAAGGAGATGAGGGAGAGCCATTAATGTGCATTTTGCAAAAACCAAGTATCTACCCAAAGAAATGCAATCTTTAAGACTAAATGTACTGTCCAAAGTAAAGTTTGTGATCTCATCATTGATGGTGGAAGTAGTGAGAATGTAGTGTCAACAGCAATGGTCACTGTTGGCTTTAGGTTTTCAACCCTAGTCTTAATCTTGGTTTTGATGGTTTTGATGATAACAAACATGAGACTAATGATTTCATTGAGAATATATTTCAGGTTCCATATCAATTAGCGTTCGATGTCCTCGATCGGAAAAATTGGAGGAATCGAGAAATCGAAAGGACATTGATCGTTGCGCTCGGGTTCGTTGCGGAAAGTTTCTCGAAGATCGACGTGTGTGCCAAAGTCACATTGGATGGGCTCAAAGTTCACAGGAGAGCTCTCCAAGATGATGCACGTTGAAAGCCAGAACCCGAAAATGAAGCGCAGAAGAAATAGGCTGAAGAAATAAACTTCAGCCTAAGTTCGGTCGACCAGGCGGTCGACCAAATGAAGGTAAAAAGTAGCAGAGCAAGTTCGGTCGACCGGGCGGTCGAACGATGGAAGCCCAAAACGGGTAGTAGCTCGGGCGGTCGACCCGTCTGTCGACCGACCTGCTGATACCCGAAGACGCAGATCACATCGGTCGACCGATGGGTCGATCGAAGATCGGGATCAATGTTTTTGCGTCTGGGTGGTCGACCCGTCGGTCGACCAACCACAGAGTAAAGAGCAGCGATCGAAGCTGTGGTCAACCAGTCGGTCGATCGACCATTCGACCGGCGGCCTACAACGGATAGTTTTCTATCCGTTGAACATCCGTTTCTTCAGCAGGATATAAATATACCCTCATATGATTCTTTTAATAACTTTTATTGACTTCCACAACCTTCATTAATTGAGCATTCTAAGAGGAAGATTTGAAGTCTTCCAAAAAGCTTGCGCTGCTTCTCTGTCTGTGACATTTTCTTCAAGCGTACAAGCTCTGCTGCCTCAACTTGGAAATTGATTCAAGTTCTACCTCCTGAAGAGTTGAAGGCTCCAAGGCTTGGAAAAGAACATGAAATCTTGGTTTCATTTTAAGCTCTTTTCAATTGTAATTTTATATGTTATTTGAACTGATTTTAAATTTGTGTGCGTGAAGACCTTGTGTTTGGTCTGTTGTTGGAAATGGTATCCTTAGGGAAAAGGAGTAAAGCCACTTGTGTAAACGTAGTGTTTACTAGGATTAGTTTAATTTTCCCTTAGGGTTGAGGTGGAAGAGGACTCTCGATAAGAAGACGGTGACTTCCGGGTGTGGAAGTGCCTTAGGTCGAGAGTGCGTCTCTTTGGTAAAAAGTCCTCGTGTGTAAGGGAAACGAAAACAAATTTAGTAAAACTAGTTTGGAAATCCTAAGCGGGGTGCTTAGGTAGTGGAGTAGGCATTGGGGCCGAACCACAATAAATTACTCGTGTTTGCATTGATATCTTGTGTGTTTTAAATTGCTTAATTAATATTGCTTCCGCATACAATCATCGAATTGCAAATTGCCTAATCGATCTAAGTAATCGTTTAAAATTAAATTTAGGCTAATCAAATTAGTAAACACACTATTCACCCCCCTAGTGTCGTCATTTCGCCAACAATCACTGGTTTGAAATTGAACAACATTCCTCATCCTAATCCTTACAAGATTGGATGGGTAAAGAAAGGAGTAGATATAATAGTGAAATATACTTGAAATGGATGTTTGCCATATACTGTTAGGCAGACCTTGGTTGTTTGACAGAAATGTATTCCATGATGGCAAACAAAATACTTACTCTTTCACTTGGAACTCAAGAACGCTTACACTGCTACCACTGGTACCAAAATCCAATTCAGTTTCAGCTCCTGTCAACTACAACAAGTGACACAGATAAGCATATTGCTATTAAAGGAACACCTCCCTGCCATCATTCAAAAGCATTCAATAAACCCAGAGATATCATCCTAGTTTTGGTCCTCAAGAACCTTGAATTAGTGGAAACACCTTCAGTTCCTACAGTGGTACATCCATTGTTAGAAAAATACTCTGACCTATATCCTGATGAGCTACCAACTGAGTTACCTCCAATGAGGAATATCCAGCACTGCATAGATTTCATACCATGGGCTACCTTACCCAATCTGCCTCACTATAGGATGAGTCCAAGGGAGCATGAAATCTTGCAGAGTATTGTGGATGATTTACTAGACAAGAAGTACTTCATTCGACAAAGCACAAGTCCTTGTGCAGTGCCAGCTTTGCGAGTACCAAAAAAATATAATTCATGGAGAATGTGTATTGATAGCAGGGCTATTAACAAGATTACTGTCAAGTATAGGTTTCCAATATCTAGATTAGAAGACATGTTGGATAAATTGGAGGGTTCCAAGATGTTCTCAAAGCTAGATCTTAAAAGTGGCTATCATCAAATCAGGATTAGACAAGGTGATGAGTGGAAGACTGCTTTTAAAACTAGAGAAGGCCTTTATGAATGGCTAGTAATGTCTTTTGGCCTTTGTAATGCCCTAAGAACCTTCATGAAATTAATGAATCAAGTTCTGAAACCATTCATTGGCAAATTCTTGGTAGTCTACTTTAATGATATACTAATATATAGCAAAGAGGAGCATGAGCACAAGAAGCAATTAGAAATTGTGTTCCAAGTTCTCAGAGAACAAACTATTCTTGAGCATTCATAAGTGTGAATTCTTTACAGATAAACTTCTATTTCTTGGCTTTGTTATCAATCATGAAAGTGTACACACTGATCCCAGGAAAGTGAAAGCTATTGTAGAATGGAAGAGTCCAACTAATATCAGTGAACTTAGGAGTTTCCCAGGATTAGCTACATTTTACAGAAGGTTTACTAAAAACTTCAATGAAATAACAGCTCGTCTTACTGACAGCTTGAAGAAGGGGCAGTTTATCTGGAATCAAGAACAAGATAAGAGTTTCAGTATGCTGAAAGACAAACTGACTAAGGCTCCTGTGCTGATACTTCCAAACTTTGATAAAACTTTTGAGGTAGAAATAGATGGATCAAAGATTGGTATTGGAGCAGTCCTAATGCAAGATGGCAGACCAATAGCCTACTTCACTGAGAGATTGAGTGAAGCAAGGTAAAAATGATCAACATATGAGCCTGAATTGTATGTTGTTGTAAGAGCCATTGACCATTGGGCTCATTATTTGGTTTAAAAGGACTTCATTCTCCATAGTGATCATAAGCCTTTGAAGTACTTGACTTCATAGAAGAAGTTGAATTCAGTCCATGCAAGGTGGCTTGAATTCTTGCAAAAGTTCTAGTACACCTTTCAGTTCAAAAATGGTAAATATAATAGAGTGGCTGATGCTTTGAGTAGGAAAGCATGTTTAACAACAACTCTTCAAGTGGAGTTGACTGACTTTGAACATTTGAGAGACTTATACTCTACTGATGAGGATTTTCAACTCATTTGGCAGAAATGCAAGCAACTAAAACCAAGTGAGGACTTTTACATATCATATGGGTACTTGTTTAAGAACAACAAACTTTGCATACCTCAAACCCCACTTTTAAGCTACTTAATTGAGGAATTGCATGCTGGGGGTTTGGCAGTACATTTGGGTTGAGACAAAACACTAAAATTGGTTATTGACAGGTACTTTTGGCCCAGGATGACAAAAGAAGTTACTTCAGCTGTGGACAGGTGTATGACCTATCAAAGAGCCAAGGGTTATTGCCAAAACACTGGGCTATGCACTCCATTACCTGTACCTGATACAATATGGGAGGACTTATTATCCATGGATTTTATCTTACGATTGCCAATGACAGTAAGAAAAATGGAATCTATCTTTGTTGTAGTAAATAGATTTTCAAAAATGGCTCACTTCTTACCTTGTAGGAAAACAACCGATGCTAGCAACATTGCAAACTTATTTTTCAGAGAAATAGTGAAGTTACATGGAGTTCCAACAACAATTACTTCAGATAGGGATGTAAAGTTCATCGGCCATTTCTGGAAAATTTTGTGGCAAAAGTTTGGTACCCAGCTGAAGTTTAGCAGTGCATACCACCCTCAAACTGATGGCTAGATTGAGGTGGTGAATAGAACTTTGCAGTGTATGTTGAGAAGCTTGGCAATGGACAAACAGAAACAATGGGACACAGTCTTGCCGCAAGCTGAATTTGCTTATAATAGCATGGTGAACAGATCAACTGATAAATCTCCTTTTGCAATAGTGTATACAAAGACTCCAAATCACACAATAGATTTGGTATCAGTGACATTTGGGAAAAGTAGAACTGCAACTAGTTTTGCAACCAGCTATGTTGAACGATACCAGAGAGTGAAAGAGGCAATTGAAACAACTAATGCTCGTTACAAATTGGCTGCTGACAAGCATAGGAGATTCAAAACTTATCAAGAGGGTGATTTCATGGTTTATTTGAGAAATAATTGATTCCCTTCAGGAACATATAACAAACCGCAGCCAAGAAAAATTGGTCCATTCCTAGTTACTCAAGTGTTGGGAGATAATGCTTATCTCATTGCCTTACCTGATGATTTAAAGATATCTCTTGTATTTAATGTTGCAGATCTTTTTCCATTTGTTCCACCTGATGAGGTGCCAATCCAAAGCTATGAACTCGAGGATGAGTTCTCTGAGAGTGGGAAGGAGTTGATGTAGGATGGCTCATCAATGAATAACCCAATTATAGTCACCTAAGTCAGCTGATTTAGATTTCATATTGTTTTCAAATGTATTGTTTTCTTTTATGATCTTTGCTTTAAGTGAATGTGTAAGTAGCTGACACGTGGTCTGATCTAAAGGCCCACATTTGTTTCATTTACGCGGGGTTGTATAAATACCCGCAGCTTCAATTTTGAATTCAAAATATTATTTCTTTTTACCCAATTTTACTGTTCGTCTTGTTTGATTGAAAAAGGAATGAAATAGAAGTTACAGTTTCAAGGATTGTAAACTTAGTTTTGAATCCTTAATTGGATTGCCCTATTACTGTTTGCATTAGCCTTTCTTTCTGTTGTGCTACCCTTCTTTCTGCTTACCTCTTCTTTTCTCCTTTGCAAGGAAGTAGAATTAGATTCTTTGACTTTTCCCTCTCCCCCATCAAATCCAACCCTTCTCTCTCCTCCTCCTCTCCTCAACGGGGCGAGGGCAATGGGCAACAGCCTCTTCAAGTTCCTCTGCGACAAATTCCACAGGCCAACACCTGGCAATGAGCCCCAACCTTTGGGCCCTCATGGCGTCACCGACGCCATCGTCGGCGTCTCCACTCTCTCCCACGACATCTTCCATTTCGACATCATATCTCATGTGCCCTTTTCTCTTTCCCTTCTTGCCATCACCTACCCCAACAATGTTGATGTCTTCTGATTGCTTCCAATGTCGCCTTGAGCCAAGGTTCCAAACAAGCTATCCAAGTACATAATCTCTTCGAAGAAGGCGCAAGCTAATTGGTATGCTTTTGACTTTACAAAAGCTAGAAATTGAAATCAAGCTGCTCATGTTCGTTAAATATAATTGCTAATTCTTAAAACACTGTTGAATTTTGCAAGATGCTTTGGTTAAATCCATTTAAAATGATCTAACTTGTTTCATATACTCATGCTAAATCTAAAGGTATAATAAATTGCTAGATGCATGGCGAGAAGCCAAGCCGCCACCGAAAACATCAAAAGAAGCATCCTGACTTGCGATTCAAACTTTAAAGAGGCATCAAAAAGCATATATTGAGATACTGCTTTGAAAATGAAATCAATTTGATCTTCACCTACTCCAATTTTAATATTATTATTTTTAAACGAAGAAGACTTGTATTTAATTTAAGAGAGATGAACAAGAATACAAGTTATGGAGGAGGAGAAACAAGAGGGGAGAATGGTTAAAAACCGTAAAAGTGGGGAATGGAAAGCTAAGGGAGAAACAACCAAAAAGCTGCCGCCTCGAAAGCGAGCTCGGGAGCAGACCTACTGTTACCCTCAAAGACTCGAAGGTTCCTTTCCAACCATATCCGAGATCTCCACACCATAAGGAGACGAAAATGCCAGAGCGCCTCTGAAGTTCGAAGCCCAACCCCTTCCCAAGGTTGGAAATCGAGAGGGAAGTGGGTGGAGCCAGCAAGCCGAAGGAAGAAAGCCCAACCATTACAAGTATAGATACAGTCGTGGAAGAGCTGCGAGTAAGACTCATCAACAACCCTACATAGAGAACACAGAGGGGAGATTTGGATGTTGCGGGCGAGGAGCCTATCTTTTGTTAAGAGACGCTTGTTCTCCACCAACCAACTATGCAGAGAATCAGCCGGAGACAATCCTTTTGCCAAACGAAGGGGCACCAAGGGGCCGAACGACCCCTAAAATTCAACAGCTAATAAAGCGAACCAGTAGAGAAAAGGCCCCCACCAGACCATTGAGGGCGAAATGGCGACACTAGAGGGGGGTGAATAGTGTGTTTACTAATTCTATTCGCCTAAATTCAATTTTAATCATTTACTTAAATCGTTTAGGCAATTTGCGATTCAATGATTATATGCGGAAGCAATAAATGATTGAGCAATTAAAGCACAACAAAATGAAACAATGCAAACACAAGATTTATAGTGGTTCGGCCCCAATGCCTACTCCACTACCTAAGCACCCCGCTTAGGATTTCCAAACTAAGTTTTACTAGATTAACTAGTTTCCCTTACACATAAGACTTTTCACCGAAGAGACGCACTCTCGACCTAAGGCACTTCCACGCCCGGAAGTCACCATCTTCTTATCGAGAGTTCTCTTCCACCTCAACCCTAAGGGACAACTAAGCTAATCCTAGTAAACACTAAGTTTACAAAAGTGGCTTTACACCTAACACTGGTAACCACTTATACACTCAAGACCAAACACCCGGTCTTCACACGCACAAATAAAAATAGATACAAATAATAGTTAAAATACAATTGAAAAGAGCTTGAAATGAAACCAAGAAATCGTGCTCTTTTCCAAGCATTGGAACCTCCAACTCGCCGAGTAGTAGAGCTTGAGTTGAAGCCTGAGTTGAGGAGCAGAGTGTGCGCAAGAAATTGACGCCAGAAAATTGAGCGCAAGCACTAATCCCTTTTGGAAAGCTTTTATCTCTCTCTTGGATGCTAAAAAATTTCTGTAAGAGTGAGAGAAAAGAATTAAATGAAGTATATGAGGGTGTATTTATACCCTCGTGAAGAAACAGTAGCTCAACGGATAGATTTCTATCCATTGCAGGCCGCCGGATGAATGGTCGGCCGAATGGTCGATCGATCGGTCATTCGGTCGCTTCCTTTTTTGTGAGGTCGATCGACCGACGGGTCGATCGCCTAGACGCAAATCTATCGATCCGCCCTTCGATCGACCTATCGGTCGACCGTCGTGATCTCGCATCTTCAGCAAACGCTGGTCAGTCGATCGACGGGTCGACCACCCGAGCTACTGCCCAATTTGGGCTTCAATCGGTCGACCGCCCGATCGATCGACGTAGCTGCTGTGTTTTCTTCCCTAAGTTTCGGTCGACCGAACATAGGCTGAGATTGATTTCTTTAGCCTTTTTCTTCCGCGCTTTATTTTTGGGTTCGACTTTCAACGCACATCAACTTGGAGAGCTTTCATGTGATCCTTGAGCTCATCCAATACGTCTTTGTTGCACACGTCGATCTTTGAGAGATTTCCGCGACGAACCCGAGCGCGACAATCAATGTCCTTCCGATTTCCAATTTCTCCAATTTTTCAATCGAGGACATCGAACGCTACTGATATGGAACCTGAAGATATTCTCAATGGAATCATTAGTCCCTTGTTTGTTATCGTCAAAACCATCAAAACCGAGATTAAGACTAAGGTTGAAAACCTAAAGGCAACAATCTCCCCCTTTTTGATGATGACAAACATCCTTAAGAAAATATAATCATTAAAGCATATAGGATATCAACTTAGGGATTTCTCTCCCTATCAACATGCATATCTATGAGAATAAACTTCCCCTATCTATATGCATGGATTTCCTATATTTTTCTCACATTTACCTATAGTTTTCTCCTATATTTTCTTATACTTTTCTCTATAGTTTTCTCCCCCTTTATGCCTATACTCTTCTCCTTATTTCCCCCCCTTTTGACATCAATCAAAAAGGGCAATAAAGGTCAATTTTGTCAAAGGGATGAAAAACAAATATTTTTGCATGAAGTTGAGACTCTAAAGATTTTTCATGAAACATGAAGATTTCAACCAAAGGGATGGAAAACAAATATTTAATGAGAAACAAAATCATACATGATATGAAAAGAGTGTTAGATACAATTCAAAACAAAATCATGTAAGCTCTCAAAACGAATATTATTTCTTTTTTCATAACATTTTTAGATTTCATTCAAACTTTCAATATACAAAGATATAGTCATTTGAAGCATGTATATCAAGTTTGAAATGAAACTAGTGCCATTAAATCCAAATATGAACTTAGCATGTTTTCATTTGAAATAAACATGAGAACATGAAAATGCTAAGTCTCAATGTTTTGTTATCTACTCATGTTTTCTCAAACTTAGGCATCGAGACATTAAACATGAGATAATGTAAGTCTATGAATCAAGTTTGAGCTTAAGATGAAATTTTTAATTCACTTTGTTGACTTAAGTCAACCTATACTTAAAGTTTTCAAAAATCAAGCTTTTAAGTTTATACAAAGTCATATTTTTGACAAATATTTTTCAAACCATTTTGTTTGGACGAAAATTTTTGATACCAATTATTGAATGGTCATTTGAAATGCATGTATCAAGTTTGAACTCAAAATGAATTTTCTAAGTTCATTTTTCATCCTATATTATTTTCAAATAAACAAATGGATCCTAGCTATCATCCAAAATATCAAAATCATTTCCAGGAATGATTTTACTCAAGAAATTGGATGAATGATATTAGAAATGGAATCCAAATGGTATACATGAGTTTTCATTTGAAGTTTTTGAAGAAATATCGAAGTATCGGAAAGATTGATATTTCAAATAAGTGATACTTTGAGTTTTCGAAATCCAACTTCAAAACACTACTAGAAATCGAGTCTTCAGCAACGGCCGTTCAAACCGTTGCTATTTGCAACGGCATTCTTACGGTCGCTCAAGTCGTTGTAGATATGTTGTATCTGCAACGACTTTCTAACGGACAAGCGAGCCGTTGCTGATGATTTTAATTATCAGCAACGGCTTTCTAACGAACAAGTGAGCCGTTGCTGATGATAACTTATTAGCAACGACTTTCTAATGGGCGAGTGAGCCGTTGCTGATAAGTTTATATTGGTCGCAGATCACGCCCACCCCTTCTTCCTCCCACTGCTGCCGCCGCCGCCTCCTCCTCCTCCCGCCTCTCGCCGCCGCTGCCGACGCCGACGACGCCGAGCTACCGCTGCCGACGCTGCCGTCCGTCCTCGACCGTCGATTTCAGGTATTCATCACCGCCCGATCGTCTCTTCCCATTGCGGCCGATGGGAAATCCGACCGAAACCCTATTTTTAGGGTTTCGGCCGGCGGCGGTCGGTCGATGGCTGCCGCCGAATCTTGTATAGTGTCCGGACACACTGTACTGGACTCCGGCGCCGAAAATAGTAGATTAATTTTTTTTTGTTAATTAATTATTTAATTTTTTAGATTAATTTTTAGAGTTTAGATTAATTTCGAAATTGTCCACTTCAGACGCGTGCTGGAATCGTCCACTTCAGACGCGCGCCAGAATCATCCACTTTAGACGCGCGCCGGAATCGTCGACTTCGGACGCGCGCCGGAATCGTCCACTTCGGACTCGTGTCGAAATTGTCCAATATGGACTCGAACTGTCTCGAAACATTTAGAAAATAATCATCCATCCGACGAGTTGATATGTTTCACGTACGCATCGACGAGTCGGATATGATTTAGCAAAACCTTAGATCCGTTCGGGGATTGTATGTTCGTGTAAAAGAAGTAGATGATCTTTTATACGACGTACAATTCTTGAATTGTCCCTAATTGGACAATTTGGGAATATAGTTATTTGTACTGCACTTACGTTTTTATTTTAACTATTAACTAATTATTCTAAATTTTGGCAACATCTCTCTTGTTCTCCGATACGCGCCCAGATGATATGCATATTCGGAAAACTGGAGGGAGATGCTGCCGAAATTTAGAATGAAGTTAGCGGTTAAAATAAGTACTTAGTGCAATATAAATAACATAAATCCCGAATGGAATAAGACAATCTCACCTAAAGACATTAACTAAAGAAATTGTCATTGATTGACAGAATCATGTCGGCTGATCGAAGTTGGATGTACCGACGTCTTGATCGTGGAGCTTTAACGAATGAGTTTCGATTAGGCGTAACGTATTTCCTAAATTTCGCCTATTCGAATCAGAATTTCGTTAGCATCGGTGATCAAATCCGATGTCTGTGCCGCATTTGTTTGAATGGACGATTTTTGGATCGAGAGACTATCACTCTGCATCTATATAGCAAAGGATTTGCACCAAGATATTGTCTATGGACTTGTCACGGGGAGTCACGTGAAGTATATATTTGCACCAAGAATTGCACCAAGAATTCGAAGACTATTATTCAGATGATGAGGAATAATTGTAAAGTATATATTTTATTAAATATATCTCTACTATTTATACAATAATCTGATTATATGTCTATTCGACAGATATGTCTGGTCGTGGTTATCGTCGCAGGAGAGCTTCGGAGTCTCCGATCGGTGAGACTCCTACACTTACTCATGCTGCTGATCCTCCTGTTGCTGATCCTCATGCCGATGATACTACCGAGACTAGTACATCCAGACGCAGGCGGCTACGCGGGCCGAATAGGTGGCAGCCTCCACCAGCCACAGAGTCACGTAGATTTATTAGCGTGATTGGTGACCGGTAATATATCATGAATTATGAATCATTATAAATTCATTATATCATAATATAATATTAAAATTTATTTTTGTTGTGCAGGTTCGAGCAAGAAGAAGTGCCGAGGAGCATTTCTTCTACTATTCAACGATACATGCACGGGGCATGGCCTACGTGGTCTCACGTGCCTAGCGAGTACGTCGACATGTTATGGTGCGAGTTTGAGGCACGTATTATTTTTTTTTTTACATGCATGATGATTAATATTGGTACTGATATTATTATTCTGCAGGCTCGCTATACATGGGCTGAGCACCAAAGGCCCTTCATTTACGCTGCCTGGGAGGCTATTTCCCGGGCAAGTTACAACGGGCAGCTGGGGCAGGCCCGGTCCCAGGCAATGGCACGAGCTGGGACTACTAACATTGCGGAGACTCGGGGATACGGCCCTGATTGGATTACTCCGGATATATGGGACCAGCTAGTGGAAATATGGTCGACGGATCGATGGCAGGAGGTTTCTCGAAATGCGGCTAGAAATCACATGTCGGGGGGAGCAGCGCGTCACACCGGCGGCTCTGTTGCATTTGCAGTGCACGCGAACCGTATGGTAAGTATACCTTTTAATTATATATTTTATTTGTTACTATGTGTACTAATTAATGTATTTGTTTTGTAAATGTAGACGACGGTGTCGGATGACGGGACTGTCCAGCGACCCTCCCCGATGGCGGTGTTTGAGCGGACTCACCGTCGAGCACATGGGACGGGGGAGTACATCGACAACCGCGCTGCATACATTATGGTAACTATATATTTGTTTAAATTATTCATTATATATTTATAATTTAAGTTTTATGATAAATATTAAACAAAAAATCAAACTCGAGTAGGAGACCTACAGCCAGACGGTGGTGCAGCGCGGGGGCACCCCCGAGGACTATGACGCAGCAACGTGGGTCGAGGCCGCAGGTGGCTGGGACCATGGCCGCATATATGACTTTGCAGATAGTGGTCATGCGTGAGCCGTACTAGGGCCACTTGGGGCATCGACCCCTCCGGTCGCTGGTGAGCGGCCGTCCACCTCCAGATCCAGTTATGATCATAGTAGCAGAATAAGGACTCTAGAGGAGACGGTCGCGCGTCAGAGTCAGATGATGGCGGAGATGCATGCTATGCTACGCAACATGTTAGGTCATTCCGAAGCAGGCATCTCTTCGGCATCATCTCATCCATCGTCCTCTAGTCAGTCCACGCCGGTGTACACTCAAGCACTCCAGACCCCACCATATGATCCAGGCCATCCTCCATCGTCATCGTGAGTTTTTTTTATATTGACTTTGTTACTGAGATATTGGACTTGTTTAATTTATTTTGTTTGGATATTGATACTTCAATTTTGCATTTGAATAGTGTTTATACTATTGTGGATAATTATCAATATAAATATAATTATTTTGATGTATATCTTGGTATATTTGTGATGTGTGAATGAATGTGTGTATGAGTGTGTGAGTTATGTATCAGATAATGTATCAATGGAAATTTGAAATTTGAAATTTTTTCGTTACCAGGTTCACATTATCAGCAACGGCTTTCCCACGGCCATCCGTGGGAAAGCCGTTGCTAAAAGTTTATCGAAAGCCGTTGCTGATGACCTACAGCAACGGCTTAGCAACGGGTTTTTACTAACGGTATTGCTACGGGCTCACCGGCCGTTGCTATTAATGTTATCAGGAACGGCTCCGCGTCCGTGGCAAAACCGTTGCTGATGATTTTTAGCAACGGCTCAGCAACGACATCAACCGTTGCTGATGCCCATTTTTCTAGTAGTGAAATTCCATTATAAATCAGATTTTTGATGAAATGTTTTGAAATATTTACTGATAATACTAGATTTTTCAGTGAATGTGTAGTTTCAAGAATCATCTGAAAATAATTTTTCTATATTTCTCTAGAAATAACTGAAATTGGTGATATCAATTGTTGAACAAATGACAATTTCATAATTTTTCAGTTATTTTCAAAGAATGCTTAGTTTTCATTCAAACTTTTATGACTCCATATAATGGTCATGTAAAGAGTGTATGTCAAGTTTGAGATGAAAATTATATTCTTAAGTCAAGATATCAACCTAACATGATTTCATTCAAAACTAAATTAGTTTTTATGAAACTTGCTAAGTTTCAATCTTAACATTTACTCATGATTTTTCAAATTTAAACCTATGGATACCTAACATGAGTAAATCTAAACATGTTTATCAAATATGGATAAAAAATAAAACATTTAGGTCAACTTATTGACTTGAGTCAACTTGGTTCAAAAGTGATTTTCATGAAACCACCTTTATGTCATTTTATCCATATCCATATGAATTTTTCACTCTAAGTGCTTGGAAACTTGTCATACCTACTCCTAAACATGTTTATGAGTTTTGGACTTAAAATGAAGTGATCAAGTCGATTTGTTGACTTGGGTCAAACCTTCTCAAACTTAAGTCCTCTTAAAGTGAGATACCAATTGTGTTTGTTCATCTAGACATGAATTTTCAAGTTTTAAATATCTAGACTCATGTCATGTGTGTATCTAAACATGTTCATTTCATTTTTACCTTAACATGAAGTCTCTAAAGAAGAATTTTAACCTAGTTCAATTTCACAAATATCAAGATATCATGAAATGAGCTAAGTTATCAAGATTTTTTCTACTCATGAAAATTCAAATATTTATCATGCATAATCAATCATGAGTATATAGAGACATCATTAAACATGACAATTCAAGAATTATACAAAGATTTTTGCAAAATATACCTTTTTCTTGAAAATTTGCCCAACTTTTTCTTTTTTTTTTCATTTTCTTTTAGATAACATTGTCTTCATTTACATTCATAACTTGCAAGTAGACTTCATTAGTAGCATAATGAAATAATATGCCTACTAGCAAGCTAACATACTAAATAGCAAAGGTCAATGCAATGTTTTATTTAAAAACCTTAACCTATGCTAGATAGTGAAGATTCATTTTAAGGTGGATACCATGATATCAAAATGAATCTAAGGAGATCTTATGATGTGAAACATTTGAGTAATAAGATCCCTTTTCATGTTAAACTAGTTTGGACTTACAAGAAGGTCTCTATTAGTAAATATCAACCTAGAGCAAGTTTCATTTAATGAAATTTGCCTAAGTGCTAAGATTCTACTTACTCATGAAAATTCAAGTATTTAAACATGCAATTCTAATCATGAGTATAGAGACACCAATCAACCATGAAAATTAAGGTATTAGACTAGAAATATGCAATAACCAAAAACATACCTCATCCATGAATTTAGCCAAACTTTTCATTCTAATTAGCCTTCCTAAATTAAACTTATAACTTGCAAGCAATACTTTATAAATAGAACATGAAATCAAATCTACATGCAAGCTATCAAACTAAATAGTGAAGAGAAAAAACCAAGTATCATTTATCAACTTCAACTTCACTAAATAGCATGGATTCATTTTCAAATAAATCATTCATGATAACAAAATGAATCTAGAGATCTTAAAATATGAAATTTTGAAACATAGATCTCCAACCCTTCCTATTGGTTGAAAATTCAAAGCCACAATTAGCATACGATTTAAAACCGCAAGGTTGATTAGGCCCATTACAGGCCACTGGGGTCTCCGAAGAGACCAGAAAATCAAAATCAAAAACATTTTCAAAAGAACTATTTTGCAAGAGCGGGGAAAACAACTCAAACTTAAACATGGTATCATAATCTTCAACTAAGATTAAGCAATGCAAGTTAGAAGATGATACCGAAATAGTTTTGATGCCAACTTTACCTAAGGCATCAAGGTAGCTTGAAGTTGCAACCAAGGAAGGATTTATCATTCAAGTCCATGGTCAACTCCAATACATCACTTCTCATTCATCCTTGTGTGGTAGCTCCCCCTACAAAGGAAGATGAAATCTTTGGTACCCAAATAGCTTTGGGTCCTTGGGGGTGAGTTGGCCTAGGAATCCAAAGTGTTTTAACTACACTTGGATTTTTCTTGAATGCACAATCATAAATAGCGTGACCAAAAATACCACAACAAAAATAATGTCCATTAAATTTTCTTCTTTTCTTTTTTATTATGGACATGAGATTTATTTTTAGAATGCTTGTCATGTGAAACATGATGAGTATGAGCATTCTTAGAAACCTCATTCATCTTCTTATAATTATGAGGTCTAATGGTAGAATGCATGACATGAGAGGCATGATGAGCACAGATATTATTAGATAAATTATTTTTCTTTTGAGCATGAAGTTTGATGGTAGAATGCTTAGCATGGGAATGATGATGAGCATTGGCATTCTTTACATACGCATTTTTCATTCTAGTGTTCTTAGGAAATGAAGCATTTTTTAATTCATTTACTTTCTTATTCAAGAAAGTAATCTCACTTTTCATTTCATTCATGGATTTATGTAATGCATGTAATTGAGATTTTAACATGCAATTCTCTTTTTCTAAATTGTTATTTTTGAGCTTCAAGTCCTTAAGCTCAAGTTCTACATTATCATGGCATGAATCAAATGAACTAGATTTCAATTTTTCATTTTCTAGTTTGGATTCATGCAAATGAGAATTAAGCATTACATTTTTCTTTTTTAACATTTTCTTTTCCTTATCTTTTCTAACTAGCAAGGCATACATTTTTTGACATTCCTCAACTAATTTTTCATATGGCATATTGAATGAACTAGAAGAACTAGTACTCTCATTATCAATATTATGACTAGAAGGGAAAGAGTGTACCTCATCATTGGTACTCATAAGGCAAACTTTTGAAGTAGCTTCATAGTCATTGTAAGAGGATGCTTCATTTGAATGGGATGATGATGTAGAAGCTTTTGACCTCTTCTTTGCCTTATTTTTCATGGTGGGGCAATTCTTCTTCACATGCCCTTTTTCCTTGCATGCATGACACACTACTTTCCTTTTTCGGCTCTTGGAGCTACTCCTTTGACTAGAAGAGCTATGAGCATCAAAACCAAGATTAGTAGTAGGTGAGTGACCATTGTCATCACCACCTTCACCAAAAGTGCCAATCTCTTCGGTTTTGGTATAATCGTATAAAACGTTTAAACTAGCCCATAAATCATAAGCCGGAGAACAATGCATGACTTTATCTAGGATGCTATTTGGTAATGTGCTAAGTATGTAATGCATGACATCTCCATTATACTTAAACATTTTCTTATCCATTTCACTCCAAGCATGCATATCATCCTTAGGTTCAATGAATTCCCAATGTAACATGTTAAAGACACCAGAGCCTTGAGTCTTTAGAAATGTGTACATCCTAGATTTCCATAGACTAAAGTTAGAGGCATCGAACCTAGGGGATGAAGACGCTACACTCTCTAGAGCCATTTCTAGATCGAGACTAGATGTAGACGAGATGGTGAAATCTCAATCCACGACCCGCTCTGATACCAATTGAAGGCGAAATGGCGACACTAGAGGGGGGGTGAATAGTGTGTTTACTAATTCTATTCGCCTAAATTCAATTTTAATCGTTTACTTAAATCATTTAGGCAATTTGTGATTCAATAATTATATGCGGAAGCAATAAATGATTGAGCAATTAAAGCACAACAAAATGAAACAATGCAAACACAAGATTTATAGTAGTTCGGCCCCAATGTCTACTCCACTACCTAAGCACTGCGCTTAGGATTTCCAAACTAACTTTTACTATATTAATTAGTTTCCCTTACACAGAGGACTTTTCACCGAAGAGACGCACTCTCGACCTAAGACACTTCCACACCCGGAAGTCACCGCCTTCTTATCGAGAGTCCTCTTCCACCTCAACCCTAAGGGACAACTAAGCTAATCCTAGTAAACACTATGTTTACAAAAGTGGCTTTACACTTAACACCAGGTAACCACTTATACACTCAAGACCAAATGCCTGGTCTTCACTCGCACAAATAAAAATAGATACAAATAACAGTTAAAATACAATTGAAAAGAGCATGAAATGAAACCAAGAAATCGTGCTCTTTTTCAAGCCTTGGAACCTCCAACTCACTGAGTAGTAGAGCTTGAGTTGAAGCCCGAGTTGAGGAGCAGAGTGTGCGCAAGAAGTTGACGCTGGAAAATTGAGCACAAGCACTAATCCCTTTTGGAAGGCTTTTATCTCTCTCTTGGATGCTCAAAAATTTCCGTAAGAATGAGAGAAGAGAATTAAATGAAGTATATGAGGGTGTATTTATACCCTCGTGAAGAAACGACAGCTCAACGTATATATTTCTATCCGTTGTAGGCCGCCGGACGAATGGTTGGTCAAATGGTCGATCGACCGGTCATTTGACCGCTTCCTTTTTTCCTGAGGTCGGTCAATCGACGGGTCGATCGCCTAGACGCAAATCTATCGATCCGCCCTTCGGTCGACCCATCGGTCAACCGTCGTGATCTCGTGTCTTCAACAAACGCCGGTCGATCGACCGACGGGTCGACCGCCCGAGCTACTGCCCAATTTGGGCTTCAATCGATCGATCGCCCGATCGATTGATGTAGCTTCTGCGTTTTCTTCCCTATGTTTCGGTCGACCGAATGTCTACTGCCCCTTTTTACCTACAGTCGGTTGACCTCCCGATCGACCGAACATAGGTTGAGATTGATTTCTTCAACCTTTTTCTTCCGCACTTCATTTTCGGGTTCCAGCTTTCAACACGCATCAACTTGGAGAGCTTTTATGTGATCCTTGAGCTTGTCCAATATGTCTTTGTCCACACGTCGATCTTTGAGAGATTTTCGTGACGAACCCGAGCGCGATGGTCAATGTCCCTTCGATTTCTGATTTCTCCCATTTTTCGATCGAGGACATCGAACGCTACTGATATGGAACTTGAAGATATTCTCAATGAAATCATTAGTCCCATGTTTGTTATCATCAAAACAATCAAAACCGAGATTAAGACTAAGGTTGAAAACCTAAAGCCAACAACCATTTCCAACTGATGGAGTCCACACCAGAGCGAAGGAGAAAATGCTCCAAGTCGTGAGCTAGAGCCTGGAGGAGCGGCGAGGGAACCAGGTGGCGAAAGGGAATGTTCCAGTCGACAATGGCTCCCGACGAATCATGGGAGGTGGCTGCTTCAATCGAGGAGTCGGAGAAGCGAGCCGCCACAAAGTAAAGGGGATGCAAATTGCGAAGACGGGAGCCTTGAACCCAAGGGTCGAGCCAAAAATTAAAAGAAGAACGATCTCCAACTGAGAAGGTTAGAGATATCTGAAAGATGTCTACAATCCTGCAAATACTCTTCCAAATAAAAGAGAGACCCACACCGTTATTGGTGTCGAGAAGCCGTAAGCTAGGGTGAAGCGTCGAGATGATAATGTGCCAAGGCAAATCCCCCGACTGAAGGAGTCTCCAGAGCCACTTACCTAGACGGGTGAGGTTATGAGAGGGAAGGTCGAGTACACTGAGGCCCCCATCCTTCTTGCTGCGGGTGATGGATCCCCAACTCACTAGACATTTGCCTTTTACGGAAGCATTCCTCCTCCTAGCCCAAAGAAAAGTCCTTCTGTTATCCACCAATTTGATCACCCACCGAGGAGCTTGGAAGATGGAGAAGATGTATGAAGCCTGGCTAGTGAGAACACTGTTGATGAGCGTAAGATGCCCGACACGGGAGAGAAGAGAAGCCTACTAAGAATCCAAGGTCCTATCGATTTTGGTAACCATCTTAGTCCAGTCAGCCCTGGACGGCTTGTCCAATCTCAAAGGTAGACCTAGATAATCAAGAGTGGAGGAACCCATCGCACAACCCAGAGTAGAAGCCACCGAGCATGCCTTGTCCACAACTCCACCAATGTGGATAACCTTGGTCTTGAATGCGTTGATTTTGAGGCTGGAACAAAGCTGAAAAGCATCGCAGCAGAAGACCAAAGGACCGGATGGAGTCATTGGAATCCTTGCTAAACATAAGCAAATCATCGGCAAAGAGAATATGAGTTACTCCTCTTGGGAACCGGTGTGAAAGGGCCCCCTCCACGAGATTATTCCCGGTAGCTCTCCAAACTAGTCTTGAAAAAATATCTGCAACAAGGTTAAAGAGAAGAGGGGACAGAGGGTTGCCTTGCCTCAGGCCCCGCTGATGCTTGAAAGGCCGGCCCTCCAAGCTATTTGTCGGGATGGCTAATTCTGCGAAAATAAGGAGAAACTGAACCCAACTAATCCAGCGGGGAGGGAAGCCTATGGCCAGGAGCATTTGCGAGATGAAGCTCCAGTTGACGGAGTTGAAAGCTTTTTAGAAGTCAACCATGATGAGGCAAACATCCCGGTCCTCGTGTTTACAACCCCACACCATTTCAGAAGCTGTCATGAAACAGTCAAGAGTACTACGGCCTGATGAAAGCGCCATGCTTGTTGTCCACCAAGTCCGGAATCAAAAGGGCGAGCCAATTAGCCAGTAACTTGGAGAAGATTTTGATAATACTGGATTCAAGACTTATAGGCCAAAAATTGTTCATCGTATTTGCACCTATGGCTTTCGGAATAAGGACAATGAAAGCCTTATTGATCCTGAACATGTCTGTCGGGTTGTCCTAGAGGCCAAGAAGAATATCGAGGACCTGTTCTCCAATGGACGGCAAGAAGTGCTTATAAAATTCCATTGTGATTCCATCCGGACCCAGAGCCTTTAGGTTTTTTGCCTTCCTAATGACGTCATGAACCTCAAACAAAGAGAACAGAGCATCCAAACTCTGCAGATCGAGATAGGAGTGGTATAAAAGGGACCACTTAACCTTGAGAAGGGGAGGAACCTCTTGCCCCAGAAAGTGTGAGAATTAGGCCCGAAGGGCTGAAGCGATGCCCCCGCTATCAGAAATAATGCTGCCATTCGAATGGATAGAGGAGATCCAATTGATCTTCCTGTGATGAGAGGCGCATAAGTGGAAGTAACGAGTATTACGATCTCCCTCCAATAGTCATCTCTTCTTAGCACGCTGGCTCCAGTAAGCGCACTCATCTTTATAACAGAGATCCAGGGTCCTCTTAAGGTCACGCATCTCCACCAGCTCTGTGTTTGAAATGATACCCGAATTGACTTTAAGATTTAAAGAATGCAGCTTCTTTTCAGTGAGAGTACGCTTCTTATGCCAATTAGCGCTTCTGCCCTTATCCCATTCCAAGATAATACCTCTAAGAGACTTCCAACGAGACAACCAACGATCCAAAGGAGAGAGATGATTCGAAAGATCAACCGACGAAGGGGCAAAACCAGCTTTAATAATATCAGAGAAAACATCCTGAGATAACCAATTGTTCTCAATTCTGAACTGTCTTCGAGGGGGGGCTGACCTGGGGGCTGCCTTCCAGTGAAGATAATTGTGATTGGATAGCCTTCTTTCACCTGAATAGATGGAGGATAATGGGAAGGAGACGGCCAAGGAACTGTTGATCATCACTCTATAAAGCTTGGCAAGAGAAGGAGGGATTTAATTGTTGGACCAAGTGAACGGGTTTCCGAAAATGGGAAGATCGATGAGACCAAAATCTGCGATCAATTGTGAGAATCTACGAGAAACAATCAGGTTGCCCAAATAATTTCCCAAACAGTTGTAATGTTGAAATCACCACCGATGATAAGAGGCCCTGAGGCAACCAAAATAACCTGGTGAAGCTCCACAAGGAAGAGAGTCTGACGGGTCCGATTAGGAGGGCCATAAACACCGACAGCTTGAAGAGAAAAATTCAAGAGATTATGCTTCAAAGAGAGCTTTATGGACCACTCTCCCCGAGTGAAATTCATACAAGTCCAAACAAAAGTGTCCCACAAAGCAAGCAAACCACCGGAAAGACTGGAAGCATCTAAGGAGCAGAAATTATCATTGATATGGAATCCAGACACTTGTTTGACAAGTCTACGCGAGCATACATTTAGCTTAGTTTCGAAAAGAAAAACAACACTAGATTTAGCCTCGCTAACCACCTGCTTCACCATGTAACGCTTCAAGAGCCTACAGAGACCCCACACATCCCAAAAAATGATTCCAAAATTCTGAAATATGACAGAAAATGACTACCAAATGACAATAACAGAAATCGCTAATCAAGTGGACACGACACTCAGGGCCCGCGTAACCTCCGCCGGAGAAGCAACACTCTCAAACCCGAGAGCATCCAGATGCAAAAGCAGGTCGGAGTTAAGCGACGAACCCATGATAACGGAGTGAGAACCCAGAGGCGTCGCGGAAGATGAAGGAACAAACGAAGAAGAAGAACCGCGGGAACCTTCGTTGCAAGCCGCTTTGCGCATGGAGGCGCTGTGGATAGACGACAATTGGCTCAAACCCGAGATCCTCGAACTCCTACAGACTGAAATGGCAAAACGCGGGCCAAATGCATATTTGAAAAGGTGAGCCGACTTTCCCTTCAGAACAAGAAGGCTATTATCGGCACGATGGCCCGCAGGGTCCAGGGAAGGAGGGGAAGAGGCCCTGGCGCAAGGCATCGGAGTTGGCCTTAATATAGAAGGCAGGGGCCCGCCTGGCAGAGAGATCATCGGAATCCCGACGCAGGCATCAACCAGAGAGGAGGAGGCATGCTGAGCGTCAACCGCAGGGGGATTCACTACCACGACACCTGGCAGGACCTAGACAAGATTGGCATGGGCGAGAGCATTGGATCCAGGTGAGGCAGGAAGGAATAAGCTTGGGTGAAGGTCGCAGGGGCAGGAGACCGGGCTGGAAGGTGGGCCAACTAGGGCCTGCCCAACGAGCCTGGGCGATAGGTGCCCACCAGCTGGCAATCGACCCAGAAGAAGTGGGTCAAACGATCGAAGGCAGGCGGGTCGGGGTACCAGACCTATTCCACGGGGAGAAGAGGGCAATTGGTTTTATTAGAGAGATGAGAAAATATGACCAATACAAGAGAATCTGAATACAACTGATAACTAAACTATAAAAGAAAATATTATCTGTACTCGAATATTTTTCTACACCCTGAAATCTGGATTCCTACTTCTGCTTGAAAATTATGGATACGACATCCTTGATCTTCTTGCTTCTGATTGAGACGGCGTGAAGGAAAAGAGACCCATTGAAAAGAAATTTTGCTTGAGAAACTGTTAGATGGGATGTTGGGATGATATAGAATTGCACATTAGACCCCTTTTATAATGGAGAGGAGCCGACTTATTCCTCTTATTTGGCAGTGAGAAAAATTATGCAATGATGAACTGCTGCGTTCAATTTGGATCAGACGGCTAGTGGACGATGCAGACTGAGTAAAATTTGAATTTGATGGCGGCTCCCCAAAAATATTTCCTGTGCTGCAAAATGAGGCCTTATCAATTTGCTGCGTGCCACATGCGGATGGTCAAAATCGACTGTTGAGAAGAACACGCCAGCACGAAGACATGGGGTGCGACAGAGATTGAATTGAGGCGGTGCATCAAATCGAGGAGGCGATGCTGAAAAAATCAAAGATTGGGCTGATCGAGTGCTGCATGAAGACACCTGACACTTGGGAGAGAAAAAAAAAGAGCCTTATCATATTGGCCCCGCGTGCAGCGACTGCTGCTTGTGTTGCACGCGGGTGCGCTGCTGCTGGCGCGTGCACCCTTTTTTTATTCAGCTTTAAAATCTGGTACGCCGACCGGATGAGGCGCTTCTTGTAATATGAATCCTCCGACACCGGCATAGTGATCAAGAAGCGGCCATCGACAAGTTTACGCTGCCTCCACTGGGTCAGATGAGAATGATAGTTTTTAAACTGACGCGCGAGGTAGCCGGCTACATCGGCTTGGAGATGCAATTGCCCACAAGCGGTAACCAGTAAGCAGCGCTCGCTCGGGTAGCGGGCCCGCTCCGCAATAGCCGGAGAGTTGGGCATCAGAACATGAACAGATTTCAAGCGGTTATCCATTGACCCACATTCAGGCAAGGGGAGCACGGGGGGCAGAGAGGAGGTAGAAGAAGGAGCAAGCACAAGAGTGGAAGATGAAACATGCACAGTAGAAGTAACATTTAAAGAAGCGGGGTGAGAAGAACCTAGTGTTGGCTTAAGGGTTCTCCTTAAGCTTCGATCTCCATTTTGATGATAACAAACAAGTATTTAATCTATGTGTGAAGTTTTAAGTTCAGGTTGAGGTTGCGATAAGCATGCGAACTTCGGCGAACTCCGCTCAGAGAAATGAAAGAAAAGAATGTCAAGAAAGGCTCGGGTGTAGGTTGAGTAAATATCTTGTAATATACCCCTAGGATCTCATCCCAAGCTTAGTTGTAAAGTTATCCAAGTTAAAACTTGGTAACTAAACCTATGAAAAAGCATGTAATAAGATAAAGAAAAAATCAGTCTCAGCCTAAGTTCGGTCGACCGAACAAGGCAGAAAAATGGCAGTAGCCACTTCGATCAACTGGTTGGTCGACCGAACAGATATAAAAATCGACAGTGGCTACTTCGGTCGACCGGGCGGTCGACCGAACAAGGCTAGAAAATGGCAGTAGCTACTTCGGTTGATCGAGCGGTCGACCGACTGAGGCCAAAATCTGGCAGTGCCTGCTTCGGTCGATCGAGCGATCGACTGGATAGCAGAGAGGCGGAATTATGACTCATTTGGTCCCTCCAGTCAATCGAACAGAGCTATAGAAGCACAAAAAGCCAACAGTCGCTGGGCGGTCGATCGGTCGATCCCCTCACCTAACTCCTTTAATACCTCTTAACAACTGAATTGAGCATTCAAGAGAGAAATTTGTACCTTCTAGAGATCAATTGCTTGCGCTCACTTCTCCGATCAATGTTTTCTCAGGCGCTCATTCTTCCTCAACTCGGGCTTCGATTCGAGCTCAACGACTTGGCGAGTTGAAGGCTTGAAGGCTTGGAAAAGAGCATTGGTTCCTGGTTTTATTTCTTAGCTCTTTTCATTGTAATTTTAATTGTTGTTTAAACTTATTTTAATTGGGTTAGCTTGCTAGGTGTGCTAGTGTAAACACTTAGGGTTTACTTTGTAGAATTGTATTTTGCCTAGGTGAATAGGTTTGAGGAGTTCTCAAAGAGGTGAGAATCGAGTCCTCGGTTGTATTCAAAGGGAAACACAAGTTCTATAAAGTAGTTGGTTAGAAATCCTTGATGAGGAGCCAAGGTAGTGGAGTAGGCGGTTGGCCGAACCACTATATTTCCTCTTGTTAGCATTGCCTTATTTATTTGTTTATTGTTGTGTTTTATATTTGATAACGAACATTATTTAGTTGCACTTGCATTTGGTTGAAGTTAAAATTGGCTAAAAAGAACACACACTATTCAAACCCCCCCTTCTAGTGTGGAATTTCGTTTAACACCTGACGCAATAACTGCGGGAGAAGCGGGAGTAGGTGACTTAAATGTGGGGCGAGATGGCTATAGAGGAAGGAGAACGGGAAGGAGTGTTGACTCAAACCGGAGGGTGCCGGGAGATACAATGACTGCTCAAGTGTCCATCCAAGCCGCAGACAAAACACACCAGACGGCGGGAGCAATGCCGAGCCAGGTGCCCCGACTGGGTGCAATTGAAGCAGCAACGCCAGCTCCGGAGCGAAGCTACCATATCCACGATAGAAAAAGAAGGACCTGGATGCAGGGGGGCAGCCTCACGATGAACGCCAGCAACGCCTGGTGTCATTTTAAATTTTAAATTTTCAAGTAGACTAGATTTTGATAAATGTCAAGTTACACTTTCTGCAATACCATATACTATCAGGGCCTCTTGGCTTTCTATGGCCTTCCACTTCCCCACACTATATCGGAGATCTCGGTTGCTCCTTCATCTAGGCCAGAGGGCATGAAGTATGAGCTGCAAACACTTCCAGTGAGATAAACCTAAGTTACCTAATTAAATTGAGAGCTTTGTTAGACAAATTGACTTGATGATGATAATGTCTAATACAAGTGCTTGTTAGTTTAGGTGGATGCTAAAGTTGTGGCTGATGGAGATACCATTACTATATACGTTGACATAGCTGACTCTCTTATGAGGCAACCATTGAGAGGGCGCAAGCTCGTGCTAGAAAGGACTACAAGAAGGCAGATGCTCTTCAAAAAGTCATTGTAGACGCAGGATATCGGTAATGCACTTTGAAAAATCCTTATAAAGAGCTTAATTATAGTAGAAAAGCCTTAAATGTGTTTGGTACAACATAGAGATCAATTGTGGGAAACTGGGAATAGATCCATGTAACTAACCAAAATAGTAGGAAATTAAGTGTGACTTGTTGTTGTTGTTGTTGTTTTGTATGAGCTAGTAGCAGTGCTAACTCTGCATCTGAGTTGATTGTAGGGTAATCAGTGGCCCAAACAATGAGGAGACCCTTGCACAAAAATATCGAATCAGACTAAGGTAAGAATCAAATCTATCATGGTATATAAAACAACAATTTATCCCTTTGCTTGAAATTTTTTCATAAACCAACAGGGGAATTGATGCACCAGAGAGCTCAATGCCTTTTGGGAAGGAGGCTAAGGAGGAACTAGTGAAGCTAGTTCAAGGAAAGCAGTTAAAGGTGTATGTTTACGGAGATGATCGATATGGTCACTGTGGTGGAGATATCTACTGCAATGGTGTCTATGTTCGAGTATAGCATAAGTTGTTCTTCTCGATGCTTTAATGTTTAGTGTCTGATACTTAGTTCATGTTACGGAGGAGATGCTAAAGAAAGGGATTGCATGGCACTATGCTGCCTATGACCAGCGCCAAGAGCTTTCAAAGGTGAGTGTAATGTTTAATCATTTGGCTTTAAGTGAAGGCAAACCCTAGTACAACACCAAAGGTTGCTCAATTGCGACCTCAAATATCAGGGTTCTAGTATGGAAATAGCCCCTTTGTTATACAAGGATATGGCTATGTACACCCTCCCTAGACCCCGCATTGGCAGGAGTCTTGCGCATTGTGATCCCCATTCATTTGCTTTTGGTAAACATACTAAGAGTTCTATTGTAACTATCATTGGTTGTGTGTCATCAGTGGGAGAAGGAGGCAAGAGTTGCTCGTATAGGTTTATGGGCTTCTTCACACCCTGAGAAGCCATGGGAATGGAGAAAAGAGAGACGCAATGGAACATAAACATTAGATTCTGAACTAGTGAAGTTTACAAGGTGTACAGGATATCATGTCCTTTATTGCTTGAAGCAAATGGCATCCTCTGGAAGGTATATAAACCCCATAATTGAGGACTTTGAGTTGCATCTTATGGAACCAGCTGGAAGATACTTCATATATGTGCTATATGTGAACTTTAGTGTTTATGGAGTTGGGGGAAACTTTTGTACTATTAATGTATGATTATAATGGTTTGTATCAATTTAGATTAGTCAAATAATTAGGAACAAACATATACCATTATTTTATTTCAAATTCAAGTGAAATAATTTTTGTGTATATTTACTTCTTTCTTATAATTGTTGAGAGACCTTGGTATAATGCATGAAAAAATTAATGAGAACTCATGAAAGATAAGAATTTGTGCTTATTTTGATGTCTTATTTACTTGTTGCATCTAGTTATGTTCTTAGACAAGGAGCAAACCTAGTGGATTAAGTGTTGCTGAATTAGCACATATCTGAATTGTCTCATGGATACAATTTTATACTTCCAGATGTATCTGTGTAAAAATTGGATTAGAAGAAGATACCTATAGACACAGGATTTAGTTTATAAGGCAAATCTTCGGTGAAAGGTATTTCAGGATATACCTTGAATGAGTCAATCGTCAGATTTCCTCCTTTAATTGTGTTATCATTATGATAAAATCTTTGAGTACAAACCAAAGACAAAAATGCCCTCAGGATTCCCCGTCGAAGCCCCCGAGCCGAACTTGGGCCAGCCCAGCACGATATGGATCTCTAAATCATTAAGCCAAGTTATGCTTCATGGACCCCAAATTCATCTTCCTTTAAAGGCCATGTTCGACGACTTAGGCGTCAAGTTGCCCTTCACCGATTTCGAGTATGGGGTGCTTATTGAGGTGAACGTTGTCCCCCCCCCCCCCCCCTCACCACACAACTTCACCCCAATAGCTGGGCCTTCGTCCATAGTTTCAAGATCTTGATGAGTTTCTCGGCATTGAGCCCAGCCTCAACGTTTTCTTCTCCTTCTTTCAAGCGAAGGGTACTTTGAAATGCAAGTGGGTGTCTCTGAGCAACACCTTGAGGAAGAAGTTGAGTCATAAAGATAGTTGAAACAATGATTCTTTGTCTTCAATCATTTTGTTATAGTGGACATACTCATTTTTTTGTCAGTAAAACCTTTAAGATAATGATATTAATAATTATTT
Source organism: Canna indica (assembly GCA_034359265.1). NCBI lineage: Eukaryota > Viridiplantae > Streptophyta > Magnoliopsida > Zingiberales > Cannaceae > Canna > Canna indica. The sequence goes on from CP136892.1 coordinate 18,524,125, forward strand.
TAACAGCTTTGATGAAGAACCATTATGACTGTTTTATGTCAGATATGCTTCCACACTTTTGTATGCTCTTTGGCTAATTGTTGCAAGGTCTTTTTCTTGTTTAATTAGGTTTCTGTGAAACAACTTTAACCACACGGCTGATTGAGTTTGAAAATACAGAGTCCGACAGCTTAACACGACTGTTTGGAAAACAAAGAAGCCAAATCTAAATGCACTAAACTAAGCATCTTGGATTGCATATTATTGCTTTAAAGCTTAGTAAGCAAATATTTTTTCAAGAAATCAAGATTCTGGGCTTATCCAGTTTCTTTCTCCGATTTTAGATAGAGGAGTTCCTTGCAAGGGCTGATGAAATGAATGCAGAGAATGAGCCGAACCACATGCCGAAGCTGGGTAAACTGTTGTGCAAACACAGAGATAACGACACTCATTTTGCTCATAGACTTTGCAAGAAATGCTATGATAAAGTATATTCAAGTTTCTTTGTTAATAGAATAGGTTGTGATTTTGTTATTAATTCTCTGTATATATATAAGTGATGCTCATCTTTTTTTCTGCAGTTCATTAAAATATCAGGACGACTTGAGGGTGGTGTTGAACCCCCAGCCTTTTAGCGTTCTGAAAAACGACGTACGAAAGGAAATAATAAAAAAACAGGAGTCCAATCTAGATAATCAGCATGTTGATAAGGGGATTGGATTATCGCCCAAAATCCAAATCTAAGGAGGTTTACCATTAGGGCATGTTTGCTTCATAGGATAAGGAATGATAGGATAAGAGATGAAATAATATTCATTGTTTGTTTAGTGCATGTATTAGAAAAAAATTGATATAAAATTGATATTATATACGATGTACATCGGATTTAAAAAATTCATATCCAATCCACCCTCATTTATTATCCAATCCTATCATATCTTATCCAATGAAGCAAACATTTATGGTTCATTTGCTTTAGTGGATAGGATTGGATAAGATATGATATCAAATAAGGGAGTATTGAATAAGATTTTTTTTAATCCGGTATACATCGGATATAATATCAAATTTATATTCTTTTAATCATATTTTCTTCTAATCCATGCACCAAACAAATAAAGGATATAAATTTATCTCTAATCTTATCCATCTCTATCCTATATTACTATGAAGCAAACATGCCCTTAGTGTATTGTTAAATTGAAACTAAGTAGAAGTTAATAAAGTTTTGTGCAATAGAAAGGTCCCTATCTGAAGGTATTTCCTTTTTGTCTTCTCCTGGTTGGTATTGGCCAATTTCCTAAACTACTTTTATTTCTAAAAATAATTCTTAGTGAATATCTCCGTTAGTTTATATTGTTTACCCTAAATGGTCAAGTAAATGGCTAATTTAGTTTTTAACTTTCCCCCCATTTTTTTCATCTGATATTTGTGTTCCTTGTAACTACTGTGGCCATTGAACCTTGTAATACTTGTTCATTTTACCTTTTTATCATTGACATATTGCACAAAATTTATGTTTATTTTTAGTTTCTCAAGTGCGAACCTAATGGCAATTTTAGTATTTATATCATAGTTTTAAATATTTTACCATACTAGGAGGTAGTGTTGGTGTTTATTTTGGAAAAATCCATATCCGCTTACCTCAATATTTTTATTTGTAAAATTCTAGGTGTACCATTTGTACCACCCGGTACAGGCTTTGTACCAGGCGTACTGGGTCAGTACCGTCTAGTATAGAGTCTGTTCCGAGTAGTACAAGCCCAACATCTAGTTTTCTAACTGTTGGGCCTTGTTTGTATCGGTTCCAATGGCTAGCCCGCAAATCTCCTCATTTGCTCTACCCTTACACTTTATCTCTCATTCTCTCTCAAATATCTCTCATTCTCTTTTTTTTTCTTAAACTTTATCATGAAATTTTGTCAAAATGGCGCTGAGGTCTCTTAATGACCTGCAAAGCAACTTTGCCGTTGGTTGGAGAGAAGACACCATTGACAATGTATCTATTGTGATTACATTAGTTGTGTTGCGCCTATCAAGATGCTTACCTTCTTTGACAGATGCCACTCTTCTATATATTAACTTCAAATTTGTAATTTTTTTCATTATAATTTGAAGAATCGAATTATCTTTTTAATGTATTGGTGCATTATCATTTATGAAATTGAAAAGTTTTTATGCTCTATTAATGGATTATGTATGTTTTTTCATTGTTTTAATGAATTATCATTTAAAATTTTGTCTTTGGAGCTTAAATTGAAAAAAAAATAGAACATCCTGGTGCAAGCCACTATGTGTGGGCCCATACCATGTCTGTACTGTACCAAATACACACTGGTACCGGCCGGAAATCAGTATTGGTATGAGATTCTAAACCATGGTTTGCACGTGCTATACTGTTCTAATAGCTACGAGCGAGGTTAAAACTTTGGGCCGGTGCAAGCTGGCATACTATTGTTTGTAAGGGTTTATCAACCTTCGTTGACTGAAGCTAGCTGCAACTCATAACCATAGTTTATAAAATGGTTCAGCACCAAAAAGGGCTTGTATACCTGGCCAATACAAAACTACCTGTTGGAGCCAGGTTTAATTTTATGGGGTTTGAGAGCTGTAAAATCTCTCAAATCCCTTGCAAACTAATTTAAGTCTCTCAAATCTTTCTTAAACCTCTCTTGTTCTCCCAAATCTCTCTCAAACTATGGTTTGGAGTGAACAACGAAAAAAACAAAATATTGGGTACTGTCTGGTATATATAGTTTCATGTTTACCGGACTGTACCAAGTGTCAGTGCAGGCTAGTTATGAGCTTCTCACATATCAACCTCATAACTATCAATTTGTAAAACTTTTCATTGAGCTTCTCACATATCAACCTCAGAATTGTCATTTATTTGTTTATCCTTTATTATTTTTGCTTGAGATTCTGCTGCATGCAAGTGTGTGAATTTTTATTGTTCAAGAAGCTTCCATAGTGTAATGGAAGTTTGTGGCAGTTCAACTATCTAGAATTACCAACTATATCCATAAAATCAGTACAGAATCTCTTATATTGGACCTAGAAGAAGTTCCTTGTGTTATTCTTGCCCGCTATATTGTATCTTTTATGAACTCTTGCTCTGCATTATGACACTCTTCTAGTTTGGCCAATGCAGAACAAGGAAAACTGTGATGCTACTATGAAGCCAGATATTAGCCAAGCGGAAGGGAAAACATCAAAGGAACATGAGGGTGTTTATAAAATTGGAACAATTGGAACTTATAGAAACTAGGCTATCTAATATACAAAGTAGGAACATGAGGGTCCGCTATATTTTAATATATAATAAGTATTAAAATATTCATAAAATTTAAATGTTCATAATAGAACTTGAAACCAAGACCTTTTGGCTAACAATTGGAACTTATACAAAGTAGGCTATCTAAGATAATTGTATAAGTCTTTATTTGTTGCAGTTGCTGTGTTACTGAGTTTAAAGTTCTAAAAACTTTAGTCAAACATTGAAATTGTTTCAAAAAAGCATCATCTAGTAGTTTGAGCATATAATGCACTCGCAATTGCAGAAAAGAAAACAAAAACGTTCTGAAGAAGCTAAAAACATTCCTCCTGGACAGACTCCACTCGAAGCAACCCGTCAAATGCTCAAGAGAAAGGTATTTTTTTTACATTTAAGGTTGTAATTGCTCGCACTTATTATCATGAAGGCCATTTGCCAGTATATACTCATATACAGCAGTTGTATATATTTGTTTTTGCACTCCATCTTTTCGTAGTCAATATGTTTTTCTTACAGCTTTCAGCTCAAAAGTCAACTACGAAGCACTGGAAGCTTTGTACACTGTAATTCCTTCTCCCTTTTTCTCTTGACTTCCTGTGTGGGCTGGTTTACATATATTCATGGCTTAATTATATTTTTGATCCCCCAAAATATCATATTTTTTTCGTTTGGTCCCTCATTTTTAAAAACTTTCCATTTAGTCATTCAAAAATTATATTTGTTTCCATTTGGTCCCTCCGTAATTTTTCGTTAACTTTTGATGTTAAGTGCCATCATGAAATGCTGACATGGACTAAAGAGTGACCAAACGGAAAATATAAAATATTTTAACGGAAAAAATTATTTTTGTTTCTATTTGGTCCCTCCGTAACTTTCCGTTCACTTATTTTCGTTAACTTCCGTTAAAATATTTTTTAATAACCTAAACCATAATTATATATTGTTATACTTTAGGTTATTAAAATATATATTGTTATGTTTTAGATTATTAAAATATATATTTTTTCTATCTAGTCCCTTAAAATATTTTATTTTTTTCGTTTGGTCCCTCTTTAGTCCATGTCAGCATTCCATGTTGGCACTTAACATCAAAAGTTAACGGAGGGACCAAACGGAAACAAAAATAATTTTTGAGGGACTAAACGGAAATTTTTTAAAAATGAGGAACCAAACGGAAAAAACATGATATTTTAGGGGACCTATATTCAAGCATATGCCAACATTATTTGAAGTCAATAGAGAAATAGATATTCTTCTACCTTTGGTTAAAAACCCGCTTACATTTATGTATGTTCAATCTAGAGATCTTATTTATATTTGTCAAAATTCCTTTGAACTGACATTCTTTTTGAGTTTTCTTGTTTGGAAACTATTACCTTGTACTGCAGTATCCTAATTTAAAGTTAAACATCACTGCAACTGGCACAAGGAGATATTAGGAATACTTGAGAAAACCTTAGTAAACCATCTAAATGAGATGATATTGTTTTTAGCTTGACAAGCCATTTTCAAATCTTATAGACCAGAAAATATCTGTGGTATTCAAACAGTTGGGATCTTAGCATTCTGATACTCAAGCAGAACTTGATTCTTTCTATTGTTGTATTTCTCAGTAATTTTTTATCATAGCTAAGGAGCACCTTATCCACAAACATAGTGGAGTGCATGTTTTTAATGATAAATCCTACAAAGCAATTTATTTATCTTAAAAGTTTAACAGGAAAATTCAAATGGACACTTGAGTAGGTATCTCAATAACTACTTGACTATGTTAGACAACTAGAGAGTTCTATAAAGGATCTCCAGTATGATACCTAACAGTTCTCATGTTGGAGGTGCTTGAGAGGGATGAAATGTTTGAGTTGAAGGTAGAAGCCATTTTAATTAGTCCAGCTTGATCAGAACTTGGTTATTGTCATTCTTGTTGTAACACTTGCAGTTGAAAGAGGTTAAGGGGTAGAATATGATCAGATATTCGAAATAATAGAGGTGTGGTGGTGTTACTTGGTAGATCAACAAGTGATAAAAAATATTGAAAGATGAGAAAGAGCAGTAGTTTGGGGAATCCAGTTGGTAGATCAATGAGAGAGTGGTCAACTTGAGGTTTTCTGTGCTTATCAGTCGTTACTTAGTCATGCACCGATGCTAACATTTAGTTCAAGGCCAGCAATGAGATTCCAGAAGAGTAAAGGAAGCGGAATTTTTGTAGCTCATACCTAAGAGATTGACAGAGAAAGGTTCAAACTAAAGAAACCAAAATTTATGTACTAACTAGTGAATCAGGCTGCCTTGGGGGAGACCGATTCTGCTATCAAGGGTTGGATCAAATGATGGAGGGTGCTTTGCAAGGTGATCAAACAATAGGCTGCTCTGCGTCTTAAAGACAACAACAGAAGAAGAAATGATCTGGAGATGATTGTGGCAAATTTCTCTCGCTCGGCAGATGCTTTAGCTCATACTGAAATCGAGATGAGGAAATTCCAAGACGCAAAATCAAGTCTTGATAAGCTTTATCAGGATGAGGATTCTCACTGGAGACAGAGGGCCAAGCAACATTGGGTCCGAAGCGGAGATAGGAACACCCGTTTCTTTCATCAATCTGCCTCCCTTACTAGAAAAAGAAACTGGGTTCACTCTCTTGACACATCCATCGGAGCTACTTCGGACTTGATCGCCATTAGCAGGGCCTTTCGGGACTATTATATTTCTCTCCTTGGACATTATTCGACACCTCTTTTGAACATCAATTGGGACATTCTTGGTCTACAGGATCAGTTTGCCAACCTTGGTTTGGATGCTTCTTTCACCCTTGAGGAGATTGATAGGGCTATTTGTGCTATGGGAACTCTTGAAGCACCGGGTCCAGATGGATTAATAAATGAATTCTTTCTTGCTTATTGGGACCTTCTCAAAGAGGATTTGCTACATATCTTCACTGAACTCTACCACAATTCCATGGCTCTGCAAAGTCTCAATAAGGCTTATATTTCTCTCATCCCAAAACAAGAAGGAGCCCGAAGTACAAAGGATTTTCTACCTATCAGTCTTGAAAATAGTATCATCCGCATTTTCTCCAAAGTGCTCGTTGATCGTCTAAAACCCTTCATGGCCTCCTCAATTGATAAATGTCAGAGAGCTTTTTTGGCGGGGCAAAGTTCTCTAGACACCTTCTTCGGGGTTCATGAGACGATTTGGCCTTGCCATAAACTGAAGGATGATGGAGTATTGATCAAAGTCGACTTTCTGAAGGCCTTTGATTCATTGAACTGGGACTTTGTTCTCCAAATGCTACAAGCCAAAGGGTTTCCTATTAAGTGGATTAGCTGGATTGAGCATATCCTAAAAACAGAGTCGACTCTTATCATCAATGTAGACTTGGGGCATCCCTTCCAGCATAAGGGGGGGTTCGTCGGGGAAACCCGCTATCCCCCTTCCTTTTTAATCTTGCGATAGACTGCCTTCCTCAGCTTATCAAGAATGTGGTCTCAAATGGTATCCTTGAGGGTGTTCTTGATCAGCATGTTAATGGTGGAGTTACTCACACTCTCTTTGCCGATGACCTTGTCCTCTTTAGCCCCTCAAACAACACCAACTTACTCAATCTTCGTCTACTATTGTAGTGTTTTGGCTTGGCTTTTGGACTTCGGCCTAACTTGGAGAAAACATGTCTGATTCATATTCTTGAGGATAGGGCGACCTCAGAGAGCTTCGCTTCGCTATTTGGTTGTTTAGTAGTGACCTTTCCCTTGAAATACCTTGGTTTACCACTTCGAGTAGGCAAATTGCTTGAAGAGGAATGAGATTCCTTGGTGACATGGATTGATAAAAAGCTAAGTGGGTGAAAAGGCTGTCTCCTCTCAAGAGCGGATCACTTTGACTCTAATCAATAGTACAATTACTAGTAACCCAGGATACCTACTTTCAATCTTCAAGGTGTCGTCATGGGTTATCAAGAAGATCGATAGCCGCCGGAGAAAATTCTTTTGGGTGGGATCGGATGGAGAATCTTGTCGGGGAAAATGCAGGATCAAGTGAGATCAAGCCACTATTGCTAAGGACAGCGGTGGCTTGGGTGTCCTAAGCTTACCCGAGCATAATATTGCGTGATTGGGTAGTTGGCTATGGTGATTCATTATGCGCCAGGATTGCCTTTGGATTGATGTTATTGAAGGCGCTACTACTAGGAATCCTGATTGGTTTAACTCATGGCACCTATGACTCGCTTCCCCTATATAACGAGATATCATTAAGCTCCAAGACTTCTTCAAGAGCAGCATGTGTTATCAGGTGGGGATTGGCTCCCAGATTCAGCTTTGGCTTGAACCTTGGTGTGGCAATCAGCCTTTGTCCGAAGTGTTCCCGCATTTGTTCAAGCATGTGGTAAACCCCAACGTCTCAATTGAGAATGCGAGAGTGGTGGACAGCGGAGGCAATTTCGTGAACTGGAATATCAACTTCGGTATTTTTATTGCGGTTGGACAGCTTCAACCTTTGGCTAGGATACTGGATTCGATTAGGCAATCTCATGGTGAGGACAACATCTCATGGAAATGGTGTAAGGATAGAATATATACGGCTAAGTCTCTCTACAATCTCCTCACCTTTAGAGGGGTCGCGGACCCATTCCATCGTTTCATTTGGCAAAATAAGAAGCTTCCTCTGGAGATTTCGATTTTCGGGTGGATTTGGCGCAGAAGGCGTTTATTAACTCGTGATAAGCTAGTCAGTTGGGGAATCGCCGATGACCCGCTTTGCCTTCTTTGTCGGCTAAGGGAAGAAACTCATGAACACCTCTTTCATGAATGTGCCTTCGCTATGGATGTTTGGAAGTCCCTGTTACTCTCTCTTAATGAAGTGCCCTTTCCTACTTCTTGGTTTTTTGATCACCTTCCGTCAGCTGCGGTAAATGTCACTACACTAAGAAGTCGCATTATCCTCACCTAGAGATGGTTTATCCGGTTATTTGGTTCGAAAGAAACAAAAGATGCTTTGAAGACTGCAATAGCAGTGTTCAGTCCATTGTAGCAGCAACTCGTTGTTTTGACTTTGTCTATGGCTGCTTGTAACTTCTTGTAATTGTGTTGCCCCATTGTCCCTGTTGCTTTCTCTATTCCTTGGAGATGGATCTGATCTTCTTTTTGTTTTTGTTTTCTACCTCTCTCCCCCTTTCCTTGTATTGTATTCATAACTTTTGAATTAACACAAGATGTTTTATTTCAAAAAAAAACTAGTGAATCAGGTTGTTTAGACTGGTCTACTTTTCAGCTTAGATGCATTTTTTTTATTTTGAAAACGAAATAAAGATTTATGTGTTTTTTCTTCTGTGTATGCATGTGCTGCTTGTTTAGTGGTATCATGTTGCTCAAGTGCTCAATTATGTTCAATATTATTATTTATAGAAAATGTTGAAAAAACATTTCATTTGTTAGAAGGATTCTGAGTTTTCTTATGATGATCTGTAAAGTATGGCTAAATCATTGATTGATAGTTGTCTGAATGATAAATTTGTAAATGATTGTAAACAATTTATTTGCAACACAATCATGTGATATATGATCCAAGTCTTGACAACAGTGCAATAGGTATCCGAGTAGCAAGAATTGTGTCAGTTGATGTATAAAGCATCTCCCATGATTATGAATCCATGAATATAAGCAGTTTACAACTGTCATTCCTGACATTTCTACAACTTAAGCTTCCTGGAATTTTGTAAGGACTCCTAATGGATAATCACACAGTGAATGTGAAAAAAAAACTAACACTATGTTTGGATTAAGGGTTCTGAAGAATTTTTAAGGGAGAAGGGTTTGAAGGGACTAAAACATCCTATTTGGATATATATTTTTAAGGAGTTTGGAGAGTTTTGGAGGGGTTTCAAATCCCTCCAAACCTCTCCTAGAATTCATTTTCAAAACCTCATATTGGGGAGAGTTTTGGAGGAGTTTGAAAGTTTAATGAATTAAAAAAATTTAAATTACAAAAATATCTCTAAAATAAAATATATATTATTATAAACGAGAGCATAATAGTCAACCAAATCTCTTCAAACCCCTTATGAAGTCTAACCAAATAAAATTTTAAATTCTTTTTAAAAATCTCAAAATCCCTCCCTCTCCAAAATTCTTCAAACCTCTCCAAATTTCTCCCCCTCTAAATCTCTTACTCAAAGTTATCCAAATATAACGTAAATGCTACCTTACTGATCATGCATTTTAACCGTCTGAGCAAGAGAGCGGGAAAAAGCAGAATCAGATATAGGCGATCCTAATGACCTCCCTAGCAATACTGAGAATGACATAGCTGATGATGCAGATGACAATATGGAGGAGGGTGATGAGCTTGGAACATGTAAAGTAGTCATTTGTTGTAGTTGTATTATTAAAAGCTTCTGCTATAGTAGTGTGGTTGTAAACTTATTTTAAATTACAGGTCTGGAAGAGAAAATGACTCCAAAAGATATAAATTCTGGCAAAATTCTCTTCATCTCTTTTGTTTTCAGGGAATAAGTTGGCATTATGATTTTAATTATAAATTTCATTTATATAATTATACATTTTTTATTTCAAAAATAGCATAATAATAAGACGACTGTAACAATGTAATTTACATGTATAAGTTGTTAATCCCTTTATATTTCCTTCATTGTAAATATTAAAAAGAAAAGACACTGCAACAATCCCGTTAAATTTCGACGTCAAATCATTCATATTTTTGACTCCAAAGTCAGTAGTATAAAAGTTTAGACGCCTGCAAAAACAACGAAAGCGAATGAATAATAAATATAGCTGAAACAAGACGTATCAATGCCTATGCTGACATTTCGACGCCAGTCAAAGGCGTTGAAAGTTTTTAAAAATACATATTCTAAATATACCAGCGCCTGTCAGAGGCGCTGGTATGTTTTGATTTTTTTTTTTAAAAAAATTCAAATCCATTTGCAACAGAATTCGAGATTGCCCACGGTATACAACTAGCGGTATACCACACATGGTATACCGTATACCTCTCGTTTAATCATTTTTAATTAAACATAAATCTAAAATATTAATTTGCTAATATTTTTAAAAAATAGGAAGAATTTGATAATTTGAAAAATTATATATGAAAAAAATTAATTAAATAGAGATTACACAAACAAATTATATACCAACCATGTAAAAAATTTGATACCTTGCACAATAATCTTGATAACCTGTAAAAAACAAGAATCAAACATTAGTAAAGAAAAAAAGTAGAAAAAAAATAAGAGTAGAAAAAAAAATAAAAAAGAAGAAAACGATAGAAGAAAGAAGAGAATGAGAGGAAGAAAAAAATGAAGAAGAATGTATTATATATACAAGTAGTAAATTCAAAAAAAAACTTAAACAACACTACAGGAGGTGGGAAAACTCCCGCCTCCTGCCTGGGCGAGCGCGCCCGCTTACCTAAGCCAAGCTGGCGCGAGTAAGCAGGTTGGTGGGCCAACCCACCAATACCGGTGCATGCCTAGCACCAAAACATTTTGACGTCTGTTGTTGCCAGGCACCGAAAAAACAGTGCCTACTGCTGTCAGGCGCTAAATTTTTTTGAGTCGACTGTCAGGTGTCGAAAAAATTTGGTGCATTCTTTCTATGATTCAAAAAGTAACTTTCCTTATATCATTGTTAAAATTGATGTTGAGAAAGCTTTTGATCTCCCTAGTAAATAAGTCATAATTGATGTGCTTAAGCTCTATAAATTTCCTAATCAATTCATAAACTGGATCCATACATGCATCTCTACTCCTACATTTGCATGTCTTGTGAATTCTCAAATCTCCCTATTTTTTTCCTCTTCTAGGGGAATTAGAAAGGGAGATTCCTCTTTCTTTACATATTAGTTGCTCAGATCCTCACTTATTTAATTAATGATGTTGTTAATCTTAATAAACTTACTCCTTTGAAACTTAAAAACAATCTATTAGTAAGTCATTTAATGTTTGTTGATGACATCATTTTAGTTTTTAAGGCTAACTCTAAAAGCTCAAATTCTGTTAGGTCCATCTTTTCTACTTATGAGAACTTTACTAGGCAAAAAATTAATTACTCCAAATCTGAATTTTTTTCCCCAAAAATAATTATTCTTCTGTTGAGCATAGAATTTCTTCTAATCTTGGTATGAAAATAGACAGTTTTCCTTTAAATACGTAGGAGTCATGATGTCCCCTAGGAGACCTCCTGCCTCTACTCATGCTCATATTTTTACTCGGATTGAGTCCAAGCTTTCTAATTGGAAGGCTAGTTTTCTCTCTCAAGCAGGGAGACTAGTACTTATCAAATATGTTTCAAATTCCATCACTACCCATTCCATTTTTGTAACATGGTTAAATAATGATCTCGGTGAGAAAATTGAAATAATTATCAAGAAGATTGTTATGGCCAAATGAAGCGGGAGGTGGCTGAGTTCGTCTCGAAATGTTTGGTCTGCCAGCAGGTAAAGGCCAAACACTTGAGACCCGCAAGATTGTTGCAGAACCTTGAGGTACCATAATGGAAATGGGAAAAGATCATCATGGATTTTGTTACCGAGTTACCGAGATCATAGAAAGGAAATGACTCTATTTGGATGGTGGTGGATTGCCTGACCAAATCAGCGCACTTCATTCCGGTGAAGACCACTTTCTCGGTCGAGCAGTACGTGTGGTTGTTTCTCAATCGTATTGTGGCTTACCATGGGATCCTGGTGATGATCATATCCGACCGAGGCACTCAGTTTATCGCTCGATTCTGGCAATCGTTTTAGGAGGCTTTGGGTACGCAAGTGTGATTCAGTACCGCTTTTCATCCTCAGGCGGACGAATAGTCAGAGAGAACCATTCAGACGCTTGAGGACATGCTGAGGGTGTGCATGATGGAACTGGAGGGCAGCTAGGAGAGACATCTACCTTTGGTAGAGTTCGCCTATAATAACAGTCACCATAGCAGCATCGGTATGACTTCGTTTGAGGCTTTGTACGGGCGCAAGTGCATGTCGCCGATAGGCTAGTTTGAGGCCGGCGAGTCCCAGATGCTAGGTCCAGACTTGGTTCATGACGCTGTTGAGAAAGTGAAGCTGATCAAGGAGCGACTTCTAGCAGTTCAAAGTCGTCAAAAGATGTATGTCGCTGGTAAAGCCCGCGATGTAGTGTTTCAGGAAGGGGATTCGGTCTTCCTGAAGGTGTCCCCTCTGAAGGGGGTGAAAGAAATAATGCCCTTGAGCCAATCACATGTTGATGTGTAGGGAACTATTTTTTGTTAATGAATAATATGAGGTAATTTTTTTTCATATGCTGCATCTATATTTTGTATATACTAGATTGTGATGAACCCCATAAACCTAGGCAATTGATTCCAAGGCTATGATGAGATCATGCCAGAGAGACTTGGAATCTAAATGCCCCTGTTCTAAATGATCCTAGTCATAGGATCACCAATTAGGAGATTAATGATTCCAGATAGACTGGTGTACTTGGTACACGCCTTATACGATAGGGATAACTGATCTCACAGTTACCTATGAGTCGTCATTAATGTACAAGTGCAGGTGCTCATTAGGGAATGAGTTCACTGAATTGACCTGCACGAGGAACACAGAATGGAATCCTTATATGAGTGTCAATAGGATGTTCCTCGGGTGATAGTAGGTGTAAGCAGTCCTTGGACTTGAGGTTGTCATGGTTACCTTGTGAGTGACAACCCATTGCTTTAGTTTTATCCCTACATGGCCCTCAGCGTCATCTGTCGGGTATTACTAGGCATGCGGAAATATTCATGGAGGTACATGAGCAACCATCATGGAATCGGTTACTCCTAGTGAGAGGAGATAATGTCCTATGTGTCCCTCTAAGTGTCGACTCGGGAATCTTTGGCCAGAGTAGACATGAAGTCAAGAAGATATTATTGACGTTTCATTATTGAGACGACCTCTTGGCGGGTCGAATACATATAAACATGTATTAGGATTTGACACTTCTTCCATACCTTAGCCGACTTCAGGACATCGTAACCGAGGGACTACCAAGGAGGTTATGACACGTTCCTAGACATCAATCTTGACTTGTGACTAGAGTCACTCATAACCACACTAAAAGGGTTTATTGGTGGTTCGTTAGATTCGAATTGAAGTCATTCTATCAGATCCGACTCTCTGTTATGCACAACTCATTGCTGGCTTAGTCTGGGGCCCAATGCGTCACATAGAACAAGCTAACCTCCTAACGGACCTTATGAGATAAAGTCCAAACGCGGACCTATATGTCTACTAGCATGGACATGCTACAACTCGATCATGAATCTCGTTTACGGACATGATATGAAAGATGTTTTCTATAGGAACGAATACACGAGGAAGGAGTTCTCCGGTAACCCTAATTTGTAGGGCATCCCTAAATTATAGGGATTGGCACATGATAAATCCTAATCATTAAGAATTTAATTTATAGAGATAAATTAACTTTTATATTTAGTTGGATTTAATTAATTTCGAACTAATTATAAATCCATTAAATATAAATTATTATTTTGAAGACAAACCTCAGAATTTTGAATTCCGATGAGATGATTTATAAGGGGGGGTCGGGTCCACCATGGGGGCCACCTACTCCCCTTATAAATAGATGGCCTAACCTCTTTTGAGAGGGGTTAACCAAATTAGTTAGAGATCTTGGAGAGGAGCAAAGGCTTGGATTTTTGAGAAGCTTCTTGAAAAGCAAGACTCCAAAGAGCTCCTCTTGATCTCCATGGGTGGCCGGCCATCAACCTCCTCCTTCCCGTGTTTGTGAAGCCGATTTGGAGGTCTCTTCCTCTTGGGTGTATCATCTCCTTCATCTTCTTGGAGGAGTCCAAGGAGGACAGCGAGGTATTCCTTCATCTTCCTCCTTGTTCCGTGGTTTTTTCATCCCCTCTTCCTCTCCTTTGGTGCTTGGTTCTTGGTGGAAGTGCCGGCTTCACCTTGGTGCGTTTCGGGATTGAGATTGCCTCTCCATTGAGCACAACGAGGCTTGGTGTTTGTTGCCCCTTGGTTGCGAGGCGCTTGGTGTGGACCTTCCATGGAGGACGTGCACGTGTGCGTCTTGAAACGGGGATAGGAGCAGCCTTAGCATCCGCGGTATAAGGTATATCTTCTCCTTCTTCTCGTAGATCGAATTCCTTAAAGATTGCTAAAGTTGATCGCTATTTTGGGGATGGTTTGATTTTTTTAAAAAAATGCTTTTTTCCGCTATGTTTCTTCTTGTCATTCCAACAGTGGTATCAGAGCTACCTTTAGCAATTTTTTCGGAATTTTATTACACATTATTGTTGCGTTTAAGTACCGGTCGCTCCCTAAACGTCATTCTGCCCGGCTTTTGTTTTCGGGGGTTCTTGAGTCGATCTTTTGGCTCCACGGTTCATGTGATGAATCAGGGTGGTAGCCTACTGTCCAAACTTGTCTGGGATAGATTTCGAACTCAAGAACCCAATGGGTTCATGGTTGAACAGCCCCGAAAACTAAATTTTTCAGCATGTGTTGTTTGGACCGTTTTGGGTGGAAACGTAACCCGATTAGTGCATTTTCTGATTATGTTATTTCCTTTTTGTTTCCTAATTGTTAGATGCATGAAAGGATGATTATGGATGAGCCCTATGTGTTGTGACTATGTGTAAAACGTGGTTGCGTTGATTGCTTATAAATTTATAAAATTTCAACATTGTAACTTTTAAATATGGCATGCATACCCCTGCCTTCCTCTTGAGAATTCTTATTGTAATATTCTTCTCCCTCTCATTAAACCTTTCCCCAAGGGTTGTTTGGGGTCTTCTTCTTTTAGTTTTGTAAATTAGAAGTTTAGGGGCAGATTTGTGACGAGCTCGCTTACTGCCCCATTTTGGTGCGCGTACGGAGAGGAGGTGTTCAGCGACATGATGATGACGACTTGAACCCCGGGAATGCACTGATGGAACCGACAACCTACATGATGTTTTTGGGCAGCACCTTGGTGAGACGGAGCTCCCTAAAACCCTAGGATGATTGGCTTGGTTCGCCCTGTGGCTCGGGTGGAACCCTTAGAATATCCATAATAATCCTTATTTACTTTATGCTTTTATTTATTGCTTTTGCTTCAATTGTTGATAGCTTAGATAATTATAATTGCATAAAGAAACCCTCCAATAATATTGAGTCTGAATGGCTAAGATATTAAGACTATCGGTCACGCCTTCCATCGTTATGAGGTATAAGTGTGTCTATTGTCACAACGGGTTTGTTGTGTAAACATAAGGCCTTTTTATGCTGATAGACACGTTGTATCTCATATGGCACATACCCTTGTGTTTCTACTACTAGCTTGAACGTGACTTACCTTGTTGTGCAAACTCAATGGTGGTTGTTTTCTCGCTAGGGTAAAAGAACGATGGGTCCGACTCAACTAGGGCTCCTTGGTTTGTTGTGCAAACAAAAGGCCATGGTAACCTTAGAGGCAAACTTGATGGAAGTCGCATAACGATGTGATCGGTAAAGAGTTACCTACCCATGGACCTATTAGGATTTGTCATGTTAAATGCGAGACCCGAGTAGGAGAAGTGGGGTTCCATCTTCCCCTAAGGAAGTCTACCAACGAGGGCTTCGCGCTTCCCAATAGGAGGGTCATTTGAGAACTGTAAAAATTAGTGAGAGACATGATAAATTAAAAGACCTTAATAATCATGCATATAGAATAGTAGCTCATGTTTGTTTTTTACTTTTCGTTGTAGCATTTCATTGTCGCCATGTCATCTACATTGTCATTGCGAAGCATACTTGATGCAAATAAACTCACTGGACTGAACTATATCGATTGGTTGCGAAACCTGAGGATTGTTCTCACCAAGGAGAGACTTTCCTATATTCTTGATAACAGGTCACCGGATGCCCCTTCCCAAAGGGCTACCGAGGAAGTGAGAACCACTTACAAGAAGCGGCAAGATGATAACACTACTGTTCAATGCATAATGCTCGCCTCTATGTCCGATGTGTTGCAACAACAACATGAAAAGATGGATGCAGGGCCATCCTCTCTCACCTCAAGGAGTTGTACGGTGAAGAGAGCCGGACTGCTAGGTTTGAGCTGTCAAAACAACTCTTCCAGGCCAAGATGGTGACAGGGACCCCTGTTTAAATCCATGTTCTCAAACTAATCGATTTGATCGAGAGGTTAGAGAAATTAGGCGTAAACATCGATAAGGGGCTAAGTCAGGACTTAATACTCCAATCCCTTCTAGGGTCATTTTCATAGTTTATCATTAACTACGACATGAACAAACTGGACGCCTTGCTTCCCGAGCTCCTTAATATGTTGAAGACTGCTAAGTGCCACCTTCCGAAGGAAAAGGCCAAAGTATTGTTAGTGGATAGTGCCCCTAAAAAGGCAAAGAAGCGCTCTGTTAAGAACAAAGCGAAAAACAAAGATGTGAAACCCAAAAAGGATATCATGAAGAAAGGGAAGAATGCTCTTAAGGGCACCTGTTTCCATTGTGGTAAAGATGGTCACTGGAAGCGCAACTACAAGGAGTATATTGCAGAAGTAAAGCAGAAGAGGGCTTCTGAAGCCTCCTCCGCAAGTGTGTTTGTTATTGAAATAAATCTATCATTACAAAATTCTACTTCATGGGTATTGGATACCGATTGTGCTGCTCACATTTGCAATTCGTTGCCGGGGTTGAGAATAAGTAGAATGCTAAACAAAGGCGACTACGACATTCGGGTAGGCAATGACGCAAAAGTTACAGCTTTAGCTGTAGGAACCTATTGTTTGTATCTTCCATCAGATAAAACCATTGAATTGAGCAATTGCTATTACGTTCCAGTTCTAATAAAGAACATTATTTATGTTACTTTGTTGCTAGAACAAGGCTATGAAATGACTTTAAAAGGTAATTGTTGCCACATATATTATTCTGATGAATTATATGGAACTGGGCTCATTTCAAATGGTTTGATGGTCTTAGATGTAACTGATAATATTTTTCATATCGAACAAACGCACAAGAGGAAACGAGATAAACTGAACCTCACCTATCTTTGGCACTTGAGACTGGATCATATTAATGAGAATCGGATTAACAAGTTGTGCAAAGACGGGTTGTTTGACCCATTCGATTTTGAATCGATGCCAACTTGTGAATCATGTCTCAAAGGAAAAATGACAAAGTCCTCCTTCACTGGGCGTAGTGAATGGGCTATTGAGTTGTTAGAGCTGGTCCACGCAGATGTTTGCGGACCAAATACAACTCAAGCCAGAGGTGGGTATTCCTACTTCATCACATTCATAGATGATAAATCAAGGTATGGATATGTCTACTTGCTGAGACATAAGTCTGGTACTTTTGAAAAGTTCAAAGAGTATAAGGCTAAGGTTGAGAAACAAATAGGGAAAAGTATTAAAACCCTTCGATCAGATCGAGGTGGTGAGTACTTATCCACTGAGTTTCTACATTATCTAAAAGACAATGGGATTGTCTCCGAATGGACCCCTCCAGGCACACCACAACATAAAAGAGTATCTGAAAGGAGGAATCGCACGTTGTTAGACATGATGCAGTCCATGCTTTGCTTTATTGATCTCCCGATTTCATTTTGGGGATATGCTCTTGAAACGGCTATCTACCTATTGAATAGGGCTCCCACAAAGTCTGTCTCTGGTACACCATATGAGATATGGAGTGGCAAGAAACCAAGTCTGAGGCATCTCAAGATTTGGGGTTGCCCGCATACGCCAAGAAATTAGAGTCAGATAAGCTTTTTGTTAAATCAACCAAGTGCAGGTTTGTAGGATATCCTAAAGATATTTTAGGGTATTATTTCTACTCGCTAATTGAACAAAAAGTGGTTGTCAGTAAGCATGCCACTTTCTTAGAAAAAGAGTTTATCGAGGAAAGTGGGAGCGGGAGAGATGTTAAGCTTGATGAAGTTCAACAATCACAAGCAAAATCGCAACCACCCGTGGAAAGTCCACAGGAAGAACCAATCACAAAAACACTACCTCCCACCACTCTTCGATGATCAGGGAGGTTGTGTAGACAACCTGAAAGATTATTCCTGACCATTGAGAATGACCAAGAATTTGTTGATTCGCATATTGCTCATGTGGAATGATGTTCCTCTGCTCCAGTCAATGAAAGCATGGTTCTCCAAAATTTCTCCATGAAAGACTTGGGCGAAACATCCTACGTACTCGGTACTAAGATCTATAGTGATAGGTCTAGAAGGATGCTTGGTTTGTCCCAGTCTCGGTATATTGATATCGTGCTAAAAAGGTTTAGCATGGAAGGCAGTAAAAGAGGTTACTTGCCTGTGAGTCATGGCATCACTCTTTCCAAGAAGATGTCTCCTAAGACACCTAAGGATTTAAAAAGGATGGGTGTGATCCCTTATGCTTCGGTAGTAGGATCCATCATGTATGCTATGCTCTGCACTCGGCCTGATGTCGTTTATGCTCTAGGGGTAACTAGCAAATTTTAGACGAATCCTAGAGAGGAACATTGGAAAGCTGTAAAGAACATTCTTAAGTACTTGAGAAGAACTAAAGATGTTCTCCTGATTTATGGTGGGTTAGATTTTAAACTGGAAGGCTAAACAGATTCTAGCTTCCAATCGGACCCGGATGACAGTAAATCCATTTCTGGGTATGTATTTACTCTGAATGGTGGTGCAGTTTGCTACAAAAAGTTCTAAGCAAGGAACTGCGGCTGACTCGATGAGAGAAGCTTAGTACATCGCTACAAGCGAAGTCGCAAAGGAAGGAGTGTGGATAAAGAAATTTATCTCGGAGCTGGGTGTTGTTCCTGAGGTTGCCGGTCCGGGCCCTATTTATTGTGATAACAAAGGGGCTGTTGCTCAAGCAAAGGAACCTAGATCCCACCACAAATCAAAACACATCCTAAGGCGGTATCACTTGATCAGAGAGATCGTTGGGCGCGGTGATATAAATGTCGAACGTTTCGACACGAAAGACAATATTGCAGATCCATTCACAAAGCCATTACCACAGTAGCAGTTCGATCACCACTTAAGTTGTATGGATATTAAATATCGTAATGATTGGCTACAAGTGCAAGTGGAAGATTTAAAGAAATAGCGCCCTTAAGCCAATCACATGTGGATGTGTAGGGAACTATTTTTGGTTAATGAATAATATGAGGTAATTTTTCATCATATGCTGCATCTATATTTTGTATATATTAGATTGTGATGAACCCCATGAACCTGGGCAATTGATTCCAATGTCATGATGAGATCATGCCAGAGAGACATGAAATCTAGATGCCCATGTTCTAAACGTTCCCAGTCGTAGGATCACCAATTAGGAGATTGATGATTTTGGATAGACTGGTGTACTTGGCACATGTCTTATACAATAAGGGGTAACTGATCTCACAGTTACCTATGAGCCATCATTAATGTACAAGTGCAGGTGCTCATTAGGGAATGAGTTCACTGAACGGACCTGCACGAATAACATAAAATGGAATCCTTACACGAGTGTCACTAGGATGTTCCTCGGGTGATAGTAGGTGCAAGCAACCCTTGGACCTGAGGTTGTCATGGTTACCTTGTGAGTGACAACTCATTGTTTTGGTTCTATCCCTACATAGCCCTCAGCGTCATGTGCCGGGTATTACTGGGCATGGGAAAACATTCATGGAGGTAGGTGAGAAACCAACATTGAATCAGTTACTCCTAGTGAGAGGAGATAATATCTTATTTGCCCCTACAAGTGTCGACTAAAAAATTGAGACATGAAAGTCAGGAAGATGTTTTTGGCGTTTCATTATTGAGGCGATATCTTGGCGGGTGGAATACAAATGAATCAGTATTAGGGTTTCACACCTGTAGATTGAACTGAGGGACTTAGTTATTCGGTAACTAATCACCGAAGGGCGTTCGATCCCTGTAGATTGAACCTCACACTATCCGGGTAGTCATGACACGTTGCTAGACGTCCATCTTGACTTGTGAGTGGAGTCACTCACGACCACACTAAAGGGGTTTAGTGTTGGTTCGTAAGATTCGAATAGAAGTCGTTCTATCATATCCGACTCTCCGTTATGTACAACTTACTACTGGCTTAGTGTGGGGCCCAATGGGTCACATAGAACAGACTAACCTCGTAACAGGCCTTATGAGATAAAGTCCAAACACGGACCTATATGTCTACTAGCATGGACATGCTGCAACTTGATCACGAATCTCATTTACGGACATAATATGAAAGATATTTCCTATAGGAACGAATACACGAGGAAGGAGTTCTTCGGTAACCCTAATTTGTAGGGCATCCCTAAATTATAGGGATTGACACATGACAAATCCTAATCAATAAAAATTTAATTTATAGAGATAAATTAACTTTTATATATAGTTGGATTTAATTAATTTCGAACTAATTATAAATCTATTAAATATAAATTATTATTTTGGAGGCAAACCTCAGAATTTTAAATTCTGATGAGAGGATTTATAAGGGGGGGCAGGTCCACCATGGGGGCCACCTACTCCCCTTATAAATAGATGGCCTAACATCTTTTGAGAAGGGTTAAGCAAATTAGTTAAAGATCTTGGAGAGGAGCAAAGGCTTGGATTCTTGAGAAGCTTCTTGAAAAGCAAGACTCCAAAGAGCTCCTCTTGATCTCCATGGGTGGCCGGCCATCAACCTCCTCCTTCCCGGGTTTGTGAAGCCGATTTGGAGGTCTCTTCCTCTTGGGTGTATCATCTCCTTCATCTTCTTGGAGGAGTCCAAGGAGGACAGCGAGGTATTCCTTCATCTTCCTTCTTGTTTCGTGGTTTTTTCATCCCCTCTTCCTCTACTTTGGTGCTTGGTTCTTGGTGGAAGTGTCGGTTTCACCTTGGTGTGTTTCGGGGTTGAGATTGCCTCTCCGTTGAGCCACAACGAAGCTTCGTGTACGCTGCCCCTTGGTTGTGAGGCGCTTGGTGTGGACCTTCCTTGGAGGACGTGCGTGTGTGCGTCTTGAAATGAGGGTAGGAGCAGCCTTATCATTCGCGATATAAGGTATATCTTCTCCTTCGTCTTGTAGATTGAATTCCTTAAAGATTGCTAAAGTTGATCGCTGTTTTGGGGATGGTTTGATTTTTTTAAAAAAAAAAATCACTTTTTCCGTTGTGTTTCTTCTTGCCATTCCAACAGGGGGTTGTGCGCTTTGGGAGGAGCGGAGTGTTGAGCCCCAGATTCATCGGGCCTTTCCCTATCTTGCGGTGCAGAAGAGAGATTGCTTATGCGTTGGCTCTACCGCCTAGCATGGATCGAGTACATCATGTTTTCCATGACTCCATGCTTAAGCGATATGTTCAGGATGAGTCCCATATTAATTGTAGATTTTGTTGCGGTGGAAGTCGATCCAGCCACTTCTTATGGGGAGCGGCCCATAGAGATTCTAGACAAGCAAGTGAGAAACTTGAGATCCAACGAGGTTCCCTTGGTGAAAATTCATTGGGAGCACCACTTAGGGCAGGAGGCCACTTGGGAGGTTGAGCAAGATATGAGAGAGAAGTACCTGTACCTTTTTGATGCCGACGTGAGCTTTTCTCCTTCATCTCAAAATTCGAGGATGAAATTTCTTTAAGGGGGGAGGAATTGTTATGACCAAAAATTCTAAATAATATTTTTTTCCTTAGTAGGGGACCGTGGGCCCGAGTTACTGCGGATTGGCATAAAGTCACAGAATTTAATTCGGGTAAGATTTTAAATGAATAAAAATATAATTATTTTATTTCTGTAATTTAGCATGACAGTATGATAGAGGCTCCCGAGACGAGTTCAGCGATTCAATCGGAACTCGAATCGGAGTTAGAACGGGTTAGATACAGGCTAGTTACATTAGATAACTTAAGCGGGGGCATTTTGATCATTCAGACCAAACTGAAGCCTATATAATTGAACCTGAGGCGTGTGGCCAGCGATTTTGCCACACGCCACCCGACGTTCAAGAGGAGGAGAGGGAGAGGCACTGCCGAGAGGAAGAGGGGGAATTCTGGTGTCGGATTTCGCAAGATCGTCGGCGTTCAACGTAGGAAGACTCTTAGCTTCTTCTTCCTTCCCGGTTTCTCCAAAAGAGGTGAGTGGATTAGCCTTCTTTCTCCTCTTTTCTTCATCAGCCATGCCGCCCCCATGTCACGGGGTTCTTGTCGTGTTTCGTCGGGTTTTTCGTGAATCGAATTGACTAATCGTGTTGAGAGTTTTCCCATGATCGCACAGATTCTATCGGATCGATTTTAGGGTGTTGGACGCCCTTTTTCCTTGCTATGTCACCCCCTTTCTTTTGAATTCTTGATGGTTTCTTTGTGGAATCTTGATGGTTGTTGAGGGTTCTTGGTGGTGGTTGGATATCTTGAGGAAAGGAAGGGTTTTAGGGAAGAACTAGGGTAGGCCGCACCCTTTAGGGCCTCCTTTTGGAGCCCTAGGGTGGCCGACCAATTAAGGGCAGCTTGGGGAAAATAAAAGTAGGATTTTTATACCTTGGAGACACACTTTAGGGTACATTAGATATCTTCTACACTTTAGGGAAATTGTAGAGATATACAAGAAGGAAATTGAGTGCCCTAGAGACACCTAGAAACCTAAAACCCTAGGACGACCTTAAGGTAAGCCGGCCCTTAGGGAACCCAAGGGGGCCG
This sequence comes from Canna indica, assembly GCA_034359265.1. Taxonomy (NCBI): domain Eukaryota; kingdom Viridiplantae; phylum Streptophyta; class Magnoliopsida; order Zingiberales; family Cannaceae; genus Canna; species Canna indica. The sequence goes on from CP136892.1 coordinate 18,547,019, forward strand.
AACCCTCTATGCCCCTAGAGCACTCGGGTAAAGGGGTAGGTCGGCCCTAAGGTACACGGCTAGGGGAGGACTAAAGTCGGGCTTAAACCACATAGGAAAATTAGGAGGTGTTGTATTATTTACATCTTATACATGCTTATTGTGTATGCTGTGAATTCATGATTTGAGCATCATTATATATATAGTATTGCCGGAGGAGGCGGAGGTGAAGGTATGCCCTAGACATACCCTTATTATCTATTATGCACATCTTGTTATGCTCATTTATTTATATATACCAACGTGTGTGATGTTCTGATGTGCGTGTTGTATTTTCTGGAAGCCTCGCTGGTGCGGGGAAGGTATTCCCCAAGGAGACAACGTTAGCCTTATTCTGAAAGCCGGCAGGTGCGGGGAGATCATACCCCAAGGAGACAGCCCGGAGACCCGGGCACGTGAGGGGAACGTATGCTCCAACAGGCTAGCTCGAAAGAGCCAATGTTAGTGAGGGGAGGGCATACCCCAACAGGCTGACACTGAGCTGAGTGGTACTGCGGCGGCCACTCATCTACCTACCCTATATGGCTTCGTGGGACCGACGGGTCCAGAGGTGATTCATGTGGATGATTGCATTGAGCATGTGGATGATCGCATGCAGCATATTATATGTGGTGGCATTTTCTGCAGGTTGCTATATGGTTGACGAGGATGACTGCGCTACTAAAATAAATGCTCAAATATAAATTTATGTGTTATGTTCTTTTGCTTACTTGTATGCTTTGATTATTTCATGATTGATGATGATTTAGAGGATATGAGGACTGATCTACTCACTAAGTCCCAATTTGACTTACTCCTCAATTCTATTGTTTTGTAGCACCTAAGATGGATCAAAGAGGTACCAGGGTATAGGAGCACGGCGGGTGGCGGCAGGGCAGCGGGTCTCGTGACATGTCGTGGTCGAGGGGGATACCGAATCATTTTCTTTGTTTTTTTGAGTCGTTGACTTATGTCGACTCGGTTTATTTGTTTTTCTCATTTTTATTACTTGAGATGTCTTGTTTAGTAAATGAACTTTTGAAACCGATTTGAACTTTTACTATTTGTTGAGTTGGTGATCTAGGGTACGATAATAAATGTTTCAAAAGTTCAGATTGGATAGTTGGTGATCTAGGGTGAAATTAAATGTTTCCTTTTAAATCCTGAAGTAATTATTAAATGCATGTTCAGGTCTGGTTTATACATTCTTGTGGTTTGAGTTAGGTTAGGCTTCGGGATACGTGGCGTACCCTGGCTGGTTATCACTAGGTTTGGGGTATGACAAAGTTGGTATCATAGTGGGTACGACAATAGGATAGTAGGTATCGTATGCGACATTGCTAGCGTGTCGTCATATGGTATGTCCTAGTCACAAGATCGATAATTAAACCAGCGCAACAGCGTCAGTACGTATTTTTGGTTTAAGTTGTTATTTATATATATTGAAATTGTGTGGTGCTTGTTTTTATTTAATAGTAATGGAGGCATATGATGATGTCATGATGAGCGAAAGCGGAAGTAACTACGCTAGCAGCCGAGGTTGAGGCCAGGGTCGCAACCGAGGCAAGGGCCGTGTTACCAACCAGGTGGTTCAGGAGGAGGCAGTGCGAGATCCCAAGGTTGCACTGCTTGAGACCCAGGTGACGGAGCTGATCGAGGAGCTCCACAAGGAACGGGATGAATTCCATCGAGAATGAGAAGAGTTTCGTAGGGAGCGAGAGGAGCTTCGTAAGGAGTGGGAGCTAGCGCAGCAGTGGACCCCACCTGTACCACCAGCGGCACCCACAGTGATGGAGCCGGTTTAGTTTGGATACGTGGAGGAGGTCAAGCAAGAACCAGTGGTACACAGCTTGCTATACATGGATTTCGTGAAGTTGAAGTGGCTAGTATTCACAGGCACGGATCAGGCAGTGGAGGTAATGCCATTCCTAAATGACTGCACAAAGTGATGCTTAGTCTTGGAGTGTTCCGGAGTGACACCAGTCATGGAGGGCACATCGGGGGACCCATGCACCCTCCCCTACGTGGGGGGAGTTACGGATGGTTCTCATTAAGAAGTACCTACCCAGGAATGTTCGCGAGAGGCGGGCTAGGGAGTTCGAACAGCTTTGCCAGACGGGCACCATGATAGTGTCGGAGTACGAGATTGAGTTTACATGACTGTCCCATTACCACCCATCTCTGGTGGCGGCCGAGATGGACCAAGTGAGGCGGTTCGTAGAGGGTCTAAGGGTACAGATTGGCAGACTAATACACTACACCGAGGACACTACCTTTGTGCAGGTGGTGGATGAGGCAATGCGGAAGGAAGCCATGTTACCTATTGACCGGTAGGATGGACCAGCTCGGAAGAGGTTTCGGCCGCACCGCCAGGGGGACAGGAGCACCCAGTTTGAGTGTGTCGGCACCAGGACGGCGTGCTCGCAAAACCAAAGATAAAAGTTGGTTATCTGGACCATTAGCAGTGTCTACACCTATGAGCAGTACTATTGTTGCGAGGACGATCTTCAGGGACTGCGACATTTCCATAGGTGGGCACGATCTGAAAGCGGAGCTGATGCTATTACCGACCTTAGAGTTGGATGTAATTCTGGGCATGGATTGGCTATCAGCCCATTATGCATCAGTCAATTGCAGGACAAATGTGGTGACATTTTGCAAGCCGGGAATACCACCCTTTACCTTTCAGGGTGATTTGCGAGGAGACTCTATCCAGGTGATCTCTGCTCTTCTGGCCCACAAACTAATGATGGGCTTTTGTTTTTGCAGATGTTATCGGCGAGAGCTCGACTCGCGGCATTGAGAGTACTCCAGTTGTCATGGACTTTCCAGATGTGTTTCCTGAGCAGTTGTCGAGACTGCCACCAGTGCGGGAGATCGAGTTCTGTATTAATCTGCAGTCGGGGTGAAGCCTATATCGATCCCCCATACCGAATGGCACCCGCTAAGTTGAGAGAGCTTAAAGTGCAATTGCAGGAGCTGTTAGACATTGGGTTCATTCACCCAAGTGTCTCGCCTTGGGGGGCGCCGGTGTTTTTCGTGAAAAAGAAAGATGGATCCATGCGGATGTGCATCGACTACCGACTGCTCAATAAGGTGACGATCAAGAACCGATACCCACTTCCCAAGATTGATGACTTATTTGATCAGTTGCAGGGGAAGCAGTGGTTCTCAAAGATCGATTTGAGGTCAGAGTACCATAAGTTGAGGATCAGGAACCAAGATATCTAGAAGACTGCTTTTAGGATGCGGTATGGACATTATGAGTTCCTAGTCATGTCCTTTAGGCTTCCTAACACCCTAGTAGTCTTCATGGAGCTAATGAACTGGGTGTTCAAGGACTTTTTGGACAGATTCATTATAGTCTTCATTGATGATATTCTGGTATATTCAGGAGTGAGGCGGAGCACAAGGAGCACTTGAGGGTAGTTTTGGAGACCCTTAGGCAGCACCAGCTCTTTGTAAAATTCTCAAAGTGTGAGTTCTGGTTGACCAACATAGGATTTCTGGGCATATTGTATCCCGGGATGCTGTGAAAGTTGATCCTGCGAAAACTGAGGCAGTTCAGAATTGGGAGAGGCCGACTAGCGTGACCGAGGTCCGCAGTATCTTGGGGATGTCCGGCTACTACAAAAAGTTTGTGAAAAATTTCTCCAAGATTGTCGTCCTGCTCACGAGCTAGCTTGACACAAAAGAAGGTGAAGTTTACCTGGGATGACAAATGCGAGGAGAGCTTTCAGAAGCTCAAGGACCGCTTGACTACTGCCCCTGTACTAGCACTGCCATTGGGGTCGGGAGGATTTGCAGTCTATTGTGATGCTTCTAGAGTCGAATTGGGGTGCGTTCTGATGCAGCACGACAGAGTGATCGCATACACATCCAGGCAGCTAAAAACCCATGAGAAGAATTATCTGACTCATGATTTGGAGTTGGCGACCGTAGTCTTTGCCTTGAAGCTGTGTCGTCACTACTTATATGAGGAGGCATGTGACATATTCACCGATCACAAGAGCCTCTAGTATCTGCTCTCTCAAAAGGATCTAAACTTGAGGCAGCGGAGATGGCTTGGCTGTTAAAAGATTATGAGTGCACCATTCAGTATCACTCAGGAAAGGCAAATGTAGTAGTTGATGCATTGAGCCGGAAGTCAATGGGGAGCCTAGCCCACTTGGCCATGAGTAGGAGATCCCTGGCCAGAGATCTAGCGGTGAGCTTGGATCCAGGGGACTCGTTATCTGTGGTTGATTCAGGTGGATTGGTGGCACAGATGTGTGTACAGTCTACTTTGGTTTATGTACTAGACATGGCAAAGGTCTGTAGGCGGGTACTAGAGGTGGCCTACTATTCCACTGACACTATGTATCCAGAGGCCACCAAGATGTACCGAGATCTAAGACAGCACTACTAGTGGAAAGGGATGATGTGAGAGGTGGCTGAGTTCGTATCCAGATGTTTGGTCTGCTAACAGGTAAAGGCCGAACACTTGAGACCTGCAGGATTATTGCAGAACCTCGAGGTACTAGAATGGAAATAGGAAACGATCACCATGGATTTTGTTATCGGGTTATCGAGATCAGATAAAGGAAATGACTTTATTTGTTGGTGGTGGATCGCATAACCAAATCGGCGCACTTCATTCCGGTGAAGACCACTTTCTCAATCGAGCAGTACGCGTGGTTGTTTCTCGACTGTATTATGGCTTACCAAGGGATCCCGATGATGATCATATACGACTGAGGCACTCAGTTTACTGCTCGATTCTGGCAGTCGTTTCAGGAGGCTTTGGGTACGTAGGTACAGTTCAGTACCTCTTTTTATCCTCAAATAGACGAATAGTCAGAGAGAACCATTCAGATGCTTGAGGACATGTTGAGGGCGTGTGTGATGCACTTGGAGGGCAGCTGGGAGAGGCATCTACCTTTGGTACAGTTCGCCTATAATAACAGTCACCATAGCAGCATCGGTATTGCCCTGTTTGAGGCTTCGTACGGGCGCATGTGCAAGTCGCCGATAGGCTGGTTTAAGGCCGGTGAGTCCCAGATGCTAGGGTCAGACTTGGTTCATGACGCTGTTGAGAAAGTGAAGCTGATCAAGGAGCGACTTCTAGCATCTCAGAGTCGTCAAAAGATGTATGCCGATGGTAAAGCCCGCGATGTGGAGTTTTAGGAAGGGGATTCGGTCTTCCTGAAGGTGTCCCCTATGAAGGGGGTTGTGCGTTTTGGGAGGAGTGGAAAGTTGAGCCCCAGATTCTTTGGTTCTTTCCCTATCTTGCGGCGCAGAGGAGCAGTTGCTTATGAGTTGGCTCTACCGCTTAGCATGGATCGAGTACATCTTGTTTTCCATGTCTCCATGCTTAAGCGATATGTTCGAGATGAGTCCCATATCCTAGATGTTGCTGCAGTGGAAGTCGATCTAGCCATTTCTTATGAGGAGCGGCCCGTAGAGATTCTAGATAAGCAAGTGAGAAAGCTGAGGTCCAAGGAGGTTCCCTTGGTGAAAGTTCGTTGGGAGCACCACTCAGGGCAAGAGGCCACTTGGGAGGTTGAGCAAGATATGAGAGAGAAGTACCTGTAACTTTTTGATGCCGAGGTGAGCTTCTCTCCTTCACCTTAAAATTCGAGGATGAATTTCCTTTAAGGGGGGAGGAATTATTATGCCCAAAAATCCTAAATAATATTTTATTCCTTAGCAGGGGACCGTGGGCCCGAGTTAGCACTGATTGGCATAAAGTCGCAGAATTTAATTTGGGTAAGATTTTAAATGAAGAAAAATATTGGGAAAATATAATTATTTTATTTCTGTGATTTAGCATGCTAGGATGATAGAGCGTCACGAGACGATTTCAGCGATTCAATCAGAACTCAAATTAGAGTTAGAACGGGTTCGACACAGGCTAGTTTAGTCGGATAACTTAAGCGGGAACATTTTGTCATTTGGACCAAACTGAAGCCTATATAATTGAACCTGTGGCGTGTTGCCAGAGGTTTTATCACACGCCACCCAAGGCTCAAGAGGAGGAGAGGGAGAGGCACCGCCAAGAGGAGGAGGAGGAATTCTGGTGTCGGATCTCACAAGATCGTCGGCGTTCAACATAGGAAGACCCTTAGCTTCTTCTTCCTTCTCGGTTTCTCCAAAAGAGATGAGTGGATTAGCCTTCTTTCTCCTCTTTTCTTCATCAGTCATGCCGCCCCTATGTCACGAGGTTCTTGTCATTTTTCGTCGGGTTTTTCGTGAATTGAATTGACTAATCGCGTTGAGAGTTTTCCCGTGATCGCAAAGATTCTATCGGGTCGATTTTTGGGCGATTGCCGCCCTTTTTCTTTGTTGTGCCCCCCTCTTTCTTTTGAATTTTTGATGGTTTATTTGTAGAATCTTGATGATTGTTGAGGGTTCTTGGTGGTTGTTGGATATTTTGAGGAAAGGAAGTGTTTTGGGGAAGAACTAGGGTAGGCCGCCCCCTTTAGGGCCCCTTTTAGAGCCCTAGGGTGACCGGCCAATTAGGGACAACTTGGGAAAAAGTAAAAAATACGATTTTTATACCTTAGGGACACACTTTAGTGTACATTAGATCTCTTCTACGTTTTAGGGAAATTGTAGAGACATACAAGTAAGGAATTAAGTGCCCTAGAGACACCTAGAGACCCTAGAACCCTAGGATGACCTTAGGGTAAGCCAACCCTTAGGGGACCTAAGGGGGTCGAACTCTCTATGCCCCTAAAGCACACGGATAGAGGGGTAGGCCAGCCCTAGGGTACACGGCTAGGGGAGGGCTAAAGTCGGGGGAGGTGTTGTATTGTTTACATTTTATACGTGATTGTTTCTCCTACGATGTTGGGAGGTGTTGTACTTTAATTTCATGCTCATTGTGTACGCAGTGAATTCATGATTTGAGCACCATTAGATATATGTGTGGGGGGGGGGGGGGGGGGGGGGGATGTATTGTGGGAGGAAGCGGAGGTGAAGGTATACCCTAGACATACCCTTGTTATCTATTATGCACATCTTTTTATGCTCATTTATTTATATATACCTGTGTGTGCGATGTTGTGATATGTGTGTTGCATTTCTCAGAATCCTCACTGCTACGGGGAAGGTATACCCCTAGGAGACAGCGTTGGCCTTATTTCGAAAGTCCGACTGGTGCGGGGAGATCATACTCCAAGAAGACAGTCCCGAGACCCGAGCAGGTGAGGGGAACATATGCCCCAACAGACTAGCTCGAAAGAGCCAGTGTCGGTGAGGGGAGGGCATACCCCAAAAGGCTGGCATTGTGCTGGGTGGTAGTACGGCAGCCACCCGTCTACCTACCCTATGTGGCTACGTGGGACCGATGGGTCCCGAGGTGATTCATGTGGATGATTGCAATGAGCATGTGGATGATCGCATGGAGCATATTATATGTGGTGGCATTTTCTGCAGGTTACTATATGGTTGACGAGGATGACTGCGCTACTAAAATAAATTTGTGCTTTATGTTCTTATGCTTACCCATATACTTTGATTATTTCATGATTGATGATGATTTAGAGGATATGAGGACTGATCTACTCACTAAGTCCTAGTTGGACTTACCCCTCATTCTGTTGTTTTGCAGCACCTAAGATAGATCAGAGATGTATCGGGGTGCAGTACCGCGGCTGGTGGCGGTAGGGCAACGGGTCTCATGACATGTCGTGGTCGAGGGAGATACCGAGTCAAATTCTTTATTTTTTTGAGTCGTTGAGTCATGTCGACTCGGTTTATTTATTTTCGCATTTTTATTACTTGAGATGTCTTGTTTAGTAAATGAACTTTCGAAACCGATTTGAACTTTTACTATTTGTTGAGTTGGTGATCTAAGGTTTATTTGAAATTAAATGTTTTTTTAAAATCCTGGAGTTATTATTAAATGTTCCGGTCTTGTTTATATATTCTTGTGGTTTGAGTTAGATTAGACTTCAGGGTACGTTGCGTACCCTGGCCGATCATACTGGGTCTGGTGTATGACAAAGTTCCTCTGGAATCGCAATCCTAATAAAAAAAAGTATATATCTCATTAAATGGAATATTGTTACTCTTCCTAAATTTAGGTCTTGGTATCTAAGATATCAACTCCAAAAGTATTGCTCTTCATGCCAAAAGAATCCAGTCTTACTTAAACAACACCAATTCTCTTTGGGTCAAGGTTGTTGAGGTCAAATACCCCTTAGTCTCTTGTATCAACTCTAACCCTCCTAAGAAATCTTCCTGGGTCTGGAAGCTGTTTTGTAAAGCTTATTCTAAACTTTTCATGGATTTAAAACTGTTATTGGGAATGGTAATAATACTTCTATCCTAAATGATTACTGAACTTTGGATTTGTCTTTAGCTATTAAGCCTACTTATTTAAACATGAACCTAGTCTTCTCTCTTGGATTTATCTCTATGCAGCAAAGACTTGTGGGAGACCATTTCTAACATTGAGATATTTGTATATCCCAATAATGATTTTGTTGCCTGGACTGCAAATGAGATTGGTATGACAACTGCATCCTCTGCTTATATGTTTCTTAAAGTAGATAACCTTACTTCTATTAGTAATAGTTCAATTTGGAAATTGATCTCACTACAATACAATTCAAAATTAAAGATAAATTAGATTTTTGAAACTAAAATGAAACTATGAAATTTGAATCAATGCAAAAGAAAGGAATAAGATAAAATCTTATAAAAGACACCAAAATCAAACAAACAAAACTTAATTTGGGAAAAATGAACCCACCATTGCATCTAAAACATGACGAATAAATTCAAATATAATATGTAAAAAATTTACTATAATCTCCCAATTTTTTTCTAAAAATAACTCTAATATATTTATTTCTAATAAATAATAAACAATACTGTTACGTGGGTTTATAACATTATAACTCTAGTATAACATTCTATCATTATTACATGAGTTTATATTACTATTATAATCAAAATTAAGCATTATTATTAATTCATAGAATTGATATGTTTAAATTCACACTGCTACACAAAAAATCACCATTCTAGACAATATACCATCGTTATAAAAAAAATAAAACACTTTTATAACTATTAAAACACTGATATACACTATTATTTTCAAAATACCCCACCCATTATCTTCCTTCAGTCTCACTACATATTTTAGGCTGAATCATAGCTACCATGTTACGATGATGTCAGCCAAGGGCCCACGACGAAAGGAGCCAACGTGGGCAGTGGGAGCCTGGTGATTGGCGAACCGAGAGACGAGACACACTCTACAAATGTAACTAATAGAGGCACACGAGTCAAGCGTAGACGTAAGTTGCCAACACGCTACAGGGATTATGAAATGTAGATGAAAGCTACATAAGAGAGGCATAGTCACATCATGTAAGGAGATGAATAAAAAACCAATTTCCACATTTGAACTCCTCTCTTCTTCTCTTCCCTTTCTCTCCTCTTTTTTGCTATCCGATCCCGCTCATTTGGCTGTTTCGATCACACAGATCAACTCACTGATTGCTGGGATCCTCATTCCAGAAGCCAGGTACTCATTCCCTAAAAAATTGGTGCTTTCATTGCTCCATTTTTTCTCCGTCATCGCATAGTAGGAAGGATCAATGGAGAGTCGATCCCATACTTTGGCGGAGTCAGTAAAGCTTTTACAGGAAGCAAGTCTTGGACACGATCAGATATTGGGTTCCCTGCAAACCAACTTTGAAGGCCAACAGCAGAACCTGGAGGCTCAACAGAAGCTCTTGCAATCGGTCGCTTCACAGATCGCCTTGCTGAACATGCAGATGGTTCAACTGACCAAGATTATATCATATCCGGGTGGATCGGGCGAAACCAAACCTCCTCAAACATCGAGGTGGAGATCAAAGATGAAGGGTGACGTCGGGGATGATGACAAATTTCCATTTCCCCCGAAGCCACCTCAAGTTGAACTACCGATCTTCACTGGGGTCGATGCGGAAGACTGGATCACGTCAGCGTAGGACTTCTTTGAGTTCTACGCAACAGAAGACCAACAAAGAGTTGCCATGGCATCATTTCGAATGGAGGGACCGGCAAAGAAGTGGATCCGATGGATGCAACGCCGGAAATAAATCGTCGGTTGGAATCACTTGGTTGAGGCGATCCGGCGTCAGTTTGAACCCAATGATCTGGAGCCACCGGAGGGGCATCTTACAAAGTTGCTTCAAACAATGATGGTAGAATAATACGAAGGGCGTTTCGAGGATCTGGCTCTCAGAACCACTAGTCTGCCGGAGACATTTCTAGTGAACTGCTTTGTGTCGGGCCTGCGAGCGAACATCAAGATGAAGGTACTGGCAGTTCAGTCGATTTCAATGCACGCTGCTATAACCTTGGTGAAGAGGTATAAAGCCAAAATTAATGCCAGTTGACAGAGCTTCAATTTGTTTCCAAGAACGAAGGGAGTTCCTCTATTGCCAACTCCGTCGAAGAATTCATTAATTACCTCTCCTTCGAATCAGGGTGGAAGGATGTTCGTTGGTAGTCAGAATGCTACTCGATCATCCATATCATCTAGCGCACAAAGTCAGAATACATTGGCCAGGAAATTGACATCGATCGAGGCACAAAAAAGGTGCGAGCAAGGTTTATGCTATTACTGCGATGAGAAGTACTCTTGCGGCCATAAGTGTAAAACGCCACAGTTCTTCATTTCGGGTGAGGACCAGGAGGCAGAAGAAGGTGAAGGTGAATCAGAGGTGCATGTTGTTGGACAAATGGCCTACACTAGGGGGGGTGAATAGTGTGTTATCTAATTTTTCGCCTAATTCCAATTTTACTCGTTTCTCAAATCGTTTAGGCACGTTGCAATTTTATGATTAAATGCGGAAGCGAGATAAACTAATTAAGCACAAACAACAATAGATAATAATGCTAACACATAAATTTATAGTGGTTCGGCCCCAATGCCTTCAACGTGCATCATCTTGCGCTTCGTTTCCGGGTTCCGGCCTTCAACGTGCGTCATCTTGGAGAGCATTTCATGTGATATTTGGACTCGTCCAACACGTCTTTGGTGCACACGTCAATCTTCGAGAGATTCCACGATGAACCTGAGCGCGACGATCAATGTCCTTCCGATTTTCCAATCGAGGACATCGAACACTGACCAAAATGGAACCTGAAAGATTTTCTCAATAAAACATTAGTTACATGTTTGTTATCATCAAAACCGGGATTAAAACCAAGGTTAAAAATCTTAAGCCAACAATCTTCCCCTTTTTGATGATGACAAACATCCTTGAGAAAATATATCATTCAAGCATAAAGGATATCAACTAAGGGATTTCTCCCCCTATCAACATGCTTATCTATGGAAATAAACTCCCCCTATCTATATGCATGGTTTTCCTATATTTTTCTCCCATTTGCCTATAATTTTCACCCCATTTACCTATAATTTTCTCCCTCTTTTGACATCAATAAAAAAGGGCAAGAAATGTCAATCTAGTCAAAGGGATGAAAAACAAATATTTTTTCATGAAGTTGAGACTCTAAAGTTGTTTTTTCATGAAACATGACAATCTCAACCAAATGGATGGAAAACAAATATTTAATATGAAACAAAATCATACATGATATGTTCAAAACTAAATATTTGAATTCAAAATTAAATCATGTATGTTCTCAAGTATGTATGTACTCATATCTTTTTCATGATATTTTTAGATTTTATTCAAACTTTCAAAATACGAAGATATAGTCATGTAAAACATGTATATCAAGTTTGAAGTGAAAAGAATGTCATTTGATCAAAATATGAACTTAGCACGCTTTCATTTGAACTACGCATGAAAACATGAAAATGCTAAGTATCAAGTTTTGCTATCTACTCATGTTTTCTCTATCTTTAGCATCTAGACATCAAACATGAGAGAATATAAGTATATGAATTAAGTTTGGGCTTAAAATAAAATTTTTAAGTCACTTTGTTGACTTAGGTTAAACTATACTTCAAGTTTTCAAGAATCAAACTTTTATATCCACACAAAATCATATTTTCGACGAAAATTTTTGATACCAATTGTTGGACGAAATTTTTTGATACCAATTGTTGAATGGTCATTTGAAATGCATGTATCAAGTTTGAACTCAAAATGAATTTTCTAAGTTCATTTTTCAATCGATCTCGATTTCAACCAAGAAATGAATATTTCTAGCTATCATTCAAGATATCAAAATCATTCCTAGAAATGATTTTACTCAAGCAATGGTGTGAATGATATTAGAAATGTAATTAAAATGGTATACATGAGTTTGCATTTGAAGTTTTTTGAAGAAAAATCAAAGTATCGAAAAAATGAGTGTTTCAAGTAAATGATACTTTGTGTTTTCGAAATCCAACTTCAAAATTCCATTATAAATCAGATTCTTGATGAAATGTTTTGAAAATGTTTCACAATAAACTAGATTTTTCAGTGAAAGTGCAGTTTTAAGAATCATCTAAAAAGGATTTTCCGACATTTTTCTAGAAATAACTGAAAATGCTGATACCAATTGTTGTAGAAATGGCAATTTCGTAATTTTCAGTTATTTTCAAAGAGTGCTCAGTTTTTATTCAAACTTTTATGACACCATACAATGATCATGTAAAGAGTGTATGTCAAGTTTGAAATGAAAATTATGTCCTTAAGTCAAGATATCAATCTAGCATGATTTCATTCAAAAACTAAGCTAGTTATCATGAAACTTGCTAAGTTTCAACCTTGTCATTTACTCATGATTTTTCAAACTTAAACCTATGGACACCTTACATGAGTAAATCTAAACATGTTCCTCAAATATGGATTGAAAATGAGACCACTAAGTCAATTGGTTGACTTGGGTCAACTTGGTTCAAAAGAGGTAAGCATGAATTGACCTCCATGTTATTTTATCCATATCCATATGAATTTTTTACTCTAAGTGTTTGGAAACATGTCATACCTATTCCTAAACATGTTTATGAAGTTTGGATTTAAAATCAAGTGTCCAAGTCAATTTGTTGACTTGGGTCAAACTTTTTCAAGCTTAAGTCCTCTAAATTGAACTAGTTTTCAATTTGCTCAATCTCTTATGAATTTTCAATTTTAAGCAAATGACAACTAATCATTAACACACATAAATATGTTCATCCAACTTTCAACTTAACATGAAGTCTCTAAAGAAAAATTTCAACCTAGTCCGATTTCATAAATATCATGATATCATGAAATGAGCTAAGTTATCAAGATTTTTCCTACTCATGAAAATTCAAATATTTATCATGCATAATCAATCATGAGCAAAGAGAAATCATTTAAGCATAGGTATTCAAGTATTATACAAAGATTTTTATAAAATTAAACTCATACCTCATTCCTAAAAAATTTCTCAAACTTTTCATTTTCTTTTCCATTTTCTTTTAGATAGCATAGCCTTCCATTAATATTTTCAACTTGCAAGTAGACTTCATTAGTAGTATATAAAATTAAGGCTACTAGCATGCTAAACAAACCAAATAGCAAAGTGTGATTCAAATATCATTTTCAAAATGCATCTTTGCTAGATAGTTTGAAATTCTTTTTAAATGAAATCAAGTGATACCAAAACGAATTTTAAGAGATCACAAAAATAATAAATATGAAAACATGATCTCCAACCCTTCCTATTAATTGAAAACCGAAAGGCCACAATGAGCCTATGATTTAGAACCGCAAGGTCGCTTAGGCTCATTACAGGCTACTTAGGTCTCCGAAGAGACCGGAAATCAAAAATCAAAAACATTTTTGAAACTTATCTAGAGCGGAAAAATCTACTAATATTAAGCATGTATCAAACTCCAACTATAATTTAAGCAAGAGGGTATAGGAGATGATACCAAAGTACCTTTTTGATGCCAACCTTACTAAGGCATCAAGATGAGTTGCAGTTGTAACTTTAAAATGGTATAATCTTTGAATCCTCAAGCAACTTCAATCAACCAACTTCATCTCACCCTTGTGTGATAGCTCCCCCTACAATAGAGCATGAAATTTTTGGTACCCAAATGGCTTTGGGTCCTTGGGGGTTAGTGGGCTTAGGTACTCAAAGTGTCTTAACAACACTAGGGTTCACTTTGAAAGCACAATCATAAATTGCATGCCCATACACGCCACAACAAAAGCAATGACTATGGAATTCTTTCTTTTTACCATTCTTATGATCATGAGGTCTAGTTTTAGAATGCTTGGCATGAGAGACATGATGAATATTAGCATTCTTAGATGGAATATTTTTCTTCCTAGGATTTCTAAAGGATGAAGCATGTGATAAATTACTAGTTTTTTTACTCAAGAAAACCCTCATTTTTTAGGTCATTAATGGATTTGTGTAAAGCTTGTATTTGAGATTTCAACAAGCAATTTTTATTTCTCAAAATATCATGCTCAAATTTGAAATCACTAGTACAATCCTTACCATTGATATTTACATTATTTTTTGTGTTTTCATTTTCATTTCTAATTTTTGAAATCTTAGTTAACAGCTCATCATTCTCAATTTCTAATTCTTCATTTCTATGTTTCAAGTCCTTAATTTTAAGTTTTAAGACATCATGGCAAGAACCAAAAGGACTATTATTTAATTTTTCATTTTCTAATTCATGCATATATCAAGGGATTTTGAGCTACTAGAATCATTATCATTAGCATTTTGAACATGACTAGAAGATGGAGAATATACCTCATGTCGAAGACCCAAATCGTTTGCAGGGGGTGAATAGTGTGTTATCTAATTTTTTGCCTAATTCTAATTTTAATCGTTTCTCAAATCGTTTAGGCACGTTGCAATTTTACGATTAAATGCGGAAGCGAGATAAAATAATTAAGCACAAACAAAAATAGATAATAATGCTAACACACAAATTTATAGTGGTTCGGCCGCAATCCCTACTCCACTACCTAAGCACTCCGCTTAGGATTTCCAAACCAGCTACTTTATAGAACTTGTGTTTTCCTTTGAATACAACTGATGACACAATTCTCACCTCTTTAAGAACTCCTCGATCAAACCTATTCACCTAGGCAAAGCACAAATCTACAAAATCTAATCCTAAGTGTTTCTCTAGCACACCTAGCAAGCTATTACAGACACGTTTAAAACAATTCTTAAAATACAATGAAAAAGAGCTAAGAATTGAAAGAAGAACCAAAGCTCTTTTCCTAGCCTTCAATCCTCCAACTTGCCCAGAGATAACTTTTGAATCACAGCAGAGTTGAGGAGCAGTTGGCGTTTGAAGAAGAATATTGATGAAAGAGCAGAGCGCGCTGCAATCGATCTTTAGAAGGCTCAAAACTCTCTTTTTAATACTCAATAAAATCTGTAAGAATGAGAGAATAAAAAAATTAAAGGAGTTAGATAAGGTATATTTATAACCTCTCAGCTGAACGGCGGCTCAACGGGTAGAAAAATAGCCATTACAGCCCGCTCGATCGATCGTCGATCGATCGACCGCTACCCTTTCTGTGGGTTTTTAGCTCTGTTCAGTCGACCGATGGGTCGACCGAAGGAGTCGCAACTTCCTAATCCCAGATCTGGTCGACCAATGCAGGGAAGGCAGGCACGCGATCGACAATCTTTAATACGATCGACTGACACGCCTTCTGCCAATTTTTAGCTTCGATCGATCGATGCAGCCTTATGCGATTTCTTCACCAAATTCGGTCGACCGACAGGTCGACCGAATGGCTACTGCCATTTTTTCACAATATTTGGTCGACCGAATTGGTTGCTGCCAAAGATCTAACTACATTCGTTCGACCGACCGGTCGACCGAACCTAGGCTGAACTTAATTTTTTCAGCCGTGTTCTTGCGTGCTTCGTTTTCGGGTCCCGACCTTCAACGTGCGTCATCTTGGAGAGCTTTCCATGTGATCTTTGGACTCGTCCAATACGTCTTTGGTGCACACGTCGATCTTCGAGAGATTCCACGACGAACCCAAGTGTGATGATCAATGTCCTTCCGATTTTCCGATTTCTTCCGATATTTCCGATCAAGGACATTGAACACTGACCAAAATGGAACCTGAAAGATTTTCTCAGTAAAATATTAGTTCCATGTTTGTTATCATCAAAACCAGGATTAAGACCAAGGTTGAAAATCTTAAGCCAACACATGTGAAGTTGCCGAAGACGGATAAGATGGAGCCCTCACTGATTTATTTTAATGCGATGGCGGGGTGTTTTTCCCCAACTACATTATGGTTTAAGGGATTCGTGGGAGGTCGGGAAGTGCAAATTCTACTCGATGGGTGCAGCACTCATAATTTTATTCAATCTCAAGTAGCAAGGTACCTGGGACTGGCGGTGGAGCCGACGGCTTCCTTTGGAGTGATGGTCGGAAGTGGGGCAAAGATCCAAAGCGAAGGGGTGATTAGAAATTTAAGACCGGTGATACAAGGTACGCAGGTAATGACTGACTTCTATGTTTTGCCCATCAAAGGTTCAGACTTGGTGTTGGGAGTCGCCTGGTTAGCGACCCTTGGTCTGGTAGTTATGAATTTCGCCGACCACTACTTCGAGTTCCATCTACAAGGCAATCACCATTAGTTGAAAGGCGAGGAAACCCTTCAGGTGGAGCCTGTACAATGCAATACTATAAGAAGAATGTGTGACACTAATGCAGTAATGGAAACGTTCCAATTGGAGATGCTATCAGATAGCAAAAAATCCTTCGTGTGTGGTAATGAAGAATTGTGTGCAGTCCTTATGTAATTTCTTGAGGTATTTCGGCCACTGAAAGGATTACCGCTTGCTCGAGCCACTGATTATCACATCCACTTGGTGGACAAGCATCAGCTTATCAATGTTCAGCCCTACAGATATCCGCATTTTCAAAAGACGGAGATTGAGCGGCAGGTCCGCTTGATGCTTCAAGAAGGCATTATTCAAGAAAGTACCCTACAGAGCACTTCAAGAAAGTCCGCTTGAAGAAAAAAGACGGCACTTGGTGCTTCTGCGTCGACTACAGAGCATTGAATTCAATCACTGTGAAGGACCAATTTCCCATCCCTACGGCGGATGAGCTATTCGACGAATTGGGGGGTGCTTAACACTTCTCTAAATTGGATATGTTGGCCGGTTATCACCAGATTCGCGTGCACAAGGATGATGTTCCGAAGATTGCTTTTCGTACCCACAAGCGGCATTACGAGTTTCTTGTCATGCCTTTTGGCCTGACGAACGCTCCATCAACATTTTAGGCGACGATGAATGGCGTGTTTAAACCATGCCTCCGCAAATTCGTTCTATTGGTGGCAAAGGCGGCGAAGTGTGTCTTCGGATGTACCACTATAGAATATTTGGGGCACCTCATCACAATGGAAGGATTGAAGGTGGATCCGACCAAGATAGAAGCAGTCCGAGCTTGGCCGACGCCACGCAATATTAAAGGACTGCACGGATTCCTCGGGCTCGCTGGGTATTATCGACGATTTATCTGAGCTTTTGCCCAAAAAGCAGCGCCACTCACCAACTTGCTGAGGAAGGACACATTCGAGTGGACCGACGACGCTCAGAAAGCCTTAGAAGATCTTGAGACTGCGTTGAGCCAGACGCTGACATTGGCATTACCGAATTTCCAGCAACCCTTTTGTGGTGGAGAGGGATGCTTCGGGGATCGGCATTGGAGCGGTATTGTCTCAAAACAAGCGGCCCATTGCTTACTACAGCTAGAAGCTGTCACAGCTGATGCAAGCTTCATCGGTGTATCAACGCGAAATGTATGCTATAATGCAAGCCGTCAAGAAGTGGAGGCAGTACCTACAAGGGTGTAAATTTGTGATTTGACCGATCAGTGTGCTTTGAAAGAATTATCTACTCAGGTAATTCAAACTCCTAACCAGCACAAGGGGCTAGGCAAGTTGATGGGCTATAACTTCCAAATTCAATATCGGGCCGAAAGATTGAATGCCCGCCGCTGATGCGCTGTCCAGTGAGCCAATGAGTACCATGTTTGCGATGTCACAACCCATCTTGGAATCCTTGAGGAGATCCGCTGACTCAACAAAGAGAATGAGGAACTGAAAGCTCTGCATCAAATGGCATCTGGACCAAAGGCCCCAAAAAAGGCATATGCGATTCGAGATGGCGTGCTAGTATTTAAGGGGAGGATTGTCATTCCCGACGATCGCAATCTTAAGTCGATTTTAATAAGAGAATTCCATGCATCTGTGATTGGTGGGCACGCAAGAGTGAGTCACACTCATCGCCGAGTTGCTGCCAACTTTTATTGGTCGGCCATGCAGAGGGATGTCTGCAAGTTCGTGGAAGAATGTATGGTATGTCAGCAGATGAAGGCGGAGCAGTTATCTCCGACAGGATTGCTGCAACCACTCCCTGTTCCCGGCCAGGTGTTCGAGGACATAGGGATGGACTTCATCATTGGACTTCCCCCTTCCAATGGACAGACTACTATCTTTGTGGTAGTCGACCGCTTAACTAAATACAGCCATTTCTTCACTTTGCCTAAGCAATATTCAACTGCGAAAGTAGCAGACACCTTCATTCGGCGTGTGGTGAAGCTGCATGGTCTACCGAAGTCGATCGTCAGCGACCGCGACTCCCACTTCATCAGTGAAGTCTGGCGGGAACTGGCAAAGCTTCATGGAACTACACTGGGATTCAGTTCCGCTTACCATCCACAGACGGGCGGTCAGACGGAGGCTCTCAACTGATGTTTAGAAATGTATTTGAGAAGTTTCGCGTCGAAAGAACCTGCACGATGGGAGAAATACTTAGCCTGGGCCAAGTACTAGTATAACACCTCACTTCAAACATTGGCAGGTATGACTCCGTTCAAAGCTCTCTACGGCCGAGAGCCACCGAAGTTGATACGATACATTGGAGGATCATCACAGAATTCAGCCGTCGATAAGGAGCTGCTCTCGAGAGATGAAGTCCCTAAACAACTCAAGGTCAACCTGGTGAAAGCACAGGGTCGGATGAAACTCCAAGCGGATAGAAAACGGCGAGAACTGGAATTTTCGGAACAAGATTGGATTTTCGTGAAGCTATAGCCTTACCGGCAAGTGTCTCTGCGACTGGGATGACAACAGAAGCTAAGCCCGCGTTTCTTTAGGCTTTACAGAATCCTAAAAAAAATCGGCAAGGTTGCGTATAAACTAGAGTTGCCTGAAGTTGCTCGCCTTCACCCGGTGTTTCATGTTTCAGTTCTCAAACAATGCAGAGGCAATCGGGAAATGCAAATGACGCCTTTACCATTTCTGCAAGGGACGTCAACCATGGTGGCTGCAATTGACCAAGGTGCGACACCGAAGTCTCGGCATTCTTCAGCGAACCTCGCGGACAAGGTTCTTACTGATGGAGGGGATATTGTCATGAACGATGATGTCAGCCAAGGGCTCACGACAGAAGGAGCCGACGTGGGCAGTGGGAGCTGTTGTGTGAAACCCGACACTAGAAGGGGGGTTTAATAGTGTCTATCCCTTTTTTGAATTTTCTCCTTACTCAATTTTAACTCTACTTATATCAATTCTTCTTTAATGGTTAATGTGATCACAATTCAATAGCAACGATAAAAACTAATAAAGAAGCAATGCAAACAATAATATTTATAGTGGTTCGGCCAACCGCCTACTCCACTACCTTGGCTCCTTACCAAGGATTTCTAACCACTACTTTATAGAATTTATGTTTCCCTTTGAATACATTTGAGGACACCCTTCTAACCACTCGGAGAACACCTCAATCCTATTCACCTAGGCAAAATATAATTCTATAAAGCTATCCCTAAGTGTTTCCTAGCACATCTAGCAAGCTATCTCAACTTTGAAAATAAGTTATAATAAAGTTCAAATACAAGGAAAGAGATAAAGAATAAAAGATTGAACCAAGCTTCTTTCCACCTCCTTCTTGTCTTCAACTTGCAAGATGATGACTCCAAAGATTGCAGCACAGTTGAAGAAGCAGAAGCAGCGCCTGTTATTTCAATGTCGAAGAAGGAAGCAGAGGGCGCGCGAGAACTTGATCGTATGAAGGCTTAAAGGACTTCTTTGATTGCTCAATAACATTTGTTAAAAAAAATCTGTAAGGAAGTTAGGTGAGGGGTATTTATAACCCCTCACCCGAACGGCCCGTTCAACGGGTGAAAAATCGACCATTGAAGCCGTTCGGTCGCAGGGCCGATTGATCAGTCGATCGACCGATAGATCGACTGCCAATGCGACCGCTGGCAACCTATGAGAGCTCAGTCGACCGATGGGTCGATCGGCTACATTTCTTCCAACATTCGGTCGACCGACTGGCTGAAGCCAGGGTCACAATTTGGCTATGTCCAGTTCGGTCGACCGATTGGTCGACTGCTAGCGTTCTGTCCATTTTCGTCGTCTGTCGATTGACCAACCGGTCGACCGACGCAGCCCTGCACTTTGGCCTTCGCCAATTTCGGTCGATCGACTGGTCGATCGAATGGCTACTGGCCATTTTTACCGACATCCGGTCGACCAGTCGATCGATCGAACGGGCTGCTTACCATTATATTGCCTTGTTCGGTCGACCAACCGAACCCAGGCTGAGGATGACTTCTTTCTTGGATTTTTACATGCCTTTTCTATGGGTTTGGTTACCAAGTTTCAACTTGAATAACTTTACAATTTTGGCTTGGGATAAACTATCCTAGGGATATTACATTAATTCTACTTGATTTAATCCCGAGCCTTTCTTCAATGATTTCTTCTTCCGTTTCTTTGACGATCTTTTCCTTCGTCCTGCTTGAACGAATTTGGCATGCATATCGCAACCTCAACCTGAACTCAAAACTTCACACTTGGATTAAATACATGTTTGTTATCATCAAAATAAAGATCGAGGCTTAAGAGAGACCCTTAAGCCAACAGGAGCCTGGTGATTGGCGAACCGAGCGACGAGACGTTCTCTACAAATGTAACTAATAGAGGCGCACGTGTCGAGCGTAGACGTAAGTTGCCAACACGCTATAGGGATTATGAAATGTAGATGAAAGCTATATAAGAGAGGCGTAGTCACATCATGTAAGGAGATGAATAAAAAACCAATTTCCACTTTTGAACTCCTCTCTTCTTCTCATCCCTTTCTCTCCTCTCAATTTCTGCTATCCAATCCCGCTCATTTGGCTAGTTCAATCGCACAGATCAACTCATTGATTCGTTCCAGAAGTCAGGTACTCATTCCCTGACATACCACCTCTCTTTGGGCTTGCCAGATCTGGTTGGCAAGGGATGCAACACGACTTGCAAGTTGCAGCCACTTGGTGCAGCGACTACCACGAAGCATCACAACTCACCATTGTCCGACATGGATGGCTATGATCCATTGCAATAGACGAGTAAGTTATTTTGTGCTTGTTGCAGAAAGTGTGTTAACTAAACAAAATAATAAATGTCTACTTCTGAAAAAAATGTACTTCTCACGTCACTTATTGTCAACCAAACATGCCAAAGATTAAAACTTGTTACAAGATCAAAATTGTGTATGAAAGAGTTGTTGGTAGTTGACACAATTTTATGTACTCGACATATGTCAAGTATCATTAAAAGTTTTTCAAAACTATTACACAAATGTGATGGATGGCTTAAACTCAATTCCATCTGAATCATGTTATTAACCTTTCTGGATGAATAAAACTACGTGGAGCCTAGGCACCATGCAATCTCACGTGGAGCATGTAATACCCACTAAATTTAATAAATATTTTTTTTCTGTATTGGTTTCTGCGGGATGATCGTGGCGCGCAACGGCGCGTGCAGAGTTAATCACGGTAGGGCATGACTTGAGGTGAGACCCTTGCACTTTAGAAATCTCTTTATTTATGAGTTAAATTATGTGTTAAGTCCGACTTGGGTTCAAGTTGAGTCCGAGGTCGCGATCGGAGCTTGTATTGATCAAGTTGGATCAACTTGAGTGCATAAGGGTATAATATTGGTAATTTGGTATTAAAAATATAATAAGCCGCCTGGAACCATATGGCTCCAAGGAGGAGATGCACGCGACCCAGGGAGGTGAGTGGATATGTCACGCTCTGAAACCGGATCACGCGATCGGCCAGAGTGCGAACAAGCACCCCGAAGCTTAGACCATACCACCATGATAAGCATGCAATATAACAACTCAGATTAACACTACATTAACATTTATTTATAAAAAGTAGCAATCCAAGTATCAAACCTAGTGCATAAGTTACATAAGTTTGCATGCTCAAATAAACTACATGACTCGACACAACTCGACTACACCAACAGGTTTCACGAGACCGCCACCGGAGTCCGCCGCCACCAGCCACGTCATACCTCAATGATCACACTATGTAAAACAGTCCAAGAAAAAAATAGTGATTTCAAATAACTCAATGAGTGGTCGTCTCGACTAGGGGTGAAAATAGGTCAGACGGCCTGCCAAGAGACTGTGGTCTAGCCAGTATTTGGCCTGGTCTTGCCTGGCCTATTTAAAAATAAAACAAGGCTCATGCCTTGAAATAGGCATATTTTTCTTATCAGGTCAGGACTAGGCTCAATTTAAAGCCTATTGAGCCTCACAAGCTGACCTTGGCTTGTTAAGGTAATACGTGTATATATATATATATATAATAAATATATAATGTTATTAGTTTATTACATTAAAAGTTTAAAACACAAAGCCCTAAATGTCACACGTCATTTCTATCTCACGCCGCACACGTCGACGCCTCCTTCGCCTTATAATAACATGACACCTGCTTTGCCTATTGCCACTTAGGTCACCGTCGTTCGCCGCCCAAG
The DNA here is from genome assembly GCA_034359265.1 of Canna indica. NCBI lineage: Eukaryota > Viridiplantae > Streptophyta > Magnoliopsida > Zingiberales > Cannaceae > Canna > Canna indica. The sequence continues at coordinate 18,569,800 of CP136892.1, forward strand.
TCACAGCATCGCACACCCTCACGCTTCGCCGGCTGCCGCATAGATCACCGCCGCCCAAGTCACTACTACACACCCTCACTGCCGCATAGGCTGCCTGCACCGTGACGCAACACCTGCAAACGCCCTGTAGGCTACAGCACCTGCAAACCACCAGTGCTTCCTCCTCACACTGCCCTGCAGCACCTGCAAACTGCCGGTGCTTCCTCCTCACGCCGCCCTGCAGCACCTACGAACGCGAAGACTCGCCAACTGCTGTGGCCGGAGCCGCTCACACCTGTCTCAACATTGATTATTTTTCTCAACTCTCACTCACATTACAGTTTTGATGTTGATCCTTGTTTGGATCTGTATGTATCTTTATAGAATCCACATAAATTATAAGCTTAGCCATACTTGTGTAAGGGCTTGTACACTTTTTCTTGCTCATTTAGCATTCTATACAACTTTTTTTTAAAGTCATGGATGCTGTCGAAAGGCATAACTTTGTTGGTAATGTTGGCAACAAGCATCATACCATCCATGGATTGTTGTCATCAAAACTTAAGTTTGTCATTTTCTTTAACTTACAAATTACTTTGTTTCTCATTCAGTTTTGTTAAACAAACTCTATGACATTTTTATGGTCTTCAATTTAGATCAATTTCATTTTCATATACTTTTCACATGTATGCCATTCCTAGTTACATTAGTTGTTCTAGTTTGGTAGTATTTACTGGCTTCTTTCAGTTTTAATATGAGATACTAGATGCTCATGTGGAAATTTAATCCTTAATTTTTTACATTGTTTAGATATTACCTTTTGTTATAGTTATTACTTGTTAAATTACGTTATGATCCAATGATATATTTGATTTCTTATTTTTTAAGTTGTTCGAACAAGAAGAAAAAATTACATTGAAGATTTGATATCTTGTTCAGAGAGATCAACTTTACTTTGCCTCGGTTTAAATTATTGTGTTTGTTGTTATCATGTTATGTTTGGTTTTATCTTCTTAAGTTAGTACTTTGGAAGTTTTGGATTTTAGATATTGGTTTGGATAATTTGGTACTGATAGTTAACTTGTTAAATTTGGACTGTTGTGGTTATAATTTATACTGAAAGTTGTTTGATTTAAACTAGAAATTTGTTGTAATTTGTTGTAATTTGTTGTTATCATTTTTATATTGGAAGCATGTTTTATAAATAAGCCACAGGCCAGGCCAAGCTTAGGCCCAAAAAAAGCCTATAAAAGGTCATAGGCTAGGCTAGCTCAGGCCAATTTGTTATTATATAGGTCTACCCTGTTAAGGAGAAAGCCTGGCCTGGCCTGGCATGTTTCCACCAAGCCAAAACATATAAATAATTAAATGCGGTAATTAATTCTGAGTTCAAGTATCATTTATAAATCACGATAACGGTTTGCATCAGTAACCTCATGCGCTACACGCACCGTACGGCCCAATCCGGCCCAATCATATGAACATCCAACCCATGTTCATTAAGGGAGTAGAATGTACTATTGTAATGAGGTAGATTAATTGGATAAATACGATTTATTTCACATTTCTCAGTGCACATTAGGTAGTACCCGCTCGGCATCCACTTGGCCCAATTAAATTATTCTCCGCAGTGTTACCGTCCACTATCCCCTCAATAATTTGTCTTATCAATTTCCTATTTAAGAACCTAACATCTATGGCGATCGTCGCGTAACGAAATGCTATGTCTTATCAAGCAGTTTCGTGCGACGTATCTTCCCGCCACAAAACACATCGTTCGAACTCTCATCCAAACTTACGAAAATTTCCGGACAATGAAAAAGAATACCACATCTGTCCAAGGGTTTCCGAATTTAGTGAAACATCCTAAAGTCCTCAATTTTCTTAGTTTCTCAAGTCTTACGGAAATCTAGTCCGTAGTCGGAATTTCAGCTCTCTATAGGTCCATTTCCTTAATTTTCACTCGAGGGCTTATACCCTCATTCCGAACATAGAAATATCCAAATAACATGTTGTTCATAAGGTTAAACCACTACGATTACAGCAAGCCGAGAAGTGTCATCCCGGGCTCACGACCCGATTCATTCAATAAACTATAGAAAAAATTCCAGCCTACTTGACTAATATGATTTCTGTTCGTACACTACTGTTCATATCATGATATGGTATTCAAAAGTCGTGGAAGGTAGCGTACATAAAGATCGGTATATCATGCCAACATATCACAACACGTAGTACTATTTTCGACAAGAACAAATTATAATTTTAGCATACTCTATAAATTTCAAGAATACATGAAACAATTTCAGCATACATAAAGTATTCACTTTAATAAATTGAGCACAACATGATGGCAATATTTACTCAAAGAAAAACTCATCTATTTACCCTTAAGAGTACCCTACACTCTTAGGGTTATTCGACCACTCTAGGTCATAATAAAAATTTGAATTCTAGCATGCTATAATTCATGAAATTTTCGGAATTAAACAACAAATAATTAAGAATAAATACTAAACTTCCCCCCCCCCCCCGGGTTTGGGGGCATATTATTATATATATATTTAAATTTTTTTAATACCAAATTAATAAAAATTTGAATTCTAGCATGCTATAATTCATGAAATTTTCGGAATTAAACAACAAATAATTAAGAATAAATACTAAACTTCCCCCCCCCCCCCGGGTTTGGGGGCATATTATTATATATATATTTAATTTTTTTTAATACCAAATTAATTACGAAATTGCCCCTTCTCACTTAACTCGACCCCACTTGATCAAAACGAGTCCGATTCAAGCTCCGATCACACCCTCGGACTCGGCTCGAACCCAACTCGGGCTTAACACAATAAATATCCCTATATTTAGGTAATTTAATTTGAGCAAATGTCTCACCTCAATTCGCGCCCAATCGCGATTAACTCTGCATGTGACGTTATGCGTCGCACTCATCCCGCTGAAACTAATATGCAAAATTTAATAAATTTCGCGAGTATTATAGGAGAGGGGGGAGTCAGAGAAGAAATCGGTCGGGGATCAAAGGCTTCATCGGATTGGATTCGACACAAGGCTTCAACGTCACCTTCTTTTTCCCTTGAATCCAATTTTAGGTGAGTGGTTCTTCCCTAAAGAATCTCTAGATTTGCTTTTTGGGGCTGCCAAACTATGTTGAGAGATTTGGATGTGATCCTGAGTCGCTTTCTTGCTAGTAGATTAACTTTCATGCTTGTATGTTGCTTCAAGTCGTTTGTAGGGCGCCTCCTTGAGGTTTGGAGGGGGCGGCAATCCTAGGGCATGCCCCCAAACCTTAAGGAGGGCCGGCCCTCGTGTAGGAAACTTGGTATTGATGTTTAGTATTTATTTCTTAATTATTTACTGCTTAATTTCGGAATTCCATGAATTATAGCATGCTAGAACTTAAGTTTCATTGTGGCCTAGAGTGGCGGAGTAACCCTAAGAGTATAGGGTACTCTTAAGGGTTTTTTTTTCTAACAAAGATAGAAAGTCATAATAGGTAACTATACTAGGGTTCGAACCCTAAATCTCTAGGCAACGTTCAACATGTTGCCACCAACTGTGCAACCCACAATTGGCTCCTTTAAGGGTAATTAGATGAGTTTTCCCTTGATTAAATATTGTCATTATGTTGTGCTCAAATTAATAAAGTGAATATTTTATTTATGCTAAAATTGTTTCATGTATGCTGGAAATTTATAGAGTAAGCTGAAACTATAATTTGATCTTGTCGGAAATAGTATTACATGGTATGATATGCTGGTATATATAATATGTTGATCTTTAAGTAAGCTACATTATGTGAATATTGAGCACCATATTATATTTTGATCGGTTGTTCAAGTGGGCTAGAAATTTTGTATCGTTTATTGAATGAGTTGAGTCGCGAGCCGGGACGACACTCCTTCGCTTGCGGTGTATAATATGTTGATCTTTAAGTAAGCTACATTATGTGAATATTGAGCACCATATTATGATTTGATCGGTTGTGTACGAACAGTAACCGGGTTGTTCAAGTGGGCTGGAAATTTTGTGTCATTTATTGAATGAGTTGAGTCGCGAGTTAGGACTATCACACCCCAACTGAGGGTAGTGTGACTGGTCAGGGCCTATATCCTACCCTGTAGCCTACTATCTACACTGACTGATAATAAAATAGAACATATCGAGAAAGGAAACCGCAACACAATTTTTATTTAAAAGTTTTCGAAATTCAAAATTATATATTTTCCAACCAAAGAAGGAAATCAACATCGTAACAAATAGAACATCTCAAGTATCAAAGTTTTACAAACTTTTCAAAACACAACTGTTAGTGCAGAAAATGAAACAACTACTATAAGACACTGGACTATGACTCAAGGACGCTGCTACGAGATACGGCACCACCACCTGCCCTCCAATTGCACCATGCCGACAAGCCGCAATCACTGCTCATGCTCTGTAAAAATAAAGGAAACAACTGTGAGTCCACTTGAGACTCAGAGAGCGGTTCTTTCGAACCACCACATAATCCACAGTTAGTCATGCGTAACATATAAAACATCATAGAATATAATCATGGAGGTAAGTTACTTTTTTAGTGTGACTATCGACCCAGTGGGTCATTCTGTATAGACCATATAGGAGAAACTTGTCATAACGGCCTAGCCTTGCCACCTGGCATCCGGCCCTTAAGCCTACTTATGGTATAAGAATCCCGACTACAATCGGCCCTACCATACAAGGTAGAATCTCACTGGCCGTTCGGCCGCATCATATCAAGATGTAAATAAGAAATCCCGGGCCATCGACTAGGATGGTCCACTGGTCTCCGGACACCGTCTGGGGTAGGGATAGCTAGTCCCACCCAACTGGGGTCTGACACCTAGCGGGCCCGCTGGTGCATCTCAAGACCCAATCACTGGCCGAGCTAAGCATTGGCCATTTCCGACCTCCACACTTCTCGGCGGACCATCTCAAGCACATCACACAGTCAAATGTCCTAGGGTTTCCTTATATACACTTCAGGCCATTGCCCGTATCCGGCCCTAATCCGGTCTGCAGGGTCAACAAATTAATGATGCCCTTAGAAAAATGTGTACACCTAATAGTTCTAGGTGTCAAAAAAATGAATACTAGAAGTTCTAGAAGTTGTGTCATTTCCTAGCAAGGTTTCCATATATACAAAGCATCTTACGACGTCCTACATGTTATCTAGCATTATATGCTACCTTGGGTGAGGAATTCTATGCACCGACCTTGGAATTCCACCCATGAACATTTCAGGACAGCATGTGTAATTTAAAGAAAAGCAAGTCTGATTTACATCAACTACTATATATAACAACGAGATTCATCAATAACCATTGGTATACTGCATTTAGAATTAATTTCAATAAGAATAATTTATCTAGCGTGGTAATATAACAATAAATTCAACAACGCATGGAATACTAAGCATGGTAAAAATATTACATCATTCAAAATTTAAGAGGAATGTGCTAAGGATAGTTACTACGCTACCATTCCTACAATTACATGATTCAATAAATTAACTTGCTATAGTTAGAGTCCTTCCTAAGTATTATCGTGCCTCTATTGATTTAGCACTCTAACTATGGAAATTACCATCTAAAGCTCACCCTTTCCCTCCCCTAGGCTTGGCCGAACCTTGAGCAAGGTGAACCTTGCTCGGCCATGCCTCTTAGGGTAGGAAAGGAAGAGGAGAATTTATCCCCGACCCTAATTCATTGTCTACGTTATATCTTATTGCATATTGACTAGTTTGCCCCTCCCCCTATGCTTGGCCGAACCCTTCTCATGAAGTTTTAGGGTTCACTCGACCAACCCTATGAGTTTTAGGGGAGATCAATTTCTTAACACGTGAAATCGACGATTGAAAACACACTATTCATGAACTTGAGATCATCCGAAGGCTCTACTTCCGTCAAGGGAATTGGGGAAAATGTTGGCATCACCTTCCCCCTTTTCCCATGATTTGGCAGCCCTAGAACTCAAGAAAACGACAAGGAAAACAAAATGATCCGACAAGAATTGATACAAAATAATGAGTACCCAACTCCGAAACCAAGATCCGTCGGAAACTCGTGAGAAAACACATCCTAACACTTCTAGGGGTTCGGCTACCCGCCTCCCCCAATTCTTCAAATCTAACTACTCACCTTGCTTGAGGAAGATAAAGGATCGGATGATGACGACCTCAAATAGTCCGACGACGGTGCGAAATCCCAGATCGACCAAAATCTCCTTTCCCTGCTCCCTCTCCCTCTCTCCCTATGTGCTGCCTTGTGCGACTCCAAGATGAGTCACACAATAGCATGGATGAGGGACTTTAATCCCTCATCTAACCTTCCATATTGTCCTTTGACTCTTACTCATGACTCGACTAAGCCCGAGCTCGACTTGGGTTCCGACTCTACCTGCAACATGAGTCGATTTAAACTCAATTAAGGTATAAATGCATAAAAGGAAATAGTCGTTTGCCCAATTTAATTGTGTTGTGTGAAATGACACACTAGAGTGGGGGTGAATAGTGTGTTTACTAATTCTTATTGCATAATTCTGGTTTTAATTGTTTTCTTAGACTACTTAGACAATTCACGATTGAATAACTTAATGCGAAAGCGATAAATGATAAAGCAATAAATACACACAGGATATCAATGCAAACACAAGAATTTATAGTGGTTCGGCCCCAACACCTACTCCACTACCTAAACCTCAAACACCAAGGTTACCACCCAATTTCAAGACCTACACTCTAGGTCTTATACAAACTCAAATATAAAGAAGTAAACAAGAAAATACAACAATAAATGGAGCTATAAATCAAAACAATAAATTACTTAGCTCCTCAACAAGATTCCTAGCTTCCTCTTGATGCCTTTGATGGTTAATCAATGAAGGAATGAAGGCAAGATCAAGGTGTTTAGCTCATGCTAGGTTTTTTCACGAGATTGGCTAAGTGAGGGCTTAGGTTTGATCAAGAGATGGCTCAAGGAGGTTTGGAGTGATCAAAAAAGTTCTTTTGAAAGGCTTAGGTTTGGGTATTTATAGAGTCAAGAAGAAATGGAATGAAACGGGTGGCTCAACGGGCGGAAAACTAGCCGTTTCCGCCGTTCGGTCGCTTGCTGGTCGATCGTCGATCAACCGCCTACGACCGCTACCCTTTCTGTGACTTAATCAGGCTGTTCGGTCGACCGATGGGTTGACCGAATGAGTAGCAGACTCATTAATCCCAGATCTGATCGATCGAATCAGTCGACCAATGCAGTGAAGCCATAGGTGCAACTTGTGATTTTCAATCCGGTCAATCGCTCGAGCTACTGCCAATTTTTGGCATCGTTTGGTCGACCGATCGGTCGACCGAACTGCCTTCTCCTTCGGTCGACCGAACTTGGGCAGGACAGTTTTCTTTGCTTATTTTTTTACTCGTTTGGGTTTCGTCTTCGCTAAGTCTACTTATATAACATTTATTAACTTTAAGTTAATAACCTTAAAACATAAATCATATTCTTACTGAAATTTTTTGAAATTTTTACTAAACAAACTAGATTTTTCAGAGAACATGTAGTTTCAATAATCATCAAAAAAATCATTTTTCTGCATTTTTCTAAAAATAACTGAAACCTAGTGGCATATTCGTAAATATTAGCTATTTTTCAAAAGTTTTCAGTTTCCATTCAAGCTTTCCAGATATCAAGATATAATCATTTAAAGCATGTTTATCAAGTTTGAAATGAAAATGATGTCATTTGGTCTAAATTTTACCTTAGCATGATTTCATTCAAAAGTAAGCATGTTAACATGAATTTGCTAACTATCAAATTTTAACCTTTACTCATGGTTTTTCAACTTTAAGCACATGGACACCTAACATGAGTAAATCTAAACATGTTTGTAAAGTTTGAACTCAAAATGAGATTTCTAAGTCAAATTGTTGACTTAGGTCAAATTTTTTCAATTTTGAGTCTCCTAAGGTGAGCTAGTTGTCATTTTATCCATCTACATATGATTTTTCAATTTTAACCACATAGATGAAAGTCATGAGTAAGTTCAAACATGTTTGTCAAGTTTTAACTTAAAATGAAGTCTCTAAGATGAAATTCTACCTATGGCACATTTCATTCAAACAAGGTTTCATGATATAGCCTAAGTATCAAAATTTTATCTACTCATGAGATTTCAATCAAATATCATGCAAAAACATTCATGAGCATAGAGAAATTATTTTATCAAGAAAATAGAGGTGTGATGAAAATTTTTTACCAAAATGAAACTCATACCTCATTTCTTGAGAAATTTCAAATTTTCCACATTTTTTCTATTTTCCTTTAACCTTCCAAATTTTACCACTTTCTTATAACTTGCAAGTAGTCTTCATTAGTATCATAATGAAATTATATACCAACTAGCAAGCTAACATACTAAATAGCAAGGGTTTAATGCAAAGTTTCATTTAAAAATCTTAACCTATGCTAGATAGTAGATATTCATTTTAAAGAGTTGTCATGATATCAAAATGAATCAAAGAGATCTCAAAATACGAAATATTTGAAAAATAAGATCTCCAACCCTTCCTGTTGGTTGAAAACCGAAAGGCCACAATGAGCCTACGATTTAAAACCGCAAGGTCGCATGAGCCCATTACAGGTTATAGAGGTCTCCGAAGAGACCGGGAAATCAAAATCAAAAACATTTTTGAAATTCATATCAAGAGCGGAAAATCTACTAATGTTAAGCATGTATCAAAGCTTCAACTCTAGTTTAATCAAGTAAGTATAGGAGATGATACCAAAGTCCTTGATTCCAATAAGTTTATTACCCAAGGCATCATGATGACTTGAAGTTGCAACTTTGAAATGGTACAATCTTTGAATCCTCAAGCAACTTCAATCAACCAACTTCATCTCACCCTTGTGTGGTAGCTCCCCCTACAATAGAAGATGAGATCTTTGGTACCCAAATGGCTTTGGGTCCTTAGGGGTTAGATGGCCTAGGAATCCAAAGTGTCTTATCTACACTTAGATTTTTCTTGAATGCACAATCATAAATAGCATGACCAAAAGTACCACAACAAAAGCAATGTCCATTAAATTTCTTTTTGTTTTTGTTATGGATATGAGATTTATTTTTAGAATGTTTATCATGTGAAACATGATGAGCATGAGCATTCTTAGAAACATCATTCCTCTTCTTATGATCATGAGGTCTAATGGTAGGATGCATAGCATGGGAATGATGATTCATTGGCATTCTTTTTCTGAGGTTTTCTAAATGAGATATTTTGATTTTTAGAATTAAAAGAAGAAGCATTAACTTTCCTACTTAAAATCAATATCTCATTTTTCAACTCATTCATAGTTTTATGCAATGCATGTAATTGAGATTTTAGCATGCAATTCTCATTTTCTAAATTGTCATTTTTAAGCTTCAAATCCTTAAGCTCAAGTTCTACATTATCATGGCATGAATCAAATGACCTAGATTTCAATTTTTCATTATCTAGTTTGGATTCATGCAAATGAGAATTAAGCATCACATTTTCTTTTTTCAACATTTTGTTTTCCTTATCTTTTACATTCATCTAATAATTCATCATAAAGAAGATCCAAGGAACTAGATGAATTAGATCTATGATTATCATTATCATGACTTGAAGAATGACTAGAAGAAGAGCATACATCCTCATCAACGTTCATGATGTTAGCTTCATGATCATGGTGTGAGGATGCTTCACTTGATGCACATGAGTGAGTAGAAGCATTTGACCTCTGTTTTGCCTTGTTCTTCATACTAGGGCAATTCTTCTTCACATGCCCTTTCTCATTGCATAGGTGATATATCACCTTTCTCTTCCGACTCTTTGTACTTATTTGGCTAGATATACTATTAGTTTCAAGAACTTCATTAGATATAGGAGTATGACAATTGTCATCGTCTCCTTCATTTAGAGTAACAAGTTCTTCAGTTTTAGCATAATCATAAAGCATGTTCAAAGTAGCCCAAATATCATATGCCGAAGTACAATGCATAACTTTTTCAAAAATATTATTTTCCAAAGAACAATATATGCAATTTGTTGCCTTAGCATTTAATTCAAACATATTAATTTGTTCTTGGGTCCATGAATCCATATTTTCCTTAGGTTCAATATATTTGATTTTTACCATGTTGTAAACACCTAAATCTTGAGTCTTTAGAAATGTGTACATCCTAGACTTCCAAAGACCAAAGTTTGATTCATCGAACCTAGGAGGTATAGACGCAACCATGGTTTCAAATCTCGTACCGTACCGGGCGGTAAGCTCGGTATTTACCGGTTTTTGAAAAAATCGGTATACGAGATGCCTGGTATAGGTAAATACCGGGCATCTCGGTAAATACCGCCCGGTATGCCCGGTATTTATGAAATACCGAGCGGTATTTGCTATCATACCGGGCTATACCGCCCGGTATGATATTTTGCACTGTAGCAAAAATATGTATAATTTAGGAATACCGGTATACCGATAAATACCGCCCGGTATTTAGCAAATACCGGGCGGTAAGAGCTATGATACCGGGCGGTATCGCCCGGTATCACCCAACGTCCCAACCCAACGGCTCTTTTTAAGAGCCGTTGGGCTGCTACAGTGCCGACAGCCAGCACTGTAGCACCGACAGCCAAAAACGGCTCTTAGGGTGTTTTTGGTCATTTTTGGATGTTTTGGTGGTATATATAGCCCCCAAAACACCTCTTTTACTCTCACTTACCCCCTCTACTCATCTAAACTCTCTAAACTCTCAATCTTTCTCAATCTCTCTCTCTACTTTCTTAATTTCTACGTCGAAATTTTGCTCAAATGTCGCCGAAATCTCAAGTCAACCCCGCATGGCAACACGGTGTTCGGTTGGAGAAGGCTAACCACTGGAAATGCATCCACTGTAATACGATTTCTCGTGGTGGAGGCGTCACTCGATTAAAGGCACACTTGGTCGGAACATCCAGCGACGTCGTCAAATGCACCCAAGCATCGCCGGAAGTCCGACAAATGTTTAAAGATATGCTCACCAACAAGAAGGAGCAACGTCTTAAGAATACAGCTCAACAAGCCGAGTTCGACCGACGAGCTACCCAAGATGTCAGCGGTGGCCATTATGAGGCTCGAGGTGGCGATAACGACGAGGATCCGGAACTTGAAGCCGGCATCCGAGCTTCATTGGAGCATGCTGAATTCGAACGAGAATGGATGTATTATCCCGGATCTCAATTCGAATATGGCGGCGGCAGTGGCAGCGGTGGCATAAGCAGCGTCGGCTCAACTTCGGCTGCCGGAGCAATGGACCGAAGTGGTCCAATTCCCTCCGGTCCTTATATTGGTCGGAGTTCTAGCATGAGAGGACCTCAAACTCAGAGCAGAGGAAGCAGCAGAGGAGGCCTTCGTGGATTCTTCACAAACCTCGGAGCAAGTGGTAGGAAAACTAATATTAATGTTTCTGATCTTGATCCCAGGGCATTTCCTCCTCCATCAGCAAAGCAACCACGTATAGACGATATGTACAGCAAGTCGAAGAAGTGGGAGTTGGGGAGAGCCATCTCCAAATGGTTCCATTTCAGCCGGATTCCCGCAAATGCAGCCAACAACCCATACTACCGAACCATGGTGTCTACCATCCAAAAGGTAGGCCCAGGTATTGCCCCTCCAACTCCCTATGAAATTTCAGGTCCTTACCTAGAAGCGGAGGTCGAAGAAATAAAAACCTGGATCGATGGAATCAAGCGACAATGGGGGAGTACGGATGCAGTTTGATGTGCGATAGCTGGACCGGGCCAACCCGAATGAGCATCATCAACTTCCTCGTCTATTGCAACCGGAGAGTTGTTTATCACAAGTTGGTGAACTCGTCCGATGAAATCCATGACGCTTACTACATCTCGAAGCTGATGACGGAGGTGATCGAGGAGATTGGACCTCAGAACCTTGTTCAAGTTATAACCGACAACGGAGCCAATTTCAAAAAGGCAGGTGAGATAATTGAACAAGATTATCCTCACATATGTTGGACTCCATGTGCAGCCCATTGTGTAGACCTAATGATGAAAGATATCGGTGATATACCGATGGTGAAGTTGACGGTAAAGAAGGCGCAACAAATTATCCGCTTCATCTACAACCATACATGGGTACACGCCCTAATGAAAAAATTTACAGAAGGTAATTTATTAATTTTAAAGTAATTTCTAATATTTATTTATTAATTAGTTTATCATAAATATTTACTAATGATAATTTCATATTTTAGGTGAAATTCTTCGACCGGGAGCGACTCGTTTTGCAACCACCTTCATCGCATTAAGGTCACTCCAACAAAAAAAGGCGGCCCTTAGAACCATGTTTACAAGTGAGGAATGGACTTTATCAAGATATGCTGGAAAAGCCGATGGAAAACAAACAGAGAAGTTCATCCTCAACACGCATTTCTGGGATTGCATCGCAGAAATAGTCGTCGTCGTACAACCTTTGTACAAGGTTCTACGACAGGTGGATATGGAAAAGATACCTCAAATGAGTCATCTTTACCACTACATCCACCAAGCACAAGAAGAAATCAAGAGGGTTATGATTTCTCCTGCCAAGTATGAACCATTCATCAAAATTATCTCCGAGAGATGGGATAATCAAATGAGCCGTGACATACACATCGCAGGTATTTTTTATTTAATATTAAAAAATTATTTAAATTTAATTCATTATGCTTAATTTTTTATAGGGTATTATTTAAATCCTTCATATCAATACCGGTATAATCTTGGAATGGTCGATAGTTTGTTATATCCCCTCCGCAAGGTCATACAACGAATGTCGGGATCCAACCAAGAAGCGGCACAAGCTCTCAATGAATTAAAATGGTTCCGCGATGCAACTGGCAATTTCGGAGATTCATTTGCAATCTCCATCCGAGATACTATGGATCCAGGTAGATAGATTTTCTTTGTCAATTTATTTATCAAAGATAAAATCCCGTTACTAATATTAATTTTAAATTTGCTGCAGTCGAATGGTGGTTGCAATTTGGAAACGAATCTCTAACTCTTCGAAAGATTGCAACACGCATCCTCTCGCAAACCACATCATCAAGTGGATGCGAGAGGAATTGGTCGACCTTCGCCTTGATTCATACGAAGCCGCGCAATCGCCTTTCGTACGCCCGATTAGAGAAGCTCGTATATGTTCATTATAACATGCGACTTCGAATGCGGGCGTCACGGAATGAAGATAGAGAAATTCTACATGTAGATCCGTTCGATGTCGAGTTCGTCCAAGGCAATGCAGACCCAATAATTGATTGGTGGAGTGCAATGGAGACTGACCCGCCTCTTCTTGATGAACCTCAACCAGGCGAACCACCTCGGCCTTCACCAATTATATCTGATGCTATTGAGTCCGAGAGTCAACCAGAAGACACGTATAGTCAAGTTCTTGAGAGGGACATGAACTTTGCTCCCTTGGACTCTCAACGAGTTCGACGAGTAAGACGACGATCCACGTCCGACTCTCCACCTTCACAATTAAAGGGAAAGAAGAAGGCACCTTCACCTTCACCTTCAAAGGCAAAAGGCAAAGGCAAAGGGAAAGGGAAACGACCAATTGATCATTTGGACGTGATTGCAGAAGCGGAAGAGGACGAAGAAGACGAGCCCTCGGTTCGTAGCAGTAGCAGCACAGAAGACGGAGGAGATGATGATGGAGCTGGGGAAGAAGACACTGTCGTACCATCAACACTGGCACCTACCGATCTGTGGACGAATGAGCAATACTTCGACCACTCCACCCAAGATCAGGATCACGGTGCTAGAACCAGACAAACAACTCGGGTGTACGAGAAGAAAGGCCGGCGTCGAGGAGGTGGGCCGACAGCTTTGCAAGATTACCACCACGATATGATGAGTAGCTTGCAAGAAGTTTCCGAATCAACCCACTCCGTATCAAGTACCTACTCAACTGATGATACAGGGACTAGTTCTTGGACGGTCAACAAAGAAACACTGATGGGTATGTGGTATAATGGATACCAAGACATGATGACATGGGATCATTTTCAGATATGGGCATTGCAGACTTACGGTGTTGACCTTAGTCGTGTATGTCCCCAAGATATGTACGAGTACGATGGACGTCATTCGTCCGCATTTTAAACATTGTATTCATGTATTTGACGTTTGGATATGAAATTTAAGTATTTCTTGATCAATCATGGGTTATTGGAGTTATTTTTAGCACAAAATCAAAAAAAAAAAACAAAAAAAAAAAGAGCTCGGTATGCCATTTACGTACCGGACCGTACCGTGGGTCGGTACGGTACGGTACCGGTACGTACCGGTACCGGTCATCAGCCGAGATGATGACCGGTATCGATATTTTAAACCATGGACGCAACCAACTCTAGTGCCATTTTCATGATCGAGGCTAGATGTAGAGGAGACGGTGAAATCTCAATCTACGACCCGCTCTGATACCAATTATTGTGTGAAGTGGCACACTAGAGGGGGATGAATAGTGTATTTACTAATTATTATTGTCTAATTCCGGTTTTAATCATTTTCTTAGACTACTTAGACAATTCACGATTAAATAACTTAATACGGAAGCGATAAATGATAAAGCAATAAATACACACAGGATATCAATGCAAACACAAGGATTTATAATGGTTCGGCCCCAATGCCTACTCCACTATCTAAGCACCCCGCTTAGGATTTCCAAACTTAGTTTACTAGATTAAATCGTTTCCCTTACACAAAGGACTTTGACTCAAAGAGTCTCACTCTCAACCTAAGGCACTTCCACACCCGAAAGTCTCCGCCTTCTTATCGAGAGCACTCTTCCACCTCAACCTAAGGGACAACTCAACTAATCCTAATAAACTACGTTTACACAAGTGGATTTAAACCTCAAACACCAAGGTTACCACCCAATTTCAAGACCTACACTCTAGGTCTTATACAAACTCAAATATAAAGAAGTAAACAAGAAAATACAACAATAAATGGAGCTATAAATCAAAACAATAAATTACTTAGCTCCACAACAAGATTCTAGCTTCCTCTTGATGCCTTTGATGGTTAATCAATGAAGGAATGAAGGCAAGATCAAGGTGTTTAGCTCAAGCTAGGTTTTTTCACGAGATTGGCTCAATGAGGGCTTAGGTTTGATCAAGAGATGGCTCAAGGAGGTTTGGAGTGATCAAAAAAGTTCTTTTGGAAGGCTTAGGTTTGGGTATTTATAGAGCCAAGAAGAAACGGAATGAAATGGGTGGCTCAACGGGCGAAAAACTAGTCATTTCCGTCGTTCGGTTGCTTGCCGGTCGATCGTCGGTCGACCGCCTGCGACCGCTACCCTTTCTGTGACTCAATCGGGCTGTTCGGTCGACCGGCTGGTCGACCGAATGAGTCGTGGACTCATTAATCCCAGATTCGATCGACCGAATCGGTCGACCGATGCAATGAAGCCATAGGCGCAACCTGTGATTTTCAATCTGGTCGACTGATCGATCGACCGCTCGAGCTACTGCCAATTTTTGGCATCGTTCGGTCGAGCGAACCTGGGCAGGGCAGTTTTCTTTACTTATTTTTTTACTCGTTTGGGTTCCGTCTTCGCTAAGTCTACTTATATAATATTTATTAACTTTAAAATATAAATGTTATATAAGGATTACCCCATTTGGATTCAATAAAAATATCTAAAAAATCAAAATCCTTAAGAATCAAAATCTAGTTTTTGGGGTCTAGTACAAATTTTTTGAAAACTGAAATTTCCTAACTTTTCGAGTCAAGTATAGGTAGGCTAAAGGCTTGCAAAAAATTCCTAAAAATATCTCGTTATCTAATTTTAACCCAACGAATAATTACTGTCATTTTTTATGTCAAGAAAATGTCTAGGACATATAACCCTCCAAGGAGCTCCTTGGCTAAGTGAATTCAAGGCGGTTTCCGAATTTTCATATTTTGGGTTTTGGGTTTGGTTTTAGGGTTCTTTGCATCATTAAGAGGATATACAACATATCTAGACACCCTAAACCTAAACTCTCACTTCTTAAAGAGTTCGAGCGCGTCGACCAACGTCCTTCCGATTTTTTATTTTTCCTATTTTTTTGATCGCGGACGTCGTGCGCTAACAGATATGGAACCTGAAAGATTTCTCAATAAAATATTAGTTCCATGCTTGTTATCATCAAAACTGAGATTAAGACCAAGGTTGAAAACTTTAAGCCAACAAATTGCATACATCATTTATCGAGTCATACCTATTATTCGAGGCGATCCTAAGGCTCGACTCGACTATACCCGGGTCCGGCGCGCTGCACCAAAATAGATTTTTATATTAGGAAATTTTTCCCATGTCTTAAAGGGACGACACTCCTTAGCTTGCGGTCATTGTAGTGATTTGACCTTATGAACAATAGGTTATTTAGACACTTCTATGTTCGGGATGAGGGTATAAGCCCTCAAGTGGAAATTAAGGAAAGTGTCCTATAGAGGGTTAAAATTATGGCTACGAACCGAATTTTCACGAGACTTGGGAAAGTAAGAAAACTGCATGAGGACTTTAGGATGTTTCACTAAATCCGAAAACCCTTGGACATATGTGGTATTCTTTTTCATTGTCCGGGAATTTCTGTAAGTTCATATGAGACTTCGAACGATGTGTTTTGTGGCGGGAAGGTACGTCGTGCAGAAACTACTCGAAAAGACATAGCGATTCGCTACGCGACGACTGCCACGGTTGTTAGGTTCTTGAATAGAAAATTATAAGGCAACTTATTGAGGGGTTATTGGAGGGTAACACGGTGGGAAATAATTTAATTGGGCCGAGTGGAGGCCGAGCGGGTGCTACCTAGTGTGCACCGAGAAAGGTGAAATAAGACGTATTTACCCGAGTAACTTACCTCATTATAAGTGTACTATCTATTCCCTTAACGAACATGGTTTTGGATGTACATGTGATGACTGAGTGGTGCGCATTGCACATGAGTTGATATTGGGCCGGATTGGGCCGGATTGGGCCGAGTGATTCGCATCGCGCACGAGTTGATATTGGGCCGAGTGGTGTGCATCGTGCACGAGTTGATATTGGGCCGATTGGTGTGCATCGTGCATGAGTTAATATTGGGCTAGATTGGGCCGAGTGGTGTGCATCGCGCACGAGTTAATATTGGGCCGGATTGGGCTAAGTGGTGCGCGTCGACGCGCATGAGTTGATTCTGGGTCGAGACATACATCGGTGAGCCACGCCGACGACTGACCTAAGTGGTATGGGTCGGAGGGTCTTTCCCGACCGAGTTATGGGCACTGATACTAGAGGTCCTTCCTAGTCCAGTGAGCTTGAGATGGGAAGTTCGCTAGGATGGCCAACCTACCGAGCACCCTGCCAATTGTAGGTGTGTAACTTGAAATGGTTTCCAATTGGGCTGGGTCAGGCCGTATGGTACGCGTAGCGCACGAGGTTACTGATGTAATTCATTACCATGATTTATATCTATTATATGAACCCAGAGTTAATTACTTATTTATATGGTTTTGCTTGATGATGGTCGAGACAACCGCTCACTGAGTTCTTTGAACTCACCATTCTTTTTGGGATGCTATTTTGCAGAGCGTGATCATTGAGGTATGGCGGTCTTGTGAAACCTATTGATGTAGTCGAGTCGAGTTTAGTTTGAGTTTATCTTTTTAAGACATGTAGTATATCTGAGACATGTAGCTTTTTTGAACATGTGAACTTATGTAGTATTGACATTGGTACTTGGGCATGTAGTTTATACTTGAGTTTGGTACTTAGTTGCTGCTTTTATAAATAAATGTGTATATTATGGTATCCAGAGTTGTTTATATTGCACAGTTGATGTGATTGCATGGTTTAGGCATCAGAGTATCTGTTCGCACTCTGGCTGGTCGTAGAAACTATAACTTAAAATATTTACTTTAAGATTTGGATAGCTAAGATCTACGACAGATAAGTGGTGCTCTATCATTATACTGAGTTGTTCCCATAGTAAACAAACTTCGACTTAAATGAACATATAAATAAAAGAATAAATGTCTCGTCGCTCTAGCTACTATCATTTTATCTTCTTCGGTCTACTCTCTCCAACTCGAAATTTTATCATCTCATTTCTCTTCTTCTAGATTTTTTTTATTTTGATCATAGTTGAAGTCAAGATTTTTACCTATAGAGCGTGATTGAAGTGAAGTAGTGCTCATCGCTGGTAAATTCTTTTTGCTTCCTTCTCAAGTGTTGAAATATTTTAGATGAATATTTTTTCATGTTTGCGTTTAAACTTTGTTGTTCTTTGTTATGTTGTTTTGACATTGGGTTTCTTTTTATTTGTTATATATATATATATATAAAACTTATGTCTCATTTACTATTGTATTGTATGCTAAGCGTACCCACTCATTTAGTGAATATACTTGCTTACATACTGATACAGTGAATATACCTGATTATAATAAGTATACCTGATCACATAATTAATGTGTTTTATTTGACAAAAGATCAATCTTTTAATCCAAATCTACTCTCTACAACAAATATATCCAGTTTCTATCAAAACATATATAGTTTTTTTTCATCCAAATATATATACTCTCTCTGAATATAAATATATACCTAGTTTCTATCAAAATATATTATCTTTAAGTCCAAATATACTCTCTTTAAATCCAAATATAATCTCTCTGAATACATATGTATACCTAGTTTCTATCAAAATATATTTTCTTTGAGTCCAAATATAATATCTCTAAACATAGATATATACCTAGTTTCTACCAAATATACTCTTTTGATTCAAATATACTTCCTCTAAATATAGATATATTCAATTTCTATCAAAATATACTCTCTTTTAATCAAATATATTCTTTTTATATAGATATGTCCATTTTGAAAAAATTGGGTATTCTTGAATTTTTTTTACCTATAATTACCGGTTATATAAATCAAGCTTGCTTTGAGATTCGGAACTATTGAAATCTAATGACGGATAAGGGACGTACCGTATGAGCTTGTGTGGTGCCTGAGCAGCATGAATGAGAGGAATGATGAGATTTTAGGTGCATGTTAGAAAATGGTTTATAATTCTCATTATAACTAGTCAAGAATTAGAATCACCGCTTACAATTATTTTAAATTTCAAATAATTCATATTGTTTTTTTTTTAAAAAAAATATTGATATAATATTTTTTGATAAGCAAAACTATTTGATTAGGATGAATAAAAACAAAATGTCAAATAAAATAATTCATTGATTATTAATATGTAATATATATGTGATATACAGAAATGATAATTTAACATATAGTAAAACTATTTATGCTATTCATCATTTTTACTATTTTGCTTAACATATAATTCACTATTTATAAACATACATAATTATTAATTTTCAAATTTAATATGTAATATTTTTTAAAAAATAAAATAAAGCGTAATATAATATGTCGATCATATTGCATGCTCTCTCTCATCTCAACAATTCTCTTGGAGCAAAAATCGATTTTATTTTCTTGGATCTACACGACTCCATAATATTTATGATTTATGTATTATAATTTCATCATTAAAAGAAAATAATATTATGTTTTCAGCAATTTTCCAAATTTGCATTTTGGAAAGTGAAAATTTCCAAATTCGAATTTAGAGATTCAAAATTCTCAAATTCAGAACCTAAGATGCCGTTTGGTTAGCGAAAACTATTTCTTGGTTTAATTTCAGTAAAACTGAAAACTTGGTTTCAAAAACTTGATTTTAATTTTTAATTTTCAGTTTTCTGAAAACGCGTTTGGTTAATGAAGACAACATCAGTTTTAGTTAGTTGTAACCAGTGAATATTTATTTGGTTATAAAAAATAATATTAATTTTCTTTAAATATTTTTAGTAATAATTAAATGTTTAGTTAGTTTACAAAATTAAATATTTGCTAATATCGTTATAAAATATTTATATGATTTAATTAATTAAGTTATTGATAATTTAAAAAAAAATTATTCAATTAGATATAAAAATTAATTAATAGTTATTATAAAATTTTAAAAAAAATAAGTCCGATTAGTTTTGATTAAATTATAAATAGATCAATTTTAAGAAAATTGAGTTATTTAAAATTTGGGTTTGAGTTAGATATAATTGGTTTAATTAATTTGTAAATTTAAGATAATAGTTTGAGTTGAAAATGATGATTTTAAAAAAAAAATAGATATAGTTTGATATATTTATAATTACAAAATTGTCACTGCATTTTGATAACGAAACCGACAGTCTCGAAACCACATAAAATAACATTATGGTGTTTTTATTTTTATTAAGAAAACTGGTTTCGTTTTCATTCTGGTTTCGATTCAGTTTAATGAAAAATACTAAACCAAATACGTTTTCGTAAGTAGTTTTGGTTTCAGTAAAATTGAAACCATGAAAACGGACTTGGTTTCGCTAACCAAACATACCCTAAAGTTTCAGATTCCCGTTTTACCTCAGCCAAAAAAATTTATATATATAATTTTTTTTTAAATAATTTAAAATTTATGAAATATTTTTATAATAAAAATAAAATATTAGAGTCTAACAAATATATTTTCAAACTCTCTAATGCATTAAAGACTATTACACAAAGTCTATAAATTTAAATTTATGAAATATTTTGATGCAAAATATTTTTTTGATCATAGTACCTCTTTTGTATCATTAAAATATTATTACATGAATTAAAATAATTTTTTTAAAGCTATAAAATTATTATAGACTTTGCACAAAATTCTGTAATGAATTAAAGACTTTTGTTTATAATAATTGTATAATTATAAAAAAAATAAAATTTAATTTATAAATATATATATATAATATAAAAGATGTGCTAGAGTCTATCAAAATAGTTTGAACAAAAAATATTTTATTATTTTAATTAAAAATTAGTTTTATAGGCTTTGGACAAAAGTTTTTAATGAGTTAGATATTTTTGTTTATAATAGTTTTATAATTATAAAAAATTTATTTAATTCATAAAATATATATATGTGATATAAAAGATGTGATAAAGTTTATAAAAAATATTTTGGACAAAAAATATTTTAATATTTTTATTTTAAATTTAATTTTGTAGACTTTAGGCAAAAGTCTCTAATGTATTAAAGACTTTTGCCCAAAGTCTATAATAATTTTATAATTCAAAAAAAAATTAATTAATAATTTTTTTAAAAATACAAAAGAGGTATTATGATTCAAAAAAATATTTTTCATCAAAATATTTTATAATTTTTAATTTAAATTTAGTTTTATAGACCTTGTGGAAAAGTCTCTAACACATTCGAGTGTTTGTAAATATATTTTTTAGACTCTAACATCTCATTTTTATTATAAAATTATTTTATAATTAAAAATTATTTTATAAAATTTTTATTTTTATTTTTTAATTTTTGACGAAAGTTAAAAACTTTGATTAATGATTAAAAAGGCATCAAAAGTACCCAGTTTTTTTAAAAAAAATCTTCCAAAATTCGGTTTTTGAAAATTCCTGTTATGTTTTTCAAGTGCTTATGTTTTAATTTATATTTTGTTAAACTTATTTACAATAGTTATTAAATTAATTTATCTAATCATCATGATTATTACCGTGTAATAAAAATATTAAGAAATTTTGAATATTAAAATTGAATTAATTTTTATATATAAAAAGTAAATATACAACTGTTTAAAATTGACAAATCCGAAGAAGTCACTAGCAACTCACATGACGGCGATTTAAGTCTGGATACGCTTCCCTCTCAACCTTCGTCCTCTCTCTCCGCCGAACGCTTCCATGGCGCCAACTCAAAGTGGGCGTCCGTCCCTTCCTTTTCCCGCCTTATCTCATGGGCGACGCTGAGAGGCACCCACTCATTTGTCTCTCCCATGCACGAAGAAGGAAAGTGCTGTTAGGCTCCCCAACCTCTGCCCTCCACCGCCTCTCCTCTCTCGCGCAAACAAACAAACGCCTTCCGCGCACAAGGTTGGCTTCCATCCCCACTTCCCCTCTCCCATTAACTCCAGCCCCCTCCCATGCGTCGCCCACCATTTCCCATCTCCCACCGCCTTTGCCCGCCCTCTTGCGAGCCCTTTTGCCAGCACTCGCCCGTGCACCGCCTACTCCTCTCGTTAAATGCCCCCGAACGGTGCGCCGAACATGGGTTATTGGGGAGTGCAAGGAGGACCGTGGAGGAGAGTATGGGTTGATAACAAGGTCAGCAATGCCGTCCCACCGCGTTCCCAGCCCCCGGCTCCTTTTCTACCTGTGCTTCCCGCTCTTCCTCATCTTCCGGTTCTACCGATGCTTCACATTCCCTGCTGAGAGTAAGAACTCTCAGCCCTCCTCGTCGTCCCATGCCGCTCCAGGTACGGGTGCGGAACAGAGGATTACCAAGAAGCTGAGGAAACCGTACACCATCACCAAGTCCAGGGATAGGTGGACGGCCGAGGAACACGAGAGGTTTCTCGATGCCCTCCTCCTGTAATTGATCTCCTTGCCTTCCTTGTAGTCTTGTTCGCTTTTCACGGCTTTGTATTACCATTGTTGGAGTTGGCTTGTTTTTTTCTCCTTTGGCTACCTTCATCTGACATCTGAATAGTGAATTATCACGAACATCTTGTATTGAATTTTATTTGTTGGATCAGTAAAATGCTAATTAAAATGAAAGAGATATATTGATTTGTGCATATCTAATTAGTTCTCCATGTATTGGATTTTACTCGATGTACAAATTTATATGAAAGAGAGGTATTGCATTGGACATATTTAATTAATTTTCACTTTTGATGTATTAGAAGGTATTTTCCCTGAAACTACGTCTGCGAATGAGTTAGTTCAAGCAAGTAAGCTGAACATTGAAAAGTTCATTTGAGTGCATTTGATAGATGAACATAGAGCTGCAAGATCCAATCTCTTGAATTTGTTTGAAATAGTTTATTTGTATGGAAGGAATTAAGGCAAACCTCATAAAAAGGGAAAGAAAACAATTGGTGCTAGATATAGTTGTTTGAGCTTAGACTACAATCTTATAGGTAGATATTCCCACCCACCAAATATTATTTATTCTAGTCGTGAATCGTGATTCTTCTCTTCTCTAGATTGACCTTGTTAAAGGTTGGAGAACAACATCTGGATGTCATGTTTTCAACCCCTTGCAAAGTTGTAATATATTCTACAAGATATCTCCTAAGTTTGATGTGTGCTCTATTATGCTTCCTTTTTATAGGAAAATTCCTACATAACAACGGAGTGTACTGCTAAATGAGTGTAACAAATTTGGTATTTTTTCCTTTTGCCACTTCTATTGTTTGTTCTTCCTGTACAAGGTTCCATAGCCTTAGGTGCATGTGCAAGAACTGACATACATATAAATTCATCAAGTGAAATGACACAATTCTCTCCCCAAATGTTTGCTTGGATATTCGATGCAATCTTATTTTTATGCATTTAGTGAATCTTGGCTAGTGATTTGACTTTTTCCCTTACCAAACTAGAACTAGAATTGCAGAAGAGAGAGGCTTCTTGCTCCAATTGACCTCATCATTCTTAGATTATTATGATTTCAAGTTTCAGCATATTTTTTGTCTTTGAGATTGCAATATGCAGTTTAGCAAAAGAATAACCACCAAATAATAGTAATTTACTTATCATGTTCTTCAATAAAGTATTATCCATAGTCTGAAATCTCAATTATTAATTTCGTTTTATGTTCTATGGATACTGAACTGCATAGTTGGTGACAAGCTTGATTGTTATCAACATGACCTAATACCTGAAATGCATGTTGTTTTTCCAATAGGTTTGGTCGTGATTGGAAGAAAATTGAAGATTTTGTTGGTACAAAAACAACTATCCAGGTATGTTTTCCTTTTGCAATCTCTGCATCAGCTACGTTATTTTTAGGGTTAATTTCAGTTTAGTCCCTAAAGTTTTAAAATTTTATCAATTTGACCCTCAAATTTTAAAGTTTTATCAATTTGATCCAGAAATTTTACATTTTTTTAGGGTTAATTTCAGTTTACTCCCTAATTCAATGTCATATTAGTCCCTAAGATTTTAAAACTTTAACAATTTGACCCTCAAATTTCACAGTTTTATCAATTTGATCTGCAAATTTTTTAAAAAATACCAATTTGACCCTTAAAGTTTTTGATTTTCTATCAATTGGGCCTCAGGTTTTTCATTTTATTTCAGTTTGACTCTCAATTATTTCGATTTTATTTTAATTTAGTCTTTTCATCCCCAAAATGCTTACGATATGTAGAATTTTATCATTTTTCTGTCATATATGTAAGTATGTAACATTTTTGTTTAAGCGTGAGAACAAGTGGATACTTATGCCCTTTGGCAAGCACTAGCAGTTGAATTGAAGGTAAATTGTAGGATTTGACTGATGCAGGGGTGGACCCACATTAGGGACCCCCTGATTTTTTTTGAAAAATTAAATATAAAGATAATTTGATAAATTTTAAAAAGATATATGATGAAACTATATAAATATTATTAAGTCTAATTTTTTATACTAATCTATCTATAGCCTAGTGGTTAGATGTTTGGTTATTTTGTTTATAGATCTTAGGTTCAAATCCCATATCTAATTTTTTATATGGATTTTTTACTTTTTTTCGTAATGGTTGAATATCAAGTCGAATTTTTTCTTAAAAAAAGAAATTCCTAATCCTTCGATATTAATTTCTAACTTAAGTCCAAAATTTTCTCCATTAATTTTTACTTCTAAAGCTCTCATGTTGATTTCATTCCTAATACATCTTTGTATGCTATCATCCATGCTCATATTGTTATGTTGTGTGGACTTTTGTGGATGAGTTATTCAATATATGATTGAATAATTAGTTTGCTCATCAAGTACTCAATTTTTTTTGAAAATTGAATAAAAAAATATCTTATATTTAATTCATCATTATGAGTTTTGTTTAATTGAGAACCAACTATGAAAAGTAATGAATTCTATTAATCATCTATATTAATTATATAATACATCTTCATGATGAATAAGATTTATTTTTGTTAATGGTGCATTCAAGTTAATTTTTACTTCTGACGTAATATCAAATTATCAAGTACTATTAATGCAACAAAGAGCAATTATTTTTCTAAATTTACTTGCAATTTTGTTAATAAATTGCTAGTTTCTTAGTTTTCTTCACCTAGCATGCTTCATAAAGTTGGCTCTCGAGGCGGGCAAGACGACGCCTGCAACGCGCTAGAGCTTTCTTTGGCTAATTAAGATGAAAGAAATAATTCTCTATTAAGAGTACAAGAGCTTCAACTATTTTTATTTTGAAGAATTTAGTAGTATTTTTTTATGAAAATAGACAAATATATTTATACTAGTTATAACTATTGATTTTAATTAACAATTTAAAGTTGAATGGTTAAAATATATTAGATTTTTTATATTCTAAATGGGGTCCCGGCCTCTTAGTTAAATTTTTGCGTCCGCCACTGGACCAATGATGAGGAATTGATGATGGACAAATGGATCCATTCGTCTACTAAGACTTACAAAAAAAACATAAATATCCACTTATTTTTGTGTCTAAACAATAGGTGTTTGGCATGCTATCTAGAAATGAAGAATTCCAAAGCCTTGTGAATACTTTGAGGACGATAGGTTCAAATTGAAACGAAATTTTTTCGGGGTTGAGGGAAGAAAAAAATGCTAGTCAGGAATTTTTTATACAATGTAGCCATTGATCGTAGACGTGTTTATTTTTGCTAAGTTTGATTGGTAATTGGTTGACCACTGACTCCCCAAACTTAAGTTCTTAGAGAATGGCCCAATTTATATTTTTATATTCTTAACAATCTCCCTCATTTGTAGGTAGGCTGTTCTTCGAGCAGAGTGGCCCAAGCCCAACATGTCGAATTTTGTCCCACATTATTATTAAACAAGTCATATATGACACACGGAAATGCCACATCAGTTGGGCTCCACGCTCTAATTTTTAGTAAGTTAAAAAAACAAAAAAAAATGAGTTTATTTTTTTAATTTCACTTCAGTTGGATGAGTCCTTTACTTCTTAATTACTATAAAAAAGATATCAATCATTTTTTAAAAAAAAATAACTTAGTAAATCTAGGGCCCAACTGATGTGGCATTGCCATGTGTCATATATAGTTTGTTTAATAATAATGTGATGATGTATATAGTTCAGTTGGTTAAAAATAGCCATCTAGACGAGCTAACCAGGCCATCTAAAGGAGATACTAACATTGGGTTAACTGGTTTGCCACAATTGTTACCAATTGGAAAGTAGGGGCTACAAATGAGATACAATTGAAAGTTCCAGTCATATATGGTAAAACAAAATTTAGGACATATTTAGTAACCCTTTAACAATTATACCCCTAGTTCAGTCAAGTCCACTTGTTGGGTTTGAGTCAATTAAATCCCGCTTAATTCCCACGTTCAAACGTGTGGAGTCTTAAAGAATATAAATAAAATATATCACCATGTTTCATCTAATGGTTTAAGTTTTAAGATGGAATGACATTCGTTACAAATACAACATTTTTCTTTATTGGAATGTGGTTGATGATGGGAACATTGTAAGATGCATGTGCATTGAATTGGGTTATGTAGGTTAAAAGCTGCATCTCAAAATCTGACAGGATATGATATAAGTTTAATCAATCATGTTAATTATTTAAATTTTCTGCTTGATATGTATATACTAATATATACTTGGATAAACTAACATTCATATCAATATGTATAATATAACCCTCAATCCAAACTTTTCCTTTTATTTGTTTTCAGATCCGCAGTCATGCTCAGAAGTACTTCCTAAAGGTACAGAAGATTGGTTTGGCTGCCCATGTGCCACCTCCACATCCTAAACGCAAAATGGCACATTCAAACAATCAGAACACTTCCAACAATGGTTTTAATTCTAATTAAGAAGCAAGATACTTTATTTCCACTAGTTTGGCCTTCCAATAAATCTTGACAAGTGACCAATTTGTGTTGGTAGCGATAGTACCTTTACAAGCTTCTGTGGCTTGCCCTTCTGCTTCTTCTCGTTTTCTTCCTGGATCCACTGCTTGGGATAATACCTCAAATGATATTAGTTACACCCCCACTGAAGCAAGGCCTTTACCTGCTTGCTTTACCATGTACCCTGATATTGAAGGTCCGAATCATGTTCATATTTGTAGAAACATATTTTAATTTCTTCCATTAACACTTTCTTGCATCAACCTGGTAATTTAGGTGATAGTGGTATACATGGAAAAACAAGCATATACAGCCACAATATTAATTGGAACAACAATTTAAGTGGAGCATGGCTAACTCATGAGGCAACAAAGCAAAGGAACCCACAACCAAGTCCAGGTAACTTCAAGTTACCACAAAGGCTACCCTTTATTTTACTCACTATATAGTGTTTCACTGAAAATGAAAGAAATGTCCATTTTGTGACACAAAAGATTTGGATAGCACTACATTTAGGTAAATTTATTTTGTATTTTCATGTGAACAGATGATGACATATAACAGTAATGATCAATAACAAGTGTTAAAGTTGATTGGGTGACCATCTTTTCCAAAAGCTTATGCTGTTAGGAAGAGGCCTAATCTACATTTATATTCTTAATGCTTGCGCTCATGTGTGGACGGGCAAACTCTATTAGATTGGCCAAAGTTCAACACATGGATTGACTTAACTAAACTTGGGCTATTTTTTTAAATAGTGATGTTGCAGGATTTAAACTTAGGATCTGTTGCTCTGGTACCATGTTAAAGTTGATTGGGTGATGTTTATTCTTAAGTTAGGAAAAGGCCTAATCTAAACATCTATATTCTTAACAACAACTAAAGTAGCATCCAACCTTTTAACTTGTCAGATTTGATGTTTATTGACAACTTCAAATATCCAATATGCCATCTCCACTTCATGCTCAGAAGTGCTTCCTAAAAGTTATATATAAGTTTACTTGTTAATCACCATCAATGTGCTTTTTACCCTTTATTTTTCTCACTATATAATGTTTTATTTAAAACTGAAATAATTTCCAGCGGGTGATACATAAATATTTGGATACCAGTAAATTTAGGTAAATTTGTTTTGTATTTTCATGTGAACAGATGATGTTATACCACTATGTTGGTCATGAACAAGTAAATTAGTGTAGAACCTTTTTATGTTATTGTCAGATTTAATGTTTACTGACAACTTTATATATATCAAATGTGCCAACTCCCTATCATGCTCAGAATCCTAAAGGTACAAAATATTGGGTTAGCTTCTCATGTGCCCCACCACCTCCTAAATGCAAATTGGCACATTTGAAATACAGAATGGCACATTGGAACCATCAAAACACCTCTAACAATGGCTTTAATTCTAATTAAGAAGCAAGATACTCTGTCTCTAGTAACTTTAGCAGTCCCTCTTTCCTATAAATTTGGACATGTTACCAATTTGTTGGTAGAGTTAATACCTCTACGAGCGGCTTGCCCTTCTGCATCTTCTTGTACTCTTATTGCATCCACAGCTCCACTACTTGAGATAGCAACCTTGATATTCATTTCACGTCCAGTGAAGTAAAACCTTTACCTGCTTACTATACCATCTTCCTGTTATATTTGTAAAAATATACTTTAAGTTCTTCCAGTAATACTTTGCTGCACCAACTTGGTAATGTAGGTGATAGTGGAATACTGGGAAAAACAAGCATCTACAGCCAAAATATTGAATGGAACAACAATTTAAGTGGAACCTGGCTAACACATGAGACAGCAAAGCAAAGGAGCGTAAATCGATCAAATCCAGGTAACATTCAACCTTATGACAAACCCTACCTTTAGTTTTCATTATATAATGTCTCACTGAAGCTGGAAGGAAAATAATTGGTTAGCAGTAAAATTAAACTACTCAAGTTTGTTTTGTATTTTTATATGAATAGATGATCCCATACCACCACAGTGGTCATTACCAAGTAAATTATGGTAGAACCTTTATCTGTGTTGTCAGATTTAATATTAGAAATTACAACTCCAAGTATCCAGCAATTATTTATATTGTTTTGTCGAAAATTTATAGTTTCCATAAGAATTCTTTTTAAAAAAAAAATTGATGGAAATTATTGCAGAATCTTTTAACTATGTTGTCAAATTTAATATTAGAAATTACAACTCCAAAATAACACTATTTTGTAAAAAAAACAGTAAGTTTTCATAAGATAGATAGATAGATACTAATGACAGGGATTTGTATATGAGTTGTGCCTTGTATCTCATCTCATCATGCTTTTGTCAACTGTAATTTACAATTACTGTTATTCCCATTATAAGACTATAGATTGAAGTGCTAGTTTATATGCTGATAACCCTAGTTACAAATAGGGTATAAGTGTTAAGAATATAAATATATAGATTGAACCTTTTCTGACAACTTAATCTTTTGGGAAATATAGTGTATTGAGTTCCAATCTTGCCAATGTAGTAATTTATATATAAAAAAGTACTCCTAGCTAAGCTAGTCCACGTGTTGGGCTTCGACAGTATGGTCCAATTTGTTTGCCCACACATGAGAGAGAGTGTTAAGAACATAAATGTACTTATTAATCTCTTTCCTAATAGGTTAACTTTGGGAAAGATGATCATCCAATTAAATATAAAAATAACAAAATCTCTATAATCAATTTGGTATGTTATAAGCAAAAGAAGAGCAGATTTATGGAGTGCATACATAAATAATAAGCCCAGGATGAGTGAATTAGTATATTGTTAATAGAAATGAAAAAATACCAAATTTCTTAAGATAATAAATTTCAAATTAAATAAAGCTATCAAGTGTTAGCAGTTTAGGCTTTAGGACATTTCGACATGATGTGTGAAGTCAAAGGTTCAACTCTCTCTAATAGTATTTCACATGAATAAACTATACTATTTAATAAACAAAAAAATAAAAATTATTATTTTAATAATTAGTGTCCTATATAGAATATTATTGATATCGTAAATAAAAATTAAATATTAATTTCAGCTTCTCAGAACCGAAGAACCAAAATTTTTGGTTTGATTTCAGTTTGCTTTCAAAGTTATTTTCGTTCAGCTTGGCAGCTTTACAAATGGTTTAATTCGATTTGATTTAATTTTATTCCATTCAATTTGAATCAAATGGACAACCATATATGCAGGTATAATCTGATCTCTAGAATCTCATCCATAAGATCATGACATGCCATAGGTAATGGTAACAAAATTTCATTCACTTTATGAGGTTGAAAATTATACCTTCAACCCAAGTTAGGCTTGTCATGGAGGTACCTGCACAAAGTGGGGCTTCTACGTTAACAAGATCCTTGCTGGAGTTTCTTCACAACATCAGAGAATTCCCTAAACAGCACCACATCAAGGGGAGAACAGAGACAAGGGTGTTATCAACCTGTCATTTCTCTTTTCTTTCCTCGTTCTTCCGCAAGGGGAGTGCTGGTCGGTGTGGAAGAAATGAGGACAATGATCCAATGTAAAAGCGGGTGACACAATGATATAAAGTATAAACAAATATAGCAAGTGGGGGGACATTCAACTTATGATGCAAGGGGGCTTGCCTTCAAGCATGACTCCTAATCTAATTAGGAATTATCTTGTCCAAACACTTAATTAGGCACTGGTTTAATCTTGTCCACTAATTCTCAATTGATGGTTGAGATCAAGCATTCCAAACATGAGTACTAATCTGATTAGGAATAATGAATATTGGAAAGCTCAATAGTCGGAAACTTTGTTTCATGCAAATATGCTTTCTACAAAATTCTCCTGTTCAATTAGGAATTCATTCTCCAACAAATGCTTACTAGCATGGTTTTCTAACTTCTAGGAAATAAATTGTACATTTGGAATTTCTCAACCATTTTGAGTTTTCTACAATGGCCCTGAATTAGTCTCACTAACCAATTTATTCATAAGAGAAAACAATTTTTCTCTTGCCTCAATAAAAGCTAAAATTGTTTGGACTCTTCAAACAAATTTCCATCAAATGGAAATGAAAGCATTAAGCCATGTGTATGACCCTCTACTAAAACTAGTAGTACGGCTATCAACCTTTTTGACTTATTGAGTTCCCACTTTGTTTGACCAAACTCTGTAATTGAGTTTGGAGTTAATTTCATTAATTCAAGAGTCCTACAAATCTAGCAACATATTACATTAGAATTCTTTTATCAAACAATGCCCTGACCAAACTTTGTTCATGGATAAGTCGGAACTGAAAACATCCTATGATTATGTATCCTATTTCGAATCATGACTAGATTGGTGTAATTAGAAGACTTTTTCTCGATTATCACCTTACCTTGGCCAAAGATTTTGTGAGTCATCATTAGAACATATAGGAGATTTGCTCGTTTGCCTAGGAGTGATAGATTCGTGTTTTGGCATACATCAATATTTGACATGTTAGAACTATAGCATATGAGTGTCCTTTGACGATCAGAGCATCCTCAAATAGTTACGAGTAGTTAAGAAGGTTACTGTGATAGCTCAAGTTGGATGATCAGTTTGCATGATCATGAGAATTTTTATTTGATATATAATCCATCTAAGAATTCCTGTTGAGTCAATTCAGTGAACTCTGTTTTAATAAGCACCTACATTCATGCATAGTGTCACCATGCAATCCATACTTAATGTCTATGAAGCAACACATCCTGAGAATGCATGCCATGTGTTGAACTCCAATGAATTTACCACTAGGAACATTTTGGATCTCATTGTATGTGAACTTGTTCCATGTTAGTCCTCTAGATGCATAATCAAATTCCTATGATCTACAGATTTCGTTACATTTAGTTAGTTTGCAAGGCACTACTCTAGTATTGGATACTAGAACATACATGTGCATATTATATTATTTTGGGTTGGAAATACACCTATATCCTACCAGTCCGAGCTAGTACTGGTTGGTGCTAATACAAAATTCTAAATCTTGAATACTATTGTTTGTTGATGAATTAATACCAACTAATCAGCATAACAATCTCCACATGGATGACACATGTTTTGTGCCCACGAAGAATGCTTGGCCAATTTCAGTCCAATCCTCTCGAAGTGTTCAATGGCTATTCTCCAAACTTTTCTGTACAATTTTTCATCAGTTGCTGCATAGAAATTGACATGCCAAATGCTCATATAGAAATGTATTTGAATATATCATGGTCCCTTTGTTCTTCAGAACATCTAGATGCATTCAATTTATGTAGCATGAAATGTGAAGACCTCAGCATTAAAGTTCAGTTATTGATACTCGCATCCAAAAACACAGGCTTGACCCCTTATGCAAGTTTTATAATCAGCTGTTTAACTTTACGTCTCATAAAATGCTTGGCACTTTGGTGTGTTCTCAAGTTCTTTTTATTATTTTTATGACGTATAGTCACACCAGACTTTGCTCAAGCGTATAATTTCCTTGGAAGTTTGTTTGATCCTGACATTGTGTGGAGAGTGGATCTAGTTTTGGAAAAGCTACAAGATATGGATCCAGCTACGGCTAAAGTTGTAAGTTTTTTTACTAAAGAACACTATTTTTTAAATTTCTATTGTCGTATTGCATTTGCTCTCATAATCTTTCACACCATGGAGGTTCCTTCAATTTTGTGGAATCAAGGAAAATGAAGAAAAGACTATTTTAATCTAGAGTTCATCTTGCCAGTTCCTTTTTGTGGTGAACTTCAAAATGGCTGGTTGTGAAAACAAAGTTCTAGATGATTATTAGATTTTGGAGACTAAAAACTTGTTTAATGATGACTTTTATTTGTATGTCAATTTTACTCTTCTGCTGTTGAGCTTTAGACAGCTCTTCCTGTTTTGTGTTATACGTGATAAGGATAGATTGAACTTCTAATTCCAAGCTGCTGCCATGAGCTGCTTGTTAATCAAGCATAAAAGGAGAATCATTCTCCCAAGTTAACCTATCTTTCAACAGTAATAATTTTGTCCATCTTATTTTTTTTAGAGAGAATGATCATGTATTATTCATTCTGGAGAACAACATTGTTTAACAGAATTATTACAGTTGACAGATCTCTCTTATCCCACAAAAAGGAAGGAGAGATTGTGAGAGAAAACTTATCATTTAGAGACAGTTTGAAATGAAAAATCTAATTTTGTCCATATTATTATTGCTTCATGAAATGATTTTCCTTTGAAACACATGCAGGTTCTGGTATTGATGAGGAATCTTGCTGTAAATCTGTCTAGCCCTAGTCTTGAGCCTCTTGTAAGTATACAATTCCATTTATGTTTTGGTATAACTTGCAAAACTTTGAAAAAGTTGTGCCACTTCTCTTTCGTCGACTTAGAAAAATGTATTTGATCTGCCAATTATTAATAATTGAACTTTACTGTCTCAGTAAATAATTGGGATGTTGCGAAAGAAAAAGATGTCACTTTTTTACAATCTCAATAAGCAATGGCTACTTTAGATAATATGAAGAAATTGTCCATAAGAATTCTCTTTTATGTGAGTACTTGATGCTATATGAAAATGCAGTTTATGCTTCTTCCTCTCCATGATTGATTTGTATTAACATTCTATGATCCATTGAACAGGTTAGATGGTTGGGCTCATGTGATGTCAACACAAAAGAGATGGCAATCATCGACAGTCCTACTGAAGAACCAGATATATAATCTTACCTTCAGATTGCCATCATCATCATCATCTGAATAAAATGTCTAAAAACTATTTATTTTCAGTCTGCATCTACTTCATCATGGCGTTTATGTAATGTATTCCTTGGTGATAGACATTATCAACACGCGTATTTCGTCAATACTGACTCTCTCAGATCCTTAATTGTCATCGATATTTCCTGATTAATAATAATACAAGTGAAGACATGGACTTCTTTTTAGTTTTCAAGCCAGTTTCTCATAACCGTCTAATTGAGGATTCATTGTTCTCGTATATTTGATAATTTTTGTACAATATGGATTGAATATTTGAGACCATGGTATCAAATACCATACCGTACCGGAACAGTACGGTCGTTATTTATCAATTTTTGAGAAAACCGGTATACGAGATACCCGGTATTGGGCGATATCGGGTATCTCGGTAAATACCGCCCATACCGGACGATATTTGATGTCCGCCCGGTATGACCCAAAAAGAGCCGTTGGGTACTGTTTGGTATTGTATTAGGGTTTTTTACAAATACAAGAGGATCATTACATTGGAGTTTATATAGGACGACGCAGGTCCACAGCCCAAAGGGCTCAAAAAATCTCCAGGGGCTCCGCCCCCACACCCTTAGTAGAGGGCGTTGCTCCCTTGACCCTCGCCCGCTAACCGGCTTAGCGGGACCGTTGAAGACTCTACGTAGCGCAACATAAGAGGGTTAGGACAAATCAGTCGTCACACATCTCAACATACAGTGTTGATCTTAGTCGTGTATGTCCCAAAGATACGTACGAGTACGATAGACGTCATTCGTCTGCATTTTAAACATTGTATTCATGTATTTGACATTTGAATCTTAAATTTAAGTACTTATTGATCAATTATGTGTTATTGAAGTTATTTTTAATAGCAAAAAAAAATATGTCTGGTATGCATTTTTCGTACCGGATCGTATCATGTGTCGGTACGGCACGGTACTAGTACATACCGGTACCGGTCAAAGATCGAGATCGATACCGTTATCGGTACCAGTATTTTAAACCATGTTTGAGACAATTACTCGGTGTGTTGTTTGATTAGTACTCTTGTTTTCTTTAATTATCTTCGCCTTTGGGAATATATTCAAATGATAATACCGAATTATATATATATACAAGCTCGTCAAGGAGATTGACGAGAGGCGCAGGAAATTTTTATGGATTAGGCCTGATACCTCCTCCCTCCATCAAGGGCAAATGCCTCATTCAGTGGAACCATTTAACTTGCCCGAAGGAAGAGGGGGTCTTAGGTATCCTTGATCTTCACGCTCATAACCATGCTTGACTAGTAAGTTGGATTTGGAGACTCTCAAATGCAAGGCATCTTCCATGGCTCTCCCTCGAGAGAAAGATGTGTTGTGGTTTAGCATTATGCAGGTGAGAGGCGGTAGGCGTCCGACTATGGAAAGACAACTGGCTCCAAGAAAACGATTATCTCTCAAATATCCCTTCCACTTCGTTGCAGTCGCCTATCCGAGATCACCATCTGTAATCGTTTTCCTCATATGGGACCTCCATGTGTCATCCTTCGTTCCTACCTCAATTTGGCATACCCATGGACCTGATCGCATCCTTTGGAAGTGGACTTCGGACCACATTTTCACAACTAGCTCTCTCTACAAATTGTTGACCTTTTGGGTGATTAAACATCCCTTTCACCCTTACATCTAATAACACAACCAACCTCCAAAGATCTTTATCTTTGGTTTGATATGACACAGGAACCGATTGCTAACCAAATACAGATTAAGACTAAGGGGGATTCAAACAGATGGAAAATGCTTGATTTGCAATAGTGACTTGAGACAGATTCCCACATCTTTGGCAGCTGCCTTACTCTCTTGATGGCTGACGCACCCTACTTAGAGTTCTCGAGGAAGTGTGGTTCTTGCTTTCTTGAACCCCATGGATCTACACAACCATTTGGTTACCAATAGACGTCGGCACAAATTACGAATCAATCTCATCTAGTGCAGCTGGTTCATTTGGTTTGAACAAAATAATAGATGTTTCAAGAGTACGTGCTTTGGAACAAAGAGCCTGACAATTTCGGTGGCAAACTACTACTCTCGTATTGTTTAATCCTTGTATCGGAATGTTTACCGCTTGTTGTTCCTTGATAACATTAATCATACTACTGTGTTTTTTTTTATAAAAAAAAAAACTTTTTTTATAAAAAAAAAAAACTTTTTTTCCGACTCTCCTCCCCTACTTGTATTTACTTTCAATACTTTTGAATAGCAATGCAAGTTTTCTTTTATCTATATGTATACAAGCTCATCATAGTCAATGTAAAAATAATAATTTAAAAGATTACATTAAGTAATAAATACAAACTTGAAGCATCACACCTTATGAAATTAAGATGGCAATGGTCGGATTTAATTGAATATTCAGTTATTTGATTCGTTTAAATTGAATTTGAGAAACTTTTAATAAGGTCGGATATTTTTTTTAAAAAAAAAATGAACTGATTTGGGATATAAAAAATTTATGTGAGTATCTGATTCATGACATTAATTATATTGAATTTGTAGTAGAACCGTTAGTGGCAACATCTTATATGTTTTTTAGAAGTTTGGGATTCAAATCAATTGCTGACTTGTATATATGTTTAGCTAATTTGGGTCATATAGTAGAAGAAAAATATTTGAGCCAAGTCTGAGCAGAGTTGTGCAATGGAGTTTGAATTTGAGTAGTAATAAAAAGTACCAATAATAAGAACAAAGAACAATAATTTCTCAATCCAGAACGTAAAGTTTCGGATTCCCATTTTACCCCATCAAAGTTAGAGACTTTGGCCAAAAATTATATATATATATATATTTAAAAAAATTAATTTATGAAATATTTATTATGATAAAAATAGATGTTAGAATAAAATATATTCTCAAACTCTCTAATGCATTAGAGACTTTTGCACAAAGTCTATAAAATTAAATTTAAATTGAAAATTATAAAATACTTTGATGTAAAATATTTTTTGGATCATCGTACCTCTTTTGTATCAATAAAAAATTATTTTAAGAATTAAAATAATTTTTTTAAAGTTATGAAGATATTATAGACTTTGCACAAAAGTCTCTAATGAGTAAGAGACTATTGTTTATAATAGTTTTATAATTACAAAAAATAAATTTTAATTCATAAAAATATATATGTGATATAAAATATGTGAGTCTATAAAAATATTTGGATTAATTAATGAATCTATCACGACTTTTACCACAATTAATCTATCACGACTTTTCATTTGTTTCAAATGCAAGTTTCAACTCTCGATTCGTTTCAATTGTAGCACATCGTCAGACTTGGGTTAAGTTCTCATTAAATTGCTGACCCGACAACAATTACGTGTTTTAATAAGGCCATTCAACCGTTAAATTAATATAAAAAAATTAAATAGCTAACGTGTATTAGTAAGACGTTAGACGACGTGAAAAAATTTAAAATAAAAAAAATGTTAAATGTACTTACTAATACAAAAAGTTCCATAAAACCCC
Organism: Canna indica; assembly: GCA_034359265.1. Lineage (NCBI taxonomy): Eukaryota > Viridiplantae > Streptophyta > Magnoliopsida > Zingiberales > Cannaceae > Canna > Canna indica. The sequence goes on from CP136892.1 coordinate 18,607,041, forward strand.
TTTCCATTTTAATTAATACCATCCTCGTCCTCATCTTCATCTTCTTCCTAATTCCCATCCACCCGCCGGCATCACCCACTCAATTAGTTCCAGTACAACCAATTGAGACATGAGGTTTGGTCGTTGGAGTAGAAGCCACTACAAGGCTCCTCTTCCCCGTCAAGAAACTCCTCCATCTTCATCACCTAGTTCTGGTAATAATAAACACCTCCTCCAGCCTTCGTCGACGTCCTCGAGTTATCCATGTTGAACAGAGACAGCGGCGGCGAGTCCAAGAAGGAAGACTCGATGCCGACCACCGACAGCACGTTGGAGGCCGACACCGACGACGACAGCTCGCGAGGGCTATCCTCGTCGTTAAGCACAACATCATTAAGCACTGCGCTCGAGTCTCTGTCAGATGACCCGATGACCTTGAAGCACACCATCATTTCCTCCGACGCCATCGGCTCCTCCTCCTCCGCCAACTTTGGTTTCAACTCCTTGATCTGCATCGCCCAAGGCGGAGAATTGGAATTGAAACCGCAGTAGCTAAATCGATAAGTGATGAAAGCTTTTGATACCGACCTCGACGAGCAAGGACTCTTTGTCGCGGCGGAGAGCATCGGAGTCGAGACAGAGGGCGTCGTAGCTGGCCTTAAGCACAGCGTAGTCGTGCTTTAGCTACTCATCTTCCGTCGAGTGCGGCGATTCTGGAACCACATTGCCACCTGCCAGGGCTGCAGCCCGAGCTCCTGCGCCAGCCTCACCTTCCACTCCGGCTCCATCTTGTTGTCCACCTCAAAGTTCTTCTCCAGCGCCCTCACCTGGTCCACGCTCAGCCGCCGCTTCTTGGCCCCACGGTCGTCGCAGTCGCCGAACATCTCGTCGTCCATGCAATACACGTTAGCTATTTAATTTTTTATATTAATTTAATGGCCGACTGAACTTATTAAGACACATCATCGTTGCCAGGTCAGCAGTTTAACGGGAAACTTAACCCGAGTTTGACGGTGTGCTACAATTGAAACGAATCGAGAATTAAAGCATGCATTTGAAACAAATGAAAAGTTATGATAGATTTGAGAATTTCGGAAAAAAGTTGTGATATATTCATTAATTAATCCAAAATATTTTGGGTAAAAAATAGTTTATTATTTTAATTTAAAATTATTTTTATAGGCTTTGGACAAAAGTCTCTAATGAGTTAGAGACTTTCCCTTATAATAGTTTTTTTAATAATAAATTTTTTTATTTAATTCACAAAATATAATTTACAAAAATCGGTCATCTTATATTCACGCAACACACTCCACCTATTCATATCTCAATTGGAATCCATACTTAACATTCACAATATAAGGCCACAAGACAATTATCTGGGATTGCCAACTGTGATGCACAAATCAAAAACATCCTCATTCCGGTATGTCATCTCCAAAATACAAAACAAGTTATCAAACTGGAAGAACAATACACTATCAAAAGTATGAAAAGATACACTCATCAAATCTACCCTCTCGGCTATACCGATATATACAATGTCATGCTTCCTATTATCGGATACTCTCACAGAGAAAATTAACAAATTATGCCGTAATTTTCGATGAAACAATGAAATTGATTAGAGGGGGATTCATTGGTTGCCATGGAACATATTGTACATCGATAAAAATAGAGGAGACCTAGGCCTGAAGAATTACAAGCTCTTTAATCTAGCTTTTCTAGGGAAACAAGCTTGGCGAATGCTTACCCAACCACATCTCCGCCTCAGTAAAGTACTCAAGGCAGTTATTTCAATTCCTCACGCTTCATGAAGGCAAACATGGGTAATAACCCTTCATGGGGATGTCGAAGTATTTTGGAGGGAAGAGAACTAATAAGTGAATGTTTGGGGTGGAAGCTTGACACACAAATGATATTATCGATATATAAAACACCTTGGATTTCGACTGCTCAAACCTTCACCATTTCAGGCTCGACTACTCCTGCACAATTTCCAATTGTAATTTCTAATCTATTTAACCATCAAATTAGTCTGTGGAATGCTCCTCTTATACGTGAATCCTTTCCAGTGTCTTTGGCAAACCAAATATTGAATTTGGTTATCCATATCGGGAGGGACTTACCAGTATGTCATTTTAATGGCTCGGACTCGTAGACAGTAGCATCATGATATGATTTCATTCTTCAACAATAACAAGCACAATCCCCACCCACTACTGCCTCGAGTGTAACTATGTCTTGGATTTCTATCTAAAAACTTAAAGCGCCACCAAAATTTAAAGTTTTTCTATGAAAATTTTGTCACAATGCACTACGTGTAAAAGAATTGTTATGCATAAGGGGAGTTCCTATTCAAAATAGCATTTGCCCAGGATGCTCTATGGCTAATTAGGACATAATGCATATCTTCTTTGGCTGTCATTTTGCAAAGCAACTCTGGCAATTAACAATTTGCAATCATTATTCTAGACATGCTGATTCAAATCCAATGAAAATTTAGATGAACATACACAAAGCACGATTAAACTCACAATCTTCAGTTGAACTCTTTGGTTGGCTACTATGGAGCATTTGGAAGAATCGAAATGATTTTATCTTCAAGTTTATTAGTTAGTCTACTGAGGATATATTGCAAAAAGCAATGGACATGCGAAATTTCTCTTAATTTTCTTTTTAGTTTTATCATCTTTCCAATGAAAATGATGTTATGTATTTGCTTTTAATTGCTCTCATATTTTTATGTTTTACTTTTTCATTCAAGCAATGAAATATGTTATCTCGAAAAAAAAAAAAACTATTTGCTATCTTTTACTTTGAACAACCAATGGCGTTGTCTCATTGACATTTATTTTATTACTTCGCCTGTGTGGTTGATGGCATGACATTTTTCACACACGTGATCAATTTAATTTCTTTTATAATATAAAATTAAACAATTGCTACGTGATCTTCTAATACTGAATGCTTCTTCGTGATCAAACAATCAATAGATTAAATGTAATCCAACCCATCCATGCTTTCCGGATTGAAGCAAAAAATTTAAGAATGTGGAAATTCATATTAATTATGAGATATGAGATACGGAAGAAAAGAAATAGAATTCCCAATATCTAATATAATATTTCAACAATGGATAAGAAAAGGAGTTGTTACCTTCTCAGTTGATAATTGATAATGGATAATTGGATAGGATTTCAATAACGAATATGCAAATTATTTAGATCAATATTTTGCAAATGACCTCAATGGAACCATAAACTAGAGTTTTTTTTTAAAAAAATATTGTTTAAATTTGTTGAAATAATTGGACCGGTCAAATTTGTAAACCGGTGGTCCAATTGATTCAGTGAGCCGTGTGGCCAGGGCTAGGCGGATAATGTGTATGAAAATTTGTCAAATATTATTTTACTTTATCCCTAGTCTTAATTGGATGTGTTTGTCGGAAATAGTAAATATATACATTTGAGGAAGAACTCTTCCTCCTCGTTTCCTCTGTCACTCTCTGTCTCTTCTTTCTCCTTTCTTCATCTCATCATCGGAAGGGGCCGCGAAAGGGGAAGCAGTCAGTGAGAAACTGGTGCCGCGAGAGAAGATGGGAGGTTGCTTTCCCTGCGCCGGAGAGCCAAAGACCGACGAGAAGGATCAGTCCGATCTCCCGACAGGTATCCCAAGAGAAATCCGTGCGGAAATGTCTTCTTCCATTGTTTGATTTATTTGGCTTCTTGCCTCGAGTACTTCTCGATTTATCGCCGTTTGAGTTCATCTCCGCAACTGGTTTTTTTGTCGGAACTCGGAAGCTGCTAAGTTTGAGATGAAATATAGGTTTTTATTGGTCTTTTTTTGGGGGGGTTTAGTCAATGTTTGAATTTTTTTTCTTACTTAGTTTCTGGAAAGATTCCCTTGGTGCCTCTGATGGATCTTTGCTTATGGGTGTGTTTTGGTCCATGTTGAGAAGCGTCTGATGATGATTGACCTCGTTAGTAGAAATTGATTGCTGGATGCTAGGACCAAAACCCAGCATGTTTTACGTCTTCTCCTTTTCCGTTTTCTTTGAACCATTTGCTTTACTTTTTTTGAAGTTTCGTGTCCTATTTTTTGCCCAGGCTTTTTCTTTTCTTTTCTTACTTGATGGGTGATTCTGAGTGTAGCAACATGCCACATTCTTCGTTTTGATTTTATGTCCTGAAGAGACTGGTTCTTCTCTCATAATACATAAATGAATGGCAAACAAAATTGGACTTTTAAAATCAATTATACATCTGGCAGTCCCTAGGTATTCCTTCAAAACAAAATATTATTTGAGCATATTTGTTTTTGGTTCTGGTTGAGGTAATTTCTAGTTTCGGCGATCAAGGTGTCACAACCCAACATGATGAGATAATTGGCACATTAAGTTCATAAATCTAAACTATTGGCCTAAATATTGAAGCTGAAGTTAAAACCTACCAAGCCTTATTAACCAACATAACTTGTCATGAAACCTTGATTGGGACTAAATCCAAGTGCTATACAAGGAGTATATTAGGAAACTATGTGTTATTCATATGGTTAATTTTGACAATTAGTGGAGTTTGTAGAGATTGACATGTTTACTAGAGTGAGGTTTTTCATTGAGTTATGGAACTTGAGAATCTTCCATGTGGCCCGGTGTTCTATATTCAAATTTGATAGTTTTTCCCTTCCTACCATTCTTTTTTTTCCCTTATTTCCATGATTTCTAATATATCATTCCTTTTTTATTTCTGTAGAAGATAAATCAAAATCCAATTCCTCTATTGATGTTAAGAAAGATATTTCACTGAATGAAAAGAAAGAGATATCAAGTAGTGGATCGGGGGGCATTGCTGCTCAGACTTTTACATTCCGTGAATTGGCTGCAGCAACAAAGAATTTTAGAGCTGACTGCCTCTTGGGAGAGGGAGGATTTGGTAGAGTTTACAAGGGCAAGTTGGAAGGTAGCAACCAGGTCAGTTCATGCCACTTACCAGTTTGCTTCATTTCTTCTTCCTGTTAAGTGTAAGTTGATGACTGTAATTTAGATAATGTTTCCAGGGTTCTAGCTTCTGGGGCTGAATGCTGATGCCAGTAAAGTTTATTATTGACATTCTTACTCTTTCTTTGTATATCATTTTTAGAGCTTGGTGATTATGGTAGAGGATATCTAAAACTTTGTGGCTGCTATTTAACTTTTCCTCAATTTCTTCATCCTAGTAATTTAATTAATAGTGTGCATGTTACAAAGTTAAAACTAAGGCATGTTTGAAATTTTTATAGTTTGGTCCTTGGGTAGTGTACTGAATGCCTTGTGTATTGTGCTAAGATGGTTTGCAAAAACTGTTTTTGTCTTTAGATTGTGGCCATAAAGCAACTTGATCGTAATGGCTTGCAAGGAAACAGGGAGTTTCTTGTTGAGGTTCTAATGTTGAGCCTGCTTCACCATCCTAACCTTGTTAACCTGATTGGGTATTGTGCTGATGGAGATCAAAGACTTTTGGTTTATGAATACATGCCGTTGGGATCCTTGGAGGATCATCTTCATGGTAATTTTATATTGTTCAAAAGTATTTTTGCACATGTAATTGTTTTGAAAGAACAATTTATTCATGTGGTTGCAACAGACCTTTCACTAGACAAGAAGCGACTTGACTGGAACACAAGAATGAAAATAGCTGCTGGCGCAGCAAAAGGATTAGAGTATTTACATGATCAAGCTAGTCCTCCTGTCATATACCGTGATTTAAAATGCTCCAACATTTTGCTAGACGAGGATTATCATCCCAAGTTATCTGATTTCGGCTTGGCAAAGCTTGGTCCAGTAGGTGATAACACACATGTATCCACTAGGGTGATGGGTACATATGGGTATTGTGCACCTGAATATGCAATGACAGGACAGCTGACACTAAAATCAGATATTTATAGCTTCGGAGTTGTTCTTTTGGAACTTATCACTGGAAGACGAGCAATTGACAAATCTAGGGCTGCAGGAGAGCACAATCTTGTTGCATGGGTAGGTCCTCTTGCTTCGTCTCTGTCCATCTTGATTCTATTATTAGAATCTTTCTTTCTAAATGTGTACCTGTTCTATGCTATTTTGTTTATGGTATAGTAGATAACCTCCTTTCTTTTCAAAAAAATATCTGTAGTTATCTTATGCTTAGGAAAAGAATAAAGGAAAATGGATCTCAAATATTTAGTTCTCTATTTTACTGTTACTGATCTCTGGATAAGTTCGATTGCAATATGGAAAGAATCTCATCTAGGTTTGATCTTTCTTGATGATGGAAAGGACTGTTCTTCTTTGGGTCAAAGTGATCTGCTCTTGGTTCATGTTTTGTGTCAAAGTTCTAAACATGCCTTTATCGGCTACAGGCACGGCCATTGTTCAAAGATCGGAGAAAATTTTCACAGATGGCTGATCCGGTGCTTCAGGGCCAGTATCCTGCTAGGGGTTTATACCAGGCACTTGCTGTTGCTGCAATGTGCGTGCAGGAGCAACCTACCATGCGACCCTTAATCGCTGATGTTGTTACGGCTCTCACATACCTTGCTTTGCAAACTTACAACCCTGAAAACCAATCAAATCAGAACTCCTCTCGTCTGAATGCACCAGGTACACCTCCACGAACAAGGAGAGACTATGAGAAGAAGCATATAAGCGGATCTGAAAGAGGGTTCAAATAAACCCTCATGGGTGAGTGGCTTCTTAAATCCTTCTGCTCCCTGCCAAGTTGTACTATCTCTTGGCAGCGGAAGCTAAGATTTTTTGCCGTGTGGTTCGTCAAGGTCAGAAATAACCCCTGTTTTCCTTGGCTTCTCGATTTCTGGTTTCAGAGCTTGAATCATTTTTTAACATCTGATTCCGGGTGCATCCTACTCATGAATTCTTTCGTTTTTGTTGTATATGTGGTAGTGGGTCCTTGTCTATAATGCATATATTGGACAACATGCCTCTTGATATTTCTTTTACTTGCTTTAGATTTTAGTAAAATATATTTTCCTAGTTTTTTTTTTCATGTACTTGCAAAGAGTTTTAGTTTATATGCTGGTTGTTGTCATCACATTATATTCTATGGATTTTTGTTGTCTTTTTATCATCGAGGCTTAAATTCTTGTCTAATACCAGTAAGAAAACTTGGCGAGACTGACAAATAGCTGATAGCTGATACCGGTATCAGACGGATTGAAACACCCGCTTTGAAATGTTTCTTTATCATCACTTGCGTCATTCTTTTCTTGTGTGTCAAAATATCCTGTGCACCAACACATGGTTAGTCCAAGACATTATTCTTAAATTTTGGCCTTTATTAGTTGCAATTGGAACCCTCGATTGTAACGTATCATCATTAATATTGTACCGGTATCAGCTGGCACACTATGAATCGCCATGTCATATGTTACAATGCCAGCATGCAATTGTTGGCTTATGCTACCGGAAAGACAATTCAGTTTCTCAGGTGATCTGTACACATGAAAGGATTCACCTACTCCCACGAGCCCCAGCTTTTGTTCTTTAATTGCATTTGCTTTATGATATGATCAATCAATTCACTTGTCTAGGGTCTTTAATTAATATGCTCAATCAATTTGCCTTTTGCTTTCTATTCCGCTTATTTGGTAACTTTGGTTTGGTTAGTAAAAGTATTGCAAAAATATTCACATAATTTTCACTCAAGGCTTCAAAACAAATTCTGTTATCCGATTGTGCAGAAAAAAATGATCAAATTAGGGTATTTTGTCGATAACACTATTAATTCTATGAAATATTACACTTCTTTATTTGATTGCAAACTCTATCTAAGAATAGCTAGACATTGTATAAGGAAAAAATTAGGAATGTTATTACTAATTGTTTTAAGATATTATATAAGGTGATTTCCCTATGAGAGAATAAAGAGAGTTTTTATCTCCAAATTCCGAACCAATGTTAAGTTTTTTTTAAAACTAGAAAGTAAATAGCTTAATATCTAGATTACCCTTCCATTCCCTTAACGGGATTAATTGAAAATTATTTTCAACTGGTTGGACTTATTTTAAATAGATTCGGTCAATTCATCCCAAATTCACAATAAAATTAAAAAAAAAAATATTATTCATATGTAGATGTTATCCATAACTTGTATTCATAAAATAAGTTTTTTAGAGTTAAATTATTTTTTCACTATTTTCAATTGGTTGGGCTCGGGAAATTCATTTTAAATTCATAATAAAATCATAAAGATTTTATTATTCATAGCTAAATGAGATCTATAACTTGGATTAGTAAAATATTTTTTTTAGAATTGAAAATTAATTTTTTTTCACCATTTTCAACTGATTGAGTTCATTTTAAATTAGTTCGAAAAATTCATTTATAAATGAAATTCATAAGGATTAGTAAAATAATTTTTTAGAGTTGAAAATTAATTTATTTTACTATTTTCAACTAGTTGGGTCCACTTTTATACTTTTGTAAAATGTAAGCTAACAAACGTCAATAACTACGCAGAGCATTTTACAAGTAGAGCATGAGAATTTAGGATGAATTTTTTGAATCAATTTGAAATAGGTCCACCAATTGAAAATGATAAAATAAAATTGATTTTTAACTCTAAAAAAATTATTTTGTTGATCCAAGTTATGGATCTCATGCATTTACCTATGAGTAATAGATTTTTTATGATTTTATTGTGAATTTAGAATTAATTTTTTGAATTAATTTAAAATAGGTTCAACCAATTGAAAATGATAAAAAAAATTGATTTTCAATTTTAAAAAAATTATTTTGCTAATACAAGTTATGTATCATATTTACTTATGAATAATAATTTTTTTATGAATTTATGATGAATTTTTCAAATCAGTTTAAAATAGGTTCAAACGGTTGAAAATGATAAAAAGAAATAATTTTTAATTCTTAAAAAATTATTTTGTTGATATAAGTTACGGTCACATTTGTGTATGAATAATAAAATTTTTTTATGATTTTATTATGAATTTAAATAAATTTTTTATATGATTTTATTATAAATTTAAGATAGATCAATGAAATTTATTTAAAATGAGTACAATTAGTTGAAAATAATTTTTAGTTAACCCCGGAATGGAAAGGTAACATGAGTATCAAGCTACTTACTTTTTAGTTTTGAAAAAAATTTAACAGAGATTTTGAATTTGAGAATAAAAGATCTCCTTATTCTTGGAAAATAGCTGATATTCTTAACTTCAATCTTAGTAGTTAATGGACCGGGATTCCAGGTTATCAAAGAATAGCTTTGGCTACGTAAGTCTAACGATTTTATCAATTTGATCATCAATTTTAAAATATGAATTTAGCCTACAAAGTTTTAAGCTTTGATTCAATTTGATATTTTCTTTTTCAAAATATTTAATATTTTAAATTTTATAAATTTTAAGTCACGTACAAAAAGATGTGTTCTTTTCACAAGTTTAATAGCTAAATTAATTCATCCGTTTATCTCTATTTTCTTGTTGTTGATCAAATTGTTTTTATTTTATTTTATATTCAATTGCTACCATTTGCAAAAAGATATAAATTGTCATTTATTTCTGCTTCCTAAACATAGCAATAAGTAGACGCACGTAATTGAAAAAGGGAAAAGATTAAATTTGTCCTAAAATATTAAAAATATGCAAATTTATTTCTTAATTATATTTTTATCAAAAATGTCCTCGTTGTTATATAATTGGATTAATTTTATCATTTTTCTTATCGAAAATTCACATAAGCAAACAAAAACTAACGTGGCAAGTGAAGCTCGGCCACATAAAACATTATAGTGAAAAATAGATTGACGAGGGCTATTTTGGCTCAAAATATATTTAAGGGATAAATTTGTATATTTTTCAATATCATAGGGGTAAATTTACATCTTTTTCAATTGCATTTTAAGTATTGAAAAATGTGTAAATTTATCCATTAATTATATTTTTGATCAAAATTGTCTTCGATATTACATAATTGGATCAATTTTATCCTTTCTTAACGGAAGTCCACGTCGATAGACGAAAGCCCAACGTGACAAGTAAAACCCGGCCACATAAAATGTCATAGTGGAAAATGACACATGACAATTACGTACTAACAAGGGCAATATTGGCTTAAAACATATTTAAGAGGTAAATTTTTATCTTTTTAAATACTTTATGGGTAAATTTTAACCATTTTTTTATATATTATCATCATTAATGTTATTCTAATTAATACTATAAGAATGATGTTGATATTATCTTTACCAAAATCAAAAAAATATAAGTTTGACAATTATACTTTGTGTTGTAAGAATGATATTTTTTTCTTAATTTTTTACTCAAAGAAATGAATTATCAGCTTTAGTCACTTATCATTGTAATAAGAAACCAACCAGCATAGTATGGGTGAGTTCGGGTCGGGACGGGCCGAGATTTGGTATATGTCGATCCCGTCTCAATTTTGAGTCGGGAGGCAAATATGCGTCCCAGTCTCGGTCCCGAATATGAAGCATCTCGATTTTGTCTCGATCCCATTTCAATTTTGAACTGGGACGAGATTTTCCTGAACTTTCGGATCGAACCGGGATGATCGGGACATCCCGACCCATGCTCACCCCCCTATAACAGAGCTTGCAATAGTAATTATGATAAACTATAAACTAAAAAATAAAAGTCTTATGAATTTTGTAATAAACACATAAAAGAGGAAAATTAATTAATAAATAAAAGAAGCAAAACAAATAGCAAATGGTATCAAGAACCAAGATGTTAGCTAAATAAGACAACACCATCACAATTTATAAATGCAAGCATTACCACTCTATTACTAATAATTAAATTTAATCAAGTTTTTGTTTTAGTAATCAATATATATCTTTTTGAATATTGTTTAGTTTCATTCTTAAAATCTATATTTCTCAATGAATTTACTGAAGTATTTGTTTAAATTCTAAGGTAAAAGCCAAATTTACAGAAATCGCGAAATGGATATAAAACACGTTGGTTAAGTACTATATAGATTTTATTCAAGGGAAAATGATCAAATTTAACCCTGGTGTATTGAAAAATATGCAAATTTATCATTGAAGTATTGAAAAATGTGCAAATTTGTCCATTAAATATGTTTTGAGCCAAAATTATCTTTGTTAGAACATAATTGCCACGTGTCATTTTCCATTGTGGCATCTTATGTGGTCGAACTTCACTTGTCATGTTGATTTTCGTTTGCTGACGTAGACTTCCATTAAGAAAAATGATAAAATTGATCCAATTACATAACGACGAGGATAGTTTTGATCAAAAACATAGTTAATGAACAAATTTGCATATTTTTCAATACTTCAACAGAAAATTTGATCCTTTTCCATTGAAATAATGACTTAAAAAATAAGGAAATTCAAGATGCCATTAGCATTTGGGGTGCAAGGGTTAAGTTGAAGACACATTGTAAACTCTTAATGATCATATCAAAATTGAATTCAAGGAAAAACAAATAAACTGGACTGGACTAAAACCATTTGGCCCGGTCGGATTAGAACCAACAGTGCTTCATCATTCATTCCGGGTCGAACCACGCGGCTCCACCCAAGGGGCTCCCCCCAACTATACCCCTGAATCCGATTCGACCCAGACTAAGCGACTCTGCCCAAGGTCTCCACCTGGCTACAAAAAGATATCTACATCCTATCTTATCAGAAGAGATACGTCATTACGAGCCCACCATCTCTGGGATCGACCTCGATCCATTCTGGTCACCTTGAGATTTTCGGGCAGTGTCAATATTCCTACCTGCAATAAATATAGATACGACACGCCTCAGGTAACCACTATTCCAATTTCCATTACCTCCACCCTGAAGTCCCACTGACTTAGCGTCAGAGTGTCTTTTGCAGGTGTCGGAGCCTGGTGACGCTACAGCGAGGAGCGATGCTCCGGTGCCAGCCCACCTCCCCCGTGAAGAGCCCCAGCAGCGGATAAACGAGTTGGAAGCAAAAAGCCAATAACTAGCAGCCCAAGTTGAGATATTGACATGGTCTCAAGGACAGCCCCAGGCTAACCACGAGCGTTGTCACTCGGATCATGGGGAGATCAATCACCCAAAAAGAAGAAGGCTTGTCTTCATCCTTCGAGATGAGGTCTCCAGCACCCCCCGGCCGAAAAAGGGTGGAGACCCTAACGCCCGAGAAGTCGAGGTCGCCCTCCCCCTTGACGCGGGATCCTTCCCCAAGCACATCATGACAATCCGTCTCCCACTAAGAAGTGAGCTACCAACCACCTTGACAGTCTATAACGGTATAGGCGACCCAACGCTACACTTGGCAGTGTTCCAGACCATGATGCTTTATCACGTAGCAACTGATTCTGCACTCTGCAGAGCCTTCCCAACCTTCTTGGAAAAAATCGTCCTATTATGGTTTGCCTCCCTTCTGTCGGGGTCTATCCATTCTTTCGACGACCTCTCCTGTGTCTTCCTTAGCCGGTTCACCACGCCGCGAGTATATCACAAGACGGGAGTCACTCTCCACTATGTCAGGTAGGGGCAGCATGAGCCCCTAAGGTAACGTTTGATTGGATGGAATAGATGATGAATGAAATATTATTCCTTATGCCCCACTTACTTTCTTATTTGATTGCAAGTTATTGACAAAGAATAGGTGGACCATAAGGAATAGATAATGAATAGTATTATCTATCTATTCCTTATGATATTTTTTTATATTGTCTTTCAATAATTAAAATATTAATAAGAATATAAAAAATTAATTTATTAAATTAATTTTAATAATTACATATCTTGAATAGATACTATTATTATATTATTAAATTTTATTTTAATAATTATTTTTTTGAAGATTTAGTTTTTTATGAAATATATCGTGGTGTGTGTTTGGTTGGATAAAGTGAATTCATAAGGAATATGAATAGACAAGGAATAATATTACCTTGTTTGGTTGACATTGTAAATAGGTCAAGAATAGAATTACTTTATTTGGTTAACAAAAGGAATAAATAAGGAATAAAAAGTCAAATGATCAAAATATCATTCTTAATAAAATTGAATATATTTATTTTGTTTGCTTAACATAAAGAATGGACAATGAATTGAGAGGAAAATAACTAAAATATCATTCTAAAAATATAATAAATTATATTCTAATTTATTCTTATTAATAAAAATATAGATTGATGTAAAATTATTTATTAATTTAAAATAATAAAATATTATTATTTATTTTATTTTTATAAAAATAATTGAATTTTCAAAAAATAATTATTAAATAATTATTTAATAATAAAATAATAATTATTTAATTAAGATATGCATTATTAAAATTAATTTAATAAATTAATTTTTATATTTTTATTATAAATATTAAATGATAATACATGAAAATAATCAAAATGTTCTTCTTAAAATATAATAAATTAAATTATAATTTATTTTAATAAATAACAACATAATAAAAATATTTATTAATGTAAAATAATTTATTAATTTAAAATAATAAAAATTATTATTTATTTTATTTTCATAAAAAACTATTTTTTAAAAAAAATTATTAAAATAATATTTAATAATAAAATATTACACCACTACTACCAGCCTCAGAGCCCTTACTTAACTCCTTGTGCGCGGTTTCGCCTTACGCTCGTCGGCGAGCTTGGGGCTGAACCCCCGAGTGCAGTCTTTGGCTATTACGTCACTACTTTCGGCCTCAGAGCCCTTACTTAACTCCTCGCGCACGGTTCCGCCTTATGCTCCTCGGCGAGCTCGGGACGAGCCCCCGAGTGTAGTCTCTAGCTATCACGCCATTACTCCTGGCCTCGGAGCCCTTACTTAACTCCTCACGCACGGTTTCGCCTTACGCTCTTCGGCAAGCTCGGCCTCAACCCCCAAGTGCATTCCTCGTCTATTACGCCACTACTTTCGGCCTCACAGCCCTTACTAAACTACTTGTGCGTGGTTCCGCCTTATGCTCCTTGGCGAGCTCGGCTTGAACCCTTAAATGCAGTCTTCGGCGATCACACGCTACCTCCGGCCTTAGCACATGTACATAACCAGAATTCAACTCTCACCAAACCTAGTTTGCCAAGTTACAATGTCACTACCTCCAACCTCAGAACCCTTATACAACTCCATGTGTACAATCTCACCTTACGCTCCTCATCGAGCTCAGCTGAGACCCACAAATATGAGCCACCGCTCCAAAATACAGACACAAGAAATTACTATAAAGTAGCTTCAAAGTCGCTACAGAAGGTTCAACCTCAAACAAGATTTCAGAAGGTCCAATCACGAACAAAGATTTCAGATGATTCAACCAAAGATCGCAAAGCAAAACTCTCCTCTCATAGGGAACCAAGCGGAAAGAATCAAAACCACATAATCAACCAGAGTGTATTGCAAAATCAAAAAGAGCCCACGAAGGGGCAATTGTTAAAAATTTACCCCGAAAAGTTCTTAATACTAGTTCAAAGCATCTATTGAGGAGAAGCTTCACTTGCCTTGGCACACTCGATAGGAACATCTCTCCCCAGAACAACATCTCCCCATGGAGAAAAAGAACATTGACCTAGAGTCGCGGCCGAGGGTTCTCCTTCAACGGATCAAGAAAAATCCTCTTCAGCTTCAAGGTTTATCAAAATACCGTCCTTGACCTCCTTGTGGAAATCCATCCGAGATCAGCACCAGGGGCAAGGAGCTTAGCTTGTTCTGTCGCCCTTTCAAAACCCTCCATGTACATAACAAGAGCATGGCCCCGAAGGCATTTCACCTCATCTTCAAGGTTTTGCCTGGCCAGGTTGCACCTCCCAATCTCGGTCCTGGCTTCCTCAGCTATAATCTTCAGACGGGAGTTTTCTGCCACCACCACGAAAAGGTCTAGGTAGACCATCTTCAGTTCCGCCCTGGTTTTACCTTCCATCTTCGCTATCCGGGCCACGAACTCAGAAATAGTAGCACTCAAACATGCGACTTTATCAGCCTTCGTCACCAAAGCTCTCTCCATCTCAACCATTTAAGCCCAAAGGCCTCAAGTTCTCGGGATTGCGCCTCACACTCTCTCACGGAAAACTCTTGCAACTTACCCAGCAAAAGCTGAACGTGCTCTCAGGGATCTACCCCCTTAGGAAAAACTGATTGGTTACTGGAGTGGAGGCATAAGCCTGAACCTGGCCGTCGAACTCCGGTAGATGCATCAGCCACCATCACCACCTCTGGAAGAATGGGCTCATTCCCTTGCTAACAGACGACCGCTTCAGAGAATAGGTTCTCCTCCGAATGCCTAACTCTTTTCCAATGCCCCGTCAGCAAGCCAAGGAAGACCAAAGAGTCCGAAGAAGCTGATAAACTAACTGCCTCCGCTCTCGCCACAGAAACCCTCGGCTTCCGAGATCGTGAAGCTAGGGGTGGAAATTTTATCCGCAATCGCCAACTAAAAACTACATTCGCATCGTACCCGATCCATATCCGCAAGTAAAAATGGATATAGATATGAATACGGATCTAGAAAATCTATATCCGCATGGATACGGTGTGGATATGACTGTTGATTCGCACCGTATTCGCACTATGGTAAATTTATATCAAATATATATTAAAGTATTAAATATTTCATAGCCCTAAGTCCCTAACCCATAAATCTAATACGCTTGCCCTTTTCTCTACACAGCCGCTCGCCCAAAAATCTCGATCCTAGTCGCCTGTGAGCGTTGCTCACCCAGTTGCCCTCACTTATCGGCTGCCGCTTGCCCAAAAATCCCGATCCCAATTGCCCGTAAGCCGCTCGCCCAGTCGCCCTCACTTGCCGGCTGTCGCTCGCCCAGTCGCCCTCACTTGCCGGCTGTCGCTCGCCCAAAAATCCCGATCCCAGTCGCTCGTGAGCCACTCGCCTAGTTGCCCTCGCCTGCCGGCTGTCGCTCGCCCAATCGCCCTCGCCTGTCGACTGCCGCTCGCCCAAAAATCACGATCCCAGTCACCCGTGAGCCCCTCGCCCAGTCGCCCTCACCTGCCGGCTGCCGCTCGCCCATAGTCGCCTACACGGTGAGCATTTCTTCTCTTCCCTATTTTCTTTCTTCTCCTTCTTCTCCATAGTCGCCTAAATTTTCTCTTGTTTTCTTTCTTCTCCTCTTATCCACAGTCGCCTACAGCCCTACACGGTGATTAGAAGAGCAGCACATGCGACTGCATAATTAGAAGAGCAGCACCATACACTGGTACACTATTTTTTTCTTCAAGTTTAGGGTTCCTTGCTTAATCCACTTTTCATGTTATTGTCATACACGATCTATATATTTAGCATGTTCAAATCTTGTTGTTCTGAACAGAAGAACCAAAGATGACAATAAACAATCTTGTAGATTTTTATACACAGTATTCAAACTTAATAATAGACATTAGCCCACTAAATAAATTTCTTATTTCTTTTTGTTGAAATAATAGAATTCTAATCAATTACCTGATGTATACTCATTTCATCAAGGTGCACAAATAGTGTATTTGTGCAATATATTATTTTAATATATTTTTAAAAATACGGTGCGAATACGACTGCGGTGCGGATATTCGTATTTGAAGTGGTGCGGATATGGATATCCATATTCATATCCGTAGCGGATACGATGTGGATACGGATATGAGGTGCGGTGCGGATGCGAATAATGCGATATCTGCACCGTATCTGATTCGTTGCCACCCCTATGTGAAGCCCTCATATGCTTCAGTAAGTCATCCACCAATAGACTCTTTCCCCTATCTCCTAAGGATTTTTCTCGTATTTCTGCCAAGCGGGAGCGCATATATACCTGGTACTTTCAGTAGTGAAGACATCTCACCTGCAAAACAAAGAAGGGGCCAAATAGTTCGTCCCAGAAAGATTATAAGGAAGACAAACCTAAAGCCAAGATCGACGATATCAAAGCTAAAGTCAAAGACCAAGAAGACTTACCAGCAAGAGCTAACGACGAAGGAGAAATGAACCGACCGAGGAAGGCACCAATAGAACCCTACTGAGAACGAAAGCCAAAGATCGCAAGGAAAACTCGTAAACAAGGAGGGAAGGGGAAAGAGTCCATTGGTGGATGGCTTACATAAGCCTATGAGGGCTTCACGATCTCGGAAGTCGAGGTTTTCTAGGGCGAGAGCGGAGGCAATCGGTTCAGCTGGTTCATCGAAAAAATCGGCCTCCTTAGCTATTTCCTTCAGCTTTGTCTTTATAGTTGGCCGCCTCGACATGGCCTCCTCGGTAACCTGTCTTATTTAGGCTTTCATGACCACTTGCTCCAGACGGGTCCTCATGGCCAATCCTTCCCTATTCGACCTCCGTGGTTGTCCACTTCAGTACGCCCTCTATGGTCTCTCAGCTTAGTTTCATTGGCCACATGCTTACCCTTTATGATGAACCAACCGCTTCAAAGCAAGTTTTGCAAATGGATTTTAACTCATGATTCATTTTTTAAAAATAAATTAATAATTTTCCAAAATTGAATTTTGGGAGAGGGAAATTCCCAAATCCAATTTTAAGAATCAAAGTTTTCAAATTTGTAACCTAGTGTGTCAGATACTCATTTTATCTCCTGGGCCAAAGTCTCTAACTAATTAGAACCTAAAATATTTTTTTATTTATAAAATATTTTTGTGTGATAAAAAATAGATTTTAGAATAAAAAATATATTTTCAAACTCTTACATTAAAGACCTTTTGCACAAAATCTATAAAACTAAATTTAAATTAAAAGTTATATAAAAAATTTGATGTAATTTTTTTGGGATCATTGTACATCTTTTGTATCATAAAAAATTATTTTATTAATTTTTTTTTAAAATTATGAAGCTTTAAAATATTTTATTATTTAAAATTAATCATAAAATACTTTGGACAAAAATATTTTATTATTTTTAATTTAAAATTAAATTTATAGCTTTGGACAAAGTCTCCCATGACTTTTGTTTAAAATAATTTTATAATTATAAAAATAAAATTAATTTATATACTCTACCACATCTTTATATCATATCATTATATATATTATGATATGATATAAATATGTGGTAGAGTCTATAAAAATATTTTGGACAAAAAAATATTTTATTATTTTTAATTTAAAATTAATTTTATAGACTTTTGACAAAAATCTCTGAGACTTTTATTTATAATAATTTTATAATTATAAAAAAATAAAATTTAATTCATTATATATATATATATATATATATATAAAAGATGTGATAATCTAAAAAAAGTATTTTGGATAACTTTTTTTCATTATTTTTATTTTTAATTTAATTTTATAAACTTTAGGCAAAAGTTTATAATGTATTACAGACTTTGAAAAAAAAAATTCCAACATCTCATCTTTATCATAAAAAATATTTTAAATTAAAATTAATATATATATAATTTTTGGCTCTGGTTAGAGAATTTGGTCAGGGGTAAAATCGGAATCCAAAATTTTTTGTTTTGAATTTGGGAAATTTGACCTTCAAATTTTGGATTTGAGAATTTTCACTTCTCAAAATTCATATTTGAGAAATCGATGAAAATAAATTAGGGGTTGTAGGTACATATTTTGTTTTCTTTAATAATTTTGACTTTCTGTTCACCAACAAAATGATTGCATTGTTATGACATTTTCCAAATTAATTAAAGCGAAACAAAAATAAAAAATTTTCTAGCTACTCATGCATAGAATATTGGTTTTTAGTTTAAGTAGAGAAAAACATGAACACTTGGACCTTCAAACCACGTTTTCCAAATTAGATCAATTGACTGGATGAGTTTGATAAATATATAATTAAAAAAATGATCAATCTATCTAAATTTAATTAAATTTAATTAGATTTAATTGATTATCCTATCTAATAAATTCTGTGAAGTTTGACCAATTTTGACCAAACTTATATTGAGTCTTTGAATTGAACTAGCATGTTTGGTTGAATCATTATAAAGTCTTAATTTTATTGATATGAACAAAATACTAATGAGCATGAAAAGAATTTTGGTTGACACAATTCAAAAGAAGTCATCCCTCTCAGAAACCTATTCAATCAAATTAATCATTTGCTTATCAAATTTAATAATTTATCTTGTATTTATATTTTTAGAACAGTAAAATTGCCCATTGGGCAGCAAATTCCGTTAGAAAACATAAGATGTCCTCTGTTTGGACTACCGTACGGCCTCTTGAGTTGAAATTTATTCTTTGTAAGGATGCTGAGCATTCATTTATCTAGTTAATATATCTCATATTTTGATTAAAAAAAAAATCTCTTATTGATAATATATTGAATGTTGGGGTGATTTATAAGATCTAGATAAAAATGATTCTATTAATTTTTGCCTAACATAGGGTTGTTCATTAGGTCGACTCGATCCAATAAACCTGAGAATCTGATCCGACCAAAATTATTTGGGTTAGGTTGGAACGGATCAAGTATAATCTGAATCGAGTTCAAACTAAATCTAATAAAAGTAAAAATTATTCAAACACAATTAAATCTAATCAAAGTAAAAAAAACAAGACAAACAAAACCAATCAAGTCCAAACTAAATAATTCATTTTTTTGTACTTTTGTTCATTTTACTTGGGTCGATTAAACTAGTTAAAATTGGGAAAAACAATTTAAAGGTGCATTCAAATTTAAGAACCTTTTCTTAAAAAGGTAGAGAGTACAATTAGAAATATATATATGTCTCCATTATCTGTCAGAAATGTGTTCTTATATAACACAGTCAACTTATCACCTCTCCTTAAACAAGAGACAGAGGAGATAGCCGAAAAAACAGGGGGCTGTTGGTTGACCTTCCACATTCCTACTTGGTCAAACCTTGAACAAATTAAAACCTGTATTCTTTTCTTCACGCTTTGTACACCAAACCCAACCATTCCATTTACAGTAAATTAGACTAGAAAAAAATAAAAATTACACGAATACCCCTTTGTTTTTCCTAAAGAAAACTGTTTATTATCATTATTATTTGCTTGAAATATAGTTAATCGATAGATAGATAGGATGATAAATGATTTTTCAAGTAAATTACGTTTTTATAAATTAAAATATTTATTGAGGATAAAAAGGTAATTAAAAAATTGCTAAAAAAAATTTAACCTAAAGAAAATTAAAAAAAGGTACAAATAATTAATAAAAAAATAAAGAGTAGTTTTGCCCTCGTTCGATCCCCCACCTGCTTTATATAAAACTCGAAGAAGAAGAAGTAGAAGACGAAGAGGACGACGAACCTGCGGCGGATTCCAACCCCTCGGAGGCGGCGAAAGCGGCGGCGGTCACGGTGGAGGTGAAGGTGCTCGGCAGGTGGTCTGCATGAGAGGGTGCTTGGTGTAGTCTCCTCGCCGATGAAGATCGTGAGACCTTGCTGGAAGCCGGCGCTGGATTGCGGGTGGGGTCGTGACTCGTCCTCGCGCACTGATGGCCTCATCTGGTGCAAGGACCTCGGCCGCCACGCCGTGGGGGACTTCTCCATGGCGGTGGCTCAGGCGAACAACTTCCTGGAGGACGGGAGCCAGATCGAGTCCGGGCCGCTAAGGTGGAACGCGGCGGAGCCCGGTCCCCGAGGCACGTTCGTGGGGGTCTACGACGGGCACGGCGGTCCCGAGGCGTCGCGGTACATCACGGAGCACATGTTCCCAAACCTCAAAAGTATGTATTTTATTTTCTTTTCCGATTGCGTTTATTTCATATCCGATTATTTGTTGAATTGAAATTTGTTTGATATATTATTTCATTGAGTTATGGTTCAAACCTCAAAAAGGTTTGGTGAATCTGGGATCTTCTTCGTGGATTGCCCTTTTGTGTTGTAATTTTGCCGAATTCCAACACAATCTGTTATCTCACTCTTCAGATTTTGTCATTTTTATATATGTCGAATTGTCGATGTTTTATTCTGTCCATTTCATATCTGCCTTTTATTACATTAGATATTTGTATCATACCACCTCCGTAAGATATCTAGCAATTGTGGATTCCCTTTTGTCATCTACTGATTGCTTATATTTTTCACCTGTATGTTCTTTTGTGAAACAACTTTACTTAGTCACATTTGGTTGTAGTTTTCTATCATTTAACTCCACACCTTTCACTCCATTGAAAGATTAAGATACTGTTGTTCAGCAGAAATTGATGTATGGCAATGTAAATGATACGCAGGATTTGCTTCAGAACAACAAGACATGTCAGCAGATGTAATAAGGAAAGCATTCTCAGCAACGGAAGAAGGCTTTATCTCTCTTGTGAGAAAGCAGTGGCTTAGCAAGCCCCAAATTGCTTCTGTTGGTTCGTGTTGTTTGGTTGGTGTTGTATCTGGTGGAATGCTTTATGTGGCAAATGCCGGAGATTCTCGTGTAGTTCTAGGGAGATTTGAAAGAGGTATTAGAGAGGTCAGAGCAGTACAAATGTGCAGTGAGCACAATGCAAGATTTGAATCTGTGAGGGAGGAACTACATTCATTGCATCCTGATGATCCACAGATTGTGGTCTTGAAGAACAACGTTTGGCGTGTCAAAGGCATTATACAGGTAATTGGCAATTGCTTTTCATTAACTTATGCTCACTAATAAATTTTTGTTGTTTCTTGTATGTATTTGCTATAACCATGGTATATTAAGTGAACTTAAATAACTTTTATGTACCTTAGCATAAGCATGTCCTCTATGCTTATTATGCTATGGCATCAAATGACAACATTGCTGCACTGAGAGGGATGCTTTTGGAGTTTTTGAGTAATTTCAACCTCATGAAATTTTTTTAGGAAATCTCAACGTATTTTCTAGCACCATCGTTAGAACATTATATTTCTCATCACATATCTTCCTAGGAAATTTAAGGGTTTGTTTTCTCTAGGTATGGAACTAATCTTGTATAATCAAGTGCTATGGTTTATCTGCAAATTTCATAAAAGAGAAACTGAATCATTCATTGTTTCTCATGATCAAGTTTTGAATTATATGAAAGTGGTAAATAAAAATTGCACCAACTATTTTAGATTACAATTTTTGGCATGTCTGTCTGATAATATATACTCAGGTCTTAACTATTTGCTGCAATAGAAGAACATATGTAGTTCCTTTTCTTGGTAGTAACATCTAATGCATTTTTTAGATGGCATGCTGGCATATCATCAAATAGGTTTGATGCGAGATTTGTGACATCTTTAATGCAGAAAAGATGATGCTCACTTTAATTTATGCAGAGAGCATATATTGGTGCATTTCTTGGAACTATGATACTCATTTAATTATGCAAATTTCATGCATAGTAATTGCTTCTGGAGGTGAGCATAGGCATATTGATGTACGCTTGGAGTAGCTACAATGAGGGAAGGATGGGTTTTTGAGACAATAATTTTTTATGCATAAAATTACTTAGATATTTAACATTTTGTTTGCATATGCTAGTCATTGAATTTTCTTGAAATGCCTCAGATATTTTGAATCTCTTTTGTTCTAAACAACCTAGGTGACTTGGGTCTAACAATGGCATCGCCTACTCGAAGGAATGCCAAAATGTCTGCATTAACTCTACTTTTCTGATCATGTTGAAAGAAACTCTAATTTTCTGTTTGTCTTTTGTGTTCACAAGAAGATTGTATCTTGTAGAAACATTTGACTGGATTTATTCTGAGTTCCAACCATTTTCTACCTCTTGATGTCATTAATTTCTGCAGGTTTCAAGGACCATAGGAGATGCTTATTTGAAAGATGCAGAGTTTAATCGTCAGCCTCTATTGCCGAAGTTTCAACTGCCTGAACCCTTTGAAAAACCGATCCTTAGTGCTGAGCCATCAATAGTGACACATAAGCTCTGTCCTGAAGATCAGTTTTTGATATTTGCATCAGATGGTCTATGGGAGCATTTGACCAATCAAGACGCTGTGGATATGATTCACAGCTCACCTCGTAGTGTAAGCTTTTCTTTTTCTTTTTCTCTTTTTTGTACAGTACAAATGTGTCAGTATGGTTGGTGTACTTTTTTAATGAATTATGTAATGTTAGCTGATGCGGATAATTATGCTGCACTGGTAGACTAATTACCTTGTAATAGGAAATCACTTTTTCTTGTGATGGTAGATTTTCCATTTGATTTCCATGTTAAGCTTAATTAACTCGTTACTTTCGTGCCTTTGTTTTATGTCGGAGTCACAAAAGCTTGTGCATCAACTGGTGCTTATCTTACGTTACATCTTCTACATTTAGTGGACTTGATTTATGTTATTGTTATTCTTAACTACTATGTTATTTAAGGTTCTTAGTCATATCAGCAAGAACAATACACCTGCTACTCTGGGCTTCTTGGTTTCATTTATGCATTTATGGTGTATTATTAACTTGGCCTTCCCATAGTTTTGTCCTATGCTTTTGCTCTGATGGTTGAGTTTCAGCTTTCTATCCGATATAAATTTTAAATATTGACACTTGTTGCTCTAACTATTCAGGGAATAGCAAGGAGACTTGTCAAAGCTGCATTGCAAGAGGCAGCAAAGAAACGAGAGATGAGATATGATGACCTGAAAGAGATTGATCGTAGTGTCAGGAGACATTTTCATGATGATATAACCGTCATTGTTCTATTCCTTGATGCTACTTTGATAAATAAGAACTACAATGGTCCTGTACTTTCACTAAAAGGAGCAGGTTTTCCTGCCTAATCCTAATTCAGCATTGAGTTTCAAGAGGCTGAAATCCAGGATCCATAATTAGACATTATTCAGATTCTTTTCTTCTTAGCTTGGGTCTAGATTCTAGATATTGGTTTCTGGCTCCAAGGAAAATGCAAAAGTTCTGGCGGCTGAGAGTGTATAGTATTGTAAGAAGAAATCTGACACGATGATTCAAAATTTTGCACTGGAAATAAATACAATTTGCTCTAATTAATCATTCTTTGTTTTGACTCTGCATTAAAAGGCGCTTCAATTGTGCAAATATTGTTCCAAGTTACAGCCTCTGAGATGCAGGTAATTTGTGGCTGGCGTTTGCATCTTTTCGAAATAAAAATTATGCTTCTGCTTATTATTAATTGAGCTGCATTTGAATGCTGAAACATTTCGTTTTGCCCTTTGATTTCGCAGTGAGACTAACCAGCATCCAATATTTGTTATGAGGGGAAGTATTAGTTTCAAAAGTGAATAGATGAAGCGTGCAATCTACTTGAGTAGAATTTCCTGAAACAAATGTCAATTCTTTACATTATTCTATTTCTTGTTTTATTTTTCGTTCGTACAATTTAAATTATGGAAATAAATAGTATTGTAAAAAAAGATCGAAGTGACATGTAAAGAAATGCAGGGAAGGGGAATTCTCAGGCATATGTCTGCTTTTGTATCCCTGATGATAAGGTAGTCTCGACTTGAGATGTAAGCAGAAATGACTGTCACTAGTGTCGACGTGAGATTAAAAAAAGCTTGATTTTTTTTTTTTATCATCGATCAAAAAATAAATATATTTTCCATTAAAAAAGATTCATTTTAGTTAATTTTAAGTCAAAGTTTGACTAGTTTTAAAATGATAAAATGCTTAATTTAATTTAAACAAATCCATAAAATAGAATAAAAATGTTTTTTCTTGTCACGAATCTGACAATATTTTTATATTAAAAAGGCTAAATTATAATACTTTAATATCCTAAGTTTTAAGTTAACCATAACATAGTTATTATTCCTTGAAAATTTATTATTTCAAAATTTAAAAAATATGATGTGGGTATATTTTAGCAATTTGAATTTATTATTAGATTAGTATTTTAAATATATACTTTTTAAATCTAATATATTGACTTTTCAGAATTCTTTATCTGCTCTGTCTCTCTTTGGTTTCTTCTCAATCTTTTTTATTTTCTTTCAAATCTTAATTTTTGAACGATTAAATTCATTAAGAAAATTGATTCTTTCAAATGATTTAAATGATTATTTTAAATAATATTTTTTTTTATATCAGCAGCCATCTAATTTATCTAGATGGGAGTTGCATGTTTATTTGGATAGTCATAAATTTGATTCTCTTTTACTCATATTCTTCTTGTTGTGTTTACTACGAGGAAAAAAAGAGATAATGAAAAGAAAAAAAAACGAACATAACTTTTTTATCATTCCTTCATTTTTTTTAGGAAAGAAAAGAATGACGGAAACATAAAGAGAGTGAAGAAAAAAAGAGACTATATTTCCTTCAAACATAAAAAGGAAAAGGATAAACATTTCATTCTAAGAATATCTCACTTTATTTTTCAAAGAGTAATATAAGAATAATATTAGCATTTTATTTGTATAAATTATCAATCATTCTATGTTTTCATTCTTAGTAAATAATTAGGGGTGAACAAGGACCGATTAATTGGTCCATTAACAAAATTTTAAATCGGTCCATTAATATCGGTTTTTCAAAATCATTAATCATAAACCGTTTCATTAATTTCGATTAATCGGTACTTAGGTTTTAATTTTTGCGATTCGGATAACCAATAATTTTTTTAACATATAAAAATAATAAATTTATACAAATTACAAAATTCATTTTAATTGTTAAAAGTACTTCAAAATACAAAATATAAATCAAACATAATACTTATAAATAAAAAGTCAAAAGATGAATAATAGCTTCACAAACAATGGCAACATTCGAATATATTCAATATGAAATTCAAATATTTATTTAGTAAAAATATGTATTATATATTTTAGAGACTTGTGTATCATAATATTTATTCATATTTAAAAAATATATATGATTGGTCAAATTTTAGAGAATGAAATATAATTTAATGTATTATTTCATAAAAGTTTTAGAGAAAAAATATTTTAAAAAATTAGAGGTGTAAAAATCAAAATATTATATATATGAACCAGTTAACCGTGGACTAACAATTAACTGATACTCAAAAAATTGAAACAGATATCGAAAACCAAAAATAAAAATCGAAATCAGAATCGTTGGATCGGTTAACCGAAGAATCCGATTGATTTCGAATCAATTTTTTGATTAACCGAATTTTAGGTTTTTTGCTCACCCCTATAAATAATGAAAAATATTATATTTTTCCTACAAATAACTCCTACTTGATTTGGGCAAAGAAGGTGGAAAATGATAAGAGAATTTTGGCAAAATCATAAAAAATTTATACTATTTGTCAAAATCATAATTGTTTTTATAATATAACAAATTTGTCCCGCAATTCTATTCATTTATTTACTTATAATTATATTCACAATCAAAAACTTTGATCAATGTATATAACGGTTTATATATGCAAATTAGTGTAGTAATTTTGACATGCATATGACATATAGATTGATATACCTAACAACCTAAAATGAGATGATAATCGTAATATATTGGCAATTGGAGACTTTGGCAAAAAGTTCATAATCGATTATATATATTACTGCATAGGAAATTTTAAATATCTCATATTTATGACCTTAAAAACTTAAAAATCTAAAATGTGAAAATGATTGTCCAAGCCATTATAAGGAACACTTTACAATTATAATCAAGCAACGTGAGATATCTAACAATATGGAATAAAAAATATTTTTTAATTAATAAATTTATGTTAGTATTGGAGGCTAAAGTAAAAAAAATTGAAACAAAAAAGATAGTTTTATTTCACGGTATTAGTGGGGTAGAACATATTGTTGGTGAAATGATCACACTAGAGGAGGAGTGAATAATATGTTAACTAAATCTATTTGCCTAAATTCGATTTTAAATATTTTCTTAAACTACTTAGGCAATTCACAATTGAACGACTAAATGCGGAAGCGAGTAATAAATATAAGCAATGAGATACACAAAGAAAATAATGCTAACATAATTATTTATAGTGGTTCGGCCCCAATGCATACTCCACTTAAGCACATCGCTTAAGATTTTCAAACTAAACTTTACTAGATTAATTATTTCTCTTACAAAGAGAACTTTACACCGAAAAGTCTCCGCTCTCAAATCGAAGGCACTTCCACACCCGGAAGTATCCTGCTTTCCTACCGAGAGCACTCTCCCACCTCAACCTAAGGGATAACTCAACTAATCATATTAAACTAAGTTTACAATGATGAATTTAAGCCTTAACACCAAGGCAACCACCAACTCAATCAAACCTAGCAACCTAGGTTTACACAAGCTTTAATACAATGAAATAACCAATAAAATACACAAATAATGGAGCAAATAAATGATACAACAAATACTTAGCTCTAAACAAAGTTTTCTAGCTTCTTTTTGATGCATTTGATGGTGAATTAATGAAGTTAAGACTTACTCAAGGAGTTGAGAGATCAAAGCTAGGGTTTTTAAGAATAGTGGCTTAATCAAGCTCAAGGATCATCAAAATATGGCTCAAAGTATGTTAGATAAAGGGTGAAAGGTTGTCATGGTCTTATATATATAGGCCATGAAGAGAAGAGCAACAACTCTCTTCTCAACTGGTAAATTTTTGTCCGTTACCGACCGCCGGTTGCTTGCCGGTCGACCGACCGAGCGATTGTCGAGCGACCAAAGACATTCTGCCAATTCTGGGCATCGTTCGATCGACCAGTCGGTCGACCGAAATGCCTTCTGTCAATTTTTGTCTTCTACCGGTCGACCAGTCGGTCGATCGAACTAGGGCAGACCACTTGGTATGACTGAGTTTTCTTCTTGTTTGCTCATTTTTGGATTACGTCTTCACTAAGTCTACTTATATAATATTTATTAACTAAAGTTAATAACTTTAAAATATAAATATTATATAAGGATTACCCCCATTTGGATTCAAAAAATCAAAATTCTTAAGAATCAAAATCTAACTTTTGGGGTATAGTACAAATTTTCGAAAATAAGAACTTTTATAATCTCCAGGGTCAAATATGGGTAGGCTAAAGGTTTCCAAAAAATCCTTTAAAATATATCGTTATCTAGTTTTTACCTAAGGAACAATTACCGGTACTTTTGGTGCCGAGAAAATATCTAGGTTATATAGCCCTCCAACGATCTCCCTACGCTTAGTGAATTTCAGGGTCATTTTCTGATTTTCCAATTTTGAGGTTCGAGATTGGTTTTTGAGTTTCTTTGCATCATCATGAGGATTTATAATTTATCTAGACACCCTAAACCTAGACTCTATCTTTCTGATGAGTTCGAGCGCGTCGACCAACGTCCTTCCGATTTTTCGATTTCTATGATATTTTTGATTTCTTCGATATTTCTGATCGTGGGCGTCGTGCGCTAACCGATATGGAACCTAAAAATAATTTTCCATGAAATCATTAGTTCCATGTTTGTTATCATCAAAATCGAGATTAAGACCAAGGTTGTAAACCTTAGGCCAACAATCTCTCATTTTTTTATGATGACAAACATCCTTAAGAAAATATATCATTTAAGCACAAAAGGATATCAATCATGGGATTTCTCCTCATATCAACATGCATATCTAAATAATTATACTCCCCATATCTATATGCATGATTTTCCTATATTTTCTTCACTTTTTACCTATATTTTTCTCCCCATTTTGACATCAATAAAAAAGGACGAGAAAAGTCAACCTATATATGGTCAAAGTTTGGACTTAAAAACTAGTTTTCATGAAAACAGAGTCAACCAACTCAAGGGACGAAAACAACATATCGAATGAGAGACTAAGTAATACATGATATCATGAAAAGATAATCAAAATCCAAAACTAGGAATCATGTACTAACTCAAGTATCGATATTTCTAAGTATCGATCAAAATATCAAAAACCATTTTAGAAATGATTTTTCTCGGGTAATAGTGAGAACGATACCAAAAATAGAGTTATGATATCATACTTGAAGTCTCATTTAAAAATTTCAACGAAAATCCAAAGTATTCGAAAAATATGAGTAATTTTGAGAAGAGATATACTTTAGTGGCATTTTCGTAAATATTAGCTATTTTTCAAAAATTTTAGTTTTCATTCAAACTTTTCAAATATCAAGATATAATTATTTAAACCATGTTTATCAAGTTTGAAATGAAAAGAATGTCATTTGATCAAAATATGAACTTAGGACGCTTTCATTCGAAATAAACATGAAAACATGGAAATGACTAAGTATCAAATTTTGCTATCTACTCATGTTTTCTCAAACTTAGACACTTGGACATCGAACATGAGTGAATCTAAGTATGTGAGTTAAGTTTGGGCTGAAAATGAGATTTCTAAGTAACTTTGTTGATTTATGTCAAAGTATACTTCAAGTTTATAAAAATCAAACTCTTAAATCAATATAAAATCATATTCTTCATGAAATTTTTTGAAACTTTAACTGTAGAAACTAGATTTTTTTCAGGGAATCTATAGGTTTAAGAATCAATAAAAATCAGTTTTCTAGAAATTCCTAAAATTCCTAAAAGTCTAGTGGCATTTTCGTAAATTTCTGGTATTTTTTTGAAAGTTATCATTTTTTATTCAAACTTTCGAGATATCGTTGAATGATCATTTGAAATGCATGTGTCAAGTTTGAACTTAAAATAAATTATCTAAGTCTATTTTTCAACCGATCTTGATTTCAACCAAAAACTCATTTTTAAGATATCGCTCAAAATATCAAAATCATTTTTAGAAATGATTTCACTCAAAGAATAGCGAGAACGATATTAGATATGGAATCAAAATGGAATACTCAAAGTTTCATTTGCAGTTTTTGACGAAACTCAAAGTATATGAAAGATTGAATTTTAAGAGGATGATACTTTGTATTTTTAAAATCCAACTTTTAAATTCTACTATGAATTCGATTCTTAATGAAAATTTATGAAGTTTTTAGTCAAGAAACTAGATTTTTCAATGAAAGTGCAGTTTTAAGAATCATCGCAAAATCAAATTTCTATATTTTTCTAAAATTGACTGAAAATTCTAAAATTTCAATGCCATTTCTGTAATTTTCAATTATTTTTAAAAACGTATTCAGTCTTCATTCAAACTTTTATGACACCACATAATGATCATGTAAAGAGTGTATGTCAAGTTTGGAATGAAAATTATGTGATTAAGTCAATATATTAACCTAGCATAGGTTCATTCAAAACTAAACTAGTTATCATGAAACTTGCTAAGTGTCAATTTTATCATTTACTCATGATTTTTTCAAATTTAAACCTATGGACACCTAACATGAGTAAATCTAAACATGTTCCTCCAATATGGATTGAAAATGAGACCTCTAAATTAATTTGTTGACTTGGGTCTACTTGGTTCAAAAGAGATTATCATGAAGTGACCTCTAAGTCATTTTATCCATATCCATATGAATTTTTCATTATAAGTGCATGAAAATATGTCATACCTATTCTTAAATATGTTTATGAAGTTTGGACTTAAAATGAAGTGTCCAAGTCGATTTGTTGACTTGGGTAAAACTTTTCCAAGCTTAAGTCCCTTAAAGTGATCTAGTTATCACATTGTTCATCTGCACATGAATTTTTAAGTTTAAACACCTAGAATCATGTCATGTGTGTATCTAAACATGTTTATTGGGTGTAGACTTAAAAATGAGGTCTCTAGTGACAAATCTTAACCTAGAGCAAGTTTCATTCAAATAAGATATCATAAAAATTGTCTAAGTTATCAAAATTTTACTTACCCATAAAATTTCATATATTTATCATGCAAAAACAATCATGAGTATAGAGACGTCATTATATCACAAATATTCAAGTATTATACTAAGATTTTTGCAAAATCAAAATCATACCTCATTTTTGGAAATTTCCCCAAACATTCCATTTTCTTTTCATTTTCTTCATGATAGGCATTCTATTAACATTTTTAACTTGCAAGTAGACTTCATTAGTAGATAATGAAACCAAAACTACATGCAAGCGATCAAACTAAATAGCGAAGTGAGAAACCAAGTAACATTTTCCAAATTCAACTTCACTAAATAGCATAGATTCATTTTCAAATAAATCATTCATGATAACAAAATGAATCAAGAGATATCAAAATATGGAATATTTAAAAATTAAGATCTTCAACTCTTCCTATTGGTTGAAAACCGAAAGGGCATAGTGAACCTACAATTTGAAACCGCAATGTCACATGAGCTCGTTATAGGCTACATAGGTCTCCGAAGAGATCGGAAAATCAAAAAACAAAAATTATTTTTCAAGTCATATCATGAGCGGGCAAGACCAACTCAAATTTAACTAGTATCATAACTCCAACTTTAAGATGACAAGTAATATAAAGGAGATGATACTAAACATACTTAGATGTCAATTTTCATACCTACGACATCATGATGGCTTGAAGTTGCAACCAAAGATGGATTCTTCATTGAAGTCCATAGTCAACTTTAATTCTTCAATTTCCTTTACCATTGTGTGGTTGCTCCCCCTACAAAAGAGCATAAGACCTTTGACACCCAAATGACTTTAGGTCCTTAGGGGTTAGAGGACTTAGCTATCCAAAGTGTCTTAACTCCACTTGAGTACATCTTAAATGCGCAATCATATATAGCATGCTCATACACACCACAACAAAAACAATGACCATAGAACTTTTTGTTATCATTTTTCTTAGCATGAGATTTTGCATTAGAATGCATAGTATGAGATTTATGATGAACATAGATATTTTTGAAAGAAACATTTTTCTTTCCAATTTTCTTGAAGGAAGTTGAGTTTTTCAAATTATGTACTTCCTTGTTCAAGACCAAAATCTCATCTTTTAAAGCTTCAATTAACTTATGCACGACATATAGTTGAAATTTCAAAATATTGTTATCACTTATGATTTTTGAATTATCAAATTTTAAATTTTCATTTTCAAACTTCACCTAGTCTTTAGCATCTTATTTTCCTTATCTTTTCTAATTAATAAGCAAGACATACATCATATGACATGTCATGAGAACTAGTAGAACTAGCATTGTCATTTTCATTAGCATGACTAGATGAAGGAGAGTGTACCTCATCATTAACATCCATGAGGCTAAGTTTGGATGTGGCTTCATAGTCATGGCTAAAAGGTGCTTCAAGTGAGTGAGAGGTGAAGGTGGAAGCACTTGACCTCTTCATTGCTTCGTTCTTCATGCTTGGGCAATTTTCTTCACATGCCCATTTTCTTTGCAAGCATGACAAATTACCTTTCTTTTTCGGCTCCTGGAGCTACTTCTTTGACTAGAAGAGCTATGTGTATCAAAACCAAGATTAGGGGTAAGTGAATGACCATTGTCATCACTACCTTCATTAAATGTACCAATTTCTTCAGTTTTAGCATGATCGTATAAAATATTCAAACTAGCCCATAAATCAAAAGTCGTAGAGCAATGCAAGACTTTTTCAAGAACGCCATTTGATAAGGTGCAAAGAATACAATTCATGACATCTCCATTATACTTAAACATTTTCTTATCTAATTCACTCCAAGCATGCATGTCAACCTTAGGCTCAATGAATTCTAGTCTTAACATATTAAGGACACTAAAACCTTTGGTCTTTAAATATATGTAGATCCTATATTTCCAAAGACCAAAGTTCGAGGCATCGAACCTAGGAGGTGAAGACGCTAAATTCTCTAGTGCCATTTTCCGGATCGATGGATGATGTAGAGGAGAGGGTGAAATCTCAATCTACGACCCGCTCTGATACCAAATATTGGTAAAATAACCACATATAGGGGGGGTGAATAGTATGTTAACTAAATCTATTTGCCTAAATTCGATTTTAAACATTTTATTAAACTACTTAGGCAATTCACAATTGAACGACTAAATACGGAAGAGACTAATAAAGATAAACAATGCGATACACAAAGAAAACAATGCTAACATAATTATTTATAGTGGTTCGGCCCCAATGCCTACTCCATTACCTAAGCACCCAACTTAGGATTTCCAAACTAAACTTTACTAGATTAATTGTTTCCCTTACAAAAAAGACTTTACATCGAAAAGTCTTCGCTCTCAAATTGAAGGCACTTCCACACGCGGAAGTACCCTAGATATTTTTATTTATTTTTCCCTTTCATTGTTTGTGTTTGCTAGCTTAGCGGGCTAGTTCGAGGTCGAGTTGAGTCGACTCGTGGTCCGGTGCGAGCTTGCGAGCTCGGGTAAGTTGAATTATGAGTTATAATTACGTAGTTAATTGATTTAATTATATTGTATGTGGATGTGCATGTGCTTATATTTATTTTGGGTTAGATTGGATTAATTAAGCTTAGTCGGATTACCGGGTTTGGATTTGGCTCGAGGCGGATGCGGGATTGCTAAGAGAGTTAGTGGATTTAGGTTTAAGGAGGAGGGTATAACCCTCCCCCCCCCCCCCCCCCCCCCTTGGTGTGCGGCTCCCCAATTGGAGTCGCACAAGATTTTTGAAGGGAGGAGCCAAGCCGACAGCCGCCCCTCCCCTTCCCCTCTTGGAGCCGCCAAGCCCAACCGTCTAAAGCCGAGCCGAGCTTTCCTCTCCTTCCTCTCCTTCTTCCTTTCCCTTGGAGCTGAGCAGTGACCAGTCGCCTAAGCCAAGCCCTCCCTCCCTCTCTTCCCCTCTCTTCAAGCCGGCGACATAAGGAGGAGCCGCCGCCCCATCTCCCCCCTTCTTTGAGTCGAGCCACCATCTCTTGAAGTCGGATTCGAGGGCCGTCATTCAGGATTTCTCCTCTAATCATCCTTCCTATTTAGGTGAGTGGTTTTACCCCTCCTTCTCAAGTTTCTTCGAGTTCTTGAAGCCGTTCTTTAAGGCTATGATGATTTTGATTTGTTTTTCGACGATCGCTAGAATTATAGTTATTGTGGTGTATATAGTTTACTGATCATAGTCGTGTAACCTATCGTTATGATAAAAAAATATAGTTTGGAAACATAGGTCACACTCTGGAAACCAGATTCGGATTAGATACATCAGTTCCGAGCATCACAGTAAGCTAAACAAAACCCTAAAACAAAACCCTAATCTTGGTGATCTAAATTTTAATTGCATAATTAAAATTGAGCAAGGGGTCAGCATAATCTGTTATGAACCAACAAATAAGTTATGCATGAAATAAAATCTCATGGGTTTATGACATTACGGGTCTATGAGTTGGCGGTCGGGTATTGGAGTGTTGAGACACTTCCCAATAATGACACCCCTAAGACACCGTAGGAGAGACTTGACTTAGGTCATGATGCGTCATATCTTTATGAATGGGGAGAGGATCATTGAGGAGCCGGATTGTGGGCTAGGCCCGAAAGGTTGGATGGCTAATTCCCAACTTGTGGAACAAGTTCGGATGGGCAAATTCGGATTGTTCCTGCGTATCTTGTGGAACAAGTTCGGACGGGCAAATCCCGATTGTTCCCAAGATTCTTTATTTAAAGGGGTAAGTTCGGATGAGCGAATCCCGATTACTCCTACGTTATTTATTAGAACAAGTTTGGATGGGTAAATCCCGATTGTTCCAGTTTGGCCTCGTGGAATAAGTTCAGAGGGCCTACCTGATTATTCCCGAGGTGCTTTTAAGGAATAAGTTCAGAGGGCCTACCCGATTATTCATGTGATATCTTAAAGGGGCAAGTTCAGATGGGCGATTTCCGATTGTTCCTTTATGTCTTGTGGAGCAAGTTCGGATGAGCCAATCCTGATTGCTCCCGAGTTTCATTATATTAGGATAAGTTCAGTGGGCCTTCCCGATTATTCAAGTATGTTTAGTTGCCTTAGGGCATGGTAGGCTTAGGCATGTTGATCTTCATCGTTTAGGTGTTGGCTGCCTTCGGGCAGTTGGTGGCCAGATGACCTATTAGCTGGTCACTCCATTGTGACCTCTCCTACTTGAGTCAGGAGTTTTTGCTTTATGCATCATATCTGTGTTTGGTTATTCGTGGGGGTTGGTAGAACCGCTCACTGAGTTCTTTGAACTCACATGTTATCATTTTGTTTTATTTTGCAGAGCCTGACTAGTGAGGTAGGCTGGAGCGCTTGGCGCGATTGGAGGGCAGATGAGCCACATGATCTCATAGTAGTCCTAGTTAGGGGTCGTAGTTGAGTCTGTAATAGTTTGTCATGCAATGTGTTTTGGTATTCCGGAGTTGTAGTCCCTTGGAGACGTTTATGTCATTTATTTTGAATTTTATTATTGGTGGTCTATTGGACTTTGATTTATTATTTTCGCACTTTTCTCTTTTTTCTAAACTTACTTATGAAATCTAGTTTGGTTTTCATTTTGAATAATAAAACTCTTTACGTTCTTTTTGCTATGATTTATTATTATGAGTTGACATGTGCATGGTTTAAACTGCGGGGTATAGACACATATACCCTGGGCGATCACGTGACCCTGAGTTGGGGCGTGACAACTTAACACCGGAAAGTCTCTGCTCTCAAATCGAAGACACTTTCACACCCGGAAGTATCCCGCCTTCCTACTGAGAGCACTCTCCCACCTCAACCTAAGTGACAACTCAACTAATCCTAGTAAACTAACTTTACAATGGTGGATTTAAGCCTTAACACCAAGGCAACCACCAACTCAATCAAACATAGCATCCTATGTTTACACAAGCTTTAATACAATGAAATAAATAATAAAATATACACACAATGGAGCAAATAAATGATACAACAAATACTTAGCTCTAAATAAAGTTTCCTAGCTTCCTCTTGATGTCTTGGATGGTGAATCAATGAAGTCAAGGCTTACTCAAGGAGTTGAGAGATCAAAACTAGGGTTTTTAAGAATGGTGGCTCAATCAAGCTCAAGAATCATCTAAATATGACTCAGTGTATGTTAGATAAAGGGTGGAAGGTTGTCATGGCCTTATATATATATATGCCATGAAGAGAAGAGCAACAACTCTCTTCTCAACAGACAAATTTTTGTCTGACCGATCAAATCTGAGCAGACTACTTGGTCTGGCTGAGTTTTCTGCTTGTTTACTCATTTTTGGGTTCCGTCTTTACTAAGTCTACTTATATAACATTTATTAACTTTAAGTCAATAATTTTAAAACATAAATATTATATAAGGATTACCTCCATTTGGATTCAATAAAAATATCTAAAAAAATCAAAATCTAACTTTTGGGGTCTAGTACAAATTTTTGAAAACCAGAACTTTTATAATCTCTCGGGTCAAATATGGGTAGGCTAAATGCTTCCAAAAAATCCTTAAAAATATCTCGTTATCTAGTTTTTACCTAAGGAACAATTACCGGCACTTTTGGTGCCAAGAAAATGTCTAGGTTATATAGCCCTCCAAGGAGCTCCCTAGGCTTAGTGAATTTCAGGATCATTTTCTGATTTTTCAGTTTTTCATGATTTGAGGTTCGGGATTAGTTTTTGGGTTTCTTTACATAATCATGAGGATTTACAATTTATCTAGACACCTTAAACCTAGACTTTATCTTTTCGCTGAATCCGAGCGCGTCGACCAACGTCCTTCCGATTTTTTGATTTCTCTGATATTTTCGATCGTAGACGTCGTGCACTAACCGATATGGAACCTGAAAATAATTTTCCATGAAATCATTAGTTCCATGTTTGTTATCATCAAAACCGAAATTAAGACCAAGGTTGTAAACCTTAGGCCAACACATATTGCATGAATCCATGACCAAAACATAGGATTTCAGGTGATGATTCTTTCTTTAGGGGGCGTTTGGTATGAGGTAATCTGATTTAAAATTGTTGGGTGAAATAGCATACTAGAGGGGGGTGGAATAGTGTGTTTACTAAAACTTGTTGCCTAATTCCAATTTTAATCGTTTCTCGATTAGTTAGGCTAAGCACGATATTAATAGCAAGCGGAAGCAATAAATATGAAGCAATAAACACAAACAGAATATTAATGCTAACACAGCGATTTATAGTGGTTCAGCCCCAACGCCTACTCCATTACCTAAGCACCCCGCTTAGGATTTCCAAACTAAGTTTACTAGATTAAATCATTTCCCTTATAAAGAGGACTTTGACCCGAAGAGTCTCACTCTTAACCTAAGGAACTTCCACACCCAGAAGTCTCCGCCTTCTTACCGAGAGCACTCTTCCACCTCAACCTAAGGGACAACTCAACTAATCCTAGTCAACTACGTTTACAATGGTAGGTTTAAGCCTTAACACCAAGGCAACCACCAACTCAATCAAAACTAGCAACCTAGGTTTACACAAGTTCAGTTACAATGAAATAAATAATAAAATACACCAATATATAAATGGAGCAATAAATCAACCAATAAATCTCCACATTCTTTTCAATTCCCTTTAGTCTTCTAAATTTTACCACTTTCTCAATTTGCAAGTAGGCTTCATTAGTATCATAATGAAATCATATACCAACTAGCAAACTAACATACTAAATAGCAAAGGTTTAATGCAAAGTTTCATTTAAAAATCTTAACCTATGCTAGATAGTAGAGATTCATTTTAAAGAGTTGTCATGATATCAAAATGAATCAAAAAGATCTTAAAATATGAAATATTTAAAAAATAGGATCTCTAAACATGTTTAACTAGTTTGGACTTAAAAAGAATGTCTCTAATAGTAAATATCAACCTAGAGCAAGTTTCATTTAATGAAATTTGCCTAAGTGCTAAGATTCTACATACTCATGAGAATTCAAGGGTTTAACATGCAATTCTAATCATGAGCATAGAGACATAACTTAAGCTTAAACATTGAGGTATAACATTAAGATTTTATGGAAATCGAAATCATACCTCATACTTGAAAATTTAGCCAAACTAATCTTTTTCATTCTAATTAGCCTTCCATTTAACTTTAGATTTAACTTGCATGAGGAAATCATTGGTAACATAGTGGCATAATTATTTCAAGCAAGTTAATCATTCTAGATAGCAAAGTAAGCATCGAAGATTTCATTCAAAATTCAACTTTGCTAAATAGTTCGAAATCCGTTTTAAAGATAAAATTGAATGATATCAAAACGAATTTTAAGAGATCACAAATGAAATATAAATAAAAATATGATCTCCAACCCTTCCTATTGGTTGAAAACTGAAAGGCCACAATGAGCTTACGATTTAGAACCGTAAGGTCGCTTAGGCCCATTACAGGCCACATAGGTCTCCGAAGAGATCAAAAATCAAAAAATCAAAAAACATTTTTAAAGCTGGTCAAGAGTGGAAAATCTACTAATATTAATCATATATCAAAACTCCAACAATAATTTAAGCAAGTGAGTATAGGAGATGATACCAAAGTCTTTGATGCCAATTTTCATACCTATGGCATCATGATAGCTTGAAGTTGCAACCTCTTGGAGATTTCTCGTTTGGATCCAAAGTCAACTTCAATAGTCCATTCATCTTTACCCTTGTGTGGTAACTCCCCCTACAAGAGAGCAAGAAACTTTTGGTACCAAAATGGCTTTGGGTCCTTGGGGGTTAGATGGCATATGAATCCAAAGTGTCCTAACTACACTTTGATTTTTCTTGAATGCACAATACCACAACAAAAGCAATGTCCATTGAATTTCTTTTCATTTTTGCTATGGACATTAGATCTATCATTAGAATGCTTGACATGTGAAACATGATGAGTATGAGCATTTTTAGCAACAACATTCTTCTTCTTATGATTATGAGGTCTAATGCTAGAATGCATAGCATGAGAATGATGATGAACATTGTCATTCTTTACATAAGCACTTCTAGTGTTCTTAAGAAATGAAATATTTTTCAATTCGTTTACTTTCTAATTTAAAGACACAACCTCATTTTTCAATGAGTCAAGAGATTGATATAAGACATTAGATTGAGATTTCAAATTATTGTTTTCACTTATAATTTTTGAATTCTCAAGTTTTAAATTTTAATTCTCAAGCTTTAAGTCCTTAAGCTCAAGTTTCAACCTATCACGGGAAGAATTAAAAGAACTAGATTTTATTTTCTCATTTTCTAATTTTAACTCATCCACATGAAAGTTAAGCCTTATATTATATTTCTTTAATCTTTTATTTTCATTATCATTTTTAACAAGCAGAGCATACAGTTTCTTGTATTTACTTACTAACTCATCATATTGCATATCATGTGAACTAGAAGAGCTAGTACTATCATTATCATTATCATGACTAGATGAAGAAGAGAATACGTACCTCATTATTTGTAATTTTGAGGCTCACTTTGGAAGTGGCTTCATAGTCATGGGTAGAGGATGCTTCAAATGAGTGAGATGTGGATGTGGAAGCACTTGACCTCTTCCTTTCTTTGTTCATCATGGTTAGGGCTGTTCATGGGTACGGGTCGACCCAATGAACCCGATTACCCGACCCAACCCAATTAGTTTGGGTTGGGTTGGGTCGGGTAATCGGGTCAGTTCGGGTCAAACCCGACCAAACCCGATTTCAATTGGGTCGGGTATCGGGTTTTATACTTTGAAACCCAATTACCCGATACCCGACCCGATTACCCGATTAAAAATAATATAAAATTATTTCCTTCCCCATTTTACCCGATACCCATTAGTCCATTACGTGATTACCCGATTCGGCGATTCCCATTTCCCCAGCCCTAACTTTTTTTCTCTCGAGTCTCGACCTTCTCCAGTTCTCCCCTCGCTTCCTTCCCCAATCGCGAATCGCAGTGGACAGCCGGCGGTGTGTGAGTCGGGACTCGCGGTAGACTCGGCAGGGGCTGCAACCACCGGCGGCCGTCGACTCCTTCTGGCCTACCGGCGAGCGGCGGCCTTCCCTTCGCGTGAACAACCCTAGCGGCGGCCTTCCAGTCTACGACGAGTCCACGTCTCCATTCTTCTCGCCGAGCCTGTAACAGTGTGCAACCTTCTCCATTGTCCTCACCTAGTCGCCCAGCAGCCTTCTCTGTTGTCCTCACCTAGTCGTCGAGCAACCTGTCGCCGATTCCTCTGTCCGCACTTCGTAGGTAATTCTTCTTAATCCTTTGAGTTTTAATTCATTAGGGTTTTAGTTCAGTTTCAATGCTTTAATTATGTAATTATTGGGTTTCATGTCATCAAATTCATCCTTGACTACCTGCACAAGGCAATAATTTTGCCTATTCCGTATTAGATCAGAAGCATCTGATGGCTTTGAATCTGACAAAGCAAGAATGGTGTTAGGCTGTTAGCTTCAATTCACAGTGTTAGGCTGTTAGCTGAATTCACAGTTTCAATTCACAGTGTTAGGCTGAATTAGGGTTTCAATTCACAGTGTTGGGCTATTAGCTGTTAGCTGAATTAGGGTTTCAATTCACAGTGTTTCAATTCAATTCATCCTTGACTACCTGCACAAGGCAATAATTTTGCCTATTCCGTATTAGATCAGAAGCATCTGATGGCTTTGAATCTGACAAAGCAAGAATGGTGTTAGGCTGTTAGCTTCAATTCACAGTGTTAGGCTGTTAGCTGATTTCACAGTTTCAATTCACAATGTTAGGCTGAATTAGGGTTTCAATTCACAGTGTTAGGCTGTTAGCTATTAGCTGAATTAGGGTTTCAATTCACAGTGTTTCAATTCAATTCAATTCACAGGGTTTCAATTCACAGTTTCAATTCACAGTTTCAATTCCATTATATTTTTCTATAAATTAGGGTTTTAGTTCAGTTTCAATTCACAGTATATATGTCTGAATTCACAGTATAGGGTTTTAGCTGAATTCAGTTCTGTTTCAGTTTCAATTCAGTTCAGTTATATATATGTCTGGTTAAACTCCTTGCTAAAACAGTAAAACATGTATTTATATATATTACTTATGTTGTTTGAGTCCCATGCTTCTTTTATTTATATATGTCTGGTAATATGATAATATCCCTGAGTCCCTTGCTGAATTTGTTTGAGTATCATCCTTCTTTTTTTTTAAAAGGCTAAATGGCAAAGGAAAACAAACTTGGAACTAGTGGTACTCAAAATACTAGTAGTGGAACTGTAGTTGAAAGTTCTCCCACTCCAACGGCAATAAGTAGAGATATGCAACTAGAGACTCAATCGCAAGCTCCATCAGGACCACCACAAGATCCAACACAAGTTGGAATTTTAGAAAGTGCATCACAAGAAAAAGATTCTCAATCATTATCAAAAGAGGTATTGAAAAGAAAACCAACTAGAGCTCCTTCTAATGCTTGGAATCATTTTACTAGAGAAAAAGATAGGGCTGTATGCAATTATTGTAAGAAAACATATGCTTGCAATGCTGCTTGTCATGGTACCACAAATTTGTTAAAACATTTGAGGACATGTGAGAAAAATCCAAATAGAGAAATTGATAAGAAGCAGAAAACAATTGTTCTTGGCAAGCAATGCGAGGGTGATCCCGATACCACTGTTAGTATGAAACTTGCTGAATTTAATCAAGAAAAGACTCGGGCTGCACTTGTCAAGATGATAATTGTTGATGAAATTCCTTTTAGATTTGTTCAGAATCAAGGATTTAAAGATTTCATATCAGAGATTCAACCAAGATTTAAAATTCCTTCTCGTATCACTATTGGTAGAGACTGCATGGAATTGTTTAGAGAGGAGAGAAAGAAATTGAAAAGCATATTGTCCAAGAATCATCAAATGATTTCACTTACTACTGATACTTGGACTTCAATTCAGAATATGAATTATATGTGTGTGACTGCTCATTATGTTGATGACGAATGGGAATTAAATAAGAAAATCTTGAGTTTTGGTTTGATTGCTGATCACAAAGGTGAAACCATAGGGAAATCTTTAGAAAAATGCTTGAAAGATTGGGGAATTTTAAAAGTTTGTTGTATTACCGTTGATAATGCAAGTGCGAATAATCTGGCTATTGCATATTTACTTAGAGGCATGACTTATTGGAATGGTGTTACTTTGTTAAACGGAGAGTACATGCATTTGAGATGTTGTGCACATATTCTGAACTTAATTGTTAGTGATGGGTTGAAGGAATTTGATAATTCTATTAGCAAGATAAGAGCTTCTTGTAAGTTTGTTAAGTCATCTCCAGCTAGATTGGCTACTTTCAAGAGGTGTGCAGAAGAGGCAAACATAACTAGTAAGGCAATGGTTACACTTGATGTGCCAACCAGGTGGAATTCAACTTATATGATGTTAGATGTGGCTGAAAAATTTGAAAAAGCATTCATGCGGCTTGAATTTGAGGATCCTTCTTATATAATAGCTCTTGAGAATGAAGGAGGACCTCCTACTTTTGGTGATTGGAGTCGTGCACGTGTCTTTTTGAAGTTTTTGAAAGTTTTTTATGATGCAACTCTTTCTTTTTCTGGATCATTGCATGTCACATCTAACGTGTTCTTCCATAAGTTGTGTGACATTCAAAAGCTGTTAACAAAGTGGAGGCAAAGCGATGATGTGGTGCTACAAAGTATGGCAAATAGTATGAAGATCAAGTTTGATAAATATTGGGAAAATGATGGAAATCTAAATTATCTATTATTTGTATATGTTTTTCTTGATCCGCGTTACAAGTTGGAGTATATTGAGTTTTGTTTTCAACGGATGTATGGTACTGAAAAGTACAACCAGACAATGACAAAATTGAAGGATCTCATTCATAAATTGTTTGAGCATTATACCATGTTTCATCCCCCTATTGATAGTGCTGATTCTAGTAGTTTACTATCAAGTGCTACCTCGCAGTCTCATATCAATAATGAGGATGATGATCCCAAAGATGATTGGCAAGATGAATTTAGATTGAAAGTGAAGAAAAAACAAGGTGAGGTGAAAAGAAATGAGTTGGAAAGATACTTGGAGGATGATGTTGAAGACAACTTTGATGAATTTGATATATTAAAATGGTGGAAAATGAAAAAAATAAAGTATCATGTTCTCTCTTGTATGGCTAGGGACATATTGGTTGTTCCACTTTCTACTGTATCATCGGAGTCTGCATTTAGCACGGGAGGTCGAGTTCTTGATCCATTTCGTAGTTCCTTACATCCTTCTACTGTTGAGGCTTTGGTTTGCACTCAGAATTGGTTAAGAAAACGAGTTGCATTAGATGAAGTTGAGAAGATAGAATCAGGTATAAACACTAAA
The DNA here is from genome assembly GCA_034359265.1 of Canna indica. NCBI lineage: Eukaryota > Viridiplantae > Streptophyta > Magnoliopsida > Zingiberales > Cannaceae > Canna > Canna indica. Next base: position 18,649,936 of record CP136892.1, read on the forward strand.
GTTCAAATCTATAATTTTTTTTTTACTTATTGTTATAATTTTTATTATTCTTCTCACTTTTATTATTTTATTGTTAGAGTTGTTGGAAATTCAGAATTAAGCTTTTTCTATGATTCGAGCGATGTTTTGAATTTGAAGCCTTGAAGGTAACATATTAACATTATTCGTTTAATAATGTAATATAAAAATATTCTAACACTTTGCTTGGATTATTGCAGGTTCAGATGAAGCTTTTGGTTTATCAATATTCTAACATTTTGTTTCTTATGTTCTATGTGTGTATAGGATAATTTAGTTGGTTGTACTTATCATTATGATAAGTTTATTTTGTTGGCTGGTGCCACTTTATGATTAGCATGGCTAAGTGTTGGAACCAGGTATTGCAACATTCTATTTTTTTCATTATCTAGTTGTTTATATTTTTCCTGCTTGTTTTTTTTTAGTTCAAACTCTCTTTTACTTTGGTTATTTAATACCAGAGAATCTCAAATGCATTAGAATCTAACTTACAAAGTTACAATAGAATGTATTGAATACATATGCTATTAGATAAACGAATGAACTTAGATTTTTCTTAGGTCGCAAGCAACTAAGGATAAATCTCGCAACTATCTAACACCCATATGCTAACTATGTTTTGTGCTATGCTGACTCATGTACAACGATTAAGCTTGAGTCCGGATTTGGGTGGGTTTAGACTTTAGACAAAATGCCGGCTGATATGTAAAATTTGAAGTTGTGTATTAAATTCTCAAAAAACCAAGGTAGGTCAACTTGACCCTTCCTTTCTTCCTTGAAAAAATTGGAAAGTACCTGAACCGGACTGAGTCAATCAGTATACCTGCATACCGGCGCAGGTTTGGTTCGCTATGCCAGTTTGGTTCGGTATGAGCCAGATTTAAAATATTGCTTTCTGTTATTTTTATCCTGCTGTTCCAGTTTGTTTAAAACTTCAAATGCCTCTGATATGCTGGATAATTCTTTATTATGGTGTATCTTAGATTGCAGAGGATGGAAACAAAGATGTTGATGGAAGGTTTCGAGCACTTGTTGCCATTGGCACACTTGTATCCTTTACAACTTGGTTATATTAGTTCCATACTTTGGACTTAGTGTTTAGTGTGTTCATTCATGTTAGCTGATATGCATAGTACACTGATTCTGCCATACAGATGCATCATCTTGCATATGCTGGATAAGTGTCACATAAACTTATTTCCATGTTTTTCTTTGAATGTCACCTCACTGGATATAGTAAGCTTTAGTGAAGAAATATGCTTGACCTTGACTTGTGCTTCAGATGTTAAATGGTCTCATCAAATCAATTGTTATTCAATTCGATGTACTTAGCATAGCCAAAGAGGCAAAAGTTTCAAAGGAACCAAAGATTGCTGAAGTTGGAGCTGACATTGAGATGCTAGTTAACTCGAAGTAGTGGTTACTTATTTGGTGCTCCAGAAAATATCCACTCTTCTATGACCCAAAGCATCTATAGCTGGGCGAGAGATCCATAGCTTTTGATTTTTTCTGAATTCTTCAAAGGCAGCGGATTTAACATGTGCCTTTGTTGGCATTACATAACTGTTTATTGCATGACGCAGAGCATGACTTCTGGGATAAATGGTTTTGTTAAATTGCAAATTTGAACACATCGGAATGTGCAGATTGGTAGAATTATTGTTGTTATGTTAACTGTTCAAAGCTTAATCGGGTAACCCGACTACCCGACCCGACCCGACCCGACTTAGGTTGGGTCGGGTCGGGTCGGGTTTGACAGGTAAAATTCTCGAAACCCGACCCAACCCGACCCGACTATTTTTGGACGGGTCGGGTCCATTTTTCCTCTAAACCCGACCCGACCCGACCCGTGAACAGCCCTAATCATGGTAGGACAATTCTTCTTCACATGCCATTTTTTTAAACACATGACAAATCACCTTTCGTTTTCGGCTCTTAGAGTTGCTCATTTGACTAGAAGCACTATGGACATCAAAACCGAGATTAGTAGTAGGTGAGTGACCATTGTTATCACCACCTTCATCAAATGTGCCAATTTATTCGGTTTTGGCATGATCATATAAAACATTTAAAGTAGCCCATAAATCAAAAGCCGAAGAGCAATGCATGACTTTTTCTAGAATGCCATTTGGTAAGATGCAAAGAATATAATTCATTACATCTCCATTATACTTAAACATTTTCTTATCTAATTCACTCCAAGCATGCATGTCAACCTTAGGTTCAATCAATTCTAGTCTTAACATGTTAAGCACACCAAAACCCTTAGTCCTTAAATATGTGTACATCATATATTTCCAAAGACCAAAGTTTGAGGCATCGAACCTAGGAGGTGAAGACGCTAAACTCTCTAGTGTCATTTCCAAATCAAGAGACGATGTAGAGGAGATGGTGAAATCTCAATCTACGACCCGCTCTGATACCAATTATTGGGTGAAATAACACACTAGAGGAGGGGGGGTGAATAGCGTGTTTACTAAAACTTGTTGCCTAATTTCGATTTTAATCGTTTCTCGATTAGTTAGGCTAAGCACGATATCAATAGCAAGCGGAATCAATAAATATGAAGCAATAAACACAAACAGAATATCAATGCTAACACAACGATTTATAGTGGTTCGGCCCCAATGCCTGCTCCACTACCTAAGCACCCTGCTTAGGATTTCCAAACTAAGTTTACTAGATTAAATTATTTCCCTTACAAATAGGACTTTGACCCGAAGAGTCTCACTCTCAACCTAAGGCACTTCAACACTCGGAAGACTTCGCCTTCTTACCGAGAGCACTCTTCCACCTCAACCTAAGGGACAACTCAACTAATCCTAGTCAACTACGTTTATAACGGTGGGTTTAAGCCTTAACACCAAGGCAACCACCAACTCAATCAAACCTAGAAATCTAGGTTTACACAAGTTCAGTTACAATAAAATAAAAAATAAAATACACCAATAAATGGAGCAATAAATCAACCAATGAAGTACTTAGCTCCGCAACAAGATTCCTAGCTTTCTCTTGATGCCTTTGATGATGAAACAATGAAGGTAAGGCTCAATCAAAGGGATGAGATATCAAAGCTAGGGGTTTTCCAAGAATTGACTCAATGAAAGCTCGGATTTGATCAAGGATGGCTCAATGAAGAGCAGGAGTGATCAAAAAGTGTCTTAGGAAGGCTTAGGACTGTGTATTTATAGAGCCAAGAAGAAATGGAACGAAACAGTTGGCTCAACGAGCGAAAAACTAGCTGTTTCCACTATTCGGGCGCTTGCCGATCGATCGTCGGTCGACCGACCAATCGATCGCCCAGCGACCGCTGGCCTTAATCGCGCTGCTCGGTCGATCGATGGGTCGACCGAATGAGTCACGACATGCGATCCGCAATCCGATCGACCGATCGGTCGACCGACGTAGCTTCTGCCAATTTTTGGCCTTTGTCGGTCGACCGAAGTAGCCTTCTGCCATTTTCTGGCAAATTTTGATCGATCGAATTGGCTACTGCCTATTTTTAACACTGTTCGATCGATCGAAAACTGGGCAGACTACTAGTTTGTTTGGTTTTCTTGGCTTGTAACATTTATTAACTTATGTAACATTTATTAACTTTAAGCTAATAACTTTAAAACATAAATATTTTATAAGGATTATCCCCCATTTGGATTCAATAAAAATATCTAAATAATCAAAATCTAGTTTTTGGAGTCTAGTACAAATTTTCTGAAAACGAAAATTTTCTAATTTTTCAAGTCAAGAATGGGTAGGCTAAAGACTTCCAAAAATTCCTAAAAAATATCTCGTTATCTAGCTTTAACCCAATGAACAATTACTACTATTTTTTATGTCAAGAAACTATCTAGGTCATATAGCCCTCCAAGGAGCTCCCTAGGTTATTTCAGGACGGTTTCCGAGTTTTCATATTTTGGGACTCGGGAATGGTTTTTGGGTTCTTATGCATCATCATGAGGATTTTACAATATAAACTAGACACCCTAAACTTATACTCTATCTTCCCGACGAATCCGAGCGTGTCGACCAACGTCCTTCTGATTTCCCAATTTCTTCGATATTTTCGATCGAGGACGTCGTGCGCTAACCGATATGGAACCTGAAAGTATTTATTAATTAAATCATTAGTTCCATATTTGTTATTATCAAAATCGAGATTAAGACCAAGGTTGAAAATCTTAAGCCTAACAAATTACCGCGTTTTGTTAAAATAAATTATCGATAATCTGGATGCCCAAGGTAATCTATATTATCACTCAACTGGTATTCCACATTAACAAAGGAGGGGTGGCTATGTGGATTATCATAAAGTGGTAATGTTATTTTTTGTTTTTGACAAAAATACCCCTACTATAGTACCCTATATTAACATAGAAAAAAACCACCGTCTTATCTCATTCTCGCGCGTTGCTACCTCCTCCTGTACCCTCCTCATCTCCTGTGGCCCTCTGCACCTATCGCCGCCCTCCTCATCTCCTGTGAAACCTACTGCCGCCCTCTTCATCATTTGAGGGTATTTTAGTTAAAGATATAAGTTTTTCAATAATCTTTTTTTTACCAAATAAGGTAATGTGGATTACTGGTGAGATTATCAGTCCATGCCAAGTATGGTAATGTTACATTATCGATAATTTAATTTAAAAGTGATAATCTATTTGAGTGGTAATATAGATCCCTAGTAATCTTAAGCGGTAATGTACCAAATGACCCTTAGGGGGAGTTTAGTATGAGGTAATCCAAATGGATTATTGGCAATCTGAATTAAAATTACCCGACTCATCAGATTACCGCGTTTGGTTGAAACATATTATCGGTAATCTGAATGTCCATGGTAATCTACATTACCACTCAATTGGCAATCCACATTATCAAGGGAGGGGGTGCATGACTATGTGGATTACCAATAAAGTGGTAATGCTATTTTTATTTTTGACAAAAATACACCCACTAAAATACCCCTATATTAATATAGAAAAAACTCATCTTATCTCATTTGTGCACGCATCTACCTCCTCTCATGCCCTCTTCACCTGTCGTCACCCTCCTCATTTCCCGTGCAACCTGCAAGATGATCTTTGGTCGTCACCTCCTATGTAGGTTCTGCACGGATGACTTTTCATGAATTTTTTTATTCTATGAATATTTGAGGGTATTTTAGTTAAAAATATAAGGTAGTGTTTGATTGGATAAAATAGATGATGAATGAAATATTATTCCTTATGCCCCACTTATTTTTTTATTTAACTGCAACTTATAGACAAGGAATAGGCGGGTCATAAGGAATAGATAAGGAATAGATAAGGAATACTATTCCTCATGCATGGGGAATACTATTCCTTACCTAAACTCAAGGAATAATATTTTCTATCTATTATTTATAATATTTTTCTATATTGTCCTTCATTATTTGTAATATTACATAAGGATATAAAAAAATTAAATTATTAAATTAATTTTAATAATTACATATATTAAATAGATAATTATTATTTTAGTAATTATTTTTTAAATATTTATTTTTTTATAAAAATAAAATAAGTTTTATTTTTATTATTTTAAATTAATAAATTATTTTTTATTAATTCACATTTTATTATGTTATTATTAATTAAAATAAATTAAAATATAATTTTTTATATTTTAAAAGAACATTTGAGTCATTTTTTTATATTGTTCTTCAATATTTATAATAAGAATATAAAAATTAAATTATTAAATTAATTTTAATAATTACACGTCTTAAATAAATAATTATTATTTTATTATTAAATAATATTTTAATAATTATTTTTTAAGATTTAAATATTTTTTATAAAAATAAAATGAATAATTTTTTTTTATTTTAAATTAATGTTTAAGAATTCTTAAGCAAATAAAGTAAATATATTCAATTTTATTAATAAAAAATATTTTTTATTTAACTTTTTATTTTTTATGCTAATCAAATAAAATAATTATATTCTTGATCTAATTACAATATCAATCAAATAAAATAATACTATTTGTCTATTCTGTTTCTATTTCTATTTTTATCTATTCATATTTTTTATGAATTCACTTCATCCAATCAAACACATCATAATAATTTTTTTTATACCAAATAAAATAATATGAATTATGCTAAATAGGATAATATAATATTATTATAATTTTAAAAATAATAATTTATTTGAGTAATAATCTAGATCACGGTAACGCACCAAATGCCTAGGATTTACCATTTAAATAAATAAATAAAGCAAATACTTGAATACTTTCGTCCCTTTTTACTCGTGAATTTACCTTCGTTTCTTTTGTTCCTTGCGTAACAAGTTTTCAAACAAACCCTAACGGCATTTTTGTTTCGATGAACCCCTGTGTCTCTCTCCGTCTTCTTCTCCCTGCGACGACGCCTGAAGGTGATCCCTTCTTCTTCTCCTCCTCTTCTTCATCGATGTGGATCCGAGAGCTCGCGTTTTCTATATTTATTGATAATTTTTCTCCTTTCTCTTATTCTTCGTCCTCCTTCCGCCATCCTCTTGTTATTTTTCTCTTCTTCTCCACTGAACTAATAGGGGTCTTACAGCTCCTTTTTTTCCATCCTTTCTCTTCTCCTTCATCCTAGCTCGTTCCTCTTCTTATTCTAATATTCTTTTCCATTGATCTGGATCCGAGAGCTCCTGTTTTGATTCTCTTTCTCTTTTATCTCTTCTGCAAATAATTTCAAAGATGACCCGCAAATAGATTTTTGAATTTATTTCTATTGGAGTAACATAAATAGTATAGTTGCTCTTGATGCCTACATATATTTCTGGTCGGGTCCATTGATTGTCGTTTCCAGCATGTTTGTTTTGCTAGAAATGCCGAAAACCGACTAACCAAGCCAGTTGATCCAAAAAAAGGGGAATTGACATGCTTGGATTTTTGCTTTACACACTCGATCTTTTTGTAGATTGGTTGATTTAAAAAATATTTTTATTAATTCATATAAAAAATTGCTGCAGTATTAGAAGATTGACACCTGCAAACTTGCAAGATTCTGATATCTGCACTTGCAAGGTATAATTTGTTTTTAGGTAGATAGATTTGGAGAAGATTCTTATAATTTTATCTATGATCTTTTAAATAAAATGAATTGTATTAGCAACCATGTAGCCATTTTAGCAGCCATTAATTGTTTGATCTTCAGAAGGTTGCTTTTTAAGATAAATGCAGGTCATTATGCTTCATGAATAAAGAACAAAACCTGCCCTTCTTTTCTCCCTATTAAACATTCGTTTTTTCTTATTTATCTATGACTATATAAGTATATATACTTGTTTGTGAATGAAACTTATGTTGCATAGCACTTTGATAATGAATTTTGAATTTGAATTAATTTCTTCAATTCTATTGCGTATCCTATTTTTAGTTGAAACTTGCATGAGCTCAGTTATCTTGCTTGAAGAAAAAAAAATGCTGCATACTAGTTATTGACATTTACTTTTTCTAATTGTCAAATGTCAATGTACAGTCATCTTCATTTTGCACTTGCAAGAGCTTCACCTGCATATTAATTGACTTGTTTCTTTTATAATTTATTTTTCTTAGCTATGCCATCAAAACATAAAGCAGCGTGGTGGATTAAGTTGGCCTAAGTTTTGATTTATGTCTTATTGTGTTGCCTACGTTTTGTCTATTCCCCTGTGCCTATGGTGAATAAGTTGGCCTTATTCCCTTTTTCATCTATGCTTATTATTATTTATCCATTTCTCTTGATCAAGCGAAGCATAAAAAGTTGAATCTGTACAGTTGGTGATTAGTTTTAATGGTGATGTCACAAATATAAAGATTCTCAATTTCCTGCCTTTGACATCTATTTATTTTTAGATCATTTTCTTCCTTTGTCTATCCACTTTTAGTTGGAGCTCTGCAATTCCCTGTTTGTGGACTTCGAAACTTCATCTATTCTCTTGCTGATTATAAGCATCTTGAGAATATTTTCAAGTTTTTTTAAAAAAAAGAGAGTTTTCAAGTGAAAACAAGCAACTCCACATGTGAATTTTGTTTGAACATCAAGTAAATATTACTAACCAAAAATTTCAATCCTAATTCTCACTTTCAAGTGAACTATCATTTCTTTTTGAGCAATAAGGATATTTTAAAAAAATCAAAGTATAAATTTTTTGGTGCCCTCAAAGACCTTTATGAATAACACAGAAATCCAAAAATGGAGATTTCCTAGTTAGACATTTGATTGCCTGCCTCCAAACAATAGTTATGCTCTTCCATATGTATTATTGTGAGCAATCTTTCTAGATATACTCCTTTCTTTATAATGATATCACCATAAATAAAATAGCAGGACTAGCAATATAGGCAAAGGGAACCCCTAAAATTATCCAAACTCCAACCTGAACCCAAATAACTCTTTGTCTACATGGACCTTCTCAGAACTCAGCTATATTTTAGGCATAGTCAACTACATATTAGTTCTTACCCAAACTCAAGCTTGACCGGAACTTCGACTGCTGTACTTACTACCCGAGCACAATTAATGGGGCTTGAAATCAAAATCAATTGGATCATATAGGTGCGTGCACTGGAAAGCCTGGACCTGTTGCCATCCTTACACAGTCAGATCCTTCAGTTGCGCACATCCTTAGCCTTCATCTCTTGGCTTGTGATCTGGATTTTCAGATATTTTTTAGATGATGTATATTAAAATTTTGAATCATAAGAGTGAAGGTTGGAACTTGAATAGCCTTCATTAATCATAAAACTCATCTCAGGCATAATCACATAAAGAGAGTAAAGCAGTTTTTTCAGGAAATTGCAGAAACTTCATTTTTCTCTTGTTTAAAGCTGAAATTACTTAACTATGACACTTCTAGCTTTTGAAAAGGGGAGTGTGATACGAAGATCATATCATCCTAGAAATAGAATGGTGTATTATGGCATGCACCTTATTATTTTATTTAAATATTTACCTTAGTATGGTAATATTTATTCTGAAATCTATGGTTCTGAAAAGTTCTATAATTTGGGAATTTATATTATTTTATTGCAGAGAGCAGGAGATGGGAATAATCAGGAGTAGTTTCTCTTTTATGCTAGGAATGGGTTGTGGTGTTTTCATTGCTCAGAACTATGAAGTTCCAAACATGAAGAAGCTTGCGAAAGAATGGCTGTCAAAGGCAGACGACTGGGAAAAGACACTTCGAAAGCCAAAGAAAGATGATGAGTAATGACATTTTTGTATGTCGAAGAAAGATCTGACACAATAAAGCCATTTTGATGCATGTGGTACACAAATTTAAATATCGGGATCTTATGTTTTAGTTTCTCACATGTTATAGTTGAACTGTGTACATAAATTGCCGTTCACTAATAACATTTTTAAAGATAGATAATATCATTTCTAAGTCATGATAACTTGGGAAAATATTTGCTTTTTTAGACTGAAATTTTTCTGTTTGTAGTCCATTTATAACTTAGACGATTGGCGGGTTTTTTATAAACCTGCATATATGTTAACAAACATAATTTTGGGCCAATTTGGTTGGATGGCTTTCAAGGCAGGAGTGCACATGATACCCAAAATTTGGTGTTTGGTTGGGATATTTTAATAATTTGGTATGAGTACAATTGACAATTAATTCCTTTTCTCTCTGTTTTTTTATAAAAATGATTGATATAATATGTTTATAATAGGATAAAGTATTAAGGGAGAGTATTAAATAAAAAAAAATTAAATTTAAACATCGAATATAATATTAATTTTATATTCTTTTAATTTTATTTTCATAAATTTATTTCTTATTATTCTATACCTTGAGATGATGTAGCTGGCTAAGATCATACCTCATCTTTTTTTATCAGGTTTGTCATTTTATTTGATGACATGTTTTTTTAAATATATTATGGTATTTTATATTCAGAATTTATATCTTATATACAAATATAATAAAATATCTAATGACGTGTTTAAAATGTATTAACATGTACTATAAATATAAAAAAATGCCTAATTTTCATTTTAAGTAGATTAATAAAATATCAAAATCAAGCGGGCGCTGAAATTAAAATTGAATTCAATATTTCATGATATTCAAACCTGATTTTGGTTCTTGATTAACAACCTAATAAATCATTATAATAGATTCATTTATATTCTTTTCTTCGCATATGCTAATGACAATCACAAAATAGTTTTGGTTAGTTAGGATATGACAGGATAATAAATGAATGATAATAAAATATGATAGGATAAAAATGAATGATAGTACTAGATAAGATTTTTTAAATATGATGTTCTACTAATGTAATATTAATTTTATATTTTTTAATCTTACTTTTTTTTAATCGTGCACTAAATAAATAGTGAATTTCGTATCAGAGTTATAATTTATGTTTTGATTTATTGCTTTATTTTTATTATATTTGTGCTTTATTGTGTTGTCATTTAAATCTTATTGAAGATCTAGTATTAGAGGCATAAGTGCACCATTATAAACTAGGTTTAAAGTGTTCTTAGGAGAGTGAAGTGGGAAAGTGCATTCGAGGAGAATGCAAAGACTTTTCGATGTAAATTCCTTAATATAAGGAACTTTTTAAATAGTGGATTTAGGTTGAAATTCAAAACGGGATGCTTAGATAATGGAGTAGCCAGGGTGCCAAACCACTATAAATCTTGGTGTTTGCATTGCTCATTTGTGTTGTGCTTTATTGCTTAACATATTATCGCTTCTGCTTATCATTTAAATTGCGCATTTGCCTAAGTTTACAAGAAACAACTAAAACTGAAATTAGGCTTAAAATTAGCATAACACACTCTTCACCATCCTCTAGTGTGCCATTCACCTCACATTTCGTATCAAAGTAGGTTCATAGCTTGAGATTTCACCATCTCAATTACATTGAACTCCGATCCAAGAATGACACTAGAGGTGATAGTCTCTATACTACCTAAGTTCGATCGAGACTAACTTTGATCTTTGAAAAGGTAGAATGTACACATTCTTAAAGACTCAAGGTTTAAGAGTTTTTGACAAGGTAAAAACTCAATATGTTGAACCTATGATTGATATGCATGGACTCAAAATGCAATTGACTTGTTTGATTTGAATGCAAAAGTCATGAATTGCATATTTTGTTCTCTGCCAAATAATATCTTTAAAAAAATCTTACATTGCACATCGGCTTTTGATGTTTGGGCAATTTTAAATATGTTGTATGATTATGCAAAAATCAAAGAATTAATCACTCTTGATGAAGGTGGTTATGACAATGGTCATCCTCATAGTACTAATGAGATTTTTGATGCCCAAAGCACATCTAGTTAAAGGAGCATTAAAAATCAGAGAAGAAAGCTAAGGTGCTCCCTTTGTTAAGAAAATGAATATAAAACGAGAAATTGTTCCCATTTGAAGAAAAGAACCAAGAAGAAGAATGCTTCCAAGGCCACCTTTGAATCTAGTGGAGAATCTTCTCATCACGATGAAGAAGCTACTTCTCATTTATACCTCATGAGACTTAATAATGATGTAAACTCTTCATCTTCTTATCATCATGAAAATTTTGATAGTGATATTAGCTCTTATAGTTCTCTTAACATGTCTTACAAGGAGTTAGTAGAAGAATGTCAAAAAAAATGCCACGATTTTTTAAAATAATAAGGAAATTAAAAAGATAAAAAAATAAAATTTTAAGTTTACTAGTAATTTGCATGTCTTAGAATTTGAAAATGAAAAAAAATTAAAACTAGTATGTTTGATACATGCTATGCTATGATACTTTAGATCTTGGAATTAAAAAATTGAAAACAAAAAATATGGACTAGAAAAATGAAAATGAAAATTTGAAAAATGAACTGAAATATAAAAAAAATAATTTTAAAATTGAGAATGAGATTTTGAAAAAAAAAACTAAAAAATCAAGAATGAAAATTGCATGTTGAAATCTCAAACGCAAACTTTATATAAATCCATGAATGATTTAAATAATGAGGTTTTATTCTTGAGTACGTGAGTTGATGAATTCACTAATGTTTCATCTTTTAAGAGTTTTAATAGAAATCTTTCATTTAAGAATGTTCATACTCATCATGCATCATATGTTAAACATTCTAATTTTAAATTTCATGTCCATAAGAAAAATGAAAATAAAAAAATTCATAATTTTAAATTTTTATTGTAGTATATATGGTTATATTATTCATGATTGTGCATTCAAGAAGAATCCAAGTGTATTCAAGACACTTTGGATTCCTAAGCCTATTAACTCCCAAGGACCCAAAGTCATTTGGCTACCAAAAATTTCATGCTCTTTTGTAGGGGAGTTACCACACAAGGATAAAAGATTGATAATATGTTGAAGTTGACCAAGGACCCCAATGAATAATCTTGACATGGTTGCAACTTCAAGTAACATCTTGATGCCTAGGTAAAACTAACATCTAAAGTACCTTAGTATCATCTCTTACACTTACTCATTTAATTAAAATTGGAGTGTCTATACATGATTAATTTTAGTTAAAATTCATCTTGGTATGATTTTAGAAAATTATTTTGATTTTTGATTTTCAGGCTCTTCGAAGACCTACGTGACGGCGTGACCTATAACGAGTCTATGCGACCTTGCACTTTAAAACCCTAGACTACTCATTGGTCTTTCGATTTTCAACCAACAAGAAGGGTTGGAGATCTACCTGTTTAATATTTTGAGATCTCTTTAATTCATTTTGATATCTATTCTTGCCTAAAGCCGGGGTTAAGCGGTCCTGCGTGTCTCCTGGTCCAGTGCGACTCCGGCAGGGACCTGCAAAGATACTTTGACGCTCAAATAAGAAGGAATTCCAAGTGATGGGTATCAAATGAAAAAAAATAATTGTCACATGATTTGTAAATTTGAATCAATTGCGGGCTATCATGGCCTTTTAGTTTATAATGACATAGAATATTAGGGGCGATAAAAAGACCCGAAAATTAATTCAGTCAACCATGATTCGATCCAAAACTGAATCGAATTTTTTGGTTAATTGATCCGACGATTTCGATTTTGGTTTTGGTTTTTTAAACTTTTGGTTTTCGGTTTCAGTTTTAATTTTTACACCCCCAAAATTTTTAATTTTTAATTTTTCTTTACGAAACATATATAAAATAATATTGTTCTTGCCTGAAGCCGGGGTGATGCGGTCCTGTGCATCTCCTGGTCCGGTGCGACTCCGACGAGCGTACCTGCAAAGACTTTGATGCTCAAGTAAAAAAGAATTCCAAATGATGGGTATGAAAATAAAATCAGTAGTACACCTGATGTATGTTGTGTTTGTATGTAGTGCAAGATTAGGGATGTCTTGAGTGATGATGTCTCTCTGAATCTTATGAGGATATGCTCGGAATGGATCGAGGTATATCCAGAAGATGTCGAGTTCATTACTATTGAATTCCTAGTAATTAATGAGGACGTGGATGTCCTTATATGATCGGGTAGAGCCTCTGAGCTAAGTAGTATTTGGTTTAACTTAAGTTTGGCTCATGTGTGCAGGTGCTTTTTGGCCTATTTTGGCCGGGCCCTAAGTGTTGATCCAGTTCACAGCCCTCGAGCTTGGTCGGAGTATGAGGACTTCGTGGCGAGCTCTAGTAGTGTGCCGACTTTTGACCTCGGATTGACACATGAATATTTGCCATGCTCCTTTCTTAGCCAATTAGCTGGAGTAGGAGACCCCGGCATGCGTCGATTGTGCCGCCTCATGACTCTTCACTTTTTGAAGTTAATGTGGCAGTTGTGAGGAGGAAAGAGTGTCTTTTCGTGTGTCCGCCGCCTATCCAACTTTAAATTCCGACAAAAGGAAGTAATTATGACTTTGGAAATTTGACTATCGGTTTCCAAGGTACTTGAGTGCTTGCCGTCGGTTGATAAATATGGCTCCGTTAGAGGGGTAGTGGCCAACGGCCGTTAGGGGGACGACACCTCTTGGGTCTATAAAAGCCCCTTGTCTCTTCTTTTTCCTACGTGTATGAGTTCTAGCATGGAGTGGGAGGCGTTGCAAGTTTTCGTTCCTTCGGGAATTAGCCTTGGGCTGGCAGTGAATAGATCAAAGATCGTCGTGGGTTCACACCGCTAGACTTATGAAGAAGATGAGGAGAGGCTTGTAGTAGGTGTTGGGTGTAGATTTGCAGGTACCTGTTGTAGTTGGACTGGGGTAGGTCTGCACCACAAGGCTTACGTTGTTATTTCCTAGAATTTCTAGGAGTGTGCCTAAGCACCTGCAACTGTTCGCCTTCCCTCTCTACATTGGCCCCCCTCACTTCATCATTGACAGCTTCTGGCCAATTCAGCCAGGTATTACAGATGGCTCAGGCCTTTGTCTTGAACTCCTCAGCCTCCCGCCTTCGGTGGCATCAGATGTGACTGTTGGATTTGGAGAGGTGTCATTGTCACTGTTGTATTGTCAAAGTATTTCCTTTCGATAGTTGTTCTTTATTGTATATTTCCCCTTTGAGGGTATGTGAATGTATGTCTCTCCTTCGTGGGTGAAAAACAGAGTTAAGGCTAAGGTTACCTCTTTGTTAGTTGTCAATTCCCCTCGAAGTTGTTCGAGTTCCGGAGTGGAGGCGTTGAATTAAAATTGGAGGGTTATACCAACTCCATCTTATAATCTGATCCATATGGTAGTGAATCCATTTCGGGGTTAGGTTTACCCTAAATGGTGGTACAATGAGTTGAAAGAGTTCTAGGTGGGGAACTGTACCCGATTTGATAATTCGGTGGTGTAGTGAGCTGGAAGAGTTCTAAGCGGACAACTGTAATCGATAAGGTGACCAAAGACAAATACATTACTACATGTGAAGACACCAAGGAAAGAGTGTGGATAAAGTAGCCTATCACATAATAACAATTAGGGGTGAGGGAAAAAAATCGATTTTTCGGTTAAACTGAATCAATTTTTTTGGTTTCGGATTATATTTTTGAAAAATTCAATTTTCGAGTTCGAGTTCGGTCCACGATTTAAAAAGTCCACCGATTTCGGTTAACCGATCGGTTCAATATAATTTATTAATGTTTAATTATATATATATATATAATAATGATTCATATATTAGAAAAAAAATTAAAATTAATCAAATGATTTATAAATTATAAAAAATTATTTAAAAAAATTGTAAAAATTGTAAAATATTATAAATATATAAATTATATAAATTACATAAATTACATAAATTAATAATTTTTCCATCACATTATCTTGGCTCAAGTGGTTTTACTTTTTTTTTCTTTTTTCCCAATGAAGATTCGATATTTGTTTGGATTTTTTTGCATATGTGATTTGTATAATGTTACTATGTTTGTAGGTTAAAAAATTTTATTGGTTAACCGAACCGAAAAAATTGAAACTGAAGTGACGGTTAACCGAACCGGAAAAACCAAAACCGAAGTAACGGTTAACCGATGTTAATGGACTGATTTACGATTAATGAATTTGAAAAACTAAAGTTAATGGATTGGTTCATAAAATTGCTAATGGACCGATTAACCAGTCCATGCTCACCCCTAGTAGGGGTTGTTCTTGAGATTGTCGGTCTAATGCCCATATTGTGAGACAATAGTAAGGTTGTTGCTCAAAGCAAAGGAACCTAGATCCCATTACATATCAATGTATTTTCTAAAGCGGTATCACCTCATCGTTGGGAGAGGTGATGTATGTGTTGAGCGAGTGAAAATACAAAATATCATTACAGAGTCAACTAATTACCACATGAGCATATTCAATCGCCACTGTAGTATTGGTATGAAATACCATGGTGATTGGCTTTAGTGCAAGTGGGGGATTGAAGGGAATAATGTCCTCAAGCCAATTACATGTCCGTGTATTGAGGGACTTTTCTAGGGTAACGAATAAAATGAGACATATTTTCATCATTTGTTGCATCTATAGTTGATGGATTATGATGAACCCCATGAACCGGGACAATGATTCAAGGGTCATGATGAGATCATACCAGTGAGACGTGAAATCTAGAGGCCCTAGTTCAAGAACGTTCCTAGTCGTGGGATCACCGAGAAGGGGATTAGTGACTCCGGTAAGACTAGCACACTTAGTACATACTCTATTGTAGAGGGTAGCTGATCTCTCATTTACCTATGATGCATCATTAATGTACAAGTTCAAGCGATCATTGGAGAATGAGTTCACTAAACAGACCCGCTCGAGTAATGCCAAATGGAATTCTTATTTGAGCCTAGTAGGCTATTCCACTAGTAATATTAGGTGCAAATAAGCCTCAGACCTGATGTCGTCATCCGAGGTTGTCATGGTCACCTTGTGGATGATGACCTATCGCTTTGGTGTATTCATTAGCATGGCTCGTAGAGACGTACGTCGGGTACTCTGGGCATAGGGAGGCTTTCATAGAGGTGGGTGAGCAAGCAATAAGGAATCGATTGCTCCTAGTAAGAGGAGAGAATGTCTTGTGTCTTCCAACGAGTGTCGTCTCGAAAAATTTCTAGTCATAGTGGATATGAAAGTTGGAAAAACATTTTCAATCTTTCATCGTTGAGATGACGACTTGAGGGAGTGAGTTATATAGGAATCGGTATTAGGCAGTGGCGGATCCAGAAAATTTTATTAGTGGGGGCAAATTAATTTTGATAGTCGACCTCAACGAGTCTTCATGTTTTGAAAACGCTGTAAATTTTTTTCATTATCAATGTTGTCAAATATCTCTTTCTCAATGTATGTAATCAAACAATCATTAATGCTAAAAATTTAATTAGCAAGTAAACAAAAACTAAATATTGAAATAATTAATAATGCTGAAATAAAAATTAATAATATTGTAATAAAAATATCGGTCTTACCACCCGAAGAAAGTAAAAAATTAATAAACTAAAAATACCGTACGATGCCGGTAGCTCGACAGTCGGCGAAGATTAAAGGCGATCCGACAGCGTCACAGCGGCAGTGGCAGCGGCAGTGAGCTAGGGGCAGCGGCAGTGAGCTAGCGCCTAGCGGCAGCGGCAGCGAGTTAACGGCAGCGGCAGCGGCAGCAAGCTAGCTGCAACGACAGCGAGTTAGCGGGAGCGGCACTGCGGCAGCGAGTTAGCGGGAGTGGCACTGCGGCAGCGACTGTCGTTGAGCGGGAGCGGCAGCGTCGGAGCGGGATTGGCAGCGGGCAGCGGCAGGCGGCAGCGACTGCCGTTGAGCACTTGAGCCGTTGAGCGGGAGCGGGATCAGCATCACTGCAGGCTGCAGCGGCAGCGAGGCAGCGAGCAATCCCGACAGGGCGGCAGCCGGCAGGTGGCAACAGCAGCGACTCAGCATCTCAGCGACCAGCCGAGCAGTCCGGCAGGCGGCGGGCGGCAGGACGGCTGGTGGCAGGCTGGCAGCTCGAGTGCTCGACGCAGGCGACGCTCGAGTGCTCGACGGTCGGCGGCACTGCGGCAGCCCGACGAGTCGACGACAAGCAGCAGGTGGCCGTGAGGTGAGCTGGTGAGCCGTGAGCGGTGAGCGATTGAGATTTGAGAGAGAGCGAGAGAGAAGGTTTAAGTAATGATTCATTGTGCCGTTTGTTTATCTTTGGTAAACACGTAACAATAAATGCTTAAGATTTATTAAGATTTCATCTGCAGGTGGCCGGCGTGCGTACGTGGAGGAGGAGGAAATGTGAGTGGTAATTACTCATTTGGCCCTCTGTGAGTGGGGCAAATATATATATATATTTTTTAAATCTCAGTGGGGGCCATGGCCCCCACTGGGCCTGCAGTGGATCCGCCACTGGTATTAGGATTTGAAAAGTCTTCGTACCCTAGCCACATTCGAGACATTGTGTAACCGAATGATTTAATTGCACGAGAACTAATCGTCGAAGAGTGTTCGATCCCTAGTGATTGAATCTCACACTATCCAGATAGTCATGATACATTGCTAGACGTCAATCATGAATTGTGAGTAAAATTACAATTATGGGATGATCACACGATCACATTAAAGATGTTTAATTGATGATCGTGGATATTCACATAGAATGTGTTCTATCAAATTATGTACACGTTTGTGCACGACTCACTGTCGGCTTAGTATGGGGCCAAATGGGTCACACACATATAAGTAATTCTCGTAATAGAATTTATCGAGATAAATTCCGAACTTGGCAATATTATCTACTAGCATGGATATACTAATTATACCCGTCAATGGAAATATTTGAATTAAGGAAATGTTCTTGAAATTCAAATTTAAGGAAAATCAATATTTGAATTAAGGAAATCTTCTTTTGAATTAAAATATCTTGAAGAGAAATTTTGAAATATAGAAAGATTATATATTTCAATTATGGCTATTAATGATGATGAGATCCTCATTCCCTATTTGGTAGGGGGCAGCTACAAGGAGATTAAGGAAATATTTCCTATTTTCAAATAAGGAGGAGACAAATCTTGGAGATAAGGAAACAAATTTCATATCCCAAGATTTTATAATCCAAGTCATGGGTTTTGGAAAGTGTTTCCTCTCCTTTTAATTGATGGTTTTTTCCCTTTTGGTGTGGCCGGCCCTAGGGGTGAGCATCGGTTCAGTTCGGTTATTAACCAAATCAAATCATCGATTAACCAAATCGAACCAAAAGAAATCTTTTAACCGTTTACCGAACCGAAAAAATTCGATTAATTCGATTCGGTTTTATTAATTTAGTTCGATTAACCGAAAATATTAAAAAAATAGCAAATTTCATTAATAATATATTTCTAACTAACACATATTATATATATAATCGAATATAAAATAAATAATATTACATATACACTAGGATTCGAATCTGGCGGGCGGGAGGCTTAAAGTTGCACTTAACCACCAAAGCAAATACCAATAAATGATATACATTTTATTATATATATATGGTAAATTCAGTTAAAACCAATTTTTTTCGATAAATTCACTGAACCGAACCAAAATAATTCGATTCGATTAATTCGAGTTCGGTTCGATCGATTTTGGTAAATCGAAAAATCTTGCTCACCCCTAGCCGGCCCTTCCCTTGCTAGGGTTTGGCCACAAGACTTGGTTGACACCCTATTTATAGGGTGTGATGGTCAGCCCCCTTAATGGAGTTGATTCTCTAGTCATAGCTACTATTTCTTCCCTCCCCTCTCTTCCCTTGTGAGTAGGGCATCCGAATTTGAGGGGAACCCCTTCTCCCATCTTCCTTGTGCCTTGGAGAAGGCAACATTTCCTTCGAGCCACAACAAGCTTAACAAGAAGAGGAGTCTTCTTGGAGTTACGAGGATCTTGGTGTGGATCACCGTTGGAGAGCATACGGGCATTGAGAAGGCTATTTGGGGTTCAATCTTTTAAGGTAAAAGTTGATGAGTTCTTGAGGGTTGATTCCTTGAGAGGGCTTGCTGCCCTGTACTGGTGCGCGCGTTGACAAGGAGTTCGGGTCCATGGTGATGATGACTTGAGCACCCAGAAGGCACTTGATAGATCAACAACCATCACTTGGAGGTTCATGTTGCATTTTGATGAGTCGACACTCATTATACCCTAGGATGATGCCTGTGATACACTCAAGGAGCGTTTGGTTGCTCGTAAGTGCAAATGCTGCAAAATCTATTTGCATGCAAAATCAAATGCCCGCAAATAGATTTTGCAGCATAGTGTTTGGTTGCCCGCAAGAAAAATTGCAACTTTTATTTGTAGGCGTTTGGTTGACCGCAAATGAAAATTGCAACTCGCATTAACATGACACAATTCTTTAAACCATGCTCCAGAACCCCTTTCATTTTACCTTTCATTTCATTCATGAACAATTCTTATGCAATCCCCTGTTGGAAGTGGTCAATCCGAGTTTACATGTTTCCCATTCATGATAGAGTCAACACTTTCCACCACTACTTTATGACAACGAACTCAATCAAATTATATTCAAGAAGGGGGCATTTGGTTGCCTGCAAATGCTACAAAATCTATTTGCACGCAAAAATAAATGCCTACAAATAGATTTTGGTTGCCCGCAAGTAGAGTTACAACTTCTATTTGCAAGCGTTTGATTGGCCGCAAATGAAAGTTGCAATTATACTTGCATCTTACGAATTTTTTTGGGCCGGGCTGGGCACAAATTTTTTCACGTCGGGCCGAGCCGGGCCGTGCACAAATTTTTTCAGGCCGGGTCGAGCTGGGTCGGGCACGGATTTTTTTAGGTCGAGTCAAGCACGAATTTTTTTGGGCTGGGCCGTGCACGAACTTTTTCGGGTCGGTCCATGCATGAATTTTTTTGGGTTGGGCCGAGCCGAGTCATGTCTTTGAGTAAACATCCAATAAACATGTTTAGATATACACATGATATAATTTTAGGTGTTTAAACTTGAAAATTCATGTGTAGATGAACAAGATGATAACTAGATCAATTTAGGGGACTTAAGTTTGAAAAAAGTTGATCCAAGTCAACAATTCGACTTGGACACTTCATTTTAAGTCCAAACTTCATAAACATGTTTATGAATATGTATGACATGTTTCCATGCATTTAGAATGAAAATTTCATATTGATATAGATAAAATAATATAGAGGTCATTTCATGATAACATATTTTGAACCAAGTTGACCCAAGTCAACAAATTGACTTAGAGGTCTCATTTTCAATCCATATTTGAGAAACATGTTTAGATTTACTCATGTTAGGTGTCCATAGGTTTAAGTTTGACAAATCATGAGTAAATAATAAGATTGAAACTTAGCAAATTTCATAATAACTAATTTAGTTTTGAATGAAATCATGCTAGATTGATATCTTGACTTAAGGATATAATTTTCATCTCAAACTTAACGTACACTCTTTACATGACCATTATGTGGTGTCATAAAAGTTTGAATGAAAACTGAATACGTTTGAAAAATAACTAAAAATTACGAAAATACCATTGAAATTTGAGCATTTTCAGTTATTTCTAGAAAAATATAAAAAAAATATTTTTAACTGATTCTTGAAACTGCACCTTCACTGAAAAATCTAGTTTCTTCAGTAAAAATTTTACAAATTTTCATCAAGAATCAAATTTATAGTGGAATTTTGAAGTTGAATTTCAAAAATGCAAAAGTATCACCCTTTTGAAATATTAATCTTTTCGATACTTTGATTTTTCATCGAAAATTTCAAATGAAACTTTGTGCATACAATTTTGATTCCATTTCTAATATCATTCACACCATTGCTTGAGTAAAATCATTTCTAGGAATGATTTTGATATCTTGAATGATAGGTAGAAATATTTATTTTTTCATTGTAATCAATATAGGATGAAAAATATACTTAGACAATTCATTTTGAGCCCAAACTTGACAGACACATCTTAAATGATCATTCAGCGATGTCTGAAAAGTTTGAAGCAAAAATAATAACTTTCGAAAAAACACCTAAAATTTACGAAAATGCTCCTAGACTTTCAAGAATTTTATAAATTTATAGGAAACTGATTTTCGACTGATTCTTGAACCTGTAGATTCCTTGAAAAATCTAGTTTATCCAGTTAAAGTTTCAAAAAATTTTGTCAAAAATATGATTTTGTATGGATTTAAAAGTTTAATTTTTGAAAACTTGAAGTATACTTTGACCTATGTCAAAAAGTGACTTAGAAACCTGATTTTAAGCCCAAACTTGATCAATATACTTAAACTCACTCATGTTAGATATTTAGGTACCTAAATATGAGAATACACGAGTAGATAGTAAAATTTAATACTTAGTCATTTTCATGCTTTCATGCATACTTTGAATGAAATCGTGCTAAGTTCATATTTTGATCAAATGACATTCTTTTCAATTTTACATGACATTATCTTTGTATTTTGAAAGTTTGAATGATTTCTGAAAATGTCATAAAAATCTCATTTATTTACGAAAATGTCACTAAAATATATCTCTTCTCAAGTTGCTCATTTTTTCGATACTTTAAATTTTCATTAAATTTTCAAATGAGACTTGAAGTATGATATTTTAAATTCACTTATAGTATCGTTCTACTTATTTGATGAGAAGAATCATTTCTAAAATGATTTTTGACGCCTTGATCAATACATGAAAATATCAATACTTAAGCCTATACATGATTTTTAGACTTGGAATGTATTTATCATCTAATGCTATCATGTATAATTTAGTCTCATATTAGATATTTGATTTTTCATCCATTTAGTTGAGATTTTCATGTTTCATGGAAAAATTTTAGAATCTCAACTTTGACTATAGATTGATCTTTCTTGTCCTCTTTGATTGATGTCAAAAGAGGGAGAAAAATATAGGTAAAGGGGAAAAAAATATAAAAAAACCATGCATATAGATGGGGGAGTTCTATTATATAGATATGCATGTTGATAGGGGGGAAAATCCCTTAGTTGATATCCTTTGTGCTTTAATATATATTTTTTCTTAAGGATATTTGTCATCATCAAAAAGGGAGAGATTATTGGCCTAAGGTTTTCTACATTAGTCTTAATCTCGATTTTGATGATAACAAACATGGAACTAATGTCTCGTTGAGAAATCTTTCAAGTTCCAAGTCGGTTAGTGCACGACGTTCGCGATCGAAAAAATCGGAGAAATCGGAGAAATAGACAAGGACGCTCGTCGACGCTCGGGATTCTTCGGGAAGTTAGAGTTTAGGTTTAGGGTGTCTAGAATGTAATGTAATTCTCTTTATGATGTAAAGAACCCAAAAACCAAACTCGAACCCCAAAACATGAAATCCCGAAAACTGCCATAAAATTCACTAAGCCTAAGGAGCTCATTGGAGGGCTATATGACCTAGACATTTTCTTGACAAAAAAATGGCGACAATTGTTCCTTGGGTAGAAAGTAGATAACGAGGTATTTTTAAGAATTTTTTTGGAAGCCTTTAGCCTACCCATATTTGACCCGGGAGATTAGAATATTTCTATTTTTCGAAAATTTGTATTAGACCCCAAAAACTAGATTTTGATTCTTAAGGATTTTGATTGTTTAGATATTTTTATTGGATCCAAATGGGGGGTAATCCTTATATAACATTTATGTTTTAAAGTTATTTAACTTAAAGTTAATAAATGTTATATAAGTAGACTTAGCAAAGACGGAACCCTAACGAGCAAAAAATCTAGCCTAACTAAACTACTCTGCCCAGGTTCGGTCGACCTACTGATAGGTCGGCCGAACATTGCCCAGAATGGGCAAAATGCTCCGGTCGCTCGGGCGGTCGCATGGTCGGTCCACCGACGATCGACCAGACAAGCGACCGGCGGTCTATAACGGGCAAAAAAATTGTTCATTGAGAAGAGAGCTCTCTCTTCTCTTCATGGCTTATAAATAAGAAGACATGAGAGCCTTCCTTCATTATGTTAATCACCTCTTACCTCCTTGAGCCATCTCTTGATCAATTCTAAGCCTTCATTGAGCAAATCTTGTGAAAACCCTAGCTTGAACTTTTCATCTCCTTGATTAAGCATTTACTTCATTGCTTCATCATCAAATGCATCAAGAGGAAGCTAGGAATCTTGTTGTGGAGCTCAGTAACTTATTGTTTGATTTATTGCTCTATTTATTGTTGTATTTTGTTGTTTATTTCATTGTATTTGAGTGTGTGTAAATTTAGAGTGCTAGGTTGATTGAGTTGGTGGTTGCCTTGGTGTTAAGGCTTAAATCCATCATTGTAAACTTAATTTACTAGGATTAGTTGAGTTGTCCTTAGGTTGATGTGAGAGAGTACTCTCAATAGGAAGGCAGGATATTTCCGGGTGTGGAAGTGCCTTCGATTTGAGAGCGAAGACTTTTCGATGTAAAGTCCTCATTGTAAGGAAACTAATTAATCTAATTAAACTAGTTTGAAAATCGTAAACGAAGTGCTTAGATAATGGAGTAGGCATTGAGGCCAAACCAGTATAAATCATTGTGTTAGCATTGATTCTACTTATGTTTATTTCATTATCGCATTTACTTTGCTTCCGTTTGCTACTCAACTTGTAATTTGCCTAAGTAACCAAAGAAACGATTAAAATCGAATTTAGGTAAAAAAATTAGTAAACATACTATTCACCCATTTCTAGTGTGGCCGTTGGTGGTGCCGAATTTCTACCAGTGTGAATTTGAAATGAATTCAAAGCTTAAGTACAATTGACTAAAAATATCATAAAACAAAGCTGGCAAAACTAAGCGTTTACTAATTTGAACTTTGGGTCACTATTATTTGTGTTGGTTCTATATAATCACAATTTGGTATCGTTGGTCAAATTTCAAGTTTTTGTTTCAAAACTTAAAAACACACTAACCCAATAGGACTTTGATAAAAAGATTTTAAAAATATGGTAAACATTGAAAAATTCAAAACAATTCCAAACCACATTTGACCCAACTCTACCCAATAAACTGAGCACCATCAAACTTGAGTCTGATAGTTTATTTCCTGGGATAGTGTTTCAGATTTGTCCACTAACATAAAATACTAAGGCGGGGTCAGATTTTTTTCAAAGCCAGACCCATATGCACACCTCTAACTAGTATAATTGTATAAAGATTATCTATGTATTATAACAAGGCCATCTAGGTCATTGAGCCTTTAATTATACTACAAATCAGTAACAGAGGTAGGTGCTTGTGCCGAATTAGTAGTTTCTATAATAAGCTTAAGCTCAGCATTTTACTCTTAGCAACAAGAAGCAACTCAAAGGTTAGACTAGCAGTGACGCATGTAGCATCCCCTTATCTTCCCTTTCTGATTCTTCTATTGGCAATGTTTTCCAACCTCAACTAGGTCTCTAACAATCACCTTGATTCAACCCATGATCCATTCAATTGATCTGGGTTGAAAATATATTTAAAAAGAAAAAAAAATCAACCCAATTAGTTCAGATACTGGCATTGACTAAAATGTTTTGGTCTTTGACCAGATTGGTTCTTAGACAATCCAATTTTTTTCTGAAGAAAAATGTAACCATCGCTTCTCTATGCTTTAGTTCTAGCAAAACTTTGAAATGATTCCAAAGTCCATAGAATTTTTAAGTGCAGTATACCAACATTTAAAGCACCAAAAATGTTTGCAAAATCTACCTTCAAGGGAAAAAAAAGTTCCAGAAACACAAACAAGAAGCTCTGTTTTGGTCTGCTTAAACTGAGATAAAAAATCGTACTAGATTTTCAATAGAAAAATGCAGCATATAGATTTAACATGAGGAAGGTAGTTAAAAGAGAATACACATATCTACACCAAGCTTGATCAATCTAACTTTCTTGTGCCTTCAAAATATTTTTCTGAGGGCAAAATGCTAGACTAAGAAATAAGGAGTTGTCCAAAAGAAATTGAAACTATTGTTACAAATCTTGTGGGATGTTTTGGTACATGACAAACTGGATATTTCTTCTTGCTTTAGGTGGAATCTACTAATATAGGATAATACATATAGCCTTTGTTTTGATGTAAGAGAAAAAGGATGCCTTAGTTGTAGAAAAAAAATGGAAGAAAACTACAAAAACTTGTTTCCTCCTCCGCCACTCTTTACAGAACCAAAGCTAATAATATGCTATCAGTAACATCATGCAATCAATGATTTTATTTCTGTAACTTCTTTGTGCAGAATGGGTATATACTAAATAACAAAGCTCAAACTCAAGTGCTTTCTGTCTAATGCTTCCACTGCAAAGATTAAAATCAAATAATCACTAACAGCTATAGAAATTCAGCAACATGGAAACCTAATGGCACTTACTATGATAACATATCAGCATAAATGAACCATGTGAATTTTATTTTGTTTTCCGCTCCAACATTGTATTCTGTTTTCAAGTTTCCCAACTTTCTTCCCTTCCCTCCGTGATACTATAATGGCTTCCTTTCTACTGTTCATAATCATATAATACTCAGGTCTAATAAAGAAAAAGCAGACCTATAGGCCATATATAACATAAACAAAGTAAAAGCAGACCTAGATTCTCAAGGCGTGACTGAAGCTCTTGGGCAGTAAAGGCAGTAAGCAAACTTGGGCGGCACTGAAGAAGAACTGTGGCAGTCGGGCAGCAACTCGAGACCAGGAGCAGACGGTAAAGTTGGGGCGAGATGGGAGTGAGGGCGGCACTGAAGAAGAACGACGGCAATCGAGCGACAATGAAGAAGAACGACGACAGTCGGGCGGCACTGAAGAAGAATGGGGGCAATCAAGCGGCACTGAAGAAGAACGGCGACAGTCGGGCGACACAAAGGAATAACGGTGGCAGCCGGGTGGCAACTCGCGACCAAGAATAGACGGGGAAGTTAGGGTGAAGCGATGCGAGGAGGTCAGAGATGTCGAGACACAGACATGGCATTGGCAAGAGCCCTATGTTTTCAGGCTGCAAATAAATTTTACAGGCTTCCTGGGCTGCAGCCTAACTTCTAGCCTTTAATTGCAGCATGCAAAAACCTAGATGCTGCAATTACTCTAATTGCAGCTAACCAAACATCAAAATTTAGTTAATGCTAATTGTAAATCTTGGAAGCCTATTTGTAGCCCACCTAATAGTACCTCAGTGGCTCTGGTGGATCACCTTAGAATTGTCCATGATCATCCTAGTGGGTTTTACTTAATTATGTTTTTATTTTTTGCATTTTTGTACGCTGTCATAGATAATTGCATTATGTCCCTCCACTAATATTGAGTCCGAATGGCCACAGTATTAAAAATATTAGTCTTGTCTTCTATCGTTATGAGGGGTAGAGTGTTTCTATGAATATAGCGGGTTTGTTGTGCAAATTGGCACGATGCACATCATCATGGCACATGAGATGCGTTTATACCACCGACTTGAACGTGATTATCTTGTTGAGCTACACTCAAGGGTATTCGCCTTCTCGTTGGGGTATAGGAACGATTGGTCCAACTTAATTAGGGTTTTATGCTTTGTTGTGCACACACAAAGCTGTAGTAACCCTAGAAGCATAACTTGATGGAAGTCACATGAGATGTGATCGATAAAGAATTACCTACCCATAGACGTATTAGGGTTTCTCGTGTTACATGCGAAACCCGAGTAGGAGAAGTGGAGTTACATCCTTCCCGCTAAGGAGGCCTACTATACCAACGGGAACTCCCACTTCCCATTTGGAGGGTTATTTAGGAACCGTGAAAATCAGTTGCAAATATGATTAAATAAAAGACCTAATTATCATGCATATTAAAAATCTTATCATACAAGTTCATTTTTCGCTAAGCAATTATAGTCACCGTAAATCACTATCATAGCTTGCATACTTGATGCAAACAAAAAATAAATAGACCGAATTAAGTTGGCTGGTTAAGAAATTCGAGGATTGTCCTCACTTAGGAGAGAATCTCTTGTATTCTTGATACTCTAGCACGGGTGGAACCTCTTGGAGAAGAGGAACACACCGAGGAAGGATAGCCGCTTAGTAGAATAGGCAAGTTGACAGCACCATCGTACAATGCATAATGCTCGCATTCATGAGTGATGGATTGCAGAGGAAACATGAAAAGATCGATAATGCAAGGTTGTTCTGCTCCACCTCAAGGAATTGTATGTTGAGCGGAGTAGGACTGCGAGATAAGAGCTATCCAAGCAACTCTTTCGTGCCAAAACGGAAGGCACTACTATCAAGACCCATGTTCTTAAACTCATCAATTTGATTGAGGAGCTGGAAATGTTGGGTTTTGCCATTGACAAGGATCTAAGTCGGGACTTAGCACTCCAATCCCTCCCGGATTCATTCTCATAGTTTATTGTTAACTCCCACGTGATTAAGCTGGATGACTCGTTGCCCGAACTCCTTAATATGCTAAAGACTGCTGAGACCCACCTTGTGAAGGATAAGAGCAAAGTCTTATTCGTTGGAGGTGCCTATAAGAGAAAGGCAAAGAAACATTCTATTCAGAACAAAGCAATAGATAAAGCTATGAGACCAAAAAAGAATATCAAGTAGAAAGGGAAAGAGGTTCCCAAAAGGACTTACTTCAATTGTGGGAAATATGACCATTAGAAGAGAAACTGCAAGGAGTACATCGTAGAGGTGAGGCAAAAGATGGCTTCTAAAGCCGCTTCTTGTTGGCCAAAGGGTTCAACCTAGGCTTCATTCTCTATTTTGATGATAACAAACACAAAACTAACTCATTTGCCAAGTTTTGAGTTCAGGTTGATAGAATGATACGCCTATGAAGTTCGTTCGAAAAATCACAAAAAAATGAGCTGAAACGACTCCGGAGGCAATCGAGTCAAAACCTAGGTTTAAGCTTAGAAATTATAATAATATGCCCCTAGGACATCAACCAAACATATTTCAGCTATTTCCTAAGTCAAAATCCAAGATGAGACCCGAAAATGAAAACTGACTGAAATTTTTTTTAGCAAAAATTAGAATCTATATTTTGATTCAGTTATCGATCGAACCTCGACCAATCCTCGACTGACCGACGATTGCCTAAGGATTAATCGAAGGTGTTATGGAAAATTTCTAGAACCAATTTGGTCGACCCTCGGCCGAATCTCGGCCGCCCGAGGGTCGATCGACAGTCGACCAAAATCGCCAACGCATCAAAATAGATCAGTTGAACGACTAGTTTTCACTCCATACCTCCATCGCCCTTATAAATAGGTCCAATTTCGGGTGTTTAAGGTTTGCTACTGTTCATTGAGTTAATCTTTAAGTAATCAAGCCCCAAAGTGTGATTCAAACCCCTAAATCTCTCATTCACTCTCTCAAGTGGTGGTCTTCACTCTTCAACTCTCTCAAGACAAAGCTCTCCATCTTCTTGAGGTGTTGGAAGTCTAGAAGGCCGGTGAAAGGAGCTCTACAAGTTTGGCTTTAATATTTAGCTCATTTACTTTGTTTTTTCTATTGTTTGTTTGAATTCCTAAGTATAGCTTTCAAAGTGTGCTTGAAACATCTTGGTGATTTGTATTTTTTTTTTTTTGCTATAAAATAGGTATTGAGACCCTCCTCAAGGGTTGCGGGATAAGTCATCATTATATTCTTAGAAAAATAATTTATCTATAAAGTGTTAAAGTTAGTAATTTTTGGTGAGAAGCCAATGTAGTGGAGTAAGCGAGATTGGTCGAACCACTATAGTTTAAAGAATAAATAATTATTCTCAATCGCCAATACATTTATTAATATCTCTAATTTTTTTCACAGTAATTTTAATAAAAATTATTTAATATATTGTTAGTATATTTATGTAAAATTATAAAAAATATAAAAAATTGCTATTGCTCAATTAAATTTATAATTGTCAAATTAAAATAATATATTTTATAAGACTTAATTACTAAATATATCTTGACTTTGGATTTTTTAAAATCAATTATCATATTTTATTTGCACTAATAGAGTACTACATCCCACAATTAAGGATGTGTCAATTTTTCTATTTAGATATTAATGTGGCATTACTAACTTGGATCAAACATGTTGTCAATTTTTCTATTAGCATTTAGCATTCCTAAATTCAATAAAAAATTTAAAAATATTTCATGTTGTCAAACATGTTTTAAAATGATTTTTAAAGGATTAACTACGTAATATATTTTGAATTTTAAAAATTATTTCAAATCTATATCAATCTTTTATTTTCGACTAATATGAGTCTTGTACTTTTAACTTATTTCAATTATATCTATGGTCCATTTGACTATTATGATGTTGAGTGATTTGCTGACGTGAGTCGGGAGTCCAATGAGTATTTCTAATTACATTTAAAAGTAATAAAATGTTATATTACCAAATATTTTAAAAAATTATATGTTCTTTTTCTTATTTTTAATCTGTATCTCACTACATTCTCGACACCCACCCCCACCCCTCTGAGTCTCTATCGTCCATACCTAAAATCATTATCACTTACACCAATGACCAACTACATCATTCTCGACTGCATCTTGATTATGATAAAAATTGCAAAATAATTTTAGTCTAAATAACTATAGGCTCGATGCACTAAATCCTTGGGGTCCAAGAATGATGAAGCTGAGAACGATATAGTCGGTAATTGGTGTGCGATGACGATTCTGGGTCTAAACGATAGCGACACAAAGAGGTGGAGGCGAGTGCTACGATCTAGGAAGACACATTAAAAAATTAGATATAATTGCTTAAAATGTTTGGTGAAAATAATATTTTATTATCTTTTAAATATATTTCGGGATGTTAAGTAGACTTATGACCCACATTAGTAGTGTCACTCAATATCCTAATGACCAAATTGATGACAACTTGACAATAGAATATAGTTGAAATAAATTGAAAGTACAAAACTCCTACTGTTTAGAAATAGAAGATTGGGATAGATTTGGAAAAGTTTCTAAAAGTCCGAATATATTACGTAGTTAATCCTTTAAACCCTATTAAAAAGGGTCTGGTGATGTGGCATTTTTTAATTTTCTTTATTGCATTTGAGAATATTGATTGAACTGTTGATTTACGTTTGTAATGTCATGTCGGCATCAAAACGACAAAATTGACACCTCATTGATGATCTTTAAGTAATCAAGCCCCAAAGTGTTATTCAAATCCCTAAATCTCTCATTCACTCTCTCAAGTGGTGGTCTTCACTCTTCAACCCTCTCAAGGCAAAGCTCTCCATCTTGGTTTTAATATTTAGCTCATTTACTTTGTTTTTCCTATTGTTTGTTTGAATTCCTAAGTATAGCTTTCAAGGTGTGCTTGAAACATCTTGGTGATTTGTATATTGTTTTGTTGCTATAGAATATGTGTTGGGATCCTCCTCAAGGGTTGCGGAATAAGTCCTCATTATATTCTTAGAAAAATAATTTATCTATAAAGTGTTAATGTTAGAAATCTTTGGTGAGGAGCCAATGTAGTGGAGTAAGCGAGATTGGTCGAACCACTATATATTCACTTGTTTGTATTGCTATCTTGATTGCTTGGTTGATCTTTAATGGGTTAATTGATGTATCTAGCTCAAACTATGATCTTTTTCACAAATTTAGCATATTCTTTAATTTGTATCAATTACATCCTGAACTATCGGATTAATATCAATTCTAGCCTGACGTCAAATGCTTGTCAATACCACCGTTAGGTGCTGACGTGGCATCTGACTGAACATATTAAAAAATATTTTTTTAATAACCATGTTTCCACGTCAGTTTTTAATAATCGTCGTACAGGTCAATATTCATATTAAATTTTTTACATCAGTGAAGGAGACCAAGAAGAACTAGGGAAGAGCCGACAAGCGATCCAAGCGAGGGAAGGGAGTCATAGTCGTCGCCGCCCTCACAGCTGCCCCTTCCTCCGACACTTGCCCTTGCGATCCTGACTATAGCGAGGTCGTCGCTGCCCTCAAGAACATCTACAAGCTCGGCCCGACTGACGATGGGGAGGCGAAGGGCTGCAAGAGCGCCGTTAAAGATGGGAAAGTGGGAGTGAGCAATGTGGTCAGGGACAAGAAGAAGAGAGTAAAAAGGTTAGGTCTCGACGAAAGAGTAACCTTGAGACAAAGGCTCGAGGAGGAGCCCAGCACGAAAGCAAGGAGAGGCGAAAAGAGGGAACATGACGAGGATGTGCAGAAATTAGTCAGGGAATACTTTGCTTCCACCGACCTCAACAATTTCGACCGAAAGAGGATGAAGATGCCACCAGTTCTTAGCTCGATCGAGCACACTTGGCTATTCAAGCTTATGCAACCAATGAAGGTAAAGCTTTCGCTTTGTTCCTTCAACAAACTAATTTTCCTGTAAATTTCTTCATTGAACTATGTCAGAAATAATTTTACTAGAATTCCACAATGACTTTCTAACTGAACGCAAAAGCATATAGAAGCGATATTGTAGATTGAGATTTACTTTGGATATATAGTTATTTTGCTGCATTATATTTCAGTTTATGGTTGAAGTGATAATTAGAATACGCATTCATGCTATCCTTCATATTTTCTTTTGTTTACTAAAGGCAACTGATCTTCTTGTATTGTAGGGAATACTTAAAGTGAATGAGGGTTTGTCCAAGGATTTTAACAGGGAACCAACTGATGCTGAACTTGCAAATGCAGTTAAAATGAGTGTGCCACCGTAGGGATCGGCGATACGTTAGTTTCGGACGTGAGAGAGACGTGGAGCGAGCCGGCTACTGAGACGTTGGCGGAGGGCGGGTAAGGATAGCGGAAGACCTCCTGGGTGGATGAGCTGACTGAGGTCACAACAACGGTTGCACCGCCGAAAGCAGGGGAGAAGATGCAGCGGAGGCCCGAAACTGGGTTGTTGGTGCCCTACAGATGATTGATGCCCTTGGCAAAGACGACGATGTCATCGAAGGTGGATGTTCTCGAGGGCGGCGGCGACCTCGCTATAGTCGGGATCACAAGGGCAAGCGTCGGAGGAGGGGTCAGCCGTGGGTAGGGGTGGCAATTTTATCCGCATCCGCACCGTATTCGATCCATATCCGCAAGTAAAAATGGATATGGATACGGATACGGATTTAGAAAACTTATATCCGCGCGGATATGGTGCGGATACGGATATGACTGTGGATCCGTACCGCCTATCTGTTTCTATGAATTACTATTTTTCCCATATAAGTTATTAATATATATAAGAGCTCTATGGTAATTTCATGTCAAGATGAATTTTGAAGTATATTATATATTTATTTTGGATCAATGAATTGGTAATTTATTGATTTTTTAAATTAAATATATTATTTTAATATATTTTTATTAAATACGGTGCAGATACGAATGCGGTGCGGATATCCGTATTTGAAGCGATGCGGATATGGATATCCATATTCACATCCGTAGCGGATACGGTGCGGATACGGATTGGCGAATATGGGGTGCGGTGCGGATACAGATAATCCAGTATCCGCACCGTATCCGATTTGTTGCCAGCCCTAGCCGTGGGGGCGGCGACGACTGCAACTCCCTTCCCTCGCTTGGAGTCTTGGACCGCTTGCCGGCTCTTCCCTGGTTCTTCTTGGTCTCCTTCATTGATGTAAAAAATTTAATATGAACATTGACCTGTACGGTGATTATTAAATGTTGACGTGGCAACGTGGTTATTAAAAAATTATTTTTTGATATGTTGAGTCAGATGTCACGTCAGCACCTAACGGTGGCATTGACGGGCATCTGACGTCGAGCTAGAATTGATATCAATCCGATAGTTCAGGATGTAATTGATACAAATTAAAAAATGGTTATTAAAAAATGTTGACGTGGCAACGTGGTTATTAAAAAATTATTTTTTGATATGTTGAGTCAGATGTCACGTCAGCACCTAACGGTGGCATTGACGGGCATCTGACGTCGAGCTAGAATTGATATCAATCCGATAGTTCAGGATGTAATTGATACAAATTAAAGAATGAGCTAGATTTGTAAAAAGTGTCATAGTTTGGGCTAGATACATCAATTAACCCATCTTTAATTATACTTAGCTCATTAGCAATTGCATTCACTCACACTTAACTTCAAGAAATTCAAGTTAGCTTGTTGAATTGTTTAAAACCCAAAAATACTAGAATTGAACTTAAAATTTGCCTATACACTATTCAACCCTCCCCCCCTCCCCCCTCCTCTAGTGTGAACATTCGATTTACATTTGGTATGAGAGCAAGGTTGTGGGATTAGATTTCACCATCTATCATATACTTAGAATGACTACCGAAAACACACTAGCTCAAGGGACATCTACCCATGCCCCTCCGCTCTTTGATGGCAATAACTATGCCTATTAGAAGATTAGAATGAACAACTTCCTTCAATCTCAAGGAATCGATGTGTGGAGGATGATATAAGTATAATATAAGCAACCTACCAAGAACATGGATGAGTGGAACCTAGATGAAGTCAAACTCTTTAATGCTAATGCCAAGGCCATGAATGCTTTGCATTGTGGTCTTTCTATAAATGAGTTTAATAGGATCTCAACTTCAAAGTTAACTTTTGAAATTTGAAATGTCTTAGAGACTACACATGAAGGTACCTCACAAGTTAAGGAGTCCAAAATCAATCTACTCATACATGATTATGAAATATTTAGAATGCAATTACATGAAACCATTGATGAAATGTATGTTAGATTTCAAAATATTACTAATGGTTTATGTAATCTTGGCAAAGACATGAAAGAAGAGGAGAAAGTAAGGAAACTCATCTGATCTCTTCCTAAGACTTGGGAGCCAAAGGTTATTGCTATCATGAAAGTCAAGGATTTGACAACTATGAAAATCACCGAACTCATTGGATCCCTCATGGCCCATGAGATCCACATGACGACACACAATGAGGAAGATGCCCCCAAAAATAAAAGCATAGCTTTAAAACCATCACATCGAGTTGAAGAGACCTCATCATCCGAAGAAGAGTTTGATGACCATGAAGAAATGACAATGATGACAAAAAATTTCATGAGGTTCATGAAGGGTGGCATGAGGAGAAGCAAGGGATGCTATACATGCTACAATTGCAACAAAATCAGGCACTTGAGAAAAGATTGTCCCTAACTCAAGATGGCATCTACGTCCTCTCCATACAAGGAGGACAAGACCAAGAAGAAGAAGAAAGTCATGATGGCGCGCTTCAAGGGATGAAAGTGAAACCTCATCAAGTGAGGAGGACACCAAGAGCGAGAAAACAAATTTTTGACTCATGGCAAATGACAATGAGGTAACTTTTACTTTTGGTGAACTTTTATTTACGCAACATGAATTGAAACTAGAGTTTAAACAAATGCATGATGAATTTAATATTATCAAAAAAAAAATTAAGAACTTTAAAAAGATAACAAATCTTTAGAAGAAGAAAATGATAGCTTACTACTTTCTTGCAATGCTTTGAGAAAGAAAGTAGAAAATCTTAAGGGTGACAAGCTTACTATAGAAAAGATCAAAAATGATTTAAAAAATATTAAGGTGGCGTTTGGTGCATTACTTTTCAGATTATCAAGCAATCTAGATTACCTTTCAGATAGATTATTACTAAAAAGATTATCGATAATGTAGAATATAGTATTTGGTATGCATATGTAATGTTATGATAAGATTGCTAGAATTCACATAGACATGTTTGGTATAACAAATACATTACCAAGTAATGAGATATACTTTTCGAAAATATCTTTTTCACAAATATATTATAATATTATAATTAATCATATAATATATTATATTATATATATAATATTATAGTATAATATTATTATTATAACATTATATTATTATATTATATAATATTATATATAATATTAAAATAATGTAATATAATATATATAATATATAATATATAATATAATATAATATTGTAATATTATATTATAATATTATGTCATGGAAGAAGTCGTGGGAGGAGCAAAGAACTTGTAAAAAAGCTAGAGTTTAAGAATGATAATTTTGTTCTAAAAATTAATTCAAGATTATCACTTCAGAGGTAATCCACATGAACACCTCTCCATTGAGCAATCTGGATTACCACTTTGATGACAATTTAGATTACCAAGACAATCCACATTACCTGCACAAGTGAGACACCAAATAAGATAATGTGTAGGGTCCAGGTAATTTAAAGACAAGATTGTCAGCAATCTGGATGGATTGTCTCATACCAAATGCCTCCTAAGGGATTAATGATAAGTTGGAAAATGAAAACAAATTTTTGAGCACACAAGTAGAGTACTTGAATGATAGCATGTTTAGTTTAAAAGGTGAATTATGCATGTCAAATAAAAAAATGGTAGTTATTCCTGCCTGAGGATCAGAGTATTCTGGTCTAGTTCGGTGTCTCTCCTGGTCAGGTTTAACACTGGCGGGGGGCTGCAAAAGACACTATGACGCTCAAGTCAATGGGACTCCAAGGTGGATGCAATGGAAATTAGAATGAGGGTCACCTAAGGCATGCCGGGTTTGTATTTATTACAGGTAGAGGTGATGATGTCGCTCGATAATCTCGCGATGATGCTGTCCAAAATGGGTTGAGGCCAATCCCAAAGATGGCAGATCTGTAATGTCATACCCCTCGTTATAAGGAAGGATGCATATATCCATGTATGGCTGGGTGGGGTCCTCGGGTAGAGCTATTCGGTTTGGCTCGTATCTGGCCCAACGATGTGGTCAAGTTGAGCTCCCTAGGCTGAGCCGTTTGATTTGGCTCGAGTTAAGTCCAAGAGTGTGGTCAGGCGAAGCCCCCTAGGCGGGACCACTTAGTTCAGACTGAAATTAGTAGCGAGGTGCTGATAGGTTTGATCCATCTGGGCCCAATAGTTCTAGTCCAGTTCACAGCCCCCGAGCTCAGTCGGAGTCTGTAAGACTACGTACCAAGCTCTTAGGTAGGATTGTATTATTTTTAAGATTTCTTTGGCCCGGAGTGTTTCTGGAAATGTTTGTTGCACTAAGCTTTTGCAAAAGTACAATTGTCTTGGGTAGCCAGGGCGGAGGCGGCCGCGTCGTTGTCATCTTCGAATTCTTCGATCTTCCTTGGCTGAACAATAGGGTGTCAAAAAAGAGCTAGGTATTTCGAGGAGAACCCGCTTCCTGAAGCGGCCATCCGTTCATAAGGGAATGAGTCCATTCTACTGGAGATGGCGGTGGTGGCCGGTGCATCAACAGGAGTTCAGTGGCCAAGCTCGGTCTTATGCCTTCGTTCCAGTAACCAATCAGTTTTTGGGGTGAATTTCCCCAAGGAAGTCAAAGATGGTGCTATGGTGAACCCCGAAGCTGAGGAGGATTTTTCTTGGTGCCTTGGTTGAAGAACCTTCGGCCGCGACTCCGAGTCAATGTTCATTTTCTCCGCGGGGGGATTTTATTCCGAGAAGGGATGCTCCTGTCGAGCGCACCAAGGCCGATGCAGTTTCTCCTTAATAGACTATTTAAACTCTTTGTTTGTATGTGCTGGTTTTGGGAACTTCCTCGGGGTGATTATTCCCTCATTTTGTTTGACAATTGCTCCTTCGTGAGCTTATTTTGTTTTGTTATATGCTTTTGTTGCTTCGGTGACATAATTCTTTTTCGCTTGATTTCGTGTGGAGGGAAAGTCTTTGTCCGACTTCTGGAATCTTTGTTTGAAGTTTAATCTTCTAAAATCTTGTTTGAGGTTGAACCTTCATATTCGAGGATCTCAGTCGAGCTCGTTGAGGAGCGTAAGGTGGGATTGCGTGTGAGGAATTGTATAAGGATTTTGAGATTGGAGTGGTGGCAAGATGGCCAAGGACTACATTCGGGGGTTCAGGCCGAGCTCGCTGAGGAGCGTAAGGCGGAACCGCACACGAGGAGTCGAGTGAGGGCTCTAAGGCCGAAAGTAGTGGTGTGATAGCTAAGGACTACACTCAGGAGTTCAGGTCGAGCTCGTTGAGAAGTGTAAGGTAAAACCGTGCGGGAGGAGTTGAGTAATGGCTCTAAGGTTCGCAAGTGGTGGCATGATAGCCAAGGACTTCACTCGGGTGTTCAGGCTGAGCTCGCCGAGGAGCATAAGACGGAATCGCGCGTGAGGAGTTGAGAAAGGATCTAAGGCTGAAAGTAGTGACCTGATAGCCAAGGACTTCACTTAGGGGTTCAGGCTGAGCTCGTCGATGAGCATAAGGTGGAATCGCGCGCTAGGAGTTAAGGACTCTAAGATCGAAAATATTGGTGTGATAGCTAAGGGCTGCACTTGGGGGGTTCAGGCCGAGCTCGCCGAGGTGTAAGGCGGAACCACGCGCAAGAGTTGAGTAAGGGCTCTAAGGCTGGATGTAGTGGTGTGATAGCGAAGGACTGCACTCGGGGGTTCAGGCCGAGCTTGCCAATGAGCGTAAGGCGAAACCGCGTGTGAGGAGTTGAGTAAGGGCTCTAAGGCCGGAAGTAGTAGCATAATAGTTAAGGACTGCACTCGGGGGTTCAGGCCAAGCTCGCCAAGGAGCGTAAGGCAAAACCGTGCATGAGGAGTTGAGTAAGGGACCTAAGGTCAAAAGTAGTGGCCTGGTAGTGAAGGACCGCACTTGGGTGTTCAGGCCAAGCTCATTGAGAAATGTAAGACAGAACCACGCGCGTGGAGTTGATTAAGGGCTCTAAAGTCGGAAGTAGTGACATGATAGCCAAAAATTGCACTTGGGGGTTTAGGCCAAGCTCGCTGAGGAGCGTAAGGTAGAACCGCGCGCAAGGAGTTGAGTAAGGGCTCTAAGGCCGGAAGTAGTGGCGTGAAAGCCAAGGACTGTGCTTCTGGGGCCGGAAGTAATGGCTCTAAGGGCGAAAATCCACATTTGAGGGGTTTAGGCTGAGCTTGCGTGTGAGGACTCAAGCGGGTTTCGAATAATGGGATACATGTTTAAGGTGGCGAGATAGTCGTAGGTTTCCCTGAACATATAGAAAGAAAAATGTGGGGAATGCAATTTTATTGAGAGATAAGAAAATTATGCATAGAGGAGGAGTGCTCCGTTCTGAGCTTTATTGTGATGATTTTATCACGACTTGATTTCTTTTTGAGGGTTGAGCCGGGGTTGAGACATTCATTATATCACCATAGGGTTTCTTTCTGGTCGGTGTGCAACACGCCTACTTTTGTTTCCGAGAAGAAATTGTAACGTCAGGTGGAGAGTGGATACGATAGCTCCCAGATTATTCGAGGATGGTCGTCCTAGGATCATATGGTATAGGCTGGGAATGTTAATGACAAGATACTGTACATCAATTATTTTCGCCTTTGGTTGGGACTTGAATGTCGTTCTCAGCCATTTGGCTCCGCGGACGTCAACCCTCTCTCCCGAGAAGCCTACCAAGTCTCCCTTGCATGGTGTGAGCGAGGCTTTCGTTAATTGCATTTTCTCAAAGGTAGAGTAGAAAAGGATGTAGGCCGAGCTGCCTTGGTCGACAAGAACTTTTTTAACGATGAAGTTTCCTGCAATCACAAAGATTACGAACGGGTCGTGTAGATTTTGATCAATTCCGCGAAAGTTCGATTCATAAAATGATATTATCGGGGTTTTGGGGCTAGGCCGGCGTAGGTGAGTGGCGTTGTCGACTGCCATGATTGCCCAAAGAGATATCTTTTTGGCCGAGCTCGACTCTCCACCCCCTGCAAATCCATCGGTGATGTAGTTGATGGCTCCTCGAGGCTCGTTACCTCGGCTATTCTCCCTATGGGAATTCGGAGGTGTTGGGCTTCGTCGTCGAGGGTCGCAACTCCTGCTTCGACCTCTCTCTTTTTTATGATGGACATACTTATCTAGGTGTCCTGCACGGATTAAATCTTCGAGTTGATCTCCGAGCATTACACAGTCCTCAATAGTGTGTCCATAAGTATCATGGAATGCACACTTCTTGCTCATGTCGGTGTTAGGCGACAGGTTTTGCTTTCCCCCGTTGGCGGGATATTTGATAAGCTTCAGGTGGTAGATGTCGCAGAGGATGGTTTATTTCTTTGTGTTGAAAGGGGTGTGCCTTTCGAATCGGGCATTCGGCGAGGTGGTGACCTTGGTTCCTTGCCATTGCCCCACTCGTGTCAGCTGTGGTCTTCAATTTTTCTATCTCCCTTTTTGGACTTTTTGTCCTCGACAGTGGCCTTGAGGTTCTTCCGGATGATCTCTTTTGCTTCTCGGGGTTCTTCCATTTTTATGAAGCTTGAGGCTTTCTCCTAGAATTCACACATGTCTTTAGGCTCGGTCCGAACGATTTGATCAGCAAAGAGTTCGGGTTTTAGCCCGAGCTTGATAGAGTAGAACTCGATTTGTGGGTCAAGATTGAGAATTTCGGTCGCAATGGCCTGAAATATGTTCAGGTATTCTCTTAGGGGGCTCATATTATCCCTGCTAGACATAGTGGAGGGCAGCCTTCGTTTTGTGGTAGACCCGCGCTGTAGTGAACTAGTTGAGGAAGACGCGAAAGAGGTCTTCGAAGGAATGAATGGACCCCGATGGGAGGGAAGCAAACCACAACAAAGCGGTTTTTCCTATAAAAGTTGGAAAAGCTCTACAGAGTGCGGGATCGATTGCCCCATGATAGAACATCGTGATTCTGAACACCTCCAAGTGTAGCGCGGGGTCACTTATTCCATCGTAGGGTGTCAAGGTGGTAGGTAACTTACTTCTTGACGAGAGGCGGGTCACCATTATATGTTCAGCAAAGGGCCATGCGTTGACGGGAAGGGCAGTCCTAGCCTTTCAACATTTGGGATCCTCGTCCTTTTTCGGGCAAGGGGTACTGGAGACCTCATCGCGAAGGACAGGAACTAGTCTCCTTCTTTCTGAGTGATTGCTCTCCCCATGCTCTGAGTGACAATGCTCGTGGTCAACCGAGGGGTGCCCCTGGGACCGTGTCAGCATCTCAACTTGGGCTACTAGATGTTGGTTCTTCGCTTCCAAATCATTTATCCATTGATGGGGATCTTAGGGGGGAGATGGGCTGCCACCGGAGCGTCGCTCTTCGCTATTTTAGCGTCACAAGGCTGCGGTCGATCGTTGCCATCGGGTCGTTGCCGTTGGTATGCGGTGGCGGTCGCTTAGCTCTTGATTCCAACCATTGTGGGGGAGGTAAGCTTTACTCGGCCCCACGGTGGGTGCCAAATGTTCCTACCTAAGGATCAGAGTATTTTGGTCCAGTTCGGTGTCTCTCCTGGTCAGATTTAATGTGAGGGACATGCAAAAGACACTCTAACGCTCAAGTTAGTGGGACTCCAAGTTGAAGGCAATTGAAATTTGAATTATGGTTACCTGAGGTGTGTTCGGTCTGTATTTATTGCAAGTCAGGGTGATGATGCCACCTGACAATCTCACGGGGATGTTACCCATAATAGGTTGAGGCCGATCCCGGAGATGGTGGACCCGTAATGGCGTATCTATCGTTGTAAGAAATGATGCAAATATCCATGTATGACCGGGTGGGGTCCTCGGGTAGAGCCATCTGATCTGGCTCGTATTTGGCCCAAGGGTGTGGTCAGGTTGAGCCCCCTGCGTGGAACCATTTGATTCGGCTCGAGTTAAGTCTAGGAGTGTGGTCAGGCGAAGCCCCCTGGGCAAGACCGCTTAGTTCGGCCAGAAATGAGTAGCGAGGTGCTGTTGGGTCTGATCCATCCGGGCCCAATAGTTCTATTCTAATCCAGTAGCCTTGCAAAAATTATGCTTAAGGTTGATCATGTTAGGAGAACCACACGTGCTCATGATCATGCACACTTCCATGCTCATTCCCATAGCTCTAAGAGATTTAATGGCAATTGTTTTTGATGTGGGATTATGGGCACATGGTTAGAGATTGTGCACTTAAAAGGAACCAACATGATAGATTCACTTGGATCCCTAAGATGACTAACACTCAATGACCCAATAAATTTTTGGGTAGCTAAAGTTTTCTCTTCTTCATTTGTAGATGGAGAGTCATCCTCAAGCAAGTAGAAGCACCTGGATCTTGGACAGTAGTTGCTCAAGGCACAAGACCAGTGACATCAACATATTTGCAACCCTATCTAGGAAGGATGGTGGATATATGACATTTGGAGACAATATCAAGGGTGAGATTATTGGCATTGGTGATATATGTATACTACCTTACCCATGCATCAAAAATATATTATTAGTTGATGGGTTAAAGCACAACTTAATTAGCATATCTCAATTGTGTGATAATGGTTACCTAGTGGTTTTTGAAGCATCTAAATGCATTATTAGAAATGCATCATCTAATGATATAGTGTTTATTGGAAACAAACATGAAAATATTTACACCCTTTGCTTAAATGTATTGTCTAATCCACATGTTAGATGTTTAGTGGTAATGGATAATGACTCTTAGTATGGCACCGAAGGTTAGAACATGCAAGCATGTGCCTTATCCAAGAGATAACTAAAAAGAATTTAGTTAAAGAAATACCCAAGATAAAATTTAAAAATGATACACTTTGTGATGCATGCCAACATGATAAATAAGTTAAGCCATCATTTCATAGCATAAATCAAATTACCACATTTAGAATTCTCGAACATGTGCACATGGTCTCTTTGGTCCTTGTGATGTTGCTAGTTTAAGAGAGACTTTATTGTTATGTATTAGTTGATGATTATTCTAGATTCACGTAGGTTTTCTTTTTAGCAAAAAAGAACAAAACTTTTGATTTCTTTAGAAAATTTTCTAGTAGAGTTGTAAATGAAAAAAAAAATGCTATTTCAAAAATTTGAAGTGATAGTGGAGGTGAATTCAAAAATAAATTATTTTTTTTCAAATTTTATGATGAGCTTTATATTGAACATACTTTTTCTTCCCCTAGAACCTTTCAACAAAATGGAGTGGTTGAGAAGAAGAATAGAACCTTACAAAAAATGACTAAGATTATGCTTTTTTCTATACTTTTAAATCGAGTTTTATTAAGATCAAATATTTAAAAAAAACTTATTTTAAGCTTTGGAATGGTAGAATCGCAAGTGTGAAATATTTTATATTCTTTGGTTGCAAGTGTTTCATTTTGAATACTAAGGAAAATCTAGAAAAATTTGATTCAAAATCGGATGAATATTTTTTCCTAAGATAATCTACTAGTTCTAAAGCATACAGAGTTTATAATCGTAGAACTATGATGGTTGAAAAGTCGCATGTTACATTATGAATGTAGGTGAATAACTTGAGGAATTGACCTTGCATGATAAAAATGTTGAAGATGAATCTAATGAGGCACCTCATGATGGAGAACCTTCACCCTCGTCCTCTCAATCTCAAGTTGAAGAGCAAGCTCTACCTTCTCTCCCAAAGGCTTACGCATGATAAAGGACCACCCAATTGATCAAGTCATTGGAGAACCTTCAACACGAGTGGTAACACATTCTAAATTTAGAAATATTTGTCAACATATTGTCTTTATTTCTCGGGAAAAGGTACAAAAATGCTCCTAACATTTTCTCACGAGTACTAAAATACCCCTAAATTTTTTTTGGATCAAAAATACCCCTTACGTTATGGAATTTGGTACAAAAATGCCCCTATATGTAAATGATGTTAATGGAGGGATAACGGAGCTGACATGGTTGATGACTGGGATTGATGACGTGGACACGTGGCACACATGTATACCAAGATATTTTTTTATATGTACTAAAATACCCCTAACGTTTTCTCACAGGTACCAAAATGTCCCCAACATTTTCTCACGGGTACTAAAATATCTCTAACGTTTTCTCATGAGTATTAAAATACCCTTAACGTTTGTTTTGGAGCTAAAATATCCCTAAGGTTATTGAAATGGTACAAAAATGACACCCAAGCTAACTTATATTAGGTGAAACTTAATGGAAATATTGTGGATGCTGATTGGGATGCTAACTTTACACATGATGCACATGCATAAAACAACTTTCTAGGCAAGCGACACGTAAGATGCAACGTAGGGGTGAGCAAAAAAATCAAAAATTCAGTTAATCAAAAAACCAGTTCGAAACCGAATCGAATTTTTCGATTAACCGATTCGATGGTTTCACTTTCGGTTTTTATTTTCGATTCCGGTCAACTTTGTTATCCCTCCACTAACGTTGTTATCCCTCTATTTGCAAAAATTGAATTTTGGCTCGATGTCATTTTGTACCATTTTCAATAACGTCAAGGATAATTTAGCAACAAACGTTAAGAGGATTTTAGTCTATGTGAGAAAATATTAGAGCATTTTAATACCTATGAGAAAATATCTTGATCTACATGCACGCCACGTGTCCACGCCATCAATCTCAGTCATCAGCCACATCAGCTCTATTATCCCTCCATTAACACCGTGTTTACCTATAAGGATATTTTTGTACCAAATTTCATAAAGTATGAAATATTTTTTATCAAAAAATAACCCTTAGGGACATTTCAATATCCGTGAGAAAACGTTAAAGATTATTTTTGTACATTTTTTCTTATTTTTAAGTAGAATCTAAAAATATTAAAGAAGCTATAGATGATAAGTTTTAAGTTACAATAGTAATACTTGAGGGCTCAGCTCAGCTTGATTACAGCCCATACCAGTCGAGAGAAACACGCATGTATCTACTTCCCTCAGGAATATCCTTGTGGAGGGTAAACATTAAACCAAGCACACTGCAGCAAAAACTAGTCTAAATTGACCTAAATAAAATTTTCAATTCACATCCCTTGCCAAGAAAGTTGACAGCAACTAATACAATAATGCAAGGTTATTATTCATAAAACTTGCTACATTTGCAAATCTGAAAAAGTAATACTCCATTGAAGTCACTGATCAAAACAGATCCAAAGCTGAAGTTTCCATTTGTCTAAGCATAGGCTGCAAGTATGTGTATCACAAAATGATTCAATCAGTTAAATGCAACAGCACGTCCAACGACCTAAGCAAGAGGTTATCATCACCATCTTTTAATACTGTCTAATGGAGCACCCGAATGGTTATAGGATTGTTGAGACAGAAACTCCTGTTTTTCAAGCGGAAGGCATTCATAGCATCAATCCGTGTAGCGAATTGGACAAATGCAATCTTTACAGGATCAGGAATACCTGGTCTGCAATGAGTAGATAGAAAAAAGATCAGACTTAAAGTGAGGCATAAAGGTAGATTAGTAAACCCAATGGGGTAGTGCGACACCTGAGAAAGACATTGAATGTAGAAGGATCGAAGTTGCAACCACATAAAAAGCGTTCCATGTCCTCTTGAGTGGAATTACGAGGAAGCCCTTGCAATACAACCTGCCCACATTTTCACATAAGCTATCAGTTAAATCTTAACCTAATGGACAAAATAACTTAAAAGGTGGCTACGGATTCATATTCACTACCTAAGATGAATATTTAATAAAAATCTACTGATGTAGGTGAATAATGTAATAGCAACAATGCAAAACTAAATGGTAAGAGTGCATAACGAGAATAAATTCCAAGAAGAAAACAAGTATGTTAATTGTCCCAAACTAACCTTTTAGTGGAAGTATGTTTAGGTAATATTTCTTGAAGAAAACAAGAAAACAAGTATGTCTCTTTCTACTTCCCTTTATTTATCTCTAAACTTTTGTAGGCCAGTTTATTGGCTGCAAAGTATAAGTTTTCTATT
Source organism: Canna indica (assembly GCA_034359265.1). Classification (NCBI taxonomy): domain Eukaryota; kingdom Viridiplantae; phylum Streptophyta; class Magnoliopsida; order Zingiberales; family Cannaceae; genus Canna; species Canna indica. The sequence continues at coordinate 18,694,878 of CP136892.1, forward strand.
TGATACGACATGATCTTCATTCTTCTGATTCATCTAATCTAATTCTTGATTCTTGAATATGATTGTTATAATGATTATAAGTTCATTCTTTTAGTAAGTTGATAATAATCAATACAACTTTCAGGTACAGGAGGATCTTACATCATGCTGCATCATGAGGCCTATTGGGCCCGAGTACAGGGCGGGGTACAAGTTAGTATGTTAGTGGTTTTGTTTTAGAGTATTTTTCGAGCTGCAATTTGAAATTTCCCCTATTTAAATTGTTAGTTGTTGTGCCCTTCTCCTAGTTTTCCTTTTAGTTGATTGATTATTAATATTATCCCTAATTTTCTACTCAATTGGTGGGAGGATTAATCCCCTTTGGCCTCTTCTATATAAAGGCCTAGAGGGTTTTGGAATAAAATCAATTTTTCCTATACTTTTCCCCACCAAAAATCTTACTTTGTGTGCAGCTGACAACCACAACTAAGGGGCAGCTGCCTGCCTCCCTTTTTCTGTCGGCCTCCAGCAAAACAATACAGCCGCTGACCTGATTTCTCAGATCAGCCACTGGTCGGCTGCTGTACAATCCAGAAACAATGAAACAAGCCCTAACTTGTCTATTCTAGGGCTGCCTCTTTTTCTCCCTATCAGCTGCAGCAATCTACCATCAGCCATGACAATCCAGCATCAGCAGCAGGTCTGTGTTCAGATCAACAAGGCCGGCAGCTGTCAGCTCTGTGGAGAAAAATAAACTGAATCTAACTCTTGGTTAGGTTCCACTAAAGCTGGACTTCAAGCCCTCATGGCTGGCCATTATCAATCAAGAACTCTCCTTGTGGAACTCACTTTCAGATTGACATATTTCACAACAAACCCCAAAACAAAGCATAAGACCATAGCCATGTAGAGATTTGCATTTTAGCTCCAATATGCAACATCTCTAGTTCTTGAGATTCGTCATTAAGAAAGCTTTTGATCAATACCAAAATTATTGTGAGTCTTCTACTCCGTCTTCCATACACATCTACTAACTATAAGCAGGCTTCATCTCCTGACCTCTAAAACATCATATGCTATTCAAATTTAATTTATCAAATTGTTGATTGCCTGGTCCCATTGAAAATAGAAAACAATGTGGGGAGAAGTTGAGAATCATTGAGAGTCCTGGCAATCATTTGAATGCACTGCTTCATAATTCATACTTGAATCCTTTGGGTCTCTTGTACAGCCTACTTATTCATCTTATATACCCTACTGGTTCCTTTGTTTCTCTAGATAGGATAGGATAACAAATGAAAGTGTTGGATATGATTTTTAAATCCTCTATACGGTATACTCCAGATACAATGTCAATTTTATATTCTTGTAATCCATGCACTAAACAAACAAGGGATAAAATCTATCTTTAATTCTATGCCCCTTTATTCTATGAAACAAACATGTTCTAGTAGAAATATGTGTCAATTTCTTCATAGAATGAACTAATCACTTTACATTGTCTCCGACAGAAGTGAGCATGACTCCATGTTGAAAAAATGTAAAGAAACCAATTTCTTTAGATCCACTGTCAGTTGCAGGAAATAACCCTTTTTTGCTAAACCATATACTTAAAGCAATATATCTGTAGTGTATGCTAATTCTCGACAACTACTTGACATTATGTTCTACATAAGAAACATAAGGACATCAAAAAATATCAAGCACACTTACAGCTTTCCCATCATACGAGGTTGTAAGGTCCCAGTCAGAGCGACTTATCTGTATTATAAGTCAAGTTACCATCACTTAGCTCAGAAGCTCACTATGTAAATCAACTAAGCTTCAGTGCTCAGATTAAGAGTTCTTACCATTTCTAACTTGTATAAGCGACCTTTTTTAGCATTTTGCCTCATTGCAATGTCAAATGCAGATCGAGAAGAAAACTGCAATAACCTGTATAAATTCCAAATAGGAGTACTAAAGAAGATATCTCAATGTAGACCCATAAAAGAATAGCGCATATTTTTTCTGCAAAAAAACATTCTTCAAACTTTATGGTTACTACTGATTGTCTAAAAAAAGGCAGGAATTATACGGATTGCAATTCAAAGTTTACTGAATGGCTGAAAACATTAACATTTGGGATGACCAATATAGTTTAAATCCACTTGTTACATCATATGTAAAGAGTGTGAGTCTATTTCTCAATCACAATAGCTTAAATCCACCAAAAGGAAGCTTATCACTATAATTATCACAGAGTAAGAACATAATCATAATTTTATATTAAACAGATTATATATATTGCCAAAAGTGAAACAATGTGAATCAATGATGCAAGAAAAATCTAGTATGTGCTTCCTTTTTGTCATATTATTTATAGAAGCTCCAAAACAAGGAAACAGGAGATGCAAGGACAGACGTACATGCCAATTGGATTGTAGCCCTTGGTGTACTCAACCTTCACATCATTAGTTGACAGATTACATCCCTCCAAGTAATTAATAACATCAGTCTTAAGTGTGTGTGGTCTAATGCCTGTCAATTTTGCAAAGGCCAAACCTGAACACAAAAAGGAATGTACACATCAATTACCATAATCTAAATTAAAAACAATTGTACTGGAAAATTTAGAGTTGTGACGTCATTTTGTTTTCACTCAAAACAAATTATAATGGAAAATTGGCATATTCATCGCGAAACGAATTTGGAAATTATCCATGATGAAGAGGTAAAATTAAGCATGTCTGGCTTAGAAAGCCACCAAAGAGTACATACGATGATATATGAGTGCAGTAAAAACAAAATTCCTATATAATAATTAACCTTGCCCATAAGTAAACAATATTACAGCTCAATATTGCAGCAAAACCAAAATAAGGGCATGGTATATACTATATCAATTGATCTAGAGTAGGTGTAAAAATGCTTATACCAAGGGCATAGTGCAGATTATCCAATGCCAAAACTATTTACCAAGTACAGTAGTTTGGATGACTTCTCTTGCATTGCACGAATGAGTGGCTTTATTGTGTAATTATTAGTATTTTTTTTGGATTAGTTACTAGTCCAAAATATTTATTAATTCTAATAATGCTAATTACTTTAGTAATGTTAATTGTAATGATGTTAACACATATTTATGTATTATCTATGCTATGATATTTATGGATACAAGTCATTCAATGATCTAAACAGTGGTGGAGCCACGTCTATGGGAATTGTCCACCCTCTCATTTAAATTTTTTTCATGTATATAGGTGGGAAAAGTCAAATTTGCAACCCCCCTAATAATATTCTTCTCCTCTTTTCTCTAAAATAAAATTTTTATTTTTATTTTTTAAAATAATTCAAAAATTGATTATCGAACTTACTAAACCAAAACCAGTTTTATCCTCATTTCTCATTCCTTTCCTCTCTTTTGACATCTGAGTTTTCACCGTCACGTACTGTTATCTTTGCGCCTTAGCTCCACCCACATGCGACTGCAGCCCTCGCCCACGCACAACTATAGTCTCACGCCCAGCCCGCACATAGCCCATTGACCCCCAACGACACATATGTTAAGAAAAATATTTTTAATGCAATTGATAATAAGACTATTATGCAATGGTAGAAAATCGAGAAGCTTATATTTCTTTTAAGTTTAAGATATATTTTATTCTTATGAATTATGTATGAATAATATTTCTTGATTTTTATATATATGGTATAATGATTTGTCTTTTGAAAAATATATTGATCATATGTTGATTTAAGTTTGCCCCTCCTGATTTTGATTCCCGACTCCACCATTGGTTCCAAACTGTAATTCTGCAGAATAAGGACCATGAGAACTATTTGTTACAGTCTATATCTTTCCACTTGTAATAGGAATTGGTATTTATCCTGATTTCGTTCTCTCACTATCAGTTGAAAGAGTGCAAGCTATCTTATCTAATTACTTGAACAATATTTTCCCATTCGATATCTCTTTAAACCCATAAACTCGATGCATTTGGATCCAAATGATAATGACTAAAAAAGAATATATACAAAACCCTGGGGGTAGAAATTGCAAGCGCACCTGCTTCCGGAGTCCGCAGAAATGGATCCTCCGAAGCATTGTCCTGCGGAGCTTCGCCCTCGGTAGAAAGACACCTAAGCGGAATCCTTCGAATGAGCGGAAGGCTCTGAGGCGGAACCCTCGATTCGAGCGCGTTCCTCAGGAAAGAGAGCTTCGAAGCCGCCATTTTTCGACCCACTGCTCGACTTCGTAACCTAAAAAGGGAGATACGAGATGATCCAGTCCAACCCTTCGCTTGAATCGAACGAATCGACTTCGGTCGGATTTGATGGAAACGAACAGATTCGGCACACTTGTGATTTGATCCTGGCTCTAACCCAAAAGGAGAGATATGAGATGATCCAGTGCCAGTGGAACTCTTCGCTTGAATGGAACGAATCGAGTTCGGCCCGATTTAATGGAAACCGACCGATTCGGTTCAGTTGTGATTTGATCGTGGCTCTAACCCAGAAGGAGAGGTATGAGATGATCCAGTGGAACTCTTCGCTTGAATCGAACGAATCGAGTTCGGCCCGATTTGATGGAAATGAACCGATTCGGTTCAGTGTTATTTTGTCGGGCATCCGTGAATAGAAAGCAATCTAGCGCAACTCAACGCCTGCGTTCGAATCGAGGTTCATGGAATGGACCGTTTTCGGTTCATCTATGACTCGGTTGGGCTTTATCATGAAACAGATTCATATCCGGCAACCGTAAATGGACTGCTATTAGTTGATATACTTAAGTTTTTTTCACTGTAATTATTAAAACTTATATCTGATATTAATGATTTAATTTTAATGATTGAATTTGAAATTTCTAATATAATATAGTTTAAAGAATAAATAATTATTCTCAATCGCCAATAATTTACTAATATCTCTATTTTTTTCACAGTAATTTTAATAAAAATTATTTAATATATTGTTAGTATATTTATGTAAAATTATAAAAATTATAAAAAATTTCTATTGCTCAATTAAATTTATAATTGTCAAATTAAAATAATATATTTTATAAGACTTAATTACTAAATATATCTTGACTTTGAATTTTCTTAAATCAATTCTCATATTTTATTTGCAATAATAGAGTACTACATCCCACGATTAAGGATGTGTCAATTTTTCTATTTAGATATTAATGTGGCATTACTAACTTAGATCAACAGTCTATTAGCATTTAGCATTCCTAAATTCAATAAAAAATTTAAAAATGTTTCATGTTGTCAAACATGTTTTTAAATGATTTTTAAAGAATTAACTACTTAATATATATTTCAAATTTTAGGGATTATTTCAAATCTATATCAATCTTTTATTTTCGACCAACATGAGTCTCGTACTTTTAATTTGTTTCAATTATATCTATGGTCCATTTGACTATTATGATATTGAGTGACTTGCTGACGTGAGTCGGGAGTCTAGTAAGTATCTCTAATTATATTTAAAAGTAATAAAATATTATATTACCAAATATTTTAAATAATTATATATTCTTTTTCTTCTTTTTAATCCGTGTCTCACTACATTCTCGACACCCACCCCCACCCCCACCCCCACCCCTATGAGTCTCTATCGCCCAGATCGATTCTGGGTCTAAACGATAGCAATGCAAAGAGGTGGAGGCGAGTGCTACGATCTAGGAAGACACATATTAAAAAAATTAGATATAATTGTTTAAATTGTTTGGTGAAAATGATATTTTATTATTATTTAAATATATTTAGGGATGTTAAGTAGACTTATGACCCACGTTAGTAATGTCACTCAACATCCTAATGACCAAATTGATGACAACTTAACAATAGAATATAATTGAAATAAATTGAAAGTACAAAACCCCTACTGGTTAGAAATAGAAGATTGGGATAGATTTGGAAAAGTTTCTAAAAGTCCAAATATACTACGTAGTTAATCCTTTAAACCCTATTAAAAAATGTCTGGTGATGTGGCATTTTTTAAATTTTTTATTGGATTTGAGAATATTGATTGAACTAGTGATTCACGTCAGTAATGTCATGTCGGCATCAAAACGATAAAATTGACTCCTCATTGATGATGTAATGTAATTAAAACAAATTAGAAATTGGAGTACCCTATTGGTACTAATGAAATGTTGGAATAAAGTAAGAAAACTCCTAAAAGTCTGGGATACAATACGTAATTGACCCTTTTCATAAATCAAATTAAAACATGATTTATTTTAAATTTTGAACTAACTACATAAAACGAACGAAAATGATTATTTCCCCGATTAAATCGAATCCAATGAGTTGGTATTGAATTAAATGAAGAGCACTTTGGTTGCTACCTCTTTTGTCCTCATCCCCTTCTAAGACACAACGTCTACCTATAGCACCCTTGACCCTAAACCTCCATTCGACACCTCAAGATCCTTCTTCTTCCTCTCGGGCTTTGTGTTATCCAACAAGTAGCCCTTTTCCTATAATGCATGGCCCTACTGCATCAATCCAAGTGTGTTGGCCTAAGATTTTCAATATTAGTCTTAATCTCGATTTTGATGATAACAAACATGAAACTAATGTTTGAACAAGAAATACTTTTAGGTTTCAAGTCGATTTGTGTATGACATCCACGATCGGAAAAATTGGAGAAATCGAAAAAATCGAAAGGACGTTGGTCGATGAGCTCGGATTCTTCGAGAAGATAGAATTTAGATTTAGGGTGTCTAGAATGAATATGTAATATTCTTTTATGATGCAAAGAATCCAAAAACCAAACTCGAAATCCGAAAACTTGAAAATCGGAAAATGGTTCATAAATTTTTTAATCCTAGGGAGCTCATTGGAGGGCTACATGATTTAGACTTTTTCTTGGAACCAAAAGTTCCGATAATTATTCCTAAGGTAAAAACAAGTTAGCGGGGGCGCTTAGCTAATGGAGTAGGCATTGGGGTCGAACCACTATAAATCTATCTTGTTAGCGTTGTCATTGATTAAGTGTAATTAGCTTGCTTCTTACTTTGATTATCTTTTTGCTAAAGCGCTAATTTCACCCAACTCGATAAACTCATCTAGTATCAAATAGTAGATAGATACTTGTTTTGAATTGATATTACTGTTGTTCCTGCCTAAGAGTTGGGGGCCTTTCGATCCGATTCGGAGCATCTCCTTGTTTGGTTTGACATCGGCGGGGTGGGGGGGACCTGCAAAAGACACTCTGACGCTCAAGTCAGTAGGATTGCAAGGTGGAGGTAATGTTAATTGGAATTAGGGTTACTTGAGGCATGTCGTGTCTATATTTATTGCAGGTGGAGGTGATAATACTGCCCGATAATCTCGCTAGGATTGTTGCCCGAAATGAGTCGAGGTCAATCCCAAAGATGGTAGATTTGTGATGGTATATCCCTCGTGATAAAGAAGGATATATGTATCCTTGTATGGCCAGGTAGGGTCCCTGTGCAGAGCCGCTCGGTCTGGCTCGGGTCTGATCAAGGAGTGTAGTTTGGGCGGAGCCCTTTGGATGGAGCCATGTGATTCGGCCCAGAATGAATAATGGGGCACTGCTAGGTCTGATTCGATCGGGCCCAATAATCATAATCCAGTCCATAGTCCCCGAGCTCGATCGGAGTCTATAGGACTATGTCTCGAGCTCTAAGTGAGGTTGATCTTCATTGCTTCGGTTAATCGCGGGATGAGTACATAGTTTTTGATGTATTGCCTTGGTATTCGGGATGAATGTGACGTATGTGAAAACTCTTTCGGATGTACACCACCTGTGCAATAGATATATCTTTGGCAAAAAAAGTAATCATGAATAATGATTCTGTAATCAGTTTCCAAAGCATCAAGCGTTAGTTATAATTTGACGGAAAAAAGCCTCATGGATTTGTCAATTACGGTGACAATTTGTGTTCTGGACCTATAAATAGCCTCATGCTAGTTGTGTTTTATGAAAATCATGGACTGGGAGGTGTCGAAGATTACCATTCCATCGGAGGTTGCTCTTATTCGTTCGGTGAGGGTTTCGCCATTTGCAGTGGGTTTATACTATCGGGCTTACGGATTAATAGAGCAAGAGAAGGAGTTCCAAGTGTAGGTCTGTATAATTAGGCTTATAGCGAAGGCGAAGCCTATTTCCATGGTTTTCAAGAAATACCGTGTTGGCTTACAACTCTTGTCAGTGGTTCTGAGTTTTGCCCCGCCGTCACTTTGAATTCCTTTTCTGCTTGGGTTGCAGGGGCTTCCCCGACCCAGTTTGCGCACGCCGCTCAATCCTGGTAGTAGGACTCTGAGTCAGAGTTTCTTGCTTGTGCAGCTTGGTCGGTGATGATGTTCTCGAAATGCTCTCTGAGTAGATGCTCTGTCTAGCAATTTTACTTTCTTTTTCTTCTTTTTTGATAAGTAGCCCTTTGTGGGTTTGTAAATATAACTATTTCCTTTGTGGGGCTTTATGAAATGAAAGAGATATCCTTCTTGCCCATCCTTGTTGTATTTCTTGCCGAACGGGCGTTTCCTGCATGTCTTGATTTAGAATAGTATTCGAACTACGGTTTACCTGCTTGGTATTTTGTGAGTAAGATGCTAAGGTCATGTTTGCTTGCCAAGAGTGTGCGGGGCCGAGCCGGAGGTTGCATTTAGGGCCGAGGTATTGGGATGGGAATAAGAAGCACAACAGAAAAAGCAATTTAAAAAATTCAAACCATCCCAAAAACAACGATCAACTTTAGCAATCTTTAAGGATTTCAATCAACGAGTAGAATGAGAAAATATACCTTATACTATGGATGGCATGGCTACTCCTATCCCTGTTTCAAGACGCACATGTGCACGTCTTCCAAGGAAAATCCACACCAAGCGCCTCGCAACAAGGGGGCAGCGAACATCGAGACTCGTTGTGGCTCAACAGAGAGGCAATCTCAACCCCGAAACGCACCAAGGTGAAGACGGCCCTTCCACCAAGAACTGAGCACCAAAAGGAAGGAAGAGTGGATGAGAAAACCACGGAACAAGGAGGAAGATGAAGGAATACCTCGCTGTCCTTCTTGTACTCCTCCAAGAAGATGAAGTAGATGACACACCTAAGAGTAAGAGACCTTCAATCGGCTTCACAAAACCAGGGAAGGAAGCTTTAGATGTCCGGCCACCCAAGGAGATGAAGATGAGTTCCTGGAGCTTTTCTCTTCAAGAAGTCTCTCAAGAACCAAGGCCTTGCTCTTCTACAAGATCAATAACCAATTTGTGTAACCCCCTTGAAGGAGATTAGGCCATTTATTTATAAGGGGCATAAGTTGCTACCAAGGTAGACCTGGCCCCCTTTTTTAAAACCTCTCCCCAAAATTTAAAATTCTGAGTTTAGCCTCTAAAACAATAATTTATATTTAATAAATTTATAATTAATTTGAAATTAATTAAATCCAACTAAATATAAACTTTAATTTATCTCTATAAATTAAATTCCTATTGATTAGAATTTATCATGTGCCAATCCCTACAATTTAGGGATACCCTAAAAATTAGGCTTACCGAGGAACTCCATCGCGTATTCGTTCTTATAGGAAACATCCTTCCTATTATGTCCGTAAAGGAGATCCGTGATCGAGTTACAGTATGTCCAAGCTAGTAGACATATAGGGCCGCATTCGAACTTTATCTCATAAGGTCTGTTACGAGGTTAGCTTGTTGTGTGTGACCTATTGGGCTCCATACTAAGCCAGCAGTGAGTTGTGCATAATGGAGAGTCGGATCCGATAGAACGATTTCTACTCGAATCTTACGAGCCACCACTAAACCCCTTTAGTGTGGTCGTGAGAGACTCCACTCACAAGTCAAGATTGACATCTAGCAATATGTCATGACTACCCGGATAGTGTGAGATTCAATCTACAGGGATCGAGCCCCCTTCGGTGCTTAGTTACTATACAACTAAGTCCATCGGTTACAACGTCCCGATGTCGGCTAGGGTACGGAAGAAGTGTAAAACCCTAATATCAATTTATATGTATTTCACCCGCCAAGATGTCTAATGAAATGTCAAAAACATCTTCCTGACTTTCATGTCTACTCTAGCCAGAGATTCCCGAGTCAACACTTGTAGGGAAACATAGGACATTATCTTCTCTCACTAAGATTAACCGATTCTATATTGGTTGCTCACCTACCTTCATAAATGTTTCATCATGCCCAGTAATACTCGGCACATGACGCTGAGGGACACGTAGGAATAGAACCAAAGCAACGGGTCGTCACTCACAAGGTAGCCATGATAACCTCAGGTCCAAGGACTGGTTGCACCTACTATCACCCGAGGAACATCCTATTGACACTCATGTAAGGATTTTATTCTGTGTTTCTCGTGTAGGTCCGTTCAGTGAACTCATTCTTTAATGAGCACTTGCACTTGTACATTAATGACGACTCATAGGTAATTATGAGATCAACTACCCCTTATCGTATAAGGCATGTACCAAGTGCACCAGTTTATTTGGAATCATCAATCCCCTAATTGGTGATCCTACAATTGGAAACATTTAGAATATGAGCATCTGGATTCCAAGTCTCACTGGCATGATCTCATCATGGCCTTGGAATCAATTGCTCGGGTTCATGGGGTTCATCACAATCTAATATATACAAAATATAGATGCAACATATGATGAAAACTTGCCTTATTCTATTCATTAACCAAAAAATAGTTCCCTACACATCAACATGTGATTGGCTCAAGGGCATTATTTCTTTCAATCTCTCATTTGTACTTGTAGCCAATCATTGCAATGTTTAATACTCATACAACTTAAGTGGCGATCGAACTATTGATGTGGTAATGGCTTTGTGAATGGATTTGCAATATTGTCTTTCGCGTCGACACGTTCGACATTTAAATCACTATATCCAACGATCTCTCTGATTAGGTGATACTGTCTTAGGATGTGTTTTGATTTGTGATGGGATCTAGGTTCCTTTGCTTGAGCAGCATCGCTAGTGTTATCACAATAAAAGGGGACCAGACTGACAACCTCACAAACAACACCCAGCTCAGAGATAAATTTCTTTATCCACACTCCTTCCTTTGCGGCTTCGCTTGTAGCGATGTACTCAGCTTCTATCATCGAGTCGGCCACAGTTCTTTGCTTAGAACTTTTCCAGCATACAACGCCACCATTTAGAGTAAATTCATACCCAGAAATAGATTTACTATCATCCGGGTCGAATTGGAAGCTAGAATCTGTGTAGCCCTCCGGTTTAAATTCTGACCCACCAAAGTCCTTCTCAAGTACTTAAGAATGTTCTTTACGGCTTTCCAATGTTCCTCTTTAGAATCTGCTTGAAATCTGCTAGTTACCCCTAGGGCATAAACGATATCACGTCGAGTACAGAGCATAGCATACATGATGGATCCTACTGCCGAAGCATAAGGGATCTCGCTCATCCTTTTTCTCTCCTCATGTGTCTTAGGAGACATCTTTTTAAAAAGAGTGATGCCATGACTCATAGGCAAGTAACCTCTTTTACTGCCTTTCATGCTAAACTTTTGTAGCACGGTATCAATATACGGAAATTGGGACAAACCAATCATCCTTCTAGACCTATCCCTATAGATCTTAATGCCGAGTACGTGGGATGCTTCACCCAAGTCTTTCATGGAGAAATTTTTGGATAATCATGCTTTCACTGACTGGGGTAGAGGAACATCATTCCCCATGAGCAGTATGTCATCCACATACAACACAATAAACACAACGGCGCTCCCACTAACCTTTTTATAAACACAAGGTCCGTCTACATTTTTGATGAAGCCAAACTCTTTGATTGTCTCATCAAAATGGATGTTCCAACTCCTCGAGGTTTGCTTAAGTCCATAAATGGACCTTTGTAATTTGCATACCATCTTCGGTCCTACCGGAGACATGAATCCTTTCGGCTGGGTCATATAGACCTCTTCCTCAAGTTCACCATTGAGGAATGCATTCTTGACATCCATCTGCCAAATCTCGTAGTCATGATATGCAACAATGGCTAGCATTATCCTAATTGACTTGAGCATGGCTACAAGAGAAAATGTTTCATCATAGTCAAGACCTTGCCTTTGAGTGAAACCTTTTGCTACCAGCCTGACCTTATAGGTCTCCACCTGGCCATCAGCTCCAATCTTTCTTTTAAAGATCCACTTACACCCTATAGGAGCAACTCCTTCGGGTAAGTCAACCAAAGTCCAGACTTTGTTTGTGAACATGGAGTCCATTTCGGATTGCATTGCTTCTTGCCATTGTTTGCAATCAATATCCTTGATTGCTTGATCATATGATTGCGAATCAATGAATTCTTGGTCATTCTCAATGGTCAGGAATAATCTTTTAGGTTGTCTACGCAATCGCCCTGATCTTCGAAGAGTGGTGTGAGGTAGTATTTCTACGATTGGTTCTTCCTATAGACTTTCCACGGGTGGTTGCGAATTTGCTTGTGGTTGTTGAACTTCATCAAACTCAACATCTCTCCCGCTCCCACTTTCTTCGATAAAATATTTTCCTAAGAAAGTGGCATGCCTATTGACAAACATCTTTTGTAAAGTTGGGGAGTAGAAATAATACCCTAAACTCTCTTTAGGATACCCTATAAACCTGCACCTGGTTGATTTAGCATAAAGCTTATCTGACTCTAATTTCTTGACGTACGCAGGGCAACCCCAAATCTTGAGATGTCTTAGACTTGGCTTCTTACCACTCCATATCTCATCTGGTGTACCAGAGATAGACTTTATGGGAGCCCTATTCAAAAGGTAGATAGTTGTTTCAAGCGCATATCCCCAAAAGGAAATTGGGAGATCAGTAAAGCAAAGCATAGAGCGCATCATGTCTAACAACATGCGATTCCTCCCTTTAGATACTCCATTATGTTGTGGTGTGCCTGGAGAGGTCCATTCGGAGATAATCACATTGTCTTTTAGATAATGTAGAAACTCAGTGGATAAGTACTCACCACCTCGATCTGATCGAAGGATTTTAATACTTCTCCCTACTTGTTTCTCAACCTCAGCCTTATACTCTTTGAACTTTTCAAAAGTATTAAACTTATATCTCAACAAATATACATATTCATACCTTGATCTATTGTCTCTAAATGTGATGAAGTAGGAATACCCACCTTTGGCTTGAGTTTTCATTGGTCCGCAAACATCTGTGTAGGCTAGCTCCAACAACTCAGTAGCCCTTTCACTTCGCCCAGTGAAGGGGGACTTTATCATTTTTTCCTTGAGACAGAGGATTCACAAGTTGGCATCGATTCAAAATCGAATGGTCAAATAAGCCGTCTTTGTACAACTTGTTAATCTGATTCTCATTAATATAACCTAGTATGTCTCAAGTGCCAAAGATAGGTGAGGCTTAGATTATCTCATTTCCCTTTGTGTGTTTGTTCGATATGAAAAATATTATCAGTTACATCTAAGACCATCAAACCATTTGAAATGTGTACAGTTCTATATAATTCATCTGAATGATATATGTGGCAACAATTGCCTTTTAAAGTCATTTCATCACCTTGTTCTAGCAACGAAGTAACAGAAATAATGTTCTTTATTAGAACTTGAACATAATAACAATTGTTCAATTCGATGGTTTTGCCTGATGGGAGATACAAACAATAGGTTTCTATGGTTAAAGTGGCAACTCTTGTGTCATTGCCTACCCGAAGGTCGTAGTCGTCTTTGTTTAGCATTCTACTTATTCTCAACCCCTGCAACGAATCACAAATGTGAGCACCACAACTGGTATCCAATACCTGTGTAATAGAATTTTGTAATGATAGATTTATTTCAATTATAAACACACCTGCGAAGGGGGCTTCAGAAGCCATTTTCTGCTTTACTTATGCAATATACTCCTTGCAGTTGCGCTTCCAATGGCCATCTTTTGTCACAATGGAAACATGTGCCCTTAGGAGCCTTCTTCCCTTTCTTCTTGATATCCTTATTGAGTTTCACATCTTTGTTTTTCACTTTGTTCTTAAACAGAGCGTTTCTTTGCCTTTTAGGGGCACTACCCACTAACAAGACTTTGTCATTTTCCTTCGAAATATGGGACTCAATAGTCTTCAGCATATTAAGGAGCTCGGGAAACGAGACGTCTAACTTGTTCATGTGATAGTTAATGATAAACTATGAAAATGACCCTGGAAGGGATTGGAGTATTAGGTCATGACTTAGCCCTTTATCAATGTTTACGCCAAATTTCTCTAACCTCTCGATCAAATCGATTAGTTTGAGAACATGGGTTTCAATAGGGGTCCCCGCCATCATCTTGGCCTGGAAGAGTTGTTTTGATAGCTCAAACCTAGTAGTTCGGCTCTCTTCACCGTACAACTCCTTGAGGTGAGAGAGGATGACCCCTGTATCCATCTTTTCATATTGTCGCTGCAACACATCGGACATAGAGGCGAGCATAAGGCACTGAATAGTAGTGATGTCATCTTGCCACTTCTTATAAGTGGCTCTCACTTCCTCGGTAGCCCTTTGGGAAGGGGCATCCGGTGGCCTGTTATCAAGAATATAGGAAAGTCTCGCCTGAGTGAGGATAATCCTCAGGTTTCACAACCAATCGACATAGTTCGGTCCAGTTAGTTTATTTGCATCATGTATGCTATGCAATGACAATGAAGATGACATGGTGACAATGAAATGCTACAAGGAAAAGAAAAACATACGTAAGCCACCATTCTATATGCATGATTATTAAGGTATTTTAATTAATCATGTCTCCTACAAATTTTCGCGGTTCCCAAATGACCCTCCTATTGGGAAGCGGGAAGCCCTCGTTGGTAGACTTCCTTAGGGGAAGATAGAACCCTACTTCTCCTACTCGGGTCTTGCATTTAACACGACAAACCCTAATAGGTCCATGGGTATGTAACTCTTTACCGATCACATTATTATGCGACTTCCATCAAGTTTTGCCTCTAGGGTTACCATGGCCTTGTGTTTGCACAACAAACCAAGGATCCCTAGTTGAGTCAAGCCCATCGTTTGTTTACCCTAGCAAGAAAACAACCACCTTTGAGTTTGCTCAACAAGGTAAGTCACGTTCAAGCTAATAGTAGAGACACAAGGGTATGTGTTATATGAGATACAATGTGTCTATCATCACAAAAGGCCTTGTGTTTGCACAACAAACCCGCTGTGACAATAGATACACTTGTACCTCATAACGATGGAAGGCGTGACCGATATTCTTAATATTTTAGCCATTCAGACTCAATATTATTGGATGGGTTCTTCATGTAATTATAATTATCTAAGCTATCAACAATTGAAGCAAAAGCAATAAATAAAAGCATAAAGTAAATAAGGATGATTATGGATGTTCTAAGGGTTCCACCCGAGCCACTGGGCGAACAAAGGCCATCATCCTAGGGTTTTAGGGAGCTCTGTCTCACCAAGGCGCTGCCCAAAATCATCTTGTAGGTTGCCGGTTCCATCAGTGTCTTTTCGGGGTTCAAGTCATCATCATCATGTCGTCGAACACCTCCTCTCTGCGCGCGTACCAAAACGGGGCAGCAAGCGTGCTCGTCACGAATCTGCCCCTACACTTCTAATTTTTCAAAACGAAAAGAAGAAGACCCCAAACAACCCTTGGGGTAAGGTTTAAGGAGAGGGAGAAGAAGATTACAATCAAAATTCTCAAGAGAAAGGCAGGGGCACGCATGCCCTATTCAAAAGTTATAATGCTGAAATTTCATAAATTTACAAGCAATCAACACAACCATATTTTACACATAGTCACAGCACATAGGGCTCATCCATAATCATCCTTTCATGCATATTAACAATTAAGAAAAAGAAAGGAAAAAATATAATCCAAAAATACGCTAATCAGGTTATGTTTCCATCCAAAACGGTCCAAACAACACATGCTGAAAATTTCAGTTTTTGGGGTTGTTCAACCATGAACCCATGGGGTTGTTGATTTCGAAATCTGTCCAAGAAAAGTTTGGACAGGAAGCTACCACCCTGATTCATCGCATGAATCGTGGAGCCAAAAGAATGACTCAAGAACCACCGAAAATAAAAATTAGACATGATGTTTAGGGAGTGAACGGTTCATAAATGCAACAATAACGCGTAATAAAAATTCTGAAGAATTGCTAAAGGTGGCTCTGATACCATTGTTGGGATGGGAATAAGAAGCATAGAAGAAAAAATTATTTAAAAAATTCAAATCATCCTGAAAACAACGATCAACTTTAGCAATCTTTAAGGAATTCAATCTACGAGTAGAATGAGAAGATATACCTTATACTACGGATGGCATTGCTACTCCTATCCCTGTTTCAAGATGCACACGCGCACATCCTCCAAGGAAAGTCCACACCAAGCGCCTCACAACAAGGGGCAGCGAACACCGAGACTCGTTGTGGCTCAATGGAGAGGCAATCTCAACCCCGAAATGCACCAAGGTGAAGACGGCTCTTCCACCAAGAACTGAGCACCAAAAGGGAGGAAGAGGGGATGAGAAAATCACAGAACAAGGAGAAAGATGAAGGAATACATCGTTGTCCTTCTTGGACTCCTCCAAGAAGATGAAGTAGATGACACACCTAAGAGAAAGTGACCTTCAATCGGCTTCACAAAATCGAGGAAGGAAGCTTTAGATGGCCGGCCACCCAAGGAGATGAAGATGAATTCTTGGAGCTTTTCTCTTCAAGAAGTCTCTCAAGAACCAAGCCCTTGCTCTTCTCCAAGATCAATAACCAATTCCCCCCCCCCCCCCCCTTTTTAAAACCTCTTCCCGAAATTCAAAGTTCTGGGTTTAGCCTCCAAAATAATAATTTATATTTAATGGATTTATAATTAATTTGAAATTAATTAAATCTAACTAAATATAAATTTTAATTTATCTCTATAAATTAAATTCTTATTGATTAGGATTTATCATGTGATAATCCCTACAATTTAGGGATACCCTACAAATTAGGCTTACCAAAGAACTCCTTCCTTGCGTATTTATTACTATAGGAAATATCTTTTCTATCATATCCGTAAACGAGATATGTGATCGAGTTGTAGCATGTCCATGCTAGTAGACATATAGGGCCGCATTCAGACTTTATCTCATAAGGTCCGTTACGAGGTTAGCCTATTGTGTGTGATCCATTGGGCCCTACACTAAGCCAGCAGTAAGTTGTGCATAACGGAGAGTCGGATCCAATAGAACGACTTCTATTCGAATGTTACGAGCCACCACTAAACCTCTTTAGTGTGGTCATGAGAGATTCCACTCACAAATCAAGATTGATGTCTAGCAACGTGTCATGACTACCCGAATAGTGTTAAGTTCAATCTACAGGGATCGAGCGCCATTCGGTGATTAGTTACCGTACAACTAAGTCCCTCAGTTACAACGTCTCGACGTCGACTAGGGTACGAAAGAAGTGTCAAACCCTAATATCGATTCAAATGTATTCCACCCGCCAAGATGTTGTCTCAATAATGAAACGTAAAAAATATCTTCTTGACTTTCATGTCTACTCTAGCCAGAGATTCTCGAGTCGACACTTGTAAGGACACATAGGACATTATCTTCTCTCACTAAGAGTAATCGATTTCATGTTGGTTGCTTACCTACCTTCATGAATGCTTTCCGATGACCAGTAATACCCGGCACATGATGCTGAGGGCCACGTAGGGATAGAACCAAAGCAATGGGTCGTCATTTGCAAGGTAACCATGACAACCTCATGTCCAATGACTGCTTGCACCTACTATCACCCGAGGAACATCCTATTAACACCTATGTAAGAATTCCATTATGTGTTCCTCGTGTAGGTCCGTTCAGTGAACTCATTCCTTAATGAGCACCTGCACTTGTAAATTAATGACGGCTCATAGGTAATTGTGAGATCAGCTACCCTTATCGTATAAGGCATGTACCATGTGCACCAGTCTATCTAGAATCATCAGTCCCCTAATTGGTGATCCTAATTCCAAGTCTCACTGGCATGCTCACATCATGGCCTTGGAACCGATTGCCCGGGTTCATGGGATTTATCACAATCTAATATATACA
The DNA here is from genome assembly GCA_034359265.1 of Canna indica. Classification (NCBI taxonomy): domain Eukaryota; kingdom Viridiplantae; phylum Streptophyta; class Magnoliopsida; order Zingiberales; family Cannaceae; genus Canna; species Canna indica. Next base: position 18,712,906 of record CP136892.1, read on the forward strand.
AAATATAGATTCAACATATGATGAAAACTTGCCTCATATTATTCATTAACCAAAAAATAGTTCCCTACACATCAACATGTGATTGGCTCAAGGGCACTATTTCTTTCAATCTCTCACTTGCACTTGTAGCCAATCATTGCGATATTTTATACCCAAACAACTTAAGTGGCGATCGAACTACTGCTGTGGTAATGGCTTTGTGAATGGATCTGCAATATTGTCTTTCGCGACGACACGTTCGACATTTATATCACTATGTCCAACGATCTCTCTGATCAGGTGATACTGCCTTAGGATGTGTTTTGATATGTGGTGGGATCTACGTTCTTTTGCTTAAGCAACTGCCCTAGTGTTATCACAATAAACGGGGATCGGACTGGCAATCTCAGGAACAACACCTAGCACAGAGATAACTTTCTTTATCCACACTCCTTCCTATGCGGCTTTGCTTGCAGCGATATGCTCGAGTCGGCCACAGTTCCTTGCTTGGAACTTTCCCAGCATACAGTGCCACCATTCAGAATAAATACATACCCATAAATGGATTTACTGTCATCCCAGGTCTGATTTGAAGCTAGAATATGTGTAGCCCTCAAATTTAAAATCTGACCCATCATAAATCAGGAGAACATCTCTAGTCCTTCTCAAGTACTTAAGAATGTTCTTTACGGCTTTCCAATATTCCTTTCTAGGATCCGCTTAGATCCTACTGCCGAAGCATAAGGGATCTTGCTCATCCTTTTTCTCTCATCAGGTGTCTTAGGAGACATCTTCTTGGAAAGAGTGATGCCATAACTTATAGGCAAGTAATCTCTTTTACTGCCTTCCATGCTAAATATTTTTAGCACAGTATCAATATACAGAGACTGGGACGAACCAATCATCCTTCTAGATCTATCCCTATAGATCTTAATGTCGAGTACGTAGGATGCTTCACCCAAGTCTTTCATGGAGAAATTTTTGGATAACCATGCTTTTATTGACTAGAGCAGAGGAACATCATTCCCCATGAGCAGTATATCATCCACATACAGAACAATAAACACAACAGTGCTCCCACTAACCTTTTTATAGACACAACCTTTGTCTATATTTTTTTTTAAGCCAAACTCTTTTATTGTCTCATCAAAATGGATGTTCCAACTCCTCGAGGCTTGCTTAAGTCCATAAATGGACCTTTGCAATTTGCATACTATCTTCGGTCCTACCGAAGACACGAATCCTTCCGGCTGTGTTACATAGACCTCTTCCTCAAGTTCACCATTGAGGAATGCATTCTTGACATCCATCTGCCAGATCTCGTAGTCATGATAAGCAACAATGGCTAGCATTATCCTAATGGACTTAAGCATGACTACAAGAGAAAAAGTTTCATCACAGTTAAGACCTTGCCTTTGAGTGAAACCTTTTGCTACCATCCTGGTCTTATAGGTCTTCACCTGGCCATCATCTCCAATCTTTCTTTTAAAGATCCACTTACACCCTATAGGAGTAACTCCTTCAGGTAAGTCAACCAAAGTCCCGACTTTATTTGTGAACATGGAGTCCATTTCGGATTGCATTGCTTTTTGCCATTGTTTGCAATCAACATCCTTGATTGCTTGATCATATGATTACAGATCAACGAATTCTTGGTTATTCTCAATGATCAGGAATAATCTTTCGGTTGTCTACGCAATCTCCCTGATCTTCGAAGAGTGGTGGGAGGTAGTATTTCTACGATTGGTTCTTCCTATGGACTTTCCACGGGTGGTTGCGAATTTGCTTGTGGTTGCGAATTTGCTTGTGGTTGTTGAACTTCATCAAGCTCAACATCTCTCCCGCTCCCACTTTCTTCGATAAAATATTTTTCTAAGAAAGTGGCATGCCTATTGACAAACACCTTTTGTACAGTTGGGGAGTAGAAATAATACCCTAAACTCTCTTTAGGATACCCCACAAACCTGCACCTGGTTGATTTAGCATAAAGCTTATCTGACTCTAATTTCTTGATGTACGCGGGGCAACCCTAAATCTTGAGATGCCTCAAACTTGGTTTCTTGTCACTCCATATCTCATATGGTGTACCAGAGACAGACTTTGTGGGAGCCCTATTCAAAAGATAGATAGTCGGTATCAATATACCACTGGGACAAACCAATCATCCTTCTAGACCTGTCCCTATAGATCTTAATGCCGAGTACGTAGGATGCTTCACCAAAGTCTTTCATGGAGAAATTTTTGGATAACCATGCTTTCATTGACTGGAGCAAAGGAACATCATTCCCCATGAGCAGTATGTCATCCACATACAGCACAATAAACACAACGACGCTCCCACTAATCTGTTTATAGACTCAAGGTTTATCTACATTTTTAATGAACCCAAACTCTTTGATTGATATCAAAATGGATGTTCCAACTCCTCGAGGCTTGCTTAAGTCCATAAATGGACCTTTGCAATTTGCATACCATCTTCGGTCCTACCGGAGACACGAATCCTTTCGGCTGGTAGGCTTGTAGGGAGGCTATGTTCCAAGATCGTGGGAGTTCTCGTCCGGAGAGCTCGGCTATTTTGTAGGCACCCTGATTGAGGACCTCTGTGATCCGATAAGGGCGCGATTTCATTTGAAATAAGCATGAAAATATGAAAATGGCTAAGTATTAAATTTTGCTATCTACTCATGTTTTCTCAAACTTAGGCATCTAGACATCAAACATGAGTTAATCTAAGTATATGAGTCAAGTTTGGACTTAAAATGGAATTTCTAAGTTCAAATTTCATCATATATTGTTTTCAATGAAAAAGTGAGTATTTCTAGCTATCATTCAAATTATCAAAATCATTCCTATGAATGATTTTACCCAAGCAATGGTGTGAATGATATTAGATATGAAATCCAAATAATATACATGAGTTTTCATTTGAATTTTTTGATAAGAAATCAAAGTATCGAAAAAGTGAGTATTTCAAGTTAGTGATACTTTGAGTTTTTGAAATTCAACTTCAAATTTCATTATAAATCAGATTCTTAATGAAATTTTTTGAAATTTTTACACAACATACTAGATTTTTCAATGAAAGTGCAACATCAAGAATCATCTCAAAATTAGTTTTCTACAATTTTCTAAAATTCATTGAGTAAACTGTTTTAAAATTGAAATTTCTATGGCATTTTCGCAATTTTCAGTAATTTTTTAAAACATGTTCAATTTTTATTCAAACTTTTAAAATACCAAGTTATGATCATGTAAAGAGTCTATGTCAAGTTTGAAATAAAAATTATGTTCTTAAGTCAAGATAACAACCTAGCATGGTTTCATTCAAAACTAAGCTAGTTATTATGAAACTTGCTAAGTTTGAATCTTATCATTTACTCATGATTTTTGAAACTTAAACCTATGGATACCTAACATGAGTAAATCTAAATATGTTTCTCAAAAATAGATTGAAGATGAGACCTTTAAGTCAACTTGTTGACTTGGGTCAACTTGGTTCAAAAGAAGTTTTCATGAAACAACCTCTATGTCATTTTATCCATATCCATATAAAATTTTCATTCTAAGTGCATGGAAACATGTCATACCTATTCCTAAATATGTTTATGAAGTTTGGACTTAAAATCAAGTGTCCAAGTCAATTTGTTGACTTGACTCAAACTTTTCCAAGCTTAAGTCATCTAAATTGAACTAGTTTTCAATTTGCTCAATCTCTTATGAATTTTCAATTTTAAGCAAATGACAACTAATCATTAACACACATAAACATGTTCATCTAATTTTTAACTTAACATGAAGTCTCTAAAGAAAAATTTCAACCTAGAGCAAATTTTCATTCAATCAAGATATCATGAAATTGCCTAGATATCAAAATTTTACCTACTCATAAAATTTCATATATTTATCATGCAAAAACAATCATGAGTATAGAGACATCACTATAACACAAGTATTCAAGTATTATACTAAGATTTTTGTAAAATCAAACTCATACCTTATTCTTAGAAATTTTATCAAACTTGTCTTTTTACTTTTTAATTTTCTTCATGATAGCATAGTCTTCCATTAATATTCTCAACTTACAAGTAGACTTCATTAGTAGATTTAATGAAACTAAAGGCTACTTAGCAAGCTAACCAAAGTAAATAGCGAAGTGGAAAACCAAGTATCATTTTCCAAATTCAACTTCACTAAATAACATAGATTCATTTTCAAATAAATCATTCATGATAACAAAATGAATCAAGAGATCTCAAAATATGAAATATTTGAAAAATAAGATCTCCAACCCTTCCTATTGGTTGAAAATTGAAAGGCCACAATGAGCCTACGATTTAGAACTACAAGGTCGCATGAGCTCATTACAGGCTACATAGGTCTCCGAAGAGATCAGAAATCAAAAGTCAAAAATGTTTTGAAACTTATTAAGAGTGGATAATCTACTAATATTAAGCATATATCAAACTCCAACTATAATTTAAGCAAGAGGGTATAGGAGATGATACCAAAGTACTTTTGATGCCAACCTTACTAAGGCATCAAGATGAGTTGAAGTTGCAACTTTGAAATGATACAATCTTTGAATCTCCAAGCAACTTCAATCAACCAACTTCATCTCACCCTTGTGTGGTAGCTTCCCCTACAATAGAGCATAAAATTTTTGGTACCCAAATGGCTTTGGGTCCTTGGGGGCTATATCGCCTAGGAATCCAAAGTGTCCTAGCTACACTTTGATTTTTCTTGAATGCACAATCATAAATAGCATGGTCAAAAATACCACAACAAAAGCAATGTCCATTGAATTTCTTTTCATTTTTGCTATGGACATTAGATCTATCATTAGAATGCTTGACATGTGAAACATGATGAGTGTGAGTATTCTTAGAGGAAATAATTTTCTTTTGAACATGTTAAATGTTAGAATGCTTGACATGAGAAGCATGATGTGCATAAGCATTCTTGAAAGAACCATTTGTATTTCTAAAATTCTTAAAGGATAAATTACTAGATAGATTATTTACTTTCTTATTTAGAAAAATAACCTCCTTTTTAAAGTCGTTCATGGATTTATGAATAGCATGCAATTGAGTTTTCAACATGCTATTTTCATTCTTTAAGATGTCATTTTTTGTTTTTAAATCCTTAGTGTCAACACTTAAGATATCATGAAATGGATTGGAGACACTAATTTTTAGTTTCTCATTTTCTAATTTTACATCATGTAATTGAGAGCTAAGATTTAAGTTTTCTTTCTTTAATTTTTTGTTTTCTTTATCTTTTCTAACAAGCAAGGCATACATGCTTTTATATTCATCCATTAATTCATCATAAAGAAAATCACGAGAACTAGATGAATTAATACTACCATTTTTGATATCATGACTAGAGGAAGAAGAGTGTACCTCATCATTAGCATCCATGAGGCAAACTTTTGAAGTGACTTCATAGTCATGGCAAGAGGATGCTTCATTTGAATAAGATGATGATGTAGAAGCGTTTGACATCTTCTTTGTCTTGTTCTTCATAGAAGGGCAATTTTTTTCACATGCCCTTTTTCTTTGCACACATGGCAAATCACATTCATTTTCCGACTTTTAGTGCTCCTATGGATGGAGGCACTATGAGCTTCAAAAACTATATTAGTATTGGGTGGATGACAATTGTCATCACTCCCCTCATCAAACGTTTTGAGCTCTTCGGTTTTTGCATAATTATAAAACATATTTAAAGTAGCCCAAATATCGAATGCGGAAGTACAATGCATGATCTTTTCAAAGATATTATCTTCCAAAGAACAAAATATACAATTTATAGCTTTAGCATTTAATTCAAACATATCAATTTGTTCTTAGGTACATGCATTCATATTTTCCTTAGGTTCAATATATCGAATTTTTATCATGTTAAAGACACCTAAACCTTGAGTCTTTAGAAAGATGTACATTCTAGACTTCCAAAGACCAAAGTTTGATTCATCAAACCTAGGAGGTGAAGATGCTACCGACTCTAATGCCATTTTCTGGATTGAGAGACGATGGAGAGGAGATGGTGAAATCTCAATCTACGACCCGTTCTGATACCAATTCCCAGGACTTCGACACTAACTAACGACCCCCAAACCAATTGGTGTGAGGGAAGGGCGCACCTTCACCTTATACCGTAGCACACCCGAGTGTCCTCGGCGTTCGAGTGTGACTCGGCCCGCCAAGCCTACACGCCACGAGGTGATTGATGACTTGGCCCGCCAGGCCTACACGCCAACATTTCCGAGGTAGAAGACTGAGTAGTTGTGTTGTAACTCCACAGTACTTCAGGTAGTTCGTCGACCCCATATGTCTTGACTCGGTCGAGCTTTTTCTTCAATCCTGTCAAGATCACTTTGTTGGCTGCTTTGGCCAGGCCATTTGTTTATGGGTGCTCAACATATGAGAAGAGTTGTCTGATGCCGAGATCTGAGCATAATTCTCGAAATCGACAATCCGTGAATTGTGTTTTGTTGTCGCTAACGGGCTCACGTGGTACTCCGAATATGTAGATGATATTTTTCCAAATGAACTTTTGAACTTTATCAATTACAATGATTGATAGGGGTTTAGCCTATATCCACTTGGTGAAGTAGTTTATCGCTACAACCAAGTCCTTGAATTGCCCTAGTGTTGAGTGAAATGGATTAAGGAGATTTATCCCCCATTTGTGGAATGGCCAACTAACGCCCGAGCTATGCAATGGTTCGGGGTGCAGTTGAGAGACTTTCGAGAATTTTTGGCATTTGTCACATTTTTTGACGTAGATGCTGCAATCTATTTTCATACTTGGCCAGAAGTAACTGGCTCGGAGATTTTAGCCACTAGGGATCTCCCTCCGATGTGATTGACACAGTTGTCATCGTGAACCTATGCCATTATGGTGGATATTCGAGGTTGGGCGACACACTTGAGGAGCAATCGAAAGAAATCTCTTTTGTAGATCTCGTTATCAAAAAGTGTGTAGTAACTTGCCATTCTTTTGAATCTACCTGGATTGGAGATGTTCTCTGGAATTTCACCTTGTCTGAGGTAGTTGATGTAAGGAGTTCTCCAATCTGTGCCTTGTTCGACTGTTTGGATTTCGATTGAGGTGTCGACCGGTTAAATGCTTGGATGTCCGAGGACTTACCGAATGATCGACCTATTATTTTGGGGCTTTTTGGTGCTAATAAGTTTGAATATTAGGTCGGCTCGGGTGTTTTCCTCCCGAGGTATATGTTGAATCATGCAACTATCGAAGTTAGTGATTAAATATAGTACTAGTGCAAGGTACCTTTCAAGGGAGGGGTCCATGGCTTGGCAAGTGCTATTGACTTGCCCTATGACAAGTTATGAGTCACTTTTTACGATGATGTTCTGAGCTTTTACTTCCTGAGCGAGTTTTAGACTGACGATCAGAGCTTCGTACTCCGCTTAGTTGTTGTTGGCTTTAAACTGGAATTGAAGGAACTGTTCCAGGGCGATTCCCTGTCCATTCTCTAAAATGATACCTCCAATTCTCCCCTTTTCATTGGAGGCGCTATCCACAAATAACGTCCAAGTTTCTCCTTGGTTGGTGAACTTGACAACAAAGTCGGCTAGCGCTTGGGCCTTTATGGGACCCCTGAGTGGTACTCGATGCTGAATTCTGAAAGCTCCACCGACCAAAATATCATTTGTCCCACGAGTTCAGGTTTAGCTAGTACTTGATAGATTGGTTGTTCGGTGTGTACCTGAATGAGGTGGCTCTGAAAATACGACCTCAGTCTCTGGGCCGAAATGACCAGGGCAAAGGCAAGCTTTTCAAGCCTTTGGCACCTAATTTTTAGTCCATGGAGGACTTTGCTGATGTTAGTAGATCGGTTTTTGATCTTTCTCCTACTCCCGAATGAGGATCGAGCTGAGGGCATTGTCCATGACGGTAAGGTAAAGAAATAGGGTTCTCCTTGTCGTGGTTTATCCAAAATCGACGGGCTGGTGAGAATTCGCTTTAAATCTTTGAAGTCCTGCTCGCACTTTTCAGCCCAATGGAAGTCCTACTTTTTCCGTCAGATTTTGAAAAAGGGAGCGGCTCGATCGACCAACCTGGAGAGGAATTTGGAGAGAGCTGACATCCTTCCAATGAGCTATTGTACCTCCTTTATGTTGTGAAGGCTCCGCATCTCTTGAATAGCCCGACATTTTTCTATATTGGCTTCTATGCCCCGGTGTGTCAATATGAAGCCGAGGAATTTGCCACCATGCACTCTAAAGGCGCAATTTTTTGGCTTTAATTTCATGTTGTATTGTTTGAGCTGACTGAAGATCTTGATGAGATCATTATAATGATCGCTAGCGACAGGTGTTTTAGCTACCATGTCATCGACGTACACTTCCATGTTGCATTTTATTTACTTCTCAAAAATCTTGTTTATCAATCACTGATATGTAGCTCCTGCTTTTTTAAGTCTGAAGGGCATTACCTTATAGTAGAAGTTTGTATGCTCGGTGATGAAAGCCATTTTTTCTTCAATATCAGGGTGCATTCGGATTTGGTTGTAGCCTGAATAGACATCCATAAAACTCAAGTACTGATACCCTGAGGAGCTGTCGACAAGTTTGTCAATACTCGACAATGGGTAGGAATCTTTTGGGCAGACCTTGTTGAGGGCAGTGAAGTCAACACACATTCGCCACTTTCCTGAGTGCTTTTTGACCATTACAACATTCGCGAGCCATGTCGTGAAACAAATCTCCTTGATGAATTTCAACTTTAGTAGCTTTGTGGTCTCCTCAAGAGATGCTTGCTATCGCTCGATTTTGAGCTTTCTCTTCCTCTGGGCCACAGGCTTGACACGAGAGTCGATGGCCAGCCGATGGCAGATGACTTGGGGTCTATTCCTGGCATGTTGGCAGACATCCATGCAAAGAGGTCGACATTACTTTCGAGCAAAGCGCTAAGTCAGACTTTGAGCTCGTCGGGGAGACGTGCTCCTATGTAGGTTACCTATTTGGGGGATGTCCCGATCTGTACAGGCTCCAAGTCTTCAGCGGGCTGGGGCCGCTCTTGGATGTCTCCCTTGGGATCCAAATCTGATATCTTTGGTTGGAGTTCAGCTGGCCTGACCTTCGGGCATTCATTGTAGCACGCGCGAGCCTCCTTTAGTATGCACTGAATGACCCCTACTTATGTCTCCGAGATGGGAAATTTAATGGCGAGGTGGGGAGTCGATACTACGGCTCCTAAGTTGTTCAAGGAGGGTCGGCTCAAGATCATGCAATAGGGATTTGAACATTGGACGACAAGAAATTGCACATCTATCATTTTTGCTCTCGGTGCAGAGCCGAATGTTCTGGCTATCCGTAAGTAGCCCCTGACGTTTACATGGTCTCCTAAGAAGCTGACAAGCTCTCCATTTGGGGTGAGTATAGACCTGTTAACCGGTCCATTAGCAATTTTAAAAATTGGTCCATTAACTTTGGTTTTTCAAATATATTAATCATAAACCGGTCCATTAAGTTCGATTAACCATCATTTCGGTTTCGATTTTTTCGATTCGGTTAACCAATAATTACCGGTTAACCAATAAAACTTTTTAACATACCAATTTCTAATGGAAATGCATAATATTCATATGCTACTTAACATTCATATTTGGAAATGCATAAAATTGTTCACATTCATTTTACCTTCTTAACAGTTAACACATGGAGCTATTTAACATTCATAATTGGAGCTACTTAACACATGAAAAAAAAAAAACCTAGATCCAGATACCAGAATAATCAAACTATTACAACAAACACAAATTACTTCAAACTACTACACACAACACACAAATGTAATCATACTACACACAACACAAAATAATCAAACAACTACAAACACATATAAATTACTTCAAACTACTACACATAACACAGAATAATCAAACTACTACAACAAACATAAGTTACTTCAAACTACTACACACAAAGGTAACTAAAAAGAATGCAATGCTAAGAGATGTAATGCTAAAAAGGTAACTAAAAAGAATTTTCTTCACCTCATGAGTTGGTTTATTCTTAGGGAAAGAAAATACCTCACTTAGTATCTTTGCATGATGTTGGCTGAAATCATTTCATGGAAAAAGAGAAATTGTCTTATGTGGTCATGGCTCATTTCATATACTGTTACTTTGCTTAAGTAGTTAAGTGCAACTGAAGGGTGTATGAATTGACAAACTAGACCAGAGGATGCATAATTCTATTCAACCAGAAAATGATTCTGTCAATCATTTTAAACTAGCTAACATTGAAGGTTATCATACTGAAATGAATTATCTAAAATCTACTAGGTAAAATCATTCTATATGTAAATCTCACATAAGGTAAAATCATTCTATACTAGGTAAAATCTACTGTTAACATTGAAGGTCAATCATTCTATACAAACTGAGGTTAACATTGAAGCTAACATTTAATTATCTACTGAAATGAACTATTTAAATAAATAAATAAAGGGAAAACTATACTTTTGGTCCTCATAGTTTCCTCCAATTTTGGTTTTGGTCCCTATAGTTTCTAAATTTTGGTTTTAATCCCTACACTTTATTTCCGTTTAGAATTTGATCCCTACCGTTAAATAAAGTTTAAACGGTGCTGACGTGGATAACATATGCTGACTAGACAATGCTGACGTGGGGACCAAATCCTAAACGAAAGTAAAGTATGAGGACTAAAACCAAAATTTTAAAACTATAGGGACCAAAACCAAAATTGGAGGAAACTATGGGGACCAAAAGTATAATTTTCCCATGAATAAATTTACACTAATGTTATCAACATTCTTTACACTAATGTCTAGGCCGGTTTTCACAACAGGTTCAGAATCAACATCGAAGGTGGAAATAGTTGTTCTTGACGGAGACTTTGACAAATCTTCAATGTCGGACAGTAACTAGGAGCAAGGATTGCTTATGGTCACTTCAATGGAATCAGAATAAGAGAAGCTAAGACTGACCGAAAGATGGGAAGATGGGAAGGAGAGGCGGACAGTGATACATACCCAATGTCGGAGAGGAGAAGAGAGAATTATAGAGCGCCGACTCGCCGGTTGAAGATGGGAAGAGGCGGAGAGAGAACAGTGCGATGACTCACTGGTTGAAGATGAGGAGAGGCGGAGAGAGAAGAGCAGTGTGTCGTGCAGTGCTTCGACTCACCGGGGCCGATTAGTGCGGGGGACTCGGGACGATGAAGGCTGACGATTGGAGTGGTAGTCGTGCGGCGGCGTGTGGGAGAACGAGACTTGCGAGTTGGGGGCATTGGGCTTGACGGTTGGATACAAGCAAAGTAGAAAACTTAGGGTTCCTAAGTTTTTAACTTATCATACTTAATTTTAAAGTTATTTTTCATATATAAAGTATTATATATATATATATATAATATGTCCACTGGTCGATTAACCGAAATCGGTGGACATTTTAAATCCCAACCCAAACCCAAACTCGAAAACTAAAATTTTTAAAAATGCTATCCGAAATCGCACAAACCGGTTCGGTTAACCGCAAAAACCGGTTCGATTTCATATCGGTTTTCCGGTTAATCGAAAAACCAATTTTTTATTTCTCACCCCTACTCTCCATGGTATGGGCGTAGCGAAGATTCGTTGATGCCCATTATCTCGAGTGTAGGGTAGAAAAGGACATCAATAGAGCTTCTCTGGTTCACCAAAACTTTCCTAACAAGGAAACTAGCAACAAATAAAAAAATGACGACAAGATCATGTAAATTCCTGTCAAGCCCTTGAAAATTAGAGTCGTAGAAGGATATTACCAGTGTGGATATGCGCAGCCTTTGTAGCCGATCGAGCTGCTTTGTCGACGATTATGATGGTTTGGGACTACTGTGTTTCAGAACTGCCTTCTTCGGCAATCCTCCTTCTATGCAGCCAATGACTCACTGGATGTCGGGGTAGGACTGCTCACTTTCAAAGACATGGTTGTTGTTTGCATCACAAAGTGGCGGGGGTCTTGCTAGAGCTCCCACGTTGCTGGCAATTTTGTCGGCTTTGGCTATGAATCCGATCACATGGGATGTAGTGGTCAATGTGACATTCTCTGATCAAATGCTCAATTTGGTCACAGAGGACTACACATTCTTCGGTGGTGTGTCCATAGGTTCGATGGAACTCACACCTTTTACTATTGTCGCATTTTTATGAAGATTTTATGCTGTTGGGAGGCCAGGGGGCCTGAGCAACTACAGATAATATACTTCTTGTAGGATAATTTCTCTTGAGGTGTTAAGGGAAGTAGCGACATTTGCCTCTTCTGGCTTCTTTTGCGAATGTCGTACTTTCAACCACAACCTCAATATTTTGCTAGTTAGTCTCTTTGGCTTCTCGGAGTTCCTCCATCTTTATGAAGCCGACGGCCTTCTCCTGAAACTCAGCCATATCTCTGGGCTCGGTAAGGATGATCTGGTTGGCGAAGTGCCTAGGTTTTAGCCCGTCTTGGATGTAGAAGAGCTAAATCTGCGGGTCGAGGTTGGGAATCTCAACCGCTATGACTTGAAACTTGTTAAGGTATTCTCTCAGGGGCTCATCTTTCCCTTGTCTGACATAGTGGAGGGCAACCGTCGTCTTGTGATACACTCACGACGTGGTGAAACAACTGAGGAAAACACGAGAGAGGTATTCGAAAGAGTGAATAGACTCCGGTGGGAGGGAAGCAAACCACAACATGGCGGTTTCTCCAAGGAACGTTGGAAAAGCTCTACAGAGCGTGGAGATGGTTGCTCAGTGATAGAGCATCATGGTCCGAAATACCGTTAGGTCAGTGTAGCGTGGGGTCGCCTATTCCGTTGTATGGTGTTAATGTGGTAGGTAGCTTTTAATCGGTGGGAGGCGGGTTGCCATGATGTGCTTGGCGAAGAGTCCTGCGTCAAGATAGGTGGTAGTACCAATTTCTCAGGCCTTTAGATCCTCACCCTTTTTCAGCCGGGGGGTGCGGGAGACCTTGTCTCGAAAGACATAAACTAGCCTTCTTCTATCTGAGTGGTTGCTCTCCCCATGCTTTGAGCAGTTATGCTCACGGTCAACCGCGGGCTATCCTCGAGACCACGCTAGTATCCCAACTTGGGCTGCCAGTTATTGGTTTTGCGCTTCTAACTCGTTTACTTGCTGCCGGGGCTCTTTAGGGGGAAGGTGGGCTGGTACCGGAGCGTCGCTCCTCACTATTTCAACGTTACCAAGCTGCGGTCGATCATCGCCGTCGGGTCATTGTCGTTGGCGTGCGACGGCGGTCGCTTGGCTCTGGGTTCCAACCATTGTGGAGGAGGTAAGTTTTACTCGGGCACACAGTGAGCACGTGCCAAATGTTCCTGCCTGAGAGTTGGGAGCCTTCCGGTCTGGTTCGATGTCTCTCCTTGTCTGGTATGACGCTCAATTCAGTGGGATTCCAAGGTGGAGGTAATGCTAATTGGAATTAGGGTTACCTGAAGCGTGTCGTGTCTATATTTATTGTAGGTGGAGGTGATAATTCTGACTGGTAATCTCGTTAGGATTGTTGCCCGGAATGGGTCGAGGCTAATCTCGAAGATGACGGGTTATGATGCTATATCTCTCGTGATAAGGAAGACGTAGAATATCCTTATATGTCCAAGTAGGATCCCTAGGCAGAGTCGCTCAGATTGCACTACTAGAAATTGAGTCTTCAGCAACGGCTATCAGCAACGGCCGCTCAAGCCATTGCTATTTGCAACGGCATTCTTACAGCCGCCCGAGCCGTTGCAGATATGTTGTATCTGCAACGGCTTTCTAACGGACACGCGAGCCGTTGCTGATGATTTTAATTATCAGCAACGGCTTTCTAACGGACAAGTGAGCCGTTGCTGATGATAACTTATTAGCAACGGCTTTCTAACGGGCGAGTGAGCCGTTGCTGATAAGTTTATATAGGGCACGCGATCGCGCCCGACCCTTCTTCCTCCCGCTGCTGCCGTCGCCGCCTCCTCCTCCCGCCTCTCGCCAACGCCGACGACGCCTCTTCCTCCTCCCGCTGTTGCCGACACTATCAGGTATACATCGCCGGCCGGCCGGCCGTCTCTTCCCGTTGCGGCCGGCGGGAAATCCGACCGAAACCCTAAAAATAGGGTTTTGGCCGATGGCCGCCGCCGGACCTTGTACAGTGGCCGGACAGTGTGTCCAGCCACTGTACGCCGACGCCGGAGTCCACCTGACTCCGGCGCCGGAATTTGTAGATTAATATATATATTTTAATTGTTTTTTAATTGTTAATTAATTGTTAATTAATTATTTAATTAATTATTTAGATTAATTGTTTAATTTGTTAGATTAATTATTAGGGTTTAGATTAATTTCGGAATTGTCCACTTCGAACGCGCGCCGGAATCGTCCACTTCGGACACGCGCCGGAATCGTCCACTTCGGACTCGTGTCGAAATTGTCCAATATGGACTCGAACTGTCTTGAAACATTTAGAAAATAATCATCCATCCGACGAGTTGATATGTTTCACGTACGCATCGACGAGTGAGATATGATTTAGCAAAACCTTAGATCCGTTCAGGGATTGTATGTTTGTGTAAAAGAAGTAGATGATCGATCTTTTATACGACGTACAATTCTTGAATTATCCCTGATTGGACAATTTGGGAATATAGTTATTTGTACTGCACTTACGTTTTTATTTTAACTGTTAACTAATTATTCTAAATTTCGGCAACATCTCTCTTGTTCTTCGATACGCGCCCAGATGATATGCATATTCGGAGAACTGTAGGGAGATGCTGCCAAAATTTAGAATGAAGTTAACGGTTAAAATAAGTACTTAGTGCAATATAAATAACATAAATCTCGAATGGAATAGGACAATCTCACCTAAAGACATTAACCAAAGAAATTGTCATTGATTGACAGAATCATATCGGCTGATCGAAGTTGGATGTACCGACATCTTGATCTTGTTGCTTTAACGAATGAGTTTTGATTAGGCGTAACGTACTTCCTAAATTTTGCCTATTCGAATCGGAATTTCGTTAGCATCGGTGATCAAATCCGATGTCCGTGCCACATTTGTTCGAATGGACGATTTTTGGATCGGGAGACTGTCACTCTGCATCTATATAGCAAAGGATTTGCACCAAGATATTTTCTATGGACTTGTCACGGGGAGTCACGCGAAGTCGGGACGTCGAGCAATCTTGTCGTTCAGACATATGGTGAATCTTCTTCTGCTGGTGCTTCCTCATCCAATCAATGTAATCCCTATAGAACTATGATACTTGATAGTCTTGGGGGTCAATTCCACCTGAATGATAATGTTGATCGACCAGTTCTTCAGACATCAGTCCCACCAGATACTACAGCGGTTGATATCACAGAAATACAAACTGCGTTAGAGATTAAATTACTGAATAAAGAAGCTGCAGAATTTTACGAGATGTTGAAAGTTGCCGATGAATCTTTGTATGAGAATTGTCCTAAATACACTAGGTTTTCAGCAATGACACAACTCTTAAACATCAAGGCCGATTGTAATATCAGCGGAGTTGCGTATGATCGGATTGCTGGATTGATTAATGGAAAGCTGCCTACTGATAACAAGTTTGAGCCAACTTTTTATAAGACTAAAAAGCTAATGAGAAAATTGGGGCTTGGGTACGAAAAAATACACGCGTGCCAAAATAACCGTATTTTATATTATAAAGAAAATGTGCAGTTGGATAAATGCCCTGTATGTCAACATCCTCGTTACAAGGAGAAGAAATCGGTCCGACAGAAAAATATCCCGTTTAAGGTGCTTCGGTATTTTCCACTAACATCGAGGCTTCAAAGATTATTCATATCGGAAAAGACATCCCCCTACATGAGTTGGCATGCAAGAAGTCGTGATGATACAGTAATGACTCATCCATCTGACAATGAAGCATGGAAACATTTGGATACATGTTATCCTTCATTTGCTAGGGATACTAGAAATATTATATTGGGATTGTGCACAGATGGTTTTAATCCGTTTGGACATTCTGCAACTCCTTATTTAGTTTGGCCAGTGCTGCTGACAGTTTATAATTTGCCACCGTCAATGTGCATGAAAGATGAATTTATTTATCTTTCGATGATTATTCCGGGTCCTAAGGGTCCGCGAAAAGAAATTGACATATTTCTCAGACCCTTGATAGATGAATTGAAAACATTGTGGACTGAGGGAGCTGTCACTTATGATTGTCATCGGAAGCAAAACTTCAATTTAAAGGCCGCGGTCTTGTGGACAATCAATGATTTCCCGGCGTACGGCATGTTGTCTGGTTGGAGCACTCACGGCCGACTCTCTTGTCCGTATTGTATGGAACACTCTAAATCAATCAGTCTTCAGAACAGACGAAAAATCTCATTCTTTGATTGTCATCATCGATTCCTACCGGTTAATCATCAGTATCGAAGGAATCGTAATGAATTTACTAAGGGCAGAGTCGAAAGAGATGGGCCACCACTGATGTTGTCTGGTGAACAAATGTTAGCACGTGTTTCAGCACTTCCAGATATAGTATTTGGTCGCAATGAAAGAGTGTCAGGTTTTGGCCAAACACATAACTGGGTGAAAAAAAGTATCTTTTGGGAATTTCCCTATTGGAGTTCATTATTGATTCGACATAATTTAGATGTCATGCACATTGAAAAAAATGTGTTTGATAATATTTTCAACACTTTGATGGATATTTTCGGAAAAACTAAAGATAATGTCAAAGCCCGACATGATATGAAAATACTTTGTAAAAGACCAGAGTTGGAGTTACAAGAGGTCAACGGACGATATCTGAAACCGAAGGCCCCATATGTGTTAAATAAACAACAGATCAAAGATGTTTGTCAATGGGTAAAAGAACTCAGATTACCCGATGGATATGCTTCAAACTTATCTCGATGTGTGAACGTCGATGATTGCAAAATATCAGGGATGAAGAGCCATGATTGTCATGTATTCATGCAGAGATTACTTCCGATCGCATTTCGAGATCTTCTACCTGATAATATTTGGGGTCCGTTGACTGAATTAAGTATGTTTTTTAGAAACATCTGTGCAAATGTCCTTCAAGTCGAAGATATGTCAACACTTGAAAATAATATTGTTGAAATCATATGCAAGCTAGAGCAGTTTTTTCCTCTTGCATTTTTTGACTCGATGGAGCATCTACCGATACACTTGGCATACGAGGCACGAGTTGGTGGCCCCGTTCAATATCGGTGGATGTACTTATTTGAAAGATACATGAATCGTCTGAAGAAAAAAGTAAAGAACACCGCAGCTGTTGAAGGATCAATATCTGAATCGTATATCATCCAAGAAATTTCAACATTCTGCTCATTTTACTTTGAATCGACAGTACAGACAAGATTTGATCGTCTTCCACATAACGACGACGGGGGTGTTCGACATTCAGATGGACGTTTAAATATATTTTGTCACTCTGGTCGTGCTTTTGGTTCTCGTCCATCTCGACACTTAAGCGAGGAAGAGTATCATTTGGCACACTTGTATGTATTACTCAATTGTCCAGAGATTGAACAATTCATTGAAATATTTGACATTGAGATGGTAAAAAAATACTCTATTCACAATGATCAAGAATTGGAGAGATTACGGAATCGTGATTTCCCTACTTGGATTCAGACTTACAGCAAAGATCACAGAGCTGAAATAGATGAAAGAATATTTGAGTTTGTTAGTGGACCGTCGCGACTTGTGTCGTTCTATAGCGGATATTTTGTTAATGGGTATAAATTTCACACGGTTGAATATTCATTTACAAAGAAGACGATGAATGCTGGGGTCTGTGTGAAAGGGACAACCTATGTTGAATGTGATATGGATTTTTATGGACTGGTGGAAGAAGTGATAGAGTTGCACTACTTCGGCTTGAAATCAGTTATTCTATTTAGATGTCATTGGTTCGATACAACAGAAAGGGGCATGAAAGTTAATCAAAAATACAAACTTGTTGAGGTTAATTACAAATCTAAATTGGCAGCAAATGAGCCTTTTATATTGTCATCACAAGCCGAACAAGTATATTACGTGAAGTATCCGGCTCGAAATAAAGATAGAGCAGATTGGCGTGTAGTCTGTAAGACAAAAGGTAGAGGAAAAATTGATCCGATAGTAGGAGAAAATGAGCTGATACCTGATATGACACATAGTTTCTATCAAGAAGATGATCCTCCTGCTGTAGATCGTATTATTCCAATTCTCGAGGATGCAGACACAACGTCAATTCAATTAGAAGTTGAATATGCTGATGATGACGATCATGAAATTGAGGAAGCTGGAGATGAAGAAGATGAAGAAGAGGAAGAAGAGGAAGAATTCGAAGACTATTATTCAGATGATGAGGAATAATTGTAAAGTATATATTTTATTAAATATATCTCTACTATTTATAAAATAATCTGATTATATGTCTCTTCGACAAATATGTTTGGTTGTGGTTATCGACGCAGGAGATCTTCGGAGTCTCCGATCGGTGAGACTCCAGCACTTACTCATGCTGCTGATCCTCCTGTTGCAGATCCTCATGCCGATGATACTGCCAAGGTTAGTACATCCAGACGAAGGCGGCCACGCGGGCCGAACAGATGGCAGCCTCCACCAGCCACAGAGTCACGTAGATTGATTAGCGTGATTGGGGAGCGATAATATATCATGAATTATGAATCATTACAAATTCATTATATCATAATATAATATTAAAATTTATTTTTGTTGTGCAGGTTCGAGCAAGAAGAAGTGCCAAGGAGCATTTCTTCTACTATTCGACGATACATGCACAGGGCATAGCCTACGTGGTCTCACGTGCCTAGCGAGCACGTCGACATGTTATGGCGCGAGTTTGAGGCACGTATTATTTTTTTTTTACATGCATGATGATTAATATTGATACTGATATTATTATTTTGCAGGCTCGCTATACATGGGCCGAGGACCAAAGGCCCTTCATTTACGCTGCCTGGGAGACTATTTCCCGGGCAAGGTACAACGGGCAGCTGGGGCAGGCTCGGTCCCAGGCGATGGCCCGAGCTGGGACCACTAACATCGCAGAGACTCGGGGATACGACCCCGATTGGATTACTCCGGATATATGGGACCAGCTCGTGGAAATATGGTCGACGGATCGATGGCAGGAGGTTTCTCGGAATGCGGCTAGAAATCGCATGTCGGGGGGAGCAGCGCGTCACACCGGCGGCTCTATTGCATTTGCAGTGCACGCGAACCGTATGGTAAGTATATCTTTTAATTATATATTTTATTTGTTACTATGTGTACTAATTAATGTATTTGTTTTATAAATGTAGACGACGGTGTCGGATGACGGGACTGTCAAGCGACCCTCCCCGATGGCGGTGTTTGAGCGGACTCACCGTCGAGCACATGGGACGGGGGAGTACATCGACAACCGCGCTGCATACATTATGGTAACTATATATTTGTTTAAATTATTCATTATATATTTATAATTTAAGTTTTATGATCTATATTAAACAAAAAATCAAACTCGAGTAGGAGACCTACAGCCAGACGGTGGTGCAGCGCGGGGGTACCCCCGAGGACTTTGACGCAGCAATGTGGGTTGAGGCCGCAGGTGGCTGGGACCATGGCCGCGTATATGGCTTTGCAGATAGTGGTCATGCGCGAGCCGTACTAGGGCCACTTGGGGCACCGACCCCTCCGGTCGCTGGTGAGCGGCCGTCCACATCCAGATCCAGTTATGATCATAGTAGCAGAATAAGGACTCTAGAGGAGACGGTCGCACGTCAAACTGAGATGATGGAGCGCCAAAGTCAGATGATGGCGGAGATGCATGTTATGCTACGCAATATGTCAGGTCACCCCGAAGCAGACATCTCTTCGGCATCATCTAATCCATCGTCCTCGAGTCAGTCCACGCCGGTGTACACTCAAGCACTCCAGAACCCGCCATATGATCCAGGCCATCCTCCATCATCATCGTGAGATTTTTTATATATTGACTTTGTTACTGAGATATTGGACTTGTTTAATTTATTTTGTTTGGATATTGATACTTCAATTTTGCATTTGAATAGTTTTTATACTATCGTGGATAATTATCAATATAAATATAATTATTTTGATGTATATCTTGGTGTATTTGTGATGTGTGAATGAATGTGTGTATGAGTGTATGGGCGTGTGAGTTATGTATCAGATAATGTATCAATGTATCAATGGAAATTTTAAATTTTAAATTTTTTCGTTACCAGGTTCACATCATCAGCAACGGCTTTCCCACGGTCGTCCGTGGGAAAGCCGTTGCTAAAAGTGTATCGAAAGCCGTTGCTGATGACCTACAGCAACGACTTAGCGACGGGATTTTACTAATGACGTTGCTACGGACTCAGCGGCCATTGCTATTAATGTTATCAGCAACGGCTCTGGGCCCGTGGCAAAACCGTTGCTGATAATATTTTTAGCAACGGCCCGAGCGGCCATTGCGGATCCGTTGCTAAGTTATCAGTAACGCGATTTTCTGCCACGGCTCTATTGCAACGGCTCGACCGTTGCTGATGCTCTTCAGCAACGGCTCAGCAACGGCATCAGCCGTTGCTGATGCCCATTTTTCTAGTAGTGTTGACTCGAGTCTGATCCAGGAGTGTAGTTTGGGCGGAGCCCTTTGGATGGAGCCATGTGATTCGGCTCGGAATGAATAATGGAGCACTGCTAGGTCTGATTCGACCGAGCCCAATAATTTTAGTCCAGTCCACTTGTGCTTGTTTAATTGTTATTCACTCGCGCATTCATCTTATTCAATTGAGCTCTTGCCTAAGTAATCAAGAAACAGTTAAAATTATTCAAGTTAAAGTTTTAGATAATATACTATTCACCATCTCTAGTGTAGGTCATTCGACTTATATATGTGTCATTTTGTCTTGGTAAAGAAAACACTTGATTGTATATCTCTTTCTTTACGTGTTCTTAATCATTATCCCCTCTAGTATAGGTAATTTTAATTACATATGTATCATTTTTCTGTGCAAAGAAAGCACTTGATTACATATCTCTTTCTTTACGTGTCCTTAATCATCTCCACCGTCATCATCTAGAAACACCGCAAGCAATGCTCGAAGATACAATACATATATATTTTTTCCTTTTGAGTTCTTCATTTTTGATCGTGTACGTTGCAAGGTTATCATCGATAAATGTGTACTATTTTCTAAATAGAATCATTTGTACATTGTTCATTGTTGTCAAAACCTATTAATATCGTAAGTAAGCTTGAAAGTTTTAGGCCAATAAGTGATCGAGACATCAAATTAAACTCCAACCTCTTGATTTTTTTTATCTTCATTTTGTTTATTCTTCATTCAAATTGTATTCTTTTTAAAAAGTTTGATTATTTTTATTTTATCAAGTTACTTTTTTTGAGTGTTTTTGTTTTTGTTTTTTAAAATATTTTATTTGTTATTTTTAGTAAATCATATTTGTCTTATTAAATATTCAGTAATTTCTTATTTAGTATATCAAAATTGAAATTAATTTTAATTATTGTAAGATCGATCTTTATTTTTTTGACGTATTAATATATTTTATTTTTATATCATTATGCTTTATTTATTTTTATATTTTGATATATAATTAAATTTATAATTGTTATTTATTAATAATTATTTTATAAAAAAATTTTGATCCCGGGCGGGTATAATTTTCCTCGTTCATATATATTAAAAAAAGCACAAACTTACAATATATATAATTAAAATAACATTGCGTAAATTTTAATTACCTTCATCTCGATAAAAAATGAATTGTACCATCTTCTTCTTATTCACCTTCTTACATGTATACTTGATCCTTCTCCTTCGATAATTACCTTATATATTATTACTTTCTCTTGTTGTTACTGCTCAGGAGAAGATTGAGGTAGAAGAGGATTCTAAATACGAATCCCCATGCCACCGAGTAGGCCTTGTATGAGCGGTCTGCTCATTTTCCGCCACGTCAGCTCAGCACGTATTTCGATGCAAAATTTGAGTTTGAGATACGTGCCCAGCAACAGCCCAGATTGCATCCCGAATTTAATTTTTGCATCGGGATACATGCTGGACTGACGTGGCGGAAGATGAGCTTCCTGCTCATACAAGTTTTCTCCCATGCCACCGTCACCAGCAAGCAATTCCACTTGTCGAGCAGGTTCACGCTCTGCTGCCGCAGCACGTCTGCCCCTGTGACGATGCAGCTTTCCGTGCTGAGGTTTTTCTGCAGCGTTTGGCTTATCGCTTCGAGAACGTTCACCTGCGTCTCCATCGGCATGTTTCCAATCGTCGTTCCGTCAAACATCTGCACTCCTCTGGAGAAGCACTTCGTCGCCTCGCCCACGAACTCGTTCTGCACCGCTGCCTCGTACGCGTACTTCAGCATTGACAGATGGTGGAGCCAAATCCAATAGTCTGGGATCCGGTTCCTGTTGATGAAGAAACCATTGAAGATGAAGTAGTACGACAGGATCGTCAACACCACCGTTTGGCCCATGATCACGTTCGAGATCACGCAGGAGATGAAGGTCGCGAAACCGCTCCCGGCTAAGAACGAGGCCAAGATCACGAGGAAGAAGAAGAAAACCCCCTCCGTGCCGCCGGTGATCGAGGCCCACTGCCGAGAAGGTGATCGCGGCGAAGGCGACGGAGAGCAAAACGAGCGAAGGGACGACGATGATGGCGTTGGCCAGCACGTAAGAGGACAGGCAGTAGGCGTTGTAGGCGGTCTCGCGCATGAAGATGTAGCGCTCCTGGATGAACACGGGAAGCGCGTTGGTGCAGATGAAGAAGACGGTAGTGATGGCGACGGCAAAGAAGCCGCTCCGCTCCCTAACGTCCATGGGCGAGTCGCCGAGCCGCCAGAAAGTGGTGCCCATGACGAAGGCGGAGGCGACCACGGTGCCGAGCCGGATCGAGGAGATCTCCGGCATCCGCCGCATGTTCGTGAACGCTCGCTTCGACAAAACTAGCACTTCCTTCCATGGAGGATTGGCGAACTTCTTGAACGAAGACACGGGAGTGACGTCGTCGTCAGCGATGCTCACGCTGCCAACGAGCCTCCCGTGTGAAATGCTGTTTCTCATGGCGTCTCCCTGCGAAAGCGCTTTCTTGCCAGCGGCGAACCCTGTGGGCGGTGGAGTCTGCCTCCCCCGGTTGAACTCGACGAGGGCCTTGGCGCCGACGCTGGGGTTCTCGACTTCTCGTCCTCAAGCTCGCGGACGACATCGAGCGCGAACTCAACCGGGTTCTCGCCTTCTGGAACCGCCCGGCCGTAGTGGGAGAAGAAAACGGACAGGTCATTCGGCGGGCCGCTGTAGACCATTTGGCCACGGGAGAGGAAAAGAAGCCGGTCGAGGAGGCGGAGGATTCGATAGCTCGGCTGGTGGATCGACATAACGACGATGCTGCCGCTACGTGCGATCTCCTGAAATACCTTGACTACCATGAAAGCGTTGGTGGAGTCGAGCCCCGACGTGGGCTCGTCGAGAAAGAGAATCAACGGGTCGTTGATGATGCCGGTGCCGATCGACACGCGGCGGCGCTCACCGCCGGACACCCCGCGGTGGCCCTCGTCTCCGATGATGGTCTTCGCAGCTTTTCGAAGGCCCAGATGATCGATCAGCGCCTGCACCCGCTCCTTCTTCTTGAACGACGGCACGGTGTGAGGCAGCCGGAGCTCGGCTGAGAACATCAGCGTCTCCTCGACGGTGAGTCGGTGAGCATTGGGAAGAGGAGGTCATCCTGCATCACGTACGCCGAGATCACTTTGAGCAGGCGGCCATTAATGCTCTTCCCGTTGAGCGTAATGCTTCCCTCGAGGCTGCTCCGCTCGATCCGGTTCGCCAGCGCGTCGATGAAGGTCGACTTGCCGGAGCCGCTCGAGCCGAGCACCGCGAAGACCTCGCCCGTCCTCACCTCGCCAGTAATGGAGTCCAAGAGAACCCTCCTCGCCGAGGAAGGCTGATTCGGATCCTCCGCAGGCGAGGCAGTGATCCGGAAACCGGAGCTCTTCCGGGTCCCACGGACAGAGTAAGAGAGATTCGCGAAGGCCAGGACGAAGTCAAAAGGCCGGTTGCCGATGTTGGACTGGGGGATCTCGACGGCTATTTCATCCTGATGCTACTGGTGGACGGCATCCTCGTCGGTGCCTCGGTGGTTCCGGAGGTAGCGGTCAGCGAGGAGTGGGTTGGGGCTGGGAAAGTTGGAAAGTTGGGATGGTGCTTCCATGGCGCAAAGGAAGATGAGATCGATGGAGCTTGTGATTCGAGCTGCGGTCGTGTAATTTATAGCATGGAACAAAATACCATAGTTTAGTTTAGTTTAGTTTAGTTTAGTGGCGTGTCAGGTGTGCAAGATAACTCCCTAATAAATTGCTGCCACCTACGCCTAGTCGCCTACCACCTCAACTGCTTTGAATACAGTGAGCATGAAACTGGTTAACCCATTCATTAACAGTTCTTTCAATCGGTTAATATCGATTTTTTAAAATTATTAATCATAAATTCAATTCATTAACTTCCATTAACCGAAACTTCAATTTCAGTTTTTATAATTCGATTAACAAGTAATTTTTTTAATATATATAAATAATAAAATTATACAAATTACAAAAACAATTTCAATAATTATAAGAAGGATAATATTCTCATAAATAATTGTAAGAATTTGATATGTTCAACATGTAATTAATAATAATGTGTCTATTATACACACAACAATAAATATATAATTGAAACAAGAAGACAATTCAAATATTTGTTTAATAAAAATATATATATTATAATATTTTAGAGAGTTGTATCTTATTTAAATAAAAATTATATATAGTTGATCAAATTTTGGAGGATGAAATATAATTTAAATATACTTTAATATCATATTTTATATAAATTTCATAGAGAAAAATATATAATGAAAAAATTTAGAGCATAAAAATTAAAATGATATATATATATATATAAACTATTGGACCTGGTCGGATTAGACACAGTAGTGCCCCACCACTCATTTCAGGCCGAACCAAGCGGCTCCACCCAGGGGGCTTCGCCTAACTACACCCCTGAATCAAACCCGAGCCAAATCAAGCGGCTCTACCCCCGAGATCCTACTCCGACTATACAAGGACACCCACATCCTACCTTATCATGAGAGATACGCCATTACGAGCCTGTCATCACCTCCACCTGTCATCACCTCGACCCATTCTAGGCAATGTCACCACGAGATTTACGAATGCCATCATCACCTCCACCTGCAATAAATATAGACACGGCGCGCCTCAGGTAGCCCTAAGTTCCAATTTCTATTACCTCAACCTTGGAGTCCTACTGACTTGGGCGTCGAAGTATCTTTTGTAGGTCTCCCCTGACCGACGTCGAACTAGACAAGGAGAGACACGAATCGGACCGGGAGACTCCAACCCTAAGGCAGGAACATTTGGCGCCCACTATGGGGCCGAGTAAAACTTACCTTCCCCACAATGGTTGAAACTCGGAGCCACATGACGGTCGCCGCACGCCAACATCAATGACCCGACGACGACGATTGATCGCAACCTGGTGACGCTGAAACAGCGAGGAGCGACGCGCGCTCCGACACTAGCCAATCCTCCCCCTAAAGACCCCCAACGTCGAATAGACGATTTGGAGGTAGGGCTGTCCATTCGGTTCAACTCGAACCGAACCGAACCGAAATTCATCAAACCGAATTTTTTTTATCCTCGAATTCCAACCCGAACCCAAACCGAACTATACCTAAACCGATCTAACTCGAACCGAAATTATTCGGTTCGGTTCGGTTTTCAACTTGAAAACCGAAATTTTTATTAATTCGGTTAAAAATAAAAAATAAAAAATTATTTTATAATACCCATTTACTTATTTATATTAAAAATTTTAAAAAATATATTATTTTTTAATTAATTCGGTTTTCGGTTCGGGTTGGTTCCCGAATTCCGAAAACCGAATCTGAACCGAAATTCAAATTTCTGTTCGGTTCGGGTCAAAGAACCGAACCTACAACGGTTGAAATCGAACTAAACCAAAAAATTTGGTTTGGTTTTTCGGTTTGGTTCGGGTTGAACCGAATACTGGACAACCCTATTTGGAGGCTAAAACCCAATGACTAACAACCCAAATCGAGATGCGCGCTAACGCAATCCCAGCGACAACCCCCAGCTGACCATGAGCGCTGCCGCTCAAAACACGGAGAAAGCAACCACTCTAAAAAGAAGCAACCAATTATCGCTTTCCATGATGAACTCTCCAGCACCCACTGCCCGGAAAAAGACGAAGATCCCAAAGCTAGAAAGGCTGAAACTACCTTCCTTCTTGACGCAGGACCCTTCACTGAGCACATCATGACAATCCGCCTCATGTCGAGGAGTGAGTTGTCTACCACCCTAACACCCTACAATGGTAGACCCCGCGCTACACCATACGACGTACAGGACTACAATGCTCTATCATGGAGTAACTGATCCAGCATTCTGGCTGCCCTCCACTATGTCAGGCAAGGGCAACATGAGCCTCTAAGTGAGTACCTGAACAGGTTTCAGGCCATAGCGGCCGAAATTCCCAATCTCGACCCATAGATCGAGCTATTCTCCATTCAGTTTGGGCTAAAGCCCAGACTTTTCACCAACCAGATCACCCTTACAGAGCCTAAGGACATGACTGAGTTTCAGGAGAAGATCGCTAGCTTTATAAAGATGGAAGAACTCCGAAAAACTAAAAAGAATGACTGCAAAATCTTAAGGCCACTATCGAAGATGAGAATTCCAGAAAGGGTGACAGAAAGAGTGAGGATCACAACCGCCCCGAGCAGAGCAATGGTCGAGGGCCGAGGTCACTGCCTCGGTTAAATGCCTGATTTGAAAATGTTAGCGAAATGGTGACACTAGAGGGGGGGGGGGTGAATAATGTGTTTACTAAATTGATTAGTCTAAATCCCAATTTTAAACGTTTCTTTAATTCGATTAGGCAAGATGCAATTGTGTGATTGAATGCGGAAGTGATTAATAATCAAGCGAATAAAATAAGCAATTAAAAGCAATATAAACACAGAATTTATAGTGGTTCGACCCCAATGTCTACTCCACTACCTAAGTACTCCGCTTAGGATTTCCAAACTAATTTTACTAGATTAATTTATGTTTTCCTCACACAGAGGACTTTTCACCGGAAAGTCTCACTCTCGACCTAAGGTACTTCCACACCCGGAAGTCTCCGCCTTCTTGTCGAGAGCACTTTTCCCACCTCAACCCTAAGGGACAACTAAACTAATCCTAGTAAACACTCAGTTTACACAAGTGGCTTTACTTTTTTTCACCAAGGATATCATTTCTCACACATAAGACCAAACACCCTTGGTCTTCACACACAAATCCAAAAATAGTTAAAATTACAAGGGAAAAGAGCTTGAAGTAAAACAATATTATCTACTCTTTTCCAAGCCTTTGAAACCTCAACTCGAAGAGTGGTGGAGCTCGAGTCAAATTCCGAGTTGAGGAGAAGAGTGTGCGCAGGAAGAAGAACTCGCGAAAGTAGTGGAGCGCGCGTTAAATCTTTTTGGAAGGCTTCAAATCTTCCTCTTAGAATGCTTAATGAAAGCTGTAGAAAATGAGGAAAAGTATCAAATGAATCATACCTGGGTGTATTTATACCCAGTTGAAGAAACGACTGTTCAACGTGTAGAAAACTATCTGTTACAGACCGCCGGTCGAAGCGCCGATCAAAGCATCGGTCGACTGGTCATTCGACCGCTGAAACTTTCCATGTGGTCGGTCGACCGACGGGTCGACCGCCCAGACGCCAAATCTCAATCCGCATCTTCGAGAATCCGTAGGTCGGTCGACCGCCAGCCTCGGCCTATTTTTTCCGCTATTCGATTGACCGAAATTGGTCTGGACTGGGCAGACTGGGTCTTTGCTTGGGTTTTATGCTTCCGTTTTCACCACTACATCTACTTATATAACATGATAACTTTAAAACATAAATGTTATATAAGGATTATACCCCATTTGAGTTCAATAAATATATCTAAAAAATCAAAATCCCTAAGGATCAAAATCTAGTTCTTGGGATCTAGTATAAAATAGATTTTTTCTAATTTTCCAGGTCAAGTATGGGTATGCTAGAGACTTCCAAAAATTCCTTTAAAATACCTTGTTATCTAGTTTTGACCCAAGGAACAATTACCGCCATTTTTTATCTCAAGAAATTATCTAAGTCATATAGCTCTCCAAGGAGCTCCCTAGTTTTAGTGAATTTCAGGGCGGTCCCGGAATTTCATGATCTGGGGTTCGGGATAGGTTTTTGGGATCTTATGTATTATGATGAGGAATTACAACATATATAGACACCCTAAACCTAAACTCTCTTTCTTGAAGATTCTCGAGCGCCGACGAGCATCCTTGTCGATTTATTTGATTTCTCCGATCGCGGACGTTGCACGCTAACCGATATGAAACCTGAAAGATATTCTCAATGAAACCATTAGTTCCATGTTTGTTATCATCAAAACCATCAAAATCGAGATTAAGGCTAAAGTTGAAACCTAAAGCCAACAGAAAAGTATACTCCTCTCAATACTAAGAAGGAAATCATCCTTCACGACATCTACCACTTGAAGTTCATCAAATACCCCACCAACGCGGGAAAATAAAAGCTTCCACCCAACGCTGATGGGAGCAAGAAGTGCATATTTCACAACACCTACAGCCATACCATCGAGTAGTGCATAGTACTTAGTGACCAACTTGAAGATTTAGTCCAAGCAGGACACTTGGATAAATACATCCATCGCCAAAGAGAGAGAGAGAGATCAGAGCAGAAGTTGCGACCCTAGACAATAAATCGGACACCACCAAAAGAGAGAGAGAGAGATCGGGGAAGACGACGGAGCTGATCGCTCAGAAAATGAACCCCAAGGGCTCATCAACCATATCGCGAGCGGACTTACAAGAGGCGGAGGAGCGAGCCCGACCAGGAAGAGATCTTTTCAAGCGGTGATGGCAGCCGATGGCACTGCTCGCCCCAATCAGCCTACCCCTAGAACCCCGATAATATTGTTCTATAAATCTAATTTTCATGGAACTGATCAAAACTTGCATGACCCAATCGTAATCTCTGTGGATGCAGTAAATCTCATCATCAAAAAGGTCCTAGTCGACCAGGGCAACTTTGCCGACATCATTTTCTACTATATCTTTGAGAAAATGCAATTAACAGAAATCTCTCCTACCCCATGTGGGGGGAATTTAGTAGGCTTCTCTAGAGAAAGGGTCAATGTTTGAGGAGCCATATGGCTAAGGACAACTATCAACTCTCGGCCCCTAGCGTTACTTCCGACCTCAGAGCCCTTACATGACTTTTCGCGAGCGGTTCCGTCTTACGCTCCCTAGCGAGCTCGGATTGAATCACCGAGTGCGGTCCTCGACCCCTAGCATTGTTACTTTCGGCCTTAGAGCTCTTAGAAGACTCATCGCGAGCGGTTCTGCCTTACACTCCTCAGCGAGCTTGGCTTAAACCCCTGAGTACGATCCTCGGCCCCTTGCAAAGTTACTTCCGGCCTTACAGCCTTACATAACTCCTCGCGAGCGGTTTCGCCTTACGCTCCCCAGCGAGCTCGGCTTGAACCCCCGAGTGTGGACCTCGGTCCGTAGCGCCATTACTCCCAGGCTCCCAAGCTCAAAGCCCTTGCACGACTCTTCGTGCACGATTTTTACCTCACACTCATCGCCAAGCCCAACTGAAACCCTCGAGCAAAGTCCCCTACTTTCGAAAACCGAACAACCTCGCAAAAAGTCGGTTCGGCCCTGGAGCTGCACCTCATAACTTTACATAAGACCAACCTAACCTGACACTAAGGTCAAACGTAACGATCGACTCAGGGCTCTCAAAGGGAGTTCAACCTCAAACTCTGGAGAAACCAAGTACTACCAGCGAAACAAATAAAAGCACAAAGCAAAAGAACTATCATATATATAAATAAACCCACAAAGGGGCAATAGCCAGGCACTTCACCAGAAGAAATAATCCGTTGAAGACAACATATGACCCACACGAGGATAATTACAAAATGTTCAATCCCAGCATTCTCTGGAACACTCTCAAGAGAAACAATACGAGGCTCAGGAGAAGCAGATGACAATTCTTTCTCTGGGGAAGCATGAATCTCCTCCTCGGACTCGAGATCTACTAGGACCTCATTCCGTATTTCCTTGAAGCCATTGACCCCATTCTGATAGCTCTCTTGAAGCCCTCGTTATACAAAGTCAAACCGGTATCCCGCCAACGATTTGCCTTCATCTGTTGATATTCCTTCGCCTTGACTCACTGGTGAGCAATCTACTCCTCAGACGCCTTCAATCGAGCAGTCAATTCGGCAATAGTAAGATTCAAACGCTCGATCTCATGATCTTTCACTCTCATGACCCTGGCTAGTTCAAGCTTCAACAGCTCCGCTTTTCGCATATAGGTCGTGGACCTATTTCATTCAAACTGCTCCACCCTATTGACCATATACAAAAGCCGAGCCTATATCTCAGATCTTTAGCCGAAGACAGTGAGTTCCCGGGCAGTAAGAAAATCCCGTGTATGGAACCAGCTAACCGATGGCCCGGTAATGAAGAATCTCATGCGGACTCTGCGCTCGATATAGGGTCATTCCTCCTTCCTAGGACCATCCTCTCAGGGAATGAGGAATCAAGATTCTCATTCTGTTCCCTGGAATGTAAGGGTGTTTTTGGTTGGATGGAGTGAATTCATAAGGAATAAGAATAGACAAAGAAAATGAGTAGACAAGGAATATTATTACCTTGTTTGGTTGGTATTGTAAATAGGTCAAGAATAGAATTACTTTATTTGATTAGCATAAGGAATAGATAAGGAATGAAAAGTTAAATGATCAAAATATCATTTTTAATAAAATTGCATATATTAACTTTGTTCGGAGGCAGTTGAATCAAAAGAACTAGACAGCTCTACTACACCCGACAACCAAGGGCTCAGAACTCCTACACCTGGAGTCTCCAAATTCCGCAGTACGGGAAAATCCAAGGCTAACAATGGAGATGGGTGGCTCGGCCCTGATGGAGATTCGTCCACCAACGACTTCTTCCCCCTACCAATAATGGGGGGTACTACACCTTCTCCTGAAGCAATCATGAAAAATTGTCTCGTCCAACATAGATGACACATTCCTTGCAATTAAAATATGTTTTTGTCAGAAAGGATAGCAAGAGCTACTCAGCAAATATTTTTTTAGAAGATACCTACCTATATAAGTTGAAACCGACGTCCCCTCCAAGTCTCTCTTCAACATCTCATTACGGGAAAAAGGTTCAGAAGGGCCACACCTGATAAAAAAGTCCACAATATGGTTTTCCTTGGTTGAAAGATCTCTCTTTTTCACATGACCAATCGACATGGGATCTTTAGTCCAAGACAGAGGGAACATCTCCTTTCGGGAGGTAGAGTCCATATAAAACAGGCACAGAAAGAGTTTTGATTTTACCTTGAAAAAATACTCTTTAAAGATCTGATTAGAGTCTTTCCCTGATACACCATTAAGCGACACCATAACTCCTCTTTGAGAACGTTTATTTGAAAGAAGGAGAAAAACACACGAAGGCTCGGCTTAAGGCTCAGACACTGCATCAAGATCTCAAAATAACGGATAGCTGCCCAGCTATTGGGATGCAGTTGCGAAAAGGCTACGTTCTCCTAATTCAATATTCCACACCGAAAGTTCATGAAGGGCAGATGAACTCTGAGTTCTTCAAGCAAGGCTCGATACATAAACACAAATCTAAATTCTCCGCGGTGAAAAATCCTGTCCGAAGAAGAACATGGAAGGCAGTCGGAGGAATTCTCATTACAACAACGGAAGATTTTTACTCTATCTCGGAAAGCCTGAATGTTGCTCAGTCTAGTCATCACCGAGCTCTCTCGGCGTATCTTTTGAAAAACCCATGAGTAGGGGTCGGGAATCCTCTTCAACGCCCCAACATGGTCCTGACTTTTCTTTTAACCATTAGCTTGAGCAAGAACCCTGAAAAACAAAGGGAGCTAGAAATCGAAAAGACTCGCCCATCACTGAGGAAAACCTCAAAGCACGAAAAACCCAGAGAACGATGAGAGAAATGTTTGCTTTAAAGACAGTAAACTCCCCATCGGGCGGTCATCAGCTATACTACAAGGTTGATCTCAACCAACGAAACTCACCTTACGGTGGTTTTTTGGAAAACCGCGTAAGTATGTGGGAACACTTTCCTATCATGATTACTGCCTCGAACCAAAAAGATAAAATCCAACTAAAAGACACCATGAAAGGAAACAAACCATACTAGTAAGCCGCTATACTAAAGCATGAAAAAAGGAGGAGGCATGATTAGCACGATAAATATATGACAAGAAGATCAGCTCGAAGAAAAGACAAAGTTGCTACATACCAACTAAACTTGTCCTTCACAAGTCACCCCAACTCGGCCTCGGTCATTCCCTTTAACTCAACCTTTGTAGTTGTCCACCTCGGTACCCGTCTTAGTTCGGCTTTCACGGTCGCTTGTTCCAGATTGGTCTTAACAGCCAATGCTTTCTACTCGGCCTTTACGACTGTCCACTTCAACATGACTTCTACGATCTCTCGCCTTGATTCTAGTTAATTTGGCTTTAGCAGCCACCTGCTTGACCTCTACGGTCAACCGCTCCAAAGCAATATCTAGCTCGGCCTCCCTGGCCACCCAGTGCAACTTAGTAGGGCATTCCAAAACTTCTCAGAAATTCCAAAAGATAAAAGCTAACTCAACTAAAGATCTCGTCACATAGCCCTCCAGACTCTAATTGAGCTCGGAAGCTATGGACTAGACTAAAATATTGGGCCCGATCGGATTAGATCCAGTAGTGCCCCACCACTCATTCCGGGCCAAACCAAACAGCTCCACCTAGGGGGCTTCGCTCAACTACACCCCTGAATTAGACCCAGGCCAAACCAAGTGGCTCTACCCCGGGACCCCATCCGGCTATACAAGGATACCCTCATCCTATCTTATCAAGGGAGATATGCCATTACGAGCCTGTCATCTCCAGGATCAGCCTCAACCCGTTCTGGGTAATGTCACCATGAGATTTTCGGGCTGCGTCGTCATCTCCATCTGCAATAAATATAGACACGACACACCTCAAGTAACACTAAGTTCCAATTTCTATTACCTTCACATTGTAGTCCCATTGACTTGGGCGTCAGAGTGTCTTTTGCAGGTCTCCTCTGGCGTCGAACCAAACAAGGAGAGACACTGAACCGGACTAGGAGACTCCAACCCTTAGGCAGGAACATATATATATATATATATATACATATATGAATCGGTTAACCGTATCTCAAAAATCGAAGTTGAAAACCAATTCAGTTTTGGACTGATTATTTGGTTAATTGTATTTTCGGTTTTTTGCTTGCCCCTAATATTCTATATCATTATAATTAAAAAGGCCATATAGCTTGCAATTGATCTGCAAAAAATATTTTTTTCTTTTCGTGTTATTATCTTTTTAATTGAGTCAGAGAAGCTCTTTAATTGTCTATCAAATTGAGAAAGATACTTGTGTGACACTTCGACTCTGGCGACACAGGGCGACTCCCATGGCGAAGAAAAACCCTAGGTCTTCCTCGCCCCCCGCCACCGCCGCCCCATCCGCTCGACCCCCCGGATCGCCCCCTCCGGTGCTCCCCACCTCCTTCCCTTCCTCTGATGAACCCGTCTGGTGCTACATCTTCTACCATCCCGCCGAGAAGTGACTCTCTCCGCTCACCACCCTCATCATCAATGATCCCCGCTGGTCCTAAGGCCTCATCAACACATTTTGCCTCTCAAAGGGTTCAGAAGCCCGAATCTTGGGCACAAATCCTTCGACGCGAAAACCCTAATCCCAAAATTAGGGTTCCATCGTCCACCCTTTCCAAAATACAATCGACCACTGCCGATCGGGTCTCCTTCACCTCCGATCAGATCCAAGCCTGGAGATAGCCTTGGGAAAAATGTTTAATTGATAAATTTCTCTCTAAACCCCCTTCTTTAGATTTTGTTAAGACTTGGGCTTCTCGAATTTGACTTTTAGCGGGTTTTCAATCCGTCTTGGATTTAGAAGAATTTTTTTTTGTTTTTCATTTTGATTCTATCGATTCTGCTAATCTTGTCCTTATTGGAGGATCGTGGGTTTTTCGTGGTGATGTTCTGCGTCTCATGCCTTGGAAGCCGTTGTTTCGGCTATGGAAAGAGAAATTTACTACCTCACCTATTTGGATTCGATTCCAATCTCTTCCGTTGGAATTTTGGAATCGTGATTCGGTGGCTTCTATCGCTCAAAATTTTAGTCATGTCATACGTTTTGATGATCGTTCTTTTCAATATGAACGTGGAAGATATATCTGTGTTTGCGTTGAAATTAACCTTTCTTTGCCTATCAAACAAGGCATCTGGATCTCGATTGATGATTTTGAATTTTTCCAACCAATCGTTTATGAAAATCTCCCAATAATTTATTTTTAATGTGGAGTAGTAGGGCACCGTGACATTAACTGCCCTGTTATTTCTACGCAAAGTAATTCTTCTCATCCTGTTAATATCTCTATCGATTCACCGAATGTTTCTACTCCTTCGAGGGTTCCCGATTTGAATAAATCTACTCCTTTGGTTTCAGATGTCCCTGTGTCTGGCACTTCTATTCCAGACCCTGTCTACAAGCCCTGAATTCAAGTCCAATGTCGTAGCTTTGCACGGCGGAGCCCTCGTAGTGCGCAAACTCCCTCAGGGGATTTTCGTGCTTGGGCTAGAGAGCCGGACGAATCCAAGCAAGGGCAGACCCGAAAATCTAACGCTGGTTCCCAAAGAAGTAATCCTAATTCTGCTCCTCCTCCGTAAAAAGGTAATCTTTCTTTGAATACTTTTTCTAAAGAAATTTCTACTTCTCTTATAAATAAATCTTTTTGGAATGTTAAACATCCTAGTAGTTTTGTTAAAAATAATATATCAAATAATTCTACTACTGACCTTGATTTGAATTTGGATGTTGTAAATGTTCCTATTAGTATTGAAAATATGGATATTGTTAATATTCCTTTTACTTTTGGAAAGGATATTGTTTCTGCTAATATGGAACAAGATATAAATTTTTCTTTTAATCCTCATGCTTCAAAATCTCTTGATGAATTAGCAAATCATTTAAGTAGTGTTTTTAATTCTTCTGAGGTTTCTACTATTAATACTCCTTCCTCTTCCACCCTCAAGAAGAAAAACATTAAGTCTGCTAAGTCCAAAAATCATCTTGGTCCAAAGACTAGAAGTTCTAGTAAATTTAAAAGGTAGAAGCCTCAATGTGAACCTGATTTAAATCCTCATGAGGAAAATAATACTCTCTTCGAGGAAGTCTGAGGGGAAGTTCTAGTCCAAAATTGATGTTGAAAAAGCTTTTGATATGTTGAATAGAAATGCTATTATAGATGCTCTTAAGCTTTATAAAATGCTCGATCAATTTATTAATTGGATTAATGCTTGTATATCCTCTCCTACCTTTACTTGCTTAGTCAACTCTCAAACTTCTGATTTCTTCCCCTCTTACAAGGGAATTCGATAAGGAGATCCGCTCTCCCATTTTTTATACATTCTTGTTGCTCAAATTCTTACCTATCTTATCAATGATGCTGTAAATATTGATAAGCTTACCCCTTTCAAATTCAATAATAATCTTAAGGTAAGCCACCTCATGTTTGCAGATGAAATTATTCTAGTTTTTAAAGCAAACTCTAAAAGCATAAACACTGTTAAAAATATTTTTTCTTCCTATGAATCCATTACTAGTCAAAAAATTAATTTTTCTAAATCTGAAATTTTCTTTCCCAAGAACACCATCCATTCCGTTAAACAAAGTATTTCTTCAAATTTGGCTATGAAGTCTGGTACTTTTCCTTTTAAGTACCTTAGAGTTATGATGTCTCCAAGAATGTCATTCCTCCACCCATACTCATATCCTTACCCAAATTGAATCAAAACTCTCTAACTGGAAAGCCAATCTTCTTTCTCAAGTTGGGAGATTAGTGCTCATCAAATCTGTCCTAAACCCCATACCCACTCACTCTATCTCTGTCACTTGGTTAAACAGTGACCTTAGTATATAATGAAATTGATAAAACTATTAAGAATTTTCTTTGGAACCATAACTCTAACAAAAATAGCATTCATCTCCTTAATTGGGATACTATTACTCTCCCAAAGAGATTGGGGGGGTCTTGGTATCCAAGATATTAATTCTAAAAGCATTGCTCTCCATGCTAAAAGAATTCATGCTTACCTAAACAACTCTAATTCCTTTTGGGTGAGTGTGGTTCAGGCTAAATACCCTGTAATCTCTTGCACAAATCCTCTCCCCCATTCAAAGTCTTCTTGGAGTTGGAAACTTTTTTGTAAAGCTTATTCAAACCTGTTTCATGATTTCAAAAGCATTATTGGCAATGGTAATAATACCTCTATCCTAAATAATTTTTGGACTCTTGATATCCCTTTGGCTATGAAGCCTACATACATTAATTAGTCATGTTAACCATTTAATGTATGATCATACTTGGTCTGGCTTTGTGGGTTTGTTTTTCTGCAGTGCTGACTTGTCGGAGACCATTTCTAACATTGAGATTGCGGCTTATCCCAATGATGATTTGGTAGCTTAGATAGCAAATGAAAATGGTATGACAATCGGACCATATCATCTGCTTACTTGTTTCCAAAAACAAATAACCACCCTTCTTGTAATATCAATCCAATTTGAATTTTGACATGGAAACTTTCTATTGCTCCAAGAGTTAAATTGCTTTTATGGAATTTTTTTCATGGTCGATTGCTTCAAATCTAAATTATTAAATTTTGATTTATTAGCAAATTCTTCTTGTTTTCTGTAATAATGATGTTGAAACTATTACTCATCTTTTTCTTGACCGTCATTATGTTTCAGATATTTGATCTTCTCTAGGTCAAAACTCCAACTTAGATTTTTCTATTAAAAGTGGTTGACATTCTGGTAGCTGGCTTAAGTCCCAAATGAATTCAAATTTAAGTTCTGAGACAAAAACTATTGTTGCCAATGCCTTGTGGTATATTTGATATTTTAAAAACGATATAGTACATGATGAAGAAAGGCTTGTCATTTCTAATATTGTCATGATAATTTTAATATTTTTCATGAATTATTGACACTTTTAAGACCAATGATTTGATAAATTGACCACTCTTCCTAGCATATTAAAATTAGATTGAAGTATTACATAATTATTGGAAATATTAAAAATCTTATTTCATCTTCTACTTGTTTATTCATATTTCCTACTGATATCAAAAATCTTATTTTAGTGCGTTGTATTATTTTTTTACATTAATATTTAATAGTTAAATTATAAATAATTTCTAACTTACAAATGAACAGTAAATGACAAATATCACCCCAGTTTTGATAATTTTTTTCTTATATAGTTTAGATTATATTATTGTGATTCTATATTACAATTTTAAATATTTTACTATAATTATATTATTTTTGTTGTCTAAAAATATTGATAATACTTGAGATATTATATTATCATTATTATTTGATAAATATTATAATAAACATATTGATAAATACTTTGTTATATTTTCTCATAGGGGAATTTCCATGTTATACCAAATTTTTCACGTGGACTTAAAGTTTCTTTTTTGATCGATCAAGATTTTCCTACTACCAAAACCCAGAAAATGTGGAAAATATATTATTTAAAACAAATACACGAGTTGACATTTCATTATTATATATGAACTGGCCTTACTTACATTGTTTAGCCATAGTCTTAATTAATTATTAATGAAACAAAAAGATACAAACTTATATATTAGGTCTTGTTGGCCCTTTGAATTGGGATAATGGGATTTAAGAAATCCTAGAAATTTTTTTCCTAAAAAGAAATAAACACAGGAAGAGTTTTTGATATTTATAAATGTCTCATTTATATTTTTCCGATGATTATCAAGATATCCTTAATTTATGGGAGATCTTGAGATATTATAATTAAATAAAATATAACGATCTTAATTAATCCAACCAGAACTAAATGATGCTCTCCCTAAAAAATTGGCAGATGTCTCCCAGAAGATTGTAATTACCTTGAAAAATTTTGGTGGTTCACTTGCTTTACTGAAAAGAATTGAATAGGATAAAATATCAAATAAAAAAAAAAAAAAATTTATTTTAATCTGATATACACGTGATATAATATTATATTAATATATTTTTAAATTTTTTTATTTATGCATTAAATAAATAAATAATATAATTCTATCGCTCATCGTACGAAGCAAATGACGTAATAAGTGCCATTCCTAAGAGCAATTCCCTCCCAGGAAAGAGCTTATCAAAATGACACTATAATATGGACTCATGATTTATAATACTAATAGTGGCTGCACACTTGTACAAAAGTGAAAAAAGAGAGTTAATCTAACACCATATGTTTAACCCTCAGTATGTCTAATATATTTCCTTCTAACCATAAATATTTGTCATTCTACCCATAAAACAACCATGTTTAATTACCTTCCCTACGTATAATTAAAAAAATTAAATCCGAACACACACACTCTCTCTCACTTGATGCAATATGAAGTCCTAGCGCACGGCTTCTTGCCTTCGGTTCTTCCGTCAACACCCTAGCACCATCATACCTCGACCTCGCTCCTTGTGCTTCTCTTACCACCAGGCCCACCACGACCTTGCCCTCGCACGGCCACATCTTGATGCCCTTGTGGTCACCGGGCACCAACATTCAAACCATCGCGGCTCGGGAGTCGTACATTTCTCCCTGCCCTCACACGAAAGTGCCCTCTAGCTCACCACACAATGGTCTTCGTGGTGTGGCATTGTCCTACCTTCCTTCACTACGTACAACAAAATCTTGATTTATCGGTGGATTTTTTTCGACTCTTGTTACATGTGTCGAAATGTTAAAAGAATTTTTTTTTTTTGACGCCTGCAAAAGGCGTTGAAAATATTTTGACACCTGATGGCAGCAGGCGTCGAAATTTTATGACGCCTGGCAATAGGCGTCGAAATTTTCCAACGCCTAGCAGTAGGCGCCGAAATATTTTAGCGCCAGCTGCTTGGATTTGCGAGCACGCCAGCCTGCGCCCGCTCTGCTAGCGCAGGCGTGCACGTGCGCGAACCCTAAGCAGGAGGTGAGAGATTTCCCACCTCCTGATTTTTTTTTTAAATTTCTTCTATTTATATATACTCTTCTTTATTTTTTGCTCTTCTCTTTGATTTTTTCTCTCTCGTTTCTCTTCTTTA
This sequence comes from Canna indica, assembly GCA_034359265.1. NCBI lineage: Eukaryota > Viridiplantae > Streptophyta > Magnoliopsida > Zingiberales > Cannaceae > Canna > Canna indica. The sequence goes on from CP136892.1 coordinate 18,752,286, forward strand.
TCTCATTCTATTCTTTTTTTTCTCCTCTCCTCTATTTCTTCGTCTTATTTATTTTTTTCTCTTTTTTCTTGACTAATCTTTTTCTTCTCTTTTTTCGGATTATCAAAGCTGTTCGGAGTCATCAAAAATTTTAACGGGTTAGTGTATAATTTTTTTAGATTTTTGTTTAGTTAATTTTTTCAGTATAATCTCTTTTTATTTTCATCAAATTATTTAATTATTTATTATTTATATACATAATTGAATTTAATTATTTTTTAAATTATTTTCGCAGCACGAAATTCAAAAATTGAATTCCGCACTACGAAAATCGAGTAGGCGGGGTTCCGCCTTGCTCGATTTTTGCCCCGTGGCAGAAAACGAACGAGCGGGTTTTCGCCAGCTCGGATTCTGCATGCAACAGAAAACGAGTAGGCACAAAATCAATTCATGCCTTCTCGTTTCAACTGCATGCAGATTTTTTTAAAAAAGATAAAAAAACACATACTAGCGCCTGTTAGAAGCACCGATATGTTTAAAAAATTGTTTTTTAAATTTTTTCGATGCGTCTGACAGGCATCAATGTTAGACATTTCGACATCTGTCTCAAGCGTCGAAATTTCTTTGTTTTGTTGTAGTGCTATTATTCTTTTCTCATTTAATTCGCCACTTGGCATCGACAATTTCTCTATGAGTATTGCTATATCCTCCTAAAAATTAGTGTAAAAATCCTCCTAACCACTCACAATGGCATGAGTTGAAATGTCATCAACAAGAATTTTGCTATATCCTCCGAAAAATCAACCTAATAATCCTTCTAATCACTCACAATGGCATGAGTGGTTATTTCACCAACAATCATGGGTAATTTATTATATGTGAGTATTAAGAGGATTATTAGGCACATCAGTTAGGAGGATTTAGAACTTCTCCATCAACAATCATGAGATTTATTATATGTGAGTATTATGAGGAGTTTTAGGCACATGAGTTAGGAGGATATAACATTTTTCTTTCTCTATTAATTGCAATCTTAAGCATCAGTGTCGTGGAAGTTTGGTTTTCTAGTTGTAGTATTTCATGTCCACTTATAATTTATGTCTAGTTTGTATTTTTCATAAGCGAAACGTTAATGTCTTAGATATCATAGGTTATTTATTTCGATGCATCATATAAACATTTTTGACGGGTCCTTGACACTTTTAATCATTGTGTATATAATGCTAAAGAAACAAGTATATTAAATACTCATATCCAACTCTCGATCGTCACCCAACAACTATTAATTCAGCTTTAGATTTGTAATGTCATCAGTTGTAATGTCATATCATTACAACTCATGACATTACAATGACATGAGTTGTAATGTCATTACAATCATGGACAATTTATTATATGTGAGTATTAGGAGGATTTTTAGGCATATGAGTTAGAGGATATAATATTTTTTTTTCTCTATTAATTGCAATCTTAAGCATCATATCCTAACCACTCACATTGACATGAGTTGTAATGCCATTACAATTATGACCAATTTATTATATGTGAGTATTAGAAGGATTTTAAAGCACATGAGTTAGGAGGATATAATATTTTTCTTTCTCTATTAATTGCAATCTTAAGCATCATTGTCGTGGAAGTTTGGTTTTCTAGTTAAAGTATTTCATGTCCACTTATAATTTATGTCTAGTTTGTATTTTTCATAAGCCAAGCGTTAATGTCTTAGATATCATAGGTTATTTATCTCGATTCATCATATAAATGTCCTGGATATGAGTGTTGCTATATATGAAATATTTTTTATGCGTCCTTAACACTTTTAATTATTGCATATATCATGCTAAAGAAATGGGTAGATTAAGTACTCATATCCAACTCCTCTCAATCGTCACCCAACAACTATTAATTCAGCTTTAGATTGGTGGCTTGGTTGACGATCGATGTGTTTTTTGCGGGTTGGCTGTCGAGGATCTAGAGCATCTGCTCGATGCGTGCCCGCTCCTTTCTTCTGGAGGGCATATCTTCTCTCGTTCTTGGGTATTCTGTTGCCTTGGGTCATCCCTTCTCTCACGGAGGGCGGCCCCCATTGGGGCGCGGATCATGTTTCCACATCCTTGATCTGGGTTTGGTGCGTCTGGTTTGCAAGGAACATTACGATCTTTAATGAGCGACACTATGCGATTGGTGATCTAGTGTCTATGGCAAATCGCCTAGGGTCCTCTTATATGTAATTGACCTACTCCACCCAATGTTTTCTTTTCTTCCTCCTCCGCTTTGAGCTTCTCTATTCTTTTCGACTTTGATGCGGTTTGCGGGTCTGTCTACCTTGACAGCTACACATTGTGTCTCTATGTACTTCGCGGCATTTGATGCCCTATGAAATGACTAATTCTGTGGCCACAAGTGAGTACTAATTGTGTGGCCACGGCCTCACTTGTTTCAAAAATGACTTTAGATCGGTGGCTTTCAATTTCCACCCAACTTCACTTGACTTACTAGCCGTAAGAGTTAATTTATATATGCTTTTATTTAATTATTTTATGTATTAATTTTTTTATAAATATCAATCTTAACTAGTTTTTTTTTATATTTTTCATTTACCAGATAAATGGTTCCCTATTCTACTCACCGAACCAGAACTAATATAAATGGACATGGAGATGTGTACATCTACAAGGCACAACCCATGCATCCAAGGCACGGTTTGTGATTTGACCAGATGATTTTAAAAAGAATTATTAGTTAAATATATCCTTAATTTTGACGGAATTTTTAATTCTGGTCAATTTTTTTATTAGTTTTAATTGCATGCAATATTAGCGAGAATTATATCCTGGTGTTTGTATTTCTTGAATTAGTTTGTTAAGTTATTGACGCGTGCTGCGGTGATTTTTAAATGTATAAAATAATACTTTATACCACTGTAAGTTGAATAGTCTATACTAGAAGGGGGAGAGATGAATAGTATGTATTGCTAAAAATTTAATCTAATTCGATTTTAATCATTTTCTTGATTACTTAGGTTAATGCTTAAATCAAAAACTAAATGGGGAAACAAGTGAATATGACGAATAAGTAAGCACAAATAGAAATAATGCTAACACATAAATTTATAGTGATTCGGCCCCAATACCTACTCCATTATCCAAGCACCCCGCTTAGGATTTCCAACTCTAGTTTACTAGATTAAAGTGTTTCCTTTACAATGAGAGTCTTTTCACCGGAAAATCTCCGCTTTCACACCGAAGACACTTCCACATCCGAAAGTCTCCGCCTTCCTACCGATAGCACTCTCTCACCTCAACCTAAGGATAACACTCATAGCAAACTAAGTTTACACCAGTGGATTTAAGCCTCAACACCAAGGCAACCACCAACCATTCAAGACCTAACAACCTAGGTCTTACGCAGGATCAAACATAATAAAATAAAGCACAAAATACAATATAAATGGAGCAATAAACAAATCAAGTATACTTAGCTCCAATACAAGTTCTCTAGTCCTCTTGATACCCGATGATGAATCAATGAAGAATGAATGCCAAAACAAGGTTTCTCTATGAAACTAGGGTTTACTCAACAATGGCGCAAGAAAAACTTGCAAATAATGTTAGAATGGCTTAATGGATCATTAGATAGGTAAGGAAGGTCCTCTTGAGAGTATTTATAGAGATCCGAAGGGTAGGGGCTCAAAAAGAGCCATTCAATGGATCTAAATAGATTCGTTGGACAATTCGGTCGACCCTCGGTCAGCCGAGATTTGGCCGAGGGTCAACCGAACAGGTTCTGGCAGCTTTTTTAGAACCCTTTTGGTCGATCCTCGGGCGACCCTCGGTCGATCGAGATTCGATCGATAACTACAGTGTTGGGTAGTTTGCTAATTTTTCTGGTTTGTTGATTCTTTCTAAGTTATTAACTTTAGAACATAAATGTTAAATAAGGATTGCCCCCATTTGGATTCAATAAAAATATTTAAAAAATCAAAATCCTTAAGAATCAAAATCTAATTTTTGGGGTCTAGTACAAATTTGTGAAAACTGAAAATTTTAAAGTCTCCCAGATCAAATATGGACACGTTAAAGGTTTCCAAAAATTCCGTAAAAATATCTTCAACTTGTTTCACCTAAGGAATAATTATCGGAACTTTTGGTGCCAAGAAAATATCTAAGTCATATAGTCCTCCAAGGAGCTCCCTAGGCTTAGAGAATTTCTGGGCCGTTTTTCAATTTTTCGGGTTTTTATGTTTTGGTATTCGGGTTTTGGTTTTTGAGTTATTATGCATCTAGACTTGACTAGAACTATTGAGCCCGATCGGATTAGATCTAGCAGCGCCCCACCGCTCATTTGGGGCCAAACCAATTGGTTCAACCCAGGAAGGCTTTGCCTAACCATGCCCATGAGTCATATTCGAGCCGGACCAGACGACTCTACACGGGGACCCCACCTGACCATATATAGATATCCGCACCCTTCCTTATCACGAGGGACACATCATTATAGGCCCACCATCTCTGAGATCGACCTCAAATCATTTTGGATAATATTCCCGCGGGATTGTCGGGCGGCATTATCACCTTTAGATGCAATAAATACAAGGGAAAATTAATGAAAATGTACTGAACTATTGAGTTTTTAACAAATTTGACTCATACTTTTATTTGTAACAAATTTATACTCGAACTTTCATCTTTGTATCAATTGTATACTTCCGTCAGCTGGGTGTTAAAATAGTTGTTATATGCTGACGTGGGCTGCACAATCAGCATAAAAAAAATGAATTTTTTAATCAAATTTACCTCGTCATCAAATTTTTTGATAAATGAATATCAATAGTATATTTGATGACAAGGCAAATTTGATTAAAAAAAATTATTTTTTTATGCTGACTGTGCAGTCCACGTTAGCATATAACGACTATTTTAACACCCAGCTAACGAGAGTATACAATTGATACAAAGATGAAAGTTTGAGTATAAATTTGTTACAAATAAAAGTATGGGACAAATTTGTTAAAAACTGAATAGTTCAGGACATTTTCATTAATTTTCCCTTGTATTTATTGCATGTGAAGGTGATAACGGCGCCCGACAATCCCGCGGGGATGTTATCCAAAATGGGTCGAGGTCGATCTCGAAGATGGTGGGCCTGTAATGGCATGTCCCTCATGATAAGAAAGGGTGCGGATATCCATATATGGTCGGGTGGGGTCCTCGGGTAGAGTCATCTGGTCTAGCTCGAATATGACTCATGGGCATGGTTAGGCAAAGCCTTCCTGGGTTGAACCGATTGGTTTGGCCCCAAATGAGTGATGAGACGCTGCTAGGTCTAATCCGATCAGGCTCAATAGTTCTAGTCAAGTCTAGATGCATAATAACTCAAAAATCAAAACCCGAACACCAAAACATAAAAACTTGGAAAATGGCCCAGAAATTCTTCAGACCCAAAAACCCTTCGGACTTAAAAATGCAAGAACCACATACCAGTGACTGAAGAACAAAGTCTTCAAAAAGAAAATTGGTCGTAACATGGAAGTTTACGTTGATGACATGGTATCTAAGACACCAACCACCGGCGATCATTGTAATGATCTCATCGAGATCTTCGGCCAACTAAGACACTACAACTTGAGGATAAATCCAAAAAAGTGCATTTTCGGAGTGCAAGGTGGCAAATTCCTCAGCTTCGTGTTGACAAATCGAGAGATAGAAGCAAATTCGGAGAAAAGTCAGGATATTTGAGAGATGTGTAGCCCACACAACATCAAGGAGGTGCAACAGCTCACCGGGAGGATGGCGACACTCTCTAGATTCCTCTCCAGGTCGACCTGTTAGTGTTGACTATATTTGACAAAAGTATCATAGGTTGTTTTCAGTTAAATGGACAATCACAACTATGAGGAGTTCTGCTCATATTGAAGACAATTACAACTGTTTGAGGATAGTTACAACTGCTCCAACAAACTATGGATTTCAGGATAAGGATGTTGCGTAAATGATGACCTTTTGTTTCCAGTGTTAATGATGATTCTATTTTTTATCTAAGATATTTTAAAATCATTTTTAATTACTTGTTTATTGCCTATTCATTTATGGAAAAAATGAAGTGGTATTCATTGATGGGCTGGCAGTTATCTTGAAGCCTTTATGACCGAAGTCAATTACGGAAGAAATGAAGTGATCTTCATTAATGTTCTGACAGTTTTTCTTGAAGCATTTATGGCCGAAGTATTATGATGTGTTATAGTTGTCTTTTAAGTTTTGAAACTGCTGAAGTTAAGATCTTTTGTCAAGTGGCATTTATGGAAGTTCGTTGACCTTCTCTATTTATGAGGAAAGAGAAGATCACTACTAGAAACTTGATCTTCAGCAACGGCTATCAGCAACGGCCGCTCAAGCCGTTGCTATTTGCAACGGCATTCTTACGGCCGCCCGAGCCGTTGCAGATATCTGTATCTGCAACGGCGTTCTAACGGAAAACCGAGCCGTTGCGGATTATTTTAATTATCAGCAACGGCTTTCTGACGGAAAGACGAGCCGTGGCTGATTTTTTAATTGTTAGCAACGGCTTGCTAACGGATAAGTGAGCCGTTGCTGATGATAACTTATCAGCAACGACTTTCTAACGGGCGAGTGAGCCGTTGCTGATAAGTTTATATAGGGCACCAGTCGCGCGCCCGACCCTTCTTCCTCCCGCTGCTGCCGCCGCCGCTGCTCTCGCCTCTCGCCGCCGCTGCCGCTGCTGCCGACGCTGCCGACGCCGACGCCTCTCGCCGCCGCTGCCGCTGCTGCCGACTTGTTTAGGTATGTTGATCGGCCGGCCATCTCTTCACTAGGTTTCGGCCGGCGGGAATCAATCCGACCGAAACCCTATTTCTAGGGTTTCGGCCGGCAGCGGTCGGCCGATGGCCGCCGCCGGACCTTCTATAGTGGTCGGACAGTGTGTCCGGCCACTGTACGCCGGCGCCGGAGGGTGGACTTCGGCGCCGAAATTTATAATTACATATATATTTTATATTGTTTTATAATTGTTAATTAATTGTTTTATAATTGTTAATTAATTGTTTAGATTAATTGTTTAATTTGTTAGATTAATTTCGGACGCGCGCCGGAATCGTCCACTTCGGACGCGCGCCCGAATCGTCCAATTCGGACTCGTGTCGGAATCGTCCACTTCGGACGCGCGCCGGAATTGTCCAATTCAGACTCACACCGGAATCGTCCACTTCGGACGCGCGCCGGAATCGTCCAATTCGGACTCGCGCCGTAATCGTCCACTTCGGACTCGCGCCGGAATCGTCCACTACGGACGCGCGCTGAAATCGTCCAATATGGACTCGAACTGTCTCAAAGCATTTAGAAAATAATCATCCATCCGACGAGTTGATATGTTTCACGTACGCATCGACGAATCGGATATGATTTAGCAAAACCTTAGATCCGTTCGGGAATTGTATGTTCGTGTAAAAGAAGTAGATGATCTTTTATACGACGTACAATTCTTGAATTGTCCCTGATTGGACAATTTGGGAATATAGTTATTTGTACTGCACTTACGTTTTTATTTTAACTGTTAACTAATTATTCTAAAATTCGGCAACATCTCTCTTGTTCTCCGATACGCGCCCAGATGATATGCGTATTCGGAGAACTGTAGGGAGATGCTGTCGAAATTTAGAATAATTAGTTAACAGTTAAAATAAAAACGTAAGTGCAGTACGAATAACATAAATCCCGAATGGAATAGGACAATCTCACCTAAAGACATTAACCAAAGAAATTGTCATTGATTGACAGAATCATGTCGGCTGATCGAAGTTGGATGTACCGACGTCTTGATCGTGGAGCTTTAATGAATGAGTTTCGATTAGGCGTAACGTAGTTCCTAAATTTCGCCTATTCGAATCGGAATTTCGTTAGCATGGGTGATCAAATTCGATGTCCGTGCTGCATTTGTTCAAATGGACGATTTTTGGATCGGGAGACTGTCACTCTGCATCTATATAGCAAAGGATTTGCACCAAGATATTTTCTATGGACTTGTCACGGGGAGTCACGCGAAGTCGGGACGTCGAGCAATCCTGTCGTTCAGACATATGGTGAATCTTCCTCTGCTGGTGCTTCTTCATCCGGTCAATGTAATCCCTATAGAACTATGATACTTGATAGTCTTGGGGGTCAATTCCGCCTGAATGATAATGTTGATCGGCCAGTTCTTCAGACATCAGTCCCACCAGATACTACAGCGGTTGATATCACAGAAGTAGGGGCTGCGGTAGAGATTGAATTACCGAATAAAGAAGCTGCAGAATTTTACGAGATATTGAAAGCTGCCGATGAACCTTTGTATGAGAATTGTCCTAAATACACTAGGTTTTCAGCAATGACACAGCTCTTAAACATCAAGGCCGATTGTAATATCAGCGGAGTTGCGTATGATCGGATTGCTGGATTGATTAATGGAATGCTGCCTACTGATAACAAGTTTGAGCCTACTTTTTATAAGACTAAAAAGCTAATGAGAAAATTGGGGCTTGGGTACGAAAAAATACACGCGTGCCAAAATAACTGCATTTTATATTATAAAGAAAATGTGCAGTTGGATAAATGCCCTGTATGTCAACACCCTCGTTACAAGGAGAAGAAATCGGTCCGACAGAAAAATATCCCGTTTAAGGTGCTTCGGTATTTTCCACTAACACTGAGGCTTCAAAGATTATTCATGTCGGAAAAGATAGCCCCCTACATGAGTTGGCATGCAAGAAGTCGTGATGATACAGTAATGACTTATCCATCTGACAGTGAAGCATGGAAACATTTGGATACATGTTATCCTTCATTTGCTAGGGATACTAGAAATATCAGATTGGGATTGTGCACAGATGGTTTTAATCCGTTTGGACATTCTGCAACTCCTTATTCATTGATCCTATTTAGATGTCATTGGTTCGATACAACAGAAAGGGGCATGAATGTTCATCCAAAATACAAACTTGTTGAGGTTAATTACAAATCGAAATTGGCAGCAAATGAGCCTTTTATATTGGCATCACAAGCCGAACAAGTATATTACGCGAAGTATCCGGCTCGAAATAAAAATAGAGCAGATTGGCGTGTAGTCTGTAAGACAAAAGGTAGAGGAAAAATTGATCCGATAGTAGGAGAAAATGATCCTCCTGGTTTCTATCAAGAAGATGATCTTCCTGCTGTGGATCGTATTATTCCAATACTCGAGGATGCAGACACAACGTCCATTCAATTAGAAGTTGAATATGCTGATGATGACGATCATGAAATTGAGGAAGCTGGAGATGAAGAAGAGAAAGAAGAGGAAGAAGAAGAATTCGAAGACTATTATTCAGATGATGAAGAATAATTGTAAAGTATATATATTTTATTAAATATATCTCTACTATTTATACAATAATCTGATTATATGTCTGTTCGACAGATATGTCTGGTCGTGGTTATCGACGCAGGAGAGCTTCGGAGTCTCCGATTGGTGAGACTCCAGCACTTACTCATGCTGCTGATCCTCCTGTTGCTGATCCTCATGAGGATGATACTGCCGAGGCTAGTACATCTAGACGCAGGCGGCCACGCGGGCCGAACAGGTGGCAGCCTCCACCAGCCACAGAGTCACGTAGATTGATTAGCGTGATTGGGGAGCGGTAATATATCATGAATTATGAATCATTACAAATTTATTATATCATAATATAATATTAAAATTTATTTTTGTTGTGCAGGTTCGAGCAAGAAGAAGTGCCGAGGAGCATTTCTTCTACTATTCGACGATACATGCACGGGGCATGGCCTACGTGGTCTCACGTGCCTAGCGAGCACGTCGACATGTTATGGCGCGAATTTGAGGCACGTATTATTATTATTTTTTACATGCATGATGATATATTAATATTGGTACTAATATTATTATTTTGCAGGCTCGCTATACATGGGCCGAGGACCAGAGGCCCTTCATTTACGCTGCCTGGGAGGCTATTTACAGGGCAAGGTACAACGGGCAGCTGGGGCAGGCTCGGTCCCAAGCGATGGCCCGAGCTGGGACCACTAACATCGCGGAGACTCGGGGATACGGCCCCGGTTGGATTACTCCGGATATATGGGACCAGCTCGTGGGGATATGGTCGACGGATCGATGGCAGGAGGTTTCTCGGAATGCGGCTAGAAATCGCATGTCGGGGGGAGCAGCGCGTCACACCGGCGGCTCTGTTGCATTTCCAGTGCACGCGAACCGTATGGTAAGTATATCTTTTAATTATATATTTTATTTGTTACTATGTGTACTAATTCATGTATTTGTTTTGTAAATGTAGACGACAGTGTCGGATGACGGGAGTGTCCAGCGACCCTCCCCGATGGCGGTGTTTGAGCGGACTCACCGTCGAGCACATGGGACGGGGGAGTACATCGACAACCGCGCTGCATACATTATGGTAATTATATATTTGTTTAAATTATTCATTATATATTTATAATTTAAGTTTTATGATAAATATTAAATAAAAAATCAAACTCGAGTAGGAGACCTACAGCCAGACGGTGGTGCAGCGCGGGGGTACCCCCGAGGACTTTGACGCAGCATCGTGGGTCGAGGCCGCAGGTGGCTGGGACCATGGCCGCGTATATGGCTTTGCAGATAGTGGTCATGCGCGAGCCGTACTAGGGCCACTTGGGGCACCGACCCCTCCGGTCGCTGGTGAGCGGCCGTCCACCTCTAGATCCAGTTATGATCATACTAGCAGAATAAAGACTCTAGAGGAGACGGTCGCGCGTCAGACTGAGATGATGGATCGCCAGAGTCAGATGATGGCGAATATACAAGCTATGCTACGCAACATGTCAGGTCATCCCGAAGCAGGCATCTCTTCGGCATCATCTAATCCATCGTCCTCGAGTCAGTCCACGCCGGTGTACACTCAAGCACACTAGACCCCGCCATATGATCCAGACCATCCTCCATCGTGATCGTGAGATTTTTTGTTTGGATATTGAACTTGTTACTGAGATATTGAACTTGTTTAACTTATTTTGTTTGGATATTGATACTTCAATTTTGCATTTGAATTGTTTTTATACTATCGTGGATAATTATCAATATAAATATAATTGTTTTGATGTATATCTTGGTGTGTTTGTGATGTGTGAATGAATGTGTGTATGAGGGTATGGGTGTGTGAGTTATGTATCAGATAATGTATCAATGTATCAATGGAAATTTGAAATTTTCAATTTTTCTGTTCCCAGGTATACGTCATCAGCAACGGCTTTCCCACGGCCGTCCGTGGGAAAGCCGTTGCTAAAAGTGTATCGAAAGCCGTTGCTGATGACCTACAACAATGGCTTAGCGACAGGGTTTTACTAACGGCTTTGCTACGGACTCAGCAGCCGTTGCTATTAATGTTATCAGCAACGGCTCCGTGTCTGTGGCAAAACCGTTGCTGATAATATTTTTAGCGACGGCCCGAGCGGCCGTTGCTGATAATGTTTTGAGCGACGGCCCGAGCGGCCGTTGCTGATCCGTTGCTAAGTCATCAGCAACGCGACTTTCTGTCACGGCTCTATTGCAACGGCGCAGCAACGGCATCAGCCGTTGCTGATGCCCATTATTCTAGTAGTGGATATGGATATGCAAGTCTCCTATGTCAACACAGTCAGTTATAACTGCTCTTATTGCCAATTACAACTGCTCTTGTTGCTGTGATATTTATGCTGCTGTGTTGTTGCTTGAATGTTGTTGAGGTTATTGATATATATATGTATTTATGGTGGAGTCAATGTTGATTGATCATTTATGGTGACTTATGGATTTGATCATTTAGGGTAACTTTTGGAATTGATCATTTATAGTGACCTTTGGACTTATTCATTTATGGTGACTTATAGAGTTTTGGTCATCATGGAGCTACTGTTTTATGGCCTTGGTCGTTCACTTAGTGGAGTTACGGTCATCATGCTGGTTTATGGAGTTAATTGTCATTATGAAGTTAGGAGTTTCCTTAAGTTTCTTTTGTGGAGTAATAGTTTGGCTTTGTGATTGAGCTTTTGTGGAGTAATGGCTGTGTCTTATGGGTTGCCTACTTTGCTTATAAAAGAAGTGAGAGAATGATTAAGTAGGCAGATCATCTCCTATTGATCTACTCCTATGGATCCACTCCTATGTGCGTAAACTGTGTTGCCAGTTATATGAGAAGTTGAGACTGCTGAGTGCAAGACGGCAACAATCTACCTTTCTTATCTTCAAGCTAAGATGAATTTGGACTATTAACTCACTACAACATAAGGACTGTGTGGAGGACAGAACTCTGTGGTCGGGATGTCATAGAAAGGCAAGTTGGTATGTACTTGTAATAGCAAATAAATTTTTTGTTATTTCCAATTCACTGTAGTACTGATAGTTGGATTTCGGAGTGTGAAATCCTGAAGACTAATATTGTACTTGTTGATAGTGGACTAGGCATCTGTCCGATGAGTGCCCCGCAGATTAGGTGACAAGTTTTGTCACTGAATTGCGTAAACAAATCATTGTGTTTGTGTGCTTCCTTGTGTTTTTATTTTTGTTCTTTGCTACTGGAAGTAGTTCTAATAGTAGTTGCAACTTCCTGTGCAACTGTCCTTAACAGAAGTTCCCTTAAACTTTACTATCATTTGGTATTAGAGCAATTTTGTTAACCTTTACTTGCACAAATCCTTGGAGTGTCTCTTTTCTTTCAAGCTCAGGATGGAAGGAATGCCTATGGAAAATTCTATCAATATTTGTCCATTACTCATCTGAACAAACTATGCTTATTGGAAGGCTTGGATGAGAGCTTTCATCAAATCCTTGGATGATCGTTGCTAGGACACTATAGAGGTTGGATATACACCTCCAACGATAGATGGGACTGAGCACAAGTAAAAAAACCAATATATTGAAGCAGAAATTATTGTAACAAATTATGACAATAAAGCCTTTAATGCTATCTTTAGTGGAGTTGATCCTTCTCAGTTTAAATTAATTTCGGCTTGTGCCTTGGCAAAGCAGGCATGAGAAACTTTAGAAACTAATCATGAAGGATCCCTGACGCTTCGAAAGTCCAAAGTTGAAATCCTCAACACCAGATTTGAGAATCTAAAGATGGGAGAAGATGAAAGCATTCAAGACTTCCATGGACGTATCAAAGATCTTATGAACAATGCAACAAATCTTGGTGAATCATTTTCAGAAAAAGAAGTGGTAAGAAAAGTTCTTAGATCTATGCCTTCAAAAATTGATATGAAAGTTATAGCTATCAGTGAAGTTCATGATCCATCAGTTATGACTCTTGATACTTTAATGAGAAAGCTTGAAACATACGAGTTAGAACTGTCAGAAAAATACTCACACAGAGAGAAAAAGAAAAACCTTGCTTTCAGTGCTACTGGAGATGAAGTAAGGTCTGAAGAGTGTTCAAATGATGAAATGGATGTAGTTTGTTCCCTTCTTACAAAGAATTTCGAAAGGTTTATGAAAACTAAAAACAAGCAGTTTCAACCATAGTTCCAACAACAGTTTGAATGTGAAGAAAAAACAAGCTAAAAATCAAACTTCTATGTTGGAGAAAAAAGAAGAAGTCAATCTTCACGACTTAAAAATGATTCAAAACAAAAGTCCATAGGTGTCCAATGCTTTGAATGTGAAGGATATGAACATGTGAGATTAGAGTGTCCAAATCTACAGAAGAGGGCTAAAATGTCCTTTACTGTCACTTGGAATGATGATGATGAAGAAATTGACTCAGAAGAGTCTGAACATGACAACTTTAGAGCTTTCACTGCTTGTATTGGTGAAATAGTTAAAACTTCCGATAACTCAAATGCAGATGATGATCACTACAAAGTTCACTGACAGTCTTGAGGAAACCTATTAGGAGATGTTTGATAAATGAGTTGAAGTGGAGAAACTTAACACGTCTCTTAGTAATCAAAACAAGCTCTTGATTGAAAAAAAGAAGAAACTTGAGGAGAAAGTTCAAACTCTTCAAAATCAGATTACTGAAAAGGAAGACAAATAATCCAAGTTGATTATTGAACTTGAAAAGGTAAAGAAGGAAGTTAGAATGATGAATTCTAGTGGTACTCTTAACAAAATTTTGAGTGCAAGAAATTTTCCTTCTAATCACAATAGACTAGGATACACTAATTCATGCCAGTTGAAACCTCAGTCTCAACTGCCTACTCAACTGAGAAACTTTCATAGAGACTATTCAAGTCGACAATAGACTACAACATGGAGAGGTGATAGGGTACCCATATGTTACTATTGCAAGTACAAAGGACACATTGTATCAAATTGCTTCAAACTCTCCAACAAATTGAGGAGAAAAATCATGTAAAATCCCCAAGGTAAAAAGTTAAGCAAGTATGGGTAAGGAAGACTGATCTTAACTGTCATGTTGCATTTATGTCAAAAACTGTTCCGTCTCTTGGTTCTTGGTATTTCGACAACGGTTGTTCTCAGCACATGACATGAGTCTAGATAATCTGAAGGGATATTCAAAAACATGGAGGAGCAACTGTTACCTTTGGAGATGGAGGATATAAGAATGTTGTAGGAGTTGGAACTCTTAATGTCCCAGGAATTCCTAATCTGAAAAATGTTCTGTTTGTTGAAGGTCTCAAGGCTAATCTTGTAAGTATGAGTCGGCTTTGTGATCAAAATTTGAATGTTCAGTTTACCATGAGCAACTGCAAAGTTTTTGATGAGGATGGTGACTGCATCCTTGAAGGAAATAGATCAAAAGACAACTGCTACAGAATAACATATTCATTTGTTTGTCTTTGAGCTGTTTCATTTGACATCAATCTGTGGCATCGATGGGTAGGCCATGTTAATTACAGAGATCTCAAGAATCTTGTAAATGGTAGAGCAATCAAAGGGATTCCTAAATTGTTTAGAGAACCTAAAGCTGTTGCGGCCCTTGTCAAGAAGGAAAGCAGACAAGACAATCTCATCACCAGTTATAACTGATTGCTACATCAAGACCTCTAGAGCTTTTTCATCTGGACCTGGTTGGTCCTATGCAAGTTGAAAGTATTGGAGATTCTGGTCTTAAAGATCAGGAAAGAGATCCTGCTCGTGCACAAGAGACAGTCATTGATGTCTCTGCTCCAAGTCCTTCAATAGTTAACACCCCAGTTTCAACTGCTGAGCATTTCCAAGAACCAGTTAAAACTGTTATGACTGAACCTGAAACAATTATAACTAAGTATATCTCTACAGATCAACAAGTGGCAGACGTCTTCACAAAGACCTTAGATGGAGGGAGTTTTGAGCAGTTGAGATCTTCTTTGGGGTTGTGAAATTTTGTGATATGTTTTAAAAAAAGAGAGTGGAAAAGGGGTTTTTATTTAAAGAAGAAAGTATAACCCCCTTTTGTTATAAATGTTTTTTTTTTCTCTCTCTCCACTAATTTTGCACATTCAGGGATCAGACCATTAAATCTTCTCATTCAAGTCTTATAACAGTAACCTCCTCATTTAAGACTTGGAACTATAACCTCCTCAATCAAGGCCTGAAGAAGTAACCCCCTCTTTCAAGGCTCGAAACAACAACCTCCTCTTTCAAGACTCGGAGTAGTAACCCATTTCATTCAAGGTTTGAAGTTGTAACCGCTCTCTTGACTGCTCCTCTACTTCACTTTTATTTTGCATTTGCTTTTTACTATTGGCCTAAGGTTTTCAACCTTGGTCTTAATCTCGGTTTTGATGACAACAAATATAAAACTAATGATTTCATGGAGAATTACTTTTAGGTTCTAAATCGATTAGCGCACGACGTCCGCGATCGGAAAAATCAGATAAATTAGCAAGGACGCTCGTCGACGCTTGAAATTCTTCGGGAAGTTAGAGTTTATATTTAGGGTATCTAGCATGTGTTGTAAATCTCATGATGATGCAAAGAACTCAAAATACCAAACCCGAACCCCTAAACACGAAAACTCGGAAAATTAAAAAAGGCCCTCAAATTCACTAAGCCTAGGGAGCTCCTTGGAGTGCTATATAACCTAGACATTTTCTTGGCACAAAAAATACTGCTAATTGTTCCTTAGGTAAAAACTAGATAACGAGATATTTTTAATGATTTTTTGAAAGCCTTTAGCCTACCTATATTTGAATCGGAAATTTTAAAATTTCTATTTTTGGGAAATTTGTACTAGATCCCAAAAGTTAGATTTTGATTCTTGAGGATTTTAATTTTTTAGATATTTTTATTGAATCCAAATGGGGGGTAATCCTTATATAATATTTATGTTTTAAAGTTATTAACTTTAAGAGGACCTAGCGAAGACCGAACCTAGAAATGAACAAACGAGCAAAAAAATCAGCCAAACCAAGCAGTCTGCTTAGTTTCGGTCGATCAGTTGATCGTCCGAATGTTGCTAGAAATTGGCAGTAGGCATGCGGTCGCTCGGTCGGTTGATCGACGATCGACCGACGATCGACCGAACCTGCGATCGGATGGCGAAAATGACTAGTTTTCTAGCCGTTGAGTTGGTTGTTTCATGCCAACTCTTCATGGCTTATAAATAGAAGCCAAGTGAGCCTTCCTCAGGGGTTGTTGAGCTTATTCAGCCATTTTTGATCAATCTTAAAGCTTTCATTGAGTGATTCTTCTTAAACCTTAGCTTTGATCCTCAACTACTTGATTGAGCCCGCAAACTTCATCGATTCATCACCATGAGGAATCAAGAGGACTAGAGAGTTTCTTTTGGAGCTAAGTACTTGTTGTTTTGATTTATTGCTCCAATTGTTATTGTATTTTGTTATTGTATTTTGATTGTATATCAAGTGTGTAAACCTAGGTTGCTAGGTTTGATTGAGTTGGTAGTGGCCTTGGTGTTAAGGCTTAAATCCACCATTGTAAATTTAGTTTACTAGGATTAGTTGAGTTTTCCCTTAGGTTGAGGTGGGAGAGTGCTCTCGGTAGGAAGGTGGGATACTTCTGGGTGTGGAAGTACCTTCGGTTTGAGAGTGGAGACTTTTCGGTGTAAAGTCATCTTTGTAAGGGAAACAAAGGATGGTTCAGAGAGACCTGCTGCTCTGGTGTTTGCTATGAACCAAGAGGGAGCTGAGGCGTCCAGGGCAGTGGTGTCAGGTAATATTATGGTTGGGTCTACCATTTCTTATGTATTATTTTATCCGGGTGCTACACACTCTTTTGTATCTACCTTGTTTGCTGCTAAGTTGTCAGGGATATCTTCTGTGCTTGAGTTGCCCCTTGGGGTGTCTACGCCTACGAGCGTTTATGTGATGGTAGAGACAGTCTTTCGAAGCTGCAAGGTTGTCATTTGTGGGCATGTGTTGATGGCCGATTTGATACTCCTACTGATATTAGAGCTTGATGTGATATTGGGCATGGACTGGTTGGTGAACCATTTCGCCTCAGTGGATTGTAGGGCTAAGACTGTGACCTTCAGTAAGCCCGGGTTGCCCTAGTTTACAGGGTGAGGCAAGGGGAGAGACGTTGATGGCGATATCAGCTCTTAAGGCTCGAAAGTTACTTTTTGGCGGGTGTCAGTCATTTTTGGCCTTCTACCAGTATCGTCCCAGTTACAATTATACAAGAAGCAGTTGAAACTACTACTCCAATTCCTGAAGTAGTTTCTGTTCCTGTACCTGAAACTATGATTGAACATCAAGTTCCATCTATCACAACTGTGCACAATTGGTCCCTCCAAAATTGCCACAGGTTCTGCTTATGAGGAACAACAAACCGATCATGTTCGTGCACTTGTGACAGATACAAGGGATCCTACACCAAATTCGTCCTATTGAAACCCCACTAGTTACAACTGTTGACCTTGTACCGAAAGTTGATCTTGTACCTATTTCAGTGATTGATCTTGAACTTGCTACTCCACTAGTTACAACTACTGGAGAAATTGGGCCTCAGAAAATGAAACTCTCTTGGAGAGAGTGGCAGAGTTGAACAAACCTACTATCGAAACCCCAAAGGAGAAATAAAAAAAATCAACAGTACTTGAGAAGAAAAATATTTATGCCTCCAAGAAGAAGCCTCCAAAGTCAGCAAAGAAATGAGTTAGAATTGCCACAAGCAAACAACACTCAAGTTTGCTTTTTGATGACCTCTTTTCACTATGGGTAGCTTTACAATTGAAAGAAGATAACTTAAAGGCTATTAGATATTCTTGAGGAACGACATCTTTCAAGTTCTTTTCTGCTTGATGCCTATGATAGAGTTCTACTACAATCTTCTACAAACATTGATGATCCACAGAATGGACACTTCCATCAAGTCGATGTACAAACAGATTGGTGTAACAGATGGACCAAGAACTAATGCCTCAGTTGTAACTATATCTCAAGTTGTAATAGATGATCCTGCAGTACCACCAATTGTAACTGCAGACAAGACTGAGTTATAATTGCATCTGAAGTTGTAATAGATGATCTTGTAGTACCACCAGTTGTAACTGCAGACAAGACTCAAATTCTGAAATAAGTGGCAACTGCTGAGCACGAGAATTCTTTGTGCGTGGAAAGTGGTATGACTTTAGTCCAGACTTTATCAATGCCTACTTTGGTCTTGACTCTTCTAATACTGTTGTTGATGAAATTGATGAACAACTGAGTTTTTAAACCCAGTTGGAACTAAGGTGTCCAATGGAGATATTATAGAGTGGAATGATCTTAGCTCTCTGTACTCGGCTTACCACAAAATCACGACTGTTCTTAATTTTTTCCAAATCTTATATATGGTATTCTGAAGAAGCAAGTTTTCAAAAGTCTGAAGAAAATGCAATTGAACCCTTGGGGTTATCTCTCAAGTCCATCAGAATTTACTAAGGAAATATACTCTTGATACACGTCCGTCACCAAGTTCCTCTCGGCAGCACACTACTACTCCTAATGAGAGGAGTATTTTAGAGGAAATTTCAAATATGAAAGAGGTTGTTTCCACCTTACTAAGGCATGTTATTTCTTTGGAGAATAGGGTCTTGGATCACTTTACCTCATCTTCTATTCCAACTAGTGATCTATCAACTTCTCGACTAGTTATTCGAATTCTTCCTCTTTGGGTTAAGACATTCCTTGCCTCCTTTGGCTTACTTGCCAAAAAGGGAGAGAAATATGTGATGAATACTTGTATCAATTGCAACTACTGTATGTGATGTCTATTAGTTCAGTTGCAACTGTTGTCTGTCTGCTGTCTTACAAGTCACATTCTGTTGTCTAACTATTACTTGCTCTGTGGTTGCTTGGATGTTGTGGCTGAGATATACTCTGGATATTCTCTTGATAGCTTGTGTTTTGCCAAATAAGTCAAAGGGGAGATTGTTAGTGTTGACTTTTGTTTGTTGGCTATATTTGGAAAAAATATTCCAGGTTGTTCTCACTTAAATAGACAATCACAACTATGAGGAGTTCTGCTTATATTGAAGACAATTACAACTGCTCCTGCAAACTATGAATTTCAGAATAAGGATGTTGCGCAAATGATGACCTTTGGTTTCCAATATTAATGATGATTCTATTTTTTATCTCAGACATTTTTAAATAATCTTTAATTACTTGTTTATTGTCTATTCATTTATGGAATAAATGAATTGGTATTAATTGATGGGCTGTCAGTTATCTTGAAGCATTTATGACCGAAGTTAATTATGTTAGAAATGAAGTGGTCTTCATTAATGTACTAGCGGTTTTTCTTGAAGCATTTATAGCCGAAGTATTATGATGTGTTATGACTGTCTTTTGAGTTTTGAAACTGCTGAAGTTAAGATCTTTTGTTAAGTGATATTTATGGAAGTTGGTTGACCTTCTCTTATATGAGAAAAGAGAAGATATGGATATGCAAGTCTCATATGTCAACACAGTCAGTTATAAGTGCTCTTATTGCCAGTTACAATTGTTCTTGCTATTGTCACTACAAGAAAACAGGGTATTACCAACGGACCAAATCCGTCGGTAATATTGTTACCGACGGAGTGTCTGTCGGTAAAAGGCTCCTCGGTAATACCTACGGATTTTAATTAATCTGTCGGTATTACCAACAGCTATTTTATTTTGTCGGTAATACCAACAGATACATAAACCGTTGGTATTACTGGCGGATATTTGTATCCGTCGGTATTACCAACAAAATAAAATAGCTGTTGGTAATACCAACGAAAACCTATCTGTTGGTAATACCAACGTATATATGTATCTGTCGGTAATACCAACAACAAAAATTATTTGTTGGTAAATCCGTTGGAATTACCAACAGAATCTACCAATTGCTCATTGTTGTGTATCTGATCAATCCTCAAATAATGAAATCACATATAAGATAATTTGATCACACGAAATCTGAAAAATAATTTTTGAATCACACATTATTAAAATCCACACACATAAGAAACCATTGTATACCAGTAATTTCGAAATACATTGTATTATTCAAATATTTACAAAGTTTCAAAGTTTCAAATACATAAGATAAGTTTTCCCAAAAAGCTGATCCTTGCACTTCATCCTTTTACCTGCATGTAGAAACAAAAAAAATAATGAGGCAATGAAATGAGGAATACCATGTTTGTAACTCAATGCAAAATAATAAACTGACACTCCGAAGTTGCAAATAAAGTTTGTAACTCAATGAAATGAGAAATACCTAACAATGCAGCACGCTGAATTGTATCAATAGCATGTTGAGAATTCACGCATGCTGAGAATTGACTCAGCATGCTGAATTCACAGCCGAGAATTGGAATTCACTCAGCATGCTGAGAATTG
Organism: Canna indica; assembly: GCA_034359265.1. Taxonomy (NCBI): domain Eukaryota; kingdom Viridiplantae; phylum Streptophyta; class Magnoliopsida; order Zingiberales; family Cannaceae; genus Canna; species Canna indica. Next base: position 18,773,042 of record CP136892.1, read on the forward strand.
AATTCAGCATGCTGAGATTCTGAGAATGAATTCTCAACATGTTCATTCCCAGCAAGTTTAATTTACCAAGTTTAATGTGCATAAAAGCAACAAGTTCAAGTTTAATTTTAATGTAGCATGCTGAATTGTAACAATAGCATGATGAGAATTTAACAACATGCTGAGTATTCCATGCCCTCAGCATGTTGAGAATTATTCTCAGCATGCTGAGAGAGCTGAGATAGTATGCTGTGAGAGCATGCTGAGAATTCCACAACACACTCAACATGTTGAGAATTATTCTCAGCATGCTGAGAGAGCTGAGATAGCATGCTGAAAATTCACTCAGCATACTGTGAGAGCATGCTGAGAATTCCACAGCACACTCAGCATGCTGAGTGAATTCTGCTGTGAGAGCATGCTGAGAATACCATGCTCTCTAATTACTAATCCTAGAATTGTAAGTGAGCGGGGCATACTGATTACTAATCCAAGTTTATTCTAGGTCCCGACAGTAGCTCACCTCTTTCTTTATGTTAGACTCTCTTAGATTGGAACTTCACATATGTAATTACTTGTTCCTCATGCAGGATTGGTAAAGATGGTGAGGGTTAGTGTTTTGAATGATGCTCTCAAGAGCATGTATAATGCCGAGAAGCGTGGCAAGTGGTAGGTTATGATTAGACCATCCTCTAAAGTTATAATCAAGCACTACAAGAAAACAGGGTATCACCAACGGATAAAATCCGTCGGTGATACTCCAAAATCCGTAGGTAATACTATTATCGACGAACACTCCGTTGCTAAAATCCGTCGGTAAAAGCCTGCTCGATAATACCGACGGATCTGGTAAAACCCGTCGATATTACCAACGGATTTTTCGTTTGTTGGTATTACCAACACATATGTTTTTCCGTTGGTAATACCAACGGAAACAATTTCGTTGGTAATACCAATGAAAGTATTTCTGTTGGTAATTACTCCGTTGGTAATACCAACGGAAGTGTTTCCGTTGGTAATACCAACAGATGTATTTCCGTTGGTAATACCAACAAAATATGTCCGTCAGTAATACATTTTATTGGCTAATACCTAAATCAATCATGAACATCTAAAACATATCACATTTACACGAAACCATAAAATAAAATTTGAAACCACATATGAACCGTTATATTTCTAAATTCACACACACAGAAATTCATACACAACCATAAATAACTTAAGAAAATCATTGTATACATTAAGATTGTGCTAGTCAAAATACATTCTGCTAGTCAAGCAAATACATTGTTTCAGAGTTTTAAATACATTAAGATTGTTTCAAAAATACATATAAGTGGTAGTCTTTTCCAAAAAGTAGATCCTTGCACTTCATCCTTTTTATACCTGCATGTAAAAACAAAAGAAATATGAATAAAATCAAAAGATAAAATCCTCAACTATACGAGGCATTTGGATTGCTGCATGATGATAAATTATAACTCATAAATCTAATTAACTAGCTTGGAGACATTGTGATAGGCAATAGATTTTAAACCCTAACAATCAACATAAGTAGAAGATGGATATTGCATCAAACTTCACACTCTCCTAAAACAACTAATGTGATTTGTGCAAGCAACTAATGTGATAAATCACACATTAAGGCATATATTAGGCAAATTAACAAAATGAGAGCAAGGTTAAAACAATTTACATTTACTACCTAGGTTTACCCACCTAAACTTTCACCCAAACTTCAATATACCAAGTGAAGACAATAAGCGTGGCATTATCTCTTATCCCCAATGTTATCACTTGCAACAGGATAATAAACTGATTTTTGATTTAGAAATAATCATGCTGAAATTTTTGTTATTGCTGAAATATATATGTTTACCATTTGCCTTTGTTCATTTATCTCATCAAATAAGAATGGTAGTAACCACGAAAAATTGCATATGTTGTAGCTATTCTTAAGTACAATTTGTATATTTTTTCTTCATTGTTTGATTGTAAAAACACCATTTGTTTTCAACACTTCCTCGTGTTTTTTCTGATTTATGATGATAATGGGACTTACTCTCTTAATTTTGATTGAAGAATATAACTTAATCCTAGGATTTCTATGAAATTGCTAAGACTTATAGTACCGCTAAGCATGTTGCTTAAAGTCTGTTGCTTGAGGGAAGGGGCAAAGGATTAGTTGTTAAACTTTTATGGCAGCAGATTAGGGTTATATGCAGTCACTATTGTGTTCTGTTGTAGAGACACCATTTTCTTACTCTCTACTCAACTCCTCAAGGTGAAAACCAATCTTGCATGTGACTGCTGATTGGAATAATGTTCAAGCTGAATATGGAACATTAGGATGTCATGACTTGACTGGTACTATTAAATACTTCACTTGGTGATTCTAAGTACTTGATTTCAGTAAGATAAATTAGTAATATCAAAGCAAATTCTGTTTTCCATATCTTATCTACACTTATGAAGTGGATGTTTAAATTTTTTTACCACCTTAATACTTGGTAGAGTACTGGGCTGTTTGAGTCCAGCTCTTTTTTTCTTTTGAGCTTGTTTGAGAGCTTTAATTTTTGTGTTTGAGCTCATCATGTTTAAGTTTTTCTTTTTCGAGCTCAACTCGCTAGATCAAAATCATAAATGAGCTATAAACTAGCATTGGATAATCATTCATCAAGCAATTATAAGTATTCTTGAGGTATGAGAGCAGTGGGCAGTATACCATACAATTGGATGCAAATTGGTTCATTTGTTGCTTCCTATGTTCTTGTTTTATGATTTCATCCACTTAACCTAGTAAACTCTTAGTTCTCTTATGCTTGTTTGGTGATGAATGTTATTTCACTTCTTAATGATAGAATGTGCCCTTAGACAAAAGGAAGGAACATTAATTGTCTTAAATTATGGCCTAAAATCTAGGCCTTATTAATGCCTAACATAAAGCGAAAATTATCATATTTCCTAATTCCAGTTTTTGATTGCATTAGTTGGCTTCTTGGATATTTTCTTGCCACTAATGGGGAAAATATTGATGTAAGTAGGATACTTTTTTATCATATGCAAAGGGTTCAATCAGCCCGCATATGTTCTTTTCCCAGCATTTCTGGATAGCTGCAGGCCTACTAGACTAAAATTAGAATATCTTTTAAGAAGAAAGTTATTCCCTAGTTGGTATTTCCTATATTTGTTTTTGCATTTTATCTCCTTGAGTTCTCTATTCATTGTTTTCAAAGACATAAGAAAAACAATGAAGACATCCTGTTACACTATTGTAATTGATAAATCTCAAAAATCCAAGTGATCACTTGATAGAGTAAACCTGAGAGGCAAGAGCGCTAGAGGATATGTGGTAGAGGTATTGAGTGCTAGAGGATAATGAATGTCAAGGCAAGATTAATTTTAGATGAACTAATGAACTATCCTATGATCAGCAGGAATATAGCATATAATCCTAATATTCCTCGCAGTTGAAACAAGGTTTATAAGGAAAAAAAAACTTATATATGCATTAAAGTAAGAACAACGGTCAAATAACACAAAACAGTTGAGCTTCAATGAACATGAGATTCAATAGGTAAAAGGTGGTATGAACATTTGCAGCAAAATGATCAATGCAATAAAATGCTAGACATAATGTGAGGCAAAAATAATGACTAGAGTTCTCTTGCACATGCACTAATGTGAGGCAAAAATAAAATGCTACAACTACTTGATTACATAATGGATTAATTGCTTCATTTTTGGATCTATTGGGATAACTAATGTGTATCCCTTGATTTATCACGCTTAATTAGCTTCATGACAGAACCAATTATAGCCTTGTTTGGCATTGAAGTTCAATTAATAGTCATTGAAGTTGATGACAAATTCTAAACAAAGACCCAGATCAAACTTGATGGCAATGAATACATTGCAATGAATACACTGTACATTCAACCAAATACTCTTGTTCTATTGCCATTTGTAAGCTATAGATGCTGAATAAAAGAAGGGTCATTGTCTATTCTAATTGCTCAAGTGCAATAAATCTCATGAAGAAGCAAATTCGAATTCCTTGAACTATATAACAAAGGCATGCTTCAAGACTGGAAATCATAGTTTAAGCAAGAAGCGAAGCAATTGTAACATGAAGAGGTAATAAAAGAACATATTAAAGTTTATCAGTTGAGGCTTTGAGCAATAATAGTAAACAAGAAGAGCACGTAAATACTGAAGGCTCTGAAGCATAATTGAGAAAACTAATAGCTTAGTAAGAGTAAAAATCCTTACCTGAGGTGTGGAACTGAACTTCCATTGTATCGAGTTTAGTTCAGTCATAGCAAATTCAACCTCCTTGTGGTCGTACCCACCCAAGATAACCTCCTTTTCATATAGTGTACGTTATGTCCATGTTATTCATGCATGAATATAAAATCTATTTTGAGAGTTATGAATGCATGAACTTGTACTAAATAGCAAAAGGAATGGATGTCTACAAAGCAAAATAAGATTAATGATAATTCTTACCTAAAATGAAATCTACAACTTGATGTGAAAAGATAGCAAAGAAAGCTCTAATTTATCCCTGCATGAAAAAAGAGGCTTAAAGAGAAATCAGATGCTATTAGGAAAAAGTACAAATATGAGAAGCATTACATAAAACAATATCTCACCTTGTGACAACATTCAAGAGCAGCTCTCATGATAGAAACATTACCGATGCACTCAAAACTATAATCAACGCCACCATCAGTAAGGTCAACAAGAACCTGCTGTATTGGCTTGTCATGGTCTTTAGGGTTCACAAACTCAGTAACTCCAAAGTTCTTTGCTGTTAACATTTACAGAAAAGATTAACTTATGGAAAGACTCAATGAAATGCTTAATCCAAATAACATGACCTTACTAATGTGAAGTAAATTGTATCATTATGGCATAAAGAGATGTGCATTTCCTTGAGCTATGGGCTTTTCTTGGCAATATACATTTAGTCAATAAGTATTTGAACAATAAGGATTTTGTGGATTTGGGCCTTGGATAATCTGTTGTGAGAAGTATATTGCTCCTTATTCAGAAACTTGTTTTTCAAGTTAATGTCGGACTCCCCATGAAAGTTTATCAGTAGCACATGAGAGTATGAGACTATGGATCCAGCAATGAGTTTAGAAGATTGATAAGATGTTGACAGTTATCCACTGTCAAAATTAACACAGAAGCTTCCCTAAAAAGAGACAATGTTTCAGGGTGTCCTAAACTTCATAGTGCATTAAAAAAATCATTATCAATAATAAATAGTGATCCATTGCGTCGCGCTCCAAGGAGGGTTGATTATGTTCTATATACCTATGTAGGTATATTGAACACAATCAACACGAATACTAAGCACCTAATGGGATTCAAAATGTGGCAACGTTGGGTATGAATTGGTGTTTGATCTATTGATAAAAATCATAAAATACATCTAGACATATTCTACATGTAGATGCTGAAAATTGTATAAAATGAATACTAAGAAATTGAACCCAGACATTCACTTTTATCATAAAGCTATAGATGCCTTGCCAAGGAAACTTACCAATGTCATATTTTTTGCTATCAATATTTACGCCAATGATTCGAGAAGTGCCTGTTGTTTTGGCTCCTTCTGCAACCTATGAAAAAAATTAAGACTTGTTTGACTTTTCATCTAAGAGGAACGAAGCAACTTTGGTTAACTTACTGCAAGCCCAACACTACCAAGACCAAATATTGCAACAATGGAACCTGCTTCCACCTTAGCTGTATTCCATACAGCTCCAAGACCTGAGAAAATCATATAAAGTAATTAGGAACTAAAAATACACCATGGAACAAGAAACAAAGATATTGTACCGCAAATATTAGATTCGAGAAGAAGAAAATAAAGAGCTCATGGGAAGATAAGCTACAAACCCTGCCACTTGGAAAGGACAACAGAAGCAACATGAATGGCTAACAAGAAATGGTTGTGTAAATAATTGCATGATTGATTGATTGTTTGCAACAAATATAAAAAATCCTTTAAGAACCATAAAGACAGAAAATTATTCACATTAACAACATTATGCAGTTTATCAATATGTGATCATATCAATACGTAGCATTTTCCCTAGAAAATTGACGTGCTAAGGTGTAAGAATAAAGTGTTTCAGTTGATAAAACTCCAGCTGCCAAAGACTCAGGTCAACTTTATAGGACTATAAAGTATTACAAATAGTACCATTATAATTCACATTATTACCTGTAGGGACACTACAACCAAGCAAGTAGACTTTCTCGAGAGGTGCCTGTGGATGAATTTTAGCAACAGTAACGACGTGTACAACTGTATACTGGCTGAAGGTTGATGTGCCCATGAAATGGTAGATAGGCTTCCCATTAACAGAGAACCTACTCTTGCGATCACTCAACATGACACCAACACTAGTAGCTGAGCGAACTTTACCACATAGGTTGGTCTTTCCTGATTTGCAGAATTTACATTCTCTGCATTCTGCTTGGTAACAAGGTATAACATGGTCTCCAGCTTGTACTTCAGTTACACCTTCTCCAACACTCTCAACAATCCTAGAAATGGAACATCTATTAGAAACCCTTAAGAAACAAAATTAAAAATCTTTAATAAAACATAATATAGCTTATATGTACCCAGCAGCCTCATGGCCAAGAATACAAGGAAAAAGACCTTTAGGATCCTGCAAAAGGATTAAGATACCAGATTAACTCAACTTAAACATGTAATAGGGGTTTAATTCCCTAAAGGGCCTAAAGATTTACTAGTTAATTAATATAATTAATTATCATAATTATTTAATATTAATAATTTAGTATAATTCCTCTAACTTATTGTAATGATAAATGATCTCAACAACACAATGACCACAAATAAAATATAACCACACATTGGCATCCACTATAGTGGGGCTTTCCATATATTTGTTACTAGCTCCCAAGGTTGTTCGGTTGTTCGACAATTCTCTTAAACATATAGTTGTTCAATAAAGCTACCATATTGACTTATCCTCCTCAGACCAAGATTGACCAATGATAAAAGATCTTGTTAGTGAAGCTGTAAGAACAAAAATAGGAGAATAAGAGATTGTATGGAATGTAGATAGTTAGAGTGCTTGCAGAAAAAATATTTCATTTACTATACGAACTATATGCAAAGAGAGATATACATAAACAATAAAAGACACTGGAGGAATGCATATTAAGCAATTTAATTTATTAGAAAACCACAGAGGAGATTAAAAAGAATCTAGAAACTACTGTACTTATCCAATCAAACAAAAAAGCTAAGTTTCACGTACTAAATTGAGCCCCTGAGTTTCAAATTTCTCCAGTTATTTATTTAGCCTAGCCCTTGCAACTTGCAAGGAATGTACATGGATATTCTGATTGTTTCTTGCAACTTGAAAGGTGGTGACTGAGATACACGGAATTTGATAAAAGAAGTAAAACTTTAGTGCAAAAAGGTGATTTCAAAAATAGCTCTTCCATCATTCTCACCATCGTGTGTCATCCATGAGTAAAAGGCACAAAAAATGAACAGGGCTTATGGACTTGCAAGTGGTAGAGAAGAACCTAGACATGAAATCAAACACCAACATCCCGAAATTACACAAAGAAAGCTACATACTGGTCCTCAATCGGATAGGACCAATCGGATTCAATGAAGCACAGGTAAACAGATCAAATAACATTTAACACCGGGAGCTGAAATCCACACAAAAAAAGGAACCTTGCCACTCTAGGTATATGCGTCGGTGTGGCACAGAGCGGTGAAGAGGATCTTGATCCGGACCTCCCCGACCTACAGCGGCACCACCTGCACATCTTCTATCACCAGAGGCTTGTTCGCCTCCCACGCCACCGCAGCTATTGCTAGATCAGAATGCCGAACGAGAAACATCAGACGAGAAATCTAATGAATGCTAAATGAAAGACAAGTGGAACATTTGCAGAGCTGAACCATCAATTCGACATCCTTACCTTTGCAAGTGATGATCTGCCCCTCAGTCGCCATGAAAGGAGGTAGTATCCTACTGACGAGGTGAAGTACCTGCTGATGCCTGAGGGGTCCAAGGGGCTATTGTCGCGAGGGGAGGTGAGCATCGGCGGCTAATCAAGAATAGGATGGGTTCGTCATGAGGGGAGGCGAGATGAGAGATCGATTCATCGTGAGGGGAGAAAGAGCAGAGACGGGTTCGTTGGCTAAGAAAAAAGAGGGATGCACCGGCAAGTTGAGAGATGGGCTAAGTCGTTGGCTAAGAAATAAAGGAGGAAGGGGATGCAAGGGCGCGGAAATACTTTGTCCGATGAAAAAGAAGAGGGAAACAAAAAAGTTATAGATTTTATAAATTGGTAGGATAAATTACCAACAGATTTTATATCTGTCGGTAACACCAACAAAATTCATCCGTTGGTAATAAATCCGTCGGTGATAGTCATTTTTCTTGTAGTGAAGTTCCTCATTGTGATGCAGAGCATGCTGAGAATTCACTCAGCATGCTGAGAATTGCTGAGAATTCTTAGCAAGTTCCTCATTGTGATGCAGAGCATGCTTAGAATTCACTCAGCATGCTGAGAATTGCGATGCAGAGCATGCTGAGAATTCTATAGCATGCTGATAATTGAATTAAGATTGGAATAGTTTAATTTACTAACCTATTTCTTTACCCAGCTGATGGAGGTGGAGGTGGAGGTGGTGCGGTGGAACTCGATGGAGAATTTGTTGATTCCGAAGGATTGATAGGAATACCAAGCTGTGTCAATAGCAAGCGCACTTGAGCCTCCACTTGTGATTGCATCGATGTCTCCAAGTGGGTAATGTACTCTCGCATGGATGCCACCTCCATCTGCATATTGTTCCACTCATCATGTGTCCGACGATGCCCATAACTTGAGGATGTACTTCCTTGAGAGCTTGAACTCCCAATAATAAATTTAACACCCTCTCGACATTCAAAACCATAAACCCGATTATGAGATTGGGGTCCAGAGGCATTAATCCATTCTTCGAGATCAAAATTCGGGTGTAATGATGCATCTGTGTCATACTTCTCTATAATTGATGCCTCATAAGTCTCCTGTATAATTTTTAAAAAAATAGTTAATTATTATATTTCAAAAATTAGTTAATTATTAGTTAAATCAAGTACATACCACAACTTTTTGTGATTTGTCGTCGACATAGTCACCCTCACCACTATTTCGCTTATGGGTGTGTTTAAACAACTCAAGATGTGCAGGTGGTCGATTCAACTTTTCTTCCTACAAAAAAGATAAATAATATTTAGTTGACAATATTAACATAAATTTTGTATGACAACAATATTATCAATATCATACCAGTTTTTTTCGATGAGCAACAAATGAAATAGATCCGTCTACCTCCTTCTTGCGATTGAGACGGCCGACTTCTGATTTTCGTCTCCACTTATCTGTATCCCAATGCTCAATAATAAGTTGATTCCAAATATCTGGAGGTATCCACGGAGGGCCAAAACCGCTAGTTCGGCGAATATCATCGGTGTTAGCCTTTCTTTTTGCATAATTTCTAGCATCACACATATTATCAAAGAAGCGTCGACAAGCTGTCTTGTCCCATATTTCTCGAACCTCATCGGTCTGAGAAGGATCCCAACGATAAACTGCCTTAAAAAACCCAAATACACAATAGTGGAGATAAAAATTTCAATTTTAGGGGTTTATATATCAGCAACATATAATTATCATAATCAAAATTTTAAAATAAAATACCTTAAATTTGTCCCAGAGTAACCCCTTCAGATGTGATGGCACTTCATACCAATATGACCATACACCCGTGAAATTTCCCTTAATAATTGATGAAATGTCTCTAACCACTTCTGTCTCGGGGAAGCTACAAAAATAATAAAACTAGATCACAAATGAACTTTATGGTTAATTGTGCTAAGCCTGTAATTAACACTACTAAAATGAACTTTGCTGGAAAATTAATGCTGAAGAAACTAAGTAATATTAATGTTGAAGTAAACTAGATCACAAGTACTCAAGTCTTATTATATAGTGTGGTACAGTCAGTCTATAGTTCAAATCTTTTGATTCCCATGATTTTTTTTGTTAATAGTGGACAATGGAACTCGAGAGGGCCTAGAGAAGTTCTTGAAGGCAGCAAGCAGTGATCCAGAAACTTGTTAAAATGTAATAAGAAATAGCTCAAATATTTGTCATTAATATGTAATTGTAAGATACATTTCAAATAGCCTCTGTATAGGATTTAGTATAGGTTGTACACGTGTCTTTCCTTTGAAATAGAGTTCAGTACTAACTGAACTATAAATACTGCATTTTGTAAACATTTGAATTCATTCGATCTGAATATGAGATTTCAACCTTTTCCTTTTATTTGTTCTTCTTCTGTGATGGAGCTGATTATGTGCAAATCTGGGTCTGGAGTGAAATTGGATATGGCTCAGTGAAACTAGCATGAGGACTGGGTGACCTACAATTGAATACTGATCAAGGTTTAATGGTGATCAGGAAGGTACTATTTGTACCAGACTTGTTCGAGTTAAGTAGTTTTAATTTTGCATTAAGGGTTGAAAGTGGAGTTGAAACTGATTTAAGTCTATGGTATAAACGCATGGGACATGTCAATGAACAATCACTTATTGATATGACCACTAAACATATGATTGAAGGTATTCTAAAGTTGAAACAGATAGGAAGCAGGATAGGACCACTTATTGATTCTTACTCTGGATGTAAATATGTTGCAGTGTTTGTGGATGACTGGAGCAGGATGGTGTGGGTGTATTTCTTGAAGCATAAATCCGAAACTCTGAATCTGTTCAAGAAGTTCAAATCAACAGTTGAGAATGAAGTTAACTCAAGGATAGAAGTCTTGAGAATAGATAGAGGTGGAGAATTCACCTCAAAGGCTTTTGATGAATTTTGCACTGAGACATGAATTAAACATCAGCTAACAGCCAGCTACACACCCCAACAGAATGGGGTAGCTGAGAGGAAGAACAGGGTTTTAATGGAAATGACTAGATGCTTGCTGAGGGGGAGCAGTTTACCTAGGAACTTGTGGGCTGAAGCATTGAATACCTCAGCATATATCATCAACAGATGTACCACTAAAGCTTTGTCGGATAAAACACCATATGAAATGTGGTTTAACAGAAAACCTAATGTGAGTCACTTGAGGATTTTTGGTTGCATAGCTTATTGTCATACTCCAAAAAGAAATCAGAAGGAAATTGGATGATACAAGCAGAAGAACTATACTTGTTGGGTACAGTTCAGAAACCAAGGGTTACAGGTTGTTTGATCCTGAAAGGCAAGAATTGATAATAAGTAGGGATGTAACCTTTGATGAAGAGCATCTTGGTATAGATGATTTTAAAGGAAAGAGTAAAGAAGACTCTACTTATTTGAGGTGTAGTTCAAATCATGGTGTGCAAGTCCATGATTTAGAAGCTGAAGAAGAGAACTTATTGAGTGATGAGCCGAATGAAAACTTTGTGTCTAATCGAACACACTATAAATGAAAATGTTCAGAGTGAGAGCAATAATGATTCTTCACCACCACCCAGAGGCTTTAGAAGTGTAGCTGACATCTTACAAGACAAAGAAGAATGCTGATGCGGTGATTACAAAGTTAAAGGCAAGACTTGTAGCCCAAGGCTATATGCAAACAATATGTTCACCAAAGGCTGATATTTACAAGGCAAGAATGTTGAACTCACTAATAAAAAGAAAGAAAATGAGCTCAATAGTACTCACTAATACAAATCTAGAATCCAGCATGGGTGAAGATTGAATAACAGGGAGAAAGAGGGAAATGGAAATGAGAATGAATAACTAGGGTTCAAGTTAGGAGAGAGCACCATCTCCTTGAACTCTTTGGGGGAAGTGAGCTGAACACCTTGTAGAGAGAATGGAGGAAAGAAAATTGATTTCATTTCTTGATCCCCATCATTCGTTACATTCTCTTTTTGTAGATGTACATGATAAAAGCAAAAGGCAACACCCTTAATATGACTCTAGAAGATAATAATGAACAAACCATTAGACCTCATGATCTCAACTAACAATCTAAACAGCCCACTAACAACCCATTATAAAACTAATTAAAAACATAAATCCCTTGATGATAATGATATGGATGATGTGACATGTTAGGTCCATATTAAGTCCCCTACCCTTGAAAAAATACTTGTTCTCAAGCATGAATGCCAGAATTGTTGAAGTAGTCCTGAGTTGCTTGAAGAAATGGGGGTGGAGATCTCTATTTATTGTAGAACTAGGTGCATACATAGGGAGGATGTGGTGCATATATGCTAGGTAGGTAATTGATCAGTAGTGTGTGGTCACTTCTCGTTCCATCATTGCAAAAAACAAAATTTGGCTGATCTTGAGCTTGACACTTGATTCCATCACATTATCATGCCTGATCAATGTCTTGCTAATTAGCCTTAAGAGATTCATCTCCATCATAAATAAATAATATATAGTATTAGAAAAAAAGTATTAGGTATTTAATGATTTAATATGTTTAAGCAACCCAAATCATCTACGGGTAACCATGGTTTGTTAGGATTAATTATTTGGCATATATGAAAAAATGTTGTATTTAAAAGAATACATGCACTATTACATTTTGTAGAGGTAAATATTCTATTTCTGAATATATGAAACATATTGCAGAATAAGCTAGTTACCCAAATAGTAACTGAAAGAATATAATGCAAAATATAATGATCTACCTTTTCTTATCAATAATTAATAGGTGTCTATCATCTGGTGTCTCTGACGGTTGTGAAGGTTGATTTGGTCCTCTTCGACGTGAAGTATCATCACTGTGTGTAGCAGCAGATGTAGATGGCACAAGAGGAGCTGATGGCATCAAATGCAAATGGACTGAAGGTGGTGAGGGTGTTGGTGTTGGTGCTGGTGCTGGTGCCGGTGCTGATGACGTCGAAGGTGTAGGAGTAGAAGGTGTTTCTAGTGGAATAGTAACAGGTACAACAGGAGTACAAGGTGTAAAGGTCGTGGCTCCAACTATAGCTTCAGATGATGATAAGGTCGCAAAAGGTATTTCAATCAAAGGAGGACGCCCTCGACCTCGTCCTCGCCCTCGTGACACCATTATTTACTAAAAGTGCATTAAGAATAGTTAATAATTCAAGACACATGAATTTTAAAAAAAAAATCAATTACAAACAAATGAGAGTTTATCATCATGTTCACAATGATTTTATAAGTGATCGTCAAAAGTAAACTTATACAAAAAAAGTTTCAATCATCATTCTCCTCATTTGACAAATACTCGTCAACTTCATCTTCACTATCTTCCATGTCTATAGTGTTCGCTTCTTCTTCATCCTCCTCAATGGCTTGTCTTCGAGTTCTTAAGAAAAATTCTTCATGTTGATCTACTTCATCAACTACACCATCGTTATCAACTAATATATTTAACAAATCCAACTCAGTTGTAGGCATAATAGGTTGTATTGTTTCAACCTCATCCTCTTGAAAAAAATCATTGGTCTGTGGAGGGATATTATCGTCTGTTTCTTCAACCTCTAAAACATCAAATCTATTTCTTGCTTTAATTTTGCATACAGACCACCAATCACTTCTTCCTTTTTTCTTTGAGGGATAACTAGTGTAATAAACTTGTTGAGCTTGCTCTGCCAACACAAAAGGAGCATCATGATAAAGTCTCAACTTGTGATTGATTTCAACAAGTCCATGGCGAGGATGTACTCTAGCTCCTTTTTCAGTATCAAACCACTCACATTTAAATAACACCACATTATTTCCACCAAAGTATTCTACCTCCAGAATATCAATCAAAATGCCATAGTAATCAGATTCAAAGTCATTGTAGCAACTACCCTTGACACAAACACCACTGTTAATTATTTTCTTTCTATGTGAAAATTCTTTGGTGTGAAACTTATATCCATTCACAAAATAACCCTTCATAGAACGGACCAATCTTTGTGGGCCTTGTGCAATGACAAGTATTCGATTATCAACCATGTCAATGTTATGATTAACCTATCAAAAAAAAGAAAAAAGAAAAAATCAGGATTATTCACATTGACATTGACACAAGAATAATTGTTCAACTTACATAATCTCTCAACCATTTTGGAAATTCTCTGTCTCGTAACTTCTCTAGCTCTACGTCAGTTAAGTGTGGTTCTCTTTGCCTAACGATATCATTAAACTTACTAAAAACAATAAGGTTTACATTAACATAATTTGAATATATGAAATAATTAACGAAAAGTTGATGTTAATACTACTACGTACTTAATAAAATAAAAGATTTCTTGACAATTTATAAGTACGTAAAGCTCCATTGCTTTATACTCAACTTCGTCGACAACCATCCTATAACGTCCAACGGCCCCACAAGGTCGACCAGGGTAGGTAAAGATAGATAGGCGTCCCATGGTAGTTGGAACTCCACCATCATCATTTCGAGGCACTTGATTCAACCTTGTGTTTACCTTTGGTTCAAAGTAGAAAGAACAAAAAGTAGATTTTTCTTGTATGATATATGCTTCACAAATTGATCCTTCAACATATGCTCGATTCTTCACTTTTTTCTTCAATTGAAGCATATACCTGAAATATTCTTATAAATTAAGACGTTTAAAAAAATTAAAAATTTGAATGAAGAATCAAAAGGCATATGTGTTACCTTTCGAATCTGTACATCCATCTATATTGTATAGGACCGCCAACTTTAGCCTCATAAGGTAAATGAACAGGGAGATGCTCCATAGAGTCGAAAAAACTTGGTGGAAATATTTTTTCAAGCTTGCATAGTATATCAATAATGTTTAACTCAAGTCTTTTGACCTCCTCAATTCGCAACACACTTAAACACAAGTCCCGAAAGAATAAACTCAGCTCAGTTAATGTATCCCATACTGGATTAGGTAACAAATCACGAAATGCAATTGGAATAAGCCTTTGCATGAAAATATGACAATCATGACTTTTTATTCCATAAAATTTGCAATCATCTATATTTACACATCGACTTATGTTTGAAGCATAACCATCAGGAAATTTCAATTCTTTGACCCAATGACATACTGCTTTGATTTGTTCTTTGTTCAACACAAATGAGGCTCTCGGCTTCAACAATTTTTCATTGACATTTTGTAATTCTAATTCAGGGCGCTTGCAATACTTATGCAAATCAGCTTTAGCCTTGACATTGTCTTTTGTTTTTCCCTTGATGTCCATTATCGTATTGAATATATTTTCAAACACATTTCGTTCAATATGCATCACATCTAAGTTGTGTCGAATTAAATTTGTATGCCAATACGGTAAAGTCCAAAAGATACTTTTTTAAACCCAATTGTGTTGTTGCCCAAATCCTAAAATTCTAGCAACACATTGATTTCCAAATTGAATACCAGGCAATTTATCAACACGTGCCTTCATTTCATCGCCCGATAATCGTGGAGGTGGAACATCTCTTTCAATTCGGCCCTTCATAAATTTATCTCTTTGCCTTTGGTATGGATGATCAAGAGGGAGAAACTAACGATGTCAATCAGAAAATGATGTCTTTCTCCCATTTTCAAGAATAAAAGATTTGCTATGCTCTAAACAATATGGACAAGCTAACCTCCCGTGTGTGCTCCATCCTGATAACATAGCATATGCAGGAAAGTCGCTGATAGTCCACATAAGTGCTGCTCTCATTTGAAAATTTGGTTTTCTAAACACATCATATGCCATAATCCCATCAGACCATAACATGTTGAGTTCATCAATCAATGGCCTCAAAAATATGTCAAGTTCTTTACATGAGCTCTTTGGTTCAGGAATTATCAAACTTAAGAATATAAATTGATCTTTCAAACACATAGATGGCGGCAAATTGTATACAGTAAAGAGCACAGGCCAAACTCAATATGGAATAGAAGAATGCCCAAATGGATTAAAACCATCGATGCACAATCCTAATATGGCATTCCTTGGATCAGAAGCAAATGAAGGATGGTGAACATCAAACTGTTTCCATGCTTCACTATCTGCAGGATGTGCAATAACATCTGAACTACGATTCTTTGCATGCCAAATCATATACTCAGCAGTTTTTTCAGACATAAAAAGCCTTTGAAGTCTTGGTGTTATCGGAAGATACCGTAAGACCTTATACGGTATTTTTTTTCTCCTACCATTATTTAATGGTGTTGGCTTATATCTAGGATGTCCACACACTGAGCACTACATCAAATTTGTTGTTTCTTTATAAAACAACATGCAATTATTCTGACATGCATCTATCTTTTCGTATCCAAGTCCTAGTTTCTTCATCATCTTCTTTGTTTTATAAAAATTTTCTTCCAACTTCGCATCTTCTGGTAACATATCTTTGATTATTGACATCAGTCGATCAAAGCAAGCTTCGCTCATGTTAAACTCAGATTTGCAATTGAGTAACTGTGACATGGCTGATAACCTACTTTGACTCTTACAACCACTCCATAATGGCTCATATGTGTAATTCAATAATTCAAAAAATTTGGCAGCTTCTTCATTTGGTCTTTCTTCTACATTTGATGAGCCAATACCAATTGCATCCACCACCATAGTTCTATAGGGATTTTGAGTGGTGCTTTCTGATTGAGGAATGGTTGAGGATTCACCAACTTCTTCACTTGTCAACTCCCCATGTGCAATCCAATGTGTGTAGCGAGGCATAAATCCCTTCGAACATAAGTGATATGCCACATCATCTCGATAATGATAATGATGATTAATACATTGTCGACATGGGCACCTAATTTTGTCACAAAAAACATATTGAGTTTTGGAGTATGCAAAATTAAGAAATCACTCGACTCCTTGAATAAATTCATCAGTCAAAACTCCTCTAATTATTCGACATTTCATCCAACTACGATCCGTAGACATTTTGATTAACTTTTTCAACCTAGAAACAATATTAAGCACATTAATTAGAACATAATTTTAAAAAAATCAGCTATCATGTTATTTAGATGATATTTTAAAAAATTAGCTATTAAAGTGGTACCTTGGTTTGTTTGGGAGTTGAGTTAAGCAAAAGAAGGGGTGGGAAGAGAAAGGGGGACAAAGGAAAAAGATGGTTAACAAATTCCCAGTTATCTAGGTGACAAGATTATTTAAATATCATATAGCTTCTACTTGGATTTGTTTTCAATTAAACTTTTAACTACCTTGTTTTTCTTTTAATTATAGTTAGCTAGTACCTTTTTTTTTTATTTAGTTTAATTAGTGTTGGTTTCATATTTTTTTATCACATCTTTACATGTTTCTACTTTTGTGGTTGTTGTTGGTTTAGTGGAGAAGTGTTTTACCAGTACCAGAAATGCACAAGAAAGGTGTTACATGTCTAAATGGCTTGACGGTATCTCCTACTAAAGCACTGTTTGCTTCTTCTTCTTTAGATGGTCTAATTCTTATATGGGAATTGGTTTCCCCATCCACTATGTTTGACAAGAACCGGTACAGGTGCAATGAGAGACGAGGCCTTGCAAAAAGATGCATTGAGAGAGAATCCTACAAAATGGTATAATGAGTGAGGCAAGGTACCAATAAAAAAATGAATTTGATGTATCAAGTCAAATAAAAATGTGTGAGAAAGAGGAGAGCAAGTGGGAGATGTATGTTGAGAAGAAAGCAATAAAAATGTGGCCCAGAGAACACAATGGAAAAGCCTACTGAATGCAGCACTTTGAAGTAGATGATTTCCTTTCATACAAAGGATCATACATATGATGTAGGTTTGACAACACATTGATGACATTAATTGGGTCATTTAGAGAAGGATTGATAAATCTGGAAAGCTTAGTGAAGATTTGGCTACTTTTAATTTAAAGAAGTTATTTTATTATCTGAAAAGCTTATGTTTCAGTCAAATGGATTAAGCTTCTCTTCTGGGCCATAAATCTCGGCAGGCCTAGGTCTACATGAGGAGGTTCAACCAATCATGGATTCTAGTACAAGATTCAGTGATGTAAAAGGTGTTGATGAGGCCAAAGCTTCATACCATTATTCATTTCTTTCTTATTGTTCTTGTAGAAAAGTAAGTGGTAACGCCATCAATGACTAATCAAACTTATTGGTCTTTCATACTCTCAAATTATCTTTCTAGACTTGTTAACAACTTGCTTCATCTTCTCTTTCATTCCTTCTTTGTCAAAGGTGTGTTCTTATTTTGCTTCCTAGAAGTTGACTAGAAGTTGATGTGACTATTGTATTAGTCTTAGATCTTAGTAGGCCATGGAGGTTGTCACTGAAATTCCATCTTCATCCTCAGCATCATCCAAGTTAATAGTCTCTTTGTCAACATATTGTGCATTGACCTCCACTTGCATATTTTTAACTGGATAATTATAATCTTCAACATCTTGGGAAATAGTTTTATCTTTGTCATAAATACTTTGTAATGCATCTAAGTATGGAAGCTCACATCCCAAAGATTATTAGCATCAAATTATTATACGACATAATGTTAGTAAAGAGTAAAAAATTCATAAAAGTATTGCTAAATGAATTAGGTTAATTTTTACAAAGCTTCAATCAACTTTTTGCACTTCATCTTTAGACTAAAAGCATTTGTTTTTTCCCCCTCTCACACATTGTGTGGTTTCACCCATCTAAGGTATTAACACATCTCCCTATCACCAACTGATAGCCAGTACTGCAATTTACTGGACTTCATGCTCTCCTCTCTATATACATCTAATCATGCTAAAAGTATTCCTATTGTTGACTGGAAAACTTCAACTCACCTGTGATGACTTAATATTCTCTATGTTTTAGATGATTTGTTTCTGGATACATAATATTCAAATGGAACAATGAAGTGATGATAATTTTTACTGGAGCCTACATATGGTAATTTATATCCAATCCATTTAGTTCCATTCTGGTGTAGGTTTCAAAGGCAGAAGATGTGGATTTGAGGATCATTGCCAGGGGTACACCAGGATTCTCTGGTGCTGATCTAGCAAATTTGGTTAATGTTGCCGCAATCAAGGTTGCTATGGATGAAGCAAAAGCTATTATAGTGGATGATTTAGAGTACGCAAAGGATAAGATCATGATGGGCATTGAACGAAAATCAGCAGTGACCTCTGAAGAATCCAGGAGGTTAACAGCTTACCATGAAGGAGGTCATGCTCTTGTTGCCATCCACACTGAGGGTGCCCATCCAGTCCATAAAGCTACTATTGTACCCCTGGGTATGGCCCTTCGCATGGTTATGCAATTGCATGTGAATGATGAGACTAGCGTCTCTAAGAAACAAATGCTGGCAAGACTTGATGTGTGCATGGGTGACCATGTAGCTGAAGAGCTGATATTTGGAGAGAATGAAGTGACTTCGGGTGCTTCATCAGATATTGAACAGGCAACTAATCTTGCAAGAGCAATGGTCACAAAGTGTGGAATGAGCAAGCAGGTTGGTCTTGTTTCTCACAACTATGGTGATGATGGTAATAGCATGAGTACCAAAACAAGGCTACTTATAGAGAAGGAGATGAAGTATTTTTTGGAAATAGCTTATAATAATGCAAAAACTATTTTGACAACCCATAACAGAGAGCTGCATGCCCTTGCCAATGCACTTCTTGAGCATGAAACTCTCATAGGTGCACAAATCAAGAACTTGCTTGCTCAAGTAAATGGCCAGCAGGAGGAGGAGGAGGAGCAACCCCAGGTGGTTGCAGCTCCTCAGGCAAATACTCCATCGGTGCCAACAATACCTCCCTTTGCTGCTGCATCTGCGGCTGTTGTAGCTGTAGCTGCCGCAACCCAAGCAGCAGCTAAAGCTAAAGGTGTTGCTTAGCCTGCAGTTGGATCTTAGACACATAGAACACTGATCTTAACTTGGTCATGCATGGTCACTGCATGCTGTAGATATGAAAGCAAAGATAGTCTGGTATCTGGAGAAGATGAATTGTATCTATTTTTATCTTCCCTGAGTTTGCAGAGGAGTAGTAGAGTATAAATTTATAGAATTACTGCAGTGGGTTTTCCTAAACTTTTGATTTTTGAATTGGCATTTATCATTATAATACTAATAATTATGTTCTTTACTTTCCTCCACTTGAGCTGAATAAGTTTGAGAACAATTTGAGCTTCACTTATTTCATTTATATACAGCTTGAAGATAAATTAATTTTATTCTGAAGGAACTAATTAATCTCTAAGACACAACCTTTGTCTTGTATATGGTGCTTGTTTTAGCGTTTCACCCATCTAAGGTATTAACACATCTCCCTATCACCAACTGATAGCCAATACTACAATTTCTCGGACTTCATGCTCTCCTCTCTATATGCATCTAATCATGCTAAAAGTATTCCTACTGAACTCACCTGTGATGACTTTTTTTTGCCTATGTTTTAGATGATTTGTTTCTGGATGCATCATATTCAAATGGAACAATGAAGTGATGATAATCTTTACTGGAGCCTACATATGAAGGTCGTATATCTAATCCATTTGAATACCAAATAAAACATTTTTTGAGACTTATACCAAATAAAACACGATAAAGTAACATATTTGAGCATCAGTTTAAATTATAATCCAAACACACTATAATTTACATGCTAAGAAATCAATAACAACTCTTTAAGAAATCAGCTAACAACTCTTCAGTTTAAATTATAATTTACACACTATAAGAACATGGCGTTAGATGAAATCAATAACAACTCTCTAAGAACAAACTATGAAATCTGGAGAAATTTAAAGATTAAAGAAATTTACCTCAAATCAGCAGAAATCTGGAGAAATCGGAAGAAAGGGCTTGTGAGAGTGTTGGACGGGGGAAGAATCGTGGGTGGCAGGGGGGAGCTTGTGGAAGAAATTAAGGGGCCTCCGCCAGAGCTTGTTGCAGGTGGCAGGGGAGATCGTGGGTGGCAGGGTGAAGCGTTGGATGAAGAAGGATGAAGAAGCGTCGCCGCGGCTGGAGAAGAATCGCACGACAGACAGGCCTCTACGAGCAGGTGGCAGGGGAGATCGCGGGTGGTGGGGAAGAAGCGTCGGATGAAGAAGGATGAAGAAGCGGATCGCGGCTGGAGAAGAATCGCACGACACAAAGGGGAGAGGGAAACTTTTGTCGCGCGAGTTTTTGTTAGGTTGATAAGAAAAATAAGGCGCGAGTTTTTGTCGGCTGGGGGAGAGGGAAAAGCTAGTCGGCTGAAAAAATAAGAGGGAATGGACAAATTTAGGGTTTTCTAAATTTTACCAACAGATATATGTATCTGTTGGTGATTTTATTGGTAATACCAACAAAAAGTATCCGTTGGTAATACATCCGTCGGTGAAGCCTTGTTTTCTTGTAGTGTGTGATGTTTATGCTGCTGCGATGTTGCTTGAATATTATTGATTATATAATATTCTAATGATATATATTATTTATATGTATTTATGGTGGAGTCAATGTTGATTGATCATTTATGGTGACTTATGGATTTGATCATTTGTGGTGACTTTTGGACTTGATCATTTATAGTGACCTTTGGACTTAATCATTTATGGTGACTTATGAAGTTTTGGTCATCATGTAGCTACTGTTTTATGGCCTTGGTCGTTCACTTAGTGGAGTTATGGTCATCAGGCTGCTTTATGGAGTTAATTGTCATCATCATGTTAGGAGTTTCCTTTGTTGACCTAAGGTTTTCTACCTTGGTCTTAATTTCGGTTTTGATGATAACAAACATAGAACTAATGCTTCATTGAGAAATCTTTCAGGTTCCATATCAATTAGCACTCGATGTCCTCGATCGGAAATATTGAAGAAATCGGAGAAATCAACAAAGACGCTCGTCGTCGCTCGGGATTCTTCGGGAAGTTAGAGTTTATATTTAGGGTGTCTAGAATATGATGTAATCCTCTTTATGATGCAAAGAACCCAAAAACTAAATCCGAACCCCAAAATATGAAAATTCGGAAACTGCCCTGAAAATTCACTAAGCCTAGGGAGCTCCTTGGAGGGCTATATGACCTACACATTTTCTTGACACAAAAATGACGGTAATTGTTCCTTGGGTAAAAACTAGATAACGAGGTATTTTAAAGGAATTTTTGGAAGCCTTTAGCATACTCATATTTTATCCGGGAGATTAGAAAATTTTTGTTTTCCGGAAATTTGTACTAAACCCCAAAAACTATTTTTTGATTCTTAAGGATTTTTATTTTTTAGATATTTTTATTGAATCCAAATGGGGGTAATCCTTATATAACATTTATGTTTTAAAGTTATTAACTTTAAAACATAAATGTTATATAAGTAGACTTAGCGAAGGCGAAACCCAAACGAGCAGAAAATCCAACCTAACCAAATTGCCCTGCCTAGATTCGGTCGACCCAGAATGGGCAGAATGCTCCGATCGCTCTGGTGGTCGCTTGGTTGGTCGACCGACGATCGACCAGACAAGCGACCAGCGGGCTGTAACAGGCAAAAAATTGCCTGTTGAGAAAAGAGAGCTCTCTCTTCTCTTCATGACTTATAAATAAAAAGTCATGAGAGCCTTCCTTCAAGATATTGATCACCTCTAATCTCCTTGAGCCATCTCTTGATCAATTCTAAGCCTTCATTGAGCAAATATTGTGAAAACCCTAGCTTGAACATTTCATCTCCTTGATTAAGCCTTTACTTCATTGCTTCATCATCAAAGACATCAAGAGGAAGCTAGGAATCTTGTTGTGGAGCTAAGTAATTTATTATTTTATTTATTGCTCCATTTAGTGTTGTATTTTCTTATTTATTTCTTTGTATTTGAGTTTGTGTAAGACCTAGAGTGTGGGTCTTGAAATTAGGTGGTAGACTTGGTGTTTGAGGTTTAAATCCACTGGTGTAGACGTAGTTTACTATGATTAGTTGAGTTGTCCCTTACGTTGAGGTGGGAGAGTGCTCTCGATAGGAAGGCGGGATACTTTCGGGTGTGAAAGTGCCTTCGGTTTGAGAGCGGAGACTTTTCGATTGTAAAGTCCTCTTTGTAAGGGGAATGATATAATCTAGTAAACTTAGTTTGAAAATCCTAAGCGGGGTGCTTAGGTAGTGGAGTAGGCATTGGGGCCGAACCACTATAAATTATTGTGTTAGCATTGATATTTTGTTTGTGTTTATTGCTTCATATTTATTGCTTCCACTTGCTATTAATATCGTGTTTAGCCTAACTAATCAAGAAACGATTAAAACCGGAATTAGGTAATAATATTAGTTAACACACTATTCACCCCCACTCTAGTGTAGGCCATTTCATCAACATCCTTGAGTTTCTCTTGTGGAGTAATAGCTTGACTTTGCGGTTGAGCTTTTGTAGAGTAATGGATGTGTCTCATGGGTTGCCTACTTTGCTTATAAAAGAAATGAGAGAATGATTGAGTAGGCAGATCCTCTCCTATTGATCTACTCCTGTGGATCTAGTCCCATATGCGTAAACTGTGTTGCTAGTTATATGAGGAGTTGAGTCTATTGAGTGCAAGATGACAATAATCTACCTTTCTTATCTTCAAGCTAAGATGAATTTGGGTTGTTAACGCAAGGATTGTGTTGAGGACAGAACTCTGTGGCTGGGATGTCATAGAGAGGCAAGTTGGTATGTACTTGTAATAGCAAATAGATTTTTATTATTTTCAATTCACTATAGAACAAATAGTTGAATTTTCAGAGTGTGAAATCCTGAAGAATAATATTGTACTTGTTGATAGTGGATTGGGCATTTGTCCAGTGAGTGCCCCGCAGATTAGGAGACAAACTTTGTCAATGAACTACGTAAACAAATCATTATGTTTGCGTGTTTCCTTGTGTTTTTGTTTTGGTTGTTACTTTGCTACTAGAAGCAGTTGCAACTTCTTGTGCAACTGTCCTTAACAGAAGTTCCCTTAGAGACTTTACTGTCACGGCCGATCGAGCTGCTCCCTTCTTCAAGATCTTAAGGAAAAAGCAAGATTTCTGCTGGGATGAAAAATGCGAATAGACCTTTAAAGAATTGAAACAATTTCTCGCTATCCCACCGGTCTTGTATAAGCCTCGACAAGGAGAAACCTTGTTTCTCTACCTCACAGTCACGGAGAACGCCCTTAGCTTGGTCCTAATCCGAGAGCAGGAAAAAGAACAAAAACCAATCTACTTCGTCTACAAAGTCCTCCAAGGACCAAAAATCAAGTACTAGAGTCTTGAAAAGTTCGCTTTCGCCCTGGTCATCCTGGCTCGGAGGCTAAGATCGTATCTCCTGAGCCACCACATTCAGGTTCGCACCAAACACCCAATCAGGCCGATACTAGCTAAACCTGAACTCATAGGACGAATGATATCTTGGTCGGTGGAACTTTCAAAATTCAGCATCAAATACCAAACCAGGGGTCCCATAAAGGCCCAGGCTCTAGCCGACTTCATTGCCGACCACCAACAAAGAAGATATTCCTAAACCGTAGAAAAGCTGGATGTTATTTGTGGATGGCGCCTCCAATGAAAAAGGTAGTGGGGGCAAGCATCATTTTGAAAATGGCCAAGGAATCGCCCTGGAATAATCCCTTCAATTATAGTTTAAAGCCAACAACAACCAGATAGAGTATGAAGCTTTGATCGTGGGTTAAAACTCACTCAGGAGGTAAAAGCTCGGAACATCGTTGTAAAAAGTGACTCACAATTTGTCGTATGACAAGTGAACAGCACTTGCCAAGCCAGGACCCCTCCCTCGAAAGGTATCTCACATTAGTACTTTCTTTAATCACTAACTTCGACAGTTGTGTGATTCAGCATATACCTCGGGAAGAAAATACCCGGGCCGACCTGCTATCCAAACTTGCTAGTACCAAAAAGCCATAAAACAACAGGACGATCATTCAGCAAGTCCTCGAACATCCGAGCATCCAATCGATCGACACCTTGGCCGAGGTTCAAATAGTTGAACAAGGCACAGATTGGATAACTCCCTACATCAGCTACCTTAAACGAGGTGAGATTTCGGATAACATCTCAAATCCAAGTAGATTTGAAAGAATGACAAGTTACTATACTCTCTTTGATATAGAACTAGCTCTACAAGAGAGGGTACTCCTGATTGCTCCTCAAGTGTGTCACCCAACCCCAAATAGCCACCACAATGGCAGAAGTTCATGATGACATCTGTGGCAACCACATCGGAGGGAGGTCCCTGGCGGCTAAAATCCCCTGGGCCGATTACTTTTAGCAAAGCATGAAAGTAGACTGTAGTCTCTACGTCAAAAAATGTGACAAATGCCAAAGGTTCTCGAAAGTTTCTCAACTGCACCCTGGACCAGTGCACAGCTCGGACGTCAATTGGCCATTCCACAAATAGGGTATAGACCTCCTCGATCTGTTTCCACAAGCACCGGGGTAATTCAAATACTTGGTCGTAGCGTTTGACTACTTCACCAAGTGGATAGAGGCTGAACCCTTGTCTACAATTGTAACTAATAAAGTTTTAAAAAATTATTTGGAAAAGTATCATCTACATATTTGAAATACCACAAGAGCTCGTTAGTGACAAGCGCAGTTCATAGATCGTCGATTTCGAGAGTTCTGCTCAGACCTCGGCATCCGACAGCTCTTTTCATCTGTTGAACACTCGCAAACAAATGGTGTGGCTGAAGCAGCCAACAAAGTGATCCTAACATGATTAAAGAAGAAACTCGACCGAATCAAGACATACCGGGTCGAAGAGCTACTTGAGGTGCTTTGGAGTTTCAAGTCCTTAGTCGTCAAGTGTAGTGGAGTTATCTAGTTCTTTTGACTCGACTACTTCTATCCCGCTTTTACGGTTGGAGGAGCAGGTTGAGCATCTTGTTTTCAATGGAGGTTCATCATTCTACGAAGGTATGGCTTCAATAGGAAATGAAGCTTCGACGTCGAGCATGGAGACTATAGGAAGTTCCCCATTTCTAGCTCAGCGACTAGCCATGATTCCGTATACAGGTGTTTCTTCTCGCTTGAGGAACTAGGTATTTTCGTTAGAGGAATTAGAGATGTGGACCCAACTGTTAGACTTGGCCGGTAGACTGAGGCAATTTGGGTTAGATAAATCCAAGGCTTGTGTGCGAGAAGTGGAGTTGTTGAAGCTCGAATTTGCCAAAGTCAAGGGGAAGAACCAAAAGATTGAGCGTTTTAATCTTACTATTGCGAAGTTGGTTGCTTGGCTGAAGGACGCGAAAGATGAGTCCAAGAGGAGCCTTGAGGCATTTGAAGTGGAGAATTCTCATTTGTGGGCCGAGGTGGCGGAATTCTCGCTTGCGCCGAGGAGCGTAAGGTAGGACCGATCACGAGGAGTCGAGTAAGGGCTTTGAGGCCAGAATTAGCGGTTCTAGGGGCCAAGGATTGGTCTCGGGGGTTCAAGTCGAGCTCATCGAGGAGTGTAAGGTAGGACCGTGCGCGACGAGTTGAGTAAGGGCTTCGAAGCTGGAAGTAGTGGCTCTAGGGGCCGAGGGCTGCTCTCGGGGGTTGAAGCCAAGTTCGTCGAGGAGCGTAAGATAGGACCGCACGCGAGGAGTCGAGTAAGGATACTAAGGCCGAAAGTAGGGACTCTAAGGGTCGAGGGCTGCTCCCGAGGGTTCAAGCCGAGCTCACCGAAGAGCGTAAGGCGGGACCACACACGAGTAGTCGAGTAAGGGCTCAGAGGCGGGAAGCAATGGTGTTAAAGCCAACAGCCAAACTAGTGAAGACCAAGTCCTAGTCGTGTAAGGGTACTGAGGCCGAAAGTAATAGCTCTTGGGGGCAAGGACTGCTATCGGAGGATCAAGACGAGCTCGCCGAGGAGCGTAAGGCAGGACCACGCACGAAGAGTCGAGTAAGGGCTCTGAGGCCAAAAGTAGCGACTCTAGGAGCCGAGGGCTGCTCTATGGGGTTCAAGCCGAGCTCATCGAGGAGGGTAAGGGGGTACCGTACGCGAGGAGTCGAGTAAGGGCTCTGAGGCCGGAAGCAGTGGCGTGATAGCCAACGAGCCAAACTGGTGAAGACCGAGTCTTGGTCGTGTAAGGGTGTTAAGGCCGGAAGTAACAACTCTAGGGACCAAGGACTTCTCTCGGGGGTTCAACTCGAGCTCACCGAGGAGTGTAAGGTAGGACCGCACAAGAAGAGTCAAGTAAGGGCTATGAGGCTGGAAGTAGTGGCTCTAGGGGCCAAGGACCAAACTCGGTGAAAACCGAGCTCGTGAGAAGCATGCTTGGGGTCGTGTTGTTCATTTGGAGCATGTTGGGCTGGGCCGGAGGCCGCATTTAGAGCCAAGGACCAGACTCGATGAAAATTGAGCTCGTGAGAAGCGCACTTGGGGTCGTGTTGCTCATTCGGAGCATGCTGGGCTGAGCTGGAGCCCACTCTTAGGGTCAAGGACTAGACTCAGTAAAAACTGAGCTTGCGAGAAGCGCACTTGGGGTAGTTTGGGGTGTGGGAGCCTGTAATAGGCATTAAGGCCGACGAGCCAAACTGGTGTAAACTGAATTCTGATCGTTGAGCGGAGTACTGGGCTATGAGGCCTGAAGTAACGGCTCTGAAGGCCAAGAATCACATTCGGGGGGTTCAGGCCGAGCTCATCGAGGAGCATAATGTGGAACCGTCCGCGAAGATTCGAGGAGGTTTTGAATGATGGAATATTCGTTAAAGTGACGAGATGGCCATAGAGTTCCCTGGGCATAAATAGAGAAAAGATACGAGAAATGCAATTTTATTGATCAATAAATAAATTGTGCGTACAGAAGAGTGCTCGGTCTGAGTTTTGTTTGTGGCCGTTGTGATGATTTGACCACGACTTGAGTTCTTTAAAGGATTTAGTCGGTGTTGTTTTCGCATGTCTAGTCTTGGGTTTTCCTCAAACAATTTTTCCAAATGTTTGCTTTCGACTGTGGATAGTGCTTGTGGGCCATTAGGCTCTTTCTTTGATTCGACCATCCTTGGCCTGAGGCATTCATTATAACACCATCGAGCTTCATTTTGGTCGAAGTGCAGTACACTTACTTTCATTTCTAAAACAAGAAATTTTAATGCTAGATGGGGAGTGGATACAACATCTCTCAAATCGTTCAAGGACGGTCGTCCCAGGATCATATGATACGGGCTAGGGATGTTGATGACTAGATACTGCACATCAATCATCTTTGCTTTTGGTTGTGAGTTGAATGTCGTCCTTACCTGTATGGCTCCTCGGACGTCAACCCTTTCTCCCGAGAAGCCTACTAAGTCTCATTTGCATGAGGTGAGTGAGGCTTCTGTTAGTTACATTTTCTCAAAGGTAGAGTAAAAAAGGATGTTGACAGAAGTGCCTTGGTCTACTAGGACCTTTTTGATGATAAAGTTCCTGCAATAACAGAGATTATGACTGGGTCATGTAGGTTTTGATCAATTCATTGAAAATCATATTCATAGAATGATATTACTGTGATTTTGGAGATGGGCCGGGCGAGTAATGCTATCGGTCTCCATGATTACCCGAAGAGATCTCTTTCTGGCCGAGCTCGATTCTCCATCTCCTGCAAATCCACCAGCGATGTAGTCGATAACTCCCCAGAGTTCGTTTCCCGAGCGATCAACTCGGCTATTCCCCCTATGACCCGAGTGGGGATTTGGAGGTGTTCGGCTTCGTCGTCGAGGGTCACAGCTCCTGCTCTGACTTCGTTCTCTTTGACGGTGGATGTATTTGTCTAGGTGTCCTGCATGTACCAAATCTTCAACTTGGTCGCTGAGTACTACATAATCCTCGGTGGTGTGTCCGTAGGTGTCATGGAAGACACATTTCTTGCTCATATCGAAGTTGGGTGGTAGCTCTTGTTCTCCCACGTTAGTGGGGTACCTGATAAGCTTCAGGTGGTAGATATCGCAAAGGATGGTTTCCTTCCTAGTATTAAAAGGAGCGTACCTTTCAAATCGAGCATTTGGGTGAGGTGGGGACCTTGGCCCTCTGCCATTGTTCTGCTCATGACTATTGTGGTCTTCGCTTTTTCTTTCCACAATTTTGGATTTTTTTTATCTTCGACAGCGGCCTTGAGATTCTGCCTGTCGGCCTTTTTAACTTCTTAGAGTTCCTCCTTCTTTATGATGCTAGCGGTTTTCTCGTAGAACTCGACCATGTCATTGGGCTCTGTCAGGGCGAACTGGTCAGCAAAGTATTCGAGCTTTAACCCAAATTTGATGGAGTAGAATTCGACTCGAGGGTCGAGGTTGGGGATTTCAACCACTATGGTCTGGAACCTGCATATGTATTCCTTTAGGGGCTCATGTTGCCCCAGCCTAATGTAGTGCAGGGCATCCTCCATTTTGTGGTAGACCAGCAATGTGGTGAATTGGTTAGCGAAGACGCGGGAGAGGTACTTAAAAGAATGAACAAACCTCAGTGGGAGGGAAGCAAACCACAATAAAGCAGTTTTTCCCATGAAAGTCGAACAAGCTCTACGGAGTGCGGGGTCAGTTGGTCCGTGGTAGAGCATCATGGTCTTGAATATTGTCAGGTGCAGTGTAGGGTCGCTCGTACCATCATAGGGAGCTAGAGTGGTAGACAACTTACTCTTCGACGGGAAGCAGATTGTCATTATGTGTTCGGCGAAAGGTCCCGCGTCGATAGGAAGGGCAGTCACGACCTTCCTGGCTTTGGAATCTTCCTCTTTCTTTGGGCGAGGAGTACTAGAGACCTCATCATGATGGATAGAAACTGGTATCCTCCTTTCTGATTTATTGCTTTCTTCATGCTCTGAGCGGTGGTGTTCGTGGTCAGCCAAGGGTTGTCCTCGGGACCGTGTCAGCATCTTGACTTGGGCTGCTAATCGTTGGTTCCTCACTTACAAGTCGTTTATCCGACATTGGGGCTCTTAAAGGGGGGATGGGCTGGTGCCAGAACGTCGCTCCTCGCTGTTTCTGTTAGCCTAAGGTTTTCTACCTTGGCCTTAATCTCAGTTTTGATGATAACAAACATGGAACTAATATTTCATTGAGAAATTTTTTCAGGTTCCAAGTCAGCTAGCGCTCGACGTCCGCGATCGAAAATATCAAAAAAAATTAAAAAATAGGAAGGACGTTGGTTGACACGCTTGGGTTTTCATTGGAAGATAGAGTTTAGGGTTAGCGTATCTAGCATTTATTGTAAATCCTTAAATTGATGCTTATAAACCTAAAACTTTGAAGCCCGAAACCCGGATACGAACATCGCGAGAAAAGTCCATGTAAAGCCTAGTTTCCATGGTGCCGGTCGATGGGCGGTCGATCGAACATCAGCTGGCCATCGACGGGCCACTGCCCATTTTGGACAGTATGCTCCGGTCGGTGGCCAATCGCTTGGGCAGTCGATCGGCCTTCTACCGGGCGACACCAACAGGCAAAAATTAGCCCGTTGGTGAGCTATTTTGGCTCTCTCCTCTTGTGGCTTATAAATACCTGCCCGTGAGTGCCTTCCTTATGGATCCATGATTCTATTTAGTCATCCTTGATCATCTCTAAAGCTTTTCTTGAGCCATCTCCTTGCAAACCCTAGTTTGATCTCTCAACTCTTTGATCTTGTCTTCAAGCTTTGAACGATTCATCATTGAGGCATCAAGAGGAATTAGGACTCGTGATTGGAGCTAAGTATTTATTGTATTATTTATTTGCTCCATTATTTATGTATTTTATCATTTATATCATTATATTTTCAAGTGTGTAAACCTAGACTGCTAGGTTATTTGAGTTGGTGGTTGCCTTAGTTTTAAATGCTTAAATCCACCGGTGTAAACATAGTTTACTAGGATTAGTGATTGTTGTCCCTTAGGATTGAGGTGAAAGAGTGCTCTCGGTAAGAAGACGGAGACTTCCGAGTGTGGAAGTGCCTTAGGTTGAGAGTGGAGACTCTTCAGATAAAAGGTCCTCTTTGTAAGGGAAACGATATAATCTAGTAAAACTAGTTTGGAAATCCTAAGTGGGGTGCTTAGGTAGTGGAGTAGGTATTGGGGCCGAACCACTATAAATCATTGTGTTAGCATTGCTTATCTTGTTTGTGTTAATTGTTTTATTAATCTCTTCCATATTTAGTCGTTAAATTGATAATTTGCCTAAGTGTTGTAAGAATCGTTTAAAATCGGGATTAGGCAAAAAGTTTAGATAACACACTATTCACACCCCCTCTAGTGTAGGCCATTTCACCAATATTTGGTATCAGAACGGGTCGTAGCTTGAGATTTTACTATCTCTCCTACACTTTGTTTTGATCGGGAAATGACACTAGAGTCGGTTGTCTCTATTCATCCTAGGTTTGATGAATTGAACTTTGGTCTTTGGAAGTCTAGGATGTACACCTTCCTAAAGACTCAAGGTTTAAGTGTTTTTAACATGGTAAAGATTCAATATATTGAACCTAAGGAAAATATGAATGCATGAAACTAAGAACAAATTGATATGTTTGAATTAAATGCTAAAGCTACAAATCGCATATTTTGTTCTTTGGAAAAATAATATCTTTGAAAAGGTCATGCATTGTATTTCGGCTTTTGATATTTGGGCAACTTTAAACATACTATATTATTATGCCAAGATCGAAGAGCTTGGCATTTCTAATGAAGGTAGTGATGACAATGGTCATTCACCTATCCCTAATCTTGATTTTTGATGCCCATGGCTCTTCTAGTCAAATGAGTAGCTTCAAGAGCCAAAAAAGGAAGGTACTGTGTCATGCATGCAAGGAAAAGGGGCATGTGGAGAAAAATTACCCTTCCATGAAGAACAAGGCAAAGAAGAGGTCAAACACTTCCACATCATCATCTTATACAAGTGAAGTACCCTCTTGCCATGATTATGAAGTCATTTCTAAAGCTTGCCTCATGGATGCTAATAATGAGGTAAAATGTTTTACTTCTAGTCATGATAAAAATCTTGATAATGATGATAGTAGCTCTAATTCTTTAGGTATGACTTATGATGAGCTATTAGAAGAATCTAAGAAAATGTATGCCATGCTCATGAAATCAAATAAGGAAAATAGAAAAATTAAGAAAGAAAACCTAAAGCTTGTTAGTCATTTGCATGAGTTGAAGAGTGCAAATGAGAAATTGAAATCTAAAGCTCGTGGTACTTTTGATTCATGTCATGATAATTTAGAAATTGAGCTTAGAGCCTTAAAACTTGAAAATGAGAATTTGAAATCAAAAATGAAACTTAGAAATAATGAATTGAAAAGTGATTTCAAAATTGAGAATGAAAAATTGAAAAATGAATATGGTATGTTGAAATCTCAATTGCATGCATTGCATAAATCTATGAACGATTTGAAAAATGAGATGTTGATTTTGAGTAGAAAAGTTAATACCTATTCTCTTAATTCTAAAAATCAAAATGTCTTTTTTAGGAAACCTCAAAAGAAAAATATTTCCTTTAATAATGCTCATGCTCATCATGTTTCTCATGCCAAGTAGTCTAACATTAGACCTCATGTCCATAAGAATAATGAAAAGAAGAGATTTAATGAACATTGCTTTTGTTGTGGTGTTTACGGGCATGCTATTTATGATTGCACTTTTAAGATGAATCCAAGTGTGGCAAAGACATTTTGAGTTCCTAAGCCTTTTAACCCTCAAGGACCCAAAGTTATTTGGGTACCAAAAGTCTCATCTTCTTTTGTAGGGGGAGCTACCACACAAGAGAAAAGAAAAATTGAATATTGAAGTTGACCTTGGATCCAAACGAGAAATCTCCAAGAGATTGCAACTTCAAGCTATCATGATGCCATAGGCATGAAAATTAGCATCAAAGACTTTGGTATCTTCTCTTATATTAACTTGCTTAAATTAGAGTTGGAGTTTTGATATATGCTTAATATAAGTAGATTTTTCGTTCTTGATATGAGTTTCAAAAATGTTATTGATTTTAGATTTTCGATCTCTTCGGAGACCTATGTAGCCTATAACGGGCTCATGCGACCTTGCAGTTCTAAATCGTATGCTAATTGTGGCCTTTCAGTTTTCAACCAATAGGAAGGGTTGGAGATATAATTTTCAAATAATTCATGATTTGAGATCACTTAATTCGTTTTGATTTCATGATGATTCACTTTGAAACAGATTTAAAATTATTTAGCAAAATTGATTTTGAAATATATACTTGATTCCCTCTTTGTTATCTAGTACATTTTCATTATGCTACTAATGAATATTGTTTGCAAGTTAGCAAAAATTTGATAGAAGGTTAGTAGATTGAATTTGAAAAGAAAAAGACAAGTTTGACAATTTTCTAGAATGAGGTATGATTTTGGTTTTGTAAAAATCTCAATATAATACTTCTATATTCATGATTTAAAGATGTCTCTATACTCATTATTGATTTTGCACGATAAATATATGAAATTTCATGAGTAGGTAAAATTTTGATACTTAGGTAATTTCATGATGTTGATATTGAATGAAATTGGACTATGTTTAAATTCATTATTAGAGATCTCATTTTGAGTTAGTACTTGGTAAACATGTTAAGATAGGCATATAAGATGATTCTAAAAATTTAAACTTAAAAAGTCATGCGTAGATGAACAATGTGATAACTAGATAATTTTAGGAGACTTAAACTTGGAAAAGTTTGACCCAAGTCAACAAATCGACTTGGACACTTCATTTTAAGTCCAAACTTCATAAACATTTTTAGGAATATGTATGACATATTTCCATGCACTTAAAATGAAAAATTCATTTGGATATGGATAAAATGACATAGAGATCATTTCATGATAACCTCTTTTGAACCAAGTTGACCCAAGTCAACAAATTGACTTAGATGTCTCATTTTCAATCCATATTTGATGAGTATGTTTAGATTTACTCTTGTTATGTTTCCATAGGTTTAAGTTTGAAAAAATCATGAGTAAATGACAAGATTGTCACTTAGCTAATTTCATGTTATCATGGTTAGTTTTGAATGAAATCATGCTAGGTTGATATCTTGACCTAAGGACATAATTTTCATCTCAAACTTGACATACACTCTTTACAAGACCATTATGTGGTGTCATAAAAGTTTGAATAAAAATTAAACATATTTGCGAAAATAATTGATATTTACGAAAAATAATTGATATTTACGAAAATGCCATTGGAAATTTTAGCATGTTCAGTTATGTTTAGAAAAATATATATAAAAAATATTTTTAACTAATTCTTGAATCTTCACTTTCATTGAAAAATATAGTTTGGTTTGTAAAAGTTTCAAAAAATTTCATCAAGAATCTGATTTATAATAAAATTTTGAAGTTGGATTTCGAAAACACAAAGTATCACTTATTTGAAATACTCATCTTTTTGATACTTTGATTTTTCGTCAAAAAATTCAAATCAAAACTTATGTATACCATTTTGATTTCATTTCTAATATCATTCACACCATTGCTTGAGTAAAATCATTTCGAGGAATGATTTTGATAATTTGAATGATAGCTAGAAATATTAATTTTTTATTGAAATCAAGATAGAATGAAAAATGAACTTAGAGAATTCATTTTGAGCTCAAATTTGACACACACATCTTAAATGATCATTCAGCAATGTTTGGAAAGTTTGAATCAAAATTGACAACTTTTGGGGAAAAAAATACCTGATATTTACGAAAATACCCTCGGACTTTCTAGAATCTTATGAAGTTATAGAAAATTGAGTTTTGACGGATTCTTGAACCTGTAGATTCCTTGAAAAATCTAATTTGTCCAGTTAAAATTTCAAAAAATTTCGTCAAGAATATGATTTTATAAGGATTAAAAAGTTTAATTTTTGTAAATTTGAAGTGTACTTTGACCCAAGTCAACAAAATCACTTAGAAATTTTATTTTAGGCCCAAACTTCATAAATATACTTAGATTTACTCTTGTTAGATATCTAGGTACCTAAATTTGAGAAAACATGAGTAGATAGCAAAATTTGATACTTAACATTTTCATGTTTTCATGCCTACTTTAAATGAAATCGTGTTAAGTTCATATTTTGATTAAACGATATTATTTTCACTTCAAACTTGATACACATGCTTTAGATGAACATATCTTGGTTTCTGAAAAGTTTGAATGAAATTTAGAAACATTTTTTAAATTTCAATTATTTACGAAAATGCCACTAGAACTTAGTGAATTTTAGAAAAATACAAAAAAATAATTTTTGGTTGATTCTTGAATCTACATCTTCCTTTGAAAATCTAGTTTGTGGCAAAAAAATTTCAAAAATTTTGAGTATAAACATGATTTGTTAAGGATTTTTTAAATTGAATTTTAAAACTTTAAAATATCGTTCTTTCCAAATGCTCATTTTTCGATACTTTGAATTTTCGTTGAAATTTTCAAATGAGACTTCAAGTATGATATCATAACTCTATTTTTGGTATCGTTTGTTGGCTTTAGGTTTTCAACCTTAGCCTTAATCTCAGTTTTGATGGTTTTGATGATAACAAACATAGGACTAATGATTTCATTGAGAATATCTTTCAGGTTCCATATCAATTAGCATTCGATGTTCTCGATAAAAAATATTAGAAGAAATTGGAAATCGGAAGGACATTGATCGTCGTGCTCGGGTTCGTCGCGAAAATCTCTCAAGAAATCTCTCCAAGTTGATTCGCGTTGAAAGTCGGAATCCAGAAACGAAGCGCGAAAGAAATAGGCTGAAGAAATAAACTTCAGCCTAGGTTCGATCGACCGAGCAGTCGACCGAATGAAGGTAAAAAGTAGCAGAGCTACTTCGGTCGACCGGGCGGTCGATCGATGGAAGCCCAAAATGGGCAGTAGCTCGGCCAGTAGCAGAGCTACTTCTGCATTTAAATCGCATAATTGTAATTCGCCTAACTAATCAAGAAAATGATTAAATTAGAATTTAGGCTAATAGATTTAGTAAACATACTATTCAGCCCCCCTCTAGTGTCGCCATTTCGCCCACATTTGGTATCAGAGCGGGTTCGTAACTTGAGATTTCACCTTGTCTTGATCTTGAAATGACTCTAGAGTTGGTAGCATCTACACCTCCTAGGTTCGATGAGTCTAACTTAGGTCTTTGGAAGGGTAGAATGTACACCTTCCTAAAGACTCAAGGTTTAGGTATTTTTAATATGGTTAAGATAAAATATGTTGAATCTAAGGAAAATATGAATGCATGGACCCAAGAACAAATTAAAATGTTTGAGTTAAATGCTAAAGCAACAAATTACATATACTGTTCTTTGGGAAATAATATATTTGAAAAAATCATGCATTGTACTTCCGCATTTGATATTTGGACTTGCTTAAATGTATTATATGATTATGCTAAAACCGAGGAGTTAGAAACTTTTAATGAAGGTAGTGATGACAATGGTCATCCTTCCAATGCTAACATGGTTTTTGAAGCCCAAAGTGTCTCCCGTCATAGGAGCGCTAAAAGTCGGAAGAGAAAGGTGATTTGCCATGTGTGCCAAGAGAAAGGGCATGTAAGGAAGAATTGCCCTACCATGAAGAACAAGGCAAAGAGGAGGTCAAATGCTTCCACATCATCCTACTCAAGTGAAGCATCCTCCCTTCATGATTATGAAGTCATCTCAAAAGAATGCCTCATGAATGAAAACAATGAGGTACACTCCACCTCTTCTAGTCATGTTAATAATAATAATAGTATTAACTCATCTAGCTCTCATGATTTGCCTTATGATAAACTAATGGATGAGTACAAAAACATGTATGCCTTGTTAATTAGAAAAGATAAAGAGAACAAAAATTTAA
Organism: Canna indica; assembly: GCA_034359265.1. Lineage (NCBI taxonomy): Eukaryota > Viridiplantae > Streptophyta > Magnoliopsida > Zingiberales > Cannaceae > Canna > Canna indica. The sequence continues at coordinate 18,809,755 of CP136892.1, forward strand.
AGAAAGAAAACTTAAACCTTAGCTCTCAATTACATGATGTAAAATTAGAAAATGAGAAGCTAAAACTTAGTGTCTCCAATTCATGCAATGATATCTTAAGTGTTGACACTAAAGATTTAAAAAACAAAAATGAAATCCTAAAGAATGAAAATAGCATGTTGAAAACCCAATTGCATGCTATTCAAAAATCCGTGAACGACTTAAAAAATGAGGTTGTTTTTCTAAATAAGAAAGTCAATAATCTATCTAGCAATTCATCTTTTAAGAATTCTAGAAATGCAATTGTTTCTTCCAAGAATGCTTATGCACATCATGCTTCTCATATCAAGCATTCTACAACTAAACCTCATGCTCAAAAGAAGAATGTATCTTTTAAGAATGCTCATGCTCATCTTAGTTCAAATGACAAGCATTCTAAAATTAAATCTCATGTCCATGCTAAAAATGAAAAGAAAAAGTTTCATGGACATTGCTTTTGTTGTGGTATCTATGGGCATGCCATATATGATTGTACTTTTAAAAGGAACCCTAGTGTTGTTAAGATACTTTGGGTACCTAAGCCCACTAACCCCCAAGGACCCAAAGCCATTTGGGTACCAAAAATTTCTTCTCTTGTAGGGGGGAGTTACCACACAAGGGTAAGATGAAGGTGGTTGATTGAAGTTGCTTAAGGATTCAAAGATTGAACCCTTCCAAAGTTGCAACTTCAAGACATCTAGATGCCTTAGGTAAAATTGGCATCAAACATCTTGGTATCATCTCCTTACCTTGATTTGCTTTATTTAAGTTGGAGTTATGATACATGCTTAAAATTGATTGATTTTCCCCGCTCTTGATATATTTCAAAAATATTTTTTGATTTTTGATTTCCGATCTCCTCGAAGACCTAAGTGGCCTGTAATGGGCCTAAGCAACCTTGCGGTTCAAAAATCGTAGGCTCATTGTGGCTTTCGGTTTTCAACCAATAGGAAGGGTTGGAGATCATATTTTTCATTCATTTCCTTTGTGATCTCTTAAAATTCGTTTTGGTATAACTTAATTTCTTTCGAAACTAATTTGAAACTATTTAGCAAAGTTAGATTTTGATTGAAATCGTTAATGTTTACTTTGCTATCTTGAATGATTAACTTGCTTGAAATAATTATGTCATTATGTTATCAATAATTTCTTCATGCAAGTTAAATCTAAGGTTAAAAGGAAGGCTAATAACTAGGAAGAAAAAGATTAGTTTGGCTAAGTTTTCAAGTATAAGGTATAACTTTGATAAATTCAAAATCTTAGTGTTATACCTCAATGTCTGAGCTTAAACTATGTCTCTATACTCATGATGGTAATTACATGTAATATCCTTGATTTCTCATGAGTAGGTAGAATTTTAGCACTTAGGGAAATTTCATTGAATGAAACTTGCTCTAGGTTGATATTAGAGACCTTATCATTAAGTCCAAACTAGTTAAACATAGGTAGAGATCTTATTCCTCAAATGTTTCATATCTTAGGATCTCTTAGATTCATTTAGATATCATGACAACCTTTTAAAAATGAATCTTAACTATCTAGCATAGGTTAAGGCTTTTAAATGGAACATTGCATTGAACCTTGCTATGTAGTAAGTTAGCTTGCTAAGTTGACATATTATTTCATTATGATACTAATGAAGTCTACTTGCAAGTTAAGAATTGGTAAGCTATGCTATCTAGAAGAAAATGAAAAAGGATATGAAAAGTTGGGTAAATTTTTAAGAAAAAGGTATGAATTTAATTTTTGCAAAAATCTTAGTAAAATAATTGAATTTTCATGCTTAAATGATTTCTCTATGCTCATGATTGATTGTGCATGATAAATATTTGAATCTTCATGAGTAAGAAAATTTTTATTAACTTAGCTCAATTTCATGATATATTGATTGAATGAAACTTGAACTAGGTTAAAATTCTTCTTTAGAGACTTCATGTTAAGTTAAACTTGAAATTAAATTAAATTTCTAAAAATAAAGTATGAATTTAACTTTACAAAAATCTTAGTATGATAATTGAATATTAATGCTTTAATGATGTCTCTATACTCATGAGTGATGTTGCATGATAAACATTTGAATGTTCATGAGTAGGAAAATTTTTGATAACTTAGCTCATTTCATGATATCATGATAATTATGAAATTGAACTAGGTTAAAATTCTTCTTTAGAGACTTCATTTTAAGTTAAAAATGAAATGAACATGTTTAGATACACATATCACAAGAGTTTAGATATTTAAAACTTGAAAATTCATATCTAGATGATCAAATACAATTGGTATCTCAATATCTCAATTTAGAGGACTTAAGTTTGAGAAGTTTGACCCAAGTCAACAAATCGACTTGGAAAATTCATTTTAAGTTCAAAACTTAATAAACATATTTAGGAATAGGTCCGACATGTTTCCATGCATTTAGAGTGAAAAATTCATATGGTTATGGATAAAATGACATAGAGGTGGTTTCATGAAAACCTCTTTTGAACCAAGTTGACCCAAGTCAACAAGTTGACTTAAAGGTCTCATTTTCAATCTATAATTGAGAAACATGTTTAGATTTACTCATGTTAGGTATCCATAGGTTTAAATTTGAAAAATCATGAGTAAATATTAAGATTGAAACTTAGCAAGTTTCATAAAAACTAGTTTAGTTTTGAATGAAACCATGCTAGCTTGATATCTTGACTTAAGGATATAATTTTTATTTCAAACTTGACATATACTCTTTACATGACCATCATGTGGTGTCATGAAAGTTTGAATGAAAATTGAAGAAGTTTTAAGAATAACTGAAAATTACAAAAATACCATTTCAACTTACAATTGGTATAATTTCAGTTATTTCTAGAAAAATATAAACAAATCTTTTTTAGATGATTCTTGAAACTACACATTCACTGAAAAATCTAGTTTTATGTGTAAAAATTTTAAAAAGTTTCATCAAGAATCTAATTTATAATGGAATTTTGAAGTTGGATTTTCAAAATGAAAAAGTATCATCTTTTTAATATCAATTTTTTTCAATACTTCGATTTTTTTTTAAACTTCAAATGAAAGTTGGTGTATACCGCTTTGATTATGTTTCTAATATCATTCACACCATTGATTGAGTAAAATCATTTCTAATTTGATATCAAAACACCATTGAGCGACGCGTGCACCAAAGACGTATTGGACGAGCTCAAAGATCACACGAAAGCTCTCCAAGTCGATAGTCGTTGAAAGGCGGAACCCGAAAATGAAGCGCAAAAGAAATAGGCTGAAGAAATAAACTTCAGACTAGGTTCGGTCGATCGAGTGGTCGACCAAATGAAGGTAAATAGTGGCAGAGCTACTTCGAGCGGTCGACCGATGAAAGCCCAAAACGGGCAGTAGCTCAGGCGGTCGACCTGTCGGTCGACCGACCTGCTGATACCTGAAGACACAGATCACGTCGGTCGACCGAAGGTCAGGATCGTGATTCTTGCGTCTGGGCGATCGACCCATCGATCGACCGACCACAGAGTACCGGTCGACAGGTCGGTCGACCGACGGCCTACAATGGATAGTTTTCTATCCGTTGAAGCTGTCATTTCTTTAGCAGGGTATAAATATACCCTCATATGATTACTTTAGATTTCTTCTCTCATTCTTACAGAAATTTTTGAGCATCCAAGAGAGACATAAAAGCCTTCCAAAAGGGATTAGTGCTTGCGCTCAATTTTTCCAGCGTCAACTTCTTGCGCACACTCTACTTTTCAACTCAAGCTCTATTACTCGGTGAGTTGGAGGTTCCAAGGCTTGGAAAAGAGCACGATTTCTTGGTTTTGTTTCAAGCTCTTTTCAATTGTATTTTAATTGTTATTTGTATTTGTTTTTATTTGTGCGTGTAAAGACCAAGTGTTTGGTCTTTAGTGTATAAGTGGTTACCTGGTGTTAGGTGTAAAGCCACTATTGTAAACTTAGTGTTTACTAGGATTAGTTTAGTTGTCCCTTAAGGTTGAGGTGGAAGAGGACTCTCGATAAGAAGGCGATGACTTTCGGGTGTGGAAGTGCCTTAGGTCGAGAGTGCGTCTCTTCGGTGAAAAGACCTCGTGTGTAAGGGAAACGTAAATTAATCTAGTAAAACTAGTTTGGAAATCCTAAGCGGGGTGCTTAGGTAGTGGAGTAGGCATTGGGGCTTAACCACTGTAAATCTTGTTCTTGCATTGTTTCATTTTGGTGTGCTTTAATTTCTTAATCATTTATTGCTTCCGCATATAATCATTGAATTGAAAATTGCCTAAATGATTTAAGTAAACAATTAAAACCGGATTTAGGCTAATAGATTTAGTAAATATACTATTCACCCCCCTCTAATGTCACCATTTCGCCCACAAAAGAGTGCTCTCGATAAGAAGGCGGAGACTTCCGGGTGTGGAAGTGCCTTAGGTTGAGAGCGGAGACTCTTCGGGTAAAAGAACCTCTTTGTAAGGGAAACGATATAATCTAGTAAAACTAGTTTGGAAATCATAAGTGGGGTTCTAATGTACTGGAGTAGGCATTAGAGCCGAACCACTATAAATCATTGTGTTAGCATTACTTATCTTATTTATGTTAATTGCTTTATTAATCGCTTGCACATTTAGTCGTTAAATTGATAACTTACCTAAGTGTTGTAAGAAATGTTTAAAACCAGAATTAGGCAAAAAGTTTAGATAACACACTATTCACCCCCCTCTAGTGTAGGCCATTTTACCAATAGTTTTAGTGTCACTAGCACTAGGTTGCGGTCGATCTTCGTTGTCGAATCGTTGCTGTTGGCGTGCGCGACAGTCGTTCGGCTCTGGGTTCTAACCATTTTGTAGGAGGTAAGCTATACTCGGTCCCACGGTCGGCGTCAAATGTTCTTGCCTGAGGATCGGAGTAGTCCGATCCGGCTCGGTGTCTCTCCTGGTCAAGTGCAACTAGGGGGGACACGTAAAAGATATTCCAACGCTCAAGTTAGTAGGACTCCAAGGTAGAAGTAACGGAATGTGTAATTTAGGTTACCTGAGGCATGTCGTGTGTGTATTTATTGCAGGTGGAGACGATGACGCTGCCATGTAATCTCGCAAGATATTGCTCAGAATGGGTCAAGACTGATCCCAGAGATGGCGGGCTTGTAATGGCGTATCCCTGGTGATAAGGAAAGACGTGGATGCCCATGTATGGCTGGGTGGAGCCCCCGGGCGGAGCAGTTTGGTTTAGCTCGAGTTAAGTTGTGGGGCACTACTAGGTCATCCGGTCGGGCCCAATAGTTCTAGTCCTGTCCAGTGATCTATCTCCAATGTTTTTAAAGGAAAATTCATATTCATTTGCCCACTTCTTTGATCTAAGTTCTTCTTCCGTGCAATAAAATTAGAATATGGTGCAATTATTTATACATGTTGATATCATGTGAAATAGATCAAACCACACGATTTAATCTGTATATGATTTCACCATCATAAATATCAAATTTTTAATTTTCTTTGTACCAATGTTCTTTTACACGGCGAGCTCTTGATCGATCAATTGGTTTGATTGGTTCGGCCGAGAATTAACTACAAATTGAAAAAGGCTTAATTATGTTTTTGGTCCTTCAAAATATCATATTTTTTCCATTTGATCCCTCATTTTGAAAAACATTCTGTTTAGACCATCAAAAAATATTTTCATTTTTGTTTTGTCATGGATCAATTGTTTTGTGCGAAAGAATCTGTGCGGCACTCTTGCTTCCCGTGCAACAGGTTAGACTTATGCCAATCTGCTTGGCCAATGTTGAAAGTCGCAGGCTCCCACTTCGCGTGGGTTGAAGCCTCTGAGTGCTTGGACGCAAAAAATGTTGTTGGACCGAATCGCCGATTGCATGAAAATGATAGGAAATGCTTGAACAAAAGCTAGAATGAAAGACTAGAGTGTGCCCAGGCTATACCTGAGTACTATACTTGTGGAGCCTAACCCCCAAGTGCCACCCCAAGGTTCCCAAAAGCAGGAGGAGCATGACAAAATTCCTATGTTCGCACACCCCCACCGTCCATACCACGCCTAGGCAAATGAGGCTGTTTGCCTAGGCGTGAGCAAGAGCGGTGGCCAGTGCGCGAGCGCGTTTTACAATGTATATTTACATGGATGCTCATGATCATGTAATATTTATAATGCACGTTAAAGACCGTCATGACACATACATGACTTGACAACCCTGAAGGTCCCTAATATTCTCCCCCACTTACGAAGTCGACGCCCTCGTTGACTTGTTTCTTGAAGGCGTTGGAGAGGCATTGACTCTTGATCTTCCACTTCTTCATCTTGCGGACTGGGTACCGTCTCTCCGTGTCGTCGACTTTCGACTCTCGTAAGCGATGAAATGTCTTTTCTGCATGAGAATGCCTCCAACTGCGAAGTCCGCCAACTCTGGTAGGGCCCTTCTGTAAGGAGGTCAATATGGGGCTTGTTCCCCGATCCTTGCTATGGGTTCGCACTGCACACAGAGTCTTATGAGCCATTTGCCCTACGTGGGTGTCTTACGAGCCATCTGCTATGCACATAAGTATTGCGACTTATAGGTCATCTGCCATGCGCACACTTGCGTCTTATGATCCATCTACTCTACGCGCAAATATTGCGTCTTATGAGCCATTTGCTCTGCGCAAACTTGTCGGACTCCTTCCTTCACTTGTATGGGGGAAAGGAGTTTGTTCTGGTTTCTTAGTACCGAATGCACTGTTGGAACGATACTAGGGTTGTCCTCCCCCATCAAGTATATCATGTCAAGGAAGGACATGGGTACCGCCTTTGTCGATTTGAGGAACTCTATCCTAGAATGACTTGATAGTCATCGAGGGGTATGGCCATCAGGTTGATCTGCCCTTTCTATCCTCCAATTTTCAACGGAATATCTCTTGCGATGTCATCAATCTTCTGTGTTTCAGAATTCACTGCTTTGACACGACTCAAAATTTTGCCCAGTTGGAGTCCAATTCACTTTGCCTCCTCTCTGGCAATAAATTATGAGTTGCTCCCGAGTCTACCATCGCTTGGGTGGTTCTACCGTTCAACTTGATGTCGATGAACATCAGCTCATTCGTCGCTTCGGGATGCTTTGTCGTGGGTTTTCGCTCCCCCACTTGAGTCTTGAGAGCATTGAGCAGTCGTACTGCTCCCATGTTGGTTCTCCCATTGTACTCGTCTTCGTTGGAGTGGTCGCTCGATGACCCCCCGTTGTGACTCGCTGAGGCAATTGCTTTTCCTTTGCCCTTATCCTTCTTCGCGAAGATGTTAGACATTGTTGTTGGGTGAAATGGCTACACTAGAGGGGGCTGAATAGTATGTTTACTAATCAATTAGCCTAAATCCAATTTTAATCGTCTTCTTAGATTACTTAGGCAATTCACGATTGAATAACTAAATGCGGAAGCGATAAATGGTAAAGCAATAAATACACACATGATATCAATGCAAACACAAGAATTTATAGTGGTTCGGCCCCAATGCCTACTTCACTACCTAAGCACCCCGCTTAGGATTTCCAGACTAAGTTTTACCATATTAATGTCGTTTCCCTTACAAAGAGGACTTTGACTCGAAGAGTCTCACTCTCACCCTAAGGCACTTCCACATCCGAAAGTCTCCGCCTTCTTACCGAGAGCACTCTTCCACCTCAACCCTAAGGGACACCTCAACTAATCCTAGTAAGCTACGTTTACAACGGTGGGTTTATGCCTTAACACCAAGGCAACCACCAACCCAATCAAATCTAGCAACCTAGGTTTACACAAATGGTATACAATGAAAATAAACAAGAAAATACAATAACAATTGGAGCAATAAATAAATCAAACTATACTTAGCCCCAAAAGACACTCCCTAGTCCTTTTGATGCCTTGAGATGATGAAACGATAAATCTTGAAGGCTAAATCAAGGTGTGTATCATGGAAACTAGGGTTATCAAACGGATGACTCAAGAAAGGCTTTAGAATGATAAAAAATTGGCTCAATGGAAGCTTAGATCAGTTGTCAATAAGGCTTAAGGAAGATAGGTGAAGGGTATTTATAACCCCTCAACGAATCGGCAGCTCAACAGGAGGAAAACTAGCTATTTCCGTCGGTCGGTCGCATGCCGGTCGATCATCGATTGATCGATCGATCGACCACCTAAGTGATCGGGGCCTTAAACACTCTGTTCGGTCGACTGAACGAGTCCTGAATTCAGCGATCTGCGATCCGATCGACCGACGCATGAGTTGCAGTTGCGATTCTTTTTCTATGCAATCCGGTCGATCGATCGGTCAACCGAAGACCTTACTGCCAATTTTTGGCACACTTCGGTCGACCAAATTGCCTACTGCCAGTTTTTGGCAGCTTCCGGTCGATCGACCGAACCTAGATTGGATTGGGTAGTTTGGTTTCGTTTGTTCATTTTCTGGTTTCGTCTTCGCTAAGTCTACTTATATAACATTTATTAACTTTAAAACATAAATGTTATATAAGGATTACCCCCATTTGGATTCAATAAAAATATCTAAATAATCAAAATCTAGTTTTTAGGGTCTAGTACAAATTTTCAAAAACATGAAAATTTTGTAATCTTTTGGGTCAAATATGGTTAGGCTAAGGGCTTCCAAAAATTCCTAAAAAATACCTCGTTATCTAATTTTAACCCAAGGAACAATTACCACCATTTTTTATGACAAGAAACTATCTAGGTCATATAGCCCTCCAAGGAGCTCCCTAGGATTAGTGAATTCAGGGCGGTTTCTGAGTTTTCATGTTTTAGGATTCGGGATTGGTTTTAGGGTTCTTTGCATCATAAAGAGAATTTACAGCATATCTAAACACCCTATACCTAAACTCGAACTTCTTGAAGAGTTCGAGCGCATTGACCAACGTCCTTCCAATTTTTCGATTTCTCCAATTTTTTCGATCACGGACGTCGTGCGCTAACCGATATGGAACCTGAAAGATTTCTCAATAAAACATTAGTTTCATGTTTGTTATCATCAAAACCGAGATTAATACCAAGGTTGAAAACTTTAAGCCAACAATTGTCTCCACCATGGTTTATGCTATTAGGGCGCTCAAGGCTTGTCATTCTGGACATCCTTAGGTTAAGTGAGGCCCTTTACACAATGCACAAGTAAGCAAAACTGTCGAATGGTTCCCTCTCAGAGGTGACCCCCTTTGAGGATGGTCTCTTGGAATGTATGGTCCGTGGGTATGATTTCTCCCCCTTGTATCACCTACGAATCCTTTGCCTTGAGAGTTGTCGGGCCCCCAATACCTCAGTTTGAAGGGCGTCACTTTAGTTGTATTCACCTCTAAGCTGTAGCCATTGGAGTTGTTGGGTCTCCAAAATCTCGGCTTGTAAGGTGTTACCTTAGTCGTATTCTCCTATGGGCTATAGTCGGTGAGTCGTTCTACTGCGATCTTTGCTTCTGACAAATTCTGAATGTTCCTCCTAGAGAGATCCCGCTGTACCCACAGCTGCAGCTAGTCCTTCCATGAAGGTAAACAGTTGATCAGTCTCAGCCATGTCTGAAATGTCCAACATGATAGTCGAGAACTTCTTCACATTCTCCCGAACCGAATTGTCTGACGGAGTTGTCGTAACTTCCGTCGGGCGATAAACTCCACATTCTCGGGGAAGAATTGCTCTTTTAGTTCGCGCTTGAGTTTATCCCAAGTGTCAATCTTGGCTTGCCCCTTTTGAATTTCATCACACTTGGTCCGCCACCAAAGTGTTGCATCTTCAGATAGATAAATGGTTGCAACAAACACTTTCATATCATCATCAACCATCCTCGTGACCTTGAAGTACTGCTCCAAGTCGAAGAGAAGTTCTCCGCCGCTTTGGCATCCCAGGACCCATTGTAAGGCTTTGGTTCGAGAGCTCTAAGGTGGTGTTGTGGCGTGTCACGCCCCGACTCAGGGTACGTGTGACCGGCTAGGGTACGAGTCAGTACCCCGAAGCTTACCGTATGCACTGACCAACAACTCACAAAAAGATACCCAGAACATATCAAATAATAACCAAAACAACAAAACCAACTTTATTAAATGTTCGAAATCAGTTTGATTACACCAAGTTCTAAAACATCACAAGTTTCAAATAAACATCCGAAGGTTTTTTTCCAAATAAAACATTTCAAAGTTTTACAGAAAATAACACAGTGCATACATTAGACTTTAATAGACACGACTACGACTAACAACTGCCAGCTATGAGATCTGCACCCACACTTGCTCTCCTGCACGCCATGCCACGAAGCTATATACCTCACTGGTCGGGCTCTACAAAACAACAATAAAGGAAAATCGTGAGTTCACGAGGAACTCAGTGAGCGGTTCTTTCGAACCTCCACTTAAAACCTCGGCAATCACATATATAAGGAATTAATATAAAATCACAATTGATAGATAATCAGTGTGCCAGTACGGATGAGTGGATGAACCAGCCTCTCGGGCCCATATCCATGATGAAAGCTCGGCCAATAATGGCCTAAAGTATATATAGAAGGTTCGGTTCTTCCTTCTACTTAACCCGGCCGGTAGGCCTACTCAAACCAGCCCCTACGGGCTCCTTAATTAGAAACTTTTATGCTTCGGATCTGTCAACTAGGATGGCACTAGTTTCAGATATCCTCCGGATTAGGGATAGCCAGTCCCACCCACTCGGGTCTACCGTCAGCATGGCCCACTGACGAAATCTCAAGATCCTCCGCCACTCGGGTCTAACACCTAGCGGGCCCGCTGGTGCAATCTCAAGACCCTATAAACCGCTGAGTCATGTGGTAGTCATTCGGCTGATGACACTTCTCAGTAGACTATCAACCACAACCAAAACCAGGTTGTGCAAGTATATTGTGTTTTGCTTTCCGGGCATTGCCCATATCCGACCCCTTATCCCAGGGTCACATTGTTTCCTTAAAGGAAGAGCCTAGTAAGTATATCTTGTATCTAGGTTAAATGTCACCACTAGTCACCTAAACCATTCTCCCTAGATTGAGCGAACTTGCCGACTATGATGGCACTCGGCCTACCATTGTCACGTCACTTACCAAATTAATCATGGGTAGCAACATCATGAAGAAACCAAATTAAAGAGGTAAATAATTCAGTGATTAAACCAATAAGGAACATACACTAAGCATAGCAACAATTAAACATTATATGAGGAATTAAATGAAACCTTTCTTTGAATACATATACCATAATCATCATATCCATATAAGCATTAGCAAGAACATTTCCAAACTGTGATGATGTAGATCTATCACTAAACAACTCATATGACAAGTGAGAAATTTTGTAACATGAATATGAATTAGCATCGAACGGGAAGGTATGAACAACTACTCAAAATCATTCGGTTTTTCCCTTTACCCTTGCTCGGCCGAAGCTTGAGCAAGGTAACCCTTGCTCAGTCGAACCCTATAGATGGGAAGGGGCTGAAATTTTCATCCATAATTTATATGCATTGGTCTACGAATCTAATATTTAATAAGAAAACACAACTCGGAACCATGCATTTTAACTCAAGCAGTCCACACTCCCCACTCATACCACTGCTCGGCCGACTCAAGCAGGGTAACCCCTTGTTTGGTCGAGTTCTCAAATTGAAGGGGCATGGCTGCAACAAGAACACAAAATAAATCCATCGATCTAACATGTCATGAACACCAAAGCGATCTACGAGCTGCGAAACGAGCGAGGAAATTTTGGGGAAAATTTCGGTATGACCTTTCCCCTATTTTCTCAACTCGGCAGCCCACAAAATGCGAGAAAACATGATCTAATACATAAAATCACAGATACATACATCGATTTAAAACTCTACACGAAGAAACACATCGATCGACAAGAACTTGCGAAGAAAAATCAAATTTCAAATCTCTTAGGGCTGGCCACTCGCCTCCCTTCAAAAGCTACACTAACCACTCACCTCAATTTGATCTAAAGACAAGATCGAAGAAGAAGAACTCCGAGATCCCGGCGTCGACGCGAGCTCGGCACCGATCTCCCTCTCCTCCTTGGGCTGTATGCGGCTCCTCCCTTGAGTCGCATGGCTGCCAAGATGAGGGGTTTTATTCCCCTCATCACTTGACCCTTTTACCCCTACACAATGACTTAAACCCCTCTCACACGACTCCACCTAACTCGGTCCGAGTCCCGACTCGATCCGCGGACTAAACTCAACCCAAACTTGAGTCAACAATATGATCATCCACTCAACCGCTAACACTTCAATAAGACTTAAATAAATGTTTACCTGATATACAAGGCGAGCACGCGACTCGACCTAGCTAGCTCTAAACTTGATGGGCTGCACCACGAGAAATTTTATGTTAGGAAACTCCGGGTATTACAACCTTCCCCCCCTTAAGGAAAATTCGTCCTCGAATTTTGCTGTGTTACAAGGACTTACCGGCTCTTCAAACAATGAAGGGTAGCGCTCTCTCATGTCCCGCTCTACCTCCCAAGTGGCCTCTTGCCCGGAGTGGTGCTCCCACCTAACTTTTACCAAGGGAATCTCCTTGGACCTCAAGTATCTCCCGGAGTGGTGCTCCCACCTTACCGGCTTCCTGATCTACCGGTCAAGTATCTCCACTGGCCTATCCTCATACGAGACTACTATGTCCACCTCAACCGCAGTCAGCTCAATCACATGGGATTCATCCTTCACATACCTCCGGAGCATTGACACATGAAAAATTGGGTGAACTCTGCTCAGACTAGGAGGCAAGGCCAGTTTATAAGCCACCGCGTCTCTTCGCTTGAGGATAGGGAAATGCCCAATGAACCTAGGGCTCAACTTTCCTTTCTTCCCAAATCGGAGTACCCCTTTCATGGGAGAAACCTTTAGAAATACCAAGTCGCCCTCAGCGAACTCCATCTCTTTGGCTTTCTTATCAGCATACATTTTCTGGCCTCTCTGAGCCACCAACAGTCTTTCTTTTATCAGCTGCACCTTCTTCACCGCCTCCTCAACCAAGTCCGGTCCAACCAGGAGAGTCTCTCCAGTCTCAAACCAGCCCACAGGAGACCTACACCGCCGCCCGTACAATGCCTCAAAGGGATCCATGCCAATGCTAATGTGATAGCTATTTTTGTAGGCGAACTCAATCAGCGGTAGGTGTTTCTGCCAACCGCCTGCTAGGTCCAGAACGCAGGCCCTCAACATATCTTCCAAGGTTTGGATGGTTCTCTCAGACTGTCCATCTGTCTGCGGATGGAAGGTCGTGCTGAAACGCACTTGAGTGCCCAAGGCTTCTTGGAAAGACTGCCAAAACCGGGCTGTGAACTGGGTACCCCAATCTGATATGATCATCACTAGGGTAGCGTGGTAAGCCACAATCCTATCTAGAAATAGTTGGGCGTACTACTCCGTAGAAAAGGTAGTCTTCACTGGAATGAAGTGTGCGTTCTTGGTTAACCGGTCCACTACCACCCAAATGGAGTCAAAGCCATTTTTTGACTTAGGCAACCCGGTCACCAAGTCCATGGTGATTTTCTCTCACTTCCACTCGGGCACTTCGAGGTTCTGTAGCAGTCTCGCGGGCTTCAGATGTTCGGCCTTTACTTGCTGGTAGACTAGGCATTTGAATACAAATTCTGCTACCTCTCTTTTCATGCCCTTCCACTAGTAATGTTGCCTTAGATCTCGATACATTTTGGTGGCCCCCAGGTGCATTGTATAAGTGGAACGATGACCCCACTCCAGGACTTGTCTGCACACCTCTACCATATATGGCACCATAATTCGATCCTTAAACCTCAGCACACCCTCTGAGTCCAATCTGCACCTATTCTCTACATCGCCTCTCTGCACTAAGTCCTTCGTCAGCGCATAAAAGGCGTCATCTCCCTATGCGGCACGCAACATACCCACCAGTGTGGATTGTACCCGCAGGTGTGCCACCAGGGCACCTGAAGCTGACACTGTCAAGATTGTACCCCCATCCAGGCACAGCGCCAGCTCTCGAGCTAAAGGCCTCCGCTTGATTTTCTGATGAGCCAAACTGCCCATGGATTTTCTGCTTAGAGCATCTGCTACCACATTGGCTTTCCCCTGGTGGTACATAATGGTACAGTCATAATCTTTTAGGAGCTCCAGCCACCTCCTCTGCCTGAGGTTCAGCTCCTTTTGGGTAAGCAAGTATTGAAGGCTGTTGTGATCTGTATAGATCTTGCAAGTCTCCCCGTACAGATAGTACCGCCAGAGCTTTAGTGCAAAAACCACTGCCGCTAGCTCTAGGTCATTCGTCGGATAGTTCTTTTCATGCACTTTCAGCTGGCAAGACGTATAGGCTATGAACCTGCGAAACTGCATCAGAACGCAGCCTGGGCCAACCCGAGAGGCATCACAGTAAACCACAAACCCTCCTGAGCTGGAAGGTACGGCCAATACAGGTGCCGACGTCAAGCATTCCTTGAGCTTCTGAAAGCTCACCTCACACTTGTCGTCCCAATCAAATTTGACCTTTTTTTGGGTCAACCGAGTCAAGAGGCTGCAATCCTGGAGAAGTTCTCTACGAACTTTCGATAGTACCCGGCCAACCCAAGAAAACTGCAAACCTCAATCACGCTGGTTGGCCGCCTCCAGTTCTGTACCGCTTCCACCTTTGCAGGGTCTACCCTTATCCCTTCCTTGGACACCATATGGCCCAGGAACCCCACACTTTTCAACCAAAATTCACACTTGGAGAATTTAGCAAACAATCGGTGTTCTCTGAGGGTTTCCAGGACCATCCTCAAGTGCTCGGAGTGCTCCTCCTCACTTTTGGAGTATACTAAGATGTCATCAATGAAGACGATCACAAAATTATCCAGGTACTCCTTAAATACCCTGTTCATCAGGTCCATGAAGGTAGCAGGTGCATTGGTCAGGCCAAAACACATCACTAGGAACTAGTAGTGTCCATAGCGAGTCCAAAAGGCATTCTTAGGCACATCGCAGTCCCGGATTCTCAGCTGATGGTATCCGAACCTTAAGTCTATCTTCGAAAACCATCGTGCCCCTACAGTTGGTTAAACAAATCGTCTATCCTTGGCACTAGGAAATGATTCTTGATTGTCAATTTATTCAGCTACCTATAGTCGATGCACATGCACATCGACCCATCCTTCTTCTTCACGAAGAGTACCGGAGCACCCCACGGTGAGACACTCGGTCGGATGAAGCCCAAGTCCAGCATCTCCTGAAGTTGCACTTTTAGCTCCTTGAGTTCGGCCGGTGCCATCCTATAGGGTGGGATGGAGATCGGCTATACCTCGGGCTGCAAATCAATGCAAAAATCCACTTCCCTCCTAGGCGGCAATCTTGGCAGCTCCTCGAGAAATACATCGGGGAACTCGCAGACTACCTGAGTACCACTGATATCCCCTGTCGCATCTCTCTTTTCCTCTGCCATAGATACAAAGGCTAGAAAGGTCTGGCAGCCCCCCTGAAGTAGTTTACGAGCATTAAGGGTTGAGATGACCCCCAATCAGCTCGCTTCTTCCCTCCTCCCTCCTCCCTCCCCCCTCCCCCCTCTCCTTGGAAGGTGAACTATGGCAACCCAGGCTTGCTGAACATGACTGTCTTAGCCCTACAATCCAGCAACGCAACATTCTCCGCCAGCCAATCCATGCCAAGAATGACATCGAGTTCAAGCGTGGGCAGAAGTGTCAAATCCGCCCTCAACACATGGCCGCAGATGAGCACTTCGCAGCCTTGAAAAACTGATTTGGCTAAGATTGCCTCACCCGTAGGCGTTGACACTAAAAATAGCCCGTCGAGCAAAGAAGGTGTCATAGGTAACCCAGCAGCAAACTTGGCAGATACAAATGAGTGCGTAGCACCCGGATCAAACAGAACATATGCAGCAGATGAAGATACTAAAATAGTATCTGTCACTACTGCTCTAGATGCCTCTGCCCCATCGTGGTTCATGGCATAAACTCGGGCAGACGGTTTCTTAGAGTGGCTAGCCTGTGGTCCTCTGCTCTGCATCTGACCCTTCAGTGCCATTGACTCCACTAACATCGGCACTTTTCCCTTTGACGGCTCAGTTCTCTGACCACCTCTGTCCGAGCAATCATTCCTAAAGTGTCCAACCTGCCCACATCTGAAACGCGCATCCGTGCGGCCATAGCATGCACCCTAGTGTTTTCGGTTACAACGACCACACTGCGGCATGTCTAATCTCTGCGTAGCGCCCCCTGACTCTGCCTGTCTCGCTGCCCCTAACCCTGAGCCTCCACGGCCCCGGCTACTGTTGTGCCCACGGTTCTGCTGGTGATCTGCGGCTATCACAATTCCCTCTGAATGCCACGGTCGACCTCCTGGCCCTTGAGATTGAAACATTTTCTTGGGTGGCCCATCTTTCCTCTCGAACGACACTAGTGCTTCCTTCCGGAGGGCCTCACCCACTACCTATGCAAATGTGGAGTCCTCGGTGTAGTGGATAAGCCTGCCTATCTGAGGTCTTAGACCCCCCACGAACCTCTTCACCCTAGCAGTCTCGGTAGCCACTAAAGTTGGGTGGTACCTAGAGAGCCGGGTGAAGTCCATTTCATACTCAGCTACTGTCATCCACCCACTATGACGCAACAGATCAAAATCTCGTGCCCGCTTATCACGGGCACTCATCGGCAAATACTGCTCCTCAACAACTGCCTTAAATTCTTCCCAGGTGGGAGGTGGTGCGTGAGCTGCCCTACGGCCCCTCCAGGTGTGCAACCAATATTTGGTAGGCCCTCTGAGCTGCAATCCGACCATGCGCACCGCCGCCTCTGATGAACATCCCAGCTCTAGACACAATTCATAGCAGTCCCCCAAAAAACTCGGTGACCTCCGCTTGTCGGTCTGTACCAGTGAATACTAGCGGCCTGAACTTGATGAAGTCGGCGTATGAAGGTGCTCCTAGGTCTCTGACCTATAGCGCCACCTGTTCCGCCAACTCCGGTACCACAGGGGCTGCGGGTACCGGCTGGGGCAGCTGCTGCTGCTGCATCTGCTGTCTCAACTCCTACTCCCTGCGGAGTGCTTCTGTTAGTTGAGCTACGTCTGCCTAAAGTTGCACAACTGCCGAATCCTAGCCCTCTACCTCAAACTGCTCTTTGTCACGGCCCCGGCCCCGACCTCAACCTCGTCCCCGGCCCCAGCCTCGGCCCCGGTGTTCGGTGGAATTGCTACCACTGCCACTCAGAGCAGCATTTCGGGTCTCCATCACACTAGCAAAAAATAATAAGATCACCATTAATATTAACCAACTCATTAAATTAAAATTTAAGCTACTAACTGCATGGTGCGCTGAGTGCAGTCGTGGTTGTTCGATCTCATAGAATAACTCTACCACACATAGACATGCTAGCATATGCATCATGTGGTACCAAGTTCCTAGTCGTAGTCAAGACCTAACCTGACGCTCTGATATCAATTTTGTCACGCCCCGACTCAGGGTACGCGTTAAAGACGAAATGGTGACACTAGAGGGGGGGTGAACAGTGTGTTTACTATAATGATTAGCCTAAATTCACTTTTAATCGTTTCTTGATTAGATTAGGCAAGATGCACTTATGCGATTTAAATGCGGAAGCAAAATAAAGCAATATAGCACAAACAATTTAAATCAATGCAAACACAAGAGATTTATAGTGGTTCGGCCTCAATGCCTACTCCACTACCTAAGTCTTTACACCGAAAAGTCTCCGCTCTCCAACCGAAGGCACTTCCACACCCGGAAGTATCCCGCCTTCCTACCGAGAGCACTTTCCCACCTCTACCTAAGGGACAATAATCACTGTGGGAATCAAGGAAGAATGTTAAAACAAGTTGTAGAGGGTATATTTATACACAGGTGAAGCAATGGCATTCAACGGATAGAAAACTATCCGTTAGAGGCCGTCGATCGAAGCATCGGTCGATCGGTCCTTCGACCACGTGATCTTTCTCTCTGGTCGATCGACCGATGGGTCGATCGCCAGATGCAGATCACGCGATCTGCGATCTTCGATCGACCCATGTCGGTCGATCGATTAATTTGCGTCAGACGCCTATAAGCAGGTCGGTCGACCGATTGGTCGACTGCCAGCCTCGGCCAATTTCTGGCTTTGGTCAGTCGACCGCCCGGTCGACCGCCCAATGCAATATACTTGCATTTTCTTCTTTTGGTCGATCGACGTAAGTTGCGTCTGCAGCTAGCCTCTGTCCGGTCGATCGCCAGGGCTACTGCCCTTTTTTACCTCCATTCGGTCGATCGCCCGGTCGACCGAACATAGGCTGAGATTTAATTTCTCAGCCGATTTCTTCCGCGCTTTGATTCCGAGTTTTGGCTTTCAACGAGCATCATGACAGAGAGCTTTCCATGGATCTTTGAGCTCGTCTGATGCAATTTTGGTGCACTCGTCGATCTTCGAGAAACTTCGCGACGAACCCGAGCGCGACGATCAATGTCCTTCTGATTTATCATTTTTTCTAATTTTTTTGATCGAGGACATCGAACGCTAATGATATAGAACCTAAAACATATTCTTAATGAAATCATTAGTTCCATGTTTGTTATCATCAAAACCATTAAGATCGAGATTAAGGCTAAGATTGAAAACCTAAAGCCAACAATCTCTCCCTTTTTGATGATGATAAACATCCTTAAGAAAATATAACATTAAAGCATAAGGATATTAACTTAGGGATTTCTCCCCCTATCAACATGCATATCTATGAAATAAACTCCCTCTATCTATATGCATGGATTTCCTATATTTTCCTCCCCTTTATACCCCTTTTGACTTATACATTTCTCCCCTATTTTCTTATACATTTCTCCCCCTTTTGACATCAATAAAAAAGGGTAAGAAAGGTCATTCTAGACAAAGGGATGAAAACCTATATTTTTTATGAAGTTGAGATTCTAAAGATTATTTTTCATGAAACATGAAAATCTCAACTAAGGGATGGAAAACAAGTTTAATATGAAACTTAGCATGATTTCCTTCAAGGTATGCTTGAACTCATGAAAATGCTAAGTATCAAATTTGGCTATCTACTCATGTTTTCTTCAACTTAGGCATTTAGACATTAAACATGAGAGAATGTAAGACTATGAATTAAGTTTGGGCTTAAGATGAAATTTTTAAGTTATTTTGTTGACTTAGGTCAACCTCTACTTCAAATTTTGAAAAAATCAAACTTTTGAGTTTATACAAATATTTTTGAAATACCAATTGTTGGATGAAAAAAAAAATTATACCAATTATTGAATGGTCATTTGAAATGCATGTATCAAGTTTGAACTAAACATGAATTTTCTAAGTTCATTTTTCATCCTATTTTGTTTTCACTAAACAAATGGATTTTTCTAGCTATCATCCAAAGTATCAAAATCATTTCTAGGAATGATTTTTACTTAAGAATTTTATGAATGATATTAGAAATGGAATCCAAATGGTATACATAAGTATTCATTTGAAGTTTTTGAAGAAAAAATCAAAGTAAAAAAAATGTTTCAAGTAAATGATACTTTGTGTTTTGAAATCCAACTACAAAATTCCATTTTAAATTTTATTCTTGATGAAATATTTTGAAATTTTTACTTAAGAAACTAGATTTTTCAATGAATGTGTAGTTTCAAGAATCATTTAAAAAAGATTTTTCTATATTTTTCTAAAATAACTGAAATTACATACCAAATGTAGATTGAAGTGGTATTTTTGTAAATTTCAGTTTTTCTTAGAACATCTTCAATTTTCATTCAAACATTTATGACACCACGTGATAGTCATGTAAAGAATATATGTCAAGTTTAAAATAAAAAATTTATCCTTAAGTCAAGATATCAACCTAGCATGGTTTCATTCAAAACTAAACTAGTTTTTATGAAACTTGCTAAGTTTCAATCTTAACATTTACTTATGATTTTTCAAATTTAAACCTATGGATATCTTACATGAGTAAATCTAAACATGTTCCTCAAATATGGATTTAAAATGAGACCTTTATGTCAACTTGTTGACTTGGGTCAACTTTGGTTCAAAAGAGGTTTTCATGAATTGACCATATGAAATATGAAATTTATCCATATGAAATTTTCACTCTAAGTGCATGGAAATATGTCATACTTATTCCTAAACATGTTTATGATGATTTGGACTTAAAATCAAATGACCAAGTCAATTGATACCAATTGTGGTTTGTTGACTTGGGTCAAACCTTTTAAGCTTAAGTCCTCTAATGTGATCTAGATATCACATTGTTCATCTAGACATGAATTTTCAATGTTAATTACCTAGACTTATGTGATGTGTGTATCTAAACATATTTATTAGGAGTTTTACTCAAAATGAGGTCTCTAACAAAAATATTTAATCTAGAGCAAGTTTCATTCACTCTAGATATCATGAAATTGCCTAAGTTATCCAAATTTTGTCTACTCATGAAACTTCAAATAATTAGCATGCAAAGTCCATCATGAGTATATAGAGACATCATTAAACATGAATATTCAATCATTTTACAAATATTTTTGCAAAATTAAAACATACATTTTTCTTAGATTTTTTTGCCCAACTTTTCATATCCTTTTTCATTTTCTTTTAGATAGCATACCTTTCCAATTATTATCACTTTGTTTACTTGCAAGAAGGCTTCGTTAGTAGCATGATGAAATAATATCCAACTTAGCAAGATAACATACTAAATAGCAAAGGTTCAAAGGAAATTTTCATTTTAAAACCTTAACCTATGCTAGATAGTAGAGATTCATTTTATGAGAAAGTTTTCATGATATCTAAATGAATCTAAGAGATCTTAAGATGTGAACAATTTGAAGAATAAGATCTCAAGCTATGTTAAACTAGTTTGGACTTAAAATGATGTCTCTAATATATATTTACCTAGAGCAAGTTTCATCTAATGAAATTTGCCTAAGTACTAAAATTCTACCTACTCATGAGAACATGTAATTGTAATCATGAGTATTAAGACATTAGTTAAGCATAAACATTTAGGTATAACACTAAGATTTGAGTTTATCAAAGTTATACCTTAATCATGATGATTTAGCCAAACTAATCTTTTTCTTCCTAATTAGCCTTCCTATTACAATAACTTGCAAGTATGCTAAACTAATGTTTTAGTGAAAACATAGCTACTTAGCAAGCTAACCAAACCAAAAAGCAAAGACAGGCATCAAGTTTTATTATCAAAGATTACTTTGCTAAATGGTTTCAAATTCATTTCAAATAAAATCAAGTGATACCAAAACGAATTTTTAGATATCACAACTAAAATGTAAATGAAAACATGATCTCTAACACTTCCTATTGGTTGAAAACCGAAAGCCACAATGAGCCTACGATTTAAAACCGCAAGGTCGCTTGAGCCCATTACAGGCTACCGGGGTCTCCGAAGAGATCGGAAAATCAAAAATCAAAAACGTTTTTGAAACGAACTCTTTTGCAAGAGCGGGGAAAATAATCAATTTAAAGCATGTATCATGACTCCAACTTAAATAAAGCAAATCAAAGTAAGGAGATGATACCAAAGAGTTTGATGCCAAATTTACCATAGGCATCTAGTGTAGATGAAGACTTTGAAGTTGCAACTATGTAGGGATCATTCCTTCAACTCATTGGTCAACTTCAATTCTTCAATTCTCTTTACCCGTGTGTGGTGACTCCCCTTATAAGAGAAGACATTTTTGGTACCCAAATGACTTTGGGTCCTTGGGGGTTAGTGGGCTTAGCTACCCAAAGTATTTTCACAACACTTGGGTTCATTTTAAAGGCACACTCATGTATAGCATGCCCATAAACACCACAACAAAAACAATGTCCATTAAAAAAAAAATTGTTTTTATTATGGACATGAGATTTGTTATTAGAATGCTTAGCATTTTGAACATGATGGACATTGGCATTCTTTACGTAAGTATTTTTCATTCTTGTATTCTTAGGGAATGAAATATTTTTCAATTGGTTTACTATCTTATTTAAGGATACAACCTCATTTTTCAATGAATCAAGAGATTGATATAAGGCTTTAGATTTAGATTTCAAATTATTATTTTGACCTATGATTTTTGAATTCTCAAGTTTCAAACTTTCATTCTCAAGCTTTATGTCATTAAGCTCGAGTTTCAACCTATCATGGGAACAATCAAAAGAACTAGATTTCATTCTCTTATTTTCTAGTTTTAATTCATCCACATGAGAGTTAAGCCTTATATTATCCTTTTTTAATCTTTTATTTTCATTATCCTTTTTAACAAGCAGAGCATACATTTTCTTGTATTCACTTACTAACTCATCATATTGCATGTGATGAGAATTAGAAGAGCTAGTACTCACATTTTCATTATTATGACTAGAAGGGAGAGAGTATACCTCATCATTAGTACTCATGATGCAAACTTTTCAGGTGGCTTCATAGTCATTGCTAGAGGATTCTTCAAATGTGTGAAAGGTGGAGGTGGAAGCACTTGACCTCTTCCTTGCTTTGTTTTTAATGCTTGGGCAATTTTTCTTCACATGCCCATTTTCCTTGTAAGCATGACAAATTACTTTTCTTTTTCGGCTCTTGGTGCTACTTCTTTGACTAGAAGAGCTATGGGCATCAAAACCAAGTTTAGTAGTAGGTGTGTGACCATTGTCATCACCACCTTCATCAAAAGTGTCAATTTCTTTGGTTTTGGCATAATCATATAACATTTAACGAGACCCATAAATCAAAAGCCGAAGAACAATGCATGACTTTTTCTAAGAATTTGGTAACGTGCAAAGAATGTAATTTATTGCACCTCCATTATATTTAAACATTTTCTTATCTAATTCACTCCACTCATGCATGTCAACCTTAGGTTCAATGAATTCCCAATGTAACATGTTAAAGACTCCAAACCCTTTAGTCTTTAAATAGGTGTACATCCTATATTTACAAAGACCAAAGTTTGAGTCATCGAACCTAGAGGATGAAGACGCTACACTCTCTAGAGCCATTTCTAGATCGAGATAAATTGTAGAAGGGATGGTGAAATCACAATCTACGACCCGCTCTGATACCAAATGAATGCGAAATGGCGACACTATAGGGGGGTGAATAGTATGTTTACTATAATGATTAGCCTAAATTCACTTTTAACCGTTTCTTGATTAGATTAGACAAGATGCACTTATGCGATTTAAATGCGGAAGCAAAATAAAGCAATATAGCACAAATAATTTAAATCAACGCAAACACAAGAGATTTATAGTGGTTCGGCCCCAATACCTACTCCACTACCTAAGCACCCCGCTTAGGATTTCCAAACTTAGTCTTTACTAGATTATATCGATTTTCCCTTACAACGAGGACTTTATACCGGAAAGTCTCCGCTCTCCAACCGAAGACACTTCCAGACCCGAAAGTATCCCGCCTTCCTACCGAGAGCACTTTCCTACCTCTACCTAAGGGATAACTAGAACTAATCCTAGTAATCTCTAAGCTTACACAAGTGGCTTTACTCCTACAGTAAGGATACCACTTCATACAAGACCTAACACAAGGTCTTCACAAACCCAAATTAAATAAACAGTTAGAATAACAAGTAAAATACAATCAAAAGAGCTAAATAATAAAACCAATGTTTGCAAGCTCCTTTTACAGCCTTGGAACCTCCAACTCGCAAAGTCGTGGTGCTCGAATTAATTCCCGAGTTGAGGAATCAATTGGCGCTTGAAGAAGAACTCGATAGAGGAATAGACGCGCTTCAATCAATCACTTGGAAGGCTCGAATCATCCTTTTAGATGCTCAATAATCACTGTGGGAATCAAGGAAGAATGTTAAAACAAGTTGTAGAGGGTATATTTATACCCAGGTGAATCAACGGCGTTCAACGGATAGAAAACTATCTGTTACAGGCCGCCGGTCGAAGCATCGATCGACCGGTCCTTCAACCGCGTGATCTTTCTCTCTGGTCGGTCGCCGACGGGTCAATCGCCAGACGCAGATCATGCGATCCGTGATCTTCGATCGACCCGTCGATCGAGCGATGAATTTGCGTCAGACGCCTATAAGCAAGTCAGTCGAGCGATTGGTCGACCACCAACCTCGGCCAATTTCTGGCTTTGGTCGGTCAATCGCCTGGTCGACCGCCCAATGCAATATACTTGTGTTTTCTTCTTCCAGTCGACCACCAGGGCTACTGCCCTTTTTTACCTCCATTCGGTCGACCGCCCGATCGATCGAACATAGGCTGAGATTTAATTTCTCAGCCGATTTCTTCCGTGCTTCGATTCCGGGGTCCGGCTTTGAATGAGCATCATGACGGAGAGCTTTCCGTGGATCTTTGAGCTCGTTCGATGAGATTTTTGTGCACTCGTCGATCTTCGAGAAACTTTGCGACGAACCCGAGCGCGACGATCAATGTCCTTCCGATTTATCATTTTTTCTTATTTTTCCGATCGAGGACATCGAACGCTAATGATATGGAACCTAAAACATATTCCCAATGAAATCATTAGTTCCATATTTGTTATCATCAAGATCATTAAGATCGAGATTAAGGTTAAGGTTGAAAACCTAAAGCCAACACGTGTGACCGGCCAGGGTACGAGTCAGTATCCCGAAGCCTACCCTATGCACTGACCAACAACTCACAAAAAGATACCCAGAACATATCAAGTAATAACCAAAACAACAATACTAACTTTATTAAATGTTCGAAATCAGTTTGATTACACCAAGTTCTAAAACATCACAAGTTTCAAATAAACATCCGAAGGTTTTTTCGTTCTGCTATGAACTGCCACCGCCTGAGTGAATCTCTCGGATTAGAAATATGATTGTAGCCTTTAGCTCTACAATATCATCATGCAGATGTTTGACTACATCTTGAGTATCATCATAGAGTCCATCTAGCCTTGACTCTAAGATTTCTTGTGCATCGGCTATCTTGCCGACTACGGTCATGCCAGCCGCATGAGCATCACACATTTTCTTCAACTCTCCAAGTCGTTGGGGAGTCATTCTGGTATGCCTGACTGGTTATGTTTGCATTGGCTCTTCTACCAACGCTTCCTCCGGAATGATCGTCATTGCGTCGATGGCGCCACTCGTTTCACTGATTGTCTTGTGATCCATGATTGGTAAGAAAATCTCTCTCGTGAGATTACTGAGTGCGCCAACATCGTTTGTCTCCAACGACGAAGGCATGAGTCTGTTGACGATTTGCGTCGATTGCTTACACCAAAGCTTTGCGAGTTTTCCTGGCTTTGATACCAACTGTCACGGATCAATTATTTTGTGCAGAAGAATTCATGCGACACCCTTGCTTCCTGTGCAAGGGGTTAGCCTTAAGCCAATCTACTTGGCCAATGTTGAAAGTCGCGGGCTCCCACTTCGCATGGGTCGAAGCATCTGAGTACTTGGATGCCAAAAACGTTGCTGGGCCAAATAGTCGATTGCATGAAAATGCTAGGACATGTTTGAACGAAAGCCAAAACGAAAGACTAGAGTGTGCCCAGGCTATACCTGGGTACTATACTTGTGGAGCCTAACCCCCAAGTGTCACCCCCAAGGTTCCCAAAAGCACGAGGAATATGACAAAATTCCTATATTCGCACACACCCACCGTCCATGCCACGCCTAGGCAAACAAGGTTGTTTGCCTAGACGTGAGCAAGAGTTGTGGGCGGTGCGCGAGCTCGTTTTACAATTCATATTTACATGAATGCTCATGATGCAATATTTACAATGCACGTTAGGGACCGTCATGACACATACATGACTTGACAACCCCGAAGGTCCCTAACAGTTTGGTCCCTCTGTTAACTTTTGATGTTAAGTGTCAATATGGAATGCTGACATGGACTAAAGAGGGACCAAACGAAAAAAATAATATATTTAAAAGGACTAGATAAAAAAAACAAATTTTTAATAACCTATAACATAACAATATACATTTTAATAACTTGAAGCATAACAATATATAATTATATATTAGGTTATTAAAATATATATTTTTTCATCTAGTCCCTTAAAATATTTTATTTTATTTTTGTTTGGACCATCTTTAGACTATGTCAGCATTTCATATTGACACTTAACATCAAAAGTTAACGGAAAGTAACGAAGGGATCAAACGGAAACGAAAATAATTTTTGATTGACTAAATAAAAAAATTTTAAAAATGAGGGGCTAAACGGAAAAAAATATGATATTTTGATGACCAAAAACATAATTAAGCTGATTGAAAAATGTGAGCAAATTTGATTGAGGATTCACTTCAACTCTAAAGAACATTAATTTTAATTTTTTTTGCAAATTTACTATATTTGTTTTTCATTATTTATATCTATATATTTTAAAAATGTATGTACAATGTTTATTAGCTTAAGATGGTTAAACCGGCCAAGATGGTTAAGCCGACTAGGTGGTTCAACCACCGCTCTTAATTTAAAACAATTACTTTTTATTCACGAAATATTCCAGCGCAAAAAATGATTAAAAAAAATTAGGAATAAATCTAATTTTGATCCCTATAATTTCATCATTTTTTGATTTGGATCCTTATAGTTTAAAATTTTTGATTTTAGTCTATGTAATTTCATTTCATTAGAGAATTAATCCCTGTCGTCATCCCAATAACTAACAGTGTTAAATATTATCCCGTGTGATTATTATTTGCTGACATGATAGTTAAATTAATTTTATCCATTGCCACATCATTTAAATTATAATTTTTTATTTTTAGTCCCTATATTTTCACATTTTTTTTTATTTTGATCTTTTTATTTTCACAATTTTTTTTATTTTGATCTCTATACTTTTTATTCTTCGCATCAGGAATTAATTTAATTTAATTTTTAAGACAACAACACCCACTAATAATAAAGTACAAGAAACCATGCCAAAATTATAATAGTTTGCCAATATAAAAATTTTCTTGGCAGTACTAATAAAGTATTCAATAGTGGTATCATAAAATAAAATGATTCAAGCATCAAAAAGTGGTCCAATTTTTCACATGCCATTGTCTCATACTGCACTTGCATTTTGGTTCTTTTTATGCTTATACTGAACTTGCATTTTGGTTCTCAAAGTATGAGAAAGTAAAGTATTCAATAAGCTCAATAAGCTCTTGCATTTTTGTTTGCTCCACTCCCTCTGCTTCCATTTGTTGTGCCCATGTGTATTGCAACTAGAACATGCCAATGATGTTCCCCTCCTCTTCAGTTGTTCTTCTTTGCATGTTCATCTTTTTCTTTTCTCAGTAAATTTTGGTCTTCCAATTGAAGTTCTGTACACAGGTGGAATGATGGTAGGCTTGTTAGGCACTGTTGCCCACATATTTTCTCCATTAATAGGATTGATGATGAGGGCATAACATGCCTCATACTTCTCGATACTGTAATAATCAGAGACATAGTTTTGAGGATCCTCGTTATGGGACAGGATCGCAGCCACTGCATGAGGGCATCGTATGCCACAAAGTTGTCATCATCTGCAAGTACACTCTCTCTTCTCTAAATCTATCATGAACTGTTCTGGATAATATTTTACTTCGAACTTTAAACCACCAGCTCATGTAGATCTCTATTGACCTGACTGTAGAATGTATTTATCACGTCTCTTCCTTGGACTAGGACAAATTTTTCCTTTCCCCTTATGCTTCCCACACAATATCCTATTTTTTGCAAATCTGACCATAACATACTCTCGAATCCAATTCAACGTAGAAATTATTGGTAACTCTCGTGCTTCCAAAAGTCTGCCATTGAAGCTCTCAGTTATGTTATTTGTTATAACATCACACTTACTCCATTCAAAGAAGTGGGATTTAGCCCACAGTTGAGGACTGTGCCCGATTAACCAGTCACGGGCTTCCTTGGAGATGCTCTTGAATTGTTCCATTTGTCTCTTCCACTCGGCTCCATAGGTTGCCTTACTTGCTGCCAACAATTTGTCCCTCAAAGCAACTCCACCACCAAATTTTTTTTTCAAATTAGCATACAAGTGCCTCACACATGTTCTCTGCTCAACAATCCTTCCATTCTTCTCTAATATTGGCACCAAACCCTGCACATGAATAACACGAATGCTAGGAACTATACCAGGTTGTATAAATTATGTAATATTCATCATTAATATTATGCTTTACCTAAGGATGATTAATATCCTGCAGCCTCTAATGGCATTACCTAATACTGTAAAAGCACAATTGTGCTTTTTGATAACAAGACTAAGGATGGGAGGAAAAAAGCAAAGCAATTAAAGCAAAGGAAGGGAAGAAATATACCAGAAAACAATAGTATAAAACATAACCTTATTCTGAAAATATACTGGAAGTCAAATTACAGAACATAAAGCCTACTGAAACTAAACATATACATGAAGTTGGCAGCAAGTCAAAATATACATGAAGTCAAAATATACATGAAGCATACATAAAGCATACCGAAACTAAACAATAGTATAAAACATAACCTATTATATATAAAGCATGAACACCTTTATTCATTTTAATTTCAAATAGTTGCTATATAAAGCAATTCTATTCTACTAATGTGAGGGTTGAATCATTTTAAACTCGACCTAATATGAAATGGGGCAGTTGGATCAAAGAAAGGAGAAAAAAAAAATACAGTAGTAGGTTCTCTGGGCTCGGCCCGGCCCAGGCGGGCCGGACATTTGGGTCGAGCCCAGCTCGCGCGTCAGGCTGCTGGCAGCCACGTGCGCTGCACGCCCAGCACTGCTGGCGTGCAGCGCACGCGCCAACAAACATTGGCGCTGCTGCGTGCAACGCATGCTCCCGCGTGCAGCGCACACAGCAGGCGCTGCACGCGAGCTTCCTCTTGCCGCCCACCAATTTTGGCCGAGCATACAGCTAGCCGCCACCTTAATTTACTGCTTCAATCCGGATTAATTGCTCAAAGTATTCACATCAGCCGTCCGATCCAAATCGAACACATCAAAAAAATAATTGTCAAAATTTCCTCCACCGAACCAGGCATGAGTTGGCTCTCCCCCTTTATTATAAATAGGGGCCTAATATGTAGTTTTAAGATCATCCTAGAATCCCAGAGCATCTCATCTCTTCGTTTCTCCATCAAGATTCCTTTTTCAGCGGCGACTCTATTCCCTTTCACACCGTCTCAGGTAGAAGCAAGAAGATCAAAGACGCCACATCCACAGTTTTCAGGCAGAGGCAGGAATCCAGATTTCGGGGTGTAATAAAATATCCGAGTACAGGCAATATTTTTCTTTTACAGTTTAGTTATCAGTTGTATTCAAATTCTCTTATATTGGCCGTGTTTTCTCCTTCTTCTAATAAAATCAAGTGCCCTCTTCTCCCGGTGGAGTAGGCCCGGTACCCCGCCGGGCCGAACCACGTAAATTTTGGTGTTCTTTCTATTTTATGGATTTATTCGTTTTGGTATTTTTCATTTTGACATTTGGATTTTTGGATCCTTGTAGGAAGACCCAATTTCTTCCTAACAGTTGTGGTATCAGAGCCAACAATCCACAATGTCAGTGGCAAAATATAAAATCCAGAAATTGGACCATAATGTCAACTACTCATTATGGGCTTTGAAGATGAAAGCAATATTGGTTAAAGAGAACCTGCAAGATCACTATTCATGGGCAATATGAGATGGAAGGCACTGAAAGGGAAAAGGACCGCGCCAATGAAAGTGCTAATTCCACATTGTACATAAGCGTCTGCGACGAGACACTACGAGAAGTTGCATCAGAAAAGATCGCCGCAGATGTATGGAAAAAACTTGCTACAATCTACTAGGATAAAACTCTTACAAGTAAGATGACACTTAGACAGAAATTATATTTTTTACACATGATTGATGACACTTTTGTTAAAAATCATATTAGCACTTTCCATTCTATTCTTACTGATCTTGAGGATATGGGAGTTACATTTGAAGAAGAAGATAAGGCTTTTATGCTTCTAATTACTCTCCCTGCTTCTTTTAAAAAATTTTGTGAAAGTTTATTGTATGGCAAGAATACTATTACTCTGGATGATGTGACAACAATGTTAGTATCCAAGGAGGTTGTTGACTCTCAACTTACCACAGGATCCTCTAGAAGCTGTGGAGAAGCCTTGAACACTAGATGACGAAACAGGTCACGGAACAAAAGCCGGGGTAAGTTCATATCTAAATCCAGCTCCAAAAATGTACAGTGCTATTATTGCAAAAAGATGAGACACATCAACTCAGAATGTCGTAAGCTGAAACGGAGACAGGAGAAACAAAATAAGAACGGGGAAGCATCCTATGCTGATGAGGATGAAAAAGTAGAGGTACTTACTATTTCTGCTTATTATGCTAGATCTCAAGATGAATAGATTTTAGATTCAGGTTGCTCTTATCATATGACACGGCACCGAGATTGATTTATCACATATGAACATGCTAATGGAAAAGAAGTGCTAATGGGAAATGACTCATCATGTCAAGTAGCAGGTGTTGGCTCAATAAAAATTAAAATGCACGATGACATTACATGGACTCTAACTCAGGTATCCGGGTCATAAAAGAAATTTAATTTCTTTATCTTCTCTAGATGCACTTGGATACAAGTATTCAGGCCAAGACGAAGTTTTCAGAGTCACAAAGGGGTCCTTAATAGTAATGAAAGTACTAAAAGTAAACCAACTCTACATCTTGGAAGGCACAACGGTAACAAGTGGTGCAACTATGGTAACCTCTGAACACTCTGATGATGATCTTGCTAAATTATGGCATATGAGATTAGGACATATTAATGAAAGGAGCATGCTAATACTTGAACAAAAGGGACTACTTGGAAAACATAAATTGGCTAAGCTAAATTTATGTGAACATTGCATCTATGACAAACAGAAAAGAGTCTCATTCTCCATAGGGCAACACTATGCTAAAGGAAAATTAGACTACATCCACTCTGATCTATAGGGGCATCACCGGTTGAATCTCGAGGAGTAGCTCGATACATGCTCACATTTATTGATGATTACTCCAGGAATGTATGAGCTTATTTTATTAAAAATAAATTTGATGTCTTCTCTAAATTTTACTCTTGGAAGGCAATGATCGAGAAGCAAACCGATAGATATGTCAAGACCCTACAAACCGACAATGGCCTAGAATTTTGCAGTGGAGAATTTAAATATTTTTGCTCCAAGGAAGGAATCATAAAACATCACAAAATTCCTCACACACCTCAACAGAACGGAGTAGTAGAAAGGATGAACTGTACGATCATAGAAAGGGTAAGATGTATATTTTCTAATGCTAATATTTCTAAAAGCTTTTGGGCAGAGGCTGCATCCACCGCTTGCTACCTGATAAATCGATCTCCTTCTTCATTAATTGAATTCAAGACACTTGAGGAAAAATGGACCGGGTCACCAGCTTCTTATGACCCTCTTAAAATTTTTGGGAGCACTGTCTATATCAGGGTGAATGAAGGAAATTTAGAACCTAGATCAAAGAAATATATTTTCTTAGGATATCCTAACGGAGTGAAAGACTATAAAGTGTGGTGTCTAAATAATTGTAAAGCAGAAATCCATAGAGATGTAATTTTTGATGAACGGTACTCTTGAAAATGAAAAAGGAGAACCAAAAAGAGGATGACTCACAGTAACCTATAGTGTCATCAGAAGAAACACCACCTCAACCTGCTACCCAAGAATTCTAGTTCCCTACACTTGCACCTCGACTACCTTCCACAGAAGCCAATGACACTGCCTCATTAGAATAGATCACTGAAGAACATGTTCAGGTCCAGGAGGAGCCACACCGGGTCGAGGAGGAGCAATATCAAGTTGAGGAGGAGAATACTTATTTCATCGCTCTCAACCGACCTAGGCAATCACCACGTCCTAATCCTAGGTATGCAAATGTTGCTACATATGCTCTAACAGTGGCAGAAGAAACTCTGTCTACTGAAGAACCAGCCTCCTATAAAGAAGCCCTAAATCAGACAGATTCAAGAAAGTGGCATGAAGCTATGACAGAAGAATTCAAGTCCTTGCAGAAAAATAATACTTGGGAACTTATGAAGCCTCCACCGCACAAGAAACTTATTGGGTGCAAGTGGATCTACAAACTCAAAAAAGACGGTATCTATAAAGCTCGGTTGGTGGCAAAGGGATACAATCAAAAGGAATATATTGACTACAAAGATAAGTTTTCTCCTGTGGTTAAGCATACCTCTATTCGTGTTCTTCTAGCTTTAGTAGCCATGCAAGACTTGGAGTTAGAACAGATTGACGTAAAGACAGCTTTCCTACACGGTGACTTAGAAGAACAGATCTACATGACACAACCAGAAGGGTTTGAAAAAAAAAAAAAAATTGATCATGTCTGCCTCCTAAAGAAGTCACTCTATTGCCTCAAGCAATCTCCCAGACAATGGTATAAGAGGTTTGACCAGTTGATGCTTGGTATTGATTTCAGTAGATCATCTTTTGACAGTTGTGTTTATTTAAAGAAACCAGCTAGTTCTATTATTTATCTACTTCTTTATGTTGATGATAGGCTCATTGCGGCAAAAGATATTACTGAAATAGACAGGCTTAAGAAACACCTTAAGGTTGAATTTGACATGAAGGACCTTGAGGTCGCAAGAAAAATCCTTGGGATGGAGATAAAGCGAGACTGCAAAGCAAGAAAGTTGTACCTAACATAGGAGAGTTATGTAAAGCAGGTGGTTGAGCGCTTTGGCATGCAAGAAGCAAAATCTGTCAAGACACCTCTTGCCGCTCACTTCAAATTATCAGAGTTACTATGCCCGAAATATGAAAAAGAAAAAATTGGCATGTCACAGGTACCCTATGCAAGCGCGGTTGGCAGTCTTATGTACGTCATGATCTGTACCCGCCCAGACATAGCACATGCAATCAGTGTTGTGAGCCGGTACATGACAAATCCGGGAAAAGCACATTGGGAGGCAATTAAATAGATCCTGCGTTACTTATAATGTACTTCTAAAACCAATCTTGTTTTCGGTGGAACTAATGAATCGTTTGCAGGATACTCAGACTCGGATTATGCCAATGACCTTGATAAGAGGAGATCGATTACCGCCTACATCTTCACTATAGGCGAAACTGCAATAAGTTGGAAAGGCGGCCAACAACCAACTGTCGCCCTCTCCACCATTGAAGTAGAGTACATGACTATTACAGAAGCGATTAAAGAAGCAATCTGACTTGAGAACCTGATAAAAAAACTAACTTCTCAAAATGAGGACATAGTCGTGCATAATGACAGTCAGAGGGCAATTCATCTATCAAAATATCAGATGTTCCATGAAAGGACGAAGCACATCGACGTCAGATTCCATTTCATTAGGGATATTATTTCAAAAGGAGAAACAAAGCTTCAAAAAATTGACACGGCTCACAATCCTGTAGATATGCTGACTAAAGTACTACCAACGACCAAATTTGAACACTACCTAAACTTGGTAAGACTCATTCAAGGCACAAGTTAACCCTATAGGGCTCTTGGGAGAAGAGGAGAATACTACATCGGGCTTAAAATTCATCAAAGGAGAAAATTGTGAGGGTTGAATCATTTTAATCCCGACCCAATATGAAATGGGCCAGCTAGATCAAAGAAAGAAGAAAAAAAAGGAGAAAAAAAACACAACAGTAGGTTCTTTGGGCTTGGTCCAGCCCAGGCGAGCCGAGCCCAGCCCGCGCGCCAGGCTGCTGGCAGCCACGTGCGCTGCATGAGCCAGCACTGCTAGCGTGCAGCGTACGCGCCAGCAGCAGCTGGCGCTGCACGCGGTTTCCTCTTGCCGCCCACCAATTTTGACCAAGCATACATCAAGCCATCGCCTCTAATTTACTGCTTCAATCCGGATTAATTGCTCAAAGTATTCACATCAGCCGTCTGTTCCAAATCAAACACATCAGAAAAATAATTGCCAAAATTTCCTCTACCGAACCAGGCATGAGTTGGCTCTCCCCCTCTATTATGAATAGGGGTCTAATATGTAGTTTCAAGATCATCCTGGCATCCCAAAGCATCTCATCTACTTCGTTTCTCAAGCAAGCTTTATTTTCCGGTGGTGGCTCTCTTCCCTTTCACACCGTCTCAGGCAGAAGCAAGAAGATCAAAGACGTCGCATCCACAATTTTCAGGCAGAAGCAGGAATCCAGATTTTGGGGTGCAAAAAAATATCTGAGTAAAGGCAATATTTTTTCTTTTACAGTTTAGTTATCAGTTGTATTCAGATTCTCTTATATTGGCCGTGTTTTCTCCTCCTTCCAATAAAATCAAGTGTCATTTTCTCCCCATGGAGTAGGCCCGGTACCCCGCCGGGCCGAACCATGTAAATTTTGATGTTCTTTCTGTTTTCAGGATTTATTCGTTTTGATATTATTCCTTTTTGGCGTGGATTTTTGGATCCTTGCAGGAAGACTCAATTTCTTCCTAACAACCAACATGGGCCATTCATCTTGATATGGGAGAACCATAAGTTACAGTAAAGTTACCAGTAAAGGAGTACAATATCATGTACCTTTTGTTGTTCCGTGATGAAAATCCATGGTTCCTTCACGACCAATATCATCTAGGAGTATGTCAAGAAACCACTCTCTAGAGTCCTTATTTTCGCTCTCAACAACAACCACCGCTAAGGGGAAATACTGATCATTCGGATCTCTACCAACATCGACCAATAGAATTCCACCATTTAAGAAACACCCGTCAAATACAATGAATGGTTTGTAGGCTCTTAAGAAACTAGTACATACATTTCAGGCACATGTATAACCTCTCGAAGTGTCTTTCTTGTCCTCCTGTGTTTAAAGCTTTTTTTTTCAACTTAAGAGTGATTCCGAGATTAGTCCTGCTGATTTCATTACAATAATCCCATAGTTGAGTGTATTGCTTCCTAAAACTTCCTGCTATAATCTCCTTAGTAATCTTTCTTGCTGAATATGCCTTGTAAGGAGAAATTTCAGCTACATAGTTTGCTTTAATCTCTTCTATTCATGCCCTCAAACTTAGCTGCTTATTAGTGTTCACATTGTGAAGTATTTTTTGTGCTACCCACTTTCCAGATGCCAACTTGCCCTTGTATTCTCGTACACAGGTGTGTCTATCATTGAGAGTCTTCTCTCTATAAGTTTCTTGATGCCCCACTTTGCTTAGAAAACACATCCATTCACACCCTCCTTACATTTTACCCTACACCTCACTTTGTCATTTTTAACAAACCTCAAAGCTCGTCCATGAATTAAGGACCATTCTTTTATAGCAACTTTAAACTGCTCTACTGATGTAAGTTTCATTCCCAATTCAAATCTAAACCCCTCACGCATTGCAAGTGGATTGTAGCGAGGATATGTAATTCTTGGCCTACTCGCATCATCAGAAGGTCTATCATTTGAGTGCAAATCCGTTGTGCAACAACTTGTTGGGACGCAAGCCATTCCAAACCAATTTATTATGATGCAGTTGGTTGTCACACAACTGGTTGTGATGCAGGTGGTTGTGATGCATGTTGTGAAACTTCTACTTGGAAACCATCTTGATTTATATCTTCTTCTAACAATAGGCCTTTTGCTAATGCTAGTGACATGCAATCTAAATTAACAGGTACTTGAATATAGTGACCAAAGCAATCATCACCATCATCTTCAGAGTCATCAAATCTCACATCCTCGTCACTTTCTTCACTATTATTCTCCTTTTCCTTATCACTTTCATCATCTTATTCATTGCAAGGTGGGATATCATTGTCTTCAAATGTCAATTCAACCCCTTCTCCCTTATTGCATTTATATATTATGTAAACATCGACCTTCTTAGATACCATACCAAGAGCTGTCTTAGCAATATTCATAGCTTCTGCATCATTTTTAACTTCAATTGGCCCATTTTCAAGAGACAATCATGGTGTACAAAAATAAATCTTCACTGTCCCTTTATAGCCAATTTCCTTAAGGATTGCAACCATTTCTTGCGGTGACCATTTGTCAAAATCACAATCCAGAGCACTATAAATTGTCCCACCAACATAAGACAAACACTTGCCTTGTAACATGCAACCCCCATGATATATGTTCACATTAAATGGTTTAGACATTTCACCTGCACAAAACCAACATTATAGTCAGTTTCGAAACGAACCAACATTGCACAAAACTAACATTGCAAATTATTGCTTCAATATAGAGTTAATCTGTGGGTTGTCTGGGTTACACGAACGTCCAAACAGCACTGAAAACTAGCACTGTGATTAAGCAAGGATTCTCCTCTGAAATTTTTGAAATGATGCACAAAATGGAACTGATACCACTCATGCAAAAAGTGCATAAAAGCAAAACATTGGAGCAAGCAGTAGCAAATATCACTCATCCATACTAATCTTCTTCTAGATGTGTTTGTTCACTCTAGTTGAAGACGTAAACTTATCCCGAACAATCAACCCAGAAGAAGGTGAAGGTGGAAATAAGTTCCTCCAATATCTCATAGAAGAATTGTACAAGAAGTAACTCAGAGTTAAGATTAGCAGATATATTGAAAGAAGTAAATGAGGAGAATTCTTTGATGAAAACACAAAGGTATTGTCATATGAGTTCAGTCTTCCGAGTATCTCTAGCTTCATCTTCTTCCATCTCTTGAGCATCTGACCCCATTATTGAACAAGTATGGGACCAATAAAACCACTCATTTAGAACTGCAGGATCCATCTTCTTTGCCTCCTCAAGGCCAAAGATTGTGCCCTGATCGTTTGAAGAGCATGGAGCAACAAGTTCCATTTCTAAAGCTTTTGAAGAATCACTTGGCAGATCAGCTGTGTCAACAACTTGAGTTCAATGAGCAGCCATAGTCTCATCAATCCACTCACCAGGAAGAATAAAGGTGGCTCCTTGGCTGCATTCTTGTTGCTCAATGGATCTCGTTGCCCCATTAATCTTTTCCTCATCGTTTTCACCTACTTTTACTGCTATCAATTCAAATGCATGAATTGATTCCATCACCTCCAAACTTGATTCGTGCTCTTGAGGGCCATCTTCAATTCCACTTGTCAATTCTTTTCGAGGTAAACAAACCTCGGTTAACCCAAAAACCTAGCCATCAGATTTTCAGAAAGTATGCTCTGATCCCCATGAATGTTTGCAAAACCCTCCAGCAAATCTCCTTGCTCTTGTAAAGATGGAACAAAACCTGAGTTCATGAAGAAAAGTAATAATTTGCGAACAAGAAAACCACAATGAGACACAGATTCCACGCTGTTTTCAACAAATTTCCTTTTTGATCTTGATGGTGTGAACTTTCTCATTGCGATGGTTTTTGTCGAGCAGCCGATGGCTTCCGCCAGCAAGCTTTCGTAAGCAGGCGATTCCTTCCAGGAGCGGCTTGTTGTTTGGGCGTTCATGTTCCGTAATCCTCTCTCCCGAAACCAGTAACAGAGAGATAAAGTGAAAAGGTGAAGAAAAAAAATACTTATTATCCGGATAAGATATAAACAATGGAGCATCTTGATTAGGCAAAATTGCTTTTTGATTACAAAGCTTTATCTTCTTTACTTTGTTCACCATTTTTCCGTTTCATAGATTGGGAGCAATATCTTTTCCTTCAAGATTTTTAGGATAAATAAGGTTAAATGTTTGAGTTTTAGGAATTTAGATAAATTTATAATGTATAAAGTAATATTTATTTTAAATGATATGGCAATATATACTTTAAATGATATGACAATAAATAAAATTAATTTTATTGCAGGTTAACAAAGGATTGTTACGCGGGATAATATTTAACATTGTTAGTTATCGGAGTGACGACAATGACTAATTCCCCAACGGAGTAAAATTACGAGGACTAAAATCAAAATTTTTAAACTATAGGGACCAAAATTAAAAAATGGTGAAACCGTAAGGATCAAAATTGGATTTATCCCAAATTTTTAATACTAACAAATGAAAGAATATATTTTTTTTGCCAAAAATAAAAGATTACTTATATATTAAAAAGAGTCCGCTCGAACATCTAAAATGTCTGAATACAAAATTGCCTCGAGCCTCGGAGGCCTAACTAAAGACCAAACAAATCGATTTTTCAACACACGAGCCTAGTTTTATGCCCAATTGGCAGTTTTGTTGCCATCTCGACGAATAAAACAAAAAGTTAAACAATTGCATAAAGACCTCAAATGTAATACGTTGGAAACTAAAGTACAGATGACAAATGAAAGAATCTTACTTGCAACTACGTACATTGGAACCATTTGATTAGACATATGAAGTTAGATAACGTTGAGGATATAAAATAAGAAATTACAAAGTTACCGTTTAGATGCAGAATTTTGTTATTATGCACAAAACAAAAATTTATTTGTTCATCAATCTATGCAATATAAATCATCAAAGTTGCCCGATGTCTTCTTATTTTAATTTTTTATTACGACATGCTTAATAGATTAACTGGGCTCATCAACTTCATATGCTCAAGCTACTAACTTAATTAAACGGGTTAATCTAAAGTTTCTCATTTTTGGGCAATCCTTTCTTATATTGGCTCAATCACTATGTCTAGGACTATGTCTACTCTGATACCATTTGTTATGATCCATTCGATTGAATAACTTGTTCATCAACTTCATAGGCTTGAACTATTGATATAATTAAAATGCTTAAGTTGAAGTTGATAATAATCTACAGATAAACTCTTATTAATTAACACAACATCCAATATACTCCTGATGTATGACTAAACTAAAGGTATTAATATCTTTCTTACTTATGTCTTGACGTCCTCGTCAAGACCTAACTCAAGTCTAATACATAATACAGTATCACACCCAAATGACTGAGTTACTTGAAAGATGCAAGTCGACATCGAACACCTTTGATTTTGAAATCTACTAAAGATCTTCCCCAAGCTAGGGCAAACAAAGCAAAGACATCAGGCCTTACCGGATAAGGAATGCGAAGGTCTTTCCTTCGAAAGGAGACTAAGAAAATAAAGAGCTATGCTATTGATCAACCCTTTCATAGTTACTCCGAATCAAAATGCCTCTCTCCCATTCTTCGTGAGGCAGGCAAAGTCAAAATTGAAATGCATAAATATGGAATTGGGGATGGTTGCGCTTTTGATTTTCTTTAAGGGAATGCGAAAGGCTTTCGAGGACCACCCATGCTTTGTTTGGATACAAAGGCGAGGAGGGATGGGGAGGGGTGGAGAGGGGAAGGATAAAGAGGGGTGGGGAGGCGAAGGGAGGGATAGGGAAGGATAGTTAATCTCATGTTTGGATAGAATAATTAAAAAATGGATGAGAAGGGTGAGATGGTATATCGCTCTCCTTGCTTGGATAGAAATTTTAAATGGTAGGGCGTGGGAGGATAATTTTAATAAAAAAAATTAAAAATTAAAAAAATTATTTATTTATATTCTTTAATAATTTGTTAAAAAATTAATTAATACAAATAACAAAAAATTTAATAACCAAACTTTTAAAAAATTACCAACAAATAATAAAAATTAATTAAAAAATGATATAAAAGGAAAGAGGAGTTAAATGATTTAAGAAGAATTTTCATTTTCATATTAGGGTAAAATAGTATTTTTGATGACATTAAAATGTTCTAAATTTTTATCCCTCCTTATTACACTAAAATGGTTGAATAAATATTTGAGGTGTTTGGTGAAATTTAAAAAAGTGTTTAACACGTCCAAATCTCTCTCCTCTTTCTAAAATTGAAAATATAAAATAATTAACCTCCCTTCTCCCTCCTTATGACTCCTCATTTCACAATCCAAATAAATCATTAAGGTGTTGTTTGGTTAGCGAAAATTATTTTCTAATTTGGTTTCAATGAAATTGAAAACTTAGTTTCGATTTCTAATTTTTAGTTTTCTAAAAACGCGTTTGATTAATGAAAACAACATCATTTTTAGTTGGTTGAAATCAGTGAATATTTATTTGGTTATAAAAAATAATATTAATTTTTCTTGAACAATTTTAGTAGTAGTATGATTTTTTATTAAACAGTAAACTAATTCGTATGAAATAATTCATAAAACTTAATATGGTTGTAGAAGATCGCATATTGTATTTGTAGTTAGTTTACAAAATTAAATATTTGCTAATATGATTATAAAATATTTGTAAGATTTAATAAATTAAGTTATTGATAATTTAATTTTTTTGTTCAACTAGATATAAAATTAATTAATAATTATTATAAAAATATATAAAAAATAAGTTCAATTGTCTAAAATTAGTTTTGATCAAATTAAAAAAAAAGTTTTGATCAAATTATAAATAAATTGACTTTAAAAAAAATTGATTATTTTAAAATTTAAGTTTGAGTCAATTAAATATAAATTGATTTATATAATTAATTTATCAATTTAAGATAATAGTTTGAGTTCAAAATGATGATTTTTATTTTTATAAATTAGATATAGTTTAATTTATTTTTAAATTAATTAATTTTATAAAAATATTTATAATTATAAAATTACCATTGTATTTTGATAATGAAATCGACGGTCTCGAAATCACATAAAACGATGATTTTTTTTAAAATTTTTATTAAGAAAATTAGTTTCATTGAAATTTATTTTTATTTTGATTTCGATTCAGTTTCATAAAAATACTGAACCAAACATATTTTTATAAACAATTTTAATTTTAATAAAATCGGAATCATAAAAATAAATTTAATTTCGCTAATTAAATATGTCCTAAAAATTCAAGCTACGGGTGTAGAAGAAAAATCGTAAGGTTAGAGTTTAAAAAAACTCTTCATCGAAGTGCGCGAACGACCGCCGAACGTTTGCATGTTTTCGGGAAGCATCCAATGTTACGAAGCTTAAAGACGCTTCTCACCTTCCTTTCCTTTGCATATGGAATTGTGGATGGCCTTGGGACATCGCAGCTTATCAATCCGACGGAACCCAACTGCCAGATGATGAGATCCGGATCGATGGACATGATGCCATTATTGGGACTCCTCCATTAGCTTTTCGAAAAGTGGCTCCCGTCGCCTCCCGAAATCTGCTCATCAATCTACGCCTCCTCTTCGGGCACTTTGAGGTCCACACCAGCTATTTATTGCTAGCCTACTACATGTTCTCTAGCAGATGGCTCTTGGGCTCCTCTAAACTGGGCCCAAGTGGATCTCCTCCCAACAAGCCGAACAGGGGTCTAGCTCAGTGGTCCAGCCCAAGCCCGGAGACAAGGATACCATTCAACGTGGTCCCCTCCACGGCTCCACCTTTGATCAATCCGACTTATGCAATGCAAGCTCACCAACTTGAAGAATCACGTGATGAATTGGTCTCAGACAACCCTCTATGCAGTCATCATAGTGTAATGGAACCTAATTTTCATTGAGTAAATTTCACATATAATTTTTCAACTTTGACACATCTTAATTATTATATTCTTCATCTTTATTTTATAAATCAAAATTTTTTAAACTTTGTAAAATATATCTGATAAACCTCTATGATCGGCTAATGCAGGTTTGATGATGTGACAGCCACATCATCTTTGAAAATTTTCATAGATGATCATTGAACTTAGCATTTCTTAAGTACTATATCCTTCATCTTTACTTTATAAGCCAAAATCAGAAAAAAATCATAAAATATACACAACGTATACAAATAAAAAATTCATGCCCCGACCCGATCCGAAAAAATTCGTGCCTAACCCGGCCCGAAAAATTTCGTGCTCGGCCCGGCCCAAAAAATTTTGTGGCCGTCCTAGCCCGAAAAAATTCTTGCCTGGCCAGGTCCGAAAAAATTCGTGCTCGGCCCGGTCCGAAAAAATTCGTGCATTGCCCAACCTATCTCGCCCCGGCTCGGGCCGACCTGAAAAAATTTGTGCTCGGCCCGACTCGAAAAAAATTCATGCCCAACCCAAAAAAAATCGTGCCCGACCCAACCTTGCCCGATCCAAAAAGTTCATGCCCGGCCCGGCCAGGCCGAAAAAAATTTGTGCTCGATTCGGCCCGAAAAAATTCATGCTCGGCTCGGCCCGGCTCGGAAAAATTCGTGCATTGCCCAGCTTGTCCTGGCCCAGCTCAGGATGACCCGAAAAAATGTATGCCCAGGCACGACCTGAAAAAATTCGTGCGCAACTCGGCCCGAAAAATTTCGTGATCGGCCCAACCCAAAAAATTTCGTGCCCGGCCAGGCCGGAAAAACTTCGTGCTCAGACCTGCCCGAAAAAATTCGTGCATTGCACAACCTGTCCCGGCCCGGCTCAGGCCGACCCGAAAAAATTTGTGCCCCGGCCCGACCCGACTCGAAAAAATTCGTGCCCAGCCCAAAAAAAATCGTGCCCGGCCCAACCTTGTCGAGAAAAATTCGTGCTTTGGCCAGCCTATCCCGACCTGGCTTGGGCCGATTCAAAAAATTTTGTGCCCGACCCGGCCCAAAAAAATTCGTGCACGACCCGACCGGAAAAATTTGTGCCCGGCCCTGCCCGAAAAAGTTCGTGTCCGACCCGGCCCAAAAAAATTTGTGCCCGACCTAAGCCCAAAAAAATTCTTGCCCGACTAGGCCAGAAAAAATTTGTGCATTGCCCAGCTTGTCCCGGCCCGGCCCGAAAAAATTCGTGCATTTTGTGAATTTTTTTCGGTTTTGGCTTATAAAGTAAAAATGAAGGATATAGTAGTTAAGAAATACCAAGTTCATGGACCATCTATGAAAATTTTCAAAGATGACGTGACTGCCATGTGATGAAACCTACATTAGCCGGTCATAGGGACTTATCAGATATATTTTATAAAGTTTAAGAAGTTTTGGTTTATGAAATGAAGATGAATGATATAATAGTTAAAAGGTGTCAAGTTGAGGGACCATACGTGAAATTCACTCAATTTTTCTTCGAAGGAGGATAAACACACTCTGACTGTGAGGAAATTTCACACGGCTAGGAGCAGTTTCAGTTCAATTTCTGTTCGTCGAAGTGTGAGGATTGCCAAGAAATCCGAACAAGGGAATATGTCTAAAAGGGCTGCATTGAGGAAGGTAAATCGGATGAGGGGTAATTCACATGCCATAGATCCACCTCTGTCAAGTGTCAACCACTTCATCCCGAGGGGTTAACGAAGTCGCCGTGACAAACATTCTTCATGCTGGCTTGTTCAACAAATCAAGGAGTCAGGCTCCGACTGCACCGAAGATCAGTCCCTCGTTGTCAACGCCGTTGGGGTTCCTTTGGCCTAGATGAACTGGCCAACCCTTTCCTGTGTTTTGTCGGGTCATTTTTTGTGGTTGCTTTTGTCATGGTTTGGGATAGTTCTAGCACTTTATTGTGGATCGTTCACGAACTTAATCGACTCTCTGAAAGATACATGTCTAAGCTCGCGAAAAAGAAATGCAATTGTAGGCTTTTCGTCTTGATGAAAACTAAGCTAACTAGTATTCAGTATAATTTATTGAAACAAATATCTGGATTCAAGTTTTGCTCTACAATCTCACATCATGCTATTGACGCTCAAGATTTGTCGGGTACTCGGGTAGCATTCTACTGATTTGAGATTTTGTGTACTGGAACAATTTGTCCATAAACAACGAAGAGTTTTACTATTTATCTGTATCTCCAACATGTTAAATCAACGAGTAAGATGCATGTGGTTGGTGTTTATGGCCCACCGAATAGACACAGACGTTTAGACTTTCTTTGGGAGCTGAAGAAAGTCATTGACGCTTCTAACGGTCCGATCATCATCGGAGGAGATTTTAATATGACTAGACATGATGGTGAAAGGAGGAATTTCATGGGCAATCCTATGGATTCTAGGAGATTTTCAAATTTCATTTCGAAAAATAAACTCCTCGATCTTCCCTTATCAAGGACCACCTTTACATGGACCAACAACCAACTTAACCCATCTACAGCTAAACTTGATAAAGTTTTCATCAAAAGCTCTGAATATAGTCGTGTAACCTATCGTTTCGATCAGAAAATATAGTTTGGAAACATAGGACATACTTTGAAGACTTGATTCGGGTTAGATACATCAGTACATGACACAATAATAAGCTAAAACAAAACCTTAATCTTGGTGATCTAAATTTTAATTGCATAATTAAAATTGGGTTAAGGGTCAACATAATATGTTATGAACCAACACATAAAGTTTGCATGAAATAAAACCACACGAATTCATGAAATTACGGGTCTAAGAGATAGGGGTCGGGTTTGGAGTGTTGAGACGCTTCTTAATAATTACACCCCTAGGACACCGTATGAGAATCTTGACTTATGTCATGTTGTGCCATATCTTTATGAATGGCAGAGCGGCTCGATTAGGAGCCGGATTGCGGGCTAGGCCCGAAAAGTTGGATGACAAATTCCCAACTTGTGGAACAAGTTCGAAGGGTCTTTCCCAATTGTTCCAGTTTGGCCTCGTGGGATAAGTTCGGAGGGCCTACCCGATTATCCCCAAGGTGATTTTTATTTAAAGAGGAATAAGTTTGCAGGGCCTTTCCTAATTATTCCTGTGATGTCTTAAAAGAGTAAGTTCGAAGGGCCTTCCCGATTATACTAGTATGTGCTGTTGCCT
Source organism: Canna indica (assembly GCA_034359265.1). Classification (NCBI taxonomy): domain Eukaryota; kingdom Viridiplantae; phylum Streptophyta; class Magnoliopsida; order Zingiberales; family Cannaceae; genus Canna; species Canna indica. The sequence goes on from CP136892.1 coordinate 18,854,269, forward strand.
TCGGGCATGCTAGGCTTCGGCCTGATGTACTCCACTCTTGGAGGGTTGGATGCCTTAAGGCATGTGTGGCCAGTTGGCCTGTTAGCTAGTCACATCTTTGTGATTTTACCTCCTGTAGAGATAGATATATTCTTGCTATCTCTGTGCTATTTTTGTGGGGGTTGGTAGAATCGCTCACTGAGTCTTTGAACTCATCCGTTGCCGTTTGATTTCTGTTTTACAGAGCCTGACCGGTGAGGTGGGTTGGAGCACTTAGCGCCGCTGGAGGGCAGAGGAGCCGCATGATCTCATAGCAGTCCTAGTTAGGGTTGTAGTCGAGTCTTTTGATAGTGGTCATGCACTTTTATTGGTTTGATTTGGAGTTGTAGCCCCTGACGGCATTTATGTTATTATTTCAGACTTTATTGTATCTAGACTTTTAAAATATTGAACTTAATTTGATATTTCCGCTCTTTACGTTTCAGTTAAACTACATGTAATAAACTCTGTTTTGATTTGCTTTTCATTTGAAATGAAACGTGTTATTTCTTTCCGCTATTATTTATTTATTTAGTTGGCATGTGCATGGTTTAGGCTGCGGGGTATAGACACGTATACCTTGGCTGGTCACGTGACCCTGAGTTGGGGCGTGATAGAAGGACCCCCCCCCCCCCACCGTCAGCGTTGAACCTAACTAGGAGAGACACCGAACCGGACCAGATTACTCGGATCCTCAGGCAGGAACATTTGGCGCCCACCGTGGGGCCGAGTAAAGATTACCTTTCCCACAATGGTTCGAAAGTGACCATCACCGCATGCCAATGGCAACGACCCGACGGCGATGATCGATCGTAATCTGGTAACGCTAAAGCAGTGAGGAGCAATGCTGCGGCACCAGCAAATCCTCCCCCTAAAGACCCCCAATGTTGGATAAATGATTTGGAGGCTGAAAACCAACGGCTAACAACCCGAATACAAATGCTAACACGACCTCAGGGATAACTCCCGGCTGACCACGAGCGTTGTTGCTCGGAGCATGGAGAAAGCAACCACTCCAAAAAAAAGAGACCAATTCTCAACCTTCTCGACAAAGTCTCTAGCACCCACCGCCCGAAAAAAGACGAAGATCCCACAGCCAGAAAACTGTAACTGCCCTCCCTCTCGACGCGGGACCCTTCGCTAAACACATCATGGCAACCGCCTCCCACTGAGAAGTTAGTTGTCTACCACCCTAACACCATACAACGGTACAGACGACCCCGCGCTACACTTGACGACGTTCAGGACTACGGTGCTCTATAGATCCTTTAAGACTTTCCAAGGAAAAACCGCTCTGTTATGGTTTGCCTCCCTCCCGCCAAGATCCATTCAGTCCTTCGAGGACTTGTCCCGCGTCTTCCTCAACCGGTTCACCACATCACGGGTATATCATAAGATGGTGGCTGCCCTCCATTATGTCAGGCAGGGGCAACATGAGCCCCTAAGAGAATACCTGAATAGGTTTCTGGCCATAGCGGCCGAAATTCCCAATCTCAACCCATAAATCAAGCACTACTCCATCAATCTCGGGCTAAAGCCCGAACTCTTTGCCAACTAGATCATCCTGACAGACCTAAGGACATGGTCGAGTTTTAGTTTTTTTTTTTACCAAGGCAAAGGTCGAGTTTCAGTAGAAAACCTCTAACTTCATAAAGATGGAAGAGCTCCGAGAAGTTAAAAAGATTCACTAGCAAAACCTCATGGCCATTGTCGAAGACAAAAAGTCTTGAAAGGGAGACAGAAAGAGTGAAAATCACAACCGCCACGAGCAGAACAATGGCCGAGGCCCGAGGTCACCACCTCGTTTGAGTGCCTGATTCGAAAGGTATAGTCCTTTCAATACTAAGAACGAAACCATCCTTCATGACATCTACCACTTGAAGCTCATCAGATACCTCGGCAACGCGAGAAAATAAAAGCTACCGCCGAATGCTGATATGAGCAAGAAGTACGCATTCCACGACACTACGGTCACACCACCGAGGAGTGCATAGTACTTGGTGATCAATTAGAAGATTTAGTTTGAGAAGGACACTTGGATAAATACATCCATCCCAGAAAGAGAGAGGTCGTAGCAGGAGCCGCGACCCTAGGCGATGAAGCCGGACACCCCCAAATCCCCACTCAGGTTGTAGGGAAGGCAGACGAGCTGACCGTTTAGGAAATGAACCCCAAGGGATCATCAACAACATCGTTGGTGGACTTACAAGGAATGGAGAGCCGAGCTCTGGCAGGAAAAGATCTTTCCAAACAGAAATGACGGTCGATAGCGCCATACACCCACATCAGCCTCCTTCAAGAACCCCAGAAATACTGTTATATGAATCTAATTTTCATGGAACTAATCAAAATCTACACAACCCAGTCGTAATCTCTATGATTGTAGGAAATTTCATCATCATAAGTGTCCTAGTCGACCAAGGCAACTCTGCTGACATTCTCTTCTACTCTACATTCGAGAGAATGCAATTAACAGAAGCCTCACTCACCCCATGCAAGGGAGACCTGGTGGTCTTCTGAGGAGAAAGAGTTGACGTCCGAGGAGCTATATGGCTAAGGACGACGTTCAACTCCCAACCAAAGGCAAAAAAAATTGATGTACAATACCTTATCATTAACGTTCCCAGTCCATACCACATGATCTTAGGACGACCATCCTTGAACAATCTCGGAGCCATCATATCCATCCCCACCTAGCGAAAACGAAGGTAGGCGTGCTACACACTGACCAGAAAGAAGCCTGATGATGCTATAACGAAAGCCTCATGTCCCACCAACACTTTCCGCAATCTAGGGCAAATAGTCAGCCGAAGCCTCCGAGTCAAGCTCAAGAAGGGACATACGAAGGCAACCCTGACTCAACCCTTGAAAGGACTCAAGCGTGATCAAAACTCCACAACAATCACTAATAAAGCTCGAAATCGAGCACTCCTCATGTACGCACAATTTCTTTATTACTTAATAAAATTGCATTCCTCGCATTTTTTCTCTGTGAATGTGCGGGGAACCCTACGGCTATCTCGCCGCTTCAACGAGTATTTCATTATTTGAAACTTGCTTGAGTCCTCATGCATGAACTCGATCTAAACCCCTCCAGCACGGATCTTTGCCCTCAGAGCCATTGCTTCCGACCCCAGAGCCCAGCATTCTAGTTAGGGACTAGAACTCGGTTTTCACCAGTCTGGCTCGCCGGCCTCATTGCCTATCTTGGGCTCCTATGCCCTCCACAACCCCCAAGCACGCCTATTGCAAGCTCGATTTTCACCGAGTTTGGTCCTCAGCCCTAAATGTGGCCTCTGGCTCAGTTCGGCATGCTCTAAAATGAGCAACACGACTCCTCGCATGCGTTTCTGCCTTACGCTCCTCGACGAGCTCGGCTTGAACCCCCCGAGTGCAATCTTTGGCTATCACGTCACTACTTTCGACCTTATAGCCCTTATTCAACTCCTCGCACGCGGTTCCGCCTGTTGGCCTAAGGTTTTCAACCTTGGTTTTAATCTCGATTTTGATGATAACAAATATGGAACTAATGATTTCATGAACAGTTATTTTTAGGTTCCATATCGGTTAGCGCACGACGTCCCCGATCAGAAAAATTAGAGAAATCGGCAAGGACGCTCGTCGACGCTCGAGATTCTTCGGGAAGATAGAGTTTAGGTTTAGGGTGTCTAGAATGTGTTGTAAATCCTCACGATGATGCAAAGAAACCTAAAAACCAAACCCGAATTCCAAAATATGAAAACCCAAAAAATTAGAAAATGCCTTGAAATTCACTATGCTTAGGGAGCTCCTTGGAGGGCTATATAACCTAGACATTTTCCTGGTACAAAAAATATCGGTAATTGTTTCTTAGCTAAAAACTAGATAACGAGATATTTTAAAGGTTTTTTTGGAAGTCTTTAGCCTACCCATATTTGACCTGGGAGATTATACAAGTTCCGATTTTCGAAAATTTGTACTAGACTCCAAAAGTTAGATTTTGATTCTTAAGGATTTTGATTTTTTAAATATTTTTATTGAATCCAAATAGGGGATAATCCTTATATAATATTTATATTTTAAAGTTATTAACTTTAAGTAGACTTAGTAAAGACGGAACCCAAAAATTAGCCCTGTCCAGAAAAATACACAAGAATTCAACCTTGCCCAAATTCAGTCGACCGACTAGTCAACTGGCAGAAGGTGAAGGCATTTCAGTTGATCGACCGATGCCCAGAATGGGAAGAATGCCTTCGGTCACTCGGTCGGTCGACTGACAATCGACCGGACCTACCACCGGCGGGGGGAAACAACTCTATTTCTGGCCGTTGAGCAATATTTCACCTGAGCACACTTCATGGTTCTATAAATACTAATGTCTTAGCCTTCCTTTGATATTTTTGATCACTCCTAAACTTCATTTAACCATCCTTGATCATTCCTAAGCTTTCACTGAGCCATTACTTAGAGAAACCCTAGCTTTCCAACTTATCTTTCTTGAATTTGCCTTCAAGCTTGATTTGATTCATCACCTAGGCATTAAAAGGAGCTAGGATTCATTGTTTGGAGCTAAGTATAAGTTGTTTGATTTGTTGCTCCATTAAGTTGTGTATTTTCTTGTTTATTTCATTGTATTTGAGCTAGTTTGTGAAGACCTAGGTTGTTAGATCTTGAAATTGGGTGGTAGCCTTGGTGTTTGAGGTTTAAATCCATCGGTGTAAACTTAGTTTACTAGGATTAGTATTGTTGTCCTTTAGGTTGAGGTGGGAGAGTGCTCTCGGTAGGAAGGCGGAGACTTCCGAGAGTGGAAGTGTCCTCGGTGTGAGAGCGGAGACTCTCCGATGAAAACATCCTCGTTGTAAAGGAAACAATTAATTTAGTAAAGTTTAGTTTGAAAATCCTAAGTGGGGTGCTTAGGTAGTGGAGTAGGCATTGGGGCCGAACCACTATAAATCATTGTGTTTGCATTGATATTTTGCTTGTGTTAATTGTTTTATCATTAATCGCTTCCATATTTAGTCGTTTAATTGTGAATTGCCTAAGTAGTTTAAGAAAATATTTAAAACAGAATTTAAGCAAATAGATTTAGTTAACACACTATTCACCCCCCTCTAGTGTGGTCATTTCACCAACATTTGGTGTCAGAGCGGGTCCGTAGCTTGAGATTTCACCGTCTCTTCTACACTGTGCTTCGATCCGAAAAATGGCACTAGTGTGTAGCGTCTGTACCACCTAGGTTTGATGAGTCAAACTTTGGTCTTTGTAAAGGAAGAATGTATACATTCTTAAAGACTCAATGTATAGGTATGTTTAATATGGTAAAGTCAAAATACATAGAACATAAGGAAAATATGGATGCATTGACCCAAGAACAAATTAATAGGTTTGAATTAAATGCTAAGACAACAAATTACATATATTGTTCTTCGGAAAATAATATTTTTGAAAAAGTCATGCATTGTACTTTGGCTTTTGATATTTGGGCAACTTTAAACATGCTATATGATTATGCCAAGCCCAATGAGATTGACAGTTCTAATGAAGGTAGTGATGACAATGGTCATTCACCTACCACTAATCTTGATTTTGATGCCCATAGCTTTCTAGTTAAAGGAGTAGCTCCAAGAGCCGAAAAATAAAGGTAGTATGTCATGCATGCAAGGAAAAGGGGCATGTGAAAAAAAATTGCTCTTTCATGAAGAACAAGGCAAAGAAGAGGTCAAACGCTTTCACATCATCATCTTATTCGAATGAAGCATCCTCTTACCATGGCTATGAAGCTAGTTCAAAGGACTACCTCATGAATGCTAATGATGAGGTACACTCTTCTTCTTCTAGTCATGATAATAAAAAGGGTAGTATTAATTCATCTAGTTCTCATGACATGCTTTATGATGAATTAATGGATGAATATAAAATCATGTATGCCTTGATTGTTAAAAAGGATAAAGAAAACAAAAATTAAAGAAGGAAAACTTGACTCTTAGCTCTCATTTATATGATCCTAAACTAGAAAATGAGAAGCTAAAAATTAGTGTCTCTAATCCATGCCATGATGTTTTAAGTATTGACACTAAGGATTTGAAAAATAAAAATGACATGGTAAAAAATGAAAATAACATGTTGAAAACTCAATTGCATGCTTTGCATAAATCTATGAATGATTTGAAAAATGAGATGTTGATTTTGAGTAGAAAAGTTAATATTTCTTCTCTTAATTCTAAAAATCAAAATATCTCATTTAGGAACCTCAAAAGAAAAATGTTTCCTTTAAGAATGCTCATGCTCATCATGTTTTTCATGCTAAACATTCTAACATTAGACCTCATATCCATAAGAATAATGAAAAGAAGAGATTTAATGGACATTGATTTTGTTGTGGTGTTTACGAGCATGCTATTTATGATTGCGCTTTTAAGATGAATCCAAGTGTGGCAAAGACACTTTAGGTTCTTAAGCCCTCTACCCCCCAAGGACCCAAAGTCATTTTGGTACCAAAGATCTCATGCTCTTTTGTAGGGGGAGCTACCACACAAGGATGAATGAGAAATGAAATATTGAAGTTGACCTTGGATCCAAATGAGAAATATTCCAAGAGGTTGCAACTTTAAGCTATCATGATGCCATAGGTATGGAAATTGGCATCAAAGACTTTGGTATCATCTCCTATACCCTCTTGCTTAAATTATAGTTAGATTTTTGATATATGCTTAATATTAGTAGATTTTCCACTCTTGATAAGTTTCAAAAATGTATATATGCAATACTTGGCCATCACGCCACTACTTCCGACCTTAGAGCCCTTACTCAACTCCTCGCACGCGGTTCTGCCTTACGTTCCTCAATGAGCTCGACTTGAACCCCAGAGTGCAATCCTTGGCTGTCACGCCACCACTTCCGACTTCAGAGCCCTTACTCGATTCCTCGCACATAGCCCTGCTCTCCTTAATTATGTATGCTAGGGGGCTCAACGCTTCATCACCACCGCTCGATTTGGAAGCTGGCCTAGGTCAAAACACTGGAACCACCTCGGACACTCCTACCAAAGGATCGGCCTAAAACAAAGATCTTTGGGAGCCAAACGATACTGGACAACCAAATCATAAAGTAAGCCCGTAAAGGGATGACAATTAAAGGGTCCCTCCCCGAGGGGCAATAATTCTTTACATGCCGAATAAAATGACCCACATGTGGGTAATCCAATGGGATTACTTGGCCTCAACCGATGCAACATGAGCCCTCCCTTCCGAAACACCATTCTTTGGAAAATTCTCCTTAGAACGGGTAGAAGTATCCTCCTCGGGCTCCAAAACCACAAGAACATCATCCTTCACCTCCTTGGAAGGGCCAGCCTTTGAAAATCAACTGCGAGAGCTAGAATTCGAGCCTAGTTGATTGCTTTATAAAAACCTATATCGTATATCGTGACAACAACACCATTGAAGTGGCCCACTTCAGCCTTAAGCTTTTGGGCGATAGATCGACATTTGTCCACCTCAGCCTGCAACTGTGCTCTGGTCACTTCAAATTTAACCTGCAATCGCGCTCTGATCACTTCAAACTCAGCCTGCAAACGAGAATTCTCCGCTATGGCCACAGCTAGCTGTTCATCAAGCTTAGCAACTACAGATCAATTTTTTGCCTCTTTTACCCGGATGTTTAGACGATCAACCTCACTGGCCTTGGATTCCAGGGCCCTCTTTAACGGCTCAACCTTGCAAGAATGAACATCCAACTCTTTAAGCAAAGACTCTTGCAACTTCTCGGTCAAACTAAAGAGACCAAACCGAAAAGATTCCCATGGACTTACCCCTGCCGAAGACGCCACCCGAGCACCAGCATGAGCGCCGGTGCCACCTTTGGAAGGAACGGCTAAAGGGGATTCTCCCATCATCTCCACAGGCACAATCGTAACACCCCCCACTGGGAGATTTGCCAATTGGGGGCTTGGACCCTAGATGGTACTTATGTTTCTCTTACGCTGTCTTAGGGAGGAACAGGGAGGGGTAGGAGCATCCGAGAATGCCAACCGCTCAATTGTCTTTGAAGCAGGAGGTACTGAAGACCTTGAGGGCCGAGACTTCACGGACTTTAGCAAGCTCTCTACCAAGGGATTGTTCTATGAGTCACTTTCCCTCATTGTCGCCCACCAAGTTCGAGCACCAGGAGCCTTCCTCAACGAAGACATTTCCTCTACACAAGACAGGCCAAACGAGTGAGTAACTTTCAGACGAAGAAAAAATGATGAACACACTGCACCACAAAACCTACTTATATACTCCAAAATTTTACTCTGAATATTACTCTGAATATAGTTTTGAAAGTATGTCCTATTTATAGTTTTGAAAGTAATTTGAACATTAAGCATTTATTTGAGTTCGATGGTTGGAGGATTGAGTATAATTGTCTTTTTTAGGTTTTCGAAATGTTTATAAATATTCAAGTTTAGCATATTTTTATATGTGGTTTGTTTGGGTTAGGTTTCGAGGTACGTGGCATGCCCTGACCGGTCATACCGAGTTTGAGGTGTTACAGGATGAGTCAGTTGAAACCTACAGACCTAAGGCAGGACCTACAAGAATAATATGAAACTCACTTGAAGAAGAAGCAGAAGAGATGACGATCAAGCAAACTGTGAAGTTGTTGCCAAAGAAAATCCATAAAACACCGAGTCGGGGAAAAAGATAGACTTTAGAAACAAGAAGAGAAGGGGTTTATAAGTGGTACGATGGGCAAAGAGCTTCCCCTCATCGAACGGTCGGCGATCTCACCAAAGATAAATCTAGACTGCTCAAACGAAAGTGGTGAAAAGCACCTTTTCCGCCATGATCACCTCAAAGAGAAGGGCCAATCAGAAAGCGCCATTCACAAAGAGACAACCCTACTGCAAAAGGCCTCCATACGAGGGACAAAAGCCAAAGAGGCACAAGAACAACATGGCAAAACTACGCTGACTTGACTCACCTCTGGACAAGACATGAAACTGTTTTGGCCTCCACGGCCAGACCCTTCAGCTCGGCCTTCATAGCTGTCCACTTCGTCATGGCCTCCCCGGCCACTTGCTCCAATTCGGCCCTTGCGGCTGCTCACTCCAGTTCAGCCACCCCGACCACCTGCTCTAAACTGGCCCTTGCAGCTGCCCGCTCTAGTTTGGCCTCCACAGCCAGACCCTTCAGCTCGCCCCCCCTGTAGTCGTCCACTTTGTCATGGCCTCCCTAGCCACCTACTCTAGTTCGGCCCTCACAGCCGCTCACTCTTGTGCGGCCTCTATGGCCACTCGCTCCAACTCGGGGTTGGCCTTAGCAGCCACCTGTTTGGCCTCTATGGTCGACCACTCCAACGCAATGTTTAGCTCGGCCTTGCTGACCACCGAACATAACTTGGGAAATATTTTCGAGAACTCTCCAAAGACGACAAAGGACAAGAAAGAGAACTCTACTTAACAGCTCAGCACACAGTCCTCCAAACTCCAACCGAGCTCGAGGACTATGAATTGTACTAGAAGTATTGGGCCTCGTCGGATTAGACCCAGGAACACCCCGCAACTTGGATTAGGTCCCCGCCGACTGTTCTCCTGGACTTGACTCAAGCCAGATGAAATGGCTCCGCCCGGGGGCTCCACCCGGCCAAACAAGGACATCCACATCTTCTCTTATCGCGAGGGATACGCCATTACGAGCCCGTTATCTCCGGGATCAGCCTCGATCCATTTTGAGCAATATCCTTACGAGATTAACGAGCGACGTCATCACCTCCACTTGTAATAAATAAGGACACACACGTCTCAAGTAACCCTAAATTCCAATTTCATTACCTCCACCTTGAAGTCCCCCTAACTTGAGCGTCAGAGTGTCTTTTGGAGGTCCCCCCTCCCTTGGTTGGCATTGAACTTAACCAGGAGAGACACCAAACCATACCAGATTACTCTGATCTTTCGGTAGGAACAACTATCATATATTTCATGCTGATATAGAGTTGCATTACTTTATTTATTATTGTATACGTGTTACAGTGGTGATCAGGGTCAGACACAAGAGTTCACTCGTGATGTAGATGGATCACTTCGCTTCCTAGGTAGGTTGTGTGTGCCGGAGCAACTCGCAATGAAGGAGGAGTTATTAGCGGAGGCTCATAGATAGATTTGCAGTGCACCCATGGAGCACGAGGATGCACCGTGATTTGAGACCATTATACTGGTGGCGAGGCATGACGAGGGATGTTGCATATTTTGTGGCAAAGTGTTTGGTACGATAATAGGTAAATCCAAACATCATACACTTGCCGAGAGACTTCAAAACCTCTCTATTCCTGAGTTAAAATGGGAGCACATCACCAGGGACTTCGTGTTCAGACTCTCTAGGTCTTAGAGGGGCCATGACTTGATATGGTTTATTGTAGATAGATTAATGAAGTTGGCCCATTTTCTCCCTATCAAAAAGATGGCTTCACTTGACTGATAGGCTGAGTTGTATTATAGAGAGATTGTTGGACTTCATGGGGTGCCATTGAGCATCATTTCTGACAGAGATGCGTGATTCACATCCCATTTTTGGGGGAGTTTACTTAGAGCTATGGGCACACATCTTAAATTCATTATAGCCTTCAAACCATATGCAAATGGACAGTCTGAGTGTACTATCCCGACTTTGGAGGATTTGTTGCACTCTTGTGTTCTTGATTTTGGTGGTGGTTGGTAGACGCACTTGCATTTGGTGGAGTTCACCTATAATAAACCTGATAATATCTTCGTTGTAGGGATGGACTGAGGCTTCAGTCAGCTGCAACTTTCTGAACGTTAAGAATAGGATGTCGGTTGAGCTTCCCTAGTTTACTAGGACTTTCCTGACACTGAAATCACACGCGATTACAGAAATGACGATAGGGTCATGCATATTTTTATCAATTCCCTAAGAATTAGATTCATATAACGATATTACCAGGGTTCTAATGCAAGGCCTCTGCGGGAGGGTCGTGTCGTCAATTGTCATGATGGCTCGGAGTGACCTCTTTCTAGCCGAGCTTGTCTCGCCTCCTCCCTTGAATACTTTAGTTATGTGGTCGATGACTCCATGGATTTCACTGCTTGACTGGTCAGTTCTGCTATATCTCGGTTGCCCCCGACGTTCCTCAGGGGTGGCGTTCTGCTCCAACTTCGGTGTTGGGAGTCATAGTCCTGACGGTCTTGACTGTTACTTCTCTTGTGGTCGATGTAGCGTTCGAGGTGGCCTTCCTGTATCAAGGGCTTGATCAAGTCTTTCAGTAACACATACTCCTCTGTGGTATGTCCATAGGTACAATGGAACTAGCACTTCTTACTTTTGTCGACATTAGGCAAGATTTTCTGCTTCCCCGCTTTGTTGGGATACCTGAGCAATTGTAAGTTTCAAATCTTTTGAAGAATGGATCCCTTTTGGTGTTCAATAGGGTGTATTCATCATATATGGGGCTAGGTCAGGAGGACGACCTCCCCCGTTTGGAGTTGTCTCGCTCACGGCGATCTCGTTCTTCCCCTCTTTTATCGAGCTTCTTTACTTTCTTGTCATTGGCGCTCTCTTTGCTAGTCTTCCCGTCGGTCTTTCTAGCCTCTTTGAGCTATTCCATCTCCATGTAGCATACTTCTCACTCCCGAAACTTGGTCATAGTTTTTGGCCTGAACAGAGCTATTTGGTCCGCAAATTGTCCGGGCTTGAGGTCGTGTTTGATATAATACAACTCGACATGATGGGCGAGGTTAGGGATCTCCATGGCCACGACGTTGAACCTCTTCAGATATTCCCTCGGTGGCTCATTCTGCCCTTGCTTGATGTAGTGGAGGGGGTCCTCGGTCTTGTAATAGATCTAAGATAAGGAGAATTGGTTAATGAATGGTCCGGAGAGCTCCTGAAAGGTGTGTACGAACCTTGACAGGAGGGCGGAGAACCATAGCAGTGCGAATTTCTCCAAGAAAGTGGGGAAAGATCGGCACAAGATGGAGTTGGTCACACCATTGAGAAGCATCATCGATATGAACATTGTCAGGTGGGTGGTCGGATCACTCGTGTCATTGTAATATTGGAGGCAAGTCGGTAGTTTAAAGTTGTCGGGGAGAGGGACTACCATGATGTGCTCCCGGAACGGTCCTGAATCGATGACGAGGTCTGATTCGATCGGGCCCAATGGTTCTAGTCCAGTCCAAGTTGATATAACTCGCTCCAATGCACATGCAACAAGGGGGTTTTCTTTCTGCCAAGTAAGGCCACATAGAACTGTCAAAAAGTGGTCGTGATTATGGTGGGGAGTGTACGCATATCCGGCCCAACTGTTAATTTGGAAATCTTGTTGAAACGTCTTCTAATAGAGGCGTATTGATGGAAGTAATGAGTATTACGACCGTCATCTTTGATCCACTTCTTCTTTGCCCACTGTCTCCAAAAAGCGTCCTCCTTAATGTATACTTTGTCAAGGTCCTCCTTGGCCTTTCTAATGTCCAAAAGATCTTAATGGGACATTGAGCACATGTCAGCCTTGTGACTTAGGAGTTTCACTTGGTCTTTTAATTTCCTTCTCTTGGCATGTCTCTTAGACTTTCTGGTTAGATTTCATTCCTTGAGTATCTTGCTCAGCGATCTCCGACTAGCTATCCAATTAGAGAGTGGAGACTAACCTTGCAGCCTAAGGTCTCAGAGAAAGCCATTTTTGATAATTTCACGAAACTCCTTGTCTTTAAACCAATGGTGTTTGATTCTAAAGGGTTTATCTTGTTCCGTGGCTTGCTTGAGTGCCTTGAGGATGATAGGTGTGTGATCCGAGAGTCTTCGATTGCTGACCAAAGCTCGATTGTTAGGACAGAGTGCTGCCATCGAGCTATTGATGAGAACTTTATCAAGTTTAGCTATAGATGGGTTAAGTTGGTTGTTGGTCCATGTAAAGGTGGTCCCTGATAACGGAAGATCAAGGAGTTTGTTTTTCAAAATGAAATTTGAAAATCTCCTAGAATCCATAGGATTGCCCCTCTAGTTCCTCCTTTCACGGTCATGTCTGGTCATGTTAAAATTGTGTGCTCCACGAACGGTTCCTTCACTCTGGTGTTGTGTGTGGAAAATCTCGTTTGTAAAGATTGAGTTCGGTCTCCCGGTTCTCTTGTGGTGGTTGTCCTCTTCATGCTCCGAGCGGCAGGGCTCGCGCTCGGCTGGATGCTACTCCTTGGATCGCGTTAGTGCGTTGACCTGGGTTGTCACCCTATGGTTCTGTGCTTGGAAGTCGGCGATCAGACATTGTAGCTCCTCTAGGGTTGAGTCGGTGGGCACCCAAGCATCACTCCCCGCTGTATTAGCGTCTTTGAGTAGAGGGGGACACTACTACTAGGTTGCTGCCTGTTGGCGGTAGTTTTCGCCTGACTTCGGGTGTTTGCCGTTGTGGGGCAGGTAAGGTTTACTCGGCCCACGGTGGGCGCCAAATATTCTCACTTGAACTTGGGGATGCTGCAAGCCTCCATGTTTCCTTGGTCCAGCGCGGCTCAGTGGTCACCTGCAAAGGCAATCTGACGCTCAAGTGAGAGAGAATCCCAGATGATGGGTATGAAATTAGAATCGAGAGCCTCCCTGATGTGTGTCGTGTCTATTTTTTGAGGCAAGTCGGAGTGTTCGACGATGATGTCTTCCAGAATCTCATAGAGATATATCCTAAATGGGTTGAAGTTTATCCCGAAGATGATGAGCTTATTACTGTCGAATTCCTGGTAATAAATGAAAGGTGTTGCTATCCTGGTAATAAATTTCTAGTGGAGCCCCCGGGCTAGATTGTAGTTGGTTGTCTCAGTTTGAGTCGGGTTCATGAATGTGGGCGCTTCCAGGCCTAGTCTGATCGGACCCTAGTCCAATCCATTTTCAAATTCTAATTTTTTATTTAATATAAAACAAATAAGAAATTAAAATTAGTATTTTATTCTATCCTTTTTATCACATGAAACAAATATGATTTTAGAACATATCAATCCAATTTTCACCTGTTAATTACTTGTATGGCATACATGTGGTCATTTCGTCACTAGATCTGGTTATTTCTTAAGAACAATAACTAAGGCACATATACATAAGCAATTATTTTTTGATAATATTTTTATTAGGGTGGAAATTTAATTTTACTGACTAGGTAAGATATTACATATGCTCATATGGCAAAATTAGAATTCGATCGAAATGAGAATTTTGTTAAAAAACTTGTACATATATATATTGCGGTAGCTCAATCAATTAACACCAAATCATCATTTTTTTTAAAAAATAAAAGATATTTTTTTTGTAAAAACATCTTTCCTCCTACTTATCTCTTCCTCTTGTACCAACTTCCGAACACCAAACAGATGTAGAACAGCAACCTGAAGAAGAATCCCCAAGCCAACATCACCAGCAGGCAATTCCATTTGCTGAGCTGACCAATTGCCTGTTCATGCAGCACATCTGATCCCGTTATCAAGCAAGCGTCCTCGCTAAAGTTCAGCATCCCCAACTCCTTGCCAACCGCCGCAAGAACTTCTTGCTTCTTCGCTGTCGGCAAGTTCGCCATGGTCGTTACGTCGAACACCTGCATTCCTCTCGAGAAGCACCTCGACGACGACTCACCGCCGAACTCGTTCTGCATCAACGCCTCATAGCAATACTTAAACAGGGACATGTAGTGCAGCCAAATCCAGTGGTCCGGAATACTACTCCTGTGGATGAAGAAACCGCCGAGGAGAATAAAGTAGGAGAACGACGCCGCCGCCACCGTGTAACCGATCACGACATGGGAAAACACGCCGGAGATGAAGGTGACGAATCCGCTTCCCGCCCAGAACGCTGCCAACAGGGCCAGGAAGAAGAAGACTAGCCCGTCGGTCCCTCCGACCAGCCCAACGGCGAAGAAGGTCATCGCCGAAAGGGAGAGGGAGAGGACGAAAAGCGGAAGGAATGTGGTGACAGCGTTGGCGATGACGTAGGACGAGTGGCGGTAGGCGTTGTACGCCGTCTCCCTCTGGTAGATGTAGCGTTCTTGGATTAAGACAGCGAGAGTGTCGACGGTGGACATGAATATTGCCGAGAGGGCGGTGTTGAAGAAGACGCCCCGCAAGTAAGCGTCCTTGGGCGCGTGTCCCAGCCGCCAGAAGTTGGTTGCGAGAATGAATCCGGTGACGAGCACTTGAGCAAGGCTGAGGGCATATATCTTCGAATTGCGCCACATGTTCGTCATGGATCTCCTCGTCAGTGCCATCACCTCGATCCAAACCGGGTTGGCGTAGGAAGCAGGTACGGCGGCGGTGGCATCCATCATCGCGCCCGATACGAGCCTGCCGACGGAGATGCTATTTCTCACGGCATATTGGAGAGGGAGGAAGGGCTCTCGTCGAGTGGTCCTTCGTCGTGCCTCGTGGTTCATGGCGTTTAGCGTGACGAGGGTCATGACGGCGTCGGGAGCCGTCTCCTCCAGCCAAGACACGAGGTCGAGTGCGAACTCGACCGGGTTCTCGCCGTCGGGAATCGGGTTGCCGAAGACCTTGAAGAATTCTGGGAGACCGTGCGGCGGTCCACTGTACGCGGGCCGGCCGCGAGTGAGGACGATAAGCCAGTCGAGGAGGCCGAGGATGCGATAACTCGGTTGGTGAATCGACATGATCACAATGCTCCCGCTGCGAGCAATCCTGTGCAAGACTTGAACCACCATGAAAGCGCTCGTGGAGTCAAGGCCGGACGTCGGCTCGTCGAGGAAGAGAATAACCGGGTCGTGGACGATACAAGTGCCGATGGACACGCGGCGGCGCTCTCCGCCAGAGACGCCTCGGTGGCCTTCATCTCCAATGATGGTCTTCGCGGACGAACGGAGGTTGAGCTGGTCGATGAGAGCTTGCACCCGCTCCCTCTTCTTGGACGCTGAGACCGCGCGCGGCAGCCGGACCTCGGCGGCAAACGCCAAGGTCTCCTCCACTGTGAGCATTGGGTACAAGAGGTCGTCTTGCATCACGTACGCCGAGATCGCCCTTAGGAGGCGGCCGTGGAGGTTTTCGTCGTTGAGGGTGACGGATCCGCGGAGGCTGGACTTGTCGATACGGTTCGCGAGAGCGTCCATGAGGGTGGTCTTACCAGAGCCGCTGGGGCCGAGAACGGCTAAGACCTCCCCGGTCTTCACCTCGCCGGAGATGGAATCTAGAAGCGTCCTCGTCGCGTTCTCGGCATGGTGCTTGTTTTTAGGGGACTTTGGCGTCTTGGTGATGCTATAGGAGAGCTCTGTGAAGGTGAGAACGAAGTTGCAGGGGTTGTCAACAGTGGCTGGAGGTTGGTGGTAGTACTGGTGGGCGAGGAGAGGACTGGGACTGTTGAAGGGGGTGAGACTCGCCATGAGAGGAAGATAGAAAAGTATCATCCAGCTTAACTAGGGAGGAAGGATCATTTCTATATTTATATACGTACGTGCATGTTCTTGCCTAAAGCCTGGTGATGAGTTATGCACGTCTTCTAGTCAGATGTGATTCCGTCGGAGACTTACAAAGAAATTTTAACTTCTAATGCTCAAGCAAGAAGAAATTTCAAGTGATGCGTATAAAATTAGAATCAAGAGTATATATACCTGATGTGATCATGTTTGTATATTGTGCATGATTAGGAATGTTTCGACGATGATGTCTCATTCAATCTCGCGGGGATATGCATAGAATGGATCGAGGTTTATCCCGGAGATGTCGATCTTATTACTGTCGAATCCTTGGTAATTAATGAAGACGCGAGTGTCCTTTGTAGGGCTGGATGGAGCCCTCGGGCTAAGTGATGTTTGACTTGACTTGAGTTTGGTTCATGAACATGGGTACTTTTGGACCTAATCTGGCTAGGCCCAAAGTGCTAGTCCAGTCCACAGCCCCTGAGCTTGGTCGAAGTTCAAGGACTTCGTGCCGAGCTCTAGTAGTGTGCCGACTTTTGCCCATCTGCCGAGTTCTAAGTATGTTTCGAGGTTTGAGTACCCTTTCTTCTGCTGCTAGAGTACAACTGTTAGCCGTTCGATGAGGAGGTAGTTATTGCCTCTCGGCCTTTAAAGTCGTCTCTCTTCCCTCATTACGAGCTTTCTTGCGCTCCACGTTCTTGCCTTTTTCATGCTCGTGCTTTTGATGTTTTTGCGGGTGACGTTGCTACTCCAATAATTTCCTTCAACTATCGTTGCTTCCTCTTGGTAAGCCTTCTTGACTCTACCCTTAGTTTTACCCTTAGTTTTTTGCATCGTCGGGGTCGGACTTAGGTTAATATGTTGTACTAACTTGTCCCCCATTCATTAGGATTTTCCAATCTTCGCCGGGTTGATGGGAAGGCGAATGATAGTGTTGATTTGGTAGTGGATGCATCTAGTGGAGCCTCAAACCCGTACTCGAGGGTCCATGACGAGATAAGGCAGTAGAGCTTGGTAATGACCAGCTCCAATAGTATTAAGGCCTTCCGCAGGAGCGTATTAGTTTATCGTTCAATTGACGAAGAGGCCTTCGAGTGTCTCCTCTTCACTTCAGAGGATAGGGTTTATCACATTCCGAGCCATCTTCAAAGACCTCGGGTTCGGTTGCCCATTACTACGTACCTTTGAGTACGGGGTGCTGATTCAAGCAAATGTTGCTCCAACACAGTTGTGTCCGAACTGTTGGGCATTTGTCCGCTGCTTCGAGGTTTTGATGGAGTTCCTTGGGATCGAGCTGAGCCTCAACGTGTTCTTTTCCTTCTTTCAAGCAAAGAGAACCCACAAGGGCTTATGGGTGTCCTTCAGTAGCACTCCGTGGAAGAAGCTTTTAGACTTGCTTAGCAGTTCTTACAAGAACTTTAAGAGACACTTCTTTAAAGTGAGGTCGCGACCTAATATTTGGTAGTTCTTCTTAGATAGGATGTCTAATACAGAGATGTTCCCGCTATTCTAGAGGTAGAGTCCAACCCCTTTCTTGTCCCTGGAGGAGGAGGGTATCTCGCTCGAGGATAGGTTGGTGATTGAGTATTTGGACCGGTGTTGCCCCTCCGTTCCTTTTTCTTGTAGGGAGTTACTGAAGTGGGACCAGGACGAGTTCTCGATCACAAATTATATAAGTAAGTTTGGGAATCATAGGGCGTACGTTGTTACCTCAAGTATTCTAAATGTCCTAATTTAAGATTCTTCTGTGCAGGTGGGATGTCTTTGATGTTAGATCGGACATCCCTTCGTGCTAGGATAGAAGAGTGGAAATGTAAGACCCTCGAGGTTGGTTGATGTCTTCCCTCGCTCACTCTTGTTGAAGTCGACACAGGCTTCAAGATCTTGGGCCTCGGGGTTGGATAGGATGTTAGTACCCTCTCGCTCCCCATCTCCTCCTCCTCCCCCTCCTCCTCCTCTAAAGCGAA
Source organism: Canna indica (assembly GCA_034359265.1). NCBI lineage: Eukaryota > Viridiplantae > Streptophyta > Magnoliopsida > Zingiberales > Cannaceae > Canna > Canna indica. The sequence goes on from CP136892.1 coordinate 18,872,619, forward strand.
TAAAGAGGGCTAGGGGTCCACGCATTGTGATCTCAAATGATAAAGTTTTGCCTCCTCAGGAAATCGTCTCCCCCGAGGAGGTGTTGACCACTGCATTGGCAATGGCGATAGTAGAGGAGGCCCCACTGCCGGAGTAGTACCCTAATGCGGTTCCTAAGGATTGTTGGTGTCTCTCGTTTGGTGCCTTGATCGACTTGCTCGAGGGAGTGGACACAACAAAGCATATTAAAACTGAATGTCTTTGACTGGTTAGTCCGCGAAAAAACTAGTGGGGGAGAAGTTATTTGTGTTGGAGATGTCCGAGGTTCGGGCTTGGGAGATTGAGTCTATAAAGGTCGAGCTAGCAAGGGTGAGAAAGGCCCTCGAGGCAAAGAACCATGAGATCGGGCTTCTCAATTCTGACGTTTTTGAATCCTCAACTAAGGCGTGAGAAGCTTGGGATGCGTCTAGTGGCTTGAGAACGGACTTGTACAAGCTCGGTCTAGATATTGAGGTTGCCATTGAGGTGGAGTCCCAGCTGAGGGCTGGGATTGAGGCGGCCTGAACAGTGGCTGAGAGGTTCAGAGGGGATGTGCAAAGACTTGAGGGTGAGGTCTGTGGTTATCGAGATGAAATCATCTTGCAGTATGCTACTGGTTTCGAGAGGGCAATAGAGCAAGCAAAATTCCTCGCCCCAGATATTAACGCCTCAGAAGTCGGGTGGTTCAAAGTAGTCAAAGAGCCCTGGTTGACCGAGGGGGAGGAGGAGGCTCCTACGCCGGCCGAAGTTCCTGGGGACGATGTTCCCTCCGCGTCTGTCGAGGCTTCGCCAGTTTCCTATCAATAAGTTTGTGTCTTAAGGATTGCCTGCCTATGGCCCATATGTGAAGTTCAAACTGTGTGTTACCGGCCTTATGGATTACTGCCCTTTGGGACCTTTTGAATCTTGATCCTTTTTGGGCACCTCAGATGATTGCCCTTCGCGAGCTCTCAATTATGCCTATGGGTATTTTATTTTCCTGCTATGTTGCTTTGTGGTTTTGTTGATTGTGAGCTTAATGCCTCGGCGGGTGTCGCCATCCTTTGGATGGTTTATATCACATGCTTGATGATCAACAGGATTGGAGGGTGTTTTGAAGCTTCTCGACCAATATTGGCTGGTTAGTGGCCGTTTTCTCGGAGTAGCGGTTTTCTCTCAAGTGGAGGCTGAGCTCTCGTCAAACATATGCCGAGGTTACTTGCTTGGTGTAGGGGTCCCAGGCTTGCCTTTTGTTGAAGTCGTTCACGTTTTGCGTAGTGAGTTGTCATTAAGGCTAAGGTCCCCGTTCGGTGTTTGAGCATAGCGTTGGAGGCTGTGCCGCCCGGACCTAACATTCTCGGGTGGTTGGCTGTTATGGCCTTTGTTGACGGGCCTTTGGATTGGGATCGAATTCCTATCAAAGTAGTGCTACGACCGAAGTTACCTTTATGGTGATTGTAAATCTTTCTTGGTGTGGTTCAAGTTTGTATGTGGGGTCTCCAAGACTGAGCGTAGTGGTGATGTTGATGACTGCCGAGGTATTGGTGGCAACGACTAAGGTCGAGGACTGCGCTTGGGGTCAAGCTGAGCTCGTGGAGAGCGTATGACAGGACCACACTTGGAGTTGTTAAGGGCGTTGAGCCTGGATCTTCAAGGGCGCTAAGGCCATCAATAGTGGCGCTCAGGGCAAGGACCGTGCTTGGGCTCAAGCCGAGCTCGTAGGGAGCGTAAGGCATGATCACGCTTCGAGTGGTTGAGGTCGTTGAGCACATGTCTTCAAGGGTGCTAGGGCCATTAGTAGTGGTGTTGAAGTCGTGGACCGCGCTTGGGGTTAAGCCGAGCTTGCGGGGAGTGTAAGGCAGGACCACACTTGGGGTCGTTGAGGGCGTTGAGCCTATGTCTTCAACGGCGTTAGGGCCATAAGTAGTGGCGTTGAGGTCGAGGACCACACTTGGGGTTAAGCCAAGCTCGCGAGGAGCACAAGGCAAGACCACCCTTAGGGGAGTTGAGGGTGAGCCTAGGTCTTCAAGGGCACTAAGGTTGTAAGTAGTGGTGTTAAAGCCAAGGACCACACTTGGGGTCAAGATAGCTTGTATGTTTCCCGGATGCACACACAAAGAAGTAAAGAAAGGGAGTGACCTTTATTAAATGGAAAAGAAGCTGGTAACATAGTAAAAGTTTCCTCGATTGGGGTGTTCAGTTCATGTGGAATTAGACCTTGTTAAGACCTAAAGGGGAAAAAGGAAAAACCATGCACCTCCCTTTTTGTGGTTGAAAGAGACACTAGGCGCACCTGATAGGGTGGGACGCCTGGCTCTTCCTCCAATTTGGTTGCCTTTTGTTTCAAACATTCCTTGTAGCACCGACGAACTTCTTTTTGGTTGGCATGGAGTACTCTTACTTCTATCACCGAAATGTGGAGTCGTCACGACAGCTCCCAGGTTATTCAGCGAGGACCACCACAAAATCACGTGATAAGGGCTAGGTACGTCAATGACAAAATAGTGTACATCGATCATCTTCGTCTTCGGTCGGGAGTTGAACATTATTCTTAACCACACAAAATCTCGGACGTTGACCCATTCTCCCGAGAAGCCTACAAGGTCTCCGTTATAGGGGCGAAGCGAGGCCTCGGTTAGCTGCATTCTTTTGAACATGGAATGAAGGAGGATGTCGGCCGAGCTGCCCTGATCTACTAGGACTTTCCTGACAATAAAGTTGCCAGTGATTACAGATATGATAACTTGATCGTGCCAAATTTTATTAATCCCTTGAAAGTTTGATTCATAGAATGATATTATTGGAGCTTTGATGGCGGACCTCTGTGGGCGAGCTGCGCCGTCAATTGCCATGATGGCCCGGAGGGATATCTTCCTAGCCGAGCTTATCTTGCCTCCTCCTACGAATTCGCCGGCTATGTGGTCGATGACCCCATAAATCTCGTTGGGTGGCCTGATGGTCCTATCGTCATTTCGGTGGACTTTATGGTGGCCCTAGGGCAATCTGCTCCAGCTCCGATGCTGGTGGTCGTGGCTATTCCATTCCTAGCTACGTCCTCTCCGGCGATTTGAGTCATCCCTCCCAGACTAGGTCCTCGATCTGGTCTCCAAACACCACGCAATCCTTGGTGGTGTGTTCATAGGTGTCATGGAGTGCACACATCTTGCTCTTATCGGCGTTGGGTGACACTTTTTGCTTTTCGACATTAATGGGGTGTTTGATAAATTGCAAATTGTATTACTCGAAGAATGATTTCCTTCTTCGCATTCAATAGAGTATATTTTCGTATCTGGCATTCGATTGGGGCGACAATTTTTCCCTTTTGCTGTTGTCTTGGTCAAAACGATCTTGTTCTCGGCAACGTCTTTAATAGTCTGCATGTCGGCCTTTTTGGATTAATCTTAGAGTTCTTCCATCTCCATGTAGCACACGACCCGCTCTCGGAACTCGGCCATACTCCTCGATTTGGCCAGAGCAATCTGGTCGGCAAACTATCCGGGCTTTAGATCGTGCTTGAGGGAATATAACTCAATGTGCGATCAAGGTTGAGAATCTCCATGGCCATGGCATGAAATCTTTTCAATTATTCTCTCAATGGCTCGTGTTGTCTTTGCTTGATGTACTGGAGTGAGTCCTCGATTTTGGAGTAGATCTGTGACGAGGAGAACGACCTTCGAGTCGATTGAGCCATTGAGGAACATTATTGACCTGAGCATTGTCAGGTGAGTAGTAGGATCACCAGTGTCGTCGTAGGGCTGGAGTGTGGTTGGCAGCTTGAAGTTGTTAAGGAGACAAACTGTCATGATGTTCTCAGCTAAAGGTCCCGAGTCGACGGTGGGGGGAGGAAGAGTCTCCGTGATCCTGGTTACCTCCTCTCTATGATGGTGCGTGTAGTGACCTCGTCTCGAAAAGCAAAGATCGACCTCCTGGTTGTTTCGGGGTGACTTTGTTGATCATGTTTCGAGTGGTGGTGCTCGTGTTCGTCCAAATATTTTTCCGGTACTGTGTCAGTGCCTCGACTTGCGCTACTAACTTATGGTTCTACGCTTGGTGGTCGTCGATCAGACGCTGTAACTCTTTTGGTGTAGGACTGGCAGGCATCGGTGCGTCACTCCTCGCCATATTAGCGTCTCTAGATTGCGGGGGGAACGCTACTGCTAGGTTGCTTCCTATGTGCAGCAGCATTCGCCTAACTCCGGGTACCTACCACGGTGGTGCAGGTAAAGTTTACTCGGCTCACGATGGGTGCCAAATATTTTTGTCTAAAGCCGGGGTGATGGAGTCCTGCACATCTCATGTCTTGGTGTGAGACATAAATCAAGTGTCAAATATATAATTAATATATATATAGTACGTAAACAGAACTTAAAATCAAAATTATATGTCTTGAATTCAAATTGGACACGTATAATGTTAAGGTCCGAGGGAAAGGTGGTTGGGACATTCAGGAAATTAATAGATGTCATTATTTCAATTCCATCAAACTTCCATCTAGTTGTTCCCTTTTTTTAAATGTGAAGTTTTAAATGATTCATTTTAGTTCCTAAAAACTTATTTTTATTTTCAATTTAACTTCTAAATGTTTCGTAATTCAAGATTAATTGAATGTTCATCTTAATCATTTTTATTTGAAAAAAATATCACTTAACCTCTTAGAAATTTTTTCCTTCAATATTACTCAGAAATTGCTAACTAGTTGATGCCCTTCTCATATTGCATATTACATGCATGAAACTCTCATATATGTCATGTGCTTTGTTGAATAATATATCAAATAAATTTATCTTCATGCATTAGCAACAATAATATTGATAATGATTAATTATTGTCACAAATATAACAATTTTTCTTTCTCAAAATTTGTGACTAAGATTAAACTATCCCACTTGTGATTACAAATACTTTACATCAAGGAAAATATATAGACTCAGTATTTATTTATTTATATATTTTCTTAAAAATAAAGATAACTTATATTAATTTAGGGTAGACAGGACCAATATTGTCCCTTACAATAATCTGCTCTAGCTCAGGTGGCCTTATAGTTGACCAAATCTGGGAAGCACAAGAAGACCTAGCAAAATTTACAGCCCAATGGACTGTTTTATTACACTCGTGAAATACAAAATTAAAATTAACAGAATTGCAAACAGATAAGACATCAAAAATATCCAACACCATAGCTTGAAATCTTCAGGTGGGGCAAGCATGCTTGGATAAGCTATCAATGAGCATCTTAGAATCTGATTCAAAAATGACATTCATACAGTTCATCTGAATGGCAAAGAGGGAAGCTTCTTTAACAACTAAAGTTTCTGCATACAAAACAGAGTTAGTGCTGTGAAAATACTTACAAACAGTAAAAAGACATTCATGCAAGTGGTTTCTAACAATAAAGTCTATACCAATACTGTTACCATCAACAGAAGCATCATAGTTGATCTTAATAATATTTGGAGGAGGAGGACACCAGTGACAAAGCTTAGGGGTTTTCTGAACCATATTGCCCTCAGGTATTTGAGTATAATTCATAGCCTTAAGAAAGATTAGAATTTTTCTCATTAAGCATTGAGGGGAAAGCTGTCTTGCCTGATGCAACCTATCATTTCTAGAGAACCAGATAAACCACCAGGATACGACAATCGACTTCCTACTTAAAGGATGAACTAAATCATCACTAAAAAGTAAGATGTTACTACCAAGCATCCAAGTGAATTTATTAGGAAGCGTAAAAGGAAGATGACTTTGCAATAAACTGAAGACAGTAATTGTGTAATTGCAATGGCAAAAGAGGTGTTCAGGAGTTTCAGGATAGTTTCCACAAAAAAACACAAGTGTCATTAGGAGAGAGGCCAATGGAGTGTAATCTGTAATTGGTAAGAAGTTTACCATGGATGATTTTCCAAAGAATTTTTTTTATCTTGGTAGGGATATCCATTTTCTACGTGTCATTCCAATTGAAAGAAGGAAGATTAAAAGACAATTTAGAGCTAAGAAGAAAAGAATAGACAACAGCAGTGGTAACATTTCCCCTAGTACTTTCAATCCATACCCAATTATCATCATAGGGTACCCCCGGCAAGTCAAGAGTAGTAATATGTTCCAAAGTATTCCTACCAAATATCTCAAGACTAACCAAATGATTACACTGTTGATCAGTGATCAACAAGCTTATCTTGGTATCCAAATTAATATCATGACAATTAATAAATGTAGGTTTTAAGCAAAGGGGAGTATCAAGACACCAATTGTCAATAAGAATGAAGGAGTTTGTACCAGAATTGATAACTTTCTTGAAACCAGTATGAAGATGTTTATAAGCTTTGAGGAAAAGCCTCCAAGACTAGGAACAATGGTTAGGAGGGGAGTGATCTAGAGCAGTCACAAGAGGGTACTTAGCTTTAACCAAATTAACCCAAGGGATGTTAAAATTGTTTAAATAAGCATCTATTCTTTTAGCATGTAGGGAAAGACTTTGCAAGTAAACATCATAAATGCCAAGCCCACCCAAGGTTTTTGGTAGAGTGGTGGTATCCCAAGAAACAAGATGCATACCAGCTTTGTCCTTATTTTGCCAAAGAAAATTATTTATAAGTGAGTTCATTTTGTTCATACTCTTTTTGGAAAGCCAAGAAACAGACATGAAATGGATGGGTATAGAGGTTAAAACCGAATTGATAAGGGTCAGCTTATCAGCCTGAGAGAGATAGTTTGATTGCCACGACCCAAGTTTAGAATTTAAATGATCAAAGAGGAAATCATGTGCATTCTCAGAAGGACTACGAGGAGAGATAATCGCCCCCAAATATTTAAAAGGAAAAGAACCCTCTTGGATAGAAAGATCATTAAAAATATTGTTTTTAATATGCTGAGGAGTATGCTTGGAAAAAAAAACAGACTTAGTAAAATTTACCTTCTGACCAGTTAGGTGGGAATAGTGATGGAAGATTGTTTTGAAGTTGTTAATACTGCTATTATTGGCTTTAAAGGCAAGAAGGATGTTATCAACAACCATTAGGTGGTTAATGGTTAAATTATCTCTTATTTTAAGAGGAGTAAAAAGATTTTCATTAACTGTCTTGTTTATTAGAAGAGTTAGAGTTTGGGCCACAATGATATAGAGAAAAGGGGACAAGGGATCCCATTGTCTAATTTCTCTATTAGACTCGAAGAAACCAAAAAGATTATCATTGATCATGCAAGCAAAGGAAGCAGAAGAAATACAAGATTTAATCCAGCTAATAAAAATAGGGGGAAAAGCACAGAATTCTAAATCAAAATAAATAGCATCTCAGGATAGAGAATCATAAGTTTTTTCAAGGTCCAGCTTGACAAGGATAAATGGTTTTTTGCTTTTAGACCCATAAAAGGAATGAGTCATTTCCTGAGTGATAAAGATGTTGTCATGGATGCTACAATCCTTAATGAAGACATGTTATTATTTAAAGATAAGGGTGGGGAGGCATTCCTTGAACCTATTGATAATTAACTTAGTTAAAATTCTATAGGAAAGGTTACAAAGGGCTATGGGTATGAAGTCTTTAACATTATTAGGATTTTGACATTTGGGAATAAAAGTTAGGATTTATTTTAAAAGATCGATTTTGATTGATTGATAAAAATAATAAATTTCTAAATTTGAGGGGCAAAATGAGATTTTTAAAAATTATAGGGCTAAAGTGAGAATCAAAAAAATTGAGGGGTCAAAGTAAAATTAAAATTAAATTTCAATGACCAAAATGAGATTTTTTTAACTTAAGGGTCAAAGTAAAAAAAAATCTATATAAATTTTAGGAGCCAAATTGAAATTAACCCAAGTGAATAATATTGGGAATTTTTATTTACCCTTAGTCTCTTTCTTGTATTTGTAAATCCTTATTTAAAAAGAACTAAAATATATTGAAGGATTAAATTTCAATTTAATTATACTCTGCATGAGTTTCAGGTTAGACTTTGTGGTTTGAAAATTTAAAATTTGGCTTTCCAAAGTTAATTTAATTTCAACTTTGTCTTTGAACCAATATTAGTATATTTTTTTTTTTGTCAAAATATGTGTGTTAGTTGTTGACCTAAAATTTTCAATCTTGAACTCTGATTTTGATGATAATAAACTCAGAAATAATAGTTTAATGAGAAACAATTTTGTGTTCCATGTTGATAAGCACACGACCAGTGACAAAGCCACGTTGACAACAGGGGTGTCTAATGACACCTCTAAATTTTTTGATTCAATTAATATAGCTTGTTCGATGTTAGTTATGACACCCCTAGAATAATTGTCTTGCACCCCCATGTTAATTACGCCTCTTAATTGTATTAAATGTTCTTTTCAATTTCCCACTGTAATTTACAGTCCCCACTGTAAATGCTTGTAATTTTCTTGAGAAATACATAAATTGGATTATTTCTTATTTATCCACCGCCAACTTTGCTTGTATGATAAATGAGGTTGTATCTGATTTCTCCCTTCTTTTTGTGGTGTGAGACAAGGAGATCCTTTCTCTTTATCTTTATATCTTGGTAGCTCAATGTCTTACTATTCTATTGAATAAGGTTGTGTCTGAAAATAAGTTAACTTCCTTCTAAATTAGAAATGGTGTCAAAATTAGTCACATTATGTTTGCTAACGATATTCTTTTAGCTTTTAGAGCTAATTGGAAGAGTCTGAATTCTATAAAATTCATTTTTCAGCAATATAAATGTTTAACTAGTCAATCTATAAATTTTGAAAAATCTAAAATTTTCTTTCCAAAAGATGTGCATGCTTATAAAATTAGAGAAAATTCTTCTCATTTGAATATGCGTGTTGGTAAATTTTCCTTTAAATATTTGGATTCTATGATTTCTCCTCGTAAACCTCCAAAAGAAACCCATAACTACATAATTGACAAGGTTTGTTCTAAACTTAGTCTTTGGCAAGCCAATTATCTTTCCCAAGTGGGTAGAGATACTCTTATTAAATCTGTTTTAAATTAAATTCCTCTTCATGCAATGGCTGTCACTTGGTTTAGATTGTATCAACAAAATTGAGAGTTTAATCAAATCTTTCTTGTGGAGTAATTCCTCTCAAAATAAAGGTTTACATCTGATAGATTGGGAGACTGTTACTCTACCTAAAAATCAAGGGGGTCTAGGTATTCACAGATTGGATTTGAAAAAAAAGGCTTTGGAATCTAATCGTTATAGGACTTATCTAAATAATTGTGATTCTCTTTGGGTTAGGATGGTTAAATCTAAGTACCTACATTTGATTTCCCTTAGAAATTCCTTGCCTGTTAAATGTTCTTATAGCTGGAGATTATTTTCTGATGCTTTTTATAACTTGTTGCCTGGTTTTTTAAAAATTGCGGGTTCTGGTTTATCTTGCTCTATTATGCATGATCATTGGTTAATGGATTTACCTTTGTATATGAAGTCCACTTTTTTCAATATGGATTATTCTAATAACGTGCTTAATGTTGATGCTTTGTTGACTAATCAAACTTGGAATGTGGATTTGTGTGTAAATATGTTTGGCTATGTTTTGGGGAATCCATTGTTAAAATAGCTCTTCCTTCGAATCCCAACGAGGATAAATACATTTGGATGAATGATACCGGGGGTAGAGTTACCACTAAATCAGCTTACAAGTTTCTAAGAAGCCAATCTTGTTGAATATAATTTTTCCTGGAAACAACTATGAAAGTTGAAAGTCCCTCCTAAAATCAAATTATTTGTTTGGAAATTACTCCATTTGCAACTTCCTACTAGACTTAAGCTTTTTTCTTTTGGGATATGCAACTCAAACCTTTGTCTATTCTGTGACAATGCTCCGGAGTCCATTGACCACCTATTCTTTGAATGTCCTGTTTCATCCTCTATTCGGGACTCGCTTGCCACTAAATCTGGGTTAAATTTATCCAATAGGATTGGTTGGAGTGAAGGCATATGGCTTGATAGACCTGCTGTGAATGTGAATAATCAGGAGCGCTATGGAGCTCACATTGCAACCTCCTGTTGGTTCATCTGGCACGCTAGGAACTATTTGCTACACGAGGTTAGGCAACCTATCCCAAAAGGTCTCATACTGAAAATTATTGCTTATACTAATAAGCATTTATGCATCACCAGTTCTGAGGGAAATTCTAATATTTGTAGAAGGGATATTAAATGGGTTCCTCCTGAACAAGGTTTTTTAAAATTGAACTGTGATACTTATTTTCTAGATGGTGCAGGTGGATTGGGATTAATTATGAGAGATAACAAAGGTTGTTGCATTTTGGCTTCTTCTATTTTCCTCGAAGGAGAGGACATTCTACAACTGGAAGCTCAGGTAATTAAACAAGGCCTTAAACTAGAGGTTGAAAACGACCTTTTAGCTTTTTATATTGAATCCGACTCTCAACTGCTGGTAGAGGTGTTGGAGCATAACAGTGTTATACGTACCTTGGAGAATCTCTTCTATAATTTCTAATATATAAGCCATCAAAGCTTTATGTAAAGTCATGGGGTTTAAATTTTGTTTCAGGGAAGTTAATAAAACTGCTCATTGGGCAGCTAATAGAGCTAGGTCCTTTAGGAGTAGCTCCATCTGGTCCACTAATAGGCCTCCTGACTTGGAGGCTATTTTGGCACAGGATCTTTGGTCTTGTAAACTTTTTCTTGTTCTTATAGTAATTTAGTTTGTTTTGGTAAAAAAAAATTACATCTCCAAAATCAACATTCAATCATATAAAATGATTCTTCCTCCTTGCTTTCACCAATTCACTTCTCCGGTCTCTCGATCAAGCCCAATCGCATGCACTGCCGAAGATGCTGCAACAAACGTGATCGAGAAGCGACTACGCTGCTGCAGACGCAATTAGAATGAGTCGCTTCCTCTTTGGCAATAAGCACGATCATAAATGGGAAGCATTTGATTCCTCTTTGGACTTCGATCATCTACCCCCGTTTTCGCCTCCTAGTTCTAGACTCATAGGCAATCTCACTCCCACACTACCGCATATGTAGTTGGAAAGTGTTGCTTCCTCTTCGACAGTAAGAACAATCGAAACTCGAAAGCGTCGCTACCTCTTTGGACTTTGATCCTTTGCTCGATACCTCCCGCTTTCATCTCCCGGTCCTAGCAGTCTCGCTCCTCCAAGCATCTGTCGCATCTCTAATCTCTCGATCAAGCCCAAATGCAGACAACCACACTCCGTTATCAGAACTTAGATGTCGAGCAATCTCAATCTCTTCTCGCAGTTCTCTCTCTCTCTCTCTCTCTCTCTCTCTCTCTCTCTCCTCCATGCATCTCTCGATCTAGCCCAACCTGCCAACTGCACTCCATCGTCAAACGCTAGAAGTAGCGCTGTGTTCTCTCGCTCCTACAGGTGTCCGGCTTCAACAACAGCGTTGCATGCGTGTAAGAGGTTAAATTTTTAATTTACCTATAATCTAATAATTTATTTATTATTGTAGTTTAAGTTAAATGTTTATCAAAGTTGAATTTTACTAATAATTATATGTTTTAATTAACAATTACTTATTTGTAATTCAAGCAATAGTTACTTTTTTTTTTAACAAAGATAGAAAGTCACAATATGTGATCATACTAGTGTTCGAATCCTAGATCTCTAGACAACGTTCAACATGTTGTCATCAACTGTGCTACCTACAGTTGTCGTTCAAGCAATAGTTACTTGATTAGATTAAACAATTCATTTTAATTTTAATTACATATTTTAATTAAAATTTTATTTCTTTGTAATTAAAGTTATAATATGATAAATTAAATTAAAGTAACAAATAGAAAAACTTAATTAATTGTATTTTTTAAATTCAAATATTAAACTGGACTCATTAAACTAGGTTTATTTTATACTTTTGTTTATAATTTAATAATTTTAGTTAAGTAAAATGAATTACTTAATTAAACTAAATAGCTAATGTTAATTATGTGTTTTAACTTAAAAAATTAGAGGAGGTAACTTGTAGATTTTTTTTTTTTGGTTTAATTTTAGTCATATATTATTTTATTTATTTGTTTGTAATTTAAGTTTTGATTATATGTTAAAAATAAAATTACTCATATCATATTTAAGGTTTAGTTTGTTAAAATTACTAGGTTAGTTATATTTAATTGTATAACAAATATAAGTTTATTATTTAACTTTAATTATATTGATGCATCCAAGTTATGCAATGATTTTATAATTTTCATTTGATTTTTTATAAAGTAATATTATATTTTGAATTAATTGATAATTTTTATTTAAATTTAAACTTGATTCTTAATTCAATTATGCATTATTTAAATGTATTAAAAAGGTAATGGATAGATTTCTCAAAAGAAAAATGGCCTCTAATAACTGCTTTCTTAGGGTGATGCAAAATATTTTAAGAGTCAATTTCTAGTTCTAGATAACATAGATGATCTTCCTTGTAATCCTGGACTACAACACAAAATTTTAAAGTATCCTCCTAATGATCGAGGTAAAATATGAAAAATAGTATTTGCAGTTGTTCCTGCATGAGGATTGGAGTAATCTGGTCTGGTTCGATGTCTCTCATGGTCAAGTTCAACGCCCGGGGGGGGGGGGGCTAAAAAAGATACTATGATGCTCAAGTCTGTGGGACTCCAAGGTGGAGGTAATAGAATATGAAACTTAGGTTATCCTAAGCGTGCCGTGTTTGTATTTATTGTAGGTGGAGGCGATGGCGTCGCCTGGTAATCTCGCGGGGATGTTACTTAGAATGGGTCGAGGCTGATCCTAGAAATGGCGGCTTTGTAATGGCGTATACCTCGTGATAAGGAGGGGCGTGGATGTCCTTGTTTGGCCGGGCGGAGCCGTCTGATCTGGCTCGAGTCAAGTTTTGGGATGTAACCGGGTGGAGCCCTTGGGCGGAGCCGTTTGGCTTGGCTTGAGGCAGGTTGTGGGGTGTTCCTAGGTTTAATCCGACCAGACTCAATAGTTCTAGTCTAGTACATAGCCCCCGAGCTCGGTTGGAGTCTGGAGGACTGCATGCCAAACTCTTAAATGAGTTTTAACTTTCCTATCTTTGGTTTCTTTGTAATTTTGGTGAATTTCTAGAGATATTTGCTATGTTGTGTTTAGTCATTGTAAAGGCTGGGTAGTATTGAGTGACCTTTGAGGCTGGGTTGAAGAACGTGACCGTGAGGGTCATGTCGGAGTGATCGGCTACGGAGGCTGAGCTGATATGAGTGACCATGAAGGCTGAATCGGAGTAAACGGCTGTGGAGCCGAACTAGAGCAAGCGACTGTGGAAGTCGAGCTAGAGAATGCAACCATGGAGGCAAACTGAAGCATGTGACCCTAAAGGTCGTGTTGGAGTGGATGATTGCGGAGGCTGAGCTGATATGAGCAATCGTGAAGGCCAAACTAGACCAAGCGGCCGTGGAAATCGAGCTGGAGAAGGTGATCATAGAGGTCAAACTAAAGCAAGTGACCTCGAAGGTTGTGTCAGAGTGGACGACTGCGAAGGCTAAGTTGATATGAGTGACTGTGAAGGCCAAATGGTTGAAGCATCCGTGGAGCCGAGCTGGAGCAAGTGACTCTAAAGGTTGTGCTGAGGCAAGTGGCCGTGGAGGCCGAACTAGGGCAAGTGACTATGGGTGGCTGTGCGTCGTCTTTTATTTACATGTAGCAACTTTTGTGTCACCTTGAGGTAAGTCAAATTGGTATATTTTTGTCGTGTTATTCTCGTCCCCTCTCAGCTTTCGGGCATGACATGTTGATTTGATAATGAAGATCTTCTCATCTTACGTGGCAGTTGTTGACTGGCGTTTGCCTCCTCATTTTTTGGGGAGGCATCATGACGAAAAAAGCGTCCCCTTGGGTCTTGGGAATTTCTAGAGAATCGTTGATCGGTGAGCTAGTCGATTGGGATTTAATTATATTTCCACTGATAGCCGTTGGATAGAGGGGTTGTCACCCTTCGGTGTATAGGGTGACTCTTTCCCTCCTTGTTTCGAGCGTTTCTCACATTCCTTGGAATTCGTCCTTAGCAAGTTTTTGCTGGTGTTCTTATGGTTAGTTTCTCTCTTCCTCCGTCCCTGACCCCCTTTGGTGAGTCTTCTTGATGTTTTGCTTATTATTTCTGTATCGTTGATGTTGGCTTTAGGTTTTGCTTCTTCACAATCCATTTAGTAGTACCGTGACTACCAAGTACTCTTCCACAGTTTTTCGAGATAAATTGTCCAGAATCTTTCTATCATGCAGGTGAGATGTCTTCATTGTTGAAGGTGCCAGACATGCGCGCTCGTCTAGCGGAATTGAGGGAAAGTGCTTCAGGCGGGAGGGAGAAAATTTTGTTAGTGGATAGCTTACTGAGGCCTATGAGGGTTTCGCAGTCCAAAGTCTAGGAGTCTATAGGGTTAGGGCGGAGGCGATCAAATCATCAGCCTCTTTGGATTCTCTAGTCTTTCTTGGCTCACCAACGAGGTGTCAGAAGAGGGCTTGGTGTTCCGAGGGAAACTTGCTTCCTTAAGCGGCTACTCATTCGTGGGGGGTGAGTCTGCGTTGCCGACGATGGCGATGGTAGCTGGTGTGTCAATGGGAGTTCATCAGCCTATTTTGATATTGTGCCTCTGTTCCAATAATTAATCAGTTTTTCCGAACGGAGTCGATCCCTGGGAGCACGTCCAACTCCTGATGGGCAGGTTGAGGGAGTCTACGTCAATAGATTCTGAGGTACGGTCTCGAGAGCTCAAGGCATTGCGGTTCAAGATGATTGAAATGGAGAGAGTTTTGGTGGCGAAGGTTGTTGAAGTTGTGCATCTGAATATCGTTGTCTCCGAGTCTGTTGCCTGGATAGCGGAGGTCAGAAGCAAGTCTATGGCGGAATTGGAGATGCTTTACCTTAATCTTGCCGCGACGGTGGTAGAGGGTGCCCGTTTGAAAACCTAGGCGGAGCAAGGCCGAGGTCGGGAGGTGCAACTTGGCGAAGCAAACCCTTGAGGATGTGGCGAGATGCCTTCAAGATCGTGCTCTTGCAATGTATATAGAAGGTTCCTAAAGGGCGGTGGAACAGGCTAAACTCCTTGCTCTTAGCGTTGACCTTTCTGGGATGGACTTCCTCAAGGAAGTCAACGATGGTGCTATGGTGAATCCCGAGGTTGAGGAGGATTTTTCTTGGTCCCTTGGGGGAGAACCTTCGGCCGCGACTCCGAATTAGTGATCATTTTCTCGACGAGGGGATATTGCTCTAGGGATAAATACTCCTGTTGTGCTTGCCAAGGCTAATGTAGTTCCTCCTTAGTGAATGTCTAAATTTTTTCTTGCTCGTGTATGGGCTAGTTGTGGAAATTTTCTAGGGTTGACTATTCCCCTTTATGTTTGACAACTGCTCCTTCGTGAGCTTATTTTGTATTGCAACATGCCCTTGTTGATTTAGTGGCTTAGTTTTTTCCGATGGTAATGCTTGGCTCCCTATAAAGGGAAAGTCTTTGTCTGACTTCTGAAATCTTTATTTGAGGTTGAACCTTCTAAAATTTTTATTTGGGGTTGAACCTTCTAAAATTTTTGTTTGAGGTTGATTCTCCTGTAACAACTCCTAAGGTTGCTTTGGGGGTAAGTAGTAATGACGGGCTCTGGTGCCAAGTTAGGTTGGTTGCGTATTAACGATGAATTTAGGAACAATGGCTCTAATGCCGAGTACTTCATTCGGTGGGTCCTAATCGAGCTCGTCAAGGAGTGTAAGGCAAGGTCGTGCACGGAGAGTCGAGTAAGGGCTCTGAAGCTGAAAGTAATGGTGTGATACCTAATGAGCCACGTTGGTGAAAACTGAGTCATGGTCGTGTAAGAGCATTAAGGTCGGAAGTAACAGCTCTAGGGGCTGAGGTTCAAGCCGAGATAGCTAAGGAGCATAAGGCAGGACCGCACGCGAGGAGTCGAGTAAGGGCTCTAAGGCCGAAAGAAACATCTCTGGGGGGCCGAGGACTGCACTTGGAGGTTCAAGCCGAGCTCGCCGATGAGTGTAAGGTAGGATCGTGCGCGAGGAATCGAGTAAGGGCTTTGAGGTCGGAAGTAATGGCATGGTAGTCAGCGAGCTAGGTTAGTAAAAAATGAGTCCTAGTCGTGTAAGGGCACTGTGGCCAGAAGTAGCGGCCCTGAGTAGAGTGTTGTGCTCTGAGGCCAATTCTAAAGGCTGAGAAAAGCATGTAGGAGTTCATGCTGAGCTCGTCGAGGAGCATAAGGTGGAACTGTGCATGAAGATTCAAGTAGGATTTGAATAATAAGATATTCGTTAAAGCAGCGGGATGACCGTAATGCTCCCTGGGCATATATAGAGAAAAGATGCAAGAAATGCAAATTTATTAAGTAATAAAGAAATTATGCGTACAAGAAGAATGCTCGGGGTGAGCTTTATTTATGCCCGTTGTGGTGCTTTGATCACGACTTGAGTTCTTTCAAGAGTTGAGTCGGGGTTGTTTGATCACGACTTGAGTTCTTTCAAGAGTTGAGTCAGGGTTGCTTTCGCATGTCCCATTTTGAGTTTGACTCAAAGCCTTTTGTCAGTTGTTGGCCTTCAATTGTGGAAATTGTTTGTGGGCCATCAGGCTCTTTCTTTGGTTCGGCCATCTTTGTGTTGAGGCATTCATTATAGCACCATTTGGCTTCTTTTTGATCGGCATACATCATGCCTACCTTCGTTTTTGAAATAAAAAACTTTAACGCCAGGTGGGGAGTGGATACCGATATCCCCAGATTATTAAAGGATTGTCGTCCTAGGATCATATGATGGCTGGGGACCATGATTATTAGATATTGTACATCAATTATTTTCGTCTTTGGCTGAGAATTGAGTATCGTGCTCAACCATATGGCTCCGCGGGCGTCAACCCTTTCTCTTGAGAAGCCTACTAGGTCTCCTTTGCATGGGGTGAGTGAGATTTTTGTTAATTGCATTTTCTCGAAGGTAGAGTAGAAAATGATGTTTGCAGTGCTGCCTTGGTCAACTATGACATTTTTGATGATAAAATTTCCTGCAATCACAGAGATTACGACTGGGTCGTGTAGATTTTGATCTGTTCCCTAAAAGTTATATTCATAAAATGATATTACTAGGGTTTTGGAGATGGGCTGGTGTGGGCAAGCAGCGCTATCGACCGCCATTACTGCCTGAAAAGATCTTTTTCTGGGCGAGCTCTATTCTCCACCTCTTGTAAGCCCGCCGACGATGTAGTTGATGACCCCTCAGGGTTTGTTTCCCGAGTGATTGGCTCGACTGTCCTCCTTGTGACCTGAGTGGGCATTTTGGAGGTGTCCGACTTCGTCGTCTACGGTTGCGGCTTCAGCTTCGACCTCGTTCTCTCTGACAATGGATGTATTTGTCCAGATGTCCTGCTCGGACTAAATTTTCAAGTTGATCGCCGAGTACTACACACCTCGGTGGTGTGACTGTAGATGTCGTGGCATGCACATATCTTGTTCATATCAGTGTTGGGAGGTAGCTTTTGCTTTCCCGCATTGGCGGGTATCTGATAAGCTTCAAGTGGTAGTGTCGCAAAGGATGGTTTCCTTCCTAGTATTGAAGGGAGTGTGCCTTTCGACTTAGGTGCTCAGGCGAGGTGGTGACCTTGACCCTTTGTCATTGTTTTGCTCATGGTAGTTGTGATCTTCACTCTTTCTGTTTCCTCTTTTGGATTTTTTGTCTTCGACATCGGCCTTGAGATTTTGCCTATTGGTGTTTCTAGCTTCTCGGGGTTCTTCCATCTTTATGAAGCTAGTGGCTTTCTCTTGAAACTCGGCTATATCCTTAGGCTCCGTTAGGACGATCTGGTCAGTAAAGAGTCTGGACTTTAACCCGAGTTATATTGAGTAGAATTTGATTCGCGGGTCGAGGGGTTGGGGATCTCGATCGCTATGGCCTGTGTTAGTATTGGTCTTTTGTATGTTGGCTATATTTGGCAAAAATATTTCCATTTTTGTTCTCAGTTGAAAAGACATTCTCATCAGCTCTTGATGATAAGCAGCTTATGCGATACTATGTGTGATGTATATTATTTCAGTTATAATTCATCTTCTTTGATGAGTTGCTTAAATACTGTGACTAGAATATACTCTAGAATGGTGACAGTCTCAACTGTGAAGAGGCAGTCTTAACTGCCTACAGTATAAGATTTTTTGGACAATTTCTGATGCGAACTTGGTGACTTCTGAGCTTTTGAACTAATGATGATTTCTTTAAATGTTTCTGGACATTCAATCATCATTATTTATGTCGTATGGTTAGTTAAGTTTCGAAGAATTTTTCTTCATTATTTTTATAGGCGTTTCTATTTACATAAATGATCAAATAGTTAAAATGCCTATTATGTTGACGGTTTCAATCTAAAGACCGCGAAGATTAAAAGTAATTGAAGTCAGCATTTATTTAGATCCTTTAGTGACATCTATAAATACTATCGAAGAGATCAATTGTCGACAACTCCAATGCGCGAAAACACTATTGCCAGATATATAGGAGTTGAGACTACTGAGTGCAGAAAGAAAACAACCTTTTTATCTTCAAGAGAAGATTGATTTCGGGTGGATAACTCGCTACAACACAAGGCTGTGTGGAGGATGGAACTCTGTGGCTAGTATGTCATAGAGAGGCAAGTTGATATTTATTTGTAATAGCAAATAGATTTTTGTTATTTCCAATTCACTATAGTACTGGTAGTCGGATTTCGAGTGTGAAATCCAGAGGACTTATATTGTACTTATAGAGAGTGAATTGGGCATCTGCCGATGAGTATCCTACAGATTAGGTGACTGGTTTGTCACTGAACTGCGTAAACAAATCTCCTGTGTTTGCGTATGCCTTTTATTTGGTTCTTACTTTGCTATAATAGGATATTGTTAAGCAGTTGCAACTTCCTTACAACTATCAGTTACAGAAGTTCCCTAAGAGACCTATATTGTCAGCCTGAAATTTGCTCATGTATTCTCTTAGGGGCTCATGTTGGCCCTGCCTGACATAATGGAGGGCATCCTCCGTCTAGTAATAGACCCGCAATGTGGTGAACCGATTGAGGAAGACGCGAAAGAGGTCTTCGAAGGAATGAATAGATCCTGGTGGGAGGAAGGCAAACCACAATAGAGTGTTTTTTTCCAAAAAATTTGGAAAGACTCTGCAGAGTGCGGGGTCGATTGCTCCGTGATAGAACATCATGGTCCTGAACGTCGTCGGGTGTAGTGTGGGGTCGCCTGTACCATCGTAGGGCGCTAGGGTAGTAGGCAGCTTATTTACTCTGACGCTCAAGTCAGTGGGACTCGAAGGTGGATGTAATAGAAAATAGAACGTAGGTTACCTGATGTGTGCCGTGTCTGTATTTATTGCAGGTGGAGGCGATGGCGCCGCCCGATAATCTCGCATGGATATTGATCAGAATGGGTTTAGACTGATGTCGGAGATAACAGATTTGAAATGGTGTATCCCTCGTGATGAGGGAGGACGTGGATGTCCTTGTTTGGCCGGGTGGAACCCCCGGACAAAGTCATCTGGTCTGACTCGAGGCAGGTTGTGGGGCACTGTTGGGTTTAATCCGATTGGGCCTAATAGTTCTAGTCCAATACTATAATATTTTCAGAATATGAAGAGCCGCCGAGGACAATTATGAAGGCAAATGTATATTTTTATTATTTATTTTTGTATATAATGAAGGTTTGATTTATATTTAACATAATTTGATAAGTATTTTTTTTTTTAAAAAAATTAACCACTCTATATATCATTAATACTTGTGAAAATTTTAAATATTGCACCCCTAACGTCGGGGTCCTAGCTTCGCAACTGCACACGACGTCCATGATCAAAAAGATCGAATCGAAAATGAAGAATTTAATAAACATTGGCCAATGCTTGGAGTTAATAAAATACTCAACGAATAATTTTACGATTTAGAATTTATTGTAATATCCTTGGAATGTGCATTAATGATGATGCTTGATAAATCCATATCCTTAAAACCCATACCGAACCTTGAATAGAACCAAGTCCACAAAAAAATAAAAAAGTCTTCTTTTATTAGTTTCAAGTGAAGTTCGGTCGACCGAAGATCAACTGAATTAAATTGGGTTAAAAATTTCAATAAGTTCTTAATGATTAGTTTTCCAACCGTTGCAACCTGTTTTTTCCCGAGTTTTGCTATTTGCAAGCCTATAAATACATGTCTTGAGCATTCTTTTACTTGTTATGAACTTATTGAGTCATCCTTAAAATATCTCGAGTTTTATTGTGTTGATCTTTCAAGAAACCCTAGCTTTGAATTCAAGATGAGGTAGGAGTTTGATTTGGGAGCTTAGTATTATTTGTTGTATTTATTGCTTCATTTTAGTTATATATTTTCTTTTGTTTTGTTTTCATTTGAAGCTTGGTGGTGGTAGATCTGGGGTTAGATCTTGTTCGAGCTATTGTCTTGGTGTAGATGCATAAATCTCATCATGCTTAGGACTGGATCATACTCTAACACCATACATAGGTTCAACATCGACATAATTAAAATGCTTAAACAGAAGTTAATTGTCTCTACTTTGAGTTTTGATGTCACTATCAAGACACAAATCAAACTAACACAATAGCGTTAAATCACACGCACCTTAGTCAATAATATATGAGACCTAGCCTAATTACGGCTCCACCCCATTTCCTAGCCGCTCTCATCAAATTAAAGACTAGATCTAAATATCAATATATTAGCACCTATCAACTCCTTAGGTCTTTATCATTAGTCTAATGCTTAAGCATGAGTTGATAGTAGTATATTTATCAAATTTTATAAATCAGCGTCACTTTCAATATACTTCCAACTGAACTAGAATATTACAATCTTTAACCTAAAATTAAATGTATTCAGTTAATCTACGTTTGCAATATTTTAATTTAGAATAACTATTACGATACTTTATGATGGCGTGAGTCTTCCACTTAATATATATATAACTTAAAATAATTGTATTATATATAAGTATAATTAGTAAACGTTCGATTTATTATATATGTTAGTAAAAGTTCGAGCATTTAGTCAACTGTTCGACCACCGATCCTTGTACATGACAGTCATGGTCCTCTCTTCAGTCATTCAACAATTTAGTTTATTCCTTTGGTAAAAAAGCTCCTCATTAGGTTCATTTATGGTAATAATATCTAGGGGTGTAATCGAACCAAGATGAGTTGAGTTATGCTTGTCTGTGCTCGAGCTCGACCCGTTAAAAAAATGTTAAGTGGAGCTTGATCGAGCTTCGATCTCTAATAGGCTCGAACTCGACTCAAATGATACTTGAGCAACTGAAGATCGGCTCATTTAGGCTCATTTATTTTTTTGGGCTTGATCGAGCTTGTTCAAGTTCGATTCATAGACTCGGATTTATGGGTTCTAAAAGTTCAATCCGATCCGAAATATTTATATTTATATAAATATATGGAACTCGAAATTACTAAATCCATATTAAACTTTTAAAATACTCAGAATGTCATTGAAATTAAATTTTTATTCATTTCTAAATATAATTCCCTCAATTTCACCGCTTTAAGACTTTTAAGTAGCTTAAAATTGGAATTTTTATTATTATGCATAACATGAATTTATTTTTAGAAATTCATATAACTATTTTAATACACTTTTAGTAGCTAAATGTTATTTTAGTAACTAAAATTATTTTTTTTTTAAAACAAAGACAAAAAATTATAATAGGTGACCATATTAAGTATGATCAAATTCTAAATCTTTAGACAAAATACAATATGTTGCCACCAATTATACTATCCACAATTGACAACTAAAATTATTGTTTTCTTGATTTTAAGCCACCAACAGGGGCATTGAAAGCAAGATTTTTCTTGATTTTATAATGTTTTTTCAAATCTAATTAAAAAATTATTTTTTTAAACCTTACAAATGTGGACAAAAAACAAGGTTTAAAAAAATTAATTTTTTAATCATATTTAAAAAATTAATTTTTTAATCAAATTTTAAAAATTAATTTTTTAATCCATGTGTGCAAGCCACGTCACATAGTTAACGAAGTAGGTGATGGAATTTTAACGGAGGGATACAATTGATACAAATATAATAGTTTAGGATACAATTTGGTGAAATAAAAGTTCAAGACACATTTGAGACAAAGTCCAAGGTTCAGGATATATTTAGATAATTGCTTTTTTTTTAATGTAAAATTGTGTCACATAACACACAATCCCAAAGCAGATCGTAACTGCTCAAATCTCTCTCAATCCAAAGCTTTTGTGAAGATATCAACAACTTGTGTATCTGTAGAAATATATTCCAGTTGTAACTCATTTCTTTCGGCCAGTTATGTGATGTTGTGAAATTGAATATCAATATGTTTTGTGCGAGTATGCATAACTAGATTCTTTAAGATATTGATGACACTTGTATTATCACAATATAACACCACTTCATCCTGTTTGAAACCATAGTCTAACAACATATTTTTCATCCAAATTAACTGTGTACTGCAACTGCCTACTGCCAAATATTCAGCCTAGATAGAATTCTATTTCTTGCTCAACCAAGCCACCAGATTTTACCCAATATAGAAACATCCACCCGTAGTACTCTTTCTGTCATCAATATTTCCAACCTAATCTGCATAAGTAAATCCTACGAGACAAGGATTAAATTCCATAGAATACCAAAGTCCAAAATTCGGAGTACCTTTAACATATTTTAGAATTCTTTTGACTGCATGAAGATAAGATTCCTTTGGATTAGCCTGATATCTTGCACATAATTCCACACTGAAACTTAAAGTAGGTCTACTAGCTGTCTGATATAACAAACTACCAATCATGCTTTTGTAAAGACTAGGATCAACATTCTTGCCTTCTTCATTTTTGCTCAACTTTTCATCAGTTGAGATAGGCGTTCTAACTAGCTTAGAACTTTCCATTCCAAACTTATGGATTAGGTTTTTGGCACACTTACTCTAAGAGATGAATAACTCTTCTTTAGTTTGCTTCACTTGGAGACTGAGGAAATAATTCATTTCTCCAACCATGCTCATCCCGAACTCAGATTTCATGTCTTTCACAAATTATTTCTGAAGTTGAGCAAAAAATAATGTCATCAACATAAATTTGAGCAATTACTAGTTGAGACTCCTTTCTTTTGATGAACAAGGTCTGGTCAGCATTTCCTCTTTTGTAATCTTTCAAAGGAAGGAACTGAGTGAGTCTTTCATATCATGCTTAAGTTACGTGTTTAAGCCCATAAAGAGATTTCTTTAGTCTATATACATGATCAGGATGTGCAGGATCTTCAAAACTTTTGGGCTATTTAACATAAACTTATTCATTGAGGAACTCATTCAAGAAAGCTATTTTAACATCCATCTGGAATAATTTAAATTTCATACAACAAAATATGGCTAGAAGTAGTCTGATAGATTCCAATATAGCAATTGGTGCAAAGGTTTCATCATAGTTCAGCCCCTCGATCTATTTGATTAAAGCCTTGAGCAAGTTCCCATACTTCATTCCTGGTGAACTGTTGTAACTCCTCTTGCATAGTAGAAATTCAGAATTCATCTTTCAAGACTTCCTTCACATTTCTTTGTTTAACTTTGGTAGTGTAACAGGAATACCTGATCATATCCTGGTGATTTTTTCTTAATTGATTCCTGATCTTGACTCCATCATTCACATTTTCAATCACATTCCGTAGGGAATGATTTTTGAGTGCTTTTAGGCCTTTGAGTTCCGGTGTCACCACTATCATCATCCTGTTCAACATCAGTCTTAGTGTAAGTTGCATCAGCAATTTCAGCTAACTGATCAGTGACCTTGGTAGTATTCTGGCCAGTTTTGTCAATGGTTGTAACTCCCTTCTTATCAGTAGTCAAAATCTGGTTGATTTGAGAATCATCAACCTTAACATTTGCAGACTCCATTACAGTACTTGTTCTTTTGTTGTACACACAGTAGGCCTTGCTATTTGTAGAGTATCCCAAAAAAATGACTTCATCACTCTTGCTCTGCATTTTGCCATGGTATTCCCGATCATTTAGAACATAACACCTGCTTCCAAACATATGCAAATATGTAAGATTAGGCTTTCTTCCCTTCCATAATTCATACGGAGTTTTAGCAGTTTTTGGTCTGAAATAAACTCGATTGATAATGTAGCATGTCATGTTGATAGCTTTAGCCCAGATGCTCTCTGAAATATGCTTGGAATTGAGCATCACTCAGGCCATCTCCTGGATTGTGCGATTCTTTCTCTCAACCACACCATTATGTTGAGGGATCTTTGGAGCTGAGAATTCATGTAGAATTCCATTCTCATCACAAAACTCAGAGAATGAAATATTCACAAATTCCCTTTCTTGATCACTCCTTATTCTGATCACCTTAATAATAGGAAGTGCTTTTCATTTTGTAGCCTCAAGCAGGGAGTTTTGAAATTATTGAAGGCGCTTGACTTTTCTCTTAAAAACTCTGTCCAGGTAAAACGTGAAGAAACTCCAAAGGTGTTGATGTTGCAATCAGTTGTAACTGGTGATTGAATATCCTTCAGATTGTCTGGACTTCCAATCATGTGCTATGAACATCCATTGTCGAAATACCAAGAACCTAGAGAAGAAATAGTTTTTGACATAAATGAAACATGATAGTTTAAATCAACCTTCCTTACCCAAATCTGCTTGACTTACTTTCTGCCTTGTTGGTTTCACATGATCTCTTCTTCTTATTTTGATTGAGAGTTTGAAGCAGTTAGCTATTATATGCCCTTTGCGTTTCCAATAATAGCATATGAGCAACATCTGTCTTCTTCTAGTAGTAGTCTATTGTTGACTTGAAGAATCCTTGTGAATATACCTCAGTTGAACTGGTAGTTGAGGCTGAGGTTTTAACTGAATGGTCAAGAGTATCTCAGTCTATTATAATTTGAAGGATATTTTCTTGCACTTAAAATTTCATTAAGGGTACGACTAGAATTCATCATTCTTACTTCCAGTTTTAGCTTCTCAAGTTCGTCAATCAACTTGGACTCTTTATCTTCCTATTCAGTAATTTGAGTTTGAAGATGTTGAATTCTCTGCTTAAAATTTTTCTTCTCCTCAGTTAACAACTTGTTTTGATAATTGATGGATTTATTCAGCTTTGCAACTTCAACCCATTTATTAAACATCTCCTGGTAAGCTTCTTCAAGACTCTCAACACATTGAACTCTTCTTTTATCATCATCTGTATATGAACTTTCTAAAGTTCTGACTGAGTCAGCAATGCTTGTTGTGAAAGCTATAAAATTTCCTTTTTCAGATTCTTCAGAGTCATTTTCTTCTTCGTCATCACTCCAGGTGACAGTAAAGGGCTTCTTGAGCTTCTTCTGAAGATTTGGACATTCGGATCTGACATGTCTAAATCCTTCACGTTCAAAACATTTGATACCTTTGAATTTATGTTTGGAATCACTTTTTGAGTGCTGATGATTGAATCCTTCTATTTTCTCCTATAGAAGGTTTCAATTTTGAACTATTAGAACCAATCAGTTGGAACTTTGATTGCAACTGAGAATTTTGATTTTACTTATTTATGGCTTTCAGAAATCTTTTGAAATTCTTCGTCATAAGAGCAAAAACAACATCCATCTCATCTTCTGAACACTCTTCTGACTTAACCTCATCCTCAGTGGCACTGAAAGCAAGATTTTTCTTCTTCTCCTTATGAGTGTAATTTTTTGAAAGTTCTAACTCTTATGTTTCAAGTTTTCCCATCAACATGTCAAGAGTCATAACTGATGGATCATGAACTTCACTGATAGCTGCAACTTTCATTTCAAATTTTGAAGGCATATATCTCAAGACTTTTCTTACAACTTTTCTTCTAAGAAGGATTCTCTAATGTTGGTTGCATTGTTCATGAGATCTTTGACACGCCCATGGAAGTATTCAATGCTTTCATCATCTCCCATCTTCAGATTCTCAAATCTGATGTCTAGGATTTCAACTTTGGACTTCTGATGCGTTAGGGATCCTTCATGATTTGTTCCTAAAATTTCTCAGGCTTGCTTTGCCAATGTACAAGCCGAGATCAGTTTGAACTGAGATGGATCAACTCCACTGAAAATAGCATTAAAGGTTTTATTGTCATAGTTTGCAATAGTGATTTCTGCTTCAATATAATGACTTTTAGGCTTGCGCTCAGTCCCATCTGTCGTTGTGGGTGGTGTATAGCCAATCTCAATAGTGTCCCAGCAATGATCATCGAGAGACTTGATGAAAGCTCTCATCCGAGCCTTCCAATAAGCATAGTTTGTGCCTATCAACAAGGGTGGAACGTTGACTGAGTTTCCCATAAGCATTCCTTTCATCTTGAGGTTGAAAGGTTAGAGACACTCCAAGGATTTATGCTAGTAGAAGTTAGCACAACTGCTCTGATACCAATTGTCAAGATAATCTCTAAGGGAGCTTTTTGTTAAGAGCCAGTTGCACACGAGTTGCAATTGCTACTGGAACTGCTTTAAAACAAAGTGAGTAGCAGATATAAAATATCCACAAAAATACACAAATATACAAGGATTTATTTACGCATTTTTGTGACAAAATTGGCACCTAATCTGCGGGCCCCTCACCGAATAGATGCTCAATCCACTATCAACAAAGTACAATACTAGTTTTAGGATTTTATACTCTGAAATCCAACTATCAGTACTAAAGTGAAACGGAAATAACAAATCAACTATTTGCTATTACAAGTACTAACCACTTGTCACTCTATGACAACTCAATCATAGAGTTTTGTCCTCCACACAATCTCTGTTATGTAGTGAGTTCAACAACCCAACTCTACCTTGATTTGAAGATGATTGAAATAGTTTATTGCCATCGACACACACTCAACAGTTTAAACTCCTCATAGAATTGGCAACTCAGTTTCAGCGCATAGGAGACTCCACAATCCATATCTTCTCTTTCCTCATATATAGAGAAAGCCAACCAACATCCATAAATGTTATTTAAAAAAATACCTTAACTTCAAACTCAAAAGACAACCATAATACATCATAATATTTCGGTCATAAAAGCTTCACGAAAAAACTGCCTAGCCCATCAATAAAAACCACTTCATTTCTTCCATAATTGACCAAATACTCAAAAGTAATTAAAGATGAATGCATATATCAATAATAAATATTATGTAAGCATCAATAATTATAGCAAACAAAAAGTCATCATCGTAGTAGCATAAGTTTCAGTAAAAAACTTCACAGCAACAAGAGCAATTGCAACTAACATACAACTGAGAACCTCAACATAAACTCCACAACACTAAAAGCATTTGCAATTGTCATACAACTGAGAACTAACTGATATTCATTTTGCCGAATATAGCCAACACATAATAAGCCAAACAACAACGTTGGATGGCCAGGGAGCGAGCTAGATACTGCTTTGAATCATTTGATTATGGAGTTTGAACAAGTGGCCGAAGAGGCCACGTCGAGATAGATAATTGCAGGGGCCGAGTTAGAGGAAATGACCGAGGAAGTCGAGCTTGAAGTAGTTGTGGGGATTAAGTTGGAGCAACATGCTTTATGTTGGGATGGGAATCGGAAACGCAGCGGAAATAATAATTTAAAAAATTCAAACCATCCCGAAAATAATGATCAACTTCAGCAATCTTTAAGGAATTCAATCTACGAGTAGAAGGAGAAGGTATACCTTATAGCGGTTGGAATGGGTGTTCCTATTCCCGTTTCAAGACGTACTCATGCACGCCCTCCAATGAAAGTCCACACCAAGTACTTCGCAACAAAGGAGCAGCAAACAACCAGACTCGTAGTGGCTCAACGGAGAAGCTTTCTCAAACCCCGAAACCTCAAAAGCTAGGCCAGCCCTTCCACCAAGAACCGGGCTCCAAAATGAAAGGAAGAGGAGATGAGAAAACCATGGAACAAGAAGGTAGATGAAAGAATATCTCGATGTCCTTCTTGGACTCCTCCAAGAATATGAAGTAGGCAGCACACCCAAGTAGAAGACACCTTCAATTGGGCTTCGCAAAAGACCGGGGAAGGAGGAAGAAGATGGCCAACCACCAAGGGAGAGGAGGAGGGATTCTTTGGAATTTTTCTCCTCACGAACCCTCTCAAGAATCAATCTCTTAATCTTCTCCAAGATCAAAAACTAATTCACTTTCATCAACCTATGAAGGAGGTTCGGCCACCAATTTATAGGGAGCATAGGCGACTACAAGAGTAGACCCGGCCCCCTTTAAAAACTCTCATCGGAATTCAAAATTTTGGGGTTTGCCTTCAAAAAATAATTTATATTTAATAGATTCATAATTAATTTGAAATTAATTAAATCTAATTAAATATAAATTTTAATTTATCTCCATAAATTAATAGCCTATTAACAAGAATGATAATTATCTAAATAAACTAATCTCCTAAATAATAGGAAAAATGTTTATCTAAATAATTTGAATTCCTATTAATTAATAGAATTATGATTTATCCTCATAAATCATATATCTATTAATCTTATAATTTATCTCCATAAATCAAATTCTTATTAATTAGGATTTATCCAAATAAATTAATTCCTAATTAATTGGTTAGGCTCATGGTTAGAAACTAATTTTTTCACCATGTATATTTGATTCAAAATCAAATTATATTTAATTCATAAATACAATCATCATCAGGTGGTTAATTAAATATTATTATGTGTCAATCACTACAATTTAGGGATGCCCTACAAATTAGGATTATCGAGGAACTCCTTCCTCACGCATTCGTTCCTATAGGAAATACCTTTCCTATTATATCCATAAATGAGATTCGTGATCAAGTTGCAGCATGTCAATACTAGTAGTCATATAGTGCTGCATTCAGACTCTATTTGATAAAGTTTGTTACGAGGTCAGCCTATTGTGTGTGACCCATTGGGCCCACACTAAGCCAGTAGTGAGTTGTGCATAACAGAGAGTCGGATTTGATAGAACGACTTCTATTCAAATCTTATGAGTCTCCACTAAACCCCTTTAGTGTGGTCGTGAGGGACTCCACTGACAAGTCAAGATTGACGTTTAGCAACGTGTCATGACTACTCGGATAGTATGAGGTCCAATCTACAGGGATCGAACGCCCTTCGGTGATTAGTTATCGTGTAACTAAGTCCCTCGGTTACAATATCTCGAAGTCGGCTAGGGTACAAAAGAAGTGTCAAATCCTAATACCAATTCATATGTATTCCACCCGCCAAGATGTCATCTCAATAATAAAACGTCAAAAACATCTTCCTGACTTTCATGTCTAGTCTGGCTAGAGATTCCTGAGTCGATACTTGCAGGGACATATATGAAATTATCTCCTATCACTAGGAGTAACCGATTCCATGTTGGTTGCTCACCTACCTCCATAAATGTTTCTCCATGCCTAGTAATACTTGGCACATGACATTGAGGGCCACGTAGGGATAGAACCAAAGCAATGGATTGTCACTCACAAGGTAACAATGATAACCTTATGTCAAATGACTGCTTGCACCTACTATCACCCGAGGAACATCCTATTGGCACTCATGTAAGGATTCTATTTTGCGTTCCTCGTGCAGGTCTGTTCAGTGAACTCATTCCCTAATGAGCACATGCACTTGTATATTAATAGCAGTTCATAGGTAACTGTGAGATCAGCTACCCCTTATCATATAGGACATATACCAAGTGCACTAGTCTATTCGGAATCACCAATCCCCTAATTGGTGATCATACGACTAGGAACATTTAGAACATGGACATCTGGATTCCAAGTCTCACTGGAATGATCTCATCATGGCCTCAGAATCATTTGCCCGGGTTCATGAGGTTCATCACAATCTTTATGAGTAAAGATGCAACATATGATGAAAAAGTTGCCTCATTAAGTTGATTACCCTTGAATAGTCCCTAAACACATTGACATGTGACTGGCTCAATGACACTATTCCTTTCACTTTACACGCCAATCTTGGGGTAGAAGCCGAGCAGGTGGCTTTTGGAACTTGGGGCGAGTGTATGGTCATAGGGGCCAGACTGAAGTGGGCACCGAAAATAGTCTCCTGTCTTGTCTTGAGGTAAGTTGAGTCGGCGTATTTTTGTCATGTTTGTTCTCATGCCCCTTCGGCTTTTATGCCTCGTATGGCAGCCTTCTGCCGAAGGACCTTCTCTCTCTTCGTGACACTCTCTAATTGGCTCTTCACTTTCTTAGCTAGAGAAGTGATCATGGCGGAAAAGGGGTTTCGCACGTTCTCCGCTATTCCCTAGGAAGCCGCCGCTATTGTTTGAAGATTTAAGTCTGGCGAGATGGTTGACAGTCGGATGAGAGGAAGTTCTTCGCTTATCATATCGTCCAAAAAGCATTCTTTTTCTTCTCTCTAAAGTCTAGCTTTTCCCTTGACTCGATATTTTTTAGGGGATCTTCTTTGTCCGCGACTTCGAATTCTGCTCAATCATTGTCATCTTTATTTCCTTTTCAGGTGAGTTCTTCGTTGCTCTTGTGGGTCCTGCCTTAGGTTTGTAGGTTCAAAACTGATTCGTCCCCTTTCTAGGGTTTTTGCGATGGCGAGAAAATGTGCTATAGTAAAATCAGAGATTGGGATGCCAGTGAACAATCTGAATTCCTACTCCTGGGTCTAAGAGGATGTAAAGTTAAGCGGTTCTTGACTGTATTCTATCCCTCCGGGAAAACGTGCCCATTGCCCGTGAAGGCATTGAGGGAGACTACGAATGTCTTCCAAGCCTCTTATCGGACTAGGTGTGTTGTGATACTAATTCGGAGTTTACCTTCATGTATCAGACCTTCTTTGAGGAATTGGAGATTCGCCTTCCTTTTATCGAGTTCGAGCACGACGTGTTGAATCTGGTTAACGTGGCTCCTACACAACTGCACCCGAATAGCTGGGCTTTTGTTCGGTGTTTCGAGATAGTGATGGAGTGTCTTAAGATCAAACCGAGCCTTCGTGTATTCTTTTATTTCTTTCAAGCGAAGGGTGCCCAGAAAGGATTGTGGGTATCTTTGAACACTATTCCGGAGAGGAAGCTTTTTGCCTTTTTTAATAGTTTACATAAAGGCTTCAAGTCCCACTTCTTCAGGGTCCGATCATGATAGGGGGTTTGGCCCTTCTGGCTGGAGCCCACAGCTGCGTAGAGAAGTTTTCTTTGTCTTGGAGGTCGGATCCCTGTTATGTTCAGGACTTTGAGGAGGGAAGTATCCCGCCCAAAGATGAAGTCTTGATTAACTTTTTAGAGAAGAATTATTCGCATGTCCCTCTTGCTCCTCAAGAGATTTTTAAGCTAAGTCACCACGAGTCCTTGTTCTTGGAGTATATAAGTAGGTTTTGTAGTGTAATGCGCTCAGTATATTTTCTATATCTAGAAATTATTCACTCATTTTCCCCTCTGCTTTGTGTAGAGAGAATGTATTTGCTGTGGAAAGCTCCAAGTGCTCGCGCTCGGTGGGTGGCAATGACGGGGGGAGGCTCGGGAAGTAATCCCTTGATGGAAACTCTGCTCAAGTATGTGAACTCTATGCCCGCAAGGTTTTCGGCACCTCCTATTTCAGATACAAGCGAGCTGCTGGCATTTTCAAATGCTCCTACTCCTCCCAACTCCCCTTTGAGGCACAAGAAAAGAAATAGAAGCATCGTCGAGGGTTTAAGTTCCCAACCAGCTAATTTCCCAATAGGTGGGGTTACGATTGCACCAGTGGGGATGATGGAAAGTCCTTCGTTAGTTATTTCTTATAGTGGTGGCTGTGGTGTTTATTCTGATGGCCAGGTGGCCTCTTCGGCGGGGGTAAGTCCATGCGAGTCTGATATTTTTAGTTTGATCGAGAAGTTGCAAGAGTCTTTACGCAAGGAGTTGGCCGTTGGTTCTAGTGAGGTTGGACCGTTAAAGATGGCCTGGAGAGCAAGACAAGTGAGGTTAATCTATTGATCGCCCGAGTAAAGGAAGTAGAGAACCAATCTGCGATTACCAAGGCAGAGTTAGCTAAGCTTCGTCAAGACCTGGTTGTGGCCGTGGCAGAGTATACTCATTTGTAGCCTGAAATCGAGGTAGTTCGAGCGCGATTGCTATTTGAAATTGAGGTGATAAAAGTGCAATTATGGATGGAGGGAGACGAATGGCGATCTGACGCCCAGAGGCTCGAGGCCAAGGTGCTCGATTTTAACCGTGCTGTTGTCAAGGTGTATGACACATGTTTCTTCAAAGCCCTCGAGCAAGCTTGACTTCTAGCCCCTGGTATTGACTTATCAGAGGTTGATCCTTCCAAGAAAGTGAAGGATGGTGTGCTTGTGGTTCTAGTACTCGAGGGGGAGGTTTTTGCCATCTTGAGGAGGATTTGTTTGAGAAGGCTATTCCGGAGGAGGGGGGATTCACGTTGTGTCAATTGAGGCTAAGTAGTTTCATCGGATTCGCCCATATGCAGGTCATTTTTGTTTGTCCTGTAACAAATTATTGCCCCTAGAGGGCCTTTAACTATTAGCCATTTTGTGGGTCTACTTTGTAATTTGCATGCTGAATTTTTTGACCTAGCTTATCTGGTTTCGTTTGGCTTTCTTTATTTAGGGAGGATCCTTTGGTTGGACTATCCAAAGTAGCCTCGCTTAATTTGGGCATGTTCCCGAGTCGCGTAGTGGTGAGGGTATTGGGCTTTCGAGTGTGTTGGTTGGATAAGGACATTGAGGTTGGTGGTAGTGACAGCCAAAAGTCGTATTCGGGGGGTTCAGGCCGAGCTCGCTGAGGAGTGTAAGACGAAACCGCGCGCGAGGAGTCCTGTTAGGGTGCTAAGGCTAGAAGTAGTGACGTGGTAGCCAACTACTGCACTCTGGGTTCATGCTGAGCTTGTCGTGGAGCGTGAAGCAAAACCGCACGCGAGGAGTGTCTGCGGCTAGAAGTAGTGACGTGGTAGCTAAAGACCGCACTCAAGGGTTTAGACCAAGCTCACCAAGGAGCGTAAAGCAGAACCGCGTGCGAGGAGTCGTGTTAGGACGTTGAGGCCGGAAGTAGTGGCGTGGTAGCCAAAGACCGCACTCGAGGGGGTTCAACCCGAGCTCGCCATGGAGCGTGAGGCGGAACCACGTGCGAGGAGTCGTGTTGCTCATTTTAGAGCTCGCCCGGCTTCACAGGAAGCTGCATCTAGGGCTGAGGACCAAACTTGGTGAAAATCGCGCTTGCGAGAAGCGCGCTTGCGGTCGTTGGGGGTGCAAGGAGCCCAAATAGGCGCTAAGGCCAAGCTCGCGCGTGTGGACTCAATGAGGTTTTTGAATTTAGTGCTTGTTAAAGTGACGAGATAATTGTAGTGGTGTCCTGAACATTCACAGAGAAAAATGCTAGGAATACAATTTTATTGAAAAACAAAGAAAACGTACGTACAGGAGGAGAGCTCTGGTCCGAGCTCTATTAGTGCTTTTTGATCACGCCTCGAGTTTTCTCAATGATGAAGCCGTGGTTGCTTTCGCGTGCCCCATCTTGGGTTTGGATTGGAGACTTCGGTTGGTTGTTTGATTTTGGACACAGAGGGCGTCTACTGGCCATTGTGTTCGATCACCTTTGGCTTAAGGCATTCATTATAGCACCATTGGGCCTCTTTTTGGTCGAAGTATAGGGCGCCTACTTCTTGTTTCTAAAACAGGAAACTTCAATGCCAAATGGGGAGTGGAGACAACGACTCCCAAATTGTTTAAAGATGGTCGCCCTAGGATCATGTGGTACGGGCTGGGTACGTTGATGACAAGGTATTGCACATCAATTGATTTTGCCCCCGATTGGAAGTTGAATGTTGTCCTTAACCATATGGCTTGCCGAATGTCAACATTATCTCCAGAGAAGCCCACGAGATTGCCCTTGCATGGGGTAAGTGAGGCTTCTGTTAATTGCATCCTCTCAAATGTAGAGTGGAAAAGAATGTATTGAGCTGCCATGGTCGACTAGGACCCTTTTTATAACGAAATTTTCTGCAATCACAGAGATTATGACTGGATCGTGTAGATTTTGATTGGTCCCTTAAAAATTCGATTTACAGAACGATATTATCGGGGTTTTTGAGGGAAGCTAGTGTGGTCGGGTGGAGTTGTTGACTGTTGTTACTATTGAACAAATACCCAACCTAGAAAGGGGGGGTGAATAGTGTTAGGTTAGAATTACGTTAAATTTAATTTCGTTTTGATTTGATTCCGAATGCAACCAAGTCAACGTGCTACTAGATTATGATACTTGATGAGTAATAATTAGCAAATAAGCACAACTAAACAAGCAATGCAAAGATGAGTAATTATAGTGGTTCAGTCAACCGCCTACTCTACTACATTGGCTCCACACCAAGGATTTCTAACCAAATCCTTTATAGACTTTGTGTTTTCCTTTGAATACAATCGAGGACTCACTGCTCAACCCTTTAAGAACGCTTCAAATCTATTCACCTTGGCAAAACACAATTATACAAAAGAAATCCTAAGGTGTTTAACCTTGCACACCTACCAAGCTTACAATGAAAAATCAAGTTCAAATAACAAGTAAAATTACAATGAAAAGAGCTAAAAAGTAAACCACAACTAAGAGCTCCTTTCCAAGCATTCAACGCTTCCAACTCCACAAGATGTTGAGGTCGAACCGAAGCCGGACTCGAGGGAAGATGAGCGCTTGAGAGAAATCATCGATCGGAGAAGAAAGCACGAGCAAATCAACTTTGGAAGGCTCAAATCACACTTAGGAAGCTTTTAAGACTTGTTAAGAAGTCTTAATGAAGGTTGGTGAGGGGTATTTATAACCCTTCACTTGGCAGTTTACTCCAACGGGCGTTTTTCTGCCCGTTGGACACCATATGGTCGCTTGTCGATCGATAGTCGGTCGATTGGTTGATCGACCACCCAACGATCGCAGGACTACTGCCACTTTTTGGCGACATTCGATCGACCGATTGATCGCTCAAATTGGCTACTGCCAATTTCTTGCTTCGTACGATCAACCGAATTGGCTACTGCTAATTTTTGGCCTTGTTCGGTCGATCGGTCGATCGACCAAACCTGGGCTGAGGTTGTTTTTTTAGCCATCTTCTTACGCGGTTCGTCTCCGGGTTCCGTTACCAAGTTTTGACTTGGATAACATTACAAATTAGCTTGGGATAAAATTCCTAGAGACATATTACATAAAATCTAATCATAACTCTAGACTTTTCTACTCGCTCGTTTCGAAGCCATTTTTAACGATTTTTGTATTTCTTTGAACGAACTTCGTGCCCGTATCGTAACCTCAACCTGAACTCAAAACTTCACAAATGCATTAGTTTCATGTTTGTTATCATCAAAATAGAGATCGAAGCCTAGGGGCAATGTACTCTTAATTGGGCCAATAGTTACTGTCTGAGAAGATTCTTTGTTGGTGGAGCTTGATTCCCTGCTCCTGGTAAGTCCGCCAACGATGTAATTGATGACCCCTTGGGGTTCTCCTGCTGAGGGATCGGTTCTCTTTCCATCCTTATTGCCTGAGCAAGGGTTGGAGAGTGTCTGACTTCGCCGCCTAGAATCGCGGCTTCTTCTTTGACTCTTTCTTTTTGATGGTGGAAGTACTTATCTAGGCATCCTGCTCGGACCAGGTCCTCTAACTGATCCCTAAGTACCAGGCATTCCTCGATTGTGTGTCCGTATGTGTCATGGAATGCACATCTCTTGTTCATATCAGCATTCGGCGGTAGCTTTTGTTGCCCTATATTGGTAGGGTGTTTCTCGAATCGGGCGCTCAATCGAGGTAGTGACCTCAGCCCTCTTATGTTATTCTGCTCGTGGCGACTGCGATCCTCACTTTTTCTATCTTGCTTCTTGGATTTCTTGTCTTCGACGATGGTCTTAAGATTTTGCTAGTCGATCTTTTTGGCTTCTCGGAGGTCTTCCATCTTTATAAAGTTGGTTGTTTTTTCTTGAAATTCAGCCATTTCTTTAGGCTTTGCTAGTGCGATCTAGTCAGCAAAGAGTCCGGGTTTTAACCCGAGTTGAATGTAGAAAATCTCGATCTGTGTGTCGAGGTTGGGGATATCGGACGCTATGGCCTGAAATCAGTTAAGATATTCCCTTAAGGGCTCATGTTTCCCTTGTTTGACATAGTAGAGGGCGGCTGCCTTCTTGTGGTATATTCGTGACGTGGTGAAATGACTGAGGAAGACACGGGAGAGGTCTTCGAAAAAATGAATAGAGCCCAGTGGAAGGGAGGCAAACCACAATAGAGCAGTTTTCCCTAGAAATGTCAGAAAAGTTCAGTAGAGTGCGAAGTCGGTTGCTCCGTGAGAG
The DNA here is from genome assembly GCA_034359265.1 of Canna indica. Taxonomy (NCBI): domain Eukaryota; kingdom Viridiplantae; phylum Streptophyta; class Magnoliopsida; order Zingiberales; family Cannaceae; genus Canna; species Canna indica. The sequence goes on from CP136892.1 coordinate 18,908,871, forward strand.
AGCATTGTAGGCTGAAACGCTGTCAGGTGCAGTGTTTGGTCGCCTGTACCGGTGTAGGGTGTCAGGGTGGTAGGTAATTCACTCCTCGATGGAAGACGGGTTGCCATGATTTGCTCGGCGAAGGGCCCCGCATCAAGAGCGGGAGCAACCCTAGTCTTCCGGATTTTGGGGTCTTTGCCTTTCTCCAGATGTGGGGTGTTGGAGACTTCATCACGGAGAGCTGGATCGAGTCTCCTTTTTTCCGAGTAGACATTGTCTTTGGGTTGTGAGTGGTAGTGTTGGTGATCAGTCGGGTGTTGTTCACAGGATCGTGTTAGCATCTCGATTTGGGCCGTTAGTTATTGATTTTTAGCCTCCAAATCATCTATTCGTTGATAAGGATCTACAATGGGAGGATTGGTCGGTACCGGAGCGTCACTCCTCGCTGTTTTAGTATTACCAGGTTGCGGTTGATCGTCGTCGTCAGGTCGTTGCCGTTGATGTCCGACGACGGTAGCTTGGCTCTGGGTTCCAACCATTATGAGGGATGTAAGTTTTACTCGGCCCCACGGTGGGCGCCAAATGTTCCTGCTTGAGAGTTGGAGGCTTTTCAATCTGATTTGGTGTCTCTCCTTTGTTTGGTTCAATGCCGACGGGAGGTGGGGGGGAGGGGACCTACAAAAGGGACTCTAACGCTCAAGTGTGTAGGACTCCAAGGTGGAGGTAATGTAAATTAAAAATTAGGGTTACTTGAGGCATGTTGTATCTGTATATATTGCAGGTGGAGGTGATAACGATGCTCGATAATCTCGTTAGGATTATTCCCCATAATGGATTAAAGCCAATCTTGAAACTGACGAGTTTGTGATGGTATAACCCTCGTGATAAGGAAGGACGTGGATGTTCATGTATGGCCGGATGGATTTTTCGAAAAGAAACGTCTTGTTCTGGTTGAGTCTGGCCCAAGGATGTAGTGGAGCAAAGCCCCCTAGGTCGGACCGCACGATTTGGCTCGGAATGAATGACGGGGCGCTGCTGGGTATAATCTGATCGGATCCAATAATTTTAGTCATATCCATTAATAGCATCTAGAATTTTTTGATAATATAGTAGGTTTTTGACTTTTATAAAAGTTTAAAATCGATTATCAAATTGAACTGTGTGTGTTTTTGAAGATTTCGAGAAAAAAATTATGAATATGATAATTTTTGAATACTTATTATAAATTCGAAATTTTTTGTTTGGGAAATTGCTCAAATTTACATGCAAGTCGCAAGAACCCATCATTCGTGCATCACCCGACAAAGAAGAAGTTCAGATTTTATTGCTTCATTAATTTGTCGCACAACAAATAATAATGAATCTAAATAAAAAAAACAAATAATAATGAATGCAATTGTACTCTCTATCCTCAGCATCTTTAAAAGATTCGGAGAATGTATTAAACCTGAATTGAATTTTTTTTAAAAAAATTGAACTAATTGATTATTAATATAAATTTTATAATATAAAAATACTCTCGAGGGATATATTGCCCTATTTGTTTTAGACAAATGACTAATATATTTATTGTGGACAAAAAGAAGCATATAATTAAATGGTGAGACATATCCAACATCAACGAAAATAGATCATGAAATATTCTAGAGGTTAGATCAAATCTAATTTAATTTCCCATTTAAACATATGACACGTGTCTTTAAAAATAAATTATAATCAGACCTATGTAAATATGTATGCGTTGACAACTTCTTTCCATTCGTGTTCGTATTATTTGGGTTATTTTTATATCGATTCTTATTTTGATCTTTAAAATTTTAAAAATTTCATTTTTTTAATTTCACGTTGACTTCTAGAGGTTAGAAATATTACTTCACAGTTCACACTCAAATTTACTTTAATTCAATTTTAATTCTTATAATTTTAAATAAACCAATTTAGTACCTTAAATAATGTTAGATATAAGGGTGTGCATTGGTACCGAGTAGATTCAGAACTAGTTAAAATCTACCTGATCGGGTAGATTTCAAGTAGACTCAAATTAAATTCTTGTAGGGTCCTGAACAAAAATTAAAGAATCGATTAAAATTGATTCCGGGTCCAACACATCGGGTATCCAGAATCGGTACCCGAAACTTATTTTGAAACTTGTTCCAGAACATGTACTGGAACCTATTGGAACCTATTTTGGAACTTGTTCTGGAACCTGTTTTGGAATCTGTTGAAACTTGTTCTGGAACTTATTAGGAACCTGTTCTTGAACTTGTTAGAACCTGTTGGAATATATTCTTGAACCTGTTTATAGGTTCCAAAGGATACTCGGACCTCGAACCGAAATTGAAACCTATGGTTCCGGGTAGAGTCTGATTCCATGTTCCAACATGATAGAGCCCGGTTCCAAAATTTAGGAACCGATCCTATGCAGGATATGATCTGAATATCATGAAAAATATAAGGTACTCGAACCCGCTCACCCCTAGTTAGTTATCTGTTACTCAAAAATCACTATAATTGTTGTTATTCTCGTATTGGATGACAACGATATTGGCATTTATTGTTGTAAGAATATTATTGGGTTAATAGACGAAAATGGCTTGAACTTCTGCGAATTTTTTAATTTTGGCCAATCCTTTAATTAATCTCAATTGTATATAAGAATTTTTGAATTGGTTTCAATAATGGCCCTCCGTCTGCGAACCGTGATGTCACCCGTTAACTTTCTGACAAGACGATCCAAAAATTATTTAAAAAATTCTCATTCATTACGTCAACTTGATATACGTTAGATTATTTTTTAAATATATATATTTAATTAAATCTCACCTCTCTCTCTCTCTCTGAACTCCTCATCCTCCTTTTCTTCCTCTCACTGCCATGCACCCATCTCCGAGTGCTCCTCCGGCGAGCTCCGGCAACTACGTTCGCCGACGACAGTTAGAATAGTAACACCATGGTCAGTGTGTACGAGCTATATGTCACTGTACACCCACCACCATAGTTTCACCGCGCCGTCGGTGAAGGCGGTGAAGAGTCGGCCGTCAAGCTGATTGACGAGCATGGTGCTGACCTGCCCCTCATGAGCCATGAACGAGTTGACGCAGGCTTTCTGGCTCAGTCGCCACGTCTTCACCATCCGATGTAGACGAGGTCGTCGGCGTGGTGCAGAGTGACGCAGGAGATGGTGTAATATATTATATTAAATTATAATATATTATACATGACGAATGAGATTGCATGCATTGCAGTGTCACCGCCATTTTCTTTTCATTACCACTTGATTTATCTTCTTCAGCCTTGTCGTTAGGAGTGTAATCGAACCGAGCCGAGCCGAGCTTGTCACTGTTCGAGCTCGGCTCGTCAGAAAAATAATGAGCTCAAGCTCGACTCGAGCGACATTCAAGTCACTCGATCTCGGCTCGTGTGGCTCGATTTTTTTCTCGAGTCGAGCCGAGCCGAGCTAGTTCGTGAGCTCGATCGAACTCGACTCGAGATCAAGCTCGACTAAACTCGTGAATGAGCTCGATCGAGCTCGACTCGAGCTCGAGCTCGACTAAGCTCGATTAAGTAGTTATCTACACTTTTTGTTTTATTCTGCAGTGTTGGCTATAGCCAAAGGAATACTGTATAACAAAATGTCAACTATAATTATCTTACAGTGTAGCTTCTCCAAGATTCTCATCATACAAGATTAAAATTGAACAAGAGTAGCATTAAAAAAACAGACATTAGAAAACATATAACACTTAAATGTCAACTATAACTGAAATCCTTAAAAGTTCAAAACCTCAAATCCTTAGATACTTCCAGTCAATTAACTGCAATCTATTGGCAAGTTTTGTGTTCCTGCCACAGATTATAAATATCTGGCCTATAGCTTCTCCAAGATTCTCATCATACAATGATTAAAATTGAACAAGAGCAGCGTTAAAAAATAGACATTTGAAAACATAAACAACTAAACATTACTCAATATAAACATCCATTAAAAAGTAAATCCACCACCAGTACTCAACATAACAGATACTCAAGTAACTCAACATAACAGCGTATAAAAGTAAAGGCAACCACCAAAAAGAACTAGTAAATCAACATGGAAAGAGGTTCAAAACTTCAAATACTTATACTCAACATAACAGACACTCAACATAAACAACCAATCAACCATCAATCACTAATGTAAACATTTGTAGATACTCCATAACAATTACACGATTCAAAAATACACAAATCCATAATAGTTCATACTCCATAACTGTCCATAATAGTCCAAATCCATCACCTGCAAGAATGCAATAGCACTTTAATATCAAGAATGACATTCTTTTAAAAAGAGAAACATATAAGGAAAGGAATTGTATGCAATAGCAGTATAGCACAAAAAACACTTACTAAGTTACTATGCACGACTGCACGAGACAAGCACGACACTCCACCACTTAGATCACGGAAGAATAATTTCTTTAGATTTCTTCTCCGCCTAACAAACCAAAAGTACAAAAATACATTACATAAGCTAAGTAACTATAACACATACCGTGATAAGAAAATTAAAGAGAAAAACATTACTAACCTTGGTCTTCTTCTTCACTCCATGAAGATGGCGGCACCAATCACCACCACACAACAACACTTGCATTGTTTCCGAAGACAACGAGAAACGATAAGGATCAATGACCCTAGTGTCGGCACTAAAAGTGGCTTCTGAAGCCACAGTAGTGATCGGAATGGCAAGGATGTCACGGGCCATTCTAGATAAAATGAGATATTTTCCACTCTCCCCCTTCTACCAATTTAAAGTATCAAAAGAAAGTGGATCTCCTTCATGAATATGGCAGCCATCTTCAAGATATCTATCAAGATCTGATCTTTGAGTTGGACATGTCTCCACTGATTTAACATATCTTGTATACTCATCCCAATCCGTTGTTTTAGAAGTTTGACCAATTGAATTACCAATATCAGAACAAAATGATAGAAGTTTCATTTCCTTCTTGCTCACTAAAAAACTGCACTTCATATTCTCCATAAAGTTCAAATAAAGCCTCTCGAACCTTTGTTATGTTTTCACGGGTAGCTTGTTCAGAATACATCTGAGTGAAGGAAAAATGAATAATTCTCATCTTGCACCTTGGATCCAAAACCGAAGCTATCGCCATCAACAAGTTACACTCGCCCCAATATTTCTCAAACTTTTCCTTCATCCTTCTTGTCATTACACGAATAAAATCATCTTCTTCTTGTGACTTCTTATCCAACATTACCTTCACTTGGCGCACTTCATTAAGAAATAAGTTAGAAGTTGGATAATCACTGCCAGAAATGATGTTAGTTACCTTAGTAAAGACTTCCAGAATTGCAGCTACTTTCTCAACTTTCTCCCAATCTTCTTCAGTTGGACAAGAATCACAGTTAGGCTCAGGATCTCTAAATCTCGAAAATGCTTCATTGAACTTAATTGCAGTAGCCAACATCTCGTATGTTGAGTTCCAACGTGTTTTGCATTCCAAAATGAGTCTCCTATTAGGTAATTGGAGTTGATGCACAATCTCTGAGAAAGTTTGAAGCCTAACCTCACTTTGCTTAACATAACTAACACTATCGTGAATGTCCTCAATTATGTGCTTGATCTCTGAAAGGCCATCTTGAACCATGAGATTCAATATATGTGCGCAACACCGAACATGAAATAATTTTCCTCCACATAATAACTTTGTACTTCTAGAAAAAGTGTCCTTCAAAATTCGGATCGCAGAATCATTGTTTGATGCATTATCCACTGAAAGTGTGTAGACTTTGTTCTCAATTCCCCATTCCTTCAAGAACTTGTAAATGGTATCCGCAATTTCTACCCCACGATGAGGCGGAGGTATGTGAACAAAATTGAGGACGCGCTTCTGCAATCTCCAATTTGCATCCACAAAGTGTCCGGTGAGAATCATATATCCTATCTTCTGGTTAGTTGACCTCCACAAATCTGTTGTCAAGCTAATCTTGTTGACATCCTTCAATTGTTCCTTCAACTTTTTCTTTTCGGCCTCGTACACTTGCACACAATCTTTTTTTATGGTCGTGCGTGACACCTTCTCCCACTCAATCATTCCCCGCTTTTGCATCATATTAAAGCCTTCCTCCTCAACGATAGAAAATGGGTGCTCATGCATTAGTATCCAATGAGCAATTCCCTCCCTCATCTTCTTCATATTAAATCTACCATCTGTAAGTGCAGAGCCCATAAAAATTGTGTCAATGGATGAATTTGCTGTGGGAAAATTTATCATTTGTTGTTGCATATTATGTCTCTTCCGATGCATACATTTTTTCAAATGTCGTTGGAAATGAGTTGTACTCCCACTCACACTTATAGTAAGAATATCTTTACAATGAATACATCGAGCTTTTTTTTTACCATCAATCATTTCTTCCTTAAACTCGAGCCAAACAGAAGATGTCTTTGCTCTTTTCTTTTTCTCAAAATGATCAACATCATTATTAACATCACTATCTTCGACTTCAACAGGTGTTTCAGTTGGGTTAGGGTTCACATCATCATGTGACTCATCCATTGTATTAGACATATTTACCTCTATTGGTTGCTCTTCATGTGGCGCAGAGGAAACTTCTGGTGTACTAGACATATCTAAAAAAAGTAATAGTGTAGGCAACAATTTAAGCAATTAGTTAAAAATATTTGGAGCTTTGCATATCAGTATCATATATATATGAGTCCAACTAATGATCAATATAAATCCAGAACTAACACTTCAAACCTAGGTGTACTTCATCAGGAAAGTAATCTATCAACAATCAACACCAAGTTGATAAGAATATGCAAGATACAACATTCATTTGTTAAGTAACTAGAAATGGGAATAGCAAATAAAGTACATTTGATAACCTAAGTAAACATTCGATTGCAATTAACTAAGTACTAGAAATGAGAATAGCTGAGATTCTGCATTATTTTGATAAAGTAGCATTTGATAACCACGTAATTGATTCAATATCACAATATTTTCATGATTCTTATGCAGTTAAGAAAATGAATCAAATATAGCATGATTAGATCAATGAAACATCCAATTACCAATATTTCTTGTCAAAACCATACCAGCAATGTATTTGATACTATAAATCTAGGAGGATAATTTTTAATCTGATACACTTACATGAAAAGAAGGTTGATTACCCTAGCTTCTAAGTCGCTGTGGGAAGACGGTGAGTTGGGAGTCACCGCCGATCGAATGGGGAGCGACCGAGCGAGTAGTTGGGAGTCGCCCTCCAGTCGGGAGGGGAAGAAGGTGTGGGAGTTCAGTCGCCGCCGATCGAATGGGGAGTGAGGAGTTGGGAGTCGCCGCTGATTTGGGAGGGGAAGAAGGTGTGGGAGTTCAGTCGCCGCCGATCGAATGGGGAGCGAGGAGTCGGGCCGGAGTCACCGCTGATCGAATGGGGAGCGAAGAGTCGGGAGTCGCCACCGATCGAATGGGGAGCGAGGAGTCGGGAGTCGCCGTCAGTTCGGGAGGGGAAGAAGGTGTGGGAGTTCAGTCACCGCCGATCGAATGGGGAGCGAGGATGCCGAGGAGTCGGGAGTCGCGAATTAGGGATTAGGCGGGCGTCGAGCACTTGAGCAGAGAGCTAGGGTTTTGATTTGAATAGTATAATATCGGGTTGTTTTTAGAGGGTAATCGGTAATGGGTTCACAAATTTTAGAGTACCAGACCTGATTTATAATATATATTATATTATATATATATATATATATATAGCCGGCTCGATTAGGCTCGCGAGCCGCTCGAGCCGAGTATATATTAGCTCGAACTTGGCTCGCTCTCATGTCAGGCTCGGCTCGGCTCGGCTCGAGCTCGATAAGTTCGAATCGATTTCGAGTCGGTACCAAATTGATCACGAGTAGCTCGCGAGCAGCTTGGCTCACTTACACCCCTACTTGTCTTTGCCAACCTCCTCTTCCTTAGAATGCAGCTTCTCCTCCTTTCTCTTGGCAAAGGATCTCTTGCATTTGCTGGTTGAGTGCTCTCACCATTTGCTTTATGATGTGTCTTAGCATCTTGGGCCACCGCCGGTTGCGGCTTTGGCGACAGCTAGCTTCTGGAATTGCACATAGAGTATCTTGTTCTCAAACTTTGCTCGAACGTCGGTAACGCTGCAGTTCTCTAGTATAGTGAGTTCCTTCCGAAATCGGCTCCAACGCTTGCTGTCCACCGGCCTCTCACTGTTGGCCCGCAGCTTGTCATACCTCTATATCTGCACCTTCAGCTGCTCCTTCTTGAATCCTGCAACGAGGCCATCGATTAACATGAAGCTTAAACATATATAGCTTATTCGGAAACCAAGCACAGGTTAGGAAGAGGAGCTTGCCTGGGAGATGAATGAGAACGGAGACCAAGTCCTCTTGGGTAACCCACTCGATAGAGGGATCGAAATCCTCGTAGGAGCGAGGAGGTTGAGTTCTTAGCTTGGCGTCCATTGATGAATCCTCTGTTTGAGCATAAAGGAGTTCAAAGCAGTACATGATGGAGAAGGAAGAGATGATGGGCTATATATATATATGGAGCTTGCATGGGAGATGAATGAGAACGGAGACCAAGTCCTCTTGGGTAACCCATTCGATAGAGGGACCGAAATCCTCGTAGGAGCGAGGAGGTTGAGTTCTTGGCTTGGTGTCCATTAATGAATCCTATGTTTGAACTTAAAGGAGTTCAAAGCAGTACGTGATGGAGAAGGAAGAGATGATGCACTATATATATATATATGGAGCTTGCCTGGGAGATGAATGAGAACGGAGACCAAGTCCTCTTGGGTAACCCACTCGATAGAGGGATCGAAATCCTCGTAGGAGCGAGGAGGTTGAGTTCTTTGCTTGGCGTCCATTGATGAATCCTCTGTTTGAGCTTAAAGGAGTTCAAAGCAGTACATCATGGAGAAGGAAGAGATGATGCGCTATATATATATATATATGTATATATATATGGAGCTTGCCTGGGAGATGAATGAGAACGGAGACTAAGTCCTCTTGGGTAACCCACTCGATGGAGGGATTAAAATCCTCGTAGGAGCGAGGAGGTTGAGTTCTTGGCTTGGCGTCCATTGATGAATCCTCTATTTGAGCTAAAAGGAGTTCAAAGTGTTAGAGAATAAGTGACTCATATTATTCAACAGAAGCCTGGAGATCCTGCGAATATATATATATATATATATATATATATATATATATATATATATATATATAACTCTTTTGTTTGTGGAGTTGTATCTGTTACTTTCATTTCATTTCTTAGTTTTATTAAAACGTTCCCAACCATATATGGTTGTATTCTGGTAGCTTCATTTACGTGTATAAATTGATGTACTAGAATTCTTTCAATGTATGTAAGAGATCATCTTCTGTTTCTTCCATTATAACTTGTCATTGTAAAGTTTCCTTTCTTTCTTTAAGTTCTGTAATCTTCTTGGGCCATCATTTGGTATCAGAGCAAGGAGATTGTTTCCGATGGCCTCAACAGCAAATCAGGTTAATCCATCCGTCCCAAGATTCGATGGTGTAGAGTTTGGAGATTGGAGAATCATGATGCGCACCTTCTTCATCTCTCAAGATCTCTGAGAGCTAGTGAGTAATGGTTACTCGGAGGAAGGACTGACTGCTGGCGCTCTTCGTGAAACTCGAAAGAAAGATGCAAAGGCTCTAAGCCATATTCAACAGGCCGTCGATACCAAGGTATTCAAACGCATTTCCTCTGCTGAAACAACTAATGATGCTTGGTGTATCCTCAAAACTACTTACCAAGGCACCACCAAGGTGCAAAAGGTGAAGCGTCAGACTTTGAGGCGTCAGTTTGAGAGTCTTTTTATGAAAGAAGACGAAGACATCAATGGATATTATGCTCTTGTCATGGAAATGGCGAACCAGATGAAGCGTTATGGAGAAAATGTGACTGAACTGCAAATTGTTGAGAAAATCCTTCGCAGCATGCCTGAAAAATTCGACCATATAGTAGCTGCAATCGAGGAAGGGAATGATATTGAGGAGATGTCCTCAGAAAAGTTGCTTGGTTCCCTTCTTTCACATTTTGAGAGGATGAAGCGCCATGAAGAAAGAAGATTTGAACAGGCCTTGAAGACCAGTCACAAAGAAGATAGCAAAAGGCAGAAGCATTATTTCAAGTCTGAATCGAGTTCCAGAGGAAATGATGTTGCTGAAGATTCCACTGATGATGAAGATGATCAGAACAATCAGGAAGCTCAAGCTGGGAACTCTCAATCAGTAAATAAAAGAAAAATTCAATGCTTTTATTGTAAAAAATTCGGGCACATTGAAAGGTTTTGCCGTCTGAAAGCTCGTCATATGAACCAAGCCAATATTGTAGAAGAAAAGAAGGAGGATGAAGTAATCTTAATGGCAAGCATCCAAGAAAACAAAAAGTCAAAGTCAAATAGGTATCTTGATAGTGATTGCAGCAACCACATGACAGCACAGGAAGACTGGTTCTTGAGATTAGGCAAGAAGACTCATACAACAAATGTCAAGTTCGGTGATGGCAACATTAGAAAAGCACTTGGACGAGGAGACATCTGTGTTGATGAACAGCAAAAGAAGACCATAAGAAATGTCCTCTTTGTCCCTGATCTTGATTCGAGTTTGCAAAAGGACAACTAATGAAGGAAGGTTTCACTTTGGTTTTTGAAGGTAATACTTGTGTTGTTTACACTGATAACACTAGAACTTCTGAATTGATAAAAGTTAAGGTTGCCGAAAACAATTTGTTTTTTTTAATCCTCATGAAGTAAAGTGTGCTCTCAAGGCAGAAATCAGTGATACTGAAAAATTATGGCATTGTAGATATGGTCATATCAATTTGGATTATATAAAGAAATTGAAAGATAAATCCATGGTAATTGGCCTTGATCATATTAAGGGAACCCTTGGCTACACCTGTGAGAGCTGTGTTCTAGGAAAGATGAGCAGAACTTCTTTTCCAAAGAAAGCTGAATTCCGAGCTGCTGAACCACTAGAGTTGATACATTCAGATCTTTGCGGTCCATTTCAGGAGCCTTCCTACAGTGGTAATCAGTACTATATTCTTTTTATTGATGATTATAGTAGATTTTCCTGGATTGCCTTTATCAAAAACAAAAATGAAGCTTTTGACAAGTTCAAAGAATTCAAAGTCAAATGTGAAAAAGAATTAGGCAAGTCTGTCAAGTGTCTTCGTACTGACAGGGGAGGGGAATTCACTTCTCACATGTTTGAAGATTTCTGCAGTATAAATGGTATCAAAAGACAACTCACCACAGCCTATTCTTCTCAGCAAAATGGCGTGACTGAGAGAAAAAATCGAGTTATTGTTGAGATGCTGAAGTGCATGCTGAAAGATAAACAATTACCCAAATTTTTGTGGGCTGAAGCTGCACAAACTACAGTATATTTGTTAAACAGGTGCTTCTCTTCTACAGTTGGAGATAAAACTCCATTTGAAGCTCTGTTTAAACGCAAACATCAGGTTGCTCATTTCAGGGTGTTTGGTAGTATAGCATATTCTTTAATTCCTAATCAAATTAGGAAGAAATTAGATGACAATTCTGTATGTTGTGTTCTTGTTGGCTACAGTCAAGAGTCTAAAGCATATAGACTATTTAATCCTGTTACAATGAGAATTGTAATCAGTAGAGATGCAAAGATTGATGAAAACAGGTGTTGGGATTGGAAATTGAAAACCAGCACTGATGATAAAAACTTGTATCCTGAAACAATCAACTCTGAGTCAGTACCTGAACCTGAGATATCTAATCCTGATATTGACACTGCGAATGAAGATGATGCAGGAAGCTTCGAAGAACAACTAACCTCAAGCAGCTCTAGTGAAGATACTCCACCCCGGAAGATGAGGAGCTTGCAGGAAATCTATGCTCAAACCCAGGAATGTAACACAGCTCAGATTAGTGAACCTTTGAATTACCAAGAAACTATCAGTAATCTGAAATGGAAACAAGCCATGAAGGAGGAGTTTAACTCTATTGAAAAACATGATACTTGGGAGCTTGTGGATTTGCCGGAAGATAAACAAGCTGTTGATTTTTAAAATCAAGTACAATTCTGATGAGTCTGTCTGCAAGTACAAGGCAAGACTCGTTGCAAGAGGGTTTATGCAGCAGGAAGGGATCGATTACCTAGAGACATTTGCTCCAGTTGCTAGAATCGACACTATCAGAACTGTAATTGCTTATGCTGTATATAAACACTGGGTATTATCACAGTTAGATGTTAAATCCGCATTTCTTAATGGGGAATTGAGAGAGGAGGTTTATGTTCAGCAGTCGGAGGGCTTTATCAAAGAAGAAGGCACAGTCTACTTGTTGAAAAAGACACTGTATGGCCTGAAGCAGGCTCCAAGGGCCTGGTACTCAAAGATAGATAGCTATTTTGAACTATTTGGTTACTCAGATTCAGACTGGGCAGGATCTATAGATGTTCGAAGGAGCACTTCTGGCTTTGTTTTCAATTGTGGAACAGGGTCAATCAGCTGGGGGTCAAAGAAGCAGACATGTACAGCATTATCTACTGCTGAAGCTGAGTATGTAGCTTTGACTACTGCAGCTTGTCAGGCAGTATGGTTGAGAAGAATCTTAGCTGATTTGGGTTACAAGTGTGAAGATCCAACATAAATCTTATGTGACAATCAATCTGCCCTGACTATGACAAGGAATCCTGTGTTCCATTCTAAGTCAAGGCACATAGACACAAGGCTTCATTTTATACGGGAACTTGTAGCAGAGAAAAAGGTCGAATTGTTTTTCTGTAGGAGCAAGGATCAGATCGCTGACATATTTACAAAACCACTGTCAGTTGACTCATTTCAAAGCTTTAGATATAAGCTGGGTGTTATGAAAATATGAGTCAAGGAGGGGGTGTTGAGAATAAGTGACTCATATTATTCAACAAAAGCCTGGAGATCCTGCGAATATATATTTTAAAAAAAACTCTTTTGTTTGTGGAGTTGTAACTGTTACTTTCATTTCATTTCTTAGTTTTATTAAAACGTTCCCAACCATATATGGTTGTATTCTGGTAGCTTCATTTACGTGTATAAATTGATGTACTAGAATTCTTTCAATGTATGTAAGAGATCATCTTCTGTTTCTTCCATTATAACTTGTCATTGTAAAGTTTCCTTTCTTTCTTTAAGTTCTGTAATCTTCTTGGGCCATCACCAAGCAGTAAGTGATGGAGAAGGAAGAGATGATGCTATATATATATATATAAGTTATTGCTTGGGATGGTGAGGGATCAGTGGATTGAATTAGAGGGTGAGGTTATTCTCGGTTGTTGGTTTAATTGCGGTTGATGGTTTCCTCCTTGCATGGGGAAGAGAAGATATATGAGAGAGAGAGAGAGAGAGAGAGAGAGAGAGAGAGAGAGAGAGAGAGTATCCGCTGCTAGTGGCGGAGCGGATGCTCAGGTCCTCAAGATATGAAGTGAGAAGTGAGTACAGGGTGGTGGAGGGGGAAGGGGAGTAGGCCATGGTTACGGCGAGATTAGAGACAGATTCCGGTCAGGTTCAGGTCGTCGGAGATATGAATTCCGGCGAGATCTGGGTGCCCTACAGTGCTCCAGGATTGGCTGGTGGAGGAGGGCGAGCAGGGAAGGAAGAATGGGAAGCGAGCAAGGGATGGGGAGAGAGAGAGGGGGGGGGGGGGTGGGACTCAAATGAATATTAAAAAAATCATTTTTAGATCGCCACGTCAGCGGACTAACGACCATTATTGAAATCAATTCGAAAATTCTTATATACAATTGTGACTAATCAAATGATTGACTAAAATTAAGAAATTCGCGAAAGTTGAGGTTATTTTCATCTAATAACCCAATAATATTTTGTTATTCTTCAAGTATGATATTTTATTCAACTTTACTTGTAGTTAAATACTTGTGCATTAGTCGGAAAAAAACTCAATATCTTTTTCGAATGGTTAATTTTGATTGACCGATGAAAATAAAATATGAGATCTTTTAAATTTAAAGATCTAAAATAAGTTCTATAAAAATTAGTGGCTTTTTTTAATATGATTTTTTGGGATAAGCATTTTAAAAAGTTATCCTCGTTAAATCATCAATATTTTATTCGTATGATGAAAAAATGTGTCTTTTTCAACAACTCATCCATGTTTCGACAATCCGAAACAACCTGTCCATATGCCAACAAACAATGGACAAAGACAACATATCCCGCCCTGAATGTCAACAACCCAGACAACCCCGGAACATCTCGTCCATATGCCAACAACAAGGGACAAAGATAACACATCTCACTCTGGATGTCGACAACTCAGGATAACCCGGACAACTCGGGACAACAAGTCGATGGAGTCAACAACTAAGGACAAAGACAAACACACCATACTCATATCTATGTTGCTTGTGTGATTTTTGTTTGTGCTACAGATCACTTATAAAGAAAAGGAGAATCTGATTCATTTTAAAAATGATCGTGGGATGCCAAAGATCGATCGAGGAAATCACAACGCGGGATTGCATGTTGATCTGTGAGAAGAAGGGGTGGGGGAGTGGCAAGGGGCGAGGGGCGACCATCAATGGTGAATCCGGCGAAGAGAGGAAGAACAAGCGAGGAAACAGATGAACATGAAACAAAAGGATAAGAGAAGACAAAGATTAAAGACATTTTTGTCTGTTCATAAAAATCACAGGTCAAAATAATCTTTTTTTTAAAAAAATTTAACGGTCAAAAAGAAAATTGTTGTTAATTAGTATCAAACTAAAATTAATTAACCCCTATGGAAGAATTGCTACATAACCACGTAACATTGGTTGACCAAATGATCTACATAAATATTAATCATATCAAACTTATCGTACGTTAATTAATTACGTGCACATAATTAATTTGGTTTATAATTATTAGCATCGCTTTTACAAAAAATAGTGAACATTATATGCACATAATTAGTTCGGTTAATAATTATTAGCATCTCTTTTACAAAAAATAGTCAAACAATTCCATCTTAGATTACTTTATTAACATGTTGAGGTGATACAAAGTCACATTAATTTTTCCATTGCGGACTCGTGCGATGAAGGGCGACAACTTTTTGCCCTCTAAGGCGACATTTCTCACCATGCTCGTCGATCGCCGCCAGACCCTCCCGACGCTCCCCCGCTGCTTCTGTCGCCTCCCTCTGCCCCTTCTGATCGGTCTCCTTCGGTTTCTAGTCCCTTCTGTCGGTTCTTCGAAGTTAAGCATTTCCTCTAGAAACCCTATTTTTGGATCGTCGCCGATGGACCTCTCTGGTATAATCTCTTTGTCTCATGTTACCATTGTTCCTCGTTCTGATATGTTGCGTTGTGATTCTTCCATATCTTCCTGTATTTCTCTGAACCCTAGTTTGGATTTGTCGTCGATGGACTGTTCCGGTTCAAAACCGTTGGCTTCTAGCGATGGTTCTCCCTCTGTTTCTCGTCTTGTCTCAAATTTTTTAAATCTTACGGATAAAAATTATAACCCTAATTCTAGGATTTCTCCGACTCGTACTTATGTTTCTTCGTCGATTTTTGTTTAATAAATTTTTCTAAAACCACGCTCTGATGGCGTGTCGGATTCTTCGATT
This sequence comes from Canna indica, assembly GCA_034359265.1. Taxonomy (NCBI): domain Eukaryota; kingdom Viridiplantae; phylum Streptophyta; class Magnoliopsida; order Zingiberales; family Cannaceae; genus Canna; species Canna indica. The sequence continues at coordinate 18,924,483 of CP136892.1, forward strand.
TCCACGGGGAACCCTAACCTTAATACCGCCAGAGGAAAGGTAAAAGCTTTTTTGGTTGGACCCATTTCATCCTCCAACAGAAGTAAGGGGCTTCCCAATCCTTTTATTCACACTGATAAAGTATCGACTTTTGATAACTCTCCCTCTAAGCATGCCTCTGTTAATAAGCCTATTTCTAATCTTCATGGTTTTGTTGCTTACAAGATTAATCATACTATTTCTACTAATCTTAATCCTGCTACATTAAGGGCCATGCTCACAAGCCCGAGTTTAACTCGGCCTTTATTCTGTCTCAGCCCCGTTCATGCATTGTTCTACATGTTTTTCTATTATTAAGAATATTGAATCCAATGTTACTAGTATAGTTCAATTTTCTAAGTGCAGGCTTGAAGACAACCTTGGGAATCAAGCCTAATAGGCAAATTCCTAGGGAAGCCTCCTTCTCTTTATGCTGTTCAAAGATGGGCTCAAAGATTATAGGGTAAACATGGTTTTCTTTCTGCTATTGATTTAGAAGAGAATTTATTTATATTTAAATTTTCTTCTACTGATAGTGCTACTGCTTTTATAACTGAAGGGCATTGGTCCCTTGGTGGTGATGTTATTAGACTTATACATTGAAAACCTCTTTTTAGTCCATGGAAAGAAGAATTTTCTCATGCTCCTATGTGGATTAGAATCCATGGCTTACCTCTTGAATTTTGGAATCATGATTCCATTTTTTTATTGCCAATAGTGTAGGAAAAATTTTAAAAATTGATGAAAGATGCTTTTCCTTAGATAAAGAGAGTACATTAGAGTTCATGTTGAGATTGCTTTATCCATTCCTTGCATCAAGGAATTAAAGATCAAGTTAATAATACTTCCATGTTTCAACCGATTTCCTATGAGAATCTTCTCACTGTTTGCTTTCAATGTGGCTTGGTGGGCCATCTTGAGTCCAATTGCCCTAAAAAGACTTCCCAAACTTCCACAGCAAGTTCCCATATCCATACTCCTGGCTCTAGTAACAACAGTACTAGACCTTCTCCTCCTATAAATAACTCTCCCCCTACCACTATCCCCTCTCCTGAGGCTAGAGCTCCCTCCCCTGGTGACCTGGAGTATTCCTTGGAACCACTCTGTGGTCCTTGGATTCAGGTTCAGCGAAGACGGCCGCGTCGACGCAATGTCGGGCAAACTAATTTCGCACTTTTGAATAATAATTCTCAAGCTAAGGAACATAGAATGCAGACAAAATCTGATTCGTCAAATTTTGAGAAGGAATCTAGGGCTCCATTCGAAACCAGGAAGGAAGTTCCCAAGTCTCCCTCATCTACTATTAAATCTCATAAAAAACTATTACTATTGGGTATGCTGCTTATCCTGATTTCAAGCATACTGTTGAGGTTTCAGATGACTCATAATGAGGATTCTCTCTATATTCAAGAAGATTCTTTAGCCCAAAATAAGGATATAGAGCTTTCCCTGACTGATCTTCCTCTAGCTCACCAAAACATTATTAACCCCCTCTCCAGCCCTTAATCTGGTGAACTTCAAGTCACTACTAAAACTCCTACTTCTAGGACCTTCACGCAGCTTGTGGAGGATGTTTCTGGTTTGATTAACTCTTCTAAAAAATTTCAACCCTTAAAAGTTTCCAATAGGGGTAAAATAAATAAGAAGTCTAAATCAAGCAAGAATAACCATTCATCATTTGTTCCCTCAATGGATACTCTTTCTAATTCTAGAAGACATAAGCCTTCATGTCTGATAGATTCAGCTGAAAGCCTTTTTCCTATTCAAGAGGACCCTTCTGAGAATCCTTTAACTTTTATACTTAAACCAACTTAATTATGATGATGAACATTCTAAGTTGAAATTGTAGGGGAGCTCTTAGGAAGCCAGTAAAGGATCACATTTCTTTTCTTCTCAAAAATCACTTTATTCATGTTATTTCTATCCAAGAATCTCATCTTGACTCTTCTAAAGACCAAAAATTCATTAAGGGCATTGGAAGAACTTGAGATGGTTTTGTTCAGCCTTCTCAAGGTGCCTCTGGAGAACTTATTATTGCTTGGAACACTGATTTTGTTCTTTCTCAAGTTTTATCCTCTAACTTTAATATTGTTCATGCAATTCTCAAATTTGATAATTTTGAACCTTTTCTTTTCTCTAATATTTATGCCAGTACCATTCCTTCCCTCAGAAATCACCTTTGGGATTCTCTTTCTAGTATTGATTTCTCCTCTTATCCTTGGTTAATCTCTGGAGACTATAACTGCATTCTCAACCAAAAAGATAAAAAAGGAAGAAACCCCTTTACTATCAATCATTTTATCAACTGTTTAAGAAACTTTATTTCCAATTCTAACCTTGTTGACTTGGGCTTTTCTGGTCCTCCATACACCTGGACTAATAATAGAAAACACATGTCTCGTATTCTTGTTAGATTGGACAGAGTCTTCTCCAACCTAGCTTGGTTGCATTTCTTTGGCACCTCCATTGTTCATCATCTTCCTAAACTTACATTTGATCATTGTCCTCTCCTTATTTTCATTCCTAATCCTAAGATTAAGAAATGTAAGATTTTTAGATTTCCGAATTTTTGGACTGATTATGATGAACCAACCTCTATCATTAACTAGTCCTGGAATCTTCATTCTGACCCTAATGATGCTTTCTCTAGCTTTTCTCTCAAGTTTTTCAAAACCATATCTACCCTTTTTATTTGGAATAAAAACTCTCTGGGTACGTAAGCTTGAAGAACTTCTTGAAAATACTCTAAATGACATTCACTCTCTAGAGCACCGTGATTGCACTTCCTCTCTTGATGATTCCCACATTCTTATCTTGAAATTTTTATACATCAAAGCCAATCCTCTTCAAAGATAAATTACTCTCAAATGGTAGGCAAAGGCTAAAACTAAATGGATTTTAGATGGGAATGTCAATACTGCTTTATTTCATAGGATTGTTTCTGCTCGTAGAAGAATTAATAGAGTTAATTCTATTTTTACTTCTACTAATCAAACTACTTTTGATGACAAAGCCATCCTTAATGAATTTACTCTTGCTTATTCCAATCTTCCCTTCACTCCAATTCCTGGCTTGTTTTCCCTTCTATTTCTTTTTCTTTCAATGATTCTCTTATCACTCCTTTTCTAAAGAAGAGGTTTGGGAAGCTGCGAAGTCTATAGGAAATGGTAAAAGTCTTGACTTTGATGATTTTACTACTGAATTCTATAAAAAGTATTAGAATATTATTTCGGATGATTTCATGCATTGTTGTAATACTTTTCATACTCATGCTTATTGGCCTGATAATTGGAATAAAACTCTGCTTACCTTTATACCCAAATGTAGAAACCCTAAATTGGTTAGGGACTATAGACCTATAGCCCTTTATAATTTAAGTTATAGAATTATAGCTAAAGTGCTTGCTTCTAGACTTAAGCTTTGCTTATCCAATTTGATTTCTACTAATCAATCTACTTTCATCAAAGGCCGCAATATTCATGACAATATTTTAATTGCTCAAGAACTTGCTCATTCGATGTATTCTTCCTAAGGTAAAAACCCTAACATTCTTATCAAAATAGATCTGGAAAAAACATTTGATACTATCTCCTAGTCTGCTATTTTGCACGTACTCAAAGCTTGTAATTTTTCTGAAATCTTTGTTAATTGGATTTCTACTTGTATTACATCTCCTTCCTTTGCATGCATGATTAATGAATTTTTTTTACTTTCTTTAAGTCTAACTGAGGAATTAGACAAGGAGATCCTCTTTCTCCTTTTCTATATGTTATTGTTGACAATACTCTTTCGCTGCTCATTAAACTTGTTGTTAATACTAATAAATTTTCACTCTTTAAAATTGAAAATGGTGTTACTATTAGTCATCTTATGTTTGTTGATGACATCTTACTTGCTTGTAGAGCTAATCCTCATACTCTTAAGGCCATTGTTGATATCTTCAACTTGTATGAAAGTCTCACTGGCCAAAAAGTTAACTATACTAAATCTGAAATATTTTTTTCTAAGGGTTGCTCTTTGAGAATGAAAAATAATATTTGTAATACTTTGAATATGAAAGCTAGTTCTTTTCCTTTCAAGTATTTGGGTTGTTGACTTTAGGTTTTCAACCTTGGTCTTAATCTCTTAATCTTGGTTTTGATGATAACAAATATAGAACTAATATTTCGTTGAGAATATCTTTCAGGTTCTATATCAATTAGCGTTCGATGTCCCCGATCAAAAATATTGAAAGAAATCGGAAATCAAAAGGCATTGATCGTCGTTCTCGGGTTCGTCGCGGAAACTTCTTGAAGAGCGACGGGTGCACCAAAGACGTATTTGACGGGCTCAAAGATCACATGAAAGCTCTCCAAGTTGATGGTCATTGAAAGTCGAAACGCGAAAACAAAGCGCAGAAGAAAACCCAGGCTAAAAAATAAAATTCAGCATAAATTTGGTCGATCGGGTGGTCGACCGAATAGGGTAAGAAATATGCAGTAGCTTTGTCAGTCGATCGGTCGGTCGACCGAACACATCCGAAAATAGTCAGTGGCTACTTCGGTCGATCGGTCGGTCGACCGACAGAGGCCTAAAAAGGGCAACAGCCCTAGCGGTTTGCCGAAGACACAAGATCGCGTCGGTAGACCGATTCGTCAACTGAATGGCGGATCGCGAGTCTTGCGTCGAGCGATCGACTCGTCGGTCGACCGCACACAGAGAGTAAGTGGCAGTCGATGTGAGCGGTCGATCGGTCGGTCGACCGACCAATCGACCAGTGGCCTACAACGGATAGAAAACTATTCGTTGAGCTGTCGTTTCTTCGTGAGGGTATAAATATACCTCACCTATCTCATTTAACCTTCTTCCCTTAATCTTACAGATTTTATTGAGCATTTAAGAAGGGATTTAAGCCTTCCAAAGATCGATTGTAGCGCGCTCTGTTCTTCTGTCGAGTTTGTTTTCAAGCGCCAACTGCTCCTCAACTCGGCTTCGACTCAAAGCACATTCACTGGCGAGTTGGAGGCTACAAGGCTTCGAAAAGATTAGATAATCTTAGTTTTATCTTAAGCTCTTTTCACTTGTATTTTTAACTGTTAATTTATTGTTTCTTTGAAGTTGAGTTTGTAAGACCTAGGCTATTAGGTCTTGTGGGTATAAGTGGTTACCTGGTGTTAGGTATAAAGCCACTTTTGTAAAATTAGTTTTTACTAGGATTATTTTAGTTGTCCCTTAGGGTTGAGGTGGAAGAGTGCTCTCGATAAGAAGGCGGAGACTTCCGGGTGTGGATGTACCTTAGGTCGAGAGTGCGACTATTCGATTGTAAAGTCCTCTGTGTAAGGGAAACGACAATTAATCTAGTAAAACTAGTTTGGAAATCCTAAGCGGGGTGCTTAGGTAGTGGAGTATGCATTGGGGCCGAACTATTATAAATTAACGTGTTTACATTGTGTTATTATTTATTTTTAATTGCTTAATTAGTTATTGCTTCCGCATCCAATCATCAAATTGCGAATTGCCTAAACTAATCAAGAAATTATTAAAATATAATTTAGGCTAATTATTTAGTAAACACACTATTCACCCCCCATCTAATGTTGCCATTTCGACTTCAATTGGTATAAGAGCGGGTCGTGGATTGAGATTTCACCATCTCGTCTATATCTAGTCTCAATCTAGAAATGGTTTTAGAGAGTGTAGCGTCTTCACCTCCTAGGTTCGATGACTCAAACTTTGATCTTTGGAAACATAGGACGTACACTTATTTGAAGACTAAAGGTTTTGGTGTCTTTAACATGTTACATTGGGAATTCATTGAACCTAAGGTTGATATGCATGCTTGGAGTGAAATGGATAAGAAAATGTCTAAGTATAATGGAGATGCCATGAATTACATACTTTGCACATTACGAAATGACATCCTAGATAAAGTCATGCATTGCTCTTCGGCTTATGACTTATGGGCCACTTTAAATATTTTATATGATTATGCCAAAACCGAAGAGATTGACACTTTTAATGAAGGTGGTGATGACAATGGTCACTCTCCTACTACTAATCTTGGTTCTGATGCCCATAGTTCTTCTAGTCAAAGAAGTAGCACCAAGAGCCGAAAAAGAAAAGTAATTTGTCATGCTTGCAAAGAAAAGGGGCATGTGAAGAAAAATTGACCAAGCATGAAGAACAAAGCAAGGAAGAGGTCAAGTGCTTCCACCTCCACCTCTCACTCATTTGAAGCACCCTCTAGCAATGACTATGAAGCTACTTCAAAAGTTTGCCTCATAAGCACCAAAGATTAGGTACACTCTTTTCCTTCTAGTCATAATAATAATAATGTTAGTACTAGCTCTTCTAGTTCATTTAATATGTCATATGAAGAACTAGTTGATGAATGTCAAAAAATGTATGCCTTGCTTGTTAGAAAAGATAATGAAAATAAAAGATTGAAAAAGGAAAATGTGATGCTTAATTCTCATTTGCATGAATCCAAACTGGAAAATGAAAAATTGAGATCTAGGTCATTTGATTCATGCCATGATAATGTAAAACATTAGCTTAAGGATTTGAAGCTTAAAAATAACAATTTAGAAAATGAGAATTGCAAGTTAAAATCTCAATTGCATGCATTGCATAAATCCATAGATGGTTTGAAAAATGAGATGTTGATTTTGAGTAGAAAAGTTAATACTTCCTCTTTTAATTCTAAAAATCAAAATATCTCATTTAGGAAACCTCAAAAGAAAAATATTTTATCTAAGAATGCCCATGCTCATCATGCCTCTCATGCCATGCATTCTACCATTAGACCTCATAATTATGAGAAGATGAATGAGGTTTCTAAGAATGCTCATTCTCATCATGTTTCACATGTCAAGCATTCAATTGATAGATCTAATGTCCATAGTATAAATAAAAAGAAATTCAATGGACATTATTTTTGTTGTGGTATTTTTGGCCATGCTATCCATGATTGTGCCTTTAAAAGAAATTCAAACGTAGTTAAGACACTTTGGATTCTTAGGGCAACTCACCCTCAAGGACCCAAAGCCATTTGGGAACCAAAAGTCTCATCTTCTCTTGTAGGGGGAGCTACCACACAAGGGTGGAAGATTGATGACGTGTTGAAGTTGACCAAAGAGTTGAATGAAGAATCTTTTTATGGTAGCAACGTCAAGCTTTCACCCAGATGCCTATGGTAAAGTTGGCATCAAACACATTGGTATCATCTCCTATACCTACTTATTTAAAATTAGAGTTGGAGTTTGATATATGCTAAATATTAGTAGATTTTTCACTCTTGATAAGTTTCAAAAATGTTTTTGATTTTGATTTCCAGGTCTCTTTAGAGACCTATGTGGCCTGTAATGGGCCTAAGCGACCTTTCGGTTATAAATCGTAGGCTCATTGTGGACTTTCGATTTTCAACCAATAGGAAGAGTTGGAGATCATATTTTCATTATATTACATTTGTGATCTCTTAAAATTCATTTTGGTATCACTTGATTTTATTTGAAATAGATTTTGAACCATTTAGCAAAGTGATCTTTGATAATGATACTTGATGTTTTTATTTGGTTTTTTGTTGGTTAGCTTGCTTGCAAGTTATAAGTATTTTAGGAAGGCTAATTAGGAAGAAAAAGATTAGTTTGACAAATTATCATGAATAAGGTATAACTTTGAAAAATTCAAAATCTTAGTGTTATACCTCAATGCTTAAGCTTAAGTTATGTCTCTATACTCATGATTAGAATTGCATGCTAAACCCTTGAATTCTCATGAGTAGATAGAATTTTAGTACTTAGGCAAATTTCATTTAATGAAGCTTGCTCTAGGTAAACATCTATTATTAAAGACCCTTTTATAAGTCCAAACTAGTTTAACATGGTTAGAGATCTTATTCCTCAAATGTTTCACATCCTAAGATCTCCTTAGATTCATTTTGATATCATGATGATTCCTTAAAATGAATCTTTACTATCTAGCATAGGTTAAGGTGTTTAAATGAAACTTTGCATTGAACCTTTGCTATTTATTATGTTAGCTTGCTAGTAGCCTTAATTTCATTGTCTACTAATGAAGTCTACTTGCAAGTTATGAATGTAAATGGAAGGTTATGCTATCTAAAAGCTAATGGAAAATGAAATAAAAAAGTTTGGCAAAATTTCTAAGAACAATGTATGAATTAATTTTGCAAAAATCTTAAAATAATACTTGAATACTTATGCTTTAATGATGTATCTATATACTCATGATTGATTATGCATGATAAATATTTGAATCTTCATGAGTAAGAAAAATCTTGATAACTTAGCTCATTTCATGATATCATGATATTTATGAAATCAAACAAGGTTAAAATTCTTCTTTAGAGACTTCATTTTAAGTTAAAAATTTGGCAAACATGTTTAGATACACATATCTCATGAGTCTAGATATTTAAAACTTGAAAATTCATGTCTAGATGATCAAATACAATTGGTATCTCACTTTAGGGGACTTAAACTTGAAAAAGTTTGACCCAAGTCAACAAATCGACTAGGAAAATTCATTTTAAGTCCAAACTTCATAAACATGTTTAGGAATATGTATGATATATTTCTAAGCACTTAGAGTGAAAAATTTATATGGATATGGATAAAATGACATAGAGGTGGTTTCATGAAAACCGCTGTTGAACCAAGTTGACTTAAAGGTCTCATTTTCAATCCATATTTGGGGAACATGTTTAGATTTACTATGTTAGGTATCCATAGGGTTAAATTTGAAAAATCATGAGTAAATGTTAAGATTGAAACTTAGCAAGTTTCATAAAAACTAGTTTAGTTTTGAATGAAACCATGCTAGGTTGATATCTTGACTTAAGGATATAATTTTCATTTCAAACTTGACATATACTCTTTACATGACCATCATGTGGTGTCATGAAAGTTTGAATGAAAATTGAACAAGTTTTAAGAATAACTGAAAATTACAAAAATATCATTTCAACTACAATTTGTAACAATTTCAGTTATTTCTAGAGAAATATAAAAAAATTATTTTTAGATGATTCTTGAAACTGCACATTCACTGAAAAATCTAGTTTTATCAATAAAAATTTCAAAAAGTTTCATCAAGAATCTAATTTGTAATGGAATTTTGAAGTTGGACTTTAAAAATGCAAAGTATCATTTTTTTTTAAATATCAATCTTTTCGATATTTTGATTCTTCTTCAAAAACATCAAATGAAAACTCATGTATACCATTTGGATTCTATTTCTAATATCATTCATACAAATTTCTTGAGTAAAATCATTTCTAGGAATGATTTTGATATCTTGAATGATACCTAAAAATAAGCTTTTGATTAGAATCAATATAGGATGAAAATTCGTCTTTGAAATTTCTTTTGAGTTCAAACTTTATACATTCATTTCAAATGACCATTCAATATTTGGTATCAAAATTTTCATCCAAAAATATACCAAAGATTTTCATCGAAAATATGATTTTGTATAGATTTAAAAGTTTGGTTTTTTTTCAAATCTTGCAGTATAGGTTGACCTAAGTCAACAAAGCAACTTAAAATTTTTATCTTAAGCCCAAACTTGATTCATAGATTTACATTATCTCATGTTTGATGTCTAGATGCCTAAGTTTGAGAAAACATGAGTAGATAGCAAAACTTGAGACTTAGCATTTTCATGTTTTTCATGTTTATTTCAAATGAAAACATGCTAAGCTCATATCTTGATTGTATGATATTATTTTCATTTCAAACTTCTCAAACATGCTTTAAATGATTAGATATTAGTATTTTGAAAGTTTGAATGAAATCAAAAATATCATGAAAGAGAACCATATTCATGAAAACATTCATACTTGAGATCATATATGATTTAACTTTGAATTCCAATTGTGTTTTGAACATATCCTGTATGAATTAAGTTTCATGTTAAATATTTATTTTCCATCCATTTGGTTGAGAGTTTCATGTTTCATGATCAAACATCTTTAGAGTCTCAACTTTCTGAAAATAAATACTTGTGTTTCATCCCTTTAACTAGATTGTCCTTTCTTGCCCTTTTTGATTGATGTTACAAAGGGGAGAAAATTAGGAGAAAATTATAGAGAAAATATAAGTCAAAAGGGAGAGAAATATGGAGAAAAGTATAGGGTAAATAGGGAGAAAATTATAGGCAAATGAGAGGAAAATATAGGAAATCCATGCAAATAGATAGGGGGAGTTTATTTCATAGATATGCATGTTGATAGGGGAAGAAATCCCTTAGTTGATATCCTCTATGCTTTAATGTTATATTTTCTCAAGGATGTTTGTCATCATCAAAAAGGGGGAGATTGTTGGCTTTAGGTTTTCAACCTTGGTCTTAATCTCTTAATCTCGGTTTTGATGATAACACACATGGAACTAATATTTCGTTGAGAATATCTTTCAGCTTCTATATCAATTAGCGTTCGATGTCCCCGATCGAAAATATCGAAAGAAATTAGAAATCGAAAGGACATTGATCGTCGCGCTCGAGTTCATCGCGAAAACTTCTTGAAGAGCGACGTGTGCACCAAAAATGTATTAGACGGGCTCAAAGATCACATGAAAGCTCTCCAAGTTGATGGTCGTTGAAAGCCGGAACCCGAAAACAAAGCGCGGAAGAAAACCCAGGATGAAAAATAAAATTCAGCCTAAATCCGGTCGACCGAACATGGTAAGAAAAAGGCAGTAGCTTTGTCGGTCGACTGATCAGTCGACCAAACACTGCCGAAAACATGCAGTGGCTACTTCGGTCGAATGGTTGGTCGACCGATAGAGGCCTAAAAAGGGCAGTAGCCCTAGCGGTCGACCGGACTGGGTGTGCTGAAGACGCAAGATCGTGTCGGTCGACCGACTGGTCGACCGAATGGCGGATCGCGAGTCTTGCATCAAGCGGTTAACCCGTCGGTCGATCGCACACATAGAGTAAGCGGCGGTCGATGTGAGCGATCGATCGGCCGATCAATCAATCGGCAGCCTGTAACGGATAGAAAACTATCCGTTGAGCTGTCGTTTCTTCGTGAGGGTATAAATATACCTCACCTATCTCATTTAACCTTCTTCCCTTAATCTTACAGATTTTATTGAGCATTTAAGAAGGGATTTAAGCCTTCTAAAGATCGATTGCAGCGCGCTATGTTCTTCTGTCGAGTTCGTCTTCAAGTGCCAACTGTTCCTCAACTCGGCTTCGACTCAAAGCACATTCACTGGCGAGTTGGAGGCTACAAGGCTTGGAAAAGAGTAGATAATCTTAGTTTTATCTTAAGATGTTTTCATTTGTATTTTTAACTATTAATTTATCGTTTCTTTGAAGTTGAGTTTGTAAGACCTAGGCTGTTAGATTTTGTGGGTATAAGTGGTTACCTGGTGTTAGGTGTAAAGCCACTTTTGTAAAATTAGTTTTTATTAGGATTAGTTTTGTTGTCCCTTAGGGTTGAGGTGGAAGAGTGCTCTCGATAAGAAGGCGGAGACTTCCGGGTGTGGATGTACCTTAGGTCGAGAGTGCGACTCTTCGAGTGAAAAGTCCTCTGTGTAAGGAAAACGATAATTAATCTAGTAAAACTAGTTTGGAAATCCTAAGCGGGGTGCTTAGGTAGTTGAGTAGGCATTGGGGCCGAACCACTATAAATTAACGTGTTTGCATTACATTATTATTTGTTTTTAATTGCTTAATTAGTTATCGCTTCCGCACCCAATCATTAAATTGCAAATTTCCTAAACTAATCAAGAAATGATTAAAATATAATTTAGGCTAATTATTTAGTAAACACACTATTCACCCCCCTCTAGTGTTGTCATTTCGACTTCATGGGTGCTATAGTTATTCCTAGAAGAGCTCCTTCTAATAGTTACACTTATATTCATGATGCTCTGAATGCTAAATTAGGTAGTTGACAAACTAAGTATCTTTCTCAAGCTGGAAGAGTAGTGCTTATTAACTCTGTTTTAAATTCTATTCCATTATACTCTTTAGCTGTTTCTTGGATTACTAAGGACTATTTTTCTAAAATAGACCAAATCCTTAAAAACTTTCTCTAGTCTAAAGGAAATGGAAGATTTGGTATCCATGCTATTAGCTAGGAGACTGTTCAGCTATCTAAGGACCAAGGAGGTTTAAATATTCATAACTTGTATAACAAGAGTTTGACATTACATGCCAAAAAAATTCAATCTTATCTTAATAATGAAAACACTCCTTGGAATATCACTGTAAAAGCTAAATACCACTTTATTTCTTACACCACTTGTACTGTTCCTATTAAATGCTCATGGTCTTGGAGATTATTTATTAAAGCTTTCTCTCATCATAGATTTGTCTTTAAGAAATATATTAGTTTAGCTTTTCGACTTGCCTCTTGCTTTGAATGTTCGCTTAAGGGTCTCTCTTAAGCCTCGATCTTTATTTTGATGATAATAAATATGTATTTAATTCAAGTGTGAAGTTTTGAGTTCAGGTTGAGGTTATGATATGCATGCCAAATCCGTTCAAACAGGACGAAGGAAAAGATTGTCAAAGAAACGGAAGAAGAAATCGTTGAAGAAAGACTCGGGATTAAATCAAGTAGAATTAATGTAATATGTCCCTAGGATAGTTTATCCCAAGCCAAAATTGTAAAGTTATCCAAGTTGAAACTTGGTAACCAAACCCATAGAAAAGGCATGTAAAAATCCAAGGAAGAAGTCATCCTCAGCTTGGGTTCGGTCGACCGGTCAGTCGACTGAACAAGGCAATATAATGGTAAGCAGCCCGTTCGGTCGACCAAATGTCAGTAAAAATGGCCAGTAGCCATTCAATCGACCAGTCGGTCGACCGAAATTGGCGAAGGCAAAAGTGCAGGGCTGCGTCGGTCGACCGACAGACGACGAAAATGGATAGAACGCTAGCAGTCGACCAAACGGTCGACCGAACTTGACATAGCCAAATCATGACCCTCGCTTCAGCCAGTCGATCGACCGACGAGTCGACCGAATGTCGAAAGAAATATAGCTGGACGACCCATCGGTCGACCCAGCTCTCACAGGTTGCCAGCGGTCGCACAGGCGGTCGACCGACTGATCGACCGGCCCTGCGACCAAACGGCTTCAACGGTCGATTTTTCACCCGTTGAATGGGCCGGTCGGGTGAGGGGTTATAAATACCCCTCACCTAACTTCTTTATAGACTTTAACAAGTGTTATTGAGCAATCAAAGAAGTCCTTTATGCCTTCATACGATCAAGTTCTCGCGCGCCCTCTGCTTCCTTCTTCAACATCAAAAAACCAGGCGCTGCTTCTGCTTCTTCAACTATGCTGCTATCGTTGGAGTCATCATCTTGCAAGTTGAAGACAAGAAGGCGGTGGAAAGAAGCTTGGTTCAATCTTTTATTCTTTAGCTCTTTCCTTGTATTTGAACTTTATTGTAACTTGTTTTCAAAGTTGAGATAGCTTGCTAGGTGTGCTAGGAAACACTTAGAGATAGCTTTATAGAATTGTGTTTTGCCTAGGTGAATAGGATTGAGGTGTTCTCCGAGTGGTGAAAAGGGTGTCCTCAAGTGTATTCAAAGGGAAACATAAATTCTATAATGTAGTGGTTAGAAATCATTGGTAAGGAGCCAAGGTAGTGGAGTAGGCGGTTGGCCGAACCACTATAAATATTATTATTTGCATTGCTTCTTTATTAGCTTTTATCATTTCTATTGAATTGTGATCACATTAACCATTAAAGAACAATTGATATAAGTAGAGTTAAAATTGAGTAAGGAAAAAATTTAAAAAGGGGACAGACACTATTCAACCCCCCTTTCTAGTGTCGGGTTTCACACAACATTTGGTATCAGAGCAAGGTCGTAGGTTAAGATTTAATCATCTTCCCTACAAGTCAAGATGTTTAGTGAAATCCAATTAGCTTCAGGGTCCTCTACTAATACTCCACCACTATTCGATGGGAACAACTATGCCTATTGGTAGATCCGCATGAATGGCCTCCTTCAATCCTTAGACATGGATGTATAGAGGATGATCCTACTAGAATATAAACAACCCGATAAGGACATAGATAAATGGGACCAAGAAGAAATTAGGCTTTTTAATGCTAATGCCAAGGCCGTCAATGTTCTATATTGTGACCTATCAATTAATGAATTTAATAGGATCTCTATATGCAAGTCCGCATATGAAGTATGGAAGGTCCTAGAGACCACCCATGAAGGGACTTCGCAAGTAAAGGAATCCAAAATTAATTTACTCATGCATGACTATGAAATATTTAAAATGCTTTCACATGAGTCTATTGATGTCATGCATGCTAGGTTTCAAAATATTACGAATGGCTTAGCTAACCTTGGTAGGGAGATAAGGGAAGAGGAGAAGGTAAGGAAGCTCCTTCGTTCTTTTCCAAAATCTTGGGAGCCCAAAGTGACAGCCATCATGGAAGCTAAAGATTTGAGCACGTTGAAGATCACCGAGCTCATTGGGTCTTTCATGACACATGAGACCCACATGAAGCAATACCAAGAGGAAGATGCCCCCAAGGCAAGGCCATTGCCTTAAAAGCATCACATCGAGCGGAAGAGTCGTCATCATCCGAGGAAGAGACGCATGATCTTGAAGAAATGGTGATGCTCGCAAGAAGATTCATGAGCTTCATGAGGGGAGGCATGAGGAAGGGAAGAGGTGGCTACACTTGCTACCATTGCAACAAGACCGAGCACCTAAGGAAGGATTGCCCACTTCTTAAAATGGCCACTAACTCCAACCCTCACAAGAAAGAAAAATACAAGAAGAAGAAGAAGACGATGATGGCCACGTGGGACGAAAGCGAGGCCTCATCAAGTGAAGAAGAGACAAAGAGTGAAAAAACAAACATTTGCTTGATGGTAAAGGATCATGAGGTAAAATTTGTGTTTGGTGAAATTTTATTTACTCAAGAAGAGTTACAAAATGAATTTGAGCAAATGCATGATGAATTCATTGCAATTAGGAGAAAGTTTAGAGATCTCAAAAAGGACAATAGATCCTTAGAAATTGAAAATGATAGCTTATTACTTTCATGCAATGACCTTAGGAAAGAAATAAACAATCTTAAGGAAGAAAATTGCACCATAGAAAAGGCTAAGAAGAACCTAGAGATTGACAATGAAAAACTAGAAAAAGAAAACAAGTATTTATATGATACGGTAGAGCATTTAAATGATAGCATGCTAACATTAAAAAAGGAACTTTGCATGCTTAATAAAAAAATGACAACCATCCAAAATGTCATGCCAAAGGTTGTCCATAAAGAGAAATCATCACACTCCTATGCTCACACATACAAAGAGAAAATTTAATGGAAATTACTTTTCTTGTGGCATTTTCGGTCATATGTCCAAGGATTGTGCATTGAGAAAGAACCCATATGCAAGATTCACATGGGCTCCAAAGTGTACTAACACTCAAGGACCCAAGAAAATTTGGGTACCTAAGAAAGTTTCTTCTCCTTTTGTAGATGGAGAAGCATCCTCAACTAAGTAGAAGCACTTGGATATTGGATAGCGGTTGCTCAAAGCACATGACGGGAGACATCAATTTATTTGCAACCCTATCAAGTAAAGATGATGGACATGTCACATTTCGAGACAATGCCAAAGGTAAGATTGTTGGCATTGGTGACAAAGGTATACTCCCTTACCCATGCATTACAAATGTTTTATTAGTTGATGGGTTGAAATATAATTTGATTAGCATATCACAATTATTTGACAATGGATACATAATTGTTTTTGAAGCATCTAAATGTATTATTAGAAGTACACCTTCAAATGATATCATGTTCATTGGAATAGGCAAGAAAATGTATACACCTTAGAATTAAATGTCTTGTCAAATCCTCATGTTAGATGCTTAGTTGTCACGGAAAATGATTCTTGGTTGTGGCATAGAAGGCTAGGACATGCTAGCATGAGCCTCATTCAAGAGATATCTAGGAAAGAATTAGTCAAAGGCTTACCTAAGATAAAGTTTGAAAAAGATAAACTTTATGATGCATGTCAACTAGGTAAGCAAGTCAAATCCTCATTTCATAGTATTAATCAAGTTAGTACATCTAGAATTCTTGAGCTTCTGCACATGAATCTCTTTGGTCCATGTGATGTAGCTAGTCTAGGTGGAAAGCTATATTGCTATGTATTGGTTGATGACTTTTCTATATTTACATGGATTTTCTTTTTGGCTATAAAAAATAAAACTTTTGAGTTTTTCAAAAAATTTGCAAAGAAAGTTTCAAATGAAAAATGAGTTTCTATTTTGAAAATTAGGAGTGACAATGGAGGGGTTTAAAAATGAAATTTTTTCTAAATTTTATGATGATTTAGGTATTCAACATACCTTTTCTTTTCCTTGGACCTCTCAACAAAATAGGGTGGTTGAGAGGAAGAATAGAACTTTACAAGAAATGGCTAGGACCATGTTATGCGAAAACAATTTGCATAAATATTTTTGGGCCGAAGCCATAAATACTTCGTGTTATGTTCTTAACCGAGTTTTATTAAGACCAAAAATTAAGAAAACACCTTTTGAGCTTTGGAATGGTAAAATCCCAAATGTGGGATATTTTCAAGTTTTTGGATGTAAATACTTCATATTAAATACCAAGGATAATTTAGGAAAATTTGATTCTAAATCTGATGAAGGAATCTTCCTAGGTTATTCCACTAACTCTAAGGCTTATAGAGTCTATAACCGTAGAACAATGATTGTTGAAGAATCCATGCATGTTACTTTCAATGAAAATAATGATTCTTCTAGAAATGTCAAGATTATGAATATAGGTGAGGAACTTGAGAATCTCACACTTCATGATAAGGAAGGGGAGGATGATGATAATGAGGAGACCCAACATGAAGAACCTCCATCCTCAATTCAACATCAAGTTGAAGATGAAGAAGAAGAAGAAGCTCTACCACCTCTCCCTAAAAGATACTGATTGGTAAGAGATCATCCAATTGACCAAGTCATTGGAGAGCCTTCAACAGGAGTGGTAACATGTTCTTAACTCAAAAATGTATGATAATTTGTAGCTTTTGTTTCTCAAGAAGAGCCTAAGAATATTAAGGAAGCTATAGAAGATGAGTTTTTGGTATTAGCTTTGCAAGAAGAACTCAACCAATTTAATAGAAATGATGTATGTGACTTAGTGCCTAGACCTAGTGATCAAACTATAATTGGAACCAAATGGGTATTTAGAAATAAGCTAGATGAAGAGGAATTAGTTATTAGAAACAAAGCTAGGTTAGTGGCACAAGGGTACAACCAACAAGAAGGAATAGACTATAATGAAACATATGCTCCCGTAGCTAGATTCGAAGCAATTAGAATGCTTTTAGCATATGCTAGTTTTAAGGGTTTTAAACTATTTCAAATGGATGTAAAAAGTGCTTTTTAAAATGATTTCATTAATGAAGAAGTTTATGTTGAACAACCCCCCGGTTTTGAAAGTTTTGAGTTTCCAAATCATATTTTTAAACTTAAAAAAACATTATATGGTTTAAAACAAGCCCCTAGGGCTTGGTATGAAAGACTTTCAATTTTTCTAATTAAACAAGGTTTTGATATAGGAAAAGCAGATGTTTCACTTTTTATTAAGCACCATGAGAATGACATGTCATTAGTTCAAATCTAAGTTGATGATATAATTTTTGCTGCTACTAATGAAATGTTTTGTGAGTGGTTTGCTAAGTGAATGCAAGATGAATTTGAGATGAGCATGAAGAGAGAGCTCTCTTCATGCTTGGTCTCTAAATCAAGCGAACCAACAATGAGATTTTCATCAATCAAGCCAACTACACAAAGGAGCTCATCAAAAGGTTTGGGTTGAATGAAGCCAAGATAGCTTCTACACCTATGAGCGCATCCAACAAGCTTGACAAAGATGAAGAGGGTATTAAAGTGGACGAAAAATGATATCGAGGTATGATCGGTAGCCTCCTTTATTTAATCGCAAGTAGACCCGATATCATGTTTAGTGTATGTGTATGTGCTAGGTATCTTGCCCTAAGATGTCTCATTTGAGTGCAGTAAAACGCATATTGAGATATTTAAAGGGCACGGTTGTCTTAGGATTATGGTATCCATGTCATGCATCATTTGATTTAATCGATTTTTCGGACGCTGATTTTGTCGGATGTAAGGTAGATAGAAAAAACACTAGTGAGTGTTGTCAATTCTTAGGAGCAACTCTTGTTTCTTGGTTCTCAAAGAAACAAAACTCGATTGCGCTTTCAACTACAAGTAGAATACATCGCCACGGCTAGTTATTGTGCGCAAGTCCTTTGGATGAAACAAACCCTTTTAGACTATGGACTTAAGTATTCTTGCATACCCATACATTGTGATAATACTAGTGCAATTAATTTAACCAAAAATCCCATTTTACACTCTAGAACTAAGCATATTGACTTGAGACATCACTTTCTTAGGGATAATGTAGCTAAGGAAAATATATCGGTAGAATTTCTATCCACCGATAAACAACTTGCCGATATATTTACAAAACCCTTAGTTGAAGAAAGTTTCACAAATTTAAGGATGCAATTAATTAGGAATTTGTGCTTTTTCGAGTAATTAAAGTGTATTTTCTTCAATATATATATGTTTTTCAAAACTTGCATTCTATAAAGTATCATCACACTTATGTATTGCTCTATAGTGGGGCTTTGCGACCTATTGGTGTTTACCTTCTATAGGCTTACATTAATGGGAAGGACTATAGTGGTAGATAGTATTTGGTTTCTGTGGCTTTCTCGGTTTTTATGATGAAATTCATTAATTGTACCTTAATTCTTACCCTTTTTAATTGATGTCAAAAGGGAGAGAAAAAGTAAGGTCACACTTGGTTTTCACGATGCATATAGTTAGTGTGAGTTTTATAATTAAGGGGAAGTTATATATAGTTAGAGGGAGTTAAAAATAATATGCACATTGATAGGGGGAGCATAGGTCAAGTTATAGGTAATTGAATATGCACATTGATAGGGGGAGCATAGGTTGAGTTATAAGTAGTTGAATGCATATGCTAAGGTACCTAACTCTTGAATGCCTTAACTCAAACTCACAAATACTTATGCTTTCTTAACAATTCAATGTTATGTTTGTCATCATCAAAAAGAGAGAGATTGTTGGCTTAAGGGTCTCTCTTAAGCCTCGATCTTTATTTTGATGATAACAAACATGTATTAAATCCAAGTGTGAAGTTTTGAGTTCAGGTTGAGGTTGCGATATGCATGCCAAATCCGTTCAAACAGGACAAAGGAAAAGATCGTCAAAGAAACGGAAGAAGAGATCGTTGAAGAAAGGCTCGAGATTAAATCAAGTAGAATTAATGTAATATGTCCCTAGGATAGTTTATCCCAAGCCAAAATTGTAAAGTTATCCAAGTTGAAACTTGGTAACCAAACCCATAGAAAAGGCAAGTAAAAATCCAAGGAAGAAGTCATCCTCAGCCTGGGTTCGGTCGACCAGTCGGTAGACCGAACAAGGCAATATAATGGTAAGCAGCCCATTCGGTCGATCGAATATTGGCGAAGGCAAAGGCGCAGGGTTGCGTCGGTCGACCGACAGACGGCGAAAATGGATAGAACGCTAACGATCGACCGAACTGGACATAGCCAAATCGCGACCATGGCTTCAGCCAGTCGGTCGATCGACGGGTCGACCAAATGTCGGAAGAAATATAGCCGGTCGACCCGTCGGTAGATCGAGCTCTCACAGGTTGCCAGCGGTCGCACTGGCGGTCGAACAACTGATCGACCGGCCCTGCGACCGAACGGCTTCAACGATCGATTTTTCACCCATTGAACGGGTCGTTCAGGTGAGGTGTTATAAATACCCCTCACCTAACTTCTTTACAAACTTTAACAATTGTTATTGAGCAATCAAATAAGTCCTTTAAGCCTTCATACGATCAAGTTCTCGCGCGCCCTCTGCTTCCTTCTTCAACATCAAAAAACTAGGCGCTGCTTCTGCTTCTTCAACTGTGCTGCAATCTTTGGAGTCATCATCTTGCAAGTTGAAGACAAGAAGGCGGTGGAAAGAAGTTGGTTCAATCTTTTATTCTTTAGCTCTTTCCTTGTATTTGAACTTTATTATAACTTATTTTCAAAGTTAAGATAGCTTGCTAGGTGTGCTAGGAAACACTTAGGGATAGCTTTATAGAATTGTGTTTTGCCTAGGTGAATAGGATTGAGGTGTTCTCCGAGTGGTGAGAAGGGTGTCCTCAAGTGTATTCAAAGGGAAACATAAATTCTATAAAGTAGTGGTTAGAAATTCTTAGTAAGGAGTCAAGGTAGTGGAGTAGGCGGTTGGTCGAACCACTATAAATATTATTGTTTGCACTACTTCTTTATTAGCTTTTATCGTTGCTATTGAATTGTGATCACATTAACCATTAAAGAACAATTGATATAAGTAGAGTTAAAATTGAGTAAGGAGAAAATTTAAAAAGGGGACAAACACTATTCAACCCCCCTTTTTAGTGTAGGGTTTCACACAACATCGAAGTCTTCTTATTTCAACATTAATCTTGTTGATATATAGTACTTTATCTGTTTTTGCTTTATTTATTGATAATGTCTGGAATGACTTGTTTGGTTTATCTCTTTTTAATGAATATGTTTGGAACCAAATGAGATTGATGGATGTTACTTTTAATCCAAATGATGATATCTGGTTTTGGATGATGGAAATTGAGGGGTTAGTTGCCACCAAAAGTGTTTTTCATTCTCTTAGAAGCCAGGAATCCTCTCCTTCATAGCATAATCTTGATTGATCTTCCCTTTGGAAGCTTTAAATTGCACCTAAAGTGCATATCTTTATCGGGAAATTCCTTCATAATAGACTTTCTACCAAGTTAAGACTTTTTAACCTTAATCTTGGTCAGAATAGTGCTTGTATTATGTGTTCTAATCATCCTGAATCCATTTCACATCTCTTTCTTGACTGCACTTATGCTTCTCAAGTCTGGCTACTAACTGAACAGATATTGCAGCTTGATCTCTCTAATAGGAGTAATTGGGTTATTGGCTCTTGGCTTTATTCTAATCATGCTTCCTCTAATAACTTCCATTATAAAGCCACTATTGTCAATACTCTGTGGTTCCTTTGGCACGCTAGAAATTTGAAATTGCATTAAGGTAGCTAGCTCTCCCCTTCCAGTCACATGACTTCTATCAATGGCTTATCTCGGAATTATTTGACCAAATTAAAATATGATGGAAAATTTAAATTTAAGTCTATTAATCTCAAATGTTCTCCTACTATTAATCCTTGGGTAAAATTTAATTGTGATGGCTCGCCTTCTTCTCGACCGTCTACACCTTCGACTACCTCCGAGTTTTCGACCGACAACTTCTCCTTGCTCCGCCAGTGAAGAGAAGAAGTTGTTCCCCACTGCCACTGACTGCGACTAGTACACCGCCTACACCTTCGACTGCCTTCGAGTCTCCGATTGCCAGCTTCTTCTCCACCAGTGAAGAGAAAGCAAAAAGGTGTTCCACTTCCACTGTAACCAGTAAGTTGATTTGATGAATGATGAACGATGAATCGATGATTGCCTTCCTCTGTTGCTCATGTATGGAACTTTGGAACTCATGTTGACACTACTAGAAAAATGATCATCAGCAACGGCTGATGCCGTTGCTGAGCCGTTGCAATAGCGCCGTGACAGAAAGTCGCGTTGCTGATGACTTAGCAACGGATCAGCAACGGCCGCTCGGGCCGTCGCTCAAAACATTATCAGCAACGGCCGCTGGGCCGTCGCTAAAAATATTATCAGCAACGGTTTTGCCACAGACCCGGAGCCGTTGCTGATACCATTAATAGCAACGGCCGCTGAGTCCGTAGCAACACCGTTAGTAAAACTCCGTCGCTAAGCCGTTGCTGTAGGTCATCAGCAACGGCTTTCGATACACTTTTAGCAACGGCTTTCCCACGGACGCCCGTGGGAAAGCCGTTGCTGATGACCTATACCTGCATCCAGAAAATTTGAAAATTTCAAATTTCCATTGATACATTGATACATTTATCTGATACATAACTCACACACCCATACCCTCATACACACATTCATTCACACATCACAAACATCTCATACACATTCATTCACACATCACAAACACACCAAGATATACATCAAAACAATTATATTTATATTCATAATTATCCACGATAGTATAAACACAATTCAAATGCAAAATTGAAGTATCAACATCTCAGTAACATAGTCAATATAAATTAAACAAGTTCAATATCTCAGTAACAAAGTCAATATAAACAAAATCTCACGATGACGATGGAGGATGGCCTGGATCATATGGCGGGGTCTGGAGTGCTCGAGTGTACACCGGCGTGGACTGACTCGAGGATGATGGATTAGATGATGCCGAAGAGATGCCTGCTTCGGGATGACCCGACAAGTTGCGTAGCATAGCTTCTATATTCGCCATCGCCTGACTCTGGTGCTCCATCAACTCAGTCTGACGCGCGACCGTCTCCTCTAGTGTCCTTATCCTATTACTATGATCATAACTGGATCTGGAGGTGGACGGCCGCTAACCAGCGACCGGAGGGGTCGGTGCCCCAAGTGGCCCTAGTACGGCTCGCGCATGACCACTATCTGCGAAGCCATATACACGGCCATGGTCCCAGCCACCTGCGGCCTCGACCCACGATGTTGCGTCAAAGTCCTCGAGGGTACCCCCACGCTGCACCACCGTCTGGCTGTAGGTCTCCTACTCGAGTTTGATTTTTTGTTTAATATTTATCATAAAACTTAAATTATAAATATATAATGAATAATTTAAACAAATATATAATTACCATAATGTATGCAGCGCGGTTGTGGATGTACTCCCCAGTCCCATGTGCTCGACGGTGAGTCCGCTCAAACACCGCCATCGGGGAGGGTCGCTGGACACTCCCGTCATCCGACACCGTCGTCTACATTTACAAAACAAATACATTAATTAGTACACATAATAACAAATAAAATATATAATTAAAAGATATACTTACCATACGGTTTGCGTGCACTGCAAATGCAACAGAGCCGCCGGTGTGACGCGCTGCTCCCCCCGACATGCGATTTCTAGCCGCATTCCGAGAAACCTCCTGCCATCGATCCGTCGACCATATCCCCACGAGCTGGTCCCATATATCCGGAGTAATCCAACCGGGGCCGTATCCCCGAGTCTCCGCGATGTTAGTGGTCCCAGCTCGGGCCATCGCCTAGGACCGAGCCTGCCCCAGCTGCCCGTTGTACCTTGCCCGGAAAATAGCCTCCCAGGCAGCGTAAATGAAGGGCCTCTGGTCCTCGGCCCATGTATAGCGAGCCTCCAAAATAATAATATCAGTACCAATATTAATATATCATCATGCATGTAAAAAAAATAATAATACGTGCCTCAAACTCGCGCCATAACATGTCGGCGTGCTCGCTAGGCACGTGAGACCACGTAGGCCATGCCCCGTGCATGTATCGTCGAATAGTAGAAGAAATGCTCCTCGGCACTTTTTCTTGCTCGAACCTGCACAACAAAAATAAATTTTAATATTATATTATGATATAATAAATTTGTAATGATTCATAATTCATGATATATTACGTACCGCTCCCCAATCACGCTAATCAATCTACGTGACTCTGTGGCTGGTGGAGGCTGCCACCTGTTCGGCCCGCGTGGCCGCCTACGTCTGGATGTACTAGCCTCAGCAGTATCATCCTCATGAGGATCAGCAACAGGAGGATCAGCAGCATGAGTAAGTGCTGGAGTCTCACCGATCGGAGACTCCGAAACTCTCCTGCGTCGATAACCACGACCAGACATATCTGTCGAACAGACATATAATCAGATTATTGTATAAATAGTAGAGATATATTTAATAAAATATATACTTTACAATTATTCTTCATCATCTGAATAATAGTCTTCGAATTCTTCTTCTTCTTCCTCTTCTTCATCTTCTTCATCTCCAGCTTCCTCAATTTCATGATCGTCATCATCAGCATATTCAACTTCTAATTGAATTGATGTTGTGTCTGCATCCTCGAGTATTGGAATAATACGATCCACAGCAGGAAGATCATCTTCTTGATAGAAACCAGAAGGATCATTTTCTCCTACTATCGGATCAATTTTTCCTCTACCTTTTGTCTTACAGACTACACGCCAATCTGCTCTATCTTTATTTCGAGCCGGATACTTCGCGTAATATACTTGTTCGGCTTGTGATGCCAATATAAAAGGCTTATTTGCTGCCAATTTCGATTTGTAATTAACCTCAACAAGTTTGTATTTTGGATGAACTTTCATGCCCCTTTCTGTTGTATCGAACCAATGACATCTAAATAGGATCACTGATTTCAAGCCGAAGTAGTGCAACTCTATCACTTCTTCCACTAGTCCATAGAAATCCATATCACATTCAACATAGGTTGTCCCTTTCACGCAGACCCCAGCATTCATCGTCTTTTTTGTAGATGAATATTCAACCGTGTGAAATTTATACCCGTTAACAAAATATCCGCTATAGCACGACACAAGTCGCGACGGTCCACTAACAAACTCAAATATTTTTTCATCTATTTCAGCTCTGTGATCTTTGCTGTAAGTCTGAATCCAAGAAGGGAAATCATGATTCCGTAATGTCTCCAATTCTTGATCGTTGTGAATAGAGTATTTTTGCACCATCTCAATGTCAAATATTTCAATGAATTGTTCAATCTCTGGACAATTGAGTAATACATACAAGTGTGCCAAATGATACTCTTCATCGTTTAAGTGTCGAGATGGACGAGAACCAAAAGCACGACCAGAGTGACAAAATATATTTAAACGTCCATCTGAATGTCGAACACCCCCGTCGTCGTTACGTGGAAGACGATCAAATCTTGTCTGTACTGTCGATTCAAAGTAAAATGAGCAGAATGTTGAAATTTCTTGGATGATATACGATTCAGATATTGATCCTTCAACAGCTGCGGTGTTCTTTACTTTTTTCTTCAGACGATTCATGTATCTTTCAAATAAGTACATCCAACGATATTGAACGGGGCCACCAACTCGTGCCTCGTATGCCAAGTGTATCGGTAGATGCTCCATCGAGTCAAAAAATGCAGGAGGGAAAAACTGCTCCAGCTTGCATATGATTTCAACAATATTATTTTCAAGTGTTGACATATCTTCGACTCGAAGGACATTTGCACAGATGCTTCTAAAAAACATACTTAATTCAGTCAACGGACCCCAAATATTATCAGGTAGAAGATCTCGAAATGCGATCGGAAGTAATCTCTGCATGAATACATGACAATCATGGCTCTTCATCCCTGATATTTTGCAATCATCGACGTTCACACATCGAGATAAGTTTGAAGCATATCCATCGGGTAATCTGAGTTCTTTTACCCATTGACAAACATCTTTGATCTGTTGTTTATTTAACACATATAGGGCCTTCGGTTTCAGATATTGTTCGTTGACCTCTTGTAACTCCAACTCTGGTCTTTTACAAAGTATTTTCAGATCATGTCGGGCTTTGACATTATCTTTAGTTTTTCCAGAAATATCCATCACAGTGTTGAAAATATTATCAAACACATTTTTTTCAATGTGCATGACATCTAAATTATGTCGAATCAATAATGAACTCCAATAGGGCAATTCCCAAAAGATACTTTTTTCACCCAGTTGTGTGTTTGGCCAAAACCTGACACTTTCATTGCGACCAAATACTATATCTGGAAGTGCTGAAACACGTGCTAACATTTGTTCACCAGACAACATCGGTGGTGGCCCATCTCTTTCGACTCTGCCCTTAGTAAATTTATTACGATTCCTTCGATACTGGTGATGAACCGGTAGGAATCGACGATGACAATCAAAGAATGAGATTTTTCGTCCATTCTGAAGACTGATTGATTTAGAGTGTTCCATACAATACGGGCAAGAGAGTCGGCCGTGAGTGCTCCAACCCGACAACATGCCGTACGCGGGGAAATCATTGATTGTCCACAAGACCGCGGCCTTTAAATTGAAGTTTTGCTTCCGATGACAATCATAAGTGACAGCTCCCTCAGTCCACAATGTTTTCAATTCATCTATCAAGGGTCTGAGAAATATGTCAATTTCTTTTCGCGGACCCTTAGGACCCGGAATAATCATCGAAAGATAAATAAATTCATCTTTCATGCACATTGACGGTGGCAAATTATAAACTGTCAGCAGCACTGGCCAAACTGAATAAGGAGTTGCAGAATGTCCAAACGGATTAAAACCATCTGTGCACAATCCCAATCTGATATTTCTGGTATCCATAGCAAATGAAGGATAACATGTATCCAAATGTTTCTATGCTTCACTGTCAGATGGATGAGTCATTACTGTATCATCACGACTTCTTGCATGCCAACTCATGTAGGGGGCTGTCTTTTCCGACATGAATAATCTTTGAAGCCTCGGTGTTAGTGGAAAATACCGAAGCACCTTAAACGGGATATTTTTCTGTCGGACCGATTTCTTCTCCTTGTAACGAGGGTGTTGACATACAGGGCATTTATCCAACTGCATATTTTCTTTATAATATAAAATGCAGTTATTTTGGCACGCGTGTATTTTTTCGTACCCAAGCCCCAATTTTCTCATTAGCTTTTTAGTCTTATAAAAAGTAGGCTCAAACTTGTTATCAGTAGGCAGCATTCCATTAATCAATCCAGCAATCCGATCATACGCAACTCCGCTGATATTACAATCGGCCTTGATGTTTAAGAGCTGTGTCATTGCTGAAAACCTAGTGTATTTAGGACAATTCTCATACAAAGGTTCATCGGCAGCTTTCAACATCTCGTAAAATTCTGCAGCTTCTTTATTCGGTAATTCAATCTCTACCGCAGCCCCTACTTCTGTGATATCAACCGCTGTAGTATCTAGTGGGACTGATGTCTGAAGAACTGGCCGATCAACATTATCATTCAGGTGGAATTGACCCCCAAGACTATCAAGTATCATAGTTCTATAGGGATTACATTGACTGGATGAAGAAGCACCAGCAGAGGAAGATTCACCATATGTCTGAACGACAGGATTGCTCGACGTCCCGACTTCGCGTGACTCCCCGTGACAAGTCCATAGAAAATATCTTGGTGCAAATCCTTTGGTATATAGATGCAGAGTGACAGTCTCCCGATCCAAAAATCGTCCATTCGAACAAATGCGGCACGGACATCGGATTTGATCACCCATGCTAACGAAATTCCGATTCGAATAGGCGAAATTTAGGAAGTACGTTACGCCTAATCGAAACTCATTCGTTAAAGCTCCACGATCAAGACGTCGGTACATCCAACTTCGATCAGCCGACATGATTCTGTCAATCAATGACAATTTCTTTGGTTAATGTCTTTAGGTGAGATTGTCCTATTCCATTCGGGATTTATGTTATTCGTACTGCACTTACGTTTTTATTTTAATTGTTAACTAATTATTCTAAATTTCGATAGCATCTCCCTACAGTTCTCCGAATACGCATATCATCTGGGCGCGTATCGGAGAACAAGAGAGATGTTGCCGAATTTTAGAATAATTAGTTAACAGTTAAAATAAAAACGTAAGTGCAGTACAAATAACTATATTCCCAAATTGTCCAATCAGGGACAATTCAAGAATTGTACGTCGTATAAAAGATCATCTACTTCTTTTACACGAACATACAATCCCCGAACGGATCTAAGGTTTTGCTAAATCATATCCGATTCGTCGATGCGTACGTGAAACATATCAACTCGTCGGATGGATGATTATTTTCTAAATGTTTCGAGACAGTTCGAGTCCATATTGGACGATTTCGGCGCGCGTCCGAAGTGGACGATTCCGGCGCGAGTCCGAAGTGGACGATTCCGACGCGAGTCCGAATTGGACGATTCCGGCGCGCGTCCGAAGTGGACGATTTCGGCGCGCGTCCGAAGTGGACGATTCCGGCGCGCGTCCGAAGTGGACGATTTCGGCGCGCGTCCGAAATTAATCTAAACCCTAATAATTAATCTAACAAATTAAACAATTAATCTAAACAATTAATTAACATTTATAAAATAATTAATTAACAATTTAAAAACAATAATATATATATATATATATATATACATATATATATATATATATATATTCCGGCGCCGGAGTCCACCCTCCGGCGCCGGCGTACAGTGGCCATAGGCCGACCGCCGCCGGCCGAAACCCTAGAAATAGGGTTTCGGTCGGATTTTAACATCTCCGGCCGAAACGGTATAGGCCGGCCGATCAACATACCGGCAGCAGCGGCAGCGGCGCGGCGGCGAGAGGCGTCGGCGTCGGCAGCAGCGGCAGCAGCGGCGAGAGGTGTCGGCAGGAGCGGCGGCGGCAGCAGCGGGAGGAAGAAGGGTCGGGCGCGAGAGCGTGCCCTATATAAACTTATCAGCAACGGCTCACTCGCCCGTTAGAAAGCCGTTGCTGATAAGTTATCATCAGCAACGGCTCACTTGTCCGTTAGAAAGCCGTTGCTGATATTTTAATTATCAGCAACGGCTCGCCTTTCCGTCAGAAAGCCGTTGCTGATAATTAAAATAATCCGCAACGGCTCGGTTGTCCGTTAGAACGCCGTTGCAGATACAGATATCTGCAACGGCTCGGGCGGCCGTAAGAACGCCGTTGCAAATAGCAACGGCTTGAGCGGCCGTTGCTGATAGCCGTTGCTGAAGACCAAGTTTCTAGTAGTGTGAATCGATGAATAGCTCTATTGCTCTGTGTCAATTTAGTTTTGATGCAACTGAAATTTATCAATTTTGGTATGAACTTTGGAGCTAATGTTGAACTTTGGAGCTATATGCAACTGAAATTTATCAGTTTTGATGATTGAATCAATTTTATCCCTTTACTAATTAAGTTTGAATCAAGTAATCAAGTTTGTTTCAAGTCAAGGTAGTTGCTTAATTGTTACTGATTGCTTCAAGTCAATGTAGTGTGAATCATGTAGTTTACTAATTAATTTTGCTTCAAATCAATGTAGTGTGAATTTTATCCCTTTATGGCACGTTTGTTTCGCAGGATAGGATTTTAGACGGGTAGAAATTCACTTAGAATTAACTAGGATAAGAAACACGTGGGATAAGTTTATATCCTATCCAGCATTTGTTGAATTCTCGGATAAGAAGATAAAAAAGATAAAATTTTAAAATTCTATATTTGTGTTGACTCTGGATAAAAGAGTCAGATATTAATAATTTAATACTTAAAATTTAATTTTATCAAATTTTCATCTTAAAATTATGAAATTAATTTTAAATAATTATTTTAACATAATGATAATAATAACAATTTATAAAATATTTTTAAATATTGAATTAAAATTGACTTATTGCAAATATCCAATTTAAATGACATGAGAAAAAATAATCCTGACATTTTAATTTCCACCCCCTCAGAAGGATATCTATATCCCATTAGAACCGGATTTGGATTCGGTCATATCCAACTTAAATGATATCCGATGCTCGTAACAAACGACGGTTAAAATTTGACAAATTCTATCTACCAGTCATATCCCGTGAAACAAACGTGCCCTTACTGTTTGATTATTACTTATTGTTACGTTAGTGTGAATCATGTAGCATAATATTTTTCAAAAATATTTTTTTAATATCAAGTAAACTCTTACGAGTTTACGGAGCCTCCACGAGTTTACGTAAACTCTCGAGTTTAACAACTTTGATATAAACAATAATTTAATTTAAGTTATGTTTTTTACCAATTATTATTTTGCAACTTATTGATAATAATATTATTATCCGATTTTATTATCCTGGCCAAAATAAACACATGACTTGGATTGTATATTTTATCTCAACTTTTTATTCGATGTCAAAATAAATATAGGATAGAATTTTAAAAAATTCTCTTGAATTTTTATCTTATTCTTATCCACTTCAAATTTTATCCTATCAAAATTAAATCATGCGAAGCAACACATGGCCTAAAGGATTTTTTCGGTCTTTCGAGAGGGATATGTGCAATCGGCACTTGCTTCGCTTGTGTGGACGGCACATGCTACGCTTATGCTTGGTCGAGCTCAAAGGTCAGCCCTGTTGGATTGTGCTGAGCCAGAGCTGATCGGCCTAGCGAGTATATCGGGCTCGAGAGGTGCAAAATGTTCTCCTTGGGGGCAACTCGGGTCAATCCCTGTATTCATCAATCCTTGTAATGCTCGACCTGCGGATCCCAGCTAGCTTGAGGATCACACTTCATCAATCAATTCGAAATTAATAATACACATTTATGGATATCTAAATTAGTTGAGAGGTTCCCTTTGATTAATTCTTGTTGGTTTGGTATAAGTCTTTGTCTTCTAACATTTTATTATATTATAATATAGATATGTTGTACTCTCAACAATTGATGTATCAAATTAAATGCATTCAAATCTCAACAATTAATTGGATGCGCTGACTTAAAACTTGTAATTCATGTGTCTCTTTTGTACAACGTATATTTGTCGGTTTTAATTTGGTATTGTTTGTCGGTGAAGAAAAAAGGGCAACTTAATTTCTTCTTTTCTAACGCACAATTATTATTATTGTTTTTTTTTGTCATTTCAATAACGTAATATTTTGAGAAGGGTTAAGTAAAAAAATACCACGTGAGGAGCACCCTACAGTCGTTCCCTATACTTTCAAAATTAATATATTGTAGATTCAATTCAAGTTGAATTAGGATTTAAAATTATTAAAAAATAGTCAGAGTTTAGAAAGTTCAAAATTGAAGAAAATAATAATACTATATACATATCAAATTTTAATTTCTACTTTTATTTTTTATTTATATTTTATATTATTTTGATTAAAAAATTTATATTATTATTATTATCATTTCATAATATTAATATATATTGGACAGGCTCCCTAAGCCCGGTCAAACCAAGCCCGGAAGCACTTTTACTCATGAACTAGACATAGATCGGAACAACTACAACTTAGCCCGAAGGGCATCACCCGACCAAATAAGAACATTAACATCCTACATTTATCATCAGGGATTTGACAATAATAAACTTGTAATCTAGCTAGGGGATAGCAATCGG
Organism: Canna indica; assembly: GCA_034359265.1. Lineage (NCBI taxonomy): Eukaryota > Viridiplantae > Streptophyta > Magnoliopsida > Zingiberales > Cannaceae > Canna > Canna indica. The sequence continues at coordinate 18,955,622 of CP136892.1, forward strand.
CCCATTCATGGTATATTCTCGTAGAATTCTGAGATACATTCTCGTCGAGTACCCAAACCTGACTCATAAAATATACACGACGCACAACAAGGTATACTCTTTGTTCCAATTCCATACACACCATCTAGAATCATCTCTCACTTGAGCGTCGCAGTGTCTTTGCAAGTCACCACTGGAGCTGCATTGAAACAAGAGACGCGGAGGCTTGCAGCACCTCGGATTTCAGGCGAGAATATTTGACACCCACCGTGAGACTAATTAGATCTTACGTGCCCCACCATGGTAGACACCCAGAGTCAGGCGAATGTTGCTAGCAAAAAGTAGCAACTAGAGTTCCCCAGCTACCTAGAGACGTTAACACAATGATCAGTGACACTCTAGTGACCACCAGCTCGACTTTTGAGGAGCTACGACGCATGATCATTGATCTCCAAGCACAAAAACAAAGGCTAATAGCCCAAGTCGACGCACTAACTTAGTCCAAAGGGCAACACTCAATTGAGCGTGAGCCATGCCGCTCAGATCACGAAGAAGATAACCATCATGAGAGAACTAGGAGAAGCCATTTGATTTCAACGACGCGGTAGGAGCCCTTTGTGTAGGCTTTGTTCAGGTTGGTGAGCCAAACGTCGTCCTTAGCCACACATAGCCTTGGATGTTTGACTCGCTCTTCCGAGAACCGAATAAGGTATCTGTTGTAGGGTTGGAGTGAGGCTTCAGTCGATTGCATCTTCTTGAATGTTGAGTGGAATAGGATGTTGGCCGAGCTCCCCTGGTATAGCAGAACTTTCCTGACAATGAAGTTGCCAGCGATTACAAAAATAATGACATGGTCATGCAGATTCTATCAATTCCCTGGAAATCAAATTCGTAGAACGATATTACCGGGGGTTCTGACGCTGAACCTCTACGGGCGAGTCGTGTCGTCAATTGCCATGATGGCTCGGAGAGAGCTTTTCCTAGCTGATCTTGTCTCGCCTCCTCCTGCAAACCATCCGGCTATGTGGTCGATGACTCCACGAATTTCATTATTCGATTGATCTAATTTGTCGTTGTCTCGGTTGCCCCCGGTACGCCCGGGGGCATTCGTTTCGGTCCCGACTACGACTTCTTTTGCGACTAATGTCGCAATCGAGCCATCCTTCTCGGATCAAGTGCTCGATATAGTCTCTGAGCATTACGCACTCCTTAGTGGTGTGCCCATAGGTGCGATGAAATTCACACTTCTTACTTCTGTAAGCGTTAGGTGAGACCTTTTGCTTCTCGGCATTGCTGGGGTATTTGAGAAGATGCAGGTTGTAAATTTCTTGGAGAATGATCTCCCTTTTGGTGTTCAGTGGGGTGTACTCGTCGTATCTGGTGCTAGGCCAGGGCAATGACCCACTTCCTTCATCTTGTCCTCAACGATCTCACTCTTCTCCCTTTTTATCGAGCTTCTTTGCTTTTTTTGTCCTCGGTGCTATCTTTGTTGGTTTGTCTGTCGGCCTTTCTGGCCCCTTTGAGTTTTTCCATCTCCATTTGGCATACTGCTTGTTTCCAGAACTCGACCATATTTTTTGGCTTAAATAGAGCTATTTGGTCTGCGAATTGTTCGGGCTTCAAGTTGTACTTAATAGAGTACATCTTGATGTGGGGGTCAAGGTTGGGGATTTTCGTAGCTACAGCGTGTAATCTCTTAAGGTACTCCCTCAGCAGTTCATTCTGCCCTGGTTTGATATAGTGGAAGGAGTCCTCGATCTTGGAATAAATCTGAGACTAGGAGAACTGATTAACGAATGCCTTGGAGAGTTCAATTCCCAGAAGGTATGTACATGACCTGACAAGAGGGTGGAGAACCATAGCAGTGTGGAATTTTCTAGGAAGGTGGGAAAGCTCGTCACAAGATAGAATTGGTAGCTCCCTTGAGAAGCATCATTGATCTAAACATCGTAAGGTGGGTGGTCTTATCGCCCGTGTCGTCGTAAGGTTGGAGAGTGGTTAACAATTTGAAGTTGTCGGGGAGAGGGACCACCATGATGTGCTCTGTGAACCGTTCTTAGTCAACGACGAGAGGAGGAACAACCTCTGTGGCCCTAGTTCCTTCTCCCTGGTGTTGTGTATGGGAGATCTCATCTCAAAAGATTAAGGTTGGTCTCCTAGTTCTCTCACGGTGGCTATCTTCTTTGTGCTCCGAGTGGCAGGGCTAACGCTCAACTAGATGTACTATTCTTTAGACTACGTTAGTGCGTTGACCTGGGCAGTCAGCCTCTAGTTTTGCGCTTAGAGATCAATGATCAGACATTGTAGCTCGTCTAGCATTGAGTTGGTGGGCACTGGAGTGCCACTCCTCGCCGTGTTAGCGTCTCTAGGTAGCGGGGGAATGTTGCTGCTAGGTTGTTGCCTATTGGTGGTAACGTTCGCCTAACTTCGGGTGTCTACCATAGTGGGGCAACTAAGATTTACTCAGCCTTATGGTGAACGCCAAATGTTCTCGCCTTTAACTCGGAGATTAATTTTTTCACCAAATGGGCAGGAAGTGAAGCACACAATAAACTGAAAACATTAGAGATGTTTTCACATAAAGTTTGATTTCTTTTTTCTTTTTTCTTCACTTTTGACACTTTTTCTTTTAACTGAGGTTTTGTAAAAATTCTATATCAATCGTCCAAAACCAGAACTATAAATTTTGGATTGACCAAAAGCAAAACCGAAAAAAAAGTTCACCAAAGCTAGAACTAATTTTGTTAGTGTATCCTAAATGCACTCGTATGTTGTTTTAATAAAATATAATTTCTATTTTATCGAAACAACACATTGAATAAAAAATCCTATGTCATCTGTACTGGAACTGCACCAACATCTGTCCTTTTACGATTGTTCTACATCTTTGCCTTCCTTCTTATTGTTCTTCTCCAATCAACTAGATTCAAAACGAATACCCAACACCCTTCTTTAAGCTTTTCTTCTCCTCTTGCTTTCCTCTCCTCAAATCTTAGTCTCCATGGCAAAGAACAAGATATGAGACAAAAGAAAGGACTTAGAGATCTGGCCTTCGAGGTTGGTAACGATGGTACGCTTCTAAGACATTGGCGATAGTAGGAACAAGAGAGGAGAGAGGAGAATGGGTTAAATTTTTTTTCGATATGCTGTTTCACAAAAATAAAATAGTTTTTAATATTCTATTTTATTAAAACAATATATGAGAACGTTTAGGGTATACTAACAAAATTAATTTCAGTTTTGATAAAAAAAATTTGCAATCCTGCTTTTGGTCAATCATGAACTTATAATTTTGATTTTAGTAGATTTCATTTCTTCCACACATAACATAGCCGGACAATAATAAGTCGGGCAACTTTCCTCTTAAGCATATAGCACCAACTCCTGGTTGGAAAGAACAGTTAGTAAATCTCTTATGGTATGTTTGCTTCATTGGATATGATCGGATATAATTGGATAATAAATGTGGTGGATTAGATATGAATTATTTAAATTCGGTGTACATCGAATATAATATAATTTTATACTCATTTTCTTTTAATTCATGCACTAAACAAACAATTGATATTAATCCATCTCTTATCATATTCTTTCTAATATTACGAATCAAATATACTCCTACTGTTATTGATCCCATACTTGTTAGTCTCTTTTCCTACAAGCATCTCACCCCTAGAACAATCCTCTCAAAATGTAATAATTACATTATGAATTATTTTTTTAATAAATAAATTGTAATTGCCTTATACTATTCTCAAAAAGAAAAATGTATCTATTTATTTGACTTTGTACTCCAGTTCATATTAGATACCAAATAGAAGTCTTGACCTAGGAAAAGCTTCCCCTTATCAAACCCACCATTCATAATGACATTATGGAAGGAAACTAATGGGCCTTACAATGGCCCACAATGAGATACTGCAATTTATTGGAACTATTTATAATTTTTTGTAATAATAATTGTTTGTTTACATGCTCCACACAAGAATAAAGCCAATATCATCATTTGATGAAATCCAAAGGCATATGATTCCAAGGAAAATGGTTTTGAATATTAAACTGCAATTAGGCTCTCTCATATTAGACACTTTTTTTCATATCATTTTTTATATTTTAAATATCACTTGCGTCTTGCAAGTATAATTAAGCTGCAAACTTTTTATTTTATTTTTTACAACATGCCCCAACCTGAAAACAAACCCTATATAATTTATCAGAGTATAACGAGTCTAAAATATAATGTAGACAACAATTTATAAAACATGAAAACTTAACTAATTAAAACCCGGGAAAATTGAATGTACAAACTACATCTATAGTACCTAGGGTTGGCAATTTTTGACACGACACGATAACCCAACACGACACGACACGACACGAAGTTACGCGGGTTCGGATTTGGCTAAACGTGTGTTTTGATTAAACATGTTCAACCCGGATTAGCACGATTAAATAATCGTGTTAATCCGGGTTGAACCCACGTAACCCGTATAAACACGATTAAACCCATTTAACTAAACGTGTTTAATCGTGTTAATCCGGGTTGAACCCGTGTAACCCGTATAAACACGATTAAACTCATTTAACTAAACGTGTTTAATCGTGTTACTAAACCTATTTAATTCATTTACCCGTTTATAAGAATATATATAAAATAAAAAGTAAAAAAGTTACGGATGTTGGGTATGCCTTGTTATTAATAGTCTTTCTACTGTGTTTAATTTTTAATTTTAGTAGCTTTCATTTTGTTCACCGTTGAAATTATGTTTATCGTGTTGTATCGTGTATGTGTACATATGTACACGCTTAGACACGTTTAGACACGTTTACTTAAACGGATTAAGTGTGTCGTGTCAACTAGGGAATAAACGGATTGAGTTCGGGTTTACATATTCGGACACGTTTAATAAACGGATCGGATTCGGGTTTGGCCTTTTACAACACGAGACACGTTTAGACACGACACGTTTAAACACGACACGACACGGATTGCATGCCACCCCTGATAGTACCCCAACACAAAAGTATTCCATAGAATATACCGGGTCGGATTTGATTGGATTTTGTCCAAATTCAACTTGATCCAAAAATTTCAAATTATGTTTTCGAAACGAAAGCCAGTTTATGAAAATATGACACAGTTCAAGTCGGTCGAATTGAGTTTTAAACTAGGATAGTTAAGATTAGCATTGGGTCGGGTTGAGCCAAGTTTTTGGATTTGGTTGGGTCAAATAGGAATTTTTAATTTAATTTTTTAAATTAATTAACTCTTTTTAATTAATTAGTGCCGAGTCTAATTAGGTCAAATCATTTTTTTAATAAATACCTAAAATTTAGCCCGAACCTAAAATTCCAAAACTACAAAACTCAATTTGATTTTCTCAAATCCAGGTGAAGTTCTAGCGCATTCATATTTCAAATCGAATAATTTGATTTTTTTTTTGCCCATCCCTAATCTTCAATATTATATCACCATAGTCACAATATTTCCTACCAAAGGAAAGTAAAACTAAGCAATTTTTCTCATCAATCTTGATAATGTAAGGTCGATAACCTTTTTATAACAACTTAAAAACATGACTAGGGCCTTCTCTTTGTGATGATGTGGTATTACTGCATGTTTATTTACGCTGATATGACGAACGGCTAGCATTCAAGCGTCAAATTTCAAAAATGACGAATACGATTGGTTCAAGATGAGTGTCCTAAGTGGGGAAATGGGTGAAAATTGAAGTCAAAAGATTTTGCGGTTGTGTTCTCACTTTCTCTCCCAACATCCCGACCTTATTCCCATTGAGTAAGTTCTTGAATTCGCATTCTCTCTCCAACATCCCAACTTCATCCCCACCGAGCGAATGAGCGATGAGATCTTTTTCTCCTGATCCGAGCGAGTAGACTCTTCTTTGATTGATTGGATCTTCTATTGTGATGAGTTTCTTCTTCTCCTTCTCTCTCTCTTCTTCTTTTTCTCCTTGTTTTTATTCTTCTCCTCCTTTGTGAATAGATGTAGCCATTCTCCTTTTCTTCTCCTTCTTCATCCTTAAATTCTTCTTCCTTTTTCTTCTACTCCTTTGTTGGAGTAAGGTATGGAGCAGCAGCAAGGTAGTAGACAAACTTGGCATGGAGCAGTAGAAAGCAACATCGCGCATGGAGGGGCTTCAAACTAATAAAGGATTAAATGTCTAAAATAACCCTCATTAGTTAATTGAATAAGAAGGCATATTAAGGGCATAAATGTAATTGCACTCGTACCTACTTTAACTATTTTGAATCAGCCAAGTATATAAGCTGATAACTGTATTAGCTAGTTAACTACTTCTATGAAAACTCTCTTTTCTTCTTCTTTCTTGATACGAATGTGTTCTTGAGATGATTGAATAATTCCTGATTTAGATTACGGTTCTTATTGCTGTAAAGATGATTCCAAGTAGTTTTTGTAACATGGTACCAGAGCGGGCGTCAATCAAGTATTTGGATCAAATAGCTTCTTGCGTAAATCCAGATCATGGTGAGGAATCGAAGGACTCGATCAGCAACCACATATTCTCAAAACTCTGTAGAAAGCGGCTCTTTTGCTGAAGCTCCTGAGTATGGAGATGATCCATATCTTTTACATGGGAATGACACTCCAGGTATGCTTCTTGTTTCCACCAAACTAATTGGGTACGAGAATTACTTACCTTGGAGGTCGTCTATGTTAATATCCCTATCTACAAAGACTAAATTAGGGGTCATAGATGGAACCCTCAGCACTCCTGAAGCAGATTCACCCAAATATGGTTTATAGAGAAAGGCAAATGACATAGTGCGATCATGGATTTTGCAATTGATCGCACCAGAACTCACTACCAGTGTGATGTATGCGAAAATTGCAACAAAAATGTGGAAAGACCTGAAAGCTAGATTTGGAATCAGCAATGAACCAAGGATTTTTGAACTTCAGGTGTTAATAAATACTACTAGGCAGGGAAATATGCTTGTTTCAACATATTTCACCAAGCTCAAATCATATTGAGATGAGGTTGATGCTATGGACTGTGAGGTCGAATGTAATTGCAGGACAAATGAGAAAATGAGGCTTCGATGATTTTTTATTGGACTCAATGAAGCTTATATGAATGTTAGATGACAAATTCTTTTAATGAAGTCTTTGCCAGAAATTAATCAAGTATATTCCATGATTGCTCAGGAAGAATCTCAGAGAAAGTTAGGAACACAATATACACTTAGCACTGATAATGTTGCTTTGAGTAGTGTGAAGACTTCTGATGAAAATGACAAGAATTGGAGAGGAAAGGACCAGAAGTTCTGCAATTATTGTAAAAAGCCTAGGCACACTATTGAAGTATGCTACAAGCTCCATGGTTACCCCTCAAATAACAAAAGCTACAAGCGGAAATAAAAGGCTTATGAGCAGCAATGGACATCTGATAAGTCTGCAAGCAGACTTGCCAAGAGTGCTACAATGGAGGTAGAAGATAAAAACAAGGAGAATGATGATGATCATGGAGGATTTACTAAGAAGCAATTCAACACCTTGATGAACCTAATCAACAACAAGGGGAGTTCAAAATTTCAAGTAAACATGGCTGATAAGTCTCAATTCTCTGTTGATACGAATTGTTTCAAACTATGGGTGCTCGACAGTGGAGCCACTGACCACATAGTCTCAAACTATGGGTGCTCGACAGTGGAGCCACTGACCACATTGTTTCATTGCCTAATGGACAAACAATCCCTATTACACACATTGGGACAACTCAAATTGGAAAGCACATAAAGCTCAAAAATGCTCTATCAATATCAAATTTCAATTTCAACTTACTATCAGTCAGCAGACTGACAAAAGATTTGAACTGCTCTATCACTTTCAAACCTGATACCTTCATGATTCAGGACCTAGCTACGATGAAAGTGTTGGGGAGTGGTGACCAAGTGGATGGGCTCTATCACCTGAAGGATGCTACATCTGAAGAAAACAAAGAGGAACCTGGTTTGAAAGCACTAGCAGTCACTATGGACAACCAAGCAAGATGACATCTATGGCTGTGACACATGTCCAAAGGCAGATTGAAACTTCTCAGAAATGTTATACTTGAGCTAAATAAAGATTCTGAACTACATTGTAACATATGTCCTATGACCAAACAATGTAGAATTTCTTTTCAGAATAGTACAAGTAAGGCCAATAGGCAATTTGAGCTAGTACATTTTGATGTATGGGGACCTCATAAGGTCAAAACAAATGAAGGTTTTTCATATTTCTTAACAGTTGTTGATGATTTTTCAAGAGCAGTATGGACCCATTTGTTTGCCACAAAAGATCAGGTTCCCAGTATCATTATTTGATATGTTAAAATGGTGATGAATCAGTACTCATGTAGCATCAAAACCATAAGAACAGACAATGGATCTGAATTTTTCAATTCAACTGTGAATGCTTTTCTAGCTGAGAATAGAATAAATCACCAAAGTTCATGCATAGAAACACCACAACAAAATACTGTGGTGGAAAGACAACATAGGCATTTATTGGAGATAGCAAGATCGAGGCCCCAAATTTCAATCAAAATTACCACTAGTTTTTTGGGGTGAATGTTTGCAAACAGCCACATATTTAATTAACAGACTACCTAGTTCTGTTCTATCAAATAAAAGTTCATATGAAGTTTTGTACAAAGAAAAACCTGATCTGAAACACCTTAGGGTGTTTGGATGCTTAGCCTATGCAAGTACTCTTCAGCAGGGAAGGGCCAAGTTTGACCCTAGATAAAAAAGTTGCTTCTTCATTGGGTATCCACAAGGAAAAAAAAGGTACAAACTGTTAGAATTAGAAACACAATATTATTGTTTCAAGGGATGTTACTTTCATAGAAAATGTATTCCCATTCGACAATGACAGTACCAAAAAGACAATGTTTCCTTTACCTTGTACTGAAAATAACATATAATGTGAAGAGGAAGTAAGAAGCATCATAAAATTAAGCAATTCCAAAGCAAATTGTCAAGAGAACATAGAAGTTGAAACAAGACAAAGTGGTACTCATGTGAATGAAACTGACATGGAAACCGAAACTGATACTCATGTGAGAAGAAGCCATAGAGAAACTAGAAAGCCATCCAAATTGCAAGATTATGTGTGCAATATTACTACAGAAATCAATTCTATCAAGAAGTCTCCACATCACATTTTTAAATATCTTGACACTACAAAGGTACCTGAAATACATAGATTGTTCATGACAACTATTGATAAGTGCCAGGAACCCAAGAATTTCAATGAAGCCAACAAAGACCCAGTTTGGAGAGAATCCATGCAAGAGGAACTAATGGCTTTAGAGAGGAATGGAACCTAGAGCATTTGTGAGCTTCCACATGGAAAAAGACCAATTGGCTGCAAGTGGGTTTATAAGACCAAACTTAAACAAGATGATAGCAATGAAAGACATAAATTAAGGCTTGTTGCTAAAGGGTTCAGTCAAATTGAAGGAACAAATTACCAAGATACATTTGCACCAGTGTCGAAATTAGCTACAGTAAGAATTCTATTAGCAGTAGCAGCTTCTAAAGGGTGGCCTGTTTACCAGTTGGATGTTAACAATGCTTATCTTCATGGTGAGCTAGAAGAAGAAGTGTATATGGAATTGCCTCCGGGATACAAAAAATCAGGAGGATACAAAGTTTGCAAATTTCATAAATCACTATATGGCTTGAAACAAGCAGGGAGACAATGGTTTAGTAAACAAGCATAATTCTGCAGGATTTACTCAAAGTGCATGACTCATACATGTTTATCAAGAGGAAAGAAAACAAATTGGTGATAGCACTTGTATATGTTGATGATATTATGTTAATAGGGAATGATGAGATGGAAATGGCTGAATTCAAAAGGCATTTTGATGAGCTGTTTAAAATAAAAGACCTAGAAAATGTGAATTATTTCCTTGGTTTAGAGGTACATAGAACTTCAAATGGTATGCACATAAACTAGAGAAAATACATACTAGACCTGTTGAGAGAGCTGATGTTATAGGATTGTAAGCCTAAAAGCACTCCAATGGCTATGAATGTCAAATACAACAATGAAGTAATTGATGAAGATGCATTATTTGAAGACATTATAGGCTACAGAACACTTATCGGAAAGTTGTTATACATCACCCTAACCAGGCCAGATATAATGTATAGTGTTCATATACTAAGTCAATTCAATCAATAGCCTAAGGTGTCACATTACAAAGCAGCTATGAGAATACTGAAATATTTGAAGATGACACCTGGTTTAAGCCTATTCTATTCAGCCAAATCACCTCTTTCATTAACAAGATGTTCATATGCTAATTGGGGAGGTTGCACAATGACTAGAAAATCAATTACTGGTTACGCAGTAAAATTGGGGACATCCATTGTGAATTGGAAATGTAAGAAATAGGTCACAATCAGCCGTTCAAGCGCTGAAAGTGAATTGATGGCTCTCTCAAGTGTTACTGCTGAATTAGTCTGGGTTAAGAACATACTATCTGATATTGGGATCAATTGCAACGAGCCAATCCCCATTTATTGTGACAGTCAAAGCGTAATGCACATCTCAGCTAATCCGATATTCCGCGAGAGAACTAAACATTTAGAAGTAGACTACTACTATGTTAGAGAAAATTTTCAAGAAGAAGTAGTTGAACCTAGGTATATAACTAGTGAAGAACAGCCGGCAGATATATTTACCAAAGCTCTATCCTCGCAATAACATCTCAAACTTTTCATTAAGTTGGGAATGGAAAATCTGTATTCCCCTTCCCAACGTGAGGGGGGTATGTTGGAGTAAGGTATGGAGCAGCTGCAAGGTAGCAGACAAACTTGGCATGGAGCAGCAGAAAGCAACATCGTGCGCATGGAGGAGCTTCAAACTAATCAAGGGTTAAATGTCTAAAATAACCCTCATTAGTTAATTGAATAAGAAGGCATATTAAGGGCATAAATGTAATTGCACTTGTACATACTTTAACTGTTTTGAATCAACCAAGTATATAAGCTGATAACTGTATTTGCTAGTTAACTAGTTCTGTGAAAACTCTCTTTTCTTCTTCTTTATTGATACAAATGTGTTCTTGAGATGATTGAATAATTCCTGATTCAGATTATTGTTCTCATTGCTGTAAAGATGATTCCAAGTAGTTTTTGTAACATCCTTTTGTCTCCTCTTCCTTTTTCTTCTTCTTCGTGCAAATCCACCCTTCCCTCCTCTCCTTCTCATTTTGCTTCTCCATTATGGTATTATATTTAGAAATGGCAATAACATCCGATTAACTATGGTTAATCAAGGTTAACTAATTAATCGAACCGCAAAATTCAGCTCAGATAGTGATTTTGAGGTTCAGTTTCAGTTAATGAATTCAAAAAAATTGTTTTAATTTAGCTCGATTTTGATTATCGGTTCACAGATAATCGGATCTAGATTTATTATATAATATATACATATTATACATATAATCGGTTAACCACATCTATCTTGTGAGGTGAATGGTCACACTAGAGGGGGGTGCATAGTGTGTTTACTATAAGTTTAGCCTAATTTCAGTTTTAGCGATTCTTGAAGATTTAGGCAAACACAAGTTTAAATGACAAGTGGAAGCAAGTAAGTTAATCAATAAAGCACAACACAAATGAGCAATGCAAACACCAAGATTTATATTGGTTTGGCAACACCGCCTACTCCACTACCTAAGCACCCCGCTTACGATTTTACACTTTAATCTACTAAGTTTTCAAATTCCTTGTTGGACTGGACTAGAACTATTGGAGTGACGCTCCAGCATCAGCCCATCCTCCTCCTGAAGAGCCCCAATGCCGGATAAACAATTTGGAAGCGAACAAACCAACGGTTAGCAGCTCAAGTCGAGATGCTGACACGGTCCTGGGAACAACTTCCGACTAACCACGAGTACAGTCACTCAGAGCATAAAGAAAGCAATCACTCAAAAAGGAGGAGACCGACACCCGTCCTTCGCGACGAGGTCTCCAGTACCCCTAGTCTGGAAAAAGATGAAGATTCCAAAGCTAGGAAGGTCGGAACTGCCCTTCCTATCGACGCGGGACCTTTCAACGAACACATAATAGCAACCCGTCTCCCATCGAAGAGTAAGTTGCCTACCAATCTGACGCCCTACGATGATACGGGCAACCCTACACTGCATCTGACGACATTCAGGACCATGATGCTCTACCACGGAGCAACTAACCCCGCACTCTACAGAGCTTTTCCAACTTTTATGGGAAAACTCATTGTGTTGTGGTTTGCTTTCCTCCCATCAAGGACTATTCATTGCTTCGAGGACCTCTCTTGTGTCGTCCAATATCGGTTCACCTCATTGCGGATCTACCAGAAAATAGAGGACGCCCTCCAATATGTCGGGCAGGGGCAACAAGAGCCCCTAAGGGAATACATATGCATGTTCAAGGCCATAGCAGCTAAAATCCCCAACCTCGACCCTTTAGTCGAATTCTACTCCATCAAATTCAAGTTAAAGCCTGGATACTTTGCCAACCAGATTGCCTTGACGAAGACCAAGGGCATGGCCGAGTTCTAGGTGAAAGTCATCAGCTTAATCAAGATGGAAGAACTCCGAGAGACAAAAAAGGTCGACAAGCAGAATCTCCAAATTGCTTCCGAAGAAAGAAGGGTGGATAGAAAAAGCGAAGATCGCAACCGCCACAGACAGAATGACAACAAGGAGCCAGGGTCGTCACCGTACCCCCACACCCCGATATGAAAGGTACACACCTCTCAACACCCATAGAGAAACCTCAACAAAATCTGCCTAAAGAATTCTCACTTGTTGCCGAGCATTGACAAACTCACCGATGGTTCCTCGGGATACCAATACCTAAGCTTCATAGATGCCTATTCAGGCTACAATTAAATCCAAATGCACCATGAGAATGAAGAAAAAATAGCTTTCATCATAGAACATGCAAATTTCTACTACAAGGTAATGCCCTTTGGGCTTTAAAATGCAAGAGCCACATACCAACGTCTGATGAACAAAGTCTTCGGGAAATAGATCGGTCATGACATGAAAGTGTATGTCGACGACATGGTAGCTAAGACACTGGCCACCGGAGACCATTGCAATGATCTTATCAAGATCTTCAGTCAGCTCAAACACTATAACATGAGATTAAACCCGAAAAAGTGCGCTTTCGGAGTTCATGATGGCAAGTTCCTTGGCTTCATGCTGAGGCACCGAGGGATAGAAGCCAATCTGGAGAAATGTCGAGTCATTCAAGAGATGCGGAGCCCGCGCAGCATCAAGGAAATACAGCAGCTCACAGGGAGGATGGCTGCATTATCCAGATTGCTCTCCAGGTTGGCCGACCGCGTCGCCCCCTTGTTTAAGATTTCAAGGAAGAAACAGAACTTCCATTGGGATGAAAAATGTGAATTGGATTTCAAAGAGCTCAAACACTTTCTTACTAGTCTACCGGTTTTGGACAAGCCGCAACAGGGAGAAACCCTCTTTCTTTACCTTACAGTCACACAAAGCACCCTAAGCTCAGTCCTGATCCGAGAGCAAGAAAAAGAACAAAAGCCGACCTACTTTGTCTGCAAGGTTCTCCAAGGACCAAAAATCAGATACTAGAGTCTAGAAAAGCTGGCCTTCACCCTGGTCATCTCGGTCCAAAGATTGAGGTCATATTTCCAAATCCACCACATTCAGGTGCGTACCGAGCAATCAATTAGATAAGTACTGGCTAAACCCGAACTCGTAGGACAAATGATATCCCGATCAGTAGAACTCTCATAATTCATAATTGAATACTAGCTCAAAGGTCCCATCAAAGCCCAGGCTCTGGCCGACTTCGTTGCTGAATTCACCGACCAAGAAGATACTTCAAAATAGGTCGAGATTTGGACACTATTTGTAGATGTTCCCTCCAACGAAAAGAGAGTGGGGCAGGCATCATTCTCGAAAACGACCAGGGAATCGCCCTAGAGCAGTCCCTTCAATTCCAATTTAAAGCCAACAACAACTAGGTAGAGTTTGAAGCTTTGATCACCGAACTAAAACTCACTCCGGGGGTGAAGGGTCGGAATATAGTCGTGAAAAACAACTCACAACCTGTCATAGGATAGGTCAACGACACTTGCCAAGCCAGGGACCCCTCCCTTGAAAGGTATCTCTCACTAGTACTTTCTTTGATCACTAACTTTGATAGTTGTGTGATTCAGCACATACATCGGAAGGAAAACACCCAAGTCGACCTGTTATCCAAACTCGCTAGTTCTGAAAGGCCTCAAAATAACAGGTCAGTCAGTTAGCAAGTCCTCGAACATCCGAGCATCCAACCGGCCGTCACCTCGACCAAGGTCTAAATAGTCGAACAAAGCACAGACTCGAGAACTCTCTACATCAATTACATGAAATGAGGCGAGATCTCGAAACACATTTCTAATTTAGGTAAATTTAAAAGAATATCACTTGGATTAGAAATATGTTCCGGCCGTACACTCCTTGATAACCAACTCTACAAAAGAGGGCACTCTCGACTGCTTCTCAAGTGTGAAGCCCAACCTTGGGTAGCCACTATAATGGCGAAAGTCCACGATGACATCTGTGGCAACCACATCGAAGAAAGCTTAACAACCAAAATCCTCCGAGCTAGCTACTTTTGGCCAAGCATGAAAGTAGATTGTAGCCTCTATATATGTCAAAAAATGTGACAAATGTCAAAGATTCTTCGAGGTCTCACAAATACACCCTGAACCGCTACACAGCTCGAATACCAGCTAGTCATTGCACAAATAGGGCATCGACCTCCTCGGCCCATTCCTCCAAGCATCGGGACAAATCAAATTCTTAGTAGTAACAATCGACTACCTTACCAAATGGATAAAGATTGAGCACCTGTCTTCAATTGTTACTGACAAAGTTCAAGAGTTTGTTTGAAAAAACATCATTTGTAGGTACGGAGTACCACTTGAACTCGTCAGCGACAACAAGACACAGTTCACGGATCGTCAATTTCGGGAATTCTACTCAAACCTCTGCATCAGACAACTCCTTGAGGCCTTGGTCCCCATCGACATCGCATAGCCTAGCCTCCCGCGGGATTACCTTCGAAGAGCAGGGCAATGCAAAAGCTTGATTCGCCGAGCTCAATCTTATTGAGGAAGAACGAGAGCTCGCCAAAATTAGCAAAGAAGCAATACAACATAAGATTGCTCAAAAATATGATGTTAGTGTCAGTCTTTGTATGTTGGCTATATTTTGTAAAAGTATTCAGTATTATCTCAGTCTTAACTATGAGGAACTCTGCATATATTATAGACAGTCTTAATTGCTCCAGAAACCTATAGTTTTTATGTCAAAGATGCAGTGCAAAAAGAAGATTTGTTTGTTTCCCCCCAGAGATAATGACTCTTGGTCTGCATTATTAATGATGATTCTATTTGTTGTCTTTGAGATCTTTTAATCATCATTAATTCATTATTTGCCCGAATAACTACTTTAAATATTTCAGGGCGTTACTCTTTGATCTTTATGGTCTTTAGGAGTTATGCGTTGTCTATTTGTTTTTGAACCGATGATTGTTGGTTGTTAAACTGATGGGTTCATTTAACAAATAGTTATGTACAACATTAATTCAGATCTTTCATGTCACATATAAATTCAGATGAAAAGATCTGATCTGCAACTCTCTCCATGTGTGAACACTGCGTTGCCAGTTAATGAGAGGAGTTGATATTACCGAGTGCAAAAATGCAACAATCAACATTTCTTATCTTCAGGAAAAGATTGGTTTCAGCTGGATATAATTCACTACAACACAAGGACTGTGGAGGACGAAACTCTATGGTTGGGATATCATAGAGAGGCAAGTAGGTATATACTTGTAATAGCAAATAGGTTTTTGTTAGTTCCAATTCAGAGTAGTACTGGTAGTCGGATTTCAGGTGTGAAATCCAGATGACTTATATTGTACTTATAGAGAGTGAATTGGGCATCTGTCCAGTGAGTGCCCCGCAGATTAGGTGACAGGTTTTCTCACAAAACTGCGTAAACAAATCTTTTTGTGTTTGCGTGTGTCTTTTGTTTTGGTTCTTACTTTGCTTCTAGTAGCTGTTGCAATAGTAGTTGTAACTCCCTATTCAACTGCCCTTAACATAAGTTCCCTTAGAGACATATACTGTCATATGACAAACATGTCAAGCCTAGAAGCTTTGCAGAAGGAGACCTTGTTCTCAGAAAGATTGAACCACAAAGGAAACTAGCCGGATAAGGAAAACTCGCTCCGAATTGGGATCGAATAACAGTACTCTTTTCCATACTTAGCGATTTTTCTCACTGGGTTTTCTCCGTGAAAGATTTTAACGAGGCTCCACCATGTGTTGCGAGCTTAACTCTTAGTAGGACACGATGTATCTTTATGATATTCTCACAATGAAATTACTATTTCTATTCTACACGTTTCTTTTCTGTCTAATATCACTTGCAATCACTGCATACTTTGTATAAGGAACTCACACAATCTCACAAGCGGCCTTTGATCCACGTGACGCACTGTTCTTCCTTGACCAATCTCCCTATTCTCGGCGCTACAATGCCTCAGTAAACAATTGGGACTCGGTTTTCACCAGCCTAAGCTTGTCGGCCTTACCGCCCCATTTAACGACCGGGGCTCAATTTTAATCAGTCTAGCTCGTCAGCCTCAGTGTCTATCTCAGGCTCCTACGCCCTCAACGACCCCAAGCGCGCCTCTCGCTATGTTTTCACTGAGTCTAGTCCTCGACCCTAAATGTGGCCTTCGGCTCAACCCGACATGCTCTAAATGAGCAATACGACCCCAAGCGCGCTTCTCGTGAACTTAGTTTTCACCGAGTCTGGTCCTCAGCTCTAAATGTGGCCTCCGGCTCAGCTCGACACACTCTAAGTTAGCAACATGACCCCAAGCACGCTTCTCGTGAGCTTGGTTTTTACCGAGTTTGGTCCTCAGTCCCCAGAGCCGCTACTTCTGACCTCAGAACCCTTACTCAACTCCTCACGAGCGATCCTACCTTACGCCCCTTGGCGAGCTCGGCTTGAACCCCCGAGTACGTATCTCGATCTCTAGAGTCGTTACTTCCGACCCTAGTGTCTTACTCATAATTACCAAACAGGTAACCCCAAATTTAAATATTATTTTTCTAACCAAGACATGCAGTTAAGAGAGCCTTAGCAAATCGAGGAGTCGATCAAACTCGGCAAGAATGCAACAAAGATAAACAAAGACGACATCCTCTCTATTCATAAAGTCCCAAATAGGAATATTTACACTTACAAACCTATAAGGGCATCTCATCAACAGAATACAAATAGCCTGGCGGCAAAATAGCAACTTAGAGAGAATCTCAGGAACATCATCACCGACCAAGCCACACTAACAAATGCCCCAGATCAGGGTTCTGCTACTAGGATATAACGCCATACACAGACTTGGTTAAAAAATCTCCCGCAACCAGGGAGTTGAAGGGCAAGGAGGAGAGGAGTGGAAGCCCCGCCTTGGCAACACCAGGACCATGGACAAAGTCTCAGCCAGCCAAAGAGCATGACGCCTCACCCGACACTTGAATCGTGGAGATAGTTTTGCCGTAAGCCTCATGGTACAGACCCACGACCGAAACTCCATCTCTTGTCTTCATCTTTAAGCTCGATAGTACAAACCCACGACGAACGGCAAACCATTAGCCAACAATACACAGGGATGGTGATCTTTGAAACCTCCCACTCCATGCTCGACAGTACACACAATACACAGGGGGCTATTTATAGACCCAAAATGAAAACCGCCTCTCTGGTGGGTAGTTCTTTCACGAGTGAAATCACGTCCTATCATAGCTAGCGTACGGATGCCTTGAAACATTCGAAAAATCTCACACAGGTATCACATCAAGTCTGGATACCGAAGCATCGGATAAGAAGTTGTGCACCCTCCAGGTGATCAGCCAAGGTCGAAAGCCGACATCACTTAGAGCTCGACACGCAGTCCTCCATACTCCGATCGAGCTCGGGGACTATGGACTGGACTAGAACTATTGGGCCCCGATTGAATTAGACCCGGCAGCGACCCATAACCCATCTCGAGCTAGACTAAACGGCACCGCCCGAGGGCTCCACCTGGCCATACATGCATGGACATCCACGTCCTTCCTTATCATGAGGGATACGCCATTACAAGCTCACCATCTCCGAGATCAGCCTCGATCCATTCTGAGCAATATCCCCCCCCCCTCGAGATTACCGGGCGGCATCATCGTCTCCACTTGTAATAAATATAGACACGACACTCCTCAGGTAACCTAAATTCTATATTTTGTTACCTCTACCTTGAAGTCCCACTAACTTGAGTGTCAGAGTGTCTTTTGTAAGTCCCCCCGCCGGAATTGCACTTGACTAGGAGAGATACTGAGCTGGACCGGACTACTCTGATCCTCAGACATAAAATTTGCAATGAGTAATATATGCCGAAAAGTATTCGTCTTCTTCCTGAAGGCACTTTCCCACCTCACTCTCCTAAGGACACTTTAAACCTAGTTTACAATGGTGACTTATGCCTCTATACCAACACAACCACTCAAACTCAAATCTAGAAACCTAGGTTTTCACACACCTTGAATTGAATGAAAAAAATAATAAATACAATTTAAATGGAGCAATAAATAAGAACACAAACAATTAGCTCCAAACAAGTAATCCTAGCTACTTTTGATGCCTCAAGATGATGAATCAATCAAGTGTAAGGCTCAATCAAGAATCAAGGTGTTAGATAGTAGAGTTCGAGAGAAAATGACTCAAATATAGCTTTGTAATCTCAAAGGATGGCTCTAGGAACTCTAGAGAGAGTGTAGAAGGCAAAGAACCCAAGTATATATAGAAATCAAGGGCTAAAAGTCAGGTTCAATGGCACTTAACAGCTCAAAAAAGAGTCGTTGCTTATCTTAGTCGATCTTGGGCTGATCCTGGGTCGATCGAACACCAGCTCAATTAGGCCAAAAGTTAACATTTCGGCCTTTTTCAGCCTTTTCATCATTTCACGTTTTTGGGTGTCGCTTTCTGATTTTAGTGGTTTCTTTTCCATCATAAAGATGGCATACATGAAATCTAAACACCCTAAACCTAGACATAAACTTTTCGTCGACGTTTACTCATCGATCAACGTCCATCCAATTTTTCCGATATCGCACCGATTTTCCGATCGCAGATGTTTCATGAAAATCGACTTCAAACCTGAAATAATCATGCTCATGTACATTATATCTGAACCAAAAAAACCTAAATCTAACTCTTCTCTGACTACCGGGCGCATCGATCAACGTCCTTTAATCTAATTTCTTTGATTTTTTCGATCGCAAACGTCGCGTGCAAGCCGATTAGGAACCTAAAATTATCTCTCGTTCAAACATTAATTTTGAGTTTGTTATCATAAAAAATGAGATTAAGACCAATGTTGAAAACCTTATGGCAACAATCTCCCACTTTTTGATGATGACAACCACTCTTATAAAAAAGTTTACTTTAAGCATAAAGAGCATCAACTTATGGTATGTTTGCTTCATTAGATAGGATAGAATAGGATAGGATAGGATATGATAATAAATAACGGTGGATTTGATATGAATTTTTTTAAATCAAGTGTACATCAGATATAATATCAATTTTATACTCATTTTCTTCTAATTCATGTACTAAACAAACAATAGATATTGATCCATCCCTTATCATATCCTTCCTTATCTTATGAAGCAAATATGCCCTTAAGGATTTCTCCCCCTATCAACATGCATATATATATATATATATATATATATAATAGAATTCCCCCTATTAATTTTTCTTCCCCTTTTGGCATCAATAAAAAAGGGCAAGAAAAATCAACCAAAAGTCAAAGTTGAGACTTGAAAATATTTTTCATGAATCGAAAGTCAATCAACTCAAGGGAAGAGAACACAATATCGAATTTAAGATTAAGTAATACATGATATCAAGAAATGATAGACAAAATCCAATACTAAAAATCATATACTAACTCAAATATCGATTTTTCAAGTATCGGTCAGATCACAATATTAAAGATTATTTTTAGAAATGATTTTCCTAAACTCGTAATGGGAATGATACCAAAAATGGAATCTCAATATCATACTTGAAGTCTTATTCGAAAATTTGACTAAAATCCAAAGTATTGGAAAATTTAGCACTTAGAGCGAAAACTTTGAGATTCTAAAATTCAACTTTGAAAATATATAATAAATCAGATTCTTCTTGAAAATTTTTGAAATTTTTGCATCATGAACTTGATTTTTCATAAAAGATGCAGTTTCAATAATCAATCAAACATCACTTTTCTGCATTTTTTAAAAAATAATTGAATATTGCTTAATTTCAATGACACTTTCGTAATTTTCTGTTATTCTTTCAAATCATGTTCAGTTTTCATTTAAACTTTCACAACATTGAAGTATGATCATGTTGGGCATTTATATCAAATTTAAAATGAAAATGATGTCATTTAACCAAAATGTAAACCTAGAAGTATTTCATTCAACAATAACATATATTTCATGAAATTTGCTAAGTGTCAACTTTATCATTTTCTCATGGTTTTTCCAACTTAGGCACCTAGACACCTAACATGTTTGAATCTAATCATGTCAATCAAGTTTGGACTTAAAATAAAAATTCTAAGTCAATTTGTTGACTTAGGTCAAATCCATTCTTTTGTTGAAAAGTTTCCTAAGTATATATCGGTTACAGTATCAAAATCATGATTTTGTATAAGTAATGACATGAACGATACTAAGCATCAGATTTAGTTAACATAATCTAAATCAAGTTGGAAAATATGGATAATAAATCAAAATATCGGAACTCGAGTACACGTATCAAGTTGTACTTCAAGTTTACAAAATCTAAACTCATAAATATGTATTAAATCATATTCTTAATGATTTTTTTTGAAAATTTAATTGGATAGACTAGATTTTTCACAAGATCTGCAAGTTCAAGAATTAGACAAAAATCAGTTTTCTACAAATTTATAAAATTTTTGAAAATTCAATGGCATTTTCATTTATATTAGTTTTTTTTTAATAGTTTTCAGTTTTGATTCAAACTTTTCAGACCTATATATCATCATTTAAAGCTTTTATGTAAAATTTGAATAGAGAGAGAGGTGGGACCCATTTAATGTTAGTTTTTAATTTATAAAATTTAAATATTAAAAAAATATTTTTTATTGCATGTCAACACGCCATGTCATCGATTTAACAGGGTTGTTGACGGGAATTACATGATAGGATTCAATTGAAATAAATTTGAAAGTACATGATTCAATTGAGACAAATAAAAGTACATGACACGAATGCAAAACACCCCAAAGTACAAGATATATTTAGGCAATTTCCTAATTTGTTATCATATCATGTTAATATTAATTTGTTGGTATAATTTTAAGTTTGAAATTAAAAACAAATTATGATTCGCGAGTTGATAAAGTGACACGAACTTATCGGTCGTTGAATCATAAATTTTATTATACAATACCTTAGATTCGTTCGACGATCATATCGTCAACTATATAAAGTACAAAACTTATAGATTCTTTATGATTTCTAAATTATCCTGATCGGATAGTTTGGGATCAAAACTATTTTACTTGCAGTTGAATGTTCTTTTAACATGCATTTCAGTTAGAAATTCTAGCAGATATCCCTTGTTCTCCAAGTATGCGCCTAGATGATATGCATACTTAGAGAAATATAGGGAAATGTTATAGGAATTTCAACTGAAGTTGAATGTTAAAAAGAATATTTAAATGAAAGTAGAATAATTTGATTCCTGAATGGAATAGGACCATCCCACCTATGAAGAGTTCAAAATAAGTGATTGTGATATACCACGTACAAAATTATGACGAAAGATCGTAGTCGGATGTACCATGGAGGTTTGTGTTGATGAAATGACCACGCTAGAGGGGGGGTGAATAGTATGTTAACTAAATCTTTTCGCCTAATTTTGATTTTAAACGTTTCTTACAACACTTAAGCAAGTTATCAATTTAACGACTAAATGCGGAAGTGATTAATAATAGTGGCTTGACCCCAATGTCTACTCCACTACCTAAGCACCCCACTTAGGATTTCCAAACTAGTTTAACTATATTAATTAGCTTCCTTACAATGAGGAATTTACACCGAAAAGTCTCTACTCTCAAACGGAAGACACTTCCACACCCGAAAGTATCTCGCCTTCCTACCGAGAGCACTCTCCCACCTGAACCTAAGGATAACTCAACTAATCCTAGTAAACTACGTTTACACTGGTGGATTTAAGCCTCACACTATAAGGCTACCACCCAATTTCAAGACCTAACAACCTAGGTCTTCACAAACTCAAATATGATGTAAATAACAAGAAAATACACAAATAATGGAGCAAATAAATAATACAACAAATACTTAGCTCCAAACAAAAGTCCTAGTTTCTTTTGATGCCTCATTGATGAATCAATCAAAGCTTGAAGGCAAGATCAAGGAGTTGAGAGATCAAACTAGGGTTTCTCCAAGTAATGACTCAATGAAAGCTTGGGAATGATCAAGGATGGCTCAATGGAGTTTAGGAGTAATCAAGAGTGTCAAAGGAAGGCTGGGACATCAATATTTATAGAGCCATGAAATGAAACACCACTCAATGGCTCAAAATAGAGCAATTTCCGCTGTCCGATCACTGGTCCGGTCGAAGGTCGGTCAACCGACCAAGCGACCAGCCCATCAATCGGAGCCCTCTGTGCTTTCTTGGCTCGTTTCGATCGACCGGCCCTAGAGTACCGGTACTCTACATATTGTACCTATACTCTACATTGAGTTTCAGCCGGTTTCTTTCTACGGTTCGGGTTTCGAATTACAGGTTTGGTTCTTTAAGGGTATTTGCATCATAATGATGATTTTATAATTTATCTAAACACCCTAAACCTAAATTCAATCTTTCGACGAAAACCCAAGCGCGTCAACCAACGGCCTTCCGATTTTTTGATTTTCTTAATCGCGGACGTCGAGCGCTAACCGCTTGGAACCTGAAAGTTGTTCTCCATGAAATTATTAGTTTCATATTTGTTATCATCAAAACCGATATTAAGACCAATGTTGAAAACCCTAGGCCAATAGTTTGCTTGAAGAATTCAAGAACGGCACCACCAACACTCGAGACTCGACGCCGTCGTAGGCCTCGTGGGCTTAATAGGGTGGCGCTAATACCCTCGTCCATAGACCTACGTTAGCGAATATCGCTGAATGGATTAAAGTAAGTTTCAAGTTTTATTTATTATGGTTGTTAATCAATTAATTGTTAGTTATGTCGTTATACTTGAGTTCTAGGTTTGAGTAGGACAATGTCACACAGGGCATCACTGCTATTAAAAAGACATTCTATCAGGGGCCGTGGCGTTCGTGAACCCACGTGCCAGAGTAGTACCGTGATTTATTATGGACCGAGTTTGAGGTACGTAATCTATTAGATTTTTTCTTTAATTGGATTAATACATAAACTGATTGTATTACATAACTTCTTATTTTTGTAGTCCCGATACACTTGGGACCCTACCATTCAGGCCCAAGTTGAGGACACTTGGGAATCTTACTATAAAAAGATTTCTAAGGATATCCTCCACCGAGCGCGGGAGGAGGCGAAGGCCGAGGTGGGAGGGGACCGCAAGACGTACACCCATAGCCTTTTAAAGGGTCATGGTCCCACTTGGATGTCGTAGGAGATTTGGGACTTATTGGTCGACATCTGGACGTCGAACGAGTGAGAGGTGCCTCTTGAGCGGCGTACCAAAATTAGATGACACTAGTTAATGGATCCCTTACCCGACATACCGACAGTTCCATTCCCTTAACCGACCACAAGCGTCGTCTGGTAAGTAATTTAATAAGTATTTTTATTATTTATTATTATTATAGAAAACCTAATATTTATTTTATTGTAGGGGACGCGAGACAAGGATGGGATGCTGACCCTCTTAGGGTTTTTGAGGCCATGCATCAATACCAGCGTGGCCCTCATCGGGGGCAGTTCATTAGTGGAAGGCTGGAGATTGTACTAGTAACTACATACCTAATTAAGTATTCTTTCAATATTTTATTTCTAGTTTAACTAGGTAATTAATTAAATTAAATTTATTTTGAAGTCCACATATATTGAGTTGGTGACCCAACATGGTGGAGATCATGTGCAGTATCATCTCGATGCTGACGCATGAATGTAGGTGGTGGGGGTCGACCACGGTCGTGTTTATGGCATAGGCACAACGGCCCATGCTGGGGCAGTGTTCCAGCCGCACAGCGCGGGGCCGTCTGCCTCCACTTGCTCCACTGCTGGTCCATCCACTTCAGCTACGTCATTAGATAGATTCGTTGCATTGGAGACAGAGTTGACATCTCTTCGGCAACAGATGGTGCAGGTGGTGCAATACTTCATACGCATAGCATCCTCCATGCCTGGTGCTCTAGCCCTCTTGATTGGACTAGAACTACTAGGCCGGTCGAATTAGGCCTAGTAGTGCCCCACCATTCACTCTGAACCAAACCACGTGGCCCCGCCCAAGGAACACTTTTGAGCCAGACTCAAGATAAGTCAAATAGCTCCATCCGAGGGACCCACCCGGTCAAACATGGACTCCTACGTCCTCCCTTATCATGAGGGATATACCATCATAAACTCGTCATCTCTGGGGTTGGCCTCGACCCATTCTGGACAATAATCCTAGCAAGATTACCGGGCAGCATGATCACCTCCACCTACAATATATATTGATACAACGCACCCAAGTAACACTAAGTTCTAATTTCTGTAACCTCCACTTTGGAGTCACCCTAACTTGGGTGTCGGAGTGTCCTTTGCAAGTCCCCCCTACCTCCCCCATAAATGGCTAGAACCTGGAGTCAAGCGACCGCCGCCGCACATCAACGGCCACAACCCGACAGCGGTGATCGATCGCAACCTGGTAACGCTGAAACAACGAGGAGCGATGCTATGGCACCGACCCATTCCCCTCTTGAAGATCATTATCAACGAATAGGTGACTTGGAAGTTGAAATTCGACAGCTGAGAGCCCAAGCCAGGACGCCAACGCGGCCTCCTGAACAGCCTCCGACTAACCACGATTACTACCAACAATCAGGAGACAACACCTAGCCGGGAAATGGCCCAATCTGCCCCCCCCCCCCCCCCCCCCGGAGAAAAATAGAGACCCCATAATCCAGAAGGCCAAAGCTGTCCCGCTCTTGATGCGGGGCCCTTCACAGGCTGGAGATCACCATTTCCTCTACATACTTGTTGACATTTCTGAAAATTATATTGTTTCTTGAAGACCATACCGACCAACACCAAACCATAGCATGTTCCCAATTTGACGAGCACAGTGAAGAACTTGAATCATTAAACACCATCTGAATAATAAACCGGCCATGCTTCGCCTGGCTGAGGAAGGTGAACCAACCATCTTGAATTGTATCACAATTTGCAAAGAGATGGTCACCACATTCATCGTCTTCTTCACAAAAAAACATCTAACATCATCCAAAGGCATGCCTAGCCGCATAAGTCTGACCTTTGTGAGAAGCCATTTTCTTAGGATAAGCCAAAACAATATTTTCATTTATTTTTAACGGAACCTTACCCCTCCAGATATTATTCAGGTAGTTCATACGTCCTCATATGTTGTTTTAATAAAATAGAATTTTTATTTTAGTGAAACAACATATTGAATAAAAAAATCCTACTTCATCTTTGCTCAAACTGCGCCAACATTCGTCCTTTTGCGATTGTTCTACATCTTAATTTGCCTTCCTTTTCGTTGTTCTTCTCCAATCAACTAGATTCAAAATGAATACCCAACACTCTTCTTTAAGCTTTTGTTCTCCTCAAGCTTTCCACTCCTCCAAAACTTAGCCTCCATGGCAAGGAACAGAAGAGGAGAAAAGAAAAAGGACTGAGATGTTCTAGCCTTCGAGGTTGGTACTAATGGTACGCTCCCAAGACACTGGCGGTAGTGGGAAACAAGAGAGGAGATAGGAGAATGGGCTAAGATTTTTTTTTATTTTCAGTATGTTGTTTCAAAAAAACAAAATAGTTTTCAATATTTTATTCTATTAAAATAACATATATATGAGAACATTTTGGGTATACTAATAAAATTAATTTCAATTTTGTTGAACTTTTTTTGCAATTTCGCTTTTGGTCAATGAGGAACTTATAGTTTCGATTTTAGTATATTTCATTTCTTCCACACATAACATAATCGACCAATAATAAGTTGGGCAACTTAATTTCCTCTTAAACATATGTGAGCTAGCACCAACTCCGGGTTGGAAAGAACAGTTAGTAAATCTCCTTTAATTATTGAGCTTATACTTGTTACTCTTTTTTCCTACAAGCATCAATCTCACCTTAGAGGATAATAATATATAATTATGTTTTAGGTTATTAAAATATATATATTTTTTCGTCTAGTCCCTTAAAATATTTTATTTTTTTCGTTTGGTCCCTCTTTATTCCATGTCAGCATTTTATATTGGCACTTAACATCAAAAATTAATGCAAAGTTAACTAATAGATCAAACGACAACGAAAATAATTTTTGAGAAACTAAACGAATTTTTTTTTAAAATGAGAGACCAAACGAAAAAAATATGATATTTTGAGGTATCAAAAATATAATTAAGCCCATACATTAGATCTTATGTAAGGATCTATATCTTTATTGGTCCTATATATCCATGCTCATTCTATCTTCTCTTGTGTAGCTTTGGTTGGTATAAAAGGATCCTTGTTTTATACGTACATCAATAAAAGGAATTAAGCAAATGGATAAGTTGCATATATAAACACCATTTCTTCCATTCGAGATATAATTGTCATCAATAGAAGAGCAATCCAAGTTCTACAATATGCTTGAAATATGCTTGAATGGATAATTCATTCATGTAGCTGCCTTTTTCTAACTCAAACACCGATCTTCTTTGTGCTTACAATATCCAACAAATTGTTTCTAGACACAAAACCATCTTCCAATCCATGTCAATATGTTCTAGTACTTTCAAATTTCGAGAATGATATATATTTGAACGTGTTGTTCTTTTGGGGCCATTATTATTGCGTGTCAATTTCAATTTCAGACTTTGTTTCATTGTTGTGTTTCAGCATAGGTTTAATTAGTTTTAATTAGGGATGTTAACGGAGGAGGGCAGGATGGGTACGGGGTGCTCCGCTACTCGCCCTGCGAAACTTATATAATAGATATACTCATTTAATTCTCCGCAGGTATAAGAAATAGGTACCTATTTAATTTCGCGCTGGGCGACGGATCCCCACGGATATTGGCGAGTATCCATGATACTTTAAAAAAATATAAATTACAATATTTTATTAAAAATCCAAATTTATAATAATAAAATAAATATCAACAATAACATAAGTTGTAGGATAAAAAAAGGAGTAGATAAATACATTATCAACAACATAAGGTCTTCAAGCATTTATCAATAACAACACGAGACTTTTGTAATTATAATTATATTCGCAGGTAGTAGACTAGTGGGTACCTACGGATACGAATACCATAATATTCGTACCCGGCCCATATAATAAACGGATAAAAAAATTATCCACGACATCTCCGCGGGTAGCATATTAAATCTCATATCCATCATAAAAGAGTAAATATCCGCGAGTACCCGTTTAAACGAGTATCATTGTCATCCCTAGTTTTAGTACTATTGCATATTGATGAATGATTCTATTGGTAATGTGTCATACATGTGATGTAAATATTCGGTGTCAGATGTAATGTGTCATAACTCATAAGCAATAGATGCACTTTTAAGTAATTTATATGTGGCAAAAATAGATTACAACAAGGGGACTCTGTCTTCCTCTGTCGCTTTGTCTTCCAGGCAAGGTATATAAAGAAATTTGTAATTCTCTATTTTCCTTTTTAGCTGATGTGTATTTAGCTGACGTGTGTCTCTTTGTCTTCTAGTATCTTCTATTTTCATCTTCACTTGTATAAATGTCATTTGATAGATATAAAGGTAGGAGAGAATAAAGGAAATCCCAGTGAAGGGTTGTTTTATTAACTCTAAAATGGTATCAGAGAGACTAAGATAGTCTTCCTCTTCTATCGTTTCTTAGGGGGTTTTTTCCCGATCTCATTTTTTCTGAATCTCGCTTTGTGCAATGATTTTTTCCTCGATTCCTTTGTTGAATTGTGATGGCTTCATCTACTTCCTCTCCTGGAGCGATTCTGTCTACTGCTTCTGCTGCTCCACCGACGATTGTTTCTCCTATTAGAGCTAATTCTTCATCTGGTGATCCCTCTCTCACAGATCGTTTTGAGAATGGCATGAATCTGTATTATCTCCACCGTTCTGACAACCCAGGATTAATGATTGTTTCCCAATAATTGTCGAGTGACAACTACAGTAGCTGGCGTCGATCTATGTTGATGGCGCTCTCAGCTAAGGACAAGATCTGCTTCATCGATGGCTCTCTTCCCAAACCAGAGGCTTCATCTTCAGATCTTCTTCATCCATGGACTCGTGCGAATAATATGGTACTTTCTTGGATCACCAATGCTGTATCAAAGGATATTGCAAGTAGTATCCTCTATCACAACTCTGTTGCTGAGGTTTGGAAGGAGCTTGAAGAACAATTTCAACAACGGAACAAACCTCGAATTTTTCTACTCAAGAAGAATTTGTCTGAACTTTCCCAAGGTCAGTTAACTATTACTACTTATTACACAAATCTTAAGATTCTTTGGGATGAATTGAACTCCGCAAAGCCAATATGTACTTGCACTCGTTGTGTTTGTGGCGGATTAAAGTCTATGGTACGTAGAGGATCAGCACAGTGACTATGTTATGGCCTTTCTCATGGGCCTTAACGAATCATTCTCTCAGGTTCGTGGCCAGATCTTACTTATGGATCCCTTGCTTCCCATGAATAAAGTGTTCTCTATGGTGTTGCAAGAAGAGAATCAGCGAAACATGAAGCCGTTATCCATGCCGGTTGGTGATGCTGTTTCTTTTGTTGCCAAGACTAATCAGTCATCTTCATCTTTTTCTTCTGGATTCAAGAAGAAATTATTCTATACTTACTGTAGTGGTACTAACCACACTAGAGACAAGTGCTACCAGCTTCATGGTTTCCCTCTAGGCTTTCAATCAAAATTTCGATCAAAGAATCAGAACAAAAATTCCAATGCTCAGGCTGTGTTTGCTCTTACTAATCAGATCTCTACTGCTCCTACTAATCAGATCTCCGCTGCAGTAAATACTGATGCTCCTTCACCTGATACTTTGTCGGCTCAGCAATGTCAACAACTCATAGCCATGCTTACTTCTCAACTCAAGGCAGCTTCCACTTCTGATGTAACTTCTACATCCATTAATGTTGCAATGCAAGGTAAAATTCTTGCATATTTGAACAACATATCAGTGAACATAGTCAATTGTTGGATAATAGACACTGGAGCTACTCGACATGTTTGCTTTTGTAAGAATTTTTTTGAGTCTATCGTTCCTATTTCAAACTCATATATCATGCTTCCCAACAAAACTACTGTTTTTGTTGAATTCGCTAGCACAATACGTTTATCCTCCTCTCTTGTTTTCCATAATGTACTCTATGTGCCACAATTTCAGTTTAACCTTCTTTCTGTCAGTAGTTTAGTCTTTGAATCTGACTTTACTCTCTTTTTTTCAAAAATCCAATGTCTTATTCAGGACCTATGGAGAGTGATTGGGAAAGGTGAAGTTCGAAATGGGCTTTATTTGTTACAAATGCCCTCTATTTCAGAATCTTCAGTTTCAAATTCCGAAGTTGTAGCTTCTGTTTTTCATTCTTGTCATACAAGACTTGGACATCTAAGCTCTTCTGTAATGCATTCTCTCAAAGATGTACTCTCTTTACCTATTACAATGAATAAAATTCCATGTTCCATTTGTCCGCTTGCTGAACAAAAGAAGCTTTCCTTTCCTACTTCTAATCATAAGTCTCTCTTCCCTTTTGAGCTTATTCATTGTGATATTTGGGGACCTTATCATGAACCCACTTATTTTAATCAACGATATTTTTTGACAATCGTTGATGATTTTACACGGAATACATGGGCGTTTCTTATGCAACATAAGTCTGGAGTAGCATCTATTATTCCTTCATTTTTTACTATGGTTCAAAGATAATTTGATGCTAAAGTAAAAGTGTTTCATTCTGACAATGCTCCTGAGCTTCAATTTACTGATCTATTTTCTGAGTTGGGTATAGTACATCATTTCTCTTGTGTGGAGACACCTCAACAAAATGCGAGAGTTGAACGCAAACATCAACATTTGCTTCAGGTTGCACGGACTCTATATTTTCAGTCCAGAGTTCCTAAGAAATTTTGGGGTGAATGTTTGCTTACTGCTACTTATCTCATTAATCGATTGCCATCTCCTTTACTGGATAACAAGTCTCCGTATCAGCTATTGTTTGGGAATCTACCTGACTATGGCTGCATTAGAGTTTTTGGATGTCTTTGTTTCGCTTCTACTTTGAAGTCTAAACGAGATAAGTTTTCCCCAAGAGCCACACCAACTGTGTTTATTGGTTATCCTTTAGGGGTTAAAGGCTACAAGCTTTACAACTTAGCTACCAAGACTATTTTCACATCTAGAGATGTATATTTTCATCAGGATATTTTTCTTGTCCACACTGTAACCCCAGATGATGCTTTGATTGATCCATTTCCAAATTTGGTTCTTCCTAAACCTGTGTCAGAGGATGATATTATTGTATCTATGGATACTTTAAAGGTTGTTGAAGCTTCGTTGCCTGATGATGTTTTGTCTTCTAAACAAGCTGATCATAACTCCACCACAGTACATTTGAGGGACATCCCTGTTCAGTCTATTCCTCAGGCTCCACTTGATAACAATTCGGAGGCTGCCTCTTATGTACCTGCTGCTGATTCACAAGTTGTTTTGTCACCAAATGAGCCAGTTTTTAACCCAGCTCATCGCAAGTCTTCTAGACCTACTAGAAGGCCTTCATACCTTAAAGATTTTTATTGTAATTTGGCTACTCTAACTCAATGTAGGTATCCAATACAGAATTATATCTCTAATCAGCAATTGAGTCATTCTTATTGCAATTTTATTGCCAACCTGACAACTCGTGAAGAACCTACCTTTTTTCATCAAGTTGTTAAACTTCCAATTTGGCAGAAAGCTATAGCAGAAGAGATTCAATGACTTGAAAGTCAACATACTTGGTCCTTAGTGCCATTACCTGCAAACAAACATCCTATTGGATGTAAATGGGTATACAAGGTCAAACACAAAGAGGATGGAAGCATTGATAGGTACAAAGCACGACTTGTGGCAAAAGAATACACACAAGAAGAATGTATTGACTTTCAAGAAACTTTTTCTCCTGTCGCAAAAATGGTTTCATTTAAAGTACTTTTATCTTTGGCTGCAATTAATAGTTGGCATCTTCTTCAACTTGATGTGAACAATGCTTTTTTGAATGGTATTCTTACTGAAGAAGTGTATATGAAGCTCCCTCCTGGTTACAAAACCAAGCAAAAGGACTTAGTTTGTAAGTTGCATAAGTCCATTTATGGACTCAAACAAGCTTCAAAGGAATGGTTTAATGCTTTTTCAGCTGTGGTTCTGCATTATGGTTTCACAAAATCCCCTGTTGAACATGCTTTGTTTGTTAAAGGTTTTGGAAATCACTTTGTTGCCTTGTATATGTGGACGACATTGTGTTGGCTGGTCCAGACTTTTCTATTTTAGAGGATGTTAGAAATTTTCTTGAGAACCATTTCAAACTTAAGAATTTGGGTCCCTTGTGCTATTTCTTGGGTTTTGAAATAGCTCGAAATAAATCTGATATTACTATTTGCCAAAGATAGAATGTTCTTCAGCTGCTTAAGGATACAGGTTACTTGGGTGCTAAACCTTCTGATTTGCCTATGGTTCATTCCTTGAAAATTTCTAAAAATTCAGGAGACTTGCTTCCTCATCCAAAGCTTTATAGGAGATTAGTTGGCAAATTGCTATACCTTGTTAAAACAAGGCCTGACATTACCTTTGCAGTACATTGCTTAACCCAGTTTGTTGATGCTCCACGAACAGGTCATCTTCAAGCTGTTTATCATATCTTAACATATCTCAAGTGTTGTCCAGGTCTTGGTCTTTTTTATCCAGCTTCTTCTTCATTTGACTTAAAAGGTTTTGTTGATGCTGATTGGGGGTCATGTGTTGACACAAGGCGTTGTATCACTGGATTTTGTATTTTCCTAGGGGATTCTGTGATATCTTGGAAGTCGAAAAAACATCCTAGAGTGAGTAGATCTTCTGTGGAGGCTGAGTATCGAGCCATGGCAGTAGCTACTTGTGAGCTCACTTGGTTGGCAGCATTGCTATCCTCTTTTCAGGTTCAGGTTCCTCGAGCTATCTTATTTTGTGACAATGATGCTGCTATCCACATTGCCACAAACTCAGTTTTCCATGAACGAACTAAGCACATCGAGATCGATTGTCATACTGTTCGTGACAAAGTAAAAGCAGATTTTCTAAAGTTGCTTCCTATTCGATCTTCTAAATAGATTGCTGACTCTTTTACTAAGGCCCTATACTCTCCTGCTTTCAAATTTTTCATGTCCAAATTGGGACCGTGCTCCAACTTGAGGGGAGGGTATAAAGAAATTTGTAATTCTCTATTTTCTTTTTTAGCAAATGTGTATTTAGTTGACGTGTGTCTCTTCTAGTTGTCTTCTAGTATCTTCTATTTTCATCTTCACTTGTATAAATGTAATCTCTGTGATAGATATTAAGGTAGGAGAGAATAAAGGAAATCCCAGTGAAGGGTTGTTTTATTAACTCTAAAAAGGTAGTACAGTCTCACCGTTCATCGACTTCACTTCCCGATCATCGGGTCTTCCCTTCCCGTTCCGTCGGGCTTTCGGAGTTGTCATCTTCAGTGTCATCTGGATCTCCCTTCCTGCATCGTTTTCGTTAGTCTATTGCATTGGGAATCACTCGACGCTTCACCTTCCAAGGAGTGCAGCCGCCGAGATTGTTCACTGCCGGCCCACTTCTAGACCACAGGGCTATAGTGCCCCAACTCTACAGTAAGGTCTCGTCGGAGAGTTGTTTGTCGGAGTTCCGATCCTCACATCGACGCCTTCAATCGCAAGATATTGCTGCCAATCTCCTGGACGTGTCGCCTCTTCCCAATCGGGTATCTATATTCCCTAATAGGCCAACTCCAGAAACTATTTCCTGGGCGAGTAGGAGATTCTCTCAATCAGGTATACTTATTCCCAGTCGAGTATACTTATTCCGAATGAGTCCAAATCCTGAAATATTTTCCCGAACGAGTAAGAGATTAACCCAGTCGAGTAACCTCTTCTGAAACAATTTCCTGACGAGTAGGAGTTTGTCCCAGCTGAGTAACCTCTTCTCTATCATGTCTAATAGATGTTTCTCTTAATCATTATAACTGGAAAGCTGCAAGAATTTCGGATCTACTCAATGGGCTTCTCGGTCGATTATTCTACTTGGCATTTCTATCTATGAGCACCTTCGGCAATCGGCGATTTAAGATTATGATTGGGATTTCATTGACTGTTTTGTTTTCTCCTCTACTTTCTTTGTGATCTGCTTTGCCCCGTCTTCAGTAATTCTATTCGACTTCGGTGCATAGTTTTTTATCTATTGATCGGGGTCTTCCTCTCGGTTTAATCTCTCAATGGAGTCTGCTCTTTTGAATGATACACCACACCTACAAGATCCTACGACACCTATTGATGATGTTCTTATCTTGGATGATGAAGTCCCTGAGCAATCCAATATACCTACACCTCATTGTTTCATCAGAAAACTATGGAGTATGGTCAGATAAGCATCACTCTCAATCCACTATGCTTATGCTTACTGTTCTTACTGCTGTTTGGAATCGTCCTAAAGGTTTTAAGTGTGTGGAGATTACTCCAACAATATTTATGTTTTACTTTGATAATATGATTACTATGCTCAAAATTTTCCGTAGTCAGCCTTGGCTTTTTATAAAAATCAGTTGCTTGTGCTTCGAAAATTTATTCCCTCAAAGTCTTTGCAAGACTACGACTTTGCGCTTGTTCCTTGTTGGGTTCGATGGTGGGGAATTCCAGGATTTCATCGTAATGTTGCCATAGGCTGCAAAATTTATGGCTGACTAGGCCAAATTGAAGATATTGGCCTATACTCTGTCCGCGACTCTCATGGTTTTATCATCAAGGCTAAAGTTCTACTCAATGTTTTCAAGCCTTTGCTGAGAGGAGTTCAAGCAAAATTATCTTCTTTCGGTAGTTTGCTGGACCGATTCTAAATATGAGAGGTTTTCTATTTTCTGTTATTTCTGTGGACAAGCACAACCCAGTTCTAGTGTGTCTTTGCCTCCTAACCCGAGGAAATGTACTAGCAACATACCTAAAACTACTGCTATTAAAAGATCAAAATCTTCTTCATGTTCACCCACTCAACATGAGGTAGAGGTGGCCAGCCCGAAATGGCCCCACCCCACACAATGAATGTCCTAGCTTGGAACTGTCAAGGGTTGGGAAACCCTTGATAGTTCAATATCTGAAGGAGTTAAGCTCCAAGTTTTCCCCAATATGTTTATTCCTCATGGAAGTAAAATCAGAAGGTGATAAATATCGTCGGCTCTTAGAAACTTGTGGCTATTCTGATATGTTTGCTATTGATGCGGTGGGACAAGCAGGCGGTCTTATTCTTGTTGTTTGAAGACATACTATAAATATGCAAATAATTTTAGTTGAGTCTTTCTACATACATGCACTATGTCAAATTCATACACAAACTCCAACCTGGGATTTTATTGGCATTCACCTCCATTATGATAGATCTCTTCGTTGGCCTCAAATTATTAAACTCTGTGAT
Source organism: Canna indica (assembly GCA_034359265.1). Classification (NCBI taxonomy): domain Eukaryota; kingdom Viridiplantae; phylum Streptophyta; class Magnoliopsida; order Zingiberales; family Cannaceae; genus Canna; species Canna indica. The sequence goes on from CP136892.1 coordinate 18,990,627, forward strand.
ATTCTGCATGGTAGCGTGCAACCGACCCTCCTTGCTGAAGAGAAAAATGAGGGCTCTATCTTTCATTCAAGCATGACTTCTGATCTTTCTCATTCGAAACATGATTGTGAATTGCAGGAATTCCTTACTTGTGGCCATGCATTTACTTGGAAAATCGGTGACAGGGTACTGGTTTCATGGAAATATTCCTGATAGATTTTTGGGTACCAAAGAATGGTTTGACATTTTTCCTAACCAGATTGTGGAACATCTTGATGTTATTGGCGGAGACCACAATCCAATCCTGCTAAGACTTCATGATCTTCCAAAGTCTGAAATACAATTCCATTTTTGATGCAAGGTGGGTTAACAACGCACATATCCGAGACATCATCACGAATGTATGGCAAACTTTAGTGGAAGGTACCAAACAATTTCTAGGTTTTTACAAAGTTAAAATCAGTCCATTTGGCACTTGTGGAATGGAGCAAAATAAATCATTGTAATTATGATCAGCACATTAAAGACCTCCAAAATCAGATTTTGACTTTGGTTGCCTCTACTTCTACTAATCGTTATGTTCACAATAGAGGTCTTGAAGAGGAACTCTCCCATGCAATTCGGAATGAGAAAATTTATTGGAAACAAAAATCTAGAATTAAATGGTTAGATGAAGGTGACTGTAACACTGTCTATTTCCATGCCTATGTAAAAGGCCCCCGGCTTCAAAATATTCTTTCTCGGATTAAAGAGGCAGATGAACAGTGGCATGAAGGATCCGTTGCAATTGCTGACGTTGCTATTTCTTATTTTTCATCTCTCTTCACATCTCAACAACCATCCAATATTCTTGCCACTCTTCATGGCTTCCAACCAAGAGTTACGCGTCGAATGAATAATTGGTTAACTTGCTTGGTTACCATGGACGAAGTCAAAATTGCAGCCTATTCAATCAATGCTACTAGTACTCCCGGCGATGATGGTTTCACAGGTATTTTCTTTCAATAATTTTGGAATATTGTTGGGACTGATATTCATGCGGCAGTTTCTTCCTTTTTTCGATGTCGAAAATTACTTCAGAACATAAACAACACCATTATTTCTTTGATTCCAAAAACAAGATGTGTTCAAGAAATGAGCCAAATTTGGCCTATCAGCTTATGCAATTGGTTTTACAAAATTATTTCCAAAGTTCTCATGTTTTGGTTGCAGCACATTTTGGATTTTCTCATATCTCCGAATCAAAGTGGCTTCATTAAAGGGTGTCCTATTTCCAATAATATCTTATTGGCACATGAGATCATGCACCACCTCAAGACCAAAATGACTTAGACTAATCATGAAATGACTCTCAAATTAGACATGAGTAAAGCCTATGACAGAGTGGAATGGGGCTTCCTTCGCACTATTATAGTACAACTTGGCTTTGACATCAATTTCATTGAATTGATTATGCAATGTATTACTACAGTCAAATACTTTGTCAGTGTTAATAGAAGTCGATATGGGTACTTCGCACCACAAAGAGGACTCCGTCAAGGGGACCCTCTGTCTCCCCCCTATTATTTGTTATTTGCATGGAAGGATTGAGCTTTCTTTTGAAATCTATTGAAACTTCCCAAGGTTTTACAAGTGTGAAGATTAGTAGGCATAGCCCTCCGGTGTCTTCTCTTTTCTTTGCGGATGATGCTATTTTGTTCTGTCGTGCGAATGATCATCACGTACACATGATTAACAATATGTTCGCACAATTGCAACATACCAATGGCCTGCAAATTAATAGGGAAAAGTTAGGTCTCTTTTTCTCTAAAGGAATACCCAAAAGATGGTGCTCCCAACTTGGCGACTTGTTGAATATTAAACATATAGGGGCTCAAGACAAATATCTCGGACTGCCTTCTATCATTTCCAAGTCTAAGCGCTCAACCTTCAACTTTATATTATCCCTGAGTGTTGTTCAAATATGCACACTAGAAGAGGGTTGAATAGTATGTTAGCTAAAATCAAGTTCGATTAGCTCTTTTCAATTTTAACCCTTTCAACAACCAATTTAATGTTCTCTTGAAATGGATGCTTGACAAGTATGTAAAAGCAATTAAATCAAACTTGTGTGTTCCTTTTTTTGCCTTCCAAGACTTCAACTCCTCAAGATGGATGGTAGAAATCGATGCGGGAGTTGAATCGCGAAGAACACCTTGAGAGGAATGAGAATTGTTGACACTAGGGCTTTGAAATCTCAACTAGAAGGTTTTAATGCTTGAAAGATAGACTCAATGAAATAGTTAAGGGGTTTGGTGAGGAGTTATGACCCTTATTTATAAGCCTTCAAACAGCCCTCAGCCAACAGCCGTTGCAACGGGTCTTCTTTTGCTCGTTGACGCCCGCCGGTCGATCACCCGGTTGATGGGCATATTACAAACAGGAGGGGCATATTACATTCATTTCTAATTCTAAACCTAGGGAGATATGCGATAGTCGTCGGAGCCATTTTTGTCGATTCTTTGCATTTTTCTGGATGAAGTTCATAGGTGTATCATTCTATCAACCTGAACTCAAAACTCAACAAATGAGTTAGTTCATGTTTTTTATCATCAAATAGAGAATGAGGCCTAGATGGAACCCTTAGGCCAACAATCTCTCCCTTTTTGATAATGATAAACAAAGCATAAAAAATAAGCAATTTTGAGACTTGATAAATACTCATTTGTGAGTTCATGATAAAAACTAACTTAAGCTCCCCCTATCAACATGCATATCTAGCTTGTAACTCCCCCTATCAACATGCATATCACATCATAAAATAAATATGACCAAGTCTTTTCTCCCCCTTTTAACATCAATCAAAAAGGGCAAGATAACAAGGTACTATTAATGAGTTTCATCATGAAAATCGTGAAATCCATAAAATCAAGTATCATCTACCACTATAGTCCTTCCTACCAATGTGAGCTTGTGGAAGGCAAACATCGATAAGTCGCAAAGTCCCATTACAAGGAATTACATAAGTGTGATGATACCATAAAAAAAAAGACTTTTCAAAGGGACATACAATTTTTGAAAAACTTAATCACGTGGAAGAGTACAAATTTTTAATTGCATCCGTAAATTGGTAAAGCTCTCTTCATTCAAAGGTTTAGTGAATATATCCGCAAGTTATTTGTCGGTAGACACAAATTCTACTGAAATATTTCCCTTTGCTACATTGTCTCTAAGATAGTGATGCCTTAAGTCTATATATGTGCTTAGTCCTAGAGTGCAATATCGGATTTTTTTTGTAAAATTAATTGCACTAGTGTTATCACAATGAATACGTATGCATGAATAACTAAGTCCATAATCCATGAGGGTTTGTTTCATCCAAAGGACTTGTGCACAATAATTAGCTGCGGCGATATACTCTGCTTCGGTAGTTGAAAGTGCAACCGAGTTTTGTTTCTTGGAAAACCAAGAAACAAGACTCATCTCTAGGAATTGATAACATCCACTACTATTTTTTTTATCTACTTTACAACCGAAAAAATCGGCATTGGAAAAACCAATTAATTCAAATGATGCATCATTTGGATACCATAATCCTAACTCAACCGTACCCTCTAGATACCTCAATATGCATTTGACCGCACTTAAATGAGACATCTTTGTGCATGATTGAAACCTAGCACATTTGTAAACACTAAATATGATATCTGGTCTACTTGCGGTTAAGTAAAGGAGACTATCAATTATACCTCGGTATCGTTTCTCATCTACCTTTACACCTTCTTTATCTTTATCAAGCTTGATGGATGTGCTCATTGGAGTTGAAGCAATCTTGGCTTCATTCATCCTGAATCTTTTGATGAACTCCTTGGTGTACTTTGCTTGATTAATGAATATGCCTTTATCGGTTTGCTTGATTTGAAATCCAAGCATGAAGGAGAGTTCTCCCATCATGCTTATCTCAAACTCCTCTTGCATGCACTTAGCAAACCACTCACATAAAATTTCATTAGTAGCACCAAAAATAATACCATCCACATATATTTGCACAAGTAGGATATCATTAATTCTTCTCATGCTTAATAAAAAGAGAACACATCGGCTTTTCCAACACTAAAACCTTGTTCAATTAAAAAAGTTGAAAAGCCTTTCATACCAAGCCCTAGGGGCTTGTTTTAAACCATACAAAGGTTTCTTTAATTTGTAAACATTATTAGGAAATTCAAAGTTTTTGAAATCGGGATTGTTCAACATATACTTCTTCCGTGATAAAATCATTCAAAAATGCACTTTTAACATCCATTTGAAAATGTTTAAAGCGTTTAAAACTTGCATAAGCTAAAAACATATGAATTGCTTCTAATCTGACTACGGGAGCATAAGTTTCATTATAGTCTATACTTCTTCTTGATTATACCCTTGGGCCACTAACCTAGCTTTGTTTCTAATGACTAAGTCATCTTCATCTAACTTATTTCTAAAGACTCACTTAGTCCCAATAATGGTTTGTTCACTAGGCCTAGGTACTAAATCTTAAACTTAATTCCTTACAAATTGATTTAGTTCCTCTTACATGGCAATAATTTAAAATTCATCATCTATGGCTTCCTTAATACTTTTAGACTCTACTTGAGAAATGAAAGCAATATATTGACAAATATTCTCTAGTTTAGAACGTGTTACCACTCCCGTTGAAGGTTGTCCAATGACTTGATCAGTAAACTTTTGGGAGAGGAGGTAGAGCTTCTTCTTCTTCAACTTGAGGTAGGGATGATGAGGATGAAGGTTCTTCATCATGTGGTTCCTCATTGAGTTCATCTTCAACCTCTTTATCATGAAAAGTCAATTCCTCAAGTTCTCCACCTACATTCACAATCTAAAAATTTCTAGAAGAATCATTAGTTTCATCAAATGTAACATGCATGAATTCTTCAACAATCATACTTCTACAATTATAAACTCTATAAGCCTTAGAGCTATTTGAGTATCCAAGAAAAATCCTTCATCCAATTTTGATCAAATTTTCCTAGATGCTCCTTAGTGTTCAAAATGAAACACTTGCAACCAAAACCTTTAAAGTATTCCATACTTGGGATTCTATCATTCCAAAGCTCAAAAGGGATTTTCTTAATTTTTGGTCTTAATAAAACTCGATTTAAAACATAACAAGAGGTGTTTATGGCTTCGGTCCAAAAATATTTAGGCAAATTATTTTTACAAAGCATAGTCCTAGCCATTTCTTGAAACAAGTGAAATCAAAGGACATTACTTGAATGCTACTGCGGGTACATGTGAAGAAATAATTAAAAGGGTCGTATTTGCCAGAGAATTAGGAGTTCCTGTCATAATGCATGACTACTTAACTGGTGGATTCACTACAAATACTAGCTTGGCTCTTTATTGTCGTGACAACGTCCTACTTCTTTACATCCACCGTGCAATGCATGCAGTTATTGATAGACAGAAAAATCATGGTATGCATTTCCGTGTACTAGCTAAAGCATTACGTATGTCTGGTGGAGATCATATTCACTCTGGTACAGTAGTAGGTAAACTGGAAGGGGAGCGTGAAATGACTTTAGGTTTCGTTGATTTATTACGTGATGATTATATTGAAAAAGACCGAAGTCGTGATATTTTCTTCACTCAAGATTGGGTCTTTATGCCAAGTGTTATACCTGTGGCTTCAGGGGGTATTCATGTTTGGCATATGCCTGCTCTGACCGAAATCTTTGGGGATGATTTTGTACTACAGTTTGGTGGAGGAACTTTAGGACACCCTTGGGGAAATGCACCTGGTGCAGTAGCTAATAGGGTGGCTTTAGAAGCATGTGTACAAGCTCGTAACGAGGGACGTGATCTTGCTCGTGAAGGTAATGAAATTATTCGTGAAGCTTGCAAATGGTGCCCTGAACTAGCCGCTGCTTGTGAAGTATGGAAATAGATCAAATTCGAATTTGAACCAATGGATAAACTAGATAAAGAGAAAAGCTAAGTGTGCATAATTCAGTAATTTCAGTTTGTTCTCATAATTGATTGCAATTAAAGTCGGCTCAATCTTTTTTTAGAAAAAGATTGGGCTAATTACCGAATAAAATAATAATAATAATAATAATAATAATAATAATAATAATAATAATAATAATAATAATAATAATAATAATAATAATAATAATAATGAGCATCCTATACTATGTATTTGCATATGTCTTTTATATGTATAGGTCTTACCCATATATATATATATATATATAAGATAAAATCGAAGACTAAACAACATCCTATTGTTTGTTGTTGGATCCATAATTAATCCAATCCTATGGATCATTGGGATTGGTGGACTTTTTTATTTCTCTTAGTTTCAAGCTATAGATCAAGCCAAGGGAAAGGCTCCTTCTACTTATCCTATATATTGTTTTTTTTGTTCCATGTTTAAATAGAAATTTAATAATTTGATTATATGAGAATAAATTCTTTATTTTTTATTTATAGAAATAAACAACTATTTTTATTTTCGATGAGAATTTGTACATCACATGAGAGAAGCTGTGTCTTTCTATTTTAAAATTGAGAAAAAGATTCTATCAATATATATTGAAGTGATACTTGCAATTGCCACAAAAGAGAATCATTTCTTTTAATACTTACTCCTTATTAATTTAATCATTTTTTTCAATACTTACTCCTTATTAATAAACAACCCTAATGATTGGATTCGTATGCTTAAATTTTGATAAGAAATCAAATAGTGAGGGTAAAATGATTATTCATCAAATGTATTTTCATTAAATAGGGGGTAGGAAGACTCCATAGGAAAATGACAGTTTAATTCAATGTTGTCTAACAAGATGTTGGAACATAGGTGTGGGCTAAATAAATCAATGGATAGTCTTGATGGTATTGGACATACCAGTAAAAGTGAACAATCCATTCTAAACGATACGGAGAAAAAGGTTCCTAGTTGGAATTATAGCATTAATTATAGTTTCACTAATGTTGATTATTTATTTAATATCAGGGATATTTGGAGTTTGATCTCAGATGACACTTTTTTAGTTAGGGATAGTAATGGTGATAGTTACTCTGTATATTTTGATATTGAAAATCAAATTTTTGAGGTTGACAATGATAGTTTTTTTCTAAGTGAACTAGAAAATTTATTTTCTAGTTATTTGAATAGGGGGTCCAAGAAAAAGAATTACTACTATTATCATTACATGTATGATACTCAATCTAGTTGGACTAATCACATTAATAGTTGTATTGATAGTTATCTTCGTTTTGAAGTCAGCATTGATAGTTCTATTTCAAATAATACCAACAATTACAGTGATAGTTGCATTTATAATTTCATTTGCACTGAAAATATAAATGATAGTGAGACTGAAAATATAAATAACAGTGGTATGTATAAAAAATACGGACATTTATGGGTTCAATGCGAAAGTTGTTATGGATTATATTATAAACAATTTTTTAAGTAACAAATGCATATTTGTGACCTGTGTGGATATCATTTGAAAATGAGTAGTTCAGATAGAATTGAACTTTCGGTTGATCTCGGAACTTGGGATCCTATGGATGAAGATATGGTATCTACCGACCCCATTGAATTTTATTCAGAAGATGAACCTTATAAAAATTGTATCGATTCTTATCAAACAAAGACAGGTTTAACTGAAGATGTTCAAACAGGCATAGGTCAACTAAAAGGTATTCTCGTAGCAATTGGCGTTATGGATTTTCAATTTATGGGGGGTAGTATGGGATCCGTAGTAGGCGAGAAAATTACTCGTTTGATCGAGTATGCTACTAATAGATCTTTACCTGTCATTATTGTGTGTGCTTCTGGAGGAGCACACATGCAAGAAGGAAGTTTGAGCTTGATGCAAATGGCTAAAATATCTTATGTTTTGTATAATTATCAATCAGATAAAAAGTTATTCTATGTATCAATTCTTACATCTCCTACAACCGGTGGAGTAACAGCCAGTTTTGGTATGTTGGGAAATATCATTATTGCTGAACCTAAGACCTACATTGCATTTGCGGGTAAAAGAGTAATTGAACAAACATTGAATATGATAGTACCTGAGGGTTCACAAGCGTCTGAGTATTTATTCGATAAAGCTTTGTTCGACCCAATAGTACCATATAATCTTTTAAAAGTTGTTCTGGGTGAGTTATTTCAACTCCATAGTTTTCTTCTCTTGAACCCAAGTTAAAAAAATTAAAGTATAACACTACATTCAGTTATTTTATTTGTAGTGAACAAGTATTTAATTTATTGTAATAAAAAAAATAAGAAGAATGATGTTTTCTTTGGTGACATAAGTTCTCCTTGTAGTAAGAGACTGAGGTTTCAAATATTTTTTATTTTATTTTTTATTTTTTATTTATTTTTTTGATATTATATGTATAATATAATAATAATTTATATGTATAATAATAATAATTTTTTTAGAATTAAAATATAGAATAGATAGTTTCTATTTAATCATATAGAATTATAGTTGATATTACTTATTAAATTAAAATTAAAAGTAAATATTAAATGAAAAGTAAAATTAAAATTTAGTTACTTAGTTATAATTTTATAATTTTTAATATAGTAATAACTTGATATTACTTATAATAGATATATCATAAGTAATAGATATATCATATAATAGATAGATCATTAGATATATCATAAGAACATATCTTTTTAATAGATAAAAGTATTAAATCTATGCACCTATTCTATGACAGATTTTAATTTACCCTCTATTTTTGTGCCTTTAGTGGGTCTAGTATTTCCGGCAATTGCAATGGTTTTTTTTATTTCTTCATGTCCAAAAAAATAAGATTGTCTAGACCCAACGGGAGCGAATCTTATCAATTGATTTCAACATTGGATGATAATACAGATATTTATTTCGTGTAATATGGTATGATACGTGGCTCTTTCCGAACACACAAATGAAAGAATATTTATGCGGATATCATATATTTGCATAAATATATGTATACGTAGATATATCTGATTCAAAATGGATTAGCGAGTATTTCATATTTAAAATAGAAAGTCAATGTATCTAATCAATTACTCCTAATGTTTCACATTAGAATAGTGTTAGTTGATGAAAGTTACTTCGGGGTCAAGAAAGAGAAAGTCAAATTCATTTGGGCTATTCGCTCAATTCCAATCGAATGCAAGAGGATCTAATATAGTATGGATTCGCAATCAGAACATATATGGATACAAACTATAACAGGGTCTCGAAAAATGATTAATTTTTGCTGGGCATGTATCCATTTTTTAGGTTCACTAGGATTCTTAGTGGTTGTAACTTCAAGTTATTTTGGTAGGAATTTGATTCCACCTGAACAAATCTTTTTTTTTGAACAAATCTTTTTTTTTCGCAAGGGATTGTAATGTCTTTCTATGGGATCAGTTTATTCATTAGCACCTATTTATGGTGCGCAATTTTTTGGAATATAGGTAGCGGTTTTGACCTATTCGATAGAAAAAAATGAATAGTGTGTATTTTTCGTTGGGGATTTCCTGGAAAGAATCACCGCATATTTCGTTGTTACCTTATGAGAGATATCCTATCGATCGCAATGGAGATTAAAGAGCGTCGTAGTCCTATCCTTTATTTGGACACGAACTCGTAATCCAACTAACTAATCTAATAAGTATAGATATAAATTAATCAAACCTATCCGAACATGTATTTCGTAATACAGAATTCATCTTTTTATGCCCAAGATTTTGAATTGATAACCTTTTCTGGTTAGACAATGAATCATTTTTTGAAAGAATTAATTGATCCAGGGGAGTTTATTCGTCTCGAAACTCGATTCGTTACTTCAAGTGGGTTTTCGAGTATTGATCGAAAGGAGCAAATGGAAATGGTTCAATTTGCCCAATTGAGATATCTGGAATAATATTTATTTCTTTTTTTGTCATTTTCATCTGAAAATGACTCTTATTCTATTTCTATAGTCCTTCTAAATCAAAAAAATTAATTTTTTACACAAAAGTAGGAAATGAATAAATACAGAGGTCAATACTTTGTTATACAACTCGTGCTTCAGAGAAATATCAGATCAGATAGAGTCGACGAATGAAGCATGTTAATTAACTATTCCATTCACAAATAAAAATGAAAAAAAAGAAAGCATTGGCCTCCCTCCCATATCTCGCATCTATAGTATTTTTGCCCTGGTGGGTCTCTTTCTCATTTAAAAAATGTGCGGAACATCGTCCCATATCCATATATAAAGAAAGTTTCTTGTTTGTGCAAGTTTTTGAGAATCGTTTATGGTTCAAACGGTTCTCAAAAATTTGAAATGCATCTTATTAAAATTCTAATTCATTTTTTTCTTTTGCATTGCACAGTGAACAATTTTAAAAATCTTGAAATAAAATCAAATACAAAAAAAAATCCATTTCCCTATCATTAATGAAAGACTATCGATGAAAGTAATTAAATAGGATAGCTTGTACACTGTCAATTGATAGCGAGAGAACAAAATCAGGATAAATATCAATCCCTATTACAGGTAGAAAGATAAAGATTGAAACAAATAATTCTCGTGGTCCAGAATTCGCAAAATGAGAGTTTGGAACATTGAATAGCTTGTATCCATAGAACATCTGACGTAACATAGATCATAAATAAATAGGAGTTAATATCATTCCAATTGCCATTCCAATAGTTATTAATATTTTTGGCATTAAAAGATATTTTTGACTAGTAATTATTCCAGAAAATACTAATAATTCCGCAATAGAACCACTCATTCCAGGCAATGCAAGAGAAGCCATTGAAAAACTACTGAACATGGTAAATAGTTTTGGCATTGGAATCGATACCCCTCCCATTTTGTCGAGATAAACAAGACATATTCTATCACAATTCGTCCCCGCCTAGAAAAAAAGCACAGCACTAATAAATCTGTGAGAGTATTTGTAAAATAGCACCGTTGAGTCCTATTCCGGTTATAGAACCAATTCCTATAATTGTGAAACCCATATAAGATACAGAAGAATAGGCTATTCTCTTTTTTAAATTCTGTTGACCGAGAGAGGTTGAAGCTGCATAGATTATTTGAATCGCTCCCACTATTACCAACCAGAGAGAAAATATAGAATGAGCGTGGGGTAATAATTCCATATTGATCCGAATAAGTCCATATGTTCCCATTTTTAGTAAGATTCCAGCTAGATGCATACATGTACGGTAATGTGCTTCTCCATGAGTATCTGATAACCATGTATGTAGAGGTATAATCGGTGATTTGACAACATAAGCAATAAGGATGCCAAAATATAATATTATTTCCAATGCCACAGGATATGATTGATTAGCTAATTTTTCAAAACTTAATGTGGGTTCATTAGGGCCATATAAACCCATACCTAGAACTACTATTAAAAGAAAACTGAATCCCCCTGCAGTGTACAAAATAAACTTTGTAGCCGAGTAGAGACGTTTCTTTTCTCCCCACATGGATAAAAGTAAATAAACAGGAATTAATTCTAACTCCCACATCATGAAAAAAAAGTAAAAGGTCTCGAGAAGAAAATGATCATATTTGACCGCTATACATTGCTAACATGAGGAAATAGAACAATCGCGAATTTCGAGTATGTCACACCCCAAACCCGGTATGACCGGCCAGGATACTCCACATACCCCAAAGCTTAACCCAACTCAAACACAACAACAATAACCTGAACAGTGGAAGATTTTTTTTTTTGAAAAGAACATACATGACATCACGAACCAAACCAAACCAAAACTCAATATGAATACACTGAACAAGTTATTAAAAAGGAGTTCAAATAAATAAACAAGACTCCCCAAATAAAATAAAATGCGGAAACCACGACCCGAGTCAACACGACTCAACAACTCAAAGAGACACTAAAATGACTCAGGTATCCTCCTCGATCATGATATGTCACGAGACCCGTTGCCCTACCGCCACCAACCGCGCTACTGCACCTCGGTACCTCTCTGATCTAGCTCAAGTGCTGCAAAATAATAGTAATGCGGGGTAAGTCCAACTAGGACTTAGTGAGCAGATCAGTCTTCAATTCACCAACTCAATCATCATGCATAAAAATATAAATAGCCGATATAAATAGCGTAACAGCAACATTAGAAGAAACCAGCAATAATACATCCAACTCTATGCACGAAGTCAATATCCGTCAACAAGCATAAAATATCTATGACAATAAATTAGGAAGAATGCAACACCTCAATCATATGTATGCAATGCAACACCTCAATCATATGCATGCTATGCAACACCTCAATCATATGCATACTCCCCGGACCCGTCGGTCCCACATAGCCACATAGGGTAGGTAGACGGGTGGCCGCCAAATTACCACCCAGCTTAGTGCCGTCTCTTTGGGGCATGCCCTCCCCTCACCGGCACTGGCTCTTCCGAGCTGGCCTGTTGGGGCATACATTCCCCTCACCTGCTCGGCTCTCCGAACTGTCTCTTTAGGGTATGATCTCCCCTCACCAGTCGGACTTTCGGAATAAGGCCAACGCTGTCTCTTTGGGGCATAGCCTCCCCTCACCAACGAGGCTTCTGGGAAATGCAACTAGCACACCACACATGCAAGTATGAACAATATGTGCTATCAACAAGTAATAAAGGGTTGTCAAGTGCATACCTCATCCTCCACCTCCTCCTGTCATACATCACAATCACATACAGATATATATGTAGAAATAGTGCTCATAAATCATGAATGCTCAGCACAAACAAACAACCATAAAATAGAATTATAGCACTGTAAGAAAGGATGCACGTGTATCATGAAAGCAATGCAAAAAGAAACACCAATTGTAAATCAATAAACTGGAACATGATAAAATAACTCGTCATAGAAATCACTGATCTAGGATAAAATACACCTTATTAACTACTATATCCATGAATCATCCCAGATCGAATCAGAAAAATATATATAATATGATTTTTTAGCTTGGCACGCAAAAGGCGACACCCACCTACTGTTTCCAAAATCTGAAGGTTTGATGGAGAAACAGACCTCACAAATGAATCTGAAATATCGATTAGGTGAAAATTCATATATGACATGAATAGTTTTGCTAACTTTAAGGTCTTGAAATAATTATTTAGAATAATGAAAGAAATATCTTAATTTAGTTAATAAATCACTGATACGAATAAATATGACGGTGTTACAATCAGTAATCAGTAATGAAATCTCCGCCCTTCATCTAAACAGGATCACATCATAGCCTTCTATCTAATATGATGCAATCACAACCCTCTATTTAATATGATGCAATCTCAGCCTTACATCTAACCAGATGCAATTACCACCCGGCCTCCATCTACATGATGAAATCATAGTCTTACATCTAATCAGATGTAGTCACAGCCCTCCATCTAACCAGATGCAATCACAGTTCTCCATCTACATGATGCAATCACAGCCTTATATCTAACCAGATGCAATCACAGCCCCCCATCTAACCAGATGCAATCACAGCTCTCCATCTAACCTGACGCAATCTCGGCCTTTCATCTAACATGATGTTATCTCAACCTTCCATCTAACATGATGCATCCACAGCCTTATATCTATCCTGATGCAATCTCATCCGTCCATCTACATGATGAAATCATAGCCTTACATCTACACCAGATCAAATATCTGCCCTTCATTTCAACAATTTTAATCCAGCCCTCTATCTCATCCAAACCAATCTCAACTCTTCATTTCATCTCCCCCACCTAGATCATCTTCATCTCCTCCTCCCCTCCACTTGCCGCCGCCACCCCTTCTCCGGCCCCAGGGTCTAATTTATAAACACCGATAGGGTCCAAATGATCAAAATACCCTTACCTAAGCTATTCGACTTGAACAGCCCATAACTCATCTGTTCTAACTCTGATTCGAGATCTGATTGCATCGCTAAATTCGCCTCGAGACTCTCTATCATCCTAGCATGCTAAATCATAGAGATAAGACAAATAAAATTTCTCTAAATTTTTCTACATTAAATGCTTACTCAGGTATAATCTCGAAGCTTCCCGTCAATTCGTGCTAACTAGGGTCCACGATCCCCCACTCAAGAATAAAATATCATTATTAAGATTTTTGGGTATTACAGAGTAATTGGCCAAGCTGCTAAGGTAGCTAAAGTAGTGATAAATCATGTCAGTAAAATGGGTCCTACGGAAAGTCCATCGATTCTTAGTCTCCGGTGAAAATCAAAAATATCTATCCATTTAAAATCTTCCTCCAATTGAATTAATGGATCGTCCAATTGAAAATGATAACAAAATACATAGGTCGTTAGAAGGAGTTCTAACAAGCATATACATATAGTATACCACCTAAACGTCTTATTTCCTCTATGAGGAAGAAAGAAAATGGAAGAGCCGATGAATATCGGCAAAACAACAAGTATTGTTAACCAAGAAAAATGACTCATGATAAAGACAACATACGTTTTGACCAGAAAAACCCGTGCTCAGAATAATATATTTTATCGAGTACGGGCTTTTATCGGTAAAGAGGAATCAAATGATTCAAGTGGATTTTTTTGTAACGTATCAATAATATAGACCCATGTTGCGAGTTGTTTCATGCCATAAGTAAACACGAACACTCAAAAAATCTATGGGGCAGGCGGATTCACATCTCTTACAACCCACACAGTCCTCTATTCTGGGTGCGGAAGCAATTTGTTTAGCTTTACATCCGTCCCAAGGTATCATTTCCAATACATCCGTAGGGCAGGCTCATACACATTGAGTACACCCTATACATCCGTAAGGTTCTATTTTTCCTCTAAATCACCCCATTTTGTTGAGAGATTTAGGGGAAGAAAAGGTATGTTCAATACCAAGTTCATCACAAAATTCTAAACAAAATTATTTTTAAATTCACCTCCATTATCACTTCTAATTTTTAAAATCGAAATTCTTTTTTCATTCTCAACTTTCCTAGCAAACTTTTTAAAGAAGTCAAATATTTTATTTTTCTTAGCTAGGAAGAAAACTCATGTAAATCTAGAATAATCATCAACAAAAACATAGCAATATAGTTTATCACCTAGGCTAGCAATATCACAAGGACCAAAGAGATCCATATGCACAAGTTCAAGTGTCCTAGATGTGATAACTTGATTTACACTAGGAAAGGATGACTTAACTTGTTTACCATGTTAACATGCATCACAAAGTCTATTCTTTTCAAATTTTATCTTGGGTATTCCTTTAACTAAATTTTTTTAAGTTATTTCTTGGATAAGGCTCATGCTAGTATGTCCTAGTCTTCTATGTCATAACCAAGAGTCATTTTCCATAGCTACTAAGCATCTAACTTAAGGATTAGGCAATACATCTAAGACTAAAGTATAAACATTTTCTTGCATATTCCCAATGAAAACAATGCCATTTGATGGGGCATTTCTAATTATATATTTAGATGCTTCAAATATAACTAAATACCCATTATCACATAATTGAGATATATTTATCAAATTATGTTTCAACCCATCAACTAATAAAACATTCTTAATGCATGGGTAAGAAAGTATACCTATATCACAAATGCCAACAATCTTACCTTTGGCAGTGTCTCCAAAAGTTACATGCCCACCATCATTGCTTGATAGGGTTGCAAATAAATTGATATCGCCAATCATGTGCTTTGAGCAATCACTATTCAAGATCCAAGTACTTCTACTTGCTTGAGGACGGTTCTCCATCTACAAAAGGAGAAGAGACGACTTTAGGTACCCAAATCTTCTTGGGTCATTGAGTGTTAGTCATCTTAGGAATCCAAGTGAATCTAGCATGGGGGTTCCTTTTAATAACACAATCTCTAACCATGTGCTCATATATCCCACAAGAAAAATAATTTCCATTAAATTTCCTAGATTTATGAGTATGAGCATGGAAGTGAGCATGATGATGAGCATGTGAGATATTCCTAACATGAGTAACCTTAGGCATAGCATTTTGTAAGGTTATCATCTTATCATTTAGCATGTATAATTCCTCCTTTAATTAAGCTAAGCATGCTCTCATTTAAATGTTCTACTTGAGAACTCAAGAACTTGTTTTCATTCTCCAACTTTTTTTGATTTTTGTTCTAATGTATCATTCTCATTCTCATTCTCATTCTCCAACTTTTCGAAGGGGGTAGAGAAAGAGAAAGGAGTGAAGGGGAGGAGGAAGGGAACTAAGGTATTATTGACTCGACTTGTCTAAGTTTGCAAACAAATATTATAAAATATATTAATCATTTTGTTGTCATACAATCTACACTAACCACAAAACACACACACACACATATATATATATATATATAGTTTTCAAACAAAATATGAAGAGGACTTTGAAATGTTGAGGTTTGTAAAGTTTGATATCTCAAAAGATGATTATCTAGTGATACATCTTAACACCCTAGTCCGGTCTTTCTTTCTTAATATTAACCATAAGCTTACTTGTAGAAAACTGATCAGGAGCAAGCAAATAATCTAAGTCAATTTCCTTATCAAAAGGCAAAGATCTTTTCAAAGGGGTTAAGCTATTTGATGAATTGATATCTTCATTATCACATATCTGTAAATAAAAAAAATGTAATATAATAAGCAAAATCTCAAAAGACGAATTAGTTGAAATGAATGGAAAAATAATTAAATTATTATAAATTTTAATAACATTAATACATACTTTATCCATAGAAGAAACTATAATGTCCACCTCATCATATTCGACGTTCTTGTTAAGGGAATGTGGAAGATTAAAATCCAAAAAAAGTAGATATAAATTACATTAGAATAGTCATAAGTACTTGCTGAAATAAGAATTTATTTGATAAACTAATTAATGAGATGTGTATAGAACTATATTAATAAACTTTAGCAAAAGCTCATAGCATATACAACAACAATACTTACAATTGCAAAGTCAATATTATCTCCAGAGTTCTTAGTAACCGAATCTTCAACATTAGAGTCCTTGTAGTCCTGCAAGAATAGATTTAAATGAAATTATAATAGTCATAACATTGAATACGTTATATAATGAGTGCTTATTTAAGGTATTAATTAACTAGTATAATATAAGACTATATATGATGAATTTTACCAAAAGAAAACACATTCAGTGATAGTACTTACACTTCCAAAAGTACTAACAATAGGAACTCCTCCTTCTGAAATGGTGTTTAATGATTCTACTGTAACGGATAGCTGGATAGAACTAACTTCATATTAAATGATTAAGATAAGAGAAATCTATGTTATATTACAATGAGAAATGAATTGCATTCAATCATTCATAGTTTATTGCATAACTCACCTGATTTTGTGGTAAGGATGAAAGGAAAGAGCTAATCAAGTCAGGATCTTCAGTCAGCTTTTTTACGATAAAACTTGCAAATGGATTTGTCTTGCTGAAATTACTGACTTCTACTTTAAATATGAACACCCTCTTGAGCAAACACTTAAGCTCTATTGTAAATCCATCCTCATCACATTCCTGATAATTAAAAAAGAATAATTAAATGATAATTATTATATATTATACAATTCTTCTAAAAAGTAAAAGAAAAGAGAGATGAGTAACTCTAAACAGATGATTTTTAAGATCATTTGTTGTGTCTTGAATATGTTGGCTTAAGGGTCTCTCTTAAGCCTCGATCATTATTTTGATGATAACAAACATGTATTTAATCCAAGTGTGTAGTTTTGAGTTTAGGTTGAGGTTGCGATACGCATGCCAAATCCGTTCAAATGGGACGACATAAAAGATCGTCAAAAGAATGGAAGAAGAAATCATTGAAGAAAGGCTCTGGATTAAGTCAAGAAGATTTAATGTAATATGTCCCTAGAATAGTTTATCCAAAGCCTAAAATGTAAGGTTATCCAAGTTGAAACTTAGTAACCAAACCCTTAGAATTGGCATGTAAAAATACAAGGAATTAATCATCCTCAGCCTGGGATCGGTCGATCGGTCGGTCTACCGATAAAGGCATAAAATGGCGATGCAGCCCATTCGGTCGACCGACTGGT
The DNA here is from genome assembly GCA_034359265.1 of Canna indica. Classification (NCBI taxonomy): domain Eukaryota; kingdom Viridiplantae; phylum Streptophyta; class Magnoliopsida; order Zingiberales; family Cannaceae; genus Canna; species Canna indica. The sequence continues at coordinate 19,008,662 of CP136892.1, forward strand.
CAATCGGAGATCGCAAAAATCTGGCCGAAGCCATTCGATCGACCAGTCGGTCGACCGAATGTGGCGAAGGGCAAATAAGCTAGGCTACGTCGGTCGACCGGTTGGTCGACCGACAAAGGCAAAATTTTGGCAGAAAGATAGTGGTCGACCAATCGGTCGACCGACCTAAAGATGTTGGTAGCAATTCGGTCGACCGAATGTTGGAAGAATTATTGGCGATCGATCTGTCGGTCGATCCACAGATCGACCAGTCGCAACCGAACAGGCTCAACAGTCGACTTTACGACTGTTGAACGGTCCATTCGGGTGAGGGGTTATAAATATCCCTTACCAAACTTCATTAAACACTTTTTTTTTGTGATCCTACTTCAGCATTTAAAGAGTTCATAAAACCCTTCAAAGAACTTCACCTGTGCGCACGCTCTCTGCTCCCAATCTCGACATCTTCCATGCGCTGCTTCTCACTGCTTCAACTGTGCTGCTTTCATTGAAGTCATCATCCTGTTGCAAGTTGAAGAAAAGATGGCCGTGGAAAGAAGCTTGGTTCAATTTTTCTTTCTTTAGCTCTTTCCTTGTATTTAATCTTTATTGTATCTTGTTTTCTAGTTTGAGATAGCTTGCTAGGTGTGCTAGGAAACACTTAGGGTAAACTTTGTAGAATTATGTTTTGCCTAGGTGAATAGGATTGAGGTGTTCTCCAAGTGAGGGAGAAGGGTGTCCTCAAGTGTATTCAAAGGGAAACATAAATTCTATAAGAAGTGTTTAGAAATCCTTGGTAATGAGCCAAGGTAGTGGAGTAGGCGGTTGGCCGAACCACTATAAATATTGTTGTTTGCATTGTTTATTTACTTGCTTTTGTCATTGACATTGAATTGAGATCATATCAACCATCAAAGAACAATTGCATTAAGCTAAAATAAAATTGGACATGTCACATTTGGAGACAATGCCAAAGGTAAGATTGTTGGCATTGGTGACATAGGTATACTCCCTTACCCATGTATCAAAAATGTTTTGCTAGTTGATGGTTTAAAGCATAATTTGATTAGCATATCTCAATTATGTGATAATAGGTACATAATTATCTTTGAAGCATCTAAGTGCATTATTAGAAGTACACCTTCAAATGATATTATGTTCATAGGAAATAGGCAAGAAAATGTATACACTCTAGAATTAAATGTCTTGCCCAATTCTCATGTTAGATGCTTAGTTGCCATGAAAAATAACTATTGGTTGTGGCATAGAAGGCTAGGACATACTAGCATGAGTCTCATCCAAGAGATATCTAGGAAAGACTTAGTAAAAGGATTACCTAAGATAAAGTTTAAAAAAGATAAATTTTGTGATGCATGTCAACTAGGAAAGCAAGTAAAATCATCATTCCATAGTATTAATCAAGTTAGTACATCTAGAATTCTTGAGCTTGTGCACATGGATCTCTTTGGTCCATGTGATGTAGCTAGTCTTGGTGGAAAGCTTTATTGTTATGTATTGGTTGATGATTTTTCTAGATTTACTTGGGTTTTCTTCTTGGCTAAGAAAAATAAAACTTTTGAGTTTTTCAAAAAATTTACAAAGAAAGTTTCAAATGAAAAAGGAATTTCTATTTTGAAAATTAGGAGTGACAATAGAGGTGAATTTAAAAATGAAAAAATTTCCGAGTTTTGTGATGATTTTGGTATTCAACATACCTTTTCTTCTCCTAGGACCCCTCAACAAAATGAGGTGGTTGAGAGGAAGAATAAAACTTTATAAGAAATGGCTAGGACTATGTTATGCAAAAATAATTTGCCTAAATATTTTTGGGCTGAAGCCATAAATACTTCATGTTATGTTCTTAATCGAGTTTTATTAAGACCAAAAATAAAGAAAACACCGTTTGACCTTTGGAATGGTAAAATCCCAAATGTGGGATATTTTCATGTTTTTGGATGTAAATATTTTATTTTAAATACTAAGAAGAATTTAGGAAAATTTAATTCTAAATCCGATGAAGGAATTTTCCTAGGTTATTCTACTAACTCTAAGGCTTATAGAATTTATAATCGTAGGACAATGATTGTTGAAGAATCTATGTATGTTACTTTCAATGAAACTAATGATTCTTCAAAAAATGTGAAGATTGTGAATGTAGGTGAGGAACTTGAGGATCTCACACTTCATGATAAGGAAGTGGAGGATGAAAATAATGAAGAGACCCAACATGAAGAACCTCCATCCTCAAGTCAACCTCAAGTTGAAGAAGAAGAAGAAGAAGCTCTACCACCTCTCCCAAAGGGATACCGATTGGTAAGAGATCATCCAATGGACCAAGTCATTGGAGAGCCTTCAACGGGAGTGGTAACACGTTCTAAACTTAAAAATTTATGCCAATATGTAGCTTTTGTTTCTCAAGTGGAGCCTTAAAATGCTAAGTAAGCCATAGAAGATGAGTTTTGGGTATTAGCTATGCAAGAAGAACTCAACCAATTTGATAGAAATGATGTATGGGATTTAGTGCCTAGACCTAGTGATCAAACCATAATTGGAACCAAGTGGGTTTTTAGGAATAAGCTAGATGAAGAAGGACTAGTTATTAGAAACAAAGCTAGGCTAGTGGCACAAGGGTACAACCAACAAGAAAGAATAGACTATAATGAAACATATGCTCCCGTAGCTAGATTAGAATCAATTAGGATGTTTTTAACATATGCTAGCTTTAAGGGTTTTAAACTCTTTTAAATGGATGTAAAAAGTGTTTTTTAAAATGGTTTTATAAATGAAGAAGTTTATGTTGAACAACCCACCGATTTTGAAAGTTTTGAGTTTCCAAATCATGTTTTCAAACTTAAAAAGACTTTATATGGTTTAAAACAAGCCCCTAGGGCTTGGTATGAAAGACTTTCTATTTTCTTAATTGAACAAGGTTTTGATATAGGAAAAGCAGATGTTTCACTTTTCATTAAGCACCATGAAAATGACATGCTACTAGTTCAAATCTATGTTGATGATATAATTTTTGATGCCACTAATGAAATACTTTGTGAGTGGTTTGCTAAGTGCATGCAGGATGAATTTAAGATGTGCATGATGGGAGAGCTCTCCTTCATGCTTGGTCTCCAAATCAAGCAAACCAACAAAGGGATCTTCATCAATCAAGCTAAGTACACAAAGGAGCTCATCAAAAGGTTTGAGATGAATGAAGCCAAGATAGCTTCTACACCTATAAGCGCATCCATCAAGCTTGACAAAGAAGAAGAGAGCATTAAAGTGGACGAAAAATGATATCGAGGTATGATCGGTAGACTCCTCTATTTAACCGCAAGTAGACCCGATATCATGTTTAGCATATGTGTATGTGCTAGGTTTCAATCTTGCCCCAAGATGTCTCATTTAAGTGCGGTAAAACGTATATTGATATATCTAAAGGGCACGGTTGATTTAGGATTATGGTATCCACGTCATGCATCATTTGATTTAATCGGTTTTTCGGACGCTGATTTTGCCGGATGTATGGTAGATAGAAAAAGCACTAGTGGGTGTTGTCAATTCTTAGGAACGAGTCTTGTTTCTTGGTTCTCAAAGAAACAAAACTCGGTTGCGCTTTCAACTACTGAAACGGAATACATCGCCGCGGCTAGTTGTTGTGTGCAAGTCCTTTGGATGAAACAAACCCTTTTAGACTATGGACTTAGGTATTCTTGCATACCTATACATTGTGATAATACTAGTGCAATTAATTTAACCAAAAATCTCATTTTACATTCTAGAACTAAACATATTGATTTGAGACATCATTTTCTTAGGGATAATGTAGCTAAGAGAAATATATCAGTATAATTTGTATCCACCGATAAACAACTTGTCGATATATTTACAAAATCCTTAGTTGAAGAAAGTTTCACAACCTTAAGGATGCAACTAGGAATTTGTGCTTTACCTTGTCATTAAAGAGTATTCTCTTCAAAAATTTATTTCAAAACTTGCATTCTATAAAAGTATCATCACGCTTATGTATTGCTCTGTAGTGGGGCTTTGCGACCTATTAGTGTTTGCCTTCTATAGGCTTACATTAATAGGAAGGACTATAGTGATAGATCATACTTGGTTTTTGTAGCCTTCTCGGTTTTTTGGTTTTATGGTGAAATTTCATTAATTGTACTTTTATTCTTACCCTTTTCGATTGATGTCAAAAGGAGGAGAAAAAGTAAGGTCACACTTGATTTTCAAGATGCATATAGGTAGTGTAAGTTTTATAGTTAAGGGGAAGAGATATAGTTATGGGGAGTTAAAAATGACATGCACAATGGTAAGGGGAGCATAGGTTGAGTTATAAGAAGTTGGATGTATAGGCTAAGTTAGAAAGTTGAATGCATAGGCTAAAGTATTTATCTTTCATACCCTAACTCTTGAATGCCTTAACTCAAACTCACAAATGTTGTTAATTTTCTTAAAATTTATGTTTGTCCTCATCAATAAGGGGGAGATTGTTGGCTTAAGGGTCTCTCTTAAGCCTCGATCTTTATTTTGATGATAACAAACATGTATTTAATCCAAGTGTGTAGTTTTGAGTTCAGGTTGAGGTTGCGATATGCATGCCAAATCCGTTCAAACGAACGACGGAAAAGATCGTCAAAAGAACGGAAGAAGAAATCATTGAAGAAAGGCTCCGGATTAAATCAAGAAGATTTAATGTAATATGTCCCTAGAATAGTTTATCCCAAGCCTAAAATGTAAGGTTATCCAAGTTGAAACTTGGTAACCAAACCCTTACAATTGGCATGTAAAAATACAAGGAATTAACCATCCTCAGCCTGGAATCGGTCGACCGGTCAGTAGACCGATCAAGGCATAAAATGGCGATGCAGCCCATTCGGTCGACCGACTAGTCGACCGGAGATCGCAAAAATCTGGCAGAAGCCATTCGATTGACCAATCAGTCGACCGAATGTGGTGAAGGGCAAATAAGCTGGGCTGCGACGGTCGACCGATTGGTCGACCGACAGAGGCAAAAATTTGACAGAAAGGTAGCGGTCGACTGACCTAAAGATGGCCTCTATCACGCGATTCGCTGCAGCAATTCGGTCGACCGACGGGTCGACCGAATGTCGAAAGAATTGTTGGCGGTTGACCCGTCGGTCGACCGACCTCTCTCAACTGCAAGTGGTCGCTCTGGCGGTCGATCCATTAGTCGACCAACAGATCGACCGACCGCGATCGAACGGGCTCAACAGTTGACTTTTCGCCCGTTGAACGGTTCGTTCGGGTGAGGGGTTATAAATACCCCTCACCAAACTTCATTAAACACTTTTTTTTTGTGATCCTACTTGAGCATTAAAAGAGTTCATAAAAGCCTTCAAAGAACTTCACCTGTGCGTGCGCTCTCTGCTCCCAATCTCGACATCTTCCAAGCGCTGCTTCTCTCTGCTTCAACTGTGTTGCTTTCATTGAAGTCGTCATCCTGTTGCAAGCTGAAGAAAAGAAGGTCGTGGAAAGAAGCTTGGTTCAATTTTTCTTTCTTTAGCTCTTTCCTTGTATTTAATCTTTATTGTATCTTGTTTTCTAGTTTGAGATAGCTTGCTAGGTGTGCTAGGAAACACTTAGGGTAAACTTTATAGAATTGTGTTTGCCTAGGTGAATAGGATTGAGGTGTTCTCCAAGTGAGGGAGAAGGGTGTCCTCAAGTGTATTCAAAGAGAAATATAAATTCTATAAAGTAGTGTTTAGAAATCTTTGGTAAGGAGCCAAGGTAGTGGAATAGGCGGTTGGCCGAACCACTATAAATATTATTGTTTGCATTGTTTATTTACTTGCTTTTGTCATTGACATTGAATTGAGATCATATCAACCATCAAAGAAAAATTACATTAAGCTAAGATAAAATTGAGTAAAAGAAAGTTGATTAAGGGGATTGACACTATTCAACCCCCCCTTCTAGTGTCAAGGTCTAACCAACAGAGTCAACTTAAAAGCAATATTATCGAATAGAACAAATGAAGCAACAGTATCATTTGAATCTTTGACCTCCACGTGGATTTTGTACCTATACAAAATGCACAATTTTGAAAATAAAAAAATAAGTAAAAGATTGAATGTGAGGAATATATCGGAAATAAAATAAAGCATGTTAAAGTTGATAAAATAAAATTAAAAAAAGTCAAATATTATATCATTAAGTTTTGTTTTGAAGCTCTACCTTTAGACAATTAAACTTGGAGGTTTATCACATAATGGACATTTTAGCAACCCATCTTCTATGCGCACCTTTTTCCCTTGAACTGAGCAAGCATCAAAGTACCAATTGAACCGCGTCTCAATCTTCATAATTGTAGCCATAGTAGTATAAACTCCATTCTGCAAGTGCAAAGAAGTATACATATTTATACAATATTGATGATAAAGATAAAAAGATAGTAACTTCTGCTTTCTTTAACTAAGACAGACTCTTTCTTGTTTCCATAGAAAGAAAATCATTTTGGCATTGAGATTGAGAGTCAATCAAGTATGTTCAAACTGCAAATAATGGTCATCATGTCAAAATATGAAAAGGAAAGTTAAATTTATTAGAACCTGTAGTCGAAATGACAACACTAGAGGGGGGGTGAATAGTGTATTTACTAAATTAATTGGCCTAAATCCAATTTTAATCATTTCTCAAATCGCTTAGGCAAATTGCAATTTTATGATTGGATGCGGAAGCAAGATAAACAATTAAGCACAAATAGAGTATCAATGAAAACACACAAATTTATAGTGGTTCGGCCCCAATGCCTACTCCACTACCTAAGCATCCCGCTTAGGATTTTCAAACTTGGTTTACTAGATTAATTCTTGTTTCCCTTACAATGAGGACTTTGACTCGAAGAGTCGCACTCTCGACCTAAGACACTTCCACACCCGAAAGTCTCCGCCTTCTTACCGAGAGCACTCTTCCACCTCAACCCTAAGGGACAACTCGACTAATCCTAGTAAGTTGTGCTTACACAAGTGGCTTTACACCTTTTCACCAACGTAACCACTTCCACACACAAGACCAAATAGCCTAGGTCTTCACAATCTCAAATCCCAGAAAAAACAAGTTCAAATAAATAGTTAAAATTACAATGAAAATAGCTTAGAATAAAACCAAGAATAAATGCTCTTTCCCAAGCCTTGGAATCTCCAACTCGCCGAGTGGTAGAGCTCGAATCAATTCCCGAGTTGAGGCAGAGTGTGCGCTTAAAGAAGTTGTCGGCGGAAGAACCGAGTGCAAGCACTTAATCTTTTGGAAGGCTTAAAAATCTCCTTTGAATGCTCAATTAAATCTGTAACAATGAGAGGAGAAAGATTAAATGAGTTATATGAGGTATATTTATACCCTCTCAAAGAAACGGCAGCTCAACGGGCTAAAATCTAGCCATTACAGCCGCTCGATCGATTGGCTGGTCGACCGACCGATCGACCGCTGCCAATTCTCTCTGTGCGGTTGATCGACGGGTCGACTGCCAGACGTAAATCTACGTTCCCACAATCTAGTCGACCGACGTAGTGTTGCAGCTTTGGCGATCCAGTCCAGTCGATCGATCGGTCAACCGATGTGTCCTCTGCCAATTTTTGGCTTCAATCGGTCGACCGAAGTAGCCACCGTCAATTTTTGGCACTGTTCGGTCGATCGAAATGGCTACTGCCATTTTTTAAACCCTATTCGGTTGACCGAACATAGGCTGATATTGACTTTTTTAGCCTTCTTCTTCTGCGCTTCGTTTTTGGGTTTCGGCTTTCAACGAGCATCAACTTGGAGAGCTTTCCATATGATCTTTGAGCTCGTGCAATACGTCTTTGGTGCACACGTCGATCTTCGAGAAATTTTCGTGACAAATCCGAGCACGACGATCAATGTCCTTCCGATTTTTTGATTTCTTCAAATTTATCTGATCGAGGACATCGAACACTAACCGATATGGAACCTGAAAGATTTCTCAATGAAATATTAGTTCCATGTTTGTTATTATTAAAACTGAGATTAAGACCAAGATTGAAAACCTAAAGCCAACAAATCTCCCCCTTTTTGATGATGACAAACATCCTTAACAAAATATATACATTAAAGCATTGAGGATATCATCTAAGGGATTTCTCCCACTATCAACATGCATATCTATGAAAATAAACTCCCCCTATCTATATGTATGGTCTTCCTATATTTTCCTCCCCTTTACCTATAATTTTCTCCCCCTTTTGACATCAATCAAAAAGGGCAAGAAAGGTCAATCTTATCAAAGGGATGAAAAACAAATATTTTTTCATGAAGTTGAGACTCTAAAGATTTTTCATGAAACAAGACAATCTCAACCAAAGGGATGAAAAAACAAATATTTGATATGAAACAAAATCATACATGATATGTTCAAAACTAAATATTTGAATTCGAAACAAAAACATGTATGTTCTCAAGTATGTATGAACTTAGCATGATTTCATTCAAAGTATGCTTGAAACCATGAAAATGCTAAGTATCAAATTTTGCTATCTACTCATGTTTTTTCATATTTAGGCATCTAGACATCAAACATGAGGGAATGTAAGTCTAAGAATCAAGTTTGGACTTAAGATAAAATTTTTAAGTTATGTTGTTGACTTAGGTCAAACTATACTTCTAGTTTTCAAAAATCAAACTTTTAAATCTATACAAAATCATATTTTCGACGAAAATTTTTGATACCAATTTTTGGACGAAAATTTTTGATATCAAATGTTGAATGGTCATTTGAAATGCATGTATCAAGTTTGAACTCAAAAAGAATTTTCTAAGTTCATTTCCATCCTATATTGATTTTAATAAACAACTGGATATTTCTAGCTATCATCCAAGTTATCAAAACCATTCCTAGGAATGATTTTACTTAAGAAATTGTGTGAATGATATTAGAAATGGAATCCAAATGGTATACATGAGTTTTCATATGAAGTTTTTGAAGAAAAATCAAAGTATCGGAAAGATTGATATTTCAAGAAGGATGATACTTTGAATTTTTGAAATCCAACTTCAAAAATTCACTATAAATCAGGTTCTTGATGAAACTTTTCAAAATTTTTACTAAAGAACCTAGATTTTTCAGTGAGGGTTCAGTTTCAAGAATCATCTAAAAATGATTTTTCTATATTTCTCTAGAAATAACTGAAAATGCATACCAATTGTTGGGTGAAATGACATTTTCTTAATTTTCAATTATTCTTAAAACATGTTCAATTTTCATTCAAACTTTTATGACATCATAAAATGATCATGTAAAGAGTGTATGTCAAGTTTGAAATGAAAATTGTCTTTAAGTCAAGATATCAACCTAGCATGGTTTCATTCAAAACTAAGCTAGTTATCATGAAACTTGCTAAGTTTCAATCTTATCATTTACTCATGGTTTTTCGAATTTAAGCCTATGGACACCTAACATGAGTAAATCTAAATATGTTCCCCGGATATGGATTGAAAATGAGACCTTTAAGTCAACTTGTTGACTTGGGTCAACTTGGTTCAAAAGAGGTAAGCATGAATTGACCTCTATGTCATTTTATCCATATCCATATGAATTTTTCACTCTAATTGCTTGGAAACATGTCATACATATTCCTAAACATGTTTATGAAGTTTGGACTTAAAATGAAGTGTCCAAGTCGATTTATTGACTTGGGCAAAACTTTTTCAAGTTTAAGTCCCATAAAGTGATATAGTTATCACATTGTTCATCTAGACATGAATTTTCAATTTTAAATACCTAGACTTATGTGATATGTGTATCTAAATATGTTTCTCAACTACTAACTCAAAATGAGGTCTCTAATATGAATTTTAACTTAGAGCAAGTTTCATTCAATCAAGATATCTTGAAATTGCCTAAGTATCAAAAAATTTCTTACTCATGAAAATTCAAACATTTATCATGCAAAAATAATCATGAGTATAGAGACATTATTAAACATAGATATTCAATTATTATACTAAGATTTTTGCAAAATTAAATCCATACCTTAGTCTTAGAAATTTGTCAAACTTGCCTTTTTACTTTTCAATTTTCTTCATGATAGCATAGCCTTCAATGTTTACCACTTTCTTAACTTGCAAGTAGGCTTTATTAGTATCAAAATGAATTTATATACCAACTAGCAAGCTAACATACTAAATAGCAAAGGTTCAATGCAAAGTTTCATTTAAAAACCTTAACCTATGCTAGATAGTAGAGATTCATTTTAAAGAGTTATCATGATATTAAAATGAATCTAAGGGATCTTAAGATGTGAAACATTTGAGGAATAAGGTCCCTAAACATGTTTTAACTAGTTTGGTCTTAAAGGAATATCTCTAATAGTAAGTATCAACCTAGAGCAAGTTTCATTTGTTGAAATTTGCCTAAGTGCTAAAATTCTACCTACTCATGAAAATTCAAGGTTTTAACATGCAATTCTAATCATGAGTATAGAGACACCAATCAACCATGAAAATTAAGGTATTAGACTAGAAATATGCAAAAACCAAAAACATACATTATCCATGAACTTAGCCAAACTTTTCATTTTCTATTGACATAGCCTTCCATTCTTAATTACCAATAACTTACAAGTACACTTCATAAATAGAAAATGAAACCAAATCTATATGCAAGCTATCAAACTAAATAGCGAAGTGAAAAATCAAGTATCATTTTCCAAATTCAACTTCACTAAATAGCATGGATTTATTTTCATATAAATCATTCATGATAACAAAATGAATCAAGAGATCTCAAAATATAAAATTTTGAAAAATAAGATCTCCAACCCTTCCTATTGGTTGAAAACCGAAAGGCCATAATTAGCCTACGATTTAGAACCGCAAGGTCGCTTAGGCCCATTACAGGCCACATAGGTCTCCGAAGAGACCGAAGATCAAAAAAATCAAAAACATTTTTGAAATTCATATCGAGAACGGAAAATATACTAATGTTAAGCATGTATCAAAAACTCCAACTCTAATTTAAACATGAGGTATAGGAGATGATACCAAATTAACTAGATGCCAATTTTTCATACCGAAGGCATCCATACAATGCGAAGTTGCAACTTGTATTTGGTGAAGCTTTAAGTCTTCATGCAACTCCCACCAACTATCATCAACTCATCCTTGTGTGGTTGCTCCCCCTACAAAAGAAGATGAGATCTTTGGTACCCATATGACTTTAGGTCCTTGGGGGTTAGAGGGCTTAGCTACCCAAAGTATCTTAACACCACTTGGGTTCATCTTAAATGCACAATCATATATGTCATGCCCATAAACACCACAACAAAAACAATTACCTTGAAATTCTTTCTTTTTGTCATTTTTGTGAACATGAAATCTAAAGTTAGAATGCTTGACATGAGGAGGATGATGAGCATGAGCATTCTTAACGAAAACATTCTTCTTTTGAATATGAGATTTAATGGTAGAATGCTTAGCATTTTGAACATGATGGACATTGGCATTCTTTACATAAGTATTTTTCATTCTTGTGTTCTTAAGAAATGAAATATTTTTCAATTCGTTTACTTTCTTATTTAAGGAGACAACCTCATTTTTCAATGAATCAAGAGATTGATATAAGGCTTTAGATTGAGATTTCAAATTGTTGTTTTGACTTACAATTTTTGAATTCTCAAGTTTCAAATTTTTATTTTCAAGCTTTATGTCCTTAAGCTCAAGTTTCAACCTATCATGGGAAAAATCAAAAGAATTAGATTTCATTCTCTCATTTTCTAGTTTTATTTCATCCACATGAGAGTTAAGCCTTATATTATCTTTTTTCAATCTTTTATTTTCATTGTGTTTTTTTAACAAGCAATGCATACATTTTCTTGTATTCACTTACTAACTCATCATATTGCATATCATGTGAACTAGAAGAGCTAGTACTATCATTATCATTATCATGACTAGATGAATGAGAGAGTACCTCATTATTTACAGTTTTGAGGCTCACTTTGGAAGTGGCTTCATAGTCATGGGTAGAGGATGCTTCAAATGAGTGAGATGTGGAGGTGGAAGCACTTGACCTCTTCTTTGCCTTGTTCTTCATAGTAGGGCAGTTCTTTCTTACATGCCCTTTTTCATGGCACACATGGCAAATCACCTTCCTTTTTCGATTTATTGTGCTCTTATGACTAGAGGCACTATGAGCATCAAAAACCATATTAGTATTGGGTGGATGACAATTGTCATCACTCCCCTCATCAAATGTATTGAGCTCTTCGGTTTTTGCATAATTATAAAGCATGTTTAACGTAGCCCAAATATCGAATGCGGAAGTACAATGCATGATTTTTTCAAACACATTATTTTCCAAAGAACAAAATAAGCAATTTGTAGCTTTAGCATTTAACTCAAACATGCTAATTTATTCTTGGGTCCATGCATTCATGTCTTTCTTAGGTTTTATGAATTTTGACTTAACCATATTAAACACACTGATTCCTTGAGTCTTTAAGAATGTATACATTCTTCCTTTCCAAAGACCAAAATTAGACTCATCGAACCTAGGTGGTAAAGACGCTACACTCTCTAGAGCCATTTCTGGATCGAGACTAGATGTAGACGAGATGGTGAAATCTCAACCTACGACTCGCTCTGATACCAATTGTAGTCGATATGGCAACACTAGATGGGGGATGATAGTGTGTTTACTAAATTAATTGGCCTAAATCCAATTTTAATCATTTCTCAAATCGCTTAGGCAAATTGCAATTTTACGATTGGATGCGGAAGCAAGATAAACAATTAAGCACAAATAGAGTATCAATGAAAACACACAAATTTATAGTGGTTTGGCCCCAATGCCTACTCCACTACCTAAGCATCCCGCTTAGGATTTTCAAACTAGGTTTACTAGATTAATTCTTGTTTCCCTTACAATGAGGACTTTGACTCGAAGAGTCGCACTCTCGACCTAAGACACTTCCACACCCGAAAGTCTCCGCCTTCTTACCGAGAGCACTCTTCCACCTCAACCCTATGGGACAACTCGACTAATCCTAGTAAGTTATGCTTACACAAGTGGTTTTACACCTTTTCACCAAGGTAACCACTTCCACACACAAGACCAAATAGCCTAGGTCTTCACAATCTCAAATCCCAGAAAAAACAAGTTCAAATAAACAGTTAAAATTACAATGAAAATAGCTTAGAATAAAACCAAGAATAAATGCTCTTTCCCAAGCCTTGGAACCTCCAACTCGCCGAGTCGTAGAGCTCGAATCAATTATCGAGTTGAGGCAGAGTGTGCGCTTGAAGAAGTTGTCGGCGGAAGAACCGAGTGCAAGCACTTAATCCTTTGGAATGCTTAAAAATCTCCTTTGAATGCTCAATTAAATCTGTAACAATGAGAGGAGAAAGATTAAATGAGGTATATGAGGTATATTTTTACCCTCTCAAAGAAATGGTAGCTCAACAGGCTAAAATCTAGCCGTTACAGTCACTCGGTCAATTGGTCGGTCGACCGACCGATCGATCGCTTAGAGTGACCGCTACCAATTCTCTCTGTGTGGTCAACCGATGGGTCGATCGCCAGACGCAAATCTGCATTCCCACAATCCGGTCGACCGATCGATCGACCGACGTAGTGTTGCGGCTTTGGCGATCCGTAGTCCGATCGATCGATCGATGCATCCTCTGCCAATTTTTGTCACTGTTCGGTCGACCGACCGATGGACCAAAATGGCTACTACCATTTTTTAAACCCTATTCGGTCAATCGACCGATCGATCGAACATAGACTGATATTGATTTTTTCAGCCTTCTTCTTCCGCGCTTCATTTTCGGGTTCCGACTTTCAACGAGCATCAACTTGGAGAGCTTTCTATGTGATCTTTGAGCTCGTCTAATACGTCTTTGGTGCACACGTCGATCTTCGAGAAATTTCCGCGACAAACCCGAGCACGACGATCAATGTCCTTCCGATTTTTCAATATCTTCCGATCTATCCGGTCGAGGACATCGAACACTAACCGATATGGAACCTGAAAGATTTCTCAATGAAATATTAATTTCATGTTTGTTATCATCAAAATCGAGATTAAGACCAAGGTTGAAAACCTAAAGCCAACAAAACCATGATCAATATAAGTTAGGAAGATAACAATTGATTAACAACAATTTGAAAATGACAATAGTTACCTTGATTTAAACTCAAGAACAACATCAATATTTGGATTGATCATGAACTTGGACGCATTCCAAGAATTTGAAATCTTAGCTACACCTGTAAAGATTGTAAGTAATTAGATTAATAAAGATTGTGATTTGTAATAATATGATTTTAATGTTTGAATGGTCACATTACCTTTTGAGATTATGCATAATTGGAACACAACAATAAATGTTTGGTCATTAGAGTTTTTCAAAGTGTATGAAACTTGATCAGCATAGTCACCTAATAATGTGCACCGTAATTTGTTACTCCTACAAATGTTCAAAAAAAAAAATTATAATTTATATTATGTAAAGTAAAAAAGAACTTAGGTATAAAATGTTAATTACCTATTATCCCGAAGATGAAGTTCCATCAACTTAGACTTTACTCCATTCCTTTCAAAATCACGACAGCTTCCATATGATTCTAGTTCTCCAATGACATATATATATGATCAAGAAAAAGTAGGATATGTAAATTGATTAATACAAACATAATAGGATAACGTAAGTATAAATATATTCGGGATTAAAAAACTAACCTAGCAAATAACCTGTAGAAACATTCCCTTTTATAATATTGTCAAAGGGAACAAAATCAAATGAATGTAAAGCAATGTCAAGGTCAGCGAGCTGAATAGTGGTTTTATAGTGGAAATTGATTTTAAACTTGTGATGAGTTGCTCTATACTCTCCAGTATTCTGGACAACAACAACAAACTTTTGAATGATATAATATTTTCCTTCAGAAACAAAAGTCATGTGCTTCTTAATTAATTTATCTACTGAAATAGAAGCTTGAATCTTGTCCCCCTAAATAACAAATCTTGGTGTCAATCAATTTTGTAAACTAAAAATAATATGATGAATAAATAAATACTAAGTCAAATGATAATTAAAAGTTCTTAAAATAGAGAAAGAAGGACATTCACTTAAAATAGAGAAAGATGTACATACCCTTTGGTCAAGTAAAACCATTTGAATACTCGATATGATGTTAGGTGAACTTGCATATGAAACATTCCAAGTTCGAACAACCCTAACACCTATTCTCTAAGACTCCTTCTGTTTGTCAGTTCAGCAATGTAGTTTATCTTTTGTGCACTCATTCTCAATAGTTGATCTAATATTTACCTATTGGTAAAAAAAATAAGAAGTTAAATATCATTATTTAGGATTTATAGCAACAATTAAACATGAAGAAAGTTAAAATGAAATGAAGCATTTTAACTTTTGTTGAGAATAACAAAAAAGATTGTAAAGAATCCTAAAAAAGGAAATTGATGAATAGAACATAAAACTGATAGGATACATATATAGTTCTCCAAATCTCATATTAATCAGCCACAAAAGATTATATAACAACCATGACAAATTTTGAATAGGAGATCTTTTGTGCGCCCATTCTCAATAGTTGGTGTAATCTTTACCTGTTAGCAAAACAAAATAAGTTAAATATATTTTTTTGGGATTTATAACCACAATTAAACATGAAGAAAGAGAACTTCAAATAAAACATTTTAACTTTTGTCAAGAATAAACAAATATATTGTAAAGAAGCCTAAAACTGATATGACACAATTGTTCTCCAAAGCTCATATCAATCAACCACAAAAGATTGCATAACATCTAGGACAAATTCTGAAATATTTCTTTGTACACAACATTGTTGGTTTTTGTTAATGGTTCATTATTAGCATTGTGGATCAAAATTCGTAATCCTTGCTTCGACTTCACTCGTGAAAGTGCCTCATAAAGTTGATCATGAGTGAAAACAGGTTTTGGTAGGTATAATACAACATGGTCAAGTGATTGACCTTGGCTCTTATTGATCGTCATGCAATATGAGATGATCAATGGGAATTGTCTTCGTTCAAGTTTGAATGGCTAAATTGACTCTGAAGGACTCATTGTCATTCGAGAAATTAACACTTTTCGTCCAAAATTCGTTCCTGAAATAAGTTTCGCTTCAATGATATGTCTTCCAAGTTTCGTAACAATAAGCCTTGATCCATTTCAAATTCCAAAAGACTGATCGATATTCCAAAGAAGCATAATTGGAATGCCAACCTTTAAGATTAAAGTATGATTTGGTAAGCTTGAACATTTAAGAGTGTTTAAATACTCAAGTGGGTGTAGATCCTGAAAATACTGAGAGTGTTCACTTCCACTATATATTGAGTATGAACTTAAATATTCTTTTGTTTCCCCAAGAATAAGAGAAAGAATGTAGTCATTGACTTTTTCAACAATGTCAAGTGTTGGTGTCAAAATAGCCCTGTCGTTCAAGTAGTCTGGATTAGTGTAATTTTCAAGCAAAGATGGATAGGTGTTATGAACCGTTGCTGCAATGGGATCTTGAAAATCTGTTATTAACAATTTCCGAGGGATTGAAATTTGTGCCTCTCCATCATTAGGTTCAGAGACTTTGCCATCAATTTGAAATTTTCTTAAGTTCAGTCATATCTGTGGTCGCCGAATTATTGTGGAGTCTCATATTTTTTGACAGTGTCAAGACACGACAGTATTGCCACAAATAGGAGGATTTAATTGCTGCATGAACAATATCAGATCTTGTCCCTTTAGGAATGACAGGCAATATTTGACGAAAATCACCACCCAAGACCACAGCTTTTCCACCAAATGGAAGATTAAGACTGTTTGGATTATCAAATCTTAGAATATCACGTAGTGTTCTATCAACAGCCTCAAAGCATTGCCTCTTAACCATAGGTGCTTCATCCCAAATAATGAGTTTGCTTCTTCTGATTAACTCTGCGGTTGGAGATCCTTGGTTGATATTGCAAGTTGACTCATCGGTGAGTTGTAATGGAATTTGAAATCTTGAGTGAGCTGTGCGGCCAGCAAGTAGTAGAGTTGATGCAATACCACTTGAAGCTACTGTCAAGACAATAGACCCTTGGGATCTTAAGGCAGATGTCAATGCATTCCATATAAGTTTTGCTAGTTCCTCCCTAACCATGGAGGAAAAATACTCCACCCTCATCTTTAGATACAAAATCCATTATTGTGTCAAAAACAACTCTTTGTTCATGTATCATTTGACTTAAAAGTCTTTTGTATTCCTCTAGAAGCTCTTGTCTATTAAAATTTAGTTGATCAACAATAAGCTGATTTTGAAAGTCCAATTCTATCCTTTCTCTGGTGTAGGCATTGATGGATAATCTGTTAGGCTTCGTCCGTTAGATCTTAATAATTTCTCAATCTCGGCAAGACAAAGATTCTATTTTTGAATGTCAGTCAGCTACAAATCTAATACAAGAAGGCCATTATACAATGTTATTAAATAGAAGTGTAAACATTTTAAATATACTTTCAACTGATGGTATAAAAGATCTCATGTGATAAACATAAAGTATATGTTAACATGCATATAAGGAGAAATAGATATATTAACCATGAATAAGAAAAGAAATTATATATTAAAGTAGAATTTAATTTTTCATACACAAATAGAACTATTTTGAACTAAGTATGTCTTAGGAATAGATTATTTAGAAAGAATATGTTGATAAGAATAAAGTTACAATTGTCTTAGGTAATTGAAAATTGAGAGGTGAAACGTCTCTAGTTGTAGTGGAGAGTCAAATGACTAAGTTGACGGGGTAACCCTATAAAGCTTTTGGTTTTCATGTGTAGATTATTAATTTAGAATTATCTAAAACCATGCATATGAGCTTTAATTTGGCACTTTAACATGAAAGCATATCCATTCACTCGAAAACATGGAAGTGAAAAAATGAAAAACATACAAGAGAAAATAATGAGTCTCAATGTATGAAGTTAGAAAGGTAAGTAAATTACACTGTTCCTTAATTGAATGATCCTTCAAATTAATTGTCGGTTCGTGCCTCCACTTCGATGGAGAGCTCAATCGTAAATTACTTTGCTTCACATATTAAGTAGGATACTTGATGCAACATGCTATGGTCGAGACTTTGACCAATCTATTTACTATCTAATTAAGATGCTAGAGTTTTTTTTCTTTTTTTAATGATTATCTCTACGTTCTGTCCTTTGGACTTTGTAGCAATAAATACATTGGGTTTTTTATTTCTTTCACAAAATATAAAAAAGTTTAAATATGAATATTGACACCATATAAGTATGTTAGTACTATTATGAGGAATATGTACCTATTGAATAGGATCACAACTAAGACCAATATGGGGACACAATGAATAAATGTGAGGGGGAATATATAGGCATAAATACTCCTAAGTTATTTTTTTGCTTCATGCTTAAAATTCAAGTCCTTAATTTAGTATACTTGCAAGTACTATTACTAACTTCAGCATATCCTTGTAGACCCAGTCATATGTACTTGGACTACTATCTTAATTCTTAAGCAACTTGTGTTAGAACCAAATAAAATTCAAATGAGATTGCTCAACTAAATCTGAACTATTTTTATACAGAAATACTAAATTGCTAATTAAACATATCTAAAACAAACTTATTATAAATTATAAATAATATTAAAGAACAATTCTATAAAAACCAATATCATATAAAGCTACAGGTGTAAGCCATTTTAATTGCGAGTAAATCTAATGATTTAAACATATGTAACTAAGTGAATATAATAAAGATAAGTTAAAAGTATATATTATACATGTTATAAGGGTAACCAAATTAATAAGTTCGGTATTTTAAGATAATTAAATCCATCTTAAAAGTTAGTGACACCCAAAAAGCATGGTCATGCAAATGATTAATTAAAAAATACTTTAATGAATATAATTTTGTATCTAAAAGTTAATCAAGGATTTTATAAGTGTAAAAGCTTCTACTTGGTTAAGTTTAATAAATTAACTATTGCATTGTAAAGAAACTTATGTTACCAGAACATCGAAAGTCCCTTCTATGTGTATAAAGCATATCTTCAAAAATTAGATGCCAGGTCTTTTCTCATACATGTTGTGGTCTAAATAAAGAATTGGACATAAGCATTGTGACGAACAATAGTCTCAAATACATCCCAGTACCCCATATATATGCTTCTTGAATAGCCTCAATATACTCTTTATCATCATTGAGTAGTCCAAGTTCGTAGCAAGCATCTCTATAAGTTGGATAAATAATGTTGCCAATGGTTCTAATATCTTCATAAGATTGAGGACCATAGATTTTAGTAAGGAGGATTCTTTGATAGTAAAGTTCCCCGCTAGTTGGAGGAACATGGTGAAGTCGACCGATGGAGAATCCTTTCTTTCTTGGAAAACACTTACGCTTTGAAGTGTTATACACAAACTTTGATGGGAACTCCGCATATGTGAGTAGTTTTGCATCTTCATACATCCTATTTGCTTCAAATCAAGCTGTAAACATACTCTCTTTATTTCTAGGGTCCTCGACAACTGAACTGAGTAGTTCACCATCCTCATAGACAACGTACTGTTCATTAGGTAGATGAAAAGAAAGTCTTTCCACTTGTGGTTGCCTATAATGGATATCAAACCCAAATATCCTCCAAGATGATTCGCAGGCAGATATATATCAGCAGTCCAAATAAATCTTAATCTCATCCACTTGATTTTGATTTGAAGACGTGTCATTTTCTTCATATAATGCAGCAGTAACACGATCATATCCCTTATTGATGTACTTAAACAGATACTTGATTGATGATGACTAATTACAAACCTCCACATTGATGTGAGATTGATACTTGAGTAGTAATTGTGGATTGTAAGGAACAATGAACTGATTATCAAGAGGAATACTATTCTTTTCTATGAATCGGCCATCATCTCTTCTTCTATATTCAGGGTATCCATCTTCATCAAAAGCAGTTGAATTCACAAAATGTTTCGGGTAAAATTTAGAACATCTCCCATCCTTCATGCATGGTGACCACGAATTCAAGTGACCACATGGGCTATGAACCATGAAATTTGAAACAACATCATACAGTTTTGAATTAGTATTTTTATTCGGGATCTCTGCAGAAATTATGTTATTAAGATCTTTTGGACTGTGATATTTGTCTTGCGGGTGCAAGAACAATAAAATGTGAGCATGAGGCATACCCTTTTTTGAAACTCAATGGTATAAATGTCACGCCCCAAAACTGAGTCACGTGACCGGCCAGAGTGCAGTCAAGCACCCTGAAGCCTAACCCATTACACAAGCATCTAAATAGGTACAACTTGAAAACAAAGTTTTTATAACATAACTAAGGAATAGTCAATAGCAACTCTGTGACAAAAACATAATCCACATGATAGGTATCTCATAAAAATGATTCAACTAAAACTTTAAACAACTCTAGGTCACTCTAAAGGTTATAATGTCTCTGTTCTCAAACAAGACTCGACTCAACTTGACTCGACTACGCCAACCAACTCACGAGATCGCTACCGGAGCCCCATCGTCATTAGTTGCATCGTACCTCAAAACCATGCTCTGCTAAACAAATACAAAAAGAAAAGTGAGTATGAAACTCAGTGAATGGTCTCTCAATCCTCAGTAAATGGAATCCAGTAATGGCAATGCATGCAATATATCAAGTGAGTGCGGATGTCAAGTTAATTGTGTAAGGAATGTACCCCCATCCGACTCTACAGAAAATGCTTTCTAATTTCCGAATCCTAGTTAGCCACTTTTCTCAGTTGCACTTATCTAAGAAGGCCCTCTAGACTCAGTGTCCAACTAACTCTCCCCCTCTGGTTCACTGGTCTAGGAAGGCCCTCTAGAACCAGTACCCCACTAAATCTCTTCTCGGGTTCACTGGTCTAGGAAGGCCTTTTAGCACCAGTACCTAACTGAATCTCTTCTCGGGTTCACTGGTCTAGGAAGGCCATCTAGCACTAGTACCCAACTGAATCTCTTCTCGTGTTCACTGGTCTAGGAAGGCCCTCTGACCCATGATCACTCGTACGCTATGCGTACCACTCGGCCCAACATATAGCCCATAGTCATCACGTGCGATACGCACACTACTCGGCCCACCGGTCCCATGTATCTCGTGCGCGGAGTGCACCACTCGGCCCAATACGCCCCGGACCACTACCCGAGGGTCACATCCTCATGTCAACACACCCAAGGTTCACTTCTCCCTGGTATCATCTAAAACCCCAATTGTTTATGACGGATTAGGAACATCACATCGAGCCCGCATCCCGGCCCAATTAACATGCACTAGGAAAATTTCAGCTTACTGAAATCATCTATTTCCTACCCCCACGTTACTGTTCAAGTCACTTAAGTACTTTCTATGTTCCCAAAGTATACCTTACATGCAAATTAATAGGTTACATTAGTACCTTTCACCTTAAGTTGATTGCCCAAACTACTGAATCAAATCAGCATAGATTTGACTAATTAAATTTCAGCACAACACATTTCAGCTTCCACTATGTGTATCATTTCAGCAATCAGCATGTGTGTTCATTTACAGCACATACTAATCCATTGCAGCATTTAAATAAACTTCAAAATGTCCTATATTATTCTAGCACCATTAACATAAGTTAACCAACATTAAATTACTAAGGGAAGATGCATCAACAAAGGAAAAATTCCTGCATTCATCTACTAGGTAATTTCAACATCTACATAGAAATTTCCAGCATAGTATTTTCAGCATCATGCACTAGGTAATTTCAGCAATCAACCATATGAAATTACAGCGTCTAAACATATGATATTTCAACATATAAACATGTGAATCTCAGCATCCAAACCCATGAAATTTCAGCAATAAAACATATGAAATTTCAGCATATAAACATGTGAATCTCAGCATCTAAACCCATGAAATTTCAGCATCTAAACCTATGAAATTTCAGCAATAAAACATATGAAATTTCAACATTTAAACATATGAAAATCTCTACACTTATACTACACACTATCAATGTATAAAATCAACATCCATGCATAGATTTTCAGCACATAATCTGGTATGGATCTTAAGTAATCTCAACCCATAAAAATCCCTCATCAAACACACCCCCACCTCCATGGTCGAACAGCCCTAGGGCATGCCCAAGGGCTGCCGCACATTGCAAGGGTTCTAGGCCTCCCTTCTTCACTAATCCAACAATCTCGATCAATCAAAAACCAAGCAATCCACAAGCTTTCATTCCATCTTCAAAAGAAAATATCCACATGAAGGGGGCGACACAGAGAGAGGAAGAAAGAGGGAGGAGGGGAGAGGAAAAATCCACTCACCTGAGAAGAATGATTGAAAGGAAGATGCAATCCTCGCTTTCCGCGGCGTCCGACCCCCGTTTCTTCCGCGAACTCCGGCCAAAATCGCCTCCTTTCCAAAATCCTCACTCGCCTCTCTCTCCCTTTTCTTTCTCGGGTTCCGTGCAGCTATAGCTGCCGTACGGCGCCCCTTTATTTTATATTATTTTTTAAAATTTTATTTTGGCTGAAATTACAATTCTGCCCTTAACTTAAGTGGTTCACTAAATCTTCCTATCTCACCCAATCCGAGTCCGAATTCGGATCCGATTGAACCGGTGGATTCCACTCTGAGTCCTCTTTAAATACGTGACGCATAAAATATTTTGTCATTTAAATTTATAATTAAGAAAATTTCTAGAGTATTCGGGTCTCACCTCAAGCTAAGCGTCAAGGCTCAAGCCCGCACACACCATCTTGCGTCACATGCAACCCGCTGAAACAAATATACATAAAATATTTTAGCGGGTATAACAATAAATCACTGTTACAAATAAAGAAATAACATTCATGTGACCCGCTGAAACAAATATACATAAAATATTTTAGCGGGTATAACAATAAATCACTGTTACAAATAAAGAAATAACATTTTAAGACTTGACCATTAAAAAGGCAATTTATAAACTATCATAATGGAAATAAAAAGGAAAAAATGCAACACCTAAATATGATTTTTAATATATATATATATGTGTATAAAAGAATGTTAAAAAGTGTCCTATCTTTTACAAATAACTTATATATTTATGAGATATTTATTGAAAATTTATTTTTTTTAATATTTTTTTATCATAGTTAAAATAAGACTATTGAAAACTTGACAAATAAGGAGTACTATTATAAGGATTTTCATTAATACATAAATAAATATTTATAAATGAAAAATTCAAAGAAAACAATATGTAATAAAATAATAATAACTTTATGACGTAGTGCAATGATTATAGAATAGAATAAATAATAACTAATATATATGAAGTATAGTAAATATTTAATATATAATATAGGTAATTAAATATTTTTATTATACAAATATTTTTAACCAATACTTTTGTAACTATTTATATAATCTATTGTTATACCCAAAAATCGTAATAATAATATTTTATTCTTGAGTGGAGGATCGTGGGCCTAGCTAGCGCAAATTGGCGGGAAGCTTCGGGATTAGACCCGAGTAAGCATTTAACGTAGAAAATTAAGGAAAATTTTATTTGTCTTATCTCTGTGATTTAGCATGCTATGGTGATAGAGGATCTCGAGGCAAATTTGACGGTGCAATCGGATCTAGAATCGGAGTTAGATCAGATAAGTTATGAGCTATTTAAGTCAGATATCTTACGTATGAGTATTTTGGTCATTTGGACCCAATCGGTGTCTATAAATTAGACCCTAGGGTGTGCAGCCAGGGGTTTTGAGCCGCGTGTCATCTGAGGCAAAGGAGAGAGGAGAGAGGAGAGAGAGGGCACCGTCGAGGAGGAGGAGCCGTCGGAGCCGGATTTTCGTGAGTTCATCGGTGTCGATCGGGGAAGATCCTACGCGTCTTTTCCTTCATTTTTCTCTCCGTCCGGTGAGTGGATTTAGGCCTTCTTTTCTCCAATTCTTGATTCATGTCGCTGTTCTTATGTTTCAAAGTTTTTCGTCGATTTTTGACGTGTTTTATATATAATAGTATATATATATATATATATATATATATATATATATATATATATCTTGGTCTTGTGTAGCTGCCGTCGGCCGGGCTATCGCCTGCCCAGGTGGGCGCCGTCGAGCGTGGCCCGCAGCTAGGCTAGGCTGTTGCCCACCCCCTCGGGGCAGCCGGCCTAGCCGCCTCCTTTGGTGCCGCCGTCGAGCGCCATGCGGCGATCAGCCATCGTCGGACGGTAGGAGACCCGGCAGGGTCCCGGTCCGGTCGGACCCCGTCGGTGAGCGGCGACAATGGCTGGGGAAGGGGAGGATGAAGATGAAGAGACCTAGGTGAGAAGATGAATGGAGGGCTGAGATTAATTTGGGTGAGATGAAGGGCTGGATTGAAGTGGTTGAGATTAAGGGTAGGGATTTGATCTTGTGTAGATGGAGAGTTGGGATTGCATCTGGTTAGATGTAAGGCTATGATTGCATTAATAGATGAAGGGCTGTGATTGCATTTGGATAGATGTAAGGCTGTGATTACATCATGTAGATGGAGAGCTGTGATTGCATCTGGTTAAATGGAAGGTTGTGATTGCATCAGGATAGATGTAAGGCTTTGGATGCATCATGTTAGATGTAAGGCTGAGATTTCATCATGGTTAGATGGAAGGCTGGGATTGTATCATATTAGATGGAAGGCCGAGATTGCATCAGGTTAGATGGAGAGTTGTGATTGCATCTGGTTAGATCGAGGGCTGTGATTGCATCTGGTTAGATGTAAGACTGTGATTGCATCATGTAGATAGAGAGCTGTGCTTGCATCTGGTTAGATGGAGGGCTATGATTGCATCTGATTAGATGTAAGGTTATGATTTCATCATGTAGATGGAGGGTGGTAATTGTATCTAGTTAGATGTAAGGCTGAGATTGTATCATGTTAAATAGAGGGCTGTGATTGCATCATATTAGATAGAATATTGTGATGTGATCCTGTTTAGATGAAGGGCTGAGATTTTATTATTGATTTATTGATTGTAACAACGTTATATTCATTCATAACGATGATTTATTAAATAAATTAAGGCATTTCTTTCATTATTCTAATTAATTATTTGGAGGCTTTAAAGTTAGCAAAATGTCACACCCCAAACCCGGTATGACCGGCCAGGATACGCCACGTACCCCGAAACCTAACCCAACTCAAACACAACAACAATAACATGAACAGTGGGAGATTTTTTTGAAAAGAATAGACATGACATCACAAACCAAACCAAAACTCAATATGAACACCCTGAATAAGTTATTAAAAACGAGTTCAACCAAATAAATAAGACTCCCCAAATAAAAATAAAAATGCGAAAACCACGACCTGAGTCAACATGACTCAATAACTCAAAGAGACACTAAAATGACTCAGGTATCCTCCTCGATCACAATATGTCACGAGACTCGCTGCCCTGCCGCCACCAGCCGCGCTACTGCACCCCGGTACCTCTCTGATCTAACTCGTGTGCTGAACAACAACATAAATGAGGGGTAAGTCCAACTAGGACTTAGTGAGTAGATTAGTCCTCAATTCACCAAATCAATCATCATGCATAAAAACACAATACAGCTGATATAAATAACGTAACAACAACGTCGAAAGAAATCAGCAATAATATATCCATAGCTCTATGCATGAAATCAACATCCGTCAATAAGTATAAAATATCTTTTTTTTAAATGACGGACAAGCATCAATAACACATCCGCTACCCTACTCATATCCACAACAATAAGCATAAGCATCCATCAATAGTTATAAACATATCCACAATAATAAAATAGGATGAATGCAACACCTCAATCATATGCATGCAATCCAACACCCCAATCATATGCATGCTCTCCGGACCCGTCAGTCCCACATAGCCACATAGGGTAGGTAGACGGGTGGCCGCCGAACTACCACCCAGCTCAGTGTCGTCTCTTTGGGGCATGCCCTCCCCCTCACCGGCACTGGCTTTTCTGAGCTGGCCTATTGGGGCATACGTTCCCCTCACCTGCTCGAGTCTCCGGACTGTCTCTTTGGGGTATGATCTCCCCTCACCAGCTGAACTTTCGGAATAACGCCAACGCTGTCTCTTTGGGGCATACCCTCCCTTCACCAACGAGGCTTCCGGGAAATGCAACAAGCACATCACAACACCACACACACAAGTATATAAGTGTAAACAAGATGTGTTATCAATAAGTAATAAAGGGTATATCAAGTGCATATCTCATCCTCCACCTCCTCCTGCTATACATCACAATCACATACAGATATATATGTAGAAGTAGTGCTCATGAATCATGAGTGCTCAGCACAAATAAACAACCATAAAATAGAATTATAGCACTGTAAGAAATGATGCACGTGTATCATGAAAGCAGTGCAAAAAAAAACTCCAACTATAAATCACTGAACTGAAACATGATAAAATAACTCGTCATAGAAATCGCTAATCTTGGATAAAGTTCACCTCATTAACAACTATATCCATGAATCATCTCAGATCGAATCACAAAAATATATAAAATATGATTTTTCAGCTTGGCACGCAAAATGAGACGACATCTGCCTACTATTTTCAAAATCCGAAGGTCTGATGGAGAAACAGACCTCACCAATGGATCTGAAATATCGATTAGGTGAATATTCATATATGACATTAATATTTTTGCTAACTTTAAAGCCTCCAAATAATTGTTTAGAATAATGAA
Source organism: Canna indica (assembly GCA_034359265.1). Lineage (NCBI taxonomy): Eukaryota > Viridiplantae > Streptophyta > Magnoliopsida > Zingiberales > Cannaceae > Canna > Canna indica. The sequence continues at coordinate 19,035,419 of CP136892.1, forward strand.
AAAATTCCTTAATTTATTTAATAAATAACTGTTACGAATGAATGTAACGGTGTTACGATCAATAAACCAATAATGAAATCTCAGCCCTTCATCTAAACATGATCACTTCACAGCCTTCCATCTAATATGGTGCAATCACAGCTCTCTATTTAACATGATGCAATCTTAGCCTTACATCTAACCAGATGCAATCACCACCATCTATCTATATGATGAAATCATAACCTTACATCTAATCAGATGCAATCACAGCCCTCCATCTAACCAGATGCAATTATAGCTCTCCATCTACATGATGCAATCACAGCCTTACATCTAACCAGATGCAATGATAGCCCTCCCTCTAACCTGATGCAATCTCAACCTTCCATCTAACCAGATGAAATCTCAGCCTTACATCTAACATGATGCATCCACACCTTACATCTATCCTGATGCAATCTCATCCCTCCATCTACATGACGCAATCTAAGCCTTACATCTACACAAGATCTAATCCCAGCCCTTCATCTCAACCAATTCAATCCAACCCTTCATCTCAACCAAATCAATCTCAACCCTCCATTTAACTCACCCCCTGCGGTCATCTTCCTCCTCTCCTCCCCAACCCAGCCACCGCCGCCCCTATTCCGGCCGCCGCCCGATTCGCTGGCGCCTGCCGATGCCCCGCCGCCACCACGCAGTGGTGGCAGCGCCTCGCGCAGCTGCCTGCGCGTGGCAGCGACGCCACGCCGGGCGCTGCTGCTCGCCGGGCGCTCCCTCCCGGTGCGGCCGGTAGTGAAGAGGAAGGGGGGGTAGAGAAGAAAAAAAAAAGAGAAAGAAAATAATATTTTATTCCAAAAGAGGGGTAAACAACATGATTCAATTAAGAAACGATCGATCCGACTTCCGATCCTATACGAGAAAATGCATCAAAAATTGACGAAAACCCCGAAACATAAAAACAGCGACATGAATCAAGAATTGGAGAAAAGAAGGCCTAAATCTACTCACTGGACGGATAGAAAATGGAAGAAAAAGACACGCAGGATCTTTCCCCGATCGACACCGACGAACTTGCGAAAATTCAGCTCCGACTCCTCCTCCTCCTCGACGGTGCCCTCTCTCTCCTATCTCTTTGCCTCGGGTGGTGTGCGGCTCAAAACCCCTAGCTTCACACCCCAGTGTCTAATTTAGAGACACCAGTTGAGTCCAAATGACCAAAATACTCATACCTAAGCTATCCGACTTAAACAGCCCATAACTCACCCGATCTAACTCTGATTCGAGATCCGATTGCACCGCTAAATTTGTCTCGAGATCCTCTATCATCCTAGCATGCTAAATCACAGAGATAAGACAAATAAAATTTCCCTTAATTTTTCTACATTAAATGCTTACTCGGGTCTAATCCCAAAGCTTCCCGTCAATCTGTGCTAACTATGGCCCACAATCCCCCACTCAAGAATAAAATATTATTATTAAGATTTTTGGGTATTACACAAAAATATTCATGTCATATATGAATTTTCACCTAATCGACGTTCCGGATTCATTGGTGAGGTTTGTTTTTCCATCAGACCTTTGGATTTTGAAACAGTAGTCGGGTATCGCCTTTTTGCGTGCCAAGATGAAAAATCATATTTTATATATTTTTATGATTCGATCTGAGATGATTCATGGATATAGTATTTAATGAGGTGAATTTTATTCTAGATCAGTGGTTTCTATGACGAGTTATTTTATCATGTTCCGGTCCATTGATTTATAGTTGGATTTCCTGTTTGCACTACTTTCATGATACATGTGCATCCTTTCTTACAGTGGTATAATTCTATTTTATGGTTGTTTATTTGTGCTGAGCATTCATGATATATGAGCATTATTTCTACATATATATCTGTATGTAGTTGTGATGTATGGTAGGGGGAGGTGGAGGATGAGGTATGCACTTAACATACCATTTATTGCATGTTGATAGGACATCTTGTTTATACTTGTATACTTGTGTATGTGGTGTTGTGATATACTTGTAGCATTTCCCGGAAGTCTCGCTGGTGAGGGGAGGGTATGCCCCAAAGAGACAGCGTTGGTCTTATTCCGGAAGTTTGACTGGTGAGTGGAGATCATACCCCAAAGAGACAATCCAGAGACCTGAGCAGGTGAGGGGAATGTATGGCCCAACAAGCTAGCTCGGAAGACCTAGTGCCGGTGAGGGGAGGGTATGCCCCAAAGAGATGGCACTGAGCTAGGTGATAGTTCGGCGGCCACCCGTCTACCTACCCTATGTGGCTATGTGGGACCGTCGAATCCGGGGAGCATGCATATGATTGGGGTGTTGTATTGCATGCATTTGATTTAGGTGTTGCATTCATCCTATTTTATTATTGTGAATATGTTTATACTTATTGATGGATGCTTATATTTATTGTTGTGGATATGAGTAGGGTAGTGGATGTGTTACCGATGCTTGTTCCGTCATTTTTAAAGATATTTAATACTTGTTGACGGATGTTGATTTCATGCATAGAGCTATGGATATATTATTGCTAATTTCTTCTGACGTTGTTGTTACATTATTTATATCGGTTATTTGTGTTTTTATGCTTGATGATTGATTTGGTGAATTGAGGACTGATCTGCTCACTAAGTCCTAGTTGAACTTATCCCCTCATTACTGTTGTTTTGCAGCACCTGAGCAAGATTAGGGAGATACCGAGGTGTGGTAGCGCGGTTGGTGACGGCAGGGCAGTGGGTCTCGTGACATGTTGTGATCGAGGAGGATACCTAAGTCATTTTAGTGTCTCTTTGAGTTGTTGAGTCATGTTGATTCGGGTCGTGATTTCCGCATTTTATTTTTATTTGGGGAGTCTTGTTTATTTATTTGAACTTTTTTTAATAACTTGTTCAGTGTGTTCATATATATTGAGTTTTGATTTGGTTTGTTCGTGATGTCATGTCTATTCTTTTCAAAAAAAAATCTCTCACTGTTCAGGTTATTATTGTTGTGTTTGAGTTGGGTTAGGCTTCGGGGTACGTGGCGTATCCTGGCCGGTCATATCGGGTTTGGGGTGTGACATCTATACTTAGTTGTATAAGATTAAAATTTTAGTATGTTAAATTATCATGCAAAATAACAACATAATAGTAAATATTGCAAATTAAGAAAATAGTAAGTAAAAGTTAGAACCTAACCTGCTTTGACTCTACCAAAGATTTGTCCCTCCTTTAGTTCTTTTATAAGCATTGCAAACTTCATTTTGAAAACACGAGATAATAAATCTGGTCGATCTTCAGATTTCAAGTTATGTTGATTCAGGCAACGGGTAATCTCAGACCATGACGGGTTACAGGTGAAAGTGATAAAGATGTCAGGATACCCAACCCATTTACAAATTGTCATGGCATCTTGATAATTTTGAATCATATATCTAGCTCCACCAGTGAAACTTGAAGGCAAAATAACATGTTTGCCCACGGAAGATGAATTAGTTTCCCCTCGCAATGAAGCATCATTCAAGCCTTTGTATAGATCCGCTCTTAGTTGTTTTTGATGATACCTTATATAGGTCAATCTCTTATATTCAATCATAGTGTAGCCATCTACTGTAAATTGCTGGAATAACTTTTTTGAATGCAATAATACTGATTTTTCTTGATCTCTATCTTGAATCCTAAAGGAAAAATACTCTCTAAGAGTAAGCTTGTTTTTTTTCCTTGAAGTTAAAGTAGAAGAATGATTGTGCATTATATCATTCCTATAACTATCTTCCCCATATGGGAACAACAATGGATACTGTAATGGAAGATAAGAAGGATGTAGCTCATCAACCCTTTGTAATTGCCCACATTGAGTTTCGAGTATTATATCTTTCCCATCATTTGAGGTATCAATATCACCAACGATAAGAGTTGCTACCTCTAATACAGTTGGAAGGTTTTAAGTTCTACCATCACTCTCCCTCTTTCATATCAACCTTAGTTTAAGGTCTTTTACATTATCACTGTGGAATCTATCTCTAGCCATCCTAAATGATTGTGCTAGAACATTAAAATCATCAAATATTCTCTTCAACTTATGAACAACATTAGGATTAAGTCCTCACCCTTCTTTATCATATCTAAAATCATAAAGAGTAAACAAAAGCAATCAAATGAAACCATTTAGTAACAAAAAATATAAAATATAAGGAGAGTAGCTAAGAACCATACAAAGATTGAATAAAACAATAGTACATGAAAAAAGATAAAGATTCAATTACAAAATGAAAAATTATACATACTACATGCATATTGAACATCATTATAAATAATTTAAATGACAAACAAAAAAGAAAGATAGAAGTATAAACAAACAATTACATAATGATCATCAAATAAACAATATCATGTATTAAAAAAACTAAAATTATATTAAAATATAGTAAAAAATTAATCTATTACATTACAAACATGATCATACCTAAGAACGCTCATTCTGTTTTCAACCTCATGTTATGTGTCATATATATTAAGTTGTGCAAATTTGGGAGATTGACCATCTAGAGGTAGAAGGCTGCCTATATTGTGATAATTTACACCAGACAATGTGTAGGTATATGGACCACCACCATTATTTATAGACTTGTCCACTTTGCCTCCCAAGGAAGTGAAAGAAAAAATTGTGTTGTATGCTCTAACATTGTTCATATAATGTTTGGAAATAGTGGACTCCTTATCAAAGAAAAGACTTGACAGATAAGTAGGAGACTCTTTTAATAATGGTAATTGAATCTTCTCTTGATTACAACACAAAAAAACTTTGGATTTGAAGAACATCTCGAGTTTGTAACCCTCTCAGAATACCACATGTGAGCACCACAATATGGACACAAATATTCTGGATCACCCAAATCAATATAATCTGTAGAAGAAAAGAAAATGAAAAACAAAAGAAAAGGAAATTACATTAACATATATATAACTAAAGGAATTCAATGAAAAAATTAAGTATAACCAAATATTATATAAAAGATTTACCATAATCAAGAGAGATAGCTGGTGGAATTTCTGGACTAATCCTTTCATCTACGTAATAATAAGAAATCAACTACTAATCTATAAACCTCAAAAATTAATTATATGAAAATATTTACCATGATCACCATGAGTATTTTGTGAAAGTATTGTACCATCACTTTCATCTACAAAATAATAAAAAAGAAACTATCAAAGTTGATAATAAATAAAAAATTTGAGAAGTTCTAATAATAATAATTTATAAGATACCCTGCGGATTATTTAATCATGCATCACTTGATTCTTCAACATTTAAAAAGATATGAACATTACCTATATAAAATTAGATCAGAATAAAAAATTATTTCACAAACTATCAATAGAAGTTGGTAAGATACCATTATGAAATTTAAAGCAATAAATATAAAACAAAATAAAACTTAGTACATACTATTCTGATCTCGTTGGCATGAATCAAGAGAGATATCTGGTGAAATTTTTGAACTAATCCTTTCATCTACGTAATAATAATAAAATAACTATTAATCTATAAACCTCAAAGATTAATTATATGAAAATATTTACCATGATCACCATGAGTATTTTGTGAAAGTATTATACCATCACTTTCATTTACAAAATAATGAAAAAGAAATCGTCAAAGTTGGTAATAAATAAAAAATTTAAGAAGTTCTAAAAATAATAATAATTTAGAGGATACTATGTGGATTATTTAAGCATGCATCACTTGATTCTTCAACATTTGAAAAGACATGAACATTACCTATATAAAATTAGATAAGAATTAAAAAATTACTTCACAAATTACCAATAGGAGTTAGTAAGATACCATTCTGAAATTTAAAACAATAAATATAAAACAAAATAAAACTTAGTACACACCATTATTTTTTCGTTGGCATGAGTCTTGCGATACAAATTCAGCACTGCGGGCCAACCCGCAACAACCTCTTGTATTTGACCATTGCAACTACTTTTATTATAGATATTGTTATTTTCAAAAATATACTTTCCAGGTAATAATGGTGACATCTTAGTGGTCGGGACATTTATTGCCATGAAAGATGAACTTTGAGGAACTTCAGAAGTCAAATTACTTGACAAATTACCAAGAATGAAAAAAATAAGTATAATCAAATATTATATAAAAGATTTACCATAATCAAGAGAGATATCTAGTGGAATTTCTGGACTAATCCTTTGATCTACGTAATAATAAGAAATCAACTATTAATCTACAAACCTTAAAAAATTAATTATATGAAAATATTTACCATGATCACCATGAATATTTTGTGAAAGTATTGTACCATCACTTTCATTTACAAAATAATAAAAAAGAAATTGTCAAAGTTGGTAATAAATAAAAATTTTGAGAAGTTTTGAAAATAATAATAATTTAAAGGATACCATGTGGATTATTTAAGCATGCATCACTTGATTCTTCGACATTTGAAAAGATATGAACATTACCTATATAAAATTAGAAAAGAATAAAAAATTACTTCACAAACTACCAATAGAAGTTAGTAAGATACCATTCTGAAATTTAAAGTAATAAATATAAAATAAAATAAAACTTAGTACATATCATTCTGATCTCGTTGGTATGAGTCTTGTGATACAAATTCAACACTGCGGGCCCAACCCGCAATAACCTCTTGTATTTGACCATTGCAACTATTTTTATTATAGATATTGTTATTTGCAAACACATACTTTCCAGGTAATAATGGTGACATCTTAGTGGTCGAGACATTTATTGCCATGAAAGGTGAACTTTGAGGAATTTCAGAAGTCAAATTACGTGACAAATTACCAAGAGAAGTTGGTAAGATAGTTTTAAGTCTCTTGCTATTGCTTAAAGTGTTTGGTGAATGTGTATCAGAATTTGTATGTTTCAATAATGTACTCATATACAGAACATGTAGTATCTAGTTTGCAATAAAATAATAATATTTGTACAAATAAACTCATACCTTTAGAAGCAACTAAATAAATTCACAATTGCGACTTCTAGCATAGTTTGTTATATCATTTAGAGGAGTCATCTGAAACTTGAAACACGACATAGATTTTTTAGTTTGCATGCTATTTGTTGTGAGCATATTTTTCATAGAAAGATGCACACTATGTCCAGCACTAATCATCGAACGGGGATGTGAATTTTATGCGAAATTATACAATTTAGAAGTCGGAATGCTTATAAAAGTACCACCTGACAATCAAAACTAAAAACATTAAAGAAAACATTCCATGTGGTAAGATAAATTAATGTTATATAAATAACATAAGGCTAAAGACATGTCTTTAGTCAAATGAGAAATATTTGTGAATCAAATAAAATTGTTCATAAAAGGGTAAATACCTAAATACATCCTCAACTTTCGACATTTTCTCATTTGTAGCCAAATCAAAAATAATACCAAATTACATCCTGAACTTTGACATTGGTCTTAATTATATCCTCCCATCATCTCTCCGTCGTTTTTCCCGTTAACTGCATGACGTGGCATGCCCATGTGGAATAAAATAATATTTTTTTAACACCTCATTAAAAATAAATTTTAAAAATTTTAAAAAAAACTTTTCCCTCATTCCACGTCAGCTTCACTGCTCTCATTTTCACCCTTCACCCGATGCCCTAAACAATAGTCGCCATCACGAGCCATCTCCACCCGATGCCCTAAAATCCACTTGCCATCTTCGCCCTAAATCCCCAAATCTCGGACACTCGTTGATCCCTACTCATAGAGACGACTAGAGACGCTCACCGGTGCCCTAACTTTGAAGGAGTTTTCTACATGTGCTTTGTCGACGAGGAATTATCTTCTTCATAGCTATCACCACTCAATAAGGCTAGTTAGTGTGTAGCTTAGTAGTAGCTCACCGTAGCTCACTGTCTTCTTCGTCCTAAATCACTGTGTAGACGGTCATTGAAGAATCTCCCCTATCTGATTTCACTAATTCATAGTAGCTCACCTTACCACACCCTTAGCTTACTATTTCTCTCATGCACTTAGCTATGACATCAAGATCAAATATAGAAGCAGAGGAAACATCAGCTTCCTCAATTGTTGACAGACTAATGTGTGATCATTCAATTGAAGCTCGGCTGTTAACTTCAAAAATAGTTAAAAATCCCGGGAGACGTTTTTGGAGGTGTGCCCACTGGCAGGTAAATTAGTTTAATGAATTTCAACCTAAAAATGTATTTTATTTGGTTGTTTGTGTTAATATGATTTTTTTGAAAAATAATATTTTGTATGATCGTCAACGCGATTGTGGTTTTTTATTGTGGCTTGACCCTGTATCTTCTAATTGAGATATTGAAGATATAAGATTCCCAAGAAGCAAGAAGGAATATCTTGCAGAGAAAATCAACCTGGTGGAAGAGAAAAATACAATTTTGCTAGACAATTTAGCCATCCTGAAAGAGAAAGTAAAAAGATTAGAGGAGGAAAAAAAGATGTTGGAGCATCAATGTGAAGTTTTCAAGATGGCAAGTAGGAGAATTCATATGTATTTTTGTGTGGTGATATGTGCTTGGATGGTGAATTACTTTATGTGATGGTGTTGAATACTTAAGGTTATATGGTTGTAATGAAACATATGTATTTGATAAGTTCTTTTTGGTGTTGAATACTTTATGTTATCAGTAATGAAACATAATGAAGCATCTCTCTTAATTTGGTATTAATGTATTTGATATCAATATTTATATTTTGGTGTAATAAAGCTTTCAGAATAACTGGATAACTGATATCAGTATCAGTTGATACTGATATCAATTATCAGCTATCAGCTATCAGCTGATATCAGTTATCAGCAGTATCAGCTATCAGTAATTGGCCAGCAATTGTAATACTTAATACTATGTCCTCACCAGTAATTAAATAGTTTGGGCACTAAGAGGATATAATTTTTGGCCAATTATAATATCAGGATATATTTTGATATAACTGATATCAATATCAACTGATAACTGATATCAGTATCAGCTATCAGCTGATATCAAATATTAGTATCAGTATAAGCAATAAGCTGATGCATAACTGAAATTGAACTGAAACTTATTGAAACTTACTGAAAACATAACTTCATCAATTCACAATGAAAATAACTGATATCAGCATGAGTGAAACTGAAACTGGATATATTTTGACATAACTGATAGCGTATGGATCATGTGATGCCCTCTCAACAGGTTTCCTGACAGGGCGATGCAATGCAGCTGATAACTGGATATATTTTGAAACTGGATATATTTTGACATATATCAGCATGAGTATCAGCTGATAACTGATATCAGTATTAGCTGATAACTTATATCAATATAAGTATCAACTATCATATATTTTAAAACTGGTAGCATTTTAAAAATGAAACTGATAGCTATCATATATTTTGAAACTGATAGCATTTCAAAAATGAAACTGATAGCTATCATATAATAAAATCATCTGATATCAACATAACTTACTGAAACAAAACTTCATCAATTCACAATGAAACAAAATCTATATTTCAAAATATATCATAGTATCATCATAGTATCATTATAGTATCATAGTATCAACATAACTTAGGTCATTCAAAATCAAAGTTTACAGTGTCAATCACAGTGACATAGTAATACAGTATCAAAATGACAGTAGCATATTACAATGTCTAACAACAGTTCAATCATCTCTTTGTCCACCAATAGGAGAAGTCTGAGATGCTTGGAACTCTTCTCTTGCTTCTCTTGCTACTTGTAAGCGTCGAACTCTCATATCTCGTTCTCGAATAATTGAGTCACTCCATTCTCCTCGGCTTGAACAAATTGACATTCCACTACCGGGCATCTACAAAAAAAATAAGCATGAATTAGCTCTCCAAATTGAAATAACTTGTAATATGAAAAAATTAGTAAACCAATTTGTAATACTCTATAGTAAGTGTTCCATGTTTCCTCTCCAACAAACAATCCAAATCCTTGTGAACCCATAGCTCTTTCTCTGCATATTGCCTAAAACACACCAATTATATTAGAATGACAATGCTGATAACAAAATATTAGGGCCTGTTTGGTTAGTGAAACCAAGTCTGTTTTCATGGTTTCGGTTTCACAGAAACCAAAACTGCTTACGAAAACGTGTTTGGTTTAGCGTTTTCATGAAAATGAATCGAAACCAGAATGAAAACGAAATCAGTTTTCCTAATAAAAATGAAAACACCAGAATGTTATTTTCTGTGGTTTCGAGACTGTCGGTTTCGTTATCAAAATGGAGTGACAACTTTATAATTATAAATTTTTTTATAAAATTAATTAATTTAAAAATAAATCAAACTATATTATTTTTAAAAATAAAAATAAAAATCATCATTTTCAACTCAAACTATTATCTTAAATTTATAAATTAATTAAACCAATTTATATCTAATTGACTCAAACCCAAATTTTAAAATAACTCAATTTTCTTAAAATTAATCTATTTATAATTAATCAAAACTAATTTAGACCACTAGAATTATTATTATTTCAAAATATTAACTATTAATTAATTTTTATATCTAATTGAACAAAAAAATCTCAAACTACCAATAACTTAATTAATTAAATATTACAAATATTTTATAACTATATTAGCAAATATTTAATTTTGTAAACTAACTAAATATTAATTACTACTAAAAATGTTCAAGGAAAATTAATATTACTTTTTATAGCCAAATAAATATTCACTGGTTTCAACTAACTAAAACTTATGTTGTTTTCATTAACCAAATGCGTTTTCGGAAAACTGAAAACTAGAAACCAAAATCAAGTTTTCGAAACCAAGTTTTCAGTTTCACTGAAACCAAACCAGAAAATAGTTTTCGCTAACCAAACAGCACCTTAGGTTCTCATAATCGGGCATCATAACTCAAGTCCACTTACTGCCACTCTACTGCTACTTGGGTCATCTCTTGCAGAGTTGGATGCTCTCCCTCTTGATCTTCCTCTGGTTGATGTAAAGGCTCTACCGCTGCCTCTGCTTGATGTGGATTCTCTGCCTCTACCACTGCTTGATGTGGAGGCTCTGCCTCTACTTCTACCTCTGCTTGTGCCCTAAAATATTAGGTTACTGTTAGGTTACTGCTTAATAACTTAATAATGGAACTTAACTTACCTCCTCGTCCACTGGTGTAGTTGATGAAACTCCCCTAAGTGGACATTTTCGCCTATTATGACCTTCCTTGAAACATAACTGACATGTAATGGATGTTCCATGTCTCGAGTACCTTGATTCTTGGCTATCATCCTCATTCATTTCTCTTCTCCTCACCTTCTTTGGTCTCCCTGGCATCTTTTTGACATGTGGTGGCAAACAATGGGGGCCATTCACATTGGGCCAAGTATCATTCCCAGTCAATGGTTCAATAAAATTTGCATAATTCTTTAGGTGAGCATCTCTCTTAAAGTAGTCACTTACATACTTATCATGGTCATCCTTCATCCAAGCAATGCAAGAAACTGCATGATTACATGGTATACCGGTTAGATCCCACCGCCGACACAAACAACTACGACTGCCAATGTTTACAACATGAATCTTGCTCATATATTGAACTTCAAATTTCAAGTTCCCACTTGGTGTAACAATACAAAACCTACTTTCCTCTTTGTTAATCTCCAATTTTTTCCTTATATTCGAACAGATATCATCAGTCCACTTCACAATCATCACTCTCTTCATATACATCATTTGCATTAGCGAACGTCGTATCTCCTCAAGCATATCAATAATTGGTTTGCTTCTTACATTTAATATGTAACCATTGAATGTCTCTGATATATTGTTGGTCACATTATCTGACTTGCAATTTGTACTAATGTATGCTTGACAGAATTTTTTAAGCCCAATGGAGATGAAAGCTTGGTGGGCCTGAGGTGAATCTGCTGCCATCTCTTCTAACACTCTATTTAGTTTAGATTCTTCCATAGATCTCACTGCCTTCCAGAATAATGATTTGTAGTAGTGGCCATTGAACTTCTTCTTCCAATTTGCGTATAGATGTCTTAAACAATTTCTGTGCTCGGCAAATGGTACACATTCTAACAGAGCATGTTCAAGTCCCTGCAATAAACAAATGTAACATGAACCCCAAGAATGATATTTCAAAAATGCTTATTTAACTGAAAAATTGATTACCTTTTGTTGGTCGCTGACAATTGTCATACCATATCCTTCAGTAATTTAGAGGTCATCAAAAAACAATCCCAAGAACCACTTCCAAGCATCATAATTTTCACCTTCAACCATTGCCCAAGCTATAGGAAACATTTGGTTGTTTCCATCTACACCAATGGCTGATAGTAGCTGTCCACCTAGAAAGGTTTTCAAGAAACATCCATCAAACCCGATAATTGGACGACAACCTTGGAGAAAACCATTTTTAAGTGCATCAAACCCAATATATATTCTTTTAAATATAGGGGGTGCACCGGTATACTCCCTATCACAGATAATTTGGAACAGACTTGTTGGGTTCTTCCTTTTAAGTTCTGATACATATGGACCCAAAAGTGCATAGTGGTCCTCCACTGAACCTCGAAGCTTTTCTAGGGCAGCCGACCTCACTCTATACCATTTTGCTTTAGGCAATGTTATAAAAAAATTTGATTTAAAATCTTGTGACATAAGCTTGACATCCCAACTTAGATTACTTCTAAAATTTTCCAAATAGTAATTTGATAGCCATTCCACTGTTGCTTGTCTATTTGACATACTTCTAGAACATTTGTGTACCTTCTCATAAGACTTGATGATGAACGTGGCTTCATGTTGCTTCCAACTACCATAAATCCTCCACAGACAACTTCCCATACACTTTGCTTCCATTCTTTCCTTACAACATCTCACCCATCTTATATTTACACCATTGGACAATGCGTATGACTGCACAGCTTGCTTAAATTGATTCATAGACTCAAACTTCATTCCAATTTCAAATCTAATGTCTTTCATCTTACACTTTGGATTATAAATCTTGCCACGTTGATTTTTCCTTCTTGAATCTACCTCTACCTCTGTTTCACTGTTCGGTGTAAGCACTTCATCATCACTTGCATCATATTTACTATGCAATGATTCATCATCTACTCTTTGACTTGGAGGTATGCTACCACCTGTAATCTGAACTGGTACTTCCATTCTTTCACTTGGAGGAGTCAAGTCAGCTTCACACTGGACTGGCACAGGTATTGCATCATTCAAGTTACCACATGTCAGATGATGAAGATGCTATTGGGTCATATAACTTGGAAGGATATTTCTTACATAGTATATCTTTCTTCTTCATGGTTCTTGCCTCTATGTATTCATCATCAGTGAAATCCTCAAATTCACTTGACATTAATTCATCATCAGCTTCTCCAATAGGTAAATTTGCATCATATGATGAAGTAGTATTGTCATCATCACTTTGCCCAACTGGTTCTATTGTAGGTTGTCCTCCTTCAAGTGATGTGGCTTGTTCAAGTGGTTCCATTACAGTTTGTTCCCCTTGAGGTGATGTGGGTTGTAGTACCTCTGAAAATTGCAATGACTTTCCTTGTTGGAAAGCTTGCTGAACATCAGGAGTATCACTTGAACAACTACTACCAGAATTGCTATCTACCTTGGCCTTTCCCTTTTGATTTGCCTTTTGCATTTGCACAAACTGATATCTTTCCATATTATCTGAGCTACTATTGTCTAAATTTCTATTTGTCTTTCCCATATCAATAGATTCTGGTTTTTTAACAAGGGTGACTGTCTTTGCCTTTCTCTTTCCCATATCTGAGCTACTACTATCTGAAGTAATATGAACCTAAACAAAATGCAGAAACATGAAACATGAAACATGAAATAATATGTGAAGATATATGAAACAACATGCAACTATCTGAAATATGAAACATGAAGTAATATCTGAAACATAAAACATTCAGGTTTTGGACCAATGAAACATGAAACAAAATGCAATAGAAGAGGGAAAAAAGTGAAAAAGGAAACAATCCTAGCATTTAATCGGTAAAGCCCTAATTACATATTCAACAAACCATCCAAAATACTAACTTTGATATCAAACCCCTAAAACAATTAATCCAATTAATTATGAAGCAAAATACTAAGAAATTACTGGTTTGGAAGCAGAGGAAGTATCTCGTTTTGGAGGAAGAACTGTCTTGCTACGACGAGTAGAACGCCGCAACGACTAGTTGTCGTGCACCACCATTCTGGAACGAACAATCGCCGGAGACGTGGGCAATGTCTGGAACGATCACTCGTCGGACAACTTCGCTGGAGACGTCGGAGAAAACTTCAAATCATCTCGCCAGTTGAAGTCGCCCTCAATGCGGATTCACTATGGGGCAGCAGTCGAGTAAGAGTGGGGCAGCAGTCGATTTTTTTTTTAAGTGGGGCAACATGGTGACGTGGACGGTGGTGTGACGTGGAACTTTTAAAATTTATTTTTAAAATTTATTTTTAAAATTTATTTTTAAAATTTATTTTTAAAATTTATTTTTGATGAGGTGTTAAAAAATATTATTTTATTCCACGTGGGCATGCCACGTCATGCAATTAACGGGGAAAACGACGGAGAGATGACGGAAGGATATAATTGAGACCACTGTCAAAGTTTAGGATATAATTTGGTATTATTTTCGATTTGGCTACAAATGAGAAAATATCGAAAGTTCATGATGTATTTAGGTATTTACCCTTCAAAAAAAGGAGCGAAGATTTCAACAATAAACAAAGTAATAAGAAATTACCTTTCGAACCATTACGTGGATTAGAATTGGCCATTGACTTTCACTCATAATGCAATAATAATTCTGAAACTTGTAGCTCTATTTTTTGTGATCTATACCAAATCTTTTACCCTCCAACAAAGCACTTAACATTAACCAAGATCTTTATCTAAATATGAAGTCGACAGAATTATATAGTACTTCTCCTCAAGCTCAAACTATGAAGCTAACATCACTTAACCGTTAAGGAAAAAGTATTTAAATAGTGAAATATTTCAACATAATGGTCAATCTATATAAGTACGTGCTACTAACAACATAATAGTAAAAATAATACAACATGATTATTTATGTAGGCATATTAGAAGTATAGATCTCTAAAACAATACTCAGAACTCAAAATATAATTTGTTAACATGGGTGTCATAATTTTAAAGTAATCATACAATGTTAACAAAATTGCTTCCTTCTATGTTACCACAGAAAAAAAGAAATAGTAATGCATCCTTATTTCCGCTGGTTCATGCCATTGTTTCATTGATGCCATATATGGTATAAAAACAGTATCTATAGTCAGAATGTGATATATTAAACAATATACAACCGATAATATCAAACAAATGCTAAGATTCACAAACTTCTAGAAAATCCAGACCTTTTAGCTGACTTACGATTCAGCTATTTTGTCCTTATGTTGATTCTTGTTAAAGAAACAACCATATTTTTATTGAGTCCTACTATGATGTTGACTATGAAAGAGAATTTAATGATAAATAATCCTATCTTTCATGAGGGCAACGAAACATGTGAGGTTGACTATGATTTTATCTGGGATTTATGATGTCTCATTAGCATGCAGTTAACAAACTCTTAAAATTAACTTGTAGAAAACGACAGTGCAGTGATAATTTTTGAGGAAGAGAAAGAAAGAAAGTACCGGTGAAACTTTTCCTCCTTCAACCCTACAATAAAAAACAAACTCTTAGAGCTTTTGAGAGAGAAAGAGAGGAGAGAAAAGTATCAGTAAAATTGAGCTTTTGGATAAACTATCTGTGAAATTTTTTCTTCCTCAAAATGTTAAGCTTTTGAGGGAGACAGATAAAGAAAGTACGTCAAATTTTTTCTCCTTCAACCTATAATAAAAAAAAAAATTACAAATTTTGAGAGGAGAGAGGAGAGTGGATAGAGGACAATGTACCTTTACAGCGTTTGAGAGATGAGAGAGGAGAGAGGACAATGTTACCTTTTGAGAGAGGAGAGGGGACAAGATGTAACCGTAAACCCTAATTAAAAATTATATTACGAATTTTAGTAAGGTAGTGGGGTAAAAATTTGAATAAAACCCAAAAAAAAAATTTAGGTAATGGGTAAAAATTTGGATAAAATCTTAATAGAAAATTAGATTAATAATTTAAATAGGTAAAAATGAGAAAAAATTTAGGGGGGGAATTTGGGGGAGGGGGAGGAGTTTTGGCATCGTAAACCCTAATTAAAAGTTATATTACGAATTTTAGTAGGGTAGTGGGGTAAAAATTTGAATAAAACCGAAATAAAAAATTTAGGTAATGGGTAAAAATTTGGATAAAATCTTAATAGAAAATTAGATTATTAATTTAAATGGATAAAAATGAGAAAAATTTTAGGGGAGGATTTGGTGGTGGGGGGGGGGGGAGAGAGTTTTGGCGGGATGGAATTGTTTATTGTTTATATATATATATATATTCCTTCAATTAAAATACAACCAACACCAGTTTTAGCATTTGGTTTCTAAGATGCATCAACACATAGCAACTCATTCTAGATTCCATTTAGTAAGAATTCACCATCATCTAAAACTTTGCAATTCTTCTTTTTTATCCTCCCAATCACTGAGATATATGCAACCATTGTATCATTCAATGCCTTGTTAAAAATACGTGCAGTAGACCAAGCTTTCTCCCCATATTTAATTCTGTTTCTATTCTCCCAAAATAACCGCATTGAATTTGCTAAAAAGGCTTTTATCCTTGCAGAAACATCTTCAAATGAATCAGCCTCTTTTAGCCATTCTCCTCTTCTCCAAAGCCCTTTATATTTGAATTTCAGCTCCAATTTCTCTTCTACAAAGGTCCAGCAATCATCTGTTGTATCACATTGAAACAGTATATGTTCAATATCATCTTCTTCTTTCTTACAAGCATAACACTTATCAACTTTTGCATTTGTAATTTTACAAAACCACTTTGAAGTAGGTAGTCTACCCCAAACTAGTTTTTAGATAAAAATCTTCACTTTTTTAGATATTTTCACAGCCCACATTTTCCTCCAATTAAAATCAATCTCATCTGAGATAAAATCCTTGTTTTTTAGGAAGCAGTAAGCCTCCTTAGTAGTTAGATTACCATTCAGATTATTCCTCCACGCCCAAGTATCTTTTTCCTCCCTTACATCATACTAAATAGCTTCAATTTTAAGCACCAAATCAGTGCCAAAACATATCAGCAATCTGTCTTCACACCACCCTTCTGTATTCAGCAAGTCAGCAACTACTTTATATCTCTCACATCAATATAAGTTGGCCACCATCTGATGGGCAATTCATCAATCCATAGGTCATCCCATATATCAGATAGGATATGAAAATTCATATCCTGTGGATTTGAGCCCTAAACTCATCCCCTCTCTAGGATTTCTAAATCGGGCCAGCGATGGATTTGGGCCAAAATAAATTCACCCAATATCCGGCTCGATTCTTATCCATTGTTGCAACAAACAATGGATTGGATTTTAAAATCCAATCCACCTCCTTAATCCATCAAAGCAAACGAGGCCTAATAGTATTACAACTTACAACCCATCACTACTGCTACATCACCTCTTAACATTTCATAACAGTGCTATATACTTGAAATACTTACCCAACATATATAACAATAACAACTTTGTTATAATGAATATAACACCGACATATCAAGAATAACACTGCTACAACTTAAAAGAATAAAATGTTGATATAATCTCAACCCTTCATCTCTCCCATACAACTAGGGTTTACAGCATCTCCACCAGCCGCCGCCTGAACTGAGCGATGAGATCGGGTCGACACCGTCGCCAACCAGCGGTGGCGATCTGCCAACAATCGACGCCGCTCAGTGCTGCCACCCTGCGAACCGGCGACCACAGGGACCTGCGGGCAGCCGCCCTGTACGCGGGGCAGTGGCACCTCGCTGGGCGCCACTACTCGACACGGTCGATGTCGACCGAGATGTAGCCACGCGCAGTGTTGTGTCAAGGTAGGGTCGTCCAAGGTAGTGCCGGCCAGCACTGTAGTCGGTGACTGCGAGTTCGAGCATGAAGAAGACTACAAGAAACGACACGATTCAACCATAACATTTCAGATCTGAGATTTTCAATAAGCAAGAACACATCAAAACTCGAAGAAACCACAAGAAAATTCTAGATCTACAAATCTACACAATATCTAGATATAATCTCATCCTAAAATCAATAGTACCCTATGCGAAGAGGAAAAAGAGTAGGAATGTGGATCCTACCTCAAAATCCACCAACTCCAGATAAATTTTCTGGATTCTTCACTATCGCACGTCGCCGCTACTATCTGTCATGTGCTCTCTCGATCTCCGCGATCCACGTCGGCAACCACTACGCAACAAAAAGGGGATTAGGGCGACTTATATAGGCGATTAGTCACACACTTTTGCAAAAATACCTCCGAACAACAAATAATTATGAAACAGTCCCCAACGACTAAAATTATTTAATTATTACATTTTTCGAGGCTTAACAACAAAACCCTGTCAAGATTGGCTTAAACCTCCATATTTGCCTCTACTCCCTACGGCAACTCCTTACCAGGTTCTTATTCTATTTTTCAAGTAACCATTTGCTTCCTCTTCTTCCAAATGAGTTCCTTGTAGCAACAAAATATCAATTTTGTGATTGTGTACCAAAAACCATAAGTAGTCCCCAACTGCCTTCTTTTTCAGACCATTTATGTCCCATGAAACTAGCTTCATTGAGTACTTCTGATTGATATAATGTCACTGTCATCTCTGCCTGGGTCTCCTTCCAGGTTCTCAGAACAAGTATCCTTCGAGTACCTTCTTTTTTTCAATTCTATATTTTTGTACCCAATTAGAACATTCACCAAATTTCTTGCTCCCACTGAACCTCTTCTAGCTTTCAGAACTTTGCCCTCCAAGACTCTTGATTCTAGAGGATCAATTCCCTCATCTAAGAAGTCATCTTTAGCATTGACATTGTTCAGTATCTTGAAAAAAGACTTGCTCATTCTATCAGATAGATCATCTAGCTCAAAGTCTTTTCCTTTTCCTTTTGAAATATTTTCCTCCATTATTTTTTCCACTTAGACCATATGACAAGCCTCAAAGACTACATTCTCCTTTCCCCTATTTCTTTTGATAACTTATATTTTCATCACATCTTGTTTGCCTTTACTGCAACTTCCTTCCACACACATCTCCTCCTTTACAATTAGCTTGTTCATTTTCTTCCTCCCAGTAAAAGCTTCATTTATCATTTCATTATTCTTCACCACATCTGATGCTGCCACCTTAACATTGTTTCTTGTTCTTGAATTTCCACTTTCCTTCCCGACCATTCCCTCAAATGCTGAGTTGTTTAGCACCTTGAAAGAGTTTCTCACTGAGCCATTTTCCTTATTTACCCCTTTCTTAAAGAAAGGTTTTCTCTTCTGGACCTGCACCCAAGGTCCTAAAAGATCTTCTTCTTTACTTTTCTCCACCTCCTCCATCTTATCAGCTTCACTGATATCTTTCTGCATTCTACCTTGTAAACATTTACTCTCTCCATGTCCAATTTTTCTACATCTAAGATAAAGCAATGGCAAGTTCTCATATGTTACAGATTGGAAGAAATTTCCATCTTTTGTATCTATCCACAATCCTTGTTCTATTGGTTTTTTAATATCCAATAGAACACATACTCTTGCAAACTTTCCACGAGTTCCCATTCGAGTATAATGTAATACTCAAAAATCTTAACAATAATATTTTATTCTTGAGTGGGGGATCGTGGGCCCTAGTTAGCGCAGATTGGCGGGAAGCTTCGAGATTAGACCCGAGTAAGCATTTGATGTAGAAAAATTAAGCAAAAATTTATTTGTCTTATCTCTGTGATTTAGCATGGGTGATATAGGGTCTCGAGGCAAATTTGGCGGTGCAATCGGATCTCGAATTGGAGTTAGAACGAGTGAGTTATGGGCTGTTTAAGTCGGATAGCTTAGGTAGGAGTATTTTGGTCCTTTGGACCCAACCGATGTCTATAAATTAGACCCTGGGGTGTGCAGCTAGGGGTTTTGAGCCGCGCGCCATCTGAGGCAGAGGAGAGAGAAGAGAGAGGGCATAGTCGAGGAGGAGGAGCCATCGGAGCTGGATTTTTGCGAGTTCGTCGGTGTCGATCGGGAGAAGATCCTGCGTGTCTTTTCCTTTCGTTTTCTCTCCGTCTGGTGAGTGGATTTAGGTCTTCTCTTCTCTAATTCTTGATTCATGTCGTTGTTCTCATGTTTAGGGGTTTTTCGTTGATTTTTGACGTATTTTTCTCGTATCGAATCGGAAATAAAGAAATCGTGGTTCTTCCTTTGAAAAAAACCCTTGTTGCCTTGTGCAGCCGCTGCCAGGCGGCGGTGGGTCAGGCCGGCGACGGTGCCACCGGTCGGGTCCTAGCCTATCCAGGTCGGCGCCATCGGGCGTGGCCTGCGGTTGGGGCGACTGCCCGACCCTTGGGGCAGCCGGCCTAGCTGATGCCTTTGGGGCCGCCGCCGAGAGCCAGGCGGTGGCGAGCTATCGTCGGACGGTGGGGGACCCGACGGGGACCCCGTTCGGTCGGATCCCCGGTGGTGCGCGGCGGCGGCGGCTGGGGAAGGGGTGGTGGTGGGTGAGGGGAGGAGAAGATGAAGAGATTAGGTGAGGAGATGAAACGGAGGGTTGAGATTAATTTCGGTGAGATGAAGGGTTGGATTGAAGTGGTTGGGATGAAGGGCAGGGATTTGATCTTGTGTAGATGAAGAGTTGGGATCACATTTGGATAGATGTAAGGCTATGATTACATCATGTAGATGGAGAGCTATGATTGCATCTGGTTAAATGGAAGGTTGTGATTGCATCGGGATAGATGTAAGGCTGTGGATGCATCATGTTAGATGTAAGGTTGAGATTTCATCATGGTTAGATGGAAGGCTGAGATTGCATCATGTTAGATGGAAGGCCGAGATTGCATCAGGTTAGATGGAGAGCTGTGATTGCATCTGGTTAGATGGAGGGTTGTGATTGCATCTGGTTAGATGTAAGGCTGTGATTGCAGAATATAGATGGAGAGCTGTGATTGCATCTGATTAGATGTAAAGTTATGATTTCATCATGTGGATGTAGGGTAGTGTTTGCATCTGGTTAAATGTAAGGCCGAGATTGCATCATGTTAAATAGAGGGCTGTGATTGCATCATATTAGATGGAAGACTGTGATGTGATCCTATTTAGATGAAGGGCTGAGATTTCATTTCTGATTTATTGATTGGAATACCGTTATATTTATTCGTAACAGTGATTTATTAAATAAATTAAGATATTTCTTCCATTACTCTAAATAATTATTTCGAGACCTTAAAGCTAGCAAAACTATTCACATAATCGACGTTCCGGATTCATTGGTGAGGACTGTTTTGCCATCAGACCTTCAGATTTTGAAAATAGTAGCCGAGCATCGCCTCATTTTGCGTGCCAAGCTAAAAAATCATACTTTATATATTTTTATGATTCGAACTAAGATGATTCATGGATATAGTAGTTAACGATGTAAATTTTATCCTAGATCAGTGATTTCTATGACGAGTTATTTTATCATGTTCCAGTCCATTGATTTACAGTTGGAGTTTCATTTTGCAGTGCTTTCATGATACACGTGCTTCCTTTCTTACGGTGCTATAATTTTATTTTATGGTTGTTTATTTGTGCTGAGCATTCATGATTTATGAGCACTATTTCTACATATATATCTGTATGTGATTATGATGTATAGCAGCAGGAGGTAGATGATGAGGTATGCACTTGACATACCCTTTATTACTTGTTGATAGCACATATTGTTCATACTTATATACTTGCATTTGTGGTGTTGTGATGTGCTTGTTGCATTTCCCAGAAGCCTCGCTGGTGAGGGGAGGGTATGCCCCAAAGAGACAACGTTGGCCTTATTCTGGAAGTCCGGCGGGTGATGGGAGATCATACCCCAAAGAGACAGTCTGGAGACCCGAGCAGGTGATGGGAACATACGCCCCAACAGGCTAGCTCGGAAGAGCCAGTGTCGATGAGGGGAGGGAATGCCCCAAAGAGATAGCACTGAGCTGGGTGGTAGTTCGGCGGCCACCCGTCTACCTACCCTATGTGGCTATGTGGGACCGACGGGTCCGGGGAGCATGCATATGATTGATGTGTTGCATTCTTCCTATTTTATTGTCATAGATATTTTATGCTTGTTGACGGATATTGACTTCATGCATAAAGTTGTGGATGTATTATTGCTGGTTTCTTCTAACGTTGCTATTACGTATTTATATCGGCTATTTGTGTTTTTATGCATGATGATTGATTTGTTGAATTGATGACTGATCTGCTCACTAAGTCCTAGTTGTTCTTACCCCTCATTACTGTTGTTTTGCAGCACCTGAGCTAGATTAGAGAGGTACCGAGGTGTGGTAGTGCAGCTGGTGGCGGCAGGGCAGTGGGTCTTGTGACATGTGATCGAGGAGGATACCTGAGTCATTTTAGTGTCTCTTTGAGTTGTTGAGTCATGTTGACTCGGGTCGTGGTTTCCGCATTTTATTTTTATTTGGGGAGTCTTGTTTATTTATTTGAACTCCTTTTTAATAACTTGTTCAGTGTATTCATATTGAGTTTTGGTTTCGTTTGGTTCGTGATGTCATGTCTATTATTTTCACACACAAAAATCTCTCACTGTTCAGGTTATTGTTGTTGTGTTTGAGTTGGGTTAGGCTTCGGAATACGTGGCGTATCCTGGCCGGTCATACCGGATTTGGGGTGTGACATATAATCATTAATATTTATGGACTTTCTAATTCCAATTGCAATTTGAGGTAAAATTGAAGGATGCATAAACTCATACGGTAAAACCAGGAAATTGATTCCAAACAATGACTACTGAAATTTCCTCTTTTAGTGGCTGAAAACTACTTTTCCACGAAATCAAAGAGAGGGCATGTCCTCTAAGGAACTAGGGCCCCTCAGAAACAACCTTCCAATAATCATCATCACTACCAAATTTGAATATGAAAAACCCAGCAGCAAGGTCATTTATTTGGCAATCATTATTTAATTTCCATATTTTCATAAGTAGATTTCTAACTAGATCCAAAGGTGGAGTTCAACCAAAAAATTTACCATACAAATAAGATTTGTACTCATACCATACAAATAAGATTTGTACTCATACCTCACAGTCTCCAAATCCTTTTCCTCTATTGTGATCCTGCCCTTTGCATTATTCTGAATCTTATTGATCTTCTCCGACAGCTCTTTGGAACAGTTACAATCTTCCTCCTCTCTAGATTTTCTGAATAAGCCCACCCAGTATGATGGCTGCGAACGCAGCTTCTGCCCATTTCCAAATCCTTTCATCTTCTCTGAAAGTTTTCCTTTGATCTCCTCAAAGTTTCTCCGATCAGCACTCCAGGAAGATACTCCCGCCTCCAATCCTTGAACAACGACCCTTGGATTCGGCGAATCAGGTGGAACTTTTGGTCTTGGGATGGGCGAAGAAGTTTTCGCCAGAATCGCCTTTGACCTAGTCAACTCCATTTTCTACGGCAATTAGCAATAATTGCTACTCCTCTTTCTCTCTCCTTTATCATGAAATTCCGTATTCAACATAAATTATCATTCACCTTTTGCAATAAGTGTTTATAAAAACTTCTACCTTCTTGTAAGGATAATTACTTTTGTTTAGGATGCATATTAAACACAAACTACATTAAGAGGGTGTTTGGTACATTATCATTTAAGATTACTGAGGATCTAAATTATCACCCAAATAGATTATCACTTTTAAAATTACTGGTAATGTTATATTACCATGTTTTGCATGTATTGGTAATTTCGCCAGTAATTCATATTACCTTATTTTGTATAAAAAAATTACTGAAAAACTTATATCTTTAATTAAAATACTTTCAAATAGAATATATATATAATAAAATAAATAGAAAAATAAAAATAGGGATTACCACTTTAGGCGAGGTTTTTTTTCTATGTTAATAGAGAGAATTTTAGTAGAGAGTATTTTTCTCAAAAATAAAAAAAATAACATTACCACTTTATTGGTAATCCACATAGTCATCCCCTCCCTTGGTAATGTGAATTACCAATTGAGCGGTAATATAGATTACCATGGGCATCCAGATTACCGATGGGTCAGATAATTTCCAGTTATTTATTTCAAGCCAAACGCGATAATCTGATGGGTCAGATAATTTAAATTAAGATTATCGATAATTCATTTAGATTACTTCATACCATAGGCTCCCTAATAGTTAGATCAAAATCAAGTTCAATTGAGAGTGCATGGAATTGCATTTCATTTCATTGACTTGAACTTTATTTTGTCAGCTTGGTCTCAAGCCAACTCAAGTTGGATCGACTTAATATATTGGAGTTCAAATTGGAGTGGAAGCATGATACCGACAAATTCAAAGTGATACTATTCTCAAGCTATAATTTTCATAGTTCATATATTACTAACAAGAAGCAACATCAAACGATACAAGAACAAAAAATTTAAGGGGGGAAATCCTTCACAACTAAGGAAAAAATCATATACTAAAATCACTTAGGTTTGTTGGACATCACATTAGACAAGGTGAATAGTATGATTACTAATCTTTTATCTAATTTTAATTTTAATAGTATGGTTACTAATCTTTTATCTAATTTTAATTTTAATTATTTCTTGATTGATTAGGCAAAAATACAATTCAACTAGTTAAATAAGTGCGGAAATAATAAATGGAACAATTAAGCACTAGTAACCACACAAGCAAATGTCAATGCAAACACGATCGATTTATAGTCGTTCGGGACTCTTTCCTACTCCACTATCCAAGCATTCCGCTTAGGATTTCCAACTTAACTTTATTAAATTAAATTTGTTTACTTACACTTGATGACTTTTCACCGGAGAGTCTCCGCTCTCACACCAAAGACACTTTCACACCTGAAAGTCTTTGTCTTCACACCGAGAGCACTCTCCTACCTCAAACCCAAAGGACGACAAAAACTAATCCAAGTAAACTAAGTTATACCAATACACTAAGGCAACCTCCAAACTCACAGACCTAGCAATCTAGGTTTACACAATTTCAAATACAATGAAATAAACAACAAAACACAACAATAATAGAGCAAATAAATAAAAAAAATTATACTTAGTTCCAACACAAGTTCCCTAGTTCTCTTGATGCCTTTAGATGATGAATCAATGAAGAGCAAGACCAAATCAAGGAATCAACACTAAAACTAGAGTTTGCTCAAAGAATAGCTCAATAAGACTTAGCAAATTCAATGGATGGTGCAATGAAGCATTATATAGATGGGAAGGTAGGTCTGAGGTTTATTTATGAAGATCCCAAAGGCATGGGCTCAAAAAGAGTCTTTCGTCGGATCAAAATAGATTCATTGGATATTTCGGTTGATCATGGGTCAAATATCAATTGATCGAACTGTTACTGGAAATTCCAGTATCAGTCGATCGAAGGTTGACCTAAGATCGGTCGGTAACTTGGCATTTGGCTATTTTTTTCGGTTTTTGATTTTTCGGGTTTTGGGTCCCAGTTTCAAGTTTTGGAGTTCTTTTACATCATGGAGAGGATTATACATTTAATCTAGACACCCTAAATCTAAGCTCTATCTTCCCGACAAATCTCGAGCATCGACGAGTGTCCTTCCAATTTCTCTTATTTATTCAGATCGCGGACGTCGCGCGCAAACCAACTTGGAATCTAAAAATATTTCTTCATGAAAGCATTAGTTACATATTTATTATCATCAAAACCGAGATTAAGACCTAGGTTGATAATCTTAGGTCAACAAGGTTGTGTTTGGTACTGGACTGGACTAGCACTACTAGAAACTTGGTCTTCAGCAACGGCTATCAGCAATGGCCGCTCAAGCCGTTGCTATTTGCAACGGCATTCTTACGGCCGCTCGAGCCGTTGCAGATATGTTGTATCTGCAACGGCTTTCTAACGGACATGCGAGCCGTTGCTGATGATTTTAATTATCAGCAACGGCTTTCTAACGGATAAGTGAGCCGTTGCTGATGATAACTTATTAGCAACGGCTTGCTAACGGACAAGTGAGCCGTTGCTGATGATAACTTATCAGCAACGGCTTTCTAACGGGCGAGTGAGCCGTTGCTGATAAGTTTATATAGGTCGCAGATCGCGCCCGGCCCCCTTCTTCCTCCCGCTGCTGCCGCCGCCGCCTCCTCTCCTTCCTCTCGCCGCCGCTGCCGATGCCGACGACGCCTCCCGCTGCTGCCGACACTGTCAGGTATCTGCCCTCCGGCTGCCGTCTCTTCCCGTTGCGGCCGATAGAAAATCTGACTGAAACCCTAAAAATAGGGTTTCGGCCGGCGGCGGTCGGCCGATGGCCACCGCCGGACCTTGTGCATTGGCCGGACAGTGTGTCCGGCCAGTGTACGCCGGCGCCGGAGTCCACCTGACTCCGGCGCCGGAATTTGTAGTTTAATATTATTTTATTATTGTTAATTAATTGTTAATTAATTATTTAGATTAATTATTTAATTTGTTAGAATAATTTTTAGGGTTTAGATTAATTTCGGAATTATCCACTTCGGACGCGCGCCGGAATCGTCCACTTCGGACGCGCGCCGGAATCGTCCAATTCGGACTCGCGCCGGAATCGTCCACTTCGAACGCGCGCCGGAATCGTCCACTTCGGACGCGCGCCAAAATCGTCCAATATAGACTCGAACTGTCTCGAAACATTTAGAAAATAATCATCCATCCGACGAGTTGATATGTTTCACGTACGCATCGACGAGTCGGATATGATTTAGCAAAACCTTAGATCCGTTCGGGGATTGTATGTTCGTGTAAAAGAAGTAGATGATCTTTTATACGACGTACAATTCTTGAATTGTCCCTGATTGGACAATTTGGAAATATAGTTATTTGTACTGCACTTACGTTTTTATTTTAACTGTTAACTAATTATTCTAAATTTCGGCAACATCTCTCTTGTTCTCCGATACGCGCCCAGATGATATGTGTATTCGGAGAACTGTAGGGAGATGCTGCCGAAATTTAGAATAATTAGTTAACAGTTAAAATAAAAACGTAAGTGCAGTACGAATAACATAAATCCCGAATGGAATAGGACAATCTCACCTAAAGATATTAACCAAAGAAATTGTCATTGATTGACAGAATCATGTCGGCTGATCGAAGTTGGATGTACCGACGTCTTGATCGTGGAGCTTTAACGAATGAGTTTCGATTAGGCGTAACGTACTTCCTAAATTTCGCCTATTCGAATCGGAATTTCGTTAGCATGGGTGATCAAATCCGATGTTCGTGCCGTATTTATTCGAATGGACGATTTTTGGATCGGGAGACTGTCACTCTGCATCTATATACCAAAGGATTTGCACCAAGATATTTTCTATGGACTTGTCACGGGGAGTCACGCGAAGTCGGGACGTCGAGCAATCCTGTCGTTTAGACATATGGTGAATCTTCCTCTGCTGGTGCTTCTTCATCCGGTCAATGTAATCCCTATAGAACTATGATACTTGATAGTCTTGGAGGTCAATTCCACCTGAATGATAATGTTG
Organism: Canna indica; assembly: GCA_034359265.1. Lineage (NCBI taxonomy): Eukaryota > Viridiplantae > Streptophyta > Magnoliopsida > Zingiberales > Cannaceae > Canna > Canna indica. The sequence goes on from CP136892.1 coordinate 19,063,088, forward strand.
ATCGGCCAGTTCTTCAGACATCAGTCCCACCAGATACTACAGCGGTTGATATCACAGAAGTACAAACGGCGGTAGAGATTGAATTACCGAATAAAGAAGCTGCAGAATTTTACGAGATGTTGAAAGCTGCCGATGAACCTTTGTATGAGAATTATCCTAAATACACTAGGTTTTCAGCAATGACACAGCTCTTAAACATCAAGGCCGATTGTAATATCAGCGGAGTTGCGTATGATCGGATTGCTGGATTGATTAATGGAATGCTGCCTACTGATAACAAGTTTGAGCCAACTTTTTATAAGACTAAAAAGCTAATGAGAAAATTGGGGCTTGGGTACGAAAAAATACACGCGTGCCAAAATAACTGCATTTTATATTATAAAGAAAATGTGCAGTTGGATAAATGCTCTGTATGTCAACACCCTCGTTACAAGGAGAAGAAATCGGTCCGACAGAAAAATATCCCGTTTAAGGTGCTTCGGTATTTTCCACTAACACCGAGGCTTCAAAGATTATTCATGTCGGAAAAGACAGCCCCCTACATGAGTTGGCATGCAAGAAGTCGTGATGATACAGTAATGACTCATCCATCTGACAGTGAAGCATAGAAACATTTGGATACATGTTATCCTTCATTTGCTAGGGATACTAGAAATATCAGATTGGGATTGTGCACAGATGGTTTTAATCCGTTTGGACATTCTGCAACTCCTTATTCAGTTTGGCCAGTGCTGCTGACAGTTTATAATTTGCCACCGTCAATGTTCATGAAAGATGAATTTATTTATCTTTCGATGATTATTCCGGGTCCTAAGGGTCCGCGAAAAGAAATTGACATATTTCTCAGACCCTTGATAGATGAATTGAAAACATTGTGGACTGAGGGAGCTGTCACTTATGATTGTCATCGGAAGCAAAACTTCAATTTAAAGGCCGCGGTCTTGTGGACAATCAATGATTTCCCGGCGTACGGCATGTTGTCGGGTTGGAGAACTCACGGCCGACTCTCTTGTCCGTATTGTATGGAACACTCTAAATCAATCAGTCTTCAGAACGGACGAAAAATCTCATTCTTTGATTGTCATCGTCGATTCCTACCGGTTAATCACCAGTATCGAAGGAATCGTAATAAATTTACTAAGGGCAGAGTCGAAAGAGATGGGCCACCACCGATGTTGTCTGGTGAACAAATGTTAGCACGTGTTTCAGCACTTCCAGATATAGTATTTGGTCCCAATGAAAAAGTGTCAGGTTTTGACCAAACACACAACTGGGTGAAAAAAAGTATCTTTTGGGAATTGCCCTATTGGAGTTCATTATTGATTCGACATAATTTAGATGTCATGCACATTGAAAAAAATGTGTTTGATAATATTTTCAACACTTTGATGGATATTTCTGGAAAAACTAAAGATAATGTCAAAGTCCGACATGATCTGAAAATACTTTGTAAAAGACCAGAGTTGGAGTTACAAGAGGTCAACGGACGATATCTGAAACCGAAGGCCCTATATGTGTTAAATAAACAACAGATCAAAGATGTTTGTCAATGGGTAAAAGAACTCAGATTACCCGATGGATATGCTTCAAACTTATCTCGATGTGTGAACGTCGATGATTGCAAAATATCAGGGATGAAGAGCCATGATTGTCATGTATTCATGCAGAGATTACTTTCGATCGCATTTCGAGATCTTCTACCTGATAATATTTGGGGTCTGTTGACTGAATTAAGTATGTTTTTTAGAAACATCTGTGCAAATGTCCTTCGAGTCGAAGATATGTCAACACTTGAAAATAATATTGTTGATATCATATGCAAGCTGGAGCAGTTTTTCCCTCCTGCATTTTTTGACTCGATGGAGCATCTACCGATACACTTGGCATACGAGGCACGAGTTGGTGGCCCCGTTCAATATCGGTGGATGTACTTATTTGAAAGATACATGAATCGTCTGAAGAAAAAAGTAAAGAACACCGCAGCTGTTGAAGGATCAATATCTGAATCGTACATCATCCAAGAAATTTCAACATTCTGCTCATTTTACTTTGAATCGACAGTACAGACAAGATTTGATCATCTTCCACGTAACGACGACGGGGGTGTTCGACATTTAGATGGACGTTTAAATGTATTTTGTCACTCTGGTCGTGCTTTTGGTTCTCGTCCATCTCGACACTTAAGCGATGAAGAGTATCATTTGGCACACTTGTATGTATTACTCAATTGTCCAGAGATTGAACAATTCATTGAAATATTTGACATTGAGATGGTGCAAAAATACTCTATTCACAACGATCAAGAATTGGAGAGATTATGGAATCGTGATTTCCCTATTTGGATTTAGACTTACAGCAAAGATCACAGAGCTGAAATAGATGAAAGAATATTTGAGTTTGTTAGTGGACCGTCGCGACTTGTGTCATGCTATAGCGGATATTTTGTTAACGGGTATAAATTTCACACGGTTGAATATTCATTTACAAAAAAGACGATGAATGCTGGGGTCTGCGTGAAAGGGACAACCTATGTTGAATGTGATATGGATTTTTATGGACTGGTGGAAGAAGTGATAGAGTTGCACTACTTCGGCTTGAAATCAGTGATCCTATTTAGATGTCATTGGTTCGATACAACAGAAAGGGGAATGAAAGTTCATCCAAAATACAAACTTGTTGAGGTTAATTACAAATCAAAATTGGCAGCAAATGAGCCTTTTATATTGGCATCACAAGCCGAACAAGTATATTACGCGAAGTATCCGGCTCGAAATAAAGATAGAGCAGATTGGCGTGTAGTCTGTAAGACAAAAGGTAGAGAAAAAATTGATCCGATAGTAGGAGAAAATGAGCTGATACCTGATATGACACATGGTTTCTATCAAGAAGATGATCCTCTTGCTGTAGATCGTATTATTCCAATACTCGAGGATGCAGACACAACGTCAATTCAATTAGAAGTTGAATATGCTGATGATGACGATCATGAAATTGAGGAAGTTGGACATGAAGAAGAGGAAGAAGAGGAAGAAGAAGAAGAATTCGAAGACTATTATTCAGATGAAGAGGAATAATTGTAAAGTATATATTTTATTAAATATATCTCTACTATTTATACAATAATCTAATTATATGTCTGTTCGACAGATATGTCTGGTCGTGGTTATCGACGCAGGAGAGCTTCGGAGTCTCAGATCGATGAGACTCCAGCACTTACTCATGCTGCTGATCCTCCTGTTGCTGATCCTCATGAGGATGATACTGCCGAGGCTAGTACATCCAGACGCAGGCGGCCACGCGGGCCGAACAGGTGGCAGCCTCCACCAGCCACAGAGTCACGTAGATTGATTAGCATGATTGGGGAGCGGTAATATATCATGAATTATGAATCATTACAAATTCATTATATCATAATATAATATTAAAATTTATTTTTTTTGTGCAGGTTCGAGCAAGAAGAAGTGTCGAGGAGCATTTCTTCTACTATTCAACGATACATGCACGGGGCATGGCCTACGTGGTCTCACGTGCCTAGCGAGCACGTCGACATGTTATGGCGCGAGTTTGAGGCACGTATTATTATTATTTTTACATGCATGATGATATATTAATATTGGTACTGATATTATTATTTTGCAGGCTCGCTATACATGGGCCGAGGACCAGAGGCCCTTCATTTACGCTGCCTGGGAGGCTATTTCCCGGGCAAGGTACAACGGGCAGCTGGGGCAGGCTCGGTCCCAGGCGATGGCCCGAGCTGGGACCACTAACATCGCGGAGACTCGAGGATACGGCCCCGGTTGGATTACTCCGGATATATGGGACCAGCTCGTGGGAATATGATCGACGGATCGATGGCAGGAGGTTTCTTGGAATGCGGCTAGAAATCGCATGTCGGGGGGAGCAGCGCGTCACACCGGCGGCTCTGTTGCATTTGCAGTGCACGCGAACCGTATGGTAAGTATATCTTTTAATTATATATTTTATTTGTTACTATGTGTACTAATTAATGTATTTGTTTTGTAAATGTAGACGACGGTGTCGGATGACGGGACTGTCCAGCGACCCTCCCCGATGGCGGTGTTTGAGCAGACTCACCGTCGAGCACATGGGACGGGGGAGTACATCCATAACCGCGCTGCATACATTGTGGTAATTATATATTTGTTTAAATTATTCATTATATATTTATAATTTAAGTTTTATGATAAATATTAAACAAAAAAATCAAACTCAAGTAGGAGACCTACAGCCAGACGGTGGTGCAGCGCGGGGGTACCCCCGAGGACTTTGACGTAGCATCGTGGGTCGAGGCCGCAGGTGGCTGGGACCATGGCCGCGTATATGGCTTCGCAGATAGTGGTCATGCGCGAGCCGTACTAGGGCCACTTGGGGCACCGACCCCTCCGGTCGCTGGTGAGCGGTCGTCCACCTCTAGATCCAGTTATGATCATAGTAGCAGAATAAGGACTCTAGAGGACACGGTCGCGCGTCAGAGTCGGATGATGGAGGAGATGCATGCTATGCTACGTAACATGTCAGGTCATCCTGAAGCAGGCATCTCTTCGGCATCATCTAATCCATCGTCCTTGAGTCAGTCCACGCCGGTGTACACTCAAGCACTCCAGACCCCGCCATATGATCCAGACCATCCTCCATCGTGGTCGTGAGATTTTGTTTATATTGACTTTGTTACTGAGATATTGAACTTGTTTAATTTATATTGACTTTGTTACTGAGATATTGATACTTCAATTTTGCATTTGAATTGTTTTTATACTATCGTGGATAATTATCAATATAAATATAATTGTTTTGATGTATATCTTGGTGTGTTTGTGATGTGTGAATGAATTTGTGTATGAGTGTATGGGTGTGTGAGTTATGTATCAGATAATGTATCAATGTATCAATGGAAATTTGGAATTTTAAATTTTTTCGTTACCAGGTTCACATCATCAGCAACGGCTTTCCCACGGCTGTCCGTGGGAAAGCCGTTGCTAAAAGTTTATCGAAAGCCGTTGCTGATGACCTACAGCAACGGCTTAGCGACGGGCTTTTACTAACGGCGTTGCTACGGACTCAGCGGCCGTTGTTATTAATGTTATCAGCAACGGCTCGGTGTCCGTTGCTGATAATGTTTTTAGCGACGGCCCGAGCGGCCGTTGCTGATACGTCGCTAAGTTATCAGCAACGCGAGTTTCTGTCACGGCTCTATTGCAACGGCTCGGCCGTTGCTGATGCTCTTCAGCAACGGCGCAGCAACGGCATCAGCCGTTGCTGATGCCCATTCTTCTAGTAGTGTAGTACTTCTGGGCCTGGGCAGGATTAGGCCCAATGACGCCTACACTCATGAACCAAACTTGAACCAAGCCAAACGGCTTATCCCGGGAGCTCCACCTGACCATACAAGGACATCTATGTCCTCATTAATCACGAAGGATTCGTCATCACGAGCTTGACATCTCCGGGATCAGCCTCGACCCATTCCGAGCAACATCCCAACGAGATTACCGGGCGGCACTATTGTCATTCTTTTCTCATCCTGCAATATATACAAACATGACACGCATTGGGTCACCTAGAGTCTAATTTATATTACCTCCACCTTGATCACATACTGACTTGAGCATCAGAGTGTCTTTTGTAGGTTCTCCCTCTGGAATTACACTTGACGAAGAGACACACCTAACCGAACTGTGATGCTCTGACCTTCAAGCAGGAACATTTGGCGCCCACCGTGGGGCCAAGTAAATCTTACCTGTCCCGTCAAGGTTGGAACTCGGAGTCAGGTGAACGCCGCCGCACTTAGGCAACAACCTATCGGTGATGCACCTTCGCTACCTGGAGACGCTGGAACAGTGAGGAGCAACGCTCCAACATTAACCAATCCTCTACCAAAAGTATTCCAACGTCGAAAAAATGACCTTGAGGCGGAGAACCAATGGTTAGCAGCCTAGATCGAGATGCTGACGTGGTCCCGAGAACAACATCCGACCAACTACAAGTGACACTGCTTAGATCACGAAGAAAGCAATCACTCAAAAAGGAGAATGTTAGTTTTTGTCCTCCAAGACGAGATCTTCGGCACGCCTCGCATGAGAAAGGAGATAGACCTAGGGTCATAGAGATTGCTAACCCTCTTCCCGTTGATTCGGGATCCTTCGCCAAACACATTATGGCGGCATGCCCTCCACCTAGATTCAGACTACCGACCACGATGAAGCCCTATGATGGAATGGGCGACCCGACTATACACTTGACGATGTTCAGGTCCATGATGCATCTTAAAAGAGCGACCAACCATGTCCTCTACAAATCCTTCCCGACCTTCCTCAAAAAAGTTGCATTATCGTGGTTCTCTTTTATTCCACTGGGGTCTATATACTCCTTCGTGGAACTCTCCCGCGCCTTCACCACCTGATTCTCTTCATCCCGGATCTACTCCAAAACCGAGGACGCCCACCACTACATCAAGCAAGAGCAATATGAACCTCTAAGGGATTATATGTGAAGATCTCAAGCTATGACTGTGGAGATCCCAAATCTCGACCCCCCCCCCCCCCCCCAATTCGAGCTCTTTTATGCCAAACACGGGTTGAAACCCGAACACTTCACTGACCAGATTGCCTTGGCAAAGCCAACAGACATGGCCGAGTTCCAAGAGAAAACAGTGAGCTATATAGAAATGGAGGAGCTCCGTGAGGCTAGAAAAACCGAGAGGCAAAATGTTAAAGATACTATCGAGGACAAGAAATCCAAAAGGACTAATTGTTATACCTGAAAATATTTTTGGACCTAGTTGTAAAAATATTTCTTAGAGGGGCCTTTTAGCAAAAATGCTAATCCTATTTAATTAAGCCCTAACCCCTCTCTAATCCTTTTTCCTCTCTCGGTTCCTGTAGCAGCGGCGGTCGACGGAGGATTTTGAGGCGTCGGCGGTGAGAAGACTCCGGTGAATCGGAGTTCGGAGGAGATTTCCGGTAGGATTCCCATCCTCCTCCTTCGTTTCGTGTAGAGTAACTTCGGTTGGGATGAGATTTGCCGTGGATATTTTTGTAGATTTCCAAATCTAAAATCTTTGTCGTTCCTTCGAGATTTGGTGTCGTTTTTTTTTGTGATGCTATTGTCGAATCGAGCCTTTTGGTGTTGTCGTTTCAAGTCGACGGACTGCTTGCAGTCCGAGTAGTCGACGGGTAGGGATTTGAAGATCCGATCGGCTCCGTCAACCTCGACAGAGTCGGGTCGCGCTCGACTGAGCGTTGCTCGTGCGATTGGTGACCGCACGGAAGCGCGGCGCATAGTAGTCGGGCAAGATACCTCCGTCGGATGTGGCGTTGTCGTCACCGTCAGATGCAGCGCCGCGAGTTGCCACGGCGACAGCGCGCGAGGGCGTAGCGTCGCGCGGGGCGGGGAGGGGCGCGATCGCCCCCGATCTGGACCGCCGCCCTTGGTTTTTTGTCGTCGCCGGTTCGCAGAGCAGCGGCGAAGTCGAGGGCGCCGGCGTCAGGCTCCAACGGTGACCCGATCGGCCGGGAGGGTCGGGGGTGGCGGCTGGTAGGGATGGCGACGGGGTGGATGCGGCGCGGGTGAAGAGGAAGGGTGAAGTTTATAACATGTTATATTAGTGTAATATGATTATAAATATATATCAGTGTTATATTCTATATATCGGTGTTATGTTATTGTATCAGTTGCTTATTATTTTTAGAAATATAATAGTGGTATATGGAATGATATAAAAGTTGTTCGTAGCGCTGCGGTTGTAGCAGTGACACGAGTTGTAACACTGTTCATAACACTGATATATATATATATATATATATATATATATATATATATATATATATATATATAAGGCTTTATTGCTATCATTTTAAATAATTATTTGGAGGCTTTATAGTTGGTCAAATAAGTCTTATTATATATGAATTTGGACCTTCTCGACGCCCCGAATCCATTGGTGGAGTCAGTTTTGTCGTTTGGCTTTCGGATGTTGAAATAAATATGCGTTATTGCCTTGTTTTGCGTGTCGGGTCGAAAAGTATTATTTTATCGGTTTTCATGGTTTCTACCCGAGTTATTCTTTTTTGGTAGTTGTTGTTAAGGTGAATCTCATCCTAGATCGGTTGTTACCCTATGTCGAAATATATCTTGTTGTTCTATTTCATTGAAAATTTATGTCTACTGTTGTTGAAACTCCTTATGCATATTTGTTGAAACATGTTGCCAGCATGCTATTTTTATATGCATATTAATTGAGGATACTAGTATAGATGTTGCATGCCTTATCTGTTGATAACATCTTAAGCTGTTGTTTATATATTTAGTTCATATAAGATGACATGACTACTAGCATTATATTAGTCGAGTTGTAGTTGTATAGTTGTTGACATGATGCATAGTTGATCTTTTGCTGGGCGATAGCCCTGGACACTGTTGATATATATTGCCCAAGGTGTAGGGCAAGTGACACCGGTGATCACCTATTTATCACACTGGTTGTGTGTACGGCGTCGAGGTGTTAGACGTCGACGGACTACCATTTTTGGATAGTCGCATCTCTAGGTGGAGCGGGCTTGAGGTGCCACTCTCGGGGTGCGAGAGTGCGGGGGAAACCCAATGTCCACTATGCTCTTGATTGGGTTTATGACCACATACTCATATAGATGATAGTTGACATAGTTGATTGGTATAGGTGCATTGAGTAGATGGTTGAATCATATCTTCCGTTGTACACATGGCATCATAACATCTTGTTGAAATCCTACTCAGCCTTCTGCTAATGTTTGTTATTTTTGCCTCAGATTCTCAGGTATGACGGCATTATCTTATGGGGTAGCTAGAGTTTTGGAGGAGGAGGAGACGTCTTCCGCACAGCATTTAGTTTTCTAATTTATTAGTTGAACTATGCACTTTTAGCTAGACTTTAGAATTCATTGTTCACTTATGGACTGTTGAACTTTTATTATTATCTGGTTGGACATTCGATTGGAATCTGGTTGTAAATTTAAATTCAGTCCATTTTGATATTGTTGTTCTGTTGCTAGTTGCACTTCTCCTAGGTGAGGTCTCTTATATAGGGATAAACCTAGGCGGGGTGTAACAATTTCGTATCAGAGCCTAGGATCGTCCTCCTCCATAGGATTGTTGGGTGTTTAGGTCTAAGGATGAGATTTCACCTTACTGTAAGATAATAAGTTGATTTTAAAATTTTTGGTTGTTGGTTGAATGTGAAACCTGAGCCGTTCTTTCCTTTTAGGAAATATGGAGGCTAGAGGTAGCTCGGGTGTCAGGACTGCCTTCAGAGGTGGACGCCGAGGTCGAGGTCGAGGTCGAGGCGGTAAGCAGGCTGCACAGACTCAGAGGGTTAGTCCAGTTCCAACCAGAGTCGAGCCAGACTTGGCAGATGATGCCCCTTTGGCTCAGTTTCAGCGTCGAGCATGCTCGAGCCATAGGCCCAACCAGAGTAGCGCTCGGGGTGGCCGAGCGAGAGGGCAGACCGAACGGATGGAGCCTCAGCAGCAGTCCGATTCTGAGTTCGATTCTGACTCAACTTATAGTGAGGATACACCTTCTGAGATATCTGCTGGAGAGTCTTCAGATGATTCACCGGTGCAGCCGCAGCCAGTAGCTCGGTATGACCCAGTACAGCCTGAGTCTCTCGAGAGGCGAAAGATGAACCGTCTGAATCAGTTTCTGCGCCTAGGGAGAGGCAAATTCGATAGTTTTTCTGGGACCATCGACCCTGCAGTGGCTCAGTCATGGGTCCGCAAGGTGGAGCGGGCCTTTGGTATATTGTGCTGTCCAGAGGAGGATCAGGTCGGTTTGGCGACTTACTGCTTTACTGGGGAGGCTTTGGTTTGGTGGGAGGTGCAGCAGAGGCTACTGAGAGGGAAGGCGATCTCTTGGAAGAGATTCTTGAAGATATTCTTCAAGAAATATTATCCAGCTACCTTTGCGAGGCAGAAGTTGCAGGAGTTTGTTCAGTTACGTCAGGGGACGAGGCGAGTGGTAGAGTATGCCAGCAAGTTTGATGCGCTCGCGATGTTCATCCCAGATTTGGTTTCCACCAGTAGCAGACGGGCAGAGTTCTTTTTCAACGGACTGAACAACTCCATTAAGGGGTTGATGGCTAGTGAGGAGCTGGATAGCTATGACAGAGTCCTGAGGCGGGCGCTACGGGCGGAGGCGACTCACGCCGAGATGTTCCCGGATCGTCAGCAGGTTGAGGCTAGCCAGCCATCTCAGGCTCAGAGTCAGGGTGGCGAAGGACAGAGACAGTCGGGACAGTCTCATTCCAGGAAGCACAGAGGGCGCAGAGATGGTGGCAGAGAATTTGGGCAGCCGCAGGCCAAGAGGGCCAGATCTGCACCAGCCCAGTCGCAGGCATCTTCGCGACCTACTCAGCAGTCGGAAGGTCAGTCGAGCTGAGGTCAGTTCCACTGCTTTAAGTGTGGGGATGCTTCCCACTCTGTTAGGGACTGCCCACGGTCGCAGAGTCTTTGCTTTAGTTGTAAGCAGCCAGGCCACATCAGTAGAGAGTGCCCGACCAGGCAGCAGACAGGAGGCCAGAGCTCTCAGCAGCAGTGATAGAGGGGCCCGCAGCAGAGCACCCAGCAGTCTGCCAAAGTGTTCGCACTGACTCAGCAGCAGGCCCAGGAGGCTTCTGGTACAGTTGTTAGATGTATAATCTAGATTTTTAGTATTCCTGCATCATTGTTGATTGATACTGGCTCTACGCATTCTTTTATTGCTCCTCATATGATTGAAAAGTTGAATATGGAGCCTACATCTAGTGCGACGAGCCTGGCCGTGCATACACCATTTGGGGATGTGCTAGTGTCAGAGTTATAGTTGAGTGGGTGTAGACTCGGCTTTGGTGGCCATGTTTGTTTAGCTGATCTATTGGTGTTAGACTTCTCTGAGTTTGATATTATTCTGGGTATGGATTGGCTTTCTGCCAACCATGCTAAAGTTGACTGTCATGGGAAGACTGTAACAATATCACCTCCAGGATTGCCTTCATTTGAGTTCTTGGGAGTGAGAGAATCTATGACTCCCTTAATCTCAGCACTACATGCCCGACGATTGCTAGCTCAGGGGTGCCTTGGCTTTACTGCATCATTGGTGGGCACTTCCGAAAGCAGTCAAAGTCGGCTTGAGGATCTACCTGTGGTCTGTGATTTTCCGGATGTGTTTCCGGATGAGTTACCAGGATTACCCCCGGTGCATCAGACTGACTTCACCATTGATTTGCATCCTAGTACCGCTCCTATCTCGAAGGCACCGTACAGAATGGCACCTAAGGAGTTGGAGGAGCTGAAAGAGCAACTGCAGGAGCTGTTGGATAAGGGGTTCATCCGACCCAGTGTCTCACCCTGGGGAGCTCCAGTGTTGTTTGTAAAGAAGAAGGATGGCTCTATGAGGCTTTGCATTGATTATAGGCAGCTGAACTCGGTGACTATAAAGAACAGATACCCTCTTCCCAGGATCGATGATCTGTTTGATCAGTTGCAGGGGACGAGTGTGTACTCCAAGATTGATCTGAGATCAGGCTATCATCAGCTCAGAGTTAGAGATGAGGATGTTCAGAAGACTGCATTCAGGACTCGGTATGGGCACTACGAGTTCTTGGTTATGCCGTTTGGGTTGACCAATGCACCAGCGGCATTTATAGACTTGATGAACCGTATTTTCATGGGCTTTCTTGATCGGTTCGTCGTGGTGTTCATTGATGATATTTTGGTGTACTCTCGCAGTGAGGAAGAGCATGAAGAGCATTTGAGGATGGTGCTTGGTGTGCTGAGGAAAGAGCAGTTGTGTGCCAAATTCAGCAAGTGTGCTTTTTGGTTGAAGGAAGTTAGCTTCCTTGGTCATGTGATTTCTGGAGCCGGCATTGCAGTGGATTCTCAGAAGATTAATGCAGTGTCCGAGTGGCAAAGGCCTAGGACAGTCCACGAGATTCGGAGTTTCTTGGGACTAGCAGGCTACTATCGGCGATTTGTTGAAGGTTTATCAAAGATCGCTTCACCCTTGTCTAGATTGACAAAGAAAGGAGTGAAATTTGTGTGGGATGACCGGTGCGAGGCGAGCTTCCATGAGCTCAAGAGGCGGCTCACTAGTGCACCTGTTTTGGTAGTTCCATCTGGATGTGACGGGTTTGTGTTGTTTACAGACGCCTCCATTCAGGGACTTGGAGCTGTGTTGATACGGCATGAGAGAGTGGTTGCTTATGCTTCTCATCAGTTGAAGGAGCATGAGAAGAACTACCCAGTGCATGACCTGGAGTTAGCAGCGATCATATTTGCTCTGAAGATTTGGCGGCATTACCTGTATGGAGCGACCTTTGAGATCTTCACAGATCATAAGAGCCTGAAGTATATGTTAACTCGGAAGGAGCTGAACATGAGGCAGCGCAGATGGATGGATTTCCTGAAGGATTATGATTGCTCTATTAACTATCATCCTGGTAAGGCTAATGTTGTTGCTGATGCCTTAAGCAGGAAATCAGTTGGGATGTTGGCTCACCTCAGAGTTGCGGCGTCCGAACTAATTAGGCAGTTTTCATAGTTGAGTTTGGATGTGCTTCGTCCTACTGAGAGAGGAGTTCTAGCCCAGCTCATTGCTCATTCACCGATTGTTCAGCGGATTCAGGAGAGCCAGATCGAGGATCGTCACCTTCAGGCTATGATCGAGGAGATAGAGCAGGGGCATCAGATTTAGAGGCAGGTTATGTGTGCCTGAGGGGCACCGGGTAAAGGAAGAATTGTTGGCCGAAGCTCACAGATCCTGATTTGCAGTACATCCTGGGAGTTCTCGGATGTATCAGGACCTAAAACGGTCATATTGGTGACAAGGGATGAAAAAAGACGTGTCAGAGTTTGTGTCCAAGTGCTTGATCTGTCAGCAGATCAAAGTGGAGCATCAGCGACCCACAGGGAAGCTTCAGAACATTCCTATTCCGGAGTGGAAATGGGAGCATATCACGATGGATTTTGTTACTGGACTTCCGAGATCGCAGAGAGGGCATGACTCAATTTGGGTGATTGTTGATTGACTTACCAAGTCTGCCCACTTTTGGCCGATGAAGAAGACTTTTCCTCTTAGTCGATTGGTAGCCTTATATTGCAGAGAGATTGTTCGGCTTCATGGTGTGCCAGCCAGCATTATCTCAGATAGAGATCCGCGATTTACTTCACATTTTTGGGAGAGTTTGCAGCAGGCTTTGGGTACGCAGCTCCGATTCTGTACCGCCTATCACCCGCAGACTGATGGCCAGTCGGAGCGCACGATTCAGACTCTTGAGGATCTTTTGCGTGCTTGTGTGTTGGACTTCGGAGGTAGCTGGGAGGACCACCTTCATCTGGTGGAGTTCTCATATAATAATAGCTATCACTCAGCTATTCAGATGGCACCGTTTGAGGCTCTTTATGGCCGGAGATGCAGATCACCAGTGCATTGGGATGAGGTAGGTGAGCGTCGAATTTTGGGACCAGAGATAGTTCAACGAGATATAGAGCTGGTGCAGATGATCAGACAGAGATTACTGACCGCCCAGAGCCGTCAGAAGAGTTATGCTGATTGGCGTAGGAGAGACTTGGAGTTCTCAGTTGGGGATCATGTTTTTCTTAGAGTGTCTCCTACCAGAGGTGTCATGCGGTTTGGCAAGAAGGGAAAGCTCGCACCGCGTTTTATTGGCCCATTCGAGATCTTGGAGAGAGTGGGAACGGTAGCGTATCGGCTAGCCTTGCCTCCGTCATTAGTTGATGTGCACGATGTCTTCCATGTTTCTATGTTGAGGAAGTACGTGCCTGATCCTACTCACATCTTGGAGCAGCAGTCAGTTCAGCTTCAGCCTGACTTTAGCTTTGAGGAGCAGCCTGTTCGGATTCTTGACAGGAAAGAGCATCAGCTTCGTAACAAGGTAATATCGCTCGTCAAGGTTGGGTGGCAGCATCATTCTGATTCGGAGGCCACTTGGGAGCGAGAGGAGGATATTCGAGTGCTCTACCCTCATCTCTTTGAGTCAGGTATTAAAATTTGAGGCGTCGGCGGTGAGAAGACTCCGGTGAATCGGAGTTCGGAGGAGATTTCCGGTAGGATTCCCGTCCTCCTCCTTCGTTTCGTGTAGAGTAACTTCGGTTGGGATGAGATTTGCCGTGGATATTTTTGTAGATTTTCAAATCTAAAATCTTTGTCGTTCCTTCGAGATTTGGTGTCATTTTTTTTTGTGATGCTATTGTCGAATCGAGCCTTTTGGTGTTGTCGTTTCAAGTCGACGGACTGCTTGCAGTCCGAGCAGTCGATGGGTAGGGATTTGAAGATCCGATCGGCTCCGTCAACCTTGACAGAGTCGGGTCGCGCTCGACTGACCGTTGCTCGTGCGATTGGCGACCGCACGACAGCGCGGCGCATATTAGTCGGGCGAGATAACTCCGTCGGATGTGGCGCTGTCGTCACCGTCAGATGCAGCACCGCGAGTCACCACGGCGACAGCGCGCGAGGGTGTAGCGTCGCACGGGGCGGGGAGGGGCGCGATCGCCCCCGATCTGGACCGCCGCCCTTGGTTTTTCGTCGTCGCCGGTTCGCAGAGCGGCGACGAAGTCGAGGGCGCCGGCGTCAGGCTCCTCCGGCGACCCGATCGGCCGGGAGGGTCGGGGGTGGCGGCTGGTAGGGATGGCGACAGGGTGGATGCGGCACGGGTGAAGAGGAAGGGTGAAGTTTATAACATGTTATATTAGTGTAATATGATTATAAATATATATCAGTGTTATATTCTATATATCGGTGTTATGTTGTTGTATCAGTTGGTTATTATTTTTAGAAATATAACAGTGGTATATGGAATGATATAAAAGTTGTTCGTAGCGCTGCGGTTGTAGCAGTGACACGAGTTGTAACACTGTTCATAACAGTGATATATATATATATATATCAGGCTTTATTGCTATCATTTTAAATAATTATTTGGAGGCTTTATAGTTGGTCAAATAAGTCTTATTATATATGAATTTGGACCTTCTCGACGCCCCGAATCCATTGGTGGAGTCAGTTTTGTCGTTTGGCTTTCGGATGTTGAAATAAATATGCGTTATTGCCTCATTTTGCGTGTCGGGTCGAAAAGTATTATTTTATCGGTTTTCATGGTTTCTACCCGAGTTATTCTTTTTTGGTAGTTGTTGTTAAGGTGAATCTCATCCTAGATCGGTTGTTACCCTATGTCGAAATATATCTTGTTGTTCTATTTCATTGAAAATTTATGTCTACTGTTGTTGAAACTCCTTATGCATATTTGTTGAAACATGTTGCCAGCATGCTATTTTTATATGCATATTAGTTGATGATGCTAGTATAGATATTGCATGCCTTATCTGTTGATAACATCTTAAGCTGTTGTTTATATATTTAGTTCATATAAGATGACATGACTACTAGCATTATATTAGTCGAGTTGTAGTTGTATAGTTGTTGACATGATGCATAGTTGATCTTTTGCTGGGCGATAGCCCTGGACACTGTTGATATATATTGCCCAAGGTGTAGGGCAAGTGACACCGGTGATCACCTATTTATCACACTGATTGTGTGTACGGCGTCGAGGTGTTAGACGTCGGCGGACTACCATTTTTGGATAGTCGCATCTCTAGCTGGAGGTGCCATTCTCGGGGTGCGAGAGTGCGGAGGAAACCCAATGTCCACTACGCTCTTGATTGGGTTTATGACCACATACTCGTATAGATGATAGTTGATATAGTTGATTGGTATAGGTGCATCGAGTAGATGGTTGAATCATATCTTCCGTTGTACACATGGCATCATAGCATCTTGTTGAAATCCTACTCAGCCTTCTGCTAATGTTTGTTGTTTTTGCCTCAGATTCTCAGGTATGACGGCATTATCTTATGGGGTAGCTAGAGTTTTGGAGGAGGAGGAGACGTCTTCCGCACATCATTTAGTTTTCTAATTTATTAGTTGAACTATGCACTTTTAGCTAGACTCTAGAATTCATTGTTCACTTATGGACTGTTGAACTTTTATTATTATCTGGTTGGACATTCGATTGGAATCTGGTTGTAAATTTAAATTCAGTCCATTTTGATATTGTTGTTCTGTTGCTAGTTGCACTTCTCCTAGGTGAGGTCCCTTATATAGGGATAAACCTAGGCGGGGTGTGACACTAATAGAAAGGATCGTCGTGAACAAGAAAACAACAAAAGGGCTAGATCGCCACCCCGCTTGAGCGGCCGGTAAAAGAAGTGCACGATGTTCAACACAAGAAAGGAAATCATCCTCCGTGAAATCTACGACCTAAAACTCCTCAAGCATCCTCATAATGCCGGGAAATAGAAACTATCACCCAATGTCGACATGAGCAAGAAATGTGCTTTCCACGACACCTACGGGCACACCATAGAAGACTGTGTAGTGCTCAGGGATCAACTCGATGACTTGGTCCATGTAGGACACCACGACTGATACATCCACTGTGGAAGAGAACGTGGCCAGAGTAGAAGCCGAGACCACCGACGCCGAAGTCGAAGTCGGACACCTCCGAACCATCATGGAGGCCAAAGGGACAATGAGCGAGCAAACCGCTCAGGAAATAAAGTATGGGATATCATTGATTACATCGACGACGGATTTGCGAAAGGAGGCAAATCGAGCTCAACCAGAAAGAGATCCCTTCGAGCGATCATGGCGGTCAACAACACCACTTGCCCACACGGACCTATCTCTAAAACCATGGTGATATCATTTTATGAATTTGATTTCCAGAGAATTGACAAAAATCTACATGACCCAATCGTGATCTCTGTGATCGCAGGAAACTTGATCATTAAGAAAGTTCTGGTGGATCAAGGCAGTTCAACCGATATCCTCCCCTACTCCACATTCGAAAAGATACAACTTAACGAAGCCTCATTCTCACCTTGTAATGGAGACTTGGTGGATTCCTCGGGAGAAAGAGTCAACGTCCGAGGCTCCATATGGTTAATGACAACATTCAATTCCCAACGAAAGACAAAGATAATCGACGTGCACTACCTAGTTTATCAACATCCCCAATCTCTACCACATGATCATGGGGTGACCCTCTTTAAACATACTGGGAGCTATCGTGTCGACCCCCCACTTGGCACTGAAATTCCTCATTTCAGAAACAGAGGTAGATGTTATAACGAATGCTTTAAACAAAGGGTAATTGGACCCAATAAGGAGTTGGACACTCTGCCTCATTAGGCGCTTCTAGCGTCCTTAAGCGAACAACCGACTAGAACCCCCGAACGAGACCCAAGAGGAGGCGTACAAAAATGACCCCGACCCAACGCAACTTGAAAACTGAACACTCCTCGAAATAAAGACACCAACCTGAGCAATACTGAGCTCGGAGCGGGCCATAAAATAACTGGTTTCTCCTCGCTTCATCCCTTAGTTGCCTTGACAGGCAAAGTGAAGCTTAAACCAAAAACTTTTCTGTATGCACAATTTCCTTTTCAGTATTAATAAAGATCATGTCTTTCATATTTTTGTGTGTATGCCCACGAATCCAATGGCTATCTCGCCGTCCGAGTGAATGACTTACGACTCAAGATAGGGATCGCCCAGTCCTGCCTTACATTTCTCGATGAGCTCAACTTGACCCCCGAGCGCGATCCTCGGCTCCAAAGCCCCCTACTTCTGGCCTCAGAGCCCTTACTCGACTCCTCGCGCGATCCTACCTTACACTCCTCGACGAGCTCGACTTGACCCTCCCCCCCCCCCCAAGTGTGGGCCTCGGTCACAACGCCACTACATCTAGCCTCAGAGCCCTTACAGATCCCTCGCGCGGTCCTACCTTACGCTCTTAGGCGAGCTCGACTTGACCACCCAAGTGCGGCCCTCGGCCATGTTAATAGTGTGTCATAGGCCAATAGAACAATATTATCATTGTAGCTTTCCTTTTAAAATAGAACATCTTGTTATTCATTATGAGCATGTTTGACTTGATAATAGACTCCTTGAATAGTTGATTCCACCTAATGGTCATCAAGTACGAGACTTGATAGTAAAACCCTATGGTAGTTGGAATCCTATTCTAAACAGTCTCTAGTCGGTCATTGTCTTGAAAAGATAATGAATGAAGACTAATATGTAGTCTGACTGACGATGATCATGTTTTACTGATCATGGATATATGATATCAAAGTCAGATCATAGACACATGTTGGAGAACATGGTGTCGGACAGACCCACCATGAGAATACTACATAGATTAATATCATTAGTATCTCATAGAGGTAGTGATACGTCAGTCCTCCGACCTGATGTCACCATGGATTCCTACATGAGGAATTCTGTGTTTTGACCTAGTCTAACATCATCTTTAACCGGATGGTAATAAGGACTACAGTTGGACATGGAATGAATCGTGATGAGGAATATGTGTAGTCGTGATGGAATTTGTTCCTCTAATATATGTGAGAGATATCTCTGGACCCCTTGATGAGTGTGACTGAGAAAATGCATAGTCGTGCACAAATGAATTGATAGAGATATCAATGTCATTTGTTAAGTCAGTCTACTCAGGAATCAAGAAACTAGATTGAACAATATAAGGATGATGCAATCCATGCCTTATGCTCAATCTAGATATCGCGTGACAATAGGATAGAGTATCATACTTTGAGTTAGGTTGCTCGGATCACCTATCTCGCTTGACTTGGGTAGTCATGATGTCTTGCTAGGGGCCGCTTATAATTTGTGGGTTGAAAATGTGATTTAAACTCACTACCAACGTTAAGTGAACCTACAGGATCACACACATAAAGCGAACCGAATTGGCTTAGGATTATGACTCATCGGATTAGATCCACATGACCATTAATCCATAATTCTCCCTTGGTAATTTTGGAAATTAGTTTCGAATTTGAAAAGGAGTTTTCAAATTGGAATTAATTGTTCTAAATTTTTAATATGATTTAAAATTAGAATTATGTTGATTACAATTTAGGTAATATATCTTTGATAATCCTTATTAAAGGATATATTATTTTCGGCATCTTGAGTTTAGGGAATTTATCATTGATAATTGTTATTAAGGATAAATTTTATTCGGGTATTAAAATTGTTTTAAGATTCCGGATATAACTTTGAATTAATCAACGAATGAGAATAGTCGATCAATATGATTGATGCGTTTATAAATACCTGCCTATGGCTTAGATGGGTAAGTGATCATCTCCTAGTGACTGCCAACCTCTTCCTAAAAGGAAGCCGACCTTATTTTGAAGGAAGTCGAGCTCCCTTTGTGGCAGCTGACCTCCACCAGAGAGAGAGAGAGAGGATAGTGCAAAAGGTGTTCCGTGCTCGTATAGATCGAAAGGTATTCTGGTAGAGCTGAGCTAGCACTTGGGAACCGCCCAGTTCATTGTGTCCGTCCGTGTGCTAATTATAGAGGGTGTTCATCGCTTGGCAGCACCTTAGACCCGGAGCAAGATCGTGATCTTGGATTTGTGGAGCAAAAGATGGAGTTCGATCTTCAAATGTATAATTATTAACATAGTATCGATTTAACCGAGATGCATGAATCTGATTGGGTAGAGGATCAGTTTCATAGTTCCGCTGCGTGTAATAAAATTTTGTTACTTACCCGATCCTCCATGACCTAATATGCCACAGCACCACTACATTCACCCTCGGAGCCCTTATATGGTCAGGACTCAATTTTCACTTCCTTGGCTCGTCGGCCACAGCTCCACTACATCCGGCCTCAAAGCCTTTACACGATCAAGACTCGATTTTCACCAGCCTGGCTCGTCGGCCACAACGCCACTACATCCGGCCTCAAAGCCCTTACTGACTCCTCGTGCGGTCCTGCCTAATGTTCCTCGGCGAGCTCGGCTTGACCCCCGAGCGCGGTCCTCGGCCATAACACAAGTACATACAGCCTTAGAGCCCTTATCGACCCGTCATGTGATCCTGCCTTACGCTCCTCGGCGAGCTCGGCTTGACCCCCCGAGTGCGGTCCTCGGCCACAACGTCACTACATCTTGCCTCAAAGCCCTTACACAATCAGGACTCAGTTTTCACCAATCTAGCTCGTTAGTCATAGCACCACTACATCCGGCCTCACAGCCCTTATCGAATCCTTGCGGTCATGCCTTACGCTCCTCGGCGAGCTCGATCCTTGGCCTCAACACCACTACATCCACCCTCAGAGCCCTTATACGATTAGGACTTAGTTTTTACTAGCTTGGCTCGACGGCTAACACACTTACGTTCGGCCTCAAAGCCCAGCTTCCTCGGCCCCAGCGCCGCTACTTTCGACCTCAAGAGCTCTTACTTGGTCCCTCAGGCAACCTTAAGTTCAATCATACTTATAATGTAGGGTTGAATATCCTAGGTACACTTCCTAACCGACGTTTACGGATCGGACCAAGGTCAACTAAAGCCTTTTTGCTTCGAAATTGAGGCAAAGTAGTTTTAAGAAAAGCCCCTCTACTTCAATTATAGTTGTGCTTCAATTTTGAAGCATTCTGATATTTAGACTTTTTCATTTTGGGTTACCTGGAGGGGAGAATGGAGAAGATGAGTGTGTGATGGTGGCTGGGACGATGTGGCGGTGGCACTGGTGGTTGAGTCTAGCGGTTATGGCGACTGAGATGTTGGTGGCGGCATATATGATGGTGCTTTGCATGAAGAAGAATGTATGAAATAGAAGGACAATGTTGGTTTAGAATTATTATTAGGTGATAATCCACATACCTACCTCCCATGATGACTATCCACATTATCTACTTGGGCAATATGGATTATCGATAAAGTATTTGAACCAAATATGATAATGTGTGGACCATGGAAATTTAAAAGTCACATTACCGATAATTAGGGCCATTCACAGGTTGGATCGGGTTGGGTCGGGTAGTCGAGTTTACCTGATTAGGTAAAAATGAGTATTTAAAAATATTTTTTTAATTTTTTTTCAAAAATAATTTAAAATAATAAATATTTGTCAATATAACATTTTTATAAATAATAATAAAATATATAAATTATCGGGTCATCAGGTTTCAAATTCTAAAACCCGAGACCCGACCCAATTATGGTCGGGGTTTGGCCGTACCCTGTTGGTGAAATGACCACACTAAATGGGGGGTTGAATAGTATGTTATCTAAAACTTTTCGTCTAATTTTGATTTTAATCGTTTCTTAGATTATTTAGGCAAATTACAATTTATTGACTAAATGCGGAAGCAATAATAAAATAATTAAACACAAACAAAGATAACAATACTAACGCAATGATTTATAGTGGTTCAGCCTCAATGCCTACTCCACTACCTAAGCACCCCGCTTAGGATTTTCAAACTAGTTTAACTAGATTAATTAGTTTTCTTACAATGAGAAATTTACACCAAAAAGTATCTGCTCTCAAACCGAAGGCACTTCCACACCCGTAAGTATCCCGCATTCCTACCGAGAGCACTCTCTCACCTCAATCCTAAGGATAACTCAACTAATCCTAGTAAACTACGTTTACACCGGTGGATTTAAGTCTTAACACTAAGGCAACCACCAACTCAATCAAACCCAGCAACCTAAGTTTATACAAATGATATGCAATTAAAATAAACCACAAAATACACCAATAATGGAGAAAATAAATAATACAATAAATACTTAGCTTCAAATAATGAATCCTAGCTCCTCTTGATGCCTTGATGATGAATTGATTGATGCTCAAAGGCAATATCAAGAATCTATGGATCAAGGCTAGGGTTTTCACAAATGATGGCTCAATCAAAACTTAGAAGGTGTAAGGAATATCTCAATAGGCTCAACTACTCTTGAGGAAGGCTCTCTTGACTTCTATTTATAAGCCATGAAGAGTTGGTATCAAACAGCCAACCTAACGGTTAAAAAATTAGCTATTTTCGGCGTCCGATGGTTTGTCGGTCGATCGTCGGTCGACCAACCAAGCGATCGCCGAGCGACCGACTGCCTTCTGCCACTTTTGGGTATAGTTTGGTCGATCGAATATGCGATCGAACCTGAGAAATCAGCCTTGGTTTGGTTGAGTTTTTTGCTTGTTTGTTTATTTCTGGGTTCCGTCTTCGTCAAGTCCTACTTTAAACCATAAATGTTATATAAGGATTATCCCCTATTTGGATTCAATAAAAATATATAAAAAATTAAAATTCTTAGGAATCAAAATCTAACTTTTGGAGTCTAGTACAAATTTTTGAAAAATAAAAATTTTATCATCTTCCGGATCAAATATGAGTAGGCTAAAAACTTTCAAAAAATCATTTAAAATATCTCATTATCTAGTTTTTACCTAAGGAACAATTAACGGGACTTTTGGTGCATGTTTACTTCATAAATAATCTATTCTGTATTCTATCCTCCCTTATTATATGAAGTAAACATGCACTAAGATATTAGAGTTCATTTTTTATTATATCCTCCTTCATAAAATTTTATCCTTATTCTTTATTACCAGCTGCAAGAGTTCATTTTTTATTATATCCTCCTTCATAAAATTTTATCCTTATTCTTTATTACCAGCTGCAAGCATCAATTTCCATCAACATGAATGAATTCTTTATTTATTTGATATCTATCAACTGATCTCATGGCCAATTTACCAAAAAAGGACAACAACTGATCCAATTTCATAAGCAATCCTTGGAAGTATATTATCTTTCAAATCCAAATATAGAAGATGCACCTTCCCTAGGGCCGGAAACGAATTCGATACAGTGCGAATAGTGCATTATCCGTATTCGCACCGCACCCCATATTCGCACGTCCATATCCGCGTGTATTTGCTACGGATATGAATATGAATATCCATATCTGCACCGCATCCGTATCTGCATCCGTATTTTAAAAAAATATTAAAAATATATATTTAATTTAAAAATCAATAAATATCCGCATATGTTTGAACTTTTGGATTTGTATTATGATTTATGATGCAGGTTCTCATGTTGTTTTTATCTGAAACTGGACCATCTTAGTATCATACTTCACCGGGGTTGTTTGACGAATGCTATGTTGCCGTGTTGCGGGTCTGCAGCTGCCAGGCTGCGTGCAGACTGCACAGAAGAGAGACGCCGAGACGCTGTCGCCGAGTGATGCACTAATGCGGGCCGCCGACTTGAAGTAGTTGGTTCAAGTGATGCACTGATTAAAATAGAGGAATACGAGCGTGTGCTGCCGCTGCGACTACCGGCTGCGTGCAGAGAAGAGAGGCACCGTCGCGGATTTAGGCATGTAGAGAAGAGAGAATATTAGGATTTAGGACTGTGTAGAGAATATAGAAGAGAGGCTCACTGCTGACCACCGACCACCGGGATTGGCTGACGAACTCGCTGCGGCTACCGACTGCGTGCAGAGAAGGGAGACGTTGTCGCCGTCTCGCCGAGTGATGCACTGATGTGGCCCGTCAACTTGACTCGTGAGGAAGAGGGGAGAGCGAAACGATGCGAATAGATTAGGGATTTAGGGCATTCATTAGAAATTCTAATTTAGAATATTAGATATTTGAAATTTTAGATGTAATATATATATTTGATATAAAATTACAATATAGCCCTCATATATGTATATTGTATATATGGGCAAAATAGTAATTAACACGAGGCGGATAGACGGTGCGGATACGGTACGTATATGGTGTGGATAAACAGGCAAATCCATATCTGCACCGTATCCGCGCAGATATAAAATTTTTAGATCCATATCCGTATTCATATCTATTTTTATTTATGAATACGGATCAGATACAGTACGAATGTAATTTTTAATTGACGGACGCGAATAAAATTGACACTCCTAATCTTCCGTGCACCTTCATCTTCAAAAGATGCCAGATGAGATTAACTCATTTCTTCAAACATCCTACAGTGATCATGTCCCCTTTGAGCTGAGCATTATTGGACAAATATATATATATATATATATATATATATATATATATATATATATATATATATTATTTATATAATATAATTGTGAGACTTTCATTTACTGTATACCTCCCCTCTTATTTATATAAATAACCTGTCCTTTCTATATGATCAATTGTAGGGAACAGAATCTAGCAAGGTATTATTCCAAGGCTTTCTAAATAATAATAGATCATTGTCTCTATCTAAAACAATCATAGTTAATTTAATTAATTATTTATGATTAGTCTTAACTCTCATGTCTAATTTGGAATGAGACTTTTCTTTCCTTAATTTCTCACATGGAATTTTTATGTCAATTATACAAATATAGATTTCATTATAAATTCCACCTAGTAGCTGAGGATATAACATTCTATTATAAAAATATGAATATGCTCTAGATATAAATATTGATACAACCATATAATATCATACAAATTATACGAAATAATCTGCATTATTTTTAAAATATACTTTATTTTTTTTGGATGGCTTAGAATAAGATAACCTTTGATAAGCAAAATTTCCACTTTTTCATTATTTTCTTGGAAGTCTTGTCTTATATATACAGTTATTTACTCTAAAAAACCTTTTTATATGAGAGCATTACTGAAAAAGGGACTTGAAATGTATGACTAATATATAGCTAAAATATATAAATAATGAGTACAATATAATATTATTTTTGAATATTATATAAAAAAATAACTTTCAGAAATTTCATAAAGAAATTTAATACATAAAAATGTAATGAACTGATTCGGATTAAAAAAACATTATAATTATCATCCTATCACCACCCCAAGTATAAAGTATAAACAATATATGCCACATTGCATTGAAATGCGTTCGCAAATCTCGAGACAAAACATTGCAATAAATAAGTTAAAATAAGCAGGAACGCTCCCGGAAGTTTCCTAAAAGTTCGCCTCTATAAATCTATAATAATACATCTGGGTCTTTGTACGGTTCCGGAGACTTACCCATTTCTCCACCTTTCTTGCAGTTGAAGGCAGCGAGTGATTCCACTAATTTGAGTGATGACGTAACGAAACCAATCGTAAGGCAGGTGAACTTTTAGGTCGATATGCAACTACTTTGTAGTTTTCCTTATTAATACGACGTAATGGAACTAATCTTAAGGCACACATATCAAGTAGGTCGAGGAGCCAACATTGTGTTGTTACGGCTAAGCAACACGTCAGGTTCACCAACCACGGTTCAGGTAGACCACTGGGCATCGATGAAAAGGGTGAGAAAACATTTCGAAAATTTTATTGGACAGATTTCAGTTAGAGCCTGAACTTTATTCTTTATTTCCGTTCGGTCCATAAGTTTAAAAGACTTTTTAATTTAGCTTTTCCTAATAATTATATCTGTTAATTTTTAATTTAGTTATCGTCTAAAAATGTAAATGAGTTCCACATGACTAACATATTTTATATTAAATAATTAAAATTTTATACAAATAAATCATTTTTTATAGTTGAAAATAGATTTTGAGCTAATTTAAGTTTGAATCATGTTGTAACTTCTTCAGCTAATAAATTGGGTGAATATGTAATTGAAGTTCTTAAACTCATGGGTTAACTTGACATTGTTTTAATATCATGGGCCAAACTGCAAGAAAAGCCGCAACTATTCTTCTTCATAGAGAGAGAGAGAGAGAGAGAGCACTGTGCGGTCTTCATAGAGAAGTTCTTCAGATCAGGCAAGCGGAGCCGATCTTTATCTTTTCATTCTCTCCTGCTCTTTTATGCCTGGGCTCGTTTAATTCGTCACTGAGGCTCCAATCGGCGAAAGAATACCTTTCGCCAGTTTCTTGCTAGGGTTTCAGATAGGCCTGGAACAGATGCTTATTTTTCGGAACGTTGGTGTGAGGAATTTGTAGGAAATACTTACATTTTTACGGTTTCTGATCAGAGTCGAGTGGGATGGGGAAAGGAGGGCAAGATGAGGGAAAGAAGAGTGGATATGAACTCCCGACGTCTAATTTTCCGGCTTGGGCAAGGACCATTCAGGAATGCGAGGCCAAATTCGAGGTCTCGGCCGAGCACGGGCTCCGATCTGATGAGGTGGCGAAGCGCCGGGAGATTTATGGGCTGAACGAACTCGAGAAGCACTCCGGGCCATCGATCTGGCAGCTGGTCCTCGAGCAGTTCCAGGACACGCTGGTACGGATCCTCCTCGTGGCGGCCGTCGTCTCCTTTGTGCTCGCTTGGATTGATGGGGATGAAGGCGGCGAGATGGGGATCACTGCCTTTGTCGAGCCTTTGGTGATCTTTCTCATTCTTATCGTGAATGCAATAGTTGGAGTTTGGCAGGAGAATAATGCCGAAAAGGCGCTTGAGGCCCTGAAAGAAATCCAGTCTGAGCACGCGGCTGTTAGAAGGGACGGGATTCTGATTCCAAATCTGCCTGCTAAGGATCTTGTGCCAGGCGATATTGTGGAGCTCAAGGTTGGGGATAAGGTTCCAGCTGATATGAGGATATTGCACTTGATTAGCTCTACTTTAAGAGTAGAGCAAGCGTCTCTTACTGGAGAAAACGCTGCCGTGAATAAAACCAACCATCAAGTTGACCCCGAGGACATAGATATCCAAGGAAAGGAATGCATGGTTTTTGCAGGAACTACAATCGTGAATGGTACCTGTGTCTGCTTGGTCACGCAGACGGGCATGAACACAGAAATTGGTAAGATTCATTCTCAAATCCATGAAGCCTCACTGATTGAAGATGACACGCCCTTAAAGAAGAAACTGAATGAATTCGGGGAGGTTCTTACTGCTATAATTGGCGCAATTTGTGTAGTGGTTTGGCTCATCAATGTGAAGTACTTCCTTTCCTGGGAGTATGTTGATGGCTGGCCGAGGAATTTCAGGTTCTCTTTTGAGAAGTGCACTTATTACTTTGAAATTGCTGTGGCCTTGGCTGTTGCTGCTATCCCAGAAGGGTTGCCTGCAGTCATCACTACTTGCTTGGCACTTGGTACACGGAAGATGGCACAAAAAAACGCACTGGTCAGGAAGCTTCCAAGCGTTGAGACTTTGGGTTGCACAACTGTTATATGTTCTGACAAGACAGGTACATTAACCACAAACCAGATGTCTGCTGTGAGGCTTATTGCAATGGGTCGCTGGACAGATATGCTTAGAAGCTTCAAGGTGGATGGTACCACATATGATCCACATGATGGAATGATCTATGATTGGCCGGTGGAAAACATGGATGCGAATCTTCAGATGATTGCTAAGATTGCCGCAGTTTGTAATGATGCAAGTATCACTCAATCAGGACATCACTATGTTACTAGTGGTATGCCAACAGAGGCTGCATTGAAGGTAAGAATACATTGGTTGGTTCCTGACAATTTCTTTTTTTTTTCTTATTAATTTGCTCCCACTCAATGCTAAATATCCATGTTCTTAATTTGAGGAGTGAATTGTTCAATACTTGATTAGGTGAAATAGACTGGACATTGTTTTATTAACTCTCATGGCAAGAATATTCAAGAATGAATGCACAGCAGAAATTACACAATTCAATAGTTGCTCCTATATAAAATAGTTGTGGCTGACCTTATTGCTGTTGGCTTTCCATTTTAATGTTTACTTGACCTTATTTCGTTGAATATATGTCAATCAGGTTTTGGTTGAGAAAATGGGACTTCCTGGAGGTTATGATCCTTCATCCATGGTCTCAGATGAAATATTAAGTATGTTTTATTGCCTTGACTGCTGTTACAATTTGTTGATTTAATTGTGATATTTTTGTAGGCATGTATACATGAAATTATATCCACTGACATAATTTAATGATTGAAGGATGCTGTAAATGGTGGAACGGAATTGCACACAGGATTGCTACACTTGAGTTTGATCGCACTCGCAAGTCAATGGGAGTTATTGTGAAATCAAAGTCAGGAACTAATTCTTTACTTGTTAAGGTACTTCTTGCTCTCTCTAGGATCTTATTTATGAATCACTATCTGGACGCAACAGATGAACAACCATCTTTTTTTGCTGCATCCACATTGAACATGTTGGTGTTCTTAATGTTCATTTGAGAGAGTAAATCAGGTTTCCTATATGTGGAACAATTGTTATTACTTAAATTCCTTCTCCATCATTTCTAAATTGTACAAGATATATATTTTATGTTTAATATGAAGTCACAATGGCCCCCTATAACTTATTTTCTTGTCCACGGGAAGCTTTATGATATATTTGATCATGGAGCACTTACTTCAATCTATTCCACATGCTCTGGAGATTCATTTTTGGAGCACATTGAAAGGTGTTTTGCTTTTTTGAACACTACTATCTCTTTAACTTTTTCACTTTTTTAAAAAACTATTGTCTTGGTTCATGTATTTCATTCATCCACGGGTTGCAGAATCTATAATAGTTCTTCATGATTTGCAACTACAAAGTGTTTGGAAGTTCCGTTCATGTCTTTTCATTAAAGATATGCACCTGGTAACCTCGCGCTTGTCAAAAGCGCGCGCCTGGGCGCCTAGACGCACCAGGAGAGGCGCACGCCTTGGCCGCGCTTCTGGTATATTTTTTTTTAAGCCCCAGGCGCACCAGGCGTGTGCCTGGGTGAAGTCAAGTGTTTTGACTTTAAGTGAGGGGCCTACCGGGCCTACCACTTAAAAAAATAAAAAAAATATAAACCCATTTAGGGCTTCACCTGTGAAGTCAAGACTTATTTTGCTTGGTGGTAATTGTGGTTTGATTTGCTATTAAGCCTATTATTGCTTGGTACATGTCGGATTCATATTGTTGTTGGGAATAGATGATAGATCTGGCGCAATAGACAAGAAACGAGAAGAAAAATAAACACACACATAGGATTTACGTGATTCGGCAAAAATTGCCTACTCCACGGTTGCACTAGAAGTTTTCACTATTAGGGTTTTCTTCAGATACAAGACAAATAATACATGTGAGTTTATATAGGGCGACACAGGCCCACAACCCAAAGGGCCCAAAAAATCTGCATAGCGCAACAAAAAGGGCTTTGGGCAGATCAGTCGTCACACATCCCAACAATTGTTTGATTTGCTATATGTTTGGTGTATGTTATATTGCTTATGGCTTATGCATATTTTTTAATTTTTATCTGAATTTAGTAAGGTGCGCCTTATTTTAGTCAGACGCGCGCTTTCTTTGCGCTTTGCGCCTCAGGCGATATGGACCATTTGTGCCTTGAGTACGCTTAACGCTTTTAACAACCTTGGGTAACCTCCGAAGTTAAAATCTTTGCCATAACAAACAATTAAACTTGCATTTTGACAGGGTGCTGTGGAGAATTTATTGGAAAGAAGTACATACATTCAGCTACTTGATGGCTCAGTAGTCCTGCTAGATGATGGTTCAAGAAATCAGATTTTGAATGCTCTCCATGAGATGTCAACCAATGCATTGCGGTGTTTGGGATTTGCTTGTAAGGATGATCTTGCGGAATTTGCAACATACGATGGTGAAGAACATCCTGCCCATAAACTTCTACTTGATCCATCAAATTACTCATCCATTGAGACAGGTCTCATATTCGTTGGATTAGTAGGGCTTAGGGTGAGATATCTTCTGCATTCAGTCTTACACTTGATGTTTTCTTTTATGTGCCCTTAGCTATTAACATACCTTTTGTATCCTTCTTTTTGGTACCTTTATAGGATCCTCCACGAAAGGAGGTTTTCAAAGCCATTGAAGATTGTAGAGCTGCTGGCATTCGTGTTATGGTCATAACAGGAGATAACAAAGAAACAGCAGAAGCAATTTGCCGTGACATAGGTGTATTCGCACCCGATGAAGAGATACAAAATAAGAGCCTAACAGGCAAAGAATTTATGTCGTCTAGTAATAAAAAAGAAATTTTGAGGCAAGATGGTGGTCTTCTATTCTCTAGAGCAGAACCAAAGCATAAACAAGAGATTGTAAGATTGCTTAAAGAAGAGGGCGAGGTTGTTGCAATGACAGGAGATGGAGTAAATGATGCCCCTGCTTTGAAAATGGCAGACATTGGTATAGCAATGGGAATTGCTGGGACAGAGGTATCTTATCTAGTTTCTTTTTTTTGTTGTTTTTTTATTAATTTGTTCTCTTCTACAATGCTATGTCCAACATAGAAGCTTTGACAGATACCCTTGAATGTTAAATTGCAGTGCAGGTTTCATAGGCAGGTCTATTCTAAGTTTCTAACCAATATCTTTGATGTTTAACATAATTTTGACCCACTAAATTGGAGTAGAGATTGTTACAAGGATGCTACAGTAGTGACGATTATTGTATGGTGATTCTAGAATATTGAAATAGTTCCAGGCCTTTTGAGACAATTCTGAATGTTAGATTTGATATAACTTATTCTTATGTGGGGCAAGTGCAATTTGGCTTTTGCAATTGATGGAGGATACCATAGAAATTTTTTAAGCTATCTTGCCTGTTCTTTTGCTGCAGTGAAGTACTTATCTCTCTCATTAGTTTGTGTCATAAGCCCATATGTGAAGAAGTAAAAGCATAGACATTTCCTGCTTAAAAGCTTTCTTCTACTTAGAATTTAAAATGTAGATAAGATGAAATTTCATAAGAATAGCTCCTGCTTTATTTGGACCTCCTTCTCTAATAACTTATACAATAGTTGTTCATTGAATGTACTATAATGGAGCTCCAACTATTTTGGTGGGATTCTTCAGCTTTTATTTTCATCCAGTGCAATTTACTTGTTTTAAATTCCTTGTGCTGATGCTGCTGAAGTTAATGGCATCATGTAGACAAGTTTATTTTACAGAAATCTGCAAACTGTTTATTGTGAGGCTTGAAATAGTATCATTTGGCTTGTTTCCTTACTGAAAAATTGAGTTCTCTAATCCTGTTTTCTGAAAATTCCAATATTTTGATCTGGAATGCTTGACTGATAGTATAGGATTGCTTGTTCTGCTTTCTTGTTAGTTTCTGTTTTGTTTCCATATAAAGAATCTGCTTATGATTGGGAGTAGGCTTCATCTGTCTAACAAGTGCCAGCATTAGCTGCATTTAAGTGTCCTGAACGCTGTTTCTTTATCCAGGTTGCTAAGGAAGCCTCAGATATGGTGTTAGCAGACGACAATTTCAGCACAATAGTTGCTGCAGTTGGTGAAGGAAGATCAATTTATGACAATATGAAAGCTTTCATAAGGTTTTCTTTTTTAACCTTCTGCTTAGTCTTTCAATGCCTGTAAGCTAGCTAATGAATTATGTGGCTTGGTCAAAAGTATGATGGATAATTCATTTCTTCGGTAGATGAAATAGTTTCCATATGCTGATAGAAACTAAAAGCATTTAAACAATGGCTTTGTTATATGTTGTGGAAATAAATGAGACTTGGAGAAAGTGCTCTTGTGTGATTAATCTACAAGGACAATTTCAAGTCTTGTTTGAGATAGACAAAAGCCAAAATATTGTTGAAGGCTTGAAGCATATTGCACTTTCATTTTTCTAGTGTTATATTGAATTACTTTTTCTTGAGTTGGTTATCATTTCCTCCATGGTTGTTTTTATATTTGAACTCAATAATCTAATTGTTTTTGTACAAAATGTAGTTCTAGAATACTTCTTATTTGGAACTGAAATTGTTTTAACAACCGAACAAATATAGTGGTCGGTGGCTGGGTTGCCTTTTCCTTCTTATCCCTACCTACCATTCTCAATTGGCTCATCATCTGCTTCACTCTTTCCTTGCCTTATACTACTATTCCGTCTGCTGATCTGCAAAAATAAATCTGCAGATATTTGCTTTAAATAATGCTTCATAACAGCCCCACTGAAAATGGGACGAGTTCTAATCTTTTGTCAGATTCAGCTTTAGATTCCATTGTTGCTGTTGACATGCTGATCATATAATTAGAGTCCTTGTCTCCTTGAGAAATTCTGTTGATCTCTGATTCCTGTTTTATGTAGTTACTTTTTGGCTTTTTGCTGTAGCCTTTGATGGTCTGAGATGTATGATTTCTGTTTTTCACTGCAGATACATGATATCATCAAATATTGGTGAAGTTGCTTCCATCTTTCTAACAGCTGCTTTAGGTATTCCTGAGGGGCTGATACCAGTTCAACTTTTGTGGGTCAATCTTGTGACTGATGGCCCTCCTGCTACAGCTCTTGGATTTAACCCACCAGATAAAGATATTATGAAGAAACCACCTCGAAGGAGTGATGATTCATTGATCACTGCATGGATATTATTCCGATATATGGTAGACTTTTCTCCTCTATATATT
This sequence comes from Canna indica, assembly GCA_034359265.1. NCBI lineage: Eukaryota > Viridiplantae > Streptophyta > Magnoliopsida > Zingiberales > Cannaceae > Canna > Canna indica. Next base: position 19,095,287 of record CP136892.1, read on the forward strand.
GTCACTGTATTCTGATAGTTACTTGTATGTTTGAGGTGCACTTGGTTTCTCTAATGATGTGTTCTTTAATTATTATTTTTCACCCTGAAATCTAAGCTCATTTTTTTTCTGTTTCCAGCTCTGAAACTAAAGGCCCTCCACCACCTTGTTTTCAAAAAATTAAAATCTCGGACATAAATGCAAGATACTTAGTTTATTACTTAGTTTCCATGTTTTCTTTCAGCGCCTCTGCTTCTGTAAAAATTTGAAAGGCAACTGCAGATCTTATTGCCCAAATTTCATCTTTTAATTCTATCCTTTTGCTGTTGTCATTTCATTTTCTTTCTAGGACCTTTTGACTCCAGTCTTGAATCTTTCGGCAAGTTTGTTGAAAATAAAACAAAAGTGATGATCAAATATGTTTCATACTTTTAGGAACACTGATAATAGAAGCATTGCAAAAATGTGAAAAAGCACATTTCCTTTCTCCTACAAACATCATAAGTTGTGGTTTTATCCCAAGTATTGTATGTTCATTAGTGTTCTTGTTTATATGTAGAAGTATAGTCGCCATGCTGATGGACTTCTGCCTTCTACCTAACTTTTTGCTTTGCTAGATGTTAGTTTGTCACATAATTGATTGCAACTTTTAGTTGTACCTGTTTGATGATTGCTGATCCTTTCAACTCCATTTATAGGTCATTGGGCTTTATGTGGGACTTGCCACTGTTGGCATCTTCATCATATGGTATACTCATGGTTCCTTCATGGGCATTGACTTGAGTGGTGATGGCCATACTCTGGTGACCTATTCTCAGCTTTCTAACTGGGGAGAATGCCCCTCATGGGAAGGCTTCAAGGTTGCTCCATTCACCGCAGGAGCACGTCGCTTCACCTTTGACACAAATCCTTGCGACTACTTCCAGACTGGCAAGGTGAAAGCAATGACTCTTTCACTCTCTGTTTTGGTGGCCATCGAGATGTTCAATTCACTTAATGCGCTATCAGAAGATGGCAGCCTCTTGAGCATGCCACCATGGGTCAACCCATGGCTTCTCTTGGCCATGACCGTCTCATTTGGATTGCATTTCTTGATATTATATATTCCATTCCTCGCACAAGTGTTCGGAATAGTGCCGCTCAGTTTCAACGAATGGCTCTTGGTGATAGCAGTTGCTTTTCCAGTCATCCTCATTGACGAGGTTCTTAAATTTATTGGGCGCTGCACGAGTTCGTCAGGTGCCAGGAGGCGATCCGCAAAGCACAAGGATGAGTGAGATGCTAACTGAGCTGCAGGGATTGCAATGATGGCAAGGGAGATCCATCTGCAAAAAAATTATTTTCACCTTTGACCATGAAAGTTGTCCGCCCCCTCCTTTTTTTCTTCCTAAAGGAATAGATTGAGAATTAGGCAAAACCATCGCAATACCCAAAAATCAATTGAGCATTAAACTTGCCTTGGATTTGAAGGCTATCTCAATTTTATAGAACATTTTCTTCTTTTATAATGCTGGATTTTTACAGGAATCATTTCATTGATGATGTTCATGGTATTAATGTTTACTATGAGCGGAAATGCTCGAACATTAATGTTATCTAGATCATTTGCCACGTGTGCAAATGTGGCAAAAATCAATAATTTTGATCTATTTTGCTTATATAAAAAGGTTTGAATTTGATTTCTTGTATTCTAATCTACCTGACTTCGGAAATCTCAATATTAAATTTTTAACATATTTAATTATGCACGTAAAGTTTTAAAGATTTGAAGTAGATATAAATAAATATTTATAAGATTCTGACATAAATATTGAAGGTAGAGGCACTCTCAAATCTAATTTGCTCGGTACCAACTACCAAATACTCGGTTTAGAGTGGTTTAGGATATGGTGGTATATCTTAAAGCAACATATTCTGAAAGGTATTGATAAACTACTAAAATTGGTTAGTATCCACTTTGTTCCAAAGAAGTGACGCCTCAAATTGAGTGCTATATAGTTCACCGCTTCACCTGTCTCCATTATCAGAGAGAGAATATTTGATACCTATTATGTTTATTGCTATCCATATGAAGTTCAAATGGGTGGGTCTTGTTAGTAATTTTTAATAACAAAGGGAAGAAAGTGGTTGATTCAAATGATTCTGGTGTTCAATCTGATGAAGGAAGCAATATGAATTATTTTGAAGCTAACGAGACGGGCTTTTCTAGTGTTGGACCTCTCGATTGAGGAGGGGAATCCTGTTAACCCGCATGATTCTTAGGTCTTTGAATCTTGTAAAGCATTCTGAAGAGGTTTTCTTTGATGGTGGAATTCTGGTTGGGAAATGATGGAATGATCTTGAAATTGTTGATTCAATTAGAAGCACTCCAAAAATAAGGTCTTCATTGTTCTCATCCTCTTTAACACATACGTATTGCACCTTGTCGATCATATGATACTCCTAATATTGTAACCAGTGATTTTTTATTAATGTTACTGTTGAAGAAATTGAAGATGGTGGTAGACATTTGAAATTATCATTGGTAGGATACTTCACTGGTATGCCTCCTTACTTCCCGGTAGTTAAAGGAAAAATTTCTAATTTATGGAAGCCAAAGGACACCTTGGATGGTTTCTCACTTACATCTAGATTCATGAAGGTGGAGAAACAACATGTGATAGAACTGGACGCTATCTACCAAATGGTTTTAGTCGAATGGCACGATCTGGATTTTTAAAGGAGCAACCTAACACGGCACGCGAGCCCACCCCTTTAGGCTTGAGTTGATATGTGTCGAGCTCGGGCCAGCTCACCTACCTTGGAGGGTGCGTGAGATCCCACCCTGTCTTGGAAAGGTGGTCGGGTGCCCTGCCTTTGGAAGGGGGGGTGGGCGATTGCCTTTCCAAGGTAGCCCATCCTACCTTAGTAAGGTAGGTGAGCTACTCCTCGAGCTGTGCCCGGCTCATGACTTGAGTTGAGCTAGGCACTACATGTTTGTCGTGCTTGGCATGACTCGGAATTCGAACCATGATTGACACAACCCACATGCCCAAGGGACAAGCCCAACTCATTCCTTGTGCATGATCGATTGTGCCCAGCCTAACACGAGTAGTGGCTTGGTCATGCAAGACATGGCTCAAACCAAGAAAAGTTCATGTCGGCCATGGGTCGACCCAACCCATTATCACCTCTAGTTTCAAGCACCACTATATATATATATAGTATGATTGCTACACCACTAGACATACCAGTCGAATCTTTGCCTGTGCGTTACCTAGGGTTCCTTTACTCTACACTAGAGCATCATACAAAGATTGTCAACCACTCCTTGATAGTATTGTTGAAAAAAAATCAAGTGGTTTAGCAAATGTCTCTCTTTTGTGGGGCAAATTGAGCAAATTAGATTAGCTATTGGGATAAAATAATTTATTGGTGTTCTTCGTTCTCCCTTCCTCAATTGGTTATTATCTAGATCAGATAATTACAGGCTCAACTTTTATGGTTCCGAAGGAATAAAAAATGCAATCACTACTATTGCCTGGTTAACAGTTTGTAAATGGAAGTAGAAAGGCAGCTTGAATCTTCACAATGTTAGACAACTTAACCAAGCTTGTTTGATGAGTTATTTGTAGGCTATCGCATCAGAAGCTAAGACAGTATAGGTTCTGTTGGGTCCATATTTACTTGAAGAGTGACTCTATTTGGACTCAAAAAGTACCATCTAGTATTTATTGGGCCTTCAAAAGTATCTAACGATTGCTATCATGCTATTGCAGCAAATGGTTTTCCAGGAGGGATTATCGACAAATGGAATCCTAGTATCTCGAGTGTTGACGAGCGTCCTTGCCGATTTCTCTGATTTCTTCATTTTTTTCGATCGGGGACGTCATGTGCTAACTGACTTAGAACCTAAAAATATTTCTCCATGAAAATATTAGTTCCATATTTGTTATCATCAAAACTAAGATTAAGCCCAAGGTTGAAAACCTTAGGCCAACACGCATAATTTGGCTAGATTGGGAGCTTGGCTCTGGAAACTTAGACAAAACCTAGACATGATTTGGGTGGATATTCTAAAAGCATTGATACCATATCCCTTCCATTTGACATCAGTCAAAAGCAATTTGTCACTAGTTTTAAGGGGCATTTTTTAAGGAATTGATTACTTTAACATCTCCCTTAGTTTTCAGCACCTCCCTTAATTTTCAGGTGGCAGGAGGATCCTTCACATGTCTCTAGATGGACTCGTGGCTGAATGGGAAGAAATTGGCGGGCATTTTTCCTGACATATTCTCACTGGTCATCAACCCAAACACGACCATAGCAGAAGCTAAAGATCTGGATAGCGACAACATGGCAATTAGTTGGAACACATAGTTCAGAAACCTAATCCCCTTGGCACGAATCGTGGAGTTAGCTGAAAAATTATTGTTGCTTCTTGAAAGAACTGGATGTTATTCGTTGGAAATGGAGCACACATGGACTTTTCACCACCAACTCCTACTACCAGATCTTGTCTTACCGAGGAGTAAAAGACCTAGCGATAACTTTCATATGGAGTAAAAAATGCATGCCCAAAATCTACCTCAATATTCTTTTGGCTTCCTACAAAACATCGGCTACCAACAAAAGACATGCTAACTAAATGAAATATAGAGATAGACCCGAAATGTATTCTATGCCAATTGGAGGATGAAAATCATGAGTACATTTTCAATAATTGTCAGTACTCTAAACATGGATGGAGATATATGATAGATTTATCACGACTATCTCCCTTTACACTCAAATACAAGCCTTGGTGACTTGGTGCAGTGTATTATGACTTTAACTTTGACGCCCAAATAGAATCCTATTTTATCACTAATTAAGGCCACATCTTTACTAATTCCATCACTTAATTAAGGTTCGATTAGGCTCACAAACCGCTCGAGCTTGGCTCGCTCGCATGATAGGCTCGGCTCGAGCTCGATAAGATCGAGTCGAGTTCGAGTTCTCACCGAGTTGATCTCGAATAGCTCACGAGCAGCTTGACTCATTTACACCCCTAGGATGGGTGGGATGTTAATGTTTATTTAGATGCATATATTATGGAAGCTTGCAGTGCATTAATCACATCGTACAACATTATTATTTAGAAGGCTTCCCCCACGGGTAAATGCACATTCAAGTATGTATATGATTGTTTAGTTACATACGATCTTAATTGAAGTTTCATGACATCTGTTAATTAGTATGGCTTAAAGACATGTTTCAAGATTCTTCTTTATATCATGGTTGGCTTTTTTTAAACAACTCTCAACTTTTGATCACATAGAAGCTCGTGGTAAATAGGGTCCAAATAGATGTTTTTTTATGTCATAATGATGATGAAAACAACAATCACATTCTCTTTGATTGTACATTTTCAAGCAGGGCATGAAGTAACATTCTATTCTTTATTTTATTTTATTTTTATTTTTTTTGCCAAAACAAACGTGTTTCAAAATTCATACATGGGAGACCTCTATTGAGGTTCAAACCTCAGACCTCTAGACAACTTATAACTATTGCCACCAACTGTGCTAGTCACAGTTGGCTCTATTTTTTATTCTTTATCTTAAGTTACAATGAATTGTATAATAATTTTAAAATTCCATAACTATTTAACAAGATTTCTCATGATTATGATTATTTTATTGTAAGCGTCTATTATCATTATTTGCAATAAAATAATTATTATCAATTAAAATATTTGTACAACAATTTATCAAAATCAAAACTAAAATTTTGAATTAAGCAAAATTACAATAGTAAAAAATACCAAAATCAAAACCAAATTTATTGCTCTAAATGCCACGATATCTACCATGTGTGATTGTTCGATCTACATCTTTCTTTTTTTCCTCATCGTCCTTCTCCCATTAATTAGAGTCGAAATAAAATTTCAAAATTTTTCTTTAGCATATTTTATTCATCCCTCTCATTTTCCTTCTTCCTTCTTCAAACTCTAGCCTCCATACATAAAAGGGATTATGAATACCCCGAGGACACTAGTGATAGTGGGAAATAAGAGAATAAAGTTGAGTATTTTTATCTGTCAGGATTAGAGGTGGCGATGCACTCTCAATGCACTAATGACGGGAATGAATAAGAGAGAAGATAAGGGGCTGAATTTTTTTATGTTCAATATGTTATTTCACTAAAATAGAATAATATTTAATATTTTATTTTATGAAAATAATATAAAAGAATATTTTTGATTTATTTATTTCACCAAATATGATATGATAGTATAAGATAACAAATGATAGATGACATTGGATAGGATTTATTAAATCTAGTATTCATCGGATATAATATAAATTTTATATTATTTTATTTTTATTTTTTTAATCTATATATTAAATAAATAATGAATTAAAATATATGAAGCAAACAAGTACTCATAGGATATACTTAAAAATTTAATTTCGATTTCGGTATTTTTTTTAATTAGAGTTTTTGGTTAATTCCGAATTTATAAATCCGATTATGATAAATTACTCAAATATTTTCTTGAGTCGCAAAGTCCGCGGATAGCGGCTTTATCCCTGGCGTTCACACGCGCGATGCACGTGATGCCCATCTCACCAATTCTACCTGTCTTCGCTCTTCGACGCTTGCATCGATTCGTTCTCCACCTTTTCCCTTCCTCAGGTGGACTGGAGGTACAATTATCTGCCGGAGGCACCCCAGATCCACCGTCCTCACTTCCGTCTCCAGCCGCCGGATCTCGCGATGAAGCAGCTCCACAAGCAGGGCAGCCTCAACCAGCAGCACCACCAGATCCCCACCCACACCGCCAAGCCCGCCAAGCCGCAGGGCCGCTCCTCCACCGCCGCCCCCTCCTCCTTCCTCCGAGCTGCCATCTGGTACCTCCTTCGTGAGCAGCGCCTCCTCTTCGTCTTCGCAGGCGCCATCATTGCCTCCACCTTCTTCCTCCTCCACCCCTACCACCATTCCTCCCTCTCCGCCCTTCACCCGTCCGATTACCTTCCCGCCAACCGATACCTCCCCACCTCCCGCCACTCTTCTTTTTCCTCCACCTCCGGTAGCGCTGACAGCAGCGTCGCTGCAGGCGGCGGTGGGCGGAGGGTGCCGGTGGGGCTGAAGAAGCCGGCGAAGCGGATCGTGGTAACAGGAGGCGCCGGCTTTGTCGGGAGCCATCTGGTGGACAAGCTTCTGGCCAGGGGAGATAGCGTGATCGTTATCGATAACTTTTTCACCGGGAGGAAGGACAACGTAGTGCAACACTTCGGGAACCCGAGGTTTGAGCTGATTCGGCATGATGTCGTCGAGCCGATCTTGCTGGAGGTGGACGAGATCTACCATCTTGCATGCCCAGCGTCGCCAGTGCATTACAAGTACAACCCAATCAAGACCATCATATCCTTCTGAGCTCATTTGCAAGTTTTCTTCAATTCTTTACTTTTAGGAACGAATGTTCTCCGACTATGACCTGGATTGGGAAAACTTTCATTCTCTGAGGAATTATGTTGGATCTGTGGTAAATTGAAAGGAGTAGGTAGGACTAATTAAGGATTATTTGGCAAATAAACTGTTTTGAGAAACTATTTAATTTGTCTTTATGCTCTACAAGCATGAATGATATTTCTTTAATGTTGTGTCATTCACGACCATTTATTTAATTATGTTTTGATGAACCATTTAATAGGACTCTTTTAAGTACTCCTAGTGACATTCTTCTTTATATTGTGAAAATTGGCAAATATTTTTTCCATTATTAGAAGTCAGTGCTGCTTCAAATTCTTAACGATTGAGCACAAGACAAACGTGATGGGAACATTAAACATGTTGGGCTTAGCGAAGAGAATTGGAGCTCGATTCCTATTGACAAGCACCAGTGAGGTGTATGGTGATCCACTGGAGCACCCACAGAAGGAGACTTATTGGGGCCACGTCAATCCTATAGGTTTGAGAACTTCATTCAAGCTCATTACTCCTTCTAACAAAATGCAAACTAGGCGAGTGCACTTGTGTCATTACTTCACATTTAATAAGAGGACTTATCATTCTTAGATTTGTTTATTTATTTCAATACTTTTTGGAAAACCTATAAACTAACAATTATTTTTCTCCTCAGGGGTTCGGAGCTGTTATGATGAAGGTAAAAGAACAGCAGAGACTTTGACCATGGATTACCATCGTGGTGCAGAAGTTGAGGTGACTTCATTCACTTACATTTGAAACAAGTCATTTTTTTACCCGATTGTTTTGGGTGTTATCTAGCAGTTTAAATAGAAACATGACAATTTTGAATCGTGTAATATGTTTTGGTTATCTTATCCAAATAAACGTATATCAAATTGAACTACTATGGAAACCAGTCTTCAAAAGTTCAGTGAACTTCTTTATTGTTATATACAATGGCCTATTGGCATGGGTTATAATAGAGGAAAAAGCATATAAGCCTAAAGGAAAACAATAACAAACACTAGCTGGTATGTAGTTGAGCTGTTTGCGCCGAGGGAGTACTAGAGATGCCAATACTGGCTTTGCATTGGAATGAGACATGTTTGTCAATATAGCAATCTATGTTTAGTAGATCGCAATTTGCTTTCTTTCTTGTACAGGAACTTACACTAGGTTAGGAAGTATATTGGAATGAGACATGCTGGTTAATATAGCAATCTGTGCTAAGTAAATTGCAATCTGCCCTCTTTCTTGTACTGGAACTCACACTAGGTCAATAATTATAGAGAACCTGAAGATTCATAGTTTTCTATTACATTTATTAGCTTCCTCCTTGTCTTTTACATAATATTTAGAATTATTTTTGTCAATATGTGAAGTGAGAAGTTATATGTTGCATTCTTGCATGTACCTTTCTTATCTACATCATTTTCCCTTATTGAAGCTCAATAATGTTTCATTAGTAAACTTGTCTAAACTGATTTATGGCAATGCATTGTCAGGTCCGCATTGCACGAATTTTTAATACATATGGACCTCGCATGTGTTTAGATGATGGCCGAGTTGTTAGCAACTTCGTTGCCCAGGTAGATTTTTCTCCAAGAGTTGTTTTCCTCTAGCTTTCAATTTACAATGGATATTATCAGTCATGAAAAAAAACTTGAATATCAGAATGTTTTAGTCTCATAGGAATTTAACATTTGCAGGCACTTCGCAAAGAACCTATGACAGTATATGGTGATGGAAAACAAACTAGAAGTTTCCAATATGTTTCAGACTTGGTATGGAATAATGTTCTTGTAGCATTATATTCAATCAAGACTTCATTTACTTCATTTCTTTTTTAGTTATTTGTTGTTGGCTTAATTTTCATGTGCTTTATTTTATACCTATCGCTTAACTTCTTATCTCATACTCCATAATTTTTATGGGTATCAGATCTGAAATGCTTCTCATCCTTAAAACATTTTGAATTGGAATTCACAAGTTACAGTAAACAGCTTAGCAACCTTAGGAGGGCATGTAGTTTTTTTGCTACCTGAGACTTCATATTTAAATTCTGTCAACAATATGTTCATCTGTTTTTTAGTTTCATTGGTACATATATTTGTATCACTCATGGAAATGCTTCATCTGCTGATCAAGTTGACTAATACGATTTCCATTAGTTGGAATTGTCACTAAAACTGAATTTCTCAATGGCATAAGATGTGCCTCTACCTATGTGATGTTATAGTTGACGACTCCTATTTTTCATAAAAATTGGTATAAACAGCTTAGCAACCTTAGGAGGGCATGTAGTTTTTTTGCTACCTGAGACTTCATATTTAAATTCTGTCAACAATATGTTCATCTGTTTTTTAGTTTCATTGGTACATATATTTGCATCACTCATGGAAATGCTTCATCTGCTGATCAAGTTGACTAATACGATTTCCATTAGTTGGAATTGTCACTAAAACTGAATTTCTCAATGGCATAAGATGTGCCTCTACCTATGTGATGTTATAGTTGACGACTCCTATTTTTCATAAAAATTGGTATAAACAGCTTAGCAACCTTAGGAGGGCATGTAGTTTTTTTGCTACCTGAGACTTCATATTTAAATTCTGTCAACAATATGTTCATCTGTTTTTTAGTTTCATTGGTACATATATTTGCATCACTCATGGAAATGCTTCATCTGCTGATCAAGTTGACTAATACGATTTCCATTAGTTGGAATTGTCACTAAAACTGAATTTCTCAATGGCATAAGATGTGCCTCTACCTATGTGATGTTATAGTTGACGACTCCTATTTTTCATAAAAATTGGTATAAACAGCTTAGCAACCTTAGGAGGGCATGTAGTTTTTTTTTTTTGCTATCTGAGACTTCATATTTAAATTCTGTCAACAATATGTTCATCTGTTTTTTAGTTTCATTGGTACATATATTTGCATCACTCATGGAAATGCTTCATCTGCTGATCAAGTTGACTAATACGATTTCCATTAGTTGGAATTGTCACTAAAACTGAATTTCTCAATGGTATAAGATGTGCCTCTACCTATGTGATGTTATAGTTGACGACTCCTATTTTTCATAAAAATTGGTATAAACAGCTTAGCAACCTTAGGAGGGCATGTAGTTTTTTTGCTACCCGAGACTTCATATTTAAATTCTGTCAACAATATGTTCATCTGTTTTTTAGTTTCATTGGTACATATATTTGTATCACTCATGGAAATGCTTCATCTGCTGATCAAGTTGACTAATACGATTTCCATTAGTTGGAATTGTCACTAAAACTGAATTTCTCAATGGTATAAGATGTGCCTCTACCTATGTGATGTTATAGTTGACTCCTATTTTTCATAAAAATTGGTATATACTGTTTTTCTCCTAGAATATAGAGACATAAATAAGTTGGTAATATCATAGCTTTGTAAATATTGGAATTTTGCCAATGAAAGAGATTCAATTTCAACATTGTGCACTAGTATGATTTGTCACATGAATTTTTTACTATAAAATGTTTGCACTAGTATTGGGTTTATTAAATTTGATTAGGTGACTACTTATTTGAAAAGCACAAGTTATTAGGAAAGAACACATTTTATACTTTTATATTAACACTTCCCTTCATGCGTGGCTAAAGGATTGGACTACCCAAGTCTACCTGTGGATATATGATATTTTTAATAGGTGATGTTGCCATATGACCTCTTGCTCTAGACCATCTAAAGTTTGATTAAGTGACCACTTATTCAAATCTTAAGCTATTAGGAAAGAGCTCAATATACAAGTTTATATCGTTAGAAATCTCAAGTTCTCATAGTTTTGAAGAGAACAAGTTGTTGTTATCGTATATAGACCATTCTTTATGAAATTATGCAACTATGAATAATAACATAACTGATTATTAGGAATTGGTACATTTACAAATATTTGTTTATTCTATAATATAGTTGCCCAAAAGAGACGATAGGTTGAATTTACTTAGTGCCAATGATGAACACTTATTTTCAATGATTATTCATATTGGATCATCATGAGTAGGGTCAAATAATGGACATGTATTAAAATGAATCTGATAATATATTGATGTGTGGTTATCTATATGCCGCAATTTCTTTAGCGAGGTACTACTTTTAAATCCACTTGATATTCAAAAATCTAATCCATATGATGCTGGCACTGTTCCGCAAGAGCTTTCAAGGTGTTCATTTTGGTAGATATATGTCAATTCTTTATCAAATACTGCAACAGATGCATTGTGCACTGGAAAATGGACCTGTTAGTATCTGTTTGTAGTAAGATTTACTGAGATGAATATGTTACTATGATAGTATATACATCTATGCTTAGCCAAGAATTCTCAAAGGTTTCAAGCTGGAAAACACCCTCTTTCAAAATTCCTGATTCGAGGCAAAAAGTTTTCCAGCTTTAATATAATGTTCATATTTAAGTTATATGTGTACCTTTTGACCTTTGAGATTTTTCATAAAGTAAACACTATGAATTCCTAATGCCAATGCTCATATTAATATCCAAGGGTCCATAAAGTCAAAACATAGGATTCTCTGGGCATCTGTGTCAGCTGATGTGCCCAATAAAATATGGTTAGTTGTTTCAAGATATTCATCGCCATTAATGTTGTCCCATTGTCATTTTTGCTTCTCCTCCATTATTGTTTCTGCTGTTGCGTCTCTGGCTATTTGTTGATTTATTGCTTGTTATCTAAGAGGAGTAAGGAGGTAAGGGGAAGAAAATGTTCTAATTTTTATTTCTCCCCATTATCACTTGTTTGAAATTCCCCACCTGATTTGTATGTGAAGAATCAAACAAATGAAGGATGAAGAAAACCTAAAGAGAATATGAGACAGTGGTACCCTGGATCTGTGGGAATATAGCCTTTGAAGGTCTTTGCCAATCATCTTATTGGCCAACAAATGTCTGCACTCTTTTTCTTCTCAAATTGCTATTAACCAATTCAAAATTTTGATACAAATTTTGTTAAGATTGATCATCTCTTATAAACTGTTTGTTTAACACATTAGTTTCTTACTCGCTGAGTTACTGGCATGTTCATTCAAAAATTGACATCCAAACTTGCTAGGTTGACGGCTTAGTAACACTTATGGAAAATGAGCATATTGGACCTTTCAACTTGGGTAATCCAGGGGAGTTCACCATGCTAGAGCTAGCGGAGGTATGGCGATGAAAATTAAGGACATAAATTCCCATATACTTTTTCGGCCCTTAACCCCTTGTACTAATAGGGTTTAAAATCTCTGCAGGTTGTCAAAGAGGTTGTTGATTCTTCTGCAACCATAGATTTCAAACCCAATACTGCAGATGATCCTCACATGAGAAAACCTGACATTTCAAAGGCTAAAGAGCTGCTGAATTGGGAGCCAAAGATTACCTTGCAGCAAGGGTTACCCCTAATGGTCACCGACTTCCAGAAACGTATTCTAAGTGATCAGAAATGATTATCGCCAATGGCAAATTACGTCTGTATCATAGGGCACCCGCCAGTTCAATTCATTTAACTGTCTGTAATATTCGCAAAAGCTAATAGTATATGATTGATTTGTTTAGTTTCCTCAATGACAGGTTAATTATAATTGTATCCCATATGAGATAGGTTTGAAGAAAAAATTACTTGTTATTAATTGTAATTTGTCAACCACAGCGAAACATGCAATTTTCTACGTGAAATGGTATAGTAACTGGCCACTTTTTGTGTTGGTAGTAGTACTTCATTTCACCTTCGTATAGATAATATCACTCCCCGTTTCCTTGTATTTATATCTAATGGGAGCAATAGTTTACTCCATCCTCTATTAATTATTGTTGAACACAATTTGGCCTGTTTTTATTCTTTCCTCTCTGGGTGTTATGCTGTTGTCATTTTTGCACTCAACAGATTTCTGAATTGAATCATATTGAAGGGCTGTTTGGATAGAATAATTTGGAGGGGAAAGGAAGGAGAAAAAAACTCAAATTTTTTATATTAATATAATTTTAATAACAATAGCCAAATAAATAAAAAAATTAAAATAGAAATGCATTCATTTCTTTTTCTTTCCGTTTCTTAAAAAAGTATTCTTACATAATTTTTTTTTCTCTAATATGTCTTTGGCGGTAACCTGGCGACTTGCGAAAATGGCGTCGTTTCGAAAAAGCCCTAGGGCGATAGCGGAGGCGACAAGTGCGTCGCCCTCTGTTCCCGACGATTTCCCCTCCGATGATCCCCTTCCTTCCCCCCAAAAATCTCTACCTTCCTCCGATCTACCATCTAGTGATGTTTTTATGCGGGAAGCAGCGTCCTCTTCTGTGGTTCCATGCAAAATCGTGAACCCTAATAGGGACTCTCTAACCCCGATGGAAGGGGTAGCCACTCCGATGACCCAGGGGAATCCTCTGGTGTAGATCTGAAGGAAAGCCCCTTGCTTGCGGTCGATCCAAATTCTAGGGCAAATCCTAATCTGAGATCTACTTCTCTAGAAGGACGAATCAAGCAAGAAGGCTACCGATCAACCACCTCTGAAGGCGAATACACCCCTACCGGGTACAAGTACCTTATCTTGCCCCCAGATCTTACGAGGTTCAAACCCTAAAAGCGTGAATCCGGTAACATCCTCAACCCTCTCTAGAATTCAATCACAATCATCTGATAAGGTTTCTTTCTCAGCTGAACAAATCCAGAAATGGCAAAGCCCCTGACAAGCATCTTTAATTGGTAAATTTTTGGGCAAGCCAGCCCCTTTATCTGTGATTTTTCGATGGGCTTTTAATCTGTGGTCATCTTATGGTCTCTTGAATGTAATAGATATCGAAGAAGGTTTTTTCGTATTTTGATTTAGATCTTAGGAACAGGCGACAAATATCCTCAGCGGTGGACCTTGGTCCTGCCGAGGGGATGTAATTCGCCTTGTCCCCTGGAAGCTTTTTTTTCGTCCATGGATGGAATGCTTTTCTTATGCTCCTGTGTGGATACGTATTCATGCACTTCCCTTAGAACTATGGAACCCTATTTTTGTGAGTTTAATTGCTAATAGTATTGGTAAACTGATTACTATTGATAATAGATCATTTGAGTTTCAAAGAGGTAAGTATGTATGTGTGTGCGTTGAAATTGACCTAGCTCAGCCTATTAAGCAAGGTGTTTTGATTAATTTGCTTGATTTTGAATGTTTTCAGCCAATAGTCTATGAAAACCTCTCTTCTGTGTGCTTCAAATGTGGAATCATAGGACATAGGGAAGTTAGTTGTCCTGGTAACAAGTGTCCCTCTATGGACAATGCAAATCATGTTGAGGTCAACCATGATCTTACTTAGAATTCTCACTCTTTGAATAGTGCAGTTAAGGAGAATACTACTCCTCTAAAACAGAAAATTGACACTGAGGAACCCATTTTTAGACCTTGTATTCAAGTTACTTGAAGGAGAAATCGCCTGAAAAATTCTAATCAAAATACTAATCATTCACCAAATGAAAATCCCCAAAAAAGTCAGAACTTAAACAATAGTTCAATGCCTAAGGTTCTAAACAACCTAGATAATTTAGTGTGGACTAAAAAGACTTATCGAAAAAAAAGAAGTCATACTCATAAGGAAACTCTTAAAGAAAATGCTTTTAGAAATTCTTTTGGCAAAAAAGAATATAAGGAGAATTTTACTCCCTTTAATGGTAACAATGGAACAAATCTCCAAAAGGAAAATGATGAAAACCTTAGGCCTAATTGGGAACACAACCACAGGGAAGGTACTCTTAGGGGTAGAGAAAATAACATTAATTCAAACCCTAAAATTAATGCTCATAACCCTTTGAAGATCTAGTTCAGTAAGTTTTCATGATATTTAATTCTCAATCCTCCCCTGAGGAGCATCCTAAGGGCAAGAAAGGTAAACAACCTAAAGCCCCTATGACTAAACATGATAAGGATGTCTTCCTTACCCTACCTTCTTTCTCCTCTGCTAGTAAGAGACCTAGAGCAGATCCTCCTCCTAAGAAAAAGAATTTTGATGAGGATATGGACGGTTCAAACAATCTTGCTATAGTTATCCATGGAAGTACTTAACTGGAATGTTAGAGGGATTCTGAAGAAACTTGTTATGGACAGAATATTCTCATTTATAAAAAATGGGCATATTAATCTCATATCTCTTCAAGAAACTCATGTATCCAATGATGTAGCTACCAACTTTATTTAAAAACTTGGTAGGAACTGGGTAGGTGTGTCTTCTTCTTCCTCTGGGACTTCTGGAGGAATTATTGTTGCTTGAGATTCTTCTATTATTAAAGCTAAAGTTATTTCTGTCCAGTATGATGTAATTCATATAATTGTTTCTTTTGATAATGCAATGTCTTTCATACTTTCTTCTATCTATGAATACAAATCTAATTTTGAGAAGAGTGTTTTGGAATCAATTGTCTAATATTGATCTATCCTCCTATCCTTGGCTGGTGATGAGGGATTTCAATTGTATTCTAGATAAAGATGACAAAAAGGGAGGTTCAACATTTAGGGTTACTTAGTACATTAGAGATTTTAGGGACTTCATTACCCACTCTAATCATATTGACCTGAGTTTTACTGGCCCTAAGTTTACCTGGTGTAACAATAGAAAAGGAGATGCTAAAATTTTAATTAGACTAGACAGAGTTTTCTCTAACTCTGCTTGGTTAAATTTTTATGGCAAATCTACTGTAGAGCACCTCATCAGAACTGCCTCTGACCATAATTCTCTTCAAATCAGCCTCAATCATGATCTAAACAGTGGGAACAAGCTGTTTAAATTCCAAAACTTTTGGATTGACTACCCTGAAACAAATGAGGTGGTCAATCAAGCTTGGACTAAACCTTTACATACCTCTAACCCTCAAACTAAACTTCCCTTGCAACTACCTGCCACTAGATATACCCTTTCTAAATGGAATATAGAGTCTTTAGGTATTTTAGAAACAAATCTCAAAATCAGCCAAGGACTTATCTATAATTTAGAGCTCAAGGAAGCAACTCATACACTGTCAACTAATGAACAGACTGAGTTGAATTCCCTTAGCAACAAGGCTACTACTCTCCAAAGATAAATAAGTCTCAAATGGTGGGCTAAAGCCATGTTGAAATGGTATCTTGAAGGAGATAAAAACACTGCTTATTTCCATCGTATGGTTACCTCTCGTAGGAGAATTAATCATATCTCCTCAATTACCTTAGAAAATGAAAACACAGTTAATGATGAGAATGGAATTCTTAAAGAATTTTTTGATTTCTATAAAAATCTTTGGTCACCCTCGTATCTAAATAATTTCACTATTCAACTTTGGCCTGTTTACCCTACTGTAACCTCTAATTTCAGCCACTCTCTCATTGCTCCTTTCTCTAAGATTAAAATCTGGGAAACTATTAAATTCATGGCTAATGGTAAAAGTCCTGGACTTGATGATTTCACTGTTGAATTCTACAAAAGATAATGGAGCATCATTTTTGATGATATCCTTAGCTGTTTTCAAAATTTCCACCAGTCTAGTTTTCTCCCTCATGAATGGAACAAAATAGTCTTAACCTTTATCCCCAAATGTTAGAACCCTACCAAAGTTAAGGATTTCAGACCCATTGCCCTATGCAACCTCTCATATAGGATCTTAACTAAGCTCATTGCCAATAGACTTAAAGAGTGCTTACCCATGCACCCTTATCTCTAAAGAATAATCAACTTTCATTAGAGGTCGTAGTATTCATTACAATATCCTTATTACTCAAGAAATGGCCCATACCATTTATGGATCTAAGAGTAAAAAGCCTTATATCTTGGTCAAATTAGACCTTGAAAAGGCTTATGACTCTTTGTCCTAGGATGCCATTTATGCTGTTTTGGAGTTCTGTGCCCCCCCCCCCCCCCCCCCCTCATTTTTATTGGTTGGATAAGATCTTGCATTTCTTCACCCTCCTTTGCATGCATGATAAACTTTCTGGTTTTTTCCAATCTAGTAGAGGTATTAGACAATGGGACCCATTGTCCTCTTTTCTCTATATCATTGTAGCTCAAACTTTAACTTTATTAATTAATAGGGTTGTTAATGATAATCTAATAACCCCTCTAAAAATCAACAACACCCTAACCATCAGCCATCTAATATTTGCGGATGATATTTTGCTTGCATTCAAAGCCAATAATAGTAGTATCAACAACTTTAAAACCATCTTCCAACATTACTTCCACCTCACTGGACAGAAGGTTAACTTTAGCAAATCTGCTATTTTTTTTCCTAAGCATACACCTCAACACATTAAAACCAGTATCTGCTATAATCTCTCAATTCAGGAAGGATCTTTCCCCTTCAAATACTTAGGTGCAATAATCTCACCCTGCAGACCTCCTAGAAATGCACATGACTTCCTTTTTGATCAGATTAACTCTAAGATAGGATCTTGGCAGTCAAACTATCTCTCCCAAGCTGGTAAAATAACACTTATAAATTTTGTCTTGACCTCAATTCCAATACACTCTATGTTTGTCTCCTGGTTATCTAAAAAGAACATAAAGAAAATTAATTCAATGATCGGCAAATTTCTTTGGCAAAGTAAAAAAGATAAAGAAGGTATGCATCTTGTATCCTGGGATACCATCACTCTTCCTAAAGTTTTGGGAGGGATTGGGATTCATGATGTTTACTTTCAGAGCCTGTCTTTACATGCCAAAAGAATTGAAGCCTATTTAAATAATCATAACAGCCTTTGGACTAGTTTGGTTAAAACAAAGTATCCTGCAGTCACAGCACTTAATTATTCCCCTCCTAACCAATGCTCATGGTCATGGAGACTATTTCTCAAAGCCTATAAGCATCTTCACATTGGATTCAAGAAGGTTATCAATTCTGGGACCAATTCATCTATTCTAATAGACAATTGGTGCCTTGACATTCCTCTTTGCTTGAAGCCTACTTTTATGAACTACAGAGACCTAAATTTGTAATCTAAAGTCAGTACATTAGTTACTGATCAACAGTGGAACCATTCGATTGGCCTTGATAACTTTGGTAGAGACGTATGGGAACAGGTCACTACACTTGACTTGCCTAGGGCACCCTACGATGATAATTGGGTTTGGTTGGAAAGCACTAGGGGAAAAGTTACCACTAATGCTGCCTATTCCTTTCTCCTTAGCTTAACTCTGTCTGTCAATAACTCCTCATTCAATTGGAAAGCCCTTTGGAGAATGGATATCTTTAATAAAATCAAAATTTTCCTTTGAAAAATTATTCATGGTAAACTTCTTACCAAATCCAGACTACACTATATTGGCCTCTCTTCAAATGACAGATGTGTCCTTTGTGGTAATTTCACTGAAACTATTGAACACTTTTTTTTGTCATTGCAATTACACTACTGCTGTTTTTAACCTACTGCAATCCCATACCTCTACTACATTTCCTGATAAGTCTACTTGGATACTTGGTAGTAACATCCTACTTTTTAGTGATGATTCAATTCATCCTGTAAGTAGGAGATCGATTGCCGTATCTTGGTGGTTTATCTGGTTCTCGAGAAATGAATGACTACATCAGGCAAGACAGCTTTCCCCACAATGCTTAATGAGGAAAATTATGGCCTTTCTCAAGGCTATGAATGAAACCCAAAAACCTAAGGGTAACAAGGATAAAATGGCTCCCAGGCTATGTCAATGGTGTCCTCCCCCTCCAAATGCCATTAAGATTAATTGTGATGCTTCTGTTGATGCTAATAGTATGGGTATAGGTTTTACTATTAGAAATCACTTGAATGAATGTCTATTTACTGTGTAAATATTTTCATACCACTAATACTGTGTTATATGCAGAGGCTTTAGCTGCTAAGGAAGCATCTCTTTTTGCCATTCAGAGAAACTACAATAATGTCATTCTGGAGTCGGATTCTAAATTGCTAATAGATGGCTTATCCAAACAAGTTTGCCCGGAATGAAGAATTCAAGCAGTGATGTTTGACATTTTTGATATATTAACTGCATGTAATTCTATGAAATTTAATTTTGTGTTTGATGAATGTAATAAAGCAGCCCACTGGGGTGTAAACTTTGCTAGGCCTGATGGTTCTTCTCAGGTGTGGTCAATTGTTAGGCCACCTGAGTTAGAACAAATTATTGTAAGAGACGGTATAGGTCCTAGTTATCTCAGAATAATATAGTTTTTATGTTTTGATGCAAAAAAAAAAACCTGGCGACTTGCATTGCCAATTAATGATTGTCCTTTTATTTTTGTTCTTGTGCATTAATATGCACTTTTTCTTCAAAGTGAGGCACTTGCTTGTGTCACATGCTTTTTTTTTGCTGAAAAAATAAAATTATTTATTGGACACTAAAAGGTCCGTAAAGATCATGATACAAAATAGCGTTAAGCTCAGGTGGTCTAATAGACGATCAAACATTTGTCATCCTAGATCACCTAACGTAATTTGTAGCCCAATGGGCCGCTTTGTTACATTCACGAAAGATGAAAAAAGATTTACAAGATAGAAAGAGGCAAAAGCTTATATATATGTTGTAAAATGGGATCCAACATAGGAGAGGAAGTTTTGCAATTGAGCAGATCAACAAGAACAACATAGTTTGATTCAATCTCAATGTTAGGATGGTTGTGAGCCGCAAATTGGAGCTCCTTGAGAATGGTCGTAGCTTCGGCCAGCACAGGAGAGGAAGCATGAAAGTAACAAGCCTCAGAATAAAAACAGACTCCAGTGGAGTCACGAACAATAAAGGAAAAAAGCAGCATCACAGTTTATTTTAATATAACCAAGCTCAGGGGGAATCCATTTAACGTAGATATGTTGATTTAAATTTCCCTCGGGCATCGTGGGACTTAAGTAATCTCGTAAATGCGACATAATGCGGGGCATGAAGCTAGAAGGGGGAAGCTGCCTAGCAGAATGAACTTTCTCATTCCTAGCATACCAGGTGAACCAGAGGGTATAAACAATAATATAGTGAAAGGGAAAAACTCCTAAAAGAGAGTCAGGATCCAATAATCAAGACCCATTAGCGGCGAGGTGAGCAATGGTTCTGTTCGGTTAATAACCAAACCGAACCATCAATTAACCGAACCAAAATAAAAAATATCGATTAATCATTTACCGAACAAAAAAAATTCGGTTAATTCGATTCAGGTAATTAAATTTTTTGGTTTGATTCGATTAATTTACTGAACTTACTGAAAAAAATTCAAAAATATATATATAAGTATAGCATTGACAAGATTCAAACCCAACCCACCAATACAAATATCCATCACTCTAACCACTTTAGCAAAGCACATTATCAAATATATCTCTAACTAACGCAGACTATATAAATCTATAAAAGATAAAATTAATAATAATATAACCCACCAGGATTCCAACTTGGGCAATCTAGATATAATTAATATATTCCTAAACACTTAGGCAAATAACATTATCTGCTATGTGGTTTTATTTTATAGATTTTATCTTAATATTCGATTAATTCGGTAAATTATCGATTAATTTATCGAACCGAATCGAAAACCGAAACCTTATTTTTTTTTACCATTATTCGAACCAAAAATTAATCGAAAAAATTGGTTCGGTTAATTCGGTTTTGGTTCGGTCGGTTAATCGGTAAATTTTTCTCACTCCTACATTAGCCCAATTGTGGCGCTTGGAAAAATCGAATGGGGGATGGGTTTGAAGGCTGTCCCAAATAGATGAAGCATAGGGGTAGTGGAGAAAAAGATGAGTTAAAGTTTCGTGAGTGGTGTTACATAAAGGACAAGAGTCATTAGTAAACAATATGAGTAAGGTAAGTTTTAAGGGGAAGACGATTATGGAGAAGCTTTCAACAAAAAGGATGACATTAGGTGGAAATTTTAGTTTTCATAAAGTTGTCCGGGTTCATTGATTATGTATACCAACAGATTCACAGCTTCTAAGAAAAGAGTAGGGCGATTTCACGGTAACATTCCCCGAAGCCTCAACTTTCCAATGTTGTGTGAAATCTAACACTAGAAGGGGGGGTTGAATAGTGTATGTCCCCTTTTTCAATTCTTTTCTTTTTTGCTCAATTTTATCTTCTCTTAGGTGCGAGTGTTTCTTAACCGGAGATGTATCAAATATTAATAGCAATGACAAAAGCAAGTAAGCAATACAGATAAGAGTAATTATAGTGGTCCGGCCAACTGCCTACTCCACTACCTTGGCTCCTCACCAAGGATTTCTAACCACTACTTTATAAAGTTTGTGTTTCCCTTTGAATACAATGACGACACTCTTCTCACCACTCTGAGAACCCCTCAATCCTATTCACCTAGGCAAAACACAATCCTATAACTTAGCAACGGATCAACAACGGCCGCTCGGGTCGTTGCTAAAAATATTATCAGCAACGGTTTTGCCACGGACGCGGAGCCGTTGCTGATAACATTAATAGCAATGGCTGGTGAGCCCGTAGCAACGCCGTTAGTAAAACCCCGTTGCTAAGCCGTTGCTGTAGGTCATCAGCAATGACTTTTGATAAACTTTTAGCAACGGCTTTCCCACGGACGACCGTGAGAAAGCCGTTGCTGATGATGTGAACCTGGTAACGAAAAAAATTAAAATTTCAAATTTCCATTGATACATTATCTGATACATAACTCACACACTCATACACACATTCATTCACACATCACAAATACACCAAGATATACATCAAAATAATTATATTTATAATTATAATTATCCACAATAGTATAAAAACTATTCAAATGCAAAATTGAAGTATCAATATCCAAACAAAAATAAATTAAACAAGTATAATATCTCAGCAACAAAGTCAATATAAAAAAATCTCACGATGACGATGGAGGATGACCTGGATCATTTGGCGGGGTCTGGAGTGCTTGAGTGTACACCGGCGTGGATTGACTCGAGGACGATGGATGAGATGATGCCGAAGAGATGCCTGCTTCGGGATGACCTGACATGTTGCGTAGCATAGCATGCATCTCTGTCATCATCTGACTCTGGCGCTCCATCATCTCAGTTTGACGTGCGACCGTCTCCTCTAGAGTCCTTATTCTGCTACTATGATCATAACTGGATCTGGAGGTGGACGGCCGCTCACCAGCGACCAGAGGGGTCGGTGCCCCAAGTGGCCCTAGTACGGCTCGCGCATGACCACTATCTGCAAAGCCATATACGCGGCCATGGTCCCAGCCACCTGCGGCCTCGACCCACGTTGCTGCGTCAAAGTCCTCGGGGGTGCCCCCGCGCCGCACCACCGTCTGGCTGTAGGTCTCCTACTCGAGTTTGATTTTTTGTTTAATATTTATCATAAAACTTAAATTATAAATATATAATGAATAATTTAAACAAATATATAGTTACCATAATGTATGCAGCGCGGTTGTGGATGTACTCCCCCGTCCCATGTGCTCGACGGTGAGTCCGCTCAAACACCGCCATCGGGGAGGGTCGTTGGACAGTCCCGTCATCCGACACCGTCGTCTACATTTACAAAATAAATACATTAATTAGTACACATAGTAATAAATAAAATATATAATTAAAATGTATACTTACCATACGGTTCGCGTGCACTGCAAATGCAATAGAGCCGCCGGTGTGACGCGCTGCTCCCCCGACATGCGATTTCTAGCCGCATTCCTAGAAACCTCCTGCCATCGATCCGTCGACCATATTCCCACGAGCTAGTCCCATATATCCAGAGTAATCCAATCGGAGCCGTATCCCCGAGTCTCCGCGATGTTAGTAGTCCCAGCTCGTGCCATCGCCTGGGACCGGGCCTACCCCAGCTGCCCGTTGTACCTTGCCCGGGAAATAGCCTCCCAGGCAGCGTAAATGATGGGCCTTTGGTCCTCAACCCATGTATAGCGAGCCTGCAGAATAATAATATCAGTACCAATATTAATCATCATGCATGTAAAAAAAAAATAATATGTGCCTCAAACTCGCGCCATAACATGTCAACGTGCTCGCTAGGCACGTGAGACCATGTAGGCCATGCCCCATGCCCCATGCATGTATCGTCGAATAGTAGAAGAAATGCTCCTCGGCACTTCTTCTTGCTCGAACCTACACAACAAAAATAAATTTTAATATTATATTATGATATAATGAATTTATAATGATTCATAATTCATGATATATTACCGCTCCTCAATCACGCTAATAAATCTACGTGACTCTGTGGCTGGTGGAGGCTGCCACCTGTTCGGCCCGCGTGGCCGCCTGCGTCTGGATGTACTAGCCTCGGCAGTATCATCGGCATGAGGATAGGAAACAGGAGGATCAGCAGCATGAGTAAGTGTAGGAGTCTCACCGATCGGAGACTCTGAAGCTCTCCTGCGACGATAACCACAACCAGACATATCCGTCGAATAGACATATAATCAGATTATTGTATAAATAGTAGAGATATATTTAATAAAATATATACTTTACAATTATTCCTCATCATCTGAATAATAGTCTTCAAATTCTTCCTCTTCTTCATCTTCTTCATCTCCAGCTTCCTCAATTTCATGATCGTCATCATCAGCATATTCAACTTCTAATTGAATTGACGTTGTGTCTGCATCCTCGAGTATTGGAATAATACGATCTACAGCACGAGGATCATCTTCTTGATAGAAACCATCTGTCATATCAGGTATCAGCTCATTTTCTCCTACTATCGGATCAATTTTCCCCTTACCTTTTGTCTTACAGACTACACGCCAATCTGCTATATCTTTATTTCGAGCCGGATACTTCGCGTAATATACTTGTTTGGCTTGTGATGCCAATATAAAAGGCTCATTTGCTGCCAATTTAGATTTGTAATTAACCTCAACAAGTTTGTATTTTGGATGAACTTTCATGCCCCTTTCTGTTGTATTGAACCAATGACATCTAAATAGAATAACTAATTTCAAGCTGAAGTAGTGCAACTTTATCACTTCTTCCACCAGTCCATAAAAATCCATATCACATTCAACATAGGTTGTCCCTTTCACACAGACCCCAGCATTCATCGTTTTCTTTATAAATGCATATTCAACCGTGTGCAATTTATACCCATTAACAAAATATCCGCTATAGCACGACACAAGTCGCGACGGTCCACTAACAAACTCAAATATTATTTCATCTATTTTAGCTCTGTGATCTTTGCTGTAAGTCTGAATCCAAGTAGGAAAATCACGATTCCGTAATCTCTCCAATTCTTCATCGTTGTGAATAGAGTATTTTTGCACCATCTCAATGTCAAATATTTCAATGAATTGTTCAATCTCTGGACAATTGAGTAATACATACAAGTGTGCCAAATGATACTCTTCCTCGCTTAAGTGTCGAGATGGACGAGAACCAAAAGCACGACCAGAGTGACAAAATATATTTAAACGTCCATCTGAATGTCGAACACCCCCGTCGTCGTTATGTGAAAGACGATCAAATCTTGTCTATACTGTCGATTCAAACTAAAATGAGCAGAATGTTGAAATTTCTTGGATAATATACGATTCAGATATTGATCCTTCAACAGCTGTGGTGTTCTTTACTTTTTTCTTCAGACGATTCATGTATCTTTCAAATAAGTACATCCACCGATATTGAATGGGGCCACCAACTCGTGCCTCGTATGCCAAGTGTATCGGTAGATGCTCCATCGAGTCAAAAAATGCAGGAGGGAAAAACTGCTCCAGCTTGCATATGATTTCAACAATATTATTTTCAAGTGTTGACATATCTTCGACTCGAAGGACATTTGCACAGATGTTTCTAAAAAACATACTTAATTCATTCAACGGACCCCAAATATTATCAGGTAGAAGATCTCGAAATGCGATCGGAAGTAATCTCTGCATGAATACATGACAATCATGGCTCTTCATCCCTGATATTTTGCAATCATCGACGTTCACACATCGAGATAAGTTTGAAGCATATCCATCGGATAATCTGAGTTCTTTTATCCATTGACAAACATCTTCGATCTGTTGTTTATTTAACACATACGGGGCCTTCGATTTCAGATATCGTCCATTGACCTCTTGTAACTCCAACTTTGGTCTCTTACAAAGTATTTTCAGATCATGTGGGGCTTTGACATTATCTTTAGTTTTTCTGGAAACATCCATCAAAGTGTTGAAAATATTATCAAACACATTTTTTTCAATGTGCATGACATCTAAATTATGTTGAATCAGTAATGAACTTCAATAGGGAAATTCCCAAAAGATACTTTTTTTCACCCAGTTATGTGTTTGACCAAAGCTTGACACTCTTTCATTCCGACCAAATACTATATCTAGAAGTGCTGAAACATGTGATAATATTTGTTCACCAAACAACATCGGTGGTGGCCCATCTCTTTCGACTCTGCCCTTAGTAAATTTATTACGATTCCTTCGATACTGATGGTTAGCCGGTAGGAATCGACGATGATAATCAAAGAATGAGATTTCGTTCTGAAGACTGATTGATTTAGAGTGTTCCATACAATATGGACAAGAGAGTCGGCAGTGAGTGTTCCAACCATACAACATGTCATACGCCGAGAAATCATTGATTGTCCACAAGACCGCGGCCTTTAAATTGAAGTTTTGCTTCCGATGACAATCATAAGTGACAGCTCCATCAGTCCACAATGTTTTCAATTCATCTATCAAGGGTTTGAGAAATATGTCAATTTTTTTTCGCGGACCCTTAGGACCCGGAATAATCATCGAAAGATAAATAAATTCATCTTTCATACACATTGACGGTGGCAAATTATAAACTGTCAGCAGCACTGGCCAAACTGAATAAGGAGTAGCAGAATGTCCAAACGGATTAAAACCATCTGTGCACAATCCCAATCTTATATTTCTAGTATCCCTAGAAAATGAAGGATAATATGTATCCAAATGTTTCCATGCTTCACTGTCGGATGGATGAGTCATTACTGTATCATCATGATTTCTTGCATGCCAACTCATGTAGGGGGCCATCTTTTCCAACATGAATAATCGTTGAAGAAAGCAGGGAAGCAGCGCTCGAAATGAGTTGTCAACGGAAGCAGAGGGCGCGCAGCAGTTCAATCTTTTTGAAGGCTTAAAACACTTCCTTAATTGCTCAATAAATTCTATAAGAAGCTTTAAAGAAGTTAGGTGTGGGGTATTTATAACCCCACACCCGAACGGAATGTTCAACGGGCGAAAAAATAACCGTTGAAGCCGTTCGGTCGATTTGTCGATCGATCGTTGGTCGACCAACTGATCGACCGCCAATGCGACTGCTGGGTTATGTGAGTGCTCGGTCGACCGACTTGTCGCAAAATTATTGATCCCACATTCGGTCAACCAGTCAGTCGATCGAATTAGTGGAGCCAGGGTCGCGCGACTTGTGATCCTCAATCCGGTCGACCGATTGGTCGATCGGTGAGCATTCTGCTTTTTTTTTTGCTTCGGTCGGTCGATCGACGCAGCCTTGCGCAGATTCCTTCACCCACTTTGGTCGATCGACAGATCGACCGAATGGCTACTGCTAGTTTTTTCCATCATTCGGTCGACCGAATAGGCTGCTTAGCAGAACACTACCTTGTTCGATCGACCGACCAGTCGACCAAACTCAGGCTGAGGATGATTTTTCCTTGAAATTTTTACATGCCTTTTTTGTGGATTTAGTTACCAAGTTCTAACTTGGATAACTATATAATTAGGCTTGAGATAAGATCGTCCTAGAGGTATATTACAAGATATCTATTTGATTTATGCCCGAGCCTTAATTTCTTTGACGTTTTCTTCTTTCGTTTCTTTGACGATCTTTTCTTTCGTCTCGTTTGAACTGACTTGGCATGCTTATCGTAACCTCAACCTGAACTCAAAACTTCACACTTGGATTAAATACATATTTGTTATCATCAAAATAAAGATCGAGGCTTAAGAGAAACCCTTAAGCCAACAATCTCCCTTTTTTTTATGATGACAAACATAGCATGAAATTTTTCAGAAAGCATAAGTGTTTGTGAGTTTGAGTTAATGCATTCATGAGTTAGGGCATGCAAGATATATAACTTAGCATATGCATTCAACTATGTAACTTAGCATATGCATTCAACTACTTATAACTCAACCTATGCTCCCCCTATCAATGTGCATATTCAAATAGTTATAACTTCAACCTATGGCTCCCTCTATCAATGTGCATATTATTTTTAACTCCCCCTAACTATATAACTCGCCCCTTACTATATAACTCACCCTAACTATATGCATCGTGAAAACCAAGTGTGACCTTACTTTTTCTCCCCCTTTTGACATCAATCAAAAATGGTAAGAATTAATATACAATTAATGAGTTTCATCATAAAAACCAAGAAATCTATAAAACCAAGTATCATCTACTACTATAGTCCTTCCCATTAATGTAAGCCTATAGAAGGCAAACACCAATAGGTCGCAAAGCCCCACTACATAGCAATACATAAGTGTGATGATACTTTATAGAATGCAAGTTTTGAAAAAAAAATACACGTTTTGAAGAGAAACATTTTAATTACTAGGAAATACACAAATTCCTAATTGCATCCTTAAGGTTGTAAAGCTTTCTTCAACCAAGGGTTTTGTAAATATATCGATGGATACAAATTCTACCGATATATTTCCCTTAGTCACATTATCCCTAAGAAAATGATGTCTCAAGTCAATATGCTTAGTTCTTGAGTGTAAAATGGGATTCTTTGTTAGATTTATTGCACTAGTATTATCACAATGAATAGGTATGCAAGAATACTCAAGTCCATAGTCTAAAAGAGTTTGTTTCATCCAAAGGACTTGTGCACAATAACTAGCCGCAGTGATGTATTCCAATTCGGTAATTGAAAGTGCAACTGAGTTTTGTTTCTTTGAGAACCAAGAAACAAGACTCGCTCCTAAGAATTGACAACACCCACCAGTGCTTTTTCTATCTACTCTACACCCAGCAAAATCTGCATCTGAAAAACCGATTAAATCAAATGATGTATGACATGGATACCATAGACCTAAGTCAACCGTGCCCTTTAAATATCTCAATATGCGTTTTACCGCACTTAAATGAGACATTTTAGGGTAAGATTGAAACCTAGCACATACACATACACTAAACATGATATCGGGTCTACTTGCGGTTAAGTAAAGAAGACTACCAATCATACCTCGATATCATTTTTCGTGAACTTTAATGCCCTCTTCATCTTTGTCAAGCTTGATGGATGCGCTCATAGGTGTAGAAGCTATCTTGGCTTCATTCATCCCAAATCTTTTGATGAGCTCCTTTGTGTACTTGGCTTGATTGATGAAAATCTCATTGTTGGTTTGCTTGATTTGGAGACCAAGCATGAAGGAGAGCTCTCCCATCATGCTCATCTCAAATTCATCGTGCATACATTTAGCAAACCACTTACAAAGCATTTCATTATTAGCACCAAAGATTATATCATCAACATAAATTTGAACTAATAACATATCATTTTCATGATGCTTAATGAAAAGTGAAACATCGGTTTTTCCAACATTAAAACCTTGTTCAATTAAAAAGATTGAAAGTCTTTCATACCAAGCCCTAGGGGCTTGTTTTAAACCATATAATGCCTTTTTAAGTTTGAAAACATGGTTTGAAAACTCAAAACTTTCAAATCCGTGGGTTGTTCTACATAGACTTCTTCATTAATGAAACCATTTAAAAATGCACTTTTTACATCCATTTGAAAAAGTTTAAAACCCTTAAAGCTAGCATATGCCAAAAGCATTCTAATTGTTTCTAATCTAGCTACGGGAGCATACGTTTCATTATAATATATCCCTTCTTGTTGATTGTACCCTTGTACCACTAACCTAGCTTTGTTTCTAATAACTAATTCTTCTTCATCCAGCTTATTTCTAAATACCCATTTAGTTTCAATTATAGTTTGTTCACTAGGTCTAGGCACTAAGTCTCATACATCATTTATAGCAAATTGGTTGAGTTCATCTTGCATAGCTAGTACCCAAAACTCATCTTCTATTGCTTCCTTAATGTTCTTAGGTTCTACTTGAGATACAAAAGCTACATATTGACACACATTCTTGAGTTTAGAACGCGTTACCACTCCCGTTGAAGGTTCTCCAATGACTTGGTCCATTGGATGATCCTTTACCAACCGATATCCTTTAGGGAGAGGTGGTAGAGCTTCTTCTTCATCATCTTCAACTTGAGGTAGATTTGAGGATGGAGGTGCTTCATGTTGGGTCTCCTCATTATCTTCATCCTCCACTTCTTTATCATGAAGTGTGAGATCCTCAAGTTCCTCACCTACATTCACAATATTCACATTTCTAGAAGAATCATTAGTTTCATTAAACATGACATGCATGGATTCTTCAACAATCATAGTTCTACGATTGTAAACTCTATATGCCTCAGAATTAATGGAGTAACCTAGGAAAATCCCTTCATCGGATTTAGAGTCAAATTTTTCTAAATTCTCCTTAGTATTTAATATAAAATATTTGCATCCAAAAATATGAAAATATCCCACATTTGTGATTTTACCATTCCAAAGCTCAAAAGGTATTTTCTTAATTTTAGGTCTTAATAAAACTCGGTTAAGAATATAGCAAGAGGTATTTATGGCTTCGGCCCAAAAATACTTATGCAAATTATTTTCGCATAGCATGGTCCTAGCCATCTCTTGTAAGGTTCTATTCTTCCTCTCAACCATCCTATTTTGTTGAGGGGTCCTAGGGGAAGAAAAGGTATGTTGAATACCTAAATCATCACAAAACTCGATATTTTTTTATTTTTAAACTCTCCTCCATTGTCACTTCTAATTTTCAAAATTGAAACTCCCTTTTCATTTGTAACTTTCTTTGCAAACTTTTTGAAAAATTCAAAAGTTTCATTTTTCTTGGCCAAAAAATAAAACCGAAGTAAATCTAGAAAAATCATCAACTAATACATAACAATATAGTTTTCCACCTAGACTAGCTACATCACATGGACCAAAGAGATCCATGTGCACAAGCTCAAGTATTCTAGATGTACTAACTTGATTAATGCTATGAAATGAAAATTTGACTTGCTTACCTAGTTGACATGCATCACAAATTTTATTTAGGGTAAGCCTTTAACTAATTCTTTCCTAGATATCTCTTGGATGAGGCTCATGCTAGCATGTCCTAGTCTTCTATGCCACAACCAAGAGTCATTCTCCATGGCGACTAAGCATCTAACATGAGGGTTTGGCAAGACATTTAATTCTAAGGTGTATACATTTTCTTGCCTATTTCCAATAAACATGATATCATTTGATGGTGCACTTCTAATAATACATTTAGATGCTTCAAAAATTATTATGTATCCATTATCACATAATTGTGATATGCTAATCAAATTATGTTTTAACCCATCAACTAATAAAACATTCTTAATGCATGGGTAAGGGAGTATACCTATGTCACCAATGCCAACAATCTTACCTTTGGCATTGTCTCCAAATGTGACATGTCCACCATCTTTGTTTGATAGGGTTGCAAATAAGTTGATGTCACCCATCATGTGCTTTGAGCAACCGCTATCCAATATCCAAGTGCTTCTATTTGCTTGAGGATGCTTCTACATCTACAAAAGGAGAAGAAATCATCTTAGGTACCCAAATTTTCTTGGATCCTTGAGTGTTAGTCATTTTGGGAACCCATGTAAATCTTGCATGTGGGTTCCTCATCAAAGCACACTCCTTGGCCATATGGCCAAATATGCCACAAGAAAAAAAAATCCATTAAATTTCCTTCTAGTATGTGTGTGAGCATGAGAGTGTGATGATTTCTTTTTATGGACAACCTTAGGCATTTTGTATGGTTGTCATCTTTTCATTAAGCATGCAAATTTCCTTTTTCAATGTTAGCATGCTATTATTCAAATGCTATACTTGATCACTTAAATACTTGTTTTCATTCTCTAATTTTTGGTTGTCAATCTCAAAATCCTTCTTAGCTTTCTCTAGTGTCCATGTCATTACCTTAAGGGTGTCTACTTCTTTCCTTAAGGCATTGCATGAAAGTAATAGACTATCATTCTCATGCTCTAAAGATCTATTATCCTTTTTGAGATCTTTAAATTTTCTCCTAATTGCATTGAATTCATTATGCATTTGCTCAAATTCATTTTCTAGCTCTTCTTAAGTAAATGAAACTTCACCAAAAATAAATCTTACCTCATCATCCTTTGCCATCAAGCAAAGGTTTTCCTTTTCACTCTTTGCTTCTTCTTCACTCGATGAGGCCTCGCTTTCATCCCACGTGGCCATCATTGTCTTCTTCTTCTTGTACTTTTCCTTTTTGTGAGGGTTGGAGGTGGAGGCCATCTTGAGAAGTGGGCAATCTTTCCTTAGATGTCCGGTCTTGTTGCAATTGTAGCATGTGTAGCCTCCTCTTCCCTTCCTCATGCCTCCCCTCATGAAATTCATGAATCTTCTTGCTAGCATCTCCATTTCTTCAAGATCATCCGTCTCTTCCTCTGATGATGACAACTCTTCTGCTCGATGTGATGCTTTTAAGGCAATGGTCTTGCCTTTGGGGGCATCTTCCTCTTGGTATTGCTTCATGTGGGTCTCATGTGTCATGAGAGACCCAATGAGCTCGATAATCTTCAAGGTGCTCAAGTCCTTGGCTTCCATGATGGCTGTGACTTTGGGCTCCCAAGATTTTGGAAGGGAACGAATGAGCTTCCTTACCTTTTCCTCTTTCCTTATTTCTCTGCCAAGGTTAGCTAAGCCATTTGTAATATTTTGGAATCTAGCATGCATGGCATCAATGGACTCATATGATATCATCTTAAATATTTCATAATCATGCATAAGTAAGTTTATTTTGGATTCCTTTACTTGTGAAGTCCCTTCATGGGTGGTCTCTAGGACCTTCCATACTTCATATGCGGACTTACATGTAGAAATCCTATTGAATTCATTAATTGATAAGCCGCAATATAAAGCATTGATGGTCTTTGCATTTGCATTAAAAAGTCTAAGGAGGCGTTTGGTATGAGGCAATCCATCCAGATTGCTGGCAATCTTATCTTTAAATTACTTGGACCCCACACATTACCTTGTTTGGTGTCTCACTTGTGCAGGTAATGTGGATTGTCTTGGTATTCTAGATTGCCATCAAAGTGGTAATCCAGATTGCTTAATGGATAGGTGTCTATGTGGATTACCTCTGAAGTGATAATCTTGAATTAATTTTTAGAACAAAATTATCCTCCTTAAACTCTAGCTTTTTTACAAGTTCTTTGCTCCTCCCACGACTTCTCTCATGACATAATATTATAATATAATATTATAATATTATATAATATTATAATATTATAATATAATATTACAATATTATATTATATTATATTATATATATTTTTTATATTATATTACATTATTATAATATAATATAATATAATATAATAATAATATTATATTATATTATTATTATAATATTATAATATTATACTATAATATTATACTATAATATTATATTATATATATTTTTTATATTATATTATATTAACAAGTTCTTTGCTCCTCCCACGATTTCTTCCATGACATAATATTATTATAATATTATAATATAATATTACAATATTATATTATATTTTATATATATTATATTATATTACATTATTTTAATATTATATAATATAATAATATTATACTATAATATTATATTTTATATATTATATTATATTAACAAGTTCTTTGCTCCTCCCTCGATTTCTCCCATGACATAATATTATAATATAATATTACAATATTATATTATATTATTTTAATATTGTATAATATAATAATATAATGTTATATTATTATAATAATATTATACTATTATTGGATTTCACTAGACATCTTGAATTGTAGGGAAGATGGTTAAATCTTGACCTACAACTTGGCTCTGATACTAATTATTGTGTGAAATCTAACACTAGAAGGATGGTTGAATAGTGTCTGTCCCCTTTTTCAATTCTTTTCTTTTTTGCTCAATTTTATCTTCTCTTAGGTGCGAGTGTTT
This sequence comes from Canna indica, assembly GCA_034359265.1. Lineage (NCBI taxonomy): Eukaryota > Viridiplantae > Streptophyta > Magnoliopsida > Zingiberales > Cannaceae > Canna > Canna indica. The sequence continues at coordinate 19,128,745 of CP136892.1, forward strand.
CTTAACTAGAGATGTATCAGATATTAATAGCAATGACAAAAATAAGTAAGCAATGCAGACAAGAGTAATTATAGTGGTTCGGCCAACTGCCTACTCCACTACCTTGGCTCATTACCAAGGATTTCTAACCACTACTTTATAGAGTTTATGTTTTCCTTTGAATACAATGAGGACACTCTTCTCGCCACTTTGAGAACCCCTCAATCCTGTTCACCTAGGCAAAACACAATCCTATAAAGTTTTCCCTAAGTGTTTCCTAGCACACCTAGCAGCTATCTCAAATGGAAAATAAGTTTACAATAAACTTCAAATACAGAGGAAAGAGCTTAAGAATGTAAAAATCAACCAATGCTCCTTTCCCAAGCCTTCAAGATCCAACTTGCGGGAGGATGACTCTTTGAGGTCGCCAACCTCTCGTGCAACCTCTCTGGAGGTCGGCAGAGAGGTCGTCGACCTCTCGCGTGACCTCCATAGGTCGCGCGACCTCTCTAGCGGATATAAATGCACGTCCTCTCCGCTAGAGAGGCGACAGAGAGGTCGGCAGAGGGGTCGCCGACCTCTCGTGCGTCCTCTCTGCCAGAGAGGCGACAGAGAGGTCATCGATCTCTCGCGCGATCTCTCTGGAGGTCGGTAGAGAGGTCGCCAACCACTCGCGCGACCTCCCTCTATCTGTCGTCGACCTATCTGGCAGAGAGGATGTGCGTCCTCTCTTCCAGAGAGGCGACAGGGAGGTCGGCAAGTGTCCTCTCCGGCCAAGCGAAGTTCCAAGGCTTGAAATGGTGCAGTCGCCACCAGAGAGAGAAAGGAAGTGAGGAGTAGGGGTGAGCATCAGTTCGGTTCGATTATAAATCGAACTGAAAATTTGGTTAACCGAAGCGAACCAAAGAAAATTTTTTGACCAGTTACCAAACCGAAAAAATTTGGTTAATTCGGTTCGGTTAACCAAATTTTCGGTTCAGTTTGGTTAATTTGGTTCGGTTAACCGAAAATATTTTTTAAAAAAAATCAATTTTTTTTCAAAGAATATATGTGCTAAGACTTGAACTCAGTCACCTCAAAACCAAATTTTAATTTTTACCCTTCTAACCATCTTAGCAAATATTACTATCAAATTTAAAACTAACACCTATTATATATATATTGAATGTTAAATAAATAATATTATACAACACTGGATTCGAACCTGGGCGGCTGGAAGCTTAACATAACACTTAACCACCAAGACAAATACCATCAGCTAATTTATTTGTTATTATATATATATATACACATATACATATATATTCGGTTAATTCGGTAAATTAATCGAACCGTCGGTTAGTTTACCGAACCGAACCCAAAAATTTCTTTAACTGAAAACCGAACCAAAATTAATTCGGTTCGGTTAAATCGATTTCGGTTCTGTCGGTTTCGGTTCGGCTTCGGTGAATCGGGGAAGTTTGCTCACCCCTAGTGAGGAGGAAGGTGCGGTGGAGAAGATAATTTGAAAAGGTGTCAATAATATAATTTATATGGCATTATTTATTTTATATGACTTTAGTCAAGGATAAAATTTACCACGTCATCACTGTTAAGTGACACATCAGCAAAAATCGTCAAAAATGACGGTGTGTGCTAAACAGAGAACAGAACGAAAGTTAGTGTATTTTCTTGCTAACGAAAAAAATTTATGCTAAAAATGAGAAAATGTCTAAAGTTCTTATTTTTTTTTGAGTATTTACCCTATTTAAAATTAGTTCTGAGATAATCTAAAAATGTTTGGATACTAGTTAGGGATTTTTCTATATAAGTACAGATAAATTGTTGGTCACATCTTTGAAAATTAGTCACTAGTCAGCCTAAAATATTATTTATTTAGAAGCTAGAGATTTTGTCTCTAACTTATTATATTATATGCAAGGACTCAATATTTGAAGAGTATTTTGGGATTTATAAAATATATTATGAAAGGCATCTTTCTAGACCCTAAATTTTAAACTCTAAATATTTGCGATAGAATATAATAGGATTGGATAGAATTGGATAATAAATGAGAGTAAATTGAATATAAATTTTTTTAATTTGGTATACATCGAATATAATATCAAATTTATACCTATTATCTTCTAACACATGCACTAAACAAATAATGAATATTAATTCATCCCTTATCATATCCTTCCTTATCCTATGAAGCAAACATGCACTAATGATATGTTTGCTTCATTGGATAGAATAGGATTGGATTGGATAATAAATGAGGAAAGATTAGATATGAATTATTTAAATCCGGTGTACATTGGATATAATATCATTTTATTTTATTTTTTCTTCTAATCCATGCACTAAACAAATAATGAGTATTAATCCACCCCTTATCCTATGAAGCAAACTTGCACTAAGAGCATGTTTGCTTCATAAGATAAATGGAGATAGGATAATAGATAGATTAATATTCATTATTTGTTTAGTTCATGGGTTAAAAGAAAATGAGAATATAAGAATATAAAAATGATATTATATCTGATGTAAATCGAATTTAAAAAATTCTTATCCTATACTCCCTCATTTATTATATAATATTATCATATCCTATCTAATGAAGCAAACATACCATAATGGTTTGTTTGCTTTAGTGGATATGATTGGATAGGATATGATATCAAATAAGAGAGTATTGGATAAGATATTTTTTAATTTGGTATACACCGAATATAATATCAAATTTATATTTTTCTAATTCTATTTTCTTCTAATTCATGCACTAAATAAACAAATGATATAAATCTATCTCTAATCCTATACATCTCTGTCCTATGAAGCAAATATGCCCTTATAGTATTTTAGAATAAAAGTCATCTCTCTCAAGCCGGTAAAATTGTCTTAATGAATTCGATTCTTACCTCGGTTTCCATTCATTCAATGTGTGTTTCGTGGCTTCCTATTTTTGTAATAAAGAAGATCACCCCTCTTATTAAAAATTTCTTTCCGCCTTCTAAATCTGACACTAGATGACTTAATTTGATTGCTTGGAAAGATATTAACAAGCCATGAAATTATAGGGGTGTAGGAATTAGATCAATTGATATGTTGAGTCCAACTTTAGTTGCTAAGAGAATTTTAGAGATTATTTCTAATTACAATTCGCATTGGGTCAATATTGTTAATGCTAAATATGATCGTCTTAGACTTTGGTCTAATAATTACTTGGCATCTTAATCCTATTCTTGGAAATTAATAAATTTGTGATGCTGGTAATATACTTAGAACTGGCTTTTAAAAAAATTGGTAATGGTAATGATACTAATCTATTGATGGATCCATGGTTATTTGATATTTTCATTTATTTCAAACCTGCATTCGTTAGTAATGAATTTTTTTAATGCTTCTTTGCATGCAAATTTTCTTATTCAACAATGGCCGCTAGAATTTTGATATAATGCACCTTGTGTTTGGCCATGCTATACTCCTTTGCTTGACAGGTATTTATGTGCCCTCTAATCCCTTTGATGACACCTGGATTTGGTGGGGCGATTATAACGTCAAGCCAGTTGTAAATTTGCCTACAATTATACTTTTCGATATACCTTTCCTGACTTAGTTAATCTCCAAAAGTAGAAGTTACTTTGGAATATTGCAATGGCCCCTAGTGTTCGTAATTTCTGTTGGAAGCCTCTCCATATGAAATTCCCTACTTTGAATTAAGAGATTAACCGGATTATGAAATATCAATTCTCCAACTTTGTTTTGTATGGCGGCCTTCCTGAAACCATAATTTATCTATTTTGGGAGTGTTGGGTAGTTCAAAACTTTTGGGAAAATGTTAATAATTAGTTTATGGGGTCCCTTTCAATTTTGAGTAATTGGATTCTAGACAGGATGCCTTGTGATAGCTCCCTTATTGGACGGTTTTTCTAGGTCCATAAAGCTATCTATCTTAATATCCTTTACTTTATTGGTGCTCGCGCAGAATCACACAGTTTTTAACTCGACTTGGCCCTCTACTTTCACCATCTTTTCTCATATTATTTTTCTTACTTTGCTAATCAATCTAAGTCTGAGGAAAATCTTATAAAGAGCCACACTTGTCAATCCTGGAATCCTCACTCTCCTGGTTGGTTCAAAATAAATACTGATTCTTCCTTTGATGAAGCCTCTAGTACCGGTTCTTATGCTTTCCTTAGTAGAGATATGCTTTAGGATATTATGTAGTTGCTTCCTCCATTCTTGTTTGTGAAACCCATGGTACTAAAGGTGTCTTACTCTTTGCCATGAATAAATCATTTGAAAATGTTATTATGGTGGAATTGGACTCTAAGATTCTTATTGACCACTTGCAACAAGCAAATTGATTCTTCTTGGGAAGTGCATTATATTATTTTTGATATTTTAAAAATTACATATTCTTTTTAGGGTGAAAGTGTAAATTTATCTCTCTACTATTGCAAAAAGAGCAATGTTGCCCCCTATACTTTATTTGGGTGCATTATTACCCCAGGGGCGGAGCCAACATATTGTCAGGGGGGCAGCTGCCCCTGACATTTGTCTCCCCCTTTAAGATATATAATCATTTATATTATATATATTAGTATTTAGTTATATTTGCCCCCTTTAAAAATATTTTCTTACCATGTAATTGACTCTGTGATATACGATTTTATATTTTGCCCCTCCTGAGATAATTTCCTGGCTTCGCCCCTGATTACCCCCTCAACGTACTTACCAAATTGGAATAATCTTGCCCTCACGTTAACGCACTATTATAATTGACATGTTTCAGTCGTTTGAGCCGAACACATGGCATCCGAGTCATAAAATATTAACGTCACACATTACGTTGCATAATTAAATAATAAAAATACTTAAACTAACCCTTAAACTCATATTAAATAGAATCCTAATTGAGCAATATTGCATCCATCGATCTTTCAATGTATGCTTATTAAATCACAAAAAAAAAATTATAAGACCACCAAAAAATAATAAAAAGTTACCACCCAAAATATGTCTACCCTACATATCCAAAATCTCCTTAACCATAAAAATTGTAAAATCCCCAGCAAATAAATACTATAACCTCCACCAAATAAAGTGTCATCATCGGCAATTTCTCTCTTTTGTTGCCCTTGTTTATGTTTTCTTTCACTTGAAATCCAAAATTCATTCTCCTTAAAGACATGTTCTCCATTTGCATGACCATTTCATGTATTGTATCAACTTGGTGATCAATCCTGCAATTTAGTCTCATAATTTTCTCATTCAATTTTTTATTCTCATCAGGAGTTCAAGAAGCAGCTAGAGTTTTAGACATCTCTCTCATATCATTGTTAGTGTCATACCATAGAAAAAATTGCACTCACTTGGCCCGAAAAAAAAAATAGCATAAATATCTCATATCTACACAACCCTTGTACATAGTTGTCACACCCCAAATTCGGTATGACCGGTCAGGGTACGCCACAAACCCCGAAGCCTAACCCAAACTCAACCACATGTACAACAATACTTGACCTGAACATTTAATAGCAACTCAAGGATTTTTAAAAGATATTTATTTTCAAAAAAAATCCCAAAACTACCAACTCAATAAATAGCTAAATGTTCAAATCAATTTTCAAAGTTTAATTACTAAACAATGACACCTCAAAGTGATAAAATGTGGAACCATAATAAATCGAGTCAACATGACTCAATGACTCAATAAAAAGAAAATGACTCGAGTATCCCCTCGACCACGTCATGTCACAAGACTCGCTACCCTGCCGCCATCAGCCGCTCTACTGCACCTCGATACCTCTCTAATCTAACTCAAGTGCTGCAAAACAACATAATGAGAGGTAAATTCAATTGGGATTTAGTGAGTAGATCAGCCCTCAGTTTCACCACAATATCATCATCATACATAATCAAACAACATATAAGTAAGCATAAGAAATATATGTTGGTGAAATTAATGGTCACACTAGAGGGGGGTAAATAGTGTGTTAACTAAAACTATGTGCCTCAATTCGATTCTAAACGTTTTCTTAAACTACTTAGGCAATTCACAATTGAACGAATAAATGCGAAAGCGATTAATGATAAAGCAATTAACACAAACAAAATATCAATGCTAACACAACAATTTATAGTGGTTCGGTCCCAATGCCTACTCTACTACCTAAGCACCCCGCTTAGGATTTTCAAAATAGTTTAACGAGATTAATTAGTTTCTTTACGATGAGGACTTTACACTGGAAAGTCTCTGCTCTCAAACCGAGGCACTTCTACACCCGGAAGTATCCCGCCTTCCTACCGAGAGCACTCTCCCACCTCAACCTTAAGGACAACTCAACTAATCCTAGCAAACTATGTTTACGCCGGTGGATTTAAACCTCAAACACGAAGGATACCACCCAATTTCAAAACCTACACTCTAGGTCTTATACTAACTCAAATACAAAGAAATAAACAAGAAAATACAACACTAAATGGAGCAATAAATCAAATAATAAAATACTTAGCTCCACAACAAACTCCTTAATCATCTTGATGCCTCAATGTGGTGAATCGATGAATCTTTAAAGGCTATATCAAGGAATGAGAGATCAAACTAGGGTTTCTCCAAGTAATGGCTCAATGAAAGCTTGGAAATGATCAATGATGGCTCAATGAAGTGTAGGAGTGATCAAAACTATCAAAGGAAGGCTGGGGCATAAGTATTTATAGAGCCATGAAGGAGGCTCGGGTGAAACACTGCTCAACGGCTCGAAAACTAATCGTTTTCTACCTTCCGGTCGATTGTCGGTCGATCGTCGGTCGACCGACTGAGCGACGGAAGACATACTACCGCTTTCTAGCATACTTCGATCGATCATTCGGTCGATTGACTTGCCTACTGCCAGTTTTTGGCAACATTTGGTCGACCGAAATTGGGCAGACTACACTACTTAGTTTGGCTAAGTTTTTGCTTCTTTGCTCGTTTTTGGGTTCCAAAAAATCCTTTAAAATACCTCGTTATCTCATTTTTACCCAATGAATAATTACCGGCATTTTTGGTGCCAAGAAAATATCTAGGTTATATAGCTCTCCAATGAGCTCCCTAGGCTTAGTGAATTTCAGGGCCATTTTTTTATTTTTCGGTTTTTCATGTTTTGGGGTTCGGGATTGGTTTTTGGGTTTCTTTGTATCATCGTGAGGATTTACAATTTATCTAGACACCCTAAATATATACTCTATCTTCCCGATGAATCCCGAGCGTCGACGAGCGTCCTTGCCGATTTCTCCGATTTTTCCGATCGGGGACGTCATGCGCTAACCGATATGGAACTTGAAAATAACTCTTTATGAAATTATTAGTTACATGTTTGTTATCATCAAAATCGAGATTAAGACCAGGGTTGAAAACCTTAGGCCAACAATCTCCCCCTTTTTGATGATGACAAACATCCTTAAGAAAATATATATTAAAGCACAAAGGATATCAATCATGGGATTTCTCCCTCTATCAACATGCATATCTATGAAAATAAACTCCCCCTATCTATATGCATGGTTTTTCTATATTTTCTTCCTTTTTTGCCTATATTTTTCTCCCCCTTTTGACATCAATCAAAAAGAACGAGAAAAAGTCAACTATGGTCAAAGTTGAGACTTGAAAACTAGTTTTCATGAAAACGAAGTCAACCAACCCAAGGGACAAAAACAAAACATCGAATGAGAGACTATGTAATACATGATTTTATGAAAAGATAATCAAAATCTAAAACTATGAATCATGTACTAATTCAAGTATCGATATTTCTAAGTATCGGTCAAGGAGTCAAAAATCATTTTAGAAATAATTTTTCTCTCTAAAATATTAGAACAATACCAAAAGTGAATTCAAAATATCATACTTGAAATTTCATTCGAAGATTGGACCAAAAATCAAAGTATCAAAAAAATGAACACTTGGAAAGAACGATACTTTAATGTGTCAAAATTCAACTTCAAAAATCTAAATCAAATCACATTCATAATCAAGATTTTTAAAATTTTTATGTCATAAACTAGATTTTTCAAAGAAGATGCATATTCAAGAATCAACGGAAAATCATTTTTTTGCATTTTTCTAAAATTCATTGAGTTCTAGTGGCATTTTCATAAATAATTGGAATTTTTCATGATGTTTCCAGATTTCATTCAAACTTTCAAAATACCAAGATATGATAATTCAAAACATGTTTATCAAGTTTGAGATAAAAATAATGTCATTTGGTCAAAATTTCACCTTAGCGTGATTTCATTTAAAAACAAGCATGGCATCATGAAATTGCTAAGTATCAATTTCTAACCAATCTTTACTCATGGTTTTTCAAACTTAGACACATAGACACCTTACATGAGTAAATCTAAATATGTTTGTGAAGTTTGGACTCAAAATGAGATTTGTAAGTCAAATTGTTGACTTAGGTCAAACTTTTTCAAGTTTGAGTCCCCTAAGGTAAGCTAGTTATCATTTTTCTCATTTTTATATGATTTTTTCAATTTTAATCACATGGAAGCAAATCATGATTGAACTCAAACATGTTTATCAAGTTTCAACTTAAAATGAAATCTCTAATATGGATTTCTACCTAGAGCACATTTCATTCAATCTAGATGGCATGAAATTGCCTAAGTATCAAAATTTTATCTACTCGTGAGATTTCAATCAATTATCATGCAAAATCATTCATATGCAAAAAAAATTATTTTCATTTTCTAAGTTTTTCTTAGCATCATCTAAGACATGCTTTTCTTCCTTAAGGGTATCCACTTCTTTCCTTAATGCATTGCATGAGAGTAGCAAATTATCATTTTCAAGCTCTAATTAAAGATTTATTGTCCTTTTTTAACTCTTTAAACTTTTTCCTAATAGCATTAAATTCATCATGCATTTGATCAAATTTATTTTCTAATTCTTCTTGCGTAAATGAAAGCTCGCCAAATGTAAATCTTATCTCGTTATCATTTGTCATGAGACAAAGATTTACTTTTTCACTTTTGGAGTCTTCTTCACTTGACGAAGACTCGCTTTCATCCCAATAAGCCATCATTGCCTTCTTCTTGTTATTGTATTTGTCTTTCTTGTGAGGGTTGGAGGTGGAAGCTATCTTGAGAAGTGGACAATCTTTCCTTAGATGCTCGATTTTGTTATAATTGAAGCATGTGTAGCCTCCTCTTCCCTTCCTCATGCCTCCTCTCATGAAACTCATGAATCTTCTTGTCAACATTGTCATTTCTTCAAAATCATATGTCTCTTCCTCGGATGATGAGAGTTCTTCACCCCGGTGTGATGCTTTTAAGGCAATGGTCTTACCTTTGGAAGCATCCTCCTCCTTGTATTGCTTCATATGGGTCTCATATGTCATGAGAGACCCGATGAGCTCGGTGATCTTCAAGGTGCTCATGTCCTTTGCTTCCATGATTGCGATGACCTTGGGCTCCCAAGCTTTTAGAAGGGAACGAAGGAGCTTCCTTACCTTCCCATCTTCCCTTATATCTCTACCAAGGTTAGCTAATCCATTTGTAATATTTTGAAAGCGAGCATACATGACATCAATAGATTCATGTAATAGCATCTTGAACATTTCATAATCATGCATGTGTAGGTTTATCTTAGATCCTTTAACTTGTGAAGTCCCTTCATGTGTAGTCTCTAAGACTTTCCAAAGTTCATATGTAGACTTACATATAGAAATTCTATTAAACACATTAATTGATAGGCCACAATATAGTGCATTGACGGCCTTTGCATTTGCATTAAAGAGTTCAATTTCTTCTTGATCCCACTCATCCATATTCTTAATTGGTTGCTTATACTCTACTTGAATCATTCTCCATACATCCATGTCTAGTGATTATATGAAGCCATTCATGCGTATCTTCCAATAGGCATAGTTATTTCCATTGAACAATGGTGGAGTATGAGTAGAGGACCCTTGAGCTAGTTAGATTTCACTAGTCATTCTAAATTATAGGGTAAATGGTTAAACCTAATTCTACGACCTTGCTCTAATACTAATTGTTGAGTGAATACCCACACTAAAACGGGGGTTGAATAGTATTGAGTGACTTTTTACTTCTACTTCAATTTCTTTTAAATCAATTCTAACTTCAACCGAAAGTAAGTGCAACTAAATGATGTTCGTTAGCAAGTATGAAACGCAATTATAAGCAATCACACAAGGCAATGCAAATACAAGACATTATAGTGGTTACACCAACCACCTACTCCACTACATTGGCTCCACACCAAGGATTTCTAACCAAATCCTTTATAGACTTTGTGTTTCCCTTTGAATACAACCGAGGACTCGGTTCTCAACCCTTTGAGAACTCATCAAACCTATTCACCTAGGCAAAACACACTTTTACAAAGTAAATCCTAAGTGTTTACACTAGTACACCTAGCAAGTTAATCAATGAAGAACAAGTTCAAGTAACAAGTAAAATTATAATGAAAAGAGCTAAAGAGTAAACCACAACTAAGAGCTCTTTTCCAAGCCTTCAATGTCTCCAACTCCACAAGATGTTGAGGTCGAATCGAAGCCGGAGTTGAGGGAAGATGAGCGCTTGAGAGAAATCATCGATCGGAGAAGCAAGCGTGAGCAAATCAAGCTTAGAAGGCACAAATCTCACTTTGGAAGCTTTTATCAATAGTTAAGAGAGATTAATGAAGGTTGGTGAGGGGTATTTATAACCCCTCACTCGGAACAGCACTCCAACTGGCATTTTTTTGCCGTTGGACGTTGACCGAACGATCGCCCCGCGACCACTGGCATTCTGCCCTTCTACATCCATGTTCGGTCGACCGAATTGATCATGATTAATTCCTCTGTTGTCCGGTCGACCGATCGACCGACCGATCGGTCAACCGAATTAGCCATTGCCGGTTTTTTGCTTTGTTCGGTCGACCGACCGATCGACCGAAGTGGCTACTACCATTTTTCTGCCTTGTTCGGTCGATCGAACCTAGGCTGAGGCTATTTTCTACATTTGTTTTATTACACGCTTTTTTATGGATTTCGTTACCAAGTTTTGACTTGGATAACTTTACTAATGGGCTTAGGATGAGATCCTAGGGGTATATTACATAAAATCTATTTGATAATTTTACGAGTTCTACTTAATCTACATCCGGATCCTTTTTGACGATTTTGCGATTCTCTAAGCGAAGTTCGCATGCGTATCGTAACCTCAACCTGAACTCAAAACTTCACACATATATTAAATATATGTTTGTTATCATCAAAATAGAGATCAAAGCCAAAAGAGAACCCTTGGGCCAACAGGATGATGGGCATAAGCATTCTTAAGGGTAACATTCTTCTTTTGAGATTTCCTAAATGAGACATTTTGATTTTTTGAATTGAAAGAAGAAGCATTAACTTTCCTACTTAAAATCAACATCTTATTTTTCAACTCATTCATAAATTTATGTAATGCATATAATTGAAATTTTAACATGCAATTCTCATTTTCTAAATTATCATTTTTAAGCTTCAAATCCTTAAGCTCGAGTTCTACATTATCATGGCATGAATCAAATGACCTAGATTTCAATTTTTCATTTTCTAATTTAGATTCATGCAAATGAGATGTAAGCATCACATTTTCTTTTTTCAACATTTTAGTTTCCTTATCCTTTCTAACAAGCAAGACATACATTTTTCTACACTCATCTACTAACTCATCATATGACATGTTATGAGAACTAGTAGAGCTAGCATCATCATTTTCATTAGCATGACTAGATGAAGGAGAGTGTACCTCATCAATAGCATCCATGAGGCTAACTTTAGATATGGCTTCATAGTCATGGCTAGAGGGTGCTTCAAGTAAGTGAGAGGTGGAGGTGGAAGCACTTGATCTCTTCCTTACTTTGTTCTTCATGCTTGGCCAATTTTTCTTCACATGCCCCTTCTCTTTGCAAGCATGACAAATTACCTTTCATTTTCGGCTCTTAGAATTACTCCTTCGACTAGAAGCACTATGGCCATCAAAACCAAGATTAGTAGTATGTGAGTGACCATTGTCATCATCACCTTCATTAAAAGTGCCAATTTCTTTAATTTTGGCATGATCATATAAAATATTTAAAGTGACTCATAAATCAAAAGCCAAAGAGCAATGCAGGACTTTTTCTAGGATGTCATTTGGTAATGTGCAAAGTATACAATTTATGGCATCTCCATTATACTTAAATATTTTCTTATCTAATTCACTCCAAGCATGTATGTCAACCTTAGGTTCAATGAATTCTAAATGCAACATGTTAAAGACACCAAAACCTTTAGTATTTAAATATGTGTACATCATATATTTCCAAAGACCAAAGTTCGAGTCATCGAACCTAGGAGGTGAAGATGCTACCAACTCTAGTCATTCTCGGATCGAGACAAGGTGTAGAAGAGATGGTAAAATCTCAAGCTACGGGCCCGCTCTGATATCAAATGTTGGTGAAATTAATGGTCACACTATATGGGGGGTGAATAGTATGTTAACTAAAACTATTTGCCTAAATTCGATTTTAAACATTTTCTTAAACTACTTAGGCAATTCATAATTGAACGACTAAATGCGGAAGCGATTAATGATAAAACAATTAACACAAATAAAATATCAATGCTAACACAATGATTTATAGTCGTTCAGCCCCAATGTCTACTCCACTATCTAAGCACCCCACTTAGGATTTCCAAACTAGTTTAACTAGATTAATTAGTTTAGTTACAATGAGGACTTTACACCGGAAAGTCTTTGCTCTCAAACCGAATGCACTTTCACACCTGGAAGTATCCCGCCTTCCTACTGAGAGCACTCTCCCACCTCAACCTTAAGGACAACTCAACTAATCCTAGCAAACTACGTTTACACCGGTGGATTTAAACCTCAAACACCAAGGTTACCATCCAATTTCAAGACCTACACTCTAGGTCTTACACTAACTCAAATACAAAAAAATAAACAAGAAAATACAACACTAAATGGAGCAATAAATCAAACAATAAAATACTTAGCTCCACAACAAACTCCCTAGTCCTCTTGATGCCTCAAGGTGATGAATCGATGAAGCTTTGAAGACTATATCAAGAATGAGAGATCAAACTAGGGTTTCTCCCAGTAATGACTCAATGAAAGCTTGAAAATGATCAAGGATAGCTCAATGAAGTGTTAGGAGTGATCAAAAGTATCAAAGGAAGGCTAGGTAGGGGTGAGCAAAAAAAAACGGTTTTTCGATTAACCAGAAAACCGGTCCGAAACCGAACCGGTTTTTTCGGTTAACCGAACCAGTTTTTTCGGTTTCGGTTTCGGTCCGAGAGGTAAAAAGTCCACCGGTTTCGGTTAACCGACCGATTGGATATAATTTATTATTTTTTAATTTTATATATATATATATATATATATATATATATATATATATATAATTTATAAATTATGAAAAATTATACAAAATTATAAAAAATTATAAAAAATTATAAAAAATTATTTTAAAAAAATTATAAAAATTATAAAAAATTATAAAAATTATAAAAAATTATAAAAATTATAAAAAATTATAAAAAAGTTTAAAAAATTAAAAATATATTAAAAAATCAAAAAAATCAAAAAAAATATTAAAAATATTTTTAAAAAATCAAAAAATATTAAAAATATTTTTAAAAATCAAAAAATATTTTAAAAAATAAAAATAAAAATATTAGTTTTTGTAGAACATTATCTTGGTTTGATTTCACTTTTTTTTCTTTTTTCTCAATGAGAATTTGCTATTTATTTAGATTTTTCTCCATGATTTGCATAATATTATTATGTTTGTAAGTTAAACAAATTTATTGGTTAACCGAAAATTATCGGTTAACCGAACCGAAAAAACCGAAATCGAAATAGCGGTTAACCGAAGTTAATGGATCGGTTTACGGTTAATAATTTTGAAAAACCGAAGTTAATGGATCGATTTTTTTTTTGCTAATGGATCGGTTAACTGGTCCATGCTCACCCCTAAGGTTAGGGCATAAGTATTTATTGAGCCATGAAAGAGGCTCAGCTGAAACACTGCTCAACGGCTCGAAAACTAGCCATTTTTCGCCTTCCAGTCGATTGTCGATCGACTGACCGAGCGACCGAAGGCATACTGCCGCTTTCTAGCATACTTCGATCGATCGATCGATCGATCGATCGATCGATCGATCGATCGATCGATCGATCGATCGACCGACTTGCCTACTGCCAGTTTTTGGTAGCATTCAGTCGATCGAAACTGGGCAGACTGCACTGCTTGGTTTGGCTGAGTTTTTGCTTGTTTGCTCATTTTTGAAGTTTCATCTTCACTAAACCTACTTATATAATATTTCTTAATTTTAAGTATATAAATTTAAAACATAAATGTTAAATAAATATTACCCTCCATTTGGATTCAATAAAAATATCTAAAAGATCAAAATCCTTAAGAATCAAAATCTAACTTTTGGGGTCTAGTTCAAATTTTTGAAAACCGAAAATTTTCTAAACCTTCACGGGTCAAGTATGGGTAGACTAAAGGCTTCCAAAAAATCTTTTAAAATACCTTGTTATCTAGTTTTTACCCAATGAATAATTATCGGCATTTTTTGTGCCAAAAAAATATCTAGGTTATATAGCTCTCTAAGGAGCTCCCTAGGCTTAGTGAATTTCATGGTCATTTTTTGATTTTTCGGTTTTTCATATTTTGGGGTTCAGGATTAGTTTTTGGATTTGTTTGCATCATCATGAGGATTTACAATTTATATAGACACCCTAAACCTAGCCTCCATCTTCCCGATGAATCCCGAGTGTCGACGAGCGTCCTTGCCGATTTCTTCGATTTCTCTAATTTTTTCGATCAGGGACGTCGTGCACTAACCAATATTGAACTTGAAAATAACTATTTATGAAATTATTAGTTTCATGTTTGTTATCATCAAAACCAAGATTAAGAACAATGTTGAAAACCTTAGGCCAACAATATAAAGCATAATTTTAGAGCATTTGTTTTTAGCAAAGCAATCCTCCAAGTCATCATGTAGCAACCTGCAATAAATATACCAGAACTCATAAACATGCTCAATGCAACAATCCACATGCTCAACCCGGACCTGTCGGTCCTCATCGCCACAGAGGGTAGGCAGTCGACGTGGCCCCCGATCTACCACCTAGCCAGTGTCGTCTCTTTAGGGTATGATCTCCCCTCACCGACACGGCTCTTTCGATCCGTCTCTTTGGGGCATACGTTCTAGTAGTGAGCGGCTACTCCTTCTCTCGGTGGTGCCTCTCCCTCTTTCTCTCTCCTCCTTGTGTGGCGTGCGGCTAAACCTGTAGCTGTGCGCCACTTGGGGTCTTTTATGGGCCTTGGTTGGGTCCAGATAACCAAAATATCCCTTCTCTAGTTAAACGACTTAAACGACCCGTATCTAACCCGTTCTAACTCCGATTCGAGTTCTGATTGAACCGTTAAATTCGTCTCAAGATTCTTTATCATCCTAGCATTCTTTAACACGGAAATAAAATAAATATATTTTCCTTAAAAAATTTCAATATTTAAAGCTTACCCAAATTAAATTTCACGACTCTACAACAGTCCCCTGCTAGAGAATAAAATATTATTTTAGAATTTTTGGGCATAACAACAATCTAAGAAATTATATAAAAAATAGAATTTAGTACACTTAAAAAACGGCGGACTAGACTGAATTTCAGCTCTTTGTTTTGTAAACTAAAAAATAGAATTTCGAGAATTTAGTACACTAAAAAATAGAATTTAGTCCCCCATTTGTTTTGTAAAAATGGGGAGGGACAGGATTTTGAATCCTGTTCAGGATAGAATTTTGAATCCTGTTCGGGATAGGATTTTGGGTCCTTTTGGTGTACCAAGAAAATTCTCGATACATCGAAATAGGGCGGAGGACTTTGAGGCGAAAAGATCTCATTGCCCTCGACTAAACACGGGTCTCTCAAGTTTTCACTTTGCGATCTCGACGACTTGGGAACCCTATCAAATGGCGACCACGCCCTCTTCCTCCAGTCCCTCTCGTGCCCCTGCTCCTCGGCGACCTCCCACGTCGTCGCCACCCCCTCCACCGGCTCCAAGAAGGTCAGAGAAGAGATCCATCCCTTGTTGCCCATGGAGAACGTCTACATCATCGCAGAGAAGCCATCCATTAAGCGAACCCTCGTGATCCAGGTCGCCCTCTACCTTGCCCTCTATGCTGCCTTCCATAACGGGATGCCCCAACCATCCTTCGGCGCCATCCAGCTCACCAGGAGGCCGACAGATTTCTTCTTCGTGAGCGTGAGGGGCAGCGTGAGGACGCCACGAGAATAGCTCATCCTCCGACTACTACTGTAACAGGTTTGCGTGAGGGCAGCAAATGAAGTGACTAATTGATTGGTTGATTGGTTGATTGCTTGTTAGTTCGTAGGCATGTTGGTTCTTTGATAGATATATTGATGAAAATAATTATTTGTTGATAAATCTCAAGTTCATATTATAGCTTCATTTGTTAGTCTAGCACTGCTAACTAACAAATGTCTGATCAAATGGTTGTAGTTCTTTGAGAAACAATCCCTGCATTTGTCATTTTTTTTCAATAGAAATCTTTTGAACAGACACATTTTATTTGTCCCTTGATATTTAGAAATCTCTTTTTCCACTATTATACTAAAATCCTCAATTATATTTTAACTTCACAAGCTAACCTGTAGACATGGAAGCAAGTGTTTGATGATCTTATAAAATGGAAGGGTCAATTCCTGTAGCTAGGCTTATCTATAGTATTGACCTTTATATGCCCTGGCCTCCGTCTAAGTAGCCAACTCAATTTTAGCTTTTGAAGTTCATGCTAAGCTAATTACTAAAAGTGGCACTCCAAACATGAACAATTTTCAATATTTTCAAGTTGTTGAATTCTACAATGCTAATGCTGCCAAATATTGTTAGAGTGTCCTGCATGCTAAACATGCATCTTTTGTACTATAGTTCTGCTACTAATTTTGTACACAGAAAGCTAATTTCAAATGCCTATTTAAATAATTTCATAATCTTCATTATGCAATTGACATTGATGGCCTTTAAAGATCACTCCTAATCCAATACGCACTTGAAGTTTGGATCCAGTTTTTGTATCTTTTTGTTTCATTACTTCCAATTTTTTCCACTAGCTTTTGATTACTGACATCGTTATCTCTCTTAATGATGAAGATGGGCAAGATGGCAAAAACCTATAATGCAAAGTTTGTGGTGGATATTTCAGAGCTTGGGGAGCATGATCCGCACTTGCAAAATGTAATGCCATGGTTAGAGAAAACTTTTTTTTATTTGCAAAATGTGGTGTATGGTTCACCGTTCAGTCTATTTTTTTTTATTTGTTAGAGAAAACTTGTTTTCACTTTTACACACCTCGTTGTAAGCACGTGATGAAGATTTTTATGTATAAAATTAAATTTGAGCATTAAAAATATGCAATGGTATCTTGGTCATATTATATTGTACATTATTGTGTTTTAGTGAACCAAACGCGGGACGAAACTGGATATCGTGTCATGTTCTTGACGAAACAAACATGATATGACTGTTGTCCCATGACACCTGGTGTTCTGTCCTTGTCCTTGTCTCATGACCTATGACGGACAGTTTGCGAACCAAATGAGCCCTTACTCCACAGCGAGGACATGAATAATATCTCTTACCCAAGTTTTTTCCCTACCAATATTCGAGAATTTTATGTTTGTCTCCATAAATAACATCTCAGTTCATACCCTTCATAAATGAAATCGTGTCTTCTTCTCACCACTATATAGAAGATGTGATTGAAGATGATATTGAAGAGATCGATGTATGCAATATTGTTCAATTAATGTTCTATTTAATACGAGTTTAAGGGTTACTTTAGCTATTTTTATTATTTAATTATGTCACGTAAGGTGTGACATGTCAATATTTTATGATTGAGATGTCATGTGTTTGGGTCAAACGACTAAAATGGGTCAACTATAATGGTGGAGTAACGTGAGAGCAAAATTGCTCCAATTTGATAAGTTGATGAGTAATATCGCACTAGTTTGGTGAACTGAGAGATAACATTGCACCCAAATGAAATAGAAAAAAAAAAAATTACTCTTTTTGCAATATTAGAGGAGTAAATTTGCACCTTCAATTCCAATTCGACTACCATGAGGAGAATAATATTGTTGATTGATTAACAAAATTCGCTAAAAGTCAAATATTCAATTTTACGTTGGAGGACAATTGGCCTTTTGATTTCTACAATCTTGTATTAAAGGATTTTTAAACAAAAAAAAAATTGATTATGATTATTATAAAATTTATATTTTATATACAAACTAGAAAATAAATTAAAGAAGATATAATTTTGTTAGAATTTATAAATTAAGATTTCTGTTCTAAAATTATTATTTTATGATTTTTTAGAATTGTTTTTATAAATCCTACGTAAAGATAGTTTCTTTTTTTCACAATGGGCCCTGATGATGACCATTCTCATCTATTTGAAGGTGGACCCCTTCCAAGTCTCCATTTGTCCTTCGTAGGTCAAACTCTCTGGGCCCACCTATACCTCAGTCACGTGATCCTCGCCTCGTCGCGGTCGCGCATCGCACCCGATATTGATTGCAGTCAACGGCCGTGATTGGAGTTCGGCCGGGGAAGATTCAAATGCGCGGCAGTGATTGGCCCGTGAAGAGATCGTACACACCGGCGTCGCCGTCTACCCGAATGAACCTATTGACCGTGGTTAAGTTAAATTAACTTCTTTCTTTATCCTCATTCCTCTCCAGTCTCTTCACTTCAAAGTTCAAACACTTGTCTTAAGTCTCACCCGAATCAACTCATTAACCATGGTTAAGTTAAATTAATTCTCTCTCTTTCTCTCTCTCCTCCCTTCAAGCACCTCTCTCTCTCTCTCCTCACTAGGGTTAGACTGGTTAGTCCTCATTTCTCTCGCTCTCTCTGTCGCTCAAGATTTGATTCCAAGAGCAGCAAATCCTTGTTAGTGTAAGTTACGTTGATTCGTTTTAGCTTGCTTTATTGCCCTCAAGCTTTAATTTGGCTGATCATGAATGTAGCGATGGAAAAAATCCAGTCCATCTCGCAGGCAGAAAGCTATCTTTTCATGCTTCTGGTGCCTTTATTTGGGTGTTTTTTTTATGTGTTTTGGCTTTAGGGAAAGCTAAAAATTGCATCTCGCTTCGTGTTTAGGTTTGGGAGGTCGTCGATCTGCTTCTGTTGGGATCGAGGAGCTGTTTTTAAGTAGGATTTAGGGTTTCCTTCAGGCGTTGGTCAGAGCACGAGTGCGATGTTGGGAGGTGAAGAGGATTCCGCCGCCGGGCAGCTCCCTGGCGGCCGAAGAATTTGGAGGTCAGCATCATGGTCTGCTTCGCGGACTGCCGCCACGGACCACTCCAGGGACTGTGTCTCCGAGGAGAAGAATGCAAGCAATGGACAGTTCAAGCAACGGCCCGCGCCTCCCCTTACTCCTAGATCCCAGAGCCAAAAGGCAAGGTCTTGCCTTCCTCCGCTGCAGCCACTCGCCATCGCTCGCAGAAGCTTGGATGAGTGGCCCAAGGCTGGCTCCGATGATATTGGGGAGTGGCCACAGCCCTCCACCCCAGGTGCCAAGTCCGAAGCCCACAGGTTGGGTGATAGCTTGAAGCTGGATCTTTCCTCGCTGAGATCGCAAGGCAATAGAGATCAGATTGCTTTCTTCGACAAGGAGTGTTCCAAGGTTGCAGATCACATATACCTCGGTGGAGATTATGTGGCCCGGAACCGAGAAATCCTCCGCCAGCATGGGATTACCCATGTGCTGAATTGTGTTGGTTTTGTCTGCCCAGAGTACTTTAAGTCGGATCTTGTTTACAAGACCCTTTGGTTGCAAGATAGCCCAACTGAGGACATCACTAGTATATTGTATGACGTGTTTGATTACTTTGAGGATGTTCGACAGGAGGGAGGAAGGGTTTTTGTTCACTGTTGCCAGGGTGTATCTCGTTCCACTTCGCTAGTTATAGCTTACCTGATGTGGAGGGAAGGGCAGAGTTTCGATGATGCTTTCCAGTTTGTAAAAGCAGCAAGAAGGATTGCTAACCCCAACATGGGTTTCGCTTGTCAGCTGTTGCAATGCCAGAAGAGGGTACATGCGATCCCACTGAGCCCCAATTCAGTGCTTAGGATGTATCGAATGGCACCTCACTCACCTTATGATCCTTTGCACCTTGTCCCCAAGATGTTAAACGATCCTTCACCTGCTGCACTAGATTCAAGGGGTGCATTCATAATTCATGTCCTCTCATCAATTTATGTTTGGATTGGTAAGAATTGTGAATCTGTCATGGAGAAGGATGCAAAAGCTGCTGCCTTTCAGGTAGTAAGGTATGAACGAGTGGAGGGACCAACTGCAATAATTGGAGAAGGAGAAGAGCCCTTAGACTTCTGGGAGAAGTTCCTGAATGCTCTACCTTCAGATGATAGTGCAAAGACTGAGAAGGTACAATTTGAATCAGCAGCTAAAATTAGTATAGGTAAAAGGAGAGTGGAAGCATACGATGTAGACTTTGAGCTTTTCTATAAGGCTCTTGCTGGAGGTATTGTACCACCATTCTCTTCTTCAGGACATGACTGTGAGACACGCCTTCCTGCGAGAGAAAGCAATTGGAGTGTGTTAAGGCGAAAGTTTCCGCGTCCTGATATGTTGCGGATATTGAGTGGAGACATATCAAGTTCTCCTCCATACCCATCTCCTCATTCTCTTTCCTCAGATTCAAGCACTTCTTCAAAGTCTAGTTCAGAGTCACCTTCAGTTTCTCCTTCCACATGTTCTTCTCCTTCTCTTGTGCTATCACCTGCAGCACATAACATACCTGACCCTTTGCTGCAGTCAGCTAGGCCTTCTCTACAAGTCACAACCAACATTGAATCTTCAAATTCATCTTTTAGAAAAATTTGTTCTCCGCCTAAGGGACTTCCACAATCAATTGCTGAAAGAAGGGGAAGCTTTTCAACTTTGAAACTGTCAACACTCTGCAAAGATGCTTCATTAACATCCAACAAGGTTTTAAATGCATCTTCTGAATATCAAAGTGCACATACAGTCCTAGATAAAAAAAGTATTGATAAAACTTCAAATACTGACGCTTTAGGCTGTAAAAATAGTATAGCTTTAGATTCAGATGTCAAGTGCATGGGTGAATGTGCAATTAATAGTTCTAAAGACTCAGGAAACACCAAGGGGCTACAGCAAGATGATCAATTTTTGAGAGTTTCAACTAGGCTTGATGTTAGATCAAAGATCCCAAGTCCTAAACCACCCTTGGTCTACCGTTGGCCCAGCATGGAAAAGCTAACAACATTGTCTATAGAGGATTTTGATTCCAGAGCAGTGTTTCTTTTCTTAACTTCTAGTATTAGTGGAAACAGAGAGGCAGATAGTAGTGTACTCCATTTGTGGATAGGGAGTGAATTTGAGCATGTCAATGGACAAACACAACTCAGTATTGGTGACAGGCAAATTGTTTCAATTGATTGGCAGAAAGTTGGATGTGATTTCCTTGATTCAGTTGGTCTTCCAAAGAATCTCCCAGTTAAGGTACACATTAATCAACAACTAGTTATTGCATTTCTATACCAGGTTGTTACAGTTGAAACTTTTGTTTGCAAACTATCAATTTTGGCTATACATTATTTGGTTGCTTGGTTGTTGTATTTTGATGATTGCTATTTTAGTGGTAGATATGCTAAATGTTCTTTTTCTGTTTAGGGATCTGACAAAAAGAAAGAGACCTAAGACTAAATCATCACATCTGACGATTATCTTTTTCTATAATGATCTGTGGAAACAAAAATCCTCTTCATGCCAGTTCTTGTGCTACCCAACTGGTATGAGCCACTCGCATAGGGCTCTAGTGTTTCTGACTTTCTGTACTTAAAAGGGAAGCTTAATAAGAAGCTAAAGATGCATATTTATCAGCTGAACGTGCAAGGAGGCGTTTGACTTGCCTTTCTTTTAGAAATAGACCCATGAATTTTACATAGACATGTATTATCATGATCCAGGAATTACTGCAATTAGGAGCAAAATCCACGGAAATGGACTGAGTACTAACAAAGAGCAAGAGTATATGACAACTGCAAAACCATCAAATTACATGTGTATCTAATTGCCCTTATGAAAGCCCATGCATGTTTCTATCTTATTTTTATATTTCATACTTTTCATGTTTTTCCCTTTTTTAACCTTTTCTTTAATGTAGAGCAACCAACCCTTCCAAATGAATTATCCTTGAACTTGGTGCATCTTTTTTGGGGTTTCCACTCAGCAGCTAATATGATATGCTACCACCATTGCGTTGGAGCCACTATCATGATTTACTTTACAGCAGAATTATCCTGCTATTGTATGGTTATGCCATTATGATTGGGATAGGTGATCTTATAAATTCATGTATGTGTACAGTAACATAGAACCAGTTGAGATGGGAAAAGGGGGTTGGAATGAGGATATGGTCATTTTAGTGGTGTTGGATTTTTGTTGAACTTTGTATTCTTGAGTAAATAATTTCTTTAGTACCAAACATGCCCTCAGATTTCAAAATAGTAGCATAAGGCATCAGTTCTAAGGCATTTACTTTAACTATTTCCAGCAACAAAGGAGTATGATAGCAACTTTAAAGCAGACTACTAAATTGTTTAATACTCAATTACTATTTCCAAAGGATTACATCAATAATTGCAGAAATTTTCACACGGAGATTACCATATTTATTTTCCTCCTTGACATCTTAGGCCATTAGTTCTTTTTGTAAAAAACCTGGTGATCATATAATTCATATTGCAATAGGCATATGATGTTGCTGTGTACTCAATCAGGGAGAAAATGCATGCGCTGGTACTGGAAAGGGCATTATTACATTAATCAATAATAACTGAACAACCCAGGGAAAAAAATTCGAAAATTGGTTAAAAGCAAGGGAATCCAGTACTTGAATCTGATGCCCTTTGAGATACAAAAGAATGATTGCATTGCAACTTTTAGAGGGCTCCATAATGATTATATGTGTTTCATGTTTTTGTTGTTGTGTCAAGCTATTTGTGTTTCTTTTTCTCTAGCCAACATGGAAATTTTCAATTTCAAATCTGAATGGGTGCTAGGTTCTTAAAGAAGACGAGAAAGTGAAGCTGCTGGAACTCGTGAATTCTACTTAAGGCCGTTTCCAATAAAATGATTTATTGCCTAACAATTTAATCATGCTCTGGTATATATTTTCCTCATGCTTCCACGCTATGGAGTTTCTTTCTTGGATTCTATTTCCCAGAGCTATCAGTGAGGTAACTGCAGATCCATGTTTTCTGTTACAATGCAAATTATTCTTATAGCATGATGTCTTTAAATGAGAATAATTGTTGTTATCTTTTTTTCAATTACCTGTATTCTTAACAGGAGACTGACAGAAATTTACTCTGTTCATATTGCAAATTTTGGCAGCGCGCTTGGACGAGAGATCGTTAACTCCACAATAAAAGCTCCAGCACTTGGGCAAAAGAAAATGGAAACATCTCAAATTCCCGTTGTACAGATCTATATGCTTTCTTGCACAATTGCAGAACTATATTCCCCTCAATGAATCAACTTATCCCTATTACCCCCTATATGTTAATGCCTTTCAACGGGAGGTTGCGAAAGGGGTCTTTTCTTGTGCTTCATAGTTGATCAATTGAAATCCATGGAAATGGATATATGCCACGCAAATTTGTATACATTTCATTTGACCATATATTGTTCTTAGTTCTATGTTGCAGCAATCTGACAAGTTCCACGGCATGTTACAGACGTAATAATTGTCGGAAGTTATTTCTGCTGCATTTTAGTTACAAATTCTATTAGGCTGTGGCTTGTTTATTCAAACTTAAGTTTAGTAACACAAACTCTTATCACTGTTGGGCACATCACCTGTGTCATGAGGAAAGATTTGTTGTATCAGCAGTCAATGTTTCTGATGATTAGCAATTAAGCCTCAAATTTATGGAAGTCCATTTTTTTGTATGCTTGCTGGCTCATTCTTTCTCATCTTATAATTGAGGAACTCGAAGATTCAATTTCCAGAGGACTCAAAAGAAATTTTCATGATAACAGTTGACGAAGAACAGACTGCAAAATGTTTAGAAGAGGTATATGGAATTAGACAAACGATTCCTAATCATGATGGTGAAGACAATCAGGTATATGGAATTAATAGCTTCTCAAATTCATCAAATCCCATCTGAGCTGACAAAGTTGGGTATACAGCAAATGGGTAAATAAAGAAAGGGAATTATTAACGAGATTACAACTCATACAAGCAGCGCTCTATATCTTTTGTAGCCTCAAACATCAAAGATCTTAAACGACTCTATGACTGCCTGCAGCTTGTCCTTCATCTTATCCCATCTCCTTTCATTGGCACCTGTTGTCAAAGTGTAGAATTTACCTGCCAAGAGTGCCAAAAGGTATTGTAGATTCAATTAGCAAGCTTTTAACTAAAAATTCGTCTTGGCTCTTACAATCCACCCTTTCTTCTAGTTCAATAAAATCAAGAAGTGATAAATGCAAAGCAGACATAAAACCCAATGTACAATTTTCTTCTAGTACATTTTTGCAAGAATACGGACAGTAGCATAACTAAATGCTGAGCACCTAAGGAACACCACACTTGGAGATGAAGTTGAAGCTAATCTATTGGATGCCACATCAGCTTTCCCGTGATATTGAATCAAAAGTTTGACTTGCCAAAATGTACAATTCAGTAATCTTGGACCAATTTATCATTGCGTTTATGTAATCTCTCATTCAGAATTACATGCACTGTATATTTATGATATATCACCAGAAAAATCAGAGCAAACTATGGACGAAATCAAAAAATACTAAACAAGTTCATTTCTAGAAGAATTCCATGCAAGGCATCTTTATGATATATCACCCGAATAGATCAGATTTTGAACCTCCAGAAAAGAAAAAGAAAGAGAAATGATTGAGAAACTACAAAGGATCACAAAAAACACTCAAGTTCATTTTTCAGAGGCATTTCATGACACTTCTGAGAGTGAATAGAATTATTGTACCAGAACCATCTTAATGTTCACAACATTTGACGTTGTAAAATTCTTCTCAGTCTTAATGTTACATTGGCTAAACTGGCATTTGTTTGCATATTCTCTGAAGAAATATATTCTCTAAAGATTCCACCATTTTTTATCATGCATAATTCATTTTTATGTTGTGACTAATTCAGGACAAAGTTATTTTCAACGAAGACATTTATGAGCTGCAGAAGGAATATTAGCTGCAATGTCGTCACTGTAGACCATATGTGCAGTACAAACAAAAAGATATTTTGTAAAGAAAACCTTCATCGGTAGAACAATATCCTAATAAAAGAAACAAGTGTTAATTTGTTAGAGTTTTCTCCTCCTTTTTCTCAGAGTAGAAAGCCTATTTCTTCTTACATTCATATTACTAGTAGTAAGACTAATAATATCTTATGACACTATCAAAAGCACATAAAAGCAATACTTCTTTTGCACAAGGAATGACTAGGGAAGTACAATTGCACAAGTATTAGATCTGTAAAAATGGCAAATAGAAGAAATTTCAATGTTTATGTAGAGACGAACTTCATACCATTTCCAATGGAAATTGCGCCAAGAGCATGCCTCGTGAAGTTTGGAGCTTGTGCAATAAACTCAAAGGTGTAGTAAACTTTTCCATCGACATCACGCTGAATAAAACAAAATATATTTGTATAACTTTTTGGTAGTATAGTTTGAAGGGAAAAATAGATGTACCGCTCCTCTATATACACCTAAATAGATGTTTCACAACCCCCCAGGGCGTTATTTTTATATTAAAAAAATAAATTTTTGAATAGGTGTATACACGCTAGCTGTCATGTCCGCTACTTAAATAAAATAACTATTTTGAAATAAAAAACTAGTGTGTACATGTGGGCTCACATGTGCCAAGATAATCCTTTTATTTTTTAAAATCGGTATGTACACATCAATTACCACGTCAACCCCCTTAAAGCATCTTTTAACAAACCCAAGCTCTATAAGAATTATATTTAGTAATTCATTAGCTCATCATAGTGTTAATAATTATAAGTTTTTGCTGGTAGAACCACATAAGGGGGAAAAAAACCTCTGCGGCTCCAACCACTTTAGTTTTTTGTGAAGCAGGAGCCAGAACCTTCTTGACCAAAGCCTCAGCAACCTGAGATAATAACACTGTAATAAGCTGATAGCTGGTGATAAATCTGTACAAAGACTTCATACACAAGGATTCCTCTACTTGTAAAGTGTTTCAGGGATGGATAAGGCTAACCGCTTGTGGAGGTCCAAGCTCTCTAATATCTCCCTTGGTAGTCCCAACCATGTTGACACTAACACTTTCTAGTGGTTCGATCACATCTTTGAAAACCTTATCTTGCCCTTGGACCACAACTTCCTAGATGAAGAAGATCGACAAGATAACTTAAACTGTTAACAATGTGAATTGTCTACATCCAGAAATGGGGATGATCAGAGTTTGCACAGCTCTAATCAAAGACAGCTTAGGAGCATTCACCTGCCATCCAAATGGGTAGAGGAATGAATAACCATCCTTCTTATCTAAGACAGCTTGAAATCCCTTTTTAGCCTCTGCAGCAACTGAGCCATATCATGGTTCTTTTCAGAAAACCATCACAATTTAGGAACTAACACACTGCACAAGTTAGCAGGCAAGTATTCAATGGTTCTTAAAATTATAAGGAGATGAAAGACAGTTTCCTTTTTCGGGAATACTTTATAACTTTGGAACACCACTTACACGATACATAATTAGTAGATTGAGAGCTGAAAATCGCAATAGCTCCTAGTATTAGTGCTCGCCGGCTCTTAGTTTCCTCTGCAAGAACAAACATTATGGTAAGACACATAGCAAAACTTAACTCCTATTCAAAGTTTAGATGGAAATTAGAGAACAATTGAGAAATTAAAGGTCTTATGTACAATAAACTTTTTTTTATTTGCAATGGATTAGTGGTACAGGAAGGATTCAACCACAATACCTTTGCTATCAACAGCAAAGGCTTACTAGCTGCTACCTTCAAAAGGAAAGTGTCACGAGGAAGAACTTGAACTTGAACCAGACCTATAATATCAAAACCAACCTTTCTACCATCATACAAAAGGATCTTTTTTATTATTGAAAACAAAATAGTTTTGGAAAATATATTTTAACATAAACATCTCAATGACATTGACACAATTAATGTGCCTATCAGTTGTTGGAGTTTAATTACTGAAAACAAAATAATTTCCCCAAACATGTTTTAACTGTTATTTATTAATGTCTTTGAACTTTTTACCAATTATTTAAACTTGAATTTTAATTGAGATTGCATACACCCTATGATAATTTCCATTATTAATTAATTAAATTGGTAACTGAAAATGTGTTTTGAAGGAGCATTCGGTCCCTACAAAAGGAGACCTCTTCTCCCTTGGCTCATTGAGTTTCTTTATTAATGAAATATAGGTAGGCAAATTCCTCCACCATCATGTCCAGCTGGAGCTGTAATTGCATCTTGGGGTGGTAGCCTGGATTAACCTTGCACGAAGGATAGAGCTTGGGACATATTTCAATCACCTCATATTCTTTCTCCCTATATTTCTTCTTAATTAATTTTCAACATTCAAATTTTATAATTAATTAAATTGGATAATTTTATAAGCCAGATTTTTTATTTCTTTTGATGAAATTTGGCATATTTTGCAAATTTGCTACAATACTAATTACCAAATCCACTCTCAAATGGTTCATGCACAAATGAGAATAAAGCAAATATCCAGCTCGAACCATGGACTAAATTATAAGAGAGTTTAGGTGTTGTTTGGTTGTTCACAAATCCAAATGCTGCAAAAAGCATTTGCATGCAAAAGAAAATGCCCTCGAATAGGAGTTGCAATCTACTGTTTGGTTGCCCGTAAATATACTTGCAGCTTCTATTTGCAGGCATTTGGTTGACCGCAAATAGAAGCCGTAAGTACACTTGCGATTTGTAACTCGCATTGTAACTTGAAAAATGATAAATAAATTATTAATAATAACAAAAACTTCACATCTAAGCATTACAATAATTTTTTTAAATAAATAGAAAAATTAAAGGGGGAGCACAATATGTCTTTCCAGAAGGAGCAAGATAACAAGATAACTCTGCGTTATAGATGTTAGGAGGGGAAAAAATGAGAAACTCATCATTGGCGACCCTCCTCTACCATGCCTATATAGATGAGTAAAAAATACAAGTTTAAGAATACAATATATTTACAAGTAGGTCCTAAACAAAGGTAATTAAAAAGTTCAATTGTATTGTTGTGTGGGATTGGGAGCAGCAACGTATATAGACATACATCCTTTCATACTCCTCTAATTTACTATCCCTATTTATGGGACAATTTTGGTTTCCTAAAACACTAGTCACTTCCATAACTTTTCATGTCTTGCTCACTCAATATCAAAGTGATGAAAGGTTTTGTCCATCCAAATTCACCAATAATCACCACAACTACATTTCCCATTGACAAAATGATGAAAGATCTTTGTGTCACCAACTATGATCTTTCGTCCACAAAAGCCGGAGATCAACTTAATTGCTTCATGACAGTGATTGCATACTCGGACATTCTTCTTCACCAACACAGGGCTTCCAAGTGGTGAAGATATCAAGCCAAAAATAACTGCTAATCTTGCACTGTGTCTGTTTGGAAAATTTGCTTTCTTTGTTGCAATATTTATTGGATTAAATATAGTTCCAAGCTCCACTATATCTTTTACAATCTTACTTGAGAGAATACTTGACACTTCATGGATCCTACTGCTTTCAGCATGGAACTTGTCCCCGTTGACAAAAGTGCATGATTTACCATTAAGCTCAACCAGACTTTGAGGTGTCATCTTCTTTAATCCTTTATGTTTCATGAGAGACATCACTCTTTCCACATCGTCCCATTTCCTAGCATCAGCATACATGCTTGAGAGCAGGACATAACAACCTGTATTGTCATTTTCCAATTGGAAAATTCTCTCTGCTGCATACTCAGCTACTTCTATGTTTTTGTTGTTTCTGCTTGCAGTTAACAATGATGCCCATATTCTTGTAGAAGGAACTGATGGCATTTTCCTTATGAATTCTATTGCTGCCTTGAGATCTCCTAATCGGCCGAGGAGATCAACCATGCATCCATAGTGCTCAATCTCCGGAGTCATGCCATATTCTTGTTGCATGGAACTAAAGTGAAGCCAACCTTCGTCAGTCAATCCTGTTACACTGCAAGCAGTTAACACAGATGTAAATGTACTCTGGTCAGGCCGCAGTCCAATATCCTTCATTGCAGAGAAGAGCTCTAGTGCAGTTTTTCCATGCCCATGAATTCCATATCCCATGATAAGTGTATTCCACGAGACCAAATCTTTGCACATCATTTTGTCAAACACTTGTCTTGAGGCATCCAGATGACCGCATCTTGCATACATATGTATGATAGAGTTCAGGACGACACAGTCACTTCCATACCCTGACTTCATAATGTAGTTGTGTATTTGCTTTCCCTTCCGCAACGATGCTAGCTCGGCATATGCAGATATGACACTTGAGATGGTGAAGACATCAGGTTGTAGAGGCCCTCTTTGAAGTTCGAGAAAGAGCTGCACTGCTTCTATGTTTCTCCCATGTTGTACCAAAGCCGCAATAATGGTATTCCATGATACCAAGCTCTTCTCAGACATCATTTCAAAAAGCAATTGCATGGACTTCAAATCACCACATTTCGCGTACATATCCAGCAAGGCAGTATCAAGGACCAAATGAGAAATAAATCCTTTCCTAGTGGCTAATGCATGAATCGCTTTCCCATGATGCATGCTTCTAATTTCTGCACAAGCAGATAGGAGATTCACCAGTGTGATTGCATTTGGATTTATGCCATTGGCTTGCATTTGAATAGCACTAGAAAATGCCTGCAATGGTTCATCATTCAATGCATACCCACCAATCAAAACATTCCATGTTACAACGTTTCGCCCATATATAAAATTGAACAATATTTTGGCGTAGATCATCTCTCCAGTTTTGCAATACATGTCCAGAAGGGAAGTCTGGAGTTTGATATCAGAGTCCAGTCCATTTTTTATCACATAGCAATGGATCTCCTTCCCTTGTTTCAAACACTTTTCCAAAGAACAAGCGGCCAGAGCACTCGTCATGGCAAAGCAATCAAGTTTCATGCCAAACACTTGTTGCATCTGTTTAAGGAACAACAAAGACATCATGCCTTCTCCATTCGACACATAACCATCGACCAATGAATTCCACGAGACATCATCTCTCACAGGCATTTCGTAGAACACCTTCTCGGCATCTTCGAGAAGCCCAAACTTCACATACATAGCTATGAGGGAATTGCAAATGAAAATATCTGAATCCAAGCCAATCTTGAACAACTTCCCGTGAAGCTTCAATCCATCCTCGTAGGACGACGAGTTGGCAAAGGATTTGATGACAAAGGGGAACGTGAAATGGTCCGCCCACACGCCTGCGTCCTGCATTTGCCGGTAGATATCCATAGCTTCTTCGTAAAGCTCGGTGTTGGCGTAACCTCTGATCATGAGATTCCATAAGAACGTGTCCGGCTTCTTAATGCTCTCGAACAAAGAGAGGGCTTCTTGGATGTGACTGGAGTTTATGAAGTTGAAGAGCACGCGGGCGACATGCGCTTGATTTACTCTGGTGGAGCGCCTCCTCGTGGTGGAGATGGAGGCCGAAGCACCATCGAGGGAGCGAGGCAATTGATCGAGCGAAGAAGGCTGTTGCTGCTTGCGCTTGTTGGTGCCCAAACGGCGCGCGTTGTTTGTGGGGGTGTTGCCACGGCGGAGAAGCCGAGCGGTAGTGGGGAGTTGGGGCAACGAAGTCGAGGCAGAGAATCCAAGCGGCAATCGGGCAAAGTTGAGGCAGCGAAGTCGCGGCGGAGAAGCCGAGCGGCAATCGAACAGAGCTGGGGCAGCGAAGTCGGGGCGGAGAAGCTGAGTGGCAATCGGGCAGAGCTGGCAGTGAAGTCGGGGCAAAGTTGGCAGCGAAGTCGAGGCAAAGCTAGCAGCAAAGTTGTGGTAGAGCACACCTTCAAAGTCGAGAGAAGTGGCTGCGCGAGAGAAGAAGTTGGAGGCACAGAGATATTGCAGGCATCGAGGATATAGAGCCCTTTAATTGCAGGTTGCATAATAAGTTTGTGAGCTTTTGGGACTAGAGCTTAACTTGCAGCCTCCAATTACTAACCGCAAAATTTAAATGCTGCAATTATCCTAATTGCAGTTAACCAAACAAAAGAATTATTTCAACGCTACAAACAGAAATCTTGGAAGTCTGTTTGCAGCCAACCAAACAGCACCTTAATCTAGATATAAAGCTTGAACTAAAAGCTTAGTTCATAAGGAAATTGCCCAATCTACATCTATATTGTAATAGTTACATATGTGGACTAGAAATTGTACAACTCCATACCACAAAGCTAAATTTGAGGTCGCAAGTTGTAGCCCAAGATGAATTTATTTTGATTGATCCTATATGGGCAAACAAATTATAATCGAGTCAAATCATCCGGGGCATGTGAAACAACCATTTCCATAAAGGAACAGTTGAATTTCTACTACTTCAAAGTGCAAACATTTGGTGAAAATAGAAACGTCACTTGAAAGCAAATATAGGTATAACAAAATCCATTATTTGGCATATGTTTTCAGCGGTCGAAAAAGGTTTTCGAAAATGTCAGTTTTTGCCTTGGATTCACCAATACAGAAAAGATGTGTTTTTATTCAGTTCCACTCTCTTGAGTGACAATGTTGCTCCAAGCTGAAATGAACGCTCTTCTATTGCTAAAAATCGTGAGGCCCTAATTTTGCCGAATTAATTTAACTAGTATCATAACAAAACCTAATAATTTCTTTTTTGCTCAAGAAAAGGGAGAAAGAAAAGAAGAATTGTTCTATGAAATTATTCTATTAAAACATCAAAACACCAAATGAAAGGCAATACAAGGCAATGTGCTCATCAGCTTACCTTGACGGGAAGATGGAGCAGCCTCCGCTTTAACCTGGAAAGGAAGCCTTCCGCTGCTACAGCGGCGAGGGAGCAAAACAGGGCTCCGTGTAATAAACTAGTAGAGTAAACAAAGCAAGCAATTAATGTATGAATAACAAACACTTCGACTTAGTGCGAGCTGCAGCTATTAATCGAGTAAGGTCAGAATGGGAGAGGAAAAAGGGAACCTGATGGGATGGAGTAACAGAGGACGAGTTCAACGGAGGGGCTCGATGGCCTGAGAGAAATTGTTGTAAAGAGGTCATCTCTGTCGATCTCTCTCTCTCTCTCTCTCTCTCTCTCGGTCAGGAGGAATATAACAGAATAAGGGGGAGATTATAATACCAGGAGGAGAAGCGTCGCCTTATCTTAATCGAGTGATGCCGTTGTTGGATATCCGCCACGTGGGTATATAAGCGTGGAATCATATATTAAATTTTGAGGTAAATTAAAACGGAGAACAGATATTTTTTACCAAAAAGAAAACAAAAATTTTCTTATTTATAAATAAATTATAAAAATTATAATTAACAAATAAATAATAAAAAAAATTCTAAATCAGAATACGAAATATTCAAAATTCTCTGAAATTAAATATGATGTCCGAAATTTTTGAAATCAAAATCAAATTTTAAAATATTTAACTTAAAACTCTTAAAAGTTATTATTTAATTATGAAAATACATTTTAAAATTCTCAAAAAAATATAAAAATTTTAAATAAATGAATGAAATCTTTTAACAATTTTTTAAAAAATTAAGATATATTTTTATGATCAAACAATGAAACGATTGAAATTGTTTCAATAATTTTATTTTTTTATTGTAAAAATGTATTTCAAAATGTTTAAAAAATTACAAAAGAAATTTATTTATTAATTTAGAAATGTATAGTCATGGTTAAAAAGTGAAATGGTTAATAATTTAGAAATGTTTCAAAACTCTTGAAATGGTTAATGAGCTAGTTTGGAGGCGAGTTAGTTTCACTGATTTTTTAACGTGAACAATTTAACGCTCTTGATTTAACGTCAATATTTGGTGGTGCTCTTCATATATAATTTAACGTCAATCCTACGTATATCATGCTTTGACTAGGTTTTCTAATGGGCTAAATATACGTATGTTAACATATATAAAAGCACCATTGAATATTGTTGGAGGGAGAAGAGGCGGTCTGACATTATTTCTTATTATATGATTACCTTGGTCAATGCTTGACGTTGAAGACCAAGTTAAATTTTAGTCCGTAGACTTTGTGTTTCTCGATTGTATTAGGCTATTAGCTAATAACATGGTCAACTTATTTAAAGAACAAAGCATTGGTGGTATCTTTTACTTTGAATCAGTTGGACCGCCAATTTTTGTGCCTAACTCAATTCATTCGAGTCAAAAGAAAAAAAAATGGATCGATCGTCTTATCTAAATCTAATTAGGTACGTGGATCAATTTTGATCTGATCAAATGAGTAATCAATCTAATTTTATGGTAACTTGGGACTCAAACAAATAATTAAGTGAGATGAGTTATTGTAATTAGGGTAAATTACACTGACCTCCCTGAGGTTTAGTGAAATTACACTGACCTCCCATCTATTTGTAATTTTATCTTATAATCCCCCTGAGTTTTGTAAAAGATTACACAAACCTCCCCTATTACGAAATAAGATTACACAAACCTCCCCCGAGTTTTGTAAATTATTACACAGACCTTCCCTAAAATAATTACTCAAAGATTACTCAGGGGAGGTGATTGTAACCTGGACAAATAGAGGGAGGGTCAGTGTAATTTCACTAAACCTCAGGGGAGGTCAATGTAATTTACCCTTGTAATTATTATGCAATAGGAAAAGTACTCGCACCACTATTATTATCCTAAAATAAACATCCCATGGAATGATTTCAAAAATCTTCACGATACCCTCAAGTTCTATCTCAATTTATTGTAGAGAATAACTTATCATGCGAGCAACATATAAGATGTCACGTAAGTGTGTGTTCCACTACTAATATTAATTTTTTTGAAAAATATACTAAAATTCTCTTGACGTTTTTATCAGTGCACTAAAATGCTATCTGGGATGTGAATATATGTTATCTGGGATGTTGACTTTACACATAGCATACATGCAGAGAACGAGTGAGTGTATATATATATATATATATATATATATATATATATATATATATAAATTTAACATAGATTTAGGAACGAGTGAGATATAGATAGCAAGTAGGGGTGAACATTGATTGGTTTAGTTAATTAACCGAATCGAACTGAACCAAACTTTCGGTTAACCGAATCAAATTGGGGAATTTCTGTTAATCGTTTACCGAACAGAAAAAATTATGTTAATTCGGTTCGGTTAATTTATCAAAAAATAGTAAACAATAATATATATATCAAGATATGAACTATGATCAATGACATTAAAGTCTAACACCTTACCCATTAGAGCAAATAATATTTTTAATCTAAATATTACTAACTGAAGTTATATCTCTAACCATAAATAAAATAAAATTATAAATTACCAAGACTCGAACCCAAGTTATTGAGATAAAAATGAAACCTCTTAGCCATTATGACAAGCCACAATAGATGTGCATATTTTTATTTTATTTAATATATAGTAGTATTCGGTTAATTCTGTAATTAATTAAACCGATCGATTAATTTACCGAACTAAAAACCGAAAACTTAAAAAAAAATTAACAGTTAACCGAACCAAAAACTATTCAAAAAATTCAGTTCAGTTAATTCGATTTCGATTTGGTCAGTTAATCGGTAAATTTTGCTCACCCTTAATAGCAAGAGAATGATGAGAGTCTAATCGCTTTGAATGTCCACTACAAACTCATCTTCCCATAGCATCGGTTCAAGCAATTGAAGAAGTTGACAAATTGCTTTTGAGTTGTTACAATGCGCATGGCGTTGACTTCTAGAAAATCGACGCATTTTGTCCACATCTACATCAAGGGGCATTTTAGTACCTTTGAGAAAATGATAGAAACATTTTAGTATCCTGGTGAAAATGTCAATGTCATTTTAGTTTTAACGGTCAATAAAATAATAAAGCAACCGTTCAAATTGTAGGGGTTATAGATTTTAATTCATTAGGTTAAATATCAAATTTAATTGAATAAATTTCAACATGTAAAAATCTTTACATAATAGTTCAGTATAAAATTTTATTAGTCAAATTAATTCAATTAATTGGATATGATTAATTGGCATGATATTTTCTAAAAAATAAACATACATAGCCGCACTAAAATTTAGGCACTAGACTGGACATAGGCGCGTGTACCATGTTGTTTTACAAAAGAGGTTATGGACTGGACTCGTGGTGGTATTCGGAGTGTACCGAGAAATTCTAAGTCCACTGTTCTACGGGCAGAGGACACCGAGACAAAATGACACATTTGCCCTCCAAAGAAAACTCTATTCACGTCAACTACATCTCACCTTTTGGCATGACAACACAAATGCTAGTGAACGCGTGGAGGGAGGGAAATGAGGACAAGGACGGCGACATTAGTGGATTTGTGCCGCCATCGACGGAGGAGGAGGTGGAGAAGACAAAGAAATCGGTGAGAGGGTTAGCAATGTCAGTACGTGGAGAAGCTTGTCGTGTTATAAAAGGTATTATTATTATTATTTACTTGTATAGTATTATATTATAGTGAAACAAATGTTGGGTAAGACTCTTGTTCGTGTCCCATTCTTGACGAAACAAATATGATACAAAGTGTTATCCCATGACACATGTTGTCTCGTCCCAATCCAGCACTACTGTCGTATGCTCGGCATTTTGTAAATCAAACATACCCTTAAAACTCATGATCTGGTTCATATATTTTTACATCCAGAGAGGTTAAATAATTTATCTGGTATATGCAAGGCAACTTATCCTACTCACTAAAGTTTATTCTCCATCGTTGGTAGTTTACTTTATATTAGCAAAATGTGAACTTTAAAATAGAATGCATCCCACATCACTGCTGCCCTAATTAAGAAGCATGCCATTTCTATTATTTGTTACTTCCCTGTTCACGAGGATTACTACCTAAAAGGAAATGCCACCTACACTAATGGCATCAACATAGAAGTCCACGCAGGCACGCCGTTCCTCCGCTGCAGTCTCCTTTTTTTGTCTCACGCCATTGTCCACGTCGCAAAAGCTCGGAACTCGGGCCCTTCCCACACATCTAGAAGAGCAGAGGACGCCAGGTAAGCTCACCGTTGGTGACCGTACTCATCTCGCCCTCGCTTCGACCTCCGGTTTCCACTCTCCTCCATCGTGGGGGATCGCCTGGTCTATTTCACGTGAAGCGTCGCCGACCCACATCGTACCTAAACGGGCCCCACGTAGAGTTTGAATTCATGGCTTCCACGTCATTCACACCCGGTCAGGGCGGCCCTTTTCCGGGTTCTCTTATTATGATGCACCCGTGCTGCTGTCTGGCCCCCGCACCACTGCCAAAAGCAGTACGTTACCAATCGGTTTTTTTTTCTGACCGTTATAAACTGTACGACGGACTGCCACTAACCCCGACCCCGGCACTGTTATAGCGTGCCGCTATAATCGACCTTGGCAGGTATAACCATGGTTAATTAATGCTCCACGGCTAAAAATAGGATTCATCACGAATTTGCTCAGGTATTTCTATTTTTTTTATTAATTTGATACAGGTTAATTCTAATGTACGACTTTTTTAAGATGTAATTTTCTTTTTTTGAAAAAGAATCAATTTCCATCTTGCCTAGTTAGAGTCACCGTTTCTAAATTAATTGACAATCAATTTACCAGTTTAATGAATTTCTTATCGGATTTAACTGTTTTTTTTTCTAAATTTGATTGATATTGATCGATCTAAAATGGTCCTTCTATATATAAAATTCTTTTCTTTTCTTTTCTTTCTAAATTCATTATTATTATTATTATTATTATTATTATGTTTAAAAATTAAATATTAATAACTAAAATTACTAAACATAAATAGTAATTTTTATCCTCATATTTTATTCATTTTTTTTTTTTCGACGTTGTCTGAGTTATCACATTGATCTTCACGTTTACAATGCGACACACTACTATCTTCACATCTCAACCTCACCCACACATGACTACAACCTTGCCCACGCATGACCATGCCCTCACGCCGCGTGCAATACTGATTGTGCAACATAGCTCTCTAATCTTTTGTCACATATTTGTTAAGAAATATATTTTTAATACAATTGATAATGTGACTATTATGCAATGTATATAATGAATTGTCTTGTACAATATATGTTTATTTGTAGTAATTGTAATAAGTGGCGAGACAGAAATTTAATTAAGGGGGTCAATTTAAACTATAAAAAAATTAGTAATATTATTTTAATCATTTAATTTTAATTTTTTATATAAGATAATAATTTATTGCTAGTATAAATTTTTTTCATTCATTTTCATATTTTGAATATATTATTAAAGTATTCAAAGTAAAAAATAAATAAAACTTATGTCATATTAAAAGATAATTCTTTCATCTTAATTACTCAAAACAAGGTCTACTACAATCGAGCATCGTAGAGGTATAATCGGCGATTTGACAGCATAAGTAATAAGAAAGTCAAAATATAATATTATTTCCAATGTCATGTGATATGATTGATTAGCTAATTTTTTAAAAATTAATGTGGGTTCATTAGGGTCATATAAACCCATACCTAGAACTGCTATTAAGAGAAAAATGGAGCCCCCCGCAGTGTACAAAATAAATTTTGTAGCAGAGTAGAGACGTTTCTTTCCTCCCCACATGGATAAAAGTAAATAAACAGGAATTAATTCTAACCCCCACATCATGAAAAAAAAGTAAAAGGTCTCGAGAAGAAAATGATCCTATTTGACCGCTATACATTGCTAACATGTGAAAATAGAACAATCGTGAATTTCGAGTAACTGGCCAAGCTGCTAAGGTAGTTAAAGTAGTGATAAATCCTGTCAGTCTTGGCTAGCTAGGCAACTTCATGAGATATACAATCTAAACAAAACTAAGAAACTAATAATGATATGTTTGCTTTATTGGATAAGATAAGATATGATTGGATAATAAATGAGGGTGGATTGAATATAGTTTTTTAAAAATATCAATTATATATATATATATATATATATTTTAATTCATGCACTAAACAAACAATGGATATTAATCAATCCATTATCATATCCTATGAAGCAAACATGCTCACAGGATAGAGATGGATAATATTAGAGATAAATTTATATCCTTTGTTTGTTTGGTGCATGGATTTGAAGAAAATAAGATTAAAAAAATATAAATTTAATATTATATCTGGTGTATACCAAATAAAAAAATCTTATCTAATACTCTATCATTTGATATCATATCATATCCAATTTTATCAACTAAAGCAAACGAACCATAAGAGATTAACAACTTTGCAAATATGCAATAAAAAACTTTTTAGTGTGGTAATAGTACTTGATATTACAACTAGAGAAAAAATTAACTTGAATGCATAATAAATGTTGAAAAAAAAAATCATTCACCACAAAATATACTATATAATTAACATAGATGATTAATAAAATTTATTACTTTCTAAATTTAAGTTATCATTACATAAAATTCACAATTATGAATGAAGTAAAATATTTTTCAATATTTTTCTTAAGTATTTGATAATCAAACTAATCATTAAATCATATATTGAATAACTTATCCACAGAGTCCACACAATTAATTAATATAATGACTATGGATAATGACATAAAAATGTGTTATGAATGAAATTACGATAAGGGCGTGTTTGTTTCACGGGATATGACTGGTGGATAGGATTTGTCAAATCCTATCCGCTGTTTGTTACGAGCATCGGATATCATTTAAGTTGGATATGATCAGATTCTAATTCGATTCTAATGGGATATAGATATCCTCTTGAGGGGGTGAGAATTAAAATCCCAAGATTATTTCTTCTCATATCATTTAAATTAGATATTTGCAATAAGTCAATTTTAATTTAATATTTAAGAATATTTTATAAATTATTATTATTATCATTATGTTAAAATAATTATTTAAAATTAATTTCATAATTTTAAGATGAAAATTTGATAAAATCAAATTTTAAGTATTAAATTATTAATATCCGACTCTTTTATCCAGTGTCAACACAAACATAAGATTTCAAAATTTTATCTTTTTTATCTTCTTATCCGAGAATTCAACAAATGTTGGATAAGATATAAACTTATCCCACGTATTTTTTATCCTAGTTAATTTCAAGTGAATTCCTATCCGTCTGAAATCCTATCATGCCAAACAAACGAACCATAAGAGCTTTAGAGGTAAAAAATGAATGGATAATGATTTGGTATAGGTAGAAATAAATGAATAAAGATTTGTACTTGTGTTAAAAATTAATATAGAAAGATTTTGTTTTAAAAAAGAATAACTTTACATTTATCTGACCTCCAAGCTGATAGGGATGACAATGATAACAATTTAATTAAGCGGGTACCCGCATGTATTTACCCATTTATGACGAGTATGTGGGTTAATATCCTACCCACGAGAATGTTGTAGGTAAGTTTTTTTGCCCGTTAATTATATGGGGTGAGTACGAATATTATAGTACCTGTATTCACGGGTACTCGTTATCAGCAAATATAAGTATAATTATAAAATACCTTATGTTGTTGATAATATATTTATCTACTCTTTTTTTTTTATCTTAGAACGTATGTTGTTGTTGATATTTATTTCACTATTGTGCGTTTGAATTTTTAATAAAATATTATGAGTATTTAATAATATGTTCCATAAGCATTTGCAGCAAAAAAAAACGCGACAACAACTTTTCCAAGCTTCTTATCACTATATTTATTTTCGTGGTTAACATTGCAATTTGCCATAAAAATATATGGATGTTATTGTGGCAAGAAATCCAATTTTTGTCACATAAATTTATTGGGAACAAAACTTTTTAATTACCACGAGCGATTTCATTGATTATAGTTCATTAATTGTCATAAATTTATTGTTGATATTAATTTTACAAGACAATTAATTAATTAAGCATTTGCCACAATTGCTTTTATAGTCACGAACATATTATACAATATTAACGATAATATTCGTGACTAATCTTATCTATTATTTTTAGCTACGAAGCTAATTGTGGATAATAATTTTTAAGATTATTAACTTAAGTAATAAGTTGCCACGAACTATACTATTAGCCACTAAGTTAGATGATTAATATTCACGAAATTTTCATGATTACATTTCGTTATAACATGTATCACTATGATATTTATGTGGCTAAAATATATCTTATGATAAAATATTGCATGAGGTAATTACCACGAACAATGTTATTATCCACATTCGTAATTGATCAATATTAATAATAACTTTCATAGCAAATGATATATATTGTTTTACGTACTACGATGTTTGTGATTATTGATCAGTAGCCACGTCATTTATATCCACGAGTACTCAACGAAAAATATTTCGTAGATAAACATTTGTAGCCACGAAATATTAACCTGTAGCCATGAAAAATTATACAACAATTGCCCGTATTTGTTGCAGTGGCTATATGTGGAATAATAAGGGATATGTGGACTAAGTTATACTTATTCGATTTGTAGCCCCGCCCATGATTATAATGTTATTGATCATCTATAGATTTAAGTTAGAGTAAATACTCAAAAAAATACGAACTTTAGACATTTTTTTTTATTTTTAGCATAATCTTTTTTCGTTAGCAAAAAAATATACCAACTTTCATTCTGTTATCCCGTTTAGCACGCACCGTCATTTTTGATGATTTTTGCTGATGTGTCACTTAACGGTGACGACGTGATAAATTTTATACTACGTGAATTATTATTTTAATCAATTTTATTATAAATAATAATAATAATAATGACGTGGTCCTTCTTCTCAAATACCTTGACGCTAACTGTACTCCATGGGTTGTCGTTGGGGACGAGCTCGTTGCCGTCGCAGGGTAGAAGCTCGTCGTCGTCGTAGACCTCTCTGGCGGAGAGGACGCGTGTCCTCTCCGCCTCTCTGGCAGAGAGGTCGGACGATCTCCGCCGGCGGAGAGGACGTGTGATCTCTCTGGCGGAGAGGAAGCAGACACCTCTCTGCCAGAGAGGTCGAGCGACCTCTCCTCTCCACCACCTCTCTGCCAGAGAGGTCACACGACCTCTTTGGCTCGTCTGAGAGGAGGTCCGGGCGAAGAGGTATGCGCGACCTCTCGTCTGAGATCGGCGAAGTTTCAAGGCTTGAAATGGGTGCCATCGCCATCGGAGAGAGGAGGTGAGGAGGAAGGTATGGTGGAGAAGACAATTTGGAAGATGATCAATATTTTAGTCAACAATATAATCTACGTGGCATTATTTATTCTACATGACTTAAATCAAGAATAAAAATTTGTCACGTCGTCATTGTTAAGTGACACATCAATAAAAATCGTCAAAAATGATGATGCGTGCTAAATAAGGTAACGAAATGAAAGTTTGTGTATTTTCTTGCTAACGAAAAAAGTTTATGCTAAAAATAAGAAAATGTCCGAAGTTCATATTTTTTTTGGGTATTTTCTCTTTAAGTTATGCCCCTTGATTTTGATTCTAGTCTTATATCCTAAAATAAAATTCTTCTCGTGTGCCGCATAATGGCTACTAAAGGGACATTTATTATTATTATTATTATTAGAGGAGGTATGGTTATTTTTCTTATGTATTTTTTTAATCTTTTTTTTTAATTATTTATTAAACATAATTTCCCCTTTTTATGTATATATATTGTATATTATGTTATTTATAATACTACTATTATTTTTATTTTTATATCTAAAAATTTATCGTCTTCTAATTTGATTAGATTTTCACTAATTTTTTTAATTTGGTTCTAAATTCGTATATTTTTCAAAAATAATTGAACCCAAACAATTTTACATTATAAATAAATATTAAATATATGTTTAAATGTTGTAATTTTTAAAATTTAATTTTCTCTCTCCATAATTTAGTTAAGTTTTTGAGTTTTTAATTAATTTTTTATATTCAATTTAGAGTTTCACATAATTTAGTTATATGTGATATGTGAATCACATTTCTATGCTCAAGTTTTAGTTCGCCTACAATTTGTTCGTATTATATTTAAAAAGTATATAATATTTTTGACAAATAAAAATGGTTTTTTTCTTTCACATATACCAATATACATTATATATATATATATATAATTAAAATATAGGAAAATATAAAATATCATTTTACATATGAAAAGTATATTTATGTGTACCTTGTGAATAGTGCAACTTTCCATAAATTAACTTCCTATCAATCAAATATTTATTTGGTACTTCATATAAAATTTACTTTTTATGTCAATTAAATTAGACCTTAATTTATATTAAAAATATAATTATATGTTTTAACTTTCTTCTTTTATATTTGGATATATTGCATATTGTAAGGTATATTATTATCATTTATTTTTTATATGTTATTTATTTATTAAATATTTAGTATATACTCAAAAATTTAATTTTCCTCATAGTTTATTTCAACTTTTCGGATTTATAAGTACTTTTAATTCAAAATATATTTTTGAACAAAAATTAAAAAGCTCGAACCAAATTGATTATATATATCTACCAATCTATCGTATATAAAAACTTGTGAATATTGTAATAAAATAGTAATTAAGTGATGTGCAGGAACTAAAACCTCTTGTGTGTTTTTTTTTTTTTACGTTTATTTTTTTATTCATTAAAGTTGTGTTTTGCTTAAACTAAAATTATTTTTTAGCAAATAAGTTTTTGAAATGATTTCGGTCATTTTTAATTTTTTTGAATTTGCTTTTATGGTCTATACAGTCGAATCTTTTAGACCGGATTTTTTATTTTCTTCATGTATAATCTCTCTTCTCATATCATAATGTTAAATTATATTTTATCATGTTTATATATTAAAATTTTATGATCATTCTCGGTTAAAAGTTAACTTCATAAAACATTTTATTCTTCGTGACAGGCATCTCGCTAGTGGATAAAAGTCAATGTATTATTAAATCATATGCAATATAA
Source organism: Canna indica (assembly GCA_034359265.1). NCBI lineage: Eukaryota > Viridiplantae > Streptophyta > Magnoliopsida > Zingiberales > Cannaceae > Canna > Canna indica. The sequence continues at coordinate 19,172,028 of CP136892.1, forward strand.
TGTCGTACATGTAGTTCCATATATAACATCCGTTACCGGGCACTCATAAACGCGACGACATCACTCCAAAGCGTTATAAATGCCCGGCATAACGGTCATAAATGCCGCCAGTGTGCGTGCCTCATTAATTAACTGGCTCGGCGCCGAGACACCCGCGTCGGACCGCCATGAATCGATATGATCCGTCCGATTCGCTTAACAACCCCGCTTCTTTTCCCCATGCCGTTGGATCAAAATAAAAATAAAAAAGACAGCTAGGAAAACTACGCGCCCATCCGGCCAAAAGCCAAAAGCTACACGCAGCACACATCGTAATGATGCGCTGCCCTCTCTCTCCTCCCTCGCTCTGCTTTTCTTCACCGAGTCGAGGAATCGTATCACCTCCCTGTGCTGAGTCGACCCGGCCGAGCCGAGCTCCTCCCGTCTTCGAGACGCTTCTCCCTCCCTTCCGTATTCGAGACGTTCTCCTCTTGCTCACACTATTAAATCTTGCGTACGCCTCCCTTTCCTTTTTTTTTTTTCTTTCCGCCCACCTCGTTTGACCGAGTCGCGAGTTCGTTGGCCCGTTCTCCTCCTCCCCGCTTCGACTCGTTCGATCCATTTTAATAACCTCTCAGCTCAATAGCCATTGTCATTATAATAATTATTATTATTGCGAAGCCATCGATTCACCGCTGTCGAAGACGACGAGCTCGAATAAGAACCACCGCCGAGGAGGTGAGCTGAAACCCTAGATCCGGCGGATTCCGAGGGTTACGATGCGTCGTTAGGGTTTAGGGTTTCTTCGAGAAGAGGAGGAGCAGGAAGAAAGGGACCGGAGCGAGGATGATGGGCTCTAGGGGGCTGTTCGGGTGGTCGCCACCCCACGTGCAGCCTCTGACGCCGGTGTCGGAGGTGTCGGAGCCCCCGGAGTCGCCGTCGCCGTACATGGACGGCGGGGTGGAGGCAGTGCCAGTGGAGGACGACGGGGCGGTCGAGGAGGTGGAGGAGATCGAGCCGCCGCCGGCCGCGGTGCCCTTCTCAAGGCTATTTGCCTGCGCTGATGGGGTCGATTGGGTGCTGATGGCGGTCGGAGCTGTTGCTGCTGCTGCCCACGGGATGGCGCTGGTGGTCTACTTGCATTACTTTGGGAGGGCCATCAACTTGCTCAACTCGCAGAGTGAGAGCTCCGAGATGTTTGCTGATGGGGATAAGCTTTTTCAGAAATTCAAGGAGGTAAGGTGGATTTTAGCGCTTCATTTCTGTTCTTACCGTTTTGAACCTTCTTTTATCTTCATCTTTCAATTTGCTCCTGGATTTAGTCGCCTGTACTGAGGCTATTATGATATCATGGCATATTAATGGGGGTTCGAACTGCTATAATGTTGAAGTTGGAAGATGGGCTGTAAGAAACGTCAGTGGCTTGGTGCTCTTGATCCTTTATTGCAAACGGGTACGATATGTCCTAAAGTAGTCCATTAAGTAAACATCCCAATCCCAAAATTCTAAGATGTGTAACCAGGTTCAATGAATCCTCAAGTAGTCAAGCCCTTTAACTTGTGCTTCCATTTCTCTGGCTGGTGATCCCACTCTTGAAAAAAATTAGAGTTTATCTTAACCTCTTTGCAAAGATGAATATCCTGGTTTCTAATGTGAACTTTAAGCCTAATTGCACTCATTGGTTGTGATCCTTGTTGCTCAGAGTGCTGCATAACTCCTAGATAGTAAAGGAATCTTGGGGTATGTTTGCACACACGCAATATTGCATACAGTGAGAATATTAATAAAGATGAAATCTCATACATTGCTCAACGGGACTAGTTCAAGGCAAACTCTTGGAATTTATGGGGCACACCACATTGTGATTATTAACCTATGCAGGTGGTCCGCCAATACAATGGGTCTAGAAACATAAACCAAAATTTTGGCCTTTAGCTGCTAGTAGTCACTAATTCCTATCATGATGGTCCAGCTTTGCCTTATCCCAGTGTTGGCTTGTTCTGGTGTTACTGTTTTCAGATGCTGACAAGTGTGGCATTTCTTGTTATACATATTATGGTACAGAATGAAGTTTGCCACTCCTTAAGGACTTACAAATTGAGGGTACCATGCTTAATTATAACAAATCATGCCAGAAAGTTATGTCAGGTTTTTTATGATATAAGGGAACAGGGGACCCTCAGCATTGCTCATGACTGAAGCCAGGAACTGAAGCAAACTAAGTCCATTATCAAGAACTATTATAAGATGAATGTGTCTTTAGAAGTACCTAGGTGAGTTTTTATGTTAATTCCTTGGTAAGAAAGAGGAGAAGTTAAAAAGGTCTCCATTGTGACTTCCAGTTTCCACTATGTCATATTCTTTGGTTCATCATGAATCATACAGAGTTGTTCGTGAACTTAATATCAAAATATATGGGCTGCTTAGAACAATTGTTTTAGCATTGATTGGTTCAGCAATCTTATATATGTTAATTATTTGCTCAAATCTGCTGTTGCTTATTGCTTATAAAAGAAAGCTATCTATCTGTAATTTGTCTCATTGCTTTTATATAAAACTATAGAACATTCATTCTTGATGTCTAGACAGTTCTATTTGGTGTTTGTATCTATCATAATTCTTCTAATTACTGAACTGGTGAATTATGATGTCATAGTCTAAATTGTAATTTTTGTTCTGCATTTGCAGCATGCCTTGTACATCATCTATATAGCTGCCGGAGTATTTGTTGCTGGTTGGATAGGTATGACTGATAGTTTCTAACAAGTTTTCTGGTCCCTAAATGTATTCTTTTATGCATATACTAAATGAAAGATTTAATAGAGGTATCGTGCTGGATTCTTACTGGAGAGAGGCAGACTGCTGTCATAAGATCAAAGTATGTCCAAGTCTTACTGAACCAGGATATGAGCTTTTTTGATACCTATGGGAACAATGGAGATATAGTTAGTCAAGTATTGAGTGATGTGCTGCTCATCCAGTCTGCCCTAAGTGAAAAAGTATGGTAAAATATATGCTTTCATGCATTGGGCAGTTCTTTTTATTTAAATGATAACATTGTTTTTGGGAAAAAAATTCTAATTTGTTAATATTTATTTAACATCATGTGGTTATTTTTTGATGGTGCATTTTTGTCGGTTTACAGGTTGGAAACTATATCCATAACATGGCAACATTCTTTGGTGGACTTATTATTGGTTTAATCAACTGCTGGCAGATAGCACTTCTAACCCTAGCAACTGGTCCATTCATTGTTGCAGCAGGAGGAATATCAAATATCTTTCTTCATAGGCTTGCTGAAAATATTCAGGATGCATATGCTGAAGCAGCAAGCATTGCAGAACAGGTTTTTAACTGCTGCAGTTATTTATTATTATTATTATTTGTAAGCCATTGACCCAAGATATTTTGGGTTGGCTTTCTGTTCCCTCCTTTCTCTATTATATGGGCATATCTAGATAGTCTAAGCATGGTTTACAAAATTAAGTCGAGTTCATTATCACAAAGAACTTGTTATCAGTCGACATTGTGGAATTGGCTAAAATGGATCATAAGATTGTTTTGCATTATGGAACAAAAACAAATTGATAAGAACCTTACCCATCTAAACCTAAAATTATCTGGGTATTTGTTGGACCTGGCTGATCCTGAATAAGAGTGAATCATCATGTAAATCTTCATTGAAATTCCATCCTGTTAGTTGCCTGCATCACTAAATAAATTATAGTATAGTCATTTCTTTGTAAGACTTGTAAGTTGTAACTATCTATGATTTGTGCATACCACTGAGTTCTTTGTTTGTATTGGTACCTTTCTCATCCTTTGTACATTGTCTTTTGTAATATTAACATGGCTAGACTAACAAATATGCTGAATTTGTTTTCATCTGAAGAAATATTTATGTAATATGATGTCAAATGATGAACAGCAAAGCACCATTTTGCTTGATTGTTTATACTAATTGTTTGGAATTTTTATATAATATTATTTATTCTTTCTTGCAGGCTATCTCATACATTAGGACATTGTATGCTTTTACAAATGAAACTCTTGCAAAGTATTCTTATGCAACATCACTTCAAGCCACACTGCGGTATGGCATATTGATTAGTCTTGTGCAAGGTCTTGGTCTTGGATTCACATATGGTCTTGCTATATGCTCCTGTGCTTTACAACTTTGGGTTGGGAGGTTCCTCATTTCACATGGAAAAGCCAATGGTGGTGAAATTGTCACAGCTTTGTTTGCTGTAATTTTAAGTGGACTGTAAGTGTCTTATGTCTGTGGAATGAACTTTATTCTCTCTCCACACCATTTTTTTTTATTTAAGTTTTTTTCATTTACAGTGGGCTAAATCAAGCAGCTACGAACTTCTATTCATTTGAGCAAGGTAGAATTGCTGCTTATAGACTTTACGAGATGATAAGCCGTTCAAACTCTACTGTTAATCAAGATGGAAATACCTTAGCATCAGTGCAAGGAAATATTGAGTTCAGGAATGTATATTTCAGCTATCTTTCACGTCCAGAAATTCCTATATTAAGTGGTTTCTACCTAACTGTACCTGCTAGAAAAACAGTAGCCCTTGTTGGTAGGAATGGTTCTGGAAAAAGCAGTATAATTCCTCTTATGGAGCGTTTCTATGATCCCACATTAGGTATCTCTTCCTTGACAATGCTTTCCTGTTGCACTCATGCATTTCTTATAAACATGACAGAGTTGAACAGCATGTTGATTTCTTGCTATAGGTGAAGTCCTATTGGATGGAGAGAATATAAAAAATCTGAAGTTGGAATGGTTAAGAAGCCAAATAGGACTAGTTACCCAGGAGCCAGCTTTGTTAAGTTTGAGCATCAGGGATAATATAGCTTATGGTAGATCTGCTACACCTGATCAGATTGAAGAGGCTGCTAAAACAGCTCATGCTCATACTTTTATCAGTTCTCTTGAAATGGGATATGAAACACAGGTTGGCCTTCCACATGTTCATAAATTGAAAAGGATAGTTCTTTTTTTTGCCGCTTTTACACTTATTGAATTTTATGCAATTAGGTTGGCAGGGCTGGTTTAGCATTGACTGAAGAACAGAAAATAAAGATATCAATTGCTCGTGCCGTGCTTTCAAATCCTTCTATTCTTTTACTGGATGAGGTCACAGGTGGACTTGATTTTGAGGCAGAAAGGGCTGTTCAAGAGGCTTTGGATATTCTCATGCTTGGAAGATCCACTATTATAATAGCTAGACGCCTTAGTCTTATCCGTAATGCAGATTACATTGCAGTGATGGAGGAGGGACAATTAATGGAAATGGGTACTCATGATGAATTATTGAACCTAGATGGTCTGTATGCGGAGCTGCTTAGATGTGAAGAGGCATCAAAGCTTCCTAAGAGGTACCTTTCATGTTGATGCAAGTTTTGTCAAATCTGCTATATGATTATTTATAACATTGGCAAAAAAGAAAAAGTTCATGCTACCATTGGACAAGATGCACACTTTTTTCAAGCTATTTTGTTCTTTAACTGTGATATACTGGCTGAAATTGAGACTTCATAGTTATTTGGTCAAAGCCAGTCTCTTTTTTTTTTCCCCTCGTGGTAATGATATTTGAATTTGTGTTTCCGTGATCTTTGCCTCTGCATGCATGTGAACATATAAGTGTAGCTTGCCTAGTTTGTGTTGCTTTTAAGATTTTTTTTCTGGATGTTTCTCTTTAGAACCCATTACAAATTAATTGTTCTTGTTAAAATTGTTTCAGGATGCCCATTAGGAATTACAAAGACTCATCAACTTTTCAAATTGAAAAGGATTCATCAGGAAGTCAAAGTCATCAAGAACCATGTTCTCCTAAAATGTCCAAGTCACCTTCACTTCAGAGGGCACATGGTAATCATGTGAATAGGCAGCCGGATGCTAGTTATAATTCACATGAGTCACCTAAGAGTCAAAGCCCACCTTCAGAGCTAATGGTAGAAAATGGAATGCCATTGGTTCCTTCAGAAAGGACCCCATCTATAAAAAGGCAGGATAGCTTCGAGATGATGTTGCCTGAGCTTCCTAAAATAGATGTCCATTCCATAAACCGACAATCTTCACATACCTCAGACCCAGAATCTCCTATTTCTCCACTTCTGACATCTGATCCTAAAAATGAGCGCTCACATTCAAAGACTTTCAGTCGTCCTCTTCATCAATTTGATTATGTGCATACCAAACACAAGGAAGAGAAGGACCTTCAGCACCAGAAACCTCCATCCTTTTGGAGGCTTGTGGAGCTTAGTTTGGCTGAATGGTTTTGTGCTCTTCTAGGAAGCACTGGAGCTGCAATTTTTGGATCATTTAATCCACTCCTTGCTTACACTATTGCACTTATAGTGTCAGCATATTACAGAATAGATGTCCGTGATATTCACAATGAAGTGAACAGGTGGTGCTTGATCATTGCATGTATGGGCGTCATTACAGTTGTTGCTAACTTTTTGCAGCACTTCTATTTTGGTATAATGGGGGAGAAGATGACTGAACGTGTTAGGAGGATGATGTTCTCAGGTAATTAGTTTTCTTTAGAAGACATTATTGTTATATTCATATCTATTCTGATGACAACATTTTGAAATGCCTAGCAATGTTGCGTAATGAAGTTGGATGGTTTGATGAAGAAGAGAATAGTGCTGATACATTGTCCATGCGTTTGGCTAATGATGCAACATTTGTTCGTGCTGCATTCAGCAACCGGCTTTCTATATTCATACAAGACACATCAGCGATCGTTGTTGCTCTTCTTATAGGTATGCTGTTGGAATGGCGAGTGGCACTCGTTGCACTGGCAACTCTACCTATTCTGGCAGTTTCTGCTGTTGCACAGGTCTGTTTCACATTAATGCTCAACTGCAACACAAAAGGAGAGAATCTCCTTTTCAGATTTCTTTCTTTTTTTGTTTGTCCAATTGTTGCTTACATATTAAATTGATAGTGATTATGTATTGTCTTCTTACATTAATGCTGTAATGACGTCTTGGTAAATGGAGGGTTACAAAGTTGACAAAAGAATATCTTTTAGGCCTCGTTTGCTTCGATGGATTAAGGAGGTGGATTGGATTTTAAAATCCAATCCATTGTTTGCTGCAACAATGGATATGAATCGGGCCGGATATTGGGTGGATTTATTATGGCCCAAATCCACCGCTGGCCTGATTTAGAAATCCTAGGGAGGGGTGGATTTAAGGCCCAAATTTACAGGATATGAATTTTCATATTCTATCCATGCTGCTTATCCTATGCCAAAACAAACATAGGATAGGATTTCAAGAAATCCTCTTGGATTTCTATCCCACCCTTATCCAACTTAAATCATATCACATCCAAATCATATCCAGCAAAGCAAACATGGCCTTAAAGTATTACATATTTTAGGAGCTTTGCTTCATGAGATAAAGGAGGATAGGATAAAGCATGGATTTTAATCCATTGTTTGTTTGGTGCTTGGATTAGAAGAAATTAGGATTAGAAAAATATAAAATTTGTGTTATATCCGGTGTACGCCGGATAAAAAAATCTTATGAAATTCTTTTGCTCATTTGCTATCGTATCCTATCCAGTGATGTAACAAACAGACCATTAATGATATAATGATATTGATGATACTCTTGGAAAACATTTCTACATAATTTGTAGCTATTGGTAGTTTCCTTTTATTACTTGTTCTTGCCATCATGCTTTTTTGGATTGCGCTATTTATGCTTCTTATCATTGGCATCTATGATAAAATAGTCAGTATAACTTTATTTGTTTAATAACTCAATACTAGGAAGGCAATGGTGCAAACAAAACTATAAAACTGATTCTAGCTAGAGTGCTATTATTGATTATCCAAGGTGCCTCAGTTGATTTTTACTAGTACTCATTGCTTTTGGTGCTTTAGGTATATTGTACAATTTCCATGAACATTTTACTGCTTGCATTTAGTTATAAGCCTATATCATATCAATGCATATATGTTATTTTCTTCCTTTTAATTATTTAATTTACTCGTAGAAAATGTGGCTTGCTGGATTTTCAAGAGGAATTCAGGAGATGCACAGAAAAGCCTCTTTGGTCCTTGAAGATGCAGTTAGAAACATTTATACAGTTGTTGCCTTTTGTGCGGGTAACAAGATAATGGAGCTTTACAGACTGCAGCTTAGTAGAATACTAAAACAGAGTTTTATTCAGGGAATGGCAATCGGATTTGCTTTTGGCTTCTCACAGTTTCTTCTCTTTGCTTGTAATGCTCTTCTTCTTTGGTACACTGCTGTTTCTGTGGATGAAGGTCGTCTTGGAATAGCCACAGCACTTAAAGAGTACATTGTTTTCACATTTGCAACCTTTGCCTTGGTGGAACCATTTGGCCTTGCTCCTTATATACTAAAGCGACGGAAGTCCCTTGCGTCAGTATTTGAGATCATAGACCGTGTACCAAATATTGATCCTGATGACAACACTGGCATAAAACCACCTAATATTTATGGGAGCATTGAGCTAAAAAATGTTGACTTCTGCTATCCAACTCGACCTGAGGTGATGGTGCTCAGCAATTTCAGCCTCAAAGTGAGTGGGGGGCAAACAATAGCAGTGGTAGGTGTATCAGGATCTGGAAAAAGCACAATAATATCATTAATTGAGAGATTTTATGACCCTGTCTCTGGTCAAATTTTGTTGGATGGACGGGATCTGAAGCTTTTCAACCTGAGATGGCTGCGCAGCCACATGGGTCTTGTTCAACAGGAACCAGTTATTTTTTCAACAACTATAAGAGAGAATATCATCTATGCAAGGCACAATGCAACTGAGGCTGAGATGAAAGAAGCTGCAAGAATAGCGAATGCACACCATTTCATCAGCAGCTTGCCACATGGTTATGACACACATGTGGGCATGAGAGGGGTTGATTTGATGCCTGGGCAGAAACAGCGTATTGCTATAGCTAGGGTAGTGTTGAAGAATGCCCCTATATTATTATTGGATGAGGCAAGCTCTGCAATAGAATCTGAATCCAGTCGAGTTGTGCAAGAGGCACTTGGCACACTGATCATGGGGAACAAGACAACAATTCTTATTGCACATAGGGCTGCGATGATGAGGCATGTGGATAACATTGTTGTTCTAAATGGCGGTAGGATAGTTGAACAAGGCACACACGAGGCCCTGGTGCAGATGAATGGCTTGTATGTAAGGTTGATGCAGCCTCATTTCAGCAAAGGCTTACGTCAGCACCGGCTTGTTTAGGGTAGTTTTTGTGGCACATGTAAATTATAGAGGACTGCCAAGTTCTCTTTCGCCTATTCTTCAGTCGTCAGAAGATAAATGGATGCTCCAAATGACGATATTCAGCCGTGATGACAACGTGGAGAATGGACGAAATGGAGAACTTGCGCCCTTGTGACATGGTTGGTCTACTGTCTACTGAGTTGTGATAGTTTTGACATTGCTAAACTTGTAGTTTTGGTAGGATTGGAAATAGTACGATGATAATTGGAGGACAAATGGGGAGGCAGCATGGTTTGAGTGTTGTGCATTAATTCTTTCGGAGGCTTGCATCTTCCGCACCGGAGTGCCCGACTCCATAGTGTATTAATTTGTTGACCCGAAGGGGACTGTAATATTATTTTTCTAGAGGTGTTTCCTTGATTGGTTGTGGAATGTGCTTTTTGAGTTTTTTGCCTGTTAGATGTTTCTTCGTATCTCTCTATTGAGGATGGGGGTATGTTGTGAAATGTACTTAATATGGTTGATAGGAGATGTCGATGCAGTTGGCACTTGGCACCTGGCACCTGGCTCGAGCATTTTGAGATCACACAAGTGTAACCCACTAACCCCCCAATTGGTTTAAGGGCATATATCCCCTATCTCCAACAATATTTTTCCATCTCCACCTGTATTCTTCTGTTCATATTATCCTCTTAGTGTTATTTATTTGCCACCTGTATTATTGTGTTCGCATTATCTCCTTATCAGTGTTCCAATTGATAATTAATGTAACTTAATTAAATGTCTGAATTATTTAGAATTCTTGGACTACTCAGTTGAATTAAAAGTTCAGGTAAAAGTATTATTAAGTATTCCATTAATAATAAACACTAACACTCTTATGTAAGAATTCTTACAAATAATCTCAAACCTCCTTGTGAAACAGAAAAATAAAAAAACTGCTCAAGTGAACATGTATATTATGTTCACTTGAAACTAACACACATGAATATCATGCTAGCATCATATCATATTGCTACTAAATTAAGTAACGACACATGTATTTTTATAAAGGGTTAATATAAATATAAGAGTTAATATAAAAAAAATACAAATTTTGAATATTTTCTCATTTTTAACATAAATTTTTTCCGTTAGCAAAAAATACACGAACTATCCTTTCATTACCCCGTTTAGCACGCACCGTGGTTTCGGTTTCTGACGATTTTGACTGATCTGGCAGTTAACGGTGACAACATGATAAATTTTGTCATACATTGATTATTATTTTATTACTTTAACCAATTTTATTATTAAAAAAAAGTTTTTTATAATTTTTTTTTGCCTCTCCTCTACTCTCTACTCTCTCCTCATCTTCTCTTTAGTCACTCGTACGATCCTAAGCTTCCGGCGGGACAACACCTCCCATCCGGCGGCGGCAATGCTCTTCACCGAGAGCTCCCGACTGCAGCGCCAACAACGCTACAACCGTCGGCTCCCGGAGGGAACGAACGATCGTCACCGCATCTCTGAAACACCACTACTGCCTCATTAGCTCGAGGAGCTCCTCGAGTTCTACTTGATCGACCGAGGCGGATGACCCCGCCCGATGGCCAGCTGTCCGATCTACTTCGCGGCGATCCGGATAAGAAATAATTGAATAGGAAAAGGTCGCAAGTTTTCTCGAGAACGACGATGTTGGCTGCAACCTGCATCGCTTGCGAGACATCAACACTGGCAATGTAGATCATGTTGAGTAGAGCCGCGTTGAGTACTTGGATGATGAGCTTGTCGAGGTACTTCTTGACCACGTCGTAGAAGTTGATGTGACCGCCGTAGGACAAGGAGTTGACGGAGTCCTCGATGAAGGAGCGCACGATGCGGCAGCAGTCGAGGACGGAGGTGGAGAAGGGAGCGATGAAGGGGAAGGTCGGGGCCGAGTCGAAGGTCTCGAGATGGAAGGCAAGCACGTTCATGTTGTACTCGTACTCCTTCTTGATAACCATTTGCTCGAAGGTGTCGTTGGCGAGGATGTCGCCGATCTGCTTGCGGCACTCGCTGAGGAGGAGCTCGTGGTACTTGTCGTGGCTGTTGTCGAGGACCTCGAGTAGGGACGCCACCTTGTAGCCGTGGCGCAGGGTTATTTTCGCAGTGGTCGTCTCCCACAGCATCTCAATCTGACCCTCCGAAAGCAGATCACCAACGGTCCGCAGGACCAGCGTCTCCACCTGACCCTCCCACTCGACGACATCCCTGTGGCGGGCCCGCGCGCTTCTCCTCCTCATGTTGCCGGGCGACGACGACGACGTTGTTATGCCCTAGGGGTGGCAATTGGAATCGGTTAACCGCGGTTAACTGATTAATCGAACTGCAAAATCCGGTTTTGGATAATGATTTTGTGGCTCGGTTTCGATTTCGGTTAGTGAAACTCAAAAACCATTTTTAAATGGTTCGATTTCGGTTACCAAGGTGCGGTTAACTGGTAACCAAAATCGATTATAAATTTCGGTTTCGGTTACTGGTTTTCGCGGTTAACTGGTATCCAAAACCGTTATAATATAAATTATTAGATTATTTAAACCCGGAACCCGTTACCATTAACCCACTTACCCATTTACCCTTATATATAAAAACCTAAAACCTAAATCTAACTCTAAATTTTCCCTCACAGCCTCACTCCCTCAGCCGGCACCCTCAATCCCTCATCACACTTGACAGTCGACCATCGATGCTCCCTCTCCCTCAGTCCCTCAGTCGACACCCTCAATCCCTCATCACACTCGACAGTTGACACTCCGTCTCCCTCAGTCCCTCAGTCGACACCCTCAATCCATCATCACACTCGACAGTCGACACTCCCTCTCCCTTAGTCCCTCAGCCGACTACCGACCCAACTCGCGACAATGCGATTGTGCGAACGCCGCGATTTCGCGAACTGGCGAGTGGCGACTCCCCTTCCTTTCAGTCGATCACCGAATCACCCTCGGCGGCCCTCGAGCGACTTCCTTCCGGCCTTCCCCCTTGGCCCTCGGCCCTCGGCGGCCCTCACCGACGCCCGACCACCCGATTCACTCGACAACGGCTTCCTCCAGCTTCTATTTCGATCAGCTCCAGCGCTCGTTTAGTGGTTCCCATCTGAGGGCTCGCAGGTAATTGGGATTGTTTGCTTAAATTAGGGCTCAAGCGCTTGTTGATTCCTTAAATTGTTTGATGTGTATTGTTGACTCCTTGTGTGCCTGTTACTGGGATCACCCGCAGTAACAAAATGTTATTTTGAGCTTATATTGTTTAAAGGTTACTTGATAGTAATGTTAGATTGCTTGCTTACATTGTTGACTCCTTGTTTAAGGGTGATGAGCTTATATTGTTGACTCCTTGTTTAAGGGTGATGAGCTTATATTGTTGGTAGATTTGGAAGGGTTTTTTTGTTCAAGTTTTGCTTCTAAATTTAGTAAATTCTATACATGCTTGCTGTGTAATGTTACATGCTTACTGTTTAGTTTAAATTCTATACATTATTGTTTATGCTACTGTTTAGTTTGGATAACAGTGTATGTTTGTTTTCATTTTTATTAGGTTAAATTTTTGATTATGTCATCAATGGCCGATAGTAGTTTTGATGAGAGTGGGAAAAGTATTACTCAGCCTACGCCACAAACTGATGCAATTCATGATAGTTCACCTAGGCCCCCAAATCCCCCAATCCCGTTATCATCTTCAATTGTAGAAGAAAATAAAAAAAAGAAAGTTAACTTCTAAAGTTTGGGATCATTTCACCAAACAAATCGTAGATAGACAAACTAGGGCAGTTTGTAATTATTGTACATCTACTCTTAAAGTATGCAGCAAAAATGGAACTTCATCTATGCACAATCATGTCAATTCATGTGCTGCAAGAAAGACTGGTCAAAGTATTATTGAAAGTCTTGAAAAACAAAAACAAATTGTGGTAGAGAGGATAACCGAGGGAAAGGTTCATTTTAGTGCATTTAAATTTGATCAAGAGACATCTCGAAGAGAATTAGCATATGCTATCATCGTACACGAGTATCCTCTTGCCATTGTTGATCATGTAAGGTTCAGAAGATTTGCAGCTAGTCTTCAACCTTTATTCAAGATGGTTTCTCGCAACACTATCAAAAGCAATATTATGAAAATTTATAATGTGGAGAAGAATAAGCTGCAACATATGTTAGAGAAGGTTGAAAGTCAGATAGCAATTACTACAGACATGTGGACTTCTAACAAAAAAAAGGGGTATATGTCGGTAACTGCTCATTACATTGATGATTCGTGGGTTTTATAACACCGTATTATAAGGTAATTTTTATTTTATTATTGGTTTTTAATTTGAGATAGTTTTATTTTATTTATTTAAAAGTATTTTTTATTTTATAGGTTTGTTTGTGTTCCTGCACCTCATACTATGGATGTTCTAGCTGAAAAAATGATTGAAAGTTTGACACAATGGAATATTGAAACAAAGATGAGCACTATAACAATTGATAATTGTAGTTCCAATGATGGCATGATTAGACTTGTTCAAGAAAAATTAAGTAATGAATTATTACTTCAAGGGAAATTTCTTCACATGAGATGTTGTGCTCACATTTTGAACCTTATTGTAAAAGATGGCTTGTCTGTTATAGAAGGTTCAATTGAAGCAATTTGTGATAGTGTATCATTTTGGTCTGCTAGTCCATCAAGAGTTGAGAAGTTTGAAGATATTGCTCGTCAATTAAAAATTTCTTGTACAAAGAAATTAGCTCTTGATTGCAAAACACGATAGAATTCTACATATTTGATGCTTCAAACTGCCTTAGAATACAAGGATGTGTTTTCCTAGGTTGAAGCTTAGAGAAAAAGCTTATTGTTCATTACCGACAGAGAAGGATTGGGAAATGATAATGAAACTTGTACCGAAATTGCAACACTTTTTTAATACGACTGAATTGTTTTTGGGGAGAGATTATCCTACAGCTAATGTATTCTTCACTCGTGTTTGTAGACTTCGGAATGAAGTACTTTCATGGAAAATTTCAGAAGAAGAGGTTATTAGAAAAATAACAGAAAAAATGTTTGAAAAATTTGAAAAGTATTGGAGTGTTGTTCATATTGTATTGACTGTGGCAATATTTTTAGATCCGAGGTACAAATTGAGAATTTTGGAATATTATTATCCTACAATTTATGGTGACACTGCATATCTTGAGATTGAAAAGGTCAGAAGAACTCTTTATGATCTATTACATGAGTATCAATCTAGGATCATCAATTCTCAAAGTTTCAATTCTCAAAGGCAAATATTACATGAGTAAATTTTATTATCATACATTGTGTCTAGATAAACTATATTAATATTAATATACTTATATATTTTTTCTTTAATGTAGATTTATGTTCTATTGCAGACTCAAATTGTATTTGTTTGGTCGAAGAAGAAGATGTTCAATAAGCTTTATTGGTTTGAATTTATTTGATAATTTAATGTCTTGTCCTTTGCAAATTTTTATTATTTGGTTGTAGGCTTGAAGAAGGTGGAGCTTCAAATGAAATATTAGACTTGCTTATGGTTATGAAGATTTATGGATTTCTTGTTTTTCTTGGACATTTGAACCTTTGACTTGCTTATGTTTATGTAATTTGAACTTTGAACTGAATATGGACTATGTTTATGTAATATTTTGTTTATGTGTGTACTTCATTTTTTGAGTAAACTCAGCTTATGCAAATAGACTAATTTACATCTTTATATTTTCTTTGAATTTACATCACTTGGCATCCCTCATTTGCAGAAGCCAATACTCCAATAAGGATAGCTTTATATTGTGAATTGTGCTTTTAAAGATTGGATTTAATACCATGTATTAATTGATATATCAACTATCATTTGATGTAATTACTTTTGATAATTTGCACTATTTGCAAGAGTCATATAAATTCAATATATTTTTTTGGCATATTTTTTTTAATTACTACTTTGGCATTTTTGAATCGGTTATCCATTTACTACCGGTCAATCGGTAGTAAACAGATAACTGGGTCTATATTAACTGAAAAATATTCGGTTTCGGTTAATCGCGGTTAACCGAAACTAAGTCGGTTACAGTTTCGGGTATAGGTTTTTGAAATCGAACGGTTTCGGTTTCGGTTAGCAGGTGTTTAGGTTGGTTTCGATTTCGACTAACCTACAAAAATGCGATTAACCGAACTGTTGCCATCCCTGTTATGCCTCATCCTAGTGTCATGTGATCGGCCAGGGTATACGTGCCTATACCCTATAGCCTATCTCATAAATCAAACAAATATATAAATAACATGTTCATATGATAAATTGAAATAAAATTTTCATTTTTTTAAAAAAGAAGCCAAACAACCAGGTAACGTCCAAACAAACAATAAGGTTTAACATTTTTTTAAAAAAGAAAATATAATCTCAAATGAACACAACTCTTAAACTCTTAAAATGCTACATACATCAAGTGCATGATCTACCTCTAATAAGACTCGACTACGACCCCTAAACTCAGACTGCTATGAGATCAATGGTACTCCTCTGCCCTCCAGCCGCACCAAGTGCTCCAGCCCCTACCTTACTGGGCAGGCTCTGCAAAAATAGAAAGAAAACAAGAGTGAGTCCAAAGGAACTTAGTGAGCGGTTCTACCAATCCCCATCATAAACCAACCATAGAATAAAGTGAATATGTCTGCTACATGCATGAAATGCAAGTCTAATGGTATGGCTACCCATCAGACCACTTGGTCAACACATGCCCAAACGCATCCCATTTACATAATAGTGAATACACAATAGGCCATTCGGCCTACACATGCCCTAAGGCAACCAAACCACACAATAGTGAATAAGAGTGTAATGGTTGGGATTCGCCCATCCAACCGGGTCGGGATTCACCCATCCAACCGGGTCGGGATTCACCCATCCAACCAGAAATAATATCAAGGCTGGGATTCGCCCATCCAATCGGAAATAATAAATCACAGGTTGGGATTCGCCCATCCAACCTTCCAGGCCTAGGCCCCTGATTCGGCTCCTATCCGAGCCTCTCCTCCATTCATGAGAGACATGACGTCAAATCATGACCCAAGTCAAGTGTAGAAATGGTGTCCTAAGAACATCCTTTTCGGAATCGTCTCATCAACATATACCCGTTCCCGACGTCCTCGGCCTGCAACATCATCTACCCATAGAGTTTTACTTCATGAATTTATATTTTGTTGGCTCTTAGCAGTTTTATTCTGCCCTTAAATTTTAATTTTGCAAATAAAAATTTAATTCCTGCAGTTATGTTTTATTTTTGGAATTTAAAATTTCAGCCTACTGTTTGAGCTTGTTCTGTTTTATACATGTCGAATTTGGTTTCAAGAGTGTCCTATGGTTCCAGACTATATTTTCTTGTTAAAATGATAAGTTACACGACTATGTTCAGTAATCACCACGAATCACAATAGCAAATTCAAATATCAGCATCATTAACAATAATCCAGCATGAAATTTCAGCACGATTAAATTTCAACATGCTTAATTAGTTAAATCGAAAATCACAGCAATAATCATCCCAAAATATTTTATTGCCAAACCAGATTACATCCATCATATACAACGATTATTAAATCAAAATCCTATCATTTAAATATAATTAACATGCATCAAGTTCTTTCATCAACATCAAGATTCATACTTTCACAATTTAAAGAACAATCAAGAATATAACTCATCCCATCAAGATCTAAACTTTTCATATGAAATCATAGATTCAACACGCTGAGATTCATAATTGTTACATCAAACATAATTCAACATCATGAGAACATAGCAAAGATTCAAATCAAGGGATTTAAAATTCATCAACATAAACATGCTCTCTTAGGCAATTTCACAAAAACCTTGAGGGCCTCCTTTCCCACCTTGGCCGAGCACCCCTAGGACAATCCTAGGGCTGCCGCACCACAAAGGGAGATCCTCGGGCCTCCTCTTTCATGGCGACACGAGAAAAACAATACCCACGTCTATAGAAACGAAAAACAACAAGAATTCTCAATTTCAAGAGGCGGCTCAAGAAAACAAGAAAAAGAGAAGGGGAAGGAAGGAAGAAACCACTCACATGTTAGGGAAGAGAAAGGAGAAGAAAATTTCATATTTACTCACACAATTTCATATTTACTCACCCGAGCTTTCAAGCTCGCGCCGAATCGCAACTTGACTCAG
Organism: Canna indica; assembly: GCA_034359265.1. Taxonomy (NCBI): domain Eukaryota; kingdom Viridiplantae; phylum Streptophyta; class Magnoliopsida; order Zingiberales; family Cannaceae; genus Canna; species Canna indica. The sequence goes on from CP136892.1 coordinate 19,189,457, forward strand.
CTCGACCCCGAATCAGCCCGCTAGACTGGCAAAATAAATAACAAGAATTAACATAATATCTCGAATATTATAGGCGGCCTGGCCGATGGCCAGCTGCCCGATCTCATTCGCGGCGCTCTAGATATGGATGAGCCAGTCGTTGAACTTGCTGCAAACCTTCTTCTCGATGTGGAGCTTGAGAGCAGGGATTTGCTTCTCAATCACATTGTGGAAGGCCTTGAAAGGGGTGTACTGGATGTAGTCTTTCTCAATCAAGTCCAAGATCTTGACGGCGTGGTGGAATCTCCCGTTTGTGATGTGGGTGTTGCAAGTGAGGCGCGGAGGGAAGACGGATCCCTCAAACTTCGACTGTGATCAGGTGAGCCCCTGGGAGATGGTCGTGATCGATTGAAGAGGAAAGCTACAGCAGTGCGGAGGCGTCCTTGAGTTGGAGAAGCAGCGAGTCCTTGTCCTAGGAGAAGATCCATCCGCGACCGTCAACTGGTTCGCCACGATGATGATAACGACGACGGAGGCATGGGCGAAGAGGTAGAAACTAGAAGAAGAGAATAATAAATGCTAGGACAAATTTGCCCCTAGCCGAATCAAATAGATCTGAGGGTAAAATCATAAAAATTGCCACGTAGGTATGGTCACTTGTCATGTCGTCATTGTTCGTCCAGGTCAACAAAAATCGTCAAAAATGACGGTGCGTGCTAAACAGGATAACCAAATAAAAATTAGTGTATTTTTTTGCTAACGAAAAAAATTTATATTGAAAATAAAAAAAATTCAAAGTTCTTATTTTGTTTCGGATATTTACTCTAAAATATAATGTAATACCAATCATCTACTTTTAACAAACTCATAGACTACATGTTGATAAGAAAGCATAGCACATGCATTCAAAATAATTATAATACTTGTCATAATGGATCATGATGACATGTTACTAAAAGATATGAAATATTAACTTAACCCTAATGCTAATGCTAAGCACACACTACTATACATACAGCCATAATCGATAACGATATGATCATGTTTCAAAAATGAAAATAACAAATACGAAAACAAAGAACAAACTTTAATTAAAATAACAATATACACACATGTAAGAATCATTGCTTTTGTACACTCTACAATACATACAAACTTTGAAAGAATGCTAAGGGCGCGTTTGTTCGTAAAAATTTAGAAGCATTTTTCAAGTTTCGGGTTTTCAGTTTCGGTTTTGATGTTTGGTGAAAACGTGTTTGTTTGACATGTCATGTTTTCATGTTTCGTGAAATCGATGATTATTTTTGGGACGAAAACTGAAACTGCGTTTGTTTGTCAAACATAATATCCGATTTTCAATTTTTTACTCAAACTAAAAAAATATTTATTAATTATTTCAATTCATAAATAAATATTATTATTAATAATATTTTATTAGTTAATATAAATATTTTTTACATTAAATATTATTATATTAAAATAGAACAAACTATTTTTTAAAAAATATTTTATAATTATTATTTATTAATATTTTTTAATTGTTTGAAAATTAAAATTATTTTATAATAGTTATTTATTAAAATTAAGAATATTATTAAATTATTTATAGTTGTTATCATCTAATTATAATTATTTCTAATTGTTATCAACTAATTATAAGTATGAATATAAAATTAATATTGAGTAAGTATTAAATTATCGTGTTTTGATACTTATCGTCGTTTAAATTGACACTAAGTATAAATTATAAATTATCTACTAAGTATTAAATTGACAAAGTTATCGTCATTTGTTACTAAGTATAACTTGACTAAATTATCAACTAATTAATATTGAATAAATTATCGTGGTTTGATACATATCGTCATTTAAATTGACTAAGTTATCGTTATCTTAATTTATTATTGTAATTGAATAAGTGTTACTTAATGTAATATATTTTCTGCACTTGGCGACAAATAATCGAAAATAATCAATACACAAAATTGATATAAATTTTCAACAATACACTGCTATTTAATACAATGCTCTTTAAGTCGAATATCAATACACAAAATTCAAACCAATACACAACTCTTTTAAGTTACTATTAGTTCACAAAATTCATATCAATACATAATTAACAGTCTGCATCAGCCAAGGCAGCAACCAGAGAGAGGCACAAATTTGTACATAATTAACAGCCTGCATTAGCCAAGGCAGCAACCAGATAGAGGCATGAATTTGTACATAATTAACAGCTTGCATTAGCCAAGGCAGCAACCAGAGGCACGAATTTGCAGCAACCAACAAAACTCATATCATACATAATTAACAGTTTGCATCAGCCAAGACAGCAACCAGAGACACGAATTTGCAGCAACCAACACCGGAGAATCACCACCAACATCAGAACTTGCTCAATAGACAAGGCACAAATTTTGATTTCAAATTACAACGCCTAACGCTATATTTGGCATTGAAATTGTATGAATGTAGGACTATGAAGGAAAATATATATCACCATTAGTTGGTGATCGCCTTCAATTCATAGTCCACCAAAAATAGGTTTTCCCATTATCTAATGACCACACAATTATAAAATCAGCATAATCACGCAATGATAAAATCAGCACAACCACACAATATATAAATTATAAACCAAACCACACATTAAAAATTATCACCACAACCACGCAATAATATCAAAACCATTCTTGGATTAGTAAGAGCCCTGAGTTCCATCAATTGCCCCTATGCAATTCTACAAAACCATTCTTGGATTAGTAAGAGCCCTTAAGGCTAAAATAAAGTGCCTAAAGTATTGTACATTACATTAAAATATGGAAGCCACCGTGGATTTTCATGAATCTCCGATTGAATTATTCGCGGTTCACGAGGTTGTATAAGTTCGATTCCCAACCTTAGAACCGCTTTAAGTACATATTTGAGTTGAGTGTTGGTATCGCTCTGCAACTACTCGAACTCGTTCATTGTGACAAATTGTATAGATGAACATAGCGACAGCTTCTTCTACATAAATATTTTTATCCTCTAAGCTTAATCTCCTAAGCTCACCACATAATCTTAGAAAGAGAGATGGTTTCATACGAAGATTTTTGTTGCATTTAATTGGAGATTGTATCAAATCTTGGACGTAGTCAGCACATCTCAACATAGAAGTGTGTACCGCTCTTCGTGGAGGAGCATTTAGTTGGTTGTCTAATGATTCCATTATATCCAACATTATTACTAATATAACATCATCACAGTATTGCTCTTCATTACTATCCGATTCATGTGATGTATTTGGTGGATGATTCATTCTACGACAATATAAAAAGAAATTATCACACAAATATGCAAATAATCTAAAACTGAAATAAGCAAAGCAAACAAATATTACAAAGTTCAAAATCGAAATAAGTATCCGAAACAAATAAAAGTATCTGAAACAAATAAAGTAACAACGTTGTATGCAAAGGTGCACATATAAGGGTGCACAAAGTCTGGTATTCAAATTAAAAGACAGTCCACTCACTCACTATAAAGTTTCCAAAAAGTTCTTCAATTTGTCATCTTGCAACATCGTAATAAGTATCCGAGATTTCGCGTTAGTAAGCATGAAATGGTAAGTCTTAGCATGAGTTTCTGCAGATAGCCCCTGCAAATTAGTAATGCATTCAACGCATTTTTCTAGGCTATATGGATCTGCGGGTGGGGGTGTAGTACACACTGAGGTTGCCTCACTTCGAATACGACGGGCTGCAAAGTGTTCACTAATGAGCCCATACATCTTTTGCCTCTCTTGTTCTAGAGATGTTCTCACTGATGATTTACCTCATTTTTTTTACTGCGACTACGACTTGAAGAAACAGATGGACGTTGAGTGATTTCATGGTCGTTATCCCTCGTGTCCTCCTCTTCCCCTTCCTCTTCCACAAGAGGCTCCTTACCGCGTGCATTATGTAATTCCTCATCTAACTGACGCTCCTCAGATGAATTCAAAGGCGTCTGTGTAGATGACCAGGCCATCCCACCAGTTGTCGATTGATTTTGGAAAATTAATTCCAACAATGTGTAGTTGGCAGGTGGCCTATTCTTAAACTGTTTGGAACACTCTTTTTTTCCTCCTCTCTGTACACGAAATAAACTATATTAAAATGCTACCCAACATTCAACCTTACTCTATTACGAAAATCCTTACCGTGCTATTCCACACCGTTTCGTCAGCCTCAATCCTCCCTGTGTTGGGATTCCAGGTGACCCCGGTGTGATTAATCAACTCTTGGAAGTCTTTAAACATACGATGAAGACGATTCTTCTTTCCCTTACACTGATCGACCTCGTATCTAGTGTCATATTTTTCTAGAAGCCTATTGCTAATTTCTTGCCATACAGGCTTGTCAAAATTCAAAGTACCTAATTCTGTTTGTTTATTATGCAATATAAACAAAAATCCTCCTTAGCATTTTTGGACCAGTTTTTCGACTTCTCCCTCGGATTACGATGGAGACCCATTTATAATTATATCTATTTGAAAAAACAAACAGAGATTAACTAGAGATTAACCAGTATGCACACTAAATAAGGCTATGACAGTAACTAAATAAGTGCATCCATCAGTATATAGTATATAATGAGATTAACCAGAGACTGGCAAAATTCAAAGAGAAGCAAGAGTCTGGAACTAAATACAAGCAGAGATTAACCAATATGCACACTAAATAAGGCTATGACAGTAACTAAATAAGGCAAAATACAAGCATCACTTTATATGTACACTAAATTCAATGAGATTAACCAGTATATAGTATAAAGAAGCAATAGCTAGGCAAAAATCAGTTAACAGCAACAAAAAAAATCAAAGAGAATGATATTACATGGCAGAGAGAAATTAATAACTAGCAGTGAAGAAAATCAATTTCAATTTGAGACTGAAACTGATCCTAAATATCAACAAAACCAGCAAGAAATGTGTTTAAACAATGGAAGCAAGAGAAATAATACTCAAGCAGTATTTTTCTAAATTGACAAGTCTATTCATGTATAACCAATATCAATGAAAAGAACAGGTTTTTGAATGAAAGTTCAAATGAAAAAGAAGCAATAGCTAGGCAAAAATCAGTTAACAACAACAGAAAAATTCAAAGAGAAGAATATTACATGACATAGAGAAATTAATAACTAGCAGTGAAGGAAATCAGTTTCAATTTGAGACTGAAACTGATCCTAAATATCAACAAAACCAGCAATTATAAGTTCCTTCTGTCGCACTCAAGAACTCGGAAGAACAAGCAAATACAAAGTATCTGTAAACTATATTCACACTCAAGAACTCGAAAGAATAAGCAAATACAAACCCTAGGTCGAACAAACCCTAGGTCGAAATCCTAGATCAAAACCCTAGGTAGTACCACAGGATAATAACCAAATACAAATAAATCCTAGCATCAAAACCTGAACATCACATCTTGGAAGAACATCAAAACCAGCTCGAACAAACCCTAGGTCGAAACCCTAGATCAAAACCCGAACATCACAAATCTCAAAAACCCTAGATCGAAGAAAGGAAACATAGATCGAAGAAAGGAAACATAGGAAGAACGCAAGAAACATCAAAGCCCTAACTCGGAAAATGCCTAAAATAAAAAAAACCTAATGAACAAGATCGCCGACGAGTGATGAGCCAGATCTTTTTCACCGAAGTCGGCGACCAAAATCGCAAACCCTAGATTGAAAAAGTCCGATGGCGACAACTTGTTGCCTGTGTCGCCAGCAGAATCCGAAAGGGGTGTTTGGGTCGAGTGGAGGTCGCATGATGGAGCCGACGCGTGAATCGAACGGTTTTGTTTGGTTTTCGATCGAAACGAGCGGGTTTCGCATTATAATTACAAGTATGCCACCGCTCGTTTCGTCAGGTTTTGCGAAATCGACTCGAAATCATTTTCGTGAATTGAGTTGAAATAGTGTTTCGGGAAAACTCCGTGTTCGTGAAATAGATTAAAAAATGAGACGCGTTTTCCACAACAAACACAGTTTCGGACCCAGTTTTCAATTTTCGCAAAAACGAAAATTGAAAACTGGGCAAACAAACACGCCCTAAACCACTATTTTAAAGCGGGTCTTAAAAAATGACTCCATTTGACAATTATAAGCCTCATAAAATTAATTTTTTTAAGATAGCATCATAAATAAACACCTTAAAGTCACACACACACACACACACACACACACACATATATATATATATATATATATATATATATATATATATATATATATATACTGCAATTTATGAAAAAAGAATATTCAAAATTTGAAATTAACAATTAGCTCCATTAAGAATATTATAACACTTTGAAATAGAGTTTTTTTTTAAAAAAAACACACTTTAGATAACAAGCATATATTATTTAAGCATAAAAATATTTTTTTTCCTTTCTTTCTTTTTATATCTAATTGAACCGAGTAGACCAAGTACCTAATCTTAGAAAGTAAATTATTCCCTCTTTGACTGACTTTAGGGTTGAAGTGTAGCTCTTCACTAGTCATGCTAGACCTATGCAAGAATCAACTGCCTTAGAGGTGATGGTTACCTTAGTGCGATTTAGGAGCGGTAGAAATGAGCACGACACGATAGTACGATACGAGCACGATACAATAATTGCGTACTTGGGCTGAGGGAGTTCAGTCAGATAAGCTTATCGGGCCGGGCCGGCCCGACACGATAAATTTATGTGCCGAAGTGGGTCGACCCTTATCGTGCCGGCCCGGCCCGTTGGCTTGCTAATTATTAAAAGAATGAATTGAATCTTTCAGAAAGTCTCCATCCCCATAATTACTGGAGCACTTTGATGCACTCCAAAATAATTGGTTTGGACTTTGCATGTTTGGACTTAAGCAATTATTAAGTAATATATTTGGTTTGGTTTGAATTACACATCATTTTACTGTACGATACAAATAATTGCTTACTGGATTTTGTTACACATCAATAGGGTGCCATGATTTTTTGCTAAATTATAAGAACCAATTAGCACTTGTATTTATCGTGCAAATTATGTTTAGATTTGCTAAGTATTTACCGGCTCGCGGGCCGTGTTGGATGGCCCACAAAATTATGCGGGCCGTGTTGGGCCGCGAATTTTTGGCCCACTCAGTTAGCGGGTCAGCACATTTTGCCACCTATAGTGCGATTAAGGTTTTGTTTGGATGGCGTGCAACATGGTTTAGTAATTTATGATATGGTATGATATTGGTATAGTACCGTAATTAATGTTATCCTATTTGGAAAGATGGTATGATATGCATGGTACAGTTAAATGACAGCAGCTATGAAGGATAGCAATCTTGACTAAGTCGACTAAGAACGATAAGTAAAAGTCTAATATGATATGATTAAACAAAAGGTATAAGAGAAATTATAAATTTTGATTGAGAATATTTTAAAAATAAAGTTTTATTAAACCATAAGAAACCATCACATTCATAATTTAAAAACTTGATCAAAATTCATGCATGATTATCATCATAAATCATGACCTTTGGAAGTCTCCCCAAATAAAAAATTGAATAATACCATGTAAAATCATAGTTTACCATGAAACAAATAAGGTATAATATATTATTATTAACTATGATGAACTTATTATGATATTATAATATATAGTATCAATTATAATTTTATATTAATAAATGTTATTAATATGATGTTTTATGAATTAATTATGTTGGTATATTATTAATATGAAATTAATATTATATTACAGAATTATATAGCAACGGAAGTTTAGTTGAAGGAATAAAAATGGCCCGGACACTTGAACCGGAGACCTTTGTTAGACGTCATAACCAACTACACCACGACACCCGCTTGACGAAATAGCACCTAATATTTCTATAGTAATATATGTTATTTTGATACAAACTCTAAAATGCCCCTATTAACTTCTGCCCTCTTTCATTTGCCTTCCAGCTTCCCCGTCAATTTCCCCACCTCTTTCTCCCTCTCGACAAACCCTATCGCCGATCCCCACCCAACCCTTTCCTCGTCGCAGCCGTTCAAGCGGCCGCCCCGTGCTTGTTCGATCATAATGTCGAGCGCCCTGGACATGTCCCTCGACGACATAATCAAGAACAACAAGAAGCCCGCCGGCGGCGGAGGGCGCGGTCGCAGCCGTGGATCCGGTGCTGGACCCGCCCGCCGGGTCCCGAACCGTACGTCGAACAGATCCGCACCCTATTCAACCGGGAAGGTATGCTTAGGGTTTCCCCGAACGCCTCGATCTCTGATCTTCGCCGATCCGGCCGATTCATCCCCTCCGGTTTAGGGTTTCTCACTTGATCTCCGATGCCAGGCTCCTAACTCGGCGTGGCAGCACGACAAGTACGTGGCTCAGATGGGTGCCTTCCCTACTCCTGCGGCTAGGGCTTCCTCAATAGAAACCGGCACCAAGCTCTATATTTCTAATTTGGAATACGGGGTTTCGAATGAGGACATTAAGGTGAATTTTCATGTTCATTGTTTTCGTATCTGATTATTTTTGGTTGATCAGAATTTCGATATTTCGGCTACAGAAGCCTAGGACCAAGATGTTGTTCTTTTTCGTCAAAGTTGTTTTGATGGTTGTCTAGAGAAGTTTGTGGTTGCATGCACGGTGCTTTTGTTTTTTGTTCTTTTTCGTCAAAGTTGTGATGATTGTTGTCTAGAGAAGTTTGTGGTTGTATCCTCGGTACTTCTGTTTTTTTTCTAACAAAATTTGTAGTTCTGTGAAGTTCACTAGAGAAATTTGGTTTGATTGAGCTTCTGCATTTAGATCATTTGAACAACTTATCTTTCTGTATAGAAGATACACTTTCATGTTCCAGATTGTGATAGATAGTATCATGCTCATGGGACAGTGTAGAAACGGGTAGACAGAGACATAACTTCTTAATACACTTATATACTATAGAACTAGTTGTTGAATAACTCTATAAAGTTTGTAGCTTAGATTTTGAATGTGCTCATTGTTGCAGTTGCCTTTTCTTTATCTTTAGGCATGGCCGCAAGGTACATGATACTATCTAAATTGCATGAATCATAGTATTCAATAAATTTGAAGTTATGATTCTCAGTCTAACTATTAAAGTTGCAGGCTTGCATCCTAAAAAAACCTACTTTTTTTTTTGGAAAAATGAGTAGCCCTTCTCTTTTTAATTAAAAAATAAGCATTTTTTTTAATATTGTAGTTGCAAGGTCAACCTTATCATTTCAACTTTGCAACTAAAAAATCTTTAAGTGATGGATGGATGCCTAATTTGATAACTAGGGATAAATCATGGGGTTTGTTTGAATATTTTTTTCTTGATATTTTATATAAGGATTTTCTATTGGAAGCCATCTGCATTTTTGGGTCGTTTTTCTGTTTTTCTGTTTTTATGTATGGTCTTGCTTCAAGGGAAAACAATGTGCTGCACTTTTTTTTGCTACTTTATGAAATTTTTTATTTGCTTCAGGAGCTTTTTGCAGAGATTGGTGATTTGAAGCGCTATTCAATAAATTATGATAAAAGTGGAAGATCTAAGGTACTTAATTAGCTGGACTTTTTGGTTTCTAATTTCACCATATCTAGCCCTATTTCTCATTTTTGAGTAAATAATTGAAGGGAACGGCTGAGGTGGTCTTTTCAAGGAGGTCTGATGCTTTTGAAGCTGTGAAGAGATACAACAATGTTCTTCTTGATGGGAAACCAATGATAATAGAAATTATTGGAACAAATGTTCCAACCCCACCTGCTGTGCCTCAATTCTCTAATGGTGCATTTGGAAATGCAAATGCTGCTTCCAAAAGGTTTGTTATAATTTTTCCTTTAGAAGATGTATTTGGATTGAATTAATCTTTCATCCAATTATGGTTTCCTGTTTGCGATATGGTTTCTTTTGCCTGATTCATAATATGTTGTTTGTCTTATTGTTTAATCAACCTATTAGCGGTGTACTGTATCATTAGGTTGGGAGTTTTGTGAAATTCATTACTTTTTTGATATGTTACTCTTTGGTTCTTAATTTGTGGTCAAGATGCTCAGAAATTGACTGCAACAAGGTCAGTTTTCTTTCACCCCCCCCACCACACACACACACACTTTGATGTTGACTCTGACTTCTCGGTCTCTCCTTCTACTCTTTGATTTCATAACATAGGGCAAGGCAAGTCTGTAGTTACAACGCAAGTTTACTATTTTCCTAGTGAAAGAATTGTTTTAAACTTTTAGACATTGAAGTGTTATTTGAATTTTTCACACGTTTTAAACTTTCAGAATATAATGGTCACATATGGATGCATTAGCAACTATGAGTGATCTTGAACTTTATGTTTCAGAAGCATACATACAAATGTATAATACTTTCGAACATTTTCTTTCCATGGCAAGCTAATTTACAATTCTTAATAATGATCTTAACTTAATGCGAAACTAGATAAATCTAATTGCATCAATTAAATTTGTGGGCTGTTACTGTGTGGTTTGTCCCTAGCTATTATGTTTTTTTTAATTTTGAGCCATGCAAATTAAATGTCTGCCAGCTACTCATGATGTAAATTAACATAAATTTCCTTTGCTTTTGTTTTGCAGCACTGGACCAGGAAGGGGTACCTCAGGATGGCCACGAGGTGGTGGCCGTGGTAGAGGCCGAGGCCGTGCTCGTGGTAGAGGCCGTAATGAACCAGTATCTGCTGCTGCACTAGATGCCGATTTGGATAAGTACCATGAAGAAGCTATGTAAACCAACTGCGAGCTCATAGTTGGACTCTTTGATTTACAACCATTACTTGCATGATGCTGCTCAGTAGTTTTATTGTTTCAAAACATCGTAATGTAGGGAGTGGGAGATTATATTGTTAAACTGCGTACTGAGTTTTTGGGCTTTCATTTTCATATTGTTATTTCTCTTTGACTTCTATTTTCTACTGGGGTTAAAGTGATCATCTGATGTCTGGCCTTACCTCATTGCATTCGGTTGGTCAAGCTTCTTTCTTTTTCCTTTATATATGCGGCTCAAATGTCATTGTGGTACAAACTAGTAGAGTTGGACTTTTCATTGGGGTCCTGAATGAAATACAAGTTTGAGTTGTGCAGCTGACGTCATATGCAGGTAAGCAATGTCATGCGGGATTGTTTTTTAGCTAATTGTTTTGTTTTTCAATATAGTTGAATAATTTTTCCTTCTGCCTTTGTTGTAGGTGATCTTCTGAATCCTCCATTGGCGAGGTAGATTTGCCCTGCAAGTATTTTGGAGTTCATCATTAGCAATCTTGTTATGTGGTTTGAGGTTCAATGAAAGATTAGGTGCTCCACTACATTTCTTTCATTTGTTCTTTATCCATTACAATAACTTATCACATGTGGTATTGTCTGTGTGCTTTTGGGAGGGAAATATCAGTTAAAGCAGCTTCCTACTTGTGGTTTCATCAATTTAGGGAGCCAAGGAAACACTTTCTAGAGATTCAAGATGCCTTGCAACTGTCTAGTGTTAATCTAGCATCGGCACCAATTATTATATTTTCGGCGTTATAGATGGAGATTAAAAAGTTAATAAGCTTGGACCATGAACTTGCAGCAGAGCAGGCAATAAATTTAGTTGGTGTTTTTAAAGGTTTTTCATCAATCTAAACAGCTTGTTGGAAAGGAAGGGTAGGGAGGGAGGTTTTCCCGGATTAGACTCTTTGTACTGAGTCAATATTGCACTGTGATATATGGTGAGCCCAGCTAATCATTGATAGTTCAGTTTAGTTTGAGATTTCTTCAGCCCAGAGTTTAACCATCCTTTCTTTAAAATAGAAAGGAATTTTGGACTCCAGTTTCTGAAACCAAATTTGATATGGAGAATGTAGCAAAATGCTTGACAGAGAGGACATGTGTTCAAATGGAACATGGGATATAGCTGCAGATTGATGCAAATGGACTGTAAATTTGCTACATGATGCTTATACCATGGAAATGTTTTTGCATGTATTGCTAGGCCTTCAAATCTGGGCCCAAAGGCCAGAAGCAGAAACTGGTTCATGATGCATTTGTGTGCGTTGCATTAAAGAAATTTTTTATGCAACACATGTCAGATGCACTTGCTGTTGATGGTGCTAGGTTTCTTTGGTCATAAATTAATTTAGGTTCTTAACCGGCAAGAAGGCAACCTATCATTCTTGGTAGAAGCTGCAGTTCAAGTCACTATTATTGCCAAATGACAATCTACTTTCAGAAAATCAGCTTGTCTAGTAAGTAATTTTATTTTAGCAAGATATATCAACACAAAATATTTAGCTTTACTTTTTGCTTTTTAAAATGTCTCTGTTTTTGTGTGTTCTTATATTTTGCTTGTTGCTGAATTCATTCTACATTTGGGGGCAAAATGGCTAACATTGATGATGTCTCTGAGCACATGCTATGGGGAGAGAAATCCTTATCTGTTAACTGAAGGAGGCTACTAAAAAATTCTCTTGTGGTACAAGAGCCTGCAATGTTCCCAATAGCTGCAGCCATTCTTTGCAAATAAATTCATGTTTGATAGAAGCCTAACCGTAACCAATTTCCATACAGGAGCATGCTGCAATGTTGAGAGATGGTGTTATACTAGTCATTAGAATGGACTTCCAATTAGCGTATAAACTTTTTTGAATGATTGAGGAATACCTGTAGTAATTTTATCACTGAATGGCGTTGTAGCTATGTTATAGCATCATCTTGCATATGAAAATGTAGGCAGCTTTCTCCACTATAATGTGACTGTTTAATTTTGTTGAATCATATTATTTTCGTATAAAAGTTTTACCCCCGTGAATAAATATGTGCGTCCAAAGAGCAAATTTGCAGCAACTATTCCAGATAGTAAGATTTACTAGTTCAGATTGGTTAATAATTGTTCCCGCTTTATTTATTTTTAGGTGGGTGTATTAGTCCCGGTTCTCGTTAGTATGTTGACTCTGACGTGCTCATTAAAATTATATAATTATTTTGGCAATTAGTTGAATCAAATCACTTTTGATATGCACTATAGCCAAAAATATTTAACTCAGGTTAGTGAGTAGATTCTGAAACAAAACACTTTTATCATAAATTTTTAGTATAAAGTAAATTGAACTATGATGATGAATCATAGTATTCCAAGCTTAAGATTTGAATCATAGTTATGACCAATATTGCATGACATGTAGTAGAGTTTTTGGTGTGCACTCAACACCTTCAATGATTTCGGCGTTTACAGAATTTGGAGGTCAATTGACTGCACAAATATTTGTAATAGAGTTTCGGTTGTAGGAAATTAAATTACGAAAGGCCATGTGCGTATCACTCGGAAGAATTGGGCTCAAATATTTTACTCACCAGATGACTATGTAGGTCAAAGCAATATTTACGTTGTTTAAATAATATGCACATAATAATGTCTCTGGAGAACAGCCATTGCATGCAGTTCTTGCGAATTTAACTCGACTCCAACATGCAAATAGATATAACCAATTGCTTTAATACCTTACACCTGCTAAAGCCCTGCTGGAATTCCATCTTTTCGAGGATCGCTGACGGCAATCAGCGTGCCGTGGAAAACGTTGTTACCATTTTTTACCTTGCGATTGCTTGAAACTGTGTCATTAAGGTTTTGCACCACAAGTTGGGAGACAGCAGCATAAGATGTGCTACGGAGAATGTGCCCCTTCTGTTCCAGGAACAGCTTCGCGTCATTGGAAAACTCAATGTGTTCTCCGTCAATTGCGGTGAAGTTCTCATAAAGCACTTCATTCGGAATGAGCTGCACCAGAAGACATGAATATCATGAAACCAGTTATTTTCAGTGGCTAACTCATAAATTTAAACCACCAAGCTACTGATCCATTAGAAAGAAAAAAAAAGTAGGGCACTAGCTGCCTATATCAATATTTCTTTTACACTATACTCCAAGTCCTAGACCATTTAAACATTTGATTGCTGATTGAAACTGGGCAAAGTTAAAGAAAAATATTTTCTTAAAAGAAAAAGAAAATAAGGTCATCAGGTTCTTATCTTCTTGCGTTTGATCAAGAACTGACAAGTTTCTCGAATAACATAAGCGAATGAGTATCATGGATCTTTGCAATAGGAATTAACTACAATGACACATTCACAACTTTTATTTGGAGCTATTGATAAATACAAAAATCAATACTTCTATATATGCTAGTATTCCTATTTTGTGAAGTAGTGCAATTTAAGTTATATGCAGAGGGAATAACCTTGTGGGAGACCCTTGGATGCTGGACAGCTTTAAGAGGTCCCATTCCCAGAACAAAGTGATTCAGAAAGACCTGGATAACCGCTGGGATTATATTAAGTCCACCGCTGGCTCCCAGAACTCCTGCAAGTTGATTGTCCTGAACAGAGTAACAAGCAGACTTTAGTACGTTATCCCCGCATGCTGTGCGTATGATTGATTGACTAGCATTCAAATTTCTCATCAAGACATCAAAAAAAACATATCGTCCTAGAAGGCTGTACAGTCTTTAAGAGGAATTTATACTCAATTTAGTATTTAGTATTTACAACAAAGAGGGCCTTACAAAAGTCAAAAAATACTTAAGTCTTAGTCTGAGCATTGACTTAAAAATTTCTCACTGACTTGGTGGTTATATAGCATTTACCTTTAGGACAATGATAGGTGCCATAGAAGACAGTGGTCTCTTTCCTGGCTCTATAAAATTTGCTGGTGCTGGTGGAAGCTGATCAGGAGTCAGTTCTTCTGGTGTAGAGAAGTCATCCATCTCATTGTTCAGTACAATGCCTGTTGATGGAGACAAAACCCGTGCTCCAAAATATGCATTAACTGTACTTGTCAGAGACACTGCATTTCGATTGGCATCAACGACGCACAAGTGGCTTGTTCCATGGTCTCTTAACTGGCTCCATCTAAAAAAATGCACCAAACTAAACTAATATAGTTCCTTTTCAACATAACCATGTTTTAGCTAAATTAAGGTACGAGGGAGTGTTTGGCATGAAGATCTTTAAATATATATGTACTGGGGATCTACAAGGGAATGCTGTGCAAACCATGCATTTGGAATTAATCATCCATGGAATTCACAAACACCAAGGAGGCAAGGAAGTTGGTTTTCCAACTTTCTCCATCACTTTGAATTTCTTAAAGATAAGGTGAAGCAATAGAAAAGAGCTTTTAAAATCCTTCACCTTGCCAAATAGTAGGATGGATCAAATGTGGTGTTGTCGTCAATCTTCTGCTGGATTGTTTTAGCAAAAGCAGGAGAAAGCATATCGGATACATATTCTTTGATATCAACAAAATCAGGATCCCCAAGGTTCATCCGCACGGCAAACATGTGCTTTAGTGCTTCAATGAGGCGATGGAGACCAAGCAAACCTTTCACAGCATCCAGTGACTTGTAGCTCCCCAAAATATTCAGAACCTAATTCTCACCATAAAAGAGTGTTTGGTTAAGAACTTACAAATGATTTCTTATAAGAGAAAAACCATTTTCAACAGAGATCCAGCAAAACTTTCATAGCATCCAAGGATTTGTAGCTCCCTAAAATACTCACACCGTAATTCTCATCATAAAGAACTTAGAAATGATTTGTTATTAGAGAAAAACCCTTTTCAAGACACATCCTTCAAGAAAGGAGTTGATGATGTTCATGCATGGGGGTTCAAAGAATGTTTGGCAGGTTTAAAGAGAGCATCTAAATAGATACAAATTACAACTATAATCATCTTCAACTATATGATGCCAACTAAAGTAAGAATTGACATCAAATGTCTGAATCAAATCAAATAATAAATAAAAGAAATGATCTCACCAGAGACATTCCCACTGTTCCACTAGAAGGTGGGGGCATGCCGAGTAATGTATACCCCATGGCCTTGCCAACCATTGCTTTTCTGACCTTCACCGAATAATGATTCAAATCCTCCATAGTTGCAATACCACCAGCATTTGTTATATCCTTGATAAACTTCTCACCAATGCTTCCATTGTAGAGTGCCTGAGGTCCCTCAGATGAAATCACCTCCAATGTGTGAGCGAGTGCACAGTTGTAGCAAGTGTCATTCGTCTGCAGTAATTGACCATTAGGCGCAAGCACTTCTCGCAACCCAGGGTCTGCTAATATATCATCCTCCTTTTTCTTGATGGCATCTGATACATAAGACACAACCAAAAATCCGTCTCTAGCAAGACTTATGGATGGTTGGAAGAGAGCTTTCCATGGGAGCCTTCCATACTTCAACCAAGCGGTATAGAGGCCGGCAAGTTCTCCTGGGATTCCCATCGAGAGTGCTCCCTTGGACTTGGCAGATGGATTATTTTTGTACATGTTCTGTTGGAAGGCAAGCCAGTTTTAGTCTTGTCATGATGGCTCAAGATGAATGAAACAGGCATATTTAAGACTCAGCTTGATGGCTTAGCTGCTGACTTAAGAATCTCAGGTGTATTTTGAACGGCATACAATGTTCATAAATAGACTGCAAATTAGGATCATCACATTCTGATAAACAACCAAGGAAATCTGAATCTTTGTTCTTCATTATAAAGAAAGGAAACTGAGATTGCTCAAAAGCAACAGTGAGATATTTGTATAAGAAAATTAACAAAAACTATGCAACTTTACCGAGGATATGAGATGAGAATCTGAGATTAAATGCACTAATATAAGACAGCATATATTTGCAAGTGTAGAGATTTTTCTTGAACTGAAACAGGGAAATTGCACATTTTTAATTTATAACAGTTAGGAATAACTAAGGTAAGCAAGACCAACATAAAATAGACGTATACTCCTTTGCTGCTGGTTCTTGTTAGAGCAAAGCAGCCCATCATGCGAATGTGAAACTGTTAAAATTTCATATTGCTAAAGGATATTGTCAAGATAACTTTTAAAATAACTTGGACAATCTTCTCCTCATGAGTGGGCTACTTGTAGAACTTCACGTTCCAGATGTGGATCATGAGCGCGAGGGAGATGTATTAAAGTCCCACATTGGTTGATGCTATGGTTTAGATATTAAATAGATTGGACAATTATCCCCCATGAGTGGAGTTAGATGCAAGACTAATTTCTTAATATGGATTCAGAGCCTATCTTGTGGTTGATATTGTGTCACACGTAGATGTCTAGTCCTGCAAACTTCACGCTCCCGACGTCAAATCACACAAAAAAAATAAATAATGCACAAAAAAAGATTGAGGGAAAATAAAAATAAAAACGGTAAAAGAATGAAAAATAATATAGTTTTCCAAAATGCAAAAAAAAAACGGTAAAATAAACTGCGGCTGACCTTATTAACATGATCAAACGCACGATTACTATTTCTCAACTTGGATTTTTCTTTGCCGTTCGAAGGAGAGATTGGTAAGATTGGTGGAATCAAGGAAAAGAGATGAAACCGTGAAAAGAACCTAGTAACCTACCATGGATGCTGCAGAAGGGGCGGTCTCACGTGCATCGATGGCCTCGGCCTCTCCGGAATCCGCCGATCGTACGACGATGAACGCGCCGCCACCGATCCCGCTCGAGACTGGATGCACCACCCCGAGGCACAGCGTGGCCGCCACGGCCGCGTCCACCGCGTGCCCCCCGGCCCGCAGCGCGGCCGCCCCTACTTCCGAGCATCTCCCGTCATCCGCGGCCACCACACCCACTTCCGACACGATCGCATCCGGCCCCCACGTGCTCCCCCACTGCTCCCGCCCCACCTCGAGCCTTGCCTCCTCCTGTGCCCGTTCAACGTTCGAGAACCCGACGATAACGACAAGGAGAATTCCCAAGCCTGAGACTAATTAACGTGTAGAACTCGCTAAAGAAGCAAATAAGAGCCAGAGAAAGAGGATGGGGATGAGAGTCGAGGTCGTTACCGACGAGGCTACCGGCGGTAGCCGACCAGCAGATTCGCCGCAAGGAGGGACCACCGGAGGAAGTGGCAGAGCGGCCGAGGAGGGACGAGCGCAGGTCATTGGGCGCAGCCATGGGGTGGTGTGTGGCCACTGTGGCAGTGGTGGGCTGGAGAGAAGGAGAGCGAATGAGTAACGGGGGCAGATGTCCTATCCTTGTACTGTTTGGTGTTTGGTGCACTGTAATGAGCAATTTGAGAACCAAACGGCCGCTAAAGAATTACCTAAATACCCAATTTGTGGTTGAGTTGCGTTGCGTTGCGTGCGTTGACTCGTTGAAGCATCGTGGGACCCAGTTGACTTACCATCCCCGCACGCCTTGTGGCGTAGCACCTGTGACACGTAAGGTTTTGCTGTTTCCTCTGAGACAAGAAACACGAATACAAGACGACCACTAAGTCACTAACCAAATAGACAAATACCGAAGAAAGTAGAAAATGAGTGAACTATTTTGAAGTACCCAGTTTTTCTTCTTTTTCTTTTAATAAAAAAATCATCCGCCCCATGCTTAAAATTTAGAAAAGAAAAAGAAATTATTATTTCGATACTACTTTATTTTATTCGATGTTTAGAATTTCCCCAATCAGATACATTTATATGATCGAGTTTCAAGTTTTAAGCAAAATTTCAAATTTAAAACATATTTTCAGTCCAAACTATAAATAAATATATACTTTTTATTGGAAGCGACGATGTAAGTGAGTTCAAAAAATACAATGTTGGGGAGGACTAGGTCTCGTAGAAAAGTTATAAATTATATAATTAGATAAGTGATACAAACTATATTTGAAAATTAAAAATATCTAAAAATGCATTTGTAAAACTTTGTAAGATATTAAAAATATAGGGTGAATTAACGTGGGATGAGCAAGTGATCGTGGAGGAACAAGTCGCTATTTTGTAAATATATATACTTTCTCATCACACAAGACATAAGTCAATATATTAAGTTAGGTTGAAGAAAACAAGAGAAATTATTAATAGGTATTACCATCAAATGTTACTAAGTAGTCGTGAGATTGTATTATTTCTTATTTGCAAAACTATAACTAGTGTCACAAAATTGCACTATCTTATTTGGAAAGCTAGAATTAGCCTTCAAAAGAATGAAGTCATGCGGGATTGACAAAGACTCCGGCAAAGACTCTATCTAATCGAATCAAAATTCTATTCTAATTTTTTTTTTATTACACCAAGTAAAATTTGAACTATAAAATTTCAAATCAATCAAACCAAAATTATGAATAAAACTTTTAAAATCTTTAACAAATTTACTAGCAATAAAACATAATCCACCAAATTTATCAGTAAAATCAAGAATAGTATTAAATTCTCTCATCAAATTCCAAAAATAACATGTAAAATTAAATTTTTGTAAAGAATATCAAATCTCAGATTTAACATTTGAATGAGTACTTGCATAGATATTAGAAAATAAAAAAAGACTCTAATTATTCATATACGTAATCACATGAACAATTTGAGCATGAGAAGAAAACACCTCACATTGAATGAATTTGACGTCCTAGGCCAAAATATGGCCATCTGAAGCACCCACAAAATAAATAGATTATGTAATAAAGATTAATTATAATGAATAAAAATGAAAAATATTATTAAGAATAGACAACGAATAATTATTCCTTGCATCTACACAAGAGAATATTCCCCATCTATCCCAAAAATGAAACATGCCCCTTTGTTTTTTTAATATTGCCCTTCAAATTTCATGATAATTACACTAGTATATAGTTTTTTTTTTATTTTAAAATTAATAAACTACTTTTGACTAATTTATATATACTATATTTATAAAGTAATATTTGATTTTCAAAACTTATTTTATATTAGTTCATATTTTTATTAAGTTGTTATTAATAATACATTATAATATAATATATTATCTTAAGTATAAATATTTAATATTGTTAATAAGAATATTATATTCTTTGCTTATTTATTGTATTAAGTATTAACCAAATAACAAAACAATTATTTTTGCTCTGTTCTTAATGTTAACTAAATATAAGAGAATAATATTTTTTAACTATTAAATAATATAAATTGGAAGCAGCTTAGTTTTTTTTAGGGGGTCACTGTGAAATTATAAAGATTTAAAAATTAAAATAATTCAATAACTCTACTATTCTCCTTTTTTAGATGGAGTCCTTAGCCCCAATTTGGGGCCAAATTAGAATTCAAGGTGACCATTTTTTTTAGTCAATTCTTAAATGCTCCTAACCAGATATTAGAGTCCAGGCCCGGCCACCACTTGGGTCGTGACACCTCAAAGGGGAGGCCCAGCCCGAGCCTGCGAGAGACTCGAACCATCGATCTTTAGCTTCATTTGTGATGAACTAACCATAACACCTTTACCTTCATGCATATATATAATATTACTGAGTAAAGTACATACTGCTCATGCCCAACACAGAATACTAAGCTAAACTTAGGTGCAGACCAGGCTAGGCTTGGGTGGCGCCAGGCCTAGCCTGCGAGTGCAAGGGCATGCCCAACTGGGCTTGATTAGGCCCGGGCCCGTGTCGAGCACGACCCACGTGCCCAAGGGGTGAGCTTAGCCCACCCCTTGGGCACATGCGGGCCGGGTCAGGCACGGTCCAGAGTCAGGCCGGGCCCGTGTCACCCACGGGCGGGCCCAGCCCATTGCCACCTCTACTAGATGCTGCATAGACTATGGTAGACTGAGTTTTCCTAGTGCAAGCATCAATATGAATACCATAATCAAATTCAATTATTACCCTATGTAAGGACTTATTTTAAGGCAAGTGAGACATGCTCCTTAGGAATTCTTATGGAGCCTCTCATAAGAGTGGATCTAATTTTATTAAGACCGAACCTAATATGATTAATATGGAATCCAAAGTAAGAGCGGACTTGTGTTTTGAAAGAGTGAACCTAAGACTTCTACTTTAAATTCAGTCTTAATGATGTAAGATTCACTCATATGTAGGGCTGCATAAAATATTTTATGGAGCCCGACTTCGTAGTATTTTTTTCAAGAATAATTTTATTTTTAATAAAGATCACATTAGCAAGAATTGCTTCTCTTCCATTATTTCTAATCACAAAACCTGCACCACGTTTCCCTGTATTAACTAAAAAACTCGAGCACTCTTGAGTTCAGTCCACCCTACAAGAGGCTTAGAATCAATTTGCTGCTATTAATATTATTTTTAGTATTTTCCTTCAAATAACATATTATTCGCATAAATATAATTGGTGGTATAATAAATCATTTATAAAATAAAATATATTTTTTAAATTGAAAGTATTTATAATATGCTACCATACTAGAAATTGATTTAATTGCTACGAGCTATTCGTAGCTGTTGCTAACAACGATGATTAAGTAGTTAGCAACGATCGCTTAAGTCATTGCTAATGTGACTTAATTAGTGACCGCTTTAGTAGGCGTCGCAGATTTGAATTCACGAGTCTCCAACTCCGCGAACCAAATCTTCATACATAACATAAACTCATCCTCTTCTCCTTTTTGGGATAACTATTGGGCATGGACTGTTAAAGGAAATTTAATGGGCTTCCTCTTCATCACCCAGTTAACGTGAAATAAATTCAGTTCATATATAGTGTAATTCATTTGAGCCACCACGTGTCACAACTCACTTAGATCCTTATATAGATGTAAATCTCATTTAATTGTTATTATACGAAAATTTTGACTTTCTGAAATATTTTCCCCTTAATGATAGAAAATGAGAGAATTTTTTTAAAAGATACTTCATCAAGAAATTATACTTCCCCATAAAACACAATAAATGGCTTACACCTCATTAAGACAAATATAGCTTAGGAGAGAATGTGGCGCCAAGGATCTCGGAAACCAACAAGGAAGTAATGATATATAATATATGGGTAATTCATAATTGAAAGTAAAATGTAAAACTGAGAGGTCTAATGTTCAAATGATTTTGAATGTATCAAGTAAGAGGAAAACTTATAAAAAGAACTCTAAAGAAAGTGACTAATATATATCAGAGCAGCAACTCTATCTACCTCCTACTCAGCTCCCGACCTATCGCGCCTATGAATCTGAAGCAAGCACAAAAGCATCAGTGGAAGGCTAAGTAAAATAATGGCAATACTTAAGCAGTAAGATATATATAGTTCAATACGTCGTGGTTTTGCATGATGCATATCAACCTACAAGATTCTAACTCTGCTACTGTTATAATGCTTTTAAGGTCAAACTATTTACCAAACTCTAAATCATGAACTTCACATGTTATCTACTACTTTATCACTACCAGAAAAATGGCCGGTCTTCTGCGACGACTACAACGATCGCGAAACCACGCGTCACCGAAGACCTTTTGCGACGACAAATAGTCGCCGAAAAGATCCGTCACAAAAGCTTTCATCAAAAATACTCTGCGCGGCTGTCATCAATGTCACAAAAACTCGTGCACAACGACTGCAACTGGCCGTCGCAGAATGATTTGAGACGACAATTACGAGAGTAGGCAACCCTGATGATACACCTGCTGCGACGGCCCAGCCGTCGCAATGACATCCTAGAAAAAATACGCACCTCAAGATCCAAGTGGTCAACAATGTGAACAATTGAGCCTCCAGCCTCACATGGTCAAATTAAATAAGCACTTGTGTTGGCCTAAGTGTTGGTGAAATGGACACACTAGGGGGGAGGGGGTTGAATAATATGTTTACTAATTTTTTTACCTAAATTTCATTTTAATCGTTTCTTTGGTTACTTAGACAAATTACAAGTTGAGTAGCAAACGGAAGCAAAGTGAATACGATAATGAAGTAAACACAAATAGAAGCAATGCAAACACAATTATTTATAGTGGTTCGGCCCTAATGCCTACTCCACTACCTAAGCACCTTGCTTAGGATTTCCAAACTAAACTTTACTAGATTAATCTTGTTTCCCTTACAACGAGGACTTTGACCCGAAGAGTCTCGCTCTCAACCTAAGACACTTCCACACCCGGAAGTCTTCGCCTTCTTACCGAGAGCACTCTTCCACCTCAACCCTAAGGGACAACTCAACTAATCCAAGTAAACTACGTTTACACCGGTGGAATTAAGCCTCAAACACAAAGGCAACCACTCAATCTATCAAACCTAGCAACCTAGGTTTACACAAGTTCAAATACAATGAAATAAACACAAATACTTAGCTTCAACACAGTGAATCCTAGCTCCTCTTCATGCATTGATGATAAATCAAATGAAGCTTGAAGGCAAACTCAAGAAAGAAGGTTCAAGGCTAGGGTTTTTGCAAATGATGAATAAATCAAAGCTTAGATAGTGTAAGGAGTGTCTTAATAGGCTCAACAACACCCGAGGAAGGCTCTCTTGGCTTCTATTTATAAGTCATGAAGAGTTGGCATGAAACAACCAACTCAACAGCTGGAAAACTAGCCATTTTCGCTGTCCGATCGCAGGTCCGATCGATCGTCGACTGACCGAGCGACCACATGCCTACTGCCAATTTCGAGCAATATTCGGTTGACCAAAACTGGGTAGACTGCTTGGTTTGGCTGATTTTTTTGCTTGTTTAATTTGTTCGTTTCTGGGTTCAATCTTCGCTGGGTCCTCTTATATAAATAACTTTAAAACATAAATGTTATATAAGGATTACCCCCCATTTGGATTCAATAAAAATATCTAAAAAAATTAAAATCTTTAAGAATCAAAAACTAATTTTTGGGGTCTAGTACAAATTTTCGAAAAATAGAAATTTTATAATCTCCCGGGTCAAATATGAGTATGCTAAAGGCTTCCAAAAATTCCTTTAAAATACCTTGTTATCTAGTTTTTACCTAAGGAATAATTACTGACACTTTTGGTGCCAAGAAAATATCTAGGTCATATAGCCCTCCAAGGAGCTCCCTAGGCTTGGTGAATTTCAGGGCCGTTTTCTAATTTTTTAATTTTTCATATTTTGGGATTCGGGTTTGGTATTTTGGATTTTTTGCATCATCATGGGGATTTACAACAAATGCTAGACACCCTAAACCTAAACTCTAACTTCCTAAAGAATCCCGAGCGTCAACGAGCGTTCTTGCCGATTTCTCTGATTTTTTCAATTTTTCCGATCGCATTCGTCGTGCGCTAACCAACTTAGAACCTGAAAATATTTCACAATGAAACATTAGTTCCATATTTGTTATCGTCAAAACCAAGATTAAGATCAAGGTAGAAAACCTTAGGCCAACACTAAGGTTTTCGACATTGGTCACCATCTTGATTTTAATGATAACAAACTTATTCTAATGAGTTTATCAAGTGTTTGAGTTCAAGTTGAGGCTATGATACGCGCGCGAACTTCGTTCGGAGAAATACCAAAAATCGACAAAAATAGTTCCGTCGTTGATCAAGTAGAAAATCTAGAGTTAGAAATAGATTTCATGTAATATGTCTCTAGGAATATATCTCAACCCTAATTGTAATATTATCCAAGTCAAAACTTAGTAACGGAACACGAAAGCGAAGCGCGCAAGAAGAAGACTCTAAAAATCAGCCTTAGCCCTGTTGGTGAAATGGCCACACTAGAGGGGGGGGTGAATAGTGTGTTTACTAATCTTTTTGCCTAAATCTAATTTTAATCATTTCTTTGGTTACTTAGGCAAATTACAAGTTAGAGTAGCAAGCGGAAGCAAATTAAATGTGATAATAAAATAAACGCAAGTAGAATAAATGCAAACATAATTATTTATAGTGGTTCGACCCCAATGCCTACTCCACTACCTAAGCACCCCGCTTAGGATTTCTAAACTAAACTTTACTAGATTAATATATCTTGTTTCCCTTACAACCAGGACTTTGACCCGAAGAGTCTCGCTCTCAACCTAAGGCACTTCCACACTTAGAAGTCTTTGTCTTCTTACCGAGAGCACTCTTCCACCTCAACCTAAGGGACAACTCAACAAATTCTAGTAAACTATGTTTACAATAGTGGATTTAAGCCTTAACACCAAGACAACCACCAACTCAATCAACCTAGCACTCTAGTGTTGGTTAAAATGACCACACTAGAGGGGGGTGAATAGTATATTTACTAATCGATTCGCCTAAATTAGGTTTTAATCGTTTCTTTGGTTGCTTAGGCAAATCACAAATTCGAATAGCAAACAGAAGCAATAAATAAGACAATTAAGCAAACACAATAGAGACAATGCAAACACAGTGATTTATAGTGGTTCGGCCCCAATGCCTACTCCACTACCTAAGCACCTCGCTTAGGATTTCTAAACTTAGCTTTACTAGATTATCTTGTTTCCTTTACAACTAGGATATTTTCACCGGAGAGTCTCCGCTCTCACACCGAAGGCATTGCCACACCCAGAAGTCTCCGCCTTCCTACCGAGAGCACTCTCCCACCTCAATCCTAAGGACAACAAGAACTAATCCTAGCAAATTATGTTTACAATGGTGGATTTAAGCCTTAACACCAAGACAACCACCAACTCAATCAACCTAGCACTCTAGGTTTTCACAAGTTCAATTACAATGAAATAAACAACAAAATACAACAATAATGAGATCCAAATAACAAACATGTAAACTTAGCTCTCAAACAAGATGTCATAGCTCCTCTTGATGACTTGAAGATGAATCAAGGCAAGCTCAAAGTCAATCTTAAGGTTCTTAGGCTAAAAGCTAGGGTTCTTAGCAAAGATGACTCAAGAATCTTATAGAGATGCAAGGAGTGACTCTTTTAGGCTTAAAGCATCATTAGAAGGCTGGAAATAAGATTTAGATGAGTATTTATAACTCCCCACAAGAAATGGCTCATCAACGGGCGGAAAACTAGTCGTTTTCGCCATCCGGTCGCAGGCCGGTCAATCGTCGGTCGACCGACGGATCGACCGCCCAAGCAATCGCGACATTCTGCCACTTCTGGGCGCAGTTCGGTCGACCGAATTGACTACTGCTAATTTTCTAGCAACTTCGGTCGATCGACCGATCAACCGAATTGGCTACTGCCAAATTTTGGCATCGTTCAGTCGACCGACCGGTCGACCAAAATGCCTTCTTCTTCAGTCGATCGACTGAACTTGGGCAGGGCAGATTTCTTTGCTCGATTTGTTCATTTTTTGATTTCGTCTTCGCTAAGTCTACTTATATAACATTTATTAACTTTAAGTGAATAACTTTAAAATATAAATGTTATATAAGGATTACCCCCCATTTGGATTCAATAAAAATATCTAAAAAATTAAAATCATTAAGAATCAAAATCTAGTTTTTGGGGTCTAGTACAAATTTTCGAAAAATAGAAATTTCTAATTTCTCGGGTCAAATATGGGTAGGCTAAAGGCTTCTAAAAAATCATTAAAAATACCTCGTTATCTAGTTTTAACCCAAGGAACAATTATCGCCATTTTTTATGTTAGGAAAATATCTAGGTCATATAGCCCTCCAAGGAGCTCCCTAGGCTTAGTGAGTTTCAGGACGGTTTTTCGGGATTTCATATTTTGTGGTTCAGATTTGGTTTTTGGGTTCTTTGCATCATAAAGAGGATTACATTACTTTCTAGACACCCTAAACCTAAACTCTAACTTCTCGAAGAATCCCAAGCGTCGATGAGCGTCCTTACCGATTTCTCTGATTTTTTCGATCGAGGACGTCGTGTGCTAACCGGTATGGAACCTGAAAGTATTTCTCAATGAAACATTAGTTCCATGTTTGTTATGATCAAAATCGAGATTAAGACCAAGGTTGAAAACCTTAAGCCAACATCTAATTTTACGCAAGTTCAATTACAACGAAATAAATAACAAAATACAATAATAATGAGAGAAAATAATAAACAATATACACTTAGCTCTCAAACAAGATGTCCTAGCTCCTCTTGATGACTTGAAGATGAATCAAGGCAAGCTCAAAGTCAATCTCAAGGTTTCTAGGCTCAAAGCTAGGGTTCTTTGCAAAGATGTGTTGGCTTTAGGTTTTCAACATTAGCCTTAATCTCGATATTGATAGTTTTGATGATAACAAACATGGAACTAATGATTTCATTAAGAATATCTTTCAGGTTCCATATCGACTAACGTTCGATGTCCTCGATTGGAGAAATAGGAGAAATCGCGAAATTGGAAGGACATTGATCGTCGCGCTCGGGTTCGTCATGAAAGTTTCTCGAAGATCGACGAGTGCACCAAAGTCGCTTACACGAGTCCAAAAGATCAAGTCAAAATCTCTCCAAGATGATGCTCGTTGAAAGTCGAAACCCGAAAATGAAGCGCGAAAGAAATAGGCTGAAGAAATAACATTCAGCTTAGGTTCGATCGATCGGCCGAAGGTAAAAAGGTAGCAGAGCTACTTCGGTCGACCGATGGAAGCCCAAAACGGGCAGTAGCTCGGGCGGTCGACCCGTCGGTCGACCGACCTACTGATTCTCGCGACGTAACATCGCGTAGGTCGACCGAATGGTGAAAGAATCGGGCCGAGGCTGGCCGTTGACCAATCGGTCGACCGACCAGCATATAAGCCGTGACGTAAAACCACGTCGGTCAACCGATGAGTCGACCGAAGATCGCAGATCGTGCGATCTGCGTCTGGCGGTCGACTAGCTGGTCGACCGACCACAGGGTAAACAGAAGCGGTCGAATGACCGATCGACCTATTCTTCGACCGATGCTTCGACTGGCGCTTCGACCGGCGGCCTGTAATGGATAGTTTTCTATCTGTTGAACGTCTTTTCTTCACCTGAGTATAAATACACCCAGGTATGATTCATTTGATTCTTCTTCCTTGATTCCCACAGTGATTATTGAGCATCTAAAAGGAAGATTCGAGCCTTCCAAGTGATTGATTGAAGCACGCCTATTCCTCTGTCGAGTTCATTCTTTAAGCGCCAACTGCGGGCTCAACTCGAGTTCTGATCAAGCTCATCCTTGACGAGTTGAAGGATTCAAAGGCTTGCAAAGGAGCTTTTATTATTGCTTTATCCTTAAGCTCTTTTGATTGTAAATCTTTTCTATTATTTAAACTATTTTATCTGTGCGTGTGAAGACCAAGTGGTTGGTCTTGTGTGTGAAGTGGTATCCTTGGTATAGAAGGAGTAAAGTCACTTGTGTAATTAAATGTAGTTGTTACTAGGATTAGTTTAGTTGTCCCTTAGGGTTGAGGTGGGATAAGTGCTCTCGACAAAAAGACGAAGACTTCCGAGTGTGGAAGTACCTTAGGTTGAGAGTGAGACTTTCCGGTGAAAAGTCCTCGTGTATAAGGGAAACTCAAATTAATCTAGTAGAACTAGTTTGTAAATCCTAAGAGAGGTGCTTAGGTAGTGGAGTAGGCATTGGGGTCGAACTACTATAAATATCGTGTTTGCATTGCTTGATTGTTTTTATTGCTTTATCTTCTTATCGCTTC
Organism: Canna indica; assembly: GCA_034359265.1. Classification (NCBI taxonomy): domain Eukaryota; kingdom Viridiplantae; phylum Streptophyta; class Magnoliopsida; order Zingiberales; family Cannaceae; genus Canna; species Canna indica. Next base: position 19,217,715 of record CP136892.1, read on the forward strand.
CGCATTTAGTAATTGAATCGCAAATTGCCTAAACTAATCTAAAAATTGATCAAAAGTGGATTTAGACTAATCGAATTAGTAAACACACTATTCACCCCCTCTAGTGTAGGCCATTTCGCCCACAATTGGTATCAGAGCGGGTTCGTAGATTGTGATTTCACCATCCCATCTATAATTCGTCTCGATCTTGAAATGACTCTAGAGTCGGTAGTGTCTTCACCCCCTAGGTTCGATGACCCAAACTTTGGTCTTTGAAAATATAGAATGTACACCTATTTAAAGACTAAAGGGTTTGGAGTCCTTAACATGTTATATTGGGAATTCATTGAACCTAAGGATGATATGCATGCTTGGAGTGAAATGGATAAGAAATTATTTAAGTATAATGGAGATGCCATGAATTGTATTTCTTTGCACATTACCAAAAGGCATCTTAGAAAAAGTCATGCATTGTTCTTCGACTTTTGATTTATGAGCCTCGTTAAATATTTTATATGATTATGCCAAAACCGAAGAAATTGACACTTTTGATGAAGGTGGTGATGACAATGGTCACACACCTACTACTAATCTTGGTTTTGATGCCCGGAGCTTTTCTAGTCAAAGAAGTAGCACCAAGAGCTGAAAGAGAAAAGTAATATGTCATGCTTGCAAAGAAAAGGGGCATGTGAAGAAAAAATGCCCAATCATGAAGATCAAAGCAAGGAAGAGGTCAAGTGCTTTCACCTCCACCTCTCACACATTTGAAGCACCCTCTAGCAATGACTATGAAGCTACTTCAAAAGTTTGCCTCATAAGTACCAAAGATGAGGTACACTCTTCTCCTTCTAGTCATAATAATAATAATATTAGTACTAGCTTATCTAGTTCATTCAATATGTCATATGAAGAACTAGTTGAGGAATGTCAAAAAATGCATGCTTTGCTTGTTAGAAAAGATAAAGAAAATAAAAAGTTGAAAAAAGGAAATGAAATGCTTAATTCTCATTTGCATGAATCCAAACTAGAAAATGAAAAATTGAAATCTAGGTTATTTGATTCATGCCATGAAAATGTAGAACTTGAGCTTAAGGACTTGAAGCTCAAGAATAGCAATTTAGAAAAAGAGAATTGCATGTTAAAATCTCAATTACATGCATTAAATAAATCAATGAATGATTTAAAAAATGAGGTTATTTTTCTAAACAAGAAGGTTAGTAATGTATCTAGTAATTTTTCATTTAAGAATTCTAGTAAAAAGAATGCTCATGCTAATGTTAAATCATATACTAAGCATTCTACCATTAAACCTCATACTCAAAAGAAAAATATTTTATCTAAGAATGCCCACGCTCATCATGCCTCTCATGCCATGCATTCTACTCTTAAATCTCATGATCATAAAAAGAGGAATGATATCTCTAAGAATGCTCATACTCATCATGTTTCACATGATAAGCATTCTAAAATTAAAATTCATGTCCATGCTAAAAATGAAAAGAAAAAGTTTCATGGACATTGCTTTTGTTGGTATATATGAGCATGCTATATTTGATTGTGCTTTTAAAATGAACCCTAGTATTGTTAAGACACTTTGGGTACCTAAGCCCACTAACCCCCAAGGACCCAAAGTCATTTGGGTACCAAAAATTTTATGCTCTTTTATAGGGGGAGGTACCAAACAAGGGTGAGATGAATGTGGTTGATCGAAGTTGTTTGAGGATTCAAATATTGAACCATTTCAAAGTTGCAACTTCAAGTTATCTAGATGTCTATGGTAAAGTTGGCATCAAACACATTGGTATCATCTCCTATATCCTATTACTTAAAATTATAGTTGGAGTTTGATATATATCTAATATTAGTTGATTTCCCCGCTCTTAACATCTTTCAAAAATATTTTTGATTTTTTGATTTCACGGTCTCTTCGAAGACCTAGGTGGCCTGTAATCACTACTAGAAATTGAGTCTTCAGCAACGGCCACTCAAGTCGTTGCTATTTGCAACGACATTCTTACGGCCGCTCAAGCTGTTGCAGATATGTTGTATCTGCAACGACTTTCTAACGGACACGCGAGCCGTTGCTGATGATTTTAATTATCAGCAACGGCTTTCTAACGGACAAGTGAGTCGTTGTTGATGATAACTTATTAGTAACGACTTTCTAACGGGCGAGTGAGCCGTTGCTGATAAGTTTATATAGGTCACAGATCGCGCCCGCCCCTTCTTCCTCCCGCTGCTGCCGCTGCCGACGCTGCCGTCCGTCCTCGATCGCCGATTTTAGGTATTCATCGCCGCCCGGCCATCTCTTCCCGTTGCGGCCGACGGGAAATCCGACTGAAACCCTATTTTTAGGGTTTCTACCGACGGCGGGTGACCGATGGCCGCCGCCGGATCTTGTACAGTGTTCGGACACACTGTCCGGACACTATACGCCGGTGTCGAAAATAGTAGATTAATTTTTATTTATTTATTTATTTATTTTGTTAATTAATTATTTAATTAATTATTTAGATTAATTATTTAATTTGTTAGATTAATTTTTAAGGTTTAGATTAATTTTTAGAGTTTATATTAATTTTTAGTTTAATTTAGTTAGATTAATATTTAATAATGGTAGATTAATTATTTAAATTAATGAAAATGATGTAGATTAATATTAATTAATTAGTTAAAATATTGTTAATTAGTCCAAAGTTGTCCTCAGTGGACTCGCGTCAGAATTGTCCACTTCGGTATTGTGCCGGAATCGTCCACTTCGGACGCGCGCTGGAATCGTCCACTTCGGACGCGCGCCGGAATAGTTCATTTTGGACTCCTGCCGGAATCGTCTAATTTGGACTCGTGTCGGAATTGTCCAATATAGACTCGAACTGTCTCGAAACATTTAGAAAATAATCATCCATCCGACGAGTTGATATGTTTGACGTACGCATCGACGAGTCGGATATGATTTAGCAAAACCTTAGATCCGTTCGGGGATTGTATGTTCGTGTAAAAGAAGTAGATGATCTTTTATACGACGTACAATTCTTGAATTGTCCCTGATTGGACAATTTGGGAATATAGTTATTTGTACTGCACTTACGTTTTTCTTTTAACTGTTAACTAATTATTCTAAATTTTGGCAACATCTCTCTTGTTCTTCGATACGCGCCCAGATGATATGCGTATTCGGAGAACTGTAGGGAGATGCTGCTGAAATTTAGAATGAAGCTAGCGGTTAAAATAAGTACTTAGTGCAATATAAATAACATAAATCCCGAATGGAATAGGACAATCTCACCTAAAGACATTAACCAAAGAAATTGTCATTGACTGACAGAATCATGTCGGCTGATCGAAGTTGGATGTACCGACGTCTTGATCATGGAACTTTAACGAATGAGTTTCGATTAGGCATAACGTACTTCCTAAATTTCGCCTATTCGAATCAGAATTTCGTTAGCATCGGTGATCAAATCCGATGTCCGTGCCGCATTTATTTGAATGGACGATTTTTGGATCGGGAGACTGTCACTCTGCATCTATATAGCAAAGGATTTGCACCAAGATATTTTTTATGGACTTGTCACGGGGAGTCACGTGAAGTCGGGATATCGAGTAATCCTGTCGTTCAGACATATGGTGAATCTTCCTCTGCTGGTGCTTCTTCATCTAGTCAATCTAATCCCTATAGAACTATGATACTTGATAGTCTTGGGGTCAATTCCACCTGAATGATAATGTTGATCGGCTAGTTCTTCAGACATCAGTCCCACTAGATACTACAACGGTTGATATCACAGAAGTACAAATTACGGTAGAGATTAAATTACCGAATAAAGAAGCTGCAGAATTTTACGAGATGTTGAATTTTACGAGATCGTATTATTCCAATACTCGAGGATGCAGACACAACGTCAATTCAATTAGAAGTTGAATATGCTGATGATGACGATCATGAAATTGAGGAAGCTGGAGATGAAGAAGAGGAAGAATTCGAAGACTATTATTCAGATGATGAGGAATAATTGTAAAATATATTTTATTAAATATATCTCTACTATTTATACAATAATATGATTATATGTCTATTCGACAGATATGTCTGTCGTGGTTATCGTCGCAGGAGAGCTTCGGAGTCTCCGATCGGTGAGACTCCTACACTTACTCATGCTGCTGATCCTCATGTTGATGATACTGCCGAGGCTAGTACATCCAGACGCAGGCGGCCACGCGGGCCGAACAGGTGGCAGCCTCCACCAGCCACAGAGTTACGTAGATTTATTAGCGTGATTGGGGAGCGATAATATATCATGAATTATGAATCATTACAAATTCATTATATCATAATATAATATTAAAATTTATTTTTGTTGTGCAGGTTCTAGCAAGAAGAAGTGCCGATGAGCATTTCTTCTACTATTCGACGATACATGCACGGGGCATGGCCTACGTGGTCTCACGTGTCTAGCGAGCACGTCGATATGTTATGGCGCGAGTTTGAGGCACGTATTATTATTATTTTTACATGCATGATTATTAATATTGGTACTGATATTATAGGCCCGGTCCCAGGCGATGGCACCAGTTGGGACTACTAACATCGCGGAGACTCGGGGATACGGCCCCGATTGGATTACTCCGGATATATGGGACCAGCTCGTGGGAATATGGTCAATGGATTGATGGCAGGAGGTTTCCAGGAATGCGGCTAGAAATCGCATATCGGGGGGAGCAGCGCGTCACACCGGCGGCTCTATTGCATTTATAGTGCACGCGAACAGTATGGTAAGTATACCTTTTAATTATATATTTTATTTGTTACTATGTGTACTAATTAATGTATTTGTTTTATAAATGTAGACGACGGTGTCAAATGACGGGACTGTCCAGCGACCCTCCCCGATGGCGGTGTTTGAGCGGACTCACCGTCGAGCACATGGGACGGGGGAGTACATCGTCAACCGCGCTGCATACATTATGGTAACTATATATTTATATAAATTATTCATTATATATTTATAATTTAAGTTTTATGATAAATATTAAACAAAAAATCAAACTCGAGTAGGAGACCTACAGCCAGACGGTGGTGCAGCGCGGGGGCACCCCCAAGGACTTTGACGCAGCAACGTGGGTCGAGGCCGCAGGTGGCTGGGACCATGACCGCGTATATGGCTTTGCAGATAGTGGTCATGCGTGAGCCGTACTAGGGCCACTTGGGGAACCGACCCCTCCGGTCGCTGGTGAGCGGCCGTCCACCTCCAGATCCAGTTATGATCATAGTAGCAAAATAAGGACTCTAGAGGAGACGGTTGCACGTCAGACTGAGATGATGGAGCGCCAGAGTCAAATGATGGCGGAGATGCATGCTATGCTACACAACATGTCAGGTCATCCCGAAGTAGGCATCTCTTCGGCATCATCTCATCCATCGTCCTCGAGTCAATCCACGCCGGTGTACACTCAAGCACTCCAGACCCCGCCAAATGAACCAGGCCATCCTCCATCGTTATCGTGAGATTTTTTATATATTGACTTTGTTACTGAGATATTATACTTGTTTAATTTATTTTGTTTGGATATTGATACTTCAATTTTGCATTTGAATAGTTTTTATACTATTGTGGATAATTATCAATATAAATATATTTTTTTCGTTACCAGGTTCACATCATCAGCAACGGCTTTCCCACGGCCATCCGTGGGAAAGACGTTGCTAAAAGTTTATCGAAAGTCGTTGCTGATGACCTACCGCAACGGCTTAGCAACGGGCTTTTACTAACGGCGTTGCTACGGGCTCACCAGCTATTGCTATTAATGTTATCAGCAACTGCTCCGTGTCCGTGGCAAAACCGTTGCTGATAATATTTTTAGCAACGGCCCGAGCGGCCGTTGCTGATCAAGTTATCAGCAACGCAATTTTCTGCCACGGCTCCATTGCAACGACGCCAGCCGTTGCACGCCGTTGCTGATGATTTTCAGCAACGGCTCAGCAATGGCATCAGCCGTTGCTGATGCCCATTTATCTAGTCGTGAATGGGCCTAAGCGACCTTGCGGTTCTAAATCGTAGGCACATTGTAACCTTTCAGTTTTCAACCAATAGGAAGGGTTGGAGATCTAATTTATCAAAATATCATATTTTGAGATCTCTTAATTCTTTCTGGATTCATGATAATTTTATTTAAAACAAATTTCAAACCATTTAACAAAGTGATTTTTGATATTGATAATTGATTCCTATCTTTGCTACTTAGTTTGATAGCTTGCATGTAGATTTAATTTCACTTTCTATTTATAAAGTATACTTGCAAGTTATAAGTTTATTTTAGGAAGGCTAAATAGAATAGATCAGTTTGGCAAAATTTTCAAGTATAAGGTATAACTTGGATAAATTCAAAATCCCAGTGTTATACATCATTGGTTAAGCTTAAACTATGTCTCTATACTCATGATGGTAATTGCATGTTAAATCCTTGAATTCTCATGAGTAGGTAGGACTTTGATACTTAGACAAATTTCATTGAATGAAACTTATTCTAGGTAAATATCTATTATTAGAGACATTTTCTTTAAGTCCAAACTAGTTAAATATGTTTAGAGATCTTATTTCTCAAATAGTTCACATCTTAAGATCTCTTAGATTCATTTAGATATCATGAAAACTAATTTAAAATCAATCTTTAACTATCTAGCATAGGTTAAGGTTTTAAATAAAACTTTGCATTTAAAACTTGTGCTATTTAGTAAATTAACTTGCTAGTAGTCTTATTATTTCCTTATGATACTAATGAAGTCTACTTGCAAGTTAAAAATAAGAAAACTATGCTATCTAAAAGTAAATGAAAAAGGAAATGAAAAAGTTAGGCAAATTTTCAAGAAAAAAAGTATGATTTTGATTTTGCAAAAATCTTTTTTAAAAAATTGAATTTTCATGTTTAATGATGTCTCTATATACTCATGATTGATGTTGGATGATATATGTTTGAATTTTCATGAGTAAGAAAAATCTTGATAACTTAGCTCATTTTATGATATCTTGATATTTATGAATTTGAACTAGGTTAAAATTATTCTTTAGAGACTTCATGTTAAGTTAAAATTTGATGAACATGTTTAGATACACATATCACATAAGTTTAGAAAGTTAAAATTAAAAATTCATGTCTAGATGAACAATGTGATATCTATATCACTTTAGGGGACTTAAGCTTGAAAAGCTTGGTCCAAGTCAACAAACCACAATTGATATCAATTGACTTGGATATTTCATTTTAAGTTCAAATTCTCATAAACATGTTTAGGAATAGGTATGGCATACTTTCATGCTCTTAGAGTGAAAATTCTTATGGATATGGATAAAATGACAATTGAGGTTAATTCATGAAAACCTCTTTCGAACCTTATTGACCTAAGTCAACAAGTTGACCTAAAGGTCTCATTTTCAATTCATATTTGAGAAACATGTTTAGATCTACTCATGTTAGGTATTCGTAGGATTAAACTTGAAAAATCATGAGTAAATGTTAAGATTGAAACTTAGCAAGTTTCATTAAAACTAGTTTAGTTTTGAATGAAACAATGCTAGGTTGATATCTTGACTTAAGGACATAATTTTCATTTCAAACTTGACATATACTTTTTACATGACCATCATGTGGTGTCATGAAAGTTTGAATGAAAATTGAAGAAGTTTTAAGAATAATTGGAAATTTCAAAAATACAATTTCAAACTTCAATTGGTATAAATTTCAGTTATTTCTAGAAAAATATAAAAAAACCTTTTTTAGATGATTCTTGAAACTACACATTCACTTGAAAATCTAGTATGCTGTGCAAAAATTTCAAATCATTTCATCAAGAATCTAATTTAAAATAGAATTTTGAAGTTTGATTTCAAAAACTCAAAGTATCATCTTCTTTGAAATATCAATCTTTCCGATACTTTGATTTGTCTTCAAAAAAAAAAACTTCAAATGAAAACTCATGAATAACATTTGGATTCTAATTCTAATATCATTCACACATTTTCATGAGTAAAATTATTTCTATGAATGATTTTGATATTTTGGGTGATAGCTAGGATCCATTTGTTTATTTGAAAACAATATAGGATGAAAAATGGGCTTTGACTTTTAAATTTATTTTGAGTTCAAATCTGATACATGCATTTCAAATGTCTATTCAATAATTGGTATCAAAATTTTCATCCCACAATTGGTATCAAAATGAGAATTCTATATTTGGTATCAAAAATCGTCATCCAAAAATTGATACCAAATTTTTCATTGAAAATATGGTTTATGTATAAACTTAAAAGTTTGATTTTTGAAAACTTAAGGTATAAGTTGACCTAAGTCAACAAAGTAAGTTAAAAATTCATCTTAAACCCAAACTTAATTCGTAGTCTTACATTATCTCATGTTTGATGTCTAAATGCCTAAGTTTAAGAAAACATGAGTAGATAGCCAAATTTGTTACTTAACATTTTCCTTGGTTTCAAGCATACATTGAATGGAATCATGCTAAGTTTATACATTCTTGAGAACATACATGATTTAATTTTGAATGTAGATTCATGTTCTCATATCATGTATGATTTTGTTTCTTATTAAATACTTATTTTCCATCCCTTTGGTTGAGATTTTCATGTTGCATGAAAATAATCATTTGAGTCTCAACTTTATACAAATATATTTGCGTTTCATCCCATTGTCTAGATGGACCTTTCTTGCCCTTTTTGATTGATGTCAAAAGGGGGAGAATTTATAAGAAAATAGGGGAGAAATGTATAAGTCAAAAAGGGGAGAAGTGTATAAGAAAAAAAAGGAGAAAAGTATAGGTTAATAGGAAGAAAATTACAGATAAAGGGGAGAGAAAATATAGGAAATCCATGCATATAGATAGGGGGAGTTTATTTCATAGATATGCATGTTGATAGGGGGAGAAATCCCTTAGCTGATATCCTTAAGCTTTAATGTTATATTTTCTTAAGGATGTTTGTCATCATCAAAAATTGGGAGATTGTTGGCTTTAGGTTTTCAACCTTAGCCTTAATCTCGATATTGATAGTTTTGATGATAACAAATATGGAACTAATGATTTCATTAAGAATATCTTTCAGGTTCCATATCGACTAGTGTTCGATGTCCTCGATCGGATAAATCAGAAAAGTCATGAAATCAGAAGGACATTGATCGTCGCGCTCGGGTTCGTCGCGGAAGTTTCTCGAAGATCGACGAGTGCACCAAAGTCGCTTAGACGAGTCCAAAGATTAAGTCAAAATCTCTCCAAGATGATGCTCGTTGAAAGCCGGAACCCGGAAATGAAGCGCGGAAGAAATAGGCTGAAGAAATAACATTCAGCCTAGGTTCGGTCGACCGGTCGGTCGACCAACAGAAGGTAAAAAGGTAGCAGAGCTACTTCGGTCGACCGAGCGGTCGATCGATGGAAGCCCAAAACGAGCAGTAGCTCGAGCGGTCGACCCGTCGATCGACCGACCTGCTGATTCCCGTGACGCAAGATCGCGTCGATCGACCGACGGGTCGACTGAATGGTGAAAGAATCGGGCCGAGGCTGGCGGATGACCAATCGGTCGACCGACATGCATATGAGCCGCGACGCAATACCGCGTCGGTCGACCGACTGGTCGATCGAAGATAAGCAGAAGCGGTCGAATGACCGATCGACCGATGCTTCAATCGACGGCCTGTAGCGGATAGTTTTCTATCCGTTGAACGTCGTTTCTTCACCTGGGTATAAATACACCCAAGTATGATTCATTTGATTCTTCTTCCTTGATTCCCACAGTGATTATTGAGCATCTAAAAGGAAGATTCGAGCCTTCCAAGTGATTGATTGAAGCACGCCTATTCCTCTGTCGAGTTCATTCTTCAAGCGCCAACTGCGGGCTCAACTCGAGTTCTGATCAAGCTCATCCTTGACGAGTTGAATGAGCCAAAGGCTTGCAAATGAGCTTTTATTATTGGTTTATCCTTAAGCTCTTTTGATTGTAAATATTTTCTGTTATTTAAACTATTTTATCTGTGCGTGTGAAGACCAGGTGGTTGGTCTTGTGTGTGAAGTGGTATCATTGGTATAGAAGGAGTAAAGCCAGTTGTATAATTAAACGTAGTTGTTACTATGATTAGTTTAGTTATCCCTTAGGGTTGAGGTGGGATAAGCGCTCTCTACAAGAGGGCGGAGACTTCTGGGTGTGGAAGTACCTTAGGTCGAGAGTGAGACTTTTCGGTGAAAAGTCCTCGTGTATAAGGGAAACTCAAATTAATCTAGTAAAACTAGTTTGAAAATCCTAAGCGGGGTGCTTAGGTAGTGGAGTATGCATTGGGGCCGAACCACTATAAATATCGTGTTTGGATTGCTTGATTGTTTTTATTGCTTTATCTTCTTATCACTTCCACATTTAGTAATTGAATCGCAAATTGCCTAAACTAATCTAAAAATCGATCAAAAGTGGATTTAGGCTAATCGAATTAGTAAACACACTATTCACCCCCTCTCTAGTGTAGGCCATTTCGCCCATAAGATGGCTCAAGAATTCTTGTAGAGATGCAAGGAGCGCCTCTTTGAGGCTTAGAAGCATCAATTGTTGGCTATAAATAAGTTTGTGATGGGTATTTATAACATCACAAGAGAAATGGCTCGTCAATGGGCGTATTTTTGCCCGTTGTCGACGCCCGATCGCTTGCCGGTCGATCATCGGTCGACCGATGGATCGACCGCCCAAGCGACCGTGGCATTCTGCCACTTCTGGGCGAATTTTGATCGACCGAATTGGCTACTGCCAAATTCTACCATCGTTCGGTCGGGCGATCGGTCGACCGAAATGCCTTCTCCTTCGGTCAATCGACCGAACCTAGGCAGGGCAGATTTCTTTGCTTTGTTTGTTCATTTTTTGGTTCCGTCTTTGCTAAGTCTACTTATATAATATTTCTTAACTTTAAGTGAATAACTTTAAAACATAAATATTATATAAGAATTAACCCTCATTTGGATTCAATAAAAATATCTAAAAAATCAAAATCTAGTTTTTGGGGTCTAGTACAAATTTTCGGAAAACGGAAATTCTTTAATCTTCCGGTTCAAATATGGGTAGGGTAAAGGCTTCCAAAAAAATCCTTAAAAATACATCGTTATCTAGTTTTTACACAAGGAACAATTACCACCATTTTTTGTGACAAAAAAATGTATAGGTCATATAGCCCTCCAAGGAGCTCTCTAGGCTTAGTGAATTTCTGGGCGATTTTTGGGTTTCTATATTTTGGGGTTCGGGATTGATTTTAGGGTTCTTTACTTCATAAAGAGGATTACATCATATTCTAGACACCCTAAATCTAAACTCTAACTTTCCAAAAAATCTCGAGCGTCGATGAGCGTCCTTGCAGATTTCTTCGATTTCTTCAATTTTTCCGATCGGGGACGTTGTGCGCTAACCGATATGGAACCCAAAAATAACTCTCTATGAAATCATTAGTTCCATATTTATTATCATCAAAACCGAGATTAAGACCAAGGTAGAAAACCTTAGGCCAACAAGCCCAGGTTCGATCGACCAGTCGGTCGACCGAATGCAGCCAAAAATTGGTAGTGGGAGTTTAGTCGACCGAACGATCGATTGAATAGCGCCTAGAAGAGGCAGAAGAGCCGCGATCGCTTGGACGGTCGATCGGTCGATCGATCGATGATCGATCGGCAAGCGATCGGGAGTCCCCAATGGGAAAAAAAATGCTCGTTGGGTGGTGCTGCAGAGTGAGGGGTTATATATAAATACCCCTCACCAATATTCTAAATGTTCTTAACCATTCATTGAAGTTCTCCTAAAGTATTTTTGAGCCTTCCTAAGTGGATTTTATCGCGCAAGCTTCGACGATCGCTCATCTACTCGAAGTATTCTTTCCGCCTCAACTTCGAATTTATTTCGAGCTCAACATCTTGACGAGTTGGAGGCTTTGCAAGGGAGCTCACTTGTGTGGTTTAATTCTTAGCACATTTGTTGTTATTTTCCTTGTTATTAAACTAGGTTTTCATTGTTAGCTTGCTAGGTGTGCTTGGTTAAACACCTTAGGGTTACATTTGTAGTATTATGTTTTGCCTAGGTGAATAAGGTTGAGGCATTCTCAAAGGGTTGATAAGTGAGTTCGCATTTGTATTCAAAGGGAAACACATTATCTATAAAGGTGTTGGTTAGAAATCCTAGGTGAAGAGCCAAAGTAGTGGAGTAAGCAGTGTTGGCTGAACCACTATATATCTTGTGTTTGCATTGCTGTCTTAATTGCTCTATTTGATTCTTGCTTGTGTTCAATATAATTGTAATTGTATCTAGTCGCACTAAGAATCAAGAAACTTGAATCGGGTAGTTGAGTTGATTAAAACCGATAATGAATTCGATTAATCGTAAAAGTAAATACACACTATTCGACCCCCCCTTTTAGTGTGGACATTCATCCAACCATTGGTATCATAGCAAGATTGTAGGCTTAGGTTTAACCATCTAACCTACACTTATGGATTCTATTATCACACTAGGTCAAGGGTTCTCAACTCATTCACCTCCCCTTTTTGATGGAAACAATTATCCCTATTGCAAAACTAGGATGAATATTTTCTTGCAATCCCTAGGATTAGATACTTAGAAAGCTATTCATGTTAAATATGAGCTACCCTCCAAGAGCATTGTTGAGTGGTCTTAAGAAGAGATCAAATTATTTAATTCAAATGCCAAAACAATGAATGCTTTACATTGTGATTTATCCGTAAAAGAATTCAATAGAATATCATGTTGTAAATCTGCTTTTGATATTTGGCATGTTTTAGAAATTACTCATGAGGGAACTTCCCAAGTTAAAGAGTCCAAAATAAATTTGCTTATGCATGACTATGAACTCTTTAAAATGCATACTCATGAGAACATAGATCAAATGTATGCCCTTTTTTAAAATGTTGTGAATGCTTTAACTAACCTTGGAAGGGACATACAAGAGGAAGAAAAAGTGAGGAAGCTTCTTCGATCACTTCCCAAAGCATGGGAGCCAAATATGATTGCTATCATGGAGGCCAAGAATCTTGGCACCATGAAGCTCACCAAACTCATTGGATCCCTCATGGGCATGACCCATGAGATCCATATGAATGCAAAAAAAGAGGAAGATGCCCCTAAAGGCAAGAAGATTGCCTTAAAAGCATCATTTGGTGATAGGACCGCATCATCATCATCATCATCATCATCATCATCGAACGAAGAATTCGAGTACCACAAAGATATGATTCACTTTGGACGGATGTTGATGGAACTAATGGAAAAACCTCTCAAAAAGATGAAGGGCAAAAATAAAATCATTTGCTTCCAATGCAACAAGCCTGGACACCTGGAGATCGATTGTCCTAAGACCAAGCTCACCACCTCATCATCCTCAAAGAAAGATAAAAGAAAAAGGATGAAGAAGAAAACACTAATGACTACTTGGGATGAAAGCGAATCATTATCACCTTCAAGTGTGGAAGAAAGCTCAATGGAGAATACAAATCTTTCTTTTATGACAAAGATAATGAGGTACCCACTATTACTATAGGTGATAATATCTTTACTCAAGTAGAATTAGAAAATGAAATTGAGCATATGTACGAAGAATTTAGCATTATTAGAAAAAAGATTCAAAAACTTAAAAAGAAAAATAAAATGCTTAGAATTAACAAGCATTTGAATTAAGTTGTTAACTATAGTATTGTTGGAAAATACTATAGGTGATAATCGTAGAATTAAGTTGTTCTAATTTTTGACATAAATATAAGCAGTACATGAAAAAGAACATCAACTTTCATCTTTTATATAAACATTTGAAGGCACTGAAAGCATCGTTAACAAGCATCAAAGAAGAACCAACATACTTATGCACAACTGCTCATCTCCTTTAAAACAATCAAAAGACAACACTATGAGCTATAATCATGCTTAATTAACTAATTAAAGTTATAATGATAGTGAAAATATCTTGTTATTTAATTATGCCCAACTTTTTTTCATGAAAAATAAAAATCTCAATGGCCGGTCGCAATTGAAGTCAATTTTATGTACCTCAAATATCCGTCAATAAGTTGAGAACAAATAATAAATGAAGAGAGAGAGAGAGAGGGATCATCAAGTAATGGTAGGAGAAAGAAAATTTGATCTGCAAATAAATAGATAGCCCACATTTTTAGGCAAATAAATAGGAGAAAAAAATTTAGCCATCCTCCATTTTTTAGTTAAACAGAATCATCACCAAGCAATATTTTTTATGGAAATAGATAGCCCACATGATGCTAAATTTGGTCTCCATCTTAAGAAACCCTAAAAAGTAGATGTAGCTTTGCTTCAATTAATGGACTCTCTTCCCTTTAGCTTTTGATCTGCAATAAACATGCTCACTTGTTTGCTTTAAAAGGCAAGCTTCAGGGCATATGTTTGTCCACATGCTTTTATAAATTGAATATTCTATCAATTAATTAATTGAAGTGTGATCCACACTGAAGGCATAAAATAAAAATGCAAATAAAAGTTCCTGAATTCCATAAGTTTGCCACTCAAAGTCAGAACCAGCTGCCTTTAAGTTATTCTTTTCCTCAAAAACATGGAATAGAGTACCATTCTCCAAAAGTATATTGCTTGTTTTGGGGTCTGATGGAGGAAGGATTTGGGTTTTGGAGTTTGAACTAGCAATTAATTAAAAAAAAGTTTTGGCCTAATTAGTGCATCTGATGACAGTGATCATATATATATTTTTAATTAAGAAATCTGATCACTTTACCCTAATCAATTAATAATTTAAACTCAATTTGGGCAAAAAAGAAATCTTTTTTTACTATCACCTTGATAGCTGATACTTTTGGGTGAGAATTAAAAAATTGTTAGGGATTTCAAAAGCATCTGATAATAGTGATCATAACTTTTTCATTAAAAAATTTGATCACTTTGTCCAAAGAAACTAATACTTTAAACTCATTTTGGGAAATAATAATAATAATAATAATAATAATAATAATATAATTTCATCTAATTTGATTGAGTTTTTTTATTCGGTTTGATCATCACATTTAAAAAATAGGAATTTTTTAAAATCAAATTTTGGAAGAGAAAATTTTTTTAAATTAAAATTTAATGAATTTGATACTCATTCTATCATGGGCCAAAATCTCTAGTCAATTAGAAATTTTGGTTAAAAATTAAAAATAATTATTTTAATTTATAAAAAAATTTATAATAAAAATGAGGTTTTTAGAGTCTAAAAAATATATTTTCAAACCCTCTAATCCATCGAAGAGTTTTGCACAAAGTCTATAAATTTAGGTTTAAATTAAAAATTATAAAATAGTAAAAAAAAATTTGTCCAAAATATTTTGATAGACTCTTGCACATCTTTTATATCATATATATATATATATATATTATGAATTAAATTTTATTTTTTATAACTATAAAATTATTATAAACAAAAGTCTTTGACTCATTAGAGACTTTTGTGCAAAATCTATAATAATTTTATATTTTTTTTAGAAAAATATTTGAATTCATGAAATAATTTTTTATCGATATAAAAGATGTACTATGATCCAAAAAAATATTTTACATGAAAATATTTCATAATTTTTAATTTTAATTTTAATTTTAATTTATAGACTTTGTGCAAAAGTCTTTAATATATTAGAGAGTTTTAAAAATATATTTTTTATTCTCTAGTATCTTATTTTTATCATAAAAAATATTTTATAAATTTAAATTATTATTTATATATTTTTTAATTTTTGACCAAAGTCTCTAATCAGTTAGAGACTTTGGCCCAAGGATAAAATGAGTATTCAATTCACTAAATTTCGATTTTAAAAATTTTGAATATTCAAATCCAATTTTGAAAATTTCCCTTTTCAAAATCCAAATTTAGAAAATCCCTGTTTAAAAAATCATAGATCAAATTAATATCTTTTACTTATATTACTACATTAGTTATGCAAACTCGAATAATAATATATCAAATACTATATTATCAATAAATTTAATACTGCATGACATTTGCATTAAGTCTAAGCTATTACTCGGGCAAGTTTCTAGTAAACAATGAAAGCTATATGAAAAAAATTCAATCCTGTCAATTCGTAATTTTCTTGCAATAGTAATATTTTTGCCACCTACTAATTTGAGCATAGAAGAAAGTTCAATCCGTTCTTGCTAAAAAAATCAAATCCGATAGCGATAGAAAAAAATTGATCTCGACAAAAGAAGATTTTGATCAACTCTGAGATGCAATAGCTTGAGACAATCTTCAACTTTGACCGCGTTAAGTCGAATCAAATAGAATTCAATTATGATTAACTTACTCATATTCTAACTAATAGAATTGTCATTTCATTTCTTATTTTTTTTCAAAAAGTAAAATATTATATTAGAATTTTAGCCGATAGCCAAAGAGTTGTGATACAGAATGGTCTCGAACTCTCGAGATAGATTAGAGGTCCAAGTAATCGACTATTTTCTAAAAAAATCCATTGCATTTCTTGTTGCTTTTATTATTATTATTAATGTAGAATTTATGAAGAATAATTGAGAAATTGTAACTAATAGTCAGCAATTCAAAATTCTTGGAGCCAGTTGGTAGCACTTTTGAGTTCCAAGTCTAAAGAATTAGGTGAGATTTATCCAACTGGAACGTTGACTTTTCAAGCACATCCAAGTTTTGGATTTTGGACTTCGATTCTGGCAAAGAATTCAATGAATTGAAGTCAATCTACACAGCTTTATCCAACAAGCACATTATTTCTTTTCATGATTTTTATATCCTTTTTTAATATGTTAATCTAATAAATTATAATGTGGTGATCGAGCAACTCTCTTCATTTTCCCTTCAGTCTTTTTCCTTATCCATTTAAAAAGATTGGAATATTAATTTCAAATTTGTAACATTGAAGACTGACTTGTAAATTTAAATGCTCACCTTTATTGACCTACTAACGTTGGAGGATGAGCTCAATTTTGTCACATTTTATGGACCAAAATAATGGAAAATAAATTTGATGGCACTGAACACGAGATGTGAAACCGCTCGGATGTCGGTCAAAAGAAGATAATTAATTAGATGATTAATTGTGACTTGGACACTCATCCAAATTAATTGTTAAATCTAGTTTTTAACCTTTTTTTTCTTCTTCTAAAATTACAGATATAATTAGTTTTTCCATTAATCATTTTTTATTGTGTTTAATTATACTGAAATTTTAATTAGTTAAAGATTCTTATTATTAGAATAATAAATGTCTCTGCCACTAAGACAAAATATATACTAATTACATTATTTTTATCCATTATTTCTTTTAAAAATTCATCATTATAGTAATATTCGTTGAAGATCTTTTTCTCTGGATATGTCAATTTTGTTTCAATTTTAAGTACATAGATATGGGAATATTGGACCCATAAAATTGATTCCGAATAAAGTTTTAGTAGTTTGATCGCGGTTCTAATTTTGAACTTCAAAATTTATTCCCGAGGCGATTGGATTTCAAGTAGATAACATCTGACTATCTACTATGTGTTATTTGCGGTGGATATTTTAGTTAACTTGATTACTTGAGACTTCAATAGAAAAATAATATACAATTAGATTAGATTAGTTAAGTTGATTACCTAATACTTCATGACCAATTGCATAATTTTCTATCTTTAGATTTTGTATTGACTCTTTGCCATTTTATTTTTAGATCATGACTTTTTTGAATAAATAATTTTTATCTCGATTAATTACACCATCTCACCCAATGAATTATTGGGATCCCTAAAATCTTACGCAATTACAAATTTCGTCATTCCCGTAACTTCTCCATTAATGATTAGGCTTAAACCATATCAAGTTCATTGTGTTCTTTTTAATTGTCATTATTCACCATGGGAGTTTATTTATGTGTATTGCATAGTTGAAAATTTGATAAGTTTTTATTTAAGGATAACATACAAAATGTCCCTCAAATATACATGAGTTTTTAGAGTGATCCCTAAAAAAAAAAATCGATCAAAGTGGTCTCTCTAAAATATGAGTCTAGCAAAATAATCCATGACTTGGCCAAAATAGTCTATAAAAAGAATAGCTTATAAAATATATTAGTCAAAAATATGTTGACTCTAAAATATGACTCGGGCAAAATAGTCCGAGACTCGAACAATAATGAATGTCAACAAGTATCAAAACTTGACTATTTTGTTCGAGTCAGAGACGATTTTGCCCGGGTCATATTTTAGAGGGATCACTTTGACTGATTTTTTTCTTTGAGGGACCACTTTGAAAATTTTGACTATATTTAAGGGATCAAATTATACGTTATCCATTTTATTTATTTTATTAGGGATAACATACAAAATGGTCCCTCAAATATACACAGATTTTCAGAGTGGTTCCCCAAAGAAAAAATTGGTCAAAGTGGTTACTCTAAAACATGACTCGGGCAAAATAATCTATAAAATATATTGTCTCTAAAATATGACTCAGGCAAAATAGTCTCAAACTCGGGCAATAATGAATGTCAACAAGTATCAAAATCCGATTATTTTGCCCGAGTCATATTTTAGATGGATCACATTGACTGAGGTTTTTTTGAGGGACCATTATGAAAATGCGACTATATTTGATGGATCAAATTATATGTTATCCCATTTTATTATGATATATTTTTATCATTTAAATTAAAAATTTAGTATATTGGGTGCCCAATATATTTGACATAGTTTCTAGATTTACGGAATAATCAATAAATATTAGTTTTCAATCCGTTTGATAATAATCGTTTGATAAATAATATCAATTTTCAATACATATATATAAAAACTACGAATATATATTGAACCTATTATCTTTTAATGACAAAGCCACTTTAGCAATAGGAGCACAGTTGATGGCAACACTTTATAAGTTACCTAGAGATTTGATGTTCGAACCTTAGTGGGATCTCCTTGTATAAATTTTTCATCTTGTGTGAAACTCATTTGCTTTGACAAAATAAAAATAGGAGGGCATGCAATTGCTCCCCTTCCCCTACAATTAATAGTTTTTTTTCATACAAAAATAAATAAAAGTAATTTCTTTAATTTATTATTGTAAATTTAATTATTGTTGTAAATTTTGTCTTAATCCAAGTGATATAGAAAGACAAATAGTACACAAAACGGTTACTCAAAATGATTCATGCAGCGAAATGATGCCAGTTGTAACATACGTTACATTCCTGGAGCACTTGTGTGAATCCTACAGGCTATAGCACTCAACGCATCACGATTTATCTTCAATCCGGCATATCGGCATGGATATCGACGTCACAGACGTGCCAAACATACGTTATTTTAGTAGCATCTAATTAATTAAATGATTGTGCCATGTGTACACGCTTAATAAAAATATAAAACAATATAAAAAGAGTGCCCACGTCATCACCTTTGAAGGAGTCCGTTCTCTCTCTCTGCGGCTAAAAATATCTCATGCCTCCACTGGCCCCACCAACTCTTGTCAGCTTGGAAATCTGGTTCATGGTAACTTTACTCAAAAGTGTGTTTTTATTTATTTATCCAGGCCAAAAATAAACTTGACTATTTTATCTTAAAAAATCTACTTTTTAGATTTACAAAATTAATTAATTTTGCATTAATAGAAGCCCACTTCAAATTTATTATAGAATATATGATATTTTCATAAAATTTTTGGTAAAATCTTAAGATATATACTTAATATATATTATTTCGATAAATATATAAGAAGAAAATTTGTAATACCGATTAATTTTGCAAAAGATATTTTTAGAAAAGTAGTTGTGAAGGAGGCCTGATATTTGTCGGCGTAATAATAAAATTCGGTAACCTCACATTCGGTGACCAGATATGTAATGGTCAGCACCTACTTAAAACGTTAAGACATGGTAAAACTCGCAGATTAGACAGCAGAACCTTTACACCTGCTGTCTCTCACCCGTCTTGCTTCTCTTCCCCCTCCCCCGTCCCGTCCCGCCTTCTCCACCTCCGCCGCTGCCGGAGCCCGGAGAGAGGTCGGGAAGACGGGCGCGAGATGGGCCAGAACCTGAGCTGCGCCGGATCGAGCTACGACCGCGATTTCTTCACTGCTGTCCAAGCAGGCGACTTGGAGACAGTGCGCGGCGCTGTCGAAGAAGACCCTTCGTTGCTCATTCGCACCACCGTCTACGATCGCCTCTCCGCCCTACACATCGCCGCCGCCAATGGGCACATCGAGGTTCTGCAGACGGTTCCTCTTTTTTCCGCGCTTTCCTTTGGTGTGTCTGTGTGAGTTTTGGTATCGTTACAGCTGTTTGGGAAACTTGTGCAGATCTTGTCGATGATCTTGGAAAAATCGATGAATCCAGATATAGTTAATCGGAATAAACAGGTACGGTGATCATAAAGATACGATCTTTTCGCTTTTCTTCAGATTTTGTTTTGCCAAATTGGTAAAAAGAACTTATTTTTACTGGATCTGGATGTCATACAGACTCCGTTGATGTTGGCTGCGATTCACGGAAAGATTGCCTGCGTGCAAAAGCTTCTTGAAGCCGGTGCAAATGTGAGCCAAGCTTCTAGCATTTTTCCTATCTTGGGCTTTTTCTTGGAAGATTTGTTCGCTGAGCATCTTTGTTTGTAATCGGAGGTTGATCTAGTTTTAGCTTTGTTTCGTTAGATCCTGATGTTCGATTCGTTAAATGGACGAACATGCCTTCACCATGCTGCTTATTATGGCCATGCGAATTGTCTGCAAGCCATTCTCTCAGCGGCCCAATCCACTGCAGTTGCTGATTCTTGGTGGATTTTTCTCAACTCCATCGTTGATTTGGTGCTTCTTGACATTGCTTATGATGCTTATTTTTCTTCTAATCTTGATTTCTCTTTATGGTGAGATTCTAGGGGATTTGCCCGGTTTGTAAATGTGGGAGATGACAGTGGGGCGACGCCTCTACATCTTGCAGCAAGGCGAAGACGGTCTGATTGTGTTCACATACTCTTAGACAATGGTGCTCTTGTTTGTGCTTCCACAGGCGGATACGGGTATTTCATGGATTTATCTAGTTCAGCTTTTGTTATCAAGTGAATCCATGGACTTTGTGTTATGAGCTCCCAAATCTCAATTTGCAGTCATCCTGGTAGCACCCCTCTACACTTGGCGGCTCGTGGAGGTTGTTTGGATTGTGTTCGTGAATTGCTTGCATGGGGAGCTGATCGGCTTCAAAGAGATTCATCTGGGTAAGGATGCTTTGGTCTTTGACCTGTGTATAACTGTATATACTATTGAGAAATTTGAACTAATTGATTATGGTAACTCGATCTATGCTTGCTTGTTGCTAACGAAATCTTGAACATACAGATCAACTATTTATTTTTTGATCTTGATTAGTAGGCAACTCTGGTGATTGTATTCCAGCCTACCATGCAATTTCTGACTCTGGGAATTTGCTGGTGGCATTTGCACTCTTTGTAATTTAGCTTATGATAGTGAGAGGATTTAGGATGAAAACTTTGGGCCATCATCTTTTAGCTATCAAAGTGATCAGATTCTTTTAGTTCAGAGAAAAGGATAACTCTTCTCTTTGAATGATAATATGTCATATCTGATTAATAGGATATATATGTATTTCTTTCCTATTAGAGAACTTTGTAGTGATTTCTTTTTCTGCAGGCGAATACCATATTCCATAGCTCTAAAACAGAAACATGGAGCTTGTGCAGCTCTGCTAAACCCAAGGGCAGCGGAGCCTCTGGTTTGGCCTTCTCCATTAAAGTTTATCAGTGAACTTGATCCAGATGCAAAGGCTCTGCTAGAGGCAGCTCTGATGGAGGCTAACAAGGAAAGAGAGAAGAAGATCTTTAAGGAGACAAAATTTTTGTTATCTCCTGTGATTTCTAATGAAGCAGATGATGATGATTCTTCTGAGGTACTGAAATATTTCTGGTTCAAAATTTTAACTAAAAATGTCAGTTTTCGAGTAAAAGACCCAGTAATGCTTATCCATGACTACTAGTGTTAATAACTTAATATTTTTATACAGGCTAACAGGTTCTTTTACACAAGTATTGGTAGTCTTGGTATACAACTCTGTGGCACCTAAGTTGTCTATGGAAATTATTACTATTCTTTCAAGGATTACTTTAAGATGATAAAATCACATCATTTCTAAAGATATGATTCAAATAATTAGGTCATAACTTATTAAGTTGTTGTAAAGTAGACCTTCATGAGGTGTCACTTTGCTCGCAAAGTAACATTCACACCAAATGCTAGATAGAAATTTTGCCACATTACAAAAAAATGATACTTTTCTTTCAACTTCATGTAATGAATCTTTCTACCTTTTGTAATAACTAAGCTTTTTAAATTGACAATTCAGTAGAAGATTCTTTATTTTATTTTGTTAATTTACTTTTGTGATGTCTGATCCTGTTCTTAATTTTGATGCTGGGAACAATTTTGCAGGCTAGTGATACGGAACTTTGTTCCATTTGCTTCAGCCAAGTCTGCACCATTGAGGTCCAAGACTGTGGGCACCAGATGTGTGCTCACTGCACATTGGCTCTCTGCTGCCACAATAAACCCAATCCCACAACCTTGTGCATACCTTCACCTACATGCCCCTTTTGCCGCAGCAACATTGGTCGATTGGTGGTCGCCAAGATAAAGCCGACGGACGAGGCAGATAAGGGCAAAAACTCGAAGCTGAGGAGGTCCAGTAGGTCTCGAAACATCAGCGGAGGAAGCGGAAGTTTCAAGGGTCTGTCTTTGTCTATTGGATCATTCAGCAAGATGGGTCGTGGCTCTGGACGCATAATGGACAATGATGATACGGAGGACAAGCCGATGTAATTACATTTACGTGGACATGGCTACCAGTTCTGGAACCTCAAATAAGTATTGCTGAGGAAGTCCATTGCTCGTGTAGATTCTTTCACTGTAAAAGCCAAAGTGGTCACTGAATAAGGAGTCTCTTTGCAGATCTTGTTGGCTCTTTTTTTAAAGTGAGAGCTTATGCTTGTACATCTTCTAAGAGGATCATTGAAATCCATTTCTTAGAAGAATGGAGGGAGTTCCCTTTTGTAAAATTTTGAAGTTGTAAGCTTGCTTGTCTACTTTGAGACATGGTGGATGTGTTAATATAAATGAACATTTCATTCAAATTTGTTTGAATGTTGGCTATCAATCAAATTCAGTATTGCTCAACAACTATTTTGTGTGTCCAAGAGATGTTTTAGAGGTGTGGAATTCCTTGAGGATGATGTGATTACAGTGCTGAGGAGAAAAAACTTAGGATTTCTTTTTTTCTCATAAAGCCATCAAGTCAGCTAATGGTACATTGATTTGTGAAAGAAACTTTTCACCCTTTAGCCACTTATGGGAACAAAGGTCAGGATATGCAAGTAGTTTGCTATCCCCACATATTGAAGTATGAGAGGGAATTAACTGGGTCCATATCAGTGGATGGTCATCATTTGAGAATTTGAAGTCTTCAAAGTAGGGATGGCAAAGGAATGGGGCAGGATATTGGAGATCATTTTTTTACTTTTAGACTTGTGTAGTGTGGGGCACAAGATAGGGAGCAAATATGCTTCTTCCACCCTAGGTCAGATTGCCAAAATAGCTAAGTGGGGTGGGTTTGCAATTTATATTTATAAGTATATCATATAAATTTATGCCAAAATTAAAACTAAAATACTTGTTCCATCATTCTTATTTTTGAGAGATTTCATCTGTTATTCGATCCAATCATATTTTTAAATTTGACCTAAATTTAATTTAAAGATAATTCTCCATGAAATCAACCCAACAGCTAGTGTGATCTCCAACACACTCCAATTAATTAATTTGGGTGTGAAAGGTGATGATGGCTTCAATGAAAGAAACAGATTGGCTCACCTCAAAGATCAACTTATAATTGAGAGGATAGAAGAGCAACAGGGAATATAGCTGTGGTAGGTCAAAGGTTGACAAAAGCCATGATTGGACCCACTGGCCCTATCGAGGAAGAACATTACATGAAGAAATCATCATCAAGATTAATAATGATAATTAATAATAATTTAAGTTGTTAAGCTCTCATCTTCCCATTTGATGAACCATATCTTTTTGCAATTTTCTCAAGTAAGATCCTTGCAAAATTAGTATATAAGAGAAGAATGCGACAAGTTTGTCTTTCACCAAATTGATCTTTGATTAATTAATTAAATGCAAGAGTCAAAAGATGTATCTGACACGCCATCACATGAAGTGACAAAGGGCTTAATTAGTCTACATCTTGGTGAGGTGGTTGTCCGAGTGAGCACAATAATAAATGATAATGAATTCTTCTTGGTCGTGTTGTCCTTCAGATTCGAGGCATCAACCCACACAATTATTAGGATCAATAATTTTATAACTCAATCATTATAAAATATAAACGTGATTTTTTATAAACACAATAACATACGTACACACCTATTACAACACATATAAAAATATTTAAAAAAATACACAAAATACTACGATTAAGAATTAAATTCAAATTTTATAGACAACATACCTAGATATCACGTACAAGTGGATTGACTTGCATCACTAGTAGTTGAGAATAAGAACTTTGATGCCCGCTGTTAATGCCTAAGTGGAAGAACACATCACTAGTACTAATTGCACAAGACGACGAGTGCAAATTATTGTCCTGTATGCATTTGCATTATTACTCTTAATTTTTTTTAAAAAATAGACACGTACATATCTATAGATGTTTATAAATTAGAATAAATTAGCTGAACTTTGTAATAAGGCTAAACATTTGAATTATCAAATAAATAAAAAAATTGTGTGCTTTATCAAAAGATAAATGGATTAGAGAATGTGATAAAACCATCCGATATTATCATAATAAAAATCATATTTCTGCCATAAGAATTAATAATGAACTTATTAGTGATATAAAAGAGATTGTGAATGCTTCTGTTAGTTTCTATAGGAATTTGTGGAATTATGATGACACGAATATCTTTGAAATATATTATATCCTAGATTTTGGTGCTATTTCCAATGATAGTCATGAATCCCTGACTGCTTGCTTTTCTTATGAGGAAACTTTATGTTATTAAGTCCCCGGGATATGGGAAAGGCAAGGATTCTGATGGATTTACAGGTGTATTTTATATAAAAAACTACTGAAATATTATTTATTTTTCTTTTATGAATGCAATTAAAAACTACTGAAACATTATTTATTTTTCTTTTATGAATGCAATTAACTATTTTCATCAATATAACACCTTACCCGAGAATTGGAATCAGATTTGTGTTCATTCCCAAGACGGATAACCTGATTTTAATCAAGGAATTCAGACTCGTTACTTTGTGTATAATGTTAGATACATGATCCTTGTAAAATTTTTATCTAATAGAATGAAACCCTACTAGATAATCTTATTTCTAAAAATCAGTCTAATAGAATGAAACCCATATTCATTCCCAAGCTTGTCGCCCGATGGCAACTTCTTCTCAATGGCCCCCACCTCTCGGCTGCCCCTAGTCTATTAGAGCCTGTTTTGTTAGCCCATTTTTGATTTTTCGTTTTCGTCCGAAAATAAAAATTGAGTTGAAATCGTGTTTGTTGACGAAAAGTGATCTAGTTTTCGGCTCCAGTTTCGTGAAAATAGCTTTTCGCGAAAAACCATTAACACGTAGGACCGAAAACTACTTGGAGTAGTTTTCAGGCTTTTTGCAAAAACTCGTGAAAAGTGCGGTGGCATACTTGTAAATATCATGCCATTTTCGCACTTTTCACGAAAACCGAACACACCCTATGCTCGCCCGTTAGGGTTCACTCATGCACTCGATGTCCGACCCGACCCCTCTTTCTAACTTCGGCTGTTACTGGCGACAAGTTGTCGCCAGCCCTTTTCCGACCACTCATCGGCGATCTCTCTCGCCGACTTCAGTGAAAAAGAATCGGCTCATCACACCTTGGCCCTCTCCTTCTTCAGGTATATATATTTTTGATTTTAGGGGTTTTTTGAGTTAGGGTTTTGGTTTTTTGTTATTGTTCCGACTATTCTTTTGATCTTTCTTCGATCTACTTTTGATCTTTCTTCGATCTACTTTTGATCTTTCTTCGATCTACTTTTGATGTTTGGGTTTTGATGAATGTTTTGATGTTTCTTCGATTTAGGGTTTGTCCGAGTTAGGGTTTTGATCGTTGGTTTTGTTCTTTTGTCTTTTGATCCAAGTTTTGGATCTAGGGTTTATGATGTTGTGATGTTCTTTTGTAATCGATGGTTCTCCAAGTTAGGGTTTTGTTGTTTGAATGTTCTTCCGACATGTGTTTTGATGTTTCTTCGACCTAGGGTTTTGATGTTGGGTTTTGATTTTTGGGTTTTCGAACTAGATTTTTGATTTAGGGTTTATGATGTTGGGGTTTTGATTTTGCTTCGATCTAGGATTTTTGATTTTGCTTCCGATCTAGGGTTTCCGATCTAGTGATTACTATGCAAGTGTTTATTAATCTGGTTATTTTTGATTATTAATCCAAGGTTGATTTTAATCTGTTTATTGTGTGTGGATGTTTATTAATCTGTTTATTAATCTAGTGTTGATTATTATGCCAGTGTTAATTTACTACTATGTTGATATAAATGCCAGTGTTGATTATTATGATTTTAATTTATTATTATGCCAGTGTTTATTATGTTATTATCAGTTTGATTATTATGATTTTAATCTGATTATTACTGTTATGTAATCTAGGGTTGATTATGCTCGTGTTTATTAATTTGATTATTAATCTAGGATTGAGTTTAATTTGTTTATTATGTGTTGATGTTTATTAATCTAGTGTTGATTATTATGCCAATGTTGATTTACTGTTATGTTGATATAAATGTTGTTGATTATTACGTCGGTGTTGATTATTATATGATTATAATTTGTTTATTATGATTTTAATTTGATATATTATTAGTTTCTGTATGTACATGTTGTTATCATGCTCTAATCTATATTTTGATATATATTGTATGTTCTTACTCTTATTTCTATTGATATAATGCTTGTTGTTATTTCTGTATGTTCATCTAGTATATATTGATAATACATATAATGATATGTTCTGTTATTACATATAATGTTCTGATATAATACATTTTTGTATGTTCATCATGCTCTAATACATACTATTCTATCTTTATATAATAAAAGTAACTAAGTCTGAAATAAATAAGGTAGTAATTTTCCGCTCTTTTTTTTCTCTCTTTCCCGCTCATTTAAAAAACAAGAAGTTTTTTCCCGCTCATTTAATAAAAACAAAGTTTTTACGGACATTTCTATAAAATTATTAAATAGACATTTATATAATGTTCATTCACAAAATTTTGAAATCGGCTACATTTGGAAATAAATAATTTTTTGAAATTAATATAATTTTACTTAGTAATTCTAATTATTTTAATTTTAAAAAATAAATCTTCGTATATACACATGTTGTTTCCACATTAATATCTGATCTCTTAAAATTTTAATTAAATATTCATAATTTCTTAATTCACACAATTATTTGAAATCGGGAAATTAGGAAATAAATAAAAATATCAAATTTTCATATAATTTTACTTAAAAATTCTAATAATTCTAATTCTACAAAAAATACATCATCGTGTAGACACGTGTCTCTTCCGCATTAAACTGTGTCCCCTTAAAATTCTAACTAAATATTCATAATTTCCTCATTCGCGTGGAAATTTAATAAAATAAAATAAATAAATTTTGAAATAAGGAAATTAAGAAATAAATAAAAATATCAAAATTAATATAATTTTACTGAGTAATTCTAATAATTTATTTACTAATAATCCTTTTACACAATTAATTTTACATAATTATTGTGATTATATTTGAAATTAAGATTAATGGTCATTAATTATTATTAATTGTCATTAATTATGATTAATTGTCATTAATTATGATTAATTACATAATTTGAAATTACTAAATAAGGATGATAATCAATATTTAGTTATTATTACTGAAACCAATAACTTAATAATCTTACTAATTGTTGTGAAATTTCCTAATTTTGAATTTTTTATTAATTTCGAAATTTGAAATTAATAATCCTATTAATTATTGAATATTAATTACAAAATTTACAAATAATTCTTATAATTATGTGATTATTTATCTTTTGCACAATTTAATTATTTAATTATTGTGATTGTTTTTGAAATTTTGATTAATTACACAATTTGAAATTACTAAATAAGAGTAATAATCAACATTGTGTACTTATAACCGAAACCAATAATTTTATTAATTATTTTAAAACTTCCAAATTTTAAATTTCCTAATTTTAAATTTTTAATTAAATTTGAAATTTGAAATTAATAATCTTATTAATTACGAAATTAAACACATAATTCTTATAATTCTGTGATTAATAATCCTTTTGTACAATTTAATTATTTAATTATTGTGATTGTTTTCAAAATTTTGATTAATTATATTAATTATGATTAATTATATAATTCAAAATTACTAAATAAGAGTAATAAATCAACATTGTGAAATTATAACCGAAATCAATAACTTAAATTTTTTTAATTATTTTGAAACTTCCGAATTTCAAAATTTCTAATTTCTAATTTCTAAATTTTAATTAATTTTGAAATTTGAAATTAATAATCTTATTAATAATTGAATATTAATTACCAAATTTAATCATTTTCTAAAATTTCATATGTCTATAAAAATTAGCTTCGTGGTTAGTGTAGAATATCAATAGTTCTCATTTTTCTTAATGTTCACAATTTATTATTATTATTTTTTTTTATTTTCATACTGAAAGAATGATCTGGTATGATTTAGTTTGGATCAATATGGTTACGGAGAGTGCTCAATTTTAATAATTCTAATTTAAATGAATTTATTGAAATGATTCTTATCGATAGAAATGTAAGATTTTTATTTTCGTATTTTTTAAACGATTAGATAAATTTTGAAATAATTATTCATTTTATTCATATATCATTTTATTGATTATTGAGGTAGAGTGCCCACTTTTATTTATTTTTATTTTTATTTTTATTTATTTTATTCTTATTTTTATTTTATTACTACTTACTTACGAATCATACTCTTTTAAGATTATAAAAGGTACTATATTCAAATATTTTTTTTTTACTTTTTAATATATATTTCGTTAGGACTTATTTTTGATGTTTTTAATTCTATAATAATTTTTATTTTGAATAATTATTGAAAATATTTTTTAATATGTTGAATTATTTTTATATTAGTTTTTGAGTTTTTAAAATATCAATTTTCGGATTTATTTTTAATAGTATTTCAAATCCAAAGAAATTTATGAAATTTAAAATAATATTCTAATTTATTTTAATTTGTTATTTTATATCTATATTATATTTTATTATATCAAAACTTTTTTTGTTTTTTATATAATTTAAAATTTGAAATCATATAATTTACCTAATTTTGATGTTTTTAACTTTATATTTATTATATTTTGAGTGATTATTGAAAATAATTTTTAATGTGTTGAATCGTTTTTATATTAGTTTTTGAATTTTAAAATATCAATTTTTAAAGTTATTTTTAATAGTATTTCAAATTTAAAGAAATTAATGTTGATTCTAGATTTATATTTTATTAATATTTTCACTTCTCCTTTAAACGTATTAGTATTGATTCTAGATTTATATTATATTAATATTTCACTATCTTATTATTATAATTTTTTTTATTTGAACTTTTACTTTTTACGGTGATAATTATAAAATTTATATTTCATGTAAAATAGCATTACTTTAAAGATTTTAATTAAAAAAATAGTCTAGAAAACAAATACATTTTAAAATGAATGCATACAATTATATAGAAATATTATTCATGTTCTGAAGTCAAAAAAATCACTTCAAAAATATTAGTATTGGATCTAGATTTACATTTTATTAATATTTCACTCTTTTATGACTACAAGTTTTAATTTATTTTTATATATTTATTTTTTGAACCTTTATTTTTATGTTGATAAGTATATATTTACTAAATAATAATTAGAAATAATTTTTATTGTTAGAATTATTTTTTATATTAGTTTTGTGCTTTTAAAATATGATTTTTCTTAAGTTTTTTAAATAAAAATTATATAATTTAGTTTTTTTTTTTTTTTGAATTAGTTATCTATACTAATTCAATTTTTATTGGTATAATTTACTTTATAATTACATTATATTTGAATTTATCCTTTAAAATTTAATTTTCAATTTTATTTTAATATATTTTAAATATAAAGTATTATAGGACTTATGTTCAAAAACTTATAGGACTAAAAATATCGAAATGAAATTTATAGGACTTATGTTCAAAAACTTAAAACTTATAGGACTTCCGTTGCA
This sequence comes from Canna indica, assembly GCA_034359265.1. Lineage (NCBI taxonomy): Eukaryota > Viridiplantae > Streptophyta > Magnoliopsida > Zingiberales > Cannaceae > Canna > Canna indica. The sequence continues at coordinate 19,248,125 of CP136892.1, forward strand.
CTTCCGTTTTTTTTGTGAATTTTTGAAGATTTTAGGATATATTTTCAAGTGACTTTTAATTTAAGAAAAATAAAAGATTCATGTTAAACAAAATTATACTTTTACTTTAATATGAAAAATAGAAAATTTTATGTGAATATAATTAATGAGAATATATAATAATTTATTTTTATTAAAAATATTAATTTAAAATTATTAAATTATATGTACTAATCAGTTTAGAATGTAATTTGACAAGAATAAAATATTTTTAAATTCATTAAATGAACAAAAAAATACACAAATATATCTTAAATGAGCGATGTCTCATTTTTTTGTTAAATAATTTTACAAATTTGTCCATGAAATAAGCGAAAAATAGCTCTAAAATAAGTGAGAAAAAACTTTTTATTTTGTACAAAAGTGTGTAACACGTTACAAACTTTGTTTAAAAAATATAAAAAATAGTAAATATACTCCGACAAATATGAAATATAATTATTATGATAAATATAGATTTTAGGGATTTTAAGATAAAATTAGTTCAAAAATCTAAAAAAATCCTAAAATATATTTTAAAGTCTCCAAAATTCACCCACAAAAATCTTTTTTGATTTTTTATGAATAATTTTGTTTAATTATTTTTTGAATATTTTAGTATATTTTTTACAAATTATTTTTAATTTAGAATTCAAAATTTTCAAAACCCTAATATTTTTAAGATTTTGAAGACGATTTTTTTTATATGGCAACATTGCATGAATGAAGTCTTTTATTAGGATACGTTATCAATATCGTTTTCAATTTAGGTTCCGAAAATTTCAAAATTCTAATGCTATCGATATTTTTGGGTCAAATTTTTTTAACGTAGGATCCGTAATTTTTAAAACTTTAATAAAAATTACAAAGTCTATGGGTAAAAAGGAATATTATTTCCCGCTTATTTCATGGACATTTTTATAAAATTATGTAACAAAAAATATTAGATCCCATCCATTTAATGAAAAATGTGTAGTTTTTCGCTCATTTAATTAATTTTTTAAAATAAATATTCTTGGCAAATTACGTTCAAACTTAATTACTACACGTAATTTAATATATTTTTTTGGTAAAAAGAATTTATTATACTATTCTCATTAGTTATTTTTGCTTAAAATTTTTGTTTATCTATTAAAGTAAAAATATAATTTTATTACCCAAAATTTTAGAAATGGTTTTTAATTAACGATCCAAAATTTTCAAAAATAATATTTTCGAGATATTCAGGCCATATTTTTTTAGACCCCTAAAATCTATATTTATTATAATAAATATTTTTCATAAATTTTATTCTTTTCTTTAGTTTTTTTTCAAAAGTCTGCAATGCGTTACAAATCTTCAAATCTCTAAAAAAAATACTTTTTGAACTTTTTATGAATGAATTTTGTGTGTGGAGATTTAATCTAAGTGAAAATGAGTTGAAGAACTTTGCTCTTGCAGAGATTGAGAATATGTTAAGGAGTAACAAAATGAGTATAGCTGATTTGCCCAAAATATGATTTCTAGATATCTCATTCCTTTATCAATGCAGAAATAAACTTATTTAGGATGAGTTTAACTATGATAAACAATCATTAGCTATAGAATATGCCAAACTTCTTTCTATTCTCACAATTGAGCAAAGAAATATATATGGTAAGATTATGCTTAGAATCGCTAAAAATCGTGGAGGATTATTCTTTCTATATGGATTTAGTGGCACGGGGGAAACATTCATTTAAAGAACTTTTTCAGCAACTTTGAGATACAAAAGTGAAATTATTTTAACAGTTGCTTCGAGTGGAATAGTGGCTTTGCTCATTCCAAGTGGGAGTACGATACATTTAAGATTTGCAATTTCTATGATTGTTGATGAAGACTCCACCTGTTATATGAATCAAGGTAGTCCATTGGCTGACTTGATAATAAAAGTGAAACTTATTATATATGATGAAACTCCAATGATGATGATGAAGCATTATTTTGAAGCTGTTGATCGAACCTTGAGGGATATAATCAAGCTTTGAGCAACCTTTTGAAGGAAAACAAATATTTTTAGTGGGGTGATTTTAAAGAAATTCTGTCTGTTGTACCCAAAGGGTCAAGACAAGATATCGTGCATGCTACCATTAATTCATCTTATTTATGAAGATACTGTGTGAGATGCTAACATTAACAAGATATATATGAGGTTGCACTTAGGAAATTCACCGTATCAAGCATTGGAAATGAGACCCTTAGTGATGTTAATGATGGGGATGTCAACATAAAGATTCATGATGATTTGCTCATATAAGAAACCGGTAATCCATTTGCTACAATTGCGAATGTCATTTATCTATTGTTTTAGAATAACATAGGTGATCTCAATTACTTGGAGCACAGAGCTATCTTAGTATCTACCAATGGAATAGTTTAAAAGGTGAATAATTTTATGTTGTCTTTGGTTCATGGTGAAATGAAGATTTATCTCAGCTTTGGCAGCCATTGTTAATCTGATGGTGGCTGTGATTCAATTAATGACATTCATACGAATTGAATCTCAAAGTCGGTGTTCCTGTCATCCTGCTTTTGAGAAACATAGATCAATCTTCAGGTCTTTGTAATGAGACTCGACTTGAGATAATTCGAATAGGCTAACATAATATCAACGAATAGTTTTATTCCAATATAAGGGATAAGATTTTTATTCCAAGATTGATATTGACGTCATTAGATATAAAAGTTTATTTTAAATTTCAACGGAGATAGTTTTTGATATATGTTTGTTTTGCCATAAACAAGAGCCAAGGTCAAAACCTTAAACACGTTGGATTATATCTAGAAACACGTGTCCTCTCATAGTCAACTATATGTTGGTATTTCTAGAGTAATCAGCAGTCGTGATTTGAAATTTCTCATACACGACAACGATGTCAATTAAAAAAATAACACTACAAATATTGTTAAAAGGAAGTCTTTTATAATAAATTTTTCAAAGAAATTCTTTTATAATACTAGTGTCGTTATTTTCACTTTTTTGAGAGGTTAGTTTACAAGAAATTCTTCCATAGTGTATATTTTTGTCTTTAATTATATTTTAATTTAAAATATAATATCAATTTTTCTTCCATTTGTCATCCCAGGCAAACTTAACCTTTTTCTGAGTTAACCGGGTTAGGGGGGCTGCAATCCGAGAGAAGTTCTTCACGAACTTTAGATAATACCCCGCTAAACCCAAGAAACTACGTATCTCAGATACGCTAGTCGGCCTGTCCCAATTCTGCACTGCCTCAACTTTGGCGGGATCTACCTTGACCCCTTCTCGGGACACCACATGCCCCAAGAATACTACACTTTCCATCTAGAACTCGCACTTGGAGAACTTAGCGTAAAGTTGATGCTCCCTGAGAGTCGCTAGAATCGTTCTCAAGTGCTTACTATGCTCCTCTTTACTCCTAGAGTAAACCAGAATATCATCAATAAACACAATCACGAACTTGTCCAAGTACTCTTTGAACACACGGTTCATCAAGTCCATGAAAGCGGCGGGTGCATTAGTTAGCCCAAAGGACATGACTAAAAACTCATAATGGCCGTATCTCGTTCGAAAAGCTGTATTGGGCACATCCTGATCTCGGATCTTCAGCTGGTGATATCCAGACCTCAGGTCAATCTTGGAGAACCACTGTGCCCCTTGAAGCTGATCGAACAGGTCATCAATCCTCGGCAACGGGTATCGGTTTTTGATGGTGACCTTATTTAGCTGCGTATAGTCAATACACATCCGCATTGACCCGTCCTTCTTCTTAACAAAGAGTACCGGAGCTCCCCATGGAGATACACTTGGGCGAATGGAACCCAAATCCATGAGCTCTTGCAGCTGGCTCTTGAGCTCTCTCAGCTCGGCCGGCGCCATCCGATATGGAGGAATAGATGTAGGCTTCACCCCCGGCTGTAACTCAATGCAGAACTCAACCTCTCTGTCTGGTGGTAACCCCGAATGTTCCTCCGGGAACACGTCAGGGAACTCACAAATCACTGAAGTCTCTCTCAGCCCTATCGCGGGACCTCCGGTTTCCTCCGCTATAGATACAAAAGCTAGGAAGGACTGACAGCCCCCACAGAGTAACTTCCGAGCCTTCAAGGCTGAAATCACTCTACAATGGTCCCCTTTTCCATCACCCTGGAAGACAAATTGTGGCAACTTCGGCTTAGTAAATATAACTGTCTTAGCCCTACAGTCCACCTTCGCATAATGAACAGCTAGCCAGTCCATACCCAGAATGACATCCAACCCTAGTGACGGAAGTAGAATCAGATTAGCTGCTAGGAGGTAGTCACAAACGTACACCTCACAATCATGAAAGATTAATTCGGCTACAGCCGTATCGCCCGTAGGCGTTGACACCACCAGTGGTGTCTCAAGCACTTTTTCTTCCTTTAATAATAAGGGCGCAAATGAAGCAGATACAAAAGAATGAGTAGCTCCTGGGTCAAATAAAACGTATGCACTAGCAGAACCAACTGAAAGTGTACCTGCTACCACGACATTCGACGTCTCAACGCCGTCTGGTGTAAGTGAGAAAACTCGAGTGGGAGCCCTCCCGAAAGTACTTGGCCGCTGCCCTCTGCCCTGGGTCTGACCCCTCTAAGCCACTGAAGCTGCAGACACCGGTGCTTTTCCTTGTGACTGGGCCGCTCCCTGATCCCCACTGACTGGACAGTCCTTCTTGAAGTGCCCATGCTGTCCACATATGAAACAGACATCTGAACGACCATAGCATACACCCCAATGCCGTCTGCCACACTGTCCACAAGACGGCGGTGCCTCAGGCCTCCTCGGCAAAGATGTATCCCCTGTAGGTGTCCTCTGTACAGAACTCGGCCTTGATCGACCTCTAACCATACTCTGTCCTCTTATCAACTGTGGAACTGGCCTCGCGACGACGCCCTCAGAATGGGCATGTCGCCCCACTGGTCCATCAAATCTGGACCTCTTCCTCGAGTGCCCCTCAGGTCGCTCTGTAGGAACTAGAGCTTCCTTACACATCGCCTCATCAACTGCCTCAGCAAAAGATGTACCCTGAGTGTAATGAATCAAGCGGCCAATCTGCGGTCGTAGTCCCTCCACAAATCGTCTGACCCTAGCCGTCTCAGTGGCTACCAAGGTAGGGTGGTAGCAGGACAACCTAATAAACTCCATCTCATACTGCTGAACTGTCATCCCGCCTATCTGACGCAACTGTTCAAACTCTCTTGCCCACCTCTCGTGGACATTCCTTGGCAGGTACAGCTCTGTCACTGCGGCCTTAAACTCATCCCATGTAGGGGGTGGTGTAAGGTCCCCCCTACGGGCCTCTCATGTCTGGAGCCACTCCATGGCCGGTCCTCTCATCTGTAAGCCCACCATACGTGCTGCCACCTCAGATGAACACCCTAGCACCTGGCAGAACGCATAACAATCACTAAGGAACTCTGTGACCTCTGTTGTCGAGTCGGTACCGATGAATTCTGGGGGGCCCAGTCTAACAAATCTCTCATACGGAATCTCAAGGCCCACTGTCTCATAATGATACTCTGCCCCAATCACAGGTGGCACTAACTCCTCAATCACTGGAGCCGCTGGTGTAACTAGCTCGGGTTGAGGCGGTTGTTGCCTCATTTCTCTCTCCTTGCAGAGCGTCTCAGTTAACTCGGCCACTTGGGCTTCTAACTGTGCCACTCGGGGGTCCGGCTCTGCCCTCTCTTGGGCTGGGCGACCACGGCCCCAACCCCCAGTGCGGCCTCTACCTCGGCCTCTGCCTCGACCCCTTTGGCCTGCAGAATTACTGTCACTCCCAATCATTACTGCCTCACCCTGAGCCTCCATCACTGTCATAAACATAACAGAAAAAATCAAAAGCATTAAGTACATGTTTATTTAAAACTGTTACCGTGATCATAAGTACCACTGCTGATACGACCGTCTCCGTAGCCCAATCTCGTGAGTAGAACACACCATGTACGACACACTGACTCTTGTCTACACAGTACTCTATGTTCTAATGACGTAGTCCGGACCTAACCACATGCTCTGATACCACTTTGTCACGCCCCAAAATTTAGTCACGTGACGGCCAGAGTGCAGTCAAGCACCCCGAAGCCTAACCCATTATACAAACATTTAAATAGGTACAACTTGAAAACAAGGTGTCTATAACATAACTAGGAAATAATCAATAGCAACTCAGTGATAGAGACACAATCCACATACCAGATATCTCATAAAAATGATTCAACAAAAAGTTTAAACAACTCCATGACACTCTAAAGACTATAATGTCTTAGTTCTCAAACAGGACTCGACTCAACTAGACTCGACTATGCCAACCAGCTCACGAGATCGCTATCGGAGTTCGTCCTCATCAGCTGCGCCATACCTCAGGGTCACGCTCTGCAAAACAAACATGAGAGTAAAAGTGAGTATAAAACTCAGTGAATGGTCTCCCAATCCTTAGGAAATGGAATTCAATAATGGCAGTGCATACAATATATCAAGTTATACATGTAAGGAAAACAATTTCATCCAACTCTACGGGAAGCACTTTCTAAGTTCTGAATCCCAATTAGTTACTTTTCTCAGTTTCACTGATCTAGGAAGGCCCTCTAGACTCAGTGTCCAACTGCCTCTCCCCCTCGGGTACACTGGTCTAGGAAGGCCCTCTAGAACCAGTACCATTGTATCTCTACTCGGGTCACTGGTCTAGGAAGGCCCTCTAGCACCAGTACCTACTGTATCTCTACTCGAGTCACTGGTCTAGGAAGACCCTCTAGCACCAATACCTATTGTATCTCTACTCGGGTCATTGGTCTAGGAAGGCCCTCTAGCACCAGTACCTACTGTATCTCTACTCGGGTCACTGGTCTAGGAAGGCCCTCTAGAACCAGTACCCAACTATTTTTCTGCTCTGGTTCACTGGTCTAGGAAGGCCCTCTAGATCCAGCACCCGCTCGGTCGGGAAGGTCCTTCGACCCATGATCGCTCGTACGCTGTGCGTATCACTCGGTTTGCATGCGGCCCATAGTCATCACGAGCGCTACGCGCACTACTCGGCCCACCGGCCCCATGTATCTCGTGCGTGGAACGCACCACTCGGCCTAATATGCCCCGGACCACTACCCGAGGGTCACATCCTCGTGTCAACACACCCAAGGTTCACTTATCTCAAGTATCAACTAAAACTCCAATTGTTTATGACGGATTAGGAACGTCACACCGAGACCGCATCCCGACCTGATTAACATGCACTACGAAAATTTTAGCTTACTGAAATCGTCCATTTCCTACCCCCACATTACTGTTCAAGTCACTTAAGTACTTTCTATGTTCCCAAAGCATACCTTACATGCAAATCGATAGGTTACACCAGTACCTTTCGCCTTAAATTGATTGATCAAACTACTAAATCAAATCAACATAAATTTGACTAAATTTTTAGCACAACACATTTCAGCTTCTATTATGTATATCATTTCAGCACCATGCCAAATGAAATTTCAGAATTTCATTATATGAAATCTAAGTCTCAAATACAAAGGATTTCAACAATATTACTATAAAATTTATAGCATATAATTTCATCAAACTATAATTTCAGCAAAATATACATTCAGCAAATCACAATTTCAGCAACTATAATTTCAGCCAAACTTAATTCCAGCAACTATAATTTCAGCCAAACTTAATTTCAGCAACTATAACTTTCAGCCAATCACAATAAGAAAGCAAATCCAAATTATCAAATTTCATACACCCAAAGCAAGCGGTCACGAGAAGAGATGTGCGGCCAATCCTAGTAACCTTAGTTTGATGTTTAATTTAGCAATCAAGCACTCATTCTCTCACACCGAATTAAAGAAAATAATCCATATAATACCTAAAGATTTCAGGTTGCTTCATGGAGGTGTGCGGTCAATGAAGAGGAGGAATTCCTAAATCTAGGGTTCCCAATTCCACAGCCAAACATGCTATTATCAAAACCAAGGAGGATTACAATTACATGACAGGCCATTCATCTAAATCAATTAGGAAATTGATCCAAAATTCCCAAGTTTTCGAGAGACAGTGGGCGGCTACCAGAGGAATGGAAGAATCCAAAACAAGAGGTGCAAGAACCACTCAGCGGAAAGAAATCGGAGAAGACAAGGAGTAGGGAAGGCCTATTGATGCTCGACGCCGACGATTCGCGAGTTTTCGGCCGGATCGGACACCCCGCTCAAAACCTTGGTCGCTGCCCCTTCTCTCCCAAGTGCCTCGGGTTGCGTGCAACTACAGTGCCGTACGCCCCCCAGGTGACAGGGATTTTTTTCCCCAATAACTTGGGCTGAAATTACAAATCTGCCCCTAACTTAAGTGGTTCACTAAACCTTCTCTATCTCACCCGAACTAAGTCCGAATTCGGATCCGATTGAATCGATGGATTCCCCTCGAAGTCCTATTTAACTACGTGACACATAAAATATTTTACCACTTATATTTTAATTAAGAAAATTTTTAGAGTAATCGGGTCTCACCTTAAGCTAAGCATCAATGCTCAAACCCGCGCGCGCCATCTCGCGTCACACGCAACCCGCTGAAATAAGTATACACAAAATAATTTAGCGGGTATTACAATCTTCCCCCCTTAAAAAAATTCGTCCTCGAATTTAGGGAATAAAAGAGGAACTTACCATCTCCAATGAACAACTGGGGATATTTCTCCATCATATCCTTTTCCAATTCCCAGGTCGCCTCCTGGCCCGAATGGTGTCCCATCGCACCTTTATCAAGGGAACCTCCTTAGATCTTAATTTCCGAACCTGTATGTATAGAATCTCTACAAGCCTTTCCTCATAAGAAACAGCTGCGTCAACTTCAATCGCAGTAGGCTCCAGCACATGAGAATCATCTCTAACATACCTCTTCAACATGGAGATATGAAACACGGGATGAACCCTACTCATGCTAGGCGGTAAGGCAAGCTCGTACGCCACTGCCCCTCTCCGGCCAAGAATGGGGAACGGTCCAATGAATCTGGGGCTTAGTTTCCCTCGCTTGTCAAACCTCACCACTCCTTTAATGGGCGACGTTTTGAGGAACACCAAGTCCCCCACCGCAAATTCTAAGTCCCTCCATCTACCATTAGCATACATTTTCTGCCGACTTTGAGCTGCCAATAATCGGTCCTTTATCACCTTCACCTTTTCCACAGCATCATGAACCAAGTCTGGCCCTAACGCCTGAGTTTCACCCGCCTCAAACCATCCTACTGGAGACCGACACCTCCGCCCATAATGGGCCTCAAACGGAGCCATGCCAATGCTACTGTGGTGGCTGTTATTATACGCAAACTCTACTAGCGGCAAGTATCTCTCCCAACCACCCTTAAAAAGAAAAGCATGTCTTAGATGATGCTACGAAAAACTTAGAAAATGAAAACAAAAAGTTGGAAAATGAAAATAAGTTTTTAAGTGATAAAGTAGAGCACTTGAATTGATAGCATGCTAAACTTAAAAAAGGAACTTTGCATGCTAAATGAAAAAATGACAACCCTACAAAATGTCATGCCTAGGGTTGCACATGTGAGAAAGTCATCAAACAATCACGCTCATGCACACTTCCATGCTTACACACGTAGTCTAAGAAAATTTAATGGAAGTTATTTTCATGTGATATTTTTGGCCATATGGCTAGAGATTGTGCACTAAAACGGAACCCTCATGCTAGATTTACTTGGGTTCCTAAGATGACTAACACAAGGACCCAAGAAGATTTGGGTACCTAAAATTGTCTCTTGTTCTTTTGTAGATGGAGAAGCATCCTCAAGCAAGTTGAAACACATGGATATTGGATAGCGGTTGCTCAAAACACATGACGGGTGATATCTATCTTTTCGCAACCCTATCAAGCAAGGATGGTGGACATGTGACATTTGGAGACAATGCCAAAGGTAAGATTATTGGCATTGGTGATATGGGAATACTCCCTTACCCATGCATTAAAAATATCTTACTAGTTGATGGGTTAAAGCATAATTTGATTAGCATATCTCAATTATATGACCATGGATATGTAGTCATTTTTGAAGCATCTAAATACATCATTAGAAGTGCACCATCTAATGATATTTTGTTCATTGGAAATAGGCAAGAAAATGTTTACACATTAGTTCTAAATATTTTGTCTAATCCCCATGTTAGATGCTTGGTTGCAATGAAAAATGATTCTTGGTTGTGACATTGAAGGCTAGGACATGCTAGCATGAACCTCATCCAAGAAATATCTAAAAATGACTTAGTTAAAGGAATATCTAAGATAAAATTTGAAAAAGATAAACTTTGTGATGCATGTCAATATGGTAAATAAGTTAACTCTTCATTTCATAGCATTAATAAGTAAGTACATCTATAATACTAGAACTTGTGCACATGGATCTCTTTGGTCCTTGTGATGTTGCAAGTCTAGGTGGAAAATTATATTGCTATGTTTTGATAGATGATTTCTCAAGATTTATATGGGTTTTCTTCCTAGCTAAGAAAAATAAAATTTTTGATTTCTTCAAAAAATTTGCTAGGAGAGTTGCAAATGAGAAAGGAATTTCAATCTTGAAAATTAGAAGTGATAATGGAGGAGAATTCAAAAATAAAAAAATTACCGAATTTTGTAATGAATTGGGTATTGAACATACATTTTCTTCCCTTAGAATTCCTTAACAAAATAGAGTGGTTGAGAGGAAGAATAGAATCCTACAAGAGATGGCTATGATCATGCTTTGTGAAAATAATTTGCCCAAGTACTTTTGGGCCGAAGGCATAAATACATCTTGTTATATGCTTAACCGTATTTTATTAAGACCTAAAATCAAGAAAATACATTTTGAGCTTTGAAATGATAAAATCCCAAGTGTGGGATATTTTCATGTTTTTGGATGTGAATGTTTTATCTCAAACACTAAGGAGCATCTAGAAAAAATTGATTCTAAATTCGATGAATGTATTTTCCTAGGTTACTCAAATAGTTCTAAGACATATAGAGTTTATAATCGTAGAACTATGATTGTTGAAGAATCTATGCTTGTTACATTTGATGAAACTAATGATTCTTTTAGAAATGTTAGGATTGTGAATGTAGGTGATAAACTTGAGGAACTCACATTTCATGATAAAGAGGTTGAGAAAGAAAATAATAAGGAAACTCAACATGAAGAACTCTCATCCTCAACTCTACCTCAAGATGAAGAAGAAGAAGAAGAAACTCTACCACCTCTCCCCAAAGCGTACCAGTTGATTAAAGATCATCCAATGGATCAAGTCATTGGAGAACCACCAACGGGAGTGGTAACGCGCTCTAAACATAAGAACATTTGTCAATATGTAGCATTCATATCTCAAGTAGAGCCAAAAAATATTAAGGAAATAATAGAGAATGAATTTTGGGTAATAGCTATCAAGAAGAGCTTAATCAATTTGTTAAGAATGAAGTATGACTCTTAGTACCTAGACCTAGCGGACAAACCGTGATTGGGACTAAATGGGTATTTAGAAACAAGTTAGATGAATAAGGTTTAGTCATTAGAAACAAAGCTAGGTTAGTGGTCCAAGGGTACAATCAAGAAGAAGGAATTGATTATAATGAAATTTATGCTCCTGTAGATAGATTAGAGGCAATTCGCATGCTTTTAGCTTATGCTTGTTTTAAAGGCTTTAAACTTTTTCAAATGGATGTTAAAAGTGCATTTTTAAATAGTTTTATCAATGAATAAGTTTATGTTGAACAATCCCCCGGATTTGAAAGTTTTGAGTTTCCAAATCATATTTTTAAATTTCAAAAGGCTTTATATGGCTTAAAACAAGCCCCTAGGGCTTGGAATGAAAGGCTTTGGCATTGGAAAAGCCGGTGTTTCTCTTTTTATAAAACATAATGAAAATGATATTTTACTCGTGCAAATTTATGTTGATGATATAATATTTGGTGCTACTAATGAATTGCTTTGTGAGTGGTTTGCAAAGTGCATGCAAGAAGAGTTTGAGATGAGCATGATGGGAGAACTTTCTTTCATGCTTGGTCTTCAAATCAAGCAAACCAATAAATGAATTTTCATAAATCAAGCTAAATACACAAAGGAGCTCATCAAAAGGTTTAGAATGAATGAAGCCAAGATAACTTTTACACCAATGAGCACATCCATCAAGCTTGACAAAGATGAAGATGGTGTCAAAGTAGATAAAAAATGATATCGAGGAATGATTGGTAGTCTTCTCTATTTAACTGTATGTAGACCCGATATCATGTTTAGTGTTTGTGCATGTGTTAGGTTTCAATCTTGTCCTAGAATGTCTCACTTAAGTGAGGTCAAACGCATATTGAGATATTTGAAGGGCACGATTGACTTAGGATTATGGTATCCATGTAATACATCTTTCGATGCAATTGGTTTTTCGGATGTCGATTTTGCCGGGTGTAAAGTAGATCGAAAAAGCACTAGTGGGTGTTGTCAATTCCTAGGGATGAGTCTTGTTTCTTGGTTTTTAAAGAAATAAAACTCAGTTGCACTTTTAACTACCGAAGCCGAATACATCGCTGCGGCTAGTTGTTGTGCACAACTCCTTATTTGGATGAAACAAACTCTTTTATATTATGGACTTAGTTATTCATATATACATATACATTGTGATAACACTAGGCAATCAATCTAACAAAAAATCTAATTTTACACTCTAGGACCAAGCACATTGATCTAAGACACCATTTTCTTAGGGATAATATAGCCAAGGGAAATATATCAGTGGAATTCGTATCCACCGATAAACAACTTACAGATATATTCACAAAACCCTTAAGTGAAGAAAGCTTTACAAACTTAAGAATGCAATTAAATTTGTGCTTATCCTAGTGGTTAAAAATATTCAAAATATACATGTCTTTTTAAAAATTGCATTTCTATGGTATCATCACACTTATGTACTGCCTTGTAATGAGGCTTTGCGACTTATTGATGTTTGCCTTCTATAGGCTTACATTGATAGGAAGGACTATAGTGGTAGATGATACTCTCGAGTTTATGGTTTTATTGGTTTTAATAATGGAACTCATTAATAGTAACTTAGTTCTTGCCCTTTTTGATTGATGTCAAAAGGGGAAGAAAAAGTAAGGTCGCATTTGTTTTATGATGCATATAGATAGGGGGAGTTACAAGCATAATATGCATATTGATAGAGGAAATATATGTTAAATTGTTAACTAAGTTGTGTATGCCTTAACTTAAACTCACAAATGATACTTAGAGTCTTGTGTATGTCTTAACTCAAACTCACAAATGATACTTAGAGTCTTCTTTTATATAAAATTTCATGTTGTGTTTGTCATCATCAAAAAAGGGGAGATTGTTGGCCCAAGGGTTCCCCCTAGGCTTCGATCTCTATTTTGATGATAACAAACATGTATTTAATATATGTGTGTAGTTTTGAGTTCAGGTTGAGGTTGTGATAAGCACGCGAACTTCGCTCATAGAATCGCAAAAATTGTCAAGAAAGGCTCGGATGTAGATTAAGTAGATTCCTTGTAATATATCCCTAGGATCTCATCCCAAGTCTATTTGTAAAGTTGTCCAAGTCAAAACTTGGTAACAAAACTCATGAAAAAATGTGTAACAAAGCAAATGTAAAAATTGGCCTCAGCCCAGGTTCGGTCGATCAGTCGATCGATCGAATAAGGCAAAAAAATGACAGTAGCCTAGGTGAATAGTTTTGAGGAGTTCTCAAAGGGTTGAGAACTGAGTCCTCGGTTGTATTCAAAGGGAAACACAAGGTCTATAAAGAATTTGGTTAGAAATCCTTGTTGTGGAGCCAAGATAGTGGAGTAGGCGGTTGGCCGAACAACTATAATTTATTGAGTTTGCATTGTCTTGTGTGATTGCTTATAATTGTATTTTATACTTGTTAACGAACATCATTTAGTTGCACTTACTTTCGGTTGAAGTTGGAATTGAATTGAAAAAAAATTGAAAGATTTTTAACAGTCACCCAATACTATTCAACCCCCCCTTCTAATGTGGGTATTCACTCAACATTTGCATTAATAATTATGGTGACTATTTTGAATCTCTTGGAGGAACAACTAATTAAATCCTCCACGAAGAGCAATACATACTTCAATGTTAAGAGGGGCTGACTACGTCCAAGAGTTGATACATAGTTTGGTAAGATGTTACAAAAATATTCGTATGGAACCACCTCTATTCTTAAGATTATGTGGTGAGCTTAGGAGATTATGTTTTTGCGGTATACGAGCTGTAGTAAGAATAAGTGAAACTGTAAAAAAGCTTGGCTGTTTATTTGCGGCTTGCTCGGAAGTCCCAAAGGTTGTGGATTCTTCCAATGGATCACTCCCGTTGCATCAACCATACGCGATGAGGAACAAGAAGTGAACCAAACCAGTAGGGACATCTCATTGCAACTAGAGGCCAAAATTGACAAGCTCCTTGATATAGGATTCAAGAGTTACTAGTACTTATTTTTATTGCTATTGTATTTTTGTGTATGTAAGGTAGATAATTCTGTGATGGTTGTGATGGTGTTGTGATGTTATTTTGATGGTGATTTTGGATATAATGCTGTTGTGATGCTGTTGTAATTATATTATTATGTGATGATGTCATTTTTTGGATATAATGCTGTGATTTTGTAATTATATACTGCTTTGATGTTATTTTATATTTTTTGTTGTCGGCGATGAATTGGAGGCGATAACCAATCAATGGTTATAAGCAATTTCCTCCTAAAGTCGTAAAGTAATATTGTCCATTATTATGTATTTATATGCATTGCTGTTATCAATTGATGTTTTTCTGATCTAGGGTTTTGGTGTTATTGCGTGGTTGTGCTTATAATTTTGAATGCGTGGTTTGGTTTGTATTTTAAATTGCGTGGTTGTGCTTATATTTTTCTCTGCGTGGTTGTGCTTGAGATAATGAACAAATCATGGTATTGGTGGACAATGAATTGGAGGCAGTCACCAACTAATGGTGTTCATTGTCCTACATTCATAAGATGGATTTTTTATCGTTATAATTGATGTCGTGAGGATTGTTGATGGACAAGGTAAAAAATCAAACGTAGTTGATTTTTTCATCCTATTCCATCAATGATCCCCACTAACAATAGTAATGTTTGTAATGTGATATGTGATGGTGCTGTGATGGTGTTGTGGTGAACATGTGTTGGCTTGGTTGATGTGTTCTGAATTGGTTGTTCTGTTCTGAATTGGCTGTAATTTTAATTGAAGAACATGTTATGTGGCTGTTGTTCTGTTGGTTCTGTTGTTGTTGAGATGATTCAGTTGTAATTTTCATAAACATATGATATTGTTATGTTGCTGTTGAGATTTGGTTATGTTGTAATATTACTGTTAGGAACTATATCTTTCATATACATATGTATAAATTTGGTTGTAATATGTTATAAATTTAGTGTTGCACTATCTTGGATCATGGATATCGTCAATTTATCCCTACTATCGTACAACGATAAATTAGTCAATTTATGCTTACTATCAAACGACAATAAATTAGTCAATTTATACTTACTCAAACGACGATAAGTAATATCAATTTATACTTACTATCAAATGACGATAAATTAGTCAATAAATACTTACTCAATTTAATTAATTGATAACTTAGACAAATAATACTTAGTGTCAATTTAAACGACGATAAGTATCAAACCACGATAACTTATTCAATTTATACTTAGTTTCAAGTGATGATAATTTAGACAATTTATAGTTAGTATCAAACCACGATAACTTAGTCAATTTATACTTAGTTATCTTTTAATTAGTTGATAAAAATTAAAAATAATTTAATAATATTCATAATTTTATTTTTTTAAAAAAATAAAAAAACAACATATTTTAATATTTTTATCATTATATTAAATATTAGAACAATATTTATAATAATATTTATTTACTAACTAACATATAAATAAAATTTGAAAACAAATACTATATTTGATAAACAAACGCAGTTTTAATTTTCATCCCGAAAATAGTCATCGAAAATAACACACAACAAATAAGTTTTCGCTGTTTTCGTTTTGTGAAACATGAAAACATGACGTGTCAAACAAACATGTTTTCACCAAACAACAAAACCGAAACTGAAAACTCATTTCAGTTTTCACGAAATAAAAATTGCTTCTAAATTTTCGCAAACAAATGCGCCCTTAGCTACCCTTAGCCTCTTGTAGCCCCCCAAGAGTTTGGATCCGTGCAAGCTTCTATTCTGAAGATACAAAAACCTAAACCCTAAATCTCGATAACAAGCTGATTCACCTTTCCTATGTTCTCCAAACTGAAGTTAGTCACTCAAGTTCTCAAGCCACCGGTCACTACCAATATGCGGATAGTATTTATATCTTGCTTAGACCTATAAGATTTCAACAACCTTTGTTTTCCAATCAAATATGTTCGATCGATTTTGTTCTCAAACCTTAATCGGTATGTGACTGCATATAATGGTTCGATGATCAAATCGATACCGGAGGACCATTCTACCTCCACAACAAGATAGATCAATAGCTTCATTACTAGTAAGTTGATGTATATATTCAGAGATGTTTTGTGTGTTTAAGTTCATTAAGTAATTGATATAATTTATATTCGTACATTGTGCTTATTTGCAGTCATTTTATGGTACATGTAAATATTACTAGTGAAAATAACTAAAAATTTAATTGATTATGGACACGATGAGCGAACAACAGAAGTATATTTTGCAGATGAAAATATTGTGGAAGCTAATGATGAACACCCACTTGTACGAGATGATGGATAAAAACCAAGTCGGATGATGTAGAAACACGAAGAACAATATATGAAAATAACAATCTTGAGTCATCTAAAGAAGGAGACTATGATACTTTTGGAGAAAGCAATGACGATGTATTATTTAGTAAATTTGATTCATTGTGATGAAGAATATGCGATTTCTAGAGATATAAAGAAGGACGAAAGGAAGAATTTGGAAAAGAATGATAGTGGACCAAATTAATATTGTAAACTTGAATCAACTTATATTAGTCATGGTTGAAGCAAGAAGTAATTATAACAAGAATAAACAGGTACCCATTATAACCCAACCTATTACAACAAGACTAAACAGGTACCCATTAGAACCCAACCTACAACGTACGTTGAAGGAAAATGTAGCTAATAACATTGAAGCCAATGAAGGGACCCGTGAATATGAAAATAACGCTATGAAATCGTTACACTTGAGACTAGTGCAAAGGTGTTCTAAACACTGAGGATGAATATATATATATATATTCCTTAGTGCCAACTGGATAAAGAGTGAGATAACATTAATTATTAAGACCTATATGTGAATAAACACAACTATTCAAGAAACACGAGGAAGACAAAATATATCTCGAGAAATTTAAGAGCAATCCTAGTTGGGACGTGAATGAAATGAAGAAGGATTTGCTTAGTAAATTTTTCATCAGTATTGCTAAAATGAAAAGTTTTAAAGAAAAGTGGGAGACTTTAAGAAATCTTTGAGGCTCATGTATGTTGAGGAATACTATGCAATTTTTGGTTCATATTTAGTACAACTTCGAATTGTAAACCCAATAAGCTTGTTTATTATTGTGTGTGATCAAGAAATTACATGTGCACTACCTATCTTAAAAGGGTTATTAGACGAAAATGACATCAACTTTTGTGAATTTTTCAATTTTGATAAATCCTTTGATTGGTCTCAATTATATAGAAAAAGTTTAACATTGGTTCTAATTAGGGGTGAGCAAGATTTCCCGATTAACTGAAACCGAACCTGAATTAACCAAATTGAATTATTTCAATTCGGTTTTCGATTAATGTTTTTTGGGTTTTCGGTTTTCGATTTAGTTCGGTGAATTTACCGGAAAAAAATCGGTTTTAATCGAATTTACTGAATATATATATGTATAATATAATTTATATCATGTATTGGTATTTGCCTTGGTGGTTAAGTGAAACTTTAATCCTTCTCCCTGCCCAAGTTCAAATTCTATTACATGTGTATTATTATTTATTTTATATTCGATTATATATATAATATGTGTTAGCTAGATATAAATTTGTAATGAAGTTTGCTAAGATGGTTAGTCACTTTGTGAAGTTAAAGTTTGATATTCTTATGTGCCCGGGTTTGACTCTTGGCAAATATGTTTTTTTGATTTTTTTTTCAATATTTTTGATTAATCGAATCAAATTAATCGAACCGAACCGAATCGATGCTCAACCTTAGTTCTAATAATGACCCTAGCCGTGATGTCGTCCATTAATTTGCTGATCGTGGCAAACTAGAAATAATTTTAAATTATCGCGATACAGGTAGATATATTTTTGAACCCACTTTTAAAATACTCAACTGCTCTTCTCCTCCCACCGAGCGGGTGGCTGCTGGTTGCGTGCTTATCTTGCCGAACGAGGAACTTTGGCGAGCAATTGGCGTGACCCGGATGCTGCTCTAGCAAGAAGAAGCAGTTTGCATGACCCGGCTCCTGCTCTCGAAAGAATCATCCATTGGTCAGTGATGGTTCATGGCAATTGCAGTAGCCCCATGACCGCCACTTCTGCCGCTGACGGACACGAGCACGACATCGTGATGTCTGTCTTCCGCTTCCAACCCACTAAGAGGAGCTCATCGACGACTCAAGGTCAAGGGCAAGTGCTTCAACATCGAGCTCATCACCTTCATCGATCTCTACCTACGACCCCTCTGAGCTTCTACATGCCCCGAGATCGCAAGTACAGAAATGGCGAGCTTCTACTGGAAGGCCACCAGCGCCGACTGGGTAATCTAGCTTGAAGAAGACGTTCGTCTTCTACACCGGCAAGGCTCCCAAGGGTGTCAGGACCACTTGGATCATGAACGAGTATTGCTGGCCTCACTCCAATTGGACTACTTTTTGTCTCAGGTGGGTTGGGATTTCACTCGATTGGACTATATTTTGTCCGAATTGGGAAGGAATTTACTCGACTAGGAATTTTTTAACTATCCGGTTGGAAAGAGGTCTGCTCTATAGGGTTTTCTTTTACCCGTGTGGGATATCGTCTACTCGATCAGGCAACACTTTCCCCGCTTGGGAAAAACTTTCTTTTAAATCTAAATTGATACTTCCAGTATCGATACCGAAGAAGTGGCTCGTCACCTCACTTCAGTATCGATACAGTAATCGATATTGAAGTATCGATACAACGTCTGGCTTAAAATTTGGAAGAGCATTTCTTCTAAATCTTACTAATATTAAATGAAGCTTTTAAATCTGCCATCGCCCGAGCAGTCCAGCGGATGCAATGCTCACTAGAGGTTAAATGGGCATCTGAGGCAAAAAAGACTAAATATTTGTCCATCCTATAACCCACTGGTCCAGTAAATAGTCCTCCTTTGCTTCCATATGAAGAATTGAAATGTGCCATTATGATCAAGGCCAAATGAAAAATCCCCAGGAGCAAAATCAACTTCACTTTTCCATGAGGTAAGAAATCGGTTTCGCTTGTCAATATGACCAAGTATCATCCCTAGAAGAAATGTATCAGTAATTGGATTGTATTTGTCAGCCACCCGTACCACTATTTTTGGAGCTTTAAAATACCATATGCTAACATAGCGGTTTGTCGAACTACAGAGATAAGTGTTTGTCCATCTTGGGGTATTGATTGGTATTGCAATGTGTGCCCCTTGCGAAATTCTAATCCTTGAAGAAGTGGATATGAACATGAAGAAAAGGAGAATGTAACATCAAGTGGTAGTACACGATCATGATCGTCGGCATGGCACTGTTCACAGACTCGTACGGCCTCTTCTGCATCGCGTCGGTGTTGAAGGTGCTGACGGCGCTGGACCAAGATGCAGTACGCGATCATGATCGCCGGCATGACTCTGTTCACGGACTTGTACGACCTCTTATAGTCTTATGCATCGCGCCGATGATATATGGATCTCATCAGGGGTGGATTTACTACGTATCGAAGGTCGAGAAGCCCGGAGCAACGCCGCTGGGGGTGGTGTCCGCGGTGGTGGGAGTGGCGCTGGTGGGAACCGTCATCGGACAGCTCTTCTTCAGCGTCCTTGGCGATCGCATCGGCCGATAGAGGGTCTACGGCTTATCGCTCCTCCTCATGGTGACGAGCTCATTCGCCACCGACTTCTCCATCCACCGCACCAGCCGCTGCGTGCTGGGCATCGAAATTGGTGGCGACTACCCGCTGTCGGCGATAATCATATAAATGGCAGAGTCCACTTGGAGTTCGTCAACAAGCGAACGCGGGGGTCCTTCATCGCGGCCTTGTTCTCCATGCAAGGGTTCGGGATCCTGTCGAGCTCGGTGGCGACCGTGGCGGTCACCGCTGGCGTTCAACAATTGTCATCTTCGGGGTGAGAAGAACGTATGATTAAAAAAGTTTGTTAAAAAATATATCTACGCGTATCATTGTGACATGGACAATTTAAAATTATTTTTAATTTTCCAAGCCACCAATTTAACAGACGATTTTACGGTACGTAAACCAGGAGCCATTATTAAAATTAATTTAAAAGTTTATATATACAATTGAGATCAATTAAAGGATCAATCAAAATTAAAAAATTCGTGAAAGTTAAACCATTTTTATCTTATATATAACTCATCTTATAACGATTGTATATTAAATTTGATTCTTGAAAGAAGAGATTGGATTTGATCAGTGTTGTTAACGACCTTTCTTGGTGGACACTTTGAGTAGTTGGTGCAGATGAGAACAATCAAATATTCTCAATTGCATGGGCCATTTAGAAAGAGAAAATCTATACATTGATTATGGATATGGTTAGACTCTTATTAGTGATCAACAAAAAAGTAAGTTTGATTTGTTATCTACTTTAATATATGATATCTTATCATTTTCATATTCATATATCAATTGTGTTTTATAACAGTTAATATTGAATATTTTAGGGTCTTGAGTATGTTATCAAACAACGAGTGTCTGCTACCTAACATATATAAGAATTATGCTAGGCACGTTTATGCAAATTGGAAAAAGAAACACAATAACCATGTCCTAAAATATTGATATGCCCGTGCATTGTTTAGTTGGACTTCAAGCGAGCTTTGGATGAACTTCTATCTATTTCGGCACGAGCACATCAATATTTTAATGCAATTGGAGTACAAAATTTTTGTTAAGCTTTTATCAGTAGAAATTGCAAATGCAATGTGGTTTTGAACAATATACGCGAGGCATTCAATGTATATATTTTGAAGGCAAGATTGAATATTGTAATTGAATATTGTAATTGATATGTTTGAAGATATTCAATGTATGTTGATGGCGAGGATGCATGCTAAGAGGGAGATGATATTGAAAAGCAATAACGATATATATCCAAACATAAAAAAACTTGAGAAGAATAAGAAAGAAACATGATTTTTTCATGTAGCTAGCGTGCGCAAATAATTTGAAGTTTGAAGATCAAGAGATGGATAAGTCATATGTTGTTAATGTGTTAAATTGCACATGTTCATGTCGATATTGGTACATATGTGGCATACCTTGAAATCGTGTCATCTCATGCATAATTTTGCTAAAAAAAGACTCAGACCAATATGTAGACAATTACTACAAGAGAGAAGCCTAATTGAAGACATATTGTCTGGGAAGGTACATGACCAAAAGTTGAAAGACCTCTTGTTTTGCCTCGTCATGTGAAAAAGATGCTTGACCGGCCAAAAAAAAGGAGAGAAACACATAAAGATGAAAGTATGTCTAGACTATTTAGAAGAGGATAGTTATTACTTGTTACTTACGCAACCAAGATGCCCATGATAGAAGAAGTTATTTGTTCAGGGCACAAGCACCTTCATCACAAACTAATAGTGATATAGAGGTTGTATTCATTACTAATATATATGGTATTCATATGTGTTTGCCATTCGTAATTGTTCTATTGGTAGCATTACTAATATTTTATTGGCAACATTAGTTATAGGCCCAGTTGAACTAACCAATATGAAATGCCAATTAAGCAAGCATGCGACCACGTCATCTCGAGGAAGAGTTATAGTTACAACTAGAGGAAGAGGTAATATGGGAGAGCAAGAGTCTCAAGCCATGCAATAATAAGCCTGATAATAAGAAGAGATTTTGTTTACTAGGTTTTTTTTAGGGAAAGAGCAATTAATCATGTCACAATGATTTGGGATTTTTGTAGGTGAAGAGACACGAAATACTTATTTTAGAGCGAATTATCTAAATATGGTATTGAATAGATGATATTAAATATTTGTAGTTTCCCTTCAATTTTTGAATTTTCGTAGATGTGTAAATCAAGTTTATCAGTGTGCTCATCTCGATGTGAATGGAGTGATTGAATGATTCGTGGACATGGTGGGAGGGATGAAACACTACAACAAAAAACTCAAACTGATCACATGGTTCAAGAAATGGAACATGTGCATCCAGTTCAAGGATCCCAAACAACACTCATGAAATGACCATATCTCAATCTGAGTATGACAAAATGAAAATGCAACCTTTTGGTTTATGTGATATATTATTGTAATTGAAAATTGTGATTCTACTATATATATATATATATATGTGGGAATGAGTAGACTAAACATCATCTCTGACACATTTTGGAGTTATGTTATGTGATACTATTTTATGTTAAATTACCAACCAAATTGCTACTGTATGTGTTTGGTATTTGCAGTTTATGTGATACTTATGTGATACTACTATTTGGTATAGAGATGGAAATATTGCTGCTGCATGTGTCACTTATGTTTGGTATAATGCTACTTGGTATATTAATTTATACTGTTGTGACATAGTTTATGTGATACTTATTTGATATTGTTTTATAATATTTGCAATTAGGTATAGTGCTGCATTTTGGAATTTGCAGTTGAGTACTTGTAGTAATTTGGGCCTCGTTTAGTTGACATAACTTTTTGTAAGAAATTATATTTTTCAGGAAGTAGCCGAAATAACTTTTGTTTGGTTGACACACTTTCTGCATTTTGCAGGAAGTACAATTTCCTCAACAAGTGCAACTTTCTACAAAATACAGAAAGTAATTTACCTAGGGGGACCTAGGTAAATTGCACCTCCTGCATTGTAATTAAAAAAAGAAGTCAATATTAGCCCCACGTTTGCATTTAATGTAAAATTTATAATTTATATTGTCAACATTATGAGATTAAATAATCTTTAAATTCTTCACATATTTATTTTATTTTAATTTATTTTTAGTAAAATATATAATTTTTCATATTAATTATAAATAAAAATTATTTTTTCTATATAATAAAATATATATTATATTAATTATATATGAAAATATTATATTATATTTTACATGTATATATTACAATATTTATTTACAAATAAAATTTATTTTTTATATATATACTAACACATATAAATTAAAATATTAATTTATAAAAAGAAGAATATATTGATCATTTCATATATACTTTCTAGGAAGTACTCATGTCAACCAAACATATTGTAGGTGGCACTACAAGAAAATTGCCATATACTAACGAACAATAATACTAACAATGAAAAAATTCGTTAGCAAATGTAATTTACACTAATGAAAAGAAATCTTATTTCTAAAAGTTTGTTATATACTAACACATAATATCATCCGTTAGTAAATCTTTAGCAATGTCAACAAATTTTTGCATCCGTTAGTAAAAGGTATCAATCGATTCTATAATTTGTTAGTAGAACACCTCTTACACTAACAATGTTTCATATCGTTACTCAAAATAGCATAAATTATTTTTATTTTTATTATTTTATATTTTATTTGTATCTATTGTTTATTATATATTTCATAATTTGAGTTTTCCTAATTTGATTTAATTTTTAGAACATTTAAAGTAATAATTTATATATTAATTTATATATAAAAAAGCATAGGAGAGTTCTTAAGAATAAATTAATCTCTCACATCAATCAATTAATCAATTAATTAATTAAAAAAAGTACGCCACAAAATGAGTTGATTAAGCAAAGCACTCTGATCAACCCCACTAATTTTATTTATACCTTATTTATCACCCAACCGGCATCACTATCATCACTCCCATTTCCTACTCACCAAATTACGGCCCAGGTCATATCAAAAGAGTTCCATTAAAAGTTTCTAAAAGTTTCATGGTGGGTCCTAGGTTTAATCACCAAATGTGAATTCTCGGGTAACTTGTTTGCGAAAGCAAGAGAGGAGAGAGATGGTGTTACCTTTTTTTTATATTACTGCGAACCCTTTTTATTCTCCTTTTCGCATCGCTTAATTTGAAACCATGTCCCTCTGCAGGGAGATGGTGTTCTGATTCCATTTTATTCCATTTGATTTCATTTGATGAAATGAATGGCATTTTGATTCCATTTGATTTCATTTGATGAAATCAAATGAAATCAAATGAAACGGCGTTCTCCCTAATTAGGGCACCTGCGTTGTCCATTTGATTTCATTAAATGAAATGGCGCCATTCAGAAGGGCTACCTGCGAAATTTCATCAAAGGTAAGAAAAATATGTATCAATTTTGATTCCATATATTTTCTTCCCTCGCTAGTCGTGGTCTCTCGCCTCATTCAAAAGGGCTACCTTTGCCCTATCGATTCCCTCCTTGTCTCAAAGCGGAAATCGTAAGTCTTATGAGCTTTTCTCTTACTCTCTTCTTTTGTTTTGGATTTGATTATTGTTGAGTGATTGTCATTGGTAATCAACTAGGTTTTATGTGGTTATTAGATTTGGTCCGGAAAAAAATACATTAGTCATGAAAATTTATTCAGTCGCGATCAGTGCTGTAGAGCAATAATGTAATACATTAGCATTGAGATGAGTTCAGAGCATGATCCTTGTAGATGTTTTGTTATTCTGTATATAGTTACTAGTCTATCATGATTCCAATGAAACTACTGATATGTTAGTAAACCAAATATTCGATGAAACAAAATTGTGTCTCTTTCACTAGCGAGGTAGCAAGCACTTATTCCTTCTCCAATGATCACTTTCCTCTTTACTACTAGTTATGTGTCTGAGCATAGTTGACATTAGCTGGATATTAGTTGCAGGGCACGAGGAACTCCATGGCAAATAACTAAAAACCTATCAACCTATAATTACCACGTTAAGATATATCAACCTATAATTCATTCGTATTTTGTTTATATTTTAACACTTTACTACTTGTTGCAGAATATCATTAGGAGAGAACTTGGAAGGAGTAAAAGGTGCATTTGACTATATGTAATTTGAATTTGATAGACATTGATTTTATCATTTCACATGTGAATTCATATTTCATAGTTCCACCTCATTAATTTGTTATCAACTTCATTGTAGTTAATGTTAATTGGATATTTAGTCCAAGATTATAAGCCTAGCTCTTGCAGCAATTGCACTGCTTGCTTTCATATTTAGTCCATGATAATTGGATATCAATCTCATTAATTTCACATTATTTTATTTGATAGTCTTGCAGCAATTGCAAAGAATAGACCTCTTCATTAAAAAATTATTCTATCTGCACTGCTTGCTTTTGATCCTAATTTTGAATCTCAAAAGGGAGGTCATGTTTCAAGTATCCGATACTGTCTGAGGACTGCTTTTGTTGGATTTTTACGGTGTAATCATTCATCATCCATAGAGGTAAAAATTCCCTGCTACATCCTCATATATTGATATATATGTTTTAGTCATTTTAATCAATTTGTGAAAATTTCATTCTCAACTAAAATCATAACCCCATAACTTAATTGGATGACCTTTTACTATTCAAATATAAACCTAGCTCTAAGTAGACTTCCCTTATCTAAGAAATTTTGCTAATTAAATCCTTCTAGATTATTACATCATAAATCACAGATGGAATTTAGTGTAGGAGTAAACACCAGTAAGGACTAAAATGCCATATGTAAAGAAGACTAGATCTGTACCCAGATATGAGCTCATCAAATAGTTTGTATTTTACATATTATTGTTGTTAGAAACTTAGAATATCAAATTCTTAGTTAATAGTCCCGCTCACATTGTTAGCCAATCAATTTCTTAGTTAATAGTTCCAATTTTTGATATCAATGCTTTAAAATTATTAAATTAAACTAATTTTGTACCTATAGATATGTTCTTACATACTATGCTTCCTTTTCTATTTAATCAGAATTGAGAATATGAAAAATATGGATAAATCTTGGATTCGCCTCACAAAAAGAGCTAGCATCGATTATGTAAAGGGAACTTTGGATTTTTTAAAGTTTGCATTTGAGAAGTCGTCAAAAGATGGAAAGATCTTATGTCCTTGCGTTAGGTGTGTAAATGCATATTGGCGTGCTGAAAAGGATGTATATGATCACATCATATGTTATGGGTTCCTTAAAGGTTATGTACGGTGGACTTGTCATGGGGAAAATCCTGAAGCCTCTACTTTCACTGTCCAAACTACTGTGGATCCCAATGAGGGATTTCTAGATGATATGCAAGGTTTGGTGCAAGATGCATTTTTCATGCCTGCACAATAAAATTTTGGAGATATGAGCATGAGCGATGTTGATGCTCAGCTCGGGCAAGGCCTCGGAATGGAGAACTTTGGGGGAAGTTCTTCAAATGTGTTTTTTGATTTACTTAGAGATTCTGAGCAAGAGTTGTACCCAAATTGCAAGAAATACTCCAAGCTCTCAGGCATAGTGCAACTTTATCATCTAAAGTGTCTCAGTGGCTGGAGTAATGAGTCATTCTCCACACTCTTAGGAATCCTACATAATATGTTGCCGGAGGGAAACACATTGCCGAGATCTTTTCCTGTGTTGAAAAAAATTATCTCAAGCTTAGGCCAGGAGTATGAGAAGATTCATGCATGCCCTAATGACTGTATTGTTTTGGAAAGATAAGGAAAAAGAAGAAGCATGTTCAAAATGTGGTTCTTCTAGATGGAAAGAAAGCACAAATAACTCAAAAGAAGGTAATGATGGCACCTCCAAGATTAAGAAGAAACTGCAAAAATCTTACGTTGGTTTCCTCTAAAGCCGAGACTACAGAGGTTGTTCATGCATATGGAAACTGCATTTTTAATGAAATGACATAAGGAGGAACGAACAGAAGACGGGTTATTGAGACATCCTGCAGATTCTAAGGCGTGGAAGAAATTTGATGAATTATACCGCAATTTCTCCTCCGAGCCTAGAAATGTGCGGTTAGCTTTAGCTTCTGATGGGTTTCATCCATTCAAGACAATGAATATCAAGCACATCACTTGGCCAGTCATACTTATACCATACAATTTACCTCCTTGGTTGTGCATGAAACAACCTAATTTTATATTATCATTGCTCGTTCCTGGTCCAAAAAGCCCAGGAGATAAACTGGACGTATATATGCAACCTCTTATTGAGGAATTGAAAGAATTGTGGCATGATGGGGTTAAGACTTTTGATGCCTCAACAAAAAAAAACTTTCAGATGCGTGCTGCATATGCCAATCTGTCTGGATGGAGTACCAGAGGTGAGTATGTTTGTCCGTTTTGTGGTTTTGAGACGGAATCTAAGTGGCTTAAGCATAGTAGAAAGTATTGCTACATGGGACATCGACGATGGCTAGATTTTAACCACAAATTTAGAAACGATAAGAACTCTTTTGATGGAACCCGAAAATCTAGAAGTGCACCTGTGCCAGCTTATGGGAGTTTTCTTTTAGAGCAATTAGAGTGATTTGAAGATGGGGAAAATGGGAATATGGCTCAGGGTTGGAAGAAGAAGAGTATCTTATTCAGTTTGCCTTATTTGCATCATCAGCTCTTGCGACACCATCTCGATGTGATGCACATTGAGAAAAATGTTGCTGATAATATTCTTGGTATGATACTAGGACTAGAAAAATCGAAGGATAACTACAAAGCTCGATGTGATCTTCGAGAAATGGGTTTAAGGAGTGAACTTCATCCAAAAAGTTGTCCAGGTTCTAATGCAACATACATACCGAAGGCCTGCTACCAGATGACTTTGCAAGAAAAACACAACTTTTTGAAAGTTTTGAAAGATTTAAAAGTTCATGATGAACTTTCCTGTAATATTCCACGTGTTCTACTCAAGCAACGCAAGCTCATTGAAGAGCTTCTTCCTGTAGCAATACGTGGATCTTTGCCTGATAGTGTAAGCTCAGTTATTATTCGATTATGCCACTACTTTAAGGAAATTTGCTCTAAAGTTCTTGATGAAAGTCAGCTCGATCGACTTCAGTCTCAAGTTGCTCTTATATTATGTGAGCTGGAAAAGATCTTTCCCCCATCTTTTTTCACCAGCATGGTGCATTTAGTCGTTCATTTAGCTGCTGAGGCGAAAGTTGCAGGACCGGTTATGTATAGGTGGATGTATCCTATTGAAAGGTATATAACTTTCCATTTTAAAGAAATCTTTTTAAAGTGTTTGCTAATTTATAATTTTTAAAAATATAAAAATTTATCTGATACTTTGTGTAGGTTCCTTTTGACACTTAAGAATTATGTACGGAATAGGGCTCATCCAGAGGGCTCAATTGCAGAAGGTTATTTAGCACAAGAATGCCTCACATTTTGCTCCCGATATCTATCAGGAGTTGAGACTATCTTTAACCGACCACTTCGAAATGATGATGGCTTAGATGAAGAAGAGCATGCATCTGGTCGGCCATTGGGGAGAAAGAGGTGCCAAGGGTTCATAGTTAAAAAAATAAAACGAGTGTCAAGAGTTCATTTGGATAAAAGAACCTATACGCAAGCACATCGTTATGTGCTATTCAACAACGACTCTGTAGCTCCATTCCGAAAGTAAGATTTTATATATCTACATTCTAAACTTGTAGTTATATCTAAGGTTTTTATCTTTTGAATTCTGAACTAAGGGAGCATGAGGAATTTATTAAGAGAAGCAGTCGTCCACGCCGTTTATCAGAATTTGAAATCCATAAGAAACACGGTGAAGGTTTTTCTGATTGGTTTCGTAACGGGGTAAGTCAAATGTGCATTAGTATGAATTTTTGAAAGTATACTTTTGTATATACTAACTAAGTAAAAATGATTTAGGTTGCACGTCTATGTGAAGAAGGCAAAGTAGAAATGAACTATGAAATCGTGTATCTTTCCAAGGGACCTTTTGAATCATCAAGGAGATATACAGGTTTTATGGTGAACGACTTTAGATTTCATACCAAAGGTCGTGAGAGAGTGTTAAAAATTCAAAACAGTGGAGTTGTTGTATGTGTCAACGCGACCAGCTATGCTAATGCAAGAGATAGACGTCCTGTGGAAGGAGAAATAAACTATTATGGAGGACGTCCTGTGGAAGGAGAAATAAACTATTATGGAGTACTTCAGGACATTATTCAGTTGAACTATCATGGGAGAATTAAAATCGTGCTTTTTAGATGAGACTGGGTCGATGTCAATAGAGGTGTTAAGAATGATAAATTTGGTTTCACCCTTGTCAATTTATCTAACTTGACCCATAAGGGTGAGACTATGTTAGATGACTCTTTTATTTTGGCATCACAAGTGAACAAAGTATTTTACATCAGGGATGAACGACAAAAGGATTGGCTCGTGGTCAAGCATGCTAAGTTAAGGGACACATTTGATATGGGTAGTGAATTTTTGGGGCAAGATACTCTTGGGAATTCTAATACTGTGCTCGAGAATTTGACATTGGTTCGTACTGATGTTGATCATGATGGAGATGATGCCCAATTTATAGAAGAAGAGCATGCTGAACATGATCCCATGGATGAATATGAGGATGATATTTTCTAGCTTCACAAGAACTTTTTTAAATTGAGTGGTTGTAAGCTCATTATTTGTGTTTCGGTATTTTGCATTTGAGTTCTGATTAAGTTTGTGTACATTTTGCATCTGAGTTCTCATTAAGCAGACAGATTGTCGTTTTATTTTGCAATTTTATGTATTTTACTCCTCTTTGGTGAATTTAATGTTGATATATTCTTTACAGGATGACATACGCATTCTTTTGCCACAGGAAAATGAGTTATATTTTTATGTATGTTAATTAATGTGATTATCATTCTGCTTTCCTTTAGTGCTTTATTTGTATACTCCTTTCTATGTATGTTAATTAATGTGATTCTATGTCAGTACTCCTTTGTTGGAATATATTTTTAAGTTTTTTTCTGCTTGTTTTTTCACTTTTCAACTCTAGGCAAGACGTAAGCGTCTTAATATTGTAGTTGAATAGAAAGGGGATGGATCTTCTCAATCTCAATCATTTGCAATTTGAGTTGAATATTGTACATTTTGCATCTGAGTTCTCATTAAGCAGACATATTGTCGTTTTATTTTGCAATTTTATATATTTTACTCCTCTTTGGTGAATTTAATGTTGATATATTCTTTACAGGATGACATACGCATTCTTTTGCCACAGGAAAATGAGTTATATTTTTATGTATGTTAATTAATGTGATTATCATTCTGCTTTCCTTTAGTGCTTTATTTGTATACTCCTTTCTATGTATGTTAATTAATGTGATTCTATGTCAGTACTCCTTTGTTGGAATATATTTTTAAGTTTTTTTCTGCTTGTTTTTTCACTTTTCAACTCTTGCTCATCATTTTTTTCTTTACATACTCACTGGTCTGTCATTGTTTCAATTTGTTTTAAGTTTGATATCATATTAGGTAACAAATGGCAAGACGTAAGCGTCTTAATATTGCAGTTGAATAGAAAGGGGATGGATCTTCTCAATCTCAATCATTTGAGAACCAAGCTAATGATGGAGAAAGGCTAGTTGATGCTATCACAAACACTTTCGGTATGTCCAGCGTTAGTCCTTTTACCTTGAATTAAGTTTTTTTCTATATCAATGTCACTTTTTGAATTTCTTGTGCTAAATAATATGTATTTCATAATGATTTCCATGTATAAAGAGTTATCTGATATGGTTTAATTGGAATAGATGGTTCACAACAACCTAAAAAGGTTCGGGGTCCAACACTCATGCCTGATTTCTGGGATTTGGACGACAATGAACGGGCTGTTATTGAAGTTGATCACATTATACATACACCAGTTGGGGGAGACGATGGCGATTTGGCAAATTGTCTAGGAACCATGGCTAGAATGTCACACCTCGCACCCATTGATTACTTGGATTGGCGTAAGATGCCAGAATATTTGAAGGAGGAGATGTGGAGAATTGTCGAGGTATGTGTGAAATATGATTTATTTCAATCTGTGTAGTTTTCTTGTAGTGGCTCAAAAAAAAATTTATGATTTTATTCATGTTGTAGTCAAAATTCAAATTTGTGCCATCTTATAATGATGCGACAAAGAGTTGGGTCTTGAAGAAGATAAATGACTCATGGAGGTATCGGAAGTGTGAACTGAAGTCTAAAGGGTTTGATGATAGCCTTAATGAGGAGCAAATGGCTGCAAAAATACCTGATCACCGTGTTGACAAAGATTAATATGCGAAGCTTGTTCACCATTGGGTCACTGAGGAAGCTAAGGTATATAAGTGAACTTTACGTATAGGATGATGAGAAAGAGTCGACCCTTACAATTGGAATTTAATATGATAATTTGTTTTCTTAAATAGAATATCGGTTTGACAAACAAAGGCAATCGTGCGAAATATGATGAGCCACATTGCTTGGGTACAAAATCAATAAAAAAAGTATATTCGAGATAAAGTAAGTTATCTTTTTTTTACCAAACTTTTTATAAAGATATTGTACTTGTTTGTAACATTTCTCATGGATATATTAGATATGTTTTTCAAATTACTTTTTTAGACAAAGGAAGCTAATGGAGTTGCACCTTCCCGAGCTCAAGTATATATTGACAATCGCACTCGCAAAGATGAAAATCTTGTAAATGAGAAAGCAACTCAAGTAGCGGTATGTTAATCTATTGTTCTACTCTTTGATGCTATGTCTCATAAAGCAACTCAAGTGCTGATTTGCAGGTGGAATTTTATGATCTAAAAATTATCCTTTTTTTCGGTATTTGGTTTGCTATTGTGAAACTGATTCGATCTCTAGTTTTGAAAGAACAAAATTGTAGATAGTATATTATATAGAAATTACCTTTCTTGATTTGATGTAGTGGGTTATTAAAATTGCTAAGTTTTTATATGAATTTTGTGTCTTTGATGTTATATAGAAATTTCTTTTTACGGAGATTTTTCTATACAAATCTGTTTTGGTATCCTAGGGAGGATTTTTATGACGAAACAGGTTGTTCCAAGTCTCAAAACAGGATGTAATATCCCATGGTATGTATTGAGACCTGCTAATACAAATTCGTCGTATTAGCAGTTACACTTCCTATGAATTAACTTTTTGTCAATCAAATACTTTTTAGGTACTTTCCGAAAAATACACGTGGGAAGTTAATTCATGAAAATTGCAATTTTCTATAAAAAATTACTTTCCATGTCAATTAAACAAGACCTTCGTATAATACTGTAGTTTGGTATTTGCAGTTTGGAGCAAGTAATTACTTATTGCTGTGTCTTGAAGCTGGAAAGATGGTTGCTGCTACCTCCATTTATGGTATCTTGGATTGCAGTATATTGTATGTGATGCTCATTGCTAATACTCATTTTCTTGAAGCTAGAAATTAATTGAGATGATTGCTAAATGCTCATCTGATGCAGACATCCAACAGGTGCTCATTATTGTTTAAGTCTGATTCTGCATATATTTATTGTTTAGAAAGCCCATTTGAGTATAAGAGTGTTCAAGTGGCGATATGTTTTAGGCTTTGGACTGGATGCATTTGGAGATTGGCTTTCATTGTTTAAGTTTTCAGGTCCAAAGTTTATTTGCAGCTTAACCTTACACATTGTCACATGCATGAGCACAAGTTATTTGCTGACAAATTGAATTGGCCGGTTGAGGTTTTAATTTCAGCACTTTGGTTTAACTTAACCTTACGTGCTTTCAAGTGCCAATACATACATGACACAGTAATTTCTTTGAAGTTCTTACCTATTTTATGTTATTTTATTAATTTTAATATCAATGTGCTTCGATAATTCTTTATTATGTCATGTGCATGCAGAACTTTAAGAAATAGGTTTTATATATTCTATACATATCTTTGATGATGAACTACTTTTTTGTGCTTTAATTGTGTTACCCATTTGAATTGCTAATAATTGGTTATTACTTGTGCAGCAGGTATATTGAAGCAAGCAAAACCAGGTTCTACCTTTCTTGGGGCAACTTGGTAGTTTCTATCACACAAGGCTGTTCTTTCGTATGTCTTTGAGAACATACTGAAGTTGCTGCATTGAGGAACTACAGCACGAATCTGCTGCCGCTTCATTTCCAAGTTGTGTTGAATTTGGATGGATATATGGTCTATGATAATTAACCTTTATGCCATGTCTTCCTCAACTATTACACTTCAAATAAATTTATTTATAATCAGGAGGACCCACACTAGGGCCAACGGAGGCGTTGCCCCCTAAGTTTTATCAAAAAAATTAAATATTTAAGATAATTTGATAGTTTTAGAAAGATATATGGTTAAATGACATAGATATTATCAAATTCGAATATTTTAATAAATTTATTTATTTTTTAGTGGTTAGTGTTTATGTGTTTTAATTTGTTTAAATCTCATATCTAATTTTTTAGGTGCATTAGTTGCTTTTTTTTGGTTGAATATAAAATTATTTTTTTTAAAAAAAACTTCAAATCCTTCTCATTCTCTTTTAATTTTTAACTTAAGTCTAAAATTTTCTCCATTAATTTCTATGCAAGCCTAGAATTTTCTTCATTAATTTTTTATCTCTAATATTCTCGTGTTGATTTCATTCCTAATACATCTTTGTACGCTATCATTCATATTATTAAGTTGTATGAACTTTTGTAGATGAGTTATATATGATTGAATAATTAGTTTGTTCATCAAGTACTCAACAAAAAATTTAGAAAATGAATTAAAAAAATCTACTTCATTCATGATTGTGAATTCGATTTTAATTGATAACCCAAATATAAAAATAATGAATTTTATTAATCATCTATATTAATTATATAATACATCTTCACGATGAATAAGATTTATTTTTGCAGCATGAATTATGCATTCAAGTTAATTTTTACTTTTGCTGTAGTATCAAGTATAAATGCACCAAAGAGCAATTATTTTTCTGTATGTACTTGTAATTTTTCGTCAATATCTCTTACTAGTTTCTTAATTTTCTTCACATAGTATTCTCCATAAAGTTGGCCCTCAAGGCAAGCAAGGCATTACCTACATTGCGGTATAGCGTGCTTTGGATAATTGAGATGAAAGAATATATAAGGTTGTAGATGACCTGAGCCAGTCGTGAGCTATTCGGGATTGACTCGATGAAAACTCAAACTCAACTCGATATTGTCAAGCTTAAGCCGAGCTTTACATGTGAGCGAGCCGAGCTCGAGCTAACCAATACTCGGCTTGAGCGGCTCGCGAGCATAATCGAGCTTCATATATTTATATATTATTGTGGGCGAAATGACGACACTAGGGGGGATGAATAGTATGTTTACTATAACAATTAGCCTAAATTCACTTTTAATCGTTTACTTAAATAGTTTAGGCGATTTGCGATTCGATGAATGTATGCGGAAGCGAAATAAACAATTGAGCGCAAGCAATAATAAAAACAATGCTAACACACAATTTATAGTGGTTTGGCCCCAATGGCTACTCCACTACCTAAGCATCCCGCTTAGGATTTTCAAACTAGTTTTTACTAGATTAATTAGAGTTTCCCTTACAACGAGGACTTTGCATCGGAAAGTCTTCGCTCTCCAACCGAAGGCACTTCCACACCCGAAAGTATCTCGCCTTCCTACCGAGAGCACTTTCCCACCTCAACTTGAGGGACAACTAGAACTAATCCTATTAAGCTCTAAGTTTACGCAAGTGACTTTACTCCTTCTACACCAAGGATGCCACTTCCAATCAACAAGACCTAACACTCTAGGTCTTTACACAGACACAAATCCAAAAATAGTTTAATAATAGATAAAATTTACAATCAAAAGAGCTTAAGAATTATAAACCAATAATAAAAGCTCCTTTGCAAGTCTTTGGCACCTTCAACTCATCGAGGAATGAGCTTGATCAAAAACCTGAGTTGAAGCAGCAGCTGGCACTTGAGAAAGGTTGTCGCGGAAGGAAACAGAGCGCTGCTTGATCAATTATTGGAAGGCTTAGATCTTCCTTTTAATGGCTCAATAATATCTGTAAAAACCAGGAAGGAGGATAAAGGAATCATATGAGGGTATATTTATACCCTGCTGAAGATACGACACTCAACGGATAGAAATGTTATATAAGGATTATACCCCATTTGAGTTCAATAAAAATATCTAAAAAAACAAAATCCCTAAGGATCAAAATCTAGTTATTGGGATCTAGTGTAAAACAAAAATTTCCTAATCTTTCGAGTCAAATAAGGATATGTTAAAGGCTTTCAAAAAATCCTAAAAAATACCTCGTTATCTAGTTTTGACCCAAGGAACAATTACCGCCATTATTTATTTTAAGAAAAGATTTGGATCATATAGCCCTCCAAGGAGCTCCCTAGTCTTAGTGAATTTCAGGGTGGTCCCGAAATTTCATGGTTTGAGGTTTAGGATATATTTTTGGATTTCTTATGCATCATCATGAGGATTACATTAATTTCTAGACACTCTAAACCTAAACTCCCTTTCTTGAAGATTCTCGAGCGCCGACGAGCATCCTTGTCGATTTATCCGATTTCTCCGATCGCGGACGTCGCGCGCTAATCGATATGGAACCTGAAAGATATTCTCAATCAAATCATTAGTCCCATGTTTGTTATCATCAAAACCATCAAAACCGAGATTAAGGGTAAGGTTGAAAACCTAAAGCCAACACATATATTTATATATAAATATATAAATATTAATATTTTAGATCGGGTCGACCTTGTAGAACCCTTAAACGCGAGCCGAACTTAATCAAGCTCATTCATGAGTTCAATTGAGCTCAATAGAATTCAAACCCACCGAGCTCGATGTTGAGTCGAGTTTAATCGAGCTTGATAGAATTTGAGTCCACCCATCTCAATCGAGTTCAATAGAATTTAAGCCCACCCATCTAGCTCAATCTCCAACAGAGCTTAATCGAACTCGTTCACGAGCTCGATCAAGCTTGAGAAAAATAAACGAGCCTAATGAGCCGAGCTCGAGCTTGGAGATTGAAGCTCAGGCTCAACATTTCTTAAACAAGCCAAGCTCGAGCACAGGCAAGCTCGACACGGCTCGGTTATACCCCTATAAAAAAATTCTCTTTTAAGAGTAAAAAATTCTCTTTTAAGAGTACAATAACATAATTACAATAACATTCTCTTTTACTTTTACAATAACATGATTTTCTATTTTTATTTTTATTAAAATAAAATAAAAGACTGTACTGTAGTTCTTTTTTTTTTTGCTATATCTTATCTAGGCATTTTATATTTGTTTTTATTTCTAATTGAAAAATTATCTAGAAATATTTTATGTTTGGAGTATTTTCCGGTTCTTTCATTCGTTACAAATTCCTATTGAATCAGATATATGGTACCAATACATTTATCTCAACAATCCCGCTCAATTGATAACACAAAGTGCAAGAATTGAATAATTCACTATTGAAAAAAGAACAAAAAAGAGCCAACAATTAATGCTGAAGCAAGAGAACCCCAACACGCTCTCCATTTGCTAGCGGCCTCCCCGGCGATTGAAGAGCAAGCCTCACGGACGGTCAATGTGTTGATAGCCGAAATATTGAGGGGCCGGAAAGCCTTACACTTGTCCAACACCGACTCCATGAGAAGGCAATGAGGTGGTCCGAGTGGAGAACATGAAAGCATATATGTTGGACATCTCCAAGACAAACCATACTTTTGACTATCTGATAAAGACCAATAGATCAAACTCCTATAAGGACATAAACTGCCAACTACGGACAAATTGAAAATAGAAAACATTGTAAGTGGCACCATTCGTTTACACGTGCTATTGTCAATTGCATTGTCTTTATGAACATTGTTCATAAGGCACTCAAGGAAGGAAGATTTAAATTGGTCGAAAAAGGAATGATCGAGATGTCTGTCGATATCGACCCCTTTCCAGCTATATTCGTAAGCATGGTTTCAACTCCTTCCACCAAAAGTTCTAACAAAAGAAGAACCACCGAGGAAAAATATATATATATGGAGAGCCAAAGAAGTAGTAGAGTCTAGTGAATTGCCCGATTTATCACATCCCCCGTAGAGAATCAATATTTTTGAAGGAATCCAAATTCCTTAGTTCACAAATCCAATTTCCTCAGTACATTGATTAAAAATTAAATATCAGAAGAGAGATTTAAATTTAAGAAACAATTGTAGGGAGCAATTAATAAAGCTCATAAAAATATTATTTTATTTTGATACGATTACATATAGTAATATTTAGTCCAGTAAATTACATACATATAGTAACTTTTTAATAAATTATGATAGAAATATTATTTTATCAAAATATGATTATATATAGTAACAAATACTTAAAATATATATTAATCATAAAAATTAATTCTCAACTATGCATATAATAACTAAGCATAAAAAAATGGATTTATTATAAAATTAAATTTATAATATTATTTATGTTGTATTTTTTATAACAAAATTAAATTTGATTCGGAAATATATTATTTTATAAAAATAAGAATGATTTAATTGTGAAAAACTTATTGGTATACACCATCAAACCTGAATATATTTTAGTTTCTTCTTATTCATAATATATCTTATAATGACATGATTAAATTATTTTAGAAATATGTTATTTTATAAAAATGCATATAATTTAATCATGTTTCTCTTTATTAGATTTATTAAAATTGTAATATTTTATTTTATTATTTTTAATACCTACACAATATATCTTAAAAAATACTGACAAATTATTGAACAAATTTATTTTAAAAAATTATTATTAAAATATCATAAAAATATTATTTCATCAAAATACGTATTGTAAGAAATACTACTATGTCTCTATCAATATTAATGACAAACATAGAAAGTCACAATAGGTGACCATACTAGGGTTTGAATCCTAGACCTCTAGGAAACATACAAGATATTGCCTATATATATCATAGTTAATATATATCTTATGAAAATATTATTAAACTGTGATAAAATTATTATTTTATAAAAATAGAAAATAATTAATGATTTATCTATTTATCTATTTATTGTATTGCTTAATTTATTTTAAATTTTAGTTAAATATTTGTTAACATATACACAATATATAGGTGTAGATGTAGCCGATCAAATTCCAATATCTCGTCTCTTTAACTCTATATCTATCTCCATATATCCCGTGTTTTTAAATTTTCCAATACAAATTCCAAATAACATTGAAAGTGCAGAGGTAGCATATCGAGGGCTGTCCTAGAAGAATCTGGAGAAGAAAAAAGAAAAACTTAAAAACCACCAAAAGGGTCAGTTAGTGTCTCTCCGTAATCGACTGATCCTCATTATTATGAATCGATCATGGATTTAATGATGCATGGCCCGTGTGCTGCTGCACAAAAAAATTCTCATTGCATGCAAGATGGTAGATGTATACGATATTTTCTAAATAAGTTTGTAGACAGATATCCTCAAGGATGGATATCCAATTTATAGAAGAAGAGATAATGACTGAACAATTGAAAATGAGAAGATTGATTTGGACAACTGTTTTGTTGTCCCTCATAATAGATACCTGTTGTTGAAATATAGTGCACACATTAAGGTCGAATGCTGCAACAAATCGAGATCAATTAAATATATTTTCAAATATATGAATAAATGTCATGATCGTGTCATTGCCACATTTGTTGACTCGGCATCACAGTTTGAAATACAAGCTCTTGTTGATGAGATCAAAATGTTTTATGATTGCAGATATATCTCACCGTGTGAAGTGATCGAGATAATTTTCAATTTCGACATTCATTACAAATATCCATCTATGCAACGATTGTCGTTTTATTTTCCAAATAAACACATTATAGTTTTTAATGATGACGACCAACAATTAATGAGTCTCAATTTTTAGCTTGGTTCGAAGCTAACAAATATTTCTCAAAGGAAATAAGCTTAACATGTGTTGAATTTCCCTTGTTGTTTGTAGAAAGCAAGACATTAGACGTTGGACTCGAAAAGAGACAAGACAATTTTCGATTGGAAGAATATTCTTAATTTGTTCCCTCAAGAATGGGTGAGTTATACTATTTGAGAATTTTACTGAACGTGGTCAAGGGTTCATATATTTCGAGGATATTAGAACTATCAATGATAAAGTTTACCCAACTTTCACATATACATGTTATATTTTAAGATTGATTGATGATGACAAAAATTATTTAGATGCAATTAAAGAAGCAAGTGCACGAGAATCATATTTTTCTCTTATAAAAGTGTTTGTTGCATTATTATTATCAAACTCGATGTCTAGACTAAAATTCGTTTGGGAGGATACTTGAAAATTATTAACTGAAGACATACCTTATTTGATAAAGCAAGTGTTACAACGGAAGGTACGAAAGCTATATCTTTGTTATATATATTTATTATGATTAGTATGTTTCATAAAGTATTATTTTTTCTTACCAATCAATATATTTTTGAATTTTAGATGTTGTCATTACCGATGATGAACTCAAAGATGATTGTTTAGATAAAATTGATTTAATTCTACGACCATGGGCAAGAGTTTAGATGACTTTCCTACAATGCCAAAATTATATTCTAGGAACATCTACAAACATTAACAATCGCTTAATTGCTCAGGAGTCGTGCTACAATCAGAGGAGATTGACAGAGGAAAATCAAGAAGAAGTTCAACACCTAACTTCGAAACATAGACAAGTTTATGATAAAATATTGGATGGTGTTAAAAGAAAAAAAAAAGAGGTATTTTTTTGTCTATGGTTATGGTAGAACTGAAAAGATATTTATTTGGTAACTCTTGCATATGCACTTCGGTCCGAAGAAGAAATTATTTTAACAGTTGCGTCCAGTGGGATAACATCTTTACTATTACATGGTGAAAGAATAACAAATTCTCAATTTGCAATCCCTCTTAATCTAGATGAGAATTATATTTGCAATATTAAACAAGGTTCCC
The DNA here is from genome assembly GCA_034359265.1 of Canna indica. Classification (NCBI taxonomy): domain Eukaryota; kingdom Viridiplantae; phylum Streptophyta; class Magnoliopsida; order Zingiberales; family Cannaceae; genus Canna; species Canna indica. The sequence continues at coordinate 19,288,344 of CP136892.1, forward strand.
CACTGACTGATTTTTTGGTCAGAATAAGTTTAATTATTTGGGGTGAAGCTCCATATTATGCAGTTATTTGTTTAATTTATTAATTTATTAAATTTTATTAAATATAAATCTAATAGAACATTGCGTGATGTTATGTGTTTTATCCAAACAACAATGATAATTCTTTTGGAGGTAAGACTATAGTATTTGGAGGAGACTTCAGATAAATTTTATCTGTCATTCCTAAGGGAAGCAAACAAAATATTATCAATGCTACACTTAATTCCTCTTACTTATGGGACGACTATGAAGTTTTGGAGTTAACGAAAAATATGTGTCCCACTGTAAACAAATCCGATGACAATACAATTGATTTAAAAAGTTTTTTGAATTGGATATTGTTGATTGGTGACGAAAAGATAGGTGATCTTGGTGATGATTATGGGGTAGTTTGAATTCCAGATGGTAACTTAGTTTTGGATGCAAGCATGACCATATTACTGCGATTATTGATGCAATTTATCTTGAGCTTATAACAAATGCCAATATTTGAAACAAATAGTTATATTAGCTCTCACTCTGAATATGCTTGAAATGATTAATAACTACATGATTTCTCTAAATAAAAAAGAGTCAACAATATTTTTGAGCTCAAATAGAACATGTTTATCAAATTCTAGAGGGAATTTGTTGGATCAGATCCATATACCAGACTTTGATTTGTAATTCAAAAAATTATATTGAAAAAGAAACTACAAATGTTGTATACCAAGAAATTTTTCATAATTTCTAAAAAAAATATTTTTTATATTATTTTTTTATTTCTACACAATATTATTTTTCAAATATTAATATATATTAATAACAAAATTATTAGATTTAATATGAATTAAGATCACCGCGCATCGCGCGGGTAATTAAACTAGTTAAAAGATAAATAAAATAGTTAATTGGAAAATTAATAAATTAAAAATTAAAAAAAAAATAGTTTTATAAATTAATTGGAAAATTAATAAATTAAAAATTAAATTAATTTGTTAGTTTTATAAAATTTAGTTTTTTTATTTAATTTTAAAGTTGATGGAGGGTAAGTGGATGGAGGGTAAGTGATGTTTTTGCTATTTACCCTTCATATTTTATAACTTATTATTGTTTCAAAAACTTTTCTTTTTTATTATTAGTATATTTTACCTGTGCATTGCACAAGATTAATAGTGATTGATAACAAAAAAAGAGATACGAGAAATATTTGCAAATATGAATTGTTGAAGATTTTGAATATCTCGTACTAAATTTTTAATGTCGGTTTGAATTGCTTAATTTCTCCCTAGATTTCTTCCTTACTTTATTAAAAGATAGGATGAATTTGACTTATAGCATCATGAATTTTAAATTTGAAATTACTTCAATATTTTAATTAATTACACCCATAATTTTAGTAATGTAATAATCGTAAATCCCTTTATTTTCTCCTCCACTAAATATCTTTTGGCCTCTCCATTAATTTGTTGTATTCAAGTCTTTATAAAGACATATAATGTTCTCAAATAAAATAGTGAAAATAATATTTTCTTCCATAAATTCTTTCCGGTATCGGATGAGGTTTTTTGTTAACAAAGATAAATATTTATATATTAAGATTCCAAAATAAAAAAATTATATAATATAAAGATTTCAAAAAAATTGAAATCATTATTGATACAACGAGGATATTCCAAAAAAATAAAAGAACCAACCCACTCTTCAAAAAGAACATATCAAAGAGATGAAATATTTGTATGAAATCTTTCATATTCCTCCGCAAGCGATCTAGAAATGGCCCATATATCCAGATGAGAAGTGTCAATACTATCAAAGACCTTAGCATTTCTCGCAAGCCAAATCCGACATAACAAGAAAGCAATCAAAATTATGTTCTAGAGGTGGTAATTGGGGAGGCTTGCCGGGCTAGGCTCGTTCATCATGGTTCAAAGATTTTTTTTAGCCAAGCTATCCATGGCCCGAATACTTAGGCTCGGGCCAAGTTCGGTTTGAGTTCGGGCCAATATGAATATAAATTAAAATTAATTTTTAAAATAAAAAATAATTAATCAATATATATTTTAAAATATAAATATTATTAAAAACAATCAAAATAATCAAAAATATTAAAATAATGAAGTAAATATTTATTTATGCATTCTAAATAATTTAAATTAATAATAGATTTATTAAAAAATTTAAAAACCAGATCTAATTCTGGGGGCGATTCAAGCATGACCACATGCCCAACTTAATTGGTCAAGCTAAGTGGATGGGCTTGGTTTGAGCCGGACCCATGGGTTAGTCTGACTTCGTCCATTATCACCTCTACTAAGAGCCGTTTGGTCCATGGAATATAGTGTTTTTTTGTTTGATTTGTATAATAATATTTGATTCAACCTGTTATAATAATATGAATTTAATATATATTAATATCTTTAACTTCAAATATTACCCTATTTAATGATTTTATGTTTTTTAAACATACGGATAAACTTGTCCTTATATTTTAAATAAAATTTACATTAAATAGTAAAGCAAGATCACCACCCCCTTAATTTGGTGGTAATTACTTGATCATAACTTATTTTCAAGTGATTGTCAAGATTAAGTTACACGTGCAAATAAATTACTATTAGAGGTGAAAACGGGCTGGCTTGAACTTGGCTAGCTCAGCCTGATCACTTCAGGTGATCGAGCCGAGCGTGGACGTGCCCAACCTAACCCAAAGTTGTATCGCATTTTACCTCGACCTACGTGCCAAACTCAATTTAAGTGTTGACTCGATAGTTTAGTATTTTTTAAATTTGTTAATATTAACTTTGTTATTATTTATAATATTTTTAAATATATTTTAATTAATTAATTAATTTTTAAAATTATTTCAAAACCGATATATGGGCTCATTGCCATCTTTACCTAGTACGGTCATTAATATTCTAATTCTGTAATGATGCTTAATTACCTTCCAAGCCTCGCTCAAGAGCCGTACAAGGAAAGACAAAGAAAATTGATGAGGGAAAACTATAAACAAGTCTAGTCGACGGTGTTGCCGCATCAATAGTTCCATATATACTCTCCCTGCGTCATTTCCTATGACAGATCGGAAAATTAAAAACATAATAAATTTAGAAAGTAATTAGATGATCTTGTCTTTATTCTTATGGGAAAAAAAGATAGTAAATTTATCCTAAACATTCAATTGCATATAATAAGCACGTTTCTGTCTTCAGACTTCATGCCATGAGTGGAATTATTATGTGATTTATTTTCCTAATTTGCTATAGTTATGCGAGAATGACATATTTGGCTGAAGAGATGACAAGTCACGACACCGCTCATTCTTCGCACGACTTACTTATTTGACCAAGCTAGCTGTTGTTGAACGTTGACTCGGCCAAGTCAACAAAATGAGTCCACTGTGCACCGAGACAAGTCAAAATCACCTGATCTTGCTGATGACTATAATCCATCGACAATCTGTTTTTGTTTTTATTTTTTTTTAACAAAAATAAGAAATTATAATAAAAAATCATACAAGGATTCAAATTCTGAATCTTTATATAACATATAATATATTATCATCTATTGTGCGTTCTTGCATTTAACTTCTAATAGAAAATTGTATTTGTTATGAATTAATTTTTCTTAATTTCTTTTAAAAATCCAAGAATGTTTTTGATTAATTCACAATCAAATATTGTTCAAATATCTGCTCATCAATAAATGCACTTCAAAATCTAACTTCAAAGGACTAATATGAGTTCAATTAATAATTATTATAAAAGTATCATATTAATGCACTATAAACTTTATAATTAGTAACAATACAACAACTAATGTTAAAATTTTATATTTATAATTATAATTTTTTAAATATAATATTATGTTTTATTCGCTTCATATATATTTTACTTATTATAAAAAACTATAATAAACATATATTTTGTAAAATTGTTGGCAAATACTAAAAAAATCTAACTAACATTAATTGTGCTTTTACATAAAAAAATAATAAAAAAACCTATTAAATATTACAAAGAAAAAGAAATAGAACTAAAATCGATACATTGATTTTTTTTCATAATATATAAATTACACTGACCTCCCTTGAGGTTTAGTAAAATTACACTGACCTCCCATCTATTTATAATTTTATATTGTAATCCTCCTGAGTTTTGTAAAAGATTACATAAATCTCCCCTATAACGAAATAAGATTACACAAATCTCCCATGAGTTTTGTAAAATATTACACAAACCTCCCCTAAAAAGATTACTCAGGGCTCGTGTGCCCGTGCTCTGGGCAAGCACGGGGGGCTAGTGTGTGCCAGGCCAGGGTCTGGCGCGCGCCAGACATAGGTCGGCCTGAGCCAAGTCTGGCTCGGGCCGACCAAGATATTATAAAAAATAAATAAATTGATTAAGTTTACCTATAAATACCCCCTCTCATTCTTCAGAGTCTCGTTTCCTATTTGATCCCTTTGAATTCCATATTGGAAGTTGCGATCGGATCTATTCATTAAAAAGAATCGATTAGATACATTTCTTATGTACCCATAGGTGCTATATTGGATTTGAATCAGATTTCGGATCAATCTATATTGATTGATTGCCTCCTTTCTTTCATCTTCATCTTCAACTCTTTCTCTCAATTCTTAACTCTTAACTCTCAACTCTCAACTCTCAACTCTCAATTCTCAACTCTCAACTCTCAACTCTCTTACTCTCAACAATTTAAGTTCATTTACAATCATTCTCAACAATATTTTAAGCTCATCAAGAAGACAAGGATTCAAGATTGTTGTTAATTTTTTTTAATCTCTTCAATTTGTTTCATTGATTAGTATAATATTTCTACTTTTTATATTTTTAATTCTTACTAATGGCATATGGAGATTTTTCAGATTATACTCCACAAACTGAATCAAATATGTTAAAAGAAATGCCTCCTACTACTCCTACCACTCCTACCACTCAACAAAATCAAAACATAGAGATAAGTCCATCTATTAATTTATGTCCATCAGGTAGAAAAAAAAGTATGGTTAGAGAATAATTTGAGAAAATTATTGAACCTGATGGCACCATAACAACAACCCGGTGCAAAAAATATCAAAAAAATCTTTCGGCTTCAACAACCGGAGGAACTTGTCATTTATTACGTCATGCAAAGGGTCATGACAATAAGATTTCACAAGCTCAACAAATTCTTAATTTATCTTCTTCTAGTTTAACAGCTTTTTCGTATGATCATGATTTTCAACGTCGAGAACTTGCAAAATTAATTGTTCAAAGTGAATATCCTTTTAGTTTTGTTGATCAACCAAGATTTTCTAGTTGGATTCAAAATACTTTACAACCAAAATATAAAAACATTATTCAAAATACAATGAAAAGTGATGCTTTAAAATTATTTTTTATATATAGAGAAAATATAATGACTAGTTTTTAAAATAATAAATTAAAAATTTCTTTAACATCTGATGTTTGGTCTAGTCAACGTACTATTAATTCTTACATTTGTGTTACTGCACATTGGATTGATGAAAATTTTATTTTGCAAAAAAGAATAATTAGTTTTAAAGTTTTGAATATCCACACACTTCTGTTGCTATTTTTTCTACTATTAGATTTATAACATCTTTCTATAATATAAATGATAAAAAAATTTTGATTAGTTTTGATAATGCTAGTAATAATCAGGGGCGTATGCAGCTATGAAATAGGGGACATTTTGTCCCCCATTTTTCATCCATTTTTGTAAAAAATATATTAAATATCATAATAGTTCCCATCACATCCCCACTAAGTTCGACCCCACCCCACCTATATCCCACTCATATGCCCTAAGACACTCAAGCGCTGAGAGCATGAGACACGACTCTAGCGATTTCTACTTACGGAGCCATCTCCGTTCTCCGCCGATCGCCGCCGTCTCTGGTCTCTGCTGATCGTCGCCGCCCACCTGCCTTCTTCTTTTTCTTCCTTCCCCTCTATTTCTCTCCACCGCCTGTGCCCTGTTGGCCCGTTGGCTTTGCAAGTTTGCTCCTTTGCCATTGACGTTGTTGGAGTGCTGGAGAAGAGCATTAGGTTGTGCCCTGTTAGCTTAGGTTGGACGGCAGAGCGGTTTGAAGGGCTTAGCAATTTTGACAATGTTGGAATGCTAGTCATGCAAACTGGCAGCGGTGGAAGGTACTGATTTCCATCCTTAAATACATTTTTTTCATCTTTTGACTTTATAAATTGAAATAATTCACACCTTCCCTTACTGACTATAAACAAAAGATTTCTGCATTTGACAAGTAGTTTATTAGTCTTATGCAAATAATGGGCAACAGATGCTAATATTATTGCTCAGATAAAATTATTTATTTTATTGGAACTTACACTATTATTCAGGAAACATATGTCCTTAATCAACCATATGAAATTATGTATATAAAGGCCATTAAGAAAATGAAAAATGGAACTGCATCAGTTTAGTATTCTGAATGGATGCATTGCAATAGCTCCACATAAGTACAAGGTCTACTAGGTACTAGAATATAGAAGTATAACTGAGCTTGACCAAAAAAATATATAGATGCGATCAAACATACTGTGACAATTTATTTGCAAAGCATTTGTTGGCTATTGCTCTCTAAATTTATATATGTTTGAGCTTGTACAATAATCTTCTTGTTAAGGGATCTAAATTTAAATGTAAATTGAATTATCATTACTGAATAAATCTAGAGAAAATTCAATTAAGGTACTATAGATATTTATTTCATTTTAGATGTTTTTATTAGCTTCTATTAGGCAAGGAATATATTTTTTAGTTCTTTCCCTTTCAACTATTAGTTTTTGACTTTCACTAGTTTTATTGTAGTTTGGAGCAAAAATCCATTTAGTGCCTCATTTTGAGACACTTGTTATATTAAGACCATGCTTAAAAACATGTTTGAATGATATCATAAACGAAAACGACAAGAGTCTTCTTCATCAACTCCAACCTTTGATGAGTCTACTCCTCCATTAGTTAATAAGCGTACTCCTCCATCAGTTATTGAGCAGACTCTTCCATCAACTAATGAGCCTATTCCAAGTGTGTTTGACATTAATTCGCTTCAATCTGATCCTGGATTAAGGAGAAAGATATCGGATTTTCATCCGAATATTCGGGATGAAGTAAGGAGGGCATATCTACAAAGAGGTTCTTGTCGACCTCATATGGAGCAATATCCTCTCAAAAAAGTTGGAGGAGCGTTACGACGATTTAATTCAGATTGGTATAAGAATTATAGTTGGATGAAATATAGTGTGGACGCAGATGCTTGTGCAAAGGACAACAAGACATCATCAGTGCTTGTGCAAAGGAAACAACAAAAGCCATTATTGATGATCTAGGTGATGAATATTTTTCTATATTAGTTGATGAGTCAAGTGATATATCTCAGAAGGAGCAATTGGCTATATGTTTGCGTTTTGTTGATAGATGTGGAAGGGTACACTACTAGAAGAATGGGCATCAGCAACGGCTGATGCCGTTGCTGAACCGTTGCTGAAGAGAATCAGCAACGGCCGAGCCGTTGCAATAGAGTCGTGATAGAAACTCGCGTTGCAGATAACTTAGCGACGGATCCGCAACGGCCGCTCGGGCCGTTGCTAAAAATAGTATCAGCAACGGTTTTGCCACGGACACGGAGCCGTTGCTGATAACATTAATAGCAACGGCCGCTGAGTCCGTAGCAACGCCGTTAGTAAAAGTCCGTCGCTAAGCCGTTGCTGTAGGTCATCAGCAACGACTTTCGATAAACTTTTAGCAACGGCTTTCCCACGGACGGCAGTGGGAAAGCCGTTGCTGATGATGTGAACCTGGTAACGAAAAAATTTAAAATTTAAAATTTCCATTGATACATTGATACATTATCTGATACATAACTCACACACCCATACACTCATACACACATTCATTCACACATCACAAACACACCAAGATATACATCAAAACAATTATATTTATATTGATAATTATTCACGATAGTATAAAAACAATTCAAATGCAAAATTGAAGTATCAATATCCAAACACAATAAGTTAAACAAGTTCAATATCTCAGTAACAAAGTCAATATAAAAAAATCTCACGATGACGATGGAGGATGGCCTGGATCATATGGCGGGGTCTGGAGTGCTTGAGTGTACACCGGCGTGGACTGACTCGAGGACGATGGATTAGATGATGCCGAAGAGATGCCTGCTTCGGGATGACCAAACATGTTGCGTAGCATAGCTTGTATATCCGCCATCATCTGACTATGGCGCGCCATTATCTCAGTCTGACGCGCGACCGTGTCCTCTAGAGTCCTTATTTTGCTACTATGATCATAACTGGATCTAGAGGTGGACGGCCGCTCACCAGCGACCGGAGGGGTCGGTGCCCCAAGTGGCCCTAGTACGGCTCGCACATGACCACTATCTGTGAAGCCATATACGCGGCCATGGTCCCAGCCACCTGCGGCCTCGACCCACGATGCTGCGTCAAAGTCCTCGGGGGTACCCCCGCGCTGCACCACCGTCTGGCTGTAGGTCTCCTACTCGAGTTTGATTTTTTGTTTAATATTTATCATAAAACTTAAATTATAAATATATAATGAATAATTTAAATAAATATATAATTACCATAATGTATGCAGCGCGGTTGTGGATGTACTCCCCCGTCCCATGTGCTCGATGGTGAGTCCGCTCAAACACCGCCATCGGGGAGGGTCGCTGGACGCATATCGGAGAACAAGAGAGATGTTGCCAAAATTTAGAATAATTAGTTAACAGTTAAAATATAAACATAAGTGCAGTACAAATAACTATATTCCCAAATTATCCAATCAGGGACAATTCAAGAATTGTACGTCGTATAAAAGATCATCTACTTCTTTTACACGAACATACAATCCCCGAACGGATCTAAGGTTTTGCTAAATCATATCCGACTCGTCGATGCGTACGTGAAACATATGAACTCGTCGGATGCATGATTATTTTCTAAATGTTTCGAGACAGTTTGAGTCCATATTGGACGATTTTGGCGCGCGTCCGAAGTGGACGATTCCGGCGAGCATCCGAAGTGGACGATTTCGGCGCGCGTTCGAAGTGGACGATTCCGGCGCGCGTCCGATGTGGACGATTCCGGCGCGCGTCCGAAGTGGACGATTTCGGCGCGCGTTCGAAGTGGACGATTCCGGCGCGCGTCCGATGTGGACGATTCCGGCGCGCGTCCGAAGTGGACGATTCCGGCGCGCGTACGAAGTGGACAATTCCGAAATTAATCTAAACCATAATAATTAATCTAACAAATTAAACAATTAATCTAAATAATTAATTAACAATTAAAAAACAATAAAAAATTATATATAAATCTATAAATTTCGGCGCCGGAGTCAGGTGGACTCCGGCGCCGGCGTACAGTGGCCGGACACACTGTCCGACCATTGTACAAGGTCCGGCGGCGGCCATCGGCCGATCACCGCCGGCCGAAACCCTTAAAAAAGGGTTTCGGTCAGATTTCCCGCCGGTCGCAACGGGAAGAGACGGCCGACCGGCGAGGCATACCTGAAAAAGTCGGCAGCAGCGGGAGGAGGAAGAGGCGTCGTCGGCGTCGGCAGCGGCGGCGACAGGCGGGAGGAGGAGACGGCGGCGGCAACAGCGGGAGGAAGAAGGGTCGGGCGCGACTGCGTGCCCTATATAAACTTATCAGCAACGGCTCACTCGCCCGTTCGAAGTCCGTTGCTAATAAGTTATCATCAGCAATGGCTCACTTGTCCGTTAGCAAGCCGTTGCTGATAATTAAAATATTAGCAACGACCCGCCTTTCCGTCAGAAATCCATTGCGTATAATTAAAATAATCCGCAATGGCTCGCGTGTCCGTTAGAACGCCGTTGCAGATACAAATATCTGCAACGGCTCAGGCGGCCGTAAGAATGCCGTTGCAAATAGCAATGGCTTGAGCGGCCGTTGCTGATAGCCATTGCTGAAGACCAAGTTTCTAGTAGTGGTAACTGAGCGGTTCCTTGGACTTGTGCATGTCTCTGATACTACTACTGTGTCTCTTAAAACTTTAATCTTTTCATTACTACTGGAGCATTCTTTGTGTCCATTTAGAATTCGAGGCCAAGGCTATGATGGAGCTAGTAACATGAAAGGTGAAATCAATGGTCTTAAAACTTTGATCATGAAGGAAACTCCATCTGCTTATTATGTTCATTGTTTTGCCCATCAACTTCAATTGACACTTATAGCTGTTTGTTCAAAGAACGATGATTGTGTTTGGCTTTTTGAGCAACTTACAAACTTGTTGAATGTAATCGGAGTTTCTTGTAAGCGGAAGGAAATGCTTCGAGTAAAGCAAGCAGAACTAGTTGCAGAAGCATTATGTGTTGGTGAAATTGAAAGTGGAAGTGGTTTAAATCAGGAAATTGGTTTGAGGAGGCCAGGTGATACTCGTTGGGGATCCCACTATAAGACACTTTTGAGCATCCATACTATATTTTCGTCGATATGTAGTGTGCTTCACACACTTGGAGAAATCTGCTCGCATTCAAGTGACAGGATAAAAGCTCAATCTATTGCATACAACTTAGAATCATTTCATTTTATCTTTGTGGCTCGACTGATGATGTCTATTTTTGGTCTCACACATGAACTAAATCTATCTTTACAACGTAAAGATCAAGATATAATCAACGCTATGTCACTTGTTATATCAACTAAGAAGAGATTGCAGATGATGAGAGACGAGGGATGGTCTCTTATGGATAAAGTGTGTGATTTTTGTGCTAAGAATCACATTGAAGTTCCTAATATGGATGATGCATATGCTCCATGGGGGAGAACAAAGAGGCGAATTCAACAAGTCACAAATTTGCACCATTTTCGAGTTGAAGTATTTCTAAAGGTGATTGATATACAACTTCAAGAGCTAAATAATCGTTTTAACGAGGTCAACTCAGAGTTACTTATTGGTATGTCTTGCTTGAGTCCTAAAGAATCATTTGCTAATTTTGACAAGGAAAAGTTGGTGAAACTTGCGAAATTTTATCATAATGAGTTTCCACCTATTGATATGTTGGCTCTTGAGTTTCAACTTGAAAGCTTTATCTATGATATGCAAAGTGATGACAGATTTTCTGCACTGAATGAGCTTAGTGAATTGTCTATGAAGCTTGTTGAGACAAAAAAACACATAATATTTTCTCAAGTTTATTTACTTTTGAAGTTAACTTTGACTCTTCCAGTGGTGACAGCAAGTCTGGAAAGGGCTTTTTCAGCAATGAGTTTTGTGAAGAATAGAGTGCGCAATAGTATGAGCGATCAACTCTTGAATGATTGTTTAGTAACTTTTATAGAGGCTGAAATATATTCAAATATTACTAATGATTCTATCATTAGTTGTTTTCAAAATATGAAAAGCCGTAGAGGACAATTGTGAGATGTAATAGGTCTCTTCTCTTTTGGTTTGTTGATCTATATATTTTGGTTGTCTTATGTTAAAGGTGTTTTTTATACAATCATACCCAAATTGTAACTGAACATCATAAGTTTAATTTTAAATTTTTTTATGTCCCTCATTTTTAAAATCCTGCATACGCCCCTGGTAATAATGATGCTGCTATTCCTCCCATTATACAGTTATTTAAGTCAGTATTAGATGGTGAATTATTTCATGTTCGTTGTGTTTGTCATGTTCTTAATTTATGTGTACAAGATGGTTTAAAACAAGTAAATATACATGTAGAAAAAATAAGAGATGTTATTAGATATATGCGTTCTTCAAAAGCAAAAACACAAGAATTTAAAACATTATGTCAATCTTTTAATAAACCATTTAAAAAATTTAATGGTGATGTTATTACTAGATGGAATTCAATATATCATATGCTTATGTCTACTATAAGATATCAAGAGATCCTTACAATGTTTTACAATCAAAATATGACTGGTGATCGAATTAATAATAATGATTGGTTAGTTGCTGGATATATTACTCAAATTTTAGAACTTTTTAATAAAGCTATCGAACAACTTTTCGATGTTTATTATCCTACATGTAATTTAACTCTTTCACATATAGTTCGTATTAGTGAAGTATTTTTTTCATATAGACATCATCCTTTATTTGCACAAGTTATTTCTTTAATAGAATCTAAATTTAAAAAGTATTGGTCAGATATACCTACTTTATTTTGCTTAGCAATATATTTAAATCCTAAAATGAAAATTGATGGTTTAAATATGTTGTTAGATGATTATTATAACAATATAGAATTAGATAATGTTGAAGAAAAAAAAATTAAAATTTTGAATTTATTGAATTCTATGTTTATATTTTACGCTTCAAAATTTGGTGATGCAATTACAAATAAGACAACGTCTTCTTCTTCTAGATTAAGAGATGATGGTGGAAATAGTATTAATTCTCAACTTGATCGTAGAATAAAAAAAACTAAATCTACTAATTTTAATGAATTACTTTTTTTTCTAGATCATAATCATTCAGAAGAAATAGATGATAATGAAATTTTAGCATGGTGGAAAAAATAAGAAAATACCTATCCTATTATTTCCATCATGACACGTGATATGCTAACTGTTCCTGTGTCTACAGTAGCTTCCGAGTCTTGTTTTAGTTCAGGAAATAGAATTCTCGACGAAAAAAAGAGCCGAATGAGTGAAGAAACGGTTGAAATGTGCATTTGCTTAAAAGACTGGTTGGATGCTGAAGATAGATTACAAGATAAGGGAGGACACGCATTTCATCATCGGGAGAGGAGGAAGCTCAAACAAGCGAAGCTGGTGCTGCTGGTCCAAGTACAAGTTAAATCACCGGGACTACGGGTGATTAAAAATGTAAAAAGAACTACGTAGACCTGATCCTTCTATAGTTAATCATTGAGGAGTACAAATTTAGCTATAGAATGTACGTATGCAACCTTTTAAGGTGCGGTCTATTATAATATTAAAAAAAAAAAAATTTATCATTGGATGAATATTTTTGTATTAAAGATAAATAAAAATAAAAATTTAATTATAATTTGATTTTTTAAATTTTTTTTATTAATTTGTACTGCGTTACAATGTTATATATAAAAAATATACAATAAAATTTAGTACAATGATTAATAAAATTAGAGGTCCATGTTCAAAACTCGCTCGTAACAATTAATTTTTAAAATTAAATTTTAAACCTTTAAAAATTTAAATTAAAAATTAAAAATTAAAAAATTAAAATAAATTATTAATTTTTCGGGCCGGCCCGAGCCCATCTGGGCGGGCTCGGACTTGGGCACGGCCCGTTGCCACCTCTACATGTACTAGGGCGTATGTGCAACTCGTTCATATCATAAGTTCAAACAAATCAGACAATATAATTTTCTAGTATCCATGACTAGTACCAAGGAATAGGATAAATGGAAACGATCTATTATATATACCTATATTTTGTATAGAATTAATGGTTTCTGTTGGTGCAAATCCAATCACATAGATTTTAGATGAAAAACAATTCTATATTGGTAGCAAATAATTATCCATTGAATAGAGGAAATAGAATGAACTAAAAGGGTCAACTACTTAGCCAACATTACTAATTAAATGTCATCGTTATATAGATAACTCTTATTATATAAAGAACTATTAATCTATTTCATAATTGATCAGTAGAGCCAAAGATGGTTAACTATATAAGTTCACAATACTATTTGATTAAATGAAAGAAGAGACTCCAATGTATAGAGAGGACCTCACCGTTTAAGGACTAACTATAGAAATGACTAATGTTGGCATAAAGTTTTCAACTTTGTTCTTAATCTCGCTTTTGATGATAACAAACATGGAACAAATAATTTCATGATGAAATATTTTGAGGTTTCAAGTCGGTTAGCACTAGGGGTGAGCATGGACCGGTTAACCGGTCCATTAGCATATTTATTAATCGATCTATTAACTTTGGTTTTTCAAAATCATTAATCGCAAATCGGTCCATTAATTTTAGTTAATCGTCATTTCAGTTTCGATTTTTTTGATTCGGTGAGAAAAAAGAAAAAAAAAGTAAAATCACTTGAACCAAGATAATGTGATGCAAAAACTAATATTTATTACTATTTTTATTTTTTAATCCTTTTAATTTTATATATTTTTATATTTCTTATATTTTTGTTTTTTAAATAATTTTCTCTATTTTTTAATATATTTTTTATTTTTTTTGTAATTTTTTGTAATTATATATATATATTATATAATTAAAAATTAATAAATTATATTGAATCGATCGGTTAACCGAAACCGGTGGACTTTTTATATCTCGGACTGAAACCAAAATCGAAAAAACTAGTTCGATTAACAGAAAAACTGGTTCGATTTTGGGCCGGTTTTTCGATTAATAAAAAAAATGATTTTTTTTTCTCACCCCTAGTTAGCACATGACGTCCGCGATAAGAAAAATCAGAGAAATCGGAAGGACGCTCGTCAACAGTCAGATTCTTTGGGAAGATAGAGTCTATGTTTTGGGTATCTATAATGATTGTATTAATCATCAGTATGATGTAAAGATCCCTAAAGAACCAAACCCAATACCTAATACCTGAACCAGAAGAAAGAATCTTGCTAAAACTACATTAAGTGCAGTTTTTGTCGATGGTTTGACCGATGGTTCGATCGACCGAAGGGTCGACCAAACTTCAATCGAAAGCTACTGGGAAATGTCGACCATCAGTCGAATGGTCGGTCAACTGACCTTCAACCAAATTAAGGATCGGCCGATGATGTAAAGGACAAAAATATAATCGTTTCTTTCCGTTGAGCCTGACCATTGCTTGATGTTTTGCCTATTTAAAGGCCTTTCCAGCCTTCTTATGAGCTCTTAATGTTTTACGAGACATCCTTTGACACCCACAAGCTTGGATTGAGCCACTTCTTTGGTGAAACCCTAGTTTGAGCCTAGATTTCTTGATATAGCCTTCATGCCTCATTTGATTCATCATCAATGCATCAAGAGGAGATATAATTCATTGTTTGAGAGCTAAGTTTGTGTTGTTTCACTACAATACAATTGACCTATAGAGACACAAAATTAGAGATAAATTATATTTTTGTTTTTAAATTTTTACATTTAGAGACTAATAGACACAAAATTTATTCCTAATTAGCCACTAAAGATCTATAGAAATAACAACAATAGAGTTACTTAATTGATTTGACTCTAAGCTATAGAAACACCATTAACAGAGTCACTTAATTGATTTGACTCTAAAGCAATTTTTAGAGACTAATTAGGAATAAATTTTGTGTTTATTAGTCTCTAAATATGAAGATTTAGAAATAAAAAATTAATTTGTCTCTAATTATGTATCTCTGTAGGTTGATTGTGTTGTAGTGTTTATTATTTGCTCTCTATTACTTGTTTATTTTGTGGTTTATTTATTAAATTGTAAGTTGTGTAAACCTAGGTTGCTAGGTTTGTTGAGTGTGGTGGTAGCCTTAGTGTAGAGGCTTAAATCCACTGGTGTAAATTTAATTTGGTAGGATTAATTGTGTTGTCCTTAGAAGAGAGTGAGGTGGGATAGTGTTCTCGGTAGGAAGGCAAAGACTTCCGAATGTAGAAGTACCTTCGGTGGGAGAGCAAAGACTTTTCGGGGAAAAATTCCTCATTATAAAGGGAGCACTTTAATCTAGTAAACTATAGCTGAAAATCATAAACGAGGTTCTTAGGTAATGGAGTAGGCATTGGGGCCGAACCACTATAAAATTCATTGTGTTAGTATTTCTCTCTTGTGTGTTTGAATTACTTGTTAATTATTAGCTTTTGCATTTATCTAGTTTGATTTGAGCATTAACCTAAGTAATCAAGAAAATAATTAAAATTAGATTTAGGCTAAGTTTAAGTAAATACACTATTCACTCTCTCTAGTGTAGGTCATTCGACCAACAACAGAAGCCACATTTTTTAGTAACTTTCATGGGACATAGAATTCTCTTCATTAATTTTGTTCATTTCACCCAACCAAGCAAGAGATAAAATTTTTATGATCTATTTGGTTAGTGAAACCAGATCTGTTTTCATGGTTTCGATTTCACTAAAATCAAAATTACTTACGAAAACGTGTTTGGTTCTGTATTTTTATGAAATTCAATTGAAACCAGAATGAAAATAAAACTAATTTTCTGAATAAAATTGAAAACGCTAGAATGTTATTTTCTGTGGTTTCGAAGCTGTTGGTTTCGATACCAAAATACAGTGGTAAACTTGTAAGTATGAATAGTTTTTTTTTTTAATTAATTAATTTACAAATAAATCAAATTATATCTAATTTATAAAAATTAAAATAGAAATTATCATTTTCAACTCAATCTATTATCTTAAATTAATAAATTAATTGAATTAATTTATATCTAATTGACTCAAACCTAATTTTTAATAAAATAACTAAATTTTATTAAAGACAATCTATTTATAATTTAACCAAAACTAATTTATCTTAGTTATTTGTAGTCCAAATTATAGTGTTTAATAGTAATTATCTTACTTTTATCAAAATGCGACTTTCTTTTACCATCATATTAAGTTTTATGAATTATTTTATATGAATTAGTTTACTATTTAATCAAAATTAAATTACTACTAAAGTTGTTGAATGAAAATTATTATTTTTTATAATCAAATAAGTACTCTGATTTTAAAATCAACTAAAACTGATGTTATTTTCATTAACCAAATGTGTTTTCAGAAAACTGAAAACTAGAAACTGAAATTAAATTTTTAAAACCAAGTTTTCATTTTGCACTAAAATCAAATCAGAAAATAATTTTTGTTAACCAAACAACACCTTACTTTCTCGAAAATAGAACTTTCTACGTAACTTGATTGTAATACCCCTTTTGAGTCTTACATTGGGAGTATAATGAATGTTCAATTGGTTAATAAAGTTTGATGGATGAACTACTATCAACTATAATTTAAGCTAGCATTTTACTTAGGCTAATGGTTTGAGCCTAGTTAATTATCTAACCGAGTTGGTTATAATATGTTCGTGCCTGAGAGTTGGGGGTCATCCGGCCCGGTTTGGTGTCTCTTCTTGTTCTGATTCGACACCGGGGGGCCTGCAAATTAAAGAATTAAAGACACTCCGACGCTTAAGCCAGTGGGACTCCAAGGTGGAGGTGATAACGTAGCCCGACAATCTCGCTAGGATTGTTGTCCAGAATCAGTCGAGGCTAATCCCGAAAATGACGAGTTTATCATGGTATATCTCTCGTGATAATGATAGACGTTGATATCCATGTATGGCTGGGAGAGGGGATTGTCCGCCAAACTAAAACTAATTGTGTGCTACTAGTTAAAATTGATATAAATTTTGAAGTTGAACACATTTATAGAGTTTTATAAAATGCAAAAAAAATTTATCACTAACAAAATATTATTTTAAAAATCTGAATTATTATGTCGCATCATCGAGAGTCTAACATAATGTTGCGAAAAAAACACTAAAAAAAGTAGAAAGAAAAAGCAATGACTTTGAAACAGGCGCCTGCTACCGGTGCCGATTTCAGTATTATCAAATGTTTGAAAAATATTTGAGAAAATAACGCCAGCTTCTCGTGCTAGTTTTGGAAAAATTAGCACCATTGCTAGTTCTGGCGTTAGTTTCCCCAAAACTGGCACCAATTATGGTGTTAGTTTTTAGAAAACAGACTCTAATTTCTGACGCACATTAGTTTTTCTTATTAATCCCATATCATAAATTTTCTAATTTAATCAAAGAATAAAATCATGTATCAAATAATTTCTTTACTAAGAGTTGGAGAACTTAATTCAAGTCAAATTTAATTAATAATTTTTTCATAATTAATTATTTAATCTCACAATAGAAAAATGTTTAATCAATTTTTTTATTTATACTTGCACCTTTTCTATTGGCGCCAGTATTTAGTATAAAAACAAAAAAAATACTGGCATCACTATTGGCAATAATATCTTAACTAATTATTCACTATTAATTTTTTGTTCGAACTTATTAGCTTTTTAGATTGTCTAAATTCATATTTAGTCGTCGTACCAGCGCCAAATTTCTAATTAAATATGGCTCTGGTTTTTATTAATTTTTTAAGTGAAAATGGATGAATTTAAAAGTTTAGACTATTTAAAAGAAGGGGCTATTTTTTTAAATTAACCCGTTTTTTTACCGCTCAAAATATATGCATCCACGTAAACCTTCATCAACGTCTCATTAATTAGCCTCGCATTAAAAGTATAGTGAAATATATGAAGCAGTCAAAAGAAAAAAAGTCCACTTGCACAAAATCTCGATTTAATATCACTGTCACATACAATTCGAATTACCTACTTGCTATTTTTCTGAGTCCAATGTTCACTTCCAACAACCTCCGCCTTTTAATCAGTGCTTAATTAAGAAAAGAAAAATTGGGGCGTAGATTTCACTTTATCAACTGTTTACTTCAATATCAATCTTAATTAACATCAACTATAAAAGTGAGCCTTTGACTACTTACCAAATTTTCGTGATCATCCACACCAACATCTCAAACACGGCAGGATTCTAGATTGGGTGAGGAGATTTTAGCTCAAAGGGTTGAATGTAGATTAAAATTACATGTTGGCCCCTCCCCTCTCTCCACCACGTATTCATATAGTTTTCTCTTCGTTCAACTTCAACATGCGAGGTGGAGGAATTCAACTACGCCCGCCATAAGCAGGAGTCAGCCTCTTTCTTCCTTCTCCTGCCGCCGCCCCTGCCTTCTGCACCTCAGGTTGTTCATCGATTTTTTTTTCCTTGGTTAATGTTTTGCTTTAATTGTTTCGATGGAAGCAAGTTATGCAAATCGAATATTACCTCTATTTTTGTTGGTTTGATTGAGTTTTCATCCGGGAATTTGAGGCCTGGCGGTGTATGTTCCTTTTGATGCCTGTTTGTGCTGTCTTCTAGGGTTTATAAATGCTCTTTTTGGGTGTTTTCTTCCAGGGTTGGAGTTTGCAGGGACTGCATGTTACAGCACCAGAACTCCACAGTCGAGGGTTGTAGTATGGAGGGACTGCTGCAGCATCAGAACTCCACGGTCTCGTTTCAGAGGAATTACAAGAGCTGCATGTTGGATTGGCTTCGGATTTTGAGGAAGCTGGTTGAAGACAGCAGTCATGGCGGCGGCAGACAAGCTGGGAGTGAGTGTTTACTTTTCCTTTGATCTTAGGTTGAGCACCTTCCTTTTTTGGCTACTTTGATCCGATCTTAGCATATGAGGGGCTTTTCATAGCCACTTAATATGTTCTTTTTTATTCCCTAATCTATGGTAGATTTATATTTTGAAACCCCCAAAATAGTATATGTAGGTTAATATTATGTTCTTGTGCGCTTATGTTTACCTTTACTGATGTCACTACTACGACTTGTAGGAGCTAAAATCCCAAGATTCTACGCGCCTTTAAGAGTAAGCAAGAATGAAGATTTGGATGATGAAGCAAACTTCTTGGTGAGTTCAAATTAAAATGTTATCTAGATTACAAATTTCATAGCATTCAGTTGATTCATATGTTCCAACAATTTCCTTTTTGGTTCTTATATATCTTGCCTTTGTTTTATAAGCTTTCTTATTATGTTGATTATGTTTTCATATCCTTCAAATTTTGATTGGTGACTTAATTTATGTATATATATATATATATATATATATATACTTTATGTCTGTGCATTTAGGGAATTGATTAGAATGGCATGTTCCTGGTTAACAGCAAAACAGATGCAATATTTAATTAGCTCTGGGTCATGAACTGATGAACATCAGTACATTACATTTGATCTATCTTTATCCAATTATCTAATACTTCGGTTAGTGTTGTGCATTGCTAAATGTTGCCCTGTCATTTGCATCAGATTGTAGAAAAGGGAAACGAAACAAGAACAAGTTCAGGCAAGGCTCTTGTTAGATCTTTGTTGTTCAAAAAACTGTTCAGAAAGCAACATCAGAAACAAAGGTCTTCAAAACAGCCGCGCTTGACACGTACCTATTCCATCCATCACTTGGAATGCAATGATTATGTTCTTCAGGATTCAGTTAGTACTTACAATGATACTTCGAAGATTGATTTCATTTCACAAAAGACTGATTCTTCTCAAAGCAATGGCCTAGTTCCACTTTTGCCTGGCACCAGGAAGTTTCGGTCATGTGGCACGATGAAGCTTAAACATTTATCTGCAGATCAAGCAAAACTGGTGGAAGAATTACAAAATGAACAATATGCCTTGTCAAACAATGCACAGACTGAGTCATTGGTGGAGGTGATTCAAGATCAAGATCTTGTATTAGAGAATTGTTTAAAGGATCTTCGAAGATCAAGCTCTGGCAGAATATTAAGGAAGACTGGGTCATTTAAGCAGCATCCTGAAAAAGTTACATCAGAATCACTACCTTCAATCCTTGATGAGAATAGTGCTTATTACAGTTCAGATTTCATACCCCAATCTTCTCTTGTAAATCACTTTAAGAACAAGTTGAAAGATACAACGAATGAAAACAGGAAGGAGCATCTTCATATTTCATTAGATGGAATTATGGATAAAATCCCTTATGGCGAGAGAGTATCTGGAGATGCCACGAAGGAAAAGCTATTCCGATCTGCCTCTGCAAGGAGTTACAGAGAAAGCTCAAGAGGCAGTGTTAGTATTCCTCCAAAAGTACACCCTCATCAGAAAATTAGAAGATCTCATTCTCTGACTGATTCCTCGGATGTATATTCTCATAACTACGCATCCATTTCAACCAGTGAATCCAAAAGGTTGCCTGAGAGCTTGATGTTACTTGAAACAAATTTTGGGTTGCGAGAAAGGAACAAACCTGAAATCATTGAAAGAATTCATTCAAACCATGAATTCAAGTCCTCTAGCAAGAATGTCACTAATGAATCATTACATGGAGTAGTGTTGTCAAAAGCAGCACCTAGCTATCCATTAAACAAGGATGAGTCAGTGGACATCAGTTTGCCTACTGAGTCGAAGTTAGGAGATAATACACTTGTGAATATGGAAGCCAGTGTTGAACCTGATACAATTCTAGAACATTCTTTAGATGGAGCTGGTGGTGCAACAATTGATGAAGCACTAGAATTGCAACTGATAATGAATGAACTCACAGAGAACAATGGTTTTATATCTTTGCCTAAGCAGGAGCCTATGAAGCAACAAGAGTCTCATAATTTGCTTCATGGGACTGGAGTCCATGAAGTTTCAGATTTGTCGCAGATGTCCGATGGCCATGTTGTGCATGAGAATGGACTTGTCATAGATTCAACTGTTGAGCCAATTAAACCAAGTGTAAGCTCTGTTCTTGACTTGGTTATTGAAGGTGATCTTTTGAAGCCAGAAAAATATGACTTTTCAGCAGGTGAAGTTTTTTATATAAACCTTAATTTTAGGCTAGGTCATTAAGAGAAATAGCCAACAAGCATCAAGTTGCAAAGTAATTCACTTCAATTAGATTTGTACATTCAATCTGGTAGTCACTAAAGAATCAGCAGATTGAGCACACTACTGTATATGCTGTTGGAACAATATTACAAAAGAAATGACCCGGAACCCATAGTCATTCTCCTGAGGAGTGATTCTACCCCTTAGTACAGCCTATAGGCTAAGGATCCCCAGATTTTCCATCCCTGTGAGGACTATTGCAAGAAGGCTTATAGAGAGTTATATCCTTTTGCACCTCAAAACAAAAGTGAGGTTTTAGTAGAGAAAGATACCTAGGTATCATAACTGGCTTTTTTGACAACATAAGTTTGCCAATGAAAGCCAAATAGGTGGAAAATAAATATGAAAACACTAAGCTACAAACCATCATATCATACAATGTAATCTTAACATTTGCTTCTCTTTTTTGCTACCTTGTTTATATGAGCATACAGCCTCAACCGCATGATATGACACACAACACACTCAAAAACAGAAAGAAAGAAAATACAAAGGAACCTTATCAAAATGAAGAGGATAATAACAAGTGACATTTCATACTATAAGATGTCTATTGGATTTTCAGCTCTTCCCTGTATGACACAGTTTCATTTATGTTTCTGGTTGTAGCAGATTCAGAGATGGGAACAAGAAGTCTCCATTTTGAGGAACCTGATATTTTTCCCAAAACTCGCAACTCATTGGGTCTTCATATTTCTGATGAGATAGATGCTAGCAAATCTGGTTTTGGTAAAAAAGTTTTTGCAGATGCCGACAAATTTTGTACTCATGTAGATCAGAAGGATGAGGCTGATTTCAACTATATCAGGAATGCATTAAGGAAATCTTCCTTCAATGGTTTTGACATCGTTGACCCAATACTAACTGGAGAATTGTGGGACTCCTTTGACGATGTTGAGGTTTCATCATATGATTCTTCTAGTGATGTGTCAGCTGATCACCCGGTCCTTTCTGATCTGATGAATGAAATCTTATTGGAACTATCTGAAAGATTCTCTATCAGAAGATGGTTCTCGCGCTTCAATTCTTGCATTCAAATGATGCGTATGGAGTGCAATGTCCTTGAGGAGGTTTGGAAAAAAGCCAAATTGCATCTTAGTTCACAAGCACAATCCCCTCATTTTTATGAACATATTGTCGCTCGTGATATCCTTAAAGATGAAGGATGGTTAAACCTCCAACAGGATGCTCTGTGTATTGGCACGGAATTGGAGAGCCGTATATTGGACGATTTGCTAGATGACTTAATTCTTGAGTATTTTGAAGATATATGGGATCATCTTGATGATTTTGTCTCTTGATAGTATGCTTGTATGTTGTATATATATGAATTTTTTTCTGTAGGATTAATCTGTACCATGATTCATGTGTGCATAGAGTGAGAATTTGTTTACTGTAACAAATTCCATTCAGTATATATGTATTGTTTTCTTGTCACCAAGTTTGCAATTTTTGTTTCAAGATAGTAAGATACCATCATAGCATAGCATGCAAATTGCAAAACCATGCGATATTTGCTAGTCATTGCTTTGCCTTTCGCTGACACTGGTTCTTACAGAGTTTTTGGTAGAATTCACAAATTCTTGCTTTGGAGATCTTTACAATAAACGTCGTCATGTTTTTGTTTGCAACTTAGAAGGCCTTCGGTTGTCTTCAATTAGAAAAGCATGCAAATATTACTTAAATTTAGTTGCAAAGTCACTTGCACTTGTAATATCAAGGCAAGTCTCTTGAACTTTGAATCATAACATAGATACTTATAAAGATTAAATTTTTTTACATATGCCACTATTATTTTTATCATTAACATGATGATAAAAATATACAACTTAATATTTTTACAACCTTCTTGATAGGATAATTGATCCATCAACTTTATAGACGCAAATAATTGGCTTAATTAAAATACTTAAGTTGAAGTTGATACTAGTATACCTAGCAAGTCTTATTAACCAACACAATCTCATAAACTCTTCATGTAGGACTGAAAACACTTGGGGGTTGTTTGGTTGCCTGTCATTGGATTTGCAGCATTTATAATCCCTAGTTGTTTGTTTACCTACATTTACTCCATTTGCAGGCTGCAATTATAATCCCTACAAATGCAGGTTGCAAAACCGGCTGTAGGCCCAAAAGCCTGCAACATATAATTGCAGGCTGTAATTAAGGGCTCCCTGCTGCCTCGATGCCCCGACTCCTCTACTCCCCTGACGCCCTACTCCCCCGATGCCCTATATCAGGTATCGCCCTCTCAGTCTCCCATACCACGCTCGGCAGTCCAGCACGTGACAACGTCACAGCAGCCCTCCCTCCCTCTCCTCTCAGTCTCTTGGACCTAGTCACCTTCCTCGCGAAGGATCAGACTCCTCTCCTCTGCGTGCAGGTCGCCGGCGAAGGTGATGGAGGGCCGGATCGTTGGGTTTGACTCGGTGACGCAATGCACGGGCTGGCAATTTTGACTCGTGATTTTTCTACAGCCGCCAAGTGTCTTCACGTGGGCACAAGCAGATTGATATAGCCACCATCTTTGATTTTTTTAGCACCGTCTCTCTAATTGCATATTTCTTGCTCAAATTGAAGGAGTCCTCCAATTGGCAGCGCACAGCTGATGGATAAATATCATGTGGCGAGATTTTTTCCAAAAATCTCGAGGGGAACATTGTACAACGTAGGCTCTCATTGTATTATAAAAACATGTCTATTCCACGTTTCCAAATCATCCCGACATCCCAACGATTTCGTTTCTCAAGCAAGATTCTTTTCTGGTGGCTCTCTTCCCCATCACACCATCTCAAGCAAAAACAAGAAGATCAAGGACGTCACATTCATAGTTTTCAAGCAAAAGCAGAAATTCAAATTCCGAGGTGCAAAAAAATATCCGAGTTCAGACAATAGTTTTCTTTATAGTTTAGTTATCAGTTTTATTCTAATTCTCTTGTATCTACCGTATTTTCCTCCCCTCTCTTATAAAATCAGTGCCCTCGTCTCCCCCGTGGAGTAGGACCGGTATTCCATCGGATCGAACTACGTAAATTTTAATGTTCTTTGTATTTTTTTTAAATTTATTCGTTTTGTTATTTTTGTTTTTGACATTTGAATTTTAAATTTTTGTAGAAAGATTTATTTTCTTCCTAAACAAACTTCCACCGGTTGAGGAATCTTTCTTGGGTTCATCTCAACCTCAAATATAGCCTTGAAGTGACACAAACCATATGAAATCTAGGGAGGCAAAGTTGAATAACCAAATAATAATTCTATTTTGGCGCTAGTGGATTTGAAATGAACGTGATAAGATGTTTTAAGGAGATAAGAAAAGACTTGTTGATAATTCTCTTCTTTTTATTTCTATTAGCTAAAATTAATTAAACACGACTTTTTTACTTTATAAACCTGCTAATTAACCAAGTTTAGTTTACTTAACGTTTTGAGGCTCAGTTAACTATTTGTTTTCTATTCTGCTTTGACATATCATTTCAACTATTTTTTTTTTTGGGTACTTGTTCCATTTCAAAAAAGGATCCAGTGCAAAGTATAGAGTGGGACTTGATAAATTGATTAAGAAGGACTAATATTAGATGAGAAATGTGAGTACAGGTCCTCTCATTATTTTATTTAGATATCTCCATACACCACCATACTCTCTCATACATCATATCATCTTAAGTTACGTACTAAGGAGAGCATGCGTGCCATTCATGGAGCTTCATATCAGTTACAGCCGCAGCAAGCGCAGCTGCAGCTGGTTCCACACTTGCACTGGCTGCAGTCGCAGCTTCCTCCTTCCGCCACCTCAAACCCTTCAATCTGCCTGCAATAATAATAATAATGTTATACATATAATTAGTCTCCACTGATTACTTGGGGAAAGAAAGTTTAATTTCCCGCAATTTATAATTGATGAACTTAAAAAGCACTTAGATGAGAATTAAGTACCCCTTCTGGGCTCCAGCACCGAGGTCGACGACGGCCGCGGTGGTGGTGCCACGTTCGCCAGCCAAGCCAGGGTACATCTTGCACCTACTCATCACATGAAATCACTAATTACATCTCTCATCGTATCAATCACATATATAAGATTTTATCGATATAGCAGACTGTACCCGCCGCATCCGCTGCCGCAGTTGCAGCCGGAGCCGCATCCGCAGTTGCCGCCGCAGCAAGACATGTTCGCAGGCGAAGTCGCGAGAACGACGAGAGGAAGTGGGAAGTAGGAGTGAATTGAGAGCTGTGTGTGGGTTGAGGAAATGGTGGAGGCAAATGCCTCGTATTTATAGTCCTTAGTTCTTGCTTCGTTACTCTCTTTTCTTTTATCATTTTTTTTTCTCTATTCCTTTTTCTTTCGGCTGATTTTTAAAAAGAAGAAGATAATTGTTAAAGTCAGTATCATGCCGAACACAAAAAAAAATAAAGTTAATTATATAATCTACAGGTATCCGATGCCCATATATTATCATGATTAATTTCAGAGAAGCTTTTTTGTTCTTCCTCCAAAATGCATGGTTAGACTAACGATCGATGGTTAAATTCACATTTTATTAGACTCTAGTACCAATAGATAGGCAAAAAATGAAATCGTTAATTTGAAGGAGACAAATCAATAAAAATGATCTCCATCCCTAATTAAACCATTTTATATATGGTTCAAGGTCAAAAAAGTATTTCTTATTTGTTTGTAAGCGAAGACAGGCGAATATATTCCTCAATCCTCATTGCTTTTTCTTCCTAATTTCTTCACACCAAATCTTCTGCTACCCTTTCTAACCCACTGATCATTGTTTTACAAGGATATATTGAAAAGCATGCCATTGTTTACCTAGCAGGAATTCTTCCTCACCCCACCCACGGCCGATGAAAGAGAAAAGTAGAAATGTCATGACATAATTGAAGGCACAGGCACCAAGAAGACTGGCCCTAGAAAAGAGAAATTTTCCCGTAGGAGACAAGAAGTATAGGACCAAATTAGGGAAGCTCCCGATGAATACTTTAGTGCAAAGGAGAGGGCAAGATTTTACTTTTAAAAAAGTATATTATTTACTAACGGATTATTTTTATTACTGTAACCTCAAAAATCATTAGTATATCCTACACAAAGTGCATATGAGATCCCTGTACTAATAGTTATTGATCTCATTAGAAAAAAAAAACATTAGTATAGAGATATGTATACTAACAGTTATTAATATTGTTAGAAGAAAAATTTGTTAGTAAAGATGATCTTATACTAACAATTATTGATCTCGTTAGAAAAAAATAATATTTTAATATAATTAATTAGTGGTCTTGTAATCCTATCATGATTTGAACTTTAGTTGATGGAAGAGAAATGTTTCATCTTAACCACTCAAGCAAACTATAATATATGGTATGTATTTTTATTTTTATTTACTTAAACTATATTTTGGTTAATTCGGACCAAACCGAAAATTAAAAATCTTTAATTTTTTAATTGTTATCTGAATCGAAAATCAATTGGACAAATCAGTTTGGTTAATTCTGTTTTAGTTCAGTTGGTTAATCGATTTTTTGGTTAATTGATGAATTTTTCTCACCCCCTACCGGGCTATTGGGATGGGCTGAAATTTATCTGGCCTATTAGTAACGGTTCGTTCGTTAGTATAGAAGATGTTTTGTTAACGGATGCAACTTCGTTA
This sequence comes from Canna indica, assembly GCA_034359265.1. Lineage (NCBI taxonomy): Eukaryota > Viridiplantae > Streptophyta > Magnoliopsida > Zingiberales > Cannaceae > Canna > Canna indica. The sequence goes on from CP136892.1 coordinate 19,315,506, forward strand.
GTACCTTTACGAACGACCCATAAAATTCGTTAGTATAGAAGATGCTTTACTAACAACTCATAAAATTCGTTAGAAATTTTACTAACGGATACATAATTTGTTAGTATTAGTTTGCTATATACCAATGATAAAGCTTGTCCGTTAGTATAAGGTATGACTTTTAGCAACGACTGTTGTTTCTGTTTGTAAAATTTATATTTACTAACAAATTTTCTTACCGTTAGTAATATTATCTGTTAGTAGATGTCATTTATTTTGTAGTGTTTTCATCCTCGTGTTTGAATATTCTTCAAGAGTATTCTAATGATAACAAATCAAGTCTATGGATGTATTTAAGCATTAATATTTGAGGTTGAAGTCGACGATGAAACATGTGCATGATATACAAATCGAAAACTATATTTCAACACATTTCGATCGGAGTTCTATTTTACAAATAAATTTGTATTAATTGAGTTAAATATTATTATATATTTAACTTAATTATGTGGATAAAATTTCAAGAGTAGTGTACTTTATTCTGATCAAAGAGACATTGGACCAAAAGGTGAGACACAATCAATCGATCAATAACCGGTGACTCAATGGCTAATTTTTTGGCCATCATTAGTTAGTGAGGTACCACGACTCTATCTCTCTTTCGAACCTTATATATGATTCTTGCTCGCCTTCTACTCTTCACCATTGATGTCTAATATAAGCCATTCTTGAGTTTGAATAAGAAAAATTCTAATTTGAGCCTCTCTTGAACATACTTTGATTTCTTGCTAGCTTTTTGAATCCCTCTAAATTGAAGTGCACTTTCCTTGGAGGGTTGTTCATGCTTACTAGGCAAGTGGAGGAGTTGTTCTTCATCAACTACTAATTATTGTCTCTTTTCTAGTCATTTAAACATTTTTTTGTTTTTGTTCTAGTTGTTTAGCATTAATTTCGTGATTGCTAAGACCTAAGTTGGTCTTGTGATTGGTTACTTAATAGCCTTGAGTGATAAGGTATAAATACAAGCGTGTAAGGACATATATTTGGTTAATGTAGGCTGGGTTAGAGGTTGAACCACTATAAACACTCGTGTTAGCATTGTGTTTACATTCTTCCTCTATTTTATTGCTTAATATCATTGTGAATATTTGATTGACATATATAATTTGTATTCTTGATACTTAAATTGAATTCTTATCGATTGATAGAATCTTATTAGAGTTTAATTTAGTCGTATACATTATTCACCCTCCATCTAGCATGTTAAATCCTTCCATTATATATTTGCTTAATAAAAACTCACAAAATTAAATAAAAAATTATTGTAATAAAACAAAAAAGATAATAGATTGGACCGGCTCGCTAGCTAGGCTTGATCGAACCAGCCTCAGAAGTGATTCGACTCGTGAACCAGACCTTGATCAAGCCAACTTTGACTCAACCCAGGAGCTCCAGCCGACCCTGCAAGGATACTAACATCCTACATTTATCATTAGTGATTCGACAATAATAAATCCCCAATCTAGGAGATGATAATTGATCTATTCCAGGCGCATTCCCATGGAATTTCAAAAGACATCCTCGTCGAGTACCCATAGTTGCCTCATAAAACATAGGTGGACTTATTCCGTTCCAATTCCATACACCCCACCTCAAATTCTCTCACTTGAGCGTCGGAGTGTCTTTGCAAGTCACCACTGAAGCCGTGTCGGACCGGAACCATGAAGGCTTGCAGCACTCATGACTTTAGGCGAGAACAGATAAAATAGCACTATTCTATAGGAGAACACTTTCACAAGGCTTATAACATTGGTGCTTTGAAAATAACATTGTTACAAAGTGTAAAACACTAATGTAAAAAAATATGCTACGATGATTTTAGAGAAAACCCAATGTCTTAATATGAACCTTGTTTGTGATGAAGAAGAAAAAATCAATATAACCTCTTTGGCTGGATGAAGAAAACCACACTCTTTTTGGACTCGTGGAACAAGATGGTTCCCAATGCTAGGAGTGAGCATGGACCAGTTAACCGGTCCATTAACTTCAGTTTTTCAAAACCATTAATCGTAAATCAGTACATTAACTTCGGTTAACCATCATTTCGATTTCAATTTTTTCGGTCCGGTTAACCGATAATTATTGGTTAACCAATTAAAATTTTTAACCTACAAACATAATAATATTATGCAAATCACATATGGAGAAAAATCCAAACAAATATCAAATTCCAATTGAGAAAAAAGAAAAAAAAGTGAAATCACTTGAACTAAGAGAATGTGCTGCAAAAACTAATATTTTTATTTTTATTTTAATATATTTAAACGTCCATTTGAATGTCGAACACCCCCGTCGTCGTTACGTGGAAGACGATCAAATCTTGTCTGTACTATCGATTCAAAGTAAAATGAGCAGAATGTTGAAATTTCTTGGATGATATACGATTCAGATATTGATCCTTCAACAACTGCGGTGTTCTTTACTTTTTTCTTCAGACGATTCATGTATCTTTCAAATAAGTACATCCACCGATATTGAACGGGGCCACCAACTCGTGCCTCGTATGCCAAGTGTATCGGTAGATGCTCTATCGAGTCAAAAAATACAGGAGGGAAAAACTGCTCCAGCTTGCATATGATTTCAACAATATTATTTTCAAGTGTTGACATATCTTCGACTCGAAGGACATTTGCACAGATGTTTCTAAAAAACATACTTAATTCAGTCAACGGACCCCAAATATTATCAGGTAGAAGATCTCGAAATGCGATCGGAAGTAATCACTGCATGAATACATGACAATCATGGCTCTCCATCCTTGATATTTTGCAATCATCGACGTTCACACATCGAGATAAGTTTGAAGCATATCCATCGGGTAATCTGAGTTCTTTTACCCATTGACAAACATCTTTGATATGTTGTTCATTTAACACATATAGGGCCTTCGGTTTCAGATATCGTCCGTTGACCTCTTGTAACTCCAACTCTGGTCTTTTACAAAGTATTTTCAGATCATGTCGGGCTTTGACATTATCTTTAGTTTTTCCGGAAATATCCATCAAAGTGTTGAAAATATTATCAAACACATTTTTTTCAATGTGCATGACATCTAAATTATGTCGAATCAATAATGAACTCCAATAGGGCAATTCCCAAAAGATATATTTTTTCACCCAGTTATGTGTTTGGCCAAAACCTGACACTCTTTCATTGCAACCAAATACTATATCTGGAAGTGCTGAAACACGTGCTAACATTTGTTCACCAGACAACATCGGTGGTGGCCCATCTCTTTCGACTCCGCCCTTAGTAAATTTATTCCGATTCCTTCGATACTGATGATTAACCGGTAGGAATCGACGATGACAATCAAAGAATGAGATTTTTCGTCCGTTCTGAAGACTGATTGATTTAGAATGTTCCATACAATACGGACAAGAGAGTCGGTCGTGAGTGCTCCAACCAGACAACATGTCGTACGCCGGGAAATCAATGATTGTCCACAAGACCGCGGCCTTTAAATTGAAGTTTTGCTTCCGATGACAATCATAAGTGACAGCTCCCTCAGTCCACAATGTTTTCAATTCATCTATCAAGGGTCTGAGAAATATGTCAATTTCTTTTCGTGGACCCTTAGGACCCGGAATAATCATCGAAAGATAAATAAATTCATCTTTCATACACATTGACGGTGGCAAATTATAAACTGTCAGCAGCACTGGCCAAACTGAATAAGGAGTTGCAGAATGTCCAAACGGATTAAAACCATCTGTGCATAATCCTAATCTGATATTTCTAGTATCCCTAGCAAATGAAGGATAACATGTATCCAAATGTTTCCATGCTTCACTGTCGGATGGATGAGTCATTACTGTATCATCACGACTTCTTGCATGCCAACTCATGTAGGGGACTGTCTTTTCCGACATGAATAATCTTTGAAGCCTCGGTGTTAGTGGAAAATATCGAAGCACCTTAAACGGGATATTTTTCTGTCGGACCGATTTCTTCTCCTTGTAACGAGGATGTTGACATACATGGCATTTATCCAACTGTATATTTTCTTTATAATATAAAATGCAGTTATTTTGGCACGCGTGTATTTTTTCGTACCCAAGCCCCAATTTTCTCATTAGCTTTTTAGTCTTATAAAAAGTTGGCTCAAACTTGTTATCAGTAGGCAGCATTCCATTAATCAATTCAGCAATCCGATCATACGTAACTCCGCTGATATTACAATCGGCCTTGATGTTTAAGAGCTGTGTCATTGCTGAAAACCTAGTGTATTTAGGACAATTCTCATACAAAGGTTCATCGGCAGCTTTCAACATCTCGTAAAATTCTGCAGCTTCTTTATTCGGTAATTTAAACTCTATCGCAGTTTGTACTTCTGTGATATCAACCGCTGTAGTATCTGGTGGGACTGATGTCTGAAGAACTGGCCGATCAATATTATCATTCAGGTGGAATTGACCCCCAAGACTATCAAGTATCATAGTTCTATAGGGATTAGATTGACTGGATGAAGAAGCACCAGCAGAGGAAGATTCACCATATGTCTGAACGACAGGATTGCTCGACATCCCGACTTCACGTGACTCCCCGTGACAAGTCCATAGAAAATATCTTGGTTCAAATCCTTTGTTATATAGATGCAGAGTGACAGTCTCCCGATCCAAAAATCGTCCATTCAAACAAATGCGGCACAGACATCGGATTTGATCACCGATGCTAACGAAATCCCGATTCGAATAGGCGAAATTTAGGAAGTACGTTACGCCTAATCGAAACTCATTCGTTAAAGCTCCACGATCAAGATGTCGGTACATCCAACTTCGATCAGCCGACATGATTCTGTCAATCAATGACAATTTCTTTGGTTAATGTCTTTAGGTGAGATTGTCCTATTCCATTCGGGATTTATGTTATTTATATTGCACTAAGTACTTATTTTAACCGCTAACTTCATTCTAAATTTCGGCAGTATCTCCCTACAGTTCTCCGAATACGCAAATCATCTGGGCGAGAATCGGAGAACAAGAGAGATGTTGCCGAAATTTAGAATTATTAGTTAACAGTTAAAATAAAAACGTAAGTGCAGTACAAATAACTATATTCCTAAATTGTCCAATCAGGGACAATTCAAGAATTGTACATCGTATAAAAGATCATCTACTTCTTTTACACGAACATACAATCCCCGAACGGATCTAAGGTTTTGCTAAATCATATCCGACTCGTCGATGCGTACGTGAAACATATCAACTCGTCGGATGGATGATTATTTTCTAAATATTTTGAGACAGTTCGAGTCCATATTGGACAATTCCGACACGAGTCCAAATTAGACGATTTCGGCAAGAGTCCGAAGTTGACGATTCCGGCGCGCGTCCGAAGTGGACGATTCTGGCACAATGCCGAAGTGGACAATTTCGAAATTAATCTAAACCCTAATAATTAATCTAACAAATTAAACAATTAATCTAAATAATTACTTAACATATAAATAAAAAAATAAAAAATTATAAATCTACTCTTTTCGGCGCCGGAGTATAGTGTCCGGACAGTGTGTACGGACACTGTACAAGATCCGGCGGCGGCCATCGGCCGACCGCCGCTGGCCGAAACCCTAAAAATAGGGTTTCGGTCGGATTTCCCGCCGGTCGCAACGGGAAGAGACGGTCGGGCGGCGATGAATACCTGAAATCGGCAGTCGAGGATGGACGGCAGCGTCGGCAGCGGCAGCTCGGTGTCGTCGGCGTCGGCTGCGGCGGCGAGAGGCGGGAGGAGGAGGCGGCGGCGGCAACATCGGGATGAAGAAGGGTCGGGCGCGATCTGTGACCTTTATAAACTTATCAGCAACGGCTCACTCGCCCGTTAGAAAGCCATTGCTAATAAGTTATCTTTAGCAACGGCTCACTTGTCCATTAGAAAGTCGTTGCTGATAATTAAAATCATCAGCAACGGCTCGCGTGTCCGTTAGAAAGCCGTTGCAGATACAACATATCTGCAACAGCTTGAGCGGCCGTAAGAATGCCGTTGCAAATAGCAACGGCTTGAGCGGCCGTTGCTGATAGCCGTTGCTGAAGACTCAATTTCTAGTAGTGTAATTTTTCTTCATCTTTCAAGCATCGGTCAACGTCCTCTTGGAATTTTTTGATTTACCGTCGATCTTTTGATCGCGGACGTCGCGTGCTACTCAATTGCTTGGAACCTAAAATTAATTATCAATGAAATGGTAGTTCCGACACTACTAGAAAAATGGGCATCAGCAACGGCTGATACCGTTGCTGAAGAGAATCAGCAACGGCCGAGCCGTTGCAATAGAGCCGTGACAGAAAGTCGCGTTGCTGATGACTTAGCAACGGATCAGCAACGGCCGCTCGGGCCGTCGCTCAAAACATTATCAGCAACGGCCGCTCGGGCCGTTGCTAAAAATATTATCAGCAACGGTTTTACCACGGACCCGGAGCCGTTGCTGATAACATTAATAGCAACGGCCTCGAATCCGTAGCAACGCCGTTAGTAAAACCCGTCGCTAAGCCATTGCTGTAAGTCATCAGCAACGGCTGTCGATACACTTTTAGCAACGGCTTTCCCACGGACGGCCATGGGAAAGCCGTTGCTGATGACCTATACCTGCAAGCAGAAAAATTTCAAATTTCTAATTTCCATTGATACATTGATACATTTATCTGATACATAACTCACACACCCATACCCTCATACACACATTCATTCACACATCACAAACACACCAAGATATACATCAAAACAATTATATTTATATTGATAATTATCCACGATAGTATAAAAACAATTCAAATGCAAAATTGAAGTATCAATATCCAAACAAAATAAGTTTAACAAGTTCAATATCTCAGTAACAAGTTCAATATCCAAACAAAAAATCTCACGATCACGATGGAGGATGGTCTGGATCATATGGCGGGGTCTGGAGTGCTTGAGTGTACACCGGCGTGGACTGACTCGAGGACGATGGATTAGATGATGCCGAAGAGATGCCTGCTGCGGGATGACCTGACATGTTGCGTAGCATAGCATGCATCTCCTCCATCATCTGACTCTGACGCGCGACCGTCTCCTCTAGAGTCCTTATTCTGCTACTATGATCATAACTGGATCTAGAGGTAGACGGCCGCTCACCAGCGACCGGAGGGGTCGGTGCCCCAAGTGGCCCTAGCACGGCTCGCGCATGACCACTATCTGCGAAGCCATATACGCGGCCATGGTCCCAGCCACCTGCGGCCTCGACCCACGATGCTGCGTCAAAGTCCTCGGGGGTACCCCCGCGCTGCACCACCCTCTGGCTGTACGTCTCCTACTCGAGTTTGATTTTTTGTTTAATATTTATCATAAAACTTAAATTATAAATATATAATGAATAATTTAAACAAATATATAATTACCACAATGTAAGGAGCGCGGTTGTCGATGTACTCCCCCGTCCCATGTGCTCGACGGTGAGTCCGCTCAAACACCGCCATCGGGGAGGGTCGCTGGACAGTCCCGTCATCCGACACCGTCGTCTACATTTACAAAACAAATACATTAATTAGTACACATAATAACAAATAAAATATATAATTAAACGATATACTTACCATACGGTTTGCGTGCACTACAAATGCAACAGAGCCGCCGGTGTGACGCGCTGCTCCCCCCGACATGCGATTTCTAGCCGCATTCTGAGAAACCTCCTGCCATCGATCCGTCGACCATATCCCCACGAGCTGGTCCCATATATCCGGAGTAATCCAGCTGGGGCCGTATCCCCGAGTCTCCGCGATGTTAGTGGTCCCAGCTCGGACCATCGCTCGGGACCGAGCCTGCCCCAGCTGCCCGTTGTACCTTGCCCGGGAAATAGACTCCCAGGCAGCGTAAATGAAGGACCTCTGGTCCTCGGCCCATGTATAGCGAGCCTGCAAAATAATAATATCAGTACCAATTCTTAATATATCATCATGCATGTAAAAAAAAAAAAATACGTGCCTCAAACTCGCGCCATAACATGTCGACGTGCTCGCTAGGCACGTGAGACCACGTAGGCCATGCCCCGTGCATGTATCGTCGAATAGTAGAAGAAATGCTCCTCGGCACTTCTTCTTGCTCGAACCTGCACAACAAAAATAAATTTTAATATTATATTATGATATAATGAATTTGTAATGATTCATAATTCATGATATATTACCGCTCCCCAATCACGCTGATCAATCTATGTGACTCTGTGGCTGGTGGAGGCTGCCACCTGTTCGGCCCGCGTGGCCGCCTGCGTCTGGATGTACTAGCCTCGGCAGTATCATCCTCATGAGGATCAGCAACAGGAGGATCAGCAACAGGAGTAAGTGCTGGAGTCTCACCGATCGGAGACTCCGAAGCTCTCCTGCGTCGATAACCACGACCAGACATATCTGTCGAACAGACATATAATCAGATTATTGTATAAATAGTAGAGATATATTTAATAAAATATATATACTTTACAATTATTCCTCATCATCTGAATAATAGTCTTCGAATTCTTCTTCTTCTTCTTCCTCTTCTTCCTCTTCGTCATCTTCTTCATCTCCAGCTGATGTCTGAAGAACTGGCCGATCAACATTATCATTCAGGTGGAATTGACCCCCAAGACTATCAAGTATCATAGTTCTATAGGGATTACATTGACTGGATGAAGAAGCACCAGCAGAGGAAGATTCACCATATGTCTGAACGACAGGATTGCTCGACGTCCCGACTTCGCGTGACTCCCCGTGACAAGTCCATAGAAAATATCTTGGTGTAAATCCTTTGGTATATAGATGCAGAGTGACAGTCTCCCGATCCAAAAATCGTCCATTCGAACAAATGCGGCACGGACATCGGATTTGATCACCCACGCTAACGAAATTCCGATTCGAATAGGCGAAATTTAGGAAGTACGTTACGCCTAATCGAAACTCATTCGTTAAAGCTCCACGATCAAAACGTCGGTACATCCAACTTCGATCAGCCGACATGATTCTGTCAATCAATGACAATTTCTTTGGTTAATGTCTTTAGGTGAGATTGTCCTATTCCATTAGGGATTTATGTTATTCGTACTGCACTTACGTTTTTATTTTAACTGTTAACTAATTATTCTAAATTTCGACAGCATCTCCCTACAGTTCTCCGAATACGCATATCATCTGGGCGCGTATCGGAGAACAAGAGAGATGTTGCCGAATTTTAGAATAATTAGTTAACAGTTAAAATAAAAACGTAAGTGCAGTACAAATAACTATATTCCCAAATTGTCCAATCAGGGACAATTCAAGAATTGTACGTCGTATAAAAGATCATATACTTCTTTTACACGAACATACAATCCCCGAACGGATCTAAGGTTTTGCTAAATCATATCCGATTCGTCGATGTGTACGTGAAACATATCAACTCGTCGGATGGATGATTATTTTCTAAATGTTTCGAGACAGTTCGAGTCCATATTGGACGATTTCGGCGCGCGTCCGAAGTGGACGATTCCGGCGCGAGTCCGAAGTGGACGATTCCGGCGCGAGTCCGAATTGGACGATTCCGGCGCGCGTCCGAAGTGGACGATTCCGGCGCGCGTCCGAAGTGGACGATTCCGGCGCGAGTCCGAATTGGACGATTCCGGCGCGCGTCCGAAGTGGACGATTCCGGCGCGAGTCCGAATTGGACGATTCCGGCGCGCGTCCGAAATTAATCTAAACCCTAATAATTAATCTAACAAATTAAACAATTAATCTAAACAATTAATTAACATTTATAAATTAATTAATTAACAATTTCAAAACAATAATATATATATATATATATATATTCCGGCGCCGGAGTCCACCCTCCGGCGCCGGCGTACAGTGGCCGGACACACTGTCCGGCCACTGTAGAAGGTCCGGCGGCGGCCATAGGCCGACCGCCGCCGGCCGAAACCCTAGAAATAGGGTTTCGGTCGGATTTTAACATCTCCGGCCGATCAACATACCGGCAGCAGCGGCAGCGGCAGCGGCGCGGCGGCGTCGGCAGCAACGGCAGCAGCGGCGAAGGTCGGCAGGAGCGGCGGCGGCAGAAGCGGGAGGAAGAAGGTTCGGGCGCGAGACCGTGCCCTATATAAACTTATCAGCAACGGCTCACTCGCCCGTTAGAAAGCCGTTGCTGATAAGTTATCATCAGCAACGGCTCACTTATCCGTTAGTAAGCCGTTGCTGAAGATTAAATAATCAGCAACGGCTCGCCTTTCCGTCAGAAAGCCGTTGCTGATAATTAAAATAATCCGCAACGGCTCGGTTGTCCGTTAGAAAGCCGTTGCAGATACATATATCTGCAACGGCTCGAGCGGCCGTAAGAACGCCGTTGCAAATAGCAACGGCTTGATCGGCCGTTGCTGATAGCCGTTGCTGAAGACCAAGTTTGTAGTAGTGCGAGTTTATTATCATCAAAATCGAGATTAAGACCAATGTTGAAAGCCTTAGGATGGCAAGTACTCCAACCACTGGGCCACTTGTCGCCAAGAAAAATCGGGTATTTCCCCAAGAGAATGCATGGAGCAGCACTTGAGATGAGATTTGGAAGAGGATGCAAGTATTCAAAAGATAAGTTTGGTTGATTGAATTGATGCTTGTTGTGGGGGCGGTCGAAATCAACACTACTATAAGTTTTGTGGCATTTCCCCTGTTCGAAATTGGGGAAAAAATCACGGATGAAAATCTGAGGAAGACGAAGTCTGATTGGTGGAGAGAAGGGGGGCTCGTCGGAGTTTTCTTTATTCCACTATTTTGATCGAATCTGTAATAACCGTGCTGATTTTAATTTAATTTAAAAATTTCAACAAGAAATTTGGAATGCGCGTCAGGGCGAGTCGAGTGAATCGCCGGAGGTCGCTATCGAAGGTATAACACTTACGCATGAGGAATTGATCTTTATCTAATAGGAATTTGACTATGGGTTCCAATCGGGTCTGGAAACTACTCCGGGCGTGGTTGGGTTGAGCTTGAGGCCCAACTTAAGTCAATTCAAGATAAGGGGTATTGTGATAATTTAGCTTTAAGTGAGAAAATAAATAAAATAAAAGGGAGGGCTGATCGTACGGCTCCAAGGGAGGAGCCGCATGCAGCCCAAGAGATTGTCGCAGGGGACGTCGTCGTGCTTGCTCGCGGGAGTTTCCCTTCTCAAGAGCAACATCCCAAGGTGAGTGATGTTGTTTCTCCCCATTAGGAGTGGTTGTGCATGAATTGTTGACCGTAATTTGAGATTTTCAGAGGACATGCCTTCCCTATGGTGTTCGTTTGGATTAGGACAGAAATAGGGTATGTTTAGGGCAAATTTAGAGCATGTTTAGGGCTGGAGTTGTGCATTTGTGGTTGCCAAATTTTCATGTACCCGAGTTGCTAAATTCTGAAATTTTTCTTTGGAAGGTAACTAGGACTGGGTTGCCCGAATTTTCCCATGGTGTTCGATCGGCACATGTGATTACTGACTTTTTTTTGCCAGGACTTAAGTTGAGTGTTCAAGTCGGTTGTGAGGCGAGTTTCAACGATTTCAAGAACAGAATTGTTGACTATAGATAACCTATTATGGCTGAAATTTCAACCTGAAAAACCTTTAAATGTTTGCTGAAAATTTTCTTGTTAAAAGGGCTGATTTTATTATTAAGGATTTCTAGTCTAAGGGCTTGATACACTACAGAAAATTTCAGGTTCGTGGGTTCGTTGTATTGCTGAAAATTTTCAGCCTTGCATGTACATTCCGTAGCTGAAATTTTAGCTTTGCATATATAGTTGGTTGTTGGATTTATTTAGGCTGAAGTTAATATGTATAGTTGGAGCCGGATTATAGTGCCGATCTATTTCTGAAATTTTCAGTTAAAAGCTTATCACATAGCTGAAAATTTCAGGTTAACAATTCATTGCTTTGTTGAAAATTTTCAGCCTAGTATATGTAGGTTGTTGCTGAAATTTTCGGGTTGCGAACTACGTACTGATATAGCCTATGTTGCACGAAAACTAAAACAGGAAACGCGACACGACACGATACAAAATGGGGAAACGTTGATTTTAAAATATATAGGACACGAAACGTTGGGGAAACGTTAAATTAACTAATTTTTTAAATAATTAATATAACTTAAATAATGTATAAAAATATATTAAAAATATTTTTCTAATTTTAGTTAGCAATATCATGTAACAAAATAAAATACTAAACATTGTTACTAAAATAAACATTATAACTTCATCGTTACTAAAAAATAATAAAGACGAAATAATCACAATATCTAATCTTAAAATCATAAAATAAACTTATAAAGTTTTGTTGACTCTTTAACAAATTACATGTTAGTCTGATCTAATTACCACCACATCATCAACGTCGTCACAGTCAGTACCATCATCTTTTTCCCTATCACCACCGCCATCATCCGTGAAAAGTATAGTTTCCATCTCTGCTTCATCAAGAGAAAGATTTGCAACCTCAAGAATGCCAACATCTTCGAAAGAGCAAAATTCATCACCTCCTATATCCCACATTTTGGTTCGCTCAATATAATATTCTGGACATCTTCTTGACAAGAGGCGAAGATTGCTATGAATAAAAACTAAATCTTCGGCACGTTTTGGAGTTAATCTATTCCTTCTTAATGAATTGATAAAGGAATAAGTACTCCAATTTCGTTCACAACATGATGATGAAGATGGTTGTCCAAGTAACTTGAAAGAAATACTTTGAAGCAAATGAGCACTTGCACCATGGATTGCCCACCAACATTGGCATCCATATGATACCTGTTATACAACGATTCAGAATCTGCAAACTCTCCCATGCATCTTCAATGTAAAATTAGCAAACTCAGAATTAGCTCTTGTTCGATCTTCCATGCCAGGAAAGAACCTCTTAAAGCATTTTATTCTTTCTCGAGAGATTTCTAAATCTTGATGTGGAGCAACTCTTCTTGTATCCTCGTTAAGCTATACATCACTATAGTACATTTTTCAAACACAAAATGCAATTATTATAAAATGTTAGAATATAAAAATACAAAAGATATAAAGAACTTATAAATAATGTACTTACTTGGGATTTAATGAGTGTGCCAAACAATGAAGGAGAGTGTTATTCATCGTCCACCGTTCAATGAGTATAGAATGTACTACATCATAAAAAGAAGAAGATTCTCCCAATTGTTTGCCTTCATGTCGATATATTGCAGCTTTTACATTTTCAATCGTTGAATCCCACATTTCATAAACCAAGTGAAGACATGGTTTATCTGTATCACAAGCTCGAATCATCTCATATATAGGACCAGTGAAAGAAAGAATGTAATCAATTTTGTCCCACCAAACATCATCTAGAATTTTCTCTTTCACAAATCTAGCTCTTCCTAAATCATCCTCTCTATAAGAAAACCACTGCTCACTGATAACCATTGCTTGCAAGCCACGCTTAATAAGCTTAAATTTTTTAAGCATAATAATAACTGATGTGAAACGTGTCTCTGCAAGTGCAAGCAATTTTAAAGAGACAAATTTGTTAAAAAGAGCCAACCTCATAGAATGATTTACAATGAAATTTTTTATTTGCACAGCATCATCATGAACTTCTGTAATCCAACTGCATTCTTGATATGTTTCCATATTACTCTCAACATTTTTAGCTGTACAAATATTCTTTAAGGCGAGATTTAAAGTATGTACTACACATGGAGTCCAATAAATATGAGGAAATATCCCTTCAATGATTTCTCCAGCACCCTTATAATTTTTTGCATTGTCAGTAATGACTTGAACCACATGCTCGTGTCCAACTTCATCAATAACTTCTTTCATCAAATTTGCAATAAAATATTTATCTTTTATCTCATCATCGCAATTAACAGCTTTAATAAACATTGGACCAGTTTCACATGCTGCAATAAAATTAATCAATGGTCTTCTCTATGAATCACTTCATTCATCACTCACTATGACACCTTTCTCTCTCCAAGTCCCTTTGATAGGCTCTAGTAATCTTTCTACATTGACCTTTTCTTGTTGTAGTAATGTAGTTCTCAACATATTATATCCTGGCGGTAGATAGCCCGATATAGCATTATTAGCAGCAAAGACATAGGAACTCACGTAATGAGGATTCCTAGCAAGATTAAAAGGTCGCCCTGCGGTATAAAACATTCTAGCAATTTCTGCATGTAATTGATCACGAGCTTTCAGATTAAATGCTTTAGAAATGAGATTTGAATCAATACTCATCTTTCTTTTCTTTGAATCAACATTTTGAAGTCCAAAAGCATTAGGAGGCAATGGAACTCTTTTAGGTGCAAAGCTTCAAGCTCTTTGTTTGGCTTCTTCCTCTAATTTTTTCATCTCAGATATATCACTTTGCTTCACTTTTTTACAACTTCCAATTCCTTTATTCGGTAACTTCAATAAGTGAGCTCTGACTCTAGTATAAGTACCCTGTTTCATTTCATGACAAAAATTACATTGCCAACGAACATTTCCTCCCCCTCCACTTGTTTTATCACCCTTGGTAACATATTTCCACAGAAGTTTTTGATCATCATCCTTGTCACCGTTATTAATATTACCTGAACCAGAGTTAGACATGATTTATACTACAAAAAAAAATGATAATAACATAAATTAATAAATCATATATAAATTATATTAATCTAAAACTAAAACTAAATTGAATCAACTTAATTATAATTGGACAAAAATAATATTGTAATTAAAATTGAACTAAACTAATTAATAGGACAAAAGTATCTAACTATCTACTGTAATTAAAATTAATTAGAATTGGACAAAAATAATATTGTAATTAAAATTGAACTAAACTAATTAATTTGACAAAAGCATCTACTGTAATTAAAATTGAATCAAATAATATTGTTTGCAAAAAAAATTAAACAATACTGTAATTAAAATTGAATCGAATTAATTCAATCTAATTTGACAAAAAAATTTAACTGAATCATTTTTTTTTTATAAAAGTGGGACAAGCATGCATTTGATTAATATAAAATAAACTGTTACTTTAATTAGTGAATGTGAAGTGTGGGTAAAATAACACATTTGATTAAAATAAAACCAATCTATTAGTCTATTACTTTAACCATTGGACAAATCAATATTTTTATTACTCCACTGAGAAATTTTCCACCGCATCAGCGTAAAGTGATATGGAAGCTTTAACAGGAAGAAAAGGTCAAAAGGAATACATCAATACAGTGAAATCAAAATTCTTCTTTTCTACCGCACTAAGGAAGAACTCCGCCGATCGCTCCACCGACGCTCAGGAAGAAGATGAATCGGCGCCCACCGCTCCGCCGACCGTTCCACCTATGTTGCGAAGAAGATGAATCGGCGCCCACTGCTCCTCCGCCGCTCCACCGATGCTCCACCGATGCTGCGAAGAAGATGAATTGGCGCTCCACCGATGCTTCTTCGGCGCCCAAACGCTCCAATGCGAAGAAGATGAATAGAAAATAGAAAAGAAGGTGAAGCAAGATAGGAAGAAGAAATGAAATATGATATTTATTTAATTTTAATCCGATTTTTTTTTTATCAGTTCAAAAATCTCAGATTTGTTTCCTTATCAAGAAGGCGAAAAAAATGCATTTTATTTAATTTTTTTATTATCGGAAACGTTGACCGTTTTCGACACGTACTAACAACGTATTCTTTCGTCGCCGTGTCTGAAACGTTTCGGACACGGAAACAGAAGCCCCGCTGGCGTTTCCGTGCTTCAGAGGATATAGCCGGGTTGAAACTGATTGTTGATGAATGATTCTGATTTCTAATTGCTTGTTTGTGTTTGAGACGAGGTGTTTATAATCGAATACTTGTTGGAATGGTTGCTGAAATTTCAGGTATGCTGAAATTTACGAGTTTCTTGTAGGTCGCGAGTGGCCAGTTATACTCCGGCGTTGTAGGCCGAATTAAGCCCTCGGAAGGGCTGCCATTGGTTTTACTTGGGCGTAGTTGGAGTTGTCCGCCAAGTGCTCGGCGAAATACCCGACTATGAGGTGCATGCTGAAATTTGACAAGCATTACTGATTTTGCTAATTTTATCAAATATGAGGTTTGTTTTACTTGGCTTGGGGTGGTGTGGTGTATGGTCGAGAGTTTGGGGCCAGAGGGAGGGCCAAGTTGGGTGTGTCTACAAGCGCACCTGGAGTGTTCGGCAAAATACCTAAACCACTCGATCGAGTTGGCTTACTTGTGAGAAAACGTGCATGTTTCTACTTTGTTATGATTGTGCTTATGACTGATAGATGTTAGAATATTTTTTAAATATTTTATATTTTCATTTTTCATATGTGGGCTACAATCAATTGTAATGTTTTGATTTAATAAAAGCGGGTTTAATCTTATGATCCATTATTGAGATGTCTGTTAGCTCATGTGATCTTGATCCATGTGATTTGAGATTGAAACACTTAACCATGATTGGTGTGATTAATCAAGTGTAGGCCCGATTAATGAAGCCCGTGATGGACAGGCTCATATAATCAGTTATAAATAGAGGCTAGGTCCCCTCTATACACCGTGTGGAAAAACCCCAGCTCATATTTGCTTTCCCCATCAAAAGCAAAGCATTTTGAGACGGTGTTATGGAGGAAGACCCGACTTTCCTTGGAGATCCAAAAGTTTATTCCGCTGCAGATATGTCGTCATCAAGTAAGATCTGATCTTACCAATTTATTTATGATATTCTTATATTCATGAAATACTTGATTAAGATTTGTCTTACAATTGGTATCAGAGCAATTTTTCATGAATTTAAGAATTCATTTATGATGATTATGAGATGATTTTAATATGATGAATAATCTGTTTAAATTTTGATTCATCATGTTTGAATATTAAAATTAATTTTTTCTGTTCAAATCAATTTATTATTCTTCAGATATTTTATATTTTTATTGAATCGTGTTTTTATCCGTTGGTTCTCTCCCTGCTGTGTAATTTTATTTGGAGTGGATCTTATAAGGTAAATCAATAATATTATTTTGATTATGTACCTTAGTATAAAAAAAATAAAAAAAATTCTAACATTCTCCCACTTGGGCAAGATCAATTGTAAAATTTTAATTTAATAAAAGCGGGTTTAATCTTATGATCCATTATTGAGATGCTTGTTAGCTCATGTGATCTTGATCCATGTGATTTGAGCTTGAAACACTTAACCGTGATTGATGTGATTAATCAAGTGTAGGCCCGATTAATGAAGCCCGTGATGGACGGGCCCATATAATCAGTTATAAATAGAGGCTAGGTCCCCTCTATACACCGTGTGGAAAAACCTAGCTCATAGTTGCTTTCCCCATCAAAAGCAGAGCATTTTGAGACGGTGTTGTGGAGGAAGACCCGGCTTTCCTTGGAGATCCAGAAGTTTATTCCGTTGCAGATATGTCGTCATCAAGTAAGATATTATCTTACCAATTTATTTATGATATTCTTATATTCATGAAATACTTGATTAAGATTTGTCGGGCTGAGGAGCGCGTTGACATGCAATGCCCGACTCAACAAGTATGGATTATGGGCTGGGAAGTTCATCAGAGAGCCACACTGACAACCGACTCTGAGTGGCATTGGTTGGAGGGATATTCCCAACCAGATGGGGCATCGATGCTAGTCGACCATCCTTGCTCGGGAAGTCCGGGGCGAGAAGCTTGCTAGAGGGCCATCCTAGCGACCAACTCGTGTGATTGCTTACTTCATTACTCAGTATATTATTGATGATATTGGCTTGCATGCACGCAGGAAATATTTATTTGGTTATCAACATGTTTATGCTTCTTACATTATGTGCTTATTTATCATATTTCTTGGGTTAGCAGGGGCTCGATCGGTATGAGCTACTCATTGAGTTCTTGTGAACTCACTATTTTCTTTTATTACAGGCTCTGATCAGTAGAGGTGCGCCAGTACCTGGATGTTGTTGCTGGAGGTGCAAGCTCACCAAGCCGTCCCGTGTCGTAGTCGTAGGAGAGGTCATGTGTAGTCATGAGCCATGTACTCACATATAACATATTGTGGTTGAACCCTTGAGGGATATATGAATATGTTATGTTGTTGGTTGTTCCTGCACTTGGTACATTTGATTAAATAAATTGCATCCTTTTTATCGTATGTTGCACATGGTGTTTGACCCGACCCGACCCGAATAATTCAAACCTGAATAATTCGAACCCGAATAAGGAGACTCCTACACCACCTGATCCTACCTTAATAAGATTTCGGGGCCCGACCTAATTAACCCGAAAAACCAAAATTTCCTTTAAAAAATAAAAAAATTCATAATTATAAAAGACAAGAATTTTGAAATAGTGAAATAAAAGTGAAAATAGTATTATAAATATGACTAACCTAGAAGTTGAACTCAAAACCTTGTAAATCTTCGTTACAAACCTCTAACCACCAAGCCACCAACATCTCTCAATCATATAATATACATAATATATATATGTAACATATATTTTGGGTCGGCTCGGGTTATCAAAGTTTTCACCCAACCCGACTCGACTTACCCGAAAAACCTGAATAACCTGACTCGTGAATTTTTGGGTCGATAATTTTTTTGGATTATTCGGGACGATTCGGATTTTCACTACTAGAAATTAGGTCTTCAGCAACGGCTATCAGCAACGGCCGCTCAAGCCGTTGCTATTTGCAACGACGTTCTTACGGTCGCTCGAGCCGTTGCAGGTATTTGTATCTGCAACGGCGTTCTAACGGATACGCGAGCCGTTGCTGATTATTTTAATTATCAGCAACGGCTTTCTGACGAAAAGGTAAGCCGTTGCTGATATTTTAATTATCAGCAATGGGGTGCTAACGGACAAGTGAGCCGTTGCTGATGATAACTTATTAGCAACGACTTTCTAACGGGCGAGTGAGCCGTTGCTGATAAGTTTATATAGGGCACCAGTCGCGCCCGACCCTTCTTCCTCCCGCTGCTGCCGCCGCCGCTCCTGCTCTCGCCTCTCGCCGCCGCTGCCGCTGCTGCCGGCGCCGACGCCGCCGCCGCTCCAACTCTCGCCTCCCCCATTGCTGCCGACTTGTTCAGGTATGCCTCGCCGGCCGGCCGTCTCTTCCTGTGGCGGCCGGCGGGATCGAATTAATCCGACTGAAACCCTATTTCTAGGGTTTCGGTCGGCGATGATCGGCCGATGGCCGCCGCCGGACCTTGTACAGTGGCCAGACAGTGTGTTCGGCCACTGTACGCCGGCGCCGGAGTCCACCTGACTCCGGCGTCGGAATTTATAAATTTATATATAATATTTTATTGTTTTATAATTATTAATTAATTGTTTTATAATTTTTAATTAATTGTTAATTAATTTTTTAGATTAATTGTTTAATTTGTTAGATTAATTATTAGAGTTTAGATTAATTTCGGACGCGCGCCGGAATCGTCCACTTCGGACGCGCGCCGGTATCGTCCACTTTGGACGCACGCCGGAGTCATCCACTTCGGACGCGCGCCGGTATCGTCCACTTCGGACACGCGCCGGAATCGTCCACTTCGAACGCGCGCCGGAATCGTCCACTTCAGACGTGCGCGGAAATCGTCCACTTCGGACGCGCGCCGGAATCGTCCAATATGGACTCGAACGGTCTCGAAACAGTTAGAAAATAATCATCCATCCGACGAGTTCATTTGTTTCACGTACGCATCGACGAGTCGGATATGATTTAGCAAAACCTTAGATCCGTTCGGGGATTGTATGTTCGTGTAAAAGAAGTAGATGATCTTTTATACGATGTACAATTCTTGAATTGTCCCTGATTGGACAATTTGGGAATATAGTTATTTGTACTTCACTTACGTTTTTATTTTAACTGTTAACTAATTATTCTAAAGTTCGGCAACATCTCTCTTGTTCTCCGATACGCGCCCAGATGATATGCGTATTCGGAGAACTATAGGGAGATGCTGCCGAAATTTAGAATAATTAGTTAACAGTTAAAATAAAAACGTAAGTGCAGTTCAAATAACATAAATCCCGAATGGAATAGGACAATCTCACCTAAAGACATTAACCAAAGAAATTGTCATTGATTGACAGAATCATGTCGGCTGATCGAAGTTGGATGTACCGACATCTTGATCGTGGAGCTTTAACGAATGAGTTTCGATTAGGCGTAACGTACTTCCTAAATTTTGCCTATTCGAATCGGAATTTCGTTAGCATGGGTGATCAAATCCGATGTCCGTGCCGCATTTGTTCAAATGGACGATTTTTGGATCGGGAGACTGTCACTCAGCATCTATATACCAAAGGATTTGCACCAAGATATTTTCTATGGACTTGTCACGGGGAGTCACGCGAAGTGGGGACGTCGAGCAATCCTGTCGTTCAGACATATGGTGAATCTTCCTCTACTGGTGCTTCTTCATCCAGTCAATGTAATCCCTATAGAACTATGATACTTGATAGTCTTGGGGGTCAATTCCACCTGAATGATAATGTTGATCGGCCAGTTCTACAGACATCAGTCCCACCAGATACTACAGCGGTTGATATCACAGAAGTAGGGGCTGCGGTAGAGATTGAATTACCGAATAAAGAAGCTGCAGAATTTTACGAGATGTTGAAAGTTGCCGATGAACCTTTGTATGAGAATTGTCCTAAATACACTAGGTTTTCAGCAATGACACAGCTCTTAAACATCAAGGCCGATTGTAATATCAGCGGAGTTGCGTA
This sequence comes from Canna indica, assembly GCA_034359265.1. Lineage (NCBI taxonomy): Eukaryota > Viridiplantae > Streptophyta > Magnoliopsida > Zingiberales > Cannaceae > Canna > Canna indica. Next base: position 19,336,234 of record CP136892.1, read on the forward strand.
TGATCGGATTGCTGGATTGATTAAAGGAATGCTGCCTACTGATAACAAGTTTGAGCCAACTTTTTATAAGACTAAAAAGCTAATGAGAAAATTAGGGCTTGGGTACGAAAAAATACACACGTGCCAAAATAACTGCATTTTATATTATAAAGAAAATGTGTAGTTGGATAAATGCCTTGTATGTCAACACCCTCGTTACAAGGAGAAGAAATCAGTCCGACAGAAAAATATCCCGTTTAAGGTGCTTCGGTATTTTCCACTAACACCGAGACTTCAAAGATTATTCATGTCGGAAAAGATAGCCCCCTACATGAGTTGGCATGCAAGAAGTCGTGATGATACAGTAATGACTCATCCATCTGACATTGAAGCATGGAAACACTTGGATACATGTTATCCTTCATTTGCTAGGGATACTAGAAATATCAGATTGGGATTGTGCACAGATGGTTTTAATCCGTTTGGACATTCTGCAACTCCTTATTCAGTTTGGCCAGTGCTGCTGACAGTTTATAATTTGCCACCGTCAATGTGCATGAAAGATGAATTTATTTATCTTTCGATGATTATTCCGGGTCCTAAGGGTCCGCGAAAAGAAATTGACATATTTCTCAGACCCTTGATAGATGAATTGAAAACATTGTGGACTGAGGGAGCTGTCACTTATGATTGTCATCGGAAGCAAAACTTCAATTTAAAGGCCGCGGTGTTGTGGACAATCAATGATTTCCCCGCGTACGGCATGTTGTCGGGTTGGAGCACTCACGGTCGACTCTCTTGTCCGTATTGTATGGAACACTCTAAATCAATCAGTCTTCAGAACGGACGAAAAATCTCATTCTTTGATTGTCATCGTCGATTCCTACCGGTTAATCATCAGTATCGAAGGAATCGTAATAAATTTACTAAGGGCAGAGTCGAAAGAGATGGGCCACCATCGATGTTGTCTGGTGAACAAATGTTAGCACGTGTTTCAGCACTTCCAGATATAGTATTTGGTCGCAATGAAAGAGTGTCAGGTTTTGGCCAAACACACAACTGGGTGAAAAAAAGTATCTTTTGGGAATTGCCCTATTGGAGTTCATTATTGATTCGACATAATTTAGATGTCATGCACATTGAAAAAAATGTGTTTGATAATATTTTCAACACTTTGATGGATATTTCTGGAAAAACTAAAGATAATGTCAAAGCCTGACATGATCTGAAAATACTTTGTAAAAGACCAGAGTTGGAGTTACAAGAGGTCAACGGACGATATCTGAAACCGAAGGCCCTATATGTGTTAAATAAACAACAGATCAAAGATGTTTGTCAATGGGTAAAAGAACTCAGATTACCCGATGGATATGCTTCAAACTTATCTCGATGTGTGAACGTCGATGATTGCAAAATATCAGGGATGAAGAGCCATGATTGTCATGTATTCATGCAGAGATTACTTCCGATCGCATTTCGAGATCTTCTACCTGATAATATTTGGGGTACGTTGACTGAATTAAGTATGTTTTTTAGAAGCATCTATGCAAATGTCCTTCGAGTCGAAGATATGTCAACACTTGAAAATAATATTGTTGAAATCATATGCAAGCTGGAGCAGTTTTTCCCTCCTGCATTTTTTGACTCGATGGAGCATCTACCGATACACTTGGCATACGAGGCACGAGTTGGTGGCCCGTTCAATATCGGTGGATGTACTTATTTGAAAGATACATGAATCGTCTGAAGAAAAAAGTAAAGAACACCGCAGCTGTTGAAGGATCAATATCTGAATCGTATATCATCCCAGAAATTTCAACATTCTGCTCATTTTACTTTGAATCGACAGTACAGACAAGATTTGATCGTCTTCCACGTAACGACGACGGGGGTGTTCGACATTCAGATGGACGTTTAAATATATTTTGTCACTCTGGTAGTGCTTTTGGTTCTCGTCCATCTCGACACTTAAGCGATGAAGAGTATCATTTGGCACACTTGTATGTATTACTCAATTGTCCAGAGATTGAACAATTCATTGAAATATTTGACATTGAGATGATGCAAAAATACTCTATTCACAACGATCAAGAATTGGAGAGATTACGGAATCGTGATTTCCCTACTTGGATTCAGACTTACAGCAAAGATCACAGAGCTGAAATAGATGAAAGAATATTTGAGTTTGTTAGTGGACCATCGCGACTTGTGTCGTGCTACAACGGATATTTTGTTAACGGGTATAAATTTCACACGGTTGAATATTCATTTACAAAGAAGACGATGAATGCTGGGGTCTGCGTGAAAGGGACAACCTATGTTGAATGTGATATGGATTTTTATGGACTGGTGGAAGAAGTGATAGAGTTGCACTACTTTGGCTTGAAATCAGTGATCCTATTTAGATGTCCTACAGCAACGGCTTAGCGACGGGCTTTTACTAGCGGCGTTGCTACGGACTCAGCGGCCGTTGCTATTAATGTTATCAGCAACGGCTCCGGGTCTGTGGCAAAACCGTTGCTGATAATATTTTTAGCGACGGCCCGAGCGGCCGTTGCTGATAATGTTTTGAGCGACGGCCCGAGCGGCCGTTGCTGATCCGTCGCTAAGTTATCAGCAACGCGACTTTCTGTCACGGCTCTATTGCAACGGCGCGACCGTTGCTGCTGCTCTTCAGCAACGGCTCAGCAACGGCATCAGCCGTTGCTGATGCCCATTTTTCTAGTAGTGTTTGCTCACCCCTACTTCGGGGGTATGGTGTGCATTTTTGATCGATCACGTAATCCTGAGTTTGAGTCGTGATATAGTCAAAATTGCTTTCTACGTGCGCTGGCACACGCGTGCGATGCATGTGAGCGCAAGAGCAGACGTCGCTCGTATGCGTCCCACAGGCATTTGCTGTGTGAGTGGGCTTATCTTGCCCTGCCTGGCCAAACAGGGCGGGCTGAGCCTTAATTACTCCATTTTTTGTTTTTAACAAATCTAGCCTAAGTTTTCATGAATTAGGATTTTGATCGGGTCAAATTGAATCAACCTTTACAAATATTATTATTGTTCTCGTGCACATGGCCACAACTTATCCTAACTTCAATCTCGTTAAACTCATGTGTTTTGGTTCTTGTTCCATATTGCTTTATCTCCATTTGGTTCAGCTCTCTCAGAGATTCTTCCTTTTTTTCTTTTCAAGAAGAAATTATTATAAGTTTTCTAACACTAACAAATTAAGATATTTGCGCACACTTTCCATGGATTCGCAGTAGCAAGCAACTTAATTATTATGCCTACAACGAGAGAAACTACCACTAGTTGAAGAATCTTTCTGGGGTTGATCTAAACCTCCAATATAGCTATGAAGTGACACGAACCATATGAAATCTAGGGAGGCAAAGTTGAATAACTAGATAAGAATTCTATTTTGGCGCTATTGGACCTGAAATGAACGAAATTATTGACAAGATGTTTTAAGAATAAGAGAAGACTAGTTGATAATTCTCGCTCACAGCATCTCCTTTTTAATTATATTAGCTAGAATTGAATAAAACACGACTTTTGATTTTATAAAATAGCTAACTAAGTTTAGTTTACTTGATGTTTTCGTTAGCTATTTTTGCTCATTCTTCTTTGACTTATCTTTCCAACTATCTTTTTTCGCTTCTTGTTCCATTTTGAGAGAGGAGTGCAAATTATATTTTGCGTATATATTTTTTAAAAAGAGAAGAAATTTATATTTATCAAGATGAATGAGAAATACAAGTGAATTAGGGGGTGAGGGTAGAAGGGGAAAAAACCCAGTAAAGAACATAAAAGAAAATATATAGTCACTACTAGAAAAATGGGCATCAGCAACGACTGATACCGTTGCTGAGCCGTTGCTGAAGAGCATCAGCAACGGCCGCGCCGTTGCAATAGCGCCGTGACAGAAAGTCGCGTTGCTGATAACTTAGCAACGGATCAGCAACGGCCGCTCGGGCCGTCGCTCAAAACATTATCAGCAACGGCCGCTCGGGCCGTCGCTAAAAATATTATCAGCAACGGTTTTGCCACAGACCCGGAGCCGTTGCTGATAACATTAATAGCAACGGCCGCTGAGTCCGTAGCAACACCGTTAGTAAAACTCCGTCGCTAAGCCGTTGCTGTAGGTCATCAGCAACGGCTTTCGATACACTTTTAGCAACGACTTTCCCACGGATGCCCGTGGGAAAGCCGTTGCTGATAACGTATACCTGCAAACAGAAAATTTGAAAATTTCAAATTTCCATTGATACATTGATACATTATCTGATACATAACTCACACACTCATACCCTCATACACACATTCATTCACACATCACAAACACCTCATACACACATTCATTCACACATCACAAACACACCAAGATATACATCAAAACAATTATATTTATATTGATAATTATCCACGATAGTATAAAAACAATTCAAATGCAAAATTGAAGTATCAATATCCAAACAAAATAAGTTAAACAAGTTCAATATCCAAACAAAAAATCTCACGATCACGATGGAGGATGGTCTGGATTATATGGCGGGGTCTGGAGTGCTTGAGTGTACACTGGCATGGACTGACTCGAGGACGATAGATTAGATGATGCCGAAGAGATGCCTGCTTCGGGATGACCTGACATGTTGCGTATCATAGCTTGTATATCCGCCATCATCTGACTCTGGGGCTCCATCATCTCAGTCTCACGCGCGACCGTCTCCTCTAGTGTCCTTATCCTATTACTATGATCATAACTGGATCTGGAGGTGGACGGCCGCTCACCAGCGACCGGAGGGGTCGGTGCCCCAAGTGGCCCTAGTACGGCTCGCGCATGACCACTATCTGCGAAGCCATATACGCGGCCATGGTCCCAGCCACCTGCGGCCTCGACCCACGATGCTGCGTCAAAGTCCTCGGGGGTACCCCCGCGCTGCACCACCGTCTGGCTGTAGGTCTCCTACTCGAGTTTGATTTTTTGTTTAATATTTATCATAAAACTTAAATTATAAATATATAATGAATAATTTAAACAAATATATAATTACCATAATGTATGCAGCGCGGTTGTGGATGTACTCCCCCGTCCTATGTGCTCGACGATGAGTCCGCTCAAACACCGCCATCGGGGAGGGTCGCTGGACAGTCCCGTCATCCGACACCGTCGTCTACATTTACAAAACAAATACATTAATTAGTACACATAATAACAAATAAAATATATAATTAAAAGATATACTTACCATACGGTTTGCGTGCACTGCAAATGCAACAGAGCCGCCGGTGTGACGCGCTGCTCCCCTCGACATGCGATTTCTAGCCGCATTCCGAGAAACCTCCTGCCATCGATCCGTCGACCATATTCCCACGAGCTGGTCCTATATATCCGGAGTAATCCAACCAGGGTCGTATCCCCGAGTCTCCGCGATGTTAGTGGTCCCAGCTCGGGCCATCGCCTGGGACCGAGCCTGCCCCAGCTGCCCGTTGTACCTTGCTCGGGAAATAGCCTCCCAGGCAGCGTAAATGAAGGGCCTCTGATCCTCGGCCCATGTATAGCGAGCCTGCAAAATAATAATATCAGTACCAATATTAAAATATCATCATGCATGTAAAAAACATAATAATACGTGCCTCAAACTCGCACCATAACATGTCGACGTGCTCGCTAGGCACGTGAGACCACGTAGGCCATGCCCCGTGCATGTATCGTCGAATAGTAGAATAAATGCTCCTCGGCACTTCTTCTTGCTCGAACCTGCACAACAAAAATAAATTTTAATATTATATTATGATATAATGAATTTGTAATGATTCATAATTCATGATATATTACCGCTCCCCAATCACGCTAATCAATCTACGTGACTCTGTGGCTGGTGGAGGCTGCCACCTGTTCGGCCCGCGTGGCCGCCTACGTCTGGATGTACTAGCCTCGGCAGTATCTTCCTCATGAGGATCAGCAACAGGAGGATCAGCAGCATGAGTAAGTGCTGGAGTCTCACCGATCGGAGACTCCGAAGCTCTCCTGCGTCGATAACCACGACCAGACATATCTGTCGAACAGACATATAATCAGATAATTGTATAAATAGTAGAGATATATTTAATAAAATATATACTTTACAATTATTCTTCATCATCTGAATAATAGTCTTCGAATTCTTCTTCTTCTTCCTCTTCTTCCTCTTCTTCATCTTCTTCATCTCCAGCTTCCTCAATTTCATGATCGTCATCATCAGCATATTCAACTTCTAATTGAATTGACGTTGTGTCTGCATCCTCGAGTATTGGAATAATACGATCCACAGCAGGAAGATCATCTTCTTGATAGAAACCAGGAGGATCATTTTCTCCTACTATCGGATCAATTTTTCCTCTACCTTTTATCTTACAGACTACACGCCAATCTGCTCTATCTTTATTTCGAGCCGGATACTTCGCGTAATATACTTGTTCGGCTTGTGATGGCAATATAAAAGGCTCATTTGCTGCCAATTTCGATTTGTAATTAACCTCAACAAGTTTGTATTTTGGATGAACTTTCATGCCCCTTTCTGTTGTATCGAACCAATGACATCTAAATAGGATCACTGATTTCAAACCAAAGTAGTGCAACTCTATCACTTCTTCCGCCAGTCCATAAGAATCCATATCACATTCAACATAGGTTGTCCCTTTCACGCAGACCCCAGCATTCATCGTCTTCTTTGTAAATGAATATTCAACCGTGTGAAATTTATACCCGTTAATAAAATATCCGCTATAGCACGACACAAGTCGCGACGGTCCACTAACAAACTCAAATATTCTTTCATCTATTTCAGCTCTGTGATCTTTGCTGTAAGTCTGAATCCAAGTAGGGAAATCACGATTCCGTAATCTCTCCAATTCTTCATCGTTGTGAATAGAGTATTTTTGCACCATCTCAATGTCAAATATTTCAATGAATTGTTCAATCTCTGGACAATTGAGTAATACATACAAGTGTGCCAAATGAAACTCTTCATCGCTTAAGTGTCGAGATGGACGAGAACCAAAAGCACGACCAGAGTGACAAAATATATTTAAACGTCCATCTGAATGTCGAACACCCCCGTCGTCGTTACGTGGAAGACGATCAAATCTTGTCTGTACTGTCGATTCAAAGTAAAATGAGCAGAATGTTGAAATTTCTTGGATGATATACGATTCAGATATTGATCCTTCAACAGCTGCGGTGTTCTTTACTTTTTCTTCAGACGATTCATGTATCTTTCAAATAAGTACATCCAACGATATTGAACGGGGCCACCAACTCGTGCCTCGTATGCCAAGTGTATCGGTAGATGCTCCATCGAGTCAAAAAATGCAGGAGGGAAAAACTGCTCCAGCTTGCATATGATTTCAACAATATTATTTTCAAGTGTTGACATATCTTCGACTCGAAGGACATTTGCACAGATGCTTCTAAAAAACATACTTAATTCAGTCAACGGACCCCAAATATTATCAGGTAGAAGATCTCGAAATGCGATCGAAAGTAATCTCTACATGAATACATGACAATCATGGCTCTTCATCCCTGATATTTTGCAATCATCGACGTTCACACATCGAGATAAGTTTGAAGCATATCCATCGGGTAATCTGAGTTCTTTTACCCATTGACAAACATCTTTGATCTGTTGTTTATTTAACACATATAGGGCCTTCGGTTTCAGATATCGTCCGTTGACCTCTTGTAACTCCAACTCTGGTCTTTTACAAAGTATTTTCAGATCATGTCGGGCTTTGACATTATCTTTAGTTTTTCCAGAAATATCCATCAAAGTGTTGAAAATATTATCAAACATATTTTTTTCAATGTGCATGACATCTAAATTATGTCGAATCAATAATGAACTCCAATAGGGCAATTCCCAAAAGATACTTTTTTTCACCCAGTTGTGTATTTGGCCAAAACCTGACACTCTTTCATTGCGACCAAATACTATATCTGGAAGTGCTGAAACACGTGCTAACATTTGTTCACCAGACAACATCGGTGGTGGCCCATCTCTTTCGACTCTGCCCTTAGTAAATTTATTACGATTCCTTCGATACTGGTGATTAACCGGTAGGAATCGACGATGACAATCAAAGAATGAGATTTTTCGTCCGTTCTGAAGACTGATTGATTTAGAGTGTTCCATACAATACGGGCAAGAGAGTCGGCCGTGAGTGCTCCAACCCGACAACATGCCGTACGCGGGGAAATCATTGATTGTCCACAAGACCGCGGCCTTTAAATTGAAGTTTTGCTTCCGATGACAATCATAAGTGACAGCTCCCTCAGTCCACAATGTTTTCAATTCATCTATCAAGGGTCTGAGAAATATGTCAATTTCTTTTCGCGGACCCTTAGGACCCGGAATAATCATCGAAAGATAAATAAATTCATCTTTCATGCACATTGACGGTGGCAAATTATAAACTGTCAGCAGCACTGGCCAAACTGAATAAGGAGTTGCAGAATGTCCAAACAGATTAAAACCATCTGTGGACAATCCCAATCTGATATTTCTAGTATCCCTAGCAAATGAAGGATAACATGTATCCAAATGTTTCCATGCTTCACTGTCAGATGGATGAGTCATTACTGTATCATCACGACTTCTTGCATGCCAACTCATGTAGGGGGCTGTCTTTTCCGACATGAATAATCTTTGAAGCCTAGGTGTTAGTGGAAAATACCGAAGCACCTTAAACGGGATATTTTTTTGTCGGACCGATTTCTTCTCCTTGTAACGAGGGTGTTGACATATAGGGCATTTATCCAACTGCACATTTTCTTTATAATATAAAATGCAGTTATTTTGGCACGCGTGTATTTTTTCGTACCCAAGCCCCAATTTTCACATTAGCTTTTTAGTCTTATAAAAAGTAGGCTCAAACTTGTTATCAGTAGGCAGCATTCCTTTAATCAATCCAGCAATCCGATCATACGCAACTCCGCTGATATTACAATTGGCCTTGATGTTTAAGAGCTGTGTCATTGCTGAAAACCTAGTATATTTAGGACAATTCTCATACAAAGGTTCATCGGCAGCTTTCAACATCTCGTAAAATTCTGCAGCTTCTTTATTCGGTAATTCAATCTCTACCGCAGCCCCTACTTCTGTGATATCAACCGTTGTAGTATCTGGTGGGACTGATGTCTGAAGAACTGGCCGATCAACATTATCATTCAGGCGGAATTGACCCCCAAGACTATCAAGTATCATAGTTCTATAGGGATTACATTGACCGGATGAAGAAGCACCAGCAGAGGAAGATTCACCATATGTCTGAACGACAGGATTGATCGACGTCCCCACTTCGCGTGACTCCCCGTGACAAGTCCATAGAAAATATCTTGGTGCAAATCCTTTGTTATATAGATGCAGAGTGACAGTCTCCCGATCCAAAAATCGTCCATTTGAACAAATGCGGCACGGACATCGGATTTGATCACCCATTCTAACGAAATTCCGATTCGAATAGGCGAAATTTAGGAAGTACGTTACGCCTAATCGAAACTCATTCGTTAAAGCTCCACGATCAAGACGTCGGTACATCCAACTTCGATCAGCCGACATGATTCTGTCAATCAATGATAATTTCTTTGGTTAATGTCTTTAGGTGAGATTGTCCTATTCCATTCGGGATTTATGTTATTCGTACTGCACTTACGTTTTTATTTTAACTGTTAACTAATTATTCTAAATTTCGACAGCATCTCCCTACAGTTCTCCGAATACGCATATCATCTGGGCGCGTATCGGAGAACAAGAGAGATGTTGCCGAATTTTAGAATAATTAGTTAACAGTTAAAATAAAAACGTAAGTGCAGTACAAATAACTATATTCCCAAATTGTCCAATCATGGACAATTCAAGAATTGTACGTCGTATAAAAGATCATCTACTTTTTTACCCGAACATACAATTCCCGAACGGATCTAAGGTTTTGCTAAATCATATCCGATTCGTCGATGCGTACGTGAAACATATCAACTCGTCGGATGGATGATTATTTTCTAAATGTTTCGAGACAGTTCGAGTCCATATTAGACGATTTCGGCGCGAGTCCGAAGTGGACGATTCCGGCGCGAGTCCGAAGTGGACGATTCTGGCGCGAGTCCAAATTGGACGATTCCGGCGCGCGTCCGAAGTGGACGATACCGGCGCGCGTCCGAAGTGGATGATTCCGGCGCGCGTCCGAAGTGGACGATTCCGGCGCGAGTCCGAATTGGACGATTCCGGCGTGCGTCCGAAGTGGACGATTCTGGCGCGAGTCCGAATTGGACGATTCTGGCGCGCGTCCGAAGTGGACGATTCCGGCGCGCGTCCGAAGTGGACAAACCGGCGCGCGTCCGAAGTGGACGATTCCGGCGCGCGTCCGAAATTAATCTAAACCCTAATAATTAATCTAACAAATTAAATAATTAATCTAAACAATTAATTAACAATTATAAAACAATTAATTAACAATTATCAAACAATATAATATATATATATAATTATAAATTCCGGCGCCGGAGTCCACCCTCCGGCGCCGGCGTACAGTGGCCGGACACACTGTCCGGCCACTGTAGAAGGTCCGGCGGCGGCCATCGGCCGATCGCCGCCGGCCGCAGGGAAGAGACGGCCGGCCGATCAACATACCTGAACAAGTCGGCAGCAGCGGGAGGACGAAGAGGCGTCGTCGGCGTCGGCAGCAGCGGCGGCGGCGGCGAGAGGCGTCGGCAGCGGCGGCGGCGAGAGGCGTCGGCAGCAGCGGCGGCGGCAGCAGCGGGAGGAAGAAGGGTCGGGCGCGAGAGCGTGCCCTATATAAACTTATCAGTAACGGCTCACTCGCCCGTTAGAAAGCCGTTGCTGATAAGTTATCATCAGCAACGGCTCACTTATCCGTTAGCAAGCCGTTGCTGATAATTAAAATATCAGCAACGGCTCGCCTTTCTGTCAGAAAGCCGTTGCTGATAATTAAAATAATCCGCAACGACTCGGGTTTCCGTTAGAACGCCGTTGCAGATACAAATATCTGCAACGGCTCGGGCGGCCGTAAGAATGCCGTTGCAAATAGCAACGGCTTGAGCGGCCGTTTCTGATAGCCGTTGCTGAAGACCTAATTTCTAGTAGTGAGTTACATAGCACATATCGTTCTACTCTCCAAAATAATTTGTTCCCACTAGATGGCCCCTTCGATAGCCAACTCCAAAGCCGAGTTTGAGATATTATCAAAGCAGCATAAATATAAGATTAGATCTCTAATTAGATCCCAATCACAATATAGCACGAAACTTTCTATATACACTTCCCTCTTCTATTTTCTCAATAGGCGCGAGCCCAAGGGCAATAGTTGAGTTGGAAGGATGGTAAATTACAAGGATCAATCATCCTATGTCATCCCTGCTGGGTATATATATATATATATATATATATATATAGTCACGGAAGAGGTGCGCATCTACGACGAGCCCACACAAAGTACAAGAAGCATCAACTTGGATATTTGTAGCGATTAGACTGTTCATGATTGAGATGCTTTCGGGGCAAGCTCTTTGCCAAATGAATAGCACTGAGGGGTCCCGAATCCCACGATAGTTGATAAGGTTGTAAAGTTAGCCGGTGCATATATCATATACGGTGCCTTGTATCAAGTATGTGAAAAGAAAATATTATTTTGATCATAAAAATTTAATTATCACGCCAACTTCTCTACGTGAAAATAGAAATGTGATGCATGTATTTTATCATTAATTTAACAAGACAAGGAATTATCCAGGCCAGCCATATATAATATTAAGTGCCACTTGATAAATTGATTAAGAAGGACTAATATTAGATGAGAAATGTGAGTACAGGTCCTCTCATTATTTTATTTAGATATCTCCATACACCACCATACTCTCTCATACATCATATCATCTTAAGTTACGTACTAAGGAGAGCATGCGTGCCATTCATGGAGCTTCATATCAGTTACAGCCGCAGCAAGCGCAGCTGCAGCTGGTTCCACACTTGCACTGGCTGCAGTCGCAGCTTCCTCCTTCCGCCACCTCAAACCCTTCAATCTGCCTGCAATAATAATAATAATGTTATACATATAATTAGTCTCCACTGATTACTTGGGGAAAGAAAGTTTAATTTCCCGCAATTTATAATTGATGAACTTAAAAAGCACTTAGATGAGAATTAAGTACCCCTTCTGGGCTCCAGCACCGAGGTCGACGACGGCCGCGGTGGTGGTGCCACGTTCGCCAGCCAAGCCAGGGTACATCTTGCACCTACTCATCACATGAAATCACTAATTACATCTCTCATCGTATCAATCACATATATAAGATTTTATCGATATAGCAGACTGTACCCGCCGCATCCGCTGCCGCAGTTGCAGCCGGAGCCGCATCCGCAGTTGCCGCCGCAGCAAGACATGTTCGCAGGCGAAGTCGCGAGAACGACGAGAGGAAGTGGGAAGTAGGAGTGAATTGAGAGCTGTGTGTGGGTTGAGGAAATGGTGGAGGCAAATGCCTCGTATTTATAGCCCTTGGTCCTTGCTTCATTGCTCTCTCTCTTTTTTTTCTTTTCTTTTTTTTCATTTTGTTTCTCTATCCCTTTTTCTTTTGACTGGCTTTTGAAAAGAATAAGATAATTATCAAAGTCAGTGTCATGCAGAGAATCAAAGAAATGAAGTTAATTATATAGTCTACCGTTATCCGATACTGATATATTATTATGATTTCAGCGAAGCTTTTTAATTAGTTCTTTTTAAAGAATGGATGGTTAGTTTGACCTTGAAAATGACTATCTGATATTGACATTTTAAGTGCAAAGGATAAATTAGTTTGCTTTTAGAAAGCATGAGACTGTATTGATTATTAGTGAGAGAGATGGACGGATTGGAGAAGAGACTTCAATTCGGGGGAGTGAAGCAATTCTGTTGTAGATGTCAAAGTTGAGTATATCTTTCTTCCATTTTAGATTAATTCAATTGTAGAATTTATTATCTATCAGTTGTGTCAAATCTATATATATATATGATTCTTCACCATCATTAATTGACACGGTATATATATAAATATATATATATAGAGGTCAATATATAGATATTTTTTTATAACAATTTATTGAGTTTTAGACCTTATTTGTTATGTAATTATGCAATTATATATATAGTTAAAGAAAATCCATTTTGGAATTTGACAAGATTGGAATTTAGGAATAGGACTGAAATTTGAATGTACTAATCTATTAAATGTTTTTGAATTGAATGTACTTATTTTTCAAGGTCTAAGAAGTATTTCTTATTTGTTTGTAAGCAACGACAAGCAACTATTCCTCAATCCTCATTGCTTTTTCTTCCTAATGGTTTCACAGTCAATCTCCCAACCCTTTCCAACCCCACTCATTGCTTTACAAGGATACATTGAAAAGCATGCGATTGTTTACTTAGCAGGAATTCTTCCTCGCCACCCATGTCTGATAAAAGAGAAAAGTAGAAATGACCTGACATAATTGAAGGCACAAACACCAAGAAGACTGGCCCTACAAAAGAGAAATATTCCTGTAGGAGACAAGAAGTAGGACCAAATTACAGCAGGTCACAGTGGATGGTTTAGTGCAATGAGAGTGGGAATCTCATTATCATGAACAACATTATTAGCCACACTTCTCAAGGCATTTCTTAAACAGTGCAAAAGCAAAGGTAAAAGAATGGCTGTTGTGAGTTCTCGACCTTTCTCAACTCTCAAAAGCGTCCATTGAACTGTTCAATACTTCAATCCATGAAAAGTTAGCACTAGCAACAGCATTAGTTTGGTATATAGAAATCTAAAAAAGATATTGCAATGGCAGATTCTTTATTTGTCATGACATGAAATGTGACTTGTGTGGCTAGAAGAAGTTTTCATACAAAAGGCCACCAAGAACATATGCTATTAATTATAAGGTCAATAGGTTCTCCCCAGGACAAGAAAAAAGTCACTTCTCAGCTAGAAGCAAATAGTATATGGTGATAAAGATTGACATATTAACACAGGCATTAGACAAAACTTTCAAGCCTTTTCGTTGGATGTTACTATACTGATATATGATAAGAATCAGCAGATTGAACCAGATACCATGTGTGTGTTTGTTTTGTCAATGAACCATTTTTGACCTAAACATGGTTTAGGCTTCTTAATTATTTTCTTCCTCTCCTGTTTGTAACATATTGACAGAATGATTATTATCTTGATTACAATTTGTGTTAGATAAATCAAACTAAGAATCCTTTTGTGTTATTTCAATTATATCTTGCTTAGAAATTAATTTCACCATACAGTGTAATTAAGTAATTATTCGGTATGAAATTTCAAATACGGGTAACTCACTTACTACTAGAATTAATACATGTAAATTGCTATGATCCTTCTGCGACAGCCGTTGTAGTCAATCGGGAATAACCTAACAAAAACCATAAGTTGCCATCGTAGATATGTAAAATTAGTTTACAAAGTTTGGGGCGACCATCAGGCATCGTCACAAAGTTTAATAATTTGCGACAACAGACTTTTAAGTCGTCGTAAATGAGTAGATTAATTTTACGATTAGATTGTGTGTCTTCCACTACTAGAATTTTGTTTATTTCATACAGGCTATGAGCAACGATCGACCTAATCATTGCTAAAGGAAATGGCTTAGGGACAGCTACACATGTGATTACTGATTGCTAAAAATAAAAGACACACTGTGACGACATAATAACGACCATGTAGTCGTCGCATATAACTCGTGCATATCAGACATTATCGTTACGGTCGCTCTACGCCATTGCTGATAATAAATAGTCAACTTGAGCTGTTGTTGATAAGAGATTTCATTTACCGTGTCACGCCTGTGTTGTTTCCCTTTATTCTTCACTAAACACCGCTAGCTGCAATTTTTGTAATTCGCCAATTTCTGTGTCTGTTGTTGCACGTCGCCATTAGCCTCTCGTCATCCAAAACTTATTCTCAATGTTTTCCATCTCTAGGTAGACCTTAAAACCTCCACGCCCTTCCCTATTGCTTTGCTAACCGAAGCACTAAAATTAGGGTTTTGGCTTGTATCATCCTAGGCGGCATTAATGATGATGCCATCCACAGTGGATAGTATTAGTGACGATGCCATCCACAATTAATGGACGGTGTCGGTGACACTGCCGGTCAAGGAATCTCCAACGGGTAGAGTTCCAAATATTTTTTACTTTATTTAATTATTTTACTTCTTTATTCATGTATTAAGTTAATTAATATATTGATTAATTTTTAATTAATTCTAACTATAATTCTGATTAGTTAATTATATATACCTATATAATTACATAATATATACTTACACTCCATTAAACACCAATGAGACCATCCTTCGCAAAATTTACGATTTTAAGCTCCTTAGGCATCCCGCCAATGCCGGAAAGCAGAAACTGTCGCCCAACGCCGACATGAGCAAAATGTGCGCCTTCCACGATACCTATGGGTACACCACCGAAGACTGTGTAGTACTCGGAGACCAACTCGAGGACCTGGTTCGTGCAGGACGCCTCGACACGTACATCAACCACCGAAGGGAGCATGGTCAAAGCAGGAGCCGAGACCACCGACGTCGGAGCCGAAGTCTGACGCCTCCAAATCCCCACTCAAGCCAAAGAGAAAACAACCAAGTCGTCCACTCGGGAAACGAACTCCGAGGAGTCATCAATTACATTGTTGGCGGATTTGCAGGAGGCGGTGAATCGAGCTCAGCCAGGAAAAAATCTCTCTGAGCAATCATGGCGGTCGACAACACCATTCACTCACATCTACCCGCCTCTAAGAACCCGAGAATATCATTTTATGATTTTGATTTCCAGGGAATTGACCAAAACCTACACGACCCTATCATAATTTCTGTGATTGGAGGAAACTTCATTGTAAAAAAGGTCCTAGTGGACCAAGGCAGCTCGACTAACATCCTCCTCTACTCTACATCGAAAAAATGCAGCTGACTAAAGCCTCACTCACACCATGCAAAAGAGACTTGGTGGGCTTCTCGGGAGAAAGAGTCGACGTCCAAGGAGCCATATCACTAAGGACCACATTCAGCTCCCAACTGAAAGCAAAAAGGGTTGATGTGCAATACTTGGTCATCGACATCCCCAATCCTTCGTGATCTTGAAACAACCCTCCTTAAATAGTTTAGGAGTTGTTGTATCAACCTCTCACCTGGCACTAAAATTCCCCGTTTCAAAAAGGGAAATAGACGTACTCCACGCCGACCAGAAAGAAGCCCGGCGATGCTACAATGAATGCCTCAAGCAAAAAACCACCAGGCCAAAGAAAGAACCTAACACTTCACCTCAACATGCACCTTTGACAACTGCAAGCAAGCAAGCGACAAGAATCCCAGAGCAAAGCTCAAGCTAAGACACACGAAAGAGACCCCGGCCCAGCACATCTTAAAGGCCGAGTATCAACTTAAGTCGTACACGAACCGCCCTAATAGGCGCAAATAAATCTCGAACAAAGCACCTTCCTGTACATATAATTTCCTTTTTATCATTAATAAAAAATCACATTTCTTGCATTTATGTGTGTGCCCAAGAACTCTACAATCGTCTCGCCGTTGAACTTTACACGACCCCCTCGCGCGGTCCTACCTTACAATCCTCGGCGAGCTCGGCTTGACCCCCCCCCCCAGCGTGGTCCTCGGCCCCAGACCTGCTAGTTCCAGCCTCAAAGTCCTTACACGACAAGGACTCGATTTTCACCAGCTTGGCTCGTCGTCCACTGTGCCGCTACTTCTGGCCTCAGAGCCCTTACATGACCAGCACTCGATTTCACCAACTTGCCTCGTCGGCCACTGCGTTGCTACTTCCGACCCCAAAGCTCTTACATTACCCCTCGTGTGGTCTTGCCTTATGCTCCACGGTGAGCTCGCCTTCACCCCCCGAGCGCGGTCCGTGGCCACAGAGCCACTACTTCTGGCCTCAGA
Source organism: Canna indica (assembly GCA_034359265.1). Taxonomy (NCBI): domain Eukaryota; kingdom Viridiplantae; phylum Streptophyta; class Magnoliopsida; order Zingiberales; family Cannaceae; genus Canna; species Canna indica. The sequence continues at coordinate 19,353,204 of CP136892.1, forward strand.
GCCCTTACACGATCAGGACTCGATTTTCACCAGCCTATCTTGTCGGCCATCACGCCACTACTTTTGGCCTCAAAGCACTTACACGACTCCTCAAGCAGTTCTACCTTACGCTCCTCGATGAGCTCGGCTTGACCCCCCGAGAGTGGGCCTCGGCAACCGCACCACTACTTCCTGCCTCAGCGCTCTTACACAACGAGGACTCGGTTTCCACCAGCCTCGCTCGTCGCCACGGTGCTGCTACTTTTGGCCTCAGAACCCTTACACAACCAGGACTCAATTTTCACCAGTCTGGCATGTAGGCCACCGCGTCACTACTTCTAACCTCAGAGCCCTTACACGACCCCTCGTGCGGTCCTGCCTTGCGCTCATCTGCGAGCATGGCTTGACCCCCAGCGCGATCCTCGACCACCACGCCGCTACTTCCGACCTCAGAGCCCTTACACGACCACGACTTTGTTTTCACCACCAGCTCAACTCGTCGGACACCACGCCGCTACTTTCATCCTCAGAGCCCTTACACGATCAGGACTCAGTTTTCACCAGTATGTCTCGTTAGCCACCACACCGTTACTTTCGGCATTAGAGACCTTACACGACTAGAACTCGGTTTTCACCTGCATGGCTCATCGACCATCGCGCCACTACTTTCGGCCTTAGAGCCCTTACACAACCCCTCGCACAGTCCTGCCTTATGCTCCTCGATGAGCTCGGCTTGACTCCCCAAACGCGATCCTCAGTCACTGCGCCGCTACTTCCGGCCTTAGAGCCCTTACACGACCAGAACTTTGGTTTCACTAGCTTGGCTCGTCGGCCACCGCGCTGCTACTTCCAACCTCATAGCCCTTACATGACCAGGAGTTGGTTTTCACCAGCCTGGCTCGTCGGCCACCACACCTCTACTTCCGACCCCAAAGCCCTTATACGACCTCTAGCGCGGTCTTGCCTTACGCTCCTCGGCAAGCTTGGCTTGACCGCCCGAGCGCGGTCCTCGGCCTCAAAGCCACTACTTCTGGCCTCAGAGCCCTTACACGATTAGTACTCAATTTTCACCAGCTTGGCTCGTCACCCGCCGCACACTACTTCCAGCCTTAGAGCTCTTACACGACCCCTTGTGTGGTCCTGTCATAGGCTCCTCGACGAGCTCGGCCCGACCCCTCGAGCGTGGTCCTCGGTCACCACGCAGCTACTTTCGGCCTCAAATCAAATCCTTATGCAACCATGGATCGATTTTCACCAGCCTGTCTCATTGACCATAGCACCACTACTTCCGGCCTCAGAGACCTTACACGACTCATCGCGCGGTCCTGCCTTACACTCATCGACGAGGTCGGCTTAACCCCCCAAACACACTCCTCGACCTCAAAGCTACTATTCCTGGCCTCAGAGCTCTCACTCAGCCTTACCGATACCACTCAACCTCGAAGAGTAAACTCGAAATTCACTATTCAGAGCCCAACTTCAAGCAAACACCACAGGAAATATCAACTACATATTACGATGGAAGGCAGATTGTGACCACAACAAGAAATGTGCATAAATGCCCGAAGGCACAAAAATGAACCCGTAAAGGGGTGATAGTCAAACACTTCAACAACCCTTAAGGTGATAATTCATTACAGGAAGCCATATGGTCCACACACGAGTAATTTGAAATTTCTAACACCTAAGGGAGAGGGGATACCTCGGCCCCAGCCGGCGCGATAGAAGCTTCCCCTCCTGGAACTCCATCGCCCAGCAGGCACCGCCTGGAGACTACTGATGGCAATCTCTAACTAGAAAACACGGGAATTTCCTCCTTGTCCTCAGGATCCTCAAGCGCGCCATCCCTCACTTCCTTGAGAAGATCAACTCCAGTGAAAACAACTCGATCCAGGAGCAAAAAGTTGGGCCTGCTCGATCGCCCTACGAAAACCCTAAGCATACATATGAAGGGCGACATCCTGGAAATGATCCACCTTGATCACCATCGAGGCCTCACGCCGACAACCTCCACTTCTCTGCTTCAACTCTAGATACCTTAGTCTCGGTCTATAGATGAGAACTTTTCGTTGTGGCTCTAGCCAAATCCTGGTAAAGCATTGCCAGCTCCACCCTAAACTGGCCCTCCACCTCCTTCACACGAGCATTCAAATGATCAACCTCGCCATCCTTGAACTCTAAGGCCTTCCTCAACATCTCGATTTCATGGGATTAGGCCTCCGACGACCTCGACAAAGATCTCCTTAGATCGCCCGTCAGACCAACAAGCCGAGTCTAGAAAAACTCCCACGGGTCCACCCCCTCGGGAAACTCCACCTGGCCACTAACATAAGTGTGATCATATCCCTGGGGCGAATACCTTCGTCTTCAAAATGTTGGATCGAACGGGACTCCGATATCTAGGATAGAGGAAACCTCTTCGTGCAGAAAAGTTCCTCCAAGAGAAACGACAAAACACCCTCTCACGACTTAACCTTGAAAAAGCGGGTCTTGAAGTTCTTGTACGAGCTCTTATACAAACCGAAGATCTTTCTCCCGGGGATGCCACCGAAGGACACCCACTATCCCTTTTGTGTCCCTTTTGCTTAGGAGAAAGAAAAGTATACAATAATACATTGATCTGATTCGCCTCAAGCCAAAAATAAGGTCGCCACGTGCCGATACGCAGGCCAAGCTCAGCCTCAACGGTAGCTCGACACAGCTTGGCAAAGATACTTCCAAAGATCTCTCGCGCCGCAAGAAAGTCGAAGTCATGAACAAACTTTTCTTAGAGCTCGGCACACAATCCTCCAGACTGCGTCCGAGCTTGTGCACTATGAACTGGACTAGTACCATTAGACTCAACCGGATTAGGCCAGATAGTGCCCCGCACTCCTGAATCCGAGTCGAGCCAAACCAAATTGCTTCGCCTGGGGGCTCCACCTGGCCGCACTCCTGAATTCGACTTGAGCCAGACCAAATGGCTTCACCCGGGGGCTCCACCTGGTCATACTCCTGAATCTGACTCGAGCCAAATTGAATGGCTCCACCTGACCTTACAAGGACATCCACATCCTCCTTAATTACAAGGGATACTCCATTACGAGTTCGACATCTCCCGGATTAGCCTCGATCCATTTTGAGCAATATCCCCGCGAGATTATCGGACAACGTCATCACCTCCATCTGTAATAAATACAAATACGACACGCCTCAGGTAAAAATTCCAATTTCATTACCTCCACCTCGAATACCTACGGACTTGATCTGTCTTTTGCGTTTGGTTAGAATGATAAAGTGAACTCCAATATGGCAATTACCAATATACATATATATATTTTTAACCTAATTATATATATTGTATTTGGTTAGAATGATAAAGTGATAGGTTTTGGTCAAACACATATATAATTAGGTTAAAAATATATATATGTACATTGGTAATTGTCATATTGGAGTTCACTTAATTCGTCATAATTTGAATGTAATTCATATTGAGATAAATGTGTGAGAATATTTTTAAAACTTTGACGAATATTATGAGAAAAACCAAAGATAATGTGAAAGGTAGACAAGACCTAAAAACATATTGCAAAATGCTAGAGTAAGAGTTGCAAGAGGTCCGTGGATGACTTCATAAGTTGATCGAGTCATATGTGCTAAATAGACAAATAAGTAAACGATGTATGCTAATGGATCAAATAATAGATGGATATGGCTCAAATTATCTCGTTGAAGATGATTGTAAGGTATTAAAGACAAAGAGTCATGATTATTGTTATGTTCTCATGCAAGTGTTTTCAATTGCATTGCCTGATTTATACTTCATAAAATTTGAGGTCCATTAACTGAGTTAAGTTTTTTGTTTACATATATTTGTACAAACATCTCAAGTCGAAAATATATTAACACTTGATAGCAATATTTTCAAAATTATATGTAAGTTGGATTGATATATGCTGATGAAAAAATATTTGAGTTTACAAGTGGACCCTCGCAAATTGTAACAAGTTATAATGGATATTTTGTAAATATATATAAATTTACACTATTGAGTATTCATTTACAAAAAGAGAAAATTAGTTATATCCCCAACTATATTATCGCAAATGTTTTTCTTGACATGACATCCTCATCAGCATATAAATATGTTTTATGAACTTTTGCCACATCAGCATTCCTGAAGCATATAGTAATAATAATAAGTAAAATCAAACCCTATTACCCAATTCAATCTGACACTACATCCCCACATCGAAGTCCAAATCGGCCTCGCCACTAGCCCAAACTACCTAAAGGACACGAAGCCACCTTCTTCGCATGTTCATGCACCTATGTATTATGTGCGCATGCACCTTCTTGAAAAGGTGAGGGGATGTAAGAGCCTAATGCGCGCTTGAGTAGTACCCAGCCCTTAGCCCATACTAGGTTTGACAAGACCCAAATTCTGGGCTAGGGTCATCAGAACCCATGTGCCCAAGGGATGAGCCCAACTTGTCCCTCGGGCATGATTGGGTCGTGCTTGCCTAGCATAAATTTTGGACGGGTTGGGCCAAATATAGCTCGAACCAAGTGGAGTTCATACGGCTCACAGGTGAATATAACTCATTAATTTCCACTTCTACCCAAATAAAGTGATATGGGTCAGAGTGGATTCTGACATATTTATAGAACCAACTTGTTGACAATGGTCGACTACTTAGTGGCAGAAGGCCTTGTAGACTACATCATGAAACCACATGTATGGGGATGAGGGCTCTATGGCCTGCCATATAGGCTGGTAGATCCCATTCGTCATCCATGAGCATTGATAATAAGTATTACTTTATTTGTAAGATAATTAATTATAACATATAAGGGATTATATTATTTGCATAAGTATATTATTTGCTCGCTAATATATATTTTGTCTACTTATAGACATAAATTGGCATGGATCGGACAATCCACTAGCTGACTTCGATAGATCGTATTGAATGGGATACACCGTCAACAATACAATCTTGATGATTACATAAATAGGAAGGCCGCTATTGTTGGCGTAAGTTGAATTTTACATTATGTAATTTATATTTTAATTTATTGCATAATATATAGCTTAATTCATATAATAATATTATAAATCAATAACTTATTTTGTTGTATACACGCGGACCGTCATGCAGTGAGAAGGTTCGTTGCAGGGTGAGTTTAACCTTGTAGTGTGGGTTGATGCTATAGGTGACTAGGATCGTGGTCGTGTATATGGTTTTATATATAATGGGCATGCTTTGAAAATTGGGTGAGTTTAACCTTATAGTGTGGGTTGAACTATAAAAACAAAATTTTGGATGGGAATTGAATTTGGATGGATCAAAATTGGGCCGGTTGGCTTCCCACCCCTACTTATTAGTTAGGGAGTGTAAATTGGGTCATGGGTGAAGAGAAAGTATTGCAAATACTAAGATACTTGTAACTAAAATTATTTTGGAATAGCAAGTACACATATATATTGAATTTGTCTAGCAATTTAGTCAAATACTCAATTAAATTCGATTAGTAAAATTTGAGTATATTTATGGGCGGTATTGAACTAATGATGAGATAAAAATAATAGTTTCATGTGAAAATATATTAGAATGGTATTGACCCACAACCTAAACTACTTGAGCTTTTAGGTTGGATTGACTGCAATTTTCTCAATAGTGTGGCTCAAACTTAGATTTAACTAATCTATCAACAATGGATATCAAAGCGTGATCCAAGTTCAACAGTCCATCTCAAGAGGATCATGCCATAGGTGTAAGCTTGAATTTAAGTCGTCATCCACTATATATCTAAATGGGAAGCTTTTCTAATCGAAGGAAAGAGGATGATATTAATCAGACATTATTAGGAGGAGATATGTTGAATATATTTTGTGTTGTTGAGCTAGTTGTGACTTGTGAGAAGTTGCAATATGTACATCTTTTTGCCCATCCAACATTTTTATAAGAATTATTAAATACATGATGGAGGCTTGGCGTTAGCATCATTTGTCGTGTCGGGTGTCATGCTCACTTTTGATGACGTGTCGTCACTACTAGAAACTTGGTCTTCAGCAACGGCTATCAGCAACGGCCGCTCAAGCCGTTGCTATTTGCAACGGCGTTCTTACAGCCGCCCGAGCCGTTGCAGATATCTGTATCTGCAACGGCGTTCTAACGGATAACCGAGCCGTTGCGGATTATTTTAATTATCAGCAACGGCTTTCTAACGGAAAGGCGAGTCGTTGCTGATATTTTAATTATCAGCAACGGCTTGCTAACGGATAAGTGAGCCGTTGCTGATGATAACTTATCAGCAACGGCTTTCTAATGGGCGAGTGAGCCGTTGCTGATAAGTTTATATAGGGCACGCTCTCGCGCCCGACCCTTCTTCCTCCCGCTGCTGCCGCCGCCGCTCATGCCGACACCTCTCGCCGCTGCTGCCGACGCCGACGCCTCTCGCCGCCGCTGCCGCTGCTGCCGGTATGTTGATCGGCCGGCCTATACCTAACTATGTTTCGGCCGGAGATGTTAAAATTCGACCGAAACCCTATTTTTAGGGTTTCGGCCGGCGGCGGTCGGCCTATGGCCGCCGCCGGACCTTCTACAGTGGCCGAACAGTGTGTCCGGCCACTGTACGCCGGCGCCGGAGGGTGGACTCCGGCGCCGGAATATATATATATATATTTTATTGTTTTGAAATTGTTAATTAATTATTTTATAAATGTTAATTAATTGTTTAGATTAATTGTTTAATTTGTTAGATTAATTATTAGGGTTTAGATTAATTTCGGACGCGCGCCGGAATCGTCCACTTCGGATGCGCGCCGGAATCGTCCAATTCGGACTCGCGCCGGAATCGTCCACTTCGGACACGCGCCGAAATCGTCCAATTCGGACTCGCGCCAGACTCGTCCAATTCGGACTCGCGCCGGAATCGTCCACTTCGGACGCGCGCCGGAATCGTCCAATTCGGACTCGTGCCGGAATCGTCCACTTCGGACTCGCGCCGGAATCGTCCACTTCGGACGCGCGCCGAAATCGTCCAATATGGACTCGAACTGTCTCGAAACATTTAGAAAATAATCATCCATCCGACGAGTTGATATGTTTCACGTACGCATCGACGAATCGGATATGATTTAGCAAAACCTTAGATCCGTTCGGGGATTGTATGTTCGTGTAAAAGAAGTAGATGATCTTTTATACGACGTACAATTCTTGAATTGTCCCTGATTGGACAATTTGGGAATATAGTTATTTGTACTGCACTTACGTTTTTATTTTAACTGTTAACTAATTATTCTAAAATTCGGCAACATCTCTCTTGTTCTCCGATACGCGCCCAGATGATATGCGTATTCGGAGAACTGTAGGGAGATGCTGTCGAAATTTAGAATAATTAGTTAACAGTTAAAATAAAAACGTAAGTGCAGTACGAATAACATAAATCCCGAATGGAATAGGACAATCTCACCTAAAGACATTAACCAAAGAAATTGTCATTGATTGACAGAATCATGTCGGCTGATCGAAGTTGGATGTACCGACGTCTTGATCGTGGAGCTTTAACAAATGAGTTTCGATTAGGCGTAACGTACTTTCTAAATTTCGCCTATTCGAATCGGAATTTCGTTAGCATGGGTGATCAAATCCGATGTCCGTGCCGCATTTGTTCGAATGGACGATTTTTGGATCGGGAGACTGTCACTCTGCATCTATATACCAAAGGATTTGCACCAAGATATTTTCTATGGACTTGTCACGGGGAGTCACGCGAAGTCGGGACGTCGAGCAATCCTATCGTTCAGACATATGGTGAATCTTCCTCTGCTGGTGCTTCTTCATCCGGTCAATGTAATCCCTATAGAACTATGATACTTGATAGTCTTGGGGGTCAATTCCACCTGAATGATAATGTTGATCGGCCAGTTCTTCAGACATCAGTCCCACCAGATACTACAGCGGTTGATATCACAGAAGTAGGGGCTGCGGTAGAGATTGAATTACCGAATAAAGAAGCTGCAGAATTTTACGAGATGTTGAAAGCTGCCGATGAACCTTTGTATGAGAATTGTCCTAAATACACTAGGTTTTCAGCAATGACACAGCTCTTAAACATCAAGGCCGATTGTAATATCAGCGGAGTTGCGTATGATCGGATTGCTGGATTGATTAATGGAATGCTGCCTACTGATAACAAGTTTGAGCCTACTTTTTATAAGACTAAAAAGCTAATGAGAAAATTGGGGCTTGGGTACGAAAAAATACACGCGTGCCAAAATAACTGCATTTTATATTATAAAGAAAATGTGCAGTTGGATAAATGCCCTGTATGTCAACACCCTCGTTACAAGGAGAAGAAATCGGTCCGACAGAAAAATATCCCGTTTAAGGTGCTTCGGTATTTTCCACTAACACCGAGGCTTCAAAGATTATTCATGTCGGAAAAGACAGCCCCCTACATGAGTTGGCATGCAAGAAGTCGTGATGATACAGTAATGACTCATCCATCTGACAGTGAAGCATGAAAACATTTGGATACATGTTATCCTTCATTTGCTATGGATACTAGAAATATCAGATTGGGATTGTGCACAGATGGTTTTAATCCGTTTGGACATTCTGCAACTCCTTATTCAGTTTGGCCAGTGCTGCTGACAGTTTATAATTTGCCACCGTCAATGTGCATGAAAGATGAATTTATTTATCTTTCGATGATTATTCCGGGTCCTAAGGGACCGTGAAAAGAAATTGACATATTTCTCAGACCCTTGATAGATGAATTGAAAACATTGTGGACTGAGGGAGCTGTCACTTATGATTGTCATCGGAAGCAAAACTTCAATTTAAAGGCCGCGGTCTTGTGGACAATCAATGATTTCCCCGCGTACGGCATGTTGTCGGGTTGGAGCACTCACGGCCGACTCTCTTGCCTGTATTGTATGGAACACTCTAAATCAATCAGTCTTCAGAACGGACGAAAAATCTCATTCTTTGATTGTCATCGTCGATTCCTACCGGTTCATCACCAGTATCGAAGGAATCGTAATAAATTTACTAAGGGCAGAGTCGAAAGAGATGGGCCACCACCGATGTTGTCTGGTGAACAAATGTTAGCACGTGTTTCAGCACTTCCAGATATAGTATTTGGTCGCAATGAAAGAGTGTCAGGTTTTGGCCAAACACACAACTGGGTGAAAAAAAGTATCTTTTGGGAATTGCCCTATTGGAGTTCATTATTGATTCGACATAATTTAGATGTCATGCACATTGAAAAAAATGTGTTTGATAATATTTTCAACACTGTGATGGATATTTCTGGAAAAACTAAAGATAATGTCAAAGCCCGACATGATCTGAAAATACTTTGTAAAAGACCAGAGTTGGAGTTACAAGAGGTCAACAGACGATATCTGAAACCGAAGGCCCTATATGTGTTAAATAAACAACAGATCAAAGATGTTTGTCAATGGGTAAAAGAACTCAGATTACCCGATGGATATGCTTCAAACTTATCTCGATGTGTGAACGTCGATGATTGCAAAATATCAAGGATGAAGAGCCATGATTGTCATGTATTCATGCAGAGATTACTTCCGATCGCATTTCGAGATCTTCTACCTGATAATATTTGGGGTCCGTTGACTGAATTAAGTATGTTTTTTAGAAGCATCTGTGCAAATGTCCTTCGAGTCGAAGATATGTCAACACTTGAAAATAATATTGTTGAAATCATATGCAAGCTGGAGCAGTTTTTCCCTCCTGCATTTTTTGACTCGATGGAGCATCTACCGATACACTTGGCATACGAGGCACGAGTTGGTGGCCCCGTTCAATATCGTTGGATGTACTTATTTGAAAGATACATGAATCGTCTGAAGAAAAAAGTAAAGAACACCGCAGCTGTTGAAGGATCAATATCTGAATCGTATACCATCCAAGAAATTTCAACATTCTGCTCATTTTACTTTGAATCGACAGTACAGACAAGATTTGATCGTCTTCCACGTAACGACGACGGGGGTGTTCGACATTCAGATGGACGTTTAAATATATTTTGTCACTCTGGTCGTGCTTTTGGTTCTCGTCCATCTCGACACTTAAGCGATGAATAGTATCATTTGGCACACTTGTATGTATTACTCAATTGTCCAGAGATTGAACAATTCATTGAAATATTTGACATTGAGATGGTGCAAAAATACTCTATTCACAACGATCAAGAATTGGAGACATTACGGAATCGTGATTTCCCTTCTTGGATTCAGACTTACAGCAAAGATCACAGAGCTGAAATAGATGAAAAAATATTTGAGTTTGTTAGTGGACCGTCGCGACTTGTGTCGTGCTATAGCGGATATTTTGTTAACGGGTATAAATTTCACACGATTGAATATTCATCTACAAAAAAGACGATGAATGCTGGGGTCTGCGTGAAAGGGACAACCTATGTTGAATGTGATATGGATTTCTATGGACTAGTGGAAGAAGTGATAGAGTTGCACTACTTCGGCTTAAAATCAGTGATCCTATTTAGATGTCATTGGTTCGATACAACAGAAAGGGGCATGAAAGTTCATCCAAAATACAAACTTGTTGAGGTTAATTACAAATCGAAATTGGCAGCAAATGAGCCTTTTATATTGGCATCACAAGCCGAACAAGTATATTACGCGAAGTATCCGGCTCGAAATAAAGATAGAGCAGATTGGCGTGTAGTCTGTAAGACAAAAGGTAGAGGAAAAATTGATCCGATAGTAGGAGAAAATGATCCTCCTGGTTTCTATCAAGAAGATGATCTTCCTGCTGTGGATCGTATTATTCCAATACTCGAGGATGCAGACACAACGTCAATTCAATTAGAAGTTGAATATGCTGATGATGACGATCATGAAATTGAGGAAGCTGGAGATGAAGAAGATGAAGAAGAGGAAGAAGAGGAAGAATTCGAAGACTATTATTCAGATGACGAGGAATAATTGTAAAGTATATATTTTATTAAATATATCTATACTATTTATACAATAATCTGATTATATGTCTGTTCGACAGATATGTCTGATCGTGGTTATCGACGCAGGAGAGCTTCGGAGTCTCCGATCGGTGAGACTCCAGCCCCTACTCATGCTGCTGATCCTCCTGTTGCTGATCCTCATGCCGATGATACTGCCGAGGCTAGTACATCCAGACGCAGGCGGCCACGCGGGCCGAACAGGTGGCAGCCTCCACCAGCCACAGAGTCACGTCGATTGATTAGCGTGATTGGGGAGCGGTACGTAATATATCATGAATTATGAATCATTACAAATTCATTATATCATAATATAATATTAAAATTTATTTTTGTTGTGCAGGTTCGAGCAAGAAGAAGTGCCGAGGAGCATTTATTCTACTATTCGACGATACATGCACGGGGCATGGCCTACGTGGTCTCACGTGCCTAGCGAGCACGTCGACATGTTATGGCGCGAGTTTGAGGCACGTATTATTATTATTTTTACATGCATGATGATATATTAATATTGGTACTGATATTATTATTTTGCAGGCTCGCTATACATGGGCCGAGGACCAGAGGCCCTTCATTTACGCTGCCTGGGAGGCTATTTCCTGGGCAAGGTACAACGGGCAGCTGGGGCAGGCTCGGTCCCAGGCGATGGCCCGAGCTGGGACCACTAACATCGCGGAGACTCGGGGATACGGCCCCGGTTGGATTACTCCGGATATATGGGACCAGCTCGTGGGGATATGGTCGACGGATCGATGGCAGGAGGTTTCTCGGAATGCGGCTAGAAATCGCATGTCGGGGGGAGCAGCGCGTCAGACCGGCGTCTCTGTTGCATTTGCAGTGCACGCAAACCGTATGGTAAGTATATCTTTTAATTATATATTTTATTTGTTATTATGTGTACTAATTAATGTATTTGTTTTGTAAATGTAGACGACGGTGTCGGATGACGGGAGTGTCCAGCGACCCTCCCCGATGGCGGTGTTTGAGCGGACTCACCGTCGAGCACATGGGACTGGGGAGTACATCCACAACCGCGCTGCATACATTATGGTAATTATATATTTGTTTAAATTATTCATTATATATTTATAATTTAAGTTTTATGATAAATATTAAACAAAAAATCAAACTCGAGTAGGAGACCTACAGCCAGACGGTGGTGCAGCGTGGGGGTACCCCCGAGGACTTTGACGCAGCATCGTGGGTCGAGACCGCAGGTGGCTGGGACCATGGCCGCGTATATGGCTTCGCAGATAGTGGTCATGCGCGAGCCGTACTAGGGCCACTTGGGGCACCGACCCCTCCGGTCGCTGGTGAGCGGCCGTCCACCTCCAGATCCAGTTATGATCATAGTAATAGGATAAGGACACTAGAGGAGACGGTCGCGCGTCAGACTGAGTTGATGGAGCGCCAGAGTCAGACGATGGCGAATATAGAAGCTATGCTACGCAACTTGTCGGGTCATCCCGAAGCAGGCATCTCTTCGGCATCATCTAATCCATCATCCTCGAGTCAGTCCACGCCGGTGTACACTCAAGCACTCCAGACCCCGCCATATGATCCAGGCCATCCTCCATCGTCATCGTGAGATTTTGTTTATATTGACTTTGTTACTGAGATATTGAACTTGTTTAATTTATATTGACTATGTTACTGAGATGTTGATACTTCAATTTTGCATTTGAATTGTGTTTATACTATCGTGGATAATTATGAATATAAATATAATTGTTTTGATGTATATCTTGGTGTGTTTGTGATGTGTGAATGAATGTGTATGAGATGTTTGTGATGTGTGAATGAATGTGTGTATGAGGGTATGGGTGTGTGAGTTATGTATCAGATAAATGTATCAATGTATCAATGGAAATTTGAAATTTTTAAATTTTCTGGTTGTAGGTATAGGTCATCAGCAACGGCTTTCCCACGGGCGTCCGTGGGAAAGCCGTTGCTAAAAGTGTATCGAAAGCCGTTGCTGATGACCTACAGCAACGGCTTAGCGACGGAGTTTTACTAACGGTGTTGCTACGGACTCAGCGGCCGTTGCTATTAATGGTATCAGCAACGGCTCCGGGTCTGTGGCAAAACCGTTGCTGATAATATTTTTAGCGACGGCCCAGCGGCCGTTGCTGATAATGTTTTGAGCGACGGCCCAAGCGGCCGTTGCTGATCCGTTGCTAAGTCATCAGCAACGCGGCTTTCTGTCACGGCGCTATTGCAACGGCTCAGCCGTTGCTGATTCTCTTCAGCAACGGCTCAGCAACGGCATCAGCCGTTGCTGATGACCATTTTTCTAGTAGTGCGTGCTATCATTGATTGTCGTTAGCACTGTTTACCACATCACTTTATCGTCCAAAGAAAAGACATTTCCACACTAATTTTGGTGGTTTGGGCGTATATTGTGCTGAAAAAAAAATTTAGGGGCATTTTCACATCTTTTACTAAAGTTCAAGAGCAAAAATATCATTTATCTCATTTTTCTTTGACAACTCATTGATGATGTGTCATATTCTCAATTGTTACCATTAGCACCGTTTGCCACATCATTTTACCATTAAAAAAAAAAGATTTTCACACTAATTTTTGATAGTCTGGGGACATATTGGGCTTAAAAAAAATTCTAAGAATATTTTCACACTTTTTACTAAAGTTCAGGAGCAAAAAAAACCTCTTATCCCTTAAATGCAAGAAAAGATTGATAGGTCCTAGCCATCTAATAAATAACTCTTAGGAAATATTTATTTCATATGATAAGTGGAATCCATATTCATTATTTGTTTAGTACATAAAATAAAAATAAAATAAAATTAGAATAATATAAAATTAATATTATATCTAATATATGTACATCGTATTAAAATTATTTGTTTAGTGTAAGTTTTGGAAGCAACTAAAAAGATATATATCTTTGTGTGAGTAGCAATTTCTCTATATGTGAATGAATATATATATATATATATATATATATATATATATATATGTATCGGTGTGTATCCCAAAAATTGGGTATTTACTAATAAGTTTACCTTGGGTTAATGAATTACTATATCTATTAGCATACACTACTAGAAATCAACGCTTCTGCGACCGTCAAAGCGGTCCCAAACGCAGATAATGTGTGACCGCAGAAGGAGCGGTCAAAATAAAAAATAATTGCGACTGCAATTTGTCGTCGCAATACTTCCGTCGCACAGCAACTGCGACCAATGTGTTGTGCGATCAATCTTTTGCTACGGTATTTTCGGTTTCAATACCGTCGCATAAGTATATACTTTTTTTAAAAAAAAATGAAAAATATAAATTCATGTTTACAATATTTAATTAAAATACATATCAATCAAGCAAGAGACATCAATTTATAATTTATATACATAAAATCGATATCAAAATATTATATACATCGTATCAAAATATTATGTACACCGTATCAAAACAATATTTACATCATATCAAAATAAAACATCAAACAAATACATCACTGGTGAGGCGCATCAGACGGCGGCGGGGGAGGCGGCGAGGATAGGGGCTGTGTGGGGAGGGCATTAGTAGGCGTCGACGATGATGATGGATTTGATACTGATGTCGTCGCGTCGAATGACGGGGGAGGCGAAAGGGCACGAGCACCAGGTATGATAGAAGCTATATACGCCTAAGTACTTGGTCACATGTGTTATAGTATCCCTCATAGTGGCCATGTCGGTGCTGAGGCGTGCTTGGGCAGCCTCGATATATGGCCACTAATCGGTCTTGATCCGCACGAGATGTTGATGGACCAGCGGAGGAGGAGGTGAAGGCAGACGACCCCGCACCATGTGGCTGCAACAACGCTCGTGCGTGGGCCGTTGTGCCAATGCCATATACACGGCCGTGGTCTACGCCTGTCACCTGCATCCATGCGTCAGCATCAAGCTGATGCTGCGTAGGATCACCTCCTCGTTGGGTCACCAACTCACTGTACATAGCCTTTAATGAAAATTAAGTGGATTAATTAAATTAATTATACATAATAGAACTAGATAAAAAAAATTTAAATATTAACTTACCAATATCGTCTCCTGCCTTTCACTGATAAACTCACCCCGGCGAGGGCCACGCTGATATCTATGTGTCTCCTCGAAGACCCTTAGAGGGTCAGTTGGGATGAGCGTCTCAGGCTCGTCGCGCGTCCCCTGCAATAAAATAAATATAATTAGTTTTCCTATAATAATAATAAATGATCATTAAATTACTTACCAATCGACGCTCGTGGTTGATAAATGAGATGAACCCACCGGTATACCGAGCGACGAATCCCTCGACCAACATCATCCTATTTTGGTTTACCGTCCGGGAGGCACCCTGCCATCCCTCCGACGCTCACATGTTGCATAGTTGATCCCATACGTCAACATGCATCCAGGATGGCCCGTGTCCCTTGAGCGCATCCATAGGCGTATCTCTGTTACCGCCTATACTTGCCCGCGCCTCATCCCGCGCCCGATGGAGGATATCCTTGAAAAGCCTCTTGCAGTAACCTTCCCAAGCATCCTTCACTTGTGCTTGAATGGAGGGATCCCAAGTATAGCGAGCCTACAAAAAGAAAATAAATTATGTAATACAATCATTTTAAATATTAATACAATTAACTAAAAAATTAATAAACTACGTACCTCGAACTCAAACCATAGTAAAGATCGAGATTGGTTCGGCACATGGGTCCATGAATGCCACGACTCCCGAAAGAAACTCTTGATACTAGCAGTGATGCTGCTCGCAGCATCATCCTGCTCGAATCTACAACTCAAGTATAACAACATAAGTAGCAATTAATTAATTAATAATCATAATAAATAAATTTTTATACTTACTTTAGACCGTGTAGCGATATGAGCTGACGCTGGTCGGCCAATGATGGTACATAAGCCCCCTGATTAAGCCCGCGAGGCCTACGACGATCTCGAGCCTCCGGGGCCGGTGCTGGTGCTCGCGACATCTACAAATGTATAGTATTAACCTCAAATTATATATTTATAAATTAAGCAATTTACAACATATAAAATTTCTTCAACAAAAAGTAAGCTGAACTGAACAGATAAAAACACTCTAAGATATAAGCAAAATAAGTAGTATCTTCCACATATAAGAGGACAATATATGTAGAGATCTAAAATAGAGATCTAAAACTCAATATAGAGATCTAGGTTTTTATTTGTTCAGTACTGCAACTTGTGGTCCCAATTGCACTGAAGGATGTGCAGATTTTGACTATAGTCTACATATTCTGATTTATACATCATTATCTTAATTTATATGTGTCAATATCCTAAAGTAGACTCAAATTTAGGATCATGCATTACATTTTTTTCTGTGTAATATATTGTTTTCTTCCCCAAATTAAACTCTTTCATAATAGTACTACTGGACAGCGGTATGTTGTGAGTTTCCATCGCATTGTAAACGAGCATAAAATGGATGATCTTGTAAAGGTTACGTTGACTTTTTGTAAAAGTGATCTTAACTTGTACACCTTTCTGATGCATATGAGAATTGCTGATTTATTTCGGTAGAAATGCTTGCTTGTGGTCAACTTGTTCTTTTTGCAAACTCACCAAAAACTTTTGCTCGAACATGTCTGGCTAAGATGCACTACTGCAAAATTGAACAGAAACTCCTTTTTCGAAAAAAATAAAGAAAAATCAAACTCAGTAGTTTGCATCCTTACAATCAACATTTTCTTCTTCCCAAACTTGTACTAAAACTGGCTGTGTTGGACATCATGACTTAATTTTAGGATAATTATCTAAATGGTTGCTAACATATGCCCTTGATATCATTTTTGTCTGGGGTGGATTGATTATAAAATTTTGATAGTATAGACATGAACTTGATTAAAATAAAGTGTATAGATCCAATTGATAAGATACAGTAGGGAATATTTTGCTAATTACTCGAATGATTGTGTTATAATTAATATTATGAGAACATGTGCATAGACAAATGATGAAATATAATGTCTCTTTCTATCACGCGTACTGAGTACATTGTCATTAATTATTTATGATATTTAACCGATGTCAGATGATTTCTAATTGGTTAGAAATCAATCAAATTCTTTTGCCACCATTAATTTGGTGGTCAAAAGATCATGTTCATCTAAACAGATCCGGTTCTTGATCCCCTTCATATTTTTGGTCGACCTTTGGCTTTGACCACCTGAAGGCTCTGATGTGTAGTTTATCAATTTAGTCTGTATACCTTTGAGTATTGTGAACTTGGGGTTTGTCCACATTCAACATGTGGATATGTGGGGATCAATCAATTGTGTCAAGACAAAGAATTGTGAGGTCGCAAAATTGAAAGAGTTATTTGAAGTTGCAAAGAAGAAAATTGGTTTTGAAACTAGTGATGTGAGAGTTTTTGCCACTGTTGCTACTATTAATATTATTTTGAAACAGAATGAAATAGTGTGATATCAAATATGAAATTAAACCAAAGATTCTTCTCAATGTGATATCAAATATGAAATTTGATGAAATTAGTGGAAAATTTTCCATGGAAAATACAATTAAATGTGACAACAATTCAGATAGTTAATGTGATTGGAAATTGGGGGAAAAAGATTGGGGTTGTGGACTTCAGCTAATGGTTTTTCAAAGAGTATGAATTCAAAGAAAATTAGATAGTATGCTAAGGATTGTTGTTCTAATAACAACCTTTTCAGAACTTGTGAACTATGAATGGAATCCTCGCACACAAAGAAATGGAAGTGGTTTCTGCATTGAAGTGTTCGATTTGGTAATGACATCTTACATTACCAAATTAGTACACATATTTGGTTTAAGCCGTTGGATTGCACACACACAGTGAGAGAGAGAGAGAGAGAGAGAGAGAGGAGAATACTGTCAGCTAGAGTCAGTGTGCGGCGTGCGGGCGGCGGCCAACGAACAGCGGGCGTGCGGCGGGCGACGAGCAGTAGGCGATGGGCGGCGAGCAGCGGGCGGCGGTCAGTGTGCGGCGTGCGACGGTCGGCGTGCGGCGGTCGACATGCGACGTGCGGCGGTCGGCGTGCAGCGGCATAGATCGAGAGGGTTTGGGCGGCAGAGATCTAGGGTTGATCGATCACGCGAGTAGGGGAAGAGAAAAAAAATGGTTTGGGCGGGGAATCTAATAACATTTTGCGACGGCAGTAACGGTCGCAATGTGATGATCGCAAATGGTGTCAACCCATCGCCATATTGTGACGGCACTCGAAACGGTCGCAATCTCGTCGCTATTTTGCGACGACAATAAATGCAGTCGCACTGCCGTTGCAAAACTGGCCACTCCGCGACCCCAATGGACGGCGGTCGCAGACCCGTCGCATCTGCGACCGCATCCTTTGCCGTCGCAAATGAGCCGTTGCAAAATGCCATTTTTTAGTAGTGATAAAACATTATACACTATTTTTAGTCATATAAATTTGATAAAATATTCGTCCTTAGTCCGCTATGTACTTGTAGAACTCTCCATTTGTTTTTCATTCTTGATGGTGATGTCAAATTGAGTTTGTACCATTTTGTGAAACTTTTGAAAACAAGAATTTAATTCATTTTTGGCATGCAAGAGAAATGCCCAAGTAACACTATTAAAATACTTAGTAAATGACACAAGCCAACGACATCTAGCTGGTAAAAGTAGTACTTTGGCCCTATTATTATCATGATTTGAACAAAACATTCTTAATTAGTATGTGCAGTGAGCCCACAAACATAACACTCTAAAAGTCAATTATTACATTTTGAAAATAAAGAGGAAAAAAGTATTGATAACATTTGGAAAGGATGGTGCCCTAGTCTTTAATGTCATCTTATAATCTCACAATGCTTGCACACCTCAAATTAATTCTTGAAAAATCCAATACTGATTTTACATTGGTTAAGATACTTATAGACAAGAAATAACTGAACAAACTAGAAACATGCAAGACAAAAAAGAAATATAGTTAAGGAGTACAATATATGTTTATTTTCCCAGAGACCAAAGATAATGAATCATCGTATCGGTAGTCCTTACTTTATCTCCATCCGACATAGGTTTATAAGATGAGATGCCACAAAATGCTTAAGTTGGCGTACTAGTTTGTTATATTGAGATATCATTTTCTTAGATCATGAGCAACATGGTAGAGTTAATGAACAAGCGTAGCTATGTTTTTTTAAAGTCTAGGATGTTCTGGTATGAATCTTTGTTATAGTGTCAACTGTCTAAGTAAGATATATTATGCAAAAATAAGAATCATAACAATCAACAAAGACATTCATCATAGATGTCCTCGTAATCTCTTACGATAATCTCATAACAAATGTGCTATAAAATTTCACTGAGCTAGCATATACACAATCACACACAAAAAAGAAATAAGAGAGATGACACAAGAATTTTAACGTGGTTTAGTCGATGATGCCTACGTCGTCGGGGCAAGAGCATAGAACATTTTCACTATTAAGATGAAAGTGTACTATTTCAATTATTTACACAAATTCATAAAAAACTCCTTATGAAACCCGAAGTCACAATTAGACCAAATGAGCCTCAAACAAATATAGAATAATTCAACGGGTCCATACCTTTGAGTTCTCCTGTGCCAGGACTGCTCTGAGCAGTCCTGTGCCTCTGAGTTCTCCTGGTTAATTACATCAAAAAAGAGAAGAAGCCAAACTCCTATAATAGGATCTCTCTCTCTCTCTCTCTCTCTCTCTCTCTCTCTCTCTCTCTCTCTCTCTCTCTCTATGCCTTCTTTCCATCCTCTTAACTGGATGCCAATATATAAGTAAAATAAAAGAGACAATTGTTAGGGATTTTTCGATTTGCCCGAGCAACGACGAATCATGGCGGAATGTTTCCTACATGCTTGTAAATATATTTTCGCGTCTATGTAATTTTGGCTTTTATTATAGTTTGTACTTGTAAAATCTCTTATGTGATCCCCGAGGGCTCACGGTACGAGCTGGATGCATTTCAAGGTCATTCGACGCTTGGTGCGTGTGCTACGGATAAGTGGAGCAGTTTTTCTATATTCGTCATAGTCATGGACATGGAAAATCACCATCTCGGATGGCCATGATTTTGTCATACTCGTGCTTTTGGGAACCTTGGGGGTAGCACTTGGGGGTTAGGGGGGTCTCATGTATAATGTAGGAGAGCGTTGGCCAATAAAGCAGTTGCCTTAGGCGGGAGACGAACGAGCGGCCCATATGGGCGTGCGACCAGTCGATCTTCGCCTAAGACAACTTGTGGAGCTCGTCTTACACTCGATTTTATATTTTCTTGCCTCCATAATCCTGTAATTGTTGTTTTACTTTTCGCCTTTAATACCATTCTACCAATATGATATTTTGGGGGCGCGGATATGGAGCGCGAGGTTGGCACATGGACCAACGCATGCCCCACGACGTTAAGTCGGGAAGCCCAATTCGGGATGAATTCGAGATGATAGGCTTATCCCTTGCACGGGATGCAAGGGTGCCGCACGGGTTCTTCCACACAAAATAATTGGCCCGTGACGGTTGGTATTAGAGCAAGAATTGCAAGTCTCCAATTGAGAAAGACCTCGATGCAGACATAATCGATGTGCATTCCGTCTATGGCGCTCAAGTTGCTGATGCAGTGAACCCAGTCGATGGACATTTCGACTGTTGTATTTGGGGAGACAAGTATTCGATGATCGATGCGAAGACCGTGACTTTTGCGCAGGGCAGATGGGCCCTAAGACGCAAAGTCGTTTGCACGTAGAGCAGATGGCTCTTAAGTCGTGTGCGCAGAGTAAACTCTCTCATAAGACGCGATGATGGTGCGCAGGGCGATGTCCCCTAAGACGCAGCGCAGAGCCGATGGCTCATGAATCGCCAAGTATGGTGCACAGGGCGTATATTCCCTAAGACGCAGCGCAGAGTCGATAGCTCGTGAGTCGCCAAGGATAGTGCACAAGGCAATGTCCCCTAAGACGCGGCACAGAGTCGATGACTCGTGAGTCTCCAAGTATAGTGCATAGCGTATGACCCCTAAGACGCAGCACAGAGCAGATGACTCGTAAGTCGTCAAGTTGGTGCGCAAAGCTGATATCCCCTAAGTCGTAAGGTTGGTGCGCAAGGCAATATGGCCTCTAAGACGCAAGATTTGTGTGCATAGCATATGACTCTTAAGACGCAAGATTGACACATCTGAACCAAGCACTAGTGAAGAACAACTATGGTGTGGCAGCAATGCTCTTAGTGCAGAGAGTTGGCGAACGTCGTGGCCGGATTAAAGCAAATCCTTCAAGTCGTGATCCGAGGGCGTGGCGTAAGACTTGGCTCGTTGAGATGAACTCGGTGGTGGGTGTCATGACCCTGCGAGGGCGAGTGGAAGTAGCAATCAATGTAAGTCTTGGCTTGTTGAGATGGGCCCAGAGGTGGCACCATGACCCTGCGGGGGCAAGTTGGAGTAGTGATCGACTCGATGCTCTTGCTGAGGCAGAGCCAGACAAGGCGGCGGCGGAGGCAATTTTCTAGTGTGGTGCGGCTAAGGAACTACTCATCACTTGGGTGTTACACAACGATAATCAGATGTTACCTGAGATAAGCGTTGTTCAACAGCGCTCGTATGCTCTTCAAGTTTGGGACTTTTCATTGTCCGGCAAGATTGAGACTTGGTGAATCAAATAGCCTCTTCTTGGTGTCCCTCCAATCGAGCGTTGCTCAACGGGGCTTGTTTGCTCCACAAGTTTGGGACTCTCGTTGTCCAGCAACAATGAGTTTGGGAATCCCAAAGCCCTTTCTCGCAACAACAGGAGACGATGAAACTCAACGATGTTCCAAGTAGTCATTTCCTGGTGGCGGACTTCACGATGGAACTCGGCATGTTGCGGCCCCACTGCGGTGTGTCGTTACTCAGGCGATGTTCCCTTCGACTACTTGTGAAGAATTCACTTCAGTAACTGCAGCCTATGCAGAAAGGCGGTGCGATCGAGGCGAGTTTGACGAGGACGTCGAAGCTTGAAGTGGGGGAGGATGTTAGGGACTTTTCGATTTGCTTGAGCAACGACGAATCATGGCATAATATTCCCTACATATTTGTAAATATGTTTTCGCGTCCATATACTTTTGGCGTTTATTATAGTTTGTACTTATAAAATCTCTTGTGCGACCCCCGAGAGCCCACTGTACAAGTTGGATGTATTTCGAGATCATTCGGCGCTTAGTGTGTGCTCTACGGCTAAGCAGAGCAGTTTTCCTACATTCGTCATGGTCGTGGCCATGGAAAATCACCATCTCGCATAGCCACGATTCTGTCATGTTCCTCGTGCTTTTGGGAACCTTGGGAGTGGTACTTGGGGGTTAGGGGTCTCATGTTTAATGTAGGAGAGCGTTGGCAAACAAATCGGTTGCTTTGGGCGGAGACGAACGAGCAGCCCATATGAGTGTGTGACCAGTCGATTTTCGCCCAAGACAACTTGCGGAGCTCGTCCTACACCTAGTTTTATATTTTCTTGCGTCCATAGTCCTGTAATTATTATTTTACTTTACGCCTTCAATACTATTCGGCCAACATGGTCTTTTGGGGGCGTGGATATGGAGCGCGAGGTTGGCACGTGGATCAACGCATGCCCCTCGATGTTAAGTCGGAAAGCCCAATTTGGAACAGATTCGGGATGAAAGGCTTATCCCTTGCACGGGATGCAAGGGTGCCGCACGGATTCTTCCGCACAAAATAATTGGTCCGTGACACTATGGTGTCAAAAGAATAGAAGAGAAAATAGCCGAGTAAAGAAGAGCATAAGCTACGAGAGACGGAGCCGCTTTCTTCTCCGAGATAGGTGCTACTAGCTGCTGCCAAGAAGAATTATGCCAAATCATCCGAAAATAGGCCGAAAGACTCGATCATGCCTGAGATAATCTACAGAAGGTCTGTCGAGAGGATCACCGAAGAATGCTGAGCTTCTGCTGCCATGATTTGAGCCGAGATGTGGGAGTGAAACTCTGGTCAAGAGGCTCCAAATGTTGTTGCATCAAAGAGATGAAGTTGCTACTGATTGATGCAGAGATGTTCGGCTAAAGAAGTTGTAGTTCGAGATATTTGCAAAGAGAGTGAAGTCACTACCGAGATTCTTGCTGGTGGATGAAGAAAGCTAAACTGAACTTGGCCAAGAGAGGACGGCGTCTTCTCCTTGCGAGCCGCCGTGAGATCAGCTCTATAGCCGAAAAATTGTGGGAGAGATCTCCTATCATCGATTGACCGAGACCTGGTCAGGATGGGGAGAAGATTGGCGCCGAGATGAGCGCCTCCTGGTCCACATGACCCTATTCGACCAGAGAAACAAGTGGGCCGAAAGAAGCCTCTCCAGTATTAGGCATTAACAGTTCGAATGAGAGCAGAGCAGGCAAATTTGATCCAGTAGCATTAGGGTTGTTTACAAGTCAGATCGGGTTGAATTTAGAGAAAAATTGATCAATTCAATCAGATTGGGTTTGATCGGATTCATAATTTTTCACCTTTCAACGGTGGCGGAGCCAAGAATCAAGATGAGTGAGGGCAAACTTTTAAATCGTCATTTGAGTGACAATATTATAATTGATAAAATAAGCATATTTTGCAAAATATCTTTCAATACCTATAAAATAATTAAATTTATAATAAAAAAAATCAAAGGAATTGCTTTTATTTATTTTTGATGAAATAAAATTATTAATTTAAATTGTGCGGACTGCAGGAGTGGATGGCAGAGTGGTGTGCAACGAAGAGAGGAGACAAAAGGATTAGGTGAGAGGAGAGAATTAGGGATAAGGGGAGGAGGGCCGATACCTTGAGGTAAATTTGTTATTTTCTAATATATAAGTAAGAAATTTTAAATTATAATGGGCAATGGTGAGAGAAGAAAGTTAGGGGTTTAAGGATAAGGGGGTGTTTAGTGTGTGTGGTGGTGGTGATGGTAGGGGTGGGGGGCAATTCAAACTCAATCCAACCCAATCCGAATTAGTCGGGTCGTGTAGTCAATTATACTTGTTTAAGTAAAAGAATTGGTACTATGGTATTTTTAAAATATAAAAAAAGTGTTTTAAAGTAATTAAAAATAAATTATTTTTAATATATCATATTAAAAATAAATTATTTTTAATATATCATATTAAAAATAATTAAAAAATATAAATAATTGGGTCATCAGATCGGGTCTCAGGTCACCTTTGGTGTTTCGTGTGGGAGATTTGTCTCTAAAGGCCAAGGTCGATCTCCCAATTCTCTCGTGGTGACTATCCTCTTCATGCTCCAAGCGACAAGGCTCATGCTCGACTGAATGTTGTTCCTTAGATTGTGTTAGCGCATCGACTTGGGTTGTTAACCTCTAGTTTTACGCCTGGAGATCGACGATCAGACGGCGTAGCTCCTCTAATTAACAATAAGTCGGCGAACACTGGAGCATCATTCCTTGCCATGTTAACGTCTTTCGGTAGCGGGGGAACGCTGCTACTAGGTTGATGCCTGTTTGCGGCGGCATTATCCTGATTTCGGGTGTCTATCATGGTGGGGCAGGTAAGATTTACTCGACCCCGCAGTGGACGCCAAATGTTTCACGTGAAGTTTGGATGATGCAGGCCTCCGCGTCTCCTGGTCCAGTGTGACTTCGGTGGTGACATGCAAAGACACTTAAATGCTCAAGTGAGAGAGAATCTCAAATGATGTGTATGGAATTAGAATCGACAGTATACCTTATGTGTGTCTTGTCTGTTTTATGAAGCAAGTCATGGATGTTTGACGATGATGTCTCCCAGAACCTCGTGGGGATATGTCTTGAACGGGGCGAAGTTTGTCCCAAAGATGACGAGCTTATTACTGTCGAATATCTGATAATTAGTGAAGGATATTGATATCCTTGTTTGGCTGAGTGGAGCCCTCGAGCTAAACTGTGGTTGATTCGATTTGAGTCTGATTCATGAGCATGAGCGCATCCAATCCTAGTACGACCAGGCTCAAAGATCTAGTCCAGTCTAGAAGATATCAACAAATTTGAAAAACCAAACAATAATTTGTTTATAACCCAATTACACATAACTAAGGTCTATTATTCTTTTTCTCATACAAGAGAAAACACCAAGACATTTTAAAATATGTTATCATCTTCATCGTCAGAGTTCGTCAAAGCCAAATTGCCTCTTACCTAAGGTACTTGACTCATATACTATAACAAAATGTAAGACGATGAAATTGATTCACCAAGTTTAATAAGCTCAATGTATTTCAGCTTTGATTGATAAAGTATAATTACATGAAGGGCCTGTCAAGACAATATATAGAGTTATTTTTCAGTTCCACAAGAATTTATTTGGAGTCACTAAGACTGAATATAATATTATTAGGATTGCACCTAAAGTAAATGTGAACCTGTGTTATGAAAGAGTGAACCTAACAATTCAATTCTATTTTATATTCAGTCTTAAATAAAAAAAAGTTGACTCTTAATAATACTAGATTCATTCTTGTTTGTGACTCCATATCAATTTATATAGAAAAAGGCTCCATAATTTTTTCCGATTGAAGAACCTTAGATAACAATAACAATCATCTTATTCAATATAACTAAGTATAAGAAACACACAACTTGCTAAACAAAGTTGGTGCATTCTTACCTCACCGCACACCCTCCTCAGCCGCACACTAAAGGGCCGCTACTTCCCCTACTGCTCTTACATGGAATCTGAAAATTTCAACAACCCTTCATGGGGTTGGCGAAGTATACTCAAAGGGAGAGAGCTTCTGAAATTGGGCTTATGATGGAATATTGGAGCCAAGACAATGCGCAATGTTTTTGGTCAACCATGGTTACCATGCGAACCATACTTTAGTCTCATCGGTCCTCAACAAAACCTCCGGCCAACTTTGGTATCAGACTTCTTTAACAAAGATACCTACATGTGGGATACCCAACTAGTCCGTTCTTTCTTCCAATCTTCCCCACTATAGTAGCTAATCTCATATTGTCGACTAAAATCCAATCTGGCGACGACACCCCAAACTGGCACTACACCTCCCATGGAAAATACACCACTGCCTCGGGCTATAAATTAATAATCTATCAGATGCAGCAACCTTGCATTTCTCCGAGACCTTTCCCATGGAACAACATTTGGAAGTTAAAACTTCCCTCGAAGATCCAAACCTTCATATGGAGATTATTACATGAATCATTTCCCACTCGAACAGCCCTACGTCGACGACATGTTCCTATTCCCACGGACAAGTGTCCCATTTGCAAGTGCAACCCTGAAGAAGAATGTTACAATCTGCTTGATGGGATAGCTGACCCACCAACTTCATAGGCCAATTTATATTTGTTACAACCCGCTTGATGGGATAACTGACCCATCAACTTCATAGACCAACCTATTGGCCTAATTAAAATGCTTAAGCTGAAGTTGATGGTAGCACACTCATCAAGCCTTATAAGCCAACACCACATTCAACATACTCCCAATGTGGGACTAAACCAGGGTATTACAATCTCCCCCACTTATGTCTTAACATCCTCGTCAAGATCCAATCGAGTCTAACACATAGTCTAGAATCACACCCAAGTCGGCGGCATGTGAGGCCTAGCCTAGTAGCGGCTCCACCCTATCACCTGGGCAGCCCTTTCTCACATAAGCTCCCTCACCATGCCTAGGACTAGGTTTTGCTCTGATACCATTTGTTACAATCCACTTGATGAGATAGTTGACCCATCAACTTCATAGACCAACCTATTGGTCTAATTAAAATGCTTAAGCTGAAGTTGATGGTAGCACGCTCATCAAGCCTTATAAGCCAACACCACATTCAACATACTCCCAATATGGGACTAAACCAGGGTATTACAAAGAAACCCATCTCTTCTTCACCTGCCCGCTTGCTCTACGCATTTGGAAGAACTCTCGGCTCCCAACTCCTAATCGGCAAGCAGCCCAAACATTATCCTCTTGGTGGCTCGACGCTCTACACATTCTAAAACCTATTCCTGATGGCCTCCGAAAATGTTGCGCATTAGTATGGAGTATTTGGAAGTCCTGGAATTGTTGCGTCTTTGAAGGAAAGACTCCTAACCCGCACAACACAAATACATAATTATTACAGCCTTTTCAATATTTTAAAGTTACCTGCTATATTTCCATCTATCTTAATATTTTATTGTTGGTTTTAATAAGTAATGAGGGTCTATTGCAACCACTGCTGATAACATTTGTCACTATCTTATCATTTTATGAATGAACAAGTTATCTTTGGTATATATATATATAAAAGAAACAGACAAAAATATCTAATTTAATTAATAATATTGAATATACTTATTCAAAATAATATTTTTTTATTATGATTTATTGTGATTAATAACAACATAATAAATTTTTTGAATTAATATAAAATAACTTTAAAAATATTTATTGAATTATATAAAATACTATAAATATTATGTAAAATTATTTTATTATTAAATTATAGTTGTCGTTGTAAAATACAAATAGATGCATATTTTTCATGCGTGCATGATTTTTAAAGGAAAAAATATATATTTTTGCATCTATGATTTTATTTAATAGTTGATAGTCAATATTTTTTTTCATTTGTAATCAAATATTATTTCTCAATTATTCCGTGTGACTCACTTGTAATTTTCTTGCCATCAAATAAAAAAATAAACGATGATCAGGAATATACTATTTTATTCTGCATCTAATCCGTGCAAACAGAGTCAAAGTCAACGGATCACAGGGATTCAAATAAAATAAAATAAAATAAAAAATCGTACGTTTAGTTTTTACATTTTTATTCCTATTTTAATTTTAATGTTCTAAATTTTAAAATTTTAATTTTAGTTCTCACATTTTATTTTCGTTTAGGATTTAATCTCTATCATCACATAAGGCCTAAACGAAGCTAATGTGGATAACAGATGTTGATTGAACATTGTTGACGTGGACCTGCAGGGACCAACTTTGTAAACTATGGGGATTATAATCAAAATTTTGTAAACTCTAGGGACTAAAACCAAAATTTAAGTAAATTATAAAGATCAAAATTATTATTTTTCTTAAAAAATATAAAAAAAACACAAGATATTTTTAAATTTATTTATAAATAAATATAATATTTAAAAATATTAAAATTAAACACGCTACACTAATTTACGTTAATTTGGGTGGATTTAAACTAACGTCGTCATTAGGCGTCGATTTTTATTCGTTAATTGCCCTAATTTAGCATGAATTTCATAGTAGTTGTAGAATTTGAAAATCTGCTCTCCCGATCTGCTCATCTCTTTACTGATCATCTCCTCACCTCCATTTTGATCCTAAGTTTAGTGCATTCAAATCGATTTAAATTAGATTTCGAACGTCAAAAAATATTGATTTTCACTCTAATAAATGTCAATTTTCCATGAATATCTCTTAACAATTCCCACGAAATCATAGCAATAACCTTGTATTACGGTGTTGCCACTACAGCAAATGCATGGATCAAAATCGATATTTATTAGAGTGAAAATCAACAATTAAATCATTTTGGATTCGCTAAACTTAAGATCAAAATGAAGGTGAAGAGGTGATCAGTAAATAGATGAGTAGATCGGTAGAGCAGGTTTTCGAATTCTGCAACCACTACAGAATTCACGCTAAATTAGGATAATTAACAGATAAAAATTGATGCCTAATGACGGTGTTAATTTAAATCTATTCAAATTTACGTAAATTACTCTAGTGTGCTCAATTTTAATATTTTTAAATATTATAATTATTTATAAATAAATTTAAAAATAATTTATGATTTTTTATATTTTTTAAAGAAAAATAATAATTTTGATTCTTATAATTTACTTGAATTTTAATTTTAGTCCTCGTAGTTTATAAAATTGGTCTCTGCAGATCCACATCAGTAATGTCCGGTCAATATTTGTTATCCACGTCAGTTCTGTTTATGCCTCATGTGATGGTAGAGACTAAATCCTAAACGAAAATAAAATGTGATGACTAAAATTAAAATTTTAAAATTATAAAAATAAAAATAAAAATTCGAACAAACTACCGAATCAAAAATATAATTTTCCCGATAAAAAGAATAAAAGTTGCTTATTGTTGTGGTGAAAACGGAAGCCTCCAAAACAGAACGGAGGAAGATCCCCACACGTTCCGTTTCTGGTGGTAAAGCCGTAGAAGAAAGAGAACAGCACCCACATGCTATCATAAAACTCTCCGCCAAGTCACTGACTCCGTGGCTTCAATCCGCCTCATGTCGCCGCCCTCTTCCTCTTCCTCCTCCTCCTCAACCGCTGCCGCCGCGGCTCCCGGCCTCTATGCCCGCCACCAACCTTTCCGCCTCTTCTCCTCCGTCGTCCGGCTCCGTCCGCGAGCCGGTGGCCGCAGCGACCGGTGGCCTCTCGCCCTCGCCCTCGCGACGCAAGGCCCCTCCTGCCTCTTCGTGGGTCCCGTCGAGACTGCCAGTAAAGAGATGCTCGAAGCCCTTTATAACCAGGTGCGATTCTTCCTGGTGATTATTTCTGCTTCCTCTTCAATCCAAGCGAATTAGCACTATTTCATCATCTTGTTTGCGAGCTTAATTTTCTTCTAATTGCTTTAGTTACTCACATTTCACAACCTACCTTTGCCTATTTGGTTTTTGTGGGATGAAAAGGAATACTATTTTGGTGTTGTAATGCAAAGGAGCAATACTATACCAAACTGTAGGAAATACTACTTTATTTTGTGAATAATATAAGCAGGCCTCGTTCCACTCTGCTTGGTACTTTATATAATCACCGATCTAATGCTTTGTTTGGATATGGTTCATTAACCTTGTTTGTTTGAGAGAGGGGTGAGGTAAGGTATGATTTTACATGGTATGGTATTGTTCAATCTCTTGTTTGGAAAGACTTCCAAAGGATGGTCATGGTTTATGGTACTAATCTCATGGTTTGAAAACCATGGATTTTGGCAAAGTTTTTAAACCATGTGTTTGGTGGTTTCTCATGGTTTAATGAAATTTTATTTCTAAAATATTCTCAATCAAAATTTATAATTCTTCTTATGCTCTTTATTTACACCTATCAGATTAGACTTTTACTTATTATTCTTAATCGGCTCAACCAAAACTCTGTTATCCTTCGTAGCTATGTCATTTAACCGTGTCATACCATGCCATCTTCCCAAATAGGGTAATAGTAATTACTAAACCATGTTGCACCATATCCAAACAAGGCCTAACTGCCTAAGGGGAAGGGGAAGGGAAGGGAAGGGAAGGGAAGGGAAGGAAAGGGAAGGGAGAGGAGGGGAGGGGAGGGTAACAATTAATCTTAGCTTAATAAGGGGGAGGGTAACAATTAACCTTAGCTTAATAAGGGGAAGGGAAGGGAAAAAATTATCTTTATAATTTTATTCAACCCCAAATCGGGTTTGAAAGAAAATTGGAATTTTGAGGGGAACCAAGGTATAATTCGCCCTCATTCTCTTTCCTCTCCATTAAAATCATAAAACCAAAAAAGGGTGATTTTTCCCCTCCCTTCCCTTCCCCTCCTTTAACCCCAATTCAAACAGAGTGTAAAGTTAAATGTACACCATTAGATTATTGACAGAGCATTTCCAGCTGGATTGACTTCAGAAAAAAAAAGGTAGATCTGTTTAAGGATTTTGAGGCTGTCAGTTTTGGATTTGATAATGAATATGGGAAAATAATGCTTTTACTAAGCATTTGTACAGTTCTCCAACAATAACAGTAGTAATCTGGTGGTAGTGGTACTAGTACAACTGGTTTTCTAAAAATCATGTAGATTATTTATTCATTATTTTTTCACCATACAATTATGGATATCTAATGCATTTTTATGTGTTGTATTTCTTTAATTAGGCCAGGGATTCTTACTATAGTGGTAATCCTTTGATTGTTGATGACATGTTTGATAAAGTTGAGGTAACTAAGTAAACCCTTTCTCTATATTTGTTTTTTTCCTTTTTTTCCCCTAGTTTATTCTCATTATTGCTGGCAGTTGAAGCTGCGGTTGTTTGGTTCAAAGTCTGTTGTTAAGTATCCTCGGTGTAGCCTTAGACGCCATTCAACCTATGCAGATGCTGAGGTAATTTCCTTCAAAATCTCCTTTACATATATCCATAATTATTTTTGAAAAAAAAAAAATCTTTAGTATTTAGACACTATCATTGTGCATGTTTGAGGTTTTGATATAACCTGGGTGTAGGGCAGGAAGATCCTTCTCAGGTTTTTGCTCTAGCAAGTGTATGGATGTTGCTGCTTGCTTTTGGGACATCTGCAATTCTTGTGCCTATCATCTACAGCATTTCTCTGGCACTGAGTGATATGGTCGACTTGAGTTATTTCTTATACAGTTCTAGATCACAGTTTGAATTGATTACAATGGTCAATTGCTGCCTGTCCATCGGACTAGGATGCTTGATTGGTTTTCCTATTGCATCTGCATCTGGTAAGATCAAATGTACCAGTTAAATATTTAATATGTTTCATATAAACAACCTAACTAGATATCCTATGTGCACATTGTGCGCCTGCATATAGGATATGCATACCTCAAAAAGATTTCATATGTCATGCCATATCCAAATATATTCCTTTGATTGAGACCTTGCAATCATTATTAGCTTCTGATCCTATATGGATCTAATCCAACACTATGTTTCTTTGAATTATTTTCACATTTATTAGCAAAATATTATTGTTCTTTACCCTATCTATTTTAAAGGAGGTTATTAAATTTCAATTACTAGTTGATGAAATGCCTTCATCTTGCTCATCCATGAAAGTGCTGTGTTTTTTATGCATTTCTAAATTTGTTGTTTTTAGAAGGGAGGAGTTCTGCATTATTCCTTTTATTCTTCAACTTGGATGTAACCCTCTATACAAGGTCAGAGAACCAATTCGGTTTGTTATCTTCTAGACACGCATGAAATGTCCACCTTATTCGGTTGAAAATACCTTTCTAGTTGATGCTTCTACGTAGGGTTCTTTGCAGAGGATTTGTTCTTTGTTAAAAATGTTATCTTGTCTTCTTTTATGTATCTTGGTCTGTCCAAAATTTCTCATCAGGGGGTAGGTAAATTGGGTACTACTCCATCATACTAGTTTCAATTTATGTATTTTTACTAGCTGATTATTATTGTGGTTTTTCAGTCCAAGCACTGCGAGGGCTTTGGAGGAAAGACTTGGTTGCATTAAAAGGTTCATGCCCCAACTGTGGGGAAGAGGTTGACTATTCTATATCCTAGAAATGCATCCTTGATGAACCTTTCAGGATAGATCGATTTCTTCATTTAAACAATTATAGTGATAATATATCAACATTTTATCCTGCAGGTCTTTGCTTTTGTGAAAGCAGAAAATTCAAACAGACACCGACATCGTGCAGATTGTCATGTATGTGAGAGTACCTTGGAGTTTAGAACAAAAGTAGAGGTATGTTATTACACTGATTTTTCGTATATTGCTTCAAACTATATGTGCATGTTAAATTTATGCTAACATACATTTAACTAGAAATACTAATGTTTATTAAAAGAAAAAGAAGAAATTGATAAACTAAAACTAAAGAAAAGATTAATATCATAAAGTATTAAGTTGCATATGATGTCTAGTATACAGTAATAGGCATATGATTTACATAGCCCCTTGAATATATCATATAAGATAGCATGAAATAATTTTATGTGATATGGGAAAGAATTTAGAATATAATACATTGTCTAAAGGACAAAAGTATAAGAATACATTGAGAAGCATTAAAGAGAAAATAAAAAATATTGAAAGCTTCAAAAATGGATGTCGATGAGATGCAATAGTTAAAAAATACAAAAGAAGGCAAAAAGGATTGCTGACTTGGTAAGTGTTAAAACCATAGTTATTAAAGGGAAGAAGTGCAACGGAAGTCCTATAAGTTTTAAATTTTTTGGACTTCAGTCCTATAAGTGTCATTTCGATTTTTTCAGTCCTATATGTTTGCTCCATAGCACAGATTTGGTTATATCTGTGACAGTCCATTAACTCTATCAACATGGACACAACGCCGTTTATTTTTTCGTGGACAGAGAGTTAACGTGTTGTCGAAGATAGGATCAAATCTGTGCTACAGAGCAAATGTATAGGACTGAAATTTTCGAAATGAAACTTATAGGACCAAATCTGTCAACGTGTATGAACGGCGTTATGTCCATGTGGACGGAGAGTTAACGGATCGTCACGGATAGGATCAAATCTATGCTACGGAGCAAATATATAGGACTGAAAAAACCGAAATGAAACTTATAGGGTAGAAGTCCAAAAAATTTAAAACTTATAGGACTTCCGTTGCACTTCTCCCGTTATTAAAGGCAAAGATGCACCTAGGCTTTAAGAGGACATAGATATTAGGACTAGGCATAGGCACACACGTAGAAAATGTGAAGCACATACTTCTAAAATATCTCAAGATATAACAATCAAAAGCATATAGTGAGTCGGAAACAAATCAAATAAAGTTCTCGACCGCAATTAAGATTCTAACACCATAAATTCGTTGATCTTTCAATGCAGGAAATCTTCTCAGCACCTGGCAGGTGCTGGGTTTATGGCCGTGTTTACTTGGTTCAACGGACATGAGGAAAATGTGGAAGACAAATCTAGATTGTGAGTCATGGCTTCCTTCTAATGTTCCTCATATGTAACATTGTGTGGTTACAATTTAAGAATCCCCGGGTTGCTGTGATCTCAAAGTGTATATGGGGATATAAAGACTGATGGTTCTGCCAACTAATTTCAATTGGGAAAATCCTGAGACATGGATATAAGAAAATAAGAATTTGCTCCAAGTGATCATTTTTGGTTGGTCTTCCACTGGTTCGCCAAGTCAATACCGAGACTGATTTTTGCTGTGGTAGGTAAATATTGACCTGACTGGACCAGTATACTACATTATGGTACTCTAATCCTTGACTTTAAGATCTCTGTCTACATATTGTATACAAGCTGTATTATTTTTTTTGGATTTTGATACTTCCGGTTTTATATTTTCTCAATTCTAGGACTTCCGGTTTTATAGCATTGTATACAATAAGCTAAGTGAGAACAACCTTCCTGGGGTATCTTATTCTTTTTGTAAGGCCCTTGATCAATTCTATAGCATTGATAGTCTTTTTTTTATTCATCCCCCGGAGGGTTCAAATCTTGGGATGATAAATGACCTAATGCCTACATCTTTGTGCAATTTCAACTATAGGATTATTCTAGCTTTTATGTTCACATTAATAAACTAAAAAATTGGTCCAGTTTTATGTGCTTAACTATATGTTTTTATTTCCAGTAAGTTAATATTAAAATCGAGGCAGAGCGGTTCCAAACGAAGCCCCTTTGATTTTGAAGCATTGGGATATTTAGGATTATTGATTTTGGATTACCTAGAGGAGGGAGAAGGAAGATAATGAGTGTGACGGTGGCTAGGATGGCGTGGTGGTGGCGACTGATGGTGATGGTTGAGTCCGATGATTGTGGCGGATTGTGGCGGCTGAGATGTTGGTGGCAGTAGATATGGTGGTGTCTTGCGTGAAAAATAATGTATGGAATAGAAAGGTAATATTGAAATTTAAGATTATCATTGAATGGTAATTCACATACTCATCTCCCATAGGGCCCATATTACCACTTTCGTATCAATATAAATTATCAAGACAAATTAGATTTTCGATGAAATATTCAAATCAAATATGGTAATATGTAAATCCTAAAAATTTAAAATAATGCAAATAAATTACTCCATACCAAACACAACCATCAAAAATTTATTTAAATGGAGCACGACAATTTAGGTGCAAGTGCTAAAATTATCATTGGATGTTAATCCACGTATTCACCTCCCATGGAGACTATTTACATTATCATTTTAATAAAATATTCAAACCAAACATATTACACCTTGGAAATTTAGAAGCCACATTATCAATTATCAATAATGCAAATAGATTACTCTGTACCAAATGCAATCATCAAAATATTATTTAAATGAAGCACGACAATTTATGTGCAAGAGAATATAGTTCAAATCTATGAAGCATCGACACGGACACGGGACACGACACGGACACGGACACGAACACGACACGGACACAGGGACACCAATTTCAAAAATTTACAGGACACGGACACGACATATAACACACACACACACATATATATATATATATATATACACACACGTATTCACCTCCCATGGAGACTATTTACATTATCATTTTAATAAAATATTCAAACCAAACATATTACACCTTGGAAATTTAGAAGCCACATTATCAATTATCAATAATGCAAATAAATTACTCTGTACCAAATGCAATCATCAAAATATTATTTAAATGAAGCACGACAATTTATGTGCAAGAGAATATAGTTCAAATCTATAAAGCATCGACACAGACACGGACACGGGACACGACACGGACACGGACATGGAACACGACACGGACACAGGGACACCAATTTCAAAAATTTACAGGACACGGACACGACATATATAACACACACACACACATATATATATATATATATATAGTTCAAGAATTTATAATAATATCACGATACTTTCACTGATTTCAAACTTCTAATTTTTAGTTTTTTCTAGGCCTCTTTCAAAATATATGAAGCATTTTAGATAATTTCTTATGTCAATACTTACTATTTCTTAGCCCCTTCCAAAAACATGGGGCACAATATTTATTGATATCTATCAAAAAAAATTTAAATTAGCATGTCTTAGTAGAACTAGTCATGTACAACTACATATAAATAAAAAGTTAAGTAAAGTCTCACTATCTTCTTCATCAATCATTGTTTTTATCTTCTTCATTGAAAAATATTATTCTCTTAACTTTGATTCATCAAGAGAAAGATTAACAACTTCAAGGATTTCATTATCTTCATCAATTAAAAATTCATCTTCTGTAATATTACTAATATCGTCTCACATTATTGTATTGAGAAGTTTTTCTTAAAATGAGATGAAGATTATTATGGACAAATACTAAACTCTCCGCACGTTTAGACTTCATCTTGTTCCTTTTAAGGGAATAGATAGAAGAGTAAGTGCTCCAATTTATTTCAAAACAACAAGAAGATAAAGTACTCAATTCCCTTGATTGTTTTATTATTATTTTTTAAAGATGCATGGCTGTGACCGTATCCGGGCGTATCCAAGCCGTGTCCGGGCAAAAAAAATTTTTACTGGTCAAGACACTCTTGGACACGTGTGTCTGACGAGTGTCTTCGTGTGTCGGTGTTCGCGACGTGTCGAACACGTGAACACAGTAGTCCCACGAAATGTCTGTGCTTCCTAAGTTCAAATTAACTCGTTTTAACAATTAAAAAATCTAACGAAGACTTCTCACTCCATATTCTTGTACTTGCAATTTTCATACTGAGCTTGAGTTTTTGAAGATATATATATACACAACATTTTAAAATACCTAAAATAAACAGAGCCTTAATAAGAATTTGAACCTCGAAAGCCAAAATAACCTATTCCAAAGAAGTAAAGAACAAATAACATACAACATTTTTCATTTAGTACTCGCTGAAAAAAAGGTAATATTACATGGCCTTGCATGCTGAATTTGACTCACATAAATGAAAAAAAATCACATAATAATCCAAATAAGTTCGTCAAGAAACAATAAGGTCACTAGGGTTGCGACTTGGGAGCATGGGTAGAAACATCCTCCCCTATGCAAACTTCAGCAGCCTATCCCGACAATGGTCCAGGGACACAAAATTTTAATTACTTCAGTAATCCAGTCTTGCTAGCTTGTGTAATTTGTCTCCATAGCAGGAACTTTGCGTTCCAACTCTCCAAACTCTACAACAAGCCGCAATCTTACAATTCTTTGGGGTCAGCAACAAGCCGTATTATGAGATGACAAAACTTTAACCTCGGAGCCCAACTAGTGACCCACAGTAAAGAACCACGATTCGCTTGTTTTCACCTCAGTTCTGAAGGATAGCCAGATACTAACACTAACCTTTTCAGGAAGATTTCCTTCTTTTGGATGATCTAGATTTCATCTGATTTCTTTTCCGCTTCTTTGCCTCGATATGGTGTGATCTTCCAACAAGTGAAGGCTGCTCTTTCAGCCCAAAGCTTCTTGCAACATGCCCCAAATGGAGTTTCTTTACCATAAAAATCTTTTTCAGCTCGCCTCGATGAGCAGTGTATGCACGAACCCAGGTGCAAAATGCATCCTTGGCTAACTTCTTCAATTTAGGCTAAACAATAATAAAGTTGAACATAATCAAAAAGGGACAACAAAAAACTCAAGCATTTGGAAATATCATCTTGTAATAAGAGAATTATTTCATTTCACATATTCTAATACTAAACTGATATAGAAATTAAACTAGATGCACTGAAGCAAAGTAGACTATATGCAACAAGCAGGGATGATCTTGAGATGCATATATGATGCAATATAGACAGCAAACATTAAGATTCCATGATCCCCACCAGAGGACAATAGTTACTCTAGTTTTAAAAAATAAATGATTCAATAACTACAAACAGCTAGTACCTCCGTTGAAATGAAGGTTTCAAGTGCCTTCTGCAGAAATAATACCCAAGGATGGGTCTCTAAAGAGATTAACTTATCCTTTTGATGCTTCTGGCCATACAATGAAAATTTGGCTAAATCCTTTTGAAGTGGATATTCTTTCAGGCAAACACCGTGTCGCTGCAAATCATGCAAATAATCAATTTCGACAGGCTGAAGGAATAGCAAAGCTTCACCTTTCTCACCCAACCTTGCTGTTCTTCCAACCCTATCAAAACAAGTAAACCAAAATAAGTAGTAGTTCTGGACAAATACAAGTGCTTGTTGCTTCAGACAAGCGACAAAATATTGCAGGATGCTATTCATTATACCTATGTACATATTCAGAAGCCTCACCAGGTGAATCATATTGGATGATACACCTGACTTTAGGAAAGTCCAAGCCTCTTGCGGCAACATCTGTACACAATAGTAGAGCTGATTTTTCAGAACTAAACCCCTGAAATGCTTTTCTGCGATCATTGTGTTCCATATTCCCATGTAAATGGAACGACCTACAACTAACAAACTTTTGGTCTTGATTCGCCTCTGGCAGTGGATTAGGAGACCATTTAAATTCATTGAAAAGTGAATAATGGAAATCTACTGCATCACATGTTGAAAAGAAAACTACGATCTGCAAAAAGATCCTGTAAGCAAAGAATTGAACAATGCAAACATATATATAGTGATTACAGAAGAATTTATGCATATATAACCAAATTTTCAGTAGATAATAGTAACTAGCGACCATTAAAATTTGTCCATGGTAACTTCAATCTAAAATTACCTTCTGGGAGGTTTGTCCTTGGAAAAGAGATCTAAGGATGGAGAGAAGAACCACAAGCCTTGAACCACTAGACACTGCACAAAGTGTCGTTAAAATTAGAGGTAATCACAAGGGGACTCAGGCAAAAAATAATGCATTATGTAAAAGAATCTTACCTTTAACATATCTCTGGACTAACTGAGCAGGTAGGTTATAATTTTCTATTGATTGACTTGATATGCCACCACCGTCTTCCAAATCTTCATCTAAAGTGGCTGAAGTGAAATTACCTAGTGATAGCTCATGAGCCATGGGAGAATCCTTCTTGTGTTCCATGCCAATCATGACTGGATTCTCTAAGCTGATATTGGCTAAATGGTTCACCTTTTCATTTAAAGTTGCTGAAAGAAGTAAGTTTTGCCTGGATATTTTGACAGAGTTTGTGTCCTTGCCCTTTTTGCAAATATCATTCATTTGTCTTGAACCCAAAAGATCTAGTATTTCTTCTACTGCTTTCCCAAAGCCCAGTTCAAGAATACTGTTTGTGAAGCAGGAAAAATATAATGCAAACAGTTCATTCACAAGTATAGAGAAGGACAACAATAAAGCACATGCAATTTCTACCACAAGAAGATAAACAGTCATAGTTATAGTCATGCCATAAGCCCATAAATAAAAATAAAAACTTCACTAAAAAATGCTTAAGCATCAATACTAACCTGTCCGCTTCATCAAAGACAATCCAGCGCAAATTTGTGTATTTAAATGATGAAGTATTCTTTAGATGATCCAGAAGGCGCCCAGGGGTTGCAATAAGAATGGATATTCCTGAAGATTCACATTAACAAAGATTACAGACTCAGTTAGGATCTGACTATGGACATCTATCTTTTAGAATAGGTAATATACATGGATAAAAAATAATAGATAATACATGGATACATAAATAAAACTCTTGTTCTCAAGATGATTGACAGCACTTTCTAGACAACAATTTATGAGAAGAACTAACATGAAAAAGGAAGTTGCTTCTAGTATGTAAATAGAAACTCCAGTCAATGCTTTCATAATAGGACCAGTCCCGCCATATCAAGCACCAATTCACTAGTTGAACCAAATCGCTCAATTTTTATTTTAGATATGATAAATATGCTTCAAAAATATTAAAATTTGTAAAATATTTTTTTATCTTTTTCTCAACACAATAAATATGTAGATGTAAATCATGTAATGTTTTCTAGATAATATTTCACATACAAGTCATTTGATTGTTAGTACAAATCAATAATAAGAAAAAAAAACATATGTAAACAGATTAAGAAAAAAAATAGCTATATAGTAGATATTATATTAACAATCAATTATTATTAATTTTTGTCAAACAAAAGTGACAATGGTAAGTTTTATTTTTTTTCAAAACATAAAAGACAAAGATTGTTAGCCCAAGGGTTCAACCATGGCCATGATCTTTGTTCTTAATGAGATTATCAAATGTTTATTTCAGAACGAAAAACGATATGTGCACAAACGTCAGTTTTAGAATTCAAGAAGAAAATTTGATTTAAAACGATATTCGGAGCAAAAGCGTATCAAGAATTAGTTTTAGGACTTAGATTTTTCATGTACAAACCTTTGAGGTCTTACATGTGATGATTCATTGTGTTTTGGCCATTCAAAACCCAAGTTGAACCTCAAATTGAACCAGACTCGACAAAATTTAGTAACTGAGCAGTAGCAATTTTGGTCGACCAATCGATCGATCGACGACCTGCAACTAACAACTACAGCTACAGCAGCCATTTTTCTAGCCGTTGGTCGACTCTCATACCCGCTCGCCACCTCTATATGTACTCATGTTTTCATGCTCATGAGTTCAGCAAAGAGGAGCTTCGCATGTGTTTGCACATCTCTAAGCTCATTTCTCTTGTTTTCGTGTTTGCTTACTTGTGATTCTCTTGTTGTTGATTGTAAGGGCTGGGTGACAACCTAGTGTTATAATTGTATTTATGTTTCCTTATTGTAGAGGTAGTCAAGGTTGAGGAATAAGTCCCTGGTGTACTTTTTAGGAGAAAAACATTTACATAGTGATTGGTTGGAATCCTTGGTGGTGAGTCAAAGTAGTGGATGTTAAACCGCTCTAAAATCATTGTGTTAGCTTTGAATTTGACTTGCTTGAGATTTCTTAGCACTTAGTTTACTTGTTCTTATATTGCTTTCTAAGTCTTTATTGTCATTCAAGAGAATCAAATTACAAAACTCACCTAGAAAATCCCATTTGAAACGAAACTTGAAATTTTATGACACGCACTATTCCTCCCTCTCTTCTAGTGTGGCATTTCATTTACAAAGACAAGTTTTGAACCCAAGAACCCTAGTTTTAGCAAAAAATATAACCAACTAAGCTACAAACACAGTATATTTTTCCACTTTTATATTTTCTATGCTACTCATATTGCTTGTATCTATTATGTATACTGAGTTTGGGCTTTTAGTCCCACAAAGGAAGTTTGAAAACTTTTCTTGTATAAGTCCTATATAGCAGTTTAGGCTTCCATCCCAACATTTGTTCAGTTGAAAACAAATCTATTGTGATAAGTCAAATTCATGTTAAGCTTAATTTAAAATTTGAGCTAAATTTGAGTCTGGTTAAAATTTTAAACTAATTATTCAATTTTTGTTAACATTAAAAGTTAACAAACCAAATTTGGTGTTAATTAAACCAGATCGACTTAAAAACTGACTAGTCCATCCAGTTTAGCAAAAAAACAGACTTTTTTTAGAGAAAAAAAAGTACCAGTTCAACAGCATAACCAATCCAATAATCAGGTCAGGTGGCCGGGGTGTGGGTCTAATTTTAATCCAGGAATGATTTGTCCAGTCTGATTATTAACATTGATTCCAGTACAACTATAGCACCGTTGAGCTCAACTTTTAGTTCAAGTGCAATTACTACGCTTATAACATTAAACAAATGACATCACTTGGTTACACTCAGTATCCCTACATGCATTTTCAAGTCATAATGTAGTATTCAGGCACAGAAACTTCATCAAAAAGAAAAGGAAAACAAACTTTTTTCAGTTCCCATGCACCCAAGGACTAAATTAAGTTTCAGAAGCGTTAGACCTTTGCGCAGCCTGGCTTTCTCCTTTGCCCTGTTCTCTCCACCCATTATGTACCCAGGAACAATCCAATGGAAACAATGCAACAATTTCTGCAAAATTGCATAGACCTGCATGCATAACTCTCGCGTTGGCACAAGTACCAACGCTGTTATCATTTCAGTCAAATGATTCTAGAATCAATGTTTGTTCAAATATCAGTTTGTTGCAACATAATTCATCCTTCGGAAAATCAATATAGCAAAGGCGAAGAAAGTTGAGAACATGATATGATTCGAGAAGCAGAAAACTTGTTGGGGAAAAAATCCAAAACTTCACGAGGCAAAGATATTATTATACCATAAGTTCCATCGGATCGCTGAACTCGAGCCTCATACATCTGGAGGAGGTGAACGATCGGCGCAAGGTACACAATCGTCTTGCCAGTGCCAGTAGCAGCATTAACAAGTCTAAGCACTCACAGTCAAGGATAGTCCAAACAAAGAAAAAATCTACCTACACATTGTACGAAGCGGAACTAAGAGAAGGATACACGTGCCGTCCGGAAACTACGACCGGGATCGCCTGCGCCTGAATCTGCGTGGGGATCTCAAAACCCATTTTTTCTGCAAAAGAAAACATAAAAGCTTCGTTTGGGACATCAGAGATAGCGAAGGATGAAAGGGAGGGGGAAAATGGAGACCTCGAAGGTGTTGGCACAGGGTGGGATGAAGGCCGAGGTCTGTGAAGGAGCACGACGCGAAGACGCTGCCGGCGGCTCCGGCTGCTTTCTTCTCGCCGTTGGAATCTCGCATGATGCTTTGCTGGTTTTTCGTCTCCTCTGCTTCGGTTAGGGTTCTGTTCCGATTTGGCTCTTTCTTTCGCCAGCAAAACCCTATAAATAAATCAATCAAATTAGCTAATTT
This sequence comes from Canna indica, assembly GCA_034359265.1. Taxonomy (NCBI): domain Eukaryota; kingdom Viridiplantae; phylum Streptophyta; class Magnoliopsida; order Zingiberales; family Cannaceae; genus Canna; species Canna indica. The sequence continues at coordinate 19,395,559 of CP136892.1, forward strand.
CGTATTGTCACGTATATTTTTTAAAATATTTTGGTTCCATTGATTTATCTCAAATAATATTTAATAATTTCCTATTTTATTTCAATAATTATACTGTTTTCAAATCTATTCCAATTTAACCATTCAATTTACAAATTTATTTTAATAGCACCCTCACATTTTATAAATTCAGATTAGTATGAGATGAGTAATTTATAAATTTAGACAAAATGCTTTATTATAATCTTATGTCTAAATTCTTATTTCATCGATAAATTATTATTTTTTGAAAAAACAAGAACTTATATTAATTTAAGGTAACTAGGACCATCATGGTCCCTTACAAGGATTTGTTCCAGTTTAGGTGGTCGAACAGTAGACCAAACAGCCCAATGCGCTGTTTTATTACATTGAATTATAAGTTGACATAAGGTCAAAAATATCATGAACAGTGGCTTGAATTCTCCAATCCGGGCAGATTCCATTAGCCAAACCATCTATAAGAAGTTTCGAGTATGATTCAACGATAATATTTCCATAGTTTTCCTGCAAAACAAAGAGAAGTGTCTCTTTCACAGCTAGGGCCTCAGCAATTAATATGTTCAAGCTGTTATTAAAAACTTTACAAACAGTGAATAAGCAAACTTTCAAATGGTTTCTAATAACAAAACCAATACCAATTTTAATGTTGTCTATCAAAGCATCACAATTAATTTTAATAGCAGCAGGAGAGGAAGCAAACCACCTGCACATAATAGGAGACTTTTGTATCGAGTTCCCCTTAGGTAATTGGGTATGATCCATAGCCTTAAGGAAGGAAAAAATCTATCTCATCAAGTAATAAGGGGAGAGCTGTCGTGCCTGATGCATCCTTTCATTCCTAGAGAATCAGGTAAACCACCAAGACACGGCAATCGACTTCCTGCTCTATTGATGAATAGAATCATCATTGGAAAACATGAGGTTACTACCAAGCATCCAAGTGGAGTCATCAGGAACTGGTTTGGTAATAGATGATTTTGGAGGAGGTTAAAAATAGTTGAGGTATAGATACAATAACAAAAGAGATGCTCTGAAGTTTCGGGATATAAGCCACAGAAAACACAGCATTTATTTGGGGATAAGCCCATAGAAAAAAGTCTGGCCTTAGTAAGGAGTTTGCCTTGTGCTATCTTCCAAAATAAGATTTTGATTTTATCCGGCATATCAAGTTTCCAAATAGCATCCCAGTTAAAGGATGTATTATTTTCAGAAGGTGAAAGGTTGGTTAGGAATGAATAGGCTGCAGCAGTGGTAACTTTGCCCTTGGTGCTTTCTTTCCATGCCCAAAAAATCATCATAGGGGTTTTAGGGCAAATCAAGTGTAGTAATCTAATCCCATAGTTCTTGATCAAACAAAGATAAATCCACAAAGTTATTCCAATATTGATTATTAATTAGATACTTAACAGGAGTATCAAAAGTAAGAGCATTATTATTAACCAAAGTATGTTTCAAGCAAATAGGGATATTTAAGCACCAATTATCAATCAAAATGGAAGAGTTAATGTCGGAGTTAATAACCTTTTTAAATCCAAACAGTACACGTTTAAAAGCTTTAAGAAAAAACCTCTAAGATCAAGAGCAATGGTTAAGAGAGGTAACCATAGGATATTTGGATTTAACTAAGTTTACCCTAAGAATGTAGCTGATTATTGAGGTAAGCATCAATTCTTTTGGCTTGTAAAGAAAAACTTTGAAGGTAGATATTCTTGATACCTAGGTTTCCTAAGTTTTTAGGTAAAGTGGCAGTATTCTAGGAAACAAGGTGCATTCCTTTTTTATCCTTATTGTTTTGCCAAAAGAAATTGCTAATAGCAAAATTCATCTCATTCATATTTTTTTAGAAAGCCAGGACACAGGCATGGAGTGAATAGGAACAAAAGTAAGAACAGATTTTATCAAGGTTAGTCTCTCAGCTTGTGAAGATAGTTTGATTGCCAGGACACTAATTTAGAATTAACCTGATCACTAGGAAACTCATGAGCATTTTCAGGAGGTCTGCGAGGGGAAATCACAGCTCCTAAATATTTAAAAGGAAATGAACCTTTCTGAATCTAAGTTTGTTATAGATACAGTTCTTGATATTTGGAGGAGTGTACTTAGGGGAAAAAATAGCAAATTTATGAAGGTTAACTTTCTGCCCAGTAAGATGAAAATAATATTTAAAAATAGTTTTGAAGCTATTAATATGTCACCAGCTTTAAAAGCAAGGAGGATATCATCAACAAATATTAAGTGACTAATGGTAAAAGAATTTTCAATCTTAAGAGGAGTGAAAAGGTTCTTATTTACAACCTTGTTAATAAGAAGAGTTAAGGTGTGAGCTACAATAATATAGAGAAAATGTGAAAGGGGATCACCCTGTCTAATGCCTCTATAAGATTAAAAGAAATCAGAAATATGACCATTAACCAAACATACAAAAGAAGCACAAGAAATACAAGACTTTATCCAACTAATAAAAAGAGGTGGAAAAGCACAAAATTCAAGAACATAGAGGATGACATTCTAAGATAAAGAATCATAGGCCTTTTTCAGGTCAAGTTTGACAAGGATATAAGGTTTCCTATTCTTAGAACTGAACATAGTATGAGCCAATTTCTTGAGTAATAATGATGTTATCATGAATGCTACGACCCTTAATAAAAGTTAAATATTATTTAGAGATAAGGTTAGGATGGCATTCCTTAAATCTATTGGTAATGAGTTTGGTTAGAATTCTGTAAGACATATTGCAAAGTGCAATAGGTTTGAAATATTTGACTTTTGTAGGATTTTGACATTTGGGGATAAAGGTTAAAAGAGTTTTGTTCCATTCATGGGGAATAAAACTAGTAGAATGAAAATTTTGAAAATAATTGAAAAGATCATCAGAAATAATATCCCAATAATATTTGTAAAACTCTACAGTGAAACCATCGAAGCCAGAGCTCTTCCCATTGGCAATAGATTTGATGGTTTTTCGGATCTCGATTTTAGAAAAAGGAGCAATCAATTTTTTTTTAAAATCATCAGAATAGTAAAATTGCTAGAAGAGGAGTTGATCCAAAGGTTTTGATAAAATTTCGAGAACTCGGCAAGGATATTATTTTATCTAGTAATAATAGAACCATTGTAAGAGGCAATAGAGGAGATGCATGTGACTAATCCTTCTTCTAGAGGTAACCATACGATGGAAATACGTAGTGTTACGATCCTCATCAAGGTACCATTTCAATTTAACCTTAGCCCACTATTTCAGGCTAATCTGCCTCTGAATGATAGTGGCTTTATTGATTAGAGAAGTTAGGTTAAGATGTTCAGAAGAAGATAATTCATGTTTAGTTTCCTTAAGTTCCAAGTTATGAATGAGACCTTGGGTGATTTTAAAATTAGCTTCAAGATTCCTAAGAGCCTCCCTGTTCCATTTAGAAAGAGTTTGTCTGATAGCAGAAAGTTGTAGGAAAAGTTTAGATTGAGGATTACATGTAAGGATATATTTACACCAAGCTTGATTAACAATGTCCTTAGAGTCAGGGTACTCAATCCAGAAGTTTTGAAACTTAAAAAGATTATTGACTTTGTTCATATTAGGGTTAATGCAAATTTGCAGTAGGTTATGGTCAAAGGCAGTTCTGACAAGGTGTTTAATAGAAGTTTTTTCAAAAAAATTCAACCAGACAGGATTAGAGAAAACTCTATCTAATCTAATCAGAATTCTAGAGGAACCCTTCCTATTATTACACCAAGTGTACTTAGACCAGTGAAGCCTAAGTCAATGAGATTTGAATGAGTAATAAACTCTCTGAACTCTCAAATATTATTATTGAGTCTAAAGGGAAGGTCGTCCTTCTTATCTTCTTGGTTTAAAATACAATTAAAGTCCCCCATGACAAGCTAGGGGTAAGAAGATAATTCAACATTAGAGAGACTATGTCATAAAGTATTTCTCAAACAAGGATTTGTATTGGCATAAATAGAAGAAATAATAAAATGCATAGAGTTATTAAATGAAATGACAATATGGATAACATCAGCCTGAATAAAAATCACTTTAGAATTTATAACAAATGAATTTCAGACAAGAATGATACCCCAGAAGCCCCATTTGAGAGAGAGGAGATCCCTTGCCAATTTTTACTAAGTTTCTTAATAAAAGTATTAGCAATATTTTCAGAGACATGAGTTTCCTGTAAAGAAAGCAAATTAACATGATTATTCTTGATAAAGAAGAAAATTCTATCAAGAACATGATTCCTCATCACACTCCTAACATTCCAATTTATCATCTCCATGTAAAACAATGGCTAAGTTGTTGGATTGATTCATTTCCTCATCAGGAGGGGTAAGGGTGGGAGCAACCCTTAATCTTTTACTATAAGAGGGGGCTGAGGGTAGGGAATAGCCGTCCTCAACAATTTTAGAATCAGTAGACATCTTTAATTATTTCCCTTTCTTCCCATTTTGTTTAACAATGGTAGAAGGTTGGGAGTTCAGTAGGCATCTCCATAATAAATTTATTATTGTTCATGATTGTTAATTCCTATTTTATATTTATTATTGTTCATGACTGTTAATTCTATTTTATAAACTAATGAATATGGTATGGAAATTTTTATCCTATATAAAATTTTAGGTTATTGGCTCAAGATATGCTCAACTTTGACTAAATTCTCAATTATGATCGATTCTTTTGAATTAGTCTCAATTTTAAATTTGTGTCAATTACAATTTCCAATTGGTAATCTGTGAATTTATTTATTAACTTGCTAAGGTGTGCTCCAAAAATAAATAAAATAATATTAGTTACCAGGTGAATGTCACATGTGACAAACTTCAAATAAAAATGACCTTTTGTTACAACCTTTTTCCCGACATCATCTTCTGAAGTCCTCGACAGTGGACCCACCACTTATTCGTCTTCTCTGAGAATTGCTCCAACAATTGTTTCGTAGATCTTTCGTTTTTAGCTTCCACTCGATGAGGCTTTGTGGAGACATTACGGAATCGTGATTTCCCTTCTTGGATTCAGACTTACAGCAAAGATCACAGAGCTGAAATAGATGAAAAAATATTTGAATTTGTTAGTGGACCGTCGCGACTTGTGTCGTGCTATAGCGGATATTTTGTTAACGGGTATAAATTTCACACGGTTGAATATTCATCTACAAAAAAGACGATGAATGCTGGGGTCTGCGTGAAAGGGACAACCTATGTTGAATGTGATATGGATTTCTATGGACTAGTGGAAGAAGTGATAGAGTTGCACTACTTCGGCTTGAAATCAGTGTTCCTATTTAGATGTCATTGGTTCGATACAACAGAAAGGGGCATGAAAGTTCATCAAAAATACAAACTTGTTGAGGTTAATTACAAATCGAAATTGGCAGCAAATGAGCCATTTATATTGGCATCACAAGCCGAACAAGTATATTACGCGAAGTATCCGGCTCGAAATAAAGATAGAGCAGATTGGCGTGTAGTTTGTAAGACAAAAGGTAGAGGAAAAATTGATCCGATAGTAGGAGAAAATGATCCTCCTGGTTTCTATCAAGAAGATGATCTTCCTGCTGTGGATCGTATTATTCCAATACTCGAGGATGCAGACACAACGTCAATTCAATTAGAAGTTGAATATGCTGATGATGACGATCATGAAATTGAGGAAGCTGGAGATGAAGAAGATGACGAAGAGGAAGAAGAGGAAGAAGAAGAAGAAGAATTCGAAGATTATTATTCAGATGATGAGGAATAATTGTAAAGTATATATATTTTATTAAATATATCTCTACTATTTATACAATAATCTGATTATATGTCTGTTCGACAGATATGTCTGGTCGTGGTTATCGACGCAGGAGAGCTTCGGAGTCTCCGATCGGTGAGACTCCAGCACTTACTCCTGTTGCTGATCCTCCTGTTGCTGATCCTCCTGAGGATGATACTGCCGAGGCTAGTACCTCCAAACGCAGGCGGCCACGCGGGCCGAACAGGTGGCAGCCTCCACCAGCCACAGAGTCACGTAGATTGATCAGCGTGATTGGGGAGCGGTAATATATCATGAATTATGAATCATTACAAATTCATTATATCATAATATAATATTAAAATTTATTTTTGTTGTGCAGGTTCGAGCAAGAAGAAGTGCCGAGGAGCATTTCTTCTACTATTCGACGATACATGCACGGGGCATGGCCTACGTGGTCTCACGTGCCTAGCGAGCACGTCGACATGTTATGGCGCGAGTTTGAGGCACGTATTATTATTTTTTTTACATGCATGATGATATATTAAGAATTGGTACTGATATTATTATTTTGCAGGCTCGCTATACATGGGCCGAGGACCAGAGGTCCTTCATTTACGCTGCCTGGGAGTCTATTTCCCGGGCAAGGTACAACGGGCAGCTGGGGCAGGCTCGGTCCCGAGCGATGGCCCGAGCTGGGACCACTAACATCGCGGAGACTCGGGGATACGACCCCAGTTGGATTACTCCGGATATATGGGACCAGCTCGTGGGGATATGGTCGACGGATCGATGGCAGGAGGTTTCTCAGAATGCGGCTAGAAATCGCATGTCGGGGGGAGCAGCGCGTCACACCGGCGGCTCTGTTGCATTTGCAGTGCACGCAAACCGTATGGTAAGTATATCGTTTAATTATATATTTTATTTGTTATTATGTGTACTAATTAATGTATTTGTTTTGTAAATGTAGACGACGGTGTCGGATGACGGGACTGTCCAGCGACCCTCCCCGATGGCGGTGTTTGAGCGGACTCACCGTCGAGCACATGGGACGGGGGAGTACATCGACAACCGCGCTGCATACATTGTGGTAATTATATATTTGTTTAAATTATTCATTATATATTTATAATTTAAGTTTTATGATAAATATTAAACAAAAAATCAAACTCGAGTAGGAGACGTACAGCCAGAGGGTGGTGCAGCGCGGGGGTACCCCCGAGGACTTTGACGCAGCATCGTGGGTCGAGGCCGCAGGTGGCTGGGACCATGGCCGCGTATATGACTTCGCAGATAGTGGTCATGCGCGAGCCGTGCTAGGGCCACTTGGGGCACCGACCCCTCCGGTCGCTGGTGAGCGGCCGTCTACCTCTAGATCCAGTTATGATCATAGTAGCAGAATAAGGACTCTAGAGGAGACGGTCGCGCGTCAGAGTCAGATGATGGAGGAGATGCATGCTATGCTACGCAACATGTCAGGTCATCCCGCAGCAGGCATCTCTTCGGCATCATCTAATCCATCGTCCTCGAGTCAGTCCACGCCGGTGTACACTCAAGCACTCCAGACCCCGCCATATGATCCAGACCATCCTCCATCGTGATCGTGAGATTTTTTGTTTGGATATTGAACTTGTTACTGAGATATTGAACTTGTTAAACTTATTTTGTTTGGATATTGATACTTCAATTTTGCATTTGAATTGTTTTTATACTATCGTGGATAATTATCAATATAAATATAATTGTTTTGATGTATATCTTGGTGTGTTTGTGATGTGTGAATGAATGTGTGTATGAGGGTATGGGTGTGTGAGTTATGTATCAGATAAATGTATCAATGTATCAATGGAAATTAGAAATTTGAAATTTTTCTGCTTGCAGGTATAGGTCATCAGCAACGGCTTTCCCACGGCCGTCCGTGGGAAAGCCGTTGCTAAAAGTGTATCGACAGCCGTTGCTGATGACTTACAGCAACGGCTTAGCGACGGGTTTTACTAACGGCGTTGCTACGGACTCGAGGCCGTTGCTATTAATGTTATCAGCAACGGCTCCGGGTCCGTGGTAAAACCGTTGCTGATAATATTTTTAGCAACGGCCTGAGCGGCCGTTGCTGATAATGTTTTGAGCGACGGCCCGAGCGGCCGTTGCTGATCCGTTGCTAAGTCATCAGCAACGCGACTTTCTGTCACGGCTCTATTGCAACGGCTCGGCCGTTGCTGATTCTCTTCAGCAACGGCTCAGCAACGGTATCAGCCGTTGCTGATGCCCATTTTTCTAGTAGTGTTGCTTGATTGTGATTGGCTTGTTAATTTCCTCTATTCTGAACCAAAAATAGAAGAACTCGCACAAGAATTGCTTGATAAATTGTCAGGAAAGATGCCGGGAGTGGTGGGTCCGATTGTGGTTTGATGCAGGTTCACGCAATGTCAGGGCTTTAAAAGATGATGTCGAAAAAAACATCACAAGAGGAAGCTATATATTTTTATTTGAAGCTATAACAATCAATATTATTTTATTCAGTTTTAGAGCATACAACAGCAAGTTAATGGAATTTATAGATCACTAATGAGAGGATAGATGTGACACCAATTTAAGAACGTTCTATATACGATTGAGATCAATCAGATGATAATTAAAAATCCGATCAAAGTTGAGATATATATATATATATTTTGCTAATAATCCTCATTAAATTTATCTCAATACTTGGTCACAATCTCAATTTTCTTGTATTTTCTTATTTTGCTACAAAATATTGAAGGTAATGCTCGTATGTTTGTCTATACAATGAATATAACTCATATATATTTCTTCATCAATGAAATTATTTTGTAGCTTCTCACCAAGAATAGAGAAATTCATTCGTAAAAATTTATTTATTAGAGCGAATAAAGGAAAGAAAGATAGGAGAGAAAAAAGAATTAAAATATTTTCTTGTGTTGTTTACCATCATAGAAAGATATTTTTTTTCCCTTCACTCTCCATAATTTACTAAAAAATATAGAAAGATTAAGAACTTTTATAATGAATTTGAAGTGAAAGCATTTTTTAATTAGAATAAAATAATGATATTCTTTTTTTATAAAAAAATGATATTCTTATTAACATATGGATATCATAAACAGCTGATAGTAAAGGAGTGAGAAAAACTGACTAACTAAACCCAAGTTGATAATTGAAGTTATATCTTGAGTTCTCATTTAAAAACTCAAAAGTTTGGACAAAAATTGTTGAGATTCTAATAAAAATAGATACAAACTTAAGTTAAAACCTAAAAAAATAGAAAATTAGAAAATTAGAAAATTTGGTAGATGAAATTCATAGTTCAATGAAAAAAAAATGTTCTGGAGTGAATAAATTAGCTCATTAGCATGTAATTAATGCCTTTTGCACATCGTTCCTGCTAAGATACATGATTTTGCCTGTATCAAAAAATTATGCACATGGGTCATATTCAATTGGCTCCTTGGCATATCCACTACTTTTCTCCCGAATCACAAATTATAATCATATATACCACCAATATACTCATAAACTAAATCTAGTTATTTAATCTAAGAATCAGAGGTGGGAAATTTTACACTTGTATTGCCAATGATGTTGGAGCATAAGGGTAAATAAATCTGGTATATATGATATTATCGAATAAGGCACCAAATTAAATCAGCTTGAGCTTTCCCGCACATATTGACTTGTTCTTATTTGCCTAAGATTTTCTAACCTTAGTCTTAATCTCGGTTATGATGATAACAAACTCGAAATTAATATTTGAATATCAGCTTCCAAGTCGGGTAGCACGCGATGTTCGGGATCGAAAGATCATCGTGATTTTGGAGAAAGTCTCGAGGGACGTTGTTCAGCGCTCGGAAGATGTTGAATATGTAGAGTATAGGGTTTATGGTCTTTAGATGCGTTGTAAATCCTCAAAATGTAATGATGATGGAACCCTAACCCAAAAATCAAAATCGACATCTAACAAAGGTGTCGCACTGTTTAAATAGTCGCGACGATCGTTCACAACGGTCTCAGTACCATTGCATCTATGACCGCTTATTTCACCGCCGCAGATGACTATCGCAAATTACATGATTTCTAGTAGTATTTTCCTAAATCTTGATTTGTCTCTAGCTACTCATCACTTGTAATCGTCTAATATTAATGCTACACAAATAGCAAGTTAGAGTTAACTATTACGGTTTGTTTGGGTAAGGGGAGGAGGGGTGGAAAGTGAGGGATGAGGAAGCATAGTTAATCTCGTGTTTGGATATTGGATAACTAAAAGGTGGGTGGGGATAGGTGGGATAATATATTCATCTTCTTCTTTGGGTAGAAAGTTTAAAGGGTGAGATGAGGGAGAATAATTTTAATGAAAAAACTATTTTAACGTTATATATATATGTACATTTACATATATAAAATAAAGTTAACTTATTTATATCCTTTAATAATTTGTTAAAAATAATTAATTAAAACAAAAATATAAATTTTAATAATCAAATTTTAAGCTTTTACGAAAGAATTTCTCTACGAGAAGCTACGAAATCGTTAGTTGACTAAGCAAATATATATATGTATATGAGTTATATTCATATATAAATAAACATGTGAGCATTACACTCAATATTTTGTAGTAAAATAAGAAAATGCAAGAAAATTGAGATTGTGACAGTATATATATTGATATAAATTTAATTAGGATTATTAGCTAAATATATTTTAACTGTGGTCAAATTCTTAATTATCCTCTGATTGGTCTTAATTAATCAAATATAAAATGTTTTTAAATCGGTGTCATATTTATCCTCTCGTTAGTGATCTATAAATTATCCATTAACTTGCTGATATATGCTCTAATTAAATGAATAAAATAATATTGGTTATTATATATTTTTTTTGCAAACAAAGGGTTGAAGCCCTCAAAATTTTGTTAACTATGTAATATGATCATCGTGATCATGAACAATAATACAATGTAAATTAGGAGGTGGAGGAGATGACCAAGAGAAAATTTCTTGAGTCACTCCCACCCTCGTTGCTACCCAATAGACAACTTCGTTTGTCTGTCTATATATTAATTTGATCCGATAATTCACATTATTACACAAAATTATATTAATATCATTCGCAATACATCTAATAACCAAGAGAAATGATATCATTCACAATACATCTAACATTGTTAGCCCTGAGAATTAAAATGATATCTTCAGCAAATATCAAGTGTGAGATGGAAAAATTATTCTTTAACTTGAAGGGAGCATACCTGCCCCAGTTGTTGACAGTAGCATTAATTAATTGATCGAGTGAGGACTTGGGCGAGAAGAATGTATAGAAAAGGACAAAGTGGATCCTCTTGCCTAATACATAGGTTAGATGGAAAGAATTTGGAAATATTAGAATTTACATGTAATACCCGCAAATTTTTAAAATTTTATTTAGTTATTTCAGCGGGATAATTTGGTCGCACGTCAGGATGGGTCGGATGAAACGTCGAAGGGTGTGAATTGAAGATTGGCCTTTGTGCACAAGGTAATCAATTTATCTGAGTTTGATTATTCCTTAGATGGGTAGTTGGATTTGAGATGAGTCCTGAGGTTCAAACGAAACTCGAAACAGATTTGAATTGGTTGAGTTATGACTTATTTTAGACTCAACTTAAGTTAAAGGACACTTTGGTCATTTGGTGATTGAGGTTTAAGTATTTATACCTCATCGCTTAGGGGGTGCACGACTCATAGCAGTAGCCACACACCCCCTTGGGCGTCTATAGGAAGAGGCGTGCATGGGGAGGGAGGTAGGGAAATCTCGGCAGACTACTCCCGCAGCGTCGAACGTCATCAAACTTCACGATCGAAGGAGCGTCTGTGGTCGGATCTTATTGAAATTTGGATAGATTCTGCTACGTCGAGTTTCGCCTAATCGAGCGATCAGGACACTATCTTGGGTCTGATTAGACTAAAATTTGGGGAGCATGTCTGAGACCCCTTGCTTTTGAATGGGAACAGTGGAGATCTTATTTGGACAACTATATTTTGGGATACACATGAGGGGAGGAGAATGTGTGGGAGGACTTGGAACTTGGTAGCGCACCAGAACTTCGTTAACACGGGAGCGCGGAGGACCGTCTTCCTTTCCAATTTTCTTCTCCGGTGAGTGGTTGAACCTTGTGGTGTAGGGTTAGGCCTTATGGTCGAACCATGTGTAGAGATGAGAATTGGGATTTTTCTCTTGTGCTTTCTTTCCGATTTGGATGTGTTTTGATGCGTGAATTTTTATGCTATGATGGATTTCATGTTTCCTTGGTAGATGTGTGATTTTTTCTTGATGTATAGGGATAGTCCGACCATGTAGAAATTAGGATAGGTCGTGCTGAAATTTCCCCCACTCTGTTTGGGTTCATTCTTGATAATCTAAGAACTCGTGTATGTTTAAATCTCATATAGAAAATCTGTATATGCATCGGATGTAGACAATGTTTCCCTAAGTTATTAGGGCCGGCCACTTGGCGGTTTTCTCTAATTACAAGGGCCGACCGAATAGAAGGGAAAGGAAAGGAAACTCCATGTAGATTAAATTTCCAATTTTGTATAAACTCTAGGTAGATTTAATTCTCTAAAATTATGTACAATTATTGTTTATTAATGGGTAGGATTTAGGGCCAACTACCCTATGATTTCTCTAAGACACTAGGGTCAGCTGGGTGGGGAAACTCGAGGCATGGCTTTTAGTACAAATCATAATTAGTAGGACTGTTTGGTTGCGATGTGAATCCATGAGTTAGAAACTATGTTTGCTATAGCCTATATATATGTGCGAATTTGAAATTATATAATTTGGCAAGGATTTTATCTTCATACGTTGTAAGTATGTTGTAATTGTCAATATATATGTTGTAAGTGTCTTGTAAATGCCGGAAGTACTCAACATAGGCATGAAAATTTATATCTTCGTGATAGGGATGGTTGTTTGATGTATAATAGTTTAGTGCGTGCAAAAGTAGTAACTTCTCATGTGTGTAAGAAATTGTGAAACGAGATGTTAGTGCCCAAGGGAGGGCTGGGTTAGAGCGCATGCTTGAGATTAATGATGTTAAAAATGTGAAATAATTGTATGCACTATGTAATGAGATTATGTGTATTGTGATTGAGATGGCTAGGCTGAGAAGCGTCTCTAGCTGGTACAACTATTGTCCGACTCGGCGAGTGGTTGACGAGTCTTGAGATTCCATCAGTGAGCCACGTTGGTGTTAGACCTGAGTGACAGAGGTCTTGAGATTGCATCAATGAGCCATGCTGACGTTAGACCCGAGTAGATTTGGATTAGATGAGATATTCCCAACCCGGTTGGGCATTGAAAACTAGTAGGTCATCCTAGTTGAAGGGCCCAGGTGAATGGATCGCCATGTTTAGATGTTGGTGATCGCCTTAGTTATTTGTAGTGGTTATTGTTATTGTTATTGATTTATATGGGCCGGATTGGGCCGAGTGAATACATCATTTTGTTAGGCCGGTGTGGCCAAGTGGTGATAGTTAATCCTAGCGATTATGAACCTGTATTGGTTGATTATATGCTTATTATATTTGCTTGGGATTTAAGTGGAGGTTCAGTAGAGCCACTCACTGAGTTACTCATGAACTCATGGTTTTGTTTATGTTGTATTGCAGAGCCTGACCAATGAGGTACGACTATGTTGGCATGATGCAGCTGGAGGGAGTAATCTCGCACCGTTGATCTCGTAACAAGCTGAATTGAGTCTTAGTCCTCTAGAGAGTCATTTAATTCTTGCATTGTGTAGCTTTGCTTTTGAACCCTTGGAGTCTGTAGTTCAACTTTGAACTTTCTTTATTTCATTCATAGTGGATTAATAGCATTTTTATTCAGTTTTGTTGGTTATATCTGCTTGGGTTGAGTATGCATATGGTAGGGTTCAGGGTACGACCACGTATCCTGGCCAGCCACGCGACCCTGTAATTCGGGGTGTGACATTACAAGACAAGCAAAAGTGGGAGAGCAATTGCAAGCTTGAATTCAGTCAATGAATTGTTTAGGGAAATTGTAAAGAGTTTCTTATTATTGACTCCATTCTATTGTAAAGCTCATTACTAATTCAAGTAACATAAATAGTATGAATGAGAATAAAGTTATGAACAAATTTGATTAGGACAAGCTTATCAGCCTGAGAGAGTATACCAGTCTTCGAAGGGAGATCATACCCCTCGTGTATTTAAAAGCGAAAGTACCAATTTTCATGTTAAGAATATTAGATATTCTAATCTTAGCAGAAGGGGAAATATATTTGGGAAAAAATCTCAAATTTAATAAAAATTAACCTTTTGATCGATCAACTTCTCATAATGAGAGAATATATTTTAACAGTAATTAAACTCTTAATGTTAGCCCTGAGAATTAAAATGACATCATCAGCAAACACCAAGTGAAAAAATTATTCTTCAACTTGAAGGGAGTATATCTACCCTGGTTGTTAGCAATATTAATTAATTGAGTGAGGACTTACACAACAAGAATGTATAGATAAAGGGAAAGTGAATCCCCTTGCCTATTACCTCTGTTAGATGGAAAGAATTTGGATATATTAAGTTTACTCCATTTTTTTGCAAAGCTCATTATTAATCCAGGTAATAGAAATATTATGAATGAGAATAGAGTTAAGAACATATTTGAGTAGGACAAATTTACCCGCCTGAGAGAGCATACTGGTCTTTCACTTACTCAGTTTAGAATCCATTTGAGCAATGGGGGGATATAATACTTGGACAACAATAATGTATAGAAAAGGGGAAAGTGGATCCCCTTACTTAATACCTTTGTTAGATGGAAAGATTAGAGTTTACAAGATAAGTAAAGGTGGAAGAGCAAATGCAAGCTTGAATCGAGTCAATTAATTATTTAGGAAAATTATAAAGAGTTTCTTATTATTGACTCCATTTTTTGCAAAGCTCATTATTAATCCAGGTAACAGAAATAATATGAATGGGAATAGAGTTATGAACAGATTTGATTAGGACAAGCTTATCCGCCTGAGAGAGAATACCACTCTTCGAGGAGATATCATAACCCTAATGTATTTAAAAGTGAAATTACTAATTTTCATGTCAAGAGTATTACAGGATTCTAATCTTAGCCGAAGGGGAAATATATTTTGGGAAAAAAACCTCAAAAGTAAAAAATTAACCTTTTGACTAGTCAACTTCTCGTAACGAGAGAACACATTTTAACAGTATTTAAACTCTTATTGTTAGCCCTAAGAATTAAAATGATATCATCAGTGAAATCTTATGTTCGAACATTTCCGGTACGGACATCGAATTTTATCACCACTAACGAATTTTTGATTCGAGTAGGCGAAATTTAAGAAGTAAGTTACGCATACTCGAAATTCGTCCGTTATAGCTCCACGATGAGTTCGTCGGTACATCCAACTTCGATCGCCCGACATACCCGATATGTTTTGTCAAAAAGTTGGCAATATCTTTAGATAATGTATTTAGGTGGGATGATCCTATTTCATTCGGGATTCATGTTATTTATATTGCACTTAGTATTTTTTTTAGTCATTAACTTTATTTTAAATTTCGACAGTATTTTTCTACAGTTCTCCGAATACGCAACTCATTTGGGCGTGTATAAATAACTATATTCTCAAAATTAATAAATAACTATTAAGGGAGATACAATAGCCAAAATTTAAAAATAAATAATGACTAAAAAAATAAACTAAGTGCAATATCAATAATTATATTATCAAATTATCCAATTAAGGACAATTCAAAGGTTGTACATCGCATAAAAGATCATCTACTTTATTTACGCGAACATACAACCCTCAAACGGATCTAAGATTTTATAAAATTAAAACTTGACTCGTCGATGCGTACATGAAATGAATCAACTCGTCATAATTATTTTCTAAATTTGTGGATGCTAGCACGAGTCCAAAGTGGACGATTTCGGCGCGAGTCTACAGTGAACGATTTCGGCGCGCATGAGTCTAAGGTGGACGAACATTAAAACTAACCTAAATTTAATCTAACAGCAAAAAAATTTAATTAACAATTAATCTAAAACTAACCTAAAATTAACAATTAATCTACAATTAATCTATAATTAATATAAAGTTAATCTATAATTAATCTAAAGTTAACAAATATATCTACAATTAACATATAATTTACGGATAATAAATCTAAAAATAAAAAAAATAGGGGTTAAACCCTAATCAAAGATATTTCATTTCGCTCCTAAGTTATTTCATTTCACGCCCTGTGCGCGCCATCAGCCATGAGCGACGGTCTTGGGCGGCCGTATGAGAGACGCGGCTGATTTAGTTACATCAGTCATGATCGTTACGGCTGTCAAAAAGCCGTGGATAGTTCTAACAGCCTGGGTTGCTGTCGGTGAGCCCCATGACTGATAGTCAATATTCTAGTAGTGACCAAGTGTGAGATGAAAAAATTATTCTTCAACTTGAAGGGATCGCAGAGTATACCTGCCCTAATTGATAGCTGTATTAATTAATTGAGTGAAGACTTGGACAACAAGAATGTATAGAAAAAGGGAAAGTGAAACCTCTTGCCTAATACCTCTGTTAGATGGAAAAAAAAATTGAAAGTATTAGAGTTTACAAGACAAGCAAAAGTGGAAGAGCAAATGCAAGCTTGAATCTAGTCAATGAATTGTTTAGGGTCGAAAATTGTAAAGAGTTTCTTATTCTTGACTCCATTTTATTCCAAAGCTGATTATTAATTCAGGTAACATAAATATTATGAATGAGAATAGAGTTAAGAACATATTTGAATATGACAAGTTTACCAGCCTAAGAGAGCATACTGACCATCCACTTAGTTTAGAATTCAAATGAGCAATGGGGGGATATGTTACTTGGACAACAAGAATGTATAGAAAAGGGAAAAATGTATCTCCTTGCCTAATATATCTGGTAGATGGAAATAATTTGAAAAGATTAGAGTTTACAAGACAAACAAAAGTGGAAGAGCAAATGCAAGCTTGAATCCCGTCAATGAATTGTTTAGGGAAATTGTAAAGAGTTAGGTCCTTAAGGATAGCATCCCTATATATTGAGAAGCTCAAAAGCCTTATCTAAGTCAATCTTGATAAATAATATAAGGATGCTTGCCCTTGATACCATAGAAGGAGTGAATAAGCTCCTGTACAACTAGATGTTGTCTTAAATTTGCCTGGCCTTAAATATATAGACCTTGATCATAATATTCCATAAATATGTTAGTACAAAGATAATTGAATAAGTGAAAATAATAAGAAGACGATCAGCCTTAGGGGTGAGCAACGGTTCGGTTAATAACTGAACTGAACCAAAATAAAAAAATTAACCGTTTATCGAATTGAAAAAAATAGGTTAATACGGTTCGGTTAACCAAAATTTTCGATTCGGTTAATTTACCAAATTTATCGGAAAAAAATTAGAAAAATATTTATATAACTATGTTAGAGATGGATATGATTAGAGATCGATTTATATCATTTGTTTGTTTAGTGCATGGATTAGAAGAAAATAAGATTAAAATAATATAAATTTAATATTATATTCGGTGTATATCGGATTAAAAAAATATTATCCAATACTTCCTCATTTGATATCATATTTTATCCAATCCTATCTACTAAAGCAAACAAACTATAAAACCTCTTCCTAACCACTTGGGCAACAATGTTATATGCTTTATTTTATATTTTATATATCTAATATATAGTTATATTATGTTAATTAAGTAAATTAATCAAACCGTCGATTAATTTACTGAGCCGAACTGAAAACCAAAACCTTAAAAAAATTTAACCGTTAATCAAATCGGGAAAAATCTATTCGATTAATTCAATTTCGGTTCGATCAGTTAATCGATTTTTCGGTAAATCAATAAATTTTGCTCACCCTTAATGAGCCTCTACCATTACCCGAGCTCTAATATATACAATGTTAAGACTTGACTTATAGATAAATATTTGTAAACTCTAATTTATTAGGAAAGAACTTTTAATTTATACATTTATCATTTAAATATGCTTGTTACGTAGAAGTGAACACTTGTCCAATCGGGAATTAATTATTTACTTCATTGGATATGATAAATTAAAATAGAATATGATAACCAATAAGAGAAAAAATTGGATAAAAGATTTATCCCATGTACATCAAATATAACACAATTTTGTATATTATTCTAATCCTAATTTCTTCTAATATAAGCATCAAATAATTAAGCATGGATTAAAATTCATCTCTTATTCCATCATCTTGAGCAAACATGCCCTTTGGGAATACATGTGCTAGATATAACAATTAATCCATTAAAATTTAGTATACATAGACAAATGAAGCATCTATATAAAAAATAAATACGAGTAATTAAGAGTGAAAATTATTTAACATGAATGAAAAAATATAAAAATATATGTAATTATTCCCTAAACATGCAATCTTGGTTTTCACCACAAGAAAAACAAGCATTAGTGAAGGAAAAATCTGTCACTGATGCTTGAAAATCTATCACTAAAGGGTATCAGTGACGGAAATTTTCGTCACAAATTCCATCGCTGAAAGTCTCGTGGTTAATGCTTCATTTGCTCTTTTGTGACGGATGTGTCCATCACAAAAATATATGACAAAAAAAAATTCGTCACAAAATCCGTCACCGATGTCGATGACCAAAAATAAATTTTTCGTCACTAATTATGATATTAATTATAATTTTTTTAATAAAAATATATCAACTATATTATATTATAGATTTTTATAATATAATAGTATATTATAATATCTTATAATATATTATTATATTATTATATTATATTATATTATATTATATTATATTATATTATATTATATTATATTATATTATATTATATTATATTATATTATATTATATTATATTATATTATATTATATTATATTATATTATATTATATTATATTATATTATATTATATTATATTATATTATATTATATTATATTATATTATATTATATTATATTATATTATATTATATTATATTATATTATATTATATTATATTATTATATTATATTATATTATATTATATTATTATATTATATTATATTATAATATTATATTATAATATTATATTATAATATTATATTATAATATATTATAATAATCAATAATGATATTACATTATATTATTATTTATTCTTTTATAATATTTTTAATAAATTTATAAAAGATAGCATAATAGTAAACTTTTTGATCTCATGATGTGTCAATTTATAAAATTTAAGAAAATTAAGAGAGAAAAAAATTGATCCATATGAGACTAAAAAATATATATTTATAATGGTTAAGAATAAGTAAAAAATCATTTTTAACTCATGTGGGACTAAACATGATAAAATTTATTTTACTAATATTTAGTTTTTTTTGTGTCGAAATTATATTTTCGTCACTGATCTGTCACTGTTATCTGGTGTCTCAATGACAGATATGTGACAGATATGAAGAAAAAAATTTAGTGACGGATTAGTGTCAAAAAATTAGTGACAAAAATGAAATCCGTCACTATTATGTCACTGATGTTATTTATTAAAACTTTTAGGCCAAATTGATCAAAAAATTTGTGACTGATTTATGACGGAATCATCTTGTGTCGAATTTTCCATCACAAATCCGTCAATGTTTTGGAAAAAAGAAAGTTTATTTCACGCCATGACAAATCCGTCACAAATCTGTAACAGTTTGTGACGGATTATAGCCGTCACAAAATTTTTATCACCGATGCTCATTTTTCTTCCAAAAATATATAAAAACTACTTATCATTAACTCTGGCACGCATATATATATATATAGGTAAATTACACTAGCCTCTATTTGTAATTTTGTCTTGTAATTCTCCTGAATTTTGTAAAAAATTACACATACCTCTCATACTAATGAAATTTGTTAGTGGAGTGTCTGTCATGTGTACTACACATGCTTACTAATGATATTTTTGAAACATTTATAATTTTTTTTTATTTTAAATGACAAAAATACTCTTATATTATTTTTATTTCTTTCAAACTTTTATTTAAAAAATATTTTTAAAATAAAATAGTCATTTTAAATTTTTATTTTTAAAATTTTTATTCAATTATTTTATACATGTATTTTAATAATTTTTCAGCATAGGATGTAAGAGAGAAATTATATTACTAACGGATTCCATTTAATACCATTAGCTATATGGGAGGTGAGTGTCACCTGAATAAATAAAGAGAATATCAGTATAATTTTACTAAAGCTCATAGAAGATCAGTGTAATTTATCATATATATATATATATATATATATATATATATATCCAGTGTGATGAGAGAAACAATTACTTGATGCATGCATTGATACTCTGGTCCTACTGCTACAACTACTGATTAACCATATAATTTTCATGTGCAGGTGGTCAGCAGAATCAACGAATTAATTTCTTCTGCCAAATTAAGAATTAAAAATAGAAAACTGCAAGTCTGCATGCAGTGCAATTATTCTGACCTGCTGACTGCTTTCATGAGTACTTGCTCTCATCTTTACAGAAGGAAATTTTATATTCTATGCATCTCCCAAATATACAAGGAACATATATATATATATGTATATATATATATATATGCATGAATGCAAAAATGCCCAAATTAAAGAATATGACTTACGGTAATTAGAGAATACAGCACGATATGATCATATTATAACATCACAATTAAAATAAAAAGGCATAATGTGGTTTATTCATGCATGAAATTATATATGGAGAGAGAGAGAGAGAGAGAGAGAGAGAGAGAGAGAGAGATATTAAAGAACAGAATTTATATAGTAAGGTTAAGCCAGGTAATTAAGCATGAGATATTGAGATACTGGTCACTTACATATATAAGCTCAGATAAATTTAGTGAATAAGAATATAAGATACAGGAGTAGAAATTAATTTATTTAGTCGAATTGAATGAACAATTAGAATAAATATATACTCACTACATAAATCTGATTAATTTAAAAGTATTTCAAATGCACATTAATAATAATAATAAATAAGCCCTAATTCAATGTGATAATTATGATCATGTAATTATATAACAAAATATAGAGAAGAACAAGTGAAACACATCAGTAGCATAATCCACAAACCAAGAAACAAAAAGTTGCTGCGCCCAGAGAGAATAATCAAACATGTACAGATGAGCAGGAAGATCCCAACTCAAGTCCATGCATACACCAAAGTGCCAAAGAAAGAACTCGATCATGCATGCATCTCTCGATTGTTCAATTGGCGTCCTTTAATTTGATTTTAATTCCATAGTTTCTTCTTAACACGTGATTAAGAATTACAAATCTTAATTTGATCTCTGAGAGAGAAGAAATTAATATCATACATATACCTGCTTCTTCTTGAATCATAAATAGTCATTTATTGCCAATGCAGCATCATCAAGATTCCCAAAACTCCGAGCCCAGGAAAACACCCAGAAGAAGATCGATCTCAAGAATAGATTTGAAGCATCGGGATCCTCCAGTGTGTTTGAGTTTGTGAATCTTGATGGTGCCACACCAGCAAACAATGACTGCATCTTGCAGGAGAAGGAAATCAAATGAAAGCAGCACCAAGCAAACTCTAGCCATAATGCTAACCCTAACCCTAACCGTAGCGGTCCTTAAATCAAGCAAGAAGTGGAGAAAGATCTGACTGAGTCATGGAGAGGTGAGCTGGGAAGAAGATGGACGAGTACAGCTCACAGAAGGCTAATGCTGGAGAAGAAGAAGAGGTGTTTAAGTCTTCAATTGAGAGGGGCGTTGGGGGATGAGGGGGATAAATACTGGAGAGCTGCAGGGCTAATGGCTAATGTTGGAGAGAGAGAGAGAGAGAGAGAGAGTTAAGGGTGTCAGAGAATTAACTGAGGAAAAATGTACTGGGAGAAGGAGAAGAGCAACAGTTACACATCACAATCCGGGCACAAAGGCTTTTACTGCAGACATGGTGATGCGCATCGCATGGATTGCGAGGTACGGGAGAAGCTTTCCCTGGAGGGAAAGCCACCGCAAGGTGAGGCAGGGGAGAAAGAGGAAAGTGGAAAGGACGCGCCTTCCCTTCTCGCCTCGCTTTCCATTGCGATGGTGGCATTTTAAGTTTGGAGGATGCATGATCTCTTGCGTTTCCTACAAGCTTTCTACGTGCTGCAGATATCACTACTTATTAAGAATTGACGTCCCCAAACCGCAAAAAACTATGTTTATCTTTAGCATCATCCTTCTCTTTCTCTTTCTCTTTCTCTTCCTCCGCTAGGGTTTATGTAGCCCTTCAATTGGGTCAACAGGGTAATTGCCAATTAATTGATTGACCTATATACAACCGAGCCATAAATTTTTCTTTCTCGATTAAATTAGCTTTTTATATGGTTTAATATTATAAATCTGATCAATTTGAATCAGTAAATACTACATCACAATCAACTACAAACACACAAAACTAAAGATAAATTAATTTTTTATTTCTAAATTTTTAGATGTAAAAATTAATAGACATAAAATTTATTTTAAATTAATCTCTAAATATATATATAAACAATCAGCAATATAATCACTTAATTGATTTAACTCTAAGACTTTAAAAACAACAACAATAGAGTCGCTCACTCAATTGGATCTTTAGAAGTTATTTTGAATCAAATTTCGTGTCTATTAGTTTCTAAATTTTAAAAATTTAAAATAAAAATTTAATTTATTTTTAAATTTGTATCTCTATAGATCGATTGTGTAGTGAAAATTAATTAAAGATTGTTAATTGATTTTTTCTAATGATTTTTATATTGCATTTTATTGAAAAATAGTGTAGTCATTGAATAATTGATCATATAAATAATATTGGTTTGGGTTTTACCTATGCATATAAGAAATATTATAACTAAAAACAAAATCTTTAACAAAAATAACAAGGCTGAATGCCGTGACTAACAATCGTTTCTCCTTAAACTTGGCTCTCTCATCACACTCTCTATTTGTGGTACTCTCTCTTGGAGTCATATATTATTAGGTGGTCTCTTCTCATGAGTTGCCAATGCACCTAACACTTAAAGCTAGTTATATATAGCTTTAGTTAATTAGGAGTCTAATGAATGGAATAGGGTGGGCCCATGCATGAGATATGTCACAAAAATTGTATGATTCTAATGTGGATATATATGGTTGCATCATGATCTGGCCAATCCACCCACTACTTGTTCCATTAACCATTTTGGAAACTTATATACTAATACGTGACTCTCTATTAAAGTTTTTAGTTATATTTGATCTTTTTAATAAGTTATTTTTTCTTATTCCTTAAATTTGATATTTTTATTTCTATTTATTAATGAGTGTCTATTTTTATATCTATATATAGTTTGATGGGATGGTTGACCCATTCATTTTATAAGCTTAAGATTTTTAAGTTAATTTTTTTAAGCTTGAACCAATATATATATGACTAAATCAATACTTCACATAAGCAATCGCATATATATATCAAAGGAGGTTTGTTAACTAATGAGTAAATTGGATATACTCACTATGTGTAAATCGTGGGCAAGCATGTGCAATTATGCATAGTGAATATATTTATATTTTATGCATTTAGGAAAGCGGTCAATTTATGCATTTATATTCTTAACACCCCCTCACTTGTGGGCGAATGAATTGAGGAGACTTACGCAAGCCCAACAAGTGGACTGACTTAATTAAGATGAGATTTTTTTTAATATTGACGCTAGCTGGGAGGATTCGAACTCGATCATGCATGACCTCCGCTCTAATACCATGTTAAATTTGATTGGATGATCAACTTTTTTAAAAACTTGAAGTTGTTAGGAAAAAGATCAATCTATGCATTTATATTCTTAACAGAGTATATCTTCATCACATATTGAGTATGTTTGGCCACATAATAAGTATATCCGATTTACTCAATTAGTAAATAAACTTATTTTGAGATACGAGTCTGTCATGCATGGTTTTAAATATCGTACTGTGTCGGACGATACGGTCAGTATTTACCAGTTTTGGAGCAAATCAGTATCTAATACACTTGGTACCAGTCGGTACCGGGTGTATCGATAAATACCACCCAGTACGGGCGATGTTTATCAAATACCGCCTAGTTCGGACGATATTTATCAAATACCGGGCGATACCGCCTGGTATGATGACCCAACGACTCAAAATAGAGCCGTTGGGTACTTATTGTTCATGACCATTTCCAAACGGCTATATCCGTTTGGGACCGGTTTTAATGGCCGGTGTTTGGGGTCTATATAAAGACCTCAAACACCTTCTTTCACCCCAAACACCGGTTTTAATGGTGTTTGGAAGTCTGAAAGCTATTCAAAGAAATGCTCGACAACAAGCGAGAGCAACATGTTCGGGATACTTCTCAAAAAGTTGAGTTCACTCGACGAGCTACCCAAGACACCAGCCAACAC
Organism: Canna indica; assembly: GCA_034359265.1. Lineage (NCBI taxonomy): Eukaryota > Viridiplantae > Streptophyta > Magnoliopsida > Zingiberales > Cannaceae > Canna > Canna indica. The sequence continues at coordinate 19,419,797 of CP136892.1, forward strand.
GGAGGGTCGCCAATACGAGGCTCGGGGTGACGGTGACAACGACGATCCAGAACTTGAATTAAGCCAACATTCGAGCTTCATTGGAGCACCAAACATTCGAACGAGATCAGATGTATTATCCCGGATCTCAATTTGACTATGACGGCGGCAGTAGCAGTGGTGGCACAAGCACAAGTACGGTACGGTACCGGCATATACCAGAATCGGCCGGTGACCGATACCGGTATCGAAATTTTGAACCATGTTATCATGTGTTGCTTGATAAGAAAATTCTTTACTAGATTTATCGTATATCAATCTCCACACAAGTTTTCTCCATTTTAATTTGAATCTAAATCAACATGTCTTTGTGTGATGACTCGTTGATTATTCCAATATATATAATACTAAAGCATCATGAGTAGTTGAACTACGAGGGACATTAAGTGGATGCATTACTTCAAATGTAAAGGCTTCATTAATTTCTTTGAAAAAGATCCTTATAAACTATAGCTTCACATGCATTATGTCCATATCTATTTAATTCGTTTGGCTAGTCAGTTTCCTTTCACATATACTATATATATATGGCAATAGATCACATCTGTTAATTTTATATCGCACCCATTTGACCCAATACATAGTTTATAATTGTTTGGAATTTCATTTCCATATTACCTTTATAATTTACAAGTTTTTTTCAATGCGATATATTCTTACACCTCGGTTTTTCACTATATTATTTTTTTTGTCAAATTTCTTTGCACATTACATGTGTAGCTTTGGCAAAAATTACAGAGAACAAATTCATCTCTTGGTTATTATAATTGTATTGTTTAATATTTATAATCGGTTGATTATTATAATTCATCTCTAGATTATCATCTAGCAGTATCATCATCGCGCGTCAAGATTAAGTATATTGTCATTAATCATTTAAAGATTTTTAAAATTAAATCAAATTAATACTAAAAATTAAATTATATTAAAAAAATGTTGTAGCTATAGCTAGAATGATATGATAAAAATGTTTTGGTAACACCAAAGAGCAGCTGATGCAAAGCCAAGAATCAACATCACTTCAACCAGCTGCTAGCTGGTGATATGATGTTGAGGGAGGGAGGGTGGGCTCCTGAGCTGATGAGGAAAGCCAAGATGATAATATCCCAGGTCTCAAATATAATGAAGTGAAGCTAGGGGGAAGAAGAGGCTTCACGTATAGCTAGAAATCTAGAGATCGATCGGCTGTGCTCTTTGGATATATTACTCTCTCCATCCATCACAAGTCCATCACAAGTCGAAATCTCGAGCTAGCTTTTATTCTTTTCCATTGGATGCAATGCTTTTAGGGCCACATTTAATACCCACTGTCCTAACTCCTAACACCATATATCATCACTTCATGGCTGCTTGCAGCAGCTCCGTTAATGGAGAGAGAGATGAATAGAGAGAGATGGCGGCTGTCAGTCAGCGGGCGTCATGGAGCGGGAAGCAGAAACGACCGGGGCCGGGGACGGACCGACGCGCGCGCGGGATCGGAGGGGCATCGGACAGTCCTGCGTCTCTGGTGGGGACGGGAAGGGATTACGTGTACGTACGTGATTTGAAATTGATTGCGTAGGTGATGATGCATGGCCCGCAATAATGTATGGAGAATATTTGGAGGATTTTTAGCCTTTTAATTACTCGATCGGGTCGGGTGGTGGCAAACTGGAAATGTTGGAATTAATATATATTACCAACGTACAGGGATTAATTATTATCCTTGGATCTTCAACTATAGAGTTGACTGAAATACTTCGTAATATCGTTAGTTGATGACTTCAAAATTAATTTATTCTTTAGATTGGACTAACTCTTTGGGCTTGGTCGGATCATACCCGAAAGTACCTCCAACTCATGAACCAAACTCAGATTGAACCAACTATAACTTAGATCGAGGGCTCCACCCGACCAAATAATGATATCAACATCCTTCAATTGTCCTCAGAGATTCGACAATAACGAGCTTGCCATTTTAGAGATAAACATCGACCTATTCAGAGTATATTGATATCCGCGAGATTTCGGGAGACATTATCGTCGAACACCTTGACCCGCCTCACAAAACAGACACGACACACATCAGGTATACTCTCGATTCCAATTCTATACATGTTCTTGCCTAAAGTCAAGATGATGCGGTCCGGTACTTCTCCTGGTCATATGTGACTCCGACGGGGGGCCTGCAAAAGACACTCCAATGCTCAAGTAAAAAGGATTTCATGTGGCATGGGAATAGAAATTATGCCGAGTACGTTCATAATTGACGATTCGCTCGTAATAACTGAGAACGTAAGTGTCCTTGTATGATCAGGTGGAGCCTCCCAAGTCATTGAGGTACAACGACAACACCAATCCTCACCGAGGACGGGAGAAGCGTGCTTCGGGTCGTTGAGGGCACAAGGCCAAAGTATTTGACGGCGCTGAGACCGAGGACCCGACTCAGTAAAAACCAAGCGCGCGAGGAGCATGCCAAGTCTTTGATGGCACTAGGGTCGAGGACCCGACTCGATGAAAACTAAGCGTGCGAGGAGTGCGCCAAGTCTTTGATGGCGCTGGGGTCGAGGACTAGACTTGGTGAAAACCGAGCTCGAGAGGAGCACACTTTCGGGTCGTTGAGAGTGTGAGAGCTAATTTAGAGCGAGCCGGACTCATAGGGACGAAGGCTGCATCAATTTAGGATCAAGGACCGCGCCTAGGGTCAAGCCGAGCTTGCGGGGAGCGTAAGACATGACTACACTTGGGGTCATGCTCATTTAGAATGAGTCAGACTCATAGGAGCTAGAGGCCGCATTTAGGGCTGAGAACCACGCCTGGGGTCAAGCCGAGCTCGCAAGGAGCGTAAGGCAGGACCGCACTTGGGGTCTTTGAGGGCATTGGACCCGGAGAGATGGCGGTTGAGGCCGAGGATTAGACTCGGTGAAAATCGAGCTCGCGAGGATCACGCTTCGGGTCGTTAAGGGAGCGAGGCCCAAGTCTTTGATGCTCTGAGGCCGAGGACCATACTCGGTGAAAATTGAGCTCGCGAGGAGCGAGTTTCAGGCCGTTGAGAGTGTGAGAGCTCATTTAGTAGTGCCGATGGCCAAGGTCCACACCCTAGATTGATCAAGAGGATTGATGTGGCGTGTAGGATGGGAGGTATTGCTGTTGTATAGCGATGTGCCTGTCGTGGGATTGTGGGGTTTTCTCTGTGGTATCTAGGAAATGGCCGTAGATGACATATACACAAAGAGGTATGGAGAAAAAAAGTAGTACTATTAATAACTGCCAAACAACGATATATTGAGTCCCACCGAATGATGTGCTTGGCCTACGCATGGTGGTGCATCGTTAAAACCTTTGAAGGAAAAAATCCTATGGGAAAATGTAATATTCTAGATATTAATGTTTCTTTTCTATGCTTGTTCGTGATTGTCAGCCTAGCGGGCTAGTCCGAGGTCGAGCCGAGTCGACTCGCGATCCGGTGCGAGCTTGCAAGCTCGGGATAAGTTGAATTATGAATTATAATTATATAGCCAATTGATTGAATTATGTTACATGTGGATGTGAATGTGTTTGTTGCTTGTATTTATTTATGGGGTTAGATTGAATTATTTAAGCTTAGTCGGGTTAGCAGGTTTGGATTCAGCTCGAGGCGGATGCGGGTTTGCTAAGAGGGTTAGTGGAATTAGGTTTGTGGAGGAAAGTATAAACCCCTCCCCCCCCCTTGGTATACGGCTCCCTATTGGAGCCGCACAAATTTCTTAAAGGGAGGAGCCAAGCCGACAACCGCCAGCCGCCCCTCCCCTTCCCCTCTTGGAGCCACCAAGCCCAGCCGCCGCCTGAGCTAGCCTCTCTCTCTCTCTCTCTCTCTCTCTCTCTCTCTCCTTTTCCCTCTCTTCAAGTTGACAGTTTGAAGTGGAGCCGCCGCCCCCTCTTCTCCATTCGTTGAGTCGAGCCGCCATCTCTTGAAGCCGGATTCGAGGGTCATCATTCGGGATTTTTCCTATAATCCTCCTTCCTATTTAGGTGAGTGGTTTTTCCCCTCCTTCTCGGGTTTCTTTGAATTCTTGAAGCCGTTCTTGAAAGCAAAGATGTTCTTGATTTGTTTTCTGACGATCTCTCGAATCTTGCCATTCTTTTTGTGTGTCGTGCTTAAGGAGGCCCTAAACCCTCCCCTATGGGGCTCGGCAATCCTAGGATGATCCTAGGGGTGCTCGGCCAAGGTGGAGAAAAGGGGTGCCCTCCAAGTGTTCGATGAATTGCCTAAGTGAAGGGTGTAGATTTTCTTGTCTTCTATGATTCAATTTGTTCATCAATCTTGATGCTTGTAATTTAAATGCATGCTTGATATTAAATATGTGATTTTTGAAAATATATCATGTGTTTCAAAGATGGGTTTGATCTTGAAGGCATGATGGTTTTTGATTTAAATTCTTGAGCATAAAGGTTGGTTCTTGGTTAAAGAGGGTTGTGATGCTTGTTGTTCTTGCTTAATAAATATGATTTTTATGAGATTTATTTTAATGATTATGAATATGATGTGATGGAAATTTTGGGAGTTATATTCTGTAAGTTTTCGGATTTAATTTTCTTATTATGCTGAAAATTTCATGCTGAGTTGATGAATCAGGACAGATTTTGAAATCTTGTTTATGATGTGCATAGTTTTCTGAACATGGTCGTGTAACCTATTGTTTTGATTAGAAAACATAGTTTAAAAACATAGGTCACACTCTGGAGATCTGATTCGGGTTAGATACATCAGTTTTGGGCATAACAGTAAGCTAAAACAAAACCCTAATCTTGGTGACCTAAATTTTAATTACATAATTAAAATTGAGTAAAGGGTCAGCATAATCTGTTAAGAATTAACAAATAAAGTTATGCATGAAATAAAATCTCACAGGTTATGACATTATGGGTCTAGGAGTTGGGATTGGGTATTAAAATATTGAGACGCTTCCCAATAAGGACACCCCTAAGACACCGTAGGAGAGACTTGACTTAGGTCATGTTACGTCATATCTTTATGAATGACAGAGAGGCTCGTTGAGAAGCTGGATTGCGGGCTAGGCCCGGAAGGTTGGATGGCTAATTCCCAACATGTGGAACAAGATCAGATGGGCAAATCCCGATTGTTCCTGCGTATCTTGTGGAACAAATTAGGACGGGCAAATCTCGATTATTCCCAAGATTCTATATTTAAAGGAATAAGTTCGTATGGGCGAATCCCAATTATTCATACGTTATCTTTTTGGAATAAATTCGAATGGGCAAATCCCGATTGTTACGATTTGGCCTCGTGGAATAAGTTCGGACGAGCAAATCCCGATTATTCTTGTGATATCTTTGTTGGGTGAAATGGTCACACTAGAGGGGGGTGAATAGTGTGTTTACTAATCTTTTCACCTAATTCCTATTTTAATCGTTTACTTGGTTACTTAGGCAATTTAACAAATCCAATAGCAAGCGGAAGCAAATAGAATATGCTAATTAAGCAAACGCAAGAGAAGCAATGCAAATATAGTGATTTATAGTGGTTCGGCCCCAATGCCTACTCCACTACCTAAGCACCCCGCTTATGATTTCCAAACTAGCTTTACTAGATTATATTGTTTCCTTTACAACGAGGACGTTTTCACCGAAGAGTCTCCGCTCTCACACCGAAGGCACTTCCACAGCTGGAAGTCTCCACCTTCCTATCGAGAGCACTCTTCTACCTCAATACTAAGGACAACAATAACTAATCCTAGTAAACTACGTTTACAATGGTGGGTTTAAGCCTTAACACCAAGGCAACCACCAACTCAATCAAACCTAGCTACCTAGGTTTACACAAGTTCAAATACAATGAAATAAACATGAAAATATACAATTAATGGAGCAGAAATACAACAACACAAATACTTAGCTCCAATACAATGAATCCTAGATCATCTTGATGCATTGATGATGAATCAAATCAAGCTTGAAGGCAAACTCAAGAAAAATAAGGTAGAAAGCTAGGGTTTCAACAAAGATGGCTCAATCAAAGCTTGTAGGTGTCAAAGGATGTCTCATGAAGCATTAGAAGGTCATATGAAGGCTTTTAAATAGGCAAACCACCAAGTGGTGGTCGGGCACAACGGGTAAAAATGGCTATTTTTCAAGCCGTTATACCACAGGTCGCTTGTCCGATTGATCGTTGGTTGATCGACCGATCGACCGCCCAGCAACCGCTGGCTATCTACGCTTCTACCGCTCTGTTCGGTCGATCGGAGGGTCGATCGACTATATCACGATTTTGATCCTCTGTTGTTCGGTCGACTGACCGATCGATCGAAGTAGCTACTGTCGGTTTTTGGCAGCATTCGATCGACCGAAACTGGGCAGACTACACTTCTTGATTTTTTTTTCTGCTTGTTTGCTCATTTTCTGGTTCCGTTTTCGCTAAGTCTACTTATATAATATTTCTTAACTTTAAGTCAATAACTTTAAAACATAAATGTTATATAAGGATTACCCCCATTTGGATTCAATAAAAATTCTTAAGAATCAAAATCTAGTTTTTGGGGTCTAGTACAAATTTTCAGAAAACAATTTTTTTTTAATCTTTCGGGTCAAGTATGGGTAGGCTAAAGGCTTCCAAAAAATCCTTTAAAATACCTAGTTATCTAGTTTTAACCCAAGGAATAATTACCGCTATTTTTTGTGTCAAGAAAATATCTAGGTCATATAGCCCTCCAAGGAGCTCCCTAGGCTTAGTGAATTTCAGGACGGTTTTCGAGTTTTCATGTTTTGGGATTCGGGGATAGTTTTTAGGTTCTTATGCGTCATCATGAGGATTTACAACATAAACTAGACACCCTAAACCTAGACTCTATCTTCCCGATGAATCCGAGCGCGTCGACCAACGTCCTTCAGATTTTTCGATTTCTCCGATATTTCCGATCGAGGACATCGAGCGCTAACCGATATGGAACCCGAAAGTATTTCTCAATGAAACATTAGTTTCATATTTGTTGTCATCAAAACCGATATTAAGACCAATGTTGAAAACCTTAAGCCAACAATCTTAAAGGGGCAAGTTCGGATGGGCGATTCCCGATTGTTCCTACGCGTCTTGTGGAGCAAGTTTGGATGGGCCAATCCCGATTGCTTCCGAATTTTTTTATATTAGGATAAGTTCGGAGGGTCATCCCGATTATCCTAGTATGTTTTGTTGCCTTAGGGTATGATAGGCTTAGGCCTGTTGATCTTCTCTGTTTGGGTGTTGGCTGCTTTCGGACAGGTGGTGGCCAAATGGCCTGTTAGCTTGTCACTCCCTTGTGACCTCTCCTGCTTGAGTCAGGAGTTTTGCTTTATGCATCATATCTGTGTTTATTTTTTCGTGGGGGTTGGTAGAACCGATCACTGAGTTCTTTCGAACTCACCCGTTGTCGTTTGTTTTTGTTTTCCAGAGCCTGACCGGTGAGTTGGGCTGGAGCACTTGGCGCGGCTGGAGGGAAGATCATCTATATTGATCTCATAGCAGTCCTAGTTAGGGGTCGTAGTCGAGTATGTAGTAGTTTTGTCATGCACTAGTGGTTTGATGTTGGAGTTGTAGTCTCATGGCGACATTCATGTCTTTTATTCAGTTTTTATTTGTAAAGATGAACTGTTGAACTTGATTTATTATTTCCGCACTTGAACTTTTTACTAAAAACTTTATTTTTTTATGAAATCTGTTTTTGTTCTCTTTATAATAAAAATTGTTGTTTCTTTCCGCTATCTTTTATGAGTTGGCATGTGCATGAGTTTGGCTGCGGGGTATAGGCACGTATACCTTGGCCGGTCAAGTGACCCTGAGTTTGGGGAGTGCCAGAAAAACCGCAATGAAGGAAAAAGAGTACACCATTGTCATTGTCGCTGACGAGCTCACGATGTATGTTATATTTGCAGATATTTTTTCAAACAAATTTCTTGACCTTCTCTGTCGCAATTAAGGTCAAGGGTTCGACCTCTATCTATTTGTTGAAGTAGTCAATTGCTACCACCAAATATTTTACCTGTCCTGGTGTTGGAGGGAAAGGGCCAAGGAGGTTGATGCTCCACTTCTGAAATGGCCAGCTGACTTTCGAAGTATGCCGTGGCTCGGGATGGTTTTGTAAGATTTCATATAATCTTTGGCACTTTGTCACACCTTTTGATATATAGACTACAATCTATTTTCATGGTTGGCTAGAAGTATCCAGCACGAAGGATCTTCCTCCGATGTGATTGCCACAGATATCTTCGTGTACCTCCACCATCATTGTGTTTGTCTGCGATTGGCTGATGCATTTAAGCAGTGGCCGAGAGTATCCTCTTTTGTAAAGTTGGTCGTCTAGGAGAGTATAGTAACTCACCACCCTTCTAAATTTGTTTGGGTTAGATGTGCGCTCCGGTATCTCTCCTTGTCTAAGGTAAGGTATGTAAGGGGTCCTCCAGTCGGTGGTTCACTCGATTGCTCGAACTTCAACCGAGGTGCCGAGCAGTTGAATGCGCAGTTGAATGTCGGACAATCAGAACCCAACCTGACCCGAATAACCCAAACCCGAATAAGGTGCCTCCTACACCATCCGACCCTACCCGATAAGAATTTGGGGCCCGACCCGAATAATCCGAATAAAATCGGGCCTCGACTCGAATAACCTAAAAAAAATTAAAAAATGGTATTAAAAATATAAACTAGAAATTGAACTCAAGATCTCTTGAATTTCATTTTTAACCCTCTAACCACCAAGCCAACATCAACTTTTATAACTATAATATACATAAATATATATTTAACTTACATTTCGGGTCGGGTCGAGTATATCAAGGTTTTCACCCGACCAGAGTTACCCAAATAACCCGACCCGAATTAAATTTTTGGGTTATTCGGGTTAGTTCGGGTTTTGCTCACCCCTAGCTGGTCGAGTACTTGTTGTATGACCAACCTGTTGTTTTAAGGTTTGCTTGTGATGGTGAGCATGGATAACAGGTCGACTCGGGTGTTTTCTTCCTAAGATATATACGTGTTGAATCACACAATCATCGAAAGTAGTCATTAAAGAATGTACTAGGACGAGATACCTTTCTAGGGAAGGGTCCCTCGCTTGGCAGCTGTCGTCGACTTGTCCTACGACAAGCTATGAGTCATTTTTTATGATATATCACTCTTCGGGTTTTCACGCCTCGGGCGAGCTTTAGCCCAACGACAAGAGCTTCGTACTGCACCTAGTTATTGTTGACTTTGAATTGGAACTGCACGGACTGCTCTAGGGCGATTCCTTGGACGTTCTCTAAGATGATATCAGCTCTGCTTCCCTTTGGAGGGTCGTCCACAAACAACGTCCAAGTCTCAACCTGGTTGGGGATGCCTTCGTGGTTTGTAAATTCGACTACGAAGTCTGCCAATACCTAAGCCTTGATAGGACCTCGAGGTTGGTATTCAATGCTAAATTTTAAGGGTTCTGCTAACCAAGATATCATTCATCCGGCGAGCTCGGGCTTGGTTAGGACCTGTTTGATCGACTGTTCTGTGCATACCAAGATGTGGTGACTCTGAAAGTACGATGTTAATCTTCTAGCCAAGATGACCAAGGCGAATGCGAGCTTTTCCAGCCTCTGGTATCTGATTTATGGTCCCTGGAGGACCTTGTTGACGAAGTTGTTCGGCTTTTGATCCTTCCCTTGTTCTCAGACTAATACCGAGCTAAGGGTGTTTTTCGTGACCGTGAGGTAGAGGAAGAGTGTCTCTCCCCACCTGGGCTTATCTAGGACTGGTGGGATAACAAGAAAATTCGAGCTCATCGAATTAATGCTTGTTCGCACTTTTCATCCCATTGGAAGTCTTATTTCTTTCTCAGGATTTTAAAGAAGGGCACAATCCTACCGACCGACTTGGAGAGAAATCTTGACAAAGCAATCATCCTTCTGTAAGTGTTTGTACCTCCTTTATATTGCACGGGCTACACATCTCTTGGATGGCTCGACACTTCTCAGGATTAGCCTCGATTCCTCGATTCGTAAGTATGAAACTGAGGGACTTGCCATCGTGAACCACGAAGGCGTACTTTCTGAGTTTAGTCTCATGTTGTAGTGTTTGAGCTGGATGAAGATCTCAACGAGATCACTATAATGGTCTCCGATCGTTGGTGTTTGGTGACCATGTCGTCCACGTACACCTCCATATTTTGACCTATCTACTGCTCGAAGACCTTGTTCACTAGGCTGAGTTGATTTGGAGTTTTTTTTACAGCTCATTGATGATATGTTATGCTCTCATTGGTTGCCGTTAGCACCGTTTGCCATGTCACTTTATTGTTCCAAAAGGACTTTTTCACTCTAGTTTTGGTGATTTGGGGTCATGTTGGACTTTAAAAAATTTTAGGAGCATTTTCACACCTTTTGCTAAAGCTTAAGGGCAAAAATATCCCTTATCTCATTTTTTTACAACTCATTGATGATGTTTCGTGCTCTCTTTGGTCGCTGTTAGCACCGTTTTTCATGTCATTTTATCGTCCCAAAAAGAATATTTTTGCACTAGTTTTGATGGTTTGGGGACATATTGGACTCAAAAAAATTTAGGGACATTTTCACACCTTTTGCTAAAGTTGATGGGCAAAAAAAAACATTGTCCCTAATCAAATAGGTTTAGTCCGAAATTAAGATATTTTGGTTGTTATTGATTTTTCCTCATGGATTTTTGCTCTTGTATCGTCGCAAGGAACTTTCTAGTGTCTTGTGTGTCATCTTATTTACCATGATAATTTTCATCGTCTTTGTGGTGATTTATACCAATAAAGGCTAAGATAAGGTGTGTTTGATTTTTGACAATTTTTTCTAACAATTCCTCTCGCTCTGGCGACTCGTGTGGCAACAAGTTCGGCGGTGGAACACCCTAGGGTTTCCATCGCCCCCCTTCGTCTTCCTCTGAGCGGTTGACGCCGTCCCCCCCGATCCCCCTAATTCTTCTTCCTCCCTCGCGTCTTCCCCCAATGATCGATCGTTCTCCACTTCTTCACAAGTTCCTTCGGCGAAAAGCGACGGTTCGTCGCCCTCTTCGAAACCCAGTACCTGGGTCGAGATCTTGAAGAACTCCTCCTTTCTCAAGGGTCTGGGACCCCAATCCTCCGGCCTCTTCTCCAAGATCCAGTCCTCTACCAAGGATCGAGTGGTCTTCACTCCCGAACAAGTGTTTTCTCTCCAGCAACCATGGGAAGCGAGTCTTATCAGTAATTTTCTTGGAAAGCCCCCTCCTCTCGATGTAATCCGATCTTGGGCGAATCGATTGTGGGTTTTTAATGGTTTTCAAACGGTTCTAGATCTCGATGAAATTTTTTTTTGTGTTTCATTTTATTTCAAATGAGGTTGCCAAATCTGTTCTCACGGGTGGACCTTGGTCCCTCAGGGGAGATATTCTTTGTCTCATCCCCTGGAAACCAATGTTCAAACCTTGGGAGGAACAGTTTTCGACAGCCCCCATTTGGATTCGTCTTCAATCTCTTCCCTTAGAATTTTGAAACAATGATTGTATTCGACATATCGCTTCTAGTTTTGGTCCAGTTTTGCGCGTTGACGAGCGCTCGTTCTGCTTTGAATGCGGTAAATATGTTAGGGTTTGCGTCGAGTTGAATCTTGCTCTCCCCCTTTGGCAAGGGGTTTGGATTTCAGTGAACAAGATTTTTTTCTTCCGATTTGTTACGAAAATTTGCCATCTGTGTGCTTTTAGTGCGGTCTCATAGGGCATCGGAAATGTGATTGCCCTAATTCGACTCAAAATCTTTCATCCAAGGTTTCTGAACCTCTTTCAAAAACTTTGGATTCTGTGGATGTTTCTTCGGATGTTAATTCTCATATGGCCACGGACCCGGCCCCTATTTTTGAAAATCCTAATCCGTCTCAATCGGCTTTTGAAAACCCTAATATATCCCAATTGGCTTCTCTTGATTTGCAAAATTTTGTTACTACTTTAGCTCCGGTTGATTCGAATGAACCTATTGTGAGCCCTTGGATTGAGATCCGGCACCGCAATTCTAGCCGGAACAATCCTCGTAGTGCGCGCCAATCCTCTACTACGAAGGAAGATCGTGCTCAGACTAAATTCTATTACCCTAGGCAGGTAAGTGAAAAGGTAAATTTACATTATGTTCATGTTAATTATGTTGATACTAATCCTAGACCTTCTGCTCATAAGGCTCCTTCTGGTAAGGCCCCTAAAAACTCTAATACCAGTCTAGGATTTCCCCTTCCACTGCTTCAAAGAAGCCTGCCTCTTCCTTTACCTCTGTGGAAACCAAAAATAAAAAACCTCCTGCTACTTCACAGTCCCCAAGGAAGCTAGTAGCCCATCCTCTACCTCCCTAAGCATTGATCCTCCTAGGTCTAAATCCCTCCCTTAGTTAGCATCTGAACTGAATATTATTTTAAATGCTCAAGCTGCTGATAGCACTTCCAACGTGGTTTTGAGAGTTGTCTTTAAAAAGTCCTCTAAGCCACCTAGGCAGAATACTAAGTCTAACTCTCTTAACCTGCATTCCTCTACCATTGTCTCTATTAATAAAAAGCATAGATCACATTTTTGTTGAGCCTTCTACAAACCTTAAATCCCCTATCCAACCAAACCAATCTTCAACTGATCATGAACCTATTGAATTAGAATGTTAGCGGAGTCTGGAGGAAGCATGTTAGGAAATTTATTCGTACTCAAATTAGACTTTCTAATTTTAAAGTTTGCATTTTACAAGAAACTCATCTTGATAACAATAAATCAAACCGGCTTATTAATTCCTTTGGCTGTTCTTAGAATGGGATCATTCAACCTAATTCTGGTGCATCATGTGGTATCATTATTGCTTGGAACACTAATTTTGTTCAGGCTCAGGTGATCTCTACCCTCGCTCAAGTCATCAATATTGTCATTAAATTGATTCTTCTGAACCTTTATTATTATTTGTTGTTTATCCTTGCCTTAGAAATACTTTATGGAATTCTTTTGTGAACTTAGATTTAGATGTTTTTCCTTGGCTTATTTTAGGAGACTTCATCTATATCCTAAATAGCTCTGATAGATATGGTGGGTTCCTTTTAAGCAAACTAGTCCTATTTTGAATTTTCGTAATTTTATTGATAATTATGGCTTGATTGATTTGGGTTATACCGGTCATAAATATACTTGGTCCAATAATAGGACTGGGCTTGCTAAAATCCTCATTAGGCTTGATAGGGTATTTTCCAATGCTGTTTGGTTATATTTCTTTGAAAATGCCTCTGTTAAGCACCTAAATAGGATCACTTCTGATCATAGGCCCCTGCTTATCTCTCTTCCTACTCATACTCAAATTAAAAATAGATTATTTAAATTCCAAAGCTTTTGAACTGAGTATGATGAAAGTAAAATTATTATTGATAATGCTTGGAACTCTCCCAATAGCTTTTCTAGTAATTTTATTTTTTCTAAAAAACTTAGCATCACTAGGGTAGCCCTTTGCTATTGGAACAAACATTCCTTAGATAGTTAGATGATAACCTTGATTCTACTATTAATGAGTTAAATCTTGTTGAAGCTCTTGAAGGCTCTTCTTGTGCCCGTGTTGACTTAGACTCTAGATTAAGATCACTGTATAATAAATTCCTTGCTATTCAGAGATAAATTTGTCTCAAATGATGGTCTAAATCAAAGACTAAGTGGATTCAAGATGGAATTTTTTTTTGCTTATTATCATAAAATTATTACCATGCGCAGAAGATTAAACTTCATTCATGCTATTCTTAACATCATTAACTTGTTCCTTCTCTACCGATGAGATATGGAACATCATTAAGTCTCTTGGCAATGGTAAAAGCTCATGTTATGATGGTTTCATCATTGAATTTTATAAAAAGTATTGGCATATCATCTGTGATGACTTTTGTTCTATTCTAAATGCATTTCATGCTACTGTCATCTTGCCTGAGCATTGGAACCAAACTTTATTAACTTTTATCCCTAAGTGTTCTAATCCAAAGATTATAAAGGACTTTAGACCTATTACTTTATGTAATTTATCTTATAGAATTGTCTCTATGTTAATTGCTAATAGACTCAAAGTACTTTTGCCTGATTTGGTGTCTATTAATCAATTCGCTTTTGTTAAAACTAGAAATATTCATGATTATATTTTTAGTAGTGGAAGAGCTTGCTCATTCTTTTTTTAATTCTAAAAAAAAACCCCTTTATTTTAGTCAAGTTTGACCTTAAGAAAGCTTTTGACTCACTTAAATGAGAGGCCATTATTAAAGTTCTTACTCTCAATGACTCTCCTGACTTATTTATTCGGTGGATTTATTCTTGTATTTCTACTACATCTTTTGTCTGATTGATTAATGGTTTGGTCTCTATTTTTTTTTCTGCAAATAAAGGCATTAGACAGGGAGTATATCCCCTGTCTCACTTTCTTTATATATTGGTTGCTCAAACACTTTCTAATCTAATTGATAATGATGTATGTAATAATTTGTTAACTCTTTACAAATTAAACAGTTTGGTCATTAGTCACCTAATATTTGCAGATGATATTATTTTTATTTTCAAAACAAATTCTAAGAGTTTGAATACTTTTCAAAATATTTTCTCTACCAATGAGAATTTGACTGATCAAAAAGTAAACTTTAACAAGTCTGACATTTATTTTCCTAGAGGTACCCCCTCTTCTCTTAGAAGAAATATTTCCAATAGCTTAAACTTGAAAATGGGTAAATTTCCATTCAAGTATTTAGGTACTATGATCTCTCCTACGAGACCTCCTCCTAAATCAAATAAATACATACTTGCTCAAATTGATAATAAAGTTAGCAATTGAAAAACCAATATGCTCTCTCAACCTGGTAGAATAGTGCTGATTAACTCTATTATCAACTCTATTCCTATTCACTTCATTTCTGTAACCTAGCTTACTCATGGGCTTACTAATAAAATTGAGAGAAAGATCAGGAGTTTTCTGTGGAATAATTCCCCTAATAAGTATGTTGTGCATTTAATTGGTTGGGATATGTGGCTTTGTCAAAAAAATTTGGTGGTCTTGGAATTCATGGTTTGAGAATTAAAAGTTTTGCTCACGCTAAAAGAATACAGACCTATTTGAATAATGAAAATACCTTATGGTTCAGTTAGTTAAAAACAAATACTCTGTCATCTCTTTTTTCTTCTAAGGATACTTATAACTCTTCTTGTGCTTGGAAACTCTTTCTTGAAGCTTTTCACTCCCTTAAGTTTGGAGATTAGTTCTGCAGTAATACCTCTTTCTTATATGATATATAATTGGATCCTTGATATGCCTTTAGCCATGAAGCCTACTTTTATTAATGTAAATTTGCTCAATTCAATCACTATTGTGCATCATCTTATGCATAATTTTAATTGGTCTTGCTTTAGGGAATACTATGTGCAATGCCTCTACGTGGAATGCCATTGAAGGAATCAGGTTGCCTAAAGAGCCCTATGATGACTTCTATATTGGTCAAATGAGGAGTCTGATAAAGTGTTTTCTTCATCTGCTTATATGTTTCTTAAGAACATAAACGCCAGCCTGATGCTCTAAATCTTGTTTGGATTAAAACTTGGAAACTTGCTACTTCCCCTAAGGTAAAGGTTTTTCTATGAAAGTTTTTTACTTTTAACTAACCTGCAACTGTTTCACTTGAGTATTTCAAATTATAAAACATGTGAATGCCCTTTTGCTTCTGACTTGTAGTTTTACTAAAGAATCTCTTGATCATCTTTTATGTGAATGCCCTTTTGCTTCTGATTTGTGGCTTTTTCTATGTTTAAAACTTGGACTAGTTTGTACCTTAAGAGATAGGTGGTGTTCTGGTAGTTGGCTGCTGCTGGATATTGATCCTTCAATGGTGATAAGTCCCTCAGCCATTATTGCTAACACTCTTTGATTTATTTGGCTTTTTAGAAATTGTGTTTTGCATGATGAAAAAATTCCTTCCATCTCCAATGCTGGTAATAAAATAATTGCTTTCACAAAATAATACTTACCAAGTATAGAACCTGAGGGCAATCATACTCCATCTACTTCTATTCCTCTTTGGCAGCCCCCTATCAGTGGTTGGATTAAAATAAACTGTGATGGTTCCTTTGCTGAGAATGAAGGTGGATCTTAATTATTGTATTTTTCGAAAACAAGATAGTGACTGTTTATATGCTTTTTGTAATTATTTTACTGCTACTTCTGCATTCATGTGTGAGGTCATTGCTATCCATTCTACTTTGCTATTTACAGTTTCTCATAATCTGGACAACATCATTGTGGAATCAGATTGCAAGACTATCATTGATTGCCTCAACAGATCTTCTACTGCTCTCGGGAGATTACTTTCTATTTTTTAAGATATTTGGAGTCTTGTAAATTCTTTTTCGTATATAAAGTTCTTTTATATTTCTAAAATTGTAAATAAAACTGTCCATTGGATAGTAAGTTAGACTCGAGTCGGAAAAAAACTCACTATTTAGAACTCGATCCCTTTTTTCTCCTGAACTTGAGGATATTTTACTCCTCTGATTGTAATCATAGTCTCGGTGCTACTTAATTTAATATATTTTTTTCTTTTTGGGTAAAAAAAAGGTGTGTTTGATTTTTCACATTAAGTTATCCCATTCTTTATGTATGTGGACATTACGATCGAAAATTCCAACATGTTAGCTCGAGATTTACTATGAATAAGACATCTTGCTTGATTGCTATCAAAATAAAATCTAATCGAGACCTCAAATTGTGGGCCTCGCCCCAAAGCCTATGTGGGTAGAATGGGCAATTGATTTGTTACCTCAACCATTCATTCTTATGTTTACTTCAATCATGTATCAGATAATAGATTTTATCAGATTTTATTATCCAAATAAAAATTGTAAATAATCCAAAATCAACTCATTTAGAATTCAAACATATGGGAAAATTAATCTATCTTTCCAAACTTTGATCATTTTCACAAATTTATCCCAAACTTTAATTATATCCCAAGCAATCCGATTGATAATAATTCTATCCCGATGTCAAATGCTTGTCAATGCGACCGTTAAGTACTGACGTAGCATCTGACTTAGTAAATTAAAAAAATATTTTTTATTATCATATGTTCCATGTCAGCATGTAATAAAAAATTATAATATTACATAAATAGAAAAAATTAATGTATCTATTACAAATTTTGATCTTTGTAACAAATCTATCCTAATATGTAATTTTTTTTCCTAATCTATCACAAACTTTAGGATTGACAACAATATAATTCTTGAAGACATATGATTTTTTTAATGAAAAAACATCAAAACTCTCACTTTATCAATTTATCATGATAATTCAGCATTTGATTTCACCAAATTTTTCTTTTAAAAAATTACACGAAAAACCTTTCTAACACCTCGAACAATTCCCACATCTAATTTCATCAAAATTAGTTTATAATTATTATATATAAATTTCATTTCATATTTTGTATTTTTTAAAAATAAAAATTTGTAGTAAAATAAAGAAATTTTATGAAAAAAATTAAATACTAAACCAAATTAAATACAATATAACTAATGTTAATTGTATGATATATAATAATATTATCGGTGAAATATATGGATTTGGTCCGAATTTTTAATTTTTTTTTCAAAAATGCTATAATTGAATTAAATAAAAAAATTAACACAAAACTAAAAAATCAAATTAAAAATGCCAAATTTTACTAGTCACTAAATAAAATATAACCACATTGTTAAATGCTTAATAAATAATAATATAGGCAAAAAAGTATTGGTTTGATTGGAAATTTTGAATCTTTTTATAAAATGCAATAGCCGAATTGAATTAAAAAATAAAACATCGGTAAACAATAATACTATATGGAAAATTATTGGTTTAATTTGGACATTTAGATTTTCTCTAAAATGCAATAATATAATCAAATAAAAAATTAATAAGAAAATCAAAATTTTAAAAATATAATTTCAATAGATAAGTATAAAATTATTTTTAAAATTTTAAATATTTAATCAATAATAAGAATATATGAAAAAAAATATGAATTTTATTCTAAATTTTAATTTTTTTAATATAATAGTAGAATTTAATAAAAACATACGAAGAAATATAATTCAAACTTTTGGATTGAGAATAATTGTAATGTAATCTAAATTTCAAGTTCAATTTCAAATGAGACAATTAGTGTCAATCCCAAAGCTTGGGATAGATTAGGGAGAAATATTAAAGGATGAATAGATTTGTTACAAGGTCCTAAGTTTGAACTAGATACATTAATTTTTTTTATTTATATAATATTATAATATTTTTTATTATATGCTGACGTGGCATATGTGATAATAAAAAATATTTTTAATTTGTTGAGTCAAATGTCACGCCAGCACCTAACGGTCGTATTTACGAACATCTAACGTTAGGATAAAATTATTATCGATCGAATTATTTGAGATATACTTGATACAAAATAAAATTCAAGATAGATTTATTAAAAAAAGTCATAATTTAAAATAGATATATTAATTTTCTCTAAAATTTATATACAAATTTGACTCACTTAAAAAAATTGAACTGAACTCGAACAATCTATTAATGATTCGCAATCCAATTGGAATTTTCTTTTAGTACTAGTCCTTTTCTCTTTTAGATTTGTATAGAGTCAACTAGTCATACAAGTCGGTCAACTCTTTACTCTAGAACAACTTGCTAGTTGATAGTTGATACACATAATTTCAAGCTTCGAAAAGCCAAAAGTTGCACCATCCAACTCACAAATCGCAAGTCACGATTGTAGGATGGGTGGTGGTGGCACGCATGTTTCCATCAATTTGATATATATATATAGCTTTCATGATTCAGTGGGAGTAGGTTGCCGATGTGAACTGCTAACTCTGGGACCATGTTTTTTAAACCCAAATCAGATTTTAAACCATCAATTTCTATCTCTAGTTTTCCGCCGTAAAAGTTAAAAACAAATAAATGAGTTTTCCACCGTAAAAGTTAAAAACAAATAAATGTTTGTCTAGGGGTGAATCGGTACCTTATATTTTTTTTTTTTTTATGATATCTAAATCATGAATCATATCCTATACAGAACAAGATCCTAAGTTTTAGACTCAAACCATACCATGTTATCACGTTGGGATCTAAAACTAAACCCTATCCAAAACTTATGATGTACTGCAAATTCTGAGTATCGTATTAAAATCTATTCATTTACAAGTTTCAAAATACAAATTTCAAGTACCATATTATAACTTGTTTATTTACACGTTTCGAATATCTTATTAGAACATATTTATTTACAAATTTTGAATACCCTATTGAAACATATTCATTTACAAGTTTTGAGTACCATATTGAAATTTATTCATTTATAAATTCCAGAATACAAATTCTAAGTACTGGTTCTAATTTCAATTTTGGATACCCGACGTGTAGGATCCGAAACCGAAACCGATTTTAATCAGTTCTTAAATTTTTATCTCAAACCCTACCTGAATTTAACTCGAGTCTATCCGAAACCTATCCGATCGAGTAAATTCCAACCTATTCCAAGTCTACCTAGTATTCATGCACACCCCTACATATGTCGACTTGAATTTAAATCAATTTTTCAATAAAAATAAAATTATATAAAATTTGATAAAATTTGAATTAATGAACTTGAATTTGTTATCCAAACCAATCTTAAAATTTATAGACATCGGCAAGAAAGTTATATATTCCGATGTGTGGTCAGGAACAATAAAAGAAATAAATGGGTATTTTTTTCCCTTCACATAAATTAGTCGATGCGAGTCAAATTATGTTAGCAAAAATCACATGTCAATTTTAGCATTTTTCAAGAAGTTCATAAAAGAATTATGGCCACCTAAGTGAACCTAAGTTTGAATTATTTAAAATGTATACTAAAGGTATACCCTAAAGTTAAACGTTTCAGTCCATTAAAATCCAACAGAATTAAACTACAAACTTATAATCACACATGAAAAAGAATCAAAATTACATTTTTAATTATTTGAAATCACAGAATTAAACGTTTCAAAGCTCCATCTAAATTTAAAAACATTGATCATTAAATCCCATGGAATATAGAGAAAGAAAACATTGATTACTGCTTACAGGGACCAGACTAGTCAGAAGAAATGCCATCAATTACCTGCAATTACAGGGCAGTCAAAAGCGACAAGGGAAAGAAACACTCACAGCACAAGTGATAAAAGATCTATGAATAATTCAACCACTGTGGATGAAAGAAAGGAAAAATAATATACCAGTGTTGCTTTCTAATTTTGGCTTTTACTTCCTTGGAATCTTATGGTTTCCTGCTGAAGTGCATCAACCTCGATCATCTCATTCGGTAACAGAGAACAAAAAAATCTCATGTACAGCAAAGGAATACATACAATATGTTTGTAAAGTTTAAACATGTATGAAACAATATGCCGAACTCATTGTGAAATACTACACGAAATAATAATAATCTGACATATACACCCAATGATTTTAAACCATGATATGTAGTGATTAAATAATAATAATCTGAAACAAAATAAGAGGATACTGAACTTGGTTTGTTCAGGAACAAATTTTTTTATCTTAACAGTTTGTGCAGATGGCCAAATTCCACCAGCAACTTGTTTTTTAAAAATAAGAGGATACTGAACTTCATAATCAATAGTTTGAAAACCAACTAGCTCCAAGAAAAGTCATACAAATATTTTAAAAGAGAAGTACCAATCAATCTCCTCAATTACCTACATGAAGACAAATAGCAAAGGCGTCAGATTGAGTAAGACCAACCACCCACCATCAGATAGAGGAGTTTCAACATTTTTTTAGAGAAGTCTCACCAAAAGAAACGAAAAACAATAGGTACTTGATGCAGAAAGCATTTACACTGATAAATACTGTTTAAGCAGTTGGACCATCTCTTCCTTCCTAGGTAGTCCAACTAGTTCAACCAGTCCCACACTCAGAAAATAAAGAGTTTTGTAAAAATGGAAATTCCAAGTAACCTGTCCAGGTTTAACAAGTTTTTGACCAAAGCCATTTGGAGTAAATCTGACTGAATCAACAACATGAACCATCAGATTTTGAAAACACTGATTAATGTAAACATGATGAAAATTCCATACACAACAAGCACTTCAGGCAACATGAAATAAAAAGCTCATACTAACAGGTGCGAGGGATTGCTACAAAAATAGCTGTAGAAAACAAAATTTGGGTCAACAATTAAAGATAAAATCAATTCTGAACTAATATAGATAGTTGGATAGGTATAATATATTGAATGAAAGTACGTACCAAAATGATACAAGGAGGAAAACTTTTCAGATGAGATTAGCCTGAAAACATAATGTGCTAATGGACAGTAAAAATTATAATTTGCTATTCAATTATGCTAAGTTCAAAGTAAATTTGAGGCTAAAACTTTCTAATGATTGTCATATATGAGGAATTGAGGGTTTGGAAAAAGATCTGAAAACAAGATAACCTCAGAAAGAATCATATTTGCATCAATTTTAACTTCAAATCATTCTATAATCATCAAAAGTTCAGAATAATGCTCAATGAGGAAAGTCTGAATAGATAGTATTAAGTTATATATACAAACTTAGCATAGAATGAAAATTTACAAAGATGAAACCTCAGTTCAAGTTGCTGATCACAAACAAGGAAAGCTGAAAGGGAAATGGAAATTGCTAACTCAACTACTCCAGAATGGGTGGTAATACCCATTTAGGGGCGGACACTCTCCACCCAGCCATTACGGCAGTACCCACTCCTACTGAGTAGTAGAGAACAACTGATACCTTCAGCATTCGCAAACTAAAGTAACAATTGCACTGGTGATTAAGAAGATGAAACAAAACTCATTTAAGAGTGAACAAAAACACAAGGAACACATCATAACTGGTAACAGGAAAGAAATAAAAATTTAGAACAAGAAGCATACTGGATAAGATGCACATATAGATTTATTTAATTAATCAGTGGAG
Source organism: Canna indica (assembly GCA_034359265.1). NCBI lineage: Eukaryota > Viridiplantae > Streptophyta > Magnoliopsida > Zingiberales > Cannaceae > Canna > Canna indica. Next base: position 19,441,803 of record CP136892.1, read on the forward strand.
ACATCATGAACAAAAGCAATGGATGTATAACATTATAATTTTCAAAATGAGCATAATACGAGAGAGGAAACAACTTCTCCGACCTATAAAATTAGAGCCTCTTAATGTCTCCAAAAGAAATCAAAACAAGTTAGGAAGCTCAACAGAGAGAGATTAAGAAGATGATTTTGACTCTTCTCTAGTTGTAGTGGAAACATATCTTGAGACCACCATTCTCCAACTTTTTCACTACCATTTTCACTCATGCAGGATCAAGCAAGTACAGTTCTGCAGAGGAATTGAAACCTAATAGAGAGAGAGAGAAAAGAAAAAGAGCTTTCCAACTTCGATCTCATCATCACCATCTTGAAATTGCATTAGCACTTTCATCCTCCAGTGTCCAAGTAGTGCTGCGACTTCGTGAACTCCTACTGAAGACTGAGTACCTGCGATGCCTAAGAGAAGAAGTGGATGTGGAACGTGACTCGGAGCTCAGCCTCGGTGAAGAGGAAGAACGAGACTGGAAGCGCCTGAAGAATGAGAACAAACTGTGGAATGCCCGACTAATTCTTCCACCCTCCCTTGGACTTCCTCTCAAGGACCATTCGACTCTTCTAGGAGCCCCAGTAGTGTTGAATCGACCATCCATCTCGGTGTAAACTAATGGAAGTTCACCTTCCTCTTCTCTCCTGCCCCCTGTAAATCTGCCGACTGCGAACCCACCACCTGGAAGCCTCCATATCGTGAGCCCCACCATCTCCTCATCATCCTCAGCCGCAGGAGCGTTCTCACCGGCCTCCACTTCTGGCACATCTGTCGGCATCTCGTGGCGGCATACAGGGCAAGAATTCCTGAGCAAAAGCCAAGGGAAGATGCAATCTTCATGGTAAATATGCTTGCAGGGCATCTCACGGGCCTCGGTTCCGAGTTCGAAGGGGTCCTTGCAGACGGCACAAAAGGATTCCATGATGATGTGGTCATCAACAATTTCAATAGTGGGCATAGACTCGATGGCAGCCTTGGAAGCCGGAGGATGCTCGAAGCCCCGACCGCCAGTTCCATTGGCCTCCATCTGACCTAGCTGGTTCAGTAGCCGCTGAAACCCTGAGCTCATCAAGAAATTGGACATGCTCTCGGGCAGGGGGCGTAGGCCAGATCCGGCGCCATCGTCATAATAGAGTTCAAAACTGTTGCCACTGGCCCGATCAGCGTCACCTCGTCCTTCATGCGGACCGCGAAGAACGATGACGGGATTAAAGGGTGAGCGGTCGGTCGTGGAAACACGCAGACTACGGCGGACCCTCAGTTCCAAAGGTTGGTCAGCTTGGCCAACAGCATCTCTGCCGACATCAGAAGAAGGAAACTGGCTGCGACGAGACTCGAAAGTAGCTCCCGAGGCAGAGGGAAGGCGAGGGGGAGCATCGACCTCCTCGAGGAATCCGCCGCCGCAGTCGGGGCAGACGACTGCGTCTCGGGGCCAGACTCTGACGAATCGACTGCAGCGGTAGCACCAGTACGACGGCGCGGCCTCCATGGGAGGCATCAGTACAAGAGCAAAGAGAGGCGGCGGAAGAAGCAGCGACAAATCTCCCGAATAGGAGAAAACACCTATAAATATACAAGATTTGAACTCACAATTGCACCAATCTGGGACGGAAGCCCCCAAAATCGGATTTTTTTCGAGAAACTGTCGACGAAACTCCAATTAAACCATATAAAATTTGGCATTTACCGAACCCAATCGAGAAATCAGAATCCCTAAATATTCCCAACCAAAAGAATATGAAAACCCTTTGCTTAATTTGCACCCAAATCCCGCGATAAATTGGGGATTTGGGAAGAGGTGGGGAGGGAAGGCAAAGGAGGAAAGCATTTTAAGCGCTCAACGAAGGGCGGCTTGGAGGCTTGGAGCGCAAGGCGCAAGCGCGTGCTTCGTGATGGCGTGCTTCGGACGCTAGTTCACACAGCGGACCCGCAGACGGCGTTACACAGATTTTTTTGTCAACGTGGCGATTCCCTGTTGGCTGAGACCTCGACGGCGTTGTAAATGTGGGCTTGTGGGAACCGGCAGACTTGGGTTCTGTAAGGGACGACTCAGACCGGACCGATTCTGAGCATTGCGTTGAAAGAGATTGACCCGGTCTACGTTTGCTAGACTGTTTCTGCAGACCGCTGTTTTTCCCATTCAATTTACCAAATAACCCTTTCAGGCATTCGAGTGTAATTTATTGTAATACAGAAAAGATAAAAAAAATTAAAAAGCCATGTTTGTTGAAGGCCGGGTAAAACTTCAGTTTGGATAGATCCTTATCACGTCGGGGGTCACTATTGAACCGGGCTCCTTCAGACCCGTACATTTATCGGATCGTGTCGGGTCAAGTGATGTAAGCCCAACATGGCCTGATATGATTCTGACTATTGGGCCAATTCAAGCTATTGTATCGAATTAGGTTTGAATCGACGCGATGTATGAGATGATCTAGTCATTTACTCTTTTTTTTTCATTATCGTGCTAATAGGCCGTGTCGGATGGTCCGTCTATTTTTCTGATTTATTTTTCGTGTTGTGTCGTGCCAAGCTGGGGTCTCAAGCCTAAACTTTTATCAGATCGAGCCAGTATGGGCATGGTTTTTCTTCGTGTCGACCCAGCCTAGCCCGATAGCTCAACTCTGACACAATTTGCCATGTCTAATTTATTGTGGAACACTCAAAATAGCTATTCTCTCAAACGTTTAAATGAGTTAAATTAATGTTAATTAAAAATTAAATTGTGAAGTGTGTTCTCTTATTTTTATGTTAAAATTTTAGCTAAATAATTATATTTTTGGTCCCCAAAATATCATTTTTTTTTATTTGGTCCCTTATTAAAAAAAAAAATCGTTTAATCCCTCAAAAATTATTTTCGTTTCTGTTTGGTCCATCAGTTGACTTTTGATGTTAAGTGTCAATATGAAATGCTGGCATTGACTAAAGATGGACCAAACAGAAAACATAAGATATTTTAACGAACTAGATGAAAAAAATATATTTTTTAATAACCTAAAATATAATTATATATTGTTATGCTTTAGGTTATTAAAATGTATATTGCTATATTTTAGGTTATTAAAAAATATATTTTTTCCATCTAGTCCCTTAAAATATCTTATTTTTTTCGTTTAATCCCTCTTTAGTCCATGTCAGCATTCCATGTTGGCACTTAATATCAAAATTTAACGGATGGACCAAACGAAAATAAAAATAATTTTTGAGAGACTAAACGAAAAGTTTTTAAAAATGAAGGACAAAAAAAATATATGATATTTTGGGGATCAAAAATATAATTAAGCCTATTATTTCTTCTTTTATGTATGGTTATAGTTATTATTATCTTATTTTGCATGTATAAGAAATTTTAATGATTAATTGATGTATTCTTATGTTTAAAACTTCATATATTAAATTTATGAATTTCTCAAAATCTATTTAAGAAGCAAGGGGCTTATTTGTGAAAATAATTTTTTAAACGATTTTTTCATAAAACTACATAAAAATAGGTCTATGTGAAACCTAAGCCTATCTTTATCAGGAGAATCGCCAAGTAGCAGCTGCCATAGACAATGCAGGTAGGATTCCTATCAAAATTTTAGTCGCATGCCTTTATTAGGTGGATAGCAAATTATGAGTGATCTTAGGTTCGTTATGATCGAATTAATGTAGAGCTTGCTAGGTTTGGTGTTTTGATTTTTTGGTTTTGAACTTTCTTGCTGGATCTGTATTTGTGTTCTGTTTTTTGAATGATAGCAGATAGGTTGTAGGATTATTGTGTTCCTACCTTGAAATAGCAATGACGGTCAAGAGATTCACGGTAAGTGGAACAATGACGGTCAAGAAAAATAATTTGAAGCAATGTCACCGACGAAATTCTTCAGAACACGAGCAACGAGAGGCAAAAGCGTGGAGCGCGAGAAGAGTTCAAAAACGGAAGAGAAATATGACTTTTAAGGCTAAGGGATAAACCCTCTTCCCATCAAACGACCAATAGCAGTAACACAACGACATGGTAAATCTCCACCGAACAATCCACTAGCAACGTTTCCCTAAGACGCCCCAGGGGCATGAACACACAACTCCCCACACCATGATTACTCTATAAATCGAATTAATGTCGAAGGGATGGACACCAATAAACGCCCGCCACACGAAAAGAAATACTCCTCCATCACGTAGTCGCCACGCTAAGCATGGAAACCGAAGGGTCGCAAAACGACACAATCAATATACATCAATTTGATCTACCTCGGCCACTTAAAGACAGAAAACAACATAAACATACTTATCAAAGCCCACTTGTAGTCAAACCTTGGTACCTATTGCAGCTCGGCAAGCAAACCGAAGCTAATACACTCCTAAAGAGCTCGGTAGGTAAAATAAGAGCCAACACATGATTAGAGCTCGACACGATTAAGCTCGAGGGTTGTGGACTAGACTAGTACTTTGAATTCGACCAGATCGAGCCCAGAAGCGCCCACAGTCCTGAACCAGACTCAAGTCAAACCATATGCTACTTAGTCTGGGGGCTCCACCCAGCCATACGAGGACACTTACGTCCTCATTAATTATAAGAAATTCGTCAATTATAAACTCGATATCTCCGAGATTAGCCTCGACTCATTCTGAGCACATCCCTACGAGATTCCAAAGGCATTATTGTCAAACATCCCTCAATCATGCATTATATACTGACACGACGCACATCAGGTACATCTAAATTCTAATTTTATATACCAACATCTGAAATTCTTTCTTACTTGAGTGTCAGAGTGTCCTTGTAGCCCCCCTCCCCCCGTAGGAGCCACACCGGATTAGGAGACGAGCCGGACCGCATCCCCCGACTTCAGGCAAGAACAAATAGTTTTATTTTTCTTATCTTATTCTTTTTATATAAAATTTTTGTATATTAATTAAATAATTACTTAATATTTCAATTGTTGACTTGACTAGTATTATTGAGCTCGGTCGGATTAGACCCAGCAGCGCCCTACACTCTTGAACTCAAACCGAGCTAGACTAGACGGCTTTGCCCGGGGGCTCTACCTAGTCATACAAGGACATCCACATCCTTCCTTATCACGAGGGATACGCCATTATAGGCCCGATATCTATGGGATTTATCTCAACCCATCATGAGCAATATCTCTATGAGATTGTCGGGCAGCGTCATCACCTCCACCTGCAATAAATACATATACGGCACACATCAGATAACCTAACTTCCAATTTCATTACCTCCACATTGGAGATCTACTAACTTGAGCGTCGGGGTGTCTTTTGTAGCCCCCCTCCTCCGTCGAAGTTGCACTTGACAATGAGAGACACTGAATCGGACCGGACTACTCCAATCCTTAAGCAAGAACATTTGGCGCCCATCGTGGAGCCGAGTAAAGCTTACCTCCCCCATAATAGTTGGAATCTAGAGCCAGGTGACCGCCGCCACATGCCAACGCCCCGATGACGATGATCATCCACAACCTAGTGACGCTAAAATAGTGAGGAACGACGCTCTGGCACCAACCGAACTCGTCCTAGAAGCATCTCGACATCGAATAAACTACCTGGAGGCGGAGAACCAATTGTTAGCAGCCTAGGTTGAGATGCTGATGCGGTCTCGGGAACAACCCCCGATCGATCACAAACGTCGCCGCTCAGAACATGAAGAAAGCAACCACTCGGGAAGGAGAAGATCAATTTCCGTCCTCCGAGATGAGATGTCCAGCACACTCTGTCAGGGAAGAGAGAGAGATTCCAAATCCATGGAGATTGCGACTGCTCTCCCTATCGACTTGGTACCCTTTATCAGACACATCATGGCAATGAACCTTCCACCCAAGTGTAGGTTGCCGACTACTCTACGCCCTACGAGGGTATGGGCAACCCTATTATACACCTAACGACGTTCAGCAGAGCAACCGACCCTGCCCTCTACAGAGCTTTTCCAACTTTATTGGAGAAAATTGCTCTACTGCGGTTCACTTCCCTCCCACCAAGATCTATACACCCTTTCGCGGAACTCTCCCGCGCCTTCTTCAACCGATTTTCCTCATCTCGGATCTACTACAAAATAGAAAACGCCTTCCACTACGTTAGAAAAGGGCAACACGAACCCCTAAGGGAATACATACGCAGGTTTCAGACTACAACTACCAAAATCTCGACTCCTCGAATCGAGCTTTACTCCATCAAATACGGGTTGAAGCCGGATACTTCACTGACCAAATCGCCATGATAAAGCCCAGAGATATGGCTGAGTTCTAGGAGAAAGCTACAAGTTTTATAGAGATGGAAGAGCTCCGTTAGGCCAGAAAGGCCGACAGGCCGAACATCAAAGACACTGCCAAAGATAAAAAACCCAAAAGGTCGGACAAAAAAAAGCGAAGACCGCAACCGCCACGAACAGAATAATTGCAGAGTGTCGAGGTCACCACCTCGCCCGAACATCCAATATGAAAGGTACACTCTGTTGGCTTTAGGTTTTCAACCTTAGTCTTAATCTCAGTCTTAATGGTTTTGATGATAACAAACATGGAACTAATGATTTTATTGAGAATATCTTTCAGGTTTCATATCGACTAGCGTTCGATGTCCTCGACCGGATAAATCGAAGAAATCAAAAATCGGAAGGACATTGATTATCGCACTCGGGTTTGTCACGGAGACTTCTCGAAGATCGACGAGTGCACCAAAGTCGCTTGGACGAGTCTAGAGGTCATGTCAAAAGCTCTCCAAGATGATGCTCGTTGAAAGCCGGAACCCGAAAATGAAGCGCAGAAGAAATAGGCTGAAGAAATAACATTCAGCCTAGGTTCGGTCGACCGATCGATCGACCGACCGAAGGTAAAAAGCTACAATAGGCTATTTCGGTAGACCGGGCGGTCGACCGATTGAAGCACAAAATGGGCAGTAGCCTATCGGTCGACCGAAGATCGCGGGTATGAACAGTGGCGTCTGGCGGTCGACCGACCACAGGGAACACAGTAGCGGTCGAATGATCGGTCGACCGATGCTTCGATCGGCAGTCTGCAACGGGTAGAAAACTATTCGTTGAGCTATCATTCCTTCAGCAGGGTATAAATATACCCTGATATGATTCATTTAACATTCTTCCTCATTCTTACAGACATTATTGAGTCATTAAGAGGAAGAGTTAAGCCTTCCAAATATCAAAACGCTTCGCTCTGCTACTTCCGCGAGTTCTTCTTCCTGCGCACTCTGCTCCTCATCTCGGGCTTCAATTCAAGATATTCTACTTGGCGAGTTGGAGATTTTGAAGGCCTGAAAAGAGTATTTAATCTTGTATTTATCCTTAGCTCTTTTCGTTGTATCTTTTAATTATTGTTTGAACTATTTTTTTATTTGGATTTGAGTGTGAAGACCTGGTGTTAGGTCTTGAATTGAGTGAAGTGGTATCCTTGGTGTAGAAGGAGTAAAGCCACTTGTGTATACTTATTGATTACTAGGATTAGTTCTAGTTGTCCCTTAGGTTGAGGTGGAAAAGTGCTCTCGGTAGGAAGGTGGGATACTTCCGGGTGTGGAAGTGCTTTCGGTTGGAGAGCGGAGACTTTCTGGGGAAAAGTCCTCGTTGTAAGGGAAACTAATTAATCTAGTAAAAACTAGTTTGAAAATCCTAAGCGGGGTGCTTAGGTAGTGGAGTAGGCATTGGGGCCGAACCACTATAAATATCGTGTTTGCATTGTTTTTTGATTTCGTACTTAATTGCTTTATCATTTATCTTGCTTCTGCATTGCATAATTGCAACTTGCCTAATCGAGTTAAGTAAATGATTAAAATTGAATTTAGGCTAATTAATTAGTAAACACACTATTCACCCCCTCTCTAGTGTCGCCATTTCGACTAACACACTCCTTTCAGTACCAGGAAGGAACCTATCCTTCACGAAATCTATGACTTGAAACTCCTCAAGCATCCTGCCAACGCTGGAAAAGCAGAAGTTGCTACTTATAACGCCGACATGAGCAAGAAATGTGCTTTCTACGACACCTACGGGCACACCACCGAAGACTGCATAGTACTCGGAGATCAACTTGAGAACTTGGTCCGTGTAGGACACCTCGACCGATATGTCCATCAACGGTGGAGCCAAAGTCGGACGCCTCCAAACCCCCATTCGGACCAAAGCGAGAGCAACTGAGTTGATCGCTAGGGGAACGAACTCCGAGGAATTATCGACTACATCGCCGGTGGGTTCGCAAGAGGCGGCGAATCAAGTTCGGCCAAGAAGAGATCTCTCCGGGCAATCATGATGGTTGACAGCACTACTCGTGCATGCCAGCCCGTCTCTAAAACTCCAGCAATATCATTTTATGAATCCAATTTCTAGGAAATTGATCAAAACCTGCATGACCCAGTCGTGATTTATGTGATCGCATAAAGTTTTATCATTAGAAAGATCATGATAGACCAAGGCAGCTTTGTTGACATCCTCTTATGTTCCACTTTCAAGAAAATACAACTGACTAAAGCCTCACTCACACCCTGGAAGGGAGACTTGGTGGACTTCTCGAGAGAAAGAGTCGACGTCCGAGGTGCCATATGGCTAAAGAAGACATTCAACTCTCAGCCAAAGACAAAAATGATTGATGTGCAATACCTGGTTGTTCCTACCTGATTAATGTCCAATATCTGGTTCGGCTTGGTGTATCTCTTGGTCAAGTTCAACTCAACTGCGGCGGTGGGGGGACCTCAAAAGACACCCCGACACTCAAGTTAGTAGGTCTCCAAGGTGGATGTAATGAAATCAGAACTTATGTTACTTAAGGTGTGTCGTGTTTGTATTTATTGCAGGTGAAGGTGATGACGCTGCCCGACAATCTCGCGAGGATATTACTCAGAGTGGGTCGAGGCTGATCTTGGAGATAACGGGCTTGTAATGGCGTATCCCTCGTGATAAGGAAGGATGCAGATGTTATTGTATGGCTGAGTGGAGCCCTAGGTGGAGCCATTTGGTCTGGCTCGAGTCAGGTTCAGGAGTATGGTCGGGTGTAGCCCCCGAGTGGAGTCGCTTGATCTTGGCTTGATTTGGGTTGTAGGGCGCTGTTGGGTCTAACCTGACCGAACCCAATAGTACTAGTCCAATCCACTAGCCATCAACATCCCAGTCCGTACCATATGATTCTGGGGCAACCTTCCTTAAATAATATGAGAGCTATTGGATCGACCCGCCATCTAGCATTGAAATTCCCCGTCTCAGAGACAGAAGTAAGTGTGCTCCACGCCGATCAGAAGGAGGCTCGACGGTGCTACAACGAATGCCTCAAGCAAAAGATGGCCAACTCAAATGAAGAACCTAACGGTCTGCCAAACCAAGCACCTTCCACAACCATAGGCCAACAACTGGCAGGAATCCTCGAGTAAGACCTAGGTCGAGACACGCGAAAACGACCCCGCCCCGACGCTTAAAATCAAATGACAACTCAAGTCGTCCGTAAATTGCCCCAACATACACAAATAAAGCTCGGACAGAGCACTTTCCTGTGCGCACAATTTCCTTTTAGTATTTAATAAAAAATGCATTTTTCGCATTTCTATGTTTGCTCAAGAATTCTACAGCCATCTCGTCACTCCAGCGAATACCTCACAAATTGAAACTTACACAACCCCTCGCACCAGGTCCCGCCTTACGCTCCTCAGCGAGCTCGGCTTGAACCATCGAGTGCGGTCCTCGGCTCCCAGAGTCGCTACTTTCGGTCTTATAGCCCTTACACTACCCCTCGCGCGTGGTCCTGCCTTACGCTCCTCGGCGAGCTCGGCTTGAATCCCCGAGTGCGGTCCTCGGTCCCCAGAGCCCTACTTTCGGTCTCAGAGCCTACTCTGATCCTTAGGCAGGAACAAATTGTAAGTATTCATTTTGTTCATTTATTAATTTGAAGTAAAATTCAAAAAAAAATTATTGGAAACAATTCAACTACAATTTAAATTTAAATTTAGATCCTTATTTTGAAAGTGAACCAATCTGGGAAATTAGGTTTTATTTAAATTATATTTTTCTCTAATTAGTTTTATATTTTCATCAATATCAATAATTATAAAATTATTCAAAATAAACTTAAATAAGAAAATTTTTGGTTTTCTTTCCATTAAAAGTCGATTCGATTTAATTTGAAAAGAAAATTTAAAATTCTGATATCGGCTAAATTTAATTCGATTTATTATCAAGCTAAATTGTTTGGATATCATCTTTACTGTGAAATACATCACTAATTTTATTTTGCTGTATTATTTATATAAAATTATTGGTGAATAGTATTTATTGCATGAACTATATAAATATTTGCATGAACTTATTATATATATTAAACAATTGGGTAAATAGCAAAAACCTCCCGTGAATTATCATCCGTTTGCAATTACCTCACATAAACTTTGAAATTAGATAAAAAAATACTAAACTTTATGAAACTAATAAAAACATCCTATTTGTTAACTCAATATTATTTATTTAATAGATTTTTTTTGGGAAAATTAATGAAAATGTCTCGAACTATTGCGTTTTTAACAAATCTGTCATGTACTTTTATTTGTATCTAATTTATACTCGAACTTTCATTTTGATATCAATTGTATACCCCCGTCAGCTGAGTGTTAAAGTAGTCGTTATTTGCTGACGTGGACTGCACAGTCAGCATAAATAGATTATTTTTTTATTCAAAGTTGCCCTATCAGCATGACTACATTAGCTCTGTTCCTTCAAAGGGAAAATTAATAAAAATGTCATGAACTATTGAGTTTTTAACAAATTTGATCCATGCTTTTATTTATAACTAATTTATATTCGAACTTTCATTTTGGTATCAATTGTATACTCCCGTCAGCTGTGTGTTAAAGTGATCGTTATATGTTGACGTGGACTGCACAGTCAGCATAAATAAATAAATTTTTTATTCAAAGTTACCTCATCATCAAATAATCCACGCCAGCAAGACCAATTTAAAAAAATATTAAAAACCTCTTCAATTGTTTTTTCTCTTTCTTTAAGGTATGGCTGACGTGACATTGAAGAGTTTTTTAATATATTTTTTTAACTGATCTTGCAAACGTGGATCATTTGATGACGAAACAACTTTGAATAAAAAAACTAATTTATTTATGCTGACTGTGCAGTCCACGTCAGCATATAACAACTACTTTAACACTCAACTGACGGGAGTATACAATTGATACCAAAATAAAAATTCGAGTATAAATTAGTTACAAATAAAAGTATGGGCTAGATTTATTAAAAACTCAATAGTTCGGAATATTTCATTAATTTTTCTTTTTTTAAACTGGTCATGCTGACGTGGTCATGCTGACAGGGCAATTTTGAATAAAAAAATAATTTATTTATGCTGACTGTGCAGTCCACGTCAGCAAATAACGACTACTTTAACACCCAACTGACATGAGTATATAATTGATATCAAAATGAAAGTTCGAGTATAAATTAGTCACAAATAAAAGTATGTATCAGATTTGTTAAAAACTCAATATTTCGAGATATTTTCATTAATTTTTCCTTTTTAAAATGACACATGACAGTTTTTCACTTGTCCAAATATTAAAAGATAAATAAAAAGTTAATTAATAAATTAATAAATTAATAAATTATAAATTTGAACATATTAATTGATAGAAAAATTAATTAGAAAATAAATTTATAATTAATATTTTCTAATTTTCTAATTTTCTAATTTTCTAATTTTTTAATTTTTTAATTAACTTTTAATATTTGGACCGAAAAGATGTCATATGTCATTTTTTTTTAAAAAAAATCTATTAAATAAATAATATTAAGTTAATAGAATGGGTCTTTTTATTAGTTTCATAAAGTTTATTCATTTTTTTGTCTAATTTCAAAGTTCACGGGGGTCATTGCAAATGAGTCATAGTTTATGAAAGATTTTTGCTATTTACCCTAAACAATTTATTGGAATAATCATAATGAGTTTGAAATAAAATGAAAAATTAAGCTTTGATGTGCCCATATTATATTAATTTATATATTATAAAATATATTAAGACGAAGTTGAATATTATATTATTTTTTGTGCCCCGATAAGTTTTTTTTATTCCACCATTGAGTTTCATAACGTTCTTAGCTATTTATCGATGAAGTTCTATAACAAAAGTCATATACAAATAAAATCTTTTTATTTAGGAAAAGTCAGTCCATACAAAAATTAAAATTGAAGAACACGTTTATAACATTGATATTAAACCACTTAGGAAGTGTACGCAATACCTTCATTTAGTCCCACATTAAGAGTATATTGAATATTATGTTGATTTATAAAGTTTGATGGATCTGCTATCATCGATTTTAGCTTAAGTATTTTGATTAGACCAATAAATTATGCCTATTGAGTTGATGGACTAGTTATCCCATCAAGGGGGTTGTAACAAATGATATTAGAGCAGGTTCTAGTCCTAAACATTGTGAGGAAGCTTTTGTGTGAAAGGATTGCCTAGAGATGGGGTGGAGCATCTACTATGCTAGGCCTCATATACCGCCGACTTGGGTGTGATTTTGGATTATGTGTTAGACTTGAGTTGAGTCTTGACGATGACGTTAAAATTTAAGTAGGGGAGGTTGTAGTACGCCAATTTAGTCTCACATTAGGACTATATTAGATGTTGTGTTGATTTATAAGGTTTGATGTGTGTGCTACCATCAACTTCAGCTTAAGCATTTTAATTTGGCCGATAGGTTGTGCCTATGAAATTAATGAACCAATTATCTCCTAAAGTGGATTGTGTGGACTGTAATAGGAAGATTGGGACAAAGTATCTAAGGGCGCGTTTATTAGGGCCGATTTCGAGCTTTGTTTTCGTTTGAAACAGAAACATGTCCCGAAACAGTGTTTGATGGTTGAAACATGGCTCGATTTCATCGATTTCATAAAACTCAAATTTCTTGAAACTCGCATTTTTACTGAACTCGGAGTTCGACTCCGAGTACTTTTCATAGTTTCACAAAACCAAGCAAAATTGACAGTGGCATAATTGTAAATATTTTACAATTTCTGGCAATTTCGCCTGAAATCGAACAAAATCCAAGATCGCGGGTTAGGGAATCTCCACGCACGACACCCTGACCCGATCTCTTTCTTCGGCGACAACAAAGGCGACAACTTCTTGGATATTTCATTGAGTTTTTACCAAATTTTTTTTACCATTTTCGCCAAATAAATTCTCTTCGCTAGATCTAAGCTCCATTCATATTTGCCCTTGTATTCTCCAGATCTATTGTTCGATTTTTCTTCGTCTTATTTATTCTTCGTTAGATCTCTGTATTTGTAATTGAAAACCCTAGATCTGCATGTTTTTAGGCATACTATGTTCTGATTGTTCGTATTTTTGGCAATTGTTCTAGCAAATTCTTCGTAAGGTAATTTCTCTTCGCTAGATCTAAGTTTCATACATCGTATTTTCCCTCGTATTCGCTAGATCTGTTGCAGAAATGAAAATTTTGGTTCTTAAGTAAATTCAATTGATATATAAATTAAATTTATTTGAAGAATACATATTCATCCTATTTGATTCTAAATTAATTATGAATTTTATCCCAAAGTTTTAACTACCCATATAAAAATAATTTGGGGACACTTTGAGTCTTCAGAAAATTTATGATTTTACTAAATAGCAAATAGTAGTTGTCGTATTGACAAATAGCTCAGTGATTTTGAGAAAAATGTCTTAAATTATATAATTACATTGGTATCATTTTCTCAGCCAATTCATATTTTTTTCTTCTAAAAATATATGACTTGATTATAAAATAGGTAATAGCCAAATACTTCAGTATTTACTTAGTGCATGCATGCATATTTACTTCATAAAATAAGAAATGACAAGATATGAGATAATTTAATATCTATTATTTATTTAGTGTATGAATTAAAAAGAATATGAATAGAAAATTATTTATATTGATGCACATCAAATTTAAAAAATTTATATTTAATTCTCTTTTATTTATTATTCAATTCAATTAATTTTTTTTTATCCATCGAAGCAAACCTACTATTATTTTATACTAGTGTTCACGTGACAAACATTAATCATTGTGGCATGGAGTAGATTTGAATTAGTTGAGATTTAGGTTGATGAATGACATGTGAGACTACAAATAATTACTGCATATATATTTTTATATATTGTTCCAATGGAGTGTTTTTTAATGCAAGTAGGTAAAATTCCTCAAGATCCCATCTATATAATAAAATAATTAAGAAAAATCTCAATATAAAAACTAAATGTTAGGAAGATATGGATAGTGTTGGAGAACAATGCAACCTACAAATTGACTATAAACTAGTCTTTAGTTAATTATATGCACATGTTTTTTACTTGCTTATAAATTATTATAACATTTTTGAAGCAAAAATTCATTTTCACAAAGATTTGAATAGAAATTAGGTGGTTGGTTGATGTAACCCAATATCTAATATTTAGAAATTATATATCTGGCTACACAGATATTTAATCAATCATTGAATTTGAGTGGTTTAAATGAAATTTACGTATTCAATAAATATTAATTAAGAAAATGTTGAAAGGATATTAATCAGGGGTGGTTAAATTTGATTGGAATATATGAATTCAATTCTTCCTTCTTATGATTGAGTTTAAATATTAATTATATATAAATAGAAAAAATAATAATGAGTATATAACATAAAAGGAAAAAAATGAACCAGTATGATTTAATTTTAATAAAAAACATAAAACTTTATTAAAATAACAAATTATGAGTATACATGTGAAAGATGAGAATGAAAAAAATAAAAGTAAAAAATTAAAAGTAAATGATAAATTAATCATGTGAAGTTAAAAAATACATTCGGTGCAGGGTGAATCATAATCGTCGTCACAACCATTGACAGCATGCAATCTATATTGATATGTAATTATTGTTATTATCGATTTAAGTTGTTATATATAGTTGCCGTCATCATTAACATAAATGATGATCATCCTGATACTTTGAATATGTTACATTCAAAAAATTTGAATAATTTTTTTTTGATAATTTTCAAAATTTTATTTGAGTTAAAAATAGTTTATTTGTAAAATTTAGTTTTTAGAGAGTTTTTTTTTGCAAAATTACCCAAACCTAAATTTATAAATAGTCTCAACCTAATTTTTACTTGGGTTTTCATAAAAAAAAATATAGTGTAAAATTGCATTACTATCATTAATTTTAATTACTTTTTGCTAATGTATTCATAGCCTAGTGGTTAGTTATTTTGATTTTTTACTTATAGATCTTAGGTTCGAATCTCATCTCTTGTCTTCTATATTCATTATTTATTTATTTTCGTAATGGCTAAATATAAAATCCATTTTTTTTTAATTAAAAAAAATTAAAAATTTTCTCTATTAATTTATCACTTAATTCCAAAATTTTCTCTATTAGTTTATAAGCTAAATTCAAAATTTTCTCTATTAATTTTTTACATCTAAAGCTCTCATGTTGATTTAATTTATTTTTAATATTTTTTTCTATGCTATTATCCATGCTCATACTATAAAATTGTGTGAACTTTTGCGTATGAGTTATTCAATATATGATTGAATAATTAATTTTCTCATCAAACATCTAAGAAAATGAATAAAAATTATGTTATATTTCATCCATGATTGTGAAATTTAATTATTTAATTGAGAATGCAAATCTAAAATACATCTATATTAATTATATAATACATCGTCACGGCGTCAAGGCCGTGACCGCATCATAGTAGAATTTGCTTTGGATAATTTAGATGAAATTTTTTTCACAAGAGCTTTAGTTATTTTTAATTTAAATATTTTAACAATATTTTTAATATATAAAAATAGAAAAAAAAAATTGTACTATTATAAGCTATGATTTTAATTAAAAAATTTAAAAATAAAAAGTTAAAATAATATTTATTAAATTTTTATATCCTAAATTGAGCTCTCCTCGTTGAAAATTCTGCGTCCGCCACTGGATCCTCCTCATCCTCTTCTTATTTTTTTCATGATTTTTTTTTATTATTTTCATCGGTAACAATAGGATATTTTTATAATCTTTTTGTCATAAATCTTTACGTAAATAACATGAATTTGAGTGTTGAGATTGTTGTGATCGGTGTTACTTTTAGTTTTTGATGATATTTAATCTCTATATTTTCTTGTTGATTTAAGTTTTGGTGTAGCATGTAGGATTCTCACTCATACTCTTTAGTCATGTTCGGTTGAGGGACTCAATCAGAATGAGAGGATGGTTTTCTTGCGGCTGACTGCGGCAGGTCTAAACAAATAATGAAGGGAATCGATCAGTGACGATGTTACTTGATTGCGACAGGTTTTAAAAATTAGTGATTTTTCTAAAAGAGAATAAATATTTTTATTCTAAAAAATATAACTCTTATTTATTTATTTTTTAAATCAAAAAATAAATACTCATATATCCAGATTATCCTCTATAAATCATTTTCAACTGATTTCATCAATTTTAAATAAGTTTGAAAAATTCATCCTAAATTCATAATAAAATCATAAAAAATATATTATTCATAGGTAAATCACTTTCATAATTTGTATCAGCAAAATAATTTTTTTAGAGTTGAAAATCAATTTTTTTTCACTATTTTTAACTGATTCGAAATTGGTCGAACTAGTTTAAAATTGACTGAATCAGTGGAAAAATTGGCCGAACCAGTTGAAAATTGACTGAATCAGTGGAAAAATTAGCCGAACCAGTTGAAAATTGACCGAACCAATTTAAAATTGATCGAACCAGTTGAAAATAATGAAAAAAAAATTGATTTTCAACTCTAAAGAACTTATTTTGCCGATACAAGTTATGGAAGTAATTTATCTATGAATAATAAAAAATTTATGATTTTATTATGAATTTAAGATGAATTTTCCGAACCTGTTTAGAATTGGCTGAACCAATTGAAAATGGTAAAGAAAAATAATTTTCAACTTTAAAAAATTTATTTTACTGATACAAGTTATGAAACTGATTTATCTATGAATAATATATTTTTTGTGATTTTATTATGAATTTAGGATGAATTTTTTGAACCTGTTTAAAATTGGCCGAATCAGTTAAAAATTATCTATGAAGGATAATATGGGTATTTGAGTATTTAAAAATAATAAATAAAGATTTTATATTTGAAAATAAAAATATATCTTATTTTCTTTCAGGAAAATCATTGTTTAAAAATAATAATAATAATAAATGGAATCAATCGGTGATGATGTATAGAGGGAGAGAGAGAAGTGATATAGAAAATAGAGAAAAAGTAGTTGCACTTGAAGTTGTATAGGTGAAAGAGAGGAGGGAAGCAAGGAGATTTTTTTTTTTGATATATTAGGTAATTCACAATGATTAAAAAGCGGAAGCAATGTAATTTGAATAAGCATACAAGCGTAATACTAATACAAAGATTTATAGTGATTTAATAATCTTGTCTATTTCATTACCTAAGCACTCCACTTATAATTTCAACCGAAAACACTATATAAATTAGAATTCCTAAAGTGAGAATTTACACCGGAAGCTCTTCGTCTTCTCCCCGAAGGCTCTTTGGAGACACCCTAAATATAGTGTACACAAGTGAATTTATGCCTCTACATCAAGGCAACCACTCAAATTTAATACCTAACACTCTGGGTCAAACATAAGCTTAAAACATACAAAAATAAACTACAATACAATTAAAACGTGAGCAATACTTAAATAAATATAAACATAGCTCTCAAGTGAAGATCCTAGCTCCTCTTGATATCTTTGATGATGAAACAATGAATTCAAGGCTTGATCAAAGAGAATATGACTCAAGATAGGGTTTTTCACAAGGGAATGACTAAAGTAAGCTCACAATGGATCATGTGATGGCTCAATGTTAACAACAACCCTTAAGGAAGGCTGACAACCCATATTTATGGAGATACATGGGTATATGGCTTGGGCTCAACGGGTTGAAACGACTAGAAAAAGAGTCGTGGACTCGCTGGTCAAACCTCGATCGGTCGTCGATCGATCGACAGTCGACCGACCCTTCTCGAAACTGCACTATGTGCAGTTTCTAGTGTAGGTTTGGTTCATGATCCGAGTTTTGGGTTTGGATTATTCCATCGTCATTGTACATATAGAGGATTTTATAAAATATCTAGACCCTAAAAACCTAGACTCTAATTTTTCTTCATCTTCCATGCATAGATCCACGTGCTTTGAGTTTTCTCGATTTCGCATCGATCTTTCGATCGTGGACATCACATGTCACTACTAGAAATTTGATCTTCAGCAACGGCTATCAGCAACGGCCGCTCAAGCCGTTGCTATTTGCAACGACATTCTTACGGCCGCCCGAGTCGTTGCAGATATCTGTATCTGCAACGGCGTTCTAACGAAAAACCGAGCCGTTGCGGATTATTTTAATTATCAGCAACGGTTTTCTGACGGAAAGGCGAGCCGTGGCTGATTTTTTAATTATCAGCAACGGCTTGCTAACGGATAAGTGAGCCGTTGCAGATGATAACTTATCAGCAACGGCTTTCTAACGGGCGAGTGAGCCGTTGCTGATAAGTTTATATAGGGCACCAGTCGCGCACCCGACCCTTCTTCCTCCCGCTGCTGCCAACGCCGCTGCTCTCGCCTCTCGCCGCCGCTGCCGCTGCTGCCGACACCGATGCCTCTCGCCGCCGCTGCCGCTGCTGCCGATGCTGCCGACACCGACGCCTCTCGCCGCCGCTGCCGACTTGTTCAGGTATGTTGATCGGCCGGCCGTCTCTTCACTAGGTTTCGGCCGACGGGAATCAATCCGACCGAAACCCTATTTCTAGGGTTTCGGCCGGCGGCGGTCGGCCGATGGCCTCCGCCGGACCTTCTACAGTGGCCGGACAGTGTGTCCGGCCACTGTACGCCGGCGCCGGAATTTATAATTATATATATATTTTATATTGTTTTATAATTGTTAATTAATTGTTTAGATTAATTGTTTAATTTGTTAGATTAATTATTAGGGTTTAGATTAATTTCGGACGCGCGCCGGAATCGTCCACTTCGGACGCGCGCCGAAATTGTCCAATTCGGACTCGCGCCGGAATCGTCCACTTCGGACGCGCGCCGGAATCGTCCAATTCGGACTCGCGCCGGAATCGTCCACTTCGGACGCGCGCCGGAATCGTCCAATTCGGACTCGCGCCGGAATCGTCCACTTCGGACTCGCGCCGGAATCGTCCACTTCGGACGCGCGCCGAAATCGTCCAATATGGACTCGAACTGTCTCGAAATATTTAGAAATTAATCATCCATCCGACGAGTTGATATGTTTCACGTACCCATCGACGAATCGGATATGATTTAGCAAAACCTTAGATCCGTTCGGGAATTGTATGTTCGTGTAAAAGAAGTAGATGATCTTTTATACGACGTACAATTCTTGAATTGTCCCTGATTGGACAATTTGGGAATATAGTTA
This sequence comes from Canna indica, assembly GCA_034359265.1. Lineage (NCBI taxonomy): Eukaryota > Viridiplantae > Streptophyta > Magnoliopsida > Zingiberales > Cannaceae > Canna > Canna indica. Next base: position 19,461,284 of record CP136892.1, read on the forward strand.
TTTGTACTGCACTTACGTTTTTATTTTAACTGTTAACTAATTATTCTAAAATTCGGCAACATCTCTCTTGTTCTCCGATACGCGCCCAGATGATATGCGTATTCGGAGAACTGTAGGGAGATGCTGTCGAAATTTAGAATAATTAGTTAACAGTTAAAATAAAAACGTAAGTGCAGTACGAATAACATAAATCCCGAATGGAATAGGATAATCTCACCTAAAGACATTAACCAAAGAAATTGTCATTGATTGATAGAATCATGTCGGCTGATCGAATTTGGATGTACCGACGTCTTGATCGTGGAGCTTTAACGAATGAGTTTCGATTAGGCGTAACGTACTTCCTAAATTTCGCCTATTCGAATCGGAATTTCGTTAGCATGGGTGATCAAATCCGATGTCCGTGCCGCATTTGTTCAAATGGACGATTTTTGGATCGGGAGACTGCCACTCTGCATCTATATAGCAAAGGATTTGCACCAAGATATTTTCTATGGACTTGTCACGGGGAGTCACGCGAAGTCAGGACGTCGAGCAATAATGTCGTTCAGACATATGGTGAATCTTCCTCTGCTGGTGCTTCTTCATCTGGTCAATGTAATCCCTATAGAACTATGATACTTGATAGTCTTGGGGGTCAATTCCGCCTGAATGATAATGTTGATCGGCCAGTTCTTCAGACATCAGTCCCACCAGATACTACAGCGGTTGATATCACAGAAGTAGGGGCTGCGGTAGAGATTAAAATACCAAATAAAGAAGCTGCAGAATTTTACGAGATGTTGAAAGCTGCCGATGAACCTTTGTATGAGAATTGTCCTAAATACACTAGGTTTTCAGCAATGACACAGCTCTTAAACATCAAGGCCGATTGTAATATCAGCGGAGTTGCGTATGATCGGATTGCTGGATTGATTAATGGAATGCTGCCTACTGATAACAAGTTTGAGCCTACTTTTTATAAGACTAAAAAGCTAATGAGAAAATTAGGGCTTGGGTACGAAAAAATACACGCGTGCCAAAATAACTGCATTTTATATTATAAAGAAAATGTGCGGTTGGATAAATGCCCTGTATGTCAACACCCTCGTTACAAGGAGAAGAAATTGGTCCGACAGAAAAATATCCCGTTTAAGGTGCTTCGGTATTTTCCACTAACACCGAGGCTTCAAAGATTATTCATGTTGGAAAAGACAGCCCCCTACATGAGTTGGCATGCAAGAAGTCGTGATGATACAGTAATGACTCATCCATCTGACAGTGAAGCATGGAAACATTTGGATACATGTTATCCTTCATTTGCTAGGGATACTAAAAATATCAGATTGGGATTGTGCACAGATGGTTTTAATCCGTTTGGACATTCTGCAACTCCTTATTCAGTTTGACCAGTGCTGCTGACAGTTTATAATTTGTCACCGTCAATGTGCATGAAAGATGAATTTATTTATCTTTCGATGATTATTCTGGGTCCTAAGGGTCCGCGAAAAGAAATTGACATATTTCTCAGACCCTTGATAGATGAATTGAAAACATTGTGGACTGAGGGAGCTGTCACTTATGTTGTCATCGGAAGCAAAACTTCAATTTAAAGGCCGCGGTCTTGTGGACAATCAATGATTTCCCCACGTACGGCATGTTATCGGGTTGGAGCACTCACGGCCGACTCTCTTGCCCGTATTGTATGGAACACTCTAAATCAATCAGTCTTCAGAACGGACGAAAAATCTCATTCTTTGATTGCCATCGTCGATTCCTACCGGTTAATCACCAGTATCGAAGGAATCGTAATAAATTTACTAAGGGCAGAGTCGAAAGAGATGGGCCACCACCGATGTTGTCTGGTGAACAAATGTTAGCACGTGTTTCAGCACTTCCAGATATAGTATTTGGTCGCAATGAAAGAGTGTCATGTTTTGACCAAACACACAACTGGGTGAAAAAAAGTATCTTTTGGGAATTGCCCTATTGGAGTTCATTATTGATTCGACATAATTTAGATGTCATGCACATTGAAAAAAATGTGTTTGATAATATTTTCAACACTTTGATGGATATTTCTGGAAAAACTAAAGATAATGTCAAAGCCCGACATGATCTGAAAATACTTTGTAAAAGACCAGAGTTGGAGTTACAAGAGGTCAACGGACGATATCTGAAACCGAAGGCCCTATATGTGTTAAATAAACAACAGATCAAAGATGTTTGTCAATGGGTAAAAGAACTCAGATTACCCGATGGATATGCTTCAAACTTATCTCGATGTGTGAACGTCGATGATTGCAAAATATCAGGGATGAAGAGCCATGATTGTCATGTATTCATGCAAAGATTACTTCCGATCGCATTTCGAGATCTTCTACCTGATAATATTTGGGGTCCGTTGATTGAATTAAGTATGTTTTTTAGAAGCATATGTGCAAATGTCCTTCGAGTCGAAGATATGTCAACACTTGAAAATAATATTGTTGAAATCATATGAAAGCTGGAGCAGTTTTTCCCTCATGCATTTTTTGACTCGATGGAGCATCTACCGATACACTTGGCATACGAGGCACGAGTTGGTGGCCCCGTTCAATATCGTTGGATGTACTTATTTGAAAGATACATGAATCGTCTGAAGAAAAAAGTAAAGAACACCGCAGCTGTTGAAGGATCAATATCTGAATCGTATATCATCCAAGAAATTTCAACATTCTGCTCATTTTACTTTGAATCGACAGTACAGACAAGATTTGATCGTCTTCCACGTAACGATGACGGGGGTGTTCGACATTCAGATGGACGTTTAAATATATTTTGTCACTCTGATCGTGCTTTTGGTTCTCGTCCATCTCGACACTTAAGCGATGAAGAGTATCATTTGACACACTTGTATGTATTACTCAATTGTCCAGAGATTGAACAATTCATTGAAATATTTGACATTGAGATGGTGCAAAAATACTCTATTCACAACGATCAAGAATTGGAGAGATTACGGAATCGTGATTTCCCTACTTGGATTCAGACTTACAGCAAAGATCATAGAGCTGAAATAGATGAAAGAATATTTGAGTTTGTTAGTGGACCGTCGCGACTTGTGTCGTGCTATAGCGGATATTTTGTTAACGGGTATAAATTTCACACGGTTGAATATTCATTTGCAAAGAAGACGATGAATGCTGGGGTCTGCGTGAAAGGGACAACCTATGTTGAATGTGATATGGATTTTTATGGACTGGTGGAAGAAGTGATAGAGTTGCACTACTTCGGCTTGAAATCAGTGATCCTATTTAGATGTCATTGGTTCGATACAACAGAAAGGGGCATGAAAGTTCATCCAAAATACAAACTTGTTGAGGTTAATTACAAATCGAAATTGGCAGCAAATGAGCCTTTTATATTGGCATCACAAGCCGAACAAGTATATTACGCGAAGTATCCGGCTCGAAATAAAGATAGAGCAGATTGGCGTGTAGTCTGTAAGACAAAAGGTAGAGGAAAAATTGATCCGATAGTAGGAGAAAATGATCCTCCTGGTTTCTATCAAGAAGATGATCTTCCTGCTGTGGATCGTATTATTCCAATACTCGAGGATGCAGACACAACGTCCATTCAATTAGAAGTTGAATATGCTGATGATGACGATCATGAAATTAAGGAAGCTGGAGATGAAGAAGATGAAGAAGAGGAAGAAGAGGAAGAAGAAGAAGAATTCGAAGACTATTATTCAGATGATGAAGAATAATTGTAAAGTATATATATTTTATTAAATATATCTCTACTATTTATACAATAATCTGATTATATGTCTGTTCGACAGATATGTCTGGTCGTGGTTATCGACGCAGGAGAGCTTCGGAGTCTCCGATCGGTGAGACTCCAGCACTTACTCATGCTGCTGATCCTCCTGTTGCTGATCCTCATGAGGATGAAACTGCCGACGCTAGTACATCCAGACGCAGGCGGCCACGCGGGCCGAACAGGTGGCAGCCTCCACCAGCCACAGAGTCACGTAGATTGATTAGCGTGATTGGGGAGCGGTAATATATCATGAATTATGAATCATTACAAATTCATTATATCATAATATAATATTAAAATTTATTTTTGTTGTGCAGGTTCGAGCAAGAAGAAGTGCCGAGGAGCATTTCTTCTACTATTCGACGATACATGCACGGGGCATGGCCTACGTGGTCTCACGTGCCTAGCGAGCACGTCGACATGTTATGGCGCGAGTTTGAGGCACGTATTATTATTATTTTTTACATGCATGATGATATATTAATATTGGTACTAATATTATTATTTTGCAGGTTCGCTATACATGGGCCGAGGACCAGAGGTCCTTCATTTACGCTGCCTGGGAGGCTATTTCCAGGGCAAGGTACAACGGGCAGCTGGGGCAGGCTCGGTCCCAAGCGATGTCCCGAGCTGGGACCACTAACATCGCGGAGACTCGGGGATACGGCCCCGGTTGGATTACTCCGGATATATGGGACCAGCTCGTGGGGATATGGTCGACGGATCGATGGCAGGAGGTTTCTCGGAATGCGGCTAGAAATCGCATGTCGGGGGGAGCAGCGCGTCACACCGGCGGCTCTGTTGCATTTGCAGTGCACGCGAACCGTATGGTAAGTATATCTTTTAATTATATATTTTATTTGTTACTATGTGTACTAATTCATGTATTTGTTTTATAAATGTAAATGACGGTGTCGGATGACGGGAGTGTCCAGCGACCCTCCCCGATGGCGGTGTTTGAGCGGACTCACCATCGAGCACATGGGACGGGGGAGTACATCGACAACCGCGCTGCATACATTATGGTAATTATATATTTGTTTAAATTATTCATTATATATTTATAATTTAAGTTTTATGATAAATATTAAATAAAAAATCAAACTCGAGTAGGAGACCTACAGCCAGACGGTGGTGCAGCGCGGGGGTACCCCCGAGGACTTTGACGCAGCATCGTGGGTCGAGGCCGCAGGTGGCTGGGACCATGGCCGCGTATATGGCTTCGCAGATAGTGGTCATGCGCGAGCCGTACTAGGGCCACTTGGGGCACCGACCCCTCCGGTCGCTGGTGAGCGGTCGTCCACCTCTAGATCCAGTTATGATCATACTAGCAGAATAAGGACTCTAGAGGAGACGGTCGCACATCAGACTGAGATGATGGAGCGCCAGAGTCAGATGATGGCGAATATACAAGCTATGCTACGCAACATGTCAGGTCATCCCGAAGCAGGCATCTCTTCGGCATCATCTAATCCATCGTCCTCGAGTCAGTCCATGCCGGTGTACACTCAAGCACTCCAGACCCCGCTATATGATCCAGACCATCCTCCATCATGATCGTGAGATTTTTTGTTTGGATATTGAACTTGTTACTGAGATATTGAACTTGTTTAACTTATTTTGTTTGGATATTGATACTTTAATTTTGCATTTGAATTGTTTTTATACTATCGTGGATAATTATCAATATAAATATAATTGTTTTGATGTATATCTTGGTGTGTTTGTGATGTGTGAATGAATGTGTGTATGAGGGTATGGGTGTGTGAGTTTTGTATCAGATACTGTATCAATGTATCAATGGAAATTTGAAATTTTCAATTTTTCTGTTCCCAGGTATACGTCATCAGCAACGGCTTTCCCACGACCGTCCATGGGAAAGCCGTTGCTAAAAGTGTATCGAAAGCCGTTGCTGATGACCTACAGCAACGGCTTAGCGACAGGGTTTTACTAACGGCTTTGCTATGGACTCAGCGGCCGTTGCTATTAATGTTATCAGCAATGGCTCCGTGTCTGTGGCAAAACCGTTGCTGATAATATTTTTAGCGACGGCCCGAGCGGCCGTTGCTGATAATGTTTTGAGCGACGGCCCGAGCGGCCGTTGCTGATCCGTTGCTAAGTCATCAGCAACGCGACTTTCTGTCACGGCTCTATTGCAACGGCACGGCCGTTGCTGATGCTCTTCAGCAACGGCATCAGCCGTTGCTGATGCCCATTATTCTAGTAGTGTGTTACTCAATTTGGAACCTAAAATTATTTCTCAATAAACCATTTGTTCTGAGTTTGTTATTATCAAAATTGAGATTAAGACCAAAATTGAAAAACCTTAGGCCAACACGTAGTAGTCGGTATACGAGCTTATGTTTAATGAAAGTTGGCATCACATTAATTGGCATGATCATATAATATTAGCAGGTAATGTGCATATAGTTTAACATCATCTCATCATGACATCAAGGTTGTTTATATTTACCTTTGACATATTGGAATATCCTACTATGTTTTCTGTTGAATTTTTTTATTTTTGCCTCAGATTCGTAGGTATGAGTTAGTAGCTTAGGAGGTCTATTAGATAGAGTAGAGGAGACATGCTCTTACACCGGATCCGTTTTCCATAGTGTTGCATAAATTTCTCCTTATGAATATTTTATCATTGTATAAAATAATATTCCAATTATTTCATTGCGAAGTACTTTTAGGTCCATGATATATGTTGTAGGATTCCTGTTATGTGATTCCTAGGTGACATCCTCTATTCAGGTTAAATCCTAAGCAGTGTGTAATAGAATAGTTGAACTTTACTTGTCACTTCATTGAAAACATGTGAGAGCAACATAAATAATAATAATAATTGCTATACAATGGTGATTGTTGTCGATTTTGTAGTGTGCAGTCGTCTTCATTGACATGAATCAAAATACTATCATTTATGCATTAAAAATATATATCAACAACAAACAACGATAATAAGATAACTTACATCAAAATACTATCATTTATGCATAAAGGATAGTGAACTGGACTAGCACTTTGGGCTCGATCAGATTAGGCCCAAAAGCACCCACACTCATGAACCAAACTCAAGTCTAACCAAATAAGACTTAGCCTAGGGGCTCAACTCGATCATACAAGGACACTTACATCCTCATTAATTACGATCGATTCGTCAACTATAAACTCGACATCTCTGGGATAAGCCTCGACCCATTATGAGCACATCCCTATGAGATTCCGCGAGGTATTATCGTCAAACATCCATTATCCTGCATTATATATAGACACGATGCTCACCATCTACATCTAAATTCCAATTTATATTCCCCTCACCTGGAATCCTTTATTACTTGAGCGCTAGAGTGTCTTTTGTGGGTCCCCTACTAGAGTTGCACCTGACCAAAAGACGTGCCAGACCGCATCATCCTGACTTCAGTCAAGAACATCTGGCACCCACCGTGGGGCCGAGTAAATCTTATCTGTCCCGCAATTATTGGTACTCGGAGTCAGGTGAACACCGCTGCACATAGGCGACATCCTAGCAGCGACATTCCCCCGCTACCTGGAGACATTGACACAGTGAGGAGTGACGCTCCGGTACCTGCCAACCTTACACCAGAAGAATCCCAGTGTTTGATCAACGACCTTCAGGTGGAGAACCAACAGTTAGCATCTTAGGTCGAGGCGGTAAAGCGGTCTCGAGAACAGCACCCGGTCGAGCACGGGCGCCACCGCTTAGGACTCGATGAAGACAATAACTTGGAGAGATACGAGACGCCGGCCTCTATCCTTCGGGATGAGGTCTCCCACACACATCATCAAAGAGAAGAGGAGGACACTAGGGCCACAATGACCGCTCCTCCGATCCTCCCCCCACCGTCGACTCGAGACACTTCGTCGAACACATCCTGACAGTGATTGTGAGGAGCGACTCATAACTTGTTGTAGGACAAGTCAATGACAACTCCCAAGTAAGGGACCCTGCCCTCGAAAGGTACCTCTCACTAGTACTATCACGCCCCAACTCATGATCACGTGATCGGCCAAAGTACACGCATGTACTCCGAAGCCTACCAACACATGCATACCAGTGCGGAAATAAGAGAATGACCGTGCATAAACCAAATATAGAATATCTAGGTGCCAACAATGTCCACATAAGCAAACCACTACAGACATCTCATAACAATATGCAAAACAATAAGGACTCCCTACAACTCGACTACGACCCAATGCGTCACAAGATCCGCTGCCTGAGTTTGCAACCTCCATCCGCGCCACATAGGTACGTCCGTACCTCTACTGATATGTAGCTGTAAGAAAAACATAAAAAGATAGTGATTAGTTCAAAGTGAACTCAATGAGTGACTCGATCCCAAGCCCTCTCTAAGCCAACACAGATATACAATAATCGTATTATAACAACATTAATAAAATATAATTGGATAATAATCTATCATGGCAAGTCATATAAGAAAGAGATCAATCAGTCATATCGTGCGCACCAGCACACAAATCTGTACCGGTCCATAGCTATGCCAAATATAACTCCCGTGCATATTCGCACACAAATCTATATATACTGGCCCATAACGACCCCAAATATAATAAGGAAATGATGTAAGCAATAACATGAGTCGATTATTAGGACACACCTAGCGAGCTTCCTACTCGGGCCCTCTGAGCTAGGATAGCATACTAACCTTGATAACCCCACTCTAGTTGGGAATGTACATCTAACCAATGCCACTCCGGGTTGATCGTCAGCGTGGCTCTCTGACAAGCTTCTTGGCCCATAATCACTCGTCGAGTTGGGCACTAGCCTCACCAGCTAAAGTGCTTCTCGGCTCGACAATACATCAAGCACAAGCACAACCATGTCTTTAATAAGGGGGTGTTTGGTTGCTCGCAAGTGCAAATGCAAATGCCCATGAATAGAATTTGCAACCTACTATTTGGTTGCCTGCAAGTAGAGTTGCAACTTCTATATGCAAGCGTTTGGTTGGCCACAAATGAAAGTTACAATTACACTTGCAACGTGCCATCTTCGTATCTAGGTCTAGTAATTTTTGCATGATATGATATAGGGGTGGCAGTTGATATTTATCCCATCTCATCCGACGACTCTAAGTCACCAAAATTAATTATTTTTCAATACTTAAATTATTGCATTTGCAGCCCACAATCTTGTATTGTGGGCTTTTTGGGCTGTAATTCTATTTGCGCCTGCAAATGATATTAGAAATACAAGTTGCAACTAGTAAATGCTGAAAAATACTTTTGCAGCCAACCAAACAAATTTGTGGTCCAAATGCTGCAACTAGACACTTGCGGGCAACCAAATGCCCCTACATATAAATAGATAACCACATATCTATTAATAAAATTCCTAGGATGTTTGCAGTGTTCTGCCGACAATCTCGGTACGCACACGCGTGCCCTGCTCCCAGTCCCTCCTCGGACCCAACCTCTCGGCACACTCCCTAACATACTGACCCACATAAAATCCCTCATAGGGGTGTTTTACTAATGATCGAAAGCTAACCATAAGGTGTATGCAATTTACAACATAACGTTAATAGCTTACGTTTCAGAACCAATCATGTTATACACACCTATAGTCCAACACCCTAAATATCCATAATAATTCTAGAACATTTCAATAGCATAAGGGTGTTTCACAAAATAAATTTCAGCATGTATTTGGTTCCCCAAAACCGAACATAACTCAACCTATACACTTGACATTTCAGCTCGAGTTTCCTATCAGTAGTATAGTTTAGTTCGGTCCTTCATGAACTAATCCCAACATACAGTTAGCAATTATGATCCACTCTTATACCTCAACATGACAATCATAAACAAGCGATAAATTAATTCCACATGTACGTACACAATACAAGCACCGACTCAAGCATAAATAAATCTGAAATTTATCATCTAGAATTTGAAATTTATAGCACTTATTGATCCGAATTTTGGCATGTACAAATGCATGTTTAAATCTAAAATTTGTAGCATCACAAATCTGAATTCTAACAGTGTAATTGCACAATCAAATCTGAATTTTTAGCACCTTGAAATCTGAATTCTAACGGGTATAATTGCACAATCAAATTTGAATTTTGTCATATATGAATTCACAATAAATTCTGAAATTTATTGTCCAAAAATCCGAATATTGTCATGTACAATTCTACAATCTAGCATGCACAAATCCGAGATTTATCACGATCAAATTCATAATTTCCACAAACAAAATACATCTGAGTTATAGGGTTCGGCCCTAACTATAGGGTCGGCTCTAACTCGTCCTCTAAACCTTAGGATATAGCCGCATGGATCTAGAGGTTATTTCCTCCCCGGAGTGAGATACCCCGATGCTTCCCATTCATCATCCTACTTCAAGACTCAACCAAACCCGATAACATGACCCTTAACTCAACCCTAGCACCATAGGGCAGCCCCCTATTTCTTGTCCCAATATATCATCACTCCCATAGAATATAAATCATGTAAAAATTTAGAATAATGGGGAACTTCAACAAGTATAAAATTCTACTTGATCCATGTCTCAGAAACACATCAAAAAATCCTACATCATAGGGGCCGGCCCTACCTTACCCTACACCTCCATTCGATTCACCGAAATTTAGCGATGATCACTTCTTTAAACTCCAAGAAAATTCGGAATTACACATTGCTAGCAAATCAAAACTAGAAATTTTATATCATCTTTCCCTATTACTAGGTTCGGCCAGCCCTAAAGGTTTAGGGATAATCCCTAGGGCTGCCGCACCTTAACCCCTACATAGGGGTACCAATTCACTTCCGAAAACACACCACGATACGGAGAATCGATCGACAATATTCAATCGGAAAAGAATTTCATCAAATCTTTCATCAAGAAAGGGGCAGCTAAGCATGGGAAGAATCCTATGAACAAGGGTTCAAACCACTCACCTCGAATCATAGCCCTTGAGAAGAGGATTTTGACGATCTCCGACGAACAATGATCTCTCGCATCAGATCTCGTTCTCTAAAGTGTTGCCCCTTCTTCCTCTTCGTGCATCACCAAAATGAACCGTCTAAATCAGATCTCCACCATTTAGATTAAGAAACAAGGAGTCTCAAACATGCTCATCAAAATTCAGTCTGTTCAGACCCTGGATGGTGTCTCGATCGCTCGATTGGATGAAACTTGACGCTGTAGGAATTTGATGAAGAAAACCAAGAACAATGCTTCAATTTTTCAGTCACAGTCACAGATCCTGCCATCAAAAGGCAATCTCCACCAATCCAAATCTAAAACATGAAGTCTAATACTCACTGACCAAATTTCAGCAAGATCCGACCATGGATGCTCCTCTGATCGTGAAGTTTGATGAAGTTCGTCGCTGTAGGAATAGTCTGCCGAAAATACTAGTTCGCACCTTAGGTATTCACTGCCGAAAATAATAGTCTGCCGAAAATACTAGTTCGCTGCCGAAGTTTTTCAGTCCCCCCTCTCCAAGTGTGCATCTCTTCTCAAGTCCCAAAACCAGCCTCTCTCTCAAGCATAGGTATTTGATCTCAGGTTATCACTTAATGTTCGCACCTAAACCGAACCCAAAGCTCTACAAAACCGCACCAAAACATCTCGGGGACCCGACTCAACCAAGTAAGACCAGAAACAACCAATTAAACTTAATTTAACTTGTGCGTGAGTCTTATCTCCGACTGCAACCTTCGGCGGTTTCTCTAACTCGCTCCAACGCGCATCCCAGCTTTCATGCTGAAGCCAAAATAAAATTATTTTTTTGCGGGTATTACAAGTACTTTCTTTAATAACTAGCTTCGATGATTGTGTGATCTAGCACATACTTCGGGAAAAAAGCACCCGAGCTGGTCTGTTATTCAAACTCGCCAGCAGTAGGAAACCTCTAAACAACAGGTCAGTCATACAACAAGTCCTCGGCCAACCAAGCTTCCAACCGGCCGATACCTCGGTCGAAGTCCAAGCAATCGAGCAAACCGCCGACTAGAGGATCCTCGTCGAGATTGTAGAGCCAACCTGTCAAGCCAAGGAACAAAACAATTTAGAAACCCGTCATACCGAGCTCAATCTCATCGAGGAAGAACGAGAGCTCGCTAGAATGAGGGAAGAAGCTATGAAAGTTAGAATAGCTCGGAAATATGACGAGCATGTCAAACCAAGAAACTTCGAAGAGGGAGATATGTTTTTGAGGAAGATCAAACTCCAAAGAAAGCCTATCGGGGAAGGGAAGGTCGCCCCGAATTAGGAAGGCCCATACAGAATCACGGAGGTCGTCAAAAAAGGCGCTTACAGAATCACCGAACTCTCCGAACATGAACTCCCACATACTTGAAAATTGACCTCCTTGCGGGCCTACTACAACTAAGCATTCTCCTTTAAACTACAAATGACTGGTGTACTCTATTTCCTTCGATGCAGTTTTCTCCCATAGGATTTTCCCTTCGAAAGGTTTTAACGAGACACCACCACGTGTGGGCCGAGTAGATCACTCGGTGGGACACAATATACTATTGTTTGACTTTTATTAATAATACTCGTCTCCTTTTCTACACATTCTCTCTGTGTACAGATTGTCTATAGCTATCTCATAGCACACATCGGAGGGACTCCCACGATCCCGCGACAGGCGCATTACCAAACAACGACGACAGCTCCTCCCAGCATGGCGCATCAATCCTTCTTGACCCCAAGCACAATCCTCGCCTCAGTGACCAACTTCCGACCTCAACGCCATCAAAGACTCCCAGCCTCAGTGCCTCCTCTCTCGAATTCGAACAATCTTCGATGGGAACCAATAAATACCAAACGGGTAAACCTAGTCTTAACTCTATTTTTGGCAACAACACACGATCGACTTCGACTGACTTCATCGACAACGCAACGTCGGCACCGCTCGTCATACATGCCAAGAAAAGGCCGAACAACTCAGCAAAAGACATACAATACAGTCAAAATGAAATCTGAAATGTGTTTTTATTCATAAAGCCTCAAGAAAGGGAAGTATACATTTACAGTGCCACAAAGGGGTGATCTACAAGTAGAGAAACAAGTTACTGAAATATGCAATGCAAAACAACTATTGGAGGAAAAATATTCCTACCATGCAACAGTGGAGAACAATCATCGGGAGAAGGAAACTCGGCGATGAGAGAAAAAATACATCGTCCCTTGAACACAATCACATCTAACTTCCCAGACAGGAAGTCGACATACCATAAGCAGATGTCGGTGTCGCTATCGGAGGAGGGCATGGCCGATGATTAAAGTTCCCCAGGCCGAAAACCTCCAATAGTAGGCCCAACCCAAAAGGGCCCGAAACTATTATTGACAGAGAGGAGGAGGCACCCACGGCATAAGCTTTGCGGTACGAAGTCACCACAGGCCGCCGACCATGGGTCCCCGGCCATCTTGTTTGCAATGATTGACTCCTTGCCTCCTTTCCTCCTTTTAAGCCAAATGATACGAACCCATGGTAATCTCTGATGTACTCACTACCAGCCCAAGGCTAACTCCCGGAGGAACGATGATCTTCGATACCTCTCATTCCATGCTGAAAACTCACACATGCAGAAGATGAAGATACAAGGGGCTTTCATAGACTCGAGTAGGGCCGTCCCCTCTAGTGGTTGTTCGCCACCTGTCAATCAACAACAGACATTCGAGTGCCTCAGAAATTGACGATCGGATCTCTCTCTCTCTCTCTCTCTCTCTCTCTCTCTCTCTCTCTCTCTCTCTCTCTCTCTCTCTCTCTTCGCAATCGCTGCATTTACTTTGAAAACCGAAGGGTCGTAAAGCAATAACACCGATACATGCCGAGATCTCCTCATCAGCTGAAGACCCAGCCAACATCCATCTACCAGAATGAGATCAGAGATCGACACGCTATTTGAGCTCGGCATGAAGTCATCAGACTCCGACCAAGATTGGGGGCTGTTGGACTGGACTAGCACTTTAGGCCCAAAAGCACCCACACTCATGAACCAGACTCAGGTCCAACCAGACACTACTTAGCCCGAGGGCTCCACCCGACCAAACAAGGACACTTATATCCTCATTAATTACGAGGGATTCATTAATAATGAACCTAATATCTCTAGAATCAGCCTCGATCCATTCTGAGCACATCTCTATGAGATTCCATGAGGTATTATCGCCAAACATTCCTCATCCTACACTATATACAAACACGATGCTCACTAGGTACATCTAGATTCCGATTTTTATTCCCCTCACCTAGAATCCTTTCTTACTCGAGTGTCAGAGTGTCTTTTGCAGGTTCCACCGCCAGAGTCGCACCTGACAAGGAGACGCGCCGGACCGCATCACCTCGACTTCAGGCAAGAACAAATAATATAAAAAATATCAAATACTAAAGAAAACAAATCAAAATTCAATTATTAACTTTTTAAAAGCATCAAAAAATGGAGAAACTTGAACAATATATATACAATGTTAAATGATTTGTACAATAGAGATGGAAAACCTATAGATGTACAAAAAATAAGATTACAATAAGTTAATAGACTCTCAAATGAACAGATGATCAACGATATTGTACTTAAAAAAATAATCATTTTTTACAAAAGATAATTCATCACATCATATATAAAAGTCATCGTAAATATCATCCATATGATTCTCTTCTTCAGCTTCAATATTTAATATTTTGTTAGTCGAAGACGATGATCCACCTCCGAGCATAAATTTTCTTTTAAAATACTTTTCCATATCTACTAAGTAAAATCAATTGAATCCAAGTGAATCAATTCAATTTAATTAACATCAATGTACTATCCAAATTCCAAACCAAATGAAAACTTCTTACTTGTTAATTATTTCAAGGTGAACCAATTCAATTCAATCAAACATCATATAATTCAATCATCTAATTTTAATCAAATATCAATTTATCAACCAATACCATCATATAATTCAATCAAACAATAAAAAAACTAAATTACTACTAGTGTTGGAACTTGGAAGAGACCATACCTTGGAGACGATTGCATTAGCCGTGGAGCAAGGCACAGTAGGCACTAGGCAACCAGCAAGGGGTAGCCGACAGGAAACAAGGTTGGCGACAACGGGGCGGGGCTGGAGACATCAGTCAGCTGGCCGGTGGGGGCAGTGGGGTCGGAGATAGTGGTGAAGTACTTGCTGCGGCGGTGCGAGGCTAGCGATTGTGGGGCAAGGCCGGCAAGCATATGTGACTGTCGAGTAGGAGGCAGACCAATAGTCCGCTATTGGCCACTGGGCGGAGCATGCGGGTGGGAAGGTGGAGCTCTATCACCGGGAAGAAGAGCACTGGGAGTGGGAGACAAGGACTAGGAGCAGGGAGGCTGCGAGCTGGCTGGAGGAGATGGGGTGAGCTATGAAGTGAAGAGGAGGCGACGAGAACGTGGGCGGGCCACCGATCGCTGGGCGAAGAGGAAGAAGGGCACGATGACGACGCAGGGTGAAGAGAGACGAGGGATAGGGATCAGGAGAGGAAGAGGGAAAGGTGATATAATTTTGGGATAGGGGGAGAACTTTAAAATTTATGGGGGGGGGGGGGGGGGGGTAAAAGGGAATAAAAATTCGAGACAAAGAGGGGAATTTTAATATTCATGGGGGCAAAACGGGATAAATTTTGGGGTTGGGGGGGCAATTCTATAAAATAGGGCGCAAAAGTGTCATTCACCATATATAAATGAAGAGTTTTAAAAATTGGTGGGGTCATGCCCCTCCTAAGGTCATTCTCATTAAGGCGAATATCGTCAAGCTTGGAAAGCGCGTGAAGAGAACACTATATAGTATGATAGACCAATATCAAATGATGAAATGAACACTAGCAATGAAAGTAGAAATAACATTTTATACAATGAGGAATATATACACGAGAAACTGATATGAGATTATGGAAATAAAATCGGTGTTAGAGCACGTCTCTTTTACACTATCTAACTAGACGTCCTCCACTACTAACACACACCTACAAATTTGATTCAAACACAAATGGAGTCAGCATAAGGCTGCGTAGGACAATGCCAATATGACCAGGCACCAAGGCAAATAGCTCAATATCAATGATGCATAATGGACTGGACAAAAACTATTGGGCCTGGTCGGATTAGACCCGACAATACCCATCCTTCATTTCGAACCAAACCGCGTGACATTGTTCAGGGGGCTTCGCCTAACTACGTCTCTAAGCCAGATCCAAGTCTGACTAAACAACTCTACCTAGGGATCCCACCTGGCCACACAAGGATACCCACATCCTACCTTATCAGAAGATATATGCCCGTCATCTCCGGGATCGACCTCGACCCATTCTGGACAACCTTACAGCAAAAATCTCCGGGTGGCATCACCGTCCTCGCAATAAATATAGACACGTCACGCCTCAGGTAACCCTAATTTCCGATTGGCATTACCCCAGCTTGGAATCACACTAACTTGAGCGTCATAGTGTCTTTTGCAGGTTCCCCACCAGTGTTGAACCTAACAAGGAGAGACACCGAACCAGACCAAAAGGCGAAACACACCGAACTAGATCAAAAGCCCCCCCCCAACTCTCAAGCGGGAATATTTGGCGCCCATCGTGTGGCCGAGTAAAGCTTATCTCCCCCACAGTGGTTGGAACACGAAGCCAAGCGACCGCCGTCGCACGCCAACAACAACGATCGACCGTAGCCTGGTGATGCTGAAACAATAAGGAGCGATGCTCCGGTACTAGCACCCTTCCCCCTGAAAAGCCCCGACAGCAGGTAAATGAGTTAGAAGCACAAAATCAACAATTGGACAACCCCCCGGTTGAGCGCGAACGTTGTCGCTCAGAGCACGGGGAGAGCAACCACTCAGAAAGAAGAAGGCTAGTCTCTGTCCCTCAAGATGACGTCTCCAGCACCCCTCGATTGGAAAAGGGCGAAGGTCCAAAGGCTCAAGGAATTGAGCCTGCCTCCCACCTTGACGTAGGGCCTTTCCCCAAGCATATCATGGCAACTCGCCTCCCACCGAGAAGTGACCTACCTACAACCTTGACACCCTACGACGGTACGGGTGATCCCACGCTATACCTAATGGCGTTTCGAACCACGATGCTCTATCATGGAGCAACCGACTCCATGCTTTGTAGAGTCTTCCCGACCTTCCAAGGGAAAACTGCCCTGTTATGGTTCGCCTCCCTCCCGCCAAGATCGATTCACTCTTTCGACGACCTTTCTCGTGTTTTCCTTAGCCGATTGACCACATTGCGGGTATATCACAAGACAGGGGCATCCCTACACTATATTAGGCAACGACAATATGATCCCTTGAGAGAATACCTGAAGAGGTTTCAGGCCATAGCGGCCTACATCCCCAACCTCGACCCATAGCTCGAGCCTTTTTGCATCCAACACGGGCTAAAGCCTGGGCCTTTCACCGACCATATCGCCTTAATCGAGTCTAAAGACATGGCCGAACTTTAAGAAAAAATGGCAAGTTTTATAAAATTGGAAGATCAACGAGAAGCAAAAAAGGTTGACTAGAAGAACCTCAAAGCCATGATCGAGGACAAAAAGTCAAAAAGGAGGACAGAAGAACTGAAGACCGCAGCCAGCACGAGCGGAGTAATGGCAGGGGACCTAGGTCACCACCTCGCCCAAGCGCCCGTTTTGAAAGGCACACCCCCCTCAACACCAAGAAAGAAACCATCATCCGAGGCATGTACCACCTAAAGCTTATCAAATACTCTGCCAATGCAGAAAGCAAAAGTTGCTGCCCAACACCGACATCAGCAATAAGTGTGCATACCATGACACTTACGAACACACTACCGAGGAGTGTGTAATGCTTGGAAACCAACTTGAAGAATTAGTCCGTACAAGACACCTTGATAGATATCTTCATCACAAGAAAGAAAGAGATTGTAGCAGGAGTCGCGACCCTCGAGGGTGAAGCCGAACACCCCTGAGGTCCCAAAGGGAGCACAGCCGAGTAAAGGAGCTCCGAGGGGTCATCGACTACATCGCTGGCAGATTTGCGGGAGGTGGAGAGTCGAGCTTGGCCAGGAAGAGGTCTATTCGAGCAATTATGGCAGTCGACAAAGTTAATCGCCTGCAGCAACCTATCCCCAAAACCCCGATAATATCGTTCCATGAATATGACTTTCAAGGAACTGATCAGAATCTACACGACCCAGTCATAATTTCCGTGATTGCAGGAAATTTCATCGTTAAAAAAGTTCTTGTCGACCAAGGGAGCTCGACAGACATCCTTTTCTATTCTACCTTTGAAAAAATACAATTAATAGAAGCCTCGCCCACACCATGCAAAGGAGATCAGGTAGGCTTCTTAGGAGAGAGGGTTGATGTTCGCGGAGCCATATGGCTGATGACGACATTCTTATGCCCAAAAATCCTAAATAATATTTTATTCCTTGGGATAAAAATAAAAAGAGGATTTTTACACCTTAGGGACATACTTTAGGGAAATTGTAGAGACATATATATAGGGAATTTAATGCCTAAAGGAGTAAGGACACCTAGAGACCGTATAACCCTAGGACGTCCTTAAAGTAAGCAGACTCTTAGGTAACCAAGGGGGGCCAAGCCCTCTATGCCCCTAGAGTATTCGGATAGAGGGGAAAGCCGGCCCTAGGGTACAAGGCTAGGGGAGGGCTAAGGTCGGGTCTAAACCGCGTAGGAAAGTTAGGAGATGTTGCATTGTTTATCTCTTATACATGCATGTTTTTCCTACGATGATTGGAGGTGTTGTACTTAAATTTTATGCTCATTATGTACACTGTTAATTCACGATTGAGCATCATTATATATGTATATTTACCTGTGTGGTTGTGATATATTGTCGGAGGAGGCGAAGGTGAAGGTATGCCTAGACATACCCTTGTTACCTATTGTGCACATCATTGTTATGCTCATTATATATGTATATACTTACATGTGTGATGTTGTGATGTGCGTGATGCATTTCCTGGAAGCCTCGCTGGTGTGGAGAAGGTGTGCCCCAAGGAGATCATACCCCAAGGAGACAGACTGGAGACCCGAGCAGGTGAGGGGAACATATGCCCCAACAGGCTAGCTTGGAAGAGCTAGTGACGGTGAGGGGAGAGCATACCCCAATAGGCCGATACTGAGCTATGAGGTAGTGCGGCGGCCACCCAGCTACTTGTCCCATGTGGCTATGTGGGACCGACGGGTCCGGAGATGATGCATGTGGATGATTGCATTGAGCATATTATATGTTGTGGTATTTTCTGTAGGGCTGCTAAGCATTAATGAGGATGATTGCGTTGTTAAAAATAAATATATTATATGCTCTTATGCTTTCATGTATGTTTGTGATTATTGCATGATGATGTTGATGTGTTGGAAATTGAGGACTGATCTACTCACTAAGTCCCAGTGGACTTACCCCTTATTTTATTATTTTTTCAGCACCCGAGCTAGATCAGAGAGGTACCGGGGTGCAGTAGCGCGGCTGGTGGCAGTAGGACAGCGGGTCTCGTGACATGTCATGGTCGAGGGGGATACCAAGTCCTTTATCCTTATTTTCTTTGAGTCATTGAGTCATGTCAACCCAGTTTAATTGTTTTCCGCTTTTTTACTACTTGAGATGTTTTGATTAGAAATTGAACTTAAAAAGAAAAAGAAAAAGAAAGTGGCTTTATAACCCAGCCATTACAAAGCGTAAACGCGATAATATACGCACAAGGCGTATTACAAGATGTACAAAGACGTGGTAAAGGAGCACAAAGCGGTACAACTAGGGATTGAACCCAAGACCTAGGCAATATACTCGAATGCTACTTCCACTTGAGCACAAGTGGGTTCACGATTAGAAATTGAACTTTAAAACTGATCTGAACTTTTCTATTATTGAGTTGGTTATTTAGGGTTTATTTGAAATTAAATGTTTCTTTTTAAATCCTTGAGTTACTATTAAATGTTCAGGTTGGTTTATGTGTACTTGTGGTTTGAGTCGGGGTTAGGCTTCGGGTGTGACAAAGTTGGTATCAGAGCCAGGTTCGACAATAGGATAGTAGGTATCGTATGGGGCATTGCTAGCGTATCGTCATATGGTATGTCCTAGTCACGAGATCGACAACTGAACCTGCGCACCAGCGGTGGTACGTGTTTTCTTTTGTTAATTTCATTGATTGTATATATATTAAATTGTGTGGTGCTTTCTTTCTTATTTAATAGCAATGGAGGCGCATGGGGATTCCGTAATGAGTGGAAGCGAAAGTAACTCCGCTGGCAGACGAGGCCGCGGTCGCGGTCGAGGTAGAGGCCGTGCTTCCGGCCAGGCGGCTCAGGAGGAGGCAATGCGAGACTCGAAGGTTGTACTGCTAGAGACCCAGGTGGTGGAGCTGACTGAAGAGCTTCGTAGAGAACGGGATGAATTTCGTAAATAATAGGAAGAGTAGCTTAGGGGCCTAGCGAAGGAGTGGCACCAATCGTGGAGGGTACGTCGGGGGACTCGTACACTAGCCCCTGCGTGGGGAGAGTTCCGGACGGCTATCATCGAGAAGTACCTACCCAGGAATGTCCGTGAGAGGTAGGCTAGGGAGTTTGAGCAGCTTCGCCAGACGGGCACCATGACGCTGTCGGAGTACGAGATCGAGTTCACACGACTGTCCCGTTACCACCAATCTCTGGTGGCGACCGAGATGGACCGAGTGAGGCGGTTCGTGGAGGGTCTGAGGGTGCAGATTGGCAGGCTCATACATTACACCGAGGATACTACCTTTGTTCACGTGGTGGACGAGGCGATGCGAAGGAGGCCATGGTACCTATCGACCGACAGGACGAACCAACTCGGAAGAGGTTCTAACCGCACCCAGTCTGAGGGTGCCGGCCTTGGGATGGCGGGTTCGCAGAGCCAGAGATGGGTTGATTTCAAAGATCATGCACCGATGAGACCACCAGCGACTACTCAAAGTGCCATAGTACTAGGAGGACAGAGAGGCGAGGCGCCAGAGTGTGGGCAGTACGGGAGGAGGCACAAAGGAGTGTGCTACGGTCCGGGTATCTGCTTTGGGTGTGGCCATCCTGGCCACATCAGGAAGAACAACCCTGCAGGTAGTCAGGCAACAGTACCATCCAGAGGGAGAGCTCCTATGTCGAAACCTTCGGTGGCGCAGTAGACTCAGACTCATGGGACAGGGCAGCAGCGCACAGCGGGTCCAGGGAGGCCACCTGCTCGTGTTTTCGCATTGACTCCTGAGAGCGCAGAGGCATCCAATGCAGTAGTGAGAGGTATCATTTCAATTAGTACATTACCTACTTATGCATTTTTTGATCCAGGTGCTACTCATTCATTCCTATCCGAGTTGCTGGCATTGAGGTTGGGAAAAGATAAGAGTTGGTTAGCTGAACCATTAGCAGTGTCTACACCTAGGGGCAATACTGTTGTTGCGAGGACGGTCTTTAGGGAATGCGACATTTCCATAGGTGGGCACGATCTGAAAGCAAAGCTGTTGCTACTACCGACTTTAGAGTTGGATGTAATTCTGAGCATGGACTAGCTATCAGCCCATTATGCATCGGTTAATTGCAGGACAAAGGTGGTGATATTTTGCAAGCCGAGATTACCACCCTTTACCTTTTAGGGTGATGGGCGAGGAGACTCTATCGGGGTGATTTATACTCTTCAGGCCCGCAAACTTATGATGGGTGGCGGTCAGTCTTTCTTGGCTTTTGTTTCTACAGAGGGTGATTTATGCTCTTCAGGCCCGCAAACTTATGATGGGGGCTGTTAGTCTTTCTTGGCTTTTGTTTCTGCAGAGGTTACCTGTGAGAGCTTGGCCCGCGACATTGAGGGTACCCCAGTCGTCATGGACTTCCTAGATGTGTTTCTAGAGGAGTTGCCGGGGTTACCACCGGTGCGCGACACCGAGTTCTGTATTGACCTGCAGCCAGGGCTGAAGCCCATATCGATCCCTCCATACCGAATGGCACCCGCTGAGCTGAGAGATCTTAAAGTGCAATTGCATGAGCTGTTAGACATTGGGTTCATCCGCCCAAGTGTCTCGCCCTGGGGGGCGCCAGTGTTGTTCGTAAAGAAAAAGGATGGGTCTATGCGGATGTGCATCGACTACCGACAGCTCAACAAGGTGACGATCAAGAATCGATACCCGCTTCCCAGGATTGATGATTTATTTGATCAGTTGCAGGGGGCTCAGTAGTTTTCAAAGATCGATCTGAGGTCAGGGTACCATCAATTTAGGATTAGGGATCAGGATATCCAGAAGACTGCTTTCAGAATGCAATATGGACATTATGAGTTCGTGGTCATGCCATTTGGGCTTACTAACACCCCGGTAGCCTTCATGGAGCTGAGGAACCGGGTGCTCAAAGACTTTCTGGACAGCTTCATCATACTCTTCATTGATGACATTCTTGTATATTCCAGGAGTGAGGTAGAGCACAAGAAGCACTTGAGGGTAGTTTTGGAGACACTTAGGCAGCACTAGCTCTTTGCAAAATTCTTAAAGTGTGAGTTCTAGTTGACCAGCGTGGGATTTCTGGGTCACATTGTATTATGGGATGGTGTGAAAGTTGATCCAGCAAAGATTGAGGCGGTTCAAAATTGGGAGCGGTCGACCAGTGTGACCGAGGTCCCCAGCTTCTTGGGGTTGGCCGACTACTACAGAAAGTTTGTTAAAAAATTTTCCAAGATTGCCGCCCCCTGCTCACGTGCCTAACTCAGAAGAAAGTGAAGTTTATCTGGGATGACATATGCGAGGAGAGCTTTCAGAAGCTCAAGGACCGCTTGACTACCGCTCTTGTACTGGCCCTACCGTCAGGGTTGGGAGGATTTGCAGTCTATTGTGACGCTTCTGGAGTCGGATTGGGGTGCGTTCTGATGCAGCACGACAGAGTGATCACATACACATCCATGCAGCCAAAAACCCATGAAAAGAATTAGGGAAAATACCTAAATATACCATGTACTTTGGCCTTTGTCTCAAATGTGATCCGCACTTTCATTTGTTTCAATTGTGTACATATACTAAGACATTTGTTTCAATTGTGGCCTATCGTCTAATTTTCGTCAAGCGCTCCGTTAAAATGATGACGTGGCATGCTGACATGTATAAAAAAATTAATTTTTTATTCATCTATTAATTCAGCCTCCACGTAATCTCTTAGTGTTATTAAAATTGGATCCCACTTTTTTTAATATTTTAAAAGTGGACCCATCTCTCTCTCTCTCTCTCTCTCTCTCTCTCTCTCTCTCTCTCTCTCTCTCTCTCTCTCTCTCTCTCTCTCTCTCCTGCTGATCTTCGATCGTCGTTGCCGCCCCTCCCCTGCCAATCTCTGGTAACACACACACACACATACTCTCTCTCTCTCTCTCTCTCTCTCTCTCTCTCTCTCTCTCTCTCTCTCTCTTCGTGGCTGTTTCCTCCTCCTCCTCCACTGCGACTTCTCTCTCGGAGTACAACAATGTTGAGTATGACGAACGCGCGCGCAAGAAGCGCCGCCAACAGCAGCAGCCTTAGCTCGAGCTCGTGGCCGTCGAGCTGGAGGAGGACAAGCAGCAATTGGAGGAGGAGGACCGTGGAGTAGAGTCGCGGGTCCTCCGATTCCTTGGGCTTCTCCTTTGCTGCAATGAGGCAGTAGTAGCCGACCAGCTTGCGAAGACCTATGACCTCCTCCCGAAGATCTCGGAGCTTGTGTCGCCCTTCAGGTCCTCCCCATGAACGTGTTGTGGCCTACTTTGTCGATGCCATCTGAGCCAACATCGTGAGCTCCTACAATGCCATCTCCCTGCTCGTCAAGTTCTCCCATATACCGCTGATGGATCGATAATCTAGTTCAAAGAAGATGCAACTTAACAACTTAATTATAATAAAAACATGGGTACATGAGTTTAATCAAGATTTTGCCTTACGAGTACATTTACATTGATAATCTCAGCTCTAAGTCTACTTCTTGCTCGTCTGAATCAGAGTTTTGACTGATTGAGCCCATGGAAAAGCTACGATCATGCTTTCTCTTTTTCTCTGATGACTCCTGCAATTCAATGTGCATGCATGCAGTAAATAAACCTTTAGATCTCGAGCCTGATCCCATATTAGACGATGACGACGATGGAGACGATGAAAGCATCATTTCCGTTTTGGAATCTTCCTTCATATTGTGTGCAATAAGAGTTGTACGGCCTCAGAGAGAACCCCAAGAAGAGTGGTGGTTGTCGGATGTCGGTTACAACGACGGGGAGAAGTGCTGCGTGGAGTGTGGGAAGGAGTTCTTGACCTGGAGAGTTCTCTTCGGACACATGATGTGCCACCCGGGGAGTTCTCAGTCTCAATCTCATCGCCCTGCTCTCGGGGAGAAGGAAGAGCTCAAGAAGCAACCCAATTCTGAGATTACACCGATTTCGCATCGAGGAGGCAATCGAAAAGGATGCCTTTTACGGTGCCCTGCTCTCCCTCGGGTTCAGACTGCGAACGCAAATAGAAGGACGATGCCATCAACCTCATGATCCTCTCGAGGGATACCCGATACTGGTCCAGTAGCCACCGTGGCAGCGAGTCCTCCGTCAAGAATGCATAAAACAACCACGAAGAGAGAGAGAGAGAGAGAGAGAGAGAGAGATGTGGGGTCCATTTTTTTAATAAAAAGGTGGGACCCAATTTTAGTAACACTGAGAGATTACGTGGAGGCTGAATTAATAGCTGAATAAAAAATTAGTTTTTTATACAGGTCAGAATGCCACATCGTCAGTTTAACAGGGCGCTTGACAAAAATTAGACGACATGCCACAATTGAAACAAATGTCTTAGTATATGTACACAATTGAGACAAATGAAAGTACGGGCCACAATTGAGACGAAGGCCAAAGTACAAGCTATATTTAGGTATTTTCCCAAAGAATAATCTAACTCATGATTTGAAGTTGGCAGCCATAGTCTTTGCCTTGAAGCTGTGGCGTCACTACTTATATGGGGAGGCATGTGACATATTCACCGATCACAAGAGCCTCCAGTATCTGCTTTCTCAAAAGGATCTAAACTTGAGGCAGTGGAGATGGCTTGAACTATTAAAAGATTATGACTGCACCATTCAATATCACACAGGAAAGGCAAATGTGGTAGCAGATGCATTGAGCAGGAAGTCGATGGAGAGTTTAGTCCACTTGGCCGTGAGTAGGAGATCCCTGTCCATAGATCTGGCGATGAGCCTGGGTCCAGGGGAATTGTTATATGTGGCTGATTCAGGTGGATTGGTGGCACACATGCGCGTACAGTCCACTTTGGTTGACTTGCTACGAGCGGCTCAGGGCGAGGATGTTTTTTGTTCTCTGACGAGAGATCTAGCTGTGAGAGGTGATGCAGAGGGTTTCAGAGTGGACTCCGAGGGAATTCTCAGATTTAGGGAGAGGATCGTGGTACTAGATATGACAGAGGTCCATAGGCGGGTACTGGAGGTGGCCCACTATTCCACTTACACTATGTATTCGGGGGCCACCAAGATGTACCGAGATCTGAGACAGCACTACTGGTGGAAAGAGATGAAGCGGGAGGTGGCAGAGTTCGTATCCAGATCTTTGGTCTATCAGTAGGTAAAGGCCGAACACTTGAGACCCACAGGGTTGTTGCAGAACCTCGAGGTACCAGAATGGAAATGGGAAAAGATCACCATGGACTTTGTTATCGGGTTACCGAGATCAGAGAAAGGAAATGATTCTATATGGGTCGTGGTGGATCGTCTAACCAAATCAGCGCAGTTTATTCTGGTGAAGATCACCTTCTCTGCTGATCAGTATGCACGGTTGTTCCTCGGTCGTATCGTGGCTTACCATGGTATCCCAGTTATGATCATATCCAATCGAGGCACTCAGTTTATCGCTCGGTTCTGGTAGTCGTTTCAGGAGGCTTTGGGTACGCAGGTGCAGTTTAGTACCACTTTTCATCCTCAGAGGAACGAACAGTCGGAGAGGACCATTCAGACGCTTGAGGACATGTTGAGGGCGTGCATGGTGGACTTGGAGGGCAGTTGGGAGAGGCATCTACTTTTGGTAGAGTTCGCCTATAATAACAGTCACCACAGCAACATCGGTATGGCTCCGTTTGAGGCTTCGTACGGGCGCAGGTGCATGCCGCCGATAGGCTGATTTGAGGCCGGCGAGTCCCAGATGCTAGGGCCAGACTTGATTCATGACGCCGTTGAGAAAGTGAAGATAATCAAGGAGCGACTTCTAGCAGCTCAGTGTCGTCAGAAGATGTATGCCGATGGTAAAACTCATGACATGGAGTTTCAGGAAGGGGATTCGGTCTTCCTGAAGGTGTCCCCTATAAAGGGGGTTGTGCGTTTTGGGAGAAGAGGAAAGTTGAGCCCCAGATTCATCGGGCCTTTTCCTATTTTGCGGCACAGAGGAGCGGTTGCTTATGAGTTGGCTCTACCGCCTAGCATGGATTGAGTGCATCATGTCTTCCATGTCTTCATGCTTAAGAGATATGTTCGGGATGAGTCCCATATTCTAGATGTTGCTGCAGTAGAGGTCGATCTAGCCATCTCTTATGAGGAGCGACCTGTAGAGATCCTATACAAGCAGGTGAGGAAGCTGAGGTCCAAGGAGGTCCCCTTGGTGAAGGTTCGTTGGGAGCATCATCCAGGGCAGGAGGCCACTTGGGAGGTCGAGCAGGATATGAGAGAAGTACCCGTACCTTTTTGATGTCGAGGTGAGCTTCTCTCATTCATCTCAAAATTCGAGGATGAATTTTTTTTAAGGGGGGAGGAATTGTTATGCCCAAAATCCTAAATAATATTTTATTCCTTAGCAGGGGACTGTGGGGGCCGAGTTATTGCGGATTGGCATAGAGTCGAGGAACTTAATTCGGGTAAGCGTTTAAATAAAGAAAAATTTAGGAAAAATATAATTATTTTATTTATTTAATTTAGCATGATATTATGATAGAGGTTTCCGAGACAAATTCAGCGGTTTAATCGAAACTCAAATCAGAGTTAGAACGGGTTAGATATGGGCTAGTTTAGTCAGTTAATTTAAGCGGGGGCATTTTGCTCATTTGGACCAAATAGAAGCTTATAAAATTGAACCTGGGGTGTGTGGCCAGGGGCTTTGCCACACGCCACCCAAGGCTCAAGAGAGGAGGAGGAGGGATTCCGGTGTCAGAATTCGCAAGATCGTTGGCGTTCAACGTAGGAAGACCCTTAGTTTCTTCTTCCTTCCCGTTTTCTCCAAAAGAGGTGGGTGGATTAACCTTCTTTCTCCTCTTTTCTCCACTAGCCATGCCGCCATCAGTTAAGTTAAGCGGGAGCATTTTGGTCATTTGGACCAAATAGAAGCTTAAAAAATTGAACCTGGGGTGTGTGGCCAGGGGCTTTGCCACACGCCACCCAAGGCTCAAGAGAGGAGGATGAGAGGCACCGCTGATAGGAGGAGGAGGGATTCCGGTGTCAGAATTCGCAAGATCATCGGCGTTCAACGTAGGAAGACCCTTAGTTTATTCTTCCTTCCTGTTTTCTCCAAAAGAGGTGGGTGGATTAACCTTCTTTCTCCTCTTTTCTCCACTAGCCATGCCGCCCCTATGTCGTGGGGTTCTTGATGATTTTCGTTGGGTTTTTCATGGATTGAATCGGATATTCGCGTTGAGGTTTTTATCATGATCGCAATGATTCTATCGGAGTGATTTTTGGGGCAACTTGGCCACCCCTTTTCCTTGCTGTGCCCCCTCTTTTCTTTGAATTCTTGATGGATTCTTTGTGTAATCTTGATGGTTGTTGAGGGTTCTTGGTGGTGGTTGAGTATCTTGAGGAAAGGAAGGGTTTTGAGGAAGAACTGGGGTAGGCCGCCCCCTTTAGGACCCCTTTTGGTGCCTTAGGGTGGCCGGCCAATTAGGGATAGCTTGGGATAAAATTAAAAAAAAAAGATTTTTAGACCTTAGGGACATACTTTAGGATACATTAGATCCTTCTGCACTTTAGGGAAATTGTAGAGACATATATATAGGGAATTTAGTGCCCTAAGGACACCTAGAGACCCTATAACCCTAGGACGACGTTAGGGTAAGCCAACTCTTAGGGAACCAAGGAGGGCTGAGCCCTCTATGCCCCTAGAGTATTCGGAGAGAGGGGAAAGCCGGCCCTAGGGTACATGGCTAGGGGAGGGCTAAGGTCGGGTCTAAACCGCGTAGGAGATGTTGCATTGTTTACCTCTTATACATGCATGTTTTTCCTACGATGATTGGAGGTGTTGTACTTAAATTTTATGCTCATTATGTACGCTGTGAATTCATAATTTGAGCATCATTATATATGTATATTTATGTGTGTGGTTATGATATATTGCGGGAGGAGGCGGAGGTGAAGGTATGCCTAGACATACCCTTGTTACCTATTGTGCACATCATTGTTATGATCATTATATCTGTATATATGTGTGTCTGTGATGTTGTGATGTGTGTGATGTATTTTCCGAAAGCCTCACTAGTGCGAGGAAGGTGTGCCCCAAGGAGACAACGTTGGTCTTATTTCGGAAGTCCGGCTGGTGCGGGGAGATCATACCCCAAGGAGACAGCTCGGAGACCCGAGCAGGTGAGGGGAACGTATGCCCCAACAGGCTAGCTTGGAAGAGCCAGTGATGGTGAGGGGAGAGCATACCCCAACAAGCTGATACTGAGCTGGGAGGTAGTGTGGCGGCCACCCGTCTACCTGCCCAATGTGGCTATGTAGGACCGACGGGTCCGAAGGTGATGCATGTGGATGATTGAATTGAGCATGTGGATGGTTGCATCGAGTATGTGGATGATTGCATTAAGCATATTATATGTTGTGGTATTTTCTGCAGGGCTGCTAAGCATTAACGAGGATGATTGCGCTGCTAAAAATAAATGTTTAAAATAAATATGTTTTATGATCTTATGCTTACCTGTATGTTTTTGATTATTGCATGATGATGTTGATGTGTTGGAAATTGAGGACTGGTCTACTCACTAAGTCCCAATGGACTTACCCCTCATATTATTATTATTTTTAGCACCTGAGCTAGATCAGAGAGGTACCAGGGTGTAGTAGTGCGGCTTGTGGCGGTAGGACAGTAGATCTCGTGACATGTCGTGGTCGAGGGGGATACCGAGTCCTTTTTCCTTATTTTCTTTGAGTCATTGCGCCATGTCGACTCGGTTTAATTGTTTTCCGCATTTTTACTACTTGAGGTGTTTTGATTAGAAATTGAACTTTGAAACTGATATGGACTTTTCTATTATTGAGTTGGTGATTTAGGGTTTATTTGAAATTAATATTTCTTTTAAATCCTTGAGTTACTATTAAATGTTCAGGTTGATTTATGTGTACTTGTGGTTTGAGTAGGGGTTAGGCTTCGGGGTACGTGGCGTACCCTGGTCGGTCATACCAGGTTTGGGGTGTGACAGACATTCAACTCTCAGCCAAAAGCAAAAACAACTGATGTACAGTATATTGTCATCAATATCCCCAGCCCATATCATATGATCTTAGGACGATGGTCCTTAAATATTCTGGGGGCTATCGTATCTATTCCTTATCTAGCAGTAAAAATTTCCTGTCTCGAAGACAGAGGTAGGAGTGTTGCATGCCGACTAGAAGGAAACTCGATGGTGCTACAACGAATGCCTTAAACCAAAGGTGTTCGAACCAATGACGTAACCTTCGAAAGCAAGGCAAACACTCAAGCACACTCCTCGAAACTCGAGGAAAGAGTATCGTAAACCTCGCAGTGCGAACCTACCACAATCCAACTATAGCAGGTCCTCGCGGAATCCTCCCAGTTGCTCCTGGCCGACCTCCCTTTACCTTTCTCATAAGCCCCAAGGTGCAAACCCATAGTAGTCTTTGATCTACTCACTACCAGCCCGACTCGTGGAGGGACGAAAACTCACAGCACTTCCCACTCCATGCCAAAACTCATATACGAATGGGGCTTTTATAGACCCAAGAAGGGTTGCTCATCTAATGGATGTTGGTTGTTTCCCCACTGACAGAGCTAGGTCTGTCAACCAACGGCAAGCACTCGAGTGCCTAGGAAACCGACAACTGAATATCCAAAGTCATAATTATCATCATGTTAGAATTAAAAGCTAAGCAAGCAGCGAACGGACGAAAAGACACCCCTTTTTCCTCACAATCCCGCATTAACTATAGCAATCGAAGAGTCGCGAGGAAACAAAATCGACATACACGAAGATTTACTACTCCAGAAAATTGGCTAAACACAGCAAATACTCATATGTTAATTTGAGGTCCGAAGTCGGCGCACTACTAGAGCTCGGCACGAAATCATCGGACTCCAACTAAGCTCGAGGGCTGTGGACTAGACTATCACTTTGGGCCCGACCGAATCAGACCCAAAAGCGCCCACACTCATGAATCAGACTCAAGTCAAGCCAATCACAATTTATCCCGTAGGCTCCACCCAGTCATACAAGGACACCCACGTCCTTCATTGATTAACAGAGATTCGACAGTAATGAGCCCGACATCTCTGGGATAAACCTTGACCCATTCCATGCATATCCCCACGAGATTCATGGAGGCATCATCGCCCCGAGACATCCATATAATTATAAGCTAAGCATGCACAAATATGAACACAATGCAAACACAAGGATTTTAGAGTGGTTCGACAACCTCACCTACTTCACTACCTAAGCTCCCCGCTTAGGATTTTCACACACTTCACTAAATGTAATATTTTCCTCCTAAGAGGGTACACCAAGGACTTATTCCTCAACCCTTGATGATGTCTCTAACTCTATACCAAAGGAACAAACACTACGAATCTCACCTAGGTATGTTGCACACACCATACACATGCACAATTACAAATAAGAACAAAATACAAGTGAAAAATAACAATAAAGAGCACAAAAATAGAACAAACTCAGTTGGTTCTCTTTGCTAGCTTCCTCCTAATGCTTCAATGCCTCAAGATGATGAATCTTTGAATTAAGGAAGGTTTGAAGATGAGTAGAAGACTCAAATGTGTGGATAGTGTAGAGAATTATGGTTTAAACTCAAGTAAAATGCTTAAACTCTCTCAAGATAGATTCAATGAATAGTTCGGATCCAATGGAGGCTGATTTCATGAGCTTTTATAGTGATGACAAAGGCATGAGCTCGAAACAAACCATTCAACATCTATAGAAAAAGTCGTTGAGCAATTTTGAGATTGAGATTCGACCGATATTCAACAAAACTGCTTCTGGAATTTTGAGAAGCCTTTCGGTCGACCTCCGATCAAAGTTCGGTCAATAGAAGTTCGGCCAAAGTTCGGGCAAAACTCAGTTTCAGTTGAGTTTCGAGAACTTAGGTATCAAGTCTCGGATTTGGGTTCAAGATGGGTTAAACCGACTTGAAACAATACCTTAAGGCCTAAAAGGAATTACAAACAATGAATCTTGACCCAAACCCTTAAGGCCTGTTTGGTTAGCGAAACCAAGTCTGTTTTCATGGTTTCAGTTTCATTGAAACCAAAACTGCTTACGAAAACGTGTTTGGTTTAGTGTTTTCGTGAAACTGAATCGAAACCAGAATGAAAACGAAACCAGTTTTCTTAATGAAAATGAAAACAACAGAATGTTGTTTTTTGTGGTTTCGAGACTGTCGGTTTCGTCATCAAAATGCTGTGACAACTTTGTAATTATAAATATTTTTTTTTATAAAATTAATTAATTTAAAAATAAATCAAACTATATCGAATTTTTAAAAATAAAAATAAAAATCATCATTTTTAACTCAAACTTTTATCTTAAATTTATAAAATAATTAAACCAATTTATATCTAATTGACTCAAACCCAAATTTTAAATAACTCAATTTTCTTAAAGTTGGTCTATTTATAATTTAATCAAACCTAATTTTAGATCATTGGACTTGTTTTTTTTTTGAAATTTTATAATAACTATTAATTAATTTTTATATCTAATTGAACAAAAAAATCTTAAATTACCAATAACTTAATTAATTAAATCATTTAAATATTTTGTAACCATATTAACAAATATTTAATTTTGTAAACTAACTAAACATTTAATTACTACTAAAAATGTTCAAGGAAAATTAATATTATTTTTTATAATCAAATAAATATTTACTGGTTTCAACTAACTAAAACTGATGTTGTTTTTATTAACCAAACGCGTTTTCAGAAAACTGAAAACTAGAAACCAAAACCAAGTTTTCGAAACCAAGTTTTCAGTTTCACTGAAACCAAACCAGAAAATAATTTTCGCTAACCAAACAGCACCTTAATCTTGATACACCCCGACAACGAGTAAGGAGATTCCCGAATTTTTTTTTTCAAATCTCGAACTTGGTGCGTGTATCGTTCTTCAACATGAAATCAACGATTGATAAACATATCAAAATATGTTTGTTATCATCATAACCAAGATTGAAACCAAGGTTGAAAACATTAGGCCAACAATCTCCCCCTTTCTTTTACGATGACAAACATGTGTATCATTTTATCAAGTGCATATTCAATGCCTCCCCGCCCCCTATCATCATGCATATCTATACTAAACTCCCTCTAACTATATGCATGGATGAAACAAGATAACTATTGTTGGCCTAAGGACTTCAACCTTGGTCTTAATTTCGATTTTGATGCTAACACATGTGGAACTATATCGGCACAATATTGAAATATTGTTGGCCTAAGTCTAGTAGCACACGATGTACACGATCGGAATATCGGCACAATATCGAAAAATTAGATGGATGATGGTCGACACTTGGAAGTCGACAGAAG
The DNA here is from genome assembly GCA_034359265.1 of Canna indica. Taxonomy (NCBI): domain Eukaryota; kingdom Viridiplantae; phylum Streptophyta; class Magnoliopsida; order Zingiberales; family Cannaceae; genus Canna; species Canna indica. Next base: position 19,493,847 of record CP136892.1, read on the forward strand.
ATAGAGTCTAGGTTTAGAGTGTTTAGATTGATTGTAAATCCTCTAAATGATGATGATGTAACTTAAAACTCGAAATCGAGACCCGAAACCCGAGAATTAAAAATTCAACCTGAAACTGAATTTCAGCCGAATGTTGGTCGAACCTCGATCGACCAAGGATCGATCGAAATCAACGATTCTTTTTCTAGTCGTTTAGTGTCGTTGAACCCAATTCTTTCTCACATTGTTTCGCTATGTATTTGGGTTCCTTTCCTTTCTTACACCTTCTAATGTTTATTGAGCCATCATTTTCCATCCAAGAGCTTTAGTTGACAGGTTGAGTCATTTCTTTGGTGAAACCCTAGTTTGAGCCAAGAAACTTTGATATTGTCTTTGAGCTTGCATCAATTCATCATCAAGGCATCAAGAGGAGCTAAGACTTCTTAGTTGAGAGCTAAATTTGTAATTGTTTTAGTTTTTTCTCTCATTTACTTGTATTTTGTGTGTTTTATTGTTGTATTTAGAGTTTGCTTGTAAACCTAGGGTTACATCAAGACTTGAGTGGTAGCATTGGTGTTAAGACATAAGTGCAGTTTGCTAGAATTAGTATTATTGTCCTTAGGATAGAGGTGTTGGATGTGCTATTAGGGAGAGAGTAACCTTCAGGGAGAGGATCATGCCTTAGCTTGTAAATCCTCTTGTTAGAAACAATATTATCTAGTAAGATAGGTTGAAATTCTATACGGAGTGCTTAGGTAGTGGTGTAGAAGGCATTATCGAACCATTATAAATCTTTTTTGTTTGCATAGTTCTATATTATGTGCTTATTCTATTATTGCTTCCGCTTGTCATTTAAACTTGTGATTGCTTAAGTTTTCAAGAATCGTTAAAATTAAATTTTAGGCTTAAAAATTATAACAAACATACTATTCATCGTCCCTAGTGTGATCATCCACTGAACATTATTGCTCATGCTTGTCACCTAACTATATGCATGAATAAACAAGATAACTGTGACCTATTCTCCCCATTTTGGCATTGATTAAAAATGGCAAGGGATATATTATCAATAAATCAAAGAATGTCATCAAAACTTAAACACTTCTCTTTTAAATGTGATCAATGAATGATTCCATTCATTGAGTCGCAAAACCCAATTATATGGCTTAAGTTAAGATGAACACATGAAGACATAGAATGTTAAATCATTTTCAATCTAGCTTGAAAGATTTTTAAGCAACACCCATTGAAAGTAAATTTCATTTTCGTAAAAGTACCAAGAACACTTTCGAATTTGAACACAATTAAACCATGAGTCCCGGATACGACAAAAGGGTTATATCAATGAAGCTACTATTATATTTACCCTAAAGTCATTAAATTTCAGCTAGGTCAAGTCAATGGTCAATAAATTCTAAGTTTTCATTTTATGAAAAACATAGACTTAAAATCATATAAAATCAAATTCAAAATGATTTTTTTTGAAATTTTTATTAAGTATGCAATTTCAAGAATTATTCAAAAATTAATTTAGTATTTTTATAAAATCACTAAAATTACAGTGATGTTTTCGCAAATACTTATTTTAAAAAATATTTTCATATTTTAATCAAACTTATACATAATTAAAATATGACCATTCAAAGCATGTATACAAAGTTTAAATCAAAATAAACTCACCCAAAATTATTTAAAAGGCTTAAAACAATTTTAATTGAAAAACAAAATATGGTATCAAGAAATTATCTAAGTATCATTTTCCTACATATTTATGAATTTTCATTCAAACATATCTAAAATCCTATCATGAGCAAGGAATAAGTATTTCTATATGCTTTATGAGATAATGCACCAAGTATTGCAAAAATGAATCACATCAATTTTTAGCATTTTCCTCTAGAATTTTTTAAAATGGCCTAAAATTAAACTAAACTTAACTTCAAAATAAATAAATCATTAGTAGCATAATAGGATTCTTATCACTAGCAAGTTAATATACTAAATAGGAAGAGAAAATTTGAGTACCATTTTCAAAATGCAATTTTGCTAAAGAGTAGAGAATTTATTTTTAAGCCAAATTTTACGATGATACCAAAACAAAAAAAGATTTCAAAATTAAAATCTTTAAAGACGAGACCTCATACCCTTCATATTAATTGGTAGAAAATCAAAAGACCAATGATTAGCCTAGGATTTTGAACTGCAAGATCGTAAAGACTTGTTATAGGTCATGTAGGTCTCCAAAAAGAACGAGAACAAATGAAAAATAAAATTCAAACTTGATACGAAAGAGAGATGTTCTTGAAAAAGAATGTCAACTATGATTAATCATGAAAGCTTGTATTATCAAGTAAGTACTAGAATGTATAATATGAAAAACTAATAATTTTCTCAAGTATCATTAAACTCCAATAATGGTTAAAGCTAGGCAAGTTTAGGAGTTGATAAAGAAATCATAAGTCTCAATCTCATACACTTGTCATGAAGTTGCATTCAAAATAATTTATCTTCCTTACTTCCATGTGCAACTCCAAGCAATCATCAATTCTTCAACCAAGAGAAAAGACTCCCCTCATGGTTTCGATCTCTCGTCGAGCGCCCAACTTTTGCCCGAACATCAACCAAAAGGCCACTAATTTTTTTTTGCTCAGTTTGGTTGAGGCTTGGTCAACAAACCTTTGGCTCAAGATTAATTAGCCAAACTAGTATTTTTTAGTTTTCTCGAATTTTGGGTATCATGTTTGTTGTTTAGAAGTGCATACACCTTAAATACTTGCTTTTTTAAAAAAAAAGATAGAAAATCACAATAAGTGACTATACTAGAGTTTGAATCCTAGATCTCTAAAACATTCAAGATGTTGCCACCTTAAATACTTGCTTAAACAATATAAATAAGTCTATAAAATAAAATAACACACTAAATCTAAATTTTCTTGCATGTTTTCCGTGAGTATCATACTTGCGCTTTGAATTTGTCACTTTGTATCATTTCATGTTTTTTGATCGTCGAAGGAAACCCGAAATAACATGCTCGAAAATACCATTGTTCATGGTATATTTTCATCAAAAAATTTATGAAGAATGTCCAAGCATGAGGAGTGAAACCTTAGCAAATATTCTTCTCCTTTTTTATGATGACAAACACCAAGAAAAATATAAATACAATTAAGTACAATGATGTATCATATATCATTCCTTCTACCCCATATATATGTTATCTCTCTTTGAGCTTAACACGATGCAAAGAATAGCTCAATAGAGGTTTAAGGCATCATCAATGAAGGCTCCGAGTGAGGCTTATATAAGTTTTTTACAAGTGTGGAAGATGATATTTCAACCACTCAAAAACTAGTTGTTACAGCACAAGGCAAAGTTCGATCAGTACTCGTCGAGCGCCCAACTTTCGCCCAAACATCAACCAAAAGGCTACTAGAAATTTTCTGCCCAGTTTGGTTGAAACTTGGTCAACAAATCTTTGGCTTGAGATTAATTAGCCAAATTGTTTTTTTTTAATAGTTTTCTCGAGTTTGAAGTACCAGGTTTGTTGTTTAGAAGTGCATACACCTTAAAGACTTGCTTAAACAATATAGATCAGTCTATAAAATAAAATTACACACTAAATCTACATTTTCTTACGTGTTTTCGACGAGTATCGTACTTTTACTTTGAATGTTTGACTTTGTACCATTTGTGCTTTTTGATCGTCGAAGGAAATATGAAATAACATGCCGAAAATATCATTGTTAATCGTATATTTTCGTCATAACATTTACGAAGAATGTCCAAGCATGAGAGTGAAATCTTAGCAAACATTCTTCTCCTTGTTAATGATGACAAATACCAAGAAAAATATAAATACAATTAAACATAATGGTGTATCGTGAGAGCAATCAAAATGCATATATCATTCCTTCTCCCCCATATGTTTTTTTCTCTTCGAGCTCAACAAGATAGCAAGAAATAGCTCAATTGAAGTTTAAGGCATCATGAATCAATAACTGGTAGAAGGCTATGAGTGAGACTTATATGCTTCATAATTCCTATAATGTAGAGTTGTGAAAGAGGATCTTTCAACCACTAAAAAACTAGTCATTACACCATAAACCAAAGTTTGATCACTCATCGAGCGGTCAATCTTCGTCCGAATATCAACTGAAAGGCTACTAAAAATTTTATCCAGTTTGATTAACAACAAACCTTTGGCCGGAGATTAATTAGTCACCTTAATTGGCACCGTTATCTGAGCGCTTTCTTAGTTATAACATGATTCGTTCTCATCTAAAATATTAAAATAGTGATCTACATAAAAAATCATCTCATGTTCTCCGAACACAATTCTTATCTCTCTCTAAAATGTTATTTCCTTTGATCTTCCTTCTCTTTCCCTCTACTTTTTATCCAAACAAAATATAATTTCCTCCCTTTTTTTTTCCTCTCAACCTTATTTGAGTTCACTCTGGCCCTCTGTTGAGATAGTATTCACATCTGCTTTTTTCTCCGACAAGACAGTTTCACCTGCTTGGCAATTAATTAATACAGCAATCGATTTAATAACGTTGATCAAGTTCCAGCAATTTTTGCCGGTGTATTATTCATCAAAGATTCGTAGTTTACATTGTACAGCATCAATCCTATGAGTCATTTGTAAATACAGAAAAGAAATTGTATATTAAACTTACGCTGACTGCTTAAATTTGTATATTTTACCAGCAGTTAATTTTTTCTCTCACGGAATGACAACGAATTGAAAGAACGAAATCAGAAGCTAAGAAGTCACACGATTGTCAAAATTTTCCACCTGCCAAGATCCGCCAAGGATTCGAAAATTGTTAAGCACCAAATCTACAACGGTTCTTCCCTGGAATTCTTCCTTTGATCTTTTGGTAACTTTAAATCCATCGGTTTGTTCTAATGGCGATCACACCTACGGTGGCGACGTGATATCTCCCGCCCGACAATTCCTTATTCGCACTTCCAGTGCCGTCCCCCACCAAGACCGCCGCGTTTGGCAGCAGTGCCTCCTATGCGCCTGTCGAAGAAAACATTATTGCCAAAACAAGTGAGTAAGATCACGTCATGGTGTTGGCCGAAGGTAGAAGAAAAAAGACGTACTCGTTTCCATGCATCAGGGTCCATCTTGGGAGCGAACACCTTGATTGTCTCCACCGTCAAGGCCGCGCCATAGCCGGGAAGATCCTTGCAGTGCCCGCGGATGTTCTCGGAATGCAGCGTGTACTCTGACACAGTAATGTTGGTCCCGTCCCTTACATTCTCTTCTCTCACACGACTGAGGAAGTAGAGCAGCGGAACCTCGCAGGGCCGGCCGGCCGGGAAGGGGCGGGTGTTGAACGTAAAAGGGCCGTCGCTGGAGCTTCTCCAGGTCTTGAAGGTGCGGAACGGGACCTCCATGTCCTTGGCCGCGAGGATGGTGGGGTAGAGCTGCACGGTGTAGCCCCATGACACTGAGACGGACCATGTGAAGGCCCGCTGGGCCTCGTAGCAGAAGGACTGCTGCAGGATGCGGCCGGGGTCGAAGAGAGACGCGTTCACAAGCGTGCGCAGGGCGTCGAGCTGGCCGCCCCTGTGCGGGATGATGGGCTCCAGGTAGTCGAGGTGGTGCAGAGACACCAGCGGCGCCACCGGGTGCGCCGCCAGAATCCCATACGCATCGCCCCGTAGGTCCAGCTGCAGCCACACGCCAACGAAATAAGCACAATTTTGTTGTTTGCCCTTTACAGAGCTGTATGCGAGGATTACAGCCTTTAATTGCGTAGGAAACACTTGCAGTGGACTATAGATTCATAGTTGAGTATAATGTGGAAAGGGTACAAAAAGGTAGACCATTCAAGCAACAAGTCTCTGTCCTAAATTCTAACAATGGAGTCGGAAGACAATGAGAGGACCAGCTTGAGGTGGGTGTCAGATTCGGAAGCTTCCATCACTGGTGGGGATCCATTTTCCAAAGGATCACAACTGGAATAGTACAATAATTGAAGAGGACACAAACAGAGGTTGGGTCTATTGAGTTTTGAGGCATCGGGAAAGCAGGGTTGTCTACTACTATGCGCACATTGCCCACCCAAAGGCCAAAGCGACGGTCCTCCTACTACTAGTTGCTTAAGGACAATGCCTACGGGTCATTGATTCATTAATGCATTTGCGGTCTTTTCCTCTTGGAAATTGGAATGCAAAGTAAATGTTACAAGAGAGAAATGAATTAGAAATAGACAACTATAATAATTGGCTTACTTGGTGGAACCCGGGCTCGCGTGTGAGTGGCACGCCGAGCTCGCTTAAGCAGGATTGTACGCGTTGATCGCTGCCATAGAAGTAGGCGTATCGGTCGAGGCAACCGTCGATGACTCTGGCCAGCTCGGCAGCCGCGGGGGCGCTCACCGCGAACCCTCCGCCACCGAAGGCCATGGCATAGGAGTGCATCTCGTTCTGCTCCACGCTCTCCGAGGGCGCCCCCACGTAGTACATCTCTTCGTGGTCGTACTTCCCCAGCGTGGCTACCAGGTTGTCCACGAAGAAGACGGTGTCGTCGTCGCCCATCACGAACCACCGCACCGACCGGTCCTCGGCGTGCAGCCTTTGCGATTCCGCCACGATCCGTGCCATCCGCGACGCTGACGACCGCGCGCCGAACTGCGACGCGTCCGTCGAGACGCGGTACGGAGGGCCCGCGGCCGACCAGGCGCTGGGGCCGCCCCGTGGCTCCTCGTCGAGCCACACGTGCCCCCGCGTCTGCCCCTGACGCCACCACAGATCGCTGTACCCTTGCCGGCGGCTCCACGTCGACACGGATCCGCCGATGCAGAAGACGATGTGGGAGAGGTTAGTCGGTGCGGCATCACGTGAGCCTGCAGCGGACAAAGGGGCCGCGGCATTACCGGTGGTGGTCGGGGCGAGGCGGACCTTGTTAGGGTTAATGACGCAGCCGGGGCAGCGCCACCAGTTGTATTCACCGGAATTGAAAGCGGTGTAGCAAATGAAGCCAAAAGAGAGGACGACGAGGAGGCAAACTGAGGCGCTGATTCGCCCCCACCGCACTCTCCCTCCGCCATTGCCGCCCCCGGCGTCCTTGGCGGGGAAAAGGTACGCATTCCATTTCTGCAGCATTTCTCCTTCCCTCAATCTCTCTTCAATTGGGTTCAAATCAACATAAATAGATGGAGATGGCCTTACGAACCCTAATTAAATTTGCCGATTAGGAACAGGAAATGGGGAAGTGGAAAGGATTAGGATTTTTTCGGGGTTTTATTTCCGGGCTTGTCCTCTCGCGCACGAAGGCACTCGGGTTCCCGATTCCGTTTGACAGAAAAACAAACTCAAATTGAAACCGGCGTACAAAAGCGGCGAATGGCGATAAGAGTGGTAAATGGTAATGATAGAGGATGGGTCGTTTAGCTATATACGTCTATCTCTATCTCTCTCTGCGCTGACGGATGCGGGATCCGATATCGACTCAAAGGGGGGGGGGGGGGGGGGGGGGGGGGGGCGAAGAGGAATTCTCTCTCTTTCTGCGGGTGAGGTTGTGGGCGGGTTGCGTGTGGCGTAGTTTTGTTTTGTTTCAGATAGCTGGGGCAAGCGCGTTTGAGGCTTACACGTGGCGGCTCCAGAAATTACTAGTCCCCGCCTATTCTCGCACAATTATTATTTTATTCAATATTAAATGATTTTGGGAAGTAGTGATAGTTTGTTAACTGTGTAAATTTTAAGCAATCTTACGCGGTATTGTTTTATTATTATTATTATTTGGACCAATTTTTCATAATTGAATTACCTTTATGAGAAATTTTTAAATGGGGAAAGAAAATTCACATTTTCCAAAATTAAAATTAAAAATACCAATTTATCAAATCCAAATATTGGGAAGGGAAAATGTTCAAATTCGGATTTTTGAATTCAAAATATAAGGTGCTGTTTGGTTAGCGAAAACTATTTTCTAATTTGATTTCAATAAAATTGAAAACTTAGTTTTGAAAATTTAATTTTGATTTCTAGTTTTTAGTTTTCTGAAAACACGTTTGGTTAAGAAAAACAACATCGATTTTAATCAGTTGAAATCAATGAATATTTATTTAATTATAAAAAATAATATTAATTTTTCTCGAACATTTTTAGTATTAATTAAATGTTTAGTAAGTTTACAAAATTCAATATTTGCTAATATTGCTATAAAATATTTATATGATTTAATTAATTAAATTATTGATAATTTAAGATTTTTTTGTTCAATTAGATATAAAAGTTAATTAATAGTTATTATAAAATTTTAGAAAAAATAAGTTCAATTGTCTAAAATTAATTTTGATTAAATTATAAATAGATCAACTTTAAGAAAATTGAGTTAAATTTGAGTTTGAGTCAATTAGATATAAATTGATTTAATTAATTTATAAATTTAATATATTAGTTTAAATTGAAAATGATGATATTTATTTTTATTTTTAAGAATTAGATATAGTTTAATTTATTTTTAAATTAATTGATTTTATAAAAAATATTTATAATTACAAAGTTGTCACTGCATTTTGATAACGAAATTGACAGTCTCGAAATCACATAGAATAACATTATGGTGTTTTCGTTTTTATTAAGAAAATTAGTTTCGTTTTTATTCTGGTTTCGATTTAGTTTCATAAAAACGCTGAACCAAACACGTTTTCGTAAGTAATTTTGATTTCAATGAAACCAAAACTATGAAAACAAACTTGGTTTCGCTAACCAAAAATGCCCTAAAATAATTTAAATTTGTAAAATATTTTTTATGATAAAAATGAGATATTAAAGTCTAAAAAATATATTTTCAAACTCTCTAATGCATTAAAATTTTTTGCACAAAGTTTATAAATTTAAATTTAAATTTAAATTATAAAATATATTAATGTAAAATATTTTTTTTTAGATCATAGTATCTCTTTTGAATCATTAAAAATTTATTTTATGCATAAAATATATATTTTTAATTACGAAGCTATTACATTTTTATTTATAATAAATTTATAATTGTAAAAATTATATATATATATATATATGATATAAAAGATGGTCTAGAACTTATAAAAATATTTTGGACAAAAAGATATTTCATTGTTTTAAAACAAAAATTAGTTTTATCGGCATTGGACAAAAGTCTCTAATGAGTTAGAGACTTTTGTTTATAATAGTTTGACGATTATAAAAAAATTATTTAGTTCATTATATATATATATATATATATATGATATAAAAGATGTGATTGTCTAAAAAAAAAATATTTTGGACAAAAAATATTTTATTATTTTTAATTTTAGTTTAATTTTATAGACTTTGGGCAAGACTTTTGCTCAAAGTCTATAATATCTTTATAATTCAAAAATAAATAATTTTAATTAATGAAATATTTTTTATAATACAAAAAAATATTATGGTTCAAAAAAATATTTTTCATCAAAATAATTTATAATTTATAATTTATAATTTAAATTTAGTTTTATAGACTTGATGGAAAAGTCTCTAATGGATTAGTGAGTTTGAAAATATATTTTTTAGACTCTAATATCTAATTTTTATCATAAAAAATGTTAGAGACTTTGGCCCCATGATAAAATAAGTACCTGAAGCACTAGATTCTGAATTTGAAAATTTTGATCCTAAAATTCAGATTTGGACATTTCTCTCTCTAAAAAATAGATTTTGAAAAATTCCTGATTAAAAAATGAAATTATCAATTTTATGCGTTCATTAAAAGGATCGAAATCTTCAAATTTTTTAAACACTAAAATTATAATTTTCTTCTCACTATAATATTGAATTATTATTTACAAATATAAATTAATATTTTATTGAAATAATTTATTGTCAAAAATAATATTTTTAATATAACCTTAAGACTCAAAAATTTTCAAACGAAAATCTTTATGTAAAGATTTTAAAAATTTTTGCCAGACAAATTATAAGACAAATTTTGCAATTTTTTCTCACTATAATATTGAATAGTTTTTTCAATTACATAGGACTCTTTTTGTATAAAATAAAATTATTTGAATTATTAAAAGCTACCCTTTCAATGAGTTTTTAAAGTACTTCCAGACTTGGTTAATCTTTAAAAACTTATAGGTATTTTTTTTTAGTATGAAAAATTTCCGCTATTACAATAGGTATTATAATTGGCGTATCTTTTAGTATTAAACTTTTAAGTCTTTTAGTATTATTCACTTTAGTTCGATGTAACTCTTGATTTTATTTTTGTCCTTTTGTTTATCATATATATATATATATATATATATATATATATATATATATATATATATATATATATATATATATATTTATTGAAACTCTAAAAGAGTTGACATACAAGATTTCAAAGGAATCAGTAGCATAATAGAAAAATATGGGATATCCCCAAAAAAATAAAATAAATCAAAATTATGTCTATAAGAGAGAAGTGATATTGGTGTCAATCCTCTCAAGTTCATCTGTAAGAGTATGAGCCATACTCCAAATTTCAAGATGACTTGGGTTTTTATTCTCAAAAAGTTTTGCATTCCGAGCAGACTAAATCCTCTAAATGATGAATGCAACTAGTGTTAGACTTTCTGAGCATGTAGACTCCACTTTCATCTTGCTATATAATGCCATCCACCACTGCTAGAAAAAATTAGTATGAAGATTCAAATCACTATGAATAAAAGTAAGCCCTCGCCAAATATGGTAAACATGGGGATAAAGAATGAGACAATGCAAGACCGATTCCTCCGGCATATTACAACACAGACACTGGTCAACAATGTGATGAAATCGTTCTTTCAATTTGTGCTGCACTAAAATACCCTCATGCATAAGCTTTTAGAGGAAAATCTTCAATTTTGGAGGACCCTTAATATCCCAAACTGAACGCCATAAGTCATTATTTGCCACAATAGGAGGCCCCTCATGAATAGAAGGATGGAAGAACTAGAAAATAATCTTATAGCCTGGAACAACAGACTAAGAGTCATTCATTGTGTAAACCCAAGTCAACTTATCATCAATCAAAGCAGGTACAATGTTGTAATATCCTAGATATTTTAATTATATTTTTTCTCTTATGGTTTGTGTTTGCCAGCCTAGCGAACTAGTCCGAGGTCGAGCTGAGTCGACTCATGGTCTGGAGCGAGCTTACAAGCTCGGGTAAGTAAGAATATGAATATGAAAATTTTATTTGTACAGATAAATTTATTTGATTCCATGTTGTGTGCATGATTGCTGAATTATGTTGCATGTGCATGTGCATGTGCATTGTATTTATATTTATTTATGGGATTAATTTGAGAGTAATTAAGCTTGGTGGGTTAGCAGGTCGAGAAGTTAGTGGGTTTGAATTTGGCTCAAGGCGGATGCGGGTAGCTAAGAGGGTTATTGGATCTAGGTTGAGGAGAGTATAAACCCCTCTCCCCCCCTTGGTGTGCGGCTCCCCATTGGAGCCGCACAGGAATTGTGAAGGGAGGAGCCAGCCCCCCCCCCTCTTGCAAGCCGCCGCCCTCAAGCCCAACCGTCGAGCCCTTCCATCTCCTTCCCCTCTTCCTTCTTTGGGGCTGAGCCGAGAGGAGCCAGCCAGCCACTAAGCCGCCAGCCAGCCCCTCTCTCCCTCCCTCTCTTCCTCTCGTCAAGCCGACGGCTTGAGGTGAGCCGCCGCCCCCTCTCTTCCCCTTCTTGAGTCGAGCCGCCATCTTTTGAAGCCGGATTCGAGGGCCATCGTTTGGGATTTCTTCTTTGATCATCCTTCCTATTTAGGTGAGTGGTTTTACCCCTCATTCTCGGGTTTTCTTCGGATTCTTGAAGCCGTTCTTGAAAGCTATGGAAATCCTGATTTATTTTTTGACGTTTTTCTCAAATTCTCGTCGTTCTTTTGTGTGTCGTGTTTGAGGAGGACCTAAACCCTCCCCTATGGGGCTCGGCAACCCTAGGGGTGCTCGGCCAAGGGTGGAGCATGGGTGCCCTCAATGTGTTCGATGAAATATCCAAGTGAGAGTTTGTTGGTTATCTTAGTTTATGTTTTGAATTAGTGGTTAAAATGAGCTCTTATATGTTCAAGCATGCTTAATATTTAATCTGTGATTTTTGAAGAAAATCATGTTTTGTGAAAATTAGGATCTTGATGTTGATGCCATGAGGGTTATTGCAAGATGGGTTCTTGATTTAATGCTTGATCTTAGGATGGTTCTTGATTAAAGATGATGGTAGTGCTTGATAATCTTGTTTAAAAATATGGTTTTTATGAGATTTATTTGAATATTATAATTCTGATATGTTGTTAAATTAAGGATATAATTTCTGTGAATTTTCGAATTTATTTTTCATGATATGCTGAAAATTCAATGTTACTGGAATTTCATGCTGAGATGATGAATCTGTGCTATTTTTGTAATGCTTGCTGCGGTGTTTGTATTTCTTTGAACATAGTCGTGTAACCTATCGCTTCGACCATAAAACATAGTTTGAAAACATAGGGTACACTCTGGAGACCAGATTCTGATTAGATACATCGGTTTCGGTTAGAACAGTAAGCTAAAATAAAACCCTAAAATAAAATCCTAAAACAAAACTCTAATTTTGGTGAACTAAATTTTAATTGCATAATTAAAATTGGGCAAAAGGGTCAGCATAATTTGTTATGAACCAATATGTGAAATTTGTGCATGAAATAAAACCACACGAGTTTATGACATTACGGGTCTAGGAGTTGGGGTCGGGTATTGGAGTGTTGATAGGAACACCCCTAAGACACCGTATGAAAGATTTGACTTAGGTCATGGTGCACCATATCTTTATGAATGACGGAGAGGATCGTTGAGGAGCCGAATTGTGGGCTAGGTCTGGGAGGTTGGATAGCTAATTCCCAACCAGTGGAACAAGTTCGGAGGGAATTTTTCAATTGTTCTGATTTGACCTCGTGGGATATGTTCGAAGGGCCTACCCAATTATCCCCGAGGTGATTTTTATGGAATAAGTTCGGAGGGCCTACCCGATTATTCCTGAGATATCTTAGAGAGTAAGTTTGGAGGGTTTACCCGATTACTCCTGTGATATCTTAAAGAGGCAAGTTCGGATGGGCGAATTCTGATTGTCCCTACGCGTCTCGTGGAGCAAGTTCGGAGGGCCTTCTCGATTCCTCTCGAGTTTCTTTATACTAGGATAAGTTCGGAGGGCCTTCCCGATTGTCATGCACTTTTATTTTGGTATTTAGAGTTATAGTCCCGTGGGGACATTCATATTTTATTCAGACTTTTATTTATTAAAGAACTGTTGCTCTTCGATTTGTTTTTTTCCGCACTTGAGCTATTTATTAAAAACTCTGATGATTTGAAATAACAATCTATTTTGGTTCTTTTTATTAATAAAAGCTGTTGTTTATTTCGCTATTTTTTTTATGAGTTGGCATTTGCATGGGTTAGGCTGTGGGGTGTAGGCACGTATATCCTGGCTGGTCATGTGACCCTGAACTTGGGGTGTGACAATGTGGTATCAGAGAGCATGTGGTTCCGTCTGACTACGACTTAGAGTTGTCATCGTATAGGGCATTGCTAGCGTGTCAGTATACGTTAGGGGTATATTATGAGATCAATGGGCTAAGTCTGCACCTTAGTGCGACTTGTGGTTTATTTACTTAATGACTTAGGGTGAATTGAATTGTTTAAATTTTGATATTTTTTTTCGGGTGATCCAGATCGATGAAGGTTTTTGATGCCGCGAGGAGCGATAGTGACAGCAACTCTACTGAGCACCGAGGCCGAGGCTGTGGCCGGGGTCGTGGGAGACCACTGTAGGCCCGAGGTGATGTGGGACAGGATCCCATGATTGTACAGTTGCAGGCTCGGGTGGCTGAGCTGATAGTGATAGAGGCACTCCGCAGTGAGCTTGGTTGTTCTTCTGAGACAACCGCTCGACTGATTAGGTTGCAGCTGAGAGGTCCTGCCAAGGATTGGCTTCACACCTGGAGGAACCGCAAAGTAGCAGATGCACCACCCCCTACCTAGGAGGAGTTTAGAGCTGCTATGGTGGAGAAGTACCTGCCGATGAGCGTTTGGGACATGCGGGTGAAAGAGTTCGAGCTACTGCGTCAGACGGGCAGTATGTCGGTAACAGATTATGAGATGGAGTTCACTCGGCTCTCGAAGTACCATCCCACCTTGATAGCCACAGAGACCGCCAGGGTCAAGAGGTTCTATTGGTAGTCATAAGCTATCTCACCATAATAAGAGCATGATCTAGATACTGAGTAGAAGAGATGGTAAAAGGATAGCTGTGGAAGATCCAAGGGTTTTTTTGAATGCGAACCTCAGTACGAGTGCCAATCTAACATTTTAATCCCTTCTCAATCACCTTCAGGCCTTCTAATAAGCTTCTCCAAGTCCAAGAGGGATTAGTTCCTACTGGCGCCTTCATAAAACTTTGACGGCAGAAATATTTGTTCTTGAAGATTTTATGAAGCAAGGAATGATCCCTTGTAAGTAGCCTCTATGTCTGCTTACCTAGTATAGCTAAGTTAAATGCCTGTAAGTCTTTGAATCCCATCCCCCCTTCATATTTCTCCCTACATAATGTAGGCCAACTGATCCAATGCATTCTCCTTTCATTGCCTTTCTGACCCCACCAAAAGTTGACCATAGTTTTTTGTATCTCTTCTAATTAGGAGTCCGGAAGCTTGAAACACCCAAGAGAATAAATGGGAATGACAGTATCAATGGCTTTGATAAGAATTTCTTTTCCACTGGTGGACAATAAAGCACGCTTCCAATGAAGGAGCTTCTTAGTCACCTTCTCCTTCACAAACTCGAAGGTAGATCTTTTAGATTTGCCCACCACTGCTGGCAACCCTAGATGCTTATCCTGGCCACCCACATGAGGAACATGCAAAAGAGTCGTTAGCTACTCCCGAACTGCATGAGAGGTATTCAGGCTGAAGAAAACAAAATACTTATTCAAGTTTACCTACTGACCACTGAGGTCACCATAGGAATGCAAGATGTCCATCAAATTGCTGCACTGAACTTCCTGGGCTTGACAAAAAAAAATAGCATCATCCACAAAGAGGAGATGAGTGACAGATGGACAAGTTCTACTTAGCTTAATCCTACACACCTTTTGAAGTTGTTCCTCATTATGGAGCAGGTGAGTGAGGCCCTCCACTCAAAATAAGAAAAGATAGGGGGAAAGAGGATCTCCCTGGCGCAGACCTCTAGAAGGTCTAAAAAACTCATAGGGTTGACAATCCACAATCGCAGAGTAAGAAATAGTAGAGATGCATTCTTTAATCCACCTTAGCCATCTGTCACGGGCCAATTGTTTTGAGCGGAAGAACCCGTGCGGCACCCTTGCATCCCGTGCAAGGGATAAGCCTTAATCCCGAATCCGTCCCGAATTGGGCTTCCCGACTTAACATCGCGGGGCATACGTTGGACCACGTGCCAACCTCGCACTCCATGTCCGCGCCCCCAAAAGTCCATGTTGGCCGAATGGTTTTTGAAGGCATAAAGCAAAAACAACATTACAGGACTATGGACGCAAGAAAATATAAAACCGGGTGTAGGACGAGCTCCGCAATTGTCTTGGGCGAAGAACGACATGTCGCATGCCCATATGGGCCACTCGTTCGTCTCCGCCCAAGGCAACCGCTTTGTTTGCCAACGCTCACCTACACTATACATGAGGCCTCTAACCCCCAAGTGCCACCCCCAAGGTTCCTCAAAGCACGAGGAGCATGACAAAATTTGGGCCACCCGACGGGGTGATTTTCCGTGGCCACGGCCATGACGAAATGAACACAAGGTTTTCCGCTTAGCCGTGACGGATGAACCAAATGTCGAATGACCCCAACATGCATACAACTCGTACCACGGGCCCATGGGGATCGCACAAGAGGTTTTACAAGTACGAACTAGAAATAAAGGCAAAATTACATGGACGCGAAAACATATTTACAAATATGTAGGGAACATTCCGTCATGATTCGTCGTCGCTCGGGCGCATCGAAAAGTCCCTAACATCCTCCCCCACTTCAAACTTCGACGTCCTCGTCGAACTCGCCTCGGCCGCACCGCCTTTCTGGCATAGGCTGCAATTGCTGAAGTGAATTCTTCACAAGTAGTCGAAGGGAACACCGCCTGAGTAACGACATGCCGCAGTGGGGCCGCAACATGTCAAGTTTCACCGTGTGAAGTCCGCCACCAGGAAATGACTACTTGGAACATCTTTGAGTTTCATCATCTCCTGTTGTTGCGAGAAAGGGCTTTGAGATTTCCAAACTCGTTGCTGGGCAATGAAAGTCCCAGACTTGTGGAGCAACCGAGTGATGTTGAACAACTTTCGCTTGAAGGGGCACCAGCGTCGTTGAGCAACGCTCGCTTGAATGGACACCGAGAAGTAGCTACTGTGTTCACTAAGTCTCGATGTTGCTAGGTTATGAGGGTCCCAGACTTTGTGGGACACGCGAGCGCCGTTGAGAAACGCCCGCATGAAGGAACCCGAGAAATGGTTACTCAATTCACCAAGTCCCGTTTTTGCTGGGCAATGACAAGTCCCAGACTTAAGGAGCATACGAGCAACGCTCGTCTCAGATAACATCTGGGTGCCGTTGTGCAACACCCAAGTGATGAGTAGTTCCGTGGCTGCACCACACTAGAGCCTTGCCTCCACCGCCGCTTTGAGCCGATCTCTGCTTGCTCACTCGCCCCCCGCAGGAGTCATGGTGCCCTCCTCCGAGCCCATCTCAACGAGCTTCAAGTCTTACGGATCACTGCTTGCTCACTCGCCCCCCGCAGAGGTCATGGCGCCCTCCACCGAGCCCATCTCAACGAGCTTCAAGTCTTACGCTGCTCCTCGATCACGACTTGAGGGATTTTCTCCAACCGGGTCACAACGTCCGCGAACTCTCCGCACTAAGAGCATTGCTGCCACACCACAGCTGTTCTTCACTTGTGCTTGGTTCGGACGTTTCAATCTTGCGACTTAAGAGCCATCTGCTCTGCGCACAAATCTTGCGTCTTAGAGGCCATCTGGCCATGCGCACCAACCTTGTGTCTTAAAGGACATCTTGCCATGCGCACAAATCTTGCGTCTTAGAGGCCATCGGCCATGCACACCAACCTTGCGTCTTAAAGGACATCTTGCCATGCGCACAAATCTTGCGTCTTAGAGGCCATCGGCCATGCACACCAAACTTGCGTCTTAAAGGACATCTTGCCATGCGCACAGATTTTGCGTCTTAGAGGCCATCGGCCATGCGCACCAACCTTGCGTCTTAAAGGACATCTTGCCATGCGCACAAATCTTGCGTCTTAGAGGCCATCGGCCATGCGCACCAACCTTGCGACTCACAAGCCATCGGCTCTGCGCGGCGACTTAGGGGACAACGCCCTGCGCACAAACTTGGCGACTCACGAGCCATCGGCTCTGCGCTGCGACTTAGGGGACAACGCCCTGCGCACAAACTTGGCGACTCACGATCCATCGGCTCTGCGCTGCGACTTAGGGGACAACGCCCTGCGCACAAACTTGGCGACTCACGAGCCATCGGCTCTGCGCTGCGTCTTAGGGGACAACGCCCTGCGCACCATCCTTGGCGACTCACGAGCCATCGGCTCTGCGCTGCGACTTAGGGGACAACGCCCTGCGCACCATACTTGGCGACTCACGAGCCATCGGCTCTGCGCTGCGTCTTAGGGGACAACGCCCTGCGCACCATCTTCGGCGACTCACAAGCCATCGGCTCTGCGCTGCGACTTAGGGGACAACACCCTGCGCACAAACTTGGCGACTCACAAGCCATCGGCTCTGCGCTGCGTCTTAGGGGACAACGCCCTGCGCACCATCCTTGGCGACTCACGAGCCATCGGCTCTGCGCTGCGTCTTAGGGGACAACGCCCTGCGCACCATCTTCGGCGACTCACAAGCCATCGGCTCTGCGCTGCGACTTAGGGGACAACGCCCTGCGCACCATACTTGGCGACTCACGAGCCATCGGCTCTACGCTGCGACTTAGGGGCCAACTCCCTGCGCACCATCTTCACGTCTTATGAAATAGTCTGCTATGCGCACAATGTGCGTCTTACTAGAGATCTGCTCTGATACCAACTGTCACGGGCCAATTGTTTTGAGCGGAAGAACCCGTGCGGCACCCTTGCATCCCGTGCAAGGGATAAGCCTTAATCCCGAATCCGTCCCGAATTGGGCTTCCCGACTTAACATCGCGGGGCATACGTTGGACCACGTGCCAACCTCGCACTCCATGTCCGCGCCCCCAAAAGACCATGTTGGCCGAATGGTTTTTGAAGGCATAAAGCAAAAACAACATTACAGGACTATGGACGCAAGAAAATATAAAACCGGGTGTAGGACGAGCTCCGCAATTGTCTTGGGCGAAGAACGACATGTTGCATGCCCATATGGGCCACTCGTTCGTCTCCGCCCAAGGCAACCGCTTTGTTTGCCAACGCTCTCCTACACTATACATGAGGCCTCTAACCCCCAAGTGCCACCCCCAAGGTTCCTCAAAGCACGAGGAGCATGACAAAATTTGGGCCACCCGACGGGGTGATTTTCCGTGGCCACGGCCATGACGAAATGAACACAAGGTTTTCCGCTTAGCCGTGACGGATGAACCAAACACTACTACAAACTTGGTCTTCAGCAACGGCTATCAGCAACGGCCGCTCAAGCCGTTGCTATTTGCAACGGCGTTCGTACGGCCGCTCGAGCCGTTGCAGATATATGTATCTGGAACGGCTTTCTAACGGACAACCGAGCCGTTGCAGATTATTTTAATTATCAGCAACGGCTTTTTGACGGAAAGGCGAGTCGTTGCTGATTATTTAATCTTCAGCAACGGCTTACTAACGGATAAGTGAGCCGTTGCTGATGATAACTTATCAGCAACGGCTTTCTAACGGGCGAGTGAGCCGTTGCTGATAAGTTTATATAGGGCACGCTCTCGCGCCCGACCCTTCTTCCTCCCGCTTCTGCCGCCGCCGCCCCTGCCGACCTTCGCCGCTGCTGCCGTTGCTGCCGACGCCGACGCCTCTCGCCGACGCCTCTCGCCGCCGCGCCGCTGCCGCTGCTGCCGGTATGTTGATCGGCCGGAGATGTTAAAATCCGATCGAAACCCTATTTCTAGGGTTTCGGCCGGCGGCGGTCGGCCTATGGCCGCCGCCGGACCTTCTACAGTGGCCGGACAGTGTGTCCGGCCACTGTACGCCGGCGCCGGAGGGTGGACTCCGGCGCCGGAATATATATATATATATATATATATATATATATATATATATATTATTGTTTTGAAATTGTTAATTAATTAATTTATAAATGTTAATTAATTGTTTAGATTAATTGTTTAATTTGTTAGATTAATTATTAGGGTTTAGATTAATTTCGGACGCGCGCCGGAATCGTCCACTTCGGACGCGCGCCGGAATCGTCCAATTCGGACTCGCGCCGGAATCGTCCAATTCGGACTCGCGCCGGAATCGTCCACTTCGGACGCGCGCCGGAATCGTCCAATTCGGACTCGCGCCGGAATCGTCCACTTCGGACTCGCGCCGGAATCGTCCACTTCGGACGCGCGCCGAAATCGTCCAATATGGACTCGAACTGTCTCGAAACATTTAGAAAATAATCATCCATCCGACGAGTTGATATGTTTCACGTACGCATCGACGAATCGGATTTGATTTAGCAAAACCTTAGATCCGTTCGGGGATTGTATGTTCGTGTAAAAGAAGTATATGATCTTTTATACGACGTACAATTCTTGAATTGTCCCTGATTGGACAATTTGGGAATATAGTTATTTGTACTGCACTTACGTTTTTATTTTAACTGTTAACTAATTATTCTAAAATTCGGCAACATCTCTCTTGTTCTCCGATACGCGCCCAGATGATATGCGTATTCGGAGAACTGTAGGGAGATGCTGTCGAAATTTAGAATAATTAGTTAACAGTTAAAATAAAAACGTAAGTGCAGTACGAATAACATAAATCCCGAATGGAATAGGACAATCTCACCTAAAGACATTAACCAAAGAAATTGTCATTGATTGACAGAATCATGTCGGCTGATCGAAGTTGGATGTACCGACGTTTTGATCGTGGAGCTTTAACGAATGAGTTTCGATTAGGCGTAACGTACTTCCTAAATTTCGCCTATTCGAATCGGAATTTCGTTAGCATGGGTGATCAAATCCGATGTCCGTGCCGCATTTGTTCGAATGGACGATTTTTGGATCGGGAGACTGTCACTCTGCATCTATATACCAAAGGATTTGCACCAAGATATTTTCTATGGACTTGTCACGGGGAGTCACGCGAAGTCAGGACGTCGAGCAATCCTGTCCTTCAGACATATGGTGAATCTTCCTCTGCTAGTGCTTCTTCATCCGGTCAATGTAATCCCTATAGAACTATGATACTTGATAGTCTTGGGGGTCAATTCCGCCTGAATGATAATGTTGATCGGCCAGTTCTTCAGACATCAGTCCCACCAGATACTACAGCGGTTGATATCACAGAAGTAGGGGCTGCGGTAGAGATTGAATTACCGAATAAAGAAGCTGCAGAATTTTACGAGATGTTGAAAGCTGCCGATGAACCTTTGTATGAGAATTGTCCTAAATACACTAGGTTTTCAGCAATGACACAGCTCTTAAACATCAAGGCCGATTGTAATATCAGCGGAGTTGCGTATGATCGGATTGCTGGATTGATTAATGGAATGCTGCCTACTGATAACAAGTTTGAGCCTACTTTTTATAAGACTAAAAAGCTAATGAGAAAATTGGGGCTTGGGTACGAAAAAATACACGCGTGCCAAAATAACTGCATTTTATATTATAAAGAAAATGTGCAGTTGGATAAATGCCCTGTATGTCAACACCCTCGTTACAAGGAGAAGAAATCGGTCCGACAGAAAAATATCCCGTTTAAGGTGCTTCGGTATTTTCCACTAACACCGAGGCTTCAAAGATTATTCATGTCGGAAAAGACAGCCCCCTACATGAGTTGGCATGCAAGAAGTCGTGATGATACAGTAATGACTCATCCATCTGACAGTGAAGCATGGAAACATTTGGATACATGTTATCCTTCATTTGCTATGGATACTAGAAATATCAGATTGGGATTGTGCACAGATGGTTTTAATCCGTTTGGACATTCTGCAACTCCTTATTCAGTTTGGCCAGTGCTGCTGACAGTTTATAATTTGCCACCGTCAATGTGCATGAAAGATGAATTTATTTATCTTTCGATGATTATTCCGGGTCCTAAGGGTCCGCGAAAAGAAATTGACATATTTCTCAGACCCTTGATAGATGAATTGAAAACATTGTGGACTGAGGGAGCTGTCACTTATGATTGTCATCGGAAGCAAAACTTTAATTTAAAGGCCGCGGTCTTGTGGACAATCAATGATTTCCCGGCGTACGGCATGTTGTCGGGTTGGAGCACTCACGGCCGACTCTCTTGCCCGTATTGTATGGAACACTCTAAATCAATCAGTCTTCAGAACGGACGAAAAATCTCATTCTTTGATTGTCATCGTCGATTCCTACCGGTTCATCACCAGTATCGAAGGAATCGTAATAAATTTACTAAGGGCAGAGTCGAAAGAGATGGGCCACCACCGATGTTGTCTGGTGAACAAATGTTAGCACGTGTTTCAGCACTTCCAGATATAGTATTTGGTCGCAATGAAAGAGTGTCAGGTTTTGGCCAAACACACAACTGGGTGAAAAAAAGTATCTTTTGGGAATTGCCCTATTGGAGTTCATTATTGATTCGACATAATTTAGATGTCATGCACATTGAAAAAAATGTGTTTGATAATATTTTCAACACTGTGATGGATATTTCTGGAAAAACTAAAGATAATGTCAAAGCCCGACATGATCTGAAAATACTTTGTAAAAGACCAGAGTTGGAGTTACAAGAGGTCAACGGACGATATCTGAAACCGAAGGCCCTATATGTGTTAAATAAACAACAGATTAAAGATGTTTGTCAATGGGTAAAATAACTCAGATTACCCGATGGATATGCTTCAAACTTATCTCGATGTGTGAACGTCGATGATTGCAAAATATCAGGGATGAAGAGCCATGATTGTCATGTATTCATGCAGAGATTACTTCCGATCGCATTTCGAGATCTTCTACCTGATAATATTTGGGGTCCGTTGACTGAATTAAGTATGTTTTTTAGAAGCATCTGTGCAAATGTCCTTCGAGTCGAAGATATGTCAACACTTGAAAATAATATTGTTGAAATCATATGCAAGCTGGAGCAGTTTTTCCCTCCTGCATTTTTTGACTCGATGGAGCATCTACCGATACACTTGGCATACGAGGCACGAGTTGGTGGCCCCGTTCAATATCGTTGGATGTACTTATTTGAAAGATACATGAATCGTCTGAAGAAAAAAGTAAAGAACACCGCAGCTGTTGAAGGATCAATATCTGAATCGTATATCATCCAAGAAATTTCAACATTCTGCTCATTTTACTTTGAATCCACAGTACAGACAAGATTTGATCGTCTTCCACGTAACGACGACGGGGGTGTTCGACATTCAGATGGACGTTTAAATATATTTTGTCACTCTGGTCGTGCTTTTGGTTCTCGTCCATCTCGACACTTAAGCGATGAAGAGTATCATTTGGCACACTTGTATGTATTACTCAATTGTCCAGAGATTGAACAATTCATTGAAATATTTGACATTGAGATGGTGCAAAAATACTCTATTCACAACGATCAAGAATTGGAGACATTACGGAATCGTGATTTCCCTACATGGATTCAGACTTACAGCAAAGATCACAGAGCTGAAATAGATGAAAAAATATTTGAGTTTGTTAGTGGACCGTCGCGACTTGTGTCGTGCTATAGCGGATATTTTGTTAACGGGTATAAATTTCACACGGTTGAATATTCATCTACAAAAAAGACAATGAATGCTGGGGTCTGCGTGAAAGGGACAACCTATGTTGAATGTGATATGGATTTCTATGGACTAGTGGAAGAAGTGATAGAGTTGCACTACTTCGGCTTGAAATCAGTGATCCTATTTAGATGTCATTGGTTCGATACAACAGAAAGGGGCATGAAAGTTCATCCAAAATACAAACTTGTTGAGGTTAATTACAAATCGAAATTGGCAGCAAATGAGCCTTTTATATTGGCATCACAAGCCGAACAAGTATATTACGCGAAGTATCCGGCTCGAAATAAAGATAGAGCGGATTGGCGTGTAGTCTGTAAGACAAAAGGTAGAGGAAAAATTGATCCGATAGTAGGAGAAAATGATCCTCCTGGTTTCTATCAAGAAGATGATCTTCCTGCTGTGGATCGTATTATTCCAATACTCGAGGATGCAGACACAACGTCAATTCAATTAGAAGTTGAATATGCTGATGATGACGATCATGAAATTGAGGAAGCTGGAGATGAAGAAGATGAAGAAGAGGAAGAAGAGGAAGAAGAAGAAGAAGAAGAAGAATTCGAAGACTATTATTCAGATGACGAGGAATAATTGTAAAGTATATATTTTATTAAATATATCTCTACTATTTATACAATAATCTGATTATATGTATGTTCGACAGATATGTCTGGTCGTGGTTATCGACGCAGGAGAGCTTCGGAGTCTCCGATCGGTGAGACTCCAGCACTTACTCATGCTGCTGATCCTCCTATTGCTGATCCTCATGAGGATGATACTGCCGAGGCTAGTACATCCAGACGCAGGCGGCCACGCGGGCCGAACAGGTGGCAGCCTCCACCAGCCACAGAGTCACGTAGATTGATCAGCGTGATTGGGGAGCGGTAATATATCATGAATTATGAATCATTACAAATTCATTATATCATAATATAATATTAAAATTTATTTTTGTTGTGCAGGTTCGAGCAAGAAGAAGTGCCGAGGAGCATTTCTTCTACTATTCGACGATACATGCACGGGGCATGGCCTACGTGGTCTCACGTGCCTAGCGAGCACGTCGACATGTTATGGCGCGAGTTTGAGGCACGTATTTTTTTTTTTTTACATGCATGATGATATATTAAGAATTGGTACTGATATTATTATTTTGCAGGCTCGCTATACATGGGCCGAGGACCAGAGGTCCTTCATTTACGCTGCCTGGGAGTCTATTTCCCGGGCAAGGTACAACGGGCAGCTGGGGCAGGCTCGGTCCCGAGCGATAGCCCGAGCTGGGACCACTAACATCGCGGAGACTCGGGGATACGGCCCCAGTTGGATTACTCCGGATATATGGGACCAGCTCGTGGGGATATGGTCGACGGATCGATGGCAGGAGGTTTCTCAGAATGCGGCTAGAAATCGCATGTCGGGGGGAGCAGCGCGTCACACCGGCGGCTCTGTTGCATTTGCAGTGCACGCGAACCGTATGGTAAGTATATCTTTTAATTATATATTTTATTTGTTACTATGTGTACTAATTAATGTATTTGTTTTGTAAATGTAGACGACGGTGTCGGATGACGGGAGTGTCCAGCGACCCTCCCCGATGGCGGTGTTTGAGCGGACTCACCGTCGAGCACATGGGACGGGGGAGTACATCGACAACCGCGCGGCACACATTATGGTAATTATATATTTGTTTAAATTATTCATTATATATTTATAATTTAAGTTTTATGATAAATATTAAACAAAAAATCAAACTCGAGTAGGAGACCTACAGCCAGACGGTGGTGCAGCGCGGGGGTACCCCCGAGGACTTTGACGCAGCATCGTGGGTCGAGGCCGCAGGTGGCTGGGACCATGGCCGCGTATATGGCTTCGCAGATAGTGGTCATGCGCGAGCCGTGCTAGGGCCACTTGGGGCACCAACCCCTCCGGTCGCTGGTGAGCGGCCGTCCACCTCCAGATCCAGTTATGATCATAGTAATAGGATAAGGACACTAGAGGAGACGGTCGCGCGTCAGACTGAGTTGATGGAGCGCCAGAGTCAGACGATGGCGAATATAGAAGCTATGCTACGCAACTTGTCGGGTCATCCCGAAGCAGGCATCTCTTCGGCATCATCTAATCCATCATCCTCGAGTCAGTCCACGCCGGTGTACACTCAAGCACTCCAGACCCCGCCATATGATCCAGGCCATCCTCCATCGTCATCGTGAGATTTTGTTTATATTGACTTTGTTACTGAGATATTGAACTTGTTTAATTTATATTGACTATGTTACTGAGATGTTGATACTTCAATTTTACATTTGAATTGTGTTTATACTATCGTGGATAATTATGAATATAAATATAATTGTTTTGATGTATATCTTGGTGTGTTTGTGATGTGTAAATGAATGTGTATGAGATGTTTGTGATGTGTGAATGAATGTGTGTATGAGGGTATGGGTGTGTGAGTTATGTATCAGATAAATGTATCAATGTATCAATGGAAATTTGAAATTTGAAAATTTTCAGGTTGCAGGTGTGGGTCATCAGCAACGGCTTTCCCACGGCCGTCCGTGGGAAAGCCGTTGCTAAAAGTGTATCGACAGCCGTTGCTGATGACCTACAGCAACGGCTTAGCGATGGAGTTTTACTAACGGCGTTGCTACGGACTCGAGGCCGTTGCTATTAATGTTATCAGCAACGGCTCCGGGTCCGTGGTAAAACCGTTGCTGATAATATTTTTAGCGACGGCCCAGCGGCCGTTGCTGATAATGTTTAGAGCGACGGCCCGAGCGGCCGTTGCTGATCCGTTGCTAAGTCATCAGCAACGCGACTTTCTGTCACGGCGCTATTGCAACGGCTCAGCCGTTGCTGATGCTCTTCAGCAACGGCGCAGCAACGGCATCAGCCGTTGCTGATGACCATTTTTCTAGTAGTGAAATGTCGAATGACCCCAACATGCATACAACTCGTACCACGGGCCCATGGGGATCGCACAAGAGGTTTTACAAGTACGAACTAGAAATAAAGGCAAAATTACATGGACGCGAAAACATATTTACAAATATGTAGGGAACATTCCGTCATGATTCGTCGTCGCTCGGGCGCATCGAAAAGTCCCTAACGCCATCGGTCACAAAACCCATCCGCTTCATTATGAACAAAATGAAACTTCATTCTACTCTGTCGTAGGCCTTGCTCATGTAAAGTTTGAGGGCCAAATCACAAGCACCATGGCGCTTGGTTTTCAAATAGTGCATACACTCATGAGCTACCAAGATGTTATCACTAATAAATCTTCCCTTGATAAAAATACTCTGGTTGGAACTAATCAGGCGATTCATGTACTTCTGAAGGCGGTACGTGAACCAAGACTTTGGACAGGATCTTGTAAAAGACGGTTCATAGACTAATCGGTCAGACATGGGCCATTGAAGTTGCATTTTTTTATTTTCGGGATCAGACATAGGTGAGTATGATTTAAACTTTTAAGCATTCTACCCCCCGAGAAGAAGCTCTATACAGCCCTATAGACATCTGAGTTGATGATCTCCCAATAACACTGATAAAATCTAGCAGTGAAGCCATCATCCCCTGGTGCGGTCGTAAGATCAAGAGAAAAGACTGCAATCTTCACCTCACTCTCTAAAATTGGTCGAGTAAGGTTCCTATTCATAGAACTGGACACCGTAGATCTCATATTTTGGAATTGGGAAGAAGAATCCACGGGTGCACAAGATAGGGCTGTCCATTCGGTTCAACCTGAACCGAACCGAACCGAACCGAAATTAACCAAATCGAAATTTGTTTCATACTCGAATTTCAACCCGAACCCAAACTGAATTTTGTCTAAACTGATCTAATCCGAACCGAAATTATTCGGTTCCGTTCGGTTTTCAACCCGAAAATCAAAATTTAATTAATTCAGTTAAAAATTAAAAATTAAAAATTATTTCCTAATACCCATTTAATTACCTGGGTTAAAAATTAAAAATATATATATTATTTTTTAATTATTTAGTTTTCGATTCGGGTCGGTTCCCGAATTTTGGGAACCAAACCCGAACCGAAACCCAAAATTAGGTTCGGTTCGGGTCAAGAACCGAACATGCAATCGCTAAAACCGAACCGAACCAAAAAATTTGGTTCGATTTTTTTGGTTTGGTTCGATTTGAACTGAACACTGGACACCCCTAGCATAAGATGTAAACAGTTCTTAGAAGTAGTCCTGTGCTTTCAGAGCAATGCTGTCAAGACTAGTACACCAACTGCCATTACCATCCTCTAGCTTCCAAATTTTGTTAAGACGATTGCGCATTTGGAATTTGGAATGGAAGAACTTGGTGTTCTTGTCTCCCCATTTCAACCAGTTCATCCAAGATTTTTTCTTCCAATATCGCTCTTCCATGTCATAGGCATCCACTAAGTCTTTCTCTAACTACATAATTTCAGCTCTACAAGGGTTAGGATGACTTTCTTTCAATAAAGATAGCCTCTCTTGAATTTTATCAATTTTCTCCCTTGAATTATGGCCACCACCTTTTTGCCAGTTAACTAAAGAATGACGACAGTGTTTCAATTTAGAGAACATAGTGAACAAGGGAGAACCCGTTACAATGATATTCCATCAATTAAGAATGATGGTTTTTTACTTCTTCATTGTCACACCATCATTTTTGAAATTTAAATCATCGTCTTCTTCTAGGAATAGACGATTCTGAATTTAATAGAAGAGGACGTTGGTCGGTCTGAACCACTGTCATCAAAGTGGAGAATAGAATCGTTAGGGTAAAGGAGTCTCCAAGGCACTAAAACTAGACCACGATCTAGTCTTTCTTGAATTAGGGAATCCCCATAACTTCTATTACTCCAAATGAAAATATGATTTGAGAATCCCGAATCAATAAGGCAGCCACTGTTAATGAATCTATTAAAACCTTCTACAAAAGAAGGGGCTTCAAACGACCTCCTACTTTCTTAGAGGAGCAAGAAATTGCATTAAGGTCCCCAATCATCAAAGAGTAAGAATTAGAGACACCGATCAACGACAAGATTGTAGCACATTGCTGATTTCTTATGCCTTCCTCGCTATGAAAGTGAACAACCAGAACATTCCACCGCACCTGATGAATAGGATCAGACTAATGGAAGAAGTTAAAAAACTCATCATGAGCAATAATACTAATATCAGTCAAATCAGACCCACCCCACAACCAAACCACTAAAAAGACCCCTAGGGGTAATACAAAAAATGTGATCAAAACCATACTTTTTTATTATGCCAGTAACCAAAGAGTTGATATTTTTTGTTTCACAAAGGAATACAATCTCAAGGGAATAAGATCGACACATCCCTTTTGTCTATGTCCTTTGGTCTCAATGGATTTTTTCATCCCTTTGGTCTCTATATATTTTATTCTGGAAATGAAAATTTAAAATCTTGCTATCTTTGTAAAAAAAAGTCTTTTAGATAAAATCTTTAAAATCTTTAAGATATTTCAAAAATTCTCCTTGGAATTCTCAAAAGTTCATTAGAAAGGAAATTTTAAATAAATAAAAAATTTCGTGTTATAAGAAAATAGTCATATATAATTGATAAAATAATATAAATTTCACCGAAGATGGTAAGAATTTTTACCCGAAAGTCTCTAAGTTCCTTAAAACCCCATTAAAAGAGTAATCTATGATAACTAAAACAATTTCATATTACAAAAAAATAGTCTTATGTATCGAAAAAAATAATTTTATATTATAGTGAAAACATAAATTAATAAATAAAAATATTATGTTATAAGTAAATTGTCATGTGATAATTGAAAAAATTAATTTCATATTATAGTGAGCACCATAATCACATAATTTTTAGTGTTGAAATTTTAGTTCAAATTTTTTTAAACAGATTAAAGACTTTGGTCCTTTCTAATGAGAGGGTAAAATCAGTATTTAAAATTTTGGTTCAAGTTTTGAAAATTTGTAAATTCTTATTCCAAATTAGAGAAGTTTTTATAAAATTAATTCCGTTTTCAAAATAATATTTTTCCCTTGGCAACCTGATTTAGAATAAATTAATATTAAATTATAATGAAAATTTCTAATTATACTACTAAAATTTACTAATTTAGGATGTAAAGTTTTTCAAGAAGATGATAGGCTTTGCTTATCCACTGTTTGAAAAGTTTGTGGCCAGTTATTTTAAATTTTTATAATTATAATTTATACTTCCTAGATAATTATTAAAAATTCTGAAGGTATAATTAATTATAAATACTGGTATGAGATATCATTATAAAAGTATAGCTTATAGATTCAATCCGATAAATATAATGAAATGAGAATAATCACTCCATAATTTTAGGGAGTGTGGAGCAATAAATAATGGTAGTAGAGTGGGTTGAAATATTAATAGACTGTTGCAAAAAAAATATATTAATAGACTGATTGGAAATTGAAACAATAATGAGTTTTGCATAGATTTTGAGGTGTGAGTTGCCATTAGTTTTCCTGAGGTGAAGTTCAACTGTTGAATATAAAAATCAGCGATTCCCTCGTACTAGAAAAAACATCACTTTTATTTCCCAATCTCGAACCACTATTAAAGATGCGATGGCTCATTTGCGACGGCACAAGATGCGATCGCAGATGCGATGGGTCTGCGATCGCCGTCCATTGGAGTCGCGAACTGACTAGGGTTGCGACGACATTGCGAACGCCTTGAGTGCTGTCGCAAAATAGCGACGACACGGCGATCGCCTAGAGTGCCGTCGCAATATGGCGACCATTTGCGACCGTCATGTTGCGACCGCTTATTTGCGACCGTGAAGGCCGTCACAAAATGTTATTAATTCCCCGCCCAATCCCTTCTTTTTTATTTCCCCTGCTTGATCAACCCTAGCCGCCGACCGTTCTCGATCTATGCCGCCGCACGTCGACCGCCGCACACTGACCGTCGAACCCTAGCCGACGGTATTCTTCTCTCTCTCTCTCTCTCTCTCTCTCTCTCTCTCTTATCCACAAGCTAAGATTGTGCAAATATTGTGTTTGCAACGAATTAAAGTTCATAATGTTCGTATTGTTCAAAACCTCATGTGATCCGAGACAAATTCCCATACCAACAATATCTATCATGTTTAATTAAATTGATGAATGCTTGCCATGCCTTCTCTCTCATCTACTGTGAATGATTATGCATCCATTATTGTTTGAAGCATCTATTTTAGGCTCACCCACCTTCTTCCAAGAAAAAGAAATCCTACCAATAATTAGTAAAGAAATTATTGCTCATGTCAACTGAGCACATGGTAATTATATATTATTGCAATGGAGCTCATTATGGAAGAATATGACAGCAAGTGTTTGTCCTGCCTTATGTGGCACAACTTCTTTACTTAATTCCCCACCACATGCCCCAACCTATTTTCAATTTTAAAACATATATTTACTTAATCAAATAATCACATATATATACTCTTTTTCAATGTTGATACTCTGAGCCATAAGATTTTTCATTCAACTTTTAACCATTTGTCCTTGAACTCTTGGATTTGGTACTCCTACATATTAAATGCAACACCTAGTAGGAGAATTCATAAATGGCATGCTTTTGGCCTTCTTGTTGCTACTTAGCAATTGCAGTTTTCTAAGCACAAGTGGCAACATGAGATAACTTTTTGAGAAGAGAATGAACCAACTCTGTTCTCCTCTTCCTTATAAACGTAATGGTGGTCATTAATTAATTAAGCACAAGAGGAGAGGATGATGCCTTCAAGTATGACATTAAAAGCTCAATAATTTAGTCAATTATTGGTTAGGTTAAGACTTGCAAGTATCTTGATGCAAATTTTTAATTGAGGCATTTTAAATACCTGAATTAAATCAAATTAAATACCTGAATTAAAAGCTGTATGGGCTCTCGTTTTGTCTATTCTCTTTTTTTGTTTCTCTGGTCCTCTTTGTTGTAATTAAGTCAAATTATATTATAGACTGCACTGCATATTCTTTCATACCTTGCAACAAAACATCTAACACCTATGTGAGATTTTTTTTATCAAACATGATGATTCGTTTATTTTATTTATCTTCAATGTAGTTCTAATATTGAATCATTCAACTTCCCCCTTTTTGCACCGGTGGATTATTTTGTATGTCAAATCTCAACCAAGGTGATATGGACACATAAGAGATTAGACTATTGTTTTCATAATGGTTGAATTATTCTCTTTTTTTTTTTCTTTTTTTTTTTTCATTCATTCATTTATTTTTCTATCAGTGTATTAGGAAATTCATTGTTTGTTGATGTTTTTGCATTAGTTTAAAAACTTGGTTTCTTTTAATTCTTTGGTTTTCATGAATAACAACGAAAGATGAAACATCCACTTTTATAAATTTTAGCTATAATTAAATTTACCAACACGATCGAACAAGAAAGTCAAATATTCAAATCGGCCAGAAATAATATATAAAGACACCTCCTGTATCCTCTCTGAACGTAGACTTATTTGGATTAGGTAGAAGCTAGTCTAGAACTAATATATAACATTAGTTTTCACTAGTGCTTTTCTAATATATCATGTATTGTTAATTAAAGCTATTCAATTAACGTTCATCGCTGGTCCATATATCAACATTACATGCGGGCCAAGATCGATTTGCAGCCTTAGAGGCTCCGCACGCAGAATTACAGGCTTCTCATGCACGCCTCATCAGTGAGGTGGCCGCTATGAGGGAGTACATGACACATATTGCTTCTTCCATGCCAGGTGCTCTGGCCCCTCCGCCTCCCTTGTCATTCGACCCGACGCCAGCTGATGCCCTCCCGACGCAACCCCTCTCCTCACCGCATCCCTTGCTGCCTCATGATTGATGTACTTTATTTTCTATTTTGATATAAACATGTTTTGATACGATGTAAATATTATATTTTGATATAAATATGTATAAACATTATAATTTGATGTACGTCTCGAATATTCCCTCGTTGTGGCACCATTTTGATATAATTTGATATCTTGTATATTCTCTTGTTGTGGCATTGAATTTTGATATAATTTGATGTTAAATATTGTAAACATGCGTTTTAAAAAAAAAAAATTATAAATTATTTTTTTTTAAAATAATACACATTTTCGACGATTGTGCGACCACTAGCCATCGCAAAAGGTATATCGAACTAGTCGCCAAAGCGGTCGCAGTTACAATTGCGATTGTTATGCGACGACAACGCGGTCGCACAATTGTCGCATATATCATATTTGCGACGGTTACGGTGGTCACAATGCCGTCGCCAATATAATATTTGTGACGATCAAAGAAGGTCGCAGATGTCACGCGACCACATTCTGCGACCGCTTTGTACCGTCGCATAGCTGTCGCAGAATATTATCATTTACGATCGCTACTTCTGCCGTCATACATTTTCCGCGATAAGATCTTTTGCTACCGCCCTTTGCGACCTCATAGTGGCATCGCAGAAGGTATTTAGCGACCATTTTGTGACGGTATAGTCCGTCGCAGATAGCCCCTTTTTTAGTAGTGAACGGGTATTAGTTTTTTCCCCAATCCAAAAAGTAACTTTCTGAATACCGAGATTAGCCTCCCATTCAGTTAACGAGGTTAACAGGCTAGTTAACCGCGTTAACGATGTCAGTTATTCCCGGCTATACCCCATTCAAAATGTAACGGGGTTTATAGTTTTTGACATCCGATGCATTTTATCGGACGTTTCATCTCCAAAGGATACACTGTTTCATTTCGGCGACCTCCTTCTTCAAGGCGACTCCGGCGACCTCCTTCTTTCAAGTCGGCGACCTCCTTCTTCTAGTCCTCTAGGTCGTTTGAAGTCCATCGGAAAGGTCGGCGACCTCCTTCTTTCGCACTTCAAGTCGACCACGACAGAAGTTCTTTGTTCTTCAAGGTATTCAAGTCGACGACCACAAGTTAGTAGGTTGTTCATCCAAAACTTAAACTGTTTTGATGATTTTTGTCCATCGATTTATATTTATACACTATTTGTTTATGGATTTTGAGCATGCCTTCAACTAGTTTTGAACTAGTTTAAAATTCCTTCAACCAATTTTGAACCACTTTAAAATGCCTCCAACCAGTTTAAAATGCCAGATTTGAACCAGTAAAAAATGCCTTAAGCCATGTAATATCCGAGATATTATGGCTAATTGCTATTTTTTCGTTTTTATTTGTTTGCCAGTCTAGTTGGCCGATTCAAGGTCGAGTTGAGTTGACTCATGGTTCGGTGCGAGCTTGAGAGCTTGGTAAGTAGAAATATGATTTTTTTTTATATTCTTTACTTGGCAATTAATTTTTAATGCATGTGCTTAGGCATAATTATGATGCTTGTGTTGAGCTTGGGGTTAGTTGGGTTGTGGGGTTAACGGATTTGGATCTGGACAAGGTGGATGCGGGTTAGAAAAGGGGAAGGGTTGTAAAGAGGGTTTGGGGAGGGGATTATAACCCCCCCCCCCATAGGCCATGCGGCTCCCTATAGGAGCCGCACAAGCTGTCTGGAGAGAGGGGAGCCAAGCCGCCGCCCCTTAGGAGCCGAGGCCCCCCCCACCCCTTTTTGGAGCCGTCGTCCCCTCTTTAGGAGCCAAGCCGCCGTCGCCTCTCTTGTGCTAGATTTCGGAATCCATCTTCGGAAGTTCTTTCTCCCTTCTTCTTTCTAATCTTGTGAGTGGTTCTTCCTCCCTCTTTCTTTTCTTATTCTTGTGTTCTTGAACCATTTCTTGAGTAATGAGGAATCTTGCCGATTTTTTGTTGAAATTATGATTTCTTATCATTTTTCTCGTGTTGTCATGAAAGAGGAGACCCGAGGACCCTCTTTTGTGGTGCGGCAGCCCTAGGATTGTCCTAGGGGTGCTCGGCCAAGGTGGGTATGGGATGCCCTCAATGTGTTTGTAAAATTGCCTAAGTGAGCATGTTGGGTTTAGTGAGATTTAGCTTTTTTAGTGATGAATCTTGTTATGTTATTATGATGTTAGTCTTGCTTAATGTTAAAATCATGAATCTCAGTGCGTTAAATTCATGGTTTCATGAGAAAATATTTGGTTCTTGATGGCATGATTTATGTTCTTGTCGATTCTTGATTTATGATGCATGAATCTTGATGTTGGTGTAAGGATTTGAAGCATGCTAAATTATGTTTAGAATATAGACCTTTTCAATTGTTGTTTGTGATGAATGAAATCTGGTTTAGCAATATTTTGGATTGATTATTACTTTAATTTTTGTGTTAATTAATTAAACATGCTGAAAATTTAAATATATTAAAATTTCATACTGGATTGTCATTAATGATGCTGAGATTTGAAATTGCCTTTATGAAGTGTAATGATTACTTAACATAATCGTGTAACCTATCATTTTAATCAGAAACCATAGTCTAGAATCATAAGACACACTATGGAAATCAGATTCGGCTTGGGTACGTCAGAATTTAGCTCAAACAGTAGGCTGAAAAAAAACATAATTTAGGAAATTTAATTTTTAATTGTAGAATTAAAATTTAAGGAGCAGAATAAATTGTTAAAGAGACAATAAAAGAATTTAATTACATGAAACAAAACTTCATGAGTTGATGATATTGCGGGTCTGGGGCGTCGGGATCGGGCGTAGTGTGTAGCGGCATTTTCCCCCTGTGAGGACACCCCTAGGACTCCGTGGATGACACTTGACTTAGGTCTTGTGGGCGTCATATCTTTCATGAATGACGAAGAGGCTCGGGTAGGAGCCGATTTGCGGGCTTGAGCCCGGAAGGGGTTGGTGGGTAAATCCCAACCTATGTTTAAAAAGGAATAAGTTCGGATTGGTAAATCTCGATTATTCCCATTTTTATTTGGAATAAGTTCGGATTGGCGAATCCCAATTATTCCCGTTTTTATCTGGAATAAGTTCAGATGGATGAATCTTGATTATTCCCGTTTCTTTTTGGAATAAGTTCGGATGGGTAAATCCCGATTATTCCCATATGTTTTCTTTAAGGGTATGACATGTGATATGTTCGGATGGGTAAAACCCGATTATCCTCATAACCCTTGTGAGTGACTTGTATGCCTTACAACATGGGTAGGTAGATAGGCCTGTTGTGAATTCAATGCTATGTGAATAGGTTTGCCTTTGGGCATGAGTTGGCCAAGTGGCCTGTTAGTTAGCCATACTACTAGTTTTGCATTCACCCTGTATGAGACAGGTGCATTTATGTATATATGTTATATCTCTGTGGTTGGTTTTGTGGTGGGGGTTGGTAGAACCGCTCACCGAGTTTCTTTGGACTCACCCTCATTTCTTTTCTATTTTTTTTTTTGCAGAGCCTGACCAATGAGGTAGGCTGGAGCACTTGGCGCGGCTGGAGGGTAGAGGAGTACCATTAATCTCATAGCAATCCTAGTTAGGGGTCGTAGTCGAATCTTGTAGTATTTGATCATGCACTTAGTATTTTAGCATTCTTAGAGTTGTAGTCCATTGGGACATTTATATGTTTTATTTTAGATTATGTTTGTTGAGAAAAATTGATAAACTTTTTCATCATTTATTTTCTCACTCTACTTGGACGTTGAACTTTATTTCTTAAAATAAAAACTGATTTGATTTCTTAGTTGTAATAAAACTTGTCTCGTATTTCTGCTATGTTTATTCTGAGTTGACATGTGCATGAGATAGGCTGCGGGGTATAGGCATGTATACATGGCCTGTCACGTGACCCTAAGATGGGGTGTGACAAAGCAGTTTAAAGTCCCTTTCAACAAGTTGAAAATACCGTCAACCAGTTCAAAATACCTCCAACTAGTTTAAAATGCTAGTTTTGAACCAATTTAAAATGCCTTCAACCAGTTTAAAATCCCTTCAACCAGTTTAAAATGCTATATCAGTTTCAGTTTTGTTATTTTAAGCACTTATTTGACTTATTCAGTTAATTTGGTCTATCACATTTGGTGTTAATTTTCACTTATCCAATAATGTTTTGAATAGTAGGTGGAAGTATTCTGATATCATGAACAACACCAATAACCATTGATTCAAGCTTTTACGACAATGATAACGACTTTATTCCTATAGAAGTACTAAGTTATTGTCAAAGTTTTGATAAGCCATTTAATGCAAATCAGGATCAATCAAAAGTTCGTGAAAATGCAGTAACAACTGCAGAAACAACCGAACGTGTGGACAGCTTTGTTGTTCCTGATACTGTAGTAGCAGCTGAACTAATAACCCAACATTTGGAGAGTTTTGTTGTTCCTGATACTGCAGTAACAACTGAACTAACAACCCAACAAACAGCTGATGGTGTTCAGAGTATTGTAGCAACTGTGCTTCCGATTGACCTGAACAATAGTCCTAATTTTGATGACGATGAATATGACTGGATAGAGGAAGAGTTGGCAGACGAAAGGATTAGAGAAGAACTTGAGCAACCTGAGCTATCAGAATTTTC
Organism: Canna indica; assembly: GCA_034359265.1. Classification (NCBI taxonomy): domain Eukaryota; kingdom Viridiplantae; phylum Streptophyta; class Magnoliopsida; order Zingiberales; family Cannaceae; genus Canna; species Canna indica. The sequence goes on from CP136892.1 coordinate 19,530,211, forward strand.
AGTGTTTACCTCACATGATGTTGCCGGAGCTAGATTTGATTTAAATGAATATATGTTTGAGAATCCAAATGATTACCTTGGAAATGATGATGAGGATGAATTTGACCTGAGCAATGATGAGCACGTTGACTTTACTCTTAATGAAGAGCATATTAACTTTACTACTGATGATTTAAGAGTAGAAGAGGATTATGAATTAGAGCAAACTATGTATGAAGAGAGAGTTGAGGACACCCAAAGTCCTGAAGGAGATGAAACCATTAGAATTGATCCCAACATCTTTGATGATGATGAAACTCAATCAACTGAATTGTATCTCCATCAGGTAAAAGGTCTAAATCAATTAATCTGATATATCATTTATGTTTACACAGTAGTTTTTTTGTGGATTTTGAGCAAAATGTCTACAAGTATTTCATGATAGAGAAGAATTTATAAGAGTCCTTAAAACATTTTGAACTTCGAATTAAGACACTTGGAAAGTAAGACACTACTACAACATGATCTTTTAGCGGTGATTGTTTTGACATTTGCTAGCAATTATAAATGCTACAAAAATCTTTACCAGCAATTAATGAATTCCATTGTCGTTAAAGGCTTTTGAAGCAATTTATACAATTACTGGTAAAGATAAAAACAATAACAACTAAATATATATATATTTAATACCTATTATTGTAGCAATTACAATTGCTACTAAATCTTATAATATCTTATTCAATAATCTTCTATGGTGAATTTTATAATTATCATTAAATTGGTAATCATAATATAGCAATGTCTATTACAATAAAACTAAGAATCAAACAAAAATGGAAAGAATTATATTATGAAATACTTGAACTTCAACTATCACGTGAATTACAATTCATAAATAGAAAGAAACTCAATTAAGAGTTTAACCCTTCGGTTTTATCAGGATTTCCGGGTCGGATTGGGTTTTGCTCAGCCCTAATTGAGATAATCTAAATTTTAATTATATAATTAAAATTGGGTTAAGCGTGAGCCTAATCTATTATGAACCAACTTAAAAGGTTTTCATGAAATAAAACCACACGGGTTCATGACATTACGGGTCTAAGGGATAGTGTTCGGGTTGGTGTGTTGAGACACTTCATAATGAGGACACCCCTAGGACATCGTAGGAGAATCTTAACTTAGGTCTTGATGCGCCATGTCCTTGAGCATGACAGAGCATCTCAATTAGGAGTCGGGTTACGGGCTACGCCCGGGTGGTTGGACGCTAAATTCCTAACCTGCAAAATAAGTTCGGAGGGTCTTTCCCTATTGTTCTGGTTTAACCTAGTGGGATAAGTTCAGAGGGCCTACCCGATTATCCCTGAGGTGGTGTTAAGGAATAAGTTTGGAGGTCCTTTCCTGATTATTCCTGTGATGTCCTTTAGGAGTAAGTTCGGAGGGCCTTTCCCGATTACTCCTATAATATCTTAAAGGGGCAAGTTCGGATGAGCGAATCCCGATTGCCCCTACGCGTCTCATCGAGCAAGTTCGGAGGGCCTTTCTCGATTGCTCCCGAATTTTTATATACTAGGATAAGTTTGGAGGGCTTTCCCAATTATCCTAGTATGTGTTGTTGCCTTCGGGCATGGTGGGCTTCGGCCCGATGCACTTCTTTAGTATGTGATGTTGCCTTCGGGCATGGTGGGCTTTGGCCCGATGCACTTCTTGGAGGGTTAGATGCCTTGGGGCATGAGTGGCCTGATGGCCTGTTAGCTAGTCACACATTCGTGACCTTGCCTTATGTAGAGATAGATTTTATTCTTGTTATCTCTGTGTTTTTATTTGTGAGGTTGGTAAAACCGCTCGCTGAGTTCTTTGAGCTCAGCCATTGTCGTGTGATTTTTGTTTTGCAGAGCCTGACCGGTGAGATGGGTCAGATGCACTTGGCGCCGCTGGAGGCAGAGGAGCTGCATGATCTCATAGCAGTTCTAGTTAGGGTCGTAGTCGAGTCTTTTGGTAGTAGTCATGCACTTGTATCAATTTGATTTGGAGTTGTAGCTCTGAGGGCATTCATGTCATTTATTTCAGACTTTATTTGTATCTGAACTTTTGAATTGTTGAATTTAAACTGTTATTTCCACACTTTATGTTTCATTGAGCTTCTTGAAATAAAACTATGTTTTGGTTCATTTTTCATTTAAAATAAAACTTATTATTTCTTTCCGCTATATTATTTGTTGAGTTGGGATGTGCATGGTTTAGGCTGCGGGGTATAGACACGTATACCCTGGCCGATCACGTGACCCTAAGATGGGGCGTGACAAAGTTGGTATTAGAGCATGTGGTTTGGTCTGACTACGACCTAGAGTTGTCACCATATAGGGCATTGCTAGCATGTTAGTATACGGTAGGGGTATGATATGAGATCAATGGGCCAAGTCTTCACATTAACGCGACTTGTGGTTTATTTACTTAACGACTTAGGGTGAATTAAATTGTTTAAATTTTGATGTTTTCTTTCTGGTGATTCCAGATTGATGGAGGCCTTTGATGCCGCAAGGAGTGGTAGTGGCAGCAAATCTGCTGAGTGCAGAGGCCGGGGCCGGGGTCACGGGAGACCACCACAGGCTTGAGAGGATGTGGGACAGGACCCCATGGTTGTTCAGTTGTAGGCCCGAGTGGCTGAGCTGATGGAGGCACTCCGTAGGGAGGAGGAATTGGGACAGTCCCAGGGTAGCGCAGCTTAAGGCTGTGAATGGATCTGTGTTAGAGAGTGCACCATTTTTGGGGGCTACCTTTGTATGGGAGACTGGGTTAGTGATCCTTGCAATGTTTGTTTAGCATATTGATTGATTAATTGGGTCTTGACATATAGTTTAAATATTCATGGTGCAGTATGGTTAGGGCGGCCCTAGGGATCCTAGGGGGAGGTTGATTGAGTTCTGCAGAAGGGATCTCTAAGGGTTGGCTGATGGTAAATTTCTCCTATAGCTGAAATTTTGGATTGATTGGAGGATATTTCCCTTAGATTTAATAAAATATAAATGATGGGTGTAGAGCGACCTTATGCTTAAGGGTCATGATTATGTGCTGCCAGAGTTGAGTAGGACCCAGAGCGGTTTCGCTCTGAGGCATGTTTTAGGTGGAGACAGGCTGGGCATTATAAAAAGGATTGTCCTAAAAAGGGCAGACAACAGCCTGATCAAACCAGAGGAAAGACACCGATGCTAGTGGGTTATGTAGCTCAAAGGGATCAGACTCAAGGAGGAGGCCATCGAGCTAGTGGTTCACAGAGACCCGCTGCACGGGTGTTTCCTATGAACCAAGAGGGCGCTTAGGCGTCCAGGGCAGTGGTGTTTGGTAATATTATTATTGGGTTTGCCATTGCATTTATCTTGTTTGATTCAGGTGCTACACACTCTTTTGGTGTCTGCTTTGTTTGCTGCTAAGTTGTTAGGGGTATCTTCTGTACTTGATTTGCCCCTTCTGGTATCTACACCTACGGGTGTTTCTGTTATGGAAGAGACAATCTTTCGAGACTGCGAGCTTGTCATTTATGGTCATGTACTGATGGCCGATTTGACACTCCTACCGATGTTAGAGCTTGATGTGATATTAGGCATGGACTAGTTGGTGGACCATTTCGCCTCAATGGATTGCAGGGCTAAGACTGTGACCTTCAGTAAGCCCGGGTTACCCCAGTTGACGTTCCAAGGTTAGGGAAGGGGTGAACCGTTGATGGCGATATCAGCTCTTAAGGCTTGGAAGTTACTCTTTGGCGGGTGTCAGTCATTTTTCGCTTTTGTGTCAGTGGCAGAGGAAGGTGGAGGTGCGGCTAGAGACATCCGGGGGACGCTCGTAGTATGCGGGTTCTCTGATGTATTTTCGGAGGAGTTGCCTGGGTTACCTCCAGAGAGAGAGATCGAATTCTGTATCAATTTGCAGCCAGTGGTGAAGCCGATTTCCATTCCTCCGTATCGGATGACACCAGCTGAGTTGAGGGAGTTGAAGTCCCAGTTGCATGAGCTGCTTGATCTGGGTTTCATTCGCCCCAGTGTTTCGTCTTGGGGTGCTCTAGTGCTCTTTGTAAAGAAGAAGGATGGGTCCATGCAGATGTGCATTGAATATCGACAACTTAATAAGATAATAGTGAAGAACCGATACCCATTGCCCAAGATTGATGACTTGTTTGATCAGCTTCAGGGGGCGCAGTGGTTTTCTAAGATTGACCTACAGCTAGGGTATCATTAGTTGAGGATTCAGGGCAGTGACGTCCCTAAGACTGCTTTTAGGTCGAGGTATAGGCATGCACTTTGAGTTCTTGGTGATTTTCTTCGGGTTGACTAATGCACTCGCAACATTTATTGACCTAATTAACTGAGTGTTCAGGGAATTCTTGGATAAATTTGTAATTATATTTATTGTTGATATCTTGATTTATTCTAGGAGCAGGGAGGAGCATGCTGAGCACTTGAGGGTAGTTCTGAAAACTCTCAGGGAGCACTGATTGTATGCCAAATTCTCCAAGTGCTAGTTCTGGTTGGAGAGTATTGGGTTCCTTGGCCATCTAGTGTCCAGGGAAGGGGTTAAGGTGGACCCCGCAAAGATAGAAGTAGTTCATAACTGGAAGAGGCCGACTAATATATGTCACTGAGATCCGCAGTTTCCTGGGGTTGGCAAGTTACTACAAAAAGTTTGTGGAGAATTTCTCTAGGATTGCAGCACCATTGACCTGCATGACCTAGAAGAATGTCAAATGGGACAGTAAGTGTGAGGAGAGCTATCTGAAGCTCAAGGACCACTTGACGTCGGCACCAGTTCTAGCAGTACCCTCGGGTTCAGGAGGTTTTGTAGTTTATTGTGATGCCTCCCGAGTCGGCTTGGGTTGTGTGCTGATACATAATGACCGAGTGATAGCCTATGTCTCTAGGCAGTTGAAGCTTCATGAGAAGAATTACCCAACTCATGATCTTGAGTTGGCATGGGTGGTGTTCGCATTGAAGCTGAGACGTCACTACCTTTATGGCGAGGCTTGTGAGATATACACTGATCATAAGAGCCTCCAGTATTTGCTCACCCAGAAGGAGTTAAACCAGAGGCAGAGAAGATGGCTTGAGCTATTGAAGGACTATGACTGCACGATCATGTACCATCCAGGGAAGGCTAATGTGGTAGCTAATGCTCTGAGCAGAAAGTCTATGGGCAGTCTGGTGCATTTGGCAGTCTGGAGGAGGTCGTTGGCTCAGGATTTGGCCTTATGTTTGGATGACAGAGCAGTCTTGTCAGTATCAGATTACGGAGCGCTAGTGGCCCACTTGAGAGTGCAGTCCACATTCGTTGACATGTTGAGGGCAGCGTAGGAGGAGGATGCTTTTTGCGGCCTCACTAAGTATCTGGCCAGGAGATGAGATGCAAATAATGAGTTCAGTGTGGAATCGTAGGGCATCCTGAGGTTTAAGAACCGAATTATGGTACCAGATATGGCCGAGGTTCGCAGGCAGGTGCTGGAGATGGCTCATCGATCTACCTATACTATGCATCTGGGAGCCACGAAGATGTACCGAGATCTCAGATAGAATTATTGGTAGAAAGGCATGAAAAGAGAGGTGGCTGAGTTCGTGTCTAAGTGCCTAGTGTGTCAGCAGGTGAAGGTAGAGCATTTGAAGCTGGTACGATTGCTCCAGAACTTAGGGGTACTGGAGAGGAAATGGGAGAAGATAACCATGGATTTCGTGATTGGGTTGCCAATGTCCGGGAAAGGCAATGATTCTATCTGGGTAGTGGTGGATCGGCTAACCAAGACATCACATTTCATACTAGTCAGGATGACCTTTTCAGTTGAGTAGTATGTGAGATTATTCTTGGATCAGATCGTCGCTTATCATGGAGTTACTGTTATGATCATCTCAGATCGGGGCACCCATTTCACGGCTCAATTTTGGCAGTCCTTCCAGGAGGCATTGGACACTCAGGTTCGGTTCAGTACTGCGTTTCACCTTCAGATAGATGGTCAGTCAGAGCGGACTATTCAGACGCTGGAGGATATGCTGAGGGCATTTATCTTAGACCTAGAGGGCAGTTGGGAGAGGCACTTACATCTGATTGAGTTTGTCTATAATAACAGCTACCACAACAGCATTGGGATGACCCTATTTGAGGCATTATATGGGCGGAGATGCAAGTCACTTATAGGTTGGTTTGAGGTAGGGGATTCCCTTATGATGGGACCTGATTTGGTGGAAGAGGTTGTGGAAAAAGTGAAGCAAATTAGAGAGAGACTGTTAGCAGCTCTGAGTCACCAAAAGATGTATGTTGATAGATAGGCCAGGGAGGTAGAGTTTGTTGAGGGGGACATGGTGTTCCTCAAGGTGTCCCCTATGAAAGGGGTGGGGAGGTTTGGTAAGAAAGAAAAGCTAAGCCCTATGTTCATTGGGTCGTTTCCTATTCTCAGGCGCAGGAGAGTTGTAGCCTATGAGTTGGCCTTACCTCCTAGTATGGACCGACTACATCCGGTGTTCCATGTGTCTATGTTGAAAAAGTGCATTTGGGATGAGTCACAAATGATCGAGCCCACCGCATTGGAGGTGGATTCAGTAGTCTCTTATGAGGAGCCAGTTGAGGTGCTAAATCGGTAGATTCAGAAGTTGAGGTCCAAGGAGATCCCCTTGATTAAGATCAGATGGGAGCACCATTCCAGCCAGGAGGCCACCTGGGAGGTAGAGCAGGATATGAATGAGCGTTATCCTTCATTGTCTGATGATGTGGTGAGTTCTTATTTTCCTTTTTGAAATTCGAGGACAATTTTTCTATAAGGAGGGAGGATTGTAATATCCTAGATATTTAAATTTATTATTATTATTCCTCTTATGTGTGTTTGCCAGCCTAGCAGACTAGTTCGTGGTCGAGCCGAGTCGACTCATGGTCTGGAGCGAGCCTGCGAGCTCGGGTAAGTAGAATATGAATTTATAAATTTTAGGCTTGGGTAGTTGAAATTATTTAATTTGATGTTGTGTGTGCATAATTATTAATTATGTTCATGTGGATGTATTTAATTAATTGCTTGTGATTTATTAGAATAAGTTTAATTAAATTAATTAAGTCTATCAGGTTAGCGGGTTTGATTTTGGCTTAAGGTGGATGCGGGTTTTGGATTAAGGTGTTTAAGGGGTTAGGGTTGAGGAGGGAGTATAAAACTCTCTCATTATGGCTTGTGGCTCCTATTTTTCGAGCCACCCAAAGAATTGAGAAAGGAAGCCAGCCGCCAAGCGAAGCCAAGCCGACAAGCCCCTTTCTCTTTTCTCGTTGGAGCCGTCGCCACCCAGAGCCGAGCTGAGCCGCCTGCTTTCTCTTCCTCTTCCTCTCCTCCTTCCTTTCCTTTGGAGCTGAGCCGCGTGCTTTCCCTTCCTCCCTTCTCTCTCTTCCTTCCCTTTGGAGCCAAGCCGAGAGGAGCCAGCCCCTCTCCCTCTCTCCAAGCCGGCGGCTTGGAGTGAGACACCGCCCCTTGGAGCCTTTTCTTGGGTTGAGCCGTTGGCTTTTCAAGCCGATTTGAGGGCCGTCATCCAGGATTTCTTCATTAGTTATTTTTCCAATTAAGGTGAGTGGTTTACCCTCTCTCTTCGGGATTTCAATCAGATTATTGAAGCCGTTCTTGATGGCTTGGTATTTGTGTTTTGTTTCTTGATTGTTTTCCGTGTTCTTGCCATGTTTCCTTTGATATGAAATCTTGATCTATTCTCCTAGTTTGAGATTCATGATTATGAGTTTCTTGTTTAGAATTAAATCTGTGATTTTTGGGTAGAAATCATGTGGTATGATTAAGATCTTGATAATGATTAATCAGGGGTTCTTGAGAAGGGGGTTCTTGATCTTAATGCTTGATTCTTGGTTTAAGTGTGTGGGTTCATGATAATCTTGATGAAAAGCATAATTTATGTGAATTAATTCCTGAGATTAGTATTATGTCCTAATGGTAATTTAGGGGTTAATTTCTGTTAATTTTTGGATTTAATTCTATAAGTATGCTGAAATTGCATGTTGCTGGAATTGTATGATGAGATGATGAATCTATGCTGATTTTAATTTATTTGCTGTGATGTGTGTATATGTGTGAATATAGTCGTGTAACCTATCGTTTCGACTAGAAAACCATAGTTTGGAAACATAGGATACACTTATGAGACTAGATTCGGGTTAGACACAATAATTTTGGGCAGAACAGTAACCTAAAATAAAACCCTAAAACAAAACCCTAATTGAGATTAAGGCTGAGCTTCGGGCGGGTCGGGTCAATATCTGACCTGACCCGATCGGGTTGATACCCGAAATGTTCAAAAAATAAAACCCGAACCGACCCAATTTTTAAATCGGGCCCCGACCCGTTTAACCCGTTTAACACGGGCAGTGTAGGCTACTAGGCTGTGCACTCAATCAAAATTATCAAAATCAAAATTAATTAAATCAAATCTAAGAATCCATGCTGTAGAAGTGTAGATTAATCAAAATTAATCTTTAATATTTAGTAATTTACCTGTAGGTTGTAGAGCAGTCAAGCAGCAATGTCGGGTGACTCGGGCAGTGGAGGGCTGTCGAGCAGTCATTGAGGATCGACAACGGGCAGCAATGTCAGGAGTCGGGACTAGGGAGGAAGAGTGGAAGAGACGACGACGACGCTGTCAGGCAGCAACGAGGAGATGACGACGACGCTGTCGGGGAGACGACGAGAGTTCTAGAGGACTGGAGTCGGCTACTTTGTGCCTTGGTGGGCCGGCGGGGTGGGGCGACTGAGTCGTCGCTCGAGAGTCGAGATCGGCAATGGCGACTGGAGTTAGGGCACAGGTGCGGCGACTGGCGAGAGAGGGGAGTCGAGACAGTCGAGAGAGGGGTGCGGATTTCGCTCGGCTCAAATGACCATGACTCGACTCAAATGGTCAAGGTCAATGGACTCAATGCCCGCTCAGCGCTCACCTGACACCTCAACGGGTGCGGATTGCGGATTGCGGAAGCAGGCAGTGGACGGAGCGGGAGTGCTAGCGGCTTGCGGGTTGGGTCCAGATGCGGGCGACTATTTACAAACGGGCGGGTCGGGTTGGGTTAAACAGGGTTTTCACCCGAACCCGACCCAACCCAAAAATTTATATAAAATTTTGAAAATTTTGACCCGACCCGACTCGACCCGTTATACCCAACTAACCCGATCCGAATTGAGTTTTCGGGTCAGTTTTTTCGAGGTTTTCGGGTCGGATTGGGTTTTGCTCAGCCCTAATTTAGATGATCTAAATTTTAATTATATAATTAAAATTGGGTTAAGCATGAGCATAATTTGTTATGAACCAACTTATAAGGTTTTCATGAAATAAGACCACACGGGTTCATGACATTATGGGTGTAAGGGATAGGGTTCGGGTTGGAGTGTTGAGACGCTTCATAATGAGGACACCCCTAGGACATCGTAGGAGAATCCTGACTTAGGTCTTGATGCGCCATATCCTTGAGCATGACAGAGCGGCTCAATTAGGAGCCGGGTTACGGGCTACGCCCGGGTGGTTGGACGCTAAATTCCCAACCTGTAGAACAAGTTCGAAGGGCCTTTTCCTATTGTTCTGGTTTAGCCTCGTGGGATAAGTTCGGAGGGCCTACCCGATTATCCGCGAAGTGGTGTTAAGGAATATGTTCAGAGGGCATTTCCCGATTATTCTTGTGATATCTTTTAGGAGTAAGTTCGGAGGCCCTTTATCGATTACTCCTATGATATTTTAAAGGGTCAAGTTCAGATGGACAAATTCCGATTGTCCCTATGCGTCTCGTCGAGCAAGTTCGGAGGGTCTTTCCCAATTGCTTCTGAGTTTTTGTATACTAGGATAAGTTCGGAGGGCCTTATTGATTATCCTAGTATGTGTTGTTGCATTCGGGCATGGTGGGCTTCGGCCTGATGCACTTCTTTAGTATTTGTTGTTGCCTTCGGTCATGGTGGGCTTTGGCCTGATGAACTTCTTGGAGGGTTAGATGCCATGGGGCATGTTTGGCATGTTGGCCTGTTAGCTTGTCACACTTTCGTAACCTTGCCTTCTGTAGAGATAGATTTTATTCTTATTATCTATGTGTGTTTTTTTGTGAGGGTTGGTAAAACCGCTCGCTGAGTTCTTTGAACTCACCCGTTGTCGTGTGATTTCTATTTTGCAGAGCCTGACCGGTGAGATGGGTCCGATGCATTTGGCGCCGCTGGAGGGCAGAGATGCCGCATGATCTCATAGCAGTCCTAGTTAGGGTCATAGTCGAGTCTTTTGGTAGTAGTCATGCACTTGTATCAGTTTGATTTGGAGTTGTAGCCCTGAGGGCATTCATGTCATTTATTTCAGACTTTATTTGTATATGAACTTTTGAATTGTTGAACTTAAACTGTTATTTCCGCACTTTATGTTTCATTGAGCTTCTTGAAATAAAACTATGTTTTGATTCGTTTTTTATTTAAAATAAAACTTGTTATTTCTTTCCGATGTATTATTTGTTGAGTTGGCATGTGCCTGGTTTAGGTTGCATGGTATAGACACGTATACATTGGCCGGTCACGTGACCCTAAGTTGGGGCATGACAATTCCTCTTGTATCTGTTCGTGGAGTCTTCACTGAAAGCTACAAAGATCTCCCTTCATACTTAAGAGAATTAAGGATTCATGACCATGGTACCAAACTTAAATTCATATGTTGTAATGCAACTCATCATTTTTGACGGGTTTTCTGTTCATTTGGAGCATCCTTGCGTGGGTTTAGACAGTATTTACAGCCCGTCATATGTATTGATGCCACCCACTTGAGGGGAAAGTATCATGGAGTACTTATGATAGCTACTACTATTGATTCTAAAGTAGGCTTTTTCCTATTTCATTTGCTGTTTGTGACATTGAAAGAAGAGAATCGTGGGAATGGTTCTTGGAAGAATTTGCCAATTGCATCCCTGAAATTACAAGCTTGAGTATCATGAGTGATAGAAATCCGAGTATTTTAGCAGCCGTTAGAATAGTATTTCCAGAAGCTCACCATGGTTATTGTATGGTCCACCTAGCAAAGAACATGGTGCATGATGTCCGAAGCAGGGCCGATGCTGGATTTTTCCGGGGTGCTACAAGAGCTACAAGTCTACACAGCTTCAATGAATCCATGCTAAAGTTGTTGGAAGTTCATCCGCCAAGCTATGAATGGGTTTCACAACTGGATAAGAAAAAATATGCTACATTTTTTTTCCCTGGTCGCATGTATGATGGAATTATATCACTCATTTACTTATGCATAATAGTTTTTTAGTGATTTTTAAAATTACTTTTCCAGAACCAGTTTAAAATTATCTAAACCAGTTTAAAATGGTAAAAGCTATTTGATATTCCACTCCAAATCACTTATTTTTAAGACCACACTTGTGGATCACATTTACTTATGCTTAATAGAATTTTAATGATTTTATGGTGATTTTATGGTCATTCTAAAATGTTCGCAGGTACGATGTCCTTACGACCAATGCCGTTGAAAGCTTGAATGCTTTATTTAGGGATGTTCGTGAGATGCCAATTACAACATTAATTGAGATGACAAGAAGGAAAGTTGCTCAATGGTTCTATACGAGGCATAAAGTTTCACTCAAATTGAATATAGTATTGACACCTAAATCGGAATATCATATTGTTGAAAATAGGAGTAGGTGCCATTGGTATGCAGTTCATCCTCATATGGACCATTGTTATCAAGTTAGTATATCTACACAAATAGTCATTGTTGATTTAAACCAAAAGATCATGTTCTTGTCATAAATTCCAGATATTTGCTATTCCATGCTCTCATGCGATGACGGTAATTGGTTGGTGCAATCTCGATCTGTACCAATATTGTGAGCATTATTTTAGAATAGATAATCACCAAAAAAATTATGAAGATAAAATTTTTCTGTCACGCCCCAAATTCAGGGTCACGTGACCGGCCAGGGTATACCCCGCAGCCTAACTCATGCACATGCCAACTCATAAAAATGGCAGAATAAACAACAATTTTTATTAATAAAAAGAACTAAAACCGATTTTCATTTCAAAACATGAAAGTTTTTAGTAAATAGTTCAAGTGCGAAAATAAATGAACCAAAGAGTAACAATTCTTTTAACATTTAATATGAAAAACATGAATGTCCCCACGGGACTACAACTCTAAAATATCAAATCACAAGTGCATGACCAAACTACTACAAACTCGACTACAACCCCTAACTAGGACTGCTATGATATCATGTGACTCCACTGCCCTCCATCCGCGCCAAGTGCTCTAGCCCACCTCACCGGTCAGGTTCAGCAAAACAAAAACAAAACGACAACGAGTGAGTTTAAAAGAACTCAGTGAGTGGTTCTACCAACCCCCACGAAAAACCAAACACAGAGATGAAGCATAAAGCAAAACCCCTGACTCAAGTAGGAAAGGTCACAAGGGAGTGACCTACTTACAGGCCATCTGGCCACTACCTGCCGAAGGCAACCAACACCCAAACGGTGAAGATCAATAGGCCTAAGCCTACCATGTCCTAAGGCAACCAAATATACTAGGATAATCGGGTAGACCCTCCGAACTTATCCTAATATAATGAAACTCGGGAGCAATCGGGATTGACCCATCCAAACTTGCTCCACGAGACGCGTAGGAACAATCGGGAATCACCCATTCTATCTTGTCCCTTTACGATATCACAGGAATAATCGAGATTTGTCCGTTCGAACTTATTCCTTAAAAACACATCTGGAATAATCGGGTAGGCCCTCCGAATTTATTCCACAAAGTCGAACCAGAACAATCGGGATTTGCCCATCCGAACTTGTTCCAATAAATAACGTAGGAGTAATCGGGATTCGCCCATCCGAACTTACCCCTTTAAATAAGAATCTTGGGAAGAATCGAGATTTCCCCGTCCGAACTTGTTCCATAAAATACGCAGGAACAATCGAGATTTGCCCATCTGAACATGTTCCACAGGTTGGAAATTATCCATTCAACCTTTCGGGCCTAGCCCGCAATCCGGATCCTAAACGAGCCTCTCCGCCATTCATAAAGATATGACATATCATGACCTAAGTTAAGTATCTCATACGATGTCTTAGGGGTGTCATTATTGGGAAGCGTCTCAATACTCCAATACCCGACCCCCAACTCATAAACCTGTAATGTCATAAACCCGTGAGGTTTTATTTCATGCATAACTTATTTGTTGGTTCATAACTGATTATGCTGACCCCTTGCTCAATTTTAATTATACAATTAAAATTTAGATCACCAGGATTAGGGTTTTGTTTTGGCTTAATGTTATGCCCGAAATTGATGCATCTAATCCGAATCTGGTTTCCAGAGTATGATCTATGTTTCCAAACTATGTTTTCTGGTCAAAACAATAGGTTACACGACTGTGTTCAGAAAATACACACACCACCACAAATATTTCAAAACAACACAGATTTCATCAATTCAACATGAAATTCCAGCAACATTGAATTTTCAGCATAGCATGAAAATAAATTCGAAATTTACAAAATATAACTCCTATAATTACCATCACATCAGATTTATAATCGGTAAAATAAATCTCATGAAAACCATATTTATTAAGCAATAACAACAAGCATCACAACCCTCTTTAACCAAGAACCCTCATGCCTTCAAGATCAAACCCATCTTTGAAACACATGATATATTTCTAAAAATCACAGATTTAATATCAAGCAAGCATTTAAATTATAAGCATCAAGATTGATAAACAAATTGAATCATAGAAGGCAAGAAAAATCTACACCCTTCACTTAGGCAATTCATCGAACACTTGGAGGGCACCCCTTTTTGAAGGCAAAATGGCGACACTAGAGGGGGGCGAATAGTGTGTTTACTAATTGATTAGCCTAAATCCACTTTTAATCGATTACTTAATTAGATTAGGCAAATTGTAATTTATAGTTTAAATGCGGAAGCGATAAAAGATAAAGCAATAGACATGAACAATTCAATCAATGCAAACACAACGATTTATAGTGGTTCGGCCCCAATGCCTACTCCACTACCTAAGCACCCCGCTTAGAATTTCCAAACTAGGTTTTACTAGATTAATCGAGTTTCCCTTACAATGAAGACTTTTCCCCGGAAAGTCTCCGCTCTCCAACCGAAGACGCTTTCACACCCGGAAGTATCCCGCCTTCCTACCGAGAGCACTTTCTCACCTCAACCTAAGGGACAACTAGAACTACTCCTAGTAATCTCTAAGATTACACAAGTGGCTTTACTCCTTCACAACAAGGAAACCACTTCACACAACAAGACCAAACACTTGGTCTTCACACGCACAAATAAAACAACGGTTTAAATAACAGTTAAAAATACAAGAGAGAAGAGCTAAAAATGAAACCAAGGTTGCAAGCTCTTTTCCAAGCCTTGGAGCCTTCAACTCTTCAGGAGATAACTTGAATCTGCACCCGAGTTGAGCCTAGCTATGCTCTTGAAGAAGATGTCGCGGAAAGAACAAGGCGCAAGCAATTTCTCTTTTGGAAGGCTTAAATCTTCCTCTTGATTTGCTCAATAATATATGTAAGGGTAAGGAAGAAGAGTTAACAGATTTGTATGAGGATATATTTATACCCAGGTGAAGAAATGACACTCAACGGATAGTTTTCTACCCATTGCAGACCGCCGGTCGAAGCATCGATTGATCGGTCACTCGACCGATGCATTCTTCTCTCTGGTCGGTTGACCGACGGGTCGACTGTTAGATGCAAATCGCGCGATCCGCGATCTTCGATCGACCTGTCGGTCGACCGACGCGATTGCATCTACGACTTATATGTAGGTCGGTTGACCAATTGGTCGACCGCCACCCTCGGCCTCTTTTTTTTGCCATTCGGTCGACAGACACAGGTAGCTAGCCTCAGTCCGGTCGACCGGTCGGTCGATTGACAGGGCTACTGCCCCTTTTTACCTATAGTTGGTCGACCGAACCTTGGCTGAGATTATTTTGTTCAGCCTTTTTCTTCCGCGCTTAGTTTCTGGGTTCCGACTTTCAACGCGCATCAACTTGGAGAGCTCTCCAGTGATCTTTGAGCTCATCCAATACGTCTTTGGCGCACATGTCGATCTTCGAGATATTTCCGCGACGAACCCAAGCGCGATGATCAATGTCCTTTCGATTTCTGATTTCTTCAATTTATCCAATCGAGGACATCGAATGCTAGTCGATATGGAACCTGAAATGTATTCTCAATGAAATCATTAGTTCCATGTTTGTTATCATCAAAACCATCAAAATCGAGATTAAGGCTAAGGTTGAAAACCTAAAGCCAACACTTTTCTCCACCTTGGCCGAGCACCCCTAGGATCATCCTAGGGTTACCGAGCCCCATAGGGGAGGGTTTAGGGTCTCCTTAAGCATGGCACACAAAAAGAACGGCTATTTGAGAGATCATCGGAAAATAATCATGCACATCTTTGCCTTCAAGAAAGGCTTCAAGAATTCGAAGAAACCCGAGAAGGAGGGATAAAACCACTCACCTAAATAGGAAGGATGATTAGAGGAGAAATCTCAGACGACGGCCCTCGAATCCAGTTTCAAGAGATGGCGGCTCGACTCAAAGAAGGGGGGAGAGGGGGCGGTGGCTCCTCCTCAAGCCGCCAGCTTGAAGAGAGGGGAAGAGAGAGAGGGGCGACTCGACTTGGCTGGGTGGCTCCTATCTGCTCGGCTCCAAGGAAGAGAGTGGGGAAGAAGGGGAGGCAGTGTCTTGGATGGCTGGGTTGCTCGGCGGCTCCAAGAGGGGGAAGGGAGGGGCAGCGGCTTAGGCGGCTAGCTCCTCTCTTCTCTCCAATCGGCTGGGGTGGCTCCAATAGGGAGCCGCCATCCCTAGGCGGGGGGATTTTATAATCCCCTCCCACTTCCACCTAACCACACCCTAACCCGCACTCTCCTCAACCCGACTCCGCAACCCGCTACCCAAACTAACCCCATGAGAGAAAACAAGCAACAAACACATACGCATCCACATGCAACATAATCAAATCAAATCAATTAACTATATAATTAAAAGTCATAATTCAACTGACCCGAGCTCGCAAGCTCGCACCAGACCATGAGTCGACTCGGCTCAACCTCGAACTAGCACATCAGGCTGGCAAACCCAAGCAATAAGGGGATAATAAATAAAAATATCTAGGATATTACAATTTCCTACATCCAATAAATAAAAGGTCATAATAAAAGGTCATGTAAAAATCTGGTCATAATTCCAAGAAAGTACATCCAATGTAAACAAACTGGTCATAATAAAAGGTCATGTAAAAATCTCCCCTGTTGATGTGGCAAGTTTGTCATCCTTCAAAAATTTTGGTGCACTCTAAATATTAAACTGATTTTGATACAGTGATGGTGAAACTGTGATATAGAATATTGTTATTCACATTTTGAAATTAGAACTTTGGTTTTGATATATGTTCATGTAATGAATATATAGTTGATGTATACTGGTAAATTGATATATTTTAGTTGTAATCTATTCAGTTATGTATTTTAGTCGTAATCTATTCAATGATGTATCTTTGGTAATGTAATTTGTTTAGTGATGTTTTTTTGAAATTAGTTTTTTAAGTTCAAAATCTTATTATTATTATTATTATTATTATTATTTTCAATTGGTTCGGCTCATTTTTAATAGGTTAGGCCATGTATGCCACTTATGAAAAAAATACATCTGGAAAATAATTCTTTTAGAGTTAAAAATCAATTTTTTTACAATTTTTAACTAGTTGGACCCAATTACAACAGGTTCGGGAAATTCATCCTAAATTCACCATAAAATCAAAAAAAAAATCTATTATTCATAGGTAAATGTCATCCATAACTTATAGCATCAAAATAAGTTTTTTAGAATTCAAAATCTATTTTTTAAATCTTTTTCAACTAGTTCAGCTCATTTTCAACAAGTTAGGCCATGTATGCCACTTATGAAAAAAATGCATTTTAAAAATCATAATAAAATCTCAAAAAATCTATAATGATTAAGTAAATGTCATACATAACTTGGATTAGCAAAATAATTTTGTTAGAGTTGAAAGTTAATTTTTTTTACCATTTTCAACTGGTTGTGCCCATTTTTAACAAGTTTTGGAAATTCATCCTAAATTCATGATAAAATAAAAAAAATCTATTAGTCATAAGTAAATTTCATCCATAACTTGTAGCATCAAAATAAGTTTTTTAGAGTTTAAAATCTATTTTTTTTACCATTTTCATCTGGTTCGACTCATTTTTAATAGGTTAACCATATATGCTACTTATGAAAAAAACGCATCTGAAAAATTATTATAAAATCTCAAAAAATCTATAATGATTAAGTAAATGTCATACAAAACTTGGATCAACAAAATAATTTTTTTAGAATCGAAAGTCATTTTTTTTTACCATTTTCAACTGGTTGGACTCATTTTCAACAAGTTCTGGAAATCCATCATAAATTAACCATAAAATCAAAAAAAAAATCTAATTTATTCATAGGTAAATTTCATCCATAACTTGTAGCCCATTGAAATAAGTTTTTTAGAGTTAAAAATCATTTTTTTTATAATTTTCAGCTGGTTCGACTCATTTTCAACAGTGAATAGGGGTTTTGCTTTTGGGAATAAAAGCATGTCTTATTCTTATAGGGAAATCGCTGATAAATAAACTATTTGGAGGAGTATAAAGCCACTTCTGGAACCCATTGTCACTCCAGAAACAATTGAGTGCCATCCTGTTACAGAATTAGAGGAGCTCTGTTCTCACGAGTTCTACATGAAGACTTACAAAAAGCATCCTACCATCAGCAAGTCCCATGAAGTCAATTGTCGATTTTACAACATTTTTTCCTATAGCACTCATTCCAACAACAGACTTTAGCATTGAATAAGGTAATACCATGTAGTCAATTATGAAAAACAACAAACATGATTGATGATGAATGTTGCTAAAAGAACTGAAGAAATCGTACTTCAATAAGCAATACTGTGACAAAATCAAACCTTATAGACACATAGATAGGAAGAACATCGCTGATGATTGAACGGGGTAAAAACAAACAAACTGGAGGAGCGAGTAAAGTGAATGTAGGAGGAAGCTCTTATAGAGGGCAGGTTCCTTGCGACAGGAAAAGAGTGAGGGAACGACTTATTCACTAGTGCATAGGTTACAGGAAAAGAGCCTGCAATAACAGCAGGAAAAGAGTGAGGGAATGGCTCATTCACGAAGTGATTTTTGATTCACGGGTGCCAAAGTGCGGCACCCCTGAATATGTGTTGGACAGGTTAGGCTATAAAATCTCAAAAATCATCATAAACTCTCACAAAATCATCATAAAATCTCAAAAAATCTATAATGATTAAGTAAATATCATACATAACTTGGATCCGCGAAATAAATTTTTTAGAGTTGAAAATTATTATTATTTATATCATTTTCAACTAGTTGAGCCATTTTCAACAGGCTCGTGAAATTCATCCTAAATTTTCAATAAAATCATAAAAAAATTATTATTCATAGGTAAATGAGATCCATAACTTGTGTCGGCAAAATAAATTTCTTAGAGTTGAAAATTATTTTTTTTTAGCATTTTCAATAGGTTTGTCCATGTATACCATTTATGAAAAAAATGAATCTAAAAAATTACCATAAAATCTCAAAAAATCTATAATGATTAAGTAAATGTCATACATAACTTGAATCAACAAAATAAAAATTTAGAATTAAAAATCAATTTTTTTTTATCATTTTCAACTGGTTGGGCCCATTTTCAAGAGGTTCGTGAAATTCATCCTAAATTCATAATAAAATCATAAAAAATCTATTATTCTTATACAAATGAGATCCATAACTTGTATTAGCAAAATAAGTTTCTTAGAGTTGAAAATCAATTTTTTTTTAATATTTTCGACAGGTTCGGCCATTTTCAACAAGTTTGGCCATGTATGTCATTTATGAAAAAAATGCATCGAAAAAATTAACATAAAATCTCAAAAAATCTATAATGATTAAGTATATATGATCCATAACTTGGATCAGCAAAATAATTGTTTTAGAGTTGAAAATAATTTTTTTTTACCATTTTCAATAGCTTCGGTCCATTTTCAATAGGTTCGGCCTTCCTAAATTTAGTTTAGTTCCAATATTTTAAACTTCTTAATATAAAAGAACAAAGCAGAATAACAGTTTAGTTTTAACATTTAATTTGGTTCATCACAGACTCATCATGCAAGGAAAACATAAAATTACAGTGCGCAAATCACAGACTAAGATAAAGATAAATAACTGTACACATTAAGCAAATCATAAAAATAACAATTGTTTACATTGGTTGTTGACTGTATTCATCATGCAAAATTTCCAGTGCATAGTTCCACCTAATTTTTTTATCATATCATCTTGATCGAAATCAAATTCTAAATCTTTCATTAAGTTTTCAATGTACTTCATTATAAAGACTCCGCAGTCCACAGTATCGTATTGCAATGGGCAACTACCAACAATTCTTTTCCAACCATCTTCTTCAATCTCGGAGGCCACTTGGGGTGATATATAATTAAGTTCAGCCGTTGACATATTTGCAATTAAATTGTACTACATTGACAAAAATATAATTGGTCAATATAGTAACAAAGTAATCTAACTAATGAAACCCAAAGAATACAATATAAGATGGCATTGAATTGAAGTGCAAAAATTGTTTTTTGAATAAATCAACCACAAGTAGATGCCAATGGCCTCCGCTGTCTTTCATTGGATCTGTATATGTTTGTTCCTATTGCTGTTGATAGGCATGAAAAGGTACCTAATGTTTGTGGACTGCGGATCATTCTTTGAAAACAATTTTTTTATCAACTTAAATGCTGCTTTGAGTTGAAGTTGAACATATTTCTAAAATAAATAATAAAGTTAGTACAGGTAGGCAAATAAATTCTTGAGCCATTACTCTCAAACCTTAGCTTTGAGCTTCTACCTCCTTGATTGAGCCTAATACCTTGTCTTTCATCTTCAAAGGCATCAAGAGGAAGATAGAATCTTGTGTTGGAGCTAAGTATTATATTGATTGTGTCTTTGCTCCATTTATACTTG
The DNA here is from genome assembly GCA_034359265.1 of Canna indica. NCBI lineage: Eukaryota > Viridiplantae > Streptophyta > Magnoliopsida > Zingiberales > Cannaceae > Canna > Canna indica. The sequence continues at coordinate 19,550,299 of CP136892.1, forward strand.
TATTTTGCTGTTATTCTCATTGTATATCAAGTTGTGAAATCGTAGGGTGCTAGGTTTGTGTATGGTGGTAGCCTTGGTGTAGAGACTTAAATATATCCACCGGTGTAAACTTAGTTTGCATGGATTAGTTGTGTAGTCCTTAGAAGAATATGTGTTAAAGGTACTCTCGTTTGTGAGAGTAACCCTCGATTGTGAAGGTCGGTGCCTTAGCTTGTAAATCCTCTTGTAGGATATACTAAATCTAGTAAACTAGAGTTTGAAATCCTAAGCGGGGTGCTTAGGTAGTGGAGTAGGCATTGGGGCTGAACCACTATAAATTCATTGTGTTAGCATTGCTCTTGTGCGTGTTTGATTACTTGTTATTTATCTTGCTTCCGCTTGCTATTAAATTGTGATTTGTCTAAAGTAATAAGAAACAGTTAAAATCGAATTTAGGCTAAAGTTTTAGTTAACACACTATTCATCCCCGCTCTAGTATGACCATTCAACTTACATTTGGTATCAGAGCGGGTCGTAGCTTGATATTTCACAATTTATTCTACAATTTGCCTTGAAAATCCGAATGATCCGCAGTCCACAAACATTAGGTACCTTTTCACAATTTATTACATTTTCTTGAAAATCCGATTGCGAACCAATATAAGATGGCATTGAATTGAAGTGCAAAAATTGTCTTTTGAATAAATCAACCACAAGTAGATGCCAATGGCCTCCGCTGTCTTTCATTGGATCTGTATATGTTTGTTCCTATTGCTGTTGATAGGCATGAAAAGGTACCTAATGTTTGTGGACTGCGGATCATTCTTTGAAAACAATTTTTTATCAACTTAAATGCTGCTTTGAGTTGAAGTTGAACATATTTCTAAAATAAATAATAAAGTTAGTACAGGTAGGCAAATAAATTCTTGAGCCATTACTCTCAAACCTTAGCTTTGAGCTTCTACCTCCTTGATTGAGCCTAATACCTTGTCTTTCATCTTCAAAGGCATCAAGAGGAAGATAGGATCTTGTGTTGGAGCTAAGTATTATATTGATTGTGTCTTTGCTCCATTTATACTTGTATTTTACTGTTATTCTCATTGTATATCAAGTTGTGAAATCGTAGGGTGCTAGGTTTGTGTATGGTGGTAGCCTTGGTGTAGAGGCTTAAATATATCCACCGGTGTAAACTTAGTTTGCAAGGATTAGTTGTGTAGTCCTTAGAAGAATATGTGTTAAAGGTACTCTCGTTTGTGAGAGTAACCCTCGATTGTGAAGGTCGGTGCCTTAGCTTGTAAATCCTCTTGTAGGATATACTAAATCTAGTAAACTAGAGTTTGAAATCCTAAGCGGGGTGCTTAGGTAGTGGAGTAGGCATTGGGGCTGAACCACTATAAATTCATTGTGTTAGCATTGCTCTTGTGCGTGTTTGATTACTTGTTATTTATCTTGCTTCCGCTTGCTATTAAATTGTGATTTGTCTAAAGTAATAAGAAACAGTTAAAATCGAATTTAGGCTAAAGTTTTAGTTAACACACTATTCATCCCCGCTCTAGTGTGAACATTCAACTTACATTTGGTATCAGAGCGGGTCGTAGATTGATATTTCACAATTTATTCTACAATTTGCCTTGATCCGAGAATGGTGATAGAGTCGGTAGTTACTACACCTCCAAGGTTTGATAGGATAAACTTTGGTCTTTGGAAATCCAGGATGTACACCTTTTTGAAGACCCAAGGTTTAGGAGTTTATCAAATTTTGAAAACCCAATATATCAAACCTAAGGAAGAAAATATATTTGCATGGACCGAAGAACAAAATGATATGTTTCATTTAAATGCTAAAACCCATGAATTGCATATATTATTCTTTGGAAAATGATATTTTCAAAAAGATCATGCATTGCAAATCGGCTTTTGATGTTTGGGCCACTTTGAATGTTCTATATGACTATGCCTAAACCGAAGAGCTTACTACATTTGATGAGGGTGGTGATGACAATAGTCATCCCCTAGTACTAACCTTGGTTTTGATGCCCAAAGCATGTATAGCCAAAGAAGCAAGTGTAAGAACCGGAAAAGAAAAGTTATTTGCTTCTTGTGCCAAGAGAAGGGACACATCAAGAAGAATTGTCCCTTGGTGGAAAGAAATCAAAGAAAAAGAAGAAGGCTTTCGTACTCACCTCCGGATTGTCATGATGAAAAAGCCACTTCTCACTTTTGCCTTATGGGACTCAATGATGAGGTAAACTCTTCAACTTCTTATCATCATGAAAATTATGATTGTGATGCTAGTTCTTCAAGCTCAATTGATATGTCTTATGAAGAATTAGTTCATGAATGCCAAAAATTGATTGTTATGGTTACGGAGAAAACTAAGATAATCAAAAGAATTAATAAGGACAATTCTATGCTTAGTTCTCATGTATATGAATTGAAAGTAGAAAATGAAAAATTAAAGACAAGTTCTATTAATCCTTGTCATGATACCTTAAGTATTGAGCTTAAGGATTTAAAGCTTGAAAATTAGGATTTGAAAACTAAATTGAAGTTCAAAAATAATGATTTGAAAAATACTTCAAAGATTGAGATTGAGACTTTGAAATTGGAAAATTGGAAAATGAAAAATGAAAATGGTATATTGAAATCTCAATTGCATGCTGTCCATAAATCCATGAATGTCTTAAAAAATGAGATTGTATTCCTAAATAGGAAAGTTAGTGATTTATCGAGTATTTCATCTTTTAAGAACAATAGAATGAAAAATACTTATGTAAAGAATGCTAATGTTCATCATCATTTCCATGCTAAACATTCTACAGATAAATCTCATGTCCATAGGAAAAATGAAAAGAAGTTTAATGGACATTACTTTTGTTATCTTATTTTTAGTCATGCTATCTGTGATTGTGCATTGAAGAGAAATCCAAGTGTTGCTATGACACTTTGGATTCCAAGGTCGACTCACCCCCAAGGATCCAAAGTCATTTGGGCACCAAAAGTCTTATCTTGTTTTGTAGAGGGAGCCACCACACAAGGGTAAATAAAATTGAATAATTAAAGTTGACCATGGACTTAAATGAAAAATCCATCATTGGTTGCAACTTCAAGTCATCATAATGTCTAAGGTATGAAAAAATGGCATCTTAAGTAATTCCGTATCATCTCCTTACTTTTCTTTGTTCCATTCATGTTGGAGTGTATGATACTTGTGTAATTTGAGTAGATTTTATCCGCTCTTGATATGGTTTTATCAAATGATTTTTATTTTTGGTTTTTCGGTCTCTTCGGAGACATTTGTGACCTATAATGGGTCTATGCAACCCATCAGTTTTGAAACCAGGGCTAATTGTGGCCACTTCGGTTTTCAACTAATATGGAGGGTTGGAGATCTTATTCTTTCAAAATTTCATATTTTTGAGATCTCTTTGATTCATTTTGGTATCATATCGTACTTCTTAAAATGAATCTTTAACTATTTAGCAAAGTTGGATTTTGAATGAAAACTTTGATGCTTACTTTGCTATTTAGAGTGATTAACCTCGTTTGAAATGATTGTCATTGTGTTACCAATGATTTCTTCTTGCAAGTTAAATCTAAGTTTAAATTGAAGACTAGTTAGAAAAGAAAATGAAAAGTTTGGCTATATTCCCATGAATGAGGTATGCTTTTGGTTGTTGCAAATATTTACTCTAATATCTCAATATTCATGTTTTATTGGTGTCTCTATACTCGTGATTGAAATTGCATGTTAAATTCTCATGAGTAAGTAGAACTTTAGCACTTAAGCAAATTTCATTGAGTGAAAATTGCCCTAGGTTAAAATTTTATTTTGAGCCCAAACTTCACAAACATGTTTAGATTTACTCATGTTAGGTGTTCATGTATTTAAACTTGAAAAACCATGAGTAAATGATAAGGTTGATGCTTAGATAGATTCATGTTAAATGCTTGTTTTTGAATGAAATCATGCTAAGGTGATATTTTGACTGAGACTTGAATTTATGCATGATGCCCAAACTTGGATTTTATTTATTATTTCTTGCTATCATGTATGTTTTAGTCTCATATTAGATATTTGGTTTTCATCCCTTTGGTTGAGAATTTGAGATCTTCATGCTTCATGAAAAATGTTTTAGATTCTCAACTTTTATTAGATTAACTTTTTTTTCCCTTTTTAATTGATGTCGAATGAGTGAGAAAAATATAGGTAAAGGGAAATAAAATATAGGAAAATCATGCATATAGATATGGGGAGTTTATTTTCATAGATATGCATGTTGATAGGGGGAGAAATCCCATAATTGATTCCTTTGTGCTTATATGAAAGTATTTTCTTAAGGTTGTTTGTCATCATCAAAAAGGGGAAGATTGTTGGCCTAAGGTTTTCAACCTTGGTCTTAATCTTGATTTTGATGATAACAAACATGGAACTAATGTTTGAGAAAGAAATATTTTTAGGTTTCATATCGGTTTGCATGCGATGTTCCCCATCGGAAAAATCATAAAAAATCAAGAATTAGAGCCTTCCTAGTCGAGCATGTCAAAATTAGTTTAGGACTTAATTTTTTTTATTGTAAATATTCCAAAGCCTTATTTTGATGTCCTCATTGAGTTCACAATCCAAAAAAATAAAACACGAACCCTGAAAACTTGAATACTAGAAAAATCAGAAAACGACATTGAAAATTTCTTAGTATAGGGGGCTCCTTTGAGGGCTATATAATTTAGTTATTTTCTTGCCATCAAAAGTCCCAATAATTATTCTTTAGGTAAAAACAAATTAAATACATATTTTAAAGAAATTTTTGGAAACCTTTAATTTAAAAAAATAAGGCTTGAAACCTCCAAACTACTTAGAATTCCCAGAATGCTCCTAGCCAGTTTTTAAAAATTACCCAGAATGCTCCCAAACAGTTCTTCTTCAAATTAGATAAGGTTTGAATGACTCTCTGCTTCCATACCCCAATACCAACTCTATATATACACCTAAAACTCCCTTCCTAAGGCTCACAACTATTCATTGAGTCATTCTAACAATATTTCGAGCCTTTCTTGACTCATTTCTCTCAAACCTTAGTTTTGAGCTTCTACCTCCTTGATTGAGCCTAAAAGTTTGTCTTTCATCACCGAAGGCATCAAGAGGAAGTTAGGATCTTGTGTTGGAGCTAAGTATTATATTGATTGTATTTTTGCTCCCTTTATACTTGTATTTTGATGTTATTCTCATTGTATATCAAGTTGTGAAAACCTAGAGTTTGAAATCCTAAGCGGGGTGCTTAGGTAGTGGAGTAGGCATTGGGGTCAAACCACTATAAATTCAATGTGTTAGCATTGCTCTTGTGCGTGTTTGATTACTTGTTATTTATCTTACTTCCGCTTGCTATTAAATTATGATTTGCCTAAAGTAATTAAGAAACGATCAAAACTGAATTTAGGCTAAAGTTTCAGTTAACACACTATTCATCCCCCTCTAGTGTGACCATTCAACTTACATGGTGGAAATGACATTCTTTTTTCTTTTTGTTCGAAGCGTGAGCTTTAGCTGCAACAATGATAAGAAAATTCAATGAGAATGTCAATAATTAAAGTTTTTTGTAAAAAGTAATTCAAAAAAAGTGTTCTAACATGATATCTTCCTCTTTTTTGAGTGCTCCATAATGTCATTTTTCAAAAAATGAATACTTTCAACTATTTAAAAGCATTTTAAAATGGTTCAGAGAATTTTAAACCAGTTGATTAAATGTTTGTCAAGGCATGCAAAATACTTTAAATTAAATACATTAAACTGCCTCAAAAGAACATTAAATTGGTTTCCTATATTTTAGACTGGTTCATAACAGTAAACTTGTTCATAACAATAAATTGCTTGAAAATTTTGACATTTTAAACTGGTTGGATGCATTTTAAATTGGTTTTTTTAGACATTTTAAACTGATTGAAGACATTTTCAACTGGTTGCCTAGAATTTTCAACAAGTTTCCTAGAATTTTCATCTAGTTTCCTAGAATTTTCAACTGGTTTCCTAGAATTTTCAACTGGTTGAAGGCATTTTCAACGGGTTATGTTAGGCATTTTAAACAGGTTGATCATATCAAAATGCTATGGAAAAGGGGCTAAGTTACTGCTTGACATTTTCTCGATGAACAGGGGAACGAGGGCTAAGTTACTGCCTATGGAACAGGGGTTAAGTTATTACTTCCTGGATCACAAAAATTGCATGCTCTACTTCAAAAAATGGAATTAAAAAAATTTCAATACCTACGCCCCCAATTCAGGGTCATGTGACCGACCAGGTTATACATGCATATACCCCGCAACCTAACTTATGCACATGCCAATTCATAAAAATAGCAGAATAAACAACAACTTTTATTAATAAAAAGAACCAAAATAGATTTTTATTTCAAAACATCAAAGTTTTTAATAAATAGTTCAAGTGCGGAAATAAATGAACCAAAGAGGAATAGTTCTCTTAACAAATAAAAGTTGAATAAAATATGAACGTTCCCACGGGACTACATGTAATATTCTAGATATTTTTTTTTTAATTTTTGTTTTCTGTTTCGTGTGTTTGCCATCATGGCGGACTAGTTCTTGGTCGAGCCGAGTCGACTCATGGTCCAGAGCGAGCTTGCGAGCTCGGGTAAGTAAAATATAAATTTTTGAATTTATGAAATTAGGCTTGAGTGGTTGACATTATTTAAATTGATGTTGTGTGTGCATAGTTATTAATTATGTTCATGCGAGTGCATTTAATTAAATACTTATGATTTATTTTGTATTAAATCAAGTCTAATTAAATTAATTAAGTCTACCAGGTTAGCGGATTGGATTTGGCTTAAGGTGGATGTGGGTTTGGATTTAGGTTAGAGAGGTTAGGGTTGAGGAAAGTATAAAACCCCCTTCCCTTGGTTGTGGCTCCAATTTTTGGAGCCACCCAAATTTGTGAGAGAGGAGAGCCAGCCGCCAGCCGCCAAGCCAGCCAATAGCCGGCCCTCCCCTTTTCCCCCTTGGAGTCGCCGCCTGTGAGCCACCTGCCTCCTTCTTTCCCTTTGGAGCCGAGCCAAGACGAGCCAGCTGAACCGCCCTCTTCTTCCCCTCTCTCCCTCTCTCCAAGCTGGCGGCTTGGAGTCAGCCGCCACCTTGCTTTCTCTTCTTGGGGTTGAGCCACCGGATTTTGAAACTGAAATCGGAGGCCGTCGATTGGATTCTTGTCTCCAATGTCTTCCTTAATTAGGTGAGTGGTTTTATCCCTCCTATTCGGATTTTCTTCGAATTTTCTTGAAGCCGCCTTGAAGATTCTTGATCTTGATGATGTTTTTTTGTATTCTTGAGATTTTCTTAATTTCCATGCCATGCTTAGGTTTTAAATTTTGATCTCATAGCATGGGGCATATGTTTAATGGAAGATCTGTGATTTTATAATTTAATCTTGTGAATCTTGGATGCAACCTCATATTGGAGTTCTAGATGTTCTTGATGCTATAGATTAATTAATCTACTTGATTCTTGATTTAGAAATTCTTGATATATATGCTTATTTTTATTTAGTGAAAATTATGAGATTGCATGCATGATTGACATGATAACATGAATCTATGATGTTGGAAATTTAGGAATTTAATTCTGTAAAATTCGGATTTTATTTCATGAGGTGCTGGAAATTTCAGCTTTCTGAAATTTATATGCTGTTTGTTGAATCTGGTTTGATTTTTGATTTTTCTGTTATTATGTGTTTAGATCTCTGAACATCATGGTGTAACCTATCGTTTTGACCAAAAAATATAGTTTGGAAATATAGGACACACTTTAGAGACTAGATTTGGGTTAGACACAACAGCTCTAGGCAGAACAGTAATCTAAAACAAAATCCTAATAGAGATGATCTAAATTTTAATTATATAATTAAAATTTGGTTAAGGGTGAGCATAATCTATTATGAACCAATTTATAAGGTATTCATGAAATAAAATCACACGGGTTCATGACATTACGGGTCTAAGGAATAGGGGTCGAGATTGGAGTGTTGAGACGCTTCATAATGAGGACACCCCTAGGACACTGTAGGAGAATCTTAACTTGGTCTTGATGCGCCATATCCTTGAGAATAGTGGAGCAACTCAATTTGGAGCCAGGTTACGAGCTACGCCCGGGTGGTTGGACGTTAAAATTCCCAACATGCAGAACAAGTTCAGAGGGCATTTCCCGATTATTTGGTTCAGCTTCGTGGGATAAGTTCGGAGGGCCTTTCCCGATTATCCCCGAGGTGGTGTTAAGAAGTAAGTTCGGAGGGCCTTTCTGGATTACTGCTATGATATCTTAAAAGAGCAAGTTCGGATGGGCGAATCCCAATTGTCCCTGTGCGTCTCATAGTGCAAGTTCAACGGGCCTTTCCCGATTATCCCGAGTTTTTATCTTCTAGGATAAGTTTGGAGGGCCTTCCCGATTATTCTAGTATGTGTTGTTGCCTTCGGGCATGGTAGGGATTCGGCTCGATGCACATCTTTTGTTGGTGATGTTGCCTTCAGGCATGGTAGAGCTTCGGCCCGATACACTTCTTTTCTTGGTAATGTTGCCTTCGGGCATGGTAGGACTTCAGCTTGATCCACCTCTTTTGTTGGTGATGTTGCCTTCGGGCATGGTAGGACTTTGGCTCGATCCACTTGTTTTGTTGGTGATGTTGCCTTCAGGCATGGTAGGGCTTCGGCCTGATGCACTTGTTTGGAGAGTTAGATGTCGTGGGCATGGGTTGCCTATTGGCCTAGTAGCTAGTCACACCTTTGTGACTTTGCCTTTTTATATATAGTATTTATTTATGTTATCTTTGTGTTTATTTGTGAGGGTGGATAAAACTGCTCGCTGGGTTCTTTGAACTCAACCATTGTCGTTTGATTTCTATTTTGCAGAGCCTGTTCGGTGAGGTGGGTTGGATGCACTTTGTTGGCTTAAGGGTTTCTCTTAAGCCTCGATCTTTATTTTGATGATAACAAATAAGTATTTAATATATGTGTAAAGTTTTGAGTTCAGGTTGAGGTTGCGATAAGCATGCAAAGTTCATTCAAACGAAATGAAAACGAAATAAAAAAGAAGATCATCAAAGAAATGAAAGAAGAAAACGTCAAAGAAAGGCTCAGGTTTAGATCAAGTAGAAATCATGTAATATACCCCTAGGATGATCTTATCCCAAGCCAAATTGTAAAGTCATCCAAGTTGAAACTTGGTAACTAAACCCATGAAAAAATATGTAACAAATTCAAAGTAAAAATCGGCCTTAGCCTGATTTCGATTGACTGGTCGATCGACCGAACAAGGCAGAATACAAGCAGTAGCCTATTCGGTCGACCGAATGATGTCGCAAAATGGCAGTAGCCATTCGATCGACCTGTAGATCAACCGAAGTTGGTGAAAATTTAGCAGTAGGCTACGTCGGTCGATCGACCGAAGACAAAATTAGGCAGAAGGCGCATCGGTCAATCGATCGGTCGGTCGAATTAAAGATTGCAGATCGCACTTCTGGCTTCATTGCATCGGTCGACCAATCAGTCAACCGAATCTAGGATTAATGAAGATGCGACTCATTCGGTCGACCTGCCGGTCGACCGAGCAGCGCAAGTAAAGCACAGAAAGGGTAGCGGTCGATCGGTCGGTCGACCGATGATCGATCGATAAGCGACCAAACGGCTGTAACAGCTAGTTTTCTTCCCGTTGAATCGCTCGTTCAGCTGAGGAATTATAAATACCCCTCACCTAACTTCTTTAAACCTTCTTAGAAAAATAATTGAGCATTAAAGAAGTAATTTGAGCATTCAAAGAGATTGATTTGTTGCGCCTTACTCGTTCGTCAACATCTTTCAAAAAGCGCCCGCTTTTCTCAACTCTGCTACAACTCAAGTTCATCTTCTGGCAAGTTGGAGGCTTGAAGGCTTCGGAAAAAAGCAGTGGTTTCTTCTTACAATTCTTATGCTCTTTTTATTGTATTTGAAGATTTATTTCAAACTTAGTTTTCATCTGTAATAGCCTGCTAGGTGTGCTAGAGAAACACTTAGGGTAGACTTTTTCGATTTGTGTTTTGTCTAGATGAATAGGTTTGAGGGGTTCTCAAAGAGGTGAGAATAGTGTCCTCAATTGTATTCAAAGGGAAACACAAGCTCTATAAAGTAGTGATTAGAAATCCTTAGTGAGGAGCCAAGGTAGTGGAGTAGGCAGTTGGCCGAACCACTTTAATTGATCTTGTTTGCATAGCTTTCAATATTTGCTCATTATTGTTCTTGATATTTGATCACATCTACATTTGATTAAGATACATTTGCATTTGATTAAAGTTAAATTGAGTAAAAAAAATTGAGTAAATTAAAAAGAAGGGACAGACACTATTCAACCCCCCCTTCTAGTGTCAGCTATAGGCCCGAGTGACAGAGCTGATAGAGGCACTCCGTAGAGAGCAAGAGCTGAAGCAATAGCCACCGCCAGTACCGACAGCACCTGCAGTACCAGAGGTGGTTCAGCCAGTGGCACTAGTTGTCAGAGCCCCCAGAGCGCCTTCCTTTGCAGATTTTGTTGCATTCAGGCCACTAAAGTACACGAGGATAGATCAGCGGGTGGAGGTCACCAATTTCCTAGGAGATTGTTATGAGTTGTGCAGAGAGCTTGGTTGTTCTTCGGAGACGACTGCTCGACTGATCGGGTTGCAGCTGAGAGGATCGGCCAAGGATTGACTCCATACTTGGAGGACCGCCGAGCAGCAGATGCACCGCCCCTTACTTGGAAGGAGTTTAGAGCTGCTATGGTGGAGAAGTACCTACCGATGAGCGTCTGGGACAGGCAAGTGAAGGAGTTCGAACTACTGCATCAAACGGGTAGCATGTCAGTGATAGACTACGAGATGGAGTTCACACTCCTCTCGAAGTACCATCCCACTTTGATAGTCATATAGACCGCCAGGGTCAAGAGATTTGTTGAGGGACTAAGGCCGCAGATTGCCAGATTGATCCATTACATGGAGGAGACTTCATTTGCCTGGGTCATTGATGAGGCGCTCCAGAAGGAGGCACTAGTACCGACAGACAGGCTTGATGGTCTTCAGAAGAAGAAGTTTCGGCCCCAACATTCAGGGGGTCAGCCAGCTCATTCTGAGGGTACTCCCAAGGTAGTGGATCTGCCACAGGGCGGATGTCATAACAGTTCTAGAGTTTCAAGACCAGGGCCGTCATCTGGAGGACCGCAACGGAGATCTGGGCCACCGCAGTGTAATCGATGTCCCCAGAAGCACCGCGGGATTTGTTGGAGACGGTCAGAGGGATGTTTCAGTTGTGGGCAGTCTGGACACTTCTGAAAGGATTGTCCTAATAAAGGCAATCAGCAGCCTAATCAAAGCAGAGGAAAGGCACCAATGTCAGTGAGTTCTGTAGCTCACATGGGTCAAACTCAAGGAGGAGCCAGCGAGCTGGTGGTTGAGAGAGGTCTACTGCACAGGTGTTTGCTATGAACCAAGAGGTGCTGAGGCGTCCAGGGCAGTGGTGTCAGGTAATATTATGGTTTGGTCTGCCATTGCTTATGTCTTATTTGATCCGGGTGCTACGCACTCTTTTGTATCTACCTTGTTTACTGCTAAGTTGTCAGGGATATCTTCTGTGCTTGAATTGCCCCTTGTGGTGTCTACGCCTACGGGCATTTCTGTGATGGCAAAGGCAATCTTTCGAGGCTACGAGGTTGTCATTTGTGGACATGGGCTGATAGCTGATTCGACACTCCTGCCGATGTTGGAGCTTGATGTGATATTGGGCATGGACTGATAAGCAAACCATTTTGCCTCAGTGGATTGTAGGGCTAAGACTGTGACCTTCAGTAAGCCCGGGATGCCCCGGTTTACCTTCTAGGGTGAGGGAAGGGGTGAGCCGTTAATGGCAATATCAGATCTTAAGGCTCGGAAGTTACTTTTTGGCGGGTGTCAATCATTTTTGGCCTTTATATCAGTGGTAGAGGAAGGTGGAGGTGTGGCCAAAGACATCGGGAGAACGCTTGTAGTATGCAGGTTCTCTAATATGTTTCAGGAGGAGTTTCCAGGGTTACCTCCAGAGAGAGAGATCGAATTCTGTATCGATTTGCAGCCAGGGGTGAAGCCGATCTCCATTCCTCCGTATCGGATGACACCAGCTGAGTTGAGGGAGTTGAAGTCCCAATTATAGGAGTTGCTTGATCTGGGTTTCATTCGCCCCAGTGTTTCGCCTTGGGGTGTTCCATGCGGATGTGCATTAATTACCGACAACTTAACATGGTAACAGTGAAGAATCGGTACTTGTTGCCCAGGATTGATCATTTGTTTGATCAGCTTCAGGGAGCGTAGTGGTTTTCTAAGATTGACTTGCTATTAGGGTATCAATAGTTGAGGATTCGAGACAGTGACGTCCCTAAGACTTCTTTCAGGTCAAGGTACGGGCACTTTGAGTTACCGGTGATGTCTTTCGGGCTAACTAATGCACCCGCAGTATTTATGGACCTATTGAACCGAGTGTTCAAAGAATACCTGGATAAGTTTATGATTGTGTTCATTGATGACATTTTGATTTATTCCAGGAGCAGGGAGGAGCACGCTTAGCACCTCAGGGTAGTTCTGGAAACTCTCATGGAACACAAATTGTATGCCAAATTCACCAAGTGCGAGTTTTGGCTGGAGAGCGTAGGGTTTCTTGGCCATGTGGTGTCCAAGGAAGGAATAAAGGTGGACCCTGCAAGGATAGAGGCAGTTCAGAACTGGAAGTTTGTGGAGAATTTCTTCAGGATTGTAGCGCCATTGACCCGCCTGACCTAGAAGAAGGTCAAGTTCGAATGAGACAGTAAGTGCGAGGAGAACTTTCTTAAGCTCAAGGACTGCTTGACGTCGGCGCCAATTTTAGTAGTACCCTCGGGTGCAGGAGTTTTTGTTGTTTATTGTGATACCTTCCGAGTCGGCTTGGGTTACATGTTGATGTAGAATGGAAGAGTGATAGCCTATGCCTCCTTGCAGTTGAAGGTTCACGAGAAGAATTACCCAATCCATGACCTTGAGCTGGCAGAGGTGGTGTTCGCATTGAAGCTATGGCGTCACTATCTTTATGGAGAGGCTTGTGAGATATACACTGATCATAAGAGCCTCCAGTTTTTGCTTACCCAGAAGGAGTTGGACCTGAGGCAGAGAAGATGGCTGGAGCTGTTGAAGGACAATGACTGCACGATCATGTACCATCAAGGGAAGACTAATGTGGTAGCTGATGCCTTGAGCAGGAAATCTTTGGGCAGTTTAGCGCATTTGGTGGTCAGGAGGTGGCCGTTGGCTCAAGAGTTGGCCTTATGATTTGATAGAGCAGTCTTGACAGTGTCAGAATCGGGTGCGTTGGTGGCCCACTTGAGAGTACAGTCGGCGTTGGTTGAAATATTGCGGGCAGCGCAAGAGGAGGATGCCTTTTGTGCACTTACTAAGCATCTGGCCAGAATAGGAGATGTAGATAATGGGTTCAGTGTGGACTCAGAGGGCGTCCTGAGGTTTAAGAATCGGATTCTGGTACCAGATATGGCCGAGGTTCGTAGGCAGGTTTAAGAATCGCGGGGTTCACCTTTACCCATTCCTTGGAGACCATATGGCCAAAGAACCCCACACTCTCCAGCTAGAACTCGCACTTGGAGAATTTGGCATACAAGCGGCGCTCCCAGAGAGTCTCTCAAACCATCTGCAAGTGCTCATCATGCTCCTCTCTGCTCCTGGAATATATCAAGATATCATCAATGAAATCTATGTTTGTTTTAGCTTATTGTAATGCCCGAAACTGATGTATCTAACCCGAATCTGATCACCAGAGTGTGACTTATATTTTCAAACTATGTTTTCTGGTCAAAAAGATAGGTTAAATGACTATGTTCAGAAAACTATGCACATTATAAACAAGATTTCAAAATCAGTCCTGATTCATCAACTCAGCATGAAATTTTCAATATAATTGAGTTTCTGCATAATAGGGAAATTAAATCTGAAAATTTACAGAATATAACTCCCAAAATTTTCATCACATCAGATTCATAATCATTAAAATAAATATCATAAAAACCATATTTATTAATCAAGAACAACAAGCATCACAACCCTCTTTAACCAACAACTAACTTTTATGCTCAAGAATTTGAATCAAGAACCCTCATGCCTTCAAGATCAAACCCATCTTTGAAACACATGATATGTTTCCAAAAATCACATATTTAATATCACGCATGCAATTAAATTACAAACATCAAGATTGATGAACAATTTGAATCATAGAAGTCAAGAAAATCTACACCCTTCACTTAGGCAATTCATCGAACACTTGGAGGGCACCCCTTTTCTCCACCTTGGCCGAGCACTCCTAGGATCATCCTAGGATTGCCGAGCCCCATAGGGGAGGATTTAGGACCTCCTCAAGTACGACACACAAAAAGAACGACGAGAATTCAAGAGATTGTCGAAAAACAAATCAAGAACATCTTTGCCTTCTAGAACGGCTTCAAGAATTCGAAGAAACCCGAGAAGGAGGGGTAAAACCACTCACCTAAATACGAAGGAGGATTAGAGGAGAAATCTCAGACGACGACCCTCGAATCCGGCTACGCTCAACGAAGGGGGAAGAGGGGGCGGCGGCTCCACTCCAAGCCGCCGACTTCTAAAAAGGGGAAGATGGAGAGGAGCGGCTCGGCTTGGCTAGGCGGCTCCTTTCTGCTCGTCTCCAAGGGAAAGAGAGAAGAAGAGGAAGGGGGGGGGAGCTCAGCTCGGCTGCTGTGGTTTGAGGACGGCAGCTCCAGGGAAGGGGAGAGGGGCGGCTGGCTCAACTTGGCTCCTCTCTCCTTTCATAGGTTGTGCGGCTCCAATAGGGAGCCGCAAGCCCTAGGGGGGGGGGGGGATTTATAATCCCTTCCCACCTCTTCAACCTTAATCACCGTTAACCCGCTTCTGCCTCAATCTGGATCCAAATCCGCTAACCCACCTTAGCATAATCTAACCCTATGCTAAACACATGCATCAACCAATATGCAACATAATTTAATAATTAAACACATGCAACCACATAGTTAAATAAATTCATCCACGCAAGCAAGAATTTACATAATTCATATTCCTACTTACCTAAGCTCGCAAGTTCGCACCAGACCATGAGTCAACTCGGCTCGACCCCGGACTAGCCCGCAAGGGTGACAAACACAAACATAAAGGAAAAATAAATAAAAAATATATAGGATATAACAATCCTTCCTCAAAGAAAATTCGTCTGCGAATTTCAAAAAAAGAAGACTAAGGACTCATCAGATCATCAAACAATGAAGGATATCGCTTCCACCTCCCAAGTGGCCTCCTGCCCGAAATAGTTCTCCCACCTGACTTTAACCAAGGGAATCTCCTTGCACCTTAATTTTTTGACATGCCGGTCTAGCATCTCAACTGGCCGCTCTTCATAGAAAACTATTGAATCCACCTCCACTGCGGTAGGCTCAATCACATGGGACTCATCCCTAATGTACTTCTTTAGCATAGACACATGGAACACTGGATGCTCTCGATCCATAATAGGAGGTAAGGCCAACTTATAGGCCACAGCTCCCCTGCGCCTGAGAATAGGAAACAACCCAATGAACATAGGGCTTAGCTTTTCTTTCATACCAAATCTCACCATCCATTTCATATGGGACACCTTGAGGAACACCTTGTCCCCCTCAGCAAACTCCACCTCCCTGGCCTTTCCATCAGCATATATCTTCTGGCGACTCTGAGTTGCCAACAGCCTCTCTCCCAACTGCCCTACAAATCTAGGACATATGCTCTCAGTATATCCTCCAGCGTCTGAATAGTCCGCTCTAACTGACCATCTGTCTGAGAGTGAAATGTTGTACTTAACCAAGCCTGAGTTCCCAATGCCTCCTGGAAAGATTGCCAAAATTGAGCCGTGAACTGAGTACCCCGATCAGAGTTGATTATAACCGGAACACCATGATAAGAGACAATTTGATCCAAAAATAACCTTGCATACTGCTCGGCTGAAAAAGTTATCCTAACTGGTATAAAATGTGAAGTCTTGGTTAGGTGATCTACCACTACCCAGATAGAATCATTGCCCTTCCCACACTTTGGCAACCCCGTCACAAAATCCATCGTAATCTTCTACCATTTCCACTTTGGTACTTCTAGGTTCTGGAGCAACTCTGCCGGCTTTAAATGCTCAGCCTTAACCTGCTGACCCACCAGGCACTTAGACACGAACTCGGCCACTTCTCTTTTCATACCTTTCCACCAATAATTCTGTCTTAGATCTCGATACATCTTTGTGGCTCCCTGATGCATAGTATATGTGGACCGATGAGCCATCTCTAGCTCCTGCCTACGAACCTCCGCCATATCTAGCACCACTATCCAGTTTTTAAACCTTAGAATGCCCTCTGAGTCAACACCGAACCCATTATCAACATCGCCCCACCTGGCCAGATCCTTAGTGAGAGCACAGAAAGCATCCTCCTCTGGCATTGCTCGCAACATATCCACCAACGTGGACTGCACCCTCAGGTGAGCCACCAGCGCACCAGAACCTGACACTGACAAGACTGCCCTGCCATCCAAATATATGGCCAAATCCTGGGACAACAGCCTCCTGCTGACTACCAAATGCGCTAGACAACCCAAAGACTTCCTGCTCAAAGCATCAGCCACCACATTAGCCTTCCCCGGATGGTACATGATCGTGCAGTCATAGTCATTCAAGAGCTCAAGCCATGTTCTCTGCCTTAGGTTCAACTCCTTATGAGTGAGCAAATACTGAAGGCTCTTATGATCAGTGTATATCTCACAAACTTCTCCATAAAGGTAGTGATGCCACAGCTTCAATGCGAACACCACTACTGCCAGCTCAAGATCATGAATTGGGTAATTCTTCTTGTGAACCTTCAACTGCCTTGAGCTATAGGCTATCACCTTGCCATTCTGCATCAACACACAACCCAAGCCGACCCGGGAGGCTTCACAGTAAACAACAAATTCTCCCGAGCCCGAGGGTATTGCTAGAACTGGTGCCGACGTCAAGCGGTCCTTGAGCTTCAAAAAGATTTCCTCGCACTTACTGTCCCATTCGAACTTGACCTTCTTCTGAGTCAAGTGGGTCAATGGCGCTGCGATCCAAGAGAAATTCTTCACAAATTTTTTGTAATAACCTACCAACCCCAGGAAATTACGGATCTCAATGACATTAGTCAGCCTCTTCCAATTTTGAACTGCTTCTATCTTCGCGGAGTCCACCTTTAGCCACTCCCTGGACACCACATGGCCAAGGAACCCCACACTCTTCAGCTAGAACTCGCACTTGAAGAATTTGGTATACAAGCGGCGCTGCCAGAGAGGCTCGCAAACCATCTGCAAGTGCTCATCATGCTCCTCTGTGCTCTTGGAATATATCAAGATATCATCAATGAAATCTATGTTTGTTTTAGCTTACTGTTATGCCCGAAACTGATGTATCTAACCCGAATCTGATCTCCAGAGTGTGACTTATATTTTCAAACTATGTTTTCTGGTCAAAAAGATAGGTTAAATGACTATGTTCAGATAACTATGCACATTATAAACAAGATTTCAAAATCAGTCCTGATTCATCAACTCAGCATGAAATTTTCAGTATAATTGAGTTTCTGCATAATAGGGAAATGAAATCTGAAAATTTACAGGATATAACTCCCAAAATTTTCATCACATCAGATTCATAATCATTAAAATAAATATCATAAAAACCATATTTATTAATCAAGAACAACAAGCATCACAACCCTCTTTAACCAACAACTAACTTTTATGCTCAAGAATTTGAATCAAGAACCCTCATGCCTTCAAGATCAAATCCATCTTTGAAACACATGATATGTTTCCAAAAATCACATATTTAATATCACGCATGCAATTAAATTACAAACATCAAGATTGATGAACAATTTGAATCATAGAAGTCAAGAAAATCTACACCCTTCACTTAGGCAATTCATCGAACACTTGGAGGGCGCCCCTTTTCTCCACCTTGGCCGAGCACTCCTAGGATCATCCTAGGGTTGCCGAGCCCCATAGGGGAGGATTTAGGACCTCCTCAAGTACGACACACAAAAAGAACGACGAGAATTCGAGAGATTGTCGAAAAACAAATCAAGAACATCTTTGCCTTCTAGAACGGCTTCAAGAATTCGAAGAAACCCGAGAAGGAGGGGTAAAACCACTCACCTAAATACGAAGGAGGATTAGAGGAGAAATCTCGGACGACGACCCTCGAATCCGGCTACGCTCAACGAAGGGGGAAGAGAGGGCGGCGGCTCCACTCCAAGCCGCCGACTTCTAGATAGGGGAAGATGGAGAGGAGCGGCTCGGCTTGGCTAGGCGGCTCCTCTCTGCTCGGCTCCAAGGGACAGAGAGAAGAAGAGGAAGGGAGGGGGGAGCTCGGCTCGGCTGCTGTGGTTTGAGGACGGCAGCTCCAGGGAAGGGGAGAGGGGCAGCTGGCTCAACTTGGCTCCTCTCTCCTTTCATAGGTTGTGCGGCTCCAATAGGGAGCCGCAAGCCCTAGGGGAGGGGGGGGGATTTATAATCCCTTCCCACCTCTTCAACCTTAATCTCCTTTAACCCGCTTCTGCCTCAATCCGGATCCAAATCCGCTAACCCACCTTAGCATAATCTAACCCTATGCTAAACACATGCATCAACCAATATGCAACATAATTTAATAATTAAACACATGCAACCACATAATTAAATAAATTCATCCACGCAAGCAAGAATTTACATAATTCATATTCCTACTTACCCAAGCTCGCAAGCTCGCACCGGACCATGAGTCGACTCGGCTCGACCTCGGACTAGCCAAGTAGGGTGACAAACACAAACATAAAGGAAAAATAAATAAAAAAATATCTAGGATATTACAATCCTTCATTAAAGAAAATTCATCCTCAAATTTCAAAAAAAGAAGACTATGGAGTCACCAGAACATCAAACAATCAAGGATATCGCTTCCACCTCCCAAGTGGCCTCCTGCCCGAAATTGTGCTCCCACCTGACTCTAACCAAGGGAATCTCCTTGCACCTCAATTATTTGACCTGCCGGTCTAGCACCTCAACTGGCCGCTCTTCATAGGAAACTATTGAATCCACCTCCACTGCGGTAGGCTCAATCACATGGGACTCATCCCGAATGTACTTCTTTAGCATAGACACATGGAATACTGGATGCTCTCGATCCATAATAGGAGGTAAGGCCAACTCATTGGCCACAGCTCCCCTACGCCTGAGAATAAGAAACAACCCAATGAACATAGGGCTTAGCTTTTCTTTCTTACCAAATCTCACCATCCATTTCATATGGGACACATTGAGGAACACCTTGTCCCCCTCAGCAAACTCCACCTCCCTGGCCTTTCCATCAGCATATATCTTCTGGCGACTCTGAGTTGCCAACAGCCTCTCTCCCAACTACCCTACAAATCTAGGACATATGCTCTCAGTATATCCTCCAGCGTCTGAATAGTCCGCTCTAACTGACCATTTGTCTGAGAGTGAAATGTAGTACTGAACCGAACCTGAGTGCCCAATGCCTCCTGGAAAGATTGCCAAAATCGAGTCGTGAACTGAGTACCCCGATCCAAGTTGATCATAACGGGAACACCATGACAAGAGACGATCCGATCCAAAAATAACCTTGCATATTGCTCGGCTGAAAAAGGTATCCTGACTGGTATAAAATGTGAAGTCTTGGTTAGGTGATCCACCACTACCCAGATAGAATCATTGCCCTTCCCACACTTTGGCAACCCCGTCATAAAATCCATGGTAATCTTCTATCATTTCCACTTTGGTACTTCTAGGTTCTAGAGCAACCCTGTCGGCTTTAAATACTCAGCCTTAACCTGCTGACACACCAGGCACTTAGACACGAACTTGGCCACTTCTCTTTTCATACATTTGCACCAATAACTCTGCCATAGATCTCGGTACATCCTTGTGGCTCCCTGATGCATAGTATATGTGGACCGATGAGCCCATCTCTAGCTCCTGCCTACGAACCTCAGCCATATCTGGCACCACTATCCGGTTTTTAAAGCTCAGAATGCCCTCTGAGTCAACAACGAACCCATTATCGACATCGCCCCTCCTAGCCAGATCCTTAGTGAGAGCACAGAAAGCATCCTCCTCTGGCACTGCTCGCAACATATCCACCAACGTGGACTGCACCCTCAGGTGAGCCACCAGCGCACCAAAACCTGACACTGACAAGATTGCCCCGCCATCCAAACATATGGCCAAATTATGGGACAACAACCTTCTCCTGACTGCCAAATGCGCTAGACAGCCCAAAGACTTCCTGCTCAAAGCATCAGCCACCACATTAGCCTTCCCCGAATGGTACATGATCGTGCAGTCATAGTCCTTCAAAAGCTCAAGCCATGTTCTCTGCCTTAGGTTCAACTCCTTATGGGTGAGCAAATACTGAAGGCTCTTATGATAAGTGTATATCTCACAAGCCTTGCCATAAAGGTAGTGACTCCACAGCTTCAATGAGAACACCACTGCTGCCAGCTCAAGATCATGAGTTGGGTAATTCTTCTTGTGAACCTTCAACTGCCTTGAGGTATAGGCTATCACCCTGCCATTCTGCATCAACACACAACCCAAGCCGACCCGGGAGGCTTCACAGTAAACAACAAATTCTCCCGAGCCCGAGGGTACTGCTAGAACTGGTGCCGACGTCAAGCGGTCCTTGAGCTTCAAAAAGATTTCCTCGCACTTACTGGCCCATTCGAACTTGACCTTCTTCTGAGTCAAGCGGGTCAATGGCGCTGCGATCCAGGAAAAATTCTTCACAAATTTTCTATAATAACCTACCAACCCTAGGAAACTACGGATCTCAATGACATTAGTCGGACTCTTCCAATTTTGAACTACTTCTATCTTCGCGGGGTCCACCTTTACCCCTTCCCTGGACACCACATGGCCAAGGAACCCCACACTCTCCAGCTAGAACTCGCACTTGGAGAATTTGGCATACAAGCGGCACTCCCAGAGAGTCTCTCAAACCATCTACAAGTGCTCATCATGCTTATCTCTGCTCCTGGAATATATCATGATATCATCAATGAATACTATTACAAATTTATCCAAGTATTCCTTGAACACTCGGTTCATCAGGTCCATAAATGCTGCAGGTGCATTAGTCAGCCCAAAGGACATCACCAGGAACTCAAAGTGCCCATTCCTCATCCTGAAAGCAGTCTTGGGGACGTCACTATCCCGGATCCTCAATTGATGGTACCCTGACCGCAGGTCAATCTTAGGAAACCACTGAACCCCCTAAAGTTGATCAAATAAATCATCAATCATGGGCAGCGGGTACAGATTCTTCACCGTCACCTTATTAAGCTGCCGGTACTCAATGCACATCTGCATGGACCTATCTTTGTTTTTCACCAAGAGCACTAGAGCACCCCAAGAAGAAACATTTGGACGAACGAAGCCCAACTCAAGCAGCTCCTACAACTGGGATTTCAACTCTCTCAACTCAGCTGGTGTCATCCGATATGGTGGAATGGAGACCAGCTTCACCTCTGGCTGCAAATCAATACAAAACTCGATCTCCCTCTCTGGAGGCAACCCTGGCATAGACACAAAGGCCAAGAAGGACTGGCATCCGCGCAGAAGTAGCTTCCGAGCCTTGAGAGCTGAAATTGCCATCAACGAATCTCCCCTTGCCTCACCTTGGAAGGTAAATTGGGGCAATCCTGGCTTACTGAAGGTCATAGTCTTAGCCTTGCAATCCACTGAGGTGAAATGGTTTGCCAACCAGTCCATGCCCAAGATCACATCAAGCTCCAGCATCGGCAGGAGTGTCAATTCGGATATCAACACATGCCCATAAATGATAATCTCGTAGCCTCAAAGACTATCTGTGCCATCACAGAAACGCCCGTAGGCGTAGACACCACGAGAGGCAAATCAAGAACAAAGGGTTTCCCTGCCAACTTAGCAGCAAATATAGCAGATACAAAAGAGTGCGTAGCACCCGGATCAAATAAGACGTATGCAATAGCATAACCAACAACAAGGTTACCCGGCACTACTGCCTTGGACGCCTCAGCGCCCTCTTGGTTCATAGAAAACACCAGTGCAGCGGGCCTCTCTGAACCACCAGCTCGCTGACCTCCTCTTTGAGTCTGATCCCTCTGAGCTACGGAACCCACGGACATCGGTGCCTTTCCTCTAGTATGATCAGGTTGCTGACTGCCCTTGCTAGGACAATTCTTTTTGTAATGCCCAGTCTGCCCACAGCTAAAACATACCTTTGAACGTCCCCAGCAAGCCCCCCAGTGCTTCTTGTGACATCGGTTACACTACTGCGGCCCAGGTCTCTGCTGCGGACGTCCAGATGACGCCCCTGGTCCTGCACCCATGTGGCGTCTGGAACTATTATGACCACCGCTCTTCTATGGATCCGCTGTCCTGAAAGTCCCATTTGAGTGAGCTGGTCGGCCCCCCAAAGACTAGGGCCAAAACTTTTTCTTCTAGGGACCATCATGTCTGTCTGTCGGTACCAGTGCCTCTTTTCAGAGCGCCTCATCTACAACCCGAGCAAAGGAAGTATCCTCTGTGTAATGGATGAGTCTAGTGATGTGCGGCCTCAACCCCTCAACAAACCTGTTAACCCTGGTGGTCTCTGTGGCTATCATGGTGGGATGGTACTTCGAGAGTCGAGTGAACTCCATTTCATAATCTGTCATCGACATACTGCCCGTCTAACACAATAGCTCAAACTCTTTCGCTCGCCTATCCCGGATGCTCATCGGCAGGTTGTAAGACTCGAAAAAATTTCCTAATATAAAAATCTATTTTTGTGCAGCGCGCTGGACCCGGGGTTAGTCGAGTCGAGCCTCGAAATCATCTCAAGTAGAAGGTATGACTCGACTAATGATGTATGAAGTTAAATTGGTTTAATGGTTCTTTCCTTTTATGTATTTGTAGCTTAATTGAATTTAAGATCGACTCATGTTACACATAGAGTCGGAACCCAAATCGAACTCGGACTGAGTCGAGTCAGTGTTAAGTTGTAAGGGCAATTAAGGCATGTTAGATAAGGGAATAAAATCCCTCATCATAGCTACCGTGCGGCTCATCTAGGAGCCACACAAAGCAGTGAATAGGGAGAGGGGGAGAAGGAGCAAGGAGGAGAGATCTTGGTCGATCCGGAGATCGCATCGTCACCTGAAGATTTGAGATCGCCAACGTCTGATTCTTCATCTTCCTCAAGCAAAGGTGAGTGGTTAACATGTTTTTGAAGGGAGGCGGGTTGCCGACCCTATGGATCTTGAAATCAGGTTTCTCCGCGAGTTGTTTTGCCGATCGACGTGTTCTTTCGTATTGGAACTTCATCGATTTGTGTACCTACAAATTTGTACTTTCAAATCGTGATTTTCTTGCTTCTATATGGGCTGGTCGAGTCGAGGAAAAAAGGGAAAAGATCATGCTAAAATTTTCCCCAATTTTCTCGCTCATCTTGCAACTTGTAGATCGCTTTATATTCGTTATATGTTGGATCTTTGTATTGATACTTGTGTTGTTGTCTCAACAATTTCACCTCCCTTAGAGGGCTCGGCCGAGCAATTGAGAGGGGTGGAAAACTCGGGGCTGTCGAATCTATACGCTGGATTTCATGTTACGTCGTTTTAAATTCCTACTTACATGCTTAGTGTTAGGTTCAAATTATATTATATGATTGTTGTCCATCTTGAGAATTGATAGCAACTGTAGATCTATATTCTAAAGATTATGGAAATGTTCTTGCTAATGCATATGTTGACATGATGGTTATGGTACATGTATCAAAGGAAAGGTTTCATTGAATTTCAGATATCATGTTTAATTGTTGCTATGTTTATTACATGTTCCTTATTGGTTTAATCCATGAAATGTTTCATTAATTGGTTAAATTCTTTATTTTTGAATCATGTGGCTATACATTGTATATGACGTGAAGTAATTCATCTATAGCTTGTATGTTGTCCCATTTTGTTATTGGGTACATTTTCAAGTTTATGACATGTATTTCACATTAGTAAGGATAGTATATGATGCTAGATGATTAACATGAAAAATATGAGGTGTGTGCTATTTATGGAAACTCAAAGGTAGACTAGTTAGGTTTTACACCTAAGAAATAATTAGCGAGCAATAGTGCACGCATGTTTTGACCCATAAATAAATGGCTGAACACGGGCGGACGCCCGGGATTTTAAACAAGGAAGCTCTAGGACACTTACTTGTGTGATGTGTTTGTGATGGTCTGCCGAGATGCCAGAGTAGTCGGAATGACGAATGCATGACTCGGCCAGTGATTGGGTCTTGAGATATCACCAACGAGCCCACTAGGTGTCAGACCCCAATTGGGTGGGACTAGCTATCCCTACCCTAGACGGTGTACTAGTAGACCATCCTAGTCGATGGCCCAGGATTTCTTAACTTCATTTTGATATGGTGTGGCCCGAGCGACCAGTGTGATTCTACCTTGTATGGAAGGGCCTGGTATAGCCGAAATTCCTAGACCATAAGTAAGCCTTAAGGGCCGGATGCCAAGTGGCTTAATTAGGCTGTTATGGCAGGTTTCTCTCATATATGGTCTATACAGAATGACTCACGGAGTCGGTAGTCATATCAAAAGTAACTTACCTCCCTGTCTATATATTATGTTGCCTTATAGGTTTATGCATGCCTAATCGAGGATTATGTAGAGGTTTGGAAGAACCGCTCACTGAGTCCCAAGTGGACTCACGGTTGTTTCTTTTTGTTTTGCATAGCATGATCAGTGATTTGAGGCTTGTCGTCATGGTGCAGCTGGAGGGCAGGCGGTGGTGCCAAATCTCGTAGCGGCGTCCTTTAGTCATAGTCCAGTTGTTGTGTTGTCATTTTTCCTACACTGATAGTTATTGTTTTTAAAAAAAAAAAACTTGTAATAAACTTGAATTGAGATGTTCCAGTTTGTGAAGATGTTATCTTTTCTTCTTTTATTTGAAAAACATATTTGTGAACTTTGAAAAGTTAAATAAAATTTTATTGTGGCTTCTTCTATCCGATGTGTTCTAGTTTTCTTGATGGTCAGTGTAGGTAGTAGGCTACAGGGTAGTATGTAGACCCTGGCCGGTCACACGACCCTCAGTTGGGGTGTGACATAGGTACTTCTCAACGATAGCAGCTATAAACTCCTCCCAAGTAGGGGGTGGTGTATCTGCTACTCTGCGGTCCCTCCAGGTGTGAAGCCAATCCTTGGCTGGACCTCTCAGTTGTAACCTGATTAGTCGAGCGGTCGTCTCAGAAGAACAACCAAGCTCCCTGCACAACTCATAGCAATCTCCAAGGAAACTGGTAACCTACACCCGTTGATATGTCCCTATATACCCTGGTGACCTGAATTCAACAAAATTAGCATATGAAGGTGCTCTGGGGGCTCTGACCACCGGTACCATTGGCTGGACCACCTCTTGTGCTGTGGGTGCTGTCGGTTCTGGTTGTGGCTGCTGCCTCATCTTCTGCTCCTTGCGGATTGCCTCAGTCAGCTCAGCCACTCGGGCCTGCAATTGAACAACCTTGGGATCCTGTCCCACATCCTCTCGAGCCTACAGTGGTCTCCCGCGACCCCGGGCCCGGCCTCGGCCTCGGCGCTCAGTAGAGTTGATGTCACTACCGCTCCTTACGGCATCGAAGGCCTCCATCAATCTGGAATCACTAGAAAGAAAATATCAAAATTAGACAATTTAATTCACCCTAAGTTGTTAAGTAACTAAACCACAAGTCGCGTTGAGGTGCAGAGTTTGCCCATTGATCTCATAACATACCCCTACCGTATACTGACAAGCTAGCAATGCCCTATACGATGACAACTCTAGGTCATAGTCGGACCGAACCACATGCTCTGAAACCACATTGTCACGCCCCAAATTCAGGGTCACGTGACCGGCCAGGGTATACGTGTCTATACCCCGCAGCCTAACTCATGCACATGCCAACTCATAAAAATAGCCGAATAAATAACAGATTTTATTAATAAAAAGAACCAAAATAGATTTTTATTTCAAAACATCAAAGTTTTTAATAAATAGTTCAAGTGCGAAAATAAATGAACCAAAGAGCAATAGTTCTCTTAACAAATAAAAGCTGAATAAAACATGAACGTCCCCACGGGACTACAACTCTAAAATATCAAATTACAAGTGCATGATCAAACTACTACAGACTCGACTACGACCCCTAACTAGGACTGCTATGATATCAATGTAGCTCGTCTACCCTCCGGTCGCGTCGAGTGCTCTAGCCCACCTCACCGGTCAGGTTCTGCAAAACAAAATCAAATGACAATGGGTGAGTTCGAAAGAACTCAGTGAGCGGTTCTACGAACTCCCAGAAAAAACAAAACACATATATGATGCATAAAGCAAAACTCCTGACTCAAGCAGGATAGGTCACAAGGGAGTAACCAGCTAACAGGACATCTGGCCACCACCTGCCCTAAGGTAGCCAACACCCAAACGGTGAAGATCAACAAGCCTAAGCCTTCCATGCCTTAAGGCAACAAAACATACTAGGATAATCGGGATGGCCCTCCGAAATTATCCTAATATAAAGAAACTCGGGAGCAATCTGGATTGGCCCATCCGAACTTGCTCCGTGAGACGCGTAGGAACAATCAGGAATCGCCCATCCAAACTTACCACTTTAAGATATCACAGAAATAGTCGAGATTTGCCAATCCGAACTTATTCCTTAAAAGCACCACGAGAATAATCGGGATTTGCCCGTCCGAACTTATTCCATGAGGCCAAACCAGAATAATCGAGATTTGCCCATCAGAACTTATTCCTTTAAACATAGAATCTTGGGAACAATCGAGATTTACCCATCCAAACTTGTTCCACAAGATACGCATGAACAATCGGAATTTGCTCATCCGAACTTGTTCCACAGGTTGAGAATTAGTCATCCAACCTTCCTGCCTAGCTCGTAATTCGGCTCCTCAATGAGCCTCTCCGCCATTCATAAAGATATGGCGAAATATGACTTAAGTCAAGTCTCTCCTACGGTGTCTTAGGGGTATCCTTATTGGGAAGCGTCTCAACACTCCAATACCCGACCCCAACTCTTTGACCCGTAATGTCATAACCCATGAGATTTTATTTTATGCATAACTTTATTTGTTGGTTCTTAACAGGTTATGCTAACCCCTTGCTCAATTATAATTATGCAACTAAAATTTAGATTACCAAGATTAGGGTTTTGTTTTAGCTTACTATTATGCCCGATACTGATGTATCTAACCCGAATCTGGTCTCCAGAGTGTGACCTATATTTTTAAACTATATTTTCTGGTCAAAACGATAGGTTACATGACTATGTTCAGAAAACTATGCACATAATAAACAAGATTTCAAAATCAGTCCTGATTCATTAACTCGGCATGAAATTTTCAGCATAATTGAGTTTTAGTATAATAGGGAAATTAAATCAAAAAATTTACAGAATATAACTCCAAAAATTTCCATCATATCAGATTCATAATCATTAAAATAAATCTCATAAAAACCATATTTATTAAGCTAGAACAACAAGCATCACAACCCTCTTTAACCTAGAACCAACCTTTATGCTCAAGAATTTAAATCAAGAATCCTCATGCCTTCAAGATCAAACTCATCTTTAAAACATATGATATATTTCCAAAAATCACAGATTTAATATCAAGCATGCATTTAAATTACAAGCATCAAGATTGATGAATAATTTGAATCATAGAAGGCAAGAACATCTACACCCTTCACTTAGGCAATACATTGAACACTTGGAGGGCACCCCTTTTCTCCACCTTGGCCGAGCACCCCTAGGATCATCCTAGGGTTGCCGAGCCCTATAGGGAAGGGTTTAGAGCCTCCTCAAGCATGGCACACAAAAAGAAATGCGAGAATTCGAGAGATCGTCGGAAAATGAATCAAGAACATCTTTACCTTCACGAACGGCTTCAAAAATTCGAAGAAATCCGAGAAGGAGGGGTAAAACCACTCACCTAAATAGGAAGGAGGATCAAAAGAAAAATCTTGGACGACGGCCCACGAATCCGACTTCAAGAGATGGCAGCTCGACTCAACGAAGGGGGAAGAGAGGCTGCGGCTCCACTCCAAGCCATCGGCTTCAAGAAAGGGGAAGAGGGAGAGGGGCGGCTCGGCTTGGCTAGGTGGCTCCTCTCTGCTCGGCTCCAAGAGAAAGAGAGAAGGAGAGGAAGGGGGGGTGCTCGGCTTGAGGACGGTGGCTCCAGGGAAGGGGAGAGGGGAGGATGGCTCGGCTTGGCTCCTCTCTCCTTTCACAGCTTGTGCGGCTCCAATAGGGAGCCGCAAGTCCTAGGAGGGGGGGGATTTATAATCTCTTCCCACCTCTTCAACCCTAACCTCCTTTAACCTGCATCTGCCTCAATCCGAATCCAAACCCGCTAACCCATCTTAGCTTAATCTAACCCCATCTAAACACATGCATGAGCCAATATGTGACATAATTTAATAATTCAAACATATGCAACCACATAATTAAATAAATTCATCTACGCAAGCAAGAAATTACATAATTCATATTCCTACTTACCCGAACTCGCAAGCTCGCATCGGACCATGAGTCAACAACTCGGCTTGACCCCGGACTAGCCCGCTAGGCTGACAAACACAAACATAAAGGAAAAATAAATTGAAAAAAATATCTAGGATATTACACCCTAAACCCTAGGTTTCCAACTGAAGACATACATGCCGAGGACTCTGACAGTCGGGGAGTCGGGGAGGACTATCGCTAGTCGTCGCTTGCTCGTCGTCGCCAGAGTCGGGGAGGAAAAGAGGTTATCTTAGTCGCCTGTGAGTGAAGTGGAGTGTCAGGGAGGAAAAGAGGAAAGGAGGGACTCAGGGGGTGGGGGTGGTGATGCTAGTCGTCGCCTGCTCGTCATCGCCGGAATTGGGGAGGAAAAACTATCGCTTTAGTCACTTGTGAGTGAAGTGGAGTCGGGGAGTGAGAAGCTGAAACGTCGACTTGGGCGAGAGAACAGAGACGTAATTTTCGGGAATGGGGGATAAAGTAACGTTTGGGTTAACAGTGTTAATGGGGTTAACTTTCCGGTTAATCCCATTAATTAAATATGAGTGTAATCTAGGTATTAATCAAGTTACTTTCTGGTTTTTGGAAAAACCAAACAGTGTAATCTAGGTATTAATCAAGTAATCATGCTTTGCGTTGTTCCCTATAATTTTAAAAATAAAAACTTTTAAAATAAAATTTTATATTATATATATCAATATATACAAATAGAAATATAGATTAATCTATCAATTTTTTTGATATTTTTTATACTTCTTAACATAATTTTAATTTTAAATTATATAAATTTAAAACTAATTTTTATTATTTTAGAAAATTTGGTTATTTTAAACTTCAATTGTAATTTAAAGTATATTTCAATATTCTTAATAATTTAAATTAAAATTTTAAGATTAAATATTTGCAAACTAAATTAACACAAGTTACCATATTATGTTAGATTAGGGATTTAAGATGAGGTAAAGATAAGCAAAAAAATAAAAAAATACGAAGGTATAAGTGAAAGATCAATGAGAAAATTTTGGGTGGAAAAACATTTGGGCAGTGGAAATTTAGGCTGATAATTAGATTAAGGATTTCAGAGGATCAAAGATAAGAAATAAAATTAAAAAGGCAAGGTATAAGTGGAAGATATATGAAATTAAATTTTATATTTTAATATATCATTATATATAAATAGAATAGTTTATCAAAAAAATTAATATTTTTCATACTTCGCAACATAATTTTATTTTGAAAACTATATAAATTCAAATTTAAAACTAATTTTTATAATTTTTTTAAAAAATAGTTATTTTAAACTTCAATTGTAAATTAATTTTTAAATTAATATTAAAATAAATTTAAAATATATTTTAATATTCTTATTAATTTATATTAAATATGTGTATAGCTAAATTTTCAGAAATAAGTTACCATATTATATTAGAGTAGGGATTTAAGATGAGGTAAAGATAAGAAATAAATTTAAAAAGGCAATGGTATAGGTGGAAGATCAAAGAGAAAATTTTGGATGAAAAAATTTGGGCGGTGGAAATTTAGGCTGGTAAAGATAATAAATAAAATTAAAAAGACAAGGGTAGAAGTGGAAGATCAAAGAGAAATATTTGGATGGAAAAAATTTGGGCGGTGGAAATATAGGCCGGTAATTAGATTAGGGATTTAAGAGGGTTAAATATAAGAAATAAACTTAAAAACACAAATGTATAAGTGAAAGATAAAGATAAAAATTTTGGTGAAAAAAATTTGGGCGGTGAAAAAATTAGGCGGGCTTGACATGTTGTTTCCTTATATATAGATAATATTTTAAGGAGTAAATATTCTTGTTACAAAAGTTAATTTTTTTCTAGTTTAGACAACAATAATGATCAAATGGGTAAACTAGGCCTAATTAATAAGTGTAGTTATATCGAACTATGATTGGTCTTAATTGGTTAGTCTATTTAGATTTCATCGGGTTAACTTAAGATTAGAGATTA
Source organism: Canna indica (assembly GCA_034359265.1). Lineage (NCBI taxonomy): Eukaryota > Viridiplantae > Streptophyta > Magnoliopsida > Zingiberales > Cannaceae > Canna > Canna indica. Next base: position 19,580,938 of record CP136892.1, read on the forward strand.
CAACTCACCTAATGGAATAATTGAACTTCATATGCCTAGACTACTAATCATATTAGAATATTTAAACTGAAGTTGACGATATTGCACTCATCAAGCTTTATTAACTAACATAACTTTCCATGAACTCTTGATGTGAGATTTAATCAGAATGCCATAGTCTCTGTGATACCTGTGTTTGTATGTATTTTGGTTTCAATCGGAGGCTCGGGATGCGCATCGGGGCAAGTTGGAGAGATCACCGGAGATTACGTTCTGAGGTACGACTCATGCGCACGTTAAATTTAGTAAACTAATTTGACTTTAGACTTGATTGGTTGAGTCGGGTTCCTAGAGTCGTTTGGTGTGTTTTGGTCGAGTTATGGGCTTGTGTGAGTGCGAACTTAAGTGATGGGTATTTTGGTTATTTTGGAACTTATATAAAGACAAGTTTTACACATGCACTTATGAGTGAGGGCTGCACCTTGGAGGCTTGTTGCGCAAGCACCCTTAGGCTTTGACGCACATCCCAAGAAGAGGAGGAGGGCCGGTGATATCTTGAAGAGGAGATCTGTCGCGAGAGGTCGTTGATCATCAGAGTCTTTGTTTAGGGCTGGTTTAAGGCTTCAATTTGAGGTGAGTGGCCTTGCTTGTTAAGGGTTTGCTCTCTTTTTGGCGGCCCTAGTGGCTGTACGAAAATCTTGCAAGTATGATGTGCTTTGTGCGGTTTTGGATTGATTCGTGATGTGATTCTTTCTCCATGGTATTGAAACATACTAGAGTGTTATTGGGATAGATTTTGGGGGCTGATTATGCCTCCCTCCCTCAATTCAATTTCAGATGGTAGAACTTCATGTTTTGATTGACTCTATATGCTCAGAGGCTAAGAGTGGTCGAGTTGGCCAACTTTTGGAGTTGAAATTTCATGTTTGGGTTGTTGTTTGAGTGATCGCCCTTGAGGTTATGCATGGCTGCCATAGTCGTGAATTTGGTTATTTTATCAAGATGTTTAGAGGCCAAATCTTCCTCGGATTCATCTAGAAACTTTGGATGAGTTGTGAACTATTATGGCCGGACCATGTGAGTTGATATGGTTGAGAGAAATCTGAGTTTGAGATTGTAATCATGTTGAAATTTATGGTTGAATGCAGGGGCGTATGCAGGATTTTAAAAATGAGAGACATAAAAAAATTTAAAATTGAAATTATAGTGTTCAGTTACAATTTAGGAGTGTGGGGGCTTGCCCTCGCGGTATGGTACAATATAATTATATAAAAATACCTTTAACATAAGACGATCAAAATATATAGATCAACAAATGAGAAATAAATAAAAGTAGTATTTTATAATAAATAAAAATCAACCAATCAAAGTAATATTTAGTTTTGAGCAGAATCATTTATCTTATAAAATTGGAGTTGTATTCACCAAATCAAGAACTATACGATTGTTTAAACCACTTGAAGCTACTCGTTAACAAAGAGATAATATGTATTATTTTCTTTAAAATAATTTAATGATTTATACATAAAAAATTAAATTTCATCAATTTTAAAATAAATACAAAATAAGAATTAATAACAAAAATTAAAGTATAAAATTACTTCTTCTTCTTTTTTGAAAAAAAATGGGGGACAAAATGTCCCCCATTTGATACGCTACATACGCCCTGGTTGAATGTAGGAACTGCTAGACCGAATTTGGATACTTCTATGATTCTATTTTGGCGATTTCCCATGATAGTTTTGTACCCTCGGTTGTAACAAGGATAGGAGACCAAGTTGGCTAAGTTTTTTGATGCTTAAATGCTGGAAATTCTTATGGAGGAGTTGCCATGTGATATGTAGCTTGGTGAGGGTCGGATTGCCCGCCAAGTGTTTAATAAAATGCCCAACCAATGCAATGTGCTGAATTTTAGACCTCCAATCAGCATAATATTGTCGAATTGCCTTGTGTTTGATATAAGACCTCAAGGGGACCGATTTTATGAAATTTATATGCATATCTCACATTATATGAGTTCCTGGAATTTTTGAAAAAATTCTATTTTTCCATTGTAATATGACGACTTGTGTGGCCGGGTAGAATGTCGGGGTGTGACAAATTGCATACGCTCATTGATATATAACCATTTGATCATGTTGTGATATGATATGGCTTCTATAGTCGAGTATGATGAGCCCGAGAAGGGGCGAGTTCGGGTGTGCTCTGTTTTGCGCACAAGGTGCTCGGTAAAGTACATTAGTTATGAATAATACACATGCCATGATTTGTTATGCATCCTTATTATGATTTGTATGATGTATTGTGATTGTGTTCATGGAGGATGACCAACCATTTGACAGGGAGTGGTTAGAGGGGACGCTAATGCTCGGCCCGAAAAGATGGTCTAGGGAGAGCCCAACCGATGACGAGCTTAGGATCTCAATATGGTATCAGAGAGGGCTCATTGATCCACCACCATCTTCAATCGAAATTCTCTTCTGTAGCTGAATCAGCAATCACACTAGCAGATGGCGAAGAATCGTCAATCCACAAGCGCCTCCAGATCTACAGTAGGGGAATCATAATATTGTCTAGAAGAGGGATCTGTCACCGGCGATGCCGAAATGGATTACTTTCCTTATACACTAGCTGACAACAATAACCCAGGTATGAATCTAGTTACAACTCAACTAGTGGGTCATAAAAAAAATTTGACCTAGAGAGAAACTATGATCATCGTCTTGTCGGCTAAGAACAAGGTCGGATTTGTCAACGGAACCCTAGTTCAACCTGATGAGATGACATTCAAATACAAACAGTGGAAGCGTTGTAATTACTTGGTGAGATCATGGATAATCCAGTCAATCTCACCCAATTTGTGTTCCAGTATCATTTTCTCTAAAACTGCAATAGAGATGTGTTCAGATTTAGAGGACAGATTTGAGAGAGGGAACGACCCTCGTGTTTTTGAAATAGAAACGCAGATTTACAACATGAAACAGGAAACGCAAACTATATCAGCATACTATTCAAAATTGAAATCCTTGTGGGATGAATTAGATGCTTTAAGTGTGAGTATGCGCAGCTGCAATTGTTAGTTTGGTCGAGAGAGTAGAATGAGATGCAGGGTTCGTCAGTTTCTTATGGGATTAAATGAAACCTATGTCAGCACCAGAGGTCAAATATTGATTATGAAGCCAACACCTGAGATCAACCAAATTTATGCAATGGTTGAGCAGGAGGAATTGCAGAGACAAACAAAAGCTAATAGCAATCCGATTGTGAAAAGGGTGGCATTGAAAAACATCCACCATGGTGTTGCTACTGGAAACAAAAATATCAAGAACAAACCACCATAGCATAGCAAACTATTTTGTGAATACAGTTAGAGAACAGGACACACAAAGGATAATTGTTATAAGTTGAATAGAGATCCTCCCGGTCATAAATTCTATAATGGCAAGCAGAGAGCTTTTGAACAAAACATGGGTTCAAGACAAGTTAACTACACTATCTGATAACAGTCAGGATGGGAATGCAGTCAAGAATGAATCTGATGAAGGCTCTAGTAGTAAAGAGGGAGGTATCACTGAAGAGCAATATAACAAGCTGCTCAGGACAATGATCAATCTACTTGGACAGAAGGAAACTGAGAATCACCAAGTCAATATGGCAGGTATACCTAGTGTACATTCTAATGCATTTACTTTATCTAAACCTTGGATCCTTGATAGTGCAGTGACAGACCATGTCACCAATAGCTCCTTTACACTTGAAAACATTTGTGTGCCAAAGCCAAATGAAAGAGTTAGCTTACCTAATGGAGAGACAATACCAGTAGCACACGTAGGGAATACCAAGGTTGTTAAACTCGAGAATTTAAGTAAACTCGTGGAGCCTCCGTAAACTCGTAAGAGTTTACCTGATATTAACAAAATAATTTTAAAAAATATTATGCTATAAAATATTATGCTATTATTTGTAGCACAGCTAAATGAAAACTTAAACATTTATGATTTATCTGATAAGAACCGATAGAGATAGGAAAGCTAATTACCCAACTGCACTTAACAATCATCAGATAATTCTATCTTCCAAAACACATACAGAGTGGAGCAACAATTTCCAAAACACACTTTTTTATTCTTAAGATGAGAATAAACTCAATATACCATGTGGAATAATAGTCTTAGCACTGATTGGCAAATGTCATAAAAGACAAGATTCAAATTAAATTAAAAGACATAGCATGGCAGAACTATACTGAACTAATCAACTAAATTGCAGGCTTTGCAGCAAACATAAAGATGGCAGCAGTAGCACCGCAGCAAACAAGATTCAAATTACAGTCGAGATTGGAATTGAAATTGCATAACTATAATTGAACTAATTTGTGCGTTGAAATTGAAGTATAATTGAACTAAATTGATTCTAAATTTCTAATTACAGTGGAGATTGCAGATTGGAGAAGTCGGTGGGTGGAGGGTTACAGTGGAGATTAGAGAAGTCAGTGGAGGCTTACAGCCACAGGCGGAGGCACGGAGCAATGGAGGCACGCCGATGAGTGTAGGTGGAGAAGAAGGCGCCAACGAACACAACAGAATGGAGAAGAAGGGGAGCCGCCGAGCCGCTCAACTGCTGGTGAGTGCAAGTGGAGAAGAAGGCTGTCGAGAAGGCGTAGGTGAAGAGAAGGGGAGAAGCTGGAGATGTAGGTCTCAGGGGAGCCGTCGATGACCCTGAGAGGCTTGCATATGAAGTCGGGTAGATGCCTGTGCGAGAAGGAAACAAGGTCTAGGGCACGAGCGTGTGAGGAAAGATGAAATAACTCAAATAAAGACCGTTGACTCATCAAATTAAATGTTGACTCATGAAATGCGGTCTGATTTGGGTTGTCTTCAAGTGAAGCTGAGGCACATTTGGGTTGCTACATTGAACTCGAGAACTCGGGGGTGAACTCGTGATTTTGACTGAGTTTGACCGAGTTCACCCAAAAATGAGTTTGTGGGCGAGTTATCTCGATTTTGAAACCTAGGATCGTAAACTCGGATGAGTTTATGAGTTAACTCGCGAGTTTGACAACACTGGGGAATACCTACCTAAACAAACACATCCAATTGAACCATGTTTTAGTTGTACCAAACTTTAAATTCAATCTCATGTCAATTAGTAAGTTGACTGAGGAGATGAATTGCTTTGTAGAGTTTAACCCAAATGCTATTGTTATTCATGACCTTGTAACCAAGAAGGTTTTGGGGACTAGTAAGGAAAGCAATGGACTCTATCCGATGGAGGGAGCAAATCATGCAGGCATTTCCAAATTTCATTCGAAAGCCTTTTCGATATCCATTGACAATCATGCCTTATAGCACATTACATTAGGACATGTGTCTAGTTGTAGGATGAAGCTTCTGTCTAAAGCAATTCGTGAACTCAATAAAGATTTTGAGTTTTTTTTTACAATATTTGTCCCATGGCTAAACAATGTAAGCTACCTTTTGTTCCGACCATAAATAAATCATTGTTACCTTTTGATTTAATCCATTGTGATGTATGGGGTCCTCACAAGGTACCCACATATTCTGGTTGTAGATATTTTCTCACTATAGTGGATGATTATAGTAGGAGTTGTTTGACATACTTATTCACTATTAAATCCCAAGTTCCAAACATCCTATTAGAGTTTATCAGTATAGTTCAAACCCAAATTTCCAAAACCATAAAAGCCATTAGGAGTGATAATGGAACTAAAATTTTTAATTCCACTATCAACAACTTCTTGTCAAATCTAGGGATTACTCATCAAAGTTCTTGTGTGGAAACTCCACAGCAAAGTGCAGTGGTAGAGTGTAAACATAGGCACTTGTTACAAGTTGCAACGGAGTCTCAAATATCAATCCAAGTTAGGGATTGCATATTGACTGATCAATCGGTTGCCTAGTCCACTGTTAGATAACCAAAGTCCATTCAAGCTTTTTTATCATGGAGAATATGACATTAGTAATCTTAGGGCCTTTGGTTGTTTGTGTTAAATTAACACACTCATGAATGGTAGGACTAAGTTTGATCCTAGGGCTGATGAATGTATCTTCATAGGGTGTCCTTATGGGAAAAGGGGGTACAAGGTTTCTAACTTTAGAACCAAGTCCATCAGTGTCACAAGAAACATCGAATATGTTGAACATATTTTTCCTTGCAATTCTGAATATATCAGGAAAACCATATTCCTGTTGTAAGAAATTTGACACTAGAATGGGGGTTGAATAGTGTCTGTCCTATTTTCTATTTAATCAATTTTTTTCTTTTATACTCAAACTTAACTTAACTTAAGTGCAAGTATTTCTTAACAGTGGATGTGATCAAATATCAATAACAATGATAGGCAAACAAGAAAGCAATGCAGACAAGAATAATTATAGTGGTTCGGCCAACTGCCTACTCCACTACCTTGGCTCCTCACTAAGAATTTTTAACCACTACTTTATAAAGATTGTATTTCCCTTTGAATACAATGAGGACACTCTTCTCACCATTCTGAGAACCCCTTAAACCTATTCACCTAAGCAAAACACAATTCTACAAAGTTTCCCTAAGTGTTTCCCTAGCACACCTAGTAGCTATTACAGATGAAAAACAAATCTGAAATAAAACCTCAAATACAATGTAAAAGAACTCAAGAATAGAAAGAAAAACCAAAGCTCTTTTCCCAAGCCTCCACGCCTAAAACTCGCCTGAGAATGCACTGGAGTTGCAGCAGAGTTGAAGAAAATAGGCGCTTGAAGAAGAATTTGACCAAAAATTAGGGCACAGCAGATCAATCGCTTTGAATGCTTTTAATCACTTCTTGAATGCTCAATGATTTCACTAAGAAGCTTTTAAGAAGGTGGATGAGGGGTATTAATAATCCCTCAGCTGAACGATGACTCAACGGGTAGAAAAATAGCCGTTACAGCCCATTCGGTCGATCATCAGTCGACCGACCGATCGATCGCTACCCTTTTTGTGGGTTTTTAGCTCTGTTCGGTCGATCGATGGGTCGACTGAAGGAGTCGCAACTTCATCATCCTGAATCTCGTCGACCGTTCGGTCCACCGATGCAATAAAGCTGGGGACGTGGCTTTGTGATTTTTGATCCGGTCAACCGATCGGTCGACCGATGACCCTTCTGCCAAATTTTGGCTTCGATCGGTCAATCGACCGGTCGACCGACGCAGCCTTCTGTGTTTTCTTCACCAACTTCGGTTGATCGACAGGTCGACCGAATGGCTACTGCCATTTTTTCGCAACATTCGGCCGACCGAATAGGCTGCTGCCAAAGGTCTGCCTTGTTCGGTCGACCGAACTCAGGCTGAGGCTGACTTCTACTTAATTTTTGTTACATGCCTTTTTATGGATTTAGTTACCAAGTTTCAACTTGGATAACTTTACAATTTGGCTTGGGATAAAATCATCCTAGGGGTATATTACATGATTTCTACTTGATCTAAGCCCGAGCCTTTCTTTGACATTTTCTACTTCCGTTTCTTTGAGAATCTCTTATTTCGTTTCGTTTGAACGAACTTGGCATGCTTATCGCAACCTCAACCTGAACTCAAAACTTCACATATAAAATAAATACTTATTTTTTATCATCAAAATAAAGATCAAGGCTTAAGAGAGACCCTTAAGCCAACAATCTCCCTCTTTTTGATGATGACAAACATAATATGAAATTTTAAGAAACATATGCATATTTTTTATGAGCTTGAGTTAAGGCATTCATGAGTTAGGACATGCAAGATATGTAACTTAGCATATGCATTCAACTACTTATAACTCAACCTATGCTCCCCCTATCAATGTGCATATCATTCATTTTTATAGCTTTTATAACTCCCCCTAACTATATATATGCATCGTAAAAATCAAGTGTGACCTTACTTTTTCTCCCCCTTTTGACATCAATAAAAAAAGATAAGAATTAAGGTACAATTAATGAATTTCATCATAAAAACCAAGACGGCCATAAAACCAAGTATCATCTACCACTATAGTCTTTCCTATTAATGAAGGCCTATAGAAGGTGAACATCAATAAGTTGCAAAGCCCCATTACAGAGCAGTACATAAGTGTGAGGATACTTTATAGAATGCAAGTTTTGAAAAACATATACATTTTGAAGAAAAAAAAATTAATTACTAGGAAAAGTACAAATTTCTAATTGCATCCTTAAATTTGTAAAGCTTTCTTCTACCAACGGTTTTGTAAATATATCGGCAAGTTGCTTATCGATGGATACAAATTCTACCGATATATCTCCCTTAGTCACATTATCCCTAAGAAAATGGTGCCTTAAATCAATATGCTTAGTTCTAGAGTGTAAAATAGGATTTTTTGTTAAGTTTATTGCACTAGTATTATCACAACGAATAGGTATGCAAGAATACTCAAGTCCATAGTCTAAAAGAGTTTGTTTCATCCAAAGAACTTGTGCACAACAACTAGCCGCAGCGATGTATTCCGCTTCGGTAGTTGAAAGTGCAACTGAGTTTTGTTTCTTTGAAAACCAAGAAACAAGACTCGCTCCTAAGAATTGACAACACTCACTAGTGCTTTTTCTATCTACTTTACATCCGGCAAAATCAGCATCCGAAAAACTGATGAAATCAAATGATGTATGACATGTATACCATAGTCCTAAGTCAATCGTGTCATTTAAATATCTCAATATGCATTTTACCGCACTTAAATGAGACATTTTATGGCAAGATTGAAACCTAGCACATACACAAACACTAAACATGATATCGGGTCTACTTGCGGTTAAGTAAAGAAGACTACTAATCATACCTCGATATTATTTTTCATCAACTTTAATGCCCTCTTCGTCTTTGTTAAGCTTGATGGATGCGCTCATAGGTATAGAAACTATCTTGGCTTCATTCATCCCAAACCTTTTGATGAGCTCCTTTGTGTACTTCGCTTGATTGATGAAGATTCATTTGTTGGTTTTCTTGATTTGAAGACCAAGCATGAAGGAGAGCTCTCCCATCATGATCATCTCAAACTCATCTTGCATACATTTAGCAAACCACTTACAAAGTATTTCATTAGTAGCACCAAAAATTATGTCATCGACATAAATTTAAACTAATAACATATCATTTTCATGATGTTTAATGAAAAGTGAGACATCGACTTTTCCAACATTAAAACCTTGTTCAATTAAAAAAATTGAAAGTTTTTCATACCAAGCCCTAGGGGCTTGTTTTAAACCATATAATGCCCTTTTAAGTTTGAAAACATGATTTGGAAACTCAAAACTTTCAAATCCGGGGGGTTGTTCAACATAGACTTCTTCATTAATTAAACCATTTAAAAATGCATTTTTTACATCCATTTGAAAAAGTTTTAAACCCTTAAAACTAGCATATGCCAAAAGCATTCTAATTGCTTCTAATCTAGTTACGAGAGCATACGTTTCATTATAATCTATCCCTTCTTGTTGATTGTACCCTTGTGCCACTAACCTAGCTTTATTTCTAATAACTAATCCTTCTTCATCTAGCTTATTTCTAAATACTCATTTAGTTCCAATTATAGTTTGTTCACTAGGTCTAGGCACTAAGTCCCATACATCATTTCTAGCAAATTGATTGAGTTCTTCTTGCATAGCTAGTACCCAAAACTCATCTTCTATTGCTTCCTTAATATTCTTAGGCTCTACTTGAGATACAAAAGTTACATATTGACAAATATTCTTAAGTTTAGAACGTGTTACCATTCCCATTAAAGGTTCTCCAATGACTTGGTCCATTGGATGGTCCTTTACCAACCGATATCCTTTAGGGAGAGGTGGTAGAGCTTCTTCTTCTTCATCTTCAACTTGAGGAAGATTCGAGGATGGCGGTTCTTCATGTTGGGTTTCCTCATTATCTTCATCCTCCAATTCTTTATTATGCAGTGTGAGATCCTCAAGTTCCTCACCTACATTCACAATCTTCATATTTCTAGAAGAATCATTAGTTTTATTAAACGTGACATGCATGGATTCTTCAACAATCATGGTTCTACGATTGTAAACTCTATATGTCTTAGAATTAATGGAGTAACCTAGGAAAATTCCTTCATCGGATTTAGAATCAAATTTTCCTAAATTCTCCTTAGTATTTAATATAAAACATTTGCATCCAAAAACATGAAAATATCCCACATTTGGGATTTTACCATTCCAAAGTTCAAAAGGTGTTTACTTAATTTTGGGTCTTAATAAAACTCGGTTAAGAACATAGCAAGAGGTATTTATGGCTTCGGCCCAAAAATACTTAGGCAAATTATTTTCGCATAGCATGGTCCTAACCATCTCTTGTAAGGTTCTATTCTTCCTCTCAACCACCCCATTTTGTTGAGGGGTCCTAGGGGAAGAAAATGTATGTTCAATACCGAAATCATCACAAAACTCGAAAAAAAATTCATTTTTAAACTCCCCTCCATTGTCACTTCTAATTTTTAAAATTGAAACTCATTTTTCATTTGTAACTTTCTTTGCAAACTTTTCGAAAATCTCAAAAGTTTTATTTTTCTTGGCCAAAAAGAAAACCCATGTACATCTAAAAAAATCATCAACTAATACATAACAATATAGCTTTCCACTTAGACTAGCTACATCACATGGACCAAAGAGATCCATGTGCACAAGCTCAAGAATTCTAGATGTACTAACATGATTAATGCTATGAAATGAAGATTTGACTTGCTTACCTAGTTGACATGCATCACAAAGTTTGTCTTTTTCAAATATGATCTTGGATAAGCCTTTAACTAGTTCTTTCCTAGATATCTCTTGGATGAGGCTCATGCTAGCATGTCCTAGCCTTCTATGCCACAACCAAGAGTCATTCTCCATGGCAACTAAGCATCTAACATGAGGATTTGACAAGACATTTAATTCTAAGGTGTAGACATTTTCTTGTCTATTTCCAATAAACATTGAATGTGCACTTCTAATGATACATTTAGATGCTTCAAAAATAATCATGTATCCATTGTCACATAATTGTGATATGCTAATCAAGTTATATTTTAACCCATCAACTAATAAAACATTCTTAATGCATGGGTAAGGGAGTATACCTATGTCACCAATGTCAACAATATTACCTTTGGCATTGTCTCCAAATGTGACATGTCCACCATCTTTGCTTGATAGGGTTGCAAATAAGTTGATGTCACCCGTCATGTACTTTGAGCAACCGCTATCCAATATCCAAGTATTTCTATTTGCTTGAGGATGCTTCTCCATCTATAAAAGGAGAAGAAACCATCTTAGGTACCCAAATTTTCTTGGGTCCTTGAGTGTTAGTTATTTTGGGAACCCATGTAAATCTTGCATTTGGGTTCCTCCTCAAAGCACACTCCTTAGCCATATGGCCAAATATGCCACAAGAAAAGTAATTTCCATTAAATCTTCTTCTAGTATGTGTGTGAGCATGAGAGTGTGATGATTTCTTTTTATGGATAACCTTAGGCATGACATTTTGTATGGTTGTCATCTTTTCATTAAGCATGCAAAGTTCATTTTTCAATGTTAGCATGCTATTATTCAAATGCTCTACTTGATCACTTAAATACTTGATTTCATTTTCTAATTTTTGGTTGTCAATTTCTAAGTCCTTCTTAGCTTTCTCTAGGGTGCATGTCTCTTCCTTAAGGGTGTCTACTTCTTTTCTTAAGGCATTGCATGAAAGTAATAAACTATCATTCTCAAGCTCTAAAGATTTATTTTCCTTTTTGAGGTCTTTGAATTTTCTCCTAATGGCATTAAATTCATTATGCATTTGTTCAAATTCATCTTCTAGCTCTTCTTGAGTAAAAGAAACTTCACCAAAAATAAATTTTACCTCATCATCATTTGCCATCAAGCAAAGATTTGCCTTTTCGCTCTTTGCTTCTTCTTCACTCGACGAGGCCTCGCTTTCATCCCACGTGGCCATCATTGCCTTCTTCTTCTTCTTGTATTTTTCCTTTTTGTAAGGGTTGGAGGTGGAAGCTATCTTGAGAAGTGGGCAATTCCTCCTTATATGTCCGATCTTATTGCAATGGTAGTATGTGTAGCCTCCTCTTTCCTTCCTCATGCCTCCCCTCATAAAACTCATAAATCTTCTTGCTAGCATCGCCATTTCTTCAAGATCGTCCGTCTCTTCCTCGGATGATGACGACTCTTCTACCCGATGTGATGCTTTTAAGACAATGGTCTTGCCTTTAGGGGCATCTTCCTCCTGGTATTGCTTCATGTGGGTCTCATGTGTCATGAGAGACCCAATGAGCTCGGTGATCTTCAAGGTACTCAAGTTCTTAGCTTCCATGATTGTTGTGACCTTGGGCTCCCAAAATTTTGGAAGGGAACGAAAGAGCTTCCTTACCTTCTCCTCTTCCCTTATTTCTCTGCTAAGGTTAGTTAAGCCGTTTATAATATTTTGAAATCTAGCATGCATGGCATCAATGGATTCATGTGATAATATTTTAAACATTTCATAGTCATGCATGAGTAGATTTATTTTGGATTCCTTTACTTGTGAAGTCCCTTCATGTGTGGTCTCTAGGACCTTCCATAATTCATAAGCGGACTTATAGGTAGAAATCCTATTAAATTCATTAATTGATAGACCGCAATTAATGCATTGACGGCCTTTGCATTTGCATTGAAGAGTCTAATCTCTTCTTGGTCTCATTTATCCATATCCTTATCGGGTTGCTTATACTCTACTAAAATCATCCTCCATACATCCATGCCTAGAGATTGTAGGAAGTCATTCATGCGGATCTTCCAGTAGGCATAGTTGTTTTCATCGAATAGTAGTAGAGTATGGGTAGAGGACCCTTGAGCTAATTGGATTCCACTAGACATCTTAATTTGTAGGGAAGATGGTTAAATCTTAACCTACGACCAAGCTCTAATACCAATTATTGTAAGAAATCTAACACTAGAAGGGGAGGTTGAAAAGTGTATGTCCCCGCTTTCTATTTAATCAACTTTTTTTTTTAATACTCAAACTTAACTTAACTTAAGTGCAAGTATTTCTTAACAGTGGATGTGATCATATATCAATATCAATGATAGGCAAACAAGAAAGCAATGCAGACAAGAATAATTATAGTGGTTCGGCCAACTGCCTACTCCACTACCTTGGCTCTTCACCAAGGATTTCTAATCACTACTTTATAGAGTTTGTGTTTCCCTTTGAATACAATGAGGACACTCTTCTCACCACTCTGAGAACCCCTTAAACCTATTCACCTAGGCAAAACACAATTCTACAAAGTTTCCCTAAGTGTTTCCCTAGCAAACCTAGCAGCTATTACAGATGAAAAATAAATCTGAAATAAAACTTCAAATACAATGTAAAAGAGCTCAAGAATAGAAAGAAAAACTAAAGCTCTTTTCTCAAGCCTTCACGCCTTCAACTCGCCAGAGAATGCATTGGAGTTGCAGCAGAGTTGAAGAAAACAGGCGCTTGAAGAAGAATTTGACCAAAAATTAGGGCCCAGCAGATCAATCGCTTTGAAGGCTTTTAATCACTTCTTGAATGCTCAATAATTTCACTAAGAATATTTTAAGAAGGTGGGTGAGGGGTATTTATAACCCCTCAGCTGAACGGCGACTCAACGAGTAGAAAAATAGCCGTTACAGCCTGCTCGGTCGATCATCGATCGATCGACCGATCGATCGCTACCCTTTCTGTGGGTTTTTAGCTCTGTTCGATCAACCGATGGGTCGATTGAAGGAGTCGTAACTTCATCATCCTGAATCCAGTCAACCGTTCGATCCACCGATGCAATGAAGTCAGGGATGCGGCTTTGTGATTTTTGATCCAGTCAACCGATCGGTCGATCGATGACCCTTCTGCCAAATTTTGGCTTCGGTCGGTCGACCGACGCAACCTTCTCCATTTTCTTCACCAACTTCGGTCGACCAACAATTCAACTGAATGGCTGCTGCCATTTTTTTGCAACATTCGGTCGATCGATCGATCGACCGAATAGGCTGCTGCCAAAGATCTGCCTTGTTCGGTCGACCGACCGGTCGACCGAACTCAGGCTGAGGCTGACTTCTACTTGATTTTTGTTACATGCCTTTTTATGGGTTTAGTTACCAAGTTTCAACTTGAATAACTTTACAATTTGGCTTGGGATAAAATCATCCTAGGGGTATATTACATGATTTTTACTTGATCTAAGCCCGAGCCTTTCTTTGACATTTTCTACTTCCGTTTCTTTGAGAATCTCTTCTTTCGTTTCGTTTGAATGAAGTTGGCATGCTTATCGCAACCTCAACCTGAACTCAAAACTTCACATATAGATTAAATATTTGTTTGTTATCATCAAAATAAAGATCGAGGCTTAAGAGAGACCCTTAAGCCAACAATTCCCTGTTTCTGATATATCATAAAACAATCCCACAGAGTTCAGTGGAAAGCATGCTCTCAACATAGAGCAAAACTCTAACTCTGAGATACAATCATCCACTCAAGTGCATGAGAATAGCTCTCAAGAAAACAATGATATTACACCAAGGACATAAAGCAACCAAGAGTCAAAATCTCAGTCCACTAACCATGACATACTGAACTTATTATTCCTGCCACCAGAAAGAACCAAATAGTAGTTAGAAGACCTGCAAGGCTCTAGGACTATTATTGTAGTCTTTTGACTCCTACCACAGCCAAAATCAATGAAAAACAATGACACAAAACAAGTCCATATCCACTCAATAACTTCATAAACTACACAAATATTTCCACTGAACACTGAAGCCTCCTAACCACCAATGATAGCCAATAAGAACCTAATTCCTTTGCCTCTGCATGTCAAGATCCAGCTTGGATAAATTTTATGCAACTAGAATTGACAGACCTTGAGGCCAATAAAACTTGGACCTTGGTTGACTTACCACCAGGTAAAATGGCAATTGGGTGTAAATAGGTATACAAAATTAAATTCAAGCCAGATGGGAGTGTTGATAAATATAAATCAAGGCTTGTGCCTAAAGGGTTTAATCAAAAGGAGGGAGTGGATTACCATGAGACATTTGCTCCTGCCTCAAAGATTGCCACCATTAGTACCCTAGTGGTTGTGGCAACATCCTTGGATTGACCCTTATATCAGATGGATGTGAGTAATGCCTACTTATACGGGGAACTTGAAGATGAGGTTTACATAAAGAAGCCTCCAAGTTATGGTGAATTGGGGGATTCAAGGGTTTGCAAACTTCAAAAGTCAATCTATGGGCTTAAACAAGCCGGAAGACGATGGTTCTCTATATTGTCTTCTAGCATCATGAGCCAAGGATATAAGCAATGTTCAACAGATTCATGTTTGTTTGTAAAGAGAAGGAATGATAAGATAGAAGTGATTTCTATATATGTTGATGACATAGTCCTAACAGGGAATGAC
Source organism: Canna indica (assembly GCA_034359265.1). Taxonomy (NCBI): domain Eukaryota; kingdom Viridiplantae; phylum Streptophyta; class Magnoliopsida; order Zingiberales; family Cannaceae; genus Canna; species Canna indica. Next base: position 19,596,328 of record CP136892.1, read on the forward strand.
CAAAATGAAATCAGTGAGCTGAAGAAAAATCTCAATAGAGAATTCAAAATAAGAGACTTAGGAAATATGACATATTTCCTAGGCTTAGAGTTGCAAAGAACAAGATCAGGTATACATTTGTACCTGAGAAAATATGTCATAGACATGCTAAGGGAGATAAAGCTAGAAGACTGCAAACCATCCAATACACCTATGCAGCAGAATGTAAAGTTCAGCAGGGAAGTCACTAAAACTGATAAGACATTTAAAGATGTAGAAGCATATAGGAGGCTCATTGGCAAGATCCTGTATGTCACAATGACCAGACCTGATGTAACCTATGCAGTTCACTATCTAAGTCAATTTGTGCAATCCCTAAAGTAGTCACACTACAAAGCTGCATTAAAGATACTTAGGTATCTCAAGAAAGCACCTGGCCAGGGATTATACTATCCTGCAAAATTGAAACTTTTACTGACAACATACAGTGATGCAGACTGGGGTGGGTGCATTGACACAAGAAGGTATGTGATAGGTTATTTGGTAAAGCTTGGTGGTTCATTATTGACCTGGAAGTGTAAGAAACAGCTCATAATCAGCAGGTCTAGTGCTGAGAGTGAGCTAAGAGCTATGTCTAGTGTTACTATTGAAGTAATATGGGTGAACATATTTATTATTAGAATTGGGCATAAATGTAAAACAATCAATTCCTATTCACTATGATAATCAAAGTGTCATGTACATTATAGCTAATCCTATATTCCGCGAGAGGACTAAACACCTTGAAGTGAACTACTACTTTATCAGGGAGAAATACCTATATGGACTTGTCGAACCAGTGTATATCTCTGGCAAGCAGCAACCAGCCGACATATTGACTAAGGCATTGGGGCCACAATAGCATTAATTAGAACAACCTTGACAAGTTGGGGATGAGAAATCCTTTCTCACCTCTAACTTGTGGGGGGAGTATTGGAAATACTAATGCACTGGAGTATGGTTAACTGGGTACATCTACTGAGATGAACTGAACTGGAGAAGAGAACGAGCGCTGGACTGAAGCTGAAGTGAAGTTAGGTTTATTACTAAAATAGGCTAATGAATGATTGTTAGATGTAATTAGATTTAAGGGCATTTTTGTCTTTGCATATGTTTGAATGAGTGATCGATAACAGGTACCATATCTGTAACCCGCATCCACTAGTATAAATACCAAACTCTACCTACTGTGTGTAATCTTTGATTAATTCCTTTTCGAATACAATTTTCTTTTCCGCATCCACTAGTGGAAAAAGCCTTGGAGGCAAAAATTGATGAAGTCGTGCGTTTGAACGTCATTGTCTCTGAATCTGTTGTTCGAATGACGGAGGTGGGAATCAAGTCTAGGGTTGATTTGGAGATGCTTTACCTTGATTTTGCTGCAACGGTGGCGAAAAGTTCTCATTTGTTGACCGAGGCTGAGGAAGCTAAGGCTGAGGCGAGGAGGTGCGACTTGGCAAGGAAGGCCCTTGAGGATGAGATGAAATGCCTTCGGGATACTGCCCCTGCGATGTACATTGACGATTTTGAGAGAGTGGTAGAGCAAGCTAAGATCTTTACTCTTGGTGTTGATTTTTCTGGAGTTGACTTCCTTAAAGAAGTTAGGGATGATGTCCTAGTGAACCTTGAGGCTGAGGAGGATTTTTCTTGGTCCTCGATTGCGACTCCAGGGCAATGCTCATTTTTTTTAAGGGGTGATGCTATTCTGGGGAGGGATGCTCTCGCCATGACCGCCAAGGTTGATGTGATCCCTCCACGGTGAATGTTTGAATTTTTTGTTTGCCAATGTGTGGGCTAGCTTGATAACTATAAGGGGTAAATTGTTTCCCCTTTTTAAGGATTGTCTGGATTGCTTGACAATTACTCCTTCGTGGGCTTATGCTTATGCTTATGCCTCTAGGTTTTATTTATGTATGTTTCCTATGATCTGGTTTGAAGGTCTTTCCTCGTGTCAACATTTATTTTATTTTCGAAAAGAAATTCTTCCCTTAATGTCATGCTTTCTCTAGCGGCATTTAGGGGTTGTCCCAAAGGTTAGAGTATTACCGATGGGCCGGGCAAGGGCTTGCTGAGAAACCAAGTTGGATGTGTTTCAGTTTTTAGCATGTAATGGCTTTGAGGCTGGAAGTAGCGACTCTAGAGTCGAGAAATGCACTCAGGGGTTCAAGTCGAGCTCGCCAAGTAGCGTAAGGAAGGACCTCATACGAGGAATCGAGTAAGGGCTCTAAGGTTGGAAGTAGTGTCTCTGAGGGCCGAGGATTGCACTCGAGGGTTCAAGCTAAGCTCGCCGAGGAGCATAAGGCAAGACCGCACACGAGGAATCGAGTAAGGGCTTGAGGTTGGAATTAGTAGCGTGATACCCAATGAGCCAGGTTGGTGAAAATCGAGTCCTGGTCATGTAAGAGCGATGAGGCCAAAAGTAGTTGCATGAAAGCCAACCAGGCAGGTCGGTGAAAACCGAGTCCTGGTCATGTAAGGGCTTTGAGATCGAAAGTAGTGGTGTGATAACCAATGAGCCAAGCTGGTAAAAATCGAGTCTTCGTCGTGTAAGGCCTCTGAGGCCGAAAGTAGTGGCGTGATAGCCAATTAGCTAAGCTGGTGAAAACCGAGGTCTGGTCGTGTAAGGGCGCTAAGGCCGCTTGTGACAACCGAGTCCTAGTCATGTAAGGGCGCTAAAGCCAAAAATAGTGGTGTGATAGAGAATGAGCCAAGCCGGTGAAAATCGAGTCCTAGTCGTATAAGGTCACTGAAGCCGGAAGTAGCGATCCTGGGGGTCGAGGATTGCACTCGAGGGTTCAAGCCGAGCTCGCTGACGAGCGTATGATGGGACCACGAGCGAGGAGTCGAGTAAGGGATCTGAGGTCGAAGTAGTGGCATAATAGTCGAGGAGCCATGCTGATGAAAATCTAGTCCTGATCGTGTAAGGGCATTAAGGCCGAAAGTAATGGCGTGATAGCCAACGAGCCAGGCTTGTAAAAACTGAGTCATGATCATGTAAGGGCGCCAAGGCCGAAAGTAGCGACTCTAGGAGTCGAGGACTGCACTCTGGGGTTCAACTCGAGCTCATCGAGGAGCATAAGGCGGGACCACGCGCAAGGAGTCGAATAAGTTCTGAATAATGGAGTATTCGTTAAAATAGTGAGGTGACAGTAGAATTCCTAGGCATACACATAAAGAGATGTGAGAGATGTAATTTTATTGAATAGGAAATTATGCGTACAGGAAGGTGCTCTGTCTGGGCTTTTTTTATGCATGTTGAGGCGATTTGAGTCGGGGTTGTTTTCACATATCTCGACCCAGGTCTTGCTCGAAAATTCTTGTCGATTGTTCGCCTGCGACTGTGGAGGGTGTTTGTGAGCCGTTAGGCCCTTTCTTTGATTCGGCCATCCTTGGCCTGAGGTACTCATTGTAGCATCGTCGAGCTTCTTTTTGGTTGGGGTGGAGCACACCTACTTTCATTTTCGAAATATGAAATTTTAATGCTAGGTGAGGAATAGATACGATAGCTCTCAGATTGTTCAAAGAATATTGTCCCGGGATCAGGCTGGGGATGTTGATGGCCAAGTATTGCACATCAATTGTTTTAACTTTTGGTTGAGAGTTGAATGTCGTCCTTAGCCATATGGCACCTCGAACATCAACCTTTTCTCCCGAGAAGTCTACCAAGTCTCTTTGCAGGGAGTAAGTGATGCTTTGATAACTGCATTTTTGAAAAGAATATCGGCAGAGCTGCCTTGGTCGACTAGGACCTTTTTGATAATAAAACTTCTTGCAATCACAGAAATTATGACTGGGTCGTATAGGTTTTGATCAGTACTTTGGAAATCAGATTCATAAAATGATATTGCCGGAATTTTAGAGACGAACTAGCATAGGCGAGTAGTGTTGTCAACCGCCATGATTGCCAGGATGGGTTTCTCTCTCTGGCCGAGCTCGATTCGTCACCTCCTACAAATCCATCGGCGATGTAGTCGATAACTCATTGGAGATCGTTTCATGAGCGATCAGCTCGGTTGTTCTCCCAATGACTCGGGTAGGGGTATTGTGGCGTTCGACTTCATTGTCAAGGGTCACGGCTCCTGCTCTGACCTCGTTCTCTATGGCGATGGATATACCTGTCTAGGTGTCCTACACGAACCAAATTTTCAAGTTGATCAAGTACTATACAGTCCTTAGTGTTGTGCCTATAAGTGTCGTGGAAGGCACATTTCTTGCCCATATCAACGTTAGGTAGTAGCTTATTTTCCCCGCGTTGACAGGGTACTTGAGAAGTTTCAAATTGTAGATGTCTCGAAGGATGGTCTCCTTCTCGATATTGAAAGTAGTATACCTTTTATATTGGGCGTTCGGGCGAGGTGGTGACATTGGTCCTCTGTCATTATTTTGCTCGTAGCAGCTGCGGTCTTCGCTTTTTTGTCCGCCCTTTTGGAACATCTATCTTCAACGTCTCTGAGGTTTATATTTAAGTGAGAGCAAAAAAAGTATTAGAGAGGGGAAAGAGAAGTATAATGATCGTTAATTTGAAAAAGGAATGATGAAAAAACAATATTTATATTAGAAAAGAGGGAAAAAAAGTAGCCAACTGTGGGTAGTATGTTGTATGTTGCATAGAGATCTAGGATTCAAATCCTAGTATGATCACTTATTGTGATATTCTATTTTTATTTTTTAAAAAGAAAAAAATAATATATATATATACACACACACAAAATAGAATCATTGAAATTTTTAGAGGAATTAAAATTTTAATTTATTCCTGACAATTCTAAGGGATTAAAAAATTATTCTTTTTTTAGAATAATTTTTAATTCTGTAAAATTTCAAAGAATAAAAGTTATATATAGGATAGTATTTAATTAGCTTTAACTCCTTCCCTTAAAACGATAGTTTATTTGGGAAAAGGAACTTTTGTTAAAAAATATCAATACATGAGTCTGATTTGGAAATAGGGCAGGCCGAGTTGTCCCCATCAGCTTCCATGGATGATGGGCTCGCACCACATTTTAATCCACGGCACGGGCTACATCATAAAGTTATTGGGGCCCGCTCAAGCTACATTGTCGACCCTGCCATCATGTCCTTTCGAGTTTCGATAATAACGAAGTGTTACTTTTATATTGCCGCGTTTCATTTTTCAATCTTCTCCGTGATACTTTGTCATTTGTCAGACAACTTTTCAATAATTTTTCAACATCGAATTTTTGTGGATGAAAAATTTTTAAATTTAAATTTTAGGAATTAAAATTCTTAAAATCAAAACATAATGAATTGAATATTTATTTTATCATTAGGTCAAGTCTTTAACTGATTAAAAATTTTAATAAAAAATTAAATTAAAAATAAATAAAATAGAAAAAAATAATTTAAATTTATAGATTTTTTTTAATAAAAATGAGATATCACAGTATAAAAAATATATTTTCAAACTCTCTAATGCATTAAAAAAATTTGCATAAAGTGTATAAATTTAATTTTAAATTAAAAATTATAAAATATTTTGATGTAAAATATTTTTTTAGATCATAGTAGATATTTTGTATCACTAAAAAATTATTTCATGAATTTAAATATTTTTTAAAAAAATTACGAAATTATTATAGACTTTGCACAAAAATCTCTAATAAGTTAGAAACTTTTGTTTATAATAATTTTTTAATTATAAAAAATAAAATTAATTTATAAAAAATATATGTGTGATATAAAATATGTGCGGGAGTCTATGGAATTATTTTGGACAAATTTTTTTTAATATTTTAATTTTAAATTTAATTTTATAGACAAAGTCTATAATAATTTTATAATTCAAAAAACATAATTTTAATTAATGAAATAATTTTTTTTAATATAAAAGACGTGTTGCGGTTAAAAAAATATTTTAATTAAAATATTTCATAATTTTTAATTTAAATTTAGTTTTATAGACTTTTGCAAAAGTCTCTAATGAATTAAAGAATTTGAAAAATATATTTTTTAGACTTTAACACCTCAGTTTTATTATAATTCTTTTTTATAAATTAACATTAATTTTTTATATTTTTTAATATTTTTAACCAAACTATGGGTAAAATGGGTATCCGATTCATTCAATTCCGATTTTGAAAATTTTGAAAATTCAAATTCGATTTTGAGAATTTTTTTTCCAAAATTCGAATTTTAAAAATTGTTGACAACTTTTTAATTTTTACTAATATAATAAATAATAATAAAATCTACTATTAATACACCAATTCTATTATTATTATTATTATTATTATTATTATTATTTTATTTTTTAAATTATTATTATTCGATCACTAATTAAAAACCCTAGTAATACATCACTTGGCTCTTAGCTAATATACCAAATTAAATCCTTTGTTAACCTAAACTTTGATACTATACTATATTCTATTACATTAATTCTCTTATTACTATTTTCTTATTTTCAGTTTTTAATTTTTATTCAATTCATCATTAAATTAAGAATATTATAAATATGCCAAATTTCTCTTATTACTATATTATGTTACTATTATTATACAGATTGACTTTTGAAAATTAATAAATATTTAATTTTAAAATTAATAAAAATTAATAAAAACATAACCATTAAAACTAAATCCCAACCATAAATATCAAAGTTAAATATGTCATATATCAATAGCAAATTCACATATAACAAACATAAACATCATAGTTAAATCCTAACCATAAATATAAATATCAAAGTTAAATTTGTCACATAACAAGCCAAACAAACGTCACATATAAATCTCCAACCACCATCTCAATCACCATGGATTTGCTTAAGTAGTTTCGTTATAAATATCTTCAAATGACTTCCTTTGAGAGACATAAATAATGACACATGTTAAGATTTTTCTATTATTGCTTGAAAAATGTTAACATGGTCTTCATCAGAAAGTTCCATAGCAGTCAATCCATCAAAAATATCAGTGCGATCATTGATCATTGCCTTCAATAAGCTTATCGACCATTTTGTTTAAATGCTCAAATCGAAGCATTACAGCATCCTGCACATTGTCACATTACTTTTTTCTTTTCTTAGAACGAGAAGTAATGTCTATTGACCTATTTGGTGCCAATGGTGAACTCTTCTCATGTGATAACCAAAATTTGATTATATTTATTTTGGTTTTATAGCAAGAAAGCATGAACTTAAGTTAAGTAGATTAGCAGAGTTTTCGGGTCTAATTCAGGTAAGCTTTTGATGTAGAAAAAAATTTGAGAAATTTTACAAATATTATTTCTGAAATTAATGATGTCATAATGAAAGTGGACCTCGAGACGAGTCCAACGGTTCGATCGAAATCTGAATCGGACTAAAAATGGGTTTTTAGCGGGTCTAGTAAGCCGAGTGGTAAAAGAAGGGTACATATCTCTATTGGTAATGGGTTGTACAAAGAATACTATCTCTATTGAATTAATGCTCTGCTTGTGCGGACGAGGGAAGAGGCTGTTGTCGCCCTTTTCTTCCTTGAGGATTTTTCTCTTGAATATAAGCAGAATCCCTCCCCTGTTTAGTGCAGTTTTTATTTTCTATCCGCATGATAAACCTTGTATGAGATTGCTTTTTTCTTGGTTTTTAATTGTCATTCAAGCTTGGCAAGATGGGGCTGCCATCGGCCTCTTAAACATGTCCTTAACGGTTAATCTAGGTAGAACTGAGATTTATGAGGGGACTAAGGAATTGGGCTGCTCATTGGTAGGTTTAGGGATATGTTTCTCTAAGTATACATAAGCTACCTTAGACAAGCAAATCTAGGACATGTGTAGACATACAAACCTACTGTGCATGTAGAGAATCGTTTCCCTTAAATCCTGCACATGCTGCCCTACTTAGAATTTTCTTAAATCAGGTGTAAATAAGCTGCCCCGTTAGGGAACATGACACTTTTTGGGCATTTCTTACTACATTATGGTTCATTGGCGCACTAGACGAGGTCTATAAGACGTAGGGACATGAAAATAATAATAATAATACTTATGAACCTAGATACACCTAGATTATGTTTTCTTAACTTGACATCCTAGGGACACCAAACTATGGGGGAAGAGAACTTAGTAGGGGTTGGGTTCTTGAGGAAGTTTCTAAGGCCATACGGCCGGCCTTGTAAAGAGAGGATTGGGGTGACGAGCGAGTGATATCATGAAGTGCCCATGATATTTATTTCTAGTATTACTGTTGTTCATTTCCTTGTTATATGATATATTGAATTACTATATAATTGAGTGGATTATGATGTCATGTGTTGTGGCGCAGGCCAATGTACGGCTGTGGTGGCGATATATGTGTATCATATAGAGCTTAGGGGCCTCTGGGCCCAGGATATGCACTTTGTCTTCTTGAAATGCTATGTTCACTATCGGGTTAATTACTGCTTACTATATGATTGATTTGATGTGCTTGTGGTTGTGGACCGGGAAAGCTCGTCAGCCGTCACACTGACGATCAACCGGGTGGCGTGAGCGGGAAGTACACTAAGACATGGGTGATTAGTGCCCGACTGTAGGACCGACAGGTCCCTGGATTATTAGACCGACGGGTCCCTGGACCGGGAAGCTCGTCAACACCGCCACACTGACGACTGACCCGGGTGGCTTGATTGGATGATTGATTAATTATAGGATGTTTATATTTCGTTAAGATATTGGATGTGTGCATTTCGGTTATCATTTACATTTTCTGATGGTTACACTTGATGAATGTTATATTCCTTATGGTTGGTGAGTATGCATAATTATTTCTGCACATGTTAATATACTAGTCTATAACTCATTTACCTGCTGCTTATGTGTAGTTATCTTCGAAAAATCATCCATTATTGTTTGGTGTTATTGTACATGGTGGATTGAGGGCTAATTGCTCACTAAGTCCTAGCGGACTTATGGTTTATATTGTTGTTGTTTTCAGCTCCTGAGCGAGATCAAAGAGGTACTGGATCATAGTAGCACAGCGCATCTCATGACACGTCGTGGTCGTGGGGGTGTTTACCCTAGTTGGGAGTCTTTTATATATTTTCTTGAGTCGAATTGGTTGGGTTTTGTAATATTTTTGCACTTTGATATTGAAAATTAATATTCACATTAATGATTCTTCAAAGGACTTGAAATTTTTGTTAATATTTAATATTAATGTTGATTTATTTTTATACTTCACTCCGTTCATGTTTTCCGCATTATTTTGAGTCCCATGAGCTGTCCAGGATTTATATCTTTTAGTTATTGGTTGAGTTAGGCTTCGAGGTACATATGGTACTCTGATCGGTCATGCATGGGTTTTGGGGTGTGACATCTCAACATCAATCACAGTCCTATTTTCTTCTTCCTTATCAGTCGATTCAGCTATTTCTGTAGGACCTTGTGCTCCTTTACTTGTTGCTCTATTTTTTCCAAAGATATAAGCTAACCAATCAAAGATAGGATACGACTTTCCCCTCCATCCTTCTACATCCTTATTGATCTACAATAAAGTTAGAAAAAGAAAGTTAGTCATACTTTTTTTTAAAGAAAAAAAGAAACAAACAAACAAAATATTGTATACCTTGACATGAGTTTCCATGCCTCATCACTATCAACCTCAATGCATATTTTTCATCATTCCATACGCAAACCCACTTGTGTTCACCATGTCATATATTCCATAATCTTTTTTTTTTCATTTTCTTATATTGGAATCAAGATGTTGATTAGCTTTTAGTTCTGAATTAGAATATTTTTCCATCAATGCTTTCTCCATTTGGATTACAATTTTAGGTCTACAGGAACTATCATCAGATCTTCGACCACTAGTCACAACAGCTTCAAGAATATCTAAAAATGCCTCTTCTTCTATCTTGGTTCATGATCGTCTATTTTCCTTTGATTAACTACCTCTCCCACATTCCATTCCTAAATAGATGAACACATAGATATTGAAGCAGAAAAATAGCAAAATATAAGTTAGATACTAAATATGTGCAAGATATAAATATGTGAAATTAATTATCTAACAACAAATACATTATTGTCGAATTACACATAACAAAAGTATCATGTCATATATAAATATATTAAACTAATTCTCTAACAGCAAGTACATCATGTCATATATAATTCTAGTGATTTCTACGTGCTCTCCACTCATCATACATCTACATTGCTAAATTATACCTCCAAGTAGTCTATTTATTGAGCGAGTCAATCGTGTCAATTATATTTTGTTCTTGGGTTGTTTGATTATCCAAAGTATTGACTTCAAATTCCATTGGATCAACTTGTATTTTAATGGGATAGAAAAACGGGCTTCTTAAGATTACCCATCGCATCTTAAGCAATCCAAAGCATCTTTCTATTACATTCCTTGCCTAGGCATGTTTTATGTTTCAATACTCATCATGATTAGAAGGTTGATGTCATTCTCTCCACTCTAATAAATGATATCGTGCACCTCTATATGGTGCAAGAAATTTCTCTCCATTTATGTATCCACAATCCACAAGATAATAGGTTCCGATCAATTCAAAAAAAGTAATTGTAATCCTATAATAAATAAATGTCAAATACTTTATTAATTGATTAATTACCTGTTGGAACTTGAAGCACATTTTGTCTAGTTATTGCATCTCGAAGCACTCTATAAACGGATGCAGACCCCTCCCAACCCGATAATACATATATAAATTTCATATCACGTGAACAAACATCCAAGACATTGGTTGCAATTTTTCTCCTTTCCTAGTTTGATATCGTGGTTTATCCCATTCAGACACACGAACCTTAATGTAAGTTTCATCCAATGCTCCTAAGCAATTCTAGTTCAACAAAATATAGAAAACATGTTATTATATAGAATTTTTTTTTAATTAAAAACAACATTAAATCATATTCCGAAACAAAACCATTTCCTCACCTTAAACCATTTCCATTTGTCATCGTTGCAATTTTCAAGAACAGGTTCCAGCACATGGAGTAGCCTATTATACAATCTTAACACGCCATTTAAAACAGCATTGAAGTATCTACTAATTGATTCTCCCGACCTCTTGAATCTAGAATTAATTGTACGATTTTTACATGGTGAGCAAGAATATGTAAAAAAATACATAATTGCTCTTCTAATGGTACCAAACCATCACTTTTAACCCTTACATCACTAGGAAGTAGCTCACATAATATTCCAAATGTTCTATACATTCTTAATTGATTAATACACTCCAGTAGAATCGAATGTCTATCAAAAATTCAATTTGATAGAAGTGTATTAATCAATTAAGAGATATGGATTCGACTTTGTTATTTAGATAGCATAATAGAATTGGTATTGCATTATATAATCAGAAACTAAGTTGATCATTGATATATCTAAAGAACAAATGGATAGTCATTAGTGTGTTAGAAACATTATTTCTGATATTAAATGTTTTGCAAGTATCATGTTCCGATTTGATGGTTACGAGGGAATAGAGTAGCAAACAAGCTGCCTAACCATACTCGGATTAATGAGGAATCATTTCACTAGGATGACTAATGGCCCTCTTATTTATCAAATATTATTATAAATGGTTATGCATTTTCAGTACTTTAGTTAAATAAAATTTATTATCCTTTTTGGTTAAAAAATTAATTCTATTAAAAAATAATTGTGCGTCTAATATTCTTATGAAAAGAGTACAATATTGCACTATCAGAAAAATGGACTTCTGCGATAGCGAAATTTTCGATGAAGACCTTCTGTAACGGCTAAGGGATGTTCCAAAGATCCGTCATAAAAGAGTTCGTCGCAGATAATTTGTAATACCCGCGAAATTAAATTAAATTTTGCATATTGGGTTCAGCGGGATAAGCGCGACGCCTAACGATGCGTGCATAATTAATCGTGGTTGGACGCGAATTGAGGTGAGACCCTTGCTCAATCTAAATTACTTAAATTTAGAATTAATTATTGTGTTAAGTCCGAGTTGGGTTCGAGCCGAGTCCGAGGGTGCGATCAGGGCTCGAATCAGACTCGTTTTGAGCAAGTCGAGTCGAGTTAAGTGATGAGGGGTAAATAGGTAATTTGAATAATTAAAATTAATATATATATATTTCTCACCTGCCATGGGGCGCACAACTCGAAGAAGGAGCCGCACACCAACAAAGGAGGCGAAAGAGAGAGGAGATGAATCAGAGGAATTGGCCGGAGGATCGAGGCGTTGTCGGATCGAATAAGACGCCGGGCTTAACCATCGCCTTCCTTGTCCTAATCCAAGCCTAGGTGAATGGTTCTTCTCCAAAATCCCTAGAATTTAGATTTGGGGCTGTTGATCCTTGTGGAGGGATTTGGAAGTGATTTCATGTGGTTTTCTTGCGAATAGATCATTCTTCATGATTGTTTATTGTCTCACGTTATTTATAGGGCATCTCCTTGAGGTTTGGACGGGGCGGCAGCCCTAGGGCATGCCCCCAAATCTTAGGGAGGGCCGGCCCTAGTGTGGGAAACTTAGTAATGATGTTTAATATTTATTTCCAATTTAATTGCTGATTAATTCCGAAAATTCTATGTATTATAGCATGCTAGAATCTCAATTTTCATGGTGGCCTAGGGTAGCTGACTAACCCTAAGAGTGTAGGGTACCCTTAAGGGCAATTAGATGAGTTTTTCCTTCATGTTATGTTGCTATATTCTTGTGCTCAAGGTGTTAAAAATGGACATTCATATGTGTTGAAATTTCTCAATGTATGCTGAAATTTTCGTTAAGTATATGCTGAAATTACTTCACTTTGTTAGAGATAGTAACACAGCTTGTAAAATATCGAAATAACCTATCGATCTTTATGTACGCCATATTATGTGAGCTTTGAATACATTATTGTGACATGAACAGTAGTATACGAATAGAAAACAGATTGGTTAGGTAGGCTAGAATTGTCATATTGTTTTTGAATGAGTCGGGTTGCGAGCTCGGTGCGACACTTCCTGGCTTGCTATAGTTGTAGTAGTTTTACCTTGTGAACACTGGGTTATTTGAACACTTTCATGTTCGGGATGAGGTATAAGCCCTCGAGTCAAAAATTTAGGAAAGTTGCCCGTATGCGGGTTGAAATCTCGGATGCAGACCGAGTTTCCACAAGACCTGGGAAACTAAGAAAACTGAGGAGTTTAGTTTGTTCCACTAAATTCGGAATCCTTGGACATATATGATACTCTTTTTCATTGTCCATGAAATTCCGTAAGTTCGGATGAGACTTCGAACGATGAGTGTGTGACAAGTGGTAGATCGTGCGGAAATTACTCGATAAGACATAACGTTCCGCTACGTGACGACCGTGATGGGTGTTAGATTCTTGAATAGAAGAATTTATAAGACAATTATGAGGTAGTAGTGGAGGGTACACGGTGACAAGTAACTTAATTGGGCCGAGTGAATGCTAAGTGAGTGCTACCTAAGGTGCACTGAGATATGTGAATTAAGTCGTAATTACCTTACTAATCTACTTCATTGCAAGGGTACATCCTATTCCCTAAATGAGCATGATTTTGATATTGGGCCGGATGGGCCGAGTTCTGCGCATCACACAAGAGTTGATATTGGGTCGAATGGGCCAAGTGTTGCACATCGCGCACGAGTTGATAAATTGGGCCGGATGGGCCGATCGAGTGGCACTACTGGAAAAATGGGCATCAACAATGACTTGCAACGGCCCAGCCCGTTGCAAAGTAGTCGTGGCAGAAAAGCGCGTTGCTGATAATTTAGCAACGACGCTACAACGGCCGATTGGGTCGTTGCTAATAACATTATCAACAACGGCTTTACCACGAACACTGGGCCGTTGCTGATAACCTTATTAGCAACGGCCCGTGAGGCCGTGGCAAGGCCGTTTGTGAAAGACCGTTACTAAGCTGTTGCTGATGTTATACAACAACGGCTTACGATACACTTTTAGAAACGGCTTTCCCACGGACAACCGTGGGAAAGCCGTTGTTGATGACTAAAACCTGGAACAAAACAAAAATTAAAATTCCAAATTTCCATTAATACATTGATACAATCTGATACATAACTCACACACTCATACACCCATACACACATCCATTCACACATCACAAATACACCCAGATATATATCAAAACAATTATACTTATATTTATAATTATCCACAATCGTATAAAAATTATTCAAATGCAAAATTGAAGTATCATTATCTAAACAAAACAAAACAAATATATATATAGTATCAAAGTAACAAAGTCAATATAATAAAAATAATAATAAATCTCACGATGACGATGAAGGATGGTCTGGATCATATGGTGGAGTCTGGAGTGCCTGGGTGTACACCGGCGTGGACTAACTCGAGGACGATAGATCAGATGATGCTGCTCCGTGATGACTTGACAAGTTGCGTAGCATAACTTGCATATCTACCGTCATCTGACTCTAACGCTCCATCAACTCAGTCTGACGCGCGACCGTCTCCTCCAGTGTCCTTATCCTACTACTATGATCATCTCTGGACTTGGAGATCGATGATCGTTCACCAGCATGCGGAGGGGTCGGTGCCCCAAGTGGCCCTAGAACGGCTCGCGCATGACCACTATCTGCAAATCCATACACATGGTTGTGGTCCCAGCCACCTGCAGCATCGACCCACGCTATTGCGTCAAAGTCCTAGGGGGTGCCTCCGTGTTGTATCATCGTCTGACTGTAGGTCTCCTACTCAAGTTTAATTTTTTGTTTAATATTTTTCATAAAACTTAAATTATAAATATATAATGAATAATTTAAACAAATATATTTACCATAATAAATGCAGCGCGGTTGTCGACGTACTCCCCCGTCCCATGCACTCGACGATATGTCCGCTCAAACACCACCATTAGGGAGGGTCGCTGGACAGTCCCGTCGTCTAATACCGCCGTCTACATTTACAAAACAAATACATTAATCAGTACACAGAGTAACAAATAAAATATAAAATTAAAATTAAGGTATACTTACCATACGGTTTGCGTGCACAGCAAATGCAACAGAGCCGCCAGTGTGACGCGATCCTCCCCCCGACATGCGATTTCTAGCCGCAGTCCTAAACCTCCTGCCATCAATCCGTCGACCATAATGCCACGAGCTGGTCCCATATATCTGGAGTAATCCAATCGGGGTCGTATCCCCGAGTCTCCGCGATGTTAGTGGTCCCAGCTCGGGCCATCGCTTGGGACCGGGCCTACCCCAGCTGCTTGTTGTACCTCGCACGGGAAATAGCCTCCCAGGCAACATAAATGAAGGGCCTCTGGTCCTTGGCCCATGTAAGGCGAGCCTGCAAAATAATAATATCAGTACCAATATTAATCATCATGCATGTATAAAAAAAAATTAATACGTGTCTCAAACTCACGCCATAGTATGTCGACGTGCTCACTGGGCACGTGAGACCACGTGGGCCATGCCCCGTGCATGTATCGTCGAATAGTAGAAGAAATGCTCCTTGTCACTTCTTCTTGCTCGAACTTGCACAACAAAAATAAAATTTAATATTATATTATGATATAATGAATTTGTAATGATTCATAATTCATGATATATTACCTCTCCCCAATCACGCTAATAAATCTACGTGACTCTGTGGCTGGTGGAGGATGCCACCTGTTCGGCCCGCGTGGTCGTCTGCGTCTGGATGTACTAGCCTCAGCAGTATCATCGGCAGGAGGATCAGCAGTAGGAGGATCAACAGTAGGAGGATCAGCAGCATGAGTAAGTGCTGGAGTCTCACCAATCGAAGACTCCGAAACTCTCCTACGACGATAACCACGACCAAACATATATGTCGAATAGGTATATAATTAGATTATTATATATATATTAGAGATATATTTAATATAAGATATACTTTACAATTATTCCTCATCATCTGAGTAATAGTCTTCGAATTCTTCCTCTTCTTCATCTTCCTCATCTTCTTCATCTTCTTCATCTTCTTCATCAATTTCATGATCTTCATCATCAGCATATTCAACTTCTAATTGAATTGACGTTGTGTCTGCATCCTCAAGTATTGGAATAATACGATCTATAGCAGGAGGATCATCTTCTTGATAGAAACCATCTATCACATCAGGTATCGGCTCATTTTCTCCTACTATCGAATCAATTTTTCCTCTACCTTTAGTCTTACAGACTACACGCCAATCTGCTCTATCTTTATTTCGAGCCGGATACTTCGTGTAATATACTTATTCGGCTTGTGATGCCAAAATAAAACGCTCATTTGCTGCCAATTTGGATTTGTAATTAACCTCAACAAGTTTGTATTTTGGATGAACTTTCATGCCCCTTTCTGTTGTATCGAACCAATGACATCTAAATAGGATAACTGATTTCGAGCCAAAGTAGTGCAACTCTATCACTTCTTCCACCAGTCCATAAAAATCCATATAACATTCAACATAGGTTGTCCCTTTCACGTAGACCGCGGCATTCATCGTCTTCTTTGTAAATGCATATTCCACCGTGTAAAATTTGTATCCATTAACAAAATATCCGCTATAACAGGACACTAGTCGCGACGGTGCACTAATAAACTCAAATATTCTTTCATTTATTTTAGCTCGGTGATCTTTGTTGTAAGCTTGAATCCATGTAGGGAAATCACGATTTCGTAATCTCTCTAATTCTTGATTGTTGTGAATAGAGTATTTTTGCACCATCTCAATGTCAAATATTTCAATGAATTGTTCAATCTCTAGACAATTGAGTAATACACACAAGTGTGTCAAATGATACTCTTCCTCGCTTAAGTGTCGAGATGGACGAGAACCAAAACCACGACCAGAGTGACAAAATATACTTAAACGTCCATCTGAATGTCGAACTCCCTCGTCGTCGTTACGTGGAAGACGATCAAATCTTGTATGTACTGTCAATTCAAAGTAAAATGAGCAGAATGTTGAAATTTCTTGGATGATATACGATTCAGATATTGATTCTTCAACAGTTGCAGTGTTCTTTACTTTTTTCTTCAGACAATTCATGTATCTTTCAAATAAGTACATCCACCGGTATTGAACGAGGCCACCAACTCGTGCCTCGTATGCCAAGTGTATCAGTAGATACTCCATCGAGTCAAAAAAGGCAGGAGGGAAAAACTGCTCCAGCTTGCATATAATTTCAACAATATTACTTTCAAGTGTTGACATATCTTCGACTCAAAGGACACTTGCACAAGTGTTTCTAAAAAACATACTTAATTCAGTCAACAGAACCCAAATATTATCAGGTAGAATATCTCAGAATGCGATCAGAAGCAATCTCTGCATGAATACATGACAATCATGGCTCTTCATCCCTGATATTTTGCAATCATCGACGTTCACACATCGAGATAAGTTTGAGGCATATCCATCAACCAACATGATTCTGTCAATCAATGACAATTTCTTTGGTTAATGCCTTTAGGTGAGATTATCCTATTCCATTCGGAATTTATGTTATTTATATTGCACTAAGTACTTCTTTTAACCGTTAACTTTATTCTAAATTTCAGCAGCATCTCCCTACAGTTCTCCGAATACGCATATCATCTGGGCGCGTATCGGAGAACAAGAGAGATGCTGTCGAAATTTAGAATATGTTAACGGTTAAAAGAAAAATGTAAGTGCAATACAAATAACTATATTCCCAAATTGTCCAATCAGGGACAATTCAAGGATTGTACGTCGTATAAAAGATCATCTACTTCTTTTACACGAACATACAACCCCCGAACGGATCTAAGTATTTGCTAAATCATATCCGACTCGTCGATGCGTACGTGAAACATATCAACTCGTTGGATGGATGATTATTTTCTAAATGTTTCGAGTCAGTTCGAGTCCTTACTGGACACGAGTACACGAGTCCAAATTAGACGATTCCGGAGGGAGTCCGAATTTAACGATTCCGGCGTGAGTCCGAAGTGGACGATTCTGGCGCGAGTCCACTGAGGACTACTCCGGACTAATTAACATTTTAACTCATTAATTAATATTAATCTACAACATTTTAACTAATTTAAATAATTAACCTACAATTATTAATCTAAAACATAATATTAATCTAACTAAATTAATCTAAAAATTACTCTAAACTCTAACAATTAATCTAAAAATCATAACAATTAATCTAAATCCTAAAAATTAATCTAAAAAATTAAACAATTAATTAAATAATTAATCCAAACAATTAATTAAAAATTAAAAATATATAAAAATAATATTATATAAGCATTTTCGGAGACGGCGTCCAGTGTCCGGACACTGCTTAAACCATCGACCGCTGGCCGAAACCCTATTTTAAGGGTTTCAACCGGCTCTAAAAAGGGGGCGGAGGTCGAACGGGAGGCGGCGAGAAATATCTCGAATCGAACGGGAGGCGGAGGTTGGAATTGGAGGTCGAGGATGGGGCGGCGGCGTCGGCAGCAGTAGCTCGACGGCGGCGTCGAAAGAGAGCAACGACGGCGGGCAGAGGAAGGAAGAAGGGGGCGGGCACGATCGTGTGCCCTATATAAACTTATCAGCAACGGCTCACTTAGCTGTTATAAAGCCGTTGCTGATAAGTTAATCATCAGCAACGGCTCACGTGTCTGTTAGAACGTCGTTGCTGATAATTTAATCATCAGTAATGGCTCACTTGTCCGTTAGAACGTCGTTGCAGATATAGCATATCTACAACGGCTTGAGCGGCTGTAAGAATGCCGTTGCAAATAGCAACAGCTTGAGCGGCCGTTGCTGAAGAACCAATTTCTAGTAGTGTGATGGGCATCGCACACGAGTTGATATTATGCCGGAGGGGCCGAGTGATGAGCATCGCGCACGAGTTGATATTGGATCAGACAGGCTAAGCGGTGCGCATCGCACAAGAGTTGATATTGGGCCGGAGGGGCCAAGTGGTGCGCATCGCGCACGAGTTGATATTGGGCCGGACGGGCCGAGCGGTGCGCGATCACGCACAAGTTGATATTGGGTCGGATAGGCCGAGTGGTGCGCATCGCGCACGAGTTGATATTATGCTGGATGGGTCGAGTGGTGCGCATTGCGAACAAGTTGATATTGGGCTGGACGGGCTGAGTTGTGTGCATCGCGCACGAGTTGATATTGGGCTAGACGGTCCGAGTGGTGCGCATCGCGCACGAGTTGATATTGGGTCAGATGGGTCATGTGGTGCGCATCACGTAGGAGTTGATATTGGGCCGGACGGGCCGAGTGGTGCGCATCACGCACGAGTTGATAGTGGTACGCATTGCGGCCGCTGTCGTCCGTCGCCAAATTATTTTCTGATGGGCGATATGGGAGTGCGTGACTGCTGATTCAACATGTCGATACATCTTTTGCGACGATCGGCTCGTCGCAAATGTCAATTTTGGTTTTTTTTTATAATTTTTAAAAAAATCCTATTTGCAATAATATTTAAAATTATCAAACAAATTATGATATCAATAATCACAAGAAGCATCAAATAAACGTCATATATACATCAATCACTTGGTATTTACATCAAATGTATCAAAATAAACATTAATGTATAAAAACAAAATGTATCTATCATATAAATACAAAGTAAACATACAAAATGAAAGCTGTTAAGATACACTAGAGGGGGGCTGAATAGTATGAGTCTAAGGTGATTTAGATCAATTCAAGTTTAAACTCAACGAATTCAAATTCTAACCTACATCAATGTACTTGTAGTGAATGTATAATGGAACTGTTCTTGGAGGTTAACAAAGAATGCAAGTAATATAACAAAGTAATTCAAGACAACAATTAAGAAATGCTAACAAGAAATTTAGAGTGGTTCGAAAATCTTTCCTACTCCATTATCTTGGTTCACCATCAAAGATTTCACAATCATTTGTATTAACTTTTCTTTCCTACAAATGAGGGTCAACCAATAAATTATCTGACAATATAGGTCTCTAGGGAAACTTCTATTAAGGATAGTTGCACAGGAAGTTGCAACTACTATTGGTAGTAAAGTAAGAACCAAAACAAAAATCATACGCAAACACAGGTTTGTTAGGCATTTCAGTGACAAACCTTGTCACCTAATATGCGGGGCACTCACCGAACAGATGCCCAATCAACTCTCAATAAGTACAATATAAATTTTTAGGATTTCACACTCCGAAATGCGACTACCAGTACTACAGTGAATTGGAAATAATAAAAGCTTATTTGCTATCACAAGTACATACCAACTTGCCTCTCCATGACATTTCAGCCATAGATTTCCGTCCTCCACACAGTTCTTGTGTTGTAGTGAGTTAACAACCCAAAACCACCTTCACTTGAAGATAAGAAAGATAGATTATTGTCGTCTTTTTGCACTCAACAGTCTTAACTCCTCATATAACTGGCAGCACAGTTTACGCACATAGAAGTGGATCAATATGAGTAGATCAATAGGAGAGGATCAAATCAACTCAGTCATTCTCTCACCTCTTTTATAAACAAGGTAGACAACCCAAAAGACACAGCCATTACTCGACAAGAGAAACTCAAGGAAACTCCTAACTTCATGACGACCATTAAGTCTATAAAGCACCATGATGACCATAACTTCCACCAAATGAATGACCAAGACCATAAAGCTCATTAATGATCATAACTCTGCCAAAGTGAACAACCAAGGCCATAAAGTAGTAGGTCCATGATGACCAAAAACTCCATTAAGCATCATAAATGACCAAGTTCAAAAGTCACCATAAATGATCAATCAAGATTAACTCCACCATAAATATATATATATATATATATATATATATATTATCAATAATCTCAGCAACATTCAAGCACCATCGCAGTAGGATAAACATCGTAGCAACATAAACTTCACTGTAGCAAGAGCAATTGTAACTGACCAACGAGCAATTATAACTGACTATGTTGACATAGGATACTTGCAGATTCATATCTTCTCTTTCCTCATAAATAGAGAAGGCCAACCAATTCCCACAAATGACGATTAACAAAAGATCTTAACTTCGGCAGTTTCAAATCAAAAGATAGCCATAACACATCATAATACTTCGGTCATAAATGCTTCAAAAAAAATCGCTAGCCCATTAACGAAAACCATTTCATTTCTTCCATAATTGACTTCGATCATAAAGACTTCAAAATAATCGCCCAATCTGAATAAATGCTAACTTAAACACTAATCATTAACAACATCAGTTCAAAACAAACAATCATCGATTCAAAACAGTCAGCTCTAAATCACCATAAATCAACGACCATTAAAGATCACAAGAGTAACACTCGGAGATAATTGAAGAGAACCTCTCCTCTACTCAAGAGATTAAACAGGCAATAAAGAAGTAATTAACGATGATTAAAAACATCAGAGATATAAAAGAGAATCATCATTAATAATGAAAATCAAAGGTCAGCATTTGTGCAGCATCCTTATCCTGAGATCCATAGATTGTAGGAGCAGTTGTAGCTATCCTCAAATAGTTGTAACTGTCTTTAACAAAAGCAGAACTCCTCATAAATGTGACTGTCTGTTGGCTTAAGGTTTTCAATCTTGGTCTTAATCTCGGTTTTGATGATAACAAACATGGAACTAATATTTCATTGAGAAATCTTTCAGGTTCCAAGTCGGTTAGCGGACGGCGTCCTCGATCGAAAATATCGAAGAAATCAGGAAATCAGAAGGACGTTGGTCGACGCGCTTGAATTCTTCGGGATGTTAGAGTTTAGGTTTAGGGTGTCCAGATAAATTCTAAATCCTCGTGATGATGCAAAGAAACCCAAAAACCAATCCCGAACCCCAAACATGAAAACCCAAAAACCGCCCTAAAATTTACTAAGCCTAGGGAGCTCCTTGGAGGGCTATATGACCTAGACATTTACTTGACATAAAAATGGCGATAATTATTCCTTGGGTTAAAACTAGATAACGAGATATTTTTTAGAATTTTTTGGAAGCCTTTAGCCTACCCATACTTGACTCGAAAGATTAAAAAATTTCTGTTTTTCGGAAATTTGTACTAGACCCCAAAAACTAGATTTTGATTCTTAAGGATTTTGATTTTTTAAACCTTCTTAATAACTTATCTAAGCTTCCATTGAGCCATTATTGATCATTCTCAAAGCATTTCTTGAATCATCCCTTTGATAACCCTAGTTTCCATTATACATCCCTGATCTTTCCTTCAACCTTTGAACAATTCATCATTGAGGCATCAAGAGGAACTAGGACTCGTGTTTGGAGCTAAGTATTTGTTATATTATTTATTTGCTCCATTACTTGTGTATTTTTGCGATTTATTTCATTGTATTTGAGCGTATAAGAAGACCTAGTGTTAGGTCTAGTGTGTAAGTGGTTACCTTGGTGTAGAAGGTGTAAAGCCACTTGTGTAAACATAGTTTACTAGGATTAGTTGAGTTGTCCCTTAGGATTGAGGTGGAAGAGTGCTCTCGGTAAGAAGGCAGAGACTTTCGGGTATGGAAGTGTCTTAGGTTGAGAGTGAGACTTTTCGGATCAAAGTCCTCTGTGTAAGGGAAATAATTTAATCTAGTAAACTTAGGTGTCGTTTGGTTGACACAACTTCCTGCAATAAGTTGTACTTCCCAGGAAATTGTGTTTTCTGATCTTGTTTGGTTGACACACTTCCTGTATTTTGCAGGAAGTATAACTTCATCAGGAAGTTACACTTTCTGCAAAGTGCAGGAAGTAACTTACCTAGGGAGACCTAGGTAAGTTGTACTTCCTGAGTTGCATTTAAAAAAAAAAGATATTTGTGCCCTTACATTTGCATTTAATGCTAATTTTATAATTTTATGTTAAGTTTACGATATTAAGTAATTCATAAATTATTAACTTATTTTTTATTTTAACTTATTTTTAGCAAAATATGTAATTCTTTTTATATTAAATTCAAATAAAAATTATTATATAAAAAATAAATAATATATTATATTAGTTATATATGAAAAATTATTCTATATATGTATAAAAATATTAATTTACAAATAAAATTTATTTCTATATATATATTGAAATATTAATTAGTAAAAAGAATGGTATATTGGTCATTTGATATATACTTCCTAGGAAGTACTTATGTCAACCAAACATGTTACGGGTGAAAAGTTACACTTCCTATCAATTAATTTTTTGTCAACCAAACACATTTTTACTACTTCCCAAGAAACATAGGTGGAAAGTTAATTCATGAGAATTACAACTTTCCACGGGAATTTACTTCTCATGTCAACCAAACGAGGCCTTAGTTTGGAAATCCTAAGTGGGGTGCTTAGGTAGTGGAGTAGGTATTAGGGCCGAACCACTATAAATCATTGTGTTAGTATTGATACTTTATTTGTCTTTATTGCTTCCTATTTATTGCTTCCGCTTGCTATTAATATCGAACTTAGTCTAACTAATCAAGAAACGATTAAAACCAGAATTAGGCGATAAAATTAGTTAACACACTATTCACCCCCCCTCTAATGTGGCCATTTCACCCAACACTGTTCATTTAAATTGAGAACAAACTAGAATACTTTTGCCAAATATAGCTAACATATAAAAAACCAACACTGACCGGTTAGAGTGCCTCTACCCTAACCCCAAGGAACTCTAAAAGTTACACAAAAGAAGTCAAACTCAAGGTGTGTCATCCACACCTTGTTACAAACTGATTTTTGAGTTGAAACGTAAAACAACAAAAACAAACAAGGAGAAAAGCTTAAGTAAATAACACAAACATGGTGTAGCCTCTCCATAATGTCTCCTAGAACTCCAAACCTTAGGATGATGTCCACACCAAGTTTGATGGATTGAAAGTGAAGGAAGACTATGAGAGGTGGAAACTAGAGTAGTTTAGCATATTAGAATCACTCTAAGGCTTAAGGGATCGAACGCTTGATTGCTCAATGGAATAGTAGAGAACCTTAAACAACTGAAACCATAAGTATTTACAAAAGGTGGTTGAGGTGTGGAAGTGTAAAAAGCGGTTCAACGGATATATTTAATTAGATCCATATATTGGCACTTTCAGTCAACCATCGACCAACCCTCGATCTGTCGAGATTCAACCAAGCGTCGGCTGAAAAGTGTTTTGGAATCTTCAGAACATCTTCGACACGATTTTTGTTCGGGTCTGACTGGGCCGGCTTGAAAACTTCGGCCCAACACGAATTGCCGGTTCTTTCATGTTTTTTTTTTAATTTTTCGTATTTGTTGTTTTTTTAAAGTTTGGTTATTAAAATTTATGTTTTTGTTTTAATTAATGTTTTAACAAATTATTGAATGATATAAGCAAGTTATCTTTCATTTTATATGTAAAGGCGTATGGATGGCTAAAAGGATCTTTTCATTAAAATTATTATTCCTCACCCAACCATTTAAAATTTTTATCCAAGCAATGAGAGGGATATATTATGTCATCCTTCCTCATCCACCTTTTAATTATCCTATCCAAACATGTGATTAACTACCATTCCTCATCCCTTTCTTCCCCACCTCTCTTTACCCTTCCCCTCCACATTCCTCCCCACCCCTCCTCCTCTTGGTATCCAAACAAATCCTTAGTATCATGGCTCTTTGCATGACACAAAAGATGACATGTTCCTCATTTTTCATTTTTTGCATTGGTTTTTTATGATGTCATTCACTTCCACAATTTTATCAATAAATCCAAACAACACTTCCTTTTGTATCTGAAGACCCCATAGTAATAGATGTTAGACTTACCTCCATCGCTTCATTTTATTTGAGGGTGTACTTTTCTTCAAATGTATGGAAGGCAACTTCCACTACTAAAAATCAGGCAATCTGATATGACTTTTTTGCGACGGTAGTGGTAGCGGTCGTAGTTGCGACGGTTCTGCGACCGCGAGCCACAACGGTTGCAGAGTTGCCACCTCTATAATGGTTGTGCGACCGAAACATTTGCCGTTGTAAAATTAATAATTCCGCGATGAATGACGACCACCTTTTGCCATCACAAAGCCGTCAGATATAACCTGCGTGCAATCCCTTTTTCCTTCCTCCATGTTCGATCTCTCTCCCTCACGCACGCTCGCTCTCTCTCTCTCTCTCTGCGCATTCTCTCTACCGCCTGCACCGCCGGTATTCCTCTCTCTCTCTCTCTCCACCGAAACCCTAGCCGCCACCGGCTAGGGTTTCGGTTAGCGACAAAAAAAGAGGAGGGCCGACCGGCCCTCCCTTCCACTTGCCACGATTTCTGATCTAATTCTGGATTGCTCCTTGCCCTAAACTATTCACCAGATCTCTGCATGCTTCCCTACTCTTGCCAGCTTCTTGATTAGGGTTTTGGAATCCACATTGCCTGACAGTGTATAGCATTCCTTCTTCAAGGATTTTCTCCAGTTGCAGGAGGTAATGGATGGTTAACCCTTGAAGCTCATCTCCCCTCATCTGCCTGCAACAATGCATATATATGCTACTAAGATGTGCACATATAGATATGCATCCAAGCTGCTGATTAATTAGATTGTTAATTAGAATGTGCACATTATAGATATAATTAGAATGTGCACATATATAATGTGCACAGATAGATAATATTTATATGCCATGAGAACGTGCACAGACAGATAAAAAATGAATCACAAGCTGCCGATTAATCATATTGTTAAATACATAACTAGTTGCAGAATATATACTGTTGACCTGCAGTTATATATAGTTATATTAATTAGAATTAATTCAGAGGAATTTATATGCAAGATATACACATTACATGCATTTTGCTTTCTCCAAGTTCTTAGAATGGGTGATGTATTTTTCAAGTATGTGCTTCATGCTGCAAAAAGAATGAAATTTATATGCAAGATGTATTTTTCTATGCTATGTCTTAACTTTAATTAGCTGCATGTCATATATATAGCTTGTTTACTTCCATCTTTAGTAATTACCATATCACCTCTTAATCTTATATATTGTTGATTATGATACTTCAGTATGAAATTATATGTTGTTGATTATAGCGATGAATTAATAGGAAAAGTATTATATATGCATTTGTTAACATATGTTCACCTACTTTCTCTCCAAGTTCACTTTTTCTGCTGAAGATATCTAGTTCGGCAAGTTCATCCACTTTCTCTCAAGGTTCACCCCACTTCCACCCTAGGTTCCTTTTGTAGTCTGGAAATATTTCTTAAAATTTGAACTTGTGATCATTAGATAAGGTGGATTGTGACTATTGTTTTTGTAATGATTTTGATTTATTTATGTTAGGTTTTTATTACCTTTTTTGTATTCTAACTAATCTTAGGATGTTATATTTCTAGCTAGGCGGACTTAACTTATGTATCATTGTATGGTTTATAGAAAGATTTAAGTTTTAACTTGGGTTTCATTTTGTTGGGTTGGCCACTTGGCCCAACTGCAACCTGAAATGAATATTTTGTTGGTAGTGTTATGTATGTGTATCTTTCTATAAACCATAAATCTTTCTAGACCTAACTTTTCGGCAGATGTATGTGTATCATTTCAATTCTTTAACTTCGTATCTTCACAGATCAAGCATAATTTAGCCTTATAGAACTATTTCACATTAAAGTTTCTGACTAAAGCACCCTCACCACATGAGATGTTGTTCTCTGTTTGCATGATGTCAACTAAAATAACCACAATATAACATTTGACACTACTAAAAGACTTGGCCCTGCCATGTTAATGTTTCTCTATTGGCTATTCACCACATATCACAACCAAATTAATCTTTTTCTATCATGAAAATTTGTGGCTCAAATATCTAGTTCTACTAAAGTAATTATAGTTCATTTTCAACAATATCTTTCCATGCATAGAGATAAAAAACTTTGTCTCAAATCACCTTGGTACTTAAACGCAGCCAAGAATGGAACGCGAGGGAGAAAGCGACATTGGCGATTTTGGAAAGAAGACCGCAAACGAAATCAATGTTGCTTAGATTTGGATGCCGAAGTCTAAAAAGTCACCGGATCGATCCTTGCAATCCTTTTGCCATTGGTGTCATTTCTAGTGAGACGAGGACTGTCCAGATCAATCTCGAAGGAAAAAACGAGGTGAGAAATTCCATTCCAAAAACTTCAGAAACTAATCAGACTACACAAGAGCAGAAGCAAAGTACAATCCAGAACTCTAATTTAAATAAGGGCAATACTACCAGATTGAAAGGGAGCAAATCAGGATCGTAGCCTGCCCTCTTCAAAGAGGCGAATTCACTCTCAGTGGGTAGGATCAAAATGGAGGCGGAATAAAAAATCAAGGTCATCCAAGAAACATCAGGTGATGAAGTGGTGATTGAGGATGATCTGATTGAAGTGGCGAGGCTGAACTGGATCAATTGTCTGTATGGTAAGTTCTTCGGTAAAACCCCTCCATTGAGCTAAATACAAAATGTGATGCCGAAAATATGGAAAACCAAGTATAATATGTAAGTAATTGACCTTGCTTCGGGGTTTTTTTCTTCAAATTCACTAGTAATGAGAACCTAAATATCATGTTCTAACCAATGGGCCATGGTTTTTAAATGTACAAGTTCTTCTTACAATTTCCTAGAAAGCAAACTTTCAACCTTTATTAGAAAAGATAGACACAATACCTATTTGGATTCAATTCCTTGGTCTACCAGTGGAATACATGCTTAAGGGTATCTTGTTCAAACTAGTTGCGACAATAGGTCAACCTATTAAATTTGATGAAGTAAGTGTGAGGGGCATAAGGGCTAAATATGTTAGCTAGTGTTTGTGTCCTATGGAATCTGAATAAAAGCATACCAAATGGAATTTAGGTTAATAGCAGGTTTTTGCAAGAAAATGCCTTTAAATATACTCCTAAATTGTGATTTGGATGTGGTAAAATGGGCCACCTTGTTGAGAATTGCTTGTAGGTAGAGAAGGTTAAGTCACAACATGTGATAAATAAAAATTAGAGCAGTGAGGAAAAGAATTGCAGTACTGGTCAAAAGTTGATTAGGATGCTAGAACTAGCAGTATCTATAAGCCTTGGCCGCTTGTCAATAAAAGGAAAATGAACTCAAGGCAGAAAAAGGACATAGCAAAGGCAAAAGTCCAAGAAGAAAGACTAAATAATAAGGGAGAAAAAGTTATGGACATTGACAAAAGCAAGGGTTCAGATAACAGTCAGCAAAGGGAGGATACGAGAAACATTGAACAAGAGTTTCAAAAATTCTTAGATAAAAGTAAGCAAGATGAAGAAATGAAAATAAGTCACTGTGGCAATCCTTTTACAGGAGTTACTCTTAAAAGTTTCAAGTCACCCTCTTGTGATGCATGCACTTTTTACACTAACAGAAAAGAGTCTGTTCAGGTCCCTATTGATGTGGAAATTAAAAGGAATGAAAAATTTTCACAAGAAGATGATAGAAATGTTTGAAATAGCAATAAGTGAGGTAAAAGATATGGAGGAAATGAATAATGAAGAAGGAATGCATAATATGTTGAAGTTGTACAACCTTCTAACCAGAGAAGAAGGAGATCAACTTCTCAGTATGTTCATGTCTTAAGCTTTCCTTTTAACCTCAAAAGGGGAGAAGAGAAGATTCTCTAATGATACTAAAGTTGTCAAAACAGATGCAGACTCACAACAAGGACAGGAGGAAACGATGATTGATGCTAATTAAATATAAATATTTTATCTTGGAATATAAGGGGTGGGCTCAAGATTTCAGCTTTGGGATCACTTGTTCATCTTGATAATGAACCATAAACATGATATAATCTTGCTCGTAGAAACTCATCTGAATGAAGATAATCCTTTGATATGTATCAGGAAATTTGAGAATAATTGGATTGAGACTTTTGTTGCTGGTGATGGAAGATCTAGGGGATGGTATTAGTCTAGAGGAATAGTTCAATGGATGCAAAAAATGGTCTTTAGCTATAATCAGTTGTTAAATGTCATGATATATCCAAAATAAGAAAAGCTTTGGCTATTAAGTGGCATATATGCTAGCAACTGTCCAGTTGAAAGAATAAATCTCTGGAACTTCCTAAGAAAATTAGACATGGGAGACCAACCATGGATGATTATACGGGATTTTAATTGTGTTAACAGTGAAGAAGACAAAAAATGAGGAAATTCATTTAAATGGAGTGAATCAATCGGTGATTATAATGAGTTGTGTACTTCAGTTGGGCTAATGGAGGTCAGGTTTACTAGCAACAGATTCACAACAAATTCACTTGGAGCAATAATAGAGCTGGTAAAGACAGAATATTAGCAAGACTAGATAAATCCCTAATTAATTGGCTCAAATTTATTTACTTTTAAAATGATCTAAATTCTTATTTATTCAGTTGAGTGGCGCTAATTTTTCAATTGAAAATAGTGACAATTTTCTATTAAATTTTATTGTGACAGGAAAAACGAACTAAGATGGCCTAGTTTGTTAATTCGCTATTGGGGGATCTTATCTGATGTTTTTGACCTAAGGGTATTCCTTGTATAATGGGATATTTGGTTCGAATTCGGTGAAAAAAAAGTTTTTGCTTTAGCTTTTTACCAAATAGGAACTATAAGTTCCGAAATTACAAAAATTAGAATTGTAGAAAAAATATCAAAATCGTAACTAATTTTGACAATATATCATTAATGCCCTTGTGTGTTGTTTTAACAAAAACATAATATTATTCATGCAATATTTTACTGAAATATCTTACTAAACACACACACACACACACAAAAATTGATCGCCTCTACTTGGACATGCGCCGACATCCACCCATTGGCATCTCCTCCTTCATCTTTCATGTTGATTTCTAACCAATCAGAGTCGAAATGAAACTCCAGAACCTTTCTTCAATATTTTTCTCTCTCTCTTCTCGCATGTGCCCTCCCTTCTTTCTTCAACCCTTGTGTCCATAGATTTCTATGACTACACCTAAGGGTTTATAAGGAGAAAAAGAATTCCGAAGATCCTTAAGGCATTAGTGACGGTGGGTGGGTGTTCCTATCCATAGAGGTTAGTGGCGATGGTGCCTCATATGGCACCAGCGATGGTGGGAAGAAGAGAGGAGAGAAGAAAATTGTACTGATTTTTTTTGTATTTAATATTGTTTCACCACAATATAATGTTAAATGATATGATATTTTTGTTAAAATAACGTATAATGATATTAAGTGTAATGGCACATTATTAAAATTGATTCTCATTTTGATAATTTTTTCAGTTGTTTTGATTTTTATCATTTTGAAATTTATAATTTTGAGTTTGGTAAAAAAAATTAACATTCTAAAATTTATAATTTCGAGTTTGGTAAAAAATTACTGTAATTTATGTCAATCAAGAATAATTTGGTGTTGGTCATTATTATGACTTTTTTTTCAACAACATTCATCAATTGAATCCGTAAATTTTTTAGAAAAATGTTATATCCTCCTAACTCTTGTGTTTAAAAATCCTTCTAATACTCACATATAATAAATTGTCCATGATTATTGATGAAATTATAACTCATGCCATTGTCAGTGATTAGGAGGATTTTTAGATTGATTTTTAGGAGGATATAACAATACTTATTTTTTTATTATAAAGGGGACGTTTGGTTGCCCGCAAATATAAATGTTGTAACTTTAATTGCAGCATTTAGACAATAAATTTGTTTGGTTGACTACAAAAATATTTTGTAGCATTTACTAGTTGTAACTTGTATTTCTAATATCATTTGTAGGCTACAAATGGAATTGCAGCCCAAAAAGCCCGCAATATAAGATTGCGGGCTGCAAATGCAATAATTTAAGTATTAAAAAATAATTAATTTTGACGACTTAGAATCGTCAGATGGAGACGAGATAAATATCAAAGTTGTAGGTTTTCGCGCGATGAATGCGATGGTAGTGTCAGATTTTAGATCTGATATCGTTTGATAGATTATTTATATATTTTTAGTATTATACAATAATAAAAATTATTAATTCATTTTGATAAAATAATTAAATAATATAAAACATATTTTACTAAACTAAATAATAATTTAAAGTATAAAATAATATTATTACGGGGCGAATTAATTCTATTGTAACCGACCAATTATATATTGTTGGGAGGCAAAATGACATATTTATCCTTTTACCTCTATTTAACTAACATCTTCGTGCCTCCAATGGGCCGTGCTTGAGTCGGCCTAGTCCCGAGCCAGGTCAGGCCCGTTGCCAATCAGGACATGTCTTGCACCATCGGATTCCCAGCCTAGCACGGGGTCGCCGCTTCGAGATTGGGTCGATCTTGGGCTATAAGGCCAGGTCGGACCTACATCCCCTACCTCGATACGATAATGGGTGCCCTGATCATGATTTTATCTTGTCGGGCTATCAGATTAGGTTTGATAAATCGTGTCGGGCCTATGTTTTCGGTCCGAAAACATTCGTGCCTGGCCCGACCAAAAAAAAATTGTGCCCATCACGAAAACACCAACCCGGCCCGACACGAAAAATAATGGGTCGGCATGGCCCGACCCATTTAGTCCGATACCACAAAAAAATATATTTAAAATCGGATTTAAACTCGATAATTAACGAATTTTAAAAAGCTAATATCAATCCGAAGTGTTTATCGGGCTATCGGGACGGGCTGGCCCGATAACAGTTGGCCCAACATGGCACGATAAGGGATCGGCCTTATCGAGCTGGCATGATAATGGCTCGAACTCGATAAAAGCTGGTCAAACCTGATTTTTTCGTGCTGGGTCGTCGGGCTATCGGGTCGGGTCAAAAACCGCCACCCTTATATATTAGATCGTGCCAAAATTACTAGACTTAAATACGAAGATTCAAATTGCAAGTGTAATTGCAACTTTCATTTGCGGCCAATCAAACGCTTGCAAATATAAGTTGCAATTCTAGTTACGGGCAATCAAAAAATAGGTTGCAAACTTTGTTCGCGGACATTTATTTTTACATGCAAATATTTTTTACACCATGTGCATTTACGGACAATCAAACGTTCCCTAAATCTCAATCAATGCAATATCCCATGTCCAACCCACTGACCAAGCATATATAACAAATACAAAGACTTGAAGATATTTGACCAATTACGTCTCTACAAATTTTCTGAAGCGATCCAGCTCGAAGCCAAATAAATGAACAAAATCTATGCGATGGCAAACGTGATAACGATAAGATACGGCTGTCTTCAAGGTCCCCGCTACGTGCGTGCCTCTGGACCACGCACGTGACCGCCGTACCCGGTAATACCGTGCCCACGCGTCCACGCCAAGAGAGCGCAGCTGCGCAAGTGCGATGCATGGAAGGCGGCTGACGGCTGCGTTAGGCCAACTTCTCCTTGTCAGATCGCATCGAGCCCCGCTCGCCCGCCAATCCGAACACTGACCCGAACTGAACCGTCCCTGGGCTGAATCGACCGGATTCGGCCGAGCCCATTTGATTTGATGCCTTCTTCGTCTTCGTTGCTTATTAATAAGAGGAGAAGCGCGTCTGCTCTCTTTCTTCCTATCTCTCTCGCTCGTTCTCGCTCTTTCTTTTCGTGGATTTTGAGATGGCCGATATCTGTTGCGACGTGGTGACTAAGGCGGAGCCGTCGGTGGATCGAAGCTCTCGCGCTGCGAGACGGCGTCGGCTTCGGATGGCCATCGGCCGGTGCAAGCTCGTCGCGGAGGTCGACGCGGCCGAGGAGATGGGCGGAAAGAGGCGGAGGTCAGGGGATGCTGGCGTGCTGGTCGCCAAGGAGCCTGCGAGATATGGGATGGTGTCCGTGTGCGGTCGCCGGAGGGACATGGAGGATACTGTCTCCATTCGGCTGGACTTCGTCCAGCGAGCTTGTGGAGCTGCTGCAGGCGGCAGCCATCACTTCTTCGGGGTTTACGACGGCCATGGCTGCTCGCATGTGAGATAAATCATCTGCTCTGATATAATCTTCAAAACCTATATGAAATAAGATCGAATTAATCAATAAATATTTCTGTAGGTGGCGGTGTTGTGCAGAGATTGGATGCACAAGTTAGTCGCCGAGGAGGTGTCGAGGGTCGAGCCTGACTCTCAATCATCGGCGGAGTGGACTGAGCTGATGCAGAGGAGCTTCTCGCGGATGGACGCGGCGGTGGCGGCGGCGCCAAGTAGCGGCCGGCCGACCCCGTGCTGCCGCTGCGAGCTTCAAGAGCCGAGGTGCGACAACGTTGGCTCTACGGCCATAGTCGCCATCGTCGGATCTGCCCACATCGTCGTCGCCAATTGCGGTGACTCTCGCGCCGTCATCTGCCGCGGCGGCGCCGCCGTCCCTCTCTCCTCCGACCACAAGGTATAACTGATATTGGAAGAGGAAACTTGCTTAGATCTCTCTTTCTCTCTTGTATCAATAGTTGACGATCGAATATCCTTTGGCGTTGCAGCCGGACCGACCGGACGAGCTGAACCGGATCGAAGCTGCCGGCGGTCGAGTCATCTACTGGGAGGGCGCCAGAGTCCTCGGCGTGCTCGCCATGTCGCGAGCCATCGGTACGGAAGTTAATCGACCCACTTTTATACTCTATAATCAATTAAGAATCCACGAAACGCCGTCATAATCACTGTCTTGGTAACAGGCGATGGGTATCTGAAGCCGTATGTGACGGCGGAGCCGGAGGTGACGGTGACGGAGCGGAGGGAGGAGGACGAGCTTCTTATCCTGGGGAGCGACGGGCTGTGGGACGTTGTCAGCAATGAGGCAGCCTGCGACGTCGCTCGCATGTGCCTGCGGGCCAAAGGAGATGATGATGAGGACGGAGACGCCGGTGGGCGCCGAGACAGGGCGTGCTCGACGGCGGCGGCGTTGCTAACGAAGCTGGCGCTCTCGCGGCAGAGCGCGGATAACGTCAGCGTCGTCGTCGTTGACCTCAAGAACACGTAGTTGTTGACTTGTAGTACAGGCATCATGCGATAGAGGAGAAAACTCCTTGTATTCTATTGTAATTTTCTTCTTTTGCATTTATTTTTTAAAATATAACTAGATGATTTTTTTTGGTTTATACATCAAGACCCGAAAAGGAAGCTTGGATTTTACAATGAACAAAGGTCGGAGATTATGATATTTTGCAATTTTTTATTTGCTGTGACTTTTTTTCCTTTAACATAACGTTTGGGGAATTCTTTCCAAAGCAGTTCTTACGGAGGACTTTCATTGCATAACATGTGTTATATTCACCATATCTCTCGTCACATGTGATTAGTGAATAGTGACACAAAGAGAGTGTGATCATATAAAAAGGTGTGAGGGTGTGCGTGTAAGGTCAGGAGCCACTGAGTGAAACGAGTCAACATGACTAATGACAAGTGTAGAATAGGAATTTAAGATCCCTGATCCCTCATTAGTAATTCCGTCAATCGACAAGTTTGTTGAAGAGTTCAAATAATAAGAACCAAAAGATAAATTGCAAATATTTCCTTCAAATTTAGTTTAATATATGTAAAAATTCTCTTAATTGACGTGTCTAATAATCTTTTTAATACTCATTTGTAATAAAGTGCTTATGATTGTTGAAGAAATAATAATACGTGTCATTGCGAGTATTTAGGAAAATTATTAGGCATATTTTCAAGAGGATATAGCAATAGTCACATAAAAAATCATATGCTATTCTTTTAAATATCTGAAAAAAGATATAAGTTTTCTTCTAATTTTAAGAATTTTTGTCTTTTAACTTTCATGTGGCTCACTTGAACACTATCCTGGCATATTTGTTGATTACAAAAAATTTATTTGAATACTTATCATGATAATTGTCATTTAGGTTTTATTAATTTTCATTTGATTCGAGTAACCATTTTACCTATTGTATACAACTAATATGTTAATGAGTTTGTTCTTGCCTGAAGTTAATTAGGGTGATGCGGTCTTGCACGTCTTCCTAGTCCGGATTAACTCCAGTTGAGGACCTGCAAAGATATTTCGACGCCCAAGTAAAAAAGAGCTCCAAATATGGATATGGAAATTGGAATCAGAAATCAGATCCTCTACCTCACGTGCGTCGTGTCTGTTTATAGTGCAGGATGATGAATGTCTAGTGATAATGTCTTATTGAATCTCGTAGGGATGTGCTCAGAATAGATCGAGGCTAATTCCGGAGATGTCATGTTCATAATTGACAAATCCTTCGTGATTAATGAGGACGTAAGTGTTCTTGTATGGCCAGGTGGCAACCCTTGGCTAAGTAGTGTCCTGATTTGATTTGAGTATGGTTTACGAGTGTGGGCGCTTTTGGGCATAATCCATATGGATCCAAAGTGTTAATCTAGTCGATCCATAGCCCCGAGCTTAGTCGAAGTCTGAGGACTTCATGCCGAGCTCTAATGATGTGTCGGCTCCTAACCTCGATTTGGTAGATAAACATCAGAGGGGTTCCTTGGCTAATACACTGAAATAGGAGACCTCGGTGAGCATCAGTGTTGTCGCTTAGCTACCCTTCAATTTCCGTAGTAAATGTGGTGGTTACACGGAGAGAAAGGGCACATTTCCTTATTCTCTCTACCTGCGCAGTTATTAATCCTGATAGGAGGTAATTATGATGGGATATCTGATTGTTAATTTCCAAGGCACTCGAGTACTTGTTGTTGACTGACGGACGTGGCCCTGTTAGTAAGGAATCACAGAATGGCCGTTAGGAGGACGACCTTGCCCAGGTCTATAAAAGCCACATGCATCTTTAGTTTCTGCATGTTTGAGTTTCGACATGGAGTGTGAGGTATCAAAATTTTTTGTTCCTCCGGTAATCAGCCTCGGAGTTGTAGTGAGTAGATCGGAGATTGCTGTGGGTTCACACCGATGGGCTTAAGAGGAGAGTAGGAGGCGAGGGGCCAATTGTGATGATCGAGATGGTCGGGGACCCGTGGTCGGCATCCTGTGGTAGGTCCGCACCGTAGGGCTTACGTAGTGGGTGCCTCCTTCATCGCGAACTAGAGAGGGGTGTTGTGGTTCCATTTGTTTGGAAGCTCTAGCTATCGAGTGCCTCCTCCTTTTTGTCAACGATGGTTCCAGGTGTTCCTGGGTTACATATGTCGTTAGTGGCATCAGGACTGATGGCACCGATATGGGAGACCTTAATCATCGACCTCGCCCTCCTCTGGTGGCGATGCAACATCTGCTTGTAGTCCATCAATGTGGTTCCCTCCTCCCTTCATCGACCACTATTCTTGGCCAGATCAGTGGTGATCCAGGCCTCTGTGGGCTCTTAAAGCAGGGCCCAACTCTTCGATGGAGCTGAGCCCGAGGACTAGACTCGGTGAAAACCGAGCTCGCGATGGGTACGCTTTGGGTCATTAAGAGTGTGGGAGGTTGTTTAGTGGCATTGATGGACAAGGACCACACTCAAGGTTGTGTTCATTTAGAGCAAGCCGAACTCATAGGAGCCGGAGGCCTCATTTAGGGCTAAGGATCACGCTTGGGGTCAAGACGAGCTTGCAGGGAGCATAAGACAAGATCGCGCTTGGGGTCATGCTCATTTAGAGCGGGCCAGACTCATAAGAGCCGAATGCCGCATTTAGGGTCGAGGACTATGCTTGGGATCAAGCTAAGCTCGCGGGAAACGTAAGGCAGGACCGCACCTGGGGTCGTTGAGTGTGGCAGCTCATTTAGTGGTACTGATGTCCAAGGACCGTGCTCGAGGTTGATTAGGATTGATGCGCCACTTAGTGCAAGAGGTATCACCATTGCCTAACAGTGTGCCTGTCGCGGGATTATGGAGGTTCTTTCGTTGCGTTCTACGAAATAGTTATACATAATCTGGACATAAAGAATGTGCATAAAAAGGAGAGCAATGTTATTAAATAACTGTCAGATGATGACATATTGAGTCCCACCGAGTGGTGTGCTCAGCCTACGCGTGGTGGCGCCTCGATAAAACCTTTTAGAGGAAAAATCATGTGGGAGAAAATCGCAGCGAAGGAAAAAGAGTACACCAGTCGTTTGTAGTTTAAGGGAGAATGCTTAGCTATAGTAGGATCGTATGGAGGCCTCATTATATGTTCGCGAGAATTCTCGTTGAGAGAGTTCGATGATTTTTTAAGTGTCTTTCCCGCAGTCTTTGATGACTCTGTAGGATCCTTCCTAGTTTGGGGCGAGTTTCCCCTCCACAATTGGCTTTCTTTGGAGTTCGATCTTCCTTAGTACCGGATCTCCCTCTTTGAAGTTTCTTGGTTTGACAAGTTTGTCATATTTTCGAGCTATTCTTAGTTTCAAAGCTTCCTCCCTGATTTTGGCGAGTTCTAGTTCTTTTTCGATAAGGTTTAGCTCGACTTGCCGGGTTTTTGAGTTGTTTCGCTCCTTGAAGGCTGTCCTGCAAAAGTTGGGCTCTGCAATCTCGACGGGGATCATGGCCTCTGCTCCATAGATGAGTCTGTAGGGAGTTTCCTGAGTGGATGCTTGAGCAATTGTGTCATAGCCCAATAGCACCTTGGGCAGCTCTTCGGCCTAGTGTCTCTTGACTTGGTCAAGTTTCTTTCTGAGTCATGCTAGGATAACCTTGCTGGCTGCTTCGGCCACACCATTAGTTTGTGGGTCTCCTATCAAGGAAAAGAGATGTTGGATATTGAGATCCGAGCAAAATTCTCCTATTTGTAAACTGTGTGTCATTGTCGCTAACGAGTTCGCGAGGTATGTCATACCTGTAGATGATCTTTTTCAAAACAATTTTCTTGACCTTTTCGATCGCAATCGAGGCTAGGGGTTCGGCCTCTATCCATTTGGTGAAGTAGTCGATCGCAACTACCAATTATCTGACTTGTCCTGGTGCTGGAGGAAAAGGGCCAAGGAGGTCGATGCCCCATTTATAAAATGACCAGCTGACTCCTGATATATGTAGTGACTCAGGATGTTTTTGTGTCACACCCCAACTAAGGGTAGTGTGACCGGCTAGGGCTTACATCCTGCCCTATAGCCTACTGTCTACGCTGACTGACAATAAAACCGAACATATCGAGAAAGGAAACCACAACACAATCTTTACTTAAAGTTTTCAAAATTCACAAATATATATTTTTCAACCCAAAGAAGAAAACCAACATCGTAGCAAATAGAACATCTAAAGTATCAAAGTTATTACAAACTTTTCAAAACACAACTGTCAGTGTAGAAAAGGAAAATAACTACTACAAGACACTGGACTATGACCAAAGGACGTCGCTATGAGATATGGCACCACCACCTACCCTCCAGCTACACCATGACGACAAACCTCGATAACTGATCATGCTCTGCAAAAACAAAGGAAACAAATCGTGAGTCCACTTAGGACTCAGTGAGCGGTTCTTCCGAACCTCCACATAATCCATAATTAGTCATGCATAATATATAAAGTAGCATAGAATATAATCAGGGAGGTAAGCTACTTTTTAGTGTGACTATAGACGCCATGGGTCATTCTGTATAGACCATATAGGAGATACCTACCATAACGGCCTAACTTTACCACCTGGCATCCGGCCCTTAAGGCCTAGTTATGGTATAAGAATCCCGGCTACAACCGGCCCTACCATATAAGGTAGAATCACACTGGCCGTTCGACCACATGATATCAAGATGTAAACAAAAAATCCCGGGCCATTGACTAGGATGATCTAGTAGTCTCCGAACACCGTCTGGGGTAGGGATAGCTAGTCCCACCAAACTGGGGTCTGACACCTAGCGGGCCCGCTGGTGCATCTTAAGACCCAATCACTGGCCGAGTCAAGCATTGGTCATTTTCAACCGCCCATGCTTCTCGGCAGACCACCGCAAGCACATCACACAATCAAAATATCTTAGAGTTTCCTTATATACACAACGGGCAGTTGCCCACATCCGGCCCTCACTCAGCCTATAGGGTCAACAATTCAATGTCACCCTTCTGAAAAATGTGTACACCTAATAATTCTAGGTTTCCAAAAATGAATACAAGAAGTCTTAGAAATTGAGTCATTCCCTAGTTATGCTTCCATATCTAATATGTACCTTGCAAAGTCCTACATATTATCTAGCGTCATACGCTATCTTGGGTAAAGAATTTCGTGTAACGAACTAGGAATTTCACCCATTAACATTTCCGGACAGCATATATATATAAAAGAAATGTAATTATAATTCACAACAACTACCATGCATAACTACGAGATTCAACGATAAAAAATTATATACTGCATATAGAATTTATTTCAATATGGAACATCGTATCTAGTAAGGTAAAATATCAAATAATTCCCACAAGGAATATACTATCTAGCATGGTAAAAATATCCCAACGACACTTACCAAATTTAATCATGAGCAACAAACATCATGAGGAAGCCAAATTAAAGAGGTAAATAATCCATTGATTACACCAATAAGTAACATGCAATAAACATAGCAACAATTAAACATGATATCTGAAATTTTATGAAATCTTTCCTTTGATGCATGTACCATAACGGCTTGTGACCTAAATCCGTTGCTAAAAGTGTATCGAAAGCCGTTGCTGATGACCTACAGCAACGGCTTAGCGACGGAGTTTTACTAACAGCGTTGCTACGGACTCAGCGGCCGTTGCTATTAATGTTATCAACAACGGCTCCGGGTCTGTGGCAAAACCATTGCTGATAATATTTTTAGCGACGGCCCGAGCGGCCGTTGCTGATCCGTTGCTAAGTTATCAGCAACGCGACTTTCTGTCGATCACGGCGCTATTGCAACGGCGCGGCCGTTGCTGATGCTCTTCAGCAACGGCTCAGCAACGGTATCAGCCGTTGCTGATGCCCATTTTTCTAGTAGTGAACCATCATGTCCATATGAGCATTAGCAAGAATATTTTCATATTCATGAGAATGTAGATTAACATTTGCTATCAATTACTAAGATGAACAGTAATCATGTATTATAATTTGAACCTAACATTAAGCATGAAAGCTAGAATTACGACGACATAACATGAGATCCGATGTATCGATCTGAACAGCCCCAATTTCCCTCCCCTATCCACTGCTCGGCTGACTCAAGCAGGGTAATAACATGTGATTACCATCATGAGTATAGAGACATAGTTTAATCTTAAACATTGAGGTATAAAACTAAGATTATATGAAAATCGAAATCATACCTCATACTTAAAAATTTAGCCAAACTAGTCTTTTTCATTCTAATTAGCCTTCCATTTAACCTTAGATTTAACTTGCATGAGGAAATCATTGGTAACATAATGACATACTTATTTGAAGCAAGTTAATCATTATAGATAGCAAAGTAAGCATCAAAGTTTTTACTCAAAATTAAACTTTGTTAAATAGTTTGAAATCCGTTTTAAATAAAATCAAGTTATACTAAAACAAATTTTAAGAGATCACACAAATAATAAATATGAAAACATGATCTCCAACCCTTCCTATTGGTTGAAAACCGAAAGGCCACAATGAGCCTACGATTTAAAACCGCAAGGTCACATAAACCCATTATAGGCTACATAGGTCTCTGAAGAGACCAAGAAATCAAAAACAAAAAATCATTTGATAAAACCATATCAAGAGCGGTAAGAATCAACTCGAATAAAACAAGTATTATACACTCCAATTTGAATGAAGCAAAGCAAAGTAAGGAGATGATACCAAATTAACTAGATGCCGATTTTTCATACCGAAGGCATCCATACGATGCGAAGTTGCAACTTGGATTTGGTGAAGCTTTAAGTCTTCATGCAACTCCCACCAACCATCATCAACTCATCCTTATGTGGTTGCTCCCCCTACAAGAGAATATGAGATTTTTGGTACCCAAATGACTTTGGGTCATTGGGGGTGAGTTGGCCTAGGAATCCAAAGTGTCTTAGCAACACTTGGAATTTTTTTAAATGCACAATCATGAATAGCATGGCCATAAGTACCACAATAATAGCAATGTTCGTGAAACTTTTTATTTTCCCTACGGACATGTGATTTGTCGCTAGAATGCTTGACATGGGAGCTATGATGAACATGAACATTCTTAAACAATACATTTTTCTTTTGAACGTGAGGTTTAATTGTAGAATGCTTAGCATGAGAATGATGATGAACATTGGCATTCTTTATGCAAGCATTTTTCATTCTAGTGTTCTTAGTAGATGAAATATTTTTGAATTCATTTACTTTCTTATTCAATGAAATAACCTCATTTTTCAAATCATTCATTGATATTTGAATAGCAAGCAATTGAGTTTTTAGCATGCTATTTTCATTCTTTAAATTTTTATTTTTATGTTTCAAGTCCTTAATTTCAAGTTTCATATCATCATGGCATAAATCAAATGAACTAGATTTCAATTTCTCATTTTCTAGCTTTAATTCATGCACATGAGAATTAAGCATCACATTTTCTTTCTTTAGCATCTTATTTTCCTTATCTTTTCTAACAAGCAAGACATACATCTTTCTACACTCATCTACTAACTCATCATATGGCATGTCATGAGAACTAGTAGAACTAGCATTGTCATTTTCATTATCATAACTAGGTGAAGGAGAGTGTACCTCATCATTTGCATCCATGAGGCTAACTTTAGATGTGACTTCATACTCATGGTTGGAGGGTGCTTCAAGTGAGTGAAAGGTGGAGGTGGAAGCACTTGACCTCTTCCTTGCTTTGTTCTTCATGCTTGGGCAATTTTTCTTCACGTGCCCCTTTTCTTTGCAAGCATGACATTTTACCTTTCGTTTTCGGCTCTTAAAATTGCTCCTTTGACTAGAAGCACTATGGGCATCAAAACCAAGATTAGTAGTAGGTGAGTGACCATTGTCATCACCACCTTCATTAAAGTTGTCAATTTCTTCGGTTTTGGCATAATCATATAAAATATTTAAAGTGGCCCATAAATCAAAAGCCGAAGAGCAATGCATGACTTTTTCTATGATGTTATTTGGTATGGCACAAAATATGCAATTCATAGCTTCTCCATTAAATTGAAACATTTTCTTGTCAAGTTCAATCCAATCATGCATGTCAACCTTAGGATAGGTGTATTCAAATTTTAATATGTCATAAACACCAAAACATCTAGTCTTTAAGAATGAGTACATTCTAGACTTCCAAAGACCGAAGTTTGATTCATCGAACCTAGGAGGTAAAGACGCTAAACACTCTAGTGCCATTTTCCGGATCGAGAGACGATGTAGAGGAGACGGTGAAATCTCAATCTACGACCCGCTCTGATATAAATTGTTGGGTGAAATGGCCACACTAGAGGGGGGGTGAATAGTGTATTTACTAATCAATTAGCCTAAATTTAATTTTAATCGTTTCTTTGGTTACTTAGGCAAATTACAAGCTGAGTGACTAAATGCGGAAGCAATAATAAAACAATTAAGCACAAATAAAATATCAATACAAACACAAGAATTTATAGTGGTTCGGCCCCAATGCCCACTCCACTATCTAAGTACCCCGCTTAGGATTTCCAAACTAAACTTTACTAGATTAATGATGTTTTCCTTACACAGAGGACTTTGACTCGAAGAGTCTCACTCTCGACCTAAGGCACTTCCACACCCGGAAGTCTCCGCCTTCTTACCGAGAGCACTCTTCCACCTCAACCTAAGGAACAACTCAACTAATTCTAGTAAATTACATTTACAACGGTAGGTTTAAGCCTTAACACCAAGGAAACCACCAACTCAATCAAACCTAGAAACCTAGGTTTACACAAGTTTTAATACAATGAAAGAAACAAGAAAATATACAAGTAATGGAGCAAAAAATACAACAATACAAATACTTAGCTCCAACACAATGAATCCTAGCTCCTCTTGATGCCTTGATGATGAATCAAATCAAATTTGAAGGCAAACTCTAGGAATAAAAGCTCATACTAGGATTTCTCTAAAAAATGGCGCAATGAAAGCTTAGGGTTGATCAATGATGGCTCAATGAAGGTTAAGAGTGATCAAAAGTTGTTTAAGGAAGGCTGGGTTTGGATATTTATAACCCTGCAACGAAAATAGCAAGTCAATGGGCGGAAAACTAGCCGTTTTCGTCGTTCGATCGCATGCCGGTCGATCGTCGATCGACTGCTCGAGCGACCGCTGGCTCAATCTCTCTGTGCGATCGATCGACGGGTCGATCGCTAGACGCGATTCTTCTTCTCTGCAATTCGGTCGACCGATGAGCCTTCTGCCAATTTTTGGCACTGGTTGATCGACCGACCGGTCGACCGAAGTAGCCTACTGCCATTTTTTGGCGCTATTCGGTCGATCAACCGATCGACCGAAATGGCTACTGCCATTTTTCAACATCGTTCGGTCAATCGATCGGTCAATCGATCGGTCGATCGAACCTGGACTGGGCAGAGTGGTTTGCTCTGTTTTTCTGCTCGTTTGGGTTTCGTTTTCGCCAAGCCTACTTATATAACAGTTAATAATTTTAAAACATATATGTTATATAAGAATTACCCCCATTTGGATTCAATAAAAATATCTAAAAAATTAAAATCCTTATTATCAAAATCTAGTTTTTGGGGTCTAGTACAAATTTTTTGAAAATGAATTTTTTCTAATTTTTCGAGTCAAATAAGGGTAGGCTAATGGCTTCCAAAAAATCCCTAAAAATATCTTGTTATCTAGTTTTAACCCAAGGAACAATTACCGCCATTTATTATGTCAAGAAACTATCTAGGTCATATAGCCCTCCAAGGAGCACCCTAGGTTATTTCAGGACGGTTTCCGAGTTTTCATATTTTGGGATTCGGGGATGGTTTTTGGGTTCTTATACATCATCATGATGATATTACAATATAAACTAGATACCCTAAACCTATACTCTATCTTCCCGATGAATCCGAGCGCATCGACCAACGTCCTTCCGATTTCTTGATTTCCTCGATATTTTCAATCGAGGACGTCGTGCGCTAACCGATATGGAACCTGAAAGATATCTCAATAAAACATTAGTTCCATGTTTGTTATCATCAAAACCGAGATTAAGACCAAGGTTGAAAACCTTAAGCCAGCAATGGTACTAGAGCAGCTCCCAAAATCCGACGCTAACTAACGACCCCCAAACCAATTGATGAAAGGGAAGGACACACCTTCATCTTATACTGTATAGGGCCCGAGCGCCCCCGGCGTTCGAGTGTGACTCGGCCCGCCAGGCCTACACGCCATGAGGTGATTGATGACTCGGCCCGCCAGGCCTACACACCAATAATCTCTCCCTCAGCAATCGCCAGCCGAGACTCGAACCCGGGACCCCGGCTCTGATACTAGCTCCCAAAATCCGACGCTAACCAACGACCCCCAAACCAATTGATGAAAGGGAAGGACACACCTTCATCTTATACTGTATAGGGCCCGAGCGCCCCCGGCGTTCGAGTGTGACTCGGCCCGCCAGGCCTACACGCCATGAGGTGATTGATGACTCGGCCCGCCAGGCCTACACACCAATAATCTCTCCCTCAGCAATCGCCAGCCGAGACTCGAACCCGGGACCCCGGCTCTGATACCAGCTCCCAGAATCCGGCGCTAACCAACGACCCCCAAACCAATTGGTGAAAGGGAAGGGTGCACCTTCATCTTATACCGTATAGGGCCCGAGCACCCTTTGCGTTCGAGTGTGACTCAGCCCGCCAGGCCTGCACACCACGAGGCGATTGATGACTCGGCCCGCCAAGCCTACACGCCAACACTGCGGGCTTGAGATGTTCGGCCTTCACTTGCTGGCAGACCATACAT
This sequence comes from Canna indica, assembly GCA_034359265.1. NCBI lineage: Eukaryota > Viridiplantae > Streptophyta > Magnoliopsida > Zingiberales > Cannaceae > Canna > Canna indica. The sequence continues at coordinate 19,640,958 of CP136892.1, forward strand.
TTGGAGACAAACTCCGCTTCCTCTCTTTTCATACCCTTTCACCAGTAATGCTGCCTTAAATCTCGGTACATGTTGGTAGCCCTCGGATGCATCGTATAAGTGGAACGATGACCTAGATCCAGGACTTGCTTACGCACCTCAGCCATATCTGGCACCACGATTCGGTCTTTGAACCTCAGTACACCCTCTGAGTCCAACCTGAATCCGTTCTCTGCATCGCCTCTTTGCACCAGATCCTTGGTCAGCGCACAAAAGGCATCGTCTCCCTGCGCGGCACGCAGCATGTCCACCAGCGTGGATTGTACCCGCAGGTGTGCCACCATGGCACCTGAAGTTGACACTGACAAGATTGTACCCTCATCTAGGCACAATGCCAACTCTCGAGCTAGAGGCCTCCGCTTAATTTTCAGATGAGCCAAATTGCCTATGGAATTTTTGCTCAGAGCATCTGCTACTATATTTGCTCTCCCCGGATGGTAGATAATGGTGCAGTCATAATCCTTTAAGAGCTCCAGCCACCTCCTCTACCTGAGCTTTAGCTCCTTTTGGGTTAGCAAGTACTGGAGGCTCTTGTGATCCATATAGATCTTGCAAATCTCCCCATACGGGTAGTGCCGCCAGAGCTTCAGTGCAAAGACCACTGCTACTAGCTCTAGGTCGTGCGTCGGATAGTTCTTTTCATCAACTTTCAGCTGGAGGGACGCATAAGCTATAACTCTACCAAACTGCATCAGAACGCAGCCCAGGCCAACCCGGGAGGCATCACAGTAGACTACAAACCCTCCTGAGCCGGAAGGTAAAGCCAACACAGGTTCAGATGTCAAAAATTCTTTGAGCTTCTGAAAGCTCGCCTCGTATTTGTCGTCCCAAATGAACCTGACCTTTTTCTGGGTCAATCGAGTCAAAGGGGCTACAATTCTAGAGAAGTTCTCCACAAACTTCCGATAGTACCTGGCCAAACCAAGAAAACTATGGATCTCAGTCACGCTAGTCGACTATTTTCAGTTCTGCACCACTTCCACCTTTGGAGGATCTACCCTTATCCCATCCTTGGACACAACATGACCCAAGAACCCTACACTTTTCAATCAGAATTCACACTTGGAAAATTTTGCAAACAAGCGGTGCTCTCTTAGGGTTTCCAGGACCATTCTTAGGTGCTTAGAGTGCTCTTCCTCACTCTTGGAGTAGACCAGAATGTCGTCAATGAAGACGATCACATAGCTGTCCAGGTGTCCTTAAATACCCTGTTCATTAGGTCCATGAAGGCAGCAGGTGCATTGGTTAAGCCAAAGGACATCACTAGGAACTTGTAGTGACCATAGCGAGTCCTAAAGGCCGTCTTAGGCACATCGTAGTCCCAGATTCTCAGCTGATGGTATCCGGACCTTAAGTCTATCTTTGAAAACCATTGTGCCCCCTGTAGCTAGTCAAACAGATTATCTATCCTCAGTAGTAGGTAACGATTCTTGACAGTCACTTTGCTCAGCTGCCTATAGTCGATGCACATGCGTATCGACCCATCCTTCTTCTTCACGAAGAGAACCGAAGCACCCCAGGGTGACACGCTCGATCAGACGAAACTCAGGTCTAGCATTTCCTGCAATTGCACCTTTAACTCCCTGAGTTCGGCCAGTGCAATCCTATAAGGTGGAATGGAAATTGGTTTCACCCCGGATTGTAGATTAATGTAAAAATCAACTTCCCTTATGGGCAGTAATCCCGACAATTATTCGAGAAACACATCTGGGAATTCACAAACCACTAGGGTTCCGCTAACATTCCTTGCCTCACCCATTTCCTCCTCAGCCACAAATACGAAGGCCATGAAGGATTGGCAGCCGCCCTGAAGCAGCTTATGAGCCTTTAGGGCTGAGATGACCCATATCAGCTTGCTCCCTCCCTCCCCTTGGAAGGAGAACTACGGTAGCCTAGACTTATTAAACATCACTGTTTTAGCTCTACAATCCAACATCGCAAAGTGCTCTGCCAAGAATGACATCGAGCTCAAGTGTGCGTGGGAGTGTCAAATCTGCACTCAGTACATGGCCGCAGATAAGCACTTCGCAGCCTTGGTATATAGAATTTGTTAGGATTGCACCGCCCGTAGGCGTTGATATTATCATTGGCCCATCGAGCATGGAGGGTGCCATTGGCAACTCCGCAGCAGATTTGACAGACACAAACGAGTGTGTGGCACCCAAATCAAATAAAACATATACAGCAGACGAACATACTAAAATAGTACCTGCCACCACTGCTTTTGGACGCCTCTGCCCCATCTCGATTCATAGCATAAACCCTAGAAGGCGGCCTCTCTGAATGATTGGTCTGCAGCCCCTTACTCTGAGTCTGCACCCTCTGAGCCACTAACTCCATTGACATAGGTGTTTTTCCTTTAGACTGCTCAGGCTTCTAGCCAATTCCCTCAAGACAGTCCTTCTTGAAATACCCTACTCGCCCGCACCTGAAGCAAGCATTCATGCGGCTAAGGCAAGACCCCTAGTGCCTCTGACTGCAGCTACCACATTGCGGCGCCTCTGATCTCTAAGCACCACCTCCTAACACTGCCGGCCTCACTGACCCAGACCATGGGCCCCCACGGCCTCGATTGCCATTATGTCCTCGGCTTTGCTGATGGTCTGCCGCGGTCACTACCCCCTCAGAATGCCAAGGTCGACTGCCAAAACCCTGCGACCGAAATTTCTTCTTAGGTGGCCTGTCGTTCCACTCAAATGGCACCCAGGCTTCTTTCCGCAGGGCTTCATCCACTACCGGAGCTAGAGTAGAATCCTCAGTGTAGTGGATGAGCCTACCGATCTGTGGTCTCGGACCTGCCATGAACCTCTTGACCCTGACGATCTCAGATGCCACTAGGGTCGGATGACATTTGGAAAGGCGGTTGAACTCCATACTAGCTCCCAGAATCGGGCGCTACCAACTTTCTCCAAACCAATTGGTGAAGGGAGTAGACGCTATCCTCATCTTATACTGTATAGTAGCCCGAGCACCCGCTGCGTTCGAATAAGACTTGGCCAAACTCGGCCTCCGCCACGGGATAATTGCTGACACAATCCAGCCAACAATCACCCCCCCTCAGCAATTACCCGTTGGGATTCAGACCCGGGACCCCGTCCTCAACGCTTTATCGAATTACTGTCGTTGCCACTCAGTGCAGCATTATGAGTCTCCCTCACACCATCACAAGAAAAGAACAACTCTCCTAGCATATGTCTTATACGGTACCCAACACTTAGTCATAGTCAAGACCTAACCTAGTGCTCTGATACCAACTTTGTCACACCCCAACTGAGGGTAGTGTGACCAGCTAGGGCTTACATCCTGCCCTGTAGCCTACTGTCTACGTTGACTGACAATAAAACCGAACATATCGAGAAAGGAAACCATAACACAATCTTTACTTAAAGTTTTCAAAATTCACAAATATATGTTTTTCAACCCAAAGAAGAAAACCAACATCGTAGCAAATAGAACATCTCAAGTATCAAAGTTATTACAAACTTTTTAAAACACAACTGTCAGTGTAGAAAAGGAAAATAACTACTACAAGACACTGAACTATGACCAAAGCACGCCGCTATGAGATATGGCACCACCACCTGCCCTCTAGTTGCACCATGACGACAAGCCTCGATCACTGATCATGCTATGCAAAAATAAAGAAAACAAACCGTGAGTCCACTTGGAACTTAGTGAGCGGTTCTTCCGAACCTCCACATAATCCATAATTAGTCATGCATAACATATAAAGCAGCATAGAATATAATCAGGGAGGTATGCTACTTTTTAGTGTGACTATCGATGCCATGGGTCATTCTGTATAGACCATATAGGAGAAACCTGTCATAATGGCCTAACTTTGCCACCTGGCATTCGGCCCTTAAGGCCTACTTATGGTATAAGAATCCCGGCTACAACCGGCCCTACCATATAAGGTAGAATCACACTAGCCGTTCGGCCACATGATATCAAGATGTAAACAAAAAATCCTGGGCCATTGACTAGGATGGTCTACTAGTCTCCGAACACCGTCTGGGGTAGGGATAGTTAGTCCCACCCAACTGGGGTCTGAGATCTAGCGGGCCCGCTGGTGCATCTCAAGACTCAATCATTGGCCGAGTCAAGCATTGGTCATTTTTGACCCCATGAGGAACATTTACCAAATTTAATCATGAGCAACAAATATCATGAGGAAGCTGAATTAAAGAGGTAAATAATCCATTGATTACACCAATAAGTAACATGCAATAAACATAGCAACAATTAAACATGATATCTAAAATTTAATGAAATATTTCCTTTGATGCATGTACCATAACCATCATGTCCATATGAGTATTAGCAAGAACATTTTCATATTCATGAGAATGTAGATTAACATTTGCTATCAATTACTAAGATGAACAGTAATCATGTATTATAATTTGAACCTAACATTAAACATGAAAGCGGGAATTAAAACAACATAACATGAGATTCGACGTATCGATCCGAATAGCCCCAATTTCCCTCCCCTATCCACTGCTCGGCCGACTCAAGCAGGGCAATAACCAGCTCGGCCGAGCCCTCTTGGGGTGGTAAACATGGTTGCGGCAACAACACGGGCATCAGTCCAAAAGTCTAAAACATATCGAACACAAAATGATCCACGAGTCGCTAGACAAGCGACGAAATTGGGGAAAATTTTGGCATAACATTTCCCCTTTTTCCTCCACTCGGCCAGCCCACAAAGAAATGAAATAAATCTGATTTAAACCATCAAATCACAGGTATACATATCTATTAAGTTTCTAACATGAGAAGACGCGTAGATCGACAAGAAACTCGCAAAAAGAACCCGATTCAAAAATGCTAGGGTCGGATACCCGCCTCCCCTCATAAAACTCTAACCACTCACCTTTGCTTGATGAAAAAGAAGGATCAGACACTGGCGATCTCAAATCCTCCGGTGACGACTCGATCTCCGGCCGACCAAGATCTCTCTTCCCCTCTCTCCTTTCTCCCTTGCTCGGGCTTTGTGCGGCTCCTAGATGAGCCACACGACTCAATGATGAGGGATATTATTCCCTCATCAACAATGACTTAAATGCCCCACTTACACGACTTAACGTTGACTCAACTCAGTCCGAGTCCGACTTGGGTTCCGACTCTAACCGCAACACGAGTCAATCTTAACTTAACTAAAGCATAAATGCATAAAAGGAAAGAGTCATTCACCCAATTTTATTGCATACATCATTAGTCGAGTCATACCTTCTACTTGAGGCGATCCTGAGGCTTGACTCGACTAACCCCGGGTCCGACGCGCTGCACCAAAATAAATTTTTATATTAGGAATTTTATTTTTCCGAGTCTTACATTTTGTGAGACTTCGAAGAATCTCTAGTACTACGTTGCACCTTTTGATGTATAAACTGCAGTCGGTCTTCATAGTTCGTCAGAAGTACGTATCCAACCCGGAGGATTTTAGGTGCTAAGGATCTTCCTCCAATGTGATTGTCGTAGATACCTTCGTGTACTTTTTCCATCACTATGTATATTTGTGGTCGGCTGATGCATTTGAACAATTGTCAGGAGTATCCTCTTTTGTATAGTTGGTCATCGAGGTGGGTGTAGTAGCTTGCCATCCTTCTGAATTTGTTTGGATTGGAGGTGCACTCTAGTACCTCTCCTCATCTGAGGTAAATTATGTATGGGGTCCTTTAATCGGTGGTTTGCTCAACTGCATGGACCTCGACCGAGGTGTCGGTCGGTTCGATTCTCGGCTAGTCGAGGATTTATTGTATGACTAACCTATTGTTTTGAGGTTTTCTGGTGCTGGCGAGCTTGGATAACAGGTTTGCTCGGGTGTTTTCTTCTCGAGATATGTGCTAGATCACATAATCATCAAAATTAGTCATTAAAGAATGTACTAGGGAGTGATACCTTTCTAGGGAAGATTCCCTCACTTGGCAGTTGTCGTTGACTTGTCCTACGATAAGTTGTGAGTCACTTTTCACAATCACTCTCCAGGCCTTCACGTCTTGGGCTAGCTTTAGCCCGATGATCAGGGTTTCGTATTTCACCTAGTTGTAGCTTGCTTTGAACTGGAACTACTTGGATTGCTCTAGGGCGATTCCCTAGTCGTTCTCCAAGATGAAGCCAACTCCACTTCTCTTTTCGTTGGAGGCGCCGTCCACGAACGACGTCCATGTTTCGACCTGGTTGGGGGTGCCTTCTTGGTCCATGAATTCAGCGACGAAGTCCGCCAATGCTTGGGCTTTGTTGGGACTTCTGGGTTGGTATTCGATGTGAGCTTGAGTTTGGACAAGACCTACCTAATCGGCTGTTCTGTGCATCTGGGTGTGGTGGTCTAAAAAAGATCTTAATCTTCTGGCCGAGATGACCAGGGCGAATGCAAGCTTCTCCAGCCTTTGGTATCTAGTTTCAGGTCCTTGGAGGATCTTTACTACAACAAAATATATTTTAGGTTGTAGTAGTTTAGCTACGGTTCTAAAAACCGCAGCTATAGAGGTATTATACCAATGGCTTTTTCTTCTATAGTCCAATTTTTTTTAAAACCTGTGCTTATTAATTAACCATAGTTAAAATGATATAATAAACCGTGGTTAATTTTAAACCACAGTTAAATTGATATAATAAACCGTAAGCTTGCTGACAAAGTAGATCGATTTTTGATCATTTCCCTATTCTTAGACTACCACCGAGCTCTAGGCATTTTTTGTGACCATGAGGTGAAGGAAGAGTGGCTCTCCCTATTGTGGTTTATCCAGAATTGGCAGACTGGCGAGGAAATTCTTGAGCTCTCCCTGTCCCACTGGAAGTCTTGTTTCTTTCATAGGATTTTGAAAAAGGGTGCGATCCTATCGACTGACCTAGAGAGGAATCTTGACAGGGTGGCCATTCTTCCCGTGAGCTGTTGTACCTCCTTTATGTTGCACAGGCTACACATCTCTTAGATAGCCTAGAACTTCTCGGGATTGGCTTTGGTCCCCAGTTTGTAACCATGAACTAAGCAATTTGTTGCCGAGGACTCCGAAGGCGCATTTCTCCGGGTTCAATCTCATGTTGTAATGTTTGAGTTGGCTAAAGATCTCGATGAGATCACTGCAGTGGTCCCTGGTGGCAGGTGTTTTGGCGACCGTGTCATCTACGTACACTTCCGTTATGCGCTGGTATGTAGCCCCTGCGTTCTTGAGCCCGAAGGGCATCACCTTGTAAGAGAAGTTGGCATGCTCGGTAATGAAGGTTGTGTTTTCCTCATCCTCCGGATGCATTCGGATCTGATTGTAGCCTGAGTAGGCGTCCATAAAACTTAGGTACTAGTATTACGAGGAGTCGTCGACAAATTTGTCTATGCTTGGCAATGGGTAGGAGTCTTTCGGGCATATCTTATTTAGGTCGGTAAAACCGACACACATCTGTCATTTTCCTGAGTACTTCTTAACCATCACGGCATTTGCAAGCCATGTGGTGAATCTGATTTCTCTGATAAAGTTTTTCTTTAGCAATTTTACGGTCTCTTCGAGAGATGCTTGTTGGCGCTCAGCCCCAAGCTTTCTTTTCTTCTATGCCATGGGCTTAACCCGGGGATCGATGGCGAGCTTATGGCAGATGACTCGAGAATCTATCCCTAGCATGTCAGTTGGCATCCGTGGAAATAGGTTGGCGTTGTCCCTAAGTAGGTGCCGAATTGAGCTTTGAGCTCGATGGTGAGGCGAGCTCCCATGTAAGTCACCTGTTCGGGGGAAGCCCCGACCTGTACGAGTTCCAGATCGTCGACTTCCATTGTCCATTGTTCAGGTCACAACGAACTGAACTGAAAAACCGAACCAAATTTTTTAGTCTGGTTCAGTTTCAACCCGGACAGGTTCAGGTTTTGAACCGAACCGAACCCGATTTGTGGTATTCGGTTCAGATTCGGTTCCCATAATTTGGGAACCAAATCGAATTGAAAATCGAAACAAAAAAATATATTTGGCATTTAGCCGATTCACTTTGTTCACTGATTTTGATTCATCTGTATCTTAATTATTTCAATAATTTCTATCAGCATGCATGAATCACATGGTAACAGTAGACATGGATTTGAATAATGAAAGCAGAAAGTACATGTTTACTTCCTTTACTTAACAACTTAAGAAAAAAGTCAACATGGACATTACAATTCGGTTTTTTCGGTTTAGTAACCAAATCGAACATAAATTGGTCGGTTCGGTTTGGTTCGGGTTATGTTGTATTTTGGTTCAGTTTTTAGGTTGAATTTTCATCGAAATTTTTTTTTGGTTCGATTTGGTTTATATCGATTCGGTTCGGTTTGAACCGAATGGACAATCCTATCGTCGGCGGGCTGGGGCCGCTCTTGCACATCTCATGTGGGGTCCAAATAAAAAATTCTAGGTTACTATTTTGTGTGAAGAACTGAGAGTGTTGGCTAGGAAGAGGTGACTGATATTTCTTCCGTATCGGCTGGACTCCGCTTTAGGCATTCATTGTAGCATAGACGAGCTTCCTTCTAGTCCGTGTGGACCACTCTTGTAGGGTCGGCGAGGACCGGATAAGCAACAAAAGTTTTACACACAACAGAAGAATAAATCGATCATGTAACCAAGCGGATCCATGCATCTCGGTTAAATCAATACTAGGTTTAGAAATATACCCTTGAAGGTCGAGCTTCGTCTTCTGCTCCACAAGACCAAGGCTTTGGATCCTATGTGCTGCTAGAGGCGAACACCCTCATCGATTGGCACATGAGCGAACACGACGAACTAGGCAGCTTCCAAGTGCTAGCTCAATTCTCTCGGAACTCCTTCCGATTTGGATGAACATCAAACTCCTTTCGAGCTCTCTCTCTCTCTCTCTCTCTCTCTCTCTCTCTCTCTCCTTGATGGAGGTCGACTGCCACAAAGGGAGATCGGCTTACTTTCAAAAAGAGGTCCGCAACCACCAGGAGTTGATCTAATTCTATCAAACCTTAGGTGGGTATTTATAGATATATCAATCATATTGATCGAGTTTTTTAGCTTGAGTTCAAGCTAAATTTTATGCAATCAATAAAATTTTGAGCTCGACCTTGAGCTTTTCTAGTGTAATATATATTAAATTTGATAGAGCTTGATTTACAATCAAGCCTATTTGAACTTGAGCTAGACTAAACTTAGCTCACGAGCATATGTTTATAAGTTATGGATATATAAGTATAAATTTGAAAATTATGTGTATACACTATACAGACTAACGAATCAACTTGCAAAGCAAGGCTCACAACTCTAAGGTAGTGATCAGTTTACTAGTTGAATCTTTGAAAGCTCAAGCTTGGTGATCTAACTTGGCTTTTTTATTAGATAAGTTCGAGCAAGTCGAGCTTGAGCTGCTCACAAATGGCTTGACTCACTTACAACCCTTGGACACTCATTAATTTGTACTATTTCTAATGATTTGATTTGCAAATGGTGTTAATTACTAGAGAAAATGCATGCGCACTAAATCGGTTAGCATAAAAATTCAATATTGCAAAGCTCATAAGTCTAGGCTCGAGGTTAAAAATCTAACACTTGAACGGTCAAAACAACAACAACTAAGCCTTAATCTCATATTAGATGGGGTCGGCTATTTAGATTCTCTATCTTTAAATTCTTCTATCCAAGGCTAGATCTGCCTTAATATTTAGTAAGTATCTATGAAGCATCGACACCGACATGAACACAAGACATGACACAAACACGGACACATGACATGACATGAATACGGACACGAGGACACACCAACTTCAAAACTTTACATGACAAATTCTCTATCTCCAAATCCCTTTGTCCAAGGTTATATCTGCCTTAATATTTAGTAATTATCTATGAAGCACTGACACGGACACGAACACAGGACATGACACGAATACAAACACAGGGACACCAACTTCAAAACTTTACATGACACGGATATAATATACATATATATAATTTAAGATTTATAACAATATTATGATATTTTCATTAATATCAAACTTTCAATTTTTAGTTTTTTCTAGACACTTTTTAAAATATATGAAGCATTCTAGATAATTTATTGTGTCAGTACTTACTATTTCTAAGCCTTTTCCAAAAGCATGGGGCACAATATCTATTGACATTTCGCAAAAATTTTCTAAATTAGCATGTCTTAATAGTCATTTGCAATTACATGTAAATAAAAAGTTAAGTAGAGACTCATTATCTTCTTAACCAATCATTGTTATTATTTTATTTATTGGAAAATATTACTCTCTCCAACTCTAGTTCATCAAGAGAAAAAATTGGAGCAATCTTTTGAAGAATTGGAGCATGAATATCATGAACTAGCCACCAAGATTTTGCATCAAGTACACCTCTATCATGTAAGGAGTCACAATCATCAAACGCATCTCTACCATCCGAAAAATTTGCAAATTCAAGGTTCCTTGAAACTTGCCGGTGAGTGTTTTATTATTTTTTTCAAAAAGATGCATGGTTGGCCATGTCCGAGCAAAAAAAGTTTTGACTGGTCAAGACACCCTTGGACACGTGTGTCGGACGAGTGTCTTCGTGTGTCAGTGTCCGCGCGCGTGTCGGGCACGACAGTCCCGCGGAGTGTCTGTGCTTCCTAGTTAATTGTAAATCCTCAGATACTATTTCTCTCCACGTGATCCTATGCCTACCTCTACTCTTCTTCTAACATTCTACTACTAAACTATCATATTTTTTAACCGGGACACCCGAGGGTTTGTAGCACATGTCCAAACTGTTGGGTTGGCGAGGATCGAGCAAGCAACAAAAATTTGCATAGAAAAAGAATAAAATTGATCCCCTACCCAATCAAATCAATGCATCGATCGGTTAAATCAACGCAAGATATATTCAGACCTTATACCTTTGAAGACTGTACTCTATCTACTGCTCCGTAATTTTAAGAACACAACCTTGCTTCGGATCCAAGGTGCTGCTAGTGACGAACACCCTTTACGGTTAGCACACGAGCGAACAGGTCGAATTGGGCGGCTTCCAAGTGCTAGCTCGGCTGTCTCATAACTCCTTCCGATCTAGACAACCACAAAACTTCTCTCTCTCTCTCTCTCTCTCTCTCTCTCTCTCTCTCTCTCTCTCTCTTGATCTTTGTTTGGGTGGAGGTCGGTTTCCACAAAGGGAGCTCGGCTTCCTTCAAAAGGAGATCAACTTGGTAAGTGGAATCACCTACACTAGAGGGGGTGAATAGTATGTTATCTAAAAACTTAGCCTAAATTTGATTTTAATCAATTCCTGATTATTTAGGCAAGAGCTCAATTAAACTAGATGAATACAGAAGTAAGTAAATAGCAATTAAGCAAGCACAAGTAATACAGATGCAAACACAAGTATTTATCTCCTTTTTGATACTAAATGAGTTTATAAAGTTAGGTGAAATTAGTGCTTTAGCAAAAAGATAATCAAAGTAAGAAACAAGCTAATCACACTCAACCAATGACAATGCTAACAAGATAGATTTATAGTGATTCGCCCACAATGCCTACTCCACTACCTAAATACCCTCGCTTAGGATTTCCAAAGTTAATTTTACTAGATTATGAATGTTTTCCTTACAATGATGATCTTTTCTCCGAAGAGTCTTCGCTCTTACACCTAAGGCACTTTCACACCTGGAAGTCTCCGCCTTCTTACCGAGAGCACTCTTCCACCTCAAACCCTAAAGGACAACAATAACTAATCATAGTAAACTAAGTTTATACTGATGGATTTAAGCCTTAACACCAAGGCAACCACCAATCATTCAAGACCTAACAACCTAGATCTTACACAAGTTCAAACACAAAAAATAAAGCACGAAATACAATATAAATGATGCAATAAACAAACCAATGTATACTTAGCTCCTAGCACAAGATCCCTAGTCATCTTTATGCCTTTAGATGATGAAACGATGAAGATCAAAGGCTTGAATCAAGGTTTCAACTAAAACTAGGATTTGCTCAAGAATGGCTCAAGAAAAGCTTAGCAAATGTCAAGGAATGGCCCAATGAAGCATTAGGTAGGTAAGGAAGGCTGTCTTGGGAGTTTGTATAGAGATCCCAAGGATAGGGGCTCAAAAAGAGTAATTCAATGGATCTAAATAGATTAGTTGGGCTTTTCGGTCGACTATCGAGCAACCACCGGTCGATCGAGATTCGGTCGAGGGTCAGCCAAATAGGTCTGTAAACTTTCCAGAACCTTTTCGATTGATCCTCGGTCGATCGCCGGTCGATCAAGAATTGGCCGAGATTCGATCGGTAATTGGCAGTTTTGGCAAGTTTTGATCTTTCAAGCCTTATTTACACATCTTAACTTTAAAGTTATTAACTTTAAAACATAAATATTAATGAATACCTCCATTTAGATTCAATAAAAATATCTAAAAAATCAAAATCTGATTCATTTCATGTCCAACTGTAGTTTTTATTACCATCCAGTTAAAGATGATATTAGACTAGGTCAAAATATAGAATTCCTCATGTAGTAATCCACAGTGACATCATGTCGGAGGACTGACGTATCACTAGCGTTGTGAGATATACTAATATTAATCCACGTAGTATTCTCACGATGGATTTGTCCAAGATAATGTTCTCCAACATGTATCTATTATATAGCTTTAATATTACATATTCATGACCAGTAAAATATGATCATCGTCAGTCATGCTGCATACTAGTCTTCATTCATTATCGTTCTAATGATAATGACCGACTAGGGACGATTTAGAACAAGAATTCAACGGCCTTAGGATTTTATTATCAAGTCTCTTACTTGATGATCATAAGATGGAATCAACTATTCAAGGAGACTATTATCAAGTTAAATATGTTTACAATAAATAACAAGACAAAGCAAGTGTTGACCTAGGGCACACCATTAATACAAATCATATTATAATAATTTTTTAAAATCGGATTTTGGGAGTGGGAAATTTCTAGATCCGGATTTTGAGAATCAAAATTCCCAAAATCGAAACCTAGTGGATTGGATATCTGTTTTATCCCTAAGCCAAAGTCTTTAACTGATCAGAGACTTTGGCCAAAAATTAAATATAAAATATAAAAAATAATTTAAATTTATAAAATATTTTTTATGATAAAAATAAGATATTAGAGTATAAAAAATATATTTTTAAATTCTCTAATGCATTAAAGACTTTTGCACATAGTCTATAAACTAAAATTAAAAATTATGAATATTTTGATATAAAATATTTTTTTTGATCATAGTAGATATTTTGTATCATTAAAAAATTATTTCATGAATTCAAATATTTTTTTAAAAAAATTATGAAACTACTATAGACACTTTGCACAAAAGTCTCTAATGAGTTAGAGACTTTTGTTTATAATATTTTTTTAATTATAAAAAATAAAATTTAATTCACAAAAAATATATATGTGATATAAAAGATGTGCCGGAGTCTATGAAAATATTTTGGACAAAAAATATTTTAATATTTTTATTTTAAATTTAATTTTATAGACTTTGAGTGAAAGTCTCTAATGTATTAGAGACATTCACCCAAAGTCTATAATAACTTTATAATTAAAATAATAATAATTTTAATTAATGAAATATCTTTTTTAAAATACAAAAGATGTGTTGTGATTAAAAAAATATTTTTCATCAAAATATTTCATAATTTTTAAATTAAATTTAGTTTTATAGACTTTTGCAAAAATCTCTAATGAATTAAATAGTTTGAAAATATATATTTTATACTTTAATACATCAGTTTTATTATAATTATTTTTTATAAATTATATATATATATATATATATATATATATATATATATATATTTAAAATTTTAACCAAAGTCTCTAAGGGGTAAAATGATAACTGGTTAAAGACTTTGGTCTAGGGGTAAAATGAGTATCCGATCCACTTAATTTTGATTTTGAGAAATTTGAAACTTCAAATCCGATTTTGAAAATTTCTCCTTCCGAAAATCCGAATTTGAAAAATTGCTCATTATATTAAACGACATTATCTTAATTTATCTCTATGTAATATGTGCTATATGAACATACTATCTAATATATTCAATTATAATCTTGTATAGTCACTCATTCATTTTAGCATTCATATTTCTGCCACATTCAATCTGTTTATATGTTGAACTTTAGTTGTCCAACACTTTCTCCCGTATAACATGGCTAATCTAATCGTTGTTCTATAAAATTTCTCAATCATTTTGTTAGGTATTTTTTTATCACGGAGCATGCTTATGGCATGCACTTCTTTATTTCAATAATTTAAATGAGCATAGATCGTGATCAAACTTGGTTAGCATCGGACAAATTCTCCCTTTATGCAAAAATGAGAATCATTTGGCTAATGCTCATCCAAACTAATTCAATAATCAAGAAACATGGAATTATAAAGGTCATCATTTTCCAGAGGGATGGGGATATATAGTAGAAATATTCCCCTCAAAGAAAACATAGACAGAAGGATATATGAATAGTGGATATGATATGTTCCTTTTAGTTTGAGAACAGGACATACTTGAGTTGAGGATTTACCAAACAGCACATGTTTAATTCATAATGGCACTTTAATTAGGTCATCCGCGTCATCGACAGGGACATGGCATAAACCACCCCTCAATTTGGGCTCATTTATTCACTCGGTAGTTAATGGGTTCAATTCCTTGTATATTATAAATTCAGCCAATTTTTTTATTGGGGTTAATTTCTTAATTGTATAGTGACTTAATTAAATTTTATTTTAAAAGATTTATATTAATTTTTTGCAAAATAGTATGAATAGACAATTTTAAAGCATATATGTCCTCCTACCTAAATTTGATCCTAATAAGTACTTAAATTTGCATATATCTATAGTACTCGTGCAACACCGTAATTTAATCTCATATTATGAATATATTGGATGATATGATGTGCTACTATGAACACTAGATTAAGCATTAAGTTAGTTATTAAGGTCTATAAAATTGATAGATGATAATTAATATTAAAACATGATCTAGTCTTTGACTCGATAAGAAAGCTTATACAAGAAAAAACTGCCTTGAATTGAGGTGTAGGTCTACTCATCCAATTGACACATATTTCATAGTTTTTCAATTAATTTAAAGTTTTAAATTAACTCCATTGGACACTGTAGCTCCACATAATCAGAACATTTGATTTGAACTTTCTAAGGAATTTGAGAGCACAAACCATGAAGCATATGATTCATTGGAGCATTACAAAGTGTAGAATATGATTCCATGCATTGGAATTCTTGATTAGAGACCATGTCAGAGATGCTATCTTAATCATTTAATTAAGAATATTTTTGCTAAGTATATTCCTTGCATTCTTCTCAGAGGCCTTGTGATCTTGAAAAAAAAAATTTTGGACTCGCAAAATAAGGTGATAGATGAGGATATATTAAGAATTATAGTGTGATTAGTTATAAGGCGTAAAATAATGAGGAACTAGAATGTGCTAAAAAAATTCTGATTCTGATGCTCTAATAGTTGAATATGCTAAATTTATTTATAATTAAAGAGAATGTGAACAAACTTTAATTCTTTCAAGCATATGAATCACATTCCTTGGATGAAAAATTATCAATTACGCCAGACTCGTTTCCTTGAGCTTTTTCAGAAAGGAGATTTGAATTTTTTATGTTATAATATTTTTCCTATAATAAATTTATAAAACAATATATATTCTTATAAGTCATGATAGTTCTAAAAGAGATTCCAGAATGTCAATATCCCATACCGACCTCATGGGCCGATCTCTATTTGCCCGAATACAAACGAGCTCGGCTAGCTAGGCTTGTTTAAAAGATATTGAGCTCGTACTCGAACTCGAGCTTTGATTTCCAAGCAACTCGAGCTTGGCTCATTGGGCTCATTTATTTTTTTAAGCTTGAGTGAACTCGTGATTCGTGAATGAGCTCGATTAAGCTTGACTTGAGATCGAACTCCGACGGCTCGAATTCTATCGAGTTCAATTGAGCTCATCAATAAGCTTGAAATTAAGCTCACATGTAAAGCTCGATTGGGCTTGCAAGCTCCTTGAGCCGAGTATTGGTTACCTCAAGCTTGACTCGCTCACATGTAAAGCTCAGGTCGAGCTCGGCAAGATTGAGTTGAGTTCGAGCTTTCATTGAGTCAATCCAAAGTAGCTCGTGAGCAACTATGCTCACTTACACCTCGACTCAATTGATATATATATGTTTCTCTTTGTATATAGGGGAAAGAATAATTTTGCTCCTCTCCCCCTAAATTAAGATATATGCCACTCCCCCTCTTTTATCTCAACGTTATGAGAACCAAAAGAAGAAGTTTAATTTTAATTAAAATAAGTCACATTATACTTAACATGGGCTAATAATAAGAAGGTAAATTTTTAAAATTATATAGGATGTGATTAGTTTAATTGAGAATTCTTCTTCTTTTAAGAAATTAAAATGAATTAAATTTTAAATGTCAAACGGAGTGAAATTAATCAAAATTATTTGGTTCTACTCAATAATATGAACATCAAGTAATTATACAATTTTTTAAACACTAATAATAATTTTAGTTAAATGACAGTTGTAAAGACAAATAAAAAATAATTGGTAAAATAGTAACCAATAAAAATAAAATGATGAAAAAATACAACTAAATAGGAGGCAGAGCTATACTATAGACACCTATCATTTAAATATTCTTCACTTATATTGGTGTAGATATTACCCCTATATTTAATATTTGCATCAATGCCTCTATAATAATAATAATAATAATAATAATAATAATAATAATAATAATAATAATATATTATTATTATTATTATTATTATTATTATTATTATTATTATTATTAACCCAATATCTAATTTTATCCTCATTTTTTATTCTTTTTCAATTTCTCTTTCCTTTTTCCTATAATATTATTTGAGCTATCTCATCCTTGCAACCGTACTGCCACGCCATGTTGTTCTCACAACCATGAAGACACACACCCAACTCCTCCAAATTCTCGTTGGCGGTCACGCCTAACTCATGCATGACCAACATTGTGCATAGTAGCCCTCAATTCGCACCCAGCTCCTATCCTCCTAATCTAGTGTGCAACAACTCTTGCGTGTACCTCCATGCGTAATCTCAATGTCCCGGATAAAACTCTCACGTGTTGTTCTTTTTTGTTGTATTTTGCCTCTTTTATTTTCTATATATGAACTTTGCGCCATTTATCTTGATTTTTGGCTTCGTAATTGTATATAGGCACATGTTTTGAAACATTTATTGTATTTTTTCTATAACATATTTGTTTCATCATTCATAGACAAGGGAGATAAAATAAGAAATAAATTTTAATTTTTTATTTATTTGAGGATTGAAGTAGGAAAAATACAGAATTCGAAAAAATAAAAATTAGTATTTATGTACACGTATAAAAATTCTAAACTTCTTTATCTCATCTGTTATTTTATTATATAATAAAATAATTAACTGAGCCATCAATGTACTAAATGACTATTAAACAATTTTTTAATGCAATTAAAAATATATCACCGCCACGTGCTATGATGCCATGCAGGCATGCAATTAGCAACCATGCAAATGTTCGTCGAGTGACACGCGGGTACAGTAGGTCAGTAGCCATCTCTTATCTCTCTTTGTTGACGTATATTATTGTTTATTCATAGAATTATTCACCTAATATCTTGAGTACCTCCAATGCGCATATTCATGGCGTACAGGACTGTCCAATTCGAATCGAATCAAATCGAAATTAATTAAATCGAATTTTTTTTTTATACCGAAATTTTAATTCGAATCCGAATCGAATTATGCCTAAATTGATCTTACCCGAACTGAAATTATTCGGTTCGATTCGGTTTCCAACCCGAAAATCAAATTTTTAATTAATTCGATTAAAAATCAAAAATTATTTCCTAATACTCATTTAATTACCTAGGTTAAAAATTAAAAAATATATATTATTTTTTAATTATTCGATTTTCGGTTCGGATCAGTACCCGAATTCCGGAAACTAAATTCGAACCGAAATCCAAAATCCGAGTTCGATTCGGGTCAAGAACCGAACCTGCATCCGTTGAAATCGAACCGAATCAAAAAATTCGGTTCGGTTTTTAGGTTCGGTTCGGTGTGAACCGAACAATGGACACCCCTAATGGCGTATCCCTTGTTTGTTATGATATTATTTGCAAAGCAAGCAAAAATAACATATTCCAAGATAGAAAAGCTTTTAAAAGAAGATAGAATGTGCAAACCTTAACGGCGCGTTTGTTTGTAAATTTTTTTTTTAAGTTTCATTTCGTGAGAATCGAAATCGATTTTCGAATTTCGAAATTATGACTTTGATTTTTTCAATTGGTGAAAACGTGTTTATTTGGCATGTCCAAATTTCATGTTCTGCGAAATGAAATCAACAAAAACTTATTTATTTTGTGTTGATTTCAGTGACAATTTTTGGGATGAAAACTATATTTGTTTATCAAAAATAATTCCAGTTTCAATTTTATGAATTTATATTATTATATTTTAGTATAGTTTTTTTATTTGAAAATAACTGATAAACTTAAAAAATATTTGAATAATGTTAATTAGTTAATAAAAATATTTATGAACATTATTAAATTATATAATTTTTAATAACTAATAAAAATATTTAAGATAACTAATACAAATATTTATGACAACTTTTTAATAAAATTAAAACAATTTTATTTTAATTCTTAATAACTAATATATATAATATTTAAATTCTTAATAACTAATATTCTAATATTTATTAACTATGATTATAATTTTTTATTATTACATAAAATTATAAATAAAAACAATATTAAGCTTAATCTTATTATTTCTTTACACTTGGTCACAAATAGTATGGGTAAATTAAGATTAGCTAGAACAGTACCTTATCTACACTAGCCATATTTATTCTTGTAATGGAAGAAGTGTCACTTAGTGTTGTTATGTTCTTCTCGAGGACTATCCATGTATAAGATTAGCTAAATGTAATATATTTTTCTTGTTATTCAATGGAAGTAGGAGATATGAGATTTTAATGCACGGAAGTAGTTGAATATCAATACTCAAAATTGATATTAATACGCAGTTCCTTAAGTTGAATATCAATTGATGAGTAAAGAATTCATCAAAAATAAATTTTTACTTTTTGATATTTTTGTTATCGTGACAAGTAGGGTCGAATCCACAGAGACTGGTTAGTTTCAAATTTTTTCAAAACCAAAAATTAAAAAAAAAGAAAAAGAAGAAGGGTTGATTAGATGCAAGAAGACTAAATAAAAGCAGTAATTAAAAATAGTAATTAAATTTTGAGGAGAAATCAATGAGAGAAAGGTCTAGCTAAAAGTACGTTCTCGGTTTCGGTTCGTATGATTGATCATAGACACAAATGATGAGTTCCTTTATTTCAGCAAATTGGTTTGATCGTAGACAAGCAGTAAGAACTGTGATCTTCTTTAAATCTATGTTTAATCCAAACAAATATTACGATTAAACCTTTATTGATTAGTATTCCTAGAGACACTTTATGGAACTATCAATAGCTAAAGTTTTTGGGATCATCGATTTTAATAGACTATGTGAATTGAACAACAATCTCATATGTCAAATTAATTCAAGAATTTCATTAGTATGTATTAAACAACAATCTCAACTAATTTGCCTCTAAATTCGGTATGAAACAACCATACCGAAAGGCTAACTATCGTCCTAATAACTTTATAACAAACCAACAATTAAAGAGGAACAATAGATAAATTTTTGTAGGAAATAAATGAATACTAAAAAGCAAAATAGGTTAAGCACAGAGGGATCTCACAATTCGTAGAACTGAAACGTCGAATCGTCCTTTAGCTAGAAAGAAGTAAATTAGCCACACATCGCAAACACAAACATCTTCATTCTCCAAAAATCACTGCTGAATTCAATCTTAATTCTAAACTGAAAATAAAAGAGCAAAACCAAAGAAGACCATGTTTATTTATAACTTTTCTCCTCTTATAGGAGAATTTCAAACCTAACTAAAATAGAAACAAAAATCATATCATCCCTACATAGCTATAAACTAACAACCAAATATCTTGGTTTAATATTTTGGACATAAAATGATAGTCCAAATTCGCATGGAAACTTAGAAACAAAATTTTAGCCTTGAACATGATAAATTCTGGATTTGTCACATGCATCTTTACTAAGGCGTGGGCACGTCCAAGGTAGGGCGGTCAGGTCCAGCTTTCTTTTCAATTTTCAGCTTTCAAAAAACATGCAAGGAGATTCTTTTTTATTTCTTTTCATTATTTGTTGCCTACAAATTAAATAAAATAATAAACATATTTTAGGAAGTATTTAATCCAAATTTAGCAAAAAAATAAGCAACAAAAGATGAAAAATAAACATGTTAACATCAATACACAAAATTCATATAAATACACGTACAACTCTTAAGTTTAATATTAGTTCACAAAATTCATATCAATACACAGCTCATCCAACTACATTGTCAGATCAACTAAGTATAAGATCATACATAAATTGAGCATCATTAACAAGTTATTAAACTTAAAGATCATACATATCGATCAATCACCAACAACCATTAACATGTTCAGTAGCATCATCTTACAGCAGCCAAGACAACCATCAACAACAACATAACAGAATTAACAACACCAGAGAATCACCGGCAACCATTAATAGCAACCACCATTAATAGCAACCATTAACATGTTCCGTAGCATCATCTTACAGCAGCCAAGGCAACCATTAACAACAGCAGAATATAATTAACAACACTAGAGAATTAACATGACCACCAAAGAATCACCACCAGCAATAGAACAAAATTAACAGCACCAGAGAATCACCACCAGCCAAGGCAAAATATTCCGACAACATCATCTTATGTTACATAACCACAAAAGCTGGTTTGAAAATCCTAAGTGGGGTGCTTAGTTAGTGGAGCAGGCATTGTGGCCAGGTTGCTTAGGTTGGAATTGCTGGAAATTTGATGGTTGCGCTCCATAGCTGAAATTTGGATGATCCCCCCCCCCATCTTGGGTTATAAGTGTTCGAATAAGGATCATATCTCCTTTGTGGCGGACTAGGAAATTCTCCATTAGCATTGACATATTTTTCAGTATCATCTTGGAGTGTAGGACACATATCTGTATGATGACCAGCGTGAGCACAAACTCCACAAACTTTAGCATGTGATTTGTTTTCTGCAAACAAATTTTAGACCATAGTAGTTAGATGAAAAATTTTAGATTCAAGAGAGGATAAATTTACCTCATTACCACTCTTGAAGGTTCCTGTCGAAGCTCAAACTGTTGTGAATTGGCAGCCATGATGGAGATTAATTCCCTAGCGGCATGAGAAGTTTTGTTCAATATAGCCCCACAACTTGCTGCATCCATCATCCACCTTTCCATGGGTAGCAAACCTTCATAAAAATATTGGATTAGTAATTATTCATAAATATCATGTTGAGGGCAGCTTGCACATAATCGTTTAAATCATTTCCAATATTCATGTAGAGTCTCCGTGTCTTTTTGTTTAACTGCGCAGATTTCCCTCCTAATTCAAGCGGCTTGTGAAGTTGGAAAGAATTTGTCCAAGAATAGCCTTAGCAAATCTGTCCATGCGTCGATTGATCCAGGAGGAAGGCAGAATAACCACTCCTTGGTTTCATCTGCTAAGGAAAAAGGGAAGGCTCGCAGTTTAATTTGCTCATCGGATATCTCGTGTGGTTTCATTGTTGAGCATACAACGTGAAATTCTTTCAAGTGCTTGTGAGGGTCTTCATTTTCAAGTCCTCGAAAAATAGGTAAAAGATGTATCAGTCGAGATTTTAATTCAAAGTTTACATATAGTTCTGGGTAAGTGATGCATAATGATGGTTGGTTGAAAGGTGCAGCAGCCAGTTTGCGCAAAGTCAGATTGTTTTCAGCCATTTCTATTTTTGTTTCTACTTCTGTTTCAGAGTTAAGGCGTGCCCACGTCTCATCTGCTGTTGAAGATGAGGGTGCTGAAACATGTTTGCCTCGCTGTTGGGTCACCTTTCTAAGACTTCTAGCAGTCTTCTCAATCTCAGGATCGTATATGAATTCTCCTATGCGATCAGATCTGACCATCAATGTTAAGACGCACCCACGTCTAACTTGTCTGGAATTTTCCTGCACAATCAAAATTGATTAACAAAAGAATTAAAATTGATTATTACCAGTCCCCGGCAACGACGCCAAAATTTGATGAGTGTCGAATCCGCCAAAAATAAATCCTTACTTCTTGAGATTTTTGTAGTCGTGACAAGTAGGGTCGAATCCACAGAGACTGGTTAGTTTCAAATTCTTTCAAAACCAGAAATTAAAAGAAAGGAAAAAGGGGAGGAGGTTTGATTAGATGCAAGAAGACGTAAATAAAAGCAGTAATTAAAAATAGTAATTAAAATTTGAAAAAAAATTAATGAGAGGAATGTCTAGCTAAAGGTATGTTCTCGGTTTCGATTCGTATGATTGATCATAGAGACAAAGGATGAGTTCATTTATTTCTAGCAAATCGGTTTGGTCGTAGACAAGCGCTAAGAACCGTGATATTCTTTATATCTATGGTTAACCCAAACAAGCGTTGCGATTAAACCCTTATTGATTAGTATTCCTAGAGACACTCTATGGAACTATCAATAGCTAAAGTTATTGAAATCATCGATTTTAATGAACTATGTGAATTGAACATCAATCTCATATGTCAAATTAATTCAACAATTCCATTAGTATGGATTGAACAACAATCTCAACTAATTTGCCTCTAAATCCGATATGGAACAACTATACCGAAAGACTAACTATCGTCCCAATAACTTGGTAACATACCAATAATTAAAGAGGAACAATAGATCTGTAGAAAATAAATGAATACTAGAAAGCAAAAGAGATTAAGCATAGAGGGATCTCACAATCCGTAGAACCGAAATATCGAATTGTCCATTAGCCAGAAAGAAGTAAAATAGCCACGCATCGCAAACACAAACATCATCATTATCCAAAAATCACTGCTGAATTTAAACTTAATTCTAAACTAAAAATAAAAGAGCAAAACCAAAGAAGACCCTGTTTATTTATAACTTTTCTCCTCTTATAGGAGAATTTCAAATCTAACTAAAATAGAAACGAAAATCAAATCATCCCTACATAGCAATAAACTAACAATCAAATATATTGGTTTAATATTTTGTACACAAAAGGATAGTCCAAATTCGCATGAAAACTTGGAAATAAAATTTCAGCCTAACATGATAAATTCTGAATATATCACATGCAACTTTACTAAGGCGTGGGCACGTCCAAGGCAGGGTGGTCAGGTCCAGCTTTCTTTCCAATTTCCAACTTCCAAAAAACGTGTTAGGAGATTCTTTTTGATTTCTTTCCATCATTTGTTGTCTAAAAATTAAATAAAATAATAAACATATTTTAGGAAGTATTTAATCTAAATTTAACAAAAAAATAAGCAACAAAAGATGGAAAATAAATATATCATTATCAATACACAAAATTCATATAAATACACGTACAACTCTTAAGTTTAATATTAGTTCACAAAATTCATATCAATACACAGCTCATCCAACTACATTGTCAGATCAACTAAGTATAAGATCATACATAAATTGAGCATCATTAACAGGTTATTCAACTTAAAGATCATACATATCGATCAATCACCATTAACAGCAACCATTAACATGTTCAGTAGCATCAGCTTACAGCAGCCAAGGCAACCATTAACAACAACAGAACAAAATTAACAACACCAGAGAATCACTAGCAACTATTAACAACAACCACCATTAATAGCAACCATTAACATGTTTCATAGCATCATCTTACAACAGCCAAGGTAACCATTAACAACAGCAGAATAGAATTAACAACACTAGAGAATTAACATGACCACCAAAGAATCACCACCAGCAATAGAACAAAATTAACAGCACCAGAGAATCACCACCAGTCAATGCAAAATATTACGACAACATCATATTATGTTACATAATCATAAATCATAAAAGCTGGTTTGGAAATCCTAAGCGGTGTGCTTAGGTAGTGGAGTAGACATTGGGGTTGAACTATTATAAATCAAAGTGTTAGCATATCTTTGTTGTGTATTGAATTACTTGTTGTTTATCTTGCTTTTGCTTGTGATTAATTGTACTTAGCATTGTAAGAAATCGTTAAAACTAAAATTAGGCTGAATTTTATACTCATACACTATTCACCCCCGCTCTCTAGTGCGAGTATTTCATTCACACATAAGTGTGGGTGTTTTTGGGCCTTGATTCGGCTGGGCCCAAAGAGTTAGTTCAGTCCATATATATTCATCAAAATTTTATTTACATCAAATGTATTATAATAATATATACATCAATGTATCAAGAACAAAATGTAAGTGTCATATATAACAAACAGACATCACGTTACGAGATCGGGCGGTAGCTTTGGCATGGCGATAGACTGCGTGGGGAGCATATCAGTCAGCAATGATGGATCTGAAAATGATGCCATCGTGCCAACTGAAGGAGGGAGTGAAGCACCATGCACCAATCAAGCAATACGTCCTAAATACTACATCATATGGGTCATCTAATGTCGACGAGCAGAGAAGTCAGTAATGATGCATGCTTGACTACTCTCAACATCTTCTAATCGATCCTCTAAGCGTCTGTATGCAGATGACGTTGATGGACCGATGGAGGTGGAGGTGGAGGTGGAGGCGGACGACCCCACACTGTGTAGCTGCAACAATGCCCGTGTGTGGACCGTTGTACCAATGTCGTAAACACGAGTGTGGTCAACGCCGACCACCAACATCCATGCGTCAGAATCAAGTTGATGTTGGCGCAAGATCACCTCCCCATTGGGTCACCAACTCAGTATATATAGACTTTAAAATAAATTTAATTAAATTAATTACCTAGTAAAACTATAAATAAATATTAGAATAGTAACTTAATTAAATATTTACTTGCCATAATAGTCTTCGATTGCCCATTGATGAACTGCCCCAGACGAGGGCCACGCTGATATCGATGCGTGGCCTCAAAAACCCTAAGAGGGTCAGCGAGTGTCAACATCCCCTCCTCGTCTCGTGTGCCTTACAATAAAATAAATATTAGTTTTCTATAATAATAATAATAATAATAATAAATAATAAAAGTTATCAAAATACTTATCAAGCGACGCGCGTGGCCTGTGAAGGGAATGGACCCATCGGTATGACGGGCAAAGGATCCTGTAAGCGAAATGGCAACACTAGAGGGGGGGGGGGTTGAATAGTGTGTATACTAAATCTATTAGCCTAAATTCGATTTTAATCGTTTACTTAAATTGTTTAGGCAATTTGCGATTCAATGATTATATGCGGAAGCAATAAATGATTAAGCAATTAAAGCACAACAAAATGAAACAATGCAAACACAAGATTTATAGTGGTTCGGCCCCAATTCCTATTCCACTACCTAAGCACCCCGCTTAGGATTTCCAAACTAGCTTTACTAGATTAATTTACGTTTCCCTTACACAGAGGATTTTTCACTTGAAGAGTCTCACTCTTGACCTAAGGTACTTCCACACCCGGAAGTCTCCGCCTTCTTGTCGAGAGCACTCTTCCACCTCAACCCAAAGGGACAACTAAACTAATCCTAGTAAACACTAAGTTTACACAAATGGCTTTACACCTAACACCTTGTAACCACTTCCACACAAGAAGACCTAACACCCAATCTTCGTAAACCCAAATTAAAATATAATCGTTCAAATAAAAGATAAAATTTACAATCAAAAGAGCCTAAGAATTAAACCAAAAAATCGTGCTCTTTTCCAAGCCTTTTCTGCCTTCAACTCGTCAAGGGATGAGCTTAATCAAAACCCGAGTTGAAGCAGCAGTTGACGCTTGAGAAGATGTTCGCGAAAATAGCATAGTGCAAGCGTTGATCGTTTGGAAGGCTCTAAATCTCCCTTAGAATACTCAATGATCTCTGTAAGATTGGGAGAAGAAGATTAAGTGAAGTATATGAGGGTATTTATATACCCTACTGAAGCAACGATAGCTCAACGGATAGTTTTCTATCCGTTATAGGCTGCCAGTCGATTGGTACGTCGACCGATCGATCGACCGCTCCTTCGGCCGCCATTTTTTTTCTCTCTGGTCGGTCGACCGCCAAGACGCAAGATCTTTGATCCCGACCTTCAGTCGACCGATGCGATCTTGCGTCTTCAGCAAACACACTAGTTGACCGCCCGAGCTACTGCCCAATTTGGGCTTCGATCGGTCGATCGCCTGGTCGATCGACGTAGCTACTGCCTCTTTTTGGCACTAGTCGGTCGACCGAAATAGCTGGTGCCCTTTACCCTATTCGGTCGATCGTCCGGTCGACCGAACTTAGGCTAAGTTATATTTTCAGTCGATTTCTTCCGCGCTTTATTTCCGCATTCCGACTTGCAACGACCATCGACTTGGAGAGCTTTCATGTGATATTTGAGCTCGTCCGATACTATTTTGGTGCACACATCGCTCTTCGAGAAGCTTCTGCGACGAACCCGAGCGCGACGATCAATGCCCTTTCGATTTATCGATTTCTTCGATTCTTCCGATCGAGGACATCGAACGCTACTGATATGGAACCTGAAAATATTCTCAATGAAATCATTAGTCTCATGTTTGTTATCATCAAAATCGAGATTAAGACTAAGGTTGAAAACCTAAAGCCAACAATCTCTCCCTTTTTGATGATGACAAACATCCTTAAGAAAATATATATTCATTAAAGCATATAGGATATCAACTAAGAGATTTCTCCCCCTATCAACATGCATATCTATATAATTAAACTCCCCCTATTTTCCTATATTACCTCCCATTTTCCTATAGTTTTCTCCTATATTTTCTTATACTTTTCTCCCCCTTTACTTATACTCTTCTCCCCCTTTTGACATTAATCAAAAAGGGCAAGAAAGGTCTATATATTCAAAGGGATGAAACACAAATAAATTTTCATGAAGTTGAGACTTTAAAGATTATTTTCATGAAACATGAAAATCTCAACCAAAGGGATGGAAAACAAATTTTGATATGAAACAAAATCATACATGATAAGAAAGGAGTGATAGATACAATTCAAAACAAAAACATGTATGCACTTAAGTATGAATGTTGTTTCTTTTTCATGACATTTTTTAGTTTCATTCAAACTTTCAAAGTGCAAAGATATAGTCATGTAAAATATGTATATCAAGTTTGAAGAGAAACTAATGTCATTTAATCCAAATATGAACTTAGCATGTTTTCATTTGAAATAAGCATGAAGGACATGACAATGCTAAGTTACAAGTTTTGCTATCTACTCATGTTTTCTTAAACTTAGGCATTTGGACATCTAGCATGAGATAATATAAGTCTATGAATCAAGTTTGGACTTAAGATGAAATTTTTAATTCACTTTGTTGACTTAGGTCAACCTATACTTCAAGATTTCAAAAATCACACTTTTAAGTTTATACAAAATCATATTTTTGATGAAAAACTTTGGTACCAATTTTTGGATGAAAATTTTGATACCAAATATTGAATGGTCATTTGAAATACATGAATAAAGTTTGAACTCAAGAGAACTTTTAAAAACCATTTTTCATCCTATATTGATTTTAATGAAAACACTAGATATTTCTAGCTATCATTCAAGAATTCAAAATCATTCCTAGAAATGATTTTACTCAATAAATGGTGTGAATGATATTAAAAACATAATTAAAATGGTATACATAAACTTTCATTTGAAGTTTCCGAAGAAAGATCAAAGTATCGAAAAGATATTTCAAATAAGATGATACTTTGCATTTTTAAATACCAACTTCAAAATTCCATTATAAATTAGATTCTTGACAAAACTTTATCAAATTTTTACACAACATACTAGGTTTTTCAATGAATGTGTAGCTTCAAGAATCATATAATAATGATTTTTTTTATATTTTTTTAGAAATAACTGAAATTATATCAATGGTAGGTTAAAATGGTATTTTTGTAATTTTTAGTTATTCTTAAAACTTGTTCAATTTTCATTCAAACTTTCATGACACCTCATAATGGTCATGTTAAGAGCATATGTCAAGTTTGAAATGAAAATTATGTCATTAAGTCAAGATATCAACCTAGCATGGTTTCATTCAAAACTAAACTAGTTTTTTATGAAACTTGCTAAGTTTTAATCTTAACATTTACTCATGATTTTTCAAAATTAAAATCTATGGATACCTAACATGAGTAAATCTAAACATGTTCTACAAATATGAATTGAAAATGAGACCTTTAAGTCAACTTGTTGACTTGGGTCAACTTGGTTCTAAAGAGGTAAGCATGAAATGACCTCTATGTCATTTTATCCTTATCCATATGAATTTTTCATTCTAGAAGCATGGAAACATGTCATACCTACTCCTAAATATGTTTATGAGTTTTGGACTTAAAATAAAGTAACCAAGTCGATTTATTGACTTGGATCAAACTTTTCAAGCTTAAGTCCTCTAAAGTGAGATACCCATTGTATTTGATCATCTAGACATGAATTTTTAAGGTTTAAATATCTAGACTCATGTGATATGTGTATTCAAACATATTTGTCAAATTTTTAATTTAAAGTGAAGTCTCTAAAGAGGAATTTTAACCTAGTTCCATTTCATAAATATCATGACATCATGAAATGAGCTAAGTTATCAGGATTTTTTCTACTCATGAAAATTCAAGGATTTATTATGCAAAAATAATCATGAGCATAGAGACATCATTAAACATGGATATTCAATTATTTTACTAAGATTTTTGCAAAATTAAATTCATACCTTATTTCTAAAAAAAATTCTAAACTTTTTCATTTCCTTTTTCATTTGCTTTTAGATAGTATACCTTTCATTAGCATTCACAACTTGCAAGTAGACATCATAATGAAATAATATGTCAACTAGCAAGCTAACATACTAAATAGCAAGGTTCAATGCAAAGTTTCATTTAAAACCTTAACCTATGCTAGATAGTAAAGATTCATTTTCTATAATTAACATGTTATCCAAATGAATCAAAGAGATCTTAGAATATGACATATTTGAAGAGTAAGATCTCTAAGCATGTTACACTAGTTTGGACTTACAAAAAGGTATTTAATAATAGATATTTACCTAGAGTAAGTTTCATTTAATGAAATTTGCCTAAGTGCTAAGATTCTACCTACTCATGAGAATTCAAAGGTTTAACATGCAATTCTAACCATGAGTATAGAGACACCAATCAACCATGAAAATTAAGGTATTAGACTAGAAATATGCAGTAACCAAAAACATACCTCATCCATGAATTTAGCCAAACTTTTCAATCTAATTAGCCTTCCAAAAAACTTATAACTTGTAAGTATACTTTATAAACAAAAAATGAAACTAAATCTATATGCAAGCTATCAAACTAAATAGTGAAGAGAGAAACCAAGTATCATTTATCAAATTCAACCTCACTAAATAGCATGGATTCATTTTCAAATAAATCTTCATGATAACAAAATGAATCAAGAGATCTCAAAATATGAAATTTTGAAAAATAAGATCTCCAACCATTCCTATTGGTTGAAAATCGAAAGCCACAATTGACCTACGATTTAGAGCCGCAAGATCGCTTAGGCCCATTACAGGCCACATAGGTCTCCGAAGAGACCGAAAAATCAAAAATCAAAAACATTTTTCAAAAGGCTCTTATTAAGAGCAGGAAAATGACTCAAATTGAACATGTATCATAACTCTAACTTAAATAAAGCAAATCAAAGTGAGGAGATGATACCAAAATATTTGATGCCAATTTTACCTAAGGCATCAAGGTAGCTTGAAGTTGCAACCAAGGGAGGATTCATCATTCAAGTCCATGGTCAACTTCAACTCTTCGCTTCTCTTTATCCTTGTGTGGTGGCTCCCCCTACAAGAGAAGATGAGACTTTTGGTACCCAAATGGCTTTGGGTCCTAGGGGGTTAGTGGGCTTAGGTACCCAAAATATATTCACAACACTTGGGTTCACTTTGAATGAGCAATCATATATAACATGCCCAAATACACCACAATAAAAGCAATGTCCATTAAATTTTATTTTGTTTTTGTTATGGACATGAGATTTATTTTTAGAATGCTTGTTATTTGAACTAGGATGAGTATGAGCATTCTTAAATGATACATTTTGAACATGAGGTTTAGTTGTAGAATGCTTAGTATGAGAATGATGATAAACCTTAGCATTCTTTACATGAGCATTTTTATTTTTAGAGTTCTTAAATGAGATATTTTGATTCTTGGAATTATAAGAGGAAGTATTAACTTTCCTACTCAAAGTCAACATCTCATTTTTTCACATCATTCATGGATTTATGCAATGCATGCAATTGAGATTTCAACATGTTATTTTCAACTTTTAATTTTTCATTCTCAATTTTGAAATCATCATTCCTAAACTTCAATTTATCTTTTAAATCCACATTTTCATGTTTCAAAGCTTTTAGCTCAAGGTTCAATGTATCATGGCAAGACTCAATAGAATTAGTCTTTAATTTGTCATTTTCTAATTCTAATGCATGCACATGTGAGCTAAGCTCTAAATTTTCTTTCTTCAATTTTTTGTTTTCTTTATCCTTTTTAAATAGCAAGGTGTACACTTTCTTATATTCGCTTACTAACTCATCATATTGCATATCGTGTAAATTAGAAGAGCTAGTACTAACATTTTTATTATTATGACTAGAAGAGAGAGAGTATACCTCATCATTGGTATTCATGAGGCAAACTTTTGAAGTAGCTTTATAGTCATTGCTAGAGGGTGCTTCAAATGTGTGAGAGGTGGAGGTGGAAGCACTTGACCTCTTCATTGCTTTGTTCTTCATGCTTGGACAATTTTTCTTCACATGCCCTTCTCTTTGCAAGCATGACAAATTACTTTTCTTTTTCGGCTCTTGGTGCTACTTCTTTGACTAGAAGAGTTATGGGCATCAAAACCAAGATTAGTAGTATGTGTGTGACCATTGTCATCACCACCTTCATCAAAAGTGTCAATTTCTTCGGTTTTGGCATAATCATATAAAACATTTAACGAGGCCCATAAATCAAAAGCCGAAGAACAATGCATGACTTTTTATAAGATGTCATTTGGTAATGTGCAAAGAATATAATTCATGATATCTCCATTATACTTAAACATTTTCTTATCTAATTCACTCCAAGCATGCATGTCAACCTTAGGTTCAATGAATTCCCAATGTAGCATGTTAAAGACTCCAAAACCTTTAGTCTTTAAATAATTGTACATCTTATACTTCCAAAGACCAAAGTTCGAGTCATCGAACCTAGGAGGAGAAGACACTACGTACACTCTCTAGATGCTACATCTTGCGTCTTTAGCAAATGCAGGTCGGTGGACCGACTGGTCGACCGCCCGAGCTACTACCCAATTTGGGCTTCGATCGGTTGATCGCCCGATCGATCGACGTAGCTACTGCCTCTTTTTGGCACTAGTCGGTCGATCGACCGGTCGATCGAAATAGCTGGTGCCCTTTACTTTACCCTATTCGGTCGACCGCCCGGTTGACTGAACTTAGACTGAGTTGTATTTTCAGTCGATTTCTTCCGCGCTTCATTTTCGGGTTTCGGCTTTCAACGACCATCGACTTGGAGAGCTTTCATGTGATCATTGAGCTCGTCCGATGCGACTTTGGTGCACGCGTCACTCTTCGAGAAGCTTCTGTGATGAACCCGAGCGCGACGATCAATGTCCTTCCGATTTATCGATTTATCGATTTCTCTAATTCTTCCAATCGAGGACATCGAACGCTACTGATATGGAACCTGAAGATATTCTCAATAAAATCATTAGTCTCATATGGAATACTATTGTTATCATCAAAATCGAGATTAAGACTAAGGTTGAAAATCTAAAGCCAACAGATCCCTCAACTAGTGTCATCCGATTCTGGTGCCCAAACACCGACTAGTGCATCCCATATCTTGGCTGTCAGCAAGGTGGGCCCATGTTCCTTCAGGAGATGTTAATGTTAATAAGTGATGAATAATATATAATATAAATAATTAATATAAAAATGGTTTATTTAATTAATTAAAAAATTCTTTTGATTTACAGGAAATGTACTTTTTTTAATTAACATGTAAATAATTAAGTAATAAAGTATGAACTTGAATCGATTTGAACATGGATATTAAATATCAAACAACACAATTAAATAAGAAATATGAACATGAAAATTAAATATGAATATGCACGTGAAAATTAAATATCAAGCATGCATGATTAATATATGAATATAAATAATGAGGTAGCATGTTTTGAAATTATTAATATAATTAAATTATTCCAAAACTTGCCTTGACGATACGACATGGGGTGAGCAAAATTTTCCGATTCATCGAAACCGAACCGAAACTGACCGAACTGAAACCGATTTAACCGAACCGAATTAATTTAGGAACGATTTTCGGTAAAAAAATTTTGGGTTTCGGTTTTCGGTTCGGTTCGGTAAATTATCCGACGGTTCGATTAATTTACCGAATTAACCGAATATATATATATATATATATATATATATATATATATATATATATATATATATATATATATATATACATGTGTGTGTGTGTGTTTGTGTATATATATATATATATAATTAACAATCATATCAAATGTTGGTAATTGTCTTGGTGGTTAAGTGTGATATTGAGCTTTCCATCCGCCCAGGTTTGAATCTTAGTGTTGTGTAATATTATTTATTTTACATTTGATTATATATATAATAAGTGTTAGTTAGAAATGAATTGATAATAAAAGTTGTTAAGATGATTAGAGAGGAAGAAAATAAATTAAGTTTGGTTGCCACGCCTGGGTTTGAGTTTGCACATCTATATTTTTGAAAAAAAAAATTGTTTTTTTTTTAAAAAATTTTTGGTTAACCGAACCAAATTAATCGAACCGAATTAATCGAATTTTTTCGGTTTAGTAAACGGTTAAAAAATATTCTTCGGTTCGGTTCAGTTAACAGAATTTTTGGTTCGATTTTTAACCGAATCGAACCGATGCTCACCCCTAGATACGACGATCCAGCGAACCTCTTCAAAATATCTAAACACCTGAAATAAATAAAATAAAATTTGTACATTATAATTTATAAATTCTATAAACTTTAATTTATAATTTTATACTTTATAAACTTTACAATTTATAAATCTCTATGTCATTATTTTTCATTTAGGGGGTATTTGGTTACCTACAAGTGCAAATGCTGCAACTCTAGTTGCATCATTTAGACAATAAATTTGTTTGGCTGATTGTAAAAGTATTTTACAGCATTTACTAGTTACAACTTGTATTTCTAATATCATTTGCATGCCGTAAATAAAATTGCAGTCCAAAAAACCCGCAATACAGGATTACAGGCTGCAAATGCAATAATTTAAGTATTAAAAAATAATTAATTTTGGCGACTTAGAGTTGTCGGATAGAGACGGGATAAATATCAAAATTATAGGTTTTCGTGCGTTGAACGCGATGGTAGTGTCAGTTTTTAGATTTGATCTAAAAACCGATGCTCGTTATTTTTGGTTCGATTTTTAACCGAACCGAACCGATGCTCACCCCTAGATACGACGATCCAGCGAACCTCTTCAAAATATCTAAACACCTAAAATAAATAAAATAAAATTTGTACATTATAATTTATAAATTCTATAAACTTTAATTTATAATTTTATAATTTATAAACTTTACAATTTATAAATCTCTATGTCATTATTTTTCATTTAGGGGGTATTTGGTTACCTACAAGTGCAAATGCTGCAACTCTAGTTGCATCATTTAGACAATAAATTTGTTTGGCTGATTGTAAAAGTATTTTACAGCATTTACTAGTTACAACTTGTATTTCTAATATCATTTGCATGCCGTAAATAAAATTGCAGTCCAAAAAACCCGCAATACAGGATTACAGGCTGCAAATGCAATAATTTAAGTATTAAAAAATAATTAATTTTGGTGACTTAGAGTTGTCGGATAGAGACGGGATAAATATCAAAATTGTAGGTTTTCGTGCGTTGAACGCGATGGTAGTGTCAGTTTTTAGATATGATATAAAAACCGATGCTCATTATTTTTGGTTCGATTTTTAACCGAACCGAACCGATGCTCACCCCTAGATACGACGATCCAGCGAACCTCTTCAAATTATCTAAACACCTGAAATAAATAAAATAAAATTTGTACATTATAATTTATAAATTCTATAAACTTTAATTTATAATTTTATAATTTATAAACTTTACAATTTATAAATCTCTATGTCATTATTTTTCATTTAGGGGGTATTTGGTTACCTACAAGTGCAAATGCTGCAACTCTAGTTGCATCATTTAGACAATAAATTTGTTTGGCTGATTGTAAAAGTATTTTACAGCATTTACTAGTTACAACTTGTATTTCTAATATCATTTGCATGCCGTAAATAAAATTGCAGTCCAAAAAACCCGCAATACAGGATTACAGGCTGCAAATGCAATAATTTAAGTATTAAAAAATAATTAATTTTGGCGACTTAGAGTTGTCGGATAGAGACGGGATAAATATCAAAATTGTAGGTTTTCGTGCGTTGAACGCGATGGTAGTGTCAGTTTTTAGATCTGATGTCGGTTAATAGATTTTTTATATATTTTTATTATTATATAAAAATTAAAAATTATTAATTTATTTTGATAATTAATCAAATAATGCAAAACATATTTTACCCTAGCCCAGCACGGGATCGCCGCTTCGGGCTCGGGTCGATCTCGAGCTATAAGGCCGGGTCAGACCTACATCCCCTCGCTCGACACAATAATGGATTCCCTAATCATGATTTTATCGTGTCGGGCTAACAGATTAGGTTTGGCAAATAGTGTCGGGCCTAAGTTTTTGGCTCAGCCCAAAAAAATTCATACACGGCTCGGCCCGACCCCGGCCCGACACCAAAAATAATGGGTCGGCACGGCCTGGCCCATTTAGCCCGATACCACCAAAAAATATTTAACATCAGGTTTAAACCTGATAATTAACGAATTTTAAATCGGGCTATCGGGTCGGGCCGACCCGTTAACAGTTGGCCCGACCCTGCACGATAAGGGATCGGCCTATCAAGCTGACCCGGTAATGACCCGAACCCGATAAAAGCCGGCCTGAATCCAATTTTTTAGTGCTGGGTCGGGTCGGGCCAAAAACTGCCACCCCTATATTAGATCGTGCCAAAATTATTAGACCTAGATACGAAGATGCAAGTTGCAGGTGTAATTGCAACTTCCATTTGCGACCAACTAAACGTTTGCAAATAAAAGTTGCAATTCTACTTGCGGGCAACCAAACAGTAGATTGCAAATTATATTCGCGGACATTTACTTTTGCATGCAAATACTTTTTGCGATATTTGCACTTGCGAACAACCAAACGCTCCCTTATTGTATCATTTTTCATCATTAGCTGCACTTATAAAAGGAGAGAATAAGAGAGCATCTAGAGTTCTAGACCCCCCAACTTTTGAAGATTGTCCAAAGACAAAGGTTGATACAATTAAAGGATGTCAAGTACTTCCTCACATTAAAGAACATAGCAGTGCTGCTGTGATCATTAAAATAAATCAGAGGCAATGTTAAGTTAGAGGTTCTATTATCTCAGATTAATTGTAATTATGTTTTTAAAATTAATGTAAAGGTTCTTCCTTCTCCTAGTGGACGTAGGATTGACGTATTGCCATATTCCAAATAACATAAATTAGAAAGAAATAAACACATATTGAAGTGTAATAACCTGTGCAAATTAAGGGACCTTTATAGAAGTTTTTAGCCATAATAATAATTTTTGGAAACTGCAGACAATTGTACAACATAATTCCTTTTTTCAAAAAAGAAAGAGAGACAAAACGGATGAATACATGCCTTTTGCTTCAGGAAATTCCCAGTCTAAAGCAATATATTTGTTATTAGCATGCAAGCTTCGCAAATTCGTTAGCAACTCCATTAAGATATCATCTATCCTATGCTTTCACTCAACACACAAAATCATACTTGGTGAGATGTACTTACACTACAACAAATTTGTTATATATCGACATCATAATTTTGACGTCTATCAAAGACGTCGAAATGTAAAATTATTTAAAAATAATAATACAATAAATTTCGACGCCTTTCGCAGACGTCGAAATTTTTTCGACGTCTTTCGCAGACGTCGAAATTTTTTCGACGTCTGACAAATATTTCGACGTCTGAGAAGACGTCAAAAAGTTTAACATTTTGACGTCAGTTCAGCCGTAAAAAAAAATATTTTTAACATATCGACGCCTCTGAGAGGCGTCGGTATATTTTTTTTTAATTTTTTATATGAAAAAAAAAGCGTGCGGCGGAAATCGAGCGGGATTCACGCCCGCTCGATGTCCGCCACGCTGCGTAAATCGAGCGGCAGCGGATTGGCTGCCGCTCGATTTCTGACGCGTGTCGGAAATCGCGCGGCAGCCAATCCCCTGCCGCGCGATTTCCGCCACGCGGCGGGTAATGGGCGGACGAGCGCGCAATCGCACGCGCTCGCCGAGGCAGGAGGCGGGAGATTTCCCGCCTCCTGTAGATTTTTTTAATAAATTTTTAATTTTTAATTTTTTTTAACATAGTTTTTTTTATATATTCTACACCTTTTCTCCTTCTTCTCCGACGACGAGAGGTCTTGATCGCCATTGGCCAATCCCGCCTCCGACGATGGATTTCCTCGCTTGATCGCCAACTTGGTTCCGTCGTCTTGCATTCCGAGGTATACCTTCCCGAATCCGCCGACCCCAATCACGGCCTTCTCGTCGACGGAAATCGTCGCCTCCCTTATCTCGACTAACGTGAAGATCTGCCGACGCCAATGGTGCCGGAGGCGAAGACGCCTCCGACGATGCTCCTGATCTTGTGCGATCCGAACTGATTTCTCGATCCCCCTTTGTTGTAGCTGCTGCTCGTGAAGCTGGACTGGTTCACGTGTAGAGGGAGGAGCCAAGACGAGAACCTATTCATTCCTCTTCTCCCACTCCGGCCACCGGCTCCTGGACTGGTGCACCCTTCTCGTAGAGGGTGTTTCCGTAAATTTACAAAGATTTTAATTGAAGATTTTATTAAAAAATATAATTAATATGCTTAATTAATTAAGCGGCGTAGAGGCTCGAATTAATATATAATTAATCGTCGAATTAACATATAATTAACCTTAATATGCTAAACATATTGACGCCAGTGAAGGCGTCAATATGTTTAGCATATTGACGCCATCACTGGCGTCAATATGCTAACATATTGACGCCGACGTATTGACGTCAAAGGCGTCAATATGCTAAGCATATTGACGCCGACATATTGACGTCAAAGGCGTCAATACGTTGGCGTCGAAATTTTAAATATCGACGTCTCGTTTCGACCGTACACGTCGTCGAAATGTAAATACTGACGCCTCTTTTTCGACAGTTGGAGGCGTCGAATTTTAAATATTGACGTCTGTATAGACGTCAATATTTAAAATTAAGCGGTGATTATTCGACACGTATTTTCGACGGATTTACTGCCGTCAGTATGCAAATTTTTACTTCCTCCGACGTCGAAATTTATATATAATGTGCCGTCGAAATTTAAATCATTTGTTGTAGTGTTAAACAGTCATTAGAATGCGACTGCTTAGCTTTTAATTGTTCATATCCATTCATAATAATAATAATAAGGTAATATAGACTATATATCGACGATTGCTTGGCTTCCTTGAATTAGTCACTTATCACTCCACGCTATCCAAACTCCTCAATTTAAACCTCCCCTCTCCTTCCCCTACTCAATGTTTCATTAATCAACGAAGATGGAAGGCCTTCTTCCATTTCTATACAAGGCAATTGTCAACTACGTACAGGCTGCTTCTTCTGCTACTTCGTACATGCGTTTGCCCAGCCGCGGCAGCGACTCCGGGAGACTCTCCTCGTCGGAGGCTGGCCGGTTCTTTTCTTCGTCAGC
Source organism: Canna indica (assembly GCA_034359265.1). Classification (NCBI taxonomy): domain Eukaryota; kingdom Viridiplantae; phylum Streptophyta; class Magnoliopsida; order Zingiberales; family Cannaceae; genus Canna; species Canna indica. The sequence goes on from CP136892.1 coordinate 19,679,135, forward strand.
CGCCTCGACGCAACCTTCTTTAGCATCGCCACTGTCTCCTCGCCGGAGAATTACTACTGAACCCGGTTGTGTCTCCTTATTTGACGATCATAATGATGTAGATCGAGGCCAACGCTTAGGACTTGATCCTCGAGGGAAGTTGAATATCACCTGAAGGGGTTTAGCATGCAGTCATGAATTGTAAATATATAGTAAATTATTTATAATGATAATAATCAATTATGAATACTTGTCATGGATTGTTTTCATCAAAAGAAGTCCTGCCGTTTCATTTTGTGCTTCTCCTTGGTACTCCACAAATTAAGTTGAGAGGATCAGGAATTAATATGATATCAATTTGCAGAAATAGTGTTTAATCAACACTATATTGGTATTCTTCTTTTTCCCGCTACAAGAAACCACTGAAATGCTAGCACCAATCTCGTATAAAATTCCGGCGTCCATGTCAGTCGGAATATTGAAATAGACGCCTGCAAAGGCGCACGACGAAAAATAGTTGATAATCGCGGGAGTCAAATTTGACATACTAGCGCCTGACTAGGCGCCAGAATAATTGACATACCGATGCTTGTCACTTGCGCCGATAAATAATATTAAAAAAGAAATTTTGCATAACGACGCCAGTAATGGCGCGAGTATGCAGGTTTTTTTTTATAAAAAAAATTGAATTATGTCGAGGAATTCAATTTCGAATTACTCGATGGAATTCGACAGAATTCAATTTTGAATTCAATTTAGTCAATTGAATTCATTTTCAATTTGACGAGTTGAAGGAATTCAAGATTTAATTTGAAAATTAATTAAATATTTAATTTAAATATAATATAAAAAATTTAATAATAAAATAAATTTCAAACTCACCTTCCAAATTTCTTGACAATTCCAAAAAATTTGATGATAATAAAACCTTTGAATGAATAATTTATCAAACAATCAAAAGATTAATTTAAAATTTAATGTAAATATAACATAAAAATCTAAAAATAATTAATTTACATACTACCGTTAAAAAATATATACTTCCAATGATTTTGATACCTTCGACAACTCCAACAACTTGAAATTTGTTCGAAGATATATATATTGAGTAGATATTGAAACAAATAAGTGTATAAAACAAAAATATCATCTTACAAAATGAATAAAGAATAAGGAATAGAGAAAGAAAAAAAGGAGAAGACAAGAGAAGAGAAGAGAAGAGAAAAAGGAAGATGGGAGAAAAAATGAGGAGTATGAGAAGAAAAAAAGTATATTTATAGCTAGAGGTATAAAATAAAAAATAATGTAATTTTTTTAAAAAAAAATGATGCATGAGGCAGGAAATCTCTCGCCTCTGTGCTCTGGAAAGGGGTGGACCCGCACCCGCTTGGGGTGTCATGAGCGCGGGCATGAGCTCGCGCACCTGCATACCAGCGCGAGTGTCATAGGCTCAGGCACCCGCGTACCCGTGCGGAAGAACACGAGCGCGTTCTATTGCGCTCGCTTGCCCTCCAGCCAATATTTATGGCACAGGTATGTAAATTACTATAGTTTCTCTTTGTCTTTACATTCCAACGTCAATGGTCGGCATCCGAATTTTTCCACCGATATAATGACGATTTGTTGTAGTGTCTATCAGCTGAGATTTTTTTCTACAACTTGAAATTAAAAAAGAGAAGATTATTTTGAGCAGTTATATATAGATTTGGTGATTTCTTGAGTTGGGTGGTAATTAACAGGTAGGTTTTATGTGATCATGGCATTCTCAATCAGCCACTATAGAAACCATATGAACATCAGCAAATTAAAATCGCTAGTAATAAATGACATCGGTTTTTTAACAATACCCATTGGCATACCGAGCCCAGGAGCTAGCACCAGCAAGCCATTTTTTTATGTTTTCGAAAATAGTGTTTGAATGCAATTGGCAATAAAAAATTTTGATTGTTACGGGTGCAGTCGGTTTTCAAATTTTTTACTTACTTGTAAATCAGCATCGATTTACCTATTTTATATTTTTATAATTATATATAGGTCCTTGCGCTAGTTCTTTTCATTTTCCTGCTCTTGCTCGTGACTCTCCTTCGTCTCTAGCCTCTTTCTTCTTCTTCCTTCTCTTCTTCTTCTTCCCACTAGGAACCCTCATGCAAAAGCTTTTGAGGTGTCCTCAAGATTGAAGGCCTTAGCGAAGAGGATCTCCAACGGCCCCAAGCAAAGGCAACCGAAGTCGATCCCATAGGCAACCGTCCACACATCATCGAAGATGAGTCGGAGAAGCATGTCCATCACCAGGGCGGCGACCTCGAGCACGAAGATAATTGACACCTCCTCTGTAGGAGGTATGCAACAAACAAGTTCAATGAGGGAGCAGGCGATCATGGTGCAAAATTCAGTGGAGTGGAACTAGGGGCTAGCAGAGAAGGAGTACAACTCATGTGGAATGGTACTTGAGTCTGGTGACAAAGTGGAACTCGAGGTTGGCGACAAAGTGCTCATCAAAGGAGCACATCCCGGAGATCGTTAAGCGGGGCAGCGACCTCAAGAATGGAGATTGATCGACGCCTCCTTTAGAGGAGGTGCGTATGTATGAGCTCGACAAGGGAGCAAGCGGTCATGGCACGGAACTCGACGAAGTGGAACTTTAATGCCTTGTTTAGGTGAGGTGTAATATGATTTAGTAATATATGATATGATATGATATGATACTATAATTATTGTTATCCTCTTTGAGAAGATGATATGATATTATATGATTAAATGACAATAGCTATGAAGTCTTGGTTGAGTCGATCAACAACGATAAATAAAAGTTTAATCTGATATGGGTTAATAAAGGGCATAAGAGGAATTATAAATTTTGATTGGGGGTATTTTAGAAATAAAATTTTATCAAACCATGAGAAATCATCAAATCCATGATTTAAAAAATTGGTCAAAATCTATAATTTTCAAACCATGAGACCACCGCCATAAACCATGACTATCCCTTGGAATTTTTCCAAGGTAAAAGATTGGATAATATCATTCAATACAAAATCATTCCTTATCATGAAATAAAGAAGGGGTAAAATGGAGAAGAAGGAATTTTTTAATTCAATTTTGGATGGGATAGCGGTTCTTGCAATTGACGTCATTATTCAAATTCCTTTTTAAAAATTATGGATACCAACGCTAGTAATTGGCACCTGCATCCAATTTCATTTAGTTTATCGCATAGATTTCCAAGCTATATATAGTGTTGGTTTTCAATTGTTTTCTTCTAGTAAGTTTAAACCATATTTGGAATAACTCTAACCATGTTAGGTTTGATTAAGGAGGAAAAATAATCTTACTTGGCGGTCACAAATATCTATTGCAAAGAATCTACAATTGCCAATTTGGCCATCATAAAATACATTATGTGCGACGCCTAGGGTGTTGGCAAAAACCATCGTTGATGATTTATACTCCTTTTTAGAATTTTTTTAAAAAAATGAAAAACCTCGTTTACAATTTTTAAAATAATAAAAAACACACACAAGTACACCTACAAACTACATATTACATATATATTAAATATAAATTGCGGTACAATTCATAAATTTATGCACAATTATATCAAATATTTAGAAAGTATATAAAAAAATTATACCAAAGTTCATATATCAAAATAATAATTATCATGATTGAAAGTGTCTCATGACAGGTCTTGTGGTGGCGACAACTAGGCATGAGGCGTCAATATGGCTACATGGGTAGCTGATTTGGCATTTACGATGAAGATGAATTTGATGTACTCATTGTCGTGCCAAATGTTGGTGGTAGACACCACTTGACATCTAGATTGCGTCATTTGATCCTTAGATGTTCCAATATCTAATGTTGTCTCCCTCTAATTAAGAAGTTACTATCATAACTAAATTCTCCTCAATGCGATCAAATGTAGGGGTGAGCAGAATTATCCGATTCACCGAAATCGAACCGAAACCGATCGAACCGAACCCGAATTAACCGAACCGAATTTACAGAATTAATTTCGGTTCAGTTTTCGGTTAATTTTTTCTGAGCTTTCGGTTTTAGGTTTGGTTCGGTTAATTTATTGTAAAAAAATCGGTTTTAACCGAATTAACCGAAATTTAAAAAAATTACCATTCTACCCCCAACAATTCAATTAATTACATATGTATCCCAAACACTGATACCTTAAACGGTTAAATCCGATACCCACTTACCCTGTACTCGCCCCGCCGCCCGACCCGATTCCTAACCTAATGTTCTTAGTCTCTGTCTCTCGACAGACTCGACTCTCTCGCACTCGACAAGTCGACATCCTCATCAGCCGGCCCTAACTACACAGGCGGGCGACGCCGGGGCGAACGCAGCGTCACAGCGACGGCAGCCCGGCTTCCCGATCGGTCGGCAACGCGGCACTCCGCCACTCCGGCCAGTCGGCACTCGCCAAGTTGCCTCCTCACCCCCAAATCGCACTCGCCAAGTCGCCTCCCCCCAAATCGGCCCTCGCCAAATCGTAAACTCTTCTTTTCATCTGGCGTCCAGGACTCCAGGACTCCAGGCCAGCGGCAGTAGGGGACTAGGGGTGAGCATCTACTTCCCGGGGCATCCGACATCCGACATCCCCATCAGCCGACAGCCGGTCTTCAATCTTAAGCAAGGTTAAAATTTTAAAATACCTAGTTGATTTGTATTTTTAAGCATATAATAGTAGATTACTAGATTTGATAGTGCCGATCGGCCGGAGTGGCTGTGTAGAATTGTAGATTTAATAAATCTACTTGATAGTGTAGATTTTAAGTCGGATAGTAGTAAGTAGTCTGTGTAGATTTAATAAGTCTACTTGATAGTGTAGATATAATGAAACAAATCTACAAGATAGTAGTCTGTGTAGAATGTAGATTTGCAGGTGGTTATAAGTCTACTTGATAGTGTAGATTTGTTTCATTATAACAGTAGATTTGTTTCATTATAACTTGCAAGTATCTTGTTTTCATTATAGCAGCTTGCTTTTACTATTTATATCAAGTTTTGTATTGAATGGAAATAAATGTTAGATGTCCAACTCTCAAGAAGAGGCAGATTCAAATACAGTAGCAGCAGTAGCACAACCAATATCTACACCCGCAAGCGATGAAAGCGGCAATGAAATCGGAAAAACAACATTGCCACCAAAAGGCCCAAAACAAAGGTCAAAAGTGTGGGAATACTTTGAAGTTTATGTTGATAAAGAGAAAGGGGATATCAAAGGCAAGTGTAAGTATTGTCAGAAAGAATATGCTGCAGATACAAAGAAAAATGGGACAAGTGCACTCAATTACTATGTGAAAACGTGTAAGAAGATACCGGGAAATGAAGATAAAACACAATCACAGTTGTCTTTGCAACCATCGGGAGATGATGAAAGTACGGGTGTGTTATCTACTTGGAAGTTTGATCAAGCTGCTATTAGAAAAAGTCTTGCACGCATGATAATTGTTGATGAGTTGCCATTTAAATTTGTTGAATGTGAAGGCTTTAAAGAGTTTATGCATAATGCATGTCCTAGATTTAAATTCCCTTCAAGATGGACTGTATCACGTGATTGTTTTCAGTTATATACGGATGAGAGGCTGAAGCTGAAACATTATTTAAAAAAGAATGATCAACGAATTTCCATAACAACTGACACATGGACATCCATTCAACAAATCAATTACATATGCATCACAGCTCATTTCATTGATAGGGATTGGAAGCTGCACAATTTTTTTTAAAATTTTTGTCCAATTTCTAGTCATAAGGGTGAATCTATTGGCAGGGCAATAGAGACATGCTTACTAGAGTGGGGGATAGATAAAGTGTTCACTATTACAGTAGACAATGCCTGTTCAAATGATGTGGCTGTTGAACACTTGAAGCAAAAATTTATTAACTGGGGGACTACTATTGCAAATGGCAAGTACTTACACATGAGGTGCATAGCTCATATAATTAACTTGATTGTGCAAGATGGCTTAAAGGACTTGGATCTTGCAATTAGGTGGGTCAGGGAGGCAGTGAAATATATTAGAAGTTCTCCAGCCAGGCTTAAGAAATTCAAGGAGTGTGCTGATTCAGTGCAAGTTGAATGTAAGAGTACATTGTGTTTAGATGTGTGCACCAGATGGAATTCCACTTACTTGATGTTGAGTGTAGCTGAGAAGTATGAGAAGACATTTGAAAGATTTGAATTAGAAGATCTATACTTCGGAGTTGAGGTGGATGTAAATTTAAAGGGTTTCGTGGATTGGGATGTCGTGAGGAGAACGATCACTATGCTAGGGCTTTTTTATGATACCACAATACGTGTTTCTGGTTCATTATATGTTACATCTAACACATTTTGGACTGAAATTAGTGACCTACTCAGCGCAATCCTAAAATGGACCCGAAGCGATGATTCAAATGTGAAGGGAATGAGTACAAAGATGAAGATAAAGTTTGACAAATATTGGGGAAACGTTGACCGAATGAATAAAATCATTTTCTTCGCTGTTGTACTTGATCCTCATGAGAAATTCATGGCAATGGAAGTTTCTTTTTGTGATATTTATGGTGAAAATGAAGGGACTGAACTATTTGAAAGAGTGAAGATGTCACTTTATGACATTTTCAAGGACTACAAGAATATGTTACAATTTGAGAGTGGTCATTCAAGTGAAACAAGTCCATCAAGCACTACTTCAAGTAATGAATCGGTTGGTAATAGACCAAGAGGACATTATAAGTTAATTGCCAAGAAACGAAGAATTGAGAGTGGACATGTTCATGCAAAGTCTGAACTTGATATGTACTTAGATGAGGCACTGGATGAAGATAAGGATGATTTTGATATTCTGAAGTGGTGAAAGCTTAATTCCGAGAGATTTTCGATCCTCTCAGACATGGCTCGAGATATCTTGGCTGTTTCTACATCCACAGTGGCTTTCGAATCTACCTTTAGTGCTGGCGGGAGGGTTCTTGATCCATTTAGAAGTTCTTTGACTCCGAAGGTGGTTGAGTCTTTGATATGTGCACAAGATTGGATTCGAAAGTCTAATGGATTGAATGTTGAAGAAGATATCACAGAAGTAGAGAAGTTTGAAAATGGTACTCTATTGATATATATATTCTTTTATATATTCTGTTTAATTTTATGTGCATATTATTAATTGAATATGTTTATCTATTTGAAAAAATTAGATTTGCCAATTATTGGATTGAGTATAGTTGGCCCGAGTGCGGTTACAAGTTGAAGAGTTTTAACTCGGTGACTCAGTGAGCTTTTGTTTAAGTGTATAGTTTGTGGTTAATCGAAATTAATTAATTAATTTTTATAAAATCTTGTTGTTTATAAAATTAATTTTTAAATGGTTGGTTACAGGTTACTTGGTTAGGTTGCTGAGATGACTGAGAATGGTTGGTTACTTGGTTGGTATTTGGTAACATTTCTAATTTACTTGGTTGGAAATTTAAATTGTGTTTCATTTTGTTTAGCAATGGTAGGTTTAGCAATTTATACATTGATTTTGTTTGAAACCTTAGGTGAGAAGTTAAGGTGGCTGGCTGCCTGGCTGAGGGACAATTTAAAAGGTAGGTTTAGCAATCTATACTGCCTTGGTGATTTTTGTAACATTTAAAAGGTTCTTTCTTAATGGAAATTTAATGATTTATATGCAAATATGTTTTATATGCTATTAGTTTTATATGCACTTACTGTGATGCGGTTTTATATGCAGTTTTATATGCAGCAATTAGTTTAATAAGCTGGTGTATTTTGCCTTGAAGCAATTAATCTCCAATCATCCTTGCTTAATCGAGTTTATTCGAGCTCGATCGAGCTCATTCACGAGTTTAGTCGATCTCGTTTCCGAGTCGAGTTAAATCGAGCTCGCTAACGAGCTCAGCTTGAGAAAAAATGAGCCGAACGAGCCGAGCTCGAGTGGCTTGAATATGGCTTGAGCTGAGCTTGAGCTTATAGATCAGAGCTCGATCGAGCTCGGGCCGAGCTCAAGCTCATTATTTATCAAATGAGCTAAGCTTGAGCAGTGAGAAGCTCGGCTCAGCTTGATTACACCCCTAGCTGGGAGGGCCGCCGGCCCCTCCCTTCCACGAATCATGATGATGATGATTCTACATACATACTACATACAATTTTTCCTTCAATTTCTCTTTCGGAAGGGGATTCGATGATGATTCTACATACTAGAAATCCAAACAAGCTGAACAATAATATCTTGACTATAATTATTAGGGCTTCCTTAATATTTCATGTTCCATGAGGTGCCTTTGCCTGCTTAGCTTCTAGTTCAATGCTTTATTTGCTTAGGACATTTGAAAGATAATATCTTCTAACCATCTGCTTCTATTTCAGTTTGTTTTCCTATTTTACACATTATTGTTCAAGTTTACAGAATGTCTACATTTCTCATAGTATTGCAAGCTTGTTTACTACCAACAGTTTCGGCAATTGGTAGTAAAGATAATGTTTTCATTAATTTTATACTAAAGGCAATTGATTATTCACTCGACTTTGCAATGTATAAGCCTGAGAGACTATGTCTCAATGTATAAGCCTGAGAGACTATGTCCATGGGTGAAGGACTATGATCATTCTCTTATCTGTACAAGTTATTTGTTTATACATTCTACATTTATATTTGATTACAATTTATAAAAAATCATAAGTATGAACTGACTTGAGTTAAATAATAATTTATTGCACATTGTTAAGATAGTATCAAAATATGTAGACAAGAAGTTAATTAGAGGTTACCATCCAATACTAGTTGAGCCACAATGGGCACAATCTTTTTAGCATATGAATCTCTAGCAATGTAGAGAGGATTTGAGAGGAACTGTGGGTGATCATTAAGCCACTACACAAGCAAATTGGGGGATGCATTAACTATAGTATCTCTCCCATGATTCAAGTTATCTATTTTGCAAAGTCAAGTAGATTGAACGTTACAGGTTACTTGGTTAGGTTGCTGAGATGACTGAGAATGGTTGATTACTTGGTTGGTATTTGGTAACATTTCTAATTTACTTGGTTGGAAATTTAAATTGTGTTTCATTTTGTTTAGCAATGGTAGGTTTAGCAATTTATACATTAATTTTGTTTGAAACCTTAGGTGAGAAGTTAAGGTGGCTGGCTGCCTAGCTGAGGGACAATTTAAAAGGTAGGTTTAGCAATCTATACTGCCTTGGTGATTTTTGTAACATTTAAAAGGTTCTTTCTTAATGGAAATTTAATGATTTATGATCAGTTTAGTATTTAGTTCCTGCTATTTGCTAAATTGCTTTATTTTCTACTACTGCAAGGGTAATGGTGGATAAATACTATTTGAAGAATGGAGAATTGGAGATATTGATGCTGCAACAAAATTTTGATGTGGTATGTTTATGTGGAAACAGTGAAGTGTTTATTTTGCTGGATAATATTTATGTGGAAATGTTGTTGCTCTGTACTAGAATCTCCATATAAAATTTTGTTGGAACACTGAGTTTTCTGGTTCATCTTCTGTATTATGTAATTATTTGACTTGGTTAGGGTATTTTCTTAAAGTACAACATCTCAATTTTATGTATTAGCTTGTACAGCATCTCAATTTTATGTTTTCTATACACTTACATTCTCTGTTTTATGTATTAACTTACAACATCTCAAATTTTTTTCATATGAAACACATTTCGGTTAATTTGGTCGGTTAACCGAACCGAACCGAAATTTTTCGGTTAATTCGATCGGTTAACCGAAATATTCGGTTCGGTAAACGGTAAAATTTTCTGTGAAATTTCGATTCGGTTAACCGACCGGTTGGGTTAATTTACCGAACCGACCGATGCTCACCCCTAATCAAATGTGCATGATGTAGATGGTTCGACAATAAAGGTAGAGATGGAGGGTCTGATAGTGTAAAACTACAATAAAGTCTTGGCATGGCCAGCTATACTTGTACCATAGACTTGGTTGTGCTCACTACTAGCCTCCCGCCAATGTTACACTGGATCTCCTCCCCTATTACATGACCATCTTGGTGTAATTTGCCTTCAAAATCGAATTAATTAGATTCTAATGCAACTTAAGAATTGAAGAACGGATACCAAGATGGTCTCCAGCCTCCCATTGATAAACACCCGATGATAAGGGTCGTATTGATATTGATGTTTAGCTTCAAACACCCAACACCCATATAGGTGGAGCTAGTGTAAGCATGTCATACTCATGACCACTACTAGAATATTGGCTATTAGCCACGGGGCTCACCGACGGCCGCCAAGATCGTCAGAACGACGACCGTAGCGGCCGTGGCTAATATATCCAAATCAGCCGTGACTACCATACGACCACCTAAGACCGTCGCTCATAGCTGATGGTGTGCATGGGGTGCGAAATGAAATAACTTTGTAGCAACGGCTTAGCGGGGGCACCGAGCCGTGGGTGATATAAAATATATCATTAGCCACGGCTAGCGTCGACCGTCGCTTATTAATTGATGGCGCGAACGTGACGCGATAATAAAAAACTCTTCACCGACGATTTCGTGTGGGCCGCATCAGCCGTCGGTGATATTTTTAGTAAGAGTCCACGGTTTACCGACGACTGCTGGGCCGTCGGTGATAAACCTTTTATTTACGTTCGTGTCCGACTAGGGCTGTCCATTCGGTTCGAACCGAACCGAACCGAACCGAACAAGCCCAAACCGAATTTTTTTCTTTACCCAAACCGGAACCCGAACCCGAACCGAACATTTCCTAACCCGATTTAACCCGAACCGAAATAATTCGGTTCGGTTCGGTTTTCAACCCGAAAACCGAATTTTTAATTAATTTGATTAAAAATTAAAAATTAAAAATAATTATTTAATACTTATTTACTTAATTCAGTTAAAAATTAAAAAAAAAATATTTTTTTAATTAATTCGGTTTTCGGTTCGGGTCGGTTCCCGAATTCCGGGAACCGAATCCGAACCGAAATACAAATTTCGGTTCGGTTCGGGTCAAAGAACCGAACCTACAATGGTTGAAACCGAACCGAACCGAAAATTTCGGTTCGGTTTTTCGGTTCGGTTCGGTTTGAACCGAACAGTGGACAGCCCTATGTCCGACCCTTCCTCTTCTACTTCTCTTCTTCTCTCCCGTGTGTTGCCGCTGCCATCGCCGCTCGTCTTCCTACCATGCCTCGCCGCTGTACTCGCCTACCGTCGCCGCCCACTGTCGGTTCCAACCTTTCACCGCCTAGCCCTTTTCTCCATGAGCTAGGTATTCTCCGGCCGACCCTTCCTCTTGCGCCCCCTTTTTTATCAGGTCGCCACCACTATCGGCGTCTACACGTCGGACGCCGACAGTGGCGAACAACGTCGGCGTGAAGACGTCGATGCCTGGTTTGGGGCCGAATCCCTCGGTCCCAACCAGATAAACAGTAGCCGAAAGCTACTGTCGGCTACTGTTTGATTAGGGGTTTAATTACCCCTAATCTTAGGTTTTATTTTTTTAAGATTTATGTATTATCTATTATTTGTAGAATTTATGTGTTGCATGTAGACTAATTTTAGATTAATTATTTGTTAATTGTAAATTTATTATGTGTTAATTGTAGATTTTATATGTTAATTGTAGATTAATTAAATTTTTATTGTTATATTAAATTTAGGTTAGTTTTAGGGTTGTTAATCAACTGTAGAATAAATATTATGGTTAATTTTAGTTGGGTGTAATTATAATTTTAAAATCGTCCACTTTGGACTCGCGCGCGCCGAAATTGTCCACTTTGGACTCTCGTGCGCCGGAATCGTCCATTTTGGACTCATGGCCAAATCGTCTACGACGGACTCACACTAGAATTGTCCACAATGGATGGACTCGCACCGGAATCGTCCACTTTGGACTCGCAAGGAATCGTCTGCTGTGGACTCGCATCGGCATCCACAAATTTAGAAAATAATCAAGACGAGTTGATACGTTTCACGTACGCATCGACGAATCAAGTTTTAATTTTGCAAAATCTTAGATCCGTTCAAGGGTTGTATGTTCATTTAAACGAAGTAAATGATCTTTTATACGACGTACAACCCTTGAATTGTCCCTAATTGGACAATTTGAGAACATGATTATTTATATTGCAATTAGTTTATTTCTTTTAGTCATTATTCATTTTTAAAATTTGGCTTATATCTCCCTTGTTCTCTGATACGTGCCCAGATGATATGCGTATTCGGAGAACTGATAATTTTATCAGCAATGGCCCCATGTTTGTGGCAAGGCCGTTGCTGCTAATGTTAGCAACGACCCGAGCGACCGTTGCTGATTCGTTGCTAAATTATCAACAACACATTTTTCTGCCACGGCTCCATTGCAACGGGTGGAGCCGTTGCACGCCGTTACTAATGGTTTTCAGCAACGGCTCAGCAACAGCTTCAGCCGTTGCTGATGTCCATTATTCTAGTAGTGGTAGGGACATGCTACCGAAATTTAGAATGAAGTTAATGAGTAAAAGAATTTCTAAGTGCAATATAAATAACATGAATCCCGAATGAAATAGGACCATCCCACCTAAAAACATTACCTAAAGATATTGCCAACTTTTTGGCAAAACATGTTGGACAAACGAAGTTGGACGTACCGACGAATTCATCGTGGAGCTATAACAGACGAATTTCGAGTAGGCGTAACTTACTTCTTAAATTTCGCCAACTCGAATAAAAAATTCCTTAGTGGTGATAAAATCTGATGTCTGTGCCGAAAAGGTTCAATCATAAAAATTTTCGATTAGGAAACTGTTACAATGCATCTGTATACAACAAGATTCACACCAAGATATTTTGAATGGAATTATCACGGAAAATCACGTCAAGTCAGGATGTCGATCAATCCTATTGTCCAAACTCATGGTGAATCCTCTACTGTTGTTGTTTCTTCTTCCAATCTACCTAATAATCCACCTAATCCTTATAGAACAATGATTCTGGATAATCTTGGTGGATAATTCCATTTAAATGACAATGTTGAGTCAGTGACAGAGACGGTATAGCTACCAGATACTATGACAGTTGAAGTCACTGAAGAACAACCTGCGATACAGATTGAATCGCCGAATAAGGAGGCTACAGAATTTTATGAAATGTTGAAAACTGCTGATGAACCGTTGTATGATAGGTCCTAAATATACAAGATTTTTGGCAATGACGCAACTCCTGAACATCAAGTCCGATTGTAATATCAGCGGCGTTGTGTTTGATCGAATTGTAGGCTTTATCAATGGTATGCTATCTCCAGATAACAAGTTTGAGCCAACTTTTTATAAGACAAAAAAGTTGATGAGGAAATTGAGACTTGGGTATGAAAAGATACACGCGTGCCCAAATAACTGCATTTTATATTATAAAGAAAATGCATAGTTGGAGCAATACCCGATTTGTGAATATCCTCGTTACAAGGAGAAGAAATCGGTCCGACAAAAAAATATCTCATTGAAGGTGCTTCGGTATTTTCCACTGACACCGAGGCTTCAAAGGTTATTCATATCGGAAAAGACTGCCCCCTTATATGAGTTGGCATGCAAGAAGTCATGATGATACAATAATGACTCATCTATCCGACAGTGATGATACTAACGATGACGAATAATTATAAATGTGAAGTATATATCTTCAATTATTAAATATATGTATTAATCTATTCTATATATACTAATTATATTTATATTTGACAGCTATGGTTCGAGAAGTGAGTGCTCGAGGAGGCATTCCTCGTAGGACTACCCCCAACGATTACCACCTGCCACCCCTGTACCCACCATCCCCTCACCTTCGGTCACCATCCCCCCACTTGATTCGGCTACCATTTCTCCACCCGATCCAGCCACCATTCCCCTACCTGATCTGTCCACTATTCCCCCACTTGATTCATCCACCATCCCCCCAGCTGATCTAGCCACCATCCCTTCAGTCCATCCAGATCCGTCGACATCGAGACGTAGGCCACGAGGGCCTAACAGAATTCTCCCTCTGCCAGCCGAGGGAGAGTCGCGTAGATTGGTTAGTGTACGCGATAGAAGGTAAGTAGATGCATTAATTATTCCTTATAATTTATTTATAATTCAATATATCATAATATACAATTGTACTATATTTGGTGCTGGTTTGAGCGGGAGGACGTCCCATACACGATAGCGAGGACGATATGGGAGTTTATGCACGGGACGTGGCCTACATAGTCTCACGTGCCCAGTGAGCATATGGATTTACTATTACGAGAGTTCTCGGTAAGTACGTCTATTAAATTAATGTTAATGTTAAATATCGATCGGTAATAATAAATTTATTTTTTTGCAGGCTCATTATACATGGCCGGAGGGCCAAACTCCTTTTGTGGAAAGTGCGTGGGAGTGTGTTGCCCGTGCTCGCTACAATAGGATGCTTCAGTAGGCTTGTAAGACCATGATGAGACAGTTGGGGGCCACACAGATTGGGAAAACTCGGGGACACGCTCCCAAGTGGATTCCTGGACCTGTGTGGGACCAGGTTGTTGAGCTGTGGGACATGCCTGTGTGGCAAGAGGTCTCCCAGACAACGTCGAGAAATCGCATGTCCTGGAGGGACAACACGGGACCGCGCCACACTGGTAGCTCTTTGTCTTTTGCGGTGCATGAGCATCGTACGGTATCGTATGGTATGATACTAATGTATTTATTTTCTAATGTAAGACGAGAGTTGCTGGGGATGGCACTGACCAATGCCCCTTGCTGATGCAGGTGTTTTAGCGCACTCACCGTCGACGATGAGGAGCGGGGGACTACGTCGATAGCAGGGCCTCGATCATCATGGTAAGTATTTATGTCTATTTGATTTACACAATTTTTATTTATAGTTTATATATATGTATTATTTAAAATATAAACGTGTGTAGGAGACCTACACAAGGACCGTGATCGAGCACAGAGGCTCGCCGAAGGAGTTTGACGTGGGTGCATAGATCGAGGCCGCAGGTGGCTGGGAGCACGTGTTGGTGAAATGGCCACACTAGAAGGGGGGGTGAATAGTGTGTTTACTAATCTTTTTGCCCAATCCGATTTTAATCGTTTCTTTGGTTACTTAGGCAAATTATAAGTTGAGTAGCAAGAGGAAGCAAAGTAAATACGATAATGAAATAAACACAAGTAGACTCAATGCAAACACAATTATTTATAGTGGTTCGGCCCCAATGCCTATTCCACTACCTAAGCACACTGCTTAGGATTTACTAACTAGAACTTTACTAGATTAATCTTGTTTCCCTTACAACGAAGACTTTGACCGGAAGAGTCTCGCTCTCAACCTAAGACACTTCTACTTCCGGAAGTCTCCGCCTTCTTACCGAGAGCACTCTTCCACCTCAACCTAAGGGACAACTCAACTAATCCTAGTAAACTAAGTTTACACTAGTGGAATTAAGCCTCAAACACAAAGACAACCACCCAATTTCAAGACCTAACAACCTAGGTCTTCACAAGCTCAAATCCAATGAAATAAGTGTTCTATAAGGATTACCCCCCATTTGGATTCAATAAAAATATCTAAAAAAATCAAAAATCTCAAGAATCAAAATCTAGTTTTTGGGATTTAGTACAAATTTTTGGAAAACAAAAATTTTCTAATCTCCCGGGTCAAATATGGGTATGCTAAAGGCTTCCAAAAATTTCTTAAAAATATCTCGTTATCTAGTTTTTACCCAAAGAACAATTACCGCCATTTTTTTGTGTCAAGAAAATATCTAGGTTATATAGCTCTCCAATGAGCTCCCTAGGCTTAGTGAATTTCAGGGCGAATTTCGGGTTTTCATATTTTGGGATTCAGATTTGGTTTTTGGGTTTTTTGCATCATAAAGAGGATTACATCACATTCTAGACACCCTAAACCTAAACTCTAACTTTCTGAAGAATCTCAAGCGACGGCGAGCGTCCATGCCGATTTCTCTGATTTCTCTAATTTCTCCGTTCGGGGACGTCGAGCGCTAACCGATATGGAACCTGAAAGAATTCTAAATTTAACATTAGTTTCATGTTTGTTATCATCAAAATTGAGATTAAGACCAAGGTAGAAAACTTTATGTCAACAATCTCCCCCTTTTTGATGATGACAAACATCCTTAAGAAAATATATTCATTAGAGCGCAAAGGATATTAAATATGAGATTTCTACCCCTATCAACATACATACCTATGAAAATAAACCCCCCCTATCTTTATGCATGGTTTTCCTATATTTTCTTCCAGTTTACCTATATTTTTCTTCCCCTTTTGACATCACTCAAAAAGGGCAAGAAAAGTCAATTTAGTCAAAGTTGAGACTCTAAAATTAGTTTTCATGAAGCATGAAGATCTCAACTCAAAGGATGTAAACACACATACAAGTGAGACTAATCAATACATGATATCATAGAATTATCAATATAATCTAAAACTAGAAATCATGTACTAATTCAAGTATTGATATTACACGTATCGGTCAAAGTTTCAAAAATTATTTTAAAAATAAGTTTTTCTTAAATAATAATGAGAACGGTACCAAGGATAGAATTACAATATCATACTTGACGTCTCTTTCAAAGATTTTGACGGAAATCTAAAGTATCGAGAAATGAGCACTTGGGAAGAATGATACTTTAATGACATTTTCGTAAATAAGTGAATGTTTCATGACATTTCTAGATTTCATTCAAACCTTCAAAAGACCAAGATATGAGCATTTAAAGCATGTATATTAAGTTTGAAGTGAAACTAATGTCATTTAATCAATATATGAATTTAGCACGATTTCATTTAAAGTAGGTTTGAAAACATGAAAATGCTAAATATCAAATTTTGCTATTTACTCATATTTTCTCTAACTTAGGCACTTAGACATCTAACATGAGTGAATCTAAGTATACGAGTGAAGTTTAGGCTGAAAATGAGGTTTCTAAGTCACTTTTTGACTTTGGTCAAAGTATACTTCAAGTTTTCAAAATTAAACTTTTAAATTCATACAAAATCATATTTTTGACGAAATTTTTTGAAACTTTAACTGGACAAACTAGATTTTTCAAGGAATCTACAGGTTCAAGAATTAGTCAAAAAATTAGTTTTCTATAAATTCATAAAATTCCTAAAAGTCTAGGGGCAATTTCATAAATTTTAGGTATTTTTTTAAAAGTTGTCAATTTTGCTTCAAACTTTCCAGACATCGCTGAATGATCATTTAAGAGGCGTGTGTCAAGTTTGAGCTCAAAATGAATTGTCTATGTTCATTTTTCATCCGATATTATTTTCAAAGAAAAAATGGATATTTCTAGTTATCATTCAAGTTATCAAAATCATTCCTAAAAATGATTTTACTCAAGCAATAATGTGAATGATATTAGAAATATAATCAAAATGGTATACACAAACTTTCATTTGAAATTTTCGAAGAAAAATCAAAGTATCAGGAAAATTAATATTCTAGGAAGGTGATATTTTGCATTTCTAAAATCCAACATCAATATTCCATTATAAATTCGATTCTTGATGAAAAATTCTGAAATTTTTACTGAATAAACTAGATTTTCCAGTGAAGGTTCATTTTTAAGAATCAGTTAAAAAAGATTTTTCTATATTTTTTTAGAATTAACTAAAAATACTAAAATTTCAATGATATTTTTGTAATTTTGAGTCATTTTTCAAAATATGCTCAGTTTTCATTCAAACTTTTATGACACCATAAAATGATCATGTAAAGAGTGTACGTCAAGTTTGAAATGAAAATTATGTCATTAAGTCAAGATATCAACCTAGCATCGTTTCATTCAAAACTAAACTAGTTATCATGAAACTTGCTAAGTGTCAATCTTATTATTTACTCATGGTTTTTCATACTTAAACCTATGGATACCTAACATGAGTAAATCTAAACATGTTCCTCAAATATGAATTGAAAATGAGATCTCTAAGTCAATTTGTTGACTTGGGTCAACTTGGTTCAAAAGAGATTATCATGAAATGACCTCTATGTCATTTTATCCATATCCATATGAATTTTTCATTCTAAGTGCATGAAAACATTTCATACCTATTCCTAAACATGTTTATGAAGTTTGGACTTAAAATGAAGTGTCCAAGTCGATTTGTTGACTTGGGTCAAACTTTTTCAACTTTAAGTCCTCTAAAGTGATCTAGTTATCACCTTGTTCATCTACACATGAATTTTCAAGTTTAAACACCTAGAACCATATCATGTGTGTATCTAAACATGTTTATTGGGTGTTTACTCAAAATGAGGTCTCTAATAAGGAATTTCAACCTAGTCCAATTTCATTCAATATCAATATCATGAAATTGCCTAGTTATCATGATTTTTATTACTCATGAAAATTCAAACATTTATCATACAAAATCAATCATGAGTATATAGAGACATCATTAAAGCATGAGTATTCAAGTATTATATTAAGATTTTTGCAAAAACGAACTCATACGTTATTCTTGGAAAATTTCCCACACTTTTCTTTTTCTTTCCAAATACAATCTACTAGCTTCCACCACATTTTTGATAACTTGCAAGCAATATTCATTAGTAGCATAATGGAAATGTGACTACTAACAACTTATTCATACTACTAACAACTTATCAAGTATCGATTTCAAAATTTATTTTGCTAAATAGTTTGAAATTCGTTTCAAAATAAATTATCGTGAATTCGAAACGAATCAAGAGATTTCAAAATATGAAATATTAGAAAGATAGATCTCTAATCCTTTCTATTGGTTGAAAATCAAAAGACCACAATGAGCCTACGATTTAGAACCGCAAGGTCGCATTAGCCCGTTATAGGCTACATAGGTCTTCGAAGAGACCGGAAAATCAAAAAAACAAAAAAAAAAAAAATTCAAGAAAATATATCGTGAGCGAGGAAATCAACCAAAGTCATTCATGTATCAAAATTCTAACTTTAATATAAAAATTAGAGTCATAGGAATGATACCAAAGTACTTTTGATGCCAACCTTACTAAGGCATCAAGATGACTTAAGTTGCAACCTCATGAAGATTTTTTATTTGAATTCAAGGTCAACTTCAATATTTCATTTGTCATTCATCCTTGTGTGGTAGCTCCCCCTACAAAATAGCATGAGACCCTTGGTACCCAAATAGCTTTGGGTCCTTGGAGGTTAGAGGGCTTAGCTACCTAATGTGTCTTAACACCACTTGGGTTCATCTTAAATGCGCAATCATATATAGCATGTGTTGGCTTTAGGTTTTCAACCTTAGCCTTAATCTCGGTTTTGATGGTTTTGATGATAACAAACATGAGACTAATAATTTCATTGAGAATATCTTTCAGGTTCGATATCAATTAGCGTTCGATGTCCTAGATCGAAAATATCAGAAGAAATCAAAAATCGGAAGGACATTCATCGTCTCGCTTGGGTTCGTCGTGGAAGTTTATCAAAGATCGACGAGTGCACCAAAGTCACTTGGATGAGTCTAAATATCATGTCAAAAGCTCTCCAAGATGATGCTCGTTGGAACCCGAAAACCAAGCGCGGAAGAAATAGGCTGAAAAAACAATCCCAGCCTATGTTCGGTCGACCGCCTGGTCAACTGAATATGATAAGAAATAAAGGCTCAGCCATTTTAGTCGACTGGTCAGTCGATCAAACACTGTCGAAAAATGGCAGTGGGCACTTTGGTCGACCAGTCGGTCGACCGACAGTGGCTGGTTTTGGGCAGTAGGCTTGGCCGTCGATCGGTCGATCGACCGACCTGATGAAAGCTGAAGACGCGAGATCCCGTCGATCAACCGACGGGTCGACCGAAGGTCGGGGATGAATAGTCACGTCTGGGCGGTCGACCCGTCGGTCGACTGACTAGAGAGTAAAAGGAGCGATCGATGCTGGCGGTCGAATAGTCGATCAACCGACCATTCGACCGGCGGCCTATAACGGATAGTTTTCTATCCGTTGAACAGTCATTTCTTCAGTAGGGTATAAATATACCATCATATGATTCTTTTAACTTCTTCCTTGACTTCTACAACATTCATTGAGCATTCTAAGAGGAAGATTTGAGCCTCCCAAAAGATTGATTGAAGCACGCCCTGTTCTTTATCGAGTTCTTCTTCAAGCACCGTCTGCTTCCTCAACTCGGGATTTAATTCAAGCTCAACGACTTGGCCGAGTTGAAGGTTTTAAGGCTTGAAAAAGAGTAGATAATTTTGTTTTACTTAAAGCTCTTTTCCCTTGTAATTTTAACTGTTATTTGAAACTATTTTTTGATTTGGGTTGGTGTGAAGACCTAGTCTGTTAGGTCTTGTTGTGTACAAGTGGTTTCCTGATGTTAGGTGTAAAGCCACTTTTGTAAAACGTAGTTGTTACTAGGATTAGTTTAGTTGTCCCTTAGGATTGAAGTGGAAGGAGACTCTCGATAAGAATGCGGTAACTTTTGAGTGTGGAAGTGCCTTAGGTTGAGAGTGCGTCTCTTCGGTGAAAAGTCCTCTGTGTAAGGGAAACGTAAATTAATCTAGTAAAACTAGTTTGAAAATCCTAAGTGGGATGCTTAGGTAGTGGAGTAGGCATTGAGGCTGAATCACTATAAATTACTCGTGTTTGCATTGATATCTTGTGTGTTTTAAATTGCTTAATTATTATTGCTTCCGCATACAATCATCGAATTGCAAATCGCCTAATTGATCTAAGTAATCGTTTAAAAGTGAATTTAGGCTAATCGAATTAGTAAACATACTATTCACCCCCCTCTAGTGTCGTCATTTCGTCAACAATGTATCAGAGCGGGTCGTAGATTGTGATCTCACCATCCCTTCTACAATTCGTGTCGATCTAGAAATGGCTCTAGAGAGTGTAGCGTCTTCACCTCCTAGGTTTGATGAATCAAACTTTGGTCTTTGGAAGTCTAGGATGTACACTTACCTAAAGACTAGAGGTCTTGATGTTTACAACATGATTAAACTAGAATACATAGAACCTAAGGTAGACATGCATGATTGGAGTGAACATGACAAAAAATTATTTCAATATAATGGAGATACTATGTATTCTATATTTTGTACCTTACCTAATAGCATCCTTGAAAAGGTCATGCATTGCAATTCGACTTTTGATATATGGGCAACATTGAATATGTTATACGATTATGCTAAAACCGAAGAGCTTACTACTTATGTTGAGGGTGGTGATGACAATGATCATCCCCCTAGTACTAACATCGGTTTTAATGATTTTAGTGCTTCTAGTCAAAGAAGCAAATCAAAAAGCCGAAAAAGAAAAGTGATTTGCCATTTGTGCAAGGAGAAGGGGCATATCAAGAAGAATTGCCCACTATTGAAAAACAAAGGAAGGAAGACGTCAAATGCTTCTACATCGTCCTCCGAGTCCCTTGAAGCATCCTCTCATCATGACAATAGAGCTATTTCTCAATTGTGCCTCATGGGATTAAAAAATGATGTAAATCCCTCCACCTCTTGTCATGATAAAAATTTCATTGATAATGATAGTCATAGCTCCTCTAGTTCATTTGACATGTCATATGAGGAACTAGTTGAGGAATATCAAAAAATGTATGCCTTGCTTGTGAAAAAAAAAAGGAAATAAAAAAATTAAAGAAAGAAAATTTAAGTCTTAGTTCTCATGTGCATGAATTAGAGAAAGACAAATTGAATACTAGTGTTATTAATTCTTGTCATGACAATTTCAAGATTGAAATTGAAGACTTAAAAAATGAGAATATGGATTTGAAAAATAAAAATGATGATTTGAAGAGTGTAAATGAAAAATTGAAAACTAACATGATTGATCATTGCCATGATATATTAACTCTAGAAGTTAATGACTTGAAACATAAAAATAAAAATTTAAAGAATGAAAATAGCATGCTAAAAACTCAATTGCATGCTATTCAAAGATCAATGAATGATTTGAAAAATGAGGTTGTTTGTCTAAATAAGAAAGTCAATAATTTATCTAGCAATTCATCTTCTAAGAATTCTAAAAATGCAAATGTTTCTTTCAAGAATGCTTATGCATATCATACTTTTCATATCAAACATTCTACAACTAAACCTCATGCTCAAAAGAAGAATGTATCTTTTAAGAATGTTCATGCACATCCTAGCTCAAATAACAAGCATTCTAAGGATAAATCTCATGTCCATAACAAAAACAAAAAGAAATTTAATGGACATTGTTTTTGTTGTGGTGTATTTGGGCATGCCTTCCTTGATTGCGCATTAAAGAGAAATCCAAGTGTTGCTAGGATACTATGGATTCCTAAACCCTCTAACCCCCAAGGACCCAAAGTTATTTGGGTACCAAATGTATCATGCTCTTTTGTAGGGGGAGGAACCACACAAGGGTAAAGAAATTGAAGGATTGAAGTTGACCTTAGATCTCAATGAGAAATCTCCAAGAGGTTGCAACATCAAATCACCTTGATGCCATAGGTAAAGTTGGCATCAAAACTATTCCGGTGTCATCTCCTATATCCCTTTGCTTTATCTAAGTTGGAGTTATGATACATGCTTAAAATTGATTGATTTTCCCCGCTCTTAATATATTTCAAAAATGTTTTTGATTTTTGATTTTTCGGTCTCTTCGGAGACCCCAGTGGCCTGTAATAGGCCTAAGCAACCTTGCGGTTCTAAATCGTAGACACATTGTGGTCTTTCGATTTTCAACCAATATGAAGGGTTAGAGATCTTATGTTTCAAAACTTTATATTTTGAGATCTCTTGATTCATTTTGTTATCATGAATAATTTCTTTGAAAATAAATCCATGTTACTTAGTGAAGTTGAAGTTGATAAATGATACTTGATTTTTCTCTTCACTATTTAGTTTAATAGCTTGCATGTAGAATTGGTTTCATTGTCTACTTAAGAAGTATACTTGCAAGTTATAAATATTTTAGGAAGGCTAACTAGGAAGAAAAAGATTAATTTGGCTAAATCATCATGAATAAGGTATAACTTTGGTAAATTCAAAATTTTTGTATTATACCTCAATGCTTAAGATTAAAGTATGTCTCTATACTCATAATTAAAAAGAAATGTTAAAATCATTGAATTCTCATGAGTAGGTAGAACTTTAGTACTTAGACAAATTTCATTGAATGAAACTTGTTCTAGGTAAATATCTATTATTAGAGATCTTCTTGTAAGTCCAAACTAGTTTAACATAGGTAGAGATCTTATTTTTCAAATAGTTCACATCTTAAGATCTCTTAGGTTCATTTTGATATTATAGTAAAATCTTTCACTTAAAAATGAATCTTAATTATCTAGCATAGGTTAAGTTATTTTTTAATAAAAATCTTGTATTGATCCCTTGCTAGTTAGTATGTTAGCTTGCTAATTGACATATTATTTCATTATAATACTAATGATGTCTACTTGCAAGTTATGAATGTAAATGAAGACAATGTTATCTAAAAGAAAATGAAAAGGAAATGAAAAAGTTGGGCAAATTTTCAAGAAAAATGTATGATTTTAATTTTTTGCAAAAATCTTAGTAAAATAATTAAATTTTCATGCTTAAATAATTTCTCTATGCTCATGATTGATGTTGCATGATAAATATTTGAAGTTTCATGAGTAGGCAAAATTATGATAACTTAGCTCATTTCATAATATCTTGATATTTATGAAATCGAACTATGTTAAAATTCTTCTTTAGAGACTTCATGTTAAGTTAAACTTGAAATTAAATTAAATTTCTAAAAATAAGGTATGAATTTAACTTTACAAAAATCTTAGTATGATGATTGAATATTAATGCCTCAATGATGTCTCTATATACTCATGATTGATTTTGCATGATAAATGTTTGAATTTTCATGAGTAAGAAAAATTTGGAAAACTTAGGCAATTTCATGATATCTTGATTAAATAAAACTTGCTCTAGGTTAAAACTCATATTAGAGACCTCATTTTAAGTAAACATCAAACAAACATGTTTAGACACACATGATATGACTCTAGGTGTTCAATCTTGAAAATTCAAGTGTAGATGAAAATGTGATAACTAGATCACATTAATGGACTTAAGCTTAAAAGGTTTGACCCAAGTCAACAAATTGACTTGGACACTTAATTTTAAGTCCAAACTTCATAAATATGTTTAGAAATAGGTATGACATGTTTCCATGCACTTAGAGTGAAAAATTCATATGGATATGGATAAAATGACAATAGAGGTCAATTCATAAAAATCTCTTTTGAACCATGTTGACCCAACTCAACAAGTTGACTTAAAAGTCTCATTTTCAATCCATATTTGTGGAACATGTTTAAATTTACTCATGTTAGGTATCCATAGGTTTAAATTTGAAAAATCATGAGTAATGTTAAGATTGAAACTTAGCAAGTTTCATAAAAACTAGTTTAGTTTTGAATGAAACCATGCTAGGTTGATATCTTGACTTAAGGACATAATTTTCATTTCAAACTTGACATATACTCTTTACATGATCACATTATGGTGTCATGAAAGTTTGAATGAAAATTGAACAAGTTTTAAAGAATAACTGAAAATTACAAGGATTGCCATTTGTTCAACAATTAGTATCACCAATTTCAATTATTTCTAGGAAAATATAGAAAAATCCTTTTTAGATGATTCTTGAAACTACACATTCACTGGAAAATCTAGTTTTATCAGTAAAAATTTCAAAAAGTTTCATCAAGAATCAGATTTAAAGTGAATTTTTGAAGTTGGATTTCAAAACACAAAGTATCATCATTCTTGTAACGTCAATCTTTTCGATACTTTGATTTTTCTTCGAAAACTTCATATAAAAACTCATGTACACCATTTGGATTCCATTTCTAATATCATTCACACAAATTCTTGAATAAAATCATTCCTAGAAATGATTTTGATATTTTGGATGATAGATAGAAATATCCATATGTATATTAAAATCAATATAGGATGAAAAATGGTCTTTAAAAATTCTTTTGAGTTCAAACTTCATTCATGTATTTCAAATGACCATTCAATATTTGGTATCAAAAATTTTCATCCAAAAATTGATACTAAGCTTTCCATCGAAAATATGACTTTGTATAAACTTAAAAGTTTGATTTTTTTTTTAAAGTATAGGTTGACCTAAGTTAACAAAGTAACTTAAAAATTTCATATTAAGCCCCAACTTGATTCATAATCTTAGATTTTCGCATGTTTGATGTCTAGATGCCTATATATGAGAAAACATGAGTAGATAGCAAAACATTGAGACTTAGCATTTTCATGTTCTCATGTTGATTTAAAATGAATACATGCTAAGTTCTTATTTGGATTAAATGACATTAGTTTCTCTTCAAACTTGATATACATGTTTCACATGACTAGATCTTGGTAATTTGAAAGTTTGTTTAAAACTAAAAATGTCTTGAAAGAGAACTATATTCATGAAAACATTCATACTTGAGATCATACATGACTTAATTTTGAATTCCTATTGTGTTTTGAACATATCATGTATGAATTAAGTTTCATGTTAATTACTTGTTTTCCATCCCTTTGGTTGAGATTTTCATGTTCAATGAAAAATCTTTAGAGTCTCAACTTTATGAAAAATTACTTATGTTTCATCCCTTTAACTAGATAGACTTTTCTTGCCCTTTTTGATTGATGTCAAATGGGGGAGAGAAGTATAAGAAAAAGGGGGAGAAGTGTATAAGAAAAAAGGGTAGAAAAGTATAGCTAAATAGGGAGGAAAATATAGGAAATCCATGCATATAGATAGAGGGAGTTTGTCTCATAGATATGTATGTTGATAGGGGGAGAAATCCCTTAGTTGATATCCTATATGCTTTAATGATATATTTTCTTATGAATGTTTGTCATCATCAAAAAGGGGGAGATTGTTGGTTTTAGGTTTTCAATCTTAGCCTTAATCTCGATTTTGATGGTTTTGATGATAACAAACATAAGACTAATAATTTCATTGAGAATATCTTTCTTCAGCATCCAACCAATCTTTTAAGAAAATGCACATTTCAACCGTTTCTGCACTTATTCGGCTCCTTCTTTCGTCGAGAATTTTATTTCCTGCACTAAAATAAGACTCGGAAGCTACTGTAGACACAGGAACAGTTAGTATATCACGTGCCATGATGGAAACAATAGGATACACATTTTCTTATTTTTTCCACCATGCTAAAATCTCATTATCATCTATTTTTTCAGAATGATTATGCTCTAGAAAAAAAGTTAATTCATTGAAATTAGTAGATTTAGTTTTTTTTTATCCTACAACTAAGTTGAGAATTAATACTATTTCCACTATCATCTCTTAATCTAGAAGATGAAGATGTTGTCTTATTTGTAATTGTATCACCAAATTTTGAAACGTAAAATACAAACATAGAATTCAATAAATTCGAAATTCTATAATTTTTTTCTTTAACATTATCTAATTTCATATTCTTATAATAATCATCTAACAACATATTTAAACCATCAATTTTCATTCCAGGGTCTAAACTAAACAAAATAAAGTAGATATATCTGACTAATACTTTTTAAATTTAGATTCCATTAAATAAATAATTTATGCAAATAAAGGATGATGTCTATGCGAATAAAATATTTTTCTAATACGAACTATATGTGAAAAAGTTAAATTACATGTAGGATAATAAACACCGAAAAGTTATTCGATAGCTTTATTAAAAAGTTGTAAAATTTGAGTAATATGCCCAGCAACTAATCAATCATTATCATTAATTAGATCACCAGACATATTTTCATTGTAAAATATTGTAAGGATCTCTTGATATTTTTTAGTAGACATAAGCATATGATATGTTGAATTTCATCTAGTAATAACATCACTATTAATTTTTTTAAATAGTTTATTAAAAGATTGACATAATTTTTTAAATTCTTGTGTTCTTGCTTTTGAAGAACACATATATCTAATAACATCTCTCTTTTTTCTACATGTATATTTACTAGTTTTAAACCATCTTGTACACATAAATTAAGAATATGACAAACACAACGAACATGAAATAATTTAACTTCTAATACTGGCTTAAATAATTGTATAAGGGGAGGAATAACAGCATCATTATTACTAGCATTATTAAAACTAATCAATTTTTTTTTATCATTTATATTATAGAAAGATGTTATAAATCTAATAGTAGAAAAAATGGCAACAAAAGTGTGTTGATATTCAAAAACTTTAAAACTAATTATTCTTTTTTGCAAAATAAAATTTTCATCAATCCAATGTGTAGTAACACAAATGTAAGAATTAGTAGTACATTGACTAGACCAAACATCAGATGTTATGGAAATTTTTGATTTATTATTTTGAAAACTAGTTATTATATTTTCTCTATATATAAAAAATAATTTTAAAGCATCACTTATCATTGTATTTCGAGTAACTTTTTTATATGTTAGTTGTAAAGTATTTTGAATCAAATAGAAAATCTTGGTTAATCAACAAAACTAAAAGGAGATTCAATTTGAACAATTAATTTTGCAAGTTCTCGACATTGAAAGTCATGATCAAATGAAAAAGTTGTTAAATCAAAAGAAAATAAATTAAGAATTTATTGAGCTTGTGCAACCATATTGTCATGACCCTTTGCATGACGTAAAAGATGACAAGTTCCTCCTGTTGTTGAAGCCGAAAGAATTTTTTGATATTTTTTGAACCAGGCTTTGTTATGGAGTCATCAAATTCAATGATTTTCTCAAAATATTCTCATACCATACTTTTTTTTTCTACCTGATGGACATAAATTAATAGATGAACTTATCTCTATGTTTTGGTTTTGTTGAGTGGTAGGAATGGTAGGAGTACTAGGAGACATTTCTTCTAATATATTTAATCCAGCTTGTGGGGTATAACTTGAAAAATCTCTATCTGCCATTAGTAAAAATTAAAAATATAAAAAGTATAAATATTATACTAATCAATGAAATAAATTTAAGAGATTAAAAAAATTGACAGCAATCTTGAATCCTTGATGAACTTAAAAAGTTGTTGAGAATGATTGTAAATAAACTTAGATTGTTGAGAGTAAGAGATTTGAGAGAAAGAGTTGGAGAAGAGAATGAACATAGAAAAAATAAAGAAGATGATATGATATTTATATGAGATTTTAAATAATATTTTTTAAAAAAAATTAATTGGTCGGGCCCGAGCCAGACTTGGCTCGGGCCAGACCTAGTCTGGCGCGCGCCGACCTAGGGTGTCGTGCTCGACCCGCGTGCCTAGCTTGGCCAGGCCTGGCGCGAGCTCGGCCCGCCTCCTGGGCACAGTCGGGCCGGGTCAGGCACGGCCCGAAATCGGGTCGGGCCCGTGCCGCCCAAGGGCGGGCCCGGCCCATTGCCACCTCTAGCCGTGTCAGGGCCACTTGGGGCACCGACCCCTCCCGCTGCGGGTGAGAGGCCCTCGACATCGCGGACACAGGACCAGAGCCAAATAACGGCCTTGGAGTCCGAGTTAACATAGCAGAGAGCTACGATAGAGGAGTAGAGACGGGCGATGGAGGAGCAGAGACGCACGAATGACGAGTTGAGATAGACGATGCGGAACATGCAGGCCCTCCTCACTCAGATTGAATCTCACTTCGGCCTTCTACCGATGATGTCGCAGCCATCGTCCTCCTCAACCTAGTCAACACTGCCGACCTAGTCACTGTCGACTCCTCCGCCTCCACCGCAGCCGTGAGAGTATGTTCGTGTATTTTGATTATATTTTGATACTTGTTAGCCTTCGTTTGAGGCTTAAATACTTGATAGATGTTTATACTTTATTTTTCATATTTTGATACTTGTTTGCCTCTGGTTTGAGGCTTATAGTTGTTTATATACTTATAGTTGTATATATATGATATTTTGATACTTGTTTGTCTCCGATTTGAGGCTTAGATTGATGATATTTACGTAAAACTTGTATGGTTGGTTGAAAATATATGTGTATGATGTTTTGTGGTTGTAATTTGTGATTATAATAGATTGTAATATATAAGTATCATTGTATACAAGAATTTTCAAAATTTTAATTTTTTTCACTTACAGGATATAACTTCAGCCACGGCTTACCCATAGCTACCCGTCACTAGGCCATGGCTGAAAACGTATTTTAAATGGCTGATAGCCTGGGCAGCACCAAATA
The DNA here is from genome assembly GCA_034359265.1 of Canna indica. Taxonomy (NCBI): domain Eukaryota; kingdom Viridiplantae; phylum Streptophyta; class Magnoliopsida; order Zingiberales; family Cannaceae; genus Canna; species Canna indica. The sequence continues at coordinate 19,708,259 of CP136892.1, forward strand.
TCACAGTTGCTAATGATATCACCGACGATTAGCAACCGCGCCTGATGTGTTTAAATCGGCGACAGTCGTCGAGTGCCATCGCTGATGTGTTTAAATCAGCGACAGCGCACGTGGCTACGCTGATGATTACTTGTGATGGTAGAGGTCGGCCGTCACAACTTATCTGAGATGCGCACATCAATGATGGCGTTTTGCCACGGTTCGCACCGTCCGTGATAGTCGTCACTAACAGTTCAGCCACGGCTCGAGCCGTCGGTGACAACGATAATTCTAGTAGTGGACGTTCCTTGCAACGACATTACACATTATTATATTTTAATAATAAATTAATTTAATTAATTAAAATGATAATACATATCAACGGATGCTTATGGCCCGTGAAGGAAATAGACCCGTCAGTATATATGTTGAGCTATGTATATCTCCACCAGCATCAACATATGTACGTTGATGAGCGGTCCAGAATGCCTCCTGCCAATCAGTGGAGGTCTCATATGTCGATCAGTTGGTCCAATATGTCCATGGACATCAAATCGGGTCTGTGTATATTTCTCAAAATGATAGGCACCTTCGTCACTGCAATCAACTGATGCTTATGGCCGGTGATGGAAATAGACCCGTCAGTATGTTGAGCTATGTATCTCTCCACCAACACCAACCTATGTTGATGAGATGTCAATCAGTTGGTTCAATATGTATATAGACATCCAATCAGGTCTATGTTCCTTTGTCAAAAGGATAGGCACCTTCGTCAACTCTCCTATTGCCGGCCTTGGCCTCTTGTCGAACCCCGATAAAGATTATCCTTGAATAATTTCTCTGAGTAAGCCTTTCAAGTATCCTCCAATTGAACCTAAATAGCATGATCCCAAATATTGTTAGATATTGGAAGTAAAATCGGAGAAAATCAAGAGGTTGACGGATGATCTCTGTCCTTAAGGTCTCTATTACCCTGTAGCAATACACCTCCAGAATTGATCAAGTACTCTTGAAGGGTTGCAGCAAGTAGAGAAAAGATAAGAATGAGAGAAATTTTCAGATATATATATGTAGATTTTGAAGTTGATTTATATAGATTAATCCATAGTTAATTTCGAAATTTATGCTCATTATTAAGAATTAACAACAGTCAATTTATTTAATGAGCAAAATATCTCGAAATTAACTCTCCAATTAATCAAATATTGAGTGCAGTGCTCTAATTCATGTAATTGTTGAATTCCAACAGTCACTAGGTTCGAATTCGAATCAAGGTCAGACCCGACTTTGCAACTCTCCAATCACTAGGTTGCAGCAAGTGCAAAGTAAGCCTAAAAGCGCCAATACGACTATGCGACGCGGTCGCTGTGCGGTACACCGCACTAATGTCATCTTTTGACCTTTCACTTTGTCCACACAAATAATTAAGCATACACACTAATGTTTATAGACTAATATAAAATTAGCATATTTTTCCATGTGGGACTAAAGCCTAGTTTTCGCAAACAACATGAATGCACCTCTTCGCATACCGCCTTCTTGGGCATATAAAATTTGATTATATAATTTCTACTTGAACTATATAATTTTCTCATTAAACCTCTTATATTGGACTATCTATTGCACATTTTAATTCTCTTAAATTACACCAATAATTAAATAAATAAATTACTCAAAATTGATTAAAATATGCTTCAAATAGGTGCATTTCAACAAATATATCTATCTACGAAGGAAAAGTTAGCTTAACACAAATAATTTAATAACTAATTATTTTTAAAAGCAAGAATATATTATGCCACAAACACCTCCCGTAAAAGATATTGAAATTGCTCCAATACATGGGTCCACGGCTGCCATAATAATTAAATTAATTTGATTGTGCATGTTGAAGATACGAGAGAAGAAGGGAATGCAGAAGAAGAAAGCTCCGGGAGGTTTAAATAATGAAAATTTACTTTTTTTCTCCCTTGTTGTGAATAACACAAAGGGTGTTTCAGTCATTTCCTTTTATATTTTTGAATTAGCATAAGTTGTAAATAAGCCTTGGTATAAAAGGCTCACATAACACTTTTTTCATTATCGATTAAGATTAATAGAATGAGTTTTCTTCCTCTTCTTTTTAGCTGAGTTGTTTCGTGATGAGTGTGTAGTTGTGAGTTTCTCAACATGGTATCAAAGCAGTTCGATGGAAGAAATTAGGGCGCAAGATTGGTAGCTGAAGCGGAAAGGAGAAGCGACGAGGAGGATTTGATCGAGCGCTGATGGCGAGAAATCAGAGATCCAATGCTACCAGATTTGCATCAGCTGAGTGCAACCAATCATGGAAGGGGGAGCAACTTTGAAATCGTCGAAGCTAAGGATGATCCATTCATCTTAAATAGCAATGACAATCCAGGTACACAATTGATATCATTTAAAGTGATTGGGCATGAAAACTACATGTCATAGAGGCTATCGATGCTAATGGCTCTCTCGGCTAAGAATAAGGAAGGATTCATCAATGGGAAGATAGTGATACCAGATGAATCATCATCCATATACAGGGCATGGAAGTGCTGCAATGACATGGTAAGCTCCTATATTCTGCAATGCATAGCTGCTGGAATCAATCCCAGTGTCATATATGTGCAAACTACTTTTAAAATGTGGATAAACTTAATTAGAAATCAGGTTCGGCAAAAGCAACGTGTCAAGATATTTTGATGTTCAATCTCAAATATATCCAATTAGATAGGAAAATATGTCGATGGTAGCTTATTATACCAAATTAAAGGACTTATGGGATGAAGTCGATGCAATCGACAATGATTCTTACTATGACTGTCCGAAGGGAAGAAGCAACTTAGAGAAGAACAGAGTGATTTAGTTTCTCATGGGGTTGAATGAAGCCTACATAAATGTACAAGGACAGATTCTGATGATGAGGCCAACACCTGAATTGAATCAGATATATTCAATGATGGAGCAGGAAGAAGGCAAGAGAAACCATAATGCAAATGCAAATGAATTGATAGTGTGGCCCTGTTGAGCTCAAACTAGGGAAGTGGCAACAATCAAAATACAAATTACAGTAACTATCAAATGAATTGGAAAGGCAAAGAATAAAATTTCACTAGAAAATATTGTGAAGTGTGTTAGAGAGCTGGCCATAATAAAGAAAATTGTTATCGTATTCATGGTTACCCAAGCTGGCACAAATTTATAAGGTGAAACAAAAGTTTGGAGAAAATAGAAGTAATGAGAAACATATAAACAATGTGCAATCAGCAGCAAAAGGATCAGTTGAGGAAGATGAAACAAGAAATATAGTACTTGGGAAGATGGAGAATCTGAGAGGAGGTTTCACCGAGGAGCAATTCACCACACTACTTCAATTGCCGAAAACCAAAATACAAATGAACATATGGTGAACATGGCAGGTAAGCATTTTTGTTCAATAGCATCTACTTTATCTAAAAATTGGATCCTTGATAGTGGTTCTACGGATCATATTATTTCCAGCCATATTGAATTAGATGACATCCAAAAGAAACCCATAGATAGCAACGTTTCATTACCTGATGGCAATACCACTAGCATTTCTCATGTAGGTACAACATACATAAACAGAAACATTAAGCTAGACCGTGCTTTATCTATCCCAAAATTCAAATTCAACCTTGTGTCTGTTAGTAAGTTAATTAAAAACATGAATTATTCAATCACCTTTGATTCCACTAGTTTCATTATCCAGGACCTAGTAACGAAGAAAATTTTGGGGAATCGTAAGGAAGAGAGAGGATTGTACCTATTAGCAGGAGCCACACCTATCAACAAAAATAAGGAGGATGTTGTTAATGTTATGGCTGTGACGGTAGATGTGGCACATGTCCACATCTAGAATGAAGTTGTTAGCTGATATACTTGAGTTGTTAGCTGAAGTTGTAATTCCATATTTAAAGCATGTACTTGAGTTGTTTTGTAACATCTTCCCTTTGGCAAAGCATTGCAAACGGTCTTTCAGTCAAAGTTTTAGTAAATCTAAAGAAAAATTTGATCTTGTGCATTGTGATGTTTGGCCATAATGCTCAAACATATAATGGTTGTTCATATTTTCTAACTCTAGTTGATGATTATACAAGATGTTGTTGGACTTACCTCTTTGCCCACAAAAGTGAAGTACCAAACCTATTGGTAAACTTCATCAAATTAAATGATAAATACTCAATTCTCAAAACAAGTCAAGTCCATTAGAACAGACATGGTAGTGAATTCTTTAACTCCATTGTCAAGAACTTCCTCAATGAAAAAGGTATTTATCATCAAAGCTCCTGCTGAAACACCATAGCAAAATGCTATGGTGGAAAGAAAACACTAGGCATCTTCTTGAAGTTCCGCAACTTGAAATTTCAATCCAAACTTCCTACAAAGTATTGGGGTGAATGCATTTTGACAGCTACTTACCTCATAAACAGACTACCTATACCTATTTTTTTCAATCAGAGTCCCTATGAGATGTTGTACCAAAGGAAACCCAGTTTGAGTCACTTGAAAATATTTGGTTGCTTGTGTTATGCAAGCACACTTGTTCAAGGAAGAAATAAATTTGATCCTAGAACCAAAGAAGGTATTTTCATTGGTTATCCTCACGAAAAAAATAGGTATAAGGTACTTGATCCTAAAATTGATTCCATATATATTTTCATGATTGTTATGTTCATAGAACATATATTTTCATATGCTATTGAAACCCAAGGAAAAACTGTTGTTCCAATACCAACAACCAGCTTTAATCTTACTGATGACTCCATTTCAAGTCTAGCTTAAGCTAATAAATATTTTGTACCATCATCAACTAGGGATAAAGAAATAATTGAAAAAGGAAATGAAGCAAGTGAGGAGAATGAAAATAAAAATAAGGAAGTGGAAAATGAACATGAAGTAGATATAGGAGAAGAGAAAAATGAGTATGAAGGGGCAAGATATCATGAACTAGTTGGAGATGAGGTGAGAAATAAAAGAGAAGCACGGAACAATCTAAGAAGAAGTGAAAGAATTTCCAATTAACCTATAAAGCTCCTAGACTACCAGTGCAACAATTCTCTCAGAAATCCAAAACCAACACCCAAAATAAAAACTACACCTTACCCTCATTTTGAAATATGTAGATGCCACCAAAATTCCTAAAACATGCCAAGCCTTTCTCACTTGTATAGATACCCAAAATGATCCCAAAACTTTTGAAACAGTTGTTAAGGATCCTATTTGGATAAAATCTATGCAGGTTGAACTAGATGCTTTGGAGGCCAACCAAACATAGGAATTGTGCACATTGCCACAAGGCAAGAAAAGTATTGCGTATAAGTGGGTGTATCGCACGAAGTACAAACCCAATGATGAAATTGAGAAGCACAAATCAAGGTTAGTGGCCAAGGGTTTTACCCAAGTAAAAGGACTAGATTATCAAGAAACTTATGATCCAGTTTTCAAAATGGCAACTGTGAAAGCATTGTTAGCAGTGGCAGCCACTGAAAGTTGGGCTTTACATCAACTTGATGTAACAAATGCATATTTACATGATGAGTTGATCAGTGAAGAAGTATACATGGACAAGCCACAAGGGTATGGAAGTCATTTCACAAGGGTACACAAAAAGCAATTCAGACCCATATATGTTTGTTAAAAGGATGAACAATAGAATCACAATCATTCTAGTTTATGTGGATGATATTATCTTGATAGAAAACAATGAAGAAGAAATGGTTAGATTGAAAGTCAACCTAAACAATATGTTCAAAATCAAGGACATGGGGCAGCTGAAGTACTTCTTAGGCCTAGAAGTAAACAGAACCAGGATGGGCATACATATTTATCAAAGGAAATATATCTTCGATGTGTTAGCTGAAATGAAGCTGCAGGATTGTAAACCTAAAAACACACTAGTGCAAGCTCCAAAAAGGGAGAGCATTGAGGGAAATGAAGGTGATCAACATCTGTTAGATAACACTAAATATAAGAAGCTAGTTGGTAAGCTTTTATACATTAGTGTTACAAGGCTAGACATAATGTACCGTGTACATTATTTGAGTCAATTCACTCAACAGCCAAAGTTAATTCATTCAACGGCCAAGGAAATGTCTAAAGATAGAATCAAGACTTGGCCTGTTCTACAAAGCTGAGCCATTTTCTAACATATATGACTACTGTTATGCAGATTGGGGAGGCTGTAATTTTTCAAGAAAATCAATATCTAGTTACCTTGTCAAAATAGGTTCTTCTGTGATGAATTGAAAGTGTAAAAAGTAATCTACAGTTAGTAGATCCAGAGTGCAGAGAGTGAGTTAAGGTTAGTCACTATTGAGTTGATGTGGGTGAAGAAATTTTTATCTGAAATTGGAATTGAATTCAAACTACCTATACCTTTATATTGCGACAACCAATAATCCAGTGTTCCATGAGAGAACAAAGCATTTGAAAGTTGATTGTTATTTTGTGAAAGAAAAATTTCAAGAGGGTATTGTTAAACTTGTTTACATTTTAGGTACAAATCAGCCAGCTGATCTATAACTAAGGCATTGGCATGTCAATAGCATCACAAACTTCATTCCAAGTTGAATCCGGAGAATTTATTCTCCAATTCCAACTTGTGAGGGGAGTGTTGAAGACATGAGAGAAGCAGAGAATACAGAAGCAGAAAGCTTGGGAATGCAAAGGTTTGAATAAAGAAAATTTAGTTTTTTACCCTTATTGTGAATAACACTGACCGAGAGTGTTTCAGTCATTTTCTTTTGTATTTTTGAATTAGCTTAAGTTGTAAATAAGCCTTGATATAAAAGGCTCACATAACACTTGTTTTCATCATCGATTGAGATTAACAGAATGAGTTTTCTTCCTCTTCTTTTTAGCTGTCCTCTTCTTTTTAGCTGAGTTGTTTCCTGATGAGTGTGTAGCTGTGAGTTTCTCAGCAGTGCATATAATCATCAACTAAAAAGTTTACTCCTTAATTGTAAGATGGCAAACTGACAAGTTAAATTTTCCTCTACTCGAGTATCGAGTATTATAGTAACTTGATCCATAACTACCTAAATAAATCTATCATCTTCCTCTTAATCGAGCCAAATGACGACTACTAAGCGAACCATATGAACCTGTTTATCAATACCTGAACAAGCTTAAGTTAGATAAACAAGCCGTACCTAAAACTACCTACTTAACTGAACATACAAAGCGCTACACATGTCTACAAACGATGCAAGCTAACAAGTACTTTGGCATTATATATCAACAATATGACAGATAAAAGTTGAAGTTTTCTTCAAATCCAAATTATTAATGCATGCAACACAAGAAATATATTCAAAGAAAAAAAAAGAAGATAGTAACACAAAGAGATGGATTGGACGTATAGTCGTCACTGGTAAAGTCTACTTTATTCTCAGGGTGCACAACGTGCACTCGTACACAAGATAGAATACAAGCTTCTCCAGTTAGCCATTGCATCTCAAGTTTATTCACTCCTTCACGTTTAGCTTTGCTTCCGTTACGCAAGCAAAACCATCAATGCTTAATGACAGTAACAGGGCATGATGCATTTGACAATACATAGTTAGTCACACTGCCCAACAAAATCCTGCAAAGACAACCGAAATCAAATACATGAGAATAAAGGAGAAAGAAAAATAATGCAAATTATAGTGGCTTTACATTGAATTGTGGATTCTCAAAAGTTATTTAGGTTATTGCCAGGTTCTTCAAGAAAGCTATATTCACTTTTTACCCAAAAGAAAATTGATACCCACCAAATTAACTTTTAATTGGTCAACCTTCTGTCAATGTGTTGTTGAATAGTGAGACACATGAATGCTCATATAACATCCAAGTGGGAATCTGATCATATGGTTATTCCTGGCTCCATATAGCATTGATGGAGATTATCGATTTGGCAGCATTTTTGGTTGGCTGAACCTACATAGACTTCACATGCAACCTTGTTCTCCCTTGCTTTTTCATTTTATTTTTCATTTACTTGACTATCCTTCTCTATTATTAGTTAGACCCGAACCTTCATTGACTTAGGCAAGACTGGTACTTGCCTAGGTAGCCTCACTAGCCTGGCAAGGTAAATTCTGAACTGCTCAATTGGGCCTACCAAAAATGTGGTGAAAGGAAAGGGAGGGATACCACTTGAAGAGGAGGGATGTCAAGGGGAATTCAAGTTGGAACCCCAATATCCATTCCCAAGCTCATAAAGCTCCTTGCACATAGGATGGCCAAACCATGTGGAGACCTTGCTTACATGACAAATCACATGGCTATTATGTGCATGCAAGAACACATGGATGATCCACACATGAAACACTGCCACGTAATCGGCACGGAAAGCATTGTATGCAACGTGTCCACCACATGCAGAATCTATCCTCTACATTAGACTAAATACTCTCTTCATTTCATCTAAAGGTACAGGTACAAACTTTTGAGCACTTGGGTGAACCTCAAAATCAATTGCTTTGAGACTTACCACATGTGAGTATCAGAATGAACCCTCATTGAGCACATTCCCAACATAGGTGGTTGGCGATGATTGTGTGGGGATAGGCTCAGGATGAAGGACCCTGGACCTTAATTCGCTCAAGGAAAAACTAGATAAGACAATCACATAAGTGGTTTGCACTTCATTTCTAAATTGCAAAGGGAAAATTTCCAATCCAGCAACCAAGCTTCCTGTTCTTCCAGAGAGTCTCATGAAGTATTATAAACTTACCTGATATCCATGATTCATAGACACCTTGATGGATGGACGAACTACCTCATTTACCTAGTAGAAGAATGCTACTTAGGGTGTGCTTGAGAATCATTCAATTTGCAGTTTGTCCTGCTTCCTTCCAAATGGGACTCCAGGTGGTTAGAGCTATATAGGAGGATATTTCAAAGGCCATAAAGAGAATAGGTGACTTCAGTGTGATATCTTGGAGCAACTGCTATGAATCAGTAGCTTAACCATGAAGAACCCCTATACTCAAAATCTTGCTTTGCCTAGCAGTATGAAGGCCCATAACAATGAACTGAAATGTGTCATTTTCATCATTTCCAAATGTTAGAAATGGCCTTTCTGGTGACTCAGATATGGATTCTATACAAAGATCAATCTATTTCACACTCAGTGGCATTAACTTACTCCCCCTATTTGCCAATCTCAATTGGCACCAAATTCTAACCTACTGCTATTTCTTTACTTGTTTAGTATATCACAATAATTCTCATTAAAGAAATGTTAGGAAGAATAAGTGACCCTACCCTGAGATGATGATTCTGAAACCAAGAGCTATAAGTTGTCTCTCACCTATATTTCTCCTGCCATAATGGTTCTACAACCTAGGCCTATCTTCCTTAGCTGGAATTTTAGCTGACGTTATGCTCTCTTCCAGCTGCATGAGTAATCTCCTGATGTTAAGGATTTATTGTCAGCTGCATTATGCACGCATCAAACTCCGGATAACATTTTTCCTTGCAGAGTTTTTCAAATGATATTTTAAATTACCGTAATTGGCTAGTCTAAGGCCCATTTTTTTCTTCAGTCGCAAACACAACTAAATATGTTAAAATCTATAGGTCAGAAGGGTCTTACCATATACCAATACATATAATTAGCGTAAAATATAAGTCATGCTGACCTTAACAAAGAAAAGCATATCATTATATTACAGTGTGTGATTGAGAACAATTTCAATATGTTTCCAAACTGAGGTAGCATCCATAGAGTTATACTCCAGCTGTTAGAATTTAAGTAGTTGCTAATGGTTAACTATAGGTTTAGTCACTACAAAGGCCAGCAATTAATTTTGGAAAGAATTGAAAGCATCTGAAAACAGGTTTTTCTAATGTACACATGCCAGACAACTAGTTTTATTTGGATAATCAAACTTGACAATTAAAAGTTCCAAAAAATTCATAAAGCCATGGTGCAAAACCAAAGCAGCATGATATATGCTTCACCTACGTAAATATATTAGGCAGAAAAAGTTTGCTATGAACCTCTATAACTATTTTGCATTAGCAAGCTCATTGAAGCGATGTTAAACACTTATTTCCTATTGGGGTTTCCACATATATACCTTTGAAAAACAATATATTTGGCATGGTAAAACTTGATATTGCATATTTACCCATCCAAATATATATTTTTTCATGAATGCCATATGATTAATATTTTTCAAATAAACTCAAGTACTCAACATAATCATAACAAAAAATGGTCATCAATTTATTGAATAAATTAAATATATAAAATCATCAAATAACTAGAATACTCATATTGTGATAATATAAATAGTATTACTCCTTTCTTTTCTTACACTAGTTGTTCGAGATTTTCATTTTCTTATCTAATTCTCTTTAATTGCTTTCCAAATGAAAATATATATCAAATATTAAAGCAATCTGTGATGACATATTATTAATGTTTTGATAGATAAAGTCATAATTAAACCACATGTTTTATGCTTGTGAAGGTCAGAATTGAACATGCATCCATGAAAAGAGTAACACCAATATCAATTATACTATAACTATAACAGATGTAAAAATCAACTAAAATTAAATAAAATATTACTTATATTTTGCAAAGATATATGCATTTTTTATGTTTAGCAAGGATATATATGATAAAATCAAATTAAGAGCAGAACATATGAAAATCAATTGTTTTAGCAAGGATACTAGGATCATTTTTGTATTTTTCTACTAAAAGTGGTTAATCAAAGAACCAAAAAATCTAAAAATATTTTCTAAATTTTTCAAAGAATAATGACCCTAGTTAAATCATCATTGTTGTTTAGTATTTGCAAGATGGTAACTATCTTTATGTTTTGTGCCACTGACAATAGATCGAAATGGGAACTTGAGAAGGAAGAATTCTAGAAAGAAATGATAGCATTAGCAAGGAAGAAAAGAGACTGCACAAAACATTACCTCTGGATCTGGCTAAGACCCCTACTACCCATAACAAGCGAATCCAGCTCCAGATCCTCTACCGCTTGACAGAGCTTTTCCCTCGCGTCTCCCCAGTACAGCTTCATAACGACTATTGCCTGGAAATTATTATTATTTAAATTAGGGTTCTAGTACTAGAAGAATGTGAAAAATCCTCACAAAATCAGAATCATTTGCTAGGGGAGAAAGAGGGAAAAGGAAGAGACGGACCTCCTTTTGCCTGGACACGGTGTCCAGCGTGTCAATGACATCCGCATCCACAGCGAGATCATAGTGCTTCATCACCTCCGTCTGCCGTAACTCCTTCAGAGGAATCAAAGCTACACAAAAGACGCAAAGACAGGGTGAGCAACAAGGTGGTGATTAGATCGAGAGAGATGGAGATGGAGGAAGGGACGGCACGGGCGGCCGATGAGCGTACGGGAGCCGGACTGGGACCAGATGAGGTGCTTGGCCTCTTCGCCCTTGTTGGGCCTGATATGGACGACGATGAGGTGGTCGCCCTTGCGGAGGAGGTTGTCGATGGCCCAGGCCAGCGCCGCCTTGCTGCTCTTGGAGAAGTCAAGCGCCACCGCGATCTTCCGACCACTCCCTGCCATATCGAGAATTATTTCTCTTTCTCTCGCGGTGATGAAGATTAGCGATGGCGGTCGTGCAGAAAGTAAGAGCGGGTGAAGGGAGGACGGAAACGACTCCACTATATAATGGAAGAGAGGTTCCGTTTGGTAATTGACTGCGAAAACGATAGTTGGTTGTTATTTCTTAATTTATTATGGGGGAAATTGAATATTTTCCCAACTTATAAGCTTATTTCTTGCTTTTTTTTATGGCAGAGCATCGATGATGCCTTCCGTTTATACTATTTTTAGAAGAAAAAAACATGAAATACGCACTTTTAAAAAAATGTAAAATTGGTTGAAATAAAATAAAAGATTGATTAAGAAAATAAATCATATTAGCTCATCCAGATAATTGAATGTCCATTGAAAATTGATATCATGCGTAACTGGGACATGATGCATCCTTAGCTCATTGTCGTAGCGTGTTCAACAAGCCATTTGATTAAATTAAATAAAATTGAAAGATGGGTACAAAATTAGAGTAGGCAGAAAATGGTATCTTGTTGTTCGTATCACATTAGAAATAAAGAAGAAACCATTTTGTCTTGTCTTAATTAATTTGAGAGTAAAATAATAATATTAAGAAAGAATATATTTGTTTCATATGATAGAGATGAATATATAACACGTGATAAATTTACATCATTTATTGATATATTTACTTCATTGGACACGATAGAATTAGATTGAATAATAAATAATGAAAGATTGGATATCAATTTTTAAATCTAGTATAAATCGATTATAATATCAATTTTATATTTTTCTATTCATATTTTCTTTTAATCCACACACTAAACAAATAATGAATATTAATTCATCCTTATCCTATGAAGCAAACATGTCCTAATGATTCATTTGCTTTAGTGGATAGGATTGGATAAGATATGATATCAAATGAGAGAGTATTGGATAAGATTTTTTTTCAATCTGGTATACACCGTATATAATATCAATTTTATATTCTTCTAATCCAACTTCTAATCCATACAATAAACAAATAAAGGATATAAATCTATCTCTAATCTTATCCATCTCTATCATATGAAACAAACATGTCATATTTGTTTAGTGCATGGATTAGAAGAAAATAATATTAAAAAAATATAAATTTAATATTATATCTAGTATATAGCGGATTAAAAAAAAATCGTATCCAATACTCTCTTATTTTATGATGGTTGATTCAATTTAAACCCGATCCAAGTTCAAAATGGACCAAATTTCACAAGAGTGCATTAAGAAAAAAAAGAGAAAAACTCTTGTTCTTTCTAGGCTCAGCCCAGCCCCAAGCGGGGCAAGCAAGTGGGCCGAGCCCACCAAACGCTGGCGTCGTGTGCGCTTCACATGGGGCGCTAGCAATTACTGGCGCCTGCGTGTAGCGCACACGCTTGCGTCACTGAATTGTGTGCAGCAATTCAGTTTCATATTGATCCACGCAATTCGATGTTTTGAGAGTTGTTTCAATATTTAGATTTCAAACTGCGTATTTCTTCGGTCAGCATCTCAAATTTGTCGGTCAAAATTGCATGGCCATCCAATCAGCTGCGCCTAATTCATCAAAAAATCGCAAGCGGTGCATTTCTTGCGGAATCTCACACACCGAATTTTGGAGAAAAGTCGTCTCCCTTCCCCTATAAAAGGAGGTCGAATACAAGGTTTCAAAGCACCCCAAAATTTTGATTTCAAGCGGCATTTCTGATGAAGTGGAAGCAATTAAATTTATAAGGCACTAAAGAACTCGTCTTAGAACCTTTGCTGAATTCAAGAAAATTTCTCAAAGGAAAAGTTCATCTCTTTGATTATTACTGATTCCCAAGATTGTATACAAGAGAGCTTTTATAAGCAGAATTAAAATCCTATTAAAAATTTGCTCAAAATAAACTTGCCTAGAATAAACTTACTGAAAATAAACTTTCCCCTAATCAAGCAAGTGAATTAGGAAAGAAATTTAAGACTCACAGAAATAGGAAACAAATAAAACTGGAAATTAATCAATAGAGATTATAAGAGAATTTATGTTTGATTGTCCTGCATCAGTTTCCCCCACTTGGAAAGAACTCAACCTCGAGTTCAATTCTGGGTATAGTGGTTCATCTGGCGGGTGATATTCCGTCAAATCAGCAACATTAAATTTTGAATAAATATTCATGTCAGTCAGCAAGTCCACAACATATGCATTGTCATTGATTTTCTTTACAACTCTGCAAGGTCCATACCTCTTGTTCTTCAACTTGTTGTAAGTACCAGCAAAACCTGATTTTGTGGAGATGCACCATGACCAAGTCACCTTCATTAAATACCTTGAGTCTTCGATGTTTATCAGCATCAATTTTGTATTGAGCATTGGCAGCTTCTATTTTTTGTTGAACCTCTTCACAAGTAGTTTTTACTCGATCTGCCATCCTTTCAGCTGCAACGCTCAAGCCTGAAAGTTTGGGTAATGAAACTAGATCAAGAGTATGCTTAATTTGGAGGATTAGTGTAGACAATCTCAAACGGGGATCTTCCAGTGGATCGATTGGTCATACTGTTATAAGCGAATTCAGCTTGTGAAAGTGTCACATCCCACTACTTTGGTCTATCTCCTGAAATACTTTGAATGATGTTTCCCAAAGTTCAATTTGTGACCTCAATTTGCCCATATGTCTGAGGATATCCTGTAGTGCTATATTGTAGAGATGTGTCAAACTTTCTACACATAGTCCTCCAAAAATGACTGAGAAACTTTACATCACGATCTGAGGTAATAGTTTTAGGAACATAATGTAAGCGTACAATATCCTTAAAGAGGAGATCTGCTACATGAGACACATCTAACGTCTTCTTACAAGGGATAAAATGTACCATCTTCGAAAATCTATCAACATCAACAAAGACAGAATACATTCCTCGTTGTGTCTGAGGAAGGCCCAACACAAAGTCCATAGACAAGTCCTCCCAAATATTTTCACGAATAGGTAATGGAGTATAGAGACCAGTATTTTGAGCTTGCCCCTTCGCAATCTAGCAAATTGGACATCGTTGCACAAATTTTCCCACTTCTCTTTTCTGTTGAGGCCAACAATAACGATTCTCCACTAATTTGATAGTGTTATCTCTTCCCAAATGACCACCAAGACCACTTGAATGCAAGTCTCTGATAATCTTTTCACGCAAATAAGTAACCATCTTGAAGATGAAAATTTTCAACTGCTTGCTTCAATTGGCACTTCTCCCAAATATCTTTGAAATCTTCATCTGTTTCATATAATTCCTTTAGGGTATCAAAGCTAGTAATTTCTGACTTTAGAATAAACAATTCACTTCTCCTACTCAAAGCATGCACAACTCAATTTTGTTGGCCAGATTTATGGTTGATTTGGAAAGTGAACCGCTGCAAATAAGCTATCCATCCTGCTTGCATTTTACTCACACTCTTTTGACTGTTAATGAATTCCAATGCATGGTTATCACTAAATAATACAAAATCTCGTTGAATTAAGTAATGTTCCCAGTGTGTAAGAGCTCGATAGATTGCACAAAATTCCTACTCATAAGTGCTCCACTTTTGTCTTGCTTCAGTTAATTTTGCGTTGAAAAATTTAATTGGCTTTCCTTCTTGAGATAATACTGCACATATGCCTATATTGGATGTGTCGCACTCCATAGGAAATAGTTTATCAAAGTCAGGCAAAACGAGAATAGGTGCATTACACAGCTTCTCTTTGATTAAGGCAAAACTCTTTTGTGCTTCTTCTCCCCATGCGAATTTGCCTTTCTTTAAACATTCAGTAATTAGAGGCATAATAGTACTGAAGTTCTGAATGAACCTGCGATAGAAGGTTGCGAGCCCATGGAAACTCCTTACTTCACCATTGGTCTTAAGAGTAGGCCATTCTCGGATGGCTTGAACTTTTGACTCATCAGTTTGCACTCCATCTGCACTAATCACAAAGCCCAAGAAAACCAAGTGTGGACTCATGAAATCACATTTTTTCAAATTGGCATATAATTGATGTCCACGCAAAGTATTGAAAATCATCTTTAAGTGATCTAGATGTTCATCCACAGTACGTCTATAAATCAGAATATCATCAAAATAGACGACAACGAATTTATCGATGAATGGATTTAGAACTTGATTCATAAGTCGCATGAAGGTAGTGGGAGCATTTGAAAGACCAAATGGCATGACCATCCACTCAAACAAACCCTCCTTGATTTTGAATGTAGTCTTCCATTCATCGTCGGGCCTAATGCGAATATGATGATACCCACTCTTCAAATCTACTTTGCTGTAAATATAAGAACCAGCAAGTGTATCCAACATATCATTCAATCGAGAGATAGGGAATCTATATTTTATCGTAATTTTGTTGATGGCACAACTATCAATACACATCCTCCAACTATCATCTTTCTTGGGAACAAGTAGGGCAGGCACTACACATGGACTCATGCTCTCACAGATTTTTCCAGCGCGTAGCAATTCTTCTACTTGCTCTTTCAATATCAGGTTCTCTTTTGGGCTCATTTGGTAGTGAGGCAAATTTTGTAGACTAGCCCATGGCACCAAATCTATGTGATGTTGAATATCCCTTATAGGAGGCAACCCCTTTGGAAGTTCTTCAGGAAAAACATCATGGAATTCTTCAATTAAGGGCCAAACAATCTTAGAAATCTTAGAATTGTTTCCTTCAACTACACCTTTCACAGTTACAACAAAAATCTCATCGAATTCTTTTGCATCATTGATAAATTTTGATTTAGGAACCGTAAGAAATGTTCTCCCCTCCACTTTAGAAGTTTTGGACACGTTCTTTTCCACAAATGATAGCAAAATAACTTTCTTTCCATGGAAACAAAACTCATAGGTATTCTTTTTTCCATGGAAACAAAACTCATAGGTATTCTTTTTTCCATGGTGAACAGAATCAACGTCAAATTGCCAAGGTCTACCCAACAAGATTTGGCATGCATCCATATCCACCACATCACAAGTAATTTCATCTTTATATACTAGCCCAATAACAATAAGAATGCGACATATTTCAGTTACCTTTGATTCGGCGCCTTTCCTAATCCATCCAATTTTGTAGGGTGAAGGATATGGTTCTGTTCTAAGCTTCAATTTTTGCACCAATGATTTTGCTATAATATTTTCGTTGCTGTCACTATCAATGATCACATTACATATTGTTCGGTCCATGAGGCACCTGGTTCAAAAAATATTGTGTCGCTGTGGATCATCTTCCACTTTTAGTGCATACATCAATCACCGCACTACCCCAACCACATAGTCTTCTCTAGGCTCCTCTTCATATTCAACATTGTCACCACTCCATTGACTAGCTTCACCACTTGGACCTTCATAGTCATTGCTAACCCAATTAGGATCAACAGGAACTTCAATTGAGTCTTCAGCAGATTGCTCTACCACATTAACTTTTTTGCCTCTACATTCATCTGAACGATGTCCCTGTTCACCGCACTTGTAGCACTTGTTATTAAAACTCCTGGCATATGGGTAGTTGGTTTGACAGGCTTGATGTTGTGTTGCTGGCTGCCTATTCTAATTTCTTGCGGGTTGATTCATCGGTGAAGCTGGATGTTGTATTGTACTGTTTTGGGATAGAGTTGAGGCCTTCGCTCGAGTATTTGCAGGTTGGGATGCTTCGGGGTTGAAACGGGGTGGTTGATTTCTTATAGGTTGGCGAGATAGTTGAGTTTCAATCTTTCTAGCAAGGTTTATGGCTTGATCTAAACTCTATACAGTGTCAAAGGTAGCTTGGTCTTGTATGGCAATGTGAAAACCACAAATAAAGTGTGCCACTTGCTGATTATCAGTCTCCGATAAATTATCGCGAGCATTTAGTCGCAAAAATTCATTGTTGTAATCTCTAACAGAACGTGCTCCCTGCCGATAATTTTGATATTGATGATACAATATTTGTTCATAATCAATTGGCAAAAATCTCCTTCGCATTAGTGTCTTCATTTTCACCCACAATCGTACTGGTTGTTTTCTTTGCCGGCGTCGATACTCTTGTAATTGGTCCCACCAAGCAGAAGCTCCTCCCTTCAACTTATATGCCACAAATTTAACTTGCTTCTCTTCAAGAATCCTCGTGTATGAAAAGAATTTTTCCACATTTGATTTGCAATCCAGATACCCTTCAATATCCAGATTTCCATCAAAATTAGGAAGGTCAATCTTGAGGCGAAAATATGGAGCATCTTATTCATTTTCTCTCATACAGTCAGGTCGAAAAGTAGGGCGAGGAGGGTTATGTGGAATTTCTGCATGTCTTTCTTCTGAATCATCTTCATCATTATCTATCACATTGCAATCTTGCAATTCATTCATGACAACATGATCACCATCATTGATTGGCTGGATCGGGGGTAGGCCACCTTCGCGAGCTCGATCAATCCGCACGTTCCTATTTTTGCCAACTTCGATAGGGGAAGTAGGTAAATTCATGTTTTGGATTACGCGAGTCAAACCTACCATAGTTCCTCGCAAATCAGTCATGAACTCATGCATCTCTTGACGAAATTGAATTTCATCTGTCCTCAATTCTTCGATGGCAGAACGGTTGTGGTTGTCATCACCACCGTTGTTAGCCATCAGATCCAGGGAAGAACGAGGCTCTAATACCACTTGACAGAGTGGAAGCAATTATATTTATAAGGCACTAAAGAACTCGTCTTAGAACAATATTTGTTGAATTTAAGAAAATTTCTCAAAGGAAAAGTTCAACTCTCTAATTTTTACTGATTCCCAAGATTGTATACAAGAGAGCTTTTATAAGCAGAATTAAAACACTATTAAAAACTTGCTGAAAATAAACTTGCCTAGAATAAACTTACTGAAAATAATCTTTCCCCTAATCAAGCAAGTGAATTAGTAAAGAAATCTAAGACTTGCAGAAATAGGAAACAAATAAAACTAGAAAGTAATCAATAGAGATTATGATAGCAAATTTATGTCTGATTGTCCTGCATCAGTTTCCTTTCCGGCGGCACTCTTCTCCTTCACATTGTTTCTGGTAAAAGCAAGAAGATCAAAGTGCAGGACATAGCACCCACATCTATCCTTCGTAGTTTCAGGCAGAAGCAGGAAATCAGGTTTCGGTGTGCAGAAAAAAATTTGATTTCACAATAATTTTTCTTTTTATTGTCAAGTCTTCGGTATTATTCGAATTTATTCATTTTGGCTACTTTTTTTTGGCAATTGGAATTTTGGATCCTTGCAGGAAGACCCGATTTTTTCCTAACAGTTGTGATATCAGAGCCACCAATCCATAATGTCAAGGGCAAAGTATGAAATCTAGAAGTTGGATCATAACGTCAACTATTTATTATGGGCCTTGAAGATGAAAGCAATACTAGTCAAGGAGAACCTACAAGACACCATACTTGGACGAGACATGATGGAATGCACTGAAAGGGAAAAGGATCGGCCGACGAAAGTGCTAAAGAAACTCTGTACATGAGCGTCTGCGACGTGGCATTGCAGGAAGTCGCATCAGAAAAGGCAGCTGCAGATGTATGGAACAAGCTTGTTGCGATCTACCAAGATAAAACTCTAACAAGTAAGATGACACTTAGACAAAAATTATATTTTTACACATGACTGAGGGTACTTCTGTTTAAAATCACATTAGCATTTTCTGTTCTATTCTTGCTGATCTTGAGGATATAAGAGTTACTTTTAAGGAAAAAGATAAGTCTTTTATGCTTTTAATTACTCTCCCTGCTTCTTTTAAGAATTTTCGTGAAAGCTTATTGTATGGCAATAAAATCATCACTCTGGATGAGGTGACAAAAATGCTAGTATCCAAAGAGGTCGTAGACTCTCAACTTACCACAAGATACTTTAAAAGTCGTGGAGAAGCCCTAAACAGTAGAGGACGAAGAAAGTCACGAGATAAAATCCGAGGTAAGTTCATATCTAAATAAATCCATGTCCAAAAACGTGCAGTGTTGTTATTGCAAAAAGATGGGACACATCAAGTCAGAATATCGTAATTTGAAACGAAGGCAACAAGAGGAACAAAATCAGAACATGGAAACATCCTATGTTGATAAGGAGGATGAAAAAGTAGATGTACTCACTATTTTTGCTTGTTATACTAGATCTCGAGATGAATGATTGTTAGATTCAGGTTGCTCTTTTTATATGACGTTGCACCGAGATTGGTTTATCATAAATCAACTCGTTTTTGGGTAAACTCGCATAAACTCAGTCAAACTCGCGAGTAAACTTGGGTGAACTCGGTTTGATGATAATTATTATGAATTGAACTTATACTTTTATATTTTATCTTTGAGTCATTGTGTGTGCTTTATTATGAATCTAGAATGCTTCATTATGTATTGTTTAGACTTGTACTCTTATATTTTATTTTTTTGTGTGTTTAGACAAAGATATTTTATTTTATCTTTGAGTCATTGTGTGTGCTTTATTATGTATTGCTTTATATATCTTACGAGTTTACAAGTCGAGTTTACGGAGGCTCCACGAGTTTAACAACCTTGCAAGGAACCTAACTCAAGTATGGCACGTTCTAGGTCTTAAAAGAAATCTAATTTCTTTGTCTTCCCTATATGCACTTGGATATGAGTATTTCGGCCAAGACGGAGCTTTTAGAGCCACAAAGGGTCCTTAAAGTAATAAAAGCTTTAAAGGTAAACCAACTTTACATCATACAAGGCACAACAGTAACAAGTGGTGCGGCCATGGTAACCTCTCAACTCACTGATGATGATCTTGCTAAATTATGACATACGAGATTATGACATATTAATGAAAGGAGTATGCTAATACTTGAACAAAAGAAACTCCATGGAGATCAAAAATTAGCTATACTTGATTTATGTGAACATTGCATTTATGACAAACATAAAAGGGTTTCATTCTCCACAGAACAACATTATGTTAAAGGAAAATTGGACTACATCCACTGTGATCTCCGAGGGCCTTCACTGGTTGAATCTCAAGGAGGAGCTCGATACATGCTCACATTTATTGATGATTACTCTAGGAAGGTATGAACATATTTTATTAAAAATAAATCTGATATTTTCTATAAATTTCTGTCCTGGAAGGCAATGATCGAGAAGCAAATCGGTAGATATGTTAGTGGAGAATTTAAAGACTTTTGCTCCAGAGAATGGATCATACGACATCATACAGTTCCTCACACACCTCATCAGAACACAGTAGCAGAAACGATGAACCACACCATCACCGAAAAGTTTTTGGGCAAAGGCTGCATCCATCGCCTGCTACCTAATAAATCGATCTTCGTCTTCAAGATGCCAGAGGAATGAAGAAAAATTAGAACCTAGATCAAAGAAATGTTAGGGCGAAGCTGCATGTATCAAAGAAATTCACCGAGTCACCAGCTTCTTATGATCACCTCAAAATTTTTAAGAGCACTGTCTGTATTAGGGTGAATGAAGAAAAACTAAAACCTAGATCAAAGAAATGTTTTTCTTAAGATACCCTAGCGAAGTGAAAAGCTGTAAAGTATGGAGTCTAAATGACTGTAAAGTAGAAATCCATAAAGATGTAATATTTAATGAACATATACTCTTGAAAATGAAAAAGGGCTCTGAGGGAACCTACATCTCTATTGCTACATGAAGAAACACCACCACAGCCTTCCACCCAAGAGTTCTGGCTCCCTACACCCGCGCCTCAACCACCCTTTACAAAAGCCAATGACATTGTTTCATCAGAACAAACCATTGAAGAACATGTTCAGGTCCAGGAGGAACCACAACAGGTCAAGGAGAAGCACTATCAAGTTGAGGGTGAGCATCATTATTCCATCGCTCTCAATCGACCTAGGCGAGTATCACGTCTTAATCTTAGGTATGCAAATATAACTACATATGCTCTTGCAGTGGCGGAAGAAACACTATGCACTGAAGAACCTACCCCCTATAAAGAAGCCCTGAATTGAACAGATTCAAAGAAGTGGCATGAAGTTATGGCAGAAAAATTCAAGTCCTTGTAGAAAAACAAAACTTCGAAACTTGTGAAGCATCCACCACACAAGAAACTTGTTGGGTGTAAGTGGATCTACAAACTCAGAGAATGCGGTATCTACAAAGCTCGGCATGTGGCAAAGGGATACAGTCAAAAGGAATGTATTGACTATAAAGATATTTTTTCTCCTGTGGTTAAGCATACTTCTATTAATGTTTCTCTAGCATTAGTAGTCATACAAGACCTGGAGTTAGAATAGCTTAACGTGAAGACGACTTTCCTACACGGTGACTTAGAAGAACAAATCTATATGACCCAACCAGAAGAATTTGAAGAGAAAAACAAAGTCGACCATGTATGCCTCCTAAAGAAGTCACACTATGGCCTCAAGCAGTCTCCTAAACAATGGTATAAGAGGTTTGATTAGTTTATGCTCAGTATCCCACTTCAGTAGATCATCTTTTAACAGTTGTGTTTACTTAAAGAATTCGGTTATTTATATGATTTATCTGCTCATTTATGTTGATGATATATTTATTGCTGCAAAAGATATAGCTGAAATAGACAGGCTTAAGAAACATCTTAAGGGTGAGTATGACATGAAAGACCTTGGGGCTGCAAGGAAAATCCTTGATATGGAGATTAAGCGCGATCGCAAAGTTAGAAAGTTATACCTAACACAAGAGACTTACGTAAAATAGATGGTGGAACGCTTTGACATGCAAGCATCAAAACCAATCAGAACACCTCTTGCCGCTCACTTCAAATTGTTAGAATCGCTATGCCTCAAAGATGAGAAGGAAAGAATTAGCATGTCATAGGTACCTTATGCAAGCGTTGTTGGCAGTCTTATGTAAGCCATGATTTACACCCAACCAAACATAACACATGTAGTTAGTGTTGTGAGCCAATACATGGCAAATCCGAAAAAAGCACAATGAGAGGCAAATTCTTGAGTATAAAGGTTGGTTCTTGGCTAAGGAGGGTTGTGATGCTTGTTGTCTTTGCATGTTAAATATAGTTTTTATAAGATTTATTGTAATGATTATGAATCTGATGTGATGGAAATTTTGGGAGTTATTTTCTATAAATTTTTGGATTTATTTTCAAGATATGCTGAAAATTCAATGTTGCTGGAATTTCATGTTGAGATGATGAATCTGTGTTGTTTTTGAAATACTTATTGTAATGTATATAGTTTACTGAACATAGCCGTGTAACCTATCGTTTTGACCAAAAAATATAGTTTGGAAATATAGGTCACACTCTGGAAACCGGATTCGGGTTAGATACATCAGTTTTGGGCATAACAGTAAGTCAAACCAACACCCTAAAACAAAACTCTAATCCTGGTGATCTAATTTTTAATTGTATAATTAAAATTGAGCAAGGGGTCAGCATAATCTGTTATGAACCAATAAATAAGTTATGCATGAAATAAAATCTTACAGGTTTATGACATTACGGGTCTAGGAGTTGGAGGTCGGGTATTGGAGTGTTGAGACGCTTCCCAATAAGGACACCCGTAAGACACCGTAGGAGAGACTTGACTTAGGTCATGTTGCACAATATCTTTATGAATGGCGGAGAGGCTCGTTGAGGAGCCGGGTTGCAGGCTAGGCTCGAAAGGTTGGATGGCTAATTCCCAATCTATGGAACAAGTTCAGATGGGCAAATCCCGATTGTTCCTGCATATCTTATGGAACAAGTTCGGACGGGCAAATCCCGATTGTTTCTAGGATTCTTTCTTTAAAGGGATAAGTTCGGATGGACAAATCCCAATTAATTACTCCTATATTATTTATTAGAACAAGTTCGGATGGGCAAACCCCGATTATTTTGATTTGGCCTCGTGGAATAAGTTTGAACGAGCAAATTCGGATGGGCAAATCCCGATTATTCCCGAGGTGCTTTTAAGGAATAAGTTTGGACTGGCAAATCTCGATTATTCATGTGTTACCTTGAAGGGGCAAGTTTGGATGGGCGATTCCCGATTGTTCCTACGCGTCTCGTGGAGCAAGTTTGGATGGGCCAATCCCGATTGCTCCCGAGTTTCTTTATATTAGGACAAGTTTGGAGGGCCTTCCCGATTATCCTAGTATATTTTATTGTCTTAGGGCATGGTAGGTTTAAGCATGTTGATCATCACCGTTTGGGTGTTGGCTGCCTTCGGGCAAGTGGTGGACAGAGGGCCTGATAGCTGGTCACTCCCTTGTGACATTTCCTGCTTGAGTCAGGAGTTTTGTTTTATGCAGTATATCTGTGTTTGGTTTTTCATGGGGGTTGATAAAACCGCTCACTGAGTTCTTTTGAACTCACCCGTTGTCGTTTTGTTTTATTTTGCAGAGCCTGACCAGTTTGGTGGGCTGGAGCACTTGACGCGACTGGAGGGCAGATGAGCCACATGATCTCAAAGCAGTCCTAATTAGGGGTCGTAGTCGAGTTTTTGGTAGTTAGTCATGCACTTATGTTTCAGAATTTTGGAGTTGTAGTCCCTTGAGGACATTCATGCATTTATTTCATATTTCATTGTAATTGAACAGTTGAACCGATTTATTATTTCCGCACTTTCTATTTTTACTTACTTATAATGAATTATGTTTGGTTTTCCATTTGAAATAAAACTTGTTTATTTCTTTTCGCTATGTTTTATTATTGAGTTGGCATGTGCATGGTTTAGGCTACGGGGTATAGGCACGTATACCCTGGCCGGTCATGTGACCCTGAGTTGGGGCGTGACAAACAGTTAACTTTGTCGTTAGAGCACTGTCGTGGCATTGCTGATGTGTATCAATAAAAATAAAAAATTTAATAATGTCACATCATCAATTTGGTTAATTACATGGTATATCCCAAACTTAGGAGGTTTTCCCAATTGTATCCCAACTTTTTTATTTACATCAATTGTATACTCTAATTTTTATTTTGTATCAATTATATCTCGACGTTAACTAATGGTTAACTTTGTCATTAGAGCGTTGATTGGCGTTGTTAACGTATATCAACAAAAATATATATAAAAAAAACATTAATGTTACATTATCAATTTTATACTATAATCAAGTACTGGTGTGGATTAATAATCGAGTCCACATCAACACTTAAAAAGTTGGGCTATTATTCCTTAATAATTAATCTGACATCTTAGCACTTAAAAAATCCGACTTCTTAAGTGATGATGTAGACTTTCTTTTAAAATCTATAGGAATATACCATGTAATTAATTATAAATAATGATTAATTATAATCAAGTACTGGTGTTGAGTTACTTAAGAAGTTGAGAAATATAAATAAGGGTTAAAAAGTTGAATTTCTTAACTGCTCGAATGTTGGGTTGTGTTAGGTTATTAAGGGATATTAATCTACATCGGCACTTGATTATAATATAAAATTGATGACGTGGAATTAATCTTTTTTATTTTTGTCGATACACGTCAGCAACATCATGTTAGCGCCCTAATGACAAAGTTAACTATTGGTTGATGTCGGGATATAATTGAAACAAAATAAAAATTAGAGTATACAATTGATATAAATAAAAAAGTTGGATACAATTGAAAAAACCTCCAAAATTTGGAATATACCGTGTAATTAACCAAATTGATGATGTGACATTAACGATTTTTTTATTTTTGCTAATACATGTCAGCAACGCCATGTCAACACTCTAACGGCAAAGTTAACTGTTGGTTGACGTTGGAATATAATTGATACAAAATAAAAGTTTTAGTATACAATTGATACAAATAAAATGTTGGGATAAAATTGGAAAAACTCCTAAAGTTCGGGAGATATCATGTAATTAACCCTTTTAACAATATACACTTTGATCGGTCAAAAAGTGAATTTAAACAAATATTAAATATTTTTTCTTAGAATTGTTTTAGTTGGTACTATACCCAACATTTGTGTTAAACTAAAGATAACACTCAAGCCAAAAGAAAACTAAAGATCCCCATGCATGCCTAATTAAACAAATTTTCAAAATGCATTTGTAATTTTTTATCAGCTAAAACTAATTATCACTATGCGATTTGATTAATTAGGATATGATTTCCCTACTAAAATCCCATTGTGGCTTAGGAACTCATGATTTAAACTCTAATATTAGTTTTTCTCTTCATGCAAAAACACATTCAATCATATTAAATGCACGATGATTCTTTACGGGTTAAATTAGTTAAGACTCTACTATCCTATTATCTCATGTATATAATGTACTTCTCTATAGTTAAATCCTCCTAGTGCTTGGATTCTGCCTCTTGAGCTCCTTCGTGTCTCTTGAGTGCAGCGTCTTACGTCGCCTGGCGATCAATTTTTCTCTCCGGCTCTCCTCCGGCCATCTCCCTCACGGTGGGTTCCTACTTTCCTCCACTTCAAATCCTACATGGCAGATCACAAGACTCCTCGTCCACCTTCGTCTGATACCAGCATCCCCCACATGGCTGACGAAGACTTCGCACTTAACCTTGATGAAAATACCTCTATCACACAGATTGGTGCTTCATCCTACTACGTCATTGGGGAACTATGGACTGATAAAAATCAATCATTGGCAACCATGCAATCAATCCTCTCTTCGATATGGAATCGACCTCTGCATTTTCGGTATGAAGAAGTTGCACTACATACATTCAAGTTCTATTTTGGAAATCAAAACCAGATGAAGAAAATCCTGAGAAATCAGCCCTGGCTTTAGAAAAATTAGATGATAGTTATCTGAAGATGGGAAAAAGGCAAAGAGCTCGAAGAATACAACTTTCATCTTGTCCCATGTATTATGGATACAACTCTGGAGCATTCCTGGCCAACTTCAACACCCTCAAACTGGTACGCAAATATGCAAGGCTTCATAATCAAAGGAAGAGTTACCCTAAATATTCTCAATCCATTACATAGAGGTATGCATCTAAATTATAAAGAATATGGGAAATGTTGGGTTGATTTCCGATATGAGAAGCTTCCTACTATCTACTACTATTGCGGAATCATTGGCCACACTGAAAAAACATGTGACAAACTTCTCGAAGAGGTGGGAGATGAACAACCACCTGAACTTAAATTCGGCCCTTGGCTTAAGGCACACAAGTATGATCCATTATCTCCAACAATGCTTCAGTGATTAGACAACATACTGTAAACATGGAATTAAACTTCAGTCATCAAGCAGTAGAGGTTACAACTCTTCTATCCTCCCTTTCCATGGCAAACTCTCAATACGGCAAAGAAGACAGTCATCAAAATGATGAGAATCATGGCAAGGTTCCGAGTAAAAGCCAGGATCAACACACCTCTCTTGCGACTGCATCTTCTCAAAGTCCGAAAACTAAGGAGACATCTCTTACTCAACGACGTCCACAACATCTAAAGATGATAGCAGTACCAACATTCACTAATTCAAAGAAACGACCAGCAAGTGAGGAACCTATTTCAACTCGGAAAAGATCGTGTCTCTCTCAATCTGAAAAAACTCTAACAGCGGTGGAGGTAGCCAACCCGAATAGGCCCCCAACCCCAAAATGAACACAATCATTTGGAATTGTCAAGGAATGGGGAATCCTTTGACAATTCGACACCTTAAGAACATATGTTCTTCAAACTCCCTAGACTGTGTGTTCATTTCAGAATTAAAACATCAAGGAAGCATATACAAAAATTAAACCTCCTCATCAAATACAAGTTTGATGAATTTTTCTTTGAACATTCTATAGGGTATGCGAGTGGACATATTCCTGCTTGGAAACAATATGTTGCTCTTACTATTCTCTCTTCAAGTTCTTTCTATATTCATGCTCATATTTCCCACTCTAACAGCTCCTTCGCATGGCAGTTCATAGGGTTACACCTTCACTACAATATCTCGACCAGGCGATCTCAATTTCAATATCGTTTCAACATTATTCATTTGCACACTGCTCCTATCCTTATAGGTGGCGATTTTAATGCAATTCTTCGACCTGAGGACAAACATGGTGGCTCAGCTTTTCACTCGCACATGGTCGAAGACCTTCAATACTTCATAAAAAGTGGACCAACCTACACCTGGTCGAATAAAAGAGCCCATCAGAATCACATTGAGAAAGTTTTCAATCGATTCCTTGCTACTTTAGATTGGCATGACAGATGGAAGAATTGGCAAACCATACATCTGGAAGTCCTTGGCAATGACCACCGGCCGCTTCTCCTCCACTCGATTGACTTCATAAAGAAAAAGGCATGCTTCAAATATGACAAACGTTGGATTACAAATCCTCAGATAGAAGCTATCACTCTGGAGGCATGGAATGTTGATATCAATGGATCGCCACAATTCAGAATCCATTCAAAATTAAAAGCTATTCGGAATGCAACTCTCTCTTGACTTAAGAGCAATAAGTTAAATTCAGCAAGTCGAGTGATAGTATTACAAAATCAGCTCCTATCTATTTCGAATCAGCATGATCACGACACCATTGCCCTTCGTCAACAAATGCAAGCAGAACCCTGCAAAGCAATCTAGGACGAGAAAGTTTTCTAGAGACAAAAATCCTGAATTAAATGGCTTCAAGAAGGAGATAGAAACACCTCCTTCTTTCATGCTTGCACTCGCACAAGGAGAAGTCAAAACTCCATTCAACGCTTAAAAAATCAAGCTGGGGAATGGGTTAAAGGTGTTGATGATGTAGCAGATGTTACATCAAACCCACTGATTTTGCACCACTGATCTACAATACCCATACAAAAGAGTCACTCACCAAGGTAACAACTGGTTACTTCGGCCGATAGCTGGGCATGAAACCAAGCTGGCTGCATTCTCACTTAACCCAGACAGTGCTCCTAGTTCGGATGGCTTCACAGGTCACTTCTTCCAGCATCACTAGCACTCTATTGGCTCGGATATCACCAAGGCTACAGCTTCATTCTTCAAAAGCCGAAAGCTCCTTAAAAGCTTTAATCATACCTCCATAGCTTTAATACCTAAGTTGAAGGTTGTTCAGGAAATAAACCAGTTTCGGCTGATCAGTCTCAGCAACTTCATGTACAAAATCTTTTCTAAGATCATCGTCAATCGTCTAAAGCCAACAATAGACAACATTATTTCTGATAACTAGTGCGCCTTCATCAAGAACAAGCTGATATCCGACAACATCCTGCTAGCACATGAGATCATCCATTATCTAAAGACAAAGCAGCTTACAAAAACTCATGAGATGGCCATAAAAGGGGTTAATTACATGATATATCCGCAACTTTGGGTGTTTTTCTAATTATGATCCAACTTTTTATTTGAATCAATTCTATACTTGAATTTTAATTTTATTTCAATTTCTATCCCAACGTTAACCATCTATTATTTCCACCGTTTCAGCGCTAACATGATAGTATTGATCTATATCAAATACAATTAAAGATACCGTGTATGCCATGTCAGCAATACCTATTAGTTTATATGGTTACTTATTAAATTCTAATCCACGTCAGCAATTATAGTCAAAATGAAACTATCCTATCCTTTTTAATCCACGTCAGCACTTGAACTGCAATTGCTGACGTGGATTATTTTTAATCCACATCATCACTTGAATTTAATAATTAACCCTATAAACTAATAAGTATTGCTGACGTGGCATACATTGTATTTTTAATTATATCTTATATAGATCCACACTGCCATGTTAGCCTTGAAAGGTGGAAATAACAGATGGTTAATGTCAAGATAGAAATTGAAACAAAATTAAAGTTCAAGTATAGAATTAATTCAAATAAAAAGCTGGATCATAATTGGGAAAACACCCAAAGTTGGGAATATACCATGTAATTAACCCTTGTTAAAAAAATTAATTTCAAAGAATATATGATTTTTTATTTGCCCTACAAGCAATCAAAATGTCATCAACAAACATTAAATTACTAAAAGAATTTTTTACTTTGAAAGATGTGAACTGTTTATTTTGAACAGACATATTTATTAGGTGTGTAAGCATTTACAACACCAAAATGTATAGGAATCGTGATAGAGGATCGCCTCGGTCGAATGCTATGGAAGGATTTGAAATAGCCCAACATTCTACCATTAACAAGACATGAGAAGCTAGTAGTAGAAATGTATTTATATATCTTGTTGATAAATTTGGAGGGAAAATGAAAATCACGCAAAGTTCTTAAGATGACATTCTAAGATAAAAGATCACAAGATTTCTCTAAATCTACTTGAACTAAAATATATGAATTTTTACCTTTTGAGTCATATATAAAATGAGACATTTCTTGTGTGATCAAGATATGTATGCTATGCCTTTTAACAAAGGTTTATTGTTCATAAGATGATAACAACAACATGCACAATTTAAGTTTATAAGCAATAAGTTTTGCAAGGATACGAGATGACATATTGCAAAGAGCGATAGGCCTAAAGTCCTTGACTAGTTTCGTATTTTTAGAATCAAAAGGTAGATATGATATGATGCAAAGAGCGATAGGCCTATCATTAGATATGAAGGTCAATACTATTTTGTTCTAGTCTAGAGGTAGCTCTAAAGTATCATAAAAGACATACAAACATTGAATATAATTTTTCATATTTTATAGAGTAAATACCCCAAAAAAATACGAACTTTGGACATTTTCTCATTTTTAGCATAAACTTTTTCCGTTAGCAAAAAAATACACAAACTTCAATTATGTCACCCCGTTTAGCACGCACCGATATTTCTGACGATTTTTGCTGACATGGCCGTTAACGGCGACGATGTGGCAAGTTACTTTGTCAACGTGGCATATAATTTCAACGGACGAGTAAAGGGTAACATAAAATTACGAAATTACCCACCCCCGATGCTAATGTTTTTTTAAACGGGGACGGGCAAAATGGTAACGTTCTCCTCCTCTCCAAATTGGGCGCACTCGATGCCCTAGTCCTTATTTTACCTGCTCGCCTGCTCGAACACTGCGAAGAGGGAGATTTTTATCGCCTTTGTCGCCGGATTAGGGCACGCCTTATGGAGTCTTTATCGTCGGATTAGGGCACGAAGGGACGAGCGGTGGGGACATTGCGAAGCTGTGGTCCCAAAAACAACAGGTATATTTTTGGTTTCTTTCGCATGTGACATCTTTTTTTTAAAATCCATGTGTTGTGGTCCTAATATACATGTGAATCCATTTTTTTCATTATTTTTTCACTCTTTGCCATCTGTCGCATATTCATTTTCATGTAGGATGGAAAAAATTGAGATTGTAGTACATCATGGTGGTCAAATGATTTTTGAACCCCATATACGCTATGTGGGGGGTGAACTGCTCTTAGTCAGAAAAGATGATATGATTTCAAATACAGTTACATTGTCTGACATGAGACTCTTGGTAGAGACATTAGGTTACTCTCGAACTAAATTATGGTACAAAGACCCTAAGAAGCTCTTATCTTCTGGACTGGTGGAGATAAAGACAGAAATTGAAGTTAAAGAGATGTGTAAATTGGTGATAAGTTATGGGTCTATACACTTCTATTCAGAAGGAGTTAGAGACTATGCATTGAGGAAAAGAAATTAGAACATGCTCTCAAAAATCAGAACCACAATGAGAATTTGGAGCTTGATCATGAAGGAGCTGACCAGGATGAGGCTCATGAACATACTAATTTTGATGGAGATGATGGCACAAGTGATGAGGATGATGAGGAATACAGAATAGTGAAGAGAAAGAAGAGAATACAAAATAATGATGAGCAAGGTACTAGTGGTTGAGGA
Organism: Canna indica; assembly: GCA_034359265.1. Taxonomy (NCBI): domain Eukaryota; kingdom Viridiplantae; phylum Streptophyta; class Magnoliopsida; order Zingiberales; family Cannaceae; genus Canna; species Canna indica. Next base: position 19,739,542 of record CP136892.1, read on the forward strand.
GATGAGCAAGGTACTAGTGGTGGAGGAGATGAGCATAGGGAAGATGAGCAAGGTACTAGTGGTGAAGGAGATCAGCACAGGGAAGCTGAGGGTGGGAACAACGATTCATCAAGTTCTGATGAATCATCAAGTGATACTTCAACTGAATCAGTGCAGACACCTAATAGTAGTGATCACTACTAGAAACTTGATCTTCAGCAACGGCTATCAGCAACGGCCGCTCAAGCCGTTGCTATTTGCAACAACATTCTTACGGCCGCCCGAGCCGTTGCAGATATATGTATCTGCAACGGCGTTCTAACGGAAAACCGAGCCGTTGCGGATTATTTTAATTATCAGCAACGGCTTTCTGACGGAAAGGCTAGCCGTTGCTGATTTTTTAATCTTCAGCAACGGCTTACTAACGGATAAGTGAGCCGTTGCTGATGATAACTTATCAGCAACGGCGTTCTAACGGGCGAGTGAGCCGTTGCTGATAAGTTTATAAAGGGCACGCTCTCGCGCCCGACCCTTCTTCCTCCCGCTGCTGCCGCCGCCGCTCCTGCCGACGCCTCTCGCCGCCGCTGCCGCTGCTGCCGACGCCGACGCCTCTCGCCGACGCTGCTGCCGGTATGTTGATCGGCCGGCCGGCTCTCACTATGGCCGCCGCCGGACCTTCTACAGTGGCCGGACAGTGTGTCCGGCCACTGTACGCCGGCGCCGGAGGGTGGACTCCGGCGCCGGAATTTATATATATATATATTTTTTATTGTTTTGAAATTGTTAATTAATTATTTTATAAATGTTAATTAATTATTTAGATTAATTGTTTAATTTGTTAGATTAATTATTAGGGTTTAGATTAATTTCGGACGCGCGCCGGAATCGTCCACTTCGGACTCGCGCCGGAATCGTCCACTTCGGACTCGCGCCGGAATCGTCCACTTCGGACGCGCGCCGAAATCATCCAATATGCATGGACTCGAACTGTCTCAAAACATTTAGAAAATAATCATCCATCCGACGAGTTGATATGTTTCACGTACGCATCGACGAATCGGATATGATTTAGCAAAACCTTAGATCCGTTCGGGAATTGTATGTTCGTGTAAAAGAAGTAGATGATCTTTTATACGACGTACAATTCTTGAATTTTACCTGATTGGACAATTTGGGAATATAGTTATTTGTACTGCACTTACGTCAATTCAATTAGAAGTTGAATATGCTGATGATGACGATCATGAAATTGAGGAAGCTGGAGATGAAGAAGAGGAAGAAGAGGAAGAAGAAGAAGAATTCGAAGACTATTATTCAGATGATGAAGAATAATTGTAAAGTATATATTTTATTAAATATATCTCTACTATTTATACAATAATCTGATTATATGTCTGTTCGACAGATATGTCTGGTCGTGGTTATCGACGCAGGAGAGTTTCGGAGTCTCCGATCGGTGAGACTCCAGCACTTACTCATGCTGCTGATCCTCCTGTTGTTGATCCTCATGAGGATGATACTGCCGAGGCTAGTACATCCAGACGTAGGCGGCCACGCGGGCCGAACAGGTGGTAGCCTCCACCAGCCACAGAGTCACGTAGATTGATTAGCGTGATTGGGGAGCGGTACGTAATATATCATGAATTATGAATCATTACAAATTCATTATATCATAATATAATATTAAAATTTATTTTTGTTGTGCAGGTTCGAGCAAGAAGAAGTGCCGAGGAGCATTTCTTCTACTATTCGACGATACATGCACGAGGCATGGCCTACGTGGTCTCACGTGCCTAGCGAGCACGTCGACATGTTATGGCGCGAGTTTGAGGCACGTATTATTACTATTTTTTACATGCATAATGATATATTAATATTGGTACTGATATTATTATTTTGCAGGCTCGCTATACATGGGCCGAGGACCAGAGGCCCTTCATTTACGCTGCCTGGGAGGCTATTTCCCGGGCAAGGTACAACGGGCAGCTGGGGCAGGCTCGGTCCCAAGCGATGGCCCGAGCTGGGACCACTAACATCGCGGAGACTCGGGGATACGGCCCCGGTTGGATTACTCCGGATATATGGGACCAGCTCGTGGGGATATGGTCGACGGATCGATGGCAGGAGGTTTCTCGGAATGCGGCTAGAATTCGCATGTCGGGGGGAGCAGCGCGTCACACCGGCGGCTCTGTTGCATTTGCAGTGCACACAAACCGTATGGTAAGTATATCTTTTAATTATATATTTTATTTGTTATTATGTGTACTAATTAATGTATTTGTTTTGTAAATGTAGACGACGGTGTCGGATGACGGGAGTGTCCAGCGACCCTCCCCGATGGCGGTGTTTGAGCGGACTCACCGTCGAGCACATGAGACTGGGGAGTACATCCACAACCGCGCTGCATACATTATGGTAATTATATATTTGTTTAAATTATTCATTATATATTTATAATATAAGTTTTATGATAAATATTAAACAAAAAATCAAACTCGAGTAGGAGACCTACAGCCAGACGGTGGTGCAGCGTGGGGGTACCCCCGAGGACTTTGACGCAGCATCGTGGGTCGAGGCCGCAGGTGGCTGGGACCATGGCCGCGTATATGGCTTCGCAGATAGTGGTCATGCGCGAGCCGTACTAGGGCCACTTGGGGCACCGACCCCTCCGGTCGCTGATGAGCGGCCGTCCACCTCCAGATCCAGTTATGATCATAGTAATAGGATAAGGACACTAGAGGAGACGGTCGCGCGTCAGACTGAGTTGATGGAGCGCCAGAGTCAGACGATGGCGAATATAGAAGCTATGCTACGCAACTTGTCAGGTCATCCCGAAGCAGGCATCTCTTCGGCATCATCTAATCCATCGTCCTCGAGTCAGTCCACGCCGGTGTACACTCAAGCGCTCCAGACCCCGCCATATAATCCAGACCATCCTCCATCGTGATCGTGAGATTTTTTGTTTGGATATTGAACTTGTTTAACTTATTTTGTTTGGATATTGATACTTCAATTTTGCATTTGAATTGTTTTTATACTATCGTGGATAATTATCAATATAAATATAATTGTTTTGATGTATATCTTGGTGTGTTTGTGATGCGTGAATGAATGTGTATGAGGTGTTTATGATGTGTGAATGAATGTGTGTATGAGGGTATGGGTGTGTGAGTTATGTATCAGATAAATGTATCAATGTATCAATGGAAATTTGAAATTTTCAAATTTTCTGGTTGCAGGTATACGTCATCAGCAACGGCTTTCCCACGGGCGTCCGTGGGAAAGCCGTTGCTAAAAGTGTATCGAAAGCCATTGCTGATGACCTACAGCAACGGCTTAGCGACGGAGTTTTACTAACGGTGTTGCTACGGACTCAGCGGCCGTTGCTATTAATGTTATCAGCAACGGCTCCGGGTCTGTGGCAAAACCGTTGCTGATAATATTTTTAGCGACGGCCCGAGCGACCGTTGCTGATAATGTTTTGAGCGACGGCCCGAGCGGCCGTTGCTGATCCGTTGCTAAGTCATCAGCAACGCGACTTTCTGTCACGGCTCTATTGCAACGGCTCGGCCGTTGCTGATGCTCTTCAGCAACGGCGCAGCAACGGCATCAGCCGTTGCTGATGACCATTTTTCTAGTAGTGGATGATGAAGATATAAAAAAATTAAGAAAACTGAAGGGTAAAGGATTTAGGGGCAAAGAATCTGAAGAATTTTACCTTAACATGAGGTTTGAGTCAGCAGGACAGTTCAGGCAAGCTGTTTAAGACTATGCTTTGAAGAATGGAAAGACTATTAAGTTTACTAGGTCTGGTGAGAAAAATATAGAGGCCAAGTGTAGCGCCAAATGTCCTTGGAGGATTTATGGAAGGTTAACACAAAGGAATGAAGCATTTGTGATTAAGAGATATGATTCATAGCATAAATGCTCTAGACCAGCAAGAAACAAGCAAGCCTCATCTCAATGGCTTGCAAGGCACTACATGGAAACTTTTAGGGAAAAATCAGACTTGAATGTACTTGAAATGCAAAGGGATATTGACCAAAAATTTATCATATCAGTCACTAAGAATGTATGTTATAGAGCCAGAGCAAGGGCATTGAAAGCTTTATCAGGCTCATTAACTGATCATTATAAGATGTTATCATCTTATATAGCAGAACTGAAGAAGGTGTACAAACATGGGCTGTTTTCCACAATGGTTGAGGGTCATAACAGATTCAAGAGAACGTTTGTTGGTTTTGATGCATTGAAAGAATGGTTTTTGGGTGGTTGTAGGCCCGTGATTTCATTGGATGAGTGTTTTTTAATGTCAGAAGCTGGTGGCCAACTACTGTCTGCAGTTGGTAGGGATGAAAACAATCAGATGTTTCCAGTATGTTGGGTTGTGGTTGAAGGTGAGAATGAAGACACATAGAGGTAGTTTTTGATAAGATTAACTGAACACTTAGGCATTGTAGATAGTTTTGGATGGACAATTATAAGTGATCAGCAAAAGGTATAAGTGAACACTTAGACTTTGGTTTTTTTATCTCATGTATGTATACTCTACTTATATTTGTTTGTCTCTTATAGGGTCTTCAAAATGTAATTAGGGCTTTTATGCCTAATACAGAACATAAAAACTGCGCAAGACATTTATATGCTAACTGGTAGAAGAAGCATGTGGGTTATGCTTTGAAGAACCTTTTCTGGAAGGCTGCAAAAAGCACCACAGAAGCTCAACTCAATGAACACATATATGAGATGAAGGTACTTTCTCAAGTTGCACATGATGATTTCATTAAAATTGGTTCAAACAAGTTCTGTAGATTTAAAATCAGTACATTGCCAAAATATGAGATTATTGACAATAACATGTCTGGATATTTTAATGGATATATTTTGAGGGCAAGAAGTAGACTTTTGATTGACATGTTAGAGGACATTAGAAGGACAATAATGAAAATGATGGCAGAAAATAGAGAGATGATAATGAAAAGTGATTATACCATATGCCCTAAAATTAGAGAAAAAGTAGAAGACAACAAAGTTGTTAGTGGCTTCTGCATAGCAACACATGCTGGATAAAAGAAGTTTGAAGTTAAACACATGGATAACAACTATGTTGTAGAGCTAGAACAAAATAGTTGCTCATGCAGGATATGGGAACTTAGTGACATCCCTTGTCCTCATGTCATTTCATCAATTCATTGGTTGGGAGAGGATCCCATAGAATATGTTCATGAATATTTTAAGAAGTCCATATACCTAAGGGCATATGAGCATCTTATTCAGCCATTAAATGGGGAAAAAAATATGGGCAAAGGTTGAGTCTGAACCTATCTTACCTCCCATTGTGAGAAGATGAATAGGGAGACCAAAAAGAGCAAGGAACAAGTATATTAGTGAGAAGAATAAGGAAGAAACAAGTACAACAAAGATGAGTAAGAAGGGGTTCGATCAGATGAAATGTACACAGTGCAGTACATATGGCCATAACAAAAGGTCATGCAAAAATAAGGATAAAAGACTAGTATCAAGTCAACCATCATCTAATCAGGTAACTTAATATTTGTCCTTACCTGTTTACTAACAAATCTATTTTTTACAATCTGTTTACTAACAAATCTGTTTTGAAACAGGGGAAGAAAAGAGGGAGACCACATAAGAACCAGGGTGTGCAAATCAATTTAGAGAACCAAGGTGTGCAAATCAATTTGGAGAACCATGGTGTGAAGTCACCTGCAAAGAGACCAAAGATGGCTGTTATTAAGAGACCTGTTAGTTATGAGAACCTAGTGCACAAGGAGAGGGTTATGACACCAAAGGGATTTGGAGTAACAATTGGCACTGAAATAGGAAATACATATGTGCATGTAAGTTATTTAATTCCAGTTATAAATTATAGATTTCAGTTATCTAATTCTAAGTTTCATGTAGATGCCTAATACAAAAGTAAGAATACTCCATGAAGAAAGATTTGGAGGAGGGCAGTTTGTCCATCCTCAAGGCACCCAGGTGAGCCAACCCACTCAAGGCACCCAACCCACCCAAGTGACTCAACAGAGCACCACCTCAGTAAGGAGCAGGAACACCACCTCAGTAAGGAGCAGCAACAGATTCAAGGAAAAAAGAAGTCAGGCAATCAGTCATCTTCAAGTGTTAGGATTGATGTGGATTGATATGAATTATATGTGGATTGTATGTGGATTGATATATTTATGAATTGTATGTAGATCAGTCAAGGATTATATGTGGATTGATATGGATTGATATGTGTCATTCTAAATTTTATGTATGTGGCATGTGGAATTCTAAATTTTATGTATGTGAAATGATGTGTACTAGTTGAATTGTGTACTGTGCAATAAATAGCTGTGCTATAAATGACAAAATTCATGTATTTTATGGTTAAAAATAATAAAATTCATGTATTTTTACGTTAAAATTGGCAAAGTTCATGTATTTTTACGTTAAAATGACTAAAGTTCATATTCTTTTAGGCTAAAATGGAAAAGTTCATGTATTTTTTGCCAAAAATATGAAAGTTTATGTATTTTTTGATGCACAGTTCACTAACAGATTGAAACATACTAAAATATATTATCTTCAAATATACTTGGGAGGGTAACATCAAAATACATAAACCAAACTACTTCATAGTAGTAGCTTTAGGCTATTATCTTTGTTCCCACCCCCAATTAATATACTAAACAACACGATACATACAACAGAAAACACCATACACACACTACCCTTCCTTAAATTGACTTATTTTTTTGTCATTCCTCAGTTGAGCTATCTCATCTTCAAGTGTTGCAATTCTTTCTTGAAATTTCCTTTCTTTCATCTTACTCAATTCTATCTTTTCTTCCATTAGCTTCAATTTCTCAAAAAGAATATTTTTTTCCTCAATCAAACCTCGCAGAATATCCTTTGTGTGGTCGTGATCATCAGGATCATGTCACGCAAAGAAGTGGCAATCATTCTCCTGTTAAAAGATAGGAGTGAGTGATTACAATAAAGATAGGACTTTGGAGTGAGGTGATTACAAGAGATCATATCTTCCAATATCTGCATCCCCAAAACCTTCTTCCGAGATTTCTTTGGCTCCATGCGGACAGAATAGCTCGCACGTTATGGCAGCAGTGCGGAACAACAACCTGTGATGAATTCACTGAAGATTCCTCCATTTGTCCCATGATTTCCCTTCCTGACATGATCATCCCTTCGTGCCCTAATCCAACGACAAAGACTCCAGAAGGCGTGCCCTAATCTGACGACAAAGGTGACAACAATCCCCCTATTAGCATCGGAGGTGGGTAATTTCGTAATTTTATGTTACCCTTTACTCATCCGTTGAATTATATGTCATGTTGGCAAAGTAACTTATCACGTCATCGCCATTAACGGCCATGTCAGCAAAATCGGTCAGAAAAGATGGTATGTGCTAAACGTGGTGACAGAATCAAAGTTCATGTATTTTCTTGTTAACGGAAAAAGTTTATGCTAAAAATGAAAATAGGTCCAAAGTTCGTATTTTTTTGAATATTTAACCTATATTATATGCCTATAATGCTTATAAAATTCTATAGTGTAATCATCTAAATTTGGGCTCTTACGGTTTGTCATTGACTTAATAGTGTCTCATATTGTAGAATCAAAAGGTTGAAAACCAGGTCATTGCTAAAAACTAAAAGAATTTGATGTGTCTATTAACTAAAGATCTTTGTAAAATTTTGAAAATTTCTCTAAAATAACACTCTCTTCAAACGGCGATTAATTCTATGGTACAGGGTGACAATGCGATGAAAAAGAAAATGTATTTGAATTTCCTCATTTATTCACTTTGGTTTTTATTTGGCTCACCTATTAAGAGATAATTGATTCTTGAGAACCATTGAGTTATTCTAAAGATTTCTAAGCCAACCAAAAGCTCAACTGAAGTATTTGTGGCTTCTAAGGAGGAAACAGAGGAGAGAGTTTCATTTCAATTGTTTTCTAAGATACTTGTACATTTTTATTCCAACAAGAAAGGACTTCCCTGGCTTATTTAAATATAAAAGATAATAAATTGTTTGGATCTAATGAAAAAAGAAGCCTCATTCCAAGCATTGGCCAAAATAGTGGTAGAATCACAATATTTCATCTAAAATTTTTGAAATTTGAAGAGTATATTTCACAAAACCATTTTATCGATAATAAATGTTGCAATTGAGACACAATTTAATATCATATACTTAATCTTCTAGCTCAAACATGCATGATGCATTCGATGAGAATAATTTTATAAAGAAACACAGTTATTTAATTTCGTATAAATCCAAATTTAATACTATGTTAAAGTCTCACATTGTTTAAGGATATGATCAAAATAACCTTTAAAATAATTTGAGTAGTCTTCCCTCCTAAAGCTAATTTTTGGAGTGAAATTAGACTCACTAATTTCTTAATATTGTATCAGAGTCTATACTGTGGTTGATATTGCGTCATCCATGTTCAATCCTACAAACTTCATGCTTCAGATGTTCAACTCTAAGCGTGAGAGAATGTGTTAAAGTTCGACATTGCTTAAGAATGTGGCAAATATAGTTTTTAAAATAGCTTAGTCAGTTCTCCTCCTTGAGTTAGCTTTTTAGGTGGAGTTATTTCTTAACACTACCCAAATCATATTTGGTTGATGGTCAGCAACCAATCAAATAATTTTGGATTTTTGGTATCAATACACGTTAAAAATTGATGGGTTTGATATAGGTTCTTCAAAGTGCAATATTGCATAAGATCAGGAATGATGAAGATCGTAAAACATCATGGCGATGCGTGCACTAAGGGGGCGTTTGGTTGCCCGCAAGTACAAATGCTGCAACTCTAGTTGCAGCATTTTGATAACAAATTTGTTTGGTTGGCTGTAAAATCATTTTGCAGCATTTACTAGTTGCAACTTGTATTTCAAATATCATTTGCGGGCCGCAAGTGGAATTGCAGCCCAAAAAGCCCGCAATACAAGATTGCGGGCTGCAAATGCAATAATTTAAGTATTGAAAAATAATTAATTTTGGCGACGTAGAGTCGTCGGATGAAGACGAGATAAATATCAAAGTTGTAGGTTTTTGCGTGCTGAACCTGATGGTAGTGTCAGATTTTACATCTGATGTCATTTGATAGATTTTTTAATATATTTTCAGTATTATACAAAAATTAAAAATTATTAATTTGTCAGACAAATCGTGTCGGACCTAAGTTTTTAGCCTGGCCCGAAAAAATTTGTCCCAGGCTCGACCCAAAAAATTTATGCCCGACCCGGCCCAAAAAAGTTCGTGTCCAGCCTGGCCCGAAAAAATTTGTGCCCGGCCCGGCCCGAAAAAATTCGTGTCCGTCCCGCCCCGAAAAAATTTGTGTCCAACCCGACCCAAAAAATTCGTGCACTGCACGGCCCGTCCCAGCCCGGCTCGGTCCGAAAAAATTCGTGCCCAACCCGGCCTGAAAAATTTCGTGCCCAGTCTGACTCAAAAATTTCGTGCCTGGCCTAGCCCGAAAAAATTTGTGCTCGGCCAGGCCCGAAAAAATTCGTGCTCAGCCTGGCTCAAAAAAATTCACTGTCGGCCCGGCCCTGCCCAAAAAAAATTCGTACCCCGGCCCGGCCCAAAAAAATTCATACCTGACCCAAAAAAATTCGTGCCCAAACCAGCCCTGCCCGAAAAAATTTATGCACTGCCCGACTCGTGCCGACCCGAAAAAATTCGTGCCTTGCCCGGCCCAAAATTATTCGTGCACGGCCCAACCCCAAAAAATTCGTGCCCAACCCGGCCCAAAATATTTTGTGCTCGGCCCGCCCCAAAAAAATTCGTGCCCGGTCTGGACCGAAAAAATTCTTGCCTGGCCCTGCCCGAAAAAATTCGTGGTCAGCCCTGCCCAAACAAATTCGTGTCCCGACCCGGCCCGAAAAATTTTATGCCCAGCCCGACCTAACACGAAAAGAAATTCATGCCCAGTCTGAAATATTCGCATCGGGCCCAACCTTGCCCGAAAAAATTTGTGCGCTGCCCATCTTGACTCGGCTCGGCCCAAAAAATTTATGCCCGACCCCGCATGAGAAAATTCGTTCCTGGCCAAAAAAAATTTGTGCTCAGCCCGGCCCAAAAAGATTCCTGCCCGACCCGGCCTGAAAAAATTCGTTTCCCGGCCCAGCTCAAAAAAAATCATGCCCGGCCCGGCCTGAGCAGAAAAAAAATTCGTGCCCAGCCCGAAAAAAAAATTGTGTTCGGCCCAGCCTTGCCCGAAAAAATTCGTGCACTGCCCAACCTGTCCCGGTTCGGCTCGGGCCGACTCGAAAAAATTCGTGTCCGGCCCGGCCCAAAAAGATTTGTGCACGACCCGACCCGAAAAGTTTGTGCCCGACCCTGCCCGAAAAAGTTTGTACCCGGCCCGGATAAATTCATGCATGCTCGGCCCATCCCATCCCGGCCCGGCTCAGCCCGACTTGAGAAAATTCGTGCCCGACCCGACCCGAAAAATTTCGTAAGATGCAAGTTGCACGTTGCAAGTTGCAAGTGTAATTACAACTTCCATTTGCGGCCAACCAAATGCTTGCAAATAGAAGTTGCAACTCTACTTGCGGGCAACCAAACGGTAGGCTGCAAAATCTATTTGCGGGCATTTGCTTTTGCATGCAAATAGATTTTGCAGCATTTATACTTGCGGGTAACCAAACGCCCCCTAAGTGTTTCCAATGCTTCCGTGCTTGTTGTGCCAGAATTTATGATCCAAAGTTGTAATGAATTTTGAATTTTTCATTCCTCTATTCTCCTTCCTCTCGCTAACTTTCGATCTCAAGAGCTTCTTCTCTAATTCCCAGCCTCATTGGTAAAATTGTTCCTTAGTAACTTGGAAGTCCTCTTTCACATATAGCATTAACTTATGAAATAAAACAATATTTCATCAACTTTCTTGTATTATAAACCCTAAACCGTATCATCTTATTATCCCATCTTCTTCAACAGCTCTAATCTTCCTTCATTAAGATCATCAATGGTAGGGGAGCATGAAAAAGTCGTATGTACATTATAACAATTTGACCATGTCATGTTAATATAATGATTTTTTTTAAGGGAAATGAAAACTCAGCGGATAAATGGGGCAGTGGTCCTAAACGTGCATCCAGCCTCAGCCTCACTAAGAGGAGCATCAATGTTATTCCATAAAAGAGAGTCACTGGCCTCAGTCATTACATGGTTGAGAGAAATAGAACCTCCAACATTTACAGAAATGAAGCAGTCAAAACTAGAATCCAGACAGTCAACAAGAAACTCATCATCAGTTACATGATCCTGTATAAAATTGTGCCCCAAATAAGCTATTACAGATTGAAGTTTGTTGCATTTCTTTACTCTCAACATGGCAAGAGTATAGGCTTCATTGTTGAGATTCCAAGGAGTAAAATTTGAATTTAACATCTGGACATCATTCGCAAGGCGCATTGTCAATGACCAGGTTCTGAAGAAACTAAAGAGCCTCATGGATACTAGTAAAGATGTTCAGTGCTCTCAAGCAATCCAAAAAAGTTTTAATGTGAAGCAATCCAAATTGTCTAGATATCATGGAAAAAGAGGAAAAGGCACAGGCATGGACTCTGAAAACAGTGAAGATCTACTCCCCACCTCATCATAGTAGCAATAACTGCAACTCCAACGCATTCACTAGTTGAGAACCAAGATGCCTCAGTGAAAATGTTGTAGCAAGCACGATGATGTTGTGCATTCACATGACTGCTTTTTGAGTCACAATCTTCTTCCTTTGCATTCTGAAAGCTATCATTGGCAGAGCTATGTAAATCAGCAATGGTTCTGTAGATATGGTATGCAATCCATTAGTCTTCTTTGAAACAAGCATCATTCTATTGTTCCAAATTTGCCAAACAAAAGCGCAATAAAACCGGTAATCAGTTTACTGAATCAACACCAAACTCTTCAACTTCCTTCAGCCACTTCCCTTCCTTCCAATCCTTCTCTATATATATCTGAATTTTACCCAAATTCTTTTCAGCCAGTTCCCAGTAGCTTCTAGCAAATGCACATCCAAAAGGGATGTGGTTAATATCATCATCTTCCCTATCACAAACATAACTTCTAATTCTGGATAAGTACACAGTAGAGGAAACACTCTCCCATTAGAGCTTTCAAATAAAAAACTTTACTCCTGGGATCACAGGCAAGCCCTAATTCTGCCTCCAATTAGGTTGACTTTCCTTATTATACGCCAAATCCTTTTCTTTAAGATAGTTTTAAGCTACAAGGCAACCTGAAGGGTTCATTGCTCCCGGCAACGAGGTTAAAGTGTGTAAATTGGTCAAATCTCTTTATGGTCTAAAACAAGCACCAAAGCACTAGCATGAGAGATTTGATATTGCTATTTTAAACTTTGGGTTTAAATATAACAGTGCAGACATGTGGCTATATTCTAAAACCACTTCGAATTATATGGTGATAGTCTGTTTGTACGTCGATGATATGCTGATCATTAGTACAAACATGGTTGGAATAAATGAGATTAAAAAGTATCTATCATATGTCTTTAAGATGAAAGACTTAGGTGAAGTAGATACTATTTTAGGCATCAAGTAAGAAGACATCATGGAGGCTTTGTGCTAAGTCAATCCCATTATATTAAGAAAGTGATAACTAAGTTTAGTCACCTCGAGATCAAAGAGGTGAACACTCCTTTTGACTGTAGATTGAAACTCGAAGAAAATACTGGTAGAACTATTGCTCAGCTAGAGTACGTAAGTGCTATTAGTAACCTTATGTATGTTATGCATGCACAACACTAGGCCAGATATTTCCTTTGCAGTTTCTAAACTCAGTAGATACACAAGCAAACCAAATGTTGATCATTGGAAAGCTATTAGTAGTAGGGTTGTCCGTTCGGTTCGAACCGAACTGAACTAAACCGATTTTGGCCAAACCAAATTTTTTTCTTTACCCAAACTTCAACCCGAACCCGAACCCGAACCGAATAATTCCTAACCCGATTTAACCCAAACCGAAATTATTCGGTTCGGTTCGATTTTCAACCCGAGAACCGAAATTTTAATTAATTCGGTTAAAAATTAAAAATAATTGCTTAATACCTAATTACGTACCTGGGTTAAAAATTAAAAAACATATATATTATTTTTTTAATTAATTTGGTTTTCGGTTCGGGTCGGTTCCTGAATTCCGGGAATCGAATCCGAATCGAAATCCAAATTTTGGTTCGGTTCGGGTCAAAGACCCACACCTACAATCGCTGAAACCGAACCGAACCGAACAATGGACACCCCTAATTAGTAGGGTACTTGATTACCTTAAAAGGACTAGTAGCTTAGGTTTGTTTTATGATAAGTTTCCTAGTGTGTTGGAAGGGTACTCTGATGCGAGCTGGATAAATAGTGTGGGAGATAATAAGTCCACAAGTGGGTGGATTTTCACTCTTGCCAGTGGAACTGTTTCTTGGGCAAGCAAGAAACAGACGTGTATCTCTCATTCTACTATGGAATCTGAATTCATAGCTCTAGCTCAAGTTGGACCGGAGGCTGAGTGGATAAGAAATATGTTTCTAGACATAGATCTTTGGTCAAGTCCAATGTCTTCCATTTCACTATATTGTGATAGTGAAGTCATGCTATCAAAAGCGTATAATTAACGTAGGTTGGTAGGTCTAGACATATTGGTCTAAGACATGAATTTGTGAGACAATTAATACATGATGATATTATTATAATTGTCTATGTAAAGTAAAGTAAAAACCTGGCAGATCTACTTACCAAGCCTCTAACGAGAGACTTAATAAGTTTGACTACACGAGATATGGAACTTAAACCACCGAATCAGTGGTGATGGATACCCAACCTATTCTCTAGGTTACCCCTAGTTTATAGGTTTAATGGGAAGCTGTGTTACTATCTTTTTGGTCTAATATGTAGTTTTATGATAGTAACAATTGTTGCATGATCGTAGATGAGCTATGCTCTTAACAAAGTGTTGCACTTACAGCAACAGAAGTGCTAGAGAAACACTTTGCCTATATGAACTAGAAGTGGTGCCGCCTCTTATAGAGAGTTGTGGTTTACTCCCTTGGAGGTTCATGAAACAGGATATTGTGCATGGCCATAATAGCGCCAAGCAATATGATTGCTTAACATGGAGGGTGAATTATTTATGTGTGACAATTCTGGTTATGTCACAAAAGGAGTAGAGGTTTAATCTACGGACACCATCAACTCCAACATATCTTTGGATTGTTTATATTAAGGGAAGGTACGCAAATATTTCTTGGAGATGATTTGTTTGGTCAAATATGATTTTCCAAACAAGTGGGGGATTGTTGAAATGCACATATAATTTGAAGCTTATTTTCATCAATTTTGAGTAATTTAATTATCCAATTATTGATGTGATTTAAGAAAATTAAAAGGTGTAATAGATAGTCCAATATGCGAGATTTGAATGAGAGAATTATATAATTCAAGTAGGAATTATATAAACAAGTTTTATATGCCCAATGAGGGGTATATGAAGAGGTGCATTCATGTTGTTTGTGAAAACTAGAACTTTAGTCCCACATTGCTAATTTAATATTAGCTTATAAGCATAAGTGTGTATGGCATATCACTTGTGTGGACAAAAAAGAAGTCCAAGAGGTGACATGGTGCACTGCGCTGTTAGAATTTCAACAATTATTTATTTTCTCAATAATGTGCATTATATGAGAATTGTTTGTATTGATCAATATAAATGATCTCGAATCCTAGAATGACTCTCTCTCCCTTCTCTTCATCTTCCTCCTTTTGTTGCATCTTTCGTTTCTAAGAGCTTGATATATACTGGAGGTGTATTACTGCGGGGTAATATAAACCTTAAGGACATGGATCCCTAGTCAGTCCTTTGAACTCTCTCGAATCCACTTTACCTCTAATACCATTATTAATCAAATTATCAACAACTGAAAGAGTCCATTTCACTTACACTCATGAAGATAGACCAAACTGAAAAAGGAATGTTACACAACCACGGATCACACCACAGCTTGGTATTTTTGCCATTATCAAAACTAATTTTGAAGTTGGTCTTTGAATGGACTAACAAAAGCTTTTAAAGGTCTAAGAGGAACTAGCATACCCGAGAGACAACTAGGGATGGAAGTAGGGGTGAGCACGGGTCGCGACATCCCAGTCGTCCCAGTCCGATCCGACCCAAAAAGTCGGGACAAATCCCGTCCCGGTTCAAAATCGGGACGAGACCGGGACGATACAAAAAAAATCGGGATTGTCCCATCCCAGCTCGATTTATAATATAAGTAATATTAAATATATAATATTTTTTTTTTTGGAAAAAATAATATTAATTATTTTAATGGAGATATTATTTTTATTTTATAAAAAATCAATATTAATAAATTTGGGATGTCTCGGTCTCGTCTCGAATTTTTCGGAGTGGGACAAAATCGGAATGCTTCGTATTCGGGACCGGGACGCATATTTGTGTCCCGACTCAAAACCAGGACAGGACCGAAACATACCAAATCTCGGCTTATCCCTTCCCGAACTCACCCCTAGGTGGAAGTTCCTCTATTTAGCATGCATCAAATTGAACCATAGACTACAATCCTTGTTGAGAAATGGCAATATCCTCTTTAGCATACACAGAGGTTTTGGAGGACCTTTAAATCTCTAAGCCCAAGACCATCAAAATCTTTCCCTAATAATATTGTTTCACCCTATTAAATGAAAATGGTTCTTGTCTTTATTTTTGCTCTAAAACACTACTGGAATAACAAGCATCAGCAACGGCTCCAACCATTGTCATTGCTGAAAGCGATCAACAACGGCGTGCAACGGCCCAGCCTGTTGCAACGCAGCCATGGTAGAAAATTGCGTTGTTGATAACTTAGCAACGGATCAGCAAAGGCCGGAGCGGCCGTTGCTAATAACATTATCACCAACGGTTCTGCTATGGGTCGGTGTCGTTGTTGCTATGCTTATCAACAACGACTCAATAATGATGCATAATTGTTGCTGATATTAGTATCAGCAACGGTTCTGCCACGGCTGCAGGGCCGTTTTAGATATATACATCAGCAACGACCAGGTTGTCGTGGCAAGGTCGTTAGTGAAAGCCCGTTGCTAAGCCGTTGTTGTAGGTCATCAGCAACGGCTTTGAGGTTGCTACCAAAAAAATACAATACACTTTCAGTAACGGCTTTCCCACAGATACAGATACACAAAGCCGTTGCTGATGATGTTAACTTGTAACTGAAAAGTTTTAAAATTTTTAATTTCCACTAATACATTAATACATTTAACCTGATACATAACTCACACACTCATACACATATCCATTCACATACACATTACAGATACACCTAGATATACATCAAAATAATTATACTTATATTTATAATTATCCACAATCATATAAAAACTCTTTCATTACGACCAAACATTATATCTGGAAGTGCTGAAACACGTGCTAACATTTGTTCACCAGACAACATTGATGGTGGTCCATCTCTTTCGACTTTGTCGTTAGTAAATTTATTACGATTCCTTCGATATTGATGGTTAGCCAGCAGGAATCGACGATGACAATCAAAGAATGAGATTTTTCGTCTGTTCTGAAGACTGAATGATTTAGAGTATTCCATACAATACGGACAAGAGAGACGGTCATGAGTGCTCCAATCAGACAACATGCCGTAGGCCCGGAAATCATTGATTGTCCACAAGACCGCAGCCTTTAAATTGAAATTTTACTTTCGGTGACAATCATAAGTGATAGTTCCCTCAATCCACAATGTTTTCAATTCATCTATCAAGGGTCTGAGAAATACGTCAAATTTTTTTGCGGACCCTTAGGACCCGGAATAATCATCGAAAGATAAATAAATTCATCTTTCATACACATTGACGGTGGCAAATTATAAAGTGTTAGCAACACTGGCCAAATTGAATAAGGTGTTGCAGAATGACCAAATGGATTAAAATCATCTGTGCATAATCCCAATATGATATTTCTAGTATCCCTAGCAAATGAAGGATAACATCCATCCAAATATTTCCATACTTCACTGTCGGATGGATGAGTCATTATTGTATCGTCACGACTTCTTGCATGCCAACTCATGTAGGGGGTCGTCTTTTCCAACATGAATAATCTTTGAAGCCCCGGTGTTAGTGAAAAATACTGAAGCACCTTAAACGGGATATTTTTTTGTCGGATCGATTTCTTTTTCTTATAACGAGGATGTTCACATACAGGACATTTATTCAACTGCGCACTTTCTTTATAATATAAAATGCAGTTATTTTGGCACGCGTGTATTTTTTCGTACCCAAGCCCTAATTTTCTCATCAACTTTTTAGTCTTATAAAACGTTGGCTCAAACTTGTTATCTGTAGGCAATATTCCATTAATCAATTCCGTAATACGATCAAACACAACCCCGCTGATATTACAATCGGCCTTGATGTTCAGGAGTTGCGTCATTGTCGAAAACCTAGTGTATTTAGAATAATTCGCATACAAAGGTTCATCGACAGCTTTTAACATCTCGTAAAATTCTGCGACTTTTTTATTCGGCAATTCAATCTCTACCATAGGTTGTACTTCTGATGGCATTTCTGTGATAGTAACACCTGTAGTATCTGGTGGCACTGACGTCTTAGCAACTGGCTGATGGACATTATCATTCAGTTGGAATTGACCCCCACGACTATCAAGTATCATAGTTCCATACGGATTAGATGGACTGGATGAAGAAACACCAGCAGAGGAAGATTCACCATGTGTCTGAATGCGTATCGGGAGAACAAGAGAGATACAATAGCCAAAATTTAAGAATGAGTCAACGGTTAAAAAAAAAAACTAAGTGCAATACAAATAACTATGTTCTCAAATTGTCCAATTAGGAATAATTCAAGGGTTGTACGTCGTATAAAAGATCATCTACTTCCTTTACACGAACATACAACCCCCGAACGGATCTAAGGTTTTGCTACATCATATCCGACTCGTCGATGTGTACGTGAAACGTATCAACTTGTCGGATTGATGATTTTTTTGTAAATTGGTGGATGTCATCGTGAGCCCACAGTGGAGTGAGTACACAGTGAACGTCGGCGCGAGTCCTTAGGCTTTAGCCCCAACGCCGGCGACATCGTCCACAATGGTTTAATTTTATCGACTAGAGTATTAACACTAAACAATGCTAACATTAATATTTAAACTCTAATTAATATATTAACATTTAAAATAAAATAATCCTAATTAGATAATATGACCAACAAATAAATAAATTGATTAAACCCAAATTAAATAACATGAACAAAAATTTATATATATATATATATAAATTAGGGTTTGATTAAACTCTAATCACATTTGATTAGGGTTTAATCAAACCCTAGTCTTTAAAAAATTGCTAATAGTGGACTCAGGTGCCGACTGTTAGCAAACACCAGGTGTTCGGCGGTCGAAGGCCGACCGAAACCTTAATATTTCGGCCGGCCCTAATCATGCCGCGCACAAAAGGGGTACAGAGGAGGCGACAAAGATGTTACTTGGAGGCGGAAGCAGCGGCTGAAATCGGGTGTAGGAGCGGCAACGTCGGTGAGCGAAGCTCGTCGGCAGCAGCAGGGCATCAGCAGAGAAGAAATTAAAACAGTAGCAGGGAAGAAAGGGGGTAGGCGCGATTGCGAGTTAAATAAATTCATCAGCAACGGCTCACTTAGCCGTTGCAACGCCGTTGCTAATAAATACAACTCATCACCAACGGCTCACTTATCCGTTGCAAAGCCGTTGCTGATAAGTATTTCATTTTTGCACCGCAAGCGCGCCATCGACTAAAGAGTAACAGATATAAAAATCGTAAGTAAGCCGTTGCTAATGTGATAATATCATTAGCAACGGCCGACGCGGCAGTAAGTAAGTCGTTGCTGATGAATTATTTCATTTGCGCGCCGTGTTCGAGTCATCTACTTGTTGGCAACCGCCCGAGCGACCGTAAGTAGGCCGTTGTAGATGTGATATATCGGCAACGGTCGCAGCCGTTAGTGATTGCAACGGCTTAGACGACCATTGCTGATGGTTATTGCTGAAAACCATTATTCTAGTAGTGAAAGTTGTCCCTTGAGAGCTTTATTGTTTTATCCACTACTTTTTCGCTGACCCAAGAAGTGGAGAGAGTACGAATGAGCAAGGAGTTAATAATCGAGTTCATCAAAATTGTATTAATTACTAGCTTGGAAGAGATTATTTTCTTGCGGCTTAATTATTTTTTTGTTCCCAAAATGTCACGTTTTTTTCCCGTTTGGTTCTTGTTTTTAAAAAGTTTTCGTATAATCCCTCAAAAACTATTTTTATTTTCGTTTGGTCATTCCGTTAACTTTTTCGTTACCTTTTGATATTAAATTCCAATACGAGGGAGTGGCATGGATTAAAGACAATATGATGGACCAAACGAAAAAAAGACAATATGAGGGACCAAACGAAAAAAAGAAAATATTTCAAGGGACTAGATGGAAAAAAAATGTATAATTTAATAACCTAATGCATAATTATATATATAAGTTTTTCCTTTTTATTCACCAATATAAATTCTCATCAATTACTTTTTCTTATTTCAAAATCTTCACCCCACAAATCTACAATAAATTTACGAATGATACTAACGATCTCATACAATTCAAAAACAATATTTGTATTGTGCCTAAATTTGCTTTTTTAATTTCTCAAAAATATTGTGAATGCATTATGTTTACCAATCTTTAGTATGGACCAAGAGTGTCTGTATGATTATATTTTTTATTCCTGAAATTTTATATTGGTGAATAAGATGGAAAAAATTATATATATAATTATGTTTTAGGTTATTAAAATATATATTTTTTCTATCTAGTTTCTTAAAATATTTTTTTTTCGTTTAGTCACTCATTTTGTCTTTAATCCATATCAGTATTGTCATATTGCCACTTAACAACAAAAGTTAAAGAAAAAGTTAATGGATAGACCAAACGAAAATAAAAATAATTTTTAAGAAATTAAATGAAAACTTTTTTAAAAAGAATGACCAAACGAAAAAAAACGTAATATTTTAATAGATCAAAAATATAATTAAGCCTTTTCTTACCATGCCTCCACCTTACCAACAGCTTTTTAGAGCAAAAGATTTTGATTAGAAAGATAAGACTTCCTAGAATCTATCAATGCACTTGCACTGAAGTAAGCCATAGGAAAGTTGGCTTCGATTAATATTGAGGATGCTACATATCAGCTCCTGCTTGAGCTTCCTAAAAATATGGGCTGAGTAGAAGATCTTAGATCTGTTCTTGTTGACCTTCTAATTAGTCACAGAGAAATACTGATTCAATGTTTCCATATGATTAATGGAGTGTCGTACTGTCGTTTGTTCCCTTTGACTGAGATGAGTATATCATTGGTAAAAAACAAGTGACTGCCCACAATATTTCTGAGTTTGAAAGGATGAATTCTACCAGAATCAGTAAAACTTCTAAACATCCCACAGACGAACTGCTGAAGGATAATGAAGACGAAGGTTGAGAGGGGATCAACCTGTGTCACCCCTTAAGATTTTGAACTGCATAGGAGACACCATTGATCGTCGAGCTGAACATACATGGCTCTCCATACAGGCTACTCCAATTGTGAGGAATGTGCTGGGTCCTGGGCTGGGCCGCATCTTCGAATATAGCTCGGGCTTTTACATTATGGAATCTAATGTAATTAATTCCTTCATTAAGATTCTGTGCACCACCTTTCCCTGCACACAATCACACATGCTTAAAGGCTCCCTTCCCCTTGCAACATGTCCCAGCACGAGCTGCTGATCGCACTTGGATCCAACAATAAAAAAATTAATAAACAAATAAGTAGTTCAAAATAGTCGGGTGAAAATATAGAGGCCATCATCCGGGGGGGGGGGGGGGGTTGAGCAAAATTCGAATCCACTCGAATAATTTTAAAAAAATCAATTTAATTTAGATCGGATTAGAATTTTAGAATTTTTATTAACTTTATTCGGATCGAATCAGTTGAAAATTTTGATTTATTCGACCGGATCCGAAATAACTTAAATAGTCTTTATTTCCCGAGCGGCCCTAGTCCTTCGATCGCCAAAACCCCTAACGCTCGACTTGATCCCTCTCCTCTCTGCGACTCTGCCTCTTCCTCTTGTGCGAAGAAGTCCGCCGACTCTATGGTCGCCTCCTCCTGCCTCCCGAGCCTCAGTGGCGTCCGTCGCCTCCTCACGTAAAGTGAAAGGGTTAAGTTCACTCTTAACTCTTTTGCGATATACGTTGACTTTTACTTTCGGTTCATAGTAGATTTAATTTTAATAATATTAGATTCATTCCTGTGATAAATTAACTCTATAGAAATTTTGATGAAGTCTGACCTCATGAAAGTTGCACTTGGCTCCATTGAATTGAATGACTCCGTTCAAACACAAACAATAAATGCTCGCTTATATAATGAGATAATATTGAATTATAAATAGCTCAAGTTGGCATGTGTTGCATGCGGCTCATTGATTTATTTTTATTAGCTTGCAATTAAACACACTCACGTGGCACGTCGCATGGACTTGATCTCCTGTATCAGCTTCTCCAACTCCAAGAAGGACGACCCACCAGCGTCCACGCTCTTCCTCGCCGTCGCCGCCATCTCAGCGGCTGACCTCCTCAGCTCATCCGCCTTCTCCCCCACCATTGCCTCTCTCACAATCTTCTCCACCGTGCCCCTGTCATGGACGTCCTTCATATCCATCCCCACTCTCCACACCTCCCCCACGAACCTGCTGTTGATATGCTGGTCTGCGAA
Source organism: Canna indica (assembly GCA_034359265.1). Classification (NCBI taxonomy): domain Eukaryota; kingdom Viridiplantae; phylum Streptophyta; class Magnoliopsida; order Zingiberales; family Cannaceae; genus Canna; species Canna indica. The sequence continues at coordinate 19,761,375 of CP136892.1, forward strand.
GGATGGCCAGCATAGCATCGGCACGCCGGCCACCACGCTCTCCAGCGTTGAGTTCCACCCGCTATGGGTTAAGAAGCACCCCACCGCCGGGTGGCCGAGCACCTCCTCCTGCGGCGCCCACTCCACCATGATTCCTCTCCCATACGCCGCTTCTTCCTCCTCCTCCCTAGTCTCGCTGACCAGATCTCGCCGGACGACCCACAGAAACCGCTGCCCACTGTTGAGAAGCCCGTGCCGGAACTCGCAGAAGTCCTCCGGCGACATCACTGCGAGGCTTCCGAAGCTAATGTAGACGACGGACCTTTCGGGCTGCGCGTCGAGCCAGGCGATGCAGCTCCGGTCCTCTTCCCACAAGCTACCGGACGGTGTGCCTCCACGCGCTGTGTTTTCCTCGCAGTGAAGTTTCGCGAGCAGAGCATGGAGGGGGCCGATGGCGTAGGTATTTGGGCAGTAGGAGCGGATGTGGAACAGCGCCGACGGCTCCAGCGCTTCGAACGTGTTGAGTATGAATGCTCTCGCCCGGGGCGTGTTGGCGGTGGAGGAGCACAAAGCCTGGAGGCTGGGCTCGGCGGAGTCTTTAGCATTCCTACAATAGACCGGTAGATCCCTTCGCCGGAGAAAGCCCTCCATGCCTGGAAGACTTCTTATGGGCTCGTCAAGATCGGCGTCGTCTTCATTCGCCATCATCGATTCTAATCATCAGGTGTTCAAGGACAGAAAAAGATATCTGATGTAAACATACATTTTACCTGGAAATGGGAGATCCCCAATTTGGAAAAGCTTCGGGATGCAGAAATAGGACCAGACACTGCAAGCGCTGCTGGTGCGGAAGAACAAAGCCGGGACGCCCAATCCGATGGCGACATCCACGGCGAAGGGGAGGATCCCATCGGCTATCACGCACGTCAGCGCGGGCCATCCTTGACCACCAGCATCTCCGCTGACGAGCTCAAGCAGGAGGTCCTTGTAGAAGACTGCCGCTCGCGTCCGTAGAGACTCCGCCAGGTCGAGTAAGCGCGAGACAGACCGGTGTCCGTCGTCGTCGAAGCCGTCGGGTATGGAGCGGAAGCGCAACCTCGGGCAGCTGGCTAGCCGCGTGTAGGCGGCAGAGTGGCGGACGATGAGGCGGTGGTTGTGGTCGGTGTTGAGGAAGGTGACGTGAAGGCCGGCGAGCGAGAGGAGCTCGGCCAACTTTAGCATGGAATTGATGTGGCCCTGCAGCGGGAAAGGGAATATTAGCACGTGAGCTGCCATCTTCCTGCTCGATGAAATGCCGCTTTCAATTTCATATATAATACAAAGATTATGTGTGTGGTGTGTGTGTGTGTGTGATATTATGATTTACAAGTGAATTTGGGAATATTGGCACGTGGGCTGCTTAATCTATATTAATGCTTTGCTGGGGTGGGGTGGGGGAATATTATGATTACAAGTGAATTTGGGAATATTATCACTTAGACTGTCGGTTAAAGAATCATGATACAAGATGTTCTCGAGCTCTTGCAGTAGATTAGACGTTCATGAGGTGGACAGTTTACTACCACGAGCTAGCTGAGTTTGTCGCCCAGTAAACCGTTTTGTTTATATTTCTATGAATGAATGATACAATAATATTAGAAAAATTCAACATTAGGGATTTAATATCAGTAAGTAAAGTTCTCAAGTAGGAAGAATGACTTAAATTATTGTTAATGATCTCCACCAATTCTTTGCGGTCAGACTAAATAATAATATGATCCAAATTCCTGCTAACTACGTAAGAAATGACAAAATAAATGTCAGTAGTTTCTCAATAAAAAAATTGAAGAGGAAGAAAAATAATAGCAAGAGGCAAAGATACACTCGTCTTCGTAGTTACAGAGGATGATGCCCGCACCACCTTTGCTATTGGCAAATGAACCATCACAATTAAATTTAAGCCAAGAGACAGGGGGAGGGGACCAATCGCAAGCATAGTTTAAGGTGTACATATTACCCTTAGGAGTACGTGTATGTATCTGTAACTTGAATTGAGAAAGCCAAAATCCGAGTCATTGCTAATCTAGTAGAAGGCCTCGACTCGCCATGCATAATAGAGTTTCTAAAGTACCAAATGATAGCATTAGCAACAATGGCTTTGGAATCTGAGTTTAAATTCAAACCCGAGTTCAACAATAACCAGCTACCAGAATGTCAGTTATTTCTACAAGTAAAATTCACGTTAAGATGCAAACTGAGAGTAGTCCATAAATCACAGGAAAATTTACATTTGAATAATAGATGTTAATGCTTTCAGCTGAATTCATACAAAAGCAATAGGAATCAGAAACCGAGATACCTATGGAAACCAAACGAGATTTGGTAGGAAGTTTAATTATCATGAAAAAATTTCCAAATAAATAGTTTGACTTTAGGGGCAATTTTTAATTTCCAAACAAAATTTTTATTTGAAGAAAAATCATTAGAACACTTTAGAAATCTAAAAGCAAAGGAAGAGGAGGTCATTCCATTACTAGTTAGCTTCCATACATTTTTATCATCATCAAGATGTACCGATAAACCAATGCTTGTGATTTCATCCCACAAAAACTTACCACACATCGTGAGCCAGATAAACGGGGACAATTTCTGGTCCTGGAGCAGATGCTGAACCTTAGTATCTTGATTAATGTTACGCCCCAACTCATGGTCACATGATTGGTCAAGGTATACATGCCTATACCCCGCAGCCTAAACCATGCACATGCAAACTCAACAAAAGCACGTAGCGAAAAAAAATAAACGAGTTTTATTCCAAATGAAAAACCAAACCAGAATTCATTATAAGTAAATTTAGCAAAATAATAAAGTGCGAAAAAAAAATAATCAAAGTCCAATAGACCACTTATGAATGAAATCCAAAATAAATGACATAAACGTCCCCAAGGGACTATAACTCCAAAATGCTGAAACACAAGTGCAGGACAAACTACTACAGACTCGACTGCAACCCCTAACTAGGACTGCTATGAGATCAATGTAGCTCCTCTGCCCTCCAACCGCGACAAGTGCTCCAGCCCACCTCACCGGTCAGGCTCTGCTAAATAAAAACAATGATAACGTGTGAGTTCAAAGAACTCAGTGAGCGATTCTACTGACCCCCACGACAAACCAACACATAGTAAATAGTATAAAAGCAAACACCTGACTTAAGCATGAAAGGTCACAAGAGAGTGACTAGCTAACGGGCCATCTGACCACCATATGCCCGAAGGCATCCAACACCCCAACGGTGAAGACAACAGGCCTAAGCCTACCTTGCCCTAAAGCAACCAAGGAGCAATCGGGATTGGCCCGTCCAAACTTGCTCCACGAGACACGAAGGAACAATCGGGAATTGCTCGTCCGAACTTGCCCCTTTAAGATATCACATGAATAATCAGGATTTTTTCGTCCGAACTTATTCCTAAAAGCAACTCAGGAATAATCGGAATTTTCCCATCCGAACTTGTTCCAAAATATAACGTAAGAATAATTGGGATTCGCCCGTCCAAACTTATTCCTTTAAATATAGAATCTTGGAACAATTGGGATTTGCTTATGCAAATCAGCAAGCTAACACTTCAAGTCCAGTTAACTCTTTACAAATTCCAAGTGGACCAATTACAGGAGCACGGGAAAAAAGACTTAAGGAAGAGTTAAGTGGGCTAGTGCAAGAGACTTGTTTTTGAATGAAAAGTAGCATTTCTGCACTTTGTGTTTTGAGAGTGATTCTTATCAAGGCTTGATCATCCTTGTGGCGTTTTCAACACTTCGGGTCCTTGTTCTTTCGTGCTCAAGGGTTCAAGTGATCACCAGACCTTTGTTTAGCTTTCTTGGGGTGTGTATATTCGAATTGGTTGTGGGTTCATGGGATCTTCCCTTGTGGGTTCACATCATCTTGGTATCAGAGCTTCGATTCTAAACTCAGGTCATATCTTTGTTTTCATTTTCGTTCATCATTTTGTGCTTTTCTTGTGTCTATTCATCTTGTTCGTTTCTGTTCGTTCATATTTCAGAGTCTCATCCAAGCTTTGAATTAGATTGCTTAGTTCTTTAAAGAGCCTCAAGAGGAATTTAAAGAGTGGAAAAAGGCAAGAGTGCGTGAGAACAACATCGTGTAAAAAAAAAAGCCAAATTTGAGTGAAACACGAGTGTTGAGTGACATTCTTGAGGGGAAACACGTGAGGAAACTTGTGAGGAACTTATTTTACTAACATATTTTCTTGCATCTCACAATGTCTAATGCAGATGGATCTTCCAATCATGATGGAAATCAAATGAAACTTGAAGACACCCTCAGAGCAATGCAGCAATATTTTGCACGTATGGATGTAGTTTATGGAGAAATAAGGGATAGAATGGATAGGCAAGATGAAAGGATTGCAAATCTGCAAAGAGATCGACAAAATCTCAGAAGGCATGAAAGGACAAGGGAGGTTCCTATTGGTGAGTTTGAATATGAAAATGATGAAATTAGTGGTAGTGAGGAAGAATTCGAATATGAACATGAATTTTGGAAGAAATAGGCATAGAGAAGGTAGGTATGGGAGAAGACATGGCGAAAATAGAGTAGATGGGAACTTTGGAAGCATCAAGATGAAAATACCACCTTTCCAAGGTAAAAATGATCCTGAAGCTTATTTAGAGTATCAAAATTATTCTGAAGCTAAAAAGGTGAAGTTGGCAGCAATAGAATTCACTGATTATGCCCTTGTTTGGTGGGATAAATTGGGTCTTAATAGGAGGAATAATGGTGAGAGGCCAGTAGCAACTTGGAGAGAAATGAAGATTCTAATGAGGATGAGATTCATTCCTAACCATTACTATCCTGAACTTTGCCAAAAGTTGCAGACTCTTACACAAGGCTCAAAGAGTGTGGATGAATACTATAAGGAGATGGAATTAGCTATGATAAGAGCTAATGTGCAAGAAGATAGAGAGGCTACGATGGCTCGAATTCTGAATGGTCTGAACAAAGATATTGCTGACATAGTGGATTTGCAGCATTATGTGGAGATAGAAGACATGGTGCACATGGGCATTAAGGTGGAAAAACAACTCAAGCGCAAAAGTTCTTCAAAATTCCATTCTGGATCAAGCTCTTCACAAAAGCAGATTTGGAAGAAGGGAGAAGCAATTGTCCAAAGGGAAACAACTAAAGGCAAAGAAGAGGCTTCATCAAAGGGAAAAGGTAAATATGATTCCCAAACTTCTAGAAGTAGAGATATAAAATGTTTCAAGTGTTTGGGTTCAGGTCATATAGCTTCTCGATGTCCCAACAAGAGAGTCATGATTTTGAAAAATAATGAAGTTGTGACTGAAAGTGAAAGTGAGAATGAGTCCATGCCCTCACTTGAAGATGCTAGTGATGATGGGATTGAATATGCTGTTGAAGGAGAATGCCTTATTGTTAGAAGAGCCTTGAATTGTCAAATTAAGGATGATGAGATGAATGACCAAAGAGACAACATTTTCCATACTCGCTGCCTTATTAGTAACAAGGTATGTAGTTTGATCATTGATGGTGGGAGTGTTACAAATGTTGCCGGCACTACATTAGTTGAGAAATTGAATTTGCTAACCACTAGACACCCTAGACCATATAAGCTGCAATGGTTGAATGAATGTGGGGAAATTAAAGTTGATAAGCAAGTTTTGGTTTCTTTCTCAATCGGTAAATATTGTGATGAGATATTGTGTGATGTTGTTCCTATGCATGCTGGACATTTACTTTCGGGAAGACCTTGGGAGTTTGATAGAAAAGTAAAGAAGGATGGGTTTACAAATAGATATTCTTTTGTGATGAACAACAGACCCATTACTCTTGTACCATTGACTCCAAATCAAGTGTATGAGGATCAACTCAAGATGATAAAAGAGAGAGACATCAAAAAGAAATGAAAGTGAAAAAGAGAAAAAAAGTGAGAGTTCAAAAAAAGAGGGTCAGAAACAGAAAAAGAACGAAGAGAGAAAAGAAAAGAAGAAAGTGAGCTTCTATGCAAAAGAAAGTGAAGTGAGGAGTGCTTTTGTGGTTGAACAACATTTGGTTCTCCTTGTTTACAAGGAATCCTTTTTGAACACTAACAACATCAACTCTTCCTTTCCTAGTGTTGTTGGTTCTTTATTGCAGGAATTTGATGATGTGTTCCCTAAAGAAATTCCACCCGGCTTGCCACCCATTAGAGGAATTGAACATCAAATTGATTTCATTTCCGGAGCAACCATTCCTAATAGGCCAGCCTATAGAAGCAATCCAGAAGAAACAAAAGAACTTCAAAAGCAAGTGGAAGAGCTCATGACAAAGGGATATGTTAGAGAAAGTTTGAGTCCTTGTGCCGTTCGAGTACTTCTAGTGCCAAAGAAAGATGGAACTTGGAGGATGTGCATTGATTGTCGAGCTGTAAACAATATCGCTGTAAAGTATCGTCATCCCATTCCTAGATTAGATGATATGCTTGATGAATTGCATGGTTCTATTATCTTTTCTAAAATTGATTTGAAATCTGGATACCATCAAATTAGAGTAAGGGAAGGGGATGAGTGGAAAACTGCTTTCAAAACAAAACACGGTTTTAACTAATGCACCTAGCACTTTCATGAGATTAATGAACCATGTTTTGCGTGCTTTCATTGGAAAATTTGTTGTAGTTTATTTTGATGATATTCTGATTTATAGCAAGAATCTTGATGAACATTTGAAACATTTTCATTGTGTGCTTGATGTTTTGAGAAAGGAAAAATTGTTTGCAAATCATAAAAAGTGTGACTTTTGCATGGAAAAAATTATTTTTCTTGGTTTTGTGGTGAGTGCTAAAGGAATAGCGGTTGATGAGGAAAAGATAAGAGCTATAAAAGAATGGCCAACGCCTAAAAGCATAATTGAGGTGAGAAGTTTTCATGGTTTGACTAATTTTTAAAGGCGCTTCGTGAAGGATTTTAGTACACTTGCTGCACCACTTACTGAGGTGATTAAAAAATCTATTGGTTTTAAATGGGATAAAGCACAAAATGATGCATTCAATAAACTTAAGCATTAATTGTGAGGCATCTGGAGTTGGGATAGGGGCTGTTTTAATGCCGGAAGGGAAGCCAATTGCTTATTTTAGTGAAAAGCTAAATGGAGCAACCTTGAAATATTCAAGGTATGACAAGGAGCTTTATGCACTCAAGTGAGCATTGGAGAATTGGCAACACTACCTTTGGCCTAAACAATTTGTCATCCACACTGATCATCAATCTTTGAAGCACATTAAAGGTCAAGGTAAGCTGAACAAAAGACATGCAAGGTGGCTGGAATTTATTGAGACATTTCCATATGTCATCAAATACAAAAAAGGAAAAGAAAATGTGGTGACTGATGCATTGTCAAGAAGGTATAATCTTCTTTCCTCTTTACATACTAGATTGCTTGGATTTGAATATATCAAGGAATTGTATGGAAATGATGCTGATTTTGCTGAAGTGTTTCTTAATTGTGAAAAGAAAGCATGTGACAAGTTTTATAGAGTTGATGGCTACTTGTTTAAAGAAAATAGATTGTGTGTACCTCAATGTTCTTTGCGTGAATTGCTTGTGAGAGAAGCACATGGGGGAGGATTAATGAGTCACTTTGGTGTTAAAAAGACTTAAGATGTTTTGCATGAGCATTTCTTTTGGCCCAAAATGAAACGTGATGTGGAAAGAATCTGTTCTAAGTGCATAACATGTAAAAGGGCTAAATCTAGAGTCTTGCCACATGGTTTGTACACACCATTGCCTGTGCCTAGTGAACCTTGGGTAGATATATCAATGGATTTTATTTTGGGTTTACCTAGGTCAAAAAGAGGTATGGATTTTATATTTGTGGTTGTTAATAGATTTTCTAAAATGGCACATTTCATTGCATATCATAAAACTAACGATGCCACACAAATTGCTGATTTGTTCTTTAAAGAAATTGTGAGGCTTCATGGTGTTCCTAAAAGCATTGTTTCGGATAGGGATACAAAATTCTTAAGCCATTTTTGGAGAGTTTTGTGGGGAAAGCTTGGTACTAAATTGTTGTTTTCTACGGCTTGTCATCCACAAACTAATGGGCAAATTGAAGTTGTTAATAGAACTTTGACTCAATTGCTTAGAATTATTATCCAAAAGAATTTGAAAAATTGGGAAGATTGCTTGCCATTCATTGAATTTGCATAGAACAGGAGTGTGCATTCATCTACTTATTATTCTCCTTTTGAAATAGTGTTTGGTTTTAATCCACTAACTCCTTTGGATTTATTACCTTTGCCTATTGATGAGAGAGCAAGTCTTGATGGAAAAAAGAAAGTTGAAACAGTGAAGCAACTTCATGAGCGTGTCAAACAGCAAATTGAAAAGAAAAATGAGCAATATGCATCCAGGGCCAACAAAGAAAGGAGACGTGTTCTTTTTGAACCTGGAGATTGGGTGTGGGTGCATATGAGAAAAGAAAGATTTCCGGCTCAAAGAAAGTCAAAATTAGCTCCAAGAGGAGATGGTCCATTTCAAGTGCTTGAAAGAATCAATGACAATGCTTACAAGATTGACTTACCTGGTGAGTATAATGTTAGTGCTACTTTTAACGTGGCTGATTTATCTCCTTATGATATAGGTGAAGATTCGAGGTCGAATCCTTTTTGAGGAGGGAGGGAATGATGCAAATCAGCAAGCTAACACTTCAAGTCCAGTTAACTCTTTACAAATTCCAAGTGGACCAATTACAAGAGCACGAGCAAAAAGACTTAAGGAAGCGTTAAGTGGGCTAGTGCAAGAGACTTGTTTTTGAATGAAAAGTAGCATTTCTGCACTTTGTGTTTTGAGAGTGATTCTCTCTAGGGTTCTTCATTGAACTAGCTAACTTATCAAGGCTTGATCATCCTTGTGGCGTTTTCAACACTTCAGGTCCTTGTTCTTTCATGCTCAAGGGTTCAAGTGATCACCAGACCTTTGTTTAGCTTTCTTGGGGTGTGTATATTCGAATTGGTTGTGGATTCGTGGGATCTTCCCTTGTGGGTTCACATCATTTGCCCATCCGAACTTGTTCCACGGGTTGGGAATTAGCCAACCAACCTTCCAGGCCTAGCCCATAATCCGGCTCCTAACCGAGCCTCTCCTCCATTTAATAAGATATGACACGACATGATCTAAGTCAAGTCTCTCCTACGGTGTCTTAGGGGTGTCCTTATTAGGAAGCATCTCAACACTCCAATACCCGACCCCAACTCCTAGACCCGTAATGTCATTAACCTGTGAGGTTTTATTTCATGTATAACTTTATTTATTGGTTCATAACAGGTTATGCTGACCATTTGCTCAATTTTAATTATGCAATTAAAATTTAGATCACCAAGATTAGGGTTTTATTTTAGCTTACTGTTGTGCCCAAAACTGATGTATCTAACCCGAATCTGGTCTCCAGAGTGTGACTTATGTTTCCAAACTATATTTTATGATCAAAATGATAGGTTACACTACTATATTCAGTAAATAATGCACATCATAAATAAGATTTCAAAATCAGCCATTATTCATCAACTCGGCATGAAGTTTTCAGCATAATTGAGTTTCAGCATAATAAAGAAATTAAATCCGAAAATTTACAGAATATAACTCCCAAAATTACCATCACATCAGATTCATAATCATTAAAATAAATCTCACAAAACCATATTTATTAAGCAAGAATAACAAGCATCACATCCATCCTTAACCAAGATTCAACCTTTATGATCAAGAACACTCGTGCCTCCAAGATCAAATCCCATCTTGAAACACATAAATTTCAAAAAAAAATCACAGAATTTATATCAAGCATGCACCACAATTATAACATCCAAATTGATGAAAAAAAACTTGAATCATAGATAGCAAGATAAACTATACCCATCTCTTATGCATTAATTACACCGAACACCTTGAGAGCACCCTTGTTTCTCCCTTGACCGAGCACCCCTAGGATCATCCTAGGGCTGCCAAGCCCCATAGGGGAAGGTTTCGGATCTCCCCTCGCATGGCAATCACAAAGGAACGGCAAGAATACGAGAGATCGACGAAAAAATGGTTCACAAGAACCCGAATTCAAGAACGGCTCAAAGAAAGCTCAAACACATGAAACCACGAAAAGAGAGAGGGTAGATCCACTCACATGAATAGGAAGAAGATTTAGAGAAAAAATCTCGATCGATGGCCTTCGAATCCGACTCCAAAAGATGGCGGCTCAACTCAAGGAAGGGGGAAGAGGGGGCGGCGGCTCCACTTCAAGCCTTCGGCTTGAAGAGAGGGAAAGGGAGAGAGAGGGGGCGGCTTGGCTCAGGCGGCTCCTCTCTGCTCAGCTTCAAAGGGAAGGAAAAGGGGAAGGAAGGCTCGGCGACTGCAACTTGGCTCGGCGGCTCCAAAGAAGGGAGATGAGGAGGGCGATTGCTGCTTGGCTTGGCAGCTGCTCTCCTCTCTCACTTGGCTAGTGTGGCTCCAATAGGGAGCCGCTAGCCCTAGGGGGGGATTTTTATAATCCCCTCCCACTTCCACCTAATCATACCCTAACCCGCACTCTTCTCAACCCGGATCCGCAACCCGCTAACCCAGACTAACCCCATGATAAAATACAAGCAACAAACACATCCACATCCACATGCAACATATAATCAAATCAATTTGCTACATAATTATAAGTCATAATTCAACTCACCCGAGCTCGCAAGCTCGCACCGGACCATGAGTCGACTCGGCTCGACCTCGAACTAGCCCGCTAGGCTGGCAACACAAATAATAAAGGAAAAATAAATAAAAATATCTAGGATATTACAATTAATCAAATTTATATTAAAATATGTCGGCTTAAGAGCAAGGGGCATGTCCAAGATCCCTTTATCATTTAAAAAGGAGGTTTTGTTTCCAAAGACTAGGATAGAATGGAATCCCAAGTGAAGATGATGGTAAGCCTTAGAAACTAATTTCCAAGCAAAGGATGATTTAAAATGACTGTTATTATGGAAGGAATTAATTGGGGGGTATTTATTTTTGTCAAGTTGAACCCAAATTGAGTCATGATTAAATAAATATTTTTGAATTCTACTAGCTTGAAGGGAAATACTTTTGGTTTTAATATCTTGGATACCAAGACCACCTTTATCTTTAGGCAAGGTAATGGTATCCCAATTAACAAGATGGAGGCCTCTCTTATCAGAAGAATTATTCCAAAGAAAGTTTTTGATTTTAGTTTCAATTTTAGAGGAAAGATCAGAGGTAATCCAAGTGACAGATAAGGAATAAGTAGGAACAAAATTTAGAACAGAGTTTATTAAAACAAGCTTGTCAGCTTGAGACAAAAGATTACCTTTCCAATGAATTAATTTGGAATCTATAGATTTAAGGATATGCTCATGAGTGTCAGAAGGGGGCCTTCTAGGGGAAATCATGACACCAAGATATTTAAAGGGGAAATTATCTTTCTTCATACTAAGATAATTACAAATCCTATGTTTGGTAGAGCTCGAAGTAGATCTAGGGAAATAGATATCAGATTTGGAATAATTTACCCTTTGACCAGTTAAATTTTCATAAGAGAAAAATATTTTTTTTAAAGTTATCAAGCTTTTTTTTATTAGCTCTAAGGATAAGAATAAGATCATCAACAAACATAAGGTGGGAGACTGAAAAATTGTTTTTTCTTTTAAATGAGAATAGTGGCCTTGATTTACAGCATTATTAATTAGCTGTGAGAGAGTTTGGACCACAAGAATATATAGGAAAGGGGAAAGAAGGTCCCCTACCTAATACCTCTATTGGAAGGAAAGAATTTGGAGATATGAGAATTAATTAGACAAGAAAAGATAGGAGTAGTAATACAAGCCTTTATCCAGGAAATAAATTGATTGGGAAAATTATAAAGAGAGGGGACCTTTAGAATAGCTTCCCTACTAAGAAGGTCAAAGGCCTTTTCAATATCAATTTTAATAATTACGTATGGGTTCTTGTCCTTAGTGTCAAAGAAAGAATGGACTAACTCTTGAACAACTAGAATATTATCCTGAATATGCTTTCCTTTAATAAAGGTCGATTGCTCATTAGAGATAAGCAAAGGCAGGCACGACTTCAATCTATTAGCAAGGAGCTTAGCTATAATACGATAAGATAGGTTATAGAGATAAATAAGTTTGTAATCCTTCACTAATTTAGGAAGCTTAGTTTTAGGGATAAAAGTAAGCATTGTTTGGTTCCAAACAGGGGGAACTATTGAATTATGGTAAAAAGAATTTAAGTCATGAAGAAGGGAGGGAGAAATGATATCCCAATAGCTTTTGAAGAATTTCACAGTAAAGTCATCATGGCCAGGACTCTTACCATTGCCAAGAGAGTTTATAGTGGACTTAACCTCTAATTTATAAAAAGGGTTAGTAAGGGACTCTCTTAGATAGGAAGGCAGGGAGGGAAGGGTAGGCCAAGAACCGAGGTTATCAATAGGGTGATTAGAAATGTTCCAAAGGTTGAAGTAATGATTAACAAATTCTTTAAGAATTAGAGTAGTCTCAGAAATAGGCTCATGGTTGGCATTGAAAATAGCATTTATATAGTTCATACATCTTCTCATGGTAACAATACGATGATAGAATACAGTATTTTTATCACCATCCATGATCCACCTAGATTTGGATTTAGACCACCATTTAAGGCAGAGCTGCCTTTGAAGGGCCTGCTGCTTGTTATAAAGAGCCCTAAGCCTCAAGTGGAGGTCATTTGGGGCAGAAGGAAGGAGCTCCAAGGATTCAAGTATGTTGATATCCTCATTTATATTGTTGAACATGGTTTCAAGATTACCAAATGAATTTTTATTCCAATAAGCAAGGACTGATCTAGTATTAATAAGCTTAGAAGTAAAGACAGAATTATGAATGTAAGAGAAAGGTTGATTCCAAGCATTGTTAATAACTTCTCTACAGTCATTATGCTCAATCCAGAAGCTTTGAAAGCTAAACAATTTATTTCTAGATTGCTTATAAGAAGGAATAAAGAACTTTTAAAGGCCTATGATCATAGGTCATTCTAGGCATATATTCTGCAGAGGAATGACCATAAAAATAAAGCCAAGCTGAGTTGGCAAAAATTCTCTTAAGTCTAATAAGGATTCTAGCTAACCCTTGCCTATTGTTAGTCCAAGTATATTTGCAACCTTTAAACCCTAGGTCTATGAAACCATAATGGGTAATAAAGGATTGAAATTCATTAATATGCTTATTGAGCTTAAAGGGAAGACCACCTAATTTATCTTCAGAACAAAGAATATAATTAAAATCACCAAGAATGACCCATGGATACGAGCTTAAATATTAGACAAAAAAAAGGCTCACAATTATTAAAGAGGACCATAAGGTATTTCTAACATTAGGATATGTATTAGCATAAATATTAGACAAAAAGAAAGACTCACTATTATCAAATTGAAAAATAACACGCACCACTTGAGGATTAATAGAAATAATCTGAGCATTAACATAATTTGAGTTTGAGACAGTAAGAATACCACCAGAGGCCCAGAGATTGAGGGACTTAGGGGGAGGAGGACAAGAATTGCCCAGATTCTTAAGAGGGCTAGAGATGGGTTCCGAGATAGACATAGATTTTTGCTTAGGGCTAGAGGGGTCAATATTGTTCTGGGGAACCCGAGCACAGTCACTTTCCTTATCAAAGGAAGTGGTCGCGCTTCTAGCGTTCCACCGTCTATTTTGTCGGCGTTGAACTTGATCCCACGGCCCATAAGCGGGCTCCGAAGAAGGTGAGGCAACGGTGACATACATGTCCACATCCACATATTTAACAGAAGAAACATTCATAGCAACATCTATATTTTTAGCAGAAGAATCATTCTTATTAGCATCAATACTTGGATCAATCAGAACATTCAAATCGAAAGCAGAAGGTCCCGACACAATACCAGAAGAAGCAACCTTGCATTTAAATAAAAATAGACAAACAACGGCTAAATGATCGACAATGCCACAATTAAAACAGAGAGTCGGTATGTTTTCATAGACAACCGGCTGAAAAAATTCAAACCCATATGTGGTGAGCTAGACGCCTTGCCGAATAGGAGTTGAAAGATTTAATTCAACACAAATACGAATATAACATCCTTTCAAAAAAGAAGGAGTGTTCATCAGTTTTTATATACCGACCAAAGTAACTTGCAATTAGGGCAACCAATTCAGGATTTCAAAATTCAACAGGAAGCGCTTGTAAGCGAAGCCACACAAGGGAAGTATTGAAAGATTCGTCCCATGGCCAAAAAAGAGGTTCCCAAGGGATGAGACGAAGAACGTCTTTCCGAAGAGTCCACGGACCGGATGAGAGAATATTATTCGCAGAAACAATGGAATCAAAATGAAAGATAAAACATTGATCATCTAAATCTAATACTGATTGAAAATCATATTTAGCCCAAGACCGGAAAGCCCAACACTTGATTAATTCTAGGGGAGGAGGCTTACTAATAAATTTACCTATTAGGCTGCTCTTCCAAGGGTTCCTCCAAGCCATCGTTTGATTCGGAGAGGAGGAGATCCGATCAGAGTTTGATTCCTGAATCCTCGAGAGGGTAGGGGATGGCAAACTATTCTTGGAGTTGGGGGTAGACCCCTTCAATATTTGCGCCCAAGAGATAGGTTTTGGGGCAAGGAGGGGTGACCGCTGGAGATGAGGAACCAGGAGAAGCAACATGCTAATCTACACCAGGGGGTGCCGGAGATGAGGAAGGAGGGGTGGAACACGCATTTGGAGGGAGAGGGGGGAGGGAGGGTCGCCGCCAACGTCGCCCATTCTTGGGTTGCGCTGGAGAGACAAAGAAGTTAGTCGAGTTTAAATGTTTAGGAAAATTACCGACCGCTTGTATTATGATTAAGCTATGAGCTTAAGGATCTCAAATGACTTGAATTTATTGATAACGATCACGCTGGGATTAAGTTTAACAAATACCAAATTTAGTCAAAATTTAATGAATATTTGAATTGTGGATTTTTAGGTCCGTGAATTAAAAATAAAAGGGTAATTATATCAATATATCCTGAACTATGCACTTTTTCTTAATTGTGATCAATTTCAAAATATTTCCAAATTGCATCCTAAACTTTGATATTTGTCTCGATTACATTCTCCCGTCATCTCTCCATTGTCTGCCCCGTTAAGGTGGTGATGTGAATTTCCCACGTGGAATAAAATATAGTTTTCTAAAATAAAATAAAAATCTCCTTCCACATCATCTTATTTTTATCCCCACTCCTCATCTTCAACCCCGAACATAGACGGCCAAGTTCGCAAGTGGCCCCTTCCCGATGGTGATGTCCTGCACAAAGAAGCCAAACATGGAGAACATGGCCAGCCTCCCGTTCTTGATCTCCTTCGCCTTCAGCTCCGCAAAAGCCTTGAGATCGTCAGCCAGGCTGAGCGGGTCAAAGCTGGCGCCGAGGTAGAGCGGGTCTATCACCTCCCCGAGCGGGCTGCCGGTGATGCGGTACCCCTCGACGGCACCCATGAGGATAACTTGGCAGGCCCAAATCGCCAAGATGCTCTGACCGGGGACTGGCTCGGGTTGCCCAAGTAGTCCAAGCCACACTCGCTAAAGATCTACGCCTCGATCTAATGATCTTCCCAAATGAGCACGGGGAAGAAAGATCTTTCCAAACGAGCACGTTGAAGAAAGATCATCCCAAACGAGTAAGAGAAGTGCCCAGACGGGTAAACCAATTCCCAATCTGGACAAATACAAATCCAATTGGGTCAAAATGCTTCCCAAACGGGTCAAACCCACTCCAAAACAAGAGAAAATAACAAACATCTTCAACCTGGGCGTGAATCTGCTCCATCTTGTTGAGCTACTTGACGAGTTGTGGTAGTTTGATGTTGTGGAAGTGCTTCTAGGTTCGGCGAGCAGCGACAAGCTTGTAACGCTCCATCTTGTATAGCTCGGGGTGTTAGTTATGGTAAGGTCCCAAGGCAATGAGCTCGGGGACGTAGGCCTCCGACTTGGACACTTGCAGGGCGTTGTGGTCTTCTTCGAGCGAGTGGCAGATGTGTATGACCCATCGAACTCATCGAAGTGTGGATCTATATGATTGGATCAAATCAAATCTGCACATTGATCAGACCGGCTTGTGGTGGACGCCTCCCTCCCACTCCCCCTCAAGGAGCGCGACCGCATCATCGACGCCCTACTTTTGGCGGCTGCAGTAGCAGCCTTATTCCTCTCTCTCTTGACCCGCACCTGGCCGATGCAAGAAACATCGGCGACTAGCCGCCTTGATGCTGCCATTGTTCTGAAGGCGGTGAATGAGAGAGGAGGACAAGGAGTGAGTCGTCGCCGTGGAGGGCATGTGCATTTCTGTGAAGGACAAGGAAGGGATGGCGGAGGAAGAGATCGCCATCGCCGGCTCCGCGGGAATAAAAATAAGATGATGTGATAGACATTTTTTATTTTTTAAAAAAAATATATATTATATTCCACGTGGAAAATCCACATCATCACCTTAACGGGGCTACCAACGAAGAGTTCACGGGAGGATGTAATTGAGACAAATGTCAAAATTTAGGATGTAATTTGGAGATTAGGGCACTATGTGTAGAATAAGAACCATTTCTCTCCAAGGTCATAATGATCTTATCATCCACATCAGACCTAACTGCTGGCTTAAGGGTCTCTCTTAAACCTCGATCTTTATTTTGATGATAACAAACATGTATTTAATCCAAGAGTGAAGTTTTGAGTTCAGGTTGAGGTTGCGATAAGCATGCCAAGTCCGTTCAAACGAGACGAAAGAAAAGGTCGTCAAAGAAACGGAAGAAGAAAATGTCAAAGAAAGGATCGGGCTTAGATCAAGTAGAATTCATGTGATATACCCCTAGGATAAGTGTATCCCAAGCCAAAATTGTAAAGTTATCCAAGTTGAAACTTGGTAACTAAACTCATAAAAAAAGGCATGTAAAAATCCATAAAGAAGTCAGCCTCAGCCTGAGTTCGGTCGACCGATCGGTCGATCGAACAAGGCAGTATTCTGCTATGCAGTCGTTCGGTCGACCGATCGATCGACCGAATGATGGTAAAATTTGGCAGTAGCTATTCAAGGCTGCATCGGTCAACCGGTCGGTCGATCGACCGAGGCAAAAACTTGGCAGAATGCTTAGCGGTCGACCAATCGGTCGACCGGATTGGAGATAGCCTATCGAGCGACCCTAGCTCCAGTGATTCGGTCGATCGACTGGTCGACCGAATGTGGGATCGGCACTTTTCCATCAGCCAGTCGACCCGTCGATCGACCGATCAGTGACCGAACTGCTTCAACGGCTATTTTTTTAACCGTTGAACGGGTCGTTCGAGTGAGGGGTTATAAATACCCCTCACCTAACTTCTTTACTACTTCTTAGAACTTTTATTGAGCAATTAAAGAATTTTCTTAAGCCTTCAAAAGAGCGAACTGTTGCACGCGCCCTCTGCTTCCGTCGACAACTCACTTCAGGCGCTGATTCCCTGCTTCTTCAATCTTGCTGTAATTCAAAGAGCCATCTTCTTGCAAGTTGGAGACATGGAGGCGGTGGAAAGGAGCCTTGGTTCATTTTAAATTCTTAAAGCTCTTTCCTTTATATTTGACATTTATTGTAAACTTGTTCTCTGATTGAGATAGTTGCTAGGTGCGCTAGGAAACACTTAGGGTGACTTTATAGGATTGTGTTTTGCCTAGGTGAATAGGATTGAGATGTTCTTAGAGTGGTGAGAAGGGGTAGTGGAGTTGGCAGTTGGCCGAACCACTATAATTACTCTTGTTTGCATTGCTTATTTGCTTGTTTATCATTGCTATTTATATTTAATCATATTCACCATTAAGAAACAATTGCATTAAGTGAAGCTAAAATTGAGTAAGAAGAAAACATAGAAAAATGGGACAGACACTATTCAACCCCCCCTTCTAGTGTCGGATTTCACACAACACTAACTTCGGGCACATCAGACCTAAAAGAACATCTGATTAATTCCTCGTTCCATGATCTATTATCATTCAAAAGCTGCCTCACCAAAATTAGACCAGGGTTCAAGCAAGCACCAGGAGGAATGTGAAAAGAATAGGTATGAGATATCCAAGGATTAGACTAAATACGAACCTCAGAACCAGAGCCTATCTGCCATTTTAAACCCTTTTCAATGACCTTCCAGCCCTCCAATAAACTCCTCCAAGCCCAAGATGGATTACTAACAAGAGAGGCCTCTAGGAAAGAAACGTGTCTGAAGAATTTGTTCTTGAAGATTTTATGAAATAAAGAATATTCTTTTGTAAGAAGCCTTCAAGCCTGTTTACCTAGCATAGCCAAATTAAAGGCTATGAGATCTTTAAATCGCATACCTCCTTCAGAAGTGACTCTACACATTTTGTTCCACCCAATCCAATGCATCTTTCGTTCATTGCCTCTCTGCCCCTACCAGAAACTGACCATCATTATTGAATCTCATCAAGTAGAGTATCCAGGAGTTTGAAACAGCCTAGAGAGTACAAAGGTATGGCAGACCCAACAACTTTAATGAGGATCTCTCTACCACTTGATGACAGTAGAGATCTCTTCCCGTGATGGAGTTTCTTTGCCACCTTTTCTTTCACAAAATCATAAATATCCCTCTTAGATCTTCCCACCACAGTCCGAAGACCTAAGTATTTATCCTGAGTCCCCACATGTGGAACCAGTAAAATTCCTGCTAAATAGTCCCGAACTGACTGAGATGTATTCTTGCTGAAAAAAATCAAGGATTTATTTAAGTTTACCTATTGTCCACTGAAATTACCAAAGATATGTAAAATGTCCATCAGATTCCTATCAGTGGTTTTTATTGGCTTGATAGAAAAGAATGGAGTCATCTACAAAAAGAATGTGGCTTATTGAAGGGCAATTACTATTTAGCTTCACCCCAGCTAGTCTTTGAAGCTACTCTTTCTGATAGAGCATATGGGCCAGACCCTCCGCACAAAACAAAAATAGATATGGTGATAGAGGATCTTCCTGGTTGAGACCTCTAGTAGGCCTGAAGAAACCAATCGGCTCACCCTCCACAATAATAAAGTAGGAAGTAGTAGACACACATTCTTTCATCCAATCTATCCACCGATCACAAAAACCCATTTTCTTCAAGATATACCACAGAAAAGACCATTCTACCCTATTATATACCTTGTTTATGTCAAGTTTGAGAGCTAGATCAGAAGTACCATATCTCTTATTTTTCAAATAATACATATATTCATGGGCAACCAGAATGTTGTCACTAATCAACCTTCCTTTAATAAAAACACTCTGATTTTAGCTGATAAGGCGATTCATGTATCTTTGTAGTCTATGCACCATAATCTTTGATATAATCTTATAAAATACATTGCATAAACTAATCCGTCTTATCTGAGACATTGAAGTAGTGTGTTGATCTTTGGAATCAGACATCGGTCGGTGTGGTTGAAACTTTTGAGAATCCTTCCTCTAGATAATAACATCCCTCCCAATGATTTTCCAATAGTATTGAAAGAACTTAGCAGTGAACCCATCATCACCTAGAGCAGAGCTTGGATCAAGAGAGAAAACATCAAGTTTAACATTAGCTTCTATTTATGGTATTATAAAAATTATTAAAAAATTACAAAAATTATTAAAAAATTATAAACAATTATAAACAATTATAAACAATTATAAACAATTATAAAAATTATAAAAATTTACAAAAAATTATAAAAATTATAAAACAAATAAAAAATAAAAAAAATTAAATTATTAATTTTTACATCATATTATCTTGGCTCAAGTAGTTTCACTTTTTTTTCCCCAATGAGGATTTGGTCTTTATTTGGATTTTTCTCCATATGTGATTTGTATAATGTTATATTTGTAGGTTAAATTTTTTTATTGGTTAACCGAACCGAAAAAAACGAAACTAAAATGACGATTAACTGAAGTTAATGGACCAGTTTACGGTTAATGATTTTCAAAAACCGAAGTTAATGGACCGGTTAACCGGTCCATGCTCACCCCTAGTCACATTAGATATTGGCTCATTTTCTCCTGTTATTGGATCAATTCTTCATCTAGCTTTAGTGTTTCAGACTACACGCCAATCTGCTCTTTTTTTATTTCGAGTCAGATACTTTGCATAATATACTTATTCGACTTATGATGCCAATATAAAAGACTCATTTGTTGTCAATTTCGATTTGTAATTAACAATGACAAGTTTGTATTTTGGATGAACTTTCATGCCCCTATCTGTTATATCGGATCAATGACATTTAAATAGGATAACTGATTTTAAGCCGAAGTAGTGCAATTCTATCACTTGTTCCAACAATCCATAAAAATTTATATCACATTCAACATACGTTGTCCCTTTCAAATAGACCCAACATTCATAGGTCTTCTTTGTAAATGCATATTTAACCATATGAAATTTATACTCATTAACAAAATAACTGCTACAACATGATACTAGTCACGACAGTCCACTAACAAAGTCAAATATTTTCTCATCTATATATTTCAGCTTTGTGATCTTTGCTAGCACTACAAGAAAATAGGGTATCACCAACGGATCAAATCTGTCGGTAATACCCAAAAATCTGTCGGTAATACTATTACCGACGAAGTATCTATCGGTAAAACGATAATACATACGGATTTTAATTAATCTGTCGGTAATACCGACAGATTTTTTCTTTTGTTGCTATTACCAACAAATATATATATCCGTTGGTAATACTATTGGATAAATATCTGATGGTAATACCAACCGATAAATATCTGTTGGTATTACCAACGAATACATATCTGTTGGTAATACCAACAGTGTCCACTAGCGTTGGTATTACCAACATATAATTTTTGTTGGTATTTTCGTTGGAATTACCAACAGAATATATCGGTTGCTCATTATTGTGTACCTAAATCAATCCTCAAACCATGATAATTCACACGAAATCATAAAATTAATTTTTAAAATCACGCATGAACCATTGTATTTCTAAATCCATACACATAAACTTAAAGAAACCATTGTATACAACTAATTTCGAAATACATTGTGCTAGTCAAATGTTTACATTGTTTCAAAGTTTCAATGCATTGAGATTGTTTCAAAAATACATATAAGATAGTTTTTTTCAAGAAGTAGATCCTTGCACTTCATCCTTTTTACCTGCATGTAAAAAATAAAAGAAACAATAAGGCAATAAAATGAAAGTATAGATTTTTCTTCCTATATGTTGTTAAAGTAAAATGCTCAAATATGTTTAATAGTTTAACACACAGTAGAGATATGAAACAGCGAGGCAATGAACACATTCATAGGACCATGCTTTCATTAATATGCTCAAATATGCTTTCATTGAATACATGTTAGCATATTATAGGAAAACTTAGGTGTCAGAGGATCCTAATTCGTGAAATACACTTCACCACACGCTATGATCTCAACAGACTTGGATGCAAGATATGATCAGTTGTTTAATGTTTATATCAAAAGCTCACATTGCAAGAGGCTGAAAGCTTGTCAAAGTAAACCAATTTATAAACAACAAAATGCGGAAAAAAAAACTTACGTTCTTGGATATCCAATCATAAGACAACAGCACATTTAACATATCTTAAGAGCAACCAACTGCTTCATGATCCTTGGTCCATAGGCTAACCATGCATCATCTGCTAGATAACTAAGTATATATTTTGTTACCTAGAGGAACTATTTTGTTACATAAACAACCAAAAAGATTGTGGCAAGGTCAAGAATTGTGCTTATACCCTGAGGTATTCTCTACCTTGTTTAATGTGTTCAACACTATTTTGTAACTAAATTATCTAATGCTCAACCATGCTTACAACACTATTTAACTCTAAATTCTCAAATCCACACTAGTTTATTGCTTTCGAACTAAACAGAAAATGAGACGAATTAACAAAGCATTAATTGCAGCAGTTGAAAAGTTTAAAGTATTGCATTGGATAGCTGGAATATGTCATGAAGGATGTTCTATTAGATAGCTGAAATATGTCATGAAATAAAGTTTAAAAGTATTAATTGCAGCAGTTAAAATATGTTCTATTGGATAGCTAGAGCTTGTTTTAGATGCATGGTTAAAAAATAAAGGAGATACATGTAAACTAAATTAAATTTGCTTTCATATATTTATTCTACAAAAGACCTCATTGATAGTTTAATTTACTGACCAGTAATCATAATCTAGCTGATGGAGGTGGTGAGGTGGAACTCGAAATTGGGGCCGAGTTGCGGCCGGGTGTGGTGCGGTTGTGCGCACACCCGAGAAACGAGATTATGGTCGTACCCACCCGAGATAACCTCCTTATCATGTAGTGTACGTTCTGTCCATGTTATCCTTGCATGAATATGAAATCTATTTTGAGGGTTATGAATGCATGAACTTCTACTAAATAGCAAAAGGAATGGATGTCTACAAAGCAAAATAAGATTAATGGTAATTCTTACCTAAAATGAAATCTACAGCTTGATGTGAAAAGATAGCAAAGGAAGCTCCAATTTATCCCTGCATGAAAAAAGAGGAACCTAAGAGAATTCTATTTTTAATAGAAAGATGATCAACGATTACTATTATTTCAACATGTATTGATATCTACAATGAAGTTCATCAATGCTGAAATTGACTGCCACCATGCTAACTATAATTATCTAAGCTAAAACTATCTGTCATGATAGGAGGAAGAAATCAGTATTCTAGATATTCTCATGATGCTATTTTCTTCCTAGAATTACAAACTTTAAGTGTAATGAACAGAACATGAGTCATGATATTACTCTGAAAACAAATCCAGAACACATTCAACAAAGTAGGCTCAACAAGAAGTATATCTAGGTTGCTTTCTTATTCATATTACCACAATATTCAATCAAATACCAGCCAATCATCATAAGACTTTCCTTAAGGAAGCACATTAGTAATCACTATCTAGATTAATGTAGTTTCAACAACAAAGTAGTCTCATAAGTAGGCTCAACAAGAAGTATATTTATTTTTATATATGGAGTTTAGTCTCAGAATGGAAACTTCAAAAGACTCATAATCAGATTTGCAAGTTCAAAGAGAATGTAAAGGAACAAACTTATACTTGAAACCTTAGCAAAGAGAATGTAAAGAGAGTGTAAATGGAATTAACTTGAGACAATAATTATTAATATCCACAACATAGAAAGGGAACCTTAGAGTTAGAAACTCTAGCGTCAACTTATGCTATGTCCAAACATATAGTTGAAATTTGACTTATGGAATTTGACTTAACAATGAACTCCAAAAATAATATAAACTCTAAATACGACTTATCATAGAACAAAGTATAACATATAAGATCAATCAAAGCATTGGACACGCAATTTAAATGAAAAAACTAATGCCAATGCTGCCATGAATATTAACATATTTTGCTCATTGTTGAGAGGGAAAAAGCCCTATAACACTTCACTGAACTTTTAAAAGTGACCAAACTAAATAATAAATGATTGACTTCATTGCATAATTAGTTGATTACTAAATATCAAGTATATTGACAAGCATCTTAACTTTAGTAGCAAGTTACTTCAAGTGTATAGTAAATACTATTAGCTTGTCAGCAACCGAACTATAAGCATAACAAGCCTTTGCTAATGAAACTAGTACAACTCTTATTTTATCATGCTTCTCAAATTAACAAGCATATAATAGTTCTGTGTGTAGCTATTTCATAAGTCCATTAACTTGTTCATAGACCAACACTAATTTAGGCAAGGGAGAAGAATTGTAACCACAAATAAGAATACTGAAAGATACGGAATAGGTTTGCAGGTAATGCATCAAAATTCAAGAACATGCTTTTTTTTTTAAGTAAAGCATTGTATTAAATTCAAGAACATGCTAGTATGATCTCTGGAAGTTTATAACCAAAAAAAGGAATGATGCCTATACAACCACCTCATTGGGGTGTTTATGTTCCTGTCATGCTATGTTCTAATCTACCTACTTAGCATAATTAAAAATCAATGATAGTTAAGTGTTAACATTGAAAATAATTTAAAAATCAGCCCTAGCTAATCATGCCACTAGCTATAAATCCCTACTTGTGATTAATTAATCAAACTTTTAGCAAGACCTAGAATCAAAGCTAGGAGTTGTAGTATGGAGATGCTTCTTGTTTGCTTTAGGTAGTAGGAGAGACTGCATGCGGACATACAAGAAAATGTATTAACTCCACTCACATATCAGCATTATGTGGAGGTGTGGATGCATACATCAGGAACAAATTCAAGCCCTACATTTAAATAATTAAACTAATGACCTTGGAGACTGTGTTAATAGACAACAAATACAGCTAGGGATTCTTCTTGGAGCATTGTGTCGAAAGGTCAAGTTTAAGCAACAACTCCATGCATCAAACAAGACCCAAAATACATTCTTTGTTTCATCTTTTAGAAACAAAAACAAGTTGTTTCTTCCTCGGGTTTTGTTTAATATACACTATCAAGAATACATGTTTTCAGATGCATACTCCATTAAACATAAATCCAAGAAAACAGAACTGTTATATGCAGCATTAGTTAGAGCAGGTTGGTCAAAGATTAATTGAATTAAATGAAGAGCTAGATATATTGTTCTAAGGCAAAGTCCAATTTGAATGGATAGAATCAAATTGATAACAGATTAAGTAAAATAATTATTATTTGTTACTAACACAAGCTACATCAGCATGCTATGAAGACATGCCTTTTTAAACTAATTAATTTAAACTCACATGGATAGAATCAATATAAATCACAACTTGAATTAATTCAGAATGGATGTGATAAAAATTCAATCAATGCTTAATTATTTGCCTTATTATGTTTTAGAAAGTACTAAATAGCACGGGTAAATTGAGAAGTTTGGAAGGGCATGATGAGGCATTGCTTCATTACTTGACAGGGACAGCTTGGTATCCATCTAATTAAAAAAACTCCTAAACAATAATGATGAAGAAGATTGGCAAAGAAATGATACCAGGAAATCAGTTTGGAGATCCACCCAAATCAGTATTCTTATTTGTGGAAGTTCCATGTCATGCAATCCAAATAAAATAAGGAAGATTTTCCAGTTACCAGCTTACACATGAGCCACTTGGCAACAACATCTCCTACTCCTAGTTACTTTGTGTCAACTAATAAGAGCTAAAGTTACTAAGGGAAGCAAGCAACTACTTTTTTGGAGGAGACTGCAGCCAAGCTTCTAGACCATTACTTTTTTGGAGGAGACTACAAGCAAGTATCTAATAGTTTCTAGCAATCAACCAAGGCAAGTCGCTTAATTCATGTTTGCTACTTTTCCCTTTTGGCCAGTCCTAGTGGAACTTAAGCCTAGAATGGACAACTCACATGGAGAAGCCTAAATAAAGTTCCTACTAGCACACTAAAACATTGTGAGCTTAGAGCATAAGGACACACTTCACAATGCCTCGCACTAGTTCCAGTGTCCTATCATCCAAATAACCATATAATTAATTGATGGCAATGCTCCAAATGTGATTATGTTTGCCAATTCTTTTGTTCCTTTTACATGAACTATAGTGATTAATTATAGCCAGAAAAAAAAATGTTTCCAACTAGTATTTATTTGCTATGACTAGGCAAATTTAAATCCAAACAATGCCAAAAAAAACAATATGTACATATCATGTTATTCAGAAGATCAGTTCATGCACCAAACATTTGAAACCACACGATGATGAGAACCAATAGGCTCTGTGAACTTAAGAAGCTAGTAAGTGAAGCATGAAAAGTGCCAGGATCAGTTGTTGTGAACCTTATCAAAAAAGTAAATTTGATGTGAGACTAACGCTATTTAAGGTAATGACAAATCCTTTGATAAACTATGCTTCCTCTAACCCAGGGTACAATATTAAAGCAATTTCTTGTCAATACTAAAGTTCATAGACCCTGCCAAAGGGCGTGACAGAAGAGCGGAAGCAGACTTGATGGAGATGATGCCCCTCTTCTTCCTCTTATCGACGCGACAGAAGAGATGAATCGAAGAGGAGGTGAAGGTGGAATCGAAGAAGCGAAGATGAGGTGAGGATGATGCAACAGAGGAGGTGAGGCTAGTCCAAGAAAGAGAAGCGAAGAGAGGAGGTGAGGCTAATCGCATTATTGGAGGAGGAGGAGGAGGAGGAGGGAGAAGCGAAGGAGGAAAGTCGGATCCAAAAAAGAGAAAGAGAGAGGGAGAGACAGTCAAATACCTCTTGAGTGAGAAGGGTTCAGAGACGGGGGAGGCGAGCAAGGGCAGGAGGCAAGCACTGGTGATCGCGAAGAGAGCCGTTGTAGGGAATGGTGAGTTTGTCGGCTGGGAAAGGGTATACTGCAAAGGTTTAGAGAAAGGGTAAGTTGCTCGGCTGGGAAAAGGGCGTGGATTTAATTTAGAAATAAATTAGGGCGCAAGTTTTAGAGGGAAACAAAAGTTGGTCGGCTAAAATAGAAGAGGGAAAGCAAAGAAATAATAAATTTATAAATTTTGTAGGATGAATTACCAACGAATTATTTATCCGTCGGTAATTTTGTCAGTAATAACAACAAAATCAATCCGTCGGTAATAAATCTATCGGTGAAAGTCTATTTTCTTGTAGTGTAGGGGTGTTCACGGGTCGGGCCGGGTCGAGTTTAGGAAAAAAATCGATCTGATCCGACCAAGTATAATCGGGTCGGGTAAGGTTGGGTCAGGTTGAAAATTTTTCACCTCTCAAACCCGACCCAACCCAACCCGACCTAGCTCGGGTCGAGTAGTCGGGTTTACCCATTAAGGAAAAAATGAGTTTTTATTTTTATTTTTTAAAAAAAAAATAATTAAAAATAAATATTTTTTAATAGAAATATTTTAAAAATGATTAAATAATATAAATAATCGGGTCATCAGGTTTCAAATTCCAAAACCCAAGACCCGACCCGATTATGGTCGGGTTTGATCGAATTGTACCCGATCCGACCTGATTACTCGACCCGACCCGACACAACCCAAATAGGTTAGGTTGGGTTGGGTTCTCAGGTTCATTGGGTCGGGTTGACCCAATGAACAACCCTAATCTTTGTTGTAAGTCTAAAGTCAAGTAGGGAAATCACAATTTCATAATCTCTCCAATACCTGATCGCTACAAATAGAGTATTTTTGCACCATCTCAATATCAAATATTTTAATGAATTGTTCAATCTCTGGACAATTGAGTAATATGTACAATTATGCCAAATGGTACTCTTCATCGCTTAAGTGTCAAGACGGACGAGAATCGAAAGCACGACCAGAGTGATAGAATATATTTAAATGATCATCTAAATGTCGAACTCCCACATTGTTGTTCCATGAAAGACGATCAAATCTTGTTTGCACGGTCAATTCAAAATCAAACGAGTAGAGTGTTAAAATTTCTTAGATGATATATGATTCAGATATTGATCCTTCAATAGTTGCGGTGTTATTTATTTTTTTTCTTCAGAAGATTCAGGTATCTTTCAAATAAGTACATCTACCGGTATTGAATGGGGCCACCAACTCGTGCCTCGTATGCCAAGTGTATCGGTAGATGCTCCATCAAGTCAAAAAAGGCAGTAGGGAAAAAATTGCTTCAGCTTGTATATAATTTCGACAATATTACTTTCAAGTGCTGACATATCTTCGACTCAAAGGACATTTGCACAAATGTTCCTAAAAAATATACTTAATTCGGTCAATAGACCCCAAATATTATCAGGTAGAAGATTTCAGAATGCGATCGAAAGCAATCTCTACATGAATACATGACAATCGTGGTTCTTCAACCCTGAGGTAGTGTTTGGTTGGATGGAATAGAGGGGGAATGTAATATTATTCCCTATGCCCCACTTATTTCATTGTTTGGTTGCAACTTATAAACAAGAAATATGTGGGTCATAAGGAATAGATAATGAATATTATTTCCTATGCATGGGGAATATTATTCCTTACATCAATCCAAGGAATAGTATTCCTTGTCTATTCCTTATGATATTTTTCTATATTATCCTTCAATATTTATAATATTACATAATAATAATAATAATAAAATATTAACTTAATTTTAATAATGGTTTATCTTAAATAGATAATTATTATTTTATTATTCAATATTATTTTAATATTTTTTAAAAAAGATTTAGTTTTTCATGAAAATAAATAAATAATAGTTTTTATTATTTTAAATTAATATATTATTTTACATTAATCCATATTTTTATCATGCTGTTATTAGTTAAAATAAATTATAACATAATTTTATTATATTTTTAGAAGGGTATTTTGGTCTTTTTTCTATATTATCATTCAATATTTATAATATGAATATAAAAATTAAATATTCAAATTATTTTTAATAATTACATATATTAAATAGATAATTATTATTTTATTATTAAATAATATTTTAATAGTTATTTTTTGAAGATTCAATTATTTTTTATGAAAATAAAATAAATAATAGTATTTTATTATTTTAAGTTAATAAATTATTTTATATTGATCCATATGTTTATTATATTATTATTAATTAGAATAAATTATAATATAATTTATTATATTTTTAGGAGAGTATTTTAATCATTTCCTCTCAATTTATTGTATATTCTTCGTGTTAACTAAACAAAGTAAATATATTCAATTTTATTAACAAGGATATTTTGGTTATTTGACTTTCTATTCTTTATCTATTCATTATGCTAACCAAATAAAGTAATTCTATTCTTGGCTTATTTTACAATGTCAACCAAACAAAGTAATATTATTCCTCATCTATTCTATTTCTTGTCTATTCCTATTCCTTATGAATTCACTCCATCCAACCAAACACACCCTAATATTTTGCAATCATCGACGTTCACACATCGAGATA
Organism: Canna indica; assembly: GCA_034359265.1. Taxonomy (NCBI): domain Eukaryota; kingdom Viridiplantae; phylum Streptophyta; class Magnoliopsida; order Zingiberales; family Cannaceae; genus Canna; species Canna indica. Next base: position 19,790,301 of record CP136892.1, read on the forward strand.
AGTTTGAGGCATATCCATCGGGTAATCTGAGTTCTTTGATCCATTGACAAACATCTTTCATTTGTTGTTTATTTAACACATACAGCCTCTTACAATATATTTTCAGATCATGTCAAGCCTTCATGTTATCTTTACTTTTTCCATAAACATCCATCAAAATGTTAAAAATATTATCAAACACATTTTTCTCAATGTACATGATGTTCAAATTATGTTGAATCAGTAATGAACTCCAATACAATAATTCCCCAAAGATACTTTTTTTGACCCAATTGTGTGTTTGACCAAAGCCTCACACTCTTTCATTCTGGTCAAACACTATCTCTGGAAGTGCTGAAACACGTGCTAATATTTGTTCACCAAATAATAATAGTGGTTGCTCATCCCTTTCGACTCTGCCCTTGGTAAATTTAACGATTCCTTCGATACCGATGGTTAGCCGGTAGGAATCGACAATGATAATCAAAGAATGAAACTTTTCGTCTATTCTAAAGATTGGATGATTTAGAGTGTTTCATATAATACAGACAAGAGAGTCATCTGTGCGTGCTCCAACTAGACAACATGCCGAAGGCCGGGGAATCATTCTAAATTTTGACAGCATCTCCCTACAGTTTTTCGAATACGCATATCATCTGGGCGCGTAGCGAAGAACGAGTGAGATACAGTAGCCAAAATTTATGAATGAGTATCGATAAAAAGAAATAACTAAGTGCAATACAAATAACTATGTTCCCAAATTATCCAATTATGGGCAATTCAAGGCTTGTACATTGTATAAAAGATCATCTACTTCGTTTAAATGAGCATACAACACCCGAACGGATCTAAGGTTCTGCTAAATCATATCTGACTCGTCAATACGTACGTGAAATGTATCAACTCGTCATAATTATCTTCTAAATTTGTGAATGCAGGCGCGAGTCCACAGTGGACGACGTCAACACGAGTCCACAGTGAACGTCGACGAGAGTCCACAGTGGACTATGTCAGCGCGAGTCCACAGTGAACATCGACGCGAGTCACTACAAAAAAATAGGGTATCACCAACGGACAAAATCCGTTGGTAATACTCAAAAATCCGTTGGTAATACATTACCAACGGATTATCGGTTGGTAAATACGTCGGTGATGACCATGCTAGGTATTACCAACGGATATTATTATATCCGTTGGTAACACCAACGGTAATTAAAGTCTGTTGGTAACACCAACGAAAAATATTATCAGTTGGTAACACCAACAGAAATATACTCTGTTGGTGATACCAACGAATCACTATTCGTTGGTGTCACCAACGGATCATACTATGTTGGTATTACCAACGGAGATAATATCCGTTGGGAATACCAACAGATATCATCCTTGTTTACGCTGACATATTCAACAAAGGTATCTGTTGGTATTACCAACTGACATCCGTTGGTATTACCAACAGAAACATTTGTTGCTAATACATTTTAATTAAAATGCTCATACCCATATGAATTTTCATTTTCCTGTATACAACCTATAATCACACATCAAATTTTTTATTTACCCAATCACAAATATATATACAAGTCAAGAAAAAAAATTCATATTTCATAACCAAAACCAAACATTTACAATCGAGTATATTATCAAACAAATACAAACATTACTAAGTCAAATTTTCCCTAACATTAATCGAATTGTGTAGTGCAAAATCATAACCAAATACAAATCTTAACCAACATCATAACCCAGATGGAGGTGGAGGTGGAGGTGGAGGTGGAGGTGGAGTGGAAGCTGAAGGTGAATCTGTTGATTGGAAAGAGTTGATTGGAAAGCCGAGTTGTGTTAACATCAACCGAACTTGAGCTTCCACTTGTGCTTGTACTTGCGACTGCACTTGTGATTGTTGTGATTGCATTGATGCTTCCAATTCAGTAATATACTGTCGCATGGATGTCATCTCAGTTTGCATCGCATTCTACTCATTCATTCGACCATGGCCCGATGTACTAGATTCTGCTGAGCTAGAACTCCCCATAATGGATTTAACATTCTCTCGACATCCAAAACCGTAAACTCGATTATGAGATGGATGTCCAGAGGCATTAATCCATTCTTCTGGATCTAAAATGGGTTGTGATGCTACATCTGTACCATACTTTTCTATGATCGATACCTCATAAGCCTCCTGCACAATGTTTTATAAAAATAGTTAATTACGATATTTTAAAAAGAAGCAACAAATAAAATAAATACATACCGCAACACTCTGCGATTTGTTGTCGATATAGTCACCCTCACCACTATTACGCTTATGAGTATGCTTAAACAACTCAAGATGGGTTGGGGGTCGGTTCAACTTTTCTTCCTACAAAAAATGACAAATAATATTTAATTAATAATATTTTAAAAAACATATAGGATAACAAATTCTATTAATATCATACCAATTTTCGTCGATGAGCCACAAATGAAATAGATCCACCTGTATGTCGTGTGACGTCACTATCTACCTCTTTCTTACGATTTTGAAGAGCAACTTCGGATTTTCTCCTCCACTTCTCCGTGACCCAATGCTCACTAATTAGTTGATTCCACACATCTGGAGATATCCATGGAGGGCCAAATCCATTAGTTCGACTAATATCATCAGTATTGGCCTTTCTTTTCGCATAATTTCTTGCATCAGACATATTGTCAGAAAAGCGTCGACAAGCTATTCTATCCCATATTTCATGAACCTCGCTTGTCCTAGATGGATCCCAACGATAGACTGTCTGAAAAAAGACAAATATGTTAATGAAATGATAGTTGACAATATTCTAAAAAAGTACCAATTTGATGCAATTATATGATCACACAATCAATCATGGCATATGCAGGTTTGATGCAGCCAACCTTCTTTACTTCAGCTAAATCTTTTGTTTACCAATAACATGATGAGTATGGGTTTGATGCAATTATATCATCTATTACTTCAGCTAAATCTTCTATTACTTCAGCCAACCTTCTATTGGTACACAATCAATAATTTGATGCAATTATATGATCACACAATCAATCATGGCATATGCAGGTTTGATGCAATAATATCATCATATGCAGTTATGGCTAAAACTTACTAAGAAGCTTTCTTGTGTACCAATAACATGATGAGTATGGGTCAAAAACTGTTGTAATATGAGTAGATGTCTATCACACAACCAATCAGTAAGTCATGTGGAGCAGTGACCCATAAGGCTATAAATTCAAGTGCTGGGTTGGACATACCGTGGATAAGCAGTAATAACTATAGATATAAATGACTTCAGGAGGCAAATCATCAACATAATGATTTCTATCTTTGAGTCTGCAATAACTAAGGAATATCTTGAGCATGAACTAAATGGAATGACCCTTGATTCCTATCAAATACTTTTTTTCTCTATTGTTGTTGTTCTCTCATGAGAGGTGATGGTTCTCTTTTAATTCCTTGTGCAAGCAATGGATAACAATAGATTGTTTATAATAAACAAAGGTATTAGAACAGGCCATGGTATTAGAACAGCTTATGGGCAGTAGAACATTATTTCTTGGTCTAATGACTTTGTGCCAAAGAGAAAACATCTAGATAAGTAAAGCTAAAAAGCACCACATACTAGTATCCTGATACTGATATTGACTGATATACTGAAAAAGGAAAAGAAGCTGCATTTGCAGTGCAGTGAAGTGCGTTGAAGTACAGTGAAGATGGTAGGTGTTTTAACTACCCATTTGCATTAAAGAAATGCAATGATGATATATCTATATTTTTTTTTCTGAGTTACTTGACAATATGCATTTATGCCTGCTTCCCTAAGGCTGGCTTGTCTAATGAGTTGTTACCTTCCTGTGATATTATTATTTGGAGATGGAACTGCAACAGTTAGCAGCTATTGAAGAGAGGTTCCACAAGGCTCTATCAGTTTGATCTACCATGGGATGGGGGCCAAAGTTCTTGATGCCTCTGTTTTCCCATCTGCAGAGGACAGTGAGGAAGGGGCCTGGGTGTTCTTAACTGAAAAGGCAGGATTTTTGGCAATACCAAAAAGGCTACTTGGTGGGGTGGAACCACCGGAGCGGAGTTTGTCTAGGAAGGGGAGCTCAAACAATAGGGTAAGTCTGTTATGGATACTTTAGCTAAATACTGGGCAATAACCAGAGGAGCTGAATTTGTGGCTTCACCTGTAGTGTCATCGTTGCTCTTGGATAAGCAGCAGAAGCATCATAAGTATCTCCAGTTTCTTGCTTTGACCAAGTGCCATGAGGAACTCTGAGTTCCAATCCTTATTTATGAGCATCTTATTAGACTTGATGCAATGTAATTGCAATCGTAACTGTGTTGTTCTATCATTTTCATGCTTGAGGCAGCTTTGTATTGCGCACAAGTAATGCAAATTTTATCATGGAACTTGGTGAGAAACTTTCTAGTATCAGTCAATATCAGTATCCTGATAAGCTGGAGCTTCTTCCTATTCAGTATCATTTCTATATCAGTCAATATCAGTATCAGGATAAGCTGGAGCTTCTTCCTATTCAGTATCCTGATACTGATATCCACATGAGCTTCTTCCTAGTAGTTTTGTCCATGTAGATGTGGATTCTCATGTAAACAATTTGTATGAAAGTAATAAAATGGTCAATACTCATGGGCATGATGCAACAACAAACTGGATATGGAAATAACTGTATATTAAAATTTGACTTGCTTTATAGGAAAATACCTTAAATTTGTCCCAAATGAATTCCTTCACATGTGATGGTACTTGAGACCAACATGGCCATGCACCCGTGAAATTTGCCTTAATTATTGATGAAATATCTCGTACTATTTCTGTCTCGGGGAAGCTGCAAAAAAGAATGTTAACAAATATCTTGTATTTACAAATGATGGTGTTTGAATATCTGACTACATATATACCTTTTCTTATCAATAATTAGTAGGCGTCTATCATCTGGTGTCTCTGGCAGTTGTGAAGGCTGATTTGGTCCTCTTCCTCGACTTTGATGTGAAGTACCATCACTTTGTGTAGGAATAGATGTGTCATGTATAGACGTAGATGGTATAATAATAGGAACTGATGACGTCAAAGGCAAATTCACTGAAGGTTGTGAGGGTAACGATGCTGCCGATGTCGACGGTGTAGGAATACTAGGAATATTAGGTGTTTCTATGGGAACAGTAATAGGTACAGGTACAGATATAGGTATCGTGGGTGCTAAAGAGTCAATCACAGGTACAGGTTCAACTATCATGGGTGCAGAAGAAATGATCACAGGTGGTACAGGTGTATCTTCAGATGATGAATGTATAGAAGTGGTAGAAGGGTATTTACTCAAAGGAGGACGCCCTCGTCCTCGTCCTCGACCTCGACCTCGACCTCGACTTCGTGTATTCACCATTACTTAATAAAATAAATGAAGCATATATAAATAATTAACGATGTATAAACATATAGTGCCATCCAAATTATGATAAAATACCCTATTTTGTTAAATTCCTATGCAACTGGAGACTATAGACTTGAATATGTATCAAGCTACCTCATGTCAAAACAGTGGGTGTCTGTCACTAGAAATCCTTATCCTTAACTACATTAACTGTGTGCTCTCTTTGATTTTAATGAGCTCACACCAGGTTGTCATCATAGGAAGAAGTCTCCGGCAGCAACCAGTGCCACCAATCTCATTGCTGGAGATCTCATTTCAGCCATCTTCCTTGAGATGCAGCGACCCATGATGAGATCTCAAAGCCAAGTCCAACATAGAAATCCTTAATTGCTTACTAATGGAGTTAACTGTCACTAGAAATCCTTAATTGCTTACTAATGGAGTTAACTGTCACTAGAAATCCTTATCCTTAACTGCAACTCAAAGTGGTTACATGAAATTTCTACATAGCTTCTCAATAATCTTAAGGTTGGGCCAGTTTAATATTAATTATCATTACTGAACACTACATGAGCTACTTTGGTTTCATTGGGTTAGAGTGAAATAATTATCCATGTGTAAGTTATGTACCTACTGATTATATCATGCTCTAGTCAACAATAATCTCATCACTCTACTTCAACATCCTCTATTTCCAGTACTCTCAGCAAGAAGTATCAAAACTCCGTCAGCAATAATTACAAAGCATAAATAGGTATATATCAGTTATTAATTAATTACTACATGCAAGCATAATCATGAAATAACATATAAAGCAGCCTGTGCCTCTAAAAAACTTAGTTTACCAAGAACTTGATGGGTGAGTCTCTTGACTCCATGAGCCTAAGGGACCTTAAGTAGCTTGAGAGTAGATTGGAGAAAGGCATCAACAAAACCTAGTTACTAATTCACTATTACTGGATGCTTCAGAAGTGCTTACTGACACCATATATTGCATCCTCAAAAGTAGAATCTCAGTTCACACATCAAATTGTATAATGTTAGTTATTCAACAGAAATTTCATAGAAAAGGTTCCAACTTCTGAAAAACTGAGTAACATATTCACATAAAAAATAGAGTAATATGCAATAAATTTACTTAGTTGAAGAACAAAATAAACATTTGATGACAAACATATTCACATAAAAAACAGGAAAAAGAAAATACCTCCTCTAGACTTAAAGACATAGTTCATTTAGTCAATGACTTAAAAAAATGATATTGTGCATGATACCTTGGTTCCCTGAGTTCTTGATACAGTTAATTCAAAGTGTTGGCAAATCCTTCAGAAGAATCTGTTTAATAGAAGAATGGTTGCAGTAATTAGCAGATAATTATATTATGGATCTGTTTTATATTACTTTCAGTCAATGAAGTTTAAAGTGAATGAAATGATCCCATGGGCATATTTCTAAGTGAATGAAATGATCCCCCAGCCACATTCTCTTTACGAAAATTATAGAACACTACTATATTAATTTGATGATTGCTTTTGGACAAGATGCAAACCTTAATTAACTTGGAATTCCTCCACTTCAGCAAGACCAATTGGCAGCAACTTCCACTTCTTGTAGCTCTGTAAGGATTAATTTTAAGCAATTACAACCCAATAACACCACCTGAACTATGTACCTTTAGAGAAAGGGGAAATTATGAAGGAACTCAAACATCAAGCATAAAAATAATTCAAACATATTAGATAGCCAGTCATGTCTGCATTAGAAATAAATTACAAATAGTGACTCCTCAACTATAAGGCCTCGGGGCCCACTAAACACATATATTAGATAATTTGAGAAAAGTATAATAGAAGTTTAAAAAATTTCAATCATCATTCTCCTCATTTGACAAACACTCATCAACTTCAACATCTTCAGTATCTTCATCTTCAATGTCAACAGCATTTGCTTCTTCTTCATCAACTTCAACATCTTCAGTATCTTCATCTTCAGTATCTTCATCTTCAATGTCAACAGCATTTGCTTCTTCTTCATCAACTTCAACATCTTCAGTATCTTCATCTTCAGTATCTTCATCTTCAATGTCAACAGCATTTGCTTCTTCTTCATCCTCCTCAACGACATGTGTTTGAGTTCTCAAGAAAAATTCTTCATATTGATCTACCTCATCAACTACTCCAACATTAACTAATGCATTGGATGCATCTAACTCTGTTGTAGGCATAATAGATTGTACTGCTTCAACCTCATCCTCTTGAAAAAAATCATCGATATGTGGAGGGATATTATCATCTATTTCTTCAATGTCTTCATATCTATTTCTTGCTTTAATTTTGCATGCAACCCACCAATCACTCCTTCCTTTTTTCTTTGAGGGGTAACTCGTGTAATAAACTTGTTGAGCTTGCTCGGCTAACACAAAAGGAGCATCAATATAAAGTTTTAACTTGTGATTGATTTCAACAAGTCCATGACGAGGATGTACCCTAACTCCTTTTTCGGTATCAAACCACTCACATTTAAATAACACCACCTGATTTCCTTCACCAAAGTATTCTACCTGTACAATATCAATCAGGATGCCATAGTAATCACGATCATAATCATTGTAACAACTGCCCTTAACACAAACACCATTGTTTATTATTTTCTTTCCATGTGAATATTCCTTGGTGTGAAACTTATATCCATTAACAAAATAACCCTTCATAGATCGAACAAATCTTTGTGGGCCTTGTGCAATGGCAAGAATTCGACTATCAATCGTGTCAATATTATGATTAACCTATCACAAAAAGAAGAAAAAGAATAATTTATAATATAGTCATGATTATTCATATTGAGACAAAAATTATTATATTATTCAACTTACATAGTCTCTCAACCATTTTGGAAATTCTCTATCTCGTAACTTCTCAAGCTCTGCGTCAGTCAAATGTAGTTCTCTTTGCATAACGATATTATTAAACTCACAAAAAAACAATAAAGTTTACATTAATATAAAGTAAATATACGAAATAATTAACACTACTATACGTACTCAATGAAAGGAGAGATCTCTTCACAATTCATAAGTACGTAAAGCTCAATTGCTTTATACTCATTTTCGTCGACCCTCCTATAACGCCCAACAGCCCCACAAGGTCGACCAGGATAGGTAAAGATAGATAGACGTCCCATGGTAGTTGGAACTCCACCATCATCATTTCGAGGTACTTGATTGAACCTTGTGTGTATCTTTTGGTCCAGGAATAAAATGAACAAGAAATTAATATTTCTTATATAATACATATATATATATATATATATATATGTATGTGTGTGTGTGTGTTTTTCACAAATCAATTCAACCTTGTGTGTACCTTTGGTTCGAAGTAAAAAGAACAAAAATTAGAAATTTCCTCAATGATATATGCTTCACAAATTGATCCTTCGACATATGCTCGATTTTTCACTTTTTTCTTCAATTGAAGCATATACGTGAAAATATTCTTAGAAATTAAGACGTAATTTTTTTCAAAAATTTCAATCAAGAATAAAAAGGAAGATGTGTTACCTTTCAAATCTATACATCCATCTATATTGTACCGGACCACCAATTTTAGCCTCATAAGCTAAGTGAACAGGGAGATGCTCCATAGAGTCAAAAAAACTTGGTGGAAATATTTTCTCAAGCTTGCATAGTATCTCGACAATGTTTAACTCAAGTCGTTCTACATCCTCAATTCGCAACACACTTGAACACAAGTCCCGAAAAAATAAACTCAGCTCAGTTAATGCATCGCATATTGGATCAAGTAATAAATCACGAAATGCAATTGGAATAAGCCTTTGCATGAAAACATGACAATCGTGACTTTTCATTCCATAGAATTTGCAGTCATCTATATTTACACACCGACTTATGTTTGAAGCATAACCATCGGGAAATTTTAATTCTTTAACCCATTGACATACTGCTTTGATTTGTTCTTTGTTCAACACAAATGAGGCTCTCGGCTTCAACATTTTCCCATTAACATGCTCTAATTCTAATTCGGGGCGCTTGCAATACTTAGGCAAATCAGCTCTGGCCTTGACATTGTCTTTTGTTTTCCCCTTGATGTCCATCACTGTATTGAATATATTTTCAAATACATTACGTTCAATATGCATCACATCTAAGTTATGCCGAATTAAATTTGTATGCCAATACGATAAACTCCAAAAGATACTTTTTTTAACCCAATTATGTTGTTGGCCAAATCCAGAAATTCTAGCATTAATACATTGATTTCCAAATTGAATATCAGGCAATTTATTGACACGTGCCTTTATATCATCGCCCGATAATCGTAGAGGTGGAATATCTCTTTCAATTCGGCCTTTCATAAATTTATCTCTTTGTCGTCGATATGGATGATCAAGAGGGAGAAATTGACGATGACAATCGAAAAATGATATCTTTCTCCCATTTTCGAGAACAAAAGCTTTGCTACGCTCTAAACAATAGGGACAAGCTAATCTCCCGTGTGTGCTCCATCCTGATAGCATAGCATATGCAGGGAAGTCGCTGATAGTCCACATAAGTGCTGCTCTCATTTGAAAATTTTGTTTTCTAAAGACATCATATGTCAAAATTCCATCAGACCATAACATGTTCAGTTCATCTATCAATGGCCTCAAAAATATGTCAAGTTATTTACGTGGGCTCTTTGGTCCAGGAATTATCAAACTTAAGAACATAAACTGATCCTTCAAACACATAGATGGCGGCAAATTGTATACAGTAATGAGGACGGGCCAAACTGAATAGGGAATAGAAGAATGCCCGAATGGGTTGAAACCATCGGTGCACAATCCTAATCTGACATTCCTTGGGTCAGAAGCAAATGAAGGATGGTGAGCATCAAATTGTTTCCATGCCTCACTATGTGCAGGATCTGCAACAACGTCGAAAGTAGGATTCTTAGCATGTCAAATCATATGCTTTGCAGTTTTTTCAGACATAAAAAGCCTTTGAAGTCTTGGTGCTATAGGGAGATACCGTAAGACCTTATACGGTATATTTTTTCGTCTACCATTATTTAATAGTCTTGGCTTATATCGAGCATGTCCACACACTGAGCACTGCGTTAAATTTGTTGTTTCTTTATAAAACAACATGCAATTATTCTGACATGCATCTATCTTCTCGTACCCAAGTCCTAATTTCTTCATCATCTTCTTTGTTTTGTAAAAATTTTCTTCCAACTTTGCATCTTCTGGTAGCATATCTTTAATTATTAACATCAGCCGATCATAGCAAGCTTCACTCATGTTAAACTCAAATTTGCAATTAAGCAACTGTGACATGGCTGATAGCCTACTTTGACTCTTACAACCACTCCACAATGGCTCATCTGCATAATTCAGTAATTCAAAAAACTTGGCAGCTTCATCATTTGGTCTTTCTTCTCCAATACCTTCAATACCGATTGCATCCACCACCATAGTTCTATACGGATTTTGAGGAGCATCAAAGCTTTCTGATTGAGGAATGCTTGAGGATTCATCAACTTCTTCACTTGTCAACTCCCCATGTGCAATCCATTGTGTGTAGCCAGATATAAATCCCTTCGAACATAAGTGATATTCCACCTCATCTCGACAATGAAATTGAAGATTATTACATCGTCGACATGGGCACCTAATTTTATCACTAGAAACATATTGAGTTTTGGAGTATGCAAAATCAAGAAATCCCTTGACTCCTTCCATAAATTCATTAGTCAATGCTCCTCCAATTATCCGACGTTTCATCCAACTACGATCGATATACATTTTGATTAACTCTTTTCAACCTAGCAACAATATTAAGCACATTAATTATTACATGCACAACATACAAAGGGAACCTTCGGTTTAAAGCAGCAGTTGAAAATGAGGTTGATGCAAAAGTGAAAGTGCTAAGAACTGATAGAGGAGAATTCACCTCTAAACCTTTTGTGGTTGTGATGAACATGGAATAAAACGCTTACTGCAAGCTATAGACCCCAACAGAATAGGGTTGGGGAAAGAAAAAATTGAGTTTTGGTAGAAATGACTAGATGTCTGCTAAAGGGAAGTAAGCTGCCTAAAAACTTGTGGGCAGAGGCTTTTAAAACTCCAGCATATATTATAAATAGAAGCACAACCAAAGCATTGCTTGAGAAAACATCATATGAAATTTGGTGTGGAAGAAAACTAGATCTCGGTCATCTAAGAAAATTTGGGTATGTAGCTTATTGCCACATACCTAAGCATAGAAGAAAGAGGCTAGATATTTCAGGGCTGAAATTTGGTGTGGAAGAAAATCAGATCTCAGTCATCATAGAAAATTTAGCTAACAGTTCAAGTTCAGGGTTGATATGATCAGGACGAAGCTGAAATTGTGAATTCTTAAATTTCAGGGCTGAAAATTTATCAACTTAATGTAAAATCTGCATTCTTAAATGGAGAACTCAAAGAAGAGGTTTATGTAGTTCAACAGTTCAACCAAAGGGTTAAAGGAAAGGAACAAATGATCTATAGGCTAAAGAAGTCCTTATATGGCCTAAAGCAAGCTCTAATGAGCTGGTATGAAAAAATTGATAGTTACTTTGTTACTGAAAAAAAATTTAGAGAAGCAGGAATGAACACACATTATATACAAAAGAAGATGAAAATGAAGATATTCTAATTGTTCTTCTCTATGTGGATGACTTGCTTTATTGTAGTAACAATGAAAAAATGAGAGAGGAGATCAAGAACAAAATGTTCAAGACTTTTAAGATGACTAATCTGGGTGAGATGAAATTCTTCCTAGGTTTGGAAGTTCTATCTCATTTCATGAATGATCCCAGAGCAGTACACTTCAAGACAGCAAAGAGAATCTTGAGATACTTGAAGGGGACATGTAATTATGGATTACATTTGGGAAGAGACAATGATCTGAAACTACTGGGGTATTTTAATAGTGATTGGGGAGGATAAATAGTTGATAGGAAAAGTACTACTGAATATCTATTCAAAGTTGGAGCAAGTACAGTGTGCTGGTGTTCTAAAAAGCAGAATTCAACTACATTATCTTCAGCCGAAGCTGAATATGTATCAACTACTTCAGCAAGCTGTCAAGCAATTTGGATGAGAAGAATTTTATTGGACTTTGGGATTAATTTGACACAAGCTACATGCATATAGCTTGCAGGAGAAGATGGCAGGCATTGAAGCTCTTTCCACTTTAGTGCGGTCTTTGTCAAGGGATGCTACAGAGAGTGGAGAAGCAGTAGGGTTGCTGTTGGCTTTGTCCGAGATCGTAAAAGTTCGACAAAGAATTGGTAGAATCCGAGGTTGTATGGTGATGCTAGTGACACTGCAAAATGGCAATGACACTGTTGCATCACAATGCGCAGAGAGGTTATTGAGTGTGTTATCAGCCAATGCACACAATGTGCTTCTTATGGCAGAGGCCGGCTACTTCGTACCATTAGTACGCTATCTAAAAGAAGGTACTTTCAAAAAAATCTTCTTAATTTCTAGTCAGCTAAAGATGAAACAATATCCATATTGCATTCTCTAAAACCAATCAAGAAAAAAGCTTAAAACAACACAAGCAGTAGAGTAAGTTGTAACATTCATATTTTTCTGATAAAAGCATTCTTCTTCACCCAATTAAAAGCCATACCAATGAATTTTCAATACCATAATATACTCTATTCATTACGTTCTTCAACCAAAAATTCAAGAATCAATGCTAACATCCAATATCATGTATCCACATTCAAAAATGAAAACATTTTAATCTAAAATCATGTATCCACATTCAAAAATGAAAAATAAATCCTACTAACTTTCTCCATTCAATTCAAGTCTAGGGTCATATATCTCAAAGTCTCTAAAAAAAGTTTCAAGATGCATTCTACTATCTTATTATAGAGCCTTGTTATGTCTGAAATTTCTATCACATGTAGTGTAGTATTTGTTTCTTTTGCACCATATGACTAGTGATGGATAGACTGACCTGATTTAGATTCTTTCTTTCTAGAGCCTTGTTATCTTATTATAGAGCCTTGTTTTTTGCTGCCATTTTAAAACTGGTGGCACAACTAGTTCCTGATTTAGATTCTTTCTTTCTCCTTATAATTTCCATATAGTTAATGAGGTGTATTTTGCAATGTTTACAGGCTTCCTCACATGGGGAGGAAGGAATGACCTTATTCTATATCTGTTGTAACCCAACTTGTGGCTATAGATGGAGAGAAAGTTGATCAGTCAACTCACAAATATGATGAGCTAGACCAGTTTACAAATAATCAAACAACTCCATGCATGCCTGAGTAGTTCATACATGCATCAGGATTGACATCACTTTTCCGTCAGTAGCTTGCAGTGCTATTGTTGCTTGTGTAGCAGTACCATTTCCATTCTACATTGTCACTTGTTTTGGACATCCCATTTACTTGCTTACATCTATTTAATCGATTTTTCATTAATCATGATATATACATGCCCTTTGTTTGCAACTGTTACTAAAAAGAGAAGACCTAACGCATGAAGTGTTATCAGGTTAAATTAGATCAAGGGATAGAATCTGTTTCTTAGCCAAAAGATGCCAGAATGAAAATTATCAAGCATCTCATCGTGTAAGCATCTCATCTTTATATGAGATCTTGTGATTAGTAAAAAATGTGGATAGATGGTGAGAGTGGAGACGAGCATTAACAAAAATTTGACCTTCATTAACTAAATTTAAAAGCATCTCTAATATTTGACTAAAATCGCAACTAAAATCATTTGAACATCATGAAATCGCAACTAAAATCATTTGAACATCATGAAATCGCAACTAAAATCGAACCTCCACAATCGAATGGGAAATCGAGTGCTTGAAACCCGTAGAAGGGAAGGAATTCACTCGTCGGTCGGCTGTCTGTGACTACTTGCGCTTCCTCTGAGCGCTTCCTGCGCTTCGCCACAAAGTAACAGAGGATTAGGGCACGAGGAAGGGAAGAAACCTGTAGAAGGGGAGGGAAGAAATAAAAACTTGAATCAGCTGGGGGGGAATTAGAAGGAACCTGCGCACGCTATCTGTGATGACTAGCTCGAACCGATAATTTTGTCGGCTGCGGGGAAGAAAACTGTGCGAAAGGAGTCTGCGGGGAGGGAACCGGCGGGGAAGGAAACTGTGGGGAAGGAAGAAATGGCTTTGTCGGCGCGGCCTGGGAAGAAGGATGACGAGTGGGAGAGGGGGAAGAAAGACGAAGACGATGCTTTGTCGGCGTCGACTGAAAAAAAAGAGGCGCGAGAAATTATTTTGACGAGTGGGAGAGGGGGAAACTAAAGTGGTCGGCCGAAATGAGAGGGGGAAAAAAATTTGGTCGGCTGAAACGAAAAAAAAATGCTAATTTACCAACGGATTATGTATCCGTTGGTAATTTTGTTGGTAATACCAACAAATTATATCCGTTGGTAAAAATTCTGTTGGTGAAGCTATGTTTTCTTGTAGTGAGTCCTTAGGTTTCAGCCCCAACGCCGACGCCAGCGTCCACAATGGTTTAGTTTTTTTTCTCTAATTGAACTAACTCGGTGTCATTGTTAATAGTAAATAATTGAATTAACTCGAGTATTGGACTAACACTAATTGAATTAACTCGAGTATTGGACTAACACTAATTGAATTAACACTAAATAATACTAACATTACTATATAACCCTAATTAATTAACACCTAATTAACATTAACAATTTAATTGAACCTAAATAAATTAACATTAACAATTTAACTAAACTCTAAATTAATTAACTGTAAATAAAATATTAAGGTTTAATTAAACTCTAATCCTAACCGTAGCCGCTGGCGATGAGGAGGAGAGGGATAGGCCGTCGGCGATATCTCGTCGGCTGCCGGGTGGCAGACCAATAGAGGAGGGGGCGGGAGACCAAGGGAGGAGAGCGGGCGGCGGCAGTCAAATAAAAAAGGTAGGAGATGGTCGAAGAGATACCTGGAGGCGAAGAGAAGGCCGAAACCAGGAGGAGGAGGATGGGCTAAAAACGGCTGCAGCAGCGGCGAGAACGTACGAAGGAGAAGAAAGAAGAAAGAAAGGGGGCAGGGGCGAACGTAAATAAAAACATCCATCACCAACGGTTGAGTCGGCTATTGCTAAGCCGTTGCAAATAAAGAATATCATAACCAATGGCTGACGCGGCCCTCAAAAGCCGTTGGTGATAAGTTTTTTTATTTTTTCATCGCGAACGCACCACCGACTCTAGCAACGGATGCAGAAGCCGTACGCTAATGTATTATTAAGTCACCAACGGCCCATGTGGCTCTCACGAAGCCATTGCTGATAAGTTATTTTATTTGCGTGTCGCGTGCGCACCATCGACTTATAAGCCACGGCCCGAGAGGTCGTAAGCATGTCGTTGCAAATGTTGGTATATCTGTAACTGCCCGAGCGGCCATAAGAAAGTCGTGGGTCGCTCCGATGGCTCAAGCGGCCATGGGTGATGGTCGTCGGTGAAAGTAACATTTCTAGTAGTGTCAGAGCCCTTAATGACCCCAACCGCGGTCTTGCCTTATGCTCCTCGGCGAGCTCGGCTTGATCTCAAGTGCGGCCCTTGACGTCAACGCCGCTACTTTCGGCCTCAGAGCCCTATAATAATCCCGAGCGCAGTCATGCCTTACGCTCCTCGATGAGCTCGGCTTGACCCAAGTGCAGTCTTCGGCCTTAGTATCGCTACTTCCAGCCTCAGAGCACTTAATGACCCCGAGTGCAGTCCTACCTTACGCTCCTCAGTGAACTCGGCTTGACCCCAAGTGTTGTCCTTGCCTTAGCATCGTTACTTCCAGCCTCAGAGCCCTTAATGACCCCTAGCACAGTCCTGCCTTACGTTCCTTGGCGAGCTCAGCTTGACCCCAAGTGTGGTCCTCGACCTCAGTGCCGCTGCTTTCGGCCTCAGAGCCCTTACTACTTTTGGCCTCAGCGCCCTTGAAGACTCAAGCACCCACGCCCTCAACTCTCAAATGGAACCCTCAGCCCCGGCTACCACTCCCGAACTCTACTCTCAAAACTGATTTCATTGGCTACGGGAACATGATCCCTAGCTCCTTGGCTCCAGTCGCCACTATCAAGCTCCCACGCTCTCAACAAGCATTTTGCCGCACACTCTCAATTGCCATTCCCCGACTCTATCACCAAAAGATTCGGTTTTCACAGCCATTCAACAACCCTGACCAAGAAGTGCCAAGACAGTCTCTCGCTCTGACAGATAAAATACGGCAACATCCACCGAGACATACAACTTACAACCAACAAAGATGCAAATCAAAACAACACAGCAGGAAATCAAATGCTTATAGGCGTAAACACAAACACTTGAAAGGACAATTGTCAAACATCCAAAGTGAGCAAAAGACTTAAACACATCACGGGGCAGCAATCCAATATAGACAGTCATCCATACAGCCCACAGACGGGCAACTTTAAATATCACAAACTTACTAGTAAAGAGTCGAATATGCCTCAGTAGGCGCAGACTCGACATCATCCACCAAATTCTCCACCGCATCTATCACGAGAGGATGTGGCACGTAGACAAGAGCTGACGGCTCCCCCTTCGTGGGAACAAGAGCCTCTTCATCCTATTCTATGGGATCCACCAGGACATCGTCCTTAACTATCTTGAACCATCTGACATCATCAAAGTTGGCCCCGAGGCAAGTAAACGAGCTTGTCTCATCGCCCTCCCAAAGCCATCAATGCAATAGTCGACAACTCCATCCTGATAATGCTCAACTTCACCTTTGAGACGTTGCACCTTTGTCTCAAACCCTTGAATAACCTCCTTGGCCCGCTCTGCCCAAGCTCGGTCAAACTCTACTTCGACCCTTAGACTGGATCCCTCCACAATAGTCGCAGCAAACTCATGCTGAAGTTTATCCAACTCCATCCTAGCTCAAGCCAGTAGACACATTCTCGACCTGCCTTGCCTGAACATTGCATTCAAAAGCAGTAACACTCAGACGCTCAATTTCATAGACTTTTGCCCCGAGAGTCTTCTTCGCCTCTACGAGTTCGAGCCTCAACGACTTAATCTCCCAACCTTGAGCCTTGGACTCCTTCAACACAGACTCCTTCAACCTGCTTACCAGGCTCGTTGATTGAAGGCATTCAATCTGGACAACCTCCCACATATCCACTTCCTCCAATAAGTCCATCTAAATATTAAGTAGGAGACGATGTTCCTCACGAGGAATCATAATATGATGTTGACTCATCGATGGGGTGTCCTCCACTACTGCCGCCTTCGGCACCATAACTTCATCCTTCGTAGGGAACACGATCGCCCGAGAAGATAATGTTGGATTTAGGTTTTCAACCTTGGGATTAATCTCTTAATCTCGGTTTTGATGATAACAAACATGGACCTAATATTTCGTCGAGAAAAATCTTTCAGGTTCCATATCGATTAGCGTTCGATGTCCTCGATCAGAAAAATTGGAATAAATCAAAAAATCAGAAGGACATTGATCGTAGCGTGCGGGTTCATCGTGGAACATCTCAAAGATCGACGTATGCACCAAAGACGTATTGGACGAGCTCAAAGATCACATGGAAAGCTCTCCAAGTTGATGCTCGTTGAAAGCCGGAACCCGGAAATGAAGCACGCAAGAAAAATGGCTGAAAAATCAATATCAACCTTTGTTCGGTCGACCGAAGAGTGTAAGAAATTGGCAGTAGCCAATTCGGTCGATTGGTCGGTCGACCGAACACTGCCAAAAACTGGCAGTGGCTACTTCAGTCGACCGGTCGATCGACCTACAGAGGCCAAATAGGGGCAGTACCTCGAGCGATCGACCGAATTGAGGATCGCGCGTCTCTACTTCCCCTGTGTCGGTCGACCGAATTGCGGGAACACGGTCTTATGTCTAGGAGGTCGACCCGTCGGTTGACCGCACACAGAGAGAAAGGCAACGATCGTTTGAGCGGTCGATCGGTCAATCGACCGACCAATGGACCGAGCGGCTATAACGGCTAGATTTTAGCTCGTTGAGCTGTCATTTCTTTGAGAGGGTATAAATATACTTCATCTAACCTCTCTAAATATCTGCCTTCACTCTTATAGATTTAATTGAGGATTTTAGAAGTGATTTTAGCCTTTCAACGATCGATTGCAGCGAGCTCTACTCTTCCGTCGAGTTCTTCTTCAAGCGCCAACTACTTCCCTCAACTCTGCTGCAACACAAGATTCATCTTCCAGCAAGTTGAAGGATTGAAGGCCTGAAAAGAGTAGTTAATCTTATTTTATCCTTTAGCTATTTTCATTGTAATTTTAACTGTTACTTTTCTTGGATTTGAGATTGTACGAAGACCGGGTGTTAGGTCTTGTTGTGTGAGTGGTATCCTCGATGTAGAAGGAGTAAAGCCACTTGTGTAAACGTAGTTTGCTAGGATTAAGTGAGTTGTCCCTTAGGGTTGAGGTGGAAGAGTGCTCTCGATAAGAAGGCGAAGACTTCCGGGTGTGGAAGTGTCTTAGGTCGAGAGTGAGACTCTTCGAGTCAAAGTCCTTTGTGTAAGGGAAACCGATTTAATCTAGTTAAACTAGTTTGGAAATCCTAAGCGGGGTGCTTAGGTAGTGGAGTAGGCATTGGGGCCGAACCACTATAAATTTGTGTGTTTGCAGTAATTTATTGTTTGTATTAATTGTTTTATTATTTATCGCTTCTGCATCTAATCATCGAATTATAAATTGCCTAATTAGTTTAAGAGAACGATTAAAATTAATTTAGGCTAATTAATTTAGATAACACACTATTCACCCCCCCCCCTCTAGTGTTGTCATTCGCCTACAATTGGTATCAGAGTGGGTCGTAGATTGAGATTTCATCATCTCCTCTACATCATCTCTCGATCCGAAAAATGACACTAGAGTTGGTAGCGTCTACACCTCCTAGGTCCGATGAGTCTAATTTTGGTCTTTGGAAGAGTAGAATGTATACTTTTCTAAAGACTCAAGGTTTAGGTGTATTTGATATGACAAAGACAAAATATATTGAACCTAAGGAAAATATGGATTCATAGACCCAAGAACAAATTCATATGTTTGAATTAAATGCTACGACAACAAATTGCATATATTGTTCTTTGGAAAATAATATATTTGAAAAGATCATGCATTGTACTTCTGTCTTCGATATTTGGGCTTGTTTAAATGTCTTATATGATTATGCTAAAACCGAGGAGTTAGAAACTTTTAATGAAGGTAGTGATGACAATGGTCATCCTTTCAATACTAACATGATTTTTGAAGCTCAAAGTGTCTCTAGTCATAGGAGAGTCGAAAAAGGAAGGTGATTTGTCATGTGTGCCAAGAAAAAGGGCATGTAAAGAAGAACTTCCCTACTATGAAGAACAAGGCAAAGAAGAGGTCAAGTGCTTCCACCTTCACATCTCACTCATTTGAAGCACCCTCTACCCATGACTATGAAGCCACTTCCAAAGTGAGCCTCGAAACTACAAATAATGAGGTACTCTCTCCTTTATCTAGTCATGATAATGATAATGATAGTACTAGCTCTTCTAGTTCACATGATATGCAATATGATGAGTTAGTAAGTGAATACAAGAAAATGTATGTCTTGCTTGTTAAAAAAGATAATGAAAATAAAAGATTGAAAAAAGATAATATAAGGCTTAACCCTGGATGAATTAAAACTAGAAAATGAGAGAATGAAATCTAGTTCTTTTGATTTTTCCCATGATAGGTTGAAACTTGAGCTTAAGGACATAAAACTTGAAAATGAAAATTTGAAACTTGAGAATTCAAAAATTGTAAGTCAAAACAATAATTTAAAATCTCAATCTAAAGCCTTATATCAATCTCTTGATTCATTGAAAAATGAGGTTGTATCCTTAAATAAGAAAGTAAACGAATTGAAAAATATTTCATTTCCTAAGAACACAAGAACGAAAAATACTTATGTAAAGAATGCCAATGTCCATCATGTTCAAAATGCTAAGCATTCTACCATTAAACCTTATGTTCAAAAGAAGAATGTTTCCTTGAAGAATGCTCATGCTCATCATCCTCGTCATGTTAAGCATTCTAACTTTAGACCTCATGTTCACAAAAAAAACAAAAAGAAAGAATTTCAAAGTCATTGTTTTTATTGTGGTGCTTATGGGCATGCCATATATGATTGTGCATTTAAGATGAACACAAGTGGTGTTAAGACACTTTGGATAGCTAAGCCCTCTAACCCCCAATGACCCAAAGTCATTTGGGTACCAAATATCTCATCTTCTTTTGTAGGGGGAGCAACCACACTAGGATGAGATGCTGATGGTTGGTGGGAGTTGCATGAAGACTTAAAGTTTCACCAAATACAAGTTGCAACTTCGCATCGTATGGATGCCTTCGGTATGAAAAATTAACATCTATTTAATTTGGTATCATCTCCTATACCTCTTGTTTAAATTAGAGTTGGAGTTTGATATATGCTTAATATTAGTAGATTTTCCACTCTTGATAAGTTTCAAAAACGTTTTTGATTTTTGATTTCCGATCTCTTCGGAGACCTATGTAGCCTGTAATGGGCTCATGCGACCTTGCGGTTCTAAATCGTAGGCTCATTGTGGCCTTTCGGTTTTCAACCAATAGGAAGGGTTGGAGATCTTATTTTTCAAAATTTCATATTTTGAGATCTCTTGATTCATTTTGTTATCATGAATGATTTATATAAAAATAAATCCATGCTATTTAGTGAAGTTGAATTTGGAAAATGATACTTGATTTTTCACTTCGCTATTTAGTTTGATAGCTTGCATGTAAATTTGGTTTCATTTTCTAATAATAAAGTATATTTGCAAGTTATTGTAAATGGAAGGCTTATTAGAATAAAAATGATTAGTTTGGCTAAATCATCATGAATAAGATATAACTTTGATAAATTCAAATATTAATGTTATTCCTCAATGCTTAAGCTTAAATAATGTCTCAATACTCATGATTAAAATTGCATGGTAAACCCTTGAATTTGCTCTAGGTTGATACTTACTATTAGAGATATTCCTTTAAGTCCTAACTAGTTAAACATGTTTAGGGACATTATCCCTTAAATGTTTCACATCTTAAGATCTCTTAGATTCATTTTGATATCATGTTAACCTCCTTAAAATGAATCTTTACTATCTAGCATAGGTTAAGGTGTTTAAATAAAACTTTGCATTGAACATTTGCTATTTAGTATGCTAGCTTGCTAGTTGGCATATAATTTTATTTTGATACTAATGAAGCCTACTTGCACGTTAAGAAAGTGATAAACATTGGAAGGATATGCTATCATGAAGATAATTGAAAAGTAAATGACAAGTTTGGCAAAATTCTATTGAAATAGGTATGAATTTAATTTTTTTAAAAATATTTGTATTAAATATTCATGTTTAATGATGTCTCTATACTCATGATTAATTTTGCATGATAAATATTTGAATTTTCATGAGTAGATAATTTCATGATAACTAGGCAATTTAATGATATTAATATTGAATGAAATTGGACTAGTTTGAAATTTCTTATTAGAGACCTTATTTTGAGTAAACACCTAATGAACATGTTTAGATACACATATCACATAAGTCTAGGTAATTAAAATTAAAAATTCATGTCTAGATGAACAATGTGATAACTATATCATTTTAGAGGATTTAAGCTTGAAAAGTTTGACCCAAGTCAACAAATTGACTTGGACACTTCATTTTAAGTCCAAACTTCATAAACATATTTAGGGATAGGTATGACATGTTTCCAAGCACCTAGAATGAAAAATTCATATGTATATGAATAAAATGACATAGAGGTCAATTCATGCTTACCTCTTTTGAACCAAGTTGACCCAAGTCAACCAATTGATTTAGAAGTCTCATTTTCAATCCATATTTAAGAAACATGTTTAAATTTACTCATGTTAGGTATCCATATATTTAAGTTTGAAAAATCATGAGTAAATGATAAGATTGAAACTTAGCAAGTTTCATGACAACTAGCTTAGTTTTGAATGAAACCATGCTAGGTTGATATCTTGACTTAAGGACATAATTTTCATTTCAAACTTGACATACACTCTTTACATGATCACTTTATAGAGTCATAAAAGTTTGAATGAAAATTGAACATGCTTTAATAATAACTGAAAATTAAGAAAATATCATTTCACCCAACAATTGGTATTCATTTTCCGTTATTTCTAGAGAAATATAGAAAAATCATTTTTAGATGATTCTTGAAGCTGTACTCTCACTGAAAAATCTAGTTTCTTCAGTAAATATTTTGAAAAGTTTCATCAAAAATCTGATTTATAATGGAATTTTGAAGTTAGATTTCGAAAACACAAAGTATCATCCATCTTGAAATATCAATCTTTTCGATACTTTAATTTTTCTTCAAAAACTTCAAATGAAAACTCATGTATACCATTTGGATTTCATTTCTAATATTATTCACACAATTTCTTGAGTAAAATCATTCATAGGAATGATTTTGATAAATTGAATGATAACTAGAAAAATTTACTTTTTCATTGAAAACAATATAGGATGAAAAATGAACTTAGAAAATTCATTTTGAAGTTCAAACTTGATACATGCATTTCAAATGACCATTCATCAATTGGTTTCAAAAATATTTGTCAAAAATATGATTTTGAATAGACTTAAAATTTTGATTTTTAAAAACTTGAAATATAGTTTGAGCTAAGTCAACAAAGTGACTTAGAAATTTTATCTTAAGCCCAAACTTGATTCATAGACTTACATTCTCTCATGTTTGATGTCTAGATGCTTAAGATAAAGAAATCATGAGTAGATAGCAAAACTTGATACTTAGTATTTTCATATTTTCATGTTTATTTCAAATGTGCTAATTTCATATGTGGATCAAATGACATTAGTTTTCACTTCAAACTTGATATACATGATTTAAATGATCATATCTTGATATTTTGAAAGTTTGAATGAAATCTAAAAATGTCATGAAAAAGATATGAAAACATACATGATTTAATTTTGAATTCAATATTTAGTTTTGAACATATCATGTATGATTTAAGTTTCATATTAAATATTTGTTTTCCATCCCTTTGGTTGAGATTTTTATATTTCATGAAAAATAATTTTTGGAGTCTCAACCTCATGAAAAAATATTTGTCTTTCATTCCTTTGACTAGATTGACCTTTCTTGTCCTTTTTGATGGATGTCAAAAGGGGGAGAAAAGTATAGGATAAAAGGGGAGAAAAGTATAGGGTAAATGGGGAAAAAATTATAGGCAAAGGGGAGAAAAATATAGGAGATCCATGCATATAGATAGGGGAAGTTTATTTTCATAGATATGCATGTTGATAGGGGGAGAAATCCCTTAGTTGATATCCTATATGCTTTAATGAATATATTTTCTTAAGGATGTTTGTCATCATCAAAAAGGGGGAAATTATTGGCTTTAGGTTTTCAACTTTGGTCTTAATCTCTTAATCTCGGTTTTGATGATAACAAACATGGAACTAATATTTCGTCGAGAAATATTTCATGTTCCATATCGATTAGCGTTCGATGTCCTCGATCGGAAAAATCGGAAGAAATCAGAAAATCGGAAGGACATTGATCGTCGTGCTCGGGTTCATCGCGGAACATCTCAAACATCGACGTATGCACCAAAGACGTATTGGACAAGCTCAAAGATCAAATGAAAAGCTCTCCAAGTTGATGCTCGTTGAAAGCCAGAACCCGGAAATGAAGCACGCAAGAAAAAGGGCTGAAAAATCAATATCATCCTTTGTTCGGTCGACCGAAGAGTGTAAGAAATTGGCAATAGCTAATTCGATTGACCGAACAAAGGTTGATATTGATTTTTCCGCCCTTTTTCTTGTGTGCTTCATTTTTGGGTTCTGGCTTTCAACGAGCATCAACTTAGAGAGCTTTCCATGTGATCTCTGAGCTCGTCCTATATTTCTCGACCGAACACTGCCAAAAATTGGCAATGGCTACTTCGATCGACCAATAAAGGCCAAATAGGGGCAGTACCTTGAGCGATCGACCGATCGATCGACCGTATTGAGGATCGCGCGATCCCGCGTCTCTACTTCCCCTGCGTCGGTCAACCGATGGGTCGATCGGATTATAGGAACGCAGTCTTGCGTCTGGGCGATCGACCCATCGGTCGACCGCACACAAAGAAGAAGGCAGTGATCGTTCAAGCGGTTAATCGGTCGATCGATCGACCAATCGACCAAGCGGCTGTAACGGCTAGATTTTATCCTGTTGAGCTGCCATTTTTTTGAGAGGGTATAAATATACTTCATCTAACCTCTCTAAATATCTTCCTTCACTCTTATAGATTTAATTGATGATTTTAGAAGTGATTTAAGCCTTCCAACGATCAATTGCAACGCGCTCTGCTCTTCCATCGAGTTCTTCTTCAAGCGCCAACTGCTTCCCTCAACTCTGCTGCAACACAAGATTCATCTTCCAGCAAGTTAAAGGATTGAAGACCTGAAAAGAGTAGTTAATCTTGTTTTATCCTTTAGCTATTTTCATTGTAATTTTAACTGTTACTTTTCTTGGATTTGAGATTGTACGAAGATCGGGTGTTAGGTCTTGTTGTGTGAGCGGTATCCTCGGTGTAGAATGAGTAAAGCCACTTGTGTAAACGTAGTTTGCCAAGATTAAGTGAGTTGTCCCTTAGGGTTGAGGTGGAAGAGTGCTCTCGATAAAAAGGCGGAGACTTCTAGGTGTGGAAATGCCTTAGGTCGAGAGTGAGACTCTTCGAGTCAAAGTCCTCTGTGTAAGGGAAATCAATTTAATCTAGTTAAACTAGTTTGGAATACCTAAGCGGGGTGCTTAGGTAGTGGAGTAGGCATTGGGGCCGAACCACTATAAATTTGTGTGTTTGCATTGATTTATTGTCTGTATTAATTATTTTATTATTTATCGCTTCTGTATCTAATTATCGAATTATAAATTGCCTAATTAATTTAAGAGAACGATTAAAATTAATTTAGGCTAATTAATTTAGATAACACACTATTCACCCCCCTCTAATGTTGCCATTTCGCCTACAGATAAACCTTCACCAGCACTCGGACTCCTAGTCCTCTTCCGCGGACTCAAAGGCGAATGAGGAGGAGTTGTAGAATCAGAAGGTGCAGATTATTGTAGGAAATCCGACACTAGAAGGGGGGTTGAATAGTGTTTGTCCCCTTTTCAATTTACTCAATTTTCCTTTTAACTCAATTTAACTTTAATCAAATGCAAATGTATCTTAACAATAGATGTGATATAATATCAAGAACAATAATGAGCAAATATTGAAAGCAATGCAGACAAGATGAGTTATAGTGGTTCAGCCAATTGCCTACTCCACTACCTTGGCTCATCACCAAGGATTTCTAATCACTACTTTATAGACCTTGTGTTTCCCTTTGAATACAATTGAGGACACTCTTCTCACCTCTTTGAGAACCCCTCAAACCTATTCACCTAGGCAAAACACAACTCTACAAAGTTTCCCCTAAGTGTTTCTCTAGCACACCTAGCAGCTATTACAGATTGAAAACGAGTCTGAAATAAAGCTTCAAATACAATGCAAAAGAGCTTTAAGAATAGAGAGAGAAGCACAACTCTTTTCCCAAGCCTTCACGCCTTCAACTTGCCAGAAGATACACTTCGAGTTGCAACAGAGTTGAGGGAAGCAATCGCTTGAAGAGGATTTTGACGAAAGATTAGGGCGTAGCAATTTGATCACTTTGAAGACTTTTAATCACTTCTTGAATGCTCGATTAATTTTCAAAGAAATTTTTAAGAAGGTAGGTGAGGGGTATTTATAACCCCTCAGCTGAACAGCGATTCAACGGACAAAAAAATAGTCGTTATAGCCATTCGATCGATCGTCGATCAACCGCTACCCTTTCTGTATGTTTTTAGTGATGTTCGGTCGACCGGAGGAATCGCAACTTCATCCATCCTGAATTCGGTCGACCGATGCAGGGAAGCCAAGTGCACGATCTGTAATCTTTAATCTGATCGATCGATCGATCGACCGATGCGCCTTCTGCCTATTTTTGGCTTCGATCGATCTACTGACGTAGCCTTTCACCAATGCTTCACCAACTTTGGTCAACCGACAGGTCGACCGAATAGGCTACTGCCAAAATTTTGTCTTGTTTGGTCAACCGAACTCAGGCTGAGGCTGATTTTTACTTTGAATTTTTACATGCCTTTTTTACGGGTTTAGCTACCAAGTTTCAACTTGGATAACTTTACAAATTGGCTTGGGATAAGATCATCCTAAGGGTATATTACATGATTTCTACTTGATCTAAACCCGAGTCTTTCTTTGACGTTTTCTTCTTTCATTTCTTCAACGGTCTTTTCTTTCGTTTCGTTTGAACGAACTTCGCATGCTTATCGTAGCCTCAACCTGAACTCAGAACTCCACCCATAGATTAAATACATATTTGTTATCATTAAAATAAAGATCGAGGCTTAAGAGAAGCCCTTAAGCCAACACAGGCGACCTAATCACTCTCGGGGGCCGAAACCCTGAGGCTCCCAACGCTTGGGACTGTAGGGCTTGTGATAGCTTCGGCGGAAGTGGAGGGGGAGAATCGTCTATCAATAGGCCCTTCCCCTTGCTAATTATAGGGGCACCACCCATTCTCTCCTCTAGCCGAGCAGGGAATAACGTCTCATCCAGTATGGAGGATGTCCTGCCTGTATCTAGAAAACTTTTTGTCAACACACCCGGGGAAATTGAGGTAAAAACAACCTTACCACCCCCCCTAAACTTACCTATATAACTTGAGACCGGAGACCCCTTCAGGTTGTGTTTTAACAATTCCTTGCAGGAAAAAAAATTGGAAGGGCAACATCAATTCAAAAACTCCCCGACACACTTATCCTCGGCCGAAAGGGCCTTCTCCTCCACGTGCACGATAGACGTGGTGTCCTCTGTCCAGGATAACATAAATATCTCTGCCTGAGAATCCTGGTTCAAGTAAAACAACTAAAGATGTGGCTTTGAGCTCACTTTGAAGAAGTACACATTGAAGTTCTTATAAGAACTCCTGAATAATTTAGAAAGCTTATTCCTAGGAACGCCACTAAAAGACACCAAGACACCTTTCTTGTTCTCCTTCATCTGAAAGAAGGACAAAAATGCGTAGAGGCTCGGTTCAAGCCCGAGGCACTTTATTAAAATCTCAAAATAACGGATAAACGCCCAATTATTCGAGTGCAATACGATGGGGCAACATTTGCCTGGTTCAGCACCCCATGTTTGAAATTCGTGAAAGGCAATCGGAATCCGAGCTCCTCAAATAAAGTCTGATATATGAAGATAGACTTGGGTTCCCCTCTGTGAAAAACTCTATCCATTGAAGAGTAAGGAAGACAATCATAGGAGTGGGAGATCTTCACGTTATTCCGAAAGGCTTTAATACTACCCAGAGTGGTCATCACTGAGCCCAACTGTTGTATCTTGTGGTAGGCCCAAGAATAAGGATCCAAAGTCCTCCTCAACGGCCCTACCTCCGACTTAATTCTCACACCTCTCCTCACCATTAACCCGACAAAGATCGCAAAACCCTAACAAATGGAGATAAGTCAGTACAACCTATTGACCTAAGGCCAACCCCGACAAGACAAAGCTGAAAGGTAGAACCAAAAGGATCACAAGATAATAAATAATGGAGAGAACGATCAACGAAGACTTTATTGACACAACCCTGGAAAGCAAGCACCAAACAGCAAGGAACGTGAAAAGAGTTTGAAACGAAGGGAAAAGCTGCTTTAAAGGCTGAGAGACAATAGCCTCCCCATCGAACGGCCGATGCTCACACCATGATTAAATCTCAACCGATCAACTCAGCAACGATGGTTCCCTAGAACCCTCTCAAGTCACGAACGAATGGCTCTCCCTATTATGATTACTCTTCGAATGAGAGTTAATGTCGAAAAAGGCATTAACGCCAATCAGCAACTGCCACGAAAGAGGGAAATCCTCCCACCACGTAGTCGCCACACTAGAAGCGGAAACCAAAGATTCGCAAAACACCATGGCAAATATATGTCGACTTGACTCACCACGATCAATTAAAAGCAACAAGCACGTGCGTGCCCTCCACAATTCATCTAGATCTCGGCACCCGCAATAGCTCGACACCTAGAACAACTAAGCAAGAAGTTAATACACTCTCAAAATCCAAACGACGTCTCTCTATCAAACTGAGACTAGAAGTTGATGCTACTTAGAGCTCGGCACGAAGTCCTTAGACTCAGACCAAGCTCGGGGGTTTGTGGACTGGACTAGTGTCTTTGGGCCCGGCCGGATTAGGCCCATAAGCCTCCACATGCATGAATCAAACTCAAGTCAAGCCATATGACTTAGCCCGGGGGCTCCACCTAGCCATACAAGGATACTTTTATTCTTATTAATTACGAGGAATTCCACTATTAAGAGCCCGACATCTCCGAGATCAGCCTCGACCCATTCTGAATAATGTCCTTATGAGATTATTAGATAGCATCATCGCTAATCATCCCTCACACTGCATTCTTACTTGAGCGTCGGGGTATCTTTTGCAGGTCCCCCAGAATTGCACCTGATCAGTAGACGTACTGGATCTCATTGTTCTGTCTTGAGGCAAGAACAGATCCTCAAATTAAATACAACCCTCATGTATCTCATATTTTTTATTAGTTGATATGTTCAATAAACTCAAAACATATATTCAACAAATTTGTACTTTTAGATTAGCGATAAATTTTGAGAGTAAAAAAATGAGGCTTTTAAATTTTACGGTAAATAGCAAAAATCTTCCCTGAACTATGACTCATTTGTAATTACCTCTCATGAACTTTGAAATTAGAAAAAAAAATGAACTAAATTTTATGAAACTAATAAAAATACCTCATCTGTTAACTCAATGTTATTTATTTAATATAATTTTTTTTTGAAATGACAGGTTACATCTTTTCATTGGTCCAAATATAAAAAAATTTAAACAAAAAATAATTGAAAAATTAATAAATTAGAAATTAGGAAATATTAATTGCTAATTTATTCCCTAATTAATTTTTCTGGTAATTAATATTTCATATTTTTTATTTTTTTATTTATCTTTTAATATTTAGACCAATGAAAAATTATCACGTATCATTTTAAATAAGATCGTGTTAAATAAATAACATTGAGTTAACAGATGGGGTGCTTTTGTTAGTTTCATAAAGTTGTCATTTTTTTATTTAATTTCAAAGTTCATGGTGAATAATTACAAATGGATCATAGTTTAAGAGATGTTTTTGCTATTTACCCTAAATTTTATTAATCAATGTCATGTAAATTTTAGAAATCAAGGTGAAATTAATCATATTTTAAATTTGGTGTATGAATTTCTAAATTGTCATATACTATGCTATTACTTGTTATATATTTTACATGCAGAAGTTAGTGTGTGGATATACGTCGGAAACATACTTCTAAGAAAACATGAAGCTCAGATCGCAATTTTTATTTGACAAGTGGTATTAGAGCTTGGACTTGTATTGGGCTCAATTAAGCTTATTTGGATCCATTACATTTGGAATTATCTTGGGTTTGCTCTTTGAACTTTTGAAATAATTATAAAGAACTTTCGATGAATATGAAGAATATTTTGAAGAAAAAAAATTTAACAAAGATAAAAAAATTATAATACGTGATCATATTAGAATTCGAACTTTAAATATCTACATAATATATAATATATTATCATCAATTATATTACTCGCAGTTGATTCCTCCAACGTACGTGGCGATTGAAATATTATAAGGAACTTTGGATTAATTTGGAGAATATGAAGTCTTCCACCAAAGCGGCGATTGTGATGATGCCAGAGTTCTAAAATTTGTACAAAATTTAACTGTAAATAATGTTCTAAACAAAGTATACACGCTGGCTATACATAAAAAAATAGTTTAAAATATTACAAATTAAATGAGATTCCTGGAATGGTTTTAAATATATTAAAAATAGTTTAAAATATAACCCTAATTATTTTTTAATTTTTCAAATTAACTAATATTGATGGAGATTCCTGGAATGTCAAATTCTTCCGTGATTTCGGCATCCATCCCCTCAAATCACATCTCTTTCATGGAGAACCCACGTGATGTGAATCTAATTAAATGAATGAATGAGAATAATCGAATAATTAATACATAATAAATCAAATTAAAATTAAATGGGAAATGTGTTGTCCAATCAATCGGTTGGATGAACAATTATTAATCATCTGAGTGCACGCCACGTGTGACAACTCATCCCATCTGTATTCTGTATCCTATATGCTTTTATTTTAGCTTCAGATTAAATTATATATTCAACGGCTTAATATTGTTGTTTCAAATTATTATTTATTTAATTAACAAATTAAATAGAATAATTAACCCATTCCTCCTTATTCTCTCTGTTTCATAATCCAAACAAGCTCTAAATCAAATTAAATTAAATGGGAAATATGTTGTCCAATCAATCGGTTGGATGAATAATTATTAATCATCTATCCAGCTTCGAGTGCACGCCACGTGTGACAACTCATCCCGTCGGTATCCCATGCTTTTATTTTACACCTACTTTTGAACCGATTAAATCATTTATTCTTCGTATTCAATTATTCAACGGCTTATTGTTGTTTCAAAATACTATGTATTTAATCAACAAATTAAGGTCGGTTCTAGACCCGACAATTCATGTCGGGCCGAGGATATCTACTCGGGCTAGTCTTGCCCAAACAAAAACCATACCCGATTCAGATAATAGAGAAGGTTTGTGTAATCTTTTACAAAATTCAGGTGGATTACAAGATAAAATTACAAATAGAAGGAAGGTCAGTGTAATTTTACTAAACCTCAGGGGAGGTCAGTGTAATTTATCCCTAAAAAAATTAATTATTTCAACTCACTCATGGTAAAAATAAAATTCAAAGTAATTGATCATAATGAATTTGGTTGATTGTATTGAAAGAAAATCACAAGTGATGAGATATTGGACTGAACTAGAACTTGGATTCGAACAAATTAGGTTTGGATGTGTTTATATTCATGAACCAAACTCAAGTCAAGTCAGACACCATTTAGTCCGGGGGCTCCGCTCGGCCAAACAAGGACACCTACATCATAATTAATTACAAAGGATCGTCCATTCTGAACTCGATATTTTCGAAATCAATCTTGACCCATTTTGAGCAACATCCTCGTGAGATTCAGGAAGACATTATCGTTGAACATCTCTTATCATGCACTATATACAAACACAACACACATCATGTACACAAGTCTATTTCAATTTTCATATCCATCGCTTAGAATTTTCATACTTGAGCATCAAAGTGTCTTTGCAGGTCTCTCCGTCGGAGTCGCACTGGACCAGGAGACGTGCAAGACCGCATCACTCCGACTCCAAGCAAAAATAGACATATATTTGTAAATTATGTTAGATCACTCTAATTAAAGATTTTTATTTAATTAAAAATATAATTATCTATTTGTTAATTTTTTTGAATACTATAGGATATGATTGAATAACAAATGAGATTAAGAATTAGAAAAAAAAAT
This sequence comes from Canna indica, assembly GCA_034359265.1. Taxonomy (NCBI): domain Eukaryota; kingdom Viridiplantae; phylum Streptophyta; class Magnoliopsida; order Zingiberales; family Cannaceae; genus Canna; species Canna indica. The sequence continues at coordinate 19,822,309 of CP136892.1, forward strand.
TGTATGTGGTGTATTAGTGTATACTAACACTAATTATATATTATTCTAATATAAGCTCCAAACAAAAAAGAATTGAAATCTAACCCTTCTCTTTTATCATGAAGTAAACATGTCTCAAAAGTCTATACCATGCTTCACACTGTCCTTACCTACACATTCTAGATATTTTAATGAAAGATTTAAGGGTCTAGCTAGTTTTAATTGGTGTTGGACTAAATCTAGTTACATATCAAAATTGGTACATGATTGGATAAATATAATTTTGTTATCAAAACCACAAATTTAATTATAATTTATAATAAAAAATTTAAACAAAGATAGAAAGTCATAATTGATGACCATACTAAAATTTATAAGAGATTTGCATCCTGATCCAATCCAATTATATATAATTTGGTTTTTATAAATTCGATAAGATACAAAAGTTTTAGGTGCTGTTTGGTTAGCGAAAATTATTTTCTGGTTTGGTTTCAGTGAAATTGAAAACTTGGTTTCGAAAATTTGGTTTTGGTTTCTTGTTTTCAGTTTTCTGAAAACGCGTTTGGTTAATAAAAACAACATCAGTTTTAGTTAGTTGAAACCAGTAAATATTTATTTGATTATAAAAAATAATATTAATTTTTCTTGAACATTTTTAGTAGTAATTAAATGTTTAGTTAGTTTACAAAATTAAATATTTATTAATATGGTTACAAAATATTTAAATGATTTAATTAATTAAGTTATTGATAATTTAAGATTTTTTTGTTCAATTAGATATAAAAATTAATTAATAGTTATTATAAAATTTCAAAAAAAAAACAAGTCCAATGATCTAAAATTAGGTTTGATTAAATTATAAATAGATCAACTTTAAGAAAATTGAGTTATTTAAAATTTGGGTTTGAGTCAATTAGATATAAATTGGTTTAATTATTTTATAAATTTAAGATAAAAGTTTGAGTTAAAAATGATGATTTTTATTTTTATTTTTAAAAATTCGATATAGTTTGATTTATTTTTAAATTAATTAATTTTATAAAAAAATATTTGTAATTATAAAGTTGTCACAGCATTTTGATAACGAAACCGACAGTCTCGAAACCACAGAAAACAACATTCTGTTATTTTCATTTTTATTAAGAAAACTGGTTTCGTTTTCATTCTGGTTTCGATTCAGTTTCACGAAAACATTAAACCAAACACGTTTTCGTAAGCAGTTTTGGTTTCAGTGAAACTGAAATCATGAAAACAGACTTGATTTCGCTAACCAAACAGGCCCTTATGTTTTAAAAGTGTGACTTGAAAATATTAGCTTAGAATTTATGCCAAAACTGGATTAGATAGCACTTCTACTCATTCATACAAAATTTTCATGGTAAAGCAAAGTTTTTAAATTCTTTATTTTTTTTATAAAAAAAATCATAATAAATAATCATATTAAGGATTAAATCTTGAATCTATAGACCTTTATTTTCTTTCCATTGAAAATAGAATTTATTTTCATTATAGATAGAATAAGTTATTACATTTTATAATCAAATGATTCAAATCTCTTCTTCTTCTTACATGAATACTGAATACAAATAATTCAATTAAATTTTTTGAAATAAAATTAATAATTTTTATAATATAATCATATTGTACATTGTTCAATGTAATTATATCGACATTATATTATTTTTTTATAATATTTAATATCATATATATGCTAAAATATTATACTTTATCTAATAGCATATTATATTATACATTATAATATCAGAACTTTACGGTGGAATCATAATGTATATTTTAACATAATATATTAATATTCTTTATTGTAACATAATGCTTATGATTATATTATTTATGTAAATTATATAATATTGTCTTTATTATTTTTTAAAATTGTGACTATTTTAAACTTTTAACACATTTTAATTTGTCTGGGTTGAAATACATCATAATAAATATAATAATGAAATGAAAAACATAAAGTATCACTTTATAATATTAATTGGGAGTACGTTGAATATAAATTGATTATAGAGATAAAGTCCATTTAGAGTATCTCGCCGTGAAATTAGGTCTCATTTAATTGACATAAAAAATTATACTTTGCACGTATATATATAGTGTCTCCAAAAGTATCAAAAATATATGTTTAGTTGAATTATGTACTTTTCAATAAATACATACCAACATACTTTTTATTTGTAATATAGATGAGCTAAAATAGATATTTTTTACAGATTAAATTGTACCTTTTTAAAATTATTCCAACACATATATTTTATATAATAAAGAAAACATTATAAATTATAATATTTTAAAAGAATATATTGTATTTTATATAATAACACATTTACAAAAATAAATAATATTATATTAATAATTATAAATTAGAATATGTAATTATCGTGAAAAATTTTTGGAACGTTAAAATATATTATTGCTGTAAAATAATAATATATATGTATTGATGTAAATGTCCGAGTTATTTAGTGAAAAAGACATTTTGTAGAAAATAATTTTATATTTTTATAAGTAAAATTATATTTTTACATAAAAATAAATGTAGAAAGTGTAATTTACTTTTAAAAATTAGATAAATTACTTTCTGCATTTTATATTTTACAGCAAATTTAATTTCTTACATTTCTTTCATTTGTTATCAACCAAACAATGGAGGAAAGCTTACTTCCTCAAAGGTAGTTATTTTCGTCATTTCTTAACAACTAAAGGAGCCCTTAGTACTTGATAAATTCATGCTAAAAGTGCTTTTATATCAAAATTACTTTCTCAAAGCCACTTTTTAAGCACGTGAGATAGTTTTTTTTTTTTTTTCAAAGATGCTTCTCTAAAATAAATTGCAAAAAAATGAACCAAACAGATAAGAGAAAAACTAAATTTAATGTAAAATATCGAATCAAGCTCTTGAAATCTCACAGAAATAGTATTTCTGAAGTACGTTTCTTAACTAATTAACTAAAATTTAAAAATAAAATTATTTAATAACTAAATCCCCAAATTAATCGCCACGAGGAGCCAGCTAATATGACCTGTATGACTGTATGTATCCCCCGTCCTGCCCTCTTTACGTTTCATATATTTTAGTACTTATTGCTTGGTGGAATTTTACTTCCATAATTATTATTATTTTTAATTACAATTACAATTATTTTTTTCGAAAAATAACAAAATTTAATGATTATTTAAACATACGAAAGGATGAATAAATTAATATTATTTAAATTAAAAAATACGTAATTAAGTGACCATCTTATAATTCTTCTCATTTGAATTTAAGCTTTTCTATATTTCTATAAATATATATATATATATATATATATATATATATATATATATATATATATATATATATATATATATATATATATATATATATATATATATATATATATATATATATATTATAAGTATTATAATGAAAGTAAATCCCAACATTTGTTCTCAATTCTCAAGCCAAATCTGGCCAAATTTTATCTAGAAGATCAAATTCCAGATTTTTGTGACCATGTGTGACATGTGAGAATTTTAATTCCTATCTTGTTACGATTCCAAATGTAGGAATAAAATTAAAGAATATTTTAAATAAATTAATTGCCGTATGGAAGTGAATATATATTTATTATTGAAGATAAAAAATAGAAAATAATATTAGAAGAATTTCCTTTGCCTTGCTGTCGAATAATTATTATGTATTTAATATCCAATTAAAACAAAAAGAAAATACTAAAAATTCAAAAATATAAGAAATAAATTGAGGGTTGGGAGAAGTTGCCATCTCTTTCTCTCCTTTTCATTCTATTTTGTTCTTGACCGCGGAGAGCGTTCCTTTCTCGCCTCTCCTTTTCTCGCCCCCCTCCTTCCTCTCTCTTGCGCTTGGCTGGGTTTCGGTATTCGTCCCTTCCTTCCTCTGTTTCGGTCATCGCCGCCTCTGGAAAATATCGAAGCTTCCAAGGCGGAGATCCGTGTGAAGACCGTGTTCTACAAGAGAGGGCTGAGGAAAGGCGGAGCGGAGCCCACCTTACTTGTGACGTCCTCAATCCTCTCTCTCTCCATCTCTCTTCATATTTAAATGTTTGAACTTGCGGAGGCGAGGCAGAGAAAAAGGAGGATTTTTTTCCACCTCTCTTTTGAAAGCTATTTGGTTGTTTTTGATTGAGTTGGCCTCTGGGATTGAGGAGAACTGACAAGGCTCTGGCTTTTGATCAGCGGACGATCGCCAAAAAGAGGTCTTGATTTTTACCTCGCCGCCTCTCGAAATTAACTTTGAAGAAGGGTGATTGTGGAGGAGCATTTGGAGGAGGGAAGACGTGGGATCATGTGGATAGCAAAGCAGGTAGGATGCTGAAAGAGTATGGGAGTAGTTAGACTTTTGGTTGCTCGTAATGGCGCTTTACGTTGCTCGCGAGACTTCCAAGGTCCCTCTTCCTTCAAAGTTTGCTTTTTAGTGCATCTTTTGATGTGAATAAGATGAATATCTCTAGGCGTTTTCGTTGTGTTGATGGTATGGCATTTTGTACAGTTATGGAAGAGGGTTTGCATGGAGACGTCTGTGGAGCTTAAACTTCTTGCGGAGAAGTGGAAGCTACTGTTAGCAGGACTTATATGCCAGGTATCAATTTGTCACTTTGCTGGTAACTTCAATGGATTGCTGATCAACTTCGCAGATTGAAATCTTGAATCCGTGTTTTTATTCAATTTTTTATTTTCGTTGAATGGGTATCCTTCTTAAGAAGAATCCTTTATTAGGGTTTTCGATTTTCTATTGCTGATTAGGAATTTAGTTTCCCATATAAGGTACATACAGAAAAGATTCGGCATGGCAGATTATGCTATGTTTCTTTTACAGAATATGCATATATGTTGATTGGCTGATATTAAAAACTGATTCTAGTTCAGATGTTCCTTTATAATGAAAGCATAACTCGTATTAAATTGATTGCACTTTCATTTTCACAATGATCCAAGGTACAGAAGTTGATTTTTGCTTCTTTTTTTTTTGCACAATCTTCATAGTTAAACTGATTCTCCTTTCATGAATTTCATTGACAATATGGTTGTTTTTTAATTGATAAAATTCTGAGAACTCTATGGAGTTGGCTATATGAAAATGTTTCTAGGCTTTGATCTCTATTGGGAGCAATTCTATTTGTCAAATCAGTAGCTATTAAACATCATAATTTTCTACTAGTCTTCCTAGCTCTTCTTCTACCTTACCTTACACCACTAACTACATCTCATTGGCCTCACCTAATTAGATCGTGCTTATCTCCCTTCTGCAAAGGTACATCCGTGTATGTTTATCTCAACTATCTTACCTCATTGTCAATGTCACTAACACTAACTTTTTGTCTTTTTGTTGTTTCTCAACCACCAAAAATTATAATCCATAGAAGATAAGAGGCTTAGCTGTTGTATATAATGTCATAATAGTTAACCCTGATATTTGGATGATAAAGCATAAGACAAATATATTATAGAAAGAAAGGGTGACCCACTGCATGAAGCAATCCCACTTTTATGAGCTCTGGGGAAGGTTGATGTATGCAGCCTTTCCCCTGCTTTTCGCAGAGAAGCTGTTTCCGTATAAGACAAAATATATTATACTATGAAAAATTAAGAAAAAATGTACTGTAGTGAAAACATAAATAGTTTTTCCTTTATTACACTAAGAAACATGGAAAAGTTTGTGATTGAAGTTATAACACCCCAACTCTATTATAATATTAAAATCTTGCAATAGTATGAATCAGTGACAAGAGAGGAGTCATAAATTCCATATAACTGCATTTACCTTTGGAATCACAGATCATTTTGGAAAATTTATTTTACAAGAACAACTATAAGAGATTTGAATGTCATCTTTTCCATAGAAATGACTATTTTTTTTAGCTTAGTAAAAATATGATTCCACTGAAATATTATTGGTTATTAAATAATCACGATATGATTCCATTGAAATATTATTGGTTATTAAATCAATGCAACATGTGTCGATAATTGTGACATCTTTGAATTGACTTATGCACTTCATAGAACTTTTTCTTGGGGCTCTTTATTTTGCTTGTCATCTTACATTGCCATCTTACATTGCCACCCCCTGATACTCTTGTGCTTCTATTTACGTTTATCTCTGGTTTTCTATCTAATTGTGGGCTAATGTCATTTTTGTATTGTGATTATTTAATACAGTTTGTTCTCATCATATGACAAGTACATTAATGGTACCTCTATTGAAAATAGATGGATAGACTAAAAAATCATTCATTTATTTGTCTTTCTTTAGTACCTTCATGGCCTGGCTGCACACGGAATTCATTATTTGCATCGACCTGGTCCGACTCTTCAAGATCTTGGGTTTAAGATTCTTCCGGTGTGTACCTGTTTGTCTGGGCTTAATCAAATATTGAGCAAAATGATTTTTACATCTTGTCTGAAGTGGCATATATCCTTATCTCTTCTGTGATTTTAGGAACTTGGGAAAGAAAAAGGTTATGTCAGTGAGAGTCTATTCTCCTTCATCTTTCTGTCCTTTGTACTGGTATGCATTTCTCCATGTATCATCTGCTGATGTATATTCTCTTATGAGTTTCTGCACTTATTGCTTTTGCTGAGAAAATGGTGTACATTGTACCTTTACTTCTTGAAAGCAACAACAAAATCAGCATCAACTTCTTTTGGAACATTTTGGGAACTTGATCGCTGAAACTTTTCATAAAAAAATAGTGAAAGTTTCAATTAGTTTTGAGTTGGCAGCCCTGTTCTCTTTATGTTGTTGTATGTTCCTTTGGATTGTTGTGCTCTCTTTCTGCAATCTTTCTTGTATTCCTCTAATCTCTTTGCTTGGCAATTGATATTATTTTACATGTTGTATAATGTCATCTCCAAAGGCAGTCCATTTTCTTTTTATCACATATTATACAATATTTATGTCATCTACCTCAATTTTTATAACTTCCCCCTCTCCTCACTTTGGGCTTGTTTGGTTGGGTGCAAGTGGGCGATAAAAGACTGCAAGTGACTGCAAATGGGCTCAAGAATGAACTATTTTTGGGCCCATTTGCAGCTTTTTGCAGCCACTTGCACCTAACCGAAGAGACCCTCTATTGAAACTGTAGGAACTGTATCTTAGTGAGTGCTAAGTGCTTGATAATAATGGCATAGCATTTTTGGTTTTTGCAGTGGACAGTTCATCCTTTTGTCTGTCATAGCAAGCGCTTCTACACCGTCCTGATCTGGCGGAGAATTTTGGCATTTCTAGTTGTAAGTTTGTATTTATTTGTTGTTTCCTACCCTGCTCAGCCTGTTATCTAATGTTGAATGTTCTTCTCAGGCTTCCCAAACATTGCGTATCATTACTTTCTATTCTACCCAGCTTCCTGGTCCTAACTACCATTGCCGCGAGGTTTTTATTTGTGTGATATGGCTTGGCTTGTTAGGTCTTTTTATTTTTTTGCTACTAATAACTGTAATCTTATATCACCTTTTTCTTTTTCTTTTCTTTTTTGTATTTAGGGATCAAAGCTTGCTAGACTGCCACCACCAGAGAGCGTGACTGAAGTGCTCCTAATTAACTGTACAATCTTTTCTCTGATATTATATCCTGGCACCTAAATGGTATCACCATTAGATATTCATTTTGTTTCCTCTTTCTTGCAGTTCCTCATGGGGTCATATATGGCTGTGGTGATTTGATATTTTCATCCCACATGATATTTACACTAGTTTTTGTGATTACATATCATAAATATGGCTCGAAAAGGTACACGTTTGGCCTGTTGTGTTCATAATTTTTATGATTTGGGTGTTACAAACCGTGCAACTCTACTACTCTAGGCAATTTTGATATTCATCAAAATCCCCCTAATTTGGATTTTGCAGGTTCATTAAACTTCTTGCTTGGGTTCTTGCCATTATTCAGAGTTTGATTATAGTAGCTTCACGAAAACATTACACTGTAGATGTAGTTGTTGCATGGTTGGTTGAATCTGTACCCTGCTCTCTCTTTTTTTATTACTTCTATGCTTTTAAGCTTTTATGTGGCAACTGGATTATATGGTGATTGTTATTCTTGCAGGTACACGGTAAATTTAGTGGTATTCTTTGTTGACAAAAAACTACCAGGTGAATGTTTGCTTCACTTGTTTGACTATCATACCTAGCTATTATAGATTGATTGAGTAGAAATTTTGATTATATTTCATATTATTACGATAGAAATGCCTGACCGGTCTAGTGGATCCCAACCACTGCTGCCGTTGAGCTCTAAAGAGAAAGATGGAAAATTTAGAGAAGATCACCACATGCTATTGAACGGGAATTCAGTGGATACCGCTGATAGGGTATGACACTTGACTGATATATTTCTTACCTAATCAATCATCTTTTATTTCTAGTATGTTATGTACTATGTAGGACTTGGTAAAACCATTTCATTAGCGCTTTTAGCAAATGATCACGTTTAAGTCATACTTCATATCTACTGTTTAAATTTCACCAACAATAGATGATCGCTTGACTAAGGATTAATAGGCTTTCTATTCAACCATGGTTTGCACACTTTGGGACTTCATATTAAGATCAAAATTGCAAAATATGATCTTAGAAAATCATTTTTTTTCAGCAGAAGATATCTTTAGATGTTTGTTTCTCATGTTCTTACTCTTATGATTCTTTTCCTTCCTGGTCTTTCATGTGTGAAATCAGAGGCAGCGAGTACAAGTCAATAGCAAGCATGAAAATGGCAACCAGAGTCATCCTGACTCTGCAGTGAATGGCTTATAGAAGATTTCACACGTTTCCATCATGTCGGCTGCATATTTCACTAACACGGAGGATGATGATGCATCCGCTCTACAAATCTCCCATTTTTGAAGTGTTACCTTTGTTTTCTCAGCCTAAAGCAAGAAAGCAAAGTTGTAACCATTTTTTTTGCTTCATAAATCGTTAACGTGTTCATAAGTGTTTATTCTTGTAATCTTCAACTATTCTTTGTCATGCCGTTGGAAAAGAAGGTTCATTACTAAATACCGTTAGAATTTTTGCCAAGAATTTTCTAATTGTATCTTATGATTATTCAAATTTCCATTCGGCCGTCCGTCCATCGGTGGTCGAAGGATGATGCCCTTGGTTGTACCAAGCCATAATGATTCTAGAATAATATTTATAATCCAACAATCTAATATGTTTGGATTGTACTGAATTTTAGTTAAATAATATTAAAATTATTTAATAGTTTTTATTATATTATAACAGCCTAATTGTATAAAAATACCTAGAATAACTAAATTAGTAATTTAATGCAGATATTAACACCAGGATATTCATTGAAGACAGCTGATATAAATTAAATAGTACGTATCATATTTAATTACCATTAAAAGTTTGGATCATAAACTGCAAAAAGAAGAAGAAGTTCGGATCATAAATATTACTAGTTGGTTCAAACTATATTTAATAATTAGTCTGTAAAAAGATCACGATCTCCATTAATGTTGTGTGGTTTCAATCTATTTGAATCTTGTATAGCTTAGTTATGCGTGCTTTTCTCCCATCTTCATTTTAAACTAGTCTTGTATCCGCGGATAAAGGTGGGGAAGTGGGGGTGGCCTCCACTTTAAAATTTTAAAATCTTTATATATTATACTATTAGGGCTTGTTTGGTACACCGTATAATACTAGCATATATAGTATTGGTCTGTATTAACTAACTTGTAGGGCTCGTTTGGTACACCGTATAATACTAGCATGTATAGTACTAGTCTGTATTGACTAACTTGTAGGGCTCGTTTGGTACACCGTATGGTACTAGTCTGTATTGATTAACCTGTATTATACTATTATTATATAGTATTTGGTGCACACATATACTAGCATGTATAGTATTAGTATGTATTGACTAACCGGTATAATATAATATAATATAATATAATATAATATAATATAATATAATATAATATAATATATATAATAGAAAAATTATATAATTAAAAATATTTCATAAATTAAAATTATTCTTATAATATTTTTAATATATTTATATATTTATATATTTATATATTTATATATTTATATATTTTTAAATTTTTGGCTGGAGGTAAAATGAGTATCCAAAATATTGAAAGTTCTAGTGCAGGCTAATGAAGAGCTTTGAGAGTGTATTACTAATACACCTTATGGCAGTTTTTGAGGTACTATTTTTAGTGCTGGTATTAGTTAATACCCTTTCCAAACACTGTATAGTATTATCCTAATACTATACAAGATGCTAATACAGGGTACCAAACATGCCCGTATAGTACTAGTCTGTATTGTATTATTATTGTACAGTGTTTGGTGCACACATGTATTAGTCTATATAGTAGTAGTATGTATTGACTAATATGTATAATATAATATAATATAATATATAACATATAATATTATATATTATATATTATATATTATATAATGTAATATATAATAATACACACTATAATATTATATTATATGTAATATATTAATATAATATAAAAATTATATAATATATTTTATCATTAAAAATATTTTATAAATTAAAAATATTTTATAAATTAAAATTATTTTATAATTATTTTTTAATATATTTTTTAATTTTTGGCCAGAGATAAAATGAGTATCCAAAATATTGAAAGTTCTAGTGCAGGCTAATAAAGAACTTTGAGAGTGTATTACTAATACACCTTATGACAACTTATGAGGTACTATTTTTAGTGCAGGTATTAGTTAGTACTATTTCCAAACACTGTATAGTATTATCCTAATACTATACAAGAGGCTTATACAGGGTACCAAACAGGCCCTTAGTGTCTAAGTTTTATCTTCACTAAAAAAATTATTTTTTGAGTTTTACCTCGATTGTCCCTTTTCTTCTTCCACATGTAATTATTTAAAGAATAATTACTTAAATATATTCTGAACTATTTATTTTTTCTCAATTATAACCAATTTCTCCCATCCAATCCTGATGAAAGAATATTTGTGAATGAAAATAATTGCATCACAAACTTTGACATTTCTAGAAGAATTTACTAATTATTGAATGAAAATAATTCTCTTTGGTGTAATGTGATTAATGCTAAGTATGGACCTTTTAATCTTTGGCATGTTCCTATCCCTTCTAAGTCCAATAGCTGATGGAAGAACATTTGTGAAACAACTTCTTTACTCAGATGTGGTTTCAAGAAGTTTATTTCTTTGGGTTTGTTAATGTTAATATGATTGATTTGAATATGCATGTGGCAGATCTTATGCATAATAATAACTAGAATTCGAATTTGTTGCATCGATTATTTGATTGCCAGTTGGCCCTAAATATTTCCCGAATTAATTTAGTTACGAACCCCTATGATGACAATTGGTGTTGGTGGGTAGAGAATAATTGTGGTTAGTTGAAAATCTGCCTATAGATATCTTACTCAGCTTTATATCCCTAGCATGAATAACCCTCCTAGGTGGCGTGCCATCTGGAACCTTCGAATTGGCCCAAGGATCAAACACTTTGCTTAGAAGTTTTTTCATGAGAGGTTGCCAACTGCCGAGAGGTTGTACAGATTTAACATCGTTAGTTCTCCTAGATGCTTCCGTTGCACTAACCAGCATGAGAGTGTGACTGTGAGGTAGCTCGAAAAATTTGAAAACTTATCGATGGTTGATTTTCAGTTGCCCCTGCTATTTTAAGTACTTTGTATTTAAACTATAGCCTGTGGGATACACTCAGGTCGGGCTCGATTTCAGATATTGATATTGTGCTATATTTGAATACCTTGTATTGTGTTTGGCATTCTTGGAATCATGCTATTTTTAAACTTACTAAGACCAACGTTTTGTCTACATTTGCTATGATTCTAGTCATTATCTTTAACTATGCTGAAACACCTAGGTCTAAGGGAAATTCATCTAAAATTAATACTGGAAAATTTTGGGTGCCACATCCTGCGGATTGTTTTAAAATCAATACTAATGGTGCTTTTGATGAGACTAATCGCTATGACTGTTACAAGTTGTGTGTTTTGCTATTCATATGAAATATGAGAATGCTATCATTGAATTTGATTCTAAACTTGTAATTGATGTGTAATCGTTCAATTGATGCATTTTGGTCTATTAATAATCTAATTAAAGATATTCTGATCTTAGCAGATTCAGATAAAGATTTAAACAGTAGATTGAAGTCCCAACACACTTGACGTGAAGGAAACAGTGTAGTAGATTGGATCGTGAAACATGCAATAATTTGTAAATCTTCTTTTACTTAGGTGGACCAGTGGCCCCCTGATCTGTACAAGATTGTGTGTGACGATAATTCTTCCCTTGATTAGTTAATAAAAAAAAAAATTGATAAAAAATATTATTTAAACATTTAATACTTAAATTAATAGCTTTAATTATTATATAATACTGAAAAATATAAAAGTATAGTCAAATAACTTCTGATATGAAAATCGTGAATGTTATTGCGTTGAGTGCGTGAAAGTCTATAACTTTGGTGTTCACATCAACCTCATCCAATAACTTTAAATCGTCCAAATAATTTATTTTCTAATGTCTCTCTAAATTTATTTATATTAACTTATAATTAATTATTTATAAGTTATATGTTTATATTTAAGTTATTTTACGGGCAATAACATAAATATACTTGTAAAAATTATAAAACATCCTTTCTAAGATAGAATAATTTACCTAATTATAATTAATTAATTAATTAATTAATTATAAGAATCTTTAAAGATCTCTTATTTATCTCGATCTCATCTCCTGGCTCCTCTTACCGCTGCCCCTCATCGTGCCAAATCTATCGCCGATGACCTAACCTAGCGGCATCACTCTACCCCCTCCATCAATCTCCGGCCCCGACGGAGTGCCGCACCAGTGGGCCGAGGTGCGCCTTCCGCACGCTATGCGTGATGTGCACACTACATGCAATGGCGTGGCCGCTACAACATAGTAGTTGCGCCACGTGTAGCGGCGTGGCCTCGCGGCCCGAACACTCAAGGCCTCCTCCTTTGACGCCAACTCTCACTTGCCCGACCCAAAGTATTATTGTGCTCCTGAGGGTATAATAGTCGAACGTACATTGTTGTATAGGATATGGATAAGTTAATTAGTTTGGTTTTGATATTTTTTCTATCTAATTCAATATAATCATTTTAATGTAATCATGTTAATGTGTTTCAACCCTAACCTAATCTGATACAATCCAATCAAATTAAAATTAGGCATGACAATTTTATTTGCATTCGCCAACTACGTATTCGATTCATGTCCGCATATAAAAATAAGGGAAAATCATAGTTTTGGTTCCCACAGTTTCTTTCAATTTTGGTTTTAGTTCATATAGTTTCAAAATTTTGATTTTAGTCCCTACACTTTACTTCCATTTAGAATTTGGTCTGTACCATCAAATAAGATTTAAATGGTGCTGACGTGGATAATATGTGCTGACAGGACAATGCTGACATGGAGCTTGCAGGGACCAACTTCGTAAACTATAGGGACTAAAACCAAAATTTTATAAACTATGAGGACTAAAACTAAAATTTTGTAAACTCTAGGGACTAAAATCAAAATTTAATTAATTAATTTTTCTAATAAATATAAAAATTTACTTGATATTTTTTTAAATTATTTATAAATAACTATAATATTTAAAAATATTAAAATTGAGCAAATTTTTGACCGATTAAGGCGATTTATTTTGGATTTTATTTTGAAAAGAACGATGACATGTTTATATATTTAGTAGGGATGAGCACGGGTCGGGACGTCCCGGCCGTCCCGGTCCGGCCCGACCCGAAAAGTCGGGACCAATCCCGTCCCGATTCAAAATCGGGACGGGACCGGGACAAATATATCCGCCCCGATTAAAAATTGGGACAGGACCAGGATGATACAAAAAAAATTGGGATTGTCCCGTCCCAGCCCGATTTATAATATAAGTAATATTAAATATATAATATTATTTTTTTAGAAAAAAATATTAATTATGTTAACGGAGATATTGTTTTTTTATAAAAAACCAATATTAATAAATTCAGGACATCCCGGTCTGATTCCGAATTTTTCGGAGCGGGACAAAATCGGGATGCTTCATATTTGGGACCTGAATCGGGATGCAAATTTGTGTCTCGACTCAAAACCGGGACGAGACCGAGACATACCAAATCCCGGCCCGTTCTGGTTCCGAATACGAAGCATCCCGATTTTATCCCGCTCCGAAAAATTCGGGACCGAATCGGGTCGTCCCACATTTATTAATATTGGTCTTTATAAAATAAAAACAATATCTCCGTTAAAATAATTAATATTTTTTTAAAAAAAATAATATTATATATTTAATATTACTTATATTATAAATCGGGCTGGGACGAGACAATCTCAATTTTTTTGTATCGTCACGGTTTCGTCCCGATTTTTAATCGGGACGAACATATTTATCCCAGTCTTGTCCCGATTTTGAACCGGGATGAGATTTGTCCCGACTTTTCGGGTCGGGCCGGACCGGGACGGCCGAGACGTCCCAACCCGTGCTCAACCCTACTAAATATATAAACATGACATCACTCTTTTCAAAATAAAATCCAAAATGGTTTATTTAAAAATATTAAAATTGAGCAAACTTTTTACCGATTAAGGTGATTTATTTTGGATTTTATTTTGAAAAGAGCAATGTCATGTTTATATATTTAGTAGGGGTGAGCACGAGTTGGTACGTCCCGGCCGTCCTTGTCCGGCCCGACCTGAAAAGTCGGGACAAATCCTATCCCGATTCAAAATCGGGATGGGACCGGGATAAATATGTTCGTCCCGATTAAAAATCGGGACGGGACCGTGACGATACAAAAAAAATCGGGATTGTCCCGTCCTAGCCCGGTTTATAATATAAGTAATATTAAATATATATTATTATTATTTTAGAAAAAAAATATTAATTATTTTAACGAAGATATTGTTTTTATTTTATAAAAAACTAATATTAATAAATTTGGGACGTCTCGGTCTGGTCCCGGTTCGGTCCCGAATTTTTTGGAGCGAGACAAAATCGGGATGCTTCGTATTCGGGACCGGAACGGGCCGGGATTTGGTATGTCCCAATCCCGTCCCGGTTTTGAGTCGGGACACAAATATGTGTCCCGGTTCCGGTCCCGAATATGAAGCATCCCGATTTTGTCCCGCTCGAAAAATTTGGGATCGGACCGAGATGTTCTGAATTTATTAATATTGGGTTTTTATAAAAAAAACAATATCTCTGTTAAAATAATTAATATTTTTTTCTAAAAAATATTATTATATATTTAATATTACTTATATTATAAATCGGGCTAGGACAGGACAATCCCGATTTTTTTGTATCATCTCGGTCCCGTCCCAATTTTTAATCGGGACGAACATATTTGTCCCGGTCCCGTCCCGATTTTGAATCGGGACGAGATTTGTCTCGACTTTTCGAGTCGGGCCGGACCGGGACAGCCGAGACGTCCCGACCCGTGCTCATCCCTACTAAATATAAATATATTATCGTTCTTTTCAAAATAAATCATCTTAATCGGTAAAAAGTTTGCTCAATTTTAATATTTTTAAATATTATAGTTATTTATAAATAATTTTAAAAAAATTTATGTAAAATTTTATATTTATTAGGAAAAATAATTAATAAAATTTTGGTTTTAGTCTCTATAGTTTATAAAATTTTTGTTTTAGTCCCTATAGTTTACGAAGTTGGTCCCTGCAGGCTCCACGTCAACATTGTCCAGTAAGCACATATTATCCACATCAGCACCATTTAAATTTTATTTGACGGTAGGGACCAAATCCTAAACGAAAGTAAAGTGTGGAAACTAAAATCAAAATTTTAAAACTATAGGGACTAAAACCAAAATTGGGGGAAACTGTGAGGACCAAAACTATGATTTTTTCTCAAAATAAATATGGACGTGAATATGAATTTTAATAAATTTCTATCTGTGCGAATGCAGTGCAGATACGAATATGGATGCAGATTCGCACCGTATCCGCATATGAAAAATTACTAATTTTATCAATATATGAGTTACTTAAGTATATTATATAGATTTTATAATAAATTACATACAAAACTCTAGTAAATTACTAATTGTTATGAATTTTAATAATGTAAGATGTTATTTTTATTAAATATGGTGCGGGTGTGGGTGCGGATGCGGGTGCGGATATTCGCATCTGACTGCGGTGTGAAGATGAATATAAATATTCATATTTACAATAGATGCAGTGCAAATGCGGATAATTCAATATACGCAACTTATTTGATCAGCTACATCCCTAATTAAAATAAAATAGATGCACATCTAACAACTAGAATAAAAAAAGTGGACTCCTTAGTCAAAGTTTAAAGTTCTAAATATAATTTATACACATAATAATTAATTATATGTAAAGTCGAGTTGCTAATTAGATTTAGTTGACTCATTCTATATATGTAAACTCTCTAGCTGTCAGATGGTATATGACTCTTCTTCTTCTTCTTCTTTTTAAAAAATAGACATATTAAAATCTCAACCCAACTCAAGTCAAATTAGATTAAGAAATTTTTCAACCCCGAACTAATCCAAAAGGTAAAAAATAAAAAAATTCAATTGAAACTAATCAAGTTGGATTGGTTTAGCAAGTTGACTATATGTTGACTTCCCATTTTCAAATTTGGATATGATTTTATGTTCATGATAATAAACATATATCTAGCGTTCACATTGTGTTTACATTTCTTTGGGACTTCAAAATTCAAGTGGAAGAGTTTGAAATACCAAAATAAGTTTTTGGAATCAGAATTCTGTAGGTAGATTCTGAGTAGCTTATCATGATACTTTCATATGTACGTTTCCAAAACAAAAAAAACTCATTTCTACACCAAAAATTATTCAATCAACCATCTTTTGAAAAATACTTAAAATTAATCAGCCATAGAGAGACCCTTGACCAAGCTTGATCGACTAAGGTTCAACCAACCAAAATGTTCATAGTACTATGGCCAGTGGCGGAATCAAAAATCAAATCAGAGAGATGTAGACTCTCAAATGAATAAATATCAAATTATCAATAATATTGTACATGAAAAAATAAGTATTTTTTACAAAAAGATAATTCATCACATCATATATAAATCATTATAGATATATTTACTAAATAAAAATTAATTCTCCATATATACTAAATAAAAATTAATTGGAATCAAATAATCAAACAATGAAATCAACTCAAGCAATCAAGCAATCAAATAAAAATTAATCAAACAATCAAACAATTAAATAAAAATTGCCCAATATCTATTTGCTAAGCTTGATGTCTAAATAAAATGAAATCAAGCAATGAAACATGAAAATTACGAAATTAATTTAAAATTAAATATGAAATAGTGAAATTAAAGCAATCGATTCATATGGAATCAAACTAATTAATTAAATAAAATCAAGCAATCTACAATCCTTACCTCCGGACGACTGGATGACAGACGACAACTGATGGGGAGCCACCGGACGCGGGACGCCGGAGACGAGTCCAGGACGCCGACTGACGACTGGGCAGACAAGTCCATGACTTTCAGGCTTCAACGAAGATGCAGCCACGCCAGAGACGCCGAAGGCTTCAACCGAGGCGAATGGGCGGACACGGACGACAATCGGCAGTCGACAGGAGATCGCTAGGTAGACTGAATGATTGCTTGGATGCCAGAGCACACGGTCTAGCAACGAGCGATCGGCACGATAGGAGATGGGGATTGGGGAGCGATCGACGACAAGGAGATGAGGAGGATTAGGTATCGAAAAAGAAAAGAGAAAAGTAAAGATAATTTGATGATAGAGGGCGAAAAAATCGTCAATATATATATATATATATAATATGGGGACAGCTGCCTCATTCTTCTGCAGTAGCGCCGCCCCTAACTATGGCCGGAAAGAAGTAATCAAGGTGCCCATCAGTAATCGATCTTTAAAATTTTAGTGTTGGTGAAAAAATAAATAATTATATGTATTAAGAACAAAATCAGTTCAACCATATTTGAAAATTTATATATCTCCACATATTAAACAATGTCTTTACATATTTGATATAACATTCTTATTTTTCTTACAACATAATAAAAGGAATATCCAACGACAACAATAATATCTTAAAATCGTTACTCATTATATATATATATATATATATATATTTGTGCTCAGATAACATTTCTTAATTGCCAATGGTTGTCATGTATAACCTCCATCTTTCTCTAATTTCATGATTTCATAATTTATTATATCATTTATACTACAATGTAGCATGGAATGATTTTAAAAATAGTTATATATTCGGAATAAAGTTCCAATTATATTGGTTTAATTACTTCTTCCATTTATGTATTGAATTAAAAGTCAAGTGGTAATAGGTGAAGTTGACTACTAATTAATCGCCCCAATTATTTGAGGATTGATTCAAAATTATAAAAGTACTACAAAAATTTTCATTAAGTGATTCAAAATTAATATGAATCTCAAAAATAAGAAACATTAAGAGTATATATATATATATATATATATATATATATATATAATTGCACGAGAAATTATGAAGTTAAATGATAAAAAATCTTTAATTACACGAGAAATTAAATGATAAAAAATCTTTATATAATTGCACTTTCTACTATTATGAAGTTACAGTGTTGAACAACAAGCTAACTAATTTAATTAGGATGAATTTGATTGCTCGATAATTCAATTTACTGCAATTAAAATAGACAATTCTAGTTTGATTAGTTGCAACAATTTTGTTATAGTATTCAATGCTCAAATACTACAAAATTAGATGCAATTAAAAAGCTTACATATAAAAAATACATACTCCAAACAAGATCAAATTTCTTAGTAATTTTTGTTATGATCAACTAAATGATTGTAATTACAAGCTACAAGTATAAATACCAAAATACATTCTAAACTTTGGACATTTTCTCATTTGTGATCAAATCCGAAATAATACCAAATTACATCTTGAACTTTGACATTAATCTCAATTATAGTCTCCCGTCATCTCTCCGTCGTCATCTCCGTTAACTGCATGATGTGGCATGCCCACGTGAAATAAAATATTACTATTTTTACACATCATTAAAAATAAATAAATAATTTTTTTAAAAAAAAAATCTTTCCGCGTGGTAAATAAAGTTTTTTTAAAAAAATATATGTGTATATATTTTAAATAAATAAATATATTTTTTTAAAAAAAATATTTTTTAATTTTTTAATGATGTTTAAATAATAATAATATTTTATTCCATGTGAGCATACCACGTCATGCAATTAACAAGAAAAACGACGGAGAGATGACGGGAGACTATAATTGAGATCAATGTCAAAGTTCAGAATGTAATTTATTATTATTTCGAATTTGATCACAAATGAAAAAATATTCAAAGTTTAAGATGTATTCAGGTATTTACCCTATAATTTACTACATTTATTATTGCATGCAAATATTATTTACAAACATTTTCACTTATATGCAATCAAATATTCTCATAGAGATCAAACATATTTATTTAATATATTTGGACATAAAGATGGCATAAATGTTCGCATTTTGCTTTGAAAAAAAAAGCTATACATAACACACATCTAGGACTTTGTAAATTGATTAATGTACCAATTGTTGAGCGCTGCACTCCATGTTGATGAAATACTAACATTTACATTATTTAAATAACCATGGATGTTGAAAATATCACAAGAGCAACATGTAATTACAGGACTGCTAATATTTTAACACAACAGCAATTGACCATTTCGACAAACTAACCAAAGGAAACACAAAACACCAAGTAGGCAAGCCATATAATGAACTCATAACTTTACCTTTTTTGTGAATCTATTGATCTGCTAATATCATTGAAGCTCGATGTCATTAGCTACCATGTCATCAGCTGCTGTCTTCTTGTAGGTGTATAACTTTGCGATTAACAGATACACCAAAAAGTTCAGAAAGCTGAGAATGGTTAAGAGCCAGAAGAAGTAATCTAGGTGCCCACGGTTAAGATTGTCTGGAATCCATCCAAGATTCCCATTCTTCGTTGTAATGGATGTGACAATTGTGACCAGCAAGGTACTCAAGTAGTTACCAAGTGCAACTGTTGTGAGTGAGAGGGCAGAGCACAAGCTTCTCATTGCATCTGGTGCTTGGTCATAGAAGAACTCCAATTGCCCAATGAAAGTGAAGACTTCAGCTGCTCCAATGATGAAGTACTGTGGCACCTGCCAGAATATACTCATTGGAAGATAGGTACCATCTTTCATATCATATAAGTTGTGATGCGCCACAACTCGCAATCTCATAACCTCAAGAATACCAGCTACCAGCATCGAGAAGATTGAGATGACCAGCCCAATGCCCATGCGTGTCAGCTGGGTGAAGCCCCGCTGATGACCAGTGAATCTCCGCACCACTGGGACAATGATGCGGTCGTAGACTGGAACCCACACAATTACGCTAATGGTGTCAAAGATGGAGAGTGAAGCTGATGGTATCTTGAAGTTGGGACCCATGTGGGGATCCAAAGTGTTGCCTTGCAGCACGAACATGGTGCTCATCTGAGTGTAGACAGTAGCGAAGATAATGCCACTTGCCCATATGGGAAGAAGCCGTAGAATGCTCTTTAGCTCCTCAACTTGGGTGACTGTGCAGAGCCTCCATGGGTTTACTGAATCCTTGACCTTTTCTTCTTGTGTCTCTACGGCAGCCTTGTCAAGGCACCTAAGAAACATTATTGAATAAATAACTTTTCAGAAGTATGGTTATAAAGATATAACAAAAAGTAGCGTTGTATCTGCAACAATCATATTAGTTGAAAAAAAATCAAAAACAGGCAGCTATGAAAATATGCAACTCAAAATAAAAATGGATTTGTTTGAGCCGTTATATTGAATGGAACCAAAAGAAAAACAAGTCATGGAACACACTAGAGAAATTAATATTCATAAAATTTTCACGCTTTTTCATTGTGTTTCTGTATATTAGTTTGTATATCTGGATACCCAATGGATCGTTTCAAATAATGATGGGTAAGGCCGTAAGAGGCTTGTTCACATACAGAAGTTTAGATTGCCCAACTACAAGCATGAATTATTTCCTCAGTTGTCAGACAACAAAAACTACTATCATAACTTGACGTGAGATCTAGTTGCAATGATAAAAGACAAAACCCTCAAACAATTTCCATTTAATCCTAAAGCAGAGAAGTCTAAATAGAAACCAGGGGGGAAACAGCAAAGTAAAGGGAAAAGAGAAAATTGGGTATACTTTCGTTCAAAAAGTCATTAAAGAAAGATTGATTCATTAATCAGGATGTACTCTGCATACACAAAGCACCAATCTACTCATGAATAGAGATATATCAATATTACAAATATAATTTTTTATAGAAACCAAAGAGAGGAATGCACTCAATAATTGAAATGAATCCAAAATAAGAATAAATGAAGTAATCATAAACTAGGAGAACTTGCTTATTGCAATATAGTGCTTCAGCTACCATATTGGTTCCTAGTTAGCAGTAAACCCACATAATCAGTTTGAGTGGACTTACTTGAACTGGTTTGTGTGGTCAAGCTTACGGCTACCTTGTATGACAGATTGTTTATTTTCATATAGAAGTGACTGATCAGCTGGCACCTTCTCTCCAGACTTTCTCAAGCTTGCTACTATAACCTGAGCAATGCGCGTAAGAGAGCTTCCTCCAGGTTTCTGGTGCCTATACAATCTTGTACCCAAGAAAAAGCTGATGACTGCTATAGCCATTCCCACTGCTGGGATTCCAAATCCCCAACCCCATCCAACATTCATCTGTATCCAAACCAGCACGGAAGCAGCAATTACACCGCCAATATTAATGGAAAAATAGAACCAGTTGAAGAATGAACTCTTGCTCTTCTTCTCTGATTCATCAGTTTCATCAAATTGGTCAGCACCAAAAGAAGACACACATGGCTTGATTCCTCCTGTTCCCAATGCAATAAGATAAAGTGCTACAAAGACCCCTGCAATTTGCCCCCTCGTCGGATTGCACACACCATTACTGCAATGAGGTTCCAGTCCTTTGACTGATGCTGTCATGGTCAGCAGTAGTAGACCCTGAAGTCAAGAATGGAATCAATCTCTAGTTTGATTCTCCAATATAAGACACGTGTGAGGTTCCCCATTTCCTTACCACTATATAGATCATCATAAAACTGGCAATTGTCCAATATCTTCCTGCGTAGGAATCAGCTATAAATGCCCCGAGAAGTGGCAAAATATAGCATGTACCTGACCAGTTAGTGACATTGTTTGCTGCTGTGGCATTCCCTTGGTTGAGACGATTCTTCATGAAGTTTACAAGGTTGGTGCTCATTCCATAGTATGCCAGCCTCTCGCTGCATTCGTTTGCTGAGATAAGGATCAAATAAATATTAGCAGGAACTAGAATAAAATCAAACAATGTGTGTGCTAGTTCCCATATAATTACAACAAATAACTCACCAAGTATATAGGGGCAAGCCCTCCAATTTCCAGTTTCCTTCTTGATGGCTGGGTTCCCATGGATATCTGTTGTCCCATCTTTCGTGTATTTATCAGTGCTATCCTCCATTGCTTGAAGAAGGAAATTGCTTAAGGTGATTCTTTGTGATAGTTCACCTAAAAAAGGATTTAAAATTAATAGCTAACAATGTTGTATCAAAAAGCACTAAGAAAGTGCAACTGAGTACCATACTACTAAATAGGATTCAGAGCACAATGTCTTGCTTCAATCAAAATATGACGTGAAATTTTAGTGTATGTTCTACTAACTTCAGTATTTTAGCATGAGAGGTCTGTTTATATAAGCTCCATGTTACGTCCAGCTCTTAATAAGCTCCTATGGAGGTTTTCCCCTTTTATAGTTTATACAGAAACATTGCACAGAGGTCATTTCCAATTTTCTTTTGAAGTGTTTTATCAAGCAAATCTCCACCATGTAGAAATAGACAAAATGATGCATCTACAAGGATAAAATACTACAAAAGCATGCCTTTAACTTCAAACATCAAAAAATTACTGCTTGTTTTAGAAAGTATTATTTGCAATTTATACATAATGAGGTATCAGTATACATAAGTGGACAAGTAAAAGACAAATGTAGACATAATAATACTATGTAAAGCTTGTTTTTAACTTCAAATGTCAAAATTTCCTTCTTTTAGAAAGTGTACTTTGCAATTTCTACATAGTGAACTATCATATACTGACAATAAAATTGCAATTTCTACCTATTAAAGTTGTCTTTAAGTTCAAGAAGCAAAAGTTCTTTTCTGTTTTAGAAAGTATTATTTGCTGTTTCATCATAGTGGGTACTAGTATACCTATCCAGCCTTATAAGTCAGCATACTTAAAGATGAATTCCTGATATGGAGCTAAATTGAAGTGTTAGAAAACTTTTTGAAATGAGTGATTAAAACAAATATGAAAGTAATAATTTCACATTGGATCATCTTAATAAAATGTGTGACAAAATTTATGAACTATTAGGAGAGATAGTTACAAATCTAAATTACAACTATTCAGATAAAATAAGTTAACGGAAGTATAAATCAGTGTTTTCTTTCATTTTCCTCTTCGATAGAAAGACTCAATGGAAGATAAGGAATTAATAGACAACGGACCTAATAGCATTGCAGCTCCTGCATAAACAATTGACATATTTTCAAACAAAAAGAAATACTCATCTCATCTGTTCAGTCGAAACTCAAATGTACCCATACAAGCTGGAGCAGATTTAAAACATACACCATAAATTCCATACACAAGAAATATGCCTGATGCTTTATATTAAATAAAATAATAATTAACACTATCACGAGGCATTTATATCATTGCCTACTCAGTGGTCTGGAAATGAAACTCAAAGCATAGCTCTATCAGATTGAGGAGTAGATTCAACAATCAAAAACCTATCACTTTGATTCAGACAAACAAACAATTTAAAACAGAGACGCTTATAACTGATCAAGTGGCCCAAACAATTACGAAGAATCACTTAAAGCAGATGCACACACGGAGAGAGATCCAGAGAGAACTATAGAGAGAGAGAGAGAGTTAAGGACGGAGATGGATGCACTTGAAAAATAAGGAAGTTTAGCCACGTAGACGACAACAGCGCAGCTTGCGGATGTGGTGTCTCACATTAATCTTTGAATGAAATGAACCCGTTGGCTTGTTAAAAAAATCCTTTAGATACTTCTAATAAATAGAAGCACTACCATTATTATTTTTTCATAATGATTAAATCAAAGATTCGATGGAATCTCAAACATCTAATGATGAGTCTTTCCATGTGCCTTGGCCATGCGCTGGAAGTAAATGACTTCAAACAAAGCGGCCGGAGGCCAAACTTTAGCCAATGAGTGCATTAATTTTTCTTTGTGGAAGGTTGACTCCAATTGATGGATACAAAGTTTTTGGTCCACGTGAAAGAGACATTATACTTTATACTACACTAACTAAAACGGTGAGTTGAGTTCAAAGCAGGAGAATAACAATAGAAACCAAAGTCCATAATAATATTCTATATTATCACGTCACCCATTACTCAATCATGATGCTCAACGATCAGATTTGAAAGGAAGAAAAAAAAGAAAAACTAAATCCACCAACAAAAACAAATCGTCCCACTCACCTAATCTGATGAAGAACACTTAAGCCTCCTTGATTCGATCTCCGGAGTAAAATCTTTCGTCGATCAAACGATGATTGGCTACAGCCAGAGTCGAAAGAAGGAAGCAGCGCCAGAAAAATAAAACTGGGAAGAGCAAAAGAGTTAAAATTGGGGGAAGAGAAGTAGATAACTAATTTGAGAAAAAAAATTGGCAGGCGTCTGTGAGTTATTACATCGAACAGCTTCAGCGTCCGAGGCCGTCTTCCGCGGATGGAAGCAGAGAGCCACTGCTGCATCCAGATCGGCAAACTTGAGCGGCTACTTATAATTGCGGCAGATGAGGACAGAGAAGGGGGAATCTTGCACGCTTCTGTCAACGAGGAGATTCCTGCACGGAGGGCAAGAAAAAGGAACAGGGTGTGTTCAAACCTAGAGCGACTGCAAGTGATACTAATGAGGAATGCAATGCGAGGGGTATGAGCGGCCGGCTTGCGGAGACGGGGACATCGATGGCGACCATTACGGACTGTCGATGGGTTCGTGGCGGAAATGGCACGCATTCCGGTGTTTGGATGTGAAATGTGGCGTTGAGTATTTTTTTCTATATTTAATGTTAATTATGATCGTGTTTTTTTTGTATCTTTTATCCCTTAATTTGGTTTAGTTCATACAAAAATTATTCACCTAGGTGTGTGCATAAATATTAAGTAGATTCGAAATCAATTGGAACCTATCTAATCGTATAAGATCCGATACATCAAATATCTGAAATCTATTCTGAAGCTGGTTGAAATCTATTTTGAAATCTATTAGAATTTGTTCTGAAACCTGTTGGAATTTATCCTAGAACATGTTCGGGAACCTGTTCATTTTCAGATTACAATAGGGCATTCGGAACTTGTACATCGAAATTTGTAAATAAACATGTTTCAACTAGGGATGTCAACGGGGCGGGGCGGGTACGAGGGGTGCCTACCGCTACCCGCCCCGCGAAATAAACGGGTACCCGCTACCCATTTATTCCCCGCGGGTATAAAAAATGGATACCCATTTAATTACCCGCGGGGGGATGGATACCCACGAGTATTGGCAGGTACCCATGACACTTTAAAAATATATAAATTATAATATTTTTATAACAATTTAACTCTTCAAGTATTTTTAATAACAACTTCAACTATAACAACTTCATTATGATAAACACACAATATTTTGATAACAATATTATCATAAGATTTCAAAACATAAAGTATATGAGTATTGAATTAGATTAGAATTTTTTAGTATATGTACCGAGGATAATATTGTAATTTACTAATTTTCGCGGATAACAGGTACTATAATACCCATACCCGTCCCATATAATAAACGAGTAAAAAAAATTACCATGTGAAATCCCCGCAGGTAGAAAACTATCCACCATACCCGTCATAAATGGGAAAATACCCGCAAGTACCCGTCTAAACGGGTAATATTGTCATCCATAGTTCCAACAAGGTACCTGATTTCGGGTAGGGTCCAATTCCAAGTTTCAACAAGGTAGGTCTGATTCCAAAATCTAAAAATTGATCTTATACAAGATAGAGTTCGGGTATCATAAAAAATATAAGGTATCGGAATCGGCTCACCCCCTAATTCAATGTTGATCTCTTTAATTACATGAGATTTGAAGTTCTGAATCAAACTTTTATCTCTTTACTTTAAGCTCCTTTATGCAACTTGTCACCTTTTATCTCTTTACTTTAAGCTCTTTATGCCACTTTGTCACCAACCTAGGTCATAAATAAAGACAATGATTATTTCAATTTGAGTGCATAAATGATAACTTTGAAATTTTGGGGCGTTTAATTGCCTGCAAGGGCAGTTGTAGCATTTGGAAAATAAATTTGTTTGATTAGTTGTAAAAATATTTTACAATATTTACTAGTTGCAACTTGTAATTCTAATATCATTTGCGTGTGCAAATGGAATTGCAGCTCAAAAAGCCTGCAATACAAGATTGCGGGCTGCAAATATAATAATTTAAGTATTAAAAATAATTAATTTGGGCGACTTAGAGTCGTCGGATGGAGACGGGATAAATATCAAAGTGGTAGGTTTTCGCGCGCAGAATGCAATAGTAGTGTCAAATTCTAGATCTGATAGTGTTTAATAGATTTTTTAAATATATTTTCAGTATTATACAAAAATTAAAATTATTAATTTATCAAACTAGATCTGACAAATCGTGTCGGCCTATGTTTTCGGCCCAGCCCAAAAAATCGTGCAATGCTTGGCCCGAAAAAATTCGTGCTAGGCCCGAACCAAAACAATTCGTGCCTAGCCCGGCTCGGCCCGAACAAAAAAAATCGTGTCCGGTTCGGCCCAAAAAAATTCATATTTTCGGCCCAGCCTGAAAAAATTAGTGTTCGACCATGCCCAAAAACATTCGTGCTTGGCCCGGTGTCGAAAACAATTCATGCTCAGCTCGGCCAGACCCAGAAAAATTCGTGCACAGTCCGGTTCGGCCTGATCCAAAAAAATTTGTGCCCGACCCGACCCAAAAAAATTCATGCTCGGATCGGCCTAAAAAATTATATGTTCGGCCTGGCCCAGAATAATTCGTGCACGGAACGACTCGAATCGGCTCGGCCCAACCGAAAAAAAATGTGCCCAACCCGACCCGAGAAAATTCATGCCCGACCCGACCCGACCCGACCCATAAAACTTCGTGCCCAGTCCGACCCGAAAAAATTCGTGCCCTGCTCGGCCCGGCCAGAAAAAATTTCTGCCCAACTTGTCCCGATCCGGCTTGGCCCGTCTCGAAAAAATTCATGCTCAAGCCGACCCGAAAAAATTTGTGTCCGGCCCGCCCCGACCTGGTAAAATTCGTGCATGGCTTGGCCCGACTAGAAAAAATTTGTGCCATACCCAGCCCAAAAATCTTCGTGCCCGGCCCAAAAAATTTTTGTTTGGCCCGGCCCGGCCCGAAAAAATTCGTGTCCGGTCCTGCCCGTAAAATTTTTTGCCCAACCCGAAAATATTTGTGCACGGTCGGCTCGGCTCGAAAAAATTCATGTCCGGCCAGACCCGAAAAAATTTGTGCCTGGTCGGGAAAAATTTGTGCACGGCACGTCCCAGCTCAGCCCGACCCAACAAAAATCGTGCCTGATCTGGCTCGAAAAAATTCGTAAGATGCACTTGCAACTTTCGTTTGCGGCCAACCAAGTTGCAACTCTACTTGCGGGCAACCAAATGGTAGGCTGTAAAATCTATTTGCGGGCATTTACTTTCGCATGCAAATAAATTTTGTAGCATTTGTATTTGTGGGCAACCAAACGATTAAATTGAAACTCATGTCAATATTAGATTAAACTTAATTTTAAAAATGAAAATGCCGATAAATTTATTGGTAAATGGTAATGACTTAAAACATGATTATTTTGACAACCTACGCATGATAGGAATGGAGTAAATGGGGGAGCTGACGAAACTATTTTTAGTTCATCTCTAGGCCGAAGGAACCATCGAATCCTCCCGATCCAAATGTTTCGAATCTTGAGAAGGAGGAGGGAGTTCCCTCTCCTTCGTTAGGTGATAGAAAAACTATTAAATCAAGGGGAAGTAATCTGAAGGCCATAGGTGGAGGATTTGTGCGAAACAGGGAGGATTGAAAGCGAAAGCTCAGCCAAGTTCCTCGGTAGGGTTTTTCAGTGTGGTGAGAAAGGAGGAGGAATGAAGAGGCTCGAAGGAGTTGAACGAGAAGATATTTAAGATCTAGGTGAACTCGAAAAAAAGTCTTCATAGCTGAAAAAGATCTACGGGTTGTGAGATATGCAAGCTTATTTTGTATGAGAAATTTTTTGGTAGAACATCGCTTTTAGATCTTGTAAAGAGTGCGCTTATGAAAATACGTAAATTGAAATCTAACTGTCAAATAATTGATTTATCGGCCGAATTTTTTGCACTCAAATTTTTAAACAAAGAAGATTATGTCTTCTTTGCTTGCCCTTGGTTTTTAAGAGAGATGAAGAGGCTCGAAGAAGCTGAACGAGAAGATAGCTAAGATCTAGGCGAACACAAAAAAAGTCTTCATAGCTGAAGAAGATCTGCAGGTTGCGAGGTATGCAAGCTTATTTTGTATGAGAATTTTTTTGGTAGAACATTACTTTTAGATCTTGTAAAGAGTGTGCTTCTGAAAATACAAAAATTGAAATCAAACTGTCAAATAATTGATTTATCAGCCGAGTTTTTGCACTCAAATTTTTAAACAAAGAAGAATATATCTTCTTTGCTGGCCCTTGGTTTTCAAGAGATCAAGCACTTTCGTTAATTCCATAGAAATAATGTTTCCAACCTCTCAAGGAAGTGATTAATGTAATGCTTGTTTGGATACAATTGTCGGGCCTTCCATATAAATTTATGCACAAGTCGATAATTTCACAAATTAGTGCAGTTTTAAGTAAGCCTGTCAAAATAAAATAGATGATTACACATTAATGGATGTTAGGGAATATAATGAAGCCTGTAGAACATGATATCTGGATTGACACGAAGAATGACAGTATCTTTCAGTTGATAACATATGAGAATTTGCCAAATCTATGTCTCAAATGTGAAAGGATTGGGCATAGAGGAGTTGTTTGTCTAGAAAAGGGGATAAGGATTTGAATAAAGGAAATCAAAGTGTCAAGAAAGAAGGTATTGTGGAGGAGGGTTTGCTGGGACCTTGAGTACTAAGTGCAAAGAAAAAGAAGGAACAATTTGAGAGGAAATAGTAATGTGTCGGGGTTCTTAAAAATTCTTTTATGAACTTAAACAATCCAACGTTTGAAGACAAGTTGGAAGGCAGTAGGTCAAATAAGAAAGATGTGGATAATTCTACCAAGGAAAGAAGCATGAGGGTGGTATTTAATCAAAATTTGAAGGATAGAAATAGCAACAAAGTGGAGAATGGGAGATAGTAGGATGTTGGGTAAGTATAATGGACCAAACACTGCTGATTTGAATAAGGGAAAGGAAATTGGAAGTAAGATGGACACTGAGGTGATAGTGAGGAATAAGGATAAGAATAATGTTGTGTTTGTTGCAAGAGAGGTGGATGGAAGGGATGGCACTAAAGAAACAAAGGAAAATAAAAAGAAAGGAATGAGTATGGAAGATATATGTCTGATACGCTTAGTAGTTGTTTCTTTGGAATTTTGGGAAATGAGTTTGCAAAGGAGGATTTTTTTGAAGAAGGATTAGACCCGAAATCTTCAAGAATTATGGAAGGAAAATATTTGAAAGGAAGAAGAGGCTTGGAGGGGAGCAAGAATTTGATGAATGTGCCGGTGGGCTATAAGAATATTAAACTAAAGAAAAGAAGATACTTGAAGGAGACTTGTGCTGAAGATATAAGCTGATTCTTGAGAGAAATTTGAAGTTATTCAGTAAATAATGAAGCTAATTTCTCGGTATATAAGATGTTTAAAGAAAAAGGAGGCTAGTGATTATTTGTGGTTAATTGTGAACTTGTATAATATTGACATAATGTTGATTTAGAAATTTTATCTAAAGGATGAGGAGGCAGGATAATTTTTGAGAAATAGAATCAGAATTTAGGAGGGGAATGTTGTGGGAAGTGTCGGTAAATTTAGAGGTATATTGCTTTTGTGGAAAAGGAATAGTATAAAGGGAAATGTTATCTACAAGGACGAGCAATCTATTAATTGTATTTTTGAGTTTGAGAGTGGAAAATTTTTCATCCTCTCTTGCATTTATGCCAATAATAACATTAGAAAAGAAAGAATCTGCGGAAGATGTTGGGTGAACACGACTTGTCAACATTCTTTGGTTGATAGTTGGGGATATGAATTGCATCTCAAATGCCAAGGAAAAAAGGGAGCGGAGGCCTTTTGTTGTTAATCAAGCAATAGTAGAATTCAGGAGCTTTGTTAAGGATGCGGGGCTAATTGATGCGAGCTTTTATGGTTCGGCCTTCACTTGGTCAAATATGAGAAAGGACAGTGAGAAAATTCATGCAAGACTGGATAGGATGTTATACAATACATGTTGGTTGGAGTAAAATTATGAAATAAAGGTCGAGCATTTGAGGAGAATTGACTCATATCATAGACCATTATTGATAAAGTGTGAAGACAACAAATTCAGTAAGGTTAGAAGGAAAAAAAATGATTTCGTTTTTGAGCACTTATAGTTTGAATATCCATAGTTAAAACAAGTTGTTAGGGATTATTGGAATAATAAGAGAGGCAATGGTATCAGTGTGACAGAGAATATTGAAAATCTGAAGGTAGTTTTGACAAAATGAAATAAAGAATATCACTACAATAAAATCGATCTATAGAAATATAAAATTATAGACAAATTAGATTTTAATTTCTAAATCTTCATCACATTTAGAGACTAATAGATACAAAATTTATTCCTAATTAGCACTTAAAGATTTATAGAAACAATAATAACAGAGTGAGAGTCACTTAATTAATTTAGCTCTAAGCTATAAAAAAATCGGTAAAAGAGTCACTTAATTTATTTGACTCTAAAACTATTTTTATAAATTTTTAGGTGCTAATTAAGAATAAATTTTGTGTCTATTAGTATTTAAATATAAAGATTTAGAAATAAAAATTTAATTTGCCTCTAATTATGTGTCTCTATAGGCCATTTGTTGTAGTGTGCGTAGAAAATTTGAAAATGAATTTAGAAAATACTAGTATACGATTGAAGGTGTTAGTGTTTGCCTAATATTTTCAATCTTAGTCTTAACCTTAGTTTTAATGATGATAAACTTGGAACTAATATTGTACTGAGGAATAATTTTAGATTTCAAGTTGAATAGCACGCGACGTCCGCGATAGGAATATCAATGCACTGTGGGCCTATTTGGTACCCTGTATAAGCCTCTTGTATAGTATTAGGATAATACTATACAGTGTTTGGGAATGGTACTAACTAATACCTGCACTAAAAATAGTATCTCATAAATTGTCATAAGATGTATTAGTAATATACTCTAAGTTCTTCATTAGCCTGCACTAGAACTTTTAATATTTTGGATACTCATTTTACTTTTGGTCAAAAATTAAATAATATTAATTTATGAAATATTTTTAATGATAAAATATATTATATAATTTTTTATATTATATTATATTATTATAATATATTATATATAATATAATATTATAATGTATATTATATTATATTATACATGATCAATACATATTAGTATTATACATGTTAGTACATATGTGCATCAAATACTATATAATAATAATACAATACAAATTAATACTATACAGGTTAATAAATATAGATTAATACTGTACAAGCTAATATTATACCAAACGAGTTCTGTGTGTTTGACTCCATTTTTTAACTTATTTGGAACAACGTGCGTTGGAATTTGCAAGCCTTCTTATTCCAAATTTCCAAGTCATGAAACATATTGTATATATAGAGTCAAAGATGCATTTAAAACGGTCTTATTCTTGACAAGGTCATCGCCTCGAATTACTTCTGACGTTAATGAATTAACACCGCGAGTTTTAATTTGTTGATTTATGTGACTCAATCGCTTGTTTCCACCTCGTGCATTCATACGAATTGCCTATTTAATTGCATTGGTTAGGGAGAGGGGGTCATGGTCTCATGGATCACTTCTCTCGTCCTCATTTGTCAAAAACAAGGAAAAAGAAACAAAAATCCAAATCATGAGCCAACATGAATTTTCAGAGATCGAAGTGAATTTTGATTATTTTTTCTTTTAATCTGAATTAAGGTATAGTTTGATTTACATAATTTTTCGTATGAAATTATACTTTTTCAAGAAATTATATTTTTTTATCTTATTTGATTGACATATTTACTGTATTTGATAGAAAGAATAACTTTTTTAGGAAATATTTTTTTTTACAAAATGCAGAAAATAATTTACCTAAGGAGCCCAGGTTATATTTTTGTGTTGTACTTGAAAAAATATATATTATCCTCATATTTATATTTAATGTTAAATTTATAATTTATATTATCAAAATTATGATATTCAATAATTCATAAATTTTTGACTTATTTATTTTATTTTAATTTATTTTTGAATAAAATAGGTAATTTTTTATATTAATTTCTAAAAAATAATTTTTCTATATAATAAGTTATATATTATATTAGTTAAAATATAATTTGATTATATTATTATATAATAAAAGTTATACTATATTCTAGAGGTGGCAACGGACCGGGCTCGGGCTCGGGCTCGGGCCGGCCCAAAAATTAATTATTTAATTTTTTTTAATTTAATTTTTTTAATTTTTTAATTTAATTTTTTAAAAGTTTAACATTTAATTTTAAAAATTAATGGTTACGGATGAGTTTTGAACTTGGACCTCTAATTTTATTTGAGATAGCTTAATCATTGTACTAAACTTTGTTATATATTTTTTAACATATTTTTTATATGTAACATTATAACGCAGTACAAATTAATAAAAAGATTTTTTTTAAAATCAAATTATAATTAAATTTTTATTTATCTTTAATACAAAAATATTTATCCAATGATAATTTTTTTTAATATTATAATAGATCGCACCTTAAAAGGTTGCCTACGTACCTTCTATAGCTAAACTTATACTCCCCAATGATTAATTATAGAAGGATCAGGTCTACGTAGTTCTTTTTATATTTTTAATAATCCGTAGTCCCAGTTTCGCTTGTTTGAGCTTCCTCCTCTTCCGATGATGAAGTGTCGTGTCATCCCTTATCTTATAATCTATCTTCAGCATCCAATCAGTCTTTTAAGTAAATGCACATTTCAACCATTTCTTCACCCATTCGGCTCTTTTTTTCGTCGAGAATTCTATTTCTTGCACTGAAATAAGACTCGGAAGCTACTGTAAACACATGAACAATTAGTATATCACGTGTCATGATGGAAATAATAGGATACATATTTTTTTGTTTTTTCCACTATGCTAAAATTTTATTATCATCTATTTCTTCAGAATGATTATGATCTAGAAAAAAAGTAATTCATTAAAATTAATAGATTTTTTTTTTAATTCTACGACTAAGTTGAGAATTAATACTTATTTCCGCCATCATCTCTTATTCTAGAAGAAGAAGATGTTGCCTTATTTGTAATTTTATCACCAAATTTTGAAGCGTAAAATACAAACATAGAATTCAATAAATTTGAAATTTTAGTTTTTTTTTCTTCAACATTATCTAATTCCATATTGTTATAATAATCATCTAACAACATATTTAAACCATCAATTTTCATTCTAGGATCTAAACATATTGCTAAACAAAATAAAGTAGGTATATCTGATCAATACTTTTTAAATTTAGATTTCATTAAAGAAATAATTTGTGCAAATAAAGGATGATGTCTATATGAAGAAAATACTTCACTAATACGAACTATATGTAAAAGAGTTAAATTACATGTAGGATAATAAACACCGAAAAGTTGTTCGGTAGCTTTATTAAAAAGTTATAAAATTTGAGTAATATGCCCAGCAACTAACCAATCATTATTATTAATTGGATCACCAGACATATTTTGATTGTAAAATATTGTAAGGATCTCTTGATATCTTATAGTAGACATAAGCATATGATATGTTGAATTCCATCTAGTAATAACATCACCATTAAATTTTTTAAATGGTTTATTAAAAGATTGACATAATTTTTTAAATTCTTGTATTCTTGCTTTTGAAGAACACATATATCTAATAACATCTCTTATTTTTTCTACATGTATATTTACTTGTTTTAAACCATCTTGTACACATAAATTAAGAACATGACAAACACAACGAACATGAAATAATTTACCATCTAATACTGGCTTAAATAACTGTATAAGAGGAGGAATAACAACATCATTATTACTAGCATTATCAAAACTAATCGAATTTTTTTTATCATTTATATTATAGAAAGATGTTACAAATCTAATAGCAGAAAAAATGACAACAAAAGTGTGTAGATATTCAAAAACTTTAAAATTAATTATTCTTTTTTGCAAAATAAAATTTTCATCAATCCAATGTGCAGTAACACAAATATAAGAATTAGTAGTACGTTGACTAGACCAAACATCAGATGTTAAAGAATTTTTTGATTTATTATTTTGAAAACTAGTCATTATATTTTCTCTATATATAAAAAATAATTTTAAAACATCACTTTTCATTATATTTCGAGTAATTTTTTTATATTTTGGTTGTAAAATATTTTGAATACTACTAGAAAATCTTGGTTGATCAACCAAACTAAAAGGAGATTCACTTTGAATAATTAATTTTGCAAGTTCTCGATGTTGAAAATTATGATCATACGAAAAAATTGTTAAACCATAAGAAGATAAATTAAAAATTTATTGAGCTTGTGCAACCTTATTGTTATGACCCTTTGCATGACGTAATAAATGACCAGTTCCTCCGGTTGTTGAAGCTGAAAGAATTTTTTGACATTTTTTGCACCGGGCTGTTGTTATGGTGCGATCAGGTTTAATAATTTTCTCAAAATATTCCCAAACCATACTTTTTTTTTCTACCTAATGGACATAAATTAATAGATTGACTTATCTCTATATTTTGATTTTGTTGAGTTGTAGGAGTGGTAGGAGTAGCATGAGACATTTCTTCTAATATATTTGATCCAACTTGTAGAGTATAACCTGAAAAATCTCCATCCGTCATTAGTAAAAATTAAAAATATAATAAGTATAAATATTATACTAAGCAATGAAACAAATTGAAGAGATTAAAAAAAAATAACAACAATCTTGAATCCTTGTCTTCTTGATGAGCTTAAAATATTGTTGAGAATGATTGTAAATGAACTTAGAGATTGTTGAGAGTAAAAGAATTGAGAGTTGAGAATTGAGAGTTGAGAGTTGAGAGTTGAGGATTGAGAGAAAGAGTTGAAGATGAAGATAAAAGAAATGAAGAAGGAGAGAGGGTATTTATAAAAAAAAATTATTTATTTATTTTTTATAATATATTCGCCGGCCCGAGCCAGACTTGGCTCGGGCCGACCTAGGCCTGGCGTGCTCGCCCAGAGCATGGGCACGCGGGCCGTGGTCGGCCCGTGTGCCGTGCCGAGCATGGTCCGACTGCAGGCCGTGCCTAGCACGGCTCGCGTGCCCAGAAGGCGAGCCCGACCCATCTTCTGGGCACAGCCGTGTCGGGCCCGTGCCGCCCATGGGTTGGCCCAGCCCGTTGCCACCTCTACTATATTCCACGCATATGTGTTGAAATTTTAATTTATAAATATTTTTTTTCATATATACTAATATAAATTAAAATACTAATTTACAAGAAGAAGGATATATTGGTCATTTTATGTATACTTCCTAGGAAGTATTCATGTCAACCAAATATGTTCCCGGTGGGAAGTTATGCTTCCTATTTTTTTATCAACCAAATACATTTTGGTACTTCCCGATAAACATACATGAAAAGTTAATTCATGAGAATTACAATTGTAATATCTTAGATATTTAATTATATCATTTTCCTTTATGGTTGTATTTGCCAGCCTAGCGGACTAGATTGAGGTTGAGCCGAGTTGACTCATGGTTCGGTGCGAGTTTGCGAACTCAGGTAAGTA
This sequence comes from Canna indica, assembly GCA_034359265.1. NCBI lineage: Eukaryota > Viridiplantae > Streptophyta > Magnoliopsida > Zingiberales > Cannaceae > Canna > Canna indica. The sequence continues at coordinate 19,858,610 of CP136892.1, forward strand.
AAAATATGAGTTAGGTAATTTTGCTTGTGTAGATTAATCTATTTAATCTATTTATGTTGTGTATGCATAAGTGTTTAATTATGTGGCATGTGCATGTGCATATGCATTGTGTTTATATTATTTATGGATGGTTACGTAGAGAATAGAATTAATTAAGTTAAATTAAGTTAGTGGATTCGGATTCGGCTTGAGACGGATGCGGGTTGAATAAAGGGTATAGAGGGGTTAGGGTTGAGGAGGGAGTATAAAACCCTCTCCCCTTGGATTGTGGCTCCTTATTGGAGCCACCCAACCTAATTGAGAAGAGGAGCCAGCCGACAGTTGCCCCCTCTCCTCTCTCCCCTTGGAGCTGCCGCCAGCCAGAGCCGAGCCACCCAAGCTTTCCCCCTTCTCCTTCCTTTCCTTCTTCCTCCCCTTTGGAGCCAACCGAAGCCAGTCCCTCTCTCTTCCTCTCTCTCTCTCTCTCTCCTCAAGCCGACGGCTTGAGGTAAGCCGCCGCCCCTTCTCTTCTCCTTCTTGAGTTGAGTCATCATCTTTTGAAGTCGAATTCGAGAGCCATCATTCGGGATCTCTTCTAATCATCTTTCTAAATTAGGTGAGTGATTTTACCCTCTCTCTTTCAGGATTTCTTCAAATTCTTGAAGCCGTTCTTGATTCATTTTCGATGATCTCTCGAATTCTTGTCGTGTTTCTTGTGGATTGTGCTTGAGGAGGCCCTAAACTCTCCCCTATGGGGCTCGACATCCCTAGGGTAAACCTAGGGGTGCTCGGCCAATGGGAAAATCGAGGTTGCCCTCAAGGTGTTCGATGAAATGCTCGAATGAGCATTTTTGTTACCTTGATGTGCAAATCTTGATTTCTTTACCTAAATATGTTCTTGATTTATGGATTGCTTGCCTTAGATTTAAATATGTGATTTTTGGGTAGAAATCATGTTATAGGATCAAGATCTTGATATTTATGTCATGGGGATTCTTGAGAAGAGGTTCTTAATCATGATGTTTGTTTATTGATTAAAGTGTTGTAGATTCTTGTTAATCTTGATTAATAAGCATGAAATCTGTGAAATTAATCTTGAGATTAGTATTCTATCCTAATGATAATTAAGGATATAATTTCTGTTAATTTTCGGATTTAATTTCATGATGTGCTGAAAATTGAATGTTGCTGGAATTTTATGCTGAGATGGTGAATCTGTGTTGTTTTTAGATTGCTTGTTATGGTGCGTGTATTACTCTGAATATAGTCGCGTAACCTATCGTTTCGATCAGAAAACATAGTTTGGAAACATAAGACACACTCTGGAGACCAGATAGATTCGGATTAGATACATCGGTTTCGGGAAGAATAGTAAGCTAAAATAAAATCCTAATTGTGGTGAACTAAATTTTAATTGCATAATTAAAATTAGGAATAAAGGTCAACATAATCTTTTATGAATCAACATGAGAAGTTTAAGCATGAAAAAAAATCACATGGGTTTATGACATTACAGGTCTAGGAGTTGGGGTCGGGTATTGGAGTGTTGAGACACTTTCCAATAGGAGCACCCATGAGACACCGTAGGAAAGACTTGACTTAGGTCATGGTGTGTCATATCTTTATGAATGGCAAAGAGGCTCGTCGAAGAACCGGATTGCGGGCTAAGCCCGTGAGGTTGGATGACAAATTCCCAACCTGCAGAACAAGTTCGGAGAGCCTTTCCCGATTGTTCTGGTTTGACCTCGTGGGATAAGTTCGGAAGGCCTCCCCGATTATCCCCGAGGTGGTTTTAAGGAATAAGTTCGGAGGGCCTTTTTCAATTATTCCTGTGATATCTTTTAAGAGTAAGCTCGAAGGGTCTACCCGATTACTCTTATGATATCTTAAAGGGGCAAGTTCGGATGGGCGAATCCCGATTATCCCTACGCGTCTCGTGGAGCAAGTTCGGAGGGCCTTTCCCGGTTGCTCCCGAGTTTATTTATACTAGGATAAGTTCGGAGGGCCTTCCCGATTATCCTAGTATGTGTTGTTTGCCTCAGGTCATGGTAGGCTTAGGCCTGCTGTTCTTCACCGTTTGGGTGTTGGCTGCCTTCGGGCAGATGGTGGCCGGATGGCCTGTTAGCATATCACTCCCTTGTGACCTTTTTCTGCTTGAGTCAGGAGTTTTACCTTATGCATCTTATCTGTGATGTTTATTTTTGTGAGGGTTGGTAGAACCGCTCACTGAGTTCTTTGAACTCACCCGTTGTCGTTGTTTTATTTTGCAGGGCCTGACCGGTGAGGTGGGCTGGAGCACTTGGCGCGGTTGGACGACAGAGGAGCTACACGATCTCATAGCAGTCCTAAGTTAGGGGTCATAGTTGAATCTGTAGTAGGTTGTCATGCACTGTTATTTTGGTATTTGGAGTTGTAGTCCCGTGGGGACATTCATATTTTTATTCAGTCTTTTATTTGTTAAAGAACTGTTGCTCTTCGATTTATTTATTTTCGCACGTGAGCTATTTATTTAAACTCTTGCTGTTTTGAAATAAAAAATATATTTTGGTTCTTTTCATTAATGAAAGTTGTTGTTTATTCCGCTATTTTATGAGTTGGCATGTGCATAGGTTAGGCTGCGGGGTATAAGCACGTATACTCTGGCCGGTCACGTGACCCTGAACTTGGGGCGTGACAATAATTTTCTATAAAATGTTACTTCTCATGCATATCAACCAAACGATATCTAATTTGATCCAATTTTACATTTTTATGTCAAAACTTAAGAATTTTTTTACTCAATTTGATTTTAATAAAAATATATACATTTTGCTGCTTAACTAATTTTAAGTTTATCACACAAAATAATAAGGTGTTTAATAAATAATTAGCACAATAAAAATATGGAACATTATAATGAATACTAATATAAGAATTTTTATATATTAGTTCGGTTTCCAACTAACCCTACGCCTACTACCTAAGCATTTCAATCAATTCACTAATAGCCAAGCGAATACACATTTGTATTTATGCCTAATCGACAAAGCTACCTATTCTTGCCTGAGGATCGAAGTAGTTCGGTCTAGCTCGGTGTCTCTCCTAGTCAGGTGCAACTCCGTCGAGGGGGGGACCTGCAAAAGACAATTCGACGCTCAAGTTAGTAGGTCTCCAAGGTGGAGGTAATGAAATATGAACTTAGGTTACCTGCGACATGTCATGTCTGTATTTATTGTAAGTGGAGAAGATGACGCTGCCCGGCAATCTCGTGGGGATATTGCTTAGAATGAGTCGAGGCTAATCTCGGAGATAGCGAGCTCGTAATGGTCGGGTGGAGCCCTCAGGCGGAGCTGATCGATCTTGGCTCGGGATAGTTTCAAGAGTGTAAGGTGCGTTGTTGGGCCTAACCCGATCGGGTCCAATAGTACTAATCCAGTCCACAACCCGCGAGCTAGGTTGGAGTTAGGAGGACTGCATGCCAAGCTCTAAGTGATGTTGTCTTATGACCGCAGTTGGCTAGAAGGACGTTAGTTGGGTCATTGTCACGTGTAGGGTGTGGGACCTCTTACGCAACTCTTCATTATCTGGGCTGGATGTGATAATTATGCGGAAGAGGAGGGTGCTCTTCTAGATGCTTGCCACCTCTATAGTAGATATAGCTTGACAAGAAAGTAATTACGAGCAAAGATTTGATAAAATGATTTCTGAGGCATTTTGAATGCCAGTTGTGAACTGATGGGAAATGATTCCGTCTGTGAAGAACGAAACTGCCCATCGGAGCGACGATTTTTGTTTTGGATCTATAAATAGCCCTTGCATGTTGTATATATATATATATTGGAAATCATGGAGTAGGAGGTTTCGAAGGTCACCGCCCCTGTGGGTCGTTTTTATCTTGGAGGCGAATGGTTCACAGGTCGCTGTGGGTTTGTACCGTCGAACTTAAAAATAAAGGCAGGAGGCAAGGTTCTAGTCGTGGGTCCGTACCGTTAGGCTTACGGCGAAGTGGTCCATGTGGTACATGCGTTGAGGGAGGCATCATGCTCTTGGCTGGCTGGAATCTTGTCCATGATTCTAGAACTACTAGAAATATGTTATTCAGCAACGGTGATCAGCAACGACCGCTCAAGCCATTGCAATTTTTAACGGCGTTCTTGTTGGCTTTAGGTTTTCAACCCTAGCCTTAATCTCGGTTTTGATGAAAACAAACATGGGACTAATGATTTCATTGATAATATCTTCAAGTTCCATATCAGTAGTGTTCGATATCCTCGATTGGAAAAATTAGAGAAATTGATAAATCGGAAGGACATTGATCGTCGCGCTCGGGTTCAACGCGGAAACTTCTCGAAGAGCGACGCGTGCACCAAAGTCACATCGGACGAGCTCAAAGATCACATGAAAGCTCTCCAAGTCGATGGTCGTTGAAAGCCGGAACCCGAAAATGAAGCGTGGAAGAAATCGGCTGAAAATACAACTCAGCCTAAGTTCGGTCGAAAATACAACTCAGCCTAAGTTCGGTTGACCGGGCGGTCGACCGAATAGTGTAAAGTAAAGGGCACCAGCTATTTCGGTTGACCGACTAGTGCCAAAAAGAGGCAGTGGCTATGTCGGTCGATCGGGTGGTCGACCGATCGAAGCCCAAATTATGCAGTAGCTCGGGCGGTCGACCCGTCGGTCGACCGACTTGCTGATAGCTGTAGACGCAGATCACGTCGGTCGACCGATGGGTCAACCAAAGGTGGGATTGCGCGATCTTGCATCTGGGAGGTCGACCGACTAGAGAGTAAAAACAACGGTCGAATGACCAGTCGGTCGGTTGGTCGATGGACCAATCGATCGGCGGTCTACAACAGATAGTTTTCTATCCGTTGAGCAGTCGTTTCTTCAGCAGGGGATAAATATACCATCATATAAATCGTTTAAGACTTCTTCCCTTCTTCTTACAGATTTTATTGTGCATTTAAGATGGGATTTAAGCCTTCCAAAAGAAAAATTGTGTGCACTCTGTTTCTTTTCGCGGACGTCTTCTTCAAGCGCACAAGCTGGGCTCAACTCGGGTTTTGATCAAGCTCTACCTCTTGACGAGTTGAAGGTGCCAGTGGCTTGCAAAGGAGCTTTTACTATTGGTTTTATTCTTAACTCTTTTGATTGTAATTTTACTTGTTATTTGAACGTTTTATTTGAAGTTGTGTTTGTAAGACCTAGATTGTTAGGTCTTGTTGTGTGAAGTGGTATCTTCGGTGTAGAAGGAGTAAAGCCACTTGTGTAAACTTAGTGTTTACTAGGATTAGTTCTAGTTGTCCCTTAGGTTGAGGTGTGAAAGTGCTCTCCGTAGGAAGGCGGGATACTTCCGAGTGTGGAAGTGCCTTCGGTTGGAGAGCGGAGATTTTCCGGTGAAAAGTCCTTTGTGTAACGGAAACTAATTAATCTAGTAAAACTTAGTTTGGAAATTCTAAGCGGGTTGCTTAGGTAGTGGAGTAGGCATTGGGGCCGAACCACTATAAATCTTGTGTTTGCATTGTTTCATTTTGTTGTGCTTTAATTGCTCAATCATTTATTGCTCCGCATATAATCATTCAATCGCAAATTGCCTAAGCGATTTAAGTAAACGATTAAAATTAAATTTAGGCGAATAGAATTTATAAATACACTATTCACCCCCCTGTAGTGTCGCCATTTCGCCTACAGTTGGTATCATAGCGGGTCCGTAGCTTGAGATTTTACCGTATCCTCTACACCTTGTCTCGATCTTGAAATGACTCTAGAGTCGGTATCGTATTCACCTCCTAGGTTCGATGACTCAAACTTTGGTCTTTGGAAATATAGGATGCACACTTATTTAAAGACTAAAGATTTTGGTGTCTTTAACATGCTACATTGGGAATTCATTGAACCTAAGGTTAATATGCATGCTTGGAGCGAAATGGATAAGAAATTTTTTAAGTATAATGGAGATGTCATGAATTGCATTCTTTGCACATTACCAAATGACATCCTAGATAAAGTCATGCATTGCTCTTCGGCTTATGACTTATGGGCCACTTTAAATGTTTTATACAATTATGCCAAAATCGAAAAGATTGGCACTTAGATGAAGGTGCTGATGACAATGGTCACTTGCCCACTACTAATCTTGGTTTTGATGTCCATAGCTCTTCCAGTCATAGGAGCACTAAAAGCCGGAAGAGAAAGGTGATTTGCCATGTGTGCCAAGAGAAAGGGCATGTAAGGAAGAATTGCCCTACCTTGATGAACAAAGCAAGGAAGAGGTCAAGTGCTTCCACTTCCACATCTCACTCACTTGAAGCATCCTCTACCTATGACTATGAAGCCACTTCCAAAGTAAGTCTCAAAATTGCAAATAATGAGGTACTTTCTCCTTCATCTAGTCATGATAACGATAATGATAGTACTAGCTCTTCTAATTCACATGATATGGAAAATGATGAGTTAGTAAGCGAATATAAGATAATATATACATTGCTTGCTAAAAAGGATAAGAAAAATAAGATGCCAAAAAAGGAAAATGTGATGCTTAATTCTCATGTGCATGAATTAAAGCTAGAAAATGAGAAATTGAAGTCTAGCTCATTTGATATATGCCATGATAGATTGAATTCTAAGCTTAAGGACTTAAAGTTTCATGGACATTACTTTCGTTGTGGTGCTTATGACCATGCTATTCATGAGTGTGCTTTTAAAAGAAATCCAAGTGTTGCTAGGACACTTTGGATTCCTAGGCCAACTCACCCCCAAGGATCCAAAGCTATTTGAGTACCAAAAACGTCTTGTTCTTTTGTAGGGGGAGCCATCACACTAGGGTAATGGAAATTGAAGAGTTGAAGTTGATCAAGAAATTGAAGGAATGATCCTTGCATGGTTGCAACTTCAAAGTCTTCACCTAGACTAGATGCCTATGGTAAAGTTGGCAACAAACACCTTGGTATCATCTCCTATACTTGATTAAATTAGAGTTGGAGTTTTGATACATATTTAATATTAGTAGATTTTCCGCTCATGATATGCTTTTATAAAATGATTTTTTATTTTTTGATTTCCCGGTCTCCTCGAAGACCTAAGTGGTCTGTAATGGGCCTAAGCAACCTTGCAGTTTTAAATCGTAGGCTAATTGTGGCTTTCGGTTTTCAACCAATAGGAAGGGTTGGAGATCATGGTTTTTATTTATATGTCATTTGCGATCTCTTAAAATTTGTTTTGGTATCACTTGACTTCATTTAAAACAAATTTTAAACCATTTAGCAAAGTGAACTATTTGATAATGATACTTGATGCTTCTCTTTGCTTTTTGGTTGAGTTAGTTTGCTAAGTAGCTATATTTTCTCTAATAATATTAGTGTAGCTTACTTGCAAGTTATAAATATTTTAGGAAGGCTAATTAGGAAGAAAAAGATTAGTTTGACTAAATTTTTAAGTATAAGGTATAACTTAGATAAATACAAAATCGTAGTATTATATCTCAATGTTTAAGCTCAAACTATGTCTCTATACTCATGATTAGAATTGCATGTCAAACCCTTGAATTTTCATGAGTAGGTAGAATCTTAGCACTTAGGCAAATTTCATTGAATTAAACTTGCTCTAGGTTGATATCTATTATTAGAGACCTTCATGTAAGTCCAAACAAATTTAACATGGGTAGAGATCTTATTCCTCAAATATTTCTCATCTTAAGATCTCCTTGATTCATTATGATATCATGTTAATTTCTTTAAAATGAATCTCCACTATCTAGCATAGGTTAATTTTTTTTTAAATGGAACATTGTTTTGAATCCTTTTGCTATTTAGTATGTTAGCTTGCTAGTTGACATATTATTTCATTATGATACTAATGATGTCTACTTGCAAGTTGTGAATGCTAATGAAATGCTATGCTATCTAAAAGGAAATGAGAAGTTAAGCAAATTTCTAAAGACTATGGTATGGTTTTAATTTTGCAAAAATCTTTGTATAAAAATTGAATTTTCATGCTTTAATGATGTCTCTATATACTCATGATTGATTTTGCATGATAAATGGTTGAATTTTCATGAGTATGCAATTTCATGATAACTAGGTAATTTCATGATATTAAGATTGAATGAAATTTGCTCTAGGTTAAAATTTATATTAGAGACCACATTTTGAGTAAACATCAAACAAACATGTTTAAATACATATATCACATGAGTCTAAGTATTTAAACTTAAAAATTCATGTCTAGATGAACAAATACAATTGGTATCTCACTTTAGGGGACTTAAGCTTGAAAAGTTGGACTCAAGTCAATAAATCGACTTGGTCATTTCATTTTAAGTCCAAACTTCATAAACATGTTTAGGTGTGTTAATGATTAGTTGTTATATGCTTAAGATTGAAAATTCATGTCTAGATGAATAAAGTGACAACTAATTCACCTTAGATGACTTAAGCTTGAAAAGTTTGACCCAAGTCAATAAATCGACTTGGTCACTTTACTTTAAGTCAAAACTTCATAAATATGTTTAGGAATAGGTATGACATGTTTTCATGCACTTAGAATGAAAAATTCATATGAGTATTGAAAAAATGACATATAGGTGGTTTCATGAAAGCCTCTCTTGAACCAAAGCTGATCCAAGTCAAAAATTAACTTAGAGGTTTTATTTTCAATCTATATTTGGGAAACATGTTTAGATTTACTCATGTTAGGTATCCATAGATTTAATTTTAAAAAATCATGAGTAAATGTTAAGATTGAAACTTAGTAAGTTTCATAAAAACTAGTTTAGTTTTGAATGAAACCATGCTAGGTTGATATCTTGACTTAAGGACATAATTTTCATTTCAAACTTGACATATGCTCTTTACATGACCATCATGTGGTGTCATGAAAGTTTGAATGAAAATTGAAGAAGTCTTAAGAATAACTGAAAATTATAAAAATACCATTTCAACCTACAATTGGTATAATTTCAGTTATTTCTAGGAAAATATAATTTTTTTAAAAAAAATGATTCTTGAAACTGCATATTCACTGAAAAATCTAGTTTCTTCAGTAAAAATTTCAAAACATTTCATCAAGAATTTAATTAATAATTAAAATTTGAAGTTGGATTTCAAAACTCAAAGTATCATCATTCTTGAAACACTAATCTTTCTGATACTTTGATTCTTCTTCAAAAACTTCAAATGAAAACTCATGTACACCATTTGGATTCCATTTCTAATATCATTCACTCATTTTCATGAGTAAAATCATTTCTAGGAATAATTTTGATATTTTGGATGATAGCTAGGATCCATTTGTTAATTTGAAAATAATATAGGATGAAAAATGAACTTAGAAAATCCATTTTGAGTTCAAACTTGATACATGCATTTCAAATGACCATTCAATAATTGGTATCAAAAAATTTCGTCTAAACAAATTGGTTTAAAAAATATTTATCAAAAATATGACTTTGTATAAACTTAAAAAGGTTGATTTTTTTGAAAACTTTAAGTATAGGTTGACCTAAGTCAACAAAGTGAATTAAAAATTTCATCTTAAGCCCAAACTTGATTCATAGACTTACATTATCTCATGTTTGATGTCTAGATGCCTAAGTTTGAGAAAACATGAGTAAATAGCAAAATATTGAGACTTAGCATTTTCATGTTCTCATGTTTATTTCAAATGAAAACATGCTAAGTTCATATTTGGATCAAATGACATAAGTTTCACTTCAAACTTGATATACATGATTTAAATGATCATATTTTGATAGTTTGAAAGTTTGAATGAAACCAAAATGTCATGAAAAAGAACCATATTCATGAAAACATTCATACTTGAGATCATATATGATTTAATTTTGAATTCCAATTTTGTTTTGAACATACCATGTATGATTTTATTTTCATATCAAATATTGTTTTACATCCCTTTTGTTGAGATTTTCATGTTTCATGAAAATAATCTTTAGAGTCTCAACTTCATGAAAAAAAAAATACTTGCCTTTCATCCCCTTTGATTAGATAGACCTTTCTTGCCATTTTCTATTGATGTCAAAAGGGGGAGAAGAATATAAGTAAAAAGGAGAGAAAAGTATAAGAAAATATAGGAGAAAACTATAGGTAAAGGGGAGGAAAATATAGGAAATCCAAGCATATAGATATGCATGTTGATAGGGGGAGAAATCCCTTAATTGATATCCTATGTGCTTTAAATAAATATATTTTATTAAGGATGTTTGTCATCATCAAAAAGGGGGAGATTGTTGGCTTTAGGTTTTCAACCCTAGCCTTAATCTCGATTTTGATGATAACAAACATGGGACTAATGATTTCATTGAGAATATCTTTAGGTTCCATATCAGTAGCGTTCGATGTCCTCGATCGGAAAAATCAAAGAAATTGATAAATCGGAAGGACTTTGATCGTCGCGCTCGGGTTCCTCACGAAAACTTCTCGAAGAGCGACACGTGCACCAAAGTTGCATCAGATGAGCTCAATGATCACATGAAAGCTCTCCAAGTCGATCGTCGTTGAAAGCCGAAACTCGGAAACGAAGCGCGGAAGAAATCGGCTGAAAATATAACTCAGCCTAAGTTCGGTCGACCGAACGGTCGACTGAATAGGGTAAAGTAAAGGGCACCAGCTATTTCGATCGACCGGTCGGTCGACCGACTAGTGCCAAAAAGAGGCAGTAGTTACGTCGGTCGATCGATCGAAGCCTAAATTGGGCAGTAGCTCGGGCGATCGACCCGTCGGTCGATCGACTTGCTGATAGCTGTAGACGCAGACCACGTCGATCGATTGATGGGTTGACTGAAGGTGGGATCGCGCAATCTTGCGTCTGGGAGATCGACCCGTTAGTCGACCGACCAGAGAGTAAAAACGGCGGTCGAATGACCGGTCGATCGGTCGGTCGATCGACCAATCGACCAACGATTTGCAACAGATAGTTTTCTATCCGTTGAGCAGTTGTTTCTTCAGCAGGGTATAAATATACCCCCATATAAATCTTTTAAGACTTCTTCCCTTCATCTTACAGATTTTATTGAGCATTTAAGAAGGGATTTAAGCCTTCCAAAAGAAAAATTATGTGCGCTCTGTTTCTTTTCGCGGACGTCTTCTTCAAGCGCACAAGCTGGGCTCAACTAGGGTTTTGATCAAGCTCTACCTATTGACGAGTTGAAGGTGCCAAAGGCTTGCAAAAGAGCTTTTACTATTGGTTTTATTCTTAGCTCTTTTAATTGTAATTTTACCTGTTATTTGAACGTTTCATTTGAAGTTGCGTTTGTAAGACCTAGGTTGTTAGGTCTTGTTGTGTGAAGTGGTATCCTCTGTGTAGAAGGAGTAAAGCCACTTGTGTAAACTTAGTGTTTACTAGGATTAGTTCTAATTGACCCTTAGGTTGAGGTGTGAAAGTGCTCTCGGTAGGAAGGCGGGATACTTCCGGGTGTGGAAGTGCCTTCGGTTGGAGAGTGGAGACTTTTCGGTGAAAAGTCCTCTGTGTAAGGGAAACTAATTAATCTAGTAAAACTTAGTTTGGAAATCCTAAGCGGGGTGCTTAGATAGTGGAGTAGGCATTGGGGCCGAACCACTATAAATCTTGTGTTTGCATTGTTTCATTTTGTTGTGCTTTAATTGCTCAATCATTTATTGCTTCCGCATATAATCATTGAATCACAAATTGCCTAAACGATTTAAGTAAACAATTAAAATCGAATTTAGGCGAATAGAATTAGTAAACACACTATTCGCCCCCCCTCTAGTGTTGCTATTTCGCCTACAGTTCTTACAGCCACTCGAGCCGTTGTAGATGTGATATATCTATAACGGCTTTGTTATGACCGCTCGAGCCGTTGCTAACAAGTGGGTGGCGCAAACGCGACGCGCAAATGAAATAACTTATTTGCAACGACTTACTAAAGGCTGCGACGGCCGTCGTTAATGATATTATCACATTAGCAACGGCTTAGTTACAGCTATTGCATCCGTCACTCTCTAGCCGATCGCGCGCTCACAGCGCGAAAATAAAATACTTATCAATAATGGCGTTGCAAAGGCCGTGTAGCCATTGCTGATGATGTTGCTTATGAGCAACGACGTTCTAACGGACGAGTGAGCCGTTAATGATGATGTTACTTATCAGCAACGACTTTCTAATGAATGAGTGAGCCATTGCTGATAAGTTTATATAACTCGACCCCAATCGTGCTTGCTCCTTTCCTCCTCCTTCTTTATTGCTTGTGCCGCCGCCGATCTCCGCCCGCCCGCCGTCGTCGCCCCCTGACACCACTCGCCACCGCCACTCGTCGTTGCCGCCCGCTCCAGGTAATTTCAGCACCCCCTCTCCTATTTATTGTAGAATCGACCGAAACTCTAGGTTTAGGTTTTCGCCTGGCCGCCGGCGGCCAAAGCATTGTCCAGTGTCTGACATATGTCGGACACTAGACTCCGGCACCAGAAAAGTGAGTTAATATTTAGGGTTTTTATAAACCCTAAATTTTTTTATTGCTCTAATTAATTATCTATGTTAATTGTTTACTGTTTAGATAAATTTTTCATATTTTAGATAAATTTTTCATATTTTAGATAAATTTTTCATATTTTAGGTTAATTTTTCATGTTTAGACTAATCTTGGTTAAATGTTTAGATTATAACGTTTAATGTTTTTTTAATGTTAATTAGATTTAGATTTAGTTTTAGGTTATATTTGTTAATTAATTTTAGTTTAGATTAATTTTAATGTTAGTCTTTAGATTTAGATTAATTAGAATCGTCTACTTTGGACACGCGCTAGAATCGTCCACTTTGGACACGCACTAGAATCGTCCACTTTGGACTCGTGCTAAAATCGTCCACTGTGGACTCGAACCGGCATCGAAATATTTAGAAAATAATCATCCATCTGACGATTTGATACGTTTCACGTACGCATCGATGACTCAAAATTGTCGGCTTTGGTCAAACACATAACTGGGAGAAAAAAAGTATCTTTTGGGAATTACCGTATTGGAGTTCATTACTGATTCGACATAATTTAGACGTCATGCACATTGAGAAAAATGTGTTTGATAATATTTTTAACACTTTGATGGATGTTCCTGGGAAGACTAAAGATAACACTTTGTAAGAAGCTAGAGTTGGAGTTACAAGAGATCAACAAACGATATCTGAGGCTACACGGGCCGAACATGATTCAATTGTTGGTGAAATGACCACACTAGAGGGGGGTGAATAGTTTGTTAACTAATTTTATTGCCTAATTTTTGTTTTAATCGTTTTTTGATTAGTTAGGCTAAGCACGATATTAATAGCAAGCGGAAGCAATAAATATGAAGCAATTAACACAAAACAATATATCAATGCTAACACAAATATTTATAGTGGTTCGGCCCCAATGCCTACTCCACTACCTAAGCACCCCGCTTAGGATTTCCAAACTAGTTTAACTAGATTAATTAGTTTCCTTACAATGAGGACTTTACACCGAAAAGTCTCCGCTCTCAAACCGAAGGCACCTCCACACCCAGAAGTATCCCGCCTTCCTACCGAGAGCACTCTCCCACCACAACCTAAGGACAACTTAACTAATCCTAGTAAACTACGTTTACACCGATGGAATTAAGCCTCAAACACAAAGGCGACCACTCAATTTCAAGACCTAACAACCTAGGTCTTCACAAGCTCAAATACAATGAAATAAACAAGAAAATACACGACTTAATGGAGCAATAAATCAAACAACTTATACTTAGCTCCAAACAAAGTTTCCTAGCTTCCTCTTGATGCCTTTGATGGTGAATCAATGAAGTCAAAGCTTACTCAAGGAGTTGAGAGATCAAAGCTAGGGATTTCAAGAATGGTGGCTCAATCAAGCTTAAGCATCATCAAAATATGCTCAAGGTATAATGGATGAAGGGTGGAAGGCTTGCTAAGGCTTCTATTTATAAGCCTTGAGAAGATGACATGAAACAATCAACTCAACGGGCGAAAACTAGCCATTTTCGCCATCCGATCGTAGGTCTGGTCGATCGTCAGTCGATTGACGAGAGACCGAAGGCATACTGCCATTTTCTGGCACACTTTAGTCGACCGACTTGCCTACAGCCAGTTTTGGCATCATTTAGTCGACCGACCGATCGATCGAAACTGGGCAGACTGCTTAGTTTGGCTCGTTTCTGGGTTCCGTCTTCACTAAGTCTACTTATATAACATTTTTGCTTGTTTGCTCGATTCTAGGTTCCGTCTTCGCTAAGTCTACTAAGTTAATAACTTTAAAACATAAATGTTATATAAGGATTACCCCCATTTGGATTCAATAAAAATATCTAAAAAATTAAAATCATTAAGAATCAAAATCGAGTTTTTGGGGTCTAGAACAAATTCCCGAAAAACAAAAATTTTCTAATATCCCGTGTCAAATATGGGTATGTTAAAGACTTCCAAAAATTCCTTTAAAATACCTCGTTATCTAGTTTTTACCCAAGGAATAATTACCGCCATTTTTTCTATCAAGAAAATGTCTAGGTCATATAGCCCTCCAAGGAGCTCCCTAGGCTTAGTGAATTTCAGAGCGGTTTTCGAGTTTTCATGTTTTGGGGTTCGGGATTGGTTTTTGGGTTTCTTAGCATCATCATGAGGATTTACAATTTATCTAGACACCCTAAACCTAAACTCTATCTTCCCGAAGAATCCCGAGCGTCCTTGCCGATTTCTCCGATCGGCGACGTCGAGCGCTAACCGACTTGGAACCTGAAAGATTTATCAATGGAACATTAGTTTCATATTTGTTATCATCAAAACCGAGATTAAGACCAAAGTTAAAAACCTTAAGCCAACATCAGCCTCCGCCAGTCGTAGAACAACGCCAACTTATTTCTGTGATTGGAGAGCGGTAATGTATTATGAATTATATATAATTAATTCATTATATCATAATATAATATTATACTTTATTTTGGTTGTACAGGTTCAAGCATGAGGATGTTCCCAGAACTACATCGGAGACAATCCGACGATATATGCATGGGGCCTGGCCCACTTGGTCTCACGTGCCGCGTGAGCACTTGGACATGCTCTGGCGCGAGTTTGAGGTACGTATTTGATGTTTTTTAATCAGCTTGATTATTATTGGTACTGATATTATTGTTTTGCAGACTCGCTATACTTGGCCAGAGGAGAATAGGTCATTTATTTATAATGCGTGGGAGGCCATTTCCCGACAGAGGTACAACTGCTAGCTGGGGCAGACTCGGGCACAAGCGATGGCCCGAGCTGGGGCTACAACCATAGCAAAGACTCGGGGATATGGCCCCGATTGGATTACTCCAAATATTTGGTATCAACTCGTGTTGATATAGTCGATCGATCGATGGTAGGAGTTATCTAAGACTGCGGCTAGAAACCGCATGTCGGGGGGAGGAGCGCGTCACACTGGCGGCTCTATTTCATTTGTCGTGCACGCGAGACGCATGGTAAGTAGTATACCTTATTTTGAATTATATATTTTATTTGTTACTTTGTGTACTAATTAATTTATTTATTTTGTAAATGTAGACGACAGTGATGGATGACGGTGCTATCCAGCGACCCTCCCCGATGGAGGTGTTTGAGCGGACTCACCGTAAAGGACAAGGGGCGGGGGAATACATCGACAACCGCGCTGCAGTCATCATGGTAAGTATATTTATTTCAATTATGCATTATTTATTTATAATTTAAGTTTAAGGAAAAATATGAAACAAAAGCCAAACTCGTGTAGGAGACCTACACTCAAACGATGACGCAACGCGGGGGCACCCACGAAGACTTTGACGCGGGAGCGTGGGTCGAGGCTGCAAGTGGCTAGGACCACGGCCGTGTCTATGGCTTTACTGATAGTGGCCATGCGCGAGCCGTGCTTGGGCCACTTGGGGCACCGACCCCTCCGGTAGTCGGTGAGCGGCCCTCCACCTTCAGGATTAATGATCTAAACATGAGGATATCGACATTGGAGGAGACGGTCGCACGACAGAGTGAGATGATGGCTCATCAGAGTCAGATGATGGCTGAGATACATGTCATGCTGAGACAGATGATAGATTAATCCAGCGGTGTACACACAGATCCATCGTCATCAACTCAGTCCACGCCGGTGTATACTCAAGCACTCCAGACCCCGCCATATGATCCCGACCTTCCACCACCGTCGTAGCGATCTTATTTTATGATACATAGTGATCTTGGAGATACTTGTTATTTGATTGATTTGTTTGGATATTGATTTGTATCATGTTGATATGATAGTTTTAATTTTGTATTGTGGATATTTATAATTATAAGTATAATTGTTTTGATGTATATCTGGGTGTATCTTTGATGTGTATGTGAATGTATGTGTATGTGAATGAATGTGTGAGTTATGTATCAGGTTATAAATGTATTAATGGAAATTTCTAATGATCGTCCGTGTGAAAGCCGTTGCTGAAAGTGTATCGTAATGTCTGGGTCGCAAACTTAAAGCCGTTGTTGATGAACAACAACAATGGCTTAGCAACAACCTTTCAGCAACGGCTTGGCGGCCGTTGATGATGGCAATATCCGCAACAGTCAACGCGTTGTTGCAGAACCGTTGTTGATAAAAGCAGTAGCAACAGTCGCGCCTTGTTGCTGAGCTGTGGTTGATGATGTATCAACAACGGGGGAAGGCCGTTGCGGAACCGTTGTTGATAATAACATTAATAACGGCATGAGCGATCGTTGCAGATCCGTTGTTAAGTTATCAGGTACACGATCTTCTGCAATGGTTGTGTTGCAACGGGCAGAGCCATTGCTGGTCATTGCAGATGGTCACTACTAGAATTGTGATGATCAGCAACGGGCCGTGCAAGCCATTGCAATTTCTAACGGTGTTCTTACGGCCGCTCATGCCATTGTAGATGTGATATATCTGCAACGGCTTTGTTACGGCCGCTCGAGCTGTTGCAGATATATTATCATATTAGCAACAACTTAGTTATGACTACGACGTACGTCACTCTTTAGCCAATCACGCGCTCGCGACGCAAAAATAAAATACTTATCAGCAACGGCTTTCTAACGGATGAGTGAGCTGTTGCTGATAATTTATTTAAGTCGACCGATCGTGTCCGCCCCTTCCTCCTCCTTCTTCCTTTCTTCTGTCGCCGTCGATCTTTGCCTGCCCGCCGCCGTCGTCCGCCGACGCCACTCGCCGTCGCCGCTCGCTCCAAGTAACTCGCCCCCTCTCTATTTATTGTAGAACTGGCCGAAACCCTAAGTTTAGGGTTTCGGCCAACGATCGAAGCTAGCATTGTCCAGTGTTCGGCGTCGGAAATAGAGTTTTTTAAAACCTTTTTTTTCTTTTATTAAATCCTAATTCTAGATTAATTAAATATTTTTACGGTAAATTTACATGTTTAGATTAATTAAATCTTAGATGTTTAGATTAATTAAATATTTAGGTTAATTTAGATATTTATATTAGATTAGATTAATTTAGATAAATGTTTAGATTAGATTAATTTAAATTATATTAATTTAGATTAATTTTATTGTTAATATTTAGATTTAGATTAATTAGAATCGTCCACTTTTGACTCGCGCCGGAATTGTCCACTTTGGACTCGCGTCGGAATCGTCCACTTTGGACTCGTGTTAGAATCGTCCACTGTGAAAATATTTAGAAAATAATCATCCATCCGACGAGTTGATACGTTTCATGTACGCATCGACGAGTCGAATATGATTTAGCAAAATCTTAGATCCGTTCGGGGGTTGTATGTTCGTGTAAAAAAAGTAGATGATCTTTTAAACGACGTACAACCCTTGAATTGTCCCTGATTGGATAATTTGAGAACATAGTTATTTATATTGCACTTAGTTTTTTCTTTTAACCGTTAACTTATTAATTCTTAAATTTTGGCTATTGTGTCTCTCTTGTTCTCTGATACGCGCCCAAATGATATGCGTATTCGGAGATGCTGCCGAAATTTAGAATGAAGTTAGCGGTTAAAAGAAATACTTAGTGCAATATGAATAACATGAATCTCGAATGGAATAGGATCATCCCACCTAAAGGCATTAACGGAAGAAATTGTCATTGAATGACAGAATCATGTTGTGCGATCAAAGTTGGATGTACCGATGTCTTGATCGTAGAGCTTTAAAGAATGAGTTTCGATTAGGCGTACCTTTCTTCCTAAATTTTGCCTATTTGAATAGGAAATTCGTTAGCATCGGTGATAAAATTCGATGTCCGTGCCGCATTTGCTTGAATGCACGATTTTTGGATCGGGAAACTGTCACTCTACATCTGTATAGCAAAGGATTTGCACCAAGATATTTTATATGGACTTGTCATGGGGTGTCACGTGAAGTCGGGACGTCGAGCAATCCTATCGTTCAGACGCATGGTGTTTCTTTATCCAGTCCATCTAATCCGTATAAAACTATGATACTTGATAATCTTAGGGGTCAAATTCCAATTGAATGATAATGTCCATCAGTCAGTTACTGAAACGTCAGTGCCACCAGATACTAGAGGTGTCGATGTCATAGAATTGTCATTAGAAGTATAACCTGCGGTAGAGATTGAATTATCGAATAAAGAAGCCGTAGAATTTTACGAGATGTTGAAAGCTGCCAATGAACCTTTGTATGAGAATTGTCCTAAATACACTAGGTTTTCAGCAATGACATAACTCCTGAACATCATGGCCGATTGTAATATCAGAGGGGTTGTGTTTGATCGGATTGCGGGATTGATTAATGGAATGATGCCGACGGGATTGTAATATTTGGTACTCTGTGTATTAAATAATGTATTTATTTTGTAAATATAGACAACGGTGATGGATGACAGGACTATCCAATGACCCTCCCTGATGGAGGTGTTTGAGCGGACTCACCGTCGAGGACATGAGACGGGGGAGTACATCGACACCCGTGCTGCAATCATTATGGTAAGTATATTTGTTTAAATTATTCATTATTTATTTATAATTTGAGTTTTAGGAAAAATATGAAATTAAAAATCAAACTCGAGTAGGAGACCTACACTTAGACGGTGATGTAGTGCGGGGGCACCCCCGAGGACTTTGACGTAGGAGCGTGGGTTGAGGTTGCAGGTGGCTGGGACCACGACCGCGTATATGGCTTTGCAAATAGTGGTCATGCGTGAGCCGTGCTCGGGCCACTTGGGGCACTGACCCCTCCGGTCGCTGGTGAGCAGTCATCCATCTCCAGGGCTAATTATGATCAAAGCAACAGGATAAGGACACTGGAGGAGATGGTTGCACGTCAGAGTGAGATGATGGAGCGTCAGAGTCAGATGATGGCGGAGATGCATGCTATGCTACGCAACATCTCAGCTCATACCGGAGAAGGCATCCCTTCGGCATCAACAGATCCATCGTCCTCGAGCCAGTCCACGTCGGTGTACACCTAAGCACTCCAGACCCCGCCATATTATGATCCAGACCTTCCTCTATCGTCGTCGTGAGGTTTATTGTTTTGTTTGGATATTGACTTTGTTATTTGGATACTACTTGATTGACTTGTTTTGTTTGGATATTGATATGATAGTTTTGAATTTGAATAGTTTTTATATGATTGTGGATAATTATAAATATAAGTATAATTGTTTTGATGTATATCTGGGTGTCTATGTGATGTGTATGTTATGTATAAGTGTATTAATGTATTAATGGGTGTATGAGTTATGTATCAGGTTAAATGTATCAATATATTAATGAAAATTAGAAATTTTAAAAAATTTCAGTTATAGGTTAACATCATCAGCAACGACTTTCCCACAACTGTCTGTGGGAAAGCCATTATTGAAAGTGTATCATATTTTCTAGGCCGCGACCTCAAAGCCGTTGCTAATAACCTACAACAACGGCTTAGCAACGAGCTTTCACTAATGGCCTTGCTACGGCAATCGGGCCGTTGCTGATGTACATATCTACAACGGCCCTGCAGCCGTAGTAGAACCGTTGCTGATAATATTATTAGCAACGACCGCTGCGGCCGTTGCTAATCTGTTGTTAAGTTATCAACAATGTGCTTTTCTTCCACTGATGCTTTGCAACGGGTCGGGCCGTTGCACGTCGTTGCTGATGGCTTTCAGCAACGGCTCAGCAACGGTTGGAGCCGTTGCTGATGCTTGTTATTCTAGTAGTGGGTCTTCAACAACCACGTAGCAACGGATCCGGCCGTTGTTGATGCTCGTTATTCCACTAGTGTAGGTTTGCAGAGCTGGGGCTTCCACTCCTCTCCTCCTTGTAATATCGATACTTGAGTTAGTACATGATTTCTAGTTGATTATGTTTATCATTTTATGATATTATGTATTGATTAGTCTCACTTGTGTATGTTGTTTTCATCCCTTGAGTTAGTTGGCTTTGGTTTTTATGAAAAATAGTTCTTAAGTCCCAACTTTGATCATAGTTGGCATTTCTTGCCATTTTTTATTGATGTCAAAAGGGGGAGAAAATCTAGGATAAAAGGGAAGAAAATATAGGAAAACCATGCATATAGATATGAGGAGTTATATTATGTAGATATGCATGATTATAGGGGGAGTCAGGAGTTCTATTGTGTAGATATGCATGATGATGATAGGGGGAGAAATCTCATGTTTGACTTCCTTTATGCTTAAATGAAATATTTTCTTAAGGATATTTGTCATCATCAAAAAGGGAGAGATTATTGCCTAAGGTTTTCAATCTTGGTCTTAATCTCGGTTTCGATGATAACAAATATGAAACTAATATTTTCATGGAGAAATATTTTCAGGTTCCAAGTTGAGTAGCGCACGACGTATGCGATCAGAAAAATCGATGAAACCAGCAAGGACACTCGTCGACGCTCGGGATTCATTGGGAAGTTTGAGTCTAGGTCTAAAGTGTCTAGATTATATGTGTATCATCTATTTGATACATATTAAAAACCAAACCAAACCCTGAAAACTTGAAAAATTAAAAAATGGCCCAGAAATTTTCTAAGTCGGGAGCTCCTTGGAGGGCTACATGATTTAGACTTTTTCTTTGCACCAAAAGTCTCGGTAATTGTTCCTTATGTAGAAACAAGTTAAAGATCAATTTTTGAGGAATTTTTAGAAATTTTTAACCTATCCCACTACAAAAAAATAGGATATCACCAATGGACTAAATCCATTGGTAATAGTCAAAAATCCGTTGGTAAATTCATCGGTGTTGACCCTGCTAGGTAGTACCGACAGATATTATTATATCCGTTCGTAATACCAACGGCTAATAATATCTGTTGGTAATACCAACAAATAATAATATCTGTTGGTAATACTAATAAATTCATATTTGACCCGGGAGATTACAAAATTTTTGATTTTCACAAATTTATACTAGACCTCAAAAGTTAGATTTTGATTTTTTAGATACTTTTATTGAACCCAAATGAGGAGTAATCCTTATTAATATTTCTTAACTTTGTTATTTAATATGACTTGTAAGAGATCAAACATTGATGAAAATTGCATTCAGTGCAATTTCACTCGAAGGTCTGATCAAATGTTCGATCAACCGACTTGCGACCGGCAAGCGATCGAAGTTGGTCAAAAACTCACAGTGGACATTGGGTCAACGTTCGGCCGAAGGTTCGATCGATCGAACCTGCGATCGATCAATGACTATTTTTCAGTCGTTGAGTGATGTTTCATTTGGGTATTTTCTTAGCCTCTCTATATAAACACACATCCAACCTTCCTTATGTTCTCTAACTATTATTGAGCCATTATATGTGATAATAAAGTCTTGATTGAGTCATCTTCATCTCAATACCCTAGTTTCTTGTTGAAATCTTGATTGAGTCATTTCATCATCTCGAGGCATCAAAAAGACTAGGGGATCACTGTTGGAGCTAAGTATTTGTGTTATTGTATTTATAGCTCCTTTTGTTGTATTTTGTTATTTATTTTCTTGTATTTGAACTTGTGTAAGACCTAGGTTGTAGGGTCTTGACAGGTTGGTGATTGCCTTGGTGTTGAGGCATAAATCCACCGGTGTAAACTTAATTTGCTAGGATTAGTTGTGTTATCCTTAAGGTTTGAGATGTGAGAGTGTTCTCGGTAGGAAGGTGAAAACTTCCGGGTGTGGAAGTGTCATCAGTGTGATAGCGAAAACTCGCCGGTGAAAAGTTCCTCATTGTAACAGAAACACTTTAATCTAGTAAACTATAGTTGGAAATCCTAAGCGATGGTGCTTAGATACTGGAGTAGACATTGGGGCCAAGCCACTATAAATCTCGGTGTTTGCATTGTCTATTGTGTTTGCTGCTTAATTGTCATATTTATTGAATCCGCTATTTGATTGAATTGTCATTTGCATAAGTAACCTAAGAATTAATTAAAACCAAATTTATGTTAAATTTTTAGATAACACACTATTTAGGGCATTCGACTTACATACTAGTCAAGTTCACTACTTAATATGAAATGATGGCATGCATATTTTAAATAGGGCATTCGACTTACATACTAGTCAAGTTCACTATTTAATATGAAATGATGGCATGCATATTTTTTATATGAGGATGCTTATTTTCATGTTTAAATTCGAATTAAATGTTTCATAATATATAGTTTTTTGTTATGTTTGATATTTGGAAAACAAAGAAATATAAAGGAGCATTCTTGCACATTTTTGAAAGTTGGGATTTGGAAAGAAACTTGGACCTGAGCGTTCCCGCATTAGGCGTGCCCACACCTTAGTGGAGATACATGTGACAGAATCAGAACTTATCAATTTGGGGACTGATAATTTATTTTCAATTTTCTTTACGAATTTGAACTTTTCTTTTGTGTCAAAAACATTAAACTCGGAATTTTCTTCTACCTAACCATGATAAACATTTCTCTGCCTAAAATATTGTGTAAGCAAAATGTGACATGCTACCAAAGGTAAGGTCAGGTTTAGCAAAGGCCAAACAATAACTATAGAGATCAAAAGATTTACTTGCTTTCTCTTGAAGATACCAACAACAGGAAAATTGAAGTTGAATATATTTAATTGACAACAATTTGTCTATTGAATCAATAAATACACTCAAAACAAAAAACGTGAGGATGCTAGTTCAGTTAGAGTAGGGGTGGCAGAGATGAGCACGACACGATAACTACGGGTCGAGCCAAAAAATTCAGCCTGATAAGCTTATCGGGCTGGGCTGGACTGAAATAATAACATTGCGGGCCGACACGAGCAGGCTCTTATAGTGTCGAGTTGGCCCGTTTGACCCGCTAAGTATTAAAATAAATTGAATTAAATAATTTTGAAACCCTAAGACTAAGTGTCTACTATCAAAAAAAATGATTTGGTTTGGTTTGATGTTGAGCATTGATGTTTGGTTTGATTTGATTTGATGTTAAGTATAATTCTGTAAAATTATATAAAATTAAAATACAATTCTATAAAATTATACGGGCTCGCAGATCGTGCTAGGCCGCTAATTTTCGACCCACGGAGTTAGCGGGCTAGGCCGATCCGACACGCTACCTTATCATACTGGGCCGACTCGTTCTACCACCCCTAAGCAGGAGAGATGAAGCAGATGTATTGCTATAATAAGTCAAGAGTATTAAGCAATCCGCTTGTAAATAAATATAAACTAAAGCAAATAAATGCCTAATAACCTGGTTGAGACAAGCTTAACATATTTCAATAGAAATTAGACTATATCTTCCCGCCCCATCCACTGATAATGTTCAATTGATATCCTTATTGTTGGACAACTAACACAAAAATGTTGTGAATGATTCACTAGAAGATGATTGTTTTGATACTAAACTCTTCAGTTGAGCACAACCTACTAAATCTCACAACTAAGACAAATATCAATTCAAGATTAGTGATCCATATAAAAAATTCTATTTAATAGAAGAATCATGCCTTGTTGCAATTATTTAGTCACACTAAAAATCAGACATCAGGAAGAAAAGGTACTTATCTCACTAGATATCAAGTCAAATAATCAAAATGAAACCTCATTGAAACCAAAAAATATTAACAAAATCAGTTTGAATTCTCATTTTATTTCATTTTGTGACAGCACTGTTTAGTTTAGTGTTATGACCACAGAGATCTTAATAATGATTAGTTGTTCATTTTCACTATTTACTCAACAATTTTTTTCACTATTTATCATTCATTTCTCTTATTCAATAAATAATTTTACTTTGTCTGGGCTCCTTAGGTGCTCCTAGCTAGTTGTTATTAAATTATTTCAATTGATTGAATAATTTTACATCTTTAATTGTTTAATTTCTTTTTTCTTTTGAAATGGTTAGGGATCATCTTTAGTTATATACATGACACCGTTCTCTACTTTGGAATATAAGATCATTGCATTTAGTTCGATTTTCTACAAAATTTTTTCCAAAATTTATCACTTTATCTTAGTTAAGTTTTCTTCTTTTTTTCTTATTCCAACAGCTAAGGCCCATTAGGTATATTGTATTGACTAATTATTTATTGTACTATTTTAATTAATAAAATAAATTTTAATTAACTAGTTAGTTTTTTAATTAATGAAATAAATTTTTTATAATACAAAAGTGGGTCGTGGTTTAAAAAAATATTTTTTAATAAAATATTTCATAATTTTTAATTAAAATTTAATTTTATAGACTTTGTACAAAAATCTCTAATGCATTGCCGAGTATCCACTTTATGAAAATATCATTTTCGCAGATATATAATATAATATAATATAATATAATATAATATAATATAATATAATATAATATAATATAATATATAATATATAATATGATATAAAAATTATATAATATATTTTATCATTAAAAAATTTCATAAATTAAAATTATTTTTAAGTTTTGGTTGGGAGTAAAATAAGTATCCAAAATATTACATTTAGAATTTGAAAATTTTCACTTCCAAATTTAGAATTTGAGAATTTCCACTCAAAAATTTGATTTAAAAAAATTATTATTTTTCTAATACAATCTAATGATGGGTCTCGTTGTGTATTATTAATACACCATATGAGATACTATTTCTAATCCATATATTAGTTAATATCCCTTCTAAGAGTTCTCAAATACTACAATACTATACATATATTTATATAGAATATCAAACGAGCCCTAAATGTATAAACTTCCATAACTCACGATGGTAGAGGACTACAATAAATAAATCAAGCAACATATTGCAATGCTCATACACTAAATGAAATAACGATGCAAATTTTCAATCTTTCATAGTAAGTCAAAGTTGGAAAATAGATTTTTCAATATTGTAAAAATATAAAAAGAGAGAAGTACAAATTTGGTCATATAAGTTGTCAATTTTTTAGACTTTGGTCATATAGTTTCATTTTGGTATTTTTGATCCTGTAAGTTTGCTCTGTAGTACAGATTTGGTCCTATCATTGATGGTCCATTAACTCTCCGTCAATATGGACTAACGCCGTTCATACACGTTGACATATTTGGTCCTATAAGTTTCATTTCGAATTTTCAGTCCTATATGTTTACCACGTAGCACAGATTTGGTCCTATATATTTGCCTCATAGCACAAATTTGGTCCAATATATTTGTCTCATAGCACAAATTTGATCATATCTATGATGGTTCATTAACTCTCCGTCCACGAAAAAATAAACGACGTTATGTCCATATTGACAGAGTTAATTAATGGACTGTCATGAATATGACGAAATCTATGTTACAAAGCAAACTTAAATATGTTACAGAGCAAATCTATCGAGTCTGTCATATAGATTTGGTCATATCCACGACGGTCTATTAACCCCATCAACATGGACATAACGTCGTTTTATTTTTTCATGGACGGAGAGTTAATGGACCGTCACAGATAATTTATGCTACGGGGCAAACATATAGGACATAAAATTTTGAAATAAAACTTATAAGACCAAATATGTCAACATGTATGAACGGCGTTAGTCCACATTGACGGAGAGTTAACAGACCGTCGCGGATATGACTAAATCTGTGCTACGGGCCAAACATATAGGACCAAATCTATACTACAGAGCAAACTTATAGAACCGAAAATATCAAAATGAAACTTATAGGACCAAAGTCCAAAAAATTAAAAATTTATAGGATCAAATCTGCATTTCTCCCAATATAAAAATATCAATTTGGGTAACAAAAGCGCATGTATACTATTTCCATGATAAATTTGACATACCTTCAGGGAAAAGGTAGCCTTTATTAAGCCCTGGAGTCCTGGATGTTCCCGAGGAGCCACCTAAATAATTAATAGAGACACATCATTAAAGATACCATTCTTTTTCAGAAACTTTAAAACAAAGCAAGCTCTCCAAGGTTGAGGCCAAGCTTTAGTTCACATATCGGCGAAATGATATAGGGAGCAACAAATGTCGGCACTGGAGAACCTCCTTGCAAATTGACGAAATTGAGATAGGGAGCAACAAATGCTGGCGCTGGAGAATATCCTTAGAGTTGGAGATCGACTAAACACGCGAGGGAGAAGGAAGAAACAAAAAATAAATAGTGAAAGAAGAAATAACGAAATAGGGTTTCACCACGGGGAAGACGTGTTGAATGAAAAAAAAATGTGGAGAGGAAAAAATCGTGTGGAGTGAAAAGAAATAGAGGGGAAAAAGTCACCGAGAATGAAAAAATAAATTGTTTGAATTCTTATTAAAATAAATAGAAAAATCGTCTAATTTTTAAATCAGAGACGTCTCTAATTTTAAATCAAGGACACAATATAAATTACGTCTCTAATTATTTAAATCAATGATGCATATAAATCGGCGTCTCTAATTTTAAAACAGAGACACAATATAAATATTGTCACGCCCCAAAACTAGAACAGCGTGATCGACCAGGGCACATGGTCATACCCCGAAGCCTAACTCAAATATCACATAACCACATAAATAATCCACAATTAGTCAAATACCAATAGCCCAAAAGAAATAACATAAACTAAACAACTTCAATTCACTGCTAAAGGAAATGCATAAACATGAACATCCATACCAAAAGTAAATTAAAGAATGTCTGAAACAAGAAATGGAAATTAAAAAAACTTACAAAATTCAACTACGGGACTCTGTCTGACTCAGATCACAACCCCGACTCTAATTTCGACATGTCATCGTGTCACGAGATCTGCTCCGAACCTACCTAGCCGCCCTACCCAATACTCTAATACCTCTACGGTTCTAACCCTGTGCTACAAGAAATAAAAATAAAATGGTAAGTCCACATTGGACTTAGTGAGTGGTTCGGTCTTGAACCTACCACGGTCCACATTGGACTTACATATGAAGCATGATAATGATACAATAAGTAATATTCATAATGTAACCAACCAATATCTGAACAATTTTGTAAAACCAAAAGTAAATGAATATATCCATGTCATCCCACCCTAGTCCATAAATAAATAATACATGAAAGAAACCATACACCAATGCATGTAGGGGTGGCAATTAGTGTCGGACCGGTGTTATCGGGCCAGCCCGGCCCGGTAAGAAAAAAAACGGGCCGACACGGCACAACCCGTTTAGCACGATAACACAAAAAAGAAAATTGGATTATGCCGAGCCTATGTCGCCTAGCCTGGCCCGACCCGATAAATTGTCGAGCCTTATCGGGCTGGCCTGATAATGACCCGAGCACGGTAAGGATTGGCCCGAACCTAATATTTTTTCCAGCTATCGGGCCGGGGCATATATTGCTAGCTCTACATGCATGCATATATCCAAACACTACGAGTCGGTCACTAGGATATGCCCAGTGAGCTTCCCGCCCATGGTTCATGAGCTATGCATGTCCTCTAGCCTCAGTAACACCAGTTTGGTTGGGAAAACCCTCCAACCAGTGCCACTCCGGATCCATCGTCAGCATGGCTCACTAATGAGGTTCCCAATCCATACCACCTCCGTGGATCAACCCAAGCAACCCATATCACAAGCACAGGCCCAAGCATGCCATGTATAGAAAGGAATATACTACTGTTGGACGAAATGGCTACACTAGAGGGGGGGTGAATAGTGTGTTTACTAATATTTTTGCCTAAATTCAATTTTAATCATTTTCTTAAGATACTTAGGCAATTTACGATTGAATAATTAAATGTGAAAGCGATAAATAATAAAGCAATTAATACAACCAATAAATCAAGGCAAATACAATGATTTATAGTGGTTCGGCCCCAATGCCTACTCCACTATCTAAGCACCCCGCTTAGGATTTCCAAACTAGCTTTACTAGATTATATTGTTTCCTTTACAACGATGATATTTTCATCGGAGAGTCTCCGCTCTCACACCGAAGGCACTTCCACACCCGGAAGTCTTCGTCTTCCTACCAAGAGCACTCTCTCACCTCAATCCTAAGGACAACAAGAACTAATCCTAGTAAACTAAGTTTACACAAGTGGCTTTACACCTTCTACACCAAGGTAATCACTTACACACAAGACCTAACACTAGGTCTTCTTATACGCTCAAATACAATGAAATAAATTACAAAAATACACAAGTAATGAAGCAAATAAATAATACAACAAATACTTAGCTTCAAACACGAGTTCTTGTTCCTCTTGATGCCTCAATGATGAATCGTTCAAAGGTTGAAGGCAAGATCAAGGATGTATCATGGAAACTAGGGGTTGTCAAGAAGATGGCTCAAGAAAAGCTTTAGAATGATAAAAAATTGGCTCAATAGAAGCTTGGATCAATTGTTAAAGTATTAATGAAGGATGAAGATGAGTATTTATAACCCCTCAGCAGAAATAGTGCGTCAACGTGCGGAAAACTAGTCATTTTCGTCGTTTGATCGCTTACCAATCGATCGTCGGTCGATCGACCGATCGATCGCCCACGACCGTTGCTTTAATCGCGTTGTTCGGTCGATCGACGGGTTGACCGAATGAGTCACGAGTTCAATGATTCGCAATCCGATCGACCGACGCACGCACTACCAAATTTTGGCACACTTCGGTCGACCGGCCGGTCGACCGAATTGCCTACTGCCAGTTTTTGGCAGCATTCGATCAACCGAACTTGGACTGGACTGGGCAGTTTAGTTTTATTTGTTCGTTTTTTGGTTTCGTCTTCGCTATGTCTACTTATATAACATTTATTAATTTTAAGTTAATAACTTTAAAACATAAATGTTATATAAGGATTACCCCCCATTTGGGTTCAATAAAAATATCTAAAAAATTAAAATCCTTAAGAATCAAAATCTAATTTTTGGGGTCTAGTACAAATTTTTTGAAAATGAAAATTTTCTAATTTTTTGAGTCAAGAATGGGTAGACTAAATGCTTCCAAAAAATCCTTAAAAAGTACATTGTTATCTAATTTCTATCCAAGGAACAATTATCACCATTTTTTATGTTAAACAAATGTCTAGATCATATAGGCCTCCAAGGAGCTCCCTAGGCTTAGTGTTTTAGGGCGATTTCCGGGTTTTCATGTTTCGGGGTTTGAGATTCGGGGTTCGAGATTGGTTTTTGGGTTTCTTAGCATCATCATGAGGATTTATAATATAAACTAGACACCCTAAATTTAAACTCTAACTTCTCGAATAATTCGAGCGCGTCGACCAACGTCCTTCCGATTTCTCGATTTCTTCGATTTTTCCGATCGAGGACGTCGTGCGCAAACCGTATGGAACCTGAAAGGATTTCTCAATTAAATCATTAGTTCTATATTTGTTATCATCAAAATCGAAATTAAGATCAAGGTTAAAAATCTTAAGCCAACTACCACATAAACACTTAGACCAACTAGTATACCAGAACTAGATATTGTCAAATATAGGTCTAGTAAAATAACATAATTGCCTAAATTAAACATCTAATATTAGAGCCTTCCATGCTAGGATCTAATATTTGAGTACATCATAATTATTTGATGGAGCCGACGTCCCAAAACCATAAGGTGTTGTTTAGTTAACGAAAATTATTTTCTGATTTGGTTTCATTGAAACTGAAAACTTAATTTCGAAAACTTGATTTTAGTTTCTAATTTATAATTTTCTGAAAATGTGTTTGGTTAATGAAAATAACATCAATTTTAGTTTTAAAACTAGTGAATATTTATTTGATTATAAAAATAATATTAATTTTTCTTGAACAATTTTAGTAGTAATTTGATTTTTTATTAAATAGTAAACTAATTCATATGAAATAATTTATAAAACTTAATATGATTGTAGAAAAAAACCGCATATTGTATTTGTAGTTAGTTTACAAAATTAAATATTTGCTAATATTAGTAAAATTTAATCAATTAAGTTATTGATAATTTAAGAATTTTTTTTGCTCAATTAGATAGAAAATTAATTAATAAACATTATAAAATTTCAAACATAATAATAAGTCCAATGGTCTAAAATTAATTTTGATTAAATTATAAATAGACTGGCTTCAAAAAAATTGAGTTATTTTAAAATTTAAATTTGAGTCAATTATATATAAATTAGTTTAATTAATTTATCAATTTAAAATAATAGTTTGAGTTGGAAATGATGATTTTTATTTTTATTTTTATAAATTAGATATAATTTAATTTATTTTTAAATTAATTAATTTTATAAAAAAAATATTTATAATTACAAAATTGCCACTATATTTTAATAACAAAATCGACAGTCTCGAAACCACAAAAAATAACATTCTGGTGTTTTCATTTTTATAAAGAAAATTAGTTTCATTGAAACCTATTTCATTCTTATTTCGATTCAGTTTCATAAAAATATTGAACCAAACACATTTTCATAAGCAATTTTGATTTTAGTAAAATCAAAACTATGAAAATAAATTTGATTTCACTAATCAAATAGGTCCTTAAGTTTGACCATACTTTCTAAGTATGCCTTCATGATAAGTTTTCTAATGATCAATAACTCAGATTAAAAATTATTGCTCTATTTCCTTGTATAATGTTAACATAATTTTAGCTAATGATGCCACATAAATCACTTATTCCTTAAGTCAAAAACCAAGTTTCATCCATCAATTACCAACATAAATTAACATTGCCCACATTTCAATTGAACACCCTAATTCTCAAGTTTCATGCATCTGTTGCAAGCGGTTACAAGAGGGAAGCAATTTCTAATTCTAAAATTTCATGCACCTGAAGCAGGCGATCACAAGAGGAGATGTGCGGCCAATCCAAGTAACCCCTTATTTGGTGTTTTAACTTAGTAATCAAGCACTGATCCTCACACCGAATTAAAGGAAGCAATCCAAATAATACATAAAAATTTGAGATTGCTTATTGGATATGTGCGGTCAATGAAGTGGAGGAATTCCTAAATCTATGAATCCCAATTCTACAACCAAACACGCTATCATCAAAACCAAGGAGGATTGAGCTTACAAGACAAGCCTTTTATCTAAATCAAATAGGAAATTGATCCAAAATTTCCAAGTTTTTAAGAAGCGGCTACTTGAGGAAGGGAAGAATCCAAAGCAAGATGTGCAAGAACTACTCACCGGTACCAAAAGTAGAGAAGGAAGATGACCCTCCGTCCCCTCACGTCGACGATCACCGGACGTCGACAAACTTGGCTTCAACGGACAGTGCCTCCTCTCCCTTCCGCTTGCCTCCTAACCTCGGGACTCGTGCGGCTCTTCTCCCAAGAGCCATATTGTCACGTCCCAAAATCTAGGATCACATGATCGACCAGAGTACACACCGTACTCCGAAGTCTACCCAACTATGAATATCAATACAAAAATAATAATTACAACCATGCAGACACTAAACGCAAAAGTGTAAATGCGTAAATCCAATGAAATATTTAGACTCCAATATGTTTACACGTTTAGGTTTTGCAAACAACATTGACAATATGCATGGACCCCTATAACTCGACTACGACCCAACGTGTCACAAGACCTGCTTCCTAAGCTCGCCACCCTAACCACGCCACGTAGGTGCATCAGTAACCCTGCTCATCTAGAGCTGTAAGAAAAATACAACAACAACAAAAAGTATGAGTTCATAAAGAACTCAGTGAGTAGCTCATTCCCGAGCCCTCTCCAAGTCATAAATCCAAACATATTTCATATAATTCCAATCACCAGATATAATCATAATGATCCAGGTAGGTATATATGTACAAGTAATTCACATGAAGAGAATACTACCATAGCCATCATCTAGTAATTTATATATCCATGTAGTTTATACGATAAGAAAAATCCAAACCAATATAGCAACCCAATGCACATACATCCAATCCATCCATATAAATAATAGACATATTGCGCATGACCAACAATCCAAATAAGAAATAAACATCATATACATAACCAACCATTCCAAACAAGCCATCTGGGTTAGTCGTCAATGTGGCGGGCTGACGAGCTTCCAGGTCCAGGGACCCATCGATCCAATATCCAAGGATCCGTCGGTCCAATAATCTAGGGACTCGTCGGTTCTACGAGTCGGTCACTGAGCACTGCTCTATCTCAGCAAGCTTCCCGCCCATGCCACTCTGGGTCAGTCGTCAATGTGGCAGCTGACGAGCTTCCCGATCCAGAATAATCCAGCAAGCACATGCACAACCACATTCATGACTAAGATAAATAATAACACCCATAAAAAAATATATGTCTTAGTCCAAATCAAATATCTTAGGACCATTATATTCCTTGCTACCTGACCCGGATATGCGCACGTGCATCCCTAAATTGGCCCTACCTTGGGTCTCTAACCTCTTACTGGTGTAACCAACCATTATTAAGTGTATCACAGTACACTACAATTTTATTCACCACAATAATATAGAGTGTATAACCAACATAAATATTATATCTAGCATAGTCAAATTCGTAGTTTGCCATCTAGCAAATTCTGAAATTTATTCATGCTCTAAACTGAATTTAACCATGCTAATATTATGAAATTTAACAAAAATTATTTAGATAATACCAAGCCGAAATGAACATTTAAATCTAGAATTATTCATGCTTAAATCCCAAATTTAAGGTACAATACAAGATTCCACAAAACCGACAGATAACAACCACAGGGGTCGACCCTAATTTCCAAACCACACTTTCACCCTTAAATTATGTTTCCACATTTTAAAAATGGAAATTAATCGCTATAATTACATAAATTAATCATACTTCAATCTAGACATCAATGTGTTCAAATTAGGAATTCCATGAAGCCATTAACCCGAACTCGAAGGGGTCAGCCCTAAACCTAGGGTCGGCTCTAACTCCTAACTACACCCCCATCCTCTTATTCATTGAAATTTAGGAAAACAAGTTCATAACTATTTCAATAAGAAATCCAAAAGTTCTAAAAAGAATTATGACCATAACAAACTAAGATTTTTAAGACAAACCTCTTCCCCTTAATTCTTTTACCCAACCGGCCCTTCCTTACCCTACACTTCTATTTATCTCCAACCATTCATCAACAATGATTCATAGAGTTTCATGTAAATTTAGAACATAATCTTACCATAATACTGAAAAACATACAAAAGACATATCGAATGATCTTAGATCGAAAATCTGACACCACCATCGCGTTCCGCACGCGAAAATCTATAACTTTCATATTTACCTCGATCTCATTCAACATCTCTAGGATCATTTAAAAATATACCCTAATAATCCACATATACTAACTCATTTCTGGCGATACAACTCACATTTGTAATTAAATAAAATTTCTATTAAAATTATTGTCTCCCTACTCGTCACTCATCTCAATGGAGTACCCCGACGCCGCCTCCTCTCGGGTCCACGCCGGCGGCACTCTAGCCGTTGGCAATCATCCCCTCCCGCCAGCCTCGACGGCCTTCCCCGCCGCCCCAGGCATCGACGAGGTTGTACTGGCTACAGGACGAACGTAGCGGCCTCCTGAGCAGCCGCGATTGCTGCCCCGGCGTGGGCAACAGCGTGTCTGCCTCACCCCCTCCGGCATCGCGAGCAACAACATGCATGCCGCGACTGCCGGATTCCCCCTCCTACCCCCTCCGATCATCCTCAACCAATTTCTCCTTCCCTATCCGCCGAAGAACAAGGGACCAGGAAATTGATGGTATATAAAGGTAAAAACTATAATAAACCACTCACAAGATGAAGGAGAAGGTGAAGATGGAATTTAGGAGCGACGATCCAATCCCAACGACGGTGAACCGATCTCCGATCAAACCTTCATATCTTCTTCTCCAAAAGAGGCGTGCGGCTTCCCCCTTCGAGCCGTACCGTCTCTTCTCCCCATTTATTATTTTATTTTTATATATATATACCAAAATACCAAATTACCCTCAGAGACTTAAGTGAACCCGATCTATGTCTAGACTCGACCGAATCGAGTCCTGATCGATTCTCCGGACTCGACTCGAACTCCACACAAACCAAACTTTCCATCTGACTTAAACAAATTTAAATTTTACCTTGCGCAATTGGGCCATACCTCAAGTCGCACCCTTCGGCGATTCACTCGGCTGACTCCAACGGGCAACCCGACTTCGCCACAGAAGTCAAATAATCTAACTAATTTAGCACAGGTATTACAATATCCCCCCCCCCCAATTAAAGAAAATTCATCCTCAAATTTTAGGGTAAGCTAAAGATTCACCAAATCACGAAACTCAAGTGAGCATAAACTGCGCATATTGTGCGATGCCGAACCTCTGCCACACATGGCAGCACAATACTATCTCTAAATCCCTGAACATCCTCTCTGCCCACTTCTCACCCATTGCTCTTGTACAATCTAAACACTGGTTTATCATGCACAATCTAAACACTACTCATGACTATCCAACTTGTGTGCACTTAAGGGTACACACCACACGCACTACAAGAAAAATGATCATCAGTGACGAAAATTTTGTGACGATTAAAATCCGTCACAAACTGTGACAGATTTGTGACGGTTTGAAATGAACTAACTTTCTTTTTCCAAAATAGTGACGAATTTGTGACGGAAATCTGACACAAGACGGTTCTGTCACAAATCAGTCACATAAACTTTGATCAATTTGGCCTAAAATTTTTAATTAATGGCACCAGTGACAGAATAGTGACTGATTTCATTTTCGTCACTAATATTCCGACACTAATTCATCACTAAATTTTTTTCTTCATATTCGTCACAGAGCCACCGCAGAAGAGTGACAAATCAATGACGGTAATAGAAATCTGTCACAAAATTAAAATAAATATTATTAAAACGAATGTTATCATGTTTAGTCCCACATCGGTTAAAAATATTTTTTACCTATTCTTAACCATTATAAATATAACTTTTTAGTCTCATATAAATTTTTTTTTCTCCTAACTTTCTTGAATGTTATAAATTGATACCTCATGAGATTAAAATTTTTACTATCATGCTATCTTTTATAATTTTATTTAAAATATTATAAAAGTATAAATAATAATATAATATTATAATTATAGATTATTATATTATAATATTGTAATGTTATTATATTATAATAATCTATAATATAATATAATTGATATTTTTATTAATAAGAAATTATAATTAATATTATAATTAATGACGAAAAATTTATTTTCGACCATAGACATCAGTGACAGAAATTTTTCCGTCACTAATTTTTGTGATGGACACATCCGTCACAGAAGAGCAAATGGAGCATTAGCCACGAGACTTTGAGCGACGAATTTTGTGACGAAACTTTTCGTCACTGATACCCTTCAATGTCGGATTTTCAAGCATCAGATACGGATTTTTCCGTCACTGATGTCTGCTTTTCTTGTGGTGACGGTCTTAATCTCTGTCCCAAAATACCCGACTACACCATCCAAATAACCTTAGTAATCAAACCAATCATTAGGGTGAATTTTCTACATGTATACCAATTGGAATTTTCAAAATTCCAAATAAAATTTTCCATCTAAGTTTTTAGCCACAAAAACGACATTCACACCTAAAATTTTTTTATACGCGTGCACGTTATAAGAGAATTAGACGTTACACCTAGGACTTAGCAAGCATATACCCTATCTGCACCAAACCCCCGGCACCCCCCCCCCCCCCCTCAAAATTTTCATGAGCAAGGCGACACAAATCCGACCACACTCAGCCCTCAACTCTTATTTTTGGAGCACAAGTCGAAAATTGTGGTGCTGCGGATCTTTGAACAGCTGGTGGCATGGTAGTCATTATTAATTTATTACCATTGGGTATTATTCTGGATTGTATCACTAATAAGTTTTGAGGAAAATTGCTCACTGTTCACATATGACAAATTTTCAAGTGAAGCTGATTCTGTTTGAGTTTGTTGAGCCTCCAATATGGTAGCTGGAATCTCCCAATATGTTGATATTTCATTGCAGATAAGAGCATATGACGATGAATGCTCGGCAACTGAAGACAACAAGCTTAGCACCCTGTTGACATCACTTTTTGGTCGTAGTATCTAGAGAATGGCTCTCCATTGAACAATATTCCAACCACGAGCAAGTAATTGCATGTCCCTAAGAATAATCGTCCACATGCATCAATGCCAAAATGTTATGCTCCTTTTTATTACCTTCCCTACTCTGGAAGAAGTAGGATCAAGATTGTCCATCAGGTAGGGATGCTTTATTCATACCAATACATCTAGAATGGTATATATGCAGATGGGCACCCATCACAACGAATCAAAGTGCCATCCATACCTCATAGCAGACATTCATCACTATTGCTTTTGACATTGGTATTTTCTTAAGTAGCTCCTTTGAATGCTGCAAAGAATACATGCCTTTAGAATCAGGATCCTCAAAAGATCTAGACTTTGCATTTCTTGGACCATTGTCCTTGGGAAGGCCAAGATCAGTATCACCTTCTACAATCTACTTCATCCTCAATGTTTTCACGTGTTTCAAGTTCAGTTCTGATCTCTCCAGAATTTATTACATCATCACATAATATTTGCAATACCCTAAGTTTTGCATTCACGGGAAGACCATAATACTCACCATCTGAAAGCAATGCACTATATCTTTTCCCACCTAGACTTCCCATATATCCCATTATGTACAGATACTCGACTACTAATGCTGGCCAAGAGAAGAGGTCTCCCCATCAGAAGTATCGATCGGACGTATATTTCCTAGACTTCGCTCTTGGAGGAGACACCTTTGGGTCTCCGAAACTAGAATTACCAGAAGGTCAAGCTTTCTCTTCCTGCAACTAAGCTTCATGTTTGAGCCTGCCATGTCATCCTCGGCAATGGCAATCCTGGAGGCCTGCGGATAATCCAAATTTTCTTGATTCCCAATTTGTGCACACGATGAAAGAACAGACCTACCAAAATTTAAACTGCTATGTTTTTGGCATTCTGCAAGAAGAGAGACCATATTTTAGAGTGCAACTTCTACGTGCAGGTTGCTCATATAAAACTTATGAATGAGTGGATATAGGCTTTAAGCGACTGAGCATGAATAAAAAATGAATGAATATGAACATGGATAGAAAAAGAATGATATGAACATGGATAAAAAATGAGTGGAATGAATATTCATTCCTTTTTTATCCATATTCATATTCATTCATTTTCTAGTCATGTTCAAATTCATTCATTTTCTATCCATGTTCAGTCGCTTAAAGTCCATATCCACTCGTTCATAAAAATTTATATGGGCAGATTGCCCAAATAAGTTTTTTCCCATATTTCAGGGGCGTATGCACATATGCAAATGGGGGACATTTTGTCCCCATTTTGCTCATTCTTTGTAATAAAAAAAAAATTTTGTGGCCCCCACAAAATCAGTCAAGTAGTCAACCCTAACGGACCCCACCGGCCCACCCCACATCCCACTTAACCTCCTACGCAGCCGCCCTAATCACGAGACGTAGCTCGAGGCCTCGAGCGACTATTTCTCCTCTTCTCCTTCCAATTGCCGCCGATTGTCGCAGCCCACCTGTCGATTGCCGCCGCCCACCTGCCGATTGCCGCAGCCCTAATAAACCACTCACAAGATGAAGGAGAAGGTGAAGATGGAATTTAGCAGTGATGATCCGATCCCGACGACGACGAACCGATCTCCGATCAAGCCTTCCTATCTTCTTCTCCAAAAGAGGTGTGCGGCTTCCTCCGTCGAGTCGTACCGTCTCTTCTCCCCATTCATTATTTTCTTTTTTTATATATGCCAAAATACCAAATTACTCTCAGACTTAAGTGATCTCAATCTGTCTAGACTCGACCAGGCCCGATCGATTCTCTGGACTCGACTCGAACTCCACTCGAACCAAACCTTCCATCCGACTTAAACAAATTTAAAATTTTACCTCGCGCAATTGGGCCATACCTCAAGTCGCACCCTCCGGCGATTCACTCAGCCAACTCCAACGGGCAACCCAACTTCCCACTGAAGTCAAATAAACAAACTAATTTAGCACGAGTATTACACGTACGGTCCAAATATTATACCCCCTATTATTATTATTTTTAAAATTTTACAATTTTGCCTCTACTTAAACCGAACCCGTTTTTCCCACTTAACTTGACCAATTTTCACCCGAATCAGATTCTGATCGAATCGTTGGACTCGACTCAAACCCCACTCGACCTCAACCCACTAATATATCCAAAAATAAAATACAACATGCACAAAGGGCCTTACCTTAATTCGCAACACCCGACATTTCCCTCGGCCACTCTGATGCGCATCCAAATTTTCCTGTTGAAAATTTTTAATTAAATTAAAAAAATTGTGGCTATAAGGCATATAAATTGGCGTCTCGAATTAATTTTATATCGGATGTGTCTCTAATTTTTAAGAAATCGGGGACACAATGTAAATTGCGTCTCTAATTTTGAGACGCTCGTAATAAAGCGTCCTTAATCAAAAAAAAAAGTTGCTAAGAAAAAATGCATCCCCTAATTACAGCAGAAAGGATGACACTTTTTATAGCGTCTCCAAATAATATGTTTTAAAAATTTGACAACGTTAATGAAAGTGTCCCTACAATTGGCGTCCTTAGATGCCCATTTTCTTGTAGTAAATGACACTTCTCATAATAAACCTTAGATACAAATAATATAAAATATCTAAAACCAAAATCCTACGTACTAATATGGCCTCCATCGATCATATCTATTGAGCTATCATTAGATTCGAGTGAAAGGAGGACCCCACAATAGAAGAAGAAGAAACAAAACACACAAGCAAATATAGACAAGGCACTTACGATCGTCTTACGCAGTCAACAAAATACGACGAAAAGCTTACCTGGAAGGTGGTTGTCGTCTCGGGCATCGACGTCCGATGATCTGGCGTCGGCATCCACAAATCAAAGATTGGGACTCAGGGGAGAAGTTGCCATCGGTCTCCGTAGTGTGCTTGCTCTCTGTAGGGTTTTGTGACGAGAGATGGGGAATCACGGGTTTTGTTTAGCCTTCGCATAATTGTGAAAATCTTGTAAAATTAACAAGATTGCCACTATAATTTCGATTGAATTTCATTCGATTTCACAATACTGAGTGAAGAAGAAGTCGATAACAAGGGAAAAAGAAATAAAACGCAGAAGTAAATACATGCAAGACACCTTTGATCATCTCGCGCAGTCAACAAAAAGCTTACCTAGAAGGTGGCTATCGTCTCAGGCGTCATCGTCCAAAGATCCGACGTTGGTGTCCACAGATCGAAGATTGGGACTCAGATGAGAAGTTGTCGCCAGTCTCCGCAGCGTGCTTGCTCTTCGTAGGGTTTTGTGACGAGAGATGGGGAATCACGGGTTTTGTTTAGCTTTCGCTGAACTGCGAAAATCTGGTAAAATTAACAAGATTGTCACTGTAGTTTCAATAGAATTCCTTTCGATTTCACCAAATCGAGTGAATTCTACCCACATGAGAATTCATTAGTTTCACATTTCATGTGTAAATGCATATTTGATTTTGTGAAACAAACACTCGATTTCACCAAACGAAATTTCGGGCCCAATTTCGGGTTTCATTTTCGCTCGAAACAGGGCCTAAAGATACCAACATTTTACCTAAGAATAGAGATGGGCACAATTGGAGCCCACCACTGTCCACGCCTGCCGGCCTGCGAATCAACGAGCAATCCAGAATCCCGCAGACCCAATAAAAATCAAATTACCAGATTGCCCTTTTCTCATTCCCGCCAAGATGGTCTCAGATCCATCGCGGGTTTTTGTTGTCCGTTTCGTTCTCCCCTTTTCCTCTGCTTAGGGTTTGTGCTCTAGGCGAATGGAAATGGAGATGGAGATGGACATCCCAGCTGCAGAAGAACTCGAGTGGCTCGAGTCGAACGCTCTCCTCGCGGAGGAAGGCGAAGAGGATGACGAATATGCCGTGGATCAAGAAGGGGATACCGCCGCCGCCGATTACTATGACGTTGAATCCGGCGTAGATGAACAGCTTCTCCTGCAAGGTGATGCGACATGCATCGTCCAGAAACTAATTTCTATTTATTTATGTCAATTTCTTCCTTCTTGATGTTGCGGATTCATCCGGTATGCAGGTCGATCGTCGTCCGATGACTTCAATCACCAGACTACCAAGAAGAGGCTCTGGTCTGCGGAGATTGATGGCTCCTCCATTTTTGACGGAGGGGTGAACCTCGTTGAGGGGAGAGGGACGAAGAGGATAGCCTTGCGAGAGGAGGACGAGGACTGGCTTCGCTATTCCCCTAAAAAAGATACTGAGACTGCTGTTAGTGTCGAAGAGATTGTAGATGATCCACTTCCCGATGTTTTTGCTGAGGACAAGATCTTGTCCCGATTTGCTACGGATATTGATGGGGATTGCATGCCTGTCACTGCACCCTCTGGAGAGAGGGTTTATGCCAAAATGAGCACTGGGGGAATCAGTGGACTCCATGAGAGATCAATTGCATGGAAGCCAGAAAGAGGTTCGTCTAGAGACATTCAGTACTATTATTGATTGATCTGTCGGTGATTTTACTATCATTCTCGTCTTCCAGAGTATTATTGATGAGGATATGAAGAAGCATGCTAATATAACTTGATGATATTAAAAGTAAGTCTGTACTAATTGTAGTTACTCATCTTGTCTTGGTTAACAATTACATAGATGCACAAATGGAAAACTTTGGAGACACCAATTGTTGTAAACTATGGAAATAATATTATTTATGTTACTCGAATAAAATGTTTAGTTGAAAATAGATGCATCAAGATAAAGAATTGGCCACCTTGAAACATACATAGTGAGTTAAAATTGGCAAGATATGTACAAAGTTCTAGTGGAGCTTTGGTAAATCAGTGTAATGTTAAGGATGTCCCTCAGCAACATGGGTGATAGCAGGGTTCAAGAAATGCAGACAGCCACTTTGTGTGCGGAACAGTAGGGGAAAGCTGCATACATTGTCTTTCCTAGACCACAGAGAAGTTAGAATGCATATATTTACCTTCCAAGCCATGCACTACCAGGAGGGACATGAACTGCAAAATCTAATTGATATTGCTGTGTATCTACAGATGTCAATTTCTGGATGTTGCCATATCCTGTGTGCGAGAAATTTCATTAAATTGGTCAACACTAGGCCTAGTAGTTATATATTGTATGATTTGGTGCATCATTTATTCATTTTCCACCTTAGAGCTCGTTGCTTTGACTAAAATCATATATGTAGGGACATGCTTGTTCGGTTAAAGACAAATCTTTCTAAAATTCAGTTGATATGTAATGGTATCAAAGTCATCATTCTAAGAAATGGCATCAACACCCATCTACTTCTTGTCTATAAAGACTCTTATATAGTATTTTTTAAAATACTTGATCGCAACCTTGCTGCTTGAATGATATCAAGATAAGTGATTCTTTTAAGTTAATCTTTCTACAGGCCTTCTTTTGGAAACTATAAGTACATTGAGTGAAAAGGTGGAGCAAGAAGCCTTAGCAAAGGTATATATTCTGACAATTGTATCAATCTGCCACTGGTACTGGTTTTGTGTTATGTTGCTTTGATTTCTTCATAATTAAGCTCTATGACTGTTTAGCAACAAGAAGTAAATTGGATACCACGATTGAGCAGCACATTTCTTTTTTGTCTGGTCGCACTTAATTCTGAAATGGTCAGATAAGAACTGAAACATATTGGTAAAGTAATAAATTGAATATAAACAAATAAGATATTTTACTGATAATTAACTAGGATGCTAAGATAAAGGATTTTGATTATGTAGCTAGACAACCAGATTTAACTTTTTGAACTGGACTTACGAGAGTGCTAAAAGAAACTTAAGCACTGATTGATGAAGTTGGAACTTATTGCAAATTGTTAATGACTTTAATGCTCTGGTAATGAAATGAGCAACAATGGCAGCCAACATTAATAAATAATCACATATTGAACTTTTGATAAGAATCATTAAACCTTTTGGTTTTCAGATACCTTGAAGAAGAAAAGCCTTGTTGGTAAGTTATTGTCATGTAGAAATGTAGAGTCCTTCTGTAAGGATTTGGCAATGGCTAATTTGAAGCATTTTCTAAATCCAAGCTCTTATCACTAAGCACATTAAACTTGCTGAAGCAATGCTTTTTTCTTAGTTGTGCAATTTATCTTTGCTGGTTGAAGTCATATGAAGAACTAAATAGTCTGATATGTTTTTCCTCATATAAGCAGTAGATGGTATTTGCTCTTGCAATAATTTCAATGAAAGCATTATCTCACATATCTTTGTTCGTGTGAAGGTTAGTGTGAACTTGAATGTAACATCATTTGACTTTCTTTTTAACAAAAATTTACCTAAGTAAACAATTTGATCACTGTTTGTGTGCGCACACACATGCGATATCATGGCTCTCTTAGTATCTAGGTTACATATGACTTCTCCACTTCATGGTTTATCCATAGTTTTAAATACCTTATCATACCGGGTGGTATGGTCGGTATTTACTGGTTTTTAAAAAAAACTATTACCTGTACACCTCGGTACAGCTCGATACCGAAGTGGTACATGCTCAGTGGCTAGTTTTCCAGTCCTTAGACATGTTTTGTACTGGCCATAAATAGTTTTTTATGATTTTGGGGGCTA
The DNA here is from genome assembly GCA_034359265.1 of Canna indica. Lineage (NCBI taxonomy): Eukaryota > Viridiplantae > Streptophyta > Magnoliopsida > Zingiberales > Cannaceae > Canna > Canna indica. The sequence goes on from CP136892.1 coordinate 19,901,585, forward strand.
TATAAAACTCCCCAACCTCTTATTTAGCCCCTCACTTATACTCTCTCAAATCTCTCTTATTATCTTCACTTTTAAAGATCATCCAATTAGGTATATTTTTTATCATCTATTAGTAGGTTATGTGTGTTTTATCACCATTTCAATGAAAAAATAACGTGTTTAGAGCTTAAATTATGTTTTGGAGCTTACGTTTTATAAAAATGAAAAAAATCTAATAAGGCTAGTTCGGGTCTGTTTGTATCGATCCGTATCATATGCTAGGACAGTACCGGTACCGATCCCAGTGAACCGATACGGTACCGGTATGAGATTTTAAACCTTGGGTTTATCATTTGCCTTCTATGGTTGTTTAGTATCTTGGTGAATTTTATTACTATATGGCTTCTCCAATTGATGGTTTATCATTTACCCTCTTGAGTTTCACATTGATGTTTTCCGTTGAATGCAGCCAGAAGGATCCCTTCCTCCACTCTTTCTCGTGTAGTATCTTACCTAAGCAACTGTTAACTCGAAAGATTTGTCCCTAAAATGAACAAATAAATTATGCTCGACATCCAGTCAGCATGGACTACAATGTGAAATTATAAAGAATGGACGTTCTGGACAGTCCCAGTGCATGTGACTCCCGCTAATGCAGAAGCCTAGTGTGCAGCTATACCCAGCCTTATCCTTGTGGGTGTCTATTCATAACTTTCTGGCCCTATTTTGCTAAGGAGCAACCTAAAGAGGGAGTACTTGTACCTTTTATTTACATGCAAAGGAGCAACAATAAGATAATCCCTTTAGGGCTTGTTTGCTTCATATGATAAAGGGGATAAGATAAGAGATGGATTTTAATGCATTGTTTGTTTAGCACATGGATTACAAGAAAATAGAATTAGAAGAATATAAAATTGATATTATATCCTATCCAATACAACCTTGCATTTGTTATCCAATCCTACAATTAGGGCTTGTTTGCTTCATAGGTAAGGGGATAGGATAGGAGATAAATTTTAATCCATTGTTTATAAATACTAAAGTTTTAGCTCAATATTCTATTTGTACCTTTATTTGTTTACTATTCCATTTTGAGAACATCAACTTATAAACTTTTGTAATGATCATGAAGGCTTTGAAAGATAGTCTTGGATCAACAGATCAAGCAACTTCTCCAAAAGCTCACTTGGTTGATGAACAGCTTTGGGTAGAGAAATATGCACCAAACTCCTTTAAGGAGCTTCTTAGTGATGAACGAACAAACCGTGAGGTAAAACATTTATAAGTAGTAACTCCCATTTACCTTACTTGAAGAAAGCTGGCTTTTATTTTTTCACTTTGTGTTATCTTCGGTTGTCACTAGGCTGTTCATTTTTGTAGGTACTTCTATGGTTGAAGCAATGGGATTCCTCTGTGTTTGGATCCCAAATTAGGGCCACTGAGGATGATGTTTTATCTGCTTTGAGGCTTCATTCTTCAGTTGTTCAGCATAAGAGATTTGTCGGGAATAGAAGCTTCTTTCAGGAAAACAGGGGTCCTTTGAGCAACCACAACCTTAAGACTCCAAATATCTTAAATGGAGAAGAGAAGAATTTTAAGGGCACACCTGAATTGCGGAGCAGAAAATCCATGACCAATCATCCTCCAGAACATAAGGTAGGTCAAAGTTTATCATTTGCTCACAAAGATTTCTTTTGTATTTCTTCGCCCTGCCATGGATTCTTAGGTCTATTAGTAAATATTTGCAATATTGTATTGCTTGTACCTGAAGCATCCTTCATCACATTCTTTGATGAGTAAAATTTGCATGAAATCTGGAAGAAATGAATCCTCATCAAGACAACAAAGTTTTGAGAAGCTTTCTTATATCAGCAATCCAAAGGTCATGCTATCAACAATATCTATTACATGTATGGATGAATCATCATGAAACTAACTAAACCTTTTTGGTAGGAGTTACAGACAAGACATTAAGGCTTTCATAACTGTTATGATTTACTTTTAATTATTGTATATTTCTAGGGAGTAGGGACTTAGCTGTAATTTGTAGACTTGTATTTCTTATATATATGTATATACTATATATGCATGGTAGAGGAGGACTACCTACGAGGAGTTTCTCACTTTGCCCTCATAAAATGGTATGGAGGCCAACTAAGAAACCCAAACCCTAACCTTAGTTCCTCTTTTCTCCCAAAATCCTAACCCTAACCAAGCCACCTCTTACTTCTCCTCTTCTCTTTCTCTCTTCCAACCGGAAGCCAAATAGGGGCAGTGGTTATGGACCTGCAAGAATTGCAGCCCCAACTCCAGCCAGGTCAGCAAGAGAAAAGGTGGGCAAAGTAATGGTGGGCAAAGCATTACGTGAGAAGAAAAAGGAGTGGACCATAAGACAAATAGAAGACCCAGCTAGTCATGTCAATAAAGTAATAAATCTGCTATGGATTGATGAATGTATTAATGGCTGAATAACTCAGCAAATGTAATGCATAAGTAGGACTAGTGGCTGATTAATTCAGCACTTGTAACACATGAATCTGCTCTCTATTTATGCTGGAAATGACAAGAAGGACAGCAGGCCTTACAAGAATGATTTTATCCAAAAATAATTTGCTCCTAGCTTCTTGAAGAGTTCCACCTTGGGCAGCAACAATAGGGAAGAAGGTGACCCCGTCTTCTTCCTCGGAAGCGGAGAACTTGGCTAAGTAATCCTACTTCTTCAGTAGCAGCCAGTCGTCGCCCTTACACTCTCCCAATCCTTATCTGCAACAGCAGCCTCCTGCCCCTTTCTCTTATTTCCTTTGGCCAACAAAAAGGTGGAAAAAGGGGAATTGATGCTGAAGTGGAACCATTTGGATATCGCTCTCCCCAACTCCCCACTTGGTCTTGCTCCAAGCATCGTCGATGCACGATTGCTTGGATGATTGCGAAGGAAATGCCCTCGGATCAAGGTCAATCAAAACGATAGAAGATTTCCTACTGCCAATTTGTCCGAGGTTCGAGAAAAAGCCCTAGATGCCTCCGCCTCTGCTATGGGTTGTAGGTACCATCATGCTGGAACTCCAACCAATATGAGGACCAAAGGAAATTGAACCACTTCGGTTCATTTCTCCTGCAGTCGAAGTTGAGCCGACACTGTTGGTGCCACTGCTGCCACTGCCATACTCAAATTGAGATCCGAGATAATACCTGCGATATCGGTCGAATGCTTGTTGTTCCAACGAATCACGGATGGCGGCTGCAAGCTATGGATCCTCGTCGGCATCGCCACCAGGACCCTTATATTGGCGACCCTCATATTGGCGCACGTCTTCAGTAGCTCTTCGATCGAACTTTTGTCTTTGTTCGGCATCCCTAACACGTTGCTCTCGCTTGTTGTCGAGCAATTCTTTGAAGAGCTTTCGGACCTATGCCGATGCTTTGCTGCATCGGCCACGTCGGGATATCCTCCAGCCAAATGCTACTTAGTGATGCCTCCACCACAGGAAATGAAATCACAGTAGAGGCATTGACATTGGTAGTGATTATGGGTGGAAATAGATCAGGCGGCCTGTGGCCTGGCCTGGTTTGTTTTTAAAAAAAAACAGGCCAAGGCTTTAAAATAGGCCTGTTTTCCTTAACAGGCCTGAGCCTGATAGGCCGGCCTGGGCATGTTAAGGTGGTGTATATATATATATATATATATATATATATATTATTACGTATTTACATTAAAATTATTTTAATGTAATAACTAATATTATTTTAATTTAATAAAACACAGGCCACATGCCAAAATTTTATATTAGTAGGTTTTATAAAAAAAATTATATTTAAAGCAGGCTTCATAAACAGGCCAGGCCAAGCCAATGAACAGGCCAGGCTCAGGCCAAATTTTAAGCCTATAATAGGCCACAGGCCAGGCCCAGGCCAATTTTCTACCATATAGGCCTGGCTTGGCCTGTTTCCACCCCTACCAGTGATGCTTCTTCATCAATCGACGGGCGTGCCGCCATGCAACATCGGATTGTGACTTTAGCGCCATTTACCAAATGACCTTGGGTCCTTGGGGGTGAGTTGGCATAGGAATCTAAAGTGACCTAGTAATACTTGAATTTCTCTTGAATGCACAATCATAGATAGCATGGCCAAAAATACCGCAACAAAAACAATGTCCATTAAAGTTTTTCTTTTCATTTTTCTTTTGAATGAGGTTTAAAAGTAGAATGTCTAACATGGGAAACATGGTGAACATGAGCACTATTGAATGAAGCATTTCTATTTCTAGAGTTCTTAAAAGAGGAAACATTTGGTAAATCATTAACTTGCCTATTTAAGAGCATAACCTCATTTTTCAAATCATTAATGGATTTATATAAAGCTTGCATTTGAGATTTCAACATATAATTTTCATTATTTATTTTTGAATTTTCACCTTTCAAAATCTCATTCTCAAATTTGAAATCATTCTTCACATCATTACTTCTAAGTTTCATTTTAGATTTCAAATCCTCATTTTCAAACTTTAAATTTTTAAGCTCAAGTTTCAAATTATCATGGCATGAATCAAATGACCTAGACTTCAATTTTTCATTCTCTAGTTTGAATTCATGCAAATAAGAACTAAGCCTTATATTTTCTTTTTTCAATCTTTTATTTTCTTTATCCTTTTTTTACAAGCAAGGCATACATTTTTCTATACTCATCTACTAACTCATCATATGACATATCATGAGAACTAGAAGAGCTAGGCACTATCATTATTATTAACATGACTAGAAGGAGAGTGTACCTCATCATTCACATCCATGAGGCAAACTTTTGAAGTGGTTTCCTAGTCATGGCTAGAGGGTGCTTCAAGTGGGTGAGAAGTGGAGGTGGAACCGTGGAAGTACTTGACTTCTTCATTACCTTGTTTTTCATGGTAGGGCATTTTTTCTCACATGTCCATTTTCTTTGCATACATGGCAAGTTACTTTTCTCTTTTGGCTCTTAGAGTTGCTCCTTTGACTAGAAGCACTATGACATCAAAACCAAGATTAGTGGTAGGTGAATGACCATGTCATCACCACTTTCATTAAAAATACCAATCTATTCGGTTTTGGCATGATCATGTAACATATTTAAACTAGCTCAGAAATCAAAAGCCAAATAACAATGCATGCATGACTTTTTCAAGGATGCCATTTGATAAGGTGCAAAGTATGCAATTCATGGCATCTCCATCAAATTTAAACATTTTCATGTCAAGTTCACTCTAAGCATGCATGTCAATCTTAGGCTCAATATACTTTAATTTTAAACACCAAAACCTTCAATCTTAAATAGGTGTACATTCTATGTTTCCAAAGGCGAGCACCCGAGCACCCGGTGACAACACTATTTCTTTGTAATTTAAGAAGCAATAAAATAAATAGCAGCATTTTGCAACAGATGGTTTGGAATTCACCAGAAAAAAAAGTAGTATTCTGTTTGCACTTTGCCGTTACTTTTACTTGAACATAACTGATAACTCAATGCATGATAACTGGTCATGGAATATTCTGCAACTTCTGTACATGACTATGAGATCCTCTTTAAAGAATCCTTTTTTGTTAACACATCATGCAGATCCACATTCTTGGTTAAGCACCTTTATGATTTTTAATGCCGTCTTTTGATCTTTGAGATTGTTGACATAAGAATCATTATGTTTGAAAAACCCAGGTGCTTCTGCTATGTGGGCCACCAGGCCTTGGGAAGACTACACTTGCGCATATAGCTGCTAAACATTGTGGATATCGTGTTGTTGAGGTATGGGTTCTGGCCTATTTTCCTTTGACATCTAAAAGTTCTGCAGATTCTTTTCTCCAGTTATGACATTAGATTTTTCTATAGAAATGTTGAGCGACTAGCCAGTGGGATTTTCTTATTTGGCCTTATGAGAAGTTGTTTAATTTTCTCTGGAAACATGTCATGTAACTCAGCATTTCTAACTTTTTTTTTCTCATAAGAATATATGAGTATAAGTCATTGCATGAAGCTCTGACAGTGTATGTGGAGAGTCTGTTGTATCTAGCTACCTTTGCACATAGACTATCTTTTATGAATTTATGATACTTTAGTGTAATGTTGCAAGCTTACTGCTGAAACAAGGTTTGGTTTTTCTTTCCAAGAAACCATATTCCTAGACTTGAGTTTTCAGCCAAACTTTTTAATGAATGTTTGATCGTGTAATACTTTGCTGTTGATACTATGCTGGGTTTTGCTGTATTCAGTGAGACACTAATAAGAGCTTGTTTAAAATGTTATGCTCCAAAGTAATGAACAGAAAAGCAAGGTATAGAACATATGTGTCCATGCAAAAAAATCTTATTCATGTAGGTCCATTGTAGTAGTTTTCTTATAGCACCACAGGAGCGCTCTATTAATAGCTAGATTCTTCTGCATGTGCAATGCGAAATTTTCATGGAAGTGTCAATTTCCAATTTCCATTATATATAAATAATTTGAATATTTTATTAGATTTACATACATGAATATGAATATATGACCAACTTCTTATTTGTCTTATTGCAAGATGTGAGGCATCAACATAACTAATAAGATTTTGCAGATTAATGCTAGTGATGACCGTTCTGCATCAACAATTGAGTCCAAAATTCTTGATGTGATACAGATGAACTCTGTCATGCCTGACGCCAAGCCGAAGTGTTTGGTGAGTTTAACCTTTTTAATCTTGAAAGTACTTCTTCAAACATAATCAACTTCTGTTATTAATCTTTAGGTAATTGATGAAATTGATGGTGCACTTGGTGAAGGAAAAGGAGCAGTTGATGTGATTCTAAAAATGGTATGCATCTCTTTATAGCAAAACTTATACTTTCTTCGAACTCCGAAATTTTTGGATATTGTCTAGATCATGGTTTTAAATATTGTACCGGCTTTTGTGTATCAGTACTGGTTTTACTGTCCGGTATAGCCTTTGTACTGGGCGTACCGGGTCAACCTGTATTAGGCGTTGCATGCCCAAGGACTAGTTTTTACTTTTTAGTTGTTGGTCATGTTTTGTACCAGCCCCAAACGACTGTTTGAGCCGTTGGGTCCGTTTATTTTTTAATGATTTTGGGGGCTATAAAAAGTCCCCAAATCTCTTGTACCCCATCATTCACTTATACTCTTTCACACTTTCTCAAATCTCTCATTCTCTAAATAAAATAGAAAAATCCAATATAAGACGGTACAGACTTGTTTGTATCGGACCATACCATGTGTTCGAACTGTATGGTATGGGTATGTTGCAGAATCGATCGTTCACCCAGATCGGTACCCATACGAGATTTTAAACCTTGGTCTGAATAAAGTGGACGGAGATTAAGACTAATATGGTCTTTTGTATCTAAAGATATCTATGGATTGGCAGTGGTACTTTTCAACCAATTTTATATTGTTGAATAATTTTGGGTTTTAAGTATTTTGTGTATTGTAGAATAGGTTAGCTTAAGTTATACCTCCTGTGTTGGTAACTATGTACATACCTTTATATACCTCTTTTATCGGATGAATACAATTGATTTTGGGCTTTACATCGTATCAGAGCTTGTAAAGACCTAGGTCATCTCACTTGATTTTTTCCTCTCCTGTGAATCTCATCTCGCTGTCACTCGTGACTTCTTCACCGTTCTATTAGGGAATTTTCCGATGCCCCGTGCAACGTCGAACCATGACGGAAGGTTCCCTACATGTTTGTAAATATGTATTCATGTGTATGTAAACTTACATTTTATTCTTGCCCATTCATGTAAAATCCCTTTGTGCGATCCCCATAGGCCCATGGTACGAGTTGTATGCATTTTGTGGACATTCGACACTTAGTGTGTGCGTTACGGCTAAGCGGAACACATCGTGTGAATTCGTCATGGCCGTGGCCATGGAAAATCACCATGTCGGGTGGCCCAAATTTTGTTATGCTCCTCGTGCTTTGCGGAACCTTGGGGGTGGCACTTGGGGGTTAGAGGTCTCATGTATAGTGTAGGGGAGTGTTGGCTTACGAAAGTGGTTAGCTTGTGCGGAAACGAACGAGCGGCCCACATGGGCATGCAACATGTTGAATTCGGCCAAGGCGATTGCGGAACTCACCCTACATCTGTTTTTGCATTTTCTTGTGTCCATAGTCCTGTAAATGTTGTATTTTACTTTACGCCTTCAATTCCATTCGGCCAACATGGTCAATTGAAGGCGCGGACATGGGATGCGAGGTTGGCACGTGGTCCGATATATGCCCTGCGATGTTAAGTCGGGAAGCTCATTCGGGACGGATTTTATATCAAGGCTTATCCCTTGCATACGATGCAAGGGTGCCGCACGGGTTCTTCCGCACCAAAACAATTGGCCCGTGACAGTTCGGCAGAAATCACTTGCGTCACCTCTCCTCTTGCATCGCTTGGTAGAAATCACTTGCGTCCTCACACGGAAGCCAGCGCGCCTCTTCTCTCTTCACGTGGAAGCCAGCACACTCCTCTTCTTTGCTGGGTTTTCAAGCAGCCGCCTCCTCTTGTCGATCACATAGCAGGTTGCACCCTTCCTTCTACATCACAGCTTCAAGCCGCTCTTGTCTTCAGTGCTGTTTGTTCTAGAGTTGAGCCTCATTCTCCAAGTGGCACAATCGAGGATTGGATTGTTGTGCAGTCTTCTTCAAGTGCTGCACCTCACACAGTAATTTCTCAATCCAAGTGCTGCATCACGTGGCGTGGTATTTCTTCTCAATCCAGGTTCACTTGAAATCAGTTTTCAATATATATATCATTCTCTTCACTGTCAATATATATATATATATATATATTCGATGTTAATCTCTTTGATGGATTCGAAGACTTCTCTGTGCACCTCGATCAAACTTAACGGTGAAAATTACCTTCTTTGGTCAAGAGCTCTCCGTCTGTTGTGTGGATCACAAAGGAAGACTATGCACATTGCCACCGAGCCACCTGATGCAGCGAATATCGAAGAGTATGCTAAATGATTGTGCAGTGCTCTCATGGATGCTCAATAGTTTAGAACTTCAAATTGCCTCAACAATTGTTTTTCATCCTACGGCCAAAAGCATGTGGGATTCTCTCAAGACTTACTTCCAAGAGAAAAGTATCTCAAGGATCTACACTGTATATTCAGAAATATTCAACATGAAACTTGAAGGGAAGACTCTTATGCTAAAGGCACATGAATTGGCTAAGTATCATCCCTTCACCGTAGATGTATCTATACAAAAGAAGCAAGGAGAAGTATTTCTTGTGGCCCGATTCCTATATGCTCTTCCTCCATCACTTCAAAGTGTGAGGTCTCAGCCAATGGCAGATAATACGATACCAGATCTCAACGGCGCCATGGCTAGAATCCTCGGAGTAACTGAACTCACACCTGCCCCCTACTCTGCCCCTACTAGAGAAAGCTCTGCTCTTGTTGCAGGGGGTAGGGGTCGTGGTGGTGGCAGAGTTGGAGGCCGTGGGAGAGGAAGGAATTCCTTCCCACCTTGTCCACATTGCGGGCGGACGAACCATCCAGATGATAGGTGCTGGCAGATATTTGGAAGACCATCACAAGCCAAAGCAACCACCTCTATTGTCATTCCTACTTAGTTTCCTTCTGCGCTACATATTCATTAGCTATTGTTAATACTCAAATGGATGATTTAGTTACCATCTCCGGGTTTGAGTATGAGAAATTTGTGTAGGCCACCTCCTCATCCAGACTTCCACTTCTGGGATTATTGCCACTTCTTTTGGTCTGCCGTGGATTCTTGACTCTGGTGCTTCCAATCACATGTCAGGTAATAGGAGCCTATTCTCCAATCTCCATTCGACATCTAGTTTACCATATGTCCAAATTGCAGATAGTTCAGCATCCCCTGTTCATGGTCTTGACTCTATTACTATATCCAATAATTTGAACCTAGAAAATGTTTTTTACTTGCCCAACTTTCGTGTCAATCTCAATCTCCTCTCAATTAGTCAACTTACTAAGAGTCATAATTGTTGTGTGATTTTTTTTCCTTATCACTGTGTCATACATGATCTAAAGACGAGGAGGACGATTGGTGGGGGAACTAAATCTACAGGGGTTTATCTATTGTCTTCAAGTCTTCCTGTAGCTCACCACTCCACCACTCTCTACCAGTGGCATTGTCGCTTGGGTCACCCTTTTGCTGTGAAGTTGAAATATGTCATTCCAAAGTCTGTGTCCTCTATTCCCTTCAAATGTGAAGCTTGTGAGCTTGGTAAGCAACTAAGCACCATCGTGCTTCCTTCCCTTCAAACTTCACTCAACGTAGCGAGTCTTTGTTTTGTTTAGTTCATTCTGCTATTTGGGGTCCGAGTCCTGTTGTCAGTCATTTAGGATACAGATATTTTGTTACCTTCATTGATGACCACACACGTATGACATGAGTCTATCTTTTAAAGTGTCGGTCTGAAAGTGTTCACTGTATTCCAAAACTTTCTTTTTGAAATAAAAAATCAGTTTAGTGTCTCTTTAAAAACTCTGCGTACTGACAATGCTCGAGAATATCTTCGCTCCGGCTTCATTAATTTTTGTGCATCTCATGACATTATTCATGAAACAACTTGTTCATATACATCTCAACAGAATGGTATTGCCGAACGAAAAAATTGTCATCTGGCAGATGTTGCTCACTGTTGTTTCACATGAATGTACCCAATTTTTTTTAGGGAGACCGGAGATGCCATTCTTACCGCCACCTACCTTATCAATCGAGTCTCATCCTTTGTTCTTGGAGACAAGTCTCCGTTCTCTATTTTGTATCCTCATCGTCTCGTTTTCAAGGTTCCTCCTAAAATCTTCGGGTGTGTTTGTTTTGTTCACACTCTAGGTCCCGGTCATGACAAGTTATCTCCTAGAGCTGTGAAATGTATCTTTATTGGGTACTCCCGCACTCAAAAGGAATACAGGTGTTATGATCCAAGGATTGGGAAGCTCTTCACATTCGCTGATATCACCTTTTTTTAGGACACCTTTTTATGCTTCCTTTGAAACTTCTCGGAACCCCACGTTGGAGCCTTTACCCCTTCCTCCTCCAATTGATGTACCATCTACCACAACCACTCGTAACCCTCCTTTACAGGTCTACCAACGAAGACATAAGCATATACTAAAGGCCTCTCCAGACAGTCGACCTCCCTTTCACCTCCTCTCCGCAAAGGTAAACGTACATCCACTACACACCCCATAAGTCATTTTATTTCCCTTGCTCATCTCTCACCATCATTTCGTGAGTTTGCCCTTTCCTTGTCCTCTATCCCTATTCCTAAGACATATCAGGAGGCACTTCTTAATCCCAATTGGAAACATGCTATAGCACTATTGAGCGCTACAAAGCCCGCCTCGTTGCAAAAGGTTTCACCCAACAGTGTAGTGTCGACTATTTTGAGACTTTCTCCCCAGTAGCTCGATTAAATTCTGTCAGAATAATTATCTCTCTTGCTATCAATCTTGACTGGCCAATGTATCAGCTCAATGTCAAAAATGCCTTGCTCAATGTCAAAAATGCCTTTCTTTATGGAGACTTAACTGGAGTCATCCTCATGGAGCAACCACCGGGATATGTTGCTCAAGGGGAGAATCTAGTGTGTAGATTGAAGAAAGCCACTTATAGCCTTAAACAAAGTCCTTGAGCTTGGTTTGATAAGTTACGCACCATTGCATCTGCTATAGGACTCAAGGAGTGCAAATCTGACTGTGTTCATCAGACAAACCCCTACAAGGATTGTAATTTTGACCGTCTATGTTGATGATATTTTACTCACTGGCAGTGATCGTGAAGGCATTGATACAGTCAAAACTCACCTAAAGAGCTATTTTGTAACTAAAGACTTGGGACGACCAAAGTATTTCTTGGGTATTGAATTTGCATATAATTCTACAGGGGTAGTCCTCTCTCAAAGGAAGTACGCTGTAGACCTTCTTTAAATCAGTTGTTGTGCCCATTGATTCCAACATCACCTCCATACCTGAAGAGGAGTGATTTTGACGACCTTGCCAGGTTTAGGAAGCTGGTTGGAAAGCTGATTTACCTTACTGTTACTCGACTAGACATTTCCTATGCGGTTAGAGTTGTTAGTCATCAGCCGAAGAACTCTCACGAATGCTCTTCTTAAAATTCTACACTATGTTAAGAGCTCACCAGGAAAAGGTTTAAAGTTCAAAAGGAACGTTCACATAAGAATAGAAGGTTTTTCTCACGTTGATTATGCTGGGTCAAAGCATGATAGAAGATCTACATCAGGGTATTGCACATATGTTGGTGGAAATCTAGTTACTTGGAGAAGCAAGAAGCAGAATGTAGTTGCTAGGCTGAATATAGAGCTATGGCCCACACCATGTGTGAATTAATGTGGATCAACAGCTTACTTCATGAACTTGGCTTCTCATCTCATGAGCCTATGGTTATGCACTGCGACAATCAGTCCGCTATTCATATTGCAAATAGTCCTATATTCCATGAAAGGACCAAGTATGTTGAAGTAGACTCTTATTTTGTCAGAGATGCCACCTCTCGAAGAAGATCGTTACTCCTCACACATCCTCTCAAGCATGGTTTAAAAAATCGGCCGAAACGGTACGGTAAGCCCGGTATTTAACGGTTTTTGGGGATTCCGGTATTCGATATACCCGGTATTTGAAAATACCGAGTATATATGGTATACCGGGCGGTATATGTATCATACCGCCCGGTATGACGCGATATCATTTATTTTATTTTTTTAAAGAGTTAGATATAACTCTAAGAATACATAATTGATGAATAAATGCTTAAAATCAATATTCAAATGTCAAATACATGAATACAATGTTTAAAAGCTATTTGGTACTGTATTAGGATTTTTCACAGATACAAGAGAATTACATTAGAATTAATACAGGGCAACACATGGTATAACTTAAGCTAACCTATTCTACAATACACAAAATACTTAAAACCCAATATTATTCAACACTCCCCCTCAAGCTAATGCAACATCAACTAAGATGATGAATACCATGTGTCGCCCTATATTAATTCTAATGTAATTCTCTTGTATTTGTGAAAAATTCTAATACAGTACCAAATAGCTTTTAAACATTGTATTCATGTATTTGACATTTGAATATTAATTTTAAGCATTTATTCATCAATTATGTATTATTAGAGTTATATCTAACTACGGTATGGTGTTTTCCATACCGGACCGTATCGAGTGTCGGTACGGTACGGTACCAGTTTCGGCCAGGTACCGAAACCGAGATTTTAAACCATGCTCTCAAGAACAAACTGCAGATATTTTTACTAAAGCCTTGAGTGTTCCTCATTTTAAATTTCTTTGTGAGCTGGGCATGATTGACATCTATGCACCAGCTTGAGGGGGAGTGTTGAATAATATTGGGTTTTAAGTATTTTGTGTATTGTAGAATAGGTTAGCTTAAGTTATACCTCCTGGTTGGTAACTATGTACATACCTTTATATACCTCTGTTATTGGATGAATCAAGAATACAATTGATTTTGGGCTTTACATATATTATATTACTTGGTTAAGAAGAGAATGAAGAACAAGAAAGACATTGAGAACCCAGAAGATTCATGTAAGCATAAATGCAAGTAGGATAATTGAAGAATATAGGTAAATCAGGAGTTTTGAAATATTTTTTTGAAGAGCAAGCAAATCGTGAGTTAATAATTTTTTTTGAAGAGCAAGCAAATCATGAGCTATAGCTGAATCTGTCATGAGCCAACTGCCATCTCAGCATGAAGCACAACAAATGCAGGAAACAGAGCATGCAGCAGCCACGTCCACACGTTGGAATCATCACTATGTTAGACGTGGGAAGAGGCATCCGGAAGCTGGAGATTGAGGGCGTAATGCTCTGCATGAGAAGCATCATTATCTATTTATTTATTTCCTTTGACATTTTATTAGTTGTTATCCATTAGAAACGTGAGATGTCAATCTCATGGGTGTTTGACCAATTCAATTCAAGAAGCCATGTACTATAAATCAGAAGCAGATTACATGAATAGGATACATTGGTTTCTTACAAACTCTCTACGTCTTTATTTCTTCCTATCTCTAACTCTCTATCTCTATTCCCCCTATCTCTCTCTCTCTCTCTAGTTCGTGACCACCTACAACAGGTCCCCTGCTTCCTAAACTCCATCATAGGAAAGAAGAAGGTGCCACTCCTTGATGAAGGGCATAGAGGAGGATCGATGTTCATGGCCGATCGGAAACATGATGAAGACTCCATCTTGGGGCAACCTCCACAAGGGATGCCACTTCCACCACGACCACATTTTGACTTCCCTCGTTTCGATGGAACCGGGGATCCAGCCACTTGGGTCTCATGTTGCGAATTCTTCTTCCGCCACCATCAAATCTTAGAAGGGGAGAAGTTGCAGGTGATTGCTTTTAATTTAGACGAGGAGGCTCAGTCGTGGTTCCGCTACTTTGAAGGCCGCCACCTTGAACTGACGTGGACTACCTTCTCCTGTTACCTCATCAGTCGCTTCGGTCGACCCGACCAGGGAGGTGAATTTGGAGACATCTCTAAGCTCACTCAAAACAAGACGGTTGCCGATTACCAGAGGGACTTTGAGCAGCTCCTCCCTCATGCAATCCATCTACCGGAGTCGTATCTCACATCGATGTTTGTTAGTGGCCTCCAATCGCACATTCGTGTCCACGTGCAGGCACAACAGCCCACCGACCTTCTCCATGCAATGGGCTTGGCTCGGCTTTACGAGAAGCACTTTTCTCCCTCCATAACCAGCAACCACAACGTCCAGCCCTCCCACAGCCACGTAGTGGGTCTTCCACAACAATCTTGTCTTCCCGTTGAAGACCATCTACCCGCACCCTCACAAGTGCAGAACTATCGCAGCGACAAGCACAAGGCCTTTGTTTTCATTGTGATGACAAATGGTCTCCAGCTCACCCAAGAAATTGTTCCTGCTACAAATATTGGAGGAGGAAGATGAACAACAACCAAGTATACAAGAGGAAGAAGAACCCCATCAACTCTCCTTGATGGCTGTTCATGGAATACAACAACTTCAAACAATGCAGCTTGTAGGACAGATTGAGGACACATCGGTAAGTGTTCTCTTAGATGCAGGTAGTACGTTGAATTTTATTAGTACTCACTTGAAGGACAAGGATGCAACTCCACACAAGTGATGCCCACCATATTAAAGTGGCAGTGGCTAATGGGACAAAGCTTCAAGGAACCAAGCTTGCCAAGCCATTAACCTTGTGGCTAGGAAATGAACAAGTGACAACTGAGTTCTTTGTGGTGCCATTGGGAGGATTCGATGTTGTCCTCGGAGTACAATGGCTTCGGACGCTCGGCCCGATAACTTGGGACTTTGAGACTCGATCTATGCAGTTCACGGTAGGTGGACGCACCATCCATCTTCGCGGTTTAGGCTCACTTCTTCCGGGCGCACAACTTCAATCACTTCACCTCTGTTCGGACCAAGGCGCAACAAGCAAAATTTCAGCCATTATCCACAACTATTCTGATTTGTTTGCAGAACCAAGGGGACTTCCTCTGATCCGTCATCGAGAGCATCGCATCAGGTTGCTCCCACCTGCCACTCCAATTGTCGTTCGACCATATCGCTATCTGTTCCGGCAAAAAGATGAAATAGAACGACAATGCAAAGAGATGCTTGAGCAGGGGCTGATTCGACCCAGTTCCTCCCCCTATTCAGCCCCCGTCCTGTTGGTCAGGAAAGCGGATGGGACATGGTGTTTCTGCATAGACTACCGCGCCCTCAATGCATCCACCGTCAAAGATAAATTTTCAATCCCAGTTATAGACGAGCTCTTGGATGAGTTACATGGGGCCTCCCTCTTTACCAAGCTAGATTTGCGGGCTGGTTATCACCAAATTCGGATGCACCCCGCAGACATTGAGAAGACGGCGTTCTGAACCCATGGACACTATGAATTCCTGGTAATGCCTTTCGGACTTACTAACGCCCCTTCAACTTTTCAAGCCTTGATGAATGACCTCTTCCAACCATGGTTGCGGCGCTTCGTCCTTATATTCGTTGACGACATTCTCATATATTAGCAAAACGGAAGATGACTACATTCACCATCTCTAGAAGGTCTTCAATCTTCTCCGGCAACATCAACTATTTGTCAAGAGGTCCAAGTGCACTTTTGCAACCCCCTCTGTTAGCTATTTGGGACATGTAATTTCTGCCAAGGGAGTGGATATAGATCCTGCAAAGATTCAAGCCATTTTTGAGTGGCCCACTCCGAGTTCTGCAACCGAGCTTTGTGGATTCCTGGGGCTCGCTGGTTACTATAGGAAATTCATCAAACATTATGGCTCCATTGCAGCCCCTTTAACAATGCTTTTAAAGAAGAACTCATTCAAGTGGTCCGAGATAGCCGATCAAGCATTCACCCAACTCAAGCATGCGCTAACTATAGCACTGGTCTTAGCGCTGCCCGACTTCTCTAAGTCATTCCTCATTGAATGTGATGCAGCTGAGCAAGGAGTAGGGGCTGTCCTACAACAAGATGATCAACCCATCGCAGACTTCAGTCAGTGCTTGGCCGAGAGACATCGTAGTCTTCCAGCCTACGAAAGGGAATTGATAGGGCTCGTCAAGGCAGTCCATCATTGGACTCCTTACCTTTGGGGCACCACCTTTAAGGTACAAACCGACCATTATGCCCTTAAATTCTTACTTGACCAATGACTTGCAACAGGACCTCAACAACGCTGGATTTCGAAGTTGATGGGATTCGATTTTACCATCGAATATAAATCAGGGAAGCACAACCAAGCTGCTGATGCATTATCTCGAAGGGCCCAAGAAAATGGCAACTTGATGGCAATTTCGGCACCTTTACCAACATTCCTGGAGACATTACGAACCGACATAGCATGCCGTGATGAAATGAACACCAAAGCTAAAGTGATTACTGCACTCCCTCAGCCCTCGCTATGGACTGAACGGAACGGCCTCATCTTCTACAAAACACGTCTCTACATCCCAGTCAGTTCCTCCCTCCGCCAAGAACTCATTGCTGCCATCCACAACACTACCCACGAAGGGTATCAACGTACACTACAGCGGCTGAAAACAGAATTTTTTTGGCCGGGTATGAAGCAGGACGTTCACCAATATGTGCAATCGTGTGTGACCTGTCAGCGTAACAAAATAGAGCATCTTCATCCTGCCGGACTGCTCCATCCATTACCAATACCCATACAAGTGTGGGCTGATATTTCAATGGACTTTATTGACGGACTGCCACCTTCCTTTGGGAAAACTGTCATCATTGGTGATCGTGGATAGGCTCTCCAAATATGGGCACTTTATAGCTCTCTCACACCCTTACTCTGCATCAACGGTTGCACGGGCCTTCTTCGACAATGTAGTCAAACTTCATGGGCTGCCGGAGACTATAGTGAGTGACCGAGATGTTGTCTTTACAAGTGCCTTTTAGAAAGAACTTTTTTATCTCAGTGGCACAACACTTTGCTTTAGCTCCGCTTACCACCGCAAACCGATGGGCAATCTGAAATTGTTAATCGGGGCTTACAAATGTATCTTCGTTTCTTCACAAGCGATTGCCCGAAGCTTTGGGTTCGATGATTACTATGGGCAGAATATTGTTATAATACCGCATTCCACACTACGCTGAAAACTTCACCTTTTGAAATAGTATATGAGCGCCCTCCTCCACGACTGATTCCTTACACAGCTGGGGCAGCCCGCTTGGAAGCGGTTGACATCGGACTCCAGAGAAGAGATCAAACCATTGGCCCATTGAGGCAACGCATCCTAGATGCACAACAAATTATGAAACGTGCATATGATGCTAAACATAGAGACCTGCACTTCAACGTCGGCGACCAAGTTCTGTTAAAACCAAGGTTTAAAATCTCGGTACCGGTACCGATTTCGGTCACCGGCCGAAACCGGTACCGTACCGTACCGACACATGGTACGGTCCGGTACGGGAAATAGCATACCGGTTTTTTTTTTTTTTTTAAAGAGTTAGATATAACTCTAATAATACATAATTGATGAATAAATGCTTAAAATCAATATTCAAATGTCAAATACATAAATTCAATGTTTAAAAGCCATTTGGTACTCTATTAGGATTTTTCATAGATACAAGAGAATAACATTAGAATTAATACCATGTGTTGGTACGCAACATAAGACGTACCAACTCATGATATTCATCATCTTAGTTGATGTTGCGCTACGTCTTATGTTGCGCTACGCAGAGTCTTCGGCGGTCCCTTTGGATTGTGGGCCTGTGTCGCCCTATATTAATTCTAATGTAATTCTCTTGTATCGAGAAATCCTAATAGAGTACCAAATGGCTTTTAAACATTGTATTCATGTATTTGACATTTGAATATTGATTTTAAGCATTTATTCATCAATTGTATTATTAGAATTATATCTAACTCTAAAAAAAAACCGATATCGTGTAATACCGGGCGGTATAATACATATACCGCCCGGTATAATACATATACCGCCCGGTATACATGATATACCCGGTATTTTCAAATACCGGGTATATCGAATTCCCAAAAACCGGTATATACCGGCCGATATATACCGTTTCGGGCGGTTTTTTAAACCTTAGTTAAAACTTCACCCCTATAGGCAACAATCAGCAGAACAAGGACGACATTCCAAGTTGGCACCAAAGTACTATGGTCCGTTTAGAGTCCGACGACAAATCGGATCAGTGGCCTATGAGTTGGAGCTTCCTACCACAGCACGAATCCATCCTGTGTTTCATGTGTCCTTCCTCAAACCATTCAAGCAAGGATCTGTGCCGATCGAGCCCACCCTACCGCCGCTTACTAATGAAGAACATCACCCTTATCCACAAGCTATACTTGAATCACGACGACGGAGCAACCGCTTGGAGTTGCTTGTCCATTGGCGAGGCTGGTCCCCTGCCGAAGCATCATGGGAATGCTACCAGGATTTCCGAACTCGCTTCCCAGCTTTCGAGCTTGAGGACAAGCTCGTTCACGAAGGGGAGGGTATTGTCATGAGCCACTGCCATCTCAGCATGAAGCACAACAAATGCAGGAAACAGAGCATGCAGCAGCCACGTCCACACGTTGGAATCATCACTATGTTAGACGTGGGAAGAGGCATCCGGAAGCTGGAGATTGAGGGCGTAATGCTCTGCATGAGAAGCATCATTATCTATTTACTTTATTTCCTTTGACATCATTATCTATTTACTTTTGCATCATTATCTATTTATTTATTTCCTTTGACATTTTATTAGTTGTTATCCATTAGAAACGTGAGATGTCAATCTCATAGGTGTTTGACCAATTCAATTCAAGAAGCCATGTACTATAAATCAGAAGCAGATTACATGAATGGGATACATCGGTTTCTTACAAACTCTCTACGTCTTTATTTCTTCCTATCTCTAACTCTCTATCTCTATTCCCCCTATCTCTCTCTCTCTCTAGTTCGTGACCACCTACAGCAGATCCCCTGCTTCTTGAACTCCATCATAGGGAAGAAGAAGGCGCCACTCCTTACTTTCTTGCCGGCGGAGGCTCAAGGCAACAGTGACTGTCCCTCCCATTCTGGTTCTCCTCCAATGGCTGGGAATCAAAGACCCTGGACAAGGTCCTGCACTCGGGCCGCAACAGAATCATTGAATGTACATTGATTGAAGACCCTGTGAACAGTTATATGTATGAACTTTCATTATATAGTTATGGAAGTTTTACATTTGTTCATCATTAAAACCTTGTTCTGGTTACAAATACCTATGTTGCTTAATTAATAGGGTGATATTTTAAACCATCCTTACTCGAACCTTCTATTAGTGGGGCTGCCCTGTTAACATAATAAGGTTGGAATGGAATTAAAAACAGTAACCACATGTGGACAGTACAGGGATAGGGAGGAGTTTTTGCAGCCTCTGCTTTGCTTAACTTACCTTGTTGTGTCCTTGCATATAAATACACAAAGTCCAGTTTATATAATAACTAGAATGCCTTCTCCACCTGCTAAACCAGTAGCTAACCTGTGGGCAGAGTGATGGGGAAAAATGTTCTTTTTCTTGGTAGCCCTGCCTTTCCCCGCACTAGACATAGGGCCTGAGACAGGGAATACAATCCCCACACTTACACTCATTGGTATCCCTAATATTTAACTTCGAAAAATTCTTTCTTTTTCATGTAGATATCTGCTGAAAAGAAATCCAGTGCTGATAAGGAAAATGTTGTTCATGAACCTCGATCAGGAAAAGCTTTGTCAAAAAGAGGACATAAAGCTGCAGTACTGAGTAGACCTGTCAGTATAAAATTTTAAGTTGATGCCTCATTTCCATTTTGCTACTGTTTTTATTCTAATATTTCTTATCTCCTTAGGTAATCTGCATATGCAATGATGTTTATGCACCTGCCTTGAGAGCACTGCGCCAAGTGGCCAAGTGAGTACATGACTTCAGCATGGATGCTAGTCTTTGTGCAAAGAAATTCTCAAGTAGTGTGGATAAAATTTGTATCTATTTTGTATGGAGTATAAATGGCATTTCCTTTGTTATTTTGACAAGAAGCTTTCCTCTAACAGGGTGCATGCATTCGTGCTGCCAACAGTTAGCCGTGTTGTGAATAGGTTTGGAACAGCTTTTTGTTTTCTCTTTCATTTTTTGCGATTAACTTATAGCTATAATCTTATTTTCTATTTTGATATCTTGACAAATTTATTCTACATATATTTTGCTTATAATAGGCTTAAATTCATATGTTTGAAAGAAGGATTCAGGACAAGTACAAGTGCACTTTCTGCACTTGCTGAATATACTGGTAAGTTATCACGTGTTGTATTTCTTATTTCTTTTACAGAAGCTGAAGTCAATGTGAATTGTGCTTATTTATTTATTCTCATGTATTTGTTTACATGTACATGAATTGGTACTGGTAAGTGTGGTAACCTATTCAATAAAATATGGAGGACTTTGGGAGACTGCATAGATTAATAAATAAATATAACAACAATTATTTTGTTATAATTATATCACAAGTAGATTAATTAATTTGAGGCTTTGGGAGCTATCAACCTGCTCCAACATTAATAAATATAACATATATTATAATTTTAATTCATAATTGGATGACTGAATCACATATATTGTGTCCAAACTTTGGTTCCATGGAAATTAGGGGAGAAAAACCAAATCATGTTGGTAGCCCCCTCTACTAATATATATAATACAGGTCATTTACACTATCGTCCAAGGATACATTATATTTACACTTTGGTCCCTTAACACTCCTCCTCAAGTTGGAGCAAATATATCATGCATGCCCAACTTTGTTATATATATAAATCACTCTTGGACCTCTTAAAGACTTGGTTAGGATATCAGCTAACTGATCATTGGAACTCACAAACGACAAGACAATTTCCTTGGATTGCACTTTCTCCCTGATCAAATGACAATCAATTTTTGTGTTTTGTCCTTTTATGAAACACACAGATGTAGAGGCAATATGTATGGCTGCTTGATTATCACATAATAACTTCATTGGTTCTACTTGAGTGATACCGAGGTCCCTCATAAATTGCTTGAGCCATATCAGTTCACATGTTACAAGGGTCATAGCCCTATATCCTGCCTCTGCACTAGACTTGGCCACAACAAGTCTGCTTATTACTTTTTCATGAGATTAGATTACCACCAAGCATTACACAATATTCGAATGTTGATCGACGATAAGTAGGTGAGCCAGCCCAATCAGCATCACAGTAACCTGTCACCTGTAGGTGTCCCCAATCACTATATAAGTCCTTTTCATGGTGCAACCTTGAGATAACAAAGAATTCTTAATGTAGCTTCCCAATGACCCTCACAGGATGAATCAAGGAATTGGCTAACTACACAGAAATATCAGGCCTTGTAATTGTATGGTAGTTTAGTTTGCCTACCAATCTGCGACAAGGACTTGGATCAGCTAAAGGCTTTCCCTGTCTTGGCGGAGCTTTGTATTTGGATCCATGGGAGTGCCCACGGGTCGTGCCCCCAACATGCCAGCCTCGTGTAGATAGCTACTTCAATGCCAAGAAAATCTCAAATCACCAAAATCTTTAGTCTGAAATTGTTGATGTAAATAAGATTTCTTTCAATCTCTGTATCTCTTATGTATCATCTCCAATGATAATGATATGATCTACATAAACAACAAGTATCACTCGATCTCCAACAGACAGATTGAGGAACAGAAACATTGGAGAGGGAGGTGATAAAAGCATAGTACCCTGGCGATAAGGTATCATAGCAAACATAATGAGAAACAAGATATGAAGTGGTATACTTATGGATACGTTTCCTGTCAGCGATAGGAAGATCAAGGTCAGATGGTGGGGAAGGATCCAGAACTGACAAGGTATCAGGGAGGGCAGCGGAGTCAAATAGAGGGTCCGGAGCTGCCTCTGAAGTAGCACGATGAGTGAAGAACCTGGTGGGTTCATGTTTGGGTGGTAAGGAATCATCAGTGACAGAAGAAGAGACAAGCTGACGTGACTGTGAGTTCGGAGCAACTGATAATGAAGTAATCGACTGCACTCATCTGATGAAATAGTAACCATAGACTGTGGCTGACTACCCAGAATACCATCAAAAGAAGGCTGCTCAAACTTTACTAGACTAGCAGTGTGAGATGGGTGACCGGGGGGATAACCATGTAAGGAGTAGCAATGGTCTTTATCATGACCCATCTTCCCACACTGTGCACACTTAAGGCGGCCTCAATCAGAATTACGACCACGACCACGTCCACCACGACCCCTGCAGAGCTAGGCTGATAAGCATGACGAGGATGAGGGGGGAACTGAACGACAAGAGCAGATCGATCACTCCTAGGTTTTGTAGAAGATAATGGAATAGTGGCTGCATGAATCAGCCTCCCATATGTCTCATCAAGGATAGGCAAGGTACTTCCCCTACAATTTGTTGTCTCATTGATTCATATTCAGGTCGTGCCATATGAAGAAAGAAAATGGTGAGGAATTTTTCAATGCGCTCACGCATGACCCTCACATTTGGAGTAACCTCTAATAAATCATTAAATTCAGTCGCCACAGTCTGATAATGACCAACATGTGTGATCATATCCTCATCTCCCTTTCGCAACTCATAGAGTCTACCAATTATATCATATGAGCGAGAGAAGTCACCCATGTATAGACTGCGAGCACACTCCCATGTAGTACAACACGAGAGAATGCTTCGAAAAATTCCTATAAACGAGGGATCAATAGATTGCCAGTGAAGCGCCAAAAGCTGAGCATCCAATTTTGCCCAAATAGCCTGATTCACCTCATCAATATCTGAAGGTGTTTTGGTAACATGATTAGATTGTCCTTGCCCCATAAACTACACTTCAACTGCAGCAGACCATGAAGCATAGTTTTTGCCATTCAAGTTTTTTGATGTGACAACCATGAAGCTTGTCAGCCTGTCAATGACAGTGGTGTAGGGGTGAGCATTGGCCAGTTCGGTAAATTAACCGAACCGAACCACTATTTTTTATTAACCGTTTTCCGAACTGAAATTTTCGGTTAACCGACCGAATTAACTGAGAAATTCGGTTTGGTTTGGTTAACCGACCGAAATTACCGAACAAAATTCAAATAAATATTTACCGTTAAGATTCGAACCTTAGACCCCTCAATTAACTTTGTTACAGCTTAACCACTACAGCAGTAGATATTATTTGATAATAGTTATTACTAAAGTATCTATATTCTAAGTATAAATTAAAACAATAAATATAAACTACTTGCTGAGATTCGAACCCTGGCAGCCAGTATAATTGCAATCAAACATAACCAGTTTAGCTAATAGCATTATGTCATATATTTTTGTATTTTTTTATACTTAATATATAATTCGGTTAATTGGTAAATTAACCGAATCGTCGGTTAATTTACCGAACCGAAAACCGAAATCTTAAATTATCTTTAACCGTTAATTGAACCGAAATTTAATCGAAAAAATTGTTTCGGTTAATTTTGTTTCGGTTCGGTCGGTTAATTGGTTTTTTCGGTTAATCGGTAAATCTTGCTCACCCCTATAGTGATGGGGGCAGCAGTTGAAGAAAAAATGTCCGATGATGAGGATGACATAATAGAGAACATAAATCACCCAAAGAAGGAAAGAAATGAAGGAGATGAAGGATCAGTCTATCCTTGGATGAGAAGCTGACGGAGTTGACGGAATCGCCAAGATGAGAAATCGGAAGCCGATAGATGAGAAATCACCAAGATGTCGCTGGATGAACAGTAGTCACGATGAACAGTGCCGTGATGAACAATATCGCGATGAATAGTATCGCGATGGGAAAAAGAGAAGAAAAACTTTAGGGATTTCTTGGCTTTGATACCATGTGGAAATTAGGGGAGAAAAATCAAATCATGTTGGTAGCCCCCTCTACCAATATATATAATACAGGTCATTTACACTATCGTCTAAGGATACATTATATTTACTCTTTGGTCCCTCAACAGGTTCAATTGAAAATTTTCAAATAGAATTTTTAATTTGGTTCCATTAACTTGTTTTTTTTTCAAAAAATAGGATAATGATATGAGTTTTGAACCGTATTCTTAGAAAGGTTGCGGCGTCAATGCCACATGGCCCTTGATTAAAAAATTAGGTATTGGAGAAATAAGGGTATTGTTGTAATTTACAGGTGTTGATTGAAAAAATTAGGTATTGGTAGGGTTGTTCATTGGGTTGGGTCGACCTAATGAACTCGAGAACCCAACCCGAACTATTTGGGTTGGGTCGGGTAATCGGGTCAAGTCGGGTAATCGGGTCAAGTCGGGTCTCGGGTTTCAAAATTTAGAACCCGATGACATGAGACCAGACCCAATGACCCGATTATTTATATTATTTTAATTATTTTTAAAATATTATATCAAGAAATAATTATTTTTATAATATTTTTAAAATTCTATTTTTACCTAGATGGGTAAACCCCCTACTCGACCCGAACTAGGTCAGGTTGGGTCAGGTTTGAGAGGTGAAATATTTGGAACCCGACCCGATTACACTTGGTTGAGTTGGGTTGGTTTTTCCTCTAAACCCGAGCCGACCCGACTCGTGAACATCCCTAGGTATTGGAGAAACAAGGGTATTGTTATAATTTACAGTCTTGTATCAAAGTAAAGGCCTTGTTACAGGAAAATGGTCCCGTTCTACTGTACCGGGACATGACTTATGTCCTGTCCATTGTATTTTTTCGCAAACGAACAAGTTATTGTCTGAGTACTGCACCTCAAAAATATGAGAAACAAACGGACCCTATGACTTTATTAACCTATCAGCAATAAATATATGTCGAGGAAGCTGTATGTCTTATATCATGACTACATGCCTTATTTCATGACTATATGCCTTCAAGATGTCTAGATTTATGCCCCCTTTATCTTAAATTACTTTTCTTCTTTCTCAGCTAATTCTTGTTCTTACTGATAGGAAATGGAATTTCGTATGGATCATTAAATTGTACTTGCATGCTGCAGATTGTGATATAAGATCATGTTTAAACACACTTCAATTTTTAAACAAGAAGAAAGAGGCCCTCAATATTGTAAGTCAACAGCTTGGATCGTTTTATCTGTCTGAGAAAACTTTTTCTTGGGTCAATCCTATGTTTGACAAGCTTTTTTTATTTAGTTGGAGATTGGTTCTCAAGTTGTTGGTCGGAAGGACATGTCAAGAAGTGCTTTTGACGTATGGAAAGAGGTACCAAGATGCCCATCATCAGTCATGGAATTGTTTACATGTTGGTGCAATTTGTCATGGAAATTCTCTTTAATATAGGTTTTTCAGAAGAGGAAATTAAAGGGTGATAGAAAATCCATCATTGACTGCAGTAAGCATGATGCTTTTGATTCTTTATACTCCCTCATTTCCAACCGGTAAGTAACAGATTAAAGCTTAATTCTGGTTCATATACAGTCACATTCTGAAATCTAACAATGTTTAGCTTACTTAACTAGTAGTGAATATGAGTTGACTATGGATGGTATCCATGAAAATTTTCTGTGGCTCTCTTATCATGATCCAATGATGCGAAAAACTGTGAGTTCTGCTTATCCTAACTGTCATTTTCTGTATGATTTTCTATATTCCTGGTTTCTTGTATTCTTTAGCTACTGAGCTTACTAATATTTGTATTTGTATAATTTGAAGGTTAAATGCCTGGACATGCTTGGTGTTTCTGATTCATTTGTTCAGTATGTTTTCAGAACTCAACATATGTCTCTCCATGGTAAAGATAGAAGAAACTTTATGAAGATGCCTTTATGATTTATTTTAGATGACATGTATTATGTTTCTCTTTTATAGCTTACCAACCTCCAATAGCCATAACTATGAGTCGCTTGATCGCACAAGTTGAGAAACCAAATATTGAATGGCCAAGGACTTTCCATAGGTACTTTCTCTAAACTGAGGTATTTTTTCTCATGATTTATGGATCTCTTAGCAAACTTCAATCGAACCAGATGTCGGACACTGCTTATGGAGAAGAAAGAATCGTTGAGGACTTGGCTAAGCAAGATCTCACCATTGATTTCTAGGCATCTATCAATTAAGTCTTTTGTGGAAGATGTTGTTTCTCCATTGTTATATATTCTTTCACCACCAACTTTGAAACCAGTAAGTTTCCTGTTTCCACTTCTACTTTGCTCAAGCTAAGGTCATTGCTTTTGCCAAAAGACTGGAAAGTTTGACAATATTACTTAAAGCATAAAAAGAAATGTGCGATCAGAAATAGATATTAACTGAGTATTTCTCATTATTAAACTATTATTCATTTTCTTAAGTTAGCATGTTGCTTCTAATTTTTGATAGAAATCATACAAAGCAATACAAGCATATACAATATAGCCTTCCCAACCTCTTTTTTTAAACCATCATCTACCATATTTTAGGTACCTTACTGCATGTTTAATTACATTGAACAAGTAATACAGTCTTTCTGCAATGTTATAGATCTCATGCAATTTTGTCTACAATGTTATGGAATATTGGCAATGATGAGTTATTAAATTTGAAAAGATAAATGTAATACGGTCTTTCTATAGCAGTTTGAGTTACATTGAACCACTAGATTCCCTTCTGTGTTTGCCTTGGACTAGTGGACCATTATGTGATCTATGGCATAGTTATTAACGGAAATGGCCATTGAAGCCCACAGGTGCCCTCATCAATCTGAATACTCAGAGCATGTGGCAACAAGTGTATAGCATGTTGCATAAGTATATAGCAGGTCTAAGTATGCTTATATTGTGTTTCAAAAAGCAAACTGGCTTTTCAAATTTGTGGTAAGAACTGTATAGCAGGTTGTGTCCAGAGTCCAGACATGTATTTTATAAATTGACTTATCTCCGGAAACTGTTGCTTTATAATACACTTTCACCTCATTAACATGATTATCTAAATATTCAAGTGCATTCATCCATTGAATTGGATTATATTCACTCTTTTGTGTCTTCTAAAATATTTCTGACCTTTTCAGGTGGCTTTGCATCTTTTATCGGAAAGAGAAAAAGATGATCTATGCCAACTTGTGGATACTATGGTTTCTTTTTCCATCACATATAAAAATTCAAAACCTGATCCTCTGGATAAGACTCCAAAATATGGAGCTACTACTGACACCTTACCGCTAACTCTTGATCCCCCAGTTCATGACTATGTTAATTTTAAGGTGTTTTTTTTCTAAATTTTTTTAATTCCATGTAGTATGTGTAGTATGAGTAAAATTTGTTTTACATATTGAGTAAATGTGAAGTGATTACAACAGGACTATCAGTCTGAACATTATGGACTATCTGGACCAATGAAGCAGATATTGGTGCATGAGGTGAATTCCAGTAACTTCAGATCTTGGTTCTTTTATATGCATTTGTCAAAAATTGCAGGCAAATAGACATAGTAGTTATAAATCACCAGCTGCAACAATTATTAGAATAATAAATATGCCTACAGAAATTTTGGAAATTTCATATAAATGCAATTGATTTTGGTATTATCATAATGTTTTTCATGTCACATTTTCCGTGTGCAGAAAGTAAAAGTTATCTTTAAGATATAAATCCAACATTGATTTTTTCATGGTCTGAGTTTCTTTGTCTCTAGATAATGGCCATTTATACCTCATAGACTTCCTTCCAACCTTTTAGGAACCTCCTCCCACTTTATTTTTTTGAAGTGGAGCCAAAGTTGCTAGTATCATTTTTCCTGAAGATGTCACCTTGTGGCTGAAATATAAGAACAATGTTTCAGGTTGATAAGCGGAGGATTCTACGTGAAAGCACTGGCAAAAATGTAAATCTAGACAGCGAAAGCAAAGGGGGTAACCCAGCCCCTGCCAATCTAGAAGTTGCATCTGCTAGGAATGCTAGTTCAGTTACATCCTATGGGGGAGAAAGCAAAGCAAAAGTGAGCTCAGATCAGAGGCAAAGCGGAACCACCAAGCATCCAATTTCAGTTCCTGACAGTGAGAAAAGCCTTTCTCGTGGCTTGAATTCAAAAGCCCCAGGGCATTCAAAAAATTCTTCATACCAATCATCTAACTTCTTTGATAGGTAACATACTACCTTTTCTGATGCATACTGAATTTAGCTCTATGCAAATCATAAAGCCTTCCCAAGAATCAGTATGTTGTTCCTGATTAGAGCTTGGTGGATCATAATTAAATATAAAATAATCTAAACATATTCATCATCTGAAGAAGTTTATCCATGCTAAAACTAAGGTAAACTCTCAGAGAATCTATTGAATGAAAAAATTTCCCCACTAACTGGCACATATAAACTCCAGGTTTAGAAAAACAAGCAGCACAAATTCCAAAGTTTCTGGAGAACTTTTGCAAAATGCAGCAACTATTGCAAGAGATTCGCGCCCACTAATCTTCAAATACAATGAGGTAAACTACATGGTGCTTAAATATTCTTCAATATTCTCTCTCTTTGTCTTCTGACGTTGAACAAAATGATTGACCTACTCATATGGTACTTTTATACTTTTTCCTTTATGAAGCTTTAGGTTCTCTAGTTTTCAACATATTGGGATGTCAATCCACATTCAGAACTAGAAATCATTGGGAACATACCCTTGAAGCATTCTCTGATTTACACTCTACTTGCTTTTGCTTAACCTAATTATTGAAGACTATCAAAACCATAGTATCTTTGTCATGTTAACATTTATGTTGATCAGATTTGCTTTTGCCCCTTTTAAATAATTTACTAGTCAATATGCTTTGGTGTTGCAACAGTAGTCTATGTAGCAACAATGAATTGCACAAAAACTTGAAATGCTCTAACTTATATTCAACTGTGCTAATTCTTGCGGAGAACTAATCAATCCTTACACTAACAAAATGTTCTACCGGGCTTTTTTATGTCAAATACTAGCTTGGCACAATTTCTCAAACATACAAGGTATACTAGTGAACTTTATATTTCATCTGATAAAAGATAAGAGAAATTTCAGGTTAATATTTTTGGAATATGGAAACAATCTTGAATTTCGAGCAGCTTTTTCTGCTTCTTATAGACCAACTCTTTTTTTTTCTTTCTTTTTTTTTTCTGAGAGTGAAACCTGTATTTCCGTTCAAGAGTAATGAAGGGATTACAGGTAAAAGGGGATGGAGAGTACAAAAGAAACGTTCTGGGACGCTCGAGTGTTTCTCTCGTACCACACAAACCAGCACCAAACTAGTATCATCCTGACCTTGTTCGGCCCGTGTGAGAGTTCGCCCTATCATTGTCTTCACAAGGCCGAAAGGAAAGTGGGAAGAACTCCTGTTTCGTGGCGAGGAACAATTTCCAACCTTATAAACTAAAAGGTCACGTACCAAAGAGATGTATATGTGATTCTTTGTCGTCATTGCAGAGTAGGCAAGAGTCATCTAATGAGCCTGTCCTTCGTGAGCAGTCTCCTTCTGGCCCAAAGCCACCCAAAAATAGATATCGTTAGAGGCAGGTTACTCTGCCAAAGATAGCTAGCGTAACAATCCTTTACACCACGGAAGATTAACAGATGGCGCACGCTGCAAGTAGAGAATCCACCATCCTTCGTCCACTTCCATATAAGCTGATCATCTCCTGCAGACTGTTGTACCCCTTCTAAGTTGTTGGCTAGAGAGAGTAGACTGTCATTCATGTAAGAGGAAAAACTGCGATTCCAACTTATGAATTGACTGTCTGCGTTGATAATCCGGGCATCATTGATGAAGATGCTCGGCTGCTCTGAAAATGGTAAAGTGAAGGGTATTTATCCTCTAAACACCTTCCATTCAGCCAATGATCAGTCCACAATTTGATGTTTACCCCACTTCCAACTCGAAACGCAGTGCAAGACCAATAGCAGGCGGAGGTCTCTCCAAATTGGGGAAGCCCTTCTAATAACCAATAACCCCCCCCCCCCCCCCCCCCCCCGGTATTCCATCTGCGAAAGTCCCTATAACTAATAGTTTCTGTTTCTTGATCATGTTCCAAATACAAGAGCTAATTCTAGCCACATTGTGTGCATGAAGGTCAAGCATGTCAACACCACCATCCTTCCTAAGGCAAGTATAAGACTCCATCCAATTAAGCATTTTCCCCTAAGGGAAGGTGTATCAAACCCTATCCAAAAAAAAAATTATGCCTTCGATCAATCGATTTTATGACCCAATCCGGAGCTTTGAAGATAGAAAGCAAGTAAGTCGTAGAGGTGGAGAGGGTGCTATTGATTAAGGTAACTTGACCCGCTCTGGAGAGCAAACGCCCTTGCCACAAGCTGAGTCGGGCATCAAGTCTCAAGATCCAATGCAACCACTCATCTTTGCTCAATTTGCCAACTTTTAAAGGAAGATCAAGATATTTGATAGGAAATTCAGCCTGCCTGCATTTAATCTCATTGTAGAATCATCGTGCAGTGTCAAGATCACCACATAGGCTAAGAATGCTGGTCTTGGTGAGGTTGATTTTGAGCCCAGTCGCTAGTTCAAAGCATCTTAGAAGTAGTAGTAAGCAAGGTTCAAAAATTTATACCGCACCGCTCGTACTGGGTGGTACAGGCGATACGTACCGGTTTTTTAGGAATTCGGTATCTAGTACACCCAATACCAGTCGGTACCGGATGTACCGGTAAATACTACGGTCGGTGTCCCATAATACCGCCCATATCGGGCGGTACCTCCTAGTATCAGTAGCGGTATGGTGCTGAGCACCATACCATACTGCTAAGTGCAGTACCCACATCATTTTTGGTACTGTATCGTGTGTCCTAGTACGGTACGATACGATATCGGTATTTAAAACCTTGGTAGTAAGTTCCTTAGACTATGGCCATCATTATTATTGCTGAAAAGAATTAGATCATTTGCGAATAAAAAATGCGTAGCACCTACTTGTTCCAAAACACCTTTTATAAGTTCGGCTTGAACTGCCTATCAATCAGCCTTAAGAGGCAATCAATGACGAGGTTGAATAAGAATGGCTACAAAGAATTTCCTTGTCGCACTATCGGACACCACTCTTGTGACAGAAGAATGTTCCGATGGTGCCATTGATGAGTGGGGCTGATCCGGTGGACAAAAGGTGAAAGATCCAAGAGCACCATTTATCCGGGAACCCTCTAGCAGTCAACATGTCTTGAATGAAGTCCCAACCAATTGAGCCAAATGCTTTCTAGAAATCAATATTTATAAGGAGACCGTTATCTTGTGTCCTGCTACAAGCCCACACCGTCTTGTGAACTCCCATGAACTCCATGAACGCATTTTGATTCCCTGTAATTAAGTCGGCCATGTAAGGTTTTAATTGTTTGAAAACGGCTAAAACCTTAGAGAAAATTCTGATAATGCTATTTTCAAGATAATGTTGCTTTCAAGACTTATCGGTCTAAAATCCTTTACACTCGCTGCTCCTTCCATCTTTGGAATCAGCACAATGTGTCACTGATTGAACCTCTTCAATGTGTGAGGTTTGTGATATTGGCCTGTGATACAACTCATTGAAGATCTGGAGAACATCTTGCTATATAATGTCTCAATAGGCACGGAAGAACTCTGGTGGTAAACCATTTGGTCCAAGGACCTTGAAAATATCCCATCTCAAAAATGTGGTGGATCCAATTTTGACGTTTTCGGAAAAAAGCCCATGGGTGAAAAAAATCTCGTATTCAGATCGCCATCCTTCAGCCACTTCCTTTCTGCCTGCTACCGCCAAAAGGTAGCTTTGTCCCTGTGGAATGCATCAAGGCTAGACTTATGTTCTTTGAGCAATATCAATTATCCAACATCAAGGCCCACCTGTTCTGCCTTTTCATCCAAAGTAGCAACCTCCTGCTCAAGCCTTCTTTTTGTCTCGTTGTACTTCTTTAGATCAAAAGACCATTGCAAGATAACTTTTCTTAAGAATTTCCGACATCTGATCGAGTGGCAGCAGCAGATTCCCATGTTCCTGACTCCCTCTATGCTTCTCGAGTGATGCTACCAAAATATTCATATCTGAACCAGGAAATCTCCATCCGAAAAACCTTGCTAGCGATGGCTGCGGGCTGCTTCACCCGAAAGATTCATTGTGATCCGAGAGCCTGCAGTCACCTCCTACCACGTTGGCCAAAGGAAGTACAACTGTAAGTGTTAAGCGATATCAAGATTCTTTCCAGCTTGGCAAGGCTGGGAGTTTTCTCGCTATTGATCCAGGTGTATCTCTTTCCCTTGATTGGAAGATCAGCTTGCGATCAGCCAGAAGCTTTAGAACCTGGCCGAGTCTCTTGCAGACCCAGTGCAGTTCAGCTGTTCATAATTGAACCTGGTGACATTAAAATCGACCCCCCACAATGAAATTATCATTTGAATCCTTAACCAGATTGTCTAATTGTGGGAACAACTCCAATGTGCCATTACATCTAGGAGGACCATATTAGAAGTCTGTATAAGGTTCATGGTAATTACACCAGAGAAAAACAGAAGAAACTGTCAGTTCATTTACTCATTATATGTATTCTCATTTCTCAAACACTAATGAAAAGATAATTATTGGAAGACGTATGTACAAAGTACATACTCTAAACATGGGAGGTGGAAATATCACCAAAGGATTATCATTTTGCTTGTTCATTCATTCAAAGGTAGAACTTATGTCTATAAATGTGCTTAGAAACTTTTCATCTTCAAGGTCAACAGCATGTAAGCTTAAACGAAACATAGTTGCATGATGTACAATAAACCTTAGTAGAACAAGATGACAAGGGGTTCCCTGATTCCCTTGGTTCCCTCTGATAACTTGATTTGATCTTACTACATTTTTGACAAATATGGTAGTAACATAGAAGTTTGAACTTGCAAATATCTTTATTCGTAATATTAATATCTGAACTACGAGACATTTTTTGCAAAAAATCATTATAGCCTCTGATTGTTATATGCCAAAGACTCAAAGCCGAACTATTGAAAAAATAGATGGCAAAATTGAGTGTGTAATCTGTAGATAAGATATTCCATTGTTTTGTTATAATCTGATAGCCTTCATATGTCCTTATACAATTGTGACTATTGCAGGGTTTCACCAATGCAGTCAAAAGACCAGTTAAAATGTGTGACCTGCTGTTGTGATCTTTTTGTAATGAGGTTTGCGTTTATTACATTCTAACCTACGTGCAGAACTGCACATGCTTAGCCCTTTTGTTTATGAGAACAAAGTTTGTTGGCAACTAGATCTGTACAAAATTACAAATTTAAATACCATTTTAATATTCCAGATTTTGCACGCATATGCCTATTTATTACATATGTATTTTTCTATTTTCTTTTTGGTTTTAATTGTTTTAAGATTTTGACATATTGGCAGTTAACAACAATGTACAAATAAAATGTATTATCTGTTGAAGAGTATCCTTAATACTGTTGATTAAATGGCTCAACTTCGTGATGACATCTTGTTTTATTGGATAGGACAAGATAGTTAATGAGAGATAGTTGGATTGTTGGATATGATTTTTTTTACTTGATGTACGTTGGTTATAACATTAATTTTTTCATTCTAAAAGATCAAAATTTATTGTTTACTATATCCTTCTTTTATCTTCTGAAAGAAACATGTCGTTATCCTGTAAGTTTTATTCTATTGTAAAATATTTATGTTATAAATGAATTTATTTGTTTAACATAAATGCATTATGTGAAATATATATAATATATAGAGAACTGATGGCATTCATTATTGTTAATGCTTGTATGAAATTTTGAAATTACGAGATGAGCGCCCGCTGATTTATCTAATTTGTAC
This sequence comes from Canna indica, assembly GCA_034359265.1. Taxonomy (NCBI): domain Eukaryota; kingdom Viridiplantae; phylum Streptophyta; class Magnoliopsida; order Zingiberales; family Cannaceae; genus Canna; species Canna indica. Next base: position 19,935,908 of record CP136892.1, read on the forward strand.
ATGTTGCATTACTCATCGGAAAAGCTATTCTTGAATGCATAGAATTATTATAACACGTCTTTTTTTTTTGCAAAATACTTTATATTATTTGTTAAAATTATATTAAAAAAATTGATATATCCAAATTGCTCTTTATTTCTATTCATTAATTTAATCGATTATGTGATTAAAATGAGTGTGTTAGGGGCAATTACATTATTATTAGAAACTTTGATAAAGTCTCTACTTTTATATGTATTTAACATAGTACATTTTGAATTTAACATGTCAAACCCAATAATCTAAAATAGTGTGCCAATTCTAGTTATATTGGCAATTATGTATTTTGGTAATTTCTAATTGTTTTTGTGTGCATTTTATCGTATGTGAAACTTTAAATTTCGTATATTTACGAAGTTAACAAAATCTAGTAACGTATAATGGGTGAAATTTTAAAAAATTATATAGTAAAATGTATATAAAAGTAGACTTCTTACTAAAATTTATAAATTTGAAGTTATTTATACAATACATATAAAAGCAGCTAGAACTCTTTTTATCAAAGTTATTTATTGTAATTAACGTATTTATTATTTTAATCACAAAATAAATTAGAAGGTAATATGGGTATATTATAAAAAATTTAAGATTTTGATAAATATTATAAAAATATTTATAATTTTGAAAATGAATTATAAAATATTTATGATTTTGCTAAAATTCTCTTATTACTTTGATGATTAAGTATAACTTTTATCGATGAGGTTAAAGTGCAAATATTTGGATAAGTCTTTGATGATCTCCTGGAAATCAATTATTTCCTTGATCGTAATGTTGACTCTTTATGAGAATGGAGAAAAGTAATATTACAAAATTTATATAACTCTTTGTAAGAACGAGGAAAAGTAATATTTCAAAATTGGTAACTTTGTAAGAATGAGAAAAGTAATATTACAAAATTGGTGACTTTACGTGGGAATCAAGAAAAATAATATTACAAAATTGTTGCAGGTAAACATAACACAGAAATTATTTTCTAGAGTTTGTCGTTTAATAATTTAACAAGTTTTTAAATCCATAATATGAATGAATCAATTTTTTTCATATCCATAATCTACATTTTGAAATACTCGTAATATTTTCGAAATTAAAGACTTTCGAAGAAGTCTTAAATGACTCAAAATAAAATATTTTAAATTATAAATAATATGAATTTACTTTTAACAATCTATTTTAGTGTTTTAATTTTTTTACTAGATGAATTTTTTAGTGGCTATTTTTTTAATTTTTTCTCTTAAAAATTTTTGCAAAAGTTTTTAAGTAGGGGTGGAGATATGTTTATGGTTCCCCCTCCCATTTCATTTAAAAAAAATCACTCCACATCTTTTTTTTCTAAAATAAAACTATTTTGTATTATTATTTTTATTTTAAAAATAACTGAAAATTTTAATAACTAAATTACTATATTCAATTTGTGAATTGACCCCTCTCATTTAATATTTCTTCACTCATATAGGAGGAAGGACAAAATTTTCCCCTTGTTGCCATATTTAATATTCTGCTATCTACTTTTAAAAATAGAATTCTCTTGTATTATTATTTTTATTTTTAAAAATAAATTTTAATAACTAAAGTTAGCCTAATTATTCTTTTCCCTTCTTCCAACATTGCTTGAGTTGTCTTATGCTCATCTCATATCGTGAAGCATTATTATGCTCGCACCTTGGCTAGGGATAACAATTATATTTACATTCGTTAGATATTATTTACATGTGTTGTGCTGCCATAATTAGTTATTTTTATGAAAAAAATGATATAATTCATATGATTGCAAATATAGATGTAAAAAATCCTTATCCATATAGACGTGGATATGGATATATGTGCATTGTATTCAATTCATATCTCTACTATATTATCTACATATATAATTATCATTTTACCTCATATATTATAACTTATATATATGTTATTTTACATAATATATATTATACATATATAATTACCATTTTACCCCATTGATTTTTTTATTAAATAGATTACTTCATTATTTTTTAATTAAAATTTAGTGCGAGTGCAGATGTAGTGCAGATAATGTAGCATCCACACTAATATTTGATCCATCATAATCCCTAATATTGGCCCACCCACATGTAGGGATGACAATAATACATATTTAGGTGGATACCCACATGTACTTACCTGTTTATGATGGGTATGGGGGTTAGCATCTTCCCCGCGGGATTTCGCGGGTAATTTTTTTTACTCATTTATTATATGGGTCAGGTATGAATATTATAGTACCCATACCCACGGATACCCATTACCCGCGAGAATAAGTAAATTATAAAATTATCCCTGCTACATATACTAAAAAAACCCTAACCTAATCCAATTCCACCCCCCCCTCTACACGCTACACTCCTCAGTCCTCACTCCTCTTTCGTCAGAGTCATCGCCCGATGTGCACGCCTCTCAGTCCTTCTCCCTCATCGAGTGATTCGAGTCCTTCACAGCCGCTGTCCTCCTCCCTCACCGAGTCCTTCACAGTTGCTGCCCTCCTCCCTCATCGGCATCGGCTTTGCCCGAGCTTCACGAGTCTGGATCTGCTTGCTAATTTTGAAGACTATAAATTGTCCCCATCGCAATCTGATAGAGAAGGAGACGGTCTTTCCTTGTTTTCTTTGCAATTGTCTTCGCTTCCTCGGGATCGAGAGATTTCTTCATCTTTGAATCACTTCACTTCCAGATTGATCTCACTTCAGGATCGTCAGAATCTTCTTTGGAGAAAGATCTTGTTTCTTTGTGTCTGATCTGGACTTAGTTAGGGTGGATGTGTTTTCTCTTCTAGTTATTTTTTTAAAAATCTCACTTGATTTTTGTCTGGATCTTGTATTTTAAATCATTCTTTTGTTCGTATTTTGATCTATTTTGATATTTTTTGCTATAGTAGTGATTGACATCTAGTAATCTCTTCTATCTCTCTTTTGTACCAAGTCTCTAGGGCTAATAATTTCTGACACGACACAATAACTCGACATGACATGACACGGAGTTACGCGGGGTTCGAGTTTGGCTAAACGTGTGTTTTGATTAAGCGGGTTCAACCCGAATTAACATAATTAAATAATCATGTTAATCCGGGGTTGAACTCGTGTAACCCGTATAAACACAATTAAACTCATTTAACTAAACATGTTTAATCGTGTTACTGAACCTATTTAATCCATTTACCCGTTTATAAGGATATATATATAATAATAAGTAAAAAGTTACAGATGTTGGGTATGTCTTATTATTAATAGTCTTTCTACTGTGTTTAATTTTTAATTTTAGTAGCTTTCATTTTGTTCACTATTGAAATTATGTTTATCGTGTTGTATCGTGTAGGTGTACACATGTACACTTTTAGACACGTTTACTTAAACATGTTAAGTGTGTCGTGTCAACCCGAGAATAAAAGGGTCGGGTTCGGGTTTGCATATTCGGACACGTTCAATAAACGGGTCGGATTCGGGTTTAGCCTTTTACAACACGAGATACGTTTAGACACGACACGTTTAAACATAACACGACACGGATGGCCACCCCTACAAGTCTCTGTATTTAAATGCATATTACATGACTGTCATCCTAAGGAGCCAATTGATGCCAGATTCTTGTGCCTTATATTTTGCACTTGAAGTTTAAGAATTGCTTGTTCTTTTTACTGCATTTTGGTCTTTAATTATTGCTTATTTTTATACAACATGATAGCTTATTTTTATATTTACCCAGTGTCATGGGTACTCATCAATATCCGTGGGTATTCGTTCCCCGCGGATAATTAAATGGGTACCTATTTTTGATACCCACGAAGAATTAAACAGGTAACAAGTACCCATATATTTCGCGAAGCAAGTAGCGGGTAGACACCCCCCCTACCCGCCCCGCCCCATTGACATTCCCACCCACATGCGACTATTACCTCATCCATGCAAGACAACGATCCCACACGCAACTCTTGCCATGCAATATAGCCACTAGGTTAGAGTCTCCTCCCCCCTCCTCTGTTTTGATTCCTTGCACTTCGCTATTGTTTTTATGTGCTTAAATTTTGTGCTTTTAAAAGTATAGCATAAACATGAATTTATCTTTAGTAATCCCTATAATTTTTTTAATGATTAAAATGACTATTTTCATAGTTTTCAATTTAAAGTTTTTAAGTGAACACAAAATAAAGAAAACAATAATTTTAGCCACTAAAATAATATTTTACTAAGAAACATTATATGCATTACCAAAAATAAATTCATCTTATAAATAACAAAATGAACATAATTTAGGCAAAGTCATTAAGTGACTAAATAAATTAAGAAACAATAATTTTAGTCATTAAAAATACTATATAGATTGCAAACAAATTAATTCATGTTACACTTAACAAAAAAAACACAATTTAAGCACTTAAAGACTTTTAATTAAAAATTATAAATAATAATAATTTTATCCATTAAAAATATATTTGTCCACTAAAAATTAAAAGTATGATATGAATAGCTTAAAAAAAAAAAATTATGTATAGTAAAAAAATATTTTATTTTGAGCCGAAATGAAGTGAACCATGTTGAAAAAAGAAAGGAAGAAAAAATTAATTTTGAGAGTATTATGAATGTTTATATTATGGTTTGAAGAATTTTAAATTTCTATGAGTATGAGAATTTTATCCATCCGTATTTATGAATTTGGATATTTGCTTTCGATGACCAGTTCCGTATCGGACTCAATTTCCAGGTGGTCCCATCCAGCATTCAGCGAAGTTGATGGATCCCAGGCTTCACGGTGGATGATGAGAGCATGCCAAACTTGGGAATTAGGATCATAAAATCTGATAAAGATCGTGGAAAATATTTTAGTTGTTGAGAAGTTCTTGCCTGTTTAGACTAAAAAATTCGAGTCAAATTTAGGATTAGTTAGCTAGGTTCATAATATATATGGATTTTAACGATACCCGATCCGTTACCATCTAATAGGATCGAAGGGATCAAAAAGTTGATCCAAATTCGAGAAGAGAGATTCTCTATTTAATGGATGAGATCGGGTCAGGCTCCACCTTCCCCTTCGAAACCAAAAGAAAAAAAATCTGCTTTATTTCCTCCCTCGTTCTCTTTCTCTCGGCGCAAGGATAAGATTTCTCTTCTTTGTCTGTACTGTCGTACGTTCTCCCTCCATTTCCGCCTTCTTCCTCTGGGCGAAGTTCTTCCGTCGCCGAACACTTGAAGAAGAAGAAGAAGAAGAAGAAGAAGAAGAAGAGAAGAGGGAAATTATCCTCTCTTTTGTACTGACTGCGCTTACAAAGCGGTCCGGTATGAGCTTTGCGGTCGATCTCTTTTCCGGCTCGCAATGCTTCCATTCCTGCGCTCCCCGCGCCAGGCCTTACCTATCCGCTCCTCCGTTTTCTTCCAGGAGTAACTTCTTCTGGCAGAGCTTCTCGTTGAAACCTACATGCCTCCTCAGGTCTGCTGCTATCTAGCTAGCTAGCTTATTCTTTTTGCTGTTATTTTTCTTGCGCGTTCAATTATTACTGTCTTTGCGGCTTAGATTAAAGTCGAGAAGACCTCGGGTTGTATGCCAGGCCATGACAGAAACAGAGCCGGACAGCAACGACGAAAAGGTGCGTCTTTTGGTGGTAGTCTCCCTTTTTTATTGTCGCCAAGTTGTGCATTTTGATCTTCTGGTCTAGCGATTCATGTTTCTCTTCTTCTTTTTTCTTTTTTGTACTCATGCTTGCGAACGCCACGCTTTATTTTTCAAGTTCTCCTATCCTCTTCATGCAAATCCGACAATCTTGTTTCTACATAATTTGCCTTCAAAAGAACGAGGGAAAGGGGCTGACTGTTGTGGCATTCAATACAGATTAACTAGAGCTGCTGATGTATTTTCTAGTATCCGATTATTAGAAGATGAGAAGGAAAGTTTGTGAGGTAATCTTCCTTGCTCAGGAAAGGAACTTGCATTGGGTATTTATAATGTTGTTCACGAGGATCTAGAATTGTCTACAATGAATGTATAGTCAACATTATACAATTTTCAAGGTAAGCATATCTTGCATGAGCATATATTTGCGTCGATGATTCGGATTTCCTTCCCAGTCAGCATCAGGGAACCCATGAAGAGTGGAGATGGGGCCCTTTCAAAAGAGAAGATCATGAATAATAGTACCCTTGAGATATCGGAGAATCCGCTTGACAGCAAGCCAATGTGAAGTAGTACTGTAGTAGGTCGATGCATGAACTAACAAACCTGATTTACTGCAAAGGTAATATCGGGTCTAGTAAGTATGAGATATTACAAACTCCTAACTATGCGGCGATAAAGAGTAGGATCATGGAATGGTTCTCCATTATGAAGAGAAAGTCGAGAGCCACTAGCTACAAGAGATAGCCGGTTTGCAGTTCAAGCATCAAACTCCGATTGAGAACATCATGAATATACTTGGACTGTGTGAGGTAAAGTCCATCTCGAGAATATTGCGCCTCTACCCCAAGAAAGAAATGGAGTGGTCCAAGGTCCATGGCAAACTCATGCTCGAGGACTTCCAAAAGATCGGTGAATAGAGCATTTGGTGTGCCTATGATAATAATATCATCAACATATACAAGCAGAAAGATAGCATATGCGGAGGCCCGAAGAATAAACAAAGAAGAATCAGCACGGGGACCATGAAAGCCGAACCGAGTGAGAAAGGTACTAAGACGAAGGAACTAGGCACGTAGGGCTTGTTTAAGACCATAAAGAGATCACCTGAGTCGACATAGATAATTCGAATTTTGCCGGTCAATAAAACCTGGAGGTTGCTGCATATATACACTTCTTCATTAAGAAAGCCATGAAGGAATGCATTCTTGACGTCAAGTTGTCGAATTGGCCATCCCAAAGAGGTGGCAATATATAAGATTACTCAGATGGTGACAGGCTTAATGACCGGGCCGAATGTCTCCTCATAGTCAATGTCTTCGCGATCAACAGAGCCATTAGGTTGCTACTTAATTTTATAGACCCACTTGCTACTAATGACATGATGCCCAGGAGGAGGGGGGGCAAGATCCCATGTATGATTATCGAGGAGTGCTTGATATTCTTCTTGCATCGTAGCAACCCATCGAGGATCCTTCCGTGCCTTAGAGAAAGACGTGAGCTCATGTGCATCCACAGAAATAGAAAAGGCAATAGGATGCTTGATAGTGAACCTCTTAGGAAGTAGAGTACCATCCCGAGATCTAGTAACCATCGGATGTCGAGACTCACGAGTTGTAGTATTAGGCATTTCAAGTCTAGGTGAAACATTAGTCACGTCGATTGTCGGACTTATCGGAGGAGGAGAGTGATCTCGAGCAGCAATCAAAGATGATGAGACAGGTTGGGAGGGAATGGGTAGAGAGAGGTTAGTAGGAGGATTTGAATCCGTTCCTTGGGTAGGTTCGGGAGGTTTGGTTGAGGAATCTTGAGAGGGCCCCTGTTTGCAATCAACTTGAACGACGATAACAACCCTCGCCCAGTGGAAAGAGGTGTGATGGCCCAAAACGAGTTGGCCCACTTTGTTTAGGAGTAGCAGCCGCGAGTGAGCCTGAAGAGTTGAGTGAGGCCCGTACTTCATTTAGCTAGGCTCTTTGTTTAGAAAGGGGATGCGAGATGGGGGGTTGCGCTGGTCATCGGTAAGAATAGCGACGTGACCCAATTCCTTCACTAAAGCTCAAATTAGGGTTTCTCCTGTGCTGATTTGCTGGTTGACTGCTAGCATTGCCACGAATGTGCTTCTTTCCCTTGCTGCCACAGCCCGCAAAAAAGTGAACCGACGGCGGCGCCGATCCCAAGAGCCCCAAGAGAGGAGAAGCATTGACAGAGGCACGATAAGTTTTTCGTGCTTCTTGATTTGACAACATGGCAGAGAGGTCCACGGTCATCAAGCTAATCGAAGAAGCAAGGGCAAGAATAAGAGGTTCCCAATCTTCTCCTAGGCCAGAAACGATCCGTCGGTTGATTCCAGAGGGATTGAGAGGCTTGTCGGGTAGAGCAAATCACGTGACCAACTGCTTCACTCCCTTGAGATACTCGATCATAGGTTCTTCTCCTTTCTGGAGTTCTCGCCACTGCTGTGCAAGAAAGTCTTCTTGAGAAAATATCTGGGAATCAAAGAGCTTGGCTAACGTAGACCATGCCTGCTGAGCTAAGGTCGCCCCAATTAGGTTAGACCCGACCTCTGGGTTGACAGCAATTAGGATAAAGGACAAGCAGAACTGATCTTGTATAAGCCACTTTTCATAGCCGGGTTAGGAGATTCGGTTTCAGAATCACCAATTTTTGAAGTGATGGTTTTTGGTGGTGCTGGAATGGATCCATTGGCATATCCGAGAAGTTGATAGGCCTTCAAGAGCAGTGTCATGATACTCTTCCAAAAAAGGTAATTTGCCCCGTCTAGTTTGGCAGGTATGTTGGGAAGGTTAGAGGGGAGGGAGCTAGGGAAGAAAGCCATAGATGAAGAGAAATAGGGAGCTAGATGATCACAATAGAGGTGATCTCAGAATCAATGCTTTCTCTCTTGATTGTATAGTTATAGCTCTATTATGGTGGATGAAGGAGACATGAGCTCTATTATGGCTCTGATACCATATTAGAAGATGAGAAGGAAAGTTTGTGAGGTAATTCTTCCTTGCTCAGGGAAGGAACTTGCATTAGGTATTTATAATGTTGTTCATGAGGATCTAGAATTGTCTACAATGAATGTATAGTCAACATTATACAATTTTCAAGGTAAGCATATCTTGCATGATGGCTATGCATGTCTTGCATGCATGTCATTACCTATGTGCTCCATTTTATTTTATTTTAGGTCCACAGAGTCATGAACCTTCTTGATTCTACATATTTTCTTGTTGCTAGGAAATCTATCTTATATATTATTATATCCTCCAAATCTTTGTTGGCCGATTTCTGTAATACTGTCCTCCAATGCTACTGACTGGTGTGTCCTAGACAAGTTTGAGCAATTGCGGAAATATTTTTTCTTTGGATGACTCAAATATAGTTACTTTTCATTGGATAGTAAGTGTTGACCCATTTCTTCAGGAGAAGGTAGCATATCCAGAAGAAACGTCCCCATCATCCGTTGATGGCCTTGTCCAAAATGATGGCTACATAGAATCTGTTGTTAACAAGGTAATCATGGAATGTTATTGCACAGTTTAATAGTACTAGTGTGAAATCTGAACTTATATTTGTTGCATGGATTTATTACATATCGTATCATTTACTGAGAGTTGAGAGTTGCTTTCTCATGTTGCTGAATAATATTTTTTTTTGTGGATTTATCATTTCATTTTGTCCGAAAAACAAGTTTTTCTGAATTCTGACTAGCATCAGAAGTGATTGATGTTATATAAAAAACAAGAAAGATAGCCGATGCCATGAACTAGAAAAGATTACTATGTAACTTTGGATAAATAATAATAAATAATAGGTTCTTTAAATGCAAGCTTTGGATATATAAAAAATGTTCAAATGGATAACAAAACAACTAACTAATAACTTGCAATTCTGAATTCATTCAATTTTTTTTTAAAAAAAATCTCATTGTTGGTAAATTTGATGTCTGCTCACAGTTAAGAAAACATTAAGAAATTGTCTAATGCTAATACAAGAACTATTATTTAGGAGATACAAGAATACATAACAAAAGCTCTAATGTTAACTTTGTGCAAGTATACAGTAGATTTGTACTTTTTATGTGAAAAATGGAGTTGTGGCAATTGCCAATTTCACCAGGATAAGGATGAGACTGGAAACAAAGAACTGTCGGATCAGGAAGCTACAATAGAGAAGAATGATGAAAATCTTGTGGCTCAGACTACTAACCAGGTATCTCAAGATTTCACTGTCTTGCTTACTACAGCCTGTCTAATGACCGTATAGGCACTACATCAAGTATTGGTTTGTGCCTGAGTTAATGCCTGTTGTAGGATGAGGACTTAGAAGTTGCAAGTGGATCACCTTTGCCAGGAATGAAGGTGAATTTTATATGAACTATATATGCTAAATTTTTATTCATTTTATCAAGCATTTGATTCCAACATCTTTATACACAGCAACAACTTGATGAAACTATCAAGATTCCGAAGACGACCATTGACATTCTTAAAGATCAAGTTTTTGGGTTTGACACATTTTTTGTTACCAACCAAGAATCTTATGAGGTGATCTTGCCTTCTTTTTAAATATGAGGATCTAATTTTTTTATTTTGTTTATAGTTTATCATAGTTTTCAACACTATTGTGTTTAACTTACACTTTCCCAACTAAAGGTCTCAAAAGAATCACTTATCCCACTTAAGTTTTGCTAAGTAACCAAAATATGTTTGTGATATCTCTTAAAAGTTCTATTATGATGTAAATGCATATGGCCTTCATATTTTATGTTACATAAGGAAAGGGTCAATATAGACATTTAAGTATATTGTTGGAAAGCCTAACTATATTAGTTCAATTCATCGATGTGCTTTCTTCCATATTAAACTAATATAGCGCTGAAATGATAAAACAACAGCATTTTTTTAGTGCACTCAAACTTATATTATTAAAATGCTAAATAAATACCATATTGATGCTATGTTCATAGTTCATACCATATTTTATTGGGCATTTGCATGGTGATGTTATCATATTTTCAAAAGACAGGTATATGGCCTCAGCAGACCCCATAGAAATTTCACCATGTGACAAACCTTCTTTTAAGTGGATCTGTGAAGCTTATGGACATCTTTGTCTTGTCAAGCTTCACAAGGCTCAAGGATGTAAATATATCTATTATATTTCTTTTTTACATTTATGCCATGCCTTCAGCAGAATATGTTTTGTTTTCCTTTCCAATGACTATTGGAGATAAACATTTTTTTTTTCTTAGCACTCTTCCTTGATGTCAGTGTTTGTCAACCTATCACATACTTTTCAAGTAGGTGGCAAAGATTTTGTTTTGTCAAATCACTTTCAATTTGTATGATTGCTTAATATATTGCTTGTTTTCTGAATCAGATATGGAAGATACTTTATATGCTTTATTTGTTAAAGGAAAATGAACGGCAGAAATTGACATGCACTACTTTACAAGGAATGATACTCAATCTTGAATGTGGCTATCAATTAACTCTTATTGTCCCATTTCTTTCCTTATAGGGTGGAGTACTATTTAAGGGTAACCTCCGAGGGAAGGCAGCTAAAAGCTATGAAAAGATTTCAAGACGGATGCAGGTGAACTGAGTCGTCTTTTCTTTCGTTTGGATTGTAAAGAGCTGTAGGACATGTAATCTATTAAGTTTCCAGCTTATCTAATTCACAGGATAAGTTTGGGGATCAATATAAGCTTTTCCTTCTTTTCAACGAGGATGATAAGCCAGTTGCAGTAGTGGTGCCTAAGCAAACCTTTCAGCCAGAATCTACTGGTAATAAGAATTCTTCTTTTTTGCACCGAGGAGCATCTAATTTGGAATTGTGCAAAATATGTTAGTTATTCTTATATTGCGTTAAATGCTTCTCCTACCGATATTAATTTATCCTTTTAAATCAATTATAAATCTAGAGTGAAATGCTAGGGCAAGCTACCTTGTACAAGAGCTTCTCTACTTCAGATTTTTGATGTTTTATGAATTCTAAATTACAGCAGTTCCAGAATGGTTCGCTGCTGGGGCATTTGGTTTGGTTACCATCTTCACATTACTCCTTCGCAATGTCCCTTCTCTGCAGTTGAACTTACTGTATGAGGTTTCTCTCACATTCTTATTGTTCATTGTTTTCTAAGTACTCTCCACTTAACTCTTATTTTTCTCTCCATCCACAAGCTGTTTCAAATGGCACAAGGAAAATACTTAACTCTATTCGAGAATAGTTGTCTTATCTTTTATTCTAAAATGTATTTAGTCATTTTCTTTCCTAGGAATTCCTTAATAGGCCCCAAAATATTAAGTACTAATATTTAGACATTACATTCTTCCAGATCAACATTTGATAATCTGGATCTGTTGAAAAATGGCATCCCTGGAGCTTTTATAACAGCCCTAATTATAGGGTTTCATGAAATTGGCCATCTTTTAGTTGCTAGAGACACCGGGATCAAGTTGGGAGTGCCATTCTTTGTTCCTAGTTGGCAGGTATGACCAAGAACTGTATTTCAATCTTTCAGTCATGCCTTGTAAGATAGTCACACTGTTCAAAGTTTTTGTGAATGATAATTTGATCTAACTTAAATTGACAATATTTTTTATTATACAAATGCCAGAAGCCAAGATGTAGTGCAATAAAAATAAGATTAGGGTAGATACTTTTTTGATTTTATACTAAATGTTACCAGAAATCACACTAGAAGTAAGGTTTAAAATCTCGGTCGGTACGGTACGGTAAGTCCGGTATTTACCGGTTTTTTAGGTTTCCGGTATAAGATATATAAGATATACCCGGTATTTGAAAAAACCGGGTATATTGTGTATACCGGGCGGTATATGGCGGTATGATGCCATATACCGCCCGGCATGGTTTAAAATCTCGGTACCGGTACCGGTATATACCGGTACCGTACCGTACCGACACACGGTACGGACCGGTATGAAAATGCATACTGGCCGGGTTTTTTATTTATTTATTTATTTATTTTTTCGTGACATACCACCATATACCGCCCATACCGGGCAGTATACCGTCATATACCGCCATATACTGCCCGTTATACACAATATACCCGGTTTTTTCAAATACCGGGTATATCGTATACCGGAAATCTAAAATACCGGTAAATACCGGACTTACCGTACCGTTTCGGTCGAGATTTTAAACCTTACCGCCCGGTATGGGCGATACCGGGCGGTATGTCACGAATAAAAAAAAAAAAACGGCCGGTATGCATTTTCATACCGGTCCGTACCGTGTGTCGGTACGGTACGGTACCGGTATATACCGGTACCGGCCGGTGACCGAAACCGGTACTGGTACCGAGATTTTAAACCATGACTAGAAGTGCGAGTATTTTCTAGTTGGATATGATTTAATGTTGATCTAGTCATTCTTGCTTTTATCTCATAAAATTGATGACTGGCTATGTGATAAACATCAATGTGCATATTGTGGATGTATATCATGTAACATTTTGATTAACTAATATAAAAAATCATTTTTCATGTTGGAAACAATCTTTTTTGGACGTACACTTCCCACTATCTATCTTCTTCTGGTGTTTGAACAGTAACATTATTTTCCATTATCATAGTAGAAAAATATTTTTCATATTGTCTATTTTTGTCATTTGATCATTTTTTTTGTCTGTTGTAAGCTTGTTCTACTTTGTTTCTAATGAAGTTATAGACTGAAGTAGCACATGATCCCACGGATACAATCAAACAATTGAAGTTCATGCTTTTTGTTAAATACCTTATGTTATTTTGCTATGTTATTATGCTAGTATAGGTTTACTTATATTATGTCTCAGGACTATCTTACACTCTTGTACATCTATATATTTCTCCTCACGTTGAGATGAATACAATGAACTCTTGGGGCTTAACATGGTATCAAGGCCCTAGGGTTTTCTTTTCTCTTTTCCTCTTCCCCTTTTATTTCTCCACCTACACCCTGCGGCTAGGGTTTGGCATCATCCAAACCAGCCGCTCCTTGAAGCCTCAAGATCTGCCTATTCTAGGCGGGCAACATACTCTAGGCGGATCTCTCCTAGTCCTCCTCTCCCCTTCCAGATCCAGGCGAACAACAAGATCAAGTTCCAAGCCGACCTCTCTTGCCCTGCAAATCTGCTGAGAAAAAAAAACAGCCCTTCATCAACCTATGTCTCAGGCATCTCCGGTGATCTTACGGTTGTCTTCCTCTCTCGAAAAGAACTCAACAGTATTTTTGGAAGGCTGAGTTTTCCACTTTTCCTGGAAGGCCAAGGGTCACTTTTGGAAGGTGCAGGTAGCCAAAAAATCTATTAGTACAAGGATGTTTATGATATTGTGTATGATAGTTCGAATCTATTAGTATTTTTGGTGTAACATAAAATATATACTTTGCACTGCGCTATAGCTCCAAGGGACCTTTGCGCATCGCTGCGCATTGCGCCCTTGACAACTATGGACTTGGTCATGACAAACTATCCCCAAGGGCGGTAAAGTGCATCTTTATTGGGTACTTTCGCACCCAAAAAGGTTATAGGTGTTATGATCCAGGAATCAGGAAACTCTTTATAACTGTTGATGTGACGTTCTTTAGGGATACACCCGTCTTCATCTCTTCTAAAAGTCCTCGGGACCCCAATATTGAATCCACTCCACTTCCGCCTCCACTTTCGCCCCCTATAGATGTGCCACCTCCCACTACTATTCCTCCATTACAGGTACATCAGAGGAGACATAAGAGCATATGGGCCCTCCATGGAGCAGACCTCGCCTTCCACTCCTCGGTCTCAAGATCCTTCATTTGAACTTGAACATCCTATTGCTCTTCGGAAAGGTACACGTACTTATACAACTCACCCTATTAGTCACTTTATCTCATTCACTCATCTCTCACCATCATTTCGTGAGTTTGCATTGTCCTTGTTTACCGTCTCCATTCCTAGGACTTATCAGGAAGCTCTACTCAACCCTAATTGGAAACATATTATGGGTGAGGAGATGAATGCTCTCAGGACTCAACACATTTGGGATCTGGTAAAATTACCGCATGGGTCTTTACTATGAAATATCTGCCGGATGGGTCGATTGAGTGCTACAAGGCTCATCTTATTGCAAAGGGTTTCACTCAGGAATATGGGGTAGATTACTTTGAGACTTTTTCACCAGTGGCTCGGCTCAATTGTGGTAGGATTATCATCTCTATGGCAATTAATCTCGATTGGAGCATGTTTTAGATGGATGTCAAAAATGCCTTTCTCTATGGTGATTTAATTGAGACGGTCTTCTTGGAGCAACCTCCTGGTTTTATTGCTTAGGGGGAGAATTATGTGTGCAGATTAAGGAAAGCTATATATGGACTCAAGCAAAGTCCTCGGGCCTGGTTTGATAAGCTTAGCAGAATTGCCTCAGAAATTGGGCTTAAAGAGTGTAAGGCCGATCACTCTATATTCACTATGCATTCTTCTGCTGGGAACATTGTTCTTGCAGTATATGTGGATGATATTCTCCTTACAGACACTAATAAAGAAGGGATTGACAAAGTAAAGGTTCACTTGAAAAAACATTTTGTCACCAAAGATCTTGGTCGTCTAAAATATTTTTTAGGCATTGAATTTGCCTACAATTCTACGGGAGTAGTCTTATCTCAAAGGAAGTACGCCATGGATCTTCTCAATGAAGTAGATTTACTTGGTTGTAAACCTGTTGAAGTTCCTATTGAGTCTCAACTAACTCCAGCACTAGAGGGAGAAAATGATTTCGAGGACCCAACAAGATTTCGTAGATTGGATGGAAAATTGATATATCTTACCGTTACTCGACCAGATATTTCCTTTGCAGTAGGAGTTGTAAGTCAACTCATGCATAAGCTCAAGTGTTCCCATTGGAATGCAGTGTTGAAGATTTTGCACTACATTAAGAAATCACCAGGCTATGGGCTATGGTACAAGAAAAATGGTCACATGAGAGTTGAATGCTATTTTGATGCAGACTACACTAGGTCTACTCATGATAGGAGGTCTACTACTGGACATTGCACTTATGTTGGAGGAAATTTGGTTACTTGGAGAAGTAAAAAAACAGAATGTGGTAGCTCGATCTAGTGCAGAAGCCAAATACAGGGCTATGATGCACACAACTTGCGAATTGATGTGGGTAGAAAATTTATTCAAAGAACTTAGAATTTCTCTTGATGAGCCAATGACTATGTATTGTGATAACCAATCTGCTATCTATATTGCCAACAATCCTATTTTTCATGAAAGGACCAAACACATTGAGGTTGACTGCCACTTTATTCGGGACACAGTTCTCTCCAAGAAAATTGTCACTCCTCACACTCAATCTCAAGAACAGCTTGCCGATATCTTCACCAAGGCACTCAGCTCTACTCGGTTCAAACTTCTTTGCAACAAACTAGGCATGATTAACATATATGCTCCAGTTTGAGGGGGAGTGTTAAATACCTTATGTTATTTTGCTATGTTATTATGCTAGTATAGGTTTACTTATATTATACCTTAGGACCATCTTACACTCTTGTACATTTATATATTTCTCCTCACATTGAGATGAATACAATGAACTCTTGGGGCTTAACACTTATCTTCTTGTTTTATTTTAGAAATTGATGCATCAGTTAATTTCTGACAGATAGGATCCTTTGGTTCAATTACAAGAATTTTAAGTATTGTACCCAACCGTGAGGACCTGCTTAAGTTGTCAGCTGCTGGGCCTTTGGCTGGATTTGCAGTGGGACTTACTCTTTTGCTTTTAGGATTCATCTTACCTCCCCTTGATGGCATTGGTATTGTGATTGATCCGAAGGTCTTTCATGAATCACTTCTTGCTGGTGGTATTGGTGAGTACTCTCTTATACATTATTGATCCAATTTTGTGCTCAGCATGCATTTCATCTAGATGATCCGTGTCCATGTATTAAAATGCTCTTCCTTGTGCTAGTGATGTGTGTTCATTTGTATTCAGAGGTTCACACAATGTTTGTGTGTGCTGGTATTACTTTTCTTCTTTCGATTTGTCAGGGAAGAGACCATGCAACAACACCATTTTAAGCTGCTTTTCGTGCCATGCAGTAAATGAGGTTCCCACCAATGCAAGTGAAAAATCATGAAAAGATAAACAAGCATTGTGCAACAAGTAGGATGAGTCGCAGTCTGATATGATTTTCATGCTTTTGTTGGGCTGTCTTAGGATGTTATACTCCAGGTTCAACTCATGGGTGGAATCAGAGAGAGAAATGAGGAGAAAGGAACAGAGAGAGAAAGGAGAATAGAGAGGGAGAGAAATAGATAGGAAGAGAAGAATAGAGAGGGATAGGGAGAGAACATAGAAACTGGTAGTAGTCTTTCCATGAATCCTCCTTACAATCATTCTCTATATAAGAATGTGCAAGGATAGAAGGGATTCTTACTATCTTATTCTTCCAAAGAAGCACTGGGCCCTCATAGGCTAGCCGAACTGCTGAAGCATCAATATGCAAATCTATTTGTGTTTGATGTGATTAGTTGCATCATTAACTTAATGATCTAGTATATTTTATCCAACCCCCAGGAGAACCATATTAAAACTGATGCATTTTCTCCCAAACGTGGACTCGTTGACCAACTATATTTCCATTCAGTATTTTGCATGTTCTTTGTGCAGCAAAACTTCTTCTTGGGGATGTTCTGAAAGAAGGCACTCCACTATCTATCAATCCACTTGTCTTATGGGCATGGACTGGGCTTCTTATCAATGCTTTAAACAGCATTCCTGCTGGGGAACTCGATGGTGGGCGTATATCATTTGGCATTTGGGGAAGAAAGGTAAACTTTGATACATGAAATAAATCCATCCTTGTCTTACATCTATATGCCAGCATTTAGCGTACGCATGGTATTCTTCACTGTGTGCTTGGTACAGGATCCATGTTTAAAGTTCATTTCATGGCAACTATTCTGTGAATTATGTGCAAGAATGCACTTCTGTTACATTGATTATTTTTAGTTAATATTTAAGTTTCAAGTTAGTGAATTTGGTGTCTTCTCTTTCATACCAAATTCAGCTTGTGGGGTACCTTTTGAGCTGCTTATGTAATACATATTATTTTCCTTCAACGTGTAACAGTCGATAGTTACTCAACCCAGCTTTTTGCTTGATGATGGCAGCTCATTGTCATTCTGCTGTTTCAGTTTCTCTTCTTGTGCTCTCTCATAACATTTCAAACACGTCAAAAATTTGATCTTTATCTGTCATCCAGGATGATATGTGCTGGCATTGAGTTCAGCTTTTTCCTAATCGAGTGATACATTTGTGTTACATGCAAGGTTTAAAATACCGATACCGGTCATCATCTCGGTGGATGACCGGTATCGGTACGTACCGATACCGTACCGTACCGACACACGGTACGGTACGGTACGGAAATTGCATACCGGTCCTTTTTTTTTCTTTTTTTTTTAAATTTTGTTGTTAAAAATAACTCCAATAATACATCATTGATCAAGAAATACTTAAAATTAATATTCAAATGTCAAATACATGAATGCAATGTTTAAATAGCCGTTTGGTACTGTTTTGATATTGTATTAGGGTTTTTCATAGATACAAGAGAATCATTACATTGGAGTTTATATAATCGTGTATATCCCCAAGATATGTACGAGTACGACATACTAAGATCAACACCGTATGTTGGGATGTGTAGCGACTGATTTGCCCTAAGCGTCTTATGTTGCGCTACGTAGAGTTTTCGGCGGTCCCGCTAGGGGTGTGGGGGCGGAGCCCCTGAAGATTTTTTGGGCCCTTTGGGTTGTGGGCCTGTGTCGGCTTATATAAATTCTAATGTAATGATTCTCTTATATCTATGAAAAACCCTAATACAGTATCGAACAATACCCAACGGCTCTTTTTAAGAGCAGTTGGATCATACCGGACGGTATCGCCCGGTATGACAGCAAATACCGCCCGGTATTTGCTAAATACCAGAGCATACCGGGCGGTATTTACCAATACCTGGTATGTTGCAACAGTACACAATGTCATACCGGGTGGTATAGCCCGGTATGATAGCAAATACCGCCCGGTATTTCATAAATACCGGGCGGTATTTACCGAGATACCCGGTATTTACCCATACCGGGTATCTCGTATACCGGTTTTTTCAAAAACCGGTATATACCGAGCTTACCGCCTGGTACGGTACGAGATTTAAAACCATGGTTACATGTGGAACTAAACACCATTATATGTACCATGTTACCTTATTGTCTTCTGTACTTTGGATGTATCACCTGAGTGTTTGAAGAGAAGTTGCTTCAGATTCTTAAAAGCAAGTATACTTAGTACTTTTACGTCTGTCATTGAAGCTTTGACTTCATTTGTTTCATATCTTCGAACTTGAAACATGGTGTGATTAACAACTAGAAAAATTGCTATATAGATCTGCTATATTACTCTCAGTTTTAATGTTCTTGATTTAAACAGGCATCTACTCGCATATATGGCATCACCATTGCCCTACTTGGAGTATCATCACTATTCAGTGATGTGGCTTTCTATTGGACCGTCTTGGTATTCTTCTTACAGCGAGGGCCTATTGCTCCTCTCTCCGACGAGATAACAGAACCCGAGAACAAATATATTGGCCTTGGCATCGCAGTGTTGCTGTTTGGATTGCTTGTATGCTTGCCATACCCTTTTCCTTTCAACACTGAAGCGGCAAATTTTGATTTTTGAGTGCCAATTTCTGCATGTGAATGTGTTTGTATCTGAATATATATAGAAGGATGAATTTTGACAGTGTTTTGTTGAGTGACAATTCATACTTTAGTTAGCTGATTTGATGTAATGAATATAGTGGTCTATTTCTGTCACATTACTGATTTCAGAATAAAGTTCTCTATAGGATGAATCATAAAAATATGGTTCTCTATTAACTCCTGTCTGAGTCTTTTTAAACGTTTTGACATCTTGGTGATGGAAAATCTCATTTAACCAACAAGCCCCTTGGAAACACACATTATCCTGCAAACTTGCTTTAATAGAATCCATGGAACCTAGCCTCCCTACATTTGAACTTACTGAGATATTGGAACATTCCTTTGAATCATGATATTCCAATTGTGCATGTGACATAACTTCTACTTGCTCTAGTCCAGCCCTCGTTTTATAGACCAGGAAAATAATATGTACCTCGTGGCTTGACAACTCATCCTTCTTCTTCACGGTATCCTCATGCTAAGAGTTCCTTAATTTTGGAGGTTCCTCAATCATTATGCATCGTCTCTCTAGTCTGCAATTACACCTACAAAATTGTACCAAAATTGTACGAATTCCTACAAAGCTCAGTATTAAAAATGAACCTAGCATTATTAAAACTAAACCCTATAAGGTTTGAACTTATTGGCCCAAAATATTTTTCCTTTTTTTTTTTGGGTCAAACCGGTTATTGGATCAAGTTGAGAACTCTTGGTACAAACCATTTCCAACCTCCAATGAATTTAAAAAGGAGCAAGGCCGTATTTAAAAAGGAGCAAGGCCGTAGTAGTTGTTTTCTCATCAAAAAGAAATCTAATTTTATTCATGAAAAAATATATAACAAAATGAGTGTGCTCAGCCTCATAGATGATTAGGAGCTTTCTGGTCAGGTGGCTACGACTCTGCGTTGTCACCGGGTAGTCTTTCCACTCAGGTACCTAGGCCTTCCCCTGAGGTCGAGTAGACTACACAAGAAGTGACTTCAGCTCATTGCTAAAATTGACTAGCACCATCACGAGCTTGGCAACGCATATGCTATCAGTTTTTTCCGGTGCCTCGGTGGGTCATCGGGCTTAATGATCAGCGGCGAAAGAAATTTTTTTGGTGAGTGCAAACGGTCATTCAATACTTGGGAGGTGCCCTGATGGAGTGGAGTGTGGTGATTTGTCCTCGGAGTGTGGGAGGGTTCGGTGTTCTTGACTTGCATACCCACAACCTTGCTAGGCTCGGTGCTTTGTATTGGAAGGTGGTTTGCAGAATCCCTCTACCTTGGGTTTGCTTGATCATGAGACTTCGGCTGCTAGAATGAGAAACACATTGCGCCTTGACCATCTCTTCCTCGTGAGCATTGTTGATGGTTGTCATGGGATTTCATGGATGATGTGCCTTGTGAGCATTGTTTCTGCCTTTTACAAAAGGCAGAAATTGTTTAATTAACGGTCATCTCTTCCTCGTGAGCATTGTTTCTGCCTTTTGTAAAGGGCTCATTGCGTGATCCAATTTCTCGATAATTAACGCAAACACTTAATTCTAATTAACGCAAAACCCACATTAATTACCTGTGACGGCAGCAGTCACAGGTTTCTCGATCGGTGTTACATGTGCGTGTCATGAGTTACTGCACTCCGTGTGTTTGCAAACACAGCAACTCCTTATCAAACCAAGTAACCATAATAATATATACTGGTTAATTAACAAAATATTGTGTACTTTTTAATTATAAAGATGATAACACAGAATTAAAGTGGAATCCATCAAATCTTACCTTCCTTCTGTATGTGCACAAAATACAAGCAAGTGGATCTTCTAAACGGTCATGGTTTACTCGCACTTATACATCAATCAACTCACCTGAAATAAACTTTATATGAACAATCAGGACGGACCTAAAGCATCCAAAAATTTTAAGCTCCAAGTAATTAGATCGCGACGAATATTATATTTATTTTATTATAAATTAATATCTTAAAAAAATTACTTATTTTTTTTATAATTATCTTCATCTTATTTTTATTAATTAATTTATTATTATTTTATCAATTTCTCACTTTTCTATATTTTCTTTTGATCCATCTAATTTTTTACTCATTTTTTCGTAATACCCATTATTTAATTCCCGTATCAACTAAAAAACAATCCTAATTAATTTCTTTGATTAATTTTATCGAAATTTTTTTTATTGATTAATTGAACATTAACCGTCAATTAAAACTAATTAGACAAAACAAACACATACACGCATTTCCAATTACATGTATCCGATGTGTTGGACCTAGAACGAGAACCAATTTTAATCGATTCCTTAAGTTTTGTCCGGGATCCTACTCGAATTTAATTCGGGTCTATCCACAATCTACCCGATCGAGTAGATTCCAACCGATTTCGGATCAACTCGATACTCATGCACACCCTAATACATACAAATGTTCAATTAAGTGACAATGCTCATGCCATCTTCAATTAAGACCAATGGTCCATGAGTGATTCGTCCATTAGATTCAAAAGACATCATCTTAAGATTTCGTCTTAGGCCACAATATCTCTTGGGCCGCCCCGATAAATAATTACTTCATTTTTGTTGCATTGTGGATGTAAAATATATATATTCGTGGGGTTTGTTTTTAGATTTTCTTTTTTCCAATCTCTTAAATTTTACGTGGAATTTTCAAAACCTATTATAATTTCATATATTGGGATTATAATTTTGAATCTACTTGCAACATAAGTGATAATAATATTTGGTACGTTGTTTATAAGTTTTAGGTATATTATCGTGTTATAAAATCAATTTAAAGAGAAAAAAATTCAAGATGAATTATAAATTCCACCTATGAAGGAATGAATTTAATTAGGGTGTTTTCCAGTGAGAATCACAACTATTGAGAATTAATTACTAATTACTGAGTTTGATTTCTCATGAATTTGAACTCTCAAAAATTATTATTTTATCTATACCCACCAATTAAAAATCGTATCAACATCATATATATTAAATTTTTTATTAAAGTATATTATAAGTTGGATATAACAACCGCATACATAGGAGGTCACAGTTATAATCAAGAATAATTTAAGCAAATTTCCTTTTTAAAAAATATTTATTCACATTTAAAGACTATATTTATTTAATTTGTAAATTTATAATGAATATATGGACATTAATAATATTTTGCTGTATTAAATAAATAATCATTCTTTTTTAAATTACAAAAAAAAAAACATTATTTTTTAAAACAAAAAAATCGCTAATTATTTTGATGCCTTTAGTTAGGAAAAAAACGGTCTCTCCGTTCGTCCACTGCGTTCAATGCCATGCCATGCCGTTAACTCGTTGAGATCCGTAGTTGGCGACTGTTGACCGCCATGACGATGTGGCCCGCGGCATCGGAGCCGTCCATCTGTTACAAAGGGCGAGCTTGTGGCTGTGAGGAGCCGGCGCGTGCGTCCGTGAAGACGGGTCCCGCCTCTACTTAAAGCCACTCCTCTCCCTCCCCACTCCAACTATTATGTGAAGGCCGCTCTTTGGAAACTACTACACATTTGGCTCGGAGAACTGGAGAAGAGAGGAGCGAGCGAAGCTTTTCGAGCAAGTTAAAGGAGCACGACGACGAGGACCGCATCCATGGATGCTTTGGCGCGTCACTGCATTGCAGGGCTCCCCGGGGACGTCGGCAGAGTAGCTCTCTTGCTCTCTTCTTCTCCCTCGAGGACGAGGAGCTGCATCTGGACTCCGCTCCCCACCAAAAAGGCCGGCTCACGCTATGGCGCCCTCGTCCTGAGGCGGCTTATTCGGTTTCCCTCTTCTTCCTCCCTCGCTGCAGCGTCGTTGGAGGTGCAGATCCTCTGTTCTTCGGTTATGTCTCTCTTTTCCCGTTTGCTTTTTTGGGGTTGAGAGTATCGAGACTTGGTGGTTTTTGTTCAAAGGCTGCACCTCTTTGCTGAATCTGCTCTAGCTGCCTTCTCCGCTTCTGCTTTATGTGTGTCTTTCTCGTTTCTTTTTGTTTCCCTTTGAGATTGTTACTCTCTCTTGCTTTTTCTCGTTTTCTTGGTTAATGCTCGCTCCGTTGTAGTAGGTCCTTCTTGAGAACTTTGCTTGCTGTCTTTATTCTTGTTTAGGAATTAGATCCCTAATTTTTTTGTGTTATTTTTCTGTTATGATCTCGATTTGGTTTAACCCCTCTAAATTTCAGATTGCTTGAAAGCAACGCATAAAGATCAGATGTCTAACTCCTGCCTGTTAAGCATACTTGTTTGTGGCCTCTTGTGTGATTGGTTTTGAAATCACTGGCTTAACTAAGATGCTCGAAACAATTAAACTTTCCCCCTTTTTTTGAAGTTTGATTTGATCTCATGAGGTCACTCATCGATGCAGGTAGATGAGCTTACTCCTGATGCCCCTCTTGAGACAACAGGTGAGCCTTTGCAACCACTATCTCCATTATTCTGGTTTTGTTTAGTTTATCTAGTTAACGTCTGCCTATTACTTCTGCTAGCTTCAATCTTTTGGTTTTGTTTGGTTTCTCGAGTTAACACCTGACCATTGTTGCTGCTATTTCTCAGAAGCCTCCAAAACTGTGCATGTAAGATTTGTTCTGCACAAGGAATGCGCCTTTGGTCAGCAATTTTTCCTGGCGGGAGATGATCCAATGTTTGGCCTTTGGGATCCTTCAAATGCAATTCCTATGGAGTGGTCTTCTGGCCATGTTTGGATTGCTGAGCTGGTGAGACAAGGAGATGCGCTATTGTATTTTCGAACTTGAACAATATAATATTGATTTTACTCTAACATTTATATATGTTCAAATTAGGACATGCCCGTGAGGAGACAGATCCAGTTCAAGTTTGTACTCAAAGATCTCTCGGGGGAGGTCCAGTGGCAGCCTGGCTCCGACAGATCCTTGCAAACATGGGAAACCACCAAGACCATTGTTGTTTCTGAAGACTGGGACAATGAAAATGAATTGCTCATTGTGCACGAGGAAGAAGAGTCCACCGAGATCAATGTAGGTGGCAACACTGGAGTGGTAATGGATCAGGTCCAGGTAGGCATAGCCGATGAAATAAATTCAGATAGCAAGAGCCACGGTGAGAAACTGATTGGAGAAGGAGGTCTGGTTTTAGTCCCTGGCTTGCCACCGCTGTCTGCTCCAGTGAGCAGTGAGGTTTTAGTCCCTGGCTTGCCACCGCTGTCTTCACCAGTGAGCACTGTAGATTCCCCACAGGAAACAATGGCTGCAAATGTTGCTGATGCCTCTCTCAAATCTGATGAAGCTGGGCACTACAACTCATCGCAGGTAAATGCTTGATGAGATGTAGGTCTCTTTGCTTTAATAAAGAGCAAGCAATTCCATGCCTTGTCAGTCACAATGTTGGAAGCTGCAGAGACTCTGTTTCCTTGCAATTAACTTCCCTAAAGTTCCCAAGGCTATGTACTTCTTTTTGCTTCTAAACAATCTTGTGTCAAGATCTCTTTGTAAATTTGTATGCCTATCAATAAGAGAGCACTTAGAATTGCCTTGTCGAAATATTTCAACTTATCTAGTCTCAATAGGAAGACAATTTTATGCTCATATATCAAATCAATCTGAAACCAAGAGTCTATCACCATTGAATGACAAATATTTCAACTTCGTTTCATACGAAATGAAGAATGACAAATAAAGACATTATGCCTCATTGCAAAGAATATGCTTTACTTCTTTAGCACCACTGAATGTGGTGATGAACACTCTGTTAACTTTAACACCTCTATTTCCATATGTTGCATGGTTATGGATCAGTTGTCTGGAGAGGAAGATATATCACGGGGGTCAGATGGAAGCGTACATGAAGTAGAAACCATGCTCGCTTTGCAACAACCACCATTGCTTTTGCAACAATTGGATGGTGGTGAATATGAAGAAATGCAGAATACTGAATCAACGCCTGATGATAAAATTCTATTAGAGGAACAGAATTCTGAATCGACAGCTGAAGATAAAATGTTACCAGAAGAAGAAACCATGCTCGCTTTGCAACAACCACCATTGCTTTTGCAACAATTGGATGGTGGTGAATATGAAGAAATGCAGAATACTGAATCAACGCCTGATGATAAAATTCTATCAGAGGAACAGAATTCTGAATCGACAGCTGAAGATAAATTGTTACCAGAAGAACGGAATTCTGAATCAACAGCCGATATCCTCCAGAACGACATCCAATGGGGTCTTGGAGGCCTAAAACAGTTTCTTACGATACTGGGATTTAGTTGATCTGAGAAACTTCATGACAACCAAGTGTAATCTAATGTTTCTATAATCTTTCCTTATGGTGGGGTGTGTCCTTGTGTGTTGTCTACTTCTGTTTTGAAGTGCTAGGATCTAAATGCTCAACAACTTTCACAAGTGGTAGTCAAAAGCAGCTGAAATTTATTGAAGATGCAGCTGTTGTGTAGATGAGAATGCTTTCTTGATAATGCATCCTTCTTAATACAGATAGTGAATGTCATTTTGATAATGCATCCTTAATACAATGTGAATGTCATTTTGACATATCCTTATACTGCTAGAATGACTCCAGATCTCTGATTGTGTTAAACATTTTCTTTTAGTATTAGTTTAATACTAAAATAATTAGTTCGTCTTTGATATTTAGTGCAATATAGATAGTGTTTGAATAAAATTAATTTGAAAGTTATAATTTTTGAACTATTTTATGCCTTAAAATTACAATCCATTATTGGTTTATAAGTCATCATTGAATTTGATTTTTGAATTTATTTATTTTATTTTCATTTATTTTGGTCAAATTTTTGTTGTGTCTTTTAATGTACGGGGCGGATCCGCACTAGGGCCAAGGGTGAATTTTTTCAAAAATAAATAAATATTAAATATAATTTAATATTTTTTAAAAAGATATACGATTAAGTTGAATATATATTATCAAGTTCAAACTTTTTAACCAATCCATTCCTAGCTTAGTGGTTAGTGTTTATTTATTTTACTAATAGGTATTGGGTTCAAATTTCACCATTAGATTTTTATGTACATTATTTATTTATTTTTCGTAATAGTTGAATATAAAATTAATTTTTTTATAAAAAATTCTAAATTTTTCTCTATTAATTTTTAACTTAAGTTCAAAACTTTCTCCATTAATTTTTATACGAAGTCCAAATTTTCTCAATTATCATTTTTATCTCTAAAGCTCTCGTGTTGATTTCATTCATAATATATCTTTATATGCTATCATATATACTCATATTATTAAGTTGTACGAACTTTTGTAGATGAGTTATTTAATATATGCTAGATCTAGAGCCGAGATTAATCAAGCTTGTTCACAAGCTCAATAGAATTCGAGCTCACCATAGCTCGATCTCGAGTCGAGCTTAATCGAGCTCGTGAACAAACTCGATCAAGCTCGAGAAAAATAAATGAGCTTAACGAGCTAAGCTCGAGTAGCTCGAGTATAACTCGAGCCGGGATCGAGCCTAAAGACCGAAGTTCGATCGAGCTCGAGCTTGAGCTCAATATTTCTTAAACGATCCAAGTTCGAGTACATGCAAGCTTGACTCGGGCTCGATTACATTCCTATGGAAGAATTTTCTTTTAAGAGTACAGGAACATAATTATTTTTATTTTGAAGATTTTAGCAATATTTTTAAAATACAGACATAGATAATTTTTTTTTACTAATTATTAGTTGTAATTTTAATTAAAAATTTAAAGTTGAATAATTAAAAATATATATATATATTAATTTTTTTATATTTTAAATTGGGTCCCGCTCGATTAAAATTCTGTGTCCGCAACTGCATGTATTGCCATGACACTGCATTGCATTGAGAGTGAAATTTAGTGCATCACATTCTCAGCATTTAAAAGCGCTAATTAAGTAAATACTTTAGTAGGATCCTTAAATATGATATTTCCACGCCTTTTACATTTGCTACTAAACAATCGAAGTGAATAATTAAATTACCAAGAATAATAACCTCTTCTCAGCGTGCAACCGTGGGACCCACAATAAGTTTTGAAGGGAAGGGCCCACCACTCGTTGGTCAGAAGGGCTATAATAGTGGATGATCAGGATGAGCTTAGC
The DNA here is from genome assembly GCA_034359265.1 of Canna indica. NCBI lineage: Eukaryota > Viridiplantae > Streptophyta > Magnoliopsida > Zingiberales > Cannaceae > Canna > Canna indica. Next base: position 19,963,411 of record CP136892.1, read on the forward strand.
ATTAACAAATTAGGATTTTAGGCGGTTAAGGATCAAAATAATTTTCAAGAAGGAGATTGGAATAATATAGTATTAAAGTGTCACGCTCCTCCTAAGATTACTTCTTATCATAAAGCCGGGGAGACAGCGTAACCAAAAGATGCAACAAAAATGATTTCAAGAACAAAAAATTCAAGGAAACAATTTACAGCGCACTAACTCAAACTCTACCTACCGTCGTGTCATGGCGTATATATTGATAATTGCCCGCAGCGAAGCCAGTTATCAAAAGGAAAAATTAACAAATGCTTAGAACTTTGACGTTTTTAATAAATTTAATTAATTTTTTTATTTAAAATAAATATATATTTTAATTTTTAAAATTATAATAATTATAAACTCTTGTTAGATCTTTATTTATTTACTCATTTATGTGCTGACGTGGAATGTCACAGCGGCAGTACATAAAAATTATTTTTTAAATTCAGAATATCACGTCATCATTAATTTTACGTGGCAATTTTTTTTAAAAAAATTTAAAAAATCATAGTTTTGATCCCCACGATTTCCTCCAATTTTGATTTTAGTCCTTATAGTTTTAAAATTTTGGTTTTAGTTTTTATAATTTTAAAATTTTGATTTTAGTCCCCACACTTTACTTCCGTTTAGGATTTGATCACAATCGTCAAATAAGGTTTAAACAGTGCTGACGTGGATAATATGTGTTGACTGGACAATGCTAATGTGGAGCTTGCAAGGACCAACTTTGTAAACTATAGGGATTAAAATCAAAATTTTATAAACTATAAAGACTAAAATTAAAATTTTGTAAACTATAGAGACTAAAATCAAAATTTAATTAATTTGTTTCTTCTAATAAATATAAAAAAATTACATGATATTTTTTAAATTTATTTATAAATAACTATAATATTTAAAAATATTAAAATTGAGCAAACTTTTTACCGATTAAGATGATTTATTTTGAATTTTATTTTGAAAAAGCGATGACATGTTTATATATTTAGTAGGGGTGAGCACAGGTCGGGACGTCCCGACCGTCCCGGTCCGGCCCGACCCAAAAAGTCGGAACAAATCTTGTTCCGGTTCAAAATCGGGACGGGACCGTGACAAATATGTCCGTCCTGATTAGAAACTAGGACGATACAAAAAAAAATCGTGATTGTCCCGTCCCAGCCCGATTTATAATATAAGAAATATTATATATATAATATTATTTTTTAGAAAAAATATTAATTATTTTAACGAAGATATTATTTTTATTTTATAAAAATCCAATATTAATAAATTCGAGACGTCCCGATTCGGTCCCGAATTTTTCAGAGCGGGACAAAATCGGGATGCTTCGTATTCTGGCCCGGAATCGGGACGCATATTTGCGTCCCGACTCAAAATTGGGATGGAACCGATACATACCAAATCCCGGCCCGTTCCGGTCCAGAATACGAAGCATCCTGATTTTGTCCCACTCCGAAAAATTCGGGACCGGACCGGGACGTCCTGAATTTACTAATATTGATTTTTTATAAAATAAAAATAATATATCCGTTAAAATAATTAATATTTTTTCTAAAAAAATAATATTATATGTTTAATATTACTTATATTATAATCCAGGCCGGGACGAGACAATCCCGACTTTTTTTGTATCGTCCCAGTCCCGTCCCGATTTTGAACCGGGACGGGATTTGTTCCGACTTTTCGGGACGGGATTTGTTCTGACTTTTCGAGTCGGGCTGGACTGAGACGGTTGGGACATCCCGACCCGTGCTCACCCCTACTAAATATATAAACATGTCATCGCTTTTTTCAAAATAAATCACCTTAATCGGTAAAAAGTTTGCTCAATTTTAATATTTTTAAATATTATAGTTATTTATAAATAAATTTAAAAAATATAATATAATTTTTTTATATTTATTAGGAAAAATAATTAATTAAATTTTTATTTTAGTCCCTATAATTTATAAAATTTTAGTTTTAGTCTCCATAGTTTATAAAATTTTGATTTTAGTCCTTGTAGTTTACAAAGTTGATTCCTGCAGGCTCCACGTCAGTATTGTCCAGTCAGCACATATTATCCATGTCAGAACCATTTAAACCTTATTTGACGGTAGGGATCAAATCCTAAACGGAAGTAAAGTATGAGGACTAAAATTAAAAATTTGAAACTATAAGGACTAAAACCAAAATTGGAGAAAACTGTGGGGACCAAAACTATGATTTTCCCAAAAATATATATTAAGAAACTAAAACTAATCCACGTCACCACCACAACTTAAAAACTTCAAACCTAATATCCGACCAAATTAAAAAACTCTTAATCTTTTTTGCAGGCCCGAGATACTTATTATTTGTCACCGAAGCTTGTCACCTGAACCCTAAACCTAGATATCAATCTAACTGCATACCATGGTTCGTAGATCAAATCAACAGCGGAGGACTGTCTTACCTACACGACGAGATACATCATCAGCTTCCTCTCCAACATATTTTACCTTGAATGCATTTTTATATCAGTTCTTTGATATCAATTCGTTTAATTAAATATCAGTATCAGTATACTGATATGTATACTGATATTAGCGATGACAATAAGTATACACCGATGATAAATAAGCGACGTGAGGCGAGACCAGTCGAGGTGAGGCGCCGACGACAATGGCAGGCGACGTGAGGCACCGACGACAGGAACACCTTCATCGAGGGATTAATCGAGGGATTTTTCGAGGGTGTCGAGTCAAGTGGGCGACAGGTTTTAGTTTTTTAATTTGGTCGAATATTAAGTTTGAAGTTTTTAAGTTGTGGCGGTGATGTGGATTAGTTTTAGTTTTTAAATATTTTTAAAAATATTTTGCCACGTAGGTTTAATGATGACGTGACATCCTAAATTTAAAAAATAATTTTTATGTGCTGATGTGGCGTTCCACATCAGCACATAACGGATAAATAAACAGAGATCTAACGAGAGTCTATAATTGCTATAATTTCAAAAGTTGAAATATATATTTGTTTCAAATAAAAAAATGAGTCATATTTGTTAAAAACGTCAAAGTTCGGGCCATTTTCATTAATTCTCCCTAATCAAAATCATGAGGGGTAAACTTAAAGTGACAGATGATCAATATATTTTTCAAAAAATAATTCATTATATTATATATTAAATTGATAAATAGTATCCATATATAAATTATAAGCACAATTCATATCTTAATATTTTTTTAAAATATATATAATTATTCTCAACAAACTTTATGCGTTGATAACATTACATAATAATTTTATTATCAATTAATTATATTGAAAAATATCTCTCTTAACAAACGTGTGTCTGGTCGATGGGCTATATGCCAAACCAACGTGCAGGACCATAATTGTTTGTGGGTGAGAGCTATAGTTGCATGTGAGTGGGCCCTTAGTGCGTGGATAAAAATGCATGATGTTTTGAAAATAAGGATGGGACAACTCAGACAACATCGAAAGAGAGGAAAAGAACGAGAAATAATGTTAAAAATGGATTAGATTTACGATCTTTAGTTATAAAATTTTGAATTATTTTAAAAGATAAAAAATTAATGCCAAAGAATTTTATTTAAAAGAGAAAAAAAAAGAATAATATTATATTAGGTAGGGGCGGCAGAAATGAGCATGACACGATAGCACAACATAATAATTGTGTGCTTGGACCGGGGAGTTCAGCCCGATAAGCTTATCGGGTTGTGCCGGCACGATAAAATTGCATGCTGAAGTGGGCCGACCCTTATCGTGTCGGGTCGGCCCGTCGGCCTGCTAATTATTAAAAAAAAAATGAATTGAATATGTCTTATGCAACTCTCTGCCAATTCAACTCTATGCTAGGGGTAACTTTCAATTTGGTGGTGGGGAGGACAAGTGATAGAAGTCAAATTGCAATTGTGGACACAAATCCTCTCACTCGATCTCTCTTTGTCTTATGCAGATTGAGAAAATATTACTTCTTATTAACAATAGGATTGGTGTGTATTATTATTTGAGAAGATATAATACGTAATAGTATTTATAGGCTCGCGGGCCGTGCCAAGGGGCCTGCAATATTGTGTGGGTCATGCTGGGCCACGAATTTCCGGCCCACACAGTTAGCGGGCTGGGCCGACATGATACCTTGTCGTGCCGGCTCGGCCCACTACCTTATCATGCTGGCCCGACTCGCTAATTGCGGGCTGGCCCATTTTGCCACCTCTAATATTAGGGGGCAAATATCACATATAATCAATCTTTCTTTTAGTTGTTGAATCTCCATTTGATTGATCAAGATGCGCGCGCGCGTGTGTGGGGTGTGTGTGTGTGGGTGGGGGGGGGGGGGGGGGGGGAAGAGGGAGTTCCCCCCCTTGCGCGGTCTTGTTTTACGCTTCTCGGCAAGCTCGTATTTTACCCCTGAGCGTCCCAACGCTGCTACTTTCGTGCTCAGAGCCCTTACTCGGCCTCAACGCCGCTATTGCAGGTTTCAGAACCCTCGCTATTTCGCGCCTCGCCATCCCGTATGAGTCTTCAATTTCACGGTTTACAGTCGACACACCATGACTATAACAACTGTCATGCTGCCTCAAAAGGTACTTTCAAAACAATCCTACTTCTAATATGGGAACTAACCTCGGGTACGACTATGACCCTAGCCGCCAATGGGGAGCTCCCACGCTCTCGACGAGCATTCCTCCATACACCCCCTGACAAGGAATCTGGCCTCGACCAAGAATTGTCGGACACCCTCTTAGTCTGGCGAAGAAACTTGGTTACCTTCGACCATCAAGATACACAATCCACAGCCAACAACAATAACAAACCAAAAAGTAAGGAAGCAAACGCCCGAAGGCACAAATTTAAGCCCACAAAGGGGCAATAGTCACACACTACGAAAAGTCTCAAATGCCCTCAAGGGGCAGCAATCTGTTATAGACAACCATCCAAACAACCCACAGACGGGTGATTAAAAATATTACAAAGGAGAGGCCACATCGACCTCGACGGACATGATGGGAGAATCCCTCCCCGGAGCATCATCGTCCATTGGAGAAAACGAGCGCTGCCTCGGAGCTGCAACTAAAGGTCCCTCTCCAAGTGATCCATGAACCTCCTCTCAACCTTGGGATTCACCAGGACACCGTCCCTTACTTCCTTAAGGAGATCGACTCCAGAGAAGTCAACCTCAAGAGAAAAGAACTTGGCATGCTTGAGCGCCTTATTGAAATCCTCAGTGTACATGGTGAGGGCAGCATCCCGAAAGCAGTTCACATTGTCCTCAAGGTCCTACATTGCTAGCTTGTACCTTTACGCCTCAACATTGGCTTCTTTAGCCCCAGTCTTCAAATGGGAGCCTTTCGCCACAGCTACAGCAAGATCAAGATAAAGCTTTTCCAACTCTGCTATGGACTTACCTTTCGTCTCCTTCATCCAAGCAGCAGACTCGAAGACAACAACATTCAAGTGTGCAACCTCACCAATTTTCGCCTCTAAGGCATTCTTCACTTCAACCAACTTGAGCTTCAGCAGTTCGACCTCCCGAGACCAAATCTTGGACTCCCTCAGCCTATTCATTAGGCTCGATATTTGAACTTGGTAAACTCCCATAGGTCCACCCCCTCAGGAAAATATGTTTGGTCTCTGAAATATACATGTTTGCCGTCTTCGATGTCATGGGCTCATCACCCACCAGACGCGTGACCGCCCGAGGAGACAAGTTTTCACTGGTACCTCTACCCCTCTTTTGATGTCTCAAAGGTGAATCGGGAGGACTTGAAGAATCTAAAGGCGTGAAAAACCTAGCCACCTCCGAGGCTCGAGACCCCGAGACTCCTAGAGTTCTAGATCTCGAAGCCCTCATTGGCTTCAGCAAGCTATCCATTGTTGGCCTAAGGTTTTAAACCTTGGTCTTAATCTCAATTTTTATGATAACAAACATTGAACTAATGATTTCATGGAAAAATATTTTTAGGTTCTATATCGATTTGCGTGTGATGTCCCCGATCGGAAAAATAGAGAAATTAGTAAGGATGCTCGTCGACGCTCAGGATTCATCAGGAAGGTTGAGTCTAGGTCTAGAGTGTCTAGATTATATGTATATTCTTATTGTGATGCAAAGAAATCCAAAAACCAAAACCCGAACCCGACCCCAAAACATGAAAACTAATAGAATAAAAAAATAACCCAGAAATTTTCAAAGCCCAAGGAGCTCCTTGGAGGTCTATATGATTTAGATATCTCCTTAGCACCAAAAGTCTCGGTAATTGTTCATTAGGTAAAAGCAAGTTAAAGACATATTTGAAAGGAATTTTTGGAAATATTTAACATATCCATATTTGACTCGGGAGATAATAAAATTTTCGATTTTCGTAAATTTGTATTAGACCCCAAAAGTTAGATTTTGATTTTTTAAGATATTTTTATTAATTGAATCCAAATAAGGGGTAATCCTTATTTAACATTTATGTTTTAAAGTTAATAACACTTAAAGTTAAGAGATGTTAAATAAGACTATAAAGAATCAACAAACTAGAAAAATCAACAACTTGCCCAAACTGTAGATTATCGATCGAATCTTGGCCGATCCTCGACCGATCGACGGTCACCCGAGGATCAAAAAAACATGTTCGGTTGACCCTCGACCTATCTCGGCTGCCTGATGGTTGCTAGACGGTCGATCGAAAGTCCCAACATATCTTTTTAGATACGTTGAATGGCTCTTTTTGAGCCCCCACCCTTGGGATCTCTATATAAGCTATCAAGAGAGCCTTCTTTACTTGTCTAGTACTTCATTGAGATATTCCTTCACCTTTACTAAGCCTTCTTGAGCTATTCTTTGAGCAAACCCTAGTTTTAGTTGAAACCTTTATTCAAACCTTTGTTCTTCATCGATTCATCATCCAAAGGCATAAAGAGGACTAGAGAACTTGTATTAGAGCTAAGTATACTTGGTTTTGTTTATTGCTCCATTTATATTATATTTTGTGCTTTATTTTCTTATGCTTGATCTTGTGTAAGACCTAGGTTGTTAGATCTTGAATGGTTGGTGGTTGCCTTGGTGTTGAGGCTTAAATCCACCGGTGTAAACTTAGTTTACTAGGATTAGTTGTGTTGTCCTTAGGGTTGAGGTGGGAGAGTGCTCTCGGTAGGATGACGAAGACTTCCGGGTGTTGATGTGCCTTCGGTGTGAGAGCGAAGACTTTCAGGTGAAAAGGTCCTTATTGTAAAGGAAATATTTTAATCTAGTAAACTAGAGTTGGAAATCCTAAGCGAGGTGCTTGGGTAGTGGAGTAGGCATTGGAGCCGAACCACTATAAATTCATGTGTTATCATTGTTTCTATATGTGCTTGCTTATTTGTAATATTCACTTGCTTCCGCATTTAGTCTTTGATTTGAGCATTAACCTAAGTAATCAAGCAAACAATTAAAATTGAATAATTAGGCTAAGTTTTCAGCGAACACACTTTATCCCCCATCTAGTGTAGGTCATTCGACTTACATCTACCAACGGGTTCTTCCCCTTGTCGCTCGGGGCACTCCTCCGCATCTCTAACTATTGAGCACTAATGCTTGACACCTCCAGTAGTGAAGACATCTCACATGCATAACGGAAACACCCGGATCAGCATACTCTGAGTAAATAAGGCAGCAACGCCTTGCACCTCAGACTCACCTATGTTGGCCTAAGGTTTTTTACCTTGGTCTTAATCTCGGTTTTGATGATAACAAACATGGAACTAATATTTCATTGAGAAATCTTTCAGGTTCCAAGTCGTTTATTAACTTAAAGTTAAGAAATATTATATAAGTAGACTTAGCGAAGACGGAACCAGAAACAAGCAAATAATAAAAAAAACCAAGTAAACAAGTAGTCTGCCCTGCCCAAGTTCGGTCGACTGGCGGCATTTCGGCCGGTCGACCGAACATTGCCCAGAACGGGCAGAATGCTCCAGTCGCTCGAGCGGTCGCTTGGTTGGTCGACCGATGATCAACTGGACAAGCGATCGGCGGGCTGTAACAGACAAAAAATCGCCCGTTGAGAAGAGAGAGCTCTCTCTTCTCTTCATGGCTTATAAATAGGAAGCCATGAGAGCCTTCCTTCAAGATGTTGATCACCTCTAACCTCCTTGAGCCATCTCTTGATCAATTCTAAGCCTTCATTGAGCAAATATTGTGAAAACCCTAGCTTGAACCTTTCATCTCCTTGATTAAGCCTTTACTTCATTGCTTCATCATCAAATGCATCAAGAGGAAGCTAGGAATCTTGTTGTGGAGCTAAGTAATTTATTATTTGATTTATTGCTCTATTTAGTGTTGTATTTTCTTATTTATTTCTCTGTATTTGAGTTTGTGTAAGACCTAGAGTGTGGGTCTTGAAATTGGGTGGTAGCCTTGGTGTTTGAGGTTTAAATCCACCGGTGTAAACGTAGTTTACTAGGATTAGTTGAGTTGTCCCTTAGATTGAGGTGGGAGAGTGCTCTTGGTAGGAAAGCGGGATACTTCCGGGTGTGGAAGTGCCTTCGGTTTGAGAGAGGAGACTTTCCGGTTGTAAAGTCATCTTTGTAAAGGAAATGATATAATTTAGTAAACTTAGTTTGAAAATCCTAAGTGGGGTGCTTAGGTAGTGGAGTAGGCATTGAGGCTGAACCACTATGAATCATTGTGTTAGCATTGATATTTTGTTTGTGTTTATTGCTTCATATTTATTGCTTCTGCTTGCTATTAATATCATGCTTAGCCTAACTAATCAAGAAACGATTAAAACTAGAATTAGGCAATAAGATTAGTTAACAAACTATTCACCCCCCCTCTAGTGTAGGCCATTTCACCAAAAACCTATATACTTCAGAACCAAGGATCTATCATGGCTCCATTGTAATACTTCCTTGGGAGAAAAAAGAATGGGATGACAGTTCCGCTCTAGGAGTTTGAAGTTTGATTATATCTTGTCCTTAAGCGGGATACACCCCCATCTTCAAAATTCAAAATCGACCGAGGTTTCGACCTCTAAGATAGAGGGAACTTCTCCGTATGGAAGGGCTTCTCCAAGAAAAATTGCCAAAGATCCTCCCGTGACCTAACCCTAAAGAAATGAGTCTTAAACTTCTTATAAGAACATTTGTACACGGTGAAGAGTTTCCTCCCGAGAATACCGCTAAAAGACACCCTTAGTCCCTTATGAGTCCCTTTTGCCTAGAAGAGGGAAAATAATACATAAAGGCTTGGCTTAATCCCAAGACCGTCCATTACGTTCGCGAAGGAGCGGACGAATGACCAGTTGTTCGGGTGCAACTGAGTTGGGGCGACATTGGCCAAATTCAAAACTCCATGCTCAAAATTGGTGAACGGGAGGCTAACTCCAAGCTCCTAAAAAAGAGTCAGATACATGAAGATAAATTTTAGTTCCCTCGGTGATATACCTTGTCTGGCGGCAAACATGGGAGGAAATCATAATCCTCCTCGACACACTCACGGGCGATTGACACACTCTTTCGGAAGGACAAAATACTATCCATGCATCACTGAACCATGCATCTTTATCTCCTCGTGGACCCATGGATAAGGGTCCGGGTCCTCTCATGATGACCCAAACTTTGACTTAACAACACTGCCTCTCCCCACCATCGACCCAACGAAGATATATCGCAAAATCGTAATAAACGGGGACAAGTCAATATGAGCCTACCGACCTAAGGCCAATCCCAACATTACAATCTTTCGTATCTTGCTTCTGGTCCTTGGAGGAGCTTGCTAACGAAGTAGATTAGTTTTGATCTCTCCCTTCCTCTTAGACTAGTACCAAACTGAGGGCGTTTTTTGTGATCGTAAGGTAGAGGAAGAGTATCTCACCCTTCTGAGGTTTGTTCAGAACCGACGGGCTGGTGAGGAAGCTTTAAGTTTCCTGAATGCTTGTTCGCATTTCTCATCCCACTAGAAGTCTTGTTTCTTCATTAGGATTTTGAAGAAAGGGGTGGTCTTGTCTGTCGACCTCGAGAGGAATCTCGACAAAGCGGTCATCCTCCCCGTGAGTTGTTATACCATTTATGTTTTGCGAGCTACGTATTTCTTGAATTGTCTGGTATTTTTTCGGGTTTGCCTTGATACCTCGATTGGTTAGCATGAATCTGAGGAATTTGTCGTTGTCTACTCCGAAAGCACATTGTTCCATATTTAGCCTCATGTTGTAGCCCATGAGCTACCTGCAGATTTCTGCGAGGTCATTGCGGTGGTTTTCGATGGCAGGTGTTTTGGCGACCATGTCACTTACATATACTTCCAGGTTTCGACTGATTTTGTTGTTCGAAGACTCTGTTCATTAGGTGATGGTATATGGTACCTACGATTTTCAGTCCGAAGGGTATCACCTTGTAGCATAAGTTGACATGCTCTGTGGAGAAGGCCATTTTTTCTTCGGCCTCGGGGTGCATCCGAATCCGATTATAGCCTAAGTACACATCCATAAAACTCATGTACTGATATCCCGAGGAACCATTGACGAGTTTGTCTATGATCGAAAGCGGATAGGAATCTTTCGGGCAGGGTTTGTTCAGGTTTGCGATGTCTACACACATCCTCCACTTCCTTGAATTCTTCTTGACCATCACGACATTTGCTAGCCATGTGGTGAATTTGATTTATGTGATGAAGTTAGCCTTAATCAACTTTTTGGTCTCTTCGAGGGACGCTTGTTGGCGCGCTACTCCAAGCTTTCTCTTCTTTAGAACTAGAGGTTTGACCCGAGGGTCATAACGAGCTTGTGGCAAATGACTATGGGTTTATTCATGATATGTCGGCTAACATCCAAGCCAATAGGTCAGTGTTATCTCTTAGTAGAGTGCCGAGTTGACTTTGAGCTCGGTGGGTAGGCGGGCTCCGATGAAGGTTACCTATTCGGGGAAAGCCCTGATCTGAACAGGTTCCAAGTTGTCAGCGGGTTGGGGCCGCTCTTGGACATCTCCTATGGGATCCAATTCAGATATTTTGGGCTACTATTTTGTATGGAAAATCGAGTGTGCTCGTGGGGATGAAGTACCCGACGTACCTCCCGGCTCCACCAGTTTCTATTTTAAGCATTCATTGTAGCACAAGTGTGCTTCTTTCTAGTCAGCATGAACCACTCCACTTCCATTTTTGAGATGGGGAACTTGAGCGCTAGGAGAGGAGTCGACACGATGACTCTTCGGTTGTTTAGTGAAGGTCATGTTGGCCTAAGGTTTTCTACCTTTGTCTTAATCTCAATTTTGATGATAACAAATATGGAACTAATGTTTCATGAAGAAATATTTTCAGGTTCCATATCGATTAATTCTTGATGGCCTCGATCGAAAAATATTGAAGAAATTAGAAAATCGGAATGACATTGATCTTCGCATTCGGGTTCATCGTAGAAATCTCTCGAAGTTCGACGTGTTCACCAAAGACATCTTGGACGAGTCTAAAGAACACATTGAAAGCTCTCCAAGTTGATGCATGTTGAAGGTCAGAACCCGAAAATGAAGCGCGCAAGAAGAAGGCTGAAAAAATCAAGTTCAGCTTAGGTTCAGTCGACCAGTTGGTCGACCGAACATTGCCAAAAATTGGCAGTGGCTACTTCGGTCGACCGGTCGATCGACCGAACAAGGCCAAAAACTGACAGTATCTACTTCGATCGATCGAACAATAGAGGAGCTAAATTGCAACACAGTCGATCGACCCTCCGGTCGACCGAACAGAGCGGCAAAAGCGCAGAATGCCAGCGGTCGTTGGGCGGTCGATCGGTCGGTCGCGACCGGTCGACATCCAACGGGCGTAAAAATGCCCGTTGAGAAGCTGTTCCATGGAGGGGTTATAAATACCCCTCACCAATCTTCATTAACTCCACTCAACAACTAATCTAAGCTTTCATTGAGCCATTCTTGATAATTCTCAAAACATTTCTTGAGTCATCCCTTTGATAACCCTAGTTTCCATGATACATCCTTGATCTTGCCTTTAAGCTTTGAATGATTCATCATCGAGGCATCAAGAGGAACTAGGACTCGTGTTTGGAGCTAAGTATTTGTTGTATTATTTATTTGCTCCATTATTTGTGTATATTTATGATTTATGTCATTATATTTGAGCTTGTAAAGACCTAGGGGTTGCTAGGTCTTGAAATTGGGTGGTTGTCTTTGTGTTTGAGGCTTAATTCCACCGGTGTAAACTTAGTTTACTAGGATTAGTTGAGTTGTCCCTTAGGTTGAGGTGGAAGAGTGCTCTCGGTAAGAAGACGAAGACTTCCGAGTGTGGAAGTGCCTTAGGTTGAGAGTGAGACTCTTCGGGTCAAATTCCTCGTTGTAAGGGAAACAAGATTAATCTAGTAAAGTTTAGTTTGGAAATTCTAAGCGGGGTGCTTAGGTAGTGGAGTAGGCATTGGGGTTGAACCACTATAAATCTTATTGTTAGCATTGCTATATTTGTTTATGTTTAACTATTTTATTATCGCTTCCGCATTTAGTCGATAAACTACAATTTGCCTAAGTAGTCCAAGAAACGATTAAATCAGAATTTAGGCAAAAAAGATTTAGATAACACACTATTCACTTATGTTAGATTCACCTAAGTTTGAGAAAATATGAGTAGATAGCAAAATTTGATACTGAGTCATTTTCATGTTTTCATGCTTATTTTGAATGAAACCGTGTTAAGTTGAAATTTTGATCAAATGACATTAGTTTCACCTCAAACTTGATATACATGCTTTAAATGACCATATCTTGGTATTTTGAAAGTTTGAATGAAATCTAAAAATATCATGAAAAAGATATGATATTCTTTAAAATATCGATACTTAAGTTGCTACATGATTCTTGGTTTTGGATTTCATTTATCATTTCATGATATCATGTATGACTTCTTATTCGATGTTTGGCTTTCATCCCTTGAGTTGAGACTTTCGCGGTTTTGTAAAATCTTTTAGAGTTTCAACTTTGAATTTTGATTGACTTTTCTTGCCCTTTTTGAGTGATGTCAAAAGGGGGAGAAAAATATAGGTAAAGGGGAAGAAAATATAGGAAAATCATGCATATAGATAGGGGGAGTTCTATTATATAGATATCCATGTTAATAAGGGGAGAAATCCCTTAGTTGATATTCTTTGTGCTTTAATATATATTTTCTTAAGGATATTTGTGTTGGATAGATCTTGACACTAGAAGGGGGGTTGAATAGTGTCAATCCCCTTATTCAACGATTTTCTTTTAACTCAATTTTATATTAACTTAATGCAAGTATTCTTTAATGATTGATATGATCACAATTCAATAACAATGATAAAACAAGTAAACAGGCAATGCAAACAAGACTATTTAGAGTGGTTCGGCCAACCGCCTACTCTACTACCTTGGCTCCTTACCAAGGATTTCTAAATACTACTTTATAGAAATTATGTTTCCCTTTGAATACACTTGAGGACACCTTTCTCTCACACTTGGAGAACACCTCAATCCTATTCGCCTAGGCAAAACACAATTATACAAAGTTGACCCTAAGTGTTTCTAGCACACCTAGCAAGCTATCAACTTGAAAACAAGATTCAACAAAGTACAAATACAAGGAAAGAGCTAAAGAAAGAAAATTGAACCAAGCTTCTTTCCACCGCCTTCTTTTCTTCAACTTGCAACATGATGATGACTTCAATGAATGCAGCACAGTTGAAGCAGAGAGAAGCAAAGCCTGAAAGATGTTGAGATTGGGAGCAGAGAGCGCGCGCACATGTGAAGTTCTTTGAAGGCTTTTATGAACTCTTTTTGTGCTCAAGTAGGATCATAAAAAGTGTTTAATGAAGTTTGGTGAGGGGTATTTATAACCCCTCACCCGAATGGACCGTTCAACGGGCGAAAAGTCGACCGTTGAGCCCGTTCGGTCGCGGGCCTACTCGCAGCTGGTCGATCCATCGGTCGACCGATGGATCGACCGCCAGTGCGACCGTTTGTAGCTGAGAGAGGTCGGTCGACCGACGGGTCGATCGCCAACAATTATTCTGACATTCGATCGACCCGTCGGTCGACCGAATTGCTGCAGCGAATCGCGTGATATAGGCCATCTTTAGGTCGGTCGACCGATTGATCGACCGCTACCTTTCTGCCAAATTTTCGCCTCTGTCGGTCGACCAACCGATCAACCGACGCAGCCCAACTTATTTTCCCTTCGGCACATTCGGTCGACCGAATGGCTTCTACCAGATTTTTGCGATCTCTGGTCGACCGAATGGGCTGCATCACGATTTTATGCCTTGATCGGTCGATCGACCGGTCGACCGATCCCAGGCTGAGGATGATTAATTCCTTGTATTTTTACATGCCAATTCTAAGGGTTTGGTTACCAAGTTTCAACTTGGATAACCTTATATTTTAGTCTTGGGATAAACTATTCTAGGGACATATTACATTAAATCTTCTTGACTTAATCCGTAGCCTTTCTTCAATGATTTCTTCTTCCGTTCTTTTGACGATCTTTTCCGTCGTCCTGTTTGAACGGATTTGGCATGTGTATCGCAACCTCAACTTGAACTCAAAACTACACACTTGGATTAAATACATGTTTGTTATCATCAAAATAAAGATCGAGGCTTAAGAGAGACCCTTAAACCAACAGTTTATCATCATCAAAAAGGGGGAGATTGTTGGCCTAAGGTTTTCTACCTTGGTCTTAATCTCGGTTTTGATGATAACAAACATGGAAATAATGTTTCATGAAGAAATATTTTTAGGTTCCATATCGATTAGTTCTTGATGTCCTCGATCAGAAAATATTGAAGAAATTGGAAAATCAGAAGGACATTGATCGTGTCTACTTCGGTCGAACGGTCGATCAATCGAACGAGGCCAAAAACTGGCAGTATCTACTTCGGTCGACCGATCGATCGATCAGACAGTATAGGAGCTAAATCGCGACACCGTCTATCGACCCTCCGGTCGACCGAACAGAGCGGCAAAAGCGTAGAATGCCAGCGGTCGCTGGGCGGTCGATCGATCGGTAGACCGACGATCGACCGGCAAGCGACCGATCGGCATCCAACGGGCGAAAAAATGCCCATTGAGAAGCCATTCCGTGGAGGGGTTATAAATACCCCTCACCAATCTTCATTAACTCCACTCAACAACTAATCTAAGCTTCCATTGAGCCATTTTCAAAGCATTTCTTGAGTCATCCCTTTGATAACCCTAGTTTCCATGATACATCCTTGATCTTGCCTTCAAGCTTTGAACGATTCATCATTGAGGCATCAAGAGGAACTAGGACTCGTGTTTGGAGCTAAGTATTTGTTGTATTATTTATTTGCTCCATTATTTGTGTATATTTGTGATTTATCTCATTATATTTGAGCTTGTAAAGACCTAGGTTGTTAGGTCTTGAAATTGGGTGGTTGCCTTTGTGTTTGAGGCTTAATTCCACCGGTGTAAACTTAGTTTACTAGGATTAGTTGAGTTATCCCTTAGGTTGAGGTGGAAGAGTGCTCTCGGTAAGAAGGCGGAGACTTTCGAGTGTGGCAGTGCCTTAGGTTGAGAGTGAGACTCTTCGGGTCAAATTCCTTGTTGTAAGGAAAACAAGATTAATCTAGTAAAGTTTAGTTTGGAAATCCTAAGCGGAGTATTTAGGTAGTGGAGTTGGCATTGGGGCCGAACTACTATAAATCTCATTGTGTTAGCATTGCTATATTTGTTTGTGTTTAACTATTTTATTATCGCTTCCGCATTTAGTCGATAAATTACAATTTGCCTAAGTAGTTCATGAAACGATTAAATCGGAATTTAGGCAAAAAAGATTTAGATAACACACTATTCACCCCCCCTCTAGTGTGACCATTTCCCCAACAGGTGACCCCAGAATCATGTGATAAGGGCTGTGGCAATCGGTAACTAGATATTGTACATTTATCGATTTGGTTTTGAGTAGAGAGCAGAACGTCATCGTCAACCGCACATATCCTCGGGCGCAGACTCATTCTCTTGAGAACCCTACGAGGTCCCCGTTGTAGGGGTGAAGGGAGGCTTCGATCAATTGCAATTTTTGAATATCAGGTAGAATAGGATGTCGACCGAACTCCTATGGTCCACTAGAAATTTCTTGACTAGGAAGTTTCCAACGATTACAAAAATGACAATAGAGTCATGTAAATTTTTATCAATCACCTAAAAATCACATTCATAGAATGATATTATCGGGGGTTCAGATGTGATGCCTCTACCGGCGGGTCGCGTCGTCGATCACCATGATGGTTCGATGCAACTTCTTTCTGACCGAGGTTGTCTCACCTCCTCCGGCAAATTCTATGACCTCGTAGATCTCACTGTTGTGAGCCATAGTCTTGCCGATCCCGACGGTGGCTTCTCCTGTGGCTGTTGTAGCGATCGAGGTTGCCTTCCTATATTAGGTGCTCGATCTGGTCTTTGAGCATTATGCACTTTTCGATGGTGTGCCCATAGGTGCGGTGGAACTCACACTTCTTACTTTGTCAGCCTTAGGCAATGGGTTTCAGCTTTCTCACGTTGTTGGGATGCTTGAGTAGTTGCATGTTGTAAGTAGGGATGGCAATATTACCCGTACCCGCGGATACCCGCGGATATTTACCCGACACGGGTCGGGTATGGTAAACATATTATACCCACGGGTACGGGTACAGGTATAAATTTTTACCCATTTAATAAACGGGTACGGGTATGGATACTATACTATCCACACCCGCGGATACCCGCTACCCGCCAATATATATGAAAAATTAAATTTATAATTTTATATATTAATATTTAATGGAAAATTTAAAAATAAATCTAAATATAATATATTTTTAGGGATATCAATTTCCAATTTTAATTAAAAGTACATTGATTTTAAATTTAATTTTGCTTTTAAATTTAATGTTGCATAAATGATTATTGATATTTCTTAAGATAATTTTATGATTTAGAATTTAATTGTTACGTAGTTTATTTTATGGATTAATGTTTCTCAACCAAGTTATTAATAGTGGTGAAATGAGAATCATTGGTGGTATACTATTATAATAAAATAAAAATTCTTGTCATATATTAAATGGGTATCCGCGGATATCCGCGGGTATCAATTACCCGCGAGGGTGCGGGTGATGGATATCCATCGCGGGTGCGGGTGCGGGTGCGGGTGCGGGTGCGGGTACGGGAGACGGGTTTAGTAAACGGGTGCGGGTGCGGGTGTGGCACTATCCGCCCCGAACCCGTCCCGTTGACATCCCTAGTTGTAAGTCTCCCGAATAATAGTTTCCCTTTTGTTGTTTAGTGGGGTGTACTCGTCGTATCTGGGGCTAGGGCAGGAGGGCGACTTGCCTCTTTTGTCGTTATCATGCTCGCGATGATCTCGATCTTCGCCCTTTTTATCGACCTTCTTGGCCTTCTTGTCCTCTGATACCATCTTTGGTAATCTACCTGTTGGCCTTTCTGGCCTCTCAAAGTTCTTCCATCTCCATGTAGCACACTGCTCGTTCTTGGAACTCGACCATATTCCTTGGTTTGAACATGGAGATTTGGTCAGCAAACTATCTGATTTCAGACCATGTTTGGCGGAATATAATTTGACGTGATGGTCGAGGTTAGGGATTTCCATGGCCACGACATGGAATTTTTTCAAGTACACCCTTAGCAGCCCGTGTTGTCCTTATTTGATGTAATGAAGAGAGTCATCGATCTTGGAGAAGATCCGAGATATGGAGAACTAGTTGATGAAGGCTCTGGAGAGCTCTTGTAAGGTGTGAACTGACCCTAGTGGGAGGGTGGAAAACCATAAGTGTTTGTTTGCTTCATAGGATTAAGGAAGATAGGATAAGATATAAATTTGAATCCAATGTTTGTTTAGTGCATTGATTAGAAAAAAATATGATTAGAATCATATAAAATTAATATGATATTCGATGTACACTGAATTTAAAAGATTCATATTCAATCATCTCCCATTTATTATCCAATCCTATCATATCCAATGAAGCAAATATACCATAATAATATGGCCTTCTCCAGAAAGGTGGGGAAGGCTCGACAAAGGATGGAGTCAATTGCACCGTTGAGGAGTATCATCGACCTAATCGTCAGGTGGGTGGCTGGATCACTCGTGTCGTCGTAAGGTTGACGAGTGATCGACAGTTTGAAGTTGTCGGGAAGATGGACTGCCATGATGTGCTCAGCAAAAGGTCCCGAGTCGATGATGGAGGAGGGAATAACCTCTGTCCTTCTCCTTCTCTCTGATGGTGAGTGTGGGAGACCTCGTATCGAAAAGCCGAGGTCAGCCTCCCAGTCTTTTTGTGATGACTGTAGTCCTCATACTCCGAGCGGCGATGCTCATGCTCGATCAGGTGTTGTTCCCTTGATTGCGTCAATGCCTCAACTTGTGATATTAATCTTTGGTTATGTGCTTGGAGATCGTCGACCAGATGTCGTAGCTTTTCTAGTGTTGGGTTGGTGGGCACCAGAGCGTCATTGTTCGTCGTGTTTGAGTCTGTAGGTAGCGGGGGACCGCTGCTGCTAGGTTGCTGCCTATGTGCAATTTTCACTACTAGAAAAATGGTCATCAGCAACGGCTGATGCCGTTGCTGAGCCGTTGCTGAAGAGAATCAGCAACGGCTGAGCCGTTGCAATAGCGCCGTGACAGAAAGTCGCGTTGCTGATGACTTAGCAACGGATCAGCAACGGCCGCTCGGGCCGTCGCTCAAAACATTATCAGCAACGGCCGCTGGGCCGTCGCTAAAAATATTATCAGCAACGGTTTTGCTACAGACCCGGAGCCGTTGCTGATAACATTAATAGCAACGGCTGCTGAGTCCGTAGCAACACCGTTAGTAAAACTCCGTCGCTAAGCCGTTGCTGTAGGTCATCAGCAACGGCTTTCGATACACTTTTAGCAACGGCTTTCCCACGGACGCCCGTGGGAAAGCCGTTGCTGATGACAAATACCTGCAACCAGAAAATTTGAAAATTTCAAATTTCCATTGATACATTGATACATTTATCTGATACATAACTCACACACCCATACCCTCATACACACATTCATTCACACATCACAAACACCTCATACACATTCATTCACACATCACAAACACACCAAGATATACATCAAAACAATTATATTTATATTCATAATTATCCACGATAGTATAAACACAATTCAAATGCAAAATTGAAGTATCAATATCCAAACAAAATAAGTTAAACAAGTTCAATATCCAAACAAAAAATCTCACGATCACGATGGAGGATGGTCTGGATTATATGGCGGGGTCTGGAGCGCTTGAGTGTACACCGGCGTGGACTGACTCGAGGACGATGGATTAGATGATGCCGAAGAGATGCCTGCTTCGGGATAACCTGACAAGTTGCGTAGCATAGCTTCTATATTCGCCATCGTCTGACTCTGGCGCTCCATCAACTCAGTCTGACGCGCGATCGTCTCCTCTAGTGTCCTTATCCTATTACTATGATCATAACTGGATCTGGAGGTGGACGGCCGCTCACCAGCGACCGGAGGGGTCGGTGCCCCAAGTGGCCCTAGTACGGCTCGCGCATGACCACTATCTGCGAAGCCATATACGCGGCCATGGTCCCAGCCACCTGCGGCCTCAACCCACGATGCTGCGTCAAAGTCCTCGGGGGTACCCCCGCGCTGCACCACCGTCTGTCTGTAGGTCTCCTACTCGAGTTTGATTTTTTGTTTAATATTTATCATAAAACTTAAATTATAAATATATAATGAATAATTTAAACAAATATATAATTACCATAATGTATGCAGCGCGGTTGTGGATGTACTCCCCAGTCCCATGTGCTCGACGGTGAGTCCGCTCAAACACCGCCATCGGGGAGGGTCGCTGGACACTCCCGTCATCCGACACCGTCGTCTACATTTACAAAACAAATACATTAATTAGTACACATAATAACAAATAAAATATATAATTAAAAGATATACTTACCATACGGTTTGCGTGCACTGCAAATGCAACAGAGCCGCCGGTGTGACGCGCTGCTCCCCCCGACATGCGATTTCTAGCCGCATTCCGAGAAACCTCCTGCCATCGATCCGTCGACCATATCCCCACGAGCTGGTCCCATATATCCGGAGTAATCCAACCGGGGCCGTATCCCCGAGTCTCCGCGATGTTAGTGGTCCCAGCTCGGGCCATCGCTTGGGACCGAGCCTGCCCCAACTGCCCGTTGTACCTTGCCCGGGAAATAGCCTCCCAGGCAGCGTAAATGAAGGGCCTCTGGTCCTCGGCCCATGTATAGCGATCCTGCAAAATAATAATATCAGTACCAATATTAATATATCATCATGCATGTAAAAAATAATAATAATACGTGCCTCAAACTCGTGCCATAACATGTCGACGTGCTCGCTAGGCACGTGAGACCACGTAGGCCATGCCCCGTGCATGTATCGTCGAATAGTAGAAGAAATGCTCCTCGGCACTTCTTCTTGCTCGAACCTGCACAACAAAAATAAATTTTAATATTATATTATGATATAATGAATTTGTAATGATTCATAATTCATGATATATTACCGCTCCCCAATCACGCTAATCAATCTACGTGACTCTGTGGCTGGTGGAGGCTGCCACCTGTTCGGCCCGCGTGGCCGCCTGCGTTTGGATGTACTAGCCTCGGCAGTATCATCCTCATGAGGATCAGCAACAGGAGGATCAGCAGCATGAGTAAGTGCTGGAGTCTCACCGATCGGAGACTCCGAAGCTCTCCTACGTCGATAACCACGACCAGACATATCTGTCGAACAGACATATAATCAGATTATTGTATAAATAGTAGAGATATATTTAATAAAATATATATACTTTACAATTATTCTTCATCATCTGAATAATAGTCTTCGAATTCTTCTTCCTCCTCCTCTTCTTCCTCTTCTTCATCTTCTTCATCTCCAGTTTCCTCAATTTCATGATCGTCATCATCAGCATATTCAACTTCTAATTGAATTGACGTTGTGTCTGCATCCTCGAGTATTGGAATAATACGATCCACAGCAGGAAGATCATCTTCTTGATAGAAACCAGGAGGATCATTTTCTCCTACTATAGGATCAATTTTTCCTCTACCTTTTGTCTTACAGACTACACGCCAATCTGCTCTATCTTTATTTTGAGCCGGATACTTCGCGTAATATACTTGTTCGGCTTGTGATGCCAATATAAAAGGCTCATTTGTTGCCAATTTCGATTTGTAATTAACCTCAACAAGTTTGTATTTTGGATGAACTTTCATGCCCCTTTCTGTTGTATCGAACCAATGACATCTAAATAGGATCACTGATTTCAAGCCGAAGTAGTACAACTCTATCACTTCTTCCACCAGTCCATAGAAATCCATATCACATTCAACATAGGTTGTCCCTTTCACGCAGACCCCAGCATTCATCGTCTTTTTTGTAGATGAATATTCAACCGTGTGAAATTTATACCCGTTAACAAAATATCCGCTATAGCACGACACAAGTCGCGACGGTCCACTAACAAACTCAAATATTTTTTCATCTATTTCAGCTCTGTGATCTTTGCTGTAAGTCTGAATCCAAGAAGGGAAATCACGATTCCGTAATGTCTCCAATTCTTGATCGTTGTGAATAGAGTATTTTTGCACCATCTCAATGTCAAATATTTCAATGAATTGTTCAATCTCTGGACAATTGAGTAATACATACAAGTGTGCCAAATGATACTCTTCATCGCTTAAGTGTCGAGATGGACGAGAACCAAAAGCACGACCAGAGTGACAAAATATATTTAAACGTCCATCTGAATGTCGAACACCCCCGTCGTCGTTACGTGGAAGACGATCAAATCTTGTCTGTACTGTCGATTCAAAGTAAAATGAGCAGAATGTTGAAATTTCTTGGATGATATACGATTCAGATATTAATCCTTCAACAGCTGCGGTGTTCTTTACTTTTTTCTTCAGACGATTCATCTATCTTTCAAATAAGTACATCCAACGATATTGAACGGGGCCACCAACTCGTGCCTCGTATGCCAAGTGTATCGGTAGATGCTCCATCGAGTCAAAAAATGCAGGAGGGAAAAACTGCTCCAGCTTGCATATGATTTCAACAATATTATTTTGAAGTGTTGACATATCTTCGACTCGAAGGACATTTGCACAGATGCTTCTAAAAAACATACTTAATTCAGTCAACGGACCCCAAATATTATCAGGTAGAAGATCTCGAAATGCGATCGGAAGTAATCTCTGCATGAATACATGACAATCATGGCTCTTCATCCCTGATATTTTGCAATCATCGACGTTCACACATCGAGATAAGTTTGAAGCATATCCATCGGGTAATCTGAGTTCTTTTACCCATTGACAAACATCTTTGATCTGTTGTTTATTTAACACATATAGGGCCTTCGGTTTCAGATATCGTCCGTTGACCTCTTGTAACTCCAACTCTGGTCTTTTACAAAGTATTTTCAGATCATGTCGGGCTTTGACATTATCTTTAGTTTTTCCAGAAATATCCATCACAGTGTTGAAAATATTATCAAACACATTTTTTTCAATGTGCATGACATCTAAATTATGTCGAATCAATAATGAACTCCAATAGGGCAATTCCCAAAAGATACTTTTTTTCACCCAGTTGTGTGTTTGGCCAAAACCTGACACTCTTTCATTGCGACCAAATACTATATCTGGAAGTGCTGAAACACGTGCTAAACCGGTACTGGTGATGAACCGGTAGGAATCGACACTCTTTTATTACGATTCCTTCGATACTGGTGATGAACCGGTAGGAATCGACGATGACAATCAAAGAATGAGATTTTTCGTCCGTTCTGAAGACTGATTGATTTAGAGTGTTCCATACAATACAGGCAAGAGAGTCGGCCGTGAGTGCTCCAACCCGACAACATGCCGTACGCGGGGAAATCATTGATTGTCCACAAGACCGCGGCCTTTAAATTGAAGTTTTGCTTCCGATGACAATCATAAGTGACAGCTCCCTCAGTCCATAATATTTTCAATTTATCTATCAAGGGTCTGAGAAATATGTCAATTTCTTTTCGCGGACCCTTAGGACCCGGAATAATCATCGAAAGATAAATAAATTCATCTTTCATGCACATTGACGGTGGCAAATTATAAACTGTCAGCAGCACTGGCCAAACTGAATAAGGAGTTGCAGAATGTCCAAACGGATTAAAACCATCTGTGCACAATCCCAATCTGATATTTCTAGTATCCATAGCAAATGAAGGATAACATGTATCCAAATGTTTCCATGCTTCACTGTCAGATGGATGAGTCATTACTGTATCATCACGACTTCTTGCATTCCAACTCATGTAGGGGGCTGTCTTTTCCGACATGAATAATCTTTGAAGCCTCGGTGTTAGTGGAAAATACCGAAGCACCTTAAACGGGATATTTTTCTGTCGGACCGATTTCTTCTCCTTGTAACGAGGGTGTTGACATACAGGGCATTTATCCAACTGCACATTTTCTTTATAATATAAAATGCAGTTATTTTGGCACGCGTGTATTTTTTCGTACCCAAGCCCCAATTTTCTCATTAGCTTTTTAGTCTTATAAAAAGTAGGCTCAAACTTGTTATCAGTAGGCAGCATTCCATTAATCAATCCAGCAATCCGATCATACGCAACTCCGCTGATATTACAATCGGCCTTGATGTTTAAGAGCTGTGTCATTGCTGAAAACCTAGTGTATTTAGGACAATTCTCATACAAAGGTTCATCGGCAGCTTTCAACATCTCGTAAAATTCTGCAGCTTCTTTATTCGGTAATTCAATCTCTACCGCAGCCCCTACTTCTGTGATATCAACCACTGTAGTATCTGGTGGGACTGATGTCTGAAGAACTGGCCGATCAACATTATCATTCAGGCGGAATTGACTCCCAAGACTATCAAGTATCATAGTTCTATAGGGATTACATTGACCGGATGAAGAAGCACCAGTAGAGGAAGATTCACCATATGTCTGAACGACAGGATTGCTCGACGTCCCGACTTCGCGTGACTCCCCGTGACAAGTCCATAGAAAATATCTTGGTGCAAATCCTTTGCTATATAGATGCAGAGTGACAGTCTCCCGATCCAAAAATCGTCCATTTGAACAAATGCGGCACGGACATCGGATTTGATCACCCATGCTAACGAAATTCCGATTCGAATAGGCGAAATTTTGGAAGTACGTTACGCCTAATCGAAACTCATTCGTTAAAGCTCCACGATCAAGACGTCGGTACATCCAACTTCGACCAGCCGACATGATTCTGTCAATCAATGACAATTTCTTTGGTTAATGTCTTTAGGTGAGATTGTCCTATTCCATTCGGGATTTATGTTATTCGTACTGCACTTACGTTTTTATTTTAACTGTTAACTAATTATTCTAAATTTCGACAGCATCTCCATACAGTTCTCCGAATACGCATATCATCTGGGCGCGTATCGGAGAACAAGAGAGATATTGCCGAATTTTAGAATAATTAGTTAACAGTTAAAATAAAAACGTAAGTGCAGTACAAATAACTATATTCCCAAATTGTCCAATCAGGGACAATTCAAGAATTGTACGTCGTATAAAAGATCATCTACTTCTTTTACACGAACATACAATTCCCGAACGGATCTAAAGTTTTGCTAAATCATATCCGATTCGTCGATGCGTACGTGAAACATATCAACTCATCGGATGGATGATTATTTTCTAAATGTTTCGAGACAGTTCGAGTCCATATTGGACGATTTCGGCGCGCGTCCGAAGTGGACGATTCCGGCGCGAGTCCGAATTGGACGATTCCGGCGCGCGTCCGAAGTGGATGATTCCGGCGCGAGTCCGAATTGGACGATTCCGGCGCGCGTCTGAAGTGGATGATTCCGGCGCGCATTCGAAGTGGACGATTTTGGCGCGCGTCCGAAGTGGACGATTTCGGCGCGCGTCGGAAATTAATTTAAATCCTAATAATTAATCTAACAAATTAAATAATTAATCTAAACAATTAATTAACAATTATAAAATAATTAACTAACAATTTCAAAACAATAATATATATATATATATAAATTCCGGCGCCGGAGTCCACCCTCCGGCGCCGGCGTACAGTGGCCGGACACACTGTACGGCCACTGTAGAAGGTCCGGCGGCGGCCATAGGCCGACCGCCGCCGGCTGAAACCCTAGAAATAGGGTTTCGGTCGGATTTTAACATCTCCGGCCGAAACATAGAGAGAGCCGGCCGGCCGATCAACATACCGGCAGCAGCGGCAGCGGCGGCGAGAGGCGTCGGCAGCAGCGGCAGCAGCGGCGAGAGGCGTCGGCAGGAGCGGCGGCGGCAGCAGCGGGAGGAAGAAGGGTCGGGCGCGAGAGCGTGCCCTATATAAACTTATCAGCAACGGCTCACTCGCCCGTTAGAACGCCGTTGCTGATAAGTTATTATCAGCAACGGCTCACTTATCCGTTAGCAAGCCGTTGCTGAATATTAAAAAATCAGCAACGGCTCGCCTTTCCGTCAGAAAACCGTTGCTGATAATTAAAATAATCTGCAACGGCTCGGTTTTCCGTTAGAACGCCGTTGCAGATACAGATATCTGCAACGGCTTGGGCGGCCGTAAGAATGCCGTTGCAAATAGCAACGGCTTGAGCGGCCGTTGCTGATAGCCGTTGCTGATAGCCGTTGCTGAAGATCAAGTTTCTAGTAGTGTTTGTTCGCCTGACTCCGGGTACCTACCATGATGGGACAAATAAGATTTACTCAATTTCACAGTGGGCGCCAAATGTTCTTGTCTGATGTCGGGATGTTGCAGGTCCATGCGTCTCATGATCCGGCGCTGATCCGGTGGGGGGACCTACAAAGATACTTCAACGCTCAAGTAAGAAAGAATTTCAGATGGTGAGTATGTAATTGGAATCGAGAGTGTACCTGATGTGTGTCGTGCCCGTTTTATAATGCGGGATATGGATGTCTCAAGGCGATGATGTCTCCCTGGATCTCGAAGTTTATCCTGGAGATATCGAACTCATTATTGTCGAATCTGTGGTAATTAATGAAGGACGTGTGTGTCCTTGTATGGATGGATGGAGCCCCCAGGTAAGATTGTAGTTAGGACTGTCCATTCGGTTCGAACCGAACCGAACCGAACCGAATTTGGCCAAACCGAAATTTTTTCTTTACCCAAACCGGAACCCGAACCCGAACCGAACATTTCCTAACCCGATTTAACCCGAACCGAAATAATTCGGTTCGGTTCGGTTTTCAACCCGAAAACCGAATTTTTAATTAATTTGATTAAAAATTAAAAATTAAAAATAATTATTTAATACTTATTTACTTAATTCAGTTAAAAATTAAAAAAAAAATATTTTTTTAATTAATTCGGTTTTCGGTTCGGGTCGGTTCACGAATTCCGGGAACCGAATCCGAACCGAAATATAAATTTCGGTTCGGTTCGGGTCAAAGAACCGAACCTACAATGGTTGAAACCGAACCGAACCGAAAATTTCGGTTCGGTTTTTCGGTTCGGTTCGGGTTGAACCGAACAGTGGACAGCCCTAATTGTAGTTGGTTTATTTTGGTTCTGATTGTGGGCGTTTCTAGGTCTTGATCCGGTGCAAAATCATAATATAGTCCATAATGTTATATTTGGTATATTGCTGGATAATATTATAAAAGTAATTTATATTATCATAAGATAGATTATTATTTTTAATTTATCGGTAATATAATATAATATTATTTATCACGTTTGGTCAACATAGATACGGGTAGCATTGATTGGTCAAGCTGGCCCTTCTGCGCAGGTCAGGCCTTAAAAATTGGGCCCTTTTAAATGGCGGCAACTTTAACGGAAGAGAAGATTCGCTCTTAGTTGTGACATCCCTGATCTCGCATAGGTCGTCACATCGTGCAGATGTGGCGCGCTGCGGCAAGGCTCGCAGCTGGAACCGCCATTCTTGGCGGCGGAGCTACGGCCGCCGCCGTTGCCACCTCCGAAGACCCCGCGACCACCTTTAGGCTTTCCACCATCGTCCCGGTCCGCCTCCTCCGCGATTCCTTAACCGTAACCGCGATCGTCGCAGGTTGGTCTCTCACCCAACCTCTTAACGTTTACTTAATCTGTTTGTTTCTTGATTTTACGCGCATGGAGGCATCTTCCTCGGTGGAATTTCGGTTCTACTTCAGGATCGCGACGTTGATAATGTTGCCTATTTTAGGGTTTTGAAGTTAGATCGACTCTTGATGTTATCTACACCCTTAGACCTTGTCGAATTCTCTTTTCTAAGCAAAAGGATAATTCATTCAAGATACTTGAAGGATAGAGGGTTAGTTGACTAGCGAAATCAGTTCACCCGCACAAAAGAAAAAAAATATATATAAAAAAGGAAAGGAGCTCATCCGCCACAAAAGTCTTGTTGTATCTCCATTTAAATGGTTGCGGCATGCGACGGCTCATGAAAGAGCGATGTCATCTTTGACTGATAAATATATTACATTTATCCTCTTTTCCTCTTTAGACGCCTCGATCTTTTAGTTTGCTTGACATGGTTGTTAGTGGAGGAATTGTGAGTTCCATCTTGGCTGACAGGCTTCCTACCATCCTTTTCACCTTTTGTGAACATTTTCTTGCTTCTTGTTTACTTGTTTCTCTATCTTAGTCATCTGAGTAATTAATAGCTATTAGGATGAAGCAAGCTTTAGCCATCATTTGTGAGGTAAATGGCCAGACTAGAGGGGAGTGAACAGTGTGTTACTATATTTTAAGCATAATTTAAAATTTTAACGATTCTTGAAATCTTAGGCTAAACACGATTCAACTTACTAAATGCGGAAGCTAGTGATAAATAAACAAGTAAGACTTAATTATATTTTTGGTCCATCAAAATATCATATTTTTTCTGTTTGGTCTTTCATTTTTAAAAAATTTCCGTTTAGTCTCTCAAAAATTATTTTCATTTCCGTTTGGTCACTTTGTTAACTTTCCGTTAACTTTTGATGTTAAGTGGCAACATGGCAATGGTGACATGGATTAAAGACAAAATGAGAGACTAAACGGAAAAAATGAGATATTTTAATGGACCAAAATTATATATTTTATGTTATTAAAACATACATTTTTTACATCTAGATCCTTAAAATATATCATTTTTTTCCTTTTGGTCCATTACTTTGTCTTTTTAATCCATGTTAGCATTGCCATGTTGGTACTTAACAACAAAAGTAATGGAAAGTTAACGAAGGGACCAAACAGAAATGAAAATAATTTTTGAGGGACTAAACAGAAACTTTTTAAAAAGGAGGGACCAAACGGAAAAAACACGATATTTTGGCGGACCAAAAATATAATTAAGCCAACAAGTAAACAATACAAACACAAGCGATTTATAGTGGTTCGGTAACCCCGCTTGCTTACTCCACTACTTAAGCAACCCCCTCCGCTTAGGATTTCAAACCTAAATTCATTGGATATAGAGTTCCTTTACAATGAAGACTTTTTTACATTGGAAAGTCTCCACCTTCTCCCCCGAAGACACTTTCCCGCCTCACTCTCTTAAGGACACTCGAATCATGTGCCTCTACACCAAGGCAAGTAGGCAACCACCCAACACTTAACCTAACTCACTAGGTCAAAAACAAGATTTAGATAACAACAAATAAACCACAAAAAGCACAAGTAAATGAGAGCAAAATAACCAACAACAATAACTTAGCTCTGAAGTGAAGATCCTAGGTCCTTTTGATGCCTTGATGATGAATCGATTTAAGCTCAAAGGCAAGATCAAGAAAGTAAGGCTCAAAGCTAGGGTTTGAAAAGAATTTTTCAATCAAAGCTTAGTATAGGATCAAATGATGGTTCAATGTGTTCTAGAGGCTCAAAGGAAGGCATGAAAGGTGTTTAAATAGACAGACAACACCAAAGATCTCGGGCTCAACATCTTCGATCTCCATTTTGGGTTTCAAGTTTTGATTTCTTCATCATCATTCATCAACATACATTTAACGGATTATACATTTGATCTAGACCCAAAAACCTAAAACCTATGTCTTCGTCGACTTCCAAGTGGCGGTCAATGTTCTTCCGATTTTTCGATTCCGCACTGATTTTCTGATCGCGGACGTCGCGTGCTACTCGACTTAGAACATGAAATTATTTCTTAATGAAATGTTAGTTTCGAGTTTGTTATTATCAAAATTGAGATTAAGACCAAGGTCAAAAACCTTAGGCCAACATTATTGTAGCATTTAAATGTTCTTTGGGCCATTTTTCTAACTGAAAAATATGGGATCATTTTTTAAATGCTAACTTTTGTGCATTTGAGAACCATTATAGTTAGCACAAATGATAAAAAAGGTTAGTTCAGATGCCATTAGGATACCTTTTGGCTAAATGCAATAAACATCTTTACTTTGATATTTGTATTGCTAGGAACATTTATTTCGAGAATATAATAAATTGTTCATCCAATAAAAAGACAAAGGTTCATACAGCTACTAGGTATGATGCTATCCTTTTGGTGCTATTTTTTTAATGATCCTGCATCAAAAATAGCATAATCCTCATTCCATTTCTCTTTGGAGACTGGCTGGTGTTACGTTTCTTGCTAGAAATAATTTTTACTGAAATTTACGTTTTTTTCACCTTCTTCATTCTCTTTTCCTAATTTTTTGTTCCAGACTATCAATATTCATGTTGGGGTCTCAAGGAAGGAAGTCCTGAATGGTTGAAGGAAAAGCATGAAGCCCACAAAAGGTGTGCTTATAGATTACAAGATCTGTGTTTTCGCAATGGAGGGATATATATCAAGCTTGGTCAGCATATTAGTCAACTGGTATGTCTTAGAGTAATCTAAATTTCATAATAATGTAACCAAGTTCTACATAGGGCCAGTTAACGTGTTATAGCTTGTAAAATCTCTGATATCTCATATCTCCCTACTATCTATTTAGAACTTAAGTAATGATGGAAAATAGAATTGTTTTGTAATAAAACTTAGGGTCTGATGTAATATGTTTCTTTTTAATCTACCTCTGCACTGAAAGCCCAGACTTGAGTCTTAGCTGCCCCTTGTCATGTTGTTGGCACAATGATTGCATATTTTCTTTGTTTGCTGAAATTATACATTTAGGGCATGTTTGTTTCATAGGATAAAGGAGGTAGGATAAGGGATGGATTTATAGCCATTGTTTGTTTAGTTCATGATTGGAATAAATAGAATTAGAAGAATATAAAGGGGCTGTTTGGTTAGCGAAACCGAGCCCGTTTTCCTAGTTTTGTTTTCGTCGAAACCAAAACAAATTATGAACACACATTTGGTTCAACGTTTTCGTGAAGGAAAATGAAAACAGTCAGGCCCATTTGGTTAGCGAAAACTAATTTTCAGTTTAGTTTGGTTTGGTTTCAGTAAAACCAAAAACTTGGTTTCGGAAAACTGGTTTGGATTTTGGAATTTTTTTTATTTTTATTTTCTGAAAACGCGTTTGGCGCAAAAGGTGCAAAACCAATATCAGTTTCAGTTGGTTGAAACTTGAAGCCACTAAAAACTTCTTTGGTTATAGAAATCAGTATTAGTTTTCTTTATAGCTACTGTTGTAAATGAGAACAAGTAACTCAAAACTGGGACGGAAGATAGATATAATATAAGTTATATATTTCAAGTAGTACAACAAATAGTCAATGCATTGTGATGTAGGACAAGAAACTGGAAACTAACATACAATGCAAAT
The DNA here is from genome assembly GCA_034359265.1 of Canna indica. Lineage (NCBI taxonomy): Eukaryota > Viridiplantae > Streptophyta > Magnoliopsida > Zingiberales > Cannaceae > Canna > Canna indica. Next base: position 19,994,154 of record CP136892.1, read on the forward strand.
AAAACACTTGAACAACCATAGAGCATAAATATAATATGATGAATTCAAATAAATAATTTAACTGTCCAAAATTAAACTATTGCAGATAATTAAAAAATACTTAAACAAGTACCAATGCCATATTACTTGAAATTACAAGAGGGGAAATTACTTGAAAATTACAAGTATCAATGCCATATCAAATTAATAATCTTGCATGTCCAACATAAATTTATCAAAATTACAAGAGTCCAGTAATATCTAAACTAATTTATCAAAACTAATTTATCAAGATTTTCAACCCAATATTTCAAGCGATCCTCTGGCATTGACATGAAAATAGCCCGAGCTCTAGCATCATCCTTAAGAACCATCTGTTGCCTTGAAATAAACTTCATCGGATAAATCAGGAATGGTATCTAACCGTGCAATGCAATTAGGAATGACATGTGGATCATTTCACGAGCTACTTGTTGCATCATGGACAACTTACTTGCAGCAAATGTATTTAGTGTGCTAGTCATTTGATCAAATCCTTTTGCAAACTCTCTTGATTTACCTCTTTTCTTGGCACGAGAGGAATGGGACGGACTTGAAATAGGTTGCTTAGATGACAAAGTCTCCATCCGACTCATCCTTAATATCTATTGTTCGTTTGTTATGCCCGTCATGTCCTATGAAATCATTCTCCAATGCTCGTTCGTCATCAGAAGTCAACGGTTGTTGCTTCGATGATCTTGCCAACATACCACTAGCATATTGATTTTGAAATATCATATCCATCAAGTGGTAATGTTCGGGTGGGCCCTTTTTCCATATTTTGTACGTTATCTTGTTTCATCAACCTCGATTTTCTTGGTATTTGGATTCCATGTGACGTCGGTATGGTTAATTAATTCTTTGAAATTTCAATAAATTCGATGAAGACGATTTTTCTTCTGTCTACATCTACATCCCCCAAAAGTTAATTTGACATTTGTCATATAATTTTTCACTAATTTCTTCCCAAATGGCGTTCTTAAAGTTTGTGGTACCATGTGTTGCAAAATATCCTTGTAGAACAAGTACAAATTCTTCGGTAATATTAGTGGGTCAATTTTCAATATTTTCTCGAGGTTTCCGATGGCCAACCATATCTTATACAAAGATCCACTGAAATTCTAATTTAAAATAAGTAAATTCAATTGAATACATGGAAACAATGTGCAAAAATGTGCACCAAATACTCAAGCATAGTGGCTAAAACAATATATCAGCAAAATAAATGATTAATAACAAGCTGTCCTATTTTGTATTACTATAATTCAGATTTAAAGAACAAATCTTAGACCCTAATCTTAGCCGGGTCTGATTTTGAAATTCCAGTTATACTATACAAGATATCATATTTTCAAAAGTAAAATTGTCATTTGATATGCACGTAGGAAATGAGTAAGGTGGCTAACAAGGATGATGAAATGCTAAATTGTTTATTATGAGTGGGCCAAGCAGGAACAGTGTTGCCTCAGGGCATGAAGCCATCATCTGGGCATGAAGCCATCATCCGAAAAAGTAACACAGTTTGACTAAGATTCAATTCTATTATGGAGGGCAACCATGTAGTAAACAAAATTTAGTTTCTTACCAAAGAAAAATGGAATAAATGAACCAGAAATATCATTTTTCTATTAGTAAAATACATAATTTTTTGAATTAAAAACCTTGCTTGGAATACAGTTTAAATTAACTAAATTATAGACAACATGCAGTGGTAGACAACATGCAGTGGTAGCTTAGTGAAAGTGAGGCTAGAATATAAGAAAAAAAGACAGAAGCAGTGATGAAGATTGTCGAGAAAGACTTAATCTGTATAATTATCGAATTATACATTGGAAAACATGGGACCATCATTTATTTGACGAAAAGTTAAATTACTTAAGGACAAAAGTATTCATCATTCCTTAAATTAGAAAGATGAACTTGTAATATCTGGTCGAGAACTTGCAATATCCCTTCGTCAGGCCAGATCTAGCCATAAAGAAGATCGAGAAAAACTTGCAATATTTGGCCAAGAACTTGCAATAACTTGAAGAAGAAGAACTTGTAATATTTGGCTGAGAACTTGCAATATCCCTTCATCAGGCCAGATCTAGCCATAAAGAAGACCGAGAAAAACTTTGCAATATTTGGCCAAGAACTTGCAATATCCCTTTGTCAGGCCAGTCGCCCTTGGAAAGAAGTATGGTTTTGTGGTTTCTCCATAAAAGACCGAGAAGAACTTGCAATATATGGCCGAGAAGGAGAAGAGGAAGGAGGAGGAGGTCGTCGTTGCTCACGGAAGAAGCCAGTCGCCCTTGGAAAGAAGTATGGTTTCGTGGTTTCTCCATAAAGAAGACTGAGAAGAACTTGCAATATCTGGCCGAAGGTCGCCGTTGGCTCACGGAAGAAGCTAGTCGCCCTTGCAAAGAAGTATGGTTTTGTGTTGAAACCATGATTCTATTTTATTGCAATTTGCAAGTATGCCACCGTGTTTTCATTTTTTTGAAACCGCGTGACTTGAAACCGACGAAAACAGGTCTGGCTCCAAGGTTGTTTGGTTAGCGAAACTGAGCCCGTCTTCGCAGTTTTGGTTTCCTTGAAACCAAAATAAATTACGAAAACGCGTTTGGTTCAATGTTTTCTTGAAACCAAACCAAAACCGAAAGGAAAACTAGTTTTTGTGAAACCAAGTTTTCTTTAGGAAAATGAAAATGTTTTCGTCAGTTTTAAGACACGCGGGTTCAAAAAAATGAAAATGTGGCAGCATACTTGTAATAAGACAGAAATCACGGTTTTAACACAACCCGACTTTTTCGCAAGGGCGATTGACTTTCGACTCTCCACTCTTCTGTGAAACTTCTTGGTGACAAAGGGCGACTGCCTCTTCCGTGAGCGACGGCGGGCGACATCTGCAAGTAACTTCTTCCCTTCTTCTTCTTCTTGGCCAGATTTGGCCGACCCCTTCTCGATCAGCTCTGGCCCGACCCCTTCTTCTAATACTTTTGTTTCTTCTTCTTCTTCGATCTGGCCCGACGAAGGGATATTGCAAGTTCTCGGCAAGTTATTGCAAGTTCTCGGCTAGATGTTGCAAGTTCTTCTCAGTCTTCTTTATGGTTTTTATGGTAAACAAATATTTGATTTCTTCTCGGACAGATATTGCAAGTTCTAATTTAAGGAATGCTGAATACTTTTGTCTTTAAGTAATTTAACTTTTCTTGTTATTGAAATCTTCATCAGATAAATGATGGTTTTCCAGTGTGATAATTATACAGATAAAGTCTTTCTCGACAATCTTCATCATTGCTTCTGTCTTTTTTTCTTTTTTTACGCCTCACTTTCACTAAGCTACTACTGCATGTTGTCTACAATTTAGTTAATTTAAATTGTAATCCAAGCAATGTTTTTAATTCAAAAAATTATGTACCTTATTAACAGAAAAATGATATTTCAGACTTATTTATATATCTGCTACAGTGCTACGTTTATTCCATTTTTCTTCGGTAAGAAACTAAATTTGGTTTAACTACATGGTTGGCCTCCACTATAGAGTTGACATTGCTATCTTAGTCAAACTATGTTACTTTTTGAGATAATGGCTCCATGCCCTGAGGCAACATTTTTTCTGCTTGGCCCACTTGTAGTAAACAATTTAGCATTTCATCAGCTTTGTTAGCTACCTTACTCATTTCCTACGTGCATAACAAATGACAATTTTACTTTTGAATATATGATATCTTGTATAGTATAACTGGAGTTTCAAAATCAGACCTTGCTAAGATTTGTTCTTTAAATTTGAATTATAGTAATACAAAGCATGACAGCTTGTTATTAATCATTTATTTTGCTGATATATTGTTTTAGCCACTATGCTTGAGTATTTGTTGCACATCGTTGCCATGTATTCAATTGAATTTACTTATTTTTAATTATAATTTATGTGGATCTTTGTATAAGATATGGCTGGCCATTAGAAACCTCGAGAAAAGGTTGAAAATTGGCCCACTAATATTACCAAAGAATTTTTACTCATTTTGCAAGGATATTTTGCAACACATGGTACCATATGATTTTGAAAATCAATATGCTAGTGGTGTGTTGGCAAGATCATCAAACACAACAACCGTTGACTTCTGATGACGGATGAGCATTAGAGAAGGATTTCATAGGAAATGGCGGGCATAACAAACGAACAATAGATATTGAGGATGAGTCAGATGAAGAGACTTTATCATCTAAGCAACATGTTCCAAGTGCGTCCCATTCCTCTCGTACCAAGAAAAGAGGTAAATCAAGAGACAATGCAGATCTTATTTTTGCAAAAGGGTTTGATCAAATGACTAGCTTACTAAATACATTTGCTGCAAGTAAGTTATCCATGAATGCAACAACAAGTAGCTCATGCAATGATCCACATATCATTAGGAGATTGTATTGCATGGTTAGATACCATTCCCGATTTATCCGATGAAGTCTATTTCAAGGCAACAATGGTTCTTAAGGATGATGCTGGAGCTCAGGCTATGTTCATGTCAATGCCAGAGGACCGCTTGAAATATTGGGTTGAGAATCTTGATAAATTAGTTTAGATATTATTGCACTCTTGTAATTTTCATAAATTTATTTTAAACATGTAAGATTATTAATTTGATATGGCATTGGTACTTGTAATTTTCAAGTAATTTTTACTCTTGTAATTTCAAGTAATATGACATTGGTACCTGTTTAATTATTTTTTAATTCTGTGCAATATGTTTAATTTTGGACAGTTCAATTATTTATTTGAATTCATCATATTATATTTATGCTCTATGGTGGTTCAAGTGTTTTATTTGCATTGTATGTTAGTTTTTAGTTTCTTGTCGTACATCACGACGCATTGCCTATTTGTTGTACTACTTGAAATATATATCTTATATTATATCTATCTTCGATTCCAGTTTTGAGTCACTTGCTCTCATTTGCAGCAGTAGCTGTAAAGATGTGATGACAATGCATTTTTCTTTTGTACGACTTTTGATCATAAGGTTGGTTTCTTGTACGTCTTTTGATCATTTTTTATTTGCTTGTTTCTCTCCTATTGTTTGGTTTCTTGGTCTCATCATAAGGTTGATCACTTGGCTGTTTTGATCCAACCAAAGTGAGTAAAGCTACCGGTGTAGATTTTTTGTTTTATTATTGTAATCTCAAAGCTACCTTTTCTTATCAAGTATAATATCGATGGATCTTTAATATTATTGGGAAAGTTAATTATTTTGATCAAAATCCAAATGCATAGTGTATTGAAATAATGTTAACATAGTTGAGGAATAATGTTTTCTAAGGATGATAAAATAAGCATCACTTATGATATTTATCTCAAATGAATAATCTTATTACTATAGTTTTACAAAGTTGTCATAAGATTGGTTTCACTAACCAAACACATTTTCATTGAAACTGCATGATTTTCTATAACCAAAAGTCCTTGATGGTTTCAACTAAGGTTTAAAATCTCGGTCGGTACGGTACAGTACGGTAAGTCCGGTATTTACCGGTTTTTTAGGTTTCCGGTATATGATATACTCGGTATTTGAAAAAACCGGGTATATTGTGTATACCGGGCGGTATATGGCGGTATGATGCCATATACCGCCCGGTATTGGGCGATACCGGGCGGTATGTCACGAAAAAAAAAAAAAAAAAAAAAAACCGGCCAGTATGCATTTTCATACCGGTCCGTACCGTGTGTCGGTACGGTACGGTACCGGTATATACCAGTACCGGTACCAAGATTTTAAACCATGGTTTCAACCAACTGAAATCGACATTGATTTTGCTAACCAAACGTGTTTTCAGAAAATTTGTTTTTCGAAATCGAAATCAGATTTCTGAAACTAAGTTTTTGGTTTTACTGAAACAAAATCCGAAATTAGTTTCCACTATCCAAACGGGCGCGAATTTTAAAAAACTCTACCTATCTAAATGAGCCTTTAGCGAATTTTAGATATAATATTTGAAATTATATATAATGCACACTGGAAGTTTGAAAAAAAACTGTCCAATACTCCATCATTCATTATCCTATCCTATCCTATCCTATCCAGTAAAACAAACAAATCATTACGGTATTAGCTAAAGAACATTTGAATTGTGATCCTATGTACAACAGTAAGGTTGGTCTTTGCAACTTGGGAGAGAAGGGTTTGAATTGCAGAAACAACCTCTTTGCTATGTGTGGATAAAGTTGCATACGTTAACTCTACCTAAACCCCAGTTACCCGAAGCCCACACTGGCAGGAGCCTCATATAATCCCTTTTATGTAAACAACAATTTTCCTTCTTGTGCAACAAGCACTTTTCGACAGTTTTATTAACTGCTATATGCTAATATATGACTAGCTTTATGTATCTTTTTATAGGAATATGTAGTCCCCGAAGAATATGTTCAGATAATGAGGGCCTCAATGTTGAAAAGATGTCCTGTTTCCCCATACGATCAAGTGCGCAATGTAGTCATCAAAGAGCTTGGGGAACCACCTGAGAAAGTTTGTTCTATTTCTAGTTAGTTTTTCAACATTAGATGTCTCTAAACTTCTGCTAGTTTCATCTATTGCAGTTTAACCCTTGATCTCTTAGCAAATTACCAAATTAGGGTCATCTTTTATCTTGGAAGTATCCACTAAATATGCAAATATGGATTCTCAGGTGTTTGCAGAATTTGATCCAAAGCCACTAGCTAGTGCTTCCCTTGCGCAAGTTCATGCTGCTAGAACTCATGATGGTCAAAAAGTTGCAGTGAAGGTGGGAAACTATATCATATTTTCTGCACAGTTCAGATTAATGCATTTTGTATTTAGTTTTGATAATGAAGTCTTTAACATTTTGAGTTATTTAATTCTCTTGATGATGTTTATATACAGGTTCAGCATACTCACTTGACGGACACTGCTGTTGCAGATATTGTCACCGTGAATTTTATAGTGAACTTCCTGCATTGGTGCTTTCCAGCATTTGATTATAGGTAAATACTGGAAGTTTATTTTTGTTAGTCTTTGCAGATGTTTCCTTTCTGCAATACATGTTCTCGCTGTTTTGATATCACGGTTCAATTTCAGTCTGGGTTCTGATTTTCACAACTCCATCAAAAGCCATATGCTGGAATTTCTAAACAATAGCATTGCACAAAACAAACAAACAAAAAAAAACCTCAAAACAGCCTCAGGTGTTTTGAATAGCTGGTCAGGGACTCCGTTCATTCTTGGACTGGTACTGTATGGGTTGATCCAGGTGGCGTGGTCTAAGTTTTGTAACCTTGTTTGGTTCTTGATAATTTATGCTCAGCTACGTGTATTCTAGTTTCCACTTTCCAGTGCTATGTTGGTTATTTTTTTATGCTGGTTTATCTAATATTCATTCAAGAAAACTTTTTAATGAAATATCAGTGGGGTGGGAATTTATATGAATAATTGTGAATACAAGTAGATATGGTATAGTGATTTTATGTTTCTGCCCTACACAATTTTAAGAATGCAGAATGTAGAATGTGCTTCCTACAGAATCCAGAAAATCAGAGGATCGTCTCATATTCTAGGCTTGTAAGAGAGGCTGGTTCTGATATAATTTAACAATAAGGTCCCGTACAATAGTTGTGATGAGGATTACTTTGTAATGAATTACATTGTTTGATATGGTTAAACACTCCATTACAATATAATGAAAATCTCCCATTTTGATTACATCCAATATTGAGAGTTCATTACATTGTTTGATATGGTTAAACACTCCATTGCAATATAATGAAAATCTCCCATTTTGATTACATCCAGTATTGAGAGGAATGAAATTGAAAAATATTTTCTCTCACGAAACTACCCTCAATAACACTACAAGTATTTAATTTAATTCATAAAATATAAAACCCTCGGTCATGGTTTAAAATACCGGTACCGATCTATCAGTGACCGGTATCGGTATATATTTCCATCATTCCGGCCAATGAAATTTTTTGTTTTTTTTTGTTTTGCTATTAAAAATAACTCCAATAACACATAATTGAACAAGAAATACTTAAATTTAATATTCAAATGTCAAATACATGAATACAATGTTTAAAATGTGGACGAATGACGTCCGTTGTACTCGTACATATCTTGGGGACATACACGACTAAGGTTGACACCGTAACTCTCCAATGCCCATATCTTCCCGAGGTTGGCTTGAGATTTCGGCGCCATTTCAGCAGAGTTTCGGCGTGGAAAATTGAGAAAATAGAGATTAGAGAGAGAGAGTTTGAGAAAGATTGAGAGAGATTTGAGAGTTTGAGAGATGAGAGGGGAATGAAGGGGTGAAATAAGGTGTTTGGGGTCTTTATATAGACCCCAAACAGTCTTAAATCCACTCCCAAATGACTATATAACTGTTTGGGGCCTGTCAGGTACTGTAGTAACGGCTCTTTAAGAGCCGTTGCGTCATACCGGGCGGTATCGCCCGGTATGACATCAAATACCGCCCGGTTTGGGCGATATTTGATAAATACTGCCCGGTATGGGCAGTATTAAATGAGATACCCGGTACCGCCCTATACCGGGCATCTCGTATACCGATTGTACCGCCCAAGGCCGGTACGGTACGATATTTTAAACCATGCCCTCAGTTAAATTTTTATTTTATTCTTTCGATGAAACATATTTTAGTTTTATTAAGGAGAAAATTTTTAGTATATATTTTATAATTATGTCCTTTAATTTTATAAGTTTTTAGTAAATTTTCTCCATTGTAAAATTACATAATTTAAAATAATATTTCATTAAAATTATTTTAAAAATTACTAAAAAAAAATATAATTTATGAAGTCCTCTACTTTATAGCTTTTAAAATCACATTTATTAAAAATAATAAATCAAAGTTTAGTGAATAAAATTTATATTCTGCATTTAAGTCCCTTAATTTTTAAAATTTATACTTTTTCCATTTTATAATGAATTTACATATCATTGATATATTAGTTTAAAATTAAGTAAATATTTTTTTTTTAAAATAGCATAATTTGCATTGGTTCCTTTAATTTATAAATCTTATATTTTAGTCCTTTCATCAATTAAAAATTACACATTATAAAAAAATAAATTAAATTAATTACATAAAACTAGTGAATTTTGTATATTTTGAATTTAGGTTCTTTATGAATTAAAAGTTATATATTTTTAAGAATGATAAATTAAAATTAAATATGGTGAATATTGCATATTTTGCATTTGAGTCCTTTAAAGTACTAGTGGTGCTTTTATGTCTATTATTAATATTTTGGATCCATGTAAATTTTATGTCAATTATTAATATTTTTTTAATATATGTTATATTAATTTTTAATAGTATGTGAGCACATCTGAAAAGGGGGTATTTAGACTTTTGACATATTTTCATTTCATTCTAGTTTGTATTATGTTATACCAAAGACATGAATGAAATACACAATATGAATCAAAATTCCATTCCTTAGTTGATTGCAAAGTATACTAAAGAGAGTAGTTATAATGAAAATCTCATTCCATCGGAAAGTCCATTCCATTACAACCAAATTTCATACTGCGCATCAGATGGGCTCGTAGTGTTTTGCATGTATACTTGTATGACTAGGGTTATCCCTTGTGTCTTTGTTTTAGAAAAATTGAACTTTGGCCAAGTTCCAAGTTTATATTAGTTTCTGTTAGCTTGTCAGTCATCACTTCCTAAACCTTAGGTGGTGGTTGGTTGAATGGAATAGATGAGGAATATAATACTTTTCTTTATGCTCTACTTATTTCCTTGTTTGGTTGCAACTTGTTGACAAAGAATAGGTGAGTCATAAGGAATAGATAAGGAATATTATTCCTTATCTCAACCCAAGGAATATTATTCCCCATGGACATTTTCCAATATTGTCCTTCAATAGTTTTAATTTAAGATTAATTAAATTATTAAATTAGTTTTCATAATTACATATCTTAAATAGGTTACTATTATTTTATTACTAAATATTGTTTTAATTATTATTTTATAAAGATTCAATTACTTTTTATGAAAATAAAATATTTTTATTAGTTTAAAATTAATAAATTATTTTGCATTAATGCACATTTTTATTATGTTGTTATTAATTAGAATAAATTATTATATTTTTAAAAGGGTATTTTAGTTATTTCCCTCTTAGTTCCTTGTCTATTCCTTATGCTAAGCAAATAAAGTAATACTATTCATTGTCTATTCGTAATGTCAACCAAATAAAGTAATACTATTTCTTATCTATTCTATTCATTATCTATTCTTATTCCTTTTGATTTCATTCTATCCAACCAAACACACCCTTAGTGTCTCAATATTGGTGAGAAGTTTTAATTAACTAATCTTGCACCATAATGTGCTGCAAATTATATTTGATATTCCATAAGTTCTTAACCATACGTTTCTCGACATTTTGCTGCTGGAATTCATAAACAACACTTACCATTGGTGATTTTTGGCTAGTTTACTTGTATGCTTGCATTAAGTTTGAACATGATAGTATTTTTTTGTTAAATCTATTTGTAACCAAATTGATGGGTTTTAATAACTGAAGAATTTTAATGCATCTGGATTGAGTGGTATAGTGCAGTGGGTTTGTTTAGAGTTCGTTTTTAATTAGTTTTTATCTTTCATTTGAAGTTTATCTTGAAAGTAGGAGTATTTTTGTCATTGTGTTGTTAGGATTTATTCATATCAAACCTAAAAAATCTAAGGTCTATCTGAAGGTTGTGTGATGTGATGAGTTAATAGATTTGATGAATTGAAAAGCTGGCTTATTTTCTCTTGTTGCTACTCCTTCACTCTTCTCTCTATCTTGATTAAGTGTCTCTCTATCTTTTGGTTCTGTGCTACTGAGTTGGACTCAGTATCAACTTGTATGTGCTGAAGTACAAAGATGAAATACAGGTTACAATTGTTCAATATGAACATGCTATCTGATTTATGATTGTCCAACCTTTTATATGTCACTTTTATCAACATCATGTTTCTTTCTGCCTACTAAAAAGGCAACATGAGTGAAGATTTTTTTAGTACAGGTGGTTGGTTGATGAAGTTCGTGAGAGTATACCTAAGGTTAGTTTGTTGTTGCACGTATTCCCATTTCTGTTTTTATTTGTATAAATATTTATGTTTCCACGAATTTATCATTTATTTTGCTTGCTTAATGTTTAATGTGTAGATTGACATGTCCACCACTAATGTATGCCATGTTCATCTATTTCCTATGTTCATGTTCATGCTTGTTATTAATTTCCATATGCTTGTTATTAAGCTGTTTATAGTCAACAGGCTGATAGACATTAGTTATGTTTTAGCGCAATTGTTAACAAGTTACATCTACGTCTATGAATTGTGTCAGCGAAGCTTGTAGTAGCATTTTTTTTTCATATGTTTGATCATCCAATGGTTGATTATAATATATCTTAATAAGGTGAGGCTTGTATGGATTATTCATCTTTAAATATGAGATTATCTCCTAGTTTGTGACCAAAAGTCACAAGTACTTAAAAATTGACATATTATTATGACACTTCATATTCTCGAGAGTTTAGAACATTGATTCTATCATATAAGTTTATTTTCACTTATATTTTATTGGTACACCATATTTAGAAAAATCAAAATCAAAATCAAAAGTGGAATTGAAAAATTGAAAAAATGAGATATCTTTCATGGATTGAAATCAGTAGGAAAACAAAATATGTAAATAACAATATCATAATATCACATAATAAATCATATATCATTGATAAAATAATAAATTATTTGAATTTTTATCAGATAATATATCATATCATATAAATATCATTCGTCAGAAATCATATCTTGTTAAATAATATATAATTATAACATATGATATTATATAAAATAATATACATCTTATAACATATAAACATGATGTATAGTGTATAACATATAAAATACATATTTATTAACTAATTCTGACTAATAAAAATCTAATGGTATGTTTGTTTCACCATATAGAATAGGATATAAGGTAAGATAAAAAAAACTGAGGGCATGTTTGCTTCATAGGATAAGGGAGGATAGGATAGAGGATGGGTTAATATCCATTGTTTGTTTAGTGCATGAATTAGAATAAAATGTGAATAGAAGAATATTTATATCCGATGTACATCGGATTTAAAAAATTCATATCCAATGCTCCCTTATTTATTATCCCATCCAATCCTTTCCTATCCAACAAAGCAAACATACCATGAGGGTATTGATTATTGAATATGATTTTCTAATACGGTGCTGCATACGTGATACAACATCAATTTTATGTTCTTTCAATTCTATCTGCTTCTAATCTAAACACCAAACAATAGGGATTAAAATTCACCCCTTATCATGAAACAAACATGCCCCAAATGATTATTATTAGTACTAAAGTAATAGAGAGAGTTTTGTGAATTCAGTTGGATCAGCCAATTTTGAGAAACATCAAATTATCCAACAAAATTTAGCAAGTTAATTATGATTTTTTAGCAATTTGTGCCATGTAAGAAGGATTGAGATTGAGTTAAGACTCATTCAACTGATTTTGACTATTTTTTACCACATTATAATGTCTCTATGAGAAATCCTATTTCTCAGATAAAATAGAATCGGTGGAGATCCATTCTTATCTGGATGACAATGTTATTAAACAAGACATGAACCATATATGATCTGGATCAGCTGATTTCTTATTTGATTAGTACTCTTTAACCTAATGAGTGTAGCAGATAGAAATTTTGCTCATTATAAATTTATGCTATTGAGATGGAAACAAATAATCAATTTCAAATTTTGAATAATAGTGATAATCAAAATGGCTTAGGTACAAAATAATTGATGTCCTTATGAGCATGTCTATAATGGATTTCAAATTTTGAATAGTAGTGATAGTCAAATTGATTTAGATGAAAAATAATTGATGTCCTTATGCACGTCTGTAATTGTCTATCCTGTTTACTGTTTAATAACCGATATGAGGATGAGACCCTTGAAACAACTCATAAATATAACTAGATTATGGCCCGCACAATATGCAAACAACCTTAAAATAACAATTGTTTTTAGTTTATATCGAAAAATGTAACAAGTATATGTGTTGAGGTAAAATCCTTACCTCAACCGAATGTACTTGATTTATTTATATTTTTCAATACAAACCTAAAAGATTTTATTTTAAACTTATCCGCATATTGCACGAGCCACGGTCTAGCTATATTATGAGTTGTTTGGGAGGTGTTGACTGTTGATCCTGAGCGATTTCAAACATCGACATGTCCATAAAGACATTAGTTATTTTTTTCATTTACACCATTTTTACTAGTGGTAGGAGGATTCAAACTCAAGTTCTGAAACTCTTAATTTTGATTGGATAATCAACTTTTCTATAAGTTTAAACTCATAGGGGGTGTTTGGTTGAATGGAATAGATGGAGAATACTATTCTTTATGGCCCACTTATTTCCTTGTTTGGTTATAACTTATTGAGAAGGAATAAGTAAGCCATAAGGAATAAATAAGGAATAATATTCCCAAACCATGGGGAATACCACCTCAACCCAAGGAATAGTATTCGCCATCTATTCCTTATGACATTTTCCAATATTGTCATTTAATACTTATAAATTTATAATATTACATAAGAATATAAAAATTAAATTATTAAATTAATTTTAATAATTACATATCTTAAATAGATCTATTATTCTATTATTAAATATTATTTTAATTATTATGTTATGAAGATTCAATTAATTTTTATGAAAGAAATATAAATAAATTTTATTATTTTACATTAATCCATATTTTTATTGTGTTATTAATTAGAACAAATTATAATACAATTTATTATATTTAAAAGGGTATTTTAGTATTTTCATCTTAATTCCTTGTCTATTCTTTGTGCTAAGCAAACAAAGGAATACTATTCCTTATCTATTTCTAATGTCAACCAAACAAGGTAATATTATTCCTTCTCTATTTCATTCATTATTTATTCTTATTTCTTATGTATTCCTATTCCTATGATTTCATTCCGTCCAATCAAACACACCCTTAGGAAAGAGACTTAATCTATGAATTTATATTCTTAACATTTACATCATAAATATATACTTGAGCAAATTTTGATATGCTGGACTGATTAGGATAAAAAGTACAAATCAAATGATAATTCTGGCCACTAAATTGGAACATATACTGTCTAGGTTTTTAGTTAATTTTGTTATCAAGGTGTGCACCAATAGAAGTGAAAGAGAATATAATATTATATGACTAAATTAATCTTCTAAATTCTTGAGATATTGACCAAATTAATCTTTTAAATTCTTGAGATCTTAAAGTGCAATCATAATCCCTCAATTTTTTAAGTACTTGTGTCTTTTGGCCACATTCTAGAAGGGGAACTACTTTAAATTTAAGATGAATAATTTTTTGGTAGATGCACACCATTAAAACATATTCTAATCAATCATTGGAGAAATAAATACATGAAAAATGAAATGCAAGTAGTGCAAATAGGGATGGCAACAGTTCGGTAACCGCATTTTTTGTGGTTAATCGAAACCGATTAGAAACTTGTTAATTGAAACCGAAATGGAAATCGAAACCGTTGGTTTCAAAAACTAGTATCCGAAACCGAAATCGGTTAGTTTGGTTTAAATAAAATCGGTTACCCGTTTACTAACCAGTTTCGGTTACCGGTTATCCGCGAACCAATAACCGAAACCGAACTGAATTTAATCGATTTTTCATATTCTCAGTCCAATCATCCAAGATTTCCAACATGCTTAAGTACCAAATAAAAACTGAAATTTCTACCTTGTTAAGCCCCAAGAGTTCATTGTATTCATCTCAATGTGAGGAGAAATATATAGATGTACAAGAGTGTAAGATAGTCTTGAGGTATAATATAAGTAAACCTATACTAGCATAATAACATAAGGTATTTAACACTCCCCCTCAAGCTGACGCATATATGTTAATCATGCTCAGCTTGTTGCAAAGAAGTTTGAACCGAGTAGAGTTGAGTGCCTTGGTGAAGATATCAGCAAGCTGTTCTTGAGATGAAGTGTGAGGAGTGACAATTTTCTCAGAGAGAACGACGTCCCGATTAAAGTGGCAGTCAACCTCAATGTGTTTGGTCCTTTCATGAAAGATAGGATTGTTGGCAAAATAGATAGCAGATTGGTTATCACAATACATAGTCATTGGCTCATCAAGAGAAACTCAAGTTCTTTGAGTAAATTTTCTACCCACATCAATTCGCAAGTTGTGTGCATCATAGCCCTGTATTTGGCTTCTGCACTAGATCGAGCTACCACATTCTGTTTTTTACTTCTCCAAGTAACCAAATTTCCTCCAACATAAGTGCAATGTCCAGTGGTAGACCTCCTATCATGAGTAGACCTAGCGTAGTCTGCATCAAAATAGCATTCAACTCTCATGTGACCATTTTTCTTATACCATAGCTCATAGCTTGGTGATTTCTTAATGTAGTGCAAAATCTTCAACATTGCATTCCAATGGGAACACTTTAGCTTATGCATGAGTTGACTTACAACTCCTACTGCAAAGGAAATATCTGGTCGAGTAACGGTAAGATATATCAATTTTCCATCCAATCTACGAAATCTTGTTGGGTCCTCGAAATCATTTTCTCCCTCTAGTGCTGGAGTTAGTTGAGACTCAATAGGAACTTCAACAGGTTTACAACCAAGTAAATCTACTTCATTGAGAAGATCCATGGCGTACTTCCTTTGAGATAAGACTACTCCCGTAGAATTGTAGGCAAATTCAATGCCTAAAAAATATTTTGGACGACCAAGATCTTTGGTGACAAAATGTTTTTTCAAGTGAACCTTTACTTTGTCAATCCCTTCTTTATCACTGCCTGTAAGGAGAATATCATCCACATATACTGCAAGAACAATGCTCCCAGCAGAAGAATGCATAGTGAATACAGAGTGATCTGCCTTACACTCTTTAAACCCAATTTCTAAGGCAATTTTGCTAAGCTTATCAAACCAGGCCCGAGGACTTTGCTTGAGACCATATATAGCTTTCTTTAATCTGCACACATAATTCTCCCCCTGAGCAACAAACCCAGGAGGTTGCTCCATGAAGATCGTCTCAGTTAAATCACCATAGAGAAAGGCATTTTTGACATCCATCAGAAACATGCTCCAACCGAGATTAATTGCCAAAGAGATGATAATCCTAACAGAATTGAGCTGAGCCACTGGTGAAAAAGTCTCAAAGTAATCTACCCCATATTCCTAAGTGAAACCCTTTGCAACGAGACGAGCCTTGTAGCGCTCAATTGACCCATCCGACAGATATTTCACAGTAAAGACCCATTTGCAAGCTACAGGTCTGGCGCCCTCATGATTCATCGTTGCTCGGGCGCATCGAAAAGTCCCTAACAATGCGGTAATTTTACCAGATCCCAAGTGTGTCGAGTCCTGAGAGCATTCATCTCATCATCCATAGCATGTTTCCAATTAGGGTTGAGTAGAGCTTCCTGATAAGTCCTAGGAAAGGAGACGGTAGACAAGGACAATGCAAACTCACGAAACGATGGTGAGAGATGAGTGAATGAGATATAGTGACTAATAGGGTGAGCTCTACAAGTACGAGTACCTTTCCGAACAGCAATAGGGAGGTTAAGCTCAGATGAAGGATTTTGAGACTGAGGAGTGGAAAGCGAGGTCTATTGCTTGGAGGGCCCATCTGCTCTCTTATGTCTCTAATATACCTGTAATGGAGGAATAGTAGTGGGAGGTGGCACATCTATAGGGGGTGGAAGTGGATTGGACTCAATATCGGGGTCGCAAGGACTTTTAGAAGAGATGAATAAGGGTGTATCCTCAAAGAACGTCACATCAACAGTTATAAAGAGTTTCCTAGTTCCTGGATCATAACACCTATAACCTTTCTGGGTGTGAGAGTACCCAATAAAGATGCACTTTACCGCCCTTGGGGATAGTTTGTCATGACCATGTCCCAGACTATGAGCAAAGCAAATACACCCAAAGGTTTTTCGGAGGAACTTTAAACAATGACGCATTGGGATAAAGAATGGAATAAGGAGACTTCTTTCCAATGACGGAGGAAGGAACTCGATTGATGAGATAGGTAGCCGTAAGAACAACATCCCCCCAAAAAATACTGAGGTACGTTCATATGAAACATCAAAGTTCTAGCAACATCCAACAGATGACGGTTTTTGCGCTCGGCAATCCCATTTTGTTGAGATGTGTAAGAACAAGATGTCTCATGAATAATACCTCGGGAAGTACAAAAGTTAACAAAATTGGAATGAAGATACTCACGAGCATTATCAGTGCGCAAGATTTTGATTGATATACAAACTGATTTTTTATTTCAGAATAGAAGTTTTGGAATAAAGTAAACACCTCAGACTGACACTTCATTAAGTAAACCCATGTCATACGAGTGTGGTCATCGATGAAAGTCACAAAATACTTGTATCCCACACGACTCATAATAGGACTTGGACAACAGATAAACACCTCCAGATTCAGCTTCCCCACCAATCTTCCTCCTTGTCTTTAGATCATGTATAACACAATGAGAAGGGAAGAAAGTCACTGAACAACTATGATTTTTAGTGAGTTGGCTGATGGAGAGCAAGTTGACAGGGAATTTAGGTAAGTAAAACACATTGTCAAGATTCAAATTGTCAGAAGTTGTTATGGAACCTGAACCTTGAACAGGTGATTCGGAGCCATCAGCTAGGCGAACATAAGGAAAACTAGAGATAGTATGAAATTTTGAAAACAGGTTCTGTTACCTGACATATGATTTGAAGCACCAGAATCAAGGATCCAGGACATACCAGAAGAGACATTAGCCGCTACCCCAAAAGAAGAAGTCATACTTGTGGAAGAGGAGGTGACACGAAGCACTCTAGCCATAGCGCTACTCAGATCATGAATAGTGTTATCAGCCATAAGTTGGGTTCTTACACCATGAAGCGACGATGGAAGCCCGTTCAGAAATTTTGCAACAAGAAATTCATCTCTTTGTTTTTTCAGTATAGAGGCATCAGCCACAAAAGGATGGTACGAGAGTAGCATAATATTCCTGCACAGATCCGTCTTCGTCCATTTTTAGATTAAAAAGATCGGAATACAGAGTAGCATAATAGCCAGCTGTACGGCGGCTGGGGTGAGGGGTTTTATATATATATATATATTGACTAAAAAGCCCTTCCTCACTTAAGCCCTTACTCGATTCAGTCCGAGTCCGATTCGAGCCCCGATTAAATCCACATACACGATTTGAACTCGACTCATACTGCGGCATCTTATGTTTAAAAAGGAAGGAACGTTTAACTAATAAAATTTCACAAAGCATAAATTATACCTTCTACTCGCGGTGATTTCGCGACTCGACCCGACTAACTCCAATTCGGTGGACTGCACCAAAAATAAATTTTATATTAGGAAACCTCGGGTCTTACACATAGGGACTTATCAGATATATTTTACAAAGTTTAAAGAGTTTTGATTTATAAAATGAAGATGAAGGATATAATAGTTAAGAGGTGTCAAATTCAGGGACCATGTGAAATTTACTCAAAATTTCAACATCTAAGATTTATGTAAAACCGGCCACTAATTCCCTAGGAGGGGTTCGGCCCTATCCTCATCATGGAGATCGGTCCTAAATTCTTTTGTACAATCAAATCTAGATTAAATGATCTAAGGGGGAGAGAGAATCGTCTAAAAAAAATCCATGAAAATTTGGAATTTATTCATCTAAAAATCATGATCAAGAACTACAAGAATCCTCCTTCCCTAAACCTATGGCCAACCAACCCTAGGGCTTGAGGGCATGCCCTAGGGTTGCTGCACCGTAAAATCCCCCATAAAACTCGGGTTTCATCATTAAGATTTACCGATTGACGAGAATCCTCAAGAATCGATCCATGAAAGAAGAAAGCCAAGAAAACCATGAGTAAGGGGTGGCTAGGCTTCGAAGAATAAAATCCATACATAAGGGGTTAAATCACTCACCCGTAGAAGGAAAGAAGGAAGGAAGAAAACTCTAAGTCCGAGCAACGATCGGAATCCGACGACAGCTCCAAATCCGGCCTCCTCTACTCGCTTCCTCCTCTCATCACGCCAAGGGGTGTGCAGCTCCTCCTTTGAGTCGTACAGTCCCCAAGGTGATATACATATATATATATATATATATATATATATATAGTGGCGGATCCAAAAAATTTTACTAGTGGGGGCAAATTAATACATAAAATTTCAAAAGTCGACACTTCAAATTTGCGCCGAAATGGAGGCTGTGTATCCTTATAAAAACATTTAAATAATCATTCACTTATTTAATTGTTAAAGAAATTATATTCATATATCTAACTATTTACTCAACAAATTTACTCCAAAATTTAATATCTATTTTAAAAAAATTAAAATTAATTAAAACCATAAATATAATAAAAAATTTAAAATATATTTAGAGAAAGTTTTAATCAAATTCAAATACAAAATTAAATTTAATCAAGAATAAGTAGCAGTTGAAGAAGTAGAAGCTAATTAAGGATGTAATTGTTCTAGTTGCTGCCGAAGCTTGAGAAGTAGAAGTAGAATGATGTAAGAAGTAGAAGCTTGCTGCAGAAGAATAGTAGCAGCAAGCTAATAATCATTAGCATCAAGCTATTTGACTTAAAGTGCATCTGAATAGTAGTAGCGGCGAGTTAAAAATGAGGGCAGTGGGGGCCACCAAAATCTCAAAAACTGATACGAGGTCAAGTGAAAAAACATGAGGTCAAAATTTAAAGTGGAGCTGAAGAGTAGTAGCAGCGAGCTAAAAATGGGGCAGTGGGGGCCAGTGGGCCACCAATTGTATAAAATACTATATATAAGATTTTTTTAAAAATTTCAGTGGGGGCCACCGCCCCCACCCTGTATCCGTCACTATATATATATATATATATATAAAGACTAACCGCCCCCCCTCAAGCATAAGTGGACCCAACCGTGCTCCCGGTTGCACCCACAGCCGGTTCCGGTTCAACTCCCGGACTGGACTCGGACTTCCCCCGAGCCCAACATATAATTTAAATATAATTAAATAAAATTTTCTCCCTGTGTATCAGGACCATACCTTGACTTATATCTTCCAGCGTTTCGTTCAGCCCGCGTCGACGCGCATTCTCAAATTCCTGCTGGAACCAAAATAGGCCAACGTTAGATTTTCGCGAGGGAAGCGCCTCAAGGAGAATATGGCGCGGGGGCCTGCACCTGTGTGTGCCCCGCGTCATTTCAACTATGTATAATAGTGCCCACAACAGTGTAGGGGCACATGCATGGTCCTCAGTTCTGCGTGTGTGGACAAGTTGTTACACAAAAATACATGTATATTATAGTGCTGTACATGCACTAACAGTTTGTATGCACAGGCAAATAAAACATCTGTTAAGCTATAATCTCTTTGCACATTCATGGTTCATTGTGTACTAGAGTTTCATCATTAAGAAACATACTATACAGCATGGCTTTAAGTTTTGCGGTGTGTTACCGCTACCAGACAGGATGTACCAGTCTGACAAGGTGCTATTGCCAGCTGTACAACTATACCAGGCAGTACTGCATAGAGTTTCATGCGGGCCTCTTGGCTCGGATCAGGATGAGTTGGTGGTACCAGTACTGAGATTTTAAAACCTTGATGTTTGTCTTATTTTTCGAGCACTAATTCATAAAAGAATTGGTTTTTTAGAAGAAACAGTTCTCTATAAGTGGAAATAGAAAGATTATCTTAAAATCATCGACATGTTATACCAATACTTTTAAAAATAAAACTACCCTGCTTCACTCAATCCATAATGCTTCCACTTCCAACCACACGCCATTCATGAATTGTGGTTTATTTTATACTAGTACACGCCTCTCTCAATGTATTATGATGCTCATGATATTATTCTAGAAATCAGGATGTAATTTGAGCAATGGGTACCATGATTTTCAGGAATTAGATTTCTTGTTTGAGGCTAGGAACAGCATAAAATGTTTGGACAATTTTAGGAGGCTATCTCCTCATACAGCACATAGCATATATGCCCCTAAAGTCTACTGGAACCTGAGTACCTCTAGACTTCTGACTATGGAATTTATGGATGCTCCAGAAATAACTGATGTGAAAGCTATAAGAAGCCTTGGACTTGAGCCAAGTGATGTTTCAAAATTAGTAAGTCTGTTTACATTATATATCTTTCTCATCCATAGACTATACAATATCTTATTTTCCACCCAAATAATCCAGGTCAGCCAAGCTTTTGCAGAGATGATTTTTAAGCATGGATTTGTTCATTGTGACCCACATGCTGCCAATATGATGGTCAGGCCTTTGCCATCAAGTAAATGGAATATTTTTGGTATGAAGCTTGTTCTGCATGTTGATTTTAACCTACACATTTTGAAGGATGTACTCATTCATATAGTTTTTTGGATAAATTGAAAACTATATGTAAGTTTCATGCTTCAATTTAACATGAGGGCAAGCCTTGATATCACAAGGTTGCTCCTTGACCGAGAGGTGACTAGGTGGAGACCTGCATTGGTGGCACTCTTATGTGCACTCATTGTTCTTCTTTAGTCTTCAAATTGCTCCTTGACCGAGAGGTGACTAGGTGGAGACCTGCATTGGTGGCACTCTTATGTGCACTCATTGTTCTTCTTTAGTCTTCAAATTGTGATCCAGTTTCTCTCTGCATGCTGTGGCCCTTTTGAAGGCAACCTAACCATGTAGCAATCTATGCCTGCAGATGCCAATATCCTCATCTATTGTTTAGAATGAATATTTATTTATCTTGGATGCTTCATGTTTATCATAAGTTGTAAAGTCCCAACTATTTAGGGTTAGCTTTATGCATGTTTTCACCATTGAGCACCAAGGCAAAACTTCTAGCTATACAAGGGCATTTAAATCCCCTTTATTGTTTCTCTCAGAACTTTCCTAGGTATTCATCTATCTCTTTTCTTTCTATTAATATTAATCAATTGTACACATTTGCTATTGTGGTTGGTCTGTATGATATGCAGGGAGAAAAAAACCACAATTGATACTACTTGATCATGGTCTTTATAGAGAGCTTGATTTTTCAACTAGAACAAACTATGCTGCACTTTGGAAGGTAAATTTAACTTTTATTCTTATAGTTGCTTGCGATCTTTTAACTGCATATTTAATTGTTTTGAGTTCACCTTTGTATCCAGGGTCTAGTTTTTGCTGATGTTAATGCCATTAAGGACAATTGTGTGAAACTGGGAGCTGGTGAGGATCTTTATGTTCTATTTGCAGGAGTACTCACTATGAGACCTTGGAGAAAGGTCATTGATCCATCTGCAGACCATCTGATTGTGCAAGGCAATGATGCCGAACGTTCAGAACTGCAGGTAGTTTGCTATCGTCAGTCTGTGTAAAATTGGCTAAAAATTTTGATCTCAAAGCCTGCTTTCTGTTATGTATGTTTGATTTAACTTATAATAGATCTCTCACTTTGTAGCCTTGAGGAATGAATTATTTTAAGTTTCCAAACAAGATTGGCTTTGGAATTAGACTTGATTGATCAGTCTAGTCAGGGAAATAGGAATCTGGTTGGGTTCTACTATCAAGTCTTAATTGTGTGCGATTGACTTGGATAAAATTAGCTGACTCAGTTAAGATTTCCCTGAACTATGTGAATCATCCAGGTTAAATAATTGAACCAGTATAATAATTCCCATTGGTACCAGATACAGAGTATCTTTAAGACAATTAAGCAACTGTACCTTCAATCATCATCACCAAAAACAATCCTCCTGCTGTATATGGAACATAAGGAACAAGATAAGCAAACCTATGCTAAGGAAGAAGTGGAAAGTAGAGTCTTCTCTGCTACATTATTTGCTTTGCCATTGTCCTTTGCGTACCTACCTGGGCCCCTACCACTTATGCCATATGAAATGTGTCATAGGAAAAGAGGAAAGTAGAAGAGAAGTAAAAAAAGAAAACATAATAGAAGAGAAAAAGAAAGGAAATGAAAGTAAAGGAGGAAATAGAAACGAAACAAAAACATACATATGTTTTTATATTATATTGTATTTATTTTTAATTGGTTTTTGACACTTACTAAGAAGCTGCCACTGGATTTTTGGTGGCCACAAGAAAGAACTCCTTTTGGAATTAGTTTATGGGTATTTTTTAAATTTGTGTAGACACTGGTACATGTCACTCTTAGCTCACAATTTCTTTTCTAAGCAAATAAATATGCACTAAACAAACTTTTGACAAATTCTAGTGTAGAAATGCTGACTAGTGGTAATGTCAGAGGAAGGTGGCAATAGCCAACTAGCATGGTTTTTTAACTTTTTAAGTTCTTAACTTCTCCAAAAGTACCTTGTGAAAATTTGTTATCAAGTTATTAAATATCTGATGAGTAAAGTGGAAGATCTTTTATAAGCTCAAATATGCCTTTGTTGTTGTTGAATGAATTTGGTCAAGCCTCTTTCTTAGCATGGACCTTGAGGGTTTAGCTGATTTCTGGAACTTCTGTTGTGTAAGCTAAGTGTTGAAACTGATTTACTTTCCACACTATTACATAATGTTGCAGGAGATATTTCCATAACTAAAATCAAACACGTGATTGATGTATTTGATGGAACCTGTAATTCGGCATGGTGCAATGAGGTTTAATGCTCCCTGTTTAGTTCTCTAGGTTCGTTGTGGAAATTGGTTGTTACCACCAGTTCTATTTAGTAATCAAGGACATGTTGACATGCTCTAGCTCACAATTACTATCTAAAGTTCACTGTGGTGTAGAATGCTTTAATTGTTAGAATCTGATGTGTTGGATTATTCTGAATTCTTCTACAAAATTTAATCGCTAAGGCTACTTTTGATTTGGATTAAGGATGACAAAAGGAACTTCATTGCCACAACAGGAAGTGAAAATGCACTAGTATCAACACCTCACATTGTCAACAGGAAAATGGAAGTAGAATTTGGTAAATAAAAAGTTGAAAGGGGTAGATCAAGAAGTTGACTCAGTCTGTTGGTATTTAGTAGGTTGAATCGAGTAACCCATAAGGAAATTCTGTGTATCTAGTGTTTGGCACTAAGCCTTATTAAGCCATCCTGTTTTATTTGGAGTTAGTAACGTGAATACTATAAGAAGGTGGTGAGCAATAATACAGAAGCATATTTCCTCCTAAAAATTATTGTGCTTTACCATGAGATTGAGAGTTCTCTCTTAACAATGAGCTTGTGTTAAGTGATGAATTTGAAGTGCCACCTCAGACTTATTCATTGGTCCGACTTGGCCCCAAGGTCATTCTCACTGATGAATTGGTAATTGTTGGTTTACCCACAGATGCTCTAGAGACTAGAGTTGAAGCTTGCTATAAGCTAGCCAAAAAGTTTAACCCTTAATCCTGATAAGTGACTTTGTGTTTCCGTTATTTTTGTTAGATGTAATCATTTTTAGAAAATAAGAAGTATTGTTAGTTTTGACATTTTATCCGTAACCCTGAACCAAAAGACAGTTTAACTGACCAAATGACGCTTGATCTGCCTTTTTGAGGTGTAAAATATCGTTTTTATTATAGCTATACAATAAGACTTGTACTGTTTAGTTATAATGAAACAACCTTTTTACTAACTATGAAGCGATACAGAACATTGGTGGGAGGTTCATGCACTATGATCACTCCCCCTTTTAATAAGCGCATAATCTATAAGATAGAATCTGTGTAAGTTTTGAAGCTTAAGTTAGTATCAAACTATTCTACTGATGAATAACTATATATGAAGCTTAAGTTGCTCTTATTTTTGTTTCCTTGATCCAGACATATGCTGCTCAGTTATTTCCTCAAATATCAGAGCTGCTTCGAAGACTACCGCGTGTTATTTTATTGATGCTGAAAACCAATGACTGTTTACGATCTGTCAATCATGCCCTGGTAAGCTATGTGCCTGTCTTAATGCCGTAGTCAGCTTCAATCGGTATCCTATTTGTTTACCATAATTTTGCATGTTGAGTTTGTTTTGTTCCTTCTATAGTTACACACCTGAACATCATGTGTAGCATGCGAAGCTCAACTTTGTTTAGATTTTTCCGTTGGAACTAAATATCTGTTTAAACTGTGATTAAATGAATAAACTGAGTAGTACGATGGTGCAGAGCTTACTTGCTTGTCTTTTCTAATTGATGTTCATATGCTTCTTTCTTTGCACAGTTGCAAGGTTCTTCCCTAGAAACGTTTTTTATCATTGGCAAGATCGCTTCTGAAGCAGTACTAGACTCCAAAAGAGTTACAAATGCAGGATCCTTCATTGGGAGCATACGTATTTGGCTGGAGGAGATGTTGCTGGAAGCTCGAATACTCGGCCTGAGAATGGTGATGCAGATCCTACAGCTTAAGAAAGCTATTGAGAGCAGTTAATCTGATTTTAGCAATATAGTTATTGTTGATGCTCCTGTGTCAAATTTTGTTCTTTCTATTATTGGTTTATTTATTTCATGCTGCATTATTTTTCAATAAATGGATACAAACATAGCTTTTGATGTATAGGAACCATGAAGGCATGAACGAGAGTTTATCTTTGAATTTTACAAATGTAACTTCATAATAGAAATTAATATGCAGAATTATTCAGCGTTTTCTTATAGTGCAACATTTGCAAATTTCTTTTAATGCTAACTAAATGGGAAAAAAAAAATAACTTAACGAAAAACTCAATTTTCCTCTGGCTCTATCCCAGTGAAAAATAGATTTCACGAACTCTGAGGAATAATGCAGTATACACGAGATCCTAAGTCCAGCACAGTAAGACTGGCATCCTCGCATCCAGTGAAGAACAGTCTCTCCTCTCCGCCGAGCCTGCGCCGCCAACTCATAAGGAAAAAAGGCCACTGCACTTGAACCTCTTTGCCTGACAATTATCGACAAGTTATATATAATATATAAGACTCATTTCGCGTTAAGAGCATTTTTGTCATCAAATACCTGAGATGGGCAGGACTCTCTTGCCAGCTTTTTTGTCCTTGGCTTTGTACTCATTCAGGAGAAAGCAGAGGGTTTTAATCAAGTTAGGATACTGTTTCACATCTGCAAGCAGCAACGGGCCAAGTCAGCCGAGTTATCAAGCATCACATTCGGGGAAGGGAGCAAAAACATACACAATAAGATGTCGCTGGCGATGACCAAGTCCCAGTCTGGTTCGGATTTTGGAAAACGGTCACCCCATGTATCTGAGACATTCAACAAGAGCACAAGAATAAGAAACCATTTCAGATAATTCAATGTGTTTCTTTGCAAAAATCTGAAAACCCTGCTACTTCAATATGTTTCTTTACTAAGCACGTGATCACAACAATTCACTGCCTGCCAGCAGCTAATTCTGACTTAACTGTAATTTATATTAAAAGCGTAATATACATTCAAAATAATCCTCGTCCAATAATATACTACAAGAGTAAAAAACAACTCTTTCCATGCATATACATTCATTGAGTGGACCACATGAAAAATTGTCACGAGTATAAGAGGTGAAAAGTAGTATTGCAATACTACGTTACTCTAAATTGATTGATGGGTTTAAGTCATATCATTCAAATATACACAAATTTTATATTATAGCCAAATTGTACAAGTTTTTCTCTCTGTATTAATCCCATCATTTTATTTCATTATTATAAAATATTTACCATATATTATGTCTCCAAGTTTGATGTTATTGGCCATCAATGAGAAGATAAGCATCCTACATTCACTTAGCATAAACAATGATTGAATATAGCTTTACAGTCCATTTGCAGAAATGATTGAATTAGCTGTACAGTACATGGTCCCAAATAATGTGCAACTGTATAAAAGACAAAGGCTAAACAATAGTTGAGTTAGCTTTCAAGTGCAAACAACATTTTTCATCCAGGCTGAACAAATTCTTACGGTAATTCTATATGGAAGTGACATTAAGAAATGAAGGAAAGTGAACTGTCCAATAAAGTAACTAATAACACTAACAGTACAGTATTAGAAGAGATCTTGGTCTTGAAGAATCACCATCACAAAACAATTCTTTGGATATCTTGCTCAAACTCTAGATTTATGCAATCTTGCTTCCAAAAAATATGTGGAGGTTGTTAGTTATTTGTGCAGTACTTAGTAATTCAATCTTCCATGTATTTTAGAATTCAAGGATCCTGGTTGGGAGGCAAGTGAGTCTGATGCATTTCTAATTTCAAATGGTTCATTTATCATCATACTAAGGTTTAAAATCTCGGTCGGTACGGTACGGTAAGTCCGGTATTTACCGGTTTTTTAGGTTTCCGGTATACGATATACCTGGTATTTGAAAAAACCGGGTATATTGTGTATACCGGGCGGTATATGGCGGTATGATGCCATATACCGCCCGGTATGGGCGATACCGGGCGGTATGTCACGAAAAAAAAAAAAAAAAAAATGGCCGGTATGCATTTTCATACCGGTCCGTACCATGTGTTGGTACGGTACGGTACCGGTATATACCGGTACCGGCCGGTGACCGAAACCGGTACCGGTACCGAGATTTTAAACCATGCATCATACCAGAGTAAAAGAGCAAAACCACTTCTAAAGTTTTAATTAATCGTTAGCAATCTTTACACTCAAATCATTATCCATTCAAGTATGGTAGTTTACATGTAATTATCCACTTAAATCAGTGGCGAAGCCGGGACCCCAACTAAACTAAGGGGTATGACATTTTTAAGTATATTATAAATCAAATAAAACTTCTGGATTGCGCCCAAAATTATGCAACCCATAAGCATCTCATCCCTTACCAAATAACAAATTCCGAATATCAAAGTCCCTTTTCATTTCCCCCCCTCAAATTGGTCAAATCCATCCACTTCCTAATCAAGAACACTCAGTTTGATCAAGTTCACTCAGTTCTTGGCCAAATTAGTTCAATTC
Organism: Canna indica; assembly: GCA_034359265.1. Classification (NCBI taxonomy): domain Eukaryota; kingdom Viridiplantae; phylum Streptophyta; class Magnoliopsida; order Zingiberales; family Cannaceae; genus Canna; species Canna indica. The sequence goes on from CP136892.1 coordinate 20,022,157, forward strand.
ATAATTAGATTTGCCCACTTCCAAGTTAACCTATTTAAAAAAGTCGATTTGGGGGGATAAAAAAGAAATTCAAGATTTGCTATTTAGCAAGCAATGGAAATGAGCTACACTAATTTTAGATGCAGTCAAGGTTTTATAGAAGTTTCATTCCTATTATTAATATTATAATATACAAGTAAAGTGATTTAAAGAAAAAACTTATCAAATAAGATTTAAATACACATCAAATTTTACTAATTCAAAATAAAATATTTTATAATAAAAAAAGTACAAAACAATTTCCTTTATAATTATCTTTTACAAGTTTTCATGTTATGAAAATACTATAAATTAACTCATTAATATTAACCTAAGTAATTAATTTATTTAAAATAAATCTGAGTAATAAGAAATTTAATTTAAATAAAACTAATGTAAGTGATGTAATATAATTAATTTAGTTACAATTAACTGATGCAAAATAATTTAATTATAGTTAACTTAAATAATTTAATTAAACTTAAGTTATTTATCCTAATTAAAAGTCGAAAAAACAAATAAAAAATATGGAAACCTGAGGTAATATATTTCTAAATAAATATACATATACAAATTAATTATATTAAATATTTGAGGGGACACCCCTCCTTTCAAGTGGAAGAGAATCAACTTTATTAGTTAACATGTCTTCAGAAGGAATGCATTTTGCAATAATACAATATATGTCAAGGTTGCAGAAGAGTTCATTAGTTGATATGCTTTATGAAGAATCCATTTTTCAACTATGAACCGACATGAATCTAAGAACCAAGCAAACTTACGCTTGACGTGTGGCAACACAGGCAACTCATTAGCTCTACAATTATAAGCTATATTTTCTTCAATCTCTACATCATCAAAATCTGAGGTTGTAATGTCTACTCCAAATGACCTTTGCAAAAAGATGGCTAAAGCTCCAGTTCCACTGTTACATTCAGAAAAAAAAAACTTATATTCTAAAATAAAAACTAGCTACAACAAGTAACCATAGCAATATAAAATAAAAACATAAAAAGTATGAACATAGTAAAACGAAATATGTAATCATTTACTACTAGCGACCAGCTAATTTTTAAGATAAGTTTGACCAGCTTTAAATATCTTGTGGTATTACAAGATTATATCCCTTCTATTAAGATAAGTATTTCATTTCCCTAAATGAATTTGGTGTAGAGATCCAGATTAATAAGAGATCATGAAGCACTCAGTCTACTCAGATATAATCAATTCTGCATCATCCCATAACTGAGAAGCCAATTTGCAATCTTTTGTACTTGCCTTACAATATATGACAACAATGATTTACAAGATTAGATGAAAACTTATAAAATTTTGTTTTCATCTAATCAGTGTTCTTGTCCAGGCTGTCGAGTATCACAGAATCATTCTCCACCCAGATGTTTTGGAAATTTGAATTAGGGGTGTCCATTCAATTTGAAATGTAGCACAAACCAAACCATATTTTTCTAAATTTTTCAAACTAATTTTTCTTTTCAAACCAAGCCAAATATTTTTCCGGAATTTTGTAGTTCGATTTCGTACAATTTGATTTAAACCAAAATCCTATGTTTATTTTTTATTAGTTTTTATTAGTATTTTAAATAAAATATATTATAAAAGTAACATAAACATATAAGCAGTTACAAAATGATTTTTAATCAATTATTATCATTCTAAATATAATATAACATAATACAATACTGATATAAACATTTAAAAATAATGTAAAATTTTAATTAAGAAAAATAAAATGTTGGTTTTTGGTTTGGTTTTAAATTTACTACCAAAACCAAAACCCAACTGACATTAAATTTTCAGTTCAAAACATGATGACTCACATGAGTAAATTTCAAAAAATCAATAGCAAGATATGAAAGATCTATTAGCCGCGCCGCTCGTACACTCCTTTGATCTCACAGCAACAGAACCAAAACTTTCAGAAAAATCAAATTAAACTTCAAATTTTGGTTTGTTTTTCAGGTTGAACCAATGTTTGGACACCTCTAAATTGAACCTGTTTCAACTACTGATTCTAGAACCAAAGCTCCCAAAATACATGACTCTACAATATGCAAGACTCTTTCCATCTGAAAACCATATATTCAAAAGTCACCCATATAGTTAATTCAACAATGTAAATCAGGGACTAAGTTCAGCTTGCACCAATCTGAAGGTGGTATTTCCCACTTGATGAGTAAGTTATGGGTTCAGAACCAAAGCTTACTGATATCATCACTTTTAATCGGCCACCAAGAGGTGAGACCAACCAAGTTTCTGCTTCCTGGATGCACCAAGCTTGTTGCCTTCTTTCTCATCGTGTACCTGCCAAAGGACGCAATGAGGGATTGTATCCCTTGATATGTCCCCTTCGACAAGTCACGGCGCCGGCAAATCTTGTACTGACCAAGTTTCATCTTCTCAGATGCACCAAGTTTCCTGCCTTCTGTCTTGCCCACTTCATGTCCCTATAAAAGGACGCAATGAGGGATCAATCCCTTGACATTCCCTCTGACTATCAGACACCAGCAAGTCTTGTAAGGATTTAGCTTTAAGGAAAGAGGGTATCCTAGGGATTGGAATTCAAGGGAAAAGGAGAAGACTGAAGAAGCTAACATTGCCCCTTATGGGCCATTTATACCTCCTCCATCGTGAGCACTCCTCAGGAGCCTAAAGGAAAGAGGCTCATCCTCTGTATAATGACCACATCCTGCTTTATCACAACTTCAGGTGTTTATCATTGACTCATTTATTTCCCATGAGCAGCTTAATCCTTCTAAGCCTGAGCTGCTGATCTTGCTGGCTCGAGTTGAAGATTATTAGGGCCCAACAAGCCCTCTTAAGCCCAACACGAGTCATAAACCATGCAAGTAAAGCCCCAGTTGAACTGCACACCTCATCCACGTGATGCCTGATATTTGGTGGGGTGTTCAGTGATTAGTAATGTCCCATCACTTACCAAATGTATACTCTACAATATAGTCTCTATTAGATTTCAAAATGTTAAATCTATGGTCACCATTACTCAAGAATGTAAATTGTCTAGAATTCAGCTTGTAACAAACTGCGACTCTGAAAAATGGTATATTGGTGTTTCTCCCTATTGAGCAGAGAGATGTTATCAGGTTCCCCCAAGAAATTACATGCCAATAGATAATATAGATAAAAATCTATCGCGTATTTCAGATCCATGACGGAGCTTCTAAGCAAAGGGAGCTCCTAAGCAAGTTCTCTTATGAATATCAAGACCTTGATCTAACCATTGACGACCATGGGCCTCTAAATTTATCAGAAGAAAATTTGAAAAGCAACCAGCATTTAACCAAAAAGTGCGTATGATAAGTATATATCCAACTTGTGCTTTTGCTTGCCCTTTCATAGAACTCCTAACACTTCACTAGTCAGAAGCTTACTGAAATGCACATTTTACAAAAAAAGTTTTAACCCTGTGAGGTATAAGCCAAATCCAAGCTCACTTTCAACAAGGCCAATCCAAATAACCTAACTGAGTCATGTCCCTATAAAAGAAAGTTTGTGCTTCCAACTGAAGCTCCCCTATGCTATTAAAGGATTATATCAAGATATTCTATCAGAGAAGATCCAGTAAATTCACATAACCAGTAAATTCACATAAGAGATTCTATTATATAGCCCAGGGTAAGGCCAAACGGAACTATAAACGATCATCTTCCATCTATTACCTGCTAGTCATTTGTACATTAACTTACTAGTTACTACTGTACATAAGAGTGCTTACTTTGTGCTGTAAATATGAGGAAGAATATTTCATACTTTCGGAATTTAAGCCTTTGAATATTTATCCTGTTGTAAATGTTGAGTAGAGGGTACCTTCAACAAACACCTAGGAGACAGTTTCAGGCTCAGAAGCTACTTAAATTATGTTGGTTATGCAATTTTCTCCTAAACCTGAATCCAGAAAGGGTAAAACATTTTTATTTAAATGGAATTATTACACGAAGCAAATAGCAGATGATAGATTTAGCAAGAAAATGGAAGAATAGCAATAGTGAATTAGAAAGATGTTTTCAGGAAGTTTTAGCAGTCACAAAAATTATCAAACATCAAAGAAGGATCACGAGAAGGAAACATTGTCAAGATATTGGCCGGCCAACACCCCCACCCCCCCAAAAAAGAGTGTCAGACAGACCCCTATGTTTCCAAAATTGGAGTTGAAATCCTTAGAATTTAGAGGAAAATTACGTAAGGATCTCAAACAGCAGTACAGAAAGGGGTCAAACAACTATGTAGAAAGAATGCTAGTTTAAATGTAGTATTAGTCTATAAGTATTATTAACCTCTAAAATACTATTACTTTTTTTTCCTATCACTAATATAGTATCTTCTTCCCTCAATTAGTTATCTAAAATGGTCTTAACACTTCTCCAAAATCCCATTTAGTCTTACTTTACTAGTTCATGACAAGTGGTATTGGTTAAAGAGGACTGATGGGTCTACTTTCATTAACTCCACCTTGATCATTTTGGACTAATGGTTTAGGCCTACGAACTTAATAGGCTAGTTATCTATTTTGCCATCCAGGTGGGTTGTGACAATTGGTATATGAGCATAAGATTGCAGAAAACTGAGGATTAGGATTTCACCTTAGGATCATAGGGCATAAGTTCTACTTGCATCTAATTTGATTGCTGAGTTGTTTATCTTGAAGTTGTTATATTTTTATATTGTAGAGTAAATGTGTGCTCCCCAGTTGCTCTAGTTCAGTTGGGGGTCAAGTTGGTAAAGGCAATGGTCGAGGTTGGCTCAGTAGAAAGACTGCTGTTCTCAGGGGAGTGGGTGCAATTGTTAAGGGAATAAATGCAAGAGCCAGTCAGGCTAACAATGGAGCATGAGTCAAGATAGACATGTTGTTAAGGTCACTCTTGGGACTACCCAAGGAGCTACTCAAAGTGGTCAAGTGTGGGATGGAGATTATTATGTCCCTGTAGATGTGTCACTAGGAGAGAATACTATGTTAGATGAAAAATTGAGCATGTTGCCCTTAGTGAGGAAGGCATCACCTAGGGACAGAGGGGATTGTTGTGTGAATTGAAGGCCCAAATTCCTCTATGTGCAAGTGATGTTACAATCCAATTTTAGAAATTAATTGTAAATTATACTTTGGGTTAAAAATCTGTTTCATTTGGTCAATTGTTAATGAAGATTATTTATTTATTTATTTATTTAATATAGTGTCAACTTATTTATTTATTTTAGTGAATCAAGGATTAATTTAGACAATTCGTTGGGTAATTTTAATTTAGTTTGAATTCAAATTTAATTGTGGATTGGATGGATCTAATTTAATTTGACATTATTTGATTGATTACATAGCTAATTAATTTAATTAGTGTCAATATGATTTTTCTTGAAGTTAACTCATGGTTTAGGAAATTTAGTTGAAAGCTCCATTGGGATGGACTCCAGGTTCAATTCAACTATATAGAGTTCGATCCATGAGTTAAGTTAATTGAATTTATGTTACTTCCTCTTACTTTATTTAGTATTAGTAAACATTATCAACTTATAGATGCCATGACATGTTTGCTCGTATAACTTATCAAATGGAAATTAACTAAAAAAATATGGGAAAATATTTCTTTCTTATATTCTTTTAGTATCATACTTTCATCTATGAATCCTATGGTGTGAGTATCTAATTTTTAAAATAGTATTAGAACAATATCATGAAAGTATACTAACAAATGAAGTTCAAGAAGGCCAGCTGTGATAGTCACAGTTGGTGGCAACACCTTATAAGTTGCCTAGAGATCTGGGGTTCGAACCCCAACATGGTCCCCTTTGTGTGGTTTGTAATATCCTTCTGTGTGTGAAAGTGATCTTTGTTTATCCAGTTATGTACTTGATTGTACTCCTAATTCTCATTCTAGAAATGAACTCACTACCTTTGACAAAAAAAAGAAAAAAATGAAGTTCAAGAAGAAAAAAGAAAAAAAAGCAGCTTTTGTTTAATATGTATGATAAATATGCTGAAAATTTAAAAATGTAAAAAACAACATCTTCATCCAGTTCTTCTTGATTAACTTTTAGTTCTGAACATTTAGATTAGATACATTTTTTAAAATGTTTCTAGTAGACAGTAATTTACCAAGTTTAGTTAATGTAAATGAATTGTCTTTTAAATTTACATAAGATCATTCTTCTTTTAATAAAAAATAGATAAATTTGGTATTTAGTCATGGTAAAAACTATATATTATAAGCAAATTCTTACACAGTGATTTCCGCTATATCATGAGATCTACTAAAACCCCTCCCATGTGTAGAGTTATCTCCTAGTCATGTTTTAGTGTAGATAACACCATAACAAGGTACTGGATGTCAAATAGAGTTGAATGATTCCAACTAGCAAGAAAATGCATGTTTGCTTAAAGTTTTGGTTAGATATAAAAGATAGATTGTAAGATCAAGAAAACCATGACTTTTAACTTCTATATACGAATCAGATGTTGGAAGTAGAATTTATCCTTTGCTGCAGCATGACAAATGGAGTTTGAATCAATAAATAAAAACAATGTAAAACAAATTATAAAAAAATGTAAATAACCAAGTAGACTTTGGTGCAGTCTATATTTATAAAAGTTTTATTTTTGTGTTAATTTTGCTTACATTTCTAATCTTCTACTTTTTATTCTCAATTCATAATTAAATTATATTTTATTGTAAATATTTTAATCTTTTGATTTTTTTTCACTTTTAAATTTTAGATTTTGAAAATGTTTTTCATCTTATAGTATTGTATTTTTTGTATCTTTTATTTTTTTCCAACTAATTTTCGAATTTTGAAGTTATATCTTTTCATATATATTTAATTTTTAAATTTAAACTTATTCAAAAAAAATTGGGTGGCATGTGGTTCCACCCGAGAACAAGTGTTGGTCGGTCACACGTAGTGCTGGGATGAAGGATTGAAAATCAGAGGCATACCACAACTTGTTTACTCACGCATAGTTCCCGACATGACCTGTCAAGGCCCAAAACTAGAGTAGCGCGACCGGTGCTAGGGTACATGACCATGCCCAGAAGCCTAACTCAGATATCACATAACCATATAACAAACCACAACAATTCAAATACCAACAACCCAAAAGAATAATAAAAACTAAACAACTTCAATCCACTCTTTAAAAGAAACGCGGAAACATGAATATCCATACCAAAATGTGAATTAAACAATGTTTGAAACAAGAAATGAAAATAAAAGTAACTTGTAAAATTCAACTATAGGACTCTATCTGACTCAGACCACAACTCTAACTCTAACTCCGACATGTCACGAGATATACCCTGAGCCGTGCTACCTAGTACTCCAATATAGGGACTTAGTGAGTGGCTCGGTCCTGAGCCTACCACGGTCTACAGATATATATGAACATGATAATGATATAATAAGCAATATTCATAATGTAATCAACCAACATTAAAGTATAAGGACTAATTCATAACACCAGAAGCAAATAAATATTTCCATGCCAGTCCAATTCAATCCGTAATTAAATAATACATGAAAGAAATCATACCCCCATGCATGCATATATCCAAGCAATAGGAGTCGGTCACTAGGACATGCCTAGTGAGCTTCCGCCGCCCATGGTTCCTGAGCTAGGCAAGCCCTCTAGCCTCAATAACTCAGTTTGGTTGGGAAAAGCCCTGGTCCGTCATCGCCACACTGACGAGGTTTCCCGGTCCACATCCCATCCACTCATCAGCCAAACCGAACCCCATCTCATTCACAAGCACAAGCATGTTACATATAATGAATGCACCAATACCATATAAGCCTAGTTCACCCAAACTAAATATTGTTAAGTATATGCCTAATAAGATAACACAGTTGTTTACTACCTTCCGATTTAAATTATCCCAATACAAAAATTTGAGTAAATTAGTCCAGAAATACCAAGCTGAAATTAAACACCTAATTTTAGAGACTTTCATGCTAGGATCTAATAATTATGCACAACATGATTATCCCACGGAAACGACATCCCAATATCATAAAGTTTGGCCATTTCTTTCTAGGTATGATAAATTTTCTAATGATGCATCTATCTAGTACTTATGTGTTCATGCTAGTACCCCAACTTCTTGAATTTCTACCTGGCTATTCCACATACAATTCCTAAAGATACATACTTTTAATCCCATATGGTTTCTACCAAGCATAATTAAACATATAATCTAGATATACCATAATTAAACATATAAATCACCCCAACTCATACTAGTACAACAAATAAGTGCACAATATATATATCATCCATGAAATTTACACCTAATGAGGCACTACCCTAATTGCTAGGTCCGGCCAACCCTAGTTGACCTTTAGGGCTGCCACATAATCTCTTCCTCCTTAAATAAAAAAACCAGATTCATCCACTAAATTACTAATCATAAATTATTACTACCAACATCTCAATTCAACATCAAAATTCCAACCTCCCTTGCGTTTGTAGCAGGCGGCCACAGGGAGAAAAAACAAGAAAAAAAAGAGCAAGGACACATGCGGCCACACAACCTAGGGTTTCAATTCCACATTCAATCACACAATCAATTAATCCAAGAATAAAACCCATTCACTAAGGTTGCCAATCATTCAGTCAATAAATAAATATATTTAATTGAAAAAAAAATCAAGATTTCCTCTTAACAGTAGGCGGCACCAAGAACCAATATTTACAACACCTAGGTTTGCATGAATTAAATCTTCAATTCTAAGAAGAAATCAGCATGAGGAATTCAACCAAAATCCGCTTAAAGAAAGGATAAAAAATCTAGAAGAAAATTTCAGATTTCTCGTCTATAAAGGGGCGGCCAAGGAGAAGAGGGAAACCAAAATTCTTGACAGGAATAACCACTCACCGGAACGAAGAACAAAGGAAGACGACGATCCTCCGTCCCCTCGAGTCGACAATCATTGGCGACGAACTCGGCTTCCCGGATTCCTGTGCCTCCCCCTCCTCTCTCGTCTCCTCTCTACTGTGGACTCGTGCGGCTCTTTTTCCAATAGTCGTACGAGTCTCTCTCTCTCTTTCTATATATATATATATATATATATTTATATTTTATATTTACAAGTTTACCCTAACCTAACCCAAACCTGATTCCCTACCTAACTCGATCAATTTTCATCCAAATCGGACTCCGATCGAACCGTTGGACTCGACTCGAACCTCACTCGACCTCAACCCACTAATATATCCAAAAAAAAAATACAACATGCGCAAAGGGCCTTACCTTAATTCGCAACGTCCGGCATTTCTCCTAAAATTCGAGCACGAATTTTCTTTAAGGGGGGAATTGTTATACCCACAATTTTTCTAAATTTTATTAAATTGTTCCAACGGGAAAATTTGGATGTGCATTGGAGAGGGCCGAGAGAAATGCTGGATGTTGCGAATTAAGGTAAGGCCCTTTGTGCATGTTGTATTTTATTTTTGGATATATCAGTGGGTTGAGGTTGAGTGGGGTTCGAGTCGAGTCCAACGGTTCGATCGGAGTCCGATTTGGATGAAAATTGATCGAATTAGGTAGTGAATCGGGTTTGGGTTAAGTTAGGGGTAAACTTGTAAATATAAAATATATAGAGAGAGAGGGACTCGTACGACTATTGGAAAAAGTGCCGCACGAGTCCATAGTAGAGAGGAGGCGAGAGAGGAGGGGGAGGCACAGGAATCCAGGAAGCCGAGTTCGTCGACGCGAGGGGACGGAGGGTCGTCGTCTTCCTTTGTTCTTCATTCCGGTGAGTGGCTATTCCTTGTCAAGAATTTTGGTTTCCCTCTTCTCCTTGGCTGCCCCTTCATAGAAGAGAAATCTGAAATTTTCTTCCAGATTTTTGATCCTTTCTTCAAGTGATTTGGGTTAAATTCCTCGGGCCGATTTCTTCTTAGAATTGAAGATTTAATTCATGCAAACCCAGGTGTTGTAAATATTGGTTCTTGGTGCCGCCTACCGTTAAGAGGAAATCTTGATTTTTTTTTTCCAATTAAATAGATTTCTTTATTGACTGTATGATTGGTAACCTTAGTGAATAGGTTTCTTGGATTAATTGATTGTGTGATTGAATGTAGAATTGAAACCCTAGGTTGTGGTTTGTGTGGCCACATGTGTCCTTGCTCTCTTTTTTTCTGTGGCCGCCTGCTAAAAACGCAAGGGAGGTTGGAATTTTGATGTTGAATTGAGATGTTGGTAGTAATAATTTATGATTAGAAATTTAGTGGATGAATTTGGTTTTTTGATTTAAGGAGGAAGAGATTTATGTGGCAGCCCTAAAGGTCAACTAGGGTTGGTCGAACCTAGCAATTAAGGTAGTGCCTCATTAGGTGTAAATTTCATGGATAATATATATATATATATTAATTCACTATTGTGCACTTATTTGTTGTACTAGTATGAGTTGGGGTGATTTATATGTTTAATTATGGTATATCTAGATTATATGTTTAATTATGCTTGGTATAAGCTGGATGGGATTAAAGGTATGTATCTTTAGGAATTGTATGTGGAAGTGGAACACACAAGTAGAAATTCAAGAAGTTGGGGTACTAGAATGAACACATAAGTACTAGATAAATGCATCATTAGAAAATTTATCATGAAATGGCCAAACTTTATGATATTGGGACGTCGTTTTCGTGGGATAATCATGTTGTACATAGTTATTAGATCCTAGCATGGAAGTCTCTAAAATTAGGTGTTTAATTTCAGCTTGATATTTCTGGACTAATTTACTCAAATTCCTGTATTGGGATAATTTAAATCCGAAGGTAGTAAACAACTGTGTTCTCTTATTAGACATATACTTGACAATATTTAGTTTGGGTGAACTAGTTGGTTTTGAATGCTTATATGGTATTGGTGCATTCATTATCTCTAACATGCTTGTGCTTGTGGATGAGATGGGGGTTCAGTTGGGCTGATCTGCGGATGGGATGTGAACTGAGACTCGTCTATGAGCCACGCTGACGACGAACCCGGAGTGGCACTGGTTGGAGAGGTTTCCCAATCAAACTGGGGTTATTGAGGCTAGGCGAGAAGCTCATTGGGCATAGTGACCGACTCGTATTGCTTGGATATATACATGCATGGGGGTATGATTTCTTTCCTATGTTATTTAATTATGGATTGAATTGGAATGGCATGGAAATATTTATTCGCTTCTGGTATTATGACTTAGTCCTTGTACTTTAATGTTGGTTGATTACATTATGAATATTGCTTATTATATCATTATCATGTTCATATATATATATATATATATATTTGTGGACCATGGTAGGCTCAGGACCGAGCAGGCTCCCACTAAGTCTAACGTGGACTTAGTGTTTTCTTTTATTTCTTGTAGCACCAGTAATCAACGAGTAGAATACTAGGTAGGCAGCTCAGAGCAGCAAGTTCAGAGCAAATCTCGTGACATGCCGGAGTTAGAGTCAGAGTTGTGGTATGAGTTAGATAGAATCTTGTTGTTGAATTTTACAAGTTACTTTTATTTCTATTTCTTGTTTCAGACATTGTTTGATTCACATTTTGGTATGGATATTCATGTTTCCGCATTTCTTTTAAAAAGTGGATTGAAGTTGTTTAGTTTTTATTATTGTTTTAGTTTGTTGATATTTGAATTGTTGTGGTTTGTTATATGGTTCTGTGATATCTCAGTTAGGCTTAGGCTTGAGTTAGGTTTCAAGGTATGGTCATGTACCTTGGCCGGTCACGCTGCTTTAGTTTTGGGGCGTGACATGACCGTGCCAACAGACCAAGCATATTGATACCACTAGAACATGCTATTTCCATATGTTCAAAGGGTATAAATGAGAAACAAAAAGTTTAAGATGAAAGAAACGTCAGCAATGTAGATCTCAATCATGGTTCAACCAAATGTAAATGCTAATGTTGCAACACAAATACTAAGATATTTACAAATGACCAAAGTAAACAATCATAATAGTTCATCCTCAGTTCTCATTCTTTTTCCATATGTTCTATACTAACAAAGAAGTTTTGTGGCGCAAATACCTCCCTAATTCCAAGATACGTGCTCCATGTAGAAGAGATTGATTTTCAACTAACCAGTTGCTAAATGCAAATGTCCCAGGCCATAGTAAATTGGCATTTAGCTGATGAAATGAAAATTCTCGAATCATCAACTCCTGTATGTAATGACAAAGAAAATTAAGTTATAAGTAGAAATTGGAATATGGATGATATTCTGTTATAATAGACCTATGGAGAATAAAATTAATAATTTACCTATCAAATTTTGAACATTATTCAGAAATCAGTTAGAGTGAATTAAGAAAAAGACAACAACATGCCAATATTTTTAGACAATGTACAAATGAAAGTTCTAAAGATCAAGGTAAAAGCATGTTTATTACTCTTTATATACATACATTTTTTCTAAGGTATCAAAGAAAGAAAACAAGCAAGTTTAATATCATATTTTAAATAAGATTACATCACAGTTACCCATGTGAAATTTTGGCATTGACTATGATGTCTAATAATTTAATAATATGTGAAATCTTAAATCTAGACTAGACACGAATATCAATTAGACAGTTAGTTGAGAATAAAGTATTCATATCTTAAAATGACCACCAACAGTAGAAATTAGAAAATCCACAATCCTAGATTACAAAAGGTGACTAATGGTTCATTAGCAAAAGGTTTCAACTTCTAAAAGATCTGATACATAGAAAAGGGAAAATAGAGGGCTTTTGAAATGAAATAGGAAATATCATGATATGGAGAGATCAGAGTACAATACTACAATATTGAGAGTTCACTGTACATACACTCATTCATTACCAAAAAAGGTATTAACAAGATTACCACCAAATAGTGACATCGCTTCCTTGTTGAGTCTCATAACATAAACAATGCCTACAGTAGTTACAACACTCTTATACATTTGTGTCTTATCTGTCCAGCATAGGCACAACATATTCGGCTTCAAATAAGAAAACTCCTCAAGAAGCCACCAATGCTTATAATGCAACAATGTGTTAGCTTCCATGATTTGCCAGCAAAATAGATGATACCTAACCTCAAGCCCTAATGCCAACATATGTCGAAAACAAAGCAGAAAAATAAAATCTTCAGAAGAATAGGGAAAAACATATACGTGGCCCTTCTTCTTTCATTCTCCCTTCATCTTTCGAAAGAGAATATGAGAGAGGTAATACCATTCCCGGGAAGGCATGGACTCTCTGGACATGCAGCTCCGAGCTCTCTTTCCCTTCCGCGGCCTCTGCCGGACAAAGAAAGGTCAGCCAAAGAACGGGAATAGGATTCTCTGAAGTATAGGATGGATCAAAAGGAAAGAAGGGAAAGGCAAAAGAGATCGACAATGAAGACAAGAGGAAGGGTTCCATGATCGTGCTTACCCTGAGACTCCTCCGAGACCTCGTCGTCTTCGAAGAGTGCTGCGGGGGAGAAGAGCGCCACATCCATCGACGCCGCCGCCGCCGTCGTCTTTGCTTACCTTTGCCGACGTTCTTGGATCGCAGAGGAAGGAGTCGATATCACCGGCTTCGGCCTCCGATAAAGAGATTTATACTTGAGTGAAGCAAAAAATATAGATCCTTCGTTAGGGTTTAGGCGTGGGAATCTTTCAGTTAACCGAATTTTATAAATTTGATCAAAGACCAATTGAATTAATAATATATGATTATCAGATTATTAAACGAATAACGAATTATTTAAAAACAAAAATTTCTTGAAACAATATGAATCTTTCTTCTAATTCTAGTAGAGAATTATCTCCAAAAATTGTATATTTTTTAGATTGAAATAGCAGTCAATTATAAAGTTCATGCAGATACTATGAAATTGAAAAGTCAACTACATCAAGTAGCAGGTTTCAACATATGCAGGATCAACGTATACTCAAGATAAAAAAGGATCAGAATCATCAGATGCAGGTTTCAACATATGCAAGTAGCAAGTTTCAACATATGCAAGTAGCAGATTTCAAAATATGCAGGTTGCAACAGGCATATTCCATATCATATCTAACAGAGGCTAATAACAGTAACTTTGCTTTATAAGGAAAACTTATATCAACAGCAGCATATAAAATCTTATTATAAAATCTTCAAAATAATATGACTAATAGTAGAGACACGGTGAATTGGTGATTTATCCAACTGAGCAAAAAAGGGTCAAGTTCTACCCGGTAGCTTTGTCTCTTTTGACAGCATGACCATATTGCATCCTCCAACATCCCGCAACAAAGACTATGGTAAAAAAAAAGTTAAGTTGATCTGTCATAGGAAAAATAAACCTCTTGAGTTATATATGACTATATTAAATGGTCTTATGCGCTCTCAAAGTTTTAAATTTGAACAAAGAAACCAGCATGGCATAAGTTTGAACAAAGAAACTAGCATGGCAGCAATATTGCTATTTTAAATATCCATCGCTATTGATTTATATTGATTTTTTCGAGCAAGGTTTTTATTCCCAATTCTATTTTTCTCTATTGTAAATGATGAAATTTCTAAGCATTCCTATTCATATTGATTCATATCGAGTCACCTTGGTTTCTCATAAACTGTCTAGGTAACAGAAAACATGTCCCGTTCACATCAACCTAACTAATTCAGTTGCATAACTTTTAAGAATCTACTTTTTCTACTTTAACGTGCAAAGATTATTGACTTAAACAAGAATGAAAACTCCTCTATCCTCCAAATGGACTGACTACCTAGTATTTAGTTGACTACTTTACTTAACAAAAAATTTAGAATTTTATGCAAAAGAATCTCAACTATTACTGTGCTAACAAAACTAGAACAAAAATAAACAAAATAACAAAGTACAACACTCATTAAATTTTTTCCTAAAAGAAAAGATATAATAACTTAATTATGCCAGAAATAAGAAAACCAAACAACTACGTACATGCTAAATGATATTTTAAAACTAAATATTATTAGCAAAAAAACACACAAGTTGTATGACACATGTCCAGAAATAAAAAAGACAATCATCAACTAGCAAAAGATGGACTCACATTAAAATTCGTAATAGTCATACTTCAGAAGTTCAAATAACAACAAGGCAAATTCGCAACTGAATGTTGTCCCCACCTGAATGATTTGCTCTAACCTCACACCAGCATCTGATTCCCCACATGAATCACTACCAAAATTAATCTCTACTGTGAGCTTGGGAACTTGTTTAGTAGCACCCATCTCAAATGTTGTTTCTACTTTTTGAGGAATAGAACGACGTAAAACAGGTGACTACATGCTCCTCCTCTTTATTTCTTCTTCCGCATTTAAGATCTGTTGGACACCCAAATATACATTTCTCATAAAGCAAATTATCTTGTTATCTCTTCTATTTCATAAATTATTTTCTCTATGATAATTTCCATGAGTAAAATTATTTTGTTTTAAGTATTGCATAATTAGTAGGTGAAAAACACTATCCATGATTGAATCTATAAAAAAACATTAGCTGATATTCCAAAATATCCTCAGTTATCCAGATCCCAACTAATATAAAGAAAATGGTATAGCAATTATAATGATAGTAATAAATAAAATAGATAAACAAGTTGGAATGAAGCTTACCTGTTTTAACATTTGGACAAGATTGTGCTTCTTCTCATTCAATACATGCAACTTCTTCTCCAATTCTCGTTTCCTTTCTTCCTTGTCATTAGCAGCATCAAAATTGTTTCTTGCCTAAGAGATAGTGTTGTATCAACAAAGTAAAGACTTAAGTAATCAGCTAATAAACAATGAACTTCGGTCCAACATTACCATGATGCTAGAATGCTTGACAATAGAAACAAGGTGATTGAATACCAAAGCATCACGAAAACAAAACAGTTGAGTAAGACAACCAGAAGGTTACTACTACTTGTGCAAGAAAAGGTTAAAAAAAATACTTGCCAAAACCAAGGAACTTAGTCAAAGTGTGCAAAGATTATTATCGGTAACTTTTCTATGGCTTCATCCATATCTAGTGCAGGGTATAAAATGTGCTAAACAGAGGCAACTAAAATTTGGTAGATATGATAAAAACATGAAACAGACAAGAACCTCATTCATATCAAAAGATAGCAATCACTAGTTCTTTGGTTTCATTTGAGAATTGTCATATCTAAATAGTTATATATTTTAACACTCTAATACCATAGCATATGCCCCACTAGATTACTATCAAATATCTTTTCTTTTTTATGATAAGATTACTATCAAATATCTTATTAAGGTTAGTGAAAAATACCATAATA
Source organism: Canna indica (assembly GCA_034359265.1). Taxonomy (NCBI): domain Eukaryota; kingdom Viridiplantae; phylum Streptophyta; class Magnoliopsida; order Zingiberales; family Cannaceae; genus Canna; species Canna indica. Next base: position 20,038,459 of record CP136892.1, read on the forward strand.
GTTGTCGCCATTGAGCATGATCGATAGGGTTATACCAGAAGTAAATGACTACATGAAAAAGCTCTGCATTAAATAGACAATATGATAAAGACCTTTGTGATCATAAATCATTTCACCGGGCAAGAAACCAAATTGTAGAACCAAGACACCTTGTCAAAATCGCGAGGAACTTACCATGTAGAACTGGTCGTCAAACCAGGTGTCTCGAGTAATTTTTAGAGACTTAAAACAATATTGTGCCTCATAGGTTCCTTGTTGCGCTTCAAACGCATCAAAAAAAATCCTCAGTTATGGGGATAATGTTGGTGGCATCAAGTGGTACGAGGGTGACTGGAATCCCTAAATGGAAGACCTGTCTCAGTGTAGAAGAAATCAATTTGACTTCAAGCAGATTCATCAGTCATTTTATCATTCGATCAACCCACCTGGTAAGCAGCGAAAGGGTCTCCAAAAATGTTGAACTCGACAAAGGGGTTACTGGTGTAAGTTGTGAACATGTTCCTGTGGTCCCCGCATTGCCGAGGCTTGCAGGAGGAGGTGGCGTTCTTTGGACAGCACCTTGTAGGGTTCTTTGACCGCACACCGCCCCCCATGACGTAGATGTCATGCCCCAACTCAAGGTCACGTGACCGGCCAGGGTATACATGCCTATACCCCGCATCCTAAACCAAGCACATGACAACTCAACAATAAAATATAGCGAAAAGAAATAAACAAGTTTTATTTCAAATGAAAAATCAAAGCAGAATTCTTATAAGTAAGTTTAGCAAAAATATAAAGTACGGAAATAACAAATCAAGTTCAACTGATCAATTACAAAGAAATCTGAAATAACGACATAAATGTCCCCAAGGGACTACAACTCCAAAACACTGAAACATAAGTGCATGACTAACTACCAAAACTCGACTACGACCCCTAACTAGGACTGCTATGAGATCAATGTAGCTCCTCTCCCTCCAGCCGCGTCAAGTGCTACAGCCCATCTCACCGGTCAGGCTCTGCAAAACAAAACAACGACAACGGGTGAGTTTAAAAGAACTCAGTGAGCGGTTCTACCAACCCCCACTAAACAACACAGAGAAGAGTGTAAGCATAACATCTATCTCAACAAAAGTAAAGTCACAAAGGTGTGACAAGCTATTAGGCCATCTGGCCACCACATGCCCTAAGACATCCAACACTCCAAGGGTGGTGGAGTACAACAGGCCTAAGCCTACCATGCCCTAAGGCAACAAAATATACTAGGATAATCGGGAAGACCCTCCGAACTTATCCTAATATAAAAAAACTCGGGAGCAATTGGGAAGGCCCACCGAACTTGCTCCAGGAGACGCGAAGGAACAATCGGGAATCGCCCGTCCGAACTTGCCCCTTTAAGATATCATAGGGATAATCGAGATTTGCCCGTCTGAACTTACCCCTTTAAAAGCACCTCGGGAATAATCGGAAAGGCCCTTCGAACTTATTCCACGAGGCCAAACCGGAACAATCGGGATTTGCCCATCTGAACTTGTTCCTTTTAACACAGGTTGGGAATTAGCCGTCCAACCTTCCGAGCCTAGCCCGCAATCCGGCTCCTAATCGAGCCTCTCCGCCATTCATAAAGATATGGCGCAACATGACCTAAGTTAAGTCTCTCCTACGGTGTCTTAGGGGTGTCCTTATTGGGAAACGTCTCAACACTCTAATACCCGACCCCAACCCCTAGACCCGTAATGTCATAAACCCGTGTGGTTTTAATTCATGCATAAAATTTATTTATTGGTTCATAACAGATTATGTTGACCCTTTGCCCAATTTTAATTATGTAATTAAAATTTTGATCATCAAGATTAGAGTTTTATTTTAGGGTTTTGTTTTAGCTTACTGTTGTGCCCGAAATTGATGTATCTAACCCGAATATAGTCTCCAGAGTATATCTTGTGTTTCCAAACTATATTTTCTGATTGAAACGATAGGTTACACGACTATGTTAAGAAAAGTACACACACCACAACAAATAGTTTAAAAGAAGCACAGATTCATCATTCTCAGCATGAAATTCCAGCAATATTAAATTTTCAGCATAGCATGAAAATAAATTCAAAATTTACAGAAATTATATCCTTAATTATCATCAAAACAGAATACCAATCTTGAGGTAAATCTCTCAAATTTCACACTTATTAAATAAGGCTAACAAGCACCAACAACACCATAAACAAGAACAAGCATCATGATCAAGAACCCATCTTTCAAGAACCTTCATGGCATCAATATCAAGATCCAAATTTTGTAAAAATATGGTTCTATCTAAAAATCACAGATTAAATACAAGGCATGCTTGAACTTATAGGAACTCAATTTAATAAGCAATTCAAGACACGGATATCAAGAACACGAAAAACATTCACTTAGGCATTTCACCGAACACCTTGAGGGCACCCTCATCTCCAACTTGGCCGAGCACTCCTTGGGTCATCCTAGGGCTGCCGAACCCCATAGGGGAGGGTTTTAGGGCCTCCTCAAACAAGGCAATCAAAATAACGGTGAAAAATTCGAGAGATTGACGAAAAACAAGTCAAGAACATCTAGCCTTTAAGAATGGCTTCAAGAATTCAAAGAAAACCGAAAAGAAGGAGGGTAAAACCACTCACCCAAATAGAAAGGATGATTAGAGGGGAATTCCCAGACAACGAACACGAAATCCTTTATCAAACCCGCATCCGCCTCAAGCTGAACATGAACCCACTAACTTAATTAATCCTATCCTAATCCCATGCTACCACAAGCACAAATCACATGCATAGCATATCAACATAATGAAATAACTCAGGTACACGCAATAGAATAATTAAATAATTTCACCATTGCAGAAAGAAAAACTTCATAATTCATGATTTTACTTACCCGAGCTCGCAAGCTCGCGCCGGACCATGAGTCAACTTGGCTCTACCTCAAACTAGCCCGCAAACATAATCAGTAAAAGGGAAAAATAAATAAAAATATCTAGGATATTACAATCCTCCCTCCTTAAAGAAAATTCGTCCTCGAATTTCGAAAAAGAAGATTAAGGACTCACCAGATCATCGAACAATGAAGGATATCACTCCCTCATACCCTGCTCCACCTCCCAAGTGGCCTCATGCCAGGAGTGGTGCTCCCACCTGACCTTCACTAAGGGAATCTCCTTGGACCTCAATTTTTTGATCTGACGGTCTAGCACCTCAACTGGCCGCTCCTCATAAGAGACTGCTGAATCCACCTCCACTGCGGTAGGCTCAATCACATGGGACTCATCCCGAATGTACTTCTTTAGCATAGATACATGAAACACTAGATGCACCCGGTCCAAACTGGGAGGTAAAGCCAACTCATAGGCCATAACTCCCCTGCGCTTGAGAATAGGAAACGACCCAATGAACCTAGGGTTTAGCTTTTCTTTCTTACCAAATCTCACCACCCCTTTCATAGGGGACACCTTGAGGAACACCATGTCCCCTTCAGCAAACTCTACCTCTCTGGCCTTTGCATCAGCATACATCTTCTGGTGACTCTGAGCTGCTAACAGCCTCTCTCTGATTAGCTTCACCTTTTCTACTGCCTCATCCACCAGGTCAGGTCCCATTATAAGGGAATCCCCTGCCTCAAACCAACCCACAGGCGACCTGCATCTTCGCCCATACAATGCCTCAAATGGGGTCATCCCGATGCTGCTGTGGTAGCTGTTATCGTAGGCAAACTCAATCAGAGGTAAGTGTCTCTCCCAACTACCCTCCAAATCTAAAACACATGCTCTCAGCATATCCTCCAACGTCTGAATGGTTCGCTCCGACTGACCATCCGTCTGAGGGTGAAATGCAGTACTGAACCGAATCTGAGTGCCCAATGCCTCGTGAAAAGATTGCTAGAACGAGCTGTGAACTAAATACCCCGATTTAAGATGATCATAACCTAAATACCATGATAAGCGATGATCCGATCCAAAAATAACCTTGCATACTGCTCGGCTGAAAAGGTCATCTTAATTGGTATAAAATGCGAAGTCTTGGTTAGACGATCCACCACTATCCAGATAGAATCATTGTCCTTCCCAGACTTTGGCAACCCCCGTCACAAAATCCATGATTATCTTCTCCCATTTCCACTCTAGTACTTCTAGGTTCTGGAGCAATCCTGCCGGCTTCAAATGCTCAGCCTTAACTTGCTGACACACCAGGCACTTAGACACGAACTCGTCCACTTCTCTTTTCATACATTTCCACCAATAATTTTACCTTAGATCACGGTACATCTTCATGGTTCCTGGATGCATAGTGTATGTGGATCGATGAGCCATCTCTAGTACCTGCCTGCGAACCTCGGCCATATCTGGCATCACTGTCCTGTTCTTAAACCTCAGAACGCCCTCCGAGTCAACACCGAACTTATTATTGGCATCGCCTCTCCTGTCCAGATCCTTAGTGAGAGCACAGAAAGCATCCTCCTCCTGTGCTACTTGCAACACATCCACCAATGTGGACTGCACCCTCAGGTGAGCCACCAGCGCACCAGAAGCTGAAACTGACAATACTACCCCGCCATCCAAACATATGGCCAAATCCTAGGCCAACGACCTCCTCCTAACCGCCAAATGCGCCATATTGCCCATAGACTTCCTGCTCAAAGCATCAGCCACCACATTAGTCTTTTTGGATGGTACATGATCGTGCAGTCATAGTCATTCAAAAGCTCAAGCCATCTTCTCTGTCTCAGATTCAACTCCTTCCGGGTGAGCAAATACTAGAGGCTCTTATGATCAGTGTATATCTCACAAGCTTCACCATAAAGGTAGTGACGCCACAACTTCAATGCGAACACCACTGCTGCCAGCTCAAGATCATGAGTCAGGTAATTCTTCTCATGAACCTTCAACTGCTTGGAGGCATAAGCTATCACCCTGTTATTCTGCATCAACACACAACCCAAGCTGACCCGGGAGGCATCATAGTAAATAATAAATTCTCCCGAGCCCGAGGGTACTGCTAAAACTGGTGCTGATGTCAAGCGGTCCTTGAGCTTCAGAAAGCTCTCCTCGCACTTACTGTCCCATTCGAACTTGACCTTCTTCTGAGTCAGGCGGGTCAATGGCGTTGCTATCCTGAAGAAATTCTCCACAAACTTTTATTAATAACCTGCCAAACCCGAGAAACTGCGAATCTCAGCGACATTAGTCGATCTCTTCCAATTCTGGACTGCTTCTATCTTTGCGGGGTCCACCTTTATCCCTTCCTGGACACCACATGGCCAAGGAACCCCACACTCTCCAGCTAGAACTCGCACTTAGAGAATTTGGCATACAAGCGCTGCTCTCGGAGAGTTTCTAGATTCATCTGCAAGTGCTCAGCATGCTCCTTCCTGCTCCTGAAATATATCAAGATATCATCAATGAGCACTATCACAAATTTATCCAAGTATTTCCTGAACACCCATAAATGCTGCATGCATTAGTCAGCCTAAAGGGCATCACTAGGAACTCAAAGTGCTCATACCTTGACCTGAAAGTAGTCTTGGGGACGTCACTATTCCGGATCCTTAACTGATGGTACCCTGACCGCAGGTCAATCTTGGGAAATCACTGAGCTCCCTGAAGCTGATCAAATAAATCATCAATCCAGGGCAACAGGTACCGATTCTTCACCGTTACCTTGTTAAGCTGCAGGTAATCAATGCACATCCGCATGGATCCATCTTTCTTTTTCACAAAGAACACTGGAGCATCCCAAGGCGAAACACTTGGGCGAATGAAGCCTAACTCAAACAGCTCCTGCAATTGGGATTTTAACTTCCACAACTCAGCTGGTGCCATCCGGTACAGTGGAATGGAGATCGGCTTCACCCCAGGCTGCAAATTAATATAGAACTCGATATCCCTCTCTGGAGGCAACCTTGGCAACTCCTCTGGGAACACATTAGAGAACTTGCATACCACAAGCGTCCCCCCGATGTCCCTAGCCGCACCTCCGCCTTCCTCTACCACAGACACAAAGGCCAAGAAGGACTAGCATCCACCTAGAAGTAGCTTCCGAGCCTTGAGAACTGAAATTACCATCAACGAATCTCCCCTTCCCTCATCTTGGAAGGGGGCAACCCGGGCTTACTGAAGATCACAGTCTTAACCCTGCAATCCACTGAGGCAAAATGGTCCGCCAATCAGTCCATGCCCAAAATTACATCAAACTCTAGCATCGACAGGAGTGTCAATTCGGCCATCAACACATGCCCACAAATGACAACCTCGCAACTCCGAAAGACTGTCTCTGCCATCAAAGAAATGCCCGTAGGCGTAGACACCACAAGAGGCAAATCAAGAACAGAAGGTTTCCTTGACAACTTAGCAGCAAACAAAACAGACACAAAAGAGTGCGTAACACCTGGATCAAACAAGACATATGCAATAGCAGAACCAACAGTAAGGTTACCTGATACCACTTCCATGGATACCTCAGTGCCCTTTTGGTTCATAGCAAATACCCGTGCAGCGGGCCTCTCTGAACCACCAGCTCGCTGGCCTCCTCGCTGAGTCTGACCCCTCTAAGCTACGGAACCCACTGACATTGGTGCCTTTCCTCTAGTCTGATTAGGCTGCAGACTGCCCTTGCTAGGATAATCCTTTTTGTAGTGCCTACTTTGCCCACAGCTGAAACACACCCATGAACGATCCCTAGCAAGCTCCCTAGTGCTTCCTATGACATCGATTACACTGATGCGGCCCAGGTCTCCGTTGTGAACCTCCAGATGACGCCCCTAGTCCTGAACCCATATGGCCTCTGGAATTGTTATGGCCTCCGCCTTGTTGCGGATCCGCTGTCCTGAAAGTCCCCTATGAGTGAGCTGGCTGACCCCTCGAAGGTTGGGGCCGAAACTTTTTCTTCTAGGGACCATCATGCCTGTCTGTCGGTACTAGTGCCTCCTTTCGGAGCGCCTCATCTATGACCCGAGCAAATGAAGTATCCTCCGTGTAATGGATCAGTCTGGCGATCTGCGGCCTCAATCCCTCAACAAACATCTTGACCGTAGTCGTCTATATGGCTATCAAGGTGGGATGGTACTTCGAGAATTGAGTGAACTCCATCTCATAATCTGTCACCGACATACTGCCTGTTTGATGGAGCAGCTCAAACTCTTTTGCTCGCCTATCCCGGACACTCATTGGCAGGTACTTCTCCACCATAGTAGCTCTAAACTCCTCCTAAGTAGGGGGTGGTGCATCTGCTGCTCTACGGTCCCTCCAGGTGTGAAGCCAATCCTTGGCTAGACCTCTTAGCTATAACCCGATCAGTTGAGCGATCATCTCAGAAGAACAACCAAGTTCCCTGCACTGCTCATAGCAATCTCCCAGAAAACTAGTGACCTCTACCCGCTGGTCTGCCCCTGTATACTTTGGTGGCATGAATGCAACAAAATCCGCATATGAAGGTGCTCTGGAGGCTCTGACCACTGGTGCTACCGGTTGGACCACCTCTGGTGCCGCGGGTGTTGCCGGTACTGGTTGTGGCTGCTGCCTCAGCTCCTGCTCCCTATGGAGCGCCTCAATCAGCTCAACCACTCGGGCCTGCAACTGAACAACCATGGGATCCTGTCCCACATCCTCTCGGGCATGCGGTGGTCTCCCACGATCCCGGCCCTGACCTCGGCACTCAGTAGAATTGCTGTCACTACCACTCCTGGCGACATCAAAGGCCTCCATTAATCTGGAATCATCAGAAAAGAAATATATCAGAATCAAGCAATTAAATTCACCCTAACATTTTGAAAACTTAACCACGAGTTGCGCTAAGGTGCAAACTTAGCCCATTGATCTCATAACACAATCCTACCGTATACTGACACGCTAGTAATGCCCTATACGGTGACAACTCTAGGTCATAGTCAGACCGAACCACATGCTCTGATACCACATTGTCACGCCCCAACTCAGGGTCACGTGACCGGCCAGGGTATACATGCCTATACCCCGCATCCTAAACCATGCACATGACAACTCAACAATAAAACATAGAGGAAAGAAATAAACAAGTTTTATTTCAAATGAAAAACCAAACCAGAATTCATTATAAGTTTAGCAAAAATATAGAGTGTGGAAATAACAAATCAAGTTCAACTGATCAATTACAATGAAATCTGAAATAACGATATAAATGTCCCCAAGGGACTACAACTCCAAAACACTGAAACATAAGTGCATGACTAACTACCAAAACTCGACTACGACCCCTAACTAGGGTTGCTATAAGATCAATGTAGCCCCTCTGCCCTCCAATCGCGCCAAGTGCTCCAGCCCACCTCACCGATCAGGTTCTGCAAAACAAAACAACGACAATGGGTGAGTTCAAAAGAACTCGGTAAGCGGAATTACCAACTCCCACTAAACAACACAGAGAAGAGTGTAAGCATAACATCTATCTCAACAAAAGTAAATTCACGAAGGTGTGGCAAGCTATCAGGCCATCTGGCCACCACATGCCCTAAGGCATCCAACACTCCAAGGGTGGAGTACAACAGGCCTAAGCCTACCATGCCCTAAGGCAACAAAATACACTAGGATAATCGGGAAGACTCTTCAAACTTATCCTAATATAAAGAAACTCGGGATCAATTGGGAAGGCCCTCTAAACTTGCTCCATGAGACGCGAAGGAACAATCGGAAATCACCCGTCCGAACTTGCCCCTTTAAGATATCACAAGGATAATCGAGATTTGCCCGTTCGAACTTACCCCTTTAAAAGCACATCGGGAATAATCGAGAAGGCCCTCCGAACTTATTCCACGAAGCCAAACTAGAACAATCGAGATTTGTCCATCTGAACTTGTTCCTTTTAACACAGGTTGGGAATTAACTGTCCAACCTTCCAGGCCTAGCCCGCAATCCAGCTCGTAACTGAGCCTCTCCTCTATTCATAAAGATATGGTGCAACATAACCTAAGTCAAATATCTCCTATGGTGTCTTAAGGGTGTCCTTATTAGGAAGCGTCTCAACACTCCAATACCCGACCCCAACCCCTAGACCCGTAACGTCATAAACCTATGTGGTTTTAATTCATGCATAAAATTTATTTGTTGGTTCATAACAGATTATGCTGACCCTTTGCCCAATTTTAATTATGCAATTAAAATTTTGATCACCAAGATTAGGGTTTTATTTTAGGATTTTGTTTTAGCTTACTGTTGTGCCCGAAACTGATGTATCTAACCCGATTCTAGTTTCCAGAGTGCGTCCTATGTTTCCAAACTATGTTTTCTAATCGAAATGATAGGTTACACGACTATGTTCAGAAAAATACACACACCACAACAAGTAGTTTAAAAACAACACAAATTCATCATTCTCAGCATGAAATTCTAGCAACATTAAATTTTTAGCATAGCATGAAAATAAATCTAAAATTTACAAAAATTATATCCTTAATTGTCATCAAAATAGAATACTAATCTTGAGGTAAATCTCTCAAATTTCACACTTATTAAATAAGGCTAACAAGCACCAACAACACCCTAAACAAGAACAAGCATCATGATCAAGAACCCATATTTCAAGAACCTTCATGGCATCAACATCAAGATTCAAATTTTGTAAAAATATGATTCTATCTAAAAATCATAGATTAAATACAAGGCATGCTTGAACTTATAGGAACTCAATTTAATAAGCAGTTCAAGACACAGATCTCAAGAACACGAAAAACTTTCACTTAGGCATTTCACCGAACACCTTGAGGGCACTCTCATCTCCAACTTGGCCGAGCACCCCTAGGGTCATCCTAGGGCTGCCGAACCCCATAGGGGAGGGTTTTAGGGCCTCCTCAAACACGGCAATCAAAATAACGGCAAAAAATTCGAGAGATTGATGGAAAACAAGTCAAGAACATCTAGCATTCAAGAATGGCTTCAAGAATTCGAAGAAAACTTAAAAGGAGGGTAAAACCACTCACCCGAATAGGAAGGATGATTAGAGGGGAATTCTCGTACAACGGCCCTTGAATCCAGCTTCAAGAATTGGCGGCTCGACTCAAAGAAGGGGGAAAGGGGGCAGCGGCTCACTTCAAGCCGCCGACTTGAAGAGAGGGAAAGAGGGAGAGAGAGAGTGGTTGGCTCGGCTTCAGGCAGCTCCTCTCGGATCGGCTCCAGAGGAAAGGAAGAAGAGGAAGAAGAGGGGAAGACTTGATGGCTCAGTTCTTGAGGGCGGCGGCTAGCTGGCGGCTCCTCTCTTCAAACTGGTTTGTGTTGCTCCAATGGGGAGCTGCAAGCCAAGGGGAGGGGGTTTTATACTCCATCATCAACCCTAACTCCACTAAACCCTTTATCAAACCCGCATCCGCCTCAAGCCGAATCCGGACCCGCTAACTTAATTAATCCTATCCTAATCCCATGCTACCACAAGCACAAATCATATTCATAGCATATCAACATAATGAAATAACTCAGGTACACGTAATAGAATAATTAAATAATTTCACCATTGCAGAAAGAAAAATTTCGTAATTCATGATCTTACTTACTCGAGCTCACAAGCTCGCACTGGACCATGAGTCAACTCAGCTCGACCTCGAACTAGCCCGCTAGGCTAGCAAACACAAACAGTAAAAGGGAAAAATAAATAAAAATATCTAGGATATTACAGTAGATGTGCTCGATGTTCTTCAAGTGTGGAAAAGAAAGGGAAAGACTTGCGGGGAAAGGAATCGCGGGCCAAGGGAAGAGGATCGTCAGAGTTCAACACGAATTGAAGTAGATCGGTGAGATCGATTGGAGTTTTGGCAAGATCAGTGGGCAGAGAAGCAACAAATGCTTGCAGGAGATGGCTGCGTTGGTGAAAGGGCTTTCACGCGCGTAGACGATGATTGCAGGAGCAGGCCGTGCAGAGATGGGAAAAAGGGGGAAGGTACGGGAGAGAACAAAAGGAAGCGAGAGAAATATATGTACATTATAGGGAGATTAATGGGAGAGACGTGCGGGATCGAAAAAAGAGAGAGAGGGAATTCCGGAGGAATATGGAAACACGACCTTAATTTGTTTTCATTTTTAATTTTAAGATATTTAATTAATTTTTAACTATATAAGACATTTAGAGACTAAATATTTATTATAAACATAGCATTAAAGACAAATTCTTGGTTTGTCTCTAAATTTAAAATTTAGAGACAACTAATTAATTGTTTCTAACATTTTGCCTCTAATTTAAGCTTGTGTTGTATTGAGAGAGAGAGAGAGGGGAATTTTTGAGGAGCAACGATGGTCGATCGACGCGGAGGACAGGCACTCCAAAAAAAGATGGGTACGACACAAGTTTTCGTCGACTAAAAAAATGGGGGAGAACAGAGTTGGTGCGCAGGATTTTATCAAAAAAAAGAGGCCAGCTAAAAATGTAGAGGGAAACTAAAAAAGTATGGTTTTTACAAAATGGTCAGATAAATTACCAACCAATAATATTTTTTTGTTTGTGATTTTGTTGGTAATACCAACAAAATAGATCTGTTGGTGAAAGTCTATTTTCTTGTAGTAACATAGAATTAATTAATAGATGTGTGTTGGCGTCGTGTTGGATCGGGTCGGTTCTCGTTGTCGGCACTGAGATGTGAGGGTTCAATGTGTTGCAGTGAGGGTTTCAATATGTCGTCGGCTGGGAACGATGGCATGAAATGAGGATGCGGGTGAAAATTTCCAAGCTAAATTAGAATAAATAAAAAGAAATTGTTCGGTTGAAGGGAAGGATGAAAAAAATAAGGTATTTTTAAATTTGTAGGCTAAATTACCAATCGATTTTATATTAGTTGGTAATTTTGTTAGTAATACCAACTAAATGAATCCATTGGTGATACTATGTTTTTTGGTATTGCAAGTATTATAAGTCGGGGTTTTTTCAATCGGGGGATAGATAAAAAGGGAGAAATTATTTTTGTCGGCCCAAAAAGAAGAGGGAAATTTTTTGTCAATCTTTTTATTTTTTTAATTATTTTACCATATATGGCAATAATGGGACACATAATTTGTCACAATAAATAATTATATATCTATGGTCAATATATTATCGCAAATAGTTGCCATAGAATATCGTGACAAAGTTGTGGCAAAAATAATGTCGCAAACGTTTGCCATAGAATATCGTGACAAACTTGTGGCAAAAATTTTGTCGTAAACTCTTGCCACGATAGAATCTTTTGAATCAAAGGCAAAATCTATTGTCATAAATTTAAAAAACTATAAATTTTGGACGTTGACTCAATTATTAGTGGCAAACATAATGACAAAATTAGAAAAATTATCACAAATCATTCGAACTTATACTTTTAACCACAAAAATAATTTTGCCACAAATTTCGTCGCAGATTACACCTTTTGTGGCCAATTGTTGTTGGTCACTCCAAAAAATTGTCACAAATTCTTATTTTTCTTGTAGGGGGGGGGGGGGGGGGGTTGAATAGTATGTTTACTAAAAACTTAACCTATATTCGATTTTAATCAATTCTTGATTACTTAGGCAAGTGCTCAAATGAACTAGATGAATACGAAAGAAAAGTAAATATGACAATTGAGCTAACACAAGTAAAGATAATGCAAACAAAGAGATTTATATTAGTTCGGCCCCAATTCCTACTCCACTACCTCAGCACTCCGCTTAGGATTTTCAACTTAGTTTTACTAGATTAATTAGTTTCCTTACAATGAGGCATTTACACTGGAGAATATCCGCTCTCAACTCGAAGGTACTTCCACACCCGGAAGTCTTTGCCTTCCTACCGAAAGCACTCTCCCACCTCATAATCCAAAGGAAAACAAATTCAATTCTAGTAAACTAACTAAACCGGTGGGCTTAAGCCTTACAATCAAGGCAACCACCGAATCAAATAAACCTAGCACCCTAGGTTTACACAAGTTGAAATACAACAAATAAACCTAAAAAATATACAAGTTAATGGAGCAATAAACCAAATAAATTATACTTATTAGCTCCAATTCTTAATCCCTAGTCCTCTTGATGCTTCAAAATGATGAATCAATGAAGAATGAAGGCTAAATCAAGGATAGATGGTGAAACTAGGGTTTTGAGATGAAAGCGGCTCAATCAAAGCTTTAGTATCACATATAATGGCTTAATAATAGTTAAGAGATCAAAGAATGGCTAGGGTTATGTATTTATTGGGAAGCAAAGGGTGAAGCTCGGTAAACTCCACTCAACGGCTCAAAAAATAGTCGTTGAGGTTCCGTCGGTCGATCCGTTGGTCGTAGGTTTGGTCGACCGAACAGTCGATCGGACCTTCGACCAAAATTGCACTCACCAAAACTGAACTGAGTGCAGTTTTCAGAAAGGTCTGATCTTTCACTAGTCTTATTTTTTATTAACTTTATTTATTTTTATTTTTCATTAACTTTAAAACATAAATGTTAAATAAGGAAGTACCCCCCATTTGGATTAAATAAAAATATCAAAAAAATCAAAATCCTTAAGGATCAAAATCTAAATTTTGAGTCTAGTACTAATTTGCGGAAATCAGAAATTTTAAAATCTCCCGGGTCAAATATGGATAGGTTAATGGTTTCCAAAAATTTCTTAAAAATAGGTCTTTAACTTGTTTCTACCTAAGGAACAATTACCAGAACTTTTGGTACAAAGAAAATGTCAAAATCATGTAGCCTCCAATGAGCTCCCTAGACTAAGAAAATTTCTAGGCTATTTTTTGATTTTTTTGGTTTTTAAGTTTTTGGAGTTCGGGTTTTGGTTTTTGAGTTCTTATGCATCAAATAGATGATATACATATAATATAGACACTCAAGAGTTAGTCTCAAACTTCCCGATGAATCCCGAGAGTCGACGAGCGTCCTTATTGATTTCTTCGATTTCTTTGATTTTTTCAATGGAGGACGTTGGTCGCATGCAAACCGGTATGAAACCTAAAAATATTTCTTGCTCAAACATTAGTTTCATATTTGTTATCATCAAAACCAAAATTAATACCTATGTTGAAAAACCTTAGGCCAACACCCCCCAGCCGAAGTTGCACCTAACCAGGAGATGCACCAGGCCGGACCGCATCACTCCAACTTCAGGTAAGGACAGATGTGACCCTTGGTTTCAGGGAGAAAGCTTAGAAATAGATACAATATCCTTTTCCAGCATATGAACTCAATGGAATAGTTAAGGAAGGTAGGTGAGGTGTTATGTCTGTTATTTATAAGACATGAAGTAACACACCAGCTCACACCCATTGCAACGGATATAAATGTATCTATTACTGCCCGACGGTCGATGGGTCAGTCGACCGCCCGAGTGACCGATCATCGATCGGGAGGCTAGTGTCCATTTCGAGCCTTTGGCGGTCGGTCGCCAGTCGATAGTGGGTCAACCGATCTATCGACCTGCCAAGCGATCAATACACTTTTTTCAGCCCAGTTTACTAGTTTTTACACTCGATGTTCGTTTTTGGGTCTAGTCTTCTGATTTTGACTTGAGACATATTACAAATGGGTTTAGGTGATATCCTAGAGGCATATTACATTTGTTTCTAATTCTAAACATATTGTTTCTTTGCGGATTTCCGAACGAAGTTCGTAGGCGTATCGTTGTATCAACTTGAACTCAAAACTCAACAAATGAGCTAGATGAATGTTTGTTATCATCAATATAGAGAGTGAGGCCTAAGTGGTACCCTTGCGCCAACAATCTTCCCCTTTTTGATTATGACAAACAAAACATGAAAAATAAGTAATTTTAAGCATTTGTGAGTTCATGATGGAAGCTAACTTAAGACTCCCCCTATCAACATACATATCTAACTTATAACTCTCCTTATCTATATGCATCATAAAACAAATGTGATCAAGTTTTTTCTCCCCATTTTCACATCAATCAAAAATCGCAAGAATCCAAGGTACTCTTAATGAATTTCATCAATAAAATTGAGAAAACCATAAAATCGAGTATCATCTACCACTATAGTCTTTCCTACCAATGTGAGCCTATGGAAGACAAACACCAATAAGTCGCAAAGCCCTATTACAAGGCATATACTTGAGTGTGATGATTCCATAAAAGATGATTTTTCTAGAGATTTAAGAAAAGCATGCATTTTTTTTTCAAAATGCGTTAAACGTATGAATAGAACAAATTCCTAATTGCATTCTCAAATTTGTACAGCTTTCCTCATTCAATGGTTTAGTGAATATATCCTCAAGTTGTTTATCGGTGGGTACAAATTCTACGCAAATATTCCTTTTTGCTACATTATCTCTTAGAAAATGATGACTTAGATCTATGTGCTTGATTCTAGAGTGTAACACCGAATTTTTGGTTAAATTAATGGCACTAGTATTATCACAACGAATAGGTATACATGAATAACTAAGTCCATAATCCATGAGAGTTTATTTTATCCAAAGGATTTGTCCACAACAACTAGCCGCGGTGATGTACTCCGCTTTGGTAGTTGAAAGTGCAACCGAGTTTTGTTTCTTGGAAAACCAAGATACTAGACTCACCCTAGGAATTGACAACATCCGCTAGTGCTTTTTCTATCTATTTTACAACCGGCAAAATCGGCATAAAAAAACCCAACTAATTCAAAAGATGCATCATTTGGATACCATAATCCTAACTCAATCGTATCCTTAAGATATCTCAATATGTGTTTGACCGCACTCATATGAGACATCTTGGGGCAAGATTGAAACCTAGCACATTGACATACACTAAAAATGATATCCTGTCCACTTACGGTTAAGTAAAGGAGACTACTAATCATACCTCAGTAGCATTTTTCATCTACCTTGACACCATCCTCATCTTTATCAATCTTTAAAGATGCACTCATCGGGGTTGATGCAATCTTTGCTTCATTCATCCCAAATCTTTTAGTGAGCTCCTTGGTGTATTTCTCTTGATTGATGAAGATCCCTTTGTTGGTTTGCTTAATTTGGAGTCCAAGCATGAAGGAAAGCTCTCCCATCATGCTCATCTTAAATTCCCATTGTATGCATTGTGCAAACCACTCACACAAGATCTCATTAGTAGCTCCAAAAATAATATCATCAACATATATTTGGACAAGTAGGATATCACTTCTATAATGTTTAATAAAAAGAGAGACATCGACTTTTTTAACACTAAAACCTTATTCAATCAAAAAGTTAGAAATCCTTTCATACCAAGCCCTAGGGGCTTGTTTTAAACCATACAAAGCCTTTTTCATTTTGTAAACATAGTTAGGAGACTCAAAATTTTCAAAATCGGGGGGCTGTTCAACATACACTTCTTCATTGATAAATCCATTCAAAAATTCACTTTTAACATCCATTTGAAAAAGTTTGAAACATTTGAAACTTGCATAAGCTAAAAGCATGCGGATGACTTTTAGTCTAGCTATGGGAGCATAAGTCTCATAATAATCTATTCCCTCTTATTGGTTGTACCCTTGTGCCACTAACCTAGCTTTGTTTCTAATGACTAAGCTATCTTCATCTAATTTATTTCTATAGACCCACTTAGTCCCAATTATGGTTTGTTCACTAGGCCTAGGTACTAAATCGCAAACTTCATTTCTTTCAAATTGATTTAGTTCCTCTTGCATGACAATAACCCAAAATCCATCATTTATGGCTTCTTCAATATTTTTAGGCTCTTCATGAGAAACAAAAGCAACATGTTGACATACATTTTTAAATTTAGAATGTCTTACCACTCCCGTTGAAGGTTCTCCAATGACTTGATCAATTGGATGATCCTTTATCAACCAGTAAGCTTTTGGGAGAGGATGTAGAGCTTCTTCTTCTTCAACTTGAGGTTGTAATGAGGAGGATGAAGGTTCTTCATCAAGAGGTACTTCATTAGAGTCATCCTCAACCTCTTTATCATGAAAGGTTAATTCCTCAAGTTCCTCACATACATTCACAATCTTAATATTTCTAGAAGAGTCATTAGTTTCATCAAAAGTAACATGTATAAACTCTTCAACTACCATATTTCTACGATTATAAATTCTATATGCTTTAGAACTAGTAGAATATCCAAGGAAAATTCATTCATCCGATTTTGAATCAAATTTTCCTAAGTGATTCTTAGTGTTCAAGATGAAGCATTTACTACCAAAGACTTTAAAATATCCCACACTTGGGATTCTATTATTCCAAAGCTCAAAAGGAGTTTTATTAATCTTTGGTCTTAACAAAACTCTATTCAAAACATAACATGAAGTGTTAATGGCTTTGGCCCAAAAGTATTTAAGCAAGTTATTTTCACAAAGCATTGTCCTAGCAATTTCTTGTAAGGTCTTATTCTTTCTCTCAACCACCCCATTTTGTTAAGAGGTTCTAGGGAAAGAAAAAGTATGTTCAATAACAAATTCATCACAAAAGCTAAAAAATTTCTCATTTTTAAATTCTCCTCCATAATCACTTCTAATTTCCGAAATGCCAATTCCTTTTTCATTCACAATTGTTCTAGCAAACTTTTTAAAGAATTCAAAAGTTTCATTTTTCTTAGCTAGAAAGAAAACCCATGTGAATCTAAAAAAATCATCAACTAATACATAGCAATAAAATTTTCCTCCTAAACTAGCAACATCACAAGGACCAAAGAGATCCATGTGCACAAGTTCAAGTATCCTAGATGTAGAGACTTGATTTATGCTATGAAAGGATGACTTAACTTGTTACCATGTTGACATGCATCACAAAGTATATCCTTTTCAAATTTTATCTTGGGTATTCCTTTGATTAAATCCTTTTTAGTTAATTCTTGAATAAGTCTCATGCTAGCATGTCCTAGCCTTCTATGCCATGACCAAGAATCATTTTCCATAGATACTAAGCATCGAACATATGGATTAGGCAATACATTTAAGCATAAAGTGTAAATATTTTCATGCCTATTTCCAATGAAAATAATATGATTTGATGGTGCATTTCTAATTATGCATTAAGATGCTTCAAATACAACTAAATACCCATTATCACATAATTGAGATGTACTTGTCAAGTTCTGTTTTAACCCATCCACTAATAAAATATTTTTAATGCAAGGGTAAGAAAGTATTCCTATATCACCAATGCCGACAATCATACCTTTGGCATTGTCTCCAAAAGTCATATATCCACCATCCTTGCTTGATAGGGTAGCAAATAAGTTAATGTCATCCGTCATGTGTTTTGAGCAACTGCTATCCAAGATTCAAGTACTCCTACTTGCTTGAGGATGGTTCTCTATCTACAAATGGAGAAAAGGCAACTTTAGGCACCCAAATCTTCTTGGGTCCTTGAGTATTTGTCATCTTAGGAACCCAAGTAAATCTAGCATGGGTGTTCCTCTTAAGTGCACAATATCTAACTATGTGCCCAAAAATCCCACAACAAAAGCAACTTCCATTGAATCTCCTAGAACTATGAGTGTGAGCATGGAAGTGTTCATGATTATGAGTATGTGAGGTTCTTCTAGCATGATACACCTTAGGTATGGCATTTTGTAAGGTTTTCAATTTTTCATTTAGCATGCTATCATTTAAATGCTCTATTTGTGAGCTTAAAAACTTGTTTGCACTTTCCAATTTTTCATTTTCCTTTTCTAAGTCATTTTTAGTTTTCTCCAAGTTTTGCTTCTCATCCTTAAAGCTTTCTACTTCTTTCCTTAAAGCATTGCACACAAGTAGTAGATTATCATTTTCTTCTTCTAGAGATTTGTTGTCCTTTCTAATTTCTTTAAATCTTTTCCTAATAGCATTAAATTCATCATGCATTTGTTCAAATTCTACTTCCAATTCTAGTTGAGTAAATGAAACTCACCAAAAGTAAATCTTACTTCATTGTCATTTGCCATGAAGTAAAGATTTGCCTTCTCACTCTTGGTGTCCTCCTCGCTTGATGTGGATTCACTTTCATCCCATGAAGCCATCATGGCTTTCTTATTCTTCTTGGTCTTGTCCTTCTTGTAAGGAGTGGAGGTAGAGGCCATCTTGAGTTGTGGGCAATCTTTCCTTAAGTGCCCCGCCTTGTTGCAATTGTAGAATGTGTAGCCACCCTTGCCTCTCCTCATGCCACCTCTCATGAATCTCATGAACCTTCTTTCCATTATTGCTATCTCTTCTTGATCATCAAGTTCTTCTTCGGATAATGATGGTTCTTCAACTCGGTGTGATGCTTTTAAAGCAATGCTCTTGCTTTTGGGGGCATCTTCCTCCTTGTGCGCTCTCATGTGGATCTCATGAGTAATTAGAAATCCAATGAGTTAGGTGATTTTCATGATTGCCAAGTCCATGGCTTCCATGATTGTAATCACCTTTGGCTCCCAAACATTGGGAAGATATTGGAGGAGCTTCCTTACCATCTCCCGTTCTTTAAAATCCTTACCAAGATTACATAAACCACTAGTGATATTTTAAAATCTAGCATACATTTCATCAATGGTTTCATGTAAATGCATTCTAAACATTTCATAGTCATGCATGAGAAGATTTATCTTAGATTCATTAACTTATGAAGTGTCTTCATGTGTAGTTTCTAAACATTCCAAATTTCAGAGGCTGACATACAAGTGGAGATCCTATTAAACTCATTTATAGAAAGACCACAATGCAAAGCATTCATGGCCTTGGCATTAGCATTGAAGAGTTTCACTTCATCTAAATTCTATTCATCCATGTTTTTAGTAGGTTGTTTGTACTCTACTTGTATTAACCTCCAACATCCATTCCTTGAGATTGAAGGAAGATATTCATTCTAATCTTCGAATAGGCATAGTTATTGCCATCAAACAGTTGAGGAGCATGATTAGAGGACCCTTGAACTAGGTGGTTTTCGATATTCATTTTAAAGTGTAGGGTTGAGTGTTAATTCTAAACCTATATGCAACCTCGCTCTGATACCAAATGTTGGTGAAATAACCACACTAGAAGGGGGGAGGTTGAATAGTGTGTTAGCTAATTCTAGGTTCGATTATCTCTTTTTACTTGTAAACCCCTTAACAACCAATTTCTAATTCTCTTGATATGAATGCTTGACAAGTATGTAAGAATGATTCAAAAGCAAGTAGACAAGCAACACAAACACAATATGTATAGTGGTTCGGCCAACCCGCCTACTCTACTACCTTGGCTCCTCACCAAGGATTTCTAAACCAAATTCTTTATAGAAATAATGTTTCCCTAAGAATACAATGAGGACTCAAATCTCAACCCGTTGAGAAAGCCTCAACACCTATTCTTATAGCAAAACACATTTCTATAACTACCTAAGGTGTTTCTCTAGCACACCTTACAAGCTATCTTGGAAATCACAATCAAACAACTTAAGGAAAACAAGGTTAAGGAGCAAGAATATTAAATCAAACTTGACAGCTCATTTCTTAGCCTTCAATCACTTCAACTCTTCAATGTGGATGGAAGAATCGATGCGAGAGTTGAACCATGAAGAACGCCTTGAATGCTTGTATATGAACTCAATGGAATAGTTAAAGAAGGTAGGTGATGTATTATGGCTGGTGTTTATAAGCCATGAAGTAACACACCAGCTCACACCCATTGCAACAGATATAAATCTATCCATTACCGCATGATGGTCAATCACCCGATTGATGGGTCGGTCAACCGCCCAAGCGACCGGTCATCGACCGAGAGGCTATTGTCAATTTTGAGCCTTTGGTAGTCGATCGTTGGTCGATAGTCGGTCGTCGGCCGATAGTCGGTCGACCGACCTATCGACCGGCCAAGCGATCGATACACTGGTTTCAGCCGAGTTTTCTAATTTTTACACTCGATGATCGCTTTCGAGTCTTGTCTTTGGATTTTGATTTGGGACATATTACAAATAGGTTTAGGTGATATCCTAGAGGCATATTACATTCATTTCTATTTCTAAACCTAGGATAAGACACGATCGCTACCGAAGCCATTTTACTTGATTCTTTGCAGTTTTTCTGACGAAATTTGTAGCTGTATCGTTCTATCAACCTGAACTCAAAACTCAACAAATGAGTTAGATACATGTTTGTTATCATCAAAATAGAGAGTGAGGCCTAGGTGGTACTCTTGCGCCAACAAAAACAACATACAAAAGTAAGACTAATCAATACATGATATCATAGAATGATAAGCATAATCTAAAACTAGAAATTGTGTACTAACTCAAGTCTCCATTTTTTCAAGTATCTATCAAAGTGTTAAAAAATCATTTTTTGGAAATGATTTTCCTCAGAGAGAAAAGAGAACGATACCAAAAGTAATCATAATATCATACTTGAAGTGTCATTCGAAGATTGGATGAAAATTCAAAGTATTGGAAAAATGAATATTTGAAGGAAAGATATTTCAAGGTTTCGAAATCAACCTAGCATGTAAAGCATGTATGTCAAGTTTGAGATGAAAATAATGTCCTTAAATCAAGATATCAACCTAGCATAATTTCATTCAATAAACACATATATCATGAAACTTGCTAAGTGTCAACCTTATCATTTACTCATGGTTTTTCAAAATTAAACTCATAGGCACTTAACATGAGTAAATATAAATGTGTTCATCAAGTATGGATTGAAAATGAAACCTTTAAGTCAATTTGTTGACTTATGTCAAACTTGTTCAAATGAAGTTATTATAGAATGAACTCAATATCATTTAATCCATTTTTCACATAAATTTTCAACTTTAAATACATAGGAACTTATCACGAGTAAGTCTGAACAAGTTTATGAAGTTTGAACTTAAAAAGAAATTTCTAAGTCAATTTCTTGACTTAGATCAAACTTTTTCAAGTTTAAGTCCCATAGAGTGAACTAGATATCACTTTGTCCATTTACACATGATTTTTTAATTTTAAACATATGGAAACAAATCATGGGCAAATCTAAACATGTTCATCAAGTTTCATCTTAAAATGAAGTCTCTAGGATGAGTTTCAACCTAGTGCATATTTCATTCAATCAAGAAGACATGAAATTGCCTAACTATCAAAAATTTTCCTACTCATGAAACTCTAAACATTTATCATGCATAATTAATCATGAGCATAGAGAAATCATTTTTAGGTACCAGAAGTACTTAAGCGCACTAAATAGTAGAGGCAAAATTAATGAAGTACTAATAATAGTATCATCCTTTATAGATACTAGACAATCTTAAATTTGACATACAATAATACATCATTAGAAGAGAATAAAATATGCACTAAACCTCTTTATTATAAAATATATTACTAAATGTGGATTTGTAAAGAAGTAGAGGTAGTAGAAAAGATACACTACAAAAAATTAAGTTATTAAGGGCGGATTAGAACCGAACCTAGATATTACCTTCTATTTTTAATTAAGTTAAAAAGATTTTAATTAAGTAAGAACAGACACAGAATGTGGGAGCCGGCTAAGTGAAACCCTTGGACGCTGATTCATTCTCTTAAGAACCTGACAAGGTCCCTATGATGGGGGTGGAGCGAAGCTCAAGATAGTTGCATCTTTTTGAATGTTGAGCATAATAGGATATCTGCTGAGCTACCCTGGTTCACCAAAACTAATTTCCTGACAAGGAGGTCACCAGCAATTACCGAAATAATGATGGGATCATGTACATTTTTATCAATACCATAGAAGTCAGTTTCATAGAATAATATTATCGGGGTTCAGATGTGAGACCTCTGTGGGCAGGTCGCGTCGTCGGTTGCCAAAATTGTCCGAAGTGACTTTTTTCTAGCCGGACTTGTCTCGCCTCCTCCCCCAAATCCTCTGTCTATGTGGTCGATGACTCCACAAATTTCAGTTGTTGGCTACCCAGTTCTATTGCTGTCTTGACTACCCCCCATGTTCTTCGGGGGAGGCGTTCTACCCGGACTTCAACGTCATCAATCGTAGTTCTGTTGATCTCAGTTGTGGTTCCTCCTATGAATAGCGTATTGGTTGAGGCAGCCTTCTCGTATCAAGCACTCGATCTGGTCTTTGAGCATCACACATTCTTTGGTGGTGTTCTCGTATGTGCTGTGAAACTCAAACTTCTTACTTCTGTCGGCATTAGGCAGGAGGTTTTTTCTTTCTCGTGTTGTTGGGATGCTTGAGGAGTTGTAGGTTGCAGATTTCTCAGAGAATAGTTACCCTCCTTGTATTCAGTGGGGTATACTCGTTGTATCTGGGGCTAGGCCGGGAAGGCAACATCCCCTCCTGTTGTTATCTTTCTCACGACGATCTCTTTCTTCGCCCTTCTTATCGAGCTTTTTAGCCTTCTTGTCTTCGGCTCCGTCCTTGGAGGTTTGTCTGTCGGCCTTTCTGGCCTCTCGAAGTTCTTCCATCTCCATGTAACACACTACTCATTGTCAGAATTCAGCCATGTTCCACGGTTTGGACATGCGATCTGATCCGCGAACTGTCCAAGCTTCAGACCGTGGTTGACAGAATATAACTCAACGTGGTAGTCGAGGTTAGGAACCTCCATGTCTATGGCATGGAATCTTTTAAGGTATTCCCTCAGCAGTTCATGCTGCCCTGCTTGATATAGTGGAGAGTCCTTAGTCTTGGAATAGATCCAAGATGAGGAAAATTGGTCGATGAAGGCTCATGAGAGCTCCTGAAAGTGTGGACCGATCTTGGTGGGAGGTGAAAGGAATAGTGCCCTTGTGCCAATCAAATATCGATGTGTTCACGGACTATTCAAGGGTAATCAACTTTGTTAGGCAACTTTTCATGTTGCATCTTTATTTATAAAGATTATGATGAACCCCAAGAATTCAGGCAAATGATTCTAAGGCCATGATGAGATCATGCCAGTGAGACTCAAAATCCAAATGTCCATATTCTAAATGTTCCTAGTCATAGGATCACCGATTAGGGGATTGGTGATGTCGGATAGACTAGTGCACTTGGTATATGCCCTATACGATAGGGGGTAGCTGATCTCATAGTTACATATGAGCGGTCATTAATGTACAAGTGCAGGTGCTCATTAGTGAATGAGTTCATTGAACGGACCTACACGAGGAACACAGAATGAAATCCTTATATTAGTGTCAATAGGATGTTCCTCGGGTGATAGTAGGTGCAAGCAATCATTAGATCTAAGGTTGGCATGGTTACCTTGTAAGTGATGACCCATTACTTTGGTTTTATCCCTACATGGCCCTTAGTGTCATGTGTCGGGTATTACTGGGCATGGGGAAACATTCATGGAGGTAGGTGAGCAACCAACATGGAATCGATTACATGAAAGTGTTGACTTGGGAATCTCTGGCCAGAGTAGACATGAAAGCCAGGAAGATGTTTCTGACGTTTCATTATTGAGACGACATCTTGGCGGGTGGAACACATATGAATCCGTATTAGGGTTTGACACTTCTTCCGTACCCTAGACAACTTTGGGACATTGTAACCGAGGGATTTAGTTGCATGGTAACTAATCACCGAAGGGCGTTCGATCCCTGTTGATTGAACTTCACACTATTCGGGTAGTCATGACACGTTGCTAGATGTCAATCTTGACTTGTGAGTGGAGTCCCTCACGACCAGACTAAAGGGGTTTAGTGGAGGCATGTAAGATTCGAATAGAAGTCGTTCTATCGGATCCGACTCTCCGTTATGCACAACTCACTGCTGGCCTAGTGTGGGGCCCAGTGGGTCAAACACAACAGGCTAACCTTGTAACGAACCTTATGAGATAAAGTCTGAATACGGCCCTATATGTCTACTAGCATGGACATGCTATAACTTGATCACGGATCTTGTTTGCGGACACGATAGGAAAGTTGTTTCCTAGAGGAACGAATGCGCGAGGAAGGAGTTCCTCGGTAACCCTAATTTGTAGGGCATCCCTAAATTGTAGGGATTGGCACATGATAATATTTTATGTAGTTGATTAAATTTAATTATGAATTAAATATTTAATTAACTACTTGTCAGGAAATATATTTAATTATAAATGAAATATAATTTGATTTTGAATCAAATATACATGGTGGGAAAATTAGTTTTCAACCATGAGCCTAATCAATTAATTAGGAATTAATTAATTTAGATAAATTCTAATTAATAAGAATATGATTTATGAAGATAAATGATAAAATTAATAGATATATGATTTATGAGGAAAGTGGGGAAGGCTCGGCACAGGATTGAGTCGGTTGCGCCGTTGAGGAGCATCATCGAGCTGAACATCGTTGGGTCGGTGGTCGGATCACCCGTGCTACCTTATTGTTAGAGAGTGGTCGATAGTTTTGAAGTTATCGGGGAGACGGACTGCCATGATGTGCACGGTGAAAGGTCCCGAGTCGACGGCGGGGGGTGGAATGGCCTTTGTGGTCCTCGTTCCTTCTTTTTCTCTCTGGTGGTGTGTGTGGGAGACCTTGTAATACCCGGGGTTTCCTAATATAAAATTTTTCATGGTGCAGCCCATCGAGTTAGGAGCTAGCCCGGTCGATTCGCGTGATCACCTCGAATAACAGGTAAAAATTAATTTAAATCATAACCAATTGTTGGTAGTTGGGTGGATGGGAATTGGTTGACTCAAGTTAGGTTGAGATTTGGGTTTGTGAATAGAGTCGAAACTCGATCTGAGTTAGGTGGACTCAGATGAGGAGGTAAGTAAGTGGTAGGGGGCATTTTAGTCAAGAGATGAGGGGAATAAAACCCCTCACCCAAGCCAGCCATGCGGCTTAAGAAGAGAGCTGCACGCAGTCCAAGAGGAAGGGGGAGTGAGAGGGATCTTGTCGGCGCCGAGTTCACGTCGACGCTTGAGGAAATCGAAGCTCGTCTTCATCGACGTTACCTTGTGATTCGATCAAGGTGAGTGGTTAGTTTGATTGTGAAGGGAGGCGGGTGGCCAACCCTAGGAGTTTTGAAATCGGGTTTCTTTCGCAAGTTTCTTGTCGATCGTCGTGTTTTCTCGTGTTGGAACTCTAAACGATTGATGTACCTGTGATCTCATGTTTTAAATCATGGTTTCTTTGTGTTTTATGGGCTGGCCAAGAAGAGGAAAAAGGGGAAAGGTCAAGCCGAAAATTTCCCCAATTTCCTCGATCGTCTTGCAACTCATGGATCATTTATGTTCGTTATATTTTAGATATTTGGATTGATGCTTGCGTTGTTGTCGCAAGCATGCCCACTTTTCCTAGAGGGCTTGGCCGAGCAAGGTATTACCTTGCTTGAGTCGGCCGAGCAATGGCAAGGGTGGAAAAGTCAGGACTGTTCGGATTAATATGTTAAGTTTCATGTTATGTTGTCTTGATTCACACTTACATGCTTAATATTATGTTGAAATTATATTATATGATTGTTGTTCATCTTAGGACTGGTTAGTAACTATAGATCTACCTCCTCATGGTTATGGAAATGTTCTTACTAATACATACATGGATAGGGTTGTTATGGCGTATGAATCAAAGGAAATGTTTCATTAATTTTCAGATATTATGTTCAATCGTTGCTATGTATATTGCATGTTCCTTATCGGCTAATTAATGGAATTTATTCTCTTTAATTTGACTTTCATATGGTAATCATTGTTCATGATTATTTTGGCAAGTGTCGTTGACAATAGTAGATCGAAGATTTATCTATCGTCGGTAAATTCTAACAACTCTAGAAAGAATGGTTTCGGTATCTAGTGGTGATATTTAACCTAGAGACACAGTACACTTACTAGGTTCTACACCTAGGGATAGTTAGCGGTTATCAATACACTATAAGAAATTTGACTTTTAGTGACGAGGTTTGGTGGGGGTCGTGCATCGACCCTAACTAAATCATCCTATTTATGGGGGTCGCTAGTCGACCCTCACGAAAACTCGTACATTTTGTGAAGGTCGGATATGACCCTCACTAAAAAGTATATATTGTGAGGACAACATCGTGACCCTCACGAAATCTTACATTTTGTGAGGATCAAATATGACCCTCACGAAAAAGTGTATATTGTGAGGACATCCTAACCCTCACGAAATCCTACATTTAGTGAGGGTCTAATATGACCATCAATAAAAAGTATGTTTTGTGAGGACAACATGGTGACCCTCATCAATTCCTACATTTCACCTCTAAATCTAAAAATAAATAAAAATTAGTTTAAAAATAAAAATAAATTTAGACAATTAAATATATTTTAAAAATCTAAAATATTATTAAGTAAACAAAATAAAATAATTAAAATTCTCATCCCTCACCCCTCAAAATTATTTACTTAATAAAATTATTATTAAATAATTAACAATTTAATAATAAAATTATTAACAATATGAAATAATAATAATTGATTAAATATATTTTAAAATCTGAAATGAAATTTGCCTTTAGAATTTGCAAGTATTTGAGGCCGCAAGTAAGTAATTTGAAATATTATTAGGTGCTAACACATTGATAATGCATATGAAAACTATCATTTCATTGTATTAATCTATACAAGCATACAATATGAAATATATTATTATTATTATTATTATTATTATTATTAGGTGAATTAATGAAAAGGCTGACCAATGAGTGCAAAAGGTTATTTCATCACTTAAATCAGCCTTTCTTTTAAGTAAATAATATGAAATATATTATTAGATGCATGCATTAGTATCTCATTGGTCTAACATTTTCAATGAAATATCATTCCTGTTGAAATGCACTTATTTGAAGCTTATTTTTATTCAATTTTGAGTAATTTATTTATTCAATTATTGATATAATTTAAGAGAATTAAAAGGTGCAATAGATAGTCTAATATGAGAGGTTTAATGAAAAAATTATATAGTTCAATTCAAGTAGGAATTATATATAATCAAGTTTTATATGCCCAAGAAGGGGTATATGAAGAGGTGCATTCATGTTGTTTGTAAAAACTAGGCTTTAGTCCCACACGGAAAAATATGCTAATTTTATATTAGTCTATAAGCATTAGCCTGTATGCTTAATTATTTGTGTGGATAAAGTAAAAGGTCAAGAGACAACATTAGTGCAATGCACCGTACCGCACAGGGCGCGGGCGCGGTCGCATTGGCGCTTTTAGGCGCACTTTGACCTTAATTGGAATTCGAACCTAGTGACTGTTGGAATTCAACAATTACATGAATTAGAGCACTCAATATTTGATTAATTGGTGAGTTAATTTCGAGATATTTTGCTCATTAAATAAATTGACAGTTGCTAATTCTTAATAATGAGCATCAATTTCGAAATGGATTAATCAATATAAATTAACCTCGAAATTTACATAATACTATCTAAAAATTTCTCTCATTCTTATCCTTTTTCTCTATTTTGCTGCAACCTTTCAAGAGTGCTTGATTAATCCTGGAGGTGTATTGCTACGGGGCAATAGAGACCTTAAGGACAGGGATCACCCGTCAACCTCTTGATCTTCTTCGATTCCACATCAAATCTCCAACAATCTTAAGGTCTCTATTGAGATGGATTCGGAGTCGTTCAAGATCATGAATCAGGATTTCGTTAAGCTCGATCGATTTGACGGAAACAACTTCAGTCGCTGGCAAGACAAGATGAAGTTCCTTCTGACGGTGCTCAAGATCGCCTACGTCCTGGACCCGAACCTTCAACCTGTTCCTGAAGATCCAAAGCCAGTTGAAGGCCAAGATCCAGATCAAGCGACGATCAACTCTCTGAACGAGCAGAGAAACTAAGAGAGTAATAAATAAGCTCATTTTCTTATGGTTTGTTGATTTGATTCCTTGAGTAAAACTAAGAGAGTAATAAATAAGCTCATTGGACCATAGCTTAATCTTGCTCAAATTTGTTTGTCAAATATCTTTTAAGTCATATTAGACTGAAATTGTAATTAAAGGAGCCATATGTAATCATTCCATTAATCAACTACATGATTGGAGAGAGTTGTAGAACTCCATATTGCTTAACGTTCTACTATACATACAACAAAGACAACAAGCTAAAAGTCCTTGTGTTTTGGGTGCTTTGGTTCCTAAAAGAAAACAAAGGTGGGTGACAGAGACATTACAAATTACAAGAAGACATTGAACACCTCACGATATTGAGGAAACATGTAAAATCCAAAGTTTGACATGTCCATATCCTACATAATTACTTATCACGAAATACAAAGGCAATCACATAACCACCAAATTAAGCATCCTATATATATATATATATATATATGCAAATTAATCGTTAAATAATTAAAGACTATGATTTCACCATGCAAACATGCTTCAGCACAACATTATGTTGATACATCCTATATATATATATATATATATTGTATTTTTTAGCTATAAATATAACTCAAAAAGGTGCACATTTTCTATCCTAGTTTGGTATCAAGTTGTTGACATATTTTTCTAAATAAATTATTACATTTTGATACATCAAAAGGAGACTTAGTGATTTGGCTATAGAAAGGTCATGCATCTAAGAAACCAATTTGGCAAGAAAATGTGCATCCACTGATCAAAACATTATGTTGCACTGGTTTCATATATATATATATATATATATATATATATATATATATATCACCATGAATGGTATCTTCATGCTTTTCTCAGGGGTTTTAATGGTATCATCTAATCAAATAATCTTAGTTGGCATAATAGTGTCTCCCCTAAAGTTGGTTAGGATTGTTATACGCTATAGACTTTCGTGGGTGAAGCCCATTACATATAGTGTTGGTAACAAGAATATGTTCATCAAGCTTGTACTCTAAAACCTTCATGAAGTTATAGCCCAATACTTCGGTAATGATGAGAAAGACATTCACTTTATGATTTTTATCTTTGTTGGCATTTGGGTAAGGCTTTAAACATGGCTTGTTGAATGGTGAGGAGATCATGATCATATATCACATCAATCACTTGCAGAGTGGAGTCATTCTCTTGTACTATTTGACTAAGTGTTAGTGGTAGAGACCTTAATTTGGGTGTTGACACTAGCCATTTGTTCCGATGCTTGTCTAAGTCCTTGACAATCTTTCATATTATGAGCATAATCTTGATCCTTAGTCGCAATATTTTGATCGATCTACTTTACAACCTATAAAAAAGCAAATGCCTAAAAGGAAAGTAGCACTGATAGCTAGAGGAAGAAGATGTTGGAGAAATGGTCACACTAGAGGGGGGGTGAATAGTGTGTTATTTAATCTTTTAGCCTAATTTTGATTTTAATCGTTTCATAAACTACTTAGGCAATTTATCAATTCAAGCAATAAGATAAAACAATAAATACGACAATTAAGTACAAACACAAAAGCGAATGCAAAAACAATGGTTTATTGTAGTTCGGCAACACCGCCTACTCCACTACCTAAGCAATGTGCTTAGGATTTCACTCACAAATCCACTAAGTTAAGGGTAGTTTACAATCGAGGACCTTTCACCGGAAAGACCTTGCACTCACTTGAAAGGCACTTCCACACCCAAAATTATCCACCTTCACACCAAGTGAGCTTTCCCACCTCAATTCCAAAGGAACACTCCTAACCTAGCTTACACAAGTGGATTTATACTTTCTATACCAAGGTAATCACCAAATCATAAGACCACACACTAGGTCTTCTTACACACT
Organism: Canna indica; assembly: GCA_034359265.1. Classification (NCBI taxonomy): domain Eukaryota; kingdom Viridiplantae; phylum Streptophyta; class Magnoliopsida; order Zingiberales; family Cannaceae; genus Canna; species Canna indica. Next base: position 20,068,944 of record CP136892.1, read on the forward strand.
TGAGTATTCAATTTAAAACAAAACAAAAACACATTTAACACAAGAGGAGAGTGTAAATAACTTATCACTACAAGAACAACTCATCTTCTTGAGCCTAGCAACCTTGAATAGCCCTCCAATGATGATTCACTTTCGAATAAGGGATCAAGAGATAAAAATGAAGCATTAGGTCGAATGAAAGCTTGGGGGTTTATAGGCTGTAGAAAAGTGGGGATCGAGTGGAGATCGCCCAATGGGCAAATTTTTTTGCCCGTTATACGCCCGGTCGATCACCGGCTAATGGCCGGTCGATCGCTTGAGTGGCCAGCCATCGACCACGAGGTCATTGCCAATTTGAGTTTTTTTGGCAGAGGTCAAAAATTGGCAATGACCTCGCGGTCGATCGGCGGTTGGTAGTCAGTCGACCGGGCAGCGACCGATGCTCATCCAGGTTGAGTTTTTTTGTTGTTTTGAGTTTCTGCTTTCAAGTTTGTGAGTTTTGCGAAGTGCATTCATCTTGGAGACCAACCCAAGTGTTTTTACATTCACTCTAAACACTTCCTAAATTAGGAAACGACACATTGACTTGTCGTATCGAGACGATGTCGTGTGCGACGATATCGATTTCAACATGCGACTTTCATGCTTAAAACTTGTTTAACATAGTTTGCTATCATCAAAACAATTATTTGTCACACCTCGATTTAGGATCACGTGATTGGCCATAATATACATGTCTATACCCTGTAGCATACCCATGCATACAACAACGCAATTATAAATGATATAATGGAAACCAATATGAAATAAATTGAAAGTCCTGAGATGACATAAATAAATGTCCTAAGAAACTACAACTCCAATGATCCAAACTACATCAATATGCATGAAAGAAAAACACGACTCGACTACGACTCCCTAAACTCGTCTGCTACGAGATCAATGGTGTTGTTTGCCCCTCCAGCCGCGCCATATACTCTAGCCAGTACCACACTGGTCAAGCTCTACAAAATAAGTAAATAAACAAACGTGGAAACTCAGTGAGTGGTTCTAACGAACCTCCACCTAAATCCTAAACATAAGCATGAAACAGAAAAAAAAAACATGCTAACATATTCATACACGCAGAAATTTATTACATCAGTCGACCGATTGGCACGTCTACTAAGATATGAATATTCAGTCAGGTGGAGCACCCGACTACAAATGATATTAGGCCTCAACTGGCCATGCCCTCAAGCGGTTTATGTTATCATGCACAAACGTTCGACCTACAAGAATCATTACCTGGTTGAGATTCGTCCATCCAACCTTAACTAGAAAATTTAACACTGGTTGGGATTCGCCCGTCCAACCACTCAGGCCTGCACCTGCATCTAGCCCTTTCGCGGACTCCCTCAGTCAAGCCTTTAGGTACCTCCCTTTCCTAAAAGGTGTAAGGTAATACTTAACATCCTATAGAGCATAATTCAGTGTCCCTATTGTAATGCTTCTATGTTGACATTTAGAATTTGACTCTATTTTCAACTGACATCCATGAGTAGGACATGCCACAATGTCATAGACTACATATAAAAAATGTCTCTATAGTTCATCTATCCTTGAAGTGTCATTTATATCATAAGTGATGCCTTATAATTAAAATCCTTGAGGTTAATTTCAGTGTGTTTATTTTGTTCATAGCATCCCCAACTTGGGACAGCACAACAAACAATTTCAGCTTGAAGCCAAAAAATTTCAGCAATTAATAAATTAATTACAGCATCTAATAAATCAATTTCTGCAAATAATAATAATTTAATTACAACACCTAATAAATCAATTCCTGCAAATAAACAATTTAATTACAGCACCTAATAAATCAATTTCTGTAATAAATAATTTAATTACAGCACTTAATAAATCAATTTATGTAACAAATAATTTAATTACAGCACCTAATTAATAAATCAATTCCTGCAATTAAATAATTTAATTACAGCGCCTAATTTCCTAATATCCTAACAACAATATAACTTCCATTACCATTGAGCACATCAATACTTATGATCAATTAGCTTTTAGGTATGCCTTCAATGAATGGATGACCTGTTTCCTGGAGTAACTCATTCATGGTTCCATGAATATTTATCTTAGAAAAGAAGATAATTGATTTCTTTTAGGATGCCACTGCAGCATACTATGTTCGACCTTCTTAATATATTGCAACAGTTTTTTTTTTTTTGTCCTATCTCCACTATAAATTACGCCAAGTTTGCATATGAATAGATGATCTTACTTAAAAGGTCTTTGAATCGGTTGCTACAATTTAAGCAATTAACAATTACAGAAATTGTAGACATAAAAGAGCAGCTTCATTAAGATAGCAAATGAAATATCAATGGAGGAATAATAATAGCGGTCAGGAACATTATTCAGACAATGCAATAACTAAAGCCAAAAAAACCATTTGCAATGTAGTCTATGAAATAGGAAGGATGTTTCTTTTAGTGGAGTTAATCTCAATTGAAGACTCAATTCAAGGATTTAATCTTGAATTCAAGAACCAATCAAGAAAAAAAATTCAGATTTTTCCACCTCAATTAGGGCCGGCAGCCATAGAGAATTTACAAGGGATTGAGGAGAAATCCACTCACCTTAACTAACGAAATGAAGGGAAGTAGACAGGGATGAAGCCTCGCACGACGATCTACGACGACAGCGAGCAACTCCGGCCAAAGCTAGGTGGTGACACCTCCCCTCCTCTTCCTTGCGATGGCGTGCATGCGGCGCTGAGGGTGGGGGTTTATAAACCCTCCCCCCTTTTTTCTTTTTTCTTTTTCCAATTCTATCATCCTCTCACTTAAACTCTTAACCCGACTTCACTCGTATTCGAGTCGAGCTCTGATCGAGCCCGCGAACTCGGCTCAACCCGAAATAAATCCAACAGCCCAAAAATATCATAATTAACAAAAATTAAGAGCACTTAAATTATTAACTACTCACCCGAGCCCTTAAATTTGCGCCAGCTCGTGACTCGCCTCAGCTCGTCACTGAATTAGCCGGCTAAAACAACAATGAAAATATTTGTTAAAATTTTAAGGTATTACATTATTGAGAGAATTAGAGTACAAGGGTGAAACCCTCGGCCAACAGAAGATGCATAGAGCCCTCTAATTCTTCTAATCCACCATCACAACCTTACCATATCCACACAAATGATGACATTCTCAATGCTTCATTTGAACCACCTAGCAAATCATCAATATCTATGGTTTGCTCGAAAGATGTGCTATTATTCAATCAAAGGAGGCTCATTGCCCTATGATAGGCTCTTTATTTTCTTATGGCTCGTTTGCTTTGTTAAATACGATAGGATACAATAGGATAACAAATGAGTTGGTATTCTGGTGTTCACCATTTATAATATTGGATCAGGTCCAGAAGCGCCCACACTCATGAACCACACTCAAGTCAAGCCCAACACCATCTAGCTCAGGGACTCCACCCGGCAAAATAAGGACACCCACGTCCTTCATTAATTACCAGGGATACGACAATAATGAGCCCGACATCTCTGGGATAAAGCTTGACCAATTCCAGGTAGATCCCTATGAGATTCTGGGAGACATCCCTAACCTGCACTATAAACAGACACGACACACATCGGGTATGCTCTTGATTCCAATTCCATACCTCCCATATGGAATTATTTCTTACTCGAGCATCCGAGTGTGCCCCGCTAGAGTTGCACTAGACTAGGAGAGGCGAAGGACCACATCACACCGGCTTCAGGCAAGAACATTTGGCGCCCACCGTGGAGCTGAGTAAATCTTACCTGCCCCACCATGGTAGTTACCCGGAGTTAGGTGAACGCCGCTGCACATAGGCAACAACCTATTAGTAGTGTTCCCCCACTGCCTAGAGAAGCTAACACAGTGAGGAGTGATGCTCCAGTGTTTGCCAATCCTATACCTGAAGAGTTACAGCGTGTGGTCAACGACCTCCAAGCGCAGAACCAAAGGTTAGTAACCCAGGTCGAGGCACTAACACAGTCGTGGGAGCAACACCCGGCCGAACACGAGCACCATCACTCGAAATATGATGATGACAACCATCTCGAGAGAGCCGAGGGGCTGACCTTTGTCTTTCGTGACGAGGTCTTCCATACGCACCATCAGAGATAAGAGGAAGGAAGTAAGGTCACAAAGACTGTTCCTCCCCCAATCATCGACTCGGGATCCTTCACCGAACATATTATGGCAGTTCGTCTCCTCGACAACTTCAAACTGGCGACCATGCTTCAGCCTTACGATTGTACGGGTGTAATACTCGTGTTTGTATTTATGATTTTAGGTTGAGACTCAAATTGAGCGCCCGAGCGAGTCGGAGAGATCGCGGTATGAGGTATGGCTCATGTGTGTGTTTATTTAGGTTGATTGAATTACTATTAAGCCTATGTGCACCAGTCGGGTTTTAGGAGTTATTCGGTGCGATTTGAGCAAGTTTTCAACTGGTTTAGCCGTGTAACTTAAGCGAAGGGTAGATCAATCATTTGGCGACTTTAATGATTATTATATATTGTTATTTCTCCCTTAGTGGATTGATGTATGATTGGTTTTGGCCGAATTGTGTGTGAATTAGGAAAAGTTCTAGTGAATCTTGTTGTTATCTGAGATAAACCTAAATTTAAATGAAATGGTATGTGTTCTGCATGTTCTTGCTCAATTTGTCCTGTGATTTGGCCTCCTTGAGATTCAGTCATGATAGGGTTATTTTTGGACTGGTTGTGGCTCCTTTGGTTTCAGGATGAATTCCGAAAAGGGCAGCTCTGTTTCCTTGAATTTTGGGGGAGCGAACTCCCATGGTTTGGCGTGCGATTTCGGTAAAATTTTTGGGGAATGGTGAGGGTCGGTTGTGCCTATTTCTCTTGAGCATGATTTCTATTTTCACATGGGATTTTGATTTAATATATTGCCTTGCATAATGGTCTATGTGTATTGAACAAATTGTTGAGAGTTTTTGTGTAAGCTTTCGGAGTTTTATGGCCGGATTTTGATGAGGGGTTTTACCATGTTTGATCCTCATGAATGAGGAAGATTTCGGGGCTCATTGTCCCTATCCACTTCGTGGATGACTTCAGTGCTTTATCGATCATGTTTCTTGAAGTTTTGGATCAATTCGTGATGTGGTTCTTCTCCTTGGTGTTTGGCCAAGGTCAGCCCTGTTTTGGGACAGATTTTGGGGTGCCGAATACACCTTTTCTTGGGTTAATTTTAGAAATTGTTAAATATGACTCAAGCATATGTATTGTTGTTTTGCCTCTTTTTATAAATTGAGTGGATGAAATTTTTGGAAAGAATTTATATTATGATGAGGCCAAATTTATGATATCTTCATCCTGGGATTTTGAGTTTAGTGGTGCATGGGGCTTGGTGCGGTTGGTATGCCTGGTAAGTGTTCGATTAAATGTTTCACCAATTTGGTTTGCTAAGATTTCATACTCTATCTCGATTTAATTAAGTGATTTTGGTTGTGGCGATACTTGGAGGCCGCGTGTTGGCCAAGGGTTTCACCCTTGCGCTCTAATTCTCTCAAAAATTATTTTGATAATAACAAACCATGTTTAACAAGTTTTAAGCATGAAAGTCGCAGGTTGAAATCGATATCATCGCACGTGGCATCGTCTTGATACGACAAGTCTCCGTGCCATTTCCTAAATTCTCAATGAGCGCACCAAAGTAATTTAGGAAGTGTTTAGAGTGAATGTAAAAACACTTGTGTAGGTTTCCAAGATGTATGCACTTAGCAAAACTCAGAAAGCCAAAAGCCGAAAGCCGAAACGACAAAAAAACTCAACTTTTGTGAGCACCGATCGCTGGCCGATCGACTGGCTACTGATCGACGATTAACCGTCAGAGGTCAAAAATTAGCAGTGGTCTCGCGGTCGATCGGCCATTAGCCGACGATCGATCGAGCGTATAATGGGCAGAAAAATTCGCCCCTTGGGTGATCTCCACTCGATCCTTACAAACTTTCTAAACTCTCTCCTTAACAACTACTGATGCCCTAAACCTTCATTGAGTTGATATTTGCATCCCCAAGTTTTTTTTTGATCGAATCCTTCATTCCTAGCCTCTTGATACCTTATTCAAAGTGCTTCATCATTGGAGGGTTATTTAAGGTTGCTAGGCTCAAGAAGAGGAGTTGTTCTTGTTGTGAAAAGTTCTCTACACTTTCTTCTTGTGTTAAATGTGTTTTTGTTTTGTTTTATAATTGAATACTCAAGTGTGTTAGAAGATCTAGTGTGTGGTCTTGTGATTTGGTGGTTACCTTGGTATAGAAAGTATAAATCCACTTGTGTAAGCTAGGTTAGGAGTGTTCCTTAGGAATTGCTGTGGGAAAGCTCACTCGGTGTGAAGGTGGATACTTCCTGGTGTGGAATTGCATTCGAAGTGAGTGTAGGGTCTTTCTGGTAAAAAGTCCTCGATTGTAAGTTACTCTTAACTTAGTGGATTTGTGAGTGAAATCCTAAGCACGGTGCCTAGATAGTGCAGTAGGCGGTGTTGCCGAACCACTATAAATTTTGGTGTTTGCATTGGCTGTAGTGTTTGTGCTTACTTGCCATATTAAATTGTTTCTTCTTGTTGTTTAAATTGATAATTTGCTTAACTAGTTTAAGAAACGATTAAAATGAAAATTAGGCAAAAAAGATTAGATAACACACTATTCACCCCCCATATAGTGTGACCATTTCACTAACACTTGGTATCAGAGCGGGTCGTAGATTGAGGTTTCACCATCTCATCTAAATCTAGTCTCGATCCGAAAATGGCACTAGAGTTGGTAGCGTCCATACCACCTAGGTTCGATGAGTCTAACTTTGGTATTTGGAAGGGTAGAATGTACACATTCCTAAAAACACAAGGTTTATGTGTGTTCAACATGGTAAAGACTAGATACATTGAACCTAAGAAAAACATGAATGCATGAGCCCAAGAACAAATAAATATGTTTGAGTCAAATACTAAAGCTATGAATTGCATATTTTGTTCCTTGGAAAATGTTGTATTTGAAAAAGTCATGCATTGTACTTCCACATTTGATATTTGGGCTTCTTTGAACATGCTCTATGATTATGCTAAAATTGAGGAGCATATCACTTTAAATGAGGGAGTTGATGACAATTGTCATACTCATAGTTCTAATGAAGTTTTTGAAGCCCATAGTGTATCTAGTCAAAAGAGTACAAAAAAACAGAAGAGAAAGGTGATTTATCACCTATGCAAGGGAAAAGGCATGTGAAGAAGAATTGCCATACCATGAAGAACAAGGCAAAAAGTGTTGGGACGGGAATAAGAAAACGCATCGAAAACAGTAATTTAAAAATTTGAAACTATCCCGAAAACAACGATCTTCTTTAGCAATATTAAGGAATTCAATCAACATCGGAGATGTGGGAGATGATATACCTCAAACCACGGTCGGTATGGCTGATCTTATCCCCGTCTTGAGATGCACACGTGCACGTCCTCCAACGATAGTCCACACCAAGCACCTCGCAACAATAGGGGAAGCGAACACCGGGGCTCGTTGTGGCTTAACGAAGAAGCTTTCTCAATCTCAAAATCCACCTAGGCACGGCCGACCCTTCCACCAAGAACCGAGCACGAAAAAGGGAGGAAGAGCGGATGAGAAAACCACATAACGAGAGGGTAAATAAAAGAATACCTTGCTGTCCTTCTTGGAATCCTCCAAGAAGATGAAGTCGGCGGCACACCCAAGTAGAAGACACCTTTAATTCGGCTTCACCAAAAGCCCGGGGAAAGAGGAGGAAGATGGCCGGCTACCAATGGAGAGGAGGAAGAACTAATTCACCAACCCACACCCATGGGGTGCTCGGCCACCATTTATAGAGAAGGGGCGGTTACAAGGTAGACTCGGTCCCCCCTAAAAACTCTATCACAGGAATTCAAAATTTTGGGGTTTGCCTCCAAATATAATTCATATTTTAATGGCTTCATAATTAATTAGAAATTAATTAAATCCTATAAAATATAAACTTTAATTTATCTCCATAAATTAAGACCCTATAAATAAGAATGATAATTATCTAAACAAACCAATTCCCTAAAAGGTAGGAAAGTGGTTTAACTAAATAATTCAATTTCTTATTTATTAATAGAATTATGATTTATCCTCATAAATCATATATCTATTAATTTTATGATTTATCTCCATAAATTATATTCTTATTAATTAAAATTTATCCAAATAAATTAATTCCTAATTAATCGACTAGGCTCATGGTTGAAAACTAATTTTCCCACCATATATATTTGATTAAAAATTAAATTATATTTAATTCATAATTAAATATATTCCCGGTCAAGTAGTTAATTAAATATTTAATTATAATTAAATTTAATCAACTACATAAAATATTGGTTCCCGACTTTCATATCTACTCTAGCCAGAGATTCCCGAGTCGACACTTGTAGGGACACATAGGACATTATCTCCTCTTACTGGGAGTAATCGATTCCATATTGGTTGCTCACCTACCTCCATGAATGCTTCCCCATGCTCAGTAATACCTGACACATGACGTTGAGGGCCACGTAGGGATAGAACCAAAGCAATGAGTCGTCACTCACAAGGTAATCGTGACAACCTCAGATCCAAGGACTGTTTGCACCTACTATCACCTGAGGAACATCCTATTGACACTTATGTAAGGATTCCATTCTGTGTTCCTCGTGTAGGTTCGTTCAGTGAACTCATTTACTAATGAGCACCTACACTTGTATATTAAAGACGACTCATAGGTAACTGTGATATCAGCTACCCCCTATCGTATAGGGCATATACCAAGTGCAGTAGTCTATCCGGAATCACCAATCCCCTAATCGGTGATCCTATGACTAGGAACAATTAGAACAAGGGCATCTGGATTCTAAGTCTCACTAGCATGATCATCATGACCTTAGAATCATTTGCCCGAATTCTTGGGGTTCATCATAATCTTTATAAATAAAGATGCAACATATGATGAAAAGTTGCCTCAAAAGTTGATTACCCTCGAATAGTCCTTGTACACATTGACATGTGATTGGCTCAAGGGCACTATTCCTTTCAATCTCTCACTTGCACTTTAGTCAATCATCCAAGTATCCGTATACCAATTTTAGTGGTGAACGAATCTGTTGCTGTGGCAATCTGTTTAATCTACATCAATGTCTTTCAGTCATCACTTCTTTCCAACGATGAGTGACACCGCCTTTTAAGAAAAGCAATGATTTTCACGGGATCTTAGTTCCTTAACTTTGAGCAACAGTCCTAGTATTGTCATACAATACTGGTGCTGAACTGGCAACCTCAGGAATAGCACCCAATGAATGATAAACTCCTTTATCCGATGCTATCCTAAGTGGTAGAGTAAGTAGCAAAGCATAAAGCCTTAGTCACCTTATCAGTTATAGTACCCAGCTAGGAATACTTTCCTGCTTACTGCACCACCATTAAAGGTATCCTTATTCCATCATATGGTTTCATCATCGTATAGAGCACCTCTCGTCCTTCTCAAGTGCTTGAGAGAGTTCTCCACTTGCTCTTCAATGTTATTCTCTAGGGTTTTGCTCGAAAACTACCAAATACCTCTAAGATATAAGCAATATCAAGCCAAGTGCAAAGCATCACATGATGGATCCCACTGCCGAAGCATAATGGATTGCTCTCACACTTTTTCTTTTCTCAGATGTCTAAGGAGACATCATCTTGAAGAGACTGATGCTATATATGACTCATAGGCAAGTAACCTCTTTTTTACTGTCTTCTATGCTAAGCCTCCTTAGCATTGTATCAATATACATGGGCTGGGGCAATCCTGGCATCCTTTCAGACCTATTCCCAATAGATCTTAATACCGAGTATATAAGAGGCATTTCCCAGATGTACCATGGAGAATCAATATGGGTAATAACTGGAGTATGGGAACTTGTTTTTCCCACAAGTATGTCATACAATATGACTACACTCTCACTAAACACCTTGTATGTACAAGGTTCAACCACGTTTTTGATAAAATCAAAACCCTTTTGACTATCTCATCAAAACAAATGTTTTAACTCTTTGATGCTAGCTGTAGTCCATAAATGGACCTATGCTACTTGCATACCTTACTCGGTCCAACCAAGGATACAAACTCCTCTAGCTATGTCATATAGACTTCTTCATAACGGAAGAACGCAGTCTAGACACCCACTAGCCAGATTTCGTATTCATAGTACGCACTAATGGCTAGCAATATCTTGATGGACTTGAGCACAGTAACTGGTGAGAATATCTTATTACAGATAAGCTATTGTCTGGGTTTGATCTTATTCACAACCAGTCTGATCTTATAGGTCCATATCTTGCCAGCTCCTTAGATCTTTCCTAAAGATCCACCTGCACCCTATATGAGTTATCCTTTTTGAGCTGGTCAACCAAAGTTCGTACTTGGTGTGAGTCCAGTTTGGATTTGCATAATGCCACCGCATAGTGTCAACATATTTGACCATTAAGAGATAGCAGATTGCCTGAATCTAGATCATACCATATGGCTAGATATCATTACTCAGGCAGTCTACGTAGTCTCCTAGAAGAGTGATGAGAAGTAATAATTACATCGATTGGTTTAACTTGTGGACTTTCCACTAGTTGTTGCGATTTTATTTGTGGTTACTGAACTTCACCAAGCTCAACATATCTTCCACTCCCACTTTTCTCGAAAAACTCTTTTTTCTCAGAAAATGATGACAAAACTCCTTTTGTTCAGTTGGGAGAACTTGATACCAAAAACACTTTTAAGGGTACGCCTCAATATTTGCACCTGATCAAGTTTGTCATACCTAGGCAAGCCCAAATCATGAGAGGTCTTAGACTCAGTTTCTTATCATTCCATATCTTATATGGTGTATCAGAGACATACAAACTTATGGCCGCTACAATAGCTTATCCCCTGAAAAGAGATTGGAAGCTAAGTATGAATTACATCATATCCAGAAGGGTGTGATTCCTCCTTTCAGACACACCATTGTGTCAGGAAGGGTTCATACAACGACAATCTTATTGTCTTCGAGATAATTCATAAATCTAGTGGATAAGTATTCTCTGCCTCGATCCAATTGAAGGCCTATAATACCTTTTCCAATATGTTTCTTTAACTTCACCTTCATACTCCTTAAATGATTCAAAGGTATTGGGTCTGTGCCGAAACAAGTGGACGTACCCATGCCTAATCATATCATAGGAGTATTCTTTCTGGCTTGAGTTGTTATCGGCCTGCATACACCTATGTTGGCCAACTCTAATCAACTCAGTGAGCCTTTCGCCAGGTTTGGTGAACAGAGACTCGATCAGAATATTCTTGAGACACACTTCTCAAATTCTGACTACGACTCATAATCGCCCAAAGTCATAAAAGCTAGAAGTAGGTGAGGTTAATTTTATCTCTTTGTGCATTCGTACAAAAAATATTTATCATTAACTTCAAAACCATTAAACCAATTGAGACGTGTCCAGTCGCATACAACTCATCAGAATGTTCATGCGGCAACTATTGCCTTTTAAAGAACTTTTCACAACCTTGTTCAGGCAACAAAGGAAAAATGACGTTCTTATATCAACACTGGAGCAAATCAATTATACAATTCAATGGTCTTTTCCAAATAGCAGACTTATACAATAGGTTCCTACGGCTAAGATACAACTGTTGCGCCTATCGCCTTCCCGAAGGTCGTAGTTGCCTTCTGTCAAGTCTTCTACTTTTCTTCTTCTCCTGCAACATCTTGCAGATGATCATTGATATCAAATACTCAGTATTGAATACCATAAAGTAGAGTTTAATGATGAAGTATTTTCTGTAATGTACGCACCTGAAGCAGCGGTTTCAAAAAACCATCTTCAATTTTAACTCTATAAAATACTCTTTGTAGTTGCACTTCCAGTGGCCATTTTTACCACAATGGTAGCAGGTGCTATTGGGAACAACTTTCCCTTTCTTCTTGATATTTTTCATGGGTTTCACAGTTCTATTTTTCACTTTGTTCTTAACAGAGTATAACTTTGCCTCAGAGGCATATCCCACTAACAAGAATGTGTCATTATCCTTCATAAGGTGGGACTCAGCAGTCTTCAACATATTAAGGAGCTCGGTAAGCGAGACGTCCTGCTTGTTTATGTGGAAGTTATCAACAAACCATGAAAACGAATCCGGGAGGGATTTAAGCACTAAGTCCTGACATAGTTCCCTGTCCATGGAGAACCCCAGCCTCTCTAACTCCTTAATCAAATTGATTAGTTTGAGGACATGGGTCTCAACAATAGTGTTATCCTCCATTTTGGCACGGAAGAGTTGTTTAGATAGCTTGTACCTGAGCTGTCCTCATATGCTCACTATACAACAACTTGAGGTGATCAAGGATAGCTTCGGTATGCAAATGTTCATGCTGCTTTTTCAACTCATCGGACATGGATGCCAGCATTATGCACTGAACAATGGTGCTATCTTCACTCCAAATTTAATTTCTTGCAGCTTCTCAAAAGCCATCCTCTCTTCCTCGGTGTAACCCTCTTCCCCAAGGGGTGGCATCGGTCCCGGAGAACTAAGAATGTGAGAGAGATTCTCATAAATGAGATGATCCTAAAATTTCGCATCCAATCGACATAATTTGGTCCAGTTAATTTATTTTCATTGATGAAGCAATCTAACGACGGTAAAGGTGACATGATATGCTACAAAGAAATAAAGACATAAATGAGCACATATTCTACAAGCATGTTTATTGAGGTCTTTTAATTAAACATGTCTCCCACTAATTTTCACGATTCCATAATATCCTCCGATTTGGAAGCGGGAAGCCCTCGTTGGTAGACTTCCTTAGGGGAAAAATAGAACCCCATTTCTCCTACTCGGGTCTTGTAAGTAACACGATAAACCCTAATAGGTTCATGGGTAGGTAATGTTGGCTTTAGGTTTTCAACGTTGGTCTTAATCTCGGTTTTGATGATAACAAATATGGAACTAATATTTCGTTGAGAAATCTTTCAGGTTCCATATCGAGTAATGTTCGATGTCCTCGATCGGATAAATCAGAGAAATCGATAAATCAGAAGGACATTGACCGTCGCGCTCGGGTTCGACGTGGAATTTCTCGAAGCTCGACGAGTGCACCAAAGTCGCATTGGATGATTCCAAAGATCAAATGAAAAGCTCTCCAAGTTGATGCTCATTGAAAGCCGGAACCCGAAAATGAAGCGCAGAAGAAAAAGGGCTAAAAAATCAATTTCAGCCTAGGTTCGGTTGACCGAAGGATGCCGCAAAGCGGCAGTAGCTACTTCGATCAACCGGGCGATCAATCGATTGAAGCCAAAATTTGGCAGAGGACGCAACAAAGTTGCGTCGATCAACCGACGGGTCGACCGGATTGCGGATCGCAGGTTCTGCATTTGGCGGTCGACCCGTCGGTCGATTGCACAGAGAGAAAATGGCATCGGTCGCTCGAGCGATCGATCGATTGGTCGATCGTCCAATCGATCGAGCGTCTATAACAGATAGTTTTCTACCCGTTGAGCTGCCGTTTCATTGAGAGGTATAAATATCATTCATCTAACCTCTAAAACTTCACTTCTCCCACTCTTACAGATTTGATTGAGCCTTCTAAAGGGAGATTTGAGCCTTCAAAGGATTGATCAACAATGCTTTGTTCTTCCATGAACATTTTCTCAAGCACCCGCCTTTCTTTCTCAACTCGGGTTTTAATACGAGCTCTATTTCTTGGTGAGTTGAAGGCGTCGAAGGCTTGGAAAAGAACACTTGATCTTGGTTTCATTTCTAAGCTCTTTTCATTATAATTTTAACTATTTATTTGAACTTGTCTTTATTGGATTTGAGATTGTGAAGACCTAGGTTGTTAGGTCTTGTGTGGAAGTGGTATCCTTGGTATAGAAGGAGTAAAGCCACTTGTGCAAACAAAGTTTACTAGGATTAATTGAGTTGTCCCTTAGGTTGAGGTGGAAGAGTGCTCTCGGTAAGAAGGCGGAGACTTCCGGGTGTGGAAGTACCTTAGGTTGAGAGTGAGACTCTTCGAGTCAAAATCCTCTGTGTAAGGGAAATATCATTAATCTAGTAAAACTAAGTTTGGAAATCCTAAGCGGGGTGCTTAGGTAGTGGAGTAGGCATTGGGGCCGAACCACTATAAATTTTTGTGTTTGCATTGATTTATTGGTTGTATTTATTGCTTTACTATTTATCGCTTTCGTATCTAATCATTTAATCGTAAATTGCCTAAATAAGTAATCATACGAGTAAAATTGAAATTAGGCAATAAGAATTAGATAACACACTATTCATCCCCCCCTCTATTGTTGCAATTTCGACTACATTTGTTATCAGAGCGGGTCGTGGATTGAGATTTCACCATATCGCTACATCTAGTCTTGATCCAAAAATGGCACTAGAGTTGGTAGCGTCTACACATCCTAGGTTCGATGTGTCTAACTTTGATCTTTGGAAGGGTAGAATGTACACTTTCCTAAAGACTCAAGGCTTAGGTGTTTTTAATATGGTAAAGTCAAAATACATAGAACCTAAGGAAAATATGAATGCATGGACCCAAGAACTAATTGATAGGTTTGAATTAAATGCTAAAGCTACAAACTGCATCTTTTGTTCTTTGGAAAATAATATCTTTGAAAAGATCATGCATTGTACTTCCGCATTCGATATTTGGGCTACCTTAAACATGCTTTATAATTTTGCAAATACCGAAGAGCTCAATACATTTGATGAGGGGAGTGATGACAATTGTCATCCACCCAATACTAATATGGTTTTTGAAGCCCATAGTGCCTCTAGTCATAGGAGCACTAAAAGTCGGAAAAGGAAGGTGATTTGCCTTGTGTGCAACGAAAAAGGGCATGTGAAGAAGAATTACCCTACCACGAAAAACAAGGCAAAGAGAAGGTCAAATGCTTCCACATCATCCTACTCAAGTGAAGCATCCTCCTTTCATGACAATGAAGCCATCTCAAAAGAATGCCTCATGAATGATAACAATGAGGTACACTCCACTTCTTCTAGTCATGTTAATAATAATGATAGTATTAACTCATCTAGTTCTCATGATTTTGATGAATTGATGGATGAGTATAAAATCATGTATGCCTTGCACTTAAAAAAGGATAGGGAAAACAAAAGGATTAAAAATGAGAATTCTAGACTTAGTTCATATGTGCATGCTCTAGAATTAGAAAATGAGAAATTGAAATCTAGCTCATTTGATCCTTGTTGAAACTTGAGCTTAAGGACTTAAAGCTTGAAAATGAAAACTTGAAAAATGGTTTCAAAATTAAGAATGAGATTTTGAAAAATGAAAACTCAAAAATCAAAAAAGAAAATTATATGTTGAAATCTCAAATGCATGCTTTACATAACTCCATGATTGATTTGAAAAATGAGGTTCTAAACCTAAACAAGAAAAAGAATGAAATGAAAAATATTTCCTCATTTAAGAATTTTTAATAGAAATGATTTTTCGAAAAGGAATGTTTATGCTAATGTTAAATCTCATGTTAAACATTCTACTTTTAAACCTCATGATCATAAGAAGAGGAATGATGTTTCCAAGAAAGCTTATACTCATCATGTTTCACATGACAAACATTCTAATAATAAATCTCATGTCCATAGCAAAAATAAAAAAGAAATTTAATGGACATTGCTTTTGTTGTGGTTCATATGGCCATGCAATCTACGATTATGCATTTAAGAAGAATCCAAGTGTTGCTAAGACACTTTGGATACCTAGGCCAACTAATCCCCAAGGACCCAAAGCCATTTGGGACCTAAAGGTTTCTTGCTCCATTATAGGGGGAGCTACCACACAAGGGTAAAGAAAATTGAAGAATTGAAGTTGACCATGGACTTCAATGAAGAATCCATCTTTGGTTGCAACTTCAAGCTATCATGATGCCTTGGGTATGAAAATTGGCATCAAAGACTTTGGTATCATCTCCTATACCCGCTTGCTTAAATTATAGTTGGAGTTTGATATATGCTTAATATTAGTAGATTTTCCTCTCTTGATAAAGTTTCAAAAACATTTTTGATTTTTGATTTCCGGTCTCCTCAGAGACCTATGTGGCCTGTAATGGGCCTAAGCGACCTTGCGGTTCTAAATCATAGGCTCATTGTGGCCTTTCGGTTTTCAACTAATAGGAAGGGTTGGAGATCATGTTTTCATATTTATTATCTTTGTGATCTCTTAAAATTCGTTTTGGTATGACTTAATTTTATTTATAATGGATTTCAAACCATTTAGCAAAGTGATCTTTGATAATGATACTTGATGCGTCTCTTTGCTTTTTGGTTGAGTTAGTTTGCTAAGTAGCTATATTTTCTCTAAAATATTAGTGTAGCTTACTTGCAAGTTATAAGTATTTTAGGAAGGTTAATAACGAGGAAGAAAAAGATTAGTTTGGCAAATTATCATGAATAAGGTATAATTTTGATAAATTCAAATCTTAGTGTTATACCTCAATGCTTAAGCTTAAATTATGTCTCAATACTCATGATTAGAATTACATGATAACTCTTTGAATTCTCATGAGAAGGTAGACTTTTAGCACTTAGGCAAATTTTATTAAATGAAACTTGCTCTAGGTTGATACGAGAGATATTCTTTTAAGTCCAAACTAGGTAAATATGTTAAGAGATCTTACTCTTTAAATATTTCAAATTTTAAGATCTCTTTGATTCGTTTTGATAACATGTTAATTCTTTAAAAGGAATCTTTACTATCTATCATAGGTTGAGATTTTTAAATGAAACCTTGCATTGACCCTTTGCTATTTAATAAAATAGCTTGCTAGGTTGGCATACTATTTCATTATGATAATAATGAAGCCTACTTGCAAGTTAAGAAAGTGGTACACATAGGAAAGCTATGCTATCATGAAGAAAAGTGAAAAGTAAATGAAAAGTTTGGCAAAAATCTATTGAAAGAGGTATGAATCTATTGTTTGCAAAATCTTAATATAATTCTTGAATATTCATGCTTTAATGATGTCTCTATATACTCATGATTGAATTTGCATGATAAATGTTTGAAGTTTCATGAGTAGGTAAAATTTTGATAACTTAGGCAATTTCATGATATCTTGATTGAATGAAACTTGCTCTAGGTTAAAATTCTTATTAGAGACCTCATTTTGAGTAAACACCCAACAAACATATTTAGATACATATATCACATGAGTCTAGGTGTTTAAAACTTGAAAATTCATATCTAGATGAACAAATACAATTGGTATTTCACTTTAGGGGACTTAAGCTTGAAAAGTTTGACCCAAGTCAATAAATCAACTTGGACACTTCATTTTAAGTCCAAAATTCATAAACATATTTAGGAATTGGTATGATATGTTTCCATTCACTTAGAATGAAAAATTCATATGCATATGAATAAAATGACATAGAGGTGGTTTCATGAAAACCTCTTTTGAACCAAGTTGACCCAAGTCAACCAATTAACTTAGTGGTCTCATTTTCAATCCATATTTGAGAAACATGTTTAGATTTACTCATGAGAGGTATTCATAGGTTTAAGTTTGAAAAATCATGAGTAAATGATAAGATTGACACTTAGCAAGTTTCATGACAACTAGCTTAGTTTTGAATGAAACCATGCTTAGTTGATATCTTGACTTAAGGATATAATTTTCATTTCAAACTTGACATACACTCTTTACATGATCATTTTATGGTGTCATAAAAGTTTGAATGAAAATTGAACATATTTTAAGAATAACTGAAAATTAAGAAAATGCCATTTCACCCAACAATTGGTATGCATTTTTAGTTATTTCTAGAAAAATATAAAAAAATCATTTTTAATTGATTCTTGAAACTGCACCCTCACTGAAAAATCTAGGTTCTTCAGTAAAATTTTGAAAAGTTTCATCAAGAACCTAATTTATAATGGAATTTTGAAGTTAGATTTTGAGAACACAAAGTATCATCCTTCTTGAAATATCAATCTTTTCGATACTTTGATTTTTCTTCAAAAACTTCAAAGGAAAACTTATGTATACCATTTGGATTCCATTTCTAATATCATTCACACAATTTCTTGAGTAAAATCATTTCTATGAATGATTTTGATATCTTGGATGATAGCTAGAAATAGCTAGGAATGAAAAATGAGCTTAGAAAATTCATTTTGAGTTCAAACTTGATACATACATTTCAAATAATAATTAAAATTCATTTCAAATGACAATTCAACAATTGGTATAAAAAATTTTCGTCCAAAAATTGGTATAAAAAATTTTCGTCGAAAATATGATTTTGTATAGACTTCAAAGTTTGATTTTTGAAAACTTGAAGTATAGTTTAACCTAAGTCAACAACATAACTTAAAAAATTCATCTTAAGCCCAAACTTGATTCATAGACTTACATTCTCTCATGTTTGATGTCTAGATGCCTAAATATGAGAAAACATGAGTAGATAGCAAAACTTGATACTTAGCCATTTTCATGTTTTCATGCTTAATTCGAATGAAACTGTGCTAAGTTGAAAATTTGATTAAATGACATTAGTTTCACTTCAAACTTGATATACATGATTTAAATAACCATATCTTGGTATTTTGAAAGTTTGAATGAAATCTAAAAATGTCATGAAAAATATATGAGTACATTCATACTTCAACAATTGTTATCATACTTGAGTGCATACATGATTTAGGTTTGGATTCTATCTATCACTCTTTGATATCATGTATGATTTAAGTTTCATGTTAAATACTTTTTTTCATCCCTTTGCTTGAGATTTTCATGTGTCATGAAAAATAATCTTTAGAGTCTCAACTTCATAAAAAAAATAGTTGTTTTTCATCCCTTTGACTAGATTGACCTTTCTTGCCCTTTTTGATTGATGTCAAAAGGGGGAGAAAAGTATAGGAAAAAAGGGGAGAAAATTATAGGTAAATGGAGAGAAAATTATAGGTAAAGGGGAGGAAAATATAGGAAATTCATGCATATAGATAGGGGGAGAAACCCCTTAGTTGATATCCTATATGCTTTAATGAATATATTTTCTTAAGGATGTTTGTCATCATCAAAAAGGGGGAGATTGTTGGCTTTAGGTTTTCAACCTTGGTCTTAATCTTGGTTTTGATGATAACAAACATGGGACTAATATTTCGTTGAGAAATCTTTCAGGTTCCATATCGAGTAATGTTCCATGTCCTCGATCGGATAAATCGATAAATTGAAAGGACATTGACCGTCGCGCTCGGGTTCGACTTGGAATTTCTCGAAGCTCGATGAGTGCACCAAAGTCGCATTGGACGAGTCCAAAGATCAAATGAAAAGCTTCCCAAGTTGATGCTCGTTGAAAGTCGGAACCCGAAAATGAAGCGCAGAAGAAAAAGGGCTGAAAAATCAATTTTAGCATAGGTTCGGTCGACCGGGCGATCGACCGAATAGGGTTAGAAAAATGGCAGTAGCCATCTCGATCGACCGAAGGATGCCGCAAAGTGGCAGTAGCTACTTCGGTCGATCGGGCGGTCGATCGATTGAAGCCAAAATTTGGCAGAGGACGCAACAGACTTGCGTCGGTCGATCGATGGGTTGACCGAATTGCGGATCACAGGTTTTGCGTCTGGTGGTCGACCCATCGGTCGACCGCAAAGAGAGAAAATGGCAGCGGTCGATCGGTCCTCGTTGGTAGACTTCCTTAGGGGAAAAATAGAACCCCATTTCTCCTACTCGGGTCTTGTAAGTAACACGATAAACCCTAATAGGTTCATGGGCAGGTAATGTTGGCTTTAGGTTTTCAACCTTGGTCTTAATCTCGGTTTGGATGATAACAAACATGGAACTAATATTATGTTGAGAAATCTTTCAGGTTCAATATCGAGTAATGTTCAATGTCCTCGATCGGATAAATCAGAGAAATTGATAAATCAGAAGGACATTGACCGTCGCGCTCGGGTTCGATGTGGAATTTCTCGAAGCTCGACGAGTGCACCAAAGTCGCATTGGATGATTCCAAAGATCAAATGAAAAGCTCTCCAAGTTGATGCTCATTGAAAGCCGGAACCCGAAAATGAAGTGCGGAAGAAAAAGGGCTAAAAAATCAATTTCATCCTAGATTCGGTCGACCGAATAGGGTTAGAAAAATGGCAGTAGCTATCTCGGTCGACCGAAGGATGCCGCAAAGCGGAAGTAGCTACTTCGATCGATCGGGCGATCAATCGATTGAAGCCAAAATTTGGTAGAGGACGCAACAAAGTTGCGTCGATCGACCAGATTGCGGATCGCAGGTTCTGCATTTGGCGGTCGACCAGTCGGTCGATTGCACAGAGAGAAAATGGCATCAGTCGCTCGAGCGATCAATCGATTGGTCGATCGTCCAATCGATCGAGTGTCTATAACAGATAGTTTTCTACCCGTTGAGCTGCCGTTTCATTGAGAGGTATAAATATCATTCATCTAACCTCTAAAACTTCACTTCTCCCACTCTTACAGATTTGATTGAGCCTTCTAAAGGGAGATTTGAGCCTTCAAAGGATTGATCAACAATGCTTTGTTCTTCCATGAACATTTTCTCAAGCACCCGCCTTTCTTTCTCAACTCGGGTTTTAATACGAGCTCTATTTCTTGGTGAGTTGAAGGCGTCGAAGGCTTGGAAAAGAACACTTGATCTTGGTTTCATTTCTAAGCTCTTTTCATTGTAATTTTAACTATTTATTTGAACTTGTCTTTATTGGATTTGAGATTGTGAAGACCTAGGTTGTTAAGGCTTGTGTGGAAGTGGTATCCTTGGTATAGAAGGAGTAAAGCCACTTGTGTAAACAAAGTTTACTAGGATTAGTTGAGTTGTCCCTTAGGTTGAGGTGGAAGAGTGCTCTCGGTAAGAAGGCGGAGACTTCCAGGTGTGGAAGTGCCTTAGGTTGAGAGTGAGACTCTTCGAGTCAAAGTTCTCTATGTAAGGGAAATATCATTAATCTAGTAAAACTAAGTTTGGAAATCCCAAGCGGGGTGCTTAGGTAGTGGAAATCTAACATTGGGGCCGAACCACTATAAATTTTTGTGTTTGCATTGATTTATTGGTTGTATTTATTGCTTTACTATTTATCACTTCCGCATCTAATAATTCAATCGTAAATTGCCCAAATAAGTAATCATATGAATAAAATTTAAATTAGGCAATAAGAATTAGATAACATACTTTTCGGCCCCACTCTAGTGTTGCCATTTCGACTACAGGTAACTCTTTACCGATCACATCACTATGTGACTTCCATATGTTTTTGCCTCTAGGGCATCCAAGCCCTAGTTGAGTTGGACCCATCGTTCGTATGCCCTAGTGAGAAAACAACCACCCTTGAGTGTAGCTTAACAAGGTAAGTCACCTTCAAGCCGATAGCAAAGACACAAGTCGAATACGTGCCTTATGAGGTACAATGTGTCTATCAGCATAAAAGGCCTTGTGTGTACACAACAAACCCGTTATGACAATTGTTCCTCATAACGATGGAAGACGTGACCGTTATTCTTAACATCTTAGCCATTCTGTTAGGGACTTTTCGATTTGCCCGAGCAACGACGAATCATGGAGGAATTTTTACTTCATGTTTGTAAATATATTTTCGTGTCCATGTAATTTTGCCTTTTATTATAATTCGTACTGGTAAAATCTCTTGTGCGATCCCCGGGTGCCCACGGTATGAGTTGGATACATTTTGAGGTCATTCGACGCTTGGTGAGTGCGTTACGGCTAAGCCGAGCAATTTTGTTGCATTCGTCAAGGTCGTGGCCATGAAAAATCACCATCTTGCATGACCATGATTTTTTCATGCTCCTCGTGCTTTTGGGAACCTTGGGGGTGGTACTTGGGGGTTAGGGGTCTCTTGTATAATGTAGGAGAGCGTTGGCAAACAAAACGGTTGTCTTGGGCGGAGACGAACGAGTGGCCCATATGGGCATGCGACATGTCGATCTTCGCCCAAGACAATTGCGGAGCTCGTCCTACACCAAGTTTTATATTTTGTTGTGTCTATAGTTCTGTAGTTGTTGTTTTACTTTACGCCTTCTATACCATTCGGCCAACATGGTCTTTTGGGGGCGCGGATATGGAGCGCAAGGTTGGCACGTGGACCAATGTATTCCCCGCGATGTTAAGTCGGGAAGCTCAATTCGGGATGGATTCGATATGATAGGCTTATCCCTTGCACGGGATGCAAGGGTGCCGGATGGGCCCCTAAGACGTAACGTCGTTTTCACGCAGAGCAGATGACTCTTAAGTCGTGTGTGTAGAGCAAATCTCTCAAAAGACGCACAGTGGTGCGCAGAGCAGACTCTCTCATAAGACGCAAAGTCCTGCGCATAGCAGATCTTCAGTAAGACGCATACGGTGCGCAAAGCAGACTCTCTCATAAGACGCGAGGATAGTGCACAGGGCGTTGTCCCCTAAGATGCAGCGCAGAGCCAATGACTCGTTAGTCGCCAAGGATGGTGCACAGGGCGATGTCCCCTAAGACGCAGCACATAGTCGATGGCTCGTGAGTCACCAAGTTTGTGCGCAGGGCTGGTGACCCCAATGATGCAGCGCATAGCATATTGCTTGTTAGTCACCAAGTTTGTGCGCAGGGCTGATGTCCCCTAAGTCGCAAGGTTGGTGCGCTTATCAAGACGACCTTTAAGACGCAAGATTGAAAAATCTAAACCAAGCACTAGTGAAGAACAGTTGTGGTGTGGCAGCAATGCTCTTAGTGCGGAGAGTTGGTGGACGTTGTGATCCGATTGGAGAAAATCCCTCAAGTCGTGATTCCAGGAGCAGCGTAAGACTTGAAGCTCGTTTAGATGGGCTCGAAGGAGGGCGCCATGACCTCTGTGGGGGACGAGTGAGCAAGCAGTGATACGTAAGAGTTGAAGCTCATTGAGATGGGCTCAAAGAAGGGCGCAATGACTCCTGTGGGGGGAGAGTGAACAAGCAGTGATCGGCTCAAAGCTGCGGTGGAGGCAATGCTCTAGTGTGGTGTGGCCACGAAACTACTGATCACTTGGGTGTTGAACAATGACACCCAGATGTTATCCGAGATGAGCGTTGCTCGAATGCTCATTAAGTTTGGGACTTTTCATTGCCCAACAAAAAAGGGACTTGGTGAATTGAGTAATCTTTTCTTGAGTTCCTTCACGTGAGCGTTGCTCAATGGTGCTCGTGTTCCCCACAAAGTCTGGGACCCTCATAGCCCAGCAACACCGAGACTTGGTGAACCCAGTAGCTAATTCTCGGTGTCCATTCAAACGAGCATCGCACAGCGACACTCGTTTGCTCCACAAGTCACTTTCATTGCCCAGCAACGAGTTTGGGAATCTCAAAGCCCTTTCTCGCAACAACAGGAGATGATGAAATTCAATGATATTCCAATTAGTCACTTCTTGGTGGTGGACTTTACGGCGAAATTTGAAATGTTGCGGCGCCACTGCGGCATGTCGTTACTCAGGCTGTATTCCCTTCGACTACTTTTGAAGAATTCACTTCAGCAATTGCAGCCTGTGCCAGAAAGGTGATTCGACCGAGGCGAGTTCGACGAGGACGTCAAAGCTTGAAGTTGTGGAGGATGTTAGGGACTTTTTGATTTGCCCGAGCAACAATGAATCATGGCGGAATATTCCCTACATGTTTGTAAATATATTTTCGGGTCCATGTAATTTTGCGTTTTATTATAGTTCGTACTTGTAAAATCTCTTGTGCGATCCACGGGGGCCCACGGTACGAGTTGGATACATTTCGAGGTCATTCGACACTTGGTGCGTGCGTTACGGCTAAGCCGAGCAGTTTTGCTGCATTCGTCAAGGCTGTGGCCATGGAAAATCACCATCTTGCATGACCATGATTTTTTCATGCTCCTCGTGCTTTTAGGAACCTTGGGGGTGACACTTGGGGGTTAGGGGTCTCTTGTATAATGTAGGAGAGCGTTGACAAACAAAACGGTTGTCTTGGGCGGAGACCAACGAGTGGCCCATATGGGCATGCGACATGTCAATCTTCACCCAAGACAATTGCGGAGCTCGTCCTACACCAAGTTTTATATTTTCTTGCGTCTATAGTCCTGTAGTTGTTGTTTTACTTTACGCCTTCAGTACCATTCGGCCAACATAGTCTTCCGGGGGCGCGGATATGGAGCGCGAGGTTGGTACGTGTACCAACGTATGCCCTGCGATGTTAAGTTGGGAAGCACAATTCGGAATGGCTTTGATATGATACCCTCCAACTAAACAATTGTGCCCTGCGATGTTAAGTTAGGAAGCACAACGTATGCCCTGCGATGTTAAGTTGCGATGCAAGGGTGTCGCATGGGTTCTTCCGCACTAAACAATTGGCCCATGACAGTTGGTATTAGAGTAGAGTTGGTATCAGAACGAGAATTGCAACCCTCCAACTAAGAATGTCCTCGATGTAGACATTGCCGACGTACATTCCATCTGTGACGCTCGAGTTGCTGAGGCATTGAACCCAGTCGATGAACCTTTCGATTGTTGCATTCGGGGAGGCAAGCATGCAATGATTGATGTGAAGATTGTGACTTTTGCGCAGGGCGGATGGGCCCCTAAGACGCAAAGTTGTTTGCACGCAGAGCAGATGGCTCTTATGTCATGTGCGTAGAGCAGATCTCTCATAAGACGCACAGTGGTGCATAGATCAGACTCTCTCATAAGATGCAAAGTCCTATGCATAACAGATCTCTAGTATGATGCACATGGTGGGCAAAGCAGTCTCTCTTATAAGACACGAGGATAGTGCGCAGGGCGTTGTCCCCTAAGATGCAGCGCAGAGCCGATGGCTCGTGAGTCGCCAAGGATGGTGCGCAGGGCAATGTCCCTTAAGACGCAGAGCAGAGTCGATGGCTTGTGAGTCGCCAAGTTTGTGCGCGGGGCCGATGACCCCTAAGACGCAGCGTAGAGCAGATTGCTCATGAGACGCCAAGTTGGTGCACAGGGCTGATGTCCCCAAAGTCGCAAGGTTGGTGCGTTTGGCAAGATGGACTTTAAGACACAAGATTGACAAATCCGAACCAAGCACTAGTGAAGAACAACTATGGTGTGGCTTCAATGCTCTTAGTGCGGAGAGTTAGCGGTCATTGTGACCCGGTTGGAGAAAATCCCTCAAGTCGTGATTCGAGGAGCAATGTAAGACTTGAAGTTCATTTAGATGGGCTCAGAGGAGGGGCGCAATGACCTCTTCGGGGGGCGAGTGAGCAAGCAGTGATCCGTAAGACTTGAAGCTCATTGAGATGGGCTCGGAGGAGGGTGCCATGACTCCTGCGGGGGGCGAGTGAGCAAGCAGTGGTCGACTCAAAGTGGCGTTGGAGGCAATGCTCTAGTGTGGTGGGGCCATGGAACTACTCATCACTTGGGTGTTGCAAAACGATACCCATATGTTATCCGAGATGAGCGTTGCTCGTATGCTTATTAAGTTTGGGACTTTTCATTGCCCAGCAAAAATGGGGCTTGGTGAATTGAGTAACCATTTCTCGAGTTCCTTCACGCGAGCGTTGCTCGACGGTGCTCGTGTGCCCCACAATGTCTGGGATCCTCATAGCCTAACAACATCGAGACTTGGTGAACCCAGTAGCTATTTCTCGGTGTCCATTCAAGCGAGTGTTGCTCAACGGCGCTGGTGCCCCTTCAAGCGAGCGTTGCTCAACGACACTCATTGGCTCTGCAAGTCTGGGACTTTCATTGCCCAGCAATGAGTTTGGGAATCTCAAAGCCCTTTCTCGCAACAACAGGAGATGATGAAATTCAATGATGTTCCAAGTTGTCATTTCCTGGTGGCGGACTTCACGGCGAAATTCGATATGTTGCGGCCTCACTGCGACATGTCGTTACTTAGGCGATGTTCCCTTCGACTACCTGTGAAGAATTCACTTCAGCAATTGCAGCCTATGCCAGAAAGGTGGTGCGGCCGAGGCGAGTTCGACGAGGATGTCGAAGCTTGAAGTGGGGGAGGATGTTAGGAACTTTTCGATTTGCCGGAGCAACGACGAATCATGGCGGAATGTTCCCTACATGTTTGTAAATATATTTTCGCGTCCATTTAATTTTGCTTTTTATTATAGTTCGTACTTGTAAAATCTCTTGTGGG
The DNA here is from genome assembly GCA_034359265.1 of Canna indica. Lineage (NCBI taxonomy): Eukaryota > Viridiplantae > Streptophyta > Magnoliopsida > Zingiberales > Cannaceae > Canna > Canna indica. The sequence goes on from CP136892.1 coordinate 20,095,108, forward strand.
ATCCCCGAGGGCCCATGGTACGAGTTGGATACATTTCGAGGTCATTCGATGCTTGGTGCATGCGTTATAGCTAAGCGTAACAGTTTTCCTGCATTCGTCCTGGCCATGGCCATGGAAAATTACCATCTTGCATGGTCACGATTTTGTCATGCTCCTCGTGCTTTTGGGAATCTTGGGAGTGGTACTTGGGGGTTAGGGGTCTCTTGTATAATGTAGGAGAGCGTTCGTAAACAAAGCGGTTGCCTTGGGCGAAGACGAACGAGTGGCCCATATGGGCATGCGACATGACGATCTTCGCCCAAGACAATTGCGGAGCTCGTCCTACACCCGATTTTATGTTTTCTTGCGTCCATAGTCCTGTAGTTGTTGTTTTACTTTACGCCTTCAATACCATTCGACCAACATGGTCTTTTGGGGGCGCGGATATGGAGCGCGAGGTTGACACGTGGACCAATGTATGTCCCGCGATGTTAAGTCAGGAAGCCTAATTTGGGACGAATTCGATATGATAGGCTTATCCCTTGCACGGGATGCAAGGGTGCCGAATGGGTTCTGCCGCTCTAAATAATTGGCCCGTGACAATTTAGACTCAATATTATTGGAGGGTTTCTTCATGTAATTATAATTTATCTAAGCAATCAACAATTGAAGCAAGAGCAATAAATAAAAGCATAAAGTAAATAAGGATGATTATGGATGTTCTAACGGTTCCTCCCGAGCCACCCGGCGAACAAAGGCCATCATCCTAAGATTTTTAAGGAGCTCCGTCTCACTAAGGGGCTGCCAAAAAACATCTTGTAGGTTGCCGGTTCCATCAGTGCCTTACCGGGGTTCTAGTCATCATCAACATTGCGTCGAACACCTCCTCTCTACGCACGCACCAAAAAGGGGCAGTAAGCGTGCTCGTCGCGAATCTGCCCCTAAACTTCTAATTTTACAAAACTAAAAGAAGAAGACCCCACACGACCCTTGGAGAAAGGTTTTAGGAGAGGGAGAAGTGAATTACAATAAGAATTCTCAAAAGGAAGGCAAGGGTAAACAGGCCTTATTTAAAAAATTTCAAAGCTGAAATTTCATAAATTTACAAGCAATCATCACAACCATGTTTTACACACATTCACATGCACATGAGCTCATCCATAATTATCCTTTCATGAATCACATCATATATGAAAAAGAAGGGAAAAAATAGAATCCAAAATTGCGTAAATCCGATCACATTTCCTCCCAAAACGGTTCAAACAACACATGCTGAATTTTTTCGGTTCTCGGGGCTGTTCAACCATGAACCCATGGGAAATTTGAGTTTAAATTCTGTCCAAAATCAATATGAAAAGTAGGCTTCCACCCCGATTCATCATATGAACCATGGAGCCAATAGAATGACTCAAAAAACCCCCGAAAACCAAAACCGGGCAACATGACGTTTAGGGAGCGAACGGTTCGTAAACATGATCAAAACACGAAATAAAAATTCCAAAATTTTGCTAAAGGTGGCTCTGATACCACTGTTGGGATGGGAATAAGAAAATGCAGTGGAAATAATAATTTAAAAATTTGAAACCATCCTGAAAACAACCATATACTTTAGCAATATTAAGGAATTCAATCAACATCGGAAATGTGGGAGAAGGTATACCTCAAACGTACATGTCCTCCAATGATAGTCTACACCAAGCACCTCACAACAATAGGGGCAGCGAACACCGGAGCTTGTTGTGGCTCAACGGAGAAGCTTTCTCAATTCTGAAATCCACCTAGGCAAGGCCGGCCCTTCCACCAAGAACCAAACACCAAAAAGGGAGGAAGAGTGGATGAGAAAACCACGAAATGAGAGGGTAAATAAAAGAATACCTCGTTGTCCTTCTTGGACTCCTCCAAGAAGATGAAGTAGGCGGCACACCCAAGTAGAAGACACCTTCAATTCGGCTTCACCAAAAGCCTGGGGAAGGAAGAGGAAGATGGCTAGCCACTAAAGGAGAGGAGGAAGAACTCATTCACCAACTCCCATCCATGGGGTGCACGGCCACTATTTATAGAGAAGGGGAGGGGGGGGGGGGGGCGGGTTACAAGGTAGACCTGCCCCCCCTAAAAATTCTCTCTTCAGAATTCAAAATTCCGGGGTTTGCACCCAAATATAATTCATATTTTAATGGCTTCATAATTAATTTGAAATTAATTAAATCAAATAAATATAAACTTTTATTTATCTTCATAAATTAAGAGCCTACAAATAAGAATGATAATTATCTAAACAAACCTCCCTAAAAGGTAGGAAAGTGGTTTATCGAAATAATTTAATATCTTATTTATTAATAGAATTATGATTTATCATCATAAATCATATATCTATTAATTTGATGGTTTATCTCCATAAATTATATTCTTATTAATTAGAATTGATCCAAATAAATTAATTCTTAATTAATCGATTAGGCTCATGGTTGAAAACTAATTTTCCCACCATGTATATTTGATTCAAAATCAAATTATATTTAATTCAAAATCAAATTATATTTAATTCATAATTAAATATATTCCCGGTCAAGTAGTTAACTAAATATTTAATTCATAATTATATTTAATCAACTACATGAAATATTATCATGTGTCAATCCCTACAATTTAGAGATGCCCCACAAATTAGGATTACCGAGGAACTCTTTCCTCGCGCATTCATTCCTATAGGAAACAACTTTCCTATCTTGTCCGTAAATGAGATCCGTGATCGAGTTGTAGCATGCCCATGCTAGTAGGCATATAGGGCCGCATTCAGACTTAATCTCATAAGGTTTGTTATGAGGTTAGCTAGTTGTGTGTGACCCATTTGGCCCCACATTAAGCCAACAGTGTGTTGTGCATAACAGAGAATTGGATTCGATAGAACGACTTCTATTCGAATCTTACGAGCCTCCACTAAACCCCTTTAGTGTGGTCATGAGGGACTCTACTCACAAGTCAAGAATGACGTCTAGCAACGTGTAATTTCCACGCGGATAGTGTGAGGTTCAATCTACAGGGATCGAACGCTCTTCGGTAATTAGTTACCGTGCAACTAAATCCCTCGGTTACAATGTCCCGAAGTCGGATAGGGTACGGAAGAAGTGTCAAACCCTAATACCGATTCATATGTAATCCACCCGCCAAGATGTCATCTCAATAATGAAACGTCAGAAACATCTTCCTCACTTTCATGTCTACTCTGGCTAGAGATTCCCGAGTCGACACTTGCAGGGACATATGATATTATCTTCTCTTACTAGGAGTAACCGATTCCATGTTGATTGCTCACCTACCACCATGAATTCATCCCCATGCCCAGTAATACCCGATAGATGGCGCTGAGGGCCACATAAGGATAGAACCAAAGCAATGGGTCGTCACTCAGAATGTAACCATGACAACCTCTAAGCCTCAAACCAGAGGCAAACAAGTATCAAATATCAAATGTAAAGTATATATACGACTACAAAGTACATAAACAACTATAAGCCTCAAACGGAGGCAAACAAGTATCAAAATATCAAATGTAAGTATATGAACATCTATCAAGTATCTAAGCCTCAAATGGAGGCTAACAAGTATCAAAACATTATCAAAATACAATAAACCAAAATCTCACGGCTGTGGTGGAGGCGATGGAGGTGATTGGGTCGGGAGCGTCGACTGGGTCGAGGAGGATGACGATTGGAACATCATCTGTAGAAGGCCCGAGTGAGATGCAATCTGAGTAAGTAGGGCCTGCATATTTTACATTGTCTGTCTCAAGTCATCGTTCGTCCTTCTCTGCTCCATCACATCTCTTTGCTCCTCCATTGCTTGCCTCTACTCCTCCATCGTCGCTCTTTGCTGTGTTAGCTCGGACTCCAAGGTCGCCATCCGGCTCTGGTCATGCACCCAAGATGTTGAGGGCCGCTCACCCACAACGGGAGGGGTCGGTGCCCCAAGTGGCCCGAACACAACGCGTGCATGGCCATTGTCTGCAATGCCATAAACACGGCTGTGCTCCTAGCCACCTATGGCCTCGACCCATGCTCCTGCGTCAAACTCCTACGGTGTGCCTCCGCGCTCTATCAAGGTACGCGTGTATGTCTCCTACATGCATTTATATTTTAAATACTACATATATATAAACTATAAATATAAATTGCGTAAATCAAATAGACATAAATACTTACCATGATGATCGAGGCTCTGCTATCGACGTAGTCCCCCGCTCCTTGTCGCCGATGGTGAGTGCGCTCAAACACCTGCATCTGCAAGGGGCGTTGGACAGTGTCATCCTCCGCCACCCACGTCTTACATTAGAAAACAAATACAATAGTATACACAATATATAATTTAATTAAGAGTAAGGAAATTATACATACAATACGACACTCATGCACCGCAAAAGACACGGAGCCACTAGTGTGGCGTGCCCCCGTGCCATCCCCCTCGGACATGTGGTTTCTCGTCACTGTCCGGTAGACCTCCTGCCACTCAGGCGTGTCCCACCACTCAACAAGCTGGTCCAACACAGGTCCAGGAATCCACTCGAGTGTGTGTCCCTGAATATGTGTGGCCCCAGCTGCCTCATCACGATTTTACGAGCATGGTGAAGCAGCCCGTTGTAGCGAGCGTGGGCAACGCGCTCCCATGCAGCCTCTACAAAAGTAGTCTGGTCCTCCGGCCATGTATAATGAGCCTGCAAAAAAATAAATAAATTATTATCAATCGATATTTAACATTAACATTAACATTAACAAAAATAAAATACTTATTGAGAACTCTCGCCATAATAAATTCATATGCTCACGGAGCACGTGAGACCATGTAGGCCACGCCCCGTGCATGAACTTTCGGATCGTCCCCGCTATCATGCGTGGGGCCTCCTCCTGCTCAAACCTGCACCAAATATAGTACAATTCTATATTATGATATATTGAATTATAAATAAATTATAAGGAATAATTAATGCATCTATTTACCTGCTTTCACGCACACTAACTGGTGGAGGGAGAATTCTGTTAGGCCCTCGTGGCTTACGTCTCGGTGTCGATGGGTCTGGATCGACTGAAGGGCTGGTGGCCAAATCAGGTGAGGGAATAGTGGACGGATCAGGTGGGAGGATGGTGGCCAGATGTGGGGGGATGGTGGCCGTAGGTGGGGAGGGGGGGTGGTGGCCGGATCAAGTGGGGGGATAGTAGGTATTAGTGAAGGGTCAGGGGTGGCATGTGGTAATTGTCGGGGGTTACTCTCGCAGGAATGCCTCTTCAGGAACACACTTCTCGAACCATAGTTGTAAAAATGAGTATAATTAGATTATATATAATAGATTAATAGATATATTTAATAATTGAATATATTCGGCCCCAATGCCTACTCCACTACCTAAGCACCCCGCTTAGTATTTCCAAACTAGTTTTACTAAATTAGTTTTCGTTTTCCTTACACAGAGGACTTTTCACCAAAGAGACGCACTCTCGACCTAAGACACTTCCGCACCCGGAAGTCACTGTCATCTTATCGAGAGTCCTCTTCCACCTCAATCCTAAGGGACAACAAAACTAATCCTAGTAACAACTACGTTTTACACAAGTGGCTTTACTCCTTCTACACCAAGGATACCACTTCACACAGAAGACCAAACACCCGGTCTTCTACCGACACACAAATTAAACACAGTTTAAATAACAATTAAAATACAATTGAAAAGAGCTAAAGAATGAAACCAATAGAGAAAGCTCTTTTGCAATCCTTCAATCCTTCAACTCGTCAAGGGGTAGAGCTTGAGTCAACACCCGAGTTGAGGCAGCAGCTGGCGCTTGAAGAATGAACTCGACGGAGAAGCAGAGCGCAAGCTTTCAATCTTTTGGAAGGCTATAAATCTTTCTTTTGAATACTCAATGAACTCTATTATAATCAAGGAAGAGTGTTAGAAAATTTATATGAGGGTATATTTATACCCTGGTGAAGAAACGACACTCAATGGATGGAAATCTATCCGTTGTAGGCCGCCGGTCGAAGCGCCGGTCGACCGGTCATTCGACCGCTGCAATTTTCCCTGTGGTCGGTCAACCCGTCGGTCGACCGACGCACGTAGCGTCTTTGCCTATTCACAGGTCGGTCAACCGCCAAGCCTACTGCCCATTTTGGGCTTCGGTCGGTCGACCGAACCTGAGCTGAAGAAGGCAGACAACTTATGTTCTGCCTGGTTCTTCTGGTTCCGTTTTCACCAAGTCTACTTAAATACCTTTATAACATAATAACTTTAAAACATAAATGTTATATAAGGATTATACTGCATTTGAGTTCAATAAAAATATCTAAAAAATCAAAATCCCTAAGGATCAAAATCTAGTTCTTGGGATCTAGTATAAAAAGGAAATTTCTTAATCTTACGGGTCAAATAAGGATATGCTAAAGGCTTCTAAAAAATACCTCGTTATCTAGTTTTGACCCAAGGAATAATTACCGCCATTTTTTATTTCAAGAAAAGGTTTGGATCATATAGCCCTCCAAGGAGCTCCCTAGTCTTAGTGAATTTCAGGGCGATCCTAGAATTTCATGGTTTGGAGTTTGGGATAGATTTTTGGGTTTCTTGTGCATCGTCATGAGGATTACATTAATTTCTAGACACCCTAACCCTAAACTCCCTTTCTTGAAGATTCCTGAGTGTCGACGAGTATCCTTGTCGATTTATCCGATTTCTTCGATCGCGGATGTCGCGCACTAACCGATATGGAACCTGAAAGATATTCTGAATGAAATCATTAGTCTCATGTTTGTTATCATCAAAACCATCAAAACCGAGATTAAGGCTAAGGTTGAAAACCTAAAGCCAACAATCTCTCCCTTTTTGATGATGACAAACATCCTTAAGAAAATATACATATTAAAGCATATAAGGATATCAACTAAGGGATTTCTCCCCCTATCAACATGCATATCTATAAGAATAAACTTCCCCTATCTATATGCATGGATTTCCTATATTTTCCTCCCCTTTACCTATACATTTCTCCCCCTTTTGACATATATTTTTCTCTATAGACTTTACCTAATTTTCATTCCCTTTCGACATCAATCAAAAAGGGTAAGAAAGGTCTATCTATTCAAAGGGATGAAACACAAATAACTTTTCATGAAGTTGAGACTCTAAAGATGTTTTACATGAAACATGAAGATCTCAACCAAAGGGATGGAAAAACAAATATTTAAATTAAGATGATGTAAGTCTATGAATCAAGTTTGGGCTTAAGATGAAATTTTTAAGTTATTTTGTTGACTTAGGTCAACCTATATTTCAAGATTTAAAGAAAATCAAACTTTTAAGTTTATACAAAATTATATTTTTGACAAATATTTTTGAAACCAAATTTTGGATGAAATTTTTTGATACCAAATATTGAATGGTCATTTGAAATACATGAATAAAGTTTGAACTCAAAAGAATTTTCAAAGACCATTTTTCATCCTATATTGATTTTAATGAAACCACTAGATATTTCTAGCTATCATTCAAGAATTCAAAATCATTCCTAGAAATGATTTTACTCAATCAATGGTGTGAATGATATTAGAAACATAATCAAAGTGGTATACACAAACTTTTATTTGAAGATTTTGAAAAATCAAAGTATTGAAACAAAATTGATATTTATAAAAGATAATACTTTTCATTTTGAAAATCCAACTTCAAAATTCACTATAAATTAGATTCTTGATGTAACTTTTTGAAACTTTTACACAACATACTAGATTTTTCAATGAATGTGTAGTTTCAAGAATCATCTCAAAATGATTTTTCTATATTATTCTAGAAATAACTGAAATTGATGCCAAAAGTAGGTTGAAATGATATTTTTGCAATTTTCAGTTATTCTTAAAACTTGTTCAATTTTCATTCAAACTTTCATGACACCACATGATGGTCATGTAAAGAGTATATGTCAAGTTTGAAATGAAAATTATGTCCTTAAGTCAAGATATCAACCTAGTATGGTTTTATTCAAAACTAAACTAGTTTTAATGAAACTTGCTAAGTTTCAATCTTAACATTTACTTATGATTTTTCAAATTTAAACCTATTGATACCTAATATGAGTAAATTTAAACATGTTCCACAAATATGGATTGAAAATGAGACCTTTAGGTCAACTTGGTTCAAGAGAGGTAAGCATGAATTGACCTCTATGTCATTTTATCCATATTCATATGATTTTTTCACTCTAAGTGCTTGGAAACGTGTCATACCTATTCCTAAACATATTTATGAAGTTTGGAACTTAAAATGAAATGACCAAGTCAATTTGTTGACTTGGGTCAAACCTTTTTAAGCTTAAGTCCTCTTAATTGACTTAGTTATCAATTTGCTCAATCTCTTATGAATTTTCAATTTTAAGCAAATGACAACTAATCATTAACACACATAAACATGTTCATCAAATTTTCAACTTAAGATGAAGTCTCTAAAGAAAAGTATCAACCTAGTTCAATTTCATAAATATCATAAATATCATAAATATTAAGAAAAGTTTGAAAACCTAAAGCCGACATTGAGTGCTCGGTCGAACTAGGGGAACCTTGTTCAAGGTTAGGCCGAGCAAGATGGGGGAGAGAACTTGATCTAGAATTTATCTATGGTAGGTCACAAGCTTAAATGCTAGGGTTCGTGGTAAAAAAAACCCCTCTTCTCCTACCCTTGTAGGCTCGGCCGAGCAAGCCATGCCTTGCTCAAGGTTCGGCCGAGCCAAGTAGGGGGAAAGGTGATCGGAGGGGACTAACCTTCACACTTGGAAACATTGGATACATTAGGGAACGAGGGTCACCTCGATCAATAAGTAGAATTAAGATGAGAAATAGGAAAGACACCAATTAAGGAAACTACCACCCTAGTGCATATATGTATACATACACTTAGCGACATTAAGAGGTAGCAAATATTTCCAAGATTTTTCCTTATCAATTACTAATGCTAGTAATGAATTGCCATGATAGATTTAATGTTACCTTGCTGGAATTTTATGATTAAATGCAGAATTTAATTATTTCATGTTGTAATCATGTGGTTATTCATGGTAATAGTGGTAGATTAACTTCCTTATGACCTAAGGGTTGTGACACGTATATACTTGGACATTCTACACTTATGACATGTAGCTCACACTAGCAAAAGTAGCAATTGACACTAGATGACTAGTAGTGTGCGGATGGTAAGGCCCGAAATAAAGGGCTGAACACGGGTGGACGCCCGGGATGTTAAATAAGGAAACTCTAGGACACTTTGATTGTGTGAAGTGATTGTGATGGTCTACCGAGAAGCATGGATAGTCGGAATGACTAATGCTTGACTCGGCCAGTGATTTAGGTCTTGAGGTTGCACCAGCGGGCCTGCTAGGTGTCAGACCCCAGTTGGGTGGGACTAGCTATCCCTAACCTGGTAGGTGTCCGGAGACTAGCAGACCATCCTAGTCGACGGCCTGGGGATTTCCTTGATTTACTTGTGTGTTATGAAGGTCGTACGGCCAGTATGTTACTATCTTTTTGTGGTAGGGCTAGTTAGGGCTGAACCACTAGATCATGAGCATGCCCTAAGGGTCGGGTGCCCTGTGGCTTAGTTGGGCTGTTATAGCTGGTTGTTTGTATGTATGGTCTATACAGGACGACCCTTGTGATTGTTGGAGATTTACGTGGAGGTTCGGAAGAACTGTTCACTGAGTCGCATGTGGACTCACGGTTTATTTTTCTTGTTTTGCAGAGCCCAATCAGTGAGTTGAGGCTTGGAGTCATGGTGCAGCTAGAGGGCAGGCAATGGCGTAGATCTCGTAGCAGCGTCCAGTAGTCAAAGTCTAGAGGTCTAGGACTGTTGTTTTTTATACATTGAGAGTGTCTATTTGAAAACATGTATTCGACTTTAAATTTGAGTTGTTTCATATTGGGGTTGTTGTTTCGCAACTTTTCCTTTTATTAAAAAATTGTGAACTTTCTTTAAAAAATTGAATAAAGCTGCATCGTTATTTTTATTCACGTGTTTCCAGTTTTTTGTTAGTCAGTGTATGTAGTATGCTTCGGGGTAGGACATAGACCTTGGCCGGTCACACGACCCTAAGTTGGGGTGTGACAACACCAAACTAAAATTAACCCTAATATTTATTCTACCCTTGATTAACTAACCCTTACATTAAAACTAACCTAAATTTAATCTAACAGCAAAAAATCTAATTAACCATAATTAAATCTAATTAAATTAAATCTAATCTAATTTAATCTAACAGCAACATTTAATCTAATAGCAAAAAAATTTAACAAAACTAATTAACCCTAACTAAATATAATTAACAAATAACCCTAATTAATCTAACATTAACCCTAAATAATTAAATTTAATTAATCTAATTAACAAAAAAAAAGTAATGCTGCTGCTGGCCAAAAACCTAGGGTTTCGGCCGGCTCCGACCGGAGAGGGGAGGAAGAGCTCTCCTAGGAGAAGGCAACGAGGAGATTGGGGCCAGCGCACAGCACGTGGAGATTGGGGTTTGATCGGTGAGGGCGAGGGCGAGGGCGGCGTCTCCGTCGATGGCGGCTTGGCAGCGAGAAGGCGACGTCGACGGCGCTTGAAATCGGTGGAGAGAAAATGATCGACGACGGCGATAACTCGGTCAACAACAAAGAGAGAATAGAGCGAAAGAGGAAGGGTCGGACGTGAATACAAAAAAAAAGGTTTATCACCGACGACCCCCGAGCCGTCGGTGAACTATGCATACCGATTAATTATATCATCGACGACTGACATAGCTCTCTCTAAGCCGTCGGTGATGTGTTTTTTATTTTCGCGCCATCAATTAATAAGCGAAGGCTGTTACTAGCCATGGCTAATTACTTATATAACTGACGGCCCTTTTGCCCCCGCTAAGTCGTCGCTACTACGTTATTTCATTTCACGTCCTATGTGTGCCATCAGCTATAAGCGACAACATTGGGCGGCTGTATAAAAGCTGCGACTGATTTGGTTACATCAGCCACGACCGCTGAGGCTGTTAGAAAGTCGTGAATTGTTCTGACGGCCCAGACAGCCGTCGGTGAGCCCCATGGCTAATAACTATTATTCTAATAGTGAAGGAGTTGAGAGATCAAACTAGGGTTTCAAGAATGGTGGCTTAATGAAGCACAAGGATCTTCAAAATATAGCTCTAGGAAAGTTGGAAGAAGTGTGGAAGGCTTCTCATGGCTGATATTTATAAGCCATGAGGAGAGATGGCCTCAACAACCATCCCAATGAGTAAAAATTTGGTCATTGGCGCCGCCCAGTCGGTGGCTAACCGATGGCCAGTCGACAGGCCGAGTGACCGGCCACCGACCGGAGCACACTACCCATTTTGGGCTGTGGCCTGACGGTGGCCGGCTGATGGCCGGTCGACCGGCCTGTCGACCGCCCATCGGCCGACACCCGAGAAATGAGTCATTTCGTGGATTTTTCTCGCGACGTTCATTTTTGAATTTCGGGTTTCAAAGTATTGGGTTCATAAGCATCAATTTGAGACTTTACAACACATGCTAGACACCCTAAACTTAAACTCTATCTTCCGACAAAAACCCTAGCGCGTTAACTAATGTCCTTCCAATTTTCCAATTTCTCCAATATTTTTGATCGCGGACGTCGAGCGCTAACTGACTTGGAATCTGAAAGTATTTCTCAGTGAAATCATTAGTTCCATGTTTGTTATCATCAAAATCGAGATTAAGACCAATGTTGAAAATCTTAGGCCAACAATCTCCCCCTTTTTGATGATGACAAAATCCTTAAGAAAATATATATATTAAAGCACAAAAGATATCAAACATGGGATATCTCCCCCTATCAACATGCATATCTAAATAAATATACCCCCCCTATCTATATGCATGATTTTCCTATATTTTCTTCCCTTTAACCTATATTTTTCTCCCCCATTTGACATCAATAAAAAAGGACAAGAAAAGTCAATCCTATATTTTTCGCGCTCACGTCCTCTCGTCGACAGCCCGACACCCAATCTTCTCTTCCCCTCATCAGGAACACGGTCGCATACCGACCGTGAGAAGGGGACGACTGGTATCGACTGTAGGAACACGGTCTGGTTCAATCCAATTTTGACTGGTTTAATTTAATTGGACCCGGTTCAATTTTTGGTTCACCCGGTTCACTTGAATTCAAATTGATTTCATTTGATCAGGCCAGGCCCTAAGTGCTAGCCCAGTCCAGTTTCTAATTTGGCCATCAAGTTTGAAAGTGTTTTAACTCAAGTTCATCATCAAAATGGTATGTTTCTAAGCTATATATTCTTTATTTGGATGGAGTGTAATGCCCAGATCTTTAATAACAACTCTAGAAGACCAAAATTATTAATGGCGTTCCTTGCTTGGGCAACAACCGTTTTCTTCACGCTGTAGAGAGCCTATTATTGTCATTGAGTGGTTAGAGGCATTTATTAGTGCCCCCTCTTTCGTTATGTTTCTATGTATATATTTTAACTTTCGTTCGTTTGCTCTCAACTACAAAAGAAGCTATCATTTGTTGAATGCAATTGCATTTGAATTCTCTCTTCCTTCCCGACTCTATATATACTAGTTGTTGTGAAGTCTACTAATACTTGCATCGTCCTCTCTCTCCTATACTCATATCCATTCTCTCTCTCTATCTCTCTCTCTCTCTCTCTCATGGGAACTCAAGCAACATCACCATAAAAAAACCACGCAAGGAACCAGTGTAAGGTATGGAGAAGAACCTTTTTGTTAAATTATCCTTGCAGTCCTCCCTCTTCCTATGATTTTCAATGGATATATTTGCTACATAATTAAGATTATTTCAGCAAAATGAAGTTAAAGAAAGGAAAATGAAGATGTTTTACCTTTTTTATGTTGCATCGAAAGTTATTCTACTTTATGAGCTTTCTTGCTTCATAGACAAAGGGAGATAGGATAAGAGATGGATTTTAATCTATTGTTTGCTTAGTGCATGAATTAGAAGAAAATATGATTGAAGGTATATAAAATTGATATGATATCTAGAGAAAACCGGATTTAAAAAAACACATTCAATACTTCTACCTTTCATTTGCAATCCTATCCAATATAATCCAATGAAGCAACCAAATCATGTATGTATTTCTCTTCTAAGAGAGAGAGAGAGAGAGAGAGATTGTAAAAGTCCCCTCAAAAAAATAATAATGAGATGAATGATTTTTAAGTCACTACATATGAAAACAAATTCATAATCTTTAACTATTATTCCAAAATTTCTATTTTTTTTCCTAGACATATAGAGATATAAAAAATTCAACAGAATCTACCTTTACATGCATATTGAGTGTAATTTTTTTAAGTTAAAGGGGGCATGCATGTCTTTGATGAATCCAATCTTTTGAAAAAACTTAATTGTTGAGTTCAATCAAATATTGAAATAAGCACTTGAAAATCAAATATTCCTGAAGTGCTTATGTATTTTACTCTTTCTTCCATACATAAATGATCTAAGACATAATAAATACATCTATTAATAAAGATTAGAAAAAACAAACTACTTAGCTATTAGACCGGTTATAATTACAAAAAGATTTTCTAAAAGAACAAATGTGACATTATTCATTTTCGTAATCGATTTAATTTTCTTGTCATTTTAAGAGTTAATTGGCCCTATATCTAAATCTTGATATTTTAATAATAAATTAGTGGATACTACTTTTATTTCATTTTAAAAAGAAGAAAATAGCACTATTGTTTTGTTAACTTATTGCTTATAGAGCAAGAAAGAGAAATCGGTCGATGATTGGCTTCCCATCACATCGTCGAGGAATGCCAAGTGGTGGTACTCTGCTTTCCATAATGTCACCGCCATGGTTGGTGCTGGTGTCCTCACTTTGCCCTACGCCATGGCTGGACTCGGATGGTACACGGATTCATCATAAAACGTATATAATTCTTTTTCTAATTTTGTTGACATGAAACAATCAATATTGCTTCCAATTCAATAGGGGACCTGGCATTGTCGTGCTCATCCTTTCATGGATCATCACTCTATATACCCTATGGCAAATGGTGGAGATGCATGAGATGGTCCCAGGAAAGCGGTTTGATCGCTACCATGAGCTAGGTCAACATGCCTTCGGCGAGAAGCTAGGCCTCTGGATCGTTGTCCCGCAACAACTCATTGTCGAAGTCGGAACCAACATCGTCTACATGGTCACCGGTGGCAAATCCTTGCAGAAGTTCCACGACACTGTATGCTCCGACTGCAAGAAAATCAAGCTCACTTACTTCATCATGATCTTCGCCTCTGTCCATTTCGTTCTCTCCCAGCTCCCTAACTTCAACTCCATCTCTGGCATCTCCTTCGCTGCTGCAGTCATGTCTCTAAGGTACATAACTTTCAAATAACAAAAAAAATTCAATTTGAACAACACAATAGTATTAACACAACTTAAATAAAATCTTTTGCAGTTATTCCACCATTGCTTGGGGAGCTTCCTTGGATAAGGGTAAGGTAGAGAATGTAGAGTATGGACATAAAGGTTCGAGCCAAGTAGAGACTACGTTTAACTTCTTGAGTGCATTGGGAGATGTTGCATTTGCATACGCGGGTCACAATGTGGTGTTGGAAATCCAAGCCACCATTCCCTCAACCCCGGAAAAGCCTTCTAAGAAGCCCATGTGGAAAGGTGTCATCATTGCCTACGTTGTTGTAGCTCTATGCTACTTTCCTGTCGCTATTGTTGGGTATTGGGTGTTCGGCAACAGTGTCGATGACAACATCCTCATCACCCTCAATAAGCCTAAATGGCTCATTGCCATGGCTAACATGATGGTTGTCGTCCACGTTATTGGTAGCTACCAGGTAATTGTTAATATTAGCTTGATTATTGAAGACACTACAAACATAATATTAAATCCTTGATTTCAACATCTTACAATGATGGATGCAGATTTATGCCATGCCTGTCTTCGATATGATTGAAACAATGCTTGTGAAAAAACTCCACTTCACTCCAGGACTAACTCTTCGCCTTATAGCACGCTCAGTTTATGTTGGTAAGCATTCATTTTCCTTTAGTTAAACCATGCTTGTTTCTTCTATAGTCTTGATGAGCTTAGCAATTCCTACCTCATTTTGCAGCATTTACCATGTTCGTTGGCATGACTTTCCCTTTCTTTGGTGCATTACTTGGTTTCTTTGGTGGTTTTGCATTAGCCCCGACTACATTCTTCGTAAGCTTTCATTACAAAACATGAAACAATGAGTGTAAACCATATTAGATAAGATTGTCCATAGATAAAAAAAAAATCAAACAAATTGAACTATAATTCTGAGTGATCTTTTGTCCTTTTCAGCTTCCTTGCATTATGTGGCTTGCAATTTACAAGCCTAGAAGGTTCAGCTTGTCTTGGATCACTAACTGGGTAAGAAGTTAGATAACTTTACAACATTATTTCCATTGATTCTACATTGAAGAAATCACATCCAACATTTTTTTTTTTGTCAGATTTGCATTATACTAGGAGTTCTATTGATGGTTCTATCACCCATTGGTGGACTACGACATATCATCATAATGGCGAAGACTTATGAGTTTTACTCATAAGTTGACATAGATTCATACACAAATCAATTTGATGTCATATATCGAAGTCCAAATCACACAACATCAATTTGGAGATAAGAGCTATTCACAATGAAATATATTATGTAATGTGAATTAATTAATGATTGAGGAGAAAGAAGTGACAAATTACTTCTACTATTTATAGTGTAGTTGGTGTTTTAATTTCTTCTCACAAAGCAATATTGCCTTCACGACTTTCTTTGTACATTGGTAACTTCTATTACATCCTATTCAGGTGCAAGATCTTCAACCTTATATATTATGTGAATAAAAGTAAGCATTTGGTTTAACAATATACTTTTTTTTCTTATGATTTGTTGATTTGATTTCTTGAGTAAAACTAAGAGAGTAATAAATAAGCTCATTGGACCATAGCTTAATCTTGCTCAAATTTGTTTGTCAAATATCTTTTAAGCCATATTAGACTAAAATTGTAATTAAAGGAGCCATATGTAATCATTCCATTAATCAACTACATGATCGGAGAGAGTTGTAGAACTCCATATTGCTTAACGTTCTACTATACATACAACAAAGACAACAAGCTAAAAGTACCTGTGTTTTGGGTGCTTTGTTTCCTAAAAGAAAACAAAGGTGGGTGACAGAGACATTACAAATTACAAGAAGACATTGAACACCTCACGATATTGAGGAAATATGTAAAATCCAAAGTTTGACATGTCCATATCCTACATAATGACTTATCACGAAATACAAAGGCAATCACATAACCACCAAATTAAGCATCCTATATATATATATATATATATATATGTATGCAAATTAATCGTTAAATAATTAAAGACTATGATTTCACCATGCAAACATGCTTCAGCACAACATGAGGATTTTATTGTATTTTTTAGCTATAAATATAACTCAAAAAGATGCACATTTTCTATCCTAGTTTGGTATCAAGTTGTTGACATATTTTTCTAAATAAATTATTACATTTTGATACATCAAAAGGAGACTTAGTGATTTGGCTATGGAAAGGTCATGCATCTAAGAAACCAATTTGGCAAGAAAATGTGCATCCACTGATCAAAACATTATGTTGCACTGGTTTCATATATATATATATATATCACCATGAACGGTATCTTCATGCTTTTCTCAGGGGTTTTAATGGAATCATCTAATCAAATAATCTTAGTTGGCATAATAGTGTCTCCCCTAAAGTTGGTTAGGATTGTTATAGGCTATAGACTTTCGTGGGTGAAGCCCATTACATATAGTGTTGGTAACAAGAATATGTTCATCAAGCTTGTACTCTAAAACCTTCATGAAGTTATAGCCCAATACTTCGGTAATGATGAGAAAGACATTCACTTTATGATTTTTATCGTTGTTGGAATTTGGGTAAGGCTTTAAACATGGCTTGTTGAATGGTGAGGAGATCATGATCATAGATTACATCAATCACTTGCAGAGTGGAGTCATTCTCTCGTACTATTTGACTAAGTGTTAGTGGTAGAGACCTTAATTTGGGTGTTGACACTAGCCATTTGTTCCGATGCTTGTCTAAGTCCTTGACAATCTTTCATATTATGAGCATAATCTTGATCCTTAGTCGCAATATTTTGATCGATCTACTTTACAACCTATAAAAAAGCAAATGCCTAAAAGGAAACTAGCACCGATAGCTAGAGGAAGAAGATGTTGGAGAAATGGTCACACTAGAGGGGGGTGAATAGTGTGTTATTTAATCTTTTAGCCTAATTTCAATTTTAATCATTTCATAAACTACTTAGGCAATTTATCAATTCAAGCAATAAGATGAAACAATAAATACGACAATTAAGTACAAACACTAAAGCGAATGCAAAACAATGATTTATTGTAGTTCGGCAACACCGCCTACTCCACTACCTAAGCAATGTGCTTAGGATTTTACTCTCAAATCCACTAAGTTAAGGGTAGTTTACAATCGAGGACCTTTCACCGGAAAGACCTTACACTTACTTGAAAGGCACTTCCACATCCAAAATTATCCACCTTCACACCAAGTGAGCTTTCCCACCTCAATTCCAAAGGAACACTCCTAACCTAGTTTACACAAGTGGATTTATACTTTCTATACCAAGGTAATCACCAAATCATAAGACGATACACTAGGTCTTCTTACACACTTGAGTATTCAATTAAAAACAAAACAAAAACGCATTTAACGCAAGAGGAGAGTGTAAATAATTTATCACAACAATAACAACTCATCTTCTTGAGCCTAGCAACCTTGAATAGCCCTCCAATGATGATTCACTTTCGAATAAGGGATCAAGAGCTAAAAATGAAGCATTAGGTCGAATGAAAGCTTGGGGGGTTATAGGCTGTAGAAAAGTGGGGATCGCCCAACGGGCAAATTTTTTTGCCCGTTATACGCCCGGTGGATCACCGGCTAATGGCCGGTCGACCGCCTGAGTGGCCGGCCATCGACCACGAGGTCATTGCCAATTTGAGTTTTTTTGGCAGAGGTCCAAAATTGGAAATGACCTCGCGGTCGATCGGCGGTTGGTAGCCGGTAGACCGGGTAGCGACCGATGCTCATCCAGGTTGAGTTTTTTTGTTGTTTTGAGTTTCTGCTTTCAAGTTTGTGAGTTTTGCGAAGTGCATACATCTTGGAGACCAACCCAAGTGTTTTTACATTCACTCTAAACACTTCCTAAATTTGGAAACGACACAGAGACTTGTCGTATCGAGACGATGTCGTGTGCGACGATATCAATTTCAACATGCGACTTTCATGCTTAAAACTTGTTAAACATAGTTTGCTATCATCAAAACAATTATTTGTCACACCTCGATTTAGGGTCACGTGATCGGCCGTAATATACAAGTCTATACCCTGTAGCATACCCATCCATACAACAACGCAGTTATAAATGATATAATGGAAACCAATATGAAATAAATTGAAAGTCCTGAGATGACATAAATAAATGTCCTAAGAAACTACAACTCCAATGATCCAAACTACATCAATATGCATGAAAGAAAAACACGACTCGACTACGACTCCCTAAACTCGTCTGCTACGAGATCAATGGTGTTGTTTGCCCCTCCAGCCGTGCCATATACTCTAGCCAGTACCACACTGGTCAAGCTCTACAAAATAAGTAAATAAACAAACGTGGGAACTCAGTGAGTGGTTCTAACGAACCTCCACCTAAATCCTAAACATAAGCATGAAACAGAAAAAAAAAACATGCCAACTAAGTCGACCGATTGGCACGTCTACTAAGATATGAATATCCGGTCAGGTGGAGCGCCCGACTACAAATGATATCAGGCCTCAACTGGCCATGCCCTCAAGCGGTTTATGTTATCATGCACAAACGTTCGACCTGCAAGAAGCATTACCGGGTTGGGATTCGTCCATCCAACCTTAACTAGAAAATTTAACACTGGTTGAGATTCGCCCGTCCAACCACTGATCAGGCCTACACCTGCATCTAGCCCTTTCGTGGACTCCCTCAGTCAAGCCTTTTGGTACCTCCCTTTCCTAAAAGGTGTAAGGTAATACTTAACATCCTATAGAGCATAATTCAGTGTCCCTATTGTAATGCTTCTACGTTGATATTTAGAATTTGACTCTACTTTCAACTGACATCCATGAGTAGGACATGCCACAATGTCATAGACTACATATAAAAAATGTCTCTATAGTTCATCTATCCTTGAAGTGTCATTTATATCATAAGTGATGCCTTATAATTAAAATCCTTGAGGTTAATTTCAGTGTGTTTATTTTGTTCATAGCGTCCCCAACTTGGGACAGCACAACAAACAATTTCAGCTTGAAGCCAAAAAATTTCAGCAATTAATAAATTAATTACAGCATCTAATAAATCAATTTCTGCAAATAATAATAATTTAATTACAACACCTAATAAATCAATTTCTGCAAATAATAATAATTTAATTACAACACCTAATAAATCAATTCCTGCAAATAAACAATTTAATTACAGCACCTAATAAATCAATTTCTGTAATAAATAATTTAATTACAGCACTTAATAAATCAATTTCTGTAACAAATAATTTAATTACAGCACCTAATTAATAAATCAATTCCTGCAATTAAATAATTTAATTACAGCGCCTAATTTCCTAATATCCTAACAACAATATAACTTCCATTACCATTGACCACATCAATACTTATGATCAATTAGCTTTTAGGTATGCCTTCAATGAACGGATGACCTGCTTCCTGGAGTAACTCATTCATGGTTCCATGAATATTTATCTTAGAAAAGAAGATAATTGATTTCTTTTAGGATGCCACTGCAGCATACTATGTTCGACCTTCTTAATATATTGCAACAGTTTTTTTTTTTTTTTTGTCCTATCTCCACTATAAATTACGCCAAGTTTGCATATGAATAGATGATCTTACTTAAAAGGTCTTTGAATCGGTTGCTACAATTTAAGCAATTAACAATTACAGAAATTGTAGACATAAAAGAGCAGCTTCATTAAGATAGCAAATGAAATATCAATGTAGGAATAATAGCGGTCAGGAACATTATTCAGACAATTCAATAACATAAAATTTCCAACAAGAACAAGAAACTTTAAAGCCAAAAAAACCATTTGCAATGTAGTCTATGAAATAGGAAGGATGTTTCTTTTAGTGGAGTTAATCTCAATTGAAGACTCAATTTAAGGATTTAATCTCGAATTCAAGAACCAATCAAGAAAAAAAATTCAGATTTTTCCACCTCAATTAGGGCCGGCAGCCATAGAGAATTTACAAGGGATTGAGGAGAAATCCACTCACCTTAACTAACGAAATGAAGGGAAGTAGACAGGGATGAAGCCTTGCATGACGATCTCCGACGACAGCGAGCAACTACGGCCAAAGCTAGGTGGTGACACCTCCCCTCCTCTTCCTTGCGATGGCGTGCATGCGGCGCTGAGGGTGGGGGTTTATAAACCCTCCCCCCTTTTTTCGTTTTTCTTTTTCCAATTCTATCATCCTCTCACTTAAACTCTTAACCCGACTTCACTCGTATTCGAGTCGAGCTCCGATCAAGCCCGCGAACTCAGCTCAATCCAAAATAAATCCAATAGCCTAAAAATATCTTAATTAACAAAAATTAAGAGCACTTAAATTATTAACTACTCACCCGAGCCCTTAAATTTGCGCCAACTCGCGACTCGCCTCAACTCGTCACCGAATTAGCCGGCTAAAACAACAACGAAAATATTTGTTAAAATTTTTAGGTATTACATTATTGAGAGAATTAGAGTACAAGGGTGAAACCCTTGGCCAACAGAAGATGCATAGAGCCCTCTAATTCTTCTAATCCACCATCACAACCTTACCATATCCACACAAATGATGACATTCTCAATGCTTCATTTGAACCACCTAGCAAATCATCAATGACTATGGTTTGCTCGAAAGATGTGCTATTATTCAATCAAAGGAGGCTCATTGCCCTATGATAGGCTCTTCATTTTCTTATGGCTCATTTGCTTTGTTAAATACGATAGGATACAATAGGATAACAAATGAGTTGGTATTCTGGTGTTCACCATTTATAATATTGGATCGGGTCCAGAAGCGCCCACACTCATGAACCACACTCAAGTCAAGCCAAACACCATCTAGCTCAGGGACTCCACCCGGCAAAACAAGGACACCCACGTCCTTCATTAATTACCAGAGATACGACAATAATGAGCCCGATATCTCTGGGATAAAGCTCGACCAATTCTAGGTAGATCCCTATGAGATTCTGGGAGACATCCCTAACCTGCACTATAAACAGACATGACACACATCGGGTATGCTCTTGATTCCAATTCCATACCTCCCATATGGAATTATTTCTTACTCGAGCATCAGAGTGTGCCCTGCTAGAGTTGCACTAGACTAGGAGAGGCGAAGGAACACATCACACCAGCTTCAGGCAAGAACATTTGGCGCCCACCGTGGAGCTGAGTAAATCTTACCTGCCCCACCATGGTAGCTACCCGGAGTTAGGCGAACACCGCTGCACATAGGCAACAACCTATTAGTAGTGTTCCCCCACTGCCTAGAGAAGCTAACACAGTGAGGAGTTATGCTCTAGTGTTTGCCAATCCTATACCTGAAGAGTTACAGCGTGTGGTCAACGACCTCCAAGCGCAGAACCAAAGGTTAGCAACCCAAGTCGAGGCACTAACACAGTCCTGGGAGCAACACCCGGCCGAACACGAGCACCATCACTCGAAATATGATGATGACAACCATCTCGAGAGAGCCGAGGGGCTGACCTTTGTCTTTCGAGATGAGGTCTTCCATACGCACCATCAGAGATAAGAGGAAGGAAGTAAGGTCACAAAGACCGTTCCTCCCCCAATCATCGACTCGGGATCCTTCGCCGAACATATTATGGCAGTTCGTCTCTTCGACAACTTCAAACTGGCGACCATGCTTCAGCCTTACTATTGTACGGGTGTAATACTCCTGTTTGTATTTATGATTTTAGGTTGAGACTCAAATTGAGCGCCCGAGCGAGTCGGAGAGATCGCGGTATGAGGTATGGCTCATGTGTGTTTATTTAGGTTGATTGAATTACTATTAAGCCTATGTGCACCAGTCGGGTTTTAGGAGTTATTCGGTGCGATTTGAGCAAGTTTTCAACTGGTTTAGCCGTGTAACTTAAGCGAAGGGTAGATAAATCATTTGGCCACTTTAATGATTATTATATATTGTTATTTCTCCCTTAGTGGATTGATGTATGATTGGTTTTGGCCGAATTGTGTGTGAATTAGGAAAAGTTCTAGTGAATCTTGTTGTTATATGAGATAAACCTAAATTTAAATGAAATGGTATGTGTTCTGCATGTTCTTGCTCAATTTGTCCTGTGATTTGGCCTCCTTGAGATTCAGTCATGATAGGGTTATTGTTGGACTGGTTGTGGCTCCTTTGGTTTCAGGATGAATTCCGAAAAGGGCAGCTCTGTTTCCTTGAATTTTGGGGGAGCGAACTCCCATGGTTTGGCGTGCAATTTCGGTAAAATTTTTGGGGAATGGTGAGGGTCGGTTGTGCCTATTTCTCTTGAGCATGATTTCTGTTTTCACATGGGATTTTGATTTAATATATTGCCTTGCATAATGGTCTATGTGTATTGAACAAATTGTTGAGATTTTTTGTGTAAGCTTTCGGAGTTTTATGGCCGGATTTTGATGAGGGGTTTTACCATGTTTGATCCTCATGAATGAGGAAGATTTCGGGGCTCATTGTCCCTATCCACTTCATGGATGACTTCAGTGCTTTATCGATCATTTTTCTTGAAGTTTTGGATCAATTCGTGATGTGGTTCTTCTCCTTGGTGTTTGGCCAAGGTCAGCCCTGTTTTGGGACAGATTTTGGGGTGCCGAATACACCTTTTCTTGGGTTGATTTTAGAAATTGTTAAATATGACTCAAGCATATGTATTGTTGTTTTGCCTCTTTTTATAAATTGAGTGGATGAAATTTTTGGAAAGAATTTATATTATGATGAGGCCAAATTTATGATATCTTCATCCTGGGATTTTGAGTTTTGGTGCATGGGGCTTGGTACAGTTGGAATGCCTGGTAAGTGTTCGATTAAATGTTTCACCAATTTGGTTTGCTAAGATTTCATACTCTATCTCGATTTAATTAAGTGATTTTGGTTGTGCGATACTTGGAGGCCTCGTGTTGGCCGAGGGTTGCACCCTTGCCCTCTAATTCTCTCAAAAATTATTTTGATAATAACAAACCATGTTTAACAAGTTTTAAGCATGAAAGTCGCAGGTTGAAATCGATATCGTCGCACACGGCATCGTCTTGATACGACAAGTCTCCGTGCCATTTCCTAAATTCTCAATGAGCGCACCAAAGTAATTTAGGAAGTGTTTAGAGTGAATGTAAAAACCCTTGTGTAGGTTTCCAAGATGTATGCACTTAGCAAAACTCAAAAACCCGAAAGCCGAAAGTTGAAACGACAAAAAAACTCAACTTGTGTGAGCACCGATCGCTGACCGGTCGACCGGCTACCGATCGACGATTGACCGTCAGAGGCCAAAAATTAGCAGTGTCCTCGCGGTCTATGGCCAGTCGCTCGGGCGGTCGATCGGCCATTAGCCGACGATCGATCGAGCGTATAATGGGTAGAAAAATTCGCCCGTTGGGTGATCTCCACTCGATCCCTACAAACATTCTAAACTCTCTCCTTAACAACTACTGATGCCCTAAACCTACATTAAGTTGATATTTGCATCCCCAAGTTTTTTTTTGATCTAATCCTTCATTCCTAGCCTCTTGATACCTTATTCAAAGTGCTTCATCATTGGAGGGTTATTTAAGGTTGCTAGGCTCAAGAAGATGAGTTGTTCTTGTTGTGAAAAGTTCTCTACACTTTCTTCTTGTGTTAAATGTGTTTTTGTTTTGTTTTATAATTGAATGATAAGAAATGATTAAAATGATAATTTGCTTAACACACTATTCACCCCCCTTATAGTTTGACCATTTCACTAACACTTGGTATCAGAGCGGGTCGTAGATTGAGGTTTCACCATCTCATCTAAATCTAGTCTCGATCCGAAAATGGCACTAGAGTTGGTAGCGTCCATACCACCTAGGTTCGATGAGTCTAACTTTGGTATTTGGAAGGGTAGAATGTACACATTCCTAAAAACACATGGTTTATGTGTGTTCAACATGGTAAAGACTAGATACATTGAACCTAAGAAAAACATGAATGCATGAGCCCAAGAACAAATAAATATGTTTGAGTCAAATACTAAAGCTATGAATTGCATATTTTGTTCCTTGGAAAATGTTATCTTTGAAAAAGTCATGCATTGTACTTCCACATTTGATATTTGGGCTTGTTTGAATATGCTCTATGATTATGCTAAAATTGAGGAGCATATCACTTTAAATGAGGGAGTTGATGACAATTGTCATACTCATAGTTCTAATAAAGTTTTTGAAGCCCATAGTGTATCTAGTCAAAAGAGTACAAAAAGACAGAAGAGAAAGGTGATTTATCACCTATGCAAGGGAAAAGGCATGTGAAGAAGAATTGCCATACCATGAAGAACAAGGCAAAAAGTGTTGGGACGGGAATAAGAAAACACATCGAAAATAGTAATTTAAAAATTTGAAACTATCCCGAAAACAACGATCTTCTTTAGCAATATTAAGGAATTCAATCAACATCGGAGATGTGGGAGATGATATACCTCAAACCACGGTCGGTATGGCTGATCTTATCCCCGTCTTGAGATGCACACGTGCACGTCCTACAATGATAGTCCACACCAAGCACCTCGCAACAATAGGGGCAGCGAACACCGGGGCTCGTTGTGGCTTAACGAAGAAGCTTTCTCAATCTCGAAATCCACCTAGGCACGGCCGACCCTTCCACCAAGAACCGAGAACCAAAAAGGGAGGAAGAGCGGATGAGAAAACCACATAACGAGAGGGTAAATAAAAGAATACCTTGCTGTCCTTCTTGGAATCCTCCAAGAAGATGAAGTCGGCGGCACACCCAAGTAGAAGACACCTTTAATTCGGCTTCACCAAAAGCCCGGGGAAAGAGGAGGAAGATGGCCGGCTACCAATGGAGAGGAGGAAGAACTAATTCACCAACCCACACCCATGGGGTGCTCGGCCACCATTTATAGAGAGGGGGCGGTTACAAGGTAGACTCGGTCCCCCCTAAAAACTCTATCACAGGAATTCAAAATTTTGGGGTTTGCCTCCAAATATAATTCATATTTTAATGGCTTCATAATTAATTAGAAATTAATTAAATCCAATAAAATATAAACTTTAATTTATCTCCATAAATTAAGAGCCTATAAATAAGAATGATAATTATCTAAACAAACCAATTCCCTAAAAGGTAGGAAAGTGGTTTAACTAAATAATTCAATTTCTTATTTATTAATAGAATTATGATTTATCCTCATAAATCATATATCTATTAATTTTATGATTTATCTCCATAAATTATATTCTTATTAATTAAAATTTATCCAAATAAATTAATTCCTAATTAATCGACTAGGCTCATGGTTGAAAACTAATTTTCCCACCATATATATTTGATTCAAAATTAAATTATATTTAATTCATAATTAAATATATTCCTGGTCAAGTAGTTAATTAAATATTTAATTATAATTAAATTTAATCAACTACATAAAATATTGGTTCCCGACTTTCATATCTACTATAGCCAAAGATTCTCGAGTCGACATTTGTAGGGACACATAGGACATTATCTCCTCTTACTAGGAGTAACCGATTCCATATTGGTTGCTCACCTACCTCCATGAATGCTTCCCCATGCCCAGTAATACCTGACAAATGACGTTGAGGGCCACGTAGGGATAGAACCAAAGCAATGAGTCGTCACTCACAAGGTAATCATGACAACCTCAGATCCAAGGACTGCTTGCACCTACTATCACCTGAGGAACATCCTATTGACACTTATGTAAGGATTCCATTCTGTGTTCCTCGTGTAGGTCCGTTCAGTGAACTCATTTACTAATGAGCACCTGCACTTGTATATTAAAGACGACTCATAGGTAACTGTGAGATCAGCTACCCCCTATCGTATAGGGCATATACCAAGTGCAGTAGTCTATCCGGAATCACCAATCCCCTAATCGGTGATCCTATGACTAGGAACAATTAGAACAAGGGCATCTGTATTTTAAGTCTCACTAGCATGATCATCATGACCTTAGAATCATTTGCCCGAATTCTTGGGGTTCATCATAATCTTTATAAATAAAGATGCAACATATGATGAAAAGTTGCCTCAAAAGTTGAATACCCTTGAATAGTCCTTGTACACATTGACATGTGATTGGCTCAAGGGCACTATTCCTTTCAATCTCTCACTTGCACTTTAGTCAATCATCCTAGTATATGTATACCAATTTTAGTGGTGATCGAATCTGCTGCTGTGGCAATCTGTTTAATCTACATCAATGTCTTTCAGTCATCACTTCTTTCCAACGATGAGTGACACCGCCTTTTAAGAAAAGCAATGATTTTCACGGGATCTTAGTTCCTTAACTTTGAGCAACAGTCCTAGTATTGTCATACAATACTGGTGCTGAACTGGCAACCTCAGGAATAGCTCCCAATGAATGATAAACTCCTTTATCCGATGCTATCCTAAGTGGTAGAGTAAGTAGCAAAGCATAAAGCCTTAGTCACCTTATCAGTTATAGTACCCAGCTAGGAATACTTTCCTGCTTACTGCACCACCATTAAAGGTATCCTTATACCATCATATGGTTTCATCGTCGTATAGAGCACCTCTCATCCTTCTCAAGTGCCTGAGAGAGTTCTCCACTTGCTCTTCAATGTTATTCTCTAGGGTTTTGCTCGAAAACTGCCAAATACCTCTAAGATATAAGCAATATCAAGCCAAGTGCAAATCATCACATGATGGATCCCACTGCCGAAGCATAATGGATTGCTCTCACACTTTTTCTATCCTCAGATGTCTAAGGAGACATCATCTTGAAGAGACTGATGCTATATATGACTCATAGGCAAGTAACCTCTTTTTTACTGTCTTCTATGCTAAGCCTCCTTAGCATTGTATCAATATACATGGGCTGGGGCAATCCTGGAATCCTTTCAGTATGGAAACTTGTTTTTCCCACAAGTATGTCATACAATATGACTACACTCTCACTAAACACCTTGTCTGTACAAGGTTCAACCACGTTTTTGATAAAATCAAAACCCTTTTGACTATCTCATCAAAACAGATGTTTTAACTCTTTGATGCTAGCTGTAGTCCATAAATGGACCTATGCTACTTGCATACCTTACTCGGTCCAACCGAGGATATGAACTCCTCTAGCTATGTCTTATAGACTTCTTCATAATGGAAGAATGCAGTCTAGACACCCACTAGCCAGATTTCATATTCATAGTACGCACTAATAGCTAGCAATATCTTGATGGACTTGAGCACTGTAACTGGTGAGAATGTCTTATTACAGACAAGCTATTGTCTGGGTTTGATCTTATTCACAACCAGTCTGATCTTATAGGTCCACATCTTGCCAGCTCCTTAGATCTTTCCTAAAGATCCACCTCCACCCTATATGAGCTATCCTTTTCGAGCTGGTCAACCAAAGTTCGTACTTGGTGTGAGTCCAGTTTGGATTTGCATAATGCCACCGCATAGTGTCAACATATTTGACCATTAAGAGATCACAGATTGCCTGAATCTAGATCATACCCTATGGCTAGATATCATCACTCAGGCAGTCTACGTAGTATCCTAGAAGAGTGATGAGAAGTAATAATTACATCGATTGGTTTAACTTGTGGACTTTCCACTAGTTGTTGCGATTTTATTTGTGGTTACTGAACTTCACCAAGCTCAACATATCTTCCACTCCCACTTTCCTCGAAAAACTCTTTTTTCTCAGAAAATGATGACAAAACTCCTTTTGTTCAGTTGGGAGAACTTGATTCCCAAAACACTTTTAAGGGTACGCCTCAACATTTGCACCTGATCAAGTTTGTCATACCTAGGCAAGCCCAAATCATGAGAGGTCTTAGACTCGGTTTCTTATCATTCCATATCTTATATGGTGTATCAGAGACATACAAACTTATGGCCGCTATAATAGCTTATCCCCTGAAACGAGATTGGAAGCTAAGTATGAATTACATCATATCCAGAAGGGTGTGATTCCTCCTTTCAGACACACCATTGTGTCAGGAAGGGTTCATACAGCGACAATCTTATTGTCTTCGAGATAATTCATAAATCTAGTGGATAAGTATTCTCTGCCTCGATCCAATTGAAGGCCTATAATACCTTTTCCAATATATTTCTTTAACTTCACCTTCATACTCCTTAAATGATTCAAAGGTATCGGGTTTGTGCCGAAATAAGTGGACGTACCCATGCCTAATCATATCATAGGAGTATTCTTTCTGGCTTGAGTTGTTATCGGCCTGCATACACCTATGTTGGCCAACTCTAATCAACTCAGTGAGCCTTTCGCCAGGTTTGGTGAACGGAGACTCGATCAGAATATTCTTGAGACACACTTCTCAAATTCTGACTACGACTCATAATCGCCCAAAGTCATAAAAGCTAGAAGTAGGTGAGGTTAATTTTATCTCTTTGTGCATTCGTACAAAAAATATTTATCATTAACTTCAAAACCATTAAACCAATTGAGACGTGTCCAGTCGCATACAACTCATTAGAATGTTCATGCGGCAACTATTGCCTTTTAAAGAACTTTTCACAACCTTGTTCAGGCAACAAAGGAAAAATGTCATTCTTTTATCAACACTGGAGCAAATCAATTATACAATTCAATGGTCTTTTCCAAATAGCAGACTTATACAATAGGTTCCTACGGCTAAGATACAACTGTTGCGCCTATCGCCTTCCCGAAGGTCGTAGTTGCCTTCTGTCAAGTCTTCTACTTTTCTTCTTCTCCTGCAACATCTTGCAGATGATCATTGATATCAAATACTCAGTATTGAATACCATAAAGTAGAGTTTACTGATGAAGTATTTTCTGTAATGTACGCACCTGAAGCAGCGGTTTCAAAAAACCATCTTCAATTTTAACTCTGTAAAATACTCTATGTAGTTGCACTTCCAGTGGCCATTTTTACCACAGTGGTAGCAGGTGCTATTGGGAACAACTTTCCCTTTCTTCTTGATATTTTTCATGGGTTTCACAGTTCTATTTTTCACTTTGTTCTTAACAGAGTATAACTTTGCCTCAGAGGCATCTCCCACTAACAAAAATGTGTCATTATCCATCATAAGGTGGGACTCAGCAGTCTTCAACATATTAAGGAGCTCGGTAAGTGAGACGTCCTGCTTGTTTATGTGGAAGTTATCAACAAACCATGAAAACGAATCCGGGAGGGATTTAAGCACTAAGTCCTGACATAGTTCCCTGTCCATGGAGAACCCCAACCTATCAAATTGATTAGTTTGAGGACATGGGTCTCAACAAGAGTGTTATCCTCCATTTTGGCACGGAAGAGTTGTTTAGATAGCTTATACCTGAGCTGTCCTCATATGCTCACTATACAACAACTTGAGGTGATCAAGGATAGCTTCGGTATGCAATTGTTCATGCTGCTTTTTCAACTCATCGGACATGGATGCCAGCATTATGCACTGAACAGTGGTGCTATCTTCACTCCAAATTTAATTTCTTGCAGCTTCTCATAAGCCGTCCTCACTTCCTCGGTGTAACCCCCTTCCCTAAGGGGTGGCATCGGTCCCGGAGAATTAAGAATGTCAGAGAGATTCTCATAAATGAGATGATCCTAAAATTTCGCATCCAATCGACATAATTTGGTCCAGTTAATTTATTTTCATTGATGAAGCAATCAAACGACGGTAAAGGTGACATGATATGCTACAAAGAAATAAAGACATAAATGAGCACATATTCTACATGCATGTTTATTGAGGTCTTTTAATTAAACATGTCTCCCACTAATTTTCACGATTCCATAATATCCTCCGATTTGGAAGCGGGAAGCCCTCGTTGGTAGACTTCCTTAGGGGAAAAATAGAACCCCATTTCTCCTACTCGGGTCTCGTAAGTAACACGATAAACCCTAATAGGTTCATGGGCAGGTAATCTTGGCTTTAGGTTTTCAACGTTGGTCTTAATCTCGGTTTTGATGACAACAAACATGGATCTAATATTTTGTTGAGAAATCTTTCAGGTTCAATATCGAGTAATGTTCCATGTCCTCGATCGGATTAATCGGAGGAATCGATAAATCAGAAGGACATTGACCGTCGCGCTCAGGTTCGACGTGGAATTTCTCGAAGCTCGACGAGTGCACCAAAGTCGCATTGGATGATTCCAAAGATCAAATGAAAAGCTCTCCAAGTTGATGCTCATTGAAAGCCGGAACCCGAAAATGAAGCGCGGAAGAAAAAGGGCTACAAAATCAATTTCAGCCTAGGTTCGATCGACCGGGCAGTTGACCGAATAGGATTAGAAAAATGGTCATAGCCATCTCGGTCGACCGAAGGATGCCGCAAAGCGGCAGTAGCTACTTCGGTCGATCGGGCGATCAATCGATTGAAGCCAAAATTTGGCAAAGGACGCAACAAAGTTGCGTCGATCGACCGACGGGTAGACCGGATTGCGGATCGCAGGTTCTGCATTTGGCGGTCGACCCGTCGGTCGATTGCACAGAGAGAAAATGGCATCGGTCGCTCGAGCGATCGATCAATTGGTCGATCGGCCAATCGATCGAGCGTCTGTAACACATAGTTTTCTACCCGTTGAGCTGCCGTTTCATTGAGAGGTATAAATATCATTCATCTAACCTCTAAAACTTCACTTCTCCCACTCTTACAGATTTGATTGAGCCTTCAAAGGAATGATCAACATCGCTCTGTTCTTCCGTGAACATTTTCTCAAGCGCCCACCTTTCTTCCTCAACTCGGGTTTTAATACGAGCTCTATTTCTTGGCGAGTTGAAGGTGTCGAAGGCTTGGAAAAGAGCACTTGATCTTGGTTTCATTTCTAAGCTCTTTTCATTATAATTTTAACTATTTATTTGAACTTGTCTTTATTGGATTTGAGATTGTGAAGACCTAGGTTGTTAGGTCTTGTGTGGAAGTGGTATCCTTGGTGTAGAAGGAGTAAAGCCACTTGTGTAAACGAAGTTTACTAGGATTAGTTGAGTTGTCCCTTAGGTTGAGGTGGAAGAGTGTTCTCGGTAAGAAGGCGGAGACTTCCAGGTGTGGAAGTGCCTTAGGTTGAGAGTGAGACTTTTCGAGTCAAAGTTCTCTATGTAAGGGAAATATCATTAATCTAGTAAAACTAAGTTTGGAAATCCTAAGCGGGGTGCTTAGGTAGTGGAGTAGGCATTGGGGCCGAACCACTATAAATTTTTGTGTTTGTATTGATTTATTGGTTGTATTTATTGCTTTACTATTTATCACTTCTGTATCTAATCATTCAATCGTAAATTGCCCAAAATTGAAATTAGGCAATAAGAATTAGATAACATACTTTTCGGCCCCACTCTAGTGTTGCCATTTCGACTACAGGTAACTCTTTACCGATCACATCACTATGTGACTTCCATATGTTTTTGCCTCTAGGGCATCCAAGCCCTAGTTGAGTCAGACCCATCGTTCGTATGCCCTAGTGAGAAAACAACCACCCTTGAGTGTAGCTCAACAAGGTAAGTCACCTTCAAGCCGATAGCAAAGACACAAGTCGGATACGTGCCTTATGAGGTACAATGTGTCTATCAGCACAAAAGGCCTTGTGTGTACACAACAAACCCGTTATGACAATTGTTCCTCATAACGATGGAAGACGTGACCGATATTCTTAACATCTTAGCCATTCTGTTAGGGACTTTTCGATTTGCCCGAGCAACGACGAATCATGGAGGAATGTTTCCTACATGTTTGTAAATATATTTTTGTGTCCATGTAATTTTGCCTTTTATTATAGTTCGTACTTGTGAAATCTCTTGTGCGATCCCCGGGTGCCCACGGTATGAGTTGGATACATTTTGAGGTCATTCGACGCTTGGTGAGTGCGTTACGGCTAAGCCGAGCAATTTTGCTGCATTCGTCAAAGCCGTGGCCATGGAAAATTACCATCTCGCATGGTCACGATTTTGTCATGCTCCTCGTGCTTTTGGGAACCTTGGGGGTGGCACTTGGGGGTTAGGG
Source organism: Canna indica (assembly GCA_034359265.1). Classification (NCBI taxonomy): domain Eukaryota; kingdom Viridiplantae; phylum Streptophyta; class Magnoliopsida; order Zingiberales; family Cannaceae; genus Canna; species Canna indica. The sequence continues at coordinate 20,127,445 of CP136892.1, forward strand.
GTCTCTTGTATAATGTTGGAGAGCGTTGGCAAACAAAACAGTTGTCTTGGGCGGAGACGAACGAGTGACCCATATGGGCATGCGACATGTCGATCTTCGCCCAAGACAAATGCGGAGCTCATCCTACACCAAGTTTTATATTTTGTTGTGTCTATAGTTCTGTAGTTGTTGTTTTACTTTACGCCTTCAATACCATTCGGCCAACATGATCTTTTGGGGGCGCAGATATGGAGCGCAAGGTTGGCACGTGGACCAATGTATATGCCCCGCGATGTTAAGTCGGGAAGCTCAATTCGGGATGGATTCGATATGATAGGCTTATGCCTTGCACGGGATGCAAGGGTGCCGCACATGTTCTTTCGCACTAAATAATTGTCCCGTGACAATTGGTATTAGAGCAAAGTTGGTATAAGAATGAGAATTGTAAGCATCCAACAGAGAATGCCCTCGATGGAGACATAGCCGACGTACATTCCATTTGTGACACTCGAGTTGCTGATGCAGTGAACCCAGTTGATGAACCTTTCGACTGTTGTATTCGGGGAGGCAAGCATGCATTGATTGATGTGAAGATTGTGACTTTTGCACAGGGCGGATGGGCCCCTAAGACGTAACGTCGTTTACACGCAGAGCAGATGGCTCTTAAGTCGTGTGTGTAGAGCAAATCTCTCAAAAGACGCACAACGGAGCGCAGAGCAGACTCTCTCATAACACGCAAAGTCCTGCGCATAGCAGATCTTCAGTAAGACGCATATGGTGCGCAAAGCAGACTCTCTCATAAGACGCGAGGATAGTGCACAGGACGTTGTCCCCTAAGATGCAGCGCAGAGCCGATGGCTCGTTAGTCGCCAAGGATGGTGTGCAGGGCGATGTCCCCTAAGACGCAGCACAGAGTCGATGGCTCGTGAGTCACCAAGTTTGTGTGCAGGGCTGATGACCCCTATGATGCAGCGCATAGCATATTGCTTGTGAGATGCCAAGTTGGTGCGCAGGGCTGATGTCCCCTAAGTCGCAAGGTTGGTGCGCTTATCAAGACGACCTTTAAGACGCAAGATTGAAAAATCTAAACCAAGCACTAGTGAAGAACAGTTGTGGTGTGGCAGCAACGCTCTTAGTGCGGAGTGTTGGTGGATGTTGTGATCCGATTGGAGAAAATCCCTCAAGTCGTGATTCCAGTTGCAGCGTAAGACTTGAAACTCATTTAGAAGGGCTCGAAGGAGGGCGCCATGACCTCTGCGGGGGACGAGTGAGCAAGTAGTGATCCGTAAGAGTTGAAGCTCATTGAGATGGGCTCGAAGAAGGGCGCAATGATTCCTGTGGGGGGAGAGTGAACAAGCAGTGATCGACTCAAAGCTATGGTGGAGGCAATGCTCTAGTGTGGTGCGGCCACGAAACTACTCATCACTTGGGTGTTGAACAATTAAATATATTCCCGGTAAAGTAGTTAATTAAATATTTAATTCATAATTATATTTAATCAACTACATGAAATATTATCATGTGTCAATCCCAACAATTTAGAGATGCGCCACAAATTAGGATTACCGAGGAACTCTTCCCTCGCGCATTCGTTCCTATAGGAAACAACTTTTCTATCTTGTCCGTAAATGAGATCCGTGATCGAGTTGCAGCATGCCCATGCTAGTAGGCATATAGGGCCGCATTCAGACTTAATATCATAAGGTTTGTTATGAGGTTAGCCTGTTGTGTGTGACCCATTAGGCCCCACACTAAGCCAGCAGTGAGTTGTGCATAACAGAGAGTTGGATTCGATAGAACGACTTCTATTCGAATCTTACGAGCCTCCACTTAACCCCTTTAGTGTGGTCATGAGGGACTCTACTCACAAGTCAAGATTGACGTCTAGCAACGTGTAATTTCCACTCGAATAGTGTGAGGTTCAATCTACAGGGATCGAACGCCCTTCGGTAATTAGTTACCGTGCAACTAAATCCCTCGGTTACAATGTCCGGAAGTCGGATAGGGTACGGAAGAAGTGTCAAACCCTAATACCGATTCATATGTATTCCACCCGCCAAGATGTCATCTCAATAATGAAACGTCAGAAACATCTTCCTCACTTTCATGTCTACTCTTGCAAGAGATTCCCGAGTCGACACTTGCAGGGACACATATGATATTATCTTCTCTTACTAGGAGTAACCGATTCCATGTTGATTGCTCACCTACCACCATGAATTCTTCCCCATGCCCAGTAATACCCGATAGATGACGCTGAGGGCCACATAAGGATAGAACCAAAGCAATGGGTCGTCACTCTCAATGTAACCATGACAACCTCAGGTCCGAGGACTATTTCCACCTACTATCACCCGAGGAACATCCTATTGGCACTCATGTAAGGATTCCATTATGTGTTCCTCGTGTAGGTCTGTTCAGTGAACTCATTTACTAATGAGCACCTGCACTTGTACATTAATGACGACTCATAGGTAATTATGAGATCAGTTATCCCTTATCGTATAGGGCATATACCAAATACGCTAGTCTATCCGTAATCACCAATCCCCTAATCGGTGATCCTATGACTAGGAATATTTAGAATAGGGGCATTTGGATTCTAAGCCTCACAGGCATGATCTCATCATGTCCTTAAAATTATTTGCCCGAATTCTTCGGTTCATCATAATCTTTATAAATAAAGATACATCATATGATGAAAAGTTGCCTCATAAGGTTGATTACCCTTGAATAGTCCATTACATTGACATGTAATTGGCTCAAGGGCACTATTCTTTTCGAAAAGGAGGTCAAATGCTTCCTCATCCTCATCTCACTCAAGTGAAGCATCCTCTTGCCATGGCTATGAAGCCAGTTTAAAAGATTGCCTCATGAATGCTAATGATGAGGTACACTCTTCTTCTAGTCATGATAACAATAATGGTAGTATTAACTCATCTAGTTCTCATGACTTGATTTATGATGAATTAATGGATGAATGTAAAAACATGTATGTTTTGTTTGTTAAAAAGGATAAAGAAAACTTAAGTCTTAACTCTCATTTACATGATGTAAAATTAGAAAATGAGAAGCTAAAAATTAGTGTCTCTAATCCATGCCATGATACTTTAAGTATTGATAGTAAGGACTTGAAAACAAAAAATGACATTTTAAAGAATGAAAATAGCATGTTGAAAACTCAATTGCATGCTATTCATAAATCCATGAACGACTTGAAAAATGATGTTATTTTTCTAAATAAGAATGTTAATAATTTATCTAGTAATTCATCCTCTAAGAATTCTAGAAATACAAATGTTTCAAGTACGAATGCTAACACTCATCATCATTTTCATGTTAAGCATTCTTCTTTTAAACCACATGTCCAAAACAAAAAGTTTCATGGAAATTGCTTTTCTTGTGGTATCTATGGTCACTCAATCCATGATTATGCCTTCAAGAGAAATCCAAGTGTTTCTAGGACACTTTGGATTCCTAGACCGAATCACCCCCAAGGACCCAAAGCAACTTGGGTACGAAAGATTTCATGTTCTCTTGTAGGGGGAACAACCACACAAGGATGAGTTGATGATGGGAGTTGCATAAGGACTCAAAGCTACAGAAACACAAAATTGCAACTTCAAGTCATCGTGATGTCATAAGTATGGAAATTGGCATCTAGGTATATTTGGTATCATCTCCTTACTATCCTAGATTTCATTTGAGTTGGAATATATGATACATGAGTAATCTTGAGTTGGTTTCTCCGCTCTAGATAGTGTTTTAAAAAAGATTTTTGATTTTTGATTTTCGATCTCTTCGGAGACCTATGTAGCTTATAAAGGGCTAAAGCGACCTTGCGGTTCTAAATCGTAGGCTAATTGTGGCCTTTCGATTTTCAACCAATAGGAAGGGTTGGAGATCTAATTTTCAAGTAATTCATGTTTCGAGAAAATTCATTTTGTTTTCATGACGATCCATTTCGAAACGGATTTTAAGCTACTTGGCAAAGTAGATTTTGAAATCGATATTTGATTCCCTCTTTGCTATTTAGTACGATAACTTGTTAATAGTCACACTTTCATTATGATACTAATAATTATTATTTCCAAGTTATTGGTTTTGTTACAGAAGGCTAGTAGGAAGAAATTGGGAAAGAAAGTGAAATTTTGGAATTTCTCAAGAAACGAGGTATGAGTTTCAATTCGGCAAAATTCTTGCTTAACACCTCAATTTTCTTGATGAAATGATTTTCATATGATTATGAATGAGTTTACATGAAAATTCCTTGCTTCCCACCCAAGGGCCGGCCCTCCATAGGGTTTAGGGGCATGCCCTAGGGCTGCCGCCAACCCCAAACCCCAAGGAAGCGCCCCACGATCAAACCGATACATCTAAAACGAAAAAATATTATGCATTAAAGGAAATATACAAAGCAATTTCATACTCCGATCCCACCTACAAGGATCTGCAGCCCCTAATCCTACATTTAGGGATTTGGGAAAGAACCACTCACCTAGGATCAGTTTAGGGATGAGGAAGACAATGAAAAAGCCTCGCGTCGAATCCGATCCGACGAAGTCTCCGATCCCTCTCCGATTGCCCCCTCTCTCACTCGCCTCCTTGGGTAGCGTGCGGCTCCTCCTTGGAGCCGTACGCCCCTAGTGGCACCTTTTTTATAAAAAAAAATTAAATGCCAAATTACCTATTTGCCCCTCTTCACTTAACTCAACCCAACTTGCTCAAAATGAGTCTGATTCGAGCCCCGATCGCACCCTCGGACTCAGCTCGAACCCAACTCGACCTAACACAATAATTAACTCTAAATTTTGGTAATTTAAATTGAGCAAGGGTCTTACCTCAATTCGCGCCCAACCGCGATCAACTCCACACGTACCATTACGCATCACACTAATCCTGCTAAAATCAATATACAAAAGTTTAATAAATTTTGCGAGTATTACAGAGGGAAAAGCGAAGCTGCCTTTGTCGTAGGAGGATGCACATGGAAACGACGATTGAGGACACCCTCTCTGCGGAAATGGGAGGCACCACCTCAAGATCAATAAGAAAGCCATCCCTTACCTTTTTAAGAAGGTCGGCCTCAAAAAAATCTAATCCGGGGGCAAAGAACTAGCCTTGCTCTATTGCCCTGTCGAACCCCTCAAAGGATGCCATGAGGTCGACATCCCGAAAACAATGTGCCTCGTCTTCAAGAGTTCGCATCTTCCCCTCAAAATCGTGCACTATTAGCCTCGACTTCTCCACTTCGGCTCGGGCACCTTAAGTTTCAGTCGTCAGATGAGAACCCTCCCTCGTAGCCATAGTAGCTCGACATCTGCAGTAGCTCAACGCTTGTAGTTGCTCGACATCAACAGCAACTTAGCACCTAGAACAACTCGACAAGTAGGGCTGTCCAGTATCCGGTTCAAACTGAACCGAACCGAAAAACCGAACCGAATTTTTCCGACGACAAGAGGATAATATATTCCTAGAACTCAATCTATGTCTACCTATCAGACCGAGATCAGAAGCCGACACTCCTTTGAACTCGGTATGAAGTCCATGGACTTTGACCAAGCTCGGGCGCTATGGATTGGACTAGTACCTTTGGGCATGGCCGAATTAGGACTAGAAGCACCTACATATGAGAACCAAACACGAGACAAGCAAGATGGCTTAGCTCGGGGGCTCCATCCAACCATGAAACGATACTTCTATCCTCATTGATTACGAGGAATTTGTCATTCATGAGCTGAACATCTCAGGGATCAGCCTCGACCCATTCTGAGCAACATCCCTATTAGATTACCGGGCGGTATTATGACCAATCATCCCTCATCCTGCATTATATACAGATACGACACACCTCACGTACCCTAGATTTCAATTTCTATTACCTCCACCTCGAACATATTCTGACTTGAGTGTCGGAGTATCTTTTGCAAGTCCCCCTGTGACTCGAATGACCTACACTAGAGGGAGGGTGAATAGTGTGTTCACTAAAAACTTAACCTAAATTCAGTTTTAATCAATTCTTGATTACTTAGGCAAGTGCTCAAATAAACTAGATAAATGCGAAAGCAAGGTAAATATGGCAATGAGGAAACACAAGTAAAAATAATGCAAACAAAGAGATTTATAGTGGTTCGGCCCAAATGCCTACTCCACTACCTAAGCACCTCACTTAGGATTTCCCACTTAGCTTTACTAGATTAATTTGTTTCCTTACAATGATGCATTTATACAGAAAAATCTCCGCTCTCAACCCGAAGGCACTTCCACACTCGGAAGTCTTCGCCTTCCTACCGAAAGCACTCTCCCACCTCACAATCCAGAGGAAAACAAATTGAATCCTAGTAAACTAACTAAACCTGTGGACTTATGCCTTACAACCAAGGCAACCACCCAATCAAACAAGCCTAGCACCCTAGGTTCACACAAGTTTACAACAAATAAACCTCAAAAATATACAAGTTAATGGAGAAATAAATCAAACAAATTATACTTAGCTCCAATACCGAATCCCTAGTCCTCTTGATGCCTCAAAATAATGAATCAATGAAAAATGAAGGCTCAATCAAGGATAGATGATGAAACTAGGGTTTTGAGATGAAAGCGGCACAATCAAAGCTTTAGTATCACATAATAATAATTAACAGATCAAAGAAAGGTTGGGGTTATGTATTTATAGGGAAGCAAAGGTGAAGCTCGGGTAAACTCCACTCCACGACTCAAAAAATAGTCGTTGAGATTCCGTTGGTCCGAGGTTTGGTCGACCGAACCTTTGGCCGGTCAACGACCAAACCTTTGGCCGATCATCGATCGAATCCCTACTGTGAGTTTTTAGACCTAGTTCGGTCACTTGTCGGTCATAGGTCGATCGATCGAACAGTCGACAAAAACCTTCGGCCAAAATTGCATTATATATGTAGTCTTCAGCAAGGTCTGATCTTTCACAAGTTTTATTTTTTATTAACTTTATTTATTTTTATTTTTCATTAACTTTAAAACATAAATGTTAAATAAGGAAGTACCCCCATTTGAATTCAATAAAAATATCAAAAAAATTAAAATCCTTAAGGATCATAATCTAAATTTTGGGGTCTAGTACTAATTTATGAAAATTAGAAATTTTAAAATCTCCCAGGTCAAATATGGATAGGTTAATGATTTCTAAAAGTTCCTTTAAAATAGGTCTTTAACTTGTTTCTAACTAAGGAACAATTATCGAGACTTTTGGTGCAAAGAAAATGTCTAAATCATGTAGCTCTCCAATGAGCTCCCTAGACTTAGAAAATTTCTAGGCCATTTTTTTATTTTTTTTGGTTTTTAAGTTTTCGGGGTTTGGGTTTTGGTTTTTGAGTTCTTATGCATCAAATAGAGGATATACATATTATATAGACACTCTAGACCTAGACTCAAACTTCTCGATGAATCCCGAGCGTCCTTGCCGATTTCTCTGATTTCTTTGATTTTTTCAATCGGGGACGTCGGTCGCATGAAAACCGATATGGATCCTGAAAATATTTCTTGCTCAAATATTAGTTTCATGTTTGTTATCATCAAAACCAAAGTTAAGACCAAGGTTGAAAATCTTAGGCCAACACCCCCCCTGCCAGAGTTGCACTTAACCAGGAGACGCACCAGATCGGACCGCATCACTCTAACTTCAGGCAAGAACAGGTGTGACCCTTGGTTTTAGGGAGAAAAGCTTATAAATAGATACAATATCCTTTTCTAGCAGACTCGGCATCCACATATCACCAAAGCTACTACTAAAGCTAAGAATACTAATGGTAATGTTATTGGTCAGAACATATCATTCAGCAAATGGTCAAAGATCTCGCCCACTACCTACTACAAACCGATGATGACAAGCTTTTTTAGAAAATGACGATGCATGGCACCTACACTTCTAGTTCCTTTTACTCCTCACTAACCTTTTGGGGTATTAATGATTTGGTCGCAATTGTCCTTCTAATTTCTAATTTCTCTAAATTTTTCGATCGGGAACGTCGCACAGACCGACTTGTAACCTGAAAATATTTCTTCATGAAACCATTAGTTCCATGTTTGTTATCATCAAAACCAAGACTAAGACATAGGTTGAAAACCTTAGGCCAACAATCTCCCCCTTTTTGATGATGACAAACATCCTTAAGAAAATATTTTCAATAAAGCACAATGAAAGTCAATCATGGGATTTCTCCCCCCCATCTTCATGCATATCTAAATAAGAATTATTTTTCATGAAAACCAAAGCAAACCAACTCACGGGATGAAAACTGTTGGTGAAATAACCACACTAGAAAGGGGGGTTGAATAATGTGTTAGCTAATTCTAGGTTCGATTATCTATGTTTACTGGTAAACTCCTTAACAACCAATTTCTATTTCTCTTGATATGAATGCTTGACAAGTATGTAAGAGTGATTCAAAAGCAAGTAGACATGCAACACAAACACAATATGTATAGTGGTTCGGCAATAAAAATAGTGTTTCTCTAGGAATAAAAATAGTGTATTGGTGTTTCTCACCAATGATTCCTAATCCAAATCCTTTATAAAAATAGTGTTTCCCTAAGAATAAAATGAGGACTCATATCTCAACCCTTTGAGAAAGCCTTAACAACTATTCTTATAGCGAAACACAATTCTATAACTACCTAAGGTGTTTCTCTAGCACACCCTACAAGCTATCTTGGAAATCACAATCAAACAACTTAAGGAAAACAAGTTTAAGGAGCAAGAATATTAAATCAAACTTGAGAGCTCCTTTCTTAGCCTTCAATCACTTCAACTCTTCAATGTGGATAAAGGAATTCGATGTGAGAGTTGAACCGTGAAGAACGCCTTGAGAAGGATGTGAGCATTTGAGAGATAGGACACACTTGAAGCCTTGAATGCTTGTATATGAACTCAAAGAAATAGTTAAGGAAGGTAGTGTTGGTGAAATGGCCTACACTAGAGGGGAGGGGGTGAATAGTGTGTTTGCTAATCTTAAGCCTAATTTCGATTTTAAACGTTTCTTACAAATTTTAGGTTAATGCTCAAATCAATAAGATAAATGCGGAAGAGAATAAACGAGTAATCAAACACAACCAAGATACGCAATGCTGACACAATGCGATTTATAGTGGTTCGGCCCCAATATCTACTCCACTACCTAAGCACCTCGGTTAGGATTTCCAAACTTGACTTTACTAGATTATGATTGTTTCCTTACAATAAGGAATTTAAACCAAAGTGTCTCCGCTCTCAACCTAAGGCACTTCCACACCCGAAAGACTACGCCTTCTTACCATGGCTTCTCAACACCAAAGACTACGCCTTCCGCACCTCGCAACGCCTTCTCAACCTAATCAGTAGTGACATCCACGAGCACTGTCGGTGATTTAAATAAATTAGTGACGGCCAGACCATCACTAATTTAAACACATCAACAACGGCTCAGAGCCATCGGTGATATTATTAGCAACTGTGATATTTGGTGCTGCCCAAGGCATAAGCCATTTATGATACGCTTTGAGCCGCGGCCTAGTGACGGCCAACTGTGTGTAGGTCGTGGCTGAAGTTATATCCTGTAACTGAAAAAAATTAAAAAATTGAAAATTCATGTATACAATAATATTTATACATTACAATCTATTTACAACCAAATTTTGCAACCACAAAACATCATACACATACATTTTCAACCAATCATACTAGTTTACTTAAATATCATTAATCTAAGCCTCAAACCGGAGGCAAACAAGTATCAAATATAAAATGTAAAGTATATATACAACTACAAAGTACATAAACAACTATAAGCCTCAAACGGAGGCAAACAAGTATCAAAATATCAAATGTAAGTATATGAACATCTATCAAGTATCTAAGCCTCAAATGGAGGCTAACAAGTACCAAAACATAATCAAAATACAATAAACCAAAATCTCACGGCTGTGGTGGAGGCGATGGAGGTGATTGGGTCGGGAGCGTCGACTGGGTCGAGGAGGATGACGATTGGAACATCATCTGTAGAAGGCCCGAGTGAGATGCAATATGAGTAAGTAGGGCCTGCATGTTTTACATCGTCTGTCTCAAGTCATCGTTCGTCCTTCTCTGCTCCATCACATCTCTTTGCTCCTCCATTGCTTGCCTCTACTCCTCCATCATCGCTCTTTGCTGTGTTAGCTCGGACTCCATGGTCGCCATCCGGCTCTGGTCATGCACCCAAGATGTCGAGGGCCGCTCACCCACAACGGGAGGGGTCGGTGCCCCAAGTGGCCCGAACACAACGCGTGCATGGCCACTGTCTGCAAAGCCATAAACACGGCTGTGCTTCTAGCCACCTATGGCCTCGACCCATGCTCCTGCGTCAAACTCCTACAGCGTGCCTCCGCGCTCTATCACGGTACGCGTGTATGTCTCCTACATGCGTTTATATTTTAAATACTACATATATAAAAACTATAAATATAAATTGCGTAAATCAAATAGACATAAATACTTACCATGATGATTGAGGCTCTGCTATCGACGTAGTCCCCCGCTACTTGTCGCCGATGGTGAGTGCGCTCAAACACCTGCATCTGCAAGGGGCGTTGGACAGTGTCATCCTCCGCCACCCACATCTTACATTAGAAAACAAATACAATAGTATACACAATATATAATTTAATTAAGAGTAAGGAAATTATACATACCATACGACACTCATGCACCGCAAAAGACGCGGAGCCACTAGTGTGGCGTGCGCCCGTGCCATCCCCCTCGGACATGCGGTTTCTCGACACTGTCCGGTAGACCTCCTACCACTCAGGCGTGTCCCACCACTGAACAAGCTGGTCCAACACGGGTCCAGGAATCCACTCGAGTGTGTGTCCCTGAATTTGTGTGGCCCTAGCTGCCTCATCACGATTTTACGAGCATGGTGAAGCAGCCCCGTTGTAGCGAGCGTGGGCAACGCGCTCCATGTAGCCTCTACAAAAGTAGTCTGGTCCTCCGGCCATTTATGATGAGCCTGCAAAAACAAATAAATTATTATCGATCGATATTTAATATTAACATTAACATTAACAAAAATAAATATACTTACTGATAACTGTCGCCATAATAAATTCATATGCTCACGGAGCATGTGAGACCATGTAGGCCACGCCCCGTGCATGAACTTTCGGATCGTCCCCGCTATCATGCGTGGGGCGTCCTCCTGCTCAAACCTGCACCAAATATAGTACAATTCTATATTATGATATATTGAATTATAAATAAATTATAAGAAATAATTAATTCATCTATTTACCTGCATCCACGCACACTAACTGATCTGTGCGACTTTCGCTCGAGTGGTGGAGGGAGAATTCTGTTAGGCCGTCTTGGCTTACGTCTCGGTGTCGAATGGGTCTGGATCGACTGAAGGGATGGTGGCCAGATCAGGTGTGGGAATAGTGGACGGATCAGGTGGGAGGATGGTGGCCAGATCTTGGGGGATGGTGGCCGTAGGTGGGGGGGGGGGGGGTGGTGGCCGGATCAATTGGGGGGATAGTAGGTATTAGTGAAGGGTCAGGGGTGGCATGTGGTAATTGTCGGGGGTTACTCTCATAGGAATGCCTCTTCAGGAACACACTTCTCGAACCATAGCTGTAAAAATGAGTATAATTAGATTATATATAATAGATTAATAGATATATTTAATAATTGAATATTTTCGGCCCCAATGCCTACTCCACTACCTAAGCACCCCGCTTAGTATTTCCAAACTAGTTTTACTAAATTAGTTTTCGTTTCCCTTACACAGAGGACTTTTCACCAAAGAGACGCACTCTCGACCTAAGACACTTCCGCACCCGGAAGTCACTGTCATCTTATCGAGAGTCCTCTTCCACCTCAATCCTAAGGGACAACTAATCTAATCCTAGTAACAACTACATTTTACACAAGTGGCTTTACTCCTTCTACGCCAAGGATACCACTTCACACAGAAGACCAAACACCCGGTCTTCTACCGACACACAAATTAAACACAGTTTAAATAACAGTTAAAATACAATTGAAAAGAGCTAAAGAATGAAACCAATAGAGAAAGCTCTTTTGCAATCCTTCAATCCTTCAACTCGTCAACGGGTAGAGCTTGAGTCAACACCCGAGTTGAGGCAGCAGCTGGCGCTTGAAGAATGAACTCGACGGAGAAGCAGAGCACAAGCTTTAAATCTTTTGGAAGGCTCTAAATCTTGCTTTTGAATACTCAATGAACTCTATTATAATCAAGGAAGAGTGTTAGAAAATTTATATGAGGGTATATTTATACCCTGGTGAAGAAACGACACTCAACGGATGGAAATCTATCCGTTGTAGGCCGTCGGTCGAAGCGCCGATCGACCGATCATTCGACCGCTGTAATTTTCCCTGTGGTCGGTCAGCCCATCGGTCGACCGACGTGCGCAGCGTCTTTGCCTATTCGCAGGTCGATCGACCGCCAAGCCTACTGCCCATTTTGGGCTTCGGTCGGTCGACCGAACCTGAGCTGAAGAAGGCAGACAGCTTATGTTCTGCCTGGTTCTTCTGGTTCCGTTTTCACCAAGTCTACTTAAATAACTTTATAACATAATAACTTTAAAACATAAATGTTATATAAGGATTATACTCCATTTGAGTTCAATAAAAATATCTAAAAAATCAAAATCCCTAAGGATCAAAATCTAGTTCTTGGGATCTAGTATAAAAAGGAAATTTCCTAATCTTACGGGTCAAATAAGGATATGCTAAAGGCTTCTAAAAAATCCTAAAAAATACCTCGTTATCTAGTTTTGACCCAAGGAATAATTACTGCCATTTTTTATTTCAAGAAAAGGTTTGGATCATATAGCCCTCCAAGGAGCTCCTAGTCTTAGTGAATTTCAGGGCGGTCCAAGAATTTCATGGTTTGGAGTTTGGGATAGATTTTTGGATTTCTTATGCATCATCATGATGATTACATTAATTTCTAGACACCCTAAACCTAAACTCCCTTTCTTGAAGATTCCCGAGTGCCGACGAGTATCCTTGTCGATTTATCCGATTTCTTCGATCGCGGACGTCGCGCACTAACTGATATGGAACCTGAAAGATATTCTGAATGAAATCATTAGTCTCATGTTTGTTATCATCAAAACCATCAAAACCGAGATTAAGGCTAAGGTTGAAAACCTAAAGCCAACAATCTCTCCCTTTTTGATGATGACAAACATCCTTAAGAAAATATACATATTAAAGCATATAAGGATATCAACTAAGGGATTTCTCCCCCTATCAACATGCATATCTATAAGAATAAACTTCCCCTATCTATATGCATGGATTTCCTATATTTTCCCTCCCCTTTACCTATACATTTCTCCCCCTTTTGACATATATTTTTCCCTATAGACTTTACCTAATTTTCTCCCCCTTTTGACATCAATCAAAAAGGGTAAGAAAGGTCTATCTATTCAAAGGGATGAAACACAAATAACTTTTCATGAAGTTGAGACTCTAAAGATGTTTTACATGAAACATGAAGATCTCAACCAAAGGGATGGAAAAACAAATATTTAACTTAGCATGGTTTCATTTGACATATGCATGAAAGACATGAAAATGCTAAGTCTCAAGTTTTGCTATCTACTCATGTTTTCTCAAACTTAGGCATCTAGACATTAAACATGAGATAATGTAAGTCTATGAATCAAGTTTGGGCTTAAGATGAAATTTTTAAGTTATTTTGTTGACTTAGGTCAACCTATATTTCAACATTTAAAGAAAATCAAACTTTGAAGTTTATACAAAATCATATTTTTGACAAATATTTTTGAAACTAATTTTTGGATGAAAATTTTTGATACCAAATATTGAATGGTCATTTGAAATACATGAATAAAGTTTGAACTCAAAAGAATTTTCAAAGACCATTTTTCATCCTATATTGATTTTAATGAAACCACTAGATATTTCTAGCTATCATTCAAGAATTCAAAATCATTCCTAGAAATGATTTTACTCAATCAATGGTGTGAATGATATTAGAAACATAATCAAAGTGGTATACACAAACTTTTATTTGAAGTTTTCGAAAAATCAAAGTATTGAAACAAAATTGATATTTATAAAAGATAATACTTTTCATTTTGAAAATCCAACTTCAAAATTCACTATAAATTAGATTCTTGATGTAACTTTTTGAAACTTTTACACAATATACTAGATTTTTCAATGAATGTGTAGTTTCAAGAATCATCTCAAAATGATTTTTCTATATTATTCTAGAAATAACTGAAATTGATGCCAAAAGTAGGTTGAAATGATATTTTTGCAATTTCCAGTTATTCATAAAACTTGTTCAAGTTTCATTCAAACTTTCATGACACCACATGATGGTCATGTAAATAGTATATGTCAAGTTTGAAATAAAAATTATGCCCTTAAGTCAAGATATCAACCTAGTATGGTTTTATTCAAAACTAAACTAGTTTTAATGAAACTTGTTAAGTTTCAATCTTAACATTTACTCTTGATTTTTCAAATTTAAACCTATTGATACCTAATATGAGTAAATCTAAACATGTTCCACAAATATGGATTGAAAATGAGACCTTTAGGTCAACTTGTTGACTTGGGTTAACTTGGTTCAAGAGAGGTAAGCATGAATTGACCTCTATGTCATTTTATCCATATTCATATGATTTTTTCACTCTAAGTGCTTGGAAACATGTCATACCTATTCCTAAACATATTTATGAAGTTTGGAACTTAAAATGAAATGACCAAGTCGATTTGTTGACTTGGGTCAAACCTTTTTAAGCTTAAGTCCTCTTAATTGACTTAGTTATCAATTTGCTCAATCTCTTATGAATTTTCAATTTTAAGCAAATGACAACTAATCATTAACACACATAAACATGTTCATCAAATTTTCAACTTAAGATGAAGTCTCTACAGAAAAGTATTAACCTAGTTCAATTTCATAAATATAATAAATATCATAAATATCAAGAAAAGTTTGAAAACCTAAAGCCAACATTGAGTGCTCGGTCGAACTAGGGGAACCTTGTTCAAGGTTAGGCCGTGCAAGATGGGGGAGAGAACTTGATCTAGAATTTATCTATGGTAGGTCACAAGCTTAAATGCTAGGGTTCGTGGTAAAAAAAATACCCCTCTTCTCCTACCCTTGTAGGCTCGGCCAAGCAAGCCCTGCCTTGATCAAGGTTCGGCCGAGCCAAGTAGGGGGAAAGGTGATCGGAGGGGACTAACCTTCACACTTGGAAACATTGGATACATTAGGGAACGAGGGTCACCTCGATCAACAAGTAGAATTAAGATGAGAAATAGGAAAGACACCAATTAAGGAAACCACCACCCTAGTGCATATATGTATACATACACTTAGCGACATTAAGAGGTAGCAAATATTTCCAAGATTTTTCCTTATCAATTACTAATGCTAGTAATGAATTTCCATGATAGATTTAATGTTACCTTGCTGGAATTTTATGATTAAATGCAGAATTTAATTATTTCATGTTGTAATCATGTGGTTATTCATGGTAATAGTGGTAGATTAACTTCCTTATGACCTAAGGGTTGTGACACGTATATACTTGGACATTCTACACTTATGACATGTAGCTCACACTAGCAAAAGTAGCAATTGACACTAGATGACTAGTAGTGTGCGGATGGTAAGGCCAGAAATAAAGGGCTGAACACGGGTGGACGCCCGGGATGTTAAATAAGGAAACTCTAGGACACTTTGATTGTGTGAAGTGATTGTGATGGTCTACCGAGAAGCATGGATAGTCGGAATGACCAATGCCTGACTCGGCCAGTGATTTAGATCTTGAGATTGCACCAGCGGGCCTACTAGGTGTCAGACCCCAGTTGGGTGAGACTAGCTATCCCTAACCTGGTAGGTGTCCGGAGACTAGCAGACCATCCTAGTCGACAGCCTGGAGATTTCCTTGATTTACTTGTGTGTTATGAAGGTCGTATAGCCAGTATGTTACTATCTTTTTGTGGTAGGGCTAGTTAGGGCTGAACCACTAGATCATGAGCATGCCCTAAGGGTCGGGTGCCATGTGGCTTAGTTGGGCTGTTATAGCTGGTTGTTTGTATGTATGGTCTATACAGGACGACCCTTGAGGTCGGTTATCATATCAGAAGCAAATTATATCCCTAACTTTATATTTTGCTTCGTTATATATATATGTGATTGTTGGAGATTTACGTGGAGGTTCGGAAGAACTGTTCACTGAGTCGCATGTGGACTCACGGTTTATTTTTCTTATTTTGCAGAGCCCAATCAGTGAGTTGAGGCTTGGAGTCATGGTGCAGCTGGAGGGCAGGCAGTGACGTAGATCTCGTAGCAGCGTCCAGTAGTCAAAGTCTAGAGGTCTAGGACTGTTGTTTTTTATACATTGAGAGTGTCTATTTGAAAACATGTATTCGACTTTAAATTTGAGTTGTTTCATATTGGGGTTGTTGTTTCGCAACTTTTCCTTTTATAAAAAAATTGTGAACTTTCTTTAAAAAATTGAATAAAGCTGCATTGTTGTTTTTATTCACGTGTTTCCGGTTTAATCTAACAACAAAAAATCTAATTAACCATAATTAAATATAATTAAATTAAATCTAATCTAATTTAATCTAACAGCAACATTTAATCTAATAGCAAAAAAATTAACAAAACTAATTAACCCTAACTAAATATAATTAACAAATAACCCTAAATAATTAAATTAAATTAATCTAATTAACAAAAAAAAAGTAATGCTGGTGCTGGCCAAAAACCTAGGGTTTCGGCCGGCTCCGACCGGAGAGGGGAGGAAGAGCTCTCCTAGGAGAAGGCAACGAGGAGATTGGGGCCAGCGCACAGCGCGTGGAGATTGGGGCTTGATCGGTGAGGGCGAGGGCGAGGGCGAGGGTGGCGTCTCCGTCGACGGCGGCTTGGCAACGAGAAGGCGACGTCGGCGGCGCTCGAAATTGGTGGAGAGAAAATGATCGACGACGTCGATAACTCGGTCAACAACAAAGAGAGAAGAGAGCGAAAGAGGAAGGGTCGGACGTCAATACAAAAAAAAAAGGTTTATCACCGACGATCCCTGAGCCGTCGGTGAACTATGGATACCGATTAATTATATCATCGACAACTGACATAGCTCTCTCTAAGCCGTCGGTGACGTGTTTTTTATTTTCGCACCATCAATTAATAAGCGAAGGCTGTTGCTAGCCATGGCTAATTACTTATATAACTGACGGCCCTTTTGCCCCCGCTAAGTCATCGCTACTACGTTATTTCATTTCACGTCCTATGTGTGCCAACAGCTATAAGCGACAACATTAGACGGCCGTATAAAAGCTGCGACTGATTTGGTTACATCAGCCACGATCGCTGAGGCTGTTAGAAAGTTGTGAATTGTTCTGACGGCCCAGGCAACCGTCGGTGAGCCCCATGGCTAATAACTATTATTCTAATAGTGAAGGAGTTGAGAGATCAAACTAGGGTTTCAAGAATGGTGGCTTATTGAAGCACAAGGATCTTCAAAATATAGTTCTAGGAAAGTTGGAAGAAGTGTGGAAGTCTTCTCATTGCTGATATTTATAAGCCATGAGGAGAGATGGCCTCAACAACCATCCCAATGAGTAAAAATTTAGTCATTGGCGCCGCCCAGTCGGTGGCTAACCGATGGCCAGTCGACAGGCCGAGTGACCGGCCACCGACCGGAGCTCATCGGCCGGAACCCGAGAAATGAGTCATTTCGTGGATTTTTCTCGCGACGTTCATTTTTGAGTTCCGGGTTTCAAATTATTGGGTTCATAAGCATCAATTTGAGACTTTACAACACGTCGTTCCAATTTGAGACTAGACACCCTAAACTTAAACTCTATCTTCCGACGAAAACCCGAGCGCGTCAACTAACGTCGTTCCAATTTTCCGATTTCTCCAATATTTTCGATCACGGACGTCGAGCGCTAACTGACTTGGAATTTGAAAGTATTTCGCAGTGAAATCATTAGTTCCATGTTTGTTATCATCAAAATCGAGATTAAGACCAATGTTGAAAATCTTAGGCCAACAATCTCCCCCTTTTTGATGATGACAAAATCCTTAAGAAAATATATATATTAAAGCACAAAAGATATCAAACATGGGATATCTCCCCCTATCAACATGCATATCTAAATAAATATACTCCCCCTATCTATATGCATGATTTTCCTATATTTTCTTCCCTTTAACCTATATTTTTCTCCCCCATTTGACATCAATAAAAAAGGACAAGAAAAGTCAATCAAAAGTCAAACATGGAATTCATGTTTAAGAAAATTCTTTCAATTGGTATCAGAGCCAATCATGTTGAATCATTGAGAATTTTTATTCTACTTCGGAATTTATCTATTGTTTATCCTTATGATGCATGATGTTTGATTTCTTTGACACTATTCATGAACATTCTGTCTTGTTCGTGTTTACTTGAAGAATTTACATGATGATATGAGTACAGTAGATGAGTTTTGCATTTTATTCACTGTTCATATTTACATGGAGTACTTACACGCTGCTTCGATGATTGCATCTACTGTTCATGTGTGTTTCTTCACTGTTTAAGAACAATAAATACAGAAGATTACACATGGCTTAGAAATAATTTAAAAAAAAATTGCTGCTGAAAGTTTTCATCCCCTCTTCTTCTTCTCTTCTCTCGCTGGCGCCGCTCCCGTCCTCTCGTCGACAGCCCGACACCCAATCTTCTCTTCCCCTCATCAGGAACACGGTCGCATACCGACCGTGAGAAGGGGACGACTGGTATCGACTGTAGGAGATGCGGCTTCTTCCGCGATCAGAGAGGGGTTTGGGGCGTTGGTCTCGACCCCTTGCCGTCTCTTCATCCTTCCGATGGTGGATGGATGCTGACATAGTTGACATCGGAGCAGATCGGGCGGCTGCGATCCGGGAAGGGGAAGATGGCACCATCCTATTGGTGCTACTATGCTTCCGCTGTATAGAGAGGGACGGCTTGGTTGCTAGGTTGTTTCTGGCCTGAGGAAGTGAATGCCGTCGATCCTCTCGCTACGCCGATTTGGTCTTCACATCATCGCTCGACGCTGTTGTGCTTGTTATCGGCGTATGACAGCGTGGTGATGAACTCGACGCAAGCAATACGATGAGGAGACTCCAACGCCTCTGCATTCTTGTTGTCGCCCGACGCCGGAGGAGGGTTAGCCGGCGTCTCAGGAAGGGCGTAATCGGGTGGGCGCTGCATCGGCGTGAGTGAGAGAGGCGGCGGCGGCGGCTGTGTCGTGGGAGAGGGGTTAGAGAGGAGTTAGGGTTTAATAAGTTGGGTCGGATTCGGGTTAAGTAAGGATAAATCCGGATCCATTAGTAATAAAACCCGACAGTTGGGTCGGATTCGGGTTAAGCAAGTATAAATCCGGACCCATTAGAAATAAAATCCAATCCAATATTAAGTTGAAAGCCGATCCATTAAGTATTAAACCCGACCCATTATTAAAATAAAACCCAACCCGACCCACTTTATCATTAAACCTGACCCGTTAATTAAAATTTAAACCGGTTAATTAGGTCCGGTTCAATCCAATTTCAACTGGTTTAATTTAATTGGACCCGGTTCAATTTTTGGTTCATCCGGTTCACTTGAATTCAAATTGATTTGGTCAAATTGAGGTTTGGTTTATCAAGTTTGGGTCCGATTCACTCAAATTAGGGTCTGGTTCATTGAAATTATGTCTGGTTCAGTGCAGTTAGGTTCGGTTCAGCATTGGTTTAGGTCAAATTTCACTGGTTCAGCGCAGGTTCAAGTCAATTTAGGCCGGTTCAGTGCACATTTTAAGCGGTTCAGTAGGTTTCTTTACCGGTTCATTAAAATTAGCATCTGGTTTAGCATAATTTCAATCGGTTCAATGCAATTAGCATTAGGTTCAACCTAATTTAGCTTTGGTTCTGCTCGATTAACATTGGTTCAACACAATTTTGACCGCTTTATTGTAGTTTGACCAATTTAACAAAAAATAAAATAATAGCCCATCATGTCTAATGTTTTGGAATATGTTGGTTTGAAATAACATCTCGCTAAAGCGAGCTCTCTTGTGTAGAATTAGCATGTTTTAGAACATAAAAGATGTTAGCATGTTAGAAATTCATGCGGGTAATGATCGGCCCAAAGGAAGATTATTACTTGGTCGGATTCCTTACGTGCCTGCGGTAATAAATATGTGATGGTCATAAGGTTTTCCATGTGGACAAGAGTCGGGTCAAAGAAAGACTTCTTGTTTGACATGACTGATTATCAATGTTTGATTACTACATTGAGAGTACCGTTTACAAGTTGACATTTTTGTCCAAAGATGAAGTGTCAATTTTGTGCTTGGTATCTTGTAATGGGACCTGCTAGTTATTTATTTCTTTTGCTTTAATTAATTTATTGAGCTGAATATATTAATGTTTTGTTTTATTCTTTGTTCAGCTAATATTTTTGTTTCATCAAATATTACTGCCACTCTAAGTTCTATCCATGTGCTGACTGGCACGAATTTCAAAACTTGGAAAGAAAACATTATGATTGTTCTTGGTTGCATGGATCTAGACTTGGCACTTAGGATAACTGAGCCTGCTCTTGCAGATAATAGTTCTCTTGATGACAAGAGAAAATAGGAGCAGTGGGAAAAATCCAACCGCCTAAGTCTCATGATTATGAGAAGGGCAATATCAGATTGTTTTAGAGGTGCTATATTTGAAGAGACTAATGCCAAATTATTCCTAGATGCTCTTGAAAAACTTTTTGAGAAAAATGAGAAGGTTGAGACAAGCATGTTATTATCAAATTTAGTCTCAATGAGGTATAAAGGCAAATGGAACATTAGGGAGTACAT
This sequence comes from Canna indica, assembly GCA_034359265.1. NCBI lineage: Eukaryota > Viridiplantae > Streptophyta > Magnoliopsida > Zingiberales > Cannaceae > Canna > Canna indica. The sequence continues at coordinate 20,148,299 of CP136892.1, forward strand.
TATGGAGATGTCAAATCTTGTCTCTAGATTAAAGGCACTTAAATTAGACCTCCCTGAGGACTTATTGGTGTATTTGGTTCTAATCTCTCTTAGCACAATTCAATCATTTTAAAATCAGTTATAACTGTCAAAAGGAGAAGTGGACTCTTAATGAGCTCATCTCTCTTTGTGTGCAAGATGAAGAAAGACTAAAGCAAGATAAGATTGAAAGTGCTCTTCTGGTTGTGGCCTCTAAAGATAAGGGCAAGAAAAGACCTAAGACTACAGAAGCTACATATGCTCCTCAAAAGAAAAAGCAAAAGGAACAGACTAAGGTTTCTACTTGTTTCTTCTACAAGAAAAGTGGGCATGTAAAGAAAGATTGTACCAAGTACCACGCTTGGCGTGTTAAGAAGGGTACATTTCTCACTTTGGTTTGTTCTTAAGTTAATTCAAATTTTGTACTTATAGACACTTGGTGGATAGATTTTGGTGTTTCTACTCACATAAGTGTATTTATGCAGGATTACTTGAGCTGCCAACTGCCGAGTGATGCTAAAAGATTCATCTTTGTGGGCGATGGCAAATCAGCTAAAGTTGAAGCTATAGACTTTTTTAGGTTATTGTTTAGGATTGATTATTATTTATAAATTGAGAGAGACTTTTGTAGTTCTATCTTTTAGATAGATTTTGATTTCTATCTCTGTTTTGGACAAATAAAGTTGTTCTTGTTCATTTGGAAATAGAAAATTTAGTCTTTATCTTAATTCTATTTTTGCTGGTACCATTTATGTCCTATTTCAATAATCTTTATATGGTTGATGTAATTGCTTCATCTAATGAAATCCTGCATACCAACTCAAAAGATACAAAATAAAAATTTCATCATGATATGACATAAGCACTTAGGTAATATATCCAAGTATAGGATACAGAGGCTTGTGTCTAATAGGATGCTAGTTATTCCCGATGCTACGGACTTTGATGTCCATACTGAATGCATTAAGGGAAAACAAACAAACATTAGGGCTACGGTACTAATAGGAGTTCAAATGTCTTAGAATATAATTATACGGGTGTTTATTGACCTTTCCCTATGGCTTCTTGGAATGGTCAAATAATATTTCTATGCTCATAGACAATTACTCCATATACGGGTACCTATATCTAAATAGTGAGAAGTCTAATTAATTTTAAGACTGCGGCTTATATTCTGATTAAAGTACCATCTATAACAGTAGATAGAAACCCTTATATATTATGGATCGGCAAGAAGCCCATACTAAATATTTGGGTGTTGTTCAGCTGAGACTAGACCATATTGATCAAAGGAAAAATCACTGGAACAGTCCGTTGCTACTTTATTGGGTACTTTGATAGGTCTATGGAATATTATAGAATAATTTTGATATAAGTAATACCCAGTTCATTGAAGTTATTGAGTTTGGGGGGAGATAAAGATATTCTTTAGGAATCTACCCATGAAGTACAAACTCAATGACCTCTAGAACTAATGTTTCCAGTTAGAGGTATTATAAATTTATCAAATTATTATCTCATTTTGTTTTGAGATAAATATGGTTAATGAATGCATATACCATGAGTTCAGTGGGAGCAAGATTATTATCTTATGTTCCCCTATTGCTAAAAGAGGTAATTTTAGTCTCAAATCGTGCCCTAAGGATAAAATTGAGCAGGAGGAAATATAGAAGATTCAATATGCGTCTACTATAGAGAATCTGATGTATGCTCAAGAAAGTACGCGTTCGGATATTGCGTACACTTAAGGGATATTAGGCAGATATCTAAGTAATTCCAGAATGGATCATAAGAAAGCAGCCAAACGGGTTATATGGTATCTACAGAGAATAAAACATTACATATAGAAAATCAGATCAGTACGAGATCATTGGGTATTCTTGATTCTGATTTTGCTGGATGCCTAAAAAGTTGAAGATCCACTTCTGGTTATGTTTTTCTGTTTGTCAGAAAAGCTGTTTATTAGAGGAGTGCTAAGCAGACACTCACTGCAGCTTCAGATATGAAAAGCAAAATTCATAACTTGTTTTAAGGTATCCAATCTTGGAATATGACTACAAAATTTTGTCACTAGGCTGCCTATAGTAATAAAATTGAAAGACCACTAAAGTTATTCTGTGACAATAAATTGCAGTGTTATATTCCAATAACAACAAGAACTCTATGAAATTTAAGCAAATCAATATAAAGTTCTTTCCTAAAGAAAGAATTCAGAGTGATCATAGAGCACATAGGTCTAACTTCCACAATGGCGAATCCGCTTACTAAAGTTTTTCCACCCATGGTCTTTCATGAGCATGTTGCTCATTTGGGTGCTACATCATGTATTGATATGATGGTTCAATTGGAGTTTGTAATTTGTTACTGTGCTTTATGATATTTTTCTGCAGAATAAAGTTTTATTATTTTACACTCTGAATATTTTTGGTTGATCTCAATAAAGTAGGACCAGTTGGAAATAGGCATGTAAGGATCACATTGCATGTAATTTTCATGCTGTGCACCCATATATGATCTATGTCATCGAGAGTATTAACATTGTGATCATTGATGGATTTAGTCACGATAAATGTGGCGAAAGTCACTTTGGTTCTTTGTTGGTCTGATCGATGGACCAGATTGTTGGAGATGATTGATAAAATAGTGATGATGAGCTCATAAAGTTAGTATGCACAGTTATACGGTGATTCATATGTTGGCCAAAGTGGGAGATTGTTAGATTAATTTTAATAATCTGATATGGACCAACACATATCAATAGGCGTGCATTCATCACTGTAAAATTAACGGCCCAGATCTTAAGTGATCTAATTATATTTATTTATGGGCCCGCGACATCTCAATATTATATGAGATTTAATTGTACAGATACCATTTGGGGTAATTATTAATTTTATGATGGGTAAAATAGTAATTACCACTACCTCAGGTTTTTGTTATAAATAGAGAGGTTATGATCCCTGGGTCAAGCACTTGATTCCAATTTCTAAAGCCCCATTATTTAGAGACGGCTCGTGAACGGTGCATAGACTCGGAAGGCCGCCCCCATCTCCTAATCTAAGCAATGGGTTCAGGTACGCTTCCGCATCTAGTTATTCTTAATGATTTAGCATATAAAGTTCCTGGCTTGTGGTTTAATTTCTGTTTAAGAAAATTCTTTCATGAACCTCTAATTGCTTGGGTGAAAATTTTTTACACGTTAATAATTTATAGAACCATGTACTCTCATTGTTGAGTATTTTTTATTTTGTTTTTATACTTAGTTATATTGGTATAAGAATTCCTTACATTGTACCTTTAGATATTGATGTTATTGGGTTTTTCTTTTGAAGTATCAATTAATCACGTTTGATTGGGTTTAATAGTAACTGAATACTTGTGTTGGATTCTGATTGAGTTTAATTTCCAAAAAATTCTTAAGCATACCATTTCATAATTGACAACGTTCGGTACCCTTCGTGTTCTACCCTCTGCTCCAGCCCGTCTCCTAACCTCTTCATCCATGACAAAATTCTGTCAGACTTTCTTCAAAGATGATAGCAAAAACTTTACAATTCCATTACCACATATAACTCTCTTCCCCACCGATATCACATCTAAAATCTCTAGCAAAGATGAGCAACATTTTTGAGAAAGAAAAGTTAGTCAAGTAGGGAAATCCTCCATCTATTTTATTATGTAGTTATATATTCAATATTTTAATAATCTATATATCTGACGTTACATCATCCTTGACCTAACCAAATTGTCTGCATTAATTAATTGCTTCAGTACTGCAGCCATAAAATCTTTAGCCAAACAAAAAGTATAAAAAAAAACAAAAATGACCTAGAGTTGAATTAAGAACAGGCCATCAATGATGCTATTTTTTATCTGTTGTACTCTTAATTTCTTACATTATTAGTTGTACTCTTGTAATTTTTATGAATGTTAGACCTTATACTATTGTTTCCTTAGTTAATGAAAGTAATTGGTTCCTTAGTAGTTTGGAATATAGTCGAGCTGATCTTTGTGTATTTGCTCTGAAAATCATGAATTTTTTTATCCATTTTATGTCTTGTTTTTCATATTCAGTTCTACTATACTATATTCTTCATATTTTGGTTGATCTCTCTCTTCCAAATTTGATATGGTCTTCCTTATGTTTTATGTCTTGTTTTCCTTGTTCAATTCTACTAGAGTTCCCTGTTCTTAAGTAGTCTTAATCATACGATGAATCTCGAGTTCTTCAGTAGTCTCAATTTCTCAATCTTATGATGATTTATGGACAATCTTCTGTACTTTGCTCAATGACAGCTAGTGAGTCTTTTTTTGTTTTATTTCCCAGGTTATTTGCAGTGCTTGGTAAAATATACAAGCTTCTTGTTAACTGTATTCCTCCTGAAATTATTCGGAAGGTGAAATATACTAGATTATCTTTGTTCTTTGATGGAAATATTTTGTTTGATCAACGAAGTGAAACTTGCTATGCAATTATCTTTATTGATTTTGCAGAAGCTTCTATCAGAATTATTGAAGAAGTTGGACTCTGAACTAAAGCACGAAGTGTGTCATTGGGCTTCTTATTATGTAAGTGCATTTTATCAATATAGAGCATTATATTCCCTCTATTTATTGATTTATATCTTTCTCTGATTCAGAGCTTTTCAACCTCCATATTGTTAAGTGTGGTTGGGCTAGTCTATGTAGATGATAGTTCTGGCCTATCCCAGAATAATTTTTTGTTCCATTATAGTTTTTTGTTCTTGGAAATGGACTATACTTTTTCACCATAGTTTTCCCATTGACAAATTTCAATTATATGTTAAAATGATGGTCAAAATTTCAAATGCATTTGGCGCATACAATCAACTTTCAATTGGTGCAAATATCATTGATGCTTCTGTTGCAGGAGCTGCAAAAATGATTGTAACCAATTCGCTGTGCTCATTCATGTTAATTTGCACCATATGACTTGGCTGATATTAGTTGAAATCACTGTCATCTTGGACCCAATAGACCAGATCGCATTTACATTTGTACACGTGCATTTCAATCAGTAACATGCTCTGCAGTGTCCAGCTTTATCTTTGGAAGTCAAAAAATCCTCACACTTGACATGATGTGCATCTTTGTTTACTACCTCTCTTCAGCTTCCTTCTTCATTGCACTACTTACGCATGCAATTGCAATTGTGGAACTGCTCAAAGTGGATATGGCTTGAAAGATTTTTTAGTGTTGCTCAATTGCTCAACTAGGCGACTTTTCATTTTCCTTTATTTATCTTAAAATGCAAGATCATACACCTACGAATCTGTTGACTTTCTAGGATTAGCCTAGCTTTAGGCCAGAGATCATGAAGAGAAAAGATGGACGAGCTTGCATCATAGGAAGAAAATGGAGAGAAAGAAAATGGAAGAAAAGATGAAGGATCGAAGGAAGATGGAGGGTCGACGGAAGATGCACATACTACTTGCTTTCGTGAATGAAATGAATCAGAGAGGGAATAATTCACATGAAAAATGCCTTGTTTGATGTGCTATGGACAATTCGCTCTATAAATCTTATCTTTAATGTAAATTTAGACTATTTTATAGTTTGTAATTAATGTTTCACCTCCAAGTGTATTGGGATTTTGGTTGTAGTACTAATGTAAGACATTTTGGTTTGCAATGTAATTTTGGTTTATATTAGTTGTAGTTTTGGTTTATATTAGTTGTAATTTTGATTTATATTAGTTGTAATTTTAAATTTTATGCTGTAATTTCATTGTGCATCGGAAATGTGTATAGTATCATTCATGGGGATCTCGGCCCCCACAAAATGAAACATTTCCCGAGGGTCGCGGCGCTCCGGAAAAGTAATATTTCCCGAGGGCCGCAGCCCCAGGAAAAAGTAACATTTCCTGGGGGTTGAGACCCTCAGGAAAAGAAACATTTCCCGAGGGTCACGGCCCCTAGGAAAAGTAATATTTCCTGAGGGCCGCAGCCCCCATGAAAAGTAATATTTCCCGGGGACCGCAGCCCCCATGAAAAGTAACATTTCTCGGGGGCCGCAACCCCCACAAAAGTTATATTTTTTGGGGGCCGCCCGCTAACCTTCAGTAAAGGTCTATTGGACCTTTACCGACACATTTTTTAGTGGCAGCAGTTGGGGGCCGTTGTTAGTTTTAATGGGGGTCGCGGCCCCCAGGAATTGTAATATTTCTTGTAGTGATATCCTAGTAGTGCGACCCGAGGGGGAGGGTCGGACATGGTTAACGTCCGGAAAGCAAATCACAGGAAAACTTGCATAACCTGGTCCTGGTTGTGGTTGAGATGGTCTACTGAAGAGTGTCATTAGCCGAACGGCTACCACATGACTCAGCAGTTTATAGGGTCTTGAGATTGCACTAGCGGGCCTGCTAGGAGTTAGACCCGAGTGGCGGAGGGTCTTGAGATTCCGTTAGTGGGCCACGCTGACGGTAGACCCGAGTTGGGTGGGACTAGCTATCCCTAACCCGGAGGATTCCTAAGGCTAGTGGCCAAACTAGTCGACGGATCCGAGACATGGAAGTTCATATTGAGATGGCATTATGGGCTGGTTTTGGGTAGGCCGACCGACCTGGTTATATAGAAGGAAGAACCGAACCTTCCATATATATTTTTAGGCCATTAGCGGCCGAGCTAGTGAAATGGATAAGGGTCCGAGAGGCTGGTTCATCCATTCTTTTATCTTGGCAAATTGATTAACTTCTGTGGTGTGATCATATTTTAATTCCTTATTTGTATCATACCTTCTATATGTTATCTTGCCGAGATTTTAAGTGGAGGTTCGAAAGAATCGCTCACTGAGTTCCTCGTGAACTCACGATTTATTTATTGTTGTTTTGCAGAGCTCGACTAGTGAGGTACGACTTGGTGGCATGGCGCGCAGGAGGGCAGACGTGTGTGCAGATCTCGTAGCTGGCAGCTTTATAGTCGTAGTCGTGGTTGAGTAGAGTCTTGTGTATGCACCGAGTCGGTTTTGTAAAACATGGAGATGTTTCTTTGCAAACCTTGTGATGTTTTCGAACTTCGTTTGGTTGAACTATTTTCAATAACTAATAAAGTTTAGTACTGTTGCTTTTGTTTATGATTTCCATGCCGGTATGGTTGTGTTTTATGAGTCATTGGTCAGTGCATATGGTAGGCTTCGGGGTACTGGCACGTACCCTGGCCGATCACGTGTACCCTGAGTTGGGGCGTGACAGACCTCATCTCGAAAAGCAGAGGTTGGCCTCCCGGTCCTCTTGAGAAGATTATCTTCATCGTGTTCCGAGCGGCGATGCTCGCACTCGGCCAGGTGTTGCTCCTTGGATTATGTCAGCACCTCGATCTGGGTTGTTAACCTTTGATTATGCGCCTAAAGATCGTCGATCAAGCGCTGTAATTCTTCTGATGTTGGGTCGGCGAGCAGTAGAGCGTTACTCATCACTGTGCTAGCATCTCTATGTAGCAGGAGAACACTGATGTTAGGTTACTGCCTAGTAAGAAGGAATTCCAAATGGTGGGTATGGAATTAGAATAGACAGTATACCTGATGTGCATCATGTCTGTTTATAATGCAGACTAGGGATTTCTCGAGCGATGATGTCTCCTTGAATCTCGTGGGGATATGCCTAGAATAGATAAAAGTTTATCCTGGAGATGTCGGGCTCATTCCTGTCGAATCCGTATAATTAATGATGGACGTGGGAGTCCATGTATGGCCCTTGGACCCCCGGGCTGAGTCTATGGTGGACTCGATCTGAGTTTGGTTCATGAGTGTGGGCATGATCAGGCCAGGCCCTAAGTGCTAGCCCGGTCCAGTTTCTAATTTGGCCATCAAGTTTAAAAGTGTTTTAACTCAAGTTCATCATCAAAATGGTATGTTTCTAAGCTATATATTCTTTATTTGGATGGAGTGTAATGCCCAGATCTTTAATAACAGCTCTAGAAGACCAAAATTATTAATGGCGTTCCTTGCTTGGGCAACAACTGTTTTTTTCACGCTGTAGAGAGCCTATTATTATCATTGAGTGGTTAAAGGCATTTATTAGTGCCCCCTCTTTCGTTCTGTTTGTATGTATATATTTTAACTTTCGTTCGTTTGCTCTCAACTACAAAAGAAGCTATCATTTGTTGAATGCAATTGAATTTGAATTCTCTCTTCCTTCCCGACACTATATATACTAGTTGTTGTGAAGTCTACTAATACTTGCATCGTCCTCTCTCTCCTATACTCATATCCATTCTCTCTCTCTCTCATGGGAACTCAAGCAACATCACCATCAAAAAACCACACAAGGAACCAGTGTAAGGTATGGAGAAGAACCTTTTTGTTAAATTATCCTTGCAGTCCTCCCTCTTCCTATGATTTTCAATGGATATATTTGCTACATAATTAAGATTATTTCAACAAAACGAAGTTAAAGAAAGCAAAATGAAGATGTTTTACCTTTTTTATGTTGCATCGAAAGTTATTCTCCTTTATGAGCTTTCTTGCTTCATAGACAAAGGGAGATAGGATAAGAGATGGATTTTAATCCATTGTTTGCTTAGTGCATGAATTAGAAGAAAATATGATTAAAGGTATATAAAATTAATATGATACCTAGAGAAAACCGGATTTAAAAAAACACATTCAATACTTCTACCTTTCATTTGCAATCCTATCCAATATAATCCAATGAAGCAACCAAATCATGTATGTATTTCTCTTCTAAGAGAGAGAGAGAGAGAGAGAGAGAGAGAGAGAGAGATTGTAAAAGTCCCCTCTAAAAAATAATAATGAGATGAATGATTTTTAAGTCACTACATATGAAAACAAATTCATAATCTTTAACTATTATTCCAAAATTTCTATTTTTTTTCCTAGACATATAGAGATATAAAAAATTCAACGGAATCTACCTTTACATGCATATTGAGTGTAATTTTTTTAAGTTAAAGGGGGCATGAATGTCATTGATGAATCCAATCTTTTGAAAAAACTTAAGTGTTGAGTTCAATCAAATATTGAAATAAGCACTTGGAAATCAAATATTCCTGAAGTGCTTATGTATTTTACTGTTTCTTCCATACATAAATGATCTAAGACATAATAAATACATCTATTAATAAAGATTAGAAAAAACAAACTACTTAGCTATTAGACCGGTTATAATTACAAAAAGATTTTCTAAAAGAACAAATGTGCCATTATTCATTTTCGTAATCGATTTAATTTTCTTGTCATTTTAAGAGTTAATTGGCCCTATATCTAAATTTTGATATTTTAATAATAAATTAGTGGATACTACTTTTATTTCATTTAGAAAAGAAGAAAATAGCACTATTGTTTTGTTAACTTATTGCTTATAGAGCAAGAAAGAGAAATCGGTCGATGATTGGCTTCCCATCACATCGTCGAGGAATGCCAAGTGGTGGTACTTTGCTTTCCATAATGTCACCGCCATGGTTGGTGCTGGTGTCCTCACTTTGCCCTACGCCATGGCTGGACTCGGATGGTACACAGATTCATCATAAAACGTATATAATTCTTTTTCTAATTTTGTTGACATGAAACAATCAATATTGCTTCCAATTCAATAGGGGCCCTGGCATTGTCGTGCTCATCCTTTCATGGATCATCACTCTATATACCCTATGGCAAATGGTGGAGATGCATGAGATGGTCCCAGGAAAGCGGTTCGATCGCTACCATGAGCTAGGTCAACATGCCTTCGGCGAGAAGCTAGGCCTCTAGATCGTTGTCCCACAACAACTCATTGTCAAAGTCGGAACCAACATTGTCTACATGGTCACCGGTGGCAAATCCTTGCAGAAGTTCCACGACACTGTATGCTCTAACTGCAAGAAAATCAAGCTCACTTAGTTCATCATGATCTTCGCCTCTGTCCATTTCGTTCTCTCCCAGCTCCCTAACTTCAACTCCATCTCTGGCATCTCCTTCACTGCTGCAGTCATGTCTCTATGGTACATAACTTTCAAATAACAAAAAACATTCAATTTGAACAACACAATAGTATTAACACAACTTAAATAAAATCTTTTGCAGTTATTCCACCATTGCTTGGGGGGCTTCCTTGGATAAGGGTAAGGTAGAGAATGTAGAGTATGGACATAAAGGTTCGAGCCAAGTAGAGACTACGTTTAACTTCTTGAGTGCATTGGGAGATGTTGTATTTGCATACGCGGGTCACAATGTGGTGTTGGAAATCCAAGCCACCATTCCCTCAACCCCGGAAAAGCCTTCTAAGAAGCCCATGTGGAAAGGTGTCATCATTGCCTACGTTGTTGTAGCTCTATGCTACTTTCCTGTCGCTATTGTTGGGTATTGGGTGTTCGGCAACAGTGTCGATGACAACATCCTCATCACCCTCAATAAGCCTAAATGGCTCATTGCCATAGCTAACATGATGGTTGTCGTCCACGTTATTGGTAGCTACCAGGTAATTGTTAATATTAGCTTGATTATTGAAGACACTACAAACATAATATTTAATCCTTGATTTCAACATCTTACAATGATGGATGCAGATTTATGCCATGCCTGTCTTCGATATGATTGAAACAATGCTTGTGAAAAAACTCCACTTCAATCCAGGACTAACTCTTCGCTTTATAGCACGCTCAGTTTATGTTGGTAAGCATTCATTTTCCTTCAGTTAAACCATGCTTGTTTCTTCTATAGTCTTGATGAGCTTAGCAATTCCTACCTCATTTTGCAGCATTTACCATGTTCGTTGGCATGACTTTCCCTTTCTTTGGTGCATTACTTGGTTTCTTTGGTGGTTTTGCATTAGCCCCGATTACATTCTTCGTAAGCTTTCATTACAAAACATAAAACAATGAGTGTAAACCATATTAGATAAGATAGTCCATAGAACAAAAAATAAATCAAACAAATTGAACTATAATTCTGAGTGATCTTTTGTCCTTTTCAGCTTCCTTGCATTATGTGGCTTGCAATTTACAAGCCTAGAAGGTTCAGCTTGTCTTGGATCACTAACTGGGTAAGAAGTTAGATAACTCTACAACATTATTTCCATTGATTCTACATTTAAGAAATCGCTTCTAACATTTTTTTTTTTTGTCAGATTTGCATTATACTAGGAGTTCTATTGATGGTTCTATCACCCATTGGTGGACTACGACATATCATCATAATGGCGAAGACTTATGAGTTTTACTCATAAGTTGACATAGATTCATACACAAATCAATTTGATGTCATATATCGAAGTCCAAATCACACAACATCAATTTGGAGATAAGAGCTATTCACAATGAAATATATTATGTAATGTGAATTAATTAATGATTGAGGAGAAAGAAGTCACAAATTACTTCTACTATTTATAGTGTAGTTGGTGTTTTAATTTCTTCTCACAAAGCAATATTGCCTTCACGACTTTCTTTGTACATTGGTAACTTCTATTACATCCTATTCAGGTGCAAGATCTTCGACCTTATATATTATGTGAATAAAAGTAAGCATTTGGTTTAACAATATACTTTTTTTTCTTATGATTTGTTGATTTGTTTCCTTGAGTAAAACTAAGAGAGTAATAAATAAGCTCATTGGACCGTAGCTTAATCTTGCTCAAATTTGTTTGTCAAATATCTTTTAAGCCATATTAGACTGAAATTGTAATTAAAGGAGCCATATGTAATCATTTCATTAATCAACTACATGATCGGAGAGAGGTGTAGAACTCCATATTGCTTAACGTTCTACTATACATACAACAAAGACAACAAGCTAAAAGTACCTGTGTTTTGGGTGCTTTGGTTCCTAAAAGAAAACAAAGGTGGGTGACAGAGACATTACAAATTACAAGAAGACATTGAACACCTCACGATATTGAGGAAACATGTAAAATCCAAAGTTTGACATGTCCATATCCTACATAATTACTTATCACGAAATACAAAGGCAATCACATAACCACCAAATTAAGCATCCTATATATATATATATATATCTATATATATATGCAAATTAATCGTTAAATAATTAAAGACTATGATTTCACCATGCAAACATGCTTCAGCACAACATGAGGATTTTATTGTATTTTTTAGCTATAAATATAACTCAAAAAGGTGCACATTTTCTATCCTAGTTTGGTATCAAGTTGTTGATATATTTTTCTAAATAAATTATTACATTTTGATACATCAAAAGGAGACTTAGTGATTTGGCTATGGAAAGGTCATGCATCTAAGAAACCAATTTGGCAAGAAAATGTGCATCCACTGATCAAAACATTATGTTGCACTGGTTTCATATATATATATCACCATGAATGGTATCTTCATGCTTTTCTCAGGGGTTTTAATGGTATCATCTAATCAAATAATCTTAGTTGGCATAATAGTGTCTCCCCTAAAGTTGGTTAGGATTGTTATAGGCTATAGACTTTCGTGGGTGAAGCCCAATACATATAGTGTTGGTAACAAGAATATGTTCATCAAGCTTGTACTCTAAAACCTTCATGAAGTTATAGCCCAATACTTCGGTAATGATGAGAAAGACATTCACTTTATGATTTTTATCTTTGTTGGCATTTGGGTAAGGCTTTAAACATGGCTTGTTGAATGGTGAGGAGATCATGATCATATATCACATCAATCACTTGCAGAGTGGAGTGATTCTCTTGTACTATTTGACTAAGTGTTAGTGGTAGAGACCTTAATTTGGGTGTTGACACTAGCCATTTGTTCCGATGCTTGTCTAAGTCCTTGACAATCTTTCATATTATGAGCATAATCTTGATCCTTAGTCGCAATATTTTGATCGATCTACTTTACAACCTATAAAAAAGCAAATGCCTAAAAGGAAACTAGCACCGATAGCTAGAGGAAGAAGATGTTGGAGAAATGGTCACACTAGAGGGGGGGTGAATAGTGTGTTATTTAATCTTTTAGCCTAATTTTGATTTTAATCGTTTCATAAACTACTTAGGCAATTTATCAATTCAAGCAATAAGATGAAATAATAAATACGACAATTAAGTACAAACACAAAAGCGAATGCAAAACAATGATTTATTGTAGTTCGGAAACACCGCCTACTCCACTACCTAAGCAATGTGCTTAGGATTTCACTCACAAATCCACTAAGTTAAGGGTAGTTTACAATCGAGGACCTTTCACCGGAAAGACCTTACACTCACTTGAAATGCACTTCCACACCCAAAATTATCCACCTTCACACCAAGTGAGCTTTCCCACCTCAATTCCAAAGGAACACTCCTAACCTAGCTTACACAAGTGGATTTATACTTTCTATACCAAGGTAATCACCAAATCATAAGACCATACACTAGGTGTTCTTACACACTTGAGTATTCAATTTAAAACAAAACAAAAACGCATTTAACACAAGAGGAGAGTGTAAATAATTTATCACAACAAGAACAACTCATCTTCTTGAGCCTAGCAACCTTGAATAGCCCTCCAATGATGATTCACTTTCGAATAAGGGATCAAGAGTTAAAAATGAAGCATTAGGTCGAATGAAAGCTTGGGGGTTTATAGGCTGTAGAAAAGTGGGGATCGAGTGGAGATCGCCCAACGGGCAAATTGTTTTGCCCGTTATACACCCGGTCGATCACCGGCTAATGGCCGGCCATCGACCACGAGGTCATTGCCAATTTGAGTTTTTTTGGCAGAGGTCAAAAATTGGCAATGACCTCGCGGTCGATCGGCGGTTGGTAGCCGATCGATCGGGCAGCGACCGATGCTCATCCAGGTTGAGTTTTTTTGTTGTTTTGAGTTTTTGCTTTCAAGTTTGTGAGTTTTGCGAAGTGCATACATCTTGGAGACCAACCCAAGTGTTTTTACATTCACTCCAAACACTTCCTAAATTAGCAAACGGCACAGAGACTTGTCGTATCGAGACGATGTCGTGTGCGACGATATCGATTTCAACATGCGACTTTCATGCTTAAAACTTGTTAAACATAGTTTGCTATCATCAAAACAATTATTTGTCACACCTCGATTTAGGCTCACGTGATCGGCCATAATATACATGTCTATACCCTGCAGCATACCCATGCATACAACAACGCAGTTATAAATGATATAATGGAAACCAATATGAAATAAATTGAAAGTCCTGAGATGACATAAATAAATGTCCTAAGAAACTACAACTCCAATGATCCAAACTACATCAATATGCATGAAAGAAAAACACGATTCGACTACGACTCCCTAAACTCGTCTGCTAAGAGATCAATGGTGTTGTTTACCCCTCCAGCCGCGCCATATACTCTAGCCAGTACCACACTGGTCAAGCTCTACAAAATAAGTAAATAAACAAACGTGAGAACTCAGTGAGTGGTTCTAACGAACCTCCACCTAAATCCTAAACATAAGCATGAAACAGAAAAAAAAACATGCTAACATATTCATACACACAGAAATTTATTACATCAGTCGACCGATTGGCACGTCTACTATGATATGAATATTCGGTCAGGTGGAGCGCCCGACTACAAATGATATCAGGCTTCAACTGGCCTTGCCCTCAAGCGGTTTATGTTATCATGCACAAACGTTCGACCTGCAAGAAGCATTACCGGGTTGGGATTCGTCCATCCAACCTTAACTAGAAAATTTAACACTGGTTGGGATTCGCCCGTCCAACCACTCAGGCCTGCACCTGCATCTAGCCCTTTCGTGGACTCCCTCAGTCAAGCCTTTAGGTACCTCCCTTTCCTAAAAGGTGTAAGGTAATACTTAACATCCTATAGAGCATAATTCAGTGTCCCTATTGTAATGCTTCTACGTTGACATTTAGATTTTGACTCTACTTTCAACTGACATCCATGAGTAGGACATGCCACAATGTCATAGACTACATATAAAAAATGTCTCTATAGTTCATCTATCCTTGAAGTGTCATTTATATCGTAAGTGATGCCTTATAATTAAAATCCTTGAGGTTAATTTCAGTGTGTTTATTTTGTTCATAGCGTCCCCAACTTGGGACAGCACAACAAACAATTTCAGCTTGAAGCCAAAAAATTTCAGCAATTAATAAATTAATTACAGCATCTAATAAATCAATTTCTGCAAATAATAATAATTTAATTACAACACCTAATAAATCAAGTCCTGCAAATAAACAATTTAATTACAGCACCTAATAAATCAATTTCTGTAATAAATAATTTAATTACAGCACTTAATAAATACATTTCTGCAACAAATAATTTAATTACAGCACCTAATTAATAAATCAATTCCTGCAATTAAATAATTTAATTACAGCGCCTAATTTCCTAATATCCTAACAACAATATAACTTCCATTACCATTGAGCACATCAATACTTATGATCAATTAGCTTTTAGGTATGCCTTCAATGAACGGATGACCTGCTTCCTGGAGTAACTCATTCATGGTTCCATGAATATTTATCTTAGAAAAGAAGATAATTGATTTCTTTTAGGATGCCACTGCAGCATACTATGTTCGACCTTCTTAATATATTGCAACAGTTTTTTTTTTTTTTTTTGTCCTATCTCCACTATAAATTACGCCAAGTTTACATATGAATAGATGATCTTACTTAAAAGGTCTTTGAATCGGTTGCTACAATTTAAGCAATTAACAATTACAGAAATTGTAGACATAAAAGAGCAGCTTCATTAAGATATCAAATGAAATATCAATGGAGGAATAATAGCGGTTAGGAACATTATTCAGACAATGCAATAACATAAAATTTCCAACAAGAACAAGAAACTTTAAAGCCAAAAAAACCATTTGCAATGTAGTCTATGAAATAGGAAGGATGTTTCTTTTAGTGGAGTTAATCTCAATTGAAGACACCTCCCCTCCTCTTCCTTGCGATGGCGTGCATGCGGCGCTGAGGGTGGGGGTTTATAAACCCTCCCCCCTTTTTTCTTTTTTCTTTTTCCAATTCTATCATCCTCTCACTTAAACTCTTAACCCGACTTCACTCGTATTCGAGTCGAGCTCTGATCGAGCCCGCGAACTCGGCTCAACCCGAAATAAATCCAACAGCCCAAAAATATCATAATTAACAAAAATTAAGAGCACTTAAATTATCAACTACTCACCCGAGCCCTTAAATTTGCGCCAGCTCGTGACTCGCCTCAGCTCGTCACCGAATTAGCCGGCTAAAACAACAATGAAAGTATTTGTTAAAATTTTAAGGTATTACATTATTGAGAGAATTAGAGTACAAGGGTGAAACCCTCGGCCAACAGAAGATGCATAGAGCCCTCTAATTCTTCTAATCCACCATCGCAACCTTACCATATCCACACAAATGATGACATTCTCAATGCTTCATTTGAACCACCTAGCAAATCATCAATGACTATGGTTTGCTCGAAAGATGTGCTATTATTCAATCAAAGGAGGCTCATTGCCCTATGATAGGCTCTTCATTTTCTTATGGCTCGTTTGCTTTGTTAAATATGATAGAATACAATAGGATAACAAATGAGTTGGTATTCTGGTGTTCACCATTTATAATATTGGATCGGGTCCAGAAGCGCCCACACTCATGAACCACACTCAAGTCAAGCCAAACACCATCTAGCTCAGGGACTCCACCCGGCAAAACAAGGACACCCACGTCCTTCATTAATTACCAGGGATACGACAATAATGAGCCCGACATCTCTGGGATAAAGCTCGACCAATTCCAGGTAGATCCCTACGAGATTCTAGGAGACATCCCTAACCTGCACTATAAACAGACACGACACACATCTGGTATCCCTAACCTGATCGTAGGTTCTGCGTCTGGCGGTCGACCCGTCGGTCAATTGTACAGAGAGAAAATGGCATCGGTCGCTCGAGCGATCGATCGATTGGTCGATCGGCCAATCGATCGAGCGTTTGTAACAGATAGTTTTCTACCCGTTGAGCTGCCGTTTCATTGAGAGGTATAAATATCATTCATCTAACCTCTAAAACTTCACTTCTCCCACTCTTACAAATTTGATTGAGCCTTCTAAAGGGAGATTTGAGCCTTCAAAGGATTGATCAACAACGCTTTGTTCTTCCATGAACATTTTCTCAAGCGCCCACCTTTCTTTCTCAACTCGGGTTTTAATACGAGCTCTATTTCTTGGCGAGTTGAAGGCGTCGAAGGCTTGGAAAAGAACACTTGATCTTAGTTTCATTTCTAAGCTCTTTTCATTGTAATTTTAACTATTTATTTGAACTTGTCTTTATTGGATTTGAGATTGTGAAGACCTAGGTTGTTAGGTCTTTTGTGGAAGTGGTATCCTTGGTATAGAAGGAGTAATGCCACTTGTGTAAACAAAGTTTACTAGGATTTGTTGAGTTGTCCCTTAGGTTGAGGTGGAAGAGTGCTCTCGGTAAGAAGGCGGAGACTTCCTGGTGTGGAAGTACCTTAGGTTGAGAGTGAGACTCTTTGAGTCAAAGTCCTTTGTGTAAGGGAAATATCATTAATCTAGTAAAACTAAGTTTGGAAATCCTAAACGGGGTGCTTAGGTAGTGGAGTAGGCATTGGGGCCGAACCACTATAAATTTATGTGTTTGCATTGATTTATTGGTTGTATTTATTGCTTTACTATTTATCACTTCTGCATCTAATCATTTAATCGTAAATTGCCTAAATAAGTAATCATACGAATAAAATTGAAATTAGGCAATAAGAATTAGATAACACACTATCCATCCCCCCCCCTCTATTGTTGCAATTTCGACTACATTTGTTGTCAGAGTGGGTCGTGGATTGAGATTTCACCATATCGTTACGTCTAGTCTCGATCCGAAAATGGCACTAGAGTTGGTAGCGTCTACACCTCCTAGGTTCGATGTGTCTAACTTTGGTCTTTGGAAGGGTAGAATGTACACTTTCCTAAAGACTCAAGGCTTAGGTGTTTTTAATATGGTAAAGTCAAAATACATAAAACCTAAGGAAAATATGAATGCATGGACCCAAGAACTAATTGATAGGTTTGAATTAAATGCTAAAGCTACAAACTGCATCTTTTGTTCTTTGGAAAATAATGTATTTGAAAAGATCATGCATTGTACTTTCGAATTCGATATTTGGGCTATCTTAAACATGCTTTATAATTTTGCAAAAACCGAAGAGCTCAATATATTTGATGAGGGGAGTGATGACAATTGTCATCCACCCAATACTAATATGGTTTTTGAAGCCCATAGTGCCTCTAGTCATAGGAGCACTAAAAGTTGGAAAAGGAAGGTGATTGCCTTGTGTGCAACGAAAAGGACATGTGAAGAAGAATTACCCTACCATGAAAAACAAGGCAAAGAGAAGGTCAAATGCTTCCACATCATCCTACTCAAGTGAAGAATCCTCCTTTCATGACAATGAAGCCATCTCAAAAGAATGCCTGATGAATGATAACAATGAGGTACACTACACTTCTTCTAGTCATGTTAATATAATGATAGTATTAACTCATCTAGTTCTCATGATTTTGATGAATTGATGAATGAGTATAAAATCATGTATGCCTTGCTCTTAAAAAAGGACAAGGAAAACAAAAGGATTAAAAATGAGAATTCTAGACTTAGTTCATATGTGCATGCTCTAGAATTAGAAAATGAGAAATTAAAATCTAGCTCATTTGATCCTTGTTGAAACTTGAGCTTAAGGACTTAAAGCTTGAAAATGAAAACTTGAAAAATGGTTTCAAAATTAAGAATGAGATTTTGAAAAATGAAAACTCAAAAATCAAAAAAGAAAATTATATGTTGAAATCTCAAATGCATGCTTTACATAACTCCATGATTGATTTGAAAAATGAGGTTCTAAACCTAAAGAAGAAAATGAATGAAATGAAAAATATTTCCTCATTTAAGAATTTTTAATAGAAATGATTTTTCAAAAAGGAATGTTTATGCTAATGTTAAATCTCATGTTAAACATTCTACTTTTAAACCTCATGATCATTAGAAGAGGAATGATGTTTCCAAGAATGCTTATACTCATCATGTTTCACATGACAAGCATTCTAATAATAAATCTCATGTCCATAGCAAAAATAAAAAGAAATTTAATGGACATTGCTTTTGTTGTGGTTCATATGGCCATGCAATCTACGATTGTGTATTTAAGAAGAATCCAAGTGTTGCTAAGACACTTTGGATACCTAGTCCAACTAATCCCCAAGGACCCAAAGCCATTTGGGTACTAAAGGTTTCTTGCTCCATTATAGGGGGAGCTACCACACAAGGGTAAAGAAAATTGAAGAATTGAAGTTGACCATGGACTTCAATGAAGAATCCATCTTTGGTTGCAACTTCAAGCTATCATGATGCCTTGGGTATGAAAATTGGCATCAAAGACTTTGGTATCATCTCCTATACCCTCTTGCTTAAATTATAGTTAGAGTTTGATATATGCTTAATATTAGTAGATTTTCCTCTCTTGATAAAGTTTCAAAAACATTTTTGATTTTTGATTTCCGGTCTCCTTAGAGATCTATGTGGCCTGTAATGGGCCTAAGCGACCTTACGGTTCTAAATCATAGGCTCATTGTGGCCTTTCGGTTTTCAACTAATAGGAAGGGTTGGAGATCATGTTTTCATATTTATTATCTTTGTGATCTGTTAAAATTCGTTTTGGTATGACTTGATTTTATTTAAAATGGATTTCAAACCATTTAGCAAAGTGATCTTTGATAATGATACTTGATGCGTCTCTTTGCTTTTTGGTTGAGTTAGTTTGCTAAGTAGCTATATTTTCTCTAAAATATTAGTGTAGCTTACTTGAAAGTTATAAGTATTTTAGGAAGGTTAATAACTAGGAAGAAAAAGATTAGTTTGGCAAATTATCATGAATAAGGTATAATTTTGATAAATTCAAATCTTAGTGTTATACCTCAATGCTTAAGCTTAAATTATGTCTCAATACTCATGATTAGAATTACATAATAACTCTTTTAATTCTCATGAGAAGGTAGAATTTTAGCACTTAGGCAAATTTCATTAAATGAAACTTTCTCTAGGTTGATACGAGAGATATTCTTTTAAGTCCAAACTAGGTAAATATGTTAAGAGATCTTACTCTTTAAATATTTCAAATTTTATGATCTTTTTGATTCGTTTTGATAACATGTTAATTCTTTAAAATGAATCTTTACTATCTAGCATAGGTTGAGATTTTTAAATGAAACCTTGCATTGACCCTTTGCTATTTAATAAAATAGCTTGCTAGGTTAGCATACTATTTCATTATGATAATAATGAAGCCTAGCTACTTGCATGTTAAGAAAGTGGTACACATAGGAAAGCTATGCTATCATGAAGAAAAATGAAAAGTAAATGACAAGTTTGGCAAAAATCTATTGAAAGAGGTATGAATCTATTTTTTGCAAAATCTTAATATAATTCTTGAATATTCATGCTTTAATGATGTCTCTATGTACTCATGATTGAATTTGCATGATAAATGTTTGAAGTTTTATGAGTAGGCAAAATTTTGATAACTTAGGCAATTTCATGATATCTCGATTGACTGAAATTTGCTCTAGGTTAAAATTCTTCTTAGAGACCTCATTTTGAGTAAACACCCAACAAACATATTTAGATACATATATCACATGAGTCTAGGTGTTTAAAACTTGAAAATTCATGTCTAGATGAACAAATACAATCGGTATTTCACTTTAGGGGACTTAAGCTTGAAAAGTTTGACCCAAGTCAATAAATCGACTTGGACACTTCATTTTAAGTCCAAAATTCATAAACATATTTAGGAATTGGTATGATATGTTTCCATTCACTTAGAATAAAAAATTCGTATGAATATGAATAAAATGACATAAAGGTGGTTTCATGAAAGCCTCTTTTGAACCAAGTTGACCCAAGTCAACCATTTGACTTAGTGGTCTCATTTTCAATCCATATTTGAGAAACATGTTTAGATTTACTCATGAGAGGTATTCATAGGTTTAAGTTTGAAAAATTATGAGTAAATGATAAGATTGACACTTAGCAAGTTTCATGACAACTAGCTTAGTTTTGAATGAAATCATGCTAAGTTGATATCTTGATTTAAGGATATAATTTTCATTTCAAACTTGACATACACTCTTTACATGATCATTTTATGGTGTCATAAAAGTTTGAATGAAAATTGAACATATTTTAAGAATAACTGAAAATTAAGAAAATGCCATTTCACCCAACAATTGGTATGCATTTTCAGTTATTTCTAGAGAAATAAAAAAAATCATTTTTAATTGATTCTTGAAACTGCACCCTCACTGAAAAATCTAGGTTCTTCAGTAAAATTTTGAAAAGTTTCATCAAGAACCTAATTTATAATGGAATTTTGAAGTTAGATTTTGAGAACACAAAGTATCATCCTTCTTGAAATATCAATCTTTTCGATACTTTGATTTTTCTTCAAAAACTTCAAATGAAAACTTATGTATACCATTTGGATTCCATTTCTAATATCATTCACACAATTTCTTGAGTAAAATCATTTCTAGGAATGATTTTGATATCTTGGATGATAGCTAGAAATAGCTAGGAATGAAAAATGAGCTTAGAAAATTCATTTTGAGTTCAAACTTGATACATACATTTCAAATAATAATTAAAATTCATTTCAAATGACAATTCAACAATTGGTATAAAAAAATTTCGTCCAAAAATTGGTATAAAAAATTTTCGTCGAAAATATGATTTTGTATAGACTCCAAAGTTTGATTTTTGAAAACTTGAAGTATAGTTTAACCTAAGTCAACAACATAACTTAAAAATTTCATCTTAAGCCCAAACTTGATTCATAGACTTACATTCTCTCATGTTTGATGTCTAGATGCCTAAATATGAGAAAACATGAGTAGATAGCAAAACTTGATACTTAGCAATTTTCATGTTTTCATGCTTAATTCGAATGAAACAATTGGTATTTTGAAAGTTTGAATGAAATCTAAAAATGTCATGAAAAATATATGAGTACATTCATACTTCAACAATTGGTATCATACTTGAGCGCATACATGATTTAGGTTTGGATTCTATCTATCACTCTTTGATGTCATGTATGATTTAAGTTTCATGTCAAATATTTTTTTTCATCCCTTTGCTTGAGATTTTCATGTGTCATGAAAAATAATCTTTAGAGTCTCAACTTCATCAAAAAAATAGTTGTTTTTCATCCCTTTGACTAGGTTGACCTTTCTTGCCCTTTTTGATTGATGTCAAAAGGGGGAGAAAAGTATAGGAAAAAAGGGAAGAAAATTATAGGTAAATGGGGAGAAAATTATAGGTAAAGGGGAGGAAAATATAGGAAATCCATGCATATAGATAGGGGGAGAAACCCCTTAGTTGATATCCTATATGCTTTAATGAATATATTTTCTTAAGGATGTTTGTCATCATCAAAAAGGGGGAGATTGTTGGCTTTAGGTTTTCAACCTTGGTCTTAATCTTGGTTTTGATGATAACAAACATGGAACTAATATTTCGTTGAGAAATATTTCAGGTTCCATATCGAGTAATGTTCCATGTCCTCGATCGGATAAATCAGAGAAATCAATAAATCGGAAGGACATTGACCGTCGCGCTCGGGTTCGACTTGGAATTTTGGTCGACCGGGCGATCGACTGAATAGGGTTATAAAAATGGCAGTAGCCATCTCGGTCGACCGAAGGATGCCGCAAAGTGGCAGTAGCTACTTCGGTCGATCGGGCGGTCGATCGATTGAAGCCAAAATTTGGCAGAGGACGCAACAAACTTGCGTCGATCGATCGATGGGTTGACCGGATTGCGGATCACAGGTTTTGCATCTGGTGGTCGACCCGTCGGTCGACCGCAAAGAGAGAAAATGGCAGCGGTCGATCGGTCGGTCGACCGGCCAATCGACCGAGCATTTGTAACAGATAGTTTTCTACCCGTTGAGCTGTCGTTTCTTTGAGAGGTATAAATATCATTCATCTAACCTCTAAAACCTCACTTCTCCCACTCTTACAGATTTGATTGAGCTTTCTAAAGGGAGATTTGAGCCTTCAAAGGAATGATCAACATCGCTCTATTCTTCCATGAACATTTTCTCAAGCGCCCACCTTTCTTCCTCAACTCGGGTTTTAATACGAGCTCTATTTCTTGGCGAGTTGAAGGTGTCGAAGGCTTGGAAAATAGCACTTGATCTTGGTTTCATTTCTAAGCTCTTTTCATTGTAATTTTAACTATTTATTTGAACATGTCTTTATTGGATTTGAGATTGTGAAGACCTAGGTTGTTAGGTCTTGTGTGGAAGTGGTATCCTTGGTGTAGAAGGAGTAAAGCCACTTGTGTAAACAAAGTTTACTAGGATTAGTTGAGTTGTCCCTTAGGTTGAGGTGGAAGAGTGCTCTCGGTAAGAAGGCGGAGATTTCTAGGTGTGGAAGTGCCTTAGGTTGAGAGTGAGACTCTTCGAGTGAAAGTTCTCTTTGTAAGGGAAATATCATTAATCTAGTAAAACTAAGTTTAGAAATCCTAAGCGGGATGCTTAGGTAGTGGAGTAGGCATTGGGGCCGAACCACTATAAATTTTTGTGTTTGCATTGATTTATTGGTTGTATTTATTGCTTTACTATTTATCACTTTCGCATCTAATCATTCAATCGTAAATTGCCCAAATAAGTAATCATATGAATAAAATTGAAATTAGGCAATGAGAATTAGATAACATACTTTTCGGCCCCACTCTAGTGTTGCCATTTTGACTACAGGTAACTCTTTACCGATCACATCACTATGTGACTTCCATATGTTTTTGCCTCTAGGGCATCCAAGCCCTAGTTGAGTCGGACCCATCATTCATATGCCCTAGTGAGAAAACAACCACCCTTGAGTGTAGCTCAACAAGGTAAGTCACCTTCAAGCCGATAGCAAAGACACAAGTCGGATACGTGCCTTATGAGGTACAATATGTCTATCAGCACAAAAGGCCTTGTGTGTACACAACAAACCCATTATGACAATTGTTCCTCATAACTATGGAAGACGTGACCGATATTCTTAACATCTTAGCCATTCTTTTAGGGACTTTTTGATTTGCCCGAGCAACGACGAATCATGGCGGAATGTTTCCTACATGTTTGTAAATATGTTTTCGTGTCCATGTAATTTTGCCTTTTATTATAGTTCGTACTTGAAAAATCTCTTGTGCGATCCCCGGGTGCCCACGGTATGAGTTGGATACATTTTGAGGTCATTCGACGCTTGGTGAGTGCGTTACGGCTAAGCCAAGCAGTTTTGCTGCATTCGTCAAGGTCGTGGCCATAAAAAATCACCATCTTGCATGACCATGATTTTTTCATGCTCCTCGTGCTTTTGGGAACCTTGGGGATGGCACTTGGGGTTTAGGGGTCTCTTGTATAATGTAGGAGAGCGTTGGCAAACAAAACGGTTGTCTTGGGCAGAGACCAATGAGTGGCCCATATGGGCATGCGACATGTCGATCTTCGCCCAAGACAATTGCGGAGCTCGTCCTACACCAAATTTTATATTTTGTTGTGTCTATAGTTCTTTAGTTGTTGTTTTACTTTACGCCTTCAATACCATTCGGTCAACATGGTCTTTTTGGGGCGCGGATATGGAGCGCAAGGTTGGCACGTGGACCAATGTATGCCCCGCGATGTTAAGTCGGGAAGCTCAATTCGGGATGGATGCGATATGATAGGCTTATCCCTTGCACGGGATGCAAGGATGCCGCATAGGTTCTTTCGCACTAAATAATTGTCCCGTGACAGTTGGTATTAGAGCAAAGTTGTTATGAGAATGAGAATTGCAAGCCTCCAACAGAGAATGCCCTCGATGTAGACATAGCCGACGTATTCGGGGAGGCAAGCATGCATTGATTGATGTGTAGATTGTGACTTTTGCACAGGGCGGATGTGCCCCTAAGACGTAAAGTCATTTTCACGCAGAGCAGATGGCTCTTAAGTCATGTGTGTAGAGCAGATATCTCGAAAGACGCACAGTGGTGCGCAGAGCAGACTCTCTCATAAGACGCAAAATCCTGCGCATAGCTGATCTTCAGTAAGACGCATATGGTGCGCAAAGCAGACTCTCTCATAAGACGCGAGGATAGTGCACAGGGCGTTGTCCCCTAAGATGCAGCGCAGAGCCGATGGCTCGTTAGTCGCCAAGGATGGTGCGCAGGGCGATGTCCCCTAAGACGCAGCACAGAGTCGATGGCTCGTGAGTCACCAAGTTTGCGCGTAGGGCTGATGACCCCTATGATGCAGGGCATAGCATATTGCTTGTGAGATGCCAAGTTGGTGCGCAGGGCTGATGTCCCCTAAGTCGCAAGGTTGGTGCGCTTATCAAGACAACCTTTAAGATGCAAGATTGAAAAATCTGAACCACGCCGATGCTGTTGTGCTTGTCATCGGCGTATGACAGCGTGGTGATGAACTCAACGCAAGCAAATACGGTGAGGAGACTCCAACGCCTCTGCATTCTCGTTGACGCCCGACGTCGGAGGAGGGTTTGCCGGCGTCTCAGGAAGGGCGTAATCGGGCGGGCGCTGCATCGGCGTGAGTGAGAGAGGCGGCGGCGGCGGCTGTGTCGTGGGAGAGGGGTTAGAGAGGAGTTAGGGTTTAATAAGTTGGGTCGGATCCGGGTTAAGTAACGATAAATCCAGATCCATTAGTAATAAAACCCGACAGTTGGGTCGGATCCGGGTTAAGCAAGTATAAATCCGGACCCATTAGAAATAAAATCCAATCCAATATTAAGTTGAAACCCGATCCATTAAGTATTAAACCCGACCCATTATTAAAATAAAACCCACCCCGACCCGCTTTATCATTAAACCCGACCCGTTAATTAAAATTTAAACTGGTTAATTAGGTCCGGTTCAATCCAATTTCGATTGGTTTAATTTAATTGGACCCGGTTCAATTTTTGGTTCATCCAGTTCACTTGAATTCAAATTGATTTGGTCAAATTGAGGTTTGGTTTATCAAGTTTGGGTCCGATTCACTCAAATTAGGGCCTGGTTCACTGAAATTATGTCTATTTTAGTGCAGTTAGGTTCGGTTCAGCACTGGTTTAGGTCAAATTTCACTGGTTCAGCGCAGGTTCAAGTCAATTTAGGCCGGTTCAATGCACATTTTAAGCGGTTTAGTAGGTTTCTTTACCAGTTCATTAAAATTAGCATCTGGTTTAGCATAATTTCAACTGATTCATTGCAATTAGCATTAGGTTCAACCTAATTTAGCTTTGGTTCAGCTCGATTAACATTGGTTCAACACAATTTTGATCGCTTTATTGTAGTTTGACCAATTTAACAAGAAATAAAATAGTAGCCCATCATGTCTAATGTTTTGGAATATGTTGGTTTGAAACAACATCTCGCCAAAGTGAGCTCTCTTGTGTAGAATTAGCATGTTTTAGAACACAAAAAATGTTAGCATGTTAGAAATTCATGCGGGTAATGATCGGCCCAAAGGAAGATTATTACTTGGCCAGATTCCTTACGTGCCTGCGGTAATAAATGTGTGATGGTCATAAGGTTTTCCATGTGGACAAGAGTCGGTCCAAAGAAAGACTTCTTGTTTGACATGATTGATTGTCAATGTTTGATTACTACATTGAGAGTACCGCTTACAAGTTGACATTTTTGTCCAAAGATGAAGTGTCAATTTTGTGCTTGGTATCTTGTAATGGGACCTGCTAGTTATTTATTTCTTTTGCTTTAATTAATTTATTGAGCTGAATATATTAATGTTTTGTTTTATTCTTTGTTCAGCTAATATTTTTGTTCCATCAAATATTACTGCCACTCTAAGTTCTATCCATGTGCTGACTGGCACGAATTTCAAAACTTGGAAAGAAAACATTAAGATTGTTCTTGGTTGCATGGATCTTGACTTGGCACATAGGATAACTGAGCCTGCTCTTGCAGATGATAGTTCTCTTGATGACAAGAGAAAATAGGAGCAGTGGGAAAAATCCAACCGCCTAAGTCTCATGATTATGAGAAGGGCAATATCAGATTATTTTAGAGGCGCTATATTTGAAGAGACTAATGCCAAATTATTTCTAGATGCTCTTGAAAAACATTTTGAGAAAAATGAGAAGGTTGAGACACGTATGTTATTATCAAATTTAGTCTCAATGAGGTATAAAGGCAAATGGAATATTAGGGAGTACATTATGGAGATGTCAAATCTTGTCTCTAGATTAAAGGCACTTAAATTAGACCTCCCTGAGGACTTATTGGTGCATTTGGTTCTGATCTCTCTTTCGGCACAATTCAATCATTTTAAAATCAGTTATAACTGTCAAAAGGAGAAGTGGACTCTTAATGAGCTCATCTCTCATTGTGTGCAAGAGGAAGATAGACTAAAGCGAGATAAGATTGAAAGTGCTCATTTGGCTGTGGCCTCTAAAGATAAGGGCAAGAAAAGACCTAAGACTACAGAAGCTACATATGCTCCTCAAAAGAAAAAGCAAAAGGAACAGACTAAGGTTTCTACCTGTTTCTTCTACAAGAAAAGTGGGCATGTAAAGAAAGATTGTACCAAGTACCACGCTTGGCGTGTTAAGAAGGGTACATTTCTCACTTTGGTTTGTTCTTAAGTTAATTCAAATTTTGTACTTATAGACACTTGGTGGATAGATTTTGGTGTTTCTACTCACATAAGTGTATTTATGCAGGATTACTTGAGCTGCCAACTGCCGAGTGATGCTGAAAGATTCATCTTTGTGGGCGATGGCAAATCAGCTAAAGTTGAAGCTATAGACTTTTTTAGGTTATTGTTTAGGATTGATTATTATTTAGAAATTGAGAGAGACTTTTGTAGTTCCATCTTTTAGATAGATTTTGATTTCTATCTCTGTTTTGGACAAATAAAGTTGTTCTTGTTCATTTGGAAATAGAAAATTTAGTCTTTATCTTAATTCTATTTTTCCTGGTACCATTTATGTCCTATTTAAATAATCTTTATATGCTTGATGTAATTGCTTTATCTAATGAAATCCTGCATACCAACTCAAAAGGTACAAAATAAAAATTAGCTGATAAGATTTTCATCATGATATGACATAAGCACTTAGGTAATATATCCAAGTATAGGATACAGAGGCTTGTGTCTAATAGAATTCTAGTTATTCCTGATGCTACGGACTTTGATGTCCATACTGAATGCATTAAGGGAAAACAATCAAACATTAGGGTTACGGTACTAATAGGAGTTCAAACGTCTTAGAATATAATTATACGAGTGTTTATTGACCTTTCCCTATGGCTTCTTGGAATGGTCAAATAATATAGCTATGTTCATAGACAATTACTCCATATACGGGTACCTATATCTAAATAGTGAGAAGTCTAATTAATTTTAAGACTGCAGCTTATATTCTGATTAAAGTACCATCTATAACAGTACTAATTGATAGGTTTATGGGATATTATAGAATAATTTTGATATAAGTAATACCCAGTTCATTGAAGTTATTGAGTTTGGGGGGAGATAAAGATATTCTTTATGAATCTACCCATGAAGTACAAACTCAATGACCTCTAGAACTAATGCTTCCAGTTAGAGGTATTATAAATTTATCAAATTATTATCTCATTTTGTTTTGAGATAAATATGGTTGATGAATGCATATACCATGAGTTCAGTGGGAGCAAGATTATTATCTTATGTTCCCCTATTGCTAAAAGAGGTAATTTTAGTCTCAAATAGTGCCCTAAGGATAAAATTGAGCAGGAGGAAATATAGAAGATTCCATATGCATTTACTATAGAGAATCTGATGTATGCTCAAGAAAGTACCCGTTCGGATATTGCTGGATGCCTAAAAAGTTGAAGATTCCATATGTTTTTTTGTTTGTCAGAAAAGCTATTTATTAGAGGAGTGCTAAGCAGACACTCATTGCAGCTTCAGATATGAAAAGTAAAATTCATAACTTGTTTTAAGGTATCCAATCTTGCAGTACTAGAAATTGAGTCTTCAGCAACGGCTATCAGCAACGACCGCTCAAGCCGTTGCTATTTGCAATGACATTCTTACGGCCGCCCGAGCCATTGCAGATATGTTGTATCTGCAACGGCTTTCTAACGGACATGCGAGCCATTGCTGATAATTTTAATTATCAGCAACGGCTTTCTAATGGACAAGTGAGCCGTTGCTGATGATAACTTATTAGCAACAGCTCTCTAACGGGCGAGTGAGCCGTTGCTGATAAGTTTATATAGGGCACGCGATCGCACCCGACCCTTCTTCCTCCCGCTGCTGCCACCGCCGCCGCCTCCTCCCGCCTCTCGCCGCCGCTGTCGACGTCGACGACGCTGACGACGCTTCTTCCTCCTCCCGCTGCTGCCGACATAGTCAGGTATACATCGCCGGCCGGCCGTCTCTTCCCGTTGCGGCGGGCGGGAAATCCGACCGAAACCCTAAAAATGTTATCAGCAACGGCTTAGCGACGGGGTTTTACTAACGGGGTTGCTACGGATTCAGCGGCCGTTGCTATTAATGTTATCAGCAACGGCTCCGGGTCCGTGGCAAAACCGTTGTTGATAATATTTTTAGCAACAGCCCGAGCGGCCATTGTTGATTCGTTGCTAAGTTATCAGCAACGCGACTTTCTGCCACGACTCCATTGCAACGGCTCCGGCCGTTGCGGTTGCTCTTCAGCAACGGCATCAGCCGTTGCTGATGCCCATGTTTCTAGTAGTGTTGGAATATGACTACAAAATTTTGTCACTAGGCTGCCTATAGTAATAAAATTGAAAGACCACTAAAGTTATTTTGTGACAATAAATTGGCAGTGTTATATTCCAATAACAACAAGAACTCTATGAAATTTAAGCAAATCAATATAAAGTTCTTTGCTAAAGAAAGAATTCAGAGTGATAATAGAGCACATAGGTATAACTTCCACAATGACGGATCCACTTACTAAAGTTTTTCCACCCATAGTCTTTCATGAGCATGTTGCTCATTTGGGTGCTGCATCATGTATTGATATGATGGTTCAATGGGAGTTTGTAATTTGTTACTGTGCTTTATGATATTTTCTGCAGAATAAAGTTTTATTATTTTACACTCTGAATATTTTTGGTTGATCTCAATAAAGTAGGACCAGTTGGAAATAGGCATGTAAGGATCACATTGCATGTAATTTCCATGCTGTGCACCCATATATGATCTATGTCGTCGAGAGTATTAACATTGTGATCATTGATGGATTTAGTCACGATAAATGTGGCGAAAGTCGCTTTGGTTCTTTGTTAGTATGATCGATGGACCAAATTGTTGGAGATGATTGATAAAATAGTGATGATGAGCTCATAAAGTTAGTATGCACAGTTATACGGTGATTCATATGTTGGCCAAAGTGGGAGATTGTTAGATTAATTTTAAAAATCTGATATGGACCAACACATATCAATAGGCGTGCATTCATCACTGTAAAATTAACGGCCCAGATCTTAAGTGATCTAATTATATTTATTTATGGGCCCGCGACATCTCAATATTATATGAGATTTAATTGTACAGATACCATTTGGGGTAATTATTAATTTTATGATGGGCAAAATAGTAATTACCACTACCTCAGGTTTTTGTTATAAATAGAGAGGTTATGATCCCTGGGTCATGCACTTGATTCCAATTTCTGAAGCCCCATTATTTAGAGACGGCTCGTGAACGGTGCATAGACTCGGAAGGCCGTCCCCATCTCCTAATCTAAGCAATGGATTCAGGTACGCTTCCGCATCTAGTTATTCTTAATGATTTAGCATATAAAGTTCCTGGCTTGTGGTTTAATTTATGTTTAAGAAAATTCTTTCATGAACCTCTAATTGCTTGGGTGAAAATTATTTACACGTTGATAATTTATAGAACCATGTACTCTGATTGTTGAGTATGTCTTATTTTGTTTTTATACTTAGTTATATTGGTATAAGAATTCCTTACATTGTACCTTTAGATATTGATGTTATTGGGTTTTTCTTTTGAAGTATCAATTAATCACGTTTGATTGGGTTTAATAGTAACTGAATACTTGTGTTGGATTCTGATTGAGTTTAATTTCCAAAAAAATCTTAAGCATACCATTATAGAACTGACAACGTTCAGTACCTTTCCTGTTCTACCCTCTGCTCCAGCCCGTCTCCTAACCTCTTCATCCATGACAAAATTCTGTCAGACTTTCTTCAAAGATGATAGCAAAAACTTTACAATTCCATTACCACATATAACTCTCTTTCCCACCGATATCACATCTAAAATCTCGAGCAAAGATGAGCAACATTTTTGAGAAAGAAAAGTTAGTCAAGTAGGGAAATCCTCCATCTATTTTATTATGTAGTTATATATTCAATATTTTAATCATCTATATATCTGACGTTATATCATCCTTGACCTAACCAAATTGTCTGCATTAATTAATTGCTTCAGTACTGCAGCCATAAAATCTTTAGCCAAACAAAAAGTATAAAAAAAAACAAAAATGACCTAGAGTTGAATTAAGAACAGGCCATCAATGATGCTATTTTTTATTTGTTGTACTCTTAATTTCTTACATTATTAGTTATACTCTTGTAATTTTTATGAATGTTAGACCTTATACTATTGTTTCCTTAGTTAATGAAAGTAATTGGTTCCTTGGTAGTTTGGAATATAGTCGAGCTGATCTTTGTGTATTTGCTCTGAAAATCATGAATTTTTTTATCCATTTTATGTCTTGTTTTTCATGTTCAGTTCTACTATACTATATTCTTCATATTTTGGTTGATCTCTCTCTTCCAAATCTGATATGGTCTTTCTTATGTTTTATGTCTTGTTTTCCATGTTCAATTCTGCTGGAGTTCCCTGTTCTTAAGTAGTCTTAATCATATGATGAATCTCGAGTTCTTCAGTAATCTCAATTTCTCAATCTTATGATGATTTATGGACAATCTTCTGTACTTTGCTCAGTGACAACTAGTGAGTCTTTTTTTGTTTTATTTCCCAGGTTATTTGCAGTGCGTGGTAAAATATACGAGCTTCTTGTTAACTGTATTCCCCCTGAAATTATTCGGAAGGTGAAATATACTAGATTATCTTTGTTCTTTTATGGAAATATTTTGTTTGATCAACGAAGTGAAACTTGCTATGCAATTATCTTTATTGATTTTGCATAAGATTCTATCAGAATTATTGAAGAAGTTGGACTCTGAACTAAAGCACGAAGTGGGCTTCTTACTATGTAAGTGCATTTTATCAATATAGAGCATTATATTCCCTATATTTATTGATTTATATCTTTCTCTGATTCAGAGCTTTTCAACCTCCATATTGTTAAGCGTGGTTGGGCTAGTCTATGTAGATGATAGTTCTGGCCTATCCCAGAATAATTTTTTGTTCCATTATAGTTTTTTGTTCTTGGAAATGGACTATACTTTTTCACCATAGTTTTCCATTGACAAATTTCAATTATATGTTAAAATGATGGTCAAAATTTCAAATGCATTTGGCGCATACAATCAACTTTCAATTGGTGCAAATATCATTGCTGCTTCTGGTGCAGGACCTACAAAAATGATTGTAACCAATTCACTGTGCTCATTCATGTTAATTTGCACCATATGACTTGGCTGATATTAGTTGAAATCACTGTCATCTTGGACCCAATAGACCTGTTCGCATTTACATTTGTACACGTGCATTTCAATCAGTAACATGCTCTGCAGTGTCCAGCTTTATCTTTGGAAGTCGAAAAATCCTCACACTTGACATGATGTGCATCTTTGTTTACTACCTCTCTTCAGCTTCCTTCTTCATTGCACTACTTACGCATGCAATTGCAGTTGTGGAACTGCTCAAAGTGGATATGGCTTGAAAGATTTTTTAGTGTTGCTCAATTGCTCAACTAGGTGACTTTTCATTTTCCTTTATTTATCTTAAAATGCAAGATCATACACCTACGAATCTGTTGACTTTCTAGGATTAGCCTAGCTTTAGGCCAGAGATCATGAAGAGAAAAGATGGACGAGCTTGCATCATAGGAAGAAAATGGAGAGAAAGAAAATGGAAGAAAAGATGAAGGATCGAAGGAAGATGGAGGGTCGACGGAAGATGCACATACTACTTGCTTTCGTGAATGAAATGAATCAGAGAGGGAATAATTCGCATGAAAAATGCCTTGTTTGATGTGCTATGGATAATTCGCTCTATGAATCTTATTTTTAATGTAAATTTAGACTATTTTATAGTTTGTAATTAATGTTTCACCTCCAAGTGTATTGGGATTTTGGTTGTAGTACTAATGTAAGACATTTTGGTTTGCAATGTAATTTTGGTTTATATTAGTTGTAGTTTTGGTTTATATTAGTTGTCATTTTGATTTATATTAGTTGTAATTTTAAATTTTATGCTATAATTTCATTGTGCATCGGAAATGTGTATAGTATCATTCATGGGGATCTCGGCCCCCACAAAATGAAACATTTCCCGAGGGTCGCAGCGCTCAGGAAAAGTAATATTTCCTGAGGGCCGCAGCCCCAGGAAAAAGTAACATTTCCTAGGGGTCGAGACCCTCAGGAAAAGAAACTTTTCCCGAGGGTCACGGCCCCCAGGAAAAGTAATATTTCCCGAGGGCCGCAGCCCCCACGATAAGTAATATTTTCCGGGGACCGCAGCCCCCATGAAAAGTAACATTTCTCGGGGGCCGAAACCCCAACGAAAAGTTATATTTTTTGGGGGCCACCCGCTAACCCTCACTAAAGGTCTATTGGACCTTTATCGACACATTTTTTAATGGCAGCAGTTGGGGGCCGTTGTTAGTTTTAATGGGGGTCGCGGCCCCCAAGAATTGTAATATTTCTTGTAGTGATATCCTAGTAGTGCGACCCGAGGGGGAGGGTCGTACATGGGTAACGTCCGGAAAGCAAATCACAGGAAAACTTGCACAACCTGGTCCTGGTTGTGGTTGAGATGGTCTACTGAAGAGTGTCATTAGCCGAACAGCTACCACATGACTCAGCGGTTTATAGGGTCTTGAGATTGCACTAGCGGGCCTGCTAGGAGTTAGACCAGAGTGGCGGAGGGTCTTGAGATTCCGTCAGTGGGCCACGCTGACGGTAGACCCGAGTTGGGTGGGACTAGCTATCCCTAACCCGGAGGATTCCTAAGGCTAGTGGCCATCCTAGTCGACGGATCCGAGACATGGAAGTTCATATTGAGATGCCATTATGGGCTGGTTTTGGGTAGGCCGACCGACCTAGTTATATAGAAGGAAGATCCGAACCTTCCATATATATTTTCAGGCCATTAGCGGCCGAGCTAGTGAAATGGATAAGGGCCCGAGAGGCTGGTTCATCCATTCTTTTATCTTGGCAAATTGATTAACTTATGTGGTGTGATCATATTTTAATTCCTTATTTGTATCATACCTTGTATATGTTATCTTGCCGAGATTTTAAGTGGAGGTTCGAAAGAATCGCTCACTGAGTTCCTCGTGAACTCACGATTTATTTATTGTTGTTTTGCATAGCTCGACTAGTGAGGTACGACTTGGTGGCATGGCGCGTAGGAGGGCAGACGTGTGTGCAGATCTCGTAGCTGGCAACTTTATAGTCATAGTCGTGGTTGAGTAGAGTCTTGTGTATGCACTGAGTCAGTTTTGTAAAACATGGAGATGTTTCTTTGCAAACCTTTAGATGTTTATTTAAAAACCTTGTGATGTTTTCGAACTTCGTTTGGTTGAACTATTTTCAATAACTAATAAAGTTTGGTACTATTGCTTTTGTTTATGATTTCCATGCCGGTATGGTTGTGTTTTATGAGTCATTGGTCAGTGCATATGGTAGGTTTCGGGGTACTGGCACGTACCCTGGCCGATCACGTGTACCCTGAGTTGGGGCGTGACAGACCTCGTCTCGAAAAGCAGAGGTTGGCCTCCCGGTCCTCTTGAGAAGATTATCTTCATTGTGTTCCGAGTGGCGATGCTCGCACTCGGCCAGATGTTGCTCCTTTGATTATTTCAGTACCTCGATCTGGGTTGTTAACCTTTGATTATGCGCCTAAAGATCGTCGATCAAGCACTGTAATTCTTCTGATGTTGGGTCGGCGAGCACTAGAGCGTTACTCCTCACCGTGCTAGCATCTCTATGTAGCAGGAGAACACTGATGTTAGGTTACTGCCTAGTAAGAAGCAATTCCAAATGGTGGGTATGGAATTGGAATAGACAGTATACCTGATGTGCATCATGTCTATTTATAATACAGACTAGGGATGTCTCGAGCGATGATGTCTCCTTGAATCTCATGAGGATATGCCTAGAATGGATAAAAGTATATCCTGGAGATGTCGGGCTCATTACTGTCGAATCCGTGTAATTAATGATGGACGTGGGAGTCCATGTATGGCCCTTGGACCCCCGGGCTGAGTCTGTGGTGGACTCGATCTGAGTTTCGTTCATGACTGTGGGCATGATCAGGCCTGATCAGGCCATACCCTAAGTGCTAGCCCAGTCCAGTTTCTAATTTGGCCATCAAGTTTAAAAGTGTTTTAACTCAAGTTCATCATCAAAATGGTATGTTTCTAAGCTATATATTCTTTATTTGGATGGAGTGTAATGCCCAGATCTTTAATAACAGCTCTAGAAGACCAAAATTATTAATGGCATTCCTTGCTTGGGCAACAACCATTTTCTTCACGTTGTAGAGAGCCTATTATTGTCATTGAGTGGTTAGAGGCATTTAATAGTGCCCCTTCTTTCGTTCTGTTTCTATGTATATATTTTAACTTTCGTTCGTTTGCTCTCAACTACAAAAGAAGCTATCATTTGTTGAATGCAATTGCATTTGAATTCTCTCTTCTTTCCCGACTCTATATATACTAGTTGTTGTGAAGTCTACTAATACTTGCATCATCCTCTCTCTCCTATACTCATATCCATTCTCTCTCTCTCCCTCTCTCTCTCTCTCTCATGGGAACTCAAGCAACATCACCATCAAAAAACCACGCAAGGAACCAGTGTAAGGTATGGAGAAGAACCTTTTTGTTAAATTATCCTTGCACTCCTCCCTCTTCCTATGATTTTCAATGGATATATTTGCTACACAATTAAGATTATTTCAGCAAAACAAAGTTAAAGAAAGCAAAATGAAGATGTTTTACCTTTTTATGTTGCATTGAAAGTTATTCTACTTTATGAGCTTTCTTGCTTCATAGACAGAGGGAGATAAGATAAGAGATGAATTTTAATCCATTGTTTGCTTAGTGCATGAATTAGAAGAAAATATGATTAAAGGTATATAAAATTGATATGATATCTAGAGAAAACCGGATTTAAAAAAACATATTCAATACTTCTACCTTTCATTTGCAATCCTATCCAATATAATCCAATGAAGCAACCAAATCATGTATGTATTTATCTTCTAAGAGAGAGAGAGAGAGAGAGATTGTAAAAGTCCCCTCTAAAAATAATAATGAGATGAATGATTTTTAAGTCACTACATATGAAAACAAATTCATAATCTTTAACTATTATTCCAAAATTTCTATTTTTTTCCCTAGACATATAGAGATATAAAAAATTCAATAGAATCTACCTTTACATGCATATTGAGTGTAATTTTTTTAAGTTAAAGGGGGCATGAATGTCTTTGATGAATCCAATCTTTTGAAAAAACTTAATTGTTGAGTTCAATCAAATATTGAAATAAGCACTTGAAAATCAAATATTCCTGAAGTGCTTATGTATTTTACTCTTTCTTCTATATATAAATGATCTAAGACATAATAAATACATCTATTAATAAAGATTAGAAAAAACAAACTACTTAGCTATTAGACCGTTTATAATTACAAAAAGATTTTCTAAAAGAACAAATGTGACATTATTCATTTTCGTAATCAATTTAATTTTCTTGTCAGTTTAAGAGTTAATTGGCCCTATATCTAAATCTTGATATTTTAATAATAAATTAGTGGATACTACTTTTATTTCATTTTAAAAAAGAAGCAAATAGCACTATTGTTTTGTTAACTTATTGCTTATAGAGCAAGAAAGAGAAATCGGTCGATGATTGGCTTCCCATCACATCGTCGAGGAATGCCAAGTGGTGGTACTCTTCTTTCCATAATGTCACCGCCATGGTTGGT
The DNA here is from genome assembly GCA_034359265.1 of Canna indica. NCBI lineage: Eukaryota > Viridiplantae > Streptophyta > Magnoliopsida > Zingiberales > Cannaceae > Canna > Canna indica. The sequence continues at coordinate 20,185,416 of CP136892.1, forward strand.
GCTGGTGTCCTCACTTTGCCCTACGCCATGGCTGGACTCGGATGGTACACGGATTCATCCTAAAACATATATAATTCTTTTTCTAATTTTGTTGACATGAAACAATCAATATTGCTTCCAATTCAATAAGGGCCCTGGCATTGTCGTGCTCATCCTTTTATGGATCATCACTCAATATACCCTATGGCAAATGGTGGAGATGCATGAGATGGTCCCAGGAAAGCGGTTCGATCGCTACCATGAGCTAGGTCAACATGCCTTCGGCGAGAAGCTAGGCCTCTGGATCGTTGTCCCACAACAACTCATTGTCGAAGTCGGAACCAACATCGTCTACATGGTCACCGGTGGCAAATCCTTGCAGAAGTTCCACGACACTGTATGCTCTGACTGCAAGAAAATCAAGCTCACTTACTTCATCATGATCTTCGCCTCTGTCCATTTCGTTCTCTCCCAGCTCCCTAACTTCAACTCCATCTCTGGTATCTCCTTCGCTGCTGCAGTCATGTCTCTAAGGTACATAACTTTCAAATAACAAAAAACATTCAATTTGAACATCACAATAGTATTAACACAACTTAAATAAAATCTTTTGTAGTTATTCCACCATTGCTTCGGGGGCTTCCTTGGAAAAGGGTAAGGTAGAGAATGTAGAGTATGGACATAAAGGTTCGAGCCAAGTAGAGACTACGTTTAACTTCTTGAGTGCATTGAGAGATGTTGCATTTGCATACGCTGGTCACAATGTGGTGTTGGAAATCCAAGCCACCATTCCCTCAAGCCCGGAAAAGCCTTCTAAGAAGCCCATGTGGAAAGGTGTCATCATTTCCTACGTTGTTGTAGCTCTATGCTACTTTCCTGTCGCTATTGTTGGGTATTGGGTGTTCGGCAACAATGTCGATGACAACATCCTCATCACCCTCAATAAGCCTAAATGGCTCATTGCCATGGCTAACATGATGGTTGTCGTCCACGTTATTGGTAGCTACCAGGTAATTGTTAATATTAGCTTGATTATTGAAGACACTACAAACATAATATTAAATCCTTGATTTCAACATCTTACAATGATGGATGCAGATTTATGCCATGCCTGTCTTCCATATGATTGAAACAATGCTTGTGAAAAAACTCCTCTTCACTCCAGGACTAACTCTTCGCCTTATAGCACGCTCAGTTTATGTTGGTAAGCATTCATTTTCCTTCAGTTAAACCATGCTTGTTTCTTCTATAGTCTTGATGAGCTTAGCAATTCCTACCTCATTTTGCAGCATTTACCATGTTCGTTGGCATGACTTTCCCTTTCTTTGGTGCATTACTTGGTTTCTTTGGTGGTTTTGCATTAGCCCCGACTACATTCTTCGTAAGCTTTCATTACAAAACATGAAACAATGAGTGTAAACCATATTAGATAAGATGGTCCATAGATCAAAAAATAAATCAAACAAATTGAACTATAATTCTGAGTGATGTTTTGTCCTTTTCAGCTTCCTTGCATTATGTGGCTTGCAATTTACAAGCCTAGAAGGTTCAGCTTATCTTGGATCACTAACTGGGTAAGAAGTTAGATAAATCTACAACATTATTTCCATTGATTCTACATTGAAGAAATCACATCTAACAATTTTTTTTGTTGTCAGATTTGCATTATACTAGGAGTTCTATTGATGGTTCTATCACCCATTGGTGGACTACGACATATCATCATAATGGCGAAGACTTATGAGTTTTACTCATAAGTTGACATAGATTCATACACAAATCAATTTGATGTCATATATCGAAGTCCAAATCACACAACATCAATTTGGAGATAAGAGCTATTCACAATGAAATATATTGTGTAATGTGAATTAATTAATGATTGAGGAGAAAGAAGTGACAAATTACTTCTACTATTTATAGTGTAGTTGGTGTTTTAATTTCTTCTCACAAAGCAATATTGCCTTCACAACTTTCTTTGTACATTGGTAACTTCTATTACATCCTATTCAGGTGCAAGATCTTCGACCTTATATATTATGTGAATAAAAGTAAGCATTTGGTTTAACAATATACTTTTTTTTCTTATGATTTGTTAATTTGATTGCTTAAGTAAAACTAAGAGAGTAATAAATAAGCTCATTGGACCGTATCTTAATCTTGCTCAAATTTGTTTGTCAAATATCTTTTAAGCCATATTAGACTGAAATTGTAATTAAAGGAGCCATATGTAATCATTCCATTAATCAACTACATGATCGGAGAGAGTTGTAGAGCTCCATATTGCTTAACGTTCTACTATACATACAACAAAGACAACAAGCTAAAAGTACCTGTGTTTTGGGTGCTTTGGTTCCTAAAAGAAAACAAAGGTGGGTGACAGGGACATTACAAATTACAAGAAGACATTGAACACCTCACGATATTGAGGAAACATGTAAAATCCAAAGTTTGACATGTCCATATCCTACATAATTACTTATCACGAAATACAAAGGCAATCACATAACCACCAAATTAAGCATCCTATATATATATATATGCAAATTAATCGTTAAATAATTAAAGACTATGATTTCACCATGCAAACATGCTTCAGCACAACATGAGGATTTTATTGTAATTTTTAGCTATAAATATAACTCAAAAAGATGCACATTTTCTATCCTAGTTTGGTATCAAGTTGTTGACATATTTTTTTAAATAAATTATTACATTTTGATACATCAAAAGGAGACTTAGTGATTTGGCTATGGAAAGGTCATGCATCTAAGAAACCAATTTGGCAAGAAAATGTGCATCCACTGATCAAAACATTATGTTGCACTGGTTTCATATATATATATATATATATATATATATATATATATATCACCATGAACGGTATCTTCATGCTTTTCTCAGGGGTTTTAGTGGTATCATCTAATCAAATAATCTTAGTTGGCATAATAGTGTCTCCCCTAAAGTTGGTTAGGATTGTTATAGGTTATAGAGTTTCGTGGGTGAAGCCCATTACATATAGTGTTGGTAACAAGAATATGTTCATCAAGCTTGTACTCTCCTGTACTATTTGACTTGCAGAGTAGAGTCATTCTCCTGTACTATTTGACTAAGTGTTAGTGGTAGAGACCTTAATTTGGGTGTTGACACTAGCCATTTGTTCCGATGCTTGTCTAAGTCCTTGACAATCTTTCATATTATGAGCATAATCTTGATCCTTAGTCGCAATATTTTGATCGATCTACTTTACAACCTATAAAAAAGCAAATGCCTAAAAGGAAACTAGCACTGATAGCTAGAGGAAGAAGATGTTGGAGAAATGGTCACACTAGAGGGGGATGAATAGTATGTTATTTAATCTTTTAGCCTAATTTTGATTTTAATCGTTTCATAAACTACTTAGGCAATTTATCAATTCAAGCAATAAGATGAAACAATCAATACGACAATTAAGTACAAACACAAAAGCGAATGAAAAACAATTATTTATTATAGTTTGGCAACACCGCCTACTCCACTACCTAAGCAATGTGCTTAGGATTTCACTCACAAATCCACTAAGTTAAGGGTAGTTTACAATCGAGGACATTTCACCGAAAAGACCTTACACTCACTTGAAAGGCACTTCCACACCCAAAATTATCCACCTTCACACCAAGTGAGCTTTCCCACCTCAATTCCAAAGGAACACTCCTAACCTAGCTTACACAAGTGGATTTATACTTTCTATACCAAGGTAATCACCAAATCATAAGACCACACACTAGGTCTTCTTACACACTTGAGTATTCAATTTAAAACGAAACAAAAACGCATTTAACATAAGAGGAGAGTGTAAATAACTTATCACAACAAGAACAACTCATCTTCTTGAGCCTAGCAACCTTGAATAGCCCTCCAATGATGATTCACTTTCGAATAAGGGATCAAGAGCTAAAAATGAAGCATTAGGTCGAATGAAAGCTTGGGGTTTTACAGGCTGTAGAAAAGTTGGGATCCTGTGGAGATCGCCCAACGGGCAAATTTTTTTGTCCGTTATACGCTCGGTCGATCACCGGCTAATGGCTGATCGACCGCCTGAGTGGCCAGCCATCGACCACGAGGTCATTGCCAATTTGAGTTTTTTTGGCAGAGGTCAAAAATTGGCAATGATCTCGCGGTCGATCGACGGTTGGTAGTCGGTCGACCGGGCAGCGACCGATGCTCATCCAGGTTGATTTTTTTTGTTGTTTTGAGTTTCTACTTTCAAGATTGTGAGTTTTGCGAAGTGCATACATCTTGGAGGCCAACCCAAGTGTTTTTACATTCACTCTAAACACTTCCTAAATTAGGAAACGCCACAGAGACTTGTCGTATTGAGACGATGTCGTGTGCGACGATATCGATTTCAACATCTGACTTTCATGCTTAAAACTTGTTAAACATAGTTTGCTATCATCAAAACAATTATTTGTCACACCTCGATTTAGGCTCACGTGATCGGCCATAATATACATGTCTATACCCTGTAGCATACCCATGCATACAACAACGCAATTATAAATGATACAATGGAAACCAATATGAAATAAATTGAAAGTCCTGAGATGACATAAATAAATGTCCTAAGAAACTACAACTCCAATGATCCAAACTACATCAATATGCATGAAAGAAAAACACGACTTGACTACAACTCCCTAAACTCGTCTGCTACGAGATCAATGATGTTGTTTGCCCCTCCAGCTGCGCCATATCCTCTAGCCAGTACCACACTGGTCAAGCTTTACAAAATAAGTAAATAAACAAACGTGGGAACTCAGTGAGTGATTCTAACGAACCTCCATCTAAATCCTAAACATAAGCATGAAACAGAAAAAAAAAAAAAACATGCTAACATATTCATACACACAGAAATTTATTACATCAGTCGATCGATTGGCACGTCTACTAAGATATGAATATTCGGTCAGGTGGAGCGCCCGACTACAAATGATATCAGGCCTCAACTGGCCATGCCCTCAAGCGGTTTATGTTATCATGCACAATCGTTCGACCTGCAAGAAGCATTACCGGGTTGGGATTTGTCCATCCAACCTTAACTAGAAAATTTAACATTGGTTGGGATTCGCCCGTCCAACCACTCAGGCCTACACCTGCATCTAGCCCTTTCCTGGACTCCCTCAGTCAAGCCTTCAGGTACCTCCCTTTCCTAAAAGGTGTAAGGTAATACTTAACCTCCTATAGAGCATAATTCAGTGTCCCTATTGTAATGCTTCTACGTTGACATTTAGATTTTGACTCTACTTTCAACTGACATCCATGAGTAGGACATGCCACAATGTCATAGACTACATATAAAAAATGTCTCTATAGTTCATCTATCCTTGAAGTGTCATTTATATCATAAGTGATGCCTTATAATTAAAATCCTTGAGGTTAATTTCAGTGTGTTTATTTTGTTCATAGCGTCCCCAACTTGGGACAGCACAACAAACAATTTCAGCTTGAAGCCAAAAAATTTCAGCAATTAATAAATTAATTACAGCATCTAAGAAATCAATTTCTGCAAATAATAATAATTTAATTACAACACCTAATAAATCAATTCCTGCAAATAAACAATTTAATTACAGCACCTAATAAATCAATTTCTGTAATAAATAATTTAATTACAGCACTTAATAAATCAATTTCTGTAACAAATAATTTAATTACAGCACCTAATTAATAAATCAATTCCTGCAATTAAATAATTTAATTACAGCGCCTAATTTCCTAATATCCTAACAACAATATAACTTCCATTACCATTGAGCACATCAATACTTATGATCAATTAGCTTTTAGGTATGCCTTCAATGAACGGATGACCTGCTTCCTGGAGTAACTCATTCATGGTTCCATGAATATTTATCTTACAAAAGAAGATAATTGATTTCTTTTAGGATGCCACTGCAGCATACTATGTTCGACCTTCTTAATATATTGCAACAGTTTTTTTTTTTGTCCTATCCCGACTATAAATTACGCCAAGTTTGCATATGAATAGATGATCTTACTTAAAAGGTCTTTGAATCGGTTGCTACAATTTAAGCAATTAACAATTACAGAAATTGTAGACATAAAAGAGCAGCTTCATTAAGATAGCAAATGAAATATCAATGGAGGAATAATAATAGCGGTCAGGAACATTATTCAGACAATGCAATAACTAAAGCCAAAAAAACCATTTGCAATGTAGTCTATGAAATAGGAAGGATGTTTCTTTTAGTGGAGTTAATCTCAATTGAAGACTCAATTCAAGGATTTAATCTCGAATTCAAGAACCAATCAAGAAAAAAAATTTAGATTTTTCCACCTCAATTAGGGCCGGCAGCCATAGAGAATTTACAAGGGATTGAGGAGAAATCCACTCACCTTAACTAACGAAATGAAGGGAAGTAGACAGGGATGAAGCCTCGCATGACGATCTCCGACGACAGCGAGCAACTCCGGCCAAAGCTAGGTGGTGACACCTCCCCTCCTCTTCCTTGCGATGGCGTGCATGCGGCGCTGAGGGTGGGGGTTTATAAACAAATGAACCACCATTTATAATATTGGATCGGGTCCGGAAGTGCCCACACTCATGAACCACACTCAAGTCAAGCCAAATACCATCTAGCTCAGGGACTCCACCCGGCAAAACAAGGACACCCACGTCCTTTATTAATTACCAGGGATACGACAATAATGAGCTCGACATCTCTGGGATAAAGCTCGACCAATTCCAGGTAGATCCCTATGAGATTCTGGGAGACATCCCTAACATGCACTATAAACAGACACGACACACATTGGGTATGCTCTTGATTCCAATTCCATACCTCCCATATGGAATTATTTCTTACTCGAGCATCAGAGTGTGCCCCGCTAGAGTTGCACTAGACCAGGAGAGGCGAAGGACCACATCACACCGGCTTCAGGCAAGAACATTTGACTCCCACCGTGGAGCCGAGTAAATCTTACCTGCCCCACCATGGTAGCTACCCGGAGTTAGGCGAACGCCGCTGCACATTCCCCCACTGCCTAGAGAAGCTAACACAGTGAGGAGTGATGCTCCAGTGTTTGCCAATCCTATACCTGAAGAGTTACAGCGTGTGGTCAACGACCTCCAAGCGCGGAACCAAAGGTTAGCAACCCAGGTCGAGGCACTAACACAGTCCTGGGAGCAACACCCGGCCGAACACGAGCACCACCACTCGAAATATGATGATGACAACTATCTCGAGAGAGCCGAGGGGCTGACCTTTTTCTTTCGAGATGAGGTCTTCCATACGCACCATCAGAGATAAGAGGAAGGAAGTAAGGTCACAAAGACCGTTCCTCCCCCAATCATCGACTCGGGATCCTTCGCCGAACATATTATGGCAGTTCATCTCCTCGACAACTTCAAACTGGTGACCATGCTTCAGCCTTACGATTGTACGGGTGTAATACTCGTGTTTGTATTTATGATTTTAGGTTGAGACTCAGATTGAGCGCCCGAGCGAGTCGGAGAGATCGCGGTATGAGGTATGGCTCATGTGTGTGTTTATTTAGGTCGATTGAATTACTATTAAGCCTATGTGCACCAGTCGGGTTTTAGGAGTTATTCGGTGTGATTTGAGCAAGTTTTCAACTAGTTTAGCCGTGTAACTTAAGCGAAGGGTAGATCAATCATTTGGCGACTTTAATGATTATTATATATTGTTATTTCTCCCTTAGTGGATTGATGTATGATTGGTTTTGGCCGAATTGTGTGTGAATTAGGAAAAGTTCTAGTGAATCTTGTTGTTATATTAGATAAACCTAAATTTAAATGAAATGGTATGTGTTCTGCATGTTCTTGCTCAATTTGTCCTGTGATTTGGCCTCCTTGAGATTCATTCAGTCATGATAGGGTTATTTTTGGACCGGTTGTGGCTCCTTTGGTTTCAGGATGAATTCCGGAAAGGGCAACTCTATTTCCTTGAATTTTGGGGGAGCGAACTCCCATGGTTTGGCGTGCGATTTCGGTAAAAATTTTGGGGAATGGTGAGGGTCGGTTGTGCCTATTTCTCTTGAGCATGATTTCTGTTTTCACATTGGATTTTGATTTAATATATTGCCTTGCATAATGGTCTATGTGTATTGAACAAATTGTTGAGATTTTTTGTGTAAGCTTTCGGAGTTTTATGGCCGGATTTTGATGAGGGGTTTTACCATGTTTGATCCTCATGAATGAGGAAGATTTCGGGGCTCATTGTCCCTATCCACTTCGTGGATGACTTCAGTGCTTTATCGATCATGTTTCTTGAAGTTTTGGATCAATTCGTGATGTGGTTCTTCTCCTTGGTGTTTGGCCAAGGTCAGCCCTGTTTTGGGACAGATTTTGGGGTGCCGAATACACCTTTTCTTGGGTTGATTTTAGAAATTGTTAAATATGACTCAAGCATATGTATTGTTGTTTTGCCTCTTTTTATAAATTGAGTGGATGAAATTTTTGGAAAGAATTTATATTATGATGAGGCCAAATTTATGATATCTTCTTCCTGGGATTTTGAGTTTAGGGGTGCATGGGGCTTGGTGCGGTTGGTATGCCTGGTAAGTGTTCGATTAAATGTTTCACCAATTTGGTTTGCTAAGATTTCATACTCTATCTCGATTTAATTAAGTGATTTTGGTTGTGGTGATACTTGGAGGCCGCGTGTTGGCCGAGGGTTTCACCCTTGCGCTCTAATTCTCTCAAAAATTATTTTGATAATAACAAACCATGTTTAACGAGTTTTAAGCATCAAAGTCGCAGGTTGAAATCGATATCGTCGCACATGACATCGTCTTGATACGACAAGTCTCCGTGCCATTTCCTAAATTCTCAATGAGCGCACCAAAGTAATTTAGGAAGTGTTTAGAGTGAATGTAAAAACACTTGTGTAGGTTTCCAAGATGTATGCACTTGTGTGAGCACCGATCGTTGGCCGGTCGACCGGCTACCGATCGACGATTGACCGTCAGAGGCCAAAAATTAGCAGTGGCCTCGTGGTCGATGGCCAATCGCTCGGGCAGTCGATCGGCCATTAGCCGACGATCGATCGAGCGTATAATGGGCAGAAAAATTTGCCCGTTGGGTGATCTCCACTAGATCCCTACAAACTTTCTAAACTCTCTCCTTAACAACTACTGATGCCCTAAACCTACATTGAGTTGATATTTGCATCCCCAAGTTTTTTTTTGATCTAATCCTTCATTCCTAGCCTCCTGATACCTTATTCAAAGTGCTTCATCATTGGAGGGTTATTTAAGGTTGCTAGGCTCAAGAAGAGGAGTTGTTCTTGTTGTGAAAAGTTCTCTACATTTTCTTCTTGTGTTAAATGTGTTTTTGTTTTGTTTTATAATTGAATACTCAAGTGTGTTAGAAGATCTAGTGTGTGGTCTTGTGATTTGGTGGTTACCTTGGTATAGAAGGTATAAATCCACTTGTGTAAGCTAGGTTAGGAGTGTTCCTTAGGAATTGCTGTGGGAAAGCTCACTCGGTGTGAAGGTGGATACTTCCTGGTGTGGAATTGCATTCGAAGTGAGTGTAGGGTCTTTCTGGTAAAAAGTCCTCGATTGTAAGTTAATCTTAACTTAGTGGATTTGTGAGTGAAATCCTAAGCACGGTGCCTAGATAGTGCAGTAGGCGGTGTTGCCGAACCACTATAAATTTTGGTGTTTGCATTGGCTGTAGTGTTTGTGCTTACTTGCCATATTAAATTGTTTCTTCTTGTTGTTTAAATTGATAATTTGCTTAACTAGTTTAAGAAACGATTAAATGAAAATTAGGCAAAAAAGATTAGATAACACACTATTCACCCCCCATATAGTGTGACCATTTCACTAACACTTGGTATCAAAGCGGGTCGTAGATTGATGTTTCACCATCTCATCTAAATCTAGTCTCGATCCGAAAATGGCACTAGAGTTGGTAGCATCCATACCACCTAGGTTCGATGAGTCTAACTTTGGTATTTGGAAGGGTAGAATGTACACATTCCTAAAAACACAAGGTTTATGTGTGTTCAACATGGTAAAGATTAGATACATTGAACCCAAGAAAAACATGAATGCATGAGCCCAAGAACAAATAAATATGTTCGAGTCAAATACTAAAGCTATGAATTGCATATTTTGTTCGTTGGAAAATGTTATCTTTGAAAAAGTCATGCATTGTACTTTCACATTTGATATTTGGGCTTGTTTGAATATGCTCTATGATTATGCTAAAATTGAGGAGCATATCACTTTAAATGAGGGAGTTGATGACAATTGTCATACTCATAGTTCTAATGAAGTTTTTGAAGCCCATAGTGTATCTAGTCAAAAGAGTACAAAAAGATAGAAGAGAAAGGTGATTTATCACCTATGCAAGGAAAAAGGCATGTGAAGAAGAATTGCCATACCATGAAGAACAAGGCAAAAAGTGTTGGGACGGGAATAAGAAAACGCATCGGAAATAGTAATTTAAAAATTTGAAACTATCCCGAAAACAACGATCTTCTTTAGCAATATTAAGGAATTCAATCAACATCGGAGATGTGGGAGATGATATACCTCAAACCACGGTCGGTATGGCTGATCTTATCCCCGTCTTGAGATGCACACATGCACTTCCTCCAACGATAGTCCACACCAAGCACCTCGCAACAATAGGGGCAGCGAACACCGGGGCTCGTTGTGGCTTAACGAAGAAGATTTCTCAATCTCGAAATCCACCTAGGCACGGCCGGCCCTTCCACCAAGAACCGAGCACCAAAAAGGGAGGAAGAGCAAATGAGAAAACCACATAACGAGAGGGTAAATAAAAGAATACCTTGCTGTCCTTCTTGGAATCCTCCAAGAAGATGAAGTCGGCGGCACACCCAAGTAGAAGACACCTTTAATTCGGCTTCACCAAAAGCCCGGGGAAAGAGGAGGAAGATGGCCGGCTACCAATGGAGGGGAGGAAGAACTAATTCACCAACCCACACCCATGGGGTGCTCGGCCACCATTTATAGAGAGGGGGGGCGGTTACAAGGTAGACTCGGTCCCCCCTAAAAACTCTATCACAGGAATTCAAAATTTTGGGGTTTGCCTCCAAATATAATTCATATTTTGATGGCTTCATAATTAATTAGAAATTAATTAAATCCAATAAAATATAAACTTTAATTTATCTTCATAAATTAAGAGCCTATAAATAAGAATGATAATTATCTAAACAAACCAATTCCCTAAAAGGTAGGAAAGTTGTTTAACTAAATAATTAAATTTCTTATTTATTAATAGAATTGTGATTTATACTCATAAATCATATATCTATTAATTTTATGATTTATCTCCATAAATTATATTTTATTAATTAAAATTTATCCAAATAAATTAATTCCTAATTAATCGACTAGGCTCATGGTTGAAAACTAATTTTCCCACCACATATATTTGATTCAAAATTAAATTATATTTAATTCATAATTAAATATATTCCCGGTCAAGTAGTTAATTAAATATTTAATTATAATTAAATTTAATCAACTATATGAAATATTGGTTCCCGACTTTCATATCTACTCTAGCCAGAGATTCCCGAGTCGACACTTGTAGGGACACATAGGACATTATCTCCTCTTACTAGGAGTAACCGATTCCATATTGGTTGCTCACCTACCTCTATGAATGCTTCCCCATGCCCAGTAATACCTGACACATGACGTTGAGGGCCACGTAGGGATAGAACCAAAGCAATGAGTTGTCACTCACAAGGTAATCATGACAACCTCAGATCCAAGAACTGCTTGCACCTACTATCACATGAGTAACATCCTATTGACACTTATGTAAGGATTCCATTCTGTGTTCCTCATGTAGGTCTGTTCAGTGAACTCATTTACTAATGAGCACCTGCACTTGTATATTAAAGACGACTCATACGTAACTGTGAGATCAGCTACCCCCTATCGTATAGGGCATATACCAAGTGCAGTAGTCTATCCGGAATCACCAATCCCCTAATCGGTGATCCTATGACTAGGAACAATTAGAACAAGGGCATTTGGATTCTAAGTCTCACTAGCATGATCATCATGGCCTTAGAATCATTTGCCCGAATTCTTGGGGTTCATCATAATCTTTATAAATAAAGATGCAACATATGATGAAAGTTGCCTCAAAAGTTGATTACCCTTGAATAGTCCTTGTACACATTGACATGTGATTGGCTCAAGGGCACTATTCCTTTCAATCTCTCACTTGCACTTTAGTCAATCATCCTAGTATCCGTATACCAATTTTAGTGGTGATCGAATCTACTGCTGTGGCAATCTGTTTAATCTACATCAATGTCTTTCAATCATCACTTCTTTCCAACGATGAGTGACACCGCTTTTTAAGAAAAGCAATGATTTTCGCGGGATCTTAGTTCCTTAACTTTGAGCAACAGTCCTAGTATTGTCATACAATACCGGTGCTGAACTGGCAACCTCAGGAATAGCTCCAAATGAATGATAAACTCCTTTATCCGATGCTATCCTAAGTGGTAGAGTAAGTAGCAAAGTATAAAGCCTTAGTCACCTTATCAGTTATAGTACCCAGCTAGGAATACTTTCCTGCTTACTGCACCACCATTAAAGGTATCCTTATACCATCATATAGAGCACCTCTCATCCTTCTCAAGTGCCTGAGAGAGTTCTCCACTTGCTCTTCAATGTTATTCTCTAGGGTTTTGCTCGAAAACTGCCAAATACCTCTAAGATATAAGCAATATCAAGCCAAGTGCAAAGCATCACATGATGGATCCCACTGCCGAAGCATAATAGATTGCTCTCACACTTTTTATTTCCTCAGATGTCTAAGGAGACATCATCTTGAAGAGACTGATGCTATATATGACTCATAGGCAAGTAACCTCTTTTTTACTATCTTCTATGCTAAGCCTCCTTAGCATTGTATCAATATACATGGGCTGGGGCAATCCTGGCATCCTTTCAGACTTATTCCCAATAGATCTTAATACCGATTATATAAGAGGCTTTTCCCACATGTACCATGGAGAATCAATATGGGTAATAATTGGAGTATGGGAACTTGTTTTTCCCACAAGTATGTCATACAATATGACTACACTCTCACTAAACACCTTGTCTGTACAAGGTTCAACCACGTTTCTGATAAAATCAAAACCCTTTTGACTATCTCATCAAAACAGATGTTTTAACTCTTTGATGCTAGCTGTAGTCCATAAATGGACCTATGCTACTTGCATACCTTACTCGGTCCAACCGAGGATACGAACTCCTCTAGCTATGTCATATAGACTTCTTCATAACGGAAGAACGCAGTCTAGACACCCACTAGCCAGATTTCGTATTCATAGTACGCACTAATGGCTAGCAATATCTTAATGGACTTGAGCACTATAACTGGTGAGAATGTCTTATTACAGACAAGCTATTGTCTGGGTTTGATCTTATTCACAACCAGTCTGATCTTATAGGTCCACATCTTGCCAGCTCCTTAGATCTTTCCTAAAGATCCACCTGCACCCTATATGAGTTATCCTTTTTGAGCTGGTCAACCAAAGTTCGTACTTGGTGTGAGTCCAGTTTGGATTTGCATAATGCCACCGCATAGTGTCAATATATTTGACCATTAAGAGATCGCAGATTGCCTGAATCTAGATCATACCCTATGGCTAGATATCATCACTCAGGCAGTCTACGTAGTCTCCTAGAAGAGTGATGAGAAGTAATAATTACATCGATTGGTTTAACTTGTGGACTTTCCACTAGTTGTTGCGATTTTATTTGTGGTTACTGAACTTCACCAAGCTCAACATATCTTCCACTCCCACTTTCCTCGAAAAACTCTTTTTTCTCAGAAAATGATGACAAAACTCCTTTAGTTCAGTTGGGACAACTTGATACCCAAAACACTTTTAAGGGTACGCCTCAACATTTGCACCTGATCAAGTTTGTCATACCTAGGCAAGCTCAAATCATGAGAGGTCTTAGACTCCATTTCTTATCATTCCATATCTTATATGGTGTATCAGAGACATACAAACTTATGACCGCTACAATAGCTTATCCCCTGAAAAGAGATTGGAAGCTAAGTATGAATTACATCATATCCAGAAGGGTGTGATTCCTCCTTTCAGACACACCATTGTGTCAGGAAGGGTTCATACATCGACAATCTTATTGTCTTCGAGATAATTCATAAATCTAGTGGATAAGTATTCTTTGCCTCGATCCAATTAAAGGCCTATAATACCTTTTCCAATATGTTTCTTTAACTTTACCTTCATACTCCTTAAATGATTCAAAGGTATCGGGTCTGTGCCGAAACAAGTGGACGTACCCATGCCTAATCATATCATAGGAGTATTCTTTCTGGCTTGAGTTGTTATCGGCCTGCATACACCTATGTTGGCCAACTCTAATCAACTCAGTGAGCCTTTCGCCAGGTTTGGTGAACAGAGACTCGATCAGAATATTCTTGAGACACACTTCTCAAATTCTGACTACGACTCATAATCGCCCAAAGTCATAAAAGCTAGAAGTAGGTGAGGTTAATTTTATCTCTTTGTGCATTCGTACAAAAAATATTTATCATTAACTTCAAAACCATTAAACCAATTGAGACGTGTCCAGTCGCATACAACTCATCAGAATGTTCATGCGGCAACTATTGCCTTTTAAAGAACTTTTCACAACCTTGTTCAGGCAACAAAGGAAAAATGACGTTCTTATATCAACACTGGAGCAAATCAATTATACAATTCAATGGTCTTTTCCAAATAGCAGACTTATACAATAGGTTCCTACGGCTAAGATACAACTGTTGCGCCTATCGCCTTCCCGAAGGTCGTAGTTGCCTTCTGTCAAGTCTTCTACTTTTCTTCTTCTCCTGCAACATCTTGCAGATGATCATTGATATCAAATACTCAGTATTGAATACCACAAAGTAGAGTTTAATGACGAAGTATTTTCTGTAATGTACGCACCTGAAGCAGCGGTTTCAAAAAACCATCTTCAATTTTAACTCTGTAAAATACTCTTTGTAGTTGCACTTCCAGTGGCCATTTTTACCACAATGGTAGTAGGTGCTATTGGGAACAACTTTCCCTTTCTTCTTGATATTTTTCATGGGTTTCACAGTTTTATTTTTCACTTTGTTCTTAACAGAGTATAACTTTGCCTCAGACGCATCTCCCACTAACAAGAATGTGTCATTATCCTTCATAAGGTGGGACTCAATAGTCTTCAACATATTAAGGAGCTCGGTAAGCGAGACGTCCTGCTTGTTTATGTGGAAGTTATCAACAAACCATGAAAATGAATCTGGGAGGGATTGGAGCACTAAGTCCTCACATAGTTCCCTGTCCATGGAGAACCCCAACCTCTCTAACTCCTTAATCAAATTGATTAGTTTGAGAACATGGGTCTCAACAAGAGTGTTATCCTCCATTTTGGCATGGAATAGTTGTTTAGATAGCTTGTACCTGATCTATCCTCATATACAACAACTTGAGGTAATCAAGGATAGCTTCGGTATGCAAATGTTCATGCTGCTTTTTCAACTCATCGGATATGGATGCCAGCATTATGCACTGAACAGTGGTGCTATCTTCACTTCAAATTTAATTTCTTGCAGCTTCTCATAAGTCACCCTCTCTTCCTTGGTGTAACCCCCTTCCCCAAGGGGGGCATCGGTCCCGGAGAATTAAGAATGTGAGGGAGATTCTCATAAATGAGATGATCCTAAAATTTCGCATCCAATCGACATAATTTGGTCCAGTTAATTTATTTTCATTGATGAAGCAATCTAACGACGGTAAAGGTGACATGATATGCTACAAAGAAATAAAGACATAAATGAGCACATAGTCTACATGCATGTTTATTGAGGTCTTTTAATTAAACATGTCTCCCACAAATTTTCACGATTCCATAATATCCTCCGATTTGGGAGCGGGAAGCCCTCGTTGGTAGACTTCCTTAGGGGAAAAATAGAACCCCATTTCTCCTACTCGGGTCTCGTAAGTAACACGATAAACCCTAATAGGTTCATGGGCAGGTAATGTTGGCTTTAGGTTTTCAACCTTGGTCTTAATCTCGGTTTTGGTGATAACAAACATGGAACTAATATTTCGTTGAGAAATCTTTCAGGTTCCATGTCCTCGATCGGATAAATCAGAGAAATCGATAAATCAGAGAAAAGCTCTCCAAGTTGATGCTCATTGAAAGCCGGAACCCGGAAATGAAGCGCGGAAGAAAAAGGGCTAAAAAATCAATTTCAGCCTAGGTTCGGTCGACCGGGCGGTCGACTGAATAGGGTTAGAAAAATGGTAGTAGCCATCTCGGTCGACCGAAGGATGCCGCAAAGCGGCAGTAGCTACTTCGGTCGATCGGGCAATCAATCGATTGAAGCCAAAATTTGGCAGAGGACGCAACAAAGTTGCGTCGATCAACCGACGGGTCGACCGGATTGCGGATCACAGGTTCTACGTATGGCGGTCGACCCGTCGGTCGATTGCACAGAGAGAAAATGGCAACGGTCGCTCGAGCGATCGATCGATTGGTCGATCGGCCAATCGATCGAGTATTTGTAACAGATAGTTTTCTACCAGTTGAGTTGTCGTTTCATTGAGAGGTATAAATATCATTCATCTAACCTCTAAAACTTCACTTCTCCCACTCTTACAGATTTGATTGAGCCTTCTAAAGGGAGATTTGAGCCTTCAAAGGATTGATCAACAATGCTTTGTTCTTCCATGAACATTTTCTCAAGCACCCACCATTCTTTCTCAACTCGGGTTTTAATACGAGCTCTATTTCTTGGCGAGTTGAAGACGTCGAAGGCTTGGAAAAGAACACTTGATCTTGGTTTCATTTCTAAGCTATTTTCATTGTAATTTTAACTATTTATTTGAACTTGTCTTTATTGGATTTGAGATTGTGAAGACCTAGGTTGTTAGGTCTTGTGTGCAAGTGGTATCCTTGGTATAGAAGGGGTAAAGCCACTTGTGTAAACAAAGTTTACTATGATTAGTTGAGTTGTCCCTTAGGTTAAGGTGGAAGAGTGCTCTCGGTAAGAAGGCGGAGACTTTCGGGTGTGCAAGTACCTTAGGTTGAGAGTGAGACTCTTCGAGTCAAAGTCCTCTGTGTAAGGGAAACATCATTAATCTAATAAAACAAAGTTTGGAAATCCTAAGCGGGGTGCTTAGGTAGTGGAGTAGGCATTGGGGCCGAACCACTATAAATTTCTGTGTTTGCATTGATTTATTGGTTGTATTTATTGCTTTACTATTTATCGCTTCTGCATCTAATCTTTTAATCGTAAATTGCCTAAATAAGTAATCATACGAATAAAATTGAAATTAGGCAATAAGAATTAGATAACACACTATTGTTGCAATTTCGACTACATTTGTTATCAGAGCGGGTCGTGGATTGAGATTTCACCATATCGCTACGTCAAGTCTCGATCCGAAAATGGCACTAGAGTTGGTAGCGTCTACACCTCCTAGGTTCGATGTGTCTAACTTTGGTCTTTGGAAGGGTAGAATGTACACTTTCCTAAAGACTCAAGGCCTAGGTGTTTTTAATATGGTAAAGTCAAAATACATAGAACCTAAGGAAAATATGAATGCATGGACCCAAGAACTAATTGATAGGTTTGAATTAAATGCTAAAGCTATAAACTGCATCTTTTGTTCTTTGGAAAATAATGTCTTTGAAAAGATCATGCATTGTACTTCTGCATTCGATATTTGGGCTACCTTAAACATGCTTTATAATTTTGCAAAAACCGAAGAGCTCAATACATTTGATGAGGGGAGTGATGACAATTGTCATCCACCCAATACTAATATGGTTTTTGAAGCCCATAGTGCCTTTAGTCATAGGAGCACTAAAAGTCAGAAAAGGAAGGTGATTTGCCTTGTGTGCAACGAAAAAGGGCATGTGAAGAAGAATTACCCTACCACAAAAAACAAGGCAAAGAGAAGGTCAAATGCTTCCACATCATCCTACTCAAGTGAAGCATCCTCCTTTCATGACAATGAAGCCATCTCAAAAGAATGTCTCATGAATGATAACAATGAGGTACACTCCACTTCTTCTAGTCATGTTAATAATAATGATAGTATTAACTCATCTAGTTCTCATGATTTTGATGAATTGATGGATGAGTATAAAATCATGTATGCCTTGCTCTTAAAAAAGGATAAGGAAAACAAAAGGATTAAAAATGAGAATTCTAGACTTAGTTCATATGTGCATGCTCTAGAATTAGAAAATGAGAAATTAAAATCTAGCTCATTTGATCCATGTTGAAACTTGAGCTTAAGGACTTAAAGCTTGAAAATGAAAACTTGATAAATGGTTTCAAAATTAAGAATGAGATTTTGAAAAATGAAAACTCAAAAATCAAAAAAGAAAATTATATGTTGAAATCTCAAATGCATGCTTTACATAACTCCATGATTGATTTGAAAAATGAGGTTCTAAACCTAAACAACAAAATGAATGAAATGAAAAATATTTCCTCATTTAAGAATTTTTAATAGAAATGATTTTTCAAAAAGGAATGTTTATGCTAATGTTAAATCTCATGTTAAACATTCTACTTTTAAACCTCAAGATCATAAGAAGAGGAATGATGTTTCCAAGAATGCTTATACTCATCATGTTTCACATGACAAGCATTCTAATAATAAATCTCATGTCCATAGCAAAAATAAAAAGAAATTTAATGGACATTGCTTTTGTTGTGGTTCATATGGCCATGCAATCTACGATTGTGCATTTAAGAAGAATCCAAGTGTTGCTAAGACACTTTGGATACCTAGGCCAACTAATACCCAAGGACCCAAAGCCATTTGGGTACTAAAGGTTTCTTGCTCCATTATAGGTGGAGCTACCACACAAGGGTAAAGAAAATTGAAGAATTGAAGTTGACCATGGACTTCAATGAAGAATCCATCTTTGGTTGCAACTTCAAGCTATCATGATGCCTTGGGTATGAAAATTGGCATCAAAGACTTTGGTATCATCTCCTATACCCTCTTGCTTAAATTATAGTTGGAGTTTGATATATGCTTAATATTAGTAGATTTTTCTCTCTTGATAAAGTTTCAAAAACATTTTTGATTTTTGATTTCCGGTCTCCTCAGAGACCTATGTGGCTTGTAATGGGCCTAAGCGACCTTGCGGTTCTAAGTCATAGGCTCATTGTGGCCTTTCGGTTTTCAACTAATAGGAAGGGTCGGAGATCATGTTTTCATATTTATTATATTTGTGATCTTTTAAAATTCGTTTTGGTATGACTTGATTTTATTTGAAACGGATTTCAAACCATTTAGCAAATTGATCTTTGATAATGATACTTGATGCGTCTCTATGCTTTTTGGTTGAGTTAATTTGCTAAGTAGCTATATTTTCTCTAAAATATTAGTGTATCTTACTTGCAAGTTATAAGTATTTTAGGAAGGTTAATAACTAGGAAGAAAAAGATTAGTTTGGCAAATTATCATGAATAAGGTATAATTTTGATAAATTCAAATCTTAGTGTTATACCTCAATGCTTAAGCTTAAATTATGTCTCAATACTCATGATTATAATTACATGATAACTCTTTGAATTCTCATGAGAAGGTAGAATTTTAGCACTTTGATTCGTTTTGATCTCTTTCATTCGTTTGGATAACATGTTAATTCTTTAAAATGAATCTTTACTATCTAGCATAGGTTGAGATTTTTAAATGAAACCTTGCATTGACCCTTTGCTATTTAATAAAATAGCTTGCTAGTTTGGCATACTATTTCATTATGATAATAATGAAGCCTACTTGCAAGTTAAGAAAGTGGTACACATAGGAAAGCTATGCTATAATGAAGAAAAGTGAAAAAGTAAATGACAAGTTTGGCAAAAATCTATTGAAAGAGGTATGAATCATTTTATCCAAAATCTTAATATAATTCTTGAATATTCATGCTTAATGATGTCTCTATATACTCATGATTGAATTTGCATGATAAATGTTTGAAGTTTCATGAGTAGGCAAAATTTTGATAACTTAGGCAATTTCATGATATCTTGATTGAATGAAACTTGCTCTAGGTTAAAATTCTTATTAGAGACCTCATTTTGAGTAAACACCCAACAAACATATTTAGATACATATATCACATGAGTCTAGGCGTTTAAAACTTGAAAATTTATGTCTAGATGAACAAATACAATTGCTATTTCACTTTAAGGGACTTAAGCTTGAAAAGTTTGACCCAAGTCAATAAATCGACTTGGAAACTTTATTTTAAGTCCAAAATTCATAAACATATTTAGGAATTGGTATGATATGTTTCCATTCACTTAGAATGAAAAATTCATATGAATACCTCTTTTGAACCAAGTTGACCCAAGTCAACCAATTGACTTAGTGGTCTCATTTTCAATCCATATTTGAGAAGCATGTTTAGATTTACTCATGAGAGGTATTCATAGGTTTAAGTTTGAAAAATCATGAGTAAATGATAAGATTGACACTTAGCAAGTTTCATGACAACTAGCTTAGTTTTGAATGAAACCATGCTAAGTTGATATCTTGACTTAAGAAATAAAATTTTCATTTTAAACTTGACATACACTCTTTACATGATCATTTTATGGTGTCGTAAAAGTTTGAATGAAAATTGAACATATTTTAAGAATAACTGAAAATTAAGAAAATGCCATTTCACCCAACAATTGGTATGCATTTTCAGTTATTTCTAGAGAAATATAAAAAAAATCATTTTTAATTGATTCTTGAAACTGCACCATCACTGAAAAATCTAGGTTCTTCAGTAAAATTTTTGAAAAGTTTCATCAAGAACCTAATTTATAATAGAATTTTGAAGTTAGATTTTGAGAACACAAAGTATCATCCTTCTTGAAATATCAATCTTTTCGATACTTTGATTTTTCTTCAAAAACTTCAAATGAAAACTTATGTATACCATTTGGATTCCATTTCTAATATCATTCACACAATTTCTTGAGTAAAATCATTTCTAGGAATGATTTTGATATCTTGGATGATAGCTAGAAATAGCTAGGAATGAAAAATGAGCTTAGAAAATTCATTTTGAGTTCAAACTTGATACATACATTTCAAATAATAATTAAAATTCATTTCAAATGACAATTCAACAATTGGTATAAAAAAATTTCGTCCAAAAATTGGTATCAAAAATTTTCGTCGAAAATATGATTTTGTATAGACTTCAAAGTTTGATTTTTGAAAACTTGAAGTATAGTTTAACCTAAGTCAACAACAAAACTTAAAAATTTCTTAAGCCCAAACTTGATTCATAGACTTACATTCTCTCATGTTTGATGTCTAGATGCCTAAATATGAGAAAACATGAGTAGATAGCAAAACTTGATACTTAGCCATTTTGATGTTTTCATGCTTAATTCGAATGAAACTGTGCTAAGTTGAAAATTTGATTAAATGACATTAGTTTCACTTCAAACTTGATATACATGATTTAAATAATCATATCTTGGTATTTTGAAAGTTTGAATGAAATCTAAAAATGTCATGAAAAATATATGAGTACATTCATACTTCAACAATTGTTATCATACTTGAGTGCATACATGATTTAGGTTTGGATTCTATCTATCACTCTTTGAAATCATGTATGATTTAAGTTTCATATTAAATATTTTTTTTCATCCCTTTGCTTGAGATTTTCATGTGTCATAAAAAATAATCTTTAGAGTCTAAACTTCATAAAAAAAATAGTTGTTTTTCATCCCTTTGACTAGATTGACCTTTCTTGCCCTTTTTGATTGATGTCAAAAGGGGGAGAAAAGTATAGGAAAAAAGGGGAGAAAATTATAGGTAAATGGGGAGAAAATTATAGGTAAAGGGGAGGAAAATATAGGAAATCCATGCATATTGATAGGGGGAGAAACCCCTTAGTTGATATCCTATATGCTTTAATGAATATATTTTCTTAAGGATGTTTGTCATCATCAAAAAGGGGGAGATTGTTGGCTTTAGGTTTTCAACCTTGGTCTTAATCTTGGTTTTGATGATAACAAACATGGAACGAATATTTCATTGAGAAATCTTTCAGGTTCCATATCGAGTAATGTTCGATGTCCTCGATCGGATAAATCGGAGAAATCGATAAATCGGAAGGACATTGACCGTCGCGCTCGGATTCGACTTGGAATTTCTCGAAGCTCGATGAGTTCACCAAAGTCACATTGGACGAGTCCAAAGATCAAATGAAAAGCTTTCCAAGTTGATGCTCGTTGAAAGCCGGAACCCGAAAACGAAGCGCGGAAGAAAAAGGGCTGAAAAATCAATTTCAGCATATGTTCGGTCGACCGGGCGATCGACCGAATAGGGTTAGAAAAATGGCAGTAGCCATCTCGGTCGACCGAAGGATGCCGCAAAGTGGCAGTATCTACTTCGGTCGATCTGGCGGTCGATCGATTGAAGCCAAAATTTGGCAGAGGACGCAACAAACTTGCGTCGGTCGACCGATGGGTTGATCGGATTGCAAATCACAGGTTTTGCATCTGGTGGTCGACCCATCGGTCGACCGGAAAGATAGAGAATGGAAGCGGTCGATCGGTCGGTCGACCGGCCAATCGACCGAGCATTTGTAACAGATAGTTTTCTACCCGTTGAGCTGCCGTTTCTTTGAGAGGTATAAATATCATTCATCTAACCTCTAAAACTTCACTTCTCCC
This sequence comes from Canna indica, assembly GCA_034359265.1. Classification (NCBI taxonomy): domain Eukaryota; kingdom Viridiplantae; phylum Streptophyta; class Magnoliopsida; order Zingiberales; family Cannaceae; genus Canna; species Canna indica. Next base: position 20,208,148 of record CP136892.1, read on the forward strand.
ACTCTTACAGATTTGATTGAGCCTTCTAAAGGGAGATTTGAGCCTTCAAAGGAATGATCAACATCGCTCTGTTCTTCCGTGAACATTTTCTCAAGCGCCCACCTTTCTTCCTCAACTCGGGTTTTAATACGAGCTCTATTTCTTGGTGAGTTGAAGGTGTCGAGGGCTTGGAAAAGAGCACTTGATCTTGGTTTCATTTCTAAGCTCTTTTCATTGTAATTTTAACTATTTATTTGAACTTGTCTTTATTGGATTTGAGATTGTGAAGACCTAGGTTGTTAGGTCTTGTGTGGAAGTGGTATCCTTGGTGTAGAAGGAGTAAAGCCACTTGTGTAAACAAAGTTTACTAGGATTAGTTTAGTTGTCCCTTAGGTTGAGGTGGAAGAGTGCTCTCGGTAAGAAGGCGGAGACTTCTAGGTGTGGAAGTGCCTTAGGTTGAGAGTGAGACTCTTCGAGTCAAAGTTCTCTATGTAAGGGAAATATCATTAATCTAGTAAAACTATGTTTGGAAATCCTAAGCGGAGTGCTTAGGTAGTGGAGTAGGCATTGGGGCCGAACCACTGTAATTTTTTGTGTTTGCATTGATTTAGTAGTTGTATTTATTGCTTTACTATTTATCACTTCCGCATCTAATCATTCAATCGTAAATTGCCTAAATAAGTAATCATATGAATAAAATTGAAATTAGGCAATAAGAATTAGATAACATACTATTCGGCCCCACTCTAGTGTTGCCATTTCGACTACAGGTAACTCTTTACCGATCACATCACTATGTGACTTCCATATGTTTTTGCCTCTAGGGCATCCAAGCCCTAGTTGAGTCGGACCCATCGTTCGTATGCCCTAGTGAGAAAATAACCACCCTTGAGTGTAGGTCAACAAGGTAAGTCACCTTCAAGCCGATAGCAAAGACACAAGTCGGATACGTGCCTTATGAGGTAGAATGTGTCTATCAGCACAAAAGGCCTTGTGTGTACACAACAAACCCGTTATGACACTTGTTCCTCATAACGATGGAAGACGTGACCTATATTCCTAACATCTTAGCAATTCTGTTAGGGACTTTTTGATTTGCCCGAGCAACGACGAATCACGACGGAATGTTTCCTACATGTTTGTAAATATATTTTTGTGTCCATGTAATTTTGCCTTTTATTATAGTTCGTACTTGTAAAATCTCTTGTGCGATCCTCGGGTGCCCACGGTATGAGTTGGATACATTTTGAGGTCAATCGATGCTTGGTGCGTGCGTTACGGCTAAGCCGAGCAGTTTTGCTGCATTCGTCAAGGTCGTGGCCATGAAAAATCACCATCTTGCATGACCATGATTTTTTCATGCTCCTCGTGCTTTTGGGAACATTGGGGGTGGCACTTGGGGGTTAGGGGTCTCTTGTATAATGTAGGAGAGCATTGGCAAACAAAATGGTTGTCTTGGGCGGAGACAAACGAGTGGCCCATATGGGCATGCGACATGTCGATCTTCGCCCAAGACAAATGCGGAGCTCATCCTACACCAAGTTTTATATTTTGTTGCGTCTATAGTTCTGTAGTTGTTGTTTTACTTTACGCCTTCAATACCATTCGGTCAACATGGTCTTTTGGGGGCGCGGATATGGAGCGCAAGGTTGGCACGTGGACCAATGTATGCCCCGCGATGTTAAGTCGGGAAGCTCAATTCGGGATAGATTCAATATGATAGGCTTATCCCTTGCACGGGATGCAAGGGTGCCGCACAGGTTCTTTCGCACTAAATAATTGGTCCATGACAGTTGGTATTAGAGCAAAGTTGGTATGAGAATGAGAATTGCAAGCCTCCAACAGAGAATGCCCTCGATGTAGACATAGCCGACGTACATTCCATTTGTGACACTCGAGTTGCTGATGCAGTGAACCCAGTTGATGAACCTTTCGACTGTTGTATTCGGGGAGGCAAGAATGCATTGATTGATGTGAAGATTGTGACTTTTGCACAGGGCGGATGGGCCCCTAAGACGTAAAGTCGTTTTCACGCAGAGCAAATGGCTCTTAAGTCGTGTGTGTAGAGCAGATCTCTCAAATGACGCACAGTGGAGCGCAGAGCAGACTCTCTCATAAGACGCAAAGTCTTGCGCATAGCAGATCTTCAGTAAGACGCATATGGTGCGCAAAGCAGACTCTCTCATAAGACGCGAGGATAGTGCACAGGATGTTGTCCCCTAAGATGCAGCGCAGAGTCGATGGCTCGTGAGTCACCAAGTTTGTGTGCAGGGCTGATGACCCCTATGATGCAGCGCATAGCATATTCCTTGTGAGATGCCAAGTTGGTGCGCAGGGCTGATGTCCCCTAAGTCGCAAGGTTGGTGCGCTTATCAAGACGACCTTTAAGACGCAATATTGAAAAATCTAAACCAAGCACTAGAAAAGAACAGTTGTGGTGTGGCAGCAACGCTCTTAGTGCGGAGAGTTGGTGGACGTTGTGATCCGATTGGAGAAAATCCCTCAAGTCATGATTCTAGGAGCAGCGTAAGACTTGAAGCTCGTTTTGATGGGCTCGAAGGGAGGCACCATGACCTCTGCGGGGAACGAGTGAGCAAGCAGTGATTCGTAAGAGTTGAAGCTCATTGAGATGGGCACGAAGAAGGGCGCAATGACTCCTGTGGGGGGCAAGTGAACAAGCAGTGATCGGCTCAAAGCTGCGGTGGAGGCAATGCTCTAGTGTGGTGCGGCCACGAAACTACTCATCACTTGGGTATTGAACAATGACACCCAGATGTTATCCGAGATGAGCATTGCTCGAATGCTCATTAAGTCTAGGACTTTTCATTGCCCAACAAAAAAGGGACTTGGTGAATTGAGTAATATTTTCTTGGGTTCCTTCACGCGAGCGTTGCTCAACGGTGCTCGTGTGCCTCACAAAGTCTGGGACCCTCATAGCCCAGCAACACCGAGACTTGGTGAACCCAGTAGCTATTTCTCGGTGTCCATTCAAACGAGCGTTGCACAACGACACTCGTTTGTTCCACAAGTCTGGGACTTTCATTGCCCAGCAACGAGTTTGGGAATCTCAAAGCCCTTTCTCACAACAACAGGAGATGATGAAATTCAATGATGTTCCAATTAGTCATTTCTTGGTGGTGGACTTTACGGCAAAATTTGAAATGTTGCGGTGCCACTACGACATGTCGTTACTCGGGCGGTAGTCCCTTCGACCACTTGTGAATAATTCACTTCAGCAATTGCAGCCTGTGCCAGAAAGGCGATGCGGCCGAGGCGAGTTCGACGAGGACGTCAAAGCCTGAAGTGGTGGAGGATGTTAGGGACTTTTTGATTTGCCCGAGCAACGATGAATCAGGGCGGAATATTCCCTACATGTTTGTAAATATGTTTTTGGGTCCATGTAATTTTGCCTTTTATTATAGTTCGTACTTGTAAAATTTTTTGTGCGATCCACGGGGGCCCACGGTACGAGTTGTATACATTTCGAGGTCATTCGACGCTTGGTGCGTGCGTTACGGCTAAGCCGAGCAGTTTTGCTGCATTCGTCAAGGCCGTGGCCATGGAAAATCACCATCTTGCGTGACCTTGATTTTTTCATGCTCCTCGTGCTTTTGGGAACCTTGGGGGTGACACTTGGGGGTTAGGGGTCTCTTGTATAATGTAGGAGAGCGTTGGTAAACAAATCGGTTGTCTTGGGCGGAGACGAACGAGTGGCCCATATGGGCATGCGACATGTCGATCTTCGCCCAAGACAATTGCAGAGCTCGTCCTACACCAAGTTTTATATTTTCTTACGTTTATAGTTCTGTAGTTGTTGTTTTACTTTATGCCTTCAGTACCATTCGGCCAACATAATCTTTCGGGGGTGCGGATATGGAGCGCTAGGTTGGTACGTGGACCAACGTATGCCCTGCGATGTTAAGTTGGGAAGCACAATTCGGAATGGATTTGATATGATACCTCCAACTAAAAAATTGTGCCCTGCGATGTTAAGTTGCGATGCAAGGGTGCCGCATGGGTTCTTCTGCACTAAACAATTGGCCCATGACAGTTGGTATTAGAGTAGAGTTGGTATCAGAACGAGAATTGCAACCGTCCAACTAAGAATGTCCTCGATGTAGAGATAGCCGATGTACATTCCGTCTGTGACGCTCGAGTTGCTAAGGCAGTGAACCCAGTCGATGAACCTTTCGATTGTTGCATTCAGGGAGGCAAGCATGCATTGATTGATGTGAAGATTGTGACTTTTGCGCAGGGCGGATGGGCCCCTAAGACGCAAAGTCGTTTGCACGCAGAGCAGATGGCTCTTAAGTCATGTGCGTAGAGCAGATCTCTCATAAGACGCACAGTGGTCCATAGATCAGACTCTCTCATAAGACGTAAAGTCCTATGCATAACAGATCTCTAGTATGATGCACATGGTGGGCAAAGCAGTCTCTCTTATAAGACACGAGGATAGTGTGCAGGGCGTTGTCCCCTAAGATGCAGCGCAGAGCCGATGGCTCGTGAGTCGCCAAGGATGGTGTGCAGGGCATTCTCCCCAAAGACACAGCGCAGATCCGATGGCTCGTGAGTCGCCAAGGATGGTGCGCAGGGCGATATCCCTTAAGACGCAGTGCAGAGTCGATGGCTTGTGAGTCGCCAAGTTTGTGCGCGGGGCCGATGACCCCTAAGACGCATCGCAGAGTAGATTGCTCATGAGACGCCAAGTTGGTGCACATGGCTTATGTCCCCAAAGTTGCAAGGTTGGTGCGTATGGCAAGATGGACTTTAAGGCGCAAGATTGACAAATCCGAACCAAGCACTAGTGAAGAACAGCTATGGTGTGGCTTCAATGCTCTTAGTGCGGAGAGTTCGCGGACATTGTGACCCGGTTGGAGAAAATCCCTCAAGTCATGATTCGAGGAGCAATGTAAGACTTGAAGTTCATTTAGATGGGTTCGGAGGAGGGGCGCAATGACCTCTGCGGGGGGCGAGTGAGCAAGCAGTGATCCGTAAGACTTGAAGCTCATTGAGATGGGCTCGGAGGAGGGCGCCATGACTCCTGCGGGGGGCGAGTGAGCAAGTAGTGATCGACTCAAAGTGGCGATGGAGGCAATGCTCTAGTGTGGTGGGGCCATGGAACTACTCATCACTTGGGTATTATAAAATGATACCCAGATGTTATCCGAGATGAGTGTTGCTCGTATGCTTATTAAGTTTGGGAGTTTTCATTAATTGCCCAGCAAAAATGGGGCTTGGTGAATTGAGTAACCATTTCTCGAGTTCCTTCACGCGAGCGTTGCTCGACGGCGCTCGTGTGCCCCACAATGTCTGGGACCCTCATAGCCTAGCAACATCGAGACTTGGTGAACCCAGTAGCTATTTCTCGGTGTCCATTCAAGCGAGCGTTGCTCAACGGCGCAGGTGCCCCTTCAAGCGAGCGTTGCTCAACAACACTCATTTGCTCTGCAAGTCTGGGACTTTCATTGCCCAGCAATGAGTTTGGGAATCTCAAAGCCCTTTCTCGCAACAACAGGAGATGATGAAATTCAATGATGTTCCAAGTTGTCATTTCCTGGTGGCGGACTTCACGGCGAAATTCGATATGTTGCGGCCTCACTGCAACATGTTGTTACTCAGGCAATGTTTCCTTCGACTACCTGTGAAGAATTCACTTCAGCAATTGCAACCTATGCCAGAAAAGCGGTGCAGCTGAGGCGAGTTCGACGAGGATGTTGAAGCTTGAAGTGGGGGAGGATGTTAGGGACTTTTCGATTTGCCCGAGCAACAACGAATCATGGCGGAATGTTCCCTACATGTTTGTAAATATGTTTTCGCGTCCATTTAATTTTGCTTTTTATTATAGTTCATACTTGTAAAATCTCTTGTGGGATCCCCGAGGGCCCACGGTATGAGTTGGATACATTTCGAGGTCATTCGATGCTTGGTGCATGCGTTATAGCTAAGCGTAACAATTTTCCTGCATTCGTCCTGGCCGTGAACATGGAAAATTACCATCTCGCATGGTCACGATTTTGTCATGCTCCTCGTGCTTTTGGGAATCTTGGGGGTGGTACTTGGGGGTTAGGGGTCTCTTGTATAATGTAGGAGAGCGTTCGTAAACAAAGCGGTTGCCTTGGGCGAAGATGAACGAGTGGCCCATATGGGCATGCGACATGTCGATCTTCGCCCAAGACAATTGTGGAGCTCGTCCTACACCCGATTTTATGTTTTCTTGCGTCCATAGTCCTGTAGTTGTTGTTTTACTTTACGCCTTCAATACCATTCGACCAACATGGTCTTTTGGGGGCGCGGATATGGAGCGCGAGGTTGGCACGTGTACCAACGTATGTCCCGCGATGTTAAGTCGGGAAGCCTAATTTGGGACGAATTCGATATGATAGGCTTAGGCCTTGCACGGGATGCAAGCGTGCCGCATGGGTTCTGCCGCACTAAATAATTGGCCCGTGACAATTTAGACTCAATATTATTGGAGGGTTTCTTCATGCAATTATAATTTATCTAAGCAATCAACAATTGAAGCAAGAGCAATAAATAAAAGCATAAAGTAAATAAGGATGATTATGGATGTTCTAACGATTCCTCCCGAGCCACCCGGCGAACAAAGGCCATCTTCCTAAGGTTTTTAAGGTGCTCCGTCTCACCAAGGGGCTGCCAAAAAACATCATGTAGGTTGCCGGTTCCATCAGTGCCTTCCCGGGGTTCTAGTCATCATCAACATTGCGTCAGAAATAATTGAAACCATCCTGAAAACAACCATATACGTTAGCTAAAGGTGGCTCTGATACCACTGTTCGGATGGGAATAAGAAAATGCAGCGGAAATAATAATTTAAAGATTTGAAACCATCCTGAAAACAACCATGTACTTTAGCAATAATAAGGAATTCAATCAATATTGGAGATGTAGGAGAAGGTATACCTCAAACGTACACGCCCTTCAATGATAGTCTACACCAAGCACCTCACAACATTGAACCGAACACCGGAGCTCGTTGTGGCTCAAAGGAGAAGCTTTCTCAATCCCGAAATCCACCTAGGCAAGGCCGGCCCTTCCACCAAGAACCGAACACCAAAAAGGGAGGAAGAGTGGATGAGAAAACCACGAAATGAGAGGGTAAATAAAAGAATACCTCGTTGTTCTTCTTGGACTCCTCCAAGAAGATGAAGTAGGCGGCACACCCAAGTAGAAGACACCTTCAATTCGGCTTCACCAAAAGCCTGGGGAAGGAAGAGGAAGATGGCTAGCCACTAAAGGAGAGGAGGAAGAACTCATTCACCAACTCCCACCCATGGGGTGCACGGCCACTATTTATAGAGAAGGGGAGGGGGGGGGTTACAAGGTAGATTAAGAGCCTACAAAATTCTCTCTTCGGAATTCAAAATTTTGGGGTTTGCATCCAAATATAATTCATATTTTAATGGCTTCATAATTAATTTGAAATTAATTAAATCAAATAAAACATAAACTTTTATTTATCTCCATAAATTAAGAGCCTACAAATAAGAATGATAATTATCCAAACAAACCTCCCTAAAAGGTAGGAAAGTGGTTTATCTAAATAATTTAATATCTTATTTATTAATAGAATTATAATTTATCCTCATAAATCATATATCTATTAATTTGATGATTTATCTCCATAAATCATATTCTTATTAATTAGAATTTATCCAAATAAATTAATTCTTAATTAATCGATTAGGCTCATGGTTGAAAACTAATTTTCCCACCATGTATATTTGATTCAAAATCAAATTATATTTAATTCATAATTAAATATATTCCCGGTCAAGTAGTTAATTAAATATTTAATTCATAATTATATTTAATTAACTACATGAAATATTATCATGTGTCAATCCCTACAATTTAGAGATGCCCCATAAATTAGGATTACCGAGGAACTCTTTCCTTGTGCATTCGTTCCTATAGGAAACAACTTTCCTATCTTGTCCGTAAATGAGATCCGTGATCGAGTTGCAGCATGCCCATGCTAGTAGGCATATAGGGCCGCATTCAGACTTAATCTCATAAGGTTTGTTATGAGGTTAGCCTGTTGTGTGTGACCCATTAGGCCCCACACTAAGCCAGCAGTGAGTTGTGCATAACAGAGAGTTGGATTCGATAGAACGACTTATATTCGAATCTTACGAGCCTCCACTAAACCCCTTTAGTGTGGTCATGAGGGACTCTACTCACAAGTCAAGATTGATATCTAGCAACGTGTAATTTCCACCCGGATAGTGTGAGGTTCAATCTACAAGGATCGAACGCCCTTCGGTAATTAGTTACCGTGCAACTAAATCCCTCGGTTACAATGTCCCGAACTTGGATAGGGTACGAAAGAAGTGTCAAACCCTAATACGATTCATATGTATTCCACCCGCCAAGATGTCATCTCAATAATGAAACGTCAAAAACATCTTCCTCACTTTCATGTCTACTCTAGCTAGAGATTCCCGAGTCGACACTTGCAGGGACACATATGATATTATCTTCTCTTACTAGGAGTAACCGATTCCATGTTGATTGCTCACCTACCACCATGAATTCTTCCCCATGCCCAGTAATACCCGATACATGATGCTGAGGGCCACATAAGGATAGAACCAAAGCAATGGGTTGTTACTCACAATGTAACCATGACAACCTCAGGTCCGAGGATTGTTTGCACCTACTATCACCCGAGGAACATCCTATTGGCACTCATGTAAGGATTCCATTATGTGTTCCTCGTGTAGGTCTGTTCAGTGAACTCATTTACTAATGAGCACCTGCACTTGAACATTAATGGCGGCTCATAGGTAATTATGAGATCAGTTATCCCTTATCGTATAGGGCATATACCAAGTACACTAGTCTATCCGTAATCACCAATCCCCTAATCGGTGATCCTATGACTAGGATTATTTAGAACAGGAGCATTTGGATTCTAAGCCTCACAGGCAGGATCTCATCATGTCCTTAAAATCATTTGCCCGAATTCTTGGGTTCATCATAATCTTTATAAATAAAGATACAGCATATGATGAAAAGTTGCCTCATAATGTTGATTACCCTTGAATAGTCCATTACATTGACATGTAATTGGCTCAAGGTCACTATTCTTTTCAAAAAGGAGGTCAAATGCTTCCTCATCCTCATCTCACTCAAGTGAAGCATCCTCTTGCCATGGCTATGAAGCCAGTTCAAAAGATTGCCTCATGAATGCTAATGATGAGGTACACTCTTCTTCTAGTCATGATAACAATAATGGTAGCATTAACTCAACTAGTTCTCATGACTTGCTTTATGATGAATTAATGGATGAATGTAAAAACATGTATGTTTTGCTTGTTAAAAAGGATAAAGAAAACTTAGGTCTTGATGGGATAACTAACTCAAGTCTTGAGAGGATGACAATAAGTGAATTGATCCTCGCAAAGCCTCTGAGGGCTCTCACGGCGACAGGGAAGTGGTTTGGGTGTTTTGGGGGTGCGGAGGGGCAGATTGGGAAGAAGTTTTGAGTTTTGGCCGGTTTGGGTGAGTGGCTGGTTGGGTTGGCAATTGTACTACCCGGTTCGGCTCGTGTTTGTCCTGATTGGGAATAGGTTTTTACCTCCAGTGGAAGAATCGTGGATATTCTGGGAAGATCTTTGGGCGATTGGGAATTTCTTTGCTCGATCGGGATCACGTTTGGGCGACTGGGATATCCTTTTGTCCTTGCGTATCCCGATCGCCGCGAGCCTTCCTGCTCCGGCGCCCGTCTCTTCCACGGGTGGCTCCTCTCCGGCGGGGTTCGGGTGAGGTGAAGAGGCGGTGGGGTTCCCGGGCGGTGGCTGTTGGCAAACGGGAGGCTTTGAGCGGCGATGGTCTGCGCATCTACGGTTCATCAAAACCTAGGTTTTCTTGAGGTTTTTTTGCTCTTCCGGCGTGGTTCCTATGGGTTCTTCTCGTCGGTCTTGTCCTCTCGTCGGTGTAGTGCTTTGCTTTCTCCGGTATCTTCGTCTGTTCTGCGGCTGGGGCTTGGCGGAGGGGTTTTATTTTTCTGGGTGGTGCTCTCTCCTTCGGCTGTATTGCTGTGAGTTCTCCATCATCTTGTTCTTTGCGGCGGTCATCTTCGGGTGATCCTTGGGTGCTGTACACTGCGGCAGCCCTCTCTGTCAAAGTGCTGCGAATTGGTTCCTACGATGGTGCTGTTGCAGTGGTTCTCTTCCTCCTGCAGACTGAGTTCTTCTTCCTTCTTCATCCGGCGGCCATCTGTGTTTTGCTTGGCTTTTGGGCAGTTTCTGTTCTAGAGAGCTGGACCATTTGCTGAGATTTGGATTTTTGCTGATCTTGGTTCTTACTGATTTCGGGCAAACTGGGGAATAGGCTGATCTCCGGCAATCGGGTGTTCTTCTGTGCTGAAATCTCCGGCAGCGTTCTGGTCATTCCTTTATGCTTGCCGGGATTGTGGTAATTTGCTTTCCTATATTCTCTTGATTGTTGTCTCTATTTTATGATTGTTGCTAGATACCGTGGCGAGCTCTGGGTCTTCAGTGGGGGTGTTAGCAGCTGCTCGTGCATCGCTATTATTCATGGCTCGGAATTCTAATTCGGCGAGGGGTGCTCGTCGAGGTGGGAGGATCGTGGTTGCCTCGTCAACCCAGAGGGTTGATGGCTCGGGAGGAGAGGTATCAGTTGTCCCCTCTGATGTTTTTGTGGATGTTCAGGATTGTAATTCAAAGTTGCTTGAGGCTTCATGTGAGGAATCGGTGACTCTTCCACTGATGAAAACTCGGGCAGTCTCGAAGGGAAGCAATGCTGTTGTGGATGTTTTGCCTTCATCCGTTGAACGGATGCATGAGCCGTACAAGCTGCTTGGAGAAGGGAAGCGCATGATATCTAGCTTGGATGTGGAGGCCTTCCCGCCTCTCCAAAGGCTGAGTTGTAATGGTCCAGCCATCTGTGTGTCTGCTCCCTTGGTTGAGGAGGAGCCTTGTGGCTCTGGTGATCCTCAAGGGAAGGCCTGCTTAACTTGTTCGAGCGGTGTGTTAGACAAGGAGGATGGACAGACTATCACAAATAATCTTTCAGATATTGGAGGTAAGCTTCGAGCTACGTCTGAGATTCCGGATATGATGGTCACCCCAAAGCCATGGTCTTCATTGTTTTCATCGCCCGTGACACAAGCAGATTGCTCATTGAAGTTTGGAGAACCCAGCTTTCAGAAGGGAGAGTTTGTAGTTGATGTGTCCGATGAGGAGCAAGATGCTGGGGCTGATCACTGGAGATATGCGTTAGTGGGCCATTTTATTGGTGCTAAGCCTTTTTTCCCTACCATCAGAGAAAGAACATTAATGTTGTGGTGTCCAAAAGGTGATCTAGAGGCTTTCTCCCTCCTAAGTGGTTTTCTCATCTTTAGATTTACTCAAGAGGAGGATATACTCTCAGCCTTAGAAGGGGGACCTTGGTTTATCCAAGGGAATATATTACTGCTTAAAAGATGGTCACCTGGTATGAAGCTTGTGAGGGAATCATTGTCTTCCATCCCCTTATAGGTTAAAATTCATGATCTTCCATTGGAATTTTGGAGTGCCTCAATTATTGGAAAGGTTATGAGTCGAGTTGGTAAGACCCTTTACATGGACAATCCTACAGCTACTAAGAGTCGTATAGGGTATGCCCGCATTTGCATTGAGATGGAGGTTGGAGCAAGCCTTCCTGATAGCCTCAGCTTCATAGTGAGGAATGAAAAGTATGAGATCCATCTGGAATATGAATGGAAGCCAAGTAGATGTTCAAATTGCTCTTCTTTTGGCCACTCTGATAATAAGTGCCCCTCCTTAGCCAGAAAGTTGGCATCTAAATGGGTTCCAAAGAAGCAGGACACGAACCGCAATGTGGATGAGGTACCACATCAGGAAAGTTATGGACTGACACGGTATGAAAAGGGAGAAACCAGCAGGAAGCATGAGATTGAAAAGCGGCATAGGGGTTCTTTAGATGATCGTCAGATGACTGTTGGTGAGTTGCGGGCATCAGAGTTTCCACCGAAAAGCTCTACTAGTAAAAGTAAGGTATCAGAGGTGGCTCAGCGTACTGATAAACAAAATGATGGACTGCTAGAAACAAGGAATTTTTTTTAGGTCCTTGATGATGGAGAATGTGCAGCACCAAATACTATGTTTTCTCTCTGTGGAAGTGATAAGTGGGGGATAAATCTAGATAAAGGGGGCCGAGCACCCTCCTCTATTCTTCATCCTGATTAGCATAGCTTCATGGAACGTGCGAGGATTAAATTCCTTGTCACGATGAGCTGCAGTGCGTAGCAGTATTAACTTGAATAATCTCAGCTCAATTTGGCTTCTTGAAACAAAGGTGAAATGTAATAGAGCATCTCAAATTATCCAGTCTGTTACAGGAGGATGGAAGTATTTTTTTAATCATAACTCAACATCAAATGGGCGCATTTGCTTAGCTTGGATCCTACATTGATGGACTATCACATTATATCAAAATCAGATCAGTCTATCTTTGGTAAGGCTACGATGCTTGGCTATGATATCTCATTTTTCTTCACTGCGGTTTATGGGAGAAATGAGGAGCAAGACAGACGACGGATGTGGGATCAACTGAGTGGCCTTTGGCCCTTAGTTGATGGTCCTTGGGTTGTCGTGGGCGATTTCAACACCGTATTTAATTCTCTAGAGAAAGTAGGGGGTCGACACTTTTCTCCATCGGCAGCTACTCAGATAGAAGATTACTTGGACAATTTAGAGCCCTTTGATCTCAAATGGACAGGATGCAAATACACTTGGACTAACAACCAGATTGGCTCTAGCAGGATAATGTGCAAGTTGGATAGGGTGCTAGTGAACGTAGATTGGCTCTCCTTATACCCTGACAGTGAGGTAGTCTTCCATAACCCGAGAATATCTTATCACTCTCTTGCTTTACTTCGATGTCAGGAATCCGAGCGAAGGAAATGCCCATTTAAGTTCTTTAATCAGTGGATCCATAAACATGACTTTCTGAATGTTGTTGAAGAGGCTTGGACTCAGCCTGTAATCTGTAGAGATGGTAGAAGACCCTCACCTATGTTCTCTCTGGTTCAAAAGCTTAAGCTTGCCAAGCATTCCCTGAAATAGTGGGCCTATAATAATCACATCCGAGACACTGCGGAGAAGAGAAAATTAGTAGATCACCTTGAAGTCCTGCAGACTCGAATTCAGCAGAGTCCACTTGATAACGCTTTACACAAGGAGGAAAGAGAACTGAGGGGGCGGCTTCAGTCTTTTCTGAATGATGAAGAAGCAAGCCTGAAGCAGAAATCTAGAGTCCAATGGCTCAAACTTGGGGATTCCAACTCTAAGTATTTCTACAGGGCCTTTAAGCAGAGATACCACAAGAATGCTATCCACTCTATTGTGAATGATTTGGGGCAGCGGGTATACGGTGATCAGGTGAATCAAGAAGCGGTGAATTTCTTTAATAACCTGTTTAATGCTCCATTTGATCATGTAGATTTCTCGGGGCTCAAGATTCATAGAAGATTGAAGCAAGAAAGCATTGAACTTCTGGGAAAACCAATCCACGTTCAAGAGATACTGGAAGCTATTCGGCAATCGCCTAATAACAAAGCTCTAGGAATTGATGGTTTTACCAAAGAATTCTTTGTGGCCACGTGGGGAATCATTGGGAAAGATGTTATTAGAGCTATCCAGAGCTTCTTTGATTCCAAATGCCTCCTTCAGGAAATCAACATCACTTCAATAACATTAGTGACAAAGAAGAAGCGCCCTGATACTTTTGCAGATTATCGACCCATATCGGTATGTAAAATAATTTATTGATTTATCTCTAAAATCATTGCAAACAGGTTGCAGAAGGTCCTGGGTGAATTCATTGGTCCCAACCAGCATGCTTTTCTGAAAGACCGTCTTATCCATGAAAACATTGCTCTATGTCATGAGCTTATGACTGGATATCACTTGCAGCGAGGGTCACCTAAAATGGCAGTCAAGATCGATCTTCATAAAGCTTATGATTCAGTCATATGGGATTTCCTGCTTGAACTGATGAGACAATATGGCTTCCCTGGGATTATGATTAGCTGGGTCAAAGCATGCATCTCCAATCCCAAATTTACAATAAACATGAACGACACTAGTTGTGGTTTCTTTCAGAGTAGCAGAGGTCTTCGTTAAGGATGCCCCATGGCTCCTTACCTGTTCATCCTCACTATGCAGTATTTTTTGAATCTATTGGATGATCAAGTTGCATCTGGACGGCTTACACCACACCATAGGTGCCTAACTCCACTTGTTACCCATCTGTCCTTTGCTGATGATCTATTTTTATTCTCCAAGGCAGATATTATGTCAGCCACGAGATTAAAGGATTGCCTGGAGCACTTTCACCAAGTTTCAGGACTGCGTACGAGCAACTTGAAATCCTACTTATACATCTCTAGCACATCCTCGGAGCTGAGGGCTTCTATTGCTACGGTGTTTGACATGCCTTTTGGTTCTCTACCGGTTCGATACTTGGGGATTCCTCTACTATCGACTAGGCCATCATTCCAGGACTGCCAGCCCCTGATGGATAACATTGCATCACAAATCAATGGATGGACTAGTAAATGTTTCTCTTTTGCAGGTCGCTTGGAGCTTACCAAATCTGTTTTGATGGGGAAGATATTATATTGGTGCTCTTCTTTTTCTCTCCCTCAACAAGTTATTATCCGTATTGAGCAGCTCTTGGCCCGGTTCCTTTGGTCTGGCTGATTGCTCAAGTGTAACCAGCGGATCGCCTGGTTGTCCGTGTGCAAACCAAAAGAAAAGGGTGGATTGGGGCTGAGAAATATCAGGAAGCTTAATCAGGCATGTATGATGAGATACATATGGGCCATTGCATCTAAGAAAGACTCACTTTGGGTGTGATGGGTTCATAGCAATTACTTGAGGGAGCACTCTATCTGGACTCGCCAGGTCCCTTCTACGCTTGCCTGGGTGACAAGGAGCATTTTCAACGTTAGATATCTTGCTCTACCATTCATCAGGCACCACATAGCAAATGGCGAGGGTACTAGGCTATGGCATGACCCATGGCACCCTGATGGGATTTTCTTTCACATTGTCAGACGATACCCTTATAGTATCCCTGCTCTCTCTACTGATCTGGTATCTGATATCCTTTCCCCTAAAGGGTGGAACACGGTTGGTTTCCACCATTCATGCTTATTTGATGCATGGCTAAGCTTACACCAGATCCGACTTCATGATAAACATGGGTGTGATGCCATTCTTTGGACAGCTTCCCCATCAGGTACTTTCAGCCTTAAGTCGGCATACAACAAATTGACTTCCACTGAACCTAATGTAGCTTGGCATATTTTGTTATGGTTTAAAGGCCATGTACCTCGATTCTCCTTCATCTCATGGCTGGCTTTCTGGAGAAGGCTCCCAACATTTGACCGCACGCGTGGATGGGGAAAGCAAGGGCCAAATATTTGTTACCTATGTAGAGAAGATAGCGAGAGCATAGATCATATCCTATTATGCTGCACTTACTCTTAAAAGATCTGGCGCAAGGTACTTGGGTTGATACCACATGGAGATACCTTGGCAGATTGTATGCCATGGCTTCTGCATCATTTTGGCGTCTCCTCTGAAGCCAAGTTATTGAGAAAGCTTCTTCTCACTACCACTATTCACCATCTGTGGAGAGAGCGGAATCAGCGGATGCATGAGGAAGGACACTTATCTTGGGAGGCCCTTGCCAAACATATCCTGGATGACATTATGCAGAAGAGGACTAGGGGCACCACTAGGGATGCAGAAAACTGATATGCTGCATCTTTTGTTTATTCATGCACTTCTATTTCTTTTGTTTTTCTTACTTGAGATGTTGCCTGTCTCGGGCTGTGGGATTCAGTGTTTTTATGACCCTTGATTTGAGCCAAGCCTATCATTTTATCTTGGTTATTGTCTTTTTCAGGCTGTGGGACTTAGTGCTTATTCCTATTTCTATGTTGCTAGACGTGTCGGTATGATTGTGAGCCTTTCCCCGGCTGTGGGATTTATTGCTTATTACTTGTTTCAGTTTGTGAGGTTTCGGTCATCATGACTTGTGTGACTTTCCCGGGCTGTGGGATGTCTTTCTTTTTAGATTGCTACGTTTGTATCGTAGTGGGACCATCGACCCTAGGTTTTGGGTCTCGACCTTGCTGATGGCTATGCCGTAGGTGAGGTTCACGACTCTTTTGTCCTAGGGTGATTGGTTACTGAACTTTACATGTACACATTTTCTTCATTATTAATACAATACACTTGCCTTGTTGCAAAAAAAAGAAAACTTAAGTCGTAGCTCTCATTTACATGATATAAAATTAGAAAATGAGAAGCTAAAAATTAGTGTCTCTAATCCATGCCATGATACTTTAAGTATTGATAGTAAGGACTTGAAAATAGAAAATGACATTTTAAAGAATGAAAATAGCATGTTGAAAACTCAATTGCATGCTATTCATAAATCCATGAACGACTTGAAAAATGATGTTATTTTTCTAAATAAGAATGTTAATAATTTATCTAGTAATTCATCCTCTAAGAATTCTAGAAATACAAATGTTTCAAGTACAAATGCTAACACTCATCATCATTTTCATGTTAAGCATTCTTCTTTTAAACCTCATGTCCAAAACAAAAAGTTTCATGGAAATTATTTTTCTTGTGGTATCTATGGTCACTCAATCCATAATTATGCCTTCAAGAGAAATCCAAGTGTTGCTAGGACACTTTGGATTCCTAGACCGACTCACCCCCAAGGACCCAAAGCAACTTGGGTATGAAAGATTTCATGTTCTCTTGTAGGGGGAACAACCACACAAGGATGAGTTGATGATGGGAGTTGCATAAGGACTCAAAGCTACAGAAACACAAAATTGCAACTTCAAGTCATCGTGATGTCATAAGTATGGAAATTGGCATCTAGGTATATTTGATATCATCTCCTTACTATCCTAGATTTCATTTGAGTTGGAATATATGATACATGAGTAATCTTGAGTTGGTTTCTCCGCTCTAGATAGTGTTTTAAAAAAGATTTTTGATTTTTGATTTTTGATCTCTTCGGAGACCTATGTAGCTTATAAAGGGCTAATGCGACCTTGCGGTTCTAAATCGTAGGCTAATTATGGCCTTTCAATTTTCAACCAATAGGAAGGGTTGGAGATCTAATTTTCAAGTAATTCATATTTCGAGAAACTTCGTTTTGGTTTCATGATGATCCATTTCGAAACGGATTTTAAGCTACTTAGCAAAGTAGATTTTGAAATCGATATTTGATTCCCTCTTTGCTATTTAGTACGATAACTTGTTAGTAGTCACACTTTCATTATGATACTAATAATTATTACTTGCAAGTTATTGGTTTTGTTACAGAAGGCTAGTAGGAAGAAATTGGGAAAGAAAGTGAAATTTTGGAATTTCTCAAGAAACGAGGTATGAGTTTCAATTCGGCAAAATTCTTGCTTAACACCTCAATTTTCTTGATGAAATGATTTTCATATGATTATGAATGAGTTTACATGAAAATTCCTTGCTTCCCACCCAAGGGCCAGCCCTCCCTAGGGTTTTGGGGCATGCCCTAGGGCTGCCACCAACCCCAAACCCCAAGGAAGCGCCCCACGATCAAACCTATACATCTAAAACGAACAATATCATGCATTAAAGGAAATATACAAAGCAATTTCATCCTCCGATCCCACCTACAAGGATATGCAGCCCCTAATCCTACATTTAGGGATTTGGGAAAGAACCACTCACCTAGGATCAGTTTAGGGATGAGGAAGACAATGAAGAAGCCTCGGGTCGAATCCGATCCGACGAAGTCTCCGATCTCCGGCCAATCCCTCTCCGATTGCCCCCTCTCTCACTCGCCTCCTTGGGTAGCATGCGGCTCCTCCTTGGAGCCGTACGCCCCTAGTGGCACCTTTTTTTAAAAAAATAAATAAATGCCAAATTACCTATTTGCCCCTCTTCACTTAACTCGACCCAACTTGCTCAAAATGAGTCTGATTCGAGCCCCGATCGCACCCTCGGACTCGGCTCGAACCCAACTCGACCTAACACAATAATTAACTCTAAATTATGGTAATTTAAATTGAGCAAGGGTCTTACCTCAATTCGCGCCCAACCGTGATCAACTCCACACGTACCATTACGCATCACACTAATCCTGCTAAAACCAATATACAAAAGTTTAATAAATTTTGCGAGTATTACAGAGGGAAAAGCGAAGCTGCCTTTGTCGTAGGAGGATGCACATGGAAATGACAATTGAGGACACCCTCTCTGCGGAAATGGGAGGCACCACCTCAAGATCAATAAGAAAGCCATCCCTTACCTTTTTAGGAAGGTCGGCCTTAAAAAAATCTAATCCCGGGGCAAAGAACTATCCTTGCTCTATTGCCCTGTCGAACCCCTCAAAGCATGCCATGAGGGCGACATCCCGAAAACAATGTGCCTCGTCTTCAAGAGTTCGCATCTTCCCCTCAAAATCGTGCACTATTAGCCTCGACTTCTCCACTTCGGCTCGGGCACCTTAAGTTTCAGTCGCCAGATGAGAACCCTCCCTCGTAGCCATAGTAGCTCGACATCTACAGCAACTTGGCACCTAGAACAACTCGACAAGAGGATAATATATTCCTAGAATTCAATCTATGTCTACCTATCAGACCGAGATCAGAAGCCGACACTCCTTTGAACTCGGTATGAAGTCCTCGAACTCCGACCAAGCTCGGGCGCTATGGATTGGACTAGTACCTTTGGGCCTGGCCGAATTAGGACTAGAAGAACCTACATATGAGAACCAAACGCGAGACAAGAAAGATGGCTTAGCCCGGGGGCTCCATCCAACCATGAAACGATACTTCTATCCTCATTGATTACGAGGAATTTGTCATTCATGAGCTGAACATCTCAGGGATCAGCCTCGACCCATTCTGAGCAACATCCCTATTAGATTACTAGGCGGTATTATGACCAATCATCCCTCATCCTCGAACATATACCTCCAATTTCTATTACAGATACGACACACCTCACGTACCCTAGATTCCAATTTCTATTACCTCCGCCTCGAACATATTCTGACTTGAGTGTTGGAGTATCTTTTGCAAGTCCCCCTGTGACTCGAATGACCTACACTAGAGGGGGGGGTGAATAGTGTGTTTACTAAAAACTTAACCTAAATCCGGTTTTAATCAATTCTTGATTACTTAGGCAAGTGCTCAAACAAACTAGATAAATGCGAAAAGCAAGGTAAATATGGCAATTGAGGAAACACAAGTAAAAATAATGCAAACAAAGAGATTTATAGTGGTTCGGCCCAAATGCCTACTCCTCTACCTAAGCACCTCACTTAGGATTTCCCACTTAGCTTTACTAGATTAATTTGTTTCCTTACAATGATGCATTTATACCGAAAAATCTCCGCTCTCAACCCGAAGGCACTTCCACACTCGAAATTCTTCGACTTCCTACCGAAAGCACTCTCCCACCTCACAATCCAAAGGAAAACAAATTCAATCCTAGTAAACTAACTAAACTGGTGGACTTATGCCTTACAACCAAGGCAACCACCCAATCAAACAAGCCTAGCACCCTAGGTTCACACAAGTTTACAACAAATAAACCTCAAAAATATACAAGTTAATGGAGAAATAAATCAAACAAATTATACTTAGCTCCAATACCGGATCCCTAGTCCTCTTGATGCCTCAAAATGATGAATCAATGAAAAATGAAGGCTCAATCAAGGATAGATGATGAAACTAGGGTTTTGAGATGAAAGCGGCACAATCAAAGCTTTAGTATCACATATAATGGCTCAATAATAATTAACAGATCAAAGAAAGGTTGGGGTTATGTATTTATAGGGAAGCAAAGGGTGAATCTCGGGTAAACTCCACTCAACGACTCAAAAAATAGTCGTTGAGATTCCGTTGGTCCGAGGTTTTGTCGACCGAACCTTTGGCCGGTCGACGACCAAACCTTCGGCCGATCATCGATCGAATCCCTACTGTGAGTTTTTAGACCTAGTTCGGTCACTTGTCGGTCACAGGTCGGTCGACCGAATAGTCGACCAAACCTTCGGCCAAAACTGCACTGTATGTAGTCTTCAGCAAGGTCTGATCTTTCACAAGTCTTATTTTTTATTAACTTTATTTATTTTTATTTTTCATTAAATTTAAAATATAAATGTTAAATAAGGAAGTACCCCCATTTGAATTCAATAAAAATATCAAAAAAATTAAAATCCTTAAGGATCATAATCTAAATTTTGGGGTCTAGTACTAATTTATGGAAATTAGAAAATTTAAAATCTCCCAGGTCAAATATGGATAGGTTAATGATTTCTAAAAATTCCTTTAAAATAGGTCTTTAAATGTTTCTAACTAAGGAACAATTATCGAGACTTTTGGTGCAAAGAAAATGTTTAAATCATGTAGCTCTCCAATGAGCTCCCTAGACTTAGAAAATTTCTAGGCCGTTTTTTGATTTTTTTTTGTTTTTAAGTTTTCGGGGTTTGGGTTTTGGTTTTTGAGTTCTTATGCATCAAATAGAGGATATACATATTATATAGACACTCTAGACCTAGACTCAAACTTCTCGATGAATCCCGAGCGTCCTTGCCGATTTCTCTGATTTCTTTGATTTTTTCAATCAGGGACGTCGGTCGCATGAAAACCGATATGGATCCTGAAAATATTTCTTGCTCAAATATTAGTTTCATGTTTGTTATCATCAAAACCAAAATTAAGACCAAGGTTGAAAATCTTAGGCCAACACCCCCCCTGCCAGAGTTGCACTTAACCAGGAGACGCACCAGATCGGACCGCATCACTCTAACTTCAGGCAAGAACAGGTGTGACCCTTGGTTTCAGGGAGAAAAGCTTATAAATAGATAGAATATCCTTTTCTAGCAGACTTGGGATCCACATATCACCAAAGCTACTACTAAAGTTAAGAATACTAATGGTAATGTTATTGGTCAGAACATATCATTCAGCAAATGGTCAAAGATCTCGCCCACTACCTACTACAAACCGATGAGGACAAGATTTTTTAGAAAATGACGATGCATGGCACCTACACTTCTAGTTCCTTTTACTCCTCACTAAGCTTTTGGGGTATTAATGATTTGGTCGCAATTATCCTTCTAATTTCTAATTTCATTGATTTTTTCGATCGCGAACTTCGCACAAACCGACTTGTAACCTGAAAATATTTCTTCATGAAACCATTAGTTCCATGTTTGTTATCATCAAAACCAAGACTAAGACCTAGGTTGAAAACCTTAGGCTAACAATCTCCCCCTTTTTGATGATGACAAACATCCTTAAGAAAATATTTTCAATAAAGCACAATGAAAGTCAATCACGGGATTTCTCCCCCCTATCTTCATGCATATCTAAATAAAAATTATTTTTCATGAAAACCAAAGCAAACCAACTCAGGGGATGAAAACCGTTGGTGAAATAACCACACTGGAAAGGGGGGTTGAATAATGTGTTAGCTAATTCTAGGTTCCATTATCTATGTTTACTTGTAAACTCCTTAACAACCAATTTCTATTTCTCTTGATATGAATGCTTGACAAGTATGTGAGAGTGATTCAAAAGCAAGTAGACAAGCAACACAAACACAATATGTATAGTGGTTCGGCAATAAAAATAGTGTTGCTCTAGGAATAAAAATAGTGTATTGGTGTCTCTCACCAATGATTCCTAAACCAAATCCTTTATAAAAATAGTGTTTCCCTAAGAATAAAATGAGGACTCATATCTCAACCCTTTGAGAAAGCCTTAACAACTATTCTTATAGCGAAACACAATTCTATAACTACCTAAGGTGTTTCTCTAGCACACCCTACAAGCTATCTTGGAAATCACAATCAAACAACTTAAGGAAAACAAGTTTAAGGAGCAAGAATATTAAATCAAACTTGAGAGCTCCTTTCTTAGCC
This sequence comes from Canna indica, assembly GCA_034359265.1. Lineage (NCBI taxonomy): Eukaryota > Viridiplantae > Streptophyta > Magnoliopsida > Zingiberales > Cannaceae > Canna > Canna indica. The sequence goes on from CP136892.1 coordinate 20,230,129, forward strand.
TTCAATCACTTCAACTCTTCAATGTGGATAAAGGAATTCGATGTGAGAGTTGAACCGTGAAGAACGCCTTGAGAAGGATGTCAGCATTTGAGAGATAGGGCACACTTGAAGCCTTGAATGCTTGTATATGAACTCAAAGGTATAGTTAAGGAAGGTAGTGTTGGTGAAATGGCCTACACTAGAGGGGAGGGGGTGAATAGTGTGTTTGCTAATCTTAAGCCTAATTTCGATTTTAAACGTTTCTTACAAATTTTAGGTTAATGCTCAAATCAATAAGATAAATGCGGAAGAGAATAAACGAGTAATCAAACACAACCAAGATAAGCAATGCTGACACAATGCGATTTATAGTGGTTCGGCCCTAATGTCTACTCCACTACCTAAGCACCTCGCTTAGGATTTCCAAACTTGACTTTACTAGATTATGAGTGTTTCCTTACAATAAGGAATTTACACCAAAGTGTCTCCGCTCTCAACCTAAGGTACTTCCACACCCGAAAGTCTACGCCTTCTTACCGAGAGCACTCTTCCACCTCAAACCCTAAGATACAACAATCACGAATCCTTGTAAATCAATCTATCTGGTGGACTTATGTATCAAACACAAAGGCTACCAGCCAATCTAACAAACCTAGCAACCTAGGTTTACACAAGCTTAGATACAATGAAATAAACAATAATCAATCCAAAGTATACTTAGCTCCAAAAGAAACTTCCTAGTCCTCTTAATGCCTCAAGGTGACGAATCAATGATGTTTAAAGGCTATATCAAGCACTACTACAATTATCGCAGTCACCGGCGGCTCATGCCATGGCTGAACCGTAGGTGCCGACTATCACGGACAGTGTGGACCGTGGCAAAACGCCGCCACTGATAAGTTCGTCTAAGATAATTTTTGACGACTTGTGTTAGCCGTCACAAGTAATCAGCAGCGACAGCCACAAGCACTGTCGGTGATTTAAATAAATTAGTCACGGCCTAGTGACGGCCAACTGCGTGTAAGTCGTGGCTGAAGTTATATCCTGTAACTGAAAAAAATTAAAAATTTGAAAATTCATGTATACAATAATATTTATACAATACAATCTATTTACAACCAAAATTTCAACCACAATACATCATACACATACATTTTCAACCAATCATACAAGTTTTACTTAAATATCATTAATCTAAGCCTCAAACCGGAGGCAAACAAGTATCAAATATCAAATGTAAAGTATATATACAACTGCAAAGTACATAAACAACTATAAGCCTCAAACGGAGGCAAACAAGTATCAAAATATCAAATTTAAGTATATGAACATCTATCAAGTATCTAAGCCTCAAATGGAGGCTAACAAGTATCAAAACATTATCAAAATACAATAAACTAAAATCTCACGGCTGTGGTGGAGGCGATGGAGACGATTGGGTTGGGAGCGTCGACTGGGTCGAGGAGGATGACGATTGGAACATCATCTGTAGAAGGCCCAAGTGTGATGCAATCTGAGTAAGTAGGGCCTGCATGTTTTACATCGTCTTTCTCAAGTCATCGTTCGTCCTTCTCTGCTCCATCGCATCTCTTTGCTCCTCCATCGCTTGCCTCTACTCCTCCATCGTCACTCTCTGCTGTGTTAGCTCGGACTCCAAGGTCGCCATCCGGCTCTGGTCATGCACCCAAGATGTCGAGGGCCACTCACCCACAACGGGAGGGTCGGTGCCCCAAGTGGCCCGAACACAACGCGTGCATGGCCACTGTTTGCAAAGCCATAAACACGGCTATGCTCCTAGCCACCTATGGCCTCGACCCATGCTCCTGCGTCAAACTCCTACGGCGTGCCTCCGCGCTCTATCACGGTACGCGTGTATGTCTCCTACACGCGTTTATATATTAAATACTACATATATATAAACTATAAATAAAAATTGCGTAAATCAAATAGACATAAATACTTACCATGATGATCGAGGCTCTACTATCGATGTTGTCCCCCGCTCCTTGTCGCCGATGGTGAGTGCGCTTAAACACCTGCATCTGCAAGGGGCGTTGGACAGTGTCATCATCCGCCACCCGCGTCTTACATTAGAAAACAAATACAATAGTATACACAATATATAATTTAATTAAGAGTAAGGAAATTATACATACCATACGACACTCATGCACCGCAAAAGACACGGAGCCACTAGTGTGGCGTGCCCCCGTGCCATCCCCCTCGGACATGCGGTTTCTCGACACTGTCCGGGAGACCTCCTGCCACTCAGGCGTGTCCCACCACTCAACAAGCTGGTCCAACACAAGTCCAGGAATCCACTCGAGTGTGTGTCCCTGAATTTGTGTGGCCCCAGCTGCCTCTTCACAATTTTACGAGCATGGTGAAGCAGCTCGTTGTAGCGAGCGTGGGCAACGCGCTCCCATGCAGCCTCTACAAAAGTAGTTTGGTCCTCCGGCCATGTATAATGAGCCTGCAAAAAAATAAATAAATTATTATCGATCGATATTTAACATTAACATTAACATTAACAAAAATAAATATACTTACTGAGAACTCTCACCATAATAAATTCATATGCTCACGGAGCACGTGAGTCCATGTAGGCCACGCCCTGTGCATAAACTTTCGGATCGTCCCCGCTATCATGCGTGGGGCGTCCTCCTGCTCAAACCTACACCAAATATAGTACAATTCTATATTATGATATATTGAATTATAAATAAATTATAAGGAATAATTAATGCTTCTATTTACCTGCATCCACGCACACTAACTGATCTGCGTGACTTTCCCTTGAGTGGTGGAGGAAGAATTCTGTTAGGCCCTCGTGGCTTACGTCTCGATGTCGATGGATCTGGATCGACTGAAGGGATGATGGCCAGATCAGGTGAGGGAATAGTGGATGGATCAGGTGAGAGGATGGTGGCCAGATGTGGGGGGATGGTGGCCGTAGGTGGGGGGGGGGTGGCCGGATCAAGTGGGGGGATAGTAGGTATTAGTGAAGGGTCAGGGGTGGCATGTGGTAATTGTCGGGGGTTACTCCTGCGAGGAATGCCTCTTCAGGAACACACTTCTCGAACCATAGCTGTAAAAATGAGTATAATTAGATTATATATAATAGATTAATAGATATATTTAATAATTGAATATATACTTCACATTTACAATTATTCATTATCGTCATCATCATCCATGTAATACTCTTCTAATTCCTCTTCTTCTATATCAGAATCTTCAAATTCTTCTTCTTCTCCCTCATCATCATTCTGTCCTTCTTCCTCAACTTCATTATCATCGTCATCAACATATTCTACTTCCAATTGAACGAACTTTGTGTCATCATCCTCGAATATTGCACTAACGCGGTCGACTTCGGAAGGATCCTCTTCTTGATAGAAGTCAACTGTTGGCTCATTCTCTCCAGCTATCGGGTCAATTTTTCCTCTCGCTTTAGTCTTACATACTATACGTCAATCTGTCATATCTTTCTTTCAAGACAGATACTGCATATAATATACTTGTTCAGCTTGAGATGGCTCATTTGAAGCCAATTTTGATTTGTAATTGACCTTGACCAGTTTCTACTTTGCATGAACTCTCATGCCCCTATTCCTTGTATCGAACCAATAACATTTAAAGAGGGCAACTAATTTCCATTCGGAAAATTGCAATTCTATGACTTCTTCCAACAATCTGTAAAAGTCAACATCACATTCAGCATACGTTATCCCTTTGACCCAGACCCCGACATTCATAGTCTTCTTTGTAGATGAATATTCAAGTGTGTGAAATTTATATCCATTAACAAAATAACCATAATTACGCTGTACAAGTCGTGCCGATCCGCTAGAAAACTCAAAGATTTGGTTATCTATTTCGCCTCTGTGTTTTTTACAAGTATGTTTTATTCATGGATGTATTAGATTTGATTAAATGTTTGGATTTTGGTGTTCTAGGGGCCGGCCGAGTAGAGGGAAAAGGGGAATGGTCATGCCGAAATTTTCCCCAATTCCCTCACTTGGTTTAAACCCCCTTTAGATCATTTAAATTTAAATTCATGTAGATTCGGGATTCGATCGATGTAGTAGTTGATCAAGCTTCCTTCTCCCTAATGCCTTGAGTGTGGGCAAAATGGCAACACTAGATGGGGGGTGAATAGTGTGTTTACTATACGATTCACCTAAATTCATTTTTAAACGATTACTTAGATCGATTAGGCGATTTGCAATTCAATGATTGTATGCGGAAGCAATAATAATTAAGCAATTTAAAACACACAAGATATCAATGCAAACACGAATAATTTATAGTGGTTCGGCCCCAATGCGTACTCCACTACCTAAGCACCCCGCTTAGTATTTCCAAACTAGTTTTACTAAATTAGTTTTCGTTTCCCTTACATAGAGGACTTTTCACCGAAGGGACGCACTCTCGACCTAAGACACTTCCGCACCCGGAAGTCACTGCCTTCTTATCGAGAGTCCTCTTCCACCTCAATCCTAAGGGACAACTAAACTAATCCTAGTAACAACTACATTTTACACAAGTGGCTTTACTCCTTCTACACCAAGGATACCACTTCACACAGAAGACCAAACACTCGGTCTTCTACCGACACACAAATTAAACACAGTTTAAATAACAGTTAAAATACAATTGAAAAGAGCTAAAGAATGAAACCAATAGAGAAAGCTCTTTTGCAATCCTTCAATCCTTCAACTCGTCAAGGGGTAGAGCTTGAGTCAACACCCGAGTTGAGGCAGCAGCTGGTGCTTGAAGAATGAACTCGACGGAGAAGTAGAGCGCAAGCTTTAAATCTTTTGGAAGGCTCTAAATCTTGCTTTTGAATACTCAATGAACTCTATTATAATCAAGGAAGAGTGTTAGAAAATTTATATGAGGGTATATTTATACCCTGGTGAAGAAACGACACTCAACGGATGGAAATCTCTCCGTTGTAGGCCGCCGGTCGAAGCGCCGGTTGACCGGTCATTCGACCGCTGCAATTTTCCCTGTGGTCAGTCAACCGATGCGCGCAACGTCTTTGCCTATTCGCAGGTCGGTCGACCGCCAAGCCTACTGCCCATTTTGGGCTTCGGTCGGTCGATCGAACCTGAGCTGAAGAAGGCAGACAGCTTATGTTCTGCCTGGTTCTTCTGGTTCCGTTTTCACCAAGTCTACTTAAATAACTTTATAACATAATAACTTTAAAACATAAATATTATATAAGGATTATACTCCATTTGAGTTCAATAAAATATCTAAGAAATCAAAATCCCTATGGATCAAAATCTAATTCTTGGGATCTAGTATAAAAAGGAAATTTCCTAACCTTACGTGTCAAATAAGGATATGCTAAAGGCTTCTAAAAAATACTAAAAAATACCTCGTTATCTAGTTTTGACCCAAGGAATAATTACCGCCATTTTTTATTTCAAGAAAAGGTTTGGATCATATAGCCCTCCAACGAGCTCCCTAGTCTTAGTGAATTTCAGGGCGGTCCTAGAATTTCATGGTTTGGAGTTTGGGATAGATTTTTGGGTTTCTTATGCATCATCATGAGGATTACATTAATTTCTAGACACCCTAAACATAAACTCCCTTTCTTGAAGATTCCCGAGCATCGACGAGTATCCTTGTCAATTTATCTGTTTTCTTTGATCGCGGACGTCGCGCACTAACCGATATGGAACCTGAAAGATATTCTGAATGAAATCATTAGTCTCATGTTTGTTATCATCAAAACCATCAAAACCGAGATTAAGGCTAAGGTTGAAAACCTAAAGCCAACAATCTCTCCCTTTTTGATGATGACAAACATCCTTAAGAAAATATACATATTAAAGCATATAAGGATATCAACTAAGGAATTTCTCCCCCTATCAACATGCATATATATAATAATAAACTTCCCCTATCTATATGCATGGATTTCCTATATTTTCCTCTCATTTACCTATACATTTCTCCCCCTTTTGACATATATCTTTCTCTATAGACTTTACCTAATTTTCTCCCCCTTTTGACATCAATGAAAAAGGGTAAGAAAGGTCTATCTATTCAAAGGGATGAAACACAAATAACTTTTCATGAAGTTGAGACTCTAAAGATGTTTTACATGAAACTTGAAGATCTCAACCAAAGGGATGGAAAAACAAATATTTAACTTAGCATGGTTTCAATCATGGGATAGAAACGTCACTCAACGGATAGAAATCTATCTGTTGCAGGCCACCGGTCGAAGCGCCGGTCGAAGCATCGGTCGACCTGTCATTCGATCGCTGCAATTTTACATGTAGTCGGTCGACCGCCAAACCTACTGCCCATTTTGGGCTTTGGTCGGTCGACCGAACCTAAGCTAAAGAAGGCAGACAACTTATGTTCTGCCTGGTTCTTCTGGTTCTGTTTTCACTAAGTCTACTTATATAACTTTATAACATGATAACTTTTAAATATAAATATTATATAAGGATTATATCCCATTTGAGTTCAATAAAAATATCTAAAAAATCAAAATCCCTAATAATCAAAATCTAGTTCTTGGGATCTAGTATAAAACATAAATTTCCTAATGTTTCGGGTCAAATAAGGATATGCTAAAGGCTTCCAAAAAATCCTAAAAAATACCTCATTATCTAGTTTTGACCCAAGGAACAATTACCGCCATTTTTTATTTCAAGAAAAGGTTTGGATCATATAGCCCTCCAAGGAGCTCCCTAGTCTTAGTGAATTTCAGGGCGGTCCCGAAATTTCATGGTTTGGGGTTTGGGATAGATTTTTGGGTTTCTTATGCATCATCATGAGGATTACATTAATTTCTAGACACCCTAAACCTAAACTCCCTTTCTTGAAGATTCTTGAGCGCTGACGAGCATCCTTGTCGATTTATCTGATTTCTCCGATCGCGAACGTCGCACACTATCCGATATGGAACCTAAAAGATATTCTCGATGAAATCATTAGTCCCATGTTTGTTATCATCAAAACCATTAAAACCAGGATTAAGGCTAAGTTTGAAAACCTAAAGCCAACATTGAGTGCTCGGCCGAACTAGGGGAACCTTGTTCAAGGTTAGGCCGAGCAAGATGGGGGAGAGAACTTGATCTAGAATTTATCTATGGTTGGTCAAAAGCTTAAATGCTAGGGTTCGTGGTAGAAAAAAACCCCTCTTCTCCTACCCTTGTAGGCTCGGCCGAGCAAGCCATGCCTTGCTCAAGGTTCGGCCGAGCCAAGTAGGGGGAAAGGTGATCGGAGGGGACTAACCTTCACACTTGGAAACATTGGATACATTAGGGAACGAGGGTCACCTCGATCAACAAGTAGAATTAAGATTAGAAATAGGAAAGACACCAATTAAGGAAACCACGTACCACCCTAGTGCATATATGCATACATACACATAGCGACATTAAGAGGTAGCAAATGTTTCCAAGATTTTTCCTTATCAATTACTAATGCTAGTAATGAATTGCCAAGATAGATTTAATGTTACCTTGCTGGAATTTTATGATTAAATGCAGAATTTAATTATTTCATGTTGTAATCATGCGGTTATTCATGGTAATAGTGGTAGATTAACTTCCTTATGACCTAAGGGTTGTGACACGTATATACTTGGACATTCTACACTTATGACATGTAGCTCACACTAGCAAAAGTAACAATTGACACTAGATGACTAGTAGTGTGCGGATGGTAAGGCCCAAAATAAAGGGCTGAACACGGGTGGACGCCCGGGATGTTAAATAAGGAAACTCTAGGACACTTTGATTGTGTGAAGTGATTGTGATGGTTTGCCGAGAAGCATGGATAGTCGAAATGACTAATGCTTGACTCGGCCAGTGATTTAGGTCTTGAGGTTGCACCAGCGGGCCTGCTAGGTGTCAGACCCCAGTTGGGTGGGACTAGCTATCCCTAACCTGGTAGGTGTCCGGAGACTAGCAGACCATCCTAGTCGACGGCCTGGAGATTTTCTTGATTTACTTGTGTGTTATGAAGGTCGTACAGCCAGTATGTTACTATCTTTTTGTGGTAGGGCTAGTTAGGGCTGAACCACTAGATCATGAGCATGCCCTAAGGGTCGGGTGCCATGTGGCTTAGTTGGGCTGTTATAGCTAGTTGTTTGTATGTATGGTCTATACAGGACGACCCTTGAGGTCGGTTATCATATCAAAAGCAAATTATATCCCTAACTTTATATTTTGCTGCCTTATATATATATGTGATTGTTGGGGATTTACGTGGAGGATTGGAAGAACTGCTCACTGAGTCGCATGTGGACTCACGGTTTATTTTTCTTATTTTGCAGAGCCCAATCAGTGAGTTGAGGCTTGGAGTCATGGTGTAGCTGGAGGGCAGGCAGTGGCGTAGATCTCGTAGCAGCATCCAGTAGTCATAGTCTAGAGGTCTAGGACTATTGTTTTTTATACATTGAGAGTGTCTATTTGAAAACATGTATTCGACTTTAAATTTGAGTTGTTTCATATTAGGGTTGTTGTTTCGCAACTTTTCCTTTTATTAAAAAATTGTGAACTTTCTCTAAAAAATTGAATAAAGCTGCATCGTTGTTTTTATTCACGTGTTTCCGGTTTTTTGTTAGTCAGTGTATGTAGTATGCTTCAGGGTAGGACATAGACCCTGGCCGGTCACACGACCCTAAGTTGGGGTGTGACAACACCAAACTAAAATTAACCCTAACATTTATTCTACCCTTGATTAACTAACCCTTACATTAAAACTAACCTAAATTTAATCTAACAGCAAAAAATCTAATTAACCATAATTAAATCTAATTAAATTAAATCTAATCTAATTTAATCTAACAGCAACATTTAATCTAATAGCAAAATTTTTTAACAAAACTAATTAACCCTAACTAAATATAATTAACAAATAACCCTAATTAATCTAACATTAATCCTAAATAATTAAATTTAATTAATCTAATTAACAAAAAAAAAGTAATGCTGGTGCTGGCCAAAAACCTAGGGTTTCGGCCGGCTCCGACCGGAGAGGGGAGGAAGAGCTCTCCTAGGAGAAGGCAACGAGGAGATTGGGGCCAGCGTACAGCGCGTGGAGATTGGGGCTTGATCGGTGAGGGCGAGGGCGAGGGCGGCGTCTCCGTCGACGGCGGCTTGGCAGCGAGAAGGCGACGTCGGCGATAACTCGGTCAACAACAAAGAGAGAAGAGAGCGAAAGAGGAAGGGTCTAACGTGAATACAAAAAAAAAGGTTTATCACTGACGACCCCTGAGCCATCGGTGAACTATGGATACCGATTAATTATATCATCGACGACTGACATAGCTCTCTCTAAGCCGTCGGTGACGTGTTTTTTATTTTCGCACCATCAATTAATAAGCGAAGGCTATTGCTAGCCATGGCTAATTACTTATATAACTGACGGCCCTTTTGCCCCCGCTAAGTCATCGCTACTACATTATTTCATTTCACGTCCTCTGTGTGCCATCAGCTATAAGCGACGACATTGGGCGGCCGTATAAAAGCTGCGACTAATTTGGTTACATCAGCCACGACCGCTGAGGCTGTTAGAAAGTCGTGAATTGTTCTGATGGCCCAAGCAGCCGTCGGTGAGCCCCATGGCTAATAACTATTATTCTAATAGTGAAGGAGTTGAGAGATCAAACTAGGGTTTCAAGAATGGTGGCTTAATGAAGCACAAGGATCTTCAAAATATAGCTCTAGGAAAGTTGGAAGAAGTGTGGAAGCCTTCTCATGGCTGATATTTATAAACCATGAGGAGAGATGGCCTCAACAACCATCCCAATGAGTAAAAATTTGGTCATTGGCGCCGCCCAGTCGGTGGCTAACCGATGGCCAGTCGATAGGCCGAGTGACCGGCCACCGACCGGAGCACACTACACATTTTAGGCTGTGGCCTGACGGTGGCCGGCTGATGGCCGGTCGACCGGCCCGTCGACCGCCCATCGGCCGGCACCCGAGAAATGAGTCATTTAGTGGATTTTTCTCGCGACGTTCATTTTTTAGTTTCGGGTTTCAAAGTATTGGGTTCATAAGCATCAATTTGAGAATTTACAACACATGCTAGACACCCTAAACTTAAACTCTATCTTCCGACGAAAACCCGAGCGCGTCAACTAACGTCCTTCCAATTTTCTGATTTCTCCAATATTTTCGATCGCGGACGTCGAGCTCTAACGGACTTGGAATCTGAAAGTATTTCTCAGTGAAATCATTAGTTCCATGTTTGTTATCATCAAAATCGAGATTAAGACCAATGTTGAAAATCTTAGGCCAACAATCTCCCCCTTTTTGATGATAAAAATCATTAAGAAAAAATATATATATTAAAGCACAACAGATATCAAACATGGGATATGTCCCCCTATCAACATGCATATCTAAATAAATATACTCCCCCTATCTATATGCATGATTTTCCTATATTTTCTTCCCTTTAACCTATATTTTTCTCCCCCTTTTTCATCAATAAAAAAGGACAAGAAAAGTCAATCAAAAGTCAAACATGGAATTCCTGTTTAAGAAGATTCTTTCAATTGGTATCAGAGCCAATCATGTTGAATCATTGAGAATTTTTATTCTACTTCGGAATTTATCTATTGTTTATCCTTATGATGCATGATGTTTGATTTCTTTGACACTATTCATGAACATTCTGTCTTGTTCGTGTTTACTTGAAGAATTTACATGATGATATGAGTACAGTAGATGAGTTTTGCATTTTATTCACTGTTCATATTTACATGGAGAACTTACACGCTGCTTCGATGATTGCATCTACTGTTCATGTGTGTTTCTTCACTTTTTAAGAACAATAAATACAGAAGATTACACATGGCTTAGAAATAATTAAAAAACAAATTGTTGCCGAAAGTTTTCATCCCCTCTTCTTCTTCTCTTCTCTCGTTGGCGCCGAAATTTTTCGCGCTCCCATCCTCTTGTTGACAGCCCGACACCCAATCTTCTCTTCCCCTCATCAGGAATACGGTCGCATACCGACCGTGAGAAGGGGACGACTGGTATCGACTGTAGGAGGTGCGGCTTCTTCCGCGATCAGAGAGGGGTTTGGGGCGTTGGTCTCGACTCCTTCCTGTCTCTTCATCCTTTCGATGGTGGATGGATGCCGACGTAGTTGACATCGGAGCAGATCGGGCGGCTGCGATCCGGGAAGGGGAAGATGGCACCATCGCATTGGTGCTACTATGCTTCCGCCGTATAGAGAGGGACGGCTTGGTTGCTAGGTTGTTTCTGGCCTGAGGAAGTGAATGTCATCGATCCTCTCGCTGCGCCGATTTGGTCTTCACATCATCGCTCGACGCTGTTGTGCTTGTCATCGGCGTATGACAGCGTGGTGATGAACTCGACGCAAGCAATACGGTGAGGAGACTCCAATGCCTCTGCATTCTCATTGTCGCCCAAGCCGGAGGAGGGTTTACCGGCGTCTCAGGAAGGGCATAATCGGGCGGGCGCTGCTTCGGCGTGAGTGAGAGAGGCGGCGGCGGCGGCTATGTCGTGGGAGAGGGGTTAGAGAGGAGTTAGGGTTTAATAAGTTGGGTCGGATCCGGGTTAAGTAAGGATAAATCCGGATCCATTAGTAATAAACCCAACAGTTGGGTCGGATCCGGGTTAAGCAAGTATAAATCCGGACCAATTAGAAATAAAATCCGATCCAATATTAAGTTGAAATCCGATCCATTAAGTATTAAACCCGACACATTATTAAAATAAAACCCAACCCGACCCGCTTTATCATTAAACCCGACCCGTTAATTAAAATTTAAACCGGTTAATTAGGTCCGGTTCAATCCAATTTCGACTGGTTTAATTTAATTAGACCCGGTTCAATTTTTGGTTCATCCGATTCACTTGAATTCAAATTGATTTGGTCAAATTGAGGTTTGGTTTATCAAGTTTGGGTCCGATTCACTCAAATTAGGGTCTGGTTCACTGAAATTATGTGTGGTTCAGTGCATTTAGGTCCGGTTCAGTGCATTTAGGTCAAATTTCACTTGTTCAGCGTAGGTTCAAGTCAATTTAGGCCGGTTCAGTGCACATTTTAAGTGGTTCAGTAGGTTTCTTTACCGGTTCATTAAAATTAGCATCTGGTTTAGCATAATTTCAATCGGTTCAATGCAATTAGCATTAGGTTCAACCTAATTTAGCTTTGGTTCAGCTCGATTAACATTGGTTCAACACAATTTTGATCGCTGAATATATTAATGTTTTGTTTTATTCTTTGTTCAGCTAATATTTTTGTTTCATCAAATATTACTGCCACTCTAAGTTCTATTCATGTGCTGACTAGCACGAATTTATTCAAAACTTGGAAAAAAAATATTATGATTGTTCTTGGTTGCATGGATCTAGACTTGGCACTTAGGATAACTGAGCCTGCTCTTGCAGATGATAGTTCTCTTGATGACAAGAGAAAATAGGAGCAGTGGGAAAAATCCTACCGCCTAAGTCTCATGATTATGAGAAGGGCAATATCAGATTGTTTTAGAGGCGCTATATTTGAAGAGACTAATGCCAAATTGTTCCTAGATGCTCTTGAAAAACGATTTGAGAAAAATGAGAAGGTTGAGACAAGCATGTTATTATCAAATTTAGTCTCAATGAGGTATAAAGGCAAATGGAACATTAGGGAGTACATTATGGAGATGTCAAATCTTGTCTCTAGATTAAAGACACTTAAATTAGACCTCCCTAAGGACTTATTGGTGTATTTGGTTCTAATCTCTCTTAGCACAATTCAATCATTTTAAAATCAGTTTTAACTGTCAAAAGGAGAAGTGGACTCTTAATGAGCTCATCTCTCTTTGTGTGCAAGATGAAGAAAGACTAAAGCAAGATAAGATTGAAAGTGCTCTTCTGGTTGTGGCCTCTAAAGATAAGGGCAAGAAAAGACCTAAGACTACAGAAGCTACATATGCTCCTCAAAAGAAAAAGCAAAAGGAACAGACTAAGGTTTCTACCTGTTTCTTCTACAAGAAAAGTGGGCATGTAAAGAAAGATTGTACCAAGTACCACGCTTGGCGTGTTAAGAAGGGTACATTTCTCATTTTGGTTTGTTCTTAACTTAATTCAAATTTTGTACTTATAGACACTTGGTGGATAGATTTTGGTGTTTCTACTCACATAAGTGTATTTATGCAGGATTACTTGAGCTGCCAACTGCCGAGTGATGCTGAAAGATTCATCTTTGTGGGCGATGGCAAATCAGCTAAAGTTGAAGCTATAGACTTTTTTAGGTTATTGTTTAGGATTGATTATTATTTAGAAATTGAGAGAGACTTTTGTAGTTCAATCTTTTAGATAGATTTTGATTTCTATCTCTGTTTTGGACAAATAAAGTTGTTCTTGTTCATTTGGAAATAGAAAATTTAGTCTTTATCTTAATTCTATTTTTGCTGGTACCATTTATGTCCTATTTAAATAATCTTTATATGCTTGATGTAATTGCTTTATCTAATGAAATCCTGCATACCAACTCAAAAGGTACAAAATAAAAATTAGCTGATAAGAATTCTATCATGATATGACATAAGCACTTAGGTAATATATCCAAGTATAGGGTACAGAGGCTTGTGTCTAATAGAATTCTAGTTATTCCTGATGCTACGGACTTTGATGTCCATACTGAATGCATTAAGGGAAAACAAACAAACAGTAGGGTTATGGTACTAATAGAAGTTCAAACGTCTTAGAATGTAATTATACGGGTGTTTATTGACCTTTCCCTATGGCTTCTTGGAATGGTCAAATAATATTTCTATGTTCATAGACAATTACTCCATATACGGGTACCTATATCTAAATAGTGAGAAGTCTAATTAATTTTAAGACTGCGGCTTATATTCTGATTAAAGAACCATCTATAATAGTAGATAGAAACCCTTATATATTATGGATGGGCAAGAAGCCCATACTAAATATTTGAGGTTGTTCAGCTGAGACTAGACCATATTGATCAAAGGAAAAATCACTGGAACAGTCCATTGCTACTTTATTGGGTACTTTGATAGGTCTATGGGATATTATAGAATAATTTTGATATAAGTAATACCCAGTTCATTGAAGTTATTAAGTTTGGGGGGAGATAAAGATATTATTTAGGAATCTACCCATGAAGTACAAACTCAATGACCTCTAGAACTAATGCTTCCAGTTAGAGGTATTATAAATTTATCAAATTATTATCTCATTTTGTTTTGAGATAAATATGGTTGATGAATGCATATACCATGAGTTCAGTGGGAGCAAGATTATTATCTTATGTTCCCCTATTGCTAAAAGACGTAATTTTAGTCTCAAATCGTGCCCTAAGGATAAAATTGAGCAGGAGAAAATATAGAAGATTCCATATGCGTCTACTATAGAGAATCTGAGGTATGCTCAAGAAAGTACGCGTTCGGATATTGCGTACACTTAAGGGATATTAGACATATATCTAAGTAATTCCAGAATGGATCATAAGAAAGCAGCCAAACGGGTTATATGGTATCTACAGAGAATAAAACATTACATATAGAAAATCATATCAGTAGGAGATCATTGGGTATTCTTGATTCTGATTTTGCTGGATGCCTAAAAAGTTGAAGATCCACTTCTGGTTATGTTTTTCTATTTGTCAGAAAAGCTGTTTATTAGAGGAGTGCTAAGCAGACACTCACTGCAGCTTCAGATATGAAAAGCAAAAATTCATAACTTGTTTTAAGGTATCCAATCTTGGAATATGACTATAAAATTTTGTCACTAGGCTGCCTATAGTAATAAAATTGAAAGACCACTAAAGTTATTCTGTGACAATAAATTGGCAGTGTTATATTCCAATAACAACAAGAACTCTATGAAATCTAAGCAAATCAATATAAAGTTCTTTGCTAAAGAAAGAATTCAGAGTGATCATAGAGCACATAGGTATAACTTCCACAATGGCGGATCCGCTTACTAATGTTTTTCCACCCATGGTCTTTCATGAGCATGTTGCTCATTTGGGTGCTGCATCATGTATTGATATGATGGTTCAATGGGAGTTTGTAATTTGTTACTGTGCTTTGTGATATTTTTCTGCAGAATAAAGTTTTATTATTTTACACTCTGAATATTTTTGGTTGATCTCAATAAAGTAGGACCAGTTGGAAATAGACATGTAAGGATCACATTGCATGTAATTTCCATGCTGTGCACCCATATATGATCTATGTCGTCGAGAGTATTAACATTGTGATCATTGATGGATTTAGTCACGATAAATGTGGCGAAAGTCGCTTTGGTTCTTTGTTGGTATGATTGATGGACCAGATTGTTGGAGATGATTGATAAAATAGTGATGATGACCTCATAAAGTTAGTATGCACAGTTATACGGTGATTCATATGTTGGCCAAAGTGGTAGATTCTTAGATTAATTTTAATAATCTGATATGGACCAACACATATCAATAGGCGTGCATTCATCACTGTAAAATTAACGGCCCAGATCTTAAATGATCTAATTATATTTATTTATGGGCCCGCGACATCTCAATATTATATGAGATTTAATTGTACAGATAACATTTGGGGTAATTATTAATTTTATGATGTGCAAAATAGTAATTACCACTACCTCAGGTTTTTGTTATAAATAGAGAGGTTATGATCCCTGGGTCATGCACTTGATTCCAATTTCTGAAGCCCCATTATTTAGAGACGGCTCGTGAACGGTGCATAGACTCGGAAGGCCGCCCCCATCTCCTAATCTAAGCAATGGATTCAGGTACGCTTCCGCATCTAGTTATTCTTAATGATTTAGCATATAAAGTTCCTGGCTTGTGGTTTAATTTATGTTTAAGAAAATTCTTTCATGAACCTCTAATTGCTTGGGTGAAAATTTTTTACACGTTAATAATTTATAGAACCATGTACTCTCATTGTTGAGTATTTCTAATTTTGTTTTTATACTTAGTTATATTGGTATAAGAATTCCTTACATTGTACCTTTAGATATTGATGTTATTGGGTTTTTCTTTTGAAGTATCAATTAATCACGTTTGATTGGGTTTAATAGTAACTGAATACTTGTGTTGGATTCTGATTGAGTTTAATTTCCAAAAAATTCTCAAGCATACCATTACAGAACTGACAACGTTCGGTACCTTTCCTGTTCTACCCTCTGCTCCAGCCCATCTCCTAACCTCTTCATCCATGACAAAATTCTGTCAGACTTTCTTCAAAGATGATAGCAAAAACTTTACAATTATATTACCACATATAACTCTCTTTCCCACCGATAACACATCTAAAATATCGAGCAAAGACGAGCAACATTTTTGAGAAAGAAAAGTTAGTCAAGTAGGGAAATCCTCCATCTATTTTATTATTAGTTATATTCAATATTTTAATCATCTATATATCCGACGTTATATCATCCTTGACCTAACCAAATTGTCTGCATTAATTAATTGCTTCAGTACTGCAGCCATAAAATCTTTAGCCAAACAAAAAGTATAAAAAAAACAAAAATGACCTAGAGTTGAATTAAGAACAGGCCATCAATGATGCTATTTTTTATCTGTTGTACTCTTAATTTCTTACATTATTAGTTGTACTCTTGTAATTTTTATGAATGTTAGACCTTATACTATTGTTTCCTTAGTTAATGAAAGTAATTGGTTCCTTAGTAGTTTGGAATAATCGAGCTGATCTTTGTGTATTTGCTCTGAAAATCATGAATTTTTTTATCCATTTTATGTCTTGTTTTTCATGTGTATTTTGGTTGATCTCTCTCTTCCAAATCTGATATGGTCTTCCTTATGTTTTATGTCTTGTTTTCCATGTTCAATTCTGCTGGAGTTCCCTGTTCTTAAGTAGTCTTAATCATACGATGAATCTCGAGTTCTTCAGTAGTCTCAATTTCTCAATCTTATGATGATTTATGGACAATCTTCTGTACTTTGCTCAATGACAGCTAGTGAGTCTTTTTTTGTTTTATTTCCCAGGTTATTTGCAGTGCGTGGTAAAATATACAAGCTTCTTGTTAATTGTATTCCCCCAGAAATTATTCGGAAGGTGAAATATACTAGATTATCTTTGTTCTTTTATGGAAATATTTTGTTTGATCAATGAAGTGAAACTTGCTATGCAATTATCTTTATTGATTTTGCAGAAGCTTGTATCAGAATTATTGAAGAAGTTGGACTCTGAACTAAAGCACGAAGTGGGCTTCTTATTATGTAAGTGCATTTTATCAATATAGAGCATTATATTCCCTATATTTATTGATTTATATCTTTCTCTGATTCAGAGCTTTTCAACCTCCATATTGTTAAGCGTTGTTGGGCTAGTCTATGTAGATGATAGTTCTGGCCTATCCCAGAATAATTTTTTGTTCTTGGAAATGGACTATACTTTTTCACCATAGTTTTCCCATTGACAATTTTCAATTATATGTTAAAATGATGGTCAAAATTTCAAATGCATTTGGCGCATACAATCAACTTTCAATTGGTGCAAATATCATTGCTGCTTCTGGTGCAGGAGCTGCAAGAATGATTGTAACCAATTCACTGTGCTCATTCATGTTAATTTGCACCATTTGACTTGGCTGATATTAGTTGAAATCACTGTCATCTTGAACCCAATAGAGCAGTTCGCATTTACATTTGTACACATGCATTTCAATCAGTAACATGCTCTGCAGTGTCCAGCTTTATCTTTGGAAGTCGAAAAATCCTCACACTTGACATGATGTGCATCTTTGTTTACTACCTCTCTTCAGCTTCCTTCTTCATTGCACTATTTACGCATGCAATTGCAGTTGTGGAACTGCTCAAAGTGGATATGGCTTGAAAGATTTTTTAGTGTTGCTCAATTGCTCAACTAGGCGACTTTTCATTTTCCTTTATTTATCTTAAAATGCAAGATCATACACCTACGAATCAGTTGACTTTCTAGGATTAGCCTAGCTTTAGGCCAGAGATCATGAAGAGGAAAGATGGACGAGCTTGCATCATAGGAAGAAAATGGAGAGAAAGAAAATGGAAGAAAAGATGAAGGATCGAAGGAAGATGGAGGGTCGACGGAAGATGCACATACTACTTGCTTTAGTGAATGAAATGAATCAGAGACGGAATAATTCACATGAAAAATGCCTTGTTTGATATGTTATGGACAATTCCCTCTTTGAATCTTATTTTTAATGTAAATTTAGACTATTTTATAGTTTGTAATTAATGTTTCACCTCCAAGTGTATTGGGATTTTGGTTGTAGTACTAATGTAAGACATTTTGGTTTGCAATGTAATTTTGGTTTATATTAGTTGTAGTTTTGGTATATATTAGTTGTAATTTTGATTTATATTAGTTGTAATTTTAAATTTTATGCTATAATTTCATTGTGCATCGGAAATGTGTATAGTATCATTCATGGGGATCTCGGCCCCCACAAAATGGAACATTTCCCGAGGGTCGCGGCGCTCAGGAAAAGTAATATTTCCCGAGGGCCGCAGCCCTAGGAAAAAGTAACATTTCTTGGGGTCGAGACCCTCAAGAAAAGAAACATTTCCCGTGGGTCACGTCCCCCCGGAAAAGTAATATTTCCCGAGGGCCGCAGCCCCCACAAAAAGTAATATTTTTTGGGGATTGCAGCCCCCATGAAAAGTAACATTTCTCAGGGGCCGCAACCCCCACGAAAAGTTATATTTTTTGGGGGCCACCCGCTAACCATCAGTAAAGGTCTATTGGACCTTTACCGACACATTTTTTAGTGGCAGCAGTTGGGGGCCGTTGTTAGTTTTAATGGGGGTCGCGGCCCCCAGGAATTGTAATATTTCTTGTAGTGATATCCTAGTAGTTCGACCCGAGGCGGAGGATCGGACATGGGTAACGTCCGGAAAGCAAATCACTGGAAAACTTGCACAACTTGGTCCTGGTTGTGGTTGAGATGGTCTACTGAAGAGTGTCATTAGCCGAACGGCTACCACATGACTCAGCGGTTTATAGGGTCTTGAGATTGCACTAGCGGGCCTGCTAGGAGTTAGACCCGAGTGGCGGAGGGTCTTGAGATTCCGTCAGTGGGCCACGCTGACGGTAGACCCGAGTTGGGTGGGACTAGCTATCCCTAACCCGGAGGATTCCTAAGGCTAGTGGCCATCCTAGTCGACGGATCCGAGACATGGAAGTTCATATTGAGATGCCATTATGGGCTGGTTTTGGGTAGGCCGACCGACCTAGTTATATAGAAGGAAGAACCGAACCTTCCATATATATTTTTAGGCCATTAGCGGCCGAGCTAGTGAAATGGATAAGGGCCCGAGAGGCTGGTTCATCCATTCTTTTATCTTGGCAAATTGATTAACTTCTGTGGTGTGATCATATTTTAATTCCTTATTTGTATCATACCTTTTATATGTTATCTTGCCGAGATTTTAAGTGGAGGTTCGAAAGAATCGCTCACTGAGTTCCTCGTGAACTCACGGTTTATTTATTGCTATTTTGCAGAGCTCGACCAGTGAGGTACGACTTGGTGGCATGGCGCGCAGGAGGGCAGACGTGTGTGCAGATCTCGTAGCTGGCAGCTTTGTAAAACATGGAGATGTTTCTTTGCAAACCTTTAGATGTTTATTTAAAAACCTTGTGATGTTTTCGAACTTGGTTTGGTTGAACTATTTTCAATAACTAATAAAGTTTGGTACTGTTGCTTTTGTTTATGATTTCCATGCCGGTATGGTTGTGTTTTATGAGTCATTGGTCAGTGCATATGGTAGGCTTCGGGGTACTGGCACATACCCTGGCCGATCACGTGTACCCTGAGTTGGGGCGTGACAGACCTCGTCTCGAAAAGCAGAGGTTGGCCGATCACGTGTTCCGAGCGGCGATGCTCGCACTCGGCCAGGTGTTGCTCCTTGGATTATGTCAGCACCTCGATCTGGGTTGTTAACCTTTGATTATGCGCCTAAAGATCGTCGATCGAGTGCTGTAATTCTTCTGATGTTGGGTTGGCGAGCACTAGAGCGTTACTCCTCACCGAGCAAGCATCTATATGTAGCAGGAGAACACTGATGTTAGGTTACTGCCTAGTAAGAAGGAATTCCAAATGTTGGGTATGGAATTGGAATAGACAATATACCTGATGTGAATCATGTCTGTTTATAATGCAGACTAGGGATGTCTCAAGCGATGATGTCTCCTTGAATCCCGTGGGGATATGCCTAGAATGGATAAAAGTTTATCCTGGAGATGTCGGGCTCATTACTGTCGAATCCATGTAATTAATGATGGACGTGGGAGTCCATGTATGGCCCTTGGACCCCCGGGCTGAGTCTGTGGTGGACTCGATTTGAGTTTGGTTCATGAGTGTGGGCATGATCAGGCCTGATCAGGCCAGGTCCTAAGTGCTAGCCCAGTCCAGTTTCTAATTTGGCCATCAAGTTTAAAAGTGTTTTAACTCAAGTTCATCATCAAAATGGTATGTTTCTAAGCTATATATTCTTTATTTGGATGGAGTGTAATGCCCAGATCTTTAATAACAGCTCTAGAAGACCAAAATTATTAATGGCGTTCCTTGCTTGGGCGACAACCGTTTTCATCACGCTGTAGAGAGCCTATTATTGTCATTGAGTGGTTAGAGGCATTTATTAGTGCCCCCTCTTTCATTCTGTTTCTATGTATATATTTTAACTTTCGTTCGTTTGCTCTCAACTACAAAAGAAGCTATCATTTGTTGAATGCAATTGCATTTGAATTCTCTCTTCCTTCCCGACTCTATATATACTAGTTGTTGTGCAGTCTACTAATACTTGCATTGTCCTCTCTCTCCTATACTCATATTCATTCTCTCTCTCTCTCTCTCTCTCATGGGAACTCAAGCAACATCACCATCAAAAAACCACGCAAGGAACCAGTGTAAGGTATGGAGAAGAACCTTTTTGTTAAATTATCCTTGTAGTCCTCCCTCTTCCTATGATTTTCAATGGATATATTTGCTACATAATTAAGATTATTTCAGCAAAACGAAGTTAAAGAAAGAAAAATGAAGATGTTTTACCTTTTTTATGTTGCATCGAAAGTTATTCTACTTTATGAGCTTTCTTGCTTCATAGACAAAGGGAGATAGGATAAGAGATGGATTTTAATCCATTGTTTGCTTAGTGCATGAATTAAAAGAAAATATGATTGAAGGTATATAAAAATGATATGATATCTAGAGAAAACCGGATTTAAAAAAACACATTCAATACTTCTACCTTTCATTTGCAATCCTATCCAATATAATCCAATGAAGCAACCAAATCATGTATGTATTTCTCTTCTAAGAGAGAGAGAGAGAGAGAGAGAGATTGTAAAAGTCCCCTCTAAAAAATAATAATGAGATGAATAATTTTTAAGTCACTACATATGAAAACAAATTCATAATCTTTAACTATTATTCCAAAATTTCTATTTTTTTTCCTAGACATATATAGATATAAAAAATTCAACAGAATCTACCTTTAAGTTAAAGGGGGCATGAATGTCTTTGATGAATCCAATCTTTTGAAAAAACTTAATTGTTGAGTTCAATCAAATATTGAAATAAGCACTTGAGAATCAAATATTCCTGAAGTGCGTATGTATTTTACTCTTTCTTCCATACATAAATGATCTAAGACATAATAAATACATCTATTAATAAAGATTAGAAAAAACAAACTACTTAGCTATTAGACCGGTTATAATTACAAAAAGATATTCTAAAAGAACAAATGTGACATTATTCATTTTCGTAATCGATTTAATTTTCTTGTCATTTTAAGAGTTAATTGGCCCTATATCTAAATCTTGATATTTTAATAATAAATTGGTGGATACTACTTTTATTTCATTTAAAAAAGAAGCAAATAGCACTATTGTTTTGTTAACTTATTGCTTATAGAGCAAGAAAGAGAAATCGGTCGATGATTGGCTTCCCATCACATCGTCGAGGAATGCCAAGTGGTGGTACTCTGCTTTCCATAATGTCACCGCCATGGTTGGTGCTGGTGTCCTCACTTTGCCCTACGCCATGGCTGGACTCGGATGGTACACGGATTCATCATAAAACATATATAATTCTTTTTCTAATTTTGTTGACATGAAACAATCAATATTGCTTCCAATTCAATAGGGGCCCTGGCATTGTCGTGCTCATCCTTTCGTGGATCATCACTCTATATACCCTATGGCAAATGGTGGAGATGCATGAGATGGTCCCAGGAAAGCGGTTCGATCGCTACCATGAGCTAGGTCAACATGCCTTCGGCGAGAAGCTAGGCCTCTGGATCGTTGTCCCACAACAACTCATTGTCGAAGTCGGAACCAACATCGTCTACATGGTCACCGGTGGCAAATCCTTGCAGAAGTTCCACGACACTGTATGCTCTGACTGCAAGAAAATCAAGCTCACTTACTTCATCATGATCTTCGCCTCTGTCCATTTCGTTCTCTCCCAGCTCCCTAACTTCAACTCCATCTCTGGTATATCCTTCGCTGCTGCAGTCATGTCTCTAAGGTACATAACTTTCAAATAACAAAAAACATTCAATTTGAACAACACAATAGTATTAACACAACTTAAATAAAATCTTTTGCAGTTATTCCACCATTGCTTGGGGGGCTTCCTTGGATAAGGGTAAGGTAGAGAATGTAGAGTATGGACATAAAGGTTCGAGCCAAGTAGAGACTACGTTTAACTTCTTGAGTGCATTGGGAGATGTTGCATTTGCATACGCTGGTCACAATGTGGTGTTGGAAATCCAAGCCACCATTCCCTCAACCCCGGAAAAGACTTCTAAGAAGCCCATGTGGAAAGGTGTCGTCATTGCCTACGTTGTTGTAGCTCTATGCTACTTTCCTGTCGCTATTGTTGGGTATTGGGTGTTCGGCAACAATGTCGATGACAACATCCTCATCACCCTCAATAAGCCTAAATGGCTCATTGCCATGGCTAACATGATGGTTGTCGTCCACGTTATTGGTAGCTACCAGGTAATTGTTAATATTAGCTTGATTATTGAAGACACTACAAACATAATATTAAATCCTTGATTTCAACATCTTACTATGATGGATGCAGATTTATGCCATGCCTGTCTTCGATATGATTGAAACAATGCTTGTGAAAAAACTCCACTTCACTCCAG
Source organism: Canna indica (assembly GCA_034359265.1). Taxonomy (NCBI): domain Eukaryota; kingdom Viridiplantae; phylum Streptophyta; class Magnoliopsida; order Zingiberales; family Cannaceae; genus Canna; species Canna indica. The sequence continues at coordinate 20,253,253 of CP136892.1, forward strand.
GACTAACTCTTCGCCTTATAGCACGCTCAGTTTATGTTGGTAAGCATTCATTTTCCTTCAGTTAAACCATGCTTGTTTCTTCTATAGTCTTGATGAGCTTAGCAATTCCTATCTCATTTTGCAGCATTTACCATGTTCGTTGGCATGACTTTCCCTTTCTTTGGTGCATTACTTGGTTTCTTTGGTGGTTTTGCATTAGCCCCGACTACATTCTTCGTAAGCTTTCATTACAAAACATAAAAACAATGAGTGTAAACCATATTAGATAAGATAGTCCATAGATCAAAAAATAAATCAAACAAATTAAACTATAATTCTGAGTGATCTTTTGTCCTTTTCAGCTTCCTTGCATTATGTGGCTCGCAATTTACAAGCCTAGAAGGTTCAGCTTGTCTTGGATCACTAACTGGGTAAGAAGTTAGATAACTCTACAACATTATTTCTATTGATTCTACATTGAAGAAATCACATCTAACAATTATTTTTTTTGTCAGATTTGCATTATACTAGGAGTTCTATTGATGATTCTATCACCCATTGGTGGACTACGACATATTATAATAATGGCGAAGACTTATGAGTTTTACTCATAAGTTGGCATTGATTCATACACAAATCAATTTGATGTCATATATCGAAATCCAAATCACACAACATCAAATTGGAGATACGAGCTATTCACAATGAAATATATTATGTAATGTGAATTAATTAATGATTGAGGAGAAAGAAGTGACAAATTACTTCTACTATTTATAGTGTAGTTGGTGTTTTAATTTCTTCTCACTAAGCAATATTGCCTTCACGACTTTCTTTGTACATTGGTAACTTCTATTACATCCTATTCAAGTGCAAGATCTTCGACCCTATGTATTATGTGAATAAAAGTAAGCATTTGGTTTAACAATATACTTTTTTTTCTTATGATTTGTTGATTTGATTCCTTGAGTAAAACTAAGAGAGTAATAAATAAGCTCATTGGACCATAGCTTAATCTTGCTCAAATTTGTTTGTCAAATATCTTTTAAGCCATATTAGACTGAAATTGTAATTAAAGGAGCCATATGTAATCATTCCATTAATCAACTACATGATCGGAGAGAGTTGTAGAACTCCATATTGCTTAAAGTTCTACTATATATACAACAAAGACAACAAGCTAAAAGTACCTGTGTTTTGGGTGCTTTGGTTCCTAAAAGAAAACAAAGGTGGGTGACAGAGACATTACAAATTACAAGAAGACATTGAACACCTCACGATATTGAGGAAACATGTAAAATCTAAAGTTTGACATGTCCATATCCTTCATAATTACTTATCACGAAATACAAAGGCAATCACATAACCACCAAATTAAGCATCCTATATATATATATATATATATATATACAAATTAATCGTTAAATAACTAAAGACTATGATTTCACCATGCAAACATGCTTCAGCACAACATGAGGATTTTATTGTATTTTTTAGCTATAAATATAACTCAAAAAGGTGCACATTTTCTATCCTAGTTTGGTATCAAGTTGTTGACATATTTTTCTAAATAAATTATTACATTTTGATACATCAAAAGGAGACTTAGTGATTTGGCTATGGAAAGGTCATGCATCAAAGAAACCAATTTGGCAAGAAAATGTGCATCCACTGATCAAAACATTATGTTGCACTGGTTTCATATATATATATATATATATATATATATATATATATATATATATATATATATATATATCACCATGAACGGTATCTTCATGCTTTTCTTAGGGGTTTTAATGGTATCATCTAATCAAATAATCTTAGTTGGCATAATAATGTCTCCCCTAAAGTTGGTTAGGATTGTTATAGGCTATAGACTTTCGTGGGTGAAGCCCATTACATATAGTGTTGGTAACAAGAATATGTTCACCAAGCTTGTACTCTAAAACCTTCATGAAGTTATAGCCCAATACTTCGGTAATGATGAGAAAGACATTCACTTTATGATTTTTATCTTTGTTGGCATTTGGGTAAGGCTTTAAACATGGCTTGTTGAATGGTGAGGAGATCATGTTCATATATCACATCAATCACTTGCAGAGTGGAGCCATTCTCTTGTACTATTTGACTAAGTGTTAGTGGTAGAGACCTTAATTTGGGTGTTGACACTAGCCATTTGTTCCGATGCTTGTCTAAGTCCTTGACAATCTTTCATATTATGAGCATAATCTTGATCCTTAGTCGCAATATTTTGATCGATCTACTTTACAACCTATAAAAAAGCAAATGCCTAAAAGGAAAGTAGCACCGATAGCTAGAGGAAGAAGATGTTGGAGAAATGGTCACACTAGAGGGGGGGTGAATAGTGTGTTATTTAATCTTTTAGCCTAATTTTGATTTTAATCATTTCATAAACTACTTAGGCAATTTATCAATTCAAGCAATAAGATGAAACAATAAATACGACAATTAAGTACAAACACAAAAGCGAATGCAAAAACAATGATTTATTATAGTTCGGCAACACCGCCTACTCCACTACCTAAGCAATGTGCTTAGGATTTCAATCACAAATCCACTATGTTAAGGGTAGTTTACAATCGAGGACCTTTCACCGGAAAGACCTTACACTCACTTGAAAGGCACTTCCACACCCAAAATTATCCACCTTCACACCAAGTGAGCTTTCCCACCTCAATTCCAAAGGAACACTCCTAACCTAGCTTACACAAGTAGATTTATACTTTCTATACCAAGGTAATCACCAAATCATAAGACCACACACAAGGTCTTCTTACACACTTGAGTATTCAATTTAAAATGAAACAAAAACGCATTTAACATAAGAGGAGAGTGTAAATAACTTATCACAACAAGAACAACTCATCTTCTTGAGCCTAGCAACCTTGAATAGCCCTCCAATGATGATTCACTTTCGAATAAGGGATCAAGAGCTAAAAATGAAGCATTAGGTCAAATGAAAGCTTGGGGGATTATAGGCTGTAGAAAAGTGGGGATCGAGTGGAGATCGCCCAACGGGCAAATTTTTTTGCCCGTTATACGCCCGGTCGATCACCGGCTAATGGCCGGTCGACCGCCTGAGTGGCCAGCCATCGACCACGAGGTCATTGCCAATTTGAGTTTTTTTGGCAGAGGTCAAAAATTGGCAATGGCCTCGCAGTTGATCGGCAGTTGGTAGTCGGTCGATCGGGCAGCGACCGATGCTCATCCAGGTTGAGTTTTTTTGTTGTTTTGAGTTTATGCTTTCAAGTTTGTGAGTTTTGCGAAGTGCATACATCTTGGAGACCAACCCAAGTGTTTTTACATTCACTCTAAACACTTCCTAAATTAGGAAACGACACAGAGACTTGTCGTATCGAGATGATGTCGTGTGCGACGATATCGATTTCAACATGCGACTTTCATGCTTAAAACTTGTTAAACATAGTTTGCTATCATCAAAACAATTATTTGTCACACCTCGATTTGGGGTCACGTGATCGGCCATAATATACATGTCTATACCCTGTAGCATACCCATGCATACAACAAAGCAATTATAAATGATATAATGGAAACCAATATGAAATAAATTGAAAGTCCTGAGATGACATAAATAAATGTCCTAAGAAACTACAACTCCAATGATCCAAACTACATCAATATGCATGAAAGAAAAACACGACTCGACTATGACTCCCTAAACTCGTCTGTTACGAGATCAATGGTGTTGTTTGCCCCTCCAGCCGCGCCATATACTCTATCCAGTACCACACTGGTCAAGCTCTACAAAATAAGTAAATAAACAAACGTGGGAACTCAGTGAGGGGTTCTAACGAACCTCCACCTAAATCCTAAACATAAGCATGAAACAGAAAAAAAAAACATGCTAACATATTCATACACACAGAAATTTATTACATCAGTCGACCGATTGGCACGTCTACTAAGATATGAATATTCGGTCAGGTGGAGTGCCCGACTACAAATGATATCAGGCCTCAACTGGCCATGCCCTCAAGCGGTTTATGTTATCATGCACAAACGTTCGACCTGCAAGAAGCATTACCTGGTTGGGATTCGTCCATCCAACCTTAACTAGAAAATTTAACACTGGTTGGGATTCGCCCGTCCAACCACTCAGGCCTGCACCTGCATCTAGCCCTTTCGTGGACAGCACAACAAACAATTTCAGCTTGAAACCAAAAAATTTCAGCAATTAATAAATTAATTACAGCATCTAAGAAATCAATTTCTGCAAATAATAATAATTTAATTACAACACCTAATAAATCAATTCCTGCAAATAAACAATTTAATTACAGCACCTAATAAATCAATTTCTGTAATAAATAATTTAATTACAGCACTTAATAAATCAATTTCTGTAACAAATAATTTAATTACAGCACCTAATTAATAAATCAATTCCTGCAATTAAATAATTTAATTACAACGCCTAATTTCCTAATATCCTAACAACAATATAACTTCCATTACCATTGAGCACATCAATACTTATGATCAATTAGCTTTTAGGTATGCCTTCAATGAACGGATGACCTGCTTCCTGGAGTAACTCATTCATGGTTCCATGAATATTTATCTTAGAAAAGAAGATAATTGATTTCTTTTAGGATGCCACTGCAGCATACTATGTTCGACCTTCTTAATATATTGCAACAGTTTTTTTTTTGTCCTATCTCCACTATAAATTACTCCAAGTTTGCATATGAATAGATGATCTTACTTAAAAGGTCTTTGAATCGGTTGCTACAATTTAAGCAATTAACAATTACAGAAATTGTAGATATAAAAGAGCAGCTTCATTAAGATAGCAAATGAAATATCAATGGAGGAATAATAGCGGTCAGGAACATTATTCAGACAATGCAATAACATAAAATTTCCAACAAGAACAAGAAACTTTAAAGCCAAAAAAACCATTTGCAATGTAGTCTATGAAATAGGAAGGATGTTTCTTTTAGTGGAGTTAATCTCAATTGAAGACTCAATTCGAGGATTTAATCTCGAATTCAAGAACCAATCAAGAAAAAAAATTCAGATTTTTCCACCTCAATTAGGACCGGCAGCCATAGAGAATTTACAAGGGATTGAGGAGAAATCCACTCACCTTAACTAACGAAATGAAGGGAAGTAGACAGGGATGAAGCCTCGCACGACGATCTCCGACGACAGCGAGCAACTCCGGCCAAAGCTAGGTGGTGACACCTCCCCTCCTCTTCCTTGCGATGGCGTGCATGCGGCGCTGAGGGTGGGTGTTTATAAACCCTCCCTCCTTTTTTCTTTTTTCTTTTTCCAATTCTATCATCCTCTCACTTAAACTCTTAACCCGACTTGACTTGTATTCGAGTCGAACTCCGATCGAGCCCGCGAACTCGGCTCAACCCGAAATAAATCCAACAGCCCAAAAATATCTTAATTAACAAAAATTAAGAGCACTTAAATTATTAACTACTCACCCGAGCCCTTAAATTTGCGCCAGCTCGCGACTCGCCTCAGCTTGTCACCGAATTAGCTGGCTAAAACAACAATGAAAATATTTGTTAAAATTTTTAGGTATTACATTATTGAGAGAATTAGAGTACAAGGGTGAAACCCTCGGCCAACAGAAGATGCATAGAGCCCTCTAATTCTTCTAATCCACCATCACAACCTTACCATATCCACACAAATGATGACATTCTCAATGCTTCATTTGAACCACCTAGCAAATCATCAATGACTATGGTTTGCTCCGAAGATGTGCTATTATTCAATTGAAGGAGGCTCATTGCCCTATGATAGGCTCTTCATTTTCTTATGGCTCGTTTGCTTTGTTAAATACGATAGGATACAATAGGATAACAAATGAGTTGGTATTCTGGTGTTCACCATTTATAATATTGGATCGGGTCCAGAAGCGCCCACACTCATGAACCACACTCAAGTCAAGTCAAACACCATCTGGCTCAGGGACTCCACCCGGCAAAGCAAGGACACCCACGTCCTTCATTAATTACCAAGGATACGACAATAATGAGCCCGACATCTCTGGGATAAAGCTCGACCAATTCCAGGTAGATCCCTATGAGATTCTGGGAGACATCCCTAACCTGCACTATAAACAGACACGACACACATCGGGTATGCTCTTGATTCCAATTTCATACCTCCCATATGGAATTATTTCTTACTCGAGCATCAGAGTGTGCCCCGCTAGAGTTGCACTAGACCAGGAGAGGCGAAGGACCACATCACACCGGCTTCAGGCAAGAAAATTTGGCGCCCACCTTGGAGCCGAGTAAATCTTACCTGCCCCACCATGGTAGCTACCCGGAGTTAGGCGAACGCCGCTGCACATAGGCAACAACCTATTAGTAGTGTTCCCCCACTGCCTAGAGAAGCTAACATAGTGAGGAGTGATGCTCCAGTGTTTGCCAATCCTATACCTGAAGAGTTACTGCGTGTGGTCAACGACCTCCAAGCGCGGAACCAAAGCTTAGCAACTCAGGTCGAGGCACTAACACAGTCCTGGGAGCAACACTCGGCCGAACACGAGCACCACCACTCGAAATATGATGATGACAACTATCTCGAGATAGCCGAGGGGCTGACCTTTGTCTTTCGAGATGAGGTCTTCCATACGCACCATCAGAGATAAGAGGAAGGAAGTAAGGTCACAAAGACCGTTCCTCCCCCAATCATCGACTCGGGATCCTTCGCCGAACATATTATGGCAGTTTCTCTCCTCGACAACTTCAAACAGGTGACCATGCTTCAGCGAAGGGTAGATCAATCATTTGGCGACTTTAATGATTATTATATATTGTTATTTCTCCCTTAGTGGATTGATGTATGATTGGTTTTGGCCGAATTGTGTGTGAATTAGGAAAAGTTCTAGTGAATCTTGTTGTTATATGAGATAAACCTAAATTTAAATAAAATGGTATGTGTTCTGCATGTTCTTGGTCAATTTGTCCTGTGATTTGGCCTCCTTGAGATTCAGTCATGATAGGGTTATTTTTGGACCGGTTGTGGCTCCTTTGGTTTCAGGATGCATTCCGGAAAGGGCAGCTCTGTTTCCTTGAATTTTGGGGGAGCGAACTCCCATGATTTGGCGTGCGATTTCGGTAAAAATTTTGGGGAATGGTGAGGGTCGGTTGTGCCTATTTCTCTTGAGCATTATTTTTGTTTCACATGGGATTTTGATTTAATATATTGCCTTGCATAATGGTCTATGTGTATTGAACAAATTGTTGAGATTTTTTGTGTAAGCTTTCGGAGTTTTATGGCCGGATTTTGATGAGGGGTTTTACCATGTTTGATCCTCATGAATGAGGAAGATTTCGGGGCTCATTGTCCCTATCCACTTCGTGGATGACTTCAGTGCTTTATCGATCATGTTTCTTGAAGTTTTAGATCAATTCATGATGTGGTTCTTCTCCTTGGTGTTTGGCCAAGGTCAGCCCTGTTTTGGGACAGATTTTGGGGTGCCGAATACACCTTTTCTTGGGTTGATTTTAGAAATTGTTAAATATGACTCAAGCATATGTATTGTTGTTTTGCCTCTTTTTATAAATTGAGTGGATGAAATTTTTGGAAATAATTTATATTATGATGAGGCCAAATTTATGATATCTACATCTTGGGATTTTGAGTTTAGGGGTGCATGGGGCTTGGTGCGGTTGGTATGCCTAGTAAGTGTTCGATTAAATGTTTCACCAATTTGGTTTGCTAAGATTTCATACTCTATCTCGATTTAATTAAGTGATTTTGGTTGTGGTGATACTTGGAGGCCGCGTGTTGGCCGAGGGTTTCACCCTTGCGCTCTAATTCTCTCAAAAATTATTTTGAAAATAACAAACCATGTTTAACAAGTTTTAAGCATGAAAGTCGCAGGTTTAAATCGATATCGTCGCACACGGCATCGTCTTGATACGACAAGTCTCCGTGCCATTTCCTAAATTCTCAATGAGCGCACCAAAGTAATTTAGGAAGTGTTTAGAGTGAATGTAAAAACACTTGTGTAGGTTTCCAAGATGTATGCACTTAGCAAAACTCAAAAACCCGAAACCCGAAACCCGAAACGACAAAAAAACTCAACTTGTGTGAGCACCGATCGCTGGCCGGTCGACCGGCTACCGATCGACGATTGACCATCAGAGGCCAAAAATTAGCAGTGGCCTTGCGGTCGATGGCCAGTCGATCGGCCATTAGCCGACGATCGATCGAGCGTATAATGGGCAGAAAAATTCGCCCGTTGGGTGATCTCCACTCGATCCCTACAAACTTTCTAAACTCTCTCCTTAACAACTACTGATGCCCTAAACCTTCATTGAGTTGATATTTGCATCCCCAAGTTTTTTTTTGATCTAATCCTTCATTCCTAGCCTCTTGATACGTTATTCAAAGTGCTTCATCATTGGAGGGTTATTTAAGGTTGCTAGGCTCAAGAAGAGGAGTTGTTCTTGTTGTGAAAAGTTCTCTACACTTTCTTCTTGTGTTAAATGTGTTTTTGTTTTGTTTTATAATTGAATACTCAAGTGTGTTAGAAGATCTAGTGTGTGGTCTTGTGATTTGGTGGTTACCTTGGTATAGAAGGTATAAATCCACTTGTGTAAGCTAGGTTAGGAGTGTTCCTTAGGAATTGCTATGGGAAAGCTCACTCGGTGTGAAGGTGGATACTTCCTGGTGTGGAATTGCATTCGAAGTGAGTGTAGGGTCTTTCTGGTAAAAAGTCCTCGATTGTAAGTTACTCTTAACTTAGTGGATTTGTGAGTGAAATCCTACGCACGGTGCCTAGATAGTGCAGTAGGCGGTGTTGCCGAACCACTATAAATTTTGGTGTTTGCATTGGCTGTAGTGTTTGTGCTTACTTGCCATATTAAATTGTTTCTTCTTGTTGTTTAAATTGATAATTTGCTTAACTAGTTTAAGAAATGATTAAAATGAAAATTAGGCAAAAAAGATTAGATAACACACTATTCACCCCCCATATAGTGTGACCATTTCACTAGCACTTGGTATCAGAGCGGGTCGTAGATTGAGGTTTCACCATCTCATCTAAATCTAGTCTCGATCCGAAAATGACACTAGAGTTGGTAGCGTCCATACCACCTAGGTTCGATGAGTCTAACTTTGGTATTTGGAAGGGTAGAATGTACACATTCCTGAAAACACAAGGTTTATGTGTGTTCAACATGGTAAAGACTAGATACATTGAACCTAAGAAAAACATGAATGCATGAGCCCAAGAACAAATAAATATGTTTGAGTCAAATACTAAAGCTATGAGTTGCACATTTTGTTCCTTGGAAAATGTTATCTTTGAAAAAGTCATGCATTGTACTTTCACATTTGATATTTGGGTTTGTTTGAATATGCTCTATGATTATGCTAAAATTGAGGAGCATATCACTTTAAATGAGGGAGTTGATGACAATTGTCATACTCATAGTTCTAATGAAGTTTTTGAAGCCCATAGTGTATCTAGTCAAAAGAGTACAAAAAGACAGAAGAGAAAGGTGATTTATCACCTATGCAAGGAAAAAGGCATGTGAAGAAGAATTGTCATACCATGAAGAACAAGGCAAAAAGTGTTGGGACGGGAATAAGAAAACGCATCGAAAATAGTAATTTAAAAATTTGAAACTATCCCGAAAACAACGATCTTCTTTAGCAATATTAAGGAATTCAATCAACATCGGAGATGTGGGAGATGATATACCTCAAACCACGGTCGGTATGGCTGATCTTATCCCCGTCTTGAGATGCACACGTGCACGTCCTCCAACGATAGTCCACACCAAGCACCTCACAACAATAGGGGCAGCGAACACCGGGGCTCGTTGTGGCTTAACAAAGAAGCTTTCTCAATCTCGAAATCCACCTAGGCACGGCCGGCCCTTCTACCAAGAACCGAGCACCAAAAAGGGAGGAAGAGCGGATGAGAAAACCACATAACGAGAGGGTAAATAAAAGAATACCTTGCTGTCCTTCTTGGAATCCTCCAAGAAGATGAAGTCGGCGGCACACCCAAGTAGAAGACACCTTTAACTCGGCTTCACCAAAAGCCCGGGGAAAGAGGAGGAAGATGGCCGGCTACCAATGGAGAGGAGGAAGAACTAATTCACCAACCCACACCCATGGGGTGCTCGGCCACCATTTATAGAGAGGGGGCGGTTACAAGGTAGACTCGGTCCCCCCTAAAAACTCTATCACAGGAATTCAAAATTTTGGGGTTTGCCTCCAAATATAATTCATATTTTAATGGCTTCATAATTAATTAGAAATTAATTAAATCCAATAAAATATAAACTTTAATTTATCTCCATAAATTAAGAGCCTACAAATAAGAATGATAAATATCTAAACAAACCAATTCCCTAAAAGGTAGGAAAGTGGTTTAACTAAATAATTCAATTTCTTATTTATTAATAGAATTATGATTTATCCTCATAAATCATATATCTATTAATTTTATGATTTATCTCCATAAATTATATTCTTATTAATTAAAATTTATCCAAATAAATTAATTCCTAATTAATCGACTAGGCTCATGGTTGAAAACTAATTTTCCCACCATATATATTTGATTAAAAATTAAATTATATTTAATTCATAATTAAATATGTGTCCCGGCCAGAGATTCCCAAGTCGACACTTGTAGGGACACATAGGACATTATCTCCTCTTACTAGGAGTAACCGATTCCATATTGGTTGCTCACCTACCTCCATGAATGCTTCCCCATGCCCAGTAATACCTGACACATGACGTTGAGGGCCACGTAGGGATAGAACCAAAGCAATGAGTCGTCACTCACAAGGTAATCATGACAACCTCAAATCCAATGACTGCTTGCACCTACTATCACCTTAGGAACATGCTATTGACACTTATGTAAGGATTTCATTCTGTGTTCCTCGTGTAGGTCCGTTCAGTGAACTCATTTACTAATGAGCACCCGCACTTGTATATTAAAGACGACTCATAGGTAACTGTGAGATCAACTAACCCCTATCGTATAGGGCATATACCAAGTGCAGTAGTCTATCTGGAATCACCAATCCCCTAATCGGTGATCCTATGACTAGGAACAATTAGAACAAGGGCATCTAGATTCTAAGTCTCACTAGCATGATCATCATGGCCTTAGAATCATTTGCCCGAATTCTTGGGGTTCATCATAATCTTTATAAATAAAGATGCAACATATGATGAAAAGTTGCCTCAAAAGTTGAGTACCCTTGAATAGTCCTTGTACACATTGACACGTGATTGGGTCAAGGGCACTATTCCTTTCAATCTCTCACTTGCACTTTAGTCAATCATCCTAGTATCTGTATACCAATTTTAGTGGTGATCGAATCTGCTGCTGTGGCAATCTGTTTAATCTACATCAATGTCTTTCAGTCATCACTTCTTTCCAATGATGAGTGACACCGCCTTTTAAAAAAAGCAATGATTTTCACGGGATCTTAGTTCCTTAACTTTCAGCAATAGTCCTAGTATTGTCATACAATACCGGTGCTGAACTGGCAACCTCAGGAATAGCTCCCAATGAATGATAAACTCCTTTATCCGATGCTATCCTAAGTGGTAGAGTAAGTAGCAAAGCATAAAGCCTTAGTCACCTTATCAGTTAGAGTACCCAGCTAGGAATACTTTCCTACTTACTGCACCACCATTAAAGGTATCCATATACCATCATATGGTTTCATCATCGTATAGAGCACCTCTCATCCTTCTCAAGTGCCTGAGAGAGTTCTCCACTTGCTCTTCAATGTTATTCTCTAGGGTTTTGCTTGAAAACTGCCAAATACCTCTAAGATATAAGCAATATCAAGCCAAGTGCAAAGCATCACATGATGGATCCCACTGCCGAAGCATAATGGATTGATCTCACACTTTTTCTTTCCTCAGATGTCTAAGGAGACATCATCTTGAAGAGACTAATGCTATATATGACTCATAGGCAAGTAACCTCTTTTTTACTGTCTTCTATGCTAAGCCTCCTTAGCATTGTATCAATATACATGGGCTGGGGCAATCCTGGCATCCTTTCAGACCTATTCCCAATAGATCTTAATACCGAGTATATAAGAGGCATTTCCCAGATGTACCATGGAGAATCAATATGGGTAATAATTGGAGTATGGGAACTTGTTTTTCCCACAAGTATGTCATACAATATGACTACACTCTCACTAAACACCTTGTCTGTACAAGGTTCAACCATGTTTCTGATAAAATCAAAACCCTTTTGACTATCTCATCAAAACAGATGTTTTAACTCTTTGATGCTAGCTGTAGTCCATAAATGGACCTATGCTACTTGCATACCTTACTCGGTCCAACTGAGGATACGAACTCCTCTAGCTATGTCATATAGACTTCTTCATAACGGAAGAACGCAGTATAGACACCCACTAGCCAGATTTCGTATTCATAGTACGCACTAATGGCTAGCAATATCTTGATGGACTTGAGCACTGTAACTGGTGAGAATGTCTTATTACAGACAAGCTATTGTCTGGGTTTGATCTTATTCACAACCAGTATGATCTTATAGGTCCACATCTTGCCAGCTCCTTAGATCTTTCCTAAAGATCCACCTGCACCCTATATGAGTTATCCTTTTTGAGCTGGTCAACCAAAGTTCGTACTTGGTGTGAGTCCAGTTTGGATTTGCATAATGCCACCGCATAGTGTCAACATATTTGACCATTAAGAGATCGCAGACTGACTAAATCTAGATCATACCCTATGGCTAGATATCATCACTCAGGCAGTCTACGTAGTCTCCTAGAAGAGTGATGAGAAGTAATAATTACATCGATTGGTTTAACTTGTGGACTTTCCACTAGTTGTTGCGATTTTATTTGTGGTTACTGAACTTCACCAAGCTCAACACATCTTCCACTCCCACTTTCCTCGAAAAACTCTTTTTTCTCAGAAAATGATGACAAAACTCCTTTTGTTCAGTTGGGAGAACTTGATACCAAAAACACTTTTAAGGGTACGCCTCAACATTTGCACCTGATCAAGTTTGTCATACCAAGGCAAGCTCAAATCATGAGAGGTCTTAGACTCTTTGTGCATAAAAGCTAGAAGTAGGTGAGGTTAATTTTATCTCTTTGTGCATTCGTACAAAAAATATTTATCATTAACTTCAAAACCATTAAACCAATTGAGACGTGTCCAGTCGCATACAACTCATTAGAATGTTCATGCGGCAACTATTACCTTTTAAAGAACTTTTCACAACCTTGTTCAGGCAACAAAGGAAAAATGACGTTCTTTTATCAACACTGGAGCAAATCAATTATACAATTCAATGGTCTTTTCCAAATAGCAGACTTATACAATAGGTTCCTACGGCTAAGATACAACTGTTGCGCCTATCGCCTTCCCGAAGGTCGTAGTTGCCTTCTGTCAAGTCTTCTACTTTTCTTCTTCTCCTGCAACATCTTGCAGATGATCATTGATATCAAATACTCAGTATTGAATACCATAAAGTAGAGTTTAATGATGAAGTATTTTCTGTAATGTACGCACCTGAAGCAACGGTTTCAAAAAACTATCTTCAATTTTAACTCCGTAAAATACTCTTTGTAGTTGCACTTCCAGTGGCTATTTTTACCACAATGGTAGCAGGTGCTATTGGGAACAACTTTCCATTTCTTCTTGATATTTTTCATGGGTTTCACAGTTCTATTTTTCACTTTGTTCTTAACAGAGTATAACTTTGCCTCAGAGGCATCTCCCACTAACAAGAATGTGTCATTATCCTTCATAAGGTGGGACTCAGCAGTCTTCAACATATTAAGGAGCTCGGTAAGCGAGACGTCCTGCTTGTTTATGTGGAAGTTATCAACAAACCATGAAAACGAATCCGGGAGGGATTTAAGCACTAAGCCCTGACATAGTTCCCTGTCCATGGAGAACCCCAACCTCTCTAACTCCTTAATCAAATTGATTAGTTTGAGGACATGGGTCTCAACAAGAGTGTTATCCTCCATTTTGGCACAGAAGAGTTGTTTAGATACCTTGTACCTGAGCTGTCCTCATATGCTCACTATACAACAACTTGAGGTGATCAAGGATAGCTTCGGTATGCAAATGTTCATGCTGCTTTTTCAACTCATCGGACATGGATGCCAGCATTATGCACTGAACAATGGTGCTATCTTCACTCCAAATTTAATTTCTTGCAGCTTCTCATAAGTCGTCCTCTCTTCCTCGGTGTAACTCCCTTCCCCAAGGGGTGGCATCGGTCCCGGAGAATTAAGAATGTGAGAGAGATTCTCATAAATGAGATGATCCTAAAATTTCGCATCCAATCGACATAATTTGGTCCAGTTAATTTATTTTCATTGACGAAGCAATCTAACGACGGTAAAGGTGACATGATATGCTACAAAGAAATAAAGACATAAATGAGCACATATTCTACAAGCATGTTTATTGAGGTCTTTTAATTAAACATGTCTCCCACTAATTTTCACGATTCCATAATATCCTCCGATTTGGAAGCGGGAAGCCCTCGTTGGTAGACTTCCTTAGGGGAAAAATAGAACCCCATTTCTCCTACTCGGGTCTCGTAAGTAACACGATAAACCCTAATAGGTTCATGGGCAGGTAATGTTGGCTTTAGGTTTTCAACCTTGGTCTTAATCTCGGTTTTGATGATAACAAACATGGAACTAATATTTCGTTGAGAAATCTTTCAGGTTCCATATCGAGTAATGTTCGATGTCCTCGATCGGATAAATCAGAGAAATCGATGAATTAGAAGGACATTGACCGTCGCGCTCGGGTTCGACGTGGAATTTCTCGAAGCTCGACGAGTGCACCAAAGTCGCATTGGATGATTCCAAAGATCAAATGAAAAGCTCTCCAAGTTGATGCTCATTGAAAGTCAGAACCCGAAAATGAAGCGCGGAAGAAATAGGGTTAGAAAAATGGCAGTAGCTATCTCGGTCGACCGAAGGATGCCGCAAAGCGGCAGTAGCTACTTCGATCGACCGGGCGATCAATCGATTGAAGCCAAAATTTGGCAGATGACGCAACAAAGTTGCGTCGATCAACCGACGGGTCGATCGGATTGCGGATCACAGGTTCTACGTATGGCGGTCGACCCGTCGGTCGATTGCACAGAGAGAAAATGGCAACGGTCGCTCGAGCGATCGATCGATTGGTCGATCGGCCAATCGATCGAGCATTTGTAACAGATAGTTTTCTACCCGTTGAGCTGCCGTTTCATTGAGAGGTATAAATATCATTCATCTAACCTCTAAAACTTCACTTCTCCCACTCTTACAGATTTGATTGAGCCTTCTAAAGGGAGATTTGAGCCTTCAAAGGATTGATCAACAATGCTTTGTTCTTCCATGAACATTTTCTCAAGCACCCACCTTTCTTTCTCAACTCGGGTTTTAATACGAGCTCTATTTCTTGGCGAGTTGAAGGCGTCGAAGGCTTGGAAAAGAACACTTGATCTTGGTTTCATTTCTAAGCTATTTTCATTGTAATTTTAACTATTTATTTGAACTTGTCTTTATTGGATTTGAGATTGTGAAGACCTAGGTTGTTAGGTCTTGTGTGGAAGTGGTATCCTTGGTATAGAAGGAGTAAAGCCACTTGTGTAAACAAAATTTACTATGATTAGTTGAGTTGTCCCTTAGGTTGAGGTGGAAGAGTGCTCTCGGTAAGAAGGCGGAGACTTCCGGGTGTGCAAGTACCTTAGGTTGAGAGTGAGACTCTTCGAGTCAAAGTCCTCTGTGTAAGGGTAACATCCTTAATCTAATAAAACTAAGTTTGGAAATCCTAAGCGGGGTGCTTAGGTAGTGGAGTAGGCATTGGGGCCGAACCACTATAAATTTATGTGTTTGCATTGATTTATTCGTTGTATTTATTGCTTTACTATTTATCGCTTCCGCATCTAATCATTTAATCGTAAATTGCCTAAATAAGTAATCATACGAATAAAATTGAAATTAGGCAATAAGAATTAGATAACACAATATTCATCCCCCCCTCTATTGTTGCAATTTCGACTACATTTGTTAACAGAGCGGGTCGTGGATTGAAATTTCACCATATCGCTACGTCTAGTCTCGATCCGAAAATGGCACTAGAGTTGGTAGCGTCTACACCTCCTAGGTTCGATGTGTCTAACTTTGGTATTTGGAAGGGTAGAATGTACACTTTCCTAAAGACTCAAGGCCTAGGTGTTTTTAATATGGTAAAGTCAAAATACATAGAACCTAAGGAAAATATGAATGCATGGACCCAAGAACTAATTGATAGGTTTGAATTAAATGCTAAAGCTATAAACTGCATCTTTTGTTCTTTGGAAAATAATGTCTTTGAAAAGATCATGCATTGTACTTCCGCATTCGATATTTGGGCTACCTTAAACATGCTTTATAATTTTGCAAAAACCGAAGAGCTCAATACATTTGATGAGGGGAGTGATGACAATTGTCATCTACCCAATACTAATATGGTTTTTGAAGCCCATAGTGCCTTTAGTCATAGGAGCACTAAAAGTCGGAAAAGGAAGGTGATTTGCCTTGTGTGCAACGAAAAAGGGCATGTGAAGAAGAATTACCCTACCACGAAAAACAAGGCAAAGAGAAGGTCAAATGCTTCCACATCATCCTACTCAAGTGAAGCATCCTCCTTTCATGACAATGAAGCCATCTCAAAAGAATGCCTCATGAATGATAACAATGAGGTACACTCCACTTCTTCTAGTCATGTTAATAATAATGATAGTATTAACTCATCTAGTTCTCATGATTTTGATGAATTGATGGATGAGTATAAAATCATGTATGCCTTGCTCTTAAAAAAGGATAAGGAAAACAAAAGGATTAAAAATGAGAATTCTAGACATAGTTCATATGTGCATGCTCTAGAATTAGAAAATGAGAAATTGAAATCTAGCTCATTTGATCCTTGTTGAAACTTGAGCTTAAGGACTTAAAGCTTGAAAATGAAAACTTGAAAAATGGTTTCAAAATTAAGAATGAGATTTTGAAAAATGAAAACTCAAAAATCAAAAAAGAAAATTATATGTTGAAATCTCAAATGCATGCTTTACATAACTCCATGATTGATTTGAAAAATGAGGTTCTAAACCTAAACAAGAAAATGAATGAAATGAAAAATATTTCCTCATTTAAGAATTTTTAATAGAAATGATTTTTCAAAAAGGAATGTTTATGCTAATGTTAAATCTCATGTTAAACATTCTACTTTTAAACCTCATGATCATAAGAAGAGGAATGATGTTTCCAAGAAAGCTTATACTCATCATGTTTCACATGACAAGCATTCTAATAATAAATCTCATGTCCATAGCAAAAATAAAAAAGAAATTTAATGGACATTGCTTTTGTTGTGGTTCATATGGCCATGCAATCTACGATTGTGCATTTAAGAAGAATCCAAGTGTTGCTAAGACACTTTGGATACCTAGGCCAACTAATCCCCAAGGACCCAAAGCCATTTGGGTACTAAAGGTTTCTTGCTCCATTATAGGGGGAGCTACCACACAAGGGTAAAGAAAATTGAAGAATTGAAGTTGACCATGGACTTCAATGAAGAATCCATCTTTGGTTGCAACTTCAAGCTATCATGATGCCTTGGGTATGAAAATTGGCATCAAAGACTTTGGTATCATCTCCTATACCCGCTTGCTTAAATTATAGTTGGAGTTTGATATATGCTTAATATTAGTAGATTTTCCTCTCTTGATAAAGTTTCAAAAACATTTTTGATTTTTGATTTCCGGTCTCCTCAGAGACCTATGTGGCCTGTAATGGGCCTAAGCGACCTTGCGGTTCTAAATCGTAGACTCATTGTGGCCTTTCAGTTTTCAACTAATAGGAAGGGTTGGAGATCATGTTTTCATATTTATTATCTTTGTGATCTCTTAAAATTTGTTTTGGTATGACTTGATTTTATTTAAAACGGATTTCAAACCATTTAGCAAAGTGATCTTTGATAATGATACTTGATGCGTCTCTTTGCTCTTTGGTTGAGTTAGTTTGCTAAGTAGCTATATTTTCTCTAAAATATTAGTGTAGCTTACTTGCAAGTTATAAGTATTTTAGGAAGGTTAATAACGAGGAAGAAAAAGATTAGTTTGGGAAATTATCATGAATAAGGTATAATTTTGATAAATTCAAATCTTAGTGTTATACCTCAATGCTTAAGCTTAAATTATGTCTCAATACTCATGATTATAATTACATAATAACTCTTTGAATTTCACGAGAAGGTAGAATTTTAGCACTTAGGCAAATTTCATTAAATGAAACTTGCTCTAGGATGATACGAGAGATATTCTTTTAAGTCCAAACTAGGTAAATATGTTTGGCATACTATTTCATTATGATTATTATGAAGCCTACTTGCAAGTTAAGAAAGTGGTACACATAGGAAAGCTATGCTATCATGAAGAAAAGTGAAAAGTAAATGAAAAGTTTGGCAAAAATCTATTGAAAGAGGTATGAATCTATTGTTTGCAAAATCTTAATATAATTCTTGAATATTCATGCTTTAATGATGTGTCTATATACTCATGATTGAATTTGCATGATAAATGTTTGAAGTTTCATAAGTAGGCAAAATTTTGATAACTTAGGCAATTTCATGATATCTTGATTGAATGAAACTTGCTCTAGGTTAAAATTCTTATTAGAGATCTCATTTTGAGTAAACACCCAACAAACATATTTAGATACATATATCACATGAGTCTAGGTGTTTAAAACTTGAAAATTCATATCTAGATGAACAAATACAATTGGTATTTCACTTTAGGGGACTTAAGCTTGAAAAGTTTGACCCAAGTAAATAAATCGACTTGGACACTTTATTTTAAGTCCAAAATTCATAAACATATTTAGGAATTGGTATGATATGTTTCCATTCACTTAGAATGAAAAATTCATATGAATATGAATAAAATGACATAGAGGTGGTTTCATGAAAACCTCTTTTGAACCAAGTTGACCCAAGTCAACCAATTAACTTAGTGGTCTCATTTTCTATCCATATTTGAGAAACATGTTTAGATTTACTCATGAGAGGTATTCATAGGTTTAAGTTTGAAAAATCATGAGTAAATGATAAGATTGACACTTAGCAAGTTTCATGACAACTAGCTTAGTTTTGAATGAAACCATGCTTAGTTGATATCTTGACTTAAGGATATAATTTTCATTTCAAACTTGACATACACTCTTTACATGATCATTTTATGGTGTCATAAAAGTTTGAATGAAAATTGAACATATTTTAAGAATAACTGAAAATTAAGAAAATGTCATTTCACCCAACAATTGGTATGCATTTTCAGTTATTTCTAGAGAAATATAAAAAAATCATTTTTAATTGATTCTTGAAACTGCACCCTCACTGAAAAATCTAGGTTCTTCAGTAAAATTTTGAAAAGTTTCATCAAGAACCTAATTTATAATGGAATTTTGAAGTTAGATTTTGAGAACACAAAGTATCATCCTTCTTGAAATATCAATCTTTTCGATACTTTGATTTTTCTTCAAAAACTTCAAAGGAAAACTTATGTATACCATTTGGATTCCATTTCTAATATCATTCACACAATTTCTTGAGTAAAATCATTTCTATGAATGATTTTGATATCTTGGATGATAGCTAGAAATAGCTAGGAATGAAAAATGAGCTTAGAAAATTCATTTTGAGTTCAAACTTGATACATACATTTCGAATAATAATTAAAATTCATTTCAAATGACAATTCAACAATTGGTATAAAAATTTTCGTCCAAAAATTGGTATAAAAAATTTTCGTCGAAAATATGATTTTGTATAGACTTCAAAGTTTGATTTTTGAAAACTTGAAGTTTAGTTTAACCTAAGTCAACAACATAACTTAAAAATTTCATCTTAAGCCCAAACTTGATTCATAGACTTACATTCTCTCATGTTTGATGTCTAGATGCCTAAATATGAGAAAACATTAGTAGATAGCAAAACTTGATACTTAGCCATTTTCATGTTTTCATGCTTAATTCGAATGAAACTGTGCTAAGTTGAAAATTTGATTAAATGACATTAGTTTCACTTCAAACTTGATATACATGATTTAAATAACCATATCTTGGTATTTTGAAAGTTTGAATGAAATCTAAAAATGTCATGAAAAATATATGAGTACATTCATACTTCAACAATTGTTATCATACTTGAGTGCATACATGATTTAGGTTTGGATTCTATCTATCACTCTTTGATATCATGTATGATTTAAGTTTCATGTTAAATATTTTTTTTCATCCCTTTGCTTGAGATTTTCATTTGTCATGAAAAATAATCTTTAGAGTCTCAACTTCATAAAAAAAATAGTTGTTTTTCATCCCTTTGACTAGATTGACCTTTCTTGCCCTTTTTGTTTGATGTCAAAAGGGGGAGAAAAGTATAAGAAAAAATGGGAGAAAATTATAGGTAAATGAAGAGAAAATTAGAGGTAAAGGGGAGGAAAATATAGGAAATCCATGCATATAGATAGGGGGAGAAACCCCTTAGTTGATATCCTATATGCTTTAATGAATATATTTTCTTAAGGATGTTTGTCATCATCAAAAAGGGGGAGATTGTTGGCTTTAAGTTTTCAACCTTGGTCTTAATCTTGGTTTTGATGATAACAAATATGGAACTAATATTTCGTTGAGAAATCTTTCAGGTTCCATATCGAGTAATGTTCCATGTCCTCGATTGGATAAATCGGAGAAATCGATAAATTGAAAGAACATTGACCGTCGCGCTCGGGTTCGACTTGGAATTTCTCGAAGTTCGATGAGTGCACCAAAGTCGCATTGGACGAGTCCAAAGATCAAATGAAAAGCTTCCCAAGTAGATGCTTGTTGAAAGTCGGAACCCGAAAATGAAGTGCGGAAGAAAAAGGGCTGAAAAATCAATTTCAGCATAGGTTCGGTCGACCGGGCGATCGACCGAATAGGGTTAGAAAAATGGTAGTAGCCATCTCGATCGACCGAAGGATGCCGCAAAGTGGAAGTAGCTACTTCGGTCGATCGGGCGGTCGATCGATTGAAGCCAAAATTTGGCAGAGGACGCAACAAACTTGCGTCGGTCGACCGATGGGTTGACCGGATTGCGGATCACAGGTTTTGCGTCTGGTGGTCGACCCTTCGGTCGACCGCAAAGAGATAAAATGGCAGCGGTCGATCGGTCGGTCAACCGGGGAATCGACTGAGCATTTGTAACAGATAGTTTTCTACCCGTTGAGCTGCCGTTTCTTTGAGAGGTATAAATATCATTCATCTAACCTCTAAAACTTCACTTCTCCCACTCTTACAGATTTGATTGAGCCTTCTAAAGGGAGATTTGAACCTTCAAAGGAATGATCAACATCGCTCTGTTCTTCCGTGAACATGTTCTCAAGCGCCCACCTTTCTTCCTCAACTCGGGTTTTAATACGAGCTCTATTTCTTGGCGAGTTGAAGGTGTCGAAGGCTTGGAAAAGAGCACTTGATCTTGGTTTCATTTCTAAGCTCTTTTCATTGTAATTTTAACTATTTATTTGAACTTGTCTTTATTGGATTTGAGATTGTGAAGACCTAGGTTGTTAGGTCTTGTATGGAAATGGTATCCTTGGTGTAGAAGGAGTAAAGCCACTTGTGTAACCGAAGTTTACTAGGATTAGTTGAGTTGTCCCTTAGGTTGAGGTGGAAGAGTGCTCTCGGTAAGAAGGCGGAGACTTCCAGGTGTGGAAGTGCCTTAGGTTGAGAGTGAGACTCTTCGAGTCAAAGTTCTCTATGTAAGGGAAATATCATTAATCTAGTAAAACTAAGTTTGGAAATCCTAAGCGGGGTGCTTAGATAGTGGAAATCTAGCATTGGGGCCGAACGACTATAAATTTTTGTGTTTGCATTGATTTATTGGTTGTATTTATTGCTTTACTATTTATCACTTCCGCATCTAATAATTCAATCGTAAATTGCCCAAATAAGTAATCATATGAATAAAATTTAAATTAGGCAATAAGAATTAGATAACATACTTTTCGGCCCCACTCTAGTGTTGCCATTTCGACTACAGGTAACTCTTTACCGATCACATCACTATGTGACTTCCATATGTTTTTGCCTCTAGGGCATCCAAGCCCTAGTTGAGTCGGACCCATCGTTCGTATGCCCTCGTGAGAAAACAACCACCCTTGAGTGTAGCTTAACAAGGTAAGTCACCTTCAAGCCGATAGCAAAGACACAAGTCGAATACGTGCCTTATGAGGTACAATGTGTCTATCAGCATAAAAGGCCTTGTGTGTACACAACAAACCCGTTATGACAATTGTTCCTCATAACGATGGAAGACGTGACCGATATTCTTAACATCTTAGCCATTCTGTTAGGGACTTTTCGATTTGCCCGAGCAACGACGAATCATGGAGGAATTTTTACTACATGTTTGTAAATATATTTTCGTGTCCATGTAATTTTGCCTTTTATTATAGTTCGTACTTGTAAAATCTCTTGTGCGATCCTCGGGTGCCCACGGTATGAGTTGGATACATTTTGAGGTCATTTGACGCTTGGTGAGTGCGTTACGGCTAAGCCGAGCAATTTTGCTGCATTCGTCAAGGTCGTGGCCATGAAAAATCACCATCTTGCATGACCATGATTTTTTCATGCTACTCGTGCTTTTGGGAACCTTGGGGGTGGCACTTGGGGGTTAGGGGTCTCTTGTATAATGTAGGAGAGCGTTGGCAAACAAAACGGTTGTCTTGGGCGGAGACGAACGAGTGGCCCATATGGGCATGCGACATGTCGATCTTCGCCCAAGACAATTGCGGAGCTCGTCCTACACCAAGTTTTATATTTTGTTGTGTCTATAGTTCTGTAGTTGTTGTTTTACTTTACGCCTTCAATACCATTCGGCCAACATGGTCATTTGGGGGCGCGGATAAGGAGCGCAAGGTTGGCACGTGGACCAATGTATTCCCCGCGATGTTAAGTCGGGAAGCTCAATTCTGGATGGATTTGATATGATAGGCTTATCCCTTGCACGGGATGCAAGAGTGCTGGATGGGCCCCTAAGACGTAACGTCGTTTTCACGCAGAGCAGGTGGCTCTTAAGTCGTATGTGTAGAGCAAATCTCTCAAAAGACGCACAGTGGTGCGCAGAGCACACTCTCTCATAAGACGCAAAGTCCTGCGCATAGCAGATCTTCAGTAAGACGCGAGGATAGTGCACAGGGCGTTGTCCCCTAAGATGCAGCGCAGAGCCAATGGCTCGTTAGTCGCCAAGGATGGTGCACAGGGCGATGTCCCCTAAGACGCAGCACATAGTCGATGGCTCGTGAGTCACCAAGTTTGTGCGCAGGGCTGGTGACACCAATGATGCAGCGCATAGCATATTGCTTGTGAGTCACCAAGTTTGTGCAAAGGGCTGATGTCCCCTAAGTCGCAAGGTTGGTGCGCTTATCAAGACGACCTTTAAGACGCAAGATTGAAAAATCTGAACCAAGCACTAGTGAAGAACAGTTGTGGTGTGGCAGCAACGCTCTTAGTGCGGAGAAAATCCCTCAAGTCGTGATTCCAGGAGCAGCGTAAGACTTGAAGCTCGTTTAGATGGGCTCGAAGGAGGGCGCCATGACCTCTGTGGGGGACGAGTGAGCAAGCAGTGATCCGTAAGAGTTGAAGCTCATTGAGATGGGCTCAAAGAAGGGCGCAATGACTCCTGTGGGGGGCGAGTGAACAAGCAGTGATCGGCTCAAAGCTGCGGTGGAGGCAATGCTCTAGTGTGGTGCGGCCATGGAACTACTCATCACTTGGGTGTTGAACAATGACACCCAGATGTTATCCGAGATGAGCGTTGCTCGGATGCTCATTAAGTCTGGGACTTTTCATTGCCCAACAAAAAAGGGACTTGGTGAATTGAGTAATCTTTTCTTGGGTTCCTTCACGGGAGCGTTGCTCAATGGTGCTCATGTTCCCCACAAAGTCTGGGACCCTCATAGCCCAGCAACATCGAGACTTGGTGAACCCAGTAGCTATTTCTCGGTGTCCATTCAAACGAGCGTTGCACAACGACACTCGTTTGCCCCACAAGTCTGGGACTTTCATTGCCCAGCAACGAGTTTGGGAATCTCAAAGCCCTTTCTCGCAACAACAGGAGATGATGAAATTCAATGATGTTCCAATTAGTCAGTTCTTGGTGGTGGACTTTACGGCGAAATTTGAAATGTTGCGGCGCCACTGCAGCATGTTGTTACTCAGGCGGTATTCCCTTCGACTACTTGTGAAGAATTCACTTCAGCAATTGCAGCCTGTGCCAGAAAGGCGATGCGGCCGAGGCGAGTTTGACGAGGACGTCAAAGCTTGAAGTGGTGGAGGATGTTAGGGACTTTTTGATTTGCCCGAGCAACAATGAATCATGGCGGAATATTCCCTACATGTTTGTAAATATATTTTCGGGTCCATGTAATTTTGCCTTTTATTATAGTTCGTACTTGTAAAATCTCTTGTGCGATCCACGGGGGCCCACGGTACGAGTTGGATACATTTCGAGGTCATTCGACGCTTGGTGCGTGCGTTACGGCTAAGCCGAGCAGTTTTGCTGCATTCGTCAAGGCTGTGGCCATGGAAAATCACCATCTTGCATGACCATGATTTTTTCATGCTCCTCGTGCTTTTAGGAACCTTGGGGGTTAGGGGTCTCTTGTATAATGTAGGAGAGCGTTGGCAAACAAAACGGTTATCTTGGGCGGAGACCAACGAGTGGCCCATATGGGCATGCGACATGTCGATCTTCGCCCAAGACAATTGCGGAGCTCGTCCTACACCAAGTTTTATATTTTCTTGCGTCTATACTCCTGTAGTTGTTGTTTTACTTTACGCCTTCAGTACCATTCGGCCAACATAGTCTTTCGGGGGCGCGGATATGGAGCGTTAGGTTGGTACGTGGACCAACGTATGCCCTGCGATGTTAAGTTGGGAAGCACAATTCGGAATGGATTTGATATGATACCCTCCAACTAAACAATTGTGCCCTGCGATGTTAAGTTAGGAAGCACAACGTATGCCCTGCGATGTTAAGTTGCGATGCAAGGGTGCCGCATGGGTTCTTCCGCACTAAACAATTGGCCCATGACAGTTGGTATTAGAGTAGAGTTGGTATCAGAACGAGAATTGCAACCCTCCAACTAAGAATGTCCTCGATGTAGACATTGCCGACGTACATTCCGTCTGTGACGCTCGAGTTGCAGAGGCAGTGAACCCAGTCGATGAACCTTTCGATTGTTGCATTCGGGGAGGCAAGCATGCAATGATTGATGTGAAGATTGTGACTTTTGCGCAGGGCGGATGGGCCCCTAAGACGCAAAGTTGTTTGCACGCAAAGCAGATGGCTCTTAAGTCATGTGCGTAAAGCATATCTCTCATAAGACGCACAGTGGTGCATAGATCAGACTCTCTCATAAGATGCAAAGTCCTATGCATAACAGATCTCTAGTATGATGCACATGGTGGGCAAAGCAGTCTCTCTTATAAGACACGAGGATAGTGCGCAGGGCGTTGTCCCCTAAGATGCAGCACAGAGCCGATGGCTCGTGAGTCGCCAAGGATGGTGCGCAAGGCGATGTCCCTTAAGACGCAGTGCAGAGTCGATGGCTTGTGAGTCACCAAGTTTGTGCGCGGGGCCGATGACCCCTAAGACGCAGCGTAGAGCAGATTGCTCATGAGACGCCAAGTTGGTGCACAGGGCTGATGTCCCCAAAGTCGCAAGGTTGGTGCGTATGGCAAGATGGACTTTAAGACGCAAGATTGACAAATCTGAACCAAGCACTAGTGAAGAACAGCTATGGTGTGGCTTCAATGCTCATAGTGCGGAGAGTTAGCGGTCATTGTGACCCGGTTGGAGAAAATCCCTCAAGTCATGATTCGAGGAGCAATGTAAGACTTGAAGTTCATTTAGATGGGCTCGGAGGAGGGGCGCAATGACCTCTTCGGGGGGCGAGTGAGCAAGCAGTGATCCGTAAGACTTAAAGCTCATTGAGATGGGCTCGGAGGAGGGCGCCATGACTCCTGCGGGGGGGGGCGAGTGAGCAAGCAGTGATCGACTGAAAGTGGCGTTGGAGGCAATGCTCTAGTGTGGTGGGGCCATGGAACTACTCATCACTTGGGTGTTGCAAAACGATACCCAGATGATATCCGAGATGAGCGTTGCTCGTATGCTTATTAAGTTTGGGACTTTTCCTTCATGCGAGCGTTGCTCGACGGTGCTCGTGTGCCCCACAATGTCTGGGACCCTCATAGCCTAACAACATCGAGACTTGGTGAACCCAGTAGCTATTTCTCGGTGTCCATTCAAGCGAGCGTTGCTCAACGGCGCTGGTGCCCCTTCAAGCGAGCGTTGCTCAACGACACTCATTTGCTCTGCAAGTCTGGGACTTTCATTGCCCAGCAATGAGTTTGGGAATCTCAAAGCCCTTTCTCGCAACAACAGGAGATGATGAAATTCAATGATGTTCCAAGTTGTCATTTCCTGGTGGCGGACTTCACGGCGAAATTCGATATGTTGCGGCCTCACTGCGACATGTCGTTACTTAGGCGATGTTCCCTTCGACTACCTGTGAAGAATTCACTTCAGCAATTGCAGCCTATGCCAGAAAGGCGGTGCGGCCGAGGCGAGTTCGACGAGGATGTCGAAGCTTGAAGTGGGGGAGGATGTTAGGGACTTTTCGATTTGCCCGAGCAACGACGAATCATGGCAGAAGGTTCCCTACATGTTTGTAAATATATTTTCGCGTCCATTTAATTTTGCTTTTTATTATAGTTCGTACTTGTAAAATCTCTTGTGGGATCCCCGAGGGCCCACGGTACGAGTTGGATACATTTCGAGGTCATTCGATGCTTGGTGCATGCGTTATAGCTAAGCGTAACAGTTTTCCTGCATTCGTCCTGGCCGTGGCCATGGAAAATTACCATCTCGCATGGTCACGATTTTGTCATGCTCCTCGTGCTTTTGGGAATCTTGGGAGTGGTACTTGGGGGTTAGGGGTCTCTTGTATATTGTAGGAGAGCGTTCGTAAACAAAGCGGTTGCCTTGGGCGAAGACGAACGAGTGGCCCATATGGGCATGCGACATGTCGATCTTCGCCCAAGACAATTGCGGAGCTCGTCCTACACCCGATTTTATGTTTTCTTCCGTCCATAGTCCTGTAGTTGTTGTTTTACTTTACGCCTTCAATACCCATTCGACCAACATGGTCTTTTCGGGGCGCGGATATGGAGCGCGAGGTTGGCACGTGGACCAACATATGTCCCGCGATGTTAAGTCGGGAAGCCTAATTTGGGACGAATTCGATATGATAGGCTTATCCCTTGCACGGGATGCAAGGGTGCCGAATGGGTTCTGCCGCTCTAAATAATTGGCCCGTGACAATTTAGACTCAATATTATTGGAGGGTTTCTTCATGCAATTATAATTTATCTAAGCAATCAACAATTGAATCAAGAGCAATAAATAAAAGCATAAAGTAAATAACGATGATTATGGATGTTCTAATGGTTCCTCCCGAGCCACCCGGTGAACAAAGGCCATCATCCTAAGGTTTTTAAGGAGCTCCGTCTCACTAAGGGGCTGCCAAAAAACATCTTGTAGGTTGCCGGTTCCATCAGTGCCTTCCCGGGGTTCTAGTCATCATCAACATTGCGTCGAACACCTCCTCTCTACGCACGCACCAAAAAGGGGCAGTAAGCGTGCTCATCGCGAATCTGCCCCTAAACTTCTAATTTTACAAAACTAAAAGAAGAAGACCCCACACGACCCTTGGAGAAAGGTTTTAGGAGAGGGAGAAGTGAATTACAATAAAAATTCTCAAAAGGAAGGCAAGGGTACGCAGGCCTTATTTAAAAAATTTCAAAGCTGAAATTTCATAAATTTACAAGCAATCATCACAACCATGTTTTACACACATTCACATGCACATGAGCTCGTCCATAATTATCCTTTCATGAATCACATCATATATGAAAAAGAAGGGAAAAAATAGAATCCAAAATTGCGTAAATCCGATCACATTCCCTCCCAAAACGGTTCAAAAAACACATGCTGAATTTTTTCGGTTCTCGAGGCTGTTCAACCATGAACCCATGGGAAATTTGAGTTTAAATTCTGTCCAAAATCAATATGAAAAGTAGGCTTCCACCTCGATTCATCATATGAACCATGGAGCCAATAGAATGACTCAAAAAACCCCCGGAAACCAAAACCGGGCAACATGACGTTTAGGGAGCGAACGGTTCGTAAACATGATCAAAACACGAAATAAAAATTCCAAAATTTTGCTAAAGGTGGCTCTGATACCACTGTTGGGATGGGAATAAGAAAATGCAGGTGAAATAATAATTTAAAAATTTGAAACCATCCTGAAAACAACCATATACTTTAGCAATATTCAGGAATTCAATCAACATCGGAGATGTGGGAGAAGGTATACCTCAAACGTACACGTCCTCCAATGATAGTCTACACCAAGCACCTCACAACAATAGGGGCAGCGAACACCGGAGCTCGTTGTGGCTCAACGGAGAAGCTTTCTCAATTCCGAAATCCACCTAGGCAAGGCCGGCCCTTCCACCAAGAACCAAACACCAAAAAGGGAGGAAGAGTGGATGAGAAAACCACGAAATGAGAGGGTAAATAAAAGAATACCTCGTTGTCCTTCTTGGGCTCCTCCACGAAGATGAAGTAGGCGGCACACCCAAGTAGAAGACACCTTCAATTCGGCTTCACCAAAAGCCTGGGGAAGGAAGAGGAAGATGGCTAGCCACTAAAGGAGAGGAGGAAGACCTCATTCACCAACTCCCATCCATGGGGTGCACGGCCACTATTTATAGAGAAGGGGAGGGGGGGGAGGTTACAAGGTAGACCTGCCCCCCCTAAAAATTCTCTCTTCGGAATTCAAAATTCTGGGGTTGGCATCCAAATATAATTCATATTTTAATGGCTTCATAATTAATTTGAAATTAATTAAATCAAATAAAATATAAACTTTTATTTATCTCCATAAATTAAGAGCCTACAAATAAGAATGATAATTATCCAAACAAACCTCCCTAAAAGGTAAGAAAGTGGTTTATCTAAATAATTTAATATCTTATTTATTAATAGAATTATGATTTATCCTCATAAATCATATATCTATTAATTTGTTGATTTATCTCCATAAATCATATTCTTATTAATTAGAATTTATCCAAATTAATTAATTCTTAATTAATCGATTAGGCTCATGGTTGAAAACTAATTTTCCCACCATGTATATTTGATTCAAAATCAAATTATATTTAATTCATAATTAAATATATTCCCGATCAAGTAGTTAATTAAATATTTAATTCATAATTATATTTAATCAACTACATGAAATATTATCATGTGTCAATCCCTACAATTTAGAGATGCCCCATAAATTAGGATTACCGAGGAACTCTTTCCTTGTGCATTCGTTCCTATAGGAAACAACTTTCCTATCTTGTCCGTAAACGAGATCCGTGATCGAGTTGCAGCATGCCCATGCTAGTAGGCATATAGGGCCGCATTCAGACTTAATCTCATAAGGTTTGTTATGAGGTTAGCCTGTTGTGTGTGACCCATTAGACCCCACACTAAGCCAACAGTGAGTTGTGCATAACAGAGAGTTGGATTCGATAGAACGACTTCTACTCGAATCTTACGAGCCTCCACTAAACCCCTTTAGTGTGGTCATGAGGGACTCTACTCACAAGTCAAGATTGACATCTAGCAACGTGTAATTTCCACCTGGATAGTGTGAGGTTCAATCTACAGGGATCGAACACCCTTCGGTAATTAGTTACCGTGCAACTAAATCCCTCGGTTACAATGTCCCGAAGTCGGATAGGGTACGGAAGAAATGTCAAACCCTAATACCGATGCATATGTATTCCACCTACCAAGATGTCATCTCAATAATGAAACGTCAGAAACATCTTCCTCACTTTCATGTCTACTCTGGCCAGAGATTCCCGAGTCGACACTTGCAGGGACATATGATATTATCTTCTCTTACTAGGAGTAACCGATTCCATGTTGATTGCTCACCTACCACCATGAATTCTTCCCCATGCCCAGTAATACCCGATAGATGGCGCTGAGGGCCACATAAGGATAGAACCAAAGCAATGGGTCGTCACTCAGAATGTAACCTTGACAACCTCAGGTCCGAGGACTGTTTGCACCTACTATCACCCGAGGAACATCCTATTGGCACTCATGTAAGGATTCCATTATGTGTTCCTCGTGTAGGTCTGTTCAGTGAACTCATTTACTAATGAGCACATGCACTTGTACATTAATGATGACTCATAGGTAATTATGAGATCAGTTATCCCTTATCGTATAGGGCATATACCAAGTACACTAGTCTATCCGTAATAACCAATCCCCTAATCGGTGATATTACTAGGAATATTTAGAACAGGGGCATTTGGATTCTAAGCCTCACAGGCATGATCTCATCATGTCCTTAAAATCATTTGCCCGAATTCTTGGGTTCATCATAGTCTTTATAAATAAAGATACAACATATGATAAAAAGTTGCCTCATAAGGTTGATTACCCTTGAATAGTCCATTACATTGACATGTAATTGGCTCAAGGGCACCATTCTTTTCAAAAAGGAGGTCAAATGCTTCCTCATCCTCATCTCACTCAAGTGAAGCATCCTCTTGCCATGGCTATGAAGCCAGTTCAAAAGATTACCTCATGAATGCTAATGATGAGGTACACTCTTCTTCTAGTCATGATAACAATAATGGTAGCATTAACTCATCTAGTTCTCATGACTTGCTTTATGATGAATTAATGGATGAATGTAAAAACATGTATGTTTTGCTTGTTAAAAAGGATAAAGAAAACTTAAGTCTTAGCTCTCATTTACATGATGTAAAATTAGAAAATGAGAAGCTAAAAATTAGTGTCTCTAATCCATGCCATGATACTTTAAGTATTAATAGTAAGGACTTGAAAACAAAAAATGACATTTTAAAGAATGAAAATAGCATGTTGAAAACTCAATTGCATGCTATTCATAAATCCATGAACGACTTGAAAAATGATGTTATTTTTCTAAATAAGAATGTTAATAATTTATCTAGTAATTCATACTCTAAGAATTCTAGAAATACAAATGTTTCAAGTATGAATGCTAACACTCATCATCATTTTCATGTTAAGCATTCTTCTTTTAAACCTCATGTCCAAAACAAAAAGTTACATGGAAATTGCTTTTCTTGTGGTATCTATGGTCACTCAATCCCTGATTATGCCTACAAGAGAAATCCAAGTGTTGCTAGGACACTTTGGATTCCTAGACCGACTCACCCCCAAGGACCCAAAGCAACTTGGGTACGAAAGATTTCATGTTCTCTTGTAGGGGGAACAACCACACAAGGATGAGTTGATGATGGGAGTTGCATAAGGACTCAAAGCTACAGAAACACAAAATTGCAACTTCAAGTCATCGTGATGTCATAAGTATAGAAATTGGCATCTAGGTATATTTGGTATCATCTCCTTACTATCCTAGATTTCATTTGAGTTGGAATATATGATACATGAGTAATCTTGAGTTGGTTTCTCCGCTCTAGATAGTGTTTTAAAAAAGATTTTTGATTTTTGATTTTCGATCTCTTCGGAGACCTATGTAGCTTATAAAGGGCTAATGCGACCTTGCGATTCTAAATCGTAGGCTAATTGTGGCCTTTCGATTTTCGACCAATAGGAAGGGTTGGAGATCTAATTTTCAAGTAATTCATGTTTCGAGAAAATTCATTTTGTTTTCATGACGATCCATTTCGAAACAGATTTTAAGCTACTTGGCAAAGTAGATTTTGAAATCGATATTTGATTCCCTCTTTGCTATTTAGTACGATAACTTGTTAGTAGTCACACTTTCATTATGATACTAATAATTATTACTTCCAAGTTATTGGTTTTGTTACGGAAGGCTAGTAGGAAGAAATTGGGAAAGAAAGTGAAATTTTGGAATTTCTCGAGAAACGAGGTATGAGTTTCAATTCGGCAAAATTCTTGCTTAACACCTCAATTTTCTTGATGAAATGATTTTCATATGATTATGAATGAGTTTACATGAAAATTCCTTGCTTCCCACCCAAGGGCCGGCCCTCCCTAGGGTTTAGGGGCATGCCCTAGGGCTGCTGCCAACCCCAAATCCCAAGGAAGCGCCCCACGATCAAACCGATACATCTAAAACGAACAATATCATGCATTAAAGGAAATATACAAAGCAATTTCATACTCCGATCCCACCTACAAGGATCTGCAGCCCCTAATCCTACATTTAGGGATTTGGGAAAGAACCACTCACCTAGGATTAGTTTAGGGATGAGGAAGACAATGAAGAAGCCTCGCGTCGAATCCGATCCGACGAAGTCTCCGATTGCCCCCTCTCTCACTCGCCTCCTTGGGTAGCGTGCGGCTCCTCCTTGGAGCCGTACGCCCCTAGTGGCACCATTTTAAAAAAAAAAAATTAAATGCCAAATTATCTATTTGCCCCTCTTCACTTAACTCAACCCAACTTGCTCAAAACGAGTCTGATTCGAGCCCCGATCGCACCCTTGGACTCAGCTCGAACCCAACTCGACCTAACACAATAATTAACTCTAAATTTTGGTAATTTAAATTGAGCAAGGGTCTTACCTCAATTCACGCCCAACCGAGATCAACTCCGCACGTACCATTACGCATCACACTAATCCTGCTAAAACCAATATACAAAAGTTTAATAAATTTTGTGAGTATTACAGAGGGAAAAGCGAAGCTGCCTTTGTCGTAGGAGGATGCACATGGAAACGACGATTGAGGACACCCTCTCTGCAGAAATGGGAGGCACCACCTCAAGATCAATAAGAAAGCCATCCCTTACCTTTTTAAGAAGGTCGGCCTCAAAAAAATCTAATCCGGGGGCAAAGAACTAGCCTTGCTCTATTGCCCTGTCGAACCCCTCAAAGCATGCCATGAGGTCGACATCCCGAAAACAATGTGCCTCGTCTTCAAGAGTTCGCATCTTCCCCTCAAAATCGTGCACTATTAGCCTCGACTTCCCCTCAAAATCGTGCACTATTCCCCTTAAATGCGGAAGAGAATAAACGAGTAATCAAACACAACCAAGATACGCAATGCTGACACAATGCGATTTATAGTGGTTCGGCCCCAATGTCTACTCCACTACCTAAGCACGTCGCTTAGGATTTCCAAACTTGACTTTACTAGATTATGATTGTTTCCTTACAATAAGAAATTTACACCAAAGTGTCTCCGCTCTCAACCTAAGGCACTTCCACACCCAAAAGACTACGCCTTCTTACCATGGCTTCTCAACACCAAAGACTACGCCTTCCGCACCTCGCAACGCCTTCTCAACCTAATCAGCAGTGACAGCCACAAGCACTGCCAGTGATTTAAATAAATTTGTGACGGCCAGGCCGTCACTAATTTAAACACATCAACCACGGCTCAGAGCCATCGGTGATATTATTAGCAACTGTGATATTTGGTGCTGCCCAAGCCATACGCCATTTATGATACGCTTTGAGCCGCGGCCTAGTGACGGCCAACTGTGTGTAGGTCGTGGCTGAAGTTATATCCTGTAACTGAAAAAAATTAAAAAATTGAAAATTCATGTATACAATAATATTTATACATTACTATCTATTTACAACCAAAATTTGCAACCACAAAATATCATACACATACATTTTCAACCAAACATACATGTTTTACTTAAATATCATTAATCTAAGCCTCAAACCGGAGGCAAACAAGTATCAAATATCAAATGTAAAGTATATATACAACTACAAAGTACATAAACAACTATAAGCCTCAAACGGGGGCAAACAAGTATCAAAATATCAAATGTAAGGATATTTCCTAATCTTACGGGTCAAATAAGGATATGCTAAAGGCTTCTAAAAAATCCTAAAAAATACCTCGTTATCTAGTTTTGACCCAAGGAATAATTACCGCTATTTTTTACTTCAAGAAAAGGTTTGGATCATATAGCCCTCCAAGGAGCTCCCTAGTCTTAGTGAATTTCAGGGCGGACCTAGAATTTCATGGTTTGGAGTTTGGGATAGATTTTTGGGTTTCTTATGCATCATCATGAGGATTACATTAATTTTTATACACCCTAAACCTAAACTCCCTTTCTTGAAGATTCCCGAGTGCCGACGAGTATCCTTGTCGATTTATCCGATTTCTTCGATCGCGGACGTCGCGCACTAACTGATATGGAACCTGAAAGATATTCTGAATGAAATCATTAGTCTCATGTTTGTTATCATCAAAACCATCAAAACCGAGATTAAGGCTAAGGTTAAAAACCTAAAGCCAACAATCTCTCCCTTTTTGATGATGACAAACATCCTTAAGAAAAGTGTAAATTACACTGACCTCCCCTGAGGTTTAGTGAAATTACACTGACCTTCCCTCTATTTGTAATTTTATCTTGTAACCTCCCTGAGTTTTGTAAAAAATTACACAAATCTCCCCTATTACAAAATAAGATTACACAAACCTCCCTTGAGTTTTGTAAAATATTACACAAACCTCCCCTAAAAAAATTATTCAAACATTACTTAGGGGACGTGATTGTAACCTGGACAAATAGAGGGGGGATTAGTGTAATTTCACTAAACCTCAGGGGAGGTCAGTGTAATTTACCCTTAAGAAAATATACATATTAAAGCATATAAGGATATCAACTAAGGGATTTCTCCCCCTATCAACATGCATATCTATAAGAATAAACTTCCCCTATCTATATGCATGGATTTACTATATTTTCCTCCCCTTTACCTATACATTTCTCTCCCTTTTGACATATATTTTTCCCTATAGACTTTACCTAATTTTCTCCCCCTTTTGACATCAATCAAAAAGGGTAAGAAAGGTCTATCTATTCAAAGGGATGAAACACAAATAACTTTTCATGAAGTTGAGACTCTAAAGATCTCAACCAAAGGGATGGAAAAACAAATATTTAACTTAGCATGGTTTCATTTGACATATGCATGAAAGACATGAAAATGCTAAGTCTCAAGTTTTGCTATCTACTCATGTTTTCTCAAACTTAGGCATCTAGACATTAAACATGAGATAATGTAAGTCTATGAATCAAGTTTGGGCTTAAGATGAAATTTTTAAGTTATTTTGTTGACTTAGGTCAACCTATATTTCAAGATTTAAAGAAAATCAAACTTTTAAGTTTATACAAAATCATATTTTTGACAAATATTTTTGAAACAAATTTTTGGATGAAAATTTTTTATACCAAATATTGAATGGTCATTTGAAATACATGAATAAAGTTTGAACTCAAAAGAATTTTCAAAGACCATTTTTCATCCTATATTGATTTTAATGAAACCACTAGATATTTCTAGCTATCATTCAAGAATTCAAAATCATTCCTAGAAATGATTTTACTCAATCAATGGTGTGAATGATATTAGAAACATAATCAAAGTGGTATACAAACTTTTATTTGAAGTTTTCGAAAAATCAAAGTATTGAAACAAAATTGATATTTGTAAAAGATAATACTTTTCATTTTGAAAATCCAACTTCAAAATTCACTATAAATTAGATTCTTGATGTAACTTTTTGAAACTTTTACACAACATACTAGATTTTTCAATGAATGTGTAGTTTCAAGAATCATCTCAAAATGATTTTTCTATATTATTCTAGAAATAACTGAAATTGATGCCAAAAGTAGGTTGAGATGATATTTTTGCAATTTCCAGTTATTCTTAAAACTTGTTCAAGTTTCATTCAAACTTTCATGACACCACATGATGGTCATGTAAAGAGAATATGTCAAGTTTGAAATGAAAATTATGCCCTTAAGTCAAGATATCAACCTAGTATGGTTTTATTCAAAACTAAACTAGTTTTAATGAAACTTGCTAAGTTTCAATCTTAACATTTACTCATGATTTTTCAAATTTAAACCTATTGATACCTAATATGAGTAAATCTAAACATGTTCCACAAATATGGATTGAAAATGAGACCTTTAGGTCAACTTGTTGACTTGAGTCAACTTGGTTCAAGAGAGGTAAGCATGAATTGACCTCTATGTCATTTTATCCATATTCATATGATTTTTTCACTCTAAGTGCTTGGAAACATGTCATACATATTCCTAAACATATTTATGAAGTTTGGAACTTAAAATGAAATGACCAAGTCGATTTGTTGACTTGGGTCAAACCTTTTTAAGCTTAAGTCCTCTTAATTGACTTAGTTATCAATTTGCTCAATCTCTTATGAATTTTCACTTTTAAGCAAATGACAACTAATCATTAACACACATAAACATGTTCATCAAATTTTCAACTTAAGATGAAGTCTCTACAGAAAAGTATTAACCTAGTTCAATTTCATAAATATAATAAATATCATAAATATCAAGAAAAATTTGAAAACCTAAAGCCAACATTGAGTACTCGGTCGAACTAGGGGAACCTTGTTCAAGGTTAGGCCGAGCAAGATGGGGGAGAGAACTTGATCTAGAATTTATCTATGGTAGGTCACAAGCTTAAATGCTAGGGTTCGTGGTAAAAAAAAACCCCTCTTCTCCTACCCTTGTAGGCTCGGCCAAGCAAGCCATGCCTTGCTCAAGGTTCGGCCGAGCCAAGTAGGGGGAAAGGTGATCGGAGGGGACTAACCTTCACACTTGGAAACATTGGATACATTAGGGAATGAGGGTCACCTCGATCAACAAGTAGAATTAAGACGAGAAATAGGAAAGACACCAATTAAGGAAACCACCACCCTAGTGCATATATGTATACATACACTTAGCGACATTAAGAGGTAGCAAATATTTCCAAGATTTTTCCTTATCAATTACTAATGCTAGTAATGAATTCCATGATAAATTTAATGTTACCTTGCTGGAATTTTATGATTAAATACAGAATTTAATTATTTCATGTTGTAATCATGTGCTTATTCATGGTAATAGTGGTAGATTAACTTCCTTATGACCTAAGGGTTGTGACACGTATATACTTGGACATTCTACACTTATGACATGTAGCTCACACTAGCAAAAGTAGCAATTGACACTAGATGACTAGTAGTGTGCGGATGGTAAGGCCAGAAATAAAGGGCTGAACACGGGTGGACGCCCGGGATGTTAAATAAGGAAACTCTAGGACACTTTGATTGTGTGAAGTGATTGTGATGGTCTATCGAGAAGCATGGATAGTCGGAATGACTAATGCTTGACTCGGCCAGTGATTTAGATCTTGAGGTTGCACCAGCGGGCCTGCTAGGTGTCAGACCCCAGTTGGGTGGGACTAGCTATCCCTAACCTGGTAGGTGTCCGGAGACTAGCAGACCATCCTAGGCGACGGCCTGGAGATTTCCTTGATTTACTTGTATGTTATGAAGGTCGTACGGCCAGTATGTTACTATCTTTTTGTGGTAGGGCTAGTTAGGGCTGAACCACTAGATCATGAGCATGCCCTAAGGGTCGGGTGCCATGTGGCTTAGTTGGGCTGTTATAGCTGGTTGTTTGTATGTATGGTCTATACAGGACGACCCTTGAGGTCGGTTATCATATCAAAAGCAAATTATATCCCTAACTTTATATTTTGCTGCCTTATATATATATGTGATTGTTGGATATTTACGTGGAGGTTCGGAAGAACTGTTCACTGAGTTGCATGTGGACTCACGGTTTATTTTTCTTATTTTGCAGAGCCCAATCAGTGAGTTGAGGCTTGGAGTCATGGTGCAGTTGGAGGGCAAGCAGTGATGTAGATCTCGTAGCAGCATCCAGTAGTCAAAGTCTAGAGGTCTAGGACTGTTGTTTTTTATACATTGAGAGTGTCTATTTGAAAACATGTATTCGACTTTAAATTTGAGTTGTTTCATATTGGGGTTGTTGTTTCGCAACTTTTCCTTTTATAAAAAAATTGTGAACTTTCTTTAAAAAATTGAATAAAGCTGCATTGTTGTTTTTATTCACGTGTTTCCGGTTTAATCTAACAACAAAAAATCTAATTAACCATAATTAAATCTAATTAAATTAAATCTAATCTAATTTAATCTAACAGCAACATTTAATCTAATAGCAAAAAAAATTAACAAAACTAATTAACCCTAACTAAATATAATTAACAAATAACCCTAATTAATCTAACATTAACCCTAAATAATTAAATTTAATTAATCTAATTAAAAAAAAAAAAAGTAATGCTGGTGCTGGCCAAAAACCTAGGGTTTCGGCCGGCTCCGACCGGAGAGGGGAGGAAGAGCTCTCCTAGGAGAAGGCCACGAGGAGATTGGGGCCAGCGCATAGCGCGTGGAGATTGGGGCTTGATCGGTGAGGGCGAGGGCGGCGTCTCCGTCGACGGCAGCTTGGCAACGAGAAGGCGACGTCGGCGGCGCTCGAAATCGGTGGAGAGAAAATGATCGACGACGTCGATAACTCGGTCAACAACAAAGAGAGAAGAGAGCGAAAGAGGAAGGGTCGGACGTGAATACAAAAAAAAAAGGTTTATCACCGACGATCCCCGAGCCGTCGGTGAACTATGGATACCGATTAATTATATCATCGACAATTGACATAGCTCTCTCTAAGCCATCGGTGACGTGTTTTTTATTTTCGCACCATCAATTAATAAGCGAAGGTTGTTGCTAGCCATGGCTAATTACTTATATAACTGACGGCCCTTTTGCCCCCGCTAAGTCGTCGCTACTACGTTATTTCATTTCACGTCCTATGTGTGCCATTAGCTATAAGCGACAACAATAGACGGCCGTATGAAAGCTGCGATTGATTTGGTTACATCAGCCACGATCGTCGAGGCTGTTAGAAAGTTGTGAATTGTTCTGACGGCCCAGGCAACCGTCGGTGAGCCCCATGGCAAATAACTATTATTCTAATAGTGAAGGAGTTGAGAGATCATACTAGGGTTTCAAGAATGGTGGCTTAATGAAGCACAAGGATCTTCAAAATATAGTTCTAGGAAAGTTGGAAGAAGTGTGGAAGGCTTCTCATGGCTGATATTTATAAGCCATGAGGAGAGATGGCCTCAATAACCATCTCAATGAGTAAAAATTTGGTCATTGGCGCCGCCCAGTCGGTGGCTAACCGATGGCTAGTCGACAGGCCGAGTGATCGGCCACCGACCGGAGCACTGTACCCATTTTGGGTTGTGGCCTGACGGTGGCCGGCTGATGGCCGGTCGACCGGCCCGTCGACCGCCCATCGGCCGGCACCCGAGAAATGAGTCATTTCATGGATTTTTCTCGCGACGTTCATTTTTGAGTTTCGGGTTTCAAAGTATTGGGTTCATAAGCATCAATTTGAGACTTTACAACACATGCTAGACACCCTAAACTTAAACTCTATCTTCCGACGAAAACCCGAGCACGTCAACTAACGTCGGTCCAATTTTCTGATTTCTCCAATATTTTCGATCACGGACGTCGAGCGCTAACTGACTTGGAATCTGAAAGTATTTCGCAGTGAAATCATTAGTTCCATATTTGTTATCATCAAAATCGAGATTAAGACCAATGTTGAAAATCTTAGGCCAACAATCTCCCCCTTTTTGATGATGACAAAATCCTTAAGAAAATATATATATTAAAGCACAAAAGATATCAAACATGGGATATCTCCCCCTATCAACATGCATATCTAAATAAATATACTCCCCCTATCTATATGCATGATTTTCCTATATTTTCTTCCCTTTAACCTATATTTTTCTCCCCCTTTTGACATCAATAAAAAAGGACAAGAAAAGTCAATCAAAAGTCAAACATGAAATTCATGTTTAAGAAAATTCTTTCAATTGGTATCAGAGCCAATCATGTTGAATCATTGAGAATTTTTATTCTACTTCGGAATTTATCTATTGTTTATCCTTATGATGCATGATGTTTAATTTCTTTGACACTATTCATGAACATTCTGTCTTGTTCGTGTTTACTTGAAGAATTTACATGATGATATGAGTACAGTAGATGAGTTTTGCATTTTATTCACTGTTCATATTTACATGGAGTACTTACACGCTGCTTCGATGATTGCATCTACTGTTCATGTGTGTTTCTTCACTGTTTAAGAACAATAAATACAGAAGATTACACATGGCTTAGAAATAATTAAAAAAAAATTGCTGCTGAAAGTTTTCATCCCCTCTTCTTCTTCTCTTCTCTCGTTGGCGCCGCTCCCGTCCTCTCGTCGACAGCCCGACCCCCAATCTTCTCTTCCCCTCATTAGGAACACGGTCGCATACCGACCGTGAGAAGGGGACGACTGGTATCGACTGTAGGAGGTGCGGCTTCTTCCGCGATCAGAGAGGGGTTTGGGGCGTTGGTCTCGACCCCTTCCCGTCTCTTCATCCTTCCGATGGTGGATGGATGCCGACGTAGTTGACATTGGAGCAGATCGGGCGGCTGCTATCCGGGAAGGGGAAGATGGCACCATCCTATTGGTGCTACTATGCTTCCGCCGTATAGAGAGGGACGGCTTGGTTGCTAGGTTGTTTCTGGCCTGAGGAAGTGAATGTCGTCGATCCTCTCGCTGCGCCGATTTGGTCTTCACATCATCGCTCGACGCTGTTGTGCTTGTCATCGGAGTATGACAGCGTGGTGATGAACTCGACGCAAGCAATACGATGAGGAGACTCCAACGCCTCTGCATTCTCGTTGTCGCCCGACGCCGGAGGAGGGTTTGCCGGCGTCTCATGAAGGGCATAATCGGGCGGGCGCTGCTTCGGCGTGAGTGAGAGAGGCGGCGGCGGTGGCTGTGTCGTGGGAGAGGGGTTAGAGAGGAGTTAGGGTTTAATAAGTTGGGTCGGATTCGGATTAAGTAAGGATAAATCCGGATCCATTAGTAATAAATCCCGACAGTTGGGTCGGATCTGGGTTAAGCAAGTATAAATCCGGACCCATTAGAAATAAAATCCAATCCAATATTAAGTTGAAACCCGATCCATTAAGTATTAAACCCGACCCATTATTAAAATAAAACCCAACCCGACCCGTTAATTAAAATTTAAAACGGTTAATTAGGTCCGGTTCAATCCAATTTTGACTGGTTTAATTTCATTGGACCCGGTTCAATTTTTGGTTCATCCGGTTCACTTGAATTCAAATTGATTTGGTCAAATTGAGGTTTGGTTTATCAAGTTTGGGTCCGATTCACTCAAATTAGGGTCTGGTTCATTGAAATTATGTCTAGTTCAGTGCAGTTAGGTCCGGTTCAGCATTGGTTTAGGTCAAATTTCACTGGTTCAGCGCAGGTTCAAGTCAATTTAGGCCGGTTCAGTGCACATTTTAAGCGGTTCAGTAGGTTTCTTTACCGGATCATTAAAATTAGCATCTGGTTTAGCATAATTTCAACCGATTCAATGCAATTAGCATTAGGTTCAACCTAATTTAGCTTTGGTTCTGCTCAATTAACATTGGTTCTACACAATTTTGACCGTTTTATTATAGTTTGACCAATTTAACAAGAAATAAAATAATAGCCCATCATGTCTATTGTTTTGGAATATGTTGGTTTGAAACAACATCTCGCTAAAGCGAGCTCTCTTGTGTAGAATTAGCATGTTTTAGAACATAAAAGATGTTAGCATGTTAGAAATTCATGCGGGTAATGATCAGCCCAAAGGAAGATTATTACTTGGTCGGATTCCTTACGTGCCTGTGGTAATAAATGTGTGATGGTCATAAGGTTTTCCATGTGGACAAGAGTCGGGTCAGAGAAAGACTTCTTGTTTGACATGACTGATTATCAATGTTTGATTACTACATTGAGAGTACCGTTTACAAGTTGATATTTTTGTCCAAAGATGAAGTGTCAATTTTGTGCTTGGTATCTTATAATGGGACCTGCTAGTTATTTATTTATTTTGCTTTAATTAATTTATTGAGCTGAATATATTAATGTTTTGTTTTATTCTTTGTTCAGCTAATATTTTTGTTTCATCAAATATTACTGCCACTCTAAGTTCTATCCATGTGCTGACTGGCACGAATTTCAAAACTTGGAAAGAAAACATTATGATTGTTCTTGGTTGCATGGATCTAGACTTGGCACTTAGGATAACTGAGCCTACTCTTGCAGATAATAGTTCTCTTGATGACAAGAGAAAATAGGAGCAATGGGAAAAATCCAACCGCCTAAGTCTCATGATTATGAGAAGGGCAATATCAGATTGTTTTAGAGGCGCTATATTTGAAGAGACTAATGCCAAATTGTTCCTAGATGCTCTTGAAAAACTTTTTGAGAAAAATGAGAAGGTTGAGACAAGCATGTTATTATCAAATTTAGTCTCAATGAGGTATAAAGGCAAATGGAACATTAGGGAGTACATTATGGAGATGTCAAATCTTGTCTCTAGATTAAAGGCACTTAAATTAGACCTCCCTGAGGACTTATTGGTGCATTTGGTTCTAATCTCTCTCAGCACAATTCAATCATTTTAAAATCAGTTATAACTGTCAAAAGGAGAAGTGAACTCTTAATGAGCTCATCTCTCATTGTGTGCAAGATGAAGAAAGACTAAAGCAAGATAAGATTGAAAGTGCTCTTCTCATTGTTTAGGATTGATTATTATTTATAAATTGAGAGAGACTTTTGTAGTTCCATCTTTTCGATAGATTTTGATTTCTATATCTGTTTTGGACAAATAAAGTTGTTCTTGTTCATTTGGAAATAGAAAATTTAGTCATTATCTTAATTCTATTTTTGCTGGTACCATTTATGTCCTATTTCAATAATATCTATATGCTCGATGTAATCGCTTCATCTAATGAAATCCTGCATACCAACTCAAAAGATACAAAATAAAAATTAGCTGATAAGAATTCCATCATGATATGACATAAGCACTTAGGTAATATATCCAAGTATAGGATACAGAGGCTTGTGTCTAATAGGATTCTAGTTATTCCTGATGCTATGGACTTTGATGTCCATACTGAATGCATTAAGGGAAAACAAACAAACATTAGGGTTACGGTACTAATAGGAGTTCAAACGTCGTAG
The DNA here is from genome assembly GCA_034359265.1 of Canna indica. NCBI lineage: Eukaryota > Viridiplantae > Streptophyta > Magnoliopsida > Zingiberales > Cannaceae > Canna > Canna indica. Next base: position 20,296,397 of record CP136892.1, read on the forward strand.
AATATAATTATACATGTGTTTATTGACCTTTCCCTATGGCTTCTTGGAATGGTCAAATAATATTTCTATGTTCATAGACAATTACTCCATATACGGGTACCTATATCTAAATAGTGAGAAGTCTAATTAATTTTAAGACTGCGGCTTATATTTTGATTAAAGTACCATCTATAACAGTAGATAGAAACCCTTATATATTATGGATGGGCAAGAAGCCCATACTAAATATTTGGGGTTGTTCAGCTGAGACTAGACCATATTGATCAAAGGAAATATCACTGGAACAGTCCGTTGCTACTTTATTGGGTACTTTGATAGGTCTATGGAATATTATAGAATAACTTTGATATAAGTAATACCTAGTTCATTGAAGTTATTGAGTTTGGGGGGAGATAAAGATATTCTTTAGGAATCTACCCATGAAGTACAAACTCAATGACCTCTAGAACTAATGCTTTCAGTTAGAGGTATTATAAATTTATCAAATTATTATCTCATTTTGTTTTGAGATAAATATGGTTAATGAATGCATATACCATGAGTTCAGTGGGAGCAAGATTATTATCTTATGTTCCCCTATTGCTAAAAGAGGTCATTTTAGTCTCAAATCGTGCCCTAAGGATAAAATTGAGCAGGAGGAAATATAGAAGATTCCATATGCGTCTCCTATAGAGAATCTGATGTATGCTCAAGAAAGTACGCGTTCGGATATTGCGTACACTTAAGGGATATTAGGCAGATATCTAAGTAATTCCAGAATAGATCATAAGAAAGCAGCCAAACGGGTTATGGTATCTACAGAGAATAAAACATTACATATAGAAAATCATATCAGTAGGAGATCATTGGGTATTCTTGATTCAGATTTTGCTGGATGCCTAAAAAGTTGAAGATCCACTTCTGGTTATGTTTTTCTGTTTGTCAGAAAAGCTATTTATTAGAGGAGTGCTGAGCAGACACTCACTGCAGCTTCAGATATGAAAAGCAAAATTCATAACTTGTTTTAAGGTATCCAATCTTGGAATATGACTACAAAATTTTGTCACTAGGCTGCCTATAGTAATAAAATTGAAAGACCACTAAAGTTATTCTGTGATAATAAATTGCAGTGTTATATTCCAATAACAACAAGAACTCTATGAAATTTAAGCAAATCAATATAAAGTTCTTTGCTAAAGAAAGAATTCAGAGTGATCATAGAGCACATAGGTATAACTTCCACAATGACGAATCCGCTTACTAAAGTTTTTCCACCCATGGTCTTTCATGAGCATGTTGCTCATTTGGGTGCTGCATCATGTATTGATATGATGGTTCAATGGGAGTTTGTAATTTGTTACTGTGCTTTATGATATTTTTCTGCAGAATAAAGTTTTATTATTTTACACTCTGAATATTTTTGGTTGATCTCAATAAAGTAGGACCAGTTGGAAATAGGCATGTAAGGATCACATTGCATGTAATTTCCATGCTGTGCACCCATATATGATCTATGTCGTCGAGAGTATTAACATTGTGATCATTGATGGATTTAGTCACGATAAATGTGGCGAAAGTCGCTTTGGTTCTTTGTTGGTCTGATCAATGGACCAGATTGTTGGAGATGATTGATAAAATAGTGATGATGAGCTCATAAAGTTAGTATGCACAGTTATACGGTGATTCATATGTTGGCCAAAGTGGGAGATTGTTAGATTAATTTTAATAATCTGATATAGACCAACACATATCAATAGGCGTGCATTCATCACTGTAAAATTAACGCCCCAGATCTTAAGTGATCTAATTATATTTATTTATGGGCCCGCGACATCTCAATATTATATGAGATTTAATTGTACAGATACCATTTGGGGTAATTATTAATTTTATGATGGGTAAAATACTAATTACCACTACCTCAGGTTTTTGTTATAAATAGAGAGGTTATGATCCCCGGGTCATGCACTTGATTCCAATTTCTAAAGCCCCATTATTTAGAGACGGCTCGTGAACGGTGCATAGACTCGGAAGGCCGCCACCATCTCCTAATCTAAGCAATGGATTCAGGTACGCTTCCGCATCTAGTTATTCTTAATGATTTAGCATATAAAGTTCCTGGCTTGTGGTTTAATTTCTGTTTAAGAAAATTCTTTCATGAACCTCTAATTGCTTGGGTGAAAATTTTTTACACGTTGATAATTTATAGAACCATGTACTCTCATTGTTGAGTATTTCTTATTTTGTTTTTATACTTAGTTATATTGGTATAAGAATTCCTTACATTGTACCTTTAGATATTGATGTTATTGGGTTTTTCTTTTGAAGTATCAATTAATCACGTTTGATTGGGTTTAATAGTAACTGAATACTTGTGTTGGATTCTGATTGAGTTTAATTTCCAAAAAAATCTTAAGCATACCATTACAGAACTGACAACGTTCAATACCTTTCCTGTTCTACCCTCTGCTCCAGCCCGTCTCCTAACCTCTTCATCCATGACAAAATTCTGTCAGACTTTCTTCAAAGATGATAGCAAAAACTTTACAATTCCATGACCACATATAACTCTCTTTCCCACCGATATCACATCTAAAATCTCGAGCAAAGATGAGCAACATTTTTGAGAAAGAAAAGTTAGTCAAGTAGGGAAATCCTCCATCTATTTTATTATGTAGTTATATATTCAATATTATAATCATCTATATATCTGACGTTATATCATCCTTGACCTAACCAAATTGTCTGCATTAATTAATTGCTTCAGTACTGCAGCCATAAAATCTTTAGCCAAACAAAAAGTATAAAAAAAACAAAAATGACCTAGAGTTGAATTAAGAACAGGCCATCAATGATGCTATTTTTTATCTGTTGTACTCTTAATTTCTTACATTATTAGTTGTACTCTTGTAATTTTTATGAATGTTAGACCTTATACTATTGTTTCCTTAGTTAATGAAAGTAATTGGTTCCTTAGTAGTTTGGAATATAGTCGAGCTGATCTTTGTGTATTTGCTCTGAAAATCATGAATTTTTTTTATCCATTTTATGTCTTGTTTTTCATGTTCAGTTCTACTATACTATATTCTTCATATTTTGGTTGATCTCTCTATTCCAAATCTGATATGGTCTTCCTTATGTTTTATGTCTTGTTTTCCTTGTTCAATTCTACTGGAGTTCCCTGTTCTTAAGTAGTCTTAATCATACGATGAATCTCGAGTTCTTCAGTAGTCTCAATTTCTCAATCTTATGATGATTTATGGACAATCTTCTGTACTTTGCTCAATGACAGCTAGTGAGTCTTTTTTTGTTTTATTTCCCAGGTTATTTGCAGTGCGTGGTAAAATATACAAGCTTCTTGTTAACTGTATTCCCCCTGAAATTATTCGGAAGGTGAAATATACTAGATTATCTTTGTTCTTTTATGGAAATATTTTGTTTGATCAACGAAGTGAAACTTGCTATGCAATTATCTTTATTGATTTTGCAGAAGCTTCTATCAGAATTATTGAAGAGGTTGGACTCTGAACTAAAGCACGAAGTGTGTCATTGGGCTTCTTATTATGTAAGTGCATTTTATCAATATAGAGCATTATATTCCCTCTATTTATTGATTTATATCTTTCTCTGATTCAGAGCTTTTCAACCTCCATATTGTTAAGTGTGGTTGGGCTAGTCTATGTAGATAATAGTTCTGGCCTATCCCAGAATAATTTTTTGTTCCATTATAGTTTTTTGTTCTTGGAAATGGACTATACTTTTTCACCATAGTTTTCCCATTGACAAATTTCAATTATATGTTAAAATGATGGTCAAAATTTCAAATGCATTTGGCACATACAATCAACTTTCAATTGGTGCAAATATCATTGATGCTTATGGTGCAGGAGCTGCAAGAATGATTGTAACCAATTCACTGTGCTCATTCATGTTAATTTGCACCATATGACTTGGCTGATATTAGTTGAAATCACTGTCATCTTGGACCAAATAGACCAGATCGCATTTACATTTGTACACGTGCATTTCAATCAGTAACATGCTCTGCAGTGTCCAGCTTTATCTTTGGAAATCAAAAAATCCTAACACTTGACATGATGTGCATCTTTGTTTACTACCTCTCTTCAGCTTCCTTCTTCATTGCACTACTTACGCATGAAATTGCAATTGTGGAACAGCTCAAAGTGGATATGGCTTGAAAGATTTTTTAGTGTTGCTCAATTGCTCAACTAGGCGACTTTTCATTTTCCTTTATTTATCTTAAAATGCAAGATCATACACCTACGAATCTGTTGACTTTCTAGGATTAGCCTAGCTTTAGGCCAGAGATCATGAAGAGAAAAGATGGACGAGCTTGCATCATAGGAAGAAAATGGAGAGAAAGAAAATGGAAGAAAAGATGAAGGATCGAAGGAAGATGGAGGGTCGACGGAAGATGCACATACTACTTGCTTTCGTGAATGAAATGAATAAGAGAGGGAAAAATTCACATGAAAAATGTGAATTATGGACAATTCGCTCGATGAATCTTATCTTTAATGTAAATTTAGACTATTTTATAGTTTGTAATTAATGTTTCACCTCCAAGTGTATTGGGATTTTGGTTGTAGTACTAATGTAAGACATTTTGGTTTGCAATGTAATTTTGGTTTATAATAGTTGTAGTTTTGGTTTATATTAGTTGTAATTTTAATTTATATTAGTTGTAATTTTAAATTTTATGCTGTAATTTCATTGTGCATCAGAAATGTGTATTGTATCATTCATGGGGATCTCGACCCCCACAAAATGAAACATTTCCCGAGGGTCGCGGCGCTCAGGAAAAGTAATATTTCCCAAGGGCCGCAGCCCTAGGAAAAAGTAACATTTCTTGGGGGTTGAGACCCTCAGGAAAAGAAACATTTCCCGAGGGTCACGGCCCCCAGGAAAAGTAATATTTCCTGAGGGCCGCAGCCCCCACGAAAAGTAATATTTTCCGGGGACCGCAGCCCCCATGAAAAGTAACATTTCTCGGGGGCCGCAACCCCCATGAAAAGTTATATTTTTTGGGGGCCGCCCGCTAACCTTCAGTAAAGGTCTATTGGACCTTTACCGACACATTTTTTTGTGGCAGCAATTGGGGGCCCTTGTTAGTTTTAATGGGGGTCGCGGCCCCCAGGAATTGTAATATTTCTTGTAGTGATATTCTAGTAGTGCGACCCGAGGGGGAGGGTCGGACATGGGTAACGTCCGGAAAGCAAATCACAGGAAAACTTGCACAACCTGGTCCTGGTTGTGGTTGAGATGGTCTACTGAAGAGTGTCATTAGCCGAACGGCTACCACATGACTCAGCAGTTTATAGGGTCTTGAGATTGCAGTAGCGGGCCTGCTAGGACTTAGACCCGAGTGGCGGAGGGTCTTGAGATTCCGTCAGTGGGCCACGCTGACGGTAGACCCGAGTTGGGTGGGACTAGCTATCCCTAACCCGGAGGATTCCTAAGGCTAGTGGCCATCCTAGTCGACGGATCCGAGACATGGAAGTTCATATTGAAGGAAGAACCGAACCTTCCATATATATTTTTAGACCATTAGCGGCCGAGATAGTGAAATGGATAAGGGCCCGAGAGGCTGGTTCATCCATTCTTTTATCTTGGCAAATTGATTAACTTCTGTGGTGTGATCATATTTTAATTCCTTATTTGTATCATACCTTGTATATGTTATCTTGCCGAGATTTTAAGTGGAGGTTCGAAAGAATCGCTCACTGAGTTTCTCGTGAACTCACGATTTATTTATTGTTGTTTTGCAGAGCTCGACTAGTGAGGTACGACTTGGTGGCATGGCGCGCAGGAGGGCAGACGTGTGTGCAGATCTCGTAGCTGGCAGCTTTATAGTCATAGTCGTGGTTGAGTAGAGTCTTGAGTATGCACTGAGTCGGTTTTGTAAAACATGGAGATGTTTCTTTGCAAACCTTTAGATGTTTATTTAAAAATCTTGTGATGTTTTCGAACTTCGTTTGGTTGAACTATTTTCAATAACTAATAAAGTTTGGTACTGTTGCTTTTGTTTATGATTTCCATGCCGGTATGGTTGTGTTTAATGAGTCATTGGTCAGTGCATATGGTAGGCTTCGGGGTACTAGCACGTACCCTGGCCGATCACGTGTACCCTGAGTTGGGGCGTGACAGACCTCGTCTCGAAAAGCAGAGGTTGGCCTCCCGGTCCTCTTGAGAAGATTATCTTCATCGTGTTCCGAGCGGCGATGCTCGCACTCGGCCAGGTGTTGCTCCTTGGATTATGTCAGCACCTCGATCTGGGTTGTTAACCTTTGATTATGCGCATAAGATCGTCGATCAAGCGCTGTAATTCTTCTGATGTTGGGTCGGCGAGCACTAGAGCGTTACTCATCACCGTGCTAGCATCTCTATGTAGCAGGAGAACACTGATGTTAGGTTACTGCCTAGTAAGAAGGAATTCCAAATGGTGGGTATGGAATTGGAATAGACAGTATACCTGATGTGCATCATGTCTGTTTATAATGCAGACTAGGGATGTCTCGAGCGATGATGTCTCCTTGAATCTCGTGGGGATATGCCTAGAATGGATAAAAGTGTATCCTGGAGATGTCGGACTCATTACTGTCGAATCCGTATAATTAATGATGGACGTGGGAGTCCATGTATGGCCCTTGGACCCCCGGGCTGAGTCTGTGGTGGACTCGATCTGAGTTTGGTTCCTGAGTGTGGGCATGATCAGGCCAGATCAGGCCAGGCCCTAAGTGCTAGCCCAGTCCAGTTTCTTATTTGGCCATCAAGTTTAAAAGTGTTTTAACTCAAGTTCATCATCAAAATGGTATGTTTCTAAGCTATATATTCTTTATTTCGATGGAGTGTAATGCCCAGAACTTTAATAACAGCTTTTTGTAAGGTATGGAGAAGAACCTTTTTGTTAAATTATCCTTGCACTCCTCCCTCTTCCTATGATTTTCAATGGATATATTTGCTACATAATTAAGATTATTTCAGCAAAACGAAGTTAAAGAAAGCAAAATGAAGATGTTTTACCTTTTTTATGTTGCATCGAAAGTTATTCTACTTATATGAGCTTTCTTGCTTCATAGACAAAGGGAGATAGGATTAGAGATGGATTTTAATCCATTGTTTGCTTAGTGCATGAATTAGAAGAAAATATGATTGAAGGTATATAAAATTGATATGATATCTAGAAAAAACCGGATTTAAAAAAACACATTCAATACTTCTACCTTTCATTTGCAATCCTATCCAATATAATTCAATGAAGCAACCAAATCATGTATGTATTTCTCTTCTAAGAGAGAGAGAGAGAGAGAGAGAGAGAGAGAGAATGATTGTAAAAGTCCCCTCTAAAAAATAATAATGAGATGAATGATTTTTAAGTCACTACATATGAAAACAAATTCATAATCTTTAACTATTATTCCAAAATTTCTATTTTTTTTCCTAGACATATAGAGATATAAAAAATTCAACAGAATCTACCTTTATATGCATATTGAGTGTAATTTTTTTAAGTTAAAGGGGGGATGAATGTCTTTGATGATTCTAATCTTTTGAAAAAACTTAATTGTTGAGTTCAATCAAATATTGAAATAAGCACTTGGAAATCAAATATTCCTGAAGTGCTTATGTATTTTACTCTTTCTTCCATACATAAATGATCTAAGACATAATAAATACATCTATTAATAAAGATTAGAAAAAACAAACTACTTAGCTATTAGACAGGTTATAATTACAAAAAGATTTTCTAAAAGAACAAATGTGACATTATTCATTTTCGTAATCGATTTAATTTTCTTGTCATTTTAAGAGTTAATTTGCCCTATATCTAAATCTTGATATTTTAATAATAAATTAGTGGATACTACTTTTATTTCATTTAAAAAAGAAGCAAATAGCACTATTGTTTTGTTAACTTATTGCTTATAGAGCAAGAAAGAGAAATCGGTCGATGATTGGCTTCCCATCACATCGTCGAGGAATGCCAAGTGGTGGTACTCTGCTTTCCATAATGTCACCGCCATGGTTGGTGCTGGTGTCCTCACTTTGCCCTACGCCATGGCTGGACTCGGATGGTACACGGATTTATCATAAAACGTATATAATTCTTTTTCTAAGTTTTGTTGACATGAAACAATCAATATTGCTTCCAATTCAATAGGGGCCCTGGCATTGTCGTGCTCATCCTTTCATGGATCATCACTCTATATACCCTTTGGCAAATGGTGGAGATGCATGAGATGGTCCCAGGAAAGCGGTTCGATCGCTACCACGAGCTAGGTCAACATGCCTTCGGCGAGAAGCTAGGCCTCTGGATCGTTGTCCCACAACAACTCATTGTCGAAGTCGGAACCAACATCGTCTACATGGTCACCGGTGGCAAATCCTTGCAGAAGTTCCACGACACTGTATGCTCTGACTGCAAGAAAATCAAGCTCACTTACTTCATCATGATCTTCGCCTCTGTCCATTTCGTTCTCTCCTAGCTCCCTAACTTCAACTCCATCTCTGGTATCTCCTTCGCTGCTGCAGTCATGTCTCTAAGGTACATAACTTTCAAATAACAAAAAACATTCAATTTGAACAACACAATAGTATTAACACAACTTAAATAAAATATTTTGCAGTTATTCCACCATTGCTTGGGGGGCTTCCTTGGATAAGGGTAAGGTAGAGAATGTAGAGTATGGACATAAAGGTTCGAGCCAAGTAGAGACTACGTTTAACTTCTTGAGTGCATTGGGAGATGTTGCATTTGCATACGCGGGTCACAATGTGGTGTTGGAAATCCAAGCCACCATTCCCTCAACCCCGGACAAGCCTTCTAAGAAGCCCTTGTGGAAAGGTGTCATCATTGCCTACGTTGTTGTAGCTCTATGCTACTTTCCTGTTGCTATTGTTGGGTATTGGGTGTTCGGCAACAGTGTCGATGACAACATCCTCATCACCCTCAATAAGCCTAAATGGCTCATTGCCATGGCTAACATGATGGTTGTCGTCCACATTATTGGTAGCTACCAGGTAATTGTTAATATTAGCTTGATTATTGAAGACACTACAAACATAATATTAAATCCTTGATTTCAACATCTTACAATGATGGATGCAGATTTATGCCATGCCTGTCTTCGATATGATTGAAACAATGCTTGTGAAAAAACTCCACTTCACTCCAGGACTAACTCTTCGCCTTATAGCACGCTCAGTTTATGTTGGTAAGCATTCATTTTCCTTCAGTTAAACCATGCTTGTTTCTTCTATAGTCTTGATGAGCTTAGCAATTCCTACCTCATTTTGCAGCATTTACCATGTTCGTTGGCATGACTTTCCCTTTCTTTGGTGCATTACTTGGTTTCTTTGGTGGTTTTGCATTAGCCCCGACTACATTCTTCGTAAGCTTTCATAACAAAACATGAAACAATGAGTGTAAACCATATTAGATAAGATAGTCCATAGATCAAAAAATAAATCAAACAAATTGAACTATAATTCTGAGTGATCTTTTGTCCTTTTTAGCTTCCTTGCATTATGTGGCTTGCAATTTACAAGCCTAGAAGGTTCAGCTTGTCTTGGATCACTAACTGGGTAAGAAGTTAGATAACTCTACAACATTATTTCCATTGATTCTACATTGAAGAAATCACATCTAACAATTTTTTTTTTGTCAGATTTGCATTATACTAGGAGTTTTATTGATGGTTCTATCACCCATTGGTGGACTACGACATATCATCATAATGGCGAAGACTTATGAGTTTTACTCATAAGTTGACATAGATTCATACACAAATCAATTTGATGTCATATATCGAAGTCCAAATCAGACAACATCAATTTGGAGATAAGAGCTATTCACAATGAAATATATTATGTAATGTGAATTAATTAATGATTGAGGAGAAAGAAGTGACAAATTACTTCTACTATTTATAGTGTAGTTGGTGTTTTAATTTCTTCTCACAAAGCAATATTGCCTTCACGACTTTCTTTGTACATTGGTAACTTCTATTACATCCTATTCAGGTGCAAGATCTTCGACCTTATATATTATGTGAATAAAAGTAAGCATTTGGGTTAACAATATACTTTTTTTTCTTATGATTTGTTGATTTGATTCCTTAAGTAAAACTAAGAGAGTAATAAATAAGCTCATTGGACCGTAGCTTAATCTTGCTCAAATTTGTTTGTCAAATATCTTTTAAGCCATATTAGACAGAAATTGTAATTAAAGGAGCCATATGTAATCATTTCATTAATCAACTACATGATCGGAGAGAGTTGTAGAACTCCATATTGCTTAACGTTCTACTATACATACAACAAAGACAACAAGGTAAAAGTACCTGTGTTTTGGGTGCTTTGGTTCCTAAAAGAAAACAAAGGTGGGTGACAGAGACATTACAAATTACAAGAACATAATTGAACACCTCACGATATTGAGGAAACATGTAAAATCCAAAGTTTGACATGTCCATATCCTACATAATTACTTATCACGAAATACAAAGGCAATCACATAACCACCAAATTAAGCATCCTATATATATATATATATATATGCAAATTAATCGTTAAATAATTAAAGACTATGATTTCACCACGCAAACATGCTTCAGCACAACATGAGGATTTTATTGTATTTTTTAGCTATAAATATAACTCAAAAAGGTGCACATTTTCTATCCTAGTTTGGTATCAAGTTGTTGATATATTTTTCTAAATAAATTATTACATTTTGATACATCAAAAGGAGACTTAGTGATTTGGCTATGGAAAGGTCATGCATCTAAGAAACCAATTTGGCAAGAAAATGTGCATCCACTGATCAAAACATTATGTTGCACTGGTTTTATATATATATATATATATATATATATCACCATGAACGGTATCTTCATGCTTTTCTCAGGGGTTTTAATGGTATCATCTAATCAAATAATCTTAGTTGGCATAATAGTGTCTCCCCTAAAGTTAGTTAGGATTGTTATAGGCTATAGACTTTCGTGGGTGAAGCCCAATACATATAGTGTTGGTAACAAGAATATGTTCATCAAGCTTGTACTCTAAAACCTTCATGAAGTTATAGCCCAATACTCCGGTAATGATGAGAAAGACATTCACTTTATGATTTTTCCCTTTGTTGGCATTTGGGTAAGGCTTTAAACATGGCTTGTTGAATGGTTAGGAGATCATGATCATATATCACATCAATCACTTGCAGAGTGGAGTCATTCTCTTGTACTATTTGACTAAGTGTTAGTGGTAGAGACCTTAATTTGGGTGTTGACACTAGCCATTTGTTCCGATGCTTTTCTAAGTCCTTGACAATCTTTCATATTATGAGCATAATCTTGATCCTTAGTCGCAATATTTTGATCGATCTACTTTACAACCTATAAAAAAGCAAATGCCTAAAAGGAAACTAGCACCGATAGCTAGAGGAAGAAGATGTTGGAGAAATGGTCACACTAGAGGGGGGATGAATAGTGTGTTATTTAATCTTTTAGCCTAATTTCAATTTTAATCATTTCATAAACTACTTAGGCAATTTATCAATTCAAGCAATAAGATGAAACAATAAATACGACAAATAAGTACAAACACAAAAGCGAATGCAAAACAATGATTTATTGTAGTTCGGCAACACCGCCTACTCCACTACCTAAGCAATGTGCTTAGGATTTCACTCACAAATCCACTAAATTAATGGTAGTTTACAATCGAGGACCTTTCACCGGAAAGACCTTACACTCACTTGAAAGGCACTTCCACACCCAAAATTATCCACCTTCACACCAAGTGAGCTTTCCCACCACAATTCCAAAGGAACACTCCTAACCTAGCTTACACAAGTGGATTTATACTTTCTATACCAAGGTAATCACCAAATCATAAGACCATACACTAGGTCTTCTTACACACTTGAGTATTCAATTTAAAACAAAACAAAAACTCATTTAACACAAGAGGAGAGTGTAAATAATTTATCACAACAAGAACAACTCATCTTCTTGAGCCTAGCAACCTTGAATAGCCCTCCAATGATGATTCACTTTCGAATAAGGGATCAAGAGCTAAAAATGAAGCATTAGGTCGAATGAAAACTTGGGGGTTTATAGGCTGTATAAAAGTGGGGATCGAGTGGAGATCGCCCAACGGGCAAATTTTTTTGCCCGTTATACGCCCGGTCGATCACCGGCTAATGGCCGGCCATCGACCACGAGGTCATTGCCAATTTGAGTTTTTTTGGCAGAGGTCATAAATTGGCAATGACCTCGCGGTCGATCGGCGGTTGGTAGCCGGTCGATCGGACAGCGACCGATGCTCATCCAGGTTGAGTTTTTTTGTTGTTTTGAGTTTCTGCTTTCAAGTTTGTGAGTTTTGCGAAGTGCATACATCTTGGAGACCAACCCAAGTGTTTTTACATTCACTCTAAACACTTCCTAAATTAGGAAACGGCACAGAGACTTGTCGTATCGAGACGATGTCGTGTGCGACGATATCGATTTCAACATGCGACTTTCATGCTTAAAACTTGTTAAACATAGTTTGCTATCATCAAAACAATTATTTGTCACACCTCGATTTCGGGTCACGTGATCGGCCATAATATACATGTCTATACCCTGTAGCATACCCATGCATACAACAACACAGTTATAAATGATATAATGGAAACCAATATGAAATAAATTGAAAGTCCTGAGATGACATAAATAAATGTCCTAAGAAACTACAACTCCAATGATCCAAACTACATCAATATGCATGAAAGAAAAACACGACTCGACTACGACTCCCTAAACTCGTCTGCTACGAGATCAATGGTGTTGTTTGCCCCTCCAGCCGCGCCATATACTATAGCCAGTACCACACTTGTCAAGCTCTACAAAATAAGTAAATAAACAAACGTGGGAACTCAGTGAGTGGTTCTAACGAACCTCCACCTAAATCCTAAACATAAGCATGAAACAGAAAAAAAAAAACATGCTAACATATTCATACACACAGAAATTTATTACATCAGTCGACCGATTGGCACGTCTACTAAGATATGAATATTCAGTCAGGTGGAGCGCCCGACTACAAATGATATCAGGCCTCAACTGGCCATGCCCTCAAGCGGTTTATGTTATCATGCACAAACGTTCGACCTGCAAGAAGCATTACCGGGTTGGGATTCGTCCATCCAACCTTAACTAGAAAATTTAACACTGGTTGGGATTCGCCCGTCCAACCACTCAGGCCTACACCTGCATCTAGCCCTTTCGTGGACTACCTCAGTCAAGCCTTTAGGTACCCCCCTTTCCTAAAAGGTGTAAGGTAATACTTAACATCCTATAGAGCATAATTCAATGTCCCTATTGTAATGCTTCTACGTTGACATTTAGAATTTGACTGTACTTTCAACTGACATCCATGAGTAGGACATGCCACAATGTCATAGACTACATATAAAAAATGTCTCTGTAGTTCATCTATCCTTGAAGTGTCATTTATATCATAAGTGATGCCTTATAATTAAAATCCTTGAGGTTAATTTCAGTGTGTTTATTTTGTTCATAGCGTCCCCAACTTGGGACAGCACAACAAACAATTTCAGCTTGAAGCCAAAAAATTTCAGCAATTAATAAATTAATTACAGCATCTAATAAATCAATTTCTGCAAATAATAATAATTTAATTACAACACCTAATAAATCAATTCCTGCAAATAAACAATTTAATTACAGCACCTAATAAATCAATTTCTATAATAAATAATTTAATTACAGCACTTAATAAATCAATTTCTGTAACAAATAATTTAATTACAGCACCTAATTAATAAATCAATTCCTGCAATTAAATAATTTAATTACAGCGCCTAATTTCCTAATATCCTAACAACAATATAACTTCCATTACCATTGAGCACATCAATACTTATGATCAATTAGCTTTTAGGTATACCTTCAATGAACGAATGACCTGCTTCCTGGAGTAACTCATTCATGGTTCCATGAATATTTATCTTAGAAAAGAAGATAATTGATTTCTTTTAGAATGCCACTGCAGCATACTATGTTCGACCTTCTTAATATATTGCAACAGTTTTTTTTTTTTTTTTGTCCTATCTCCACTATAAATTACGCCAAGTTTGCATATGAATAGATGATCTTACTTAAAAGGTCTTTGAATCGGTTGCTACAATTTAAGCAATTAACAATTAAAGAAATTTTAGACATAAAAGAGCAGCTTCATTAAGATAGCAAATGAAATATCAATGGAGGAATAATAGCGGTCAGGAACATTATTCAGACAATGCAATAACATAAAATTTCCAACAAGAACAAGAAACTTTAAAGCCAAAAAAACCATTTGCAATGTAGTCTATGAAATAGGAAGGATGTTTCTTTTAGTGGAGTTAATCTCAATTGAAGACTCAATTCAAGGATTTAATCTCGAATTCAAGAATCAATCAAGAAAAAAAATTCAGATTTTTCCACCTCAATTAGGGCCGGCAGCCATAGAGAATTTACAAGGAATTTAAGAGAAATCCACTCACCTTAACTAACGAAATCCACTCAGCCAAAGCTAGGTGGTGACACCTCCCCTCCTCTTCCTTGCGATGGCGTGCATGCGGCGCTGAGGGTGGGGGTTTATAAACCCTCCCCCCTTTTTTCGTTTTTCTTTTTCCAATTCTATCATCCTCTCACTTAAACTCTTAACCCGACTTGAGTCGTATTCGAGTCAAGCTACGATCGAGTCCGCAAACTCGGCTCAACCCGAAATAAATCCAACAGCCCAAAAATATCTTAATTAACAAAAATTAAGAGCACTTAAATTATTAACTACTCACCCGAGCCCTTAAATTTGCGCCAGCTCGCGACTCGCCGGAGCTCGTCACCGAATTAGCCGGCTAAAACAACAACGAAAATATTTGTTAAAATTTTTAGGTATTACATTATTGAGAGAATTAGAGTACAAGGGTGAAACCCTCGGCCAACAGAAGATGCATAGAGCCCTCTAATTCTTCTAATCCACCATCACAACCTTACGATATCCACACAAATGATGACATTCTCAATGCTTCATTTGAACCACCTAGCAAATCATCAATGACTATGGTTTGCTCGAAAGATGTGCTATTATTCAATCAAAGGAGGCTCATTGCCCTATGATAGGCTCTTCATTTTCTTATGGCTCGTTTGCTTTGCTAAATATGATAGGATACAATAGGATAACAAATGAGTTGGTATTCTGGTGTTCACCATTTATAATATTGGATCGGGTCCAGAAGCGCCCACACTGATGAACCACACTCAAGTCAAGCCAAACACCATCTAGCTCAGGGACTCCACTCGGCAAAACAAGGACACCCACGTCCTTCATTAATTACCAGGGATACGACAATAATGAGCCCGACATCTCTGGGATAAAGCTCGACCAATTCCAGGTAGATCCGTATGAGATTCTAGGAGACATCCCTAACCTGCACTATAAACAGACACGACACACATCTGGTATCCCTAACCTGATTGTAGGTTCTGCGTCTGGCGGTCGACCCGTCGGTCAATTGCACAGAGAGAAAATGGCATCGGTCGATCGAGCGTTTGTAACAGATAGTTTTCTACCCGTTGAGCTGTCGTTTCATTGAGAGGTATAAATATCATTCATCTAACCTCTAAAACTTCACTTCTCCCACTCTTACAGATTTGATTGAGCCTTCTAAACGGAGATTTGAGCCTTCAAAGGATTGATCAACAACGCTTTGTTCTTCCATGAACATTTTCTCAAGCACCCACCTTTCTTTCTCAACTCGGGTTTTAATATGAGCACTATTTCTTGGCGAGTTGAAGGCGTCGAAGGCTTGGAAAAGAACACTTGATCTTGGTTTCATTTCTAAGCTCTTTTCATTGTAATTTTAACTATTTATTTGAACTTGTCTTTATTGGATTTGAGATTGTGAAGACCTAGGTTGTTAGGTCTTGTGTGGAAATGGTATCCTTGGTATAGAAGGAGTAAAGCCACTTGTGTAAACAAAGTTTACTAGGATTAGTTGAGTTGTCCCTTAGGTTGAGGTGGAAGAGTGCTCTCGGTAAGAAGACGGAGACTTCCGGGTGTGGAAGTACCTTAGGTTGAGAGTGAGACTCTTTGAGTCAAAGTCCTTTGTGTAAGGGAAACATCATTAATCTAGTAAAACTAAGTTTGGAAATCCTAAACGGGGTGCTTAGGTAGTGGAGTAGGCATTGGGGCCGAACCACTATAAATTTATGTGTTTGCATTGATTTATTGGTTGTATTTATTGCTTTACTATTTATCACTTCCGCATCTAATCATTTAATCATAAATTGCCTAAATAAGTAATCATACGAATAAAATTGAAATTAGGCAATAAGAATTAGATAACACACTATCCATCCCCCCCCTCTATTGTTGCAATTTCGACTACATTTGTTGTCAGAGTGGGTCGTGGATTGAGATTTCACCATATCGCTACGTCTAGTCTCGATCCGAAAATGGCACTAGAGTTGGTAGCGTCTACACCTCCTAGGTTCGATGTGTCTAACTTTGGTCTTTGGAATGGTAGAATGTACACTTTCCTAAAGACTCAAGGCTTAGGTGTTTTTAATATGGTAAAGTCAAAATACATAAAACCTAAGGAAAATATGAATGCATGGACCCAAGAACTAATTGATAGGTTTGAATTAAATGCTAAAGCTACAAACTGCATCTTTTGTTCTTTGGAAAATAATGTCTTTGAAAAGATCATGCATTGTACTTCCGCATTCGATATTTGGGCTATCTTAAACATGCTTTATAATTTTGCAAAAACCGAAGAGCTCAATATATTTGATGAGGGGAGTGATGACAATTGTCATCCACCCAATACTAATATGGTTTTTGAAGCCCATAGTGCCTCTAGTCATAGGAGCACTAAAAGTCGGAAAAGGAAGGTGATTGCCTTGTGTGCAACGAAAAGGGCATGTGAAGAAGAATTACCCTACCACGAAAAACAAGGCAAAGAGAAGGTCAAATGCTTCCACATCATCCTACTCAAGTGAAGCATCCTCCTTTCATGACAATGAAGCCATCTCAAAAGAATGCCTCATGAATGATGACAATGAGGTACACTCCACTTCTTCTAGTCATGTTAATAATAATGATAGTATTAAATCATCTAGTTCTCATGATTTTGATGAATTGATGGATTAGTATAAAATCATGTATGCCTTGCTCTTAAAAAAGGATAAGGAAAACAAAAGGATTAAAAATAAGAATTCTAGACATAGTTCATATGTGCATGCTCTAGAATTAGAAAATGAGAAATTGAAATCTAGCTCATTTGATCCTTGTTGAAACTTGAGCTTAAGGACTTAAAGCTTGAAAATGAAAACTTGATAAATGGTTTCAAAATTAAGAATGAGATTTTGAAAAATGAAAACTCAAAAATCAAAAAAGAAAATTATATGTTGAAATCTCAAATGCATGCTTTACATAACTCCATGATTGATTTGAAAAATGAGGTTCTAAACCTAAACAAGTAAATGAATGAAATGAAAAATATTTCCTCATTTAAGAATTTTTAATAGAAATGATTTTTCAAAAAGGAATGTTTATGCTAATGTTAAATCTCATGTTAAACATTCTACTTTTAAACCTCATGATCATAAGAAGAGGAATGATGTTTCCAAGAATGCTTATACTCATCATGTTTCACATGACAAGCATTCTAATAATAAATCTCATGTCCATAGCAAAAATAAAAAGAAATTTAATGGACATTGCTTTTGTTGTGGTTCATATGGCCATGCAATCTACGATTGTGCATTTAAGAAGAATCCAAGTGTTGCTAAGACACTTTGGATACCTAGGCCAACTGATCCCCAAGGACCCAAAGCTATTTGGGTACTAAAGGTTTCTTGCTCCATTATAGGGGGAGCTACCACACAAGGGTAAAGAAAATTGAGGAATTGAAGTTGACCATGGACTTCAATGAAGAATCCATCTTTGGTTGCAACTTCAAGCTATCATGATGCCTTGGGTATGAAAATTGGCATCAAAGACTTTGGTATCATCTCCTATACCCTCTTGCTTAAATTATAGTTTGAGTTTGATATATGCTTAATATTAGTAGATTTTCCTCTCTTGATAAAGTTTCAAAAACATTTTTGATTTTTGATTTCCGGTCTCCTCAGAGACCTATGTGGTCTGTAATGGGCCTAAGCGACCTTGCGGTTCTAAATCATAGGCTCATAGTGGCCTTTCGGTTTTCAACTAATAGGAAGGGTTGGAGATCATGTTTTCATATTTATTATCTTTGTGATTTCTTAAAATTCATTTTGGTATGACTTGATTTTATTTAAAAGTTTTGAAAAGTTTCATCAAGAACCTAATTTATAATGGAATTTTGAAGTTAGATTTTGAGAACACAAAGTATCATCCTTCTTGAAATATCAATCTTTTCGATACTTTGATTTTTCTTCAAAAACTTCAAATGAAAACTTATGTATACCATTTGGATTCCATTTCTAATATCATTCACACAATTTCTTGAGTAAAATCATTTCTATGAATGATTTTGGTATCTTGGATGATAGCTAGAAGTAGCTAGGAATGGAAAATGAGCTTAGAAAATTCATTTTGAGTTCAAACTTGATACATACATTTCAAATAATAATTAAAATTCATTTCAAAAGACAATTCAACAATTGGTATAAAAAATTTTCGTCCAAAAATTGGTATAAAAAATTTTCGTCGAAAATATGATTTTGTATAGACTTCAGAGTTTGATTTTTGAAAACTTGAAGTATAGTTTAACCTAAGTCAACAACTTAACTTAAAAATTTCATCTTAACCCCAAACTTGATTCATAGACTTACATTCTCTCATGTTTGATGTCTAGATGCCTAAATATGAGAAAACATGAGTAGATAGCAAAACTTGATACTTAGCCATTTTCATGTTTTCATGCTTAATTCGAAAGTTTGAATGAAATCTAAAAATGTCATGAAAAATATATGAGTACATTCATACTTCAACAATTGGTATCATACTTGAGTGCATACATGATTTAGGTTTGGATTCTATCTATCACTCTTTGATATCATGTATGATTTAAGTTTCATGTTAAATATTTTTTTTCATCCCTTTGCTTGAGATTTTCATGTGTCATGAAAAATAATCTTTAGAGTCTCAACTTCATAAAAAAAATAGTTGTTTTTCATCCCTTTGACTAGGTTGACCTTTCTTGCCCTTTTTGATTGATGTCAAAAGGGGGAGAAAAGTATAGGAAAAAAGGGGAGAAAATTATAGGTAAATGGGGAGAAAATTATAGGTAAAGGGGAGGAAAATATAGGAAATCCATGCATATAGATAGGGGGAGAAACCCCTTAGTTGATATCCTATATGCTATAATGAATATATTCTCTTAAGGATGTTTGTCATCATCAAAAAGGGGGAGATTGTTGGCTTTAGGTTTTCAACCTTGGTCTTAATCTTGGTTTTGATGATAACAAACATGGAACTAATATTTCATTGAGAAATCTTTCAGGTTCCATATCGAGTAATGTTCCATGTCCTCGATCGGATAAATCAGAGAAATCGATAAATCGGAAGGACATTGACCGTCGCGCTCGGGTTCGACTTGGAATTTTGGTCGACCGGGCGATCGACTGAATAGGGTTATAAAAATGGCAGTAGCCATCTCGATCGACCGAAGGATGCCGCAAAGTGGCAGTAGCTACTTCGGTCGATCGGGCGGTCGATCGATTGAAGCCAAAATTTGGCAGAGGACGCAACAAACTTGCGTCGGTCGACCGATGGGTTGACCGGATTGCGGATCACAGGTTTTGCGTCTGGTGGTCGACCCGTCGGTCGACCGCAAAGAGAGAAAATGGTAGCTGTTGATCGACCGACCAATCGAATGAGCATTTGTAACAGATAGTTTTCTACCAGTTGAGCTATCGTTTCTTTGAGAGGTATAAATATCATTCATCTAACCTCTAAAACTTCACTTCTCCCACTCTTACAGATTGATTGAGCCTTCTAAAGGGAGATTTGAGCCTTCAAAGGAATGATCAACATCGCTCTGTTCTTCCGTGAACATTTTCTCAAGCGCCCACCTTTCTTCCTCAACTCGGGTTTTAATACGAGCTCTATTTCTTGGCGAGTTGAAGGTGTCGAAGGCTTGGAAAATAGCACTTGATCTTGGTTTCATTTCTAAGCTCTTTTCATTGTAATTTTAACTATTTATTTGAACATGTCTTTATTGGATTTGAGATTGTGAAGACCTAGATTGTTAGGTCTTGTGTGGAAGTGGTATCCTTGGTGTAGAAGGAGTAAAGCCACTTGTGTAAAAAAAGTTTACTAGGATTAGTTGAGTTGTCCCTTAGGTTGAGGTGGAAGAGTGCTCTCGGTAAGAAGGCGGAGATTTCCAGGTGTGGAAGTGCCTTAGGTTGAGAGTGAGACTCTTCGAGTCAAAGTTCTCTTTGTAAGGGAAATATCATTAATCTAGTAAACCTAAGTTTAGAAATCCTAAGCGGGGTGCTTAGGTAGTGGAGTAGGCATTGGGGCCGAACCACTATAAATTTTTGTGTTTGCATTGATTTATTGGTTGTATTTATTGCTTTACTATTAATCACTTTCGCATCTAATCATTCAATCATAAATTGCCCAAATAAGTAATCATATGAATAAAATTGAAATTAGGCAATGAGAATTAGATAACATACTTTTCGGCCCCACTCTAGTGTTGCCATTTTGACTACAGGTAACTCTTTACCGATCACATCACTATGTGACTTCCATATGTTTTTGCCTCTAGGGCATCCAAGCCCTAGTTGAGTCGGACCCATCATTCATATGTCCTAGTGAGAAAACAACCACCCTTGAGTGTAGCTCAACAAGGTAAGTCACCTTCAAGCCGATAGCAAAGACACAAGTCGGATACGTGCCTTATGAGGTACAATATGTCTATCAGCACAAAAGGCCTTGTGTGTACACAACAAACCTTAGCCATAGTGATAATTGTTCCTCATAACTATGGAAGACGTGACCGATATTCTTAACATCTTAGCCATTCTATTAGGGACTTTTCGATTTGCCCGAGCAACGACGAATCATGGCGGAATGTTTCCTATATGTTTGTAAATTTGTTTTCGTGTCCATGTAATTTTGCCTTTTATTATAGTTCGTACTTGTAAAATCTCTTGTGCGATCCCCGGGTGCCCACGGTATGAGTTGGATACATTTTGAGGTCATTCGACGCTTGGTGAGTGCGTTACGGCTAAGCCAAGCAGTTTTGCTGCATTCGTCAAGGTCGTGGCCATAAAAAATCACCATCCTGCATGACCATGATTTTTTCATACTCCTCGCTTTTGGGAACCTTGGGGATGGCACTTGGGGGTTAGGGGTCTCTTGTATAATGTAGGAGAGCGTTGGCAAACAAAACGGTTGTCCTGGGCGGAGACCAATGAGTGGCCCATATGGGCATGCGACATGTCGATCTTCGCCCAAGACAATTGCGGAGCTCGTCCTACACCAAGTTTTATATTTTGTTGTGTCTATAGTTCTTTAGTTGTTGTTTTACTTTACGCCTTCAATACCATTCGGCCAACATGGTCTTTTTGGGGCGCGGATATGGAGCGCAAGGTTGGCACGTGGACCAATGTATGCCCCGCGATGTTAAGTCGGGAAGTTCAATTCGGGATGGATTCGATATGATAGGCTTATCCCTTGCACGGGATGCAAGGATGTCGCATAGGTTCTTTCGCACTAAATAATTGGCCCGTGACAGTTGGTATTAGAGCAAAGTTGGTATGAGAATGAGAATTGCAAACCTCCAACAGAGAATGCCCTCGATGTAGACATAGCCGACATACATTCCATTTGTGACATTCGAGTTGCTGATGCAGTGAACCCAGTTGATGAACCTTTCGACTGTTGTATTCGGGGAGTCAAGCATGCATTGATTGATGTGAAGATTGTGACTTTTGCACAGGGCGTATGTGCCCCTAAGATGTAAAGTCATTTTCACGTAGAGCAGATGGCTCTTAAGTCGTGTGTGTAGAGCAGATATCTCAAAAGACGCACAGTGGTGCGCAGAGCAGACTCTCTCATAAGACGCAAAGTCCTGCGCACAGCAGATCTTCAGTAAGACGCATATGGTGTGCAAAGCAGACTCTCTCATAAGACGCGAGGATAGTGCACAGGGCGTTGTCCCCTAAGATGCAGCGCAGAGCCGATGGCTCGTTAGTCGCCAAGGAAGGTGCGCAGGGCGATGTCCCCTAAGACGCAGCACAGAGTCGATGGCTCGTGAGTCACCAAGTTTGCGCGCAGGGCTGATGTCCCCTAAGTCGCAAGGTTGGTGCGCTTATCAAGACAACCTTTAAGAAGCAAGATTGAAAAATCTGAACCAACCACTAGTGAAGAACAGTTGTGGTGTGGCAGCAATGCTCTTAGTGCGGAGAGTTGGTGGACGTTCTGATCCGATTGGAGAAAATCCCTCAAGTCGTGATTCCAGGAGCGGCATAAGACTTGAATCTCGTTTAGATGGGCACGAAGGAGGGTGCCATGACCTCTGCGGGGGACGATTGAGCAAGCAGTGATCCGTAAGAGTTGAAGCTCATTGAGATGGGCTCGAAGAAGGGCGCAATGACTCCTGTGGGGGGCGAGTGAACAAGCAGTGATCGACTCAAAGCTGCGATGGAGGCAATGCTCTAGTTTGGTGCGGCCACGGAACTACTCATCACTTGGGTGTTGAACAATGACACCCAGATGTTATCCGATATGAGCATTGCTCGAATGCTCATTAAGTCTGGGACTTTTCATTGCCCAACAAAAAAGGAACTTGGTGAATTGAGTAATCTTTTCTTGGGTTCCTTCACGCGAGCGTTGCTCAACGGTGCTCGTGTGCCCCACAAAGTCTGGACCCTCATAGCCCAGCAACACCGAGACTTGGTGAACCCAGTAGCTATTTCTCGGTGTCCATTCAAACGAGAGTTGCACAACGACACTCGTTTGCTCCACAAGTCTGGGACTTTCATTGCCCAGCAACGAGTTTGGAAATCTTAAAGCCCTTTCTCGCAACAACAAGAGATGATGAAATTCAATGATGTTCCAATTATTCATTTCTTGGTGATGGACTTTACGGCGAAATTTGAAATGTTGCGGCGCCATTGCGGCATGTCGTTTCTCAGGCGATATTCCCTTCGACTACTTGTGAAGAATTCACTTCAGCAATTGCAGCCTGTGCTAGAAAGGCGATGCGGCTGAGGTGAGTTCGACGAGGACGTCAAAGCTTGAAGTGGTGGAGGATGTTAGGGACTTTTTGATTTGCCCGAGCAACGATGAATCATGGAGGAATATTCCCTACATGTTTGTAAATATATTTTCGGGTCCATGTAATTTTGCCTTTTATTATAGTTCATAGTTGTAAAATCTCTTGTGCGATCCACGGGGGCCCACGGTACGAGTTGGATACATTTCGAGGTCATTCAACGCTTGGTGCGTGCGTTACGGCTAAGCCGAGCAGTTTTGCTGCATTCGTGAAGGCCGTGGCCATGGAAAATCACCATCCTGCATGACCATGATTTTTTCATGCTCCTCGTGCTTTTGGGAACCTTGGGGGTGACACTTGGGGGTTAGGGGTCTCTTGTATAATGTAGGAGAGCGTTGGCAGACAAAATAGTTGTCTTGGGCGGAGACGAACGAGTGGCCCATATGGGCATGCGACATGTCGACCTTCGCCCAAGACAATTGCGGAGCTCGTCGTACACCAAGTTTTATATTCTGACTTGAGTGTCGGAGTATCTTTTGCAAGTCCCCCTGTGACTCGAATGACCTACACTAGAGGGGGGGGGTGAATAGTGTGTTTACTAAAAATTAACCTAAATTCAGTTTTAATCAATTCTTGATTACTTAGGCAAGTGCTCAAATAACTAGATAAATGCGAAAGCAAGGTAATATGGCAATTGAGGAAACACAAGTAAAAATAATGCAAACAAAGAGATTTATAGTGGTTCGGCCCAAATGTCTACTCCACTACCTAAGCACCTCACTTAGGATTTCCCACTTAGCTTTACTAGATTCATTTGTTTCCTTACAATGATGCATTTATACCGAAAAATCTCCGCTCTCAACCCGAAGGCACTTCCACACTCGGAAGTCTTACAATGATGAATCAATGAAAAATGAAGGCTCGATCAAGGATAGATGATGAAACTAGGGTTTTGAGATGAAAGCAGCACAATCAAAGCTTTAGTATCACATATAATGGCTCAATAATAATTAACAGATCAAAGAAAGGTTGGGGTTATGTATTTATAGGGAAGCAAAGGGTGAAGCTTGGGTAAACTACACTCAACGACTCAAAAAATAGTCGTTGAGATTCCGTTGGTCCGAGGTTTGGTCGACCGAACCTTTGGCCGGTCAACGGCCAAACCTTCGGCCGGTCAACGGCCAAACCTTCGGCCGGTCAACGGCCAAACCTTCGGCCGGTCAACGGCCAAACCTTCTGCCGGTCAACGGCCAAACCTTCGGCCGGTCAACGGCCAAACCTTCGGCCGATCATCGATTGAATCCCTACTGTGTGTTTTTATACCTAGTTCGGTCACTTGTCGGTCACAGGTCGGTCGACCGAACAGTCAACCAAACCTTCGACCAAAACTGCACTGTATGTAGTCTTCAGCAAGGTCTGATCTTTCACAAGTCTTATTTTTTATTAACTTTATTTATTTTTATTTTTCATTAACTTTAAAACATACATGTTAAATAAGGAAGTACCCCCATTTGAATTCAATAAAAATATCAAAAAAATTAAAATCCTTAAGGATCATAATCTAAATTTTGGGGTCTAGTACTAATTTATGGAAATTAGAAATTTTAAAATCTCTCAGGTCAAATATGGATAGGTTAATGATTTCTAAAAGTTCCTTTAAAATAGGTCTTTAACATGTTTCTAACTAAGGAACAATTATCGAGACTTTTGGTGCAAAGAAAATGTCTAAATCATGTAGCTCTCCAATGAGCTCCCTAGACTTAGAAAATTTCAAGGCTGTTTTTTGATTTCTTTGGGCTTTTAAGTTTTCGGGGTTTGGGTTTTGGTTTTTGAGTGTTTTATGCATCAAATAGAGGATATACATATTATATAGACACTCTAGACCTAGACTCAAACTTCTCCATGAATCCCGAGTGTCCTTGCCGATTTCTCTGATTTATTTGATTTTTTCAATCGGGGACGTCGGTCGCATGAAAACCGATATGGATCCTGAAAATATTTCTTGCTCAAATATTAGTTTCATGTTTGTTATCATCAAAACCAAAATTAAGACCAAGGTTGAAAATCTTAGGCCAACACCCCCCCTGCCAGAGTTGCACTTAACCAGGAGACGCACCAGATCGAACCGCATCACTCTAACTTCAGGCAAGAACAGGTGTGACCCTTGGTTTCAGGGAGAAAAGCTTATAAATAGATACAATATCCTTTTCTACCAGACTCGGGATCCACATATCACCAAAGCTACTGCTAAAGCTAAGAATACTAATGGTAATGTTATTGGTCAGAACATATCATTCAGCAAATGGTCAAAGATCTCGTCCACTACCTACTACAAACCGATGATGACAAGCTTTTTTAGAAAATGACGATGCATGGCACCTACACTTCTAGTTCCTTTTACTCCTCACTAACCTTTTGGGGTATTAATGATTTGGTCGCAATTGTCCTTCTAATTTCTAATTTCTCTGAATTTTTCGATCGCGAACGTCGCACAAACCGACTTGTAACCTAAAAATATTTCTTCATGAAACCATTAGTTCCATGTTTGTTATCATCAAAACCAAGACTAAGACCTAGGTTGAAAACCTTAGGCCAACAATCTCCCCCTTTTTGATGATGACAAAGATCCTTAAGAAAATATTTTCAATAAAACACAATGAAAGTCAATCATGGGATTTCTCCCCCCTATCTTCATGCATATCTAAATAAGAATTATTTTTCATGAAAACCAAAGCAAACCAACTCAGGGGATGAAAACTGTTGATGAAATAACCACACGGGAAAGGGGGGTTGAATAATGTGTTAGCTAATTCTAGGTTCGATTATCCATGTTTACTTGTAAACTCCTTAACAACCAATTTCTATTTCTCTTGATATGAATGCTTGACAAGTATGTAAGAGTGATTCAAAAGCAAGTAGACAAGCAACACAAACACAATATGTATAGTGGTTCGGCAATAAAAATAGTGTTTCTCTAGGAATAAAAATAGTGTATTGGTGTTTCTCACCAATGATTCCTAAACCAAATCCTTTATAAAAATAGTGTTTCCCTAAGAATAAAATGAGGACTCATATCTCAACCCTTTGAGAAAGCCTTAACAATTATTCTTATAGCGAAACACAATTCTATAACTACCTAAGGTGTTTCTCTAGCACACCCTACAAGCTATCTTGGAAATCACAATCAAACAACTTAAGGAAAACAAGTTTAAGGAGCAAGAATATTAAATCAAACTTGAGAGCTCCTTTATTAGCCTTCAATCACTTCAACTCTTCAATGTGGATAAAGGAATTCGATGTCAGAGTTGAACCATGAAGAACGCATTGAGAAGGATGTCAGCATTTGAGAGATAGGGCACACTTGAAGCCTTGAATGCTTGTATATGAACTCAAAAGAATAGTTAAGGAAGGTAGTGTTGGTGAAATGGCCTACACTAGAGGGGAGGGGGTGAATAGTGTGTTTGCTAATCTTAAGCCTAATTTCGATTTTAAACGTTTCTTACAAATTTTAGGTTAATGCTCATATCAATAAGATAAATGCGGAAGAGAATAAACGAGTAATCAAACACAACCAAGATAAGCAATGCTGACACAATGCGATTTATAGTGGTTCGGCCCCAATGTCTACTCCACTACCTAAGCACCTCGCTTAGGATTTCCAAATTTGACTTTACTAGATTATGAGTGTTTCCTTACAATAAGGAATTTACACCAAAGTGTCTCCGCTCTCAACCTAAGGCACTTCCACACCCGAAAGTCTACGCCTTCTTACCGAGAGCACTCTTCCACCTCAAACCCTAAGATACAATAATCACGAATCCTTGTAAATCAATCTACTTGGTGGACTTATGTATCAAACACAAAGGCTACCACCCAATCTAACAAACCTAGCAACCTAGGATTACACAAGCTCAAATACAATGAAATAAACAATAATCAATCCATGGTATACTTAGCTCCAAAAGAAACTCCCTAGTCCTCTTGATGCCTCAAGGTGACGAATCAATGATGTTTAAAGGCTATATCAAGCACTACTACAATTATCGCAGTCACCGGCGGCTCATGCCATGGCTGAACCGTAGGTGACGACTATCACGGACAGTGTCGACCGTGGCAAAACGCCGCCACTGATAAGTTCATCTCAGATAAGTTATGACGACTTGTGTTAGCCGTCACAAGTAATCAGCAGCGACAGCCATGGGCACTGTCGGTGATTTAAATAAATTAGTGACCGCCGAGCCGTCACTAATTTAAACACATCAACCACGGCTCAGAGCCATCGGTGATATTATTAGCAATCGTGATATTTGGTGCTGCCCAAGCCATAAGCCATTTATGATACGCTTTGAGCCGCGGCCTAGTGACGGCCAACTGTGTGTAAGTCGTGGTTGAAGTTATATCCTGTAACTGAAAAAAATTAAAAAATTGTAAATTCAGGTATACAATAATATTTATACATTTTCAACCAATCATACAAGTTTTACTTAAATATCATTAATCTAAGCCTCAAACCAGAGGCAAACAAGTATCAAATATCAAATGTAAAGTATATATACAACTACAAAGTACATTAATAACTATAAGCCTCAAACGGAGGCAAACAAGTATCAAAATATCAAATGTAAGTATATGAACATCTATCAAGTATCTAAGTCTCAAATGGAGGCTAACAAGTATCAAAACATTATCAAAATACAATAAACCAAAATCTCACGGCTGTGGTGGAGGCGATGGAGGTGATTGGGTCGGGAGCGTTGACTGGGTTGAGGAGGATGACGATTGGAACATCATCTGTAGAAGGCCTGAGTGAGATGCAATCTGAGTAAGTAGGGCCTGCATGTTTTACATCATCTGTCTCAAGTCATCGTTCGTCCTTCTCTGCTCCATCGCATCTCTTTGCTCCTCCATCGCTTGCCTCTACTCCTCCATCGTCACTCTCTGCTGTGTTAGCTCGGACTCCAAGGTCGCCATCCGGCTCTGGTCATGCACCCAAGATGTCGAGGGCCACTCACCCACAACGGGAGGGGTCGGTGCCCCAATTGGCCCGAACACAACGCGTACATGGCCACTGTCTGCAAAGCCATAAACACGGCCGTTCTCCTAGCCACCTATGGCCTCGACCCATGCTCCTACGTCAAACTCCTACGGCGTGCCTCTGCGCTCTATCACGGTACGCGTGTATGTCTCCTACACGAGTTTATATTTTAAATACTATATATATATATATAAACTATAAATATAAATTGCGTAAATCAAATAGACATAAATACTTACCATGATGATCGAGGCTCTGCTATCGACGTAGTCCCCCGCTCCTTGTCGCCGATGGTGAGTGCGCTCAAACACCTGCATCTGCAAGGGGCGTTGGACAGTGTCATCCTCCGCCACCCGCGTCTTACATTAGAAAATAAATACAATAGTATACACAATATATAATTTAATTAAGAGTAAGGAAATTATACATACCATACGACACTCATGCACCGCAAAAGACACGGAGCCACTAGTGTGGCGTGCCCCCGTGCCATCCCCCTCGGACATGCGGTTTCTCGACACTGTCCGGGAGACCTCCTGCCACTCAGGCTTGTCCCACCACTCAACAAGCTGGTCCAACACATGTCCAGGAATCCACTTGAGTGTGTGTCCATGAATTTGTGTGGCCCCAGCTGCCTCATCACGATTTTACGAGCATGGTGAAGCAGCCTGTTGTAGCGAGCGTGGGCAACGCGCTCCCATGCAGCCTCTACAAAAGTAGTCTGGTCCTCCGGCCATGTATAATGAGCCTACAAAAAAATAAATAAATTATTATCGATCGATATTTAACATTAACATTAACATTAACAAAAATAAATATACTTACTGAGAACTCTCACCATAATAAATTCATATGCTCACGGAGCACGTGAGACCATGTAGGCCACGCCCCGTGTATGAACTTTCGGATCGTCCCCGCTATCATGCGTGGGGCGTCCTCCTACTCAAACCTGCACCAAATATAGTACAATTCTATATTATGATATATTGAATTATAAATAAATTATAAGGAATAATTAATGCATCTATTTACCTGCATCCACGCACACTAACTGATCTGCGCGACTTTCCCTCGAGTGGTGGAGGGAGAATTTTGTTAGGCCCTCGTGGCTTACGTCTTTGTGTCGATGGGTCTGGATCGACTGAAGGGATGGTGGCCAGATCAGGTGAGGGAATAGTGGACGGATCAGGTGGGAGGATGGTGGCCAGATGTGGGGGGATGGTTGCCGTAGGTGGGGGGGAGGGGGGGGGGGTGGCCGGATCAAGTGGGGGGATAGTAGGTATTAGTGAAGGGTCAGGGGTGGCATGTGGTAATTGTCGAGGGGTTACTCCTGCGAGGAATGCCTCTTCAGGAACACACTTCTCGAACCATAGCTGTAAAAATGAGTATAATTAAATTATATATAATAGATTAATAGATATATTTAATACTTGAATATATACTTCACATTTACAATTATTCATTATCGTCATCATCATCCGTGTAATACTCTTCTAATTCCTCTTCTTATGTATCAGAATCTTCAAATTCTTCTTCTTCTCCCTCATCATCATTCTGTCCTTCTTCCTCAACTTCATTATCATCGTCATCAACATATTCTACTTCCAATTGAACGAACTTTGTGTCATCATCCTCGAATATTGCACTAACTCAATCGACTTCGGAAGGATCCTCTTCTTGATAGAAGTCATCTGTCGGCTCATTCTCTCTAGCTACCGGGTCAATTTTTCCTCTCACTTTAGTCTTATAGACTATACGTCAATCTGTCATATCTTTCTTTCGAGACAGATACTGCATATAATATACTTGTTCAGCTTGAGATGGCTCATTTGAAGCCAATTTTGATTTGTAATTGAGCTCGACCAGTTTCTACTTTGCATGAACTCTCATGCCCCTATCCCTTGTATCGAACCAATAACATTTAAAGAGTGCAACTAATTTCCATTCGGAAAATTGCAATTCTATGACTTCTTCCAAAAATCTGTAAAAGTCAACATCACATTCAGCATACGTTGTCCCTTTGACCCAGACCCCGACATTCATAGTCTTCTTTGTAGATGAATATTCAAGTGTGTGAAATTTATATCTATTAACAAAATAACCATAATTACGCTGTGAAATTTGTAGATGAATACCACTTCACACAGAAGACCAAACACCCGGTCTTCTACTGACACACAAATTAAACACAGTTTAAATAACAGTTAAAATACAATTGAAAAGAGCTAAAGAATGAAACCAATAGAGAAAGCTCTTTTGCAATCCTTCAATCCTTCAACTCGTCAAGGGGTAGAGCTTGAGTCAACACCCGAGTTGAGGCAGCAGCTGGCGCTTGAAGAATGAACTCGACGGAGAAGCAGAGCGCAAGCTTTAAATCTTTTAGAAGGCTCTAAATCTTGCTTTTGAATACTCAATGAACTCTATTATAATCAAGGAAGAGTGTTAGAAAATTTATATGAGGGTATATTTATACCCTGGTGAAGAAACGACACTCAACGGATGGAAAGCTATTCGTTGTAGGCCGTCGGTCGACCGGTCATTCGACCGCTGCAATTTTCCCTGTGGTCGGTCAAACCGTCGATCGACCGATGCGCGCAGCGTCTTTGACTATTCGCAGGTCGGTCGACCGCCAAGCCTACTGCCCATTTTGGGCTTCGGTCGATCAACCGAACCTGAGCTGAAGAAGGCAGACAGCTTATGTTCTGCCTGGTTCTTCTGGTTCCGTTTTCACCAAGTCTACTTAAATAACTTTATAACATAATAACTTTAAAACGTAAATGTTATATAAGGATTTTACTCCATTTGAGTTCAATAAAAATATCTAAAATATCAAAATCCCTAAGGATCAAAATCTAGTTCTTGGGATCTAGTATAAAAACGAAATTTCCTAATCTTACGGGTCAAATAAGGATATGCTAAAGGCTTCTAAAAAATCTTAAAAAATACCTCGTTATCTAGTTTTTACCCAAGGAATAATTACCACCATTTTTTATTTCAAGAAAAGGTTTGGATCATATAGCCCTCCAAGGAGCTCCCTAGTCTTAGTGAATTTCAAGGCGGTCCTAGAATTTCATGGTTTGGAGTTTGGGATTGATTTTTGGGTTTCTTATGCATCATCATGAGGATTACATTAATTTCTAGACACCCTAAACCTAAACTCCCTTTGTTGAAGATTCCCAAGTGCCGACGAGTATCCTTGTCGATTTATCCAATTTCTTCGATCGCGGACGTCGCGCACTAGCCGATATGGAACCTGAAAGATATTCTGAATGAAATCATTAGTCTCATGTTTGTTATCATCAAAACCATCAAAACCGAGATTAAGGCTAAGGTTGAAAACCTAAAGCCAACAATCTCTCCCTTTTTGATGATGACAAACATCCTTAAGAAAATATATATATTAAAGCATATAAGGATATCAACTAAAGGATTTCTCCCCCTATCAACATGCATATCTATAAGAATAAACTTCCCCTATCTATATGCATGGATTTCCTATATTTTCCTCCCCTTTACCTATACATTTCTCCCCCTTTTGACATATATTTTTCCCTATAGACTTTACCTAATTTTCTCCCCCTTTTGACATCAATCAAAAAGGGTAAGAAAGGTCTATCTATTCAAAGGGATGAAACACAAATAACTTTTCATGAAGTTGAGACTCTAAAGATGTTTTACATGAAACATGAAGATCTCAACCAAAGGGATGGAAAAACAAATATTTAACTTAGCATGGTTTCATTTGACATATGCATGAAAGACATGAAAATGCTAAGTCTCAAGTTTTGCTATCTACTCATGTTTTCTCAAACTTAGGCATCTAGACATTAAACATGAGATAATGTAAGTCTATGAATCAAGTTTGGGCTTAAGATGAAATTTTTAAGTTATTTTGTTGACTTAGGTCAACCTATATTTCAAGATTTAAAGAAAATCAAACTTTTAAGTTTATACAAAATCATATTTTTGACAAATATTTTTGAAACTAATTTTTGGATGAAAATTTTTGACACCAAATATTGAATGGTCATTTGAAATACATGAATAAAGTTTGAACTCAAAAGAATTTTCAAAGACCATTTTTCATCCTATATTGATTTTAATGAAACCACTAGATATTTCTAGCTATCATTCAAGAATTCAAACTAATTCCTAGAAATGATTTTACTCAATCAATGGTGTGAATGATATTAGAAACATAATCAAAGTGGTAAACACAAACTTTTATTTGAAATTTTCGAAAAATCAAAGTATTGAAACAAAATTGATATTTATAAAAGATAATACTTTTCATTTTGAAAATCCAACTTCAAAATTCACTATAAATTAGATTCTTGATGTAACTTTTTGAAACTTTTACACAACATACTAGATTTTTCAATGAATGTGTAGTTTCAAGAATCATCTCAAAATGATTTTTCTATATTATTCTAGAAATAACTGAAATTGATGCCAAAAGTAGGTTGAAATGATATTTTTGCAATTTACAGTTATTCTTAAAACTTGTTCAATTTTCATTCAAACTTTCATGACACCACATGATGGTCATGTAAAGAGTATATGTCAAGTTTGAAATGAAAATTATGTCCTTAAGTCAAGATATCAACCTAGTATAGTTTTATTCAAAACTAAACTAGTTTTAATGAAACTTGCTAAGTTTCAATCTTAACATTTACTCATGATTTTTCAAATTTAAACCTATTGATACCTAATATGAGTAAATCTAAACATGTTTCACAAATATGGATTGAAAATGAGACCTTTAGGTCAACTTGTTGACTTGAGTCAACTTGGTTTAAGAGAGGTAAGCATGTATTGACCTTTAGGTCATTTTATCCATATTCATCTGATTTTTTCACTGTAAGTGCTTGGAAACATGTCATACCTATTCCTAAACATATTTATGAAGTTTGGAACTTAAAATGAAATGACCAAGTCGATTTGTTGACTTGGGTCAAACCTTTTTAAGCTTAAGTCCTCTTAATTTACTTAGTTATCAATTTGCTCAATCTCTTATGAATTTTCAATTTTAAGCTAATGACAACTAATCATTAACACACATAAACATGTTCATCAAATTTTCAACTTAAGATGAAGTCTCCAAAGAAAAGTATTAACCTAGTTCAATTTCATAAATATCATAAATATCATAAATATCAAGAAAAGTTTGAAAACCTAAAGCCAACATTGAGTGCTCGGTCGAACTAGGGGAACCTTGTTCATGGTTAGGCCGAGCAAGATGGGGGAGAGAACTTGATCTAGAATTTATCTATGGTAGGTCACAAGCTTAAATGCTAGGGTTCGTGGTAAAAAAAACCCCTCTTCTCCTACCCTTGTAGGCTCGGCCGAGCAAGCCATGCCTTGCTCAAGGTTCAGCCGAGCCAAGTAGGGGGAAAGGTGATCGGAGGGGACTAACCTTCACACTTGGAAACATTGGATACATTAGGGAACGAGGGTCACCTCGATCAACAAGTATAATTAAGATGAGAAATAGGAAAGACACCAATTAAGGAAACCACCACCCTAGTGCATATATGTATACATACACTTAGCGACATTAAGAGGTAGCAAATATTTCCAAGATTTTTCCTTATCAATTACTAATGCTAGTAATGAATTGCCATGAAAGATTTAATGTTACCTTGCTGGAATTTTATGATTAAATGCAGAATTTAATTATTTCATGTTGTAATCATGTGGTTATTCATGGTAATAGTGGTAGATTAACTTCCTTATGACCTAAGGGTTGTGACACGTATATACTTGGTCATTCTACACTTATGACATGTAGCTCACACTAGCAAAAGTAGCAATTGACACTAGATGACTAGTAGTGTGCGGATGGTAAGGCCCGAAATAAAGGGCTGAACACGGGTGGAGGCCCGGGATGTTAAATAAGGAAACTCTAGGACACTTTGATTGTGTGAAGTGATTGTGATGGTCTGCCGAGAAGCATGGATAGTCGGAATGACTAATGCTTGACTTGGCCAGTGATTTAGGTCTTGAGGTTGCACCGGCGGGCCTACTAGGTGTCAGACACCCAGTTGGGTGGGACTAGCTATCCCTAACCTGGTAGGTGTCCGGAGACTAGCAGACCATCCTAGTCGACGGCTTGGAGATTTCCTTGATTTACTTGTGTGTTATGAAGGTCGTTCGGCCAGTATGTTACTATCTTTTTGTGGTAGGGCTAGTTAGGGCTGAACCACTAGATCATGAGCATGCCCTAAGGGTCGGGTGCCATGTGGCTTAGTTGGGCTGTTATAGCTGGTTGTTTGTATGTATGGTCTATACAGGACGACCTTTGAGGTCGGTTATCATATCAGAAGCAAATTATATCCCTAACTTTATATTTTGCTGCCTTATATATATGTGTGATTGTTGGAGATTTACGTGGAGGTTCGGAAGAACTGTTCACTGAGTCGCATGTGGACTCACGGTTTATTTTTCTTGTTTTGCAGAGCCCAATCAGTGAGTTGAGGCTTGGAGTCATGGTTCAGCTGGAGGGCAGGCAGTGGCGTAGATCTCGTAGCAGCGTCCAGTAGTCAATGTCTAGAGGTCTAGGACTATTGTTTTTTATACATTGAGAGTGTCTATTTGAAAACATGTATTCGACTTTAAATTTGAGTTGTTTCATATTGGGGTTGTTGTTTCGTAACTTTTCCTTTTATTAAAAAATTGTGAACTTTCTTTAAAAAATTGAATAAAGCTGCATCGTTGTTTTTATTCACGTGTTTCCGGTTTTTTGTTAGTCACTGTATGTAGTATGCTTCGGGGTAGGACATAGACCCTGGCCGATCACACGACCCTAAGTTGGGGTGTGACAACACCAAACTAAAATTAACCCTAATATTTATTCTACCCTTGATTAACTAACCCTTACATTAAAACTAACCTAAATTTAATCTAATAGCAAAAAATCTAATTAACCATAATTAAATCTAATCTAATTTAATCTAACAACAACATTTAATCTAATAGCAAATTTTTTTAACAAAACTAATTAACCCTAACTAAATATAATTAATAAATACCCTAATTAATCTAACATTAACCCTAAATAATTAAATTTAATTAATCTAATTAACAAAAAAAAAGTAATGCTGGTGCTGGCCAAAAACCTAGGGTTTCGGCCGGCTCCGACCGGAGAGGGGAGGAAGAGCTCTCCTAGGAGAAGGCAACGAGGAGATTGGGGCCAGCGCACAGCGCGTGGAGATTGGGGCTTGATCGGTGAGGGCGAGGGCGGCGTCTCTGTCGATGGTGGCTTGGCAGCGAGAAGGCGACGTCGGCGATAACTCGGTCAACAACAAAGAGAGAAGAGAGCGAAAGAGGAAGGGTCTAATGTGAATACAAAAAAAAAAGGTTTATCACCGACGACCCCTGAGCCATCGGTGAACTATGGATACCGATTAATTATATCATCGACGACTGACATAGCTCTAAGCCGTCGGTGACGTGTTTTTTATTTTCGCGCCATCAATTAATAAGCGAAGGCTGTTGCTAGCCATGGCTAATTACTTATATAACTGACGGCCCTTTTGCCCCCACTAAGTCATCGCTACTACGTTATTTCATTTCACGTCCTCTGTGTGCCATCAGCTATAAGCGACGACATTGGGCGGCCGTATAAAAGCTGCGACTGATTTGGTTACATCAGCCACGACCGCTGAGGCTGTTAGAAAGTCGTGAATTGTTCTGATGGCCCAAGCAGCCGTCGGTGAGCCCCATGGCTAATAACTATTATTCTAATAGTGAAGGAGTTGAGAGATCAAACTAGGGTTTCAAGAATGGTGGCCTAATAAAGCACAAGGATCTTCAAAATATAGCTCTAGGAAAGTTGGAAGAAGTGTGGAAGGCTTCTCATGGCTGATATTTATAAACCATGAGGAGAGATGGCCTCAACAACCATCCCAATGAGTAAAAATTTGGTCATTGGCGTCGCCCAGTCGGTGGCTAACCGATGGCCAGTCGATAGGCCGAGTGACCGGCCACCGACCGGAGCACACTACACATTTTAGGCTTTGGCCTGACGGTGATCGGCTGATGGCCGGCACCCGAGAAATGAGTCATTTCATGGATTTTTCTCGCGACGTTCATTTTTGAGTTTCGGGTTTCAAAGTATTGGGTTCATAAGCATCAATTTGAAAATTTACAACACATGCTAGACACCCTAAACTTAAACTCTATCTTCCGATAAAAACCCGAGCGCGTCAACTAACGTCCTTCCAATTTTCCGATTTCTCCAATATTTTCGATCACGGACGTCGAGCGCTAACCGACTTGGAATCTGAAAGTATTTCTCAGTGAAATCATTAGTTCCATGTTTGTTATCATCAAAATCGAGATTAAGACCAATGTTGAAAATCTTAGGCCAACAATCTCCCCCTTTTTGATGATGACAAAATCCTTAAGAAAATATATATATTAAAGCACAAAAGATATCAAACATGGGATATCTCCCCCTATCAACATGCATATCTAAATAAATATACTCCCCCTATCTATATGCATGATTTTCCTATATTTTTTTTCCATTAACCTATATTTTTCTCCCCCTTTTCACATCAATAAAAAAGGACAAGAAAAGTCAATCAAAAGTAAAACATGAAATTATTGTTTAAGAAAATTATTTCAATTGGTATCAGAGCCAATCATGTTGAATCATTGAGAATTTTTATTCTACTTCGGAATTTATCTATTGTTTATCCTTATGAAGCATGATGTTTGATTTCTTTGACACTATTCATGAACATTATGTCTTGTTCGTGTTTACTTGAAAAATTTACATGATGATGACATGAGTACAGCAGATGAGTTTTGCATTTTACAGTGCATTTTATTCACTGTTCATATTTACATGGAGAACTTACACGCTGCTTCGATGATTGCATCTACTGTTCATGTGTGTTTCTTCACTGTTTAAGAACAATAAATATAGAAGATTACACATGGCTTAGAAATAATTAAAAAAAAAATTGCTGCCGAAAGTTTTCATCCCCTCTTCTTCTTCTCTTCTCTCGCTGGCGCCGAAATTTTTCGCGCTCCCATCCTCTCGTCGATAGCCCGACACCCAATCTTCTCTTCCCCTCATCAGGAACACGGTCACATACCGATCGTGAGAAGGGGACGACTGGTATCGACTGTAGGAGGTGCAGCTTCTTCCACGATCAGAGAGGGGTTTGGGGCGTTGGTCTCGACTCCTTCCCATCTCTTCATCTTCTGATGGTGGATGGATGCCGACGTAGTTGACATCGGAGCAGATCGGGTGACTACGATCCGGGAAGGGGAAGATGGCACCATCCCATTGGTGCTACTATGCTTCCGCCGTATAGAGAGGGACGACTTGGTTGCTAGGTTGTTTCTGGCCTGAGGAAGTGAATGTCGTCGATCCTCTCGCTGCGCCGATTTGGTCTTCACATCATCGCTCGATGCTGTTGTGCTTGTCATCGGCGTATGACAGCGTGGTGATGAACTCGACGCAAGCAATACGGTGAGGAGACTCCAACGCCTCTGCATTCTCGTTGACGCCCGACGCCGGAGGAGGGTTTACCGGCGTCTCAGGAAGGGCGTAATCGGGCGGGCGCTGCATCGGCGTGAGTGAGAGAGGCGGCGGTGGCGGTTGTGTCGTGTGAGAGGGGTTAGAGAGGAGTTAGGGTTTAATAAGTTGGGTCGGATCCGGGTTAAGTAAGGATAAATTCGGATCCATTAGTAATAAAACCCGACAGTTGGGTCGGATCCGGGTTAAGCAAGTATAAATCCGGACCCATTAGAAATAAAATCCAATCCAATATTAAGTTGAAACCCGATCCATTAAGTATTAAACCCGACCCATTATTAAAATAAAACCCAACCCGACCTGCTTTATCATTAAACCCGACCCGTTAATTAAAATTTAAACTGGTTAATTAGGTTCGGTTCAATCCAATTTCGATTGGTTTAATTTAATTGGACCCGGTTCAATTTTTGGTTCATCCGGTTCACTTGAATTCAAATTGATTTGGTCAAATTGAGGTTTGGTTTATCAAATTTGGGTCCGATTCACTCAAATTAGGGTCTGGTTCACTGAAATTATGTCTGGTTTAGTGAAGTTAGGTCCGGTTCAGTACTGGTTTAGGTCAAATTTCACTGGTTCAGCGCAGGTTCAAGTCAATTTAGGCTGGTTCAGTGCACATTTTAAGCGGTTCAGTAGGTTTCTTTACCAGTTCATTAAAATTAGCACCTGGTTTAGCATAATTTCAACCGGTTCAATGCAATTAGCATTAGGTTCAACCTAATTTAGCTTTGGTTCAGCTCGATTAACATTGGTTCAACACAATTTTGATCGCTTTATTGTAGTTTGACCAATTTAACAAGAAATAAAATAATAGCCCATCATGTCTAATATTTTGGAATATGTTGGTTGAAACAACATCTCGCCAAAGTGAGCTCTCTTGTGTAGAATTAGCATGTTTTAGAACATAAAAAATGTTAGCATGTTAGAAATTCAAGCGGGTAATGATCGGCCCAAAGGAAGATTATTACTTGGCCAGATTCCTTACGTGCCTGTTGTAATAAATGTGTGATGGTCATAAGGTTTTCCATGTGGACAAGAGTCGGTCCAAAGAAAGACTTCTTGTTTGACATGATTGATTGTCAATGTTTGATTACTACATTGAGAGTACCGCTTACAAGTTGACATTTTTGTCCAAAGATGAAGTGTAAATTTTGTGCTTGGTATCTTGTAATGGGACCTGCTAGTTATTTATTTCTTTTGCTTTAATTAATTTATTGAGCTGAATAAATTAATGTTTTGTTTTATTCTTTGTTCAGCTAATATTTTTGTTTCATCAAATATTACTGCCACTCTAAGTTCTATCCATGTGCTGACTGGCACGAATTTCAAAACTTGGAAAGAAAACATTATGATTGTTCTTGGTTGCATGGATCTAGACTTGGCACATAGGATAACTGAGCCTGCTCTTACAGATGATAGTTCTCTTGATAACAAGAGAAAATAGGAGCAGTGGGAAAAATCCAACCGCCTAAGTCTCATGATTATGAGAAGGGCAATATCAGATTATTTTAGAGGCGCTATATTTGAAGAGACTAATGTCAAATTATTTCTAGATGCTCTTGAAAAACATTTTGAGAAAAATGAGAAGGTTGAGACAAGCATGTTATTATCAAATTTAGTCTCAATGAGGTATAAAGGCAAATGGAATATTAGGGAGTACATTATGGAGATATCAAATCTTGTCTCTAGATTAAAGGCACTTAAATTAGACCTCCCTGAGGACTTATTGGTGCATTTGGTTCTGATCTCTCTTTCGGTACAATTCAATCATTTTAAAATCAGTTATAACTGTCAAAAGGAGAAGTGAACTCTTAATGAGCTCATCTCTCATTGTGTGCAAGAGGAAGAAAGACTAAAGCAAGATAAGATTGAAAGTGCTCATTTGACTGTGGCCTCTAAAGATAAGGGCAAGAAAAGACCTAAGACTACAGAAGCTATAGACTAAGGTTTCTACCTAAGACCTAAGACTACATATGCTCCTCAAAAGAATAAGCAAAAGGAACATACTAAGGTTTCTACCTGTTTCTTCTACAAGAAAAGTGGGCATGTAAAGAAAGATTGTACCAAGTACCACGCTTGGCGTGTTAAGAAGGGTACATTTCTCACTTTGGTTTGTTCTTAAGTTAATTCAAATTTAGTACTTATAGACACTTGGTGGATAGATTTTGGTGTTTCTACTCACATAAGTGTATTTATGCAGGATTACTTGAGCTGCCAACTGCTGAGTGATGCTGAAAGATTCATCTTTGTGGGCGATGGCAAATCAGCTAAAGTTGAAGCTATAGACTTTTTTAGGTTATTGTTTAGGATTGATTATTATTTAGAAATTGAGAGAGACTTTTGTAGTTCCATCTTTTAGATAGATTTTGATTTCTATCTCTGTTTTGGACAAATAAAGTTATTCTTGTTCATTTGGAAATAGAAAATTTAGTCTTTATCTTAATTCTATTTTTGCTGGTACCATTTATGTCCTATTTAAATAATCTTTATATGCTTGATGTAATTGCTTTATCTAACGAAATCATGCATACCAACTCAAAAGGTACAAAATAAAAATTAGCTGATAAGAATTCTATCATGATATGACATAAGCACTTAGGTAATATATCCAAGTATAGGATACAGAGGCTTGTGTCTAATAGAATTCTAGTTATTCCTGATGCTACGGACTTTGATGTCCATACTGAATGCATTAAGGGAAAACAAACAAACATTAGGGTTACGGTACTAATAGGAGTTCAAACGTCTTAGAATATAATTATAAGGGTGTTTATTGACCTTTCCCTATGGCTTCTTGGAATGGTCAAATAATATATCTATGTTCATAGACAATTACTCCATATACGGGTACCTATATCTAAATAGTGAGAAGTCTAATTAATTTTAAGACCGCGGCTTATATTCTGATTAAAGTACCATCTATCACAGTAGATAGAAACCCTTATATATTATGGATGGGCAAGAAGCCCATACTAAATATTTGGGGTTGTTCAGCTGAGACTAGACCATATTGATCAAAGGAGAAATCATTGGAACAGTCCGTTGCTACTTTATTGGGTACTTTGATAGGTTTATGGGATATTATAGAATAATTTTGATATAAGTAATACCCAGTTCATTGAAGTTATTGAGTTTGGGGGGAGATAAAGATATTCTTTACGAATCTACCCATGAAGTACAAACTCAATGACCTCTAGAACTAATGCTTCCAGTTAGAGGTATTATAAATTTATCAAATTATTATCTCATTTTGTTTTGAGATAAATATGGTTGATGAATGCATATACCATGAGTTCAGTGGGAGCAAGATTATTATCTTATGTTCCCCTATTGCTAAAAGAGGTAATTTTAGTCTCAAATCGTGCCCTAAAAACCTTTAGATGTTTATTTAAAAACCTTGTGATGTTTTCGAACTTAGTTTGGTTGAACTATTTTCAATAATTAATAAAGTTTGGTACTATTGCTTTTGTTTATGATTTCCATGCCGGTATGGTTGTGTTTTATGAGTAATTGGTCAGTGCATATGGTAGGCTTCGGGGTACTGGCACGTACCCTGGCCGATCACGTGTACCCTGAGTTGGGGCGTGACAGACCTCGTCTCAAAAAGCAGAGGTTGGCCTCCCGGTCCTCTTGAGAAGATTATCTTCATTGTGTTCCGAGCGGCGATGCTCGCACTCGGCCAGGTGTTGCTCCTTTGATTATGTCAGCACCTCGATCTGGGTTGTTAACCTTTGATTATGCACCTAAAGATCGTCGATCAAGTGCTGTAATTCTTCTGATGTTGGGTCGGCGAGCACTAGAGCGTTACTCCTCACCATGGTAGCATCTCTATGTAGCAAGAGAACACTGATGTTAGGTTACTGCCTAGTAAGAAGGAATTCCAAATGGTGGGTATGGAACTGGAATAGACAGTATACCTGATGTGCATCATGTCTGTTTATAATGCAGACTAGGGATGTCTCGAGCGATGATGTCTCCTTGAATCTCGTGAGGATATGTCTAGAATGGATAAAAGTATATCCTGGAGATGTCGGGCTCATTACTATCGAATCCGTGTAATTAATGATGGACGTGGGAGTCCATGTATGGCCCTTGGACCCCCGGGCTGAGTCTGTGGTGGACTCGATCTGAGTTTGGTTCATGAGTGTGGGCATGGTCAGACCTGATCAGGCCAGGCCCTAAGTGCTAGCCCAGTCCAGTTTCTAATTTGGCCATCAAGTTTAAAAGTGTTTTAACTCAAGTTCATCATCAAAATAGTATGTTTCTAAGCTATATATTCTTTATTTGGATGGAGTGTAATGCCCAGATCTTTAATAACAGCTCTAGAAGACCAAAATTATTAATGGCGTTCCTTGCTTGGGCAACAACCGTTTTCTTCACGATGTAGAGAGCCTATTATTGTCATTGAGTGGTTAGAGGCATTTATTAGTGCCCCCTCTTTCGTTCTGTTTCTATGTATATATTTTAACTTTCGTTCGTTTGCTCTCAACTACAAAAGAAGCTATCATTTGTTGAATGCAATTGCATTTGAATTCTCTCTTCCTTCACGACTCTATATATACTAGTTGTTGTGAAGTCTACTAATACTTACATCCTCCTCTCTCTCCTATACTCATATCCATTCTCTCTCTCTCCCTCTCTCTCTCTCTCTCTCATGGGAACTCAAGCAACATCACCATCAAAAAACCACCCAAGGAACCAGTGTAAGGTATGGAGAAGAACCTTTTTGTTAAATTATCCTTGCACTCCTCCCTCTTCCTATGATTTTCAATGGATATATTTGCTACACAATTAAGATTATTTCAGCAAAACGAAGTTAAAGAAAGCAAAATGAAGATGTTTTACCTTTTTTATGTTCCATTGAAAGTTATTCTACTTTATGAGCTTTCTTGCTTCATACACAGAGGGAGATCGGATAAGAGATAAATTTTAATCCATTGTTTGCTTAGTGCATGAATTAGAAGAAAATATGATTGAAGGTATATAAAATTGATATGATATCTAGAGAAAACCGGATTTAAAAAAACACATTCAATACTTCTACCTTTCATTTGCAATCCTATCCAATATAATCCAATGAAGCAACCAAATCATGTATGTATTTCTCTTCTAAGAGAGAGAGAGAGAGATTGTAAAAGTCCCCTCTAAAAAATAATAATGAGATGAATGATTTTTAAGTCACTACATATGAAAACAAATTCATAATCTTTAACTATTATTCCAAAATTTCTATTTTTTTCCCTAGACATATAGAGATATAAAAAATTCAACAGAATCTACCTTTACATGCATATTGAGTGTAATTTTTTTAAGTTAAAGGGGGCATGAATGTCTTTGATGAATCCAATCTTTTGAAAAAACTTTATTGTTGAGTTCAATCAAATATTGAAATAAGCACTTGAAAATCAAATATTCCTGAAGTGCTTATGTATTTTACTCTTTCTTCTATACATAAATGATCTAAGACATAATAAATACATCTATTAATAAAGATTAGAAAAAACAAACTACTTAGCTGTTAGACCGTTTATAATTACAAAAAGATTTTCTAAAAGAACAAATGTGACATTATTCATTTTCGTAATCGATTTAATTTTCTTGTCAGTTTAAGAGTTAATTGGCCCTATATCTAAATCGTGATATTTTAATAATAAATTAGTGGATACTACTTTTATTTCATTTAAAAAAAAAGCAAATAGCACTATTGTTTTGTTAACTTATTGCTTATAGAGCAAGAAAGAGAAATCGATCGATGATTGGCTTCCCATCACATCGTCGAGGAATGCCAAGTGGTGGTACTCTGCTTTCCATAATGTCACCGCCATGGTTGGTGCCGGTGTCCTCACTTTGCCCTACGCCATGGCTGGACTCGGATGGTACACGGATTCATCCTAAAACGTATATAATTCTTTTTCTAATTTTGTTGAAATGAAACAATCAATATTGCTTCCAATTCAATAGGGGCCCTGGCATTGTCGTGCTCATCCTTTCATGGATCATCACTCTATATACCCTATGGCAAATGGTGGAGATGCATGAGATGGTCCCAGGAAAGCGGTTCGATCGCTACCATGAGCTAGGTCAACATGCCTTCGGCGAGAAGCTAGGCCTCTGGATCGTTGTCCCACAACAACTCATTGTCGAAGTCGGAACCAACATCGTCTACATGGTCACCGGTGGCAAATCCTTGCAGAAGTTCCACGACACTGTATGCTCTGACTGCAAGAAAATCAAGCTCACTTACTTCATCATGATCTTCGCCTCTGTCCATTTCGTTCTCTCCCAGCTCCCTAACTTCAACTCCATCTCTGGTATCTCCTTCGCTGCTGCAGTCATGTCTCTAAGGTACATAACTTTCAAATAACAAAAAACATTCAATTTGAACAACACAATAGTATTAACACAACTTACATAAAATCTTTTGCAGTTATTCCACAATTGCTTGGGGGGCTTCCTTGGATAAGGGTAAGGTAGAGAATGTCGAGTATGGACATAAAGGTTCGAGCCAAGTAGAGACTACGTTTAACTTCTTGAGTGCATTGGGAGATGTTGCATTTGCATACGCTGGTCACAATGTGGTGTTGGAAATCCAAGCCACCATTCCCTCAACCCCGGAAAAGCCTTCTAAGAAGCCCATGTGGAAAGGTGTCATCATTGCCTACGTTGTTGTAGCTCTATGCTACTTTCCTGTCGCTATTGTTGGGTATTGGGTGTTCGGCAACAATGTCGATGACAACATCCTCATCACCCTCAATAAGCCTAAATGGCTCATTGCCATGGCTAACATGATGGTTGTCGTCCACGTTATTGGTAGCTACCAGGTAATTGTTAATATTAGCTTGATTATTAAAGACACTACAAACATAATATTAAATCCTTGATTTCAACATCTTACAATGATGGATGCAGATTTATGCCATGCCTGTCTTCGATATGATTGAAACAATGCTTGTGAAAAAACTCCACTTCACTCCAGGACTAACTCTTCGCCTTATAGCACGCTCAGTTTATGTTGGTAAGCATTCAT
Source organism: Canna indica (assembly GCA_034359265.1). Classification (NCBI taxonomy): domain Eukaryota; kingdom Viridiplantae; phylum Streptophyta; class Magnoliopsida; order Zingiberales; family Cannaceae; genus Canna; species Canna indica. Next base: position 20,341,272 of record CP136892.1, read on the forward strand.
TTTCCTTCAGTTAAACCATGCTTGTTTCTTCTATAGTCTTGATGAGCTTAGCAATTCCTACCTCATTTTGCAGCATTTACCATGTTCGTTGGCATGACTTTCCCTTTCTTTGGTGCATTACTTGGTTTCTTTGGTGGTTTTGCATTAGCCCCGACTACATTCTTCGTAAGCTTTCATTACAAAATATGAAACAATGAGTGTAAACCATATTAGATAAGATAGTCCATAGATCAAAAAATAAATCAAACAAATTAAGCTATAATTCTAAGTGATCTTTTGTCCTTTTCAGCTTCCTTGCATTATGTGGCTCGCAATTTACAAGCCTAGAAGGTTCAGCTTGTCTTGGATCACTAACTGGGTAAGAAGTTAGATAACTCTACAACATTATTTCCATTGATTCTACATTGAAGAAATCACATCTAACAATTTTTTTTTTTGTCAGATTTGCATTATACTAGGAGTTCTATTGATGGTTCTATCACCCATTGGTGGACTACGACATATCATCATAATGGCGAAGACTTATGAGTTTTACTCATAAGTTGACATAGATTCATACACAAATCAATTTGATGTCATATATCGAAGTCCAAATCACACAACATCAATTTGGAGATAAGAGCTATTCACAATGAAATATATTATGTAATGTGAATTAATTAATGATTGAGGAGAAAGAAGTGACAAATTACTTCTACTATTTATAGTGTAGTTGGTGTTTTAATTTCTTCTCACAAAGCAATATTGGCTTCACGACTTTCTTTGTACATTGGTAACTTCTATTACATTCTATTCAGGTGCAAGATCTTTGACCCTATGTATTATGGGAATAAAAGTAAGCATTTGGTTTAACAATATACTTTTTTTTTCTTATGATTTGTTGATTTGATTCCTTGAGTAAAACTAAGAGAGTAATAAATAAGCTCATTGGACCATAGCTTAATCTTGCTCAAATTTATTTGTCAAATATCTTTTAAGCCATATTAGACTGAAATTGTAATTAAAAGAGCCATATGTAATCATTCCATTAATCAACTACATGATCGGAGAGAGTTGTAGAACTCCATATTGCTTAACGTTCTACTATACATACAACAAAGACAACAAGCTAAAAGTACCTGTGTTTTGGGTGCTTTGGTTCCTAAAAGAAAACAAAGGTGGGTGACAGAGACATTACAAATTACAAGAAGACATTGAACACCTCACGATATTGAGGAAACATGTAAAATCCAAAGTTTGACATGTCCATATCCTACATAATTACTTATCACGAAATACAAAGGCAATCACATAACCACCAAATTAAGCATCCTATATATATATATATATATATATATATATATGCAAATTAATCGTTAAATAATTAAAGACTATGATTTCACCATGCAAACATGCTTCAGCACAACATGAGGATTTTATTATATTTTTTAGCTATAAATATAACTCAAAAAGATGCACATTTTCTATCCTAGTTTGGTATCAAGTTGTTGACATATTTTTCTAAATAAATTATTACATTTTGATACATCAAAAGGAGACTTAGTGATTTGGCTATGGAAAGGTCATGCATCTAAGAAACCAATTTGGCAAGAAAATGTGCATCCACTGATCAAAACATTATGTTGCATTGGTTTCATATATATATATATATATATATATCACCATGAACGGTATCTTCATGCTTTTCTCAGGGGTTTTAATGGTATCATCTAATCAAATAATCTTAGTTGGCATAAAAAAGCAAATGCCTAAAAGGAAATGCCTAAAAGGAAACTAGCACTGATAGCTAGAGGAAGAAGATGTTGGAGAAATGGTCACACTAGAGGGCGGATGAATAGTGTGTTATTTAATCTTTTAGCCTAATTTTGATTTTAATCATTTCATAAACTACTTAGGCAATTTATCAATTCAAGCAATAAGATGAAACAATAAATACGACAATTAAGTACAAACACAAAAGCGAATGCAAAAACAATTATTTATTATAGTTTGGCAACACCGCCTACTCCACTACCTAAGCAATGTGCTTAGGATTTCACTCACAAATCCACTAAGTTAAGGGTAGTTTACAATCGAGGACCTTTCACCGAAAAGACCTTACACTCACTTGAAAGGCACTTCCACACCCAAAATTATCCACCTTCACACCAAGTGAGCTTTCCCACCTCAATTCCAAAGGAACACTCCTAACCTAGCTTACACAAGTGGATTTATACTTTTTATACCAAGGTAATCACCAAATCATAAGACCACACACTAGGTCTTCTTACACACTTGAGTATTCAATTTAAAACGAAACAAAAACACATTTAACATAAGAGGAGAGTGTAAATAACTTATCACAACAAGAACAACTCATCTTCTTGAGACTAGCAACCTTTAATAGCCCTCCAATGATGATTCACTTTCGAATAAGGGATCAAGAGCTAAAAATGAAGCATTAGGTCGAATGAAAGCTTGGGGGTTTATAGGCTGTAGAAAAGTTGGGATCCTGTGGAGATCACCCAACGGGCAAATTTTTTTGCCCGTTATACGCTCGGTCGATCACCGGCTAATGGCCGGTCGACCGCCTGAGTGGCCAGCCATCGACCACGAGGTCATTGCCAATTTGAGTTTTTTTGGCAGAGGTCAAAAATTGGCAATGACCTCGTGGTCGATCGACGGTTGGTAGTCGGTCGACCGGGCAGCGACCGATGCTCATCCAGGTTGAGTTTTTTTGTTGTTTTGAGTTTCTGCTTTCAAGTTTGTGAGTTTTGCGAAGTGCATACATCTTGGAGACCAACCCAAGTGTTTTTACATTCACTCTAAACACTTCCTAAATTAGGAAACGCCACAGAGACTTGTCGTATTGAGACGATGTCGTGTGCGACGATATCGATTTCAACATCCGACTTTCATGCTTAAAACTTGTTCAACATAGTTTGCTATCATCAAAACAATTATTTGTCACACCTCGATTTAGGGTCACGTGATCGGCCATAATATACATGTCTATACCCTGTAGCATACCCATGCATACAACAACGCAATTATAAATGATATAATGGAAACCAATATGAAATAAATTGAAAGTCCTGAGATGACATAAATAAATGTCCTAAGAAACTACAACTCCAATGATCCAAACTACATAAATATGCATGAAAGAAAAACACGACTCGACTACGACTCCCTAAACTCGTCTGCTACGAGATCAATGATGTTGTTTGCCCCTCCACCTGCGCCATATACTCTAGCCAGTACCACACTGGTCAAGCTATACAAAATAAGTAAATAAACAAACGTGGGAACTCAGTGAGTGATTCTAACGAACCTCCATCTAAATCCTAAACATAAGCATGAAACAGAAAAAAAAAAAACATGCTAACATATTCATACACACAGAAATTTATTACATCAGTCGATCGATTGGCACGTCTACTTAGATATGAATATTCGGTCAGGTGGAGCGCCCGACTACAAATGATATTCGGCCTCAACTGGCCATGCCCTCAAGCGGTTTATGTTATCATGCACAAACGTTCGACCTGCAAGAAGCATTACCGGGTTGGGATTCGTTCATCCAACCTTAACTAGAAAATTTAACATTGGTTGGGATTCGCCCGTCCAACCACTCAGGCCTGCACCTGCATCTAGCCCTTTCCTGGACTCCCTCAGTCAAGCCTTCAGGTACCTCCCTTTCCTAAAAGGTGTAAGGTAATACTTAACCTCCTATAGAGCATAATTCAGTGTCCCTATTGTAATGCTTCTATGTTGACATTTAGAATTTGACTCTACTTTCAACTAACATCCATGAGTAGGACATGCCACAATGTCATAGACTACATATAAAAAATGTCTATATAGTTCATCTATCCTTGAAGTGTCATTTATATCATAAGTGATGCCTTATAATTAAAATCCTTGAGGTTAATTTCAGTGTGTTTATTTTGTTCATAGCGTCCCCAACTTGGGACAGCACAACAAACAATTTCAGCTTGAAGCCAAAAAATTTCAGCAATTAATAAATTAATTACAGCATCTAATAAATCAATTTCTGCAAATAATAATAATTTAATTACAACACCTAATAAATCAATTCCTACAAATAAACAATTTAATTACAGCACCTAATAAAACAATTTCTGTAATAAATAATTTAATTACAGCACTTAATAAATCAATTTCTGTAACAAATAATTTAATTACAGCACTTAATAAATCAATTTCTGTAACAAATAATTTAATTACAACACCTAATTAATAAATCAATTCCTGCAATTAAATAATTTAATTACAGCGCCTAATTTCCTAATATCCTAACAACAATATAACTTCTATTACCATTGAGCACATCAATACTTATGATCAATTAGCTTTTAGGTATGCCTTCAATGAACGGATGACCTGCTTCCTAGAGTAACTCATTCATGGTTCCATGAATATTTATCTTAGAAAAGAAGATAATTGATTTCTTTTAGGATGCCACTGCAGCATACTATGTTCGACCTTCTTAATATATTGCAACAGTTTTTTTTTTTGTCCTATCTCCACTATAAATTAAGCCAAGTTTGCATATGAATAGATGATCTTACTTAAAAGGTCTTTGAATCGGTTGCTACAATTTAAGCAATTAACAATTACAGAAATTGTAGACAAAAAAGAGCAGCTTCATTAAGATACCAAATGAAATATCAATGGAGGAATAATAGCGGTCAGGAACATTATTCGGACAATGCAATAACATAAAATTTCCAACAAGAACAAGAAACTTTAAAGCCAAAAAAACCATTTGCAATGTAGTCTATGAAATAGGAAGGATGTTTCTTTTAGTGGAGTTAATCTCAATTGAAGACTCAATTCAAGGATTTAATCTCGAATTCAAGAACCAATCAAGAAAAAAAATTCAGATTTTTCCACCTCAATTAGGGCCGGCAGCCATAGAGAATTTACAAGGGATTGAGGAAAAATCCACTCACCTTAACTAACGAAATGAAGGGAAGTAGACAAGGATGAAGCCTCGCATGACGATCTCCGATGACAGCGAGCAACTCCGGCCAAAGCTAGGTGGTGACACCTCTCCTCCTCTTCCTTGCGATGGCGTGCATGCGGCGCTGAGGGTGGGGGTTTATAAACCCTCCCCCCTTTTTTCGTTTTTCTTTTTCCAATTCTATCATCCTCTCACTTAAACTCTTAACCCGACTTCACTCGTATTCGAGTCGAGCTCCGATCGAGCCCGCGAACTCAGCTCAATCCGAAATAAATCCAACAGCCTAAAAATATCTTAATTAACAAAAATTAAGAGCACTTAAATTATTAACTACTCACCTGAGCCCTTAAATTTGCTCCAGCTCGCGACTCGCCTCAGCTCGTCGCCGAATTAGCCGGCTAAAACAACAACGAAAATGTTTGTTAAAATTTTTAGGTATTACATTATTGAGAGAATTAGAGTACAAGGGTGAAACCCTCGGCCAACAGAAGATGCATAGAGCCCTCTAATTCTTCTAATCCACCATCACAACCTTACCATATCCACACAAATGATGACATTCTCAATGCTTCATTTGAAACACCTAGCAAATCATCAATGACTATGGTTTGCTCCAAAGATGTGCTATTATTCAATTGAAGGAGGCTCATCGCCCTATGATAGGCTCTTCATTTTCTTATGGCTCGTTTGCTTTGTTAAATACGATAGGATACAATAGGATAACAAATGAGTTGGTATTCTGGTGTTCACCATTTATAATATTGGATCGGGTCCGGAAGCGCCCACACTCATGAACCACACTCAAGTCAAGCCAAATACCATCTAGCTCAGGGACTCCACCCGGCAAAACAAGGACACCCACGTCCTTCATTAATTACCAGGGATACGACAATAATGAGCTCGACATCTCTGGGATAAAGCTCGACCAATTCAAGGTAGATCCCTATGAGTTCTGGGAGACATCCCTAACCTGCACTATAAACAGACACGACACACATCGGGTATGCTCTTGATTCCAATTCCATACCTCCCATATGGAATTATTTCTTACTCGAGCATCAGAATGTACCCCACTAGAGTTGCACTAGACCAGGAGAGGCGAAGGACCACATCACACCGGCTTCAGGCAAGAAATTTGGTGCCCACCGTGGAGCCGAGTAAATCTTACCTGCCCCACCATGGTAGCTACCCGGAGTTAGGCGAACGCCGCTGCACATAGGCAACAACCTATTAGTAGTGTTCCCCCACTGACTAGAGAAGCTAACACAGTGAGGAGTGATGCTCCAGTGTTTGCCAATCCTATACCTGAAGAGTTACAGCGTGTGGTCAACGACCTCCAAGCGCGGAACCAAAGGTTAGCAACCCAGGTCGAGGCACTAACACAGTCCTGGGAGCAACACCTGGCCGAACACGAGCACCACCACTCGAAATATGATGATGACAACTATCTCGAGAGAGCCGAGGGGCTAACCTTTTTCTTTCGAGATGAGGTCTTCCATACGCACCATCAGAGATAAGAGGAAGGAAGTAAGGTCACAAAGACCGTTCCTCCCCCAATCATCGACTCGGGATCCTTCGCCGAACATATTATGGCAGTTCATCTCCTCGACAACTTCAAACTGGTGACCATGCTTCAGCCTTACGATTGTACGGGTGTAATACTCGTGTTTGTATTTATGATTTTAGGTTGAGACTCTGATTGAGCACCCGAGCGAGTCGGAGAGATCACGGTATGAGGTATGGCTCATGTGTGTGTTTATTTAGGTCGATTGAATTACTATTAAGCCTATGTGCACCGGTCGGGTTTTAGGAGTTATTCGGTGCGATTTGAGCAAGTTTTCAACTAGTTTAGCCGTGTAACTTAAGCGAAGGGTAGATCAATCATTTGGCGACTTTAATGATTATTATATATTGTTATTTCTCCCTTAGTGGATTGATGTATGATTGGTTTTGGCCAAATTGTGTGTGAATTAGGAAAAGTTCTAGTGAATCTTGTTGTTATATGAGATAAACCTAAATTTAAATGAAATGGTACGTGTTCTGCATGTTCTTGCTCAATTTGTCCTGTGATTTGGCCTCCTTGAGATTCATTAAGTCATGATAGGGTTATTTTTGGACCGGTTGTGGCTCCTTTGGTTTCAGGATGAATTCCGGAAAGGGCAGCTCTGTTTCCTTGAATTTTTGGGGAGCGAACTCCCATGGTTTGGCATGCGATTTCGGTAAAAATTTTGGGGAATGGTGAGGGTCGGTTGTGCCTATTTCTCTTGAGCATGATTTCTGTTTTCACATGGGATTTTGATTTAATATATTGCCTTGCATAATGGTCTATGTGTATTGAACAAATTGTTGAGATTTTTTGTGTAAGCTTTCGGAGTTTTATGGCCGGATTTTGATGAGGGGTTTTACCATGTTTGATCCTCATGAATGAGGAAGATTTCGGGGCTCATTGTCCCTATCCACTTCGTGGATGACTTCAGTGCTTTATCGATCATGTTTCTTGAAGTTTTGGATCAATTCGTGATGTGGTTCTTCTCCTTGGTGTTTGGCCAAGGTCAGCCCTGTTTTGGGACAGATTTTGGGGTGCCGAATACACCTTTTCTTGGGTTGATTTTAGAAATTGTTAAATATGACTCAAGCATATGTATTGTTGTTTTGCCTCTTTTTATAAATTGAGTGGATGAAATTTTTGGAAAGAATTTATATTATGATGAGGCCAAATTTATGATATCTTCATCCTGGGATTTTGAATTTAGGGGTGCATGGGGCTTGGTGCGGTTGGTATGCCTGGTAAGTGTTCGATTAAATGTTTCACGAATTTGGTTTGCTAAGATTTTATACTCTATCTCGATTTAATTAAGTGATTTTGGTTGTGGCGATACTTGGAGGCCGCGTGTTGGCCGAGGGTTTCACCCTTACGCTCTAATTCTCTCAAAAATTATTTTGATAATAACAAACCATGTTTAACAAGTTTTAAGCATGGAAGTCGCAGGTTGAAATCGATATCATCGCACACGGCATCGTCTTGATACGACAAGTCTCCGTGCCATTTCCTAAATTCTCAATGAGCGCACCAAAGTAATTTAGGAAGTGTTTAGAGTGAATGTAAAAACACTTGTGTAGGTTTCCAAGATGTATGCACTTAGCAAAACTCAGAAACCTGAAAGCCGAAAGCTGAAACGACAAAAAAACTCAACTTGTGTGAGCACCAATCGCTGGCCGGTCGACCGGCTACCGATCGACGATTGACCGTCAGAGGCCAAAAATTAGCAGTGGCCTCGCGGTCGATGGCCAATCGCTCGGGCGGTCGATCGGCCATTAGCCGACGATCGATCGAGCGTATAATGGGCAAAAAAATTCGCCCGTTGGGTGATCTCCACTCGATCCCTACAAACTTTCTAAACTCTCTCCTTAACAACTACTGATGCCCTAAACCTACATTGAGTTGATATTTGGATCCCCAAGTTTTTTCTTGATCTAATCCTTCATTCCTAGCCTCCTGATACCTTATTCAAAGTGCTTCATCATTGGAGGGTTATTTAAGGTTGCTAGGCTCAAGAAGAGGAGTTGTTCTTGTTGTGAAAAGTTCTCTACATTTTCTTCTTGTGTTAAATGTGTTTTTGTTTTGTTTTATAATTGAATACTCAAGTGTGTTAGAAGATCTAGTGTGTGGTCTTGTGATTTGGTGCTTACTTGCCATATTAAATTGTTTCTTCTTGTTGTTTAAATTGATAATTTGCTTAACTAGTTTAAGAAATGATTAAAATGAAAATTAGGCAAAAAAGATTAGATAACACACTATTCACCCCCCATATAGTGTGACCATTTCACTAACACTTGGTATCAAAGCGGGTCGTAGATTGAGGTTTCACCATCTCATCTAAATCTAGTCTCGATCCGAAAATGGCACTAGAGTTGGTAGCGTCCATACCACCTAGGTTCGATGAGTCTAACTTTGGTATTTGGAAGGGTAGAATGTACACATTCCTAAAAACACAAGGTTTATGTGTGTTCAACATGGTAAAGACTAGATACATTGAACCTAAGAAAAACATGAATGCATGAGCCCAAGAACAAATAAATATGTTTGAGTCAAATACTAAAGCTATGAATTGCATATTTTGTTCCTTGGAAAATGTTATCTTTGAAAAAGTCATGCATTGTACTTTCACATTTGATATTTGGGCTTGTTTGAATATGCTCTATGATTATGCTAAAATTGAGGAGCATATCACTTTAAATGAGGGAGTTGATGACAATTGTCATACTCATAGTTCTAATGAAGTTTTTGAAGCCCATAGTGTATCTAGTCAAAAGAGTACAAAAAGACAGAAGAGAAAGGTGATTTATCACCTATGCAAGGAAAAAGGCATGTGAAGAAGAATTGCCATACCATGAGAACAAGGCAAAAAGTGTTGGGACGGGAATAAGAAAACGCATCGGAAATAGTAATTTAAAAATTTGAAACTATCTCGAAAACAACGATCTTCTTTAGCAATATTAAGGAATTCAATCAACATCGGAGATGTGGGAGATGATATACCTCAAACCACGGTCGGTATGGATGATCTTATCCCCGTCTTGAGATGCACGCATGCACTTCCTCCAATGATAGTCCACACCAAGCACCTCGCAACAATAGGGGCAGCGAACACCGAGGCTCGTTGTGGCTTAACGAAGAAGATTTCTCAATCTCGAAATCCACCTAGGCACGGCCAGCCCTTCCACCAAGAACCGAGCACCAAAAACGGAGGAAGAGCGGATGAGAAAACCACATAACGAGAGGGTAAATAAAAGAATACCTTGCTGTCCTTCTTGGAATCCTCCAAGAAGATGAAGTCGGCGGCACACCCAAGTAGAAGACACATTTAATTCGGCTTCACCAAAAGCCCGGGGAAAGAGGAGAAAGATGGCCGGCTACCAATGGAGAGGAGGAAGAACTAATTCACCAACCCACACCCATGGGGTGCTCGGCCACCATTTATAGAGAGGGGGGGCGGTTACAAGGTAGACTCGGTCCCCCCTAAAAACTCTATCACAGGAATTCAAAATTTTGGGGTTTGCCTCCAAATATAATTCATATTTTAATGGCTTCATAATTAATTAGAAATTAATTAAATCCAAAAAAATATAAACTTTAATTTATCTTCATAAATTAAGAGCCTACAAATAAGAATGATAATTATCTAAAAAACCAATTCCCTAAAAGGTAGGAAAGTGGTTTAACTAAATAATTAAATTTCTTATTTATTAATAGAATTGTGATTTATCCTCATAAATCATATATCTATTAATTTTATGATTTATCTCCATAAATTATATTTTATAAATTAAAATTTATCCAAATAAATTAATTCCTAATTAATCGACTAGGCTCATGGTTGAAACCTAATTTTCCCACCATATATATTTGATTCAAAATTAAATTATATTTAATTCATAATTAAATATATTCCCGGTCAAGTAGTTAATTAAATATTTAATTATAATTAAATTTAATCAACTATATGAAATATTGGTTCCCGACTTTCATATCTACTCTAGCCAGAGATTCCCAAGTCGACACTTGTAGGGACACATAGGACATTATCTCCTCTTACTAGGAGTAACCGATTCCATATTGGTTGCTCACCTACCTCCATGAATGCTTCCCAATCCCAGTAATACCTGACACATGACGTTGAGGGCCACGTAGGGATAGAACCAAAGCAATGAGTCGTCACTCACAAGGTAATCATGACAACCTCAGATCCAAGAACTGCTTGCACCTACTATCACCTGAGTAACATCCTATTGACACTTATGTAAGGATTCCATTCTGTGTTCCTCATGTAGGTCCGTTCAGTGAACTCATTTACTAATGAGCACTTGCACTTGTATATTAAAGACGACTCATACGTAACTATGAGATCAGCTACCCCCTATCGTATAGGGCATATACCAAGTGCAGTAGTCTATCCGGAATCACCAATCCCCTAACCGGTGATCCTATGACTAGGAACAATTAGAACAAGGGCATTTGGATTCTAAGTCTCACTAGCATGATCATCATGGCCTTAGAATCATTTGCCCGAATTCTTGGGGTTCATCATAATCTTTATAAATAAAGATGCAACATATGATGAAAGTTGCCTCAAAAGTTGATTACCCTTGAATAGTCCTTGTACACATTGACATGTGATTGGCTCAAGGGCACTATTCCTTTCAATCTCTCACTTGCACTTTAGTCAATCATCCTAGTATCCATATACCAATTTTAGTGGTGATCGAATCTGCTGTTGTGGCAATCTGTTTAATCTACATCAATTTCTTTCAGTCATCACTTCCTTCCAACGATGAGTGACACCGCTTTTTAAGAAAAGCAATGATTTTCACGGGATCTTAGTTCCTTAACTTTGAGCAACAGTCCTAGTATTGTCATACAATACCGGTGCTGAACTGGCAACCTCAGGAATAGCTCCAAATGAATGATAAACTCCTTTATTCGATGCTATCCTAAGTGGTAGAGTAAGTAGCAAAGTATAAAGCCTTAGTCACCTTATCAGTTATAGTACCCAGCTAGGAATACTTTCCTGCTTACTGCACCACCATTAAAGGTATCCTTATACCATCATATGGTTTCATGATCGTATAGAGCACCTCTCATCCTTCTCAAGTGCCCGAGAGAGTTCTCCACTTGCTCTTCAATGTTATTCTCTAGGGTTTTGCTCGAAAACTGCCAAATACCTCTAAGATATAAGCAATATCAAGCCAAGTGCAAAACATCACATGATGGATCCCACTGCCGAAGCATAATAGATTGCTCTCACACTTTTTAATTCGTCAGATGTCTAAGGAGACATCATCTTGAAGAGACTGATGCTATATATGACTCATAGGCAAGTAACCTCTTTTTTACTGTCTTCTATGCTAAGCCTCCTTAGCATTGTATTAATATACATGGGCTGGGGCAATCCTGGCATCCTTTCAGACCTATTCCCAATAGATCTTAATACCGATTATATAAGAGGCATTTCCCAGATGTACCATGGAGAATCAATATGGGTAATAATTGGAGAATGGGAACTTGTTTTTCCCACAAGTATGTCATATAATATGACTACACTCTCACTAAACACCTTGTCTATACAAGGTTCAACCACGTTTCTGATAAAATCAAAACCCTTTTGACTATCTCATCAAAACAGATGTTTAAACTCTTTGATACTTGCATACCTTACTCGGTCCAACCGAGGATACGAACTCCTCTAGCTATGTCATATAGACTTCTTCATAACGGAAGAACGCAGTCTAGACACCCACTAGCCAGATTTCGTATTCATAGTACGCACTAATGGCTAGCAATATCTTGATGGACTTGAGCACTGTAACTGGTGAGAATGTCTTATTACAGACAAGCTATTGTCTGGATTTGATCTTATTCACAACCAGTCTGATCTTATAGGTCCACATCTTGCCAGCTCCTTAGATCTTTCCTAAAGATCCACCTGCACCCTATATGAGTTATCCTTTTTGAGCTGGTCAACCAAAGTTCGTACTTGGTGTGAGTCCAGTTTGGATTTGCATAATGCCACCGCATAGTGTCAACATATTTGACCATTAAGAGATCGCATATTGCCTGAATCTAGATCATACCCTATAGCTAGATATCATCACTCAGGCAGTCTACGTAGTCTCCTAGAAGAGTGATGAGAAGTAATAATTACATCGATTGGTTTAACTTGTGGACTTTCCACTAGTTGTTGCGATTTTATTTGTGGTTACTGAACTTCACCAAGCTCAACATATCTTCCACTCCCACTTTCCTCGAAAAACTCTTTTTTCTCAGAAAATGATGACAAAACTCCTTTAGTACAGTTGGGACAACTAGATACCCAAAACACTTTTAAGGGCACGCCTCAACATTTGCACCTGATCAAGTTTGTCATACCTAGGCAAGCTCAAATCATGAGAGGTCTTAGACTCCGTTTCTTATCATTCCATATCTTATATGGTGTATCAGAGACATACAAACTTATGGCCGCTACAATAGCTTATCCCCTGAAAAGAGATTGGAAGCTAAGTATGAATTACATCATATCCAGAAGGGTGTGATTCCTCCTTTCAAACACACCATTGTGTCAGGAAGGGTTCATACATCGACAATCTTATTGTCTTCGAGATAATTCATAAATCTAGTGGATAAGTATTCTCTGCCTCGATCCAATTGAAGGCCTATAATACCTTTTCCAATATGTTTCTTTAACTTCACCTTCATACTCCTTAAATGATTCAAAGGTATCGGGTCTGTGCCGAAACAAGTGGACGTACCCATGCCTAATCATATCATAGGAGTATTCTTTCTGGCTTAAGTTGTTATCGGCCTGTATACACCTATGTTGGCCAACTCTAATCAACTCAGTGAGCCTTTCGCCAGGTTTGGTGAACAGAGACTCGATCAGAATATTCTTGAGACACACTTCTCAAATTCTGACTATGACTCATAATCGCCCAAAGTCATAAAAGCTAGAAGTAGGTGAGGTTAATTTTATCTCTTTGTGCATTCGTACAAAAAATATTTATCATTAACTTCAAAACCATTAAACCAATTGAGACGTGTCCAGTCGCATACAACTCATCAGAATGTTCATGCGGCAACTATTGCCTTTTAAAGAACTTTTCACAACCTTGTTCAGGCAACAAAGGAAAAATGACGTTCTTTTATCAACACTGGAGCAAATCAATTATACAATTCAATGGTCTTTTCCAAATAGCAGACTTATACAATAGGTTCCTACGGCGAAGATACAACTATTGCGCCTATCACCTTCCCGAAGGTCGTAGTTGCCTTCTGTCAAGTCTTCTACTTTTCTTCTTCTCCTACAACATCTTGCAGATGATCATTGATATCAAATACTCAGTATTGAATACCATAAAGTAGAGTTTAATGACGAAGTATTTTTTGTAATGTACGCACCTGAAGTAGCGGTTTCAAAAAACCATCTTCAATTTTAACTCTGTAAAATACTCTTTGTAGTTGCACTTCCAGTGGCCATTTTTACCACAATGGTAGTAGGTGCTATTGGGAACAACTTTCCCTTTCTTCTTGATATTTTTCATGGGTTTCACAGTTTTATTTTTCACTTTGTTCTTAACAGAGTATAACTTTGCCTCAGAGGCATCTCCCACAAACAAGAATGTGTCATTATCCTTCATAAGGTGGGACTCAATAGTCTTCAACATATTAAGGAGCTCGGTAAGAGAGACGTCCTGCTTGTTTATGTGGAAGTTATCAACAAACCATGAAAACGAATCTGGGAGGGATTGGAGCACTAAGTCCTGACATAGTTCCTTGTCCATGGAGAACCCCAACCTCTCTAACTCCTTAATCAAATTGATTAGTTTGAGAACATGGGTCTCAACAAGAGTGTTATCCTCCATTTTGGCACGGAAGAGTTGTTTAGATAGCTTGTTCATGCAAATGTTCAACAACTTGAGGTAATCAAGGATAGCTTCGGTATGCAAATGTTCATGCTACTTTTTCAACTCATCGGACATGGATGCCAGCATTATGCACTGAACAGTGTTGCTATCTTCACTCCAAATTTAATTTCTTTCAGCTTCTCATAAGTCATCCTCTCTTCCTCGGTGTAACCCCCTTCCCCAAGGGGGGGCATCGGTCCCGGAGAATTAAGAATGTGAGGGAGATTCTCATAAATGAGATGATCCTAAAATTTCGCATCCAATCGACATAATTTGGTCCAGTTAATTTATTTTCATTGATGAAGCAATCTAACGACGGTAAAGGTGACATGATATGCTACAAAGAAATAAAGACATAAATGAGCACATATTCTAAATGCATGTTTATTGAGGTCTTTGAATTAAACATGTCTCCCACTAATTTTCACGATTCCATAATATCCTCCGATTTGGAAGCGGGAAGCCCTCATTGGTAGACTTCCCTAGGGGAAAAATAGAACCCATTTCTCCTACTCGAGTCTCGTAAGTAACACGAAAAACCCTAATAGGTTCATGGGCAGGTAATGTTGGCTTTAGGTTTTCAACCTTGGTCTTAATCTCGGTTTTGGTGATAACAAACATGGAACTAATATTTCGTTGAGAAATCTTTCAGGTTCCATATCGAGTAATGTTCCATGTCCTCGATCGGATAAATCGGAGAAATTGATAAATCAGAAAGACATTGACCGTCGCGCTCGGGTTCGACGTGGAATTTCTCGAAGCTCGACGAGTGCACCAAAGTCGCATTGGATGATTCCAAAGATCAAATGAAAAGCTCTCCAAGTTGATGCTCATTGAAAGCCGAAACCCGAAAATGAAGTGCGGAAGAAAAAGGGCTAAAAAATCAATTTCAGCCTAGGTTCGGTCGACCGCCCGGTCGACCGAATAGGGTTAGAAAAATGGTAGTAGCCATCTCGGTCGACCGAAGGATGCCGCAAAGCGGCAGTAGCTACTTCGGTCGATCGGGCGATCAATCGATTGAAGCCAAAATTTGGCAGAGGACGAAACAAAGTTGCGTCGATCAACCGACGGGTCGACCGGATTGCGGATCACAGGTTCTACGTCTGGCGGTGGACCCGTCGGTCGATTGCACAGAGAGAAAATGGCAACGGTCGCTCGAGCGATCGATCGATTGGTCGATCGGCCAATCGATCGAGCATTTGTAACAGATAGTTTTCTACTCGTTGAGCTGCCGTTTCATTGAGAGGTATAAATATCATTCATCTAACCTCTAAAACTTCACTTCTCCCACTCTTACAGATTTGATTGAGCCTTCAAAGGATTGATCAACAATGCTTTGTTCTTCCATGAACATTTTCTCAAGCACCCACCTTTCTTTCTCAACTCGGGTTTTAATACGAGCTCTATTTCTTGGCGAGTTGAAGGCGTCGAAGGCTTGGAAAAGAACACTTGATCTTGGTTTCATTTTTAAGCTCTTTTCATTGTAATTTTAACTATTTATTTGAACTTGTCTTTATTGGATTTGAGATTGTGAAGACCTAGGTTGTTAGGTCTTGTGTGGAAGTGGTATCCTTGGTATAGAAGGAGTAAAGCCACTTGTGTAAACAAAGTTTACTAGGATTAGTTGAGTTGTCCCTTAGGTTGAGGTGGAAGAGTGCTCTCGGTAAGAAGGCGGAGACTTCCGGGTGTGCAAGTACCTTAGGTTGAGAGTGAGACTCCTCGAGTCAAAGTCCTCTATGTAAGGGAAACATCATTAATCTAATAAAACTAAGTTTGGAAATCCTAAGCGGGGTGCTTAGGTAGTGGAGTAGGTATTGGGGCCGAACCACTATAAATTTCTGTGTTTGCATTGATTTATTGGTTGTATTTATTGCTTTACTATTTATCGCTTCCGCATCTAATCATTTAATCGTAAATTTCCTAAATAAGTAATCATACGAATAAAATTGAAATTAGGCAATAAGAATTAGATAACACACTATTCATCCCCCCCTCTATTGTTGCAATTTCGACTACATTTGTTATCAGAGCGGATCGTGGATTGACATTTCACCATATCGCTACGTCTAGTCTCGATCCGAAAATGGCACTAGAGTTGGTAGCGTCTACACCTCCTAGGTTCGATGTGTCTAACTTTGGTCTTTGGAATAGTAGAATGTACACTTTCCTAAATACTCAAGGCCTAGGTGTTTTGAATATGGTAAAGTCAAAATACATAGAACCTAAGGAAAATATGAATGCATGGACCCAAGAACTAATTGATAGGTTTGAATTAAATGCTAAAGCTATAAACTGCATCTTTTGTTCTTTGGAAAATAATGTCTTTGAAAAGATCATGCATTGTACTTCCGCATTCGATATTTGGGCTACCTTAAACATGCTTTATAATTTTGCAAAAACCGAAGAGCTCAATACATTTGATGAGGGGAGTGATGACAATTGTCATCCACCCAATACTAATATGGTTTTTGAAGCCCATAGTGCCTTTAGTCATAGGAGCACTAAAAGTCGGAAAAGGAAGGTGATTTGCCTTGTGTGCAACGAAAAAGGGCATGTGAAGAAAAATTACCCTACCACGAAAAACAAGGCAAAGAAAAGGTCAAATGCTTCCACATCATCCTACTCAAGTGAAGCATCCTCCTTTCATGACAATGAAGCCATCTCAAAAGAATGCCTCATGAATGATAACAATGAGGTACACTCCACTTCTTCTAGTCATGTTAATAATAATGATAGTATTAACTCATCTAGTTCTCATGATTTTGATGAATTGATGGATGAGTATAAAATCATGTATGCCTTGCTCTTAAAAAAGGATAAGGAAAACAAAAGGATTAAAAATGAGAATTCTAGACTTAGTTCATATGTGCATGCTCTAGAATTAGAAAATGAGAAATTGAAATCTAGCTCATTTGATCCTTGTTGAAACTTGAGCTTAAGGACTTAAAGCTTGAAAATGAAAACTTGATAAATGGTTTCAAAATTAAGAATGAGATTTTGAAAAATGAAAACTCAAAAATCAAAAAAGAAAATTATATGTTGAAATCTCAAATGCATGCTTTACATAACTCCATGATTGATTTGAAAAATGAGGTTCTAAACCTAAACAAGAAAATGAATGAAATGAAAAATATTTCCTCATTTAAAATTTTTTAATAGAAATGATTTTTTAAAAAGGAATGTTTATGCTAATGTTAAATCTCATGTTAAACATTCTACTTTTAAACCTCATGATCATAAGAAGAGGAATGATGTTTCCAAGAATGCTTATACTCATCATGTTTCACATGACAAGCATTCTAATAATAAATCTCATGTCCATAGCAAAAATAAAAAGAAATTTAATGGACATTGCTTTTGTTGTGGTTCATATGGCCATGCAATCTACGATTGTGCATTTAAGAAGAATCCAAGTGTTGCTAAGACACTTTGGATACCTAGGCCAACTAATACCCAAGGACCCAAAGCCATTTGGGTACTAAAGGTTTCTTGCTCCATTATAGGGGGAGCTACCACACAAGGGTAAAGAAAATTGAAGAATTGAAGTTGACCATGGACTTCAATGAAGAATCCATCTTTGGTTGCAACTTCAAGCTATCATGATGCCTTGGGTATGAAAATTGGCATCAAAGACTTTGGTATCATCTCCTATACCCTCTTGCTTAAATTATAGTTGGAGTTTGATATATGCTTAATATTAGTAGATTTTCCTCTTTTGATAAAGTTTCAAAAACATTTTTGATTTTTGATTTCCGGTCTCCTCAGAGACCTATGTGGCCTGTAATGGGCCTAAGCGACCTTGCGGTTCTAAATCATAGGCTCATTGTGGCCTTTCGGTTTTCAACTAATAGGAAGGGTCGGAGATCATGTTTTCATATTTATTATATTTGTGATCTCTTAAAATTCGTTTTGGTATGACTTGATTTTATTTAAAACGGATTTCAAACCATTTAGCAAAGTGATCTTTGATAATGATACTTGATGCGTCTCTTTGCTTTTTGGTTGAGTTAATTTGCTAAGTAGCTATATTTTCTCTAAAATATTAGTGTATCTTACTTGCAAGTTATAAGTATTTTAGGAAGGTTAATAACTAGGAAGAAAAAGATTAGTTTGGCAAATTATCATGAATAAGGTATAATTTTGATAAATTCAAATCTTAGTGTTATACCTCAATGCTTAAGCTTAAATTATGTCTCAATACTCATGATTATAATTACATGATAACTCTTTGAATTCTCACGAGAAGGTAGAATTTTAGCACTTAGGCAAATTTCAATAAATGAAACTTGCTCTAGGTTGATACGAGAGATATTCTTTTAAGTCCAAACTAGGTAAATATGTTAAGAGATCTTACTCTTTAAATATTTCAAATTTTAAGATCTCTTTGATTCGTTTTGATAGCATGTTAATTCTTTAAAATGAATGTTTACTATCTAGCATAGGTTGAGATTTTTAAATGAAACCTTGCATTGACCCTTTTCTATTTAATAAAATAGCTTGCTAGTTTGGCATACTATTTCATTATGATAATAATGAAGCCTACTTGCAAGTTAAGAAAGTGGTACACATAGGAAAGCTATGCTATCATGAAGAAAAGTGAAAAGTAAATGACAAGTTTGGCAAAAATCTATTTAAAGAGGTATGAATCTATTTTATGCAAAATCTTAATATAATTCTTGAATATTCATGCTTTAATGATGTCTCTATATACTCATGATTGAATTTGCATGATAAATGTTTGAAGTTTCATGAGTAGGCAAAATTTTGATAACTTAGGCAATTTCATGATATCTTGATTGAATGAAACTTGCTCTAGGTTAAAATTCTTATTAGAGACCTCATTTTGAGTAAACACCCAACAAACATATTTAGATACATATATCACATGAGTCTAGGTGTTTAAAACTTGAAAATTTATGTCTAGATGAACAAATACAATTGGTATTTCACTTTAGGGGACTTAAGCTTGAAAAGTTTGACCCAAGTCAATAAATCGACTTGGAAACTTTATTTTAAGTCCAAAATTCATAAACATATTTAGGAATTGGTATGATATGTTTCCATTCACTTAGAATGAAAAATTCATATGAATATGAATAAAATGACATAGAGGTGGTTTCATGAAAATCTCTTTTGAACCAAGTTGACCCAAGTCAACCAATTGACTTAGTGGTCTCATTTTCAATCCATATTTGAGAAACATTTTTAGATTTACCATGCTAAGTTGATATCTTGACTTAAGAAATAAAATTTTCATTTTAAACTTGACATACACTCTTTACATGATCATTTTATGGTGTCATAAAGTTTGAATGAAAATTGAACATATTTTAAGAATAACTGAAAATTAAGAAAATGCCATTTCACCCAACAATTGGTATGCATTTTCAGTTATTTCTAGAGAAATATAAAAAAAATCATTTTTAATTGATTCTTGAAACCGCACCCTCACTGAAAAATCTAGGTTCTTCAGTAAATTTTTTGAAAAGTTTCATCAAGAACCTAATTTATAATGGAATTTTGAAGTTAGATTTTGAGAACACAAAGTATCATCCTTCTTGAAATATCAATCTTTTCGATACTTTGATTTTTCTTCAAAAACTTCAAATGAAAACTTATGTATACCATTTGGATTCCATTTCTAATACCATTCACACAATTTCTTGAGTAAAATCATTTCTAGGAATGATTTTGATATCTTGGATGATAGCTAGAAATAGCTAGGAATGAGTTCAAACTTGATACATACATTTCAAAAAATAATTAAAATTCGTTTCAAATGACAATTCAACAATTGGTATAAAAAAATTTCGTCCAAAAATTGGTATCAAAAATTTTCGTCGAAAATATGATTTTGTATAGACTTCAAAGTTTGATTTTTGAAAACTTGAAGTATAGTTTAACCTAAGTCAACAACATAACTTTAAAATTTCTTAAGCCCAAACTTGATTCATAGACTTACATTCTCTCATGTTTGATGTCTAGATGCCTAAATATGAGAAAACATGAGTAGATAGCAAAACTTGATACTTAGCCATTTTCATGTTTTCATGCTTAATTCGACTGAAACTGTGCTAAGTTGAAAATTTGATTAAATGACATTAGTTTCACTTCAAACTTGATATACATGATTTAAATAATCATATCTTGGTATTTTGAAAGTTTGAATGAAATCAAAAAGGGGGAGATTGTTGGCTTTAGGTTTTCAACCTTGGTCTTAATCTTGGTTTTGATGATAACAAACATGGAACTAATATTTCGTTGAGAAATCTTTCAGGTTCCATATCGAGTAATGTTCCATGTCCTCGATCGGATTAATCGGAGAAATCGATAAATCAGAAGGACATTGACCGTCGCGCTCGGGTTCAACTTGGAATTTCTCGAAGCTCGATGAGTGCACCAAAGTCACATTGGACGAGTCCAAATATCAAATGAAAAGCTTTCCAAGTTGATGCTCGTTGAAAGCCGGAACCCGAAAATGAAGCGCGGAAGAAAAAGGGCTGAAAAATCAATTTCAGCATATATTCGGTCGACCGGGCGATCGACCGAATAGGGTTAGAAAAATGGTAGTAGCCATCTCGATCGACCGAAGGATGCCGGAAAGTGGAAGTAGCTACTTCGGTCGATCTGGGGGTCGATCGATTGAAGCCAAAATTTGGCAGAGGACGCAACAAACTTGCGTCGGTCGACCGATGGGTTGACCGGATTGCGGATCACAGGTTTTGCGTCTGGTAGTTGACCAATCGACCGACCGCAAAGAGAGAAAATGGCAGTGATCGATCGGTCGGTCGACCGGCCAATCGACCGAGCATTTGTAACAGATAGTTTTCTACCCGTTGAGCTGTCGTTTCTTTGAGAGGTATAAATATCATTCATCTAACCTCTAAAACTTCACTTCTCCCCCTCTGACAGATTTGATTGAGCCTTCTAAAGGGAGATTTGAGCCCTCAAAGGAATGATCAACATCGCTCTGTTCTTCCGTGAACATTTTCTCAAGCGCCCACCTTTCTTCCTCAACTCGGGTTTTAATACGAGCTCTATTTCTTGGCGAGTTGAAGGTGTCGAAGGCTTGGAAAAGAGCACTTGATCTTGGTTTCATTTCTAAGCTCTTTTCATTGTAATTTTAACTATTTATTTGAACTTGTCTTTATTGGATTTGAGATTGTGAAGACCTAGGTTGTTAGGTCTTGTGTGGAAGTGGTATCCTTGGTGTAGGAGTAAAGCCACTTGTGTAAACAAAGTTTACTAGGATTAGTTTAGTTGTCCCTTAGGTTGAGGTGGAAGAGTGCTCTCGGTAAGAAGGCGGAGACTTCCAGGTGTGGAAGTGCCTTAGGTTGTGAGTGAGACTCTTCGAGTCAAAGTTCTCTAAGTAAGGGAAATATCATTAATCTAGTAAAACTAAGTTTGGAAATCCTAAGCGGGGTGCTTAGGTAGTGGAGTAGGCATTGGGGCCGAACCACTGTAAAGTTTTGTGTTTGCATTTATTTATTGGTTGTATTTATTGCTTTGCTATTTATCACTTCCGCATCTAATCATTCAATCGTAAATTGCCTAAATAAGTAATCATATGAATAAAATTGAAATTAGGCAATAAGAATTAGATAACATACTATTCGGCCCCACTCTAGTGTTGCCATTTCGACTACAGGTAACTCTTTACAGATCACATCACTATGTGACTTCCATATGTTTTTGCCTCTAGGGCATCCAAGCCCTAGTTGAGTCGGACCCATCGTACGTATACCCTAGTGAGAAAACAACCACCCTTGAGTGTAGGTCAACAAGGTAAGTCACCTTCAAGCCGATAGAAAAGACACAAGTCGGATACGTGCCTTATGAGGTACAATGTGTCTATCAGCACAAAAGGCCTTGTGTGTACACAACAAACCCGTTATGACAATTGTTCCTCATAACGATGGAAGGCGTGACCGATATTCTTAACATCTTAGCAATTCTGTTAGGGACTTTTTGATTTGCCCGAGCAACGACGAATCACGGCGGAATGTTTCCTACATGTTTGTAAATATATTTTTGTGTCCATGTAATTTTGCCTTTTATTATAGTTCGTACTTGTAAAATCTCTTGTGCGATCCTCGGGTGCCCACGGTATGAGTTGGATACATTTTGAGGTCATTCGGCGCTTGGTGCGTGAGTTACGGCTAAGCCGAGCAGTTTTGCTGCATTTGTCAAGGTCGTGGCCATGAAAAATCACCATCTTGCATGACCATGATTTTTTCATGCTCCTCGTGCTTTTGGGAACCTTCGGGGTGGCACTTGGGGGTTAGGGGTCTCTTGTATAATGTAGGAGAGCGTTGGCAAACAAAATGGTTGTCTTGGGCGGAGACGAACGAGTGGCCCATATGGGCATGCGACATGTCGATCTTCGCCCAAGACAAATGCGGAGCTCGTCCTACACCAAGTTTTATATTTTCTTGCGTCCATAGTTCTGTAGTTGTTGTTTTACTTTACGCCTTCAATACCATTCGGCCAACATGGTCTTTTGGGGGCTCGGATATGGAGCGCAAGGTTGGCACGTGGACCAATGTATGCCCCGCGATGTTAAGTCG
The DNA here is from genome assembly GCA_034359265.1 of Canna indica. Taxonomy (NCBI): domain Eukaryota; kingdom Viridiplantae; phylum Streptophyta; class Magnoliopsida; order Zingiberales; family Cannaceae; genus Canna; species Canna indica. The sequence continues at coordinate 20,364,267 of CP136892.1, forward strand.
GGAAGCTGAATTCGGGATGGATTCGATATGATAGGCTTATTCCTTGCACGGGATGCAAGGGTGTCGCACAGGTTCTTTCGCACTAAATAATTGGTCTGTGACAGTTGGTATTAGAGCAAAGTTGGTATGAGAATGAGAATTGCAAGCCTCCAACAGAGAATGCCCTCGATGTAGACATAGCCGACGTACATTCCATTTGTGACACTCGAGTTGCTGATGTAGTGAACCCAGTTGATGAACCTTTCGACTGTTGTATTCGGGGAGGCAAGAATGCATTGATTGATGTGAAGATTGTGACTTTTGCACAGGGCGGATGGGCCCCTAAGACGTAAAGTCGTTTTCACGCAGAGCAGATGGCTCTTAAGTCGTGTGTGTAGAGCAGATCTCTCAAATGACGCACAGTGGTGCGCAGAGCAGACTCTCTCATAAGACGCAAAGTCTTGCGCATAGCAGATCTTCAGTAAGATGCATATGGTGCGCAAAGCAGACTCTCTCATAAGACACGACGATAGTGCACAGGCCGTTGTCCCCTAAGATGCAGCGCAGAGCCGATGGCTCGTTAGTCGCCAAGGATGGTGCGCAGGGCGATGTCCCCAACGACACAGCACAGAGTCGATGGTTCGTGAGTCAGTAAGTTTGTGCGCAGGGCTGATGAGCCCTATGATGCAGCGCATAGCATATTGCTTGTGAGATGCCAAGTTGGTGCGCAGGGCTGATGTCCCCTAAGTCGCAAGGTTGTGCGCTTATCAAGACGACCTTTAAGATGCAAGATTGAAAAATCTGAACCAAGCACTAGAGAAGAACAGTTGTGGTGTGGCAGCAACGCTCTTAGTGCGGTGAGTTGGTGGACGTTGTGATCCGATTGGAGAAAATCCCTCAAGTCGTGATTCCAGGAGCAGCGTAAGACTTGAAGCTCGTTTAGATGGGCTCGAAGGAGGGCACCATGACCTCTGCGGGGGACGAGTGAGCAAGCAGTGATCCATAAGAGTTGAAGCTCATTGAGATGGGCTCGAAGAAGGGCGCAATGACTCCTGTGGGGGGCGAGTGAACAAGCAGTGATCGGCTCAAAGCTGCGGTGGAGGCAATGCTCTAGTGTGGTGCGGCCACGGAACTACGCATCACTTGGGTGTTGAACAATGACACCCAGATGTTATCCGAGATGAGCGTTGCTCGAATGCTCATTAAGTCTAGGACTTTTCATTGCCCAGCAAAAAAGGGACTTGGTGAATTGAGTAATCTTTTCTTGGGTTTCTTCACGCGAGCGTTGCTCAACGGTGCTCGTGTGCCTCACAAAGTCTGGGACCCTCATAGCCCAGAAACACCGAGACTTGGTGAATCCAGTAGCTATTTCTCGGTGTCCATTCAAACGAGCGTTGCACAACGACACTCGTTTGCTCCACAAGTCTGCGACTTTCATTGCCCAGCAACGAGTTTGGGAATCTCAAAGCCCTTTCTCGCAACAACAGGAGATGATGAAATTCAATGATGTTCCAATTAGTCATTTCTTGGTGGTGGACTTTACGGCAAAATTTGAAATGTTGCGGAGCCACTACGACATGTCGTTACTCAGGCGGTATTCCGTTCGACTACTTGTGAAGAATTCACTTCAGCAATTGCAGCCTGTGCCAGAAAGGCGATGCAGCTGAGGCGAGTTCGACAAGGACGTCAAAGCCTGAAGTGGTGGAGGATGTTGGGGACTTTTTTATTTGCCCGAGCAACGATGAATCAGAGCGGAATATTCCCTACATGTTTGTAAATATGTTTTTGGGTCCATGTAATTTTGCCTTTTATTATAGTTCTTACTTGTAAAATTTCTTGTGCGATCCACGGGGGCCCACGGTACGAGTTGGATACATTTCGAGGTCATTCGACGCTTGGTGCGTCCGTTACGGGTAAGCCGAGCAGTTTTGCTGCATTCGTCAAGGCCGTGGCCATGGAAAATCACCATCTTGCGTGACCTTGATTTTTTCATGCTCCTCGTGCTTTTGGGAACCTTGGGGGTGACACTTGGGGGTTAGGGGTCTCTTGTATAATGTATGAGAGCATTGGCAGACAAAACGGTTGTCTTGGGCGGAGACGAACGAGTGGCCTATATGGGCATGCGACATGTCGATCTTCGCCCAAGACAATTGTGGAACTCGTCCTACACCAAGTTTTATATTTTCTTGCGTCTATAGTCCTGTAGTTGTTGTTTTACTTTAAGCCTTCAGTACCATTCGGCCAACATAATCTTTCGGGGGCGCGGATATGGAGCGCTAGGTTGGTATGTGGACCAACGTATGCCCTGCGATGTTAAGTTGGGAAGCACAATTCGGAATGGATTTGATATGATACCTCCAACTAAAAAATTGTGCCCTACGATGTTAAGTTAGGAAGCACAACATATGCCCTGCGATGTTAAGTTGCGATGCAAGGGTGCCGCATGGGTTCTTCCGCACTAAACAATTGGCCTATGACAGTTGGTATTAGAGTAGAGTTGGTATCAGAACGAGAATTGCAACCCTCCAACTAAGAATGTCCTCGATGTAGACATAGCCGATGTACATTCCGTCTGTGACGCTCGAGTTGCTGAGGCAGTGAACCCAGTCGATGAACCTTTCGATTGTTGCATTCGGGGAGGCAAGCATGCATTGATTGATGTGAAGATTGTGACTTTTGGGCAGGGCGGATGGGCCCCTAAGACGCAAAGTCGTTTGCACGCAGAGCAGATGGCTCTTAAGTCATGTGCGTAGAGCAGATCTCTCATAAGACGCACAGTGGTCCATAGATCAGACTCTCTCATAAGACGCAAAGTCCTATGCATAACAGATCTCTAGTATGATGAACATGGTGGGCAAAGCAGTCTCTCTTATAAGACACGAGGATAGTGTGCAGGGCGTTGTCTCCTATGATGCAGCGCAGAGCAGACGGCTCGTGAGTCGCCAAGGATGGTGTGCAGGGCATTCTCCCCAAAGACACAGCGCAGAGCCGATGGCTCGTGAGTCGCCAAGGATGGTGCGCAGGGCGATGTCCCTTAAGACGCAGTCCAGAGTCGATGGCTTGTGAGTCGCCAAGTTTGTGGCGGGGCCGATGACCCCTAAGACGCAGCGCAGAGTAGATTGCTCATGAGACGCCAAGTTGGTGCACAGGGCTGCTGTCCCCAAAGTTGCAAGGTTGGTGCGTATGGCAAGATGGACTTTAAGACGCAAGATTGACAAATCCGAACCAAGCACTAGTGAAGAACAGCTATGGTGTGGCTTCAATGCTCTTAGTGCGGAGAGTTCGCGGACATTGTGACCCGGTTGGAGAAAATCCCTCAAGTCGTGATTCGAGGAGCAATGTAAGACTTGAAGTTCATTTAGATGGGCTCGGAGGAGGGGCGCAATGACCTCTGCGGGGGGCGAGTGAGCAAGCAGTGGTTCGTAAGACTTGAAGCTCATTGAGATGGGCTCAGAGGAGGGCGCCATGACTCATGCGGGGGGCGAGTGAGCAAGTAGTGATCGACTCAAAGTGGCGGTGGAGGCAATGCTCTAGTGTGGTGGGGCCATGGAACTACTCATCAATTGGGTATTATAAAATGATACCTAGATGTTATCCGAGATGAGTGTTGCTCGTATGCTTATTAAGTTTGGGAGTTTTCATTAATTGCCCAGCAAAAATGGGGCTTGGTGAATTGAGTAACCATTTCTCGAGTTCCTTCACGCGAGCGTTGCTCGACGGCACTCGTGTACCCCACAATGTCTGGGACCCTCATAGCCTAACAACATCGAGACTTGGTGAACCCAGTAGCTATTTCTCGGTGTCCATTCAAGCGAGCGTTGCTCAACGGCGCAGGTGCCCCTTCAAGCGAGCGTTGCTCAACGACACTCATTTGCTCTGCAAGTCTGGGACTTTCATTGCCCAGCAATGAGTTTGGGAATCTGAAAGCCCTTTCTCGCAACAATAGGAGATGATGAAATTCAATGATGTTCCAAGTTGTCATTTCCTGGTGGCGAACTTCACGACGAAATTTGATATGTTGCGGCCTCACAGCGACATGTCGTTACTCAGGCGATGTTTCCTTCGACTACCTGTGAAGAATTCACTTCAGCAATTGCAGCCTATGCCAGAAAGGCGGTGCAGCCGAGGCGAGTTCGACGAGGATGTTGAAGCTTGAAGTGGGGGAGGATGTTAGGGACTTTTCGATTTACCCGAGCAACAACGAATCATGGCGGAATGTTCCCTACAAGTTTGTAAATATGTTTTCGCGTCCATTTAATTTTGCTTTTTATTATAGTCTGTACTTGTAAAATCTCTTGTGGGATCCCCGAGGGCCCACGGTATGAGTTGAATACATTTTGAGGTCATTCGATGCTTGGTGCATGCGTTATAGCTAAGCGTAACAATTTTCCTGCATTCGTCCTGGCCGTGGCCATGGAAAATTACCATCTCGCATGGTCACGATTTTGTCATGCTCCTCGTGCTTTTGGGAATCTTGGGGGTGGTACTTGGGGGTTAGGGGTCTCTTGTATAATGTAGGAGAGCGTTCCTAAACAAAGCGGTTGCCTTGGGCGAAGACGAACGAGTGGCCCATATGGGCATGCGACATGTTGATTTTCGCCCAAGACAATTGCGGAGCTCGTCCTACACCCGATTTTATGTTTTATTGCGTCCATAGTCCTGTAGTTGTTGTTTTACTTTACACCTTCAATACCATTCGACCAACATGGTCTTTTGGGGGCGCGGATATGGAGCGCGAGGTTGGCACGTGGACCAACGTATGTCCCGCGATGTTAAGTCGGAAAGCCTAATTTGGGACGAATTCGATATGATAGGCTTATCCCTTGCACGGGATGCAAGGGTGCCGAATGGGTTCTGCCGCTCTAAATAATTGGCCCATGACAATTTAGACTCAATATTATTGGAGGGTTTCTTCGTGCAATTATAATTTATCTAAGCAATCAACAATTGAAGCAAGAGCAATAAATAAAAGCATAAAGTAAATAAGGATGATTATGGATGTTCTAACGGTTCCTCCCGAGCCACCCGGCGAACAAAGGCCATCATCCTAAGGTTTTTAAGGAGCTTCGTCTCACTAAGGGTCTGCCAAAAAACATCTTGTAGGTTGCCGGTTCCATCAGTGCCTTCCCGGGGTTCTAGTCATCATCAACATTGCGTCGAACACCTCCTCTCTACGCATGCACCAAAAAGGGGCAGTAAGCGTGCTCGTCGCGAATCTGCCCCTAAACTTCTAATTTTACAAAACTAAAAGAAGAAGACCCCACACGACCCTTGGAGAAAGGTTTTAGGAGAGGGAGAAGTGAATTACAATAAGAATTCTCAAAAGGAAGGCAAGGGTACGCAGGCCTTATTTAAAAAATTTCAAAGCTGAAATTTCATAAATTTACAAGCAATCATCACAACCATGTTTTACACACATTCACATGCACATGAGCTCATCCATAATTATCCTTTCATGAATCACATCATATATGAAAAAGAAGAGAAAAAATAGAATCCAAAATTGCGTAAATCCGATCACATTCCCTCCCAAAATAGTTCAAACAAAACATGCTGATTTTTTTCGATTCTCGGGGCTGTTCAACCATGAACCCATGGGAAATTTGAGTTTAAATTCTGTCCAAAATCAATATGAAAAGTAGGCTTCCACCTTGATTCATCATATGAACCATGGAGCCAATAGAATGACTCAAAAAACCCCCGAAAACCAAAACCGGGCAACATGACGTTTAGGGAGCGAACGGTTCGTAAACATGATCAAAACACAAAATAAAAATTCCAAACTTTTGCTAAAGGTGGCTCTGATACCACTGTTGGGATGGGAATAAGAAAATGCAGTGGAAATAATAATTTAAAATTTGAAACCATCCTAAAAACAACCATATACTTTAGCAATATTAAGGAATTCAATCAACATCGGAGATGTGGGAGAAGGTATACCTCAAACGTACACGTCCTCCGATGATAGTCTACACCAAGCACCTCACAACAATAGGGGCAGCGAACACCGGAGCTCGTTGTGGCTCAACGGAGAAGCTTTCTCAATTCCGAAATCCACCTAGGCAAGGCCGGCCCTTCCACCAAGAACCAAACACCAAAAAGGGAGGAAGAGTGGATGAGAAAACCACGAAATGAGAGGGTAAATAAAAGAATACCTCGTTGTCCTTCTTGGACTCCTCCAAGAAGATGAAGTAGGCGGCACACCCAAGTAGAAGACACCTTCAATTCGGCTTCACCAAAAGCCTGGGGAAGGAAGAGGAAGATGGCTAGCCACTAAAGGAGAGGAGGAAGAACTCATTCACCAACTCCCATCCATGGGGTGCACGGCCACTATTTATTGAGAAGGGGAGGGGGGGGGTTACAAGGTAGACCTGCCCCCCCTAAAAATTCTCTCTTCGGAATTCAAAATTATGTGGTTTGCATCCAAATATAATTCATATTTTAATGGCTTCATAATTAATTTGAAATTAATTAAATCAAATAAAACATAAACTTTTATTTATCTCCATAAATTAAGAGCCTACAAATAAGAATGATAATTATCCAAACAAACCTCCCTAAAAGGTAGGAAAGTGGTTTATCTAAATAATTTAATATCTTATTTATTAATAGAATTATGATTTATCCTCATAAATCATATATCTATTAATTTGATGATTTATCTCCATAAATCATATTCTTATTAATTAGAATTTATCCAAATAAATTAATTCTTAATTAATCGATTAGGCTCATGGTTGAAAACTAATTTTCCCACCATGTATATTTGATTCAAAATCAAATTATATTTAATTCATAATTAAATATATTCCCGATCAAGTAGTTAATTAAATATTTAATTCATAATTATATTTAATCAACTACATGAAATATTATCATGTGTCAATCCCTACAATTTAGAGATGCCCCATAAATTAGGATTACCGAGGAACTCTTTCCTTGTGCATTCGTTCCTATAGGAAACAACTTTCCTATCTGGTCCATAAACGAGATCCGTGATCGAGTTGCAGCATGCCCATGCTAGTAGGCATATAGGGCCGCATTCAGACTTAATCTCATAAGGTTTGTTATGAGGTTAGCCTGTTGTGTGTGACCCATTAGGCCCCACACTAAGCCAACAGTGAGTTGTGCATAACAGAGAGTTGGATTCGATAGAACGACTTCTATTCGAATCTTACGAGCCTCCACTAAACCCCTTTAGTGTGGTCATGAGGGACTCTACTCACAAGTCAAGATTGACATCTAGCAACGTGTAATTTCCATCCGGATAGTGTGAGGTTCAATCTACAAGATCGAACGCCCTTCGGTAATTAGTTACTGTGCAACTAAATCCCTCGGTTACAATGTCCCGAACTTGGATAGGGTACGGAAGAAGTGTCAAACCCTAATACGATTCATATGTATTCCACCCTCCAAGATGTCATCTCAATAATGAAATGTCAGAAACATCTTCGTCACTTTCATGTCTACTCTAGCTAGAGATTCCCGAGTGGACACTTGCAGGGACACATATGATATTATCTTCTCTTACTAGGAGTAACCGATTCCATGTTGATTGCTCACCTACCACCATGAATTCTTCCCCATGCCCAGTAATACCCGATACATGATGTTGAGGGCCACATAAGGATAGAACCAAAGCAATGGGTCGTTACTCACAATGTAACCATGACAACCTCGGGTCCGAGGACTGTTTGGACCTACTATCACCCGAGGAACATCCTATTGGCACTCATGTAAGGATTCCATTATGTGTTCCTCGTGTAGGTCTGTTCAGTGAACTCATTTACTAATGAGCACCTGCACTTGTACATTAATGACGGCTCATAGGTAATTATGAGATCAGTTATCCCTTATCGTATAGGGCATATACCAAGTACACTAGTCTATCCGTAATCACCAATCCCCTAATCGGTGATCCTATGACTAAGATTATTTAGAACAGGAGCATTTGGATTCTAAGCCTCACAGGCATGATCTCATCATGTCCTTAAAATAATTTGCCCGAATTCTTGGGTTCATCATAATCTTTATAAATAAAGATACATCATATGATGAAAAGTTGCCTCATAAGGTTGATTACCCTTGAATAGTCCATTACATTGACATGTAATTGGCTCAAGGGCACTATTCTTTTCAAAAAGGAGGTGAAATGCTTCCTCATCCTCATCTCACTCAAGTGAAGCATCCTCTTGCCATGGCTATGAAGCCAGTTCAAAAGATTGCCTCATGAATGCTAATGATGAGGTACACTCTTCTTCTAGTCATGATAACAATAATGGTAGCATTAACTCATCTAGTTCTCATGACTTGCTTTATGATGAATTAATGGATGAATGTAAAAACATGTATGTTTTGCTTGTTAAAAAGGATAAAGAAAACTTAAGTCTTGATGGGATAACTAACTCAAGTCTTGAGAGGATGACAATAAGTGAATTGATCCTCGCAAAGCCTCTGAGGGCTCTCGCGGCGACAGGGAAGTGGTTTGGGTGTTTTGGGGGTGCGGAGGGGCAGATTGGGAAGAAGTTTTGAGTTTTGGCCGATTTGGATGAGTGGCTGGCTGGGTTGGCAATTGTATTACCTGGTTCGTCTCGTGTTTGTCCTGATTGGGAATAGGTTTTTACCTCCAGTGGAAGAATCGTGGATATTCTGGGAAGATCTTTGGGCGATTGGGAATTTCTTTGCTCGATCGGGATCACGTTTGGGCGACTGGGATATCCTTTTGCCCTTGCGTATCCCGACTGCCACGAGCCTTCCTGCTCCGGCGCCCGTCTCTTCCACGGGTGGCTCCTCTCCGGCGGGGTTCGGGTGAGGTGAAGAGGCGGTGGGGTTCCCGGGCGGTGGCTGTTGGCGGACGGGAGGCTTTGAGTGGCGGCGGTCTGCGCATCTAGGGTTCATCAAAACCTAGGTTTTCCTGAGGTTTTTTTGCTCTTCCGGCGTGGTTCCTGTGGGTTCTTCTCGTTGGTCTTGTCCTCTCGTCGGTGTAGTGGTTTGCTTTCTCCGGTATCTTCGTCTGTTCGGCGGCTGGGGCTTGGCGGAGGGGTTTTATTTTTCTGGGTGGTGGTCTCTCCTTCGGCTGCATTGCTGTGAGTTCTCCATCGTCTTGTTCGTTGTGGCGGTCGTCTTCGGGTGATCCTTGGGTGCTGTACACTAGGGCAGCCCTCTCTGTCAAAGTGCTACGAATTGGTTCCTGCGGTGGTGCTGTTGCAGTGGTTCTCTTCCTCCTGCAGACTGAGTTCTTCTTCCTTCTTCATCCGGCGGCCATCTGTGTTTTGCTTGGCTTTTGGGCAGTTTCTGTTCCAGGGAGATGGACCATTTGCTGAGATTTGGATCTTTTGCTGATCTTGGTTCTTACTGATTTCGGGCAAACTGGGGAATAGGCTGATATCCGGCAATCGGGTGTTCTTCTGTGCTGAAATCTCCGGCAGCGTTCTGGTCATTCCTTTATGCTTGCCAGGATTGTGGTAATTTGCTTTCCTATATTCTCTTTATTGTTGTCTCTATTTTATGATTGTTGCTAGATACCGTGGCGAGCTCTGGGTCTTCAGTGGGGGTGTTAGCAGCTGCTCGTGCATCGCTATTATTCATGGCTCGAAATTCTAAGTCGGCGAGGGGTGCTCGTCGAGGTGGGAGGATCGTGGTTGCCTCGTCAACCCAGAGGGTTGATGGCTCGGGAGGAGAGGTATCAGTTGTCCCCTCTGATGTTTTTGTGGATGTTCAGGATTATAATTCAAAGTTGCTTGAGGCTTCATGTGAGGAATCGGTGACTCTTCCACTGATGAAAACTCAGGCAGTCTCGAAGGGAAGCAATGCTGTTGTGGATGTTTTGCCTTCATCCGTTGAACGGATGCATGAGCCGTGCAAGCTGCTTGGAGAAGGGAAGCACATGATATCTAGCTTGGATGTGGAGGCCTTCCTGCCTCTCCAAAGGCTGAGTTGTAATGGTCCAGCCATCCGTGTGTCTGCTCCCTTGGTTGAGGAGGAGCCTTGTGGCTCTGGTGATCCTCAAGGGAAGGCCTGCTTAACTTGTTCGAGCGGTGTGTTAGACAAGGAGGATGGACAGACTATCACAAATAATCTTTCAGATATTGGAGGTAAGCTTCGAGCTACGTCTGAGATTCCGGATATGATGGTCACCCCAAAGCCATGGTCTTCATTGTTTTCATCGCCCGTGACACAAGCAGATTGCTCATTGAAGTTTGAAGAACCCAACTTCCAGAAGGGAGATTTTGTAGTTGATGTGTCCGATGAGGAGCTAGATGCTGGGGGTCATCACTGGATATATGCGTTAGTGGGCCATTTTATTGGTGCTAAGCCTTTTTTCCCTACCATCAGAGAAAGAACATTAATGTTGTGGCGTCCAAAAGGTGATCTAGAGGCTTTCTTCCTCCCAAGTGGTTTTCTCATCTTCAGATTTACTCAAGAGGAGGATATGCTCTCAGCCTTAGAAGGGGGACCTTGGTTTATCCAAGGGAAGATATTACTGATTAAAAGATGGTCACCTGGTATGAAGCTTGTGAGGGAATCATTGTCTTCCATCCCCTTATGGGTTAAAATTCATGATCTTCCATTGGAATTTTGGAGTGCCTCAATTATTGGAAAGGTTATGAGTCGAGTTGGTAAGCCCCTTTACATGGACAATCCTACAGCTACTAAGAGTCGTATAGGGTATGCCCGCATTTGCATTGAGATGGAGGTTGGAGCAGGCCTTCCTGATAGCCTCAGCTTCATAGTGAGGAATGAAAAGTATGAGATCCATCTGGAATATGAATGGAAGCCAAGTAGATGTTCAAATTGCTCTTCTTTTGGCCACTCTGATAATAAGTGCCCCACCTTAGCCAGAAAGTTGGCATCTAAATGGGTTCCAAAGAAGCAGGACACGAACCGCAGTGTGGATGAGGTACCGCATCAGGAAAGTTATGGACTGACACGGTATGAAAAGGGAGAAACCAGCAGGAAGCATGAGATTGAAAAGCGGCATAGGGGTTCTTTAGATGATCGTCAGATGACTGTTGGTCAGGTGCGGGCATCAGAGTTTCCACCGAAAAGCTCTACTAGTAAAAGTAAGGTATCAGGGGTGGCTCAACGTGCTGATAAACAAAATGATGGACTGCTAGAAACAAGGAATTTTTTTCAGGTCCTTGATGATGGAGAATGTGCAGCACCAAATACTATGTTTTCTCTCTGTGGAAGTGATAAGTGGGAGATAAATCTAGATAAAGGGGGCCGAGCACCCTCCTCTATTCTTCATCATGATTAGCATAGCTTCATGGAACGTGTGAGGATTAAATTCCTTGTCACGACGAGTTGCAGTGCGTAGCAGTATTAACTTGAATAATCTCAGCTCAATTTGGCTTCTTGAAACAAAGGTGAAATGTAATAGAGCATCTCAAATTATCCAGTCTGTTATAGGAGGATGGAAGTATTTTTTTAATCATAACTCAGCATCAAATGGGCGCATTTGCTTAGCTTGGGATCCTACATTGATGGACTATCACACTATATCAGAATCAGATCAGTCTATCTTTGGTAAGGCTACGATGCTTGGCTCTGATATCTTATTTTTCTTCACTGCGGTTTATGGGAGAAATGAGGAGCAAGACAGACGACGGATGTGGGATCAACTGAGTGGCCTTCGGCCCTTAGTTGATGGTCCTTGGGTTGTCATGGGCGATTTCAACACCGTATTTAATTCTCTAGAGAAAGTAGGGGGTCGACACTTTCCTCCATCGGCAGCTACTCAGATAGAAGATTACTTGGATAATTTAGTGCTCTTTGATCTCAAATGGACAAGATGCAAATACACTTGGACTAACAACCAGATTGGCTCTAGCAGGATAATGTGCAAGTTGGATAGGGTGCTAGTGAACGCAGATTGGCTCTCCTTATACCCTGACAGTGAGGCAGTCTTCCATAACCTGGGAATATCTTATCACTCTCTTGCTTTACTTCGATGTCAGGAATCCGAGCGAAGGAAATGCCCATTTAAGTTCTTTAATCAGTGGATCCATAAACATGACTTTCTGAATGTAGTTGAAGAGGCTTGGACTCAGCCTGTAATCTGTAGAGATGGTAGAAGACCCTCACCTATGTTCTCTCTGGTTCAAAAGCTTAAGCTTGCCAAGCATTCCATCAAATAGTGGGTCTATATTAATCACATCCGAGACACTGCGGAGAAGAGGAAATTAGTAGATCACCTTGAAGTCCTGCAGACTCGAATTCAGCAGAGTCCACTTGATAACGCTTTACACAAGGAGGAAAGAGAACTGAGGGGGCGGCTTCAGTCTTTTCTGAATGATGAAGAAGCAAGCCTGAAGCGGAAATCTAGAGTCCAATGGTTCAAACTTGGGGATTCCAACTCTAAGTATTTCTACAGGGCCTTTAAGCAGAGATACCACAAGAATGCTATCCACTCTATTGTGAATGATTTGGGGCAGCGGGTATACGGTGATCAGGTGAATCAAGAAGCGGTGAATTTCTTTAATAACCTGTTTAATGCTCCATTTGATCATGTAGATTTCTCGGGGCTCAAGATTCATAGAAGATTGAAGCAAGAAAGCATTGAACTTCTGGGAAAACCAATCCACGTTCAAGAGATACTGGAAGCTATTCGGCAATTGCCTAATAACAAAGCTCCAGGAATTGATGGTTTTACCAAAGAATTCTTTGTGGCCACGTGGGGAATCATTGGGAAGGATGTTATTAGAGCTATCCAGAGCTTCTTTGATTCCAAATGCCTCCTTCAGGAAATCAACATCACTTCAATAACATTAGTGGCAAAGAAGAAGCGCCCTGATACTTTTGCAGATTATCGACCCATATCGGTATGTAAAATAATTTATCGATTTATCTCTAAAATCATTGCAAACAGGTTGTAGAAGATCCTGGATGAATTCATTGGTCCCAACCAGCATGCTTTTCTGAAAGGCCGTCTTATCCAAGAAAACATTGCTCTATATCATGAGCTTATGACTGGATATCACTTGCAGCGAGGGTCACCTAAAATGGCAGTCAAGATCGATCTTCATAAAGCTTATGATTCAGTCATATGGGATTTCCTGCTTGAACTAATGAGACAATATGACTTCCCTAGGATTATGATTAGCTGGGTCAAAGCATTCATCTCCAATCCCAAATTTACAATAATGTCTCATTAGTTCAAGCAGGAAAGTTATGGTTTCTTTCAGAGTAGCAGAGGTCTTCGTCAAGGATGCCCCATGGCTCCATACCTGTTCATCCTCACTATGCAGTATTTTTCGGATCTATTGGATGATCAAGTTGCATCTGGATGGCTTACACCACACCATAGCTGCCTAACTCCACTTGTTACCCATCTGTCCTTTGCTGATAATCTATTTTTATTCTCCAAGGCAGATATTATGTCAGTCACGATATTAAAGGATTGCCTGGAGCACTTTCACCAAGTTTCAGGACTGCGTACGAGGAACTTGAAATCCCACTTATACATCTCTAGCACATCCCCGGAGCTGAGGGCTTCTATTGCTACGGTGTTGGACATGCCTTTTGGTTCTCTACCGGTTCGATACTTGGGGATTCCTCTACTATCGACTAGGCCATCATTCCAGGACTGCCAGCCCCATATGGATAGCATTGCATCACAAATCAATGGATGGACTAGTAAATGTTTCTCTTTTGCAGGTCGCTTGGAGCTTATCAAATCTATTTTGATGGGGAAGATATTATATTGGTGCTCTTCTTTTTCTCTCCCTCAACAAGTTATTATCCGTATTGAGCAGCTCTTGGCCCAGTTCCTTTGGTCTGGCCGATTGCTCAAGTGTAACCAGCGGATCGCCTGGTTGTCCGTGTGCAAACCAAAAGAAAAGGGTGGATTGGGGCTGAGAAATATCAGGAAGCTTAATCAGACATGTATGATGAGATACGTATGGGCCATTGCATCTAAGAAAGACTCACTTTGGGTGTGATGGGTTCATAGCAATTACTTGAGGGAGCACTCTATCTGGACTCGCCAGGTCCCTTCTACGCTTGCCTGGGTGACAAGGAGCATTTTCAATGTTAGATATCTTGCTCTACCATTCATCAGGCACCACATAGGAAATGGCGAGGGTACTAGGCTATGGCATGACCCATGGCACCCTGATGGGATTCTCTTTCACATTGTCAGACGATACCCTTATAGTATCCCTGCTCTCTCTACTGATCTGGTATCTGATATCCTTTCCCCTGAAGGGTGGAACACGGTTGGTTTCCACCATTCATGCTTATTCGATGCATGGCTAAGCTTACACCAGATCCGACTTCATGATAGACATGGGTGTGAAGCCATTCTTTGGACAGCTTCCCCATCAGGTACTTTCAGCCTTAAGTCGGCATACAACAAATTGACTTCCACTGAACCTAATGTAGCTTGGCATAGTTTGCTATGGTTTAAAGGCCATGTACCTCGATTCTCCTTCATCTCATGGCTGGCTTTCTGGAGAAGGCTCCCAACATTTGACCGCACGCGTGGATGGGGAAAGCAAGGGCCAAATATTTGTTACCTATGTAGAGAAGATAGCGAGAGCATAGATCATATCCTATTATGCTGCACTTACTCTTAAAAGATCTGGCGCAAGGTACTTGGGTTGATACCACATGGAGATACCTTGGCAGATTGTATGCCATGGCTTCTGCATCATTTTGGCGGCTCCTCTGAAGCCAAGTTATTGAGAAAGCTTCTTCTCACTACCACTATTCACCATCTGTGGAGAGAGCGGAATCAGCGGATGCATGAGGAAGGACACTTATCTTGGGAGGCCCTTGCCAAACATATCCTGGATGACACTATGCAGAAGAGGATTAGGGGCACCACTAGGGATGCAGAAAACTGATATGCTGCGTCTTTTGTTTATTCATGCACTTCTATTTCTTTTGTTTTTCTTACATGAGATGTTGCCTGTCTCGGGCTATGGGATTCAGTGTTGCCTATCATTTTATCTTGGTTATTGTCTTTTTCAGGCTGTGGGACTTAGTGCTTATTCCTATTTCTATGTTGCAAGACGTGTTGGTATGATTGTGAGCCTTTCCCCGGCTGTGGGATTTATTGCTTATTACTTGTTTCAATTTGTGAGGTTTCGGTCATCATGACTTGTGTGCCTTTCCCGGGCTGTGGGATGTCTTTCTTTTTAGATTGCTACGTTTGTATCGTAGTGGGACCATCAAGCCTAGGTTTTGGGTCTCGACCTTGCTGATGGCTATGCCGTAGGTGAGGTTCACGACTCTTTTGTCCTAGGGTGATTGGTTACTGAACTTGACATGTACACATTTTGTTCATTATTAATACAATACACTTGCCTTGTTGCAAAAAAAAGAAAACTTAAGTCTTAGCTCTCATTTACATGATGTAAAATTAGAAAATGAGAAGCTAAAAATTAGTGTCTCTAATCCATGCCATGATACTTTAAGTATTGATAGTAAGGACTTGAAAACAAAAAATTACATTTTAAAGAATGAAAATAGAATGTTGAAAACTCAATTGCATGCTATTCATAAATCCATGAACGACTTGAAAAATGATGTTATTTTTCTAAATAAGAATGTTAATAATTTATCTAGTAATTCATCCTCTAAGAATTCTAGAAATACAAATGTTTCAAGTACGAATGCTAACACTCATCATCATTTTCATGTTAAGCATTCTTCTTTTAAACCTCATGTCCAAAACAAAAAGTTTCATGGAAATTATTTTTCTTGTGGTATCTATGGTCACTCAATCCATAATTATGCCTTCAAGAGAAATCCAAGTGTTGCTAGGACACTTTGGATTCCTAGACCGACTCACCCCCAAGGACCCAAAGCAACTTGGGTATGAAAGATTTCATGTTCTCTTGTAGGGGGAACAACCACACAAGGATGAGTTGATGATGGGAGATGCATAAGGACTCAAAGCTACAGAAACACAAAATTGCAACTTCAAGTCATCGTGATGTCATAAGTATGGAAATTGGCATCTAGGTATATTTGGTATCATCTCCTACCTATCCTAGATTTCATTTGAGTTGGAATATATGATACATGAGTAATCTTGAGTTGGTTTCTCCGCTCTAGATAGTGTTTTAAAAAAGATTTTTGATTTTTGATTTTTGATCTCTTCGGAGACCTATGTAGCTTATAAAGGGCTAATGCGACCTTGCGCTTCTAAATCGTAGGCTAATTGTGGCCTTTCAATTTTCAACCAATAGGTAGGGTTGGAGATCTAATTTTCAAGTAATTCATGTTTCGAGAAAATTCGTTTTGGTTTCATGACGATCCATTTCGAAACGGATTTTAAGCTACTTAGCAAAGTAGATTTTGAAATCGATATTTGATTCCCTCTTTGCTATTTAGTACAATAACTTGTTAGTAGTCACACTTTCATTATGATACTAATAATTATTACTTGCAAGTTATTGGTTTTGTTACAGAAGGCTAGTAGGAAGAAATTGGGAAAGAAAGTGAAATTTTGGAATTTCTCAAGAAACGAGGTATGAGTTTCAATTCGGCAAACTTCTTGCTTAACACCTCAATTTTCTTGATGAAATGATTTTCATATGATTATGAATGAGTTTACATGAAAATTCCTTGCTTCCCACCCAACGGCCAGCCCTCCCTAGGGTTTAGGGGCATGCCCTAGGGCTGCCACCAACCCCAAACCCCAAGGAAGCGCCCCACGATCAAACCTATACATCTAAAACGAACAATATCATGCATTAAAGGAAATATACAAAGCAATTTCATCCTCCGATCCCACCTACAAGGATCTGCAGCCCCTAATCCTACATTTAGGGATTTGGGAAAGAACCACTCACCTAGGATCCGTTTAGGGATGAGGAAGACAATGAAGAAGCCTCGCGTCGAATCCGATCCGACGAAGTCTCCGATCTCCGGCCGATCCCTCTCCGATTGCCCCCTCTCTCACTCGCCTCCTTGGGTAGCATGCGGCTCCTCCTTGGAGCCGTACGCCCCTAGTGGCACCTTTTTTTAAAAAAAATAAATAAATGCCAAATTACCTATTTTCCCCTCTTCACTTAACTCGACCCAACTTGCTCAAAATGAGTCTGATTCGAGCCCCGATCGCACCCTCGGACTCGGCTCGAACCCAACTCGACCTAACACAATAATTAACTCTAAATTTTGGTAATTTAAATTGAGCAAGGGTCTTACCTCGATCAACTCCGCACGTACCATTACGCATCACACTAATCCTGCTAAAACCAATATACAAAAGTTTAATAAATTTTGTGAGTATTACAGAGGGAAAAGCGAAGCTGCCTTTGTCGTAGGAGGATGCACATGGAAACGACGATTGAGGACACCCTCTCTGCGGAAATGGGAGGCACCACCTCAAGGTCAATAAGAAAGCCATCCCTTACCTTTTTAGGAAGGTCGGCCTCAAAAAAATCTAATCCGGGGCCAAAGAACTATCCTTGCTCTCTTGCCCTGTCGAACCCCTCAAAGCATGCCATGAGGGCGACATCCCGAAAACAATGTGCCTCGTCTTCAAGAGTTTGCATCTTCCCCTCAAAATCGTGCACTATTAGCCTCGACTTCTCCACTTCGGCTCGGGCACCTTAAGTTTCAGTCGTTAGATGAGAACCCTCCCTCGTAGCCATAGTAGCTCGACATCTGCAGTAGCTCAACGCTTGCAGTTGCTTGACATCTACAGCAACTTGGCACCTAGAACAACTCGACAAGAGGATAATATATTCCTAGAATTCAATCTATGTCTACCTATCAGACCGAGATCAGAAGCCGACACTCCTTTGAACTCGGTATGAATTCCTCGGACTCCGACCAAGCTCGGGCGCTATGGATTGGACTAGTACCTTTGGGCCTGGCCGAATTAGGACTAGAAGCACCTACATATGAGAACCAAACGCTAGACAAGAAAGATGGCTTAGCCCGGGGGCTCCATCCAACCATGAAACGATACTTCTATCCTCATTGATTACGAGGAATTTGTCATTCATGAGCTGAACATCTCAGGGATCAGCCTCGACCCATTCTGAGCAACATCCCTATTAGATTACTAGGCGATATTATGACCAATGATCCCTCATCCTGCATTATATACAGATACGACACACCTCACGTACCCTAGATTCCAATTTCTATTACCTCCACCTCGAACATATTCTGACTTGAGTGTCAGAGTATCTTTTGCAAGTCCCCCTGTGACTCGAATGACCTACACTAGAGGGGGGGGGTGAATAGTGTGTTTACTAAAAACTTAACCTAAATCCGGTTTTAATCAATTCTTGATTACTTAGGCAAGTGCTCAAATAAACTAGATAAATGCGAAAGCAAGGTAAATATGGCAATTGAGGAAACACAAGTAAAAATAATGCAAACAAAGAGATTTATAGTGGTTCGGCCCAAATGCCTACTCCACTACCTAAGCACCTCACTTAGGATTTCCCACTTAGCTTTACTAGATTAATTTGTTTCCTTACAATGATGCATTTATACCGAAAAATCTCCGCTCTCAACCCGAAGGAACTTCCACACTCGGAATTCTTCGACTTCCTACCGAAAGCACTCTCCCACCTCACAATCCAAAGGAAAACAAATTCAATCCTAGTAAACTAACTAAACCGGTGGACTTATGCCTTACAACCAAGGCAACCACCCAATCAAACAAGCCTAGCACCCTAGGTTCACATAAGTTTACAACAAATAAACCTCAAAAATATACAAGTATTTATAGGGAAGTAAAGAGTGAAGCTCAGGTAAACTCCACTCAACGACTCAAAAAATAGTCGTTGAGATTCCGTTGGTCCGAGGTTTGGTCGACCGAACCTTTGGCCGGTCAACGACCAAACCTTCGGCCGATCATCGATCGAATCGCTACTGTGAGTTTTTAGACCTAGTTCGGTCACTTGTCGGTCACAGGTCGGACGAACGAACAGTCGACCAAACCTTCGGCCAAAACTGCACTGTATGTAGTCTTCAGCAAGGTCTGATCTTTCACAAGTCTTATTTTTTATTAACTTTATTTATTTTTATTTTTCATTAACTTTAAAACATAAATGTTAAATAAGGAAGTACCTCCATTTGAATTCAATAAAAATATCAAAAAAATTAAAATCCGTAAGGATCATAATCTAAATTTTGGGGTCTAGTACTAATTTATGGAAATTAGAAATTTTAAAATCTCCCAGGTAAAATATGGATAGGTTAATGATTTCTAAAAATTACTTTAAAATAGGTCTTTAACTTGTTTCTAACTAAGGAATAATTATCGAGACTTTTGGTGCAAAGAAAATGTCTAAATCATGTAGCTCTCCAATGAGCTCCCTAGACTTTAGAAAATTTCTAGGCCATTTTTTGATTTTTTTTGGTTTTTAAGTTTTCGGGGTTTGGGTTTTAGTTTTTGAGTTCTTATGCATCAAATAGAGGATATACATATTATATAGACACTCTAGACCTAGACTCAAACTTCTCGATGAATCCCGAGCGTCCTTGCCGATTTCTCTGATTTCTTTGATTTTTTCAATCGGGGACGTTGGTCGCATGAAAACCGATATGGATCCTGAAAATATTTCTTGCTCAAATATTATTTTCATGTTTGTTATCATCAAAACCAAAATTAAGACCAAGGTTGAAAATCTTAGGCCAACACCCCCCCTGCCAGAGTTGCACTTAACCAGGAGATGCACCAGATCGGACCGCATCACTCTAACTTCAGGCAAGAACAGGTGTGACTCTTGGTTTCAGGGAGAAAAGCTTATAAATAGATAGAATATCCTTTTCTAGCAGACTCGGGATCCACATATCACCAAAGCTACTACTAAAGCTAAGAATACTAATGGTAATGTTATTGGTCAGAACATATCATTCAGCAAATGGTCAAAGATCTCGCCCACTACCTACTACAAACCGATGAGGACAAGCTTTTTTAGAAAATGACGATGCATGGCACCTACACTTCTAGTTCCTTTTATTCCTCACTAAGCTTTTGGGTATTAATGATTTGGTCGCAATTATCCTTCTAATTTCTAATTTCATTGATTTTTTCGATCGCGAACGTCGCACAAACCGACTTGTAATCTGAAAATATTTCTTCATGAAACCATTAGTTCCATGTTTGTTATCATCAAAACCAAGACTAAGACCTAGGTTGAAAACCTTAGGCCAAGAATCTCCCCCTTTTTGATGATGACAAACATCCTTAAGAAAATATTTTCAATAAAGCACAATGAAAGTCAATCATGGGATTTCTCCCCCCTATCTTCAAGCATATCTAAATAAGAATTATTTTTCATGAAAACCAAAGCAAACCAACTCAGGGGATGAAAACCGTTGGTGAAATAACCACACTGGAAAGGGGGGTTGAATAATGTGTTAGCTAATTCTAGGTTCCATTATCTATGTTTACTTGTAAACTCCTTAACAACCAATTTCTATTTCTCTTGATATGAATGCTTGACAAGTATGTGAGAGTGATTCAAAAGCAAGTAGACAAGCAACACAAACACAATATGTATAGTGGTTCGGCAATAAAAATAGTGTTGCTCTAGGAATAAAAATAGTGTATTGGTGTCTCTCACCAATGATTCCTAAACCAAATCCTTTATAAAAATAGTGTTTCCCTAAGAATAAAATGAGGACTCATATCTCAACCCTTTGAGAAAGCCTTAACAACTATTCTTATAGCGAAACACAATTCTATAACTACCTAAGGTGTTTCTCTAGCACACCCTACAAGCTATCTTGGAAATCACAATCAAACAACTTAAGGAAAACAAGTTTAAGGAGGAAGAATATTAAATCAAACTTGAGAGCTCCTTTCTTAGCCTTCAATCACTTCAACTCTTCAATGTGGATAAAGGAATTCGATGTGAGAGTTGAACCGTGAAGAATGCCTTGAGAAGGATGTCAGCATTTGAGAGATAGGGCACACTTGAAGCCTTGAATGCTTGTATATGAACTCAAAGGTATAGTTAAGGAAGGTAGTGTTGGTGAAATGGCCTACACTACAGGGGAGGGGGTGAATAGTGTGTTTGCTAATCTTAAGCATAATTTTGATTTTAAACGTTTCTTACAAATTTTACGTTAATGCTCAAATCAATAAGATAAATGCGGAAGAGAATAAACGAGTAATCAAACACAACCAAGATAAGCAATGTTGACACAATGCGATTTATAGTGGTTCAGCCCTAATGTCTACTCCAATACCTAAGCACCTCGCTTAGTATTTCCAAACTTGACTTTACTAGATTATGAGTGTTTCCTTACAATAAGGAATTTACACCAAAGTGTCTCTGCTCTCAACCTAAGGCACTTCCGCACCCGAAAGTCTACGCCTTCTTACCGAGAGCACTCTTCCACCTCAAACCCTAAGATACAACAATCACGAATCCTTGTAAATCAATCTACCTGGTGGACTTATGTATCAAACACAAAGGCTACCAGCCAATCTAACAAACCTAGCAACCTAGGTTTACACAAGCTCAGATACAATGAAATAAACAATAATCAATCCAAAGTATACTTAGCTCCAAAAGAAACTCCCTAGTCCTCTTGATGCCTCAAGGTGACGAATCAATGATGTTTAAAGGCTATATCAAGCACTACTACAATTATCGCAGTCACCGGCGGCTCATGCCATGGCTGAACCGTATGTACCGACTATCACGGACAGTGTGGACCGTGGCAAAACGCCGCCACTGATAAGTTCGTCTAAGATAAGTTATGACGACTTGTGTTAGCCGTCACAAGTAATCAGCAGCGACAGCCACAAGCACTGTCGGTGATTTAAATAAATTAGTGACGGCCGGGCCGTCACTAATTTAAACACATCAACCACGGCTCAGAGCCATCGGTGATATTATTTGCAACCGTGATATTTGGTGCTGCCCAAGCCATAAGCCATTTATGATACGCTTTGAGTCACGGCCTAGTAACGGCCAACTGTGGGTAAGTCGTGGCTGAAGTTATATCCTGTAACTGAAAAAAATTAAAAATTTGAAAATTCATGTATACAATAATATTTATACATTACAATCTATTTACAACCAAAATTTGCAACCACAAAACATCATACACATACATTTTCAACCAATCATACAAGTTTTACTTAAATATCATTAATCTAAGCATCAAACCGGAGGCAAACAAGTATCAAATATCAAATGTAAAGTATATATACAACTACAAAGTACATAAACAACTATAAGCCTCAAACATAGGCAAACAAGTATCAAAATATCAAATGTAAGTATATGAACATCTATCAAGTATCTAAGCCTCAAATGGAGGCTAACAAGTATCAAAACATTATCAAAATACAATAAACTAAAATCTCACGGCTGTGGTGGAGGCGATGGAGACGATTGGGTCGGGAGTGTCGACTGGGTCGAGGAGGATGACGATTGGAACATCATCTGTAGAAGGCCCGAGTGGGATGCAATCTGAGTAAGTAGGGCCTGCATGTTTTACATCGTCTGTCTCAAGTCATCGTTCGTCCTTCTCTGCTCCATCGCATCTCTTTGCTCCTCCATCGCTTGCCTCTACTCCTCCATCGTCACTATCTGCTGTGTTAGCTCGGACTCCAAGGTCGCCATCCGGCTCTGGTCATGCACCCAAGATGTCGAGGGCTGCTCACCCACAACGGGAGGGTCGGTGCCCCAAGTGGCCCGAACACAACGCGTGCTTGGCCACTGTCTGCAAAGCCATAAACACGGCTGTGCTCCTAGCCACCTATGGCCTCGACCCATGCTCCTGCGTCAAACTTCTACGGCGTGCCTCCGCGCTCTATCACGATACGCGTGTATGTCTCCTACACACGTTTATATTTTAAATACTACATATATATAAACTATAAATATAAATTGCATAAATCAAATAGACATAAATACTTACCATGATGATCGAGGCTCTACTATCGACGTAGTCCCCCGCTCCTTGTCGCCGATGGTGAGTGCGCTTAAACACCTGCATCTGCAAGGGGCGTTGGACAGTGTCATCATCCGCCACCCGCGTCTTACATTAGAAAACAAATACAATAGTATACACAATATATAATTTAATTAAGAGTAAGGAAATTATACATACCATACGACACTCATGCACCGCAAAAGACACGGAGCCACTAGTGTGGCGTGCCCCCGTGCCATCCCCCTCGGACATGCGGTTTCTCGACATTGTCCGGGAGACCTCCTGCCACTCAGGCGTGTCCCACCACTCAACAAGCTGGTCCAACACAAGTCCAAGAATCCACTCGAGTGTGTGTCCCTGAATTTGTGTGGCCCCAGCTGCCTCATCACGATTTTACGAGCATGGTGAAGCAGCTCGTTGTAGCGAGCGTGGGCAACGCGCTCCCATGCAGCCTCTACAAAAGTAGTCTGGTCCTCCGGCCATGTATAATGTGCCTGCAAAAAAATAAATAAATTATTATCGATCGATATTTAACATTAACA
Organism: Canna indica; assembly: GCA_034359265.1. Classification (NCBI taxonomy): domain Eukaryota; kingdom Viridiplantae; phylum Streptophyta; class Magnoliopsida; order Zingiberales; family Cannaceae; genus Canna; species Canna indica. Next base: position 20,387,663 of record CP136892.1, read on the forward strand.
TTAACATTAACAAAAATAAATATACTTACTAAGAACTCTCGCCATAATAAATTCATATGCTCACAGAGCACGTGAGACCATGTAGGCCACGCCCCGTGCATGAACTTTCGGATCGTCCCCGCTATCATGCGTGGGGCGTCCTCCTGCTCAAACCTGCACCAAATATAGTACAATTCTATATTATGATATATTGAATTATAAATAAATTATAAGGAATAATTAATGCATCTATTTACCTGCATCCACGCACACTAACTAATCTGCGCGACTTTCCCTCGAGTGGTCGAGGAAGAATTCTGTTAGGCCCTCATGGCTTACATCTCGATGTCGATGGATCTGGATCGACTGAAGGGATGATGGCCAGATCAGGTGAGGGAATAGTGGACGGATCAGGTGAGAGGATGGTGGCCCGATGTGGGGGGATGGTGGCCGAAGGTGGGGGGGGGTGGTGGCCGGATCAAGTGGGGGGATAGTAGGTATTAGTGAAGGGTCAGGGGTGGCATGTGGTAATTGTCGGGGGTTACTCCTGCGAGGAATGCCTCTTCAAGAACACACTTCTCGAACCATAGCTGTAAAAATGAGTATAATTAGATTATATATAATAGATTAATAGATATATTTAATAATTGAATATATACTTCATATTTACATTTATTCATTATCGTCATCATCATCCGTGTAATACTCTTCTAATTCCTCTTCTTCTATATCAGAATCTTCAAATTCTTCTTCTTCTCCCTCATCATCATTCTGTCCTTCTTCCTCAACTTCATTATCATCGTCATCAACATATTCTACTTCCAATTGAACGAACTTTGTGTCATCATCCTCGAATATTGCACTAACTCGGTCGACTTCGGAAGGATCCTCTTCTTGATAGAAGTCATCTGTTGGCTCATTCTCTCCAGCTATCGGGTCAATTTTTCCTCTCGCTTTAGTCTTTCTTTCGAGACAGATACTGCATATAATATACTTGTTCAATTTGAGATGGCTCATTTGAAGCCAATTTTGATTTGTAATTGACCTCGACCAGTTTCTACTTTGCATGAACTCTCATGCCCCTATCCCTTGTATCGAACCAATAACATTTAAAGAGGGCAACTAATTTCCATTCGGAAAATTGCAATTCTATGACTTCTTCCAACAATCTGTAAAAGTCAACATCACATTCAGCATACGTTGTCCCTTTGACCCAGACCCCGACATTCATAGTCTTCTTTGTAGATGAATATTCAAGTGTGTGAAATTTATATCCATTAACAAAATAACCATAATTACGCTGTACAAGTCGTGCCGATCCGCTAGAAAACTCAAAGATTTGGTTATCTATTTCGCCTCTATGTTTTGTACAAGTATGTTTTATTCATGGATGTATTAGATTTGATTAAATGTTTGGATTTTGGTGTTCTAGGGGCCGGCCGAGTAGAGGGAAAAGGGGAAAGGTCATGCCGAAATTTTCCCCAATTCCCTCACTTGGTTTAAACCCCCTTTAGATCATTTAAATTTAAATTCATGTAGATTCGGGATTCGATCGATGTAGTAGCTGATCAAGATTCCTTCTCCCTAATGCCTTGAGTGTGGGCAAAATGGCAACACTAGATGGGGGGTGAATAGTGTGTTTACTATACGATTCGCCTAAATTCATTTTTAAACGATTACTTAGATCGATTAGGCGATTTGCAATTCAATGATTGTATGCGGAAGCAATAATAATTAAGCAATTTAAAATACACAAGATATCAATGCAAACACGAATAATTTATAGTGGTTCGGCCCCAATGCCTACTCCACTACCTAAGCACCCCGCTTAGTATTTCCAAACTAGTTTTACTAAATTAGTTTTTGTTTCCCTTACACAGAGGACTTTTCACCGAAGAGACGCACTCTCGACCTAAGACACTTCCGCACCCGGAAGTCACTGCCTTCTTATCGAGAGTCCTTTTCCACCTCAATCGTAAGGGACAACTAAACTAATCCTAGTAACAACTACATTTTACACAAGTGGCTTTACTCCTTCTACACCAAGGATACCACTTCACACAGAAGACCAAACACTCGGTCTTCTACCGACACACAAATTAAACACAGTTTAAATAACAGTTAAAATACAATTGAAAAGAGCTAAAGAATGAAACCAATAGAGAAAGCTCTTTTGCAATCATTCAATCCATCAACTCGTCAAGGGGTAGAGCTTGAGTCAACACCCGAATTGAGGCAGCAGCTGGTGCTTGAAGAATGAACTCGACGGAGAAGCAGAGCGCAAGCTTTAAATCTTTTGGAAGGCTCTAAATCTTGCTTTTGAATACTCAATGAACTCTATTATAATCAAGGAAGAGTGTTAGACAATTTATATGAGGGTATATTTATACCCTGGTGAAAAAACGACACTCAACGGATGGAAATCTCTCCGTTGTAGGCCGCTGGTCGAAGCGCCGGTTGATCGGTCATTCGACCGCTGCAATTTTCCCTGTGGTTGGTTAACCGACGCGTGCAGCGTCTTTGCCTATTCGCAGGTCGGTCGACCGCCAAGCCTACTGCCCATTTTGGGCTTCGGTCGGTCGACCGAACCTGAGCTAAAGAAGGCAGACAGCTTATGTTCTGCCTGGTTCTTCTGGTTCAGTTTTCACCAAGTCTACTTAAATAACTTTATAACATAATAACTTTAAAACATAAATGTTATATAAGGATTATACTCCATTTGAGTTCAATAAAAATATCTAAGAAATCAAAATCCCTAAGGATCAAAATCTAATTCTTGGGATGTAGTATAAAAAGGAAATTTCCTAATCTTACGTGTCAAATAAGGATATGCTAAAGGCTTCTAAAAAATACTAAAAAATACCTCGTTATCTAGTTTTGACCCAAGGAATAATTACCTTCATTTTTTATTTCAAGAAAAGGTTTGGATCATATAGCCCTCCAAGGAGCTCCCTAGTCTTAGTGAATTTTAGGGCGGTCCTAGAATTTCATGGTTTGGAGTTTGGGATAGATTTTTGGGTTTCTTATGCATCATCATGAGGATTACATTAATTTCTAGACACCCTAAACATAAACTCCCTTTCTTGAAGATTCCCGAGCATCGACGAGTATCCTTGTCGATTTATCCGATTTCTTTGATTGCGAACGTCGCGCACTAACCGATATGGAACCTGAAAGATATTCTGAATAAAATCATTAGTCTCATGTTTGTTATCATCAAAAGCATCAAACCGAGATTAAGGCTAAGGTTGAAAACCTAAAGCCAACAATCTCTCCCTTTTTTATGATGACAAACATCCTTAAGAAAATATACATATTAAAGCATATAAGGATATCAACTAAGGGATTTCTCCCCCTATCAACATGCATATATATAATAATAAACTTCCCCTATCTATATCCATGGATTTCCTATATTTTCCTCTCCTTTACCTATACATTTCTGCCCCTTTTGACATATATCTTTCTCTATAGACTTTACCTAATTTTCTCCCCCTTTTGACATCAATGAAAAAGGGTAAGAAAGGTCTATCTATTCAAAGGGATGAAACACAAATAACTTTTCATGAAGTTGAGACTCTAAAGATGTTTTACATGAAACATGAAGATCTCAACCAAAGGGATGGAAAAACAAATATTTAACTTAGCATGGTTTCAATCATGGGATAGAAACGTCACTCAACGGATAGAAATCTATCTGTTGCAGGCCACCGGTCGAAGCGCCGGTCGAAGCATCGGTCGACCGGTCATTCGATCGCTGCAATTTTCCATGTAGTCGGTCGACCGATGAATTGACCGACGGATCGACCGCCCAGACGCTTGCGACATTCGATCTACCGACACGCGCAGCGTCTTTGCCTATTCGCAGGTCGGTCGACCGCCAAGCCTACTGCCCATTTTGGGCTTTGGTCGGTCGACCGAACCTGAGCTAAAGAAGGCAGACAGCTTATGTTCTGCCTGGTTCTTCAGGTTCCGTTTTCACTAAGTCTACTTATATAACTTTATAACATGATAACTTTAAAACATAAATGTTATATAAGGATTATATCCCATTTGAGTTCAATAAAAATATCTAAAAAATCAAAATCCCTAATAATCAAAATCTAGTTCTTGGGATCTAGTATAAAACATAAATTTCCTAATGTTTCGGGTCAAATAAAGATCTAGTTCTTGGGTTCATAAGCATCAATTTGAGAATTTACAACACATGCTAGACACCCTAAACTTAAACTCTATCTTCCGACGAAAACCCGAGCGCGTCAACTAACATCCTTCCAATTTTCCGATTTCTCCAATATTTTCGATCGCGGACGTCGAGCGCTAACGGACTTGGAATCTGAAAGTATTTCTCAGTGAAATCATTAGTTCCATGTTTGTTATCATCAAAATCGAGATTAAGACCAATGTTGAAAATCTTAGGCCAACAATCTCCCCCTTTTTGATGATAAAAATCCTTAAGAAAATATATATATTAAAGCACAACAGATATCAAACATGGGATATCTCCCCCTATCAACATGCATATCTAAATAAATATACTCCCCCTATCTATATGCATGATTTTCCTATATTTTCTTCCCTTTAACCTATATTTTTCTCCCCCTTTTTCATCAATAAAAAAGGACAAGAAAAGTCAATCAAAAGTCAAACATGGAATTCCTGTTTAAGAAAATTCTTTCAATTGGTATCAGAGCCAATCATGTTGAATCATTGAGAATTTTTATTCTACTTCGGAATTTATCTATTGTTTATCCTTATTATGCATGATGTTTGATTTCTTTGACACTATTCATGAACATTCTGTCTTGTTCATGTTTACTTGAAGAATTTACATGATGATATGAGTACAGTAGATGAGTTTTGCATTTTATTCACTGTTCATATTTACATGGAGAACTTACACGCTGCTTCGATGATTGCATCTACTGTTCATATGTGTTTCATCACTGTTTAAGAACAAAAAATACAAAAGATTACACATGGCTTAGAAATAATTATAAAAAAAATTGCTGCCGAAAGTTTTCATCCCCTCTTCTTCTTCTCTTCTCTCGTTGGCGCCGAAATTTTCGCGCTCCCATCCTCTCGTCGACAGCCCGACACCCAATCTTCTCTTCCCCTCATCAGGAATACGGTCGCATACCAACCGTGAGAAGGGGACGACTGGTATCGACTTTAGGAGGTGCGGCTTCTTCCGCGATCAGAGAGGGGTTTGGGGCGTTGATCTCGACTCCTTCCCGTCTCTTCATCCTTCCGATGGTGGATGGATGCCGACGTAGTTGACATCGGAGCAGATCGGGCAGCTGCGATCCGGGAAGGGGAAGATGGCACCATCCCATTGGTGCTACTATGCTTCCGCCGTATAGAGAGGGACGGCTTGGTTGCTAGGTTGTTTCTGGCCTGAGGAAGTGAATGTCGTCGATCCTCTCGCTGCGCCGATTTGGTCTTCACATCATCGCTCGACGCTGTTGTGCTTGTCATCGGCGTATGACAGCGTGGTGATGAACTCGACGCAAGCAATACGGTGAGGAGACTCCAACGCCTTTGCATTCTCGTTGTCGCCCGAGCCGAAGGAGGGTTTACCGGCGTCTCATGAAGGGCGTAATCGGGCGGGCGCTGCTTCGGCGTGAGTGAGAGAGGCGGCGGCGGCGGCTATGTCGTGGGAGAGGGGTTAGAGAGGAGTTAGGGTTTAATAAGTTGGGTCGGATCCGGGTTAAGTAAGGATAAATCCGGATCCATTAGTAATAAACCCAACAGTTGGGTCGGATCCGGGTTAAGCAAGTATAAATCCGGACCCATTAGAAATAAAATCCGATCCAATATTAAGTTGAAACCCGATCCATTAAGTATTAACCCGACACATTATTAAAATAAAACCCAACCCGTTGATTAAAATTTAAACCGGTTAATTAGGTTCGGTTCAATCCAATTTCGACTGGTTTAATTTAATTAGACCCGGTTCAATTTTTGGTTCATCCGGTTCACTTGAATTCAAATTGATTTGGTCAAATTGAGGTTTGGTTTATCAAGTTTGGGTCCGATTCACTCAAATTAGGGTCTGGTTCACTGAAATTATGTGTGGTTCAGTGCATTTAGGTCCGGTTCAGCACTAGTTTAGGTCAAATTTCACTTGTTCAGCGTAGGTTCAAGTCAATTTAGGCCAGTTTAGTGCACATTTTAAGCGGTTCAGTAGGTTTCTTTACCGGTTCATTAAAATTAGCATCTGGTTTAGCATAATTTCAATCGGTTCAATGCAATTAGCATTAGGTTCAACCTAATTTAGCTTTGGTTCAGCTCGATTAACATTGGTTCAACACAATTTTGATCGCTTTATTGTAGTTTGACCAATTTAACAAGAAATGAAATAATAGCCCATCATGTCTAATGTTTTGGAATATGTTGGTTTGAAACAACATCTCTCCAAAGCGAACTCTCTTGTGTAGAATTAGCATGTTTTAGAACATAAAAGATGTTAGCATGTTAGAAATTCATGCGGGTAATGATCGGCCCAAAGGAAGATTATTACTTGGTCGGATTCCTTACGTGCCTGCGGTAATAAATGTGTGATGGTCATAAGGTTTTCCATGTGGACAAGAGTCGGTCCAAAGAAAGACTTCTTGTTTGACATGACTGATTGTCAATGTTTGATTACTACATTGAGAGTACCGCTTACAAGTTGACATTTTTGTCCAAAGATGAAGTGTCAATTTTGTGCTTGGTATCTTGTAATGGGACCTGCTAGTTATTTATTTCTTTTGCTTTAATTAATTTATTAAGTTGAATATATTAATGTTTTGTTTTATTCTTTGTTCAGCTAATATTTTTGTTTCATCAAATATTACTGCCACTCTAAGTTCTATCCATGTGCTGACTGGCACAAATTTATTCAAAACTTAGAAAAAAAACATTATGATTATTCTTGGTTGCATGGATCTAGACTTGGCACTTAGGATAACTGAGCCTGCTCTTGCATATGATAGTTCTCTTGATGACAAGAGAAAATAGGAGCAGTGGGAAAAATCCAACCGCCTAAGTCTCATGATTATGAGAAGGGCAATATCAGATTGTTTTAGAGGCGCTATATTTGAAGAGACTAATGCCAAATTGTTCCTAGATGCTCTTGAAAAATGTTTTGAGAAAAATGAGAAGGTTGAGACAAGCATGTTATTATCAAATTTAGTCTCAATGAGGTATAAAGGCAAATGGAACATTAGGGAGTACATTATGGAGATGTCAAATCTTGTCTCTAGATTAAAGGCACTTAAATTAGACCTCCCTAAGGACTTATTGGTGCATTTGGTTCTGATCTCTCTTTTGGCACAATTCAATCATTTTAAAATCAGTTATAACTGTCAAAAGGAGAAGTGAACTCTTAATGAGCTCATCTCTCATTGTGTGCAAGAGGAAGAAAGACTAAAGCAAGATAAGATTGAAAGTGCTCATTTGGCTGTGGCCTCTAAAGATAAGGGCAAGAAAAGACCTAAGACTACAGAAGCTACATATGCTCCTCAAAAGAAAAAGCAAAAGGAACAGACTAAGGTTTCTACCTGTTTCTTCTACAAGAAAAGTGGGCATGTAAAGAAAGATTGTACCAAGTACCACGCTTGGCGTGTTAAGAAGTACATTTCTCATTTTGGTTTGTTCTTAAGTTAATTCAAATTTTGTACTTATAGACACTTGGTGGATAGATTTTGGTGTATCTACTCACATAAGTGTATTTATGCAGGATTACTTGAGCTGCCAACTGCCGAGTGATGCTGAAAGATTCATCTTTGTGGGCGATGGCAAATCAGCTAAAGTTGAAGCTATAGACTTTTTTAGGTTATTGTTTAGGATTGATTATTATTTAGAAATTGAGAGAGACTTTTGTAGTTCCATCTTTTAGATAGATTTTGATTCCTATCTCTGTTTTGGATAAATAAAGTTGTTCTTGTTCATTTGGAAATAGAAAATTTAGTCTTTATCTTAATTCTATAGAAAATTTATGTCGTATTTAAATAATCTTTATATGCTTGATGTAATTGCTTTATCTAATGAAATCATGCATACCAACTCAAAAGGTACAAAATAAAAATTAGCTGATAAGAATTCTATCATGATATGACATAAGCACTTAGGTAATATATCCAAGTATAGGATACAGAGGCTTGTGTCTAATAGAATTCTAGTTATTCCTGATGCTACGGACTTTGATGTCCATACTGAATGCATTTAGGGAAAACAAACAAACATTAGGGTTATGGTACTAATAGGAGTTCAAACGTCTTAGAATGTAATTATACGAGTGTTTATTGACCTTTCCCTATGGCTTCTTGGAATGGTCAAATAATATTTCTATGTTCATAGACAATTACTCCATATACGGGTACCTATATCTAAATAGTGAGAAGTCTAATTAATTTTAAGACTGCGGCTTATATTCTGATTAAAGTACCATCTATAACAGTAGATAGAAACTCTTATATATTATGGATGGGCAAGAAGCCCATACTAAATATTTGAGGTTGTTCAGCTGAGACTAGACCATATTGATCAAAGGAAAAATCACTGGAACAGTCCGTTGCTACTTTATTGGGTACTTTGATAGGTCTACGGGATATTATAGAATAATTTTGATATAAGTAATACCCAGTTCATTGAAGTTATTAAGTTTGCGGGGAGATAAAGATATTCTTTAGGAATCTACCCATGAAGTACAAACTCAATGACCTCTAGAACTAATGCTTCTAGTTAGAGGTATTATAAATTTATCAAATTATTATCTCATTTTGTTTTGAGATAAATATGGTTGATGAATGCATATACCATGAGTTCAGTGGGAGCAAGATTATTATCTTATGTTCCCCTATTGCTAAAAGACGTAATTTTAGTCTCAAATCGTGCCCTAAGGATAAAATTGAGCAGGAGAAAATATAGAAGATTCCATATGCGTCTACTACAGAGAATCTGAGGTATGCTCAAGAAAGTACGCGTTCGGATATTGCGTACAGTTAAGGGATATTAGACATATATCTAAGTAATTCCATAGTGGATCATAAGAAAGCAGCCAAACGGGTTATATGGTATCTACAGAGAATAAAGCATTACATATAGAAAATCAGATCAGTAGGAGACCATTGGCTAAATATTCTTTATTTGGATGGAGTGTAATGCCCAGATCTTTAATAACAGCTCTAGAAGACCAAAATTATTAATGGCGTTCCTTGCTTGGGCGACAACCGTTTTCATCACGCTGTAGAGAGCCTATTATTGTCATTGAGTGGTTAGAGGCATTTATTAGTGCCCCCTCTTTCGTTCTGTTTCTATGTATATATTTTAACTTTCGTTCGTTTGCTCTCAACTACAAAAGAAGCTATCATTTCTTGAATGCAATTGCATTTGAATTCTCTCTTCCTTCCCGACTCTATATATACTAGTCTACTAATACTTGCATCGTCCTCTCTCTCCTATACTCATATTCATTCTCTCTATCTCTCTCTCTCATGGGAACTCAAGCAACATCACCATCAAAAAACCACGCAAGGAACCAGTGTAAGGTATGGAGAAGAACCTTTTTGTTAAATTATCCTTGTAGTCCTCCCTCTTCCTATGGTTTTCAATGGATATATTTGCTACATAATTAAGATTATTTCAGCAAAACGAAGTTAAAGAAAGCAAAATGAAGATGTTTTACCTTTTTTATGTTGCATCGAAAGTTATTCTAGTTTATGAGCTTTCTTGCTTCATAGACAAAGGGAGATAGGATAAGAGATGGATTTTAATCTATTATTTGCTTAGTGCATGAATTAAAAGAAAATATGATTGAAGGTATATAAAAATGATATGATATCTAGAGAAAACCGGATTTAAAAAAACACATTCAATACTTCTACCTTTCATTTGCAATCCTATCCAATATAATCCATTGAAGCAACCAAATCATGTATGCATTTCTCTTCTAAGAGAGAGAGAGAGAGAGAGAGATTGTAAAAGTCCCCTCTAAAAAATAATAATGAGATGAATGATTTTTAAGTCGCTACATATGAAAACAAATTCATAATCTTTAACTATTATTCCAAAATTTCTATTTTTTTTCCTAGACATATAGAGATATAAAAAATTCAACAGAATCTACCTTTACATGCATATTGAGTGTAATTTTTTTAAGTTAAAGGGGGCATGAATGTCTTTGATGAATCCAATCTTTTGAAAAAACTTAATTGTTGAGTTCAATCAAATATTGAAATAAGCACTTGAAAATCAAATATTCCTGAAGCGCGTATGTATTTTACTCTTTCTTCCATACATAAATGATCTAAGACATAATAAATACATCTATTAATAAAGATTAGAAAAAACAAACTACTTAGCTATTAGACCGGTTATAATTACAAAAAGATTTTCTAAAAGAACAAATGTGACATTATTCATTTTCGTAATCGATTTAATTTTCTTGTCATTTTAAGAGTTAATTGGCCCTATATCTAAATCTTGATATTTTAATAATAAATTAGTGGATACTACTTTTATTTCATTTAAAAAAGAAGCAAATAACACTATTGTTTTGTTAACTTATTGCTTATAGAGCAAGAAAGAGAAATCGGTCGATGATTGGCTTCCCATCACATCGTCGAGGAATGCCAAGTGGTGGTACTCTGCTTTCCATAATGTCACCGCCATGGTTGGTGCTGGTGTCCTCACTTTGCCCTACGCCATGGCTGGACTCGGATGGTACACGGATTCATCATAAAACATATATAATTCTTTTTCTAATTTTGTTGACATGAAACAATCAATATTGCTTCCAATTCAATAGGGGCCCTGGAATTGTCGTGCTCATCCTTTCATGGATCATCACTCTATATACCCTATGGCAAATGGTGGAGATGCATGAGATGGTCCCAGGAAAGCGGTTCGATCGCTACCATGAGCTAGGTCAACATGCCTTCGGCGAGAAGCTAGGCCTCTGGATCGTTGTCCCACAACAACTCATTGTCGAAGTCGGAACCAACATCGTCTACATGGTCACTGGTGGCAAATCCTTGCAGAAGTTCCATGACACTGTATGCTCTGACTGCAAGAAAATCAAGCAGTCATGTCTCTAAGGTACATAACTTTCAAATAACAAAAGCGGTTCGATCGCTATCATGATCTTCGCCTCTGTCCATTTCGTTCTCTCCCAGCTCCCTAACTTCAACTCCATCTCTGGCATATCCTTCGCTGCTGCAGTCATGTCTCTAAGGTACATAACTTTCAAATAACAAAAAACATTCAATTTGAACAACACAATAGTATTAACACAACTTAAATAAAATCTTTTGCAGTTATTCCACCATTGCTTGGGGGGCTTCCTTGGATAAGGGTAAGGTAGAGAATGTAGAGTATGGACATAAAGGTTCGAGCCAAGTAGAGACTACGTTTAACTTCTTGAGTGCATTGGGAGATGTTGCATTTGCATACGCTGGTCACAATGTGGAGTTGGAAATCCAAGCCACCATTCCCTCAACCCCGGAAAAGCCTTCTAAGAAGCCCATGTGGAAAGGTGTCATCATTGCCTACGTTGTTGTAGCTCTATGCTACTTTCCTGTCGCTATTGTTGGGTATTGGGTGTTCGGCAACAGTGTCGATGACAACATCCTCATCACCCTCAATAAGCCTAAATGGCTCATTGCCATGGCTAACATGATGGTTGTCGTCCACGTTATTGGTAGCTACCAGGTAATTGTTAATATTAGCTTGATTATTGAAGACACTACAAACATAATATTAAATCCTTGATTTCAACATCTTACAATGATGGATGCAGATTTATGCCATGCCTGTCTTCGATATGATTGAAACAATGCTTGTGAAAAAACTCCACTTCACTCCAGGACTAACTCTTCGCCTTATAGCACGCTCAGTTTATGTTGGTAAGCATTCATTTTCCTTCAATTAAACCATGCTTGTTTCTTCTATAGTCTTGATGAGCTTAGCAATTCTTACCTCATTTTGCAGCATTTACCATGTTCGTTGGCATGACTTTCCCTTTCTTTGGTGCATTACTTGGTTTCTTTGGTGGTTTTGCATTAGCCCCGACTACATTCTTCGTAAGATTTCATTACAAAACATGAAACAATGAGTGTAAACCATATTACATAAGATAGTCCATAGATCAAAAAATAAATCAAACAAATTAAACTATAATTCTGAGTGATCTTTTGTCCTCTTCAGCTTCCTTGCATTATGTGGCTCGCAATTTACAAGCCTAGAAGGTTCAGCTTGTCTTGGATCACTAACTGGGTAAGAAGTTAGATAACTCTACAACATTATTTCCATTGATTCTACATTGAAGAAATCACATCTAACAATTTTTTTTTTTGTCAGATTTGCATTATACTAGGAGTTCTATTGATGGTTCTATCACCCATTGGTGGACTACGACATATTATCATAATGGCGAAGACTTATGAGTTTTACTCATAAGTTGACATAGATTCATACACAAATCAATTTGATGTCATATATCGAAGTCCAAATCACACAACATCAATTTGGAGATAAGAGCTATTCACAATGAAATATATTATGTAATGTGAATTAATTAATGATTGAGGAGAAAGAAGTGACAAATCACTTCTACTATTTATAGTGTAGTTGGTGTTTTAATTTCTTCTCACTAAGCAATATTGCCTTCACGAATTTCTTTGTACATTGGTAACTTCTATTACATCCTATTCAGGTGCAAGTTCTTCGACCCTATGTATTATGTGAATCAAAGTAAGCATTTGGTTTAACAATATACTTTTTTTTCTTATGATTTGTTGATTTGATTCCTTGAGTAAAATGAAGAGAGTAATAAATAAGCTCATTGGACCATAGCTTAATCTTGCTCAAATTTGTTTGTCAAATATCTTTTAAGCCATATTAGACTGAAATTGTAATTAAAGGAGTCATATGTAATCATTCCATTAATCAACTACATGATCGGAGAGAGTTGTAGAACTCCATATTGCTTAACGTTCTACTATACATACAACAAAGACAACAAGCTAAAAGTACCTGTGTTTTGGGTGCTTTGGTTCCTAAAAGAAAACAAAGGTGGGTGAAAGAGACATTACAAATTACAAGAAGACATTGAACACCTCACGATATTGAGGAAACATGTAAAATCTAAAGTTTGACATGTCCATATCCTACATAATTACTTATCACGAAATACAAAGGCAATCACATAACCACCAAATTAAGCATCCTATATATATATATATATATATATATGCAAATTAATCGTTAAATAATTAAAGACTATGATTTCACCATGCAAACATGCTTCAGCACAACATGAGGATTTTATTGTATTTTTTAGCTATAAATATAACTCAAAAAGGTGCACATTTTCTATCCTAGTTTGGTATCAAGTTGTTGACATATTTTTCTAAATAAATTATTACATTTTGATACATCAAAAGGAGACTTAGTGATTTGGCTATGGAAAGGTCATGCATCTAAGAAACCAATTTGGCAAGAAAATGTGCATCCACTGATCAAAATATTATGTTGCACTGGTTTCATATATATATATATCACCATGAACGGTATCTTCATGCTTTTCTCAGGGGTTTTAATGGTATCATCTAATCAAATAAACTTAGTTGGCATAATAATGTCTCCCCTAAAGTTGGTTAGGATTGTTATAGGCTATAGACTTTCGTGGGTGAAGCCCATTACATATAGTGTTGGTAACAAGAATATGTTCACCAAGCTTGTACTCTAAAACCTTCATGAAGTTATAGCCCAATACTTCGGTAATGATGAGAAAGACATTCACTTTATGATTTTTATCTTTGTTGGCATTTGGGTAAGGCTTTAAACATGGCTTGTTGAATGGTGAGGAGATCATGATCATATATCACATCAATCACTTGCAGAGTGGAGTCATTCTCTTGTACTATTTGACTAAGTGTTAGTGGTAGAGACCTTAATTTGGGTGTTGACACTAGCCATTTGTTCCGATGCTTGTCTATGTCCTTGACAATCTTTCATATTATGAGCATAATCTTGATCCTTAGTCGCAATATTTTGATCGATCTACTTTACAACCTATAAAAAAGCAAATGCCTAAAAGGAAAATAGCACCGATAGCTAGAGGAAGAAGATGTTGGAGAAATGGTCACACTAGAGAGGGGGTGAATAGTGTGTTATTTAATCTTTTAGTCTAATTTTGATTTTAATCGTTTCATAAACTACTTAGGCAATTTATCAATTCAAGAAATAAGATGAAACAATAAATACGACAATTAAGTACAAACACAAAAGCGAATGCAAAAAAAATATTTATTATAGTTCGGCAACACCGCCTACTCCACTACCTAAGCAATGTGCTTAGGATTTCACTCACAAATCCACTATGTTAAGGGTAGTTTACAATCGAGGACCTTTCACCGGAAAGACCTTACACTCACTTGAAAGGCACTTCCACACCCAAAATTATCCACCTTCACACCAAGTGAGCTTTCCCACCTCAATTCCAAAGGATCACTCCTAACCTAGCTTACACAAGTGGATTTATACTTTCTATACCAAGGTAATCACCAAATCATAAGACCACACACTAGGTCTTCTTACACACTTGAGTATTCAATTTAAAACGAAACAAAAACGCATTTAACATAAGAGGAGAGTGTAAATAACTTATCACAACAAGAACAACTCATCTTCTTGAGCCTAGCAACCTTGAATAGCCCTCCAATGATGATTCACTTTCGAATAAGGGATCAAGAGCTAAAAATGAAGCATTAGGTCGAATGAAAGCTTGGGGGTTTATAGGCTGTAGAATAGTGGGGATCGCCCAACGGGCAAATTTTTTTGCCCGTTATACGCCCGGTCGATCACCGGCTAATGACCGGTCGACCGCCTGAGTGGCCAGCCATCGACCACGAGGTCATTGCCAATTTGAGTTTTTTTGGCAGAGGTCAAAAATTGGCAATGACCTCGCTGTCGATCGGCGGTTGGTAGTCGGTCGATCGGGCAGCGACCGATACTCATCCAGGTTGAGTTTTTTTGTTGTTTTGAGTTTCTGCTTTCAAGTTTGTGAGTTTTGCGAAGTGCATACATCTTGGAGACCAACCCAAGTGTTTTTACATTCACTCTAAACACTTCCTAAATTAGGAAACGACACAGAGACTTGTCGTATCGAGATGATGTCGTGTGCGACGATATCGATTTCAACATGCGACTTTCATGCTTAAAACTTGTTAAACATAGTTTGCTATCATCAAAACAATTATTTGTCACACCTCGATTTAGGGTCACGTGATCGGCCATAATATACATGTCTATACCCTGTAGCATACCCATGCATACAACAATGCAATTATAAATGATATAATGGAAACCAATATGAAATAAATTGAAAGTCCTGAGATGACATAAATAAATGTCCTAAGAAACTACAACTCCAATGATCCAAACTACATCAATATGCATGAAAGAAAAATACGACTCCCTAAACTCGTCTGCTATGAGATCAATGGTGTTGTTTGCCCCTCCAGCCGCGCCATATACTCTAGCCAGTACCACACTGGTCAAGCTCTAAAAAATAAGTAAATAAACAAACGTGGGAACTCAGTGAGTGGTTCTAACGAACCTCCACCTAAATCCTAAACATAAGCATGAAACAGAAGAAAAAAAACATGCTACCATATTCATACACACAGAAATTTATTACATCAGTCGACCGATTGGCACGTCTACTTAGATATGAATATTCGGTCAGGTGGAGCGCCCGACTACAAATGATATCAGGCCTCAACTGGCCATGCCCTCAAGCGGTTTATGTTATCATGCACAAACGTTCGACCTGCAAGAAGCATTACCCGAGTTTGGAAATCTTAAAGCCCTTTCTCGCAACAACAAGAGATGACGAAATTCAATGATGTTCCAATTAGTCATTTCTTGGTGATGGACTTTACGACGAAATTTGAAATGTTGCGGCGCCATTGCGGCATGTCGTTACTCAGGCGATATTCCCTTCGACTACTTGTGAAGAATTCACTTCAGCAATTGCAGCCTGTGCCAGAAAGGCGATGCGGCCGAGGCGAGTTCGACGAGGACGTCAAAGCTTGAAGTGGTGGAGGATGTTAGGGACTTTTTGATTTGCCCGAGCAACGATGAATCATGGCGGAATATTCCCTACATGTTTGTAAATATATTTTTGGGTCCATGTAATTTTTCCTTTTATTATAGTTCGTAGTTGTAAAATCTCTTGTGCGATACACGGGGGCCCACGGTACGAGTTGGATACATTTCGAGGTCATTCAACGCTTGGTACGTGCGTTACGGCTAAGCCGAGCAGTTTTGCTGCATTCGTCAAGGCCGTGGCCATGGAAAATCACCATCTTGCATGACCATGATTTTTTCATGCTCCTCGTGCTTTTGGGAACCTTGGGGGTGACACTTGGGGGTTAGGGGTCTCTTGTATAATGTAGGAGAGCGTTGGCAAACAAAATGGTTGTCTTGGGCGGAGACCAACGAGTGGCCCATATGGGCCTGCGACATGTCGACGTTCGCCCAAGACAATTGCGGAGCTCGTCGTACACCAAGTTTTATATTCTGACTTGAGTGTCGGAGTATCTTTTGCAAGTCCCCCTGTGACTCGAATGACCTACACTAGAGGGGGGGGTGAATAGTGTGTTTACTAAAAACTTAACCTAAATTCGGTTTTAATCAATTCTTGATTACTTAGGCAAGTGCTTAAATAACTAGATAAATGCGAAAGCAAGGTAAATATGGCAATTGAGGAAACACAAGTAAAAATAATGCAAACAAAGAGATTTATAGTGGTTCGGCCCAAATGTCTACTCCACTACCAAAGCACCTCACTTAGGATTTCCCACTTAGCTTTACGAGATTAATTTGTTTCCTTACAATGATGCATTTATACCGAAAAATCTCCGCTCTCAACCCGAAGGCACTTCCACACTCGGAAGTCTTACAATGATGAATCAATGAAAAATGAAGGCTCAATCAAGGATAGATGACGAAACTAGGGTTTTGAGATGAAAGCAGCACAATCAAAGCTTTAGTATCACATATAATGGCTCAATAATAATAGGGAAGCAAAGGGTGAAGCTTGGGTAAACTACACTCAACGACTCAAAAAATAGTCGTTGAGATTCCGTTGGTCCGAGGTTTGGTCGACCGAACCTTTGGCCGGTCAACGGCCAAACCTTCGGCCGATCATCGATTGAATCTCTACTGTGTGTTTTTAGACCTAGTTCGGTCACTTGTCGGTCACAGGTCGGTCGACCGAACAGTCAACCAAACCTTCGACCAAAACTGCACTGTATGTAGTCTTCAGCAAGGTCTGATCTTTCACAAGTCTTATTTTTTATTAACTTTATTTATTTTTATTTTTCATTAACTTTAAAACATACATGTTAAATAAGGAAGTACCCCCATTTGAATTCAATAAAAATATCAAAAAAATTAAAATCCTTAAGGATCATAATCTAAATTTTGGGGTCTAGTACTAATTTATGGAAATTAGAAATTTTAAAATCTCTCAGGTCAAATATGGATAGGTTAATGATTTCTAAAAGTTCCTTTAAAATAGGTCTTTAACTTGTTTCTAACTAAGGAACAATTATCGAGACTTTTGGTGCAAAGAAAATGTCTAAATCATGTAGCTCTCCAATGAGCTCCCTAGACTTAGAAAATTTCAAGGCTGTTTTTTGATTTCTTTTGGCTTTTAAGTTTTCGGGGTTTGGGTTTTGGTTTTTGAGTTCTTATGCATCAAATAGAGGATATACATATTATATAGACACTCTAGACCTAGACTCAAACTTCTCCATGAATCCCGAGTGTCCTTGCCGATTTCTCTGATTTATTTGATTTTTTCAATCGGGGACGTCGGTCGCATGAAAACCGATATGGATCCTGAAAATATTTCTTGCTCAAATATTAGTTTCATGTTTGTTATCATCAAAACCAAAATTAAGACCAAGGTTGAAAATCTTAGGCCAACACCCCCCCTGCCAGAGTTGCACTTAACCAGGAGACGCACCAGATCGAACCGCATCACTCTAACTTCAGGCAAGAACAGGTGTGACCCTTGGTTTCAGGGAGAAAAGCTTATAAATAGATACAATATCCTTTTCTACCAGACTCGGGATCCACATATTACCAAAGCTACTGCTAAAGCTAATAATACTAATGGTAATGTTATTGGTCAGAACATATCATTCAGCAAATGGTCAAAGATCTCGCCCACTACCTACTACAAACCGATGATGACAAGCTTTTTTAGAAAATGACGATGCATGGCACCTACCCTTCTAGTTCCTTTTACTCCTCACTAACCTTTTGGGGTATTAATGATTTGGTCGCAATTGTCCTTCTAATTTCTAATTTCTCTGAATTTTTCGATCGCGAACGTCGCACAAACCGACTTGTAACCTAAAAATATTTCTTCATGAAACCATTAGTTCCATGTTTGTTATCATCAAAACCAAGACTAAGACCTAGGTTGAAAACCTTAGGCCAACAATCTCCCCCTTTTTGATGATGACAAAGATCCTTAAGAAAATATTTTCAATAAAGCACAATGAAAGTCAATCATGGGATTTCTCCCCCCTATCTTCATGCATATCTAAATAAGAATTATTTTTCATGAAAACCAAAGCAAACCAACTCAGGGGATGAAAACTGTTGGTGAAATAACCACACTGGAAAGGGGGGTTGAATAATGTGTTAGCTAATTCTAGGTTCGATTATCCATGTTTACTTGTAAACTCCTTAACAACCAATTACTATTTCTCTTGAGATGAATGCTTGACAAGTATGTAAGAGTGATTCAAAAGCAAGTAGACAAGCAACACAAACACAATATGTATAGTGGTTCGGCAATAAAAATAGTGTTTCTCTAGAAATAAAAATAGTGTATTGGTGTTTCTCACCAATGATTCCTAAACCAAATCCTATATAAAAATAGTGTTTCCCTAAGAATAAAATGAGGACTCATATATCAACCCTTTGAGAAAGCCTTAACAACTATTCTTATAGCGAAACACAATTCTATAACTACCTAAGGTGTTTCTCTAGCACACCCTACAAGCTATCTTGGAAATCACAATCAAACAACTTAAGGAAAACAAGTTTAAGGAGCAAGAATATTAAATCAAACTTGAGAGCTCCTTTATTTGCCTTCAATCACTTCAACTCTTCAATGTGGATAAAGGAATTCGATGTGAGAGTTGAACCGTGAAGAACGCCTTGAGAAGGATGTCAGCATTTGAGAGATAGGGCACACTTGAAGCCTTGAATGCTTGTATATGAACTCAAAAGAATAGTTAAGGAAGGTAGTGTTGGTGAAATGGCCTACACTAGAGGGGAGGGGGTGAATAGTGTGTTTGCTAATCTTAAGCCTAATTTCAATTTTAAACGTTTCTTACAAATTTTAGGTTAATGCTCAAATCAATAAGATAAATGCGGAAGAGAATAAACGAGTAATCAAACACAACCAAGATAAGCAATGCTGACACAATGCGATTTATAGTGGTTCGGCCCTAATGTCTACTCCACTACCTAAGCACCTCGCTTAGGATTTCCAAACTTGACTTTACTAGATTATGAGTGTTTCCTTACAATAAGGAATTTACACCAAAGTGTCTCCGCTCTCAACCTAAGGCACTTCCACACCCGAAAGTCTACGCCTTCTTACCGAGAGCACTCTTCCACCTCAAACCCTAAGATACAACAATCACGAATCCTTGTAAATCAATCTACTTGGTGGACTTATGTATCAAACACAAAGGCTACCACCCAATCTAACAAACCTAGCAACCTAGGATTACACAAGCTCAAATACAATGAAATAAACAATAATCAATCCAAAGTATACTTAGCTCCAAAAGAAACTCCCTTGTCCTCTTGATGCCTCAAGGTGATGAATCAATGATGTTTAAAGGCTATATCAAGCACTACTACAATTATCGCAGTCACCGGCGGCTCATGCCATGGCTGAATCGTAGGTGACGACTATCACGGACAGTGTGGACCGTGGCAAAACGCCGCCACTGATAAGTTCATCTCAGATAAGTTATGACGACTTGTGTTAGCCGTCACAAGTAATCAGCAGCGACAGCCATGGGCACTGTCGGTGATTTAAATAAATTAGTGACCGCCGAGCCGTCACTAATTTAAACACCTCAACCACGGCTCAGAGCCATCGGTGATATTATTAGCAATCGTGATATTTGGTGCTGCCCAAGCCATAAGCCATTTATGATACGCTTTGAGCCGCGGCCTAGTGACGACCAACTGTGTGTAAGTCGTGGCTGAAGTTATATCCTGTAACTGAAAAAAATTAAAAATTTGAAAATTCAGGTATACAATAATATTTATACATTACAATCTATTTACAGCCAAAATTTGCAACCACAAAACATCATACACATACATTTTCAACCAATCATACAAGTTTTACTTAAATATCATTAATCTAAGCCTCAAACCAGAGGCAAACAAGTATCAAATATCAAATATAAAGTATATATACAACTACAAAGTACATTAATAACTATAAGCCTCAAACGGAGGCAAACAAGTATCAAAATATCAAATGTAAGTATATGAACATCTATCAAGTATCTAAGTCTCAAATGGAGGCTAACAAGTATCAAAACATTATCAAAATACAATAAACCAAAATCTCACGGCTGTGGTGGAGGCGATGGAGGTGATTGGGTCGGGAGCGTCGAATGGGTCGAGGAGGATGACGATTGGAACATCATCTGTAGAAGGCCCGAGTGAGATGCAATCTGAGTAAGTAGGGCCTGCATGTTTTACATCATCTCTCTCAAGTCATCGTTCGTCCTTCTCTGCTCCATCGCATCTCTTTGCTCCTCCATCGCATCTCTTTGCTCCTCCATCGCTTGCCTCAACTCCTCCATCGTCACTCTCTGCTGTGTTAGCTCGGACTCCAAGGTCGCCATCCGGCTCTGGTCATGCACCCAAGATGTCGAGGGCCGCTCACCCACAACGGGAGGGGTCGGTGCCCCAATTGGCCCGAACACAACGCGTACATGACCACTGTCTGCAAAGCCATAAACACGGCTGTGCTCCTAGCCACCTATGGCCTCGACCCATGCTCCTACGTCAAACTCCTACGGCGTGCCTCTGCGCTCTATCACGGTACGCGTGTATGTCTCCTACACGAGTTTATATTTTAAATACTATATATATATAAACTATAAATATAAATTGCGTAAATCAAATAGACATAAATACTTACCATGATGATCGAGGCTCTGCTATCGACGTAGTCCCCCGCTCCTTGTCGCCGATGGTGAGTGCGCTCAAACACCTGCATCTACAAGGGGCGTTGGACAGTGTCATCCTCCGCCACCCGCATCTTACATTAGAAAATAAATACAATAGTATACACAATATATAATTTAATTAAGAGTAAGGAAATTATACATACCATACGACACTCATGCACCGCAAAAGACACGGAGCCACTAGTGTGGCGTGCCCCCGTGCCATCCCCCTCGGACATGCGGTTTCTCGACACTGTCCGGGAGACCTCCTGCCACTCAGGCTTGTCCCACCACTCAACAAGCTGGTCCAACACAGGTCCAGGAATCCACTTGAGTGTGTGTCCCTGAATTTGTGTGGCCCCAGCTGCCTCATCACGATTTTACGAGCATGGTGAAGCAGCCCGTTGTAGCGAGCGTGGGCAACGCGCTCCCATGCAGCCTCTACAAAAGTAGTCTGGTCCTCCGGCCATGTATAATGAGCCTGCAAAAAAATAAATAAATTATTATCGATCGATATTTAACATTAACATTAACATTAACAAAAATAAATATACTTACTGAGAACTCTCACCATAATAAATTCATATGCTCACGGAGCACGTGAGACCATGTAGGCCACGCCCCGTGCATGAACTTTCGGATCGTCCCCGCTATCATGCGTGGGGCGTCCTCCTGCTCAAACCTGCACCAAATATAGTACAATTCTATATTATGATATATTGAATTATAAATAAATTATAAGGAATAATTAATGCATCTATTTACCTGCATCCACGCACACTAACTGATCTGTGCGACTTTCCCTCGAGTGGTGGAGGGAGAATTTTCTTAGGCCCTCGTGGCTTACGTCTTTGTGTCGATGGGTCTGGATCGACTGAAGGGATGGTGGCCAGATCAGGTGAGGGAATAGTGGACGGATCAGGTGGGAGGATGGTGGCCAGATGTGGGGGGATGGTGGCCGTAGGTGGGGGGGAGGGGGGGGTGGCCGGATCAAGTGGGGGGATAGTAGGTATTAGTGAAGGGTCAGGGGTGGCATGTGGTAATTGTCGAGGGGTTACTCCTGCGAGGAATGCCTCTTCAGGAACACACTTCTCGAACCATAGCTGTAAAAATGAGTATAATTAAATTATCTATAATAGATTAATAGATATATTTAATAATTGAATATATACTTCACATTTACAATTATTCATTATCGTCATCATCATCCGTGTAATACTCTTCCAATTCCTCTTATTATGTATCAGAATCTTCAAATTCTTCTTCTTCTCCCTCATCATCATTCTGTCCTTTTTCCTCAACTTCATTATCATCGTCATAAACATATTCTACTTCCAATTGAACGAACTTTGTGTCATCATCCTCATCATCCTCGAATATTGCACTAACTCGATCGACTTCGGAAGGATCCTCTTCTTGATAGAAGTCATCTGTCAGCTCATTCTCTCCAGCTACCGGGTCAATTTTTCCTCTCGCTTTAGTCTTATAGACTATACGTCAATCTGTCATATCTTTCTTTCGAGACAGATACTGCATATAATATACTTGTTCAGCTTGAGATGGCTCATTTGAAGCCAATTTTGATTTGTAATTGACCTCGACCAGTTTCTTCTTTGCATGAACTCTCATGCCCCTATCCCTTGTATCGAACCAATAACATTTAAAGAGGGCAACTAATTTCCATTCGGAAAATTGCAATTCTATGACTTCTTCCAAAAATTTGTAAAAGTCAACATCACATTCAGCATACGTTGTCCCTTTGACCCAGACCCCGACATTCATAGTCTTCTTTGTAGATGAATATTCAAGTGTGTGAAATTTATATCCATTAACAAAATAACCATAATTACGCTGTGAAATTTGTAGATGAATACCACTTCACACAGAAGACCAAACACCCGGTCTTCTACCGACACACAAATTAAACACAGTTTAAATAACAGTTAAAATACAATTGAAAAGAGCTAAAGAATGAAACCAATAGAGAAAGCTCTTTTGCAATCCTTCAATCCTTCAACTCGTCAAGGGGTAGAGCTTGAGTCAACACCCGAGTTGAGGCAGCAGCTGGCACTTGAAGAATGAACTCGACGGAGAAGCAGAGCGCAAGCTTTAAATCTTTTAGAAGGCTCTAAATCTTGCTTTTGAATACTCAATGAACTCTATTATAATCAAGGAAGAGTGTTAGAAAATTTATATGAGGGTATATTTATACCCTGGTGAAGAAACGACACTCAACGGATGGAAATCTATCCGTTGTAGGCCGCCGGTCGACCGGCCATTCGACCGCTGCAATTTTCCCTGTGGTCGGTCAACCCGTCGGTCGACCGACGTGCGCAGCGTCTTTGACTATTCGCAGGTCGGTCGACCGCCAAGCCTACTGCCCATTTTGGGCTTCGGTCGGTCGACCGAACCTGAGCTGAAGAAGGCAGACAGCTTATGTTCTGCCTGGTTCTTCTGGTTCCGTTTTCACCAAGTCTACTTAAATAACTTTATAACATAATAACTTTAAAACGTAAATGTTATATAAGGATTTTACTCCATTTGAGTTCAATAAAAATATCTAAAATATCAAAATCCCTAAGGATCAAAATCTAGTTCTTGGGATCTAGTATAAAAAGGAAATTTCCTAATCTTACGGGTCAAATAAGGATATACTAAAGGCTTCTAAAAAATCTTAAAAAATACCTCGTTATCTAGTTTTTACCCAAGGAATAATTACCGCCATTTTTTATTTCAAGAAAAGGTTTGGATCATATAGCCCTCCAAGGAGCTCCCTAGTCTTAGTGAATTTCAAGGCGGTCCTAGAATTTCATGGTTTGGAGTTGGCATAGATTTTTGGGTTTCTTTTGCATCATCATGAGGATTACATTAATTTCTAGACACCCTAAACCTAAACTCCCTTTCTTGAAGATTCCCAAGTGCCGACGAGTATCCTTGTTGATTTATCCAATTTCTTCGATCGCGGACGTCGCGCACTAACCGATATGGAACCTGAAAGATATTCTGAATGAAATCATTAGTCTCATGTTTGTTATAATCAAAACCATCAAAACCGAGATTAAGGCTTAGGTTGAAAACCTAAAGCCAACAATCTCTCCCTTTTTGATGACGACAAACATCCTTAAGAAAATATACATATTAAAGCATATAAGGATATCAACTAAAGGATTTCTCCCCCTATCAACATGCATATCTATAAGAATAAACTTCCCCTATCTATATGCATGGATTTCCTATATTTTCCTCCCCTTTACCTATACATTTCTCCCCCTTTTGACATATATTTTTCCCTATAGACTTTACCTAATTTTCTCCCCCTTTTGACATCAATCAAAAAGGGTAAGAAAGGTCTATCTATTCAAAGGGATGAAACACAAATAACTTTTCATGAAGTTGAGACTCTAAAGATGTTTTACATGAAACATGAAGATCTCAACCAAAGGGATGGAAAAACAAATATTTAACTTAGCATGGTTTCATTTGACATATGCATGAAAGACATGAAAATGCTAAGTCTCAAGTTTTGCTATCTACTCATGTTTTCTCAAACTTAGGCATCTAGACATTAAACATGAGACAATGTAAGTCTATGAATCAAGTTTGGGCTTAAGATGAAATTTTTAAGTTATTTTGTTGACTTAGGTCAACCTATATTTCAAGATTTAATGAAAATCAAACTAAGTTTATACAAAATCATATTTTTGACAAATATTTTTGACAAATATTTTTGAAACTAATTTTTGGATGAAAATTTTTGATACCAAATATTGAATGGTCATTTGAAATACATGAATAAAGTTTGAACTCAAAAGAATTTTCGAAGACCATTTTTCATCCTATATTGATTTTAATGAAACCACTAGATATTTCTAGCTATCATTCAAGAATTCAAAATAATTCCTAGAAATGATTTTACTCAATCAATGGTGTGAATGATATTAGAAACATAATCAAAGTGGTATACACAAACTTTTATTTGAAATTTACGAAAAATCAAAGTATTGAAACAAAATTGATATTTATAAAAGATAATACTTTTCATTTTGAAAATCCAACTTCAAAATTCACTATAAATTAGATTCTAGATCTAACTTTTTAAAACTTTTACACAACATACTAGATTTTTCAATGAATGTGTAGTTTCAAGAATCATCTCAAAATGATTTTTCTATATTATTCTAGAAATAACTGAAATTGATGCCAAAAGTAGGTTGAAATGATATTTTTGCAATTTTCAATTATTCTTAAAACTTGTTCAATTTTCATTCAAACTTTCATGACACCACATGATGGTCATGTAAAGAGTATATGTCAAGTTTGAAATGAAAATTATGTCCTTAAGTCAAGATATCAACCTAGTATGGTTTTATTCAAAACTAAACTAGTTTTACTGAAACTTGCTAAGTTTCAATCTTAATATTTACTCATGATTTTTCAAATTTAAACTTATTGATACCTAATATGAGTAAATCTAAACATGTTCCACAAATATGGATTGAAAATGAGACCTTTAGGTCAACTTGTTGACTTGAGTCAACTTGGTTCAAGAGAGGTAAGCATGAATTGACCTTCATGTCATTATATCCATATTCATATGATTTTTTCACAGTAAGTGCTTGGAAACATGTCATACCTATTCCTAAACATATTTATGAAGTTTGGAACTTAAAATGAAATGACCAAGTCGATTTGTTGACTTGGGTCAAACCTTTTTTAAGCTTAAGTCCTCTTAATTTACTTAGTTATCAATTTGCTCAATCTCTTATGAATTTTCAATTTTAAGCAAATGACAACTAATCATTAACACACATAAACATGTTCATCAAATTTTCAACTTAAGATGAAGTCTCTAAAGAAAAGTATTAACCTTGTTCAATTTCATAAATATCATAAATATCATAAATATCAAGAAAAGTTTGAAAACCTAAAGCCAACATTGAGTGCTCGGCCGAACTAGGGGAACCTTGTTCAAGGTTAGGCCGAGCAAGATGGGGGAGAGAACTTGATCTAGAATTTATCTATGGTAGGTCACAAGCTTAAATGCTAGGGTTCGTGGTAAAAAAAACCCCTCTTCTCCTACCCTTGTAGGCTCGGCCGAGCAAGCCATGCCTTGCTCAAGGTTCAGCCGAGCCAAGTAGGGAGAAAGGTGATCGGAGGGGACTAACCTTCACACTTGGAAACATTGGATACATTAGGGAACGAGGGTCACCTCGATCAACAAGTATAATTAAGATGAGAAATAGGAAAGACACCAATTAAGGAAACCACCACCCTAGTGCATATATGTATACATACACTTAGCGACATTAAGAGGTAGCAAATATTTCCAAGATTTTTCCTTATCAATTACTAATGCTAGTAATGAATTGCCATGATAGATTTAATGTTACCTTGCTGGAATTTTATGATTAAATGCAGAATTTAATTATTTCATGTTGTAATCATGTGGTTATTCATGGTAATAGTGGTAGATTAACTTCCTTATGACCTAAGGGTTGTGACACGTATATACTTGGTCATTCTACACTTATGACATGTAGCTCACACTAGCAAAAGTAGCAATTGACACTAGATGACTAGTAGTGTGCGGATGGTAAGGCCCGAAATAAAGGGCTGAACACGGGTGGACGCCCGGGATGTTAAATAAGGAAACTCTAGGACACTTTGATTGTGTGAAGTGATTGTGATGGTCTGCCGAGAAGCATGGATAGTCGGAATGACTAATGCTTGACTCGGCCAGTGATTTAGGTCTTGAGGTTGCACCGACGGGCCTGCTAGGTGTCAGACACCCAGTTGGGTGGGACTAGCTATCCCTAACCTGGTAGATGTCCGGAGACTAGCAGATCATCCTAGTCGACGGCCTGGAGATTTCCTTGATTTACTTGTGTGTTATGAAGGTCGTACGGCCAGTATGTTACTATCTTTTTGTGGTAAGGCTAGTTAGGGTTGAACCACTAGATCATGAGCATGCCCTAAGGGTCGGGTGCCATGTGGCTTGGTTGGGCTGTTATAGCTGGTTGTTTGTATGTATGGCCTATACAGGACGACCCTTGAGGTCGGTTATCATATCAGAAGCAAATTATATCCCTAACTTTATATTTTGCTGCCTTATATATATGTGTGATTGTTGGAGATTTACGTGGAGGTTCGGAAGAACTGTTCACTGAGTCGCATGTGGACTCACGGTTTATTTTTCTTGTTTAGCAGAGCCCAATCAGTGAGTTGAGGCTTGGAGTCATGGTTCAGCTGGAGGGCAGGCAGTGGCGTAGATCTCGTAGCAGCGCCCAGTAGTCAATGTCTAGAGGTCTAGGACTATTGTTTTTTATACATTGAGAGTGTCTATTTGAAAACATGTATTCGACTTTAAATTTGAGTTGTTTCATATTGGGGTTGTTGTTTCGTAACTTTTCCTTTTATTAAAAAATTGTGAACTTTCTTTAAAAAATTGAATAAAGATGCATCGTTGTTTTTATTCACGTGTTCCGGTTTTTTGTTAGTCGGTGTATGTAGTATGCTTCGGGGTAGGACATAGACCCTGGCCGGTCACACGACCCTAAGTTGGGGTGTGACAACACCAAACTAAAATTAACCCTAACATTATTCAACGATGGCGATAACTCGGTCAACAACAAAGAGAGAAGAGAGGAAGGGTCGAACGTGAATACAAAAAAAAAAGATTTATCACCGACGACCCCCGAGCCGTCGGTGAACTATGGATACCGATTAATTATATCATCGATGACTGACATAGCTCTCTCTAAGCCGTCGGTGACGTGTTTTTTATTTTCGCGCCATCAATTAATAAGCGAAGGCTGTTGCTAGCCATGGCTAATTACTTATATAACTGACGGCCCTTTTGACCCCGCTAAGTCGTCGCTACTACGTTATTTGATTTCACATCCTATGTGAGCCATCAGCTATAAGCGACGACATTGGGCGGCCTTATAAAAGCTGCGACTGATTTGGTTACATCAGCCACGCCCGCTGAGGCTATTAGAAAGTCGTGAATTGTTCTGACGGCCCAGGCAGCCGTCGGTGAGCCCCATGGCTAATAACTATTATTCTAATAGTGAAGGAGTTGAGAGATCAAACTAGGGTTTCCCGAATGGTGGCTTAATGAAGCACAAGGATCTTCAAAATATAGCTCTAGGAAAGTTGGAAGAAGTGTGGAAGGCTTCTCATGGCTGATATTTATAAGCCATGAGGAGAGATGGTCTCAATAACCATCCCAATGAGTAAAAATTTGGTCATTGGCGCCGCCCAGTCGGTGGCTAACCGATGGCCAGTCGACATGCCGAGTGACCGGCCACCGACCAGAGCACACTACCCATTTTGGGCTGTGGCCTGACGGTGGCCGGCTGATGGCCGGTGGACCGACCCGTCGACCGCCCATCGGCCGGCACCCGGGAAATGAGTCATTTCGTGGATTTTTCTCGCGACGTTCATTTTTGAGTTTCGGGTTTCAAAGTATTGGGTTCATAAGCATCAATTTGAGAATTTACAACACATTCTAGACACCCTAAACTTAAACTCTATCTTCCGACGAAAACCCGAGCGCGTCAACTAACGTCCTTCCAATTTTCCGATTTCTCCAATATTTTCGATCACGGACGTCGAGCGCTAACCAACTTGGAATCTGAAAGTATTTCTCAATGAAATCATTAGTTCCATGTTTGTTATCATCAAAATCGAGATTAAGACCAATGTTGAAAATCTTAGACCAACAATCTCCCCTTTTTTGATGATGACAAAATCCTTAAGAAAATATATATATTAAAGCACAACAGATATCAAACATGGGATATCTCCCCCTATCAACATGCATATCTAAATAAATATACTCCCCCTATCTATATGCATGATTTTCCTATATTTTCTTCCCTTTAACCTATATTTTTCTCCCCCTTTTGACATCAATAAAAAAGGACAAGAAAAGTCAATCGAAAGTAAAACATGGAATTCTTGTTTAAGAAAATTCTTTCAATTGTTATCAGAGCCAATCATGTTGAATCATTGAGAATTTTTATTCTACTTCGGAATTTATCTATTGTTTATCCTTATGATGCATGATGTTTGATTTCTTTGACACTATTCATGAACATTATGTCTTGTTCGTGTTTACTTGAAGAATTTACATGATGATGATATGAGTACAGCAGATGAGTTTTGCATTTTATAGTGCATTTTATTCACTGTTCATATTTACATGGAGAACTTACACGCTGCTTCGATGATTGCATCTACTGTTCATGTGTGTTTCTTCATTGTTTAAGAACAATAAATATAGAAGATTACACATGACTTAGAAATAATTAAAAAAAAAATTTCTGCCGAAAGTTTTCATCCCCTCTTCTTCTTCTCTTCTCTCGCTGGCGCCAAAATTTTTCGCGCTCCCGTCTCTCGTCGATAGCCCAACACCCAATCTTCTCTTCCCCTCATCAGGAACACGGTCTCATACCGATCGTGAGAAGGGGACGACTGGTATCGACTGTAGGAGGTGCGGCTTCTTCCATGATCAGAGAGGGGTTTGGGGCGTTGGTCTCGACTCCTTCCCATCTCTTCATCTTCAGATGGTGGATGGATGCCGACGTAGTTGACATCGGAGCAGATCGGTTGACTGCGATCCAGGAAGGGGAAGATGGCACCATTCCATTGGTGCTACTATGCTTCCGCCGTATAGAGAGGGACGGCTTGGTTGCTAGGTTGTTTCTGGCCTGAGGAAGTGAATGTCGTCGATCCTCTCGCTGCGCCGATTTGGTCTTCACATCATCGCTCGATGCTGTTGTGCTTGTCATCGGCGTATGACAGCGTGGTGATGAACTCGACGCAAGCAATACGGTGAGGAGACTCCAACGCCTCTGCATTCTCGTTGATGCCCGACGCCGGAGGAGGGTTTACCGGCGTCTCAGGAAGGGCGTAATCGGGCGGGCGCTGCATCGGCGTGAGTGAGAGAGGCGGCGGCGGCGATTGTGTCGTGTGAGAGGGGTTAGAGAGGAGTTAGGGTTTAATAAGTTGGGTCGGATCCGGGTTAAGTAAGGATAAATCCAGATCCATTAGTAATAAAACCCGACAGTTTGGTCGGATCCGGGTTAAGCAAGTATAAATTCGGACCCATTAGAAATAAAATCCAATCCAATATTAAGTTGAAACCCGATCCATTAAGTATTAAACCCGACCCATTATTAAAATAAAACCCAACCCGACCTGCTTTATCATTAAACCCGACCCGTTAATTAAAATTTAAACTGGTTAATTAGGTCCGGTTCAATCCAATTTCGATTGGTTTAATTTAATTGGACCCGGTTCAATTTTTGGTTCATCCGGTTCACTTGAATTCAAATTGATTTGGTCAAATTGAGGTTTGGTTTATCAAGTTTGGGTCCGATTCACTCAAATTAGGGTCTGGTTCACTGAAATTATGTCTGGTTTAGTGAAGTTAGGTCCGGTTCAGCACTGGTTTAGGTCAAATTTCACTGGTTCAGCGCAGGTTCAATTCAATTTAGGTCGGTTCAGTGCACATTTTAAGCGGTTCAGTAGGTTTCTTTACCAGTTCATTAAAATTAGCATCTGGTTTAGCATAATTTCAACCGGTTCAATGCAATTAGCATTAGGTTCGACCTAATTTAGCTTTGGTTCAGCTCGATTAACATTGGTTCAACACAATTTTGATCGCTTTATTGTAGTTTGACCAATTTAACAAGAAATAAAATAATAGCCCGTCATGTCTAATATTTTGGAATATGTTGGTTGAAACAACATCTCGCCAAAGTGAGCTCTCTTGTGTAGAATTAGCATGTTTTAGAACATAAAAAATGTTAG
This sequence comes from Canna indica, assembly GCA_034359265.1. Lineage (NCBI taxonomy): Eukaryota > Viridiplantae > Streptophyta > Magnoliopsida > Zingiberales > Cannaceae > Canna > Canna indica. Next base: position 20,418,739 of record CP136892.1, read on the forward strand.
CATGTTAGAAATTCATGCGGGTAATGATCGGCCCGAAGGAAGATTATTACTTGGCCAGATTCCTTACGTGCCTGTTGTAATAAATGTGTGATGGTCATAAGGTTTTCCATGTGGACAAGAGTCGGTCTAAAGAAAGACTTCTTGTTTGACATGATTGATTGTCAATGTTTGATTACTACATTGAGAGTACCGCTTACAAGTTGACATTTTTGTCCAAAGATGAAGTGTCAATTTTGTGCTTGGTATCTTGTAATGGGACCTTCTAGTTATTTATTTCTTTTGCTTTAATTAATTTATTGAGCTTAATATATTAATGTTTTGTTTTATTCTTTGTTCAGCTAATATTTTTGTTTCATCAAATATTACTGCCACTCTAAGTTCTATCCATGTGCTGACTGGCACGAATTTCAAAACTTGGAAAGAAAACATTATGATTGTTCTTGGTTGTATGGATCTAGACTTGGCACATAGGATAACTGAGCCTGCTCTTACAGATGATAGTTCTCTTGATGACAAGAGAAAGTAGGAGCAGTGGGAAAAATCCAACCGCCTAAGTCTCATGATTATGAGAAGGGCAATATCAGATTATTTTAGAGGCGCTATATTTGAAGAGACTAATGCCAAATTATTTCTAGATGCTCTTGAAAAACATTTTGAGAAAAATGAGAAGGTTGAGTCAAGCATGTTATTATCAAATTTAGTCTCAAGATTAAAGGCAAATGGAATATTAGGGAGTACATTATGGAGATGTCAAATCTTGTCTCTAGATTAAAGGCACTTAAATTAGACCTCCCTGAGGACTTATTGGTGCATTTGGTTCTGATCTCTCTTTCGGTACAATTCAATCATTTTAAAATCAGTTATAATGGTCAAAAGTAGAAGTGAACTCTTAATGAGCTCATCTCTCATTGTGTGCAAGAGGAAGAAAGACTAAAGCAAGATAAGATTGAAAGTGCTCATTTGGCTGTGGCCTCTAAAGATAAGGGCAAGAAAAGACCTAAGACTACAGAAGCTACATATGCTCCTCAAAAGAAAAAGCAAAAGGAACAGACTAAGGTTTCTACCTGTTTCTTCTACAAGAAAAATGGGCATGTAAAGAAAGATTGTACCAAGTACCACGCTTGGCGTGTTAAGAAAGGTACATTTCTCACTTTGGTTTGTTCTTAAGTTAATTCAAATTTAGTACTTATAGACACTTGGTGGATAGATTTTGGTGTTTCTACTCACATAAGTGTATTTATGCAGGATTACTTGAGCTGCCAACTGCCGAGTGATGCTGAAAGATTCATCTTTGTGGGCGATGGCAAATCAGCTAAAGTTGAAGCTATAGACTTTTTTAGGTTATTGTTTAGGATTGATTATTATTTAGAAATTGAGAAAGACTTTTGTAGTTCCATCTTTTAGATAGATTTTGATTTCTATCTCTGTTTTGGATAAATAAAGTTGTTCTTGTTCATTTGGAAATATAAAATTTAGTCTTTATCTTAATTCTATTTTTGCTGGTACCATTTATGTCCTATTTAAATAATCTTTATATGCTTGATGTAATTGCTTTATCTAATGAAATCATGCATACCAACTCAAAAGGTACAAAATAAAAATTAGCTAATAAGAATTCTATCATGATATGACATAAGCACTTAGGTAATATATCCAAGTATAGGATACAGAGGCTTGTGTCTAATAGAATTCTAGTTATTCCTGATGCTACGGACTTTGATGTCCATACTGAATGCATTAAGGGAAAACAAACAAACATTAGGGTTACGGTACTAATAGGAGTTCAAACGTCTTAGAATATAATTATAAGGGTGTTTATTGACCTTTCCCTATGGCTTCTTGGAATGGTCAAATAATATATCTATGTTCATAGACAATTACTCCATATACGGGTACCTATATCTAAATAGTGAGAAGTCTAATTAATTTTAAGACTGCGGCTTATATTCTGATTAAAGTACCATCTATAACAGTAGATAGAAACCCTTATATATTATGGATGGGCAAGAAGCCCATACTAAATATTTGGGGTTGTTCAGCTGAGACTAGACCATATTGATCAAAGGAAAAATCACTGGAACAATCCGTTGCTACTTTATTGGGTACTTTGATAGGTTTATGGGATATTATAGAATAATTTTGATATAAGTAATACCCAGTTCATTGAAGTTATTGAGTTTTGGGGGAGATAAAGATATTCTTTATGAATCTACCCATGAAGTACAAACTCAATGACCTCTAGAACTAATGCTTCCAGTTAGAGGTATTATAAATTTATCAAATTATTATCTCATTTTGTTTTGAGATAAATATGGTTGATGAATGCATATACCATGAGTTCAGTGGGAGCAAGATTATTATCTTATGTTCCCCTATTGCTAAAAGAGGTAATTTTAGTCTCAAATCATGCCCTAAGAATAAAATTGAGCAGGAGGAAATATAGAAGATTCCATATGCATTTACTATAGAGAATCTGATGTATGCTCAAGAAAGTACGCGTTCAGATATTGCTGGATGCCTAAAAAGTTGAAGATCCACTTATGGTTATATTTTTTTGTTTGTCAGAAAAGCTATTTATTAGAGGAGTGCTAAGTAGACACTCACTGCAGCTTCAGATATGAAAAGCAAAATTCATAACTTATTTTAAGGTATCCAATCTTGCACTACTAGAAATTGAGTCTTCAGCAACGGCTATCAGCAACGGCCGCTCAAGCCGTTGCTATTTGCAATGGCATTCTTACGGCTGCCCGAGCCGTTGCAGATATGTTGTATCAGCAACGGCTTTCTAACGGACACGCGAGCCATTGCTGATAATTTTAATTATCAGCAACGGCTTTCTAATGGACAAGTGAGCCATTGCTGATGATAACTTATTAGCAACGGCTTTCTAACGGGCGAGTGAGCCGTTGCTGATAAGTTTATATAGGGCACGCGATCGGGCCCGACCCTTCTTCCTCCCGCTGTTGCTGCCGCCGCCTCCTCCTCCCGCCTCTCACTGCCGCTGCCGACGTCGACGACGCCGACGACGCTTCTTCCTCCTCCCGCTGCTGCCGACACTGTCAGGTATACATCGCCGGCCAGCCGTCTCTTCCCGTTGCGGCCGGCGGGAAATCCGACCGAAACCCTAAAAATGTTATCAGCAACGGCTTAGCGATGGGGTTTTACTAACGGCGTTGGTACGGACTTAGCGGCCGTTGCTATTAATGTTATCAGCAATGGCTCTGGGTCCGTGGCAAAACCGTTGCTGATAATATTTTTAGCAACGGCCCGAGCGGCCATTGCTGATCCGTTGCTAAATTATCAGCAACGTGACTTTCTGCCACGGCTCCATTGCAACGGCTCCGGCCGTTGCGGATGCTCTTCAGCAACGGCTCAGCAACGGCATCAGCCGTTGCTGATGCCCATGTTTCTAGTAGTGTTGGAATATGACTACAAAATTTTGTCACTAGGCTGCCTATAGTAATACAATTGAAAGACCACTAAAGTTATTCTGTGATAATAAATTGGCAGTGTTATATTCCAATAACAACAAGAACTCTATGAAATTTAAGCAAATCAATATAAAGTTCTTTGCTAAAGAAAGAATTCATAGTGATCATAGAGCACATAGGTATAACTTCCACAATGACGGATCCACTTACTAAAGTTTTTCCACCCATAGTCTTTCATGAGCATGTTGCTCATTTGGGTGCTGCATCATGTATTGATATGATGGTTCAATGGGAGTTTGTAATTTGTTACTGTGCTTTATGATATTTTTTCTGCAGAATAAAGTTTTATTATTTTACACTCTGAATATTTTTGGTTGATCTCAATAAAGTAGGACCAGTTGGAAATAGGCATGTAAGGATCACATTGCATGTAATTTCCATGCTGTGCACCCATATATGATCTATGTCGTCGAGAGTATTAACATTGTGATCATTGATGGATTTAGTCACGATAAATGTGGCGAAAGTCGCTTTGGTTCTTTGTTGGTATGATCGATGAACCAGATTATTGGAGATGATTGATAAAATAGTGATGATGAGCTCATAAAGTTAGTATGCACAGTTATACGGTGATTCATATGTTGGCCAAAGTGGGAGATTGTTAGATTAATTTTAAAAATCTGATATGGACCAATACATATCAATAGGCGTGCATTCATCACTGTAAAATTAACGGCCCAGATCTTAAGTGATCTAATTATATTTATTTATGGACCCGCGACATCTCAATATTATATGAGATTTAATTGTACAGATACCATTTGGGGTAATTATTAATTTTATGATGAGCAAAATAGTAATTACCACTACCTCAGGTTTTTGTTATAAATAGAGAGGTTATGATCCCTGGGTCATGCACTTGATTCCAATTTCTGAAGCCCCATTATTTAGAGACGGCTCGTGAACGGCAGCAGTTGGGGGCCATTGTTAGTTTTAATGGGGGTCGCGGCCCCCAAGAATTGTAATATTTCTTATAGTGATATCCTAGTAGTGCGACCCGAGGGGGAGGGTCGGACATGGGTAATGTCCGGAAAGCAAATCACAGGAAAACTTGCACAACCTGGTCCTGGTTGTGGTTGAGATGGTCTACTGAAGAGTGTCATTAGCCGAACGGCTACCACATGACTCAGCGGTTTATAGGGTATTGAGATTGCACTAGCGGGCCTGCTAGGAGTTAGACCAGAGTGGCGGAGGGTCTTGAGATTCCGTCAGTGGGCCACGCTGACGGTAGACCCGAGTTGGGTGGGACTAGCTATCCCTAACCCGGAGGATTCCTAAGGCTAGTGGCCATCCTAGTCGACGGATCCGAGACATGGAAGTTCATATTGAGATGCCATTATGGGTTGGTTTTGGGTAGGCCGACCGACCTGGTTATATAGATGAAAGATCCGAACCTTCCATATATATTTTCAGGCCATTAGCGGTCGAGCTAGTGAAATGGATAAGGGCCAGAGAGGCTGGTTCACCCATTCTTTTATCTTGGCAAATTGATTAACTTCTGTGGTGTGATCATATTTTAATTCCTTATTTGTATCATACGTTGTATATGTTATCTTGTGAGATTTTAAGTGGAGGTTCGAAAGAATCGCTCACTGAGTTCCTCATGAACTCACGATTTATTTATTGTTATTTTGCAGAGCTCGACCAGTGAGGTACGACTTGGTGGCATGGCGCGCAGGAGGGCAGACGTGTGTGCAGATCTCGTAGCTGGCAGCTTTATAGTCGTAGTCGTGGTTGAGTAGAGTCTTGTGTATGCACTGAGTCGGTTTTGTAAAACATGGAGATGTTTCTTTGCAAACCTTTAGATGTTTATTTAAAAACCTTGTGATGTTTTCGAACTTGGTTTGGTACTATTGCTTTTGTTTATGATTTCCATGCCGGTATGGTTGTGTTTTATGAGTCATTGGTCAGTGCATATGGTAGGCTTCGGGGTACTGGCACGTACCCTGGCCGATCACGTGTACCCTGAGTCGGGGAGTGACAGACCTCGTCTCGAAAAGCAGAGGTTGGCCTCCCGGTCCTCTTGAGAAGATTATCTTCATTGTGTTCCGAGCGGCGATGCTCGCAATCGGCCAGGTGTTGCTCCTTTGATTATGTCAGCACCTCGATCTGGGTTGTTAACCTTTGATTATGCGCCTAAAGATCGTCGATCAAGCGCTGTAATTCTTCTGATGTTGGGTCGGCGAGCACTAGAGCGTTACTCCTCACCATGGTAGCATCTCTATGTAGCAAGAGAACACTGATGTTAGGTTACTGCCTAGTAAGAAGGAATTCCAAATGGTGGGTATGGAATTGGAATAAACAGTATACCTGATGTGCATCATGTCTGTTTATAATGCAGACTAGGGATGTCTCGAGCGATGATGTCTCCTTGAATCTCGTGAGGATATATCTAGAATGGATAAAAGTATATCCTGGAGATGTCGGGCTCATTACTGTCGAATCCGTGTAATTAATGATGGATGTGGGAGTCCATGTATGGCCCTTGGACCCCCGGGCTGAGTCTATGGTGGACTGGATCTGAGTTTGGTTCATGAGTGTGGGCATGATCAAGCCTGATCGGGCCAGGCCGTAAGTGCTAGCCCAGTCCAGTTTCTAATTTGGCCATCAAGTTTAAAAGTGTTTTAACTCAAGTTCATCATCAAAATGGTATGTTTCTAAGCTATATATTCTTTATTTGGATGGAGTGTAATGCCCAGATCTTTAATAACAGCTCTAGAAGACCAAAATTATTAATGGCGTTCCTTGCTTGGGCAACAACCGTTTTCTTCACGCTGTAGAGAGCCTATTATTGTCATTGAGTGGTTAGAGGCATTTATTAGTGCCCCCTCTTTCGTTCTGTTTCTATGTATATATTTTAACTTTCGTTCGTTTGCTCTCAACTACAAAAGAAGCTATCATTTGTTGAATGCAATTGCATTTGAATTCTCTCTTCCTTCCCGACTCTATATATACTAGTTGTTGTGAAGTCTACTAATACTTGCATCGTCCTCTCTCTCCTATACTCATATCCATTCTCTCTCTCTCCCTCTCTCTCTCTCTCTCTCTCTCTCATGGGAACTCAAGCAACATCACCATCAAAAAACCACGCAAGGAACCAGTGTAAGGTATGGAGAATAACCTTTTTGTTAAATTATCCTTGCACTCCTCCCTCTTCCTATGATTTTCAATGGATATATTTGCTACACAATTAAGATTATTTCAGCAAAACGAAGTTAAAGAAAGAAAAATGAAGATGTTTTACCTTTTTTATGTTCCATTGAAAGTTATTCTACTTTATGAGCTTTCTTGCTTCATAGACAGAGGGAGATCGGATAAGAGATGAATTTTAATCCATTGTTTGCTTAGTGCATGAATTAGAAGAAAATATGATTGAAGGTATATAAAATTGATATGATATCTAGAGAAAACCGGATTTAAAAAAACACATTCAATACTTCTACCTTTCATTTGCAATCCTATCCAATATAATCCAATGAAGCAACCAAATCATGTATGTATTTCTCTTCTAAGAGAGAGAGAGAGAGAGAGAGATTGTAAAAGTCCCCTCTAAAAAATAATAATGAGATGAATGATTTTTAAGTCACTACATATGAAAACAAATTCATAATCTTTAAGTATTATTCCAAAATTTCTATTTTTTTCCCTAGACATATAGAGATATAAAAAATTCAACAGAATCTACCTTTACATGCATATTGAGTGTAATTTTTTTAAGTTAAAGGGGGCATGAATGTCTTTGATGAATCCAATATTTTGAAAAAACTTAATTGTTGAGTTCAATCAAATATTGAAATAAGCACTTGAAAATCAAATATTCCTGAAGTGCTTATGTATTTTACTCTTTCTTCTATACATAAATGATCTAAGACATAATAAATACATCTATTAATAAAGATTAGAAAAAACAAACTACTTAGCTATAAGACCATTTATAATTACAAAAAGATTTTCTAAAAGAACAAATGTGACATTATTCATTTTCTTAATCGATTTAATTTTCTTGTCAGTTTAAGAGTTAATTGGCCCTATATCTAAATCTTGATATTTTAATAATAAATTAGTGGATACTACTTTTATTTCATTTAAAAAAGAAGCAAATAGCACTATTGTTTTGTTAACTTATTGCTTATAGAGCAAGAAAGAGAAATCGGTCGATGATTGGCTTCCCATCACATCGTCGAGGAATGCCAAGTGGTGGTACTCTGCTTTCCATAATGTCACCGCCATGGTTGGTGCTGGTGTCCTCACTTTGCCCTACGCCATGGCTGGACTCGGATGGTACACGGATTCATCCTAAAACGTATATAATTCTTTTTCTAATTTTGTTGAAATGAAACAATCAATATTGCTTCCAATTCAATAGGGGCCCTGGCATTGTCGTGCTCATCCTTTCATGGATCATCACTCTATATACCCTATGGCAAATGGTGGAGATGCATGAGATGGTCCCAGGAAAGCGGTTCGATCGCTACCATGAGCTAGGTCAACATGCCTTCGGCGAGAAGCTAGGCCTCTGGATCGTTGTCCCACAACAACTCATTGTCGAAGTCGGAACCAACATCGTCTACATGGTCACTGGTGGCAAATCCTTGCAGAAGTTCCACGACACTGTATGCTCTGACTGCAAGAAAATCAAGCTCACTTACTTCATCATGATCTTCGCCTCTGTCCATTTCGTTCTCTCCCAGCTCCCTAACTTCAACTCCATCTCTGGTAGTCATGTCTCTAAGGTACATAACTTTCAAATAACAAAAAACATTCAATTTGAACAACACAATAGTATTAACACAACTTACATAAAATCTTTTGCAGTTATTCCACCATTGCTTGGGGGGCTTCCTTGGATAAGGGTAAGGTAGAGAATGTAGAGTATGGACATAAAGGTTCGAGCCAAGTAGAGACTACGTTTAACTTCTTGAGTGCATTGGGAGATGTTGCATTTGCATACGCTGGTCACAATGTGGTGTTGGAAATTCAAGCCACCATTCCCTCAACCCCGGAAAAGCCTTCTAAGAAGCCCATGTGGAAAGGTGTCATCATTGCCTACGTTGTTGTAGCTCTATGCTACTTTCCTGTCGCTATTGTTGGGTATTGGGTGTTCGGCAACAATGTCGATGACAACATCCTCATCACCCTCAATAAGCCTAAATGGCTCATTGCCATGGCTAACATGATGGTTGTCGTCCACGTTATTGGTAGCTACCAGGTAATTGTTAATATTAGCTTGATTATTAAAGACACTACAAACATAATATTAAATCCTTGATTTCAACATCTTACAATGATGGATGCAGATTTATGCCATGCCTGTCTTCGATATGATTGAAACAATGCTTGTGAAAAAACTCCACTTCACTCCAGGACTAACTCTTCGCCTTATAGCACGCTCAGTTTATGTTGGTAAGCATTCATTTTCCTTCAGTTAAACCATGCTTGTTTCTTCTATAGTCTTGATGAGCTTAGCAATTCCTACCTCATTTTGCAGCATTTACCATGTTCGTTGGCATGACTTTCCCTTTCTTTGGTGCATTACTTGGTTTCTTTGGTGGTTTTGCATTAGCCCCGACTACATTCTTCGTAAGCTTTCATTACAAAATATGAAACAATGAGTGTAAACCATATTAGATAAGATAGTCCATAGATCAAAAAATAAATCAAACAAATTAAACTATAATTCTAAGTGATCTTTTGTCCTTTTCAGCTTCCTTGCATTATGTGGCTCGCAATTTACAAGCCTAGAAGGTTCAGCTTGTCTTGGATCACTAACTGGGTAAGAAGTTAGATAACTCTACAACATTATTTCCATTGATTCTACATTGAAGAAATCACATCTAACAATTTTTTTTTGTTTTCAGATTTGCATTATACTAGGAGTTCTATTGATGGTTCTATCACCCATTGGTGGACTACGACATATCATCATAATGGCGAAGACTTATGAGTTTTACTCATAAGTTGACATAGATTCATACACAAATCAATTTGATGTCATATATCGAAGTCCAAATCACACAACATCAATTTGGAGATAAGAGCTATTCACAATGAAATATATTATGTAATGTGAATTAATTAATGATTGAGGAGAAAGAAGTGACAAATTACTTCTACTATTTATAGTGTAGTTGGTGTTTTAATTTCTTCTCACAAAGCAATATTGCCTTCACGACTTTCTTTGTACATTGGTAACTTCTATTACATCCTAATCAGGTGCAAGATCTTTGACCCTATGTATTATGTGAATAAAAGTAAGCATTTGGTTTAACAATATACTTTTTTTTCTTATGATTTGTTGATTTGATTCCTTGAGTAAAACTAAGAGAGTAATAAATAAGCTCATTGGACCATAGCTTAATCTTGCTCAAATTTGTTTGTCAAATATCTTTTAAGCCATATTAGACTGAAATTGTAATTAAAGGAGCCATATGTAATCATTCCATTAATCAACTACATGATCGGAGAGAGTTGTAGAACTCCATATTGCTTAATGTTCTACTATACATACAACAAAGACAACAAGCTAAAAGTACCTGTGTTTTGGGTGCTTTGGTTCCTAAAAGAAAACAAATGTGGGTGACAGAGACATTACAAATTACAAGAAGACATTGAACACCTCACGATATTGAGGAAACATGTAAAATCCAAAGTTTGACATGTCCATATCCTACATAATTACTTATCACGAAATACAAAGGCAATCACATGTACTTTTTTTTCTTATGTATTATGTGAATAAAAGTAAGCATTTGGTTTAACAATATACTTTTTTTTCTTATGATTTGTTGATTTGATTCCTTGAGTAAAACTAAGAGAGTAATACATAAGCTCATTGGACCATAGCTTAATCTTGCTCAAATTTGTTTGTCAAATATCTTTTAAGCCATATTAGACTGAAATTGTAATTAAAGGAGCCATATGTAATCATTCCATTAATCAACTACATGATCGGAGAGCATTGTAGAACTCCATATTGCTTAATGTTCTACTATACATACAACAAAGACAACAAGCTAAAAGTACCTGTGTTTTGGGTGCTTTGGTTCCTAAAAGAAAACAAAGGTGGGTGACAGAGACATTACAAATTACAAGAAGACATTGAACACCTCACCATATTGAGGAAACATGTAAAATCCAAAGTTTGACATGTCCATATCCTACATAATTACTTCTCACGAAATACAAAGGCAATCACATAACCACCAAATTAAGCATCCTATATATATATATATATATATATATATATATATATATATATATGCAAATTAATCGTTAAATAATTAAAGACTATGATTTCACCATGCAAACATGCTTCAGCACAACATGAGGATTTTATTGTATTTTTTAGCTATAAATATAACTCAAAAAGATGCACATTTTCTATCCTAGTTTGGTATCTTCATGCTTTTCTCAGGGGTTTTAATGGTATCATCTAATCAAATAATCTTAGTTGGCATAAAAAAGCAACTATTACAACCTATAAAAAAGCAAATGCCTAAAAGGAAATGCCTAAAAGGAAAGTAGCACTGATAGCTAGAGGAAGAAGATGTTGGAGAAATGGTCACACTAGAGGGGGGATGAATAGTGTGTTATTTAATCTTTTAGCCTAATTTTAATTTTAATCGTTTCATAAACTACTTAGGCAATTTATCAATTCAAGCAATAAGATGAAACAATAAATACGACAATTAAGTACAAACACAAAAGCGAATGCAAAAACAATTATTTATTATAGTTCGGCAACACCGCCTACTCCACTACCTAAGCAATGTGCTTAGGATTTCACTCACAAATCCACTAAGTTAAGGGTAGTTTACAATCGAGGACCTTTCACCGAAAAGACCTTACACTCACTTGAAAGGCACTTCCACACCCAAAATTATCCACCATCACACCAAGTGAGCTTTCCCACCTCAATTCCAAAGGAACACTCCTAACCTAGCTTACACAAGTGGATTTATACTTTCTATACCAAGGTAATCACCAAATCATAAGACCACACACTAGGTCTTCTTACACACTTGAGTATTGAATTTAAAACGAAACAAAAACGCATTTAACATAAGAGGAGAGTGTAAATAACTTATCACAACAAGAACAACTCATCTTCTTGAGCCTAGCAACCTTGAATAGCCCTCCAATGATGATTCACTTTCGAATAAGGGATCAAGAGCTAAAAATGAAGCATTAGGTCGAATGAAAGCTTGGGGGTTTATAGGCTGTAGAAAAGTTGGGATCCTGTGGAGATCACCCAACGGGCAAATTTTTTTGCCTGTTATACGCTCGGTCGATCACCGGCTAATGGCCGGTCGACCGCCTGAGTGGCCAGCCATCGACCACGAGGTCATTGCCAATTTGAGTTTTTTTGGCAGAGGTCAAAAATTGGCAATGACCTCGCGGTCGATCGACGGTTGGTAGTCGGTCAACCGGGCAGCGACCGATGCTCATCCAGGTTGAGTTTTTTTGTTGTTTTGAGTTTCTGCTTTCAAGTTTGTGAGTTTTGCGAAGTGCATACATCTTGGAGACCAACCCAAGTGTTTTTACATTCACTCTAAACACTTCCTAAATTAGGAAATGCCACAGAGACTTGTCGTATTGAGACGATGTCGTGTGCGACGATATCGATTTCAACATCCGACTTTCATGCTTAAAACTTGTTAAACATAGTTTTCTATCATCAAAACAATTATTTGTCACACCTCGATTTAGGGTCACGTGATCGGCCATAATATACATGTCTATACCCTGTAGCATACCCATGCATACAAGAACGCAATTATAAATGATATAATGGAAACCAATATGAAATAAATTGAAAGTCATGAGATGACATAAATAAATGTCCTAAGAAACTACAACTCCAATGATCCAAACTACATCAATATGCATGAAAGAAAAACACGACTCGACTACAACTCCCTAAACTCGTCTGCTACGAGATCAATGATGTTGTTTGCCCCTCTAGCTGCGCCATATACTCTAGCCAGTACCACACTGGTCAAGCTCTACAAAATAAGTAAATAAACAAACGTGGGAACTCAGTGAGTGATTCTAACGAACCTCCATCTAAATCCTAAACATTGAAACAAAAAAAAAAAAAAAAACATGCTAACATATTCATACACACAAAAATTTATTACATCAGTCGATCGATTGGCACGTCTACTTAGATATGAATATTCGGTCAGGTGGAGCGCCCGACTACAAATGATATCAGGCCTCAACTGGCCATGCCCTCAAGCGGTTTATGTTATCATGCACAAACGTTCGACATGCAAGAAGCATTACCGGGTTGGGATTCGTCCATCCAACCTTAACTAGAAAATTTAACATTGGTTGGGATTCGCCCGTCCAACCACTCAGGCCTGCACCTGCATCTAGCCCTTTCCTGGACTCCCTCAGTCAAGCCTTCAGGTACCTCCCTTTCCTAAAAGGTGTAAGGTAATACTTAACCTCCTATAGATTATAATTCAGTGTCCCTATTGTAATGCTTCTATGTTGACATTTAGAATTTGACTCTACTTTCAACTAACATCCATGAGTAGGACATGCCACAATGTCATAGACTACATATAAAAAATGTCTCTATAGTTCATCTATCCTTGAAGTGTCATTTATATCATAAGTGATGCCTTATAATTAAAATCCTTGAGGTTAATTTCAGTGTGTTTATTTTGTTCATAGCGTCCCCAACTTGGGACAGCACAACAAACAATTTCAGCTTGAAGCCAAAAAATTTCAGCAATTAATAAATTAATTACAGCATCTAAGAAATCAATTTCTGCAAATAATAATAATTTAATTACAACACCTAATAAATCAATTCCTGCAAATAAACAATTTAATTACAGCACCTAATAAAACAATTTCTGTAATAAATAATTTAATTACAGCACTTAATAAATCATTTTCTGTAACAAATAATTTAATTACAGCACTTAATAAATCAATTTCTGTAACAAATAATTTAATTACAGCACCTAATTAATAAATCAATTCCTGCAATTAAATAATTTAATTACAGCGCCTAATTTCCTAATATCCTAACAACAATATAACTTCCATTACCATTGAGCACATCAATACTTATGATCAATTAGCTTTTAGGTATGCCTTCAATGAACGGATGACCTGCTTCCTGGAGTAACTCATTCATGGTTCCATGAATATTTATCTTAGAAAAGAAGATAATTGATTTCTTTTAGGATGCCACTGCAGCATACTATGTTCGACCTTCTTAATATATTGCAACAGTTTTTTTTTTGTCCTATCTCCACTATAAATTACGCCAAGTTTGCATATGAATAGATGATCTTACTTAAAAGGTCTTTGAATCGGTTGCTACAATTTAAGCAATTAACAATTACAGAAATTGTAGACATAAAAGAGCAGCTTCATTAAGATAGCAAATGAAATATCAATGGAGGAATAATAGCGGTCAGGAACATTATTCAGACAATGCAATAACATAAAATTTCCAACAAGAACAAGAAACTTTAAAGCCAAAAAAACCATTTGCAATGTAGTCTATGAAATAGGAAGGATGTTTCTTTTAGTGGAGTTAATCTCAATTGAAGACTCAATTCAAGGATTTAATCTCGAATTCAAGAACCAATCAAGAAAAAAAAATTCAGATTTTTCCACCTCAATTAGGGCCGGCAGCCATAGAGAATTTACATGGGATTGAGGAAAAATCCACTCACCTTAACTAACGAAATGAAGGGAAGTAGACAAGGATGAAGCCTCGCATGACGATCTCCGACGACAGCGAGCAACTCCGGCCAAAGCTAGGTGGTGACACCTCCCCTCCTCTTCCTTGCGATGGCGTGCATGCGGCGCTGAGGGTGGGGGTTTATAAACCCTCCCCCCTTTTTTCATTTTTCTTTTTCCAATTCTATCATCCTCTCACTTAAACTCTTAACCCGACTTCACTCGTACTCGAGTCAAGCTCCGATCGAGCCCGCGAACTCAGCTCAATCCGAAATAAATCCAACAGCCTAAAAATATCTTAATTAACAAAAATTAAGAGCACTTTAATTATTAACTACTCACCTGAGCCCATAAATTTGCTCCAGCTCGCGACTCGCCTCAGCTCGTCGCCGAATTAGCCGGCTAAAACAACAACGAAAATGTTTGTTAAAATTTTTAGGTATTACATTATTGAGAGAATTAGAGTACAAGGGTGAAACCCTCGGCCAACAGAAGATGCATAGAGCCCTCTAATTCTTCTAATCCACCATCACAACCTTACCATATCCACACAAATGATGACATTCTCAATGCTTCATTTGAACCACCTAGCAAATCATCAATGACTATGGTTTGCTCCAAAGATGTGCTATTATTCAATTGAAGGAGGCTCATCGCCCTATGATAGGCTCTTCATTTTCTTATGGCTCGTTTGCTTTGTTAAATACGATAGGATACAATAGGATAACAAATGAGTTGGTATTCTGGTGTTCACCATTTATAATATTGGATCGGGTCCGGAAGCGCCCACACTCATGAACCACACTCAAGTCAAGCCAAATACCATCTAGCTCAGGGACTCCACCCGGCAAAACAAGGACACCCACGTCCTTCATTAATTACCAGGGATACGACAATAATGAGCTCGACATCTCTGGGATAAAGCTCGACCAATTCCAGGTAGATCCCTATGAGATTCTGGGAGACATCCCTAACCTGCACTATAAACAGACACGACACACATCGGGTATGCTCTTGATTCCAATTCCATACCTCCAATATGGAATTATTTCTTACTCAAGCATCAGAGTGTGCCCCGCTAGAGTTGCACTAGACTAGGAGAGGCGAAGGACCACATCACACCGGCTTCAGGCAAGAACATTTGGCGCCCACCGTGGAGCCGAGTAAATCTTACCTGCCCCACCATGGTAGCTACCCGGAGTTAGGCGAACGCCGCTGCACATAGGCAACAACCTATTAGTAGTGTTCCCCCACTGCCTAGAGAAGCTAACACAGTGAGGAGTGATGCTCCAGTGTTTGCCAATCCTATACCTGAAGAGTTACAGCGTGTGGTCAACGACCTCCAAGCGCGGAACCAAAGGTTAGCAACCCAGGACGAGGCACTAACATAGTCCTGGGAGCAACACCTGGCCGAACACGAGCACCACCACTCGAAATATGATGATGACAACTATCTCGAGAGAGCCGACGGGCTAACCTTTTTCTTTCGAGATGAGGTCTTCCATACACACCATCAGAGATAAGAGGAAGGAAGTAAGGTCACAAAGACCGTTCCTCCCCCAATCATCGACTCGGGATCCTTCGCCGAACATATTATGGCAGTTCATCTCCTCGACAACTTCAAACTGGTGACCATGCTTCAGCCTTACGATTGTACGGGTGTAATACTCGTGTTTGTATTTATGATTTTAGGTTGAGACTCAGATTGAGCACCCGGGCGAGTCGGAGAGATCACGGTATGAGGTATGGCTCATGTGTGTGTTTATTTAGGTCGATTGAATTACTATTAAGCCTATGTGCACCAGTCGGGTTTTAGGAGTTATTCGGTGCGATTTGAGCAAGTTTTCAACTAGTTTAGCTGTGTAACTTAAGCGAAGGGTAGATAAATCATTTGGCGACTTTAATGATTATTATATATTGTTATTTCTCCCTTAGTGGATTGATGTATGATTGGTTTTGGCCAAATTGTGTGTGAATTAGGAAAAGTTCTAGTGAATCTTGTTGTTATATGAGATAAACCTAAATTTAAATGAAATGGTATGTGTTCTGCATGTTCTTGCTCAATTTGTCCTGTGATTTGGCCTCCTTGAGATTCATTCAGTCATGATAGGGTTATTTTTGGACCGGTTGTTGCTCCTTTGGTTTCAGGATGAATTCCGGAAAGGGCAGCTCTGTTTCCTTGAATTTTGGGGGAGCGAACTCCCATGGTTTGGCGTGCGATTTCGGTAAAAATTTTGGGGAATGGTGAGGGTCGGTTGTGCCTATTTCTCTTGAGCATGATTTCTGTTTTCACATGGGATTTTGATTTAATATATTGCCTTGCATAATGGTCTATGTGTATTGAACAAATTGTTGAGATTTTTTGTGTAAGCTTTTGGAGTTTTATGGCTGGATTTTGATGAGGGGTTTTACCATGTTTGATCCTCATGAATGAGGAAGATTTCGGGGCTCATTGTCCCTATCCACTTCGTGGATGACTTCAGTGCTTTATCGATCATGTTTCTTGAAGTTTTGGATCAATTCGCGATGTGGTTCTTCTCCTTGGTGTTTGGCCAAGGTCAGCCCTGTTTTGGGACAGATTTTGGGGTGCCGAATACACCTTTTCTTGGGTTGATTTTAGAAATGGTTAAATATGACTCAAGCATATGTATTGTTGTTTTGCCTCTTTTTATAAATTGAGTGGATGAAATTTTTGGAAAGAATTTATATTATGATGAGGCCAAATTTATGATATCTTCATCCTGGGATTTTGAGTTTAGGGGTGCATGGGGCTTGGTGCGGTTGGTATGCCTGGTAAGTGTTCGATTAAATGTTTCACCAATTTGGTTTGCTAAGATTTTATACTCTATCTCGATTTAATTAAGTGATTTTGGTTGTGGCGATACTTGGAGGCCGCGTGTTGGCCGAGGGTTTCACCCTTGCGCTCTAATTCTCTCAAAAATTATTTTGATAATAACAAACCATGTTTAACAAGTTTTAAGCATGAAAGTCGCAGGTTGAAATCGATATCGTCGCACACGGCATCGTCTTGATACGACAAGTCTCCGTGCCATTTCCTAAATTCTCAATGAGCGCACCGAAGTAATTTAGGAAGTGTTTAGAGTGAATGTAAAAACACTTGTGTAGGTTTCCAAGATGTATGCACTTAGCAAAACTCTGAAACCCGAAAGCCGAAAGCCGAAACGACAAAAAAACTCAACTTGTGTGAGCACCGATCGCTGGCCGGTCGACCGGTTACCGATCGGCGATTGACCGTCAGAGGCCAAAAATTAGCAGTGGTCTCGCGGTCGATGGCCAATCGCTCAGGCGGTCGATCGGCCATTAGCCGACGATCGATCGAGCGTATAATGGGCAGAAAAATTCGCCCGTTGGGTGATCTCCACTCGATCCCTCCAAACTTTCTAAACTCTCTCCTTAACAACTACTGATGCCCTAAACCTACATTGAGTTGATATTTGGATCCCCAAGTTTTTTTTTTATCTAATCCTTCATTCCTAGCCTCCTGATACCTTATTCAAAGTGCTTCATCATTGGAGGGTTATTTAAGGTTGCTAGGCTCAAGAAGAGGAGTTGTTCTTGTTGTGAAAAGTTCTCTACATTTTCTTCTTGTGTTAAATGTGTTTTTGTTTTGTTTTATAATTGAATACTCAAGTGTGTTAGAAGATCTAGTGTGTGGTCTTGTGATTTGGTGGTTACCTTGGTATAGAAGGTATAAATCCACTTGTGTAAGCTAGGTTAGGAGTGTTCCTTAGGAATTGCTGTGGGAAAGCTCACTCGGTGTGAAGGTGGATACTTCCTGGTGTGGAATTGCATTCGAAGTGAGTGTAGGGTCTTTCTAGTAAAAAGTCCTCGATTGTAAGTTACTCTTAACTTAGTGGATTTGTGAGTGAAATCCTACGCACGGTGCCTAGATAGTGCAGTAGGCGGTGTTGTCGAACCACTATAAATTTTGGTGTTTGCATTGGCTGTAGTGTTTGTGCTTACTTGCCATATTAAATTGTTTCTTCTTGTTGTTTAAATTGATAATTTGCTTAACTAGTTTAAGAAACGATTGAAATGAAAAGTAGGCAAAAAAGATTAGATAACACACTATTCACCCCCCATATAGTGTGACCATTTCACTAACACTTGGTATCAAAGCGGGTCGTAGATTGAGGTTTCACCATCTCATCTAAATCTAGTCTCGATCCGAAAATGGCACTAGAGTTGGTAGCGTCCATACCACCTAGGTTCGATGAGTCTAACTTTGGTATTTTGAAGGGTAGAATGTACACATTCCTAAAAACACAAGGTTTATGTGTGTTCAACATGGTAAAGACTAGATACATTGAACCTAAGAAAAACATGAATGCATGAGCCCAAGAACAAATGAATATGTTTGTGTCAAATACTAAAGCTATGAATTGCATATTTTGTTCCTTGGAAAATGTTATCTTTGAAAAAGTCATGCATTGTACTTTCACATTTGATATTTTGGCTTGTTTGAATATGCTAAAATTGAGGAGCATATCACTTTAAATGAGGGAGTTGATGACAATTGTCATACTCATAGTTCTAATGAAGTTTTTGAAGCTCATAGTGTATCTAGTCAAAAGAGTACAAAAAGACAGAAGAGAAAGGTGATTTATCACCTATGCAGGGAAAAAGGCATGTGAAGAAGAATTGCCATACCATGAAGAACAAGGCAAAAAGTGTTGGGACGGGAATAAGAAAACGCATCGGAAATAGTAATTTAAAAATTTGAAACTATCCTGAAAACAACGATCTTCTTTAGCAATATTAAGGAATTCAATCAACATCGGAGATGTGGGAGATGATATACCTCAAACCACGGTCGGTATGGCTGATCTTATCCCCGTCTTGAGATGCACGCATGCACTTCCTCCAATGATAGTCCACACCAAGCACCTCGCAACAATAGGGGCAGCGAACACCGGGGCTCGTTGTGGCTTAATGAAGAAGATTTCTCAATCTCGAAATGCACCTAGGCACGGCCGGCCCTACCACCAAGAACCGAGCACCAAAAACGGAGGAAGAGCAGATGAGAAAACCACATAACGAGAGGGTAAATAAAAGAATACCTTGCTGTCCTTCTTGCAATCCTCCAAGAAGATGAAGTCGGCGGCACACCCAAGTAGAAGACACCTTTAATTCGGCTTCACCAAAAGCCCGGGGAAAGAGGAGGAAGATGGCCGGCTACCAATGGAGAGGAGGAAGAACTAATTCACCAACCCACACCCATGGGGTGCTCGGCCACCATTTATAGAGAGGGGGGGCGGTTACAAGGTAGACTCGGTCCCCCCTAAAAACTCTCTCACAGGAATTCAAAATTTTGGGGTTTGCCTCCAAATATAATTCATATTTTAATGGATTCATAATTAATTAGAAATTAATTAAATCCAATAAAATATAAACTTTAATTTATCTTCATAAATTAAGAGCCTACAAATAAGAATGATAATTATCTAAACAAACCAATTCCCTAAAAGGTAGGAAAGTGGTTTAACTAAATAATTAAATTTCTTATTTATTAATAGAATTGTGATTTATCCTCATAAATCATATATCTATTAATTTTATGATTTATCTCCATAAATTATATTTTATTAATTAAAATTTATCCAAATAAATTAATTCCTAATTAATCGACTAGGCTCATGGTTGAAAACTAATTTTCCCACCATATATATTTGATTCAAAATTAAATTATATTTAATTCAAAATTAAATATATTCCCGGTCAAGTAGTTAATTAAATATTTAATTATAATTAAATTTAATCAACTATATGAAATATTGGTTCCCGACTTTCATATCTACTCTAGCCAGAGATTCCCGAGTCGACACTTGTAGGGACACATAGGACATTATCTCCTCTTACTAGGAG
The DNA here is from genome assembly GCA_034359265.1 of Canna indica. Taxonomy (NCBI): domain Eukaryota; kingdom Viridiplantae; phylum Streptophyta; class Magnoliopsida; order Zingiberales; family Cannaceae; genus Canna; species Canna indica. The sequence goes on from CP136892.1 coordinate 20,438,826, forward strand.
TAACCGATTCCATATTGGTTGCTCACCTACCTCCATGAATGCTTCCCAATGCCCAGTAATACCTGACACATGACGTTGAGGGCCACGTAGGGATAGAACCAAAGCAATGAGTCGTCACTCACAAGGAAATCATGACAACCTCAGATCCAAGAACTGCTTGCACCTACTATCACCTGAGTAACATCCTATTGACACTTATGTAAGGATTCCATTATGTGTTCCTCGTGTAGGTCCATTCAGTGAACTCATTTACTAATGAGCACCTGCACTTGTATATTAAAGACGACTCATACGTAACTGTGAGATCGGCTACCCCCTATCGTATAGGGCATATACCAAGTGCAGTAGTCTATCCGAAATCACCAATCCCCTAATCGGTGATCCTATGACTAGGAACAATTAGAACAAGGGCATTTGGATTCTAAGTCTCACTAGCATGATCATCATGGCCTTAGAATCATTTGCCCGAATTCTTGGGGTTCATCATAATCTTTATAAATAAAGATGCAACATATGATGAAAGTTGCCTCAAAAGTTGATTACCCTTGAATAGTCCTTGTACACATTGACATGTGATTGGCTCAAGGGCACTATTCCTTTCAATCTCTCACTTGCACTTTAGTCAATCATCCTAGTATCCATATACCAATTTTAGTGGTGATCGAATCTGCTGCTGTGGCAATCTGTTTAATCTATATCAATGTCTTTCAGTCATCACTTCTTTCCAACGATGAGTGACACCGCTTTTTAAGAAAAGCAATGATTTTCACGGGATCTTAGTTCCTTAACTTTGAGCAACAGTCCTAGTATTGTCATACAATACCGGTGCTGAACTGGCAACCTCAGGAATAGCTCCAAATGAATGATAAACTCCTTTATTTGATGCTATCCTAAGTGGTAGAGTAAGTAGCAAAGTATAAAGCCTTAGTCACCTTATCAGTTATAGTACCCAGCTAGGAATACTTTCCTGCTTACTGCACCACCATTAAAGGTATCCTTATACCATCATATGGTTTCATGATCGTATAGAGCACCTCTCATCCTTCTCAAGTGCCCGAGAGAGTTCTCCACTTGCTCTTCAATGTTATTCTCTAGGGTTTTGCTCGAAAACTGCCAAATACCTCTAAGATATAAGCAATATCAAGCCAAGTGCAAAGCATCACATGATGGATCCCACTGCCGAAGCATAAAAGATTGCTCTCACACTTTTTATTTTCTCAGATGTCTAAGGAGACATCATCTTGAAGAGACTGATGCTATATATGACTCATAGGCAAGTAACCTCTTTTTTACTGTCTTCTATGCTAAGCCTCCTTAACATTGTATCAATATACATGGGCTGGGGCAATCTTGGCATCCTTTCAGATCTATTCCCAATAGATCTTAATATCGATTATATAAGAGGCATTTCCCAGATGTACCATGGAGAATCAATATGGGTAATAATTGGAGAATGGGAACTTGTTTTTCCCACAAGTATGTCATACAATATGACTACACTCTCACTAAACACCTTGTCTGTACAAGGTTCAACCACCTTTCTGATAAAATCAAAACCCTTTTGACTATCTCATCAAAACAGATGTTTTAACTCTTTGATACTTGCATACCTTACTCGGTCCAACCGAGGATACGAACTCCTCTAGCTATGTCATATAGACTTCTTCATAACGGAAGAACGCAGTCTAGACACCCACTAGCCAGATTTCGTATTCATAGTACGCACTAATGGCTAGCAATATCTTGATGGACTTGAGCACTGTAACTGGTGAGAATGTCTTATTACAGACAAGCTATTGTCTGGGTTTGATCTTATTCACAACCAGTCTGATCTTATAGGTCCACATCTTGCCAGCTCCTTAGATCTTTCCTAAAGATCCACTTGCACCCTATATGAGTTATCCTTTTTGAGCTGGTCAACCAAACTTCGTACTTGGTGTGAGTCCAGTTTGGATTTGCATAATGCCACCGCATAGTGTCAACATATTTGACCATTAAGAGATCGCAGATTGCCTGAATCTAGATCATACCCTATGGCTAGATATCATCACTCAGGCAGTCTACGTAGTCTCCTAGAAGAGTGATGAGAAGTAATAATTACATCGATTGGTTTAACTTGTGGACTTTCCACTAGTTGTTGCGATTTTATTTGTGGTTACTGAACTTCACCAAGCTCAACATATCTTCCACTCCCACTTTCCTCGAAAAACTCTTTTTTCTCAGAAAATGATGACAAAACTCCTTTAGTTCAGTTGGGACAACTTGATACCCAAAACACTTTTAAGGGTACGCCTCAACATTTGCACCTGATCAAGTTTGTCATACCTAGGCAAGCTCAAATCATGAGAGGTCTTAGACTCCGTTTCTTATCATTCCATATCTTATATGGTGTATCAGAGACATACAAACTTATGGTCGCTACAATAGCTTATCCCCTGAAAAGAGATTGGAAGCTAAGTATGAATTACATCATATCCAGAAGGGTGTGATTCCTCCTATCAAACACACCATTGTGTCAGGAAGGGTTCATACATCGACAATCTTATTGTCTTCGAGATAATTCATAAATCTAGTGGATAAGTATTCTCTGCCTCGATCCAATTGAAGGCCTGCAATACCTTTTCCAATATGTTTCTTTAACTTCACCTTCATACTCCTTAAATGATTCAAAGGTATCGGGTCTGTGCCGAAACAAGTGGACGTACCCATGCCTAATCATATCATAGGAGTATTCTTTCTGGCTTGAGTTGTTATCGGCCTGTATACACCTATGTTGGCCAACTCTAATCAACTCAGTGAGCCTTTCGCCAGGTTTGGTGAACAGAGACTCGACCAGAATATTCTTGAGACACACTTCTCAAATTCTGACTACGACTCATAATCGCCCAAAGTCATAAAAGCTAGAAGTAGGTGAGGTTAATTTTATCTCTTTGTGCATTCGTACAAAAAATATTTATCATTAACTTCAAAACCATTAAACCAATTGAGACGTGTCCAGTCGCATACAACTCATCAGAATGTTCATGCGGCAACTATTGCCTTTTAAAGAACTTTTCACAACCTTGTTCAGGCAACAAAGGAAAAATGACGTTCTTTTATCAACACTGGAGCAAATCAATTATACAATTCAATGGTCTTTTCCAAATAGCAGACTTATACAATAGGTTCCTACGGCGAAGATACAACTATTGCGCCTATCACCTTCCCGAAGGTCGTAGTTGCCTTCTGTCAAGTCTTCTACTTTTCTTCTTCTCCTGCAACATCTTGCAGATGATCATTGATATCAAATACTCAGTATTGAATACCATAAAGTAGAGTTTAATGACGAAGTATTTTCTGTAATGTACGCACCTGAAGTAGCGGTTTCAAAAAACCATCTTTAATTTTAACTCTGTAAAATACTCTTTGTAGTTGCACTTCCAGTGGCCATTTTTACCACAATGGTAGTAGGTGCTATTGGGAACAACTTTCCCTTTCTTCTTGATATTTTTCATGGGTTTCACAGTTTTATTTTTCACTTTGTTCTTAACAGAGTATAACTTTGCCTCAGAGGCATCTCCCACTAACAAGAATGTGTCATTATCCTTCATAAGGTGGGACTCAATAGTCTTCAACATATTAAGGAGCTAGGTAAGCGAGACGTCCTGCTTGTTTATGTGGAAGTTATCAACAAACCATGAAAATGAATCTGGGAGGGATTGGAGCACTAAGTCCTGACATAGTTCCTTGTCCATGGAGAACCCCAACCTCTCTAACTCCTTAATCAAATTGATTAGTTTGAGAACATGGGTCTCAACAAGAGTGTTATCCTCCATTTTGGCACGGAAGAGTTGTTTAGATAGCTTGTACCTGAGCTATCCTCATATACAACAACTTGAGGTAATCAAGGATAGCTTCGGTATGCAAATGTTCATGCTACTTTTTCAACTCATCGGACATGGATGCCAGCATTATGCACTGAACAGTGGTGCTATCTTCACTCCAAATTTAATTTCTTGCAGCTTCTCATAAGTCGTCCTCTCTTCCTCGGTGTAACCCCCTTCCCCAAGGGGGGGCATCGGTCCTCGAGAATTAAGAATGTGAGGGAGATTCTCATAAATGAGATGATCCTAAAATTTCGCATCCAATCGACATAATTTGGTCCAGTTAATTTATTTTCATTGATGAAGCAATCTAACGACGGTAAATGTGACATGATATGCTACAAAGAAATAAAGACATAAATGAGCACATATTCTACATGCATGTTTATTGAGGTCTTTTAATTAAACATGTCTCCCACTAATTTTCACGATTCCATAATATCCTCCGATTTGGAAGCGGGAAGCCCTCATTGGTAGACTTCCTTAGGGGAAAAATAGAACCCATTTCTCCTACTCGGGTCTCGTAAGTAACACGAAAAACCCTAATAGGTTCATGGGCAGGTAATGTTGACTTTAGGTTTTCAACCTTGGTCTTAATCTCGGTTTTGGTGATAACAAACATGGAACTAATATTTCGTTGAGAAATCTTTCAGGTTCCATATCGAGTAATGTTCCATGTCCTCGATCGGATAAATCGGAGAAATCGATAAATCAGAAAGACATTGACCGTCGCGCTCGGGTTCGACGTGGAATTTCTCGAAGCTCGACGAGTGCACCAAAGTCGCATTGGATGATTCCAAAGATCAAATGAAAAGCTCTCCAAGTTGATGCTCATTGAAAGCTGAAACCCGAAAATGAAGCGCGGAAGAAAAAGGGCTAAAAAATCACTTTCAACCTAGGTTCGGTCGACCGGGCGGTCGACCGAATAGGGTTAGAAAAATGGTAGTAGCCATCTCGGTCGACCGAAGGATGCCGCAAAGCGACAGTAGCTACTTCGGTCGATCGGGCGATCAATCGATTGAAGCCAAAATTTGGCAGAGGACGAAACAAAGTTGCGTCGATCAACCGACGGGTCGACCGGATTGCGGATCACAGGTTCTACGTCTGGCGGTCGACCCATCGGTCGATTGCACAGAGAGAAAATGGCAACGGTCGCTCGAGCGATCGATCGATTGGTCGATCGGCCAATCGATCGAGCATTTGTAACAGATAGTTTTCTACCCGTTGAGCTACCATTTCATTGAGAGGTATAAATATCATTCATCTAACCTCTAAAACTTCACTTCTCCCACTCTTACAGATTTGATTGAGCCTTCTAAAGGGAGATTTGAGCCTTCAAAGGATTGATCAACAACGCTTTGTTCTTCCACGAACATTTTCTCAAGCACCCACCTTTCTTTCTCAACTCGGGTTTTAATACAAGCTCTATTTCTTGGCGAGTTGAAGGCGTCGAAGGCTTTTGCACAGGGCGGATGGGCCCCTAAGACGTAAAGTCATTTTCCGATCACATCACTATGTGACTTCCATATGTTTTTGCCTCTAGGGCATCCAAGCCCTAGTTGAGTCGGACCCATCGTTCGTATGCCCTAGTGAGAAAACAACCACCCTTGAGTGTAGGTCAACAAGGTAAGTCACCTTCAAGCCGATAGCAAAGACACAAGTCGGATACGTGCCTTATGAGGTAGAATGTGTCTATCAGCACAAAAGGCCTTGTGTGTACACAACAAACCCGTTATGACAATTGTTCCTCATAACGATGGAAGACGTGACCTATATTCCTAACATCTTAGCAATTCTGTTAGGGACTTTTTGATTTGCCCGAGCAACGACGAATCACGACGGAATGTTTCCTACATGTTTGTAAATATATTTTTGTGTCCATGTAATTTTGCCTTTTATTATAGTTCGTAATTGTAAAATCTCTTGTGCGATCCTCGGGTGCCCACGATATGAGTTGGATACATTTTGAGGTCATTCGATGCTTGGTGCGCGCGTTACGGCTAAGCTGAGCAATTTTGCTGCATTCGTCAAGGTCGTGGCCATTAAAAATCACCATCTTGCATGACCATGATTTTTTCATGCTCCTCGTGCTTTTGGGAACATTGGGGGTGGCACTTGGGGGTTAGGGGTCTCTTGTATAATGTAGGAGAGCGTTGGCAAACAAAATGGTTGTCTTGGGCGGAGACGAACGAGTGGCCCATATGGGCATGCGACATGTCGATCTTCGCCCAAGACAAATGCGGAGCTCGTCCTACACCAAGTTTTATATTTTGTTGCGTCTATAGTTCTGTAGTTGTTGTTTTACTTTACGCCTTCAATACCATTCGGCCAACATGGTCTTTTGGGGGCGCGGATATGGAGCGCAAGGTTGGCACGTGGACCAATGTATGCCCCGCGATGTTAAGTCGGGAAGCTCAATTCGGGATGGATTCGATATGATAGGCTTATCCCTTGCACAGGATGCAAGGGTGCCGTACAGGTTCTTTCGCACTAAATAATTGGTCCATGACAGTTGGTATTAGAGCAAAGTTGGTATGAGAATGAGAATTGCAAGCCTCCAACAGAGAATGCCCTCGATGTAGACATAGCCGACGTACATTCCATTTGTGACACTCGAGATGCTGATGTAGTGAACCCAGTTGATGAACCTTTCGACTGTTGTATTCGGGGAGGCAAGAATGCATTGATTGATGTGAAGATTGTGACTTTTGCACAGGGCGGATGGGCCCCTAAGACGTATAGTCATTTTCACGCAGAGTAGATGGCTCTTAAGTCGTGTGTGTAGAGCAGATCGCTCAAATGACGCACAGTGGTGCGCAGAGCAGACTCTCTCATAAGACGCAAAGTCTTGCGCATAGCAGATCTTCAGTAAGACGCATATGGTGCACAAAGCAGACTCTCTCATAAGACGCGAGGATAGTGCACAGGACGTTGTCCCCTAAGATGCAGTGCAGAGCCGATGGCTCGTTAGTCGCCAAGGATGGTGCGCAGGGCGATGTCCCCTAAGACGCAGCACAGAGTCGATGGCTCGTGAGTCACCAAGTTTGTGTGCAGGGCTGATGACCCCTATGATGCAGCGCATAGCATATTGCTTGTGAGATGCCAAGTTGGTGCGCAGGGCTGATGTCCCCTAAGTCGCAAGGTTGGTGCGCTTATCAAGACGACCTTTAAGATGCAATATTGAAAAATCTGAACCCAAGCACTAGAAAAGAATAGTTGTGGTGTGGCAGCAACGCTCTTAGTGCGGAGAGTTGGTGGACGTTGTGATCCGATTGGAGAAAATCCCTCAAGTCGTGATTCTAGGAGCAGCGTAAGACTTGAAGCTCGTTTAGATGGGCTCGAAGGAGGGCACCATGACCTCTGCGGGGGACGATTGAGCAAGCAGTGATCCGTAAGAGTTGAAGCTCATTGAGATGGGCTCAAAGAAGGGCGCAATGACTCCTGTGGGGGGCGAGTGAACAAGCAGTGATCGGCTCAAAGCTGCGGTGGAGGCAATGCTCTAGTGTGGTGCGGCCACGGAACTACTCATCACTTGGGTGTTGAACAATGACACCCAGATGTTATCCGAGATGAGCGTTGCTCGAATGCTCATTAAGTCTAGGACTTTTCATTGCCCAGCAAAAAAGGGACTTGGTGAATTGAGTAATATTTTATTGGGTTCCTTCACGCGAGCGTTGCTCAACGGTGCTCGTGTGCCTCACAAAGTCTGGGACCCTCATAGCCCAGCAACACCGAGACTTGGTGAACCCAGTAGCTATTTCTCGGTGTCCATTCAAACGAGCGTTGCACAACGACACTCGTTTGCTCCACAAGTCTGGGACTTTCATTGCCCAGCAACGAGTTTGGGAATCTCAAAGCCCTTTCTCACAACAACAGGAGATGATGAAATTCAATGATGTTCCAATTAGTCATTTCTTGGTGGTGGACTTTACGGCAAAATTTGAAATGTTGCGGTGCCACTACGACATGTCGTTACTCGGGCGGTATTCCCTTCGACTACTTGTGAAGAATTCACTTCAGCAATTGCAGCCTGTGCTAGAAAGGCGATGCGGCCGAGGCGAGTTCGACGAGGACGTCAAAGCCTGAAGTGGTGGAGGATGTTAGGGACTTTTTGATTTGCCCGAGCAACGATGAATCAGGGCGGAATATTCCCTACATGTTTGTAAATATGTTTTTGGGTCCATGTAATTTTGCCTTTTATTATAGTTCGTACTTGTAAAATTTCTTGTGCGATCCACGGGGGCCCACGGTACGAGTTGGATACATTTCGAGGTCATTCGACGCTTGGTGCGTGCGTTACGGCTAAGCCGAGCAGTTTTGCTGCATTCGTCAAGGCCGTGGCCATGGAAAATCACCATCTTGCGTGACCTTGATTTTTTCATGCTCCTCGTGCTTTTGGGAACCTTGGGGGTGACACTTGGGGGTTAGGGGTCTCTTGTATAATGTAGGAGAGCGTTGGTAAACAAAACAGTTGTCTTGGGCGGAGACGAACGAGTGGCCCATATGGGCATGCGACATGTCGATCTTCGCCCAAGACAATTGCGGAGCTTGTCCTACACCAAGTTTTATATTTTCTTACGTCTATAGTCCTGTAGTTGTTGTTTTACTTTATGCCTTCAGTACCATTCGGCCAACATAATCTTTCGGGGGCGCGGATATGGAGCGCTAGGTTGGTACGTGGACCAACGTATGCCCTGCGATGTTAAGTTGGGAAGCACAATTCGGAATGGATTTGATATGATACCTCCAACTAAAAAATTGTGCCCTGCGATGTTAAGTTGGGAAGCACAACGTATGCCCTGCGATGTTAAGTTGCGATGCAAGGGTGCCGCATGGGTTCTTCCGCACTAAACAATTGGCCCATGACAGTTGGTATTAGAGTAGAGTTGGTATCATAACGAGAATTGCAACCGTACAACTAAGAATGTCCTTGATGTAGAGATAGCCGATGTACATTCCGTCTGTGACGCTCGAGTTGCTAAGGCAGTGAACCCAGTCGATGAACCTTTCGATTGTTGCATTCAGGGAGGCAAGCATGCATTGATTGATGTGAAGATTGTGACTTTTGCGTAGGGCGGATGGGCCCCTAAGATGCAAAGTCGTTTGCACGCAGAGCAGATGGCTCTTAAGTCATGTGCGTAGAGCAGATCTCTCATAAGACGCACAGTGGTCCATAGATCAGACTCTCTCATAAGACGCAAAGTCCTATGCATAACAGATCTCTAGTATGATGCACATGGTGGGCAAAGCAGTCTCTCTTATAAGACACGAGGATAGTGTGCAGGGTGTTGTCCCCTAAGATGCAGCGCAGAGCCGATGGCTCGTGAGTCGCCAAGGATGGTGTGCAGGGCATTCTCCCCAAAGACACAGCGCAGAGCCGATGGCTCGTGAGTCGCCAAGGATGGTGCGCAGGACGATGTCCCTTAAGACGCAGTGCAGAGTCGATGGCTTGTGAGTCGCCAAGTTTGTGTGCGGGGCCGATGACCCCTAAGACGCAGCGCAGAGTAGATTGCTCATGAGATGCCAAGTTGGTGCACAGGGCTTATGTCCCCAAAGTTGCAAGGTTCGTTCGTATGGCAAGATGGACTTTAAGAAGCAAGATTGACAAATCCGAACCAAGCACTAGTGAAGAACAGCTATGGTGTGGCTTCAATGCTCTTAGTGCGGAGAGTTCGCGGACATTGTGACCCGGTTGGAGAAAATCCCTCAAGTCGTGATTCGAGGAGCAATGTAAGACTTGAAGTTCATTTAGATGGGTTCGGAGGAGGGGCGCAATGACCTCTGCGGGGGGCGAGTGAGCAAGCAGTGATCCGTAAGACTTGAAGCTCATTGAGATGGGCTCGGAGGAGGGCGCCATGACTCCTGCGGGGGGCGAGTGAGCAAGTAGTGATCGACTCAAAGTGACGATGGAGGCAATGCTCTAGTGTGGTGGGGCCATGGAACTACTCATCACTTGGGTATTATAAAATGATACCCAGATGTTATCCGAGATGAGTGTTGCTCGTATGCTTATTAAGTTTGGGAGTTTTCATTAATTGCCCAGCAAAAATGGGGCTTGGTGAATTGAGTAACCATTTCTCGAGTTCCTTCACGCGAGCGTTGCTCGACGGCGCTCGTGTGCCCCACAATGTCTGGGACCCTCATAGCCTAGCAACATCGAGAGTTGGTGAACCCAGTAGCTATTTCTCGGTGTCCATTCAAGCGAGCGTTGCTCAACGGCGCAGGTGCCCCTTCAAGCGAGCGTTGCTCAACAACACTCATTTGCTCTGCAAGTCTGGGACTTTCATTGCCCAGCAATGAGTTTGGGAATCTCAAAGCCCTTTCTCGCAACAATAGGAGATGATGAAATTCAATGATGTTCCAAGTTGTCATTTCCTGGTGGCGGACTTCACGGCGAAATTCGATATGTTGTGGCCTCACTGCAACATGTTGTTACTCAGGCGATGTTTCCTTCGACTACCTGTGAAGAATTCACTTCAGCAATTGCAACCTATGCCATGAAAGCGGTGCAGCCGAGGCGAGTTCGACGAGGATGTTGAAGCTTGAAGTGGGGGAGGATGTTAGGGACTTTTCGATTTGCCCGAGCAACAACGAATCATGGCGGAATGTTCCCTACATGTTTGTAAATATGTTTTCGCGTCCATTTAATTTTGCTTTTTTATTATAGTTCATACTTGTAAAATCTCTTGTGGGATCCCCGAGGGCCCACGGTATGAGTTGGATACATTTCGAGGTCATTCGATGCTTGGTGCATGCGTTATAGCTAAGCGTAACAATTTTCCTGCATTCGTCCTGGCCGTGAACATGGAAAATTACCATCTCGCATGGTCACGATTTTGTCATGCTCCTCGTGCTTTTGGGAATCTTGGGGGTGGTACTTGGGGGTTAGGGGTCTCTTGTATAATGTAGGAGAGCGTTCGTAAACAAAGCGGTTGCCTTGGGCGAAGACGAACGAGTGGCCCATATGGGCATGCGACATGTCGATCTTCGCCCAAGACAATTGTGGAGCTCGTCCTACACCCGATTTTATGTTTTCTTGCGTCCATAGTCCTGTAGTTGTTGTTTTACTTTACGCCTTCAATACCATTCGACCAACATGGTCTTTTGGGGGCGCGGATATGGAGCGCGAGGTTGGCACGTGTACCAACGTATGTCCCGCGATGTTAAGTCGGGAAGCCTAATTTGGGACGAATTCGATATGATAGGCTTATGCCTTGCACGGGATGCAAGCATGCCGCATGGGTTCTGCCGCACTAAATAATTGGCCCGTGACAATTTAGACTCAATATTATTGGAGGGTTTCTTCATGCAATTATAATTTATCTAAGCAATCAACAATTGAAGCAAGAGCAATAAATAAAAGCATAAAGTAAATAAGGATGATTATGGATGTTCTAACGATTCCTCCCGAGCCACCCGGCGAACAAAGGCCATCTTCCTAAGGTTTTTAAGGAGCTCCGTCTCACCAAGGGGCTGCCAAGAAACATCATGTAGGTTGCCGGTTCCATCAGTGCCTTCCCGGGGTTCTAGTCATCATCAACATTGCGTCAGAAATAATTGAAACCATCCTGAAAACAACCATATACTTTAGCTAAAGGTGGCTCTGATACCACTGTTCGGATGGGAATAAGAAAATGCAGCGGAAATAATAATTTAAAGATTTGAAGCCATCCTGAAAACAACCATGTACTTTAGCAATATTAAGGAATTCAATCAACATTGGAGATGTAGGAGAAGGTATACCTCAAACGTACACGCCCTTCAATGATAGTCTACACCAAGCACCTCACAACAATAGGGGCAGCGAACACCGGAGCTCGTTTTGGCTCAAAGGAGAAGCTTTCTCAATCCCGAAATCCACCTAGGCAAGGCCGGCCCTTCCACCAAGAACCGAACACCAAAAAGGGAGGAAGAGTGGATGAGAAAACCACGAAATGAGAGGGTAAATAAAAGAATACCTCGTTGTCCTTCTTGGACTCCTCCAAGAAGATGAAGTAGGCGGCACACCCAAGTAGAAGACACCTTCAATTCGGCTTCACCAAAAGCCTGGGGAAGGAAGAGGAAGATGGCTAGCCACTAAAGGAGAGAAAGAAGAACTCATTCACCAACTCCCACCCATGGGGTGCACGGCCACTATTTATAGAGAAGGGGAGGAGGGGGGGGGGGGGTTACAAGGTAGATTAAGAGCCTACAAAATTATCTCTTTGGAATTCAAAATTTTGGGGTTTGCATCCAAATATAATTCATATTTTAATGGCTTCATAATTAATTTGAAATTAATTAAATCAAATAAAACATAAACTTTTATTTATCTCCATAAATTAATAGCCTACAAATAAGAATGATAATTATCCAAACAAACCTCCCTAAAAGGTAGGAAAGTGGTTTATCTAAATAATTTAATATCTTATTTATTAATAGAATTATGATTTATCCTCATAAATCATATATCTATTAATTTGATGATTTATCTCCATAAATCATATTCTTATTAATTAGAATTTATCCAAATAAATTAATTCTTAATTAATCGATTAGGCTCATGGTTGAAAACTAATTTTCCCACCATGTATATTTGATTCAAAATCAAATTATATTTAATTCATAATTAAATATATTCCCGGTCAAGTAGTTAATTAAATATTTAATTCATAATTATATTTAATCAACTACATGAAATATTATCATGTGTCAATCCCTACAATTTAGAGATGCCCCATAAATTAGGATTACCGAGGAACTCTTTCATTGTGCATTCGTTCCTATAGGAAACAACTTTCCTATCTTGTCCGTAAACGAGATCCGTGATCGAGTTGCAGCATGCCCATGCTAGTAGGCATATAGGGCCGCATTCAGACTTAATCTCATAAGGTTTGTTATGAGGTTAGCCTGTTGTGTGTGACCCATTAGGCCCCACACTAAGCCAGCAGTGAGTTGTGCATAACAGAGAGTTGGATTCGATAGAACGACTTCTATTCGAATCTTACGAGCCTCCACTAAACCCCTTTAGTGTGGTCATGAGGGACTCTACTCACAAGTCAAGATTGACATCTAGCAACGTGTAATTTCCACCCGGATAGTGTGAGGTTCAATCTACAAGGATCGAACGCCCTTCAGTAATTAGTTACCGTGCAACTAAATCCCTCGGTTACAATGTCCCGAACTTGGATAGGGTACAGAAGAAGTGTCAAACCCTAATACGATTCATATGTATTCCACCCGCCAAGATGTCATCCCAATAATGAAACGTCAAAAACATCTTCCTCACTTTCATGTCTACTCTAGCTAGACATTCCCGAGTCGACACTTGCAGGGACACATATGATATTATCTTCTCTTACTAGGAGTAACCGATTCCATGTTGATTGCTCACCTACCACCATGAATTCTTCCCCATGCCCAGTAATACCCGATACATGATCCTGAGGGCCACATAAGGACAGAACCAAAGCAATGGGTTGTTACTCACAATGTAACCATGACAACCTCATGTCCGAGGACTGTTTGCACCTACTATCACCCGAGGAACATCCTATTGGCACTCATGTAAGGATTCCATTATGTGTTCCTCGTGTAGGTCTGTTCAGTGAACTCATTTACTAATGAGCACCTGCACTTGTACATTAATGGCGGCTCATAGGTAATTATGAGATCAGTTATCCCTTATCGTATAGGGCATATACCAAGTACACTAGTCTATCCGTAATCACCAATCCCCTAATCGGTGATCCTATGACTAGGATTATTTAGAACAGGAGCATTTGGATTCTAAGCCTCACAGGCAGGATCTCATCATGTCCTTAAAATCATTTGCCCGAATTCTTGGGTTCATCATAATCTTTATAAATAAAGATACAGCATATGATGAAAAGTTGCCTCATAATGTTGATTACCCTTGAATAGTCCATTACATTGACATGTAATTGGCTCAAGGTCACTATTCTTTTCAAAAAGGAGGTCAAATGCTTCCTCATCCTCATCTCAGTCAAGTGAAGCATCCTCTTGCCATGGCTATGAAGCCAGTTCAAAAGATTGCCTCATGAATGCTAATGATGAGGTACACTCTTCTTCTAGTCATGATAACAATAATGGTAGCATTAACTCAACTAGTTCTCATGACTTGCTTTATGATGAATTAATGGATGAATGTAAAAACATGTATTTTTTGCTTGTTAAAAGGGATAAAGAAAACTTAGGTCTTGATGGGATAACTAACTCAAGTCTTGAGAGGATGACAATAAGTGAATTGATCCTCGCAAAGCCTCTGAGGGCTCTCGCGGCGACAGGGAAGTGGTTTGGGTGTTTTGGGGGTGCGGAGGGGCAGATGGGAAGAAGTTTTGAGTTTTGGCCGGTTTGGGTGAGTGGCTGGTTGGGTTGGCAATTGTACTACCCGGTTCGGCTCGTGTTTGTCCTGATTGGGAATAGGTTTTTATCTCCAGTGGAAGAATCGTGGATATTCTGGGAAGATCTTTGGGCGATTGGGAATTTCTTTGCTCGATCGGGATCACATTTGGGCGACTGGGATATCCTTTTGTCCTTGCGTATCCCGATCGCCGCGAGCCTTCCTGCTTCGGCGCCCGTCTCTTCCACGGGTGGCTCCTCTCCGGCGGGGTTTGGGTGAGGTGAAGAGGCGGTGGGGTTCCCGGGCGGTGGCTCTTGGCAGACGGGAGGCTTTGAGCGGCGGCGGTCTGCGCATCTAGGGTTCATCAAAACCTAGGTTTTCTTGAGGTTTTTTTGCACTTCCGGCGTGGTTCCTGTGGGTTCTTCTCGTCGGTCTTGTCCTCTCGTCGGTGTAGTGGTTTGCTTTCTCCGGTATCTTCGTCTGTTCTGCGGCTGGGGCTTGGCGGAGGGGTTTTATTTTTCTGGGTGGTGCTCTCTCCTTCGGCTGTATTGCTGTGAGTTCTCCATTATCTTGTTCTTTGCGGCGGTCATCTTCGGGTGATCCTTGGGTGCTGTACACTGCTGCAGCCCTCTCTGTCAAAGTGCTGCGAATTGGTTCCTGCGGTGGTGCTGTTGCAGTGGTTCTCTTCCTCCTGCAGACTGAGTTCTTCTTCCTTCTTCATCCGGCGGCCATCTGTGTTTTGCTTGGCTTTTGGGCAGTTTCTGTTCTAGAGAGCTGGACCATTTGCTGAGATTTGGATCTTTTGCTGATCTTGGTTCTTACTGATTTCGGGCAAACTGGGGAATAGGCTGATCTCCGGCAATCGGGTGTTCTTCTGTGCTGAAATCTCCGACAGCGTTCTGGTCATTCCTTTATGCTTGCCGGGATTGTGGTAATTTGCTTTCCTATATTCTCTTGATTGTTGTCTCTATTTTATGATTGTTGCTAGATACCGTGGCGAGCTCTGGGTCTTCAGTGGGGGTGTTAGCAGCTGCTCGTGCATCGCTATTATTCATGGCTCAGAATTCTAATTCGGCGAGGGGTGCTCGTCGAGGTGGGAGGATCGTGGTTGCCTCGTCAACCCAGAGGGTTGATGGCTCGGGAGGAGAGGTATCAGTTGTCCCCTCTGATGTTTTTGTGGATGTTCAGGATTGTAATTCAAAGTTTCTTGAGGCTTCATGTGAGGAATCGGTGACTCTTCCACTGATGAAAACTCGGGCAGTCTCGAAAGGAAGTAATGCTGTTGTGGATGTTTTGCCTTCATCCATTGAACGGATGCATGAGCCATGCAAGCTGCTTGGAGAAGGGAAGCGCATGATATCTAGCTTGGATGTGGAGGCCTTCCCGCCTCTCCAAAGGCTGAGTTGTAATGGTCCAGCCATCCGTGTGTCTGCTCCCTTGGATGAGGAGGAGCCTTGTGGCTCTGGTGATCCTCAAGGGAAGGCCTGCTTAACTTGTTCAAGCGGTGTGTTAGACAAGGAGGATGGACAGACTATCACAAATAATCTTTCAGATATTGGAGGTAAGCTTCGAGCTACGTCTGAGATTCCGGATATGATGGTCACCCCAAAGCCATGGTCTTCATTGTTTTCATCGCCCGTGACACAAGCAGATTGCTCATTGAAGTTTGAAGAACCCAGCTTTCAGAAGGGAGAGTTTGTAGTTGATGTGTCCGATGAGGAGCTAGATGCTGGGGCTGATCACTGGAGATATGCGTTAGTGGGCCATTTTATTGGTGCTAAGCCTTTTTTCCCTAACATCAGAGAAAGAACATTAATGTTGTGGCGTCCAAAAGGTGATCTAGAGGCCTTCTCCCTCCTAAGTGGTTTTCTCATCTTCAGATTTACTCAAGAGGAGGATATGCTCTCAGCCTTAGAAGGGGGACCTTGGTTTATCCAAGGGAAGATATTACTGCTTAAAAGATGGTCACCTGGTATGAAGCTTGTGAGGGAATCATTGTCTTCCATCCCCTTATAGGTTAAAATTCATGATCTTCCATTGGAATTTTGGAGTGCCTCAATTATTGGAAAGGTTATGAGTCGAGTTGGTAAGCCCCTTTACATGGACAATCCTACAGCTACTAAGAGTCGTATAGGGTATGCCCGCATTTGCATTGAGATGGAGGTTGGAGCAGGCCTTCCTGATAGCCTCAGCTTCATAGTGAGGAATGAAAAGTATGAGATCCATCTGGAATATGAATGGAAGCCAAGTAGATGTTCAAATTGCTCTTCTTTTGGCCACTCTGATAATAAGTTCCCCTCCTTAGCCAGAAAGTTGGCATCTAAATGGGTTCCAAAGAAGCAGGACACGAACCGCAATGTGGATGAGGTACCGCATCAGGAATGTTATGGACTGACACGGTATGAAAAGGGAGAAACCAGCAGGAAGCATGAGATTGAAAAGCGGCATAGGGGTTCTTTAGATGATCGTCAGATGACTGTTGGTGAGGTGCGGGCATCAGAGTTTCCACCGAAAAGCTCTACTAGTAAAAGTAATGTATCAGAGGTGGCTCAGCGTACTGATAAACAAAATGATGGACTGCTAGAAACAAGGAATTTTTTTTAGGTCCTTGATGATGGAGAATGTGCAGCACCAAATACTATGTTTTCTCTCTGTGGAAGTGATAAGTGGGGGATAAATCTAGATAAAGGGGGCCGAGCACCCTCCTCTATTCTTCATCCTGATTAGCATAGCTTCATGGAACGTGCGAGGATTAAATTCCTTGTCACGATGAGCTGCAGTGCGTAGCAGTATTAACTTGAATAATCTCAGCTCAATTTGGCTTCTTGAAACAAAGGTGAAATGTAATAGAGCATCTCAAATTATCCAGTCTGTTACAGGAGGATGGAAGTATTTTTTTAATCATAACTCAACATCAAATGGGCGCATTTGCTTAGCTTGGATCCTACATTGATGGACTATCACATTATATCAAAATCAGATCAGTATATCTTTGGTAAGGCTACGATGCTTGGCTATGATATCTCATTTTTCTTCACTGCGGTTTATGGGAGAAATGAGGAGCAAGACAGACGACGGATGTGGGATCAACTGAGTGGCCTTCGGCCCTTAGTTGATGGTCCTTGGGTTGTCGTGGGCGATTTCAACACCGTATTTAATTCTCTAGAGAAAGTAGGGGGTCGACACTTTTCTCCATCGGCAGCTACTCAGATAGAAGATTACTTGGACAATTTAGAGCTCTTTGATCTCAAATGGACAGGATGCAAATACACTTGGACTAACAACCAGATTGGCTCTAGCAGGATAATGTGCAAGTTGGATAGGGTGCTAGTGAACGTAGATTGGCTCTCCTTATACCCTGACAGTGAGGTAGTCTTCCATAACCCGAGAATATCTTATCACTCTCTTGTTTTACTTCGATGTCAGGAATCCGAGCGAAGGAAATGCCCATTTAAGTTCTTTAATCAGTGGATCCATAAACATGACTTTCTGAATGTAGTTGAAGAGGCTTGGACTCAGCCTGTAATCTGTAGAGATGGTAGAAGACCCTCACCTATGTTCTCTCTGGTTCAAAAGCTTAAGCTTGCCAAGCATTCCCTCAAATAGTGGGCCTATAATAACCACATCCGGGACACTGCGGAGAAGAGAAAATTAGTAGATCACCTTGAAGTCCTGCAGACTCGAATTCAGCAGAGTCCACTTGATAACGCTTTACACAAGGAGGAAAGAGAACTGAGGGGGCAGCTTCAGTCTTTTCTGAATGATGAAGAAGCAAGCCTGAAGCAGAAATCTAGAGTCCAATGGCTCAAACTTGGGGATTCCAACTCTAAGTATTTCTACAGGGCCTTTAAGCAGAGATACCACAAGAATGCTATCCAGTCTATTGTGAATGATTTGGGGCAGCGGGTATACGGTGATCAGGTGAATCAAGAAGCGGTGAATTTCTTTAATAACCTGTTTAATGCTCCATTTGATCATGTAGATTTCTCGGGGCTCAAGATTCATAGAAGATTGAAGCAAGAAAGCATTGAACTTCTGGGAAAACCAATCCACGTTCAAGAGATACTGGAAGCTATTCGGCAATCGCCTAATAACAAAGCTCCAGGAATTGATGGTTTTACCAAAGAATTCTTTGTGGCCACGTGGGGAATCATTGGGAAAGATGTTATTAGAGCTATCCAGAGCTTCTTTGATTCCAAATGCCTCCTTCAGGAAATCAACATCACTTCAATAACATTAGTGACAAAGAAGAAGCTCCCTGATACTTTTGGAGATTATCGACCCATATCGGTATGTAAAATAATTTATTGATTATTCTCTAAAATCATTGCAAACAGGTTGCAGAAGGTCCTGGGTGAATTCATTGGTCCCAACCAGCATGCTTTTCTGAAAGGCCGTCTTATCCATGAAAACATTGCTCTATGTCATGAGCTTATGACTGGATATCACTTGCAGCGAGGGTCACCTAAAATGACAGTCAAGATCTTCATAAAGCTTATGATTCAGTCATATGGGATTTCCTGCTTGAACTGATGAGACAATATGGCTTCCCTGGGATTATGATTAGCTGGGTCAAAGCATGCATCTCCAATCCCAAATTTACAATAAACATGAACGGCACTAGTTGTGGTTTCTTTCAGAGTAGCAGAGGTCTTCGTTAAGGATGCCCCATGGCTCCTTACCTGTTCATCCTCACTATGCAGTATTTTTTGAATCTATTGGATGATCAAGTTGCATCTGGACGGCTTACACCACACCATAGGTGCCTAACTCCACTTGTTACCCATCTGTCCTTTGCTGGTGATCTATTTTTATTCTCCAAGGCAGATATTATGTCAGCCACGATATTAAAGGATTGCCTGGAGCACTTTCACCAAGTTTTAGGACTGCGTACGAGCAACTTGAAATCCCACTTATACATCTCTAGCACATCCCCGGAGCTGAGGGCTTCTATTGCTACGGTGTTGGACATGCCTTTTGGTTCTCTACCGGTTCGATACTTGGGGATTCCTCTACTATCGACTAGGCCATCATTCCAGGACTGCCAGCCCCTGATGGATAACATTGCATCACAAATCAATGGATGGACTAGTAAATGTTTCTCTTTTGCAGGTCGCTTGGAGCTTACCAAATCTGTTTTGATGGGGAAGATATTATATTGGTGCTCTTCTTTTTCTCTCCCTCAACAAGTTATTATCCATATTGAGCAGCTCTTGGCCCGGTTCCTTTGGTCTGGCTGATTGCTCAAGTGTAACCAGCGGATCGCCTGGTTGTCCGTGTGCAAACCAAAAGAAAAGGGTGGATTGGGGCTGAGAAATATCAGGAAGCTTAATCAGGCATGTATGATGAGATACATATGGGCCATTGCATCTAAGAAAGACTCACTTTGGGTGTGATGGGTTCATAGCAATTACTTGAGGGAGCACTCTATCTGGACTCGCCAGGTCCCTTCTACGCTTGCCTGGGTGACAAGGAGCATTTTCAACGTTAGATATCTTGCTCTACCATTCATCAGGCACCACATAGGAAATGGCGAGGGTACTAGGCTATGGCATGACCCATGGCACCTTGATGGGATTTTCTTTCACATTGTCAAACGATACCCTTATAGTATCCCTGCTCTCTCTACTGATCTGGTATCTGATATCCTTTCCCCTAAAGGGTGGAACACGGTTGGTTTCCACCATTCATGCTTATTTGATGCATGGCTAAGCTTACACCAGATCCGACTTCATGATAAACATGGGTGTGATGCCATTCTTTGGACAGCTTCCCCATCAGGTACTTTCAGCCTTAAGTCGGCATACAACAAATTGACTTCCACTGAACCTAATGTAGCTTGGCATAGTTTGTTATGGTTTAAAGGCCATGTACCTCGATTCTCCTTCATCTCATGGCTGGCTTTCTGGAGAAGGCTCCCAACATTTGACCGCACGCGTGGATGGGGAAAGCAAGGGCCAAATATTTGTTACCTATGTAGAGAAGATAGCGAGAGCATAGATCATATCCTATTATGCTGCACTTACTCTTAAAAGATCTGGCGCAAGGTACTTGGGTTGATACCACATGGAGATACCTTGGCAGATTGTATGCCATGGCTTCTGCATCATTTTGGCGTCTCCTCTGAAGCCAAGTTATTGAGAAAGCTTCTTCTCACTACCACTATTCACCATCTGTGGAGAGAGCGGAATCAGCGGATGCATGAGGAAGGACACTTATCTTAGGAGGCCCTTGCCAAACATATCCTGGATGACATTATGCAGAAGAGGACTAGGGGCACCACTAGGGATGCAGAAAACTGATATGCTGCATCTTTTGTTTATTCATGCACTTCTATTTCTTTTGTTTTTCTTACTTGAGATGTTGCCTGTCTCGGGCTGTGGGATTCAGTGTTTTTATGACCCTTGATTTGAGCCAAGCCTATCATTTTATCTTGGTTATTGTCTTTTTCAGGCTGTGGGACTTAGTGCTTATTCCTATTTCTATGTTGCTAGACGTGTCGGTATGATTGTGAGTCTTTCCCCGGCTGTGGGATTTATTGCTTATTACTTGTTTCAGTTTGTGAGGTTTCGGTCATCATGACTTGTGTGACTTTCCCGGGCTGTGGGATGTCTTTCTTTTTAGATTGCTACGTTTGTATCGTAGTGGGACCATCAATCCTAGGTTTTGGGTTTCGACCTTGCTGATGGCTATGCCGTAGGTGAGGTTCACGACTCTTTTGTCCTAGGGTGATTGGTTACTGAACTTTACATGTACACATTTTCTTCATTATTAATACAATACACTTGCCTTGTTGCAAAAAAAAGAAAACTTAAGTCGTAGCTCTCATTTACATGATGTAAAATTAGAAAATGAGAAGCTAAAAATTAGTGTCTCTAATCCATGCCATGATACTTTAAGTATTGATAGTAAGGACTTGAAAACAAAAAATGACATTTTAAAGAATGAAAATAGCATGTTGAAAACTCAATTGCATGCTATTCATAAATCCATGAACGACTTGAAAAATGATGTTATTTTTCTAAATAAGAATGTTAATAATTTATCTAGTAATTCATCCTCTAAGAATTCTAGAAATACAAATGTTTCAAGTACGAATGCTAACACTCATCATCATTTTCATGTTAAGCATTCTTCTTTTAAACCTCATGTCCAAAACAAAAAGTTTCATGGAAATTATTTTTCTTGTGGTATCTATGGTCACTCAATCCATAATTATGCCTTCAAGAGAAATCCAAGTGTTGCTAGGACACTTTGGATTCCTAGACAGACTCACCCCCAAGGACCCAAAGCAACTTGGGTATGAAAGATTTCATGTTCTCTTGTAGGGGGAACAACCACACAAGGATGAGTTGATGATGGGAGTTGCATAAGGACTCAAAGCTACAGAAACACAAAATTGCAACTTCAAGTCATCGTGATGTCATAAGTATGGAAATTGGCATCTAGGTATATTTGATATCATCTCCTTACTATCCTAGATTTCATTTGAGTTGGAATATATGATACATGAGTAATCTTGAGTTGGTTTCTCCGCTCTAGATAGTGTTTTAAAAAAGATTTTTGATTTTTGATTTTTGATCTCTTCGGAGACTTATGTAGCTTATAAAGGGCTAATGCGACCTTGCGGTTCTAAATCGTAGGCTAACTATGGCCTTTCAATTTTCAACCAATAGGAAGGGTTGGAGATCTAATTTTCAAGTAATTCATGTTTCGAGAAACTTTGTTTTAGTTTCATGATGATCCATTTCGAAACGGATTTTAAGCTACTTAGCAAAGTAGATTTTGAAATCGATATTTGATTCCCTCTTTGCTATTTAGTACGATAACTTGTTAGTAGTCACACTTTCATTATGATACTAATAATTATTACTTGCAAGTTATTGGTTTTGTTACAGAAGGCTAGTAGGAAGAAATTGGGAAAGAAAGTGGTATGAGTTTCAATTCGGCAAAATTCTTGCTTAACACCTCAATTTTCTTGATGAAATGATTTTCATATGATTATGAATGAGTTTACATGAAAATTCCTTGCTTCCCACCCAAGGGCCAGCCCTCCCTAGGATTTAGGGGCATGCCCTAGGGCTGCCACCAACCCCAAACCCCAAGGAAGCGCCCCACGATCAAACCTATACATCTAAAACGAACAATATCATGCATTAAAGGAAATATACAAAGCAATTTCATCCTCCGATCCCACCTACAAGGATCTGCAGCCCCTAATCCTACATTTAGGGATTTGGGAAAGAACCAATCACCTAGGATCAGTTTAGGGATGAGGAAGACAATGAAGAAGCCTCGCGTCGAATCCGATCCGACGAAGTCTCCGATCTCCGGCCAATCCCTCTCCGATTGCCCCCTCTCTCACTCGCCTCCTTGGGTAGCATGCGGCTCCTCCTTGGAGCCGTACGCCCCTAGTGGCACCTTTTTTTAAAAAAATAAATAAATGCCAAATTACCTATTTGCCCCTCTTCACTTAACTCGACCCAACTTGCTCAAAATGAGTCTGATTCGAGCCCCGATCGCACCCTCGGACTCGGCTCGAACCCAACTCAACCTAACACAATAATTAACTCTAAATTATGGTAATTTAAATTGAGCAAGGGTCTTACCTCAATTCGCGCCTAACCGCGATCAACTCCGCACGTACCATTACGCATCACACTAATCCTGCTAAAACCAATATACAAAAGTTTAATAAATTTTGCGAGTATTACAGAGGGAAAAGCGAAGCTGCCTTTGTCGTAGGAGGATGCACATGGAAATGACAATTGAGGACACCCTCTCTGCGGAAATGGGAGGCACCACCTCAAGATAAATAAGAAAGCCATCCCTTACCTTTTTAGGAAGGTCGGCCTCAAAAAAATCTAATCCGGGGGCAAAGAACTATCCTTGCTCTATTGCCCTGTCGAACCCCTCAAAGCATGCCATGAGGGCGACATACCGAAAACAATGTGCCTCGTCTTCAAGAGTTCGCATCTTGCCCTCAAAATCGTGCACTATTAGCCTCGACTTCTCCACTTCGGCTCGGGCACCTTAAGTTTCAGTCGTCAGATGAGAACCCTCCCTCGTAGCCATAGTAGCTCGACATCTGCAGTAGCTCAATGCTTGCAGTTGCTCGACATCTACAGCAACTTGGCACCTAGAACAACTCGACAAGAGGATAATATATTCCTAGAATTCAATCTATGTCTACCTATCAGACCGAGATCAGAAGTCGACACTCCTTTGAACTCGGTATGAAGTCCTCGGACTCCGACCAAGCTCGAGCGCTATGGATTGGACTAGTACCTTTGGGCCTGGCCGAATTAGGACTAGAAGCACCTACATATGAGAACCAAACGCGAGACAAGAAAGATGGCTTAGCCCGGGGGCTCCATCCAACCATGAAACGATACTTCTATCCTCATTGAATACGAGGAATTTGTCATTCATGAGCTGAACATCTCAGGGATCAGCCTCGACCCATTCTGAGCAACATCCCTATTAGATTACTAGGTGGTATTATGACCAATCATCCCTCATCCTCGAACATATACCTCCAATTTCTATTACAGATACGACACACCTCACGTACCCTAGATTCCAATTTCTATTACCTCCACCTCGAACATATTCTGACTTGAGTGTTGGAGTATCTTTTGCAAGTCCCCCTGTGACTCGAATGACCAACACTAGAGGGGGGGGTGAATAGTGTGTTTACTAAAAACTTAACCTAAATCCAGTTTTAATCAATTCTTGATTACTTAGGCAAGTGCTCAAATAAACTAGATAAATGCGAAAGCAAGGTAAATATGGCAATTGAGGAAACACTAGTAAAAATAATGCAAACAAAGAGATTTATAGTGGTTCGGCCCAAATGCCTACTCCTCTACCTAAGCACCTCACTTAGGATTTCCCACTTAGCTTTACTAGATTAATTTGTTTCCTTACAATGATGCATTTATACCGAAAAATCTCCGCTCTCAACCCGAAGGCACTTCCACACTCGGAATTCTTCGACTTCCTACCGAAAGCACTCTCCCACCTCACAATCCAAAGGAAAACAAATTCAATCCTAGTAAACTAACTAAACTGGTGGACTTATGCCTTACAACCAAGGCAACCACCCAATCAAACAAGCCTAGCACCCTAGGTTCAAACAAGTTTACAACAAATAAACCTCAAAAATATACAAGTTAATGGAGAAATAAATCAAACAAATTATACTTAGCTCCAATACCGGATCCCTAGTCCTCTTGATGCCTCAAAATGATGAATCAATGAAAAATGAAGGCTCAATCAAGGATAGATGATGAAACTAGGGTTTTGAGATGAAAGCGGCCCAATCAAAGCTTTAGTATCACATATAATGGCTCAATAATAATTAACAGATCAAAGAAAGGTTGGGGTTATGTATTTATAGGGAAGCAAAGGGTGAATCTCGGGTAAACTCCACTCAACGACTCAAAAAATAGTCGATGAGATTTCGTTGGTCCGAGGTTTGGTCGACCGAACCTTTCGCTGGTCGACGACCAAACCTTCGGCCGATCATCGATCGAATCCCTACTGTGAGTTTTTAGACCTAGTTCGGTCACTTGTCGGTCACAAGTCGGTCGATCGAACAGTCGATCAAACCTTCGGCCAAAACTGCACTGTATGTAGTCTTCAGCAAGGTCTGATCTTTCACAAGTCTTATTTTTTATTAACTTTATTTATTTTTATTTTTCATTAAATTTAAAATATAAATGTTAAATAAGGAAGTACCCCCATTTGAATTAAATAAAAATATCAAAAAAATTAAAATCCTTAAGGATCATAATCTAAATTTTGGGGTCTAGTACTAATTTATGGAAATTAGAAATTTTAAAATCTCCCAGGTCAAATATGGATAGGTTAATGATTTCTAAAAATTCCTTTAAAATAGGTCTTTAACTTGTTTCTAACTAAGGAACAATTATCGAGACTTTTGGTGCAAAGAAAATGTCTAAATCATGTAGCTCTCCAATGAGCTCCCTAGACTTAGAAAATTTCTAGGCCGTTTTTTGATTTTTTTTTGGTTTTTAAGTTTTCGGGGTTTGGGTTTTGGTTTTTGAGTTCTTATGCATCAAATAGAGGATATACATATTATATAGACACTCTAGACCTAGACTCAAACTTCTCGATGAATCCCGAGCGTCCTTGCCGATTTCTCTGATTTCTTTGATTTTTTCAATCGGGGACGTCGGTCGCATGAAAACCGATATGGATCCTGAAAATATTTCTTGCTCAAATATTAGTTTCATGTTTGTTATCATCAAAACCAAAATTAAGACCAAGGTTGAAAATCTTAGGCCAACACCCCCCCTGCCAGAGTTGCACTTAACCAGGAGACGCACCAGATCAGACCGCATCACTCTAACTTAAGGCAAGAACAGGTGTGACCCTTGGTTTCAGGGAGAAAAGCTTATAAATAGATAGAATATCCTTTTCTAGCAGACTTGGGATCCACATATCACCAAAGCTACTACTAAAGCTAAGAATACTAATGGTAATGTTATTGGTCAGAACATATCATTCAGCAAATGGTCAAAGATCTCGCCCACTACCTACTACAAACCGATGAGGACAAGCTTATTTAGAAAATGACGATGCATGGCACCTACACTTCTAGTTCCTTTTACTCCTCACTAACCTTTTGGGGTATTAATGATTTGGTCGCAATTATCCTTCTAATTTCTAATTTCATTGATTTTTTCGATCGCGAACTTCGTACAAACCGACTTGTAACCTGAAAATATTTCTTCATGAAACCATTAGTTCCATGTTTGTTATCATCAAAACCAAGACTAAGACCTAGGTTGAAAACCTTAGGCCAACAATCTCCCCCTTTTTGATGATGACAAACATCCTTAAGAAAATATTTTCAATAAAGCACAATGAAAGTCAATCATGGGATTTCTCCCCCCTATCTTCATGGATATCTAAATAAAAATTATTTTTCATGAAAACCAAAGCAAACCAACTCAGGGGATGAAAACCGTTGGTGAAATAACCACACTGGAAAGGGGGGTTGAATAATGTGTTAGCTAATTCTGGGTTCGATTATCTATGTTTACTTGTAAACTCCTTAACAACCAATTTCTATTTCTCTTGATATGATTGCTTGACAAGTATGTGAGAGTGATTCAAAAGCAAGTAGACAAGTAACACAAACACAATATGTATAGTGGTTCGGCAATAAAAATAGTGTTTCTCTAGGAATAAAAATAGTGTATTGGTGTCTCTCACCAATGATTCCTAAACCAAATCCTTTATAAAAATAGTGTTTCCCTAAGAATAAAATGAGGACTCATATCTCAACCCTTTGAGAAAGCCTTAACAACTATTCTTATAGCGAAACACAATTCTATAACTACCTAAGGTGTTTCTCTAGCACACCCTACAAGCTATCTTGGAAATCACAATCAAACAACTTAAGGAAAACAAGTTTAAGGAGCAAGAATATTAAATCAAACTTGAGAGCTCCTTTCTTAGCCTTCAATCACTTCAACTCTTCAATGTGGATAAAGGAATTCGATGTGAGAGTTGAACCGTGAAGAACGCCTTGAGAAGGATGTCAACATTTGAGAGATAGGGCACACTTGAAGACTTGAATGCTTGTATATGAACTCAAAGGTATAGTTAAGGAAGGTAGTGTTGGTGAAATGGCCTACACTAGAGGGGAGGGGGTGAATAGTGTGTTTGCTAATCTTAAGCCTAATTTCGATTTTAAACGTTTCTTACAAATTTTAGGTTAATGCTCAAATCAATAAGATAAATGCGGAAGAGAATAAACGAGTACTCAAACACAACCAAGATAAGCAATGCTGACACAATGCGATTTATAGTGGTTCGGCCCTAATATCTACTCCACTACCTAAGCACCTCGCTTAGGATTTCCAAACTTGACTTTACTAGATTATGAGTGTTTCCTTACAATAAGGAATTTACACCAAAGTGTCTCCGCTCTCAACCTAAGGCACTTCCACACCCGAAAGTCTACGCCTTCTTACCGAGAGCACTCTTCCACCTCAAACCCTAAGATACAACAATCACGAATCCTTGTAAATCAATCTATCTGGTGGACTTATGTATCAAACACAAAGGCTACCAGCCAATCTAACAAACCTAGCAACCTAGGTTTACACAAGCTCAGATACAATGAAATAAACAATAATCAATCCAAAGTATACTTAGCTCCAAAAGAAACTCCCTTGTCCTCTTGATGCCTCAAGGTGACGAATCAATGATGTTTAAAGGCTATACCAAGCACTACTACAATTATCGCAGTCACCGGCGGCTCATGCCATGGCTGAACCGTAGGTGCCGACTATCACGGACAGTGTGGACCGTGGCAAAACGCCGCCACTGATAAGTTCGTCTAAGATAATTTATGACGACTTTTGTTAGCCGTCACAAGTAATCAGCAGCGACAGCCACAAGCACTGTCGGTGATTTAAATAAATTAGTGACGGCCGGGCCGTCACTAATTTAAACACATCAACCACGGCTCAGAGCCATCGGTGATATTATTAACAACCGTGATATTTTGTGCTGCCCAAGCGATAAGCCATTTATGATACGCTTTGAGTCACGGCCTAGTGACGGCCAACTGTGTGTAAGTCGTGGCTGAAGTTATATCCTGTAACTGAAAAAATTAAAAATTTGAAAATTCATGTATACAATAATATTTATACAATACAATCTATTTACAACCAAAATTTCAACCACAATACATCATACACATACATTTTCAACCAATCATACAAGTTTTACTTAAATATCATTAATCTAAGCCTCAAACCGGAGGCAAACAAGTATCAAATATCAAATATCAAATGTAAAGTATGTATACAACTACAAAGTACATAAACAACTATAAGCCTCAAACGGAGGCAAACAAGTATCAAAATATCAAATTTAAGTATATGAACATCTATCAAGTATCTAAGCCTCAAATGGAGGCTAACAAGTATCAAAACATTATCAAAATACAATAAACTAAAATCTCACGGCTGTGGTGGAGGCGATGGAGACGATTGGGTCGGGAGCGTCGATTGGGTCGAGGAGGATGACGATTGGAACATCATCTGTAGAAGGCCCGAGTGAGATGCAATCTGAGTAAGTAGGGCCTGCATGTTTTACATCGTCTGTCTCAAGTCATCGTTCGTCCTTCTCTGCTCCATCGCATCTCTTTGCTCCTCCATCGCTTGCCTCTACTCCTCCATCGTCACTCTCTGCTGTGTTAGCTCGGACTCCAAGGTCGCCATCCGGCTCTGGTCATGCACCCAAGATGTCGAGGGCCACTCACCCACAACGGGAGGGTCGGTGCCCCTAGTGGCCCGAACACAACGCGTGCATGGCCACTGTCTGCAAAGCCATAAACACGGCTGTGCTCCTAGCCACCTATGTCCTCGACCCATGCTCCTGCGTCAAACTCCTATGGCGTGCCTCCGCGCTCTATCATGGTACGCGTGTATGTCTCCTACACGCGTTTATATTTTAAATACTACATATATATAAACTATAAATATAAATTGCGTAAATCAAATAGACATAAATACTTACCATGATGATCGAGGCTCTACTATCGATGTAGTCCCCCGCTCCTTGTCGCCGATGGTGAGTGCGCTTAAACACCTGCATCTGCAAGGGGCGTTGGACAGTGTCATCATCCGCCACCCGCGTCTTACATTAGAAAACAAATACAATAGTATACACAATATATAATTTAATTAAGAGTAAGGAAATTATACATACCATACGACACTCATGCACCGCAAAAGACACGGAGCCACTAGTGTGGCGTGCCCCCGTGCCATCCCCCTCGGACATGCGGTTTCTCGACACTGTCCGGGAGACCTCCTGCCACTCAGGCGTGTCCCACTACTCAACAAGCTGGTCCAACACAAGTCCAGGAATCCACTCGAGTGTGTGTCCCTGAATTTGTGTGGCCCCAGCTGCCTCATCACAATTTTACGAGCATGGTGAAGCAGCTCGTTGTAGCGAGCGTGGGCAACGCGCTCCCATGCAGCCTCTACAAAAGTAGTTTGGTCCTCCGGCCATGTATAATGAGCCTGCAAAAAAATAAATAAATTATTATCGATCGATATTTAACATTAACATTAACATTAACAAAAATAAATATACTTACTGAGAACTCTCACCATAATAAATTCATATGCTCACGGCGCACGTGAGTCCATGTAGGCCACGCCCTGTGCATAAACTTTCGGATCGTCCTCGCTATCATGCGTGGGGCATCCTCCTGCTCAAACCTGCACCAAATATAGTACAATTCTATATTATGATATATTGAATTATAAATAAATTATAAGGAATAATTGATGCTTCTATTTACCTGCATCCACGCACACTAACTGATCTGCGCGACTTTCCCTTGAGTGGTGGAGGAAGAATTCTGTTAGGCCATCGTGGCTTACGTCTCGATGTCGATGGATCTGGATCGACTGAAGGGATGATGGCCAGATCAGGTGAGGGAATAGTGGATGGATCAGGTGAGAGGATGGTGGCCAGATGTGGGGGGATGGTGGCCGTAGGTGGGGGGGGGGTGGCCGGATCAAGTGGGGGGATAGTAGGTATTAGTGAAGGGTCAGGGGTGGCATGTGGTAATTGTCGGGGGTTACTCCTGCGAGGAATGCCTCTTCAGGAACACACTTCTCGAACCATAGCTGTAAAAATGAGTATAATTAGATTATATATAATAGATTAATAGATATATGTAATAATTGAATATATACTTCACATTTACAATTATTCATTATCGTCATCATCATCCATGTAATACTCTTCTAATTCTTCTTCTTCTATATCAGAATCTTCAAATTCTTCTTCTTCTCCCTCATCATCATTCTGTCCTTCTTCCTCAACTTCATTATCATCGTCATCAACATATTCTACTTCCAATTGAACGAACTTTGTGTCATCATCCTCGAATATTGCACTAACTCGGTCGACTTCGGAAGGATCCTCTTCTTGATAGAAGTCATCTGTTGGCTCATTCTCTCCAGCTATCGGGTCAATTTTTCCTCTCGCTTTAGTCTTACATACTATACGTCAATTTGTCATATCTTTCTTTCGAGACAGATACTGCATATAATATACTTGTTCAGCTTGAGATGGCTCATTTGAAGCCAATTTTGATTTGTAATTGACCTCGAACAGTTTCTACTTTGCATGAACTCTCATGCCCCTATTCCTTGTATCGCACCAATAACACTTAAAGAGGGCAACTAATTTCCATTCAGAAAATTGCAATTCTATGACTTCTTCCAACAATCTGTAAAAGTCAACATCACATTCAGCATACGTTGTCCCTTTGACCCAGACCCCAACATTCATAGTCTTCTTTGTAGATGAATATTCAAGTGTGTGAAATTTATATCCATTAACAAAATAACCATAATTACGCTGTACAAGTCGTGCCGATCCGCTAGAAAACTCAAAGATTTGGTTATCTATTTCGCCTCTGTGTTTTGTACAAGTATGTTTTATTCATGGATGTATTAGATTTGATTAAATGTTTGGATTTTGGTGTTCTAGGGGCCGGCCGAGTAGAGGGAAAAGGGGAATGGTCATGCCGAAATTTTCCCCAATTCCCTCACTTGGTTTAAACCCCCTTTAGATCATTTAAATTTAAATTCATGTAGATTCGGGATTCGATCGATGTAGTAGTTGATCAAGCTTCCTTCTCCCTAATGCCTTGAGTGTGGGCAAAATGGCAACACTAGATGGGGGGTGAATAGTGTGTTTACTATACGATTCGCCTAAATTCATTTTTAAACGATTACTTAGATCGATTAGGCGATTTGCAATTCAATGATTGTATGCGGAAGCAATAATAATTAAGCAATTTAAAACACACAAGATATCACTGCAAACACGAATAATTTATAGTGGTTCGGCCCCAATGCCTACTCCACTACCTAATCACCCCGCTTAGTATTTCCAAACTAGTTTTACTAAATTAGTTTTCGTTTCCCTTACACAGAGGACTTTTCACCGAAGGGACGCACTCTCGACCTAAGACATTTCCGCACCCGGAAGTCACTGCCTTCTTATCGAGAGTCCTCTTCCACCTCAATCCTAAGGGACAACTAAACTAATCCTAGTAACAACTACATTTTACACAAGTGGCTTTACTCCTTCTACACCAAGGATACCACTTCACACAGAAGACCAAACACTCGATCTTCTACCGACACACAAATTAAACACAGTTTAAATAACAGTTAAAATACAATTGAAAAGAGCTAAAGAATGAAACCAATAGAGAAAGCTCTTTTGCAATCCTTCAATCCTTCAACTCGTCAAGGGGTAGAGCTTGAGTCAACACCCGAGTTGAGGCAGCAGCTGGTGCTTGAAGAATGAACTCGACGGAGAAGTAGAGCGCAAGCTTTAAATCTTTTGGAAGGCTCTAAATCTTGCTTTTGAATACTCAATGAACTCTATTATAATCAAGGAAGAGTGTTAGAAAATTTATATGAGGGTATATTTATACCCTGGTGAAGAAACGACACTCAACGGATGAAAATCTCTCCGTTGTAGGCCGCCGGTCGAAGCGCTGGTTGACCGGTCATTCGACCGCTGCAATTTTCCCTGTGGTCAGTCAACCGACGCGCGCAGCGTCTTTGCCTATTCGCAGGTCGGTCGACCGCCAAGCCTACTGCCCATTTTGGGCTTCGGTCGGTCGATCGAACCTGAGCTGAAGAAGGCAAACAGCTTATGTTCTGCCTGGTTCTTCTGGTTTCGTTTTCACCAAGTCTACTTATATAACTTTATAACATGATAACTTTTAAACATAAATGTTATATAAGGATTATATCCCATTTGAGTTCAATAAAAATATCTAAAAAATCAAAATTCCTAAGGATCAAAATCTAGTTCTTGGGATCTAGTATAAAACATAAATTTACTAATGTTTCGGGTCAAATAAGGATATGCTAAAGGCTTCCAAAAAATCCTAAAAAATACCTCATTATCTAGTTTTGACCCAAGGAACAATTACCGCCATTTTTTATTTCAAGAAAAGGTTTGGATCATATAGCCCTCCAAGGAGCTCCCTAGTCTTAGTGAATTTCAGGGCGGTCCCGAAATTTCATGGTTTGGGGTTTGGGATAGATTTTTGGGTTTCTTATGCATCATCATGAGGATTACATTAATTTCTAGATACCCTAAACCTAAACTCCCTTTCTTGAAGATTCTTGAGCGCTGACGAGCATCCTTGTCGATTTATCTGATTTCTCCGATCGCGAACGTCGCACACTATCCGATATGGAACCTGAAAGATATTCTCGATGAAATCATTAGTCCCATGTTTGTTATCATCAAAACCATTAAAACCAGGATTAAGGCTAAGTTTGAAAACCTAAAGCCAACATTGAGTGCTCGGCCGAACTAGGGGAACCTTGTTCAAGGTTAGGCCGAGCAAGATGGGGGAGAGAACTTGATCTAGAATTTATCTATGGTTGGTCACAAGCTTAAATGCTAGGGTTCGTGGTAGAAAAAAACCCCTCTTCTCCTACCCTTGTAGGCTCGGCCGAGCAAGCCATGCCTTGCTCAAGGTTTGGCCAAGCCAAGTAGGGGAAAGGTGATCGGAGGGGACTAACCTTCACACTTGGAAACATTGGATACATTAGGGAACGAGGGTCACCTCGATCAACAAGTAGAATTAAGATGAGAAATAGGAAAGACACCAATTAAGGAAACCACGTACCACCCTAGTGCATATATGTATACATACACTTAGCGACATTAAGAGGTAGCAAATGTTTCAAAGATTTTTCCTTATCAATTACTAATGCTAGTAATGAATTGCCAAGATAGATTTAATGTTTCCTTGCTGGAATTTTATGATTAAATGCATAATTTAATTATTTCATGTTGTAATCATGCGGTTATTCATGGTAATAGTGGTAGATTAACTTCCTTATGACCTAAGGGTTGTGACACGTATATACTTGGACATTCTACACTTATGACATGTAGCTCACACTAGCAAAAGTAGCAATTGACACTAGATGACTAGTAGTGTGCGGATGGTAAGGCCCAAAATAAAGGGCTGAACACGGGTGGACGCCCGGGATGTTAAATAAGGAAACTCTAGGACACTTTGATTGTGTGAAGTGATTGTGATGGTTTGCCGAGAAGCATGGATAGTCGGAATGACTAATGCTTGACTCAGCCAGTGATTTAGGTCTTGAGGTTGCACCAGCGGGCCTGCTAGGTGTCAGACCCCAGTTGGGTGGGACTAGCTATCCCTAACCTGGTAGGTGTCCGGAGACTAGCAGACCATCCTAGTCGACGGCCTGGAGATTTTCTTGATTTACTTGTGTGTTATGAAGGTCGTACGGCCAGTATGTTACTATCTTTTTGTGGTAGGGCTAGTTAGGGCTGAACCACTAGATAATGAGCATGCCCTAAGGGTCGGGTGCCATGTGGCTTAGTTGGGCTGTTATAGCTAGTTGTTTGTATGTATGGTCTATACAGGACGACCCTTGAGGTCGGTTATCATATCAAAAGCAAATTATATCCCTAACTTTATATTTTGCTGCCTTATATATATATGTGATTGTTGGGGATTTACGTGGAGGATTGGAAGAACTGCTCACTGAGTCACATGTGGACTCACGGTTTATTTTTCTTATTTTGCAGAGCCCAATCAGTGAGTTGAGGCTTGGAGTCATGGTGCAGCTGGAGGGCAGGCAGTGGCGTAGATCTCGTAGCAGCATCCAGTAGTCATAGTCTAGAGGTCTAGGACTGTTGTTTTGTATACATTGAGAGTGTCTATTTGAAAACATGTATTCGACTTTAAATTTCAGTTGTTTCATATTGGTGTTGTTGTTTCGCAATTTTTCCTTTTATTAAAAAATTGTGAACTTTCTTTAAAAAATTGAATAAAGCTGCATCGTTGTTTTTATTCACGTGTTTCCGGTTTTTTGTTAGTCAGTGTATGTAGTATGCTTCAGGGTAGGACATAGACCCTGGCCGGTCACACGACCCTAAGTTGGGGTGTGACAACACCAAACTAAAATTAACCCTAACATTTATTCTACCCTTGATTAACTAACCCTTACATTAAAACTAACCTAAATTTAATCTAACAGCAAAAAATCTAATTAACCATAATTAAATCTAATTAAATTAAATCTAATCTAATTTAATCTAACAGCAACATTTAATCTAATAGCAAATTTTTTTAACAAAACTAATTAACCCTAACTAAATATAATTAACAAATAACCCTAATTAATCTAACATTAACCCTAAATAATTAAATTTAATTAATCTAATTAACAAAAAAAAAGTAATGCTGGTGCTGGCCAAAAACCTAGGGTTTCGGCCGGCTCCGACCGGAGAGGGGAGGAAAAGCTCTCCTAGGAGAAGGCAAAGAGGAGATTGGGGCCAGCGTACAGCGCGTGGAGATTGGAACTTGATCGGTGAGGGCGAGGGCGAGGGCGGCGTCTCCGTCGACGGCGGCTTGGCAGCGAGAAGGCGACGTCGGCAATAACTCGGTCAACAACAAAGAGAGAAGAGAGCGAAAGAGGAAGGGTCTAACGTTATTACAAAAAAAAAAGGTTTATCACCAACGACCCCTGAGCCATCGGTGAACTATGGATACCGATTAATTATATCATCGACGACTGACATAGCTCTCTCTAAGCCGTCGGTGACGTGTTTTTTATTTTCGCGCCATCAATTAATAAGCGAAGGCTGTTGCTAGCCATGGCTAATTACTTATATAACTGACGGCCCTTTTGCCCCCGCTAAGTCATCGCTACTACATTATTTCATTTCACGTCCTCTGTGTGCCATCAGCTATAAGCGACGACATTGGGCGGCCGTATAAAAGCTGCGACTGATTTGGTTACATCAGCCACGACCGCTGAGGCTGTTAGAAAGTCGTGAATTGTTCTGATGGCCCAAGCAGCCGTCGGTGAGCCCCATGGCTAATAACTATTATTCTAATAGTGAAGGAGTTGAGAGATCAAACTAGGGTTTCAAGAATGGTGGCTTAATGAAGCACAAGGATCTTCAAAATATAGCTCTAGGAAAGTTGGAAGAAGTGTGGAAGGCTTCTAATGGCTGATATTTATAAACCATGAGGAGAGATGGCCTCAACAACCATCCCAATGAGTAAAAATTTGGTCATTGGCGCCGCTCAGTCGGTGGCTAACCGATGGCCAGTCGATAGGCCGAGTGACCGGCCACCGACCGGAGCACACTACACATTTTAGGCTGTGGCCTGAAGGTGACCGGCTGATGGCCGGTCGACCGGCACCCGAGAAATGAGTCATTTCGTGGATTTTTCTCGCGACGTTCATTTTTTAGTTTCGGGTTTCAAAGTATTGGGTTCATAAGCATCAATTTGAGAATTTACAACACATGCTAGACACCCTAAACTTAAACTCTATCTTCCGACGAAAACCCGAGCGCGTCAACTAACGTCCTTCCAATTTTCTGATTTCTCCAATATTTTCGATCGCGGACGTCGATCGCTAACGGACTTGGAATCTGAAAGTATTTCTCAGTGAAATCATTAGTTCCATGTTTGTTATCATCAAAATCGAGATTAAGACCAATGTTGAAAATCTTAGGCCAACAATCTCCCCCTTTTTGATGATAAAAATCATTAAGAAAAAATATATATATTAAAGCACAACATATATCAAACATGGGATATCTCCCCCTATCAACATG
Source organism: Canna indica (assembly GCA_034359265.1). NCBI lineage: Eukaryota > Viridiplantae > Streptophyta > Magnoliopsida > Zingiberales > Cannaceae > Canna > Canna indica. The sequence continues at coordinate 20,474,748 of CP136892.1, forward strand.
CATATCTAAATAAATATACTCCCCCTATCTATATGCATGATTTTCCTATATTTTCTTCCCTTTAACCTATATTTTTCTCCCCCTTTTTCATCAATAAAAAAGGACAAGAAAAGTCAATCAAAAGTCAAACATGGAATTCCTGTTTAAGAAAATTCTTTCAATTGGTATCAGAGCCAATCATGTTGAATCATTGAGAATTTTTATTCTACTTTGGAATTTATCTATTGTTTATCCTTATGATGCATGATGTTTGATTTCTTTGACACTATTCATGAACATTCTGTCTTGTTCATGTTTACTTGAAGAATTTACATGATGATATGAGTACAGTAGATGAGTTTTGCATTTTATTCACTGTTCATATTTACATGGAGAACTTACACGCTGCTTCGATGATTGCATCTACTGTTCATGTGTGTTTCTTCACTGTTTAAGAACAATAAATACAAAAGATTACACATGGCTTAGAAATAATTAAAAAACAAATTGCTGCCGAAAGTTTTCATCCCCTCTTCTTCTTCTCTTCTCTCGTTGGCGCCGAAATTTTTCGCGCTCCCATCCTCTTGTCGACAGCCCGACACCCAATCTTCTCTTCCCCTCATCAGGAATACGGTCGCATACCGACCATGAGAAGGGGACGACTGGTATCGACTGTAGGAGGTGCGGCTTCTTCCGCGATCAGAGAGGGGTTTGGGGCGTTGGTCTCGACTCCTTCCTGTCTCTTCATCCTTTCGATGGTGGATGGATGCCGACGTAGTTGACATCGGAGCAGATCAGGCGGCTGCGATCCGGGAAGGGGAAGATGGCACCATCCCATTGGTGCTACTATGCTTCCGCCGTATAGAGAGGGACGGCTTGGTTGCTAGGTTGTTTCTGGCCTGAGGAAGTGAATGTCATCGATCCTCTCGCTGTGCCGATTTGGTCTTCACATCATCGCTCGACGCTGTTGTGCTTGTCATCGGCGTATGACAGTGTGGTGATGAACTCGACGCAAGCAATACGGTGAGGAGACTCCAATGCCTCTGCATTCTCATTGTCGCCCAAGCCGGAGGAGGGTTTACCGGCGTCTCAGGAAGGGCGTAATCGGGCGGGCGCTGCTTCGGCGTGAGTGAGAGAGGCGACGGCGGCGGCTATGTCGTGGGAGAGGGGTTAGAGAGGAGTTAGGGTTTAATAAGTTGGGTCGGATCCGGGTTAAGTAAGGATAAATCCAGATCCATTAGTAATAAACCCAACAGTTGGGTCGGATCCGGGTTAAGCAAGTATAAATCCGGACCAATTAGAAATAAAATCCGATCCAATATTAAGTTGAAATCCGATCCATTAAGTATTAAACCCGACACATTATTAAAATAAAACCCAACCCGACCCGCTTTATCATTAAACCCGACCCGTTAATTAAAATTTAAACCGATTAATTAGGTCCGGTTCAATCCAATTTCGACTGGTTTAATTTAATTAGCCCCGGTTCAATTTTTGGTTCATCTGATTCACTTGAATTCAAATTGATTTGGTCAAATTGAGGTTTGGTTTATCAAGTTTGGGTCCGATTCACTCAAATTAGGGTCTGGTTCACTGAAATTATGTGTGGTTCAGTGCATTTAGGTCCAGTTCAGTGCATTTAGGTCAAATTTCACTTGTTCAACGTAGGTTCAAGTCAATTTAGGCCGGTTCAGTGCACATTTTAAGCGGTTCAGTAGGTTTCTTTACCGGTTCATTAAAATTAGCATCTGGTTTAGCATAATTTCAATCGGTTCAATGCAATTAGCATTAGGTTCAACCTAATTTAGCTTTGGTTCAGCTCGATTAACATTGGTTCAACACAATTTTGATCGCTGAATATATTAATGTTTTGTTTTATTCTTTGTTCAGCTAATATTTTTGTTTCATCAAATATTACTGCCACTCTAAGTTCTATCCATGTGCTGACTAGCACGAATTTATTCAAAACTTGGAAAAAAAACATTATGATTATTCTTGGTTGCATGGATCTAGACTTGGCACTAAGGATAACTGAGCCTGCTCTTGCAGATGATAGTTCTCTTGATGACAAGAGAAAATAGGAGCAGTGGGAAAAATCCTACCGCCTAAGTCTCATGATTATGAGAAGGGAAATATCAGATTGTTTTAGAGGTGCTATATTTGAAGAGACTAATGCCAAATTGTTCCTAGATGCGCTTGAAAAATGATTTGAGAAAAATGAGAAGGTTGAGACAAGCATGTTATTATCAAATTTAGTCTCAATGAGGTATAAAGGCAAATGGAACATTAGGGAGTACATTATGGAGATGTCAAATCTTGTCTCTAGATTAAAGACACTTAAATTAGACCTCCCTAAGGACTTATTGGTGCATTTGGTTCTGATCTCTCTTTCGGCACAATTCAATCATTTTAAAATCAGTTATAACTGTCAAAAGGAGAAGTGAACTCTTAATGAGCTCATCTCTCATTGTGTGCAAGAGGAAGAAAGACTAAAGCAAGATAAGATTGAAAGTGCTCATTTGGCTGTGGCCTCTAAAGATAAGGTCAAGAAAAGACCTAAGACTACAGAAGCTACATATGCTCCTCAAAAGAAAAAGCAAAAGGAACAGACTAAGGTTTCTACCTGTTTCTTCTACAAGAAAAGTGGGCATGTAAAGAAAGATTGTACCAAGTACCACGCTTGGCGTGTTAAGAAGGGTACATTTCTCATTTTGGTTTGTTCTTAACTTAATTCAAATTTTGTACTTATAGACACTTGGTGGATAGATTTTGGTGTTTCTACTCACATAAGTGTATTTATGAAGGATTACTTGAGCTGCCAACTACCGAGTGATGCTGAAAGATTCATCTTTGTGGGCGATGGCAAATCAGCTAAAGTTGAAGCTATAGACTTTTTTAGGTTATTGTTTAGGATTGATTATTATGTAGTTTCATCTTTTAGATAGATTTTGATTTCTATCTCTGTTTTGGACAAATAAAGTTGTTCTTGTTCATTTGGAAATAGAAAATTTAGTCTTTATCTTAATTCTATTTTTGCTGGTACCATTTATGTCCTATTTAAATAATCTTTATATGCTTGATGTAATTGCTTTATCTAATGAAATCCTGCATAGCAACTCAAAAGGTACAAAATAAAAATTAGCTGATAAGAATTCTATCATGATATGACATAAGCACTTAGGTAATATATCCAAGTATAGGGTACAGAGGCTTGTGTCTAATAGAATTCTAGTTATTCCTGATGCTACGGACTTTGATGTCCATACTGAATGCATTAAGGGAAAACAAACAAACAGTAGGGTTATGGTACTAATAGGAGTTCAAACGTCTTAGAATGTAATTATACGGGTGTTTATTGACCTTTCCCTATGGCTTCTTGGAATGGTCAAATAATATTTCTATGTTCATAGACAATTACTCCATATACGGGTACCTATATCTAAATAGTGAGAAGTCTAATTAATTTTAAGACTGCGGCTTATATTCTGATTAAAGAACCATCTATAACAGTAGATAGAAACCCTTATATATTATGGATGGGCAAGAAGCCCATACTAAATATTTGAGGTTGTTCAGCTGAGACTAGACCATATTGATCAAAGGAAAAATCACTGGAACAGTCCATTGCTACTTTATTGGGTACTTTGATAGGTCGATGGGATATTATAGAATAATTTTGATATAAGTAATACCCAGTTCATTGAAGTTATTAAGTTTGGGGGGAGATAAAGATATTCGTTAGGAATCTACCCATGAAGTACAAACTCAATGACCTCTAGAACTAATGCTTCCAGTTAGAGGTATTATAAATTTATCAAATTATTATCTCATTTTGTTTTGAGATAAATATGGTTGATGAATGCATATACCATGAGTTCAGTGGGAGCAAGATTATTATCTTATGTTCCCCTATTGCTAAAAGACGTAATTTTAGTCTCAAATCGTGCCCTAAGGATAAAATTGAGCAGGAGAAAATATAGAAGATTCCATATGCGTCTACTATAGAGAATCTGAGGTATGCTCAAGAAAGTACGCGTTCGGATATTGCGTACACTTAAGGGATATTAGACATATATCTAAGTAATTCCAGAATGGATCATAAGAAAGCAGCCAAACGGGTTATATAGTATCTACAGAGAATAAAGCATTACATATAGAAAATCAGATCAGTAGGAGATCATTGGGTATTCTTGATTCTGATTTTGCTGGATGCCTAAAAAGTTGAAGATCCACTTCTGGTTATGTTTTTCTGTTTGTCAGAAAAGCTGTTTATTAGAGGAGTGCTAAGCAGACACTCACTGTAGCTTCAGATATGAAAAGCAAAAATTCATAACTTGTTTTAAGGTATCCAATCTTGGAATATGACTACGAAATTTTGTCACTAGGCTGCCTATAGTAATAAAATTGAAAGACCACTAAAGTTATTCTGTGACAATAAATTGGCAGTGTTATATTCCAATAACAACAAGAACTCTATGAAATCTAAGCAAATCAATATAAAGTTCTTTGCTAAAGAAAGAATTCAGAGTGATCATAGAGCACATAGGTATAACTTCCACAATGGCGGATCCGCTTACTAATGTTTTTCCACCCATGGTCTTTCATGTGCATGTTGCTCATTTGGGTGCTGCATCATGTATTGATATGATGGTTCAATGGGAGTTTGTAATTTGTTACTGTGCTTTGTGATATTTTTCTGCAGAATAAAGTTTTATTATTTTACACTCTGAATATTTTTGGTTGATCTCAATAAAGTAGGACCAGTTGGAAATAGACATGTAAGGATCACATTGCATGTAATTTTCATGCTGTGCACCCATATATGATCTATGTCGTCGAGAGTATTAACATTGTGATCATTGATGGATTTAGTCACGATAAATGTGGCGAAAGTCGCTTTGGTTCTTTGTTGGTATGATCGATGGACCAGATTGTTGGAGATTATTGATAAAATAGTGATGATGAGCTCATAAAGTTAGTATGCACAGTTATACGGTGATTCATATGTTGGCCAAAGTGGTAGATTCTTAGATTAATTTTAATAATCTGATATGGACCAACACATATCAATAGGCGTGCATTCATCACTGTAAAATTAACGGCCCAGATCTTAAGTGATCTAATTATATTTATTTATGGGCCCGCGACATCTCAATATTATATGAGATTTAATTGTACAGATAACATTTGGGGTAATTATTAATTTTATGATGTGCAAAATAGTAATTACCACTACCTCAGGTTTTTGTTATAAATAGAGAGGTTATGATCCCTGGGTCATGCACTTGATTCCAATTTCTGAAGCCCCATTGTTTAGAGACGGCTCGTGAACGGTGCATAGACTCGGAAGGCCGCCCCCATCTCCTAATCTAAGCAATGGATTCAGGTACGCTTCCGCATCTAGTTATTCTTAATGATTTAGCATATAAAGTTCCTGGCTTGTGGTTTAATTTATGTTTAAGAAAATTCTTTCATGAACCTCTAATTGCTTGGGTGAAAATTTTTTACACGTTAATAATTTATAGAACCATGTACTCTCATTGTTGAGTATTTCTAATTTTGTTTTTATACTTAGTTATATTGGTATAAGAATTCCTTACATTGTACCTTTAGATATTGATGTTATTGGGTTTTTCTTTTGAAGTATCAATTAATCACGTTTGATTGGGTTTAATAGTAACTGAATACTTGTGTTGGATTCAGATTGAGTTTAATTTCCAAAAAATTCTCAAGCATACCATTACAGAACTGACAACGTTCGGTACCTTTCCTGTTCTACCCTCTGCTCCAGCCCATCTCCTAACCTCTTCATCCATGACAAAATTCTGTCAGACTTTCTTCAAAGATGATAGCAAAAACTTTACAATTCTATTACCACATATAACTCTCTTTCCCACCGATATCACATCTAAAATCTCGAGCAAAGACGAGCAACATTTTTGAGAAAGAAAAGTTAGTCAAGTAGGGAAATCCTCCATCTATTTTATTATTAGTTATATTCAATATTTTAATCATCTATATATCCGACGTTATATCATCCTTGACCTAACCAAATTGTCTGCATTAATTAATTGCTTCAGTACTGCAGCCATAAAATCTTTAGCCAAACAAAAAGTATAAAAAGAACAAAAATGACCTAGAGTTGAATTAAGAACAGGCCATCAATGATGCTATTTTTTATCTGTTGTACTCTTAATTTCTTACATTATTAGTTGTACTCTTGTAATTTTTATGAATGTTAGACCTTATACTATTGTTTCCTTAGTTAATGAAAGTAATTGGTTCCTTAGTAGTTTGGAATAGTCGAGCTGATCTTTGTGTATTTGCTTTGAAAATCATGAATTTTTTTATCCATTTTATGTCTTGTTTTTCATCTGTATTTTGGTTGATCTCTCTCTTCCAAATCTGATATGGTCTTCCTTATGTTTTATGTCTTGTTTTCCATGTTCAATTCTGCTGGAGTTCCCTGTTCTTAAGTAGTCTTAATCATACGATGAATCTCGAGTTCTTCAGTAGTCTCAATTTCTCAATCTTATGATGATTTATGGACAATCTTATGTACTTTGCTCAATGACAGCTAGTGAGTCTTTTTTTGTTTTATTTCCCAGGTTATTTGCAGTGCGTGGTAAAATATACGAGCTTCTTGTTAACTGTATTCCCCCTGAAATTATTCGGAAGGTGAAATATACTAGATTATCTTTGTTCTTTTATGGAAATATTTTGTTTGATCAACGAAGTGAAACTTGCTATGCAATTATCTTTATTGATTTTGCAGAAGCTTCTATCAGAATTATTGAAGAAGTTGGACTCTGAACTAAAGCACGAAGTGGGCTTCTTATTATGTAAGTGCATTTTATCAATATAGAGCATTATATTCCCTATATTTATTGATTTATATCTTTCTCTGATTCACAGCTTTTCAACCTCCATATTGTTAAGCGTTGTTGGGCTAGTCTATGTAGATGATAGTTCTGGCCTATCCCAGAATAATTTTTTGTTCTTGGAAATGGACTATACTTTTTCACCATAGTTTTCCCATTGACAAATTTCAATTATATGTTAAAATTATGGTCAAAATTTCAAATGCATTTGGCGCATACAATCAACTTTCAATTGGTCCAAATATCATTGCTGCTTCTGGTGCAGGAGCTGCAAGAATGATTGTAACCAATTCACTGTGCTCATTCATGTTAATTTGCACCATTTGACTTGGCTGATATTAGTTGAAATCACTGTCATCTTGGACCCAATAGAGCAGTTCGCATTTACATTTGTACAGATGCATTTCAATCAGTAACATGCTCTGCAGTGTCCAGCTTTATCTTTGGAAGTCGAAAAATCCTCACACTTGACATGATGTGCATCTTTGTTTACTACCTCTCTTCAGCTTCCTTCTTCATTGCACTATTTACGCATGCAATTGCAGTTGTGGAACTGCTCAAAGTGGATATGGCTTGAAAGATTTTTTAGTGTTGCTCAATTGCTCAACTAGGCGACTTTTCATTTTCCTTTATTTATCTTAAAATGCAAGATCATACACCTACGAATTTGTTGACTTTCTAGGATTAGCCTAGCTTTAGGCCAGAGATCATGAAGAGGAAAGATGGACGAGCTTGCATCATAGGAAGAAAATGGAGAGAAAGAAAATGGAAGAAAAGATGAAGGATCGAAGGAAGATGGAGGGTCGACGGAAGATGCACATACTACTTGCTTTCGTGAATGAAATGAATCGGAGACGGAATAATTCACATGAAAAATGCCTTGTTTGATATGTTATGGACAATTCCCTCTTTGAATCTTATTTTTAATGTAAATTTAGACTATTTTATAGTTTGTAATTAATGTTTCACCTCCAAGTGTATTGGGATTTTGGTTGTAGTACTAATGTAAGACATTTTGGTTTGCAATGTAATTTTGGTTTATATTAGTTGTAGTTTTGGTATATATTAGTTGTAATTTTGATTTATATTAGTTGTAATTTTAATTTTTATGCTATAATTTCATTGTGCATCGGAAATGTGTATAGTATCATTCATGGGGATCTCGGCCCCCACAAAATGAAACATTTCCCGAGGGTCGCGGCGCTCAGGAAAAGTAATATTTCCCGAGGGCCGCAGCCCCAGGAAAAAGTAACATTTCTTGGGGTCGAGACCCTCAAGAAAAGAAACATTTCCCGAGGGTCACGGCCCCTCGGAAAAGTAATATTTCCCGAGGGCCGCAACCCCCACAAAAAGTAATATTTTCTGGGGATTGCAGCCCCCATGAAAAGTAACATTTCTCAGGGGCCGCAACCCCCACGAAAAGTTATATTTTTTGGGGGCCACCTGCTAACCGTCAGTAAAGGTCTATTGGACCTTTACCGACACATTTTTTAGTGGCAGCAGTTGGGGGCCGTTGTTAGTTTTAATGGGGGTCGCGGCCCCCAGGAATTGTAATATTTCTTGTAGTGATATCCTAGTAGTTCAACCTGAGGCGGAGGATCGGACATGGGTAACGTCCGGAAAGCAAATCACTGGAAAACTTGCACAACTTGGTCCTGGTTGTGGTTGAGATGGTCTACTGAAGAGTGTCATTAGCCGAACGGCTACCACATGACTCAGCGGTTTATAGGGTCTTGAGATTGCACTAGCGGGCCTGCTAGGAGTTAGACCCGAGTGGCGGAGGGTCTTTAGATTCCGTCAGTGGGCCACGCTGACGGTAGACCCGAGTTGGGTGGGACTAGCTATCCCTAACCCGGAGGATTCCTAAGGCTAGTGGCCATCCTAGTCGACGGATCCGAGACATGGAAGTTCATATTGAGATGCCATTATGGGCTGGTTTTGGGTAGGCCGACCGACCTAGTTATATAGAAGGAAGAACCGAACCTTCCATATATATTTTTAGGCCATTAGCGGCCGAGCTAGTGAAATGGATAAGGGCCCGAGAGGCTGGTTCATCCATTCTTTTATCTTGGCAAATTGATTAACTTCTGTGGTGTGATCATATTTTAATTCCTTATTTGTATCATACCTTTTATATGTTATCTTGCCGAGATTTTAAGTGGAGGTTCGAAAGAATCGCTCACTGAGTTCCTCGTGAACTCACGGTTTATTTATTGCTATTTTGCAGAGCTCGACCAGTGAGGTACGACTTGGTGGCATGGCGCGCAGGAGGGCAGACGTGTGTGCAGATCTCGTAGCTGGCAGCTTTGTAAAACATGGAGATGTTTCTTTGCAAACCTTTAGATGTTTATTTAAAAACCTTGTGATGTTTTCGAACTTGGTTTGGTTGAACTATTTTCAATAACTAATAAAGTTTGGTACTGTTGCTTTTGTTTATGATTTCCATGCCGGTATGGTTGTGTTTTATGAGTCATTGGTCAGTGCATATGGTAGGCTTCGGGGTACTGGCACATACCCTGGCCGATCACGTGTACCCTGAGTTGGGGCGTGACAGACCTCGTCTCGAAAAGCAGAGGTTGGCCGATCACGTGTTCCGAGCGGCGATGCTCGCACTCGGCCAGGTGTTGCTCCTTGGATTATGTCAGCACCTCGATCTGGGTTGTTAACCTTTGATTATGCGCCTAAAGATCGTCGATCGAGTGCTGTAATTCTTCTGATGTTGGGTTGGCGAGCACTAGAGCGTTACTCCTCACCGAGCAAGCATCTATATGTAGCAGGAGAACACTGATGTTAGGTTACTGCCTAGTAAGAAGGAATTCCAAATGTTGGGTATGGAATTGGAATAGACAATATACCTGATGTGAATCATGTCTGTTTATAATGCAGACTAGGGATGTCTCAAGCGATGATGTCTCCTTGAATCCCGTGGGGATATGCCTAGAATGGATAAAAGTTTATCCTGGAGATGTCGGGCTCATTACTGTCGAATCCATGTAATTAATGATGGACGTGGGAGTCCATGTATGGCCCTTGGACCCCCGGGCTGAGTCTGTGGTGGACTCGATTTGAGTTTGGTTCATGAGTGTGGGCATGATCAGGCCTGATCAGGCCAGGTCCTAAGTGCTAGCCCAGTCCAGTTTCTAATTTGGCCATCAAGTTTAAAAGTGTTTTAACTCAAGTTCATCATCAAAATGGTATGTTTCTAAGCTATATATTCTTTATTTGGATGGAGTGTAATGCCCAGATCTTTAATAACAGCTCTAGAAGACCAAAATTATTAATGGCGTTCCTTGCTTGGGCGACAACCGTTTTCATCACGCTGTAGAGAGCCTATTATTGTCATTGAGTGGTTAGAGGCATTTATTAGTGCCCCCTCTTTCATTCTGTTTCTATGTATATATTTTAACTTTCGTTCGTTTGCTCTCAACTACAAAAGAAGCTATCATTTGTTGAATGCAATTGCATTTGAATTCTCTCTTCCTTCCCGACTCTATATATACTAGTTGTTGTGCAGTCTACTAATACTTGCATTGTCCTCTCTCTCCTATACTCATATTCATTCTCTCTCTCTCTCTCTCTCTCATGGGAACTCAAGCAACATCACCATCAAAAAATCACGCAAGGAACCAGTGTAAGGTATGGAGAAGAACCTTTTTGTTAAATTATCCTTGTAGTCCTCCCTCTTCCTATGATTTTCAATGGATATATTTGCTACATAATTAAGATTATTTCAGCAAAACGAAGTTAAAGAAAGAAAAATGAAGATGTTTTACCTTTTTTATGTTGCATCGAAAGTTATTCTACTTTATGAGCTTTCTTGCTTCATAGACAAAGGGAGATAGGATAAGAGATGGATTTTAATCCATTGTTTGCTTAGTGCATGAATTAAAAGAAAATATGATTGAAGGTATATAAAAATGATATGATATCTAGAGAAAACCGGATTTAAAAAAACACATTCAATACTTCTACCTTTCATTTGCAATCCTATCCAATATAATCCAATGAAGCAACCAAATCATGTATGTATTTCTCTTCTAAGAGAGAGAGAGAGAGAGAGAGAGAGATTGTAAAAGTCCCCTCTAAAAAATAATAATGAGATGAATAATTTTTAAGTCACTACATATGAAAACAAATTCATAATCTTTAACTATTATTCCAAAATTTCTATTTTTTTTCCTAGACATATATAGATATAAAAAATTCAACAGAATCTACCTTTAAGTTAAAGGGGGCATGAATGTCTTTGATGAATCCAATCTTTTGAAAAAACTTAATTGTTGAGTTCAATCAAATATTGAAATAAGCACTTGAGAATCAAATATTCCTGAAGTGCGTATGTATTTTTCTCTTTCTTCCATACATAAATGATCTAAGACATAATAAATACATCTATTAATAAAGATTAGAAAAAACAAACTACTTAGCTATTAGACCGGTTATAATTACAAAAAGATATTCTAAAAGAACAAATGTAACATTATTCATTTTCGTAATCGATTTAATTTTCTTGTCATTTTAAGAGTTAATTGGCCCTATATCTAAATCTTGATATTTTAATAATAAATTGGTGGATACTACTTTTATTTCATTTAAAAAAGAAGCAAATAGCACTATTGTTTTGTTAACTTATTGCTTATAGAGCAAGAAAGAGAAATCGGTCGATGATTGGCTTCCCATCACATCGTCGAGGAATGCCAAGTGGTGGTACTCTTCTTTCCATAATGTCACCGCCATGGTTGGTGCTGGTGTCCTCACTTTGCCCTATGCCATGGCTGGACTCGGATGGTACACGGATTCATCATAAAACATATATAATTCTTTTTCTAATTTTGTTGACATGAAACAATCAATATTGCTTCCAATTCAATAGGGGCCCTGGCATTGTCGTGCTCATCCTTTCGTGGATCATCACTCTATATACCCTATGGCAAATGGTGGAGATGCATGAGATGGTCCCAGGAAAGCGGTTCGATCGCTACCATGAGCTAGGTCAACATGCCTTCGGCGAGAAGCTAGGCCTCTGGATCGTTGTCCCACAACAACTCATTGTCGAAGTCGGAACCAACATCGTCTACATGGTCACCGGTGGCAAATCCTTGCAGAAGTTCCACGACACTGTATGCTCTGACTGCAAGAAAATCAAGCTCACTTACTTCATCATGATCTTCGCCTCTGTCCATTTCGTTCTCTCCCAGCTCCCTAACTTCAACTCCATCTCTGGCATATCCTTCGCTGCTGCAGTCATGTCTCTAAGGTACATAACTTTCAAATAACAAAAAACATTCAATTTGAACAACACAATAGTATTAACACAACTTAAATAAAATCTTTTGCAGTTATTCCACCATTGCTTGGGGGGCTTCCTTGGATAAGGGTAAGGTAGAGAATGTAGAGTATGGACATAAAGGTTCGAGCCAAGTAGAGACTACGTTTAACTTCTTGAGTGCATTGGGAGATGTTGCATTTGCATACGCTGGTCACAATGTGGTGTTGGAAATCCAAGCCACCATTCCCTCAACCCCGGAAAAGCCTTCTAAGAAGCCCATGTGGAAAGGTGTCGTCATTGCCTACGTTGTTGTAGCTCTATGCTACTTTCCTGTCGCTATTGTTGGGTATTGGGTGTTCGGCAACAATGTCGATGACAACATCCTCATCACCCTCAATAAGCCTAAATGGCTCATTGCCATGGCTAACATGATGGTTGTCGTCCACGTTATTGGTAGCTACCAGGTAATTGTTAATATTAGCTTGATTATTGAAGACACTACAAACATAATATTAAATCCTTGATTTCAACATCTTACTATGATGGATGCAGATTTATGCCATGCCTGTCTTCGATATGATTGAAACAATGCTTGTGAAAAAACTCCACTTCACTCCAGGACTAACTCTTCGCCTTATAGCACGCTCAGTTTATGTTGGTAAGCATTCATTTTCCTTCAGTTAAACCATGCTTGTTTCTTCTATAGTCTTGATGAGCTTAGCAATTCCTATCTCATTTTGCAGCATTTACCATGTTCGTTGGCATGACTTTCCCTTTCTTTGGTGCATTACTTGGTTTCTTTGGTGGTTTTGCATTAGCCCCGACTACATTCTTCGTAAGCTTTCATTACAAAACATAAAAACAATGAGTGTAAACCATATTAGATAAGATAGTCCATAGATCAAAAAATAAATCAAACAAATTAAACTATAATTCTGAGTGATCTTTTGTCCTTTTCAGCTTCCTTGCATTATGTGGCTCGCAATTTACAAGCCTAGAAGGTTCAGCTTGTCTTGGATCACTAACTGGGTAAGAAGTTAGATAACTCTACAACATTATTTCTATTGATTCTACATTGAAGAAATCACATCTAACAATTATTTTTTTTGTCAGATTTGCATTATACTAGGAGTTCTATTGATGGTTCTATCACCCATTGGTGGACTACGACATATTATAATAATGGCGAAGACTTATGAGTTTTACTCATAAGTTGGCATTGATTCATACACAAATCAATTTGATGTCATATATCGAAATCCAAATCACACAACATCAAATTGGAGATACGAGCTATTCACAATGAAATATATTATGTAATGTGAATTAATTAATGATTGAGGAGAAAGAAGTGACAAATTACTTCTACTATTTATAGTGTAGTTGGTGTTTTAATTTCTTCTCACTAAGCAATATTGCCTTCACGACTTTCTTTGTACATTGGTAACTTCTATTACATCCTATTCAAGTGCAAGATCTTCGACCCTATGTATTATGTGAATAAAAGTAAGCATTTGGTTTAACAATATACTTTTTTTTCTTATGATTTGTTGATTTGATTCCTTGAGTAAAACTAAGAGAGTAATAAATAAGCTCATTGGACCATAGCTTAATCTTGCTCAAATTTGTTTGTCAAATATCTTTTAAGCCATATTAGACTGAAATTGTAATTAAAGGAGCCATATGTAATCATTCCATTAATCAACTACATGATCGGAGAGAGTTGTAGAACTCCATATTGCTTAACGTTCTACTATACATACAACAAAGACAACAAGCTAAAAGTACCTGTGTTTTGGGTGCTTTGGTTCCTAAAAGAAAACAAAGGTGGGTGACAGAGACATTACAAATTACAAGAAGACATTGAACACCTCACGATATTGAGGAAACATGTAAAATTTAAAGTTTGACATGTCCATATCCTACATAATTACTTATCACGAAATACAAAGGCAATCACATAACCACCAAATTAAGCATCCTATATATATATATATATATATATATATATATACAAATTAATCGTTAAATAATTAAAGACTATGATTTCACCATGCAAACATGCATCAGCACAACCTGAGGATTTTATTGTATTTTTTAGCTATAAATATAACTCAAAAAGGTGCACATTTTCTATCCTAGTTTGGTATCAAGTTGTTGACATATTTTTCTAAATAAATTATTACATTTTGATACATCAAAAGGAGACTTAGTGATTTGGCTATGGAAAGGTCATGCATCTAAGAAACCAATTTGGCAAGAAAATGTGCATCCACTTATCAAAACATTATGTTGCACTGGTTTCATATATATATATATATATATATATATATCACCATGAACGGTATCTTCATGCTTTTCTTAGGGGTTTTAATGGTATCATCTAATCAAATAATCTTAGTTGGCATAATAATGTCTCCCCTAAAGTTGGTTAGGATTGTTATAGGCTATAGACTTTCGTGGGTGAAGCCCATTACATTTAGTGTTGGTAACAAGAATATGTTCACCAAGCTTGTACTCTAAAACCTTCATGAAGTTATAGCCCAATACTTCGGTAATGATGAGAAAGACATTCACTTTATGATTTTTATCTTTGTTGGCATTTGGGTAAGGCTTTAAACATGGCTTGTTGAATGGTGAGGAGATCATGATCATATATCACATCAATCACTTGCAGAGTGGAGCCATTCTCTTGTACTATTTGACTAAGTGTTAGTGGTAGAGACCTTAATTTGGGTGTTGACACTAGCCATTTGTTCCGATGCTTGTCTAAGTCCTTGACAATCTTTCATATTATGAGCATAATCTTGATCCTTAGTCGCAATATTTTGATCGATCTACTTTACAACCTATAAAAAAGCAAATGCCTAAAAGGAAAGTAGCACCGATAGCTAGAGGAAGAAGATGTTGGAGAAATGGTCACACTAGAGGGGGGATGAATAGTGTGTTATTTAATCTTTTAGCCTAATTTTGATTTTAATCATTTTATAAACTACTTAGGCAATTTATCAATTCAAGCAATAAGATGAAACAATAAATACGACAATTAAGTACAAACACAAAAGCGAATGCAAAAACAATGATTTATTATAGTTCGGCAACACCGCCTACTCCACTACCTAAGCAATGTGCTTAGGATTTCAATCACAAATCCACTATGTTAAGGGTAGTTTACAATCGAGGACCTTTCACCGGAAAGACCTTACACTCACTTGAAAGGCACTTCCACACCCAAAATTATCCACCTTCACACCAAGTGAGCTTTCCACCTCAATTCCAAAGGAACACTCCTAACCTAGCTTACACAAGTGGATTTATACTTTCTATACTAAGGTAATCACCAAATCATAAGACCACACACTAGGTCTTCTTACACACTTGAGTATTCAATTTAAAACGAAACAAAAACACATTTAACATAAGAGGAGAGTGTAAATAACTTATCACAACAAGAACAACTCATCTTCTTGAGCCTAGCAACCTTGAATAGCCCTCCAATGATGATTCACTTTCGAATAAGGGATCAAGAGCTAAAAATGAAGCATTAGGTCAAATGAAAGCTTGGGGGTTTATAGGCTGTAGAAAAGTGGGGATCGAGTGGAGATTGCCCAACGGGCAAATTTTTTTGCCCGTTATACGCCCGGTCGATCACCGGCAAATGGCCGGTCGACCGCCTGAGTGGCCAGCCATCGACCACGAGGTCATTGCCTATTTGAGTTTTTTAGGCAGAGGTCAAAAATTGGCAATGACCTCGCGGTTGATCGGCAGTTGGTAGTCGGTCGATCGGGCAGCGACCGATGCTCATCCAGGTTGAGTTTTTTTGTTGTTTTGAGTTTATGCTTTCAAGTTTGTGAGTTTTGCGAAGTGCATACATCTTGGAGACCAACCCAAGTGTTTTTACATTCACTCTAAACACTTCCTAAATTAGGAAACGGCACAGAGACTTGTCGTATCGAGATGATGTTGTGTGCGACGATATCGATTTCAACATGCGACTTTCATGCTTAAAACTTGTTAAACATAGTTTGCTATCATCAAAACAATTATTTGTCACACCTCGATTTGGGGTCACGCGATCGGCCATAATATACATGTCTATACCCTGTAGCATACCCATGCATACAACAACAAAATTATAAATGATATAATGGAAACCAATATGAAATAAATTGAAAGTCCTGAGTTGACATAAATAAATGTCCTAAGAAACTACAACTCCAATGATCCAAACTACATCAATATGCATGAAAGAAAAACACGACTCGACTACGACTCCCTAAACTCGTCTATTACGAGATCAATGGTGTTGTTTGCCCCTCCAGCCGCGCCATATACTCTAGCCAGTACCACACTGGTCAAGCTCTACAAAATAAGTAAATAAACAAACGTGGGAACTCAGTGAGGGGTTCTAACGAACCTCCACCTAAATCCTAAACATAAGCATTAAACAGAAAAAAAAAACATGCTAACATATTCATACACACAGAAATTTATTACATCAGTCGACCGATTGGCACGTCTACTAAGATATGAATATTCGGTCAGGTGGAGCGCCCGACTACAAATGATATCAGGCCTCAACTGGCCATGCCCTCAAGCGGTTTATGTTATCATGCACAAACGTTCGACCTGCAAGAAGCATTACCTGGTTGGGATTCGTCCATCCAACCTTAACTAGAAAATTTAACACTGGTTGGGATTCACCCGTCCAACCACTCAGGCCTGCACCTGCATCTAGCCCTTTCGTGGACAGCACAACAAACAATTTCAGCTTGAAACCAAAAAATTTCAGCAATTAATAAATTAATTACAGCATCTAAGAAATCAATTTCTGCAAATAATAATAATTTAATTACAACACCTAATAAATCAATTCCTGCAAATAAACAATTTAATTACAGCACCTAATAAATCAATTTCTGTAATAAATAATTTAATTACAGCACTTAATAAATCAATTTCTGTAACAAATAATTTAATTACAGCACCTAATTAATAAATCAATTCCTGCAATTAAATAATTTAATTACAGCGCCTAATTTCCTAATATCCTAACAACAATATAACTTCCATTACCATTGAGCACATCAATACTTATGATCAATTAGCTTTTAGGTATGCCTTCAATGAACGGATGACCTGCTTCCTGGAGTAACTCATTCATGGTTCCATGAATATTTATCTTAGAAAAGAAGATAATTGATTTCTTTTAGGATGCCACTGCAGCATACTATGTTCGACCTTCTTAATATATTGCAACAGTTTTTTTTTTTTTTTTGTCCTATCTCCACTATAAATTACGCCAAGTTTGCATATGAATAGATGATCTTACTTAAAAGGTCTTTGAATCGGTTGCTACAATTTAAGCAATTAACAATTACAGAAATTGTAGATATAAAAGAGCAGCTTCATTAAGATAGCAAATGAAATATCAAGGGAGGAATAATAGCGGTCAGGATCATTATTCAGACAATGCAATAACATAAAATTTCCAACAAGAACAAGAAACTTTAAAGCCAAAAAAACCATTTGCAATGTAGTCTATGAAATAGGAAGGATGTTTCTTTTAGTGGAGTTAATCTCAATTGAAGACTCAATTCAAGGATTTAATCTCGAATTCAAGAACCAATCAAGAAAAAAAATTCAGATTTTTCCACCTCAATTAGGACCGGCAGCCATTGAGAATTTACAAGGGATTGAGGAGAAATCCACTCACCTTAACTAACGAAATGAAGGGAAGTAGACAGGGATGAAGCCTCGCACGACGATCTCCGACGACAGCGAGCAACTCCGGCCAAAGCTAGGTGGTGACACCTCCCCTCCTCTTCCTTGCGATGGCGTGCATGCGGCGCTGAGGGTGGGGGTTTATAAACCCTCCCTCCTTTTTTCTTTTTTCTTTTTCCAATTCTATCATCCTCTCACTTAAACTCTTAACCCGACTTGACTTGTATTCGAGTCGAGCTCCGATCGAGCCCGCGAACTCGGCTCAACCCGAAATAAATCCAACAGCCCAAAAATATCTTAATTAACAAAAATTAAGAGCACTTAAATTATTAACTACTCACCCGAGCCCTTAAATTTGCGCCAGCTCGCGACTCGCCTCAGCTCGTCACCGAATTAGCTGGCTAAAACAACAATGAAAATATTTGTTAAAATTTTTAGGTATTACATTATTGAGAGAATTAGAGTACAAGGGTGAAAACCTCGGCCAACAGAAGATGCATAGAGCCCTCTAATTCTTCTAATCCACCATCACAACCTTACCATATCCACACAAATGATGACATTCTCAATGCTTCATTTGAACCACCTAGCAAATCATCAATGACTATTGTTTGCTCCAAAGATGTGCTATTATTCAATTGAAGGAGGCTCATTGCCCTATGATAGGCTCTTCATTTTCTTATGGCTCGTTTGCTTTGTTAAATACGATAGGATACAATAGGATAACAAATGAGTTGGTATTCTGGTGTTCACCATTTATAATATTGGATCGGGTCCAGAAGCGCCCACACTCATGAACCACACTCAAGTCAAGCCAAACACCATCTGGCTCAGGGACTCCACCCGGCAAAGCAAGGACACCCACGTCCTTCATTAATTACCAAGGATACGACAATAATGAGCCCGACATCTCTGGGATAAAGCTCGACCAATTCCAGGTAGATCCCTATGAGATTCTGGGAGACATCCCTAACCTGCACTACAAACAGACACGACACACATCGGGTATGCTCTTGATTCCAATTTCATACCTCCCATATGGAATTATTTCTTACTCGAGCATCAGAGTGTGCCCCGCTAGAGTTGCACTAGACCAGGAGAGGCGAAGGACCACATCACACCGGCTTCAGGCAAGAACATTTGGCGCCCACCTTGGAGCCGAGTAAATCTTACCTGCCCCACCAAGGTAGCTACCCGGAGTTAGGCGAACGCCGCTGCACATAGGCAACAACCTATTAGTAGTGTTCCCCCACTGCCTAGAGAAGCTAACACAGTGAGGAGTGATGCTCCAGTGTTTGCCAATCCTATACCTGAAGAGTTACTGCGTGTGGTCAACGACCTCCAAGCACGGAACCAAAGCTTAGCAACTCAGGTCGAGGCACTAACACAGTCCTGGGAGCAACACTCGGCCGAACACGAGCACCACCACTCGAAATATGATGATGACAACTATCTCGAGATAGCCGAGGGGCTGACCTTTGTCTTTCGAGATGAGGTCTTCCATACGCACCATCAGAGATAAGAGGAAGGAAGTAAGGTCACAAAGACCGTTCCTCCCCCAATCATCGACTCGGGATCCTTCGCCGAACATATTATGGCAGTTTCTCTCCTCGACAACTTCAAACTGGTGACCATGCTTCAGCGAAGGGTAGATCAATCATTTGGCGACTTTAATGATTATTATATAGTGTTATTTCTCCCTTAGTGGATTGATGTATGATTGGTTTTGGCCGAATTGTGTGTGAATTAGGAAAAGTTCTAGTGAATCTTGTTGTTATATGAGATAAACCTAAATTTAAATAAAATGGTATGTGTTCTGCATGTTCTTTCTCAATTTGTCCAGTGATTTGGCCTCCTTGAGATTCAGTCATGATAGGGTTATTTTTGGACCGGTTGTGGCTCCTTTGGTTTCAGGATGCATTCCGGAAAGGGCAGCTCTGTTTCCTTGAATTTTGGGGGAGCGAACTCCCATGATTTGGCGTGCGATTTCGGTAAAAATTTTGGGGAATGGTGAGGGTCGGTTGTGCCTATTTCTCTTGAGCATTATTTCTGTTTCACATGGGATTTTGATTTAATATATTGCCTTGCATAATGGTCTATGTGTATTGAACAAATTGTTGAGATTTTTTGTGTAAGCTTTCGGAGTTTTATGGCCGGATTTTGATGAGGGGTTTTACCATGTTTGATCCTCATGAATGAGGAAGATTTCGGGGCTCATTGTCCCTATCCACTTCGTGGATGACTTCAGTGCTTTATCGATCATGTTTCTTGAAGTTTTGGATCAATTCATGATGTGGTTCTTCTCCTTGGTGTTTGGCCAAGGTCAGCCCTGTTTTGGGACAGATTTTGGGGTGCCGAATACACCTTTTCTTGGGTTGATTTTAGAAATTGTTAAATATGACTCAAGCATATGTATTGTTGTTTTGCCTCTTTTTATAAATTGAGTGGATGAAATTTTTGGAAAGAATTTATATTATGATGAGGCCAAATTTATGATATCTTCATCTTGGGATTTTGAGTTTAGGGGTGCATGGGGCTTGGTGCGGTTGGTATGCCTAGTAAGTGTTCGATTAAATGTTTCACCAATTTGGTTTGCTAAGATTTCATACTCTATCTCGATTTAATTAAGTGATTTTGGTTGTGGTGATACTTGGAGGCCGCGTGTTGGCCGAGGGTTTCACCCTTGCGCTCTAATTCTCTCAAAAATTATTTTGATAATAACAAACCATGTTTAACAAGTTTTAAGCATGAAAGTCGCAGGTTGAAATCGATATCGTCGCACACGGCATCGTCTTGATACGACAAGTCTCCGTGCCATTTCCTAAATTCTCAATGAGCGCACCAAAGTAATTTAGGAAGTGTTTAGAGTGAATGTAAAAACACTTGTGTAGGTTTCCAAGATGTATGCACTTAGCAAAACTCAGAAACCCGAAACCCGAAAGCCGAAACGACAAAAAAACTCAACTTGTGTGAGCACCGATCGCTGGCCGGTCGACCAGCTACCGATCGACGATTGACCGTCAGAGGCCAAAAATTAGCAGTTGCCTTGCGGTCGATGGCCAGTCGATCGGCCATTAGCCGACGATCGATCGAGCGTATAATGGGCAGAAAAATTCGCCCGTTGGGTGATCTCCACTCGATCCCTACAAACTTTCTAAACTCTCTCCTTAACAACTACTGATGCCCTAAACCTACATTGAGTTGATATTTGCATCCCCAAGTTTTTTTTTGATCTAATCCTTCATTCCTAGCCTCTTGATACGTTATTCAAAGTGCTTCATCATTGGAGGGTTATTTAAGGTTGCTAGGCTCAAGAAGAGGAGTTGTTCTTGTTGTGAAAAGTTCTCTACACTTTCTTCTTGTGTTAAATGTGTTTTTGTTTTGTTTTATAATTGAATACTCAAGTGTGTTAGAAGATCTAGTGTGTGGTCTTGTGATTTGGTGGTTACCTTGGTATAGAAGGTATAAATCCACTTGTGTAAGCTAGGTTAGGAGTGTTCCTTAGGAATTGCTATGGGAAAGCTCACTCGGTGTGACGGTGGATACTTCCTGGTGTGGAATTGCATTCGAAGTGAGTGTAGGGTCTTTCTGGTAAAAAGTCCTCGATTGTAAGTTACTCTTAACTTAGTGGATTTGTGAGTGAAATCCTACGCACGGTGCCTAGATAGTGCAGTAGGCGGTGTTGCCGAACCACTATAAATTTTGGTGTTTGCATTGGCTGTAGTGTTTGTGCTTACTTGCCATATTAAATTGTTTCTTCTTGTTGTTTAAATTGATAATTTGCTTAACTAGTTTAAGAAATGATTAAAATGAAAATTAGGCAAAAAAGATTAGATAACACACTATTCACCCCCCATATAGTGTGACCATTTCACTAGCACTTGGTATCAGAGCGGGTCGTAGATTGAGGTTTCACCATCTCATCTAAATCTAGTCTCGATCCGAAAATGACACTAGAGTTGGTAGCGTCCATACCACCTAGGTTCGATGAGTCTAACTTTGGTATTTGGAAGGGTAGAATGTACACATTCCTAAAAACACAAGGTTTATGTGTGTTCAACATGGTAAAGACTAGATACATTGAACCTAAGAAAAACATGAATGCATGAGCCCAAGAACAAATAAATATGTTTGAGTCAAATACTAAAGCTATGAGTTGCATATTTTGTTCCTTGGAAAATGTTATCTTTGAAAAAGTCATGCATTGTACTTTCACATTTGATATTTGGGTTTGTTTGAATATGCTCTATGATTCTGCTAAAATTGAGGAGCATATCACTTTAAATGAGGGAGTTGATGACAATTGTCATACTCATAGTTCTAATGAAGTTTTTGAAGCCCATAGTGTATCTAGTCAAAAGAGTACAAAAAGACAGAAGAGAAAGGTGATTTATCACCTATGCAAGGAAAAAGGCATGTGAAGAAGAATTGTCATACCATGAAGAACAAGGCAAAAAGTGTCGGGACGGGAATAAGAAAACGCATCGAAAATAGTAATTTAAAAATTTGAAACTATCCCGAAAACAACGATCTTCTTTAGCAATATTAAGGAATTCAATCAACATCGGATATGTGGGAGATGATATACCTCAAACCACGGTCGGTATGGCTGATCTTATCCCCGTCTTGAGATGCACACGTGCACGTCCTCCAACGATAGTCCACACCAAGCACCTCACAACAATAGGGGCAGCGAACACCGGGGCTCGCTGTGGCTTAACAAAGAAGCTTTCTCAATCTCGAAATCCACCTAGGCACGGCCGGCCCTTCTACCAAGAACCGAGCACCAAAAAGGGAGGAAGAGCGGATGAGAAAACCACATAACGAGAGGGTAAATAAAAGAATACCTTGCTGTCCTTCTTGGAATCCTCCAAGAAGATGAAGTCGGCGGCACACCCAAGTAGAAGACACCTTTAACTCGGCTTCACCAAAAGCCCGGGGAAAGAGGAGGAAGATGGCCGGCTACCAATGGAGAGGAGGAAGAACTAATTCACCAACCCACACCCATGGGGTGCTCGGCCACCATTTATAGAGAGGGGGCGGTAACAAGGTAGACTCGGTCCCCCCTAAAAACTCTATCACAGGAATTCAAAATTTTGGTGTTTGCCTCCAAATATAATTCATATTTTAATGGCTTCATAATTAATTATAAATTAATTAAATTCTATAAAATATAAACTTTAATTTATCTCCATAAATTAAGAGCCTACAAATAAGAATGATAAATATCTAAACAAACCAATTCCCTAAAAGGTAGGAAAGTGGTTTAACTAAATAATTCAATTTCTTATTTATTAATAGAATTATGATTTATCCTCATAAATCATATATCTATTAATTTTATGATTTATCTCCATAAATTATATTCTTATTAATTAAAATTTATCCAAATAAATTAATTCCTAATTAATCGACTAGGCTCATGGTTGAAAACTAATTTTCCCACCATATATATTTGATTAAAAATTAAATTATATTTAATTCATAATTAAATATATTCCCGGTCAAGTAGTTAATTAAATATTTAATTATAATTAAATTTAATCAACTACATGAAATATTGGTTCCCGACTTTCATATCTACTCTAGCCAGAGATTACTGAGTCGACACTTGTAGGGACACATAGGACATTATCTCCTCTTACTAGGAGTAATCGATTCCATATTGGTTGCTCACCTACCTCCATGAATGCTTCCTCATGCCCAGTAACACCTGACACATGACGTTGAGGGCCACGTAGGGATAGAACCAAAGCAATGAGTCGTCACTCACAAGGTAATCATGACAACCTCAAATCCAATGACTGCTTGCACCTACTATCACCTGAGGAACATCCTATTGACACTTATGTAAGGATTTCATTCTGTGTTCCTCGTGTAGGTCCGTTCAGTGAACAATTTACTAATGAGCACCCGCACTTGTATATTAAAGACGACTCATAGGTAACTGTGAGATCAACTAACCCCTATCGTATAGGGCATATACCAAGTGCAGTAGTCTATCCGAAATCACCAATCCCCTAATCGGTGATCCTATGACTAGGAACAATTAGAACAAGGGCATCTGGATTCTAAGTCTCACTAGCATGATCATCATGGCCTTAGAATCATTTGCCCGAATTCTTGGGGTTCATCGTAATCTTTATAAATAAAGATGCAACATATGATGAAAAGTTGCCTCAAAAGTTGAGTACCCTTGAATAGTCCTTGTACACATTGACACGTGATTGGGTCAAGGGCACTATTCCTTTCAATCTCTCACTTGCACTTTAGTCAATCATCCTAGTATCCGTATACCAATTTTAGTGGTGATCGAATCTGCTGCTGTGGCAATCTGTTTAATCTACATCAATGTCTTTCAGTCATCACTTCTTTCCAACGATGAGTGACACTGCCTTTTAAGAAAAGCAATGATTTTCACGGGATCTTAGTTCCTTAACTTTCAGCAATAGTCCTAGTATTGTCATACAATACCGGTGCTGAACTGGCAACCTCAGGAATAGCTCCCAATGAATGATAAACTCCTTTATCCGATGCTATCCTAAGTGGTAGTGTAAGTAGCAAAGCATAAAGCCTTAGTCACCTTATCAGTTATAGTACCCAGCTAGGAAGACTTTCCTACTTACTGCACCACCATTAAAGGTATCCATATACCATCATATGGTTTCATCATCGTATAGAGCACCTCTCATCCTTCTCAAGTGCCTGAGAGAGTTCTCCACTTGCTCTTCAATGTTATTCTCTAGGATTTTGCTTGAAAACTGCCAAATACCTCTAAGATATAAGCAATATCAAGCCAAGTGCAAAGCATCACATGATGGATCCCACTGCCGAAGCATAATGGATTGATCTCACACTTTTTCTTTCCTCAGATGTCTAAGGAGACATCATCTTGAAGAGACTAATGCTATATATGACTCATAGGCAAGTAACCTCTTTTTTACTGTCTTCTATGCTAAGCCTCCTTAGCATTGTATCAATATACATGGGCTGGGGCAATCCTGGCATCCTTTCAGACCTATTCCCAATAGATCTTAATACCGAGTATATAAGAGGCATTTCCCAGATGTACCATGGAGAATCAATATGGGTAATAATTGGAGTATGGGAACTTGTTTTTCCCACAAGTATGTCATACAATATGACTACACTCTGACTAAACACCTTGTCTGTACAAGGTTCAACCATGTTTCTGATAAAATCAAAACCCTTTTGACTATCTCATCAAAACAGATGTTTTAACTCTTTGATGCTAGCTGTAGTCCATAAATGGACCTATGCTACTTGCATACCTTACTCGGTCCAACCGAGGATACGAACTCCTCTAGCTATGTCATATAGACTTCTTCATAACGGAAGAACGCAGTATAGACACCCACTAGCCAGATTTCATATTCATAGTACGCACTAATGGATAGCAATATCTTGATGGACTTGAGCACTGTAACTGGTGAGAATGTCTTATTACAGACAAGCTATTGTCTGGGTTTGATCTTATTCACAACCAGTCTGATCTTATACGTCCACATCTTGCCAGCTCCTTAGATCTTTCCTAAAGATCCACCTGCACCCTATATGAGTTATCCTTTTTGAGCTGGTCAACCAAAGTTCGTACTTGGTGTGAGTCCAGTTTGGATTTGCATAATGCCACCGCATAGTGTCAACATATTTGACCATTAAGAGATCGCAGATTGACTGAATCTAGATCATACCCTATGGCTAGATATCATCACTCAGGCAGTCTACGTAGTCTCCTAGAAGAGTGATGAGAAGTAATAATTACATCGATTGGTTTAACTTGTGGACTTTCCACTAGTTGTTGCGATTTTATTTGTGGTTACTGAACTTCACCAAGCTCAACACATCTTCCACTCCCACTTTCCTCGAAAAACTCTTTTTTCTCAGAAAATGATGACAAAACTCCTTTTGTTCAGTTGGGAGAACTTGATACCAAAAACACTTTTAAGGGTACGTCTCAACATTTGCACCTGATCAAGTTTGTCATACCTAGGCAAGCTCAAATCATGAGAGGTCTTAGACTCTTTGTGCATAAAAGCTAGAAGTAGGTGAGGTTAATTTTATCTCTTTGTGCATTCGTACAAAAAATATTTCTCATTAACTTCAAAACCATTAAACCAATTGAGACGTGTCCAGTCGCATACAACTCATCAGAATGTTCATGCGGCAACTATTGCCTTTTAAAGAACTTTTCACAACCTTGTTCACGCAACAAAGGAAAAATGACGTTCTTTTATCAAAACTGGAGCAAATCAATTATACAATTCAATGGTCTTTTCCAAACAGCAGACTTATACAATAGGTTCCTACGGCTAAGATACAACTGTTGCGCCTATCGCCTTCCCGAAGGTCGTAGTTGCCTTCTGTCAAGTCTTCTACTTTTCTTCTTCTCCTGCAACATCTTGCAGATGATCATTGATATAAAATACTCAGTATTGAATACCATAAAGTAGAGTTTAGTGATGAAGTATTTTCTGTAATGTACGCACCTGAAGCAACGGTTTCAAAAAACTATCTTCAATTTTAACTCCGTAAAATACTCTTTGTAGTTGCACTTCCAGTGGCTATTTTTACCACAATGGTAGCAGGTGCTATTGGGAACAACTTTCCATTTCTTCTTGATATTTTTCATGGGTTTCACAGTTCTATTTTTCACTTTGTTCTTAACAGAGTATAACTTTGCCTCAGAGGCATCTCCCACTAACAAGAATGTGTCATTATCCTTGATAAGGTGGGACTCAGCAGTCTTCAACATATTAAGGAGCTCGGTAAGCGAGACGTCCTGCTTGTTTATGTGGAAGTTATCAACAAACCATGAAAACGAATCCGGGAGGGATTTAAGCACTAAGTCCTGACATAGTTCCCTGTCCATGGAGAACCCCAACCTCTCTAACTCCTTAATCAAATTGATTAGTTTGATGACTTGGGTCTCAACAAGAGTGTTATCCTCCATTTTGGCACGGAAGAGTTGTTTAGATAGCTTGTACCTGAGCTGTCCTCATATGCTCACTATACAACAACTTGAGGTGATCAGGGATAGCTTCGGTATGCAAATGTTCATGCTGCTTTTTCAACTCATCGGACATGGATGCCAGCATTATGCACTGAACAATGGTGCTATCTTCACTCCAAATTTAATTTCTTGCAGCTTCTCATAAGCCGTCCTCTCTTTCTCGGTGTAACTCCCTTCCCCAAGGGGTGGCATCGGTCCCGGAGAATTAAGAATGTGAGAGAGATTCTCATAAATGAGATGATCCTAAAATTTCGCATCCAATCGACATAATTTGATCCAGTTAATTTATTTTAATTGACGAAGCAATCTAACGATGGTAAAGGTGACATGATATGCTACAAAGAAATAAAGACATAAATGAGCACATATTCTACAAGCATGTTTATTGAGGTCTTTTAATTAAACATGTCTCCCACTAATTTTCACGATTCCATAATATCCTCCGATTTGGAAGCGGGAAGCCCTCGTTGGTAGACTTCCTTAGGGGAAAAATAGAACCCCATTTCTCCTACTCGGGTCTCGTAAGTAACACGATAAACCCTAATAGGTTCATGGGCAGGTAATGTTGGCTTTAGGTTTTCAACCTTGGTCTTAATCTCGGTTTTGATGATAACAAACATGGAACAAATATTTCGTTGAGAAATCTTTCAGGTTCCATATCGGGTAATGTTCGATGTCCTCGATCGGATAAATCAGAGAAATTGATGAATCAGAAGGACATTGACCGTCGCGCTCGGGTTCGACGTGGAATTTCTCGAAGCTCGACGAGTGCACCAAAGTCGCATTGGATGATTCCAAAGATCAAATGAAAAGCTCTCCAAGTTGATGCTCATTGAAAGTCAGAACCCGAAAATGAACCGCGGAAGAAAAAGGGCTAAAAAATCAATTTCAGCCTAGGTTCGGTCGACCGGGCGGTCGACCGAATAGGGTTAGAAAAATGGCAGTAGCTATCTCGGTCGACCGAAGGATGCCGCAAAGCGGCAGTAGCTACTTCGATCGACTGGGCGATCAATCGATCGAAGCCAAAATTTGGCAGATGACGCAACAAAGTTGCGTCGATCAACCGACAGGTCGATCGGATTGCGGATCACAGGTTCTACGTATGGCGGTCGACCCGTCGGTCGATTGCATAGAGAGAAAATGGCAACGGTCGCTCGAGCGATCGATCGATTGGTCGATCGGCCAATCGATCGAGCATTAGTAACAGATAGTTTTCTACCCGTTGAGCTGCCGTTTCATTGAGAGGTATAAATATCATTCATCTAACCTCTAAAACTTCACTTCTCCCACTCTTACAGATTTGATTGATCCTTCTAAAGGGAGATTTGAGCCTTCAAAGGATTGATCAACAACGCTTTGTTCTTCCATGAACATTTTCTCAAGCACCCACCTTTCTTTCTCAACTCGGGTTTTAATACGAGCTCTATTTCTTGGCGAGTTGAAGGCGTCGAAGGCTTGGAAAATAACACTTGATCTTGGTTTCATTTCTAAGCTATTTTCATTGTAATTTTAACTATTTATTTGAACTTGTCTTTATTGGATTTGAGATTGTGAAGACCTAGGTTGTTAGGTCTTGTGTGGAAGTGGTATCCTTGGTATAGAAGGAGTAAAGCCACTTGTGTAAACAAAGTTTACTATGATTAGTTGAGTTGTCCCTTAGGTTGAGGTGGAAGAGTGCTCTCGGTAAGAAGGCGGAGACTTCCGGGTGTGCAAGTACCTTAGGTTGAGAGTGAGACTCTTCGAGTCAAAGTCCTCTATGTAAGGGTAACATCCTTAATCTAATAAAACTAAGTTTGGAAATCCTAAGCGGGGTGCTTAGGTAGTGGAGTAGGCATTGGGGCCGAACCACTATAAATTTCTGTGTTTGCATTGATTTATTGGTTGTATTTATTGCTTTACTATTTATCGCTTCCGCATCTAATCATTTAATCGTAAATTGCCTAAATAAGTAATCATACGAATAAAATTGAAATTAGGCAATAAGAATTAGATAACACAATATTCATCCCCCCCTCTATTGTTGCAATTTCGACTACATTTGTTATCAGAGCGGGTCGTGGATTGAGATTTCACCATATCGCTACATCTAGTCTCGATCCGAAAATGGCACTAGAGTTGGTAGCGTCTACACCTCCTAGGTTCGATGTGTCTAACTTTGGTCTTTGGAAGGGTAGAATGTACACTTTCCTAAAGACTCAAGGCCTAGGTGTTTTTAATATGGTAAAGTCAAAATACATAGAACCTAAGGAAAATATGAATGCATGGACCCAAGAACTAATTGATAGGTTTGAATTAAATGCTAAAGCTATAAACTGCATCTTTTGTTCTTTGGAAAATAATGTCTTTGAAAAGATCATGCATTGTACTTCCGCATTCGATATTTGGGCTACCTTAAACATGCTTTATAATTTTGCAAAAACCGAAGAGCTCAATACATTTGATGAGGGGAGTGATGACAATTGTCGTCTACCCAATACTAATATGGTTTTTGAAGCCCATAGTGCCTTTAGTCATAGGAGCACTAAAAGTCGGAAAAGGAAGGTGATTTGCCTTGTGTGCAACGAAAAAGGGCATGTGAAGAAGAATTACCCTACCACGAAAAACAAGGCAAAGAGAAGGTCAAATGCTTCCACATCATCCTACTCAAGTGAAGCATCCTCCTTTCATGACAATGAAGCCATCTCAAAAGAATGTCTCATGAATGATAACAATGAGGTACACTCCACTTCTTCTAGTCATGTTAATAATAATGATAGTATTAACTCATCTAGTTCTCATGATTTTGATGAATTGATGGATGAGTATAAAATCATGTATGCCTTGCTCTTAAAAAAGGATAAGGAAAACAAAAGGATTAAAAATGAGAATTCTAGACTTAGTTCATATGTCCATGCTCTAGAATTAGAAAATGAGAAATTGAAATCTAGATCATTTGATCCTTGTTGAAACTTGAGCTTAAGGACTTAAAGCTTGAAAATGAAAACTTGAAAAATGGTTTCAAAATTAAGAATGAGATTTTGAAAAATGAAAACTCAAAAATCAAAAAAGAAAATTATATGTTGAAATCTCAAATGCATGCTTTACATAACTCCATGATTGATTTGAAAAATGAGGTTCTAAACCTAAACAAGAAAATGAATGAAATGAAAAATATTTCCTCATTTAAGAATTTTTAATAGAAATGATTTTTCAAAAAGGAATGTTTATGCTAATGTTAAATCTCATGTTAAACATTCTACTTTTAAACCTCATGATCATAAGAAGAGGAATGATGTTTCCAAGAAAGCTTATACTCATCATGTTTCACATGACAAGCATTCTAATAATAAATCTCATGTCCATAGCAAAAATAAAAAAGAAATTTAATGGACATTGCTTTTGTTGTGGTTCATATGGCCATGCAATCTACGATTGTGCATTTAAGAAGAATCCAAGTGTTGCTAAGACACTTTGGATACCTAGGCCAACTAATCCCCAAGGACCCAAAGCCATTTGGGTACTAAAGGTTTCTTGCTCCATTATAGGGGGAGCTACCACACAAGGGTAAAGAAAATTGAAGAATTGAAGTTGACCATGGACTTCAATGAAGAATCCATCTTTGGTTGCAACTTCAAGCTATCATGACACCTTGGGTATGAAAATTGGCATCAAAGACTTTGGTATCATCTCCTATACCCGCTTGCTTAAATTATAGTTGGAGTTTGATATATGCTTAATATTAGTAGATTTTCCTCTCTTGATAAAGTTTCAAAAACATTTTTGATTTTTGATTTCCGGTCTCCTCAGAGACCTATGTGGCCTGTAATGGGCCTAAGCGATCTTGCGGTTGTAAATCGTAGGCTCATTGTGGTCTTTCAGTTTTCAACTAATAGGAAGGGTTGGAGATCATGTTTTCATATTTATTATCTTTGTGATCTCTTAAAATTCGTTTTGGTACGACTTGATTTTATTTAAAACGGATTTCAAACCATTTAGCAAAGTGATCTTTGATAATGATACTTGATGCGTCTCTTTGCTTTTTGGTTGAGTTAGTTTGCTAAGTAGCTATATTTTCTCTAAAATATTAGTGTAGCTTACTTGCAAGTTATAAGTATTTTAGGAAGGTTAATAACGAGGAAGAAAAAGATTAGTTTGGCAAATTATCATGAATAAGGTATAATTTTGATAAATTCAAATCTTAGTGTTATACCTCAATGCTTAAGCTTAAATTATGTCTCAATACTCATGATTATAATTACATGATAACTCTTTGAATTCTCACAAGAAGGTAGAATTTTAGCACTTAGGCAAATTTCATTAAATGAAACTTGCTCTAGGTTGATACGAGAGATATTCTTTTAAGTCCAAACTAGGTAAATATGTTTGGCATACTATTTCATTATGATAATTATGAAGCCTACTTGCAAGTTAAGAAAGTGGTACACATAGGAAAGCTATGCTATCATGAAGAAAAGTGAAAAGTAAATGAAAAGTTTGGCAAAAATCTATTGAAAGAGGTATGAATCTATTGTTTGCAAAATCTTAATATAATTCTTGAATATTCATGCTTTAATGATGTGTCTATATACTCATGATTGAATTTGCATGATAAATGTTTGAAGTTTCATGAGTAGGCAAAATTTTGATAACTTAGGCAATTTCATGATATCTTGATTGAATGAAACTTGCTCTAGGTTAAAATTCTTATTAGAGACCTCATTTTGAGTAAACACCCAACAAACATATTTAGATACATATATCACATGAGTCTAGGTGTTTAAAACTTGAAAATTCATATCTAGATGAACAAATACAATTGGTATTTCACTTTAGGGGACTTAAGCTTGAAAAGTTTGACCCAAGTAAATAAATCGACTTGGACACTTTATTTTAAGTCCAAAATTCATAAACATATTTAGGAATTGGTATGATATGTTTCCATTCACTTAGAATGAAAAATTCATATGAATATGAATAAAATGACATAGAGGTGGTTTCATGAAAACCTCTTTTGAACCAAGTTGACCCAAGTCAACCAATTAACTTAGTGGTCTCATTTTCTATCCATATTTGAGAAACATGTTTAGATTTACTCATGAGAGGTATTCATAGGTTTAAGTTTGAAAAATCATGAGTAAATGATAAGATTGACACTTAGCAAGTTTCATGACAACTAGCTTAGTTTTGAATGAAACCATGCTAAGTTGATATCTTGACTTAAGGATATAATTTTCATTTCAAACTTGACATACACTCTTTACATGATCATTTTATGGTGTCATAAAAGTTTGAATGAAAATGGAATATATTTTAAGAATAACTGAAAATTAAGAAAATGTCATTTCACCCAACAATTGGTATGCATTTTCAGTTATTTCTAGAGAAATATAAAAAAATCATTTTTAATTGATTCTTGAAACTGCACCCTCACTGAAAAATCTAGGTTCTTCAGTAAAATTTTGAAAAGTTTCATCAAGAACCTAATTTATAATGGAATTTTGAAGTTAGATTTTGAGAACACAAAGTATCATCCTTCTTGAAATATCAATCTTTTCGATACTTTGATTTTTCTTCAAAAACTTCAAAGGAAAACTTATGTATACCATTTGGATTCCATTTCTAATATCATTCACACAATTTCTTGAGTAAAATCATTTCTATGAATGATTTTGATATCTTCGATGATAGCTAGAAATAGCTAGGAATGAAAAATGAGCTTAGAAAATTCATTTTGAGTTCAAACTTGATACATACATTTCAAATAATAATTAAAATTCATTTCAAATGACAATTCAACAATTGGTATAAAAAATTTTCGTCCAAAAATTGGTATCAAAAATTTTCGTCGAAAATATGATTTTGTATAGACTTCAAAGTTTGATTTTTGAAAACTTGAAGTATAGTTTAACCTAAGTCAACAACATAACTTAAAAATTTCATCTTAAGCCCAAACTTGATTCATAGACTTACATTCTCTCATGTTTGATGTCTAGATGCCTAAATATGAGAAAACATGAGTAGATAGCAAAACTTGATAGTTAGCCATTTTCATGTTTTCATGCTTAATTCGAATGAAACTGTGCTAAGTTGAAAATTTGATTAAATGACATTAGTTTCACTTGAAACTTGATATACATGATTTAAATAACCATATCTTGGTATTTTGAAAGTTTGAATGAAATCTAAAAATGTCATGAAAAATATTTGAGTACATTCATACTTCAACAATTGTTATCATACTTGAGTGCATACATGATTTAGGTTTGGATTCTATCTATCACTCTTTGATATCATGTATGATTTAAGTTTCATGTTAAATATTTTTTTTCATCCCTTTGCTTGAGATTTTCATGTGTCATGAAAAATAATCTTTAGAGTCTCAACTTCAGAAAAAAAATAGTTGTTTTTCATCCCTTTGACTAGATTGACCTTTCTTGCCCTTTTTGTTTGATGTCAAAAGGGGGAGAAAAGTATAGGAAAAAAGGGGAGAAAATTATAGGTAAATGAAGAGAAAATTAGAGGTAAAGGGGAGGAAAATATAGGAAATCCATGCATATAGATAGGGGGAGAAACCCCTTAGTTGATATCCTATATGCTTTAATGAATATATTTTCTTAAGGATGTTTGTCATCATCAAAAAGGGGGAGATTGTTGGCTTTACGTTTTCAAGCTTGGTCTTAATTTTGGTTTTGATGATAACAAATATGGAACTAATATTTCGTTGAGAAATCTTTCAGGTTCCATATCAAGTAATGTTCCATGTCCTCGATTGGATAAATCGGAGAAATCGATAAATTCAAAGAACATTGACCGTCGCGCTCGGGTTCGACTTGGAATTTCTCGAAGTTCGATGAGTGCACCAAAGTCGCATTGGACGAGTCCAAAGATCAAATGAAAAGCTTCCCAAGTTGATGCTCGTTGAAAGTCGGAACCCGAAAATGAAGTGCGGAAGAAAAAGGGCTGAAAAATCAATTTCAGCATAGGTTCGGTCGACCGGGCGATCGACCGAATAGGGTTAGAAAAAGGGTAGTAGCCATCTCGATCGACCGAAGGATGCCGCAAAGTGGCAGTAGCTACTTCGGTCGATCGGTCGGTCAATCGATTGAAGCCAAAATTTGGCAGAGGACGCAACAAACTTGCGTCGGTCGACCGATGGGTTGATCGTATTGCGGATCACAGGTTTTGCGTCTGGTGGTCGACCCGTCGGTCGACCGCAAAGAGATAAAATGGCAGCGGTCGATCGGTCGGTCAACCGGCGAATCGACTGAGCATTTGTAACAGATAGTTTTCTACCCGTTGAGCTGCCGTTTCTTTGAGAGGTATAAATATCATTCATCTAACCTCTAAAACTTCACTTCTCCCACTCTTACAGATTTGATTGAGCCTTCAAAGGAATGATCAACATCGCTCTGTTCTTTCGTGAACATTTTCTCAAGCGCCCACCTTTCTTCCTCAACTCGGGTTTTAATACGAGCTCTATTTCTTGGCGAGTTGAAGGTGTCGAAGGCTTGGAAAAGAGCACTTGATCTTGGTTTCATTTCTAAGCTCTTTTCATTGTAATTTTAACTATTTATTTGAACTTGTCTTTATTGGATTTGAGATTGTGAAGACCTAGGTTGTTAGGTCTTGTGTGGAAATGGTATCCTTGGTGTAGAAGGAGTAAAGCCACTTGTGTAACCGAAGTTTACTAGGATTAGTTGAGTTGTCCCTTAGGTTGAGGTGGAAGAGTGCTCTCGGTAAGAAGGCGGAGACTTCCAGGTGTGGAAGTGCCTTAGGTTGAGAGTGAGACTCTTCGAGTCAAAGTTCTCTATGTAAGGGAAATATCATTAATCTAGTAAAACTAAGTTTGGAAATCCTAAGCGGGGTGCTTTGGTAGTGGAAATCTAGCATTGGGGCCGAACCACTATAAATTTTTGTGTTTGCATTGATTTATTGGTTGTATTTATTGCTTTACTATTTATCACTTCCGCATCTAATAATTCAATCGTAAATTGCCCAAATAAGTAATCATATGAATAAAATTTAAATTAGGCAATAAGAATTAGATAACATACTTTTCGGCCCCACTCTAGTGTTGCCATTTCGACTATAGGTAACTCTTTACCGATCACATCACTATGTGACTTCCATATGTTTTTGCCTCTAGGGCATCCAAGCCCTAGCTGAGTCGGACCCATCGTTCGTATGCCCTCGTGAGAAAACAACCACCCTTGAGTGTAGCTTAACAAGGTAAGTCACCTTCAAGCCGATAGCAAAGACACAAGTCGAATACGTGCCTTATGAGGTACAATGTGTCTATCAGCATAAAAGGCCTTGTGTGTACACAACAAACCCGTTATGACAATTGTTCCTCATAACGATGGAAGACGTGACCGATATTCTTAACATCTTAGCCATTCTGTTAGGGACTTTTCGATTTGCCCGAGCAACGACGAATCATGGAGGAATTTTTACTACATGTTTGTAAATATATTTCCGTGTCCATGTAATTTTGCCTTTTATTATAGTTCGTACTTGTAAAATCTCTTGAGCGATCCCCGGGTGCCCACGGTATGAGTTGGATACATTTTGAGGTCATTTGACGCTTGGTGAGTGCGTTACGGCTAAGCCGAGCAATTTTGCTGCATTCGTCAAGGTCGTGGCCATGAAAAATCACCATCTTGCATGACCATGATTTTTTCATGCTACTCGTGCTTTTGGGAACCTTGGGGGTGGCACTTGGGGGTTAGGGGTCTCTTGTATAATGTAGGAGAGCGTTGGCAAACAAAACGGTTGTCTTGGGCGGAGACGAATGAGTGGCCCATATGGGCATGCGACATGTCGATCTTCGCCCAAGACAATTGCGGAGCTCGTCCTACACCAAGTTTTATATTTTGTTGTGTCTATAGTTCTGTAGTTGTTGTTTTACTTTACGCCTTCAATACCATTCGGCCAACATGGTCATTTGGGGGCGCGGATATGGAGCGCAAGGTTGGCACGTGGACCAATGTATTCCCCGCGATGTTAAGTCGGGAAGCTCAATTCTGGATGGATTCGATATGATAGGCTTATCCCTTGCACGGGATGCAAGAGTGCCGGATGGGCCCCTAAGACGTAACGTCGTTTTCACGCAGAGCAGATGGCTCTTAAGTCGTGTGTGTAGAGCAAATCTCTCAAAAGACGCACAGTGGTGCGCAGAGCAGACTCTCTCATAAGACGCAAAGTCCTGTGCATAGCAGATCTTCAGTAAGACGCATATGGTGCGCAAAGCAGACTCTCTCATAAGACGCGAGGATAGTGCACAGGGCGTTGTCCCCTAAGATGCAGCGCAGAGCCAATGGCTCGTTAGTCGCCAAGGATGGTGCACAGGGCGATGTCCCCTAAGACGCAGCACATAGTCGATGGCTCGTGAGTCACCAAGTTTGTGCGCAGGGCTGGTGACACCAATGATGCAGCGCATAGCATATTGCTAGTGAGTCACCAAGTTTGTGCGCAGGGCTGATGTCCCCTAAGTCGCAAGGTTGGTGCGCTTATCAAGACGACCTTTAAGACGCAAGATTGAAAAATCTGAACCAAGCACTAGTGAAGAACAGTTGTGGTGTGGCAGCAACGCTCTTAGTGCGGAGAGTTGGTGGACGCTGTGATCCGATTGGAGAAAATCCCTCAAGTCGTGATTCCAGGAGCAGCGTAAGACTTGAAGCTCGTTTAGATGGGCTCGAAGGAGGGCGCCATGACCTCTGTGGGGGACGAGTGATCAAGCAGTGATCCGTAAGAGTTGAAGCTCATTGAGATGGGCTCAAAGAAGGGCGCAATGACTCCTGTGGGGGGCGAGTGAACAAGCAGTGATAGGCTCAAAGCTGCGGTGGAGGCAATGCTCTAGTGTGGTGCGGCCATGGAACTACTCATCACTTGGGTGTTGAACAATGACACCCAGATGTTATCCGAGATGAGCGTTGCTCGAATGCTCATTAAGTCTGGGACTTTTCATTGCCCAACAAAAAAGGGACTTGGTGAATTGAGTAATCTTTTCTTGGGTTCCTTCACGGGAGCGTTGCTCAATGGTGCTCATGTTCCCCAGAAAGTCTGGGACCCTCATAGCCCAGCAACACCGAGACTTGGTGAACCCAGTAGCTATTTCTCGGTGTCCATTCAAACGAGCGTTGCACAACGACACTCGTTTGCTCCCCAAGTCTGGGACTTTCATTGCCCAGCAACGAGTTTGGGAATCTCAAAGCCACTAGTGTGGCGTGCGCCCGTGCCATCCCCCTCGGACATGCGGTTTCTCGACACTGTCCGGTAGACCTCCTGCCACTCAGGCGTGTCCCACCACTCAACAAGCTGGTCCAACACGGGTCCAGGAATCCACTCGAGTGTGTGTCCCTGAATTTGTGTGGCCCCAACTGCCTAATCACGATTTTACGAGCATGGTGAAGCAGCCCCGTTGTAGCGAGCGTGGGCAACGCGCTCCATGCAACCTCTACAAAAGTAGTCTGGTCCTCCGGCCATTTATAATGAGCCTGCAAAAAAATAAATAAATTATTATCGATCGATATTTAATATTAACATTAACATTAACAAAAATAAATATACTTACTGAGAACTCTCGCCATAATAAATTCATATGCTCACGGAGCACGTGAGACCATGTAGGCCACGCCCCGTGCATGAACTTTCGGATCGTCCCCGCTATCATGCGTGGGGCGTCCTCCTGCTCAAACCTGCACCATATATAGTACAATTCTATATTATGATATATTGAATTATAAATAAATTATAAGGAATAATTAATGCATCTATTTACCTGCATGCACGCACACTAACTGATCTGCGCGACTTTCCCTCGAGTGGTGGAGGGAGAATTCTGTTAGGCCCTCGTGGCTTACGTCTCGGTGTCGAATGGGTCTGGATCGACTGAAGGGATGGTGGCCAGATCAGGTGAGGGAATAGTGGACGGATCAGGTGGGAGGATGGTGGCCAGATCTGGGGGGATGGTGGCCGTAGGTGGGGGGGGGGAGTGGTGGCCGGATCAAGTGGGGGGATAGTAGGTATTAGTGAAGGGTCAGGGGTGGCATGTGGTAATTGTCGGGGGTTACTCTCGCAGGAATGCCTCTTCAGGAATACACTTCTCGAACCATAGCTGTAAAAATGAGTATAATTAGATTATATATAATAGATTAATAGATATATTTAATAATTGAATATTTTCGGCCCCAATGCCTACTCCACTACCTAAGCACCCCGCTTAGTATTTCCAAACTAGTTTTACTAAATTAGTTTTCATTTCCCTTGCACAGAGGACTTTTCACTAAAGAGACGCACTCTCGACCTAAGACACTTCCGCACCCGGAAGTCACTGCCATCTTATCGAGAGTCCTCTTCCACCTCAATCCTAAGGGACAACTAAACTAATCCTAGTAACAACTACGTTTTACACAAGTGGCTTTACTCCTTCTACACCAAGGATACCACTTCACACAGAAGACCAAACACCCGGTCTTCTACCGACACACAAATTAAACACAGTTTAAATAACAGTTAAAATACAATTGAAAAGAGCTAAAGAATGAAACCAATAGAGAAAGCTCTTTTGCAATCCTTCAATCCTTCAACTCGTCAAGGGGTAGAGCTTGAGTCAACACCCGAGTTGAGGCAGCAACTGGCGCTTGAAGAATGAACTCGACGGAGAAGCAGAGCGCAAGCTTTAAATCTTTTGGAAGACTCTAAATCTTGCTTTTGAATACTCAATGAACTCTATTATAATCAAGGAAGAGTGTTAGAAAATTTATATGAGGGTATATTTATACTCTGGTGAAGAAACGACACTCAACGGATGGAAATCTATCCGTTGTAGGCCGTCGGTCGAAGCGCCGATCGACCGATCATTCGACCGCTGTAATTTTCCCTGTGGTCGGTCAACCCGTCGATTGACCGACGCGCGCAGCGTCTTTGCCTATTCGCAGGTCGATCGACCGCCAAGCCTACTGCCCATTTTGGGCTTCGGTCGGTCGACCGAACCTGAGCTGAAGAAGGCAGACAGCTTATGTTCTGCCTAGTTCTTTTGGTTCCGTTTTCACCAAGTCCACTTAAATAACTTTATAACATAATAACTTTAAAACATAAATGTTATATAAGGATTATACTCCATTTGAGTTCAATAAAAATATCTAAAAAATCAAAATCCCTAAGGATCAAAATCTAGTTCTTGGGATCTAGTATAAAAAGGAAATTTCCTAATCTTACGGGTCAAATAAGGATATGCTAAAGGCTTCTAAAAAACCTAAAAAATACCTCGTTATCTAGTTTTGACCCAAGGAATAATTACCGCTATTTTTTACTTCAAGAAAAGGTTTGGATCATATAGCCCTCCAAGGAGCTCCCTAGTCTTAGTGAATTTCAGGGCGGTCCTAGAATTTCATGGTTTGGAATTTGGGATAGATTTTTGGGTTTCTTATGCATCATCATGAGGATTACATTAATTTTTAGACACCCTAAACCTAAACTCCCTTTCTTGAAGATTCCCCAGTGCCGACGAGTATCCTTGTCGATTTATCCGATTTCTTCGATCGCGGACGTCGCGCACTAACTGATATGGAACCTGAAAGATATTCTGAAGGGTAAATTACACTGACCTCCCCTGAGGTTTAGTGAAATTACACTGACCTTCCCTCTATTTGTAATTTTATCTTGTAACCTCCCTGAGTTTTGTAAAAAATTACACAAATCTCCCCTATTACAAAATAAGATTACACAAACCTCCCTTGAGTTTTGTAAAATAATACACAAACCTCCCTTAAAAAAATTACTCAAACATTACTTAGGGGAGGTGATTGTAACCTGGACAAATAGAGGGGGGATTAGTGTAATTTCACTAAACCTCAGGGGAGGTCAGTGTAATTTACCCTTAAGAAAATATACATATTAAAGCATATAAGGATATCAACTAAGGTATTTCTCCCCCTATCAACATGCATATCTATAAGAATAAACTTCCCCTATCTATATGCATGGATTTCCTATATTTTCCTCCCCTTTACCTATACATTTCTCCCCCTTTTGACATATATTTTTCCCTATAGACTTTACCTAATTTTCTCCCCCTTTTGACATCAATCAAAAAGGGTAAGAAAGGTCTATCTATTCAAAGGGATGAAACACAAATAACTTTTCATGAAGTTGAGACTCTAAAGATGTTTTACATGAAACATGAAGATCTCAACCAAAGGGATGGAAAAACAAATATTTAACTTAGCATGGTTTCATTTGACATATGCATGAAAGACATGAAAATGCTAAGTCTCAAGTTTTGCTATCTACTCATGTTTTCTCAAACTTAGGCATCTAGACATTAAACATGAGATAATGTAAGTCTATGAATCAAGTTTGGGCTTAAGATGAAATTTTTAAGTTATTTTGTTGACTTAGGTCAACCTATATTTCAAGATTTAAAGAAAATCAAACTTTTAAGTTTATACAAAATCATATTTTTGACAAATATTTTTGAAACTAATTTTTGGATGAAAATTTTTTATACCAAATATTGAATGGTCATTTGAAATACATGAATAAAGTTTGAACTCAAAAGAATTTTCAAAGACCATTTTTCATCCTATATTGATTTTAATGAAACCACTAGATATTTCTAGCTATCATTCAAGAATTCAAAATCATTCCTAGAAATGATTTTACTCAATCAATGGTGTGAATGATATTAGAAACATAATCAAAGTGGTATATAAACTTTTATTTGAAGTTTTCGAAAAATCAAAGTATTGAAACAAAATTGATATTAGTAAAAGATAATACTTTTCATTTTGAAAATCCAACTTCAAAATTCACTATAAATTAGATTCTTGATGTAACTTTTTGAAACTTTTACACAACATACTAGATTTTTCAATGAATGTGTAGTTTCAAGAATCATCTCAAAATGATTTTTCTATATTATTCTAGAAATAACTGAAATTGATGCCAAAAGTAGGTTGAAATGATATTTTTGCAATTTCCAGTTATTCTTAAAACTTGTTCAAGTTTCATTCAAACTTTCATGACACCACATGATGGTCATGTAAAGAGAATATGTCAAGTTTGAAATGAAAATTATGCCCTTAAGTCAAGATATCAACCTAGTATGGTTTTATTCAAAACTAAACT
Organism: Canna indica; assembly: GCA_034359265.1. Classification (NCBI taxonomy): domain Eukaryota; kingdom Viridiplantae; phylum Streptophyta; class Magnoliopsida; order Zingiberales; family Cannaceae; genus Canna; species Canna indica. Next base: position 20,515,741 of record CP136892.1, read on the forward strand.
AGTTTTAATGAAACTTGCTAAGTTTCAATCTTAACATTTACTCATGATTTTTCAAATTTAAACCTATTGATACCTAATATGAGTAAATCTAAACATTTTCCACAAATATGGATTGAAAATGAGACCTTTAGGTCAACTTGTTGACTTGAGTCAACTTGGTTCAAGAGAGGTAAGCATGAATTGACCTCTATGTCATTTTATCCATATTCATATGATTTTTTCACTCTAAGTGCTTGGAAACATGTCATACCTATTCCTAAACATATTTATGAAGTTTGGAACTTAAAATGAAATGACCAAGTCGATTTGTTGACTTGGGTCAAACCTTTTTAAGCTTAAGTCCTCTTAATTGACTTAGTTATCAATTTGCTCAATCTCTTATGAATTTTTAATTTTAAGCAAATGACAACTAATCATTAACACACATAAACTTGTTCATCAAATTTTCAACTTAAGATGAAGTCTCTACAGAAAAGTATTAACCTAGTTCAATTTCATAAATATAATAAATATCATAAATATCAAGAAAAGTTTGAAAACCTAAAGCCAACATTGAGTGCTCGGTCGAGCTAGGGGAACCTTGTTCAAGGTTAGGCCGAGCAAGATGGGGGAGAGAACTTGATCTAGAATTTATCTATGGTAGGTCACAAGCTTAAATGCTAGGGTTCGTGGTAAAAAAACCCCCCTCTTCTCCTACCCTTGTAGGCTCGGCCAAGCAAGCCATGCCTTGCTCAAGGTTCGGCCGAGCCAAGTAGGGGGAAAGGTGATCGGAGGGGACTAACCTTCACACTTGGAAACATTGGATACATTAGGGAATGAGGGTCACCTCGATCAACAAGTAGAATTAAGATGAGAAATAGGAAAGACACCAATTAAGGAAACCACCACCCTAGTGCATATATGTATACATACACTTAGCGACATTAAGAGGTAGCAAATATTTCCAAGATTTTTCCTTATCAATTACTAATGCTAGTAATGAATTCCATGATAAATTTAATGTTACCTTGCTGGAATTTTATGATTAAATACAGAATTTAATTATTTCATGTTGTAATCATGTGGTTATTCATGGTAATAGTGGTAGATTAACTTCCTTATGACCTAAGGGTTGTGACACGTATATACTTGGACATTCTACACTTATGACATGTAGCTCACACTAGCAAAAGTAGCAATTGACACTAGATGACTAGTAGTGTGCGGATGGTAAGGCCAGAAATAAAGGGCTGAACACGGGTGGACGCCCGGGATGTTAAATAAGGAAACTCTAGGACACTTTGATTGTGTGAAGTGATTGTGATGGTCTATCGAGAAGCATGGATAGTCGGAATGACTAATGCTTGACTCGGCCAGTGATTTAGATCTTGAGGTTGCACCAACGGGCCTGCTAGGTGTCAGACCCCAGTTGGGTGGGACTAGCTCTCCCTAACCTGGTAGGTGTCCGGAGACTAGCAGACCATCCTAGTCGACGGCCTGGAGATTTCCTTGATTTACTTGTGTGTTATGAAGGTCGTACGGCCAGTATGTTACTATCTTTTTGTGGTAGGGCTAGTTAGGGCTGAACCACTAGATCATGAGCATGCCCTAAGGGTCGGGTGCCATGTGACTTAGTTGGGCTGTTATAGCTGGTTGTTTGTTTGTATGGTCTATACAGGACGACCGTTGAGGTCGGTTATCATATCAGAAGCAAATTATATCCCTAACTTTATATTTTGCTGCCTTATATATATATGTGATTGTTGGATATTTACGTGGAGGTTCGGAAGAACTGTTCACTGAGTTGCATGTGGACTCACGGTTTATTTTTCTTATTTTGCAGAGCCCAATCAGTGAGTTGAGGCTTGGAGTCATGGTGCAGCTGGAGGGCAGGCAGTGACGTAGATCTCGTAGCAGCATCCAGTAGTCAAAGTCTAGAGGTCTAGGACTGTTGTTTTTTATACATTGAGAGTGTCTATTTGAAAACATGTATTCGACTTTAAATTTGAGTTGTTTCATATTGGGGTTGTTGTTTCGCAACTTTTCCTTTTATAAAAAAATTGTGAACTTTCTTTAAAAAATTGAATAAAGCTGCATTGTTATTTTTATTCACGTGTTTCCGGTTTAATCTAACAACAAAAAATCTAATTAACCATAATTAAATCTAATTAAATTAAATCTAATCTAATTTAATCTAACAGCAACATTTAATCTAATAGCAAAAAAAATTAACAAAACTAATTAACCCTAACTAAATATAATTAACAAATAACCCTAATTAATCTAACATTAACCCTAAATAATTAAATTTAATTAATCTAATTAACAAAAAAAAAGTAATGCTGGTGCTGGCCAAAAACCTAGGGTTTCGGCCGGCTCCGACCGGAGAGGGGAGGAAGAGCTCTCCTAGGAGAAGGCGACGAGGAGATTGGGGCCAGCGCACAGCGCGTGGAGATTGGGGATTGATCGGTGAGGGCGAGGGCGAGGGCGAGGGCGGCGTCTCCGTCGACGGCAGCTTGGCAACGAGAAGGCGACGTCGGCGGCGCTCGAAATCGGTGGAGAGAAAATGATCGACGACGTTGATAACTCGGTCAACAACAAAGAGAGAAGAGAGCGAAAGAGGAAGGGTCGGACGTGAATACAAAAAAAAAGGTTTATCACCGACGATCCCCGAGCCGTCGGTGAACTATGGATACCGATTAATTATATCATCGACAACTGACATAGCTCTCTCTAAGCCATCGGTGACGTGTTTTTTATTTTCGCGCCATCAATTAATAAGCGAAGGTTGTTGCTAGCCATGGCTAATTACTTATATAACTGACGGCCCTTTTGCCCCCGCTAAGTCGTCGCTACTACGTTATTTCATTTCATGTCCTATGTGTGCCATTAGCTATAAGCGACAACATTAGACGGCCGTATAAAAGCTGCGACTGATTTGGTTACATCAGCCACGACCGCCGAGGCTGTTAGAAAGTTGAGAATTGTTCTGACGGCCCAGGCAACCGTCGGTGAGCCCCATGGCAAATAGCTATTATTCTAATAGTGAAGGAGTTGAGAGATCATACTAGGGTTTCAAGAATGGTGGCTTAATGAAGCACAAGGATCTTCAAAATATAGCTCTAGGAAAGTTGGAAGAAGTGTGGAAGGCTTCTCATGGCTGATATTTATAAGCCATGAGGAGAGATGGCCTCAACAACCATCCCAATGAGTAAAAATTTGGTCATTGGCGCCGCCCAGTCGGTGGCTAACCGATGGCTAGTCGACAGGCCGAGTGACCGGCCACCGACCGGAGCACTCTACCCATTTTGGGTTGTGGCCTGACGGTGGCCGGCTGATGGCCGGTCGACCGGCCCGTCGACCGCCCATCGGCCGGCACCCGAGAAATGAGTCATTTCGTGGATTTTTCTCGCGACGTTCATTTTTGAGTTTCGGGTTTCAAAGTATTGGGTTCATAAGCATCAATTTGAGACTTTACAACACATGCTAGACACCCTAAACTTAAACTCTATCTTCCAACGAAAACCCAAGCGCGTCAACTAACGTCGGTCCAATTTTCCGATTTCTCCAATATTTTCGATCACGGACGTCGAGCGCTAACTGACTTGGAATCTGAAAGTATTTCGCAGTGAAATCATTAGTTCCATATTTGTTATCATCAAAATCGAGATTAAGACCAATGTTGAAAATCTTAGGCCAACAATCTCCCCCTTTTTGATGATGACAAAATCCTTAAGAAAATATATATATTAAAGCACAAAAGATATCAAACATGGGATATCTCCCCCTATCAACATGCATATCTAAATAAATATACTCCCCCTATCTATATGCATGATTTTCCTATATTTTCTTCCCTTTAACCTATATTTTTCTCCCCCTTTTGACATCAATAAAAAAGGACAAGAAAAGTCAATCAAAAGTCAAACATGGAATTCATGTTTAAGAAAATTCTTTCAATTGGTATCAGAGCCAATCATGTTGAATCATTGAGAATTTTTATTCTACTTCGGAATTTATCTATTGTTTATCCTTATGATGCATGATGTTTAATTTCTTTGACACTATTCATGAACATTCTGTCTTGTTCGTGTTTACTTGAAGAATTTACATGATGATATGAGTACAGTAGATGAGTTTTGCATTTTATTCACTGTTCATATTTACATGGAGTACTTACACGCTGCTTCGATGATTGCATCTACTGTTCATGTGTGTTTCTTCGCTGTTTAAGAACAATAAATACAGAAGATTACACATGGCTTAGAAATAATTAAAAAAAAAATTGCTGCTGAAAGTTTTCATCCCCTCTTCTTCTTCTCTTCTCTCGCTGGCGCCGCTACCGTCCTCTCGTCGACAGCCCGACACCCAATCTTCTCTTCCCCTCATTAGGAACACGGTCGCATACCGACCGTGAGAAGGGGACGACTGGTATCGACTGTAGGAGGTGCGGCTTCTTCCGCGATCAGAGAGGGGTTTGGGGCGTTGGTCTCGACCCCTTCCCATCTCTTCATCCTTCCGATGGTGGATGGATGCCGACGTAGTTGACATTGGAGCAGATCGGGCGGCTGCGATCCGGGAAGGGGAAGATGGCACCATCCTATTGGTGCTACTATGCTTCCGCCGTATAGAGAGGGACGGCTTGGTTGCTAGGTTGTTTCTGGCCTGAGGAAGTGAATGCCGTCGATCCTCAGCACTTATTGGTGCATTTGGTTCTAATCTCTCTCAGCACAATTCAATCATTTTAAAATCAGTTATAACTATCAAAAGGAGAAGTGGACTCTTAATGAGCTCATCTCTCATTGTGTGCAAGATGAAGAAAGACTAAAGCAAGATAGGATTGAAAGTGCTCTTCTGGTTGTGGCCTCTAAAGATAAGGGCAAGAAAAGACCTAAGACTATAGAAGCTACATATGTTCCTCAAAAGAAAAAGCAAAAGGAACATACTAAGGTTTCTACTTGTTTCTTCTACAAGAAAAGTGGGCATGTAAAGAAAGATTGTACCAAGTACCACGCTTGGCGTGTTAAGAAGGGTACATTTCTCACTTTGGTTTGTTCTTAAGTTAATTCAAATTTTGTACTTATAGACACTTGGTGGATAGATTTTGGTGTTTCTACTCACATAAGTGTATTTATGCAGGATTACTTGAGCTGCCAACTGCCGAGTGATGCTAAAAGATTCATCTTTGTGGGCGATGGCAAATCAGCTAAAGTTGAAGCTATAGACTTTTTTAGGTTATTGTTTAGGATTGATTATTATTTATAAATTGAGAGAGACTTTTGTAGTTCCATCTTTTCGATAGATTTTGATTTCTATCTCTGTTTTGGACAAATAAAGTTGTTCTTGTTCATTTGGAAATAGAAAATTTAGTCATTATCTTAATTCTATTTTTGCTGGTACCATTTATGTCCTATTTCAATAATATCTATATGCTTGATGTAATCGCTTCATCTAATGAAATCCTGCATACCAACTAAAAAGATACAAAATAAAAATTAGCTGATAAGAATTCCATCATGATATGACATAAGCACTTAGGTAATATATCCAAGTATAGGATACAGAGGCTTGTGTCTAATAGGATTCTAGTTATTCCTGATGCTACAGACTTTGATGTCCATACTGAATGCATTAAGGGAAAACAAACAAACATTAGGGTTACGGTACTAATAGGAGTTCAAACGTCTTAAAATATAATTATACATGTGTTTATTGACCTTTCCCTATGGCTTCTTGGAATGGTCAAATAATATTTCTATGTTCATAGACAATTACTCCATATACGGGTACCTATATCTAAATAGTGAGAAGTCTAATTAATTTTAAGACTGCGGCTTATATTTTGATTAAATTACCATCTATAACAGTAGATAGAAACCCTTATATATTATGGATGGGCAAGAAGCCCATACTAAACATTTGGGGTTGTTCAGCTGAGACTAGACCATATTGATGAAAGGAAAAATCACTGGAACAGTCCGTTGCTACTTTATTGGGTACTTTGATAGGTCTATGGAATATTATAGAATAACTTTGATATAAGTAATACCTAGTTCATTGAAGTTATTGAGTTTGGGGGGAGATAAAGATATTCTTTAGGAATCTACCCATGAAGTACAAACTCAATGACCTCTAGAACTAATGCTTCCAGTTAGAGGTATTATAAATTTATCAAATTATTATCTCATTTTGTTTTGAGATAAATATGGTTAATGAATGCATATACCATGAGTTCAGTGGGAGCAAGATTATTATCTTATCTTCCCCTATTGCTAAAAGAGGTAATTTTAGTCTCAAATCGTGCCCTAAGGATAAAATTGAGCAGGAGGAAATATAGAAGATTCCATATGCGTCTCCTATAGAGAATCTGATGTATGCTCAAGAAAGTACGCATTCGGATATTGCGTACACTTAAGGGATATTAGGCAGATATCTAAGTAATTCCAGAATAGATCATAAGAAAGCAGCCAAACGGGTTATATGGTATCTACAGAGAATAAAGCATTACATATAGAAAATCAGATCAGTAGGAGATCATTGGGTATTCTTGATTCTGATTTTGCTGGATGCCTAAAAAGTTGAAGATCCACTTCTGGTTATGTTTTTCTGTTTATCAGAAAAGCTATTTATTAGAGGAGTGCTAAGCAGACACTCACTGCAGCTTCATATATGAAAAGCAAAATTCATAACTTGTTTTAAGGTATCCAATCTTGGAATATGACTACAAAATTTTGTCACTAGGCTGCCTATAGTAATAAAATTAAAAGACCACTAAAGTTATTCTGTGATAATAAATTGCAGTGTTATATTCCAATAACAACAAGAACTCTATGAAATTTAAGCAAATCAATATAAAGTTCTTTGCTAAAGAAAGAATTCAGAGTGATCATAGAGTACATAGGTATAACTTCCACAATGACGAATCCGCTTACTAAAGTTTTTCCACCCATGGTCTTTCATGAGCATGTTGCTCTTTTGGGTGCTGCATCATGTATTGATATGATGGTTCAATGGGAGTTTGTAATTTGTTACTGTGCTTTATGATATTTTTCTGCAGAATAAAGTTTTATTATTTTACACTGAATATTTTTGATTGATCTCAATAAAGTAGGACCAGTTGGAAATAGGCATGTAAGGACCACATTGCTTGTAATTTCCAGGTTGTGCACCCATATATGATCTATGTCGTCGAGAGTATTAACATTGTGATCATTGATGGATTTAGTCACGATAAATGTGGCGAAAATCGCTTTGGTTCTTTGTTGGTCTGATCAATGGACCAGATTGTTGGAGATGATTGATAAAATAGTGATGATGAGCTCATAAAGTTAGTATGCACAGTTATACGGTGATTCATATGTTGGCCAAAGTGGGAGATTGTTAGATTAATTTTAATAATCTGATATAGACCAACACATATCAATAGGCGTGCATTCATCACTGTAAAATTAACGGCCCAGATCTTAAGTGATCTAATTATATTTATTTATGGGCCCGCGACATCTCAATATTATATGAGATTTAATTGTACAGATACCATTTGGGGTAATTATTAATTTTATGATGGGTAAAATACTAATTACCACTACCTCAGGTTTTTGTTATAAATAGAGAGGTTATGATCCCTGGGTCATGCACTTGATTCCAATTTCTAAAGCCCCATTATTTAGAGACGGCTCGTGAACGGTGCATAGACTCGGAAGGCCGCCACCATCTCCTAATCTAAGCAATGGATTCAGGTACGCTTCCGCATCTAGTTATTCTTAATGATTTAGCATATAAAGTTCCTGGCTTGTGGTTTAATTTCTGTTTAAGAAAATTCTTTCATGAACCTCTAATTGCTTGGGTGAAAATTTTTTACACGTTGATAATTTATAGAACCATGTACTCTCATTGTTGAGTATTTCTTATTTTGTTTTTATACTTAGTTATATTGGTATAAGAATTCCTTACATTGTACCTTTAGATATTGATGTTATTGGGTTTTTCTTTTGAAGTATCAATTAATCACGTTTGATTGGGTTTAATAGTAACTGAATACTTGTGTTGGATTCTGATTGAGTTTAATTTCCAAAAAAATCTTAAGCATACCATTACAGAACTGACAACGTTCAGTACCTTTCCTGTTCTACCCTCTGCTCCAGCCCGTCTCCTAACCTCTTCATCCATGACAAAATTCTGTCAGACTTTCTTCAAAGATGATATCAAAAACTTTACAATTCCATGACCACATATAACTCTCTTTCCCATCGATATCACATCTAAAATCTCGAGCAAAGATGAGCAACATTTTTTAGAAAGAAAAGTTAGTCAAGTAGGGAAATCCTCCATCTATTTTATTATGTAGTTATATATTCAATATTTTAATCATCTATATATCTGACGTTATATCATCCTTGACCTAACCAAATTGTCTGCATTAATTAATTGCTTCAGTACTGCAGCCATAAAATCTTTAGCCAAACAAAAAGTATAAAAAAAACAAAAATGACCTAGAGTTGAATTAAGAACAGGCCATCAATGATGCTATTTTTTATCTGTTGTACTCTTAATTTCTTACATTATTAGTTGTACTCTTGTAATTTTTATGAATGTTAGACCTTATACTATTGTTTCCTTAGTTAATGAAAGTAATTGGTTCCTTAGTAGTTTGGAATATAGTCGAGCTGATCTTTGTGTATTTGCTCTGAAAATCATGAATTTTTTTATCCATTTTATGTCTTGTTTTTCATGTTCAGTTCTACTATACTATATTCTTCATATTTTGGTTGATCTCTCTCTTCCAAATCTGATATGGTCTTCCTTATGTTTTATGTCTTGTTTTCCTTGTTCAATTCTACTGGAGTTCCCTGTTCTTAAGTAGTCTTAATCATACGATGAATCTCGAGTTCTTCAATAGTCTCAATTTCTCAATCTTATGATGATTTATGGACAATCTTCTGTACTTTGCTCAATGACAGCTAGTGAGTCTTTTTTTGTTTTATTTCCCAGGTTATTTGCAGTGCGTGGTAAAATATACAAGCTTCTTGTTAACTGTATTCCCCCTGAAATTATTCGGAAGGTGAAATATACTAGATTATCTTTGTTCTTTTATGGAAATATTTTGTTTGATAAACGAAGTGAAACTTGCTATGCAATTATCTTTATTGATTTTGCAGAAGCTTCTATCAGAATTATTGAAGAAGTTGGACTCTGAACTAAAGCACGAAGTGTGTCATTGGGCTTCTTATTATGTAAGTGCATTTTATCAATATAGAGCATTATATTCCCTCTATTTATTGATTTATATCTTTCTCTGATTCAGAGCTTTTCAACCTCCATATTGTTAAGTGTGGTTGGGCTAGTCTATGTAGATGATAGTTCTGGCCTATCCCATAATAATTTTTTGTTCCATTATAGTTTTTTGTTCTTGGAAATGGACTATACTTTTTCACCATAGTTTTCCCATTGACAAATTTCAATTATATGTTAAAATGATGGTCAAAATTTCAAATGCATTTGGCGCATACAATCAACTTTCAATTGGTGCAAATATCATTGATGCTTATGGTGCAGGAGCTGCAAGAATGATTGTAACCAATTCACTGTGCTCATTCATGTTAATTTGCACCATATGACTTGGCTGATATTAGTTGAAATCACTGTCATCTTGGACCAAATAGACCAGATCGCATTTACATTTGTACACGTGCATTTCAATCAGTAACATGCTCTGCAGTGTCCAGCTTTATCTTTGGAAGTCGAAAAATCCTAACACTTGACATGATGTGCATCTTTGTTTACTACCTCTCTTCAGCTTCCTTCTTCATTGCACTACTTACGCATGAAATTGCAATTGTGGAACTTCTCAAAGTGGATATGGCTTGAAAGATTTTTTAGTGTTGCTCAATTGCTCAACTAGGCGACTTTTCATTTTCCTTTATTTATCTTAAAATGCAAGATCATACACCTACGAATCTGTTGACTTTCTAGGATTAGCCTAGCTTTAGGCCAGAGATCATGAAGAGAAAAGATGGACGAGCTTGCATCATAGGAAGAAAATGGAGAGAAAGAAAATGGAAGAAAAGATGAAGGATCGAAGGAAGATGGAGGGTCGACGGAAGATGCACATACTACTTGCTTTCGTGAATGAAATGAATAAGAGAGGGAATAATTCACATGAAAAATGCCTTGTTTGATGTGCTATGGACAATTCGCTCTATGAATCTTATCTTTAATGTAAATTTAGACTATTCTATAGTTTGTAATTAATGTTTCACCTCCAAGTGTATTGGGATTTTGGTTGTAGTACTAATGTAAGACATTTTGGTTTGCAATGTAATTTTGGTTTATAATAGTTGTAGTTTTGGTTTATATTAGTTGTAATTTTAATTTATATTAGTTGTAATTTTAAATTTTATGCTGTAATTTCATTGTGCATCAGAAATGTGTATTGTATCATTCATGGGGATCTCGGCCCCCACAAAATGAAACATTTCCCAAGGGTCGCGGCGCTCAGGAAAAGTAATATTTCCCAAGGGCCGCAGCCCCAGGAAAAAGTAACATTTCCTGGGGGTTGAGACCCTCAGGAAAAGAAACATTTCCCGAGGGTCACGGCCCCCAGGAAAAGTAATATTTCCTGAGGGCCGCAGCCCCCACGAAAAGTAATATTTTCCGGGGACCGCAGCCCCCATGAAAAGTAACATTTCTCGGGGGCCGCAACCCCCACGAAAAGTTATATTTTTTGGGGGCCGCCCGCTAACCTTCAGTAAAGGTCTATTGGACCTTTACCGACACATTTTTTTGTGGCAGCAATTGGGGGCCGTTGTTAGTTTTAATGGGGGTCGCGGCCCCCAGGAATTGTAATATTTCTTGTAGTGATATCCTAGTACTGCGACCCGAGGGGGAGGGTCGGACATGGGTAACGTCCGGAAAGCAAATCACAGGAAAACTTGCACAACCTGGTCCTGGTTGTGGTTGAGATGGTCTACTGAAGAGTGTCATTAGCCGAACGGCTACCACATGACTCATCAGTTTATAGGGTCTTGAGATAGCAGTAGCGGGCCTGCTAGGAGTTAGACCCGAGTGGCGGAGAGTCTTGAGATTCCGTCAGTGGGACACGCTGACGGTAGACCCGAGTTAGGTGGGACTAGCTATCCCTAACCCGGAGGATTCCTAAGGCTAGTGGCCATCCTAGTCGACGGATCCGAGACATGGAAGTTCATATTGAAATGCCATTATGGGCTCGTTTTGGGTAAGCCGACCGACCTGGTTATATAGAAGGAAGAACCGAACCTTCCATATATATTTTTAGGCCATTAGCGGCCGAGATAGTGAAATGGATAAGGGCCCGAGAGGCTGGTTCATCCATTCTTTTATCTTGGCAAATTGATTAACTTCTGTGGTGTGATCATATTTTAATTCCTTATTTGTATCATACCTTGTATATGTTATCTTGCCGAGATTTTAAGTGGAGGTTCGAAAGAATCGCTCACTGAGTTTCTCGTGAACTCACGATTTATTTATTGTTGTTTTGCAGAGCTCGACTAGTGAGGTACGACTTGGTGGCATGGCGCGCAGGAGGGCAGACGTGTGTGCAGATCTCGTAGCTGGCAGCTTTATAGTCATAGTCGTGGTTGAGTAGAGTCTTGTGTATGCACTGAGTCGGTTTTGTAAAACATGGAGATGTTTCTTTGCAAACCTTTAGATGTTTATTTAAAAATCTTGTGATGTTTTCGAACTTCGTTTGGTTGAACTATTTTCAATAACTAATAAAGTTTGGTACTGTTGCTTTTGTTTATGATTTCCATGCCGGTATGGTTGTGTTTTATGAGTCATTGGTCAGTGCATATGGTAGGCTTCGAGGTACTGGCACGTACCCTGGCCGATCACGTGTACCCTGAGTTGGGGCGTGATAGACCTCGTCTCGAAAAGCAGAGGTTGGCCTCCCGGTCCTCTTGAGAAGATTATCTTCATCGTGTTCCGAGCGGCGATGCTCGCACTCGGCCAGGTGTTGCTCCTTGGATTATGTCAGCACCTCGATCTGGGTTGTTAACATTTGATTATGCGCATAAAGATCGTCGATCAAGCGCTGTAATTCTTCTGATGTTGGGTCGGCGAGCACTAGAGCGTTACTCATCACCGTGCTAGCGTCTCTATGTAGCAGGAGAACACTGATGTTAGGTTACTGCCTAGTAAGAAGGAATTCCAAATGGTGGGTATGGAATTGGAATAGACAGTATACCTGATGTGCATCATGTCTGTTTATAATGCAGACTAGGGATGTCTCGAGCGATGATGTCTCCTTGAATCTCGTGGGGATATGCCTAGAATGGATAAAAGTTTATCCTGGAGATGTCGGGCTCATTACTGTCGAATCCGTATAATTAATGATGGACGTGGGAGTCCATGTATGGCCCTTGGACCCCCCGGCTGAGTCTGTGGTGGACTCGATCTGAGTTTGGTTCATGAGTGTGGGCATGATCAGGCCAGATCAGGCCAGGCCCTAAGTGCTAGCCCAGTCTAGTTTCTTATTTGGCCATCAAGTTTAAAAGTGTTTTAACTCAAGTTCATCATCAAAATGGTATGTTTCTAAGCTATATATTCTTTATTTCGATGGAGTGTAATGCCCAGATCTTTAATAACAGCTTTTTGTAAGGTATGGAGAAGAACCTTTATGTTAAATTATCCTTGCAGTCCTCCCTCTTCCTATGATTTTCAATGGATATATTTGCTACATAATTAAGATTATTTCAGCGAAACGAAGTTAGAGAAAGCAAAATGAAGATGTTTTACCTTTTTTATGTTGCATCGAAAGTTATTCTACTTATATGAGCTTTCTTGCTTCATAGACAAAGGGAGATAGGATTAGAGATGGATTTTAATTCATTGTTTGCTTAGTGCATGAATTAGAAGAAAATATGATTGAAGGTATATAAAATTGATATGATATCTAGAGAAAACCGGATTTAAAAAAACACATTCAATACTTCTACCTTTCATTTGCAATCCTATCCAATATAATTCAATGAAGCAACCAAATCATGTATGTATTTCTCTTCTAAGAGAGAGAGAGAGAGAGAGAGAGAGAGAGAGATTGATTGTAAAAGTCCCCTCTAAAAAATAATAATGAGATAAATGATTTTTAAGTCACTACATATGAAAACAAATTCATAATCTTTAACTATTATTCCAAAATTTCTATTTTTTTTCCTAGACATATAGAGATATAAAAAATTCAACAGAATCTACCTTTATATGCATATTGAGTGTAATTTTTTTAAGTTAAAGGGGGGATGAATGTCTTTGATGATTCTAATCTTTTGAAAAAACTTAATTGTTGAGTTCAATCAAATATTGAAATAAGCACTTGGAAATCAAATATTCCTGAAGTGCTTATGTATTTTACTCTTTCTTCCATACATAAATGATCTAAGACATAATAAATACATCTATTAATAAAGATTAGAAAAAACAAACTACTTAGCTATTAGACCGGTTATAATTACAAAAAGATTTTCTAAAAGAACAAATGTGACATTATTCATTTTCGTAATCGATTTAATTTTCTTGTCATTTTAAGAGTTAATTGGCCCTATATCTAAATCTTGATATTTTAATAATAAATTAGTGGGTACTACTTTTATTTCATTTTAAAAAGAAGCAAATAGCACTATTGTTTTGTTAACTTATTGCTTATAGAGCAAGAAAGAGAAATCGGTCGATGATTGGCTTCCCATCACATCGTCGAGGAATGCCAAGTGGTGGTACTCTACTTTCCATAATGTCACCACCATGGTTGGTGCTGGTGTCCTCACTTTGCCCTACGCCATGGCTGGACTCGGATGGTACACGGATTCATCATAAAACGTATATAATTCTTTTTCTAATTTTGTTGACATGAAACAACCAATATTGCTTCCAATTCAATAGGGGCCCTGGCATTGTCGTGCTCATCCTTTCATGGATCATCACTCTATATACCCTTTGGCAAATGGTGGAGATGCATGAGATGGTCCCAGGAAAGCGGTTCGATCGCTACCACGAGCTAGGTCAACATGCCTTCGGCGAGAAGCTAGGCCTCTGGATCGTTGTCCCACAACAACTCATTGTCGAAGTCGGAACCAACATCGTCTACATGGTCACCGGTGGCAAATCCTTGCAGAAGTTCCACGACACTGTATGCTCTGACTGCAAGAAAATCAAGCTCACTTACTTCATCATGATCTTCGCCTCTGTCCATTTCGTTCTCTCCCATCTCCCTAACTTCAACTCCATCTCTGGCATCTCCTTCGCTGCTGCAGTCATGTCTCTAAGGTACATAACTTTCAAATAACAAAAAACATTCAATTTGAACAACACAATAGTATTAACACAACTTAAATAAAATCTTTTGCAGTTATTCCACCATTGCTTGGGGGGCTTCCTTGGATAAGGGTAAGGTAGAGAATGTAGAGTATGGACATAAAGGTTCGAGCCAAGTAGAGACTACGTTTAACTTCTTGAGTGCATTGGGAGATGTTGCATTTGCATACGCGGGTCACAATGTGGTGTTGGAAATCCAAGCCACCATTCCCTCAACCCCGGACAAGCCTTCTAAGAAGCCCATGTGGAAAGGTGTCATCATTGCCTACGTTGTTGTAGCTCTATGCTACTTTCCTGTTGCTATTGTTGGGTATTGGGTGTTCGGCAACAGTGTCGATGACAACATCCTCATCACCCTCAATAAGCCTAAATGGCTCATTGCCATGGCTAACATGATGGTTGTCGTCCACGTTATTGGTAGCTACCAGGTAATTGTTAATATTAGCTTGATTATTGAAGACACTACAAACATAATATTAAATCCTTGATTTCAACATCTTACATTGATGGATGCAAATTTATGCCATGCCTGTCTTCGATATGATTGAAACAATGCTTGTGAAAAAACTCCACTTCACTCCAGGACTAACTCTTCGCCTTATAGCACGCTCAGTTTATGTTGGTAAGCATTCATTTTCCTTCAGTTAAACCATGCTTGTTTCTTCTATAGTCTTGATGACCTTAGCAATTCCTACCTCATTTTGCAGCATTTACCATGTTCGTTGGCATGACTTTCCCTTTCTTTGGTGCATTACTTGGTTTCTTTGGTGGTTTTGCATTAGCCCCAACTACATTCTTCGTAAGCTTTCATTACAAAACATGAAACAATGAGTGTAAACCATATTAGATAAGATAGTCTATAGATCAAACAAATTGAACTATAATTCTGAGTGATCTTTTGTCCTTTTTAGCTTCCTTGCATTATGTGGCTTGCAATTTACAAGCCTAGAAGGTTCAGCTTGTCTTGGATCACTAACTGGGTAAGAAGTTAGATAACTCTACAACATTATTTCCATTGATTCTACATTGAAGAAATCACATCTAACAATTTTTTTTTTGTCAGATTTGCATTATACTAGGAGTTTTATTGATGGTTCTATCACCCATTGGTGGACTACGACATATCATCATAATGGCGAAGACTTATGAGTTTTACTCATAAGTTGACATAGATTCATACACAAATCAATTTGATGTCATATATCGAAGTCCAAATCAGACAACATCAATTTGGAGATAAGTGCTATTCACAATGAAATATATTATGTAATGTGAATTAATTAATGATTGAGGAGAAAGAAGTGACAAATTACTTCTACTATTTATAGTGTAGTTGGTGTTTTAATTTCTTCTCACACAGCAATATTGCCTTCACGACTTTCTTTGTACATTGGTAACTTCTATTACATTCTATTCAGGTGCAAGATCTTCGACCTTATATATTATGTGAATAAAAGTAAGCATTTGGTTTAACAATATACTTTTTTTTCTTATGATTTGTTGATTTGATTCCTTAAGTAAAACTAAGAGAGTAATAAAAAAGCTCATTGGACCGTAGCTTAATCTTGCT
This sequence comes from Canna indica, assembly GCA_034359265.1. Taxonomy (NCBI): domain Eukaryota; kingdom Viridiplantae; phylum Streptophyta; class Magnoliopsida; order Zingiberales; family Cannaceae; genus Canna; species Canna indica. The sequence continues at coordinate 20,531,633 of CP136892.1, forward strand.
CAAATTTGTTTGTCAAATATCTTTTAAGCCATATTAGACTGAAATTGTAATTAAAGGAGCCATATGTAATCATTTCATTAATCAACTACATGATCGGAGAGAGTTGTAGAACTCCATATTGCTTAACGTTCTACTATACATACAACAAAGACAACAAGCTAAAAGTACCTGTGTTTTGGGTGCTTTGGTTCCTAAAAGAAAACAAAGGTGGGTGACAGAGACATTACAAATTACAAGAAGACATTGAACACCTCACGATATTGAGGAAACATGTAAAATTCAAAGTTTGACATGTCCATATCCTACATAATTACTTATCACGAAATACAAAGGCAATCACATAACCACCAAATTAAGCATCCTATATATATATGCAAATTAATCGTTAAATAATTAAAGACTATGATTTCACCACGCAAACATGCTTCAGCACAACATGAGGATTTTATTGTATTTTTTAGCTATAAATATAACTCAAAAAGGTGCACATTTTCTATCCTAGTTTGGTATCAAGTTGTTGATATATTTTTCTAAATAAATTATTACATTTTGATACATCAAAAGGAGACTTAGTGATTTGGCTATGGAAAGGTCATGCATCTAAGAAACCAATTTGGCAAGAAAATGTGCATCCACTGATCAAAACATTATGTTGCACTGGTTTCATATATATATATATATATATCACCATGAACGGTATCTTCATGCTTTTCTCAGGGGTTTTAATGGTATCATCTAATCAAATAATCTTAGTTGGCATAATAGTGTCTCCCCTAAAGTTAGTTAGGATTGTTATAGGCTATAGACTTTCGTGGGTGAAGCCCAATACATATAGTGTTGGTAACAAGAATATGTTCATCAAGCTTGTACTCTAAAACCTTCATGAAGTTATAGCCCAATACTTCGGTAATGATGAGAAAGACATTCACTTTATGATTTTTATCTTTGTTGGCATTTGGGTAAGGCTTTAAACATGGCTTGTTGAATGGTGAGGAGATCATGATCATATATCACATCAATCACTTGCAGAGTGGAGTCATTCTCTTGTACTATTTGACTAAGTGTTAGTGGTAGAGACCTTAATTTGGGTGTTGACACTAGCCATTTGTTCCGATGCTTGTCTAAGTCCTTGACAATCTTTCATATTATGAGCATAATCTTGATCCTTAGTCGCAATATTTTGATCGATCTACTTTACAACCTATAAAAAAGCAAATGCCTAAAAGGAAACTAGCACCGATAGCTAGAGGAAGAAGATGTTGGAGAAATGGTCACACTAGAGGGGGGATGAATAGTGTGTTATTTAATCTTTTAGCCTAATTTCAATTTTAATCATTTCATAAACTACTTAGGCAATTTATCAATTCAAGCAATAAGATGAAACAATAAATACGACAAATAAGTACAAACACAAAAGCGAATGCAAAACAATGATTTATTGTAGTTTGGCAACACCGCCTACTCCACTACCTAAGCAATGTGCTTAGGATTTCACTCACAAATCCACTAAATTAAGGGTAGTTTACAATCGAGGACCTTTCACCGGAAATACCTTACACTCACTTGAAAGGCACTTCCACACCCAAAATTATCCACCTTCACACCAAGTGAGCTTTCCCACCACAATTCCAAAGGAACACTCCTAACCTAGCTTACACAAGTGGATTTATACTTTCTATACCAAGTTAATCACCAAATCATAAGACCATACACTAGGTCTTCTTACACACTTGAGTATTCAATTTAAAACAAAACAAAAACTCATTTAACACAAGAGGAGAGTGTAAATAATTTATCACAACAAGAACAACTCATCTTCTTGAGCCTAGCAACCTTGAATAGCCCTCCAATGATGATTCACTTTCGAATAAGAGATCAAGAGCTAAAAATGAAGCATTAGGTCGAATGAAAACTTGGGGGTTTATAGGCTGTATAAAAGTGGGGATCGAGTGGAGATCGCCCAACGGGCAAATTTTTTTGCCCGTTATACGCCCGATTGATCACCGGCTAATGGCCGGCCATCGACCACGAGGTCATTGCCAATTTGAGTTTTTTTGCAAGAGGTCATAAATTGGCAATGACCTCGCGGTCGATCGGGCAGCGACCGATGCTCATCCAGGTTGAGTTTTTTTGTTGTTTTGAGTTTCTGCTTTCAAGTTTGTGAGTTTTGCGAAGTGCATACATCTTGGAGACCAACCCAAGTGTTTTTACATTCACTCTAAACACTTCCTAAATTAGGAAACGACACAGAGACTTGTCGTATTGAGACGATGTCGTGTGCGACGATATCGATTTCAACATGCGACTTTCATGCTTAAAACTGGTTAAACATAGTTTGCTATCATCAAAACAATTATTTGTCACACCTCGATTTCGGGTCATGTGATCGGCCATAATATACATGTCTATACCCTGTAGCATACCCATGCAAACAACAACACAGTTATAAATGATATAATGGAAACCAATATGAAATAAATTGAAAGTCCTAAGATGACATAAATAAATGTCCTAAGAAACTACAACTCCAATGATCCAAACTACATCAATATGCATGAAAGAAAAACACGACTCGACTACGACTCCCTAAACTCGTCTGCTACGAGATCAATGGTGTTGTTTGCCCCTCCAGCCGTGCCATATACTCTAGCTAGTACCACACTTGTCAAGCTCTACAAAATAAGTAAATAAACAAACGTGGGACTCAGTGAGTGGTTCTAACGAACCGCCACTGAAATCCTAAACATAAGCATGAAACAGAAAAAAAAACATGCTAACATATTCATACACACAGAAATTTATTACATCAGTCGACCGATTGGCACGTCTACTAAGATATGAATATTCGGTCAGGTGGAGCGCCCGACTACAAATGATATCAGGCCTCAACTGGCCATGCCCTCAAGCGGTTTATGTTATCATGCACAAACGTTCGACCTGCAAGAAGCATTACCGGGTTGGGATTCGTCCATCCAACCTTAACTAGAAAATTTAACACTGGTTGGGATTCGCCCGTCCAACCACTCAGGCCAACACCTGCATCTAGCCCTTTCGTGGACTCCCTCAGTCAAGCCTTTAGGTACCTCCCTTTCCTAAAAGGTGTAAGGTAATACTTAACATCCTATAGAGCATAATTCAGTGTCCCTATTGTAATGCTTCTACGTTGACAATTAAAATTTGACTCTACTTTCAACTGACATCCATGAGTAGGACATGCCACAATGTCATAGACTACATATAAAAAATGTCTCTATAGTTCATCTATCCTTGAAGTGTCATTTATATCATAAGTGATGCCTTATAATTAAAATCCTTGAGGTTAATTTCAGTGTGTTTATTTTGTTCATAGCGTCCCCAACTTGGGACAGCACAACAAACAATTTCAGCTTGAAGCCAAAAAAATTCAGCAATTAATAAATTAATTACAGGATCTAATAAATCAATTTCTGCAAATAATAATAATTTAATTACAACACCTAATAAATCAATTCCTGCAAATAAACAATTTAATTACAGCACCTAATAAATCAATTTCTATAATAAATAATTTAATTACAGCACTTAATAAATCAATTTCTGTAACAAATAATTTAATTACAACACCTAATTAATAAATCAATTCCTAAAATTAAATAATTTAATTACAGCGCCTAATTTCCTAATATCCTAACAACAATATAACTTCCATTACCATTGAGCACATCAATACTTATGATCAATTAGCTTTTAGGTATACCTTCAATGAACGGATGACCTGCTTCCTGGAGTAACTCATTCATGGTTCCATGAATATTTATCTTAGAAAAGAAGATAATTGATTTCTTTTAGGATGCCACAGCAGCATACTATGTTCGACCTTCTTAATATATTGCAACCGTTTTTTTTTTTTTTTTGTCCTATCTCCACTATAAATTACGCCAAGTTTGCATATGAATAGATGATCTTACTTAAAAGGTCTTTGAATCGGTTGCTACAATTTAAGCAATTAACAATTACAAAAAATTGTAGACATAAAAGAGCAGCTTCATTAAGATAGCAAATGAAATATCAATGGAGGAATAATAGCGGTCAGGAACATTATTCAGACAATGCAATAACATAAAATTTCCAACAAGAACAAGAAACTTTAAAGCCAAAAAAACCATTTGCAATGTAGTCTATGAAATAGGAAGGATGTTTGTTTTAGTGGAGTTAATTTCAATTGAAGACTCAATTCAAGGATTTAATCTCGTATTCAAGAATCAATCAAGAAAAAAAATTCAGATTTTTCCACCTCAATTAGGGCCGGCAGCCATAGAGAATTTACAAGGAATTGAAGAGAGATCCACTCACCTTAAATAACGAAATCCACTCAGCCAAAGCTAGGTGGTGACACCTCCCCTCCTCTTCCTTGCGATGGCGTGCATGCGGCGCTGAGGGTGGGGGTTTATAAACCCTCCCCCCTTTTTTCTTTTTTCTTTTTCCAATTCTATAATCCTCTCAATTAAACTCTTAACCCGACTTGAGTCGTATTCGAGTCGAGCTCCGATCGAGTCCACAAACTCGGCTCAACCCGAAATAAATCCAACAGCCCAAAAATATCTTAATTAACAAAAATTAAGAGCACTTAAATTATTAACTACTCACCCGAGCCCTTAAATTTGCGCCAGCTCGCGACTCGCCTCAGCTCGTCATCGAATTAGCCGGCTAATTCAACAACGAAAATATTTGTTAAAATTTTTTGGTATTACATTATTGAGAGAATTAGAGTAGAAGGGTGAAACCCTCGGCCAACAGAAGATGCATAGAGCCCTCTAATTCTTCTAATCCACCATCACAACCTTACCATATCCACACACATGATGACATTCTCAATGCTTCATTTGAACCACCTAGCAAATCATCAATGACTATGGTTTGCTCGAAAGATGTGCTATTATTCAATCAAAGGAGGCTCATTGCCCTATGATAGGCTCTTCATTTTCTTATGGCTCGTTTGCTTTGCTAAATATGATAGGATACAATAGGATAACAAATGAGTTGGTATTCTGGTGTTCACCATTTATAATATTGGATCGGGTCCAGAAGCGCCCACACTGATGAACCACACTCAAGTCAAGCCAAACACCATCTAGCTCAGGGACTCCACCCGGCAAAACAAGGACACCCACGTCCTTCATTAATTACCAGGGATACGACAATAATGAGCCTGACATCTCTGGGATAAAGCTCGACCAATTCCAGGTAGATCCCTATGAAATTCTAGGAGACATCCCTAACCTGCACTATAAACAGACACGACACACATCTGGTATCCCTAACCTGATTGTAGGTTCTGCGTCTGGCGGTCGACCCGTCGGTCAATTGCACAGAGAGAAAATGGCATCGGTCGCTCGAGCGATCGATCGATTGGTCGATCGATCAATCGATCGAGCATTTGTAACAGATAGTTTTCTACCCGTTGAGCAGCCGTTTCATTGAGAGGTATAAATATCATTCATTTAACCTCTAAAACTTCACTTCTCCCACTCTTACAGATTTGATTGAGCCTTCTAAACGGAGATTTGAGCTTTCAAAGGATTGATCAACAACGCTTTGTTCTTCCATGAACATTTTCTCAAGCACCCACCTTTCTTTCTCGACTCGGGTTTTAATATGAGCTCTATTTCTTGGCGAGTTGAAGGCGTCGAAGGCTTGGAAAAGAACACTTGATCTTGGTTTCATTTCTAAGCTCTTTTCATTGTAATTTTAACTATTTATTTGAACTTGTCTTTATTGGATTTGAGATTGTGAAGACCTAGGTTGTTAGGTCTTGTGTGGAAATGGTATCCTTGGTATAGAAGGAGTAAAACCACTTGTGTAAACAAAGTTTACTAGGATTAGTTGAGTTGTCCCTTAGGTTGAGGTGGAAGAGTGCTCTCGGTAAGAAGACGGAGACTTCCGGGTGTGGAAGTACCTTAGGTTGAGAGTGAGACTCTTTGAGTCAAAGTCCTTTGTGTAAGGGAAACATCATTAATCTAGTAAAACTAAGTTTGGAAATCCTAAACGGGGTGCTTAGGTAGTGGACTAGGCATTGGGGGCGAACCACTATAAATTTATGTGTTTGCATTGATTTATTGGTTGTATTTATTGCTTTACTATTTATCACTTCCGCATCTAATCATTTAATCATAAATTGCCTAAATAAGTAATCTTACGAATAAAATTGAAATTAGGCAATAAGAATTAGATAACACACTATCCATCCCCCCCCTCTATTGTTGCAATTTCGACTTCATTTGTTGTCAGAGTGGGTCGTGGATTGAGATTTCACCATATCGCTACGTCTAGTCTCGATCCCAAAATGGCACTAGAGTTGGTAGCGTCTACACCTCCTAGGTTCGATGTGTCTAACTTTGGTCTTTGGAATGGTAGAATGTACACTTTCCTAAAGACTCAAGGCTTAGGTGTTTTTAATATGGTAAAGTCAAAATACATAAAACCTAAGGAAAATATGAATGCATGGACCCAAGAACTAATTGATAGGTTTGAATTAAATGCTAAAGCTACAAACTGCATCTTTTGTTCTTTGGAAAATAATGTCTTTGAAAAGATCATGCATTGTACTTCCACATTCGATATTTGGGCTATCTTAAACATGCTTTATAATTTTGCAAAAACCGAAGAGCTCAATATATTTGATGAGGGGAGTGATGACAATTGTCATCCACCCAATACTAATATGGTTTTTGAAGCCCATAGTGCCTCTAGTCATAGGAGCACTAAAAGTCGGAAAAGGAAGGTGATTGCCTTGTGTGCAACGAAAAGGGCATGTGAAGAAGAATTACCCTACCACGAAAAACAAGGCAAAGAGAAGGTCAAATGCTTCCACATCATCCTACTCAAGTGAAGCATCCTCCTTTCATGACAATGAAGCCATCTCAAAAGAATGCCTCATGAATGATGACAATGAGGTACACTCCACTTCTTCTAGTCATGTTAATAACATACTTTTGAAATTAGGCAATGAGAATTAGATAACATACTTTTCGGCCCCACTCTAGTGTTGCCATTTTGACTACAGGTAACTCTTTACCAATCAAATCATTATGTGACTTCCATATGTTTTTGCCTCTAGGGCATCCAAGCCCTAGTTGAGTCGGACCCATCATTCATATGCCCTAGTGAGAAAACAACCACCCTTGAGTGTAGCTCAACAAGGTAAGTCACCTTCAAGCGGATAGCAAAGACACAAGTCGGATACGTGCCTTATGAGGTACAATATGTCTATCAGCACAAAAGGCCTTGTGTGTACACAACAAACCCGTTATGATAATTGTTCCTCATAACTATGGAAGACGTGACCGATATTCTTAACATCTTAGCCATTCTGTTAGGGACTTTTCGATTTGCCCGAGCAACGACGAATCATGGCGGAATGTTTCCTATATGTTTGTAAATATGTTTTCGTGTCCATGTAATTTTGCCTTTTATTATAGTTCGTACTTGTAAAATCTCTTGTGCGATCCCCGGGTGCCCACGGTATGAGTTGGATACATTTTGAGGTCATTCGACGCTTGGTGAGTGCGTTACGGCTAAGCCAAGCAGTTTTGCTGCATTCGTCAAGGTCGTGGCCATAAAAAATCACCATCCTGCATGACCATGATTTTTTCATACTCCTCGTGCTTTTGGGAACCTTGGGGATGGCACTTCGGGGTTAGGGGTCTCTTGTATAATGTAGGAGAGCGTTGGCAAACAAAACGGTTGTCCTGGGCGGAGACCAATGAGTGGCCCATATGGGCATGCGACATGTCGATCTTCGCCCAAGACAATTGCGGAGCTCGTCCTACACCAAGTTTTATATTTTGTTGTGTCTATAGTTCTTTAGTTGTTGTTTTACTTTACGCCTTCAATACCATTCAGCCAACATGGTCTTTTTGGGGCGCGGATATGGAGCGCAAGGTTGGCACGTGGACCAATGTATGCCCCGCGATGTTAAGTCGGGAAGTTCAATTCGGGATGGATTCGATATGATAGGCTTATCCCTTGCACGGGATGCAAGGATGCCGCATAGGTTCTTTCGCACTAAATAATTGGCCCGTGACAGTTGGTATTAGAGCAAAGTTGGTATGAGAATGAGAATTGCAAACCTCCAACAGAGAATGCCCTCGATGTAGACATAGCCGACATACATTCCATTTGTGACACTCGAGTTGCTGATGCAGTGAACCCAGTTGATGAACCTTTCGACTGTTGTATTCGGGGAGTCAAGCATGCATTGATTGATGTGAAGATTGTGACTTTTGCACAGGGCGTATGTGCCCCTAAGATGTAAAGTCATTTTCACGCAGAGCAGATGGCTCTTAAGTCGTGTGTGTAGAGCAGATATCTCAAAAGACGCACAGTGGTGCGCAGAGCACACTCTCTCATAAGACGTAAAGTCCTGCGCACAGCAGATCTTCAGTAAGACGCATATGGTGTGCAAAGCAGACTCTCTCATAAGATGCGAGGATAGTGCACAGGGCGTTGTCCCCTAAGATGCAGCGCAGAGCCGATGGCTCGTTAGTCGCCAAGGATAGTGCGTAGGGCGATGTCCCCTAAGACGCAGCACAGAGTCGATGGCTCGTGAGTCACCAAGTTTGCGCGCAGGGCTGATGACCCCTATGATGCAGCGCATAGCATATTGCTTGTGAGATGCCAAGTTGGTGCGCAGGGCTGATGTCCCCTAAGTCGCAAGGTTGGTGCGCTTATCAAGACAACCTTTAAGATGCAAGATTGAAAAATCTGAACCAACCACTAGTGAAGAATAGTTGTGGTGTGGCAGCAATGCTCTTAGTGCGGAGAGTTGGTGGACGTTGTGATCCGATTGGAGAAAATCCCTCAAGTCGTGATTCCAGGAGCGGCATAAGACTTGAATCTCGTTTAGATGGGCACGAAGGACGGCGCCATGACCTCTGCGGGGGACGATTGAGCAAGCAGTGATCCGTAAGAGTTGAAGCTCATTGAGATGGGCTCGAAGAAGGGCGCAATGACTCCTGTGGGGGGCGAGTGAACAAGCAGTGATCAACTCAAAGCTGCGATGGAGGCAATGCTCTAGTGTGGTGCGGCCACGGAACTACTCATCACTTGGGTGTTGAACAATGACACCCAGATGTTATCCGATATGAGCATTGCTCGAATGCTCATTAAGTCTGGGACTTTTCATTGCCCAACAAAAAAGGAACTTGGTGAATTGAGTAATCTTTTCTTGGGTTCCTTCACGCGAGCGTTGCTCAACGGTGCTCGTGTGCCCCACAAAGTCTGGACCCTCATAGCCCAGCAACACCGAGACTTGGTGAACCCAGTAGCTATTTCTCGGTGTCCATTCAAATGAGCGTTGCACAACGACACTCGTTTGCTCCACAAGTCTGGGACTTTCATTGCCCAGCAACGAGTTTGGAAATCTTAAAGCCCTTTCTCGCAACAACAAGAGATGATGAAATTCAATGATGTTCCAATTAGTCATTTCTTGGTGATGGACTTTATGGCGAAATTTGAAATGTTGCGGCGCCATTGCGGCATGTCGTTACTCAGGCGATATTCCCTTCGACTACTTGTGAAGAATTCACTTCAGCAATTGCAGCCTGTGCCAGAAAGGCGATGCGGCTGAGGCGAGTTCGACGAGGACATCAAAGCTTGAAGTGGTGGAGGATGTTAGGGACTTTTTGATTTGCCCGAGCAACGATGAATCATGGCGGAATATTCCCTATATGTTTGTAAATATATTTTCGGGTCCATGAAATTTTTCCTTTTATTATAGTTCGTAGTTGTAAAATCTCTTGTGCGATCCACGGGGGCCCACGGTACGAGTTGGATACATTTCGAGGTCATTCAACGCTTGGTGCGTGCGTTACGGCTAAGCCGAGCAGTTTTGCTGCATTCGTCAAGGCCGTGGCCATGGAAAATCACCATCTTGCATGACCATGATTTTTTCATGCTCCTCGTGCTTTTGGGAACCTTGGGGGTGACACTTGGGGGTTAGGGGTCTCTTGTATAATGTAGGAGAGCGTTGGCAAACAAAATGGTTGTCTTGGGCGGAGACCAACGAGTGGCCCATATGGGCATGCGACATGTCGACCTTCGCCCAAGACAATTGCGGAGCTCGTCGTACACCAAGTTTTATATTCTGACTTGAGTGTCGGAGTATCTTTTGCAAGTCCCCCTGTGACTCGAATGACCTACACTAGAGGGGGGGTGAATAGTGTGTTTACTAAAAATTAACCTAAATTCGGTTTTAATCAATTCTTGATTACTTAGGCAAGTGCTCAAATAACTAGATAAATGCGAAAGCAAGGTAATATGGCAATTGAGGAAACACAAGTAAAAATAATGCAAACAAAGAGATTTATAGTGGTTCGGCCCAAATGTCTACTCCACTACCTAAGCACCTCACTTAGGATTTCCCACTTAGCTTTACTAGATTAATTTGTTTCCTTACAATGATGCATTTATACCGAAAAATCTCCGCTCTCAACCCGAAGGCACTTCCACACTCGGAAGTCTTACAATGATGAACCAATGAAAAATGAAGGCTCAATCAAGGATAGATGATGAAACTAGGGTTTTGAGATGAAAGCAGCACAATCAAAGCTTTAGTATCACATATAATGGCTCAATAATAATTAACAGATCAAAGAAAGGTTGGGGTTATGTATTTAAAGGGAAGCAAAGGGTGAAGCTTGGGTAAACTACACTCAACGACTCAAAAAATAGTCGTTGAGATTCCGTTGGTCCGAGGTTTGGTCGACCGAACCTTTGGCCGGTCAACGGCTAAACCTTCGGCCGATCATCGATTGAATCCCTACTGTGTGTTTTTAGACCTAGTTCGGTCACTTGTCGGTCACAGGTCGGTCGACCGAACAGTCAACCAAACCTTCGACCAAAACTGCACTGTATGTAGTCTTCAGCAAGGTCTGATCTTTCACAAGTCTTATTTTTTATTAACTTTATTTATTTTTATTTTTCATTAACTTTAAAACATACATGTTAAATAAGGAAGTACCCCCATTTGAATTCAATAAAAATATCAAAAAAATTAAAATCCTTAAGGATCATAATCTAAATTTTGGGGTCTAGTACTAATTTATGGAAATTAGAAATTTTAAAATCTCTCAGGTCAAATATGGATAGGTTAATGATTTCTAAAAGTTCCTTTAAAATAGGTCTTTAACATGTTTCTAACTAAGGAACAATTATCGAGACTTTTGGTGCAAAGAAAATGTCTAAATCATGTAGCTCTCCAATGAGCTCCCTAGACTTAGAAAATTTCAAGGCTGTTTTTTGATTTCTTTGGGCTTTTAAGTTTTCGGGGTTTGGGTTTTGGTTTTTGAGTTCTTATGCATCAAATAGAGGATATACATATTATATAGACACTCTAGACCTAGACTCAAACTTCTCCATGAATCCCGAGTGTCCTTGCCGATTTCTCTGATTTATTTGATTTTTTCAATCGGGGACGTCGGTTGCATGAAAACCGATATGGATCCTGAAAATATTTCTTGCTCAAATATTAGTTTCATGTTTGTTATCATCAAAACCAAAATTAAGACCAAGGTTGAAAATCTTAGGCCAACACCCCCCCTGCCAGAGTTGCACTTAACCAGGAGACGCACCAGATCAGACCGCATCACTCTAACTTAAGGCAAGAACAGGTGTGACCCTTGGTTTCAGGGAGAAAAGCTTATAAATAGATAGAATATCCTTTTCTAGCAGACTTGGGATCCACATATCACCAAAGCTACTACTAAAGCTAAGAATACTAATGGTAATGTTATTGGTCAGAACATATCATTCAGCAAATGGTCAAAGATCTCGCCCACTACCTACTACAAACCGATGAGGACAAGCTTATTTAGAAAATGACGATGCATGGCACCTACACTTCTAGTTCCTTTTACTCCTCACTAACCTTTTGGGGTATTAATGATTTGGTCGCAATTATCCTTCTAATTTCTAATTTCATTGATTTTTTCGATCGCGAACTTCGTACAAACCGACTTGTAACCTGAAAATATTTCTTCATGAAACCATTAGTTCCATGTTTGTTATCATCAAAACCAAGACTAAGACCTAGGTTGAAAACCTTAGGCCAACAATCTCCCCCTTTTTGATGATGACAAAGATCCTTAAGAAAATATTTTCAATAAAGCACAATGAAAGTCAATCATGGGATTTCTCCCCCCTATCTTCATGCATATCTAAATAAGAATTATTTTTCATGAAAACCAAAGCAAACCAACTCAGGGGATGAAAACTGTTGATGAAATAACCACACTGGAAAGGGGGGTTGAATAATGTGTTAGCTAATTCTAGGTTCGATTATCCATGTTTACTTGTAAACTCCTTGACAACCAATTTCTATTTCTCTTGATATGAATGCTTGACAAGTATGTAAGAGTGATTCAAAAGCAAGTAGACAAGCAACACAAACACAATATGTATAGTGGTTCGGCAATAAAAATAGTGTTTCTCTAGGAATAAAAATAGTGTATTGGTGTTTCTCACCAATGATTCCTAAACCAAATCCTTTATAAAAATAGTGTTTCCCTAAGAATAAAATGAGGACTCATATCTCAACCCTTTGAGAAAGCCTTAACAATTATTCTTATAGCGAAACACAATTCTATAACTACCTAAGGTGTTTCTCTAGCACACCCTACAAGCTATCTTGGAAATCACAATCAAACAACTTAAGGAAAACAAGTTTAAGGAGCAAGAATATTAAATCAAACTTGAGAGCTCCTTTATTAGCCTTCAATCACTTCAACTCTTCAATGTGGATAAAGGAATTCGATGTCGGAGTTGAACCGTGAAGAATGCCTTGAGAAGGATGTCAGCATTTGAGAGTTAGGGCACACTTGAAGCCCTGAATGCTTGTATATGAACTCAGAAGAATAGTTAAGGAAGGTAGTGTTGGTGAAATGGCCTACACTAGAGGGGAGGGGGTGAATAGTGTGTTTGCTAATCTTAAGCCTAATTTCGATTTTAAACGTTTCTTACAAATTTTAGGTTAATGCTCAAATCAATAAGATAAATGCGGAAGAGAATAAACGAGTAATCAAACACAACCAAGATAAGCAATGCTGACACAATGCGATTTATAGTGGTTCGGCCCCAATGTCTACTCCACTACCTAAGCACCTCGCTTAGGATTTCCAAATTTGACTTTACTAGATTATGAGTGTTTCCTTACAATAAGGAATTTACACCAAAGTGTCTCCGCTCTCAACCTAAGGCACTTCCACACCCGAAAGTCTACGCCTTCTTACCGAGAGCACTCTTCCACCTCAAACCCTAAGATACAACAATCACAAATCCTTGTAAATCAATCTACTTTGTGGACTTATGTATCAAACACAAAGGCTACCACCCAATCTAACAAACCTAGCAACCTAGGATTACACAAGCTCAAATACAATGAAATAAACAATAATCAATCCAAGGTATACTTAGCTCCAAAAGAAACTCCCTAGTCCTCTTGATACCTCAAGGTGACGAATCAATGATGTTTAAAGGCTATATCAAGCACTACTACAATTATCGCAGTCACCGGCGGCTCATGCCATGGCTGAACCGTAGGTGACGACTATCACGGACAGTGTGGACCGTGGCAAAACGCCGCCACTGATAAGTTCATCTCAGATAAGTTATGACGACTTGTGTTAGCCGTCACAAGTAATCAGCAGCGACAGCCATGGGCACTGTCGGTGATTTAAATAAATTAGTGACCACCGAGCCGTCACTAATTTAAACACATCAACCACGGCTCAGAGCCATCGGTGATATTATTAGCAATCGTGATATTTGGTGCTGCCCAAGCCATAAGCCATTTATGATACGCTTTGAGCCGCGGCCTAGTGACGGCCAACTGTGTGCAAGTCGTGGCTGAAGTTATATCCTGTAACTGAAAAAAATTAAAAATTTGAAAATTCAGGTATACAATAATATTTATACATTACAATCTATTTACGGCCAAAATTTGCAACCACAAAACATCATACACATACATTTTCAACCAATCATACAAGTTTTACTTAAATATCATTAATCTAAGCCTCAAACCAGAGGCAAACAAGTATCAAATATCAAATGTAAAGTATATATACAACTACAAAGTACATTAATAACTATAAGCCTCAAACGGAGGCAAACAAGTATCAAAATATCAAATGTAAGTATATGAACATCTATCAAGTATCTAAGTCTCAAATGGAGGCTAAGAAGTATCAAAACATTATCAAAATACAATAAACCAAAATCTCACGGCTGTGGTGGAGGCGATGGAGGTGATTGGGTCGGGAGCGTCGATTAGGTTGAGGAGGATGACGATTGGAACATCATCTGTAGAAGGCCCGAGTGAGATGCAATCTGAGTAAGTAGGTCCTGCATGTTTTACATCATCTGTCTCAAGTCATCGTTTGTCCTTCTCTGCTCCATCGCATCTCTTTGCTCCTCCATCGCTTGCCTCTACTCCTCCATCGTCACTCTCTCCTATGTTAGCTCGGACTACAAGGTCGCCATCCGGCTCTGGTCATGCACCCAAGATGTCGAGGGCCACTCACCCACAACGGGAGGGGTCGGTGCCCCAATTGGCCTGAACACAACGCGTACATGGCCACTGTCTGCAAAGCCATAAACACGGCTGTGCTCCTAGCCACCTATGGCCTCGACCCATGCTCCTACGTCAAACTCCTACGGCGTGCCTCTGCGCTTTATCACGGTACGCGTGTATGTCTCCTACACGAGTTTATATTTTAAATACTATATATATCTATAAACTATAATTATAAATTGCGTAAATCAAATAGACATAAATACTTACCATGATGATCGAGGCTCTGCTATCGACGTAGTCCCCCGCTCCTTGTCGCCGATGGTGAGTGCGCTCAAACACCTGCATCTGCAAGGGGCGTTGGACAGTGTCATCCTCCGCCACCCGCGTCTTACATTAGAAAATAAATACAATAGTATACACAATATATAATTTAATTAAGAGTAAGGAAATTATACATACCATACGACACTCATGCACCGCAAAAGACACGGAGCCACTAGTGTGGCGTGCCCCCGTGCCATCCCCCTCGGACATGCGGTTTCTCGACACTGTCCGGGAGACCTCCTGCCACTCAGGCTTGTCCCACCACTCAACAAGCTGGTCCAACACAGGTCCAGGAATCCACTTGAGTGTGTGTCCATGAATTTGTGTGGCCCCAGCTGTCTCATCACGATTTTACGAGCATGGTGAAGCAGCCCGTTGTAGCGAGCGTGGGCAACGCGCTCCCATGCAGCCTCTACAAAAGTAGTCTGGTCCTCCGGCCATGTATAATGAGCCTGCAAAAAAATAAATAAATTATTATCGATCGAAATTTAACATTAATATTAACATTAACAAAAATAAATATACTTACTGAGAACTCTCACCATAATAAATTCATATGCTCACGGAGCACGTGAGACCATGTAGGCCACGCCCCGTGCATGAACTTTCGGATCGTCCCCGCTATCATGCGTGGGGCGTCCTCCTGCTCAAACCTGCACCAAATATAGTACAATTCTATATTATGATATATTGAATTATAAATAAATTATAAGGAATAATTAATGCATCTATTTACCAGCATCCACGCACACTAACTGATCTACGCGACTTTCCCTCGAGTGGTGGAGGGAGAATTTTGTTAGGCCCTCGTGGCTTACGTCTTTGTGTCGATGGGTCTGGATCGACTGAAGGGATGGTGGCCAGATCAGGTGAGGGAATAGTGGACGGATCAGGTGGGAGGATGGTGGCCAGATGTGGGGGGATGGTTGCCGTAGGTGGGGGGGAGGGGGGGGTGGCCGGATCAAGTGGGGGGATAGTAGGTATTAGTGAAGGGTCAGGGGTGGCATGTGGTAATTGTCGAGGGGTTACTCCTGCGAGGAATGCCTCTTCATGAACACACTTCTCGAACCATAGCTGTAAAAATGAGTATAATTAAATTATATATAATAGATTAATAGATATATTTAATAATTGAATATATACTTCACATTTACAATTATTCATTATCGTCATCATCATCCGTGTAATACTCTTCTAATTCCTCTTCTTATGTATCAGAATCTTCAAATTCTTCTTCTTCTCCCTCATCATCATTCTGTCCTTCTTCCTCAACTTCATTATCATCGTCATCAACATATTCTACTTCCAATTGAACGAACTTTGTGTCATCATCCTCGAATATTGCACTAACTCAATCGACTTCGGAAGGATCCTCTTCTTGATAGAAGTCATCTGTCGGCTCATTCTCTCCAGCTACCGGGTCAGTTTTTCCTCTCACTTTAGTCTTATAGACTATACGTCAATCTGTCATATCTTTCTTTCGAGACAGATACTGCATATAATATACTTGTTCAGCTTGAGATGGCTCATTTGAAGCCAATTTTGATTTGTAATTGACCTCGACCAGTTTCTACTTTGCATGAACTCTCATGCCCCTATCCCTTGTATCGAACCAATAACATTTAAAGAGGGCAACTAATTTCCATTCGGAAAATTGCAATTCTATGACTTCTTCCAAAAATCTGTAAAAGTCAACATCACATTCAGCATACGTTGTCCCTTTGACCCAGACCCCGACACTCATAGTCTTCTTTGTAGATGAATATTCAAGTGTGTGAAATTTATATCCATTAACAAAATAACCATAATTACGCTGTGAAATTTGTAGATGAATACCACTTCACACAGAAGACCAAACACCCGATCTTCTACTGACACACAAATTAAACACAGTTTAAATAACAGTTAAAATACAATTGAAAAGAGCTAAAGAATGAAACCAATAGAGAAAGCTCTTTTGCAATCCTTCAATCCTTCAACTCGTCAAGGGGTAGAGCTTGAGTCAACACCCGAGTTGAGGCAGCAGCTGGCGCTTGAAGAATGAACTCGACCGAGAAGCAGAGCGCAAGCTTTAAATCTTTTAGAAGGCTCTAAATCTTGCTTTTGAATACTCAATGAACTCTATTATAATCAAGGAAGAGTTTTACATATCATCATAATGGCGAAGACTTATGAGTTTTACTCATAAGTTGACATAGATTCATACACAAATCAATTTGATGTCATATATCGAAATCCAAATCACACAACATCAATTTGGAGATAAGAGCTATTCACAATGAAATATATTATGTAATGTGAATTAATTAATGATTGAGGAGAAAGAAGTGACAAATTACTTCTACTATTTATAGTGTAGTTGGTGTTTTAATTTCTTCTCACAAAGCAATATTGCCTTCACGACTTTCTTTGTACATTGGTGACTTCTATTACATCCTATTCAGGTGCAAGATCTTTGACCCTATGTATTATGGGAATAAAAGTAAGCATTTGGTTTAACAATATACTCTTTTTTTCTTATGATTTGTTGATTTGATTCCTTGAGTAAAACTAAGAGAGTAATAAATAAGCTCATTGGACCATAGCTTAATCTTGCACAAATTTGTTTGTCAAATATCTTTTAAGCCATATTAGACTGAAATTGTAATTAAAGGAGCCATATGTAATCATTCCATTAATCAACTACATGATCGGAGAGAGTTGTAGAACTCCATATTGCTTAACGTTCTACTATACATACAACAAAGACAACAAGCTAAAAGTACCTGTGTTTTGGGTGCTTTGGTTCCTAAAAGAAAACAAAGGTGGGTGACAGAGACATTACAAATTACAAGAAGACATTGAACACCTCACGATATTGAGGAAACATGTAAAATCCAAAGTTTGACATGTCCATATCCTACATAATTACTTATCACGAAATACAAAGGCAATCACATAACCACCAAATTAAGCATCCTATATATATATATATATATATATGCAAAGACTATGATTTCACCATGCAAACATGCTTCAGCACAACATGAGGATTTTATTATATTTTTTAGCTATAAATATAACTCAAAAAGATGCACATTTTCTATCCTAGTTTGGTATCAAGTTGTTGACATATTTTTCTAAATAAATTATTACATTTTGATACATCAAAAGGAGACTTCCGATGGAGCCCGCGAACTCAGCTCAATCCTAAATAAATCCAACAGCCTAAAAATATCTTAATTAACAAAAATTAAGAGCACTTAAATTATTAACTACTCACCTGAGCCCTTAAATTTGCTCCAGCTCGCGACTCGCCTCAGCTCGTCGCCGAATTAGCCGGCTAAAACAACAACGAAAATGTTTGTTAAAATTTTTAGGTATTACATTATTGAGAGAATTAGAGTACAAGGGTGAAACCCTCGGCCAACAGAAGATGCATAGAGCCCTCTAATTCTTCTAATCCACCATCACAACCTTACCATATCCACACAAATGATGACATTCTCAATGCTTCATTTGAACCACCTAGCAAATCATCAATGACTATGGTTTGCTCCAAAGATGTGCTATTATTCAATTGAAGGAGGCTCATCGCCCTATGATAGGCTCTTCATTTTCTTATGGCTCGTTTGCTTTGTTAAATAGGATAGGATACAATAGGATAACAAATGAGTTGGTATTCTGGTGTTCACCATTTATAATATTGGATCGGGTCCGGAAGCGCCCACACTCATGAACCACACTCAAGTCAAGCCAAAAACCATCTAGCTCAGGGACTCCACCCGGCAAAACAAGGACACCCACGTCCTTCATTAATTACCAGGGATACGACAATAATGAGCTCGACATCTCTGGGATAAAGCTCGACCAATTCCAGGTAGATCCCTATGAGATTCTGGGAGACATCCCTAACCTGCACTATAAACAGACACGACACACATCGGGTATGCTCTTTATTCCAATTCCATACCTCCCATATGGAATTATTTCTTACTCGAGCATCAGAATGTGCCCCGCTAGAGTTGCACTAGACCAGGAGAGGCGAAGGACCACATCACACCGGCTTCAGGCAAGAACATTTGGCGCCCACCGTGGAGCCGAGTAAATCTTACCTGCCCCACCATGGTAGCTACCCGGAGTTAGGCGAACGCCGCTGCACATAGGCAACAACCTATTAGTAGTGTTCCCCCACTGCCTAGAGAAGCTAACACAGTGAGGACTGATGCTCCAGTGTTTGCCAATCCTATACCTGAAGAGTTACAGCATGTGGTCAACGACCTCCAAGCGCGGAACCAAAGGTTAGCAACCTAGGTCGAGGCACTAACACAGTCCTGGGAGCAACACCTGGCCGAACACGAGCACCACCACTCGAAATATGATGATGACAACTATCTCGAGAGAGCCGAGGGGCTAACCTTTTTCTTTCGAGATGAGGTATTCCATACGCACCATCAGAGATAATAGGAAGGAAGTAAGGTCACAAAGACCGTTCCTCCCCCAATCATCGACTCGGGATCCTTCGCCGAACATATTATGGCAGTTCATCTCCTCGACAACTTCAAACTGGTGACCATGCTTCAGCCTTACGATTGTACGGGTGTAATACTCGTGTTTGTATTTATGATTTTAGGTTGAGACTCTGATTGAGCACCCGAGCGAGTCGAAGAGATCACGGTATGAGGTATGGCTCATGTGTGTGTTTATTTAGGTCGATTGAATTACTATTAAGCCTATGTGCACCAGTCGGGTTTTAGGAGTTATTCGGTGCGATTTGAGCAAGTTTTCAACTAGTTTAGCCGTGTAACTTAAGCGAAGGGTAGATCAATCATTTGGCGACTTTAATGATTATTATATATTGTTATTTCTCCCTTAGTGGATTGATGTATGATTGGTTTTGGCCAAATTGTGTGTGAATTAGGAAAAGTTCTAGTGAATCTTGTTGTTATATGAGATAAACCTAAATTTAAATGAAATGGTATGTGTTCTGCATGTTCTTGCTCAATTTGTCCTGTGATTTGGCCTCCTTGAGATTCATTCAGTCATGATAGGGTTATTTTTGGACCGGTTGTGGCTCCTTTGGTTTCAGGATGAATTCCGGAAAGGGCAGCTCTGTTTCCTTGAATTTTGGGGGAGCGAACTCCCATGGTTTGGCATGCGATTTCGGTAAAAATTTTGGGGAATGGTGAGGGTTGGTTGTGCCTATTTCTCTTGAGCATGATTTCTGTTTTCACATGGGATTTTGATTTAATATATTGCCTTGCATAATGGTCTATGTGTATTGAACAAATTGTTGAGATTTTTTGTGTAAGCTTTCGGAGTTTTAAGGCCGGATTTTGATGAGGGGTTTTACCATGTTTGATCCTCATGAATGAGGAAGATTTCGGGGCTCATTGTCCCTATCCACTTCGTGGATGACTTCAGTGCTTTATCGATCATGTTTCTTGAAGTTTTGGATCAATTCGTGATGTGGTTCTTCTCCTTGGTGTTTGGCCAAGGTCAGCCCTGTTTTGGGACAGATTTTGGGGTGCCGAATACACCTTTTCTTGGGTTGATTTTAGAAATTGTTAAATATGACTCAAGCATATGTATTGTTGTTTTGCCTCTTTTTATAAATTGAGTGGATGAAATTTTTGGAAAGAATTTATATTATGATGAGGCCAAATTTATGATATCTTCATCCTGGGATTTTGAGTTTAGGGGTGCATGGGGCTTGGTGCGGTTGGTATGCCTGGTAAGTGTTCGATTAAATGTTTCACCAATTTGGTTTGCTAAGATTTTATACTCTATCTCAATTTAATTAAGTGATTTTGGTTGTGGCGATACTTGGAGGCCGCGTGTTGGCCGAGGGTTTCACCCTTGCGCTCTAATTCTCTAAAAAATTATTTTGATAATAACAAACCATGTTTAACAAGTTTTAAGCATCAAAGTCGCAGGTTGAAATCGATATCGTCGCACACGGCATCGTCTTGATACGACAAGTCTCCGTGCCATTTCCTAAATTCTCAATGAGCGCACCAAAGTAATTTAGGAAGTGTTTAGAGTGAATGTAAAAACACTTGTGTAGGTTTCCAAGATGTATGCACTTAGCAAAACTCAGAAACCCGTAAGCCGAAAGCCGAAACGACAAAAAAACTCAACTTGTGTGAGCACCAATCGCTGGCCAGTCGACCGGCTACCGATCGACGATTGACCGTCAGAGGCCAAAAATTAGCAGTGGCCTCGCTGTCGATGGCCAATCGCTCGGGCGGTCGATCGGCCATTAGTCGACGATCGATCGAGCTTATAATGGGCAAAAAAATTCGCCCGTTGGGTGATCTCCACTCGATCCCTACAAACTTTCTAAACTCTCTCCTTAACAACTACTGATGCCCTAAACCTACATTGAGTTGATATTTGGATCCCCAAGTTTTTTTTTGATCTAATCCTTCATTCCTAGCCTCCTGATACCTTATTCAAAGTGCTTCATCATTGAAGGGTTATTTAAGGTTGCTAGGCTCAAGAAGAGGAGTTGTTCTTGTTGTGAAAAGTTCTCTACATTTTCTTCTTGTGTTAAATGTGTTTTTGTTTTGTTTTATAATTGAATAATCAAGTGTGTTAGAAGATCTAGTGTGTGGTCTTGTGATTTGGTGGTTACCTTGGTATAGAAGGTATAAATCCACTTGTGTAAGCTAGGTTAGGAGTGTTCCTTAGGAATTGCTGTGGGAAAGCTCACTCGGTGTGAAGGTGGATACTTCCTGGTGTGGAATTGCATTCGAAGTGAATTTAGGGTCTTTCTGGTAAAAAGTCCTCGATTGTAAGTTACTCTTAACTTAGTGGATTTGTGAGTGAAATCCTAAGCACGGTGCCTAGATAGTGCAGTAGGCGGTGTTGCCGAACCACTATAAATTTTTGTGTTTGCATTGGCTGTAGTGTTTGTGCTTACTTGCCCTATTAAATTGTTTCTTCTTGTTGTTTAAATTGATAATTTGCTTAACTAGTTTAAGAAATGATTAAAATGAAAATTAGGCAAAAAAGATTAGATAACACACTATTCACCCCCCATATAGTGTGACCATTTCACTAACACTTGGTATCAAAGCGGGTCGTAGATTGAGGTTTCACCATCTCATCTAAATCTAGTCTCGATCCGAAAATGGCACTAGAGTTGGTAGCGTCCATACCACCTAGGTTCGATGAGTCTAACTTTGGTATTTGGAAGGGTAGAATGTACACATTCCTAAAAACACAAGGTTTATGTGTGTTCAACATGGTAAAGACTAGATACATTGAACCTAAGAAAAACATGAATGCATGAGCCTAAGAACAAATAAATATGTTTGAGTCAAATACTAAAGCTATGAATTGCATATTTTGTTCCTTGGAAAATGTTATCTTTGAAAAAGTCATGCATTGTACTTTCACATTTGATATTTGGGCTTGTTTGAATATGCTCTATGATTATGCTAAAATTGAGGAGCATATCACTTTAAATGAAGGAGTTGATGACAATTGTCATACTCATAGTTCTAATGAAGTTTTTGAAGCCCATAGTGTATCTAGTCAAAAGAGTACAAAAAGACAGAAGAGAAAGGTGATTTATCACCTATGCAAGGAAAAAGGCATGTGAAGAAGAATTTCCATACCATGAGAACAAGGCAAAAAGTGTTGGGACGGGAATAAGAAAACGCATCGGAAATAGTAATTTAAAAATTTGAAACTATCCCGAAAACAACGATCTTCTTTAGCAATATTAAGGAATTCAATCAACATCGGAGATGTGGGAGATGATATACCTCAAACCACGGTCGGTATGGCTGATCTTATCCCCGTCCTGAGATGAACGCATGCACTTCCTCCAATGATAGTCCACACCAAGCACCTCGCAACAATAGGGGCAGCGAACACCGAGGCTCGTTGTGGCTTAACGAAGAAGATTTCTCAATCTCGAAATCCACCTAGGCACGGCCGGCCCTTCCACCAAGAACCGAGCACCAAAAACGGAGGAAGAGCGGATGAGAAAACCACATAACGAGAGGGTAAATAAAAGAATACCTTGCTGTCCTTCTTGGAATCCTCCAAGAAGATGAAGTCGGCGGCACACCCAAGTAGAAGACACCTTTAATTCGGCTTCACCAAAAGCCCGGGGAAAGAGGAGGAAGATGGCCGGCTACCAATGGAGAGGAGGAAGAACTAATTCACCAACCCACACCCATGGGGTGCTCGGCCACCATTTATAGAGAGGGGGGGCGGTTACAAGGTAGACTCGGTCCCCCCTAAAAACTCTATCACAGGAATTCAAAATTTTGGGGTTTGCCTCCAAATATAATTCATATTTTAATGGCTTCATAATTAATTAGAAATTAATTAAATCCAATAAAATATAAACTTTAATTTATCTTCATAAATTAAGAGCCTACAAATAAGAATGATAATTATCTAAAAAAACCAATTCCCTAAATGGTAGGAAAGTGGTTTAACTAAATAATTAAATTTCTTATTTATTAATAGAATTGTGATTTATCCTCATAAATCATATATCTATTAATTTTATGATTTATCTCCATAAATTATATTTTATTAATTAAAATTTATCCAAATAAATTAATTCCTAATTAATCGACTAGGCTCATGGTTGAAAACTAATTTTCCCACCATATATATTTGATTCAAAATTAAATTATATTTAATTCATAATTAAATATATTCCCGGTCAAGTAGTTAATTAAATATTTAATTATAATTAAATTTAATCAACTATATGAAATATTGGTTCCCGACTTTCATATCTACTCTAGCCAGAGATTCCCGAGTCGACACTTGTAGGGACACATAGGACATTATCTCCTCTTACTAGGAGTAACCGATTCCATATTGGTTGCTCACCTACCTCCATGAATGCTTCCCAATGCCCAGTAATACTTGACACATGACGTTGAGGGCCACGTAGGGATAGAACCAAAGCAATGAGTCGTCACTCACAAGGTAATCATGACAACCTCAGATCCGAGAATTGCTTGCACCTACTATCACCTGAGTAACATCCTATTGACACTTATGTAAGGATTCCATTCTGTGTTCCTCGTGTAGGTCCGTTCAGTGAACTCATTTACTAATGAGCACCTGCACTTGTATATTAAAGATGACTCATACGTAACTGTGAGATCAGCTACCCCCTATCGTATAGGGCATATACCAAGTGCAGTAGTCTATCCGGAATCACCAATCCCCTAATCGGTGATCCTATGACTAGGAACAATTAGAACAAGGGCATTTGGATTCTAAGTCTCACTAGCATGATCATCATGGCCTTAGAATCATTTGCCCGAATTCTTGGGGTTCATCATAATCTTTATAAATAAAGATGCAACATATGATGAAAGTTGCCTCAAAAGTTGATTACCCTTGAATAGTCCTTGTACACATTGACATGTGATTGGCTCAAGGGCACTATTCCTTTCAATCTCTCACTTGCACTTTAGTCAATCATCCTAGTATCCATATACCAATTTTAGTGGTGATCGAATCTGCTGTTGTGGCAATCTGTTTAATCTACATCAATTTCTTTCAGTCATCACTTCTTTCCAACGATGAGTGACACCGCTTTTTAAGAAAAGCAATGATTCTCACGGAATCTTAGTTCCTTAACTTTGAGCAACAGTCCTAGTATTGTCATACAATACCGGTGCTGAACTGGCAACCTCAGGAATAGCTCCAAATGAATGATAAACTTCTTTATCTGATGCTATCCTAAGTGGTAGAGTAAGTAGCAAAGTATAAAGCCTTAGTCACCTTATCAGTTATAGTACCCAGCTAGGAATACTTTCCTGCTTACTGCACCACCATTAAAGGTATCCTTATACCATCATATGGTTTCATGATCGTATAGAGCACCTCTCATCCTTCTCAAGTGCCCGAGAGAGTTCTCCACTTGCTCTTCAATGTTATTCTCTAGGGTTTTGCTCGAAAACTGCCAAATACCTCTAAGATATAAGCAATATCAAGCCAAGTGCAAAGCATCACATGATGGATCCCAATGCGGAAGCATAATAGATTGCTCTCACACTTTTTAATTCGTCAGATGTCTAAGGAGACATCATCTTGAAGAGACTGATGCTATATATGACTCATACTCAAGTAACCTCTTTTTTACTGTCTTCTATGGTAAGCCTCCTTAGCATTGTATCAATATACATGGGCTGGGGCAATCCTGGCATCCTTTCAGACCTATTCCCAATATATCTTAATACCGATTATATAAGAGGCATTTCCCAGATGTACCATGGAGAATCAATATGGGTAATAATTGGAGAATGGGAACTTGTTTTTCCCACAAGTATGTCATACAATATGACTACACTCTCACTAAACACCTTGTCTGTACAAGGTTCAACCACATTTCTAATAAAATCAAAACCCTTTTGACTATCTCATCAAAACAGATGTTTTAACTCTTTGATACTTGCATACCTTACTCGGTCCAACCGAGGATATGAACTCCTCTAGCTATGTCATATAGACTTCTTCATAACGGAAGAACGCAGTCTAGACACCCACTAGCCAGATTTCGTATTCATAGTACGCACTAATGGCTAGCAATATCTTGATGGACTTGAGCACTGTAACTGGTGAGAATGTCTTATTACAGACAAGCTATTGTCTGGATTTGATCTTATTCACAACCAGTCTGATCTTATAGGTCCACATCTTGCCAGCTCCTTAGATCTTTCCTAAAGATCCACCTGCACCCTATATGAGTTATCCTTTTTGAGCTAGTCAACCAAAGTTAGTACTTGGTGTGAGTCCAGTTTGGATTTGCATAATGCCACCGCATAGTGTCAACATATTTGACCATTAAGAGATCGCAGATTGCCTGAATCTAGATCATACCCTATGGCTAGATATCATCACTCAGGCAGTCTACGTAGTCTCCTAGAAGAGTGATGAGAAGTAATAATTACATCGATTGGTTTAACTTGTGGACTTTCCACTAGTTGTTGCGATTTTATTTGTGGTTACTGAACTTCACCAAGCTCAACATATCTTCCACTCCCACTTTCCTCGAAAAACTCTTTTTTCTCAGAAAATGATGACAAAACTCCTTTAGTTCAGTTGGGACAACTTGATACCCAAAACACTTTTAAGGGTACGCCTCAACATTTGCACCTGATCAAGTTTGTCATACCTAGGCAAGCTCAAATCATGAGAGGTCTTAGACTCCGTTTCTTATCATTCCATATCTTATATGGTGTATCAGAGACATACAAACTTATGGCCGCTACAATAGCTTATCCCCTGAAAAGAGATTGGAAGCTAAGTATGAATTACATCATATCCAGAAGGGTGTGATTCCTCCTTTCAAACACACCATTGTGTCAGGAAGGGTTCATACATCGACAATCTTATTGTCTTCGAGATAATTCATAAATCTAGTGGATAAGTATTCTCTGCCTCGATCCAATTGAAGGCCTATAATACCTTTTCCAATATGTTTCTTTAACTTCACCTTCATACTCCTTAAATGATTCAAAGGTATCGGGTCTATGCCGAAACAAGTGGACGTACCCATGCCTAATCATATCATAGGAGTATTCTTTCTGGCTTGAGTTGTTATCGGCCTGTATACACCTATGTTGGCCAACTCTAATCAACTCAGTGAGCCTTTCGCTAGGTTTGGTGAACAGAGACTCGATCAGAATATTCTTGAGACACACTTCTCAAATTCTGACTACGACTCATAATCGCCCAAAGTCATAAAAGCTAG
Source organism: Canna indica (assembly GCA_034359265.1). Lineage (NCBI taxonomy): Eukaryota > Viridiplantae > Streptophyta > Magnoliopsida > Zingiberales > Cannaceae > Canna > Canna indica. The sequence goes on from CP136892.1 coordinate 20,558,230, forward strand.
AAGTAGGTGAGGTTAATTTTATCTCTTTGTGCATTCGTACAAAAAATATTTATCATTAACTTCAAAACCATTAAACCAATTGAGACGTGTCCAGTCGCATACAACTCATCAGAATGTCCATGCGGCAACTATTGCCTTTTAAAGAACTTTTCACAACCTTGTTCAGGCAACAAAGGAAAAATGACGTTCTTTTATCAACACTGGAGCAAATCAATTATACAATTCAATGGTCTTTTCCAAATAGCAGACTTATACAATAGGTTTCTACGGCGAAGATACAACTATTGCGCCTATCACCTTCCCGAAGGTCGTAGTTGCCTTCTGTCAAGTCTTCTACTTTTCTTCTTCTCCTGCAACATCTTGCAGATGATCATTGATATCAAATACTCAGTATTGAATACCATAAAGTAGAGTTTAATGACGAAGTATTTTCTGTAATGTACGCACCTGAAGTAGCGGTTTCAAAAAACCATCGTCAATTTTAACTCTGTAAAATACTCTTTGTAGTTGCACTTCCAGTGGCCATTTTTACCACAATGGTAGTAGGTGCTATTGGGAACAACTTTCCCTTTCTTCTTGATATTTTTCATGGGTTTCACAGTTTTATTTTTCACTTTGTTCTTAACAGAGTATAACTTTGCCTCAGATGCATATCCCACTAACAAGAATGTGTCATTATCCTTCATAAGGTGGGACTCAATAGTCTTCAACATATTAAGGAGCTCGGTAAGCGAGACGTCCTGCTTGTTTATGTGGAAGTTATCAACAAACCATGAAAACGAATCTGGGAGGGATTGGAGCACTAAGTCCTGACATAGTTCCTTGTCCATGGAGAACCCCAACCTCTCTAACTCCTTAATCAAATTGATTAGTTTGAGAACATGGGTCTCAACAAGAGTGTTATCCTCCATTTTGGCACGGAAGAGTTGTTTAGATAGCTTGTTCATGCAAATGTTCAACAACTTGAGGTAATCAAGGATAGCTTCGGTATGCAAATGTTCATGCTACTTTTTCAACTCATCGGACATGGATGCCAGCATTATGCACTGAACAGCGTTGCTATCTTCACTCCAAATTTAATTTCTTGCAGCTTCTCATAAGTCATCCTCTCTTCCTCGGTGTAACCCCCTTCCCCAAGGGGGGGCATCGGTCCCGGAGAATTAAGAATGTGAGGGAGATTCTCATAAATGAGATGATCCTAAAATTTCGCATCCAATCGACATAATTTGGTCCAGTTAATTTATTTTCATTGATGAAGCAATCTAATGACGGTAAAGGTGACATGATATGCTACAAAGAAATAAAGACATAAATGAGCACATATTCTACATGCATGTTTATTGAGGTCTTTTAATTAAATATGTCTCCCACTAATTTTCACGATTCCATAATATCCTCCGATTTGGAAGCGGGAAGCCCTCATTGGTAGACTTCCTTAGGGGAAAAATAGAACCCATTTCTCCTACTCGGGTCTCGTAAGTAACACGAAAAACCCTAATAGGTTCATGGGCAGGTAATGTTGGCTTTAGGTTTTCAACCTTGGTCTTAATCTCGGTTTTGGTGATAACAAACATGGAACTAATATTTCGTCGAGAAATCTTTCAGGTTCCATATCGAGTAATGTTCCATGTCCTCGATCGGATAAATCGGAGAAATTGATAAATCAGAAAGACATTGACCGTCGCGCTCGGGTTCGACGTGGAATTTCTCGAAGCTTGACGAGTGCACCAAAGTCGCATTGGATGATTCCAAAGATCAAATGAAAAGCTCTCCAAGTTGATGCTCATTGAAAGCCGAAACCCGAAAATGAAGTGCGGAAGAAAAAGGGCTAAAAAATCAATTTCAGCCTAGGTTCGGTCGACCGCCCGGTCGACCGAATAGGGTTAGAAAAATGGTAGTAGCCATCTCGGTCGACCGAAGGATGCCGCAAAGCGGCAGTAGCTACTTCGGTCGATCGGGCGATCAATCGATTGAAGCCAAAATTTGGCAGAGGACGAAATAAAGTTGCGTCGATCAACCGACGGGTCGACCGGATTGCGGATCACAGGTTCTACGTCTGGCGGTCGACCCGTCGGTCGATTGCACAGAGAGAAAATGGCAACGGTCGCTCGAGCGATCGATCGATTGGTCGATCGGCCAATCGATCGAGCATTTGTAACAGATAGTTTTCTACTCGTTGAGCTGCCGTTTCATTGAGAGGTATAAATATCATTCATCTAACCTCTAAAACTTCACTTCTCCCACTCTTACAGATTTGATTGAGCCTTCAAAGGATTGATCAACAATGCTTTGTTCTTCCATGAACATTTTCTCAAGCACCCACCTTTCTTTCTCAACTCGGGTTTTAATACGAGCTCTATTTCTTGGCGAGTTGAAGGTGTCGAAGGCTTGGAAAAGAACACTCGATCTTGGTTTCATTTCTAAGCTCTTTTCATTGTAATTTTAACTATTTATTTGAACTTGTCTTTATTGGATTTGAGATTGTGAAGACCTAGGTTGTTAGGTCTTGTGTGGAAGTTTACTATGATTAGTTGAGTAAAGCCACTTGTGTAAACAAAGTTTACTATGATTAGTTGAGTTGTCCCTTAGGTTGAGGTGGAAGAGTGCTCTCGGTAAGAAGGCGGAGACTTCCGGGTGTGCAAGTACCTTAGGTTGAGAGTGAGACTCCTCGAGTCAAAGTCCTCTGTGTAAGGGAAACGTCATTAATCTAATAAAACTAAGTTTGGAAATCCTAAGCGGGGTGCTTAGGTAGTGGAGTAGGCATTGCGGCCGAACCACTATAAATTTCTGTGTTTGCATTGATTTATTGGTTGTATTTATTGCTTTACTATTTATCGCTTCCGCATCTAATCATTTAATCGTAAATTTCCTAAATAAGTAATCATACGAATAAAATTGAAATTAGGCAATAAGAATTAGATAACACACTATTCATCCCCCCCTCTATTGTTGCAATTTCGACTACATTTGTTATCAGAGCGGGTCGTGCATTGACATTTCACCATATCGCTACGTCTAGTCTCGATCCGAAAATGGCACTAGAGTTGGTAGCGTCTACACCTCCTAGGTTCGATGTGTCTAACTTTGGTCTTTGGAATGGTAGAATGTACACTTTCCTAAAGACTCAAGGCCTAGGTGTTTTTAATATGGTAAAGTCAAAATACATAGAACCTAAGGAAAATATGAATGCATGGACCCAAGAACTAATTGATAGGTTTGAATTAAATGCTAAAGCTATAAACTGCATCTTTTGTTCTTTGGAAAATAATGTCTTTGAAAAGATCATGCATTGTACTTCCGCATTCGATATTTGGGCTACCTTAAACATGCTTTATAATTTTGCAAAAACCGAAGAGCTCAATACATTTGATGAGGGGAGTGATGACAATTGTCATCCACCCAATACTAATATGGTTTTTGAAGCCCATAGTGCCTTTAGTCATAGGAGCACTAAAAGTCGGAAAAGGAAGGTGATTTGCCTTGTGTGCAACGAAAAAGGGCATGTGAAAAAGAATTACCCTACCACGAAAAACAAGGCAAAGAGAAGGTCAAATGCTTCCACATCATCCTACTCAAGTGAAGCATCCTCCTTTCATGACAATGAAGCCATCTCAAAAGAATGCCTCATGAATGATAACAATGAGGTACACTCCACTTCTTCTAGTCATGTTAATAATAATGATAGTATTAACTCATCTAGTTCTCATGATTTTGATGAATTGATGGATGAGTATAAAATCATGTATGCCTTGCTCTTAAAAAAGGATAAGGAAAACAAAAGGATTAAAAATGAGAATTCTAGACTTAGTTCATATGGGCATGCTCTAGAATTAGAAAATGAGAAATTGAAATCTAGCTCATTTGATCCTTGTTGAAACTTGAGCTTAAGGACTTAAAGCTTGAAAATGAAAACTTGATAAATGGTTTCAAAATTAAGAATGAGATTTTGAAAAATGAAAACTCAAAAATCAAAAAAGAAAATTATATGTTGAAATCTCAAATGCATGCTTTACATAACTCCATGATTGATTTGAAAAATGAGGTTCTAAACCTAAACAAGAAAATGAATGAAATGAAAAATATTTCCTCATTTAAGAATTTTTAATAGAAATGATTTTTAAAAAAGGAATGTTTATGCTAATGTTAAATCTCATGTTAAACATTCTACTTTTAAACCTCATGATCATAAGAAGAGGAATGATGTTTTCAAGAATGCTTATACTCATCATGTTTCACATGACAAGCATTCTAATAATAAATCTCATGTCCATAGCAAAAATAAAAAGAAATTTAATGGACATTGCTTTTGTTGTGGTTCATATGGCCATGCAATCTACGATTGTGCATTTAAGAAGAATCCAAGTGTTGCTAAGACACTTTGGATACCTAGGCCAACTAATACCCAAGGACCCAAAGCCATTTGGGTACTAAAGGTTTCTTGCTCCATTATAGGGGGAGCTACCACACAAGGGTAAAGAAAATTGAAGAATTGAAGTTGACCATGGACTTCAATGAACAATCCATCTTTGGTTGCAACTTCAAGCTATCATGATGCCTTGGGTATGAAAATTGGCATCAAAGACTTTGGTATCATCTCCTATACCCTCTTGCTTAAATTATAGTTGGAGTTTGATATATGCTTAATATTAGTAGATTTTCCTCTCTTGATAAAGTTTCAAAAACATTTTTGATTTTTGATTTCCGGTCTCCTCAGAGACCTATGTCTCCTTGATTTCAAACCATTTAGCAAAGTGATCTTTGATAATGATACTTGATGCGTCTCTTTGCTTTTTGGTCGAGTTAATTTGCTAAGTAGCTATATTTTCTCTAAAATATTAGTGTAGCTTACTTGCAAGTTATAAGTATTTTAGGAAGGTTAATAACTAGGAAGAAAAAGATTAGTTTGGCAAATTTTCATGAATAAGGTATAATTTTGATAAATTCAAATCTTAGTGTTATACCTCAATGCTTAAGCTTAAATTATGTCTCAATACTCATGATTATAATTACATGATAACTCTTTGAATTCTCACGAGAAGGTAGAATTTTAGCACTTAGGCAAATTTCAATAAATGAAACTTGCTCTAGGTTGATACGAGAGATATTCTTTTAAGTCCAAACTAGGTAAATATGTTAAGAGATCTTACTCTTTAAATATTTCAAATTTTAAGATCTCTTTGATTCGTTTTGATAGCATGTTAATTCTTTAAAATGAATGTTTACTATCTAGCATAGGTTGAGATTTTTAAATGAAACCTTGCATTGACCCTTTGCTATTTAATAAAATAGCTTGCTAGTTTGGCATACTATTTCATTATGATAATAATGAAGCCTACTTGCAAGTTAAGAAAGTGGTACACATAGGAAAGCTATGCTATCATGAAGAAAAGTGAAAAGTATATGACAAGTTTGGCAAAAATCTATTTAAAGAGGTATGAATCTATTTTATGCAAAATCTTAATATAATTCTTGAATATTCATGCTTTAATGATGTCTCTATATACTCATGATTGAATTTGCATGATAAATGTTTGAAGTTTCATGAGTAGGCAAAATTTTGATAACTTAGGCAATTTCATGATATCTTGATTGAATGAAACTTTCTCTAGGTTAAAATTCTTATTAGAGACCTCATTTTGAGTAAACACCCAACAAACATATTTAGATACATATATCACATGAGTCTAGGTGTTTAAAACTTGAAAATTTATGTCTAGATAACAAATACAATTGGTATTTCACTTTAGGGGACTTAAGCTTGAAAAGTTTGACACAAGTCAATAAATCGACTTGGAAACTTTATTTTAAGTCCAAAATTCATAAACATATTTAGGAATTGGTATGATATGTTTCCATTCACTTAGAATGAAAAATTCATATGAATACGAATAAAATGACATAGAGGTGGTTTCATGAAAACCTCTTTTGAACCAAGTTGACCCAAGTCAACCAATTGACTTAGTGGTCTCATTTTCAATCCATATTTGAGAAACATTTTTAGATTTACCATGCTAAGTTGATATCTTGACTTAAGAAATAAAATTTTCATTTTAAACTTGACATACACTCTTTACATGATCATTTTATGGTGTCATAAAAGTTTGAATGAAAATTGAACATATTTTAAGAATAACTGAAAATTAAGAAAATGCCATTTCACCCAACAATTGGTATGCATTTTCTGTTATTTATAGAGAAATATAAAAAAAATAATTTTTAATTGATTCTTGAAACCGCACCCTCACTGAAAAATCTAGATTCTTCAGTAAATTTTTTGAAAAGTTTCATCAAGAACCTAATTTATAATGGAATTTTGAAGTTAGATTTTGAGAACACAAAGTATCATCCTTCTTGAAATATCAATCTTTTCAATACTTTGATTTTTCTTCAAAAACTTCAAATGAAAACTTATGTATACCATTTGGATTCCATTTCTAATACCATTCACACAATTTCTTGAGTAAAATCATTTCTAGGAATGATTTTGATATCTTGGATGATAGCTAGAAATAGCTAGGAATGAAAAATGAGCTTAGAAAATTCATTTTGAGTTCAAACTTGATACATACATTTCAAATAATAATTAAAATTCATTTCAAATGACAATTCAACAATTGGTATAAAAAAATTTCGTCCAAAAATTGGTATCAAAAATTTTCGTCGAAAATATGATTTTGTATAGACTTCAAAGTTTGATTTTTGAAAACTTGAAGTATAGTTTAACCTAAGTCAACAACATAACTTAAAAATTTCTTAAGCCCAAACTTGATTCATAGACTTACATTCTCTCATGTTTGATGTCTAGATGCCTAAATATGAGAAAACATGAGTAGATAGCAAAACTTGATACTTAGCCATTTTCATGTTTTCATGCTTAATTCGAATGAAACTGTGCTAAGTTGAAAATTTGAAGAAGGGCGCAATGACTCCTGTGGGGGGCGAGTGAACAAGCAGTGATCGGCTCAAAGCTGCGGTGGAGGCAATGCTCTAGTGTGGTGCGGCCACGGAACTACGCATCACTTGGGTGTTGAACAATGACACCCAGATGTTATCCGAGATGAGCGTTGCTCGAATGCTCATTAAGTCTAGGACTTTTCATTGCCCAGCAAAAAAGGGACTTGGTGAATTCAGTAATCTTTTCTTGGGTTCCTTCACGCGAGCGTTGCTCAACGGTGCTCGTGTGCCTCACAAAGTCTGGGACCCTCATAGCCCAGCAACATCGAGACTTGGTGAACCCAGTAGCTATTTCTCGGTGTCCATTCAAACGAGCGTTGCACAACGACACTCGTTTGCTCCACAAGTCTGCGACTTTCATTGCCCAGCAACGAGTTTGGGAATCTCAAAGCCCTTTCTCGCAACAACAGGAGATGATGAAATTCAATGATGTTCCAATTAGTCATTTCTTGGTGGTGGACTTTACGGCAAAATTTGAAATGTTGCGGTGCCACTACGACATGTCGTTACTCAGGCGGTATTGCGTTCGACTACTTGTGAAGAATTCACTTCAGCAATTGCAGCCTGTGCCAGAAAGGCGATGCAGCTGAGGCGAGTTCGACGAGGATGTCAAAGCCTGAAGTGGTGGAGGATGTTAGGGACTTTTTGATTTGCCCGAGCAACGATGAATCAGAGCGGAATATTCCCTACATGTTTGTAAATATGTTTTTGGTCCATGTAATTTTGCCTTTTATTATAGTTCGTACTTGTAAAATTTCTTGTGCGATCCACGGGGGCCCACGGTACGAGTTGGATACATTTCGAGGTCATTCGACGCTTGGTGCGTCCGTTACGGCTAAGCCGAGCAGTTTTGCTGCATTCGTCAAGGCCGTGGCCATGGAAAATCACCATCTTGCGTGACCTTGATTTTTTCATGCTCCTCGTGCTTTTGGGAACCTTGGGGGTGACACTTGGGGGTTAGGGGTCTCTTGTATAATGTAGGAGAGCATTGGCAAACAAAACGGTTGTCTTGGGCGGAGACGAACGAGTGGCCTATATGGGCATGCGACATGTCGATCTTCGCCCAAGTCAATTGCGGAACTCGTCCTACACCAAGTTTTATATTTTCTTGCGTCTATAGTCCTGTAGTTGTTGTTTTACTTTATGCCTTCAGTACCATTCGGCCAACATAATCTTTCGGGGGCGCGGATATGGAGCGCTAGGTTGGTATGTGGACCAACGTATGCCCTGCGATGTTAAGTTGGGAAGCACAATTCGGAATGGATTTGATATGATACCTCCAACTAAAAAATTGTGCCCTACGATGTTAAGTTGGGAAGCACAACGTATGCCCTGCGATGTTAAGTTGCAATGCAAGGGTGCCGCATGGGTTCTTCCGCACTAAACAATTGGCCCATGACAGTTGGTATTAGAGTAGAGTTGGTATCAGAACGAGAATTGCAACCCTCCAACTAAGAATGTCCTCAATGTAGACATAGCCGATGTACATTCCGTCTGTGACGCTCGAGTTGCTGAGGCAGTGAACCCAGTCGATGAACCTTTCGATTGTTACATTCGGGGAGGCAAGCATGCATTGATTGATGTGAAGATTGTGACTTTTGCGCAGGGCGGATGGGCCCCTAAGACGCAAAGTCGTTTGCACGCAGAGCAGATGGCTCTTAAGTCATGTGCGTAGAGCAGATCTCTCATAAGACGCACAGTGGTGCATAGATCAGACTCTCTCATAAGACGCAAAGTCCTATGCATAACAGATCTCTAGTATGATGCACATGGTGGGCAAAGCAGTCTCTCTTATAAGACACGAGGATAGTGTGCAGGGCGTTGTCTCCTAAGATGCAGCGCAGAGCCGATGGCTCGTGAGTCGCCAAGGATGGTGTGCAGGGCATTCTCCCCAAAGACACAGCGCAGAGCCGATGGCTCGTGAGTCGCCAAGGATGGTGTGCAGGGCGATGTCCCTTAAGACGCAGTGCAGAGTCGATGGCTTGTGAGTCGCCAAGTTTGTGCGCGGGGTCGATGACCCCTAAGACGCAGCGCAGAGTAGATTGCTCATGAGATGCCAAGTTGGTGCACAGGGCTGATGTCCCCAAAGTTGCAAGGTTGGTGCGTATGGCAAGATGGACTTTAAGACGCAAGATTGACAAATCCGAACCAAGCACTAGTGAAGAACAGCTATGGTGTGGCTTCAATGCTCTTAGTGCGGAGAGTTCGCGGACATTGTGACCCGGTTGGAGAAAATCCCTCAAGTCGTGATTCGAGGAGCAATGTAAGACTTGAAGTTCATTTAGATGGGCTCGGAGGAGGGGCGCAATGACCTCTGCGGGGGGCGAGTGAGCAAGCAGTGGTCCGTAAGACTTGAAGCTCATTGAGATGGGCTCAGAGGAGGGCTCCATGACTCCTGCGGGGGGCGAGTGAGCAAGTAGTGATCGACTCAAAGTGGCGGTGGAGGCAATGCTCTAGTGTGGTGGGGCCATGGAACTACTCATCACTTGGGTATTATAAAATGATACCCAGATGTTATCCGAGATGAGTGTTGCTCGTATGCTTATTAAGTTTGGGAGTTTTCATTAATTGCCCAGCAAAAATGGGGCTTGGTGAATTGAGTAACCATTTCTCGAGTTCCTTCACGCGAGCGTTGCTCGACGGCACTCGTGTGCCCCACAATGTCTGGGACCCTCATAGCCTAGCAACATCGAGACTTGGTGAAACCAGTAGCTATTTCTCGGTGTCCATTCAAGCGAGCGTTGCTCAACGGCGCAGGTGCCCCTTCAAGCGAGCGTTGCTCAACGACACTCATTTGCTCTGCAAGTTTGGGACTTTCATTGCCCAGCAATGAGTTTGGGAATCTAAAAGCCCTTTCTCGCAACAAAAGGAGATTATGAAATTCAATGATGTTCCAAGTTGTCATTTCCTGGTGGCGGACTTCGCGGCGAAATTCGATATGTTGCGGCCTCACTGCGACATGTCGTTACTCAGGCGATGTTTCCTTCGACTACCTGTGAAGAATTCACTTCAGCAATTGCAGCCTATGCCAGAAAGGCGGTGCAGCCGAGGCGAGTTCGACGAGGATGTTGAAGCTTGAAGTGGGGGAGGATGTTAGGGACTTTTCGATTTGCCCGAGCAACAACGAATCATGGCGGAATGTTCCATACAAGTTTGTAAATATGTTTTCGCGTCCATTTAATTTTGCTTTTTATTATAGTCTGTACTTGTAAAATCTCTTGTGGGATCCCCGAGGGCCCACGGTATGAGTTGGATACATTTCGAGGTCATTCGATGCTTGGTGCATGCGTTATAGCTAAGCGTAACAATTTTCCTGCATTCGTCCTGGCCGTGGCCATGGAAAATTACCATCTCGCATGGTCACGATTTTGTCATGCTCCTCGTGCTTTTGGGAATCTTGGGGGTGGTACTTGGGGGTTAGGGGTCTCTTGTATAATGTAGGAGAGCGTTCCTAAACAAAGCGGTTTCCTTGGGCGAAGACGAACGAGTGGCCCATATGGGCATGCGACATGTCGATTTTCACCCAAGACAATTGCGGAGCTCGTCCTACACTCGATTTTATGTTTTCTTGCGTCCATAGTCCTGTAGTTGTTTTTTTACTTTACACCTTCAATACCATTTGACCAACATGGTCTTTTGGGGGCGCGGATATGGAGCGTGAGGTTGGCACGTGGACCAACGTATGTCCCGCGATGTTAAGTCGGGAAGCCTAATTTGGGACGAATTCGATATGATAGGCTTAACCCTTGCACGGGATGCAAGGGTGCCGAATGGGTTCTGCCGCTCTAAATAATTGGCCTGTGACAATTTAGACTCAATATTATTGGAGGGTTTCTTCGTGCAATTATAATTTATCTAAGCAATCAACAATTGAAGCAAGAGCAATAAATAAAAGCTTAAAGTAAATAAGGATGATTATGGATGTTCTAGCGGTTCCTCCCGAGCCACCCGGCGAACAAAGGCCATCATCCTAAGGTTTTTAAGGAGCTTCGTCTCACTAAGGGGCTGCCAAAAAACATCTTGTAGGTTGCCGGTTCCATCAGTGCCTTCCCGGGGTTCTAGTCATCATCAACATTGCGTCGAACACCTCCTCTCTACGCATGCACCAAAAAGGGGCAGTAAGCGTGCTCGTCGCGAATCTACCCCTAAACTTCTAATTTTACAAAACTAAAAGAAGAAGACCCCACACGACCCTTGGAGAAAGGTTTTAGGAGAGGGAGAAGTGAATTACAATAAGAATTCTCAAAAGGAAGGCAAGGGTACGCAGGCCTTATTTAAAAAATTTCGAAGCTGAAATTTCTTAAATTTACAAGCAATCATCACAACCATGTTTTACACACATTCACATGCACATGAGCTCATCCATAATTATCCTTTCATGAATCACATCATATATGAAAAAGAAGGGAAAAAATAGAATCCAAAATTGCGTAAATCCGATCACATTCCCTCCCAAAATAGTTCAAACAAAACATGCTGATTTTTTTCGATTCTCGGGGCTGTTCAACCATGAACCCATGGGAAATTTGAGTTTAAATTCTGTCCAAAATCAATATGAAAAGTAGGCTTCCACCTTGATTCATCATATGAACCATGGAGCCAATAGAATGACTCAAAAAACCCCCGAAAACCAAAACCGGGCAACATGACGTTTAGGGAGCGAACGGTTCGTAAACATGATCAAAACACAAAATAAAATTTCCAAAATTTTGCTAAAGGTGGCTCAGATACCACTGTTGGGATGGGAATAAGAAAATGCAGTGGAAATAATAATTTAAAAATTTGAAACCATCCTAAAAACAACCATATACTTTAGCAATATTAAGGAATTCAATCAACATCGGAGATGTGGGAGAAGGTATACCTCAAACGTACACGTCCTCCGATGATAGTCTACACCAAGCACCTCACAACAATAGGGGCAGCGAACACCGGAGCTCGTTGTGGCTCAACGGAGAAGCTTTCTCAATTCCGAAATCCACCTAGGCAAGGCCGGCCCTTCCACCAAGAACCAAACACCAAAAAGGGAGGAAGAGTGGATGAGAAAACCACGAAATGAGAGGGTAAATAAAAGAATACCTCGTTGTCCTTCTTGAACTCCTCCAAGAAGATGAAGCAGGCGGCACACCCAAGTAGAAGACACCTTCAATTCGGCTTCACCAAAAGCCTGGGGAAGGAGGAGGAAGAACTCATTCACCAACTCCCATCCATGGGGTGCACGGCCACTATTTATAGAGAAGGGGAGGGGGGGGTTACAAGGTAGACCTGCCCTCCCTAAAAATTCTCTCTTCGGAATTCAAAATTCTAGGGTTTGCATCTAAATATAATTCATATTTTAATGGCTTCATAATTAATTTGAAATTAATTAAATCAAATAAAACATAAACTTTTATTTATCTCCATAAATTAAGAGCCTACAAATAAGAATGATAATTATCCAAACAAACCTCCCTAAAAGGTAGGAAAGTGGTTTATCTAAATAATTTAATATCTTATTTATTAATAGAATTATGATTTATCCTCATAAATCATATATCTATTAATTTGATGATTTATCTCCATAAATCATATTCTTATTAATTAGAATTTATCCAAATAAATTAATTCTTAATTAATCGATTAGGCTCATGGTTGAAAACTAATTTTCCCACCATGTATATTTGATTCAAAATCAAATTATATTTAATTCATAATTAAATATATTCCCGATCAAGTAGTTAATTAAATATTTAATTCATAATTATATTTAATCAACTACATGAAATATTATCATGTGTCAATCCCTACAATTTAGAGATGCCCCATAAATTAGGATTACCGAGGAACTCTTTCCTTGTGCATTCGTTCCTATAGGAAACATCTTTCCTATCTGGTCCATAAACGAGATCCGTGATCGAGTTGCAGCATGCCCATGCTAGTAGGCATATAGGGCCGCATTCAGACTTAATCTCATAAGGTTTGTTATGACGTTAGCCTGTTGTGTGTGACCCATTAGGCCCCACACTAAGCCAACAGTGAGTTGTGCATAACAGAGAGTTGGATTCGATAGAACGACTTCTATTCGAATCTTACGAGCCTCCACTAAACCCCTTTAGTGTGGTCATGAGGGACTCTACTCACAAGTCAAGATTGACATCTAGCAACGTGTAATTTCCACCCGGATAGTGTGAGGTTCAATCTACAGGGATCGAACGCCCTTCGGTAATTAGTTACTGTGCAACTAAATCCCTCGGTTACAATGTCCCGAACTTGGATAGGGTACGGAAGAAGTGTCAAACCCTAATACGATTCATATGTATTCCACCCGCCAAGATGTCATCTCAATAATGAAATGTCAGAAACATCTTCCTCACTTTCATGTCTACTCTAGCTAGAGATTCCCGAGTCGACACTTGCAGGGACACATATGATATTATCTTCTCTTACTAGGAGTAACCGATTCCATGTTGATTGCTCACCTACCACCATGAATTCTTCCCCATGCCCAGTAATACCCGATACATGATGCTGAGGGCCACATAAGGATAGAACCAAAGCAATGGGTCGTTACTCACAATGTAACCATGACAACCTCGGGTCCGAGGACTATTTGCACCTACTATCACCCGAGGAACATCCTATTGGCACTCATGTAAGGATTCCATTATGTGTTCCTCGTGTAGGTCTGTTCAGTGAACTCATTTACTAATGAGCACCTGCACTTGTACATTAATGACGGCTCATAGGTAATTATGAGATCAGTTATCCCTTATCGTATAGGGCATATACCAAGTACACTAGTCTATCCGTAATCACCAATCCCCTAATCGGTGATCCTATGACTAGGATTATTTAGAACAGGAGCATTTGGATTCTAAGCCTCACAGGCATGATCTCATCATGTCCTTAAAATCATTTGCCCGAATTCTTGGGTTCATCATAATCTTTATAAATAAAGATACATCATATGATGAAAAGTTGCCTCATAAGGTTGATTACCCTTTAATAGTCCATTACATTGACATGTAATTGGCTCAAGGGCACTATTCTTTTCAAAAAGGAGGTGAAATGCTTCCTCATCCTCATCTCACTCAAGTGAAGCATCCTCTTGCCATGGCTATGAAGCCAGTTCAAAAGATTGCCTCATGAATGCTAATGATGAGGTACACTCTTCTTCTAGTCATGATAACAATAATGGTAGCATTAACTCATCTAGTTCTCATGACTTGCTTTATGATGAATTAATGGATGAATGTAAAAACATGTATGTTTTGCTTGTTAAAAAGGATAAAGAAAACTTAAGTCTTGATGGGATAACTAACTCAAGTCTTGAGAGGATGACAATAAGTGAATTGATCCTCGCAAAGCCTCTGAGGGCTCTCGCGGCGACAGGGAAGTGGTTTGGGTGTTTTGGGGGTGCGGAGGGGCAGATTGGGAAGAAGTTTTGAGTTTTGGCTGGTTTGGATGAGTGGCTGGCTGGGTTGGCAATTGTATTACCTGGTTCGGCTCGTGTTTGTCCTGATTGGGAATAGGTTTTTACCTCCAGTGGAAGAATCGTGGATATTCTGGGAAGATCTTTGGGCGATTGGGAATTTCTTTGCTCGATCGGGATCACATTTGGGCGACTGGGATATCCTTTTGCCCTTGCGTATCTCGACCACGAGCCTTCCTGCTCCGGCGCCCGTCTCTTCCACGGGTGGCTCCTCTCCGGCGGGGTTCGGGTGAGGTGAAGAGGCGGTGGGGTTCCCGGGCGGTGGCTGTTGGCGGACGGGAGGCTTTGAGCGGCGGCGGTCTGCGCATCTAGGGTTCATCAAAACCTAGGTTTTCCTGAGGTTTTTTTGCTCTTCCGGCGTGGTTCCTGTGGGTTCTTCTCGTCGGTCTTGTCCTCTCGTCGGTGTAGTGGTTTGCTTTCTCCGGTATCTTCGTCTGTTCGGTGGCTGGGGCTTGGCGGAGGGGTTTTATTTTTCTGGGTGGTGGTCTCTCCTTCGGCTGCATTGCTGTGAGTTCTCCATCGTCTTGTTCGTTGCGGCGGTCGTCTTCGGGTGATCCTTGGGTGCTGTACACTGCGGCAGCCCTCTCTGTCAAAGTGCTACGAATTGGTTCCTGCGGTGGTGCTATTGCAGTGGTTCTCTTCCTCCTGCAGATTGAGTTCTTCTTCCTTCTTCATCCGGCGGCCATCTGTGTTTTGCTTGGCTTTTGGGCAGTTTCTGTTCCAGAGAGATGGACCATTTGCTGAGATTTGGATATTTTGCTGATCTTGGTTCTTACTGATTTCGGGCAAACTGGGGAATAGGCTGATCTCCGGCAATCGGGTATTCTTCTGTGCTGAAATCTCCGGCAGCGTTCTGGTCATTCCTTTATGCTTGCCAGGATTGTGGTAATTTGCTTTCCTATATTCTCTTTATTGTTGTCTCTATTTTATGATTGTTGCTAGATACCGTGGCGAGCTCTAGGTCTTCAGTGGGGGTGTTAGCAGCTGCTCGTGCATCGCTATTATTCATGGCTCGGAATTCTAAGTCGGCGAGGGGTGCTCGTCGAGGTGGGAGGATCGTGGTTGCCTCGTCAACCCAGAGGGTTGATGGCTCGGGAGGAGAGGTATCAGTTGTCCCCTCTGATGTTTTTGTGGATGTTCAGGATTATAATTCAAAGTTGCTTGAGGCTTCATGTGAGGAATCGGTGACTCTTCCACTGATGAAAACTCAGGCAGTCTCGAAGGGAAGCAACGCTGTTGTGGATGTTTTGCCTTCATCCGTTGAACGGATGCATGAGCCGTGCAAGCTGCTTGGAGAAGGGAAGCGCATGATATCTAGCTTGGATGTGGAGGCCTTCCTGCCTCTCCAAAGGCTGAGTTGTAATGGTCCAGCCATCCGTGTGTCTGCTCCCTTGGTTGAGGAGGAGCCTTGTGGCTATGGTGATCCTCAAGGGAAGGCCAGCTTAACTTGTTCGAGCGGTGTGTTAGACAAGGAGGATGGACAGACTATCACAAATAATCTTTCAGATATTGGAGGTAAGCTTCGAGCTACGTCTGAGATTCCGGATATGATGGTCACCCCAAAGCCATGGTCTTCATTGTTTTCATCGCCCGTGACACAAGCAGATTGCTCATTGAAGTTTGAAGAACCCAACTTTCAGAAGGGAGAGTTTGTAGTTGATGTGTCCGATGAGGAGCTAGATGCTGGGGCTGATCACTGGAGATATGCGTTAGGGGGCCATTTTATTGGTGCTAAGCCTTTTTTCCCTACCATCAGAGAAAGAACATTAATGTTGTGGCGTCCAAAAGGTGATCTAGAGGCTTTCTTCCTCCCAAGTGGTTTTCTCATCTTCAGATTTACTCAAGAGGAGGATATGCTCTCAGCCTTAGAAGGGGGACCTTGGTTTATCCAAGGGAAGATATTACTGCTTAAAAGATGGTCACCTGGTATGAAGCTTGTGAGGGAATCATTGTCTTCCATCCCCTTATGGGTTAAAATTCATGATCTTCCATTGGAATTTTGGAGTGCCTCAATTATTGGAAAGGTTATGAGTCGAGTTGGTAAGCCCCTTTACATGGACAATCCTACAGCTACTAAGAGTCGTATAGGGTATGCCCGCATTTGCATTGAGATGGAGGTTGGAGCAGGCCTTCCTGATAGCCTCAGCTTCATAGTGAGGAATGAAAAGTATGAGATCCATCTGGAATATAAATGGAAGCCAAGTAGATGTTCAAATTGCTCTTCTTTTGGCCACTCTGATAATAAGTGCCCCTCCTTAGCCAGAAAGTTGGCATCTAAATGGGTTCCAAAGAAGCAGGACACGAACCACAGTGTGGATGAGGTACTGCATCAGGAAAGTTATGGACTGACACGGTATGAAAAGGGAGAAACCAACAGGAAGCATGAGAGTGAAAAGCGGCATAGGGGTTCTTTAGATGATCGTCAGATGACTGTTGGTCAGGTGCGGGCATCAGAGTTTCCACCGAAAAGCAAGGTATCAGAGGTGGCTCAACGTGCTGATAAACAAAATGATGGACTGCTAGAAACAAGGAATTTTTTTCAGGTCCTTGATGATGGAGAATGTGCAGCACCAAATACTATGTTTTCTCTCTGTGGAAGTGATAAGTGGGGGATAAATCTAGATAAAGGGGGCCGAGCACCCTCCTCTATTCTTCATCATGATTAGCATAGCTTCATGGAACGTGCGAGGATTAAATTCCTTGTCACGACGAGTTGCAGTGCGTAGCAGTATTAACTTGAATAATCTCAGCTCAATTTGGCTTCTTAAAACAAAGGTGAAATGTAATAGAGCATCTCAAATTATCCAGTCTGTTACAGCAGGATGGAAGTATTTTTTTAATCATAACTCAGCATCAAATGGGCGCATTTGCTTAGCTTGGGACCCTACATTGATGGACTATCACACTATATCAGAATCAGATCAGTCTATCTTTGGTAAGGCTACGATGCTTGGCTCTGATATCTTATTTTTCTTCACTGCGGTTTATGGGAGAAATGAGGAGCAAGACAAACGACGGATGTGGGATCAACTGAGTGGCCTTCGGCCCTTAGTTGATGGTCCTTGGGTTGACATGGGCGACTTCAACACCGTATTTAATTCTCTAGAGAAAGTAGGGGGTCGACACTTTCCTCCATCGGCAGCTACTCAGATAGAAGATTACTTGGACAATTTAGAGCTCTTTGATCTCAAATGGACAAGATGCAAATACACTTGGACTAACAACCAGATTGGCTCTAGCAGGATAATGTGCAAGTTGGATAGAGTGCTAGTGAACGCAGATTGGCTCTCCTTATACCCTGACAGTGAGGCAGTCTTCCATAACCCGGGAATATCTTATCACTCTCTTGCTTTACTTCGATGTCAGGAATCCGAGCGAAGGAAATGCCCATTTAAGTTCTTTAATCAGTGGATCCATAAACATGACTTTCTGAATGTAGTTGAAGAGGCTTGGACTCAGCCTGTAATCTGTAGAGATGGTAGAAGACCCTCACCTATGTTCTCTCTGGTTCAAAAGCTTAAGCTTGCCAAGCATTCCCTCAAATAGTGGGCCTATAATAATCACATCTGAGACACTGCGGAGAAGAGGAAATTAGTAGATCACCTTGAAGTCCTGCAGACTCGAATTCAGCAGAGTCCACTTGATAACGCTTTACACAAGGAGGAAAGAGAACTGAGGGGGGGGCGGCTTCAGTCTTTTCTGAATGATGAAGAAGCAAGCCTGAAGCAGAAATCTAGAGTCCAATGGTTCAAACTTGGGGATTCCAACTCTAAGTATTTCTACAGGGCCTTTAAGCAGAGATACCACAAGAATGCTATCCACTCTATTGTGAATGATTTGGGGCAGCGGGTATACGGTGACCAGGTGAATCAAGAAGCGGTGAATTTCTTTAATAACCTATTTAATGCTCCATTTGATCATGTAGATTTCTCGGGGCTCAAGATTCATAGAAGATTGAAGCAAGAAACCATTGAACTTCTGGGAAAACCAATCCACGTTCAAGAGATATTGGAAGCTATTCGGCAATCGCCTAATAACAAAGCTCCAGGAATTGATGGTTTTACCAAAGAATTCTTTGTGGCCACGTGGGGAATCATTGGGAAGGATGTTATTAGAGCTATCCAGAGCTTCTTTGATTCCAAATGCTTCCTTCAGGAAATCAACATCACTTCAATAATATTAGTGGCAAAGAAGAAGCGCCCTGATACTTTTGCAGATTATCGACCCATATCGGTATGTAAAATAATTTATCGATTTATCTCTAAAATCATTGCAAACAAGTTGTAGAAGATCCTGGATGAATTCATTGGTCCCAACTAGCATGCTTTTCTGAAAGGCCGTCTTATCCAAGAAAACATTGCTCTATGTCATGAGCTTATGACTGGATATCACTTGCAGCGAGGGTCACCTAAAATGGCAGTCAAGATCGATCTTCATAAAGCTTATGATTCAGTCATATGGGATTTCCTGCTTGAACTGATGAGACAATATGACTTCCCTGGGATTATGATTAGCTGGGTCAAAGCATGCATCTCCAATCCCAAATTTACAATAAACATGAACGACACTAGTTGTGGTTTCTTTCAGAGTAGCAGAGGTCTTCGTCAAGGATGCCTCATGGCTCCTTACCTGTTCATCCTCACTATGCAGTATTTTTCGGATCTATTGGATGATCAAGTTGCATCTGGACGGCTTACACCACACCATAGCTGCCTAACTCCACTTGTTACCCATTTGTCCTTTGCTGATGATCTATTTTTATTCTCCAAGGCAGATATTATGTCAGCCACGATATTAAAGGATTGCCTGGAGCACTTTCACCAAGTTTCAGGACTGCGTACGAGAAACTTGAAATCCCACTTATACATCTCTAGCACATCCCCGGAGCTGAGGGCTTCTATTGCTACGGTGTTGGACATGCCTTTTGGTTCTCTACCGGTTCGATACTTGGGGATTCCTCTACTATCGACTAGGCCATCATTCCAGGACTGCCAGCCCCATATGGATAGCATTGCATCACAAATCAATGGATGGACTAGTAAATGTTTCTCTTTTGCAGGTCGCTTGGAGCTTATCAAATCTGTTTTGATGGGGAAGATATTATATTGGTGCTCTTCTTTTTCTCTCCCTCAACAAGTTATTATCCGTATTGAGCAGCTCTTGGCCCGGTTCCTTTGGTCTGGCCGATTGCTCAAGTGTAACCAGCGGATCGCCTGGTTGTCCGTGTGCAAACCAAAAGAAAAGGGTGGATTGGGGCTGAGAAATATCAGGAAGCTTAATCAGGCATGTATGATGAGATACGTATGGGCCATTGCATCTAAGAAAGACTCACTTTGGGTGTGATGGGTTCATAGCAATTACTTGAGGGAGCACTCTATCTGGACTCGCCAGGTCCCTTCTACGCTTGCCTGGGTGACAAGGAGCATTTTCAACGTTAGATATCTTGCTCTACCATTCATCAGGCACCACATAGGAAATGGCGAGGGTACTAGGCTATGGCATGACCCATGGCACCCTGATGGGATTCTCTTTCACATTGTCAGACGATACCCTTATAGTATCCCTGCTCTCTCTACTGATCTGGTATCTGATATCCTTTCCCCTGAAGGGTGGAACATTGTTGGTTTCCACCATTCATGCTTATTCGATGCATGGCTAAGCTTACACCAGATCCGACTTCATGATAGACATGGGTGTGATGCCATTCTTCGGACAGCTTCCCCATCAGGTACTTTCAGCCTTAAGTCGGCATACAACAAATTGACTTCCACTGAACCTAATGTAGCTTGGCATAGTTTGCTATGGTTTAAAGGCCATGTACCTCGATTCTCCTTCATCTCATGGCTGGCTTTCTGGAGAAGGCTCCCAACATTTGACCGCACGCGTGGATGGGGAAAGCAAGGGCCAAATATTTGTTACCTATGTAGAGAAGATAGCGAGAGCATAGATCATATCCTATTATGCTGCACTTACTCTTAAAAGATCTGGCGCAAGGTACTTGGGTTGATACCACATGGAGATACCTTGGCAGATTGTATGCCATGGCTTCTGCATCATTTTGGCGGCTCCTCTGAAGCCAAGTTATTGAGAAAGCTTCTTCTCACTACCACTATTCACCATCTGTGGAGAGAGCGGAATCAGCGGATGCATGAGGAAGGACACTTATCTTTGGAGGCCCTTGCCAAACATATCCTGGATGACACTATGCAGAAGAGGACTAGGGGCACCACTAGGGATGCAGAAAACTGATATGCTGCGTCTTTTGTTTATTCATGCACTTCTATTTCTTTTGTTTTTCTTACATGAGATGTTGCCTGTCTCGGGCTGTGGGATTCAGTGTTTTTATGACCCTTGATTTGAGCCAAGCCTATCATTTTATCTTGGTTATTGTCTTTTTCAGGCTGTGGGACTTAGTGCTTATTCCTATTTCTATGTTGCAAGACGTGTCGGTATGATTGTGAGCCTTTCCCCGGCTGTGGGATTTATTGCTTATTACTTGTTTCAGTTTGTGAGGTTTCGGTCATCATGACTTGTGTGCCTTTCCCGGGCTGTGGGATGTCTTTCTTTTTAGATTGCTACGTTTGTACCGTAGTGGGACCATCAACCCTAGGTTTTGGGTCTCGACCTTGCTGATGGCTATGCCGTAGGTGAGGTTCACGACTCTTTTGTCCTAGGGTGATTGGTTACTGAACTTGACATGTACACATTTTGTTCATTATTAATACAATACACTTGCCTTGTTGCAAAAAAAAGAAAACTTAAGTCTTAGCTCTCATTTACATGATGTAAAATTAGAAAATGAGAAGCTAAAAATTAGTGTCTCTAATCCATGCCATGATACTTTAAGTATTGATAGTAAGGACTTGAAAACAAAAAATTACATTTTAAAGAATGAAAATAGAATGTTGAAAACTCAATTGCATGCTATTCATAAATCCATAAACGACTTGAAAAATGATGTTATTTTTCTAAATAAGAATGTTAATAATTTATCTAGTAATTCATCCTCTAAGAATTCTAGAAATACAAATGTTTCAAGTACGAATGCTAACACTCATCATCATTTTCATGTTAAGCATTCTTCTTTTAAACCTCATGTCCAAAACAAAAAGTTTCATGGAAATTATTTTTCTTGTGGTATCTATGGTCACTCAATCCATAATTATGCCTTCAAGAGAAATCCAAGTGTTGCTAGGACACTTTGGATTCCTAGACCGACTCACCCCCAAGGACCCAAAGCAACTTGGGTATGAAAGATTTCATGTTCTCTTGTAGGGGGAACAACCACACAAGGATGAGTTGATGATGGGAGATGCATAAGGACTCAAAGCTACAGAAACACAAAATTGCAACTTCTACCTATCCTAGATTTCATTTGAGTTGGAATATATGAGTTGGAATATATGAAACATGAGTAATCTTGAGTTGGTTTCTCCGCTCTAGATAGTGTTTTAAAAAAGATTTTTGATTTTTGATTTTTGATCTCTTCGGAGACCTATGTAGCTTATAAAGGACTAATGCGACCTTGCGGTTCTAAATCGTAGGCTAATTGTGGCCTTTCAATTTTCAACCAATAGGTAGGGTTGGAGATCTAATTTTAAAGTAATTCATGTTTCGAGAAAATTCATTTTGGTTTCATGACGATCCATTTCGAAACGGATTTTAAGCTACTTAGCAAAGTCGATTTTGAAATCGATATTTGATTCCCTCTTTGCTATTTAGTACAATAACTTGTTAGTAGTCACACTTTCATTATGATACTAATAATTATTACTTGCAAGTTATTGGTTTTGTTACAGAAGGCTAGTAGGAAGAAATTGGGAAAGAAAGTGAAATTTTGGAATTTCTCAAGAAGCGAGGTATGAGTTTCAATTCGGCAAACTTCTTGCTTAACACCTCAATTTTCTTGATGAAATGATTTTCATATGATTATGAATGAGTTTACATGAAAATTCCTTGCTTCCCACCCAACGGCCAGCCCTCCCTAGTGTTTAGGGGCATGCCCTAGGGCTGCCACCAACCCCAAACCCCAAGGAAGCGCCCCACGATCAAACCTATACATCTAAAACGAACAATATCATGCATTAAAGGAAATATACAAAGCAATTTCATCCTCCGATCCCACCTACAAGGATCTGCAGCCCCTAATCCTACATTTAGGGATTTGGGAAAGAACCACTCACCTAGGATCCGTTTAGGGATGAGGAAGACAATGAAGAAGCCTCGCGTCGAATCCGATCCGACGAAGTCTCCGATCTCCGGCCGATCCCTCTCCGATTGCCCCCTCTCTCACTCGCCTCCTTGGGTAGCATGCGGCTCCTCCTTGGAGCCGTACGCCCCTAGTGGCACCTTTTTTAAAAAAAAATAAATAAATGCCAAATTACCTATTTGCCCCTCTTCACTTAACTCGACCCAACTTGCTCAAAATGAATCTGATTCGAGCCCCGATCGCACCCTCGGACTCGGCTCGAACCCAACTCCACCTAACACAATAATTAACTCTAAATTTTGGTAATTTAAATTGAGCAACGGTCTTACCTCAATTCGCGCCCAACCGCGATCAACTCCGCACGTACCATTACGCATCACACTAATCCTGCTAAAACCAATATACAAAAGTTGAATAAATTTTGCGAGTATTACAGAGGGAAAAGCGAAGCTGCCATTGTCGTAGGAGGATGCACATGGAAACGACGATTGAGGACACCCTCTCTGCGGAAATGGGAGGCACCACCTCAAGATCAATAAGAAAGCCATCCCTTACCTTTTAAGGAAGGTCGGCCTCAAAAAAATCTAATCCGGGGCCAAAGAACTATCCTTGCTCTATTGCCCTGTCGAACCCCTCAAAGCATGCCATGAGGGCGACATCCCGAAAACAATGTGCCTCGTCTTCAAGAGTTTGCATCTTCCCCTCAAAATCGTGCACTATTAGCCTCGACTTCTTGACTTCGGCTCGGGCACCTTAAGTTTCAGTCGTCAGATGAGAACCCTCCCTCGTAGCCATAGTAGCTCGACATCTACAGTAGCTCAACGCTTGCAGTTGCTCGACATCTACAGCAACTTGGCACCTAGAACAACTCGACAAGAGGATAATATATTCCTAGAATTCAATCTATGTCTACCTATCAGACCGAGATCAGAAGCCGACACTCCTTTGAACTCGGTATGAAGTCCTCGGACTCCGACCAAGCTCGGGCGCTATGGATTGGACTAGTACCTTTGGGCCTGGCCGAATTAGGACTAGAAGCACCTACATATGAGAACCAAACGCGAGACAAGAAAGATGGCTTAGCCCGGGGCTCCATCCAACCATGAAACGATACTTCTATCCTCATTGATTACGAGGAATTTGTCATTCATGAGCTGAACATCTCAGGGATCAGCCTCGACCCATTCTGAGCAACATCCCTATTAGATTACTAGGCGGTATTATGACCAATCATCCCTCATCCTGCATTATATACAGATACGACACACCTCACGTACCCTAGATTCCAATTTCTATTACCTCCACCTCGAACATATTCTGACTTGAGTGTCGGAGTATCTTTTGCAAGTCCCCCTGTGACTCGAATGACCTACACTAGAGGGGGGGGGTGAATAGTGTGTTTACTAAAAACTTAACCTAAATTCGGTTTTAATCAATTCTTGATTACTTAGGCAAGTGCTCAAATAAACTAGATAAATGCGAAAGCAAGGTAAATATGGCAATTGAGGAAACACAAGTAAAAATAATGCAAACAAAGAGATTTATAGTGGTTCGGCCCAAATGCCTACTCCACGACCTAAGCACCTCACTTAGGATTTCCCACTTAGCTTTACTAGATTAATTTGTTTCCTTACAATGATGCATTTATACCGAAAAATCTCCGCTCTCAACCCGAAGGCACTTCCACACTCGGAATTCTTCGACTTCCTACCGAAAGCACTCTCCCACCTCACAATCCAAAGGAAAACAAATTCAATCCTAGTAAACTAACTAAACCGGTGGACTTATGCCTTACAACCAAGGCAACCACCCAATCAAACAAGCCTAGCACCCTAGGTTCACACAAATTTACAACAAATAAACCTCAAAAATATACAAGTTAATGGAGAAATAAATCAAACAAATTATACTTAGCTCCAACACCGAATCCCTAGTCCTCTTGATGCCTCAAAATGATGAATCAATGAAAAATGAAGGCTCAATCAAGGATAGATGATGAAACTAGGGTTTTGAGATGAAAGCGGCACAATCAAAGCTTTAGTATCACATATAATGGCTCAATAATAATTAACAGATCAAAGAAAGGTTGGGGTTATGTATTTATAGGGAAGCAAAGGGTGAAGCTCGGGTAAACTCCACTCAACGACTCAAAAAATAGTCGTTGAGATTCCGTTGGTCCGAGGTTTGGTCGACCGAACCTTTGGCCGGTCAACGACCAAACCTTCGGCCGATCATCGATCGAATCCCTACTGTGAGTTTTTAGACCTAGTTCGGTCACTTGTCGGTCACAGGTCGGTCGAACGAACAGTCGACCAAACCTTCGGCCAAAACTGCACTGTATGTAGTCTTCAGCAAAATCTGATATTTCACAAGTCTTATTTTTTATTAACTTTATTTATTTTTATTTTTCATTAACTTTAAAACATAAATGTTAAATAAGGAAGTACCTCCATTTGAATTCAATAAAAATATCAAAAAAATTAAAATCCTTAAGGATCATAATCTAAATTTTGGGGTCCAGTACTAATTTATGGAAATTAGAAATTTTAAAATCTCCCAGGTCAAATATGGATAGGTTAATGATTTCTAAAAATTACTTTAAAATAGGTCTTTAACTTGTTTCTAACTAAGGAACAATTATCGAGACTTTTGGTGCAAAGAAAATGTCTAAATCATGTAGCTCTCCAATGAGCTCCCTAGACTTAGAAAATTTCTAGGCCGTTTTTTGATTTTTTTTGGTTTTTAAGTTTTCGGGGTTTGGGTTTTGGTTTTTGAGTTCTTATGCATCAAATAGAGGATATACATATTATATAGACACTCTAGACCTAGACTCAAACTTCTCGATGAATCCCGAGCGTCCTTGCCGATTTCTCTGATTTCTTTGATTTTTTCAATCGGGGACGTTGGTCGCATGAAAACCGATATGGATCCTGAAAATATTTCTTGCTCAAATATTATTTTCATGTTTGTTATCATCAAAACCAAAATTAAGACCAAGGTTGAAAATCTTAGGCCAACACCCCCCCTGCCAGAGTTGCACTTAACCAGGAGACGCACCAGATCGGACCGCATCACTCTAACTTCAGGCAAGAACAGGTGTGACTCTTGGTTTCAGGGAGAAAAGCTTATAAATAGATAGAATATCCTCTTCTAGCAGACTCGGGATCCACATATCACCAAAGCTACTACTAAAGCTAAGAATACTAATGGTAATGTTATTGGTCAGAACATATCATTCAGCAAATGGTCAAAGATCTCGCCCACTACCTACTACAAACCGATGAGGACAAGCTTTTTTAGAAAATGACGATGCATGGCACCTACACTTCTAGTTCCTTTTACTCCTCACTAACCTTTTGGGGTATTAATGATTTGGTCGCAATTATCCTTCTAATTTCTAATTTCATTGATTTTTTCGATCGCGAACGTCGCACAAACCGACTTGTAATCTGAAAATATTTCTTCATGAAACCATTAGTTCCATGTTTGTTATCATCAAAACCAAGACTAAGACCTAGGTTGAAAACCTTAGGCCAAGAATCTCCCCCTTTTTGATGATGACAAACATCCTTAAGAAAATATTTTCAATAAAGCACAATGAAAGTCAATCATGGGATTTCTCCCCCCTATCTTCAAGCATATCTAAATAAGAATTATTTTTCATGAAAACCAAAGCAAACCAACTCAGGGGATGAAAACCGTTGGTGAAATAACCACACTGGAAAGGGGGGTTGAATAATGTGTTAGCTAATTCTAGGTTCCATTATCTATGTTTACTTGTAAACTCCTTAACAACCAATTTCTATTTCTCTTGATATGAATGCTTGACAAGTATGTGAGAGTGATTCAAAAGCAAGTAGACAAGCAACACAAACACAATATGTATAGTGGTTCGGCAATAAAAATAGTGTTTCTCTAGGAATAAAAATAGTGTATTGGTGTCTCTCACCAATGATTCCTAAACCAAATCCTTTATAAAAATAGTGTTTCCCTAAGAATAAAATGAGGACTCATATCTCAATCCTTTGAGAAAGCCTTAACAACTATTCTTATAGCGAAACACAATTCTATAACTACCTAAGGTGTTTCTCTAGCACACCCTACAAGCTATCTTGGAAATCACAATCAAACAACTTTAGGAAAACAAGTTTAAGGAGCAAGAATATTAAATCAAACTTGAGAGCTCCTTTCTTAGCCTTCAATCACTTCAACTCTTCAATGTGGATAAAGGAATTCGATGTGAGAGTTGAACCGTGAAGAACGCCTTGAGAAGGATGTCAGCATTTGAGAGATAGGGCACACTTGAAGCCTTGAATGCTTGTATATGAACTCAAAGGTATAGTTAAGGAAGGTAGTGTTGGTGAAATAGCCTACACTAGAGGGGAGGGGGTGAATAGTGTGTTTGCTAATCTTAAGCCTAATTTCGATTTTAAACATTTCTTACAAATTTTACGTTAATGCTCAAATCAATAAGATAAATGCGGAAGAGAATAAACGAGTATTCAAACACAACCAAGATAAGCAATGTTGACACAATGCGATTTATAGTGGTTCAGCCCTAATGTCTACTCCAATACCTAAGCACCCCGCTTAGGATTTCCAAACTTGACTTTACTAGATTATGAGTGTTTCCTTACAATAAGGAATTTACACCAAAGTGTCTCCGCTCTCAACCTAAGGCACTTCCACACCCGAAAGTCTACGCCTTCTTATCGAGAGCACTCTTCCACCTCAAACCCTAAGATACAACAATCACGAATCCTTGTAAATCAATCTACCTGGTGGACTTATGTATCAAACACAAAGGCTACCAGCCAATCTAACAAACCTAGCAACCTAGGTTTGCACAAGCTCAGATACAATGAAATAAACAATAATCAATCCAAAGTATACTTAGCTCCAAAAGAAACTCCCTAGTCCTCTTGATGCCTCAAGGTGACGAATCAATGATGTTTAAAGGCTATATCAAGCACTACTACAATTATCGCAGTCACCGGCGGCTCATGCCATGGCTGAACCGTATGTGCCGACTATCACGGACAGTGTGGACCGTGGAAAAACGCCGCCACTGATAAGTTCGTCTAAGATAACTTATGACGACTTGTGTTAGCCGTCACAAGTAATCAGCAGCGACAGCCACAAGCACTATCGGTGATTTAAATAAATTAGTGACGGCCGGGCCGTCACTAATTTAAACACATCAACCACGGCTCAGAGCCATCGGTGATATTATTTGTAACCGTGATATTTGGTGCTGCCCAAGCCATAAGCCATTTATGATACGCTTTGAGTCACGGCCTAGTGACGGCCAACTGTGGGTAAGTCATGGCTGAAGTTATATCCTGTAACTGAAAAAAATTAAAAATTTGAAAATTCATGTATACAATAATATTTATACATTACAATCTATTTACAACCAAAATTTGCAACCACAAAACATCATACACATACATTTTCAACCAATCATACAAGTTTTACTTAAATATCATTAATCTAAGCCTCAAACCGGAGGCAAACAAGTATCAAATATCAAATGTAAAGTATATATACAACTACAAAGTACATAAACAACTATAAGCCTCAAACAGAGGCAAAATAGTATCAAAATATCAAATGTAAGTATATGAACATCTATCAAGTATCTAAGCCTCAAATGGAGGCTAACAAGTATCAAAACATTATCAAAATACAATAAACTAAAATCTCACGGCTGTGGTGGAGGCGATGGAGACGATTGGGTCGGGAGTGTCGACTGGGTCGAGGAGGATGACGATTGGAACATCATCTGTAGAAGGCCCGAGTGGGATGCAATCTGAGTAAGTAGGGCCTGCATGTTTTACATCGTCTGTCTCAAGTCATCGTTCGTCCTTCTCTGCTCCATCGCATCTCTTTGCTCCTCCATCGCTTGCCTCTACTCCTCCATCCTCACTCTCTGCTGTGTTAGCTCGGACTCCAAGGTCGCCATCCGGCTCTGGTCATGCACCCAAGATGTCGAGGGCCGCTCACCCACAACGGGAGGGTCGGTGCCCCAAGTGGCCCGAACACAACGCGTGCTTGGCCACTGTCTGCAAAGCCATAAACACGGCTGTGCTCCTAGCCACCTATGGCCTCGACCCATGCTCCTGCGTCAAACTTCTACGGCGTGCCTCCGCGCTCTATCACGATACGCGTGTATGTCTCCTACACACGTTTATATTTTAAATACTACATATATATAAACTATAAATATAAATTGCGTAAATCAAATAGACATAAATACTTACCATGATGATCGAGGCTCTACTATCGACGTAGTCCCCCGCTCCTTGTCGCCGATGGTGAGTGCGCTTAAACACCTGCATCTGCAAGGGGCGTTGGACAGTGTCATCATCTGCCACCCGCGTCTTACATTAGAAAACAAATACAATAGTATACACAATATATAATTTAATTAAGAGTAAGGAAATTATACATACCATACGACACTCATGCACCGCAAAAGACACGGAGCCACTTGTGTGGCGTGCCCCCGTGCCATCCCCCTCGGACATGCGGTTTCTCGACATTGTCCGGGAGACCTCCTGCCACTCAGGCGTGTCCCACCACTCAACAAGCTGGTCCAACACAAGTCCAAGAATCCACTCGAGTGTGTGTCCCTGAATTTGTGTGGCCCCAGCTGCCTCATCACGATTTTACGAGCATGGTGAAGCAGCTCGTTGTAGCGAGCGTGGGCAACGCGCTCCCATGCAGCCTCTACAAAAGTAGTCTGGTCCTCCGGCCATGTATAATGAGCCTGCAAAAAAATAAATAAATTATTATCGGTCGATGTTTAACATTAACATTAACATTAACAAAAATAAATATACTTACTGAGAACTCTCGCCATAATAAATTCATATGCTCACGGAGCACGTGAGACCATGTAGGCCACGCCCCGTGCATGAACTTTCGGATCGTCCCCGCTATCATGCGTGGGGCGTCCTCCTGCTCAAACCTGCACCAAATATAGTACAATTCTATATTATGATATATTGAATTATAAATAAATCATAAGGAATAATTAATGCATCTATTTACCTGCATCCACGCACACTAACTGATCTGCGCGACTTTCCCTCGAGTGGTGGAGGAAGAATTCTGTTAGGCCCTCATGGCTTACGTCTCGATGTCGATGGATCTGGATCGACTGAAGGGATGATGGCCAGATCAGGTGAGGGAATAGTGGACGGATCAGGTGAGAGGATGGTGGCCCGATGTGGGGGGATGGTGGCCGAAGGTGGGGGGGGGGGGGGGTGGCCGGATCAAGTGGGGGGATAGTAGGTATTAGTGAAGGGTCAGGGGTGGCATGTGGTAATTGTCGGGGGTTACTCCTGCGAGGAATGCCTCTTCAGGAACACACTTCTCGAACCATAGCTGTAAAAATGAGTATAATTAGATTATATATAATAGATTAATAGATATATTTAATAATTGAATATATACTTCACATTTACATTTATTCATTATCGTCATCATCATCCGTGTAATACTCTTCTAATTCCTCTTCTCCTATATCAGAATCTTCAAATTATTCTTCTTCTCCCTCATCATCATTCTGTCCTTCTTCCTCAACTTCATTATCATCGTCATCAACATATTCTACTTCCAATTGAACGAACTTTGTGTCATCATCCTCGAATATTGCGCTAACTCGGTCGACTTCGGAAGGATCCTCTTCTTGATAGAAGTCATCTGTTGGCTCATTCTCTCCAGCTATCGGGTCAATTTTTCCTCTCGCTTTAGTCTTTCTTTCGAGACAGATACTGCATATAATATACTTGTTCAGCTTGAGATGGCTCATTTGAAGCCAATTTTGATTTGTAATTGACCTCGACCAGTTTCTACTTTGCATGAACTCTCATGCCCATATCCCTTGTATCGAACCAATAACATTTAAAGAGGGCAACTAATTTCCATTCGGAAAATTGCAATTCTATGACTTCTTCCAACAATCTGTAAAAGTCAACATCACATTCAGTATACGTTGTCCCTTTGACCCAGACCCCGACATTCATAGTCTTCTTTGTAGATGAATATTCAAGTGTGTGAAATTTATATCCATTAACAAAATAACCATAATTACGCTGTACAAGTCGTGCCGATCCGCTAGAAAACTCAAAGATTTGGTTATCTATTTCGCCTCTATGTTTTGTACAAGTATGTTTTATTCATGGATGTATTAGATTTGATTAAATGTTTGGATTTTGGTGTTCTAGGGGCCGGCCGAGTAGAGGGAAAAGGGGAAAGGTCATGCCGAAATTTTCCCCAATTCCCTCACTTGGTTTAAACCCCCTTTAGATCATTTAAATTTAAATTCATGTAGATTCGGGATTCGATCGATGTAGTAGTTGATCAAGATTCCTTCTCCCTAATGCCTTGAGTGTGGGCAAAATGGCAACACTAGATGGGGGGTGAATAGTGTGTTTACTATACGATTCGCCTAAATTCATTTTTAAACGATTACTTAGATCGATTAGGCGATTTGCAATTCAATGATTGTATGCGGAAGCAATATTAATTAAGCAATTTAAAACACACAAGATATCAATGCAAACACGAATAATTTATAGTGGTTCGGCCCCAATGCCTACTCCACTACCTAAGCACCCCGCTTAGTATTTCCAAACTAGTTTTACTAAATTAGTTTTCGTTTCCCTTACACAGAGGACTTTTCACCGAAGAGACGCACTCTCGACCTAAGACACTTCCGCACCCGGAAGTCGCTGCCTTCTTATCGAGAGTCCTTTTCCACCTCAATCCTAAGGGACAACTAAACTAATCCTAGTAACAACTACATTTTACACAAGTGGCTTTACTCCTTCTACACCAAGGATACCACTTCACACAGAAGACCAAACACTCGGTCTTCTACCGACACACAAATTAAACACAGTTTAAATAACAGTTAAAATACAATTGAAAAGAGCTAAAGAATGAAACCAATAGAGAAAGCTCTTTTGCAATCATTCAATCCTTCAACTCGTCAAGGTGTAGAGCTTGAGTCAACACCCGAGTTGAGGCAGCAGCTGGTGCTTGAAGAATGAACTCGACGGAGAAGCAGAGCGCAAGCTTTAAATCTTTTGGAAGGCTCTAAATCTTGCTTTTGAATACTCAATGAACTCTATTATAATCAAGGAAGAGTGTTAGAAAATTTATATGAGGGTATATTTATACCCTGGTGAAAAAACGACACTCAACGGATGGAAATCTCTCCGTTGTAGGCCGCCGGTCGAAGCGCCGGTTGACCGGTCATTCGACCGCTGCAATTTTCCCTGTGGTCGGTTAACCGACGCGCGCAGTGTCTTTGCCTATTCGCAGGTCGGTCGACTGCCAAGCCTACTGCCCATTTTGGGCTTCGGTCGGTCGACCAAACCTGAGCTGAAGAAGGCAGACAGCTTATGTTCTGCCTGGTTCTTCTGGTTCCATTTTCACCAAGTCTACTTAAATAACTTTATAACATAATAACTTTAAAACATAAATGTTATATAAGGATTATACTCCATTTGAGTTCAATAAAAATATCTAAGAAATCAAAATCCCTAAGGATCAAAATCTAATTCTTGGGATGTAGTATAAAAAGGAAATTTCCTAATCTTACGTATTAAATAATGATATGCTAAAGGCTTCTAAAAAATACTAAAAAATACCTCGTTATCTAGTTTTGACCCAAGGAATAATTACCGTCATTTTTTATTTCAAGAAAAGGTTTGGATCATATAGCCCTCCAAGGAGCTCCCTAGTCTTAGTGAATTTCAGGGCGGAACTAGAATTTCATGGTTTGGAGTTTGGGATAGATTTTTGGGTTTCTTATGCATCATCATGAGGATTACATTAATTTCTAGACACCCTAAACATAAACTCCCTTTCTTGAAGATTCCCGAGCATCAACGAGTATCCTTGTCGATTTATCCGATTTCTTTGATTGCGGACGTCGCGCACTAACCGATATGGAACCTGAAAGATATTCTGAATTAAATCATTAGTCTCATGTTTGTTATCATCAAAACCATCAAAACCGAGATTAAGGCTAAGGTTGAAAACCTAAAGCCAACAATCTCTCCCTTTTTGATGATGACAAACATCCTTAAGAAAATATACATATTAAAGCATATAAGGATATCAACTAAGGGATTTCTCCCCCTATCAACATGCATATATATAATAATAAACTTCCCCTATCTATATGCATGGATTTCCTATATTTTCCTCTCCTTTACCTATACATTTCTCCCCCTTTTGACATATATCTTTCTCTATAGACTTTACCTAATTTTCTCCCCCTTTTGACATCAATGAAAAAGGGTAAGAAAGGTCTATCTATTCAAAGGGATGAAACACAAATAACTTTTCATGAAGTTGAGACTCTAAAGATGTTTTACATGAAACATGAAGATCTCAACCAAAGGGATGGAAAAACAAATATTTAACTTAGCATGGTTTCAATCATGGGATAGAAACGTCACTCAACGGATAAAAATCTATCTGTTGCATGCCACCGGTCGAAGCGCCGGTCGAAGCATCGGTCGACCGGTCATTCGATCGCTGCAATTTTCCATGTAGTCGGTCGACCGATGAATTGACCGACGGATCGACCGCCCAGACGCTTGCGACATTCGATCGACCGACGCGCGCAGCGTCTTTGCCTATTCGCAGGTCGGTCGACCGCCAAGCCTACTACCCATTTTGGGCTTTGGTCGGTCGACCGAACCTGAGCTAAAGAAGGCAGACAGCTTAAGTTCTGCCTGGTTCTTCTAGTTCCGTTTTCACTAAGTCTACTTATATAACTTTATAACATGATAACTTTAAAACATAAATGTTATATAAGGATTATATCCCATTTGAGTTCAATAAAAATATCTAAAAAATCAAAATCCCTAAGGATCAAAATCTAGTTCTTGGGATCTAGTATAAAACATAAATTTCCTAATGTTTCGGGTCAAATAAGGATATGCTAAAGGCTTCCAAAAAATCCTAAATAATACCTCATTATCTAGTTTTGACCCAAGGAACAATTATCGCCATTTTTTATTTCAAGAAAAGGTTTGGATCATATAGCCCTCCAAGGAGCTCCCTAGTCTTAGTGAATTTCAGGGCGGTCCCGAAATTTCATGGTTTGGGGTTTGGGATAGATTTTTGGGTTTCTTATGCATCATCATGAGGATTACATTAATTTCTAGACACCCTAAACCTAAACTCCCTTTCTTGAAGATTCTCGAGCGCTGACGAGCATCCTTGTCGATTTATCTAATTTCTCCGATCGTGAACGTCGCACACTATCCGATATGGAACCTGAAAGATATTCTCGATGAAATCATTAGTCCCATGTTTGTTATCATCAAAACCATCAAAACTAGGATTAAGGCTAAGTTTGAAACCCTAAAGCCAACATTGAGTGCTCGGCCGAACTAGGGGAACCTTGTTCAAGGTTAGGCCGAGCAAGATGGGGGAGAGAACTTGATCTAGAATTTATCTATGGTTGGTCACAAGCTTAAATGCTAGGGTTTGTGGTAGAAAAAAACCCCTCTTCTCCTACCCTTGTAGGCTCGGTCGAGCAAGCCATGCCTTGCTCAAGGTTCGGCCGAGCGAAGTAGGGGGAAAGGTGATCAGAGTGGACTAACCTTCACTCTTGGAAACATTGGATACAGGGAACGAGGGTCACCTCGATCAACAAGTAGAATTAAGATGAGAAATAGGAAAGACACCAATTAAGGAAACCACATACCACCCTAGTGCATATATGTATACATACACTTAGCGACATTAAGAGGTAGCAAATGTTTCCAAGATTTTTCCTTATCAATTACTAATGCTAGTAATGAATTGCCATGATAGATTTAATGTTACCTTGCTGGAATTTTATGATTAAATGCAGAATTTAATTATTTCATGTTGTAATCATGCGGCCATTCATGGTAATAGTGGTAGATTAACTTCCTTATGACCTAAGGGTTGTGACACGTATATACTTGGACATTCTACACTTATGACATGTAGCTCACACTAGCAAAAGTAGCAATTGACACTAGATGACTAGTAGTGTGCGGATGGTAAGGCCCAAAATAAAGGGCTGAACACGGGTGGACGCCCGGGATGTTAAATAAGGAAACTCTAGGACACTTTGATTGTGTGAAGTGATTGTGATGGTTTGCCGAGAAGCATGGATAGTCGGAATGACTAATGCTTGACTCGGCCAGTGATTTAGATCTTGAGGTTGCACCAGCGGGCCTGCTAGGTGTCAGACCCCAGTTGGGTGGGACTAGCTATCCCTAACCTGGTAGGTGTCCGGAGACTAGCAGACCATCCTAGTCGACGGCCTGGAGATTTTCTTGATTTACTTGTGTGTTATGAAGGTCGTACGGCCAGTATGTTACTATCTTTTTGTGGTAGGGCTAGTTAGGGCTGAACCACTAGATCATGAGCATGCCCTAAGGGTCGGGTGCCATGTTACTATCTTATAGCTAAGTGTTTGTATGTATGGTCTATACAGGACGACCCTTGAGGTCGGTTATCATATCAGAAGCAAATTATATCCCTAACTTTATATTTTGCTGCCTTATATATATATGTGATTGTTGGGAATTTACGTGGAGGTTCTGAAGAATTGCTCACTGAGTCGCATGTGGACTCACGGTTTATTTTTCTTATTTTTGCAGAGCCCAATCAGTGAGTTGAGGCTTGGAGTCAAGGTGCAGCTGGAGGGCAGGCAATGGCGTAGATCTCGTAGCAGCGTCCAGTAGTCATAGTCTAGAGGTCTAGGACTGTTGTTTTTTATACATTGAGAGTGTCTATTTGAAAACATGTATTCGACTTTAAATTTGAGTTGTTTCATATTGGGGTTGTTGTTTCGCAACTTTTCCTTTTATTAAAAAATTGTGAACTTTCTTTAAAAAATTGAATAAAGCTGCATCGTTGTTTTTATTCACGTGTTTCCGGTTTTTT
Source organism: Canna indica (assembly GCA_034359265.1). Lineage (NCBI taxonomy): Eukaryota > Viridiplantae > Streptophyta > Magnoliopsida > Zingiberales > Cannaceae > Canna > Canna indica. Next base: position 20,593,821 of record CP136892.1, read on the forward strand.
GTTAATCAGTGTATGTAGTATGCTTCAGGGTAGGACATAGACCCTGGCCGGTCACACGACCCTAAGTTGGGGTGTGCCAACACCAAACTAAAATTAACCCCTAACATTTATTCTACCGTTGATTAACTAACCCTTACATTAACACTAACCTAAATTTAATATAACAGCAAAAAATCTAATTAACCATAATTAAATCTAATTAAATTAAATATAATCTAATTTAATCTAACAGCAACATTTAATCTAATAGCAAAATTTTTTAACAAAACTAATTAACCCTAACTAAATATAATTAACAAATAACCCTAATTAATCTAACATTAACCCTAAATAATTAAATTTAATTAATCTAATTAACAAAAAAAAAAAGTAATGCTGGTGCTGGCCAAAAACCTAGGGTTTCGGCCGGCTCCGACCGGAGAGGGGAGGAAGAGCTCTCCTAGGAGAAGGCAACGAGGAGATTGGGGCCAACGTACAGCGCGTGGAGATTGGGGCTTGATCGGTGAGGGCGAGGGCGAGGGCGGCGTCTCCGTCGACGGTGGCTTGGCAGCGAGAAGGCGACGTCGGCGATAACTGGGTCAACAACAAAGAGAGAAGAGAGCGAAAGAGGAAGGGTCTAACGTGAATAAAAAAAAAAGGTTTATCACTGACGACCCCCGAGCCGTCGGTGAACTATGGATACCGATTAATTATATCATCGACGACTGACATAGCTCTCTCTAAGCCGTCGGTGATGTGTTTTTTATTTTCACGCCATCAATTAATAAGCGAAGGTTGTTGCTAGCCATGGCTAATTACTTATATAACTGACGGCCCTTTTGCCCCCGCTAAGTCGTCGCTACTACGTTATTTCATTTCACGTCCTCTGTGTGCCATCAGCTATAAGAGACGACATTGGGCGGCCGTATAAAAGCTGCGACCAATTTGGTTACATCAGCCACGACCGCTGAGGCTGTTAGGAACTCGTGAATTGTTCTGATGGCCCAGGCAGCTGTCGGTGAGCCCCATGGCTAATAACTATTATTCTAATAGTGAAGGAGTTGAGAGATCAAATTAGGGTTTCAAGAATGGTGGCTTAATGAAGCACAAGGATCTTCAAAATATAGCTCTAGGAAAGTTGGAAGAAGTGTGGAAGGCTTCTCATGGCTGATATTTATAAACCATGAGGAGAGATGGCCTCAACAACCATCCCAATGAGTAAAAATTTGGTCATTGGCGCCGCCCAGTCGGTGGCTAACCGATGGCCAGTCGATAGGCCGAGTGACCGGCCGCCGACCGGAGCACACTACCCATTTTAGGCTGTGGCCTGACGGTGGCCGGCTGATGGCCGGTCAACCGGGCCGTCGATCGCCCATCGGCCGGCACCCTGAAAATGAGTCATTTCGTGGATTTTTCTCGCGACGTTCATTTTTGAGTTTCGGGTTTCAAAGTATTGGGTTCATAAGCATCAATTTGAGAATTTACAACACATGCTAGACACCCTAAACTTAAACTCTATCTTCCGACGAAAACCCGAGCGCGTCAACTAACGTCCTTCCAATTTTCCGATTTCTCCAATATTTTCGATCGCGGACGTCGAGCGCTAACAGACTTGGAATCTGAAAGTATTTCTCAGTGAAATCATTAGTTCCATGTTTGTTATCATCAAAATCGAGATTAAGACCAATGTTGAAAATCTTAGGCCAACAATCTCCCCCTTTTTGATGATAAAAATCCTTAAGAAAATATATATATTAAAGCACAACAGATATCAAACATGGGATATCTCCCCCTATCAACATGCATATCTAAATAAATATACTCCCCCTATCTATATGCATGATTTTCCTATATTTTCTTCCCTTTAACCTATATTTTTCTCCCCATTTTTCATCAATAAAAAAGGACAAGAAAAGTCAATCAAAAGTCAAACATGGAATTCCTGTTTAAGAAAATTCTTTCAATTGGTATCAGAGCCAATCATGTTGAATCATTGAGAATTTTTATTCTACTTCGGAATTTATCTATTGTTTATCCTTATGATGCATGATGTTTGATTTCTTTGACACTATTCATGAACATTCTGTCTTGTTCATGTTTACTTGAAGAATTTACATGATGATATGAGTACAGTAGATGAGTTTTGCATTTTATTCACTGTTCATATTTACATGGAGAACTTACACGCTGCTTCGATGATTGCATCTATTGTTCATGTGTGTTTCATCACTGTTTAAGAACAAAAAATACAGAAGATTACACATGGCTTAGAAATAATTAAAAACAAAATTGCTGCCGAAAGTTTTCATCCCCTCTTCTTCTTCTCTTCTCTCGTTGGCGCCGAAATTTTTCGCGCTCCCATCCTCTCGTCGACAGCCCGACACCCAATCTTCTCTTCCCCTCATCAGGAATACGGTCGCATACCAACCGTGAGAAGGGGACGACTGGTATCGACTGTAGGAGGTGCGGCTTCTTCCGCGATCAAAGAGGGGTTTGGGGCGTTGGTCTCGACTCCTTCCCGTCTCTTTATCCTTCCGATGGTGGATGGATGCCGACGTAGTTGACATCGGAGCAGATCGGGCGGCTGCGATCCGGGAAGGGGAAGATGGCACCATCCCATTGGTGCTACTATGCTTCCGCCGTATAGAGAGGGACGGCTTGGTTGCTAGGTTGTTTCTGGCCTGAGGAAGTGAATGTCGTCGATCCTCTCGCTGCGCCGATTTGGTCTTCACATCATCGCTCGACGCTGTTGTGCTTGTCATCGGCGTATGACAGCGTGGTGATGAACTCGACGCAAGCAATACGGTGAGGAGACTCCAACGCCTTTGCATTCTCTTTGTCGCCCGAGCCGAAGGAGGGTTTACCGGCGTCTCATGAAGGGCGTAATCGGGCGGGCGCTGCTTCGGCGTGAGTGAGAGAGGCGGCGGCGGCGGCTATGTCGTGGGAGAGGGGTTAGAGAGGAGTTAGGGTTTAATAAGTTGGGTCGGATCCGGGTTAAGTAAGAAGAATTCCGGATCAATTAGTAATAAACCCAACAGTTGGGTCGGATCCGGGTTAAGCAAGTATAAATCCGGACCCATTAGAAATAAAATCCGATCCAATATTAAGTTGAAACCCGATCCATTAAGTATTAACCCGACACATTATTAAAATAAAATCCAACCCGTTAATTAAAATTTAAACCGGTTAATTAGGTCCGGTTCAATCCAATTTCGACTGGTTTAATTTAATTAGACCCGGTTCAATTTTTGGTTCATCCGGTTCACTTGAATTCAAATTGATTTGGTCAAATTGAGGTTTGGTTTATCAAGTTTGGGTCCGATTCACTCAAATTAGGGTCTGGTTCACTGAAATTATGTGTGGTTCAGTGCATTTAGGTCCGGTTCAGCACTAGTTTAGGTCAAATTTCACTTGTTCAGCGTAGGTTCAAGTCAATTTAGGCCAGTTTAGTGCACATTTTAAGCGGTTCAGTAGGTTTCTTTACCGGTTCATTAAAATTAGCATCTGGTTTAGCATAATTTCAATCGGTTCAATGCAATTAGCATTAGGTTCAACCTAATTTAGCTTTGGTTCAGCTCGATTAACATTGGTTCAACACAATTTTGATCGCTTTATTGTAGTTTGACCAATTTAACAAGAAATAAAATAATAGCCCATCATGTCTAATGTTTTGGAATATGTTGGTTTGAAACAACATCTCGCCAAAGCGAACTCTCTTGTGTAGAATTAGCATGTTTTAGAACATAAAAGATGTTAGCATGTTAGAAATTCATGCGGGTAATGATCGGCCCAAAGGAAGATTATTACTTGGTCGGATTCCTTACGTGCCTGCGGTAATAAATGTGTGATGGTCATAAGGTTTTCCATGTGGACAAGAGTCGGTCCAAAGAAAGACTTCTTGTTTGACATGACTGATTGTCAATGTTTGATTACTACATTGAGAGTACCGCTTACAAGTTGACATTTTTGTCAATGCTTGGTATCTTGTAATGGGACCTGCTAGTTATTTATTTCTTTTGCTTTAATTACTTTATTGAGCTGAATATATTAATGTTTTGTTTTATTCTTTGTTCAGCTAATATTTTTGTTTCATCAAATATTACTGCCACTCTAAGTTCTATCCATGTGCTGACTGGCACGAATTTATTCAAAACATAGAAAAAAATCATTATGATTGTTCTTGGTTGCATGGATCTAGACTTGGCACTTAGGATAACTGAGCCTGCTCTTGCATATGATAGTTCTCTTGATGACAAGAGAAAATAGGAGCAGTGGGAAAAATCCAACCGCCTAAGTCTCATGATTATGAGAAGGGCAATATTAGATTGTTTTAGAGGCGCTATATTTGAAGAGACTAATGCCAAATTGTTCCTAGATGCTCTTGAAAAACGTTTTGAGAAAAATGAGAAGGTTGAGACAAGCATGTTATTATCAAATTTAGTCTCAATGAGGTATAAAGGCAAATGGAACATTAGGGAGTACATTATGGAGATGTCAAATCTTGTCTCTAGATTAAAGGCACTTAAATTAGACCTCCCTAAGGACTTATTGGTGCATTTGGTTCTGATCTCTCTTTCGGCACAATTCAATCATTTTAAAATCAGTTATAACTGTCAAAAGGAGAAGTGAACTCTTAATGAGCTCATCTCTCATTGTGTGCAAGAGGAAGAAAGACTAAAGCAAGATAAGATTGAAAGTGCTCATTTGGCTGTGGCCTCTAAAGATAAGGGCAAGAAAAGACCTAAGACTACAGAAGCTACATATGCTCCTCAAAAGAAAAAGCAAAAGGAACAGACTAAGGTTTCTACCTGTTTCTTCTACAAGAAAAGTGGGCATGTAAAGAAAGATTGTACCAAGTACCACGCTTGGCGTGTTAAGAAGTACATTTCTCATTTTGGTTTGTTCTTAAGTTAATTCAAATTTTGTACTTATAGACACTTGGTGGATAGATTTTGGTGTATCTACTCACATAAGTGTATTTATGCAGGATTACTTGAGCTGCCAACTGCCGAGTGATGCTGAAAGATTCATCTTTGTGGGCGATGGCAAATCAGCTAAAGTTGAAGCTATAGACTTTTTTAGGTTATTGTTTAGGATTGATTATTATTTAGAAATTGAGAGAGACTTTTGTAGTTCCATCTTTTAGATAGATTTTGATTCCTATCTCTGTTTTGGATAAATAAAGTTGTTCTTGTTCATTTGGAAATAGAAAATTTAGTCTTTATCTTAATTCTATTTTTGCTGGTACCATTTATGTCGTATTTAAATAATCTTTATATGCTTGATGTAATTGCTTTATCTAATGAAATCATGCATACCAACTCAAAAGGTACAAAAAAAAAATTAGCTGATAAGAATTCTATTATGATATGACATAAGCACTTAGGTAATATATCCAAGTATAGGATACAGAGGCTTGTGTCTAATAGAATTCTTGTTATTCCTGATGCTACGGACTTTGATGTCCATACTGAATGCATTAAGGGAAAACAAACAAACATTAGGGTTATGGTACTAATAGGAGTTCAAACGTCTTAGAATGTAATTATACGAGTGTTTATTGACCTTTCCCTATGGCTTCTTGGAATGGTCAAATAATATTTCTATGTTCATAGACAATTACTCCATATACGGGTACCTATATCTAAATAGTGAGAAGTCTAATTAATTTTAAGACTGCTGCTTATATTCTGATTAAAGTACCATCTATAACAGTAGATAGAAACCCTTATATATTATGGATGGGCAAGAAGCCCATACTAAATATTTGAGGTTGTTCAGCTGAGACTAGACCATATTGATCAAAGGAAAAATCACTGGAACAGTCCGTTGCTACTTTATTGGGTACTTTGATAGGTCTACGGGATATTATAGAATAATTTTGATATAAGTAATACCCAGTTCATTGAATTTATTAAGTTTGCGGGGAGATAAAGATATTCTTTAGGAATCTACCCATGAAGTACAAACTCAATGACCTCTAGAACTAATGCTTCCAGTTAGAGGTATTATAAATTTATCAAATTATTATCTCATTTTGTTTTGAGATAAATATGGTTGATGAATGCATATACATTGAGTTCAGTGGGAGCAAGATTATTATCTTATGTTCCCCTATTGCTAAAAGACGTAATTTTAGTCTCAAATCGTGCCCTAAGGACAAAATTGAGCAGGAGAAAATATAGAAGATTCCATATGCGTCTACTACAGAGAATCTGAGGTATGCTCAAGAAAGTACGCGTTTGGATATTGCGTACACTTAAGGGATATTAGACATATATCTAAGTAATTCCATAATGGATCATAAGAAAGCAGCCAAACGGGTTATATGATATCTACAGAGAATAAAACATTACATATAGAAAATCAGATCAGTAGGAGATCATTGGCTATATATTCTTTATTTGGATGGAGTGTAATGCCTAGATCTTTAATAACAGCTCTAGAAGACCAAAATTATTAATGGCGTTCCTTGCTTGGGCGACAACCGTTTTCATCACACTGTAGAGAGCCTATTATTGTCATTGAGTGGTTAGAGGCATTTATTAGTGCCCCCTCTTTCGTTCTGTTTCTATGTATATATTTTAACTTTCGTTCGTTTGCTCTCAACTACAAAAGAAGCTATCATTTGTTGAATGCAATTGCATTTGAATTCTCTCTTCCTTCCCGACTCTATATATACTAGTCTACTAATACTTGCATCGTCCTCTCTCTCCTATACTCATATTCATTCTCTCTCTCTCTCTCTCTCATGGGAACTCAAGCAACATCACCATCAAAAAACCACGCAAGGAACCAGTGTAAGGTATGGAGAAGAACCTTTTTGTTAAATTATCCTTGTAGTCCTCCCTCTTCCTATGATTTTCAATGGATATATTTGCTACATAATTAAGATTATTTCAGCAAAACGAAGTTAAAGAAAGCAAAATGAAGATGTTTTACCTTTTTTATGTTGCATCGAAAGTTATTCTACTTTATGAGCTTTCTTGCTTCATAGACAAAGGGAGATAGGATAAGAGATGGATTTTAATCCATTATTTGCTTAGTGCATGAATTAAAAGAAAATATGATTGAAGGTATATAAAAATGATATGATATCTAGAGAAAACCGGATTTAAAAAAACACATTCAATACTTCTACCTTTCATTTGCAATCCTATCCAATATAATCCAATGAAGCAACCAAATCATGTATGCATTTCTCTTCTAAGAGAGAGAGAGAGAGAGATTGTAAAAGTCCCCTCTAAAAAATAATAATGAGATGAATGATTTTTAAGTCACTACATATGAAAACAAATTCATAATCTTTAACTATTATTCCAAAATTTCTATTTTTTTTCCTAGACATATAGAGATATAAAAAATTCAACAGAATCTACCTTTACATGCATATTGAGTGTAATTTTTTTAAGTTAAAGGGGGCATGAATGTCTTTGATGAATCCAATCTTTTGAAAAAACTTAATTGTTGAGTTCAATCAAATATTGAAATAAGCACTTGAAAATCAAATATTCCTGAAGTGCGTATGTATTTTACTCTTTCTTCCATACATAAATGATCTAAGACATAATAAATACATCTATTAATAAAGATTAGAAAAAACAAACTACTTAGCTATTAGACCGGTTATAATTACAAAAAGATTTTCTAAAAGAACAAATGTGACATTATTCATTTTCGTAATCGATTTAATTTTCTTGTCATTTTAAGAGTTAATTGGCCCTATATCTAAATCTTGATATTTTAATAATAAATTAGTGGATACTACTTTAATTTCATTTAAAAAAGAAGCAAATAGCACTATTGTTTTGTTAACTTATTGCTTATAGAGCAAGAAAGAGAAATCGGTCGAAGATTGGCTTCCCATCACATCGTCGAGGAATGCCAAGTGGTGGTACTCTGCTTTCCATAATGTCACCGCCATGGTTGGTGCTGGTGTCCTCACTTTGCCCTACGCCATGGCTGGACTCGGATGGTACACGTATTCATCATAAAACATATATAATTCTTTTTCTAATTTTGTTGACATGAAACAATCAATATTGCTTCCAATTCAATAGGGGCCCTGGAATTGTCGTGCTCATCCTTTCGTGGATCATCACTCTATATACCCTATGGCAAATGGTGGAGATGCATGAGATGGTCCCAGGAAAGCGGTTCGATCGCTACCATGAGCTAGGTCAACATGCCTTCGGCGAGAAGCTAGGCCTCTGGATCGTTGTCCCACAACAACTCATTGTCGAAGTCGGAACCAACATCGTCTACATGGTCACCGGTGGCAAATCCTTGCAGAAGTTCCACGACACTGTATGCTCTGACTGCAAGAAAATCAAGCTCACTTACTTCATCATGATCTTCGCCTCTGTCCATTTCGTTCTCTCCCAGCTCCCTAACTTCAACTCCATCTCTGGCATATCCTTCGCTGCTGCAGTCATGTCTCTAAGGTACATAACTTTCAAATAACAAAAAACATTCAATTTGAACAACACAATAGTATTAACACAACTTAAATAAAATCTTTTGCAGTTATTCCACCATTGCTTGGGGGGCTTCCTTGGATAAGGGTAAGGTAGAGAATGTAGAGTATGGACATAAAGGTTCGAGCCAAGTAGAGACTACGTTTAACTTCTTGAGTGCATTGGGAGATGTTGCATTTGCATACGCTGGTCACAATGTGGTGTTGGAAATCCAAGCCACCATTCCCTCAACCCCGGAAAAGCCTTCTAAGAAGCCCATGTGGAAAGGTGTCATCATTGCCTACGTTGTTGTAGCTCTATGCTACTTTCCTGTCGCTATTGTTGGGTATTGGGTGTTCGGCAACAGTGTCGATGACAACATCCTCATCACCCTCAATAAGCCTAAATGGCTCATTGCCATGGCTAACATGATGGTTGTCGTCCACGTTATTGGTAGCTACCAGGTAATTGTTAATATTAGCTTGATTATTGAAGACACTACAAACATAATATTAAATCCTTGATTTCAACATCTTACAATGATGGATGCAGATTTATGCCATGCCTGTCTTCGATATGATTGAAACAATGCTTGTGAAAAAACTCCACTTCACTCCAGGACTAACTCTTCGCCTTATAGCACGCTCAGTTTATGTTGGTAAGCATTCATTTTCCTTCAATTAAACCATGCTTGTTTCTTTTATAGTCTTGATGAGCTTAGCAATTCTTACCTCATTTTGCAGCATTTACCATGTTCGTTGGCATGACTTTCCCTTTCTTTGGTGCATTACTTGGTTTCTTTGGTGGTTTTGCATTAGCCCCGACTACATTCTTCGTAAGCTTTCATTACAAAACATGAAACAATGAGTGTAAACCATATTAGATAAGATAGTCCATAGATCAAAAAATAAATCAAACAAATTAAACTATAATTCTGAGTGATCTTTTGTCCTCTTCAGCTTCCTTGCATTATGTGGCTCGCAATTTACAAGCCTAGAAGGTTCAGCTTGTCTTGGATCACTAACTGGGTAAGAAGTTAGATAACTCTACAACATTATTTCCATTGATTCTACATTGAAGAAATCACATCTAACAATTTTTTTTTTGTCAGATTTGCATTATACTAGGAGTTCTATTGATGGTTCTATCACCCATTGGTGGACTACGACATATTATCATAATGGCGAAGACTTATGAGTTTTACTCATAAGTTGACATAGATTCATACACAAATCAATTTGATGTCATATATCGAAGTCCAAATCACACAACATCAATTTGGAGATAAGAGCTATTCACAATGAAATATATTATGTAATGTGAATTAATTAATGATTGAGGAGAAAGAAGTGACAAATCACTTCTACTATTTATAGTGTAGTTGGTGTTTTAATTTCTTCTCACTAAGCAATATTGCCTTCACGAATTTCTTTCTACATTGGTAACTTCTATTACATCCTATTCAGGTGCAAGATCTTTGACCCTATGTATTATGTGAATCAAAGTAAGCATTTGGTTTAACAATATACTTTTTTTTCTTATGATTTGTTGATTTGATTCCTTGAGTAAAACGAAGAGAGTAATAAATAAGCTCATTGGACCATAGCTTAATCTTGCTCAAATTTGTTTGTCAAATATTTTTTAAGCCATATTAGACTGAAATTGTAATTAAAGGAGTCATATGTAATCATTCCATTAATCAACTACATGATCGGAGAGAGTTGTAGAACTCCATATTGCTTAACGTTCTACTATACATACAACAAAGACAACAAGCTAAAAGTACCTGTGTTTTGGGTGCTTTGGTTCCTAAAAGAAAACAAAGGTGGGTGACAGAGACATTACAAATTACAAGAAGACATTGAACACCTCACGATATTGAGGAAACATGTAAAATCTAAAGTTTGACATGTCCATATCCTACATAATTACTTATCACGAAATACAAAGGCAATCACATAACCACCAAATTAAGCATCCTATATATATATATATATATATGCAAATTAATCGTTAAATAATTAAAGACTATGATTTCACCATGCAAACATGCTTCAGCACAACATGAGGATTTTATTGTATTTTTTAGCTATAAATATAACTCAAAAAAGTGCACATTTTCTATCCTAGTTTGGTATCAAGTTGTTGACATATTTTTCTAAATAAATTATTACATTTTGATACATCAAAAGGAGACTTAGTGATTTGGCTATGGAAAGGTCATGCATCTAAGAAACCAATTTGGCAAGAAAATGTGCATCCACTGATCGAAATATTATGTTGCACTGGTTTCATATATATATATATATATCACCATGAACGGTATCTTCATGCTTTTCTCAGGGGTTTTAATGGTATCATCTAATCAAATAAACTTAGTTGGCATAATAATGTCTCCCCTAAAGTTGGTTAGGATTGTTATAGGCTATAGACTTTCGTGGGTGAAGCCCATTACATATAGTGTTGGTAACAAGAATATGTTCACCAAGCTTGTACTCTAAAACCTTCATGAAGTTATAGCCCAATACTTCGGTAATGATGAGAAAGACATTCACTTGATGATTTTTATCTTTGTTGGCATTTGGGTAAGAATTTAAACATGGCTTGTTGAATGGTGAGGAGATCATGATCATATATCACATCAATCACTTGCAGAGTGGAGTCATTCTCTTGTACTATTTGACTAAGTGTTAGTGGTAGAGACCTTAATTTGGGTGTTGACACTAGCCATTTGTTCCGATGCTTGTCTATGTCCTTGACAATCTTTCATATTATGAGCATAATCTTGATCCTTAGTCGCAATATTTTGATCGATCTACTTTACAACCTATGAAAAAGCAAATGCCTAAAAGGAAAGTAGCACCGATAGCTAGAGGAAGAAGATGTTGGAGAAATGGTCACACTAGAGGGGGGGTGAATAGTGTGTTATTTAATCTTTTAGCCTAATTTTAATTTTAATCGTTTCATAAACTACTTAGGTAATTTATCAATTCAAGAAATAAGATGAAACAATAAATACGACAATTAAGTACAAACACAAAAGCGAATGCAAAAACAATTATTTATTATAGTTCGGCAACACCGCCTACTCCACTACCTAAGCAATGTGCTTAGGATTTCACTCACAAATCCACTATGTTAAGGGTAGTTTACAATCGAGGACCTTTCACCGGAAAGACCTTACACTCACTTGAAAGGCACTTCCACACCCAAAATTATCCACCTTCACACCAAGTGAGCTTTCCCACCTCAATTCCAAAGGAACACTCCTAACCTAGCTTACACAAGTGGATTTATACTTTCTATACCAAGGTAATCACCAAATCATAAGACCACACACTAGGTCTTCTTACACACTTGAGTATTCAATTTAAAACGAAACAAAAATGCATTTAACATAAAAGGAGAGTGTAAATAACTTATCACAACAAGAACAACTCATCTTCTTGAGCCTAGCAACCTTGAATAGCCCTCCAATGATGATTCACTTTCGAATAAGGGATCAAGAGCTAAAAATGAAGCATAGGTCGAATGAAAGCTTGGGGGTTTATAGGCTGTAGAAAAGTGGGGATCGAGTGGAGATCGCCCAACGTGAAAAATTTTTTGCCCGTTATACGCCCGGTCGATCACCGGCTAATGGCCGGTCGACCGCCTGAGTGGCCAGCCATCGACCACGAGGTCATTGCCAATTTGAGTTTTTTTGGCAGAGGTCAAAAATTGGCAATGACCTCGCGGTCGATCGGGCAGCGACCGATGCTCATCCAGGTTGAGTTTTTTTATTGTTTTGAGTTTCTGCTTACAAAATAAGTAAATAAACAAACGTGGGAACTAGTGAGTGGTTCTAACGAACCTCCACCTAAATCCTAAACATAAGCATGAAACAGAAGAAAAAAAACATGCTACCATATTCATACACACAGAAATTTATTACATCAGTCGACCGATTGGCTCGTCTACTAAGATATGAATATTCGGTCAGGTGGAGCGCCCGACTACAAATGATATCAGGCCTCAACTGGCCATGCCCTCAAGCGGTTTATGTTATCATGCACAAACATTCGACCTGCAAGAAGCATTACCTGGTTGGGATTCGTCCATCCAACCTTAACTAGAAAATTTAACACTGGTTGGGATTCACCTGTCCAACCACTCAGGCCTGCACCTGCATCTAGCCCTTTCGTGGACTCCCTAAGTCAAGCCTTTAGGTACCTCCCTTTCCTAAAAGGTGTAAGGTAATACTTAACATCCTATAGAGCATAATTCAGTGTCCCTATTGTAATGCTTCTATGTTGACATTTAGAATTTGACTCTACTTTCAACTGACATCCATGAGTAGGACATGCCACAATGTCATAGACTACATATAAAAAATGTCTCTATAGTTCATCTATCCTTGAAGTATCATTTATATTATAAGTGATGCCTTATAATTAAAATCCTTGAGGTTAATTTCAGTGTGTTTATTTTGTTCATAGCGTCCCCAACTTGGGACAGCACAACAAACAATTTCAGCTTGAAGCCAAAAAATTTCAGCAATTAATAAATTAATTACAGCATCTAATAATTCAATTTCTGCAAATAATAATAATTTAATTACAACACCTAATAAATCAATTCCTGCAAATAAACAATTTAATTACAGCACCTAATAAATCAATTTCTGTAATAAATAATTTAATTACAGCACTTAATAAATCAATTTCTGTAACAAATAATTTAATTACAGCACCTAATTAATAAATCAATTCCTGCAATTAAATAATTTAATTACAGCGCCTAATTTCCTAATATCCTAACAAAAATATAATTTCCATTACCATTGAGCACATCAATACTTATGATCAATTAGCTTTTAGGTATGCCTTCAATGAACGGATGACCTGCTTCCTGGAGTAACTCATTCATGGTTCCATGAATATTTATCTTAGAAAAGAAGATAATTGATTTCTTTTAGGATGCCACTGCAGCATACTATGTTCGACCTTCTTAATATATTGCAACAGTTTTTTTTTTGTCTTATCTCCACTATAAATTACGCCAAGTTTGCATATGAATAGATGATCTTACTTAAAAGGTCTTTGAATCGGTTGCTACAATTTAAGCAATTAACAATTACAGAAATTGTAGATATAAAAGAGCAGCTTCATTAAGATAGCAAATGAAATATCAATGGAGGAATAATAGCGGTCAGGAACATTATTCAGACAATGCAATAACATAAAATTTCCAATAAGAACATAAAACTTTAAAGACAAAAAAACCATTTGCAATGTAGTCTATGAAATAGGAAGGATGTTTCTTTTAGTGGAGTTAATCTCAATTGAAGACTCAATTCAAGGATTTAATCTCGAATTCAAGAACCAATCAAGAAAAAAAATTCAAATTTTTCCACCTCAATTAGGGCCGGCAGCCATAGAGAATTTACAAGGGATTGAGGAGAAATCCACTCACCTTAACTAACGAAATGAAGGGAAGTAGACAGGGATGAAGCCTCGCACGACGATCTCCGATGACAGCGAGCAACTCCGGCCAAAGCTAGGTGGTGACACCTCCCCTCCTCTTCCTTGCGATGGCGTGCATGCGGCGCTGAGGGTGGGGGTTTATAAACCCTCCCCCCTTTTTTCTTTTTTCTTTTTCCAATTCTATCATCCTCTCACTTAAACTCTTAACCCGACTTGAGTCGTATTCGAGTCGAGCTCCGATCGAGTCCGCGAACTCGGCTCAACCCGAAATAAATCCAACAGCCCAAAAATATCTTAATTAACAAAAATTAAGAGCACTTAAATTATTAACTACTCACCCGAGCCCTTAAATTTGCGCCAGCTCGTCACTCGCCTCAGCTCTTCACCGAATTAGCCGGATAAAACAACAACGAAAATATTTGTTAAAATTTTTAGGTATTACATTATTGAGAGAATTAGAGTAGAAGGGTGAAACCCTCGGCCAACAGAAGATGCATAGAGCCCTCTAATTCTTCTAATCCACCATCACAACCTTACCATATCCACACAAATGATGACATTCTCAATGCTTCATTTGAACCACCTAGCAAATCATCAATGACTATGGTTTGCTCGAAATATGTGCTATTATTCAATCAAAGGAGGCTCATTGCCCTATGATATGCTCTTCATTTTCTTATGGCTCGTTTGCTTTGTTAAATATGATAGGATACAATAGGATAACAAATGAGTTGGTATTCTGGTGTTCACCATTTATAATATTGGATCGGGTCCAGAAGCGCCCACACTCATGAACCACACTCAAGTCAAGCCAAACACCATCTAGCTCAGGGACTCCACCCGGCAAAACAAGGACACCCACGTCCTTCATTAACTACCAAGGATACGACAATAATGAGCCCGACATCTCTGGGATAAAGCTCGACCAATTCCAGGTAGATCCCTATGATATTCTAGGAGACATCCCTAACCTGCACTATAAACAGACACGACACACATCTGGTATCCCTAACCTGATCGTAGGTTCTGCGTCTGGCGGTCGACCCGTCGGTCAATTGCACAGAGAGAAAATGGCATCGGTCGCTCGAGCGATCGATCGGCCAATCGATCAAGCGTTTGTAACAGATAGTTTTTTACCCGTTGAGCTGCCGTTTCATTGAGAGGTATAAATATCATTCATCTAACCTCTAAAACTTCACTTCTCCCACTCTTACAGATTTGATTGAGCCTTCTAAACGGACATTTGAGCCTTCAAAGGATTGATCAACAACGCTTTGTTCTTCCATGAACATTTTCTCAAGCACCCACCTTTCTTTCTCAACTCGGGTTTTAATACGAGATCTATTTCTTGGCGAGTTGAAGGCGTCGAAGGCTTGGAAAAGAACACTTGATCTTGGTTTCATTTCTAAGCTCTTTTCATTGTAATTTTAACTATTTATTTGAACTTGTCTTTATTAGATTTGAGATTGTGAAGACCTAGGTTGTTAGGTCTTGTGTGGAAATGGTATCCTTGGTATAGAAGGAGTAAAGCCACTTGTGTAAACAAAGTTTACTAGGATTAGTTGAGTTGTCCCTTAGGTTGAGGTGGAAGAGTGCTCTCGGTAAGAAGGCGGAGACTTCCGGGTGTGGAAGTACCTTAGGTTGAGAGTGAGACTCTTTGAGTCAAAGTACTTTGTGTAAGGGAAACATCATTAATCTAGTAAAACTAAGTTTGGAAATCCTAAACGGGGTGCTTAGGTAGTGGAGTAGGCATTGGGGCCGAACCACTATAAATTTATGTGTTTGCATTGATTTATTGGTTGTATTTATTGCTTTACTATTTATCACTTCCGCATCTAATCATTTAACTGTAAATTGCCTAAATAAGTAATCATACGAATAAAATTGAAATTAGGCAATAAGAATTAGATAACACACTATCCATCCCCCCCCTCTATTGTTGCAATTTCGACTACATTTGTTGTCAGAGTGGGTCATGGATTGAGATTTCAGTCTCGATCCGAAAATGGCACTAGAGTTGGTAGCGTCTACACCTCCTAGGTTCGATGTGTCTAACTTTGGTCTTTGGAAGGGTAGAATGTACACTTTCCTAAAGACTCAAGGCTTAGGTGTTTTTAATATGGTAAAGTCAAAATACATAAAACCTAAGGAAAATATGAATGCATGGACCCAAGAACTAATTGATAGGTTTGAATTAAATGCTAAAGCTACAAACTGCATCTTTTGTTCTTTGGAAAATAATGTCTTTGAAAAGATCATGCATTGTACTTCCGCATTCGATATTTGGGCTATCTTAAACATGCTTTATAATTTTGCAAAAACCGAAGAGCTCAATATATTTGATGAGGGGAGTAATGACAATTGTCATCCACCCAATACTAATATGGTTTTTGAAGCCCATAATGCCTCTAGTCATAGGAGCACTAAAAGTCGGAAAAGGAAGGTGATTGCCTTGTGTGCAACGAAAAGGGCATGTGAAGAAGAATTACCCTACCACGAAAAACAAGGCAAAGAGAAGGTCAAATGCTTCCACATCATCCTACTCAAGTGAAGCATCCTCCTTTCATGACAATGAAGCCATCTCAAAAGAATGCCTCATGAATGATAACAATGAGGTACACTCCAGTTCTTCTAGTCATGTTAATAATAATGATAGTATTAACTCATCTAGTTCTCATGATTTTGATGAATTGATGGATGAGTATAAAATCATGTATGCCTTGCTCTTAAAAAAGGATAAGGAAAACAAAAGGATTAAAAATAAGAATTCTAGACTTAGTTCATATGTGCATGCTCTAGAATTAGAAAATGAGAAATTGAAATCTAGCTCATTTGATCCTTGTTGAAACTTGAGCTTAAGGACTTAAAGCTTGAAAATGAAAACTTGAAAAATGGTTTCAAAATTAAGAATGAGATTTTGAAAAATGAAAACTCAAAAATCAAAAAAGAAAATTATATGTTGAAATCTCAAATGCATGCTTTACATAACTCCATGATTGATTTGAAAAATGAGGTTCTAAACCTAAACAAGAAAATGAATGAAATGAAAAATATTTCCTCATTTAAGAATTTTTAATAGAAATGATTTTTCAAAAAGGAATATTTATGCTAATGTTAAATCTCATGTTAAACATTCTACTTTTAAACCTCATGATCATAAGAAGAGGAATGATGTTTCCAAGAATGCTTATACTCATCATGTTTCACATGACAAGCATTCTAATAATAAATCTTATGTCCATAGCAAAAATAAAAAGAAATTTAATGGACATTGCTTTTGTTGTGGTTCATATGGCCATGCAATCTACGATTGTGCATTTAAGAAGAATCCAAGTGTTGCTAAGACACTTTGGATACCTAGGCCAACTGATCCCCAAGGACCCAAAGCCATTTGGGTACTAAAGGTTTCTTGCTCCATTATAGGGGGAGCTACCACACAAGGGTAAAGAAAATTGAAGAATTGAAGTTGACCATGGACTTCAATGAAGAATCCATCTTTGGTTGCAACTTCAAGCTATCATGATGCCTTGGGTATGAAAATTGGCATCAAAGACTTTGGTATCATCTCCTATACCCTCTTGCTTAAATTATAGTTGAAGTTTGATATATGCTTAATATTAGTAGATTTTCCTCTCTTGATAAAGTTTCAAAAACATTTTTGATTTTTGATTTCCGGTCTCCTCAGAGACCTATGTGGCCTGTAATGGGCCTAAGAGACCTTGCGGTTCTAAATCATAGGCTCATTGTGACCTTTTGGTTTTCAACTAATAGGAAGGGTTGGAGATCATGTTTTCATATTTATTATCTTTGTGATCTCTTAAAATTCGTTTTGGTATGACTAGATTTTATTTAAAATTTTTGAAAAGTTTCATCAAGAACCTAATTTATAATGGAATTTTGAAGTTAGATTTTGAGAACACAAAGTATCATCCTTCTTGAAATATCAATCTTTTCGATACTTTGATTTTTCTTCAAAAAATTCAAATGAAAACTTATGTATACCATTTGGATTCCATTTCTAATACCATTCACACAATTTCTTGAGTAAAATCATTTCTAGGAATGATTTTGATATCTTGGATGATAGCTAGAAATAGCTAGGAATGAAAAATGAGCTTAGAAAATTCATTTTGAGTTCAAACTTGATACATACATTTCAAATAATAATTAAAATTCATTTCAAATGACAATTCAACAATTGGTATAAAAAAATTTCGTCCAAAAATTGGTATAAAAAATTTTCGTCGAAAATATGATTTTGTATAGACTTCAGAGTTTGATTTTTGAAAACATGAAGTATAGTTTAACCTAATTCAACAACATAACTTAAAAATTTCATCTTAAGCCCAAACTTGATTCATAGACTTACATTCTCTCATGTTTGATGTCTAGATGCCTAAATATGAGAAAACATGAGTAGATAGCAAAACTTGATACTTAGCCATTTTCATGTTTTCATGCTTAATTCGAATGAAACAATTGGTATTTTGAAAGTTTGAATGAAATCTAAAAATGTCATGAAAAATATATGAGTACATTCATACTTCAACAATTGGTATCATACTTGAGTGCATACATGATTTAGGTTTGGATTCTATCTATCACTCTTTGATATCATGTATGATTTAAGTTTCATGTTAAATATTTTTTTTCATCCCTTTGCTTGAGATTTTCATGTGTCATGAAAAATAATCTTTAGAGTCTCAACTTCATAAAATAAATAGTTGTTTTTCATCCCTTTGACTAGGTTGACCTTTCTTGCCCTTTTTGATTGATGTCAAAAGGGGGAGAAAAGTATAGGAAAAAAGGGGAGAAAATTATAGGTAAATGGGGAGAAAATTATAGGTAAAGGGGAGGAAAATATAGGAAATCCATGCATATAGATAGGGGGAGAAACCCCTTAGTTGATATCCTATATGTTTTAATGAATATATTTTCTTAATGATGTTTGTCATCATCAAAAAGGGGGAGATTGTTGGCTTTAGGTTTTCAACCTTGGTCTTAATCTTGGTTTTGATGATAACAAACATGGAACTAATATTTCGTTGAGAAATCTTTCAGGTTCCATATCGAGTAATGTTCCATGTCCTCGATCGGATAAATCAGAGAAATCGATAAATCGGAAGGACATTGACCGTCGCGCTCGGGTTCGACTTGGAATTTTGGTCGACCGGGCGATCGACTGAATAGGGTTATAAAAATGGCAGTAGCCATCTCGGTCGACCGAAGGATGCTGCAAAGTGGCAGTAGCTACTTCGGTCAATCGGGCGGTCGATCGATTGAAGCCAAAATTTGGCAGAGGACGCAACAAACTTGCGTCGGTCGACCGATGGGTTGACCGGATTGCGGATCACAGGTTTTGCGTCTGGTGGTCGACCCGTCGGTCGATCGCAAAGAGAGAAAATGGTAGCGGTCGATCGGTCGGTCGATCGGTCGGTCGACCGGCCAATCGACTGAGCATTTGTAACAGATAGTTTTCTACCCGTTGAGCTATCGTTTCTTTGAGAGGTATAAATATCATTCATCTAACCTCTAAAACTTCACTTCTCCCACTCTTACAGATTTGATTGAGCCTTCTAAAGGGAGATTTGAGCCTTCAAAGGAATGATCAACATCGCTCTGTTCTTCCGTGAACATTTTCTCAAGCGCCCACCTTTCTTCCTCAACTCGGGTTTTAATACGAGCTCTATTTCTTGGCGAGTTGAAGGTGTCGAAGGCTTGGAAAATAGCACTTGATCTTGGTTTCATTTCTAAGCTCTTTTCATTGTAATTTTAACTATTTATTTGAACATGTCTTTATTGGATTTGAGATTGTGAAGACCTAGGTTGTTAGGTCTTGTGTGGAAGTGGTATCCTTGGTGTAGAAGGAGTAAAGCCACTTGTGTAAAAAAAGTTTACTAGGATTAGTTGAGTTGTCCCTTAGGTTGAGGTGGAAGAGTGCTCTCGGTAAGAAGGCGGAGATTTCCAGGTGTGGAAGTGCCTTAGGTTGAGAGTGAGACTCTTCGAGTCAAAGTTCTCTTTGTAAGGGAAATATCATTAATCTAGTAAAACTAAGTTTAGAAATCCTAAGCGGGGTGCTTAGGTAGTGGAGTAGGCATTGGGGCCGAACCACTATAAATTTTTGTGTTTGCATTGATTTATTGGTTGTATTTATTACTTACTATTTATCACTTTCGCATCTAATCATTCAATCGTAAATTTCCCAAATAAGTAATCATATGAATAAAATTGAAATTAGGCAATGAGAATTAGATAACATACTTTTCGGCCCCACTCTAGTGTTGCCATTTTGACTACAGGTAACTCTTTACCGATCACATCACTATGTGACTTCCATATGTTTTTGCCTCTAGGGCATCCAAGCCCTAGTTGAGTCGGACCCATCATTCATATGCCCTAGTGAGAAAACAACCACCCTTGAGTGTAGCTCAACAAGGTAAGTCACCTTCAAGCCGATAGCAAAGACACAAGTCGGATACGTGCCTTATGAGGTACAATATGTCTATCAGCACAAAAGGCCTTGTGTGTACACAACAAACCCGTTATGACAATTGTTCCTCATAACTATGGAAGACGTGACCGATATTCTTAACATCTTAGCCATTCTGTTAGGGACTTTTCGATTTGCCCGAGCAACGACGAATCATGGTGGAATGTTTCCTATATGTTTGTAAATATGTTTTCGTGTCCATGTAATTTTGCCTTTTATTATAGTTCGTACTTGTAAAATCTCTTGTGCGATCCCCGGGTGCCCACGGTATGAGTTGGATACATTTTGAGGTCATTCGACGCTTGGTGAGTGCATTACGGCTAAGCCAAGCAGTTTTGCTGCATTCGTCAAGGTCGTGGCCATAAAAAATCACCATCTTGCATGACCATGATTTTTTCATGCTCCTCGTGCTTTTGGGAACCTTGGGGATGGAACTTGGGGGTTAGGGGTCTCTTGTATAATGTAGGAGAGCGTTGGCAAACAAAACGGTTGTCCTGGGCGGAGACCAATGAGTGGCCCATATGGGCATGCGACATGTCGATCTTCGCCCAAGACAATTGCGGAGCTCGTCCTACACCAAGTTTTATATTTTGTTGTGTCTATAGTTATTTAGTTGTTGTTTTACTATACGCCTTCAATACCATTCGGCCAACATGGTCTTTTTGGGGCGCGGATATGGAGCGCAAGGTTGGCACGTGGACCAATGTATGCCCCGTGATGTTAAGTAGGGAAGCTCAATTCGGGATGGATTCGATATGATAGGCTTATCCCTTGCACGGGATGCAAGGATGCCGCATAGGTTCTTTCGCACTAAATAATTGGCCCATGACAGTTGGTATTAGAGCAAAGTTGGTATGAGAATGAGAATTGCAAACCTCCAACAGAGAATGCCCTCGATGTAGACATAGCCGACGTACATTCCATTTGTGACACTCGAGTTGCTGATGCAGTGAACCCAGTTGATGAACCTTTCGACTGTTGTATTCGGGGAGGCAAGCATGCATTGATTGATGTGAAGATTGTGACTTTTGCACAGGGCGGATGTGCCCCTAAGACGTAAAGTCATTTTCACGCAGAGCATATGGCTCTTAAGTCGTGTGTGTAGAGCAGATATCTCAAAAGACACATAGTGGTGCGTAGAGCAGACTCTCTCATAAGACGCAAAGTCCTGCGCACAGCAGATCTTCAGTAAGACGCATATGGTGTGCAAAGCAGACTCTCTCATAAGACGCGAGGATAGTGCACAGGGCGTTGTCCCCTAAGATGCAGCGCAGAGCCGATGGCTCGTTAGTCGCCAAGGATGGTGCGCAGGGCGATGTCCCCTAAGACGCAGCACAAAGTCGATGGCTCGTGAGTCACCAAGTTTGCGCGCAGGGCTGATGACCCCTATGATGCAGCGCATAGCATATTGCTTGTGAGATGCCAAGTTGGTGCGCAGGGCTGATGTCCCCTAAGTCGCATGGTTGGTGCGCTTATCAAGACAACCTTTAAGATGCAAGATTGAAAAATCTGAACCAAGCACTAGTGAAGAACAGTTGTGGTGTGGCAGCAATGCTCTTAGTGCGGAGAGTTGGTGGACGTTGTGATCCGATTGGAGAAAATCCGTCAAGTCGTGATTCCAGGAGCGGCATAAGACTTGTAGCTCGTTTAGATGGGCACGAAGGAGGGCGCCATGACCTCTGCGGGGGACAAGTGAGCATGCAGTGATCCGTAAGAGTTGAAGCTCATTGAGATGGGCTCGAAGAAGGGCGCAATGACTCCTGTGGGGGGCAAGTGAACAAGCAGTGATCGACTCAAAGCTGCGATGGAGACAATGCTCTAGTGTGGTGCGGCCACGGAACTACTCATCACTTGGGTGTTGAACAATGACACCCAGATGTTATCCGAGATAAGCATTGCTCGAATGCTCATTAAGTCTGGGACTTTTCATTGCCCAACAAAAAAGGAACTTGGTGAATTGAGTAATCTTTTCTTGGGTTCCTTCGCGCGAGCGTTGCTCAACGGTGCTCGTGTGCCCCACAAAGTCTGGACCCTCATAGCCCAGCAACACCGAGACTTGGTGAACCCAGTAGCTATTTCTCGGTGTCCATTCAAACGAGCGTTGCACAACGACACTCGTTTGCTCCACAAGTCTAGGACTTTCATTGCCCAGCAATGAGTTTGGAAATCTTAAAGCCCTTTCTCGCAACAACAAGAGATGATGAAATTCAATGATGTTCCAATTAGTCATTTCTTGGTGATGGACTTTACGACGAAATTTGAAATGTTGCGGCGCCATTGCGGCTTGTCGTTACTCAGGCGATATTCCCTTCGACTACTTGTGAAGAATTCACTTCAGCAATTGCAGCCTGTGCCAGAAAGGCGATGCGGCCGAGGCGAGTTCGACGAGGACGTCAAAGCTTGAAGTGGTGGAGGATGTTAGGGACTTTTTGATTTGCCCGAGCAACGATGAATCATGGCGGAATATTCCCTACATGTTTGTAAATATATTTTCGGGTCCATATAATTTTTCCTTTTATTATAGTTCGTAGTTGTAAAATCTCTTGTGCGATCCACGGGGGCCCACGGTACGAGTTGGATACATTTCGAGGTCATTCAACGCTTGGTGCGTGCGTTACGGCTAAGCCGAGCAGTTTTGCTGCATTCGTCAAGGTTGTGGCCATGGAAATCACCATCTTGCATGACCATGATTTTTTCATGCTCCTTGTGCTTTTGGGAACCTTGGGGGTGACACTTGGGGGTTAGGGGTCTCTTGTATAATGTAGGAGAGCGTTGGCAAACAAAATGGTTGTCTTGGGCGGAGACCAACGAGTGGCCCATATGGGCATGCGACATGTCGACCTTCGCCCAAGACAATTGCGGAGCTCGTCGTACACCAAGTTTTATATTCTGACTTGAGTGTCGGAGTATCTTTTGCAAGTCCCCCTGTGACTCGAATGACCTACACTAGAGGGGGGGGGTGAATAGTGTGTTTACTAAAAACTTAACCTAA
Source organism: Canna indica (assembly GCA_034359265.1). Lineage (NCBI taxonomy): Eukaryota > Viridiplantae > Streptophyta > Magnoliopsida > Zingiberales > Cannaceae > Canna > Canna indica. Next base: position 20,617,200 of record CP136892.1, read on the forward strand.
ATTCGGTTTCAATTAATTCTTGATTACTTAGGCAAGTGCTCAAATAACTAGATAAATGCGAAAGCAAGGTAAATATGGCAATTGAGGAAACACAAGTAAAAATAATGCAAACAAAGAGATTTATAGTGGTTCGGCCCAAATGTCTACTCCACTACCAAAGCACCTCACTTAGGATTTCCCACTTAGCTTTACTAGATTAATTTGTTTCCTTACAATGATGCATTTATACCGAAAAATCTCCGCTCTCAATCCGAAGGCACTTCCACACTCGGAAGTCTTACAATGATGAATCAATGAAAAATGAAGGCTCAATCAAGGATAGATGATGAAACTAGGGTTTTGAGATGAAAGCAGCACAATCAAAGCTTTAGTATCACATATAATGGCTCAATAATAATTAACAGATCAAAGAAAGGTTGGGGTTATGTATTTATAGGGAAGCAAAGGGTGAAGCTTGGGTAAACTACACTCAACGACTCAAAAAATAGTCGTTGAGATTCCGTTGGTCCGAGGTTTGGTCGACCGAACCTTTGGCCGGTCAACGGCCAAACCTTCGGCCGATCATCGATTGAATCTCTACTGTGTGTTTTTAGACCTAGTTCGGTCACTTGTCGGTCACAGGTCGGTCGACCGAACAGTCAACCAAACCTTCGACCAAAACTGCACTGTATGTAGTCTTCAGCAAGGTCTGATCTTTCACAAGTCTTATTTTTTATTAACTTTATTTATTTTTATTTTTCATTAACTTTCAAACATACATGTTAAATAATGAAGTACCCACATTTGAATTCAATAAAAATATCAAAAAAATTAAAATCCTTAAGGATCATAATCTAAATTTTGGGGTCTAGTACTAATTTATGGAAATTAGAAATTTTAAAATCTCTCAGGTCAAATATAGATAGGTTAATGATTTCTAAAAGTTCCTTTAAAGTAGGTCTTTAACTTGTTTCTAACTAAGGAACAATTATCGAGACTTTTGGTGCAAAGAAAATGTCTAAATCATGTAGCTCTCCAATGAGCTCCCTAGACTTAGAAAATTTCAAGGCTGTTTTTTTATTTCTTTGGGCTTTTAAGTTTTCGGGGTTTGGGTTTTGGTTTTTGAGTTCTTATGCATCAAATAGAGGATATACATATTATATAGACACTCTAGACCTAGACTCAAACTTCTCCATGAATCCCGAGTGTCCTTGCCGATTTCTCTGATTTATTTGATTTTTTCAATCGGGGACGTCGGTCGCATGAAAACCGATATGGATCCTGAAAATATTTCTTGCTCAAATATTAGTTTCATGTTTGTTATCATCAAAACCAAAATTAAGACCAAGGTTGAAAATCTTAGGCCAACACCCCCCCTGCCAGAGTTGCACTTAACCAGGAGACGCACCAGATCGAACCGCATCACTCTAACTTCAGGCAAGAACAGGTGTGACCCTTGGTTTCAGGGAGAAAAGCTTATAAATAGATACAATATCCTTTTCTACCAGACTCGGGATCCACATATCACCAAAGCTACTACTAAAGCTAAGAATACTAATGGTAATGTTATTGGTCAGAACATATCATTCAGCAAATGGTCAAAGATCTCGCCCACTACCTACTACAAACCGATGATGACAAGCTTTTTTAGAAAATGACGATGCATGGCACCTACACTTCTAGTTCCTTTTACTCCTCACTAACCTTTTGGGGTATTAATGATTTGGTCGCAATTGTCCTTCTAATTTCTAATTTCTCTGAATATTTCGATCGCGAACGTCGCACAAACCGACTTGTAACCTAAAAATATTTCTTCATGAAACCATTAGTTCCATGTTTGTTATCATCAAAACCAAGACTAAGACCTAGGTTGAAAACCTTAGGCCAACAATCTCTCCCTTTTTGATGATGACAAAGATCCTTAAGAAAATATTTTCAATAAAGCACAATGAAAGTCAATCATGGGATTTCTCCCCCCTATCTTCATGCATATCTAAATAAGAATTATTTTTCATGAAAACCAAAGCAAACCAACACAGGGGATGAAAACTGTTGGTGAAATAACCACACTGGAAAGAGGGGTTGAATAAAGTGTTAGCTAATTCTAGGTTCGATTATCCATGTTTACTTGTAAACTCCATAACAACCAATTTCTATTTCTCTTGATATGAATGCTTGACAAGTATGTAAGAGTGATTCAAAAGCAAGTAGACAAGCAACACAAACACAATATGTATAGTGGTTCGGCAATAAAAATAGTGTTTCTCTAGGAATAAAAATAGTGTATTGGTGTTTCTCACCAATGATTCCTAAACCAAATCCTTTATAAAAATAGTGTTTCCCTAAGAATAAAATGAGGACTCATATCTCAACCCTTTGAGAAAGCCTTAACAACTATTCTTATAGCGAAACACAATTCTATAACTACCTAAGGTGTTTCTCTAGCACACCCTACAAGCTATCTTGGAAATCACAATCAAACAACTTAAGGAAAACAAGTTTAAGGAGCAAGAATATTAAATCAAACTTGAGAGCTCCTTTATTAGCCTTCAATCACTTCAACTCTTCAATGTGGATAAAGGAATTCGATGTGAGAGTTGAACCGTGAAGAACGCCTTGAGAAGGATGTCAGCATTTGAGAGATAGGGCACACTTGAAGCCTTGAATGCTTGTATATGAACTCAAAAGAATAGTTAAGGAAGGTAGTGTTGGTGAAATGGCCTACACTAGAGGGGAGGGGGTGAATAGTGTGTTTGCTAATCTTAAGCCTAATTTCAATTTTAAACGTTTCTTACAAATTTTAGGTTAATGCTCAAATCAATAAGATAAATGCGGAAGAGAATAAACGAGTAATCAAACACAACCAAGATAAGCAATGCTGACACAATGCGATTTATAGTGGTTCGGCCCCAATGTCTACTCCACTACCTAAGCACCTCGCTTAGGATTTCCAAACTTGACTTTACTAGATTATGAGTGTTTCCTTACAATAAGGAATTTACACCAAAGTGTCTCCGCTCTCAACCTAAGGCACTTCCACACCCGAAAGTCTACGCCTTCTTACCGAGAGCACTCTTCCACCTCAAACCCTAAGATACAACAATCACGAATCCTTGTAAATCAATCTACTTGGTGGACTTATGTATCAAACACAAAGGCTACCACCCAATCTAACAAACCTAACAACCTAGGATTACACAAGCTCAAATACAATGAAATAAACAATAATCAATCCAAAGTATACTTAGCTCCAAAAGAAACTCCCTTGTCCTCTTGATGCCTCAAGGTGATGAATCAATGATGTTTAAAGGCTATATCAAGCACTACTACAATTATCGCAGTCACCGGCGGCTCATGCCATGGCTGAACCGTAGGTGACGACTATTACGGACAGTGTGGACCGTGGCAAAACGCCGCCACTGATAAGTTCATCTCAGATAAGTTATGACGACTTGTGTTAGCCGTCACAAGTAATCAGCAGCGACAGCCATGGGCACTGTCGGTGATTTAAATAAATTAGTGACCGCCGAGCCGTCACTAATTTAAACACATCAACCACGGCTCAGAGCCATCGGTGATATTATTAGCAATCGTGATATTTGGTGCTGCCCAAGCCATAAGCCATTTATGATACGCTTTGAGCCGCGGCCTAGTGACGGCCAACTGTGTGTAAGTCGTGGCTGAAGTTATATCCTGTAACTGAAAAAAATTAAAAATTTGAAAATTCAGGTATACAATAATATTTATACATTACAATTTATTTACAGCCAAAATTTGCAACTACAAAACATCATACACATACATTTTCAACCAATCATACAAGTTTTACTTAAATATCATTAATCTAAGCCTCAAACCAGAGGCAAACAAGTATCAAATATCAAATGTAAAGTATATATACAACTACAAAGTACATTAATAACTATAAGCCTCAAACGGAGGCAAACAAGTATCAAAATATCAAATGTAAGTATATGAACATCTATCAAGTATCCAAGTCTCAAATGGAGGCTAACAAGTATCAAAACATTATCAAAATACAATAAACCAAAATCTCACGGCTGTGGTGGAGGCGATGGAGGTGATTGGGTCGGGAGCGTCAACTGGGTCGAGGAGGATGACGATTGGAACATCATCTGTAGAAGGCCCGAGTGAGATGCAATCTGAGTAAGTAGGGCCTGCATGTTTTACATCATCTGTCTCAAGTCATCGTTCGTCCTTCTCTGCTCCATCGCATCTCTTTGCTCCTCCATCGCTTGCCTCTACTCCTCCATCGTCACTCTCTGCTGTGTTAGCTCCATCGCATCTCTTTGCTCCTAGCCACCTATGGCCTCGACCCATGCTCCTACGTCAAACTCCTACGGCGTGCCTCTGCGCTCTATCACGGTACGCGTGTATGTCTCCTACACGAGTTTATATTTTAAATACTATATATATATAAACTATAAATATAAATTGCGTAAATCAAATAGACATAAATACTTACCATGATGATCGAGGCTCTGCTATCGACGTAGTCCCCCGCTCCTTGTCGCCGATGGTGAGTGCGCTCAAACACCTGCATCTACAAGGGGCGTTGGACAGTGTCATCCTCCGCCACCCGCATCTTACTTTAGAAAATAAATACAATAGTATACACAATATATAATTTAATTAAGAGTAAGGAAATTATACATACCATACGACACTCATGCACCGCAAAAGACATGGAGCCACTAGTGTGGCGTGCCCCCGTGCCATCCCCCTCGGACATGCGGTTTCTCGACACTGTCCGGGAGACCTCCTGCCACTCAGGCTTGTCCCACCACTCAACAAGCTGGTCCAACACAGGTCCAGGAATCCACTTGAGTGTGTGTCCCTGAATTTGTGTGGCCCCAGCTGCCTCATCACGATTTTACGAGCATGGTGAAGTAGCCCGTTGTAGCGAGCGTGGGCAACGCGCTCCCATGCAGCCTCTACAAAAGTAGTCTGGTCCTCCGGCCATGTATAATGAGCCTGCAAAAAAATAAATAAATTATTATCGATCGATATTTAACATTAACATTAACATTAACAAAAATAAATATACTTACTGAGAACTCTCACCATAATAAATTCATATGCTCACGGAGCACGTGAGACCATGTAGGCCACGCCCCGTGCATGAACTTTCGGATCGTCCCCGCTATCATGCGTGGGGCGTCCTCCTGCTCAAACCTGCACCAAATATAGTACAATTCTATATTATGATATATTGAATTATAAATAAATTATAAGGAATAATTAATGCATCTATTTACCTGCATCCACGCACACTAACTGATCTGCGCGACTTTCCCTCGAGTGGTGGAGGGAGAATTTTGTTAGGCCCTCGTGGCTTACGTCTTTGTGTCGATGGGTCTGGATCGACTGAAGGGATGGTGGCCAGATCAGGTGAGGGAATAGTGGATGGATCAGGTGGGAGGATGGTGGCCAGATGTGGGGGGATGGTGCCCGTAGGTGGGGGGGAGGGGGGGGTGGCCGGATCAAGTGGGGGGATAGTAGGTATTAGTGAAGGGTCAGGGGTGGCATGTGGTAATTGTCGAGGGGTTACTCCTGCGAGGAATGCCTCTTCAGGAACACACTTCTCGAACCATAGATGTAAAAATGAGTATAATTAAATTATCTATAATAGATTAATAGATATATTTAATAATTGAATATATACTTCACATTTACAATTATTCATTATCGTCATCATCATCCGTGTAATACTCTTCTAATTCCTCTTATTATGTATCAGAATCTTCAAATTCTTCTTCTTCTCCCTCATCATCATTCTGTCCTTCTTCCTCAACTTCATTATCATCATCATAAACATATTCTACTTCCAATTGAACGAACTTTGTGTCATCATCCTCATCATCCTCGAATATTGCACTAACTCGATCGACTTCGGAAGGATCCTCTTCTTGATAGAAGTCATCTGTCAGCTCATTCTCTCCAGCTACCGGGTCAATTTTTCCTCTCGCTTTAGTCTTATAGACTATACGTCAATCTGTCATATCTTTCTTTCGAGACAGATACTGCATATAATATACTTGTTCAGCTTGAGATGGCTCATTTGAAGCCAATTTTGATTTGTAATTGACCTCGACCAATTTCTTCTTTGCATGAACTCTCATGCCCCTATCCCTTGTATCGAACCAATAACATTTAAAGAGGGCAACTAATTTCCATTCGGAAAATTGCAATTCTATGACTTCTTCCAAAAATCTGTAAAAGTCAACATCACATTCAGCATACGTTGTCCCTTTGACCGAGACCCCGACATTCATAGTCTTCTTTGTAGATGAATATTCAAGTGTGTGAAATTTATATCCATTAATAAAATAACCATAATTACGCTGTGAAATTTGTAGATGAATACCACTTCACACAGAAGACCAAACACCCGGTCTTCTACCGACACATAAATTAAACACAGTTTAAATAACAGTTAAAATACAATTGAAAAGAGCTAAAGAATGAAACCAATAGAGAAAGCTCTTTTGCAATCCTTCAATCCTTCAACTCGTCAAGGGGTAGAGCTTGAGTCAACACCCGAGTTGAGACAGCAGCTGGCGCTTGAAGAATGAACTCGACGGAGAAGCATAGCGCAAGCTTTAAATCTTTTAGAAGGCTCTAAATCTTGCTTTTGAATACTCAATGAACTCTATTATAATCAAGGAAGAGTGTTAGAAAATTTATATGAGGGTATATTTATACCCTGGTGAAGAAACGACACTCAACGGATGGAAATCTATCCGTTGTAGGCCGTCGGTCGACCGGTCATCCGACCGCTGCAATTTTCCCTGTGGTCGGTCAACCCGTCGGTCGACCGACGCGCGCAGCGTCTTTGACTATTCGCAGGTCGGTCGACCGCCAAGCCTACTGCCCATTTTGGGCTTCGGTCGGTCGACCGAACCTGAGCTGAAAAAGGCAGACAGCTTATGTTCTGCCTGGTTCTTCTGGTTCCGTTTTCACCAAGTCTACTTAAATAACTTTATAACATAATAACTTTAAAACGTAAATGTTATATAAGGATTTTACTCCATTTGAGTTCAATAAAAATATCTAAAATATCAAAATCCCTAAGGATCAAAATCTAGTTCTTGGGATCTAGTATAAAAATGAAATTTCCTAATCTTACGGGTCAAATAAGGATATACTAAAGGCTTCTAAAAAATCTTAAAAAATACCTCGTTATCTAGTTTTTACCCAAGGAATAATTACCGCCATTTTTTATTTCAAGAAAAGGTTTGGATCATATAGCCCTCCAAGGAGCTCCCTAGTCTTAGTGAATTTCAAGGCGGTCCTAGAATTTCATGGTTTGGAGTTTGGGATAGATTTTTGGGTTTCTTATGCATCATCATGAGGATTACATTAATTTCTAGACACCCTAAACCTAAACTCCCTTTCTTGAAGATTCCCAAGTGCCGACGAGTATCCTTGTCGATTTATCCAATTTCTTCGATCGCGGACGTCGCGCACTAACCGATATGGAACCTGAAAGATATTCTGAATGAAATCATTAGTCTCATGTTTGTTATCATCAAAACCATCAAAACCGAGATTAAGGCTAAGGTTGAAAACCTAAAGCCAACAATCTCTCCCTTTTTGATGATGACAAACATCCTTAAGAAAATATACATATTAAAGCATATATGGATATCAACTAAAGGATTTCTCCCCCTATCAACATGCATATCTATAAGAATAAACTTCCCCTATCTATATGCATGGATTTCCTATATTTTCCTCCCCTTTACCTATACATTTCTCCCCCTTTTGACATATATTTTTCCCTATAGACTTTACCTAATTTTCTCCCCCTTTTGACATCAATCAAAAAGGGTAAGAAAGGTCTATCTATTCAAAGGGATGAAACACAAATAACTTTTCATGAAGTTGAGACTCTAAAGATGTTTTACATGAAACATGAAGATCTCAACCAAAGGGATGGAAAAACAAATATTTAACTTAGGATGGTTTCATTTGACATATGCATGAAAGACATGAAAATGCTAAGTCTCAAGTTTTGCTATCTACTCATGTTTTCTCAAACTTAGGCATCTAGACATTAAACATGAGATAATGTAAGTCTATGAATCAAGTTTGGGCTTAAGATGAAATTTTTAAGTTATTTTGTTGACTTAGGTCAACCTATATTTCAAGATTTAAAGAAAATCAAACTTTTAAGTTTATACAAAATCATATTTTTGACAAATATTTTTGAAACTAATTTTTGGATGAAAATTTTTGATACCAAATATTGAATGGTCATTTGAAATACATGAATAAAGTTTGAACTCAAAAGAATTTTCAAAGACCATTTTTCATCCTATATTGATTTTAATGAAACCACTAGATATTTCTAGCTATCATTCAAGAATTCAAAATAATTCCTAGAAATAATTTTACTCAATCAATGGTGTGAATGATATTAGAAACATAATCAAAGTGGTATACACAAACTTTTATTTGAAATTTTTGAAAAATCAAAGTATTGAAACAAAATTGATATTTATAAAAGATAATACTTTTCATTTTGAAAATCCAACTTCAAAATTCACTATAAATTAGATTCTTGATGTAACTTTTTGAAACATTTACACAACATACTAGATTTTTCAATGAATGTGTAGTTTCAAGAATCATCTCAAAATGATTTTTCTATATTATTCTAGAAATAACTGAAATTGATGCCAAAAGTAGGTTGAAATGATATTTTTGCAATTTTCAATTATTCTTAAAACTTGTTCAATTTTCATTCAAACTTTCATGACACCACATGATGGTCATGTAAAGAGTATATGTCAAGTTTGAAATGAAAATTATGTCCTTAAGTCAAGATATCAACCTAGTATGGTTTTATTCAAAACTAAACTAGTTTTACTGAAACTTGCTAAGTTTCAATCTTAATATTTACTCATGATTTTTCAAATTTAAACCTATTGATACCTAATATGAGTAAATCTAAACATGTTCCTCAAATATGGATTGAAAATGAGACCTTTAGGTCAACTTGTTGACTTGAGTCAACTTGGTTCAAGAGAGGTAAGCATGAATTGACCTTTATGTCATTTTATCCATATTCATATGATTTTTTCACAGTAAGTGCTTGGAAACATGTCATACCTATTCCTAAACATATTTATGAAGTTTGGAACTTAAAATGAAATGACCAAGTCGATTTGTTGACTTGGGTCAAACATTTTTAAGCTTAAGTCCTCTTAATTTACTTAGTTATCAATTTGCTCAATCTCTTATGAATTTTCAATTTTAAGCAAATGACAACTAATCATTAACACACATAAACATGTTCATCAAATTTTCAACTTAAGATGAAGTCTCTAAAGAAAAGTATTAACCTAGTTCAATTTCATAAATATCATAAATATCATAAATATCAAGAAAAGTTTGAAAACCTAAAGCCAACATTGAGTGCTCGGCCGAACTAGGGGAACCTTGTTCAAGGTTAGGCCGAGCAAGATGGGGGAGAGAACTTGATCTAGAATTTATCTATGGTAGGTCACAAGCTTAAATGCTAGGGTTCGTGGTAAAAAAAACCCCTCTTCTCCTACCCTTGTAGGCTCGGCCGAGCAAGCCATGCCTTGCTCAAGGTTCAGCCGAGCCAAGTAGGGAGAAAGGTGATCGGAGGGGACTAACCTTCACACTTGGAAACATTGGATACATTAGGGAACGAGGGTCACCTCGATCAACAAGTATAATTAAGATGAGAAATAGGAAAGACACCAATTAAGGAAACCACCACCCTAGTGCATATATGTATACATACACTAAGCGACATTAAGAGGTAGCAAATATTTCCAAGATTTTTCCTTATCAATTACTAATGCTAGTAATGAATTGCCATGATAGATTTAATGTTACCTTGCTGGAATTTTATGATTAAATGCAGAATTTAATTATTTCATGTTGTAATCATGTGGTTATTCATGGTAATAGTGGTAGATTAACTTCCTTATGACCTAAGGGTTGTGACACGTATATACTAGGTCATTCTACACTTATGACATGTAGCTCACACTAGCAAAAGTAGCAATTGACACTAGATGACTAGTAGTGTGCGGATGGTAAGGCCCGAAATAAAGGGCTGAACACGGGTGGACGCCCGGGATGTTAAATAAGGAAACTCTAGGACATTTTGATTGTGTGAAGTGATTGTGATGGTCTGCCGAGAAGCATGGATAGTCGGAATGACTAATGCTTGACTCGGCCAGTGATTTAGGTCTTGAGGTTGCACCGGCGGGCCTGCTAGGTGTCAGACACCCAGTTGGGTGGGACTAGCTATCCCTAACCTGGTAGATGTCTGGAGACTAGCAGACCATCCCAGTCGACGGCTTGGAGATTTCCTTGATTTACTTGTGTGTTATGAAGGCCGTACGGCCAGTATGTTACTATCTTTTTGTGGTAGGGCTAGTTAGGGTTGAGCCACTAGATCATGAGCATGCCCTAAGGGTCGGGTGCCATGTGGCTTAGTTGGGTTGTTATAGCTAGTTGTTTGTATGTATGGCCTATACAGGATGACCCTTGAGGTCGGTTATCATATCAGAAGCAAATTATATCCCTAACTTTATATTTTGCTGCCTTATATATATGTGTGATTGTTGGAGATCTACGTGGAGGTTCGGAAGAACTGTTCACTGAGTCTCATGTGGACTCACGGTTTATTTTTCTTGTTTTGCAGAGCCCAATCAGTGAGTTGAGGCTTGGAGTCATGGTTCAGCTGGAGGGCAGGCAGTGGCGTAGATCTCGTAGCAGCGTCCAGTACTCAATGTCTAGAGGTCTAGGACTATTGTTTTTTATACATTGAGAGTGTCTATTTGAAAACTTTTGGGGTTGTTTCATATTGGGGTTGTTGTTTCGTAACTTTTCCTTTTATTAAAAAATTGTGAACTTTCTTTAAAAAATTGAATAAAGCTGCATCGTTGTTTTTATTCACGTGTTTCCGGTTTTTTGTTAGTCAGTGTGTGTAGTATGCTTCGGGGTAGGACATAGACCCTGGCCGGTCACACGACCCAAAGTTGGGGTGTGACAACACCAAACTAAAATTAACCCTAACATTGATCGACGATGGCGATAACTCGGTCAACAACAAAGAGAGAAGAGAGGAAGGGTCGAACGTGAATACAAAAAAAAAAGGTTTATCACCGACGATCCCTGAGCCGTCGGTGAACTATGGATACCGATTAATTATATCATCGATGACTGACATAGCTCTCTCTAAGCCATCGGTGACGTGTTTTTTATTTTTGCGCCATCAATTAATAAGCGAAGGCTGTTGCTAGCCATGGCTAATTACTTATATAACTGATGGCCCTTTTGACCCCGCTAAGTCGTCGCTACTACGTTATTTCATTTCACATCCTATGTGAGCCATCAGCTATAAGCGACGACATTGGGCAGCCTTATAAAAGCTGCGACTGATTTGGTTACATCAGCCACGCCCGCTGAGGCTGTTAGAAAGTCGTGAATTGTTCTGATGGCCCAGGCAGCCGTCGGTGAGCCCCATGGCTAATAACTATTATTCTAATAGTGAAGGAGTTGAGAGATCAAACTAGGGTTTCCCGAATGGTGGCTTAATGAAGCACAAGGATCTTCAAAATATAGCTCTAGGAAAGTTGGAATAAGTGTGGAAGGCTTCTCATGGCTGATATTTATAAGCCATGAGGAGAGATGGTCTCAATAACCATCCCAATGAGTAAAAATTTGGTCATTGGCGCCGCGCCCAGTCGGTGGCTAACCGATGGCCAGTCGACAGACCGAGTGACCGGCCACCGACCGGAGCACACTACCCATTTTGGGCTGTGGCCTGACGGTCGCCGGCTGATGGCCGGTGGACCGACCCGTCGACCGCCCATCGGCCGGCACCCGGGAAATGAGTCATTTCGTGGATTTTTCTCGCGACGTTCATTTTTGAGTTTCGGGTTTCAAAGTATTGGGTTCATAAGCATCAATTTGAGAATTTACAACACATGCTAGACACCCTAAACTTAAACTCTATCTTCCGACGAAAACCCGAGCGCGTCAACTAACGTCCTTCCAATTTTCCGATTTCTCCAATATTTTCGATCACGGACGTCGAGCGCTAACCGACTTGGAATCTGAAAGTATTTCTCAATGAAATCATTAGTTCCATGTTTGTTATCATCAAAATCGAGATTAAGACCAATGTTGAAAATCTTAGGCCAACAATCTCCTCTTTTTCGATGATGACAAAATCCTTAAGAAAATATATATATTAAAGCACAAAAGATATCAAACATGGGATATCTCCCCCTATCAACATGCATAACTAAATAAATATACTCCCCCTATCTATATGCATGATTTTCCTATATTTTCTTCCCTTTAACCTATATTTTTCTCCCCCTTTTGACATCAATAAAAAAGGACAAGAAAAGTCAATCGAAAGTAAAACATGGAATTCTTGTTTAAGAAAATTCTTTCAATTGGTATCAGAGCCAATCATGTTGAATCATTGAGAATTTTTATTCTACTTCGGAATTTATCTATTGTTTATCCTTATGATGCATGATGTTTGATTTCTTTGACACTATTCATGAACATTATGTCTTGTTCGTGTTTACTTGAAGAATTTACATGATGATGATATGAGTACAGCAGATGAGTTTTGCATTTTACAGTGCATTTTATTCACTGTTCATATTTACATGGAGAACTTACACGCTGCTTCGATGATTGCATCTACTGTTCATGTGTGTTTCTTCATTGTTTAAGAACAATAAATATAGAAGATTACACATGGCTTAGAAATAATTAAAAAAAAAATTGCTGCCGAAAGTTTTCATCCCCTCTTCTTCTTCTCTTCTCTCGCTGGCGCCAAAATTTTTCGCGCTCCCGTCCTCTCGTCGATAGCCCGACACCCAATCTTCTCTTCCCCTCATCAGGAACACGGTCTCATACCGATCGTGAGAAGGGGACGACTGGTATCGACTGTAGGAGGTGCGGCTTCTTCCACGATCAGAGAGGGGTTTGGAGCGTTGGTCTCGACTCCTTCCCATCTCTTCATCTTCCGATGGTGGATGGATGCCGACGTAGTTGACATCGGAGCAGATCGGGTGACTGCGATCCAGGAAGGGGAAGATGGCACCATCCCATTGGTGCTACTATGCTTTCGCCGTATAGAGAGGGACGGCTTGGTTGCTAGGTTGTATCTGGCCTGAGGAAGTGAATGTCGTCGATCCTCTCGCTACGCCGATTTGGTCTTCACATCATCGCTCGATGCTGTTGTGGTTGTCATCGGCGTATGACAGCGTGGTGATGAACTCGACGCAAGCAATACGGTGAGGAGACTCCAACGCCTCTGCATTCTCGTTGATGCCCGACGCCGGAGGAGGGTTTACCGGTGTCTCAGGAAGGGCGTAATCGGGCGGGCGCTGCATCGGCGTGAGTGAGAGAGGCGGCGGCGGCGGTTGGGTCGGATCCATTAGTAATAAAACCCGACAGTTGGGTCGGATCCGGGTTAAGCAAGTATAAATCCGGACCCATTAGAAATAAACTCCAATCCAATATTAAGTTGAAACCCGATCCATTAAGTATTAAACCCGACCCATTATTAAAATAAAACCCAACCCGACCTGCTTTATCATTAAACCCGACCCGTTAATTAAAATTTAAACTGGTTAATTAGGTCCGATTCAATCCAATTTCGATTGGTTTAATTTAATTGGACCCGGTTCAATTTTTGGTTCATCCGGTTCACTTGAATTCAAATTGATTTGGTCAAATTGAGGTTTGGTTTATCAAGTTTGGGTCCGATTCACTCAAATTAGGGTCTGGTTCACTGAAATTATGTCTGGTTTAGTGCAGTTAGGTTCGGTTCAGCACTGGTTTAGGTCAAATTTCACTGGTTCACGCAGGTTCAAGTCAATTTAGGTCGGTTCAGTGCACATTTTAAGCGGTTCAGTAGGTTTCTTTACTAGTTCATTAAAATTAGCATCTGGTTTAGCATAATTTCAACCGGTTCAATGCAATTAGCATTAGGTTCGACCTAATTTAGCTTTGGTTCAACTCGATTAACATTGGTTCAACACAATTTTGATCGCTTTATTGTAGTTTGACCAATTTAACAAGAAATAAAATAATAGCCCATCATGTCTAATATTTTGGAATATGTTGTTTGAAACAACATCTCGCCAAAATGAGCTCTCTTGTGTAGAATTAGCATGTTTTAGAATATAAAAAATGTTAGCATGTTAGAAATTCATGCGGGTAATGATCGGCCCAAAGGAAGATTATTACTTGGCCAGATTCCTTACGTGCCTGTTGTAATAAATGTGTGATGGTCATAAGGTTTTCCATGTGGACAAGAGTCGGTCCAAAGAAAGACTTCTTGTTTGACATGATTGATTGTCAATGTTTGATTACTACATTGAGAGTACCGCTTACAAGTTGACATTTTTGTCCAAAGATGAAGTGTCAATTTTGTGCTTGGTATCTTGTAATGGGACCTGCTAGTTATTTATTTCTTTTGCTTTAATTAATTTATTGAGCTGAATATATTAATGTTTTGTTTTATTCTTTGTTCAGCTAATATTTTTGTTTCATCAAATATTACTGCCACTCTAAGTTCTATCCATGTGCTGACTGGCACGAATTTCAAAACTTGGAAAGAAAACATTATGATTGTTCTTGGTTGTATGGATCTAGACTTGGCACATAGGATAACTGAGCCTGCTCTTACAGATGATAGTTCTCTTGATGACAAGAGAAAATAGGAGCAGTGGGAAAAATCCAACCGCCTAAGTCTCATGATTATGAGAAGGGCAATATCAGATTATTTTAGAGGCGCTATATTTGAAGAGACTAATGCCAAATTATTTCTAGATGCTCTTGAAAAACATTTTGAGAAAAATGAGAAGGTTGAGACAAGCATGTTATTATCAAATTTAGTCTCAATGAGGTATAAAGGCAAATGGAATATTAGGGAGTACATTATGGAGATGTCAAATCTTGTCTCTAGATTAAAGGCACTTAAATTAGACCTCCCTGAGGACTTATTGGTGCATTTGGTTCTGATCTCTCTTTCGGCACAATTCAATCATTTTAAAATCAGTTATAACGGTCAAAAGGAGAAGTGAACTCTTAATGAGCTCATCTCTCATTGTGTGCAAGAGGAAGAAAGACTAAAGCAAGATAAGATTGAAAGTGCTCATTTGGCTGTGGCCTCTAAAGATAAGGGCAAGAAAAGACCTAAGACTACAGAAGCTACATATGCTCCTCAAAAGAAAAAGCAAAAGGAACAGACTAAGGTTTCTACCTGTTTCTTCTACAAGAAAAGTGGGCATGTAAAGAAAGATTGTACCAAGTACCACGCTTGGCGTGTTAAGAAAGGTACATTTCTCACTTTGGTTTGTTCTTAAGTTAATTCAAATTTAGTACTTATAGACACTTGGTGGATAGATTTTGGTGTTTCTACTCACATAAGTGTATTTATGCAGGATTACTTGAGCTGCCAACTGCCGAGTGATGCTGAAAGATTCATCTTTGTGGGCGATGGCAAATCAGCTAAAGTTGAAGCTATAGACTTTTTTAGGTTATTGTTTAGGATTGATTATTATTTAGAAATTGAGAAAGACTTTTGTAGTTCCATCTTTTAGATAGATTTTGATTTCTATCTCTGTTTTGGACAAATAAAGTTGTTCTTGTTCATTTGGAAATAGAAATTTTAGTCTTTATCTTAATTCTATTTTTGCTGGTACCATTTATGTCCTATTTAAATAATCTTTATATGCTTGATGTAATTGCTTTATCTAATGAAATCATGCATACCTACTCAAAAGGTACAAAATAAAAATTAGCTGATAAAATTCTATCATGATATGACATAAGCACTTAGATAATATATCCAAGTATAGGATACAGAGGCTTGTGTCTAATAGAATTCTAGTTATTCCTGATGCTACGGACTTTGATGTCCATACTGAATGCATTAAGGGAAAACAAACAAACATTAGGGTTACGGTACTAATAGGAGTTCAAACGTTTTAGAATATAATTATAAGGTTGTTTATTGACCTTTCCCTATGGCTTGTTGGAATGGTCAAATAATATATCTATGTTCGTAGACAATTACTCCATATACGGGTACCTATATCTAAATAGTGAGAAGTCTAATTAATTTTAAGACTGCGGCTTATATTCTGATTAAAGTACCATCTATAACAGTAGATAGAAACCCTTATATATTATGGATGGGCAAGAAGCCCATATTAAATATTTGGGGTTGTTCAGCTAAGACTAGACCATATTGATCAAAGGAAAAATCACTGGAACAGTCCGTTGCTACTTTATTGGGTACTTTGATAGGTTTATGGGATATTATAGAATAATTTTGATATAAGTAATACCCAGTTCATTGAAGTTATTGAGTTTGGGGGGAGATAAAGATATTCTTTATGAATCTACCCATGAAGTACAAACTCAATGACCTCTAGAACTAATGCTTCCAGTTAGAGGTATTATAAATTTATCAAATTATTATCTCATTTTGTTTTGAGATAAATATGGTTGATGAATGCATATACCATGAGTTTAGTGGGAGCAAGATTATTATCTTATGTTCCCCTATTGCTAAAAGAGGTAATTTTAGTCTCAAATCGTGCCCTAAGAATAAAATTGAGCAGGAGGAAATATAGAAGATTCCATATGCATTTACTATAGAGAATCTGATGTATGCTCAAGAAAGTACGCGTTCGGATATTGCTGGATGCCTAAAAAGTTGAAGATCCACTTCTGGTTATGTTTTTTTGTTTGTCAGAAAAGCTATTTATTAGAGGAGTGCTAAGTAGGCACTCATTGCAGCTTCAGATATGAAAAGCAAAATTCATAACTTGTTTTAAGGTATCCAATCTTGCACTACTAGAAATTGAGTCTTCAGCAACGGCTATCAGCAACGGCCGCTCAAGCCGTTGCTATTTGCAATGGAATTCTTACGGCCGCCCGAGCCGTTGCAGATATGTTGTATCAGCAACGGCTTTCTAACGGACACGCGAGCCATTGCTGATAATTTTAATTATCAGCAACGGCTTTCTAACGGACAAGTGAGCCATTGCTGATGATAACTTATTAGCAACGGCTTTCTAACGGGCGAGTGAGCCGTTGCTGATAAGTTTATATAGGGCACGCGATCGGGCCCGACCCTTCTTCCTCCCGCTGTTGCTGCCGCCGCCTCCTCCTCCCACCTCTCACTGCCGCTGCCGACGCCGACGACGCTTCTTCCTCCTCCCGCTGCTGCCGACACTGTCAGGTATACATCGCCGGCCAGCCGTCTCTTCCCGTTGCGGCCGGCGGGAAATCCGACCGAAACCCTAAAAATGTTATCAGCAACGGCTTAGCGACGGGGTTTTACTAACGGCGTTGGTACGGACTTAGCGGTCGTTGCTATTAATGTTATCAGCAATGGCTCCGGGTCTGTGGAAAAACCGTTGCTGATAATATTTTTAGCAACGGCCCGAGCGGCCGTTGCTGATCCGTTGCTAAGTTATCAGCAACGTGACTTTCTGCCACGGCTCCATTGCAACAGCTCCGTCCGTTGCGGATGCTCTTCAGCAACGGCTCAGTAACGGCATCAGCCGTTGCTGATGCCCATGTTTCTAGTAGTGTTGGAATATGACTACAAAATTTTGTCACTAGGCTGCCTATAGTAATACAATTGAAAGACCACTAAAGTTATTCTGTGACAATAAATTGGCAGTGTTATATTCCAATAACAACAAGAACTCTATGAAATTTAAGCAAATCAATATAAAGTTCTTTGCTAAAGAAAGAATTCAGAGTGATCATAGAGCACATAGGTATAACTTCCACAATGACGGATCCACTTACTAAAGTTTTTCCACCCATAGTCTTTCATGAGCACGTTGCTCATTTGGGTGCTGCATCATGTATTGATATGATGGTTCAATGGGAGTTTGTAATTTGTTACTGTGCTTTATGATATTTTTTTTGCAGAATAAAGTTTTATTATTTTACACTCTGAATATTTTTGGTTGATCTCAATAAAGTAGGACCAGTTGGAAATAGGCATGTAAGGATCACATTGCATGTAATTTCCATGCTGTGCACCCATATATGATCTATGTCGTCGAGAGTATTAACATTGTGATCATTGATGGATTTAGTCACGATAAATGTGGCGAAAGTCGCTTTGGTTCTTTGTCGGTATGATCGATGAACCAAATTATTGGAGATGATTGATAAAATAGTGATGATGAGCTCATAAAGTTAGTATGCACAGTTATACGGTGATTCATATGTTGGCCAAAGTGGGAGATTGTTAGATTAATTTTAAAAATCTGATATGGACCAACACATATCAATAGGCGTGCATTCATCACTGTAAAATTAACGGCCCAGATCTTAAGTGATCTAATTATATTTATTTATGGACCCGCGACATCTCAATATTATATGAGATTTAATTGTACAGATACCATTTGGGGTAATTATTAATTTTATGATGAGCAAAATAGTAATTACCACTACCTCAGGTTTTTGTTATAAATAGAGAGGTTATGATCCCTGGGTCATGCAGTTGATTCCAATTTCTGAAGCCCCATTATTTAGAGACGGCTCGTGAACGACAGCAGTTGGGGGCCGTTGTTAGTTTTAATGGGGGTCGCGGCCCCCAAGAATTGTAATATTTCTTATAGTGATATCCTAGTAGTGCGACCCGAGGGGGAGGGTCGGACATGGGTAACGTCCGAAAAGCAAATCACAGGAAAACTTGCACAACCTGGTCCTGGTTGTGGTTGAGATGGTCTACTGAAGAGTGTCATTAGCCGAACGGCTACCACATGACTCAGCAGTTTATAGGGTCTTGAGATTGCAGTAGCGGGCCTGCTAGGAGTTAGACCCGAGTGGCGGAGGGTCTTGAGATTCCGTCAGTGGGCCACGCTGACGGTAGACCCGAGTTGGGTGGGACTAGCTATCCCTAACCCGGAGGATTCCTAAGGCTAGTGGCCATCCTAGTCGACGGATCCGAGACATGGAAGTTCATATTGAGATGCCATTATGGGTTGGTTTTGGGTAGGCCGACCGACCTGGTTATATAGATGAAAGATCCGAACCTTCCATATATATTTTCAGGCCATTAGCGGCCGAGCTAGTGAAATGGATAAGGGCCAGAGAGGCTGGTTCATCCATTCTTTTATCTTGGCAAATTGATTAACTTCTGTGGTGTGATCATATTTTAATTCCTTATTTGTATCATACGTTGTATATGTTATCTTGTGAGATTTTAAGTGGAGGTTCGAAAGAATCGCTCACTGAGTTCCTCATGAACTCACGATTTATTTATTGTTGTTTTGCAGAGCTCGACCAGTGAGGTATGACTTGGTGGCATGGCGCGCAGGAGGGCAGACGTGTGTGCAGATCTCGTAGCTGGCAGCTTTATAGTCGTAGTCGTGGTTGAGTAGAGTCTTGTGTATGCACTGAGTCGGTTTTGTAAAACATGGAGATGTTTCTTTGCAAACCTTTAGATGTTTATTTAAAAACCTTGTGATGTTTTCGAACTTGGTTTGGTTGAACTATTTTCAATAACTAATAAAGTTTGGTACTATTGCTTTTGTTTATGATTTCCATGCCGGTATGGTTGTGTTTTATGAGTCATTGGTCAGTGCATATGGTAGGCTTTGGGGTACTGGCACGTATCCTGGCCGATCACGTGTACCCTGAGTTGGGGAGTGACAGACCTCATCTTGAAAAGCAGAGGTTGGCCTCCCGGTCCTCTTGAGAAGATTATCTTCATTGTGTTCCGAGCGGCGATGCTCGCAATCGGCCAGGTGTTGCTCCTTTGATTATGTCAGCACCTCGATCTGGGTTGTTAACCTTTGATTATGCGCCTAAAGATCGTCGATCAAGCGATGTAATTCTTCTGATGTTGGGTCGGCGAGCACTAGAGCGTTACTCCTCACCGTGCTAGCATCTCTATGTAGCAGGAGAACACTGATGTTAGGTTACTGCCTAGTAAGAAGGAATTCCAAATGGTGGGTATGGAATTGGAATAGACAGTATACCTGATGTGCATCATGTCTGTTTATAATGCAGACTAGGGATGTCTCGAGCGATTATGTCTCCTTGAATCTCGTGAGGATATGTCTAGAATGGATAAAAGTATATCCTAGAGATGTCGGGCTCATTACTGTCGAATCCGTGTAATTAATGATGGACGTGGGAGTCCATGTATGACCCTTGGACCCCCGGGCTGAGTCTATGGTGGACTCGATCTGAGTTTGGTTCATGAGTGTGGGCATGATCAAGCCTGATCAGGTCAGGCCGTAAGTGCTAGCCCAGTCCAGTTTCTAATTTGGCCATCAAGTTTAAAAGTGTTTTAACTCAAGTTCATCATCAAAATGGTATGTTTCTAAGCTATATATTCTTTATTTGGATGGAGTGTAATGCCAGATCTTTAATAACAGCTCTAGAAGACCAAAATTATTAATGGCGTTCCTTGCTTGGGCAACAACCGTTTTCTTCACGCTGTAGAGAGCCTATTATTGTCATTGAGTGGTTAGAGGCATTTATTAGTGCCCCCTCTTTCGTTCTGTTTCTATGTATATATTTTAACTTTCGTTCGTTTGCTCTCAACTACAAAAGAAGCTATCATTTGTTGAATGCAATTGCATTTGAATTCTCTCTTCCTTCCCGACTCTATATATACTAGTTGTTGTGAAGTCTACTAATACTTGCATCCTCCTCTCTCTCCTATACTCATATCCATTCTCTCTCTGTCCCTCTCTCTCTCTCTCTCTCTCATGGGAACTCAAGCAACATCACCATCAAAAAACCACGCAAGGAACCAGTGTAAGGTATGGAGAAGAACCTTTTTGTTAAATTATCCTTGCACTCCTCCCTCTTCCTATGATTTTCAATGGATATATTTGCTACACAATTAAGATTATTTCAGCAAAACGAAGTTAAAGAAAGCAAAATGAAGATGTTTTACCTTTTTTATGTTCCATTGAAAGTTATTCTACTTTATGAGCTTTCTTGCTTCATAGACAGAGGGAGATCAGATAAGAGATGAATTTTAATCCATTGTATGCTTAGTGCATGAATTAGAAGAAAATATGATTGAAGGTATATAAAATTGATATGATATCTAGAGAAAACCGGATTTAAAAAAACACATTCAATACTTCTACCTTTCATTTGCAATCCTATCCAATATAATCCAATGAAGCAACCAAATCATGTATGTATTCTCTTCTAAGAGAGAGAGAGAGAGAGAGATTGTAAAAGTCCCCTCTAAAAAATAATAATGAGATGAATGATTTTTAAGTCACTACATATGAAAACAAATTCATAATCTTTAACTATTATTCCAAAATTTCTATTTTTTTCCCTAGACATATAAAGATATAAAAAATTCAACAGAATCTACCTTTACATGCATATTGAGTGTAATTTTTTTAAGTTAAAGGGGGCATGAATGTCTTTGATGAATCCAATCTTTTGAAAAAACTTAATTGTTGAGTTCAATCAAATATTGAAATAAGCACTTGAAAATCAAATATTCCTGAAGTGCTTATGTATTTTACTCTTTCTTCTATACATAAATGATCTAAGACATAATAAATACATCTATTAATAAAGATTAGAAAAAACAAACTACTTAGCTATTAGACTGTTTATAATTACAAAAAGATTTTCTAAAAGAACAAATGTGACATTATTCATTTTCGTAATCGATTTAATTTTCTTGTCAGTTTAAGAGTTAATTGGTCCTATATCTAAATCTTGATATTTTAATAATAAATTAGTGGATACTACTTTTATTTCATTTAGAAAAGAAGCAAATAGCACTATTGTTTTGTTAACTTATTGCTTATAGAGCAAGAAAGAGAAATCGGTCGATGATTGGCTTCCCATCACATCGTCGAGGAATGCCAAGTGGTGGTACTCTGCTTTCCATAATGTCACCGCCATGGTTGGTGCTGGTGTCCTCACTTTGCCCTACGCCATGGCTGGACTCGGATGGTACACGGATTCATCCTAAAATGTATATAATTCTTTTTCTAATTTTGTTGAAATGAAACAATCAATATTGCTTCCAATTCAATAGGGGCCCTGGCATTGTCGTGCTCATCCTTTCATGGATCATCACTCTATATACCCTATGGCAAATGGTGGAGATGCATGAGATGGTCCCAGGAAAGCGGTTCGATCGCTACCATGAGCTAGGTCAACATGCCTTCGGCGAGAAGCTAGGCCTCTGGATCGTTGTCCCACAACAACTCATTGTCGAAGTCGGAACCAACATCGTCTACATGGTCACCGGTGGCAAATCCTTGCAGAAGTTCCACGACACTGTATGCTCTGACTGCAAGAAAATCAAGCTCACTTACTTCATCATGATCTTCGCCTCTGTCCATTTCGTTCTCTCCCAGCTCCCTAACTTCAACTCCATCTCTGGTATCTCCTTCGCTGCTGCAGTCATGTCTCTAAGGTACATAACTTTCAAATAACAAAAAACATTCAATTTGAACAACACAATAGTATTAACACAACTTAAATAAAATCTTTTGCAGTTATTCCACCATTGCTTGGGGGGCTTCCTTGGATAAGGGTAAGGTAGAGAATGTAGAGTATGGACATAAAGGTTCGAGCCAAGTAGATACTACGTTTAACTTCTTGAGTGCTTTGGGAGATGTTGCATTTGCATACGCTGGTCACAATGTGGTGTTGGAAATCCAAGCCACCATTCCCTCAACCCCGGAAAAGCCTTCTAAGAAGCCCATGTGGAAAGGTGTCATCATTGCCTACGTTGTTGTAGCTCTATGCTACTTTCCTGTCGCTATTGTTGGGTATTGGGTGTTCGGCAACAATGTCGATGACAACATCCTCATCACCCTCAATAAGCCTAAATGGCTCATTGCCATGGCTAACATGATGGTTGTCGTCCACGTTATTGGTAGCTACCAGGTAATTGTTAATATTAGCTTGATTATTAAAGACACTACAAACATAATATTAAATCCTTGATTTCAACATCTTACAATGATGGATGCAGATTTATGCCATGCCTGTCTTCGATATGATTGAAACAATGCTTGTGAAAAAACTCCACTTCACTCCAGGACTAACTCTACGCCTTATAGCACGCTCAGTTTATGTTGGTAAGCATTCATTTTCCTTCAGTTAAACCATGCTTGTTTCTTCTATAGTCTTGATGAGCTTAGCAATTCCTACCTCATTTTGCAGCATTTACCATGTTCGTTGGCATGACTTTCCCTTTCTTTGGTGCATTACTTGGTTTCTTTGGTGGTTTTGCATTAGCCCCGACTACATTCTTCGTAAGCTTTCATTACAAAATATGAAACAATGAGTGTAAACCATATTAGATTAGATATTCCATAGATCAAAAAATAAATCAAACAAATTAAACTATAATTCTAAGTGATCTTTTGTCCTTTTCAGCTTCCTTGCATTATGTGGCTCGCAATTTACAAGCCTAGAAGGTTCAGCTTGTCTTGGATCACTAACTGGGTAAGAAGTTAGATAACTCTACAACATTATTTCCATTGATTCTACATTGAAGAAATCACATCTAACAATTTTTTTTTTTTGTCAGATTTGCATTATACTAGGAGTTCTATTGATGGTTCTATCACCCATTGGTGGACTACGACATATCATCATAATGGCGAAGACTTATGAGTTTTACTCATAAGTTGACATAGATTCATACACAAATCAATTTGATGTCATATATCAAAGTCCAAATCACACAACATCAATTTGGAGATAAGAGCTATTCACAATGAAATATATTATGTAATGTGAATTAATTAATGATTGAGGAGAAAGAAGTGACAAATTACTTCTACTATTTATAGTGTAGTTGGTGTTTTAATTTCTTCTCACAAAGCAATATTGCCTTCACGACTTTCTTTGTACATTGGTAACTTCTATTACATCCTATTCAGGTGCAAGATCTTTGACCCTATGTATTATGTGAATAAAAGTAAGCATTTGGTTTAACAATATACTTTTTTTTCTTATGATTTGTTGATTTGATTCCTTGAGTAAAACTAAGAGAGTAATAAATAAGCTCATTGGACCATAGCTTAATCTTGCTCAAATTTGTTTGTCAAATATCTTTTAAGCCATATTAGACTGAAATTGTAATTAAAGGAGCCATATGTAATCATTCCATTAATCAACTACATGATCGGAGAGAGTTGTAGAACTCCATATTGCTTAACGTTCTACTATACATACAACAAAGACAACAAGCTAAAAGTACCTGTGTTTTGGGTGCTTTGGTTCCTAAATGAAAACAAAGGTGGGTGACAGAGACATTACAAATTACAAGAAGACATTGAACACCTCACGATATTGAGGAAACATGTAAAATCCAAAGTTTGACATGTCCATATCCTACATAATTACTTATCACGAAATACAAAGGCAATCACATAACCACCAAATTAAGCATCCTATATATATATATATATATATATATGCAAATTAATCATTAAATAATTAAAGACTATGATTTCACCATGCAAACATGCTTCAGCACAACATGAGGATTTTATTGTATTTTTTAGCTATAAATATAACTCAAAAAGATGCACATTTTCTATCCTAGTTTGGTATCAAGTTGTTGACATATTTTTCTAAATAAATTATTACATTTTGATACATCAAAAGGAGACTTAATGATTTGGCTATGGAAAGGTCATGCATCTAAGAAACCAATTTGGCAAGAAAATGTGCATCCACTGATCGAAATATTATGTTGCACTGGTTTCATATATATATATATATCACCATGAACGGTATCTTCATGCTTTTCTCAGGGGTTTTAATGGTATCATCTAATCAAATAATCTTAGTTGGCATAAAAAAGCAACTATTACAACCTATAAAAAAGCAAATGCCTAAAAGGAAATGCCTAAAAGGAAACTAGCACTGATAGCTAGAGGAAGAAGATGTTGGAGAAATGGTCACACTAGAGGGGGGATGAATAGTGTGTTATTTAATCTTTTAGCCTAATTTTAATTTTAATCGTTTCATAAACTACTTAGGCAATTTATCAATTCAAGCAATAAGATGAAACAATAAATACGACAATTAAGTACAAACACAAAAGCGAATGCAAAAATAATTATTTATTATAGTTCGGCAACACCGCCTACTCCACTACCTAAGCAATGTGCTTAGCATTTCACTCACAAATCCACTAAGTTAAGGGTAGTTTACAATCGAGGACCTTTCACCGAAAATACCTTACACTCACTTGAAAGGCACTTCCACACCCAAAATTATCCACCATCACACCAAGTGAGCTTTCCCACCTCAATTCCAAAGGAACACTCCTAACCTAGCTTACACAAGTGGATTTATACTTTCTATACCAAGGTAATCACCAAATCATAAGACCACACACTAGGTCTTCTTACACACTTGAGTATTGAATTTAAAACGAAACAAAAACGCATTTAACATAAGAGGAGAGTGTAAATAACTTATCACAACAAGAACAACTCATCTTCTTGAGCCTAGCAACCTTGAATATCCCTCCAATGATGATTCACTTTCGAATAAGGGATCAAGAGCTAAAAATGAAGCATTAGGTCGAATGAAAGCTTGGGGGTTTATAGGCTGTAGAAAAGTTGGGATCCTGTGGAGATCACCCAATGGGCAAATTTTTTTGCCTGTTATACGCTCGGTCGATCACTGGCTAATGGCTGGTCGACCGCCTGAGTGGCCAGCCATCGACCACGAGGTCATTGCCAATTTGAGTTTTTTTGGCAGAGGTCAAAAATTGGCAATGACCTCGCGGTCGATCGACGGTTGGTAGTCGGTCGACCGGGCAGCGACCGATGCTCATCCAGGTTGAGTTTTTTTGTTGTTTTGAGTTTCTGCTTTCAAGTTTGTGAGTTTTGCGAAGTGCATACATCTTGGAGACCAACCCAAGTGTTTTTACATTCACTCTAAACACTTCCTAAATTAGGAAACGCCACAGAGACTTGTCGTATTGAGACGATGTCGTGTGCGACGATATCGATTTCAACATCCGACTTTCATGCTTAAAACTTGTTAAACATAGTTTTCTATCATCAAAACAATTATTTGTCACACCTCGATTTAGGGTCACGTGATCGGCCATAATATACATGTCTATACCCTGTAGCATACCCATGAATACAACAACGCAATTATAAATGATATAATGGAAACCAATATGAAATAAATTGAAAGTCCTGAGATGACATAAATAAATGTCCTAAGAAACTACAACTCCAATGATCCAAACTACATCAATATGCATGAAAGAAAAACACGACTCGACTACAACTCCCTAAACTCGTCTGCTACGAGATCAATGATGTTGTTTGCCCCTCTAGTTGCGCCATATACTCTAGCCAGTACCACACTGGTTAAGCTCTACAAAATAAGTAAATAAACAAACGTGGGAACTCAGTGAGTGATTCTAACGAACCTCCATCTAAATCCTAAACATAAGCACGAAACAGAAAAAAAAAAAAAAAACATTCTAACATATTCATACACACAAAAATTTATTACATCAGTCGATCGATTGGCACGTCTACTTAGATCTGAATATTCGGTCAGGTGGAGCGCCCGACTACAAATGATATCAGGCCTCAACTGGCCATGCCGTCAAGCGGTTTATGTTATCATGCACAAACGTTCGACCTACAAGAAGCATTACCGGGTTGGGATTCGTCCATCCAACCTTAACTAGAAAATTTAACATTGGTTGTGATTCGCCCGTCCAACCACTCAGGCCTGCACCTGCATCTAGCCCTTTCCTGGACTCCCTCAGTCAAGCCTTCAGGTACCTCCCTTTCCTAAAAGGTGTAAGGTAATACTTAACCTCCTATAGAGCATAATTCAGTGTCCCTATTGTAATGCTTCTATGTTGACATTTAGAATTTGACTCTACTTTCAACTAACATCCATGAGTAGGACATGCCACAATGTCATAGACTACATATAAAAAATGTCTCTATAGTTCATCTATCCTTGAAGTGTCATTTATATCATAAATGATGCCTTATAATTAAAATCCTTGAGGTTAATTTCAGTGTGTTTATTTTGTTCATAGCGTCCCCAACTTGGGACAGCACAACAAACAATTTCAGCTTGAAGCCAAAAAATTTCAGCAATTAATAAATTAATTACAGCATCTAAGAAATCAATTTCTGCAAATAATAATAATTTAATTACAACACCTAATAAATCAATTCCTGCAAATAAACAATTTAATTACAGCACCTAATAAAACAATTTCTGTAATAAATAATTTAATTACAGCACTTAATAAATCAATTTCTGTAACAAATAATTTAATTACAGCACTTAATAAATCAATTTCTGTAACAAATAATTTAATTACAGCACCTAATTAATAAATCAATTCCTGCAATTAAATAATTTAATTACAGCGCCTAATTTCCTAATATCCTAACAACAATATAACTTCAATTACCATTGAGCACATCAATACTTATGATCAATTAGCTTTTAGGTATGCCTTCAATGAACGGATAACCTGCTTCCTGGAGTAACTCATTCATGGTTCCATGAATATTTATCTTAGAAAAGAAGATAATTGATTTCTTTTAGGATGCCACTGCAGCATACTATGTTCGACCTTCTTAATATATTGCAACAGTTTTTTTTTTTGTCCTATCTCCACTATAAATTATGCCAAGTTTGCATATGAATAGATGATCTTACTTAAAAGGTCTTTGAATCGGTTGCTACAATTTAAGCAATTAACAATTACAGAAATTGTAGACATAAAAGAGCAGCTTCATTAAGATAGCAAATGAAATATCAATGGAGGAATAATAGCGGTCAGGAACATTATTCAGACAATGCAATAACATAAAATTTCCAACAAGAACAAGAAACTTTAAAGCCAAAAAAACCATTTGCAATGTAGTCTATGAAATAGGAAGGATGTTTCTTTTAGTGGAGTTAATCTCAATTGAAGACTCAATTCAAGGATTTAATCTCGAATTCAAGAACCAATCAAGAAAAAAAATTCAGATTTTTCCACCTCAATTAGGGACGGCAGCCATAGAGAATTTACAAGGGATTGAGGAAAAATCCACTCACCTTAACTAACGAAATGAAGGGAAGTAGACAAGGACGAAGCCTCGCATGACGATCTCCGACGACAGCTAGGTGGTGACACCTCCCCTCCTCTTCCTTGCGATGGCGTGCATGCGGCGCTGAGGGTGGGGGTTTATAAACCCTCCCCCCTTTTTTCGTTTTTCTTTTTCCAATTCTATCATCCTCTCACTTAAACTCTTAACCCGACTTCACTCGTATTCGAGTCGAGCTCCGATCGAGCCCGCGAACTCAGCTCAATCCGAAATAAATCCAACAGCCTAAAAATATCTTAATTAACAAAAATTAAGAGCACTTAAATTATTAACTACTCACCTGAGCCCATAAATTTGCTCCAGCTCGCGACTCGCCTCAGCTCGTCGCCGAATTAGCCGGCTAAAACAACAACGAAAATGTTTGTTAAAATTTTTAGGTATTACATTTTTGAGAGAATTAGAGTACAAGGGTGAAACCCTCGGCCAACAGAAGATGCATAGAGCCCTCTAATTCTTCTAATCCACCATCACAACCTTACCATATCCACATAAATGATGACATTCTCAATGCTTCATTTGAACCACCTAGCAAATCATCAATGACTATGGTTTGCTCCAAAGATGTGCTATTATTCAATTGAAGGAGGCTCATCGCCCTATGATAGGCTCTTCATTTTCTTATGGCTCGTTTGCTTTGTTAAATACGATAGGATACAATAGGATAACAAATGAGTTGGTATTCTGGTGTTCACCATTTATAATATTGGATCGGGTCCGGAAGCGCCCACACTCATGAACCACACTCAAGTCAAGGCAAATACCATCTAGCTCAGGGACTCCACCCGGCAAAACAAGGACACCCACGTCCTTCATTAATTACCAGGGATACGACAATAATGAGCTCGACATCTCTGGGATAAAGCTCGACCAATTCCAGGTAGATCCCTATGAGATTCTGGGAGACATCCCTAACCTGCACTATAAACAGACACGACACACATCGGGTATGCTCTTGATTCCAATTCCATACCTCCCATATGGAATTATTTCTTACTCGAGCATCAGAGTGTGCCCCGCTAGAGTTGCACTAGACTAGGAGAGGCGAAGGACCACATCACACCGGCTTCAGGCAAGAACATTTGGCGCCCACCGTGGAGCTGAGTAAATCTTACCTGCCCCACCATGGTAGCTACCCGGAGTTAGGCGAACGCCGCTGCACATAGGCAACAACCTATTAGTAGTGTTCCCCCACTGCCTAGAGAAGCTAACACAGTGAGGAGTGATGCTCCAGTGTTTGCCAATCCTATACCTGAAGAGTTACAGCGTGTGGTCAACGACCTCCAAGCGAGGAACCAAAGGTTAGCAACCCATGTCAAGGCACTAACACAGTCCTGGGAGCAACACCTGGCCGAATACGAGCACCACCACTCGAAATATGATGATGACAACTATCTCGAGAGAGCCGACGGGCTAACCTTTTTCTTTCGAGATGAGGTCTTCCATACGCACCATCAGAGATAAGAGGAAGGAAGTAAGGTCACAAAGACCGTTCCTCCCCCAATCATCGACTCGGGATCCTTCGCCGAACATATTATGGCAGTTCATCTCCTAGACAACTTCAAACTGGTGACCATACTTCAGCCTTACGATTGTACGGGTGTAATACTCGTGTTTGTATTTATGATTTTAGGTTGAGACTCAGATTGAGCACCCGAGCGAGTCGGAGAGATCACGGTATGAGGTATGGCTCATGTGTGTGTTTATTTAGGTCGATTGAATTACTATTAAGCCTATGTGCACCAGTCGGGTTTTAGGAGTTATTCGGTGCGATTTGAGCAAGTTTTCAACTAGTTTAGCCGTGTAACTTAAGCGAAGGGTAGATAAATCATTTGGCGACTTTAATTATTATTATATATTGTTATTTCTCCCTTAGTGGATTGATGTATGATTGGTTTTGGCCAAATTGTGTGTGAATTAGGAAAAGTTCTAGTGAATCTTGTTGTTATATGAGATAAACCTAAATTTAAATGAAATGGTATGTGTTCTGCATGTTCTTGCTCAATTTGTCCTATGATTTGGCCTCCTTGAGATTCATTCAGTCATGATAGGGTTATTTTTGGACCGGTTGTGGCTCCTTTGGTTTCAGGATGAATTCCGGAAAGGGCAGCTCTGTTTCCTTGAATTTTGGGGGAGCGAACTCCCATGGTTTGGCGTGCGATTTCGGTAAAAATTTTGGGGAATGGTGAGGGTCGGTTGTGCCTATTTCTCTTGAGCATGATTTCTGTTTTCACATGGGATTTTGATTTAATATATTGCCTTGCATAATGGTCTATGTGTATTGAACAAATTGTTGAGATTTTTTGTGTAAGCTTTCGGAGTTTTATGGCCGGATTTTGATGAGGGGTTTTACCATGTTTGATCCTCATGAATGAGGAAGATTTCGGGGCTCATTGTCCCTATCCACTTTGTGGATGACTTCAGTGCTTTATCGATCATGTTTCTTGAAGTTTTGGATCAATTCGCGATGTGGTTCTTCTCCTTGGTGTTTGGCCAAGGTCAGCCCTGTTTTGGGACAGATTTTGGGGTGCCGAATACACCTTTTCTTGGGTTGATTTTAGAAATTGTTAAATATGACTCAAGCATATGTATTGTTGTTTTGCCTCTTTTTATAAATTGAGTGGATGAAATTTTTGGAAAGAATTTATATTATGATGAGGCCAAATTTATGATATCTTCATCCTGGGATTTTGAGTTTAGGGGTGCATGGGGATTGGTGCGGTTGGTATGCCTGGTAAGTGTTCGATTAAATGTTTCACCAATTTGGTTTGCTAAGATTTTATACTCTATCTCGATTTAATTAAGTGATTTTGGTTGTGGCGATACTTGGAGGCCGCGTGTTGGCCGAGGGTTGGCCGAGGGTTTCACCCTTGCGCTCTAATTCTCTCAAAAATTATTTTGATAATAACAAACCATGTTTAACAAGTTTTATGCATGAAAGTCGCAGGTTGAAATCGATATCATCGCACACGGCATCGTCTTGATACGACAAGTCTCCGTGCCATTTCCTAAATTCTCAATGAGCGCACCAAAGTAATTTAGGAAGTGTTTAGAGTGAATGTAAAAACACTTGTGTAGGTTTCCAAGATGTATGCACTTAGCAAAACTCTGAAACCCGAAAGCCGAAAGCCGAAACGACAAAAAAACTCAACTTGTGTGAGCACCAATCGCTGGCCGGTCGACCGGCTACCGATCGACGATTGACCGTCAGAGGCCAAAAATTAGCCGACGATCGATCGGGCGTATAATGGGCAGAAAAATTCGCCCGTTCGGTGATCTCCACTCGATCCCTCCAAACTTTCTAAACTCTCTCCTTAACAACTACTGATGCCCTAAACCTACATTGAGTTGATATTTGGATCCCCAAGTTTTTTTTTGATCTAATCCTTCATTCCTAGCCTCCTGATACCTTATTCAAAGTGCTTCATCATTGGAGGGTTATTTAAGGTTGCTAGGCTCAAGAAGAGGAGTTGTTCTTGTTGTGAAAAGTTCTCTACATTTTCTTCTTGTGTTAAATGTGTTTTTGTTTTGTTTTATAATTGAATACTCAAGTGTGTTAGAAGATCTAGTGTGTGGTCTTGTGATTTGGTGGTTACCTTGGTATAGAAGGTATAAATCCACTTGTGTAAGCTAGGTTAGGAGTGTTCCTTAGGAATTGCTGTGGGAAAGCTCACTCGGTGTGAAGGTGGATACTTCCTGGTGTGGAATTGCATTCGAAGTGAGTGTAGGGTCTTTCTAGTAAAAAGTCCTCGATTGTAAGTTACTCTTAACTTAGTGGATTTGTGAGTGAAATCCTACGCACGGTGCCTAGATAGTGCAGTAGGCGGTGTTGCCGAACCACTATAAATTTTGGTGTTTGCATTGGCTGTAGTGTTTGTGCTTACTTGCCATATTAAATTGTTTCTTCTTGTTGTTTAAATTGATAATTTGCTTAACTAGTTTAAGAAACGATTAAAATGAAAATTAGGCAAAAAAGATTAGATAACACACTATTCACCCCCCATATAGTGTGACCATTTCACTAACACTTGGTATCAAAGCGGGTCGTAGATTGAGGTTTCACCATCTCATCTAAATCTAGTCTCGATCCGAAAATGGCACTAGAGTTGGTAGCGTCCATACCACCTAGGTTCGATGAGTCTAACTTTGGTATTTGGAAGGGTAGAATGTACACATTCCTAAAAACACAAGGTTTATGTGTGTTCAACATGGTAAAGACTAGATACATTGAACCTAAGAAAAACATGAATGCATGAGCCCAAGAACAAATAAATATGTTTGAGTCAAATACTAAAGCTATGAATTGCATATTTTGTTCCTTGGAAAATGTTATCTTTGAAAAAGTCATGCATTGTACTTTCACATTTGATATTTGTGCTTGTTTGAATATGCTAAAATTGAGGAGCATATCACTTTAAATGAGGGAGTTGATGACAATTGTCATACTCATAGTTCTAATGAAGTTTTTGAAGCCCATAGTGTATCTAGTCAAACGAGTACAAAAAGATAGAAGAGAAAGGTGATTTATCACCTATGCAAGGAAAAAGGCATGTGAAGAAGAATTGCCATACCATGAAGAACAAGGCAAAAAGTGTTGGGACGGGAATAAGAAAACGCATCGGAAATTGTAATTTAAAATTTTGAAACTATCCTGAAAACAACAATCTTCTTTAGCAATATTAAGGAATTCAATCAACATCGGAGATGTGGGAGATGATATACCTCAAACCACGGTCGGTATGGCTGATCTTATCCCCGTCTTGAGATGCACGCATGCACTTCCTCCAATGATAGTCCACACCAAGCACCTCGCAACAATAGGGGCAGGGAACACCGGGGCTCGTTGTGGCTTAATGAAGAAGATTTCTCAATCTCGAAATGCACCTAGGCACGGCCGGCCCTACCACCAAGAACCGAGCACCAAAAACGGAGGAAGAGCGGATGAGAAAACCACATAACGAGAGCGTAAATAAAAGAATACCTTGCTGTCCTTCTTGGAATCCTCCAAGAAGATGAAGTCGGCGGCACACCCAAGTAGAAGACACCTTTAATTCGGCTTCACCAAAAGCCCGGGGAAAGAGGAGGAAGATGGCCGGCTACCAATGGAGAGGAGGAAGAACTAATTCACCAACCCACACCCATGGGGTGCTCGGCCACCATTTATAGAGAGGGGGGCGGTTACAAGGTAGACTCGGTCCCCCCTAAAAACTCTCTCACAGGAATTCAAAATTTTGGGGTTTGCCTCCAAATATAATTCATATTTTAATGGCTTCATAATTAATTAGAAATTAATTAAATCCAATAAAATATAAACTTTAATTTATCTTCATAAATTAAGAGCCTACAAATAAGAATGATAATTATCTAAACAAACCAATTCCCTAAAAGCTAGGAAAGTGGTTTAACTAAATAATTAAATTTCTTATTTATTAATAGAATTGTGATTTATCCACATAAATCATATATCTATTAATTTTATGATTTATCTCCATAAATTATATTTTATTAATTAAAATTTATCCAAATAAATTAATTCCTAATTAATCGACTAGGCTCATGGTTGAAAACTAATTTTCCCACCATATATATTTGATTCAAAATTAAATTATATTTAATTCATAATTAAATATATTCCCGGTCAAGTAGTTAATTAAATATTTAATTATAATTAAATTTAATCAACTATATGAAATATTGGTTCCCGACTTTCATATCTACTCTAGCCAGAGATTCCCGAGTCGACACTTGTAGGGACACATAGGACATTATCTCCTCTTACTAGGAGTAACCGATTCCATATTGGTTGCTCACCTACCTCCATGAATGCTTCCCAATGCCCAGTAATACCTGACACATGACGTTGAGGGCCACGTAGGGATAGAACCAAAGAAATGAGTCGTCACTCACAAGGTAATCATGACAACCTCAGATCCAAGAACTGCTTGCACCTACTATCACCTGAGTAACATCCTATTGACACTTATGTAAGGATTCCATTCTGTGTTCCTCGTGTAGGTCCGTTCAGTGAACTCATTTACTAATGAGCACCTGCACTTGTATATTAAAGATGACTCATACGTAACTGTGAGATCAGCTACCCCCTATCGTATAGGGAATATACCAAGTGCAGCAATCTATCCGGAATCACCAATCCCCTAATCGGTGATCCTATGACTAGGAACAATTAGAACAAGGGCATTTGGATTCTAAGTCTCACTAGCATGATCATCATGGCCTTAGAATCATTTGCCCGAATTCTTGGGGTTCATCATAATCTTTATAAATAAAGATGCAACATATGATGAAAGTTGCCTCAAAAGTTGATTACCCTTGAATAGTCCTTGTACACATTGACATGTGATTGGCTCAAGGGCACTATTCCTTTCAATCTCTCACTTGCACTTTAGTCAATCATCCTAGTATCCATATACCAATTTTAGTGGTGATCGAATCTGCTGCTGTGGCAATCTGTTTAATCTACATCAATGTCTTTCAGTCATCACTTCTTTCCAACGATGAGTGACACCGCTTTTTAAGAAAAGCAATGATTTTCACGGGATCTTAGTTCCTTAACTTTGAGCAACAGTCCTAGTATTGTCATACAATACCGGTGCTGAACTGGCAACCTCAGGAATAGCTCCAAATGAATGATAAACTCCTTTATCCGATGCTATCCTAAGTGGTAGAGTAAGTAGCAAAGTATAAAGCCTTAGTCACCTTATCAGTTATAGTACCCAGCTAGGAATACTTTCCTGCTTACTGCACCACCATTAAAGGTATCCTTATACCATCATATGGTTTCATGATCGTATAGAGCACCTCTCATCCTTCTCAAGTGCCACTGTTGGGATGGGAATAAGAAAATGCGGTGGAAATAATAATTTAAAAATTTGAAACCATCCTGAAAACAACCATATACTTTAGCAATATTAAGGAATTCAATCAACATCGGAGATGTGGGAGAAGGTATACCTCAAACGTACACGTCCTCCAATGATAGTCTACACCAAGCACCTCACAACAATAGGGGCAGCGAACACCGGAGCTCGTTGTGGCTCAACGAAGAAGCTTTCTCAATTCCGAAATCCACCTAGGCAAGGCCGGCCCTTCCACCAAGAACCAAACACCAAAATGGGAGGAAGAGTGGATGAGAAAACCACGAAATGAGAGGGTAAATAAAAGAATACCTCGTTGTCCTTCTTGGACTCCTCCAAGAAGATGAAGTAGGCGGCACACCCAAGTAGAAGACACCTTCAATTCGGCTTCACCAAAAGCCTGGGGAAGGAAGAGGAAGATGGCTAGCCACTAAAGGAGAGGAGGAAGAACTCATTCACCAACTCCCATCCTTGGGTGCACGGCCACTATTTATAGAGAAGGGGAGGGGGGGGGGGGGGGGGGGGGGGGTTACAAGGTAGACCTGCCCCCCCTAAAAATTCTCTCTTCGGAATTCAAAATTCTGGGGTTTGCATCCAAATATAATTCATATTTTAATGGCTTCATAATTAATTTGAAATTAATTAAATCAAATAAAACATAAACTTTTATTTATCTCCATAAATTAAGAGCCTACAAATAAGAATGATAATTATCCAAACAAACCTCCCTAAAAGGTAGGAAAGTGGTTTATCTAAATAATTTAATATCTTATTTATTAATAGAATTATGATTTATCCTCATAAATCATATATCTATTAATTTGATGATTTATCTCCATAAATCATATTCTTATTAATTAGAATTTATCCAAAAAAATTAATTCTTAATTAATCGATTAGGCTCATGGTTGAAAACTAATTTTCCCACCATGTATATTTGATTCAAAATCAAATTATATTTAATTCATAATTAAATATATTCCCGATCAAGTAGTTAATTAAATATTTAATTCATAATTATATTTAATCAACTACATGAAATATTATCATGTGTCAATCCCTACAATTTAGAGATGCCCCATAAATTAGGATTACCGAGGAACTCTTTCCTTGTGCATTCGTTCCTATAGGAAACAACTTTCCTATCTTGTCCGTAAACGAGATCCGTGATCGAGTTGCAGCATGCCCATGCTAGTAGGCATATAGGGCCGCATTCAGACTTAATCTCATAAGGTTTGTTATGAGGTTAGCCTGTTGTGTGTGACCCATTAGGCCCCACACTAAGCCAGCAGTGAGTTGTGCATAACAGAGAGTTGGATTGAATAGAACGACTTCTATTCGAATCTTACGAGCCTCCACTAAACCCCTTTAGTGTGGTCATGAGGGACTCTACTCACAAGTCAAGATTGACATCTAGCAACGTGTAATTTCCACTCGGATAGTGTGAGGTTCAATCTACAGGGATCGAACGCCCTTCGGTAATTAGTTACTGTGCAACTAAATCCCTCGGTTACAATGTCCCGAACTTGGATAGGGTACGGAAGAAGTGTCAAACCCTAATACGATTCATATGTATTCCACCCGCCAAGATGTCATCTCAATAATAAAACGTCAGAAACATCTTCCTCACTTTCATGTCTACTCTAGCTAGAGATTCCCGAGTCGACACTTGCAGGGACACATATGATATTATCTTCTCTTACTAGGAGTAACCGATTCCATGTTGATTGCTCACCTACCACCATGAATTCATCCCCATGCCCAGTAATACCCGATACATGATGCTGAGGGCCACATAAGGATAGAACCAAAGCAATGGGTCGTTACTCACAATGTAACCATGACAACCTCGAGTCCGAGGACTGTTTGCACCTACTATCACCCGAGGAACATCCTATTGGCACTCATGTAAGGATTCCATTATCTGTTCCTCGTGTAGGTCTGTTCAGTGAACTCATTTACTAATGAGCACCTGCACTTGTACATTAATGACGGCTCATAGGTAATTATGAGATCAGTTATCCCTTATCGTATAGGGCATATACCAAGTACACTAGTCTATCCGTAATCACCAATCCCCTAATCGGTGATCCTATGACTAAGATTATTTAGAACAGGAGCATTTGGATTCTAAGCCTCACAGGCATGATCTCATCATGTCCTTAAAATCATTTGCCCGAATTCTTGGGTTCATCATAATCTTTATAAATAAAGATACAGCATATGATGAAAAGTTGCCTCATAAGGTTGATTACCCTTGAATAGTCCATTACATTGACATGTAATTGGCTCAAGGGCACTATTCTTTTCAAAAAGGAGGTCAAATGCTTCCTCATCCTCATCTCACTCAAGTGAAGCATCCTCTTGCCATGGCTATGAAGCTAGTTCAAAAGATTGCCTCATGAATGCTAATGATGAGGTACACTCTTCTTCTAGTCATGATAATAATAATGGTAGTATTAACTCATCTAGTTCTCATGACTTGCTTTATGATGAATTAATGGATGAATGTAAAAACATGTATGTTTTGCTTGTTAAAAAGTATAAAGAAAACTTAAGTCTTGATGGGATAACTAACTCAAGTCTTGAGAGGATGACAATAAGTGAATTGATCCTCGCAAAGCCTCTAAGGGCTCTCACGGCGACAGGGAAGTGGTTTGGGTGTTTTGGGGGTGCGGAGGGGCAGATTGGGAAGAAGTTTTGAGTTTTGGCCAGTTTGGATGAGTGGCTGGATGGGTTGGCAATTGTATTACCTGGTTCGGCTCGTGTTTGTCCTGATTGGGAATAGGTTTTTACCTCCAGTGGAAGAATCGTGGATATTCTGGGAAGATCTTTGGGCGATTGGGAATTTCTTTACTCGATCGAGATCACGTTTGGGCGACTGGGATATCCTTTTGCCCTTGAATATCCCGATCGCCACAAGCCTTCCTGCTCCAGCGCCTGTCTCTTCCATGGGTGGCTCCTCTCCGGCGGGGTTCGTGTGAGGTGAAGAGGCGGTGGGGTTCCCGGGCGGTGGTTGTTGGCGGACGGGAGGCTTTGAGCGGCGGCGGTCTGCGCATCTAGGGTTCATCAAAACCTAGGTCTTCCTGAGGGTTTTTTGCTCTTCCGGCGTGGTTCCTGTGGGTTCTTCTCGTCGGTCTTGTCCTCTCGTCGGTGTAGTGGTTTGCTTTCTCCGGTATCTTCGTCTGTTCGGCGGCTGGGGCTTGGCGGAGGGGTTTTATTTTTCTGGGTGGTGGTCTCTCCTTCGGCTGCATTGCTGTGAGTTCTCCATCGTCTTGTTCGTTGCGGCGGTCATCTTCGGGTGATCCATGGGTGCTGTACACTGCGGCAGCCCTCTCTGTCAAAGTGCTGCGAATTGGTTCCTGCGGTGGTGCTGTTGCAGTGGTTCTCTTCCTCCTACAGACTGAGTTCTTCTTCCTTCTTCATCCGGCGGCCATCTGTGTTTTGCTTGGCTTTTGGGCAGTTTCTGTTCCAGAGAGCTGGACCATTTGCTGAGATTTGGATCTTTTGCTGATCTTGGTTCTTACTGATTTCGGGCAAACTGGGGAATAGGCTGATCTCCGGCAATCGGGTGTTCTTCTGTGCTGAAATCTCCGGCAGCGTTCTGGTCATTCCTTTATGCTTGCCGGGATTGTGGTAATTTGCTTTCCTATATTCTCTTGATTGTTGTCTGTATTTTATGATTGTTGCTAGATACCGTGGCGAGCTCTGGGTCTTCAGTGGGGGTGTTAGCAGCTGCTCGTGCATCGCTATTATTCATGGCTCGGAATTCTAAGTTGGCGAGGGGTGCTCGTCGAGGTGGGAGGATCGTGGTTGCCTCGTCAATCCAGAGGGTTGATGGCTCGGGAGGAGAGGTATCAGTTGTCCCCTCTGATGTTTTTGTGGATGTTTAGGATTATAATTCAAAGTTGCTTGAGGCTTCATGTGAGGAATCGGTGACTCTTCCACTGATGAAAACTCAGGCAGTCTCGAAGGGAAGCAATGCTGTTGTGGATGTTTTGCCTTCATCCGTTGAACGGATGCATGAGCCGTGCAAGCTGCTTGGAGAAGGGAAGCGCATGATATCTAGCTTGGATGTGGAGGCCTTCCTGCCTCTCCAAAGGCTGAGTTGTAATGGTCCAGCCATCCGTGTGTCTGCTCCCTTGGTTGAGGAGGAGCCTTGTGGCTCTGGTGATCCTCAAGGGAAGGCCTGCTTAACTTGTTCGAGCGGTGTGTTAGACAAGGAGGATGGACAGACTATCACAAATAATCTTTCAGATATTGGAGGTAAGCTTCGAGCTACGTCTGAGATTCCGGATATGATGGTCACCCCAAAGCCATGGTCTTCATTGTTTTCATCGCCCGTGACACAAGCAGATTGCTCATTGAAGTTTGAAGAACCCAACTTTCAGAAGGGAGAGTTTGTAGTTGATGTGTCCGATGAGGAGCTAGATGTTGGGGCTGATCACTGGAGATATGCGTTAGTGGGCCATTTTATTGGTGCTAAGCCTTTTTTCCCTACCATCAGAGAAAGAACATTAATGTTGTGGCGTCCAAAAGGTGATCTAGAGGCTTTCTTCCCCCCAAGTGGTTTTCTCATCTTCAGATTTACTCAAGAGGAGGATATGCTCTCAGCCTTAGAAGGGGGACCTTGGTTTATCCAAGGGAAGATATTACTGCTTAAAAGATGGTCACCTGGTATGAAGCTTGTGAGGGAATCATTGTCTTCCATCCCCTTATGGGTTAAAATTCATGATCTTCCATTGGAATTTTGGAGTGCCTCAATTATTGGAAAGGTTATGAGTCGAGTTGGTAAGCCCCTTTACATGGACAATCCTACAGCTACTAAGAGTCGTATAGGGTATGCCCGCATTTGCATTGAGATGGAGGTTGGTGCGGGCGTTCCTGATAGCCTCAGCTTCATAGTGAGGAATGAAAAGTATGAGATCCATCTGGAATATGAATGGAAGCCAAGTAGATGTTCAAATTGCTCTTCTTTTGGCCACTCTGATAATAAGTGCCCCTCCTTAGCCAGAAAGTTGGCATCTAAATGGGTTCCAAAGAAGCAGGACACGAACCACAGTGTGGATGAGGTACCGCATCAGGAAAGTTATGGACTGACACGTTATGAAAAGGGATAAACTAGCAGGAAGCAAGAGATTGAAAAGCGGCATAGGGGTTCTTTAGATGATCGTCAGATGACTGTTGGTCAGGTGCGGGCATCAGAGTTTCCACCGAAAAGCTCTACTAGTAAAAGTAAGGTATCAGAGGTGGTTCAACATGCTGATAAACAAAATGATGGACTGCTAGAAACAAGGAATTTTTTTCAGGTCCTTGATGATGGAGAATGTGCAGCACCAAATACTATGTTTTCTCTCTGTGGAAGTGATAAGTGGGGGATAAATCTAGATAAAGGGTGCCGAGCACCCTCCTCTATTCTTCATCGTGATTAGCATAGCTTCATGGAACGTGCGAGGATTAAATTCCTTGTCACGACGAGTTGCAGTGCGTAGCAGTATTAACTTGAATAATCTCAGCTCAATTTGGCTTCTTGAAACAAAGGTGAAATGTAATAGAGCATCTCAAATTATCCAGTCTGTTACAGGAGGATGAAAGTATTTTTTTAATCATAACTCAGCATCAAATGGGCGCATTTGCTTAGCTTGGGATCCTACATTGATGGACTATCACATTATATCAGAATCAGATCAGTCTATCTTTGCTAAGGCTACGATGCTTGGCTCTGATATCTTATTTTTCTTCACTGCGGTTTATGGGAGAAATGAGGAGCAAGACAGACGACAGATGTGGGATCAACTGAGTGGCCTTCGGCCCTTAGTTGATGGTCCTTGGGTTGTCATGGCCAATTTCAACACCGTATTTAATTCTCTAGAGAAAGTAGGGGGTCGACACTTTCCTCCATCGGCAGCTACTCAGATAGAAGATTACTTGGACAATTTAGAGCTCTTTGATCTCAAATGGACAGGATGCAAATACACTTGGACTAACAACCAGATTGGCTCTAGCAGGATAATGTGCAAGTTGGATAGGGTGCTAGTGAACGCAGATTGGCTCTCCTTATACCCTGACAGTGAGGCAGTCTTCCATAACCCGGGAATATCTTATCACTCTCTTGCTTTACTTCGATGTCAGGAATCCGAGCGAAGGAAATGCCCATTTAAGTTCTTTAATCAGTGGATCCATAAACATGACTTTCTGAATGTAGTTGAAGAGGCTTGGACTCAGTCTGTAATCTGTAGAGATGGTAGAAGACCCTCACCTATGTTCTCTCTGGTTCAAAAGCTTAAGCTTGCCAAGCATTCCCTCAAATAGTGGGCCTATAATAATCACATCCGAGACACTGCGGAGAAGAGGAAATTAGTAGATCACCTTGAAGTCCTGCAGACTCGAATTCAGCAGAGTCCACTTGATAACGCTTTACACAAGGAGGAAAGAGAACTGAGGGGGGGGGCGGCTTCAGTCTTTTCTGAATGATGAAGAAGCAAGCCTGAAGCAGAAATCTAGAGTCCAATGGCTCAAACTTGGGGATTCCAACTCTAAGTATTTCTACAGGGCCTTTAAGCAGAGATACCACAAGAATGCTATCCACTCTATTGTGAATGATTTGGGGCAGCGGGTATACGGTGATCAGGTGAATCAAGAAGCGGTGAATTTCTTTAATAACCTGTTTAATGCTCCATTTGATCATGTAGATTTCTCGGGGCTCAAGATTCATAGAAATTGAAGCAAGAAAGCATTGAACTTCTGGGAAAACCAATCCACGTTCAAGAGATACTAGAAGCTATTCGGCAATCGCCTAATAACAAAGCTCCAGGAATTGATGGTTTTACCAAAGAATTCTTTGTGGCCACGTGGGGAATCATTGGGAAGGATGTTATTAGAGCTATCCAGAGCTTCTTTGATTCCAAATGCATCCTTCAAGAAATCAACATCACTTCAATAACATTAGTGGCAAAGAAGAAGCGCCCTGATACTTTTGCAGATTATCGACCCATATCGGTATGTAAAATAATTTATCGATTTATCTCTAAAATCATTGCAAACAGGTTGCAGAAGATCCTGGATGAATTCATTGGTCCCAACCAGCATG
The DNA here is from genome assembly GCA_034359265.1 of Canna indica. Classification (NCBI taxonomy): domain Eukaryota; kingdom Viridiplantae; phylum Streptophyta; class Magnoliopsida; order Zingiberales; family Cannaceae; genus Canna; species Canna indica. The sequence goes on from CP136892.1 coordinate 20,659,343, forward strand.
CTTTTCTGAAAGGCCGTCTTATCCATGAAAACATTGCTCTATGTCATGAGCTTATGACTGGATATCACTTGCAGCGAGGGTCACCTAAAATGGCAGTCAAGATCGATCTTCATAAAGCTTATGATTCAGTCATATGGGATTTCCTGCTTGAACTGATGAGACAATATGGCTTCCCTGGGATTATGATTAGCTGGGTCAAAGCATGCATCTCCAATCCCAAATTTACAATAAACATGAACGACACTAGTTGTGGTTTCTTTCAGAGTAGCAGAGGTCTTCGTCAAGGATGCCCCATGGCTCCTTACCTGTTCATCCTCACTATGCAGTATTTTTCGGATCTATTGGATGATCAAGTTGCATCTGGATGGCTTACACCACACCATAGGTGCCTAACTCCACTTGTTACCCATCTGTCCTTTGCTGATGATCTATTTTTATTTTCCAAGGCAGATATTATGTCAGCCACGATATTAAAGGATTGCCTGGAGCACTTTCACCAAGTTTCAGGACTGCGTACGAGCAACTTGAAATCTCACTTATACATCTCTAGCACATCCCCGGAGCTTAGGGCTTCTATTGCTACGGTGTTGGACATGCCTTTTGGTTCTCTACCGGTTCGGTACTTGGGGATTCCTCTACTATCGACTAGGCCATCATTCCAGGACTGCCAACCCCATATGGATAGCATTGCATCACAAATCAATGGATGGACTAGTAAATGTTTCTCTTTTGCAGGTCGCTTGGAGCTTATCAAATCTGTTTTGATGGGGAAGATATTATATTGGTGCTCTTCTTTTTCTCTCCCTCAACAAGTTATTATCCGTATTGAGCAGCTCTTGGCCCGGTTCCTTTGGTCTGGCCGATTGCTCGAGTGTAACCAACGGATCGCCTGGTTGTCCGTGTGCAAACCAAAAGAAAAGGGTGGATTGGGGCTGAGAAATATCAGGAGGCTTAATCAGGCATGTATGATGAGATACATATGGGCCATTGCATCTAAGAAAGACTCACTTTGGGTGTGATGGGTTCATAGCAATTACTTGAGGGAGCACTCTATCTGGACTCGCCAGGTCCCTTCTTCGCTTGCCTGGGTGACAAGGAGCATTTTCAACGTTAGATATCTTGCTCTACCATTCATCAGGCACCACATAGGAAATGGCGAGGGTACTAGGCTATGGCATGACCCATGGCACCCTGATGGGATTCTCTTTCACATTGTCAGACGATACCCTTATAGTATCCCTGCTCTCTCTACTGATCTGGTATCTGATATCCTTTCCCCTGAAGGGTGGAACACGGTTGGTTTCCACCATTCATGCTTATTCGATGCATGGCTAAGCTTACACAAGATCCAACTTCATGATAGACATGGGTGTGATGTCATTCTTTGGACAGCTTCCCCATCAGGTACTTTCAGCCTTAAGTCGGCATACAACAAATTGACTTCCACTGAACCTAATGTAGCTTGGCATAGTTTGCTATGGTTTAAAGGCCATGTACCTCGATTCTCCTTCATCTCATGGTTGGCTTTCTGGAGAAGGCTCCCAACATTTGACCGCACGCGTGGATGGGGAAAGCAAGGGCCAAATATTTGTTACCTATGTAGAGAAGATAGCGAGAGCATAGATCATATCCTATTATGCTGCACTTACTCTTAAAAGATCTGGCGCAAGGTACTTGGGTTGATACCACATGGAGATACCTTGGCAGATTGTATGCCATGGCTTCTGCATCATTTTGGCGGTTCCTCTGAAGCCAAGTTATTGAGAAAGCTTCTTCTCACTACCACTATTCACCATCTGTGGAGAGAGCGGAATCAGCGGATGCATGAGGAAGGACACTTATCTTGGGAGGCCCTTGCCAAACATATCCTGGATGACACTATGCAGAAGAGGACTAGGGGCACCACTAGGGATGCAGAAAACTGATATGCTGCGTCTTTTGTTTATTCATGCACTTCTATTTCTTTTGTTTTTCTTACATGAGATGTTGCCTGTCTCGGGCTGTGGGATTCAGTGTTTCTATGACCCTTGATTTGAGCCAAGCCTATCATTTTATCTTGGTTATTTTCTTTTTCAGGCTGTGGGACTTAGTGCTTATTCCTATTTCTATGTTGCTAGATGTGTCGGTATGATTGTGAGCCTTTCCCCAGCTGTGGGATTTATTGCTTATTACTTGTTTCAGTTTGTGAGGTTTCGGTCATCATGACTTGTGTGCCTTTCCCGGGCTGTGGGATGTCTTTCTTTTTAGATTGCTACGTTTGTATCGTAGTGGGACCATCAACCCTAGGTTTTGGGTCTCGACCTTGCTGATGGCTATGCCGTAGGTGAGGTTCACGACTCTTTTGTCCTAGGGTGATTGGTTATTGAACTTTACATGTACACATTTTGTTCATCCTTGTTGAAAAAAAAGAAAACTTAAGTCTTAGCTCTCATTTACATGATGTAAAATTAGAAAATGAGAAGCTAAAAATTAGTGTCTCTAATCCATGCCATGATACTTTAAGTATTGATAGTAAGGACTTGAAAACAAAAAATGACATTTTAAAGAATGAAAATAGCATGTTGAAAACTCAATTGCATGCTATTCATAAATCCATGAACGACTTGAAAAATGATGTTATTTTTCTAAATAAGAATGTTAATAATTTATCTAGTAATTCATCCTCTAAGAATTCTAGAAATACAAATGTTTCAAGTACGAATGCTAACACTCATCATCATTTTCATGTTAAGCATTCTTCTTTTAAACCTCATGTCCAAAACAAAAAGTTTCATGGAAATTATTTTTCTTGTGGTATCTATGGTCACTCAATCCATAATTATGCCTTCAAGAGAAATCCAAGTGTTGCTAGGACACTTTGGATTCCTAGACCGACTCACCCCCAAGGACCCAAAGCAACTTGGGTATGAAAGATTTCATGTTCTCTTGTAGGGGGAACAACCACACAAGGATGAGTTGATGATGGGAGTTGCATAAGGACTCAAAGCTACAGAAACACAAAATTGCAACTTCAAGTCATCGTGATGTCATAAGTATGGAAATTGGCATCTAGGTATATTTGGTATCATCTCCTACCTATCCTATATTTCATTTGAGTTGGAATATATGATACATGAGTAATCTTGAGTTGGTTTCTCCGCTCTAGATAGTGTTTTAAAAAAGATTTTTGATTTTTGATTTTTGATCTCTTCGGAGACCTATGTAGCTTATAAAGGGCTAATGCGACCTTGCGGTTCTAAATCGTAGGCTAATTGTGGCCTTTCAATTTTCAACCAATAGGTAGGGTTGGAGATCTAATTTTCAAGTAATTCATGTTTCGAGAAAATTCGTTTTGGTTTCATGACGATCCATTTCGAAATGGATTTTAAGCTACTTAGCAAAGTAGATTTTGAAATCGATATTTGATTCCCTCTTTGCTATTTAGTACAATAACTTGTTAGTAGTCAGACTTTCATTATGATACTAATAATTATTACTTGCAAGTTATTGGTTTTGTTACAGAAGGCTAGTAGGAAGAAATTGGGAAAGAAAGTGAAATTTTAGAATTTCTCAAGAAACGAGGTATGAGTTTCAATTCGGCAAACTTCTTGCTTAACACCTCAATTTTCTTGATGAAATGATTTTCATATGATTATGAATGAGTTTACATGAAAATTCCTTGCTTCCCACCCAACGGCCAGCCCTCCCTAGGGTTTAGGGGCATGCCCTAGGGCTGCCACCAACCCCAAACCCCAAGGAAGCGCCCCACGATCAAACCTATACATCTAAAACGAACAATATCATGCATTAAAGGAAATATACAAAGCAATTTCATCCTCCGATCCCACCTACAAGGATCTGCAGCCCCTAATCCTACATTTAGGGATTTGGGAAAGAACCACTCACCTAGGATCAGTTTAGGGATGAGGAAGACAATGAAGAAGCCTCGCGTCGAATCCTATCCGACGAAGTCTCCGATCTCCGGCCGATCCCTCTCTGATTGCCCCCTCTCTCACTCGCCTCCTTGGGTAGCATGCGGCTCCTCCTTGGAGCCGTACGCCCCTAGTGGCACCTTGTTTTTAAAAAAATAAATAAATGCCAAATTACCAATTTGCCCCTCTTCACTTAACTCGACCCAACTTGCTCTAAATGAGACTGATTCGAGCCCCGATCGCACCCTCGGACTCGGCTCGAACCCAACTCGACCTAACACAATAATTAACTCTAAATTTTGGTAATTTAAATTGAGCAAGGGTCTTACCTCAATTCGCGCCCAACCACGATCAACTCCGCACGTACCATTACGCATCACACTAATCCTGCTAAAACCAATATACAAAAGTTTAATAAATTTTGCGAGTATTACAGAGGGAAAAGCGAAGCTGCCTTTGTCGTAGGAGGATGCACATGGAAACGACGATTGAGGACACCCTCTTTGCGGAAATGGGAGGCACCACCTCAAGATCAATAAGAAAGCCATCCCTTACCTTTTTAGGAAGGTCGGCCTCAAAAAAATCTAATCCGGGGGCAAAGAACTATCCTTGCTCTATTGCCCTGTCGAACCCCTCAAAGCATGCCATGAGGGCGACATCTCGAAAACAATGTGCCTCGTCTTCAAGAGTTTGCATCTTCCCCTCAAAATCGTGCACTATTAGCCTCGACTTCTCCACTTCGGCTCGGGCACCTTAAGTTTCAGTCGTCAGATGAGAACCCTCCCTCGTAGCCATAGTAGCTCGACATCTGCAGTAGCTCAACGCTTGCAGTTGCTCGACATCTACAGCAACTTGGCACCTAGAACAACTCGACAAGAGGATAATATATTCCTAGAATTCAATCTATGTCTACCTATCAGACCGAGATCAGAAGCCGACACTCCTTTGAACTCGGTATGAAGTCCTCGGACTCCGACCAAGCTCGGGCGCTATGGATTGGACTAGTACCTTTGGGCCTGGCCGAATTAGGACTAGAAGCACCTACATATGAGAACCAAACGCGATACAAGAAAGATGGATTAGCCCGGGGGCTCCATCCAACCATGAAACGATAATTCTATCCTCATTGATTACGAGGAATTTGTTATTCATGAGCTGAACATCTCAGGGATCAGCCTCGACCCATTCTGAGCAACATCCCTATTAGATTACTAGACGGTATTATGACCAATCTTCCCTCATCCTGCATTATATACAGATACGACACACCTCACGTACCCTAGATTCCAATTTCTATTACCTCCACCTCGAACATATTCTGACTTGAGTGTCGGAGTATCTTTTGCAAGTCCCCCTGTGACTAGAATGACCTACACTAGAGGGGGGGGGGGTGAATAGTGTGTTTACTAAAAACTTAACCTAAATCCGGTTTTAATCAATTCTTGATTACATAGGCAAGTGCTCAAATAAACTAGATAAATGCGAAAGCAAGGTAAATATGGCAATTGAGGAAACACAAGTAAAAATAATGCAAACAAAGAGATTTATAGTGGTTCGGCCCAAATGTCTACTCCACTACCTAAGCACCTCACTTAGGATTTCCCACTTAGCTTTACTAGATTAATTTGTTTCCTTACAATGATGCATTTATACCAAAAAATCTCCGCTCTCAACCCGAAGGCACTTCCACACTCGGAATTCTTCGACTTCCTACCGAAAGCACTCTCCCACCTCACAATCCAAAGGAAAACAAATTCAATCCTAGTAAACTAACTAAACCGGTGGACTTATGCCTTACAACCAAGGCAACCACCCAATCAAACAAGCCTAGCACCCTAGGTTCACACAAGTTTACAACAAATAAACCTCAAAAATATACAAGTTAATGGAGAAATAAATCAAACAAATTATACTTAGCTCCAACACCGAATCCGTAGTCCTCTTGATGCCTCAAAATGATGAATCAATGAAAAATGAAGGCTCAATCAAGGATAGATGATGAAACTAGGGTTTTGAGATGAAAGCGGCACAATCAAAGCTTTGGTATCACATATAATGGCTCAATAATAATTAACAGATCAAAGAAAGGTTGGGGTTATGTATTTATAGGGAAGCAAAGGGTGAAGCTCGGGTAAACTCCACTCAACGACTCAAAAAATAGTCGTTGAGATTCCGTTGGTCCGAGGTTTGGTCGACCGAACCTTTGGCCGGTCAACGACCAAACCTTCGGCCGATCATCGATCGAATCCCTACTGTGAGTTTTTAGACCTAGTTCGGTCACTTGTCGGTCACAGGTCGGTCGAACGAACAGTCGACCAAACCTTCGGCCAAAACTGCACTGTATGTAGTCTTCAGCAAGGTCTGATCTTTCACAAGTCTTATTTTTTATTAACTTTATTTATTTTTATTTTTCATTAACTTTAAAACATAAATGTTAAATAAGGAAGTACCTCCATTTGAATTCAATAAAAATATCAAAAAAATTAAAATCCTTAAGGATCATAATCTAAATTTTGGGGTCTAGTACTAATTTATGGAAATTAGAAATTTTAAAATCTCCCAGGTCAAATATGGATAGGTTAATGATTTCTAAAAATTACTTTAAAATAGGTCTTTAACTTGTTTCTAACTAAGGAACAATTATCGAGACTTTTGGTGCAAAGAAAATGTCTAAATCTTGTAGCTCTCCAATGAGCTCCCTAGACTTAGAAAATTTCTAGGCCGTTTTTTGATTTTTTTTGGTTTTTAAGTTTTCGGGGTTTGGGTTTTGGTTTTTGAGTTCTTATGCATCAAATAGAGGATATACATATTATATAGACACTCTAGACCTAGACTCAAACTTCTCGATGAATCCCGAGCGTCCTTGCCGATTTCTCTGATTTCTTTGATTTTTTCAATCGGGGACATTGGTCGCATGAAAACCAATATGGATCCTGAAAATATTTCTTGCTCAAATATTAGTTTCATGTTTGTTATCATCAAAACCAAAATTAAGACCAAGGTTGAAAATCTTAGGCCAACACCCCCCTGCCAGAGTTGCACTTAACCAGGAGACGCACCAGATCGGACCGTATCACTCTAACTTCAGGCAAGAACAGGTGTGACCCTTGGTTTCAGGGAGAAAAGCTTATAAATAGATAGAATATCCTTTTCTAGCAGACTCGGGATCCACATATCACCAAAGCTACTACTAAAGCTAAGAATACTAATGGTAATGTTATTGGTCAGAACATATCATTCAGCAAATGGTAAAAGATCTCGCCCACTACCTACTACAAACCGATGAGGACAAGCTTTTTTAGAAAATGACGATGCATGGCACCTACACTTCTAGTTCCTTTTACTCCTCACCTTTTGGGGTATTAATGATTTGGTCGCAATTATCCTTCTAATTTCTAATTTCATTGATTTTTTCGATCGCGAACGTCGCACAAACCGACTTATAACCTGAAAATATTTCTTCATGAAACCATTAGTTCCATGTTTGTTATCATCAAAACCAAGACTAAGACCTAGGTTGAAAACCTTAGGCCAACAATCTCCCCATTTTTGATGATGACAAACATCCATAAGAAAATATTTTTAATAAAGCACAATGAAAGTCAATCATGGGATTTCTCCCCCCTATCTTCATGCATATATAAATAAGAATTATTTTTCATGAAAACCAAAGCAAACCAACTCAGGGGATGAAAACCGTTGGTGAAATAACCACACTGGAAAGGGGGGTTGAATAATGTGTTAGCTAATTCTAGGTTCCATTATCTATGTTTACTTGTAAACTCCTTAACAACCAATTTCTATTTCTCTTGATATGAATGCTTGACAAGTATGTGAGAGTGATTCAAAAGCAAGTAGACAAGCAACACAAACACAGTATGTATAGTGGTTCGGCAATAAAAATAGTGTTTCTCTAGGAATAAAAATAGTGTATTGGTGTTTCTCACCAATGATTCCTAAACCAAATCCTTTATAAAAACAACCCTTTGAGAAAGCCTTAACAACTATTCTTATAGCGAAACACAATTCTATAACTACCTAAGGTGTTTCTCTAGCACACCCTACAAGCTATCTTGGAAATCACAATCAAACAACTTAAGGAAAACAAGTTTAAGGAGCAAGAATATTAAATCAAACTTGAGAGCTCCTTTCTTAGCCTTCAATCACTTCAACTCTTTAATGTGGATAAAGGAATTCGATGTGAGAGTTGAACCGTGAAGAACGCCTTGAGAAGGATGTCAGCATTTGAGAGATAGGGCACACTTGAAGCCTTGAATGCTTGTATATGAACTCCAAGGTATAGTTAAGGAAGGTAGTGTTGGTGAAATGGCCTACACTAGAGGGGAGGGGGTGAATAGTGTGTTTGCTAATCTTAAGCCTAATTTCGATTTTAAACGTTTCTTACAAATTTTAGGTTAATGCTCAAATCAATAAGATAAATGCGGAAGAGAATAAACGAGTAATCAAACACAACCAAGATAAGCAATGCTGACACAATGCGATTTATAGTGGTTCAGCCCTAATGTCTACTCCACTACCTAAGCACCTCGCTTAGGATTTCCAAACTTGACTTTACTAGATTATGAGTGTTTCCTTACAATAAAGAATTTACACCAAAGTGTCTCCGCTCTCAACCTAAGGCACTTCCACACCCGAAAGTCTACGCCTTCTTACCGAGAGCACTCTTCCACCTCAAACCCTAAGATACAACAATCACGAATCCTTGTAAATCAATCTACCTGGTGGACTTATGTATCAAACACAAAGGCTACCAGCCAATCTTACAAACCTAGCAACCTAGGTTTACACAAGCTCAGATACAATGAAATAAACAATAATCAATCCAAAGTATACTTAGCTCCAAAAGAAACTCCCTAGTCCTCTTGATGCCTCAAGGTGACGAATCAATGATGTTTAAAGGCTATATCAAGCACTACTACAATTATCGCAGTCACCGGCGCCTCATGCCATGGCTGAACCATAGGTGCCGACTATCACGGACAGTGTGGACCGTGGCAAAACGCCGCCACTGATAAGTTCGTCTAAGATAAGTTATGACGACTTGTGTTAGCCGTCACAAGTAATCAGCAGCGACAGCCACAAGCACTATCGGTGATTTAAATAAATTAGTGACGGCTGGGCCGTCACTAATTTAAACACATCAACCACGGCTCAGAGCCATCGGTGATATTATTTGTAACCGTGATATTTGGTGCTGCCCAAGCCATAAGCCATTTATGATACACTTTGAGTCACGGCCTAGTGACGGCCAATTGTGGGTAAGTCGTGGCTGAAGCTATATCCTGTAACTGAAAAAAATTAAAAATTTGAAAATTCATGTATACAATAATATTTATACATTACAATCTATTTACAAGCAAAATTTGCAACCACAAAACATCATACACATACATTTTCAACCAATCATACAAGTTTTACTTAAATATCACTAATCTAAGCCTCAAACCGGAGGCAAACAAGTATCAAATATCAAATGTAAAGTATATATACAACTACAAAGTACATAAACAACTATAAGCCTCAAACGGAGGCAAACAAGTATCAAAATATCAAATGTAAGTATATGAACATCTATCAAGTATCTAAGCCTCAAATGGAGGCTAACAAGTATCAAAACATTATCAAAATACAATAAACTAAAATCTCACGGCTGTGGTGGAGGCGATGGAGACGATTGGGTCGGGAGCGTCGACTGGGTCGAGGAGGATGACGATTCGAACATCATCTGTAGAAGGCCCGAGTGAGATGCAATCTGAGTAAGTAGGGCCTGCATGTTTTACATCGTCTGTCTCAAGTCATCGTTCGTCCTTCTCTGCTCCATCGCATCTCTTTGCTCCTCCATCGCTTGCCTCTACTCCTCCATCATCACTCTCTGCTGTGTTAGCTCGGACTCCAAGGTCGCCATCCGGCTCTGGTCATGCACCCAAGATGTCGAGGGCCGCTCACCCACAACGGGAGGGTCGGTGCCCCAAGTGGCCCGAACACAACGCGCGCATGGCCACTGTTTGCAAAGCCATAAACACGGCTGTGCTCCTAGCCACCTATGGCCTCGACCCATGCTCCTGCGTCAAACTCCTACGGCGTGCCTCCGCGCTCTATCACGGTACGCGTGTATGTCTCCTACACACGTTTATATTTTAAATACTACATATATATAAACTATAAATATAAATTGCGTAAATCAAATAGACATAAATACTTACCATGATGATCGAGGCTCTACTATCGACGTAGTCTCCCGCTCCTTGTCGCCGATGGTGAGTGCGCTTAAACACCTGCATCTGCAAGGGGCGTATGACAGTGTCATCATCCGCCACCCGCGTCTTACATTAGAAAACAAATACAATAGTATACACAATATATAATTTAATTAAGTGTAAGGAAATTATACATACCATACGACACTCATGCACCGCAAAAGACACGGAGCCACTAGTGTGGCGTGCCCCCGTGCCATCCCCCTCGGACATGCGGTTTCTCGACATTGTCCGGGAGACCTCCTGCCACTCAGGCGTGTCCCACCACTCAACAAGCTGGTCCAACACAAGTCCAAGAATCCACTCGAGTGTGTGTCCCTGAATTTTTGTGGCCCCGCTGCCTCATCATGATTTTACGAGCATGGTGAAGCAGCTCGTTGTAGCGAGCGTGGGCAACGCGCTCCCATGCAGCCTCTACAAAAGTAGTCTGGTCATCCGACCATGTATAATGAGCCTGCAAAAAAAAAAAAATTATTATCGATCGATATTTAACATTAACATTAACATTAACAAAAATAAATATACTTACTGAGAACTCTCGCCATAATAAATTCATATGCTCACGGAGCACGTGATACCATGTAGGCCACGCCCCGTGCATGAACTTTCGGATCGTCCCTGCTATCATGCGTGGGGCGTCCTCCTACTCAAACCTGCACCAAATATAGTACAATTCTATATTATGATATATTGAATTATAAATAAATTATAAGGAATAATTAATGCATCTATTTACCTGCATCCATGCACACTAACTGATCTACGCGACTTTCCCTCGAGTGGTGGAGGAAGAATTCTGTTAGGCCCTCGTGGCTTATATCTCGATGTCGATGGATCTGGATCGACTGAAGGGATGATGGCCAGATCAGGTGAGGGAATAGTGGACGGATCAGGTGAGAGGATGGTGGCCCGATGTGGGGGGATGGTGGCCGAAGGTGGGGGGGGGGGGGGTGACCGGATCAAGTGGGGGGATAGTAGGTATTAGTGAAGGGCCAGGGGTGGCATGTGGTAATTGTCGGGGGTTACTCCTGCAAGGAATGCCTCTTTAGGAACACACTTCTCGAACCATAGCTGTAAAAATGAGTATAATTAGATTATATATAATAGATTAATAGATATATTTAATAATTGAATATATACTTCACATTTACATTTATTCATTATCGTCATCATCATCCGTGTAATACTCTTCTAATTCCTCTTCTTCTATATCAGAATCTTCAAATTCTTCTTCTTCTCCCTCATCATCATTCTGTCCTTCTTCCTCAACTTCATTATCATCGTCATCAACATATTCTACTTCCAATTGAACGAACTTTGTGTCATCATCCTCGAATATTGCACTAAGTCGGTCGACTTCGGAAGGATCCTCTTCTTGATAGAAGTCATCTGTTGGCTCATTCTATCTAGCTATCGGGTCAATTTTTCCTCTCGCTTTAGTCTTACATACTATACGTCAATCTGTCATATCTTTCTTTCGAGATAGATACTGCATATAATATACTTGTTCAGCTTGAGATGGCTCATTTGAAGCCAATTTTGATTTGTAATTGACCTCGACCAGTTTCTACTTTGCATGAACTCTCATGCCCCTATCCCTTGTATCGAACCAATAACATTTAAAGAGGGCAACTAATTTCCATTCGAAAAATTGCAATTTTATGACTTCTTCCAATAATCTGTAAAAGTCAACATCACATTCAGCATATGTTGTCCCTTTGACCCAGACCCCGACATTCATAGTCTTCTTTGTAGATGAATATTCAAGTGTGTGAAATTTATATCCATTAACAAAATAACCATAATTACGCTGTACAAGTCGTGCCGATCCTCTAGAAAACTCAAAGATTTGGTTATCTATTTCGCCTCTATGTTTTGTACAAGTATGTTTTATTCATGGATGTATTAGATTTGATTAAATGTTTGGATTTTGGTGTTCTAGGGGCTGGCCGAGTAGAGGGAAAAGGGGAAAGGTCATGCCGAAATTTTCCCCAATTCCCTCACTTGGTTTAAACCCCCTTTAGATCATTTAAATTTAAATTCATGTAGATTCGGGATTCGATCGATGTAGTAGTTGATCAAGATTCCTTCTCCCTAATGCCTTGAGTGTGGGCAAAATGGCAACACTAGATGGGGGGTGAATAGTGTGTTTACTATACGATTCGCCTAAATTCATTTTTAAACGATTACTTAGATCGATTAGGCGATTTGCAATTCAATGATTGTATGCGGAAGCAATAATAATTAAGCAATTTAAAACACACAAGATATCAATGCAAACACGAATAATTTATAGTGGTTCGGCCCCAATGCCTACTCCACTACCTAAGCACCCCGCTTAGTATTTCCAAACTAGTTTTACTAAATTAGTTTTCGTTTCCCTTACACAGAGGACTTTTCACCGAAGAGACGCACTCTCGACCTAAGACACTTCCGCATCCGGAAGTCACTGCCTTCTTATCGAGAGTCCTTTTCCACCTCAATCCTAAGGGACAACTAAACTAATCCTAGTAACAACTACATTTTACACAAGTGGCTTTACTCCTTCTACACCAAGGATACCACTTCACACAGAAGACCAAACACTCGGTCTTCTACCGACACACAAATTAAACACAGTTAAAATAACAGTTAAAATACAATTGAAAAGAGCTAAAGAATGAAACCAATAGAGAAAGCTCTTTTGCAATCATTCAATCCATCAACTCGTCAAGGGGTAGAGCTTGAGTCAACACCCGAATTGAGGCAGCAGCTGGTGCTTGAAGAATGAACTCGACGGAGAAGCAGAGCGCAAGCTTTAAATCTTTTGGAAGGCTCTAAATCTTGCTTTTGAATACTCAATGAACTCTATTATAATCAAGGAAGAGTGTTAGACAATTTATATGAGGGTATATTTATACCCTGGTGAAAAAACGACACTCAACGGATGGAAATCTCTCCGTTGTAGGCCACCGGTCGAAGCGCCGGTTGATCGGTCATTTGACCGCTGCAATTTTCCCTGTGGTTGGTTAACCGACGCGTGCAGCGTCTTTGCCTATTCGCAGGTCGGTCGACCGCCAAGCCTACTGCCCATTTTGGGCTTCGGTCGGTCGACCGAACCTGAGCTAAAGAAGGCAGACAGCTTATGTTCTGCCTGGTTCTTCTGGTTCAGTTTTCACTAAGTCTACTTAAATAACTTTATAACATAATAACTTTAAAACATAAATGTTATATAAGGATTATACTCCATTTGAGTTCAATAAAAATATCTAAGAAATCAAAATCCCTAAGGATCAAAATCTAATTCTTGGGATGTAGTATAAAAAGGAAATTTCCTAATCTTACGTGTCAAATAAGGATATGCTAAAGGCTTCTAAAAAATACTAAAAAATACCTCGTTATCTAGTTTTGACCCAAGCAATAATTACCGCCATTTTTTATTTCAAGAAAAGGTTTGGATCATATAGCTCTCCAAGGAGCTCCCTAGTCTTAGTGAATTTCAGGGCGGTCCTAGAATTTCATGGTTTGGAGTTTGGGATAGATTTTTGGGTTTCTTATGCATCATCATGAGGATTACATTAGTTTCTAGACACCCTAAACATAAACTCCCTTTCTTGAAGATTCCCGAGCATCGACGAGTATCCTTGTCGATTTATCCGATTTCTTTGATCGCGGACGTCGCGCACTAACCGATATGGAACCTGAAAGATATTCTGAATAAAATCATTAGTCTCATGTTTGTTATCATCAAAACCATCAAAACCGAGATTAATGCTAAGGTTGAAAACCTAAAGCCAACAATCTCTCCCTTTTTGATGATGACAAACATCCTTAAGAAAATATACATATTAAAGCATATAAGGATATCAACTAAGGGATTTCTCCCCCTATCAACATGCATATATATAATAATAAACTTTCCCTATCTATATGCATGGATTTCCTATATTTTCCTCTCCTTTACCTATACATTTCTCCCCCTTTTGACATATATCTTTCTCTATAGACTTTACCTAATTTTCTCCCCCTTTTGACATCAATGAAAAAGGGTAAGAAAGGTCTATCTATTCAAAGGGATGAAACACAAATAACTTTTCATGAAGTTGAGACTCTAAAGATGTTTTACATGAAACATGAAGATCTCAACCAAAGGGATGGAAAAACAAATATTTAACTTAGCATGGTTTCAATCATGGGATAGAAACGTCACTCAACGGATAGAAATCTATCTGTTGCAGGCCACCGGTCGAAGCGCCGGTCGAAGCATCGGTCGACCGGTCATTTGATCGCTGCAATTTTCCATGTAGTCGGTCGACCGATGAATTGACCGACGGATCGACCGCCCAGACGCTTGCGACATTCAATCGACCGACGCCCGCAGCTTATAACTTTATAACATGATAACTTTAAAACATAAATGTTATATAAGGATTATATCCCATTTGAGTTCAATAAAAATATCTAAAAAATCAAAATCCCTAAGGATCAAAATCTAGTTCTTGGGATCTAGTATAAAACATAAATTTCCTAATGTTTCGGGTCAAATAAGGATATGCTAAAGGCTTCCAAAAAATCGTAAATAATACCTCATTATCTAGTTTTGACCCAAGGAACAATTACCGCCATTTTTTATTTCAAGAAAAGGTTTGGATCATATAGCCCTCCAAGGAGCTCCCTAGTCTTAGTGAATTTCAGGGCGGTCCCGAAATTTCATGGTTTGGGGTTTGGGATAGATTTTTGGGTTTCTTATGCATCATCATGAGGATTACATTAATTTCTAGACACCCTAAACCTAAAGTCCCTTTCTTGAAGATTCTCGAGCGCTGACGAGCATCCTTGTCGATTTATCTAATTTCTCCGATCGCGAACGTCGCACACTATCCGATATGGAACCTGAAAGATATTCTCGATGAAATCATTAGTCCCATGTTTGTTATCATCAAAACCATCAAAACCGGGATTAAGGCTAAGTTTGAAAACCTAAAGCCAACATTGAGTGCTCGGCCGAACTAGGGGAACCTTGTTCAAGGTTAGGCCGAGCAAGATGGGGGAGAGAACTTGATCTAGAATTTATCTATGGTTGGTCACAAGCTTAAATGCTAGGGTTTGTGGTAGAAAAAAACCCCTCTTTTCCTACCCTTGTAGGCTCGGCCGAGCAAGCCATACAACAAGCTAAAAGTACCTGTGTTTTGGGAGCTTTGGTTCCTAAAAGAAAACAAAGGTGGGTGACAGAGACATTACAAATTACAAGAAGACATTGAACACCTCACGATATTGAGGAAACATGTAAAATCTAAAGTTTGACATGTGCATATCCTACATAATTACTTATAAGGCAATCACATAACCACCAAATTAAGCATACTATATATATATATATATATATATATGCAAATTAATCGTTAAATAATTAAAGACTATTATTTCACCATGCAAACATGCTTCAGCACAACATGAGGATTTTATTGTATTTTTTAGCTATAAATATAACTCAAAAAGGTGCACATTTTCTATCCTAGTTTGGTATCAAGTTGTTGACATATTTTTCTAAATAAATTATTACATTTTGATACATCAAAAGGAGACTTAGTGATTTGGCTATGGAAAGGTCATGCATCTAAGAAACCAATTTGGCAAGAAAATGTGCATCCACTGATCAAAATATTATGTTGCACTAGTTTCATATATATATATATCACCATGAACGGTATCTTCTTGATTTTCTCAGGGGTTTTAATGGTATCATCTAATCAAATAATCTTAGTTGGCATAATAATGTCTCCCCTAAAGTTGGTTAGGATTGTTATAGGCTATAGACTTTCGTGGGTGAAGCCCATTACATATAGTGTTGATAACAAGAATATGTTCACCAAGCTTGTACTCTAAAACCTTCATGAAGTTATAGCCCAATACTTCGGTAATGATGAGAAAGACATTCACTTTATGATTTTTATCTTTGTTGGCATTTGGGTAAGGCTTTAAACATGGCTTGTTGAATGGTGAGGAGATCATGATCATATATCACACCAATCACTTGCAGAGTGGAGTCATTCTCTTGTACTATTTGACTAAGTGTTAGTGGTAGAGACCTTAATTTGGGTGTTGACACTAGCCATTTGTTCCGATGCTTGTCTATGTCCTTGACAATCTTTCATATTACGAGCATAATCTTGATCCTTAGTCGCAATATTTTGATGGATCTGCTTTACAACCTATAAAAAAGCAAATGCCTAAAAGGAAAGTAGCACCGGTAGCTAGAGGAAGAAGATGTTGGAGAAATGGTCACACTAGAGGGGGGGTGAATAGTGTGTTATTTAATCTTTTAGCCTAATTTTGATTTTAATCGTTTCATAAACTACTTAGGCAATTTATCAATTCAAGAAATAAGATGAAACAATAAATACGACAATTAAGTACAAACACAAAAGCGAATGCAAAAACAATGATTTATTATAGTTCGGCAACACCGACTACTCCACTACCTAAGCAATGTGCTTAGGATTTCACTCACAAATCCACTAAGTTAAGGGTAGTTTACAATCGAGGACATTTCACCGAAAAGACCTTACACTCACTTGAAAGGCACTTCCACACCCAAAATTATCCACCTTCACACCAAGTGAGCTTTCCCACCTCAATTCCAAAGGAACACTCCTAACCTAGCTTACACAAGTGGATTTATACTTTCTATACCAAGGTAATCACCAAATCATAAGACCACACTCTAGGTCTTCTTACACACTTGAGTATTCAATTTAAAACGAAACAAAAACACATTTAACATAAGAGGAGAGTGTAAATAACTTATCACAACAAGAACAACTCATCTTCTTGAGCCTAGCAACCTTGAATAGCCCTCCAATGTTGATTCACTTTCGAATAAGGGATCAAGAGCTAAAAATGGAGCATTAGGTCGAATGAAAGCTTGGGGGTTTATAGGCTGTAGAAAAGTGGGGATCGCCCAACGGGCAAATTTTTTTGCCCGTTATACGCCCGGTCGATCACCGGCTAATGGCCGGTCGACTGCCTGAGTGGCCAGCCATCGACCACGAGGTCATTGCCAATTTGAGTTTTTTTGGCAGAGGTCAAAAATTGGCAATGACCTTGCGGTCGATCGGCGGTTGGTAGTCGGTCGATCGGGCAGCGACCGATGCTCATCCAGGTTGAGTTTTTTTGTTGTTTTGAGTTTCTGCTTTCAAGTTTGTGAATTTTGCGAAGTGCATACATCTTGGAGACCAACCCAAGTGTTTTTACATTCACTCTAAACACTTCCTAAATTAGGAAACGGCACAGAGACTTGTCGTATCGAGATGATGTCGTGTGCGACGATATCGATTTCAACATGCGACTTTCATGCTTAAAACTTGTTAAACATAGTTTGCTATCATCAAAACAATTATTTGTCACACCTCGATTTAGGGTCACGTGATCGGCCATAATATACATGTCTATACCCTGTAGCATACCCATGCATACAACAATGCAATTATAAATGATATAATGGAAACCAATATGAAATAAATTGAAAGTCCTGAGATGACATAAATAAATGTCCTAAGAAACTACAACTCCAATGATCCAAACTACATCAATATGCATGAAAGAAAAACACGACTCGTCTACGACTCCCTAAACTCGTCTGCTACGAGATCAATGGTGTTGTTTGCCCCTCCAGCCGCGCCATATACTCTAGCCAGTACCACACTGGTCAAGCTCTACAAAATAAGTAAACAAACAAACGTGGGAACTCAGTGAGTGGTTCTAAACAAAATAAGTAAATAAACAAACGTGGGAACTAGTGAGTGGTTCTAACGAACCTCCACCTAAATCCTAAACATAAGCATGAAACAGAAGAAAAAAAACATGCTAACATATTCATACACACAGAAATTTATTACATCAGTCGACCGATTGGCACGTCTACTAAGATATGAATATTCGGTCAGGTGGAGCGCCCGACTACAAATGATATCAGGCCTCAACTGGCCATGCCCTCAAGTGGTTTATGTTATCATGCACAAACGTTCGACCTGCAAGAAGCATTACCTGGTTGGGATTTGTCCATCCAACCTTAACTAAAAAATTTAACACTGGTTGGGATTCGCCCGTCCAATCACTCAGGCCTGCACCTGCATCTAGCCCTTTCGTGGACTCCCTCAGTCAAGCCTTTAGGTACCTCCCTTTCCTAAAAGGTGTAAGGTAATATTTAACATCCTATAGAGCATAATTCAGTGTCCCTATTGTAATGCTTCTATGTTGACATTTAGAATTTGACTCTACTTTCAACTACATATAAAAAATGTCTCTATAGTTCATCTATCCTTGAAGTGTCATTTATATCATAAGTGATGCCTTATAATTCAAATCCTTGAGGTTAATTTCAGTGTGCTTATTTTGTTCATAGCGTCCCCAACTTGGGACAGCACAACAAACAATTTCAGCTTGAAGCCA
This sequence comes from Canna indica, assembly GCA_034359265.1. Classification (NCBI taxonomy): domain Eukaryota; kingdom Viridiplantae; phylum Streptophyta; class Magnoliopsida; order Zingiberales; family Cannaceae; genus Canna; species Canna indica. The sequence continues at coordinate 20,677,962 of CP136892.1, forward strand.
AAAAATTTCAGCATCTAATAAATCAATTTCTGCAAATAATAATAATTTAATTACAACACCTAATAAATCAATTCCTGAAAATAAACAATTTAATTACAGCACCTAATAAATCAATTTCTGTAATAAATAATTTAATTACAGCACTTAATAAATCAATTTCTGTAACAAATAATTTAATTACAGCACCTAATTAATAAATCAATTCCTGCAATTAAATAATTTAATTACAGCGCCTAATTTCCTAATATCCTAACAACAATATAACTTCCATTACCATTGAGCACATCAATACTTATGATCAATTAGCTTTTAGGTATGCCTTCAATGAACGGATGACCGGCTTCCTGGAGTAACTCATTCATGGTTCCATGAATATTTATCTTAGAAAAGAAGATAATTGATTTCTTTTAGGATGCCACTGCAGCATACTATGTTCGACCTTCTTAATATATTGCAACAGTTTTTTTTTTTTTTTTGTCCTATCTCCACTATACATTACGCCAAGTTTGCATATGAATAGATGATCTTACTTAAAAGGTCTTTGAATCGGTTGCTACAATTTAAGCAATTAACAATTACAGAAATTGTAGACATAAAAGAGCAGCTTCATTAAGATAGCAAATGAAATATCAATGGAGGAATAATAGCGGTCAGGAGCATTATTCAGACAATGCAATAACATAAAATTTCCAACAAGAACAAGAAACTTTAAAGCCAAAAAAACCATTTGCAATGTAGTCTATGAAATAGGAAGGATGTTTCTTTTAGTGGAGTTAATCTCAATTGAAGACTCAATTCAAGGATTTAATCTCGAATTCAAGAACCAATCAAGAAAAAAAATTCAAAATTTTCCACCTCAATTAGGGCCGGCAGCCATAGAGAATTTACAAGGGATTGAGGAGAAATCCACTCACCTTAACTAACGAAATGAAGGGAAGTAGACAAGGATGAAGCCTCGCACGACGATCTCCGACGACAGCGAGCAACTCCGGCCAAAGCTAGGTGGTGACACCTCCCCTCCTCTTCCTTGCGATGGCGTGCATGCGGCGCTGAGGGTGGGGGTTTATAAACCCTCCCTCCTTTTTTCTTTTTTCTTTTTCCAATTCTATCATCCTCTCACTTAAACTCTTAACCCGACTTGACTTGTATTCGAGTCGAGCTCCGATCGAGCCCACGAACTCGGCTCAACCCGAAATAAATCCAACAGCCCAAAAATATCTTAATTAACAAAAATTAAGAGCACTTAAATTATTAACTACTCACCCGAGCTCTTAAATTTGCGCCAGCTCGCGACTCGCCTCAGCTCGTCACCGAATTAGCTGGCTAAAACAACAACGAAAATATTTGTTAAAATTTTTAGGTATTACATTATTGAGAGAATTAGAGTACAAGGGTGAAACCCTCGGCCAACAGAAGATGCATAGAGCCCTCTAATTCTTCTAATCCACCATCACAACCTTACCATATCCACACAAATGATGACATTCTCAATGCTTCATTTGAACCACCTAGCAAATCATCAATGACTATGGTTTGCTCCAAAGATGTGCTATTATTCAATTGAAGGAGGCTCATTGCCCTATGATAGGCTCTTCATTTTCTTATGGCTCGTTTGCTTTGTTAAATACGATAGGATACAATAGGATAACAAATGAGTTGGTATTTTGGTGTTCACCATTTATAATATTGGATCGGGTCCAGAAGCGCCCACACTCATGAACCACACTCAAGTCAAGCCAAACACCATCTAGCTCAGGGACTCGACCCGGCAAAGCAAGGACACCCACGTCCTTCATTAATTACCAAGGATACGACAATAATGAGCCCAACATCTCTGGGATAAAGCTCGACCAATTCCAGGTAGATCCCTATGAGATTCTGGGAGACATCCCTAACCTGCACTATAAACAGACACGACACACAACGGGTATGCTCTTGATTCCAATTCCATACCTCCCATATGGAATTATTTCTTACTCGAGCATCAGAGTGTGCCCCGCTAGAGTTGCACTAGACCAGGAGAGGCGAAGGACCACATCACACCAGCTTCAGGCAAGAACATTTGGCGCCCACCTTGGAGCCGAGTAAATCTTACCTGCCCCACCATGGTAGCTACCCGGAGTTAGGCGAACGCCGCTGCACATAGGCAACAACCTATTAGTAGTGTTCCCCCACTGCCTAGAGAAGCTAACACAGTGAGGAGTGATGCTCCAGTGTTTGCCAATCCTATACCTGAAGAGTTACAGCGTGTGGTCAACGACCTCCAAGCGCGGAACCAAAGGTTAGCAACTCAGGTCGAGGCACTAACACAGTCCTGGGAGCAACACTCAGCCGAACACGAGCACCACCACTCGAAATATGATGATGACAACTATCTCGAGATAGCCGAGGGGCTGACCGTTGTCTTTCGAGATGAGGTCTTCCATACGCACCATCAGAGATAAGAGGAAGGAAGTAAGGTCACAAAGACCGTTCCTCCCCCAATCATTGACTCGGTATCCTTCGCCGAACATATTATGGCAGTTTGTCTCCTCGACACCTTCAAACTGGAGACCATGCTTCAGCCTTACGATTGTACGGGTGTAATACTTGTGTTTGTATTTATGATTTTAGGTTGAGACTCAGATTGGGTGCCCGAGAGAGTCGGAGAGATCGTGGTATGAGGTATGGCTCATGTGTGTGCTTATTTAGGTTGATTGAATTACTATTAAGCCTATGTGCACCAGTCGGGTTTTAGGAGTTATTCGGTGCGATTTGAGCAAGTTTTCAACTAGTTTAGCCATGTAACTTAAGCGAAGGGTAGATCAATCATTTGGCGACTTTAATGATTATTATATATTGTTATTTCTCCCTTAGTGGATTGATGTATGATTGGTTTTGGCCGAATTGTGTGTGAATTAGGAAAAGTTCTAGTGAATCTTGTTGTTATATGAGATAAACCTAAATTTAAATGAAATGGTATGTGTTCTGCATGTTCTTGCTCAATTTGTCCTGTGATTTGGCCTCCTTGAGATTCAGTCATGATAGGGTTATTGTTGGACCGGTTGTGGCTCCTTTGGTTTCAGGATGAATTCCGGAATGGGCAGCTCTGTTTCCTTGAATTTTGGGGGAGCGAACTCCCATGGTTTGGCGTGCGATTTTGGTAAATATTTTGGGGAATGGTGAGGGTCGGTTGTGCCTATTTATCTTGAGCATTATTTCTGTTTCACATGGGATTTTGATTTAATATATTGCCTTGCATAATGGTCTATGTGTATTGAACAAATTGTTGAGATTTTTTGTGTAAGCTTTCGGAGTTTTATGGCTGGATTTTGATGAGGGGTTTTACCATGTTTGATCCTCATGAATGAGGAAGATTTCGGGGCTCATTGTCCCTATCCACTTCGTGGATGACTTCAGTGCTTTATCGATCATGTTTCTTGAAGTTTTGGATCAATTCGTGATGTGGTTCTTCTCCTTGGCGTTTGGCCAAGGTCAGCCCTGTTTTGGGACAGATTTTGGGGTGCTGAATACACCTTTTCTTGGGTTGATTTTAGAAATTGTTAAATATGACTCAAACATATGTATTGTTGTTTTGCCTCTTTTTATAAATTGAGTGGATGAAATTTTTGGAAAGAATTTATATTATGATGAGGCCAAATTTATGATATCTTCATCCTGGGATTTTGAGTTTAGGGGTGCATGGGGCTTGGTGCGGTTGGTATGCCTGGTAAGTGTTCGATTAAATGTTTCACCAATTTGGTTTGCTAAGATTTCATACTCTATCTCGATTTAATTAAGTGATTTTGGTTGTGGCGATACTTGGAGGCCGCGTGTTGGCCGAGGGTTTCACCCTTGCACTCTAATTCTCTCAAAAATTATTTTGATAATAACAAACCATGTTTAACAAGTTTTAAGCATGGAAGTCGTAGGTTGAAATCGATATCGTCGCACGCGGCATCGTCTTGATACGACAAGTCTCCGTGCCATTTCCTAATTTCTCAATGAGCGCACCAAAGTAATTTAGGAAGTGTTTAGAGTGAATGTAAAAACACTTGTGTAGGTTTCCAAGATGTATGCAATTAGCAAAACTCAGAAACCCGAAACCCGAAACCCGAAACGACAAAAAAACTCAACTTGTGTGAGCACTGATCGCTGGCCGGTCGATCGGCTACCGATCGACGATTGACCGTCAGAGGCCAAAAATTAGCAATGGCCTCGCGGTCGATGGCCAGTCGCTCGGGCGGTCGATCGGCCATTAGCCGACGATCGATCGAGCGTATAATGGGCAGAAAAATTCGCCCGTTGGGTGATCTCCACTCGATCCCTACAAACTTTCTAAACTCTCTCCTTAACAACTACTGATGCCCTAAACCTACATTGAGTTGATATTTGCATCCCCAAGTTTTTTTTTATCTAATCCTTCATTCCTAGCCTCTTGATACCTTATTCAAAGTGCTTCATCATTGGAGGGTTATTTAAGGTTGCTAGGCTCAAGAAGAGGAGTTGTTCTTGTTGTGAAAAGTTCTCTACACTTTCTTCTTGTGTTAAATGTGTTTTTGTTTTGTTTTATAATTGAATACTCAAGTGTGTTAGAAGATCTAGTGTGTGGTCTTGTGATTTGGTGGTTACCTTGGTATAGAAGGTATAAATCCACTTGTGTAAGCTAGGTTAGGAGTGTTCCTTAGGAATTGCTATCCGGTTGTGGAATTGCATTCGAAGTGAGTGTAGGGTCTTTCTGGTAAAAAGTCCTCGATTGTAAGTTACTCTTAACTTAGTGGATTTGTGAGTGAAATCCTACGCACGGTGCCTAGATAGTGCAGTAGGCGGTGTTGCCGAACCACTACAAATTTTGGTGTTTGCATTGGCTGTAGTGTTTGTGCTTACTTGCCATATTAAATTGTTTCTTCTTGTTGTTTAAATTGATAATTTGCTTAACTAGTTTAAGAAATGATTAAAATGAAAATTAGGCAAAAAAGATTAGATAACACACTATTCACCCCCCATATAGTGTGACCATTTCACTAGCACTTGGTATCAGAGCGGGTCGTAGATTGAGGTTTCACCATCTCATCTAAATCTAGTCTCGATCCGAAAATGACACTAGAGTTGGTAGCGTCCATACCACCTAGGTTCGATGAGTCTAACTTTGGTATTTGGAAGGGTAGAATGTACACATTCCTAAAAACACAAGGTTTATGTGTGTTCAACATGGTAAAGACTAGATACATTGAACCTAAGAAAAACATGAATGCATGAGCCCAAGAAAAAATAAATATATTTGACTCAAATACTAAAGCTATGAATTGCATATTTTGTTCCTTGGAAAATGTTATCTTTGAAAAAGTCATGCATTGTACTTTCACATTTGATATTTGGGCTTGTTTGAATATGCTCTATGATTATGCTAAAATTGAGGAGCATATCACTTTAAAAGAGGGATGATGACAATTGTCATACTCATAGTTCTAATGAAGTTTTTGAAGCCCATAGTGTATCTAGTCAAAAGAGTACAAAAAGACAGAAGAGAAAGGTGATTTATCACCTATGCAAGGAAAAAGGCATGTGAAGAAGAATTGCCATACCATGAAGAACAAGGCAAAAAGTGTTGGGGCGGGAATAAGAAAACGCATCGAAAATAGTAATTTAAAAATTTGAAACTATCCCGAAAACAACGATCTTCTTTAGCAATATTAAGGAATTCAATCAACATCGGAGATGTGGGAGATGATATACCTCAAACCACGGTCGGTATGGCTGATCTTATCCCCGTCTTGAGATGCACACGTGCACGTCCTCCAACGATAGTCCACACCAAGCACCTCACAACAATAGGGGCAGCGAACACCGGGGCTCGTTCTGGCTTAACAAAGAAGCTTTCTCAATATCGAAATCCACCTAGGCATGGCCGGCCCTTCCACCAAGAACCGAGCACCAAAAAGGGAGAAAGAGCGGATGAGAAAACCACATAACGAGAGGGTAAATAAAAGAATACCTTCCTGTCCTTCTTGGAATCCTCCAAGAAGATGAAGTCGGCGGCACACCCAAGTAGAAGACACCTTTAACTCGGCTTCACCAAAAGCCCGGGGAAAGAGGAGGAAGATGGCCGACTACCAATGGAGAGGAGGAAGAACTAATTCACCAACCCACACCCATGGGGTGCTCGGCCACCATTTATAGAGAGGGGGCGGTTACAAGGTAGACTCGGTCCCCCCTAAAAACTCTATCACAGGAATTCAAAATTTTGGGGTTTGCCTCCAAATATAATTCATATTTTAATGGCTTCATAATTAATTAGAAATTAATTAAATCCAATAAAATATAAACTTTAATTTATCTCCATAAATTAAGAGCCTACAAATAAGAATGATAATTATCTAAACAAACCAATTCCCTAAAAGGTAGGAAACTGGTTTAACTAAATAATTCAATTTCTTATTTATTAATAGAATTATGATTTATCCTCATAAATCATATATCTATTAATTTTATGATTTATCTCCATAAATTATATTCTTATTAATTAAAATTTATCCAAATTAATTAATTCCTAATTAATCGACTAGGCTCATGGTTGAAAACTAATTTTCCCACCATATATATTTGATTAAAAATTAAATTATATTTAATTCATAATTAAATATATTCCCGGTCAAGTAGTTAATTAAATATTTAATTATAATTAAATTTAATCAACTACATGAAATATTGGTTCCCGACTTTCATATCTACTCTAGCTAGAGATTCCTGAGTCGAGACTTGTAGGGACACATAGGACATTATCTCCTCTTACTAGGAGTAACCGATTCCATATTGGTTGCTCACCTGCCTCCATGAATGCTTTCCCATGCCCAGTAATACCTGACACATGACGTTGAGGGCCACGTAGGGATAGAACCAAAACAATGAGTCGTCACTCACAAGGTAATCATGACAACCTCAAATCCAAGGACTGCTTGCACCTACTATCACCTGAGGAACATCCTATTGACACTTATGTAAGGATTCCATTCTGTGTTCCTCGTGTAGGTCCGTTCAGTGAACTCATTTACTAATGAGCACCTGCACTTGTATATTAAAGATGACTCATAGGTAACTGTGAGATCAACTAACCCCTATCGTATAGGGCATATACCAAGTGCAGTAGTCTATCCGTAATGACCAATCCCCTAATCGGTGATCCTATGACTAGGAACAATTAGAACAAGGGCATCTGGATTCTAAGTCTCACTAGCATGATCATCATGGCCTTAGAATCATTTGCCCGAATTCTTGGGGTTCATCATAATCTTTATAAATAAAGATGCAACATATGATGAAAAGTTGCCTCAAAAGTTGAGTACCCTTGAATAGTCCTTGTACACATTGACATGTGATTGGCTCAAGGGCACTATTCCTTTCAATCTCTCAATTGCACTTTAGTCAATCATCCTAGTATCCGTATACCAATTTTAGTGGTGATCGGATCTGCTGCTGTGGCAATCTGTTTAATCTACATCAATGTCTTTCAGTCATCACTTCTTTCCAACGATGAGTGACACCGCCTTTTAAGAAAAGCAATGATTTTCACGGGATCTTAGTTCCTTAACTTTGAGCAACAGTCCTAGTATTGTCATACAATACCGGTGCTGAACTGGCAACCTCAGGAATAGCTCGCAATGAATGATAAACTCCTTTATCCGATGCTATCCTAAGTGGTAGAGTAAGTAGCAAATCATAAAGCCTTAGTCACCTTATCAGTTATAGTACCCAGCTAGGAATACTTTCCTACTTACTGCACCAACATTAAAGGTATCCATATACCATCATATGGTTTCATCATCGTATAGAGCACCTCTCATCCTTCTCAAGTGCCTGAGAGAGTTCTCCACTTGCTCTTCAATGTTATTCTCTAGGGTTTTGCTTGAAAACTGCCAAATACCTCTAAGATATAAGCAATATCAAGCCAAGTGCAAAGCATCACATGATCGATCCCACTGCCAAAGCATAATGGATTGATCTCACACTTTTTCTTTCCTCAGATGTCTAAGGAGACATCATCTTGAAGAGACTGATGCTATATATGACTCATAGGCAAGTAACCTCTTTTTTACTGTCTTCTATGCTAAGCCTCCTTAGCATTGTATCAATATACATGGGCTGGGGCAATCCTGGCATCCTTTCAGACCTATTCCCAATAGATCTTAATACCAAGTATATAAGAGGCATTTCCCATATGTACCATGGAGAATCAATATGGGTAATAATTGGAGTATGGGAACTTGTTTTTCCCACAAGTATGTCATACAATATGACTACACTCTCACTAAACACCTTGTCTGTACAAGGTTCAACCATGTTTCTGATAAAATCAAAACCCTTTTGACTATCTCATCAAAACAGATGTTTTAACTCTTTGATGCTAGTTGTAGTCCATAAATGGACCTTTGCTACTTGCATACCTTACTCGGTCCAACCGAGGATACGAACTCCTCTAGCTATGTCATATAGACTTCTTCATAACGGAAGAACGCAGTATAGACACCCACTAGCCAGATTTCGTATTCATAGTACGCACTAATGGCTAGCAATATCTTGATGGACTTGAGCACTGTAACTGGTGAGAATGTCATATTGCAGACAAGCTATTGTCTGGGTTCGATCTTATTCACAACCAGTCTGATCTTATAGGTCCACATCTTGCCAGCTCCTTAGATATTTCCTAAAGATCCACCTGCACCCTATATGAGTTATCCTTTTTGAGCTGGTCAACCAAAGTTCGTACTTGGTGTGAGTCCAGTTTGGATTTGCATAATGCCACCGCATAGTGTCAACATATTTGACCATTAAGAGATCGCAGATTGCCTGAATCTAGATCATACCCTATGGCTAGATATCATCACTCAGGCAGTCTACGTAGTCTCCTAGAAGAGTGATGAGAAGTAATAATTACATCGATTGGTTTAACTTGTGGACTTTCCACTAGTTGTTGCGATTTTATTTGTGGTTACTGAACTTCACCAAGCTCAACATATCTTCCACTCCCACTTTCCTCGAAAAACTCTTTTTTCTCAGAAAATGATGACAAAACTCCTTTTGTTCAGTTGGGACAACTTGATACCCAAAACACTTTTAAGGGTACGCCTCAACATTTGCACCTGATCAAGTTTGTCATACCTAGGCAAGCTCAAATCATGAGAGGTCTTAGACTCCGTTTCTTATCATTCCATATCTTATATGGTGTATCAGAGACATACAAACTTATGGTCACTACAATAGCTTATCCCCGGAAAAGAGATTGGAAGCTAAGTATGAATTACATCATATCCAGAAGGGTGTGATTCCTCCTTTCAGACACACCATTGTGTCAGGAAGGGTTCATACATCGACAATCTTATTGTCTTCGAGATAATTCATAAATCTTGTGGATAGGTATTCTCTGTCTCGATCCAATTGAAGGCCTATAATACCTTTTACAATATGTTTCTTTAACTTCACCTTCATACTCCTTAAATGATTCAAAGGTATCGGGTCTGTGCCGAAACAAGTGGACGTACCATGCCTAATCATATCATAGGAGTATTCTTTCTGGCTTGAGTTGTTATCGGCTTGTATACACCTATGTTGGCCAACTCTAATCAACTCAGTGAGCCTTTCGCCAGGTTTGGTGAACAGAGACTCGATCAGAATATTCTTGAGACACACTTCTCAAATTCTAACTACGACTCATAATCGCCCAAAGTCATAAAAGCTAGAAGTAGGTGAGGTTAATTTTATCTCTTTGTGCATTCGTACAAAAAATATTTATCATTAACTTCAAAACCATTAAACCAATTGAGACGTGTCCAGTCGCATACAACTCATCAGAATGTTCATGCGGCAACTATTGCCTTTTAAAGAACTTTTCACAATCTTGTTCAGGCAACAAAGGAAAAATGACGTTCTTTTATCAACACTGGAGCAAATCAGTTATACAATTCAATGGTCTTTTCCAAATAGCAGACTTATACAATAGGTTCCTACGGCTAAGATACAACTATTGCGCCTATCGCCTTCCCGAAGGTCGTAGTTGCCTTCTGTCAAGTCTTCTACTTTTCTTCTTCTCCTGCAACATCTTGCAGATGATCATTGATATCAAATAATCAGTATTGAATACCATAAAGTAGAGTTTAATGACGAAGTATTTTCTATAATGTACGCACCTGAAGCAGCGGTTTCAATAAACCATCTTCAATTTTAAGTCTGTAAAATACTCTTTGTAGTTGCACTTCCAGTGGCCATTTTTACCACAATGGTAGCAGGTGCTATTGGGAACAACTTTCCCTTTCTTCTTGATATTTTTCATGGGTTTCACAGTTTTATTTTTCACTTTGTTCTCAACAGAGTATAACTTTGCCTTAGAGGCATCTCCCACTAACAAGAATGTGTCATTATTCTTCATAAGGTGGGACTCAACAGTCTTCAACATATTAAGGAGCTCGGTAAGTGAGACGTCCTGCTTGTTTATGTGGAAGTTATCAACAAACCATGAAAACAAATCTGGGAGGGATTGGAGCACTAAGTCCTGACATAGTTCCCTGTCCATAGAGAACCCCAACCTCTCTAACTCCTTAATTAAATTGATTAGTTTGAGGACATGGGTCTCAACAAGAGTGTTATCCACCATTTTGTCACGGAAGAGTTGTTTAGATAGCTTGTACCTGAGCTGTCCTCGTATACAACAACTTGAGGTGATCAAGGATAGCTTCGGTATGCAAATGTTCATGCTGCTTTTTCAACTCATCGGACATGGATGCCAGCATTATGCACTGAACAGTGGTGCTATCTTCACTCCAAATTTAATTTCTTGCAGCTTCTCATAAGCCGTCCTCTCTTCCTCGGTGTAACCCCCTTCCCCAAGGGGTGGCATCGGTCCCGGAAAATTAAGAATGTGAGGGAGATTCTCATAAATGAGATGATCCTGAAATTTCACATCCAATCGACATAATTTGGTCCAGTTAATTTATTTTCATTGATGAAGCAATCTAACGACGGTAAAGGTGACAGGATATGCTACAAAGAAATAAAGACATAAATGAGCACATATTCTACATGCATGTTTATTGAGGTCTTTTAATTAAACATGTGTCCCACTAATTTTCACAATTCCATAATATCCTCCGATTTGGAAGCGGGAAGCCCTCGTTGGTAGACTTCCTTAGGGGAAAAATAGAACCCCATTTCTCCTACTCGGGTCTCGTAAGTAACACGATAAACCCTAATAGGTTCATGGGCAGGTAATGTTGGCTTTAGTTTTCAACCTTGGTCTTAATCTCGGTTTTGATGATAACAAACATGGAACTAATATTTCATTGAGAAATCTTTCAGGTTCCATATCGAGTAATGTTCCAAGTCCTCGATTGGATAAATCGGAGAAATCGATAAATCAGAAGGACATTGACCGTCGCGCTCGGGTTCGACGTGGAATTTCTCAAAGCTCGACGAGTGCACCCAAGTCGCATTGGATGATTCCAAAGTTCAAATGAAAAGCTCTCCAAGTTGATGCTCATTGAAAGCCAGAACCCAAAAATGAAGCGCGGAAGAAAAAGGGCTAAAAAATCAATTTCAGCCTAGGTTCAGTCGACCGGGCGGTCGACCGAATAGGGTTAGAAAAATGGCAGTAGCCATCTCGGTCGATCGAAAGATGCCGTAAAGCGGCAGTAGCTACTTCGGTCGACCGGGCGATCAATCGATTGAAGCCAAAATTTGGCAGAGGACGCAACAAAGTTGCGTCGATCGACCGACGGGTCGACCGGATTGCGGATCCCAAGTTCTGCGTCTGGCGATCGACCCGTTGGTCGATTGCACAGAGAGAAAATGGCATCGGTCACTCGAGCGATCGATCGATTGGTCGATCGGCCAATCGATCGAGCGTTTGTAACAGATAGTTTTCTACCCGTTGAGCTGTCGTTTCATTGAGAGGTATAAATATCATTCATTTAACCTCTAAAACTTCACTTCTCCCACTCTTACAGATTTGATTGAGCCTTCTAAAGGGAGATTTGAGCCTTCAAAGGATTGATCAACAACGCTTTGTTCTTCCATGAACATTTTCTCAAGCACCCACCTTTTTTTCTCAACTCGGGTTTTAATACGAGCTCTATTTCTTGGCGAGTTGAAGGCGTCGAAGGCTTGGAAAAGAACACTTGATCTTGGTTTCATTTCTAAGCTCTTTTCATTGTAATTTTAACTATTTATTTGAACTTGTCTTTATTGGATTTGAGATTGTGAAGACCTAGGTTGTTAGGTCTTGTGTGGAAGTGGTATCCTTGGTATAGAAGGAGTAAAGCCACTTGTGTAAACAAAGTTTACTATGATTAGTTGAGTTGTCCCTTAGGTTGAGGTGGAAGAGTGCTATCGGTAAGAAGGCGGAGACTTCCGGGTGTGGAAGTACCTTAGGTTGAGAGTGAGACTCTTCGAGTCAAAGTTCTCTGTGTAAGGGAAACATTATAAATCTAGAAAAACTAAGTTTGGAAATCCTAAGCGGGGTGCTTAGGTAGTGGAGTAGGCATTGGGGCCGAACCACTATAAATTTCTGTGTTTGCATTAATTTATTGGTTGTATTTATTGGTTTACTATTTATCGCTTCCGCATCTAATCATTTAATCGTAAATTGCCTAAATAAGTAATCATACGAATAAAATTGAAATTGGGCAATAAGAATTAGATAACACACTATTCATCCCCCCCTCTATTGTTGCAATTTCGACTACATTTGTTATCAGAGCGGGTCATGGATTGAGATTTCACCATATCGCTACGTCTAGTCTCGATCCGAAAATGGCACTAGAGTTGGTAGCGTCTACACCTCCTAGGTTCGATGTGTCTAACTTTGGTCTTTGGAAGGGTAGAATGTACACTTTCCTAAAGACTCAAGGCCTAGGTGTTTTTAATATGGTAAAGTCAAAATACATAGAACCTAAGGAAAATATGAATGCATGGACCCAAGAACAAATTGATAGGTTTGAATTAAATGCTAAAGCTACAAACTGCATCTTTTGTTCTTTGGAAAATAATGTCTTTGAAAAGATCATGCATTGTACTTCCGCATTCGATATTTGGGCTACCTTAAACATGCTTTATAATTTTGCGAAAACTGAGAGCTCAATACATTTGATGAGGGGAGTGATGACAATTGTCATCCACCCAATACTAATACGGTTTTTGAAGCCCATAGTGCCTTTAGTCATAGGAGCACTAAAAGTCGGAAAAGGAAGGTGATTTGCCTTTTGTGCAACGAGAAAGGGCATGTGAAGAAGAATTACCCTATCACAAAAAACAAGGCAAAGAGAAGGTCAAATGCTTCCACATCATCATACTCAAGTGAAGCATCCTCCTTTCATGACAATGAAGCCATCTCAAAAGAATGCCTCATGAATGATAACAATGAGGTACACTCCACTTCTTCTAGTCATGTTAATAATAATGATAGTATTAACTCATCTAGTTCTCATGATTTTGATGAATTGATGGATGAGTATAAAATCATGTATGCCTTGCTCTTAAAAAAGGATAAGGAAAACAAAGGATTAAAAATGAGAATTCTAGACTTAGTTCATATGTGCATGCTCTAGAATTAGAAAATGAGAAATTGAAATCTAGCTCATTTGATCCTTGTTGAAACTTGAGCATAAGGACTTAAAGCTTGAAAATGAAAACTTGATAAATGGTTTCAAAATTAAGAATGAGATTTTGAAAAATGAAAACTCAAAAATCAAAAAAGAAAATTATATGTTGAAATCTCAAATGCATGCTTTACATAACTCCATGATTGATTTGAAAAATGAGGTTCTAAACCTAAACAAGAAAATGAATGAAATGAAAAATATTTCCTCATTTAAGAGTTTTTAATAGAAATGATTTTTCAAAAAGGAATGTTTATGCTAATGTTAAATCTCATGTTAAACATAAAAAGAAATTTAATGGACATTGCTTTTGTTGTGGTTCATATGGCCATGCAATCTACGATTGTGCATTTAAGAAGTTACCAAGTGTTGCTAAGACAGTTTGGATATCTAGGCCAACTAATCCCCAAGGACCCAAAGCCATTTGGGTACTAAAGGTTTCTTGCTCCATTATAGGGGGAGCTACCACACAAGGGTAAAGAAAATCTAAAAATTGAAGTTGACCATGGACTTCAATGAAGAATCCATCTTTGGTTGCAACTTCAAGCTATCATGATGCCTTGGGTATGAAAATTGGCATCAAAGACTTTGGTATCATCTCCTATACCCTCTTGCTTAAATTATAGTTGGAGTTTGATATATGCTTAAAATTAGTAGATTTTCCTCTCTTGATAAAGTTTCAAAAACAGTTTTGATTTTTGATTTTCGGTCTCCTCATATACCTATGTGGCCTGTAATGGGCCTAAGCGACCTTGCGGTTCTAATTCATAGGCTCATTGTGGCCTTTCGGTTTTCAACTAATACGAAGGGTTGGAGATCATGTTTTCATATTTATTATCTTTGTGATCTCTTAAAATTCGTTTTGGTATGACATGATTTTATTTAAAACGGATTTCAAACCATTTAGCAAAGTGATCTTTGATAATGATACTTGATGCGTCTCTTTGCTTTTTGGTTCAGTTAGTTTGCTAAGTAGCTATATTTTCTCTAAAATATTAGTGTAGCTTACTTGCAAGTTATAAGTATTTTAGGAAGGTTAATATCTAGGAAGAAAAAGATTAGTTTGGCAAATTATCATGAATAAGGTATAATTTCGATAAATTCAAATCTTAGTGTTATACCTCAATGCTTAAGCTTAAATTATGTCTCAATACTCATGATTAGAATTACATGGTAACTCTTTGAATTCTCATGAGAAGGTAGAATTTTAGCACTTAGGCAAATTTCATTAAATGAAACTTGCTCTAGGTTGGTAGGAGAGATATTCTTTTAAGTCCAAACAAGGTAAATATGTTAAGAGATCTTACTCTTTAAATATTTCAAATTTTAAGATCTCTTTGATTCGTTTTGATAACATGTTAATTCTTTAAAATGAATCTTTACTATCTAGCATAGGTTGAGATTTTTAAATGAAACCTTGTATTGACCCTTTGCTATTTAATAAAATAGCTTGCTAGGTTGGCATACTATTTCATTATGATAATAATGAAGCCTACTTGCAAGTTAAGAAAGTGGTACACATAGGAAAGCTATGCTATCATGAAGAAAAATGAAAAGTAAATGACAAGTTTGGCAAAAATCTATTGAAAGAGGAATGAATCTATTTTTTGCAAAATCTTAATATAATTCTTGAATATTCATGCTTTAATGATGTCTCTATATACTCATGATTGAATTTGCATGATAAATGTTTGAAGTTTCATGAGTAGGCAAAATTTTGATAACTTAGGCAATTTCATGATATCTTGATTGAATGAAACTTGCTCTAGGTTAAAATTCTTATTAGAGACCTCATTTTGAGTAAACACCCAACAAACATATTTAGATACATATATCACATGAGTCTAGGTGTTTAAAACTTGAAAATTCATGTCTAGATGAACAAATACAATTGGTATTTCACTTTAGGGGACTTAAGCTTGAAAAGTTTGACCCAAGTCAATAAATCGACTTGGACACTTCATTTTAAGTCCAAAATTCATAAACATATTTAGGAATTGGTATGATATGTTTCCATTCACTTAGAATGAAAAATTCATATGAATATGAATAAAATGACATAGAGGTGGTTTCACGAAAACCTCTTTTGAACCAAGTTGACCCAAGTCAACCAATTAACTTAGTGGTCTCATTTTCTATCCATATTTGAGAAACATGTTTAGATTTACTCATGAGAGGTATTCATAGGTTTAAGTTTGAAAAATCATGAGTAAATGATAAGATTGACACTTAGCAAGTTTCATGACAACTAGCTTAGTTTTGAATGAAACCATGCTAAGTTGATATCTTGACTTAAGGATATAATTTTCATTTCAAACTTGACATACACTCTTTACATGATCATTTTATGGTGTCATAAAAGTTTGAATGAAAATTGAACATATTTTAAGAATAACTGAAAATTAAGAAAATGTCATTTCACCCAACAATTGGTATGCATTTTCAGTTATTTCTAGAGAAATATAAAAAAATCATTTTTAATTGATTCTTGAAACTGCACCCTCACTGAAAAATCTAGGTTCTTCAGTAAAATTTTGAAAAGTTTCATCAAGAACCTAATTTATAATGGAATTTTGAAGTTAGATTTTGAGAACACAAAGTATCATCCTTCTTGAAATATCAATCTTTTCGATACTTTGATTTTTCTTCAAAAACTTCAAAGGAAAACTTATGTATACAATTTGGATTCCATTTCTAATATCATTCACACAATTTCTTGAGTAAAATCATTTCTATGAATGATTTTGATATCTTCGATGATAGCTAGAAATAGCTAGGAATGAAAAATGAGCTTAGAAAATCCATTTTGAGTTCAAACTTGATACATACATTTCAAATAATAATTAAAATTCATTTCAAATGACAATTCAACAATTGGTATAAAAAATTTTCGTCCAAAAATTGGTATCAAAAATTTTTGTCGAAAATATGATTTTGTATAGACTTCAAAGTTTGATTTTTGAAAACTTGAAGTATAGTTTAACCTAAGTCAACAACATAACTTAAAAATTTCATCTTAAGCCCAAACTTGATTCATAAACTTACATTCTCTCATGTTTGATGTCTAGATGCCTAAATATGAGAAAACATGAGTAGATAGCAAAACTTGATAGTTAGCCATTTTCATGTTTTCATGCTTAATTCGAATGAAACTGTGCTAAGTTGAAAATTTGATTAAATGACATTAGTTTCACTTGAAACTTGATATACATGATTTAAATAACCATATCTTGGTATTTTGAAAGTTTGAATGAAATCTAAAAATGTCATGAAAAATATATGAGTACATTCATACTTCAACAATTGTTATCATACTTGAGTGCATACATGATTTAGGTTTGGATTCTATCTATCACTCTTTGATATCATGTATGATTTAAGTTTCATGTTAAATATTTTTTTTCATCCCTTTGCTTGAGATTTTCATGTGTCATGAAAAATAATCTTTAGAGTCTCAACTTCAGAAAAAAAATAGTTGTTTTTCATCCCTTTGACTAGATTGACCGTTCTTGCCCTTTTTGTTTGATGTCAAAAGGGGGAGAAAAGTATAGGAAAAAAGGGGAGAAAATTATAGGTAAATGAAGAGAAAATTAGAGGTAAAGGGGAGGAAAATATAGGAAATCCATGCATATAGATAGGGGGAGAAACCCCTTAGTTGATATCCTATATGCTTTAATGAATATATTTTCTTAAGGATGTTTGTCATCATCAAAAAGGGGGAGATTGTTGGCTTTAGGTTTTCAACCTTGGTCTTAATCTTGGTTTTGATGATAACAAATATGGAACTAATATTTCGTTGAGAAATCTTTCAGGTTCCATATCGAGTAATGTTCCATGTCCTCGATTGGATAAATCGGAGAAATCGATAAATTCAAAGAACATTGACCGTTGCGCTCGGGTTCGACTTGGAATTTCTCGAAGTTCGATGAGTGCACCAAAGTCGCATTGGACGAGTCCAAAGATCAAATGAAAAGCTTCCCAAGTTGATGCTCGTTGAAAGTTGGAACCCGAAAATGAAGTGCGGAAGAAAAAGGGCTGAAAAATCAATTTCAGCATAGGTTCGGTCGACCGGGCGATCGACCGAATAGGGTTAGAAAAATGGTAGTAGCCATCTCGATCGACCGAAGGATGCCGCAAAGTGGCAGTAGCTACTTCGGTCGATCGGGCGGTCAATCGATTGAAGCCAAAATTTGGCAGAGGACGCAACAAACTTGCGTCGGTCGACCGATGGGTTGATCGGATTGCGGATCACAGGTTTTGCGTCTGGTGGTCGACCCGTCGGTCGACCGCAAAGAGATAAAATGGCAGCGGTCGATCGGTCGGTCAACCGGCGAATCGACTGAGCATTTGTAACAGATAGTTTTCTACCCGTTGAGCTGCCGTTTCTTTGAGAGGTATAAATATCATTCATCTAACCTCTAAAACTTCACTTCTCCCACTCTTACAGATTTGATTGAGCCTTCAAAGGAATGATCAACATCGCTCTGTTCTTTCGTGAACATTTTCTCAAGCGCCCACCTTTCTTCCTCAACTCGGGTTTTAATACGAGCTCTATTTCTTGGCGAGTTGAAGGTGTCGAAGGCTTGGAAAAGAGCACTTGATCTTGGTTTCATTTCTAAGCTCTTTTCATTGTAATTTTAACTATTTATTTGAACTTGTCTTTATTGGATTTGAGATTGTGAAGACCTAGGTTGTTAGGTCTTGTGTGGAAATGGTATCCTTGGTGTAGAAGGAGTAAAGCCACTTGTGTAACCGAAGTTTACTAGGATTAGTTGAGTTGTCCCTTAGGTTGAGGTGGAAGAGTGCTCTCGGTAAGAAGGCGGAGACTTCCAGGTGTGGAAGTGCCTTAGGTTGAGAGTGAGACTCTTCGAGTCAAAGTTCTCTATGTAAGGGAAATATCATTAATCTAGTAAAACTAAGTTTGGAAATCCTAAGCGGGGTGCTTAGGTAGTGGAAATCTAGCATTGGGGCCGAACCACTATAAATTTTTGTGTTTGCATTGATTTATTGGTTGTATTTATTGCTTTACTATTTATCACTTCCGCATCTAATAATTCAATCGTAAATTGCCCAAATAAGTAATCATATGAATAAAATTTAAATTAGGCAATAAGAATTAGATAACATACTTTTCGGCCCCACTCTAGTGTTGCCATTTCGACTACAGGTAACTCTTTACCGATCACATCACTATGTGACTTCCATATGTTTTTGCCTCTAGGGCATCCAAGCCCTAGTTGAGTCGGACCCATCGTTCGTATGCCCTCGTGAGAAAACAACCACCCTTGAGTGTAGCTTAACAAGGTAAGTCACCTTCAAGCCGATAGCAAAGACACAAGTCGAATACGTGCCTTATGAGGTACAATGTGTCTATCAGCATAAAAGGCCTTGTGTGTACACAACAAACCCGTTATGACAATTGTTCCTCATAACGATGGAAGACGTGACCGATATTCTTAACATCTTAGCCATTCTGTTAGGGACTTTTCGATTTGCCCGAGCAACGACGAATCATGGAGGAATTTTTACTACATGTTTGTAAATATATTTCCGTGTCCATGTAATTTTGCCTTTTATTATAGTTCGTACTTGTAAAATCTCTTGAGCGATCCCCGGGTGCCCACGGTATGAGTTGGATACATTTTGAGGTCATTTGACGCTTGGTGAGTGCGTTACGGCTAAGCCGAGCAATTTTGCTGCATTCGTCAAGGTCGTGGCCATGAAAAATCACCATCTTGCATGACCATGATTTTTTCATGCTACTCGTTCTTTTGGGAACCTTGGGGGTGGCACTTGGGGGTTAGGGGTCTCTTGTATAATGTAGGAGAGCGTTGGCAAACAAAACGGTTGTCTTGGGCGGAGACGAATGAGTGGCCCATATGGGCATGCGACATGTCGATCTTCGCCCAAGACAATTGCGGAGCTCGTCCTACACCAAGTTTTATATTTTGTTGTGTCTATAGTTCTGTAGTTGTTGTTTTACTTTACGCCTTCAATACCATTCGGCCAACATGGTCATTTGGGGGCGCGGATATGGAGCGCAAGGTTGGCACATGGACCAATGTATTCCCCGCGATGTTAAGTCGGGAAGCTCAATTCTGGATGGATTCGATATGATAGGCTTATCCCTTGCACGGGATGCAAGAGTGCCGGATGGGCCCCTAAGACGTAACGTCATTTTCACGCAGAGCAGATGGCTCTTAAGTCGTGTGTGTAGAGCAAATCTCTCAAAAGACGCACAGTGGTGCGCAGAGCAGACTCTCTCATAAGACGCAAAGTCCTGTGCATAGCAGATCTTCAGTAAGACGCATATGGTGCGCAAAGCAGACTCTCTCATAAGACGCGAGGATAGTGCATAGGGCGTTGTCCCCTAAGATGCAGCGCAGAGCCAATGGCTCGTTAGTCGCCAAGGATGGTGCACAGGGCGATGTCCCCTAAGACGCAGCACATAGTCGATGGCTCGTGAGTCACCAAGTTTGTGCGCAGGGCTGGTGACACCAATGATGCAGCGCATAGCATATTGCTTGTGAGTCACCAAGTTTGTGCGCAGGGCTGATGTCCCCTAAGTCGCAAGGTTGGTGCGCTTATCAAGATGACCTTTAAGACGCAAGATTGAAAAATCTGAACCAAGCACTAGTGAAGAACAGTTGTGGTGTGGCAGCAACGCTCTTAGTGCGGAGAGTTGGTGGACGCTGTGATCCGATTGGAGAAAATCCCTCAAGTCGTGATTCCAGGAGCAGCGTAAGACTTGAAGCTCGTTTAGATGGGCTCGAAGGAGGGCGCCATGACCTCTGTGGGGGACGAGTGATCAAGCAGTGATCCGTAAGAGTTGAAGCTCATTGAGATGGGCTCAAAGAAGGGCGCAATGACTCCTGTGGGGGGTGAGTGAACAAGCAGTGATAGGCTCAAAGCTGCGGTGGAGGCAATGCTCTAGTGTGGTGCGGCCATGGAACTACTCATCACTTGGGTGTTGAACAATGACACCCAGATGTTATCCGAGATGAGCGTTGCTCGAATGCTCATTAAGTCTGGGACTTTTCATTGCCCAACAAAAAAGGGACTTGGTGAATTGAGTAATCTTTTCTTGGGTTCCTTCACGGGAGCGTTGCTCAATGGTGCTCATGTTCCCCAAAAAGTCTGGGACCCTCATAGCCCAGCAACACCGAGACTTGGTGAACCCAGTAGCTATTTCTCGGTGTCCATTCAAACGAGTGTTGCACAACGACACTCGTTTGCTCCCCAAGTCTGGGACTTTCATTGCCCAGCAACGAGTTTGGGAATCTCAAAGCCCTTTCTCGCAACAACAGGAGATGATGAAATTCAATGATGTTCCAATTAGTCAGTTCTTGGTGGTGGACTTTACGGTGCAATTTGAAATGTTGCGGCGCCACTGCGGCATGTTGTTACTCAGGCGGTATTCCCTTCGACTACTTGTGAAGAATTCACTTCAGCAATTGCATCCTGTGCCAGAAAGGCGATGCGGCCGAGGCGAGTTCGACGAGGACGTCAAAGCTTGAAGTGGTGGAGGATGTTAGGGACTTTTTGATTTGCCCGAGCAACAATGAATCATGGCGGAATATTCCCTACATGTTTGTAAATATATTTTCGGGTCCATGTAATTTTGCCTTTTATTATAGTTCGTACTTGTAAAATCTCTTGTGCGATCCACGGGGCCCCACGGTACGAGTTGTATACATTTCGAGGTCATTCAACGCTTGGTGCGTGCGTTACGGCTAAGCCGAGCAGTTTTGCTGCATTCGTCAAGGCTGTGGCCATGGAAAATCACCATCTTGCATGACCATGATTTTTTCATGCTCCTCGTGCTTTTAGGAACCTTGGGGGTGACACTTGGGGGTTAGGGGTCTCTTGTATAATGTAGGAGAGCGTTGGCAAACAAAACGGTTGTCTTGGGCGGAGACCAACGAGTGGCCCATATGGGCATGCGACATGTCGATCTTCGCCCAAGACAATTGCGGAGCTCGTCCTACACCAAGTTTTATATTTTCTTGCGTCTATACTCCTGTAGTTGTTGTTTTACTTTACGCCTTCAGTACCATTCGGCCAACATAGTCTTTCGGGGGCGCGGATATGGAGCGTGAGGTTGGTACGTGGACCAACGTATGCCCTGCGATGTTAAGTTGGGAAGCACAATTCGGAATGGATTTGATATGATACCCTCCAACTAAACAATTGTGCCCTGCGATGTTAAGTTAGGAAGCACAACGTATGCCCTGCGATGTTAAGTTGCGATGCAAGGGTGCCGCATGGGTTCTTCCGCACTAAACAATTGGCCCATGACAGTTGGTATTAGAGTAGAGTTGGTATCAGAACGAGAATTGCAACCCTCCAACTAAGAATGTCCTCGATGTAGACATTGCCGACGTACATTCCGTCTGTGACGCTCGAGTTGCTGAGGCAGTGACCCAGTCGATGAACCTTTCGATTGTTGCATTCGGGGAGGCAAGCATGCAATGATTGATGTGAAGATTGTGACTTTTGCGCAGGGCGGATGGGCCCCTAAGACGCAAAGTTGTTTGCACGCAGAGCAGATGGCTCTTAAGTCATGTGCGTAGAGCATATCTCTCATAAGACGCACAGTGGTGCATAGATCAGACTCTCTCATAAGATGCAAAGTCCTATGCATAACAGATCTCTAGTATGATGCACATGGTGGGCAAAGCAGTCTCTCTTATAAGACACGAGGATAGTGCGCAGGGCGTTGTCCCCTAAGATGCAGCGCAGAGCCGATGGCTCGTGAGTCGCCAAGGATGGTGCGCAAGGCGATGTCCCTTAAGACGCAGTGCAGAGTCGATGGCTTGTGAGTCGCCAAGTTTGTGCGCGGGGCCGATGACCCCTAAGACGCAGCGTAGAGCAGATTGCTCATGAGACGCCAAGTTGGTGCACAGGGCTGATGTCCCCAAAGTCGCAAGGTTGGTGCGTATGGCAAGATGGACTTTAAGATGCAAGATTGACAAATCCGAACCAAGCACTAGTGAAGAACAGCTATGGTGTGGCTTCAATGCTCTTAGTGCGGAGAGTTAGCGGTCATTGTGACCCGGTTGGAGAAAATCCCTCAAGTCATGATTCGAGGAGCAATGTAAGACTTGAAGTTCATTTAGATGGGCTCGGAGGAGGGGCGCAATGACCTCTTCGGGGGGCGAGTGAGCAAGCAGTGATCCGTAAGACTTGAAGCTCATTGAGATGGGCTCGGAGGAGGGCGCCATGACTCCTGCGGGGGGCGAGTGAGCAAGCAGTGATCGACTCAAAGTGGCGTTGGAGGCAATGCTCTAGTGTGGTGGGGCCATGGAACTACTCATCACTTGGGTGTTGCAAAACGATACCCAGATGTTATCCGAGATGAGCGTTGCTCGTATGCTTATTAAGTTTGGGACTTTTCATTGCCCAGCAAAATGGGGCTTGGTGAATTTCTCGAGTAACCATTTCTCGTATGCTTATCCGAATAGAGTAACCATTTCTCGAGTTCCTTCACACGAGCGTTGCTCGACGGTGCTCGTGTGCCCCATAATGTCTGGGACCCTCATAGCCTAACAACATCGAGACTTGGTGAACCCAGTAGCTATTTCTCGGTGTCCATTCAAGCGAGCGTTGCTCAACGGCACTGGTGCCCCTTCAAGCGAGCGTTGCTCAACGACACTCATTTGCTCTGCAAGTCTAGGACTTTCATTGCCCGGCAATGAGTTTGGGAATCTCAAAGCCCTTTCTCGCAACAATAGGAGATGATGAAATTCAATGATGTTCCAAGTTGTCATTTCCTGGTGGCGGACTTCACGGCAAAATTCGATATGTTGCGGCCTCACTGCGACATGTCGTTACTTAGGCGATGTTCCCTTCGACTACCTGTGAAGAATTCACTTCAGCAATTGCAGCCTATGCCAGAAAGGCGGTGCGGCCGAGGCGAGTTCGACGAGGATGTCGAAGCTTGAAGTGGGGGAGGATGTTAGGGACTTTTCGATTTGCCCGAGCAACGACGAATCATGGCAGAAGGTTCCCTACATGTTTGTAAATATGTTTTCGCGTCCATTTAATTTTGCTTTTTATTATAGTTCGTACTTGTAAAATCTCTTGTGGGATCCCCGAGGGCCCACGGTACGAGTTGGATACATTTCGAGGTCATTCGATGCTTGGTGCATGCGTTATAGCTAAGCGTAACAGTTTTCCTGCATTCGTCCTGGCCGTGGCCATGGAAAATTACCATCTCGCATGGTCACGATTTTGTCATACTCCTCGTGCTTTTGGGAATCTTGGGAGTGGTACTTGGGGGTTAGGGGTCTCTTGTATAATGTAGGAGAGCGTTCGTAAACAAAGCGGTTGCCTTGGGCGAAGACGAACGAGTGGCCCATATGGGCATGCGACATGTCGATCTTCGCCCAAGACAATTGCGGAGCTCGTCCTACACCCGATTTTATGTTTTCTTGCGTCCATAGTCCTGTAGTTGTTGTTTTACTTTACGCCTTCAATACCCATTCGACCAACAAGGACTTTTCGGGGCGCGGATATGGAGCGCGAGGTTGGCACGTGGACCAACGTATGTCCCGCGATGTTAAGTCGGGAAGCCTAATTTGGGACGAATTCGATATGATAGGCTTATCCCTTGCACGGGATGCAAGGGTGCCGAATGGGTTCTGCCGCTCTAAATAATTGGCCCGTGACAATTTAGACTCAATATTATTGGAGGGTTTCTTCATGCAATTATAATTTATCTAAGCAATCAACAATTGAAGCAAGAGCAATAAATAAAAGCATAAAGTAAATAAGGATGATTATGGATGTTCTAACGGTTCCTCCCGAGCCACCCGGCGAACAAAGGCCATCATGCTAAGGTTTTTAAGGAGTTGCCGGTTCCATCAGTGCCTTCCCGGGGTTCCTCCCGAGCCTTCCCGGCGAACATCTTGTAGGTTGCCGGTTCCATCAGTGCCTTCCCGGGGTTCTAGTCATCATCAACATTGCGTCGAACACCTCCTCTCTACGCACGCACCAAAAAGGGGCAGTAAGCGTGCTCATCGCGAATCTGCCCCTAAACTTCTAATTTTACAAAACTAAAAGAAGAAGACCCCACACGACCCTTGGAGAAAGGTTTTAGGAGAGGGAGAAGTGAATTACAATATGAATTCTCAAAAGGAAGGCAAGGGTACGCAGGCCTTATTTAAAAAATTTCAAAGCTGAAATTTCATAAATTTACAAGCAATCATCACAACCATGTTTTACACACCTTCACATGCACATGAGCTCGTCCATAATTATCCTTTCATGAATCACATCATATATGAAAAAGAAGGGAAAAAATAGAATCCAAAATTGCGTAAATCCGATCACATTCCCTCCCAAAACGGTTCAAAAAACACATGCTGAATTTTTTCGGTTCTCGGGGCTGTTCAACCATGAACCCATGGGAAATTTGAGTTTAAATTCTGTCCAAAATCAATATGAAAAGTAGGCTTCCACCTCGATTCATCATATGAACCATGGAGCCAATAAAATGACTCAAAAAACCCCCGGAAACCAAAACCGGGCAACATGACGTTTAGGGAGCGAACGGTTCGTAAACATGATCAAAACACGAAATAAAAATTCCAAAATTTTGCTAAAGGTGGCTCTGATACCACTGTTGGGATGGGAATAAGAAAATGCAGGGGAAATAATAATTTAAAAATTTGAAACCATCCTGAAAACAACCATATACTTTAGCAATATTAAGGAATTCAATCAACATCGGAGATGTGGGAGAAGGTATACCTCAAACGTACACGTCCTCCAATGATAGTCTACACCAAGCACCTCACAACAATAGGGGCAGCGAACACCGGATCTCGTTGTGGCTCAACGGAGAAGCTTTCTCAATTCCGAAATCCACCTAGGTAAGGCCGGCCCTTCCACCAAGAACCAAACACCAAAAAGGGTGGAAGAGTGGATGAGAAAACCACGAAATGAGAGGGTAAATAAAAGAATACCTCATTGTCCTTCTTGGACTCCTCCACGAAGATGAAGTAGGCGGTACACCCAAGTAGAAGACACCTTCAATTCGGCTTCACCAAAAGCCTGGGGAAGGAAGAGGAAGATGGCTAGCCACTAAAGGAGAGGAGGAAGACCTCATTCACCAACTCCCATCCATGGGGTGCACGGCCACTATTTATAGAGAAGGGGAGGGGGGGGAGGTTACAAGGTAGACCTGCCCCCCTAAAAATTCTCTCTTCGGAATTCAAAATTCTAGGGTTTGCATCCAAATATAATTCATATTTTAATGGCTTCATAATTAATTTGAAATTAATTAAATCAAATAAAATATAAACTTTTATTTATCTCCATAAATTAAGAGCCTACAAATAAGAATGATAATTATCCAAACAAACCTCCCTAAAAGGTAGGAAAGTGGTTTATCTAAATAATTTAATATCTTATTTATTAATAGAATTATGATTTATCCTCATAAATCATATATCTATTAATTTGTTGATTTATCTCCATAAATCATATTCTTATTAATTAGAATTTATCCAAATTAATTAATTCTTAATTAATCGATTAGGCTCATGGTTGAAAACTAATTTTCCCACCATGTATATTTGATTCAAAATCAAATTATATTTAATTCATAATTAAATATATTCCCGATCAAATAGTTAATTAAATATTTAATTCATAATTATATTTAATCAACTACATGAAATATTATCATGTGTCAATCCCTACAATTTAGAGATGCCCCATAAATTAGGATTACCGAGGAACTCTTTCCTTGTGCATTCGTTCCTATAGGAAACAACTTTCCTATCTTGTCCGTAAACGAGATCCGTGATCGAGTTGCAGCATGCCCATGCTAGTAGGCATATAGGGCCGCATTCAGACTTAATCTCATAAGGTTTGTTATGAGGTTAGCCTGTTGTGTGTGACCCATTAGGCCCCACACTAAGCCAACAGTGAGTTGTGCATAACAGAGAGTTGGATTCGATAGAACGACTTCTATTCGAATCTTACGAGCCTCCACTAAACCCCTTTAGTGTGGTCATGAGGGACTCTACTCATAAGTCAAGATTGACATCTAGCAACGTGTAATTTCTACCCGGATAGTGTGAGGTTCAATCTACAGGGATCGAACACCCTTCGGTAATTAGTTACCGTGCAACTAAATCCCTCGGTTACAATGTCCCGAAGTCGGATAGGGTTCGGAAGAAATGTCAAACCCTAATACCGATGCATATGTATTCCACCTGCCAAGATGTCATCTCAATAATGAAACGTCAGAAACATCTTCCTCACTTTCATGTCTACTCTGGCCAGAGATTCCCGAGTCGACACTTGCAGGGACATATGATATTATCTTCTCTTACTAGGAGTAACCGATTCCATGTTGATTGCTCACCTACCACCATGAATTCTTCCCCATGCCCAGTAATACCCGATAGATGGCGCTGAGGGCCACATAAGGATAGAACCAAAGCAATGGGTCGTCACTCATAATGTAACCTTGACAACCTCAAGTCCGAGGACTGTTTGCACCTACTATCACCCGAGGAACATCCTATTGGCACTCATGTAAGGATTCCATTATGTGTTCCTCGTGTAGGTCTGTTCAGTGAACTCATTTACTAATGAGCACATGCACTTGTACATTAATGACGACTCATAGGTAATTATGAGATCAGTTATCCCTTATCGTATAGGGCATATACCAAGTACACTAGTCTATCCGTAATCACCAATCCCCTAATCGATGATCCTATTACTAGGAATATTTAGAACAGGGGCATTTGAATTCTAAGCCTCACAGGCATGATCTCATCATGTCCTTAAAATCATTTGCCCGAATTCTTGGGTTCATCATAATCTTTATAAATAAAGATACAACATATGATAAAAAGTTGCCTCATAAGGTTGATTACCCTTGAATAGTCCATTACATTGACATGTAATTGGCTCAAGGGCACTATTCTTTTCAAAAAGGAGGTCAAATGCTTCCTCATCCTCATCTCACTCAAGTGAAGCATCCTCTTGCCATGGCTATGAAGCCAGTTCAAAAGATTGCCTCATGAATGCTAATGATGAGGTACACTCTTCTTCTAGTCATGATAACAATAATGGTAGCATTAACTCATCTAGTTCTCATGACTTGCTTTATGATGAATTAATGGATGAATGTAAAAACATGTATGTTTTGCTTGTTAAAAAGGATAAAGAAAACTTAAGTCTTAGCTCTCATTTACATGATGTAAAATTAGAAAATGAGAAGCTAAAAATTAGTGTATCTAATCCATGCCATGATACTTTAAGTATTGATAGTAAGGACTTGAAAACAAAAAATGACATTTTAAAGAATGAAAATAGCATGTTGAAAACTCAATTGCATGCTATTCATAAATCCATGAACGACTTGAAAAATGATGTTATTTTTATAAATAAGAATGTTAATAATTTATCTAGTAATTCATCCTCTAAGAATTCTAGAAATACAAATGTTTCAAGTATGAATGCTAACACTCATCATCATTTTCATGTTAAGCATTCTTCTTTTAAACCTCATGTCCAAAACAAAAAGTTTCATGGAAATTGCTTTTCTTGTGGTATCTATGGTCACTCAATCCCTGATTATGCCTACAAGAGAAATCCAAGTGTTGCTAGGACACTTTGGATTCCTAGACTGACTCACCCCCAAGGACCCAAAGCAACTTGGGTACGAAAGATTTCATGTTCTCTTGTAGGGGGAACAACCACACAAGGATGAGTTGATGATGGGAGTTGCATAAGGACTCAAAGCTACAGAAACACAAAATTGCAACTTCAAGTCATCGTGATGTCATAAGTATAGAAATTGGCATCTAGGTATATTTGTTATCATCTCCTTACTATCCTAGATTTTATTTGAGTTGGAATATATGATACATGAGTAATCTTGAGTTGGTTTCTCCGCTCTAGATAGTGTTTTAAAAAAGATTTTTGATTTTTGATTTTCGATCTCTTCGGAGACCTATGTAGCTTATAAAGGGCTAATGCGACCTTGCGATTCTAAATCGTAGGCTAATTGTGGCCTTTCGATTTTCAACCAATAGGAAGGGTTGGAGATCTAATTTTCAAGTAATTCATGTTTCGAGAAAATTCATTTTGTTTTCATGACGATCCATTTCGAAATGGATTTTAAGCTACTTGGCAAAGTAGATTTTGAAATCGATATTTGATTCCCTCTTTGTTATTTAGTACGATAACTTGTTAGTAGTCACACTTTCATTATGATACTAATAATTATTACTTCCAAGTTATTGGTTTTGTTACAGAAGGCTAGTAGGAAGAAATTGGGAAAGAAAGTGAAATTTTGGAATTTCTCAAGAAACGAGGTATGAGTTTCAATTCGGCAAAATTCTTGCTTAACACCTCAATTTTCTTGATGAAATGATTTTCATATGATTATGAATGAGTTTACATGAAAATTCCTTGCTTCCCACCCAAGGGCCGGCCCTCCCTAGGGTTTAGGGGCATGCCCTAGGGCTGCTGCCAACCCCAAATCCCAAGGAAGCGCCCCACGATCAAACCGATACATCTAAAACGAACAATATCATGCATTAAAGGAAATATACAAAGCAATTTCATACTCCGATCCCACCTACAAGGATCTGCAGCCCCTAATCCTACATTTAGGAATTTGGGAAAGAACCACTCACCTAGGATTAGTTTAGGGATGAGGAAGACAATGAAGAAGCCTCGCGTCGAATCTGATCCGACGAAGTCTCCGATCCCTCTCCGATTGCACCCTCTCTCAGTCGCCTCCTTGGGTAGCGTGCGGCTCCTCCTTGGAGCCGTACGCCCCTAGTGGCACCTTTTTTTAAAAAAAAAATTAAATGCCAAATTACCTATTTGCCCCTCTTCACTTAACTCAACCCAACTTGCTCAAAACAAGTCTGATTCGAGCCCCGATCGCACCCTTGGACTCAGCTCGAACCCAACTCGACCTAACACAATAATTAACTCTAAATTTTGGTAATTTAAATTGAGCAAGGGTCTTACCTCAATTCACGCCCAACCGAGATCAACTTCGCACGTACCATTACGCATCACACTAATCCTGCTAAAATCAATATACAAAAGTTTAATAAATTTTGTGAGTATTACAGAGGGAAAAGCGAAGCTGCCTTTGTCGTAGGAGGATGCATATGGAAACGACGATTGAGGACACCCTCTCTGCGGAAATGGGAGGCACCACCTCAAGATTAATAAGAAAGCCATCCCTTACCTTTTTAAGAAGGTCGGCCTCAAAAAAATCTAATCCGGGGGCAAAGAACTAGCCTTGCTCTATTGCCCTGTCGAACCCCTCAAAGCATGCCATGAGGTCGACATCCCGAAAACAATGTGCCTCGTCTTCAAGAGTTCGCATCTTCCCCTCAAAATCGTGCACTATTAGCCTCGACTTCTCCACTTCGGCTCGGGCACCTTAAGTTTCAGTCGTCAGATGAGAACCCTACCTCGTAGCCATAGTAGCTCGACATCTGCAGTAGCTCAACGCTTGTAGTTGCTCGACATCTACAGCAACTTAGCACCTAGAACAACTCGACAAGAGGATAATATATTCCTAGAACTCAATCTATGTCTACCTATCAGACCGAGATTAGAAGCCGACACTCCTTTGAACTCGGTATGAAGTCCTTGGACTCCGACCAAGCTTGGGCGCTATGGATTGGACTAGTACCTTTGGGCCTGGCCGAATTAGGACTAGAAGCACCTACATATGAGAACCAAACGCGAGACAAGCAAGATGGCTTAGCCCCGGGGCTCCATCCAACCATGAAACGATACTTCTATCCTCATTGATTACGAGGAATTTGTCATTCATGAGCTGAATATCTCAGGGATCAGCCTCGACCCATTCTGAGCAACATCCCTATTAGATTACCGGGCGGTATTATGACCAATCATCCCTCATCCTGCATTATATACAGATACGACACACCTCACGTACCCTAGATTCCAATTTCTATTACCTCCACCTCGAACATATTCTGACTTGAGTGTCGGAGTATCTTTTGCAAGTCCCCCTGTGACTCGAATGACCTACACTAGAGGGGGGGTGAATAGTGTGTTTACTAAAAACTTAACCTAAATTCGGTTTTAATCAATTCTTGATTACTTAGGCAAGTGCTCAAATAAACTAGATAAATGCGAAATCAAGGTAAATATGGCAATGAGGAAACACAAGTAAAAATAATGCAAACAAAGAGATTTATAGTGGTTCGGCCCAAATGCCTACTCCACTACCTAAGCACCTCACTTAGGATTTCCCACTTAGCTTTACTAGGTTAATTTGTTTCCTTACAATGATGCATTTATACCGAAAAATCTCCGCTCTCAATCCGAAGGCACTTCCACACTCGGAAGTCTTCGCCTTCCTACTGAAAGCACTCTCCCACCTCACAATCCAGAGGAAAACAAATTCAATCCTAGTAAATTAACTAAACCTGTGGACTTATGCCTTACAACCAAGGCAACCACCCAATCAAACAAGCCTAACACCCTAGGTTCACACAAGTTTACAACAAATAAACCTCAAGAATATACAAGTTAATGGAGAAATAAATCAAACAAATTATATTTAGCTCCAATACCGAATCCCTAGTCCTCTTGATGCCTCAAAATAATGAATCAATGAAAAATGAAGGCTCAATCAAGGATAGATGATGAAACTAGGGTTTTGAGATGAAAGCGGCACAATCAAAGCTTTAGTATCACATAATAATAATTAACAGATCAAAGAAAGGTTGGGGTTATGTATTTATAGGGAAGCAAAGGTGAAGCTCGGGTAAACTCCACTCAACGACTCAAAAAATAGTCGTTGAGATTCCATTGGTCCGAGGTTTGGTCGACCGAACCTTTGGCCGGTCAACGACCAAACCTTCGGCCGATCATCGATCGAATCCCTACTGTGAGTTTTTAGACCTAGTTCGGTCACTTGTCGGTCATAGGTCGGTCGACCGAACAGTCGACAAAACCTTCGGCCAAAATTGCACTGTACGTAGTCTTCAGCAAGGTCTGATCTTTCACAAGTCTTATTTTTTATTAACTTTATTTATTTTTATTTTTCATTAACTTTAAAACATAAATGGTAAATAAGGAAGTACCCCCATTTGAATTCAATAAAACATAAAAACAATTAAAATCCTTAAGGATCATAATCTAAATTTTGGGGTCTAGTACTAATTTATGAAAATTAGATATTTTAAAATCTCCCCGGTCAAATATGGATAGGTTAATGATTTCTAAAAGTTCCTTTAAAATAGGTCTTTAACTTGTTTCTAACTAAGGAACAATTATCGAGACTTTTGGAGCAAAGAAAATGTCTAAATCATGTAGCTCTCCAATGAGCTCCCTAGACTTAGAAAATTTCTAGGCCGTTTTTTGATTTTTTTTGGTTTTTAAGTTTTCGGGGTTTGGGTTTTGGTTTTTGAGTTCTTATGCATCAAATAGAGGATATACATATTATATAGACACTCTAGACCTAGACTCAAACTTCTCGATGAATCCCGAGCGTCCTTGCCGATTTCTCTGATTTCTTTGATTTTTTCAATCGGGGACGTCGGTCGCATGAAAACCGATATGGATCCTGAAAATATTTCTTGCTCAAATATTAGTTTCATGTTTGTTATCATCAAAACCAAAATTAAGACCAAGGTTAAAAATCTTCGGCCAACACCCCCCCCTGCCAAAGTTGCACTTAACCAGGAGACGCACCAGATCGGACCTACTACAAACCGATGATGACAAGCTTTTTTAGAAAATGACGATGCATGGCACCTACACTTCTAGTTCCTTTTACTCCTCACTAACCTTTTGGGGTATTAATGATTTGGTCACAATTGTCCTTCTAATTTCTAATTTCTCTGAATTTTTCGATCGCGAACGTCGCACAGACCGACTTGTAACCTGAAAATATTTCTTCATGAAACCATTAATTCCATGTTTGTTATCATCAAAACCAAGACTAAGACATAGGTTGAAAACCTTAGGCCAACAATCTCCCCCTTTTTGATGATGACAAACATCCTTAAGAAAATATTTTCAATAAAGCACAATGAAAGTCAATCATGGGATTTCTCCCCCCTATCTTCATGCATATCTAAATAAGAATTATTTTTCATGAATACCAAAGCAAACGAACTCACGGGATGAAAATTGTTGGTGAAATAACCACACGAGAAAGGGGGGTTGAATAATGTGTTAGCTAATTCTAGGTTCGATTATCTATGTTTACTGGTAAACTCCTTAACAACCAATTTCTATTTCTCTTGATATGAATGCTTGACAAGTATGTAAGAGTGATTCAAAAGCAAGTAGACAAGCAACACAAACACAATATGTATAGTGGTTCGGCAATAAAAATAGTGTTTCTCTATGAATAAAAATAGTGTATTGGTGTTTCTCACCAATGATTCCTAAACCAAATCCTTTATAAAAATAGTGTTTCCCTAAGAATAAAATGAGGACTCATATCTCAACCCTTTGAGAAAGCCTTAACAACTATTCTTATAGCGAAACACAATTCTATAACTACCTAAGGTGTTTCTCTAACACACCCTACAAGCTATCTTGGAAATCACAATCAAACAACTTAAGCAAAACAAGTTTAAGGAGCAAGAATATTAAATCAAATTTGAGAGCTCCTTTCTTAGCCTTCAATCACTTCAACTCTTCAATGTGGATAAAGGAATTCGATGTGAGAGTTGAACCGTGAAGAACGCCTTGAGAAGGATGTGAGCATTTGAGAGATAGGACACACTTGAAGCCTTGAATGCTTGTATATGAACTCAAAGAAATAGTTAAGGAAGGTAGTGTTGGTGAAATGGCCTACACTAGAGGGGAGGGGGTGAATAGTGTGTTTGCTAATCTTAAGCCTAATTTTGATTTTAAACATTTCTTACAAATTTTAGGTTAATGCTCAAATCAATAAGATAAATGCGGAAGATAATAAACGAGTAATCAAACACAACCAAGATACGCAATGCTGACACAATGCGATTTATAGTGGTTCGGCCCCAATGTCTACTCCACTACCTAAGCACGTCGCTTAGGATTTCCAAACTTGACTTTACTAGATTATGATTGTTTCCTTACAATAAGAAATTTACACCGAAGTGTCTCCGCTCTCAACCTAAGGCACTTCCACACCCGAAAGACTACGCCTTCTTACCATGGCTTCTCAACACCAAAGACTACGCCTTCCGCACCTCGCAACGCCTTCTCAACCTAATCAGCAGTGACAGCCACAAGCACTGTCGGTGATTTAAATAAATTTGTGACGGCCAGGCCGTCACTAATTTAAACACATCAACCACGGCTCAGAGCCATCGGTGATATTATTAGCAACTGTGATATTTGGTGCTGCCCAAGCCATACGCCATTTATGATACGCTTTGAGCCGCGGCCTAGTGACGGCCAACTGTGTGTAGGTCGTGGCTGAAGTTATATCCTGTAACTGAAAAAAATTAAAAAATTGAAAATTCATGAATACAATAATATTTATACATTACAATCTATTTACAACCAAAATTTGCAACCACAAAATATCATACACATACATTTTCAACCAATCATACAAGTTTTACTTAAATATCATTAATCTAAGCCTCAAACCGGAGGCAAACAAGTATCAAATATCAAATGTAAAGTATATATACAACTACAAAGTACATAAACAACTATAAGCCTCAAACGGGGGCAAACAAGTATCAAAATATCAAATGTAAGTATATGAACATCTATCAAGTATCTAAGCCTCAAATGTAGGCTAACAAGTATCAAAACATTATCAAAATACAATAAACCAAAATCTCACGGCTGTGGTGGAGGCGATGGAGGTGATTGGGTCGGGAGCGTCGACTGGGTCGAGGAGGATGACGATTGGAACATCATCTGTAGAAGGCCCGAGTGAGATGCAATCTGAGTAAGTAGGGCCTGCATGTTTTACATCGTCTGTCTCAAGTCATCGTTCGTCCTTCTCTGCTCCATCACATCTCTTTGCTCCTCCATTGCTTGCCTCTACTCCTCCATCATCGCTCTTTGCTGTGTTAGCTCGGACTCCAAGGTCGCCATCCGGCTCTGGTCATGCACCCAAGATGTCGAGGGCCGCTCACCCACAACGGGAGGGGTCGGTGCCCCAAATGGCCCGAACACAACGCGTGCATGGCCACTGTCTGCAAAGCCATAAATACGGCTGTGCTCCTAGCCACCTATGGCCTCGACCCATGCTCCTGCGTCAAACTCCTACGGCGTGCCTCCGCACTCTATCACGGTACGCGTGTATGTCTCCTACATGCGTTTATATTTTAAATACTACATATATAAAAACTATAAATATAAATTGTGTAAATCAAATAGACATAAATACTTACCATGATGATCGAGGCTCTGCTATCGACGTAGTCCCCCGCTCCTTGTCGCCGATGGTGAGTGCGCTCAAACACCTGCATCTGCAAGGGGCGTTGGACAGTGTCATCCTCCGCCACCCACATCTTACATTAGAAAACAAATACAATAGTATACACAATATATAATTTAATTAAGAGTAATGAAATTATACATACCATACGACACTCATGCACCGCAAAAGACATGGAGCCACTAGTGTGGCGTGCGCCCGTGCCATCCCCCTCGGACATGCGGTTTCTCGACACTCTCCGGTAGACCTCCTGCCACTCAGGCGTGTCCCACCACTCAACAAGCTGGTCCAACACGGGTCCAGGAATCCACTCGAGTGTGTGTCCCTGAATTTGTGTGGCCCCAACTGCCTAATCACGATTTTACGAGCATGGTGAAGCAGCCCCGTTTATAATGAGCCTCTTTTGTAGAGGTTGCGTGGGCAACGCGCTCCATGCAACCTCTACAAAAGTAGTCTGGTCCTCCGGCCATTTATAATGAGCCTGCAAAAAAATAAATAAATTATTATCGATCGATATTTAATATTAACATTAACATTAACAAAAATAAATATACTTACTGAGAACTCTCGCCATAATAAATTCATATGCTCACGGAGCACGTGAGACCATGTAGGCCACGCCCCGTGCATGAACTTTCGGATCGTCCCCGCTATCATGCGTGGGGCGTCCTCCTGCTCAAACCTGCACCATATATAGTACAATTCTATATTATGATATATTGAATTATAAATAAATTATAAGGAATAATTAATGCATCTATTTACCTGCATGCACGCACACTAACTGATCTGCGCGACTTTCCCTCGAGTGGTGGAGGGAGAATTCTGTTAGGCCCTCGTGGCTTACGTCTCGGTGTCGAATGGGTCTGGATCGACTGAAGGGATGGTGGCCAGATCAGGTGAGGGAATAGTGGACGGATCAGGTGGGAGGATGGTGGCCAGATCTGGGGGGATGGTGGCCGTAGGTGGGGGGGGGGAGTGGTGGCCGGATCAAGTGGGGGGATAGTAGGTATTAGTGAAGGGTCAGGGGTGGCATGTGGTAATTGTCGGGGGTTACTCTCGCAGGAATGCCTCTTCAGGAACACACTTCTCGAACCATAGCTGTAAAAATGAGTATAATTAGATTATATATAATAGATTAATAGATATATTTAATAATTGAATATTTTCGGCCCCAATGCCTACTCCACTACCTAAGCACCCCGCTTAGTATTTCCAAACTAGTTTTACTAAATTAGTTTTCATTTCCCTTGCACAGAGGACTTTTCACTAAAGAGACGCACTCTCGACCTAAGACACTTCCGCACCCGAAAGTCACTGCCATCTTATCGAGAGTCCTCTTCCACCTCAATCCTAAGGGACAACTAAACTAATCCTAGTAACAACTACGTTTTACACAAGTGGCTTTACTCCTTCTACACCAAGGATACCACTTCACACAGAAGACCAAACACCCGGTCTTCTACCGACACACAAATTAAACACAGTTTAAATAACAGTTAAAATACAATTGAAAAGAGCTAAAGAATGAAACCAATAGAGAAAGCTCTTTTGCAATCCTTCAATCCTTCAACTCGTCAAGGGGTAGAGCTTGAGTCAACACCCGAGTTGAGGCAGCAACTGGCGCTTGAAGAATGAACTCGACGGAGAAGCAGAGCGCAAGCTTTAAATCTTTTGGAAGACTCTAAATCTTGCTTTTGAATACTCAATGAACTCTATTATAATCAAGGAAGAGTGTTAGAAAATTTATATGAGGGTATATTTATACCCTGGTGAAGAAACGACACTCAACGGATGGAAATCTATCCGTTGTAGGCCGTCGGTCGAAGCGTCGATCGACCGATCATTCGACCGCTGTAATTTTCCCTGTGGTCGGTCAACCCGTCGATTGACCGACGCGCGCAGCGTCTTTGCCTATTCGCAGGTCGATCGACCGCCAAGCCTACTGCCCATTTTGGGCTTCGGTCGGTCGACCGAACCTGAGCTGAAGAAGGCAGACAGCTTATGTTCTGCCTAGTTCTTTTGGTTCCGTTTTCACCAAGTCCACTTAAATAACTTTATAACATAATAACTTTAAAACATAAATGTTATATAAGGATTATACTCCATTTGAGTTCAATAAAAATATCTAAAAAATCAAAATCCCTAAGGATCAAAATCTAGTTCTTGGGATCTAGTATAAAAAGGAAATTTCCTAATCTTACGGGTCAAATAAGGATATGCTAAAGGCTTCTAAAAAATCCTAAAAAATACCTCGTTATCTAGTTTTGACCCAAGGAATAATTACCGCTATTTTTTACTTCAAGAAAAGGTTTGGATCATATAGCCCTCCAAGGAGCTCCCTAGTCTTAGTGAATTTCAGGGCGGTCCTAGAATTTCATGGTTTGGAGTTTGGGATAGATTTTTGGGTTTCTTATGCATCATCATGAGGATTACATTAATTTTTAGACACCCTAAACCTAAACTCCCTTTCTTGAAGATTCCCCAGTGCCGACGAGTATCCTTGTCGATTTATCCGATTTCTTCGATCGCGGACGTCGCGCACTAACTGATATGGAACCTGAAAGATATTCTGAAGGGTAAATTACACTGACCTCCCCTGAGGTTTAGTGAAATTACACTGACCTTCCCTCTATTTGTAATTTTATCTTGTAACCTTCCTGAGTTTTGTAAAAAAATACACAAATCTCCCCTATTACAAAATAAGATTACACAAACCTCCCTTGAGTTTTGTAAAATATTACACAAACCTCCCCTAAAAAAATTACTCAAACATTACTTAGGGGAGG
The DNA here is from genome assembly GCA_034359265.1 of Canna indica. Taxonomy (NCBI): domain Eukaryota; kingdom Viridiplantae; phylum Streptophyta; class Magnoliopsida; order Zingiberales; family Cannaceae; genus Canna; species Canna indica. The sequence goes on from CP136892.1 coordinate 20,715,803, forward strand.
TGATTGTAACCTGGACAAATAGAGGGGGGATTAGTGTAATTTCACTAAACCTCAGGGGAGGTCAGTGTAATTTACCCTTAAGAAAATATACATATTAAAGCATATAAGGATATCAACTAAGGGATTTCTCCCCCTATCAACATGCATATCTATAAGAATAAACTTCCCCTATCTATATGCATGGATTTCCTATATTTTCCTGCCCTTTACCTATACATTTCTCCCCCTTTTGACATATATTTTTCCCTATAGACTTTACCTAATTTTCTCCCCCTTTTGACATCAATCAAAAAGGGTAAGAAAGGTCTATCTATTCAAAGGGATGAAACACAAATAACTTTTCATGAAGTTGAGACTCTAAAGATGTTTTACATGAAACATGAAGATCTCAACCAAAGGGATGAAAAAATAAATATTTAACTTAGCATGGTTTCATTTGACATATGCATGAAAGACATGAAAATGCTAAGTCTCAAGTTTTGCTATCTACTCATGTTTTCTCAAACTTAGGCATCTAGACATTAAACATGAGATAATGTAAGTCTATGAATCAAGTTTGGGCTTAAGATGAAATTTTTAAGTTATTTTGTTGACTTAGGTCAACCTATATTTCAAGATTTAAAGAAAATCAAACTTTTAAGTTTATACAAAATCATATTTTTGACAAATATTTTTGAAACTAATTTTTGGATGAAAATTTTTTATACCAAATATTGAATGGTCATTTGAAATACATGAATAAAGTTTGAACTCAAAAGAATTTTCAAAGACCATTTTTCATCCTATATTGATTTTAATGAAACCACTAGATATTTATAGCTATCATTCAAGAATTCAAAATCATTCCTAGAAATGATTTTACTCAATCAATGGTGTGAATGATATTTGAAACATAATCAAAGTGGTATATAAACTTTTATTTGAAGTTTTCGAAAAATCAAAGTATTGAAACAAAATTGATATTAGTAAAAGATAATACTTTTCATTTTGAAAATCCAACTTCAAAATTCACTATAAATTAGATTCTTGATGTAACTTTTTGAAACTTTTACACAACATACTAGATTTTTCAATGAATGTGTAGTTTCAAGAATCATCTCAAAATGATTTTTCTATATTATTCTAGAAATAACTGAAATTGATGCCAAAAGTAGGTTGAAATGATATTTTTGCAATTTCGAGTTATTCTTAAAACTTGTTCAAGTTTCATTCAAACTTTCATGACACCACATGATGGTCATGTAAAGAGAATATGTCAAGTTTGAAATGAAAATTATGCCCTTAAGTCAAGATATCAACCTAGTATGGTTTTATTCAAAACTAAACTAGTTTTAATGAAACTTGCTAAGTTTCAATCTTAACATTTACTCATGATTTTTCAAATTTAAACCTATTGATACCTAATATGAGTAAATCTAAACATTTTCCACAAATATGGATTGAAAATGAGACCTTTAGGTCAACTTGTTGACTTGAGTCAACTTGGTTCAAGAGAGGTAAGCATGAATTGACCTCTATGTCATTTTATCCATATTCATATGATTTTTTCACTCTAAGTGCTTGGAAACATGTCATACCTATTCCTAAACATATTTATGAAGTTTGGAACTTAAAATGAAATGACCAAGTCGATTTGTTGACTTGGGTCAAACCTTTTTAAGCTTAAGTCCTCTTAATTGACTTAGTTATCAATTTGCTCAATCTCTTATGAATTTTCAATTTTAAGCAAATGACAACTAATCATTAACACACATAAACTTGTTCATCAAATTTTCAACTTAAGATGAAGTCTCTACAGAAAAGTATTAACCTAGTTCAATTTCATAAATATAATAAATATCATAAATATCAAGAAAAGTTTGAAAACCTAAAGCCAACATTGAGTGCTCGGTCGAACTAGGGGAACCTTGTTCAAGGTTAGGCCGAGCAAGATGGGGGAGAGAACTTGATCTAGAATTTATCTATGGTAGGTCACAAGCTTAAATGCTAGGGTTCGTGGTAAAAAAAAACCCCTCTTCTCCTACCCTTGTAGGCTCGGCCAAGCAAGCCATGCCTTGCTCAAGGTTCGGCCGAGCCAAGTAGGGGGAAAGGTGATCGGAGGGGACTAACCTTCACACTTGGAAACATTGGATACATTAGGGAATGAGGGTCACCTCGATCAACAAGTAGAATTAAGATGAGAAATAGGAAAGACACCAATTAAGGAAACCACCACCCTAGTGCATATATGTATACATACACTTAGCGACATTAAGAGGTAGCAAATATTTCCAAGATTTTTCCTTATCAATTACTAATGCTAGTAATGAATTCCATGATAAATTTAATGTTACCTTGCTGGAATTTTATGATTAAATACAGAATTTAATTATTTCATGTTGTAATCATGTGGTTATTCATGGTAATAGTGGTAGATTAACTTCCTTATGACCTAAGGGTTGTGACACGTATATACTTGGACATTCTACACTTATGACATGTAGCTCACACTAGCAAAAGTAGAAATTGACACTAGATGACTAGTAGTGTGCGGATGGTAAGGCCAGAAATAAAGGGCTGAACACGGGTGGACGCCCGGGATGTTAAATAAGGAAACTCTAGGACACTTTGATTGTGTGAAGTGATTGTGATGGTCTATCGAGAAGCATGGATAGTCGGAATGACTAATGCTTGACTCGGCCAGTGATTTAGATCTTGAGGTTGCACCAACGGGCCTGCTAGGTGTCAGACCCCAGTTGGGTGGGACTAGCTATCCCTAACCTGGTAGGTGTCCGGAGACTAGCAGACCATCCTAGTCGACGGCCTGGAGATTTCCTTGATTTACTTGTGTGTTATGAAGGTCGTACGGCCAGTATGTTACTATCTTTTTGTGGTAGGGCTAGTTAGGGCTGAACCACTAGATCATGAGCATGCCCTAAGGGTCGGGTGCCATGTGACTTAGTTGGGCTGTTATAGCTGGTTGTTTGTATGTATGGTCTATACAAGACGACCGTTGAGGTCGGTTATCATATCAGAAGCAAATTATATCCCTAACTTTATATTTTGCTGCCTTATATATATATGTGATTGTTGGATATTTACGTGGAGGTTCGGAAGAACTGTTCACTGAGTTGCATGTGGACTCACGGTTTATTTTTCTTATTTTGCAGAGCCCAATCAGTGAGTTGAGGCTTGGAGTCATGGTGCAGCTGGAGGGCAGGCAGTGACGTAGATCTCGTAGCAGCATCCAGTAGTCAAAGTCTAGAGGTCTAGGACTGTTGTTTTTTATACATTGAGAGTGTCTATTTGAAAACATGTATTCGACTTTAAATTTGAGTTGTTTCATATTGGGGTTGTTGTTTCGCAACTTTTCCTTTTATAAAAAAATTGTGAACTTTCTTTAAAAAATTGAATAAAGCTGCATTGTTGTTTTTATTCACGTGTTTCCGGTTTAATCTAACAACAAAAAATCTAATTAACCATAATTAAATCTAATTAAATTAAATCTAATCTAATTTAATCTAACAGCAACATTTAATCTAATAGCAAAAAAATTTAACAAAACTAATTAACCCTAACTAAATATAATTAACAAATAACCCTAATTAATCTAACATTAACCCTAAATAATTAAATTTAATTAATCTAATTAACAAAAAAAAAGTAATGCTGGTGCTGGCCAAAAACCTAGGGTTTCGGCCGGCTCCGACCGGAGAGGGGAGGAAGAGCTCTCCTAGGAGAAGGCGACGAGGAGATTGGGGCCAGCGCACAACGCGTAGAGATTGGGGATTGATCGGTGAGGGCGAGGGGGAGGGCGAGGGCGGCGTCTCCGTCGACGGCAGCTTGGCAACGAGAAGGCGACGTCGGCGGCGCTCGAAATCGGTGGAGAGAAAATGATCGACGACGTTGATAACTCGGTCAACAACAAAGAGAGAAGAGAGCGAAAGAGGAAGGGTCGGACGTGAATACAAAAAAAAAGGTTTATCACCGACGATCCCCGAGCCGTCGGTGAACTATGGATACCGATTAATTATATCATCGACAACTGACATAGCTCTCTCTAAGCCATCGGTGACGTGTTTTTTATTTTCGCGCCATCAATTAATAAGCGAAGGTTGTTGCTAGCCATGGCTAATTACTTATATAACTGACGGCCCTTTTGCCCCCGCTAAGTCGTCGCTACTACGTTATTTCATTTCATGTCCTATGTGTGCCATTAGCTATAAGCGACAACATTAGACGGCCGTATAAAAGCTGCGACTGATTTGGTTACATCAGCCACGACCGCCGAGGCTGTTAGAAAGTTGTGAATTGTTCTGACGGCCCAGGCAACCGTCGGTGAGCCCCATGGCAAATAGCTATTATTCTAATAGTGAAGGAGTTGAGAGATCATACTAGGGTTTCAAGAATGGTGGCTTAATGAAGCACAAGGATCTTCAAAATATAGCTCTAGGAAAGTTGGAAGAAGTGTGGAAGGCTTCTCATGGCTGATATTTATAAGCCATGAGGAGAGATGGCCTCAACAACCATCCCAATGAGTAAAAATTTGGTCATTGGCGCCGCCCAGTCGGTGGCTAACCGATGGCTAGTCGACAGGCCGAGTGACCGGCCACCGACCGGAGCACTCTACCCATTTTGGGTTGTGGCCTGACGGTGGCCGGCTGATGGCCGGTCGACCGGCCCGTCGACCGCCCATCGGCCGGCACCCGAGAAATGAGTCATTTCGTGGATTTTTCTCGCGACGTTCATTTTTGAGTTTCGGGTTTCAAAGTATTGGGTTCATAAGCATCAATTTGAGACTTTACAACACATGCTAGACACCCTAAACTTAAACTCTATCTTCTGACGAAAACCCAAGCACGTCAACTAACGTCGGTCCAATTTTCCGATTTCTCCAATATTTTCGATCACGGACGTCGAGCGCTAACTGACTTGGAATCTGAAAGTATTTCGCAGTGAAATCATTAGTTCCATATTTGTTATCATCAAAATCGAGATTAAGACCAATGTTGAAAATCTTAGGCCAACAATCTCCCCCGTTTTGATGATGACAAAATCCTTAAGAAAATATATATATTAAAGCACAAAAGATATCAAACATGGGATATCTCCCCCTATCAACATGCATATCTAAATAAATATACTCCCCCTATCTATATGCATGATTTTCCTATATTTTCTTCCCTTTAACCTATATTTTTCTCCCCCTTTTGACATCAATAAAAAAGGACAAGAAAAGTCAATCAAAAGTCAAACATGGAATTCATGTTTAAGAAAATTCTTTCAATTGGTATCAGAGCCAATCATGTTGAATCATTGAGAATTTTTATTCTACTTCGGAATTTATCTATTGTTTATCCTTATGATGCATGATGTTTAATTTCTTTGACACTATTCATGAACATTCTGTCTTGTTCGTGTTTACTTGAAGAATTTACATGATGATATGAGTACAGTAGATGAGTTTTGCATTTTATTCACTGTTCATATTTACATGGAGTACTTACACGTTGCTTCGATGATTGCATCTACTGTTCATGTGTGTTTCTTCGCTGTTTAAGAACAATAAATACAGAAGATTACACATGGCTTAGAAATAATTAAAAAAAAAATTGCTGCTGAAAGTTTTCATCCCCTCTTCTTCTTCTCTTCTCTCGCTGGCGCCGCTACCGTCCTCTCGTCGACAGCCCGACACCCAATCTTCTCTTCCCCTCATTAGGAACACGGTCGCATACCGACCGTGAGAAGGGGACGACTGGTATCGACTGTAGGAGGTGCGGCTTCTTCCGCGATCAGAGAGGGGTTTGGGGCGTTGGTCTCGACCCCTTCCCGTCTATTCATCCTTCCGATGGTGGATGGATGCCGACGTAGTTGACATTGGAGCAGATCGGGCGGCTGCGATCCGGGAAGGGGAAGATGGCACCATCCTATTGGTGCTACTATGCTTCCGCCGTATAGAGAGGGACGGCTTGGTTGCTAGGTTGTTTCTGGCCTGAGGAAGTGAATGCCGTCGATCCTCTCGCTGCGCCGATTTGGTCTTCACATCATCGCTCGACGCTGTTGTGCTTGTCATCGGAGTATGACAGCGTGGTGATGAACTCGACGCAAGCAAAACGATGAGGAGACTCCAACGCCTCTGCATTCTCGTTGTCGCCCGACGCCGGAGGAGGGTTTGCCGGCGTCTCAGGAAGGGCATAATCGGGCGGGCGCTGCATCGGCGTGAGTGAGAGAGGCGGCGGCGGTGGCTGTGTCGTGGGAGAGGGGTTAGAGAGGAGTTAGGGTTTAATAAGTTGGGTCGGATTCGGATTAAGTAAGGATAAATCCGGATCCATTAGTAATAAAACCTGACAGTTGGGTCGGATCCGGGTTAAGCAAGTATAAATCCGGACCCATTAGAAATAAAATCCAATCCAATATTAAGTTGAAACCCGATCCATTAAGTATTAAACCCGACCCATTATTAAAATAAAATCCAACCCGACCCGCTTTATCATTAAACCCGACCCGTTAATTAAAATTTCAACCGGTTAATTAGGTCCGGTTCAATCCAATTTTGACTGGTTTAATTTAATTGGACCTGGTTCAATTTTTGGTTCATCCGGTTCACTTGAATTCAAATTGATTTGGTCAAATTGAGGTTTGGTTTATCAAGTTTGGGTCCGATTCACTCAAATTAGGGTCTGGTTCATTGAAATTATGTCTAGTTCAGTGCAGTTAGGTCCGGTTCAGCATTGGTTTAGGTCAAATTTCACTGGTTCAGTGCAGGTTCAAGTCAATTTAGGCCGGTTCAGTGCACATTTTAAGCGGTTCAGTAGGTTTCTTTACCGGATCATTAAAATTAGCATCTGGTTTAGCATAATTTCAACCGGTTCAATGCAATTAGCATTAGGTTCAACCTAATTTAGCTTTGGTTCTGCTCGATTAACATTGGTTCAACACAATTTTGACCGTTTTATTGTAGTTTGACCAATTTAACAAGAAATAAAATAATAGCCCATCATGTCTATTGTTTTGGAATATGTTGGTTTGAAACAACATCTCGCTAAAGCGCTCTTGTGTAGAATTAGCATGTTTTAGAACATAAAAGATGTTAGCATGTTAGAAATTCATGCGGGTAATGATCGGCCCAAAGGAAGATTATTACTTGGTCGGATTCCTTACGTGCCTGCGGTAATAAATGTGTGATGGTCATAAGGTTTTCCAAGTGGACAAGAGTCGGGTCAGAGAAAGACTTCTTGTTTGACATGACTGATTATCAATGTTTGATTACTACATTGAGAGTACCGTTTACAAGTTGATATTTTTGTCCAAAGATGAAGTGTCAATTTTGTGCTTGGTATCTTATAATGGGACCTGCTAGTTATTTATTTATTTTGCTTTAATTAATTTATTGAGCTGAATATATTAATGTTTTGTTTTATTCTTTGTTCAGCTAATATTTTTGTTTCATCAAATATTACTGCCACTCTAAGTTCTATCCATGTGCTGACTGGCACGAATTTCAAAACTTGGAAAGAAAACATTATGATTGTTCTTGGTTGCATGGATCTAGACTTGGCACTTAGGATAACTGAGCCTGCTCTTGCAGATAATAGTTCTCTTGATGACAAGAGAAAATAGGAGTAGTGGGAAAAATCCAACCGCCTAAGTCTCATGATTATGAGAAGGGCAATATCAGATTGTTTTAGAGGCGCTATATTTGAAGAGACTAATGCCAAATTGTTCCTAGATGCTCTTGAAAAACTTTTTGAGAAAAATGAGATGGTTGAGACAAGCATGTTATTATCAAATTTAGTCTCAATGAGGTATAAAGGCAAATGGAACATTAGGGAGTACATTATGGAGATGTCAAATCTTGTCTCTAGATTAAAGGCACTTAAATTAGACCTCCCTGAGGACTTATTGGTGCATTTGGTTCTAATCTCTCTCAGCACAATTCAATCATTTTAAAATCAGTTATAACTGTCAAAAGGAGAAGTGGACTCTTAATGAGCTCATCTCTCATTGTGTGCAAGATGAAGAAAGACTAAAGCAAGATAAGATTGAAAGTGCTCTTCTGGTTGTGGCCTCTAAAGATAAGGGCAAGAAAAGACCTAAGACTATAGAAGCTACATATGTTCCTCAAAAGAAAAAGCAAAAGGAACATACTAAGGTTTCTACTTGTTTCTTCTACAAGAAAAGTGGGCATGTAAAGAAAGATTGTACCAAGTACCACGCTTGGCGTGTTAAGAAGGGTACATTTCTCACTTTGGTTTGTTCTTAAGTTAATTCAAATTTTGTACTTATAGACACTTGGTGGATAGATTTTGGTGTTTCTACTCACATAAGTGTATTTATGCAGGATTACTTGAGCTGCCAACTGCCGAGTGATGCTAAAAGATTCATCTTTGTGGGCGATGGCAAATCAGCTAAAGTTGAAGCTATAGACTTTTTTAGGTTATTGTTTAGGATTGATTATTATTTATAAATTGAGAGAGACTTTTGTAGTTCCATCTTTTCGATAGATTTTGATTTCTATCTCTGTTTTGGACAAATAAAGTTGTTCTTGTTCATTTGGAAATAGAAAATTTAGTCATTATCTTAATTCTATTTTTGCTGGTACCATTTATGTCCTATTTCAATAATATCTATATGCTTGATGTAATCGCTTCATCTAATGAAATCCTGCATACCAACTCAAAAGATACAAAATAAAAATTAGCTGATAAGAATTCCATCATGATATGACATAAGCACTTAGGTAATATATCCAAGTATAGGATACAGAGGCTTGTGTCTAATAGGATTCTAGTTATTCCTGATGCTACGAACTTTGATGTCCATACTGAATGCATTAAGGGAAAACAAACAAACATTAGGGTTACGGTACTAATAGGAGTTCAAACGTCTTAAAATATAATTATACAGGTGTTTATTGACCTTTCCCTATGGCTTCTTGGAATGGTCAAATAATATTTCTATGTTCATAGACAATTACTCCATATACGGGTACCTATATCTAAATAGTGAGAAGTCTAATTAATTTTAAGACTGCGGCTTATATTTTGATTAAATTACCATCTATAACAGTAGATAGAAACCCTTATATATTATGGATGGGCAAGAAGCCCATACTAAACATTTGGGGTTGTTCAGCTGAGACTAGACCATATTGATCAAAGGAAAAATCACTGGAACAGTCCGTTGCTACTTTATTGGGTACTTTGATAGGTCTATGGAATATTATAGAATAACTTTGATATAAGTAATACCTAGTTCATTGAAGTGATTGAGTTTGGGGGGAGATAAAGATATTCTTTAGGAATCTACCCATGAAGTACAAACTCAATGACCTCTAGAACTAATGCTTCCAGTTAGAGGTATTATAAATTTATCAAATTATTATCTCATTTTGTTTTGAGATAAATATGGTTAATGAATGCATATACCATGAGTTCAGTGGGAGCAAGATTATTATCTTATGTTCCCCTATTGCTAAAAGAGGTAATTTTAGTCTCAAATCGTGCCCTAAGGATAAAATTGAGTAGGAGGAAATATAGAAGATTCCATATGCGTCTCCTATAGAGAATCTGATGTATGCTCAAGAAAGTACGCATTCGGATATTGCGTACACTTAAGGGATATTAGGCAGATATCTAAGTAATTCCAGAATAGATCATAAGAAAGCAGCCAAACGGGTTATATGGTATCTACAGAGAATAAAGCATTACATATAGAAAATCAGATCAGTAGGAGATCATTGGGTATTCTTGATTCTGATTTTGCTGGATGCCTAAAAAGTTGAAGATCCACTTCTGGTTATGTTTTTCTGTTTGTCAGAAAAGCTATAAAATTAACGGCCCAGATCTTAAGTAAAATTAATTTTATGGTCATCACTGTAAAATTAACGGCCCAGATCTTAAGTGATCTAATTATATTTATTTATGGGCCCGCGACATCTCAATATTATATGAGATTTAATTGTACAGATACCATTTGGGGTAATTATTAATTTTATGATGGGTAAAATACTAATTACCATTACCTCAGGTTTTTGTTATAAATAGAGAGGTTATGATCCCTGGGTCCTGCACTTGATTCCAATTTCTAAAGCCCCATTATTTAGAGACGGCTCGTGAACGGTGCATAGACTCGGAAGGCCGCCACCATCTCCTAATCTAAGCAATGGATTCAGGTACGCTTCCGCATCTAGTTATTCTTAATGATTTAGCATATAAAGTTCCTGGCTTGTGGTTTAATTTCTGTTTAAGAAAATTCTTTCATGAACCTCTAATTGCTTGGGTGAAAATTTTTTACACGTTGATAATTTATAGAACCATGTACTCTCATTGTTGAGTATTTCTTATTTTGTTTTTATACTTAGTTATATTGGTATAAGAATTCCTTACATTGTACCTTTAGATATTGATGTTATTGGGTTTTTCTTTTGAAGTATCAATTAATCACGTTTGATTGGGTTTAATAGTAACTGAATACTTGTGTTGGATTCTGATTGAGTTTAATTTCCAAAAAAATCTTAAGCATACCATTACAGAACTGACAACGTTCAGTACCTTTCCTGTTCTACCCTCTGCTCCAGCCCGTCTCCTAACCTCTTCATCCATGACAAAATTCTGTCAGACTTTCTTCAAAGATGATAGCAAAAACATTACAATTCCATGACCACATATAACTCTCTTTCCCATCGATATCACATCTAAAATCTCGAGCAAAGATGAGCAACATTTTTTAGAAAGAAAAGTTAGTCAAGTAGGGAAATCCTCCATCTATTTTATTATGTAGTTATATATTCAATATTTTAATCATCTATATATCTGACGTTATATCATCCTTGACCTAACCAAATTGTCTGCATTAATTAATTGCTTCAGTACTGCAGCCATAAAATCTTTAGCCAAACAAAAAGTATAAAAAAAAACAAAAATGACCTAGAGTTGAATTAAGAACAGGCCATCAATGATGCTATTTTTTATCTGTTGTACTCTTAATTTCTTACATTATTAGTTGTACTCTTGTAATTTTTATGAATGTTAGACCTTATACTATTGTTTCCTTAGTTAATGAAAGTCATTGGTTCCTTAGTAGTTTGGAATATAGTCGAGCTGATCTTTGTGTATTTGCTCTGAAAATCATGAATTTTTTTATCCATTTTATGTCTTGTTTTTCATGTTCAGTTCTACTATACTATATTCTTCATATTTTGGTTGATCTCTCTCTTCCAAATCTGATATGGTCTTCCTTATGTTTTATGTCTTGTTTTCCTTGTTCAATTCTACTGGAGTTCCCTGTTCTTAAGTAGTCTTAATCATACGATGAATCTCGAGTTCTTCAGTAGTCTCAATTTCTCAATCTTATGATGATTTATGGACAATCTTCTGTACTTTGCTCAATGACAGCTAGTGAGTCTTTTTTTGTTTTATTTCCCAGGTTATTTGCAGTGCGTGGTAAAATATACAAGCTTCTTGTTAACTGTATTCCCCCTGAAATTATTCGGAAGGTGAAATATACTAGATTATCTTTGTTCTTTTATGGAAATATTTTGTTTGATCAACGAAGTGAAACTTGCTATGCAATTATCTTTATTGATTTTGCAGAAGCTTCTATCAGAATTATTGAAGAAGTTGGACTCTGAACTAAAGCACGAAGTGTGTCATTGGGCTTCTTATTATGTAAGTGCATTTTATCAATATAGAGCATTATATTCCCTCTATTTATTGATTTATATCTTTCTCTGATTCAGAGCTTTTCAACCTCCATATTGTTAAGTGTGGTTGGGCTAGTCTATGTAGATGATAGTTCTGGCCTTTCCCATAATAATTTTTTGTTCCATTATAGTTTTTTGTTCTTGGAAATGGACTATACTTTTTCACCATAGTTTTCCCATTGACAAATTTCAATTATATGTTAAAATGATGGTCAAAATTTCAAATGCATTTGGCGCATACAATCAACTTTCAATTGGTGCAAATATCATTGATGCTTATGGTGCAGGAGCTGCAAGAATGATTGTAACCAATTCACTGTGCTCATTCATGTTAATTTGCACCATATGACTTGGCTGATATTAGTTGAAATCACTGTCATCTTGGACCAAATAGACCATATCGCATTTACATTTGTACACGTGCATTTCAATCAGTAACATGCTCTGCAGTGTCCAGCTTTATCTTTGGAAGTCGAAAAATCCTAACACTTGACATGATGTGCATCTTTGTTTACTACCTCTCTTCAGCTTCCTTCTTCATTGCACTACTTACGCATGAAATTGCAATTGTGGAACTTCTCAAAGTGGATATGGCTTGAAAGATTTTTTAGTGTTGCTCAATTGCTCAACTAGGCGACTTTTCATTTTCCTTTATTTATCTTAAAATGCAAGATCATACACCTACGAATCTGTTGACTTTCTAGGATTAGCCTAGCTTTAGGCCAGAGATCATGAAGAGAAAAGATGGACGAGCTTGCATCATAGGAAGAAAATGGAGAGAAAGAAAATGGAAGAAAAGATGAAGGATCGAAGGAAGATGGAGGGTCGACGGAAGATGCACATACTACTTGCTTTCGTGAATGAAATGAATAAGAGAGGGAATAATTCACATGAAAAATGCCTTGTTTGATGTGCTATGGACAATTCGCTCTATGAATCTTATCTTTAATGTAAATTTAGACTATTCTATAGTTTGTAATTAATGTTTCACCTCCAAGTGTATTGGGATTTTGGTTGTAGTACTAATGTAAGACATTTTGGTTTGCAATGTAATTTTGGTTTATAATAGTTGTAGTTTTGGTTTATATTAGTTGTAATTTTAATTTATATTAGTTGTAATTTTAAATTTTATGCTGTAATTTCATTGTGCATCAGAAATGTGTATTGTATCATTCATGGGGATCTCGGCCCCCACAAAATGAAACATTTCCCAAGGGCCGCGGCGCTCAGGAAAAGTAACATTTCCTGGGGGTTGAGACCCTCAGGAAAAGAAACATTTCCCGAGGGTCACGGCCCCCAGGAAAAGTAATATTTCCTGAGGGCCGCAGCCCCCACGAAAAGTAATATTTTCCGGGGACCGCAGCCCCCATGAAAAGTAACATTTCTCGGGGGCCGCAACCCCCACGAAAAGTTATATTTTTTGGGGGCCGCCCGCTAACCTTCAGTAAAGGTCTATTGGACCTTTACCGACACATTTTTTTGTGGCAGCAATTGGGGGCCGTTGTTAGTTTTAATGGGGGTCGCGGCCCCCAGGAATTGTAATATTTCTTGTAGTGATATCCTAGTAGTGCGACCCGGGGGGGAGGGTCGGACATGGGTAACGTCCGGAAAGCAAATCACAGGAAAACTTGCACAACCTGGTCCTGGTTGTGGTTGAGATGGTCTACTGAAGAGTGTCATTAGCCGAACGGCTACCACATGACTCATCAGTTTATAGGGTCTTGAGATTGCAGTAGCGGGCCTGCTAGGAGTTAGACCCGAGTGGCGGAGAGTCTTGAGATTCCGTCAGTGGGCCACGCTGACGGTAGACCCGAGTTAGGTGGGACTAGCTATCCCTAACCCGGAGGATTCCTAAGGCTTGTGGCCATCCTAGTCGACGGATCCGAGACATGGAAGTTCATATTGAAATGCCATTATGGGCTCGTTTTGGGTAAGCCGACCGACCTGGTTATATAGAAGGAAGAACCGAACCTTCCATATATATTTTTAGGCCATTAGCGGCCGAGATAGTGAAATGGATAAGGGCCCGAGAGGCTGGTTCATCCATTCTTTTATCTTGGCAAATTGATTAACTTCTGTGGTGTGATCATATTTTAATTCCTTATTTGTATCATACCTTGTATATGTTATCTTGCCGAGATTTTAAGTGGAGGTTCGAAAGAATCGCTCACTGAGTTTCTCGTGAACTCACGATTTATTTATTGTTGTTTTGCAGAGCTCGACTAGTGAGGTACGACTTGGTGGCATGGCGCGCAGGAGGGCAGACGTGTGTGCAGATCTCGTAGCTGGCAGCTTTATAGTCATAGTCGTGGTTGAGTAGAGTCTTGTGTATGCACTGAGTCGGTTTTGTAAAACATGGAGATGTTTCTTTGCAAACCTTTAGATGTTTATTTAAAAATCTTGTGATGTTTTCGAACTTCGTTTGGTTGAACTATTTTCAATAACTAATAAAGTTTGGTACTGTTGCTTTTGTTTATGATTTCCATGCCGGTATGGTTGTGTTTTATGAGTCATTGGTCAGTGCATATGGTAGGCTTCGAGGTACTGGCACGTACCCTGGCCGATCACGTGTACCCTGAGTTGGGGCGTGATAGACCTCGTCTCGAAAAGCAGAGGTTGGCCTCCCGGTCCTCTTGAGAAGATTATCTTCATCGTGTTCCGAGCGGCGATGCTCGCACTCGGCCAGGTGTTGCTCCTTGGATTATGTCAGCACCTCGATCTGGGTTGTTAACATTTGATTATGCGCATAAAGATCGTCGATCAAGCGCAGTAATTCTTCTGATGTTGGGTCGGCGAGCACTAGAGCGTTACTCATCACCGTGCTAGCGTCTCTATGTAGCAGGAGAACACTGATGTTAGGTTACTGCCTAGTAAGAAGGAATTCCAAATGGTGGGTATGGAATTGGAATAGACAGTATACCTAATGTGCATCATGTCTGTTTATAATGCAGACTAGGGATGTCTCGAGCGATGATGTCTCCTTGAATCTCGTGGGGATATGCCTAGAATGGATAAAAGTTTATCCTGGAGATGTCGGGCTCATTACTGTCGAATCCGTATAATTAATGATGGACGTGGGAGTCCATGTATGGCCCTTGGACCCCCGGGCTGAGTCTGTGGTGGACTCGATCTGAGTTTGGTTCATGAGTGTGGGCATGATCAGGCCAGATCAGGCCAGGCCCTAAGTGCTAGCCCAGTCCAGTTTCTTATTTGGCCATCAAGTTTAAAAGTGTTTTAACTCAAGTTCATCATCAAAATGGTATGTTTCTAAGCTATATATTCTTTATTTCGATGGAGTGTAATGCCCAGATCTTTAATAACAGCTTTTTGTAAGGTATGGAGAAGAACCTTTATGTTAAATTATCCTTGCAGTCCTCCCTCTTCCTATGATTTTCAATGGATATATTTGCTACATAATTAAGATTATTTCAGCAAAACGAAGTTAGAGAAAGCAAAATGAAGATGTTTTACCTTTTTTATGTTGCATCGAAAGTTATTCTACTTATATGAGCTTTCTTGCTTCATAGACAAAGGGAGATAGGATTAGAGATGGATTTTAATCCATTGTTTGCTTAGTGCATGAATTAGAAGAAAATATGATTGAAGGTATATAAAATTGATATGATATCTAGAGAAAACCAGATTTAAAAAAACACATTCAATACTTCTACCTTTCATTTGCAATCCTATCCAATATAATTCAATGAAGCAACCAAATCATGTATGTATTTCTCTTCTAAGAGAGAGAGAGAGAGAGAGAGATTGATTGTAAAAGTCCCCTCTAAAAAATAATAATGAGATAAATGATTTTTAAGTCACTACATATGAAAACAAATTCATAATCTTTAACTATTATTCCAAAATTTCTATTTTTTTTCCTAGACATATAGAGATATAAAAAATTCAACAGAATCTACCTTTATATGCATATTGAGTGTAATTTTTTTAAGTTAAAGGGGGGATGAATGTCTTTGATGATTCTAATCTTTTGAAAAAACTTAATTGTTGAGTTCAATCAAATATTGAAATAAGCACTTGGAAATCAAATATTCCTGAAGTGCTTATGTATTTTACTCTTTCTTCCATACATAAATGATCTAAGACATAATAAATACATCTATTAATAAAGATTAGAAAAAACAAACTACTTAGCTATTAGACCGGTTATAATTACAAAAAGATTTTCTAAAAGAACAAATGTGACATTATTCATTTTTGTAATCGATTTAATTTTCTTGTCATTTTAAGAGTTAATTGGCCCTATATCTAAATCTTGATATTTTAATAATAAATTAGTGGATACTACTTTTATTTCATTTTAAAAAGAAGCAAATAGCACTATTGTATTGTTAACTTATTGCTTATAGAGCAAGAAAGAGAAATCGGTCGATGATTGGCTTCCCATCACATCGTCGAGGAATGCCAAGTGGTGGTACTCTACTTTCCATAATGTCACCACCATGGTTGGTGCTGGTGTCCTCACTTTGCCCTACGCCATGGCTGGACTCGGATGGTACACAGATTCATCATAAAACATATATAATTCTTTTTCTAATTTTGTTGACATGAAACAATCAATATTGCTTCCAATTCAATAGGGGCCCTGGCATTGTCGTGCTCATCCTTTCATGGATCATCACTCTATATACCCTTTGGCAAATGGTGGAGATGCATGAGATGGTCCCAGGAAAGCGGTTCGATCGCTACCACGAGCTAGGTCAACATGCCTTCGGCGAGAAGCTAGGCCTCTGGATCGTTGTCCATTTCGTTCTCTCCCATCTCCCTAACTTCAACTCCATCTCTGGCATCTCCTTCGCTGCTGCAGTCATGTCTCTAAGGTACATAACTTTCAAATAACAAAAAACATTCAATTTGAACAACACAATAGTATTAACACAACTTAAATAAAATCTTTTGCAGTTATTCCACCATTGCTTGGGGGGCTTCCTTGGATAAGGGTAAGGTAGAGAATGTAGAGTATGGACATAAAGGTTCGAGCCAAGTAGAGACTACGTTTAACTTCTTGAGTGCATTGGGAGATGTTGCATTTGCATACGCGGGTCACAATGTGGTGTTGGAAATCCAAGCCACCATTCCCTCAACCCCGGACAAGCCTTCTAAGAAGCCCATGTGGAAAGGTGTCATCATTGCCTACGTTGTTGTAGCTCTATGCTACTTTCCTGTTGCTATTGTTGGGTATTGGGTGTTCCGCAACAGTGTCGATGACAACATCCTCATCACCCTCAATAAGCCTAAATGGCTCATTGCCATGGCTAACATGATGGTTGTCGTCCACGTTATTGGTAGCTACCAGGTAATTGTTAATATTAGCTTGATTATTGAAGACACTACAAACATAATATTAAATCCTTGATTTCAACATCTTACATTGATGGATGCAAATTTATGCCATGCCTGTCTTCGATATGATTGAAACAATGCTTGTGAAAAAACTCCACTTCACTCCAGGACTAACTCTTCGCCTTATAGCACGCTCAGTTTATGTTGGTAAGCATTCATTTTCCTTCAGTTAAACCATGCTTGTTTCTTCTATAGTCTTGATGAGCTTAGCAATTCCTACCTCATTTTGCAGCATTTACCATGTTCGTTGGCATGACTTTCCCTTTCTTTGGTGCATTACTTGGTTTCTTTGGTGGTTTTGCATTAGCCCCGACTACATTCTTCGTAAGCTTTCATTACAAAACATGAAACAATGAGTGTAAACCATATTAGATAAGATAGTCCATAGATCAAACAAATTGAACTATAATTCTGAGTGATGTTTTGTCCATTTTAGCTTCCTTGCATTATGTGGCTTGCAATTTACAAGCCTAGAAGGTTCAGCTTGTCTTGGATCACTAACTGGGTAAGAAGTTAGATAACTCTACAACATTATTTCCATTGATTCTACATTGAAGAAATCACATCTAACAATTTTTTTTTTGTCAGATTTGCATTATACTAGGAGTTTTATTGATGGTTCTATCACCCATTGGTGGACTACGACATATCATCATAATGGCGAAGACTTATGAGTTTTACTCATAAGTTGACATAGATTCATATACAAATCAATTTGATGTCATATATCGAAGTCCAAATCAGACAACATCAATTTGGAGATAAGTGCTATTCACAATGAAATATATTATGTAATGTGAATTAATTAATGATTGAGGAGAAAGAAGTGACAAATTACTTCTACTATTTATAGTGTAGTTGGTGTTTTAATTTCTTCTCACAAAGCAATATTGCCTTCACGACTTTCTTTGTACATTGGTAACTTCTATTACATTCTATTCAGGTGCAAGATCGTCGACCTTATATATTATGTGAATAAAAGTAAGCATTTGGTTTAACAATATACTTTTTTTTCTTATGATTTGTTGATTTGATTCCTTAAGTAAAACTAAGAGAGTAATAAAAAAGCTCATTGGACCGTAGCTTAATCTTGCTCAAATTTGTTTGTCAAATATCTTTTAAGCCATATTAGACTGAAATTGTAATTAAAGGAGCCATATGTAATCATTTCATTAATCAACTACATGATCGGAGAGAGTTGTAGAACTCCATATTGCTTAACGTTCTACTATACATACAACAAAGACAACAAGCTAAAAGTACCTGTGTTTTGGGTGCTTTGGTTCCTAAAAGAAAACAAAGGTGGGTGACAGAGACATTACAAATTACAAGAAGACATTGAACACCTCACGATATTGAGGAAACATGTAAAGTCCAAAGTTTGACATGTCCATATCCTACATAATTACTTATCACGAAATACAAAGGCAATCACATAACCACCAAATTAAGCATCCTATATATATATGCAAATTAATCGTTAAATAATTAAAGACTATGATTTCACCACGCAAACATGCTTCAGCACAACATGAGGATTTTATTGTATTTTTTAGCTATAAATATAACTCAAAAAGGTGCACATTTTCTATCCTAGTTTGGTATCAAGTTGTTGATATATTTTTCTAAATAAATTATTACATTTTGATACATCAAAAGGAGACTTAGTGATTTGGCTATGGAAAGATCATGCATCTAAGAAACCAATTTGGCAAGAAAATGTGCATCCACTGATCAAAACATTATGTTGCACTGGTTTCATATATATATATATATATATATATATATCACCATGAACGGTATCTTCATGCTTTTCTCAGGGGTTTTAATGGTATCATCTAATCAAATAATCTTAGTTGGCATAATAGTGTCTCCCCTAAAGTTAGTTAGGATTGTTATAGGCTATAGACTTTCGTGGGTGAAGCCCAATACATATAGTGTTGGTAACAAGAATATGTTCATCAAGCTTGTACTCTAAAACCTTCATGAAGTTATAGCCCAATACTTCGGTAATGATGAGAAAGACATTCACTTTATGATTTTTATCTTTGTTGGCATTTGGGTAAGGCTTTAAACATGGCTTGTTGAATGGTGAGGAGATCATGATCATATATCACATCAATCACTTGCAGAGTGGAGTCATTCTCTTGTACTATTTGACTAAGTGTTAGTGGTAGAGACCTTAATTTGGGTGTTGACACTAGCCATTTGTTCCGATGCTTGTCTAAGTCCTTGACAATCTTTCATATTATGAGCATAATCTTGATCCTTAGTCGCAATATTTTGATCGATCTACTTTACAACCTATAAAAAAGCAAATGCCTAAAAGGAAACTAGCACCGATAGCTAGAGGAAGAAGATGTTGGAGAAATGGTCACACTAGAGGGGGGATGAATAGTGTGTTATTTAATCTTTTAGCCTAATTTCAATTTTAATCATTTCATAAACTACTTAGGCAATTTATCAATTCAAGCAATAAGATGAAACAATAAATACGACAAATAAGTACAAACACAAAAGCGAATGCAAAACAATGATTTATTGTAGTTCGGCAACACCGCCTACTCCACTACCTAAGCAATGTGCTTAGGATTTCACTCACAAATCCACTAAATTAAGGGTAGTTTACAATCGAGGACCTTTCACCGGAAAGACCTTACACTCACTTGAAAGGCACTTCCACACCCAAAATTATCCACCTTCACACCAAGTGAGCTTTCCCACCACAATTCCAAAGGAACACTCCTAACCTAGCTTACACAAGTGGATTTATACTTTCTATACCAAGTTAATCACCAAATCATAAGACCATACACTAGGTCTTCTTACACACTTGAGTATTCAATTTAAAACAAAACAAAAACTCATTTAACACAAGAGGAGAGTGTAAATAATTTATCACAACAAGAACAACTCATCTTCTTGAGCCTAGCAACCTTGAATAGCCCTCCAATGATGATTCACTTTCGAATAAGAGATCAAGAGCTAAAAATGAAGCATTAGGTCGAATGAAAACTTGGGGGTTTATAGGCTGTATAAAAGTGGGGATCGAGTGGAGGTCGCCCAACGGGCAAATTTTTTTGCCCGTTATACGCCCGGTCGATCACCGGCTAATGGCCGGCCTTCGACCACGAGGTCATTGCCAATTTGAGTTTTTTTGCAAGAGGTCATAAATTGGCAATGACCTCGCGGTCGATCGGGAAGCGACCGATGCTCATCCAGGTTGAGTTTTTTTGTTGTTTTGAGTTTCTGCTTTCAAGTTTGTGAGTTTTGCGAAGTGCATACATCTTGGAGACCAACCCAAGTGTTTTTACATTCACTCTAAACACTTCCTAAATTAGGAAACGGCACAGAGACTTGTCGTATTGAGACGATGTCGTGTGCGACGATATCGATTTCAACATTCGACTTTCATGCTTAAAACTGGTTAAACATAGTTTGCTATCATCAAAACAATTATTTGTCACACCTCGATTTCGGGTCACGTGATCGGCCATAATATACATGTCTATACCCTGTAGCATACCCATGCAAACAACAACACAGTTATAAATGATATAATGGAAACCAATATGAAATAAATTGAAAGTCCTAAGATGACATAAATAAATGTCCTAAGAAACTACAACTCCAATGATCCAAACTACATCAATATGCATGAAAGAAAAACACGACTCGACTACGACTCCCTAAACTCGTCTGCTACGAGATCAATGGTGTTGTTTGCCCCTCCAGCCGTGCCATATACTCTAGCTAGTACCACACTTGTCAAGCTCTACAAAATAAGTAAATAAACAAACGTGGGAACTCAGTGAGTGGTTCTAACGAACCGCCACTTAAATCCTAAACATAAGCATGAAACAGAAAAAAAAACATGCTAACATATTCATACACACAGAAATTTATTACATCAGTCGACCGATTGGCACGTTTACTAAGATATGAATATTCGGTCAGGTGGAGCGCCCGACTACAAATGATATCAGGCCTCAACTGGCCATGCCCTCAAGCGGTTTATGTTATCATGCACAAACGTTCGACCTGCAAGAAGCATTACCGGGTTGGGATTCGTCCATCCAACCTTAACTAGAAAATTTAACACTGGTTGGGATTCGCCCGTCCAACCACTCAGGCCAACACCTACATCTAGCCCTTTCGTGGACTCCCTCAGTCAAGCCTTTAGGTACCTCCCTTTCCTAAAAGGTGTAAGGTAATACTTAACATCCTATAGAGCATAATTCAGTGTCCCTATTGTAATGCTTCTACGTTGACATTTAGAATTTGACTCTACTTTCAACTGACATCCATGAGTAGGACATGCCACAATGTCATAGACTACATATAAAAAATGTCTCTATAGTTCATCTATCCTTGAAGTGTCATTTATATCATAAGTGATGCCTTATAATTAAAATCCTTGAGGTTAATTTCAGTGTGTTTATTTTGTTCATAGCGTCCCCAACTTGGGACAGCACAACAAACAATTTCAGCTTGAAGCCAAAAAAATTCAGCAATTAATAAATTAATTACAGGATCTAATAAATCAATTTCTGCAAATAATAATAATTTAATTACAACACCTAATAAATCAATTCCTGCAAATAAACAATTTAATTACAGCACCTAATAAATCAATTTCTATAATAAATAATTTAATTACAGCACTTAATAAATCAATTTCTGTAACAAATAATTTAATTACAACACCTAATTAATAAATCAATTCCTGCAATTAAATAATTTAATTACAGCGCCTAATTTCCTAATATCCTAACAACAATATAACTTCCATTACCATTGAGCACATCAATACTTATGATCAATTAGCTTTTAGGTATACCTTCAATGAACGGATGACCTGCTTCCTGGAGTAACTCATTCATGGTTCCATAAATATTTATCTTAGAAAAGAAGATAATTGATTTCTTTTAGTATGCCACTGCAGCATACTATGTTCGACCTTCTTAATATATTGCAACCGTTTTTTTTTTTTTTTGTCCTATCTCCACTATAAATTACGCCAAGTTTGCATATGAATAGATGATCTTACTTAAAAGGTCTTTGAATCGGTTGCTACAATTTAAGCAATTAACAATTACAAAAAATTGTAGACATAAAAGAGCAGCTTCATTAAGATAGCAAATGAAATATCAATGGAGGAATAATAGCGGTCAGGAACATTATTCAGACAATGCAATAACATAAAATTTCCAACAAGAACAAGAAACTTTAAAGCCAAAAAAACCATTTGCAATGTAGTCTATGAAATAGGAAGGATGTTTCTTTTAGTGGAGTTAATTTCAATTGAAGACTCAATTCAAGGATTTAATCTCGTATTCAAGAATCAATCAAGAAAAAAAATTCAGATTTTTCCACCTCAATTAGGGCCGGCAGCCATAGAGAATTTACAAGGAATTGAAGAGAGATCCACTCACCTTAAATAACGAAATCCACTCAGCCAAAGCTAGGAGGTGACACCTCCCCTCCTCTTCCTTGCGATGGCGTGCATGCGGCGCTGAGGGTGGGGGTTTATAAACCCTCCCCCCTTTTTTCTTTTTTCTTTTTCCAATTCTATAATCCTCTCAATTAAACTCTTAACCCGACTTGAGTCGTATTCGAGTCGAGCTCCGATCGAGTCCGCAAACTCGGCTCAACCCGAAATAAATCCAACAACCCAAAAATATCTTAATTAACAAAAATTAAGAGCACTTAAATTATTAACTACTCACCCGAGCCCTTAAATTTGCGCCAGCTCGCGACTCGCCTCAGCTCGTCATCGAATTAGCCGGCTAATTCAACAACGAAAATATTTGTTAAAATTTTTAGGTATTACATTATTGAGAGAATTAGAGTACAAGGGTGAAACCCTCGGCCAACAGAAGATGCATAGAGCCCTCTAATTCTTCTAATCCACCATCACAACCTTACCATATCCACACAAATGATGACATTCTCAATGCTTCATTTGAACCACCTAGCAAATCATCAATGACTATGGTTTGCTCGAAAGATGTGCTATTATTCAATCAAAGGAGGCTCATTGCCCTATGATAGGCTCTTCATTTTCTTATGGCTCGTTTGCTTTGCTAAATATGATAGGATACAATAGGATAACAAATGAGTTGGTATTCTGGTGTTCACCATTTATAATATTGGATCGGGTCCAGAAGCGCCCACACTGATGAACCACACTCAAGTCAAGCCAAACACCATCTAGCTCAGGGACTCCACCCGGCAAAACAAGGACACCCACGTCCTTCATTAATTACCAGGGATACGAAAATAATGAGCCTGACATCTCTGGGATAAAGCTCGACCAATTCCAGGTAGATCCCTATGAAATTCTAGGAGACATCCCTAACCTGCACTATAAACAGACACGACACACATCTGGTATCCCTAACCTGATCGTAGGTTCTGCGTCTGGCGGTCGACCCGTCGGTCAATTGCACAGAGAGAAAATGGCATCGGTCGCTCGAGCGATCGATCGATTGGTCGATCGACCAATCGATCGAGCATTTGTAACAGATAGTTTTCTACCCGTTGAGCAGCCGTTTCATTGAGAGGTATAAATATCATTCATTTAACCTCTAAAACTTCACTTCTCCCACTCTTACAAATTTGATTGAGCCTTCTAAACGGAGATTTGAGCCTTCAAAGGATTGATCAACAACGCTTTGTTCTTCCATGAACATTTTCTCAAGCACCCACCTTTCTTTCTCAACTCGGGTTTTAATATGAGCACTATTTCTTGGCGAGTTGAAGGCGTCGAAGGCTTGGAAAAGAACACTTGATCTTGGTTTCATTTCTAAGCTCTTTTCATTGTAATTTTAACTATTTATTTGAACTTGTCTTTATTGGATTTGAGATTGTGAAGACCTAGGTTGTTAGGTCTTGTGTGGAAATGGTATCCTTGGTATAGAAGGAGTAAAGCCACTTGTGTAAACAGAGTTTACTAGGATTAGTTGAGTTGTCCCTTAGGTTGAGGTGGAAGAGTGCTCTCGGTAAGAAGACGGAGACTTCCGGGTGTGGAAGTACCTTAGGTTGAGAGTGAGACTCTTTGAGTCAAAGTCTTTTGTGTAAGGGAAACATCATTAATCTAGTAAAACTAAGTTTGGAAATCCTAAACGGGGTGCTTAGGTAGTGGAGTAGGCATTGGGGGCGAACCACTATAAATTTATGTGTTTGCATTGATTTATTGGTTGTATTTATTGCTTTACTATTTATCACTTCCGCATCTAATCATTTAATCATAAATTGCCTAAATAAGTAATCATACGAATAAAATTGAAATTAGGCAATAAGAATTAGATAACACACTATCCATCCCCCCCTCTATTGTTGCAATTTCGACTACATTTGTTGTCAGAGTGGGTCGTGGATTGAGATTTCACCATATCGCTACGTCTAGTCTCGATCCGAAAATGGCACTAGAGTTGGTAGCGTCTACACCTCCTAGGTTCGATGTGTCTAACTTTGGTCTTTGGAATGGTAGAATGTACACTTTCCTAAAGACTCAAGGCTTAGGTGTTTTTAATATGGTAAAGTCAAAATACATAAAACCTAAGAAAAATATGAATGCATGGACCCAAGAACTAATTGATAGGTTTGAATTAAATGCTAAAGCTACAAACTGCATCTTTTGTTCTTTGGAAAATAATGTCTTTGAAAAGATCATGCATTGTACTTCCACATTCGATATTTGGGCTATCTTAAACATGCTTTATAATTTTGCAAAAACCGAAGAGCTCAATATATTTGATGAGGGGAGTGATGACAATTGTCATCCACCCAATACTAATATGGTTTTTGAAGCCCATAGTGCCTCTAGTCATAGGAGCACTAAAAGTCGGAAAAGGAAGGTGATTGCCTTGTGTGCAACGAAAAGGGCATGTGAAGAAGAATTACCCTACCACGAAAAACAAGGCAAAGAGAAGGTCAAATGCTTCCACATCATCCTACTCAAGTGAAGCATCCTCCTTTCATGACAATGAAGCCATCTCAAAAGAATGCCTCATGAATGATGACAATGAGGTACACTCCACTTCTTCTAGTCATGTTAATAATAATGATAGTATTAACTCATCTAGTTCTCATGATTTTGATGAATTGATGGATGAGTATAAAATCATGTATGTCTTGCTCTTAAAAAAGGATAAGGAAAACAAAAGGATTAAAAATAAGAATTCTAGACTTAGTTCATATGTGCATGCTCTAGAATTAGAAAATGAGAAATTGAAATCTAGCTCATTTGATCCTTGTTGAAACTTGAGCTTAAGGACTTAAAGCTTGAAAATGAAAACTTGAAAAATGGTTTCAAAATTAAGAATGAGATTTTGAAAAATGAAAACTCAAAAATCAAAAAAGAAAATTATATGTTGAAATCTCAAATGCATGCTTTACATAACTCCATGATTGATTTGATAAATGAGGTTCTAAACCTAAACAAGAAAATGAATGAAATGAAAAATATTTCCTCATTTAAGAATTTTTAATAGAAATGATTTTTCAAAAAGGAATATTTATGCTAATGTTAAATCTCATGTTAAACATTCTACTTTTAAACCTCATGATCATAAGAAGAGGAATGATGTTTCCAAGAATGCTTATACTCATCATGTTTCACATGACAAGCATTCTAATAATAAATCTTATGTCCATAGCAAAAATAAAAAGAAATTTAATGGACATTGCTTTTGTTGTGGTTCATATGGCCATGCAATCTACGATTGTGCATTTAAGAAGAATCCAAGTGTTGCTAAGACACTTTAGATACCTAGGCCAACTGATCCCCAAGGACCCAAAGCTATTTGGGTACTAAAGGTTTCTTGCTCCATTATAGGGGGAGCTACCACACAAGGGTAAAGAAAATTGAAGAATTGAAGTTGACCATGGACTTCAATGAAGAATCCATCTTTGGTTGCAACTTCAAGCTATCATGATGCCTTGGGTATGAAAATTGGCATCAAAGACTTTGGTATCATCTCCTATACCCTCTTGCTTAAATTATAGTTGGAGTTTGATATATGCTTAATATTAGTAGATTTTCCTCTCTTGATAAAGTTTCAAAAACATTTTTGATTTTTGATTTCCGGTCTCCTCAGAGACCTATGTGGCCTGTAATGGGCCTAAGCGACCTTGCGGTTCTAAATCATAGGCTCATTGTGGCCTTTCGGTTTTCAACTAATAGGAAGGGTTGGAGATCATGTTTTCATATTTATTATCTTTGTGATCTCTTAAAATTCGTTTTGGTATGACTAGATTTTATTTAAAATTTTTGAAAAGTTTCATCAAGAACCTAATTTATAATGGAATTTTGAAGTTAGATTTTGAGAACACAAAGTATCATCCTTCTTGAAATATCAATCTTTTCGATACTTTGATTTTTCTTCAAAAACTTCAAATGAAAACTTATGTATACCATTTGGATTCCATTTCTAATACCATTCACTCAATTTCTTGAGTAAAATCATTTCTAGGAATGATTTTGATATCTTGGATGATAGCTAGAAATAGCTAGGAATGAAAAATGAGCTTAGAAAATTCATTTTGAGTTCAAACTTGATACATACATTTCAAATAATAATTAAAATTCATTTCAAATGACAATTCAACAATTGGTATAAAAAAATTTCGTCCAAAAATTGGTATAAAAAATTTTCGTCGAAAATATGATTTTGTATAGAGTTCAGAGTTTGATTTTTGAAAACTTGAAGTATAGTTTAACCTAATTCAACAACATAACTTAAAAATTTCATCTTAAGCCCAAACTTGATTCATAGACTTACATTCTCTCATGTTTGATGTCTAGATGCCTAAATATGAGAAAACATGAGTAGATAGCAAAACTTGATACTTAGCCATTTTCATGTTTTCATGCTTAATTCGAATGAAACAATTGGTATTTTGAAAGTTTGAATGAAATCTAAAAATGTCATGAAAAATATATGAGTACATTCATACTTCAACAATTGTTATCATACTTGAGTGCATACATGATTTAGGTTTGGATTCTATCTATCACTCTTTGATATCATGTATGATTTAAGTTTCATGTTAAATATTTTTTTTCATCCCTTTGCTTGAGATTTTCATGTGTCATGAAAAATAATCTTTAGAGTCTCAACTTCATAAAAAAAATAGTTGTTTTTCATCCCTTTGACTAGATTGACCTTTCTTGCCCTTTTTGATTGATGTCAAAAGGGGGAGAAAAGTATAGGAAAAAATGGGAGAAAATTATAGGTAAATGGGGAGAAAATTATAGGTAAAGGGGAGAAAAATATAGGAAATCCATGCATATAGATAGGGGGAGAAACCCCTTAGTTGATATCCTATATGCTTTAATGAATATATTTTCTTAAGGATGTTTGTCATCATCAAAAAGGGGGAGATTGTTGGCTTTAGGTTTTCAACCATGGTCTTAATCTTGGTTTTGATGATAACAAACATGGAACTAATATTTTGTTGAGAAATCTTTCAGGTTCCATATCGAGTAATGTTCCATGTCCTCGATCGGATAAATCAGAGAAATCGATAAATCGGAAGGACATTGACCGTCGCGCTCGGGTTCGACTTGGAATTTTGGTCGACCGGGCGATCGACTGAATAGGGTTATAAAAATGGCAGTAGCCATCTCGGTCGACCGAAGGATGCCGCAAAGTGGCAGTAGCTACTTCGGTCGATCGGGCGATCGATCGATTGAAGCCAAAATTTGGCAGAGGACGCAACAAACTTGCGTCGGTCGACCGATGGGTTGACCGGATTGCGGATCACAGGTTTTGCGTCTGGTGGTCGACCCGTCGGTCGACCGCAAAGAGAGAAAATGGTAGCGGTCGATCGACCGGCCAATCGACTGAGCATTTGTAACAGATAGTTTTCTACCCGTTGAGCTATCGTTTCTTTGAGAGGTATAAATATCATTCATCTAACCTCTAAAACTTCACTTCTCCCACTCTTACAGATTTGATTGAGCCTTCTAAAGGGAGATTTGAGCCTTCAAAGGAATGATCAACATCGCTCTGTTCTTCCGTGAACATTTTCTCAAGCGCCCACCTTTCTTCCTCAACTCGGGTTTTAATACGAGCTCTATTTCTTGGCGAGTTGAAGGTGTCAAAGGCTTGGAAAATAGCACTTGATCTTTGTTTCATTTCTAAGCTCTTTTCATTGTAATTTTAACTATTTATTTGAACATGTCTTTATTGGATTTGAGATTGTGAAGACCTAGGTTGTTAGGTCTTGTGTGGAAGTGGTATCCTTGGTATAGAAGGAGTAAAGCCACTTGTGTAAAAAAAGTTTACTAGGATAAGTTGAGTTGTCCCTTAGGTTGAGGTGGAAGAGTGCTCTCGGTAAGATGGCGGAGATTTCCAGGTGTGGAAGTGCCTTAGGTTGAGAGTGAGACTCTTCGAGTCAAACTTCTCTTTGTAAGGGAAATATCATTAATCTAGTAAAACTAAGTTTAGAAATCCTAAGCGGGGTGCTTAGGTAGTGGAGTAGGCATTGGGGCCGAACCACTATAAATTTTTGTGTTTGTATCGATTTATTGGTTGTATTTATTGCTTTACTATTTATCACTTTCGCATCTAATCATTCAATCGTAAATTGCCCAAATAAGTAATCATATGGATAAAATTGAAATTAGGCAATGAGAATTAGATAACATACTTTTCGGCCCCACTCTAGTGTTGCCATTTTGACTACAGGTAACTCTTTACCAATCAAATCATTATGTGACTTCCATATGTTTTTGCCTCTAGGGCATCCAAGCCCTAGTTGAGTCGGACCCATCGTTCATATGCCCTAGTGAGAAAACAACCACCCTTGAGTGTAGCTCAACAAGGTAAGTCACCTTCAAGCGGATAGCAAAGACACAAGTCGGATGCGTGCCTTATGAGGTACAATATGTCTATCAGCACAAAAGGCCTTGTGTGTACACAACAAACCCGTTATGATAATTGTTCCTCATAACTATGGAAGACGTGACCGATATTCTTAACATCTTAGCCATTCTGTTAGGGACTTTTCGATTTGCCCGAGCAACGACGAATCATGGCGGAATGTTTCCTATATGTTTGTAAATATGTTTTCGTGTCCATGTAATTTTGCCTTTTATTATAGTTCGTACTTGTAAAATCTCTTGTGCGATCCCCGGGTGCCCACGGTATGAGTTGGATACATTTTGAGGTCATTCGACGCTTGGTGAGTGCGTTACGGCTAAGCCAAGCAGTTTTGCTGCATTCGTCAAGGTCGTGGCCATAAAAAATCACCATCCTGCATGGCCATGATTTTTTCATACTCCTCGTGCTTTTGGGAACCTTGGGGATGGCACTTGGGGGTTAGGGGTCTCTTGTATAATGTAGGAGAGCGTTGGCAAACAAAACGGTTGTCCTGGGCGGAGACCAATGAGTGGCCCATATGGGCATGCGACATGTCGATCTTCGCCCAAGACAATTACGGAGCTCGTCCTACACCAAGTTTTATATTTTGTTGTGTCTATAGTTCTTTAGTTGTTGTTTTACTTTACGCCTTCAATACCATTCAGCCAACATGGTCTTTTTGGGGCGCGGATATGGAGCGCAAGGTTGGCACGTGGACCAATGTATGCCCCGCGATGTTAAGTCAGGAAGTTCAATTCGGGATGGATTCGATATGATAGGCTTATCCCTTGCACGGGATGCAAGGATGCCGCATAGGTTCTTTCGCACTAAATAATTGGCCCGTGACAGTTGGTATTAGAGCAAAGTTGGTATGAGAATGAGAATTGCAAACCTCCAACAGAGAATGCCCTCGATGTAGACATAGCCGACATACATTCCATTTGTGACACTCGAGTTGCTGATGCAGTGAACCCAGTTGATGAACCTTTCGACTGTTGTATTCGGGGAGTCAAGCATGCATTGATTGATGTGAAGATTGTGACTTTTGCACAGGGCGTATGTGCCCCTAAGATGTAAAGTCATTTTCACGCAGAGCAGATGGCTCTTAAGTCGTGTGTGTAGAGCAGATATCTCAAAAGACGCACAGTGGTGCGCAGAGCAGACTCTCTCATAAGACGTAAAGTCCTGCGCACAGCAGATCTTCAGTAAGACGCATATGGTGTGCAAAGCAGACTCTCTCATAAGACGCGAGGATAGTGCACAGGGCGTTGTCCCCTAAGATGCAGCGCAGAGCCGATGGCTCGTTAGTCGCCAAGGATAGTGCGCAGGGCGATGTCCCCTAAGACGCAGCACAGAGTCGATGGCTCGTGAGTCACCAAGTTTGCGCGCAGGGCTGATGACCCCTATGATGCAGCGCATAGCATATTGCTTGTGAGATGCCAAGTTGGTGCGCAGGGCTGATGTCCCCTAAGTCGCAAGGTTGGTGCGCTTATCAAGACAACCTTTAAGATGCAAGATTGAAAAATCTGAACCAACCACTAGTGAAGAATAGTTGTGGTGTGGCAGCAATGCTCTTAGTGCGGAGAGTTGGTGGACGTTGTGATCCGATTGGAGAAAATCCCTCAAGTCGTGATTCCAGGAGCGGCATAAGACTTGAATCTCGTTTAGATGGGCACGAAGGACGGCGCCATGACCTCTGCGGGGGACGATTGAGCAAGCAGTGATCCGTAAGAGTTGAAGCTCATTGAGATGGGCTCGAAGAAGGGCGCAATGACTCCTGTGGGGGGCGAGTGAACAAGCAGTGATCGACTCAAAGCTGCGATGGAGGCAATGCTCTAGTGTGGTGCGGCCACGGAACTACTCATCACTTGGGTGTTGAACAATGACACCCAGATGTTATCCGATATGAGCATTGCTCGAATGCTCATTAAGTCTGGGACTTTTCATTGCCCAACAAAAAAGGAACTTGGTGAATTGAGTAATCTTTTCTTGGGTTCCTTCACGCGAGCGTTGCTCAACGGTGCTCGTGTGCCCCACAAAGTCTGGACCCTCATAGCCCAGCAACACCGAGACTTGGTGAACCCAGTAGCTATTTCTCGGTGTCCATTCAAATGAGCGTTGCACAACGACACTCGTTTGCTCCACAAGTCTGGGACTTTCATTGCCCAGCAACGAGTTTGGAAATCTTAAAGCCCTTTCTCGCAACAACAAGAGATGATGAAATTCAATGATGTTCCAATTAGTCATTTCTTGGTGATGGACTTTACGGCGAAATTTGAAATGTTGCGGCGCCATTGCGGCATGTCGTTACTCAGGCGATATTCCCTTCGACTACTTGTGAAGAATTCACTTCAGCAATTGCAGCCTGTGCCAGAAAGGCGATGCGGCTGAGGCGAGTTCGACGAGGACGTCAAAGCTTGAAGTGGTGGAGGATGTTAGGGACTTTTTGATTTGCCCGAGCAACGATGAATCATGGCGGAATATTCCCTATATGTTTGTAAATATATTTTCGGGTCCATGTAATTTTTCCTTTTATTATAGTTCGTAGTTGTAAAATCTCTTGTGCGATCCACGGGGGCCCACGGTACGAGTTGGATACATTTCGAGGTCATTCAACGCTTGGTGCGCGCGTTACGGCTAAGCCGAGCAGTTTTGCTGCATTCGTCAAGGCCGTGGCCATGGAAAATCACCATCTTGCATGACCATGATTTTTTCATGCTCCTCGTGCTTTTGGGAACCTTGGGGGTGACACTTGGGGGTTAGGGGTCTCTTGTATAATGTAGGAGAGCGTTGGCAAACAAAATGGTTGTCTTGGGCGGAGACCAACGAGTGGCCCATATGGGCGGAGACCAACATGTCGACCTTCGCCCAAGACAATTGCGGAGCTCGTCGTACACCAAGTTTTATATTCTGACTTGAGTGTCGGAGTATCTTTTGCAAGTCCCCCTGTGACTCGAATGACCTACACTAGAGGGGGGGTGAATAGTGTGTTTACTAAAAATTAACCTAAATTCGGTTTTAATCAATTCTTGATTACTTAGGCAAGTGCTCAAATAACTAGATAAATGCGAAAGCAAGGTAATATGGCAATTGAGGAAACACAAGTAAAAATAATGCAAACAAAGAGATTTATAGTGGTTCGGCCCAAATGTCTACTCCACTTCCTAAGCACCTCACTTAGGATTTCCCACTTAGCTTTACTAGATTAATTTGTTTCCTTACAATGATGCATTTATACCGAAAAATCTCCGCTCTCAACCCGAAGGCACTTCCACAGTCGGAAGTCTTACAATGATGAATCAATGAAAAATGAAGGCTCAATCAAGGATAGATGATGAAACTAGGGTTTTGAGATGAAAGCAGCACAATCAAAGCTTTAGTATCACATATAATGGCTCAATAATAATTAACAGATCAAAGAAAGGTTGGGGTTATGTATTTAAAGGGAAGCAAAGGGTGAAGCTTGGGTAAACTACACTCAACGACTCAAAAAATAGTCGTTGAGATTCCGTTGGTCCGAGGTTTGGTCGACCGAACCTTTGGCCGGTTAACGGCTAAACATTCGGCCGATCATCGATTGAATCCCTACTGTGTGTTTTTAGACCTAGTTTGGTCACTTGTCGGTCACAGGTCGGTCGACCGAACAGTCAACCAAACCTTCGACCAAAACTGCACTGTATGTAGTCTTCAGCAAGGTCTGATCTTTCACAAGTCTTATTTTTTATTAACTTTATTTATTTTTATTTTTCATTAACTTTAAAACATACATGTTAAATAAGGAAGTACCCCCATTTGAATTCAATAAAAATATCAAAAAAATTAAAATCCTTAAGGATCATAATCTAAATTTTGGGGTCTAGTACTAATTTATGGAAATTAGAAATTTTAAAATCTCTCAGGTCAAATATGGATAGGTTAATGATTTCTAAAAGTTCCTTCAAAATAGGTCTTTAACTTGTTTCTAACTAAGGAACAATTATCGAGACTTTTGGTGCAAAGAAAATGTCTAAATCATGTAGCTCTCCAATGAGCTCCCTAGACTTAGAAAATTTCTAGGCCGTTTTTTGATTTTTTTTGGTTTTTAAGTTTTCGGGGTTTGGGTTTTGGTTTTTGAGTTCTTATGCATCAAATAGAGGATATACATATTATATAGACACTCTAGACCTAGACTCAAACTTCTCCATGAATCCCGAGTGTCCTTGTCGATTTCTCTGATTTATTTGATTTTTTCAATCGGGGACGTCGGTCGCATGAAAACCGATATGGATCCTGAAAATATTTCTTGCTCAAATATTAGTTTCATGTTTGTTATCATCAAAACCAAAATTAAGACCAAGGATGAAAATCTTAGGCCAACACCCACCATGCCAGAGTTGCACATAACCAGGAGACGCACCAGATCGAACCGCATCACTCTAACTTCAGGCAAGAACAGGTGTGACCCTTGGTTTCAGGGAGAAAAGCTTATAAATAGAAAAAATATCCTTTTCTACCAGACTCGGGATCCACATATCACCAAAGCTACTGCTAAAGCTAAGAATACTAATTGTAATGTTATTGGTCAGAACATATCGTTCAGCAAATGGTCAAAGATCTCGCCCACTACCTACTACAAACCGATGATGACAAGCTTTTTTAGAAAATGACGATGCATGGCACCTACACTTCTAGTTCCTTTTACTCCTCACTAACCTTTTGGGGTATTAATGATTTGGTCGCAATTGTCCTTCTAATTTCTAATTTCTCTGAATTTTTCGATCGCGAACGTCGCACAAACCGACTTGTAACCTAAAAATATTTCTTCATGAAACCATTAGTTCCATGTTCGTTATCATCAAAACCAAGACTAAGACCTAGGTTGAAAATCTTAGGCCAACAATCTCCCCCTTTTTGATGATGACAAAGATCCTTAAGAAAATATTTTCAATAAAGCACAATGAAAGTCAATCATGGGATTTCTCCCCCCTATCTTCATGCATATCTAAATAAGAATTATTTTTCATGAAAACCAAAGCAAACCAACTCAGGGGATGAAAACTATTGATGAAATAACCACACTGGAAAGGGGGGTTGAATAATGTGTTAGCTAATTCTAGGTTCGATTATCCATGTTTACTTGTAAACTCCTTGACAACCAATTTCTATTTCTCTTGATATGAATGCTTGACAAGTATGTAAGAGTGATTCAAAAGCAAGTAGACAAGCAACACAAACACAATATGTATAGTGGTTTGGCAATAAAAATAGTGTTTCTCTAGGAATAAAAATAGTGTATTGGTGTTTCTCACCAATGATTCCTAAACCAAATCCTTTATAAAAATAGTGTTTCCCTAAGAATAAAATGAGGACTCATATCTCAACCCTTTGAGAAAGCCTTAACAATTATTCTTATAGCGAAACACAATTCTATAACTACCTAAGGTGTTTCTCTAGCACACCCTACAAGCTATCTTGGAAATCACAATCAAACAACTTAAGTAAAACAAGTTTAAGGAGCAAGAATATTAAATCAAACTTGAGAGCTCCTTTATTAGCCTTCAATCACTTCAACTCTTCAATGTGGATAAAGGAATTCGATGTCAGAGTTGAACCGTGAAGAATGCCTTGAGAAGGATGTCAGCATTTGAGAGTTAGGGCACACTTGAAGCCCTGAATGCTTGTATATGAACTCAGAAGAATAGTTAAGGAAGGTAGTGTTGGTGAAATGGCCTACACTAGAGGGGAGGGGGTGAATAGTGTGTTTGCTAATCTTAAGCCTAATTTCGATTTTAAACGTTTCTTACAAATTTTAGGTTAATGCTCAAATCAATAAGATAAATGCGGAAGAGAATAAACGAGTAATCAAACACAACCAAAATTTGAAAATTCAGGTATACAATAATATTTATACATTACAATCTATTTACGGCCAAAATTTGCAACCACAAAACATCATACACATACATTTTCAACCAATCATACAAGTTTTACTTAAATATCATTAATCTAAGCCTCAAACCAGAGGCAAACAAGTATCAAATATCAAATGTAAAGTATATATACAACTACAAAGTACATTAATAACTATAAGCCTCAAACGGAGGCAAACAAGTATCAAAATATCAAATGTAAGTATATGAACATCTATCAAGTATCTAAGTCTCAAATGGAGGCTAACAAGTATCAAAACATTATCAAAATACAATAAACCAAAATCTCACGGCTGTGGTGGAGGCGATGGAGGTGATTGGGTCGGGAGCGTCGATTGGGTTGAGGAGGATGACGATTGGAACATCATCTGTAGAAGGCCCGAGTGAGATGCAATCTGAGTAAGTAGGTCCTGCATGTTTTACATCATCTGTCTCAAGTCATCGTTTGTCCTTCTCTGCTCCATCGCATCTCTTTGCTCCTCCATCGCTTGCCTCTACTCCTCCATCATCACTCTCTGCTGTGTTAGCTCGGACTACAAGGTCGCCATCCGGCTCTGGTCATGCACCCAAGATGTCGAGGGCCACTCACCCACAACGGGAGGGGTCGGTGCCCCAATTGGCCTGAACACAACGCGTACAAGGCCACTGTCTGCAAAGCCATAAACACGGCTGTGCTCCTAGCCACCTATGGCCTCGACCCATGCTCCTACGTCAAACTCCTACGGCGTGCCTCTGCGCTCTATCACGGTACGCGTGTATGTCTCCTACACGAGTTTATATTTTAAATACTATATATATATATATAAACTATAAATATAAATTGCGTAAATCAAATAGACATAAATACTTACCATGATGATCGAGGCTCTGCTATCGACGTAGTCCCCCGCTCCTTGTCGCCGATGGTGAGTGCGCTCAAACACCTGCATCTGCAAGGGGCGTTGGACAGTGTCATCCTCCGCCACCCGCGTCTTACATTAGAAAATAAATACAATAGTATACACAATATATAATTTAATTAAGAGTAAGGAAATTATACATACCATACGACACTCATGCACCGCAAAAGACACGGAGCCACTAGTGTGGCGTGCCCCCGTGCCATCCCCCTCGGACATGCGGTTTCTCGACACTGTCCGGGAGACCTCCTGCCACTCAGGCTTGTCCCACCACTCAACAAGCTGGTCCAACACAGGTCCAGGAATCCACTTGAGTGTGTGTCCATGAATTTGTGTGGCCCCAGCTGTCTCATCACGATTTTACGAGCATGGTGAAGCAGCCCGTTGTAGCGAGCGTGGGCAACGCGCTCCCATGCAGCCTCTACAAAAGTAGTCTGGTCCTCCGGCCATGTATAATGAGCCTGCAAAAAAATAAATAAATTATTATCGATCGATATTTAACATTAACATTAACATTAACAAAAATAAATATACTTACTGAGAACTCTCACCATAATAAATTCATATGCTCACGGAGCACGTGAGACCATGTAGGCCACGCCCCGTGCATGAACTTTCGGATCGTCCCCGCTATCATGCGTGGGGCGTCCTCCTGCTCAAACCTGCACCAAATATAGTACAATTCTATATTATGATATATTATAAGGAATAATTAATGCATCTATTTACCTGCATCCACGCACACTAACTGATCTGCGCGACTTTCCCTCGAGTGGTGGAGGGAGAATTTTGTTAGGCCCTCGTGGCTTACGTCTTTGTGTCGATGGGTCTGGATCGACTGAAGGGATGGTGGCCAGATCAGGTGAGGGAATAGTGGACGAATCAGGTGGGAGGATGGTGGCCAGATGTGGGGGGATGGTTGCCGTAGGTGGGGGGGAGGGGGGGTGGCCGGATCAAGTGGGGGGATAGTAGGTATTAGTGAAGGGTCAGGGGTGGCATGTGGTAATTGTCGAGGGGTTACTCCTGCGAGGAATGCCTCTTCAGGAACACACTTCTCGAACCATAGCTGTAAAAATGAGTATAATTAAATTATATATAATAGATTAATAGATATATTTAATAATTGAATATATACTTCACATTTACAATTATTCATTATCGTCATCATCATCCGTGTAATACTCTTCTAATTCCTCTTCTTATGTATCAGAATCTTCAAATTCTTCTTCTTCTCCCTCATCATCATTCTGTCCTTCTTCCTCAACTTCATTATCATCGTCATCAACATATTCTACTTCCAATTGAACGAACTTTGTGTCATCATCCTCGAATATTGCACTAACTCAATCGACTTCGGAAGGATCCTCTTCTTGATAGAAGTCATCTGTCGGCTCATTCTCTCCAGCTACCGGGTCAATTTTTCCTCTCACTTTAGTCTTATAGACTATATGTCAATCTGTCATATCTTTCTTTCGAGACAGATACTGCATATAATATACTTGTTCAGCTTGAGATGGCTCATTTGAAGCCAATTTTGATTTGTAATTGACCTCGACCAGTTTCTACTTTGCATGAACTCTCATGCCCCTATCCCTTGTATCGAACCAATAACATTTAAAGAGGGCAACTAATTTCTATTCGGAAAATTGCAATTCTATGACTTCTTCCAAAAATCTGTAAAAGTCAACATCACATTCAGCATACGTTGTCCCTTTGACCCAGACCCCGACATTCATAGTCTTCTTTGTAGATGAATATTCAAGTGTGTGAAATTTATATCCATTAACAAAATAACCATAATTACGCTGTGAAATTTGTAGATGAATACCACTTCACACAGAAGACCAAACACCCGATCTTCTACTGACACACAAATTAAACACAGTTTAAATAACAGTTAAAATACAATTGAAAAGAGCTAAAGAATGAAACCAATAGAGAAAGCTCTTTTGCAATCCTTCAATCCTTCAACTCATCAAGGGGTAGAGCTTGAGTCAACACCCGAGTTGAGGCAGCAGCTGGCGCTTGAAGAATGAACTCGACGGAGAAGCAGAGCGCAAGCTTTAAATCTTTTAGAAGGCTCTAAATCTTGCTTTTGAATACTCAATGAACTCTATTATAATCAAGGAAGAGTGCTAGAAAATTTATAAGAGGGTATATTTATACCCTGGTGAAGAAACGACACTCAACGGATGGAAATCTATTCGTTGTAGGCCGTCGGTCGACCGGTCATTCGACCGCTGCAATTTTCCCTGTGGTCGGTCAAACCGTCGGTCGACCGACGCGCGCAGCGTCTTTGACTATTCGCAGGTCGGTCGACCGCCAAGCCTACTGCCCATTTTGGGCTTCGGTCGATCAACCGAACCTGAGCTGAAGAAGGCAGACAGCTTATGTTCTGCCTGGTTCTTCTGGTTCCGTTTTCACCAAGTCTACTTAAATAACTTTATAACATAATAACTTTAAAACGTAAATGTTATATAAGGATTTTACTCCATTTGAGTTCAATAAAAATATCTAAAATATCAAAATCCCTAAGGATCAAAATCTAGTTCTGGGGATCTAGTATAAAAAGGAAATTTCCTAATCTTACGGGTCAAATAAGGATATGCTAAAGGCTTCTAAAAAATGTTAAAAAATACCTCGTTATCTAGTTTTTACCCAAGGAATAATTACCACCATTTTTTATTTCAAGAAAAGGTTTGGATCATATAGCCCTCCAAGGAGCTCCCTAGTCTTAGTGAATTTCAAGGCGGTCCTAGAATTTCATGGTTTGGAGTTTGGGATAGATTTTTGGGTTTCTTATGCATCATCATGAGGATTACATTAATTTCTAGACACCCTAAACCTAAACTCCCTTTCTTGAAGATTCCCAAGTGCCGACGAGTATCCTTGTCGATTTATCCAATTTCTTCGATCGCGGACGTCGCGCACTAACCGATATGGAACCTGAAAGATATTCTGAATGAAATCATTAGTCTCATGTTTGTTATCATCAAAACCATCAAAACCGAGATTAAGGCTAAGGTTGAAAACCTAAAGCCAACAATCTCTCCCTTTTTGATGATGACAAACATCCTTAAGAAAATATATATATTAAAGCATATAAGGATATCAACTAAAGGATTTCTCCCCCTATCAACATGCATATCTATAAGAATAAACTTCCCCTATCTATATGCATGGATTTCCTATATTTTCCTCCCCTTTACCTATACATTTCTCCCCCTTTTGACATATATTTTTCCCTATAGACTTTACCTAATTTTCTCCCCCTTTTGACATCAATCAAAAAGGGTAAGAAAGGTCTATCTATTCAAAGGGATGAAACACAAATAACTTTTCATGAAGTTGAGACTCTAAAGATGTTTTACATGAAACATGAAGATCTCAACCAAAGGGATGGAAAAACAAATATTTAACTTAGCATGGTTTCATTTGACATATGCATGAAAGACATGAAAATGCTAAGTCTCAAGTTTTGCTATCTACTCATGTTTTCTCAAACTTAGGCATCTAGACATTAAACATGAGATAATGTAAGTCTATAAATCAAGTTTGGGCTTAAGATGAAATTTTTAAGTTATTTTGTTGACTTAGGTCAACCTATATTTCAAGATTTAAAGAAAATCAAACTTTTAAGTTTATACAAAATCATATTTTTGACAAATATTTTTGAAACTAATTTTTGGATGAAAATTTTTGACACCAAATATTTAATGGTCATTTGAAATACATGAATAAAGTTTGAACTCAAAAGAATTTTCAAAGACCATTTTTCATCCTATATTGATTTTAATGAAACCACTAGATATTTCTAGCTATCATTCAAGAATTCAAAATAATTCCTAGAAATGATTTTACTCAATCAATGGTGTGAATGATATTAGAAACATAATCAAAGTGGTATACACAAACTTTTATTTGAAATTTTCGAAAAATCAAAGTATTGAAACAAAATTGATATTTATAAAAGATAATACTTTTCATTTTGAAAATCCAACTTCAAAATTCACTATAAATTAGATTCTTGATGTAACTTTTTGAAACTTTCACACAACATACTAGATTTTTCAATGAATGTGTAGTTTCAAGAATCATCTCAAAATGATTTTTCTATATTATTCTAGAAATAACTGAAATTGATGCCAAAAGTAGGTTGAAATGATATTTTTGCAATTTACAGTTATTCTTAAAACTTGTTCAATTTTCATTCAAACTTTCATGACACCACATGATGGTCATGTAAAGAGTATATGTCAAGTTTGAAATGAAAATTATGTCCTTAAGTCAAGATATCAACCTAGTATGGTTTTATTCAAAACTAAACTAGTTTTAATGAAACTTGCTAAGTTTCAATCTTAACATTTACTCATGATTTTTCAAATTTAAACTTATTGATACCTAATATGAGTAAATCTAAACATGTTTCACATATATGGATTGAAAATGAGACCTTTAGGTCAACTTGAGTCAACTTGGTTTAAGAGAGGTAAGCATGTATTGACCTTTAGGTCATTTTATCCATATTCATATGATTTTGTCACTGTAAGTGCTTGGAAACATGTCATACCTATTCCTAAACATATTTATGAAGTTTGGAACTTAAAATGAAATGACCAAGTCGATTTGTTGACTTGGGTCAAACCTTTTTAAGCTTAAGTCCTCTTAATTTACTTAGTTATCAATTTGCTCAATCTCTTATGAATTTTCAATTTTAAGCAAATGACAAGTAATCATTAACACACATAAACATGTTCATCAAATTTTCAACTTAAGATGAAGTCTCTAAAGAAAAGTATTAACCTAGTTCAATTTCATAAATATCATAAATATCAAGAAAAGTTTGAAAACCTAAAGCCAACATTGAGTGCTCGGTCGAACTAGGGGAACCTTGTTCAAGGTTAGGCCGAGCAAGATGGGGGAGAGAACTTGATCTAGAATTTATCTATGGTAGGTCACAAGCTTAAATGCTAGGGTTCGTGGTAAAAAAAACCCCTCTTCTCCTACCCTTGTAGGCTCGGCCGAGCAAGCCATGCCTTGCTCAAGGTTCAGCCGAGCCAAGTAGGGGGAAAGGTGATCGGAGGAAACTAACCTTCACACTTGGAAACATTGGATACATTAGGGAACGAGGGTCACCTCAATCAACAAGTATAATTAAGATGAGAAATAGGAAAGACACCAATTAAGGAAACCACCACCCTAGTGCATATATGTATACATACACTTAGCGACATTAAGAGGTAGCAAATATTTCCAAGATTTTTCCTTATCAATTACTAATGCTAGTAATGAATTGCCATGATAGATTTAATGTTACCTTGCTGGAATTTTATGATTAAATGCAGAATTTAATTATTTCATGTTGTAATCATGTGGTTATTCATGGTAATAGTGGTAGATTAACTTCCTTATGACCTAAGGGTTGTGACACGTATATACTTGGTCATTCTACACTTATGACATGTAGCTCACACTAGCAAAAGTAGCAATTGACACTAGATGACTAGTAGTGTGCGGATGGTAAGGCCCGAAATAAAGGGCTGAACACGGGTAGACGCCCGGGATGTTAAATTAGGAAACTCTAGGACACTTTGATTGTGTGAAGTGATTGTGATGGTCTGCCGAGAAGCATGGATAGTCGGAATGACTAATGCTTGACTTGGCCAGTGATTTAGGTCTTGAGGTTGCACCGGCGGGCCTGCTAGGTGTCAGACACCCAGTTGGGTGGGACTAGCTATCCCTAACCTGGTAGGTGTCCGGAGACTAGCAGACCATCCTAGTCGACGGCTTGGAGATTTCCTTGATTTACTTGTGTGTTATGAAGGTCGTACGGCCAGTATGTTACTATCTTTTTGTGGTAGGGCTAGTTAGGGCTGAACCACTAGATCATGAGCATGCCCTAAGGGTCGGGTGCCATGTGGCTTAGTTGGGCTGTTATAGCTGGTTGTTTGTATGTATGGCCTATACAGGACGACCCTTGAGGTCGGTTATCATATCAGAAGCAAATTATATCCCTAACTTTATATTTTGCTGCCTTATATATATGTGTGATTGTTGGAGATTTACGTGGAGGTTCGGAAGAACTGTTCACTGAGTCGCATGTGGACTCACGGTTTATTTTTCTTGTTTTGCAGAGCCCAATCAGTGAGTTGAGGCTTGGAGTCATGGTTCAGCTGGAGGGCAGGCAGTGGCGTAGATCTCGTAGCAGCGTCCAGTAGTCAATGTCTAGAGGTCTAGGACTATTGTTTTTTATACATTGAGAGTGTCTATTTGAAAACATGTATTCGACTTTAAATTTGAGTTGTTTCATATTGGGGTTGTTGTTTCGTAACTTTTCCTTTTATTAAAAAATTGTGAACTTTCTTTAAAAAATTGAATAAAGCTGCATCGTTGTTTTTATTCACGTGTTTCCGGTTTTTTGTTAGTCAGTGTATGTCGTATGCTTCGGGGTAGGACATAGACCCTGGCCGGTCACACGACCCTAAGTTGGGGTGTGACAACACCAAACTAAAATTAACCCTAATATTTATTCTACCCTTGATTAACTAAACCTTACATTAAAACTAACCTAAATTTAATCTAACAGCAAAAAATCTAATTAACCATAATTAAATCTAATTAAATTAAATATAATCTAATTTAATCTAACAACAACATTTAATCTAATAGCAAATTTTTTTAACAAAACTAATTAACCCTTACTAAATATAATTAATAAATAACCCTAAATAATTAAATTTAATTAATCTAATTAACAAAAAAAAAGTAATGCTGGTGCTGGCCAAAAACCTAGGGTTTCGGCCGGCTCCGACCGGAGAGGGGAGGAAGAGCTCTCCTAGGAGAAGGCAACGAGGAGATTGGGGCCAGCGCACAGCGCGTGGAGATTGGGGCTTGATCGGTGAGGGTGAGGGCGAGGGCGACGTCTCTGTCGACGGTGGCTTGGCAGCGAGAAGGCGACGTCGGCGGCGCTTGAAATTGGTGGAGAGAAAATGATCGACGACGGCGATAACTCGGTCAACAACAAAGAGAGAAGAGAGGAAGGGTCGAACGTGAATACAAAAAAAAAAGGTTTATCACCGACGACCCCCGAGCCGTCGGTGAACTACGGATACCGATTAATTATATCAACGAAGGTTGTTGCTAGCCATGGCTAATTACTTATATAACTGACGGCCCTTTTGACCCCGCTAAGTCGTCGCTACTACGTTATTTCATTTCACATCCTATGTGTGCCATCAGCTATAAGCGACGACATTGGGCGGCCTTATAAAAGCTGCGACTGATTTGGTTACATCAGCCACGCCCGCTGAGGCTGTTAGAAAGTCGTGAATTGTTCTGACGGCCCAGGCAGCCGTCGGTGAGCCCCATGGCTAATAACTATTATTCTAATAGTGAAGGAGTTGAGAGATCAAACTAGGGTTTCCCGAATGGTGGCTTAATGAATCACAAGGATCTTCAAAATATAGCTCTAGGAAAGTTGGAAGAAGTGTGGAAGGCTTCTCATGGCTGATATT
Source organism: Canna indica (assembly GCA_034359265.1). Lineage (NCBI taxonomy): Eukaryota > Viridiplantae > Streptophyta > Magnoliopsida > Zingiberales > Cannaceae > Canna > Canna indica. Next base: position 20,759,042 of record CP136892.1, read on the forward strand.
TATAAGCCATGAGGAGAGATGGTCTCAATAACCATCCCAATGAGTAAAAATTTGGTCATTGGCGCCGCCCAGTCGGTAGCTAACCGATGGCCAGTCGACAGGCCGAGTGACCGGCCACCGACCGGAGCACACTACCCATCGGCCGGCACCCGGGAAATGAGTCATTTCGTGGATTTTTCTCGCGACGTTCATTTTTGAGTTTCGGGTTTCAAAGTATTGGGTTCATAAGCATCAATTTGAGAATTTACTACACATGCTAGACACCCTAAAGTTAAACTCTATCTTCCGACGAAAACCCGAGCGCGTCAACTAACGTCCTTCCTATTTTCCGATTTCTCCAATATTTTCGATCACGGACGTCGAGCGCTAACCGACTTGGAATCTGAAAGTATTTCTCAGTGAAATCATTAGTTTCTTGTTTGTTATCATCAAAATCGAGATTAAGACCAATGTTGGAAATCTTAGGCCAACAATCTCCCCCTTTTTGATGATGACAAAATCCTTAAGAAAATATATATATTAAAGCACAAAAGATATCAAACATGGGATATCTCCCCCTATCAACATGCATATCTAAATAAATATACTCCCCCTATCTATATGCATGATTTTCCTATATTTTTTTCCCTTTAACCTATATTTTTCTCCCCCTTTTCACATCAATAAAAAAGGACAAGAAAAGTCAATCAAAAGTAAAACATGAAATTCTTGTTTAAGAAAATTCTTTCAATTGGTATCAGAGCCAATCATGTTGAATCATTGAGAATTTTTATTCTACTTCGGAATTTATCTATTGTTTATCCTTTTGAAGCATGATGTTTGATTTCTTTGACACTATTCATGAACATTATGTCTTGTTCGTGTTTACTTGAAGAATTTACATGATGATGACATGAGTACAGCAGATGAGTTTTGCATTTTACAGTGCATTTTATTCACTATTCATATTTACATGGAGAACTTACACGTTGCTTCGATGATTGCATCTACTGTTCATGTGTGTTTCTTCACTATTTAAGAACAATAAATATAGAAGATTACACATGGCTTAGAAATAATTAAAAAAAAAATTGCTGCCGAAAGTTTTCATCCCCTCTTCTTCTTCTCTTCTCACGCTGGCGCCGAAATTTTTCGCGCTCCCATCCTCTCGTCGATAGCCCGACACCCAATCTTCTCTTCCCCTCATCAGGAACACGGTCGCATACCGATCGTGAGAAGGGGACGACTGGTATCGACTGTAGGAGGTGCGGCTTCTTCCACGATCAGAGAGGGGTTTGGGGCGTTGGTCTCGACTCCTTCCCATCTCTTCATCTTCTGATGGTGGATGGATGCGGACGTAGTTGACATCGGAGCAGATCGGGTGACTGCGATCCGGGAAGGGGAAGATGGCACCATCCCATTGGTGCTACTATGCTTCCGCCGTATAAAGGAACGACTTGGTTGCTAGGTTGTTTCTGGCCTGAGGAAGTGAATGTCGTCGATCCTCTCGCTGCGCCGATTTGGTCTTCACATCATCGCTCGAAGTTGTTGTGCTTGTCATCGGCGTATGACAGCGTGGTGATGAACTCGACGCAAGCAATACGGTGAGGAGACTCCAACACCTCTGCATTCTCGTTGACGCCCGACGCCGGAGGAGGGTTTATCGGCGTCTCAGGAAGGGCGTAATCGGGCGGGCGCTGCATCGGCGTGAGTGAGAGAGGCGGCGGCGGCGGTTGTGTCGTGTGAGAGGGGTTAGAGAGGAGTTAGGGTTTAATAAGTTGGGTCGGATCCGGGTTAAGTAAGGATAAATCCAGATCCATTAGTAATAAAACCCGACAGTTGGGTCGGATCCGGGTTAAGCAAGTATAAATCCGGACCCATTAGAAATAAAATCCAATCCAATATTAAGTTGAAACCCGATCCATTAAGTATTAAACCCGACCTGCTTTATCATTAAACCCGATTTTGTGCTTGGTATCTTGTAATGGGACCTGCTAGTTATTTATTTCTTTTGCTTTAATTAATTTATTGAGCTGAATATATTAATGTTTTGTTTTATTCTTTGTTCAGCTAATATTTTTGTTTCATCAAATATTACTGCCACTCTAAGTTCTATCCATGTGCTGACTGGCACGAATTTCAAAACTTGGAAAGAAAACATTATGATTGCTCTTGGTTGCATGGATCTAGACTTGGCACATAGGATAACTGAGCCTGCTCTTACAGATGATAGTTCTCTTGATAACAAGAGAAAATAGGAGCAGTGGGAAAAATCCAACCGCCTAAGTCTCATGATTATGAGAAGGGCAATATCAGATTATTTTAGAGGCGCTATATTTGAAGAGACTAATGCCAAATTATTTCTAGATGCTCTTGAAAAACATTTTGAGAAAAATGAGAAGGTTGAGACAAGCATGTTATTATCAAATTTAGTCTCAATGAGGTATAAAGGCAAATGGAATATTAGGGAGTACATTATGGAGATATCAAATCTTGTCTGTAGATTAAAGGCACTTAAATTAGACCTCCCTGAGGACTTATTGGTGCATTTGGTTCTGATCTCTCTTTCGGCACAATTCAATCATTTTAAAATCAGTTATAACTGTCAAAAGGAGAAGTGAACTCTTAATGAGCTCATCTCTCATTGTGTGCAAGAGGAAGAAAGACTAAAGCAAGATAAGATTGCAAGTGCTCATTTGACTGTGGCCTCTAAAGATAAGGGCAAAAAAAGACCTAAGACTACAGAAGCTACATATGCTCCTCAAAAGAAAAAGCAAAAGGAACATACTAAGGTTTCTACCTGTTTCTTCTACAAGAAAAGTGGGCATGTAAAGAAAGATTATACCAAGTACCACGCTTGGCGTGTTAAGAAGGGTACATTTCTCACTTTGGTTTGTTCTTAAGTTAATTCAAATTTAGTACTTATAGACACTTGGTGGATAGATTTTGGTGTTTCTACTCACATAAGTGTATTTATGCAGGATTACTTGAGCTGCCAACTGCCGAGTGATACTGAAAGATTCATCTTTGTGGGCGATGGCAAATCAGCTAAAGTTGAAGCTATAGACTTTTTTAGGTTATTGTTTAGGATTGATTATTATTTAGAAATTGAGAGAGACTTTTGTAGTTCCATCTTTTAGATAGATTTTGATTTCTATCTCTGTTTTGGACAAATAAAGTTGTTCTTGTTCATTTGGAAATAGAAAATTTAGTCTTTATCTTAATTCTATTTTTGCTGGTACCATTTATGTCCTATTTAAATAATCTTTATATGCTTGATGTAATTGCTTTATCTAATGAAATCATGCATACCAACTCAAAAGGTACAAAATAAAAATTAGCTGATAAGAATTCTATCATGATATGACATAAGCACTTAGGTAATATATCCAAGTATAGGATACAGAGGCTTGTGTCTAATAGAATTCTAGTTATTCCTGATGCTACGGACTTTGATGTCCATACTGAATGCATTAAGGGAAAACAAACAAACATTAGGGTTACGGTACTAATAGGAGTTCAAACGTCTTAGAATATAATTATAAGGGTGTTTATTGACCTTTCCCTATGGCTTCTTGGAATGGTCAAATAATATATCTATGTTCATAGACAATTACTCCATATACGGGTACCTATATCTAAATAGTGAGAAGTCTAATTAATTTTAAGACTGCGGCTTATATTCTGATTAAAGTACCATCTATAACAGTAGATAGAAACCCTTATATATTATGGATGGGCAAGAAGCCCATACTAAATATTTGGGGTTGTTTAGCTGAGACTAGACCATATTGATCAAAGGAAAAATCACTGGAACAGTCCGTTGCTACTTTATTGGGTACTTTGATAGGTTTATGGGATATTATAGAATAATTTTGATATAAGTAATACCCAGTTCATTGAAGTTATTGAGTTTGGGGGGAGATAAAGATATTCTTTATGAATCTACCCATGAAGTACAAACTCAATGACCTCTAGAACTAATGCTTCCAGTTAGAGGTATTATAAATTTATCAAATTATTATCTCATTTTGTTTTGAGATAAATACGGTTGATGAATGCATATACCATGAGTTCAGTGGGAGCAAGATTATTATCTTATGTTCCCCTATTGCTAAAAGACGTAATTTTAGTCTCAAATCGTTCCCTAAAAACCTTTAGATGTTTATTTAAAAACCTTGTGATGTTTTCGAACTTAGTTTGGTTGAACTATTTTCAATAACTAATAAAGTTTGGTACTATTGCTTTTGTTTATGATTTCCATGCCGGTATGGTTGTGTTTTATGAGTAATTGGTCAGTGCATATGGTAGGCTTCGGGGTACTGGCACGTACCCTGGCCGATCATGTGTACCCTGAGTTGGGGCGTGACAGACCTCGTCTCAAAAAGCAGAGGTTGGCCTCCCGGTCCTCTTGAGAAGATTATCTTCATTGTGTTTCGAGCGGCGATGCTCGCACTCGGCCAGGTGTTGCTCCTTTGATTATGTCAGCACCTCGATCTGGGTTAACCTTTGATTATGCGCCTAAAGATCGTCGATCAAGTGCTGTAATTCTTCTGATGTTGGGTCGGCGAGAACTAGAGAGTTACTCCTCACCGTGCTAGCATCTCTATGTAGCAGGAGAACACTAGTGTTAGGTTACTGCCTAGTAAGAAGGAATTCCAAATGGTGGGTATGGAACTGGAATAGACAGTATACCTGATGTGCATCATGTCTGTTTATAATGCAGACTAGGGATGTCTCGAGCGATGATGTCTCCTTGAATCTCGTGAGGATATGTCTAGAATGGATAAAAGTATATCCTGGAGATGTCGGGCTCATTACTGTCGAATCCGTGTAATTAATGATGGACGTGGGAGTCCATGTATGGCTCTTGGACCCCTGGGCTGAGTCTGTGGTGGACTCGATCTGAGTTTGGTTCATGAGTGTGGGCATGATCAGACCTGATCAGGCCAGGCCCTAAGTGCTAGCCCAGTCCAGTTTCTAATTTGGCCATCAAGTTTAAAAGTGTTTTAACTCAAGTTCATCATCAAAATGGTATGTTTCTAAGCTATATATTCTTTATTTGGATGGAGTGTAATGCCCAGATCTTTAATAACAGCTCTAGAAGACCAAAATTATTAATGGCGTTCCTTGCTTGGGCAACAACCGTTTTCTTCACGCTGTAGAGAGCCTATTATTGTCATTGAGTGGTTAGAGGCATTTATTAGTGCCCCCTCTTTCGTTCTGTTTCTATGTATATATTTTAACTTTCGTTCGTTTGCTCTCAACTACAAAAGAAGCTATCATTTGTTGAATGCAATTGCATTTGAATTCTCTCTTCCTTCCCGACTCTATATATACTAGTTGTTGTGAAGTCTACTAATACTTGCATCCTCCTCTCTCTCCTATACTCATATCCACTCTCTCTCTCCCTCTCTCTCTCTCTCTCTCATGGGAACTCAAGCAACATCACCATCTGAAAACCACGCAAGGAACCAGTGTAAGGTATGGAGAAGAACCTTTTTGTTAAATTATCCTTGCACTCCTCCCTCTTCCTATGATTTTCAATGGATATATTTGCTACACAATTAAGATTATTTCAGCAAAACGAAGTTAAAGAAAGCAAAATGAAGATGTTTTACCTTTTTTATGTTCCATTGAAAGTTATTCTACTTTATGAGCTTTCTTGCTTCATAGACAGAGGGAGATCGGATAAGAGATGAATTTTAATACATTGTTTGCTTAGTGCATGAATTAGAAGAAAATATGATTGAAGGTATATAAAATTGATATGATATCTAGAGAAAACCGGATTTAAAAAAACACATTCAATACTTCTACCATTCATTTGCAATCCTATCCAATATAATCCAATGAAGCAACCAAATCATGTATGTATTTCTCTTCTAAGAGAGAGAGAGAGAGAGAGAGAGATTGTAAAAGTCCCCTCTAAAAAATAATAATGAGATGAATGATTTTTAAGTCACTACATATAAAAACAAATTCATAATCTTTAACTATTATTCCAAAATTTCTATTTTTTTCCCTAGACATATAGAGATATAAAAAATTCAACAGAATCTACCTTTACATGCATATTGAGTGTATTTTTTTTAAGTTAAAGGGGGCATGAATGTCTTTGATGAATCCAATCTTTTGAAAAAACTTAATTGTTGAGTTCAATCAAATATAGAAATAAGCACTTGAAAATCAAATATTCCTGAAGTGCTTATGTATTTTACTCTTTCTTCTATACATAAATGATCTAAGACATAATAAATACATCTATTAATAAAGATTAGAAAAAACAAACTACTTAGCTATTAGACCGTTTATAATTACAAAAAGATTTTCTAAAAGAACAAATGTGACATTATTCATTTTCGTAATCGATTTAATTTTCTTGTCAGTTTAAGAGTTAATTGGCCCTATATCTAAATCTTGATATTTTAATAATAAATTAGTGGATACTACTTTTATTTCATTTAAAAAAGAAGCAAATAGCACTATTGTTTTGTTAACTTATTGCTTAAAGAGCAAGAAAGAGAAATCGGTCGATGATTGGCTTCCCATCACATCGTCGAGGAATGCCAAGTGGTGGTACTCTGCTTTCCATAATGTCACCGCCATGGTTGGTGCTGGTGTCCTCACTTTGCCCTACGCCATGGCTGGACTCGGATGGTACACGGATTCATCCTAAAACGTATATAATTCTTTTTCTAATTTTGTTGAAATGAAACAATCAATATTGCTTCCAATTCAATAGGGGCCCTGGCATTGTCGTGCTCATCCTTTCATGGATCATCACTCTATATACCCTATGGCAAATGGTGGAGATGCATGAGATGGTCCCAGGAAAGCGGTTCGATCGCTACCATGAGCTAGGTCAACATGCCTTCGGCGAGAAGCTAGGCCTCTGGATCGTTGTCCCACAACAACTCATTGTCGAAGTCGGAACCAACATCGTCTACATGGTCACCGGTGGCAAATCCTTGCAGAAGTTCCACGACACTGTATGCTCTGACTGCAAGAAAATCAAGCTCACTTACTTCATCATGATCTTCGCCTCTGTCCATTTCGTTCTCTCCCAGCTCCCTAACTTCAACTCCATCTCTGGTATCTCCTTCGCTGCTGCAGTCATGTCTCTAAGGTACATAACTTTCAAATAACAAAAAACATTCAATTTGAACAACACAATAGTATTAACACAACTTACATAAAATCTTTTGCAGTTATTCTACCATTGCTTGGGGGGCTTCCTTCGATAAGGGTAAGGTAGAGAATGTAGAGTATGGACATAAAGGTTCGAGCCAAGTAGAGACTACGTTTAACTTCTTGAGTGCATTGGGAGATGTTGCATTTGCATACGCTGGTCACAATGTGGTGTTGGAAATCCAAGCCACCATTCCCTCAACCCCGGAAAAGCCTTCTAAGAAGCCCATGTGGAAAGGTGTCATCATTGCCTACGTTGTTGTAGCTCTATGCTACTTTCCTGTCGCTATTGTTGGGTATTGGGTGTTCGGCAACAATGTCGATGACAACATCCTCATCACCCTCAATAAGCCTAAATGGCTCATTGCCATGGCTAACATGATGGTTGTCGTCCACGTTATTGGTAGCTACCAGGTAATTGTTAATATTAGCTTGATTATTAAAGACACTACAAACATAATATTAAATCCTTGATTTCAACATCTTACAATGATGGATGCAGATTTATGCCATGCCTGTCTTCGATATGATTGAAACAATGCTTGTGAAAAAACTCCACTTCATTCCAGGACTAACTCTTCGCCTTATAGCACGCTCAGTTTATGTTGGTAAGCATTCATTTTCCTTCAGTTAAACCATGCTTGTTTCTTCTATAGTCTTGATGAGCTTAGCAATTCCTACCTCATTTTGCAGCATTTACCATGTTCGTTGGCATGACTTTCCCTTTCTTTGGTGCATTACTTGGTTTCTTTGGTGGTTTTGCATTAGCCCCGACTACATTCTTCGTAAGCTTTCATTACAAAATATGAAACAATGAGTGTAAACCATATTAGATAAGATAGTCCATAGATCAAAAAATAAATCAAACAAATTAAACTATAATTCTAAGTGATCTTTTGTCCTTTTCAGCTTCCTTGCATTATGTGGCTCGCAATTTACAAGCCTAGAAGGTTCAGCTTGTCTTGGATCACTAACTGGGTAAGAAGTTAGATAACTCTACAACATTATTTCCATTGATTCTACATTGAAGAAATCACATCTAACAATTTTTTTTTTTTCTTAGATTTGCATTATACTAGGAGTTCTATTGATGGTTCTATCACCCATTGGTGGACTACGACATATCATCATAATGGCGAAGACTTATGAGTTTTACTCATAAGTTGACATAGATTCATACACAAATCAATTTGATGTCATATATCGAAATCCAAATCACACAACATCAATTTGGAGATAAGAGCTATTCACAATGAAATATATTATGTAATGTGAATTAATTAATGATTGAGGAGAAAGAAGTGACAAGTTACTTCTACTATTTATAGTGTAGTTGGTGTTTTAATTTCTTCTCACATAGCAATATTGCCTTCACGACTTTCTTTGTACATTGGTGACTTCTATTACATCCTATTCAGGTGCAAGATCTTTGACCCTATGTATTATGGGAATAAAAGTAAGCATTTGGTTTAACAATATACTCTTTTTTTCTTATGATTTGTTGATTTGATTCCTTGAGTAAAACTAAGAGAGTAATAAATAAGCTCATTGGACCATAGCTTAATCTTGCTCAAATTTGTTTGTCAAATATCTTTTAAGCCATATTAGACTGAAATTGTAATTAAAGGAGCCATATGTAATCATTCCATTAATCAACTACATGATCGGAGAGAGTTGTAGAACTCCATATTGCTTAACGTTCTACTATACATACAACAAAGACAACAAGCTAAAAGTACCTGTGTTTTGGGTGCTTTGGTTCCTAAAAGAAAACAAAGGTGGGTGACAGAGACATTACAAATTACAAGAAGACATTGAACACCTCACGATATTGAGGAAACATGTAAAATCCAAAGTTTGACATGTCCATATCCTACATAATTACTTATCACGAAATACAAAGGCAATCACATAACCACCAAATTAAGAATCCTATATATATATATATATATATGCAAATTAATCGTTAAATAATTAAAGACTATGATTTCACCATGCAAACATGCTTCAGCACAACATGAGGATTTTATTATATTTTTTAGCTATAAATATAACTCAAAAAGATGCACATTTTCTATCCTAGTTTGGTATCAAGTTGTTGACATATTTTTCTAAATAAATTATTACATTTTGATACATCAAAAGGAGACTTAGTGATTTGTCTATGGAAAGGTCATGCATCTAAGAAACCAATTTGGCAAGAAAATGTGCATCCACTGATCAAAACATTATGTTGCACTGGTTTTATATATATATATATATATATATATATCACCATGAACGGTATCTTCATGCTTTTCTCAGGGGTTTTAATGGTATCATCTAATCAAATAATCTTAGTTGGCATAAAAAAGCAAATGCCTAAAAGGAAATGCCTAAAAGGAAACTAGCACTGATAGCTAGAGGAAGAAGATGTTGGAGAAATGGTCACACTAGAGGGGGGATGAATAGTGTGTTATTTAATCTTTTAGCCTAATTTTGATTTTAATCGTTTCATAAACTACTTAGGAAATTTATCAATTCAAGCAATAAGATGAAACAATAAATACGACAATTAAGTACAAACACAAAAGCGAATGCAAAAACAATTATTTATTATAGTTTGGCAACACCGCCTACTCCACTACCTAAGCAATGTGCTTAGGATTTCACTCACAAATCCACTAAGTTAAGGGTAGTTTACAATCGAGGACCTTTCACCGAAAAGACCTTACACTCACTTGAAAGGCACTTCCACACCCAAAATTATCCACCTTCACACCAAGTGAGCTTTCCCACCTCAATTCCAAAGGAACACTCCTAACCTAGCTTACACAAGTGGATTTATACTTTCTATACCAAGGTAATCACCAAATCATAAGACCACACACTAGGTCTTCTTACACACTTGAGTATTCAATTTAAAACGAAACAAAAACGCATTTAACATAAGAGGAGAGTGTAAATAACTTATCACAACAAGAACAACTCATCTTCTTGAGACTAGCAACCTTGAATAGCCCTCCAATGATGATTCACTTTCGAATAAGGGATCAAGAGCTAAAAATGAAACATTAGGTCGAATGAAAGCTTGGGGGTTTATAGGCTGTAGAAAAGTTGGGATCCTGTGGAGATCACCCAACGGGCAAATTTTTTTGCCCGTTATATGCTCGGTCGATCACCGGCTAATGGCCGGTCGACCGCCTGAGTGGCCAGCCATCGACCACGAGGTCATTGCCAATTTGAGTTTTTTTGGCAGAGGTCAAAAATTGGCAATGACCTCGCGGTCGATCGACGGTTGGTAGTCGGTCGACCGGGCAGCGACCGATGCTCATCCAGGTTGAGTTTTTTTGTTGTTTTGAGTTTCTGCTTTCAAGTTTGTGAGTTTTGCGAAGTGCATACATCTTGGAGACCAACCCAAGTGTTTTTACATTCACTCTAAACACTTCCTAAATTAGGAAACGCCACAGAGACTTGTCGTATTGAGACGATGTCGTGTGCGACGATATCGATTTCAACATCCGACTTTCATGCTTAAAACTTGTTCAACATAGTTTGCTATCATCAAAACAATTATTTGTCACACCTCGATTTAGGGTCACGTGATCGGCCATAATATACATGTCTATACCCTGTAGCATACCCATGCATACAACAACGCAATTATAAATGATATAATGGAAACCAATATGAAATAAATTGAAAGTCCTGAGATGACATAAATATGTGTCCTAAGAAACTACAACTCCAATGATCCAAACTACATCAATATGCATGAAAGAAAAACACGACTCGACTACGACTCCCTAAACTCGTCTGCTACGAGATCAATGATGTTGTTTGCCCCTCCAGCTGCGCCATATACTCTAGCCAGTACCACACTGGTCAAGCTCTACAAAATAAGTAAATAAACAAACGTGGGAACTCAGTGAGTGATTCTAACGAACCTCCATCTAAATCCTAAACATAAGCATGAAACAGAAAAAAAAAAAAACATGCTAACATATTCATACACACAGAAATTTATTACATCAGTCGATCGATTGGCACGTCTACATAGATATGAATATTCGGTCAGGTGGAGCGCCCGACTACAAATGATATTAGGCCTCAACTGGCCATGCCCTCAAGCGGTTTATGTTATCATGCACAAACGTTCCACCTGCAAGAAGCATTACCGGGTTGGGATTCGTTCATCCAACCTTAACTAGAAAATTTAACATTGGTTGGGATTCGCCCGTCCAACCACTCAGGCCTGCACCTGCATCTAGCCCTTTCCTGGACTCCCTCAGTCAAGCCTTCAGGTACCTCCCTTTCCTAAAAGGTGTAAGGTAATACTTAACCTCCTATAGAGCATAATTCAGTGTCCCTATTGTAATGCTTCTATGTTGACATTTAGAATTTGACTCTACTTTCAACTAACATCCATGAGTAGGACATGCCACAATGTCATAGACTACATATAAAAAATGTCTCTATAGTTCATCTATCCTTGAAGTGTCATTTATATCACAAGTGATGCCTTATAATTAAAATCCTTGAGGTTAATTTCAGTGTGTTTATTTTGTTCATAGCGTCCCCAACTTGGGACAGCACAACAAACAATTTCAGCTTCAAGCCAAAAAATTTCAGCAATTAATAAATTAATTACAGCATCTAAGAAATCAATTTCTGCAAATAATAATAATTTAATTACAACACCTAATAAATCAATTCCTGCAAATAAACAATTTAATTACAGCACCTAATAAAACAATTTCTGTAATAAATAATTTAATTACAGCACTTAATAAATCAATTTCTGTAACAAATAATTTAATTACAGCACTTAATAAATCAATTTCTGTAACAAATAATTTAATTACAGCACCTAATTAATAAATCAATTCCTGCAATTAAATAATTTAATTACAGCGCCTAATTTCCTAATATCCTAACAACAATATAACTTCAATTACCATTGAGCACATCAATACTTATGATCAATTAGCTTTTAGGTATGCCTTCAATGAACGGATGACCTGCTTCCTGGAGTAACTCATTCATGGTTCCATGAATATTTATCTTAGAAAAGAAGATAATTGATTTCTTTTAGGATGCCACTGCAGCATACTATGTTCGACCTTCTTAATATATTGCAACAGTTTTTTTTTTGTCCTATCTCCACTATAAATTACGCCAAGTTTGCATATGAATAGATGATCTTACTTAAAAGGTCTTTGAATCGGTTGCTACAATTTAAGCAATTAACAATTACAGAAATTGTAGACATAAAAGAGCAGCTTCATTAAGATAGCAAATGAAATATCAATGGAGGAATAATAGCGGTCAGGAACATTATTCAGACAATGCAATAACATAAAATTTCCAACAAGAACAAGAAACTTTAAAGCCAAAAAAACCATTTGCAATGTAGTCTATGAAATAGGAAGGATGTTTCTTTTAGTGGAGTTAATCTCAATTGAAGACTCAATTCAAGGATTTAATCTCGAATTCAAGAACCAATCAAGAAAAAAAATTCCGATTTTTCCACCTCAATTAGGGCCGGCAGCCATAGAGAATTTACAAGGGATTGAGGAAAAATCCACTCACCTTAACTAACGAAATGAAGGGAAGTAGACAAGGATGAAGCCTCGCATGACGATCTCCGACGACAGCGAGCAGCTCCGGCCAAAGCTAGGTGGTGACACCTCTCCTCCTCTTCCTTGCGATGGCGTGCATGCGGCGCTGAGGGTGGGGGTTTATAAACCCTCCCCCATTTTTTCGTTTTTGTTTTTCCAATTCTATCATCCTCTCACTTAAACTCTTAACCCGACTTCACTCGTATTCGAGTCGAGCTCCGATCGAGCCCGCGAACTCAGCTCAATCCTAAATAAATCCAACAGCCTAAAAATATCTTAATTAACAAAAATTAAGAGCACTTAAATTATTAACTACTCACCTGAGCCCTTAAATTTGCTCCAGCTCGCGACTCGCCTCAGCTCGTCGCCGAATTAGCCGGCTAAAACAACAACGAAAATGTTTGTTAAAATTTTTAGGTATTACATTATTGAGAGAATTAGAGTACAAGGGTGAAACCCTCGGCCAACAGAAGATGCATAGAGCCCTCTAATTCTTCTAATCCACCATCACAACCTTACCATATCCACACAAATGATGACATTCTCAATGCTTCATTTGAACCACCTAGCAAATCATCAATGACTATGGTTTGCTCCAAAGATGTGCTATTATTCAATTGAAGGAGGCTCATCGCCCTATGATAGGCTCTTCATTTTCTTATGGCTCGTTTGCTTTGTTAAATAGGATAGGATACAATAGGATAACAAATGAGTTGGTATTCTGGTGTTCACCATTTATAATATTGGATCAGGTCCGGAAGCGCCCACACTCATGAACCACACTCAAGAAAAGCCAAAAACCATCTAGCTCAGGGACTCCACCCGGCAAAACAAGGACACCCACGTCCTTCATTAATTACCAGGGATACGACAATAATGAGCTCGACATCTCTGGGATAAAGCTCGACCAATTCCAGGTAGATCCCTATGAGATTCTGGGAGACATCCCTAACCTGCACTATAAACAGACACGACACACATCGGGTATGCTCTTGATTCCAATTCCATACCTCCCATATGGAATTATTTCTTACTCGAGCATCAGAATGTGCCCCGCTAGAGTTGCACTAGACCAGGAGAGGCGAAGGACCACATCACACCGGCTTCAGGCAAGAACATTTGGCGCCCATCGTGGAGCCGAGTAAATCTTACCTGCCCCACCATGGTAGCTACCCGGAGTTAGGCGAACGCCGCTGCACATAGGCAACAACCTATTAGTAGTGTTCCCCCACTGCCTAGAGAAGCTAACACAGTGAGGAATGATGCTCCAGTGTTTGCCAATCCTATACCTGAAGAGTTACAGCATGTGGTCAACGACCTCCAAGCGCGGAACCAAAGGTTAGCAACCCAGGTCGAGGCACTAACACAGTCCTGGGAGCAACACCTGGCCGAACACGAGCACCACCACTCGAAATATGATGATGACAACTATCTCGAGAGAGCCGAGGGGCTAACCTTTTTCTTTCGAGATGAGGTATTCCATACGCACCATCAGAGATAATAGGAAGGAAGTAAGGTCACAAAGACCGTTCCTCCCCCAATCATCGACTCGGGATCCTTCGCCGAACATATTATGGCAGTTCATCTCCTCGACAACTTCAAACTGGTGACCATGCTTCAGCCTTACGATTGTACGGGTGTAATACTCGTGTTTGTATTTATGATTTTAGGTTGAGACTCTGATTGAGCACCCGAGCGAGTCGAAGAGATCACGGTATGAGGTATGGCTCATGTGTGTGTTTATTTAGGTCGATTGAATTACTATTAAGCCTATGTGCACCAGTCGGGTTTTAGGAGTTATTCGGTGCGATTTGAGCAAGTTTTCAACTAGTTTAGCCGTGTAACTTAAGCGAAGGGTAGATCAATCATTTGGCGACTTTAATGATTATTATATATTGTTATTTCTCCCTTAGTGGATTGATGTATGATTGGTTTTGGCCAAATTGTGTGTGAATTAGGAAAAGTTCTAGTGAATCTTGTTGTTATATGAGATAAACCTAAATTTAAATGAAATGGTATGTGTTCTGCATGTTCTTGCTCAATTTGTCCTGTGATTTGGCCTCCTTGAGATTCATTCAGTCATGATAGGGTTATTTTTGGACCGGTTGTGGCTCCTTTGGTTTCAGGATGAATTCCGGAAAGGGCAGCTCTGTTTCCTTGAATTTTGGGGGAGCGAACTCCCATGGTTTGGCATGCGATTTCGGTAAAAATTTTGGGGAATGGTGAGGGTCGGTTGTGCCTATTTCTCTTGAGCATGATTTCTGTTTTCACATGAGATTTTGATTTAATATATTGCCTTGCATAATGGTCTATGTGTATTGAACAAATTGTTGAGATTTTTTGTGTAAGCTTTCGGAGTTTTATGGCCGGATTTTGATGAGGGGTTTTACCATGTTTGATCCTCATGAATGAGGAAGATTTCGGGGCTCATTGTCCCTATCCACTTTGTGGATGACTTCAGTGCTTTATCGATCATGTTTCTTGAAGTTTTGGATCAATTCGCGATGTGGTTCTTCTCCTTGGTGTTTGGCCAAGGTCAGCCCTGTTTTGGGACAGATTTTGGGGTGCCGAATACACCTTTTCTTGGGTTGATTTTAGAAATTGTTAAATATGACTCAAGCATATGTATTGTTGTTTTGCCTCTTTTTATAAATTGAGTGGATGAAATTTTTGGAAAGAATTTATATTATGATGAGGCCAAATTTATGATATCTTCATCTTGGGATTTTGAGTTTAGGGGTGCATGGGGCTTGGTGCGGTTGGTATGCCTGGTAAGTGTTCGATTAAATGTTTCACCAATTTGGTTTGCTAAGATTTTATACTCTATCTCAATTTAATTAAGTGATTTTGGTTGTGGCGATACTTTGAGGCCGCGTGTTGGCCGAGGGTTTCACCCTTGCGCTCTAATTCTCTCAAAAATTATTTTGATAATAACAAACCATGTTTAACAAGTTTTAAGCATCAAAGTTGCAGGTTGAAATCGATATCGTCGCACACGGCATCGTCTTGATACGACAAGTCTCCGTGCCATTTCCTAAATTCTCAATGAGCGCACCAAAGTAATTTAGGAAGTGTTTAGAGTGAATGTAAAAACACTTGTGTAGGTTTCCAAGATGTATGCACTTAGCAAAACTCAGAAACCCGTAAGCCGAAAGCCGAAACGACAAAAAAACTCAACTTGTGTGAGCACCAATCGCTGGCCAGTCGACCGGCTACCGATCGACGATTGACCGTCAGAGGCCAAAAATTAGCAGTGGCCTCGCTGTCGATGGCCAATCGCTCGGGCGGTCGATCGGCCATTAGTCGACGATCGATCGAGCTTATAATGGGCAAAAAAATTCGCCCGTTGGGTGATCTCCACTCGATCCCTACAAACTTTCTAAACTCTCTCCTTAACAACTACTGATGCCCTAAACCTACATTGAGTTGATATTTGGATCCCCAAGTTTTTTTTTGATCTAATCCTTCATTCCTAGCCTCCTGATACCTTATTCAAAGTGCTTCATCATTGAAGGGTTATTTAAGGTTGCTAGGCTCAAGAAGAGGAGTTGTTCTTGTTGTGGAAAGTTCTCTACATTTTCTTCTTGTGTTAAATGTGTTTTTGTTTTGTTTTATAATTGAATAATCAAGTGTGTTAGAAGATCTAGTGTGTGGTCTTGTGATTTGGTGGTTACCTTGGTATAGAAGGTATAAATCCACTTGTGTAAGCTAGGTTAGGAGTGTTCCTTAGGAATTGCTGTGGGAAAGCTCACTCGGTGTGAAGGTGGATACTTCCTGGTGTGGAATTGCATTCGAAGTGAATTTAGGGTCTTTCTGGTAAAAAGTCCTCGATTGTAAGTTACTCTTAACTTAGTGGATTTGTGAGTGAAATCCTAAGCACGGTGCCTAGATAGTGCAGTAGGCGGTGTTGCCGAACCACTATAAATTTTTGTGTTTGCATTGGCTGTAGTGTTTGTGCTTACTTGCCCTATTAAATTGTTTCTTCTTGTTGTTTAAATTGATAATTTGCTTAACTAGTTTAAGAAATGATTAAAATGAAAATTAGGCAAAAAAGATTAGATAACACACTATTCACCCCCCATATAGTGTGACCATTTCACTAACACTTGGTATCAAAGCGGGTCGTAGATTGAGGTTTCACCATCTCATCTAAATCTAGTCTCGATCCGAAAATGGCACTAGAGTTGGTAGCATCCATACCACCTAGGTTCGATGAGTCTAACTTTGGTATTTGGAAGGGTAGAATGTACACATTCCTAAAAACACAAGGTTTATGTGTGTTCAACATGGTAAAGACTAGATACATTGAACCTAAGAAAAACATGAATGCATGAGCCCAAGAACCAATAAATATGTTTGAGTCAAATACTAAAGCTATGAATTGCATATTTTGTTCCTTGGAAAATGTTATCTTTGAAAAAGTCATGCATTGTACTTTCACATTTGATATTTGGGCTTGTTTGAATATGCTCTATGATTATGCTAAAATTGAGAAGCATATCACTTTAAATGAAGGAGTTGATGACAATTGTCATACTCATAGTTCTAATGAAGTTTTTGAAGCCCATAGTGTATCTAGTCAAAAGAGTACAAAAAGACAGAAGAGAAAGGTGATTTATCACCTATGCAAGGAAAAAGGCATGTGAAGAAGAATTTCCATACCATGAGAACAAGGCAAAAAGTGTTGGGACGGGAATAAGAAAACGCATCGGAAATAGTAATTTAAAAATTTGAAACTATCCCGAAAACAACGATCTTCTTTAACAATATTAAGGAATTCAATCAACATCGGAGATGTGGGAGATGATATACCTCAAACCACGGTCGGTATGGCTGATCTTATCCCCGTCCTGAGATGAACGCATGCACTTCCTCCAATGATAGTCCACACCAAGCACCTCGCAACAATAGGGGCAGCGAACACCGAGGCTCGTTGTGGCTTAACGAAGAAGATTTCTCAATCTCGAAATCCACCTAGGCACGGCCGGCCCTTCCACCAAGAACCGAGCACCAAAAACGGAGGAAGAGCGGATGAGAAAACCACATAACGAGAGGGTAAATAAAAGAATACCTTGCTGTCCTTCTTGGAATCCTCCAAGAAGATGAAGTCGGCGGCACACCCAAGTAGAAGACACCTTTAATTCGGCTTCACCAAAAGCCCGGGGAAAGAGGAGGAAGATGGCCGGCTACCAATGGAGAGGAGGAAGAACTAATTCACCAACCCACACCCATGGGGTGCTCGGCCACCATTTATAGAGAGGGGGGGCGGTTACAAGGTAGACTCGGTCCCCCCTAAAAACTCTATCACAGGAATTCAAAATTTTGGGGTTTGCCTCCAAATATAATTCATATTTTAATGGCTTCATAATTAATTAGAAATTAATTAAATCCAATAAAATATAAACTTTAATTTATCTTCATAAATTAAGAGCCTACAAATAAGAATGATAATTATCTAAAAAAACCAATTCCCTAAATGGTAGGAAAGTGGTTTAACTAAATAATTAAATTTCTTATTTATTAATAGAATTGTGATTTATCCTCATAAATCATATATCTATTAATTTTATGATTTATCTCCATAAATTATATTTTATTAATTAAAATTTATCCAAATAAATTAATTCCTAATTAATCGACTAGGCTCATGGTTGAAAACTAATTTTCCCACCATATATATTTGATTCAAAATTAAATTATATTTAATTCATAATTAAATATATTCCCGGTCAAGTAGTTAATTAAATATTTAATTATAATTAAATTTAATCAACTATATGAAATATTGGTTCCCGACTTTCATATCTACTCTAGCCAGAGATTCCCGAGTCGACACTTGTAGGGACACATAGGACATTATCTCCTCTTACTAGGAGTAACCGATTCCATATTGGTTGCTCACCTACCTCCATGAATGCTTCCCAATGCCCAGTAATACTTGACACATGACGTTGAGGGCCACGTAGGGATAGAACCAAAGCAATGAGTCGTCACTCACAAGGTAATCATGACAACCTCAGATCCGAGAATTGCTTGCACCTACTATCACCTGAGTAACATCCTATTGACACTTATGTAAGGATTCCATTCTGTGTTCCTCGTGTAGGTCCGTTCAGTGAACTCATTTACTAATGAGCACCTGCACTTGTATATTAAAGATGACTCATACGTAACTGTGAGATCAGCTACCCCCTATCGTATAGGGCATATACCAAGTGCAGTAGTCTATCCGGAATCACCAATCCCCTAATCGGTGATCCTATGACTAGGAACAATTAGAACAAGGGCATTTGGATTCTAAGTCTCACTAGCATGATCATCATGGCCTTAGAATCATTTGCCCGAATTCTTGGGGTTCATCATAATCTTTATAAATAAAGATGCAACATATGATGAAAGTTGCCTCAAAAGTTGATTACCCTTGAATAGTCCTTGTACACATTGACATGTGATTGGCTCAAGGGCACTATTCCTTTCAATCTCTCACTTGCACTTTAGTCAATCATCCTAGTATCCATATACCAATTTTAGTGGTGATCGAATCTGCTGTTGTGGCAATCTGTTTAATCTACATCAATTTCTTTCAGTCATCACTTCTTTCCAACGATGAGTGACACCGCTTTTTAAGAAAAGCAATGATTTTCACGGGATCTTAGTTCCTTAACTTTGAGCAACAGTCCTAGTATTGTCATACAATACCGGTGCTGAACTGGCAACCTCAGGAATAGCTCCAAATGAATGATAAACTTCTTTATCTGATGCTATCCTAAGTGGTAGAGTAAGTAGCAAAGTATAAAGCCTTAGTCACCTTATCAGTTATAGTACCCAGCTAGGAATACTTTCCTGCTTACTGCACCACCATTAAAGGTATCCTTATACCATCATATGGTTTCATGATCGTATAGAGCACCTCTCATCCTTCTCAAGTGCCCGAGAGAGTTCTCCACTTGCTCTTCAATGTTATTCTCTAGGGTTTTGCTCGAAAACTGCCAAATACCTCTAAGATATAAGCAATATCAAGCCAAGTGCAAAGCATCACATGATGGATCCCACTGCGGAAGCATAATAGATTGCTCTCACACTTTTTAATTCGTCAGATGTCTAAGGAGACATCATCTTGAAGAGACTGATGCTATATATGACTCATACTCAAGTAACCTCTTTTTTACTGTCTTCTATGCTAAGCCTCCTTAGCATTGTATCAATATACATGGGCTGGGGCAATCCTGGCATCCTTTCAGACCTATTCCCAATATATCTTAATACCGATTATATAAGAGGCATTTCCCAGATGTACCATGGAGAATCAATATGGGTAATAATTGGAGAATGGGAACTTGTTTTTCCCACAAGTATGTCATACAATATGACTACACTCTCACTAAACACCTTGTCTGTACAAGGTTCAACCACGTTTCTGATAAAATCAAAACCCTTTTGACTATCTCATCAAAACAGATGTTTTAACTCTTTGATACTTGCATACCTTACTCGGTCCAACCGAGGATATGAACTCCTCTAGCTATGTCATATAGACTTCTTCATAACGGAAGAATGCAGTCTAGACACCCACTAGCCAGATTTCGTATTCATAGTACGCACTAATGGCTAGCAATATCTTGATGGACTTGAGCACTGTAACTGGTGAGAATGTCTTATTACAGACAAGCTATTGTCTGGATTTGATCTTATTCACAACCAGTCTGATCTTATAGGTCCACATCTTGCCAGCTCCTTAGATCTTTCCTAAAGATCCACCTGCACCCTATATGAGTTATCCTTTTTGAGC
Organism: Canna indica; assembly: GCA_034359265.1. Taxonomy (NCBI): domain Eukaryota; kingdom Viridiplantae; phylum Streptophyta; class Magnoliopsida; order Zingiberales; family Cannaceae; genus Canna; species Canna indica. The sequence goes on from CP136892.1 coordinate 20,779,601, forward strand.
TGGTCAACCAAAGTTCGTACTTGGTGTGAGTCCAGTTTGGATTTGCATAATGCCACCGCATAGTGTCAACATATTTGACCATTAAGAGATCGCAGATTGCCTGAATCTAGATCATACCCTATGGCTAGATATCATCACTCAGGCAGTCTACGTAGTCTCCTAGAAGAGTGATGAGAAGTAATAATTACATCGATTGGTTTAACTTGTGGACTTTCCACTAGTTGTTGCGATTTTATTTGTGGTTACTGAACTTCACCAAGCTCAACATATCTTCCACTCCCACTTTCCTCGAAAAACTCGTTTTTCTCAGAAAATGATGACAAAACTCCTTTAGTTCAGTTGGGACAACTTGATACCCAAAACACTTTTAAGGGTACGCCTCAACATTTGCACCTGATCAAGTTTGTCATACCTAGGCAAGCTCAAATCATGAGAGGTCTTAGACTCCGTTTCTTATCATTCCATATCTTATATGGTGTATCAGAGACATACAAACTTATGGCCGCTACAATAGCTTATCCCCTGAAAAGAGATTGGAAGCTAAGTATGAATTACATCATATCCAGAAGGGTGTGATTCCTCCTTTCAAACACACCATTGTGTCAGGAAGGGTTCATACATCGACAATCTTATTGTCTTCGAGATAATTCATAAATCTAGTGGATAAGTATTCTCTGCCTCGATCCAATTGAAGGCCTATAATACCTTTTCCAATATGTTTCTTTAACTTCACCTTCATACTCCTTAAATGATTCAAAGGTATCGGGTCTATGCCGAAACAAGTGGACGTACCCATGCCTAATCATATCATAGGAGTATTCTTTCTGGCTTGAGTTGTTATCGGCCTGTATACACCTATGTTGGCCAACTCTAATCAACTCAGTGAGCCTTTCGCCAGGTTTGGTGAACAGAGACTCGATCAGAATATTCTTGAGACACACTTCTCAAATTCTGACTACGACTCATAATCGCCCAAAGTCATAAAAGCTAGAAGTAGGTGAGGTTAATTTTATCTCTTTGTGCATTCGTACAAAAAATATTTATCATTAACTTCAAAACCATTAAACCAATTGAGACGTGTCCAGTCGCATACAACTCATCAGAATGTCCATGCGGCAACTATTGCCTTTTAAAGAACTTTTCACAACCTTGTTCAGGCAACAAAGGAAAAATGACGTTCTTTTATCAACACTGGAGCAAATCAATTATACAATTCAATGGTCTTTTCCAAATAGCAGACTTATACAATAGGTTTCTACGGCGAAGATACAACTATTGCGCCTATCACCTTCCCGAAGGTCGTAGTTGCCTTCTGTCAAGTCTTCTACTTTTCTTCTTCTCCTGCAACATCTTGCAGATGATCATTGATATCAAATACTCAGTATTGAATACCATAAAGTAGAGTTTAATGACGAAGTATTTTCTGTAATGTACGCACCTGAAGTAGCGGTTTCAAAAAACCATCGTCAATTTTAACTCTGTAAAATACTCTTTGTAGTTGCACTTCCAGTGGCCATTTTTACCACAATGGTAGTAGGTGCTATTGGGAACAACTTTCCCTTTCTTCTTGATATTTTTCATGGGTTTCACAGTTTTATTTTTCACTTTGTTCTTAACAGAGTATAACTTTGCCTCAGAGGCATCTCCCACAAACAAGAATGTGTCATTATCCTTCATAAGGTGGGACTCAATAGTCTTCAACATATTAAGGAGCTCGGTAAGAGAGACGTCCTGCTTGTTTATGTGGAAGTTATCAACAAACCATGAAAACGAATCTGGGAGGGATTGGAGCACTAAGTCCTGACATAGTTCCTTGTCCATGGAGAACCCCAACCTCTCTAACTCCTTAATCAAATTGATTAGTTTGAGAACATGGGTCTCAACAAGAGTGTTATCCTCCATTTTGGCACGGAAGAGTTGTTTAGATAGCTTGTTCATGCAAATGTTCAACAACTTGAGGTAATCAAGGATAGCTTCGGTATGCAAATGTTCATGCTACTTTTTCAACTCATCGGACATGGATGCCAGCATTATGCACTGAACAGTGTTGCTATCTTCACTCCAAATTAAATTTCTTGCAGCTTCTCATAAGTCGTCCTCTCTTCCTCGGTGTAATCCCCTTCCCCAAGGGGGGGCATCGGTCCCGGAGAATTAAGAATGTGAGGGAGATTCTCATAAATGAGATGATCCTAAAATTTCGCATCCAATCGACATAATTTGGTCCAGTTAATTTATTTTCATTGATGAAGCAATCTAATGACGGTAAAGGTGACATGATATGCTACAAAGAAATAAAGACATAAATGAGCACATATTCTACATGCATGTTTATTGAGGTCTTTTAATTAAATATGTCTCCCACTAATTTTCACGATTCCATAATATCCTCCGATTTGGAAGCGGGAAGCCCTCATTGGTAGACTTCCTTAGGGGAAAAATAGAACCCATTTCTCCTACTCGGGTCTCGTAAGTAACACGAAAAACACTAATAGGTTCATGGGCAGGTAATGTTGGCTTTAGGTTTTCAACCTTGGTCTTAATCTCGGTTTTGGTGATAACAAACATGGAACTAATATTTCGTCGAGAAATCTTTCAGGTTCCATATCGAGTAATGTTCCATGTCCTCGATCGGATAAATCGGAGAAATTGATAAATCAGAAAGACATTGACCGTCGCGCTCGGGTTCGACGTGGAATTTCTCGAAGCTTGACGAGTGCACCAAAGTCGCATTGGATGATTCCAAAGATCAAATGAAAAGCTCTCCAAGTTGATGCTCATTGAAAGCCGAAACCCGAAAATGAAGTGCGGAAGAAAAAGGGCTAAAAAATCAATTTCAGCCTAGGTTCGGTCGACCGCCCGGTCGACCGAATAGGGTTAGAAAAATGGTAGTAGCCATCTCGGTCGACCGAAGGATGCCGCAAAGCGGCAGTAGCTACTTCGGTCGATCGGGCGATCAATCGATTGAAGCCAAAATTTGGCAGAGGACGAAACAAAGTTGCGTCGATCAACCGACGGGTCGACCGGATTGCGGATCACAGGTTCTACGTCTGGCGGTCGACCCGTCGGTCGATTGCACAGAGAGAAAATGGCAACGGTCGCTCGAGCGATCGATCGATTGCTCGATCGGCCAATCGATCGAGCATTTGTAACAGATAGTTTTCTACTCGTTGAGCTGTCGTTTCATTGAGAGGTATAAATATCATTCATCTAACCTCTAAAACTTCACTTCTCCCACTCTTACAGATTTGATTGAGCCTTCAAAGGATTGATCAACAATGCTTTGTTCTTCCATGAACATTTTCTCAAGCACCCACCTTTCTTTCTCAACTCGGGTTTTAATACGAGCTCTATTTCTTGGCGAGTTGAAGGCGTCGAAGGCTTGGAAAAGAACACTCGATCTTGGTTTCATTTCTAAGCTCTTTTCATTGTAATTTTAACTATTTATTTGAACTTGTCTTTATTGGATTTGAGATTGTGAAGACGTAGGTTGTTAGGTCTTGTGTGGAAGTGGTATCCTTGGTATAGAAGGAGTAAAGCCACTTGTGTAAACAAAGTTTACTATGATTAGTTGAGTTGTCCCTTAGGTTGAGGTGGAAGAGTGCTCTCGGTAAGAAGGCGGAGACTTTCGGGTGTGCAAGTACCTTAGGTTGAGAGTGAGACTCCTCGAGTCAAAGTCCTCTGTGTAAGGGAAACATCATTAATCTAATAAAACTAAGTTTGGAAATCCTAAGCGGGGTGCTTAGGTAGTGGAGTAGGCATTGGGGCCGAACCACTATAAATTTCTGTGTTTGCATTGATTTATTGGTAGTATTTATTGCTTTACTATTTATCGCTTCCGCATCTAATCATTTAATCGTAAATTTCCTAAATAAGTAATCATACGAATAAAATTGAAATTAGGCAATAAGAATTAGATAACACACTATTCATTCCCCCCTCTATTGTTGCAATTTCGACTACATTTGTTATCAGAGCGGGTCGTGGATTGACATTTCACCATATCGCTACGTCTAGTCTCGATCCGAAAATGGCACTAGAGTTGGTAGCGTCTACACCTCCTAGGTTCGATGTGTCTAACTTTGGTCTTTGGAATGGTAGAATGTACACTTTCCTAAAGACTCAAGGCCTAGGTGTTTTTAATATGGTAAAGTCAAAATACATAGAACCTAAGGAAAATATGAATGCATGGACCCAAGAACTAATTGATAGGTTTGAATTAAATGCTAAAGCTATAAACTGCATCTTTTGTTCTTTGGAAAATAATGTCTTTGAAAAGATCATGCATTGTACTTCCGCATTCGATATTTGGGCTACCTTAAACATGCTTTATAATTTTGCAAAAACCGAAGAGCTCAATACATTTGATGAGGGGAGTGATGACAATTGTCATCCACCCAATACTAATATGGTTTTTGAAGCCCATAGTGCCTTTAGTCATAGGAGCACTAAAAGTCGGAAAAGGAAGGTGATTTGCCTTGTGTGCAACGAAAAAGGGCATGTGAAAAAGAATTACCCTACCACGAAAAACAAGGCAAAGAGAAGGTCAAATGCTTCCACATCATCCTACTCAAGTGAAGCATCCTCCTTTCATGACAATGAAGCCATCTCAAAAGAATGCCTCATGAATGATAACAATGAGGTACACTCCACTTCTTCTAGTCATGTTAATAATAATGATAGTATTAACTCATCTAGTTCTCATGATTTTGATGAATTGATGGATGAGTATAAAATCATGTATGCCTTGCTCTTAAAAAAGGATAAGGAAAACAAAAGGATTAAAAATGAGAATTCTAGACTTAGTTCATATGGGCATGCTCTAGAATTAGAAAATGAGAAATTGAAATCTAGCTCATTTGATCCTTGTTGAAACTTGAGCTTAAGGACTTAAAGCTTGAAAATGAAAACTTGATAAATGGTTTCAAAATTAAGAATGAGATTTTGAAAAATGAAAACTCAAAAATCAAAAAAGAAAATTATATGTTGAAATCTCAAATGCATGCTTTACATAACTCCATGATTGATTTGAAAAATGAGGTTCTAAACCTAAACAAGAAAATGAATGAAATGAAAAATATTTCCTCATTTAAGAATTTTTAATAGAAATGATTTTTAAAAAAGGAATGTTTATGCTAATGTTAAATCTCATGTTAAACATTCTACTTTTAAACCTCATGATCATAAGAAGAGGAATGATGTTTTCAAGAATGCTTATACTCATCATGTTTCACATGACAAGCATTCTAATAATAAATCTCATGTCCATAGCAAAAATAAAAAGAAATTTAATGGACATTGCTTTTGTTGTGGTTCATATGGCCATGCAATCTACGATTGTGCATTTAAGAAGAATCCAAGTGTTGCTAAGACACTTTGGATACCTAGGCCAACTAATACCCAAGGACCCAAAGCCATTTGGGTACTAAAGGTTTCTTGCTCCATTATAGGGGGAGCTACCACACAAGGGTAAAGAAAATTGAAGAATTGAAGTTGACCATGGACTTCAATGAACAATCCATCTTTGGTTGCAACTTCAAGCTATCATGATGCCTTGGGTATGAAAATTGGCATCAAAGACTTTGGTATCATCTCCTATACCCTCTTGCTTAAATTATAGTTGGAGTTTGATATATGCTTAATATTAGTAGATTTTCCTCTCTTGATAAAGTTTCAAAAACATTTTTGATTTTTGATTTCCGGTCTCCTCAGAGACCTATGTGGCTTGTAATGGGCCTAAGCGGCCTTGCGGTTCTAAATCATAGGCTCATTGTGGCCTTTCGGTTTTCAACTAATAGGAAGGGTCGGAGATCATGTTTTCATATTTATTATATTTGTGATCTCTTAAAATTCGTTTTGGTATGACTTGATTTTATTTAAAACGGATTTCAAACCATTTAGCAAAGTGATCTTTGATAATGATACTTGATGCGTCTCTTTGCTTTTTGGTTGAGTTAATTTGCTAAGTAGCTATATTTTCTCTAAAATATTAGTGTAGCTTACTTGCAAGTTATAAGTATTTTAGGAAGGTTAATAACTAGGAAGAAAAAGATTAGTTTAGCAAATTTTCATGAATAAGGTATAATTTTGATAAATTCAAATCTTAGTGTTATACCTCAATGCTTAAGCTTAAATTATGTCTCAATACTCATGATTATAATTACATGATAACTCTTTGAATTCTCACGAGAAGGTAGAATTTTAGCACTTAGGCAAATTTCAATAAATGAAACTTGCTCTAGGTTGATACGAGAGATATTCTTTTAAGTCCAAACTAGGTAAATATGTTAAGAGATCTTACTCTTTAAATATTTCAAATTTTAAGATCTCTTTGATTCGTTTTGATAGCATGTTAATTCTTTAAAATGAATGTTTACTATCTAGCATAGGTTGAGATTTTTAAATGAAACCTTGCATTGACCCTTTGCTATTTAATAAAATAGCTTGCTAGTTTGGCATACTATTTCATTATGATAATAATGAAGCCTACTTGCAAGTTAAGAAAGTGGTACACATAGGAAAGCTATGCTATCATGAAGAAAAGTGAAAAGTAAATGACAAGTTTGGCAAAAATCTATTTAAAGAGGTATGAATCTATTTTATGCAAAATCTTAATATAATTCTTGAATATTCATGCTTTAATGATGTCTCTATATACTCATGATTGAATTTGCATGATAAATGTTTGAAGTTTCATGAGTAGGCAAAATTTTGATAACTTAGGCAATTTCATGATATCTTGATTGAATGAAACTTGCTCTAGGTTAAAATTCTTATTAGAGACCTCATTTTGAGTAAACACCCAACAAACATATTTAGATACATATATCACATGAGTCTAGGTGTTTAAAACTTGAAAATTTATGTCTAGATAACAAATACAATTGGTATTTCACTTTAGGGGACTTAAGCTTGAAAAGTTTGACCCAAGTCAATAAATCGACTTGGAAACTTTATTTTAAGTCCAAAATTCATAAACATATTTAGGAATTGGTATGATATGTTTCCATTCACTTAGAATGAAAAATTCATATGAATACGAATAAAATGACATAGAGGTGGTTTCATGAAAACCTCTTTTGAACCAAGTTGACCCAAGTCAACCTATTGACTTAGTGGTCTCATTTTCAATCCATATTTGAGAAACATTTTTAGATTTACCATGCTAAGTTGATATCTTGACTTAAGAAATAAAATTTTCATTTTAAACTTGACATACACTCTTTACATGATCATTTTATGGTGTCATAAAAGTTTGAATGAAAATTGAACATATTTTAAGAATAACTGAAAATTAAGAAAATGCCATTTCACCCAACAATTGGTATGCATTTTCAGTTATTTATAGAGAAATATAAAAAAAATCATTTTTAATTGATTCTTGAAACCGCACCCTCACTGAAAAATCTAGATTCTTCAGTAAATTTTTTGAAAAGTTTCATCAAGAACCTAATTTATAATGGAATTTTGAAGTTAGATTTTGAGAACACAAAGTATCATCCTTCTTGAAATATCAATCTTTTCAATACTTTGATTTTTCTTCAAAAACTTCAAATGAAAACTTATGTATACCATTTGGATTCCATTTCTAATACCATTCACACAATTTCTTGAGTAAAATCATTTCTAGGAATGATTTTGATATCTTGGATGATAGCTAGAAATAGCAAGGAATGAAAAATGAGCTTAGAAAATTCATTTTGAGTTCAAACTTGATACATACATTTCAAATAATAATTAAAATTCATTTCAAATGACAATTCAACAATTGGTATAAAAAATTTTCGTCCAAAAATTGGTATCAAAAATTTTCGTCGAAAATATGATTTTGTATAGACTTCAAAGTTTGATTTTTGAAAACTTGAAGTATAGTTTAACCTAAGTCAACAACATAACTTAAAAATTTCTTAAGCCCAAACTTGATTCATAGACTTACATTCTCTTATGTTTGATGTCTAGATGCCTAAATATGAGAAAACATGAGTAGATAGCAAAACTTGATACTTAGCCATTTTCATGTTTTCATGCTTAATTCGAATGAAACTATGCTAAGTTGAAAATTTGATTAAATGACATTAGTTTCACTTCAAACTTGATATACATGATTTAAATAATCATATCTTGGTATTTTGAAAGTTTGAATGAAATCAAAAAGGGGGAGATTGTTGGCTTTAGGTTTTCAACCTTGGTCTTAATCTTGGTTTTGATGATAACAAACATGGAACTAATATTTCGTTGAGAAATCTTTCAGGTTCCATATCGAGTAATGTTCCATGTCCTCGATCGGATAAATCGGAGAAATCGATAAATCGGAAGGACATTGACCGTCGCGCTCGGGTTCAACTTGGAATTTCTCGAAGCTCGATGAGTGCACCAAAGTCACATTGGACGAGTCCAAATATCAAATGAAAAGCTTTCCAAGTTGATGCTCGTTGAAAGCCGGAACCCGAAAATGAAGCGCGGAAGAAAAAGGGCTGAAAAATCAATTTCAGCATATGTTCGGTCGACCGGGAGATCGACCGAATAGGGTTAGAAAAATGGTAGTAGCCATCTCGGTCGACCGAAGGATGCCGGAAAGTGGCAGTAGCTACTTCGGTCGATCTGGGGGTCGATCGATTGAAGCCAAAATTTGGCAGAGGACGCAACAAACTTGCGTCGGTCGACCGATGGGTTGACCGGATTGCGGATCACAGGTTTTGCGTCTGGTAGTTGACCCATCGATCGACCGCAAAGAGAGAAAATGGCAGCGATCGATCGGTCGGTCGACCGGCCAATCGACCGAGCATTTGTAACAGATAGTTTTCTACCCGTTGAGCTGTCGTTTCTTTGAGAGGTATAAATATCATTCATCTAACCTCTAAAACTTCACTTCTCCCACTCTGACAGATTTGATTGAGCCTTCTAAAGGGAGATTTGAGCCCTCAAAGGAATGATCAACATCGCTCTGTTCTTCCGTGAACATTTTCTCAAGCGCCCACCTTTCTTCCTCAACTCGGGTTTTAATACGAGCTCTATTTCTTGGCGAGTTGAAGGTGTCGAAGGCTTGGAAAAGAGCACTTGATCTTGGTTTCATTTCTAAGCTCTTTTCATTGTAATTTTAACTATTTATTTGAACTTGTCTTTATTGGATTTGAGATTGTGAAGACCTAGGTTGTTAGGTCTTGTGTGGAAGTGGTATCCTTGGTGTAGGAGTAAAGCCACTTGTGTAAACAAAGTTTACTAGGATTAGTTTAGTTGTCCCTTAGGTTGAGGTGGAAGAGTGCTCTCGGTAAGAAGGCGGAGACTTCCAGGTGTGGAAGTGCCTTAGGTTGTGAGTGAGACTCTTCGAGTCAAAGTTCTCTATGTAAGGGAAATATCATTAATCTAGTAAAACTAAGTTTGGAAATCCTAAGCGGGGTGCTTAGGTAGTGGAGTAGGCATTGGGGCCGAACCACTATAAAGTTTTGTGTTTGCATTTATTTATTGGTTGTATTTATTGCTTTACTATTTATCACTTCCGCATCTAATCATTCAATCGTAAATTGCCTAAATAAGTAATCATATGAATAAAATTGAAATTAGGCAATAAGAATTAGATAACATACTATTCGGCCCCACTCTAGTGTTGCCATTTCGACTACAGGTAACTCTTTACAGATCACATCACTATGTGACTTCCATATGTTTTTGCCTCTAGGGCATCCAAGCCCTAGTTGAGTCGGACCCATCGTACGTATACCCTAGTGAGAAAACAACCACCCTTGAGTGTAGGTCAACAAGGTAAGTCACCTTCAAGCCGATAGTAAAGACACAAGTCGGATACGTGCCTTATGAGGTACAATGTGTCTATCAGCACAAAAGGCCTTGTGTGTACACAACAAACCCGTTATGACAATTGTTCCTCATAACGATGGAAGGCGTGACCGATATTCTTAACATCTTAGCAATTCAGTTTGGGACTTTTTGATTTGCCCGAGCAATGACGAATCACGGCGGAATGTTTCCTACATGTTTGTAAATATGTTTTTGTGTCCATGTAATTTTGCCTTTTATTATAGTTCGTACTTGTAAAATCTCTTGTGCGATCCTCGGGTGCCCACGGTATGAGTTGGATACATTTTGAGGTCATTCGGCGCTTGGTGCGTGCGTTACGGCTAAGCCGAGCAGTTTTGCTGCATTTGTCAAGGTCGTGGCCATGAAAAATCACCATCTTGCATGACCATGATTTTTTCATGCTCCTCGTGCTTTTGGGAACCTTCAGGGTGGCACTTGGGGGTTAGGGGTCTCTTGTATAATGTAGGAGAGCATGCGACATATGGGCATGCGACATGTCGATCTTCGCCCAAGACAAATGCGGAGCTCGTCCTACACCAACTTTTATATTTTGTTGCGTCTATAGTTATGTAGTTGTTGTTTTACTTTACGTCTTCAATACCATTCGGCCAACATGGTCTTTTGGTGGCGCGGATATGGAGCGCAAGGTTGGCACGTGGACCAATGTATGCCCCGCGATGTTAAGTCGGGAAGCTCAATTCGGGATGGATTCGATATGATAGGCTTATTCCTTGCACGGGATGCAAGGGTGCCGCACATGTTCTTTCGCACTAAATAATTGGTCTGTGACAGTTGGTATTAGAGCAAAGTTGGTATGAGAATGAGAATTGCAAGCCTCCAACAGAGAATGCCCTCGATGTTGACATAGCCGACGTACATTCCATTTGTGACACTCGAGTTGCTGATGCAGTGAACCCAGTTGATGAACCTTTCGACTGTTGTATTCGGGGAGGCAAGAATGCATTGATTGATGTGAAGATTGTGACTTTTACACAGGGCGGATGGGCCCCTAAGACGTAAAGTCATTTTCACGCAGAGCAGATGGCTCTTAAGTCGTGTGTGTAGAGCAGATCTCTCAAATGACGCACAGTGGTGCGCAGAGCAGACTCTCTCATAAGACGCAAAGTCTTGCGCATAGCAGATCTTCAGTAAGATGCATATGGTGCGCAAAGCAGACTCTCTCATAAGACACGACGATAGTGCACAGGCCGTTGTCCCCTAAGATGCAGCGCAGAGCCGATGGCTCGTTAGTCGCCAAGGATGGTGCGCAGGGCGATGTCCCCAAAGACACAGCACAGAGTCGATGGCTCGTGAGTCAGTAAGTTTGTGCGCAGGGCTGATGAGCCCTTTGATGCAGCGCATAGCATATTGCTCGTGAGATGCCAAGTTGGTGCGCAGGGCTGATGTCCCCTAAGTCGCAAGGTTGGTGCGCTTATCAAGATGACCTTTAAGACGCAAGATTGAAAAATCTGAACCAAGCACTAGAGAAGAACAGTTGTGGTGTGGCAGCAACGCTCTTAGTGCGGAGAGTTGGTGGACGTTGTGATCCGATTGGAGAAAATCCCTCAAGTCGTGATTCCAGGAGCAGCGTAAGACTTGAAGCTCGTTTAGATGGGCACGAAGGAGGGCACCATGACCTCTGCGGGGGACGAGTGAGCAAGCAGTGATCCATAAGAGTTGAAGCTCATTGAGATGGGCTCGAAGAAGGGCGCAATGACTCCTGTGGGGGGCGAGTGAACAAGCAGTGATCGGCTCAAAGCTGCGGTGGAGGCAATGCTCTAGTGTGGTGCGGCCACGGAACTACTCATCACTTGGGTGTTGAACAATGACACCCAGATGTTATCCGAGATGAGCGTTGCTCGAATGCTCATTAAGTCTAGGACTTTTCATTGCCCAGCAAAAAAGGGACTTGGTGAATTCAGTAATCTTTTCTTGGGTTCCTTCACGCGAGCGTTGCTCAACGGTGCTCGTGTGCCTCACAAAGTCTGGGACCCTCATAGCCCAGCAACATCGAGACTTGGTGAACCCAGTAGCTATTTCTCGGTGTCCATTCAAACGAGCGTTGCACAACGACACTCGTTTGCTCCACAAGTCTGCGACTTTCATTGCCCAGCAACGAGTTTGGGAATCTCAAAGCCCTTTCTCGCAACAACAGGAGATGATGAAATTCAATGATGTTCCAATTAGTCATTTCTTGGTGGTGGACTTTACGGCAAAATTTGAAATGTTGCGGTGCCACTACGACATGTCGTTACTCAGGCGGTATTGCGTTCGACTACTTGTGAAGAATTCACTTCAGCAATTGCAGCCTGTGCCAGAAAGGCGATGCAGCTGAGGCGAGTTCGACGAGGATGTCAAAGCCTGAAGTGGTGGAGGATGTTAGGGACTTTTTGATTTGCCCGAGCAACGATGAATCAGAGCGGAATATTCCCTACATGTTTGTAAATATGTTTTTGGTCCATGTAATTTTGCCTTTTATTATAGTTCGTACTTGTAAAATTTCTTGTGCGATCCACGGGGGCCCACGGTACGAGTTGGATACATTTCGAGGTCATTCGACGCTTGGTGCGTCCGTTACGGCTAAGCCGAGCAGTTTTGCTGCATTCGTCAAGGCCGTGGCCATGGAAAATCACCATCTTGCGTGACCTTGATTTTTTCATGCTCCTCGTGCTTTTGGGAACCTTGGGGGTGACACTTGGGGGTTAGGGGTCTCTTGTATAATGTAGGAGAGCATTGGCAAACAAAACGGTTGTCTTGGGCGGAGACGAACGAGTGGCCTATATGGGCATGCGACATGTCGATCTTCGCCCAAGTCAATTGCGGAACTCGTCCTACACCAAGTTTTATATTTTCTTGCGTCTATAGTCCTGTAGTTGTTGTTTTACTTTATGCCTTCAGTACCATTCGGCCAACATAATCTTTCGGGGGCGCGGATATGAAGCGCTAGGTTGGTATGTGGACCAACGTATGCCCTGCGATGTTAAGTTGGGAAGCACAATTCGGAATGGATTTGATATGATACCTCCAACTAAAAAATTGTGCCCTACGATGTTAAGTTGGGAAGCACAACGTATGCCCTGCGATGTTAAGTTGCAATGCAAGGGTGCCGCATGGGTTCTTCCGCACTAAACAATTGGCCCATGACAGTTGGTATTAGAGTAGAGTTGGTATCAGAACGAGAATTGCAACCCTCCAACTAAGAATGTCCTCGATGTAGACATAGCCGATGTACATTCCGTCTGTGACGCTCGAGTTGCTGAGGCAGTGAACCCAGTCGATGAATCTTTCGATTGTTACATTCGGGGAGGCAAGCATGCATTGATTGATGTGAAGATTGTGACTTTTGCGCAGGGCGGATGGGCCCCTAAGACGCAAAGTCGTTTGCACGCAGAGCAGATGACTCTTAAGTCATGTGCGTAGAGCAGATCTCTCATAAGACGCACAGTGGTGCATAGATCAGACTCTCTCATAAGACGCAAAGTCCTATGCATAACAGATCTCTAGTATGATGCACATGGTGGGCAAAGCAGTCTCTCTTATAAGACACGAGGATAGTGTGCAGGGCGTTGTCTCCTAAGATGCAGCGCAGAGCCGATGGCTCGTGAGTCGCCAAGGATGGTGTGCAGGGCATTCTCCCCAAAGACACAGCGCAGAGCCGATGGCTCGTGAGTCGCCAAGGATGGTGTGCAGGGCGATGTTCCTTAAGACGCAGTGCAGAGTCGATGGCTTGTGAGTCGCCAAGTTTGTGCGCGGGGTCGATGACCCCTAAGACGCAGCGCAGAGTAGATTGCTCATGAGACGCCAAGTTGGTGCACAGGGCTGATGTCCCCAAAGTTGCAAGGTTGGTGCGTATGGCAAGATGGACTTTAAGACGCAAGATTGACAAATCCGAACCAAGCACTAGTGAAGAACAGCTATGGTGTGGCTTCAATGCTCTTAGTGCGGAGAGTTCGCGGACATTGTGACCCGGTTGGAGAAAATCCCTCAAGTCGTGATTCGAGGAGCAATGTAAGACTTGAAGTTCATTTAGATGGGCTCGGAGGAGGGGCGCAATGACCTCTGCGGGGGGCGAGTGAGCAAGCAGTGGTCCGTAAGACTTGAAGCTCATTGAGATGGGCTCAGAGGAGGGCGCCATGACTCCTGCGGGGGGCGAGTGAGCAAGTAGTGATCGACTCAAAGTGGCGGTGGAGGCAATGCTCTAGTGTGGTGGGGCCATGGAACTACTCATCACTTGGGTATTATAAAATGATACCCAGATGTTATCCGAGATGAGTGTTGCTCGTATGCTTATTAAGTTTGGGAGTTTTCATTAATTGCCCAGCAAAAATGGGGCTTGGTGAATTGAGTAACCATTTCTCGAGTTCCTTCACGCGAGCGTTGCTCGACGGCACTCGTGTGCCCCACAATGTCTGGGACCCTCATAGCCTAGCAACATCGAGACTTGGTGAACCCAGTAGCTATTTCTCGGTGTCCATTCAAGCGAGCGTTGCTCAACGGCGCAGGTGCCCCTTCAAGCGAGCGTTGCTCAACGACACTCATTTGCTCTGCAAGTCTGGGACTTTCATTGCCCAGCAATGAGTTTGGGAATCTGAAAGCCCTTTCTCGCAACAACAGGAGATTATGAAATTCAATGATGTTCCAAGTTGTCATTTCCTGGTGGCGGACTTCGCGGCGAAATTCGATATGTTGCGGCCTCACTGCGACATGTCGTTACTCAGGCGATGTTTCCTTCGACTACCTGTGAAGAATTCACTTCAGCAATTGCAGCCTATGCCAGAAAGGCGGTGCAGCCGAGGCGAGTTCGACGAGGATGTTAGGGACTTTTCGATTTGCCCGAGCAACAACGAATCATGGCGGAATGTTCCCTACAAGTTTGTAAATATGTTTTCGCGTCCATTTAATTTTGCTTTTTATTATAGTCTGTACTTGTAAAATCTCTTGTGGGATCCCCGAGGGCCCACGGTATGAGTTGGATACATTTCGAGGTCATTCGATGCTTGGTGCATGCGTTATAGCTAAGCGTAACAATTTTCCTGCATTCGTCCTGGCCGTGGCCATGGAAAATTACCATCTCGCATGGTCACGATTTTGTCATGCTCCTCGTGCTTTTGGGAATCTTGGGGGTGGTACTTGGGGGTTAGGGGTCTCTTGTATAATGTAGGAGAGCGTTCCTAAACAAAGCGGTTGCCTTGGGCGAAGACGAACGAGTGGCCCATATGGGCATGCGACATGTCGATTTTCACCCAAGACAATTGCGGAGCTCGTCCTACACTCGATTTTATGTTTTCTTGCGTCCATAGTCCTGTAGTTGTTTTTTTACTTTACACCTTCAATACCATTCGACCAACATGGTCTTTTGGGGGCGCGGATATGGAGCGTGAGGTTGGCACGTGGACCAACGTATGTCCCGCAATGTTAAGTCGGGAAGCCTAATTTGGGACGAATTCGATATGATAGGCTTAACCCTTGCACGGGATGCAAGGGTGCCGAATGGGTTCTGCCGCTCTAAATAATTGGCCTGTGACAATTTAGACTCAATATTATTGGAGGGTTTCTTCGTGCAATTATAATTTATCTAAGCAATCAACAATTGAAGCAAGAGCAATAAATAAAAGCATAAAGTAAATAAGGATGATTATGGATGTTCTAACGGTTCCTCCCGAGCCACCCGGCGAACAAAGGCCATCATCCTAAGGTTTTTAAGGAGCTTCGTCTCACTAAGGGGCTGCCAAAAAACATCTTGTAGGTTGCCGGTTCCATCAGTGCCTTCCCGGGGTTCTAGTCATCATCAACATTGCGTCGAACACCTCCTCTCTACGCATGCACCAAAAAGGGGCAGAAAGCGTGCTCGTCGCGAATCTACCCCTAAACTTCTAATTTTACAAAACTAAAAGAAGAAGACCCCACACGACCCTTGGAGAAAGGTTTTAGGAGAGGGAGAAGTGAATTACAATAAGAATTCTCAAAAGGAAGGCAAGGGTACGCAGGCCTTATTTAAAAAATTTCGAAGCTGAAATTTCATAAATTTACAAGCAATCATCACAACCATGTTTTACACACATTCACATGCACATGAGCTCATCCATAATTATCCTTTCCTGAATCACATCATATATGAAAAAGAAGGGAAAAAATAGAATCCAAAATTGCGTAAATCCGATCACATTCCCTCCCAAAACGGTTCAAACAACACATGCTGATTTTTTTCGGTTCTCGGGGCTGTTCAACCATGAACCCATGGGAAATTTGAGTTTAAATTCTGTCCAAAATCAATATGAAAAGTAGGCTTCCACCTTGATTCATCATATGAACCATGGAGCCAATAGAATGACTCAAAAAACCCCCGAAAACCAAAACCGGGCAACATGACGTTTAGGGAGCGAACGGTTCGTAAACATGATCAAAACACAAAATAAAATTTCCAAAATTTTGCTAAAGGTGGCTCTGATACCACTGTTGGGATGGGAATAAGAAAATGCAGTGGAAATAATAATTTAAAAATTTGAAACCATCCTATAAACAACCATATACTTTAGCAATATTAAGGAATTCAATCAACATCGGAGATGTGGGAGAAGGTATACCTCAAACGTACACGTCCTCCGATGATAGTCTACACCAAGCACCTCACAACAATAGGGGCAGCGAACACCGGAGCTCGTTGTGGCTCAACGGAGAAGCTTTCTCAATTCCGAAATCCACCTAGGCAAGGCCGGCCCTTCCACCAAGAACCAAACACCAAAAAGGGAGGAAGAGTGGATGAGAAAACCACGAAATGAGAGGGTAAATAAAAGAATACCTCGTTGTCCTTCTTGGACTCCTCCAAGAAGATGAAGTAGGCGGCACACCCAAGTAGAAGACACCTTCAATTCGGCTTCACCAAAAGCCTGGGGAAGGAGGAGGAAGAACTCATTCACCAACTCCCATCCATGGGTTGCACGGCCACTATTTATAGAGAAGGGGAGGGGGGGGGTGTTACAAGGTAGACCTGCCCCCCCTAAAAATTCTCTCTTCGGAATTCAAAATTCTGGGGTTTGCATCTAAATATAATTCATATTTTAATGGCTTCATAATTAATTTGAAATTAATTAAATCAAATAAAACATAAACTTTTATTTATCTCCATAAATTAAGAGCCTACAAATAAGAATGATAATTATCCAAACAAACCTCCCTAAAAGGTAGGAAAGTGGTTTATCTAAATAATTTAATATCTTATTTATTAATAGAATTATGATTTATCCTCATAAATCATATATCTATTAATTTGATGATTTATCTCCATAAATCATATTCTTATTAATTAGAATTTATCCAAATAAATTAATTCTTAATTAATCGATTAGGCTCATGGTTGAAAACTAATTTTCCCACCATGTATATTTGATTCAAAATCAAATTATATTTAATTCATAATTAAATATATTCCCGATCAAGTAGTTAATTAAATATTTAATTCATAATTATATTTAATCAACTACATGAAATATTATCATGTGTCAATCCCTACAATTTAGAGATGCCCCATAAATTAGGATTACCGAGGAACTCTTTCCTTGTGCATTCGTTCCTATAGGAAACATCTTTCCTATCTGGTCCATAAACGAGATCCGTGATCGAGTTGCAGCATGCCCATGCTAGTAGGCATATAGGGCCGCATTCAGACTTAATCTCATAAGGTTTGTTATGACGTTAGCCTGTTGTGTGTGACCCATTAGGCCCCACACTAAGCCAACAGTGAGTTGTGCATAACAGAGAGTTGGATTCGATAGAACGACTTCTATTCGAATCTTACGAGCCTCCACTAAACCCCTTTAGTGTGGTCATGAGGGACTCTACTCACAAGTCAAGATTGACATCTAGCAACGTGTAATTTCCACCCGGATAGTGTGAGGTTCAATCTACAGGGATCGAACGCCCTTCGGTAATTAGTTACTGTGCAACTAAATCCCTCGGTTACAATGTCCCGAACTTGGATAGGGTACGGAAGAAGTGTCAAACCCTAATACGATTCATATGTATTCCACCCGCCAAGATGTCATCTCAATAATGAAATGTCAGAAACATCTTCCTCACTTTCATGTCTACTCTAGCTAGAGATTCCCGAGTCGACACTTGCAGGGACACATATGATATTATCTTCTCTTACTAGGAGTAACCGATTCCATGTTGATTGCTCACCTACCACCATGAATTCTTCCCCATGCCCAGTAATACCCGATACATGATGCTGAGGGCCACATAAGGATAGAACCAAAGCAATGGGTCGTTACTCACAATGTAACCATGACAACCTCGGGTCCGAGGACTGTTTGCACCTACTATCACCCGAGGAACATCCTATTGGCACTCATGTAAGGATTCCATTATGTGTTCCTCGTGTAGGTCTGTTCAGTGAACTCATTTACTAATGAGCACCTGCACTTGTACATTAATGACGGCTCATAGGTAATTATGAGATCAGTTATCCCTTATCGTATAGGGCATATACCAAGTACACTAGTCTATCCGTAATCACCAATCCCCTAATCGGTGATCCTATGACTAGGATTATTTAGAACAGGAGCATTTGGATTCTAAGCCTCACAGGCATGATCTCATCATGTCCTTAAAATCATTTGCCCGAATTCTTGGGTTCATCATAATCTTTATAAATAAAGATACATCATATGATGAAAAGTTGCCTCATAAGGTTGATTACCCTTGAATAGTCCATTACATTGACATGTAATTGGCTCAAGGGCACTATTCTTTTCAAAAAGGAGGTGAAATGCTTCCTCATCCTCATCTCACTCAAGTGAAGCATCCTCTTGCCATGGCTATGAAGCCAGTTCAAAAGATTGCCTCATGAATGCTAATGATGAGGTACACTCTTCTTCTAGTCATGATAACAATAATGGTAGCATTAACTCATCTAGTTCTCATGACTTGCTTTATGATGAATTAATGGATGAATGTAAAAACATGTATGTTTTGCTTGTTAAAAAGGATAAAGAAAACTTAAGTCTTGATGGGATAACTAACTCAAGTCTTGAGAGGATGACAATAAGTGAATTGATCCTCGCAAAGCCTCTGAGGGCTCTCGCGGCGACAGGGAAGTGGTTTAGGTGTTTTGGGGGTGCGGAGGGGCAGATTGGGAAGAAGTTTTGAGTTTTGGCTGGTTTGGATGAGTGGCTGGCTGGGTTGGCAATTGTATTACCTGGTTCGGCTCGTGTTTGTCCTGATTGGGAATAGGTTTTTACCTCCAGTGGAAGAATCGTGGATATTCTGGGAAGATCTTTGGGCGATTGGGAATTTCTTTGCTCGATCGGGATCACGTTTGGGCGACTGGGATATCCTTTTGCCCTTGCGTATCCCGACCGCGAGCCTTCCTGCTCCGGCGCCCGTCTCTTCCACGGGTGGCTCCTCTCCGGCGGGGTTCGGGTGAGGTGAAGAGGCGGTGGGGTTCCCGGGCGGTGGCTGTTGGCGGACGGGAGGCTTTGAGCGGCGGCGGTCTGCGCATCTAGGGTTCATCAAAACCTAGGTTTTCCTGAGGTTTTTTTGCTCTTCCGGCGTGGTTCCTGTGGGTTCTTCTCGTCGGTCTTGTCCTCTCGTCGGTGTAGTGGTTTGCTTTCTCCGGTATCTTCGTCTGTTCGGTGGCTGGGGCTTGGCGGAGGGGTTTTATTTTTCTGGGTGGTGGCCTCTCCTTCGGCTGCATTGCTGTGAGTTCTCCATCGTCTTGTTCGTTGCGGCGGTCGTCTTCGGGTGATCCTTGGGTGCTGTACACTGCGGCAGCCCTCTCTGTCAAAGTGCTACGAATTGGTTCCTGCGGTGGTGCTATTGCAGTGGTTCTCTTCCTCCTGCAGATTGAGTTCTTCTTCCTTCTTCATCCGGCGGCCATCTGTGTTTTGCTTGGCTTTTGGGCAGTTTCTGTTCCAGAGAGATGGACCATTTGCTGAGATTTGGATATTTTGCTGATCTTGGTTCTTACTGATTTCGGGCAAACTGGGGAATAGGCTGATCTCCGGCAATCGGGTATTCTTCTGTGCTGAAATCTCCGGCAGCGTTCTGGTCATTCCTTTATGCTTGCCAGGATTGTGGTAATTTGCTTTCCTATATTCTCTTTATTGTTGTCTCTATTTTATGATTGTTGCTAGATACCGTGGCGAGCTCTGGGTCTTCAGTGGGGGTGTTAGCAGCTGCTCGGGCATCGCTATTATTCATGGCTCGGAATTCTAAGTCGGCGAGAGGTGCTCGTCGAGGTGGGAGGATCGTGGTTGCCTCGTCAACCCAGAGGGTTGATGGCTCGGGAGGAGAGGTATCAGTTGTCCCCTCTGATGTTTTTGTGGATGTTCAGGATTATAATTCAAAGTTGCTTGAGGCTTCATGTGAGGAATCGGTGACTCTTCCACTGATGAAAACTCAGGCAGTCTCGAAGGGAAGCAATGCTGTTGTGGATGTTTTGCCTTCATCCGTTGAACGGATGCATGAGCCGTGCAAGCTGCTTGGAGAAGGGAAGCGCATGATATCTAGCTTGGATGTGGAGGCCTTCCTGCCTCTCCAAAGGCTGAGTTGTAATGGTCCAGCCATCCGTGTGTCTGCTCCCTTGGTTGAGGAGGAGCCTTGTGGCTCTGGTGATCCTCAAGGGAAGGCCTGCTTAACTTATTCGAGCAGTGTGTTAGACAAGGAGGATGGACAGACTATCACAAATAATCTTTCAGATATTGGAGGTAAGCTTCGAGCTACGTCTGAGATTCCGGATATGATGGTCACCCCAAAGCCATGGTCTTTATTGTTTTCATCGCCCGTGACACAAGCAGATTGCTCATTGAAGTTTGAAGAACCCAACTTTCAGAAGGGAGAGTTTGTAGTTGATGTGTCCGATGAGGAGCTAGATGCTGGGGCTGATCACTGGAGATATGCGTTAGTGGGCCATTTTATTGGTGCTAAGCCTTTTTTCCCTACCATCAGAGAAAGAACATTAATGTTGTGGCATCCAAAAGGTGATCTAGAGGCTTTCTTCCTCCCAAGTGGTTTTCTCATCTTCAGATTTACTCAAGAGGAGGATATGCTCTCAGCCTTAGAAGGGGGACCTTGGTTTATCCAAGGGAAGATATTACTGCTTAAAAGATGGTCACCTGGTATGAAGCTTGTGAGGGAATCATTGTCTTCCATCCCCTTATGGGTTAAAATTCATGATCTTCCATTGGAATTTTGGAGTGCCTCAATTATTGGAAAGGTTATGAGTCGAGTTGGTAAGCCCCTTTACATGGACAATCCTACAGCTACTAAGAGTCGTATAGGGTATGCCCGCATTTGCATTGAGATGGAGGTTGGAGCAGGCCTTCCTGATAGCCTCAGCTTCATAGTGAGGAATGAAAAGTATGAGATCCATCTGGAATATAAATGGAAGCCAAGTAGATGTTCAAATTGCTCTTCTTTTGGCCACTCTGATAATAAGTGCCCCTCCTTAGCCAGAAAGTTGGCATCTAAATGGGTTCCAAAGAAGCAGGACACGAACCGCAGTGTGGATGAGGTACTGCATCAGGAAAGTTATGGACTGACACGGTATGAAAAGGGAGAAACCAACAGGAAGCATGAGATTGAAAAGCGGCATAGGGGTTCTTTAGATGATCGTCAGATGACTGTTGGTCAGGTGCGGGCATCAGAGTTTCCACCGAAAAGCAAGGTATCAGAGGTGGCTCAACGTGCTGATAAACAAAATGATGGACTGCTAGAAACAAGGAATTTTTTTCAGGTCCTTGATGATGGAGAATGTGCAGCACCAAATACTATGTTTTCTCTCTGTGGAAGTGATAAGTGGGGGATAAATCTAGATAAAGGGGGCCGAGCACCCTCCTCTATTCTTCATCATGATTAGCATAGCTTCATGGAACGTGCGAGGATTAAATTCCTTGTCACGACGAGTTGCAGTGCGTAGCAGTATTAACTTGAATAATCTCAGCTCTATTTGGCTTCTTAAAACAAAGGTGAAATGTAATAGAGCATCTCAAATTATCCAGTCTGTTACAGCAGGATGGAAGTATTTTTTTAATCATAACTCAGCATCAAATGGGCGCATTTGCTTAGCTTGGGATCCTACATTGATGGACTATCACACTATATCAGAATCAGATCAGTCTATCTTTGGTAAGGCTACGATGCTTGGCTCTAATAACTTATTTTTCTTCACTGCGGTTTATGGGAGAAATGAGGAGCAAGACAAACGACGGATGTGGGATCAACTGAGTGGCCTTCGGCCCTTAGTTGATGGTCCTTGGGTTGACATGGGCGACTTCAACACCGTATTTAATTCTCTAGAGAAAGTAGGGGGTCGACACTTTCCTCCATCGGCAGCTACTCAGATAGAAGATTACTTGGACAATTTAGAGCTCTTTGATCTCAAATGGACAAGATGCAAATACACTTGGACTAACAACCAGATTGGCTCTAGCAGGATAATGTGCAAGTTGGATAGAGTGCTAGTGAACGCAGATTGGCTCTCCTTATACCCTGACAGTGAGGCAGTCTTCCATAACCCGGGAATATCTTATCACTCTCTTGCTTTACTTCGATGTCAGGAATCCGAGCGAAGGAAATGCCCATTTAAGTTCTTTAATCAGTGGATCCATAAACATGACTTTCTGAATGTAGTTGAAGAGGCTTGGACTCAGCCTGTAATCTGTAGAGATGGTAGAAGACCCTCACCTATGTTCTCTCTGGTTCAAAAGCTTAAGCTTGCCAAGCATTCCCTCAAATAGTGGGCCTATAATAATCACATCCGAGACACTGCGGAGAAGAGGAAATTAGTAGATCACCTTGAAGTCCTGCAGACTCGAATTCAGCAGAGTCCACTTGATAACGCTTTACACAAGGAGGAAAGAGAACTAAGGGGGGGGGGCGGCTTCAGTCTTTTCTGAATGATGAAGAAGCAAGCCTGAAGCAGAAATCTAGAGTCCAATGGTTCAAACTTGGGGATTCCAACTCTAAGTATTTCTACAGGGCCTTTAAGCAGAGATACCACAAGAATGCTATCCACTCTATTGTGAATGATTTGGGGCAGCGGGTATACGGTGATCAGGTGAATCAAGAAGCGGTGAATTTCTTTAATAACCTATTTAATGCTCCATTTGATCATGTAGATTTCTCGGGGCTCAAGATTCATAGAAGATTGAAGCAAGAAAGCATTGAACTTCTGGGAAAACCAATCCACGTTCAAGAGATACTGGAAGCTATTCGGCAATCGCCTAATAACAAAGCTCCAGGAATTGATGGTTTTACCAAAGAATTCTTTGTGGCCACGTGGGGAATCATTGGGAAGGATGTTATTAGAGCTATCCAGAGCTTCTTTGATTCCAAATGCTTCCTTCAGGAAATCAACATCACTTCAATAATATTAGTGGCAAAGAAGAAGCGCCCTGATACTTTTGCAGATTATCGACCCATATCGGTATGTAAAATAATTTATCGATTTATCTCTAAAATCATTGCAAACAAGTTGTAGAAGATCCTGGATGAATTCATTGGTCCCAACTAGCATGCTTTTCTGAAAGGCCGTCTTATCCAAGAAAACATTGCTCTATGTCATGAGCTTATGACTGGATATCACTTGCAGCGAGGGTCACCTAAAATGGCAGTCAAGATCGATCTTCATAAAGCTTATGATTCAGTCATATGGGATTTCCTGCTTGAACTGATGAGACAATATGACTTCCCTGGGATTATGATTAGCTGGGTCAAAGCATGCATCTCCAATCCCAAATTTACAATAAACATGAACGACACTAGTTGTGGTTTCTTTCAGAGTAGCAGAGGTCTTCGTCAAGGATGCCTCATGGCTCCTTACCTGTTCATCCTCACTATGCAGTATTTTTCGGATCTATTGGATGATCAAGTTGCATCTGGACGGCTTACACCACACCATAGCTGCCTAACTCCACTTGTTACCCATTTGTCCTTTGCTGATGATCTATTTTTATTCTCCAAGGCAGATATTATGTCAGCCACGATATTAAAGGATTGCCTGGAGCACTTTCACCAAGTTTCAGGACTGCGTACGAGAAATTTGAAATCCCACTTATACATCTCTAGCACATCCCCGGAGCTGAGGGCTTCTATTGCTACAGTGTTGGACATGCCTTTTGGTTCTCTACCGGTTCGATACTTGGGGATTCCTCTACTATCGACTAGGCCATCATTCCAGGACTGCCAGCCCCATATGGATAGCATTGCATCACAAATCAATGGATGGACTAGTAAATGTTTCTCTTTTGCAGGTCGCTTGGAGCTTATCAAATCTGTTTTGATGGGGAAGATATTATATTGGTGCTCTTCTTTTTCTCTCCCTCAACAAGTTATTATCCGTATTGAGCAGCTCTTGGCCCGGTTCCTTTGGTCTGGCCGATTGCTCAAGTGTAACCAGCGGATCGCCTGGTTGTCCGTGTGCAAACCAAAAGAAAAGGGTGGATTGGGGCTGAGAAATATCAGGAAGCTTAATCAGGCATGTATGATGAGATACGTATGGGCCATTGCATCTAAGAAAGACTCACTTTGGGTGTGATGGGTTCATAGCAATTACTTGAGGGAGCACTCTATCTGGACTCGCCAGGTCCCTTCTACGCTTGCCTGGGTGACAAGGAGCATTTTCAACGTTAGATATCTTGCTCTACCATTCATCAGGCACCACATAGGAAATGGCGAGGGTACTAGGCTATGGCATGACCCATGGCACCCTGATGGGATTCTCTTTCACATTGTCAGACGATACCCTTATAGTATCCCTGCTCTCTCTACTGATCTGGTATCTGATATCCTTTCCCCTGAAGGGTGGAACACTGTTGGTTTCCACCATTCATGCTTATTCGATGCATGGCTAACCTTACACCATATCCGACTTCATGATAGACATGGGTGTGATGCCATTCTTCGGATAGCTTCCCCATCAGGTACTTTCAGCCTTAAGTCGGCATACAACAAATTGACTTCCACTGAACCTAATGTAGCTTGGCATAGTTTGCTATGGTTTAAAGGCCATGTACCTCGATTCTCCTTCATCTCATGGCTGGCTTTCTGGAGAAGGCTCCCAACATTTGACCGCACGCGTGGATGGGGAAAGCAAGGGCCAAATATTTGTTACCTATGTAGAGAAGATAGCGAGAGCATAGATCATATCCTATTATGCTGCACTTACTCTTAAAAGATCTGGCGCAAGGTACTTGGGTTGATACCACATGGAGATACCTTGGCAGATTGTATGCCATGGCTTCTGCATCATTTTGGCGGCTCCTCTGAAGCCAAGTTATTGAGAAAGCTTCTTCTCACTACCACTATTCACCATCTGTGGAGAGAGCGGAATCAGCGGATGCATGAGGAAGGACACTTATCTTTGGAGGCCCTTGCCAAACATATCCTGGATGACACTATGCAGAAGAGGACTAGGGGCACCACTAGGGATGCAGAAAACTGATATGCTGCGTCTTTTGTTTATTCATGCACTTCTATTTCTTTTGTTTTTCTTACATGAGATGTTGCCTGTCTCGGGCTGTGGGATTCAGTGTTTTTATGACCCTTGATTTGAGCCAAGCCTATCATTTTATCTTGGTTATTGTCTTTTTCAGGCTGTGGGACTTAGTGCTTATTCCTATTTCTATGTTGCAAGACGTGTCGGTATGATTGTGAGCCTTTCCCCGGCTGTGGGATTTATTGATTATTACTTGTTTCAGTTTGTGAGGTTTCGGTCATCATGACTTGTGTGCCTTTCCCGGGCTGTGGGATGTCTTTCTTTTTAGATTGCTACGTTTGTATCGTAGTGGGACCATCAACCCTAGGTTTTGGGTCTCGACCTTGCTGATGGCTATGCCGTAGGTGAGGTTCACGACTCTTTTGTCCTAGGGTGATTGGTTACTGAACTTGACATGTACACATTTTGTTCATTATTAATACAATACACTTGCCTTGTTGCAAAAAAAAGAAAACTTAAGTCTTAGCTCTCATTTACATGATGTAAAATTAGAAAATGAGAAGCTAAAAATTAGTGTCTCTAATCCATGCCATGATACTTTAAGTATTGATAGTAAGGACTTGAAAACAAAAAATTACATTTTAAAGAATGAAAATAGAATGTTGAAAACTCAATTGCATACTATTCATAAATCCATAAACGACTTGAAAAATGATGTTATTTTTCTAAATAAGAATGTTAATAATTTATCTAGTAATTCATCCTCTAAGAATTCTAGAAATACAAATGTTTCAAGTACGAATGCTAGCACTCATCATCATTTTCATGTTAAGCATTCTTCTTTTAAACCTCATGTCCAAAACAAAAAGTTTCATGGAAATTATTTTTCTTGTGGTATCTATGGTCACTCAATCCATAATTATGCCTTCAAGAGAAATCCAAGTGTTGCTAGGACACTTTGGATTCCTAGACCGACTCACCCCCAAGGACCCAAAGCAACTTGGGTATGAAAGATTTCATGTTCTCTTGTAGGGGGAACAACCACACAAGGATGAGTTGATGATGGGAGATGCATAAGGACTCAAAGCTACAGAAACACAAAATTGCAACTTCAAGTCATCGTGATGTCATAAGTATGGAAATTGGCATCTAGGTATATTTGGTATCATCTCCTACCTATCCTAGATTTCATTTGAGTTGGAATATATGAAACATGAGTAATCTTGAGTTGGTTTCTCCGCTCTAGATAGTGTTTTAAAAAAGATTTTTGATTTTTGATTTTTGATCTCTTCGGAGACCTATGTAGCTTATAAAGGGCTAATGCGACCTTGCGGTTCTAAATCGTAGGCTAATTGTGGCCTTTCAATTTTCAACCAATAGGTAGGGTTGGAGATCTAATTTTCAAGTAATTCATGTTTCGAGAAAATTCGTTTTGGTTTCATGACGATCCATTTCGAAACGGATTTTAAGCTACTTAGCAAAGTAGATTTTGAAATCGATATTTGATTCCCTCTTTGCTATTTAGTACAATAACTTGTTAGTAGTCACACTTTCATTATGATACTAATAATTATTACTTGCAAGTTATTGGTTTTGTTACAGAAGGCTAGTAGGAAGAAATTGGGAAAGAAAGTGAAATTTTGGAATTTCTCAAGAAGCGAGGTATGAGTTTCAATTCGGCAAACTTCTTGCTTAACACCTCAATTTTCTTGATGAAATGATTTTCATATGATTATGAATGAGTTTACATGAAAATTCCTTGCTTCCCACCCAACGGCCAGCCCTCCCTAGGGTTTAGGGGCATGCCCTAGGGCTGCCACCAACCCCAAACCCCAAGGAAGCGCCCCACGATCAAACCTATACATCTAAAACGAACAATATCATGCATTAAAGGAAATATACAAAGCAATTTCATCCTCCGATCCCACCTACAAGGATCTGCAGCCCCTAATCCTACATTTAGGGATTTGGGAAAGAACCACTCACCTAGGATCCGTTTAGGGATGAGGAAGACAATGAAGAAGCCTCGCGTCGAATCCGATCCGACGAAGTCTCCGATCTCCGGCCGATCCCTCTCCGATTGCCCCCTCTCTCACTCGCCTCCTTGGGTAGCATGCGGCTCCTCCTTGGAGCCGTACGCCCCTAGTGGCACCTTTTTAAAAAAAAAAAAAAAAAAATGCCAAATTACCTATTTGCCCCTCTTCACTTAACTCGACCCAACTTGCTCAAAATGAGTCTGATTCGAGCCCCGATCACACCCTCGGACTCGGCTCGAACCCAACTCAACCTAACACAATAATTAACTCTAAATTTTGGTAATTTAAATTGAGCAACGGTCTTACCTCAATTCGCGCCCAACCGCGATCAACTCCGCACGTACCGTTACGCATCACACTAATCCTGCTAAAACCAATATACAAAAGTTGAATAAATTTTGCGAGTATTACAGAGGGAAAAGCGAAGCTGCCTTTGTCGTAGGAGGATGCACATGGAAACGACGATTGAGGACACCCTCTCTGCGGAAATGGGAGGCACCACCTCAAGATCAATAAGAAAGCCATCCCTTACCTTTTTAGGAAGGTCGGCCTCAAAAAAATCTAATCCGGGGCCAAAGAACTATCCTTGCTCTATTGCCCTGTCGAACCCCTCAAAGCATGCCATGAGGGCGACATCCCGAAAACAATGTGCCTCGTCTTCAAGAGTTTGCATCTTCCCCTCAAAATCGTGCACTATTAGCCTCGACTTCTTGACTTCGGCTCAGGCACCTTAAGTTTCAGTCGTCAGATGAGAACCCTCCCTCGTAGCCATAGTAGCTCGACATCTGCAGTAGCTCAACGCTTGCAGTTGCTCGACATCTACAGCAACTTGGCACCTAGAACAACTCGACAAGAGGATAATATATTCCTAGAATTCAATCTATGTCTACCTATCAGACCGAGATCAGAAGCCGACACTCCTTTGAACTCGGTATGAAGTCCTCGGACTCCGACCAAGCTCGGGCGCTATGGATTGGACTAGTACCTTTGGGCCTGGCCGAATTAGGACTAGAAGCACCTACATATGAGAACCAAACGCGAGACAAGAAAGATGGCTTAGCCCGGGGCTCCATCCAACCATGAAACGATACTTCTATCCTCATTGATTACGAGGAATTTGTCATTCATGAGCTGAACATCTCAGGGATCAGCCTCGACCCATTCTGAGCAACATCCCTATTAGATTACTAGGCGGTATTATGACCAATCATCCCTCATCCTGCATTATATACAGATACGACACACCTCACGTACCCTAGATTCCAATTTCTATTACCTCCACCTCGAACATATTCTGACTTGAGTGTCGGAGTATCTTTTGCAAGTCCCCCTGTGACTCGAATGACCTACACTAGAGGGGGGGGGTGAATAGTGTGTTTACTAAAAACTTAACCTAAATTCGGTTTTAATCAATTCTTGATTACTTAGGCAAGTGCTCAAATAAACTAGATAAATGCGAAAGCAAGGTAAATATGGCAATTGAGGAAACACAAGTAAAAATAATGCAAACAAAGAGATTTATAGTGGTTCGGCCCAAATGCCTACTCCACGACCTAAGCACCTCACTTAGGATTTCCCACTTAGCTTTACTAGATTAATTTGTTTCCTTACAATGATGCATTTATACCGAAAAATCTCCGCTCTCAACCCGAAGGCACTTCCACACTCGGAATTCTTCGACTTCCTACCGAAAGCACTCTCCCACCTCACAATCCAAAGGAAAACAAATTCAATCCTAGTAAACTAACTAAACCGGTGGACTTATGCCTTACAACCAAGGCAACCACCCAATCAAACAAGCCTAGCACCCTAGGTTCACACAAATTTACAACAAATAAACCTCAAAAATATACAAGTTAATGGAGAAATAAATCAAACAAATTATACTTAGCTCCAACACCGAATCCCTAGTCCTCTTGATGCCTCAAAATGATGAATCAATGAAAAATGAAGGCTCAATCAAGGATAGATGATGAAACTAGGGTTTTGAGATGAAAGCGGCACAATCAAAGCTTTAGTATCACATATAATGGATCAATAATAATTAACAGATCAAAGAAAGGTTGGGGTTATGTATTTATAGGGAAGCAAAGGGTGAAGCTCGGGTAAACTCCACTCAACGACTCAAAAAATAGTCGTTGAGATTCCGTTGGTCCGAGGTTTGGTCGACCGAACCTTTGGCCGGTCAACGACCAAACCTTCGGCCGATCATCGATCGAATCCCTACTGTGAGTTTTTAGACCTAGTTCGGTCACTTGTCGGTCACAGGTCGGTCGAACGAACAGTCGACCAAACCTTCGGCCAAAACTGCACTGTATGTAGTCTTCAGCAAAATCTGATATTTCACAAGTCTTATTTTTTATTAACTTTATTTATTTTTATTTTTCATTAACTTTAAAACATAAATGTTAAATAAGGAAGTACCTCCATTTGAATTCAATAAAAATATCAAAAAAATTAAAATCCTTAAGGATCATAATCTAAATTTTGGGGTCCAGTACTAATTTATGGAAATTAGAAATTTTAAAATCTCCCAGGTCAAATATGGATAGGTTAATGATTTCTAAAAATTACTTTAAAATAGGTCTTTAACTTGTTTCTAACTAAGGAACAATTATCGAGACTTTTGGTGCAAAGAAAATGTCTAAATCATGTAGCTCTCCAATGAGCTCCCTAGACTTAAAAAATTTCTAGGCCGTTTTTTGATTTTTTTTGGTTTTTAAGTTTTCGGGGTTTGGGTTTTGGTTTTTGAGTTCTTATGCATCAAATAGAGGATATACATATTATATAGACACTCTAGACCTAGACTCAAACTTCTCGATGAATCCCGAGCGTCCTTGCCGATTTCTCTGATTTCTTTGATTTTTTCAATCGGGGACGTTGGTCGCATGAAAACCGATATGGATCCTGAAAATATTTCTTGCTCAAATATTATTTTCATGTTTGTTATCATCAAAACCAAAATTAAGACCAAGGTTGAAAATCTTAGGCCAACACCCCCCCTGCCAGAGTTGCACTTAACCAGGAGACGCACCAGATCGGACCGCATCACTCTAACTTCAGGCAAGAACAGGTGTGACTCTTGGTTTCAGGGAGAAAAGCTTATAAATAGATAGAATATCCTTTTCTAGCAGACTCGGGATCCACATATCACCAAAGCTACTACTAAAGCTAAGAATACTAATGGTAATGTTATTGGTCAGAACATATCATTCAGCAAATGGTCAAAGATCTCGCCCACTACCTACTACAAACCGATGAGGACAAGCTTTTTTAGAAAATGACGATGCATGGCACCTACACTTCTAGTTCCTTTTACTCCTCACTAACCTTTTGGGGTATTAATGATTTGGTCGCAATTATCCTTCTAATTTCTAATTTCATTGATTTTTTCGATCGCGAACGTCGCACAAACTGACTTGTAATCTGAAAATATTTCTTCATGAAACCATTAGTTCCATGTTTGTTATCATCAAAACCAAGACTAAGACCTAGGTTGAAAACCTTAGGCCAAGAATCTCCCCCTTTTTGATGATGACAAACATCCTTAAGAAAATATTTTCAATAAAGCACAATGAAAGTCAATCATGGGATTTCTCCCCCCTATCTTCAAGCATATCTAAATAAGAATTATTTTTCATGAAAACCAAAGCAAACCAACTCAGGGGATGAAAACCGTTGGTGAAATAACCACACTGGAAAGGGGGGTTGAATAATGTGTTAGCTAATTCTAGGTTCCATTATCTATGTTTACTTGTAAACTCCTTAACAACCAATTTCTATTTCTCTTGATATGAATGCTTGACAAGTATGTGAGAGTGATTCAAAAGCAAGTAGACAAGCAACACAAACACAATATGTATAGTGGTTCGGCAATAAAAATAGTGTTTCTCTAGGAATAAAAATAGTGTATTGGTGTCTCTCACCAATGATTCCTAAACCAAATCCTTTATAAAAATAGTGTTTCCCTAAGAATAAAATGAGGACTCATATCTCAACCCTTTGAGAAAGCCTTAACAACTATTCTTATAGCGAAACACAATTCTATAACTACCTAAGGTGTTTCTCTAGCACACCCTACAAGCTATCTTGGAAATCACAATCAAACAACTTTAGGAAAACAAGTTTAAGGAGCAAGAATATTAAATCAAACTTGAGAGCTCCTTTCTTAGCCTTCAATCACTTCAACTCTTCAATGTGGATAAAGGAATTCGATGTGAGAGTTGAACCGTGAAGAACGCCTTGAGAAGGATGTCAGCATTTGAGAGATAGGGCACACTTGAAGCCTTGAATGCTTGTATATGAACTCAAAGGTATATTTAAGGAAGGTAGTGTTGGTGAAATAGCCTACACTAGAGGGGAGGGGGTGAATAGTGTGTTTGCTAATCTTAAGCCTAATTTCGATTTTAAACATTTCTTACAAATTTTACGTTAATGCTCAAATCAATAAGATAAATGCGGAAGAGAATATACGAGTATTCAAACACAACCAAGATAAGCAATGTTGACACAATGCGATTTATAGTGGTTCAGCCCTAATGTCTACTCCAATACCTAAGCACCCCGCATAGGATTTCCAAACTTGACTTTACTAGATTATGAGTGTTTCCTTACAATAAGGAATTTACACCAAAGTGTCTCCGCTCTCAACCTAAGGCACTTCCACACCCGAAAGTCTACGCCTTCTTATCGAGAGCACTCTTCCACCTCAAACCCTAAGATACAACAATCACGAATCCTTGTAAATCAATCTACCTGGTGGACTTATGTATCAAACACAAAGGCTACCAGCCAATCTAACAAACCTAGCAACCTAGGTTTGCACAAGCTCAGATACAATGAAATAAACAATAATCAATCCAAAGTATACTTAGCTCCAAAAGAAACTCCCTAGTCCTCTTGATGCCTCAAGGTGACGAATCAATGATGTTTAAAGGCTATATCAAGCACTACTACAATTATCGCAGTCACCGGCGGCTCATGCCATGGCTGAACCGTATGTGCCGACTATCACGGACAGTGTGGACCGTGGCAAAACGCCGCCACTGATAAGTTCGTCTAAGATAACTTATGACGACTTGTGTTAGCCGTCACAAGTAATCAGCAGCGACAGCCACAAGCACTATCGGTGATTTAAATAAATTAGTGACGGCCGGGCCGTCACTAATTTAAACACATCAACCACGGCTCAGAGCCATCGGTGATATTATTTGTAACCGTGATATTTGGTGCTGCCCAAGCCATAAGCCATTTATGATACGCTTTGAGTCATGGCCTAGTGACGGCCAACTGTGGGTAAGTCATGGCTGAAGTTATATCCTGTAACTGAAAAAATTAAAAATTTGAAAATTCATGTATACAATAATATTTATACATTACAATCTATTTACAACCAAAATTTGCAACCACAAAACATCATACACATACATTTTCAACCAATCATACAAGTTTTACTTAAATATCATTAATCTAAGCCTCAAACCGGAGGCAAACAAGTATCAAATATCAAATGTAAAGTATATATACAACTACAAAGTACATAAACAACTATAAGCCTCAAACAGAGGCAAACAAGTATCAAAATATCAAATGTAAGTATATGAACATCTATCAAGTATCTAAGCCTCAAATGGAGGCTAACAAGTATCAAAACATTATCAAAATACAATAAACTAAAATCTCACGGCTGTGGTGGAGGCGATGGAGACGATTGGGTCGGGAGTGTCGACTGGGTCGAGGAGGATGACGATTGGAACATCATCTGTAGAAGGCCCGAGTGGGATGCAATCTGAGTAAGTAGGGCCTGCATGTTTTACATCGTCTGTCTCAAGTCATCGTTCGTCCTTCTCTGCTCCATCGCATCTCTTTGCTCCTCCATCGCTTGCCTCTACTCCTCCATCGTCACTCTCTGCTGTGTTAGCTCGGACTCCAAGGTCGCCATCCGGCTCTGGTCATGCACCCAAGATGTCGAGGGCCGCTCACCCACAACGGGAGGGTCGGTGCCCCAAGTGGCCCGAACACAACGCGTGCTTGGCCACTGTCTGCAAAGCCATAAACACGGCTGTGCTCCTAGCCACCTATGGCCTCGACCCATGCTCCTGCGTCAAACTTCTACGGCGTACCTCCGCGCTCTATCACGATACGCGTGTATGTCTCCTACACACGTTTATATTTTAAATACTACATATATATAAACTATAAATATAAATTGCGTAAATCAAATAGACATAAATACTTACCATGATGATCGAGGCTCTACTATCGACGTAGTCCCCCGCTCCTTGTCGCCGATGGTGAGTGCGCTTAAACACCTGCATCTGCAAGGGGCGTTGGACAGTGTCATCATCTGCCACCCGCGTCTTACATTAGAAAACAAATACAATAGTATACACAATATATAATTTAATTAAGAGTAAGGAAATTATACATACCATACGACACTCATGCACCGCAAAAGACACGGAGCCACTAGTGTGGCGTGCCCCCGTGCCATCCCCCTCGGACATGCGGTTTCTCGACATTGTCCGGGAGACCTCCTGCCACTCAGGCGTGTCCCACCACTCAACAAGCTGGTCCAACACAAGTCCAAGAATCCACTCGAGTGTGTGTCCCTGAATTTGTGTGGCCCCAGCTGCCTCATCACGATTTTACGAGCATGGTGAAGCAGCTCGTTGTAGCGAGCGTGGGCAACGCGCTCCCATGCAGCCTCTACAAAAGTAGTCTGGTCCTCCGGCCAAGTATAATGAGCCTGCAAAAAAATAAATAAATTATTATCGGTCGATATTTAACATTAACATTAACATTAACAAAAATAAATATACTTACTGAGAACTCTCGCCATAATAAATTCATATGCTCACGGAGCACGTGAGACCATGTAGGCCACGCCCCGTGCATGAACTTTCGGATCGTCCCCGCTATCATGCGTGGGGCGTCCTCCTGCTCAAACCTGCACCAAATATAGTACAATTCTATATTATGATATATTGAATTATAAATAAATCATAAGGAATAATTAATGCATCTATTTACCTGCATCCACGCACACTAACTGATCTGCGCGACTTTCCCTCGAGTGGTGGAGGAAGAATTCTGTTAGGCCCTCATGGCTTACGTCTCGATGTCGATGGATCTGGATCGACTGAAGGGATGATGGCCAGATCAGGTGAGGGAATAGTGGACGGATCAGGTGAGAGGATGGTGGCCCGATGTGGGGGGATGGTGGCCGAAGGTGGGGGGGGGGGGGGGTGGTGGTCGGATCAAGTGGGGGGATAGTAGGTATCAGTGAAGGGTCAGGGGTGGCATGTGGTAATTGTCGGGGGTTACTCCTGCGAGGAATGCCTCTTCAGGAACACACTTCTCGAACCATAGCTGTAAAAATGAGTATAATTAGATTATATATAATAGATTAACTCGACGGAGAAGCAGAGCGCAAGCTTTAAATCTTTTGGAAGGCTCTAAATCTTGCTTTTGAATACTCAATGAACTCTATTATAATCAAGGAAGAGTGTTAGAAAATTTATATGAGGGTATATTTATACCCTGGTGAAAAAACGACACTCAACGGATGGAAATCTCTCCGTTGTAGGCCGCCGGTCGAAGCGCCGGTTGACCGGTCATTCGACCGCTGCAATTTTCCCTGTGGTCGGTTAACCGACGCGCGCAGTGTCTTTGCCTATTCGCAGGTCGGTCGACTGCCAAGCCTACTGCCCATTTTGGGCTTCGGTCGGTCGACCAAACCTGAGCTGAAGAAGGCAGACAGCTTATGTTCTGCCTGGTTCTTCTGGTTCCATTTTCACCAAGTCTACTTAAATAACTTTATAACATAATAACTTTAAAACATAAATGTTATATAAGGATTATACTCCATTTGAGTTCAATAAAAATATCTAAGAAATCAAAATCCCTAAGGATCAAAATCTAATTCTTGGGATGTAGTATAAAAAGGAAATTTCCTAATCTTACGTGTCAAATAATGATATGCTAAAGGCTTCTAAAAAATACTAAAAAATACCTCGTTATCTAGTTTTGACCCAAGGAATAATTACCGTCATTTTTTATTTCAAGAAAAGGTTTGGATCATATAGCCCTCCAAGGAGCTCCCTAGTCTTAGTGAATTTCAGGGCGGAACTAGAATTTCATGGTTTGGAGTTTGGGATAGATTTTTGGGTTTCTTATGCATCATCATGAGGATTACATTAATTTCTAGACACCCTAAACATAAACTCCCTTTCTTGAAGATTCCCGAGCATCAACGAGTATCCTTGTCGATTTATCCGATTTCTTTGATTGCGGACGTCGCGCACTAACCGATATGGAACCTGAAAGATATTCTGAATAAAATCATTAGTCTCATGTTTGTTATCATCAAAACCATCAAAACCGAGATTAAGGCTAAGGTTGAAAACCTAAAGCCAACAATCTCTCCCTTTTTGATGATGACAAACATCCTTAAGAAAATATACATATTAAAGCATATAAGGATATCAACTAAGGGATTTCTCCCCCTATCAACATGCATATATATAATAATAAACTTCCCCTATCTATATGCATGGATTTCCTATATTTTCCTCTCCTTTACCTATACATTTCTCCCCCTTTTGACATATATCTTTCTCTATAGACTTTACCTAATTTTCTCCCCCTTTTGACATCAATTAAAAAGGGTAAGAAAGGTCTATCTATTCAAAGGGATGAAACACAAATAACTTTTCATGAAGTTGAGACTCTAAAGATGTTTTACATGAAACATGAAGATCTCAACCAAAGGGATGGAAAAACAAATATTTAACTTAGCATGGTTTCAATCATGGGATAGAAACGTCACTCAACGGATAAAAATCTATCTGTTGCATGCCACCGATCGAAGCGCCGGTCGAAGCATCGGTCGACCGGTCATTCGATCGCTGCAATTTTCCATGTAGTCGGTCGACCGATGAATTGACCGACGGATCGACCGCCCAGACGCTTGCGACATTCGATCGATCGACGCGCGCAGCGTCTTTGCCTATTCGCAGGTCGGTCGACCGCCAAGCCTACTGCCCATTTTGGGCTTTGGTCGGTCGACCGAACCTGAGCTAAAGAAGGCAAAC
Organism: Canna indica; assembly: GCA_034359265.1. Lineage (NCBI taxonomy): Eukaryota > Viridiplantae > Streptophyta > Magnoliopsida > Zingiberales > Cannaceae > Canna > Canna indica. The sequence continues at coordinate 20,815,981 of CP136892.1, forward strand.
AGCTTAAGTTCTGCCTGGTTCTTCTGGTTCCGTTTTCACTAAGTCTACTTATATAACTTTATAACATGATAACTTTAAAACATAAATGTTATATAAGGATTATATCCCATTTGAGTTCAATAAAAATATCTAAAAAATCAAAATCCCTAAGGATCAAAATCTAGTTCTTGGGATCTAGTATAAAACATAAATTTCCTAATGTTTCGGGTCAAATAAGGATATGCTAAAGGCTTCCAAAAAATCCTAAATAATACCTCATTATCTAGTTTTGACCCAAGGAACAATTACCGCCATTTTTTATTTCAAGAAAAGGTTTGGATCATATAGCCCTCCAAGGAGCTCCCTAGTCTTAGTGAATTTCAGGGCGGTCCCGAAATTTCATGGTTTGGGGTTTGGGATAGATTTTTGGGTTTCTTATGCATCATCATGAGGATTACATTAATTTCTAGACACCCTAAACCTAAACTCCCTTTCTTGAAGATTCTTGAGCGCTGACGAGCATCCTTGTCGATTTATCTAATTTCTCCGATCATGAACGTCGCACACTATCCGATATGGAACCTGAAAGATATTCTCGATGAAATCATTAGTCCCATGTTTGTTATCATCAAAACCATCAAAACTAGGATTAAGGCTAAGTTTGAAACCCTAAAGCCAACATTGAGTGCTCGGCCGAACTAGGGGAACCTTGTTCAAGGTTAGGCCGAGCAAGATGGGGGAGAGAACTTGATCTAGAATTTATCTATGGTTGGTCACAAGCTTAAATGCTAGGGTTTGTGGTAGAAAAAAACCCCTCTTCTCCTACCCTTGTAGGCTCGGCCGAGCAAGCCATGCCTTGCTCAAGGTTCGGCCGAGCGAAGTAGGGGGAAAGGTGATCAGAGTGGACTAACCTTCACTCTTGGAAACATTGGATACAGGGAACGAGGGTCACCTCGATCAACAAGTAGAATTAAGATGAGAAATAGGAAAGACACCAATTAAGGAAACCACATACCACCCTAGTGCATATATGTATACATACACTTAGCGACATTAAGAGGTAGCAAATGTTTCCAAGATTTTTCCTTATCAATTACTAATGCTAGTAATGAATTGCCATGATAGATTTAATGTTACCTTGCTGGAATTTTATGATTAAATGCAGAATTTAATTATTTCATGTTGTAATCATGCGGCCATTCATGGTAATAGTGGTAGATTAACTTCCTTATAACCTAAGGGTTGTGACACGTATATACTTGGACATTCTACACTTATGACATGTAGCTCACACTAGCAAAAGTAGCAATTGACACTAGATGACTAGTAGTGTGCGGATGGTAAGGCCCAAAATAAAGGGCTGAACACGGGTGGACGCCCGGGATGTTAAATAAGGAAACTCTAAGACACTTTGATTGTGTGAAGTGATTGTGATGGTTTGCCGAGAAGCATGGATAGTCGGAATGACTAATGCTTGACTCGGCCAGTGATTTAGATCTTGAGGTTGCACCAGCGGGCCTGCTAGGTGTCAGACCCCAGTTGGGTGGGACTAGCTATCCCTAACCTGGTAGGTGTCCGGAGACTAGCAGACCATCCTAGTCGACGGCCTGGAGATTTTCTTGATTTACTTGTGTGTTATGAAGGTCGTACGGCCAGTATGTTACTATCTTTTTGTGGTAGGGCTAGTTAGGGCTGAACCACTAGATCATGAGCATGCCCTAAGGGTCGGGTGCCATGTTACTATCTTATAGCTAGGTGTTTGTATGTATGGTCTATACAGGACGACCCTTGAGGTCGGTTATCATATCAGAAGCAAATTATATCCCTAACTTTATATTTTGCTGCCTTATATATATATGTGATTGTTGGGAATTTACGTGGAGGTTCGGAAGAATTGCTCACTGAGTCGCATGTGGACTCACGGTTTATTTTTCTTATTTTTGCAGAGCCCAATCAGTGAGTTGAGGCTTGGAGTCAAGGTGCAGCTGGAGGGCAGGCAATGGCGTAGATCTCGTAGCAGCGTCCAGTAGTCATAGTCTAGAGGTCTAGGACTGTTGTTTTTTATACATTGAGAGTGTCTATTTGAAAACATGTATTCGACTTTAAATTTGAGTTGTTTCATATTGGGGTTGTTGTTTCGCAACTTTTCCTTTTATTAAAAAATTGTGAACTTTCTTTAAAAAATTGAATAAAGCTGCATCGTTGTTTTTATTCACGTGTTTCCGGTTTTTTGTTAATCAGTGTATGTAGTATGCTTCAGGGTAGGACATAGACCCTGTCCGGTCACACGACCCTAAGTTGGGGTGTGCCAACACCAAACTAAAATTAACCCTAACATTTATTCTACCCTTGATTAACTAACCCTTACATTAACACTAACCTAAATTTAATATAACAGCAAAAAATCTAATTAACCATAATTAAATCTAATTAAATTAAATATAATCTAATTTAATCTAACAGCAACATTTAATCTAATAGCAAAATTTTTTAACAAAACTAATTAACCCTAACTAAATATAATTAACAAATAACCCTAATTAATCTAACATTAACCCTAAATAATTAAATTTAATTAATCTAATTAACAAAAAAAAAAGTAATGCTGGTGCTGGCCAAAAACCTAGGGTTTCGGCCGGCTCCGACCGGAGAGGGGAGGAAGAGCTCTCCTAGGAGAAGGCAACGAGGAGATTGGGGCCAACGTACAGCGCGTGGAGATTGGGGCTTGATCGGTGAGGGCGAGGGCGAGGGCGGCGTCTCCGTCGACGGCGGCTTGGCAGCGAGAAGGCGACGTCGGCGATAACTGGGTCAACAACAAAGAGAGAAGAGAGCGAAAGAGGAAGGGTCTAACGTGAATAAAAAAAAAAAGGTTTATCACTGACGACCCCCGAGCCGTCGGTGAACTATGGATACCGATTAATTATATCATCGACGACTGACATAGCTCTCTCTAAGCCGTCGGTGATGTGTTTTTTATTTTCACGCCATCAATTAATAAGCGAAGGTTGTTGCTAGCCATGGCTAATTACTTATATAACTGACGACCCTTTTGCCCCCGCTAAGTCGTCGCTACTACGTTATTTCATTTCACGTCCTCTGTGTGCCATCAGCTATAAGAGACGACATTGGGCGGCCGTATAAAAGCTGCGACCAATTTGGTTACATCAGCCACGACCGATGAGGCTGTTAGGAACTCGTGAATTGTTCTGATGGCCCAGGCAGCCGTCGGTGAGCCCCATGGCTAATAACTATTATTCTAATAGTGAAGGAGTTGAGAGATCAAATTAGGGTTTCAAGAATGGTGGCTTAATGAAGCACAAGGATCTTCAAAATATAGCTCTAGGAAAGTTGGAAGAAGTGTGGAAGGCTTCTCATGGCTGATATTTATAAACCATGAGGAGAGATGGCCGCTACCATTTTTCTCCAATATTTTCGATCGCGGACGTCAAGCGCTAACAGACTTGGAATCTGAAAGTATTTCTCAGTGAAATCATTAGTTCCATGTTTGTTATCATCAAAATCGAGATTAAGACCAATGTTGAAAATCTTAGGCCAACAATCTCCCCCTTTTTAATGATAAAAATCCTTAAGAAAATATATGTATTAAAGCACAACAGATATCAAACATGGGATATCTCCCCCTATCAACATGCATATCTAAATAAATATACTCCCCCTATCTATATGCATGATTTTCCTATATTTTCTTCCCTTTAACCTATATTTTTCTCCCCATTTTTCATCAATAAAAAAGGACAAGAAAAGTCAATCAAAAGTCAAACATGGAATTCCTGTTTAAGAAAATTCTTTCAATTGGTATCAGAGCCAATCATGTTGAATCATTGAGAATTTTTATTCTACTTCGGAATTTATCTATTGTTTATCCTTATGATGCATGATGTTTGATTTCTTTGACACTATTCATGAACATTCTGTCTTGTTCATGTTTACTTGAAGAATTTACATGATGATATGAGTACAGTAGATGAGTTTTGCATTTTATTCACTGTTCATATTTACATGGAGAACTTACACGCTGCTTCGATGATTGCATCTACTGTTCATGTGTGTTTCATCACTGTTTAAGAACAAAAAATACAGAAGATTACACATGGCTTAGAAATAATTAAAAAAAAATTGCTGCCGAAAGTTTTCATCCCCTCTTCTTCTTCTCTTCTCTCGTTGGCGCCGAAATTTTTCGCGCTCCCATCCTCTCGTCGACAGCCCGACACCCAATCTTCTCTTCCCCTCATCAGGAATACGGTCGCATACCAACCGTGAGAAGGGGACGACTGGTATCGACTGTAGGAGGTGCGGCTTCTTCCGCGATCAAAGAGGGGTTTGGGGCGTTGGTCTCGACTCCTTCCCGTCTCTTCATCCTTCCGATGGTGGATGGATGCCGACGTAGTTGACATCGGAGCAGATCGGGCGGCTGCGATCCGGGAAGGGGAAGATGGCACCATCCCATTGGTGCTACTATGCTTCCGCCGTATAGAGAGGGACGGCTTGGTTGCTAGGTTGTTTCTGGCCTGAGGAAGTGAATGTCGTCGATCCTCTCGCTGCGCCGATTTGGTCTTCACATCATCGCTCGACGCTATTGTGCTTGTCATCGGCGTATGACAGCGTGGTGATGAACTCGACGCAAGCAATACGGTGAGGAGACTCCAACGCCTTTGCATTCTCGTTGTCGCCCGAGCCGAAGGAGGGTTTACCGGCGTCTCATGAAGGGCGTAATCGGGCGGGCGCTGCTTCGGCGTGAGTGAGAGAGGCGGCGGCGGCGGCTATGTCGTGGGAGAGGGGTTAGAGAGGAGTTAGGGTTTAATAAGTTGGGTCGGATCCGGGTTAAGTAAGGAGAATTCCGGATCCATTAGTAATAAACCCAACAGTTGGGTCGGATCCGGGTTAAGCAAGTATAAATCCGGACCCATTAGAAATAAAATCCGATCCAATATTAAGTTGAAACCCGATCCATTAAGTATTAACCCGACACATTATTAAAATAAAATCCAACCCGTTAATTAAAATTTAAACCGGTTAATTAGGTCCGGTTCAATCGAATTTCGACTGGTTTAATTTAATTAGACCCGGTTCAATTTTTGGTTCATCCGGTTCACTTGAATTCAAATTGATTTGGTCAAATTGAGGTTTGGTTTATCAAGTTTGGGTCCGATTCACTCAAATTAGGGTCTGGTTCACTGAAATTATGTGTGGTTCAGTGCATTTAGGTCCGGTTCAGCACTAGTTTAGGTCAAATTTCACTTGTTCAGCGTAGGTTCAAGTCAATTTAGGCCAGTTTAGTGCACATTTTAAGCGGTTCAGTAGGTTTCTTTACCGGTTCATTAAAATTAGCATCTGGTTTAGCATAATTTCAATCGGTTCAATGCAATTAGCATTAGGTTCAACCTAATTTAGCTTTGGTTCAGCTCGATTAACATTGGTTCAACACAATTTTGATCGCTTTATTGTAGTTTGACCAATTTAACAAGAAATAAAATAATAGCCCATCATGTCTAATGTTTTGGAATATGTTGGTTTGAAACAACATCTCGCCAAAGCGAACTCTCTTGTGTAGAATTAGCATGTTTTAGAACATAAAAGATGTTAGCATGTTAGAAATTCATGCGGGTAATGATCGGCCCAAAGGAAGATTATTACTTGGTCGGATTCCTTACGTGCCTGCGGTAATAAATGTGTGATGGTCATAAGGTTTTCCATGTGGACAAGAGTCGGTCCAAAGAAAGACTTCTTGTTTGACATGATTGATTGTCAATGTTTGATTACTACATTGAGAGTACCGCTTACAAGTTGACATTTTTGTCAATGCTTGGTATCTTGTAATGGGACCTGCTAGTTATTTATTTCTTTTGCTTTAATTACTTTATTGAGCTGAATATATTAATGTTTTGTTTTATTCTTTGTTCAGCTAATATTTTTGTTTCATCAAATATTACTGCCACTCTAAGTTCTATCCATGTGCTGACTGGCACAAATTTATTCAAAACTTAGAAAAAAATCATTATGATTGTTCTTGGTTGCATGGATCTAGACTTGGCACTTAGGATAACTGAGCCTGCTCTTGCATATGATAGTTCTCTTGATGACAAGAGAAAATAGGAGCAGTGGGAAAAATCCAACCGCCTAAGTCTCATGATTATGAGAAGGGCAATATTAGATTGTTTTAGAGGCGCTATATTTGAAGAGACTAATGCCAAATTGTTCCTAGATGCTCTTGAAAAACGTTTTGAGAAAAATGAGAAGGTTGAGACAAGCATGTTATTATCAAATTTAGTCTCAATGAGGTATAAAGGCAAATGGAACATTAGGGAGTACATTATGGAGATGTCAAATCTTGTCTCTAGATTAAAGGCACTTAAATTAGACCTCCCTAAGGACTTATTGGTGCATTTGGTTCTGATCTCTCTTTTGGCACAATTCAATCATTTTAAAATCAGTTATAACTGTCAAAAGGAGAAGTGAACTCTTAATGAGCTCATCTCTCATTGTGTGCAAGAGGAAGAAAGACTAAAGCAAGATAAGATTGAAAGTGCTCATTTGGCTGTGGCCTCTAAAGATAAGGGCAAGAAAAGACCTAAGACTACAGAAGCTACATATGCTCCTCAAAAGAAAAAGCAAAAGGAACAGACTAAGGTTTCTACCTGTTTCTTCTACAAGAAAAGTGGGCATGTAAAGAAAGATTGTACCAAGTACCACGCTTGGCGTGTTAAGAAGTACATTTCTCATTTTGGTTTGTTCTTAAGTTAATTCAAATTTTGTACTTATAGATACTTGGTGGATAGATTTTGGTGTATCTACTCACATAAGTGTATTTATGCAGGATTACTTGAGCTGCCAACTGCCGAGTGATGCTGAAAGATTCATCTTTGTGGGCGATGGCAAATCAGCTAAAGTTGAAGCTATAGACTTTTTTAGGTTATTGTTTAGGATTGATTATTATTTAGAAATTGAGAGAGACTTTTGTAGTTCCATCTTTTAGATAGATTTTGATTCCTATCTCTGTTTTGGATAAATAAAGTTGTTCTTGTTCATTTGGAAATAGAAAATTTAGTCTTTATCTTAATTCTATTTTTGCTGGTACCATTTATGTCGTATTTAAATAATCTTTATATGCTTGATGTAATTGCTTTATCTAATGAAATCATGCATACCAACTCAAAAGGTACAAAATAAAAATTAGCTGATAAGAATTCCATTATGATATGACATAAGCACTTAGGTAATATATCCAAGTATAGGATACAGAGGCTTGTGTCTAATAGAATTCTAGTTATTCCTGATGCTACGGACTTTGATGTCCATACTGAATGCATTAAGGGAAAACAAACAAACATTAGGGTTATGGTACTAATAGGAGTTCAAACGTCTTAGAATGTAATTATACGAGTGTTTATTGACCTTTCCCTATGGCTTCTTGGAATGGTCAAATAATATTTCTATGTTCATAGACAATTACTCCATATACGGGTACCTATATCTAAATAGTGAGAAGTCTAATTAATTTTAAAACTGCTGCTTATATTCTGATTAAAGTACCATCTATAACAGTAGATAGAAACCCTTATATATTATGGATGGGCAAGAAGCCCATACTAAATATTTGAGGTTGTTCAGCTGAGACTAGACCATATTGATCAAAGGAAAAATCACTGGAACAGTCCGTTGCTACTTTATTGGGTACTTTGATAGGTCTACGGGATATTATAGAATAATTTTGATATAAGTAATACCCAGTTTATTGAATTTATTAAGTTTGCGGGGAGATAAAGATATTCTTTAGGAATCTACCCATGAAGTACAAACTCAATGACCTCTAGAACTAATGCTTCCAGTTAGAGGTATTATAAATTTATCAAATTATTATCTCATTTTGTTTTGAGATAAATATGGTTGATGAATGCATATACCATGAGTTCAGTGCGAGCAAGATTATTATCTTATGTTCCCCTATTGCTAAAAGACGTAATTTTAGTCTCAAATCGTGCCCTAAGGACAAAATTGAGCAGGAGAAAATATAGAAGATTCCATATGCGTCTACTACAGAGAATCTGAGGTATGCTCAAGAAAGTACGCGTTTGGATATTGCGTACACTTAAGGGATATTAGACATATATCTAAGTAATTCCATAATGGATCATAAGAAAGCAGCCAAACGGGTTATATGGTATCTACAGAGAATAAAGCATTACATATAGAAAATCAGATCAGTAGGAGATCATTGGCTATATATTCTTTATTTGGATGGAGTGTAATGCCTAGATCTTTAATAACAGCTCTAGAAGACCAAAATTATTAATGGCGTTCCTTGCTTGGGCGACAACCGTTTTAATCACACTGTAGAGAGCCTATTATTGTCATTGAGTGGTTAGAGGCATTTATTAGTGCCCCCTCTTTCGTTCTGTTTCTATGTATATATTTTAACTTTCGTTCGTTTGCTCTCAACTACAAAAGAAGCTATCATTTGTTGAATGCAATTGCATTTGAATTCTCTCTTCCTTCCCGACTCTATATATACTAGTCTACTAATACTTGCATCGTCCTCTCTCTCCTATACTCATATTCATTCTCTCTCTCTCTCTCTCTCATGGGAACTCAAGCAACATCACCATCAATAAACCACGCAAGGAACCAGTGTAAGGTATGGAGAAGAACCTTTTTGTTAAATTATCCTTGTAGTCCTCCCTCTTCCTATGATTTTCAATGGATATATTTGCTACATAATTAAGATTATTTCAGCAAAACGAAGTTAAAGAAAGCAAAATGAAGATGTTTTACCTTTTTTATGTTGCATCGAAAGTTATTCTACTTTATGAGCTTTCTTGCTTCATAGACAAAGGGAGATAGGATAAGAGATGGATTTTAATCCATTATTTGCTTAGTGCATGAATTAAAAGAAAATATGATTGAAGGTATATAAAAATGATATGATATCTAGAGAAAACCGGATTTAAAAAAACACATTCAATACTTCTACCTTTCATTTGCAATCCTATCCAATATAATCCAATGAAGCAACCAAATCATGTATGTATTTCTCTTCTAAGAGAGAGAGAGAGAGATTGTAAAAGTCCCCTCTAAAAAATAATAATGAGATGAATGATTTTTAAGTCACTACATATGAAAACAAATTCATAATCTTTAACTATTATTCCAAAATTTCTATTTTTTTTCCTAGACATATAGAGATATAAAAAATTCAACAGAATCTACCTTTACATGCATATTGAGTGTAATTTTTTTAAGTTAAAGGGGGCATGAATGTCTTTGATGAATCCAATCTTTTGAAAAAACTTAATTGTTGAGTTCAATCAAATATTGAAATAAGCACTTGGAAATCAAATATTCCTGAAGTGCGTATGTATTTTACTCTTTCTTCCATACATAAATGATCTAAGACATAATAAATACATCTATTAATAAAGATTAGAAAAAACAAACTACTTAGCTATTAGACCGTTTATAATTACAAAAAGATTTTCTAAAAGAACAAATGTGACATTATTCATTTTCGTAATCGATTTAATTTTCTTGTCAGTTTAAGAGTTAATTGGTCCTATATCTAAATCTTGATATTTTAATAATAAATTAGTGGATACTACTTTAATTTCATTTAAAAAAGAAGCAAATAGCACTATTGTTTTGTTAACTTATTGCTTATAGAGCAAGAAAGAGAAATCGGTCGAAGATTGGCTTCCCATCACATCGTCGAGGAATGCCAAGTGGTGGTACTCTGCTTTCCATAATGTCACCGCCATGGTTGGTGCTGGTGTCCTCACTTTGCCCTACGCCATGGCTGGACTTGGATGGTACACGGATTCATCATAAAACATATATAATTCTTTTTCTAATTTTGTTGACATGAAACAATCAATATTGCTTCCAATTCAATAGGGGCCCTGGAATTGTCGTGCTCATCCTTTCGTGGATCATCACTCTATATACCCTATGGCAAATGGTGGAGATGCATGAGATGGTCCCAGGAAAGCGGTTCGATCGCTACCATGAGCTAGGTCAACATGCCTTCGGCGAGAAGCTAGGCCTTTGGATCGTTGTCCCACAACAACTCATTGTCGAAGTCGGAACCAACATCGTCTACATGGTCACCGGTGGCAAATCCTTGCAGAAGTTCCACGACACTGTATGCTCTGACTGCAAGAAAATCAAGCTCACTTACTTCATCATGATCTTCGCCTCTGTCCATTTCGTTCTCTCCCAGCTCCCTAACTTCAACTCCATCTCTGGCATATCCTTCGCTGCTGCAGTCATGTCTCTAAGGTACATAACTTTCAAATAACAAAAAACATTCAATTTGAACAACACAATAGTATTAACACAACTTAAATAAAATCTTTTGCAGTTATTCCACCATTGCTTGGGGGGCTTCCTTGGATAAGGGTAAGGTAGAGAATGTAGAGTATGGACATAAAGGTTCGAGCCAAGTAGAGACTACGTTTAACTTCTTGAGTGCATTGGGAGATGTTGCATTTGCATACGCTGGTCACAATGTGGTGTTGGAAATCCAAGCCACCATTCCCTCAACCCCGGAAAAGCCTTCTAAGAAGCCCATGTGGAAAGGTGTCATCATTGCCTACGTTGTTGTAGCTCTATGCTACTTTCCTGTCGCTATTGTTGGGTATTGGGTGTTCGGCAACAGTGTCGATGACAACATCCTCATCACCCTCAATAAGCCTAAATGGCTCATTGCCATGGCTAACATGATGGTTGTCGTCCACGTTATTGGTAGCTACCAGGTAATTGTTAATATTAGCTTGATTATTGAAGACACTACAAACATAATATTAAATCCTTGATTTCAACATCTTACAATGATGGATGCAGATTTATGCCATGCCTGTCTTCGATATGATTGAAACAATGCTTGTGAAAAAACTCCACTTCACTCCAGGACTAACTCTTCGCCTTATAGCACGCTCAGTTTATGTTGGTAAGCATTCATTTTCCTTCAATTAAACCATGCTTGTTTCTTTTATAGTCTTGATGAGCTTAGCAATTCTTACCTCATTTTGCAGCATTTACCATGTTCGTTGGCATGACTTTCCCTTTCTTTGGTGCATTACTTGGTTTCTTTGGTGGTTTTGCATTAGCCCCGACTACATTCTTCGTAAGCTTTCATTACAAAACATGAAACAATGAGTGTAAACCATATTAGATAAGATAGTCCATAGATCAAAAAATAAATCAAACAAATTAAACTATAATTCTGAGTGATCTTTTGTCCTCTTCAGCTTCCTTGCATTATGTGGCTCGCAATTTACAAGCCTAGAAGTTTCAGCTTGTCTTGGATCACTAACTGGGTAAGAAGTTAGATAACTCTACAACATTATTTCCATTGATTCTACATTGAAGAAATCACATCTAACAATTTTTTTTTTGTCAGATTTGCATTATACTAGGAGTTCTATTGATGGTTCTATCACCCATTGGTGGACTACGACATATTATCATAATGGCGAAGACTTATGAGTTTTACTCATAAGTTGACATAGATTCATACACAAATCAATTTGATGTCATATATCGAAATCCAAATCACACAACATCAATTTGGAGATAAGAGCTATTCACAATGAAATATATTATGTAATGTGAATTAATTAATGATTGAGGAGAAAGAAGTGACAAATCACTTCTACTATTTATATTGTAGTTGGTGTTTTAATTTCTTCTCACTAAGCAATATTGCCTTCACGAATTTCTTTGTACATTGGTAACTTCTATTACATCCTATTCAGGTGCAAGATCTTTGACCCTATGTATTATGTGAATCAAAGTAAGCATTTGGTTTAACAATATACTTTTTTTTCTTATGATTTGTTGATTTGATTCCTTGAGTAAAACGAAGAGAGTAATAAATAAGCTCATTGGACCATAGCTTAATCTTGCTCAAATTTGTTTGTCAAATATCTTTTAAGCCATATTAGACTGAAATTGTAATTAAAGGAGCCATATGTAATCATTCCATTAATCAACTACATGATCGGAGAGAGTTGTAGAACTCCATATTGCTTAACGTTCTACTATACATACAACAAAGACAACAAGCTAAAAGTACCTGTGTTTTGGGTGCTTTGGTTCCTAAAAGAAAACAAAGGTGGGTGACAGAGACATTACAAATTACAAGAAGACATTGAACACCTCACGATATTGAGGAAACATGTAAAATCTAAAGTTTGACATGTCCATATCCTACATAATTACTTATCACGAAATACAAAGGCAATCACATAACCACCAAATTAAGCATCCTATATATATATATATATATGCAAATTAATCGTTAAATAATTAAAGACTACGATTTCACCATGCAAACATGCTTCAGCACAACATGAGGATTTTATTGTATTTTTTAGCTATAAATATAACTCAAAAAAGTGCACATTTTCTATCCTAGTTTGGTATCAAGTTGTTGACATATTTTTCTAAATAAATTATTACATTTTGATACATCAAAAGGAGACTTAGTGATTTGGCTATGGAAAGGTCATGCATCTAAGAAACCAATTTGGCAAGAAAATGTGCATCCACTGATCGAAATATTATGTTGCACTGGTTTCATATATATATATATATCACCATGAACGGTATCTTCATGCTTTTCTCAGGGGTTTTAATGGTATCATCTAATCAAATAAACTTAGTTGGCATAATAATGTCTCCCCTAAAGTTGGTTAGGATTGTTATAGGCTATAGACTTTCGTGGGTGAAGCCCATTACATATAGTGTTGGTAACAAGAATATGTTCACCAAGCTTGTACTCTAAAACCTTCATGAAGTTATAGCCCAATACTTCGGTAATGATGAGAAAGACATTCACTTTATGATTTTTATCTTTGTTGGCATTTGGGTAAGACTTTAAACATGGCTTGTTGAATGGTGAGGAGATCATGATCATATATCACATCAATCACTTGCAGAGTGGAGTCATTCTCTTGTACTATTTGACTAAGTGTTAGTGGTAGAGACCTTAATTTGGGTGTTGACACTAGCCATTTGTTCCGATGCTTGTCTATGTCCTTGACAATCTTTCATATTATGAGCATAATCTTGATCCTTAGTCGCAATATTTTGATCGATCTACTTTACAACCTATGAAAAAGCAAATGCCTAAAAGGAAAGTAGCACCGATAGCTAGAGGAAGAAGATGTTGGAGAAATGGTCACACTAGAGGGGGGGTGAATAGTGTGTTATTTAATCTTTTAGCCTAATTTTAATTTTAATCATTTCATAAACTACTTAGGCAATTTATCAATTCAAGAAATAAGATGAAACAATAAATACGACAATTAAGTACAAACACAAAAGCGAATGCAAAAACAATTATTTATTATAGTTCGGCAACACCGCCTGCCACAATGTCATAGACTACATATAAAAAATGTCTCTATAGTTCATCTATCCTTGAAGTATCATTTATATTATAAGTGATGCCTTATAATTAAAATCCTTGAGGTTAATTTCAGTGTGTTTATTTTGTTCATAGCGTCCCCAACTTGGGACAGCACAACAAACAATTTCAGCTTGAAGCCAAAAAATTTCAGCAATTAATAAATTAATTACAGCATCTAATAATTCAATTTCTGCAAATAATAATAATTTAATTACAACACCTAATAAATCAATTCCTGCAAATAAACAATTTAATTACAGCACCTAATAAATCAATTTCTGTAATAAATAATTTAATTACAGCACTTAATAAATCAATTTCTGTAACAAATAATTTAATTACAGCACCTAATTAATAAATCAATTCCTGCAATTAAATAATTTAATTACAGCGCCTAATTTCCTAATATCCTAACAACAATATAATTTCCATTACCATTGAGCACATCAATACTTATGATCAATTAGCTTTTAGGTATGCCTTCAATGAACGGATGACCTGCTTCCTGGAGTAACTCATTCATGGTTCCATGAATATTTATCTTAGAAAAGAAGATAATTGATTTCTTTTAGGATGCCACTGCAGCATACTATGTTCGACCTTCTTAATATATTGCAACAGTTTTTTTTTTTTTTTTTGTCCTATCTCCACTATAAATTACGCCAAGTTTGCATATGAATAGATGATCTTACTTAAAAGGTCTTTGAATCGGTTGCTACAATTTAAGCAATTAACAATTACAGAAATTGTAGATATAAAAGAGCAGCTTCATTAAGATAGCAAATGAAATATCAATGGAGGAATAATAGCGGTCAGGAACATTATTCAGACAATGCAATAACATAAAATTTCCAATAAGAACATAAAACTTTAAAGCCAAAAAAACCATTTGCAATGTAGTCTATGAAATAGGAAGGATGTTTCTTTTAGTGGAGTTAATCTCAATTGAAGACTCAATTCAAGGATTTAATCTCGAATTCAAGAACCAATCAAGAAAAAAAATTCAGATTTTTCCACCTCAATTAGGGCCGGCAGCCATAGAGAATTTACAAGGGATTGAGGAGAAATCCACTCACCTTAACTAACGAAATGAAGGGAAGTAGACAGGGATGAAGCCTCGCACGACGATCTCCGATGACAGCGAGCAACTCCGGCCAAAGCTAGGTGGTGACACCTCCCCTCCTCTTCCTTGCGATGGCGTGCATGCGGCGCTGAGGGTGGGGGTTTATAAACCCTCCCCCCTTTTTTCTTTTTTCTTTTTCCAATTCTATCATCCTCTCACTTAAACTCTTAACCCGACTTGAGTCGTATTCGAGTCGAGCTCCGATCGAGTCCGCGAACTCGGCTCAACCCGAAATAAATCCAACAGCCCAAAAATATCTTAATTAACAAAAATTAAGAGCACTTAAATTATTAACTACTCACCCGAGCCCTTAAATTTGCGCCAGCTCGTCACTCGCCTCAGCTCGTCACCGAATTAGCCGGATAAAACAACAACGAAAATATTTGTTAAAATTTTTAGGTATTACATTATTGAGAGAATTAGAGTAGAAGGGTGAAACCCTCGGCCAACAGAAGATGCATAGAGCCCTCTAATTCTTCTAATCCACCATCACAACCTTACCATATCCACACAAATGATGACATTCTCAATGCTTCATTTGAACCACCTAGCAAATCATCAATAACTATGGTTTGCTCGAAAGATGTGCTATTATTCAATCAAAGGAGGCTCATTGCCCTATGATATGCTCTTCATTTTCTTATGGCTCGTTTGCTTTGTTAAATATGATAGGATACAAAGGTTAACAAATGAGTTGGTATTCTGGTGTTCACCATTTATAATATTGGATCGGGTCCAGAAGCGCCCACACTCATGAACCACACTCAAGTCAAGCCAAACACCATCTAGCTCAGGGACTCCACCCGGCAAAACAAGGACACCCACGTCCTTCATTAATTACCAAGGATACGACAATAATGAGCCCGACATCTCTGGGATAAAGCTCGACCAATTCCAGGTAGATCCCTATGATATTCTAGGAGACATCCCTAACCTGCACTATAAACAGACACGACACACATCTGGTATCCCTAACCTGATCGTAGGTTCTGCGTCTGGCGGTCGACCCGTCGGTCAATTGCACAGAGAGAAAATGGCATCAGTCGCTCGAGCGATCGATCGGCCAATCGATCAAGCGTTTGTAACAGATAGTTTTTTACCCGTTGAGCTGCCGTTTCATTGAGAGGTATAAATATCATTCATCTAACCTCTAAAACTTCACTTCTCCCACTCTTACAGATTTGATTGAGCCTTCTAAACGGACATTTGAGCCTTCAAAGGATTGATCAACAACGCTTTGTTCTTCCATGAACATTTTCTCAAGCACCCACCTTTCTTTCTCAACTCGGGTTTTAATACGAGATCTATTTCTTGGCGAGTTGAAGGCGTCGAAGGCTTGGAAAAGAACACTTGATCTTGGTTTCATTTCTAAGCTCTTTTCATTGTAATTTTAACTATTTATTTGAACTTGTCTTTATTAGATTTGAGATTGTGAAGACCTAGGTTGTTAGGTCTTGTGTGGAAATGGTATCCTTGGTATAGAAGGAGTACAGCCACTTGTGTAAACAAAGTTTACTAGGATTAGTTGAGTTGTCCCTTAGGTTGAGGTGGAAGAGTGCTCTCGGTAAGAAGGCGGAGACTTCCGGGTGTGGAAGTACCTTAGGTTGAGAGTGAGACTCTTTGAGTCAAAGTCCTTTGTGTAAGGGAAACATCATTAATCTAGTAAAACTAAGTTTGGAAATCCTAAACGGGGTGCTTAGGTAGTGGAGTAGGCATTGGGGCCGAACCACTATAAATTTATGTGTTTGCATTGATTTATTGGTTGTATTTATTGCTTTACTATTTATCACTTCCGCATCTAATCATTTAATCGTAAATTGCCTAAATAAGTAATCATACGAATAAAATTGAAATTAGGCAATAAGAATTAGATAACACACTATCCATCCCCCCCCTCTATTGTTGCAATTTCGACTACATTTGTTGTCAGAGTGGGTCATGGATTGAGATTTCAGTCTCGATCCGAAAATGGCACTAGAGTTGGTAGCGTCTACACCTCCTAGGTTCGATGTGTCTAACTTTGGTCTTTGGAAGGGTAGAATGTACACTTTCCTAAAGACTCAAGGCTTAGGTGTTTTTAATATGGTAAAGTCAAAATACATAAAACCTAAGGAAAATATGAATGCATGGACCCAAGAACTAATTGATAGGTTTGAATTAAATGCTAAAGCTACAAACTGCATCTTTTGTTCTTTGGAAAATAATGTCTTTGAAAAGATCATGCATTGTACTTCCGCATTCGATATTTGGGCTATCTTAAACATGCTTTATAATTTTGCAAAAACCGAAGAGCTCAATATATTTGATGAGGGGAGTAATGACAATTGTCATCCACCCAATACTAATATGGTTTTTGAAGCCCATAATGCCTCTAGTCATAGGAGCACTAAAAGTCGGAAAAGGAAGGTGATTGCCTTGTGTGCAACGAAAAGGGCATGTGAAGAAGAATTACCCTACCACGAAAAACAAGGCAAAGAGAAGGTCAAATGCTTCCACATCATCCTACTCAAGTGAAGCATCCTCCTTTCATGACAATGAAGCCATCTCAAAAGAATGCCTCATGAATGATAACAATGAGGTACACTCCAGTTCTTCTAGTCATGTTAATAATAATGATAGTATTAACTCATCTAGTTCTCATGATTTTGATGAATTGATGGATGAGTATAAAATCATGTATGCCTTGCTCTTAAAAAAGGATAAGGAAAACAAAAGGATTAAAAATAAGAATTCTAGACTTAGTTCATATGTGCATGCTCTAGAATTAGAAAATGAGAAATTGAAATCTAGCTCATTTGATCCTTGTTGAAACTTGAGCTTAAGGACTTAAAGCTTGAAAATGAAAACTTGAAAAATGGTTTCAAAATTAAGAATGAGATTTTGAAAAATGAAAACTCAAAAATCAAAAAAGAAAATTATATGTTGAAATCTCAAATGCATGCTTTACATAACTCCATGATTGATTTGAAAAATGAGGTTCTAAACCTAAACAAGAAAATGAATGAAATGAAAAATATTTCCTCATTTAAGAATTTTTAATAGAAATGATTTTTCAAAAAGGAATATTTATGCTAAAAGAAAGGATCACAGGTTTTGCGTCTGGTGGTCGACCCGTCGGTCGACCGCAAATAGAGAAAATGGTAGCGGTCGATCGGTCGGTCGATCGGTCGGTCGACCGGCCAATCGACTGAGCATTTGTAACAGATAGTTTTCTACCCGTTGAGCTATCGTTTCTTTGAGAGGTATAAATATCATTCATCTAACCTCTAAAACTTCACTTCTCCCACTCTTACAGATTTGATTGAGCCTTCTAAAGGGAGATTTGAGCCTTCAAAGGAATGATCAACATCGCTCTGTTCTTCCGTGAACATTTTCTCAAGCGCCCACCTTTCTTCCTCAACTCGGGTTTTAATACGAGCTCTATTTCTTGGCGAGTTGAAGGTGTCGAAGGCTTGGAAAATAGCACTTGATCTTGGTTTCATTTCTAAGCTCTTTTCATTGTAATTTTAACTATTTATTTGAACATGTCTTTATTGGATTTGAGATTGTGAAGACCTAGGTTGTTAGGTCTTGTGTGGAAGTGGTATCCTTGGTGTAGAAGGAGTAAAGCCACTTGTGTAAAAAAAGTTTACTAGGATTAGTTGAGTTGTCCCTTAGGTTGAGGTGGCAGAGTGCTCTCGGTAAGAAGGCGGAGATTTCCAGGTGTGGAAGTGCCTTAGGTTGAGAGTGAGACTCTTCGAGTCAAAGTTCTCTTTGTAAGGGAAATATCATTAATCTAGTAAAACTAAGTTTAGAAATCCTAAGCGGGGTGCTTAGGTAGTGGAGTAGGCATTGGGGCCGAACCACTATAAATTTTTGTGTTTGTATTGATTTATTGGTTGTATTTATTGCTTACTATTTATCACTTTCTCATCTAATCATTCAATCGTAAATTGCCCAAATAAGTAATCATATGAATAAAATTGAAATTAGGCAATGAGAATTAGATAACATACTTTTCGGCCCCACTCTAGTGTTGCCATTTTGACTACAGGTAACTCTTTACCGATCACATCACTATGTGACTTCCATATGTTTTTGCCTCTAGGGCATCCAAGCCCTAGTTGAGTCGGACCCATCATTCATATGCCCTAGTGAGAAAACAACCACCCTTGAGTGTAGCTCAACAAGGTAAGTCACCTTCAAGCCGATAGCAAAGACACAAGTCGGATACGTGCCTTATGAGGTACAATATGTCTATCAGCACAAAAGGCCTTGTGTGTACACAACAAACCCGTTATGACAATTGTTCCTCATAACTATGGAAGACGTGACCGATATTCTTAACATCTTAGCCATTCTGTTAGGGACTTTTCGATTTGCCCGAGCAACGACGAATCATGGTGGAATGTTTACTATATGTTTGTAAATATGTTTTCGTGTCCATGTAATTTTGCCTTTTATTATAGTTCGTACTTGTAAAATCTCTTGTGCGATCCCCGGGTGCCCACGGTATGAGTTGGATACATTTTGAGGTCATTCGACGCTTGGTGAGTGCGTTACGGCTAAGCCAAGCAGTTTTGCTGCATTCGTCAAGGTCGTGGCCATAAAAAATCACCATCTTGCATGACCATGATTTTTTCATGCTCCTCGTGCTTTTGGGAACCTTGGGGATGGCACTTGGGGGTTAGGGGTCTCTTGTATAATGTAGGAGAGCGTTGGCAAACAAAACGGTTGTCCTGGGCGGAGACCAATGAGTGGCCCATATGGGCATGCGACATGTCGATCTTCGCCCAAGACAATTGCGGAGCTCGTCCTACACCAAGTTGTATATTTTGTTGTGTCTATAGTTCTTTAGTTGTTGTTTTACTATACGCCTTCAATACCATTCGGCCAACATGGTCTTTTTGGGGCGCGGATATGGAGCGCAAGGTTGGCACGTGGACCAATATATGCCCCGTGATGTTAAGTAGGGAAGCTCAATTCGGGATGGATTCGATATGATAGGCTTATCCCTTGCACGGGATGCAAGGATGCCGCATAGGTTCTTTCGCACTAAATAATTGGCCCATGACAGTTGGTATTAGAGCAAAGTTGGTATGAGAATGAGAATTGCAAACCTCCAACAGAGAATGCCCTCGATGTAGACATAGCCGACGTACATTCCATTTGTGACACTCGAGTTGCTGATGCAGTGAACCCAGTTGATGAACCTTTCGACTGTTGTATTCGGGGAGGCAAGCATGCATTGATTGATGTGAAGATTGTGACTTTTGCACAGGGCGGATGTGCCCCTAAGACGTAAAGTCATTTTCACGCAGAGCATATGGCTCTTAAGTCGTGTGTGTAGAGCAGATATCTCAAAAGACACATAGTGGTGCGTAGAGCAGACTCTCTCATAAGACGCAAAGTCCTGCGCACAGCAGATCTTCAGTAAGACGCATATGGTGTGCAAAGCAGACTCTCTCATAAGACGCGAGGATAGTGCACAGGGCGTTGTCCCCTAAGATGCAGCGCAGAGCCGATGGCTCGTTAGTCGCCAAGGATGGTGCGCAGGGCGATGTCCCCTAAGACGCAGCACAAAGTCGATGGCTCGTGAGTCACCAAGTTTGCGCGCAGGGCTGATGACCCCTATGATGCAGCGCATAGCATATTGCTTGTGAGATGCCAAGTTGGTGCGCAGGGCTGATGTCCCCTAAGTCGCAAGGTTGGTGCGCTTATCAAGACAACCTTTAAGATGCAAGATTGAAAAATCTGAACCAAGCACTAGTGAAGAACAGTTGTGGTGTGGCAGCAATGCTCTTAGTGCGGAGAGTTGGTGGACGTTGTGATCTGATTGGAGAAAATCCGTCAAGTCGTAATTCCAGGAGCGGCATAAGACTTGTAGCTCGTTTAGATGTGCACGAAGGAGGGCGCCATGACCTCTGCGGGGGACGAGTGAGCAAGCAGTGATCCGTAAGAGTTGAAGCTCATTGAGATGGGCTCGAAGAAGGGCGCAATGACTCCTGTGGGGGGCAAGTGAACAAGCAGTGATCGACTCAAAGCTGCGATGGAGACAATGCTTTAGTGTGGTGCGGCCACGGAACTACTCATCACTTGGGTGTTGAACAATGACACCCAGATGTTATCCGAGATAAGCATTGCTCGAATGCTCATTAAGTCTGGGACTTTTCATTGCCCAATAAAAAAGGAACTTGGTGAATTGAGTAATCTTTTCTTGGGTTCCTTCACGCGAGCGTTGCTCAACGGTGCTCGTGTGCCCCACAAAGTCTGGACCCTCATAGCCCAGCAACACCGAGACTTGGTGAACCCAGTAGCTATTTCTCGGTGTCCATTCAAACGAGCGTTGCACAACGACACTCGTTTGCTCCACAAGTCTGGGACTTTCATTGCCCAGCAACGAGTTTGGAAATCTTAAAGCCCTTTCTCGCAACAACAAGAGATGATGAAATTCAATGATGTTCCAATTAGTCATTTCTTGGTGATGGACTTTACGACGAAATTTGAAATGTTGCGGCGCCATTGCGGCATGTCGTTACTCAGGCGATATTCCCTTCGACTACTTGTGAAGAATTCACTTCAGCAATTGCAGCCTGTGCCAGAAAGGCGATGCGGCCGAGGCGAGTTCGACGAGGACGTCAAAGCTTGAAGTGGTGGAGGATGTTAGGGACTTTTTGATTTGCCCGAGCAACGATGAATCATGGCGGAATATTCCCTACATGTTTGTAAATATATTTTCGGGTCCATATAATTTTTCCTTTTATTATAGTTCGTAGTTGTAAAATCTCTTGTGCGATCCACGGGGGCCCACGGTACGAGTTGGATACATTTCGAGGTCATTCAACGCTTGGTGCGTGCGTTACGGCTAAGCCGAGCAGTTTTGCTGCATTCGTCAAGGCCGTGGCCATGGAAATCACCATCTTGCATGACCATGATTTTTTCATGCTCCTTGTGCTTTTGGGGACCTTGGGGGTGACACTTGGGGGTTAGGGGTCTCTTGTATAATGTAGGAGAGCGTTGGCAAACAAAATGGTTGTCTTGGGCGGAGACCAACGAGTGGCCCATATGGGCATGCGACATGTCGACCTTCGCCCAAGACAATTGCGGAGCTCGTCGTACACCAAGTTTTATATTCTGACTTGAGTGTCGGAGTATCTTTTGCAAGTCCCCCTGTGACTCGAATGACCTACACTAGAGGGGGGGGTGAATAGTGTGTTTACTAAAAACTTAACCTAAATTCGGTTTCAATTAATTCTTGATTACTTAGGCAAGTGCTCAAATAACTAGATAAATGCGAAAGCAAGGTAAATATGGCAATTGAGGAAACACAAGTAAAAATAATGCAAACAAAGAGATTTATAGTGGTTCGGCCCAAATGTCTACTCCACTACCAAAGCACCTCACTTAGGATTTCCCACTTAGCTTTACTAGATTAATTTATTTCCTTACAATGATGCATTTATACCGAAAAATCTCCGCTCTCAATCCGAAGGCACTTCCACACTCGGAAGTCTTACAATGATGAATCAATGAAAAATGAAGGCTCAATCAAGGATAGATGATGAAACTAGGGTTTTGAGATGAAAGCAGCACAATCAAAGCTTTAGTATCACATATAATGGCTCAATAATAATTAACAGATCAAAGAAAGGTTGGGGTTATGTATTTATAGGGAAGCAAAGGGTGAAGCTTGGGTAAACTACACTCAACGACTCAAAAAATAGTCGTTGAGATTCCGTTGGTCCGAGGTTTGGTCGACCGAACCTTTGGCCGGTCAACGGACAAACCTTCGGCCGATCATCGATTGAATCTCTACTGTGTGTTTTTAGACCTAGTTCGGTCACTTGTCGGTCACAGGTCGGTCGACCGAACAGTCAACCAAACCTTCGACCAAAACTGCACTGTATGTAATCTTCAGCAAGGTCTGATCTTTCACAAGTCTTATTTTTTATTAACTTTATTTATTTTTATTTTTCATTAACTTTCAAACATACATGTTAAATAATGAAGTACCCACATTTGAATTCAATAAAAATATCAAAAAAATTAAAATCCTTAAGGATCATAATCTAAATTTTGGGGTCTAGTACTAATTTATGGAAATTAGAAATTTTAAAATCTCTCAGGTCAAATATGGATAGGTTAATGATTTCTAAAAGTTCCTTTAAAGTAGGTCTTTAATTTGTTTCTAACTAAGGAACAATTATCGAGACTTTTGGTGCAAAGAAAATGTCTAAATCATGTAGCTCTCCAATGAGCTCCCTAGACTTAGAAAATTTCAAGGCTGTTTTTTTATTTCTTTGGGCTTTTAAGTTTTCGGGGTTTGGGTTTTGGTTTCTGAGTTCTTATGCATCAAATAGAGGATATACATATTATATAGACACTCTAGACCTAGACTCAAACTTCTCCATGAATCCCGAGTGTCCTTGCCGATTTCTCTGATTTATTTGATTTTTTCAATCGGGGACGTCGGTCGCATGAAAACCGATATGGATCCTGAAAATATTTCTTGCTCAAATATTAGTTTCATGTTTGTTATCATCAAAACCAAAATTAAGACCAAGGTTGAAAATCTTAGGCCAACACCCCCCCTGCCAGAGTTGCACTTAACCAGGAGACGCACCAGATCGAACCGCATCACTCTAACTTCAGGCAAGAACAGGTGTGACCCTTGGTTTCAGGGAGAAAAGCTTATAAATAGATACAATATCCTTTTCTACCAGACTCGGGATCCACATATCACCAAAGCTACTACTAAAGCTAAGAATACTAATGGTAATGTTATTGGTCAGAACATATCATTCAGCAAATGGTCAAAGATCTCGCCCACTACCTACTACAAACCGATGATGACAAGCTTTTTTAGAAAATGACGATGCATGGCACCTACACTTCTAGTTCCTTTTACTCCTCACTAACCTTTTGGGGTATTAATGATTTGGTCGCAATTGTCCTTCTAATTTCTAATTTCCCTGAATATTTCGATCGCGAACGTCGCACAAACCGACTTGTAACCTAAAAATATTTCTTCATGAAACCATTAGTTCCATGTTTGTTATCATCAAAACCAAGACTAAGACCTAGGTTGAAAACCTTAGGCCAACAATCTCTCCCTTTTTGATGATGACAAAGATCCTTAAGAAAATATTTTCAATAAAGCACAATGAAAGTCAATCATGGGATTTCTCCCCCCTATCTTCATGCATATCTAAATAAAAATTATTTTTCATGAAAACCAAAGCAAGCCAACACAGGGGATGAAAACTGTTGGTGAAATAACCACACTGGAAAGAGGGGTTGAATAAAGTGTTAGCTAATTCTAGGTTCGATTATCCATGTTTACTTGTAAACTCCATAACAACCAATTTCTATTTCTCTTGATATGAATGCTTGACAAGTATGTAAGAGTGATTCAAAAGCAAGTAGACAAGCAACACAAACACAATATGTATAGTGGTTCAGCAATAAAAATAGTGTTTCTCTAGGAATAAAAATAGTGTATTGGTGTTTCTCACCAATGATTCCTAAACCAAATCCTTTATAAAAATAGTGTTTCCCTAAGAATAAAATGAGGACTCATATCTCAACCCTTTGAGAAAGCCTTAACAACTATTCTTATAGCGAAACACAATTCTATAACTACCTAAGGTGTTTCTCTAGCACACCCTACAAGCTATCTTGGAAATCACAATCAAACAACTTAAGGAAAACAAGTTTAAGGAGCAAGAATATTAAATCAAACTTGAGAGCTCCTTTATTAGCCTTCAATCACTTCAACTCTTCAATGTGGCTAAAGGAATTCGATGTGAGAGTTGAACCGTGAAGAACGCCTTGAGAAGGATGTCAGCATTTGAGAGATAGGGCACACTTGAAGCCTTGAATGCTTGTATATGAACTCAAAAGAATAGTTAAGGAAGGTAGTGTTGGTGAAATGGCCTACACTAGAGGGGAGGGGGTGAATAGTGTGTTTGCTAATCTTAAGCCTAATTTCAATTTTAAACGTTTCTTACAAATTTTAGGTTAATGCTCAAATCAATAAGATAAATGCGGAAGAGAATAAACGAGTAATCAAACACAACCAAGATAAGCAATGCTGACACAATGCGATTTATAGTGGTTCGGCCCCAATGTCTACTCCACTACCTAAGCACCTCGCTTAGGATTTCCAAACTTGACTTTACTAGATTATGAGTGTTTCCTTACAATAAGGAATTTACACCAAAGTGTCTCCGCTCTCAACCTAAGGCACTTCCACACCCGAAAGTCTACGCCTTCTTACCGAGAGCACTCTTCCACCTCAAACCCTAAGATACAACAATCACGAATCCTTGTAAATCAATCTACTTGGTGGACTTATGTATCAAACACAAAGGCTACCACCCAATCTAACAAACCTAACAACCTAGGATTACACAAGCTCAAATACAATGAAATAAACAATAATCAATCCAAAGTATACTTAGCTCCAAAAGAAACTCCCTTGTCCTCTTGATGCCTCAAGGTGATGAATCAATGATGTTTAAAGGCTATATCAAGCACTACTACAATTATCGCAGTCACCGGCGGCTCATGCCATGGCTGAACCGTAGGTGACGACTATTACGGACAGTGTGGACCGTGGCAAAACGCCGCCACTGATAAGTTCATCTCAGATAAGTTATGACGACTTGTGTTAGCCGTCACAAGTAATCAGCAGCGACAGCCATGGGCACTGTCGGTGATTTAAATAAATTAGTGACCGCCGAGCCGTCACTAATTTAAACACATCAACCACGGCTCAAAGCCATCGGTGATATTATTAGCAATCGTGATATTTGGTGCTGCCCAAGCCATAAGCCATTTATGATACGCTTTGAGCCGCAGCCTAGTGACGGCCAACTGTGTGTAAGTCGTGGCTGAAGTTATATCCTGTAACTGAAAAAAATTAAAAATTTGAAAATTCAGGTATACAATAATATTTATACATTACAATTTATTTACAGCCAAAATTTGCAACTACAAAACATCATACACATACATTTTCAACCAATCATACAAGTTTTACTTAAATATCATTAATCTAAGCCTCAAACCAGAGGCAAACAAGTATCAAATATCAAATGTAAAGTATATATACAACTACAAAGTACATTAATAACTATAAGCCTCAAACGAAGGCAAACAAGTATCAAAATATCAAATGTAAGTATATGAACATCTATCAAGTATCTAAGTCTCAAATGGAGGCTAACAAGTATCAAAACATTATCAAAATACAATAAACCAAAATCTCACGGCTGTGGTGGAGGCGATGGAGGTGATTGGGTCGGGAGGGTCAACTGGGTCGAGGAGGATGACGATTGGAACATCATCTGTAGAAGGCCCGAGTTAGATGCAATCTGAGTAAGTAGGGCCTGCATGTTTTACATCATCTGTCTCAAGTCATCGTTCGTCCTTCTCTGCTCCATCGCATCTCTTTTCTCCTCCATCGCTTGCCTCTACTCCTCCATCGTCACTCTCTGCTGTGTTAGCTCCATCGCATCTCTTTGCTCCTAGCCACCTATGGCCTCGACCCATGCTCCTACGTCAAACTCCTACGGCGTGCCTCTGCGCTCTATCACGGTACGCGTGTATGTCTCCTACACGAGTTTATATTTTAAATACTATATATATATAAACTATAAATATAAATTGCGTAAATCAAATAGACATAAATACTTACCATGATGATCGAGGCTCTGCTATCAACGTAGTCCCCCGCTCCTTGTCGCCGATGGTGAGTGCGCTCAAACACCTGCATCTACAAGGGGCGTTGGACAGTGTCATCCTCCGCCACCCGCATCTTACATTAGAAAATAAATACAATAGTATACACAATATATAATTTAATTAAGAGTAAGGAAATTATACATACCATACGACACTCATGCACCGCAAAAGACATGGAGCCACTAGTGTGGCGTGCCCCCGTGCCATCCCCCTCGGACATGCGGTTTCTCGACACTGTCCGGGAGACCTCCTGCCACTCAGGCTTGTCCCACCACTCAACAAGCTGGTCCAACACAGGTCCAGGAATCCACTTGAGTGTGTGTCCCTGAATTTGTGTGGCCCCAGCTGCCTCATCACGATTTTACGAGCATGGTGAAGCAGCCCGTTGTAGCGAGCGTGGGCAACGCGCTCCCATGCAGCCTCTACAAAAGTAGTCTGGTCCTCCGGCCATGTATAATGAGCCTGCAAAAAAATAAATAAATTATTATCGATCGATATTTAACATTAACATTAACATTAACAAAAAAAAATATACTTACTGAGAACTCTCACCATAATAAATTCATATGCTCACGGAGCACGTGAGACCATGTAGGCCACGCCCCGTGCATGAACTTTCGGATCGTCCCCGCTATCATGCGTGGGGCGTCCTCCTGCTCAAACCTGCACCAAATATAGTACAATTCTATATTATGATATATTGAATTATAAATAAATTATAAGGAATAATTAATGCATCTATTTACCTGCATCCACGCACACTAACTGATCTGCGCGACTTTCCCTCGAGTGGTGGAGGGAGAATTTTGTTAGGCCCTCGTGGCTTACGTCTTTGTGTCGATGGGTCTGGATCGACTGAAGGGATGGTGGCCAGATCAGGTGAGGGAATAGTGGATGGATCAGGTGGGAGGATGGTGGCCAGATGTGGGGGGATGGTGCCCGTAGGTGGGGGGGAGGGGGGGGGGGTGGCCGGATCAAGTGGGGGGATAGTAGGTATTAGTGAAGGGTCAGGGGTGGCATGTGGTAATTGTCGAGGGGTTACTCCTGCGAGGAATGCCTCTTCAGGAACACACTTCTCGAACCATAGCTGTAAAAATGAGTATAATTAAATTATCTATAATAGATTAATAGATATATTTAATAATTGAATATATACTTCACATTTACAATTATTCATTATCGTCATCATCATCCGTGTAATACTCTTCTAATTCCTCTTATTATGTATCAGAATCTTCAAATTCTTCTTCTTATCCCTCATCATCATTCTGTCTTTCTTCCTCAACTTCATTATCATCGTCATAAACATATTCTACTTCCAATTGAACGAACTTTCTGTCATCATCCTCATCATCCTCGAATATTGCACTAACTCGATCGACTTCGGAAGGATCCTCTTCTTGATAGAAGTCATCTGTCAGCTCATTCTCTCCAGCTACCGGGTCAATTTTTCCTCTCGCTTTAGTCTTATAGACTATACGTCAATCTTTCATATCTTTCTTTCGAGACAGATACTGCATATAATATACTTGTTCAGCTTGAGATGGCTCATTTGAAGCCAATTTTGATTTGTAATTGACCTCGACCAATTTCTTCTTTGCATGAACTCTCATGCCCCTATCCCTTGTATCGAACCAATAACATTTAAAGAGGGCAACTAATTTCCATTCGGGAAATTGCAATTCTATGACTTCTTCCAAAAATCTGTAAAAGTCAACATCACATTCAGCATACGTTGTCCCTTTGACCGAGACCCCGACATTCATAGTCTTCTTTGTAGATGAATATTCAAGTGTGTGAAATTTATATCCATTAATAAAATAACCATAATTACGCTGTGAAATTTGTAGATGAATACCACTTCACACAGAAGACCAAACACAGTTTAAATAACAGTTAAAATACAATTGAAAAGAGCTAAAGAATGAAACCAATAGAGAAAGCTCTTTTGCAATCCTTCAATCCTTCAACTCGTCAAGGGGTAGAGCTTGAGTCAACACCCGAGTTGAGGCAGCAGCTGGCGCTTGAAGAATGAACTCGACGGAGAAGCATAGCGCAAGCTTTAAATCTTTTAGAAGGCTCTAAATCTTGCTTTTGAATACTCAATGAACTCTATTATAATCAAGGAAGAGTGTTAGAAAATTTATATGAGGGTATATTTATACCCTGGTGAAGAAACGACACTCAACGGATGGAAATCTATCCGTTGTAGGCCGTCGGTCGACCGGTCATCCGACCGCTGCAATTTTCCCTGTGGTCGGTCAACCCGTCGGTCGACCGACGCGCGCAGCGTCTTTGACTATTCGCAGGTCGGTCGATCGCCAAGCCTACTGCCCATTTTGGGCTTCGGTCGGTCGACCGAACCTGAGCTGAAAAAGGCAGACAGCTTATGTTCTGCCTGGTTCTTCTGGTTCCGTTTTCACCAAGTCTACTTAAATAACTTTATAACATAATAACTTTAAAACGTAAATGTTATATAAGGATTTTACTCCATTTGAGTTCAATAAAAATATCTAAAATATCAAAATCCCTAAGGATCAAAATCTAGTTCTTGGGATCTAGTATAAAAATGAAATTTCCTAATCTTACGGGTCAAATAAGGATATACTAAAGGCTTCTAAAAAATCTTAAAAAATACCTCGTTATCTAGTTTTTACCCAAGGAATAATTACCGCCATTTTTTATTTCAAGAAAAGGTTTGGATCATATAGCCCTCCAAGGAGCTCCCTAGTCTTAGTGAATTTCAAGGCGGTCCTAGAATTTCATGGTTTGGAGTTTGGGATAGATTTTTGGGTTTCTTATGCATCATCATGAGGATTACATTAATTTCTAGACACCCTAAACCTAAACTCCCTTTCTTGAAGATTCCCAAGTGCCGACGAGTATCCTTGTCGATTTATCCAATTTCTTCGATCGCGGACGTCGCGCACTAACCGATATGGAACCTGAAAGATATTCTGAATGAAATCATTAGTCTCATGTTTGTTATCATCAAAACCATCAAAACTGAGATTAAGGCTAAGGTTGAAAACCTAAAGCCAACAATCTCTCCCTTTTTGATGATGACAAACATCCTTAAGAAAATATACATATTAAAGCATATATGGATATCAACTAAAGGATTTCTCCCCCTATCAACATGCATATCTATAAGAATAAACTTCCCCTATCTATATGTATGGATTTCCTATATTTTCCTCCCCTTTACCTATACATTTCTCCCCCTTTTGACATATATTTTTCCCTATAGACTTTACCTAATTTTCTCCCCCTTTTGACATCAATCAAAAAGGGTAAGAAAGGTCTATCTATTCAAAGGGATGAAACACAAATAACTTTTCATGAAGTTGAGACTCTAAAGATGTTTTACATGAAACATGAAGATCTCAACCAAAGGGATGGAAAAACAAATATTTAACTTAGGATGGTTTCATTTGACATATGCATGAAAGACATGAAAATGCTAAGTCTCAAGTTTTGCTATCTACTCATGTTTTCTCAAACTTAGGCATCTAGACATTAAACATGAGATAATGTAAGTCTATGAATCAAGTTTGGGCTTAAGATGAAATTTTTAAGTTATTTTGTTGACTTAGGTCAACCTATATTTCAAGATTTAAAGAAAATCAAACTTTTAAGTTTATACAAAATCATATTTTTGACAAATATTTTTGAAACTAATTTTTGGATGAAAATTTTTGATACCAAATATTGAATGGTCATTTGAAATACATGAATAAAGTTTGAACTCAAAAGAATTTTCAAAGACCATTTTTCATCCTATATTGATTTTAATGAAACCACTAGATATTTCTAGCTATCATTCAAGAATTCAAAATAATTCCTAGAAATAATTTTACTCAATCAATGGTGTGAATGATATTAGAAACATAATCAAAGTGGTATACACAAACTTTTATTTGAAATTTTTGAAAAATCAAAGTATTGAAACAAAATTGATATTTATAAAAGATAATACTTTTCATTTTGAAAATCCAACTTCAAAATTCACTATAAATTAGATTCTTGATGTAACTTTTTGAAACATTTACACAACATACTAGATTTTTCAATGAATGTGTAGTTTCAAGAATCATCTCAAAATGATTTTTCTATATTATTCTAGAAATAACTGAAATTGATGCCAAAAGTAGGTTGAAATGATATTTTTGCAATTTTCAATTATTCTTAAAACTTGTTCAATTTTCATTCAAACTTTCATGACACCACATGATGGTCATGTAAAGAGTATATGTCAAGTTTGAAATGAAAATTATGTCCTTAAGTCAAGATATCAACCTAGTATGGTTTTATTCAAAACTAAACTAGTTTTACTGAAACTTGCTAAGTTTCAATCTTAATATTTACTCATGATTTTTCAAATTTAAACTTATTGATACCTAATATGAGTAAATCTAAACATGTTCCACAAATATGGATTGAAAATGAGACCTTTAGGTCAACTTGTTGACTTGAGTCAACTTGGTTCAAGAGAGGTAAGCATGAATTGACCTTTATGTCATTTTATCCATATTCATATGATTTTTTCACAGTAAGTGCTTGGAAACATGTCATACCTATTCCTAAACATATTTATGAAGTTTGGAACTTAAAATGAAATGACCAAGTCGATTTGTTGACTTGGGTCAAACCTTTTTAAGCTTAAGTCCTCTTAATTTACTTAGTTATCAATTTGCTCAATCTCTTATGAATTTTCAATTTTAAGCAAATGACAACTAATCATTAACACACATAAACATGTTCATCAAATTTTCAACTTAAGATGAAGTCTCTAAAGAAAAGTATTAACCTAGTTCAATTTCATAAATATCATAAATATCATAAATATCAAGAAAAGTTTGAAAACCTAAAGCCAACATTGAGTGCTCGGCCGAACTAGGGGAACCTTGTTCAAGGTTAGGCCGAGCAAGATGGGGGAGAGAACTTGATCTAGAATTTATCTATGGTAGGTCACAAGCTTAAATGCTAGGGTTCGTGGTAAAAAAAACCCCTCTTCTCCTACCCTTGTAGGCTCGGCCGAGCAAGCCATGCCTTGCTCAAGGTTCAGCCGAGCCAAGTAGGGAGAAAGGTGATCGGAGGGGACTAACCTTCACACTTGGAAACATTGGATACATTAGGGAACGAGGGTCACCTCGATCAACAAGTATAATTAAGATGAGAAATAGGAAAGACACCAATTAAGGAAACCACCACCTTAGTGCATATATGTATACATACACTTAGCGACATTAAGAGGTAGCAAATATTTCCAAGATTTTTCCTTATCAATTACTAATGCTAGTAATGAATTGCCATGATAGATTTAATGTTACCTTGCTGGAATTTTATGATTAAATGCAGAATTTAATTATTTCATGTTGTAATCATGTGGTTATTCATGGTAATAGTGGTAGATTAACTTCCTTATGACCTAAGGGTTGTGACACGTATATACTAGGTCATTCTACACTTATGACATGTAGCTCACACTAGCAAAAGTAGCAATTGACACTAGATG
The DNA here is from genome assembly GCA_034359265.1 of Canna indica. NCBI lineage: Eukaryota > Viridiplantae > Streptophyta > Magnoliopsida > Zingiberales > Cannaceae > Canna > Canna indica. The sequence goes on from CP136892.1 coordinate 20,847,754, forward strand.
ACTAGTAGTGTGCGGATGGTAAGGCCCGAAATAAAGGGCTGAACACGGGTGGACGCCCGGGATGTTAAATAAGGAAACTCTAGGACATTTTGATTGTGTGAAGTGATTGTGATGGTCTGCCGAGAAGCATGGATAGTCGGAATGACTAATGCTTGACTCGGCCAGTGATTTAGGTCTTGAGGTTGCACCGGCGGGCCTGCTAGGTGTCAGACACCCAGTTGGGTGGGACTAGCTATCCCTAACCTGGTAGATGTTCGGAGACTAGCAGACCATCCCAGTCGACGGCTTGGAGATTTCCTTGATTTACTTGTGTGTTATGAAGGCCGTACGGCCAGTATGTTACTATCTTTTTGTGGTAGGGCTAGTTAGGGTTGAGCCACTAGATCATGAGCATGCCCTAAGGGTCGGGTGCCATGTGGCTTAGTTGGGCTGTTATAGCTAGTTGTTTGTATGTATGGCCTATACAGGATGACCCTTGAGGTCGGTTATCATATCAGAAGCAAATTATATCCCTAACTTTATATTTTGCTGCCTTATATATATGTGTGATTGTTGGAGATCTACGTGGAGGTTCAGAAGAACTGTTCACTGAGTCTCATGTGGACTCACGGTTTATTTTTCTTGTTTTGCAGAGCCCAATCAGTGAGTTGAGGCTTGGAGTCATGGTTCAGCTGGAGGGCAGGTAGTGGCGTAGATCTCGTAGCAGCGTCCAGTAGTCAATGTCTAGAGGTCTAGGACTATTGTTTTTTATACATTGAGAGTGTCTATTTGAAAACTTTTGGGGTTGTTTCATATTGGGGTTGTTGTTTCGTAACTTTTCCTTTTATTAAAAAATTGTGAACTTTCTTTAAAAAATTGAATAAAGCTGCATCGTTGTTTTTATTCACGTGTTTCCGGTTTTTTGTTAGTCAGTGTGTGTAGTATGCTTCGGGGTAGGACATAGACCCTGGCCGGTCACACGACCCTAAGTTGGGGTGTGACAACACCAAACTAAAATTAACCCTAACATTGATCGACGATGGCGATAACTCGGTCAACAACAAAGAGAGAAGAGAGGAAGGGTCAAACGTGAATACAAAAAAAAAAGGTTTATCACCGACGATCCCTGAGCCGTCGGTGAACTATGGATACCGATTAATTATATCATCGATGACTGACATAGCTCTCTCTAAGCCATCGGTGACGTGTTTTTTATTTTTGCGCCATCAATTAATAAGCGAAGGCTGTTGCTAGCCATGGATAATTACTTATATAACTGACGGCCCTTTTGACCCCGCTAAGTCGTCGCTACTACGTTATTTCATTTCAGATCCTATGTGAGCCATCAGCTATAAGCGACGACATTGGGCGGCCTTATAAAAGCTGCGACTGATTTGGTTACATCAGCCACGCCCGCTGAGGCTGTTAGAAAGTCATGAATTGTTCTGATGGCCCAGGCAGCCGTCGGTGAGCCCCATGGCTAATAACTATTATTCTAATAGTGAAGGAGTTGAGAGATCAAACTAGGGTTTCCCGAATGGTGGCTTAATGAAGCACAAGGATCTTCAAAATATAGCTCTAGGAAAGTTGGAATAAGTGTGGAAGGCTTCTCATGGCTGATATTTATAAGCCATGAGGAGAGATGGTCTCAATAACCATCCCAATGAGTAAAAATTTGGTCATTGGCGCCGCGCCCAGTCGGTGGCTAACCGATGGCCAGTCGACAGGCCGAGTGACCGGCCACCGACCGGAGCACACTACCCATTTTGGGCTGTGGCCTGACGGTGGCCGGCTGATGGCCGGTGGACCGACCCGTCGACCGCCCATCGGCCGGCACCCGGGAAATGAGTCATTTCGTGGATTTTTCTCGCGACGTTCATTTTTGAGTTTCGGGTTTCAAAGTATTGGGTTCATAAGCATCAATTTGAGAATTTACAACATATGCTAGACACCCTAAACTTAAACTCTATCTTCCGACGAAAACCCGAGCGCGTCAACTAACGTCCTTCCAATTTTCCGATTTCTCCAATATTTTCGATCACGGACGTCGAGCGCTAACCGACTTGGAATCTGAAAGTATTTCTCAATGAAATCATTAGTTCCATGTTTGTTATCATCAAAATCGAGATTAAGACCAATGTTGAAAATCTTAGGCCAACAATCTCCCCTTTTTTGATGATGACAAAATCCTTAAGAAAATATATATATTAAAGCACAAAAGATATCAAACATGGGATATCTCCCCCTATCAACATGCATAACTAAATAAATATACTCCCCCTATCTATATGCATGATTTTCCTATATTTTATTCCCTTTAACCTATATTTTTCTCCCCCTTTTGACATCAATAAAAAAGGACAAGAAAAGTCAATCGAAAGTAAAACATGGAATTCTTGTTTAAGAAAATTCTTTCAATTGGTATCAGAGCCAATCATGTTGAATCATTGAGAATTTTTATTCTACTTCGGAATTTATCTATTGTTTATCCTTATGATGCATGATGTTTGATTTCTTTGACACTATTCATGAACATTATGTCTTGTTCGTGTTTACTTGAAGAATTTACATGATGATGATATGAGTACAGCAGATGAGTTTTGCATTTTACAGTGCATTTTATTCACTGTTCATATTTACATGGAGAACTTACACGCTGCTTCGATGATTGCATCTACTGTTCATGTGTGTTTCTTCATTGTTTAAGAACAATAAATATAGAAGATTACACATGGCTTAGAAATAATTAAAAAAAAAATTGCTGCCGAAAGTTTTCATCCCCTCTTCTTCTTCTCTTCTCTCGCTGGCGCCAAAATTTTTCGCGCTCTCGTCCTCTCGTCGATAGCCCGACACCCAATCTTCTCTTCCCCTCATCAGGAACACGGTCTCATACCGATCGTGAGAAGGGGACGACTGGTATCGACTGTAGGAGGTGCGGCTTCTTCCACGATCAGAGAGGGGTTTGGAGCGTTGGTCTCGACTCCTTCCCATCTCTTCATCTTCCGATGGTGGATGGATGCCGACGTAGTTGACATCGGAGCAGATCGGGTGACTGCGATCCAGGAAGGGGAAGATGGCACCATCCCATTGGTGCTACTATGCTTCCGCCGTATAGAGAGGGACGGCTTGGTTGCTAGGTTGTATCTGGCCTGAGGAAGTGAATGTCGTCGATCCTCTCGCTACGCCGATTTGGTCTTCACATCATCGCTCGATGCTGTTGTGGTTGTCATCGGCGTATGACAGCGTGGTGATGAACTCGACGCAAGCAATACGGTGAGGAGACTCCAACGCCTCTGCATTCTCGTTGATGCCCGACGCCGGAGGAGGGTTTACCGGCGTCTCAAGAAGGGCGTAATCGGGCGGGCGCTGCATCGGCGTGAGTGAGAGAGGCGGCGGCGGCGGTTGGGTCGGATCCATTAGTAATAAAACCCGACAGTTGGGTCGGATCCGGGTTAAGCAAGTATAAATCCGGACCCATTAGAAATAAACTCCAATCCAATATTAAGTTGAAACCCGATCCATTAAGTATTAAACCCGACCCATTATTAAAATAAAACCAAACCCGACCTGCTTTATCATTAATCCCGACCCGTTAATTAAAATTTAAACTGGTTAATTAGGTCCGGTTCAATCCAATTTCGATTGGTTTAATTTAATTGGACCCGGTTCAATTTTTGGTTCATCCGGTTCACTTGAATTCAAATTGATTTGGTCAAATTGAGGTTTGGTTTATCAAGTTTGGGTCCGATTCACTCAAATTAGGGTCTGGTTCACTGAAATTATGTCTGGTTTAGTGCAGTTAGGTCCGGTTCAGCATTGGTTTAGGTCAAATTTCACTGGTTCAGCGCAGGTTCAAGTCAATTTAGGTCGGTTCAGTGCACATTTTAAGCGGTTCAGTAGGTTTCTTTACTAGTTCATTAAAATTAGCATCTGGTTTAGCATAATTTCAACCGGTTCAATGCAATTAGCATTAGGTTCGACCTAATTTAGCTTTTGTTCAGCTCGATTAACATTGGTTCAACACAATTTTGATCGCTTTATTGTAGTTTGACCAATTTAACAAGAAATAAAATAATAGCCCATCTTGTCTAATATTTTGGAATATGTTGTTTGAAACAACATCTCGCCAAAATGAGCTCTCTTGTGTAGAATTAGCATGTTTTAGAATATAAAAAATGTTAGCATGTTAGAAATTCATGCGGGTAATGATCGGCCCAAAGGAAGATTATTACTTGGCCAGATTCCTTACGTGCCTGTTGTAATAAATGTGTGATGGTCATAAGGTTTTCCATGTGGACAAGAGTCGGTCCAAAGAAAGACTTCTTGTTTGACATGATTGATTGTTAATGTTTGATTACTACATTGAGAGTACCGCTTACAAGTTGACATTTTTGTCCAAAGATGAAGTGTCAATTTTGTGCTTGGTATCTTGTAATGGGACCTGCTAGTTATTTATTTCTTTTGCTTTAATTAATTTATTGAGCTGAATATATTAATGTTTTGTTTTATTCTTTGTTCAGCTAATATTTTTGTTTCATCAAATATTACTGCCACTCTAAGTTCTATCCATGTGCTGACTGGCACGAATTTCAAAACTTGGAAAGAAAACATTATGATTGTTCTTGGTTGTATGGATCTAGACTTGGCACATAGGATAGCTGAGCCTGCTCTTACAGATGATAGTTCTCTTGATGACAAGAGAAAATAGGAGCAGTGGGAAAAATCCAACCGCCTAAGTCTCATGATTATGAGAAGGGCAATATCAGATTATTTTAGAGGCGCTATATTTGAAGAGACTAATGCCAAATTATTTCTAGATGCTCTTGAAAAACATTTTGAGAAAAATGAGAAGGTTGAGACAAGCATGTTATTATCAAATTTAGTCTCAATGAGGTATAAAGGCAAATGGAATATTAGGGAGTACATTATGGAGATGTCAAATCTTGTCTCTAGATTAAAGGCACTTAAATTAGACCTCCCTGAGGACTTATTGGTGCATTTGGTTCTGATCTCTCTTTCGGCACAATTCAATCATTTTAAAATCAGTTATAACGGTCAAAAGGAGAAGTGAACTCTTAATGAGCTCATCTCTCATTGTGTGCAAGAGGAAGAAAGACTAAAGCAAGATAAGATTGAAAGTGCTCATTTGGCTGTGGCCTCTAAAGATAAGGGCAAGAAAAGACCTAAGACTACAGAAGCTACATATGCTCCTCAAAAGAAAAAGCAAAAGGAACAGACTAAGGTTTCTATCTGTTTCTTCTACAAGAAAAGTGGGCATGTAAAGAAAGATTGTACCAAGTACCACGCTTGGCGTGTTAAGAAAGGTACATTTCTCACTTTGGTTTGTTCTTAAGTTAATTCAAATTTAGTACTTATAGACACTTGGTGGATAGATTTTGGTGTTTCTACTCACATAAGTGTATTTATGCAGGATTACTTGAGCTGCCAACTGCCGAGTGATGCTGAAAGATTCATCTTTGTGGGCGATGGCAAATCAGCTAAAGTTGAAGCTATAGACTTTTTTAGGTTATTGTTTAGGATTGATTATTATTTAGAAATTGAGAAAGACTTTTGTAGTTCCATCTTTTAGATAGATTTTGATTTCTATCTCTGTTTTGGACAAATAAAGTTGTTCTTGTTCATTTGGAAATAGAAATTTTAGTCTTTATCTTAATTCTATTTTTGCTGGTACCATTTATGTCCTATTTAAATAATCTTTATATGCTTGATGTAATTGCTTTATCTAATGAAATCATGCATACCTACTCAAAAGGTACAAAATAAAAATTAGCTGATAAAATTCTATCATGATATGACATAAGCACTTAGATAATATATCCAAGTATAGGATACAGAGGCTTGTGTCTAATAGAATTCTAGTTATTCCTGATGCTACGGACTTTGATGTCCATACTGAATGCATTAAGGGAAAACAAACAAACATTAGGGTTACGGTACTAATAGGAGTTCAAACGTTTTAGAATATAATTATAAGGGTGTTTATTGACCTTTCCCTATGGCTTGTTGGAATGGTCAAATAATATATCTATGTTCGTAGACAATTACTCCATATACGGGTACCTATATCTAAATAGTGAGAAGTCTAATTAATTTTAAGACTGCGGCTTATATTCTGATTAAAGTACCATCTATAATAGTAGATAGAAACCCTTATATATTATGGATGGGCAAGAAGCCCATATTAAATATTTGGGGTTGTTCAGCTGAGACTAGACCATATTGATCAAAGGAAAAATCACTGGAACAGTCCGTTGCTACTTTATTGGGTACTTTGATAGGTTTATGGGATATTATAGAATAATTTTGATATAAGTAATACCCAGTTCATTGAAGTTATTGAGTTTGGGGGGAGATAAAGATATTCTTTATGAATCTACCCATGAAGTACAAACTCAATGACCTCTAGAACTAATGCTTCCAGTTAGAGGTATTATAAATTTATCAAATTATTATCTCATTTTGTTTTGAGATAAATATGGTTGATGAATGCATATACCATGAGTTCAGTGGGAGCAAGATTATTATCTTATGTTCCCCTATTGCTAAAAGAGGTAATTTTAGTCTCAAATCGTGCCCTAAGAATAAAATTGAGCAGGAGGAAATATAGAAGATTCCATATGCATTTACTATAGAGAATCTGATGTATGCTCAAGAAAGTACGCGTTCGGATATTGCTGGATGCCTAAAAAGTTGAAGATCCACTTCTGGTTATGTTTTTTTGTTTGTCAGAAAAGCTATTTATTAGAGGAGTGCTAAGTAGGCACTCATTGCAGCTTCAGATATGAAAAGCAAAATTCATAACTTGTTTTAAGGTATCCAATCTTGCACTACTAGAAATTGAGTCTTCAGCAACCGCTATCAGCAACGGCCGCTCAAGCCGTTGCTATTTGCAATGGCATTCTTACGGCCGCCCGAGCCGTTGCAGATATGTTGTATCAGCAACGGCTTTCTAACGGACACGCGAGCCATTGCTGATAATTTTAATTATCAGCAACGGCTTTCTAACGGACAAGTGAGCCATTGCTGATGATAACTTATTAGCAACGGCTTTCTAACGGGCGAGTGAGCCGTTGCTGATAAGTTTATATAGGGCACGCGATCGGGCCCGACCCTTCTTCCTCCCGCTGTTGCTGCCGCCGCCTCCTCCTCCCACCTCTCACTGCCGCTGCCGACGCCGACGACGCTTCTTCCTCCTCCCGCTGCTGCCGACACTGTCAGGTATACATCGCCGGCCAGCCGTCTCTTCCCGTTGCGGCCGGCGGGAAATCCGACCGAAACCCTAAAAAAGTTATCAGCAACGGCTTAGCGACGGGGTTTTACTAACGGCGTTGGTACGGACTTAGCGGTCGTTGCTATTAATGTTATCAGCAATGGCTCCGGGTCTGTGGAAAAACCGTTGCTGATAATATTTTTAGCAACGGCCCGAGCGGCCGTTGCTGATCCGTTGCTAAGTTATCAGCAACATGACTTTCTGCCACGGCTCCATTGCAACGGCTCCGTCCGTTGCGGATGCTCTTCAGCAACGGCTCAGTAACGGCATCAGCCGTTGCTGATGCCCATGTTTCTAGTAGTGTTGGAATATGACTACAAAATTTTGTCACTAGGCTGCCTATAGTAATACAATTGAAAGACCACTAAAGTTATTCTGTGACAATAAATTGGCAGTGTTATATTCCAATAACAACAAGAACTCTATGAAATTTAAGCAAATCAATATAAAGTTCTTTGCTAAAGAAAGAATTCAGAGTGATCATAGAGCACATAGGTATAACTTCCACAATGACGGATCCACTTACTAAAGTTTTTCCACCCATAGTCTTTCATGAGCACGTTGCTCATTTGGGTGCTGCATCATGTATTGATATGATGGTTCAATGGGAGTTTGTAATTTGTTACTGTGCTTTATGATATTTTTTTTGCAGAATAAAGTTTTATTATTTTACACTCTGAATATTTTTGGTTGATCTCAATAAAGTAGGACCAGTTGGAAATAGGCATGTAAGGATCACATTGCATGTAATTTCCATGCTGTGCACCCATATATGATCTATGTCGTCGAGAGTATTAACATTGTGATCATTGATGGATTTAGTCACGATAAATGTGGCGAAAGTCGCTTTGGTTCTTTGTCGGTATGATCGATGAACCAAATTATTGGAGATGATTGATAAAATAGTGATGATGAGCTCATAAAGTTAGTATGCACAGTTATACGGTGATTCATATGTTGGCCAAAGTGGGAGATTGTTAGATTAATTTTAAAAATCTGATATGGACCAACACATATCAATAGGCGTGCATTCATCACTGTAAAAATTAACGGCCCAGATCTTAAGTGATCTAATTATATTTATTTATGGACCCGCGACATCTCAATATTATATGAGATTTAATTGTACAGATACCATTTGGGGTAATTATTAATTTTATGATGAGCAAAATAGTAATTACCACTACCTCAGGTTTTTGTTATAAATAGAGAGGTTATGATCCCTGGGTCATGCACTTGATTCCAATTTCTGAAGCCCCATTATTTAGAGACGGCTCGTGAACGACAGCAGTTGGGGGCCGTTGTTAGTTTTAATGGGGGTCGCGGCCCCCAAGAATTGTAATATTTCTTATAGTGATATCCTAGTAGTGCGACCCGAGGGGGAGGGTCGGACATGGGTAACGTCCGAAAAGCAAATCACAGGAAAACTTGCACAACCTGGTCCTGGTTGTGGTTGAGATGGTCTACTGAAGAGTGTCATTAGCCGAACGGCTACCACATGACTCAGCAGTTTATAGCGTCTTGAGATTGCAGTAGCGGGCCTCCTAGGAGTTAGACCCGAGTGGCGGAGGGTCTTGAGATTCCGTCAGTGGGCCACGCTGACGGTAGACCCGAGTTGGGTGGGACTAGCTATCCCTAACCCGGAGGATTCCTAAGGCTAGTGGCCATCCTAGTCGACGGATCCGAGACATGGAAGTTCATATTGAGATGCCATTATGGGTTGGTTTTGGGTAGGCCGACCGACCTGGTTATATAGATGAAAGATCCGAACCTTCCATATATATTTTCAGGCCATTAGCGGCCGAGCTAGTGAAATGGATAAGGGCCAGAGAGGCTGGTTCATCCATTCTTTTATCTTGGCAAATTGATTAACTTCTGTGGTGTGATCATATTTTAATTCCTTATTTGTATCATACGTTGTATATGTTATCTTGTGAGATTTTAAGTGGAGGTTCGAAAGAATCGCTCACTGAGTTCCTCATGAACTCACGATTTATTTATTGTTGTTTTGCATAGCTCGACCAGTGAGGTATGACTTGGTGGCATGGCGCGCAGGAGGGCAGACGTGTGTGCAGATCTCGTAGCTGGCAGCTTTATAGTCGTAGTCGTGGTTGAGTAGAGTCTTGTGTATGCACTGAGTCGGTTTTGTAAAACATGGAGATGTTTCTTTGCAAACCTTTAGATGTTTATTTAAACACCTTGTGATGTTTTCGAACTTGGTTTGGTTGAACTATTTTCAATAACTAATAAAGTTTGGTACTATTGCTTTTGTTTATGATTTCCATGCCGGTATGGTTGTGTTTTATGAGTCATTGGTCAGTGCATATGGTAGGCTTCGGGGTACTGGCACGTATCCTGGCCGATCACGTGTACCCTGAGTTGGGGAGTGACAGACCTCGTCTTGAAAAGCAGAGGTTGGCCTCCCGGTCCTCTTGAGAAGATTATCTTCATTGTGTTCCGAGCGGCGATGCTCGCAATCGGCCAGGTGTTGCTCCTTTGATTATGTCAGCACCTCGATCTGGGTTGTTAACCTTTGATTATGCGCCTAAAGATCGTCGATCATGCGCTGTAATTCTTTTGATGTTGGGTCGGCGAGCACTAGAGCGTTACTCCTCACCGTGCTAGCATCTCTATGTAGCAGGAGAACACTGATGTTAGGTTACTGCCTAGTAAGAAGGAATTCCAAATGGTGGGTATGGAATTGGAATAGACAGTATACCTGATGTGCATCATGTCTGTTTATAATGCAGACTAGGGATGTCTCGAGCGATTATGTCTCCTTGAATCTCGTGAGGATATGTCTAGAATGGATAAAAGTATATCCTAGAGATGTCGGGCTCATTACTGTCGAATCCGTGTAATTAATGATGGACGTGGGAGTCCATGTATGACCCTTGGACCCCCGGGCTGAGTCTATGGTGGACTCGATCTGAGTTTGGTTCATGAGTGTGGGCATGATCAAGCATGATCAGGTCAGGCCGTAAGTGCTAGCCCAGTCCAGTTTCTAATTTGGCCACCAAGTTTAAAAGTGTTTTAACTCAAGTTCATCATCAAAATGGTATGTTTCTAAGCTATATATTCTTTATTTGGATGGAGTGTAATGCCAGATCTTTAATAACAGCTCTAGAAGACCAAAATTATTAATGGCGTTCCTTGCTTGGGCAACAACCGTTTTCTTCACGCTGTAGAGAGCCTATTATTGTCATTGAGTGGTTAGAGGCATTTATTAGTGCCCCCTCTTTCGTTCTGTTTCTATGTATATATTTTAACTTTCGTTCATTTGCTCTCAACTACAAAAGAAGCTATCATTTGTTGAATGCAATTGCATTTGAATTCTCTCTTCCTTCCCGACTCTATATATACTAGTTGTTGTGAAGTCTACTAATACTTGCATCCTCCTCTCTCTCCTATACTCATATCCATTCTCTCTCTGTCCCTCTCTCTCTCTCTCTCTCTCATGGGAACTCAAGCAACATCACCATCAAAAAACCACGCAAGGAACCAGTGTAAGGTATGGAGAAGAACCTTTTTGTTAAATTATCCTTGCACTCCTCCCTCTTCCTATGATTTTCAATGGATATATTTGCTACACAATTAAGATTATTTCAGCAAAACGAAGTTAAAGAAAGCAAAATGAAGATGTTTTACCTTTTTTATGTTCCATTGAAAGTTATTCTACTTTATGAGCTTTCTTGCTTCATAGACAGAGGGAGATCAGATAAGAGATGAATTTTAATCCATTGTATGCTTAGTGCATGAATTAGAAGAAAATATGATTGAAGGTATATAAAATTGATATGATATCTAGAGAAAACCGGATTTAAAAAAACACATTCAATACTTCTACCTTTCATTTGCAATCCTATCCAATATAATCCAATGAAGCAACCAAATCATGTATGTATTCTCTTCTAAGAGAGAGAGAGAGAGAGAGAATGTAAAAGTCCCCTCTAAAAAATAATAATGAGATGAATGATTTTTAAGTCACTACATATGAAAACAAATTCATAATCTTTAACTATTATTCCAAAATTTCTATTTTTTTCCCTAGACATATAAAGATATAAAAAATTCAACAGAATCTACCTTTACATGCATATTGAGTGTAATTTTTTTAAGTTAAAGGGGGCATGAATGTCTTTGATGAATCCAATCTTTTGAAAAAACTTAATTGTTGAGTTCAATCAAATATTGAAATAAGCACTTGAAAATCAAATATTCCTGAAGTGCTTATGTATTTTACTCTTTCTTCTATACATAAATGATCTAAGACATAATAAATACATCTATTAATAAAGATTAGAAAAAACAAACTACTTAGCTATTAGACCGTTTATAATTACAAAAAGATTTTCTAAAAGAACAAATGTGACATTATTCATTTTCGTAATCGATTTAATTTTCTTGTCAGTTTAAGAGTTAATTGGTCCTATATCTAAATCTTGATTTTTTAATAATAAATTAGTGGATACTACTTTTATTTCATTTAAAAAAGAAGCAAATAGCACTATTGCTTTGTTAACTTATTGCTTATAGAGCAAGAAAGAGAAATCGGTCGATGATTGGCTTCCCATCACATCGTCGAGGAATGCCAAGTGGTGGTACTCTGCTTTCCATAATGTCACCGCCATGGTTGGTGCTGGTGTCCTCACTTTGCCCTACGCCATGGCAAATGGTGGAGATGCATGAGATGGTCCCAGGAAAGCGGTTCGATCGCTACCATGAGCTAGGTCAACATGCCTTCGGCGAGAAGCTAGGCCTCTGGATCGTTGTCCCACAACAACTCATTGTCGAAGTCGGAACCAACATCGTCTACATGGTCACCGGTGGCAAATCCTTGCAGAAGTTCCACGACACTGTATGCTCTGACTGCAAGAAAATCAAGCTCACTTACTTCATCATGATCTTCGCCTCTGTCCATTTCGTTCTCTCCCAGCTCCCTAACTTCAACTCCATCTCTGGTATCTCCTTCGCTGCTGCAGTCATGTCTCTAAGGTACATAACTTTCAAATAACAAAAAACATTCAATTTGAACAACACAATAGTATTAACACAACTTAAATAAAATCTTTTGCAGTTATTCCACCATTGCTTGGGGGGCTTCCTTGGATAAGGGTAAGGTAGAGAATGTAGAGTATGGACATAAAGGTTCGAGCCAAGTAGATACTACGTTTAACTTCTTGAGTGCTTTGGGAGATGTTGCATTTGCATACGCTGGTCACAATGTGGTGTTGGAAATCCAAGCCACCATTCCCTCAACCCCGGAAAAGCCTTCTAAGAAGCCCATGTGGAAAGGTGTCATCATTGCCTACGTTGTTGTAGCTCTATGCTACTTTCCTGTCGCTATTGTTGGGTATTGGGTGTTCGGCAACAATGTTGATGACAACATCCTCATCACCCTCAATAAGCCTAAATGGCTCATTGCCATGGCTAACATGATGGTTGTCGTCCACGTTATTGGTAGCTACCAGGTAATTGTTAATATTAGCTTGATTATTAAAGACACTACAAACATAATATTAAATCCTTGATTTCAACATCTTACAATGATGGATGCAGATTTATGCCATGCCTGTCTTCGATATGATTGAAACAATGCTTGTGAAAAAACTCCACTTCACTCCAGGACTAACTCTTCGCCTTATAGCACGCTCAGTTTATGTTGGTAAGCATTCATTTTCCTTCAGTTAAACCATGCTTCTTTCTTCTATAGTCTTGATGAGCTTAGCAATTCCTACCTCATTTTGCAGCATTTACCATGTTCGTTGGCATGACTTTCCCTTTCTTTGGTGCATTACTTGGTTTCTTTGGTGGTTTTGCATTAGCCCCGACTACATTCTTCGTAAGCTTTCATTACAAAATATGAAACAATGAGTGTAAACCATATTAGATTAGATATTCCATAGATCAAAAAATAAATCAAACAAATTAAACTATAATTCTAAGTGATCTTTTGTCCTTTTCAGCTTCCTTGCATTATGTGGCTCGCAATTTACAAGCCTAGAAGGTTCAGCTTGTCTTGGATCACTAACTGAGTAAGAAGTTAGATAAATCTACAACATTATTTCCATTGATTCTACATTGAAGAAATCACATCTAACAATTTTTTTTTTTTTGTCAGATTTGCATTATACTAGGAGTTCTATTGATGGTTCTATCACCCATTGGTGGACTACGACATATCATCATAATGGCGAAGACTTATGAGTTTTACTCATAAGTTGACATAGATTCATACACAAATCAATTTGATGTCATATATCGAAGTCCAAATCACACAACATCAATTTGGAGATAAGAGCTATTCACAATGAAATATATTATGTAATGTGAATTAATTAATGATTGAGGAGAAAGAAGTGACAAATTACTTCTACTATTTATAGTGTAGTTGGTGTTTTAATTTCTTCTCACAAAGCAATATTGCCTTCACGACTTTCTTTGTACATTGGTAACTTCTATTACATCCTATTCAGGTGCAAGATCTTTGACCCTATGTATTATGTGAATAAAAGTAAGCATTTGGTTTAACAATATACTTTTTTTTCTTATGATTTGTTGATTTGATTCCTTGAGTAAAACTAAGAGAGTAATAAATAAGCTCATTGGACCATAGCTTAATCTTGCTCAAATTTGTTTGTCAAATATCTTTTAAGCCATATTAGACTGAAATTGTAATTAAAGGAGCCATATGTAATCATTCCATTAATCAACTACATGATCGGAGAGAGTTGTAGAACTCCATATTGCTTAACGTTCTACTATACATACAACAAAGACAACAAGCCAAAAGTACCTGTGTTTTGGGTGCTTTGGTTCCTAAAAGAAAACAAAGGTGGGTGACAGAGACATTACAAATTACAAGAAGACATTGAACACCTCACGATATTGAGGAAACATGTAAAATCCAAAGTTTGACATGTCCATATCCTACATAATTACTTATCACGAAATACAAAGGCAATCACATAACCACCAAATTAAGCATCCTATATATATATATATATATATATATATATATATGCAAATTAATCGTTAAATAATTAAAGACTATGATTTCACCATGCAAACATGCTTCAGCACAACATGAGGATTTTATTGTATTTTTTAGCTATAAATATAACTCAAAAAGATGCACATTTTCTATCCTAGTTTGGTATCAAGTTGTTGACATATTTTTCTAAATAAATTATTACATTTTGATACATCAAAAGGAGACTTAGTGATTTGGCTATGGAAAGGTCATGCATCTAAGAAACCAATTTGGCAAGAAAATGTGCATCCACTGATCAAAACATTATGTTGCACTGGTTTCATATATATATATATATATATATATATATATATTATATCACCATGAACGGTATCTTCATGCTTTTCTCAGGGGTTTTAATGGTATCATCTAATCAAATAATCTTAGTTGGCATAAAAAAGCAACTATTACAACCTATAAAAAAGCAAATGCCTAAAAGGAAATGCCTAAAAGGAAACTAGCACTGATAGCTAGAGGAAGAAGATGTTGGAGAAATGGTCATACTAGAGGGGGGATGAATAGTGTGTTATTTAATCTTTTAGCCTAATTTTAATTTTAATCGTTTCATAAACTACTTAGGCAATTTATCAATTCAAGCAATAAGATGAAACAATAAATACGACAATTAAGTACAAACACAAAAGCGAATGCAAAAACAATTATTTATTATAGTTCGGCAACACCGCCTACTCCACTACCTAAGCAATGTGCTTAGGATTTCACTCACAAATCCACTAAGTTAAGGGTAGTTTACAATCGAGGACCTTTCACCGAAAAGACCTTACACTCACTTGAAAGGCACTTCCACACCCAAAATTATCCACCATCACACCAAGTGAGCTTTCCCACCTCAATTCCAAAGGAACACTCCTAACCTAGCTTACACAAGTGGATTTATACTTTCTATACCAAGGTAATCACCAAATCATAAGACCACACACTAGGTCTTCTTACACACTTGAGTATTGAATTTAAAACGAAACAAAAACGCATTTAACATAAGAGGAGAGTGTAAATAACTTATCACAACAAGAACAACTCATATTCTTGAGCCTAGCAACCTTGAATATCCCTCCAATGATGATTCACTTTCGAATAAGGGATCAAGAGCTAAAAATGAAGCATTAGATCGAATGAAAGCTTGGGGGTTTATAGGCTGTAGAAAAGTTGGGATCCTGTGGAGATCACCCAATGGGCAAATTTTTTTGCCTGTTATACGCTCGGTCGATCACTGGCTAATGGCTGGTCGACCGCCTGAGTGGCCAGCCATCGACCACGAGGTCATTGCCAATTTGAGTTTTTTTGGCAGAGGTCAAAAATTGGCAATGACCTCGCGGTCGATCGACGGTTGGTAGTCGGTCGACCGGGCAGCGACCGATGCTCATCCAGGTTGAGTTTTTTTGTTGTTTTGAGTTTCTGCTTTCAAGTTTGTGAGTTTTGCGAAGTGCATACATCTTGGAGACCAACCCAAGTGTTTTTACATTCACTCTAAACACTTCCTAAATTAGGAAACGCCACAGAGACTTGTCGTATTGAGACGATGTCGTGTGCGACGATATCGATTTCAACATCCGACTTTCATGCTTAAAACTTGTTAAACATAGTTTTCTATCATCAAAACAATTATTTGTCACACCTCGATTTAGGGTCACGTGATCGGCCATAATATACATGTCTATACCCTGTAGCATACCCATGAATACAACAACGCAATTATAAATGATATAATGGAAACCAATATGAAATAAATTGAAAGTCCTGAGATGACATAAATAAATGTCCTAAGAAACTACAACTCCAATGATCCAAACTACATCAATATGCATGAAAGAAAAACACGACTCGACTACAACTCCCTAAACTCGTCTGCTACGAGATCAATGATGTTGTTTGCCCCTCTAGTTGCGCCATATACTCTAGCCAGTACCACACTGGTCAAGCTCTACAAAATAAGTAAATAAACAAACGTGGGAACTCAGTGAGTGATTCTAACGAACCTCCATCTAAATCCTAAACATAAGCACGAAACAGAAAAAAAAAAAAAAAACATTCTAACATATTCATACACACAAAAATTTATTACATCAGTCGATCGATTGGCACGTCTACTTAGATATGAATATTCGGTCAGGTGGAGCGCCCGACTACAAATGATATCAGGCCTCAACTGGCCATGCCGTCAAGCGGTTTATGTTATCATGCACAAACGTTCGACCTGCAAGAAGCATTACCAGGTTGGGATTCGTCCATCCAACCTTAACTAGAAAATTTAACATTGGTTGTGATTCGCCCGTCCAACCACTCAGGCCTGCACCTGCATCTAGCCCTTTCCTGGACTCCCTCAGTCAAGCCTTCAGGTACCTCCCTTTCCTAAAAGGTGTAAGGTAATACTTAACCTCCTATAGAGCATAATTCAGTGTCCCTATTGTAATGCTTCTATGTTGACATTTAGAATTTGACTCTACTTTCAACTAACATCCATGAGTAGGACATGCCACATTGTCATAGACTACATATAAAAAATGTCTCTATAGTTCATCTATCCTTGAAGTGTCATTTATATCATAAGTGATGCCTTATAATTAAAATCCTTGAGGTTAATTTCAGTTTGTTTATTTTGTTCATAGCGTCCCCAACTTGGGACAGCACAACAAACAATTTCAGCTTGAAGCCAAAAAATTTCAGCAATTAATAAATTAATTACAGCATCTAAGAAATCAATTTCTGCAAATAATAATAATTTAATTACAACACCTAATAAATCAATTCCTGCAAATAAACAATTTAATTACAGCACCTAATAAAACAATTTCTGTAATAAATAATTTAATTACAGCACTTAATAAATCAATTTCTGTAACAAATAATTTAATTACAGCACTTAATAAATCAATTTCTGTAACAAATAATTTAATTACAGCACCTAATTAATAAATCAATTCCTGCAATTAAATAATTTAATTACGGCGCCTAATTTCCTAATATCCTAACAACAATATAACTTCAATTACCATTGAGCACATCAATACTTATGATCAATTAGCTTTTAGGTATGCCTTCAATGAACGGATGACCTGCTTCCTGGAGTAACTCATTCATGGTTCCATGAATATTTATCTTAGAAAATAAGATAATTGATTTCTTTTAGGATGCCACTGCAGCATACTATGTTCGACCTTCTTAATATATTGCAACAGTTTTTTTTTTGTCCTATCTCCACTATAAATTACGCCAAGTTTGCATATGAATAGATGATCTTACTTAAAAGGTCTTTGAATCGGTTGCTACAATTTAAGCAATTAACAATTACAGAAATTGTAGACATAAAAGAGCAGCTTCATTAAGATAGCAAATGAAATATCAATGGAGGAATAATAGCGGTCAGGAACATTATTCAGACAATGCAATAACATAAAATTTCCAACAAGAACAAGAAACTTTAAAGCCAAAAAAACCATTTGCAATGTAGTCTATGAAATAGGAAGGATGTTTCTTTTAGTGGAGTTAATCTCAATTGAAGACTCAATTCAAGGATTTAATCTCGAATTCAAGAACCAATCAAGAAAAAAAATTCAGATTTTTCCACCTCAATTAGGGACGGCAGCCATAGAGAATTTACAAGGGATTGAGGAAAAATCCACTCACCTTAACTAACGAAATGAAGGGAAGTAGACAAGGACGAAGCCTCGCATGACGATCTCCGACGACAGCTAGGTGGTGACACCTCCCCTCCTCTTCCTTGCGATGGCGTGCATGCGGCGCTGAGGGTGGGGGTTTATAAACCCTCCCCCCTTTTTTCGTTTTTCTTTTTCCAATTCTATCATCCTCTCACTTAAACTCTTAACCCGACTTCACTCGTATTCGAGTCGAGCTCCGATCGAGCCCGCGAACTCAGCTCAATCCGAAATAAATCCAACAGCCTAAAAATATCTTAATTAACAAAAATTAAGAGCACTTAAATTATTAACTACTCACCTGAGCCCTTAAATTTGCTCCAGCTCGCGACTCGCCTCAGCTCGTCGCCGAATTAGCCGGCTAAAACAACAACGAAAATGTTTGTTAAAATTTTTAGGTATTACATTATTGAGAGAATTAGAGTACAAGGGTGAAACCCTCGGCCAACAGAAGATGCATAGAGCCCTCTAATTCTTCTAATCCACCATCACAACCTTACCATATCCACATAAATGATGACATTCTCAATGCTTCATTTGAACCACCTAGCAAATCATCAATGACTATGGTTTGCTCCAAAGATGTGCTATTATTCAATTGAAGGAGGCTCATCGCCCTATGATAGGCTCTTCATTTTCTTATGGCTCGTTTGCTTTGTTAAATACGATAGGATACAATAGGATAACAAATGAGTTGGTATTCTGGTGTTCACCATTTATAATATTGGATCGGGTCCGGAAGCGCCCACACTCATGAACCACACTCAAGTCAAGGCAAATACCATCTAGCTCAGGGACTCCACCCGGCAAAACAAGGACACCCACGTCTTTCATTAATTACCAGGGATACGACAATAATGAGCTCGACATCTCTGGGATAAAGCTCGACCAATTCCAGGTAGATCCCTATGAGATTCTGGGAGACATCCCTAACCTGCACTATAAACAGACACGACACACATCGGGTATGCTCTTGATTCCAATTCCATACCTCCCATATGGAATTATTTCTTACTCGAGCATCAGAGTGTGCCCCGCTAGAGTTGCACTAGACTAGGAGAGGCGAAGGACCACATCACACCGGCTTCAGGCAAGAACATTTGGCGCCCCCCGTGGAGCTGAGTAAATCTTACCTGCCCCACCATGGTAGCTACCCGGAGTTAGGCGAACGCCGCTACACATAGGCAACAACCTATTAGTAGTGTTCCCCCACTGCCTAGAGAAGCTAACACAGTGAGGAGTGATGCTCCAGTGTTTGCCAATCCTATACCTGAAGAGTTACAGCGTGTGGTCAACGACCTCCAAGCGCGGAACCAAAGGTTAGCAACCCATGTCAAGGCACTAACACAGTCCTGGGAGCAACACCTGGCCGAATACGAGCACCACCACTCGAAATATGATGATGACAACTATCTCGAGAGAGCCAACGGGCTAACCTTTTTCTTTCGAGATGAGGTCTTCCATACGCACCATCAGAGATAAGAGGAAGGAAGTAAGGTCACAAAGACCGTTCCTCCCCCAATCATCGACTCGGGATCCTTCGCCGAACATATTATGGCAGTTCATCTCCTAGACAACTTCAAACTGGTGACCATGCTTCAGCCTTACGATTGTACGGGTGTAATACTCGTGTTTGTATTTATGATTTTAGGTTGAGACTCAGATTGAGCACCCGAGCGAGTCGGAGAGATCACGGTATGAGGTATGGCTCATGTGTGTGTTTATTTAGGTCGATTGAATTACTATTAAGCCTATGTGCACCAGTAGGGTTTTAGGAGTTATTCGGTGCGATTTGAGCAAGGTTTCAACTAGTTTAGCCGTGTAACTTAAGCGAAGGGTAGATAAATCATTTGGCGACTTTAATTATTATTATATATTGTTATTTCTCCCTTAGTGGATTGATGTATGATTGGTTTTGGCCAAATTGTGTGTGAATTAGGAAAAGTTCTAGTGAATCTTGTTGTTATATGAGATAAACCTAAATTTAAATGAAATGGTATGTGTTCTGCATGTTCTTGCTCAATTTGTCCTATGATTTGGCCTCCTTGAGATTCATTCAGTCATGATAGGGTTATTTTTTGACCGGTTATGGCTCCTTTGGTTTCAGGATGAATTCCGGAAAGGGCAGCTCTGTTTCCTTGAATTTTGGGGGAGCGAACTCCGATGGTTTGGCGTGCGATTTCGGTAAAAATTTTGGGGAATGGTGAGGGTCGGTTGTGCCTATTTCTCTTGAGCATGATTTCTGTTTTCACATGGGATTTTGATTTAATATATTGCCTTGCATAATGGTCTATGTGTATTGAACAAATTGTTGAGATTTTTTGTGTAAGCTTTCGGAGTTTTATGGCCGGATTTTGATGAGGGGTTTTACCATGTTTGATCCTCATGAATGAGGAAGATTTCGGGGCTCATTGTCCCTATCCACTTTGTGGATGACTTCAGTGCTTTATCGATCATGTTTCTTGAAGTTTTGGATCAATTCGCGATGTGGTTCTTCTCCTTGGTGTTTGGCCAAGGTCAGCCCTGTTTTGGGACAGATTTTGGGGTGCCGAATACACCTTTTCTTGGGTTGATTTTAGAAATTGTTAAATATGACTCAAGCATATGTATTGTTGTTTTGCCTCTTTTTATAAATTGAGTGGATGAAATTTTTGGAAAGAATTTATATTATGATGAGGCCAAATTTATGATATCTTCATCCTGGGATTTTGAGTTTAGGGGTGCATGGGGCTTGGTGCGGTTGGTATGCCTGGTAAGTGTTCGATTAAATGTTTCACCAATTTGGTTTGCTAAGATTTTATACTCTATCTCGATTTAATTAAGTGATTTTGGTTGTGGCGATACTTGGAGGCCGCGTGTTGGCCGAGGGTTTCACCCTTGCGCTCTAATTCTCTCAAAAATTATTTTGATAATAACAAACCATGTTTAACAAGTTTTATGCATGAAAGTCGCAGGTTGAAATCGATATCATCGCACACGGCATCGTCTTGATACGACAAGTCTCCGTGCCATTTCCTAAATTCTCAATGAGCGCACCAAAGTAATTTAGGAAGTGTTTAGAGTGAATGTAAAAACACTTGTGTAGGTTTCCAAGATGTATGCACTTAGCAAAACTCTGAAACCCGAAAGCCGAAAGCCGAAACGACAAAAAAACTCAACTTGTGTGAGCACCGATCGCTGGCCGGTCGACCGGCTACCGATCGACGATTAACCGTCAGAGGCCAAAAATTAGCAGTGGCCTCGCGGTCGATGGCCAATCGCTCAGGCGGTTGATCGGCCATTAGCCGACGATCGATCGAGCGTATAATGGGCAGAAAAATTCGCCCGTTGGGTGATCTCCACTCGATCCCTCCAAACTTTCTAAACTCTCTCCTTAACAACTACTGATGCCCTAAACCTACATTGAGTTGATATTTGGATCCCCAAGTTTTTTTTTGATCTAATCCTTCATTCCTAGCCTCCTGATACCTTATTCAAAGTGCTTCATCATTGGAGGGTTATTTAAGGTTGCTAGGCTCAAGAAGAGGAGTTGTTCTTGTTGTGAAAAGTTCTCTACATTTTCTTCTTGTGTTAAATGTGTTTTTGTTTTGTTTTATAATTGAATACTCAAGTGTGTTAGAAGATCTAGTGTGTGGTCTTGTGATTTGGTGGTTACCTTGGTATAGAAGGTATAAATCCACTTGTGTAAGCTAGGTTAGGAGTGTTCCTTAGGAATTGCTGTGGGAAAGCTCACTCGGTGTGAAGGTGGATACTTCCTGGTGTGGAATTGCATTCGAAGTGAGTGTAGGGTCTTTCTAGTAAAAAGTCCTCGATTGTAAGTTACTCTTAACTTAGTGGATTTGTGAGTGAAATCCTACGCACGGTGCCTAGATAGTGCAGTAGGCGGTGTTGCCGAACCACTATAAATTTTGGTGTTTGCATTGGCTGCAGTGTTTGTGCTTACTTGCCATATTAAATTGTTTCTTCTTGTTGTTTAAATTGATAATTTGCTTAACTAGTTTAAGAAACGATTAAAATGAAAATTAGGCAAAAAAGATTAGATAACACACTATTCACCCCCCATATAGTGTGACCATTTCACTAACACTTGGTATCAAAGCGGGTCGTAGATTGAGGTTTCACCATCTCATCTAAATCTAGTCTCGATCCGAAAATGGCACTAGAGTTGGTAGCGTCCATACCACCTAGGTTCGATGAGTCTAACTTTGGTATTTGGAAGGGTAGAATGTACACATTCCTAAAAACACAAGGTTTATGTGTGTTCAACATGGTAAAGACTAGATACATTGAACCTAAGAAAAACATGAATGCATGAGCCCAAGAACAAATAAATATGTTTGAGTCAAATACTAAAGCTATGAATTGCATATTTTGTTCCTTGGAAAATGTTATCTTTGAAAAAGTCATGCATTGTACTTTCACATTTGATATTTGGGCTTGTTTGAATATGCTAAAATTGAGGAGCATATCACTTTAAATGAGGGAGTTGATGACAATTGTCATACTCATAGTTCTAATGAAGTTTTTGAAGCCCATAGTGTATCTAGTCAAACGAGTACAAAAAGACAGAAGAGAAAGGTGATTTATCACCTATGCAAGGAAAAAGGCATGTGAAGAAGAATTGCCATACCATGAAGAACAAGGCAAAAAGTGTTGGGACGGGAATAAGAAAACGCATCGGAAATAGTAATTTAAAATTTTGAAACTATCCTGAAAACAACAATCTTCTTTAGCAATATTAAGGAATTCAATCAACATCGGAGATGTGGGAGATGATATACCTCAAACCACGGTCGGTATGGCTGATCTTATCCCCGTCTTGAGATGCACGCATGCACTTCCTCCAATGATAGTCCACACCAAGCACCTCGCAACAATAGGGGCAGGGAACACCGGGGCTCGTTGTGGCTTAATGAAGAAGATTTCTCAATCTCGAAATGCACCTAGGCACGGCCGGCCCTACCACCAAGAACCGAGTACCAAAAATGGAGGAAGAGCGGATGAGAAAACCACATAACAAGAGGGTAAATAAAAGAATATCTTGCTGTCCTTCTTGGAATCCTCCAAGAAGATGAAGTCGGCGGCACACCCAAGTAGAAGACACCTTTAATTCGGCTTCACCAAAAGCCCGGGGAAAGAGGAGGAAGATGGCCGGCTACCAATGGAGAGGAGGAAGAACTAATTCACCAACCCACACCCATGGGGTGCTCGGCCACCATTTATAGAGAGGGGGGCGGTTACAAGGTAGACTCGGTCCCCCCTAAAAACTCTCTCACAGGAATTCAAAATTTTGGGGTTTGCCTCCAAATATAATTCATATTTTAATGGCTTCATAATTAATTAGAAATTAATTAAATCCAATAAAATATAAACTTTAATTTATCTTCATAAATTAAGAGCCTACAAATAAGAATGATAATTATCTAAACAAACCAATTCCCTAAAAGCTAGGAAAGTGGTTTAACTAAATAATTAAATTTCTTATTTATTAATAGAATTGTGATTTATCCACATAAATCATATATCTATTAATTTTATGATTTATCTCCATAAATTATATTTTATTAATTAAAATTTATCCAAATAAATTAATTCCTAATTAATCGACTAGGCTCATGGTTGAAAACTAATTTTCCCACCATATATATTTGATTCAAAATTAAATTATATTTAATTCATAATTAAATATATTCCCGGTCAAGTAGTTAATTAAATATTTAATTATAATTAAATTTAATCAACTATATGAAATATTGGTTCCCGACTTTCGTATCTACTCTAGCCAGAGATTCCCGAGTCGACACTTGTAGGGACACATAGGACATTATCTCCTCTTACTAGGAGTAACCGATTCCATATTGGTTGCTCACCTACCTCCATGAATGCTTCCCAATGCCCAGTAATACCTGACACATGACGTTGAGGGCCACGTAGGGATAGAACCAAAGAAATGAGTCGTCACTCACAAGGTAATCATGACAACCACAGATCCAAGAACTGCTTGCACCTACTATCACCTGAGTAACATCCTATTGACACTTATGTAAGGATTCCATTCTGTGTTCCTCGTGTAGGTCCGTTCAGTGAACTCATTTACTAATGAGCACCTGCACTTGTATATTAAAGATGACTCATACGTAACTGTGAGATCAGCTACCCCCTATCGTATAGGGCATATACCAAGTGCAGCAATCTATCCGGAATCACCAATCCCCTAATCGGTGATCCTATGACTAGGAACAATTAGAACAAGGGCATTTGGATTCTAAGTCTCACTAGCATGATCATCATGGCCTTAGAATCATTTGCCCGAATTCTTGGGGTTCATCATAATCTTTATAAATAAAGATGCAACATATGATGAAAGTTGCCTCAAAAGTTGATTACCCTTGAATAGTCCTTGTACACATTGACATGTGATTGGCTCAAGGGCACTATTCCTTTCAATCTCTCACTTGCACTTTAGTCAATCATCCTAGTATCCATATACCAATTTTAGTGGTGATCGAATCTGCTGCTGTGGCAATCTGTTTAATCTACATCAATGTCTTTCAGTCATCACTTCTTTCCAACGATGAGTGACACCGCTTTTTAAGAAAAGCAATGATTTTCACGGGATCTTAGTTCCTTAACTTTGAGCAACAGTCCTAGTATTGTCATACAATACCGGTGCTGAACTGGCAACCTCAGGAATAGCTCCAAATGAATGATAAACTCCTTTATCCGATGCTATCCTAAGTGGTAGAGTAAGTAGCAAAGTATAAAGCCTTAGTCACCTTATCAGTTATAGTACCCAGCTAGGAATACTTTCCTGCTTACTGCACCACCATTAAAGGTATCCTTATACCATCATATGGTTTCATGATCGTATAGAGCACCTCTCATCCTTCTCAAGTGCCACTGTTGGGATGGGAATAAGAAAATGCGGTGGAAATAATAATTTAAAAATTTGAAACCATCCTGAAAACAACCATATACTTTAGCAATATTAAGGAATTCAATCAACATCGGAGATGTGGGAGAAGGTATACCTCAAACGTACACGTCCTCCAATGATAGTCTACACCAAGCACCTCACAACAATAGGGGCAGCGAACACCGGAGCTCGTTGTGGCTCAACGAAGAAGCTTTCTCAATTCCGAAATCCACCTAGGCAAGGCCGGCCCTTCCACCAAGAACCAAACACCAAAAAGGGAGGAAGAGTGGATGAGAAAACCACGAAATGAGAGGGTAAATAAAAGAATACCTCGTTGTCCTTCTTGGACTCCGCCAAGAAGATGAAGTAGGCGGCACACCCAAGTAGAAGACAACTTCAATTCGGTTTCACCAAAAGCCTGGGGAAGGAAGAGGAAGATGGCTAGCCACTAAAGGAGAGGAGGAAGAACTCATTCACCAACTCCCATCCTTGGGTGCACGGCCACTATTTATAGAGAAGGGGAGGGGGGGGGGGGGGGGGGGGGGGGTTACAAGGTAGACCTGCCCCCCCTAAAAATTCTCTCTTCGGAATTCAAAATTCTGGGGTTTGCATCCAAATATAATTCATATTTTAATGGCTTCATAATTAATTTGAAATTAATTAAATCAAATAAAACATAAACTTTTATTTATCTCCATAAATTAAGAGCCTACAAATAAGAATGATAATTATCCAAACAAACCTCCCTAAAAGGTAGGAAAGTGGTTTATCTAAATAATTTAATATCTTATTTATTAATAGAATTATGATTTATCCTCATAAATCATATATCTATTAATTTGATGATTTATCTCCATAAATCATATTCTTATTAATTAGAATTTATCCAAATAAATTAATTCTTAATTAATCGATTAGGCTCATGGTTGAAAACTAATTTTCCCACCATGTATATTTGATTCAAAATCAAATTATATTTAATTCATAATTAAATATATTCCCGATCAAGTAGTTAATTAAATATTTAATTCATAATTATATTTAATCAACTACATGAAATATTATCATGTGTCAATCCCTACAATTTAGAGATGCCCCATAAATTAGGATTACCGAGGAACTCTTTCCTTGTGCATTCGTTCCTATAGGAAACAACTTTCCTATCTTGTCCGTAAATGAGATCCGTGATCGAGTTGCAGCATGCCCATGCTAGTAGGCATATAGGGCCGCATTCAGACTTAATCTCATAAGGTTTGTTATGAGGTTAGCCTGTTGTGTGTGACCCATTAGGCCCCACACTAAGCCAGCAGTGAGTTGTGCATAACAGAGAGTTGGATTGAATAGAACGACTTCTATTCGAATCTTACGAGCCTCCACTAAACCCCTTTAGTGTGGTCATGAGGGACTCTACTCACAAGTCAAGATTGACATCTAGCAACGTGTAATTTCCACCCGGATAGTGTGAGGTTCAATCTACAGGGATCGAACGCCCTTCGGTAATTAGTTACTGTGCAACTAAATCCCTCGGTTACAATGTCCCGAACTTGGATAGGGTACGGAAGAAGTGTCAAACCCTAATACGATTCATATGTATTCCACCCGCCAAGATGTCATCTCAATAATAAAACGTCAGAAACATCTTCCTCACTTTCATGTCTACTCTAGCTAGAGATTCCCGAGTCGACACTTGCAGGGACACATATGATATTATCTTCTCTTACTAGGAGTAACCGATTCCATGTTGATTGCTCACCTACCACCATGAATTCATCCCCATGCCCAGTAATACCCGATACATGATGCTGAGGGCCACATAAGGATAGAACCAAAGCAATGGGTCGTTACTCACAATGTAACCATGACAACCTCGGGTCCGAGGACTGTTTGCACCTACTATCACCCGAGGAACATCCTATTGGCACTCATGTAAGGATTCCATTATGTGTTCCTCGTGTAGGTCTGTTCAGTGAACTCATTTACTAATGAGCACCTGCACTTGTACATTAATGACGGCTCATAGGTAATTATGAGATCAGTTATCCCTTATCGTATAGGGCATATACCAAGTACACTAGTCTATCCGTAATCACCAATCCCCTAATCGGTGATCCTATGACTAAGATTATTTAGAACAGGAGCATTTGGATTCTAAGCCTCACAGGCATGATCTCATCATGTCCTTAAAATCATTTGCCCGAATTCTTGGGTTCATCATAATCTTTATAAATAAAGATACAGCATATGATGAAAAGTTGCCTCATAAGGTTGATTACCCTTGAATAGTCCATTACATTGACATGTAATTGGCTCAAGGGCACTATTCTTTTCAAAAAGGAGGTCAAATGCTTCCTCATCCTCATCTCACTCAAGTGAAGCATCCTCTTGCCATGGCTATGAAGCTAGTTCAAAAGATTGCCTCATGAATGCTAATGATGAGGTACACTCTTCTTCTAGTCATGATAACAATAATGGTAGTATTAACTCATCTAGTTCTCATGACTTGCTTTATGATGAATTAATGGATGAATGTAAAAACATGTATGTTTTGCTTGTTAAAAAGTATAAAGAAAACTTAAGTCTTGATGGGATAACTAACTCAAGTCTTGAGAGGATGACAATAAGTGAATTGATCCTCGCAAAGCCTCTGAGGGCTCTCACGGCGACAGGGAAGTGGTTTGGGTGTTTTGGGGGTGCGGAGGGGCAGATTGGGAAGAAGTTTTGAGTTTTGGCCAGTTTGGATGAGTGGCTGGCTGGGTTGGCAATTGTATTACCTGGTTCGGCTCGTGTTTGTCCTGATTGGGAATAGGTTTTTACCTCCAGTGGAAGAATCGTGGATATTCTGGGAAGATCTTTGGGCGATTGGGAATTTCTTTGCTCGATCGGGATCACGTTTGGGCGACTGGGATATCCTTTTGCCCTTGCATATCCCGATCGCCACGAGCCTTCCTGCTCCAGCGCCCGTCTCTTCCATGGGTGGCTCCTCTCCGGCGGGGTTCGGGTGAGGTGAAGAGGCGGTGGGGTTCCCGGGCGGTGGCTGTTGGCGGACGGGAGGCTTTGAGCGGCGGCGGTCTGCGCATCTAGGGTTCATCAAAACCTAGGTTTTCCTGAGGGTTTTTTGCTCTTCCGGCGTGGTTCCTGTGGGTTCTTCTCGTCGGTCTTGTCCTCTCGTCGGTGTAGTGGTTTGCTTTCTCCGGTATCTTCGTCTGTTCGGCGGCTGGGGCTTGGCGGAGGGGTTTTATTTTTCTGGGTGGTGGTCTCTCCTTCGGCTGCATTGCTGTGAGTTCTCCATCGTCTTGTTCATTGCGGCGGTCATCTTCGGGTGATCCTTGGGTGCTGTACACTGCGGCAGCCCTCTCTGTCAAAGTGCTGCGAATTGGTTCCTGCGGTGGTGCTGTTGCAGTGGTTCTCTTCCTCCTGCAGACTGAGTTCTTCTTCCTTCTTCATCCGGCGGCCATCTGTGTTTTGCTTGGCTTTTGGGCAGTTTCTGTTCCAGAGAGCTGGACCATTTGCTGAGATTTGGATCTTTTGATGATCTTGGTTCTTACTGATTTCGGGCAAACTGGGGAATAGGCTGATCTCCGGCAATCGGGTGTTCTTCTGTGCTGAAATCTCCGGCAGCGTTCTGGTCATTCCTTTATGCTTGCCGGGATTATGGTAATTTGCTTTCCTATATTCTCTTGATTGTTGTCTGTATTTTATGATTGTTGCTAGATACCGTGGCGAGCTCTGGGTCTTCAGTGGGGGTGTTAGCAGCTGCTCGTGCATCGCTATTATTCATGGCTCGGAATTCTAAGTCGGCGAGGGGTGCTCGTCGAGGTGGGAGGATCGTGGTTGCCTCGTCAACCCAGAGGGTTGATGGCTCGGGAGGAGAGGTATCAGTTGTCCCCTCTGATGTTTTTGTGGATGTTTAGGATTATAATTCAAAGTTGCTTGAGGCTTCATGTGAGGAATCAGTGACTCTTCCACTGATGAAAACTCAGGCAGTCTCGAAGGGAAGCAATGCTGTTGTGGATGTTTTGCCTTCATCCGTTGAACGGATGCATGAGCCGTGCAAGCTGCTTGGAGAAGGGAAGCGCATGATATCTAGCTTGGATGTGGAGGCCTTCCTGCCTCTCCAAAGGCTGAGTTGTAATGGTCCAGCCATCCGTGTGTCTGCTCCCTTGGTTGAGGAGGAGCCTTGTGGCTCTGGTGATCCTCAAGGGAAGGCCTGCTTAACTTGTTCGAGCGGTGTGTTAGACAAGGAGGATGGACAGACTATCACAAATAATCTTTCAGATATTGGAGGTAAGCTTCGAGCTACGTCTGAGATTCCGGATATGATGGTCACCCCAAAGCCATGGTCTTCATTGTTTTCATCGCCCGTGACACAAGCAGATTGCTCATTGAAGTTTGAAGAACCCAACTTTCAGAAGGGAGAGTTTGTAGTTGATGTGTCCGATGAGGAGCTAGATGTTGGGGCTGATCACTGGAGATATGCGTTAGTGGGCCATTTTATTGGTGCTAAGCCTTTTTTCCCTACCATCAGAGAAAGAACATTAATGTTGTGGCGTCCAAAAGGTGATCTAGAGGCTTTCTTCCCCCCAAGTGGTTTTCTCATCTTCAGATTTACTCAAGAGGAGGATATGCTCTCAGCCTTAGAAGGGGGACCTTGGTTTATCCAAGGGAAGATATTACTGCTTAAAAGATGGTCACCTGGTATGAAGCTTGTGAGGGAATCATTGTCTTTCATCCCCTTATGGGTTAAAATTAATGATCTTCCATTGGAATTTTGGAGTGCCTCAATTATTGGAAAGGTTATGAGTCGAGTTGGTAAGCCCCTTTACATGGACAATCCTACAGCTACTAAGAGTCGTATAGGGTATGCCCGCATTTGCATTGAGATGGAGGTTGGTGCGGGCGTTCCTGATAGCCTCAGCTTCATAGTGAGGAATGAAAAGTATGAGATCCATCTGGAATATGAATGGAAGCCAAGTAGATGTTCAAATTGCTCTTCTTTTGGCCACTCTGATAATAAGTGCCCCTCCTTAGCCAGAAAGTTGGCATCTAAATGGGTTCCAAAGAAGCAGGACACGAACCGCAGTGTGGATGAGGTACCGCATCAGGAAAGTTATGGACTGACACGGTATGAAAAGGGATAAACTAGCAGGAAGCATGAGATTGAAAAGCGGCATAGGGGTTCTTTAGATGATCGTCAGATGACTGTTGGTCAGGTGCGGGCATCAGAGTTTCCACCGAAAAGCTCTACTAGTAAAAGTAAGGTATCAGAGGTGGTTCAACATGCTGATAAACAAAATGATGGACTGCTAGAAACAAGGAATTTTTTTCAGGTCCTTGATGATGGAGAATGTGCAGCACCAAATACTATGTTTTCTCTCTGTGGAAGTGATAAGTGGGGGATAAATCTAGATAAAGGGGGCCGAGCACCCTCCTCTATTCTTCATCATGATTAGCATAGCTTCATGGAACGTGCGAGGATTAAATTCCTTGTCACGACGAGTTGCAGTGCGTAGCAGTATTAACTTGAATAATCTCAGCTCAATTTGGCTTCTTGAAACAAAGGTGAAATGTAATAGAGCATCTCAAATTATCCAGTCTGTTACAGGAGGATGGAAGTATTTTTTTAATTATAACTCAGCATCAAATGGGCGCATTTGCTTAGCTTGGGATCCTACATTGATGGACTATCACATTATATCAGAATCAGATCAGTCTATCTTTGCTAAGGCTACGATGCTTGGCTCTGATATCTTATTTTTCTTCACTGCGGTTTATGGAAGAAATGAGGAGCAAGACAGACGACAGATGTGGGATCAACTGAGTGGCCTTCGGCCCTTAGTTGATGGTCCTTGGGTTGTCATGGGCAATTTCAACACCGTATTTAATTCTCTAGAGAAAGTAGGGGGTCGACACTTTCCTCCATCGGCAGCTACTCAGATAGAAGATTACTTGGACAATTTAGAGCTCTTTGATCTCAAATGGACAGGATGCAATTACACTTGGACTAACAACCAGATTGGCTCTAGCAGGATAATGTGCAAGTTGGATAGGGTGCTAGTGAACGCAGATTGGCTCTCCTTATACCCTGACAGTGAGGCAGTCTTCCATAACCCGGGAATATCTTATCACTCTCTTGCTTTACTTCGATGTCAGGAATCCGAACGAAGGAAATGCCCATTTAAGTTCTTTAATCAGTGGATCCATAAACATGACTTTCTGAATGTAGTTGAAGAGGCTTGGACTCAGTCTGTAATCTGTAGAGATGGTAGAAGACCCTCACCTATGTTCTCTCTGGTTCAAAAGCTTAAGCTTGCCAAGCATTCCCTCAAATAGTGGGCCTATAATAATCACATCCGAGACACTGCGGAGAAGAGGAAATTAGTAGATCACCTTGAAGTCCTGCAGACTCGAATTCAGCAGAGTCCACTTGATAACGCTTTACACAAGGAGGAAAGAGAACTGAGGGGGGGCGGCTTCAGTCTTTTCTGAATGATGAAGAAGCAAGCCTGAAGCAGAAATCTAGAGTCCAATGGCTCAAACTTGGGGATTCCAACTCTAAGTATTTCTACAGGGCCTTTAAGCAGAGATACCACAAGAATGCTATCCACTCTATTGTGAATGATTTGGGGCAGCGGGTATACGGTGATCAGGTGAATCAAGAAGCGGTGAATTTCTTTAATAACCTGTTTAATGCTCCATTTGATCATGTAGATTTCTCGGGGCTCAAGATTCATAGAAATTGAAGCAAGAAAGCATTGAACTTCTGGGAAAACCAATCCACGTTCAAGAGATACTGGAAGCTATTCGGCAATCGCCTAATAACAAAGCTCCAGGAATTGATGGTTTTACCAAAGAATTCTTTGTGGCCACGTGGGGAATCATTGGGAAGGATGTTATTAGAGCTATCCAGAGCTTCTTTGATTCCAAATGCATCCTTCAAGAAATCAACATCACTTCAATAACATTAGTGGCAAAGAAGAAGCGCCCTGATACTTTTGCAGATTATCGACCCATATCGGTATGTAAAATAATTTATCGATTTATCTCTAAAATCATTGCAAACAGGTTGCAGAAGATCCTGGATGAATTCATTGGTCCCAACCAGCATGCTTTTCTGAAAGGCCGTCTTATCCATGAAAACATTGCTCTATGTCATGAGCTTATGACTGGATATCACTTGCAGCGAGGGTCACCTAAAATGGCAGTCAAGATCGATCTTCATAAAGCTTATGATTCAGTCATATGGGATTTCCTGCTTGAACTAATGAGACAATATGGCTTCCCTGGGATTATGATTAGCTGGGTCAAAGCATGCATCTCCAATCCCAAATTTACAATAAACATGAACGACACTAGTTGTGGTTTCTTTCAGAGTAGCAGAGGTCTTCGTCAAGGATGTCCCATGGCTCCTTACCTGTTCATCCTCACTATGCAGTATTTTTCGGATCTATTGGATGATCAAGTTGCATCTGGATGGCTTACACCACACCATAGGTGCCTAACTCCACTTGTTACCCATCTGTCCTTTGCTGATGATCTATTTTTATTTTCCAAGGCAGATATTATGTCAGCCACGATATTAAAGGATTGCCTGGAGCACTTTCACCAAGTTTCAGGACTGCGTACGAGCAACTTGAAATCTCACTTATACATCTCTAGCACATCCCCGGAGCTTAGGGCTTCTATTGCTACGGTGTTGGACATGCCTTTTGGTTCTCTACCGGTTCGGTACTTGGGGATTCCTCTACTATCGACTAGGCCATCATTCCAGGACTGCCAACCCCATATGGATAGCATTGCATCACAAATCAATGGATGGACTAGTAAATGTTTCTCTTTTGCAGGTCGCTTGGAGCTTATCAAATCTGTTTTGATGGGGAAGATATTATATTGGTGCTCTTCTTTTTCTCTCCCTCAACAAGTTATTATCCGTATTGAGCAGCTCTTGGCCCGGTTCCTTTGGTCTGGCCGATTGCTCGAGTGTAACCAGCGGATCGCCTGGTTGTCCGTGTGCAAACCAAAAGAAAAGGGTGGATTGGGGCTGAGAAATATCAGGAAGCTTAATCAGGCATGTATGATGAGATACATATGGGCCATTGCATCTAAGAAAGACTCACTTTGGGTGTGATGGGTTCATAGCAATTACTTGAGGGAGCACTCTATCTGGACTCGCCAGGTCCCTTCTTCGCTTGCCTGGGTGACAAGGAGCATTTTCAACGTTAGATATCTTGCTCTACCATTCATCAGGCACCACATAGGAAATGGCGAGGGTACTAGGCTATGGCATGACCCATGGCACCCTGATGGGATTCTCTTTCACATTGTCAGACGATACCCTTATAGTATCCCTGCTCTCTCTACTGATCTGGTATCTGATATCCTTTCCCCTGAAGGGTGGAACACGGTTGGTTTCCACCATTCATGCTTATTCGATGCATGGCTAAGCTTACACAAGATCCGACTTCATGATAGACATGGGTGTGATGTCATTCTTTGGACAGCTTCCCCATCAGGTACTTTCAGCCTTAAGTCGGCATACAACAAATTGACTTCCACTGAACCTAATGTAGCTTGGCATAGTTTGCTATGGTTTAAAGGCCATGTACCTCGATTCTCCTTCATCTCATGGTTGGCTTTCTGGAGAAGGCTCCCAACATTTGACCGCACGCGTGGATGGGGAAAGCAAGGGCCAAATATTTGTTACCTATGTAGAGAAGATAGCGAGAGCATAGATCATATCCTATTATGCTGCACTTACTCTTAAAAGATCTGGCGCAAGGTACTTGGGTTGATACCACATGGAGATACCTTGGCAGATTGTATGCCATGGCTTCTGCATCATTTTGGCGGTTCCTCTGAAGCCAAGTTATTGAGAAAGCTTCTTCTCACTACCACTATTCACCATCTGTGGAGAGAGCGGAATCAGCGGATGCATGAGGAAGGACACTTATCTTGGGAGGCCCTTGCCAAACATATCCTGGATGACACTATGCAGAAGAGGACTAGGGGCACCACTAGGGATGCAGAAAACTGATATGCTGCGTCTTTTGTTTATTCATGCACTTCTATTTCTTTTGTTTTTCTTACATGAGATGTTGCCTGTCTCGGGCTGTGGGATTCAGTGTTTCTATGACCCTTGATTTGAGCCAAGCCTATCATTTTATCTTGGTTATTTTCTTTTTCAGGCTGTGGGACTTAGTGCTTATTCCTATTTCTATGTTGCTAGATGTGTCGGTATGATTGTGAGCCTTTCCCCAGCTGTGGGATTTATTGCTTATTACTTGTTTCAGTTTGTGAGGTTTCGGTCATCATGACTTGTGTGCCTTTCCCGGGCTGTGGGATGTCTTTCTTTTTAGATTGCTACGTTTGTATCGTAGTGGGACCATCAACCCTAGGTTTTGGGTCTCGACCTTGCTGATGGCTATGCCGTAGGTGAGGTTCACGACTCTTTTGTCCTAGGGTGATTGGTTATTGAACTTTACATGTACACATTTTGTTCATCCTTGTTGCAAAAAAAGAAAACTTAAGTCTTAGCTCTCATTTACATGATGTAAAATTAGAAAATGAGAAGCTAAAAATTAGTGTCTCTAATCCATGCCATGATACTTTAAGTATTGATAGTAAGGACTTGAAAACAAAAAATGACATTTTAAAGAATGAAAATAGCATGTTGAAAACTCAATTGCATGCTATTCATAAATCCATGAACGACTTGAAAAATGATGTTATTTTTCTAAATAAGAATGTTAATAATTTATCTAGTAATTCATCCTCTAAGAATTCTAGAAATACAAATGTTTCAAGTACGAATGCTAACACTCATCATCATTTTCATGTTAAGCATTCTTCTTTTAAACCTCATGTCCAAAACAAAAAGTTTCATGGAAATTATTTTTCTTGTGGTATCTATGGTCACTCAATCCATAATTATGCCTTCAAGAGAAATCCAAGTGTTGCTAGGACACTTTGGATTCCTAGACCGACTCACCCCCAAGGACCCAAAGCAACTTGGGTATGAAAGATTTCATGTTCTCTTGTAGGGGGAACAACCACACAAGGATGAGTTGATGATGGGAGTTGCATAAGGACTCAAAGCTACAGAAACACAAAATTGCAACTTCAAGTCATCGTGATGTCATAAGTATGGAAATTGGCATCTAGGTATATTTGGTATCATCTCCTACCTATCCTATATTTCATTTGAGTTGGAATATATGATACATGAGTAATCTTGAGTTGGTTTCTCCGCTCTAGATAGTGTTTTAAAAAAGATTTTTGATTTTTGATTTTTGATCTCTTCGGAGACCTATGTAGCTTATAAAGGGCTAATGCGACCTTGCGGTTCTAAATCGTAGGCTAATTGTGGCATTTCAATTTTCAACCAATAGGTAGGGTTGGAGATCTAATTTTCAAGTAATTCATGTTTCGAGAAAATTCGTTTTGGTTTCATGACGATCCATTTCGAAACGGATTTTAAGCTACTTAGCAAAGTAGATTTTGAAATCGATATTTGATTCCCTCTTTGCTATTTAGTACAATAACTTGTTAGTAGTCAGACTTTCATTATGATACTAATAATTATTACTTGCAAGTTATTGGTTTTGTTACAGAAGGCTAGTAGGAAGAAATTGGGAAAGAAAGTGAAATTTTAGAATTTCTCAAGAAACGAGGTATGAGTTTCAATTCGGCAAACTTCTTGCTTAACACCTCAATTTTCTTGATGAAATGATTTTCATATGATTATGAATGAGTTTACATGAAAATTCCTTGCTTCCCACCCAACGGCCAGCCCTCCCTAGGGTTTAGGGGCATGCCCTAGGGCTGCCACCAACCCCAAACCCCAAGGAAGCGCCCCACGATCAAACCTATACATCTAAAACGAACAATATCATGCATTAAAGGAAATATACAAAGCAATTTCATCCTCCGATCCCACCTACAAGGATCTGCAGCCCCTAATCCTACATTTAGGGATTTGGGAAAGAACCACTCACCTAGGATCAGTTTAGGGATGAGGAAGACAATGAAGAAGCCTCGCGTCGAATCCTATCCGACGAAGTCTCCGATCTCCGGCCGATCCCTCTCTGATTGCCCCCTCTCTCACTCGCCTCCTTGGGTACCATGCGGCTCCTCCTTGGAGCCGTACGCCCCTAGTGGCACCTTGTTTTTAAAAAAATAAATAAATGCCAAATTACCTATTTGCCCCTCTTCACTTAACTCGACCCAACTTGCTCAAAATGAGACTGATTCGAGCCCCGATCGCACCCTCGGACTCGGCTCGAACCCAACTCGACCTAACACAATAATTAACTCTAAATTTTGGTAATTTAAATTGAGCAAGGGTCTTACCTCAATTCGCGCCCAACCGCGATCAACTCCGCACGTACCATTACGCATCACACTAATCCTGCTAAAACCAATATACAAAAGTTTAATAAATTTTGCGAGTATTACAGAGGGAAAAGCGAAGCTGCCTTTGTCGTAGGAGGATGCACATGGAAACGACGATTGAGGACACCCTCTCTGCGGAAATGGGAGGCACCACCTCAAGATCAATAAGAAAGCCATCCCTTACCTTTTTAGGAAGGTCGGCCTCAAAAAAATCTAATCCGGGGGCAAAGAACTATCCTTGCTCTATTGCCCTGTCGAACCCCTCAAAGCATGCCATGAGGGCGACATCTCGAAAACAATGTGCCTCGTCTTCAAGAGTTTGCATCTTCCCCTCAAAATCGTGCACTATTAGCCTCGACTTCTCCACTTCGGCTCGGGCACCTTAAGTTTCAGTCGTCAGATGAGAACCCTCCCTCGTAGCCATAGTAGCTCGACATCTGCAGTAGCTCAACGCTTGCAGTTGCTCGACATCTACAGCAACTTGGCACCTAGAACAACTCGACAAGAGGATAATATATTCCTAGAATTCAATCTATGTCTACCTATCAGACCGAGATCAGAAGCCGACACTCCTTTGAACTCGGTATGAAGTCCTCGGACTCCGACCAAGCTCGGGCGCTATGGATTGGACTAGTACCTTTGGGCCTGGCCGAATTAGGACTAGAAGCACCTACATATGAGAACCAAACGCGATACAAGAAAGATGGCTTAGCCCGGGGGCTCCATCCAACCATGAAACGATAATTCTATCCTCATTGATTACGAGGAATTTGTTATTCATGAGCTGAACATCTCAGGGATCAGCCTCGACCCATTCTGAGCAACATCCCTATTAGATTACTAGACGGTATTATGACCAATCTTCCCTCATCCTGCATTATATACAGATACGACACACCTCACGTACCCTAGATTCCAATTTCTATTACCTCCACCTCAAACATATTCTGACTTGAGTGTCGGAGTATCTTTTGCAAGTCCCCCTGTGACTCGAATGACCTACACTAGAGGGGGGGGGGGGGTGAATAGTGTGTTTACTAAAAACTTAACCTAAATCCGGTTTTAATCAATTCTTGATTACTTAGGCAAGTGCTCAAATAAACTAGATAAATGCGAAAGCAAGGTAAATATGGCAATTGAGGAAACACAAGTAAAAATAATGCAAACAAAGAGATTTATAGTGGTTCAGCCCAAATGTCTACTCCACTACCTAAGCACCTCACTTAGGATTTCCCACTTAGCTTTACTAGATTAATTTGTTTCCTTACAATGATGCATTTATACCAAAAAATCTCCGCTCTCAACCCGAAGGCACTTCCACACTCGGAATTCTTCGACTTCCTACCGAAAGCACTCTCCCACCTCACAATCCAAAGGAAAACAAATTCAATCCTAGTAAACTAACTAAACCGGTGGACTTATGCCTTACAACCAAGGCAACCACCCAATCAAACAAGCCTAGCACCCTAGGTTCACACAAGTTTACAACAAATAAACCTCAAAAATATACAAGTTAATGGAGAAATAAATCAAACAAATAATACTTAGCTCCAACACCGAATCCGTAGTCCTCTTGATGCCTCAAAATGATGAATCAATGAAAAATGAAGGCTCAATCAAGGATAGATGATGAAACTAGGGTTTTGAGATGAAAGCGGCACAATCAAAGCTTTGGTATCACATATAATGGCTCAATAATAATTAACAGATCAAAGAAAGGTTGGGGTTATGTATTTATAGGGAAGCAAAGGGTGAAGCTCGGGTAAACTCCACTCAACGACTCAAAAAATAGTCGTTGAGATTCCGTTGGTCCGAGGTTTGGTCGACCGAACCTTTGGCCGGTCAACGACCAAACCTTCGGCCGATCATCGATCGAATCCCTACTGTGAGTTTTTAGACCTAGTTCGGTCACTTGTCGGTCACAGGTCGGTCGAACGAACAGTCGACCAAACCTTCGGCCAAAACTGCACTGTATGTAGTCTTCAGCAAGGTCTGATCTTTCACAAGTCTTATTTTTTATTAACTTTATTTATTTTTATTTTTCATTAACTTTAAAACATAAATGTTAAATAAGGAAGTACCTCCATTTGAATTCAATAAAAATATCAAAAAAATTAAAATCCTTAAGGATCATAATCTAAATTTTGGGGTCTAGTACTAATTTATGGAAATTAGAAATTTTAAAATCTCCCAGGACAAATATGGATAGGTTAATTATTTCTAAAAATTACTTTAAAATAGGTCTTTAACTTGTTTCTAACTAAGGAACAATTATCGAGACTTTTGGTGCAAAGAAAATGTCTAAATCTTGTAGCTCTCCAATGAGCTCCCTAGACTTAGAAAATTTCTAGGCCGTTTTTTGATTTTTTTTGGTTTTTAAGTTTTCGGGGTTTGGGTTTTGGTTTTTGAGTTCTTATGCATCAAATAGAGGATATACATATTATATAGACACTCTAGACCTAGACTCAAACTTCTCGATGAATCCCGAGCGTCCTTGCCGATTTCTCTGATTTCTTTGATTTTTTAAATCGGGGACGTTGGTCGCATGAAAACCAATATGGATCCTGAAAATATTT
Organism: Canna indica; assembly: GCA_034359265.1. Lineage (NCBI taxonomy): Eukaryota > Viridiplantae > Streptophyta > Magnoliopsida > Zingiberales > Cannaceae > Canna > Canna indica. The sequence goes on from CP136892.1 coordinate 20,886,611, forward strand.
CTTGCTAAAATATTATTTTCATATTTGTTATCATCAAAACCAAAATTAAGACCAAGGTTGAAAATCTTAGGCCAACACCCCCCTGCCAGAGTTGCACTTAACCAGGAGACGCACCAGATCGGACCGCATCACTCTAACTTCAGGCAAGAACAGGTGTGACCCTTGGTTTCAGGGAGAAAAGCTTATAAATAGATAGAATATCCTTTTCTAGCAGACTCGGGATCCACATATCACCAAAGCTACTACTAAAGCTAAGAATACTAATGGTAATGTTATTGGTCAGAACATATCATTCAGCAAATGGTAAAAGATCTCGCCCACTACCTACTACAAACCGATGAGGACAAGCTTTTTTAGAAAATGACGATGCATGGCACCTACACTTCTAGTTCCTTTTACTCCTCACCTTTTGGGGTATTAATGATTTGGTCGCAATTATCCTTCTAATTTCTAATTTCATTGATTTTTTCGATCGCGAACGTCGCACAAACCGACTTGTAACCTGAAAATATTTCTTCATGAAACCATTAGTTCCATGTTTGTTATCATCAAAACCAAGACTAAGACCTAGGTTGAAAACCTTAGGCCAACAATCTCCCCATTTTTGATGATGACAAACATCCTTAAGAAAATATTTTTAATAAAGCACAATGAAAGTCAATCATGGGATTTCTCCCCCCTATCTTCATGCATATATAAATAAGAATTATTTTTCATGAAAACCAAAGCAAACCAACTCAGGGGATGAAAACCGTTGGTGAAATAACCACACTGGAAAGGGGGGTTGAATAATGTGTTAGCTAATTCTAGGTTCCATTATCTATGTTTACTTGTAAACTCCTTAACAACCAATTTCTATTTCTCTTGATATGAATGCTTGACAAGTATGTGAGAGTGATTCAAAAGCAAGTAGACAAGCAACACAAACACAGTATGTATAGTGGTTCGGCAATAAAAATAGTGTTTCTCTAGGAATAAAAATAGTGTATTGGTGTTTCTCACCAATGATTCCTAAACCAAATCCTTTATAAAAACAACCCTTTGAGAAAGCCTTAACAACTATTCTTATAGCGAAACACAATTCTATAACTACCTAAGGTGTTTCTCTAGCACACCCTACAAGCTATCTTGGAAATCACAATCAAACAACTTAAGGAAAACAAGTTTAAGGAGCAAGAATATTAAATCAAACTTGAGAGCTCCTTTCTTAGCCTTCAATCACTTCAACTCTTTAATGTGGATAAAGGAATTCGATGTGAGAGTTGAACCGTGAAGAACGCCTTGAGAAGGATGTCAGCATTTGATAGATAGGGCACACTTGAAGCCTTGAATGCTTGTATATGAACTCCAAGGTATAGTTAAGGAAGGTAGTGTTGGTGAAATGGCCTACACTAGAGGGGAGGGGGTGAATAGTGTGTTTGCTAATCTTAAGCCTAATTTCGATTTTAAACGTTTCTTACAAATTTTAGGTTAATGCTCAAATCAATAAGATAAATGCGGAAGAGAATAAACGAGTAATCAAACACAACCAAGATAAGCAATGCTGACACAATGCGATTTATAGTGGTTCAGCCCTAATGTCTACTCCACTACCTAAGCACCTCGCTTAGGATTTCCAAACTTGACTTTACTAGATTATGAGTGTTTCCTTACAATAAAGAATTTACACCAAAGTGTCTCCGCTCTCAACCTAAGGCACTTCCACACCCGAAAGTCTACGCCTTCTTACCGAGAGCACTCTTCCACCTCAAACCCTAAGATACAACAATCACGAATCCTTGTAAATCAATCTACCTGGTGGACTTATGTATCAAACACAAAGGCTACCAGCCAATCTAACAAACCTAGCAACCTAGGTTTACACAAGCTCAGATACAATGAAATAAACAATAATCAATCCAAAGTATACTTAGCTCCAAAAGAAACTCCCTAGTCCTCTTGATGCCTCAAGGTGACGAATCAATGATGTTTAAAGGCTATATCAAGCACTACTACAATTATCGCAGTCACCGGCGGCTCATGCCATGGCTGAACCATAGGTGCCGACTATCACGGACAGTGTGGACCGTGGCAAAATGCCGCCACTGATAAGTTCGTCTAAGATAAGTTATGACGACTTGTGTTAGCCGTCACAAGTAATCAGCAGCGACAGCCACAAGCACTATCGGTGATTTAAATAAATTAGTGACGGCTGGGCCGTCACTAATTTAAACACATCAACCACGGCTCAGAGCCATCGGTGATATTATTTGTAACCGTGATATTTGGTGCTGCCCAAGCCATAAGCCATTTATGATACACTTAGAGTCACGGCCTAGTGACGGCCAATTGTGGGTAAGTCGTGGCTGAAGTTATATCCTGTAACTGAAAAAAATTAAAAATTTGAAAATTCATGTATACAATAATATTTATACATTACAATCTATTTACAAACAAAATTTGCAACCACAAAACATCATACACATACATTTTCAACCAATCATACAAGTTTTACTTAAATATCACTAATCTAAGCCTCAAACCGGAGGCAAACAAGTATCAAATATCAAATGTAAAGTATATATACAACTACAAAGTACATAAACAACTATAACCCTCAAACGGAGGCAAACAAGTATCAAAATATCAAATGTAAGTATATGAACATCTATCAAGTATCTAAGCCTCAAATGGAGGCTAACAAGTATCAAAACATTATCAAAATATAATAAACTAAAATCTCACGGCTGTGGTGGAGGCGATGGAGACGATTGGGTCGGGAGCGTCGACTGGGTCGAGGAGGATGACGATTCGAACATCATCTGTAGAAGGCCCGAGTGAGATGCAATTTGAGTAAGTAGGGCCTGCATGTTTTACATCGTCTGTCTCAAGTCATCGTTCGTCCTTCTCTGCTCCATCGCATCTCTTTGCTCCTCCATCGCTTGCCTCTACTCCTCCATCATCACTCTCTGCTGTGTTAGCTCGGACTCCAAGGTCGCCATCCGGCTCTGGTCATGCACCCAAGATGTCGAGGGCCGCTCACCCACAACGGGAGGGTCGGTGCCCCAAGTGGCCCGAACACAACGCGCGCATGGCCACTGTTTGCAAAGCCATAAACACGGCTGTGCTCCTAGCCACCTATGGCCTCGACCCATGCTCCTGCATCAAACTCCTACGGCGTGCCTCCGCTCTCTATCACGGTACGCGTGTATGTCTCCTACACACGTTTATATTTTAAATACTACATATATATAAACTATAAATATAAATTGCGTAAATCAAATAGACATAAATACTTACCATGATGATCGAGGCTCTACTATCGACGTAGTCCCCCGCTCCTTGTCGCCGATGGTGAGTGCGCTTAAACACCTGCATCTGCAAGGGGCGTATGACAGTGTCATCATCCGCCACCCGCGTCTTACATTAGAAAACAAATACAATAGTATACACAATATATTATTTAATTAAGAGTAAGGAAATTATACATACCATACGACACTCATGCACCGCAAAAGACACGGAGCCACTAGTGTGGCGTGCCCCCGTGCCATCCCCCTCGGACATGCGGTTTCTCGACATTGTCCGGGAGACCTCCTGCCACTCAGGCGTGTCCCACCACTCAACAAGCTGGTCCAACACAAGTCCAAGAATCCACTCGAGTGTGTGTCCCTGAATTTTTGTGGCCCCGCTGCCTCATCATGATTTTACGAGCATGGTGAAGCAGCTCGTTGTAGCGAGCGTGGGCAACGCGCTCCCATGCAGCCTCTACAAAAGTAGTCTGGTCATCCGACCATGTATAATGAGCCTGCAAAAAAAAAAAAAATTATTATCGATCGATATTTAACATTAACATTAACATTAACAAAAATAAATATACTTACTGAGAACTCTCGCCATAATAAATTCATATGCTCACGGAGCACGTGATACCATGTAGGCCACGCCCCGTGCATGAACTTTCGGATCGTCCCCGCTATCATGCATGGGGCGTCCTCCTACTCAAACCTGCACCAAATATAGTACAATTCTATATTATGATATATTGAATTATAAATAAATTATAAGGAATAATTAATGCATCTATTTACCTGCATCCATGCACACTAGCTGATCTGCGCGACTTTCCCTCGAGTGGTGGAGGAAGAATTCTGTTAGGCCCTCGTGGCTTACGTCTCGATGTCGATGGATCTGGATCGACTGAAGGGATGATGGCCAGATCAGGTGAGGGAATAGTGGACGGATCAGGTGAGAGGATGGTGGCCCGATGTGGGGGGATGGTGGCCGAAGGTGGGGGGGGGGGGGGGGGGTGACCGGATCAAGTGGGGGGATAGTAGGTATTAGTGAAGGGCGAGGGGTGGTATGTGGTAATTGTCGGGGGTTACTCCTCAAGGAATGCCTCTTTAGGAACACACTTCTCGAACCATAGCTGTAAAAATGAGTATAATTAGATTATATATAATAGATTAATAGATATATTTAATAATTGAATATATACTTCACATTTACATTTATTCATTATCGTCATCATCATCCGTGTAATACTCTTCTAATTCCTCTTCTTCTATATCAGAATCTTCAAATTCTTCTTCTTCTCCCTCATCATCATTCTGTCCTTCTTCCTCAACTTCATTATCATCGTCATCAACATATTCTACTTCCAATTGAACGAACTTTGTGTCATCATCCTCGAATATTGCACTAAGTCGGTCGACTTCGGAAGGATCCTCTTCTTGATAGAAGTCATCTGTTGGCTCATTCTATCTAGCTATCGGGTCAATTTTTCCTCTCGCTTTAGTCTTACATACTATACGTCAATCTGTCATATCTTTCTTTTGAGACAGATACTGCATATAATATACTTGTTCAGCTTGAGATGGCTCATTTGAAGCCAATTTTGATTTGTAATTGACCTCGACCAGTTTCTACTTTGCATGAACTCTCATGCCCCTATCCCTTGTATCGAACCAATAACATTTAAAGAGGGCAACTAATTTCCATTCGAAAAATTGCAATTCTATGACTTCTTCCAATAATCTGTAAAAGTCAACATCACATTCAGCATATGTTGTCCCTTTGACCCAGACCCCGACATTCATAGTCTTCTTTGTAGATGAATATTCAAGTGTGTGAAATTTATATCCATTAACAAAATAACCATAATTACGTTGTACAAGTCATGCCGATCCTCTAGAAAACTCAAAGATTTGGTTATCTATTTCGCCTCTATGTTTTGTACAAGTATGTTTTATTCATGGATGTATTAGATTTGATTAAATGTTTGGATTTTGGTGTTCTAGGGGCCGGCCGAGTAGAGGGAAAAGGGGAAAGGTCATGCCGAAATTTTCCCCAATTCCCTCACTTGGTTTAAACCCCCTTTAGATCATTTAAATTTAAATTCATGTAGATTCGGGATTCGATCGATGTAGTAGTTGATCAAGATTCCTTCTCCCTAATGCCTTGAGTGTGGGCAAAATGGCAACACTAGATGGGGGGTGAATAGTGTGTTTACTATACGATACGCCTAAATTCATTTTTAAACGATTACTTAGATCGATTAGGCGATTTGCAATTCAATGATTGTATGCGGAAGCAATAATAATTAAGCAATTTAAAACACACAAGATATCAATGCAAACACGAATAATTTATAGTGGTTCGGCCCCAATGCCTACTCCACTACCTAAGCACCCCGCTTAGTATTTCCAAACTAGTTTTACTAAATTAGTTTTCGTTTCCCTTACACAGAGGACTTTTCACCGAAGAGACGCACTCTCGACCTAAGACACTTCCGCATCCGGAAGTCACTGCCTTCTTATCGATAGTCCTTTTCCACCTCAATCCTAAGGGACAACTAAACTAATCCTAGTAACAACTACATTTTACACAAGTGGCTTTACTCCTTCTACACCAAGGATACCACTTCACACAGAAGACCAAACACTCGGTCTTCTACCGACACACAAATTAAACACAGTTAAAATAACAGTTAAAATACAATTGAAAAGAGCTAAAGAATGAAACCAATAGAGAAAGCTCTTTTGCAATCATTCAATCCATCAACTCGTCAAGGGGTAGAGCTTGAGTCAACACCCGAATTGAGGCAGCAGCTGGTGCTTGAAGAATGAACTCGACGGAGAAGCAGAGCGCAAGCTTTAAATCTTTTGGAAGGCTCTAAATCTTGCTTTTGAATACTCAATGAACTCTATTATAATCAAGGAAGAGTGTTAGACAATTTATATGAGGGTATATTTATACCCTGGTGAAAAAACGACACTCAACGGATGGAAATCTCTCCGTTGTAGGCCGCCGGTCGAAGCGCCGGTTGATCGGTCATTCGACCGCTGCAATTTTCCCCGTCGTTGGTTAACCGACGCGTGCAGCGTCTTTGCCTATTCGCAGGTCGGTCGACCGCCAAGCCTACTGCCCATTTTGGGCTTCGGTCGGTCGACCGAACCTGAGCTAAAGAAGGCAGACAGCTTATGTTCTGCCTGGTTCTTCTAGTTCAGTTTTCACCAAGTCTACTTAAATAACTTTATAACATAATAACTTTAAAACATAAATGTTATATAAGGATTATACTCCATTTGAGTTCAATAAAAATATCTAAGAAATCAAAATCCCTAAGGATCAAAATCTAATTCTTGGGATGTAGTATAAAAAGGAAATTTCCTAATCTTACGTGTCAAATAAGGATATGCTAAAGGCTTCTAAAAAATACTAAAAAATACCTCGTTATCTAGTTTTGACCCAAGGAATAATTACCGCCATTTTTTATTTCAAGAAAAGGTTTGGATCATATAGCTCTCCAAGGAGCTCCCTAGTCTTAGTGAATTTCAGGGCGGTCCTAGAATTTCATGGTTTGGAGTTTGGGATAGATTTTTGGATTTCTTATGCATCATCATGAGGATTACATTAATTTCTAGACACCCTAAATATAAACTCCCTTTCTTGAAGATTCCCGAGCATCGACGAGTATCCTTGTCGATTTATCCGATTTCTTTGATCGCGGACGTCGCGCACTAACCGATATGGAACCTGAAAGATATTCTGAATAAAATCATTAGTCTCATGTTTGTTATCATCAAAACCATCAAAACCGAGATTAAGGCTAAGGTTGAAAACCTAAAGCCAACAATCTCTCCCTTTTTGATGATGACAAACATCCTTAAGAAAATATACATATTAAAGCATATAAGGATATCAACTAAGGGATTTCTCCCCCTATCAACATGCATATATATAATAATAAACTTTCCCTATCTATATGCATGGATTTCCTATATTTTCCTCTCCTTTACCTATACATTTCTCCCCCTTTTGACATATATCTTTCTCTATAGACTTTACCTAATTTTCTCCCCCTTTTGACATCAATGAAAAAGGGTAAGAAAGGTCTATCTATTCAAAGGGATGAAACACAAATAACTTTTCATGAAGTTGAGACTCTAAAGATGTTTTACATGAAACATGAAGATCTCAACCAAAGGGATGGAAAAACAAATATTTAACTTAGCATGGTTTCAATCATGGGATAGAAACGTCACTCAACGGATAGAAATCTATCTGTTGCAGGCCACCGATCGAAGCGCCGGTCGAAGCATCGGTCGACCGGTCATTTGATCGCTGCAATTTTCCATGTAGTCGGTCGACCGATGAATTGACCGACGGATCGACCGCCCAGACGCTTGCGACATTCAATCGACCGACGCCCGCAGCTTATAACTTTATAACATGATAACTTTAAAACATAAATGTTATATAAGGATTATATCCTATTTGAGTTCAATAAAAATATCTAAAAAATCAAAATCCCTAAGGATCAAAATCTAGTTCTTGGGATCTAGTATAAAACATAAATTTCCTAATGTTTCGGGTCAAATAAGGATATGCTAAAGGCTTCCAAAAAATCGTAAATAATACCTCATTATCTAGTTTTGACCCAAGGAACAATTACCGCCATTTTTTATTTCAAGAAAAGGTTTGGATCATATAGCCCTCCAAGGAGCTCCCTAGTCTTAGTGAATTTCAGGGCGGTCCCGAAATTTCATGGTTTGGGGTTTGGGATAGATTTTTGGGTTTCTTATGCATCATCATGAGGATTACATTAATTTCTAGACACCCTAAACCTAAAGTCCCTTTCTTGAAGATTCTCGAGTGCTGACGAGCATCCTTGTCGATTTATCTAATTTCTCCGATCGCGAACGTCGCACACTATCCGATATGGAACCTGAAAGATATTCTCGATGAAATCATTAGTCCCATGTTTGTTATCATCAAAACCATCAAAACCGGGATTAAGGCTAAGTTTGAAAACCTAAAGCCAACATTGAGTGCTCGGCCGAACTAGGGGAACCTTGTTCAAGGTTAGGCCGAGCAAGATGGGGGAGAGAACTTGATCTAGAATTTATCTATGGTTGGTCACAAGCTTAAATGCTAGGGTTTGTGGTAGAAAAAAACCCCTCTTTTCCTACCCTTGTAAGCTCGGCCGAGCAAGCCATGCCTTGCTCAAGGTTCGGCCGAGCCAAGTAGGGGGAAAGGTGATCGGAGGGGACTAACCTTCACTCTTGGAAACATTGGATACATTAGGGAACGAGGGTCACCTCGATCAACAAGTAGAATTAAGATGAGAAATAGGAAAGACACCAATTAAGGAAACCACGTACCACCCTAGTGCATATATGTATACATACACTTACCGACATTAAGAGGTAGCAAATGTTTCCAAGATTTTTCCTTATCAATTACTAATGCTAGTAATGAATTGCCATGATAGATTTAATGTTACCTTGCTGGAATTTTATGATTAAATGCAGAATTTAATTATTTCATGTTGTAATCATGCGGTTATTCATGGTAATAGTGGTAAATTAACTTCCTTATGACCTAAGGGTTGTGACACGTATATACTTGGACATTCTACACTTATGACATGTAGCTCACACTAGCAAAAGTAGCAATTGACACTAGATGACTAGTAGTGTGCGGATGGTAAGGCCCAAAATAAAGGGCTGAACACGGGTGGACGCCCGGGATGTTAAATAAGGAAACTCTAGGACACTTTGATTGTGTGAAGTGATTGTGATGGTTTGCCGAGAAGCATGGATAGTCGGAATGACTAATGCTTGACTCGGCCAGTGATTTAGGTCTTGAGGTTGCACCAGCGGGCCTGCTAGGTGTCAGACCCCAGTTGGGTGGGACTAGCTATCCCTAACCTGGTAGGTGTCCGGAGACTAGCAGACCATCCTAGTCGACGGCCTGGAGATTTTCTTGATTTACTTATGTGTTATGAAGGTCGTACGGCCAGTATGTTACTATCTTTTTGTGGTAGGGCTAGTTAGGGCTGAACCACTAGATCATGAGCATGCCCTAAGGGTCGGGTGCCATGTGGCTTAGTTGGGATGTTATAGCTAAGTGTTTGTATGTATGGTCTATACAGGACGACCCTTGAGGTCGGTTATCATATCAGAAGCAAATTATATCCCTAACTTTATATTTTGCTGCCTTATATATATATGTGATTGTTGGGAATTTACGTGGAGGTTTGGAAGAACTGCTCACTGAGTCGCATGTGGACTCACGGTTTATTTTTCTTATTTTTGCAGAGCCCAATCAGTGAGTTGAGGCTTGGAGTCATGGTGCAACCGGTGGGCAGGCAGTGGCATAGATCTCGTAGCAGCGTCCAGTAGTCATAGTCTAGAGGTCTAGGACTGTTGTTTTTTATACATTGAGAGTGTCTATTTGAAAACATGTATTCGACTTTAAATTTGAGTTGTTTCATATTGGGGTTGTTGTTTCGCAACTTTTCCTTTTATTAAAAAATTGTAAACTTCCTTTAAAAAATTGAATAAAGCTGCATCGTTGTTTTTATTCACGTGTTTCCGGTTTTTTGTTAATCAGTGTATGTAGTATGCTTCAGGGTAGGACATAGATCCTGGCCGGTCACACGATCCTAAGTTGGGGTGTGACAACACCAAACTAAAATTAACCTTAACATTTATTCTACCCTTGATTAACTAACCCTTACATTAAAACTAACCTAAATTTAATCTAACAGCAAAAAATCTAATTAACCATAATTAAATCTAATTAAATTAAATCTAATCTAATTTAATCTAACAGCAACATTTAATCTAATAGCAATTTTTTTTAACAAAACTAATTAACCCTAACTAAATATAATTAACAAATAACCATAATTAATCTAACTTTAACCCTAAATAATTAAATTTAATTAATCTAATTAACAAAAAAAAAGTAATGCTGGTGCTGGCCAAAAACCTAGGGTTTCGGCCGGCTCCGACCGGAGAGGGGAGGAAGAGCTCTCCTAGGAGAAGGCAACGAGGAGATTGGGGCCAGCGTACAGCGCGTGGAGATTGGGGCTTGATCGGTGTGGGCGAGGGCGAGGACGGCGTCTCCGTTGACGGCGGCTTGGCAGCGAGAAGGCGACGTCGGCGATAACTCGGTCAACAACAAAGAGAGAAGAGAGCGAAAGAGGAAGGGTCTAACTTGAATACAAAAAAAAAAGGTTTATCACCGACGACCCCCGAGCCGTCGGTAAACTATGGATACCGATTAATTATATCATCGACGACTGACATAGCTCTCTCTAAGCCATCGGTGACGTGTTTTTTATTTTCGCGCCATCAATTAATAAGCGAAGGTTGTCGCTAGCCATGGCTAAATACTTATATAACTGACGGCCCTTTTGCCCCCGCTAAGTCGTCGCTACTACGTTATTTCATTTCACGTCCTCTGTGTGCCATCAGCTATAAGCGACGACATTGGGCGGCCGTATAAAATCTGCGACCAATTTGGTTACATCAGCCACGACCGCTGAGGCTGTTAGGAAGTCGTGAATTGTTTTGATGGCCTAGGCAGCCGTCGGTGAGCCCCATGGCTAATAACTATTATTCTAATAGTGAAGGAGTTGAGAGATAAAACTAGGGTTTCAAGAATGGTGGCTTAATGAAGCACAAGGATCTTCAAAATATAGCTCTAGGAAAGTTGGAAGAAGTGTGGAAGGCTTCTCATGGCTGATATTTATAAACCATGAGGAGAGATGGCCTCAACAACCATCCCAATGAGTAAAAATTTGGTCATTGGCGCCGCCCAGTCGGTGGCTAACCGATGGCCAGTCGATAGGCCGAGTGACCGGCCACCGACCGGAGCACACTACCCATTTTAGGCTGTGGCCTGACGGTGGTCGGCTGATGGCCGGTCGACCAGGCCGTCGATCGCCCATCGGTCGGCACCCGGAAAATGAGTCATTTCGTGGATTTTTCTCGCGACGTTCATTTTTGAGTTTCGGGTTTCAAAGTATTGGGTTCATAAGCATCAATTTGAGAATTTACAACACATGCTAGACACCCTAAACTTAAACTCTATCTTCCGACAAAAACCCGAGCTAACGTACTTCCAATTTTCTGATTTCTCCAATATTTTCGATCGCGGACGTCGAGCGCTACCGGACTTGGAATCTGAAAGTATTTATCAGTGAAATCATTAGTTCCATGTTTGTTATCATCAAAATCGAGATTAAGACCAATGTTGAAAATCTTAGGCCAACAATCTCCCCCTTTTTGATGATAAAAATCCTTAAGAGAATATATATATTAAAGCACAACAGATATCAAACATGGGATATCTCCCCCTAACAACATGCATATCTAAATAAATATACTCCCCCTATCTATATGCATGATTTTCCTATATTTTCTTCCCTTTAACCTATATTTTTCTCCCCCTTTTTCATCAATAAAAAAGGACAAGAAAAGTCAATCAAAAGTCAAACATGGAATTCCTGTTTAAGAAAATTCTTTCAATTGGTATCAGAGCCAATCATGTTGAATCATTGAGAATTTTTATTCTACTTCGGAATTTATCTATTGTTTATCCTTATGATGCATGATGTTTGATTTCTTTGACACTATTCATGAACATTCTGTCTTGTTCATGTTTACTTGAAGAATTTACATGATGATATGAGTACAGTAGATGAGTTTTGCATTTTATTCACTGTTCATATTTACATGGAGAACTTACACGCTGCTTCGATGATTGCATCTACTGTTCATGTGTGTTTCATCACTGTTTAAGAACAAAAAATACAGAAGATTACACATGGCTTAGAAATAATTAAAAAAAAATTGCTGCCGAAAGTTTTCATCCCCTCTTCTTCTTCTCTTCTCTCGTTGGCGCCGAAATTTTTCGCGCTCCCATCCTCTCGTCGACAGCCCGACACCCAATCTTCTCTTCCCCTCACCAGGAATACGGTCGCATACCGACCGTGAGAAGCGGACGACTGGTATCGACTGTAGGAGGTGCGGCTTCTTCCGCGATCAGAGAGGGGTTTGGGGCGTTGGTCTCGACTCCTTCCCGTCTCTTCATCCTTCCGATGGTGGATGGATGCCGAGGTAGTTGACATCGGAGCAGATCGGGCGGCTGCGATCTGGGAAGGGGAAGATGGCACCATCCCATTGGTGCTACTATGCTTCCGCCGTATAGAGAGGGATGGCTTGGTTGCTAGGTTGTTTCTGGCATGAGGAAGTGAATGTCGTCGATCCTCTCGCTGCGCCGATTTGGTCTTCACATCATCGCTCGATGCTGTTGTGCTTGTCATCGGCGTATGACAGCGTGGTGATGAACTCGACGCAAGCAATACGGTGAGGAGACTCCAACGCCTCTGCATTCTCGTTGTCGCCCGAGCTGGAGGAGGGTTTACCGGCGTCTCAGGAAGGGCGTAATCGGGCGGGCGATGCATCGGCGTGAGTGAGAGAGGCGGCGGCGGCGGCTATGTCGTGGGAGAGGGGTTAGAGAGGAGTTAGGGTTTAATAAGTTGGGTCGGATCCGGGTTATGTAAGGATAAATCCGGATCCATTAGTAATAAACCCAACAGTTGGGTCGGATCTGGGTTAAGCAAGTATAAATCCGGACCCATTAGAAATAAAATCCGATCCAATATTAAGTTGAAACCCGATCCATTAAGTATTAACCCGACACATTATTAAAATAAAACCCAACCCGTTAATTAAAATTAAACCGGTTAATTAGGTCCGGTTCAATCCAATTTCGACTGGTTTAATTTAATTAGACCCGGTTCAATTTTTGGTTCATCCGGTTCACTTGAATTCAAATTGATTTGGTCAAATTGAGGTTTGGTTTATCAAGTTTGGGTCCGATTCACTCAAATTAGAGTCTGGTTCACTGAAATTATGCGTGGTTCAGTGCATTTAGGTCTGGTTCAGCACTAGTTTAGGTCAAATTTCACTTGTTCAGCGTAGGTTCAAGTCAATTTAGGCCGGTTTAGTGCACATTTTAAGCGGTTCAGTAGGTTTCTTTACCGGTTCATTAAAATTAGCATCTGGTTTAGCATAATTTCAATCGGTTCAATGCAATTAGCATTAGGTTCAACCTAATTTAGCTTTGGTTCAGCTCGATTAACATTGGTTCAAGACAATTTTGATCCCTTTATTGTAGTTTGACCAATTTAACAAGAAATAAAATAATAGCCCATCATGTCTAATGTTTTGGAATATGTTGGTTTGAAACAATATCTCGCCAAAGCGAAGTCTCTTGTGTAGAATTAGCATGTTTTAGAACATAAAAGATGTTAGCATGTTTTAGAACATAAAAGATGTTAGCATGTTAGAAATTCGTGCTGGTAATGATCGGCCCAAAGGAAGATTATTACTTGGCCGGATTCCTTACGTGCCTGCGGTAATAAATGTGTGATGGTCATAAGGTTTTCCATGTGGACAAGAGTCGGTCCAAAGAAAGACTTCTTGTTTAACAAGACTGATTGTCAATGTTTGATTACTACATTGAGAGTACCGCTTACAAGTTGACATTTTTGTCCAAAGATGAAGTGTCAATTTTGTGCTTGGTATCTTGTAATGGGACCTGCTAGTTATTTATTTCTTTTGCTTTAATTAATTTATTGAGCTGAATATATTAATGTTTTGTTTTATTCTTTGTTCAGCTAATATTTTTGTTTCATCAAATATTACTGCCACTCTAAGTTCTATCCATGTGCTGACTGGCACGAATTTATTCAAAACTTGGAAAAAAAAAATTATGATTGTTCTTGGTTGCATGGATCTAGACTTGGTACTTAGGATAACTGAGCCTGCTCTTGCATATGATAGTTCTCTTGATGACAAGAGAAAATAGGAGCAGTGGGAAAAATCCAACCGCCTAAGTCTCATGATTATGAGAAGGGCAATATCAGATTGTTTTAGAGGCGCTATATTTGAAGAGACTAATGCCAAATTGTTCCTAGATGCTCTTGAAAAATGTTTTGAGAAAAATGAGAAGGTTGAGACAAGCATGTTATTATCAAATTTAGTCTCAATGAGGTATAAAGGCAAATGGAACATTAGGAAGTACATTATGGAGATGTCAAATCTTGTCTCTAGATTAAAGGCACTTAAATTAGACCTCCCTAAGGACTTATTGGTGCATTTGGTTCTGATCTCTCTTTCGGCACAATTCAATCATTTTAAAATCAGTTATAACGGTCAAAAGGAGAAGTGAACTCTTAATGAGCTCATCTCTCATTGTGTGCAAGAGGAAGAAAGACTAAAGCAAGATAAGATTGAAAGTGCTCATTTGGCTGTGGCCTCTAAAGATAAGGGCAAGAAAAGACCTAAGACTACAGAAGCTACATATGCTCCTCAAAAGAAAAAGCAAAAGGAACAGACTAAGGTTTCTACCTGTTTCTTCTACAAGAAAAGTGGGCATGTAAAGAAAGATTGTACTAAGTACCACGCTTGGCGTGTTAAGAAGGGTACATTTCTCACTTTGGTTTGTTCTTAAGTTAATTCAAATTTTGTACTTATAGACACTTGGTGGATAGATTTTGGTGTTTCTACTCACATAAGTGTATTTATGCGGGATTACTTGAGCTGCCAACTGCCGAGTGATGCTGAAAGATTCATCTTTGTGGGCGGTGGCAAATCAGCTAAAGTTGAAGCTATAGACTTTTTTAGGTTATTGTTTAAGATTGATTATTATTTAGAAATTGAGAGAGACTTTTGTAGTTCCATCTTTTAGATAGATTTTGATTCCTATCTCTGTTTTGGATAAATAAAGTTGTTCTTGTTCATTTGGAAATAGAAAATTTAGTCTTTATCTTAATTCTATTTTTGCTGGTACCATTTATGTCCTATTTAAATAATCTTTATATGCTTGATGTAATTGCTTTATCTAATAAAATCATGCATACCTACTCAAAAGGTACAAAATAAAAATTAGCTGATAAGAATTCTATCATGATATGACATAAGCACTTAGGTAATATATCCAAGTATAGGATGCAGAGGCTTGTGTCTAATAGAATTCTAGTTATTCCTGATGCTACGGACTTTGATGTCCATACTGAATGCATTAAGGGAAAACAAACAAACATTAGGGTTATGGTACTAATAGGAGTTGAAACGTCTTAGAATGTAATTATACGGGTGTTTATTGACCTTTCCCTATGGCTTCTTGGAATGGTCAAATAATATTTCTATGTTCATAGACAATTACTCCATATACGGGTACCTATATCTAAATAGTGAGAAGTCTAATTAATTTTAAGACTGCGGCTTATATTCTGATTAAAGTACCATCTATAACAGTAGATAGAAACCCTTATATATTATGGATGGGCAAGAAGCCCATACTAAATATTTGAGGTTGTTCAGCTGAGACTAGACCATATTGATCAAAGGAAAAATCACTGGAACAGTCCGTTGCTACTTTATTGGGTACTTTGATAGGTCTATGGGATATTATAGAATAATTTTGATATAAGTAATACCCAGTTCATTGAAGTTATTAAGTTTGCGGGGAGATAAAGATATTCTTTAGGAATCTACCCATGAAGTACAAACTCAATGACCTCAAGAACTAATGCTTCCAGTTAGAGGTATTATAAATTTATCAAATTATTATCTCATTTTGTTTTGAGATAAATATGGTTGATGAATGCATATACCATGAGTTCAGTGGGAGCAAGATTATTATCTTATGTTCCCCTATTGCTAAAAGACGTAATTTTAGTCTCAAATCGTGCCCTAAGGATAAAATTGAGCAGGAGAAAATATAGAAGATTCCATATGCGTGTACTACAGAGAATCTGAGGTATGCTCAAGAAAGTACGCGTTCGGATATTGCGTACATTTAAGGGATATTAGACATATATCTAAGTAATTCCATAATGGATCATAAGAAAGCAGCCAAACGGGTTATATGGTATCTACAGAGAATAAAGCATTACATATAGAAAATCAGATCAGTAGGAGATCATTGGGTATTCTTGATTCTGATTTTGCTGGATGCCTAAAAAGTTGAAGATCCACTTCTGGTTATGTTTTTCGGTTTGTCAGAAAAGCTATTTATTAGAGGAGTGCTAAGCAAACACTCACTGCAGCTTCAGATATGAAAAGCAAAAATTCATAACTTGTTTTAAGGTATCCAATCTTGGAATATGACTACGAAATTTTGTCACTAGGCTGCCTATAGTAATAAAATTGAAAGACCACTAAAGTTATTATGTGACAATAAATTGGCAGTGTTATATTCCAATAACAACAAAGAACTCTATAAAATTTAAGCAAATCAATATAAAGTTCTTTGCTAAAGAAAGAATTCAGAGTGATCATAGAGCACATAGGTATAACTTCCACAATGGCGGATCCGCTTACTAAAGTTTTTCCACCCATGGTCTTTCATGAGCATGTTGCTCATTTGGGTGCTGCATCATGTATTGATATGATGGTTCAATGGGAGTTTGTAAGTTGTTACTGTGCTTTATGATATTTTTCTGCAGAATAAAGTTTTATTATTTTACACTCTGAATATTTTTGGTTGATCTCAATAAAGTAGGACCAGTTGGAAATAGACATGTAAGGATCACATTGCATGTAATTTCCATGCTGTGCACCCATATATGATCTATGTCGTCGAGAGTATTAACATTGTGATCATTGATGGATTTAGTCACGATAAATGTGGCGAAAGTCGCTTTGGTTCTTTGTTGGTAAGATCGATGGACCAGATTGTTGGAGATGATTGATAAAATAGTGATGATGAGCTCATAAAGTTAGTATGCACAGTTATACGGTGATTCATATGTTGGCCAAAGTGGTAGATTGTTAGATTAATTTTAATAATCTGATATGGACCAACACATATCAATAGGCGTGCATTCATCAATGTAAAATTAACGGCCCAGATCTTAAGTGATCTAATTATATTTATTTATGGGCCCGCGACATCTCAATATTATATGAGATTTAATTGTACAGATAACATTTGGGGTAATTATTAATTTTATGATGGGCAAAATAGTAATTACCACTACCTCAGGTTTTTGTTATAAATAGAGAGGTTATGATCCCTGGGTCATGCACTTGATTCCAATTTCTGAAGCCCCATTATTTAGAGACGGCTCATGAACGGTGCATAGACTCGGAAGGCCGCCCCCATCTCCTAATCTAAGCAATGGATTCAGGTACGCTTCCGCATCTAGTTATTCTTAATGATTTAGCATATAAAGTTCCTGGCTTGTGGTTTTATTTCTGTTTAAGAAAATTCTTTCATGAACCTCTAATTACTTGGGTGAAAATTTTTTACACGTTAATAATTTATAGAACCATGTACTCTCATTGTTTAGTATTTTTAATTTTGTTTTTATACTTTGTTATATTGGTATAAGAATTCCTTACATTGTACCTTTAGATATTGATGTTATTGGGTTTTTCTTTTGAAGTATCAATTAATCACGTTTGATTGGGTTTAATAGTAACTGAATACTTGTGTTGGATTCTGATTGAGTTAATTTCCAAAAAATTCTTAAGCATACCATTACATAACTGACAACGTTCGGTACCTTTCCTGTTCTACCCTCTGCTCCAGCCCGTCTCCTAACCTCTTCATCCATGACAAAATTCTGTCAGACTTTCTTCAAAGATGATAGCAAAAACTTTACAATTCCATTACCACATATAACTCTCTTTCCCACCGATATCACATCTAAAATCTCGAGCAAAGACGAGCAACATTTTTGAGAAAGAAAAGTTAGTCAAGTAGGGAAATCCTCCATCTATTTTATTATTAGTTATATTCAATATTTTAATCATCTATATATCCGACGTTATATCATCCTTGACCTAACCAAATTGTCTGCATTAATTAATTGCTTCAGTACTGCAGCCATAAAATCTTTAGCCAAACAAAAAGTATAAAAAAAGCAAAAGTGACCTAGAGTTGAATTAAGAACAGGCCATCAATGATGCTATTTTTTATCTGTTGTACTCTTAATTTCTTACATTATTAGTTGTACTCTTGTAATTTTTATGAATGTTAGACCTTATACTATTGTTTCCTTAGTTAATGAAAGTAATTGGTTCCTTAGTAGTTTGGAATATAGTCGAGCTGATCTTTGTGTATTTGCTCTGAAAATCATGAATTTTTTTATCCATTTTATGTCTTGTTTTTCATGTGTATTTTGGTTGATCTCTCTCTTCCAAATCTGATATGGTCTTCCTTATGTTTTATGTCTTGTTTTCCATGTTCAATTCTGTTGGAGTTCCCTGTTCTTAAGTAGTCTTAATCATACGATGAATCTCGAGTTCTTCAGTAGTCTCAATTTCTCAATCTTATGATGATTTATGGACAATATTCTGTACTTTGCTCAATGACAGCTAGTGAGTCTTTTTTTGTTTTATTTCCCAGGTTATTTGCAGTGCGTGGTAAAATATACGAGCTTCTTGTTAACTGTATTCCCCCTAAAATTATTCGGAAGGTGAAATATACTAGATTATCTTTGTTCTTTTATGGAAATATTTTGTTTGATCAACGAAGTGAAACTTGCTATGCAATTATCTTTATTGATTTTGCAGAAGCTTCTATCAGAATTATTGAAGAAGTTGGACTATGAACTAAAGCACGAAGTGGGCTTCTTATTATGTAAGTGCATTTTATCAATATAGAGCATTATATTCCCTATATTTATTGATTTATATCTTTCTCTGATTCAGAGCTTTTCAACCTCCATATTGTTAAGCGTGGTTGGGCTAGTCTATGTAGATGATAGTTCTGGCCTATCCCAGAATAATTTTTTGTTCCATTATAGTTTTTTGTTCTTGGAAATGGACTATGCTTTTTCACCATAGTTTTCCCATTGACAAATTTCAATTATATGTTAAAATGATGGTCAAAATTTCAAATGCATTTGGCGCATACAATCAACTTTCAATAGATGCAAATATCATTGCTGCTTCTGGTGCAGGAGCTGCAAGAAAGATTGTAACCAATTCACTGTGCTCATTCATGTTAATTTCCACCATATGACTTGGCTGATATTAGTTGAAATCACTGTCATCTTGTACCCAATAGAGCAGTTCGCATTTACATTTGTACACGTTCATTTCAATCAGTAACATGCTCTGTAGTGTCCAGCTTTATCTTTGGAAGTCGAAAAATCCTCACACTTGACATGATGTGCATCTTTGTTTACTACCTCTCTTCAGCTTCCTTCTTCATTGCACTACTTACGCATGCAATTGCAGTTGTGGAACTGCTCAAAGTGGATATGGCTTGAAAGAATTTTTAGTGTTGCTCAATTGCTCAACTAGGCGACTTTTCATTTTCCTTTATTTATCTTAAAATGCAAGATTAGCCTAGCTTTAGGCCAGAGATCATGAAGAGGAAAGATGGACGAGCTTGCATCATAGGAAGAAAATGGAAAGAAAGAAAGAAAATGGAGGAAAAGATGAAGGATCGAAGGAAGGTGGAGGGTCGACGGAAGATGCACATACTACTTGCTTTCGTGAATGAAATGAATCGGAGAGGGAATAATTCACATGAAAAATGCCTTGTTTGATGTGTTATGGACAATTCCCTCTTTGAATCTTATTTTTAATGTAAATTTAGACTATTTTATAGTTTGTAATTAATGTTTCACCTCCAAGTGTATTGGGATTTTGGTTGTAGTACTAATGTAAGACATTTTGGTTTGCAATGTAATTTTGGTTTATATTAGTTGTAGTTTTGGTATATATTAGTTGTAATTTTGATTTGTATTATTTGTAATTTTAAATTTTATGCTATAATTTCATTGTGCATCGGAAATGTGTATAGTATCATTCATGGGGATCTCGGCCCCCACAAAATGAAACATTTCCCGAGGGTCGCGGCGCTCAGGAAAAGTAATATTTCCCGAGGGCCGCAGCCCTAGGAAAAAGTAACATTTCTTAGGGTCGAGACCGTCAAGAAAAGAAACATTTCCCGAGGGTCACGGCCCCCCAGAAAAGTAATATTTCCCGAGGGCCGCAGCCCCCACGAAAAGTAATATTTTTTGGGGATCGCAACCCCCATGAAAAGTAACATTTCTCGGGGGCCGCAACCCCCACGAAAAGTTATATTTTTTGGGGGCCGCCCGCTAACCGTCAGTAAAGGTCTATTGGACCTTTACCGGCACATTTTTTAGTGGCAGCAGTTAGGGGCCGTTGTTAGTTTTAATGGGGGTCGCGGCCCCCAGGAATTGTAATATTTCTTGTAGTGCTACCCGAGGGGGAGGGTCGGACATGGGTAACGTCCGAAAAACAAATCACAGGAAAACTTGCACAACTTGGTCCTGGTTGTGGTTGAGATGGTCTACTGAAGAGTGTCATTAGCCGAACGGCTACCACATGACTCAGCGGTTTATAGGGTCTTGAGATTGCACTAGCGGGCCTGCTAGGAGTTAGACCCGAGTGGCGGAGGGTCTTGAGATTCCGTCAGTGGGCCACGCTGACGGTAGACCCGAGTTGGGTGGGACTAGCTATCCCTAACCCGGAGGATTCCTAAGGCTAGTGGCCATCCTAGTCGACGGATCCGAGACATGGAAGTTCATATTGAGATGCCATTATGGGCTGGTTTTGGGTAGGCCGACCGACCTAGTTATATAGAAGGAAGAACCGAACCTTTCATATATATTTTTAGGCCATTAGCGGCCGAGCTAGTGAAATGGATAAGGGCCCGAGAGGCTGGTTCATCCATTCTTTTATCTTGGCAAATTGATTAACTTCTGTGGTGTGATCATATTTTAATTCCTTATTTGTATCATACCTTTTATATGTTATCTTGCCGAGATTTTAAGCAGAGGTTCGAAAGAATCGCTCACTGAGTTCCTCGTGAACTCACGGTTTATTTATTGTTGTTTTGCAGAGCTCGACCAGTGAGGTACGACTTGGTGGCATGGCGCGCAGGAGGGCAGACGTGTGTGCAGATCTCGTAGCTGGCAGCTTTGTAAAACATGGAGATGTTTCTTTGCAAACCTTTAGATGTTTATTTAAAAACCTTGTGATGTTTTCAAACATGGTTTGGTTGAACTATTTTCAATAACTAATAAAGTTTGGTACTGTTGCTTTTGTTTATGATTTCCATGCCGGTATGGTTGTGTTTTATGAGTCATTGGTCAGTGCATATGGTAGGCTTCGGGGTACTGGCACGTACCCTGGCCGATCACGTGTACCCTGAGTTGGGGCGTGACAGACCTCGTCTCAAAAAGCAGAGGTTGGCCGATCACGTGTTCCGAGCGACGATGCTCGCACTCGGCCAGGTGTTGCTCCTTGGATTATGTCAGCACCTCGATCTGGGTTGTTAACCTTTGATTATGCGCCTAAAGATCGTCGATCGAGTGTTGTAGTTCTTCTGATGTTGGGTTGGCGAGCACTAGAGCGTTACTCCTCACCGAGCTAGCATCTCTATGTAGCAGGAGAACACTAATGTTAGGTTACTGCCTAGTAAGAAGGAATTTCAAATGGTGGGTATGGAATTGGAATAAACAGTATACCTAATGTGCATCATGTCTGTTTATAATGCAGACTAGGGATGTCTCAAGCGATGATGTCTCCTTGAATCTCGTGGGGATATGCCTAGAATGGATAAAAGTTTATCCTGGAGATGTCGGGCTCATTACTGTCGAATCCGTGTAATTAATGATGCACGTGGGAGTCCATGTATGGCCCTTGGACCCCCGGGCTGAGTCTATGGTGGACTCGATTTGAGTTTGGTTCATGAGTGTGGGCATGATCAGGCCAGATCAGGCCAGGCCCTAAGTGCTAGCCCAGTCCAGTTTCTAATTTGGCCATCAAGTTTAAAAGTGTTTTAACTCAAGTTCATCATCAAAATGGTATGTTTCTAAGCTATATATTCTTTATTTGGATGGACTGTAATGCCCAGATCTTTAATAACAGCTCTAGAAGACCAAAATTATTAATGGCGTTCCTTGCTTGGGCGATAACCGTTTTCATCACGCTGTAGAGAGCCTATTATTGTCATTGAGTGGTTAGAGGCATTTATTAGTGCCCCCACTTTCGTTCTGTTTCTATGTATATATTTTAACTTTCGTTCGTTTGCTCTCAACTACAAAAGAAGCTATCATTTGTTGAATGCAATTGCATTTGAATTCTCTCTTCCTTCCCGACTCTATATATACTACTTGTTGTGAAGTCTACTAATACTTGCATCGTCCTCTCTATCTCTCTCTCATGGGAACTCAAGCAACATCACCATCAAAAAACCACGCAAGGAACCAATGTAAGGTATGGAGAAGAACCTTTTTGTTAAATTATCCTTGTAGTCCTCCGTCTTCCTATGATTTTCAATGGATATATTTGCTACATAATTAAGATTATTTCAGCAAAACGAAGTTAAAGAAAGCAAAATGAAGATGTTTTACCTTTTTTATGTTGCATCGAAAGTTATTCTACTTTATGAGCTTTCTTGCTTCATAGACAGAGGGAGATAGGATAAGAGATGGATTTTAATCCATTGTTTGCTTACTGCATGAATTAAAAGAAAATATGATTGAAGGTATATAAAAATGATATGATATCTAGAGAAAACCGGATTTAAAAAAACACATTCAATACTTCTACCTTTCATTTGCAATCCTATCCAATATAATCCAATGAAGCAACCAAATCATGTATGTATTTCTCTTCTAAGAGAGAGAGAGAGAGAGAGATTGTAAAAGTCCCCTCTAAAAAATAATACTGAGATGAATGATTTTTAAGTCACTACATATGAAAACAAATTCATAATCTTTAACTATTATTCCAAAATTTCTATTTTTTTTCCTAGACATATAGAGATAAAAAAAATTCAACAGAATCTACCTTTACATGCATATTGAGTGTAATTTTTTTAAGTTAAAGGGAGCATGAATGTCTTTGATGAATCCAATCTTTTGAAAAAACTTAATTGTTGAGTTCAATCAAATATTGAAATAAGCACTTGAAAATCAAATATTCCTGAAGTGCGTATGTATTTTACTCTTTCTTCCATACATAAATGATCTAAGACATAATAAATACATCTATTAATAAAGATTAGAAAAAACAAACTACTTAGCTATTAGACCGGTTATAATTACAAAAAGATTTTCTAAAAGAACAAATGTGACATTATTCATTTTCGTAATCGATTTAATTTTCTTGTCATTTTAAGAGTTAATTGGCCCTATATCTAAATCTTGATATTTTAATAATAAATTAGTGGATACTACTTTTATTTCATTTAAAAAAGAAGCAAATAGCACTATTGTTTTGTTAACTTATTGCTTATAGAGCAAGAAAGAGAAATCGGTCGATGATTGGCTTCCCATCACATCGTCGAGGAATGCCAAGTGGTGGTACTCTGCTTTCCATAATGTCACCGCCATGGTTGGTGCTGGTGTCCTCACTTTGCCCTACGCCATGGCTGGACTCGGATGGTACACAGATTCATCATAAAACATATATAATTCTTTTTCTAATTTTGTTGACATGAAACAATCAATATTGCTTCCAATTCAATAGGGGCCCTGGAATTGTCGTGCTCATCCTTTCGTGGATCATCACTCTATATACCCTATGGCAAATGGTGGAGATGCATGAGATGGTCCCAGGAAAGCGGTTCGATCGCTACCATGAGCTAGGTCAACATGCCTTCGGCGAGAAGCTAGGCCTCTGGATCGTTGTTCCACAACAACTCATTGTCGAAGTCGGAACCAACATCGTCTACATGGTCACCGGTGGCAAATCCTTGCAGAAGTTCCACGACACTGTATGCTCTGACTGCAAGAAAATCAAGCTCACTTACTTCATCATGATCTTCGCCTCTGTCCATTTCGTTCTCTCCCAGCTCCCTAACTTCAACTCCATCTCTGGCATATCCTTCGCTGCTGCAGTCATGTCTCTAAGGTACATAACTTTCAAATAACAAAAAACATTCAATTTGAACAACACAATAGTATTAACACAACTTAAATAAAATCTTTTGCAGTTATTCCACCATTGCTTGGGGGGCTTCCTTGGATAAGGGTAAGGTAGAGAATGTAGAGTATGGACATAAAGGTTCGAGCCAAGTAGAGACTACGTTTAACTTCTTGAGTGCATTGGGAGATGTTGCATTTGCATACGCTGGTCACAATGTGGTGTTGGAAATCCAAGCCACCATTCCCTCAACCCCGGAAAAGCCTTCTAAGAAGCCCATGTGGAAAGGTGTCATCATTGCCTACGTTGTTGTAGCTCTATGCTACTTTCCTGTCGCTATTGTTGGGTATTGGGTGTTCGGCAACAGTGTCGATGACAACATCCTCATCACCCTCAATAAGCCTAAATGGCTCATTGCCATGGCTAACATGATGGTTGTCGTCCACGTTATTGGTAGCTACCAGGTAATTGTTAATATTAGCTTGATTATTGAAGACACTACAAACATAATATTAAATCCTTGATTTCAACATCTTATAATGATGGATGCAGATTTATGCCATGCCTGTCTTCGACATGATTGAAACAATGCTTGTGAAAAAACTCCACTTCACTCCAGGACTAACTCTTCGCCTTATAGCACGCTCAGTTTATGTTGGTAAGCATTCATTTTCCATCAGTTAAACCATGCTTGTTTCTTCTATAGTCTTGATGAGCTTAGCAATTCTTACCTCATTTTGCAGCATTTACCATGTTCGTTGGCATGACTTTCCCTTTCTTTGGTGCATTACTTGGTTTCTTTGGTGGTTTTGCATTAGCCCCGACTACATTCTTCGTAAGCTTTCATTACAAAACATGAAACAATGAGTGTAAACCATATTAGATAAGATAGTCCATAGATCAAAAAATAAATCAAACAAATTAAACTATAATTCTAAGTGATCTTTTGTCCTTTTCAGCTTCCTTGCATTATGTGGCTCGCAATTTACAAGCCTAGAAAGTTCCGCTTGTCTTGGATCACTAACTGGGTAAGAAGTTAGATAACTCTACAACATTATTTCCATTGATTCTACATTGAAGAAATCACATCTAACAAATTTTTTTTTGTCAGATTTGCATTATACTAGGAGTTCTATTGATGGTTCTATCACCCATTGGTGGACTACGACATATTATCATAATGGCGAAGACTTATGAGTTTTACTCATAAGTTGACATAGATTCATACACAAATCAATTTGATGTCATATATCGAAGTCCAAATCACACAACATCAATTTGGAGATAAGAGCTATTCACAATGAAATATATTATGTAATGTGAATTAATTAATGATTGAGGAGAAAGAAGTGACAAATCACTTCTACTATTTATAGTGTAGTTGGTGTTTTAATTTCTTCTCACTAAGCAATATTGCCTTCACGAATTTCTTTGTACATTGGTAACTTCTATTACATCCTATTCAGGTGCAAGATCTTCGACCCTATGTATTATGTGAATAAAAGTAAGCATTTGGTTTAATAATATACTTTTTTTTCTTATGATTTGTTGATTTGATTCCTTGAGTAAAACGAAGAGAGTAATAAATAAGCTCATTGGACCATAGCTTAATCTTGCTCAAATTTGTTTGTCAAATATATTTTAAGCCATATTAGACTAAAATTGTAATTAAAGGAGCCATATGTAATCATTCCATTAATCAACTACATGATCGGAGAGATTTGTAGAACTCCATATTGCTTAACGTTCTACTATACATACAACAAAGACAACAAGCTAAAAGTACCTGTGTTTTGGGTGCTTTGGTTCCTAAAAGAAAACAAAGGTGGGTGACAGAGACATTACAAATTACAAGAAGACATTGAACACCTCACGATATTGAGGAAACATGTAAAATCTAAAGTTTGACATGTGCATATCCTACATAATTACTTATAAGGCAATCACATAACCACCAAATTAAGCATCCTATATATATATATATATATATGCAAATTAATCATTAAATAATTAAAGACTATTATTTCACCATGCAAACATGCTTCAGCACAACATGAGGATTTTATTGTATTTTTTAGCTATAAATATAACTCAAAAAGGTGCACATTTTCTATCCTAGTTTGGTATCAAGTTGTTGACATATTTTTCTAAATAAATTATTACATTTTGATACATCAAAAGGAGACTTAGTGATTTGGCTATGGAAAGGTCACGCATCTAAGAAACCAATTTGGCAAGAAAATGTGCATCCACTGATCAAAATATTATGTTGCACTAGTTTCATATATATATATATATCACCATGAACGGTATCTTCATGATTTTCTCAGGGGTTTTAATGGTATCATCTAATCAAATTATCTTAGTTGGCATAATAATGTCTCCCCTAAAGTTGGTTAGGATTGTTATAGGCTATAGACTTTCGTGGGTGAAGCCCATTACATATAGTGTTGATAACAAGAATATGTTCACCAAGCTTGTACTCTAAAACCTTCATGAAGTTATAGCCCAATACTTCGGTAATGATGAGAAAGACATTCACTTTATGATTTTTATCTTTGTTGGCATTTGGGTAAGGCTTTAAACATGTCTTGTTGAATGGTGAGGAGATCATGATCATATATCACACCAATCACTTGCAGAGTGGAGTCATTCTCTTGTACTATTTGACTAAGTGTTAGTGGTAGAGACCTTAATTTGGGTGTTGACACTAGCCATTTGTTCCGATGCTTGTCTATGTCCTTGACAATCTTTCATATTACGAGCATAATCTTGATCCTTAGTCGCAATATTTTGATCGATCTGCTTTACAACCTATAAAAAAGCAAATGCCTAAAAGGAAAGTAGCACCGGTAGCTAGAGGAAGAAGATGTTGGAGAAATGGTCACACTAGAGGGGGGGGTGAATAGTGTGTTATTTAATCTTTTAGCCTAATTTTGATTTTAATCGTTTCATAAACTACTTAGGCAATTTATCAATTCAAGAAATAAGATGAAACAATAAATACGACAATTAAGTACAAACACAAAAGCGAATGCAAAAACAATGATTTATTATAGTTCGGCAACACCGACTACTCCACTACCTAAGCAATGTGCTTAGGATTTCACTCACAAATCCACTAAGTTAAGGGTAGTTTACATTCGAGGACATTTCACCGAAAAGACCTTACACTCACTTGAAAGGCACTTCCACACCCAAAATTATCCACCTTCACACCAAGTGAGCTTTCCCACCTCAATTCCAAAGGAACACTCCTAACCTAGCTTACACAAGTGGATTTATACTTTCTATACCAAGGTAATCACCAAATCATAAGACCACACTCTAGGTCTTCTTACACACTTGAGTATTCAATTTAAAACGAAACAAAAATGCATTTAACATAAGAGGAGAGTGTAAATAACTTATCACAACAAGAACAACTCATCTTCTTGAGCCTAGCAACCTTGAATAGCCCTCCAATGTTGATTCACTTTCGAATAAGGGATCAAGAGCTAAAAATGGAGCATTAGGTCGAATGAAAGCTTGGGGGTTTATAGGCTGTAGAAAAGTGGGGATCGAGTGGAGATCGCCCAACGGGCAAATTTTTTTGCCCGTTATACGCCCGGTCGATCACCGGCTAATGGCCGGTCGACTGCCTGAGTGGCCAGCCATCGACCACGAGGTCATTGCCAATTTGAGTTTTTTTGACAGAGGTCAAAAATTGGCAATGACCTTGCGGTCGATCGGCGGTTGGTAGTCGGTCGATCGGGCAGCGACCGATGCTCATCCAGGTTGAGTTTTTTTGTTGTTTTGAGTTTCTGCTTTCAAGTTTGTGAATTTTGCGAAGTGCATACATCTTGGAGACCAACCCAAGTGTTTTTACATTCACTCTAAACACTTCCTAAATTAGGAAACGGCACAGAGACTTGTCGTATCGAGATGATGTCGTGTGCGACGGTATCGATTTCAACATGCGACTTTCATGCTTAAAACTTGTTAAACATAGTTTCTATCATCAAAACAATTATTTGTCACACCTCGATTTAGGGTCACGTGATCGGCCATAATATACATGTCTATACCCTGTAGCATACCCATGCATACAACAATGCAATTGTAAATGATATAACGGAAACCAATATGAAATAAATTGAAAGTCCTGAGATGACATAAATAAATGTCCTAAGAAACTACAACTCCAATGATCCAAACTACATCAATATGCATGAAAGAAAAACACGACTCGTCCACGACTCCCTAAACTCGTCTGCTACGAGATCAATGGTGTTGTTTGCCCCTCCAGCCGCGCCATATACTCTAGCCAGTACCACACTGGTCAAGCTCTACAAAATAAGTAAATAAACAAACGTGGGAACGCAGTGAGTGGTTCTAAACAAAATAAGTAAATAAACAAACGTGGGAACTAGTGAGTGGTTCTAACGAACCTCCACCTAAATCCTAAACATAAGCATGAAACAGAAGAAAAAAAACATGCTAACATATTCATACACACAGAAATTTATTACATCAGTCGACCGATTGGCACGTCTACTAAGATATGAATATTCGGTCAGGTGGAGCGCCCGACTACAAATGATATCAGGCCTCAACTGGCCATGCCCTCAAGTGGTTTATGTTATCATGCACAAACGTTCGACCTGCAAGAAGCATTACCTGGTTGGGATTTGTCCATCCAACCTTAACTAAAAAATTTAACACTGGTTGGGATTCGCCCGTCCAATCACTCAGGCCTGCACCTGCATCTAGCCCTTTCGTGGACTCCCTCAGTCAAGCCTTTAGGTACCTCCCTTTCCTAAAAGGTGTAAGGTAATACTTAACATCCTATAGAGCATAATTCAGTGTCCCTATTGTAATGCTTCTATGTTGACATTTAGAATTTGACTCTACTTTCAACTACATATAAAAAATGTCTCTATAGTTCATCTATCCTTGAAGTGTCATTTATATCATAAGTGATGCCTTATAATTCAAATCCTTGAGGTTAATTTCAGTGTGTTTATTTTGTTCATAGCGTCCCCAACTTGGGACAGCACAACAAACAATTTCAGCTTGAAGCAAAAAAATTTCAGCAATTAATAAATTAATTACAGCATCTAATAAATCAATTTCTGCAAATAATAATAATTTAATTACAACACCTAATAAATCAATTCCTGAAAATAAACAATTTAATTACAGCACCTAATAAATCAATTTCTGTAATAAATAATTTAATTACAGCACTTAATAAATCAATTTCTGTAACAAATAATTTAATTACAGCACCTAATTAATAAATCAATTCCTGCAATTAAATAATTTAATTACAGCGCCTAATTTCCTAATATCCTAACAACAATATAACTTCCATTACCATTGAGCACATCAATACTTATGATCAATTAGCTTTTAGGTATGCCTTCAATGAACGGATGACCGGCTTCCTGGAGTAACTCATTCATGGTTCCATGAATATTTATCTTAGAAAAGAAGATAATTGATTTCTTTTAGGATGCCACTGCAGCATACTATGTTCGACCTTCTTAATATATTGCAACAGTTTTTTTTTTTTTTTTTTGTCCTATCTCCACTATACATTACGCCAAGTTTGCATATGAATAGATGATCTTACTTAAAAGGTCTTTGAATCGGTTGCTACAATTTAAGCAATTAACAATTACAGAAATTGTAGACATAAAAGAGCAGCTTCATTAAGATAGCAAATGAAATATCAATGGAGGAATAATAGCGGTCAGGAGCATTATTCAGACAATGCAATAACATAAAATTTCCAACAAGAACAAGAAACTTTAAAGCCAAAAAAACCATTTGCAATGTAGTCTATGAAATAGGAAGGATGTTTCTTTTAGTGGAGTTAATCTCAATTGAAGACTCAATTCAAGGATTTAATCTCGAATTCAAGAACCAATCAAGAAAAAAAATTCAAAATTTTCCACCTCAATTAGGGCCGGCAACCATAGAGAATTTACAAGGGATTGAGGAGAAATCCACTCACCTTAACTAACGAAATGAAGGGAAGTAGACAAGGATGAAGCCTCGCACGACGATCTCCGACGACAACGAGCAACTCCGGCCAAAGCTAGGTGGTGACACCTCCCCTCCTCTTCCTTGCGATGGCGTGCATGCGGCGCTGAGGGTGGGGGTTTATAAACCCTCCCTCCTTTTTTCTTTTTTCTTTTTCCAATTCTATCATCCTCTCACTTAAACTCTTAACCCGACTTGACTTGTATTCGAGTCGAGCTCCGATCGAGCCCACGAACTCGGCTCAACCCGAAATAAATCCAACAGCCCAAAAATATCTTAATTAACAAAAATTAAGAGCACTTAAATTATTAACTACTCACCCGAGCTCTTAAATTTGCGCCAGCTCGCGACTCGCCTCAGCTCGTCACCGAATTAGCTGGCTAAAACAACAACGAAAATATTTGTTAAAATTTTTAGGTATTACATTATTGAGAGAATTAGAGTACAAGGGTGAAACCCTCGGCCAACAGAAGATGCATAGAGCCCTCTAATTCTTCTAATCCACCATCACAACCTTACCATATCCACACAAATGATGACATTCTCAATGCTTCATTTGAACCACCTAGCAAATCATCAATGACTATGGTTTGCTCCAAAGATGTGCTATTATTCAATTGAAGGAGGCTCATTGCCCTATGATAGGCTCTTCATTTTCTTATGGCTCGTTTGCTTTGTTAAATACGATAGGATACAATAGGATAACAAATGAGTTGGTATTTTGGTGTTCACCATTTATAATATTGGATCGGGTCCAGAAGCGCCCACACTCATGAACCACACTCAAGTCAAGCCAAACACCATCTAGCTCAGGGACTCGACCCGGCAAAGCAAGGACACCCACGTCCTTCATTAATTACCAAGGATACGACAATAATGAGCCCAACATCTCTGGGATAAAGCTCGACCAATTCCAGGTAGATCCCTATGAGATTCTGGGAGACATCCCTAACCTGCACTATAAACAGACACGACACACAACGGGTATGCTCTTGATTCCAATTCCATACCTCCCATATGGAATTATTTCTTACTCGAGCATCAGAGTGTGCCCCGCTAGAGTTGCACTAGACCAGGAGAGGCGAAGGACCACATCACACCAGCTTCAGGCAAGAACATTTGGCGCCCACCTTGGAGCCGAGTAAATCTTACCTGCCCCACCATGGTAGCTACCCGGAGTTAGGCGAACGCCGCTGCACATAGGCAACAACCTATTAGTAGTGTTCCCCCACTGCCTAGAGAAGCTAACACAGTGAGGAGTGATGCTCCAGTGTTTGCCAATCCTATACCTGAAGAGTTACAGCGTGTGGTCAACGACCTCCAAGCGCGGAACCAAAGGTTAGCAACTCAGGTCGAGGCACTAACACAGTCCTGGGAGCAACACTCAGCCGAACACGAGCACCACCACTCGAAATATGATGATGACAACTATCTCGAGATAGCCGAGGGGCTGACCGTTGTCTTTCGAGATGAGGTCTTCCATACGCACCATCAGAGATAAGAGGAAGGAAGTAAGGTCACAAAGACCGTTCCTCCCCCAATCATTGACTCGGGATCCTTCGCCGAACATATTATGGCAGTTTGTCTCCTCGACACCTTCAAACTGGAGACCATGCTTCAGCCTTACGATTGTACGGGTGTAATACTTGTGTTTGTATTTATGATTTTAGGTTGAGACTCAGATTGGGTGCCCGAGAGAGTCGGAGAGATCGTGGTATGAGGTATGGCTCATGTGTGTGCTTATTTAGGTTGATTGAATTACTATTAAGCCTATGTGCACCAGTCGGGTTTTAGGAGTTATTCGGTGCGATTTGAGCAAGTTTTCAACTAGTTTAGCCATGTAACTTAAGCGAAGGGTAGATCAATCATTTGGCGACTTTAATGATTATTATATATTGTTATTTCTCCCTTAGTGGATTGATGTATGATTGGTTTTGGCCGAATTGTGTGTGAATTAGGAAAAGTTCTAGTGAATCTTGTTGTTATATGAGATAAACCTAAATTTAAATGAAATGGTATGTGTTCTGCATGTTCTTGCTCAATTTGTCCTGTGATTTGGCCTCCTTGAGATTCAGTCATGATAGGGTTATTGTTGGACCGGTTGTGGCTCCTTTGGTTTCAGGATGAATTCCGGAATGGGCAGCTCTGTTTCCTTGAATTTTGGGGGAGCGAACTCCCATGGTTTGGCGTGCGATTTTGGTAAATATTTTGGGGAATGGTGAGGGTCGGTTGTGCCTATTTCTCTTGAGCATTATTTCTGTTTCACATGGGATTTTGATTTAATATATTGCCTTGCATAATGGTCTATGTGTATTGAACAAATTGTTGAGATTTTTTGTGTAAGCTTTCGGAGTTTTATGGCTGGATTTTGATGAGGGGTTTTACCATGTTTGATCCTCATGAATGAGGAAGATTTCGGGGCTCATTGTCCCTATCCACTTCGTGGATGACTTCAGTGCTTTATCGATCATGTTTCTTGAAGTTTTGGATCAATTCGTGATGTGGTTCTTCTCCTTGGCGTTTGGCCAAGGTCAGCCCTGTTTTGGGACAGATTTTGGGGTGCTGAATACACCTTTTCTTGGGTTGATTTTAGAAATTGTTAAATATGACTCAAGCATATGTATTGTTGTTTTGCCTCTTTTTATAAATTGAGTGGATGAAATTTTTGGAAAGAATTTATATTATGATGAGGCCAAATTTATGATATCTTCATCCTGGGATTTTGAGTTTAGGGGTGCATGGGGCTTGGTGCGGTTGGTATGCCTGGTAAGTGTTCGATTAAATGTTTCACCAATTTGGTTTGCTAAGATTTCATACTCTATCTCGATTTAATTAAGTGATTTTGGTTGTGGCGTTACTTGGAGGCCGCGTGTTGGCCGAGGGTTTCACCCTTGCACTCTAATTCTCTCAAAAATTATTTTGATAATAACAAACCATGTTTAACAAGTTTTAAGCATGGAAGTCGCAGGTTGAAATCGATATCGTCGCACGCGGCATCGTCTTGATACGACAAGTCTCCGTGCCATTTCCTAAATTCTCAATGAGCGCACCAAAGTAATTTAGGAAGTGTTTAGAGTGAATGTAAAAACACTTGTGTAGGTTTCCAAGATGTACGCAATTAGCAAAACTCAGAAACCCGAAACCCGAAACCCGAAACGACAAAAAAACTCAACTTGTGTGAGCACTGATCGCTGGCCGGTCGATCGGCTACCGATCGACGATTGACCGTCAGAGGCCAAAAATTAGCAATGGCCTCGCGGTCGATGGCCAGTCGCTCGGGCGGTCGATCGAGCGTATAATGGGCAGAAAAATTCGCCCGTTGGGTGATCTCCACTCGATCCCTACAAACTTTCTAAACTCTCTCCTTAACAACTACAGATGCCCTAAACCTACATTGAGTTGATATTTGCATCCCCAAGTTTTTTTTTATCTAATCCTTCATTCCTAGCCTCTTGATACCTTATTCAAAGTGCTTCATCATTGGAGGGTTATTTAAGGTTGCTAGGCTCAAGAAGAGGAGTTGTTCTTGTTGTGAAAAGTTCTCTACACTTTCTTCTTGTGTTAAATGTGTTTTTGTTTAGTTTTATAATTGAATACTCAAGTGTGTTAGAAGATCTAGTGTGTGGTCTTGTGATTTGGTGGTTACCTTGGTATAGAAGGTATAAATCCACTTGTGTAAGCTAGGTTAGGAGTGTTCCTTAGGAATTGCTATCCGGTTGTGGAATTGCATTCGAAGTGAGTGTAGGGTCTTTCTGGTAAAAAGTCCTCGATTGTAAGTTACTCTTAACTTAGTGGATTTGTGAGTGAAATCCTACGCACGGTGCCTAGATAGTGCAGTAGGCGGTGTTGCCGAACCACTACAAATTTTGGTGTTTGCATTGGCTGTAGTGTTTGTGCTTACTTGCCATATTAAATTGTTTCTTCTTGTTGTTTAAATTGATAATTTGCTTAACTAGTTTAAGAAATGATTAAAATGAAAATTAGGCAAAAAAGATTAGATAACACACTATTCACCCCCCATATAGTGTGACCATTTCACTAGCACTTGGTATCAGAGCGGGTCGTAGATTGAGGTTTCACCATCTCATCTAAATCTAGTCTCGATCCGAAAATGACACTAGAGTTGGTAGCGTCCATACCACCTAGGTTCGATGAGTCTAACTTTGGTATTTGGAAGGGTAGAATGTACACATTCCTAAAAACACAAGGTTTATGTGTGTTCAACATGGTAAAGACTAGATACATTGAACCTAAGAAAAACATGAATGCATGAGCCCAAGAAAAAATAAATATATTTGAGTCAAATACTAAAGCTATGAATTGCATATTTTGTTCCTTGGAAAATGTTATCTTTGAAAAAGTCATGCATTGTACTTTCACATTTGATATTTGGGCTTGTTTGAATATGCTCTATGATTATGCTAAAATTGAGGAGCATATCACTTTAAATGAGGGATGATGACAATTGTCATACTCATAGTTCTAATGAAGTTTTTGAAGCCCATAGTGTATCTAGTCAAAAGAGTACAAAAAGACAGAAGAGAAAGGTGATTTATCACCTATGCAAGGAAAAAGGCATGTGAAGAAGAATTGCCATACCATGAAGAACAAGGCAAAAAGTGTTGGGACGGGGATAAGAAAACGCATCGAAAATAGTAATTTAAAAATTTGAAACTATCCCGAAAACAACGATCTTCTTTAGCAATATTAAGGAATTCAATCAACATCGGAGATGTGGGAGATGATATACCTCAAACCACGGTCGGTATGGCTGATCTTATCCCCGTCTTGAGATGCACACGTGCACGTCCTCCAACGATAGTCCACACCAAGCACCTCACAACAATAGGGGCAGCGAACACCGGGGCTCGTTCTGGCTTAACAAAGAAGCTTTCTCAATATCGAAATCCACCTAGGCACGGCCGGCCCTTCCACCAAGAACCGAGCACCAAAAAGGGAGAAAGAGCGGATGAGAAAACCACATAACGAGAGGGTAAATAAAAGAATACCTTCCTGTCCTTCTTGGAATCCTCCAAGAAGATGAAGTCGGCGGCACACCCAAGTAGAAGACACCTTTAACTCGGCTTCACCAAAAGCCCGGGGAAAGAGGAGGAAGATGGCCGACTACCAATGGAGAGGAGGAAGAACTAATTCACCAACCCACACCCATGGGGTGCTCGGCCACCATTTATAGAGAGGGGGCGGTTACAAGGTAGACTCGGTCCCCCCTAAAAACTCTATCACAGGAATTCAAAATTTTGGGGTTTGCCTCCAAATATAATTCATATTTTAATGGCTTCATAATTAATTAGAAATTAATTAAATCCAATAAAATATAAACTTTAATTTATCTCCATAAATTAAGAGCCTACAAATAAGAATGATAATTATCTAAACAAACCAATTCCCTAAAAGGTAGGAAACTGGTTTAACTAAATAATTCAATTTCTTATTTATTAATAGAATTATGATTTATCCTCATAAATCATATATCTATTAATTTTATGATTTATCTCCATAAATTATATTCTTATTAATTAAAATTTATCCAAATAAATTAATTCCTAATTAATCGACTAGGCTCATGGTTGAAAACTAATTTTCCCACCATATATATTTGATTAAAAATTAAATTATATTTAATTCATAATTAAATATATTCCCGGTCAAGTAGTTAATTAAATATTTAATTATAATTAAATTTAATCAACTACATGAAATATTGGTTCCCGACTTTCATATCTACTCTAGCCAGAGATTCCTGAGTCGAGACTTGTAGGGACACATAGGACATTATCTCCTCTTACTAGGAGTAACCGATTCCATATTGGTTGCTCACCTGCCTCCATGAATGCTTTCCCATGCCCAGTAATACCTGACACATGACGTTGAGGGCCACGTAGGGATAGAACCAAAGCAATGAGTCGTCACTCACAAGGTAATCATGACAACCTCAAATCCAAGGACTGCTTGCACCTACTATCACCTGAGGAACATCCTATTGACACTTATGTAAGGATTCCATTCTGTGTTCCTCGTGTAGGTCCGTTCAGTGAACTCATTTACTAATGAGCACCCGCACTTGTATATTAAAGATGACTCATAGGTAACTGTGAGATCAACTAACCCCTATCGTATAGGGCATATACCAAGTGCAGTAGTCTATCCGTAATGACCAATCCCCTAATCGGTGATCCTATGACTAGGAACAATTAGAACAAGGGCATCTGGATTCTAAGTCTCACTAGCATGATCATCATGGCCTTAGAATCATTTGCCCGAATTCTTGGGGTTCATCATAATCTTTATAAATAAAGATGCAACATATGATGAAAAGTTGCCTCAAAAGTTGAGTACCCTTGAATAGTCCTTGTACACATTGACATGTGATTGGCTCAAGGGCACTATTCCTTTCAATCTCTCAATTGCACTTTAGTCAATCATCCTAGTATCCGTATACCAATTTTAGTGGTGATCGGATCTGCTGCTGTGGCAATCTGTTTAATCTACATCAATGTCTTTCAGTCATCACTTCTTTCCAACGATGAGTGACACCGCCTTTTAAGAAAAGCAATGATTTTCACGGGATCTTAGTTCCTTAACTTTGAGCAACAATCCTAGTATTGTCATACAATACCGGTGCTGAACTGGCAACCTCAGAAATAGCTCCCAATGAATGATAAACTCCTTTATCCGATGCTATCCTAAGTGGTAGAGTAAGTAGCAAAGCATAAAGCCTTAGTCACCTTATCAGTTATAGTACCCAGCTAGGAATACTTTCCTACTTACTGCACCAACATTAAAGGTATCCATATACCATCATATGGTTTCATCATCGTATAGAGCACCTCTAATCCTTCTCAAGTGCCTGAGAGAGTTCTCCACTTGCTCTTCAATGTTATTCTCTAGGGTTTTGCTTGAAAACTGCCACATACCTCTAAGATATAAGCAATATCAAGCCAAGTGCAAAGCATCACATGATCGATCCCACTGCCAAAGCATAATGGATTGATCTCACACTTTTTCTTTCCTCAGATGTCTAAGGAGACATCATCTTGAAGAGACTGATGCTATATATGACTCATAGGCAAGTAACCTCTTTTTTACTGTCTTCTATGCTAAGCCTCCTTAGCATTGTATCAATATACATGGGCTGGGGCAATCCTGGCATCCTTTCAGACCTATTCCCAATAGATCTTAATACCAAGTATATAAGAGGCATTTCCCAGATGTACCATGGAGAATCAATATGGGTAATAATTGGAGTATGGGAACTTGTTTTTCCCACAAGTATGTCATACAATATGACTACACACTCACTAAACACCTTGTCTGTACAAGGTTCAACCATGTTTCTGATAAAATCAAAACCCTTTTGACTATCTCATCAAAACAGATGTTTTAACTCTTTGATGCTAGTTGTAGTCCATAAATGGACCTTTGCTACTTGCATACCTTACTCGGTCCAACCGAGGATACGAACTCCTCTAGCTATGTCATATAGACTTCTTCATAACGAAAGAACGCAGTATAGACACCCACTAGCCAGATTTCGTATTCATAGTACGCACTAATGGCTAGCAATATCTTGATGGACTTGAGCACTGTAACTGGTGAGAATGTCATATTGCAGACAATCTATTGTCTGGGTTCGATCTTATTCACAACCAGTCTGATCTTATAGGTCCACATCTTGCCAGCTCCTTAGATATTTCCTA
The DNA here is from genome assembly GCA_034359265.1 of Canna indica. Classification (NCBI taxonomy): domain Eukaryota; kingdom Viridiplantae; phylum Streptophyta; class Magnoliopsida; order Zingiberales; family Cannaceae; genus Canna; species Canna indica. The sequence goes on from CP136892.1 coordinate 20,924,568, forward strand.
AAGATCCACCTGCACCCTATATGAGTTATCCTTTTTGAGCTGGTCAACCAAAGTTCGTACTTGGTGTGAGTCCAGTTTGGATTTGCATAATGCCACCGCATAGTGTCAACATATTTGACCATTAAGAGATCGCAGATTGCCTGAATCTAGATCATACCCTATGGCTAGATATCATCACTCAGGCAGTCTACGTAGTCTCCTAGAAGAGTGATGAGAAGTAATAATTACATCGATTGGTTTAACTTGTGGACTTTCCACTAGTTGTTGCGATTTTATTTGTGGTTACTGAACTTCACCAAGCTCAACATATCTTCCACTCCCACTTTCCTCGAAAAACTCTTTTTTCTCAGAAAATGATGACAAAACTCCTTTTGTTCAGTTGGGACAACTTGATACCCAAAACACTTTTAAGGGTACGCCTCAACATTTGCACCTGATCAAGTTTGTCATACCTAGGCAAGCTCAAATCATGAGAGGTCTTAGACTCCGTTTCTTATCATTCCATATCTTATATGGTGTATCAGAGACATACAAACTTATGGTCACTACAATAGCTTATCCCCTGAAAAGAGATTGGAAGCTAAGTATGAATTACATCATATCCAGAAGGGTGTGATTCCTCCTTTCAGACACACCATTGTGTCAGGAAGGGTTCATACATCGACAATCTTATTGTCTTCGAGATAATTCATAAATCTTGTGGATAGGTATTCTCTGTCTCGATCCAATTGAAGGCCTATAATACCTTTTACAATATGTTTCTTTAACTTCACCTTCATACTCCTTAAATGATTCAAAGGTATCGGGTCTGTGCCGAAACAAGTGGACGTACCATGCCTAATCATATCATAGGAGTATTCTTTCTGGCTTGAGTTGTTATCGGCTTGTATACACCTATGTTGGCCAACTCTAATCAACTCAGTGAGCCTTTCGCCAGGTTTGGTGAACAGAGACTCGATCAGAATATTCTTGAGACACACTTCTCAAATTCTAACTACGACTCATAATCGCCCAAAGTCATAAAAGCTAGAAGTAGGTGAGGTTAATTTTATCTCTTTGTGCATTCGTACAAAAAATATTTATCATTAACTTCAAAACCATTAAACCAATTGAGACGTGTCCAGTCGCATACAACTCATCAGAATGTTCATGCGGCAACTATTGCCTTTTAAAGAACTTTTCACAATCTTGTTCAGGCAACAAAGGAAAAATGACGTTCTTTTATCAACACTGGAGCAAATCAGTTATACAATTCAATGGTCTTTTCCAAATAGCAGACTTATACAATAGGTTCCTACGGCTAAGATACAACTATTGCGCCTATCGCCTTCCCGAAGGTCGTAGTTGCCTTCTGTCAAGTCTTCTACTTTTCTTCTTCTCCTGCAACATCTTGCAGATGATCATTGATATCAAATAATCAGTATTGAATACCATAAAGTAGAGTTTAATGACGAAGTATTTTCTATAATGTACGCACCTGAAGCAGCGGTTTCAATAAACCATCTTCAATTTTAAGTCTGTAAAATACTCTTTGTAGTTGCACTTCCAGTGGCCATTTTTACCACAATGGTAGCAGGTGCTATTGGGAACAACTTTCCCTTTCTTCTTGATATTTTTCATGGGTTTCACAGTTTTATTTTTCACTTTGTTCTCAACAGAGTATAACTTTGCCTTAGAGGCATCTCCCACTAACAAGAATGTGTCATTATTCTTCATAAGGTGGGACTCAACAGTCTTCAACATATTAAGGAGCTCGGTAAGTGAGACGTCCTGCTTGTTTATGTGGAAGTTATCAACAAACCATGAAAACGAATCTGGGAGGGATTGGAGCACTAAGTCCTGACATAGTTCCCTGTCCATAGAGAACCCCAACCTCTCTAACTCCTTAATTAAATTGATTAGTTTGAGGACATGGGTCTCAACAAGAGTGTTATCCACCATTTTGTCACGGAAGAGTTGTTTAGATAGCTTGTACCTGAGCTGTCCTCGTATACAACAACTTGAGGTGATCAAGGAAAGCTTCGGTATGCAAATGTTCATGCTGCTTTTTCAACTCATCGGACATGGATGCCAGCATTATGCACTGAACAGTGGTGCTATCTTCACTCCAAATTTAATTTCTTGCAGCTTCTCATAAGCCGTCCTCTCTTCCTCGGTGTAACCCCCTTCCCCAAGGGGTGGCATCGGTCCCGGAAAATTAAGAATGTGAGGGAGATTCTCATAAATGAGATGATCCTGAAATTTCACATCCAATCGACATAATTTGGTCCAGTTAATTTATTTTTATTGATGAAGCAATCTAACGACGGTAAAGGTGACAGGATATGCTACAAAGAAATAAAGACATAAATGAGCACATATTCTACATGCATGTTTATTGAGGTCTTTTAATTAAACATGTCTCCCACTAATTTTCACAATTCCATAATATCCTCCGATTTGGAAGCGGGAAGCCCTCGTTGGTAGACTTCCTTAGGGGAAAAATAGAACCCCATTTCTCCTACTCGGGTCTCGTAAGTAACATGATAAACCCTAATAGGTTCATGGGCAGGTAATGTTGGCTTTAGTTTTCAACCTTGGTCTTAATCTCGGTTTTGATGATAACAAACATGGAACTAATATTTCATTGAGAAATCTTTCAGGTTCCATATCGAGTAATGTTCCAAGTCCTCGATTGGATAAATCGGAGAAATCGATAAATCAGAAGGACATTGACCGTCGCGCTCGGGTTCGACGTGGAATTTCTCAAAGCTCGACGAGTGCACCCAAGTCGCATTGGATGATTCCAAAGATCAAATGAAAAGCTCTCCAAGTTGATGCTCATTGAAAGCCAGAACCCAAAAATGAAGCGCGGAAGAAAAAGGGCTAAAAAATCAATTTCAGCCTAGGTTCAGTCGACCGGGCGGTCGACCGAATAGGGTTAGAAAAATGGCAGTAGCCATCTCGGTCGAACGAAAGATGCCGTAAAGCGGCAGTAGCTACTTCGGTCGACCGGGCGATCAATCGATTGAAGCCAAAATTTGGCAGAGGACGCAACAAAGTTGCGTCGATCGACCGACGGGTCGACCGGATTGCGGATCCCAAGTTCTGCGTCTGGCGATCGACCCGTTGGTCGATTGCACAGAGAGAAAATGGCATCGGTCACTCGAGCGATCGATCGATTGGTCGATCGGCCAATCGATCGAGCGTTTGTAACAGATAGTTTTCTACCCGTTGAGCTGTCGTTTCATTGAGAGGTATAAATATCATTCATTTAACCTCTAAAACTTCACTTCTCCCACTCTTACAGATTTGATTGAGCCTTCTAAAGGGAGATTTGAGCCTTCAAAGGATTGATCAACAACGCTTTGTTCTTCCATGAACATTTTCTCAAGCACCCACCTTTTTTTCTCAACTCGGGTTTTAATACGAGCTCTATTTCTTGGCGAGTTGAAGGCGTCGAAGGCTTGGAAAAGAACACTTGATCTTGGTTTCATTTGTAAGCTCTTTTCATTGTAATTTTAACTATTTATTTGAACTTGTGTTTATTGGATTTGAGATTGTGAAGACCTAGGTTGTTAGGTCTTGTGTGGAAGTGGTATCCTTGGTATAGAAGGAGTAAAGCCACTTGTGTAAACAAAGTTTACTATGATTAGTTGAGTTGTCCCTTAGGTTGAGGTGGAAGAGTGCTATCGGTAAGAAGGCGGAGACTTCCGGGTGTGGAAGTACCTTAGGTTGAGAGTGAGACTCTTCGAGTCAAAGTTCTCTGTGTAAGGGAAACATTATAAATCTAGAAAAACTAAGTTTGGAAATCCTAAGCGGGGTGCTTAGGTAGTGGAGTAGGCATTGGGGCCGAACCACTATAAATTTCTGTGTTTGCATTAATTTATTGGTTGTATTTATTGCTTTACTATTTATCGCTTCCGCATCTAATCATTTAATCGTAAATTGCCTAAATAAGTAATCATACGAATAAAATTGAAATTGGGCAATAAGAATTAGATAACACACTATTCATCCCCCCCTCTATTGTTGCAATCTCGACTACATTTGTTATCAGAGCGGGTCATGGATTGAGATTTCACCATATCGCTACGTCTAGTCTCGATCCGAAAATGGCACTAGAGTTGGTAGCGTCTACACCTCCTAGGTTCGATGTGTCTAACTTTGGTCTTTGGAAGGGTAGAATGTACACTTTCCTAAAGACTCAAGGCCTAGGTGTTTTTAATATGGTAAAGTCAAAATACATAGAACCTAAGGAAAATATGAATGCATGGACCCAAGAACAAATTGATAGGTTTGAATTAAATGCTAAAGCTACAAACTGCATCTTTTGTTCTTTGGAAAATAATGTCTTTGAAAAGATCATGCATTGTACTTCCGCATTCGATATTTGGGCTACCTTAAACATGCTTTATAATTTTGCGAAAACTGAGAGCTCAATACATTTGATGAGGGGAGTGATGACAATTGTCATCCACCCAATACTAATACGGTTTTTGAAGCCCATAGTGCCTTTAGTCATAGGAGCACTAAAAGTCGGAAAAGGAAGGTGATTTGCCTTGTGTGCAACGAGAAAGGGCATGTGAAGAAGAATTACCCTATCACAAAAAACAAGGCAAAGAGAAGGTCAAATGCTTCCACATCATCATACTCAAGTGAAGCATCCTCCTTTCATGACAATGAAGCCATCTCAAAAGAATGCCTCATGAATGATAACAATGAGGTACACTCCACTTCTTCTAGTCATGTTAATAATAATGATAGTATTAACTCATCTAGTTCTCATGATTTTGATGAATTGATGGATGAGTATAAAATTATGTATGCCTTGCTCTTAAAAAAGGATAAGGAAAACAAAGGATTAAAAATGAGAATTCTAGACTTAGTTCATATGTGCATGCTCTAGAATTAGAAAATGAGAAATTGAAATCTAGCTCATTTGATCCTTGTTGAAACTTGAGCATAAGGACTTAAAGCTTGAAAATGAAAACTTGATAAATGGTTTCAAAATTAAGAATGAGATTTTGAAAAATGAAAACTCAAAAATCAAAAAAGAAAATTATATGTTGAAATCTCAAATGCATGCTTTACATAACTCCATGATTGATTTGAAAAATGAGGTTCTAAACCTAAACAAGAAAATGAATGAAATGAAAAATATTTCCTCATTTAAGAGTTTTTAATAGAAATGATTTTTCAAAAAGGAATGTTTATGCTAATGTTAAATCTCATGTTAAACATAAAAAGAAATTTAATGGACATTGCTTTTGTTGTGGTTCATATGGCCATGCAATCTACGATTGTGCATTTAAGAAGTTACCAAGTGTTGCTAAGACACTTTGGATATCTAGGCCAACTAATCCCCAAGGACCCAAAGCCATTTGGGTACTAAAGGTTTCTTGCTCCATTATAGGGGGAGCTACCACACAAGGGTAAAGAAAATCGAAAAATTGAAGTTGACCATGGACTTCAATGAAGAATCCATCTTTGGTTGCAACTTCAAGCTATCATGATGCCTTGGGTATGAAAATTGGCATCAAAGACTTTGGTATCATCTCCTATACCCTCTGGCTTAAATTATAGTTGGAGTTTGATATATGCTTAAAATTAGTAGATTTTCCTCTCTTGATAAAGTTTCAAAAACATTTTTGATTTTTGATTTTCGGTCTCCTCATATACCTATGTGGCCTGTAATGGGCCTAAGCGACCTTGCGGTTCTAAATCATAGGCTCATTGTGGCCTTTCGGTTTTCAACTAATACGAAGGGTTGGAGATCATGTTTTCATATTTATTATCTTTGTGATCTCTTAAAATTCGTTTTGGTATGACATGATTTTATTTAAAACGGATTTCAAACCATTTAGCAAAGTGATCTTTGATAATGATACTTGATGCGTCTCTTTGCTTTTTGGTTCAGTTAGTTTGCTAAGTAGCTATATTTTCTCTAAAATATTAGTGTAGCTTACTTGCAAGTTATAAGTATTTTAGGAAGGTTAATATCTAGGAAGAAAAAGATTAGTTTGGCAAATTATCATGAATAAGGTATAATTTCGATAAATTCAAATCTTAGTGTTATACCTCAATGCTTAAGCTTAAATTATGTCTCAATACTCATGATTAGAATTACATGGTAACTCTTTGAATTCTCATGAGAAGGTAGAATTTTAGCACTTAGGCAAATTTCATTAAATGAAACTTGCTCTAGGTTGGTAGGAGAGATATTCTTTTAAGTCCAAACAAGGTAAATATGTTAAGAGATCTTACTCTTTAAATATTTCAAATTTTAAGATCTCTTTGATTCGTTTTGATAACATGTTAATTCTTTAAAATGAATCTTTACTATCTAGCATAGGTTGAGATTTTTAAATGAAACCTTGCATTGACCCTTTGCTATTTAATAAAATAGCTTGCTAGGTTGGCATACTATTTCATTATGATAATAATGAAGCCTACTTGCAAGTTAAGAAAGTGGTACACATAGGAAAGCTATGCTATCATGAAGAAAAATGAAAAGTAAATGACAAGTTTGGCAAAAATCTATTGAAAGAGGTATGAATCTATTTTTTGCAAAATCTTAATATAATTCTTGAATATTCATGCTTTAATGATGTCTCTATATACTCATGATTGAATTTGCATGATAAATGTTTGAAGTTTCATGAGTAGGCAAAATTTTGATAACTTAGGCAATTTCATGATATCTTGATTGAATGAAACTTGCTCTAGGTTAAAATTCTTATTAGAGACCTCATTTTGAGTAAACACCCAACAAACATATTTAGATACATATATCACATGAGTCTAGGTGTTTAAAACTTGAAAATTCATGTCTAGATGAACAAATACAATTGGTATTTCACTTTAGGGGACTTAAGCTTGAAAAGTTTGACCCAAGTCAATAAATCGACTTGGACACTTCATTTTAAGTCCAAAATTCATAAACATATTTAGGAATTGGTATGATATGTTTCCATTCACTTAGAATGAAAAATTCATATGAATATGAATAAAATGACATAGAGGTGGTTTCATGAAAACCTCTTTTGAACCAAGTTGACCCAAGTCAACCAATTGACTTAGTGGTCTCATTTTCAATCCATATTTGAGAAACATGTTTAGATTTACTCATGAGAGGTATTCATAGGTTTAAGTTTGAAAAATCATGAGTAAATGATAAGATTGACACTTAGCAAGTTTCATGACAACTAGCTTAGTTTTGAATGAAACCATGCTAAGTTGATATCTTGACTTAAGGATATAATTTTCAATTCAAACTTGACATACACTCTTTACATGATCATTTTATAGTGTCATAAAAGTATGAATGAAAATTGAACATATTTTAAGAATAACTGAAAATTAAGAAAATGCCATTACACCCAACAATTGGTATGTATTTTCAGTTATTTCTAGAGAAATATAAAAAAATCATTTTTAAATGATTCTTGAAACTGCACCCTCACTAAAAAATCTAGGTTCTTCAGTAAAATTCTTGAAAAGTTTCATCAAAAACCTAATTTATAATGGAATTTTGAAGTTAGATTTTGAGAACACAAAGTATCATCCTTCTTGAAATATCAATCTTTTCGATACTTTGATTTTTCTTCAAAAACTTCAAATGAAAATTTATGTATACCATTTGGATTCCATTTCTAATATCATTCACACAATTTCTTGAGTAAAATCATTTCTATGAATGATTTTGATATTTTGGATGATAGCTAGAAGTAGCTAGGAATGGAAAATGAGCTTAGAAAATTTATTTTGAGTTCAAACTTGATACATACATTTCAAATAATAATTAAAATTCATTTCAAATGACAATTCAACAATTGGTATAAAAAATTTTCGTCGAAAATATGATTTTGTATAGACTTCAGAGTTTGATTTTTGAAAACTTGAAGTATAGTTTAACCTAAGTCAACAACATAACTTAAAAATTTCATCTTAAGCCCAAACTTGATTCATAGACTTACATTCTCTTATGTTTGATGTCTAGATGCCTAAATATGACAAAACATGAGTAGATAGCAAAACTTGATACTTAGCCATTTTCATGTTTTCATGCTTAATTCGAATGAAACTGTGCTAATTTGAAAATTTGATTAAATGACATTAGTTTCACTTCAAACTTGATATACATGATTTAAATAACCATATCTTGGTATTTTGAAAGTTTGAATGAAATCTAAAAATGTCATGAAAAATATATGAGTACATTCATACTTCAACAGTTGTTATCATACTTGAGTGCATACATGATTTAGGTTTGGATTCTATCTATCACTCTTTGATATCATGTATGATTTAAGTTTCATGTTAAATATTTTTTTTCATCCCTTTGCTTGAGATTTTCATGTGTCATGAAAAATAATCTTTAGAGTCTCAACTTCATAAAAAAAATAGTTGTTTTTCATCCCTTTGACTAGATTGACCTTTCTTGCCCTTTTTGATTGATGTCAAAAGGGGAAGAAAAGTATAGGAAAAAATGGGAGAAAATTATAGGTAAATGGGGAGAAAATTATAGGTAAAGGGGAGAAAAATATAGGAAATCCATGCATATAGATAGGGGGAGAAACCCCTTAGTTGATATCCTATATGCTTTAATGAATATATTTTCTTAAGGATGTTTGTCATCATCAAAAAGGGGGAGATTGTTGGCTTTAGGTTTTCAACCTTGGTCTTAATCTTGGTTTTGATGATAACAAACATGGAACTAATATTTCGTTGAGAAATCTTTCAGGTTCCATATCGAGTAATGTTCCATGTCCTCAATCGGATAAATCAGAGAAATCGATAAATCGGAAGGACATTGACCGTCGTGCTCGGGTTCGACTTGGAATTTCTCGAAGATCGATGAGTGCACCAAAGTCACATTGGACGAGTCCAAAGATCAAATGAAAAGCTTTCCAAGTTGATGCTTGTTGAAAGCCGGAACTCGAAAACGAAGCGAGGAAGAAAAAGGGCTGAAAAATCAATTTCAGCATAGGGTTGAAAAATCAATTTCAGCATAGGGTTAGAAAAATGGAAGTAGCCATCTCGGTCGATCGAAGGATACCACAAAGTGGTAGTAGCTACTTCGGTCGATTGGGCGGTCGATCGATTGAAGCCAAAATTTGGCAGAGGACGCAACAAACTTGCGTTGGTCGACCGATGGGTTGACCGGATTGCAGATCACAGGTTTTGCGTCTGGTGGTCGACCCGTCGGTCGACCGCAAAGAGAGAAAATGGAAGAGGTCGATTGGTCGGTCGACCGGCCAATTGACCGAGCATTTTTAACAGATAGTTTTCTACCCGTTGAGCTGCCGTTTCTTTGAGAGGTATAAATATCATTCATCTAACCTCTAAAACTTCACTTCTCCTACTCTTACATATTTGATTGAGCCTTCTAAAGGGAGATTTGAGCCTTCAAAGGAATGATCAACATCGCTCTGTTCTTCCGTGAACATTTTCTCAAGCGCCCACCTTTCTTCCTCAACTCGGGTTTTAATACGAGCTCTATTTCTTGGCGAGTTGAAGGTGTCGAAGGCTTGGAAAAGAGCACTTGATCTTGGTTTCATTTCTAAGCTCTTTTCATTGTAATTTTAACTATTTATTTGAACTTGTCTTTATTGGATTTGAGATTGTGACGACCTAGGTTGTTAGGTCTTGTGTGAAAGTGGTATCCTTGGTGTAGAAGGAGTAAAGCCACTTGTGTAAACAAAGTTTACTAGGATTAGTTCAGTTATCCCTTAGGTTGAGGCGGAATGTTTCCTACATGTTTGTAAATATGTTTTCGTGTCCATGTAATTTTACCTTTTATTATAGTTCATTCTTGTAAAATCTCTTGTGCGATCCCCGGGTGCCCACGGTATGAGTTGGATACATTTTGAGGTCATTCGACGCTTGGTGCGTGCATTACAGCTAAGCCGAGCAGTTTTGCTGCATTCGTCAAGGTCGTGGCCATGAAAAATCACCATCTTGCATGACCATGATTTTTTCATGCTCCTCGTGCTTTTGGGAACCTTAGGGGTGGCACTTGGGGTTAGGGATCTCTTGTATAATGTAGGAGAGTGTTGGCAAACAAAACGGTTGTCTTGGGCGGAGACGAACAAGTGGCCCATATGGGCATGCGACATGTCGATCTTCGCCCAAGACAAATGCGGAGCTCGTCCTACACCAAGTTTTATATTTTGTTGCGTCTATAGTTCTGTAGTTGTTGTTTTACTTTACGCCTTCAATACCATTCGGCCAACATGATCTTTTGGGAGTGCGGATATGGAGAGCAAGGTTGGCACATGGACCAATGTATGCCCCATGATGTTAAGTCGGGAAGCTCAATTCGGGATGGATTCGATATGATAGGCTTATCCCTTGCACGGGATGCAAGGGTGCCGCACAGGTTCTTTCGCACTAAATAATTGGCCCGTGACAGTTGGTATTAGAGCAAAGTTGGTATGAGAATGAGAATTGCAAGCCTCCAACAGAGAATGCCCTCGATGTAGACATAGCCGACATACATTCCATTTGTGACACTCGAGTTGCTGATGCAGTGAACCCAGTTGATGAACTTTTCGACTGTTGTATTCCGGGAGGCAAGCATGCATTGATTGATGTGAAGATTATGACTTTTGCACAGGGCGGATGGGCCCCTAAGACGTAAAGTCATTTTCACGCAGAGCAGATGGCTCTTAAGTCGTGTGTGTAGAGCAGATCTCACATAAGACGCAAAGTCCTGCGCATAGCAGATCTTCAGTAAGACACATATGGTGCGCAAAGCAGACTCTCTCATAAGACGTGAGGATAGTGCACATGCCGTTGTCCCCTAAGATGCAGCGCAGAGACGATGGCTCGTTAGTCGCCAAGGATGGTGCACGGGGCGATGTCCCCTAAGACGCAGCACAGAGTCGATGGCTCGTGAGTCACCAAGTTTGTGCGCAGGGCTGATGACCCCTATGATGTAGCGCATAGCATATTGCTTGTGAGATGCCAAGTTGGTGCACAAGGCTGATGTCCCCTAAGTCACAAGGTTGATGCGCTTATCAAGACGACCTTTAAGATGCAAGATTGAAAAATCTGAACCAAGCACTAGTGAAGAACAGTTGTGGTGTGGCAGCAACGCTCTTAGTGCGGAGAGTTGGTGGACGTTGTGATCCGATTGGAGAAAATACCTCAAGTCGTGATTCCAGGAGCAGCGTAAGACATGAAGCTCATTTAGATGGGCTCGAAGGAGGGCACCATGACCTCTGCAGGGGACGAGTGAGCAAGCAGTGATCTGTAAGAGTTGAAGCTCATTGAGATGGGCTCGAAGAAGGGCGCAATGACTCTTGTGGGGGGCGAGTGAACAAGCAGTGATCGGCTCAAAGCTGCGGTGGAGGCAATGCTCTAGTGTGGTGCGGTCACGGAACTACTCGTCACTTGGGTGTTGAACAATGACACCCAGATGTTATCTGAGATGAGCGTTGCTCGAATGCTCATTAAGTCTGGGACTTTTCATTGCCCAGCAAAAAAGGGACTTGGTAAATTGAGTAATCTTTTCTTGGGTTCCTTCACGCGAGTGTTGCTCAACGGTGCTCGTGTGCCCCACAAAGTCTGTGACCCTCATAGCCCAGCAACACCAAGGCTTGGTTAACCCAGTAGCTATTTCTCGGTGTCCATTCAAATGAGCGTTGCACAACGACACTCGTTTGCTCCACAAGTCTGGGACTTTCATTGCCCAGCAACGAGTTTGGGAATCTCAAAGCCCTTTCTCGCAACAACAGGAGATGATGAAATTCAATGATGTTCCAATTAGTCATTTCTTGGTGATGGACTTTACGGCGAAATTTGAAATGTTGCGGCGCCACTGCGGCATGTCGTTACTCAGACGGTATTCCCTTCGACTACTTGTGAAGAATTCACTTCAGCAATTGCAGCCTGTGCCAGAAAGGCGATGCGGCCGAGGCGAGTTCGACGAGGAAGTCAAAGCTTGAAGTGGTGGAGGATGTTAAGGACTTTTTGATTTGCCCGAGCAACGATGAATCATGGCGAAATATTCCCTACATGTTTGTAAATATGTTTTTGGGTCCATGTAATTTTGCCTTTTATTATAGTTCGTACTTGTAAAATCTCTTGTGCGATCCACAGGGGCCCACGGTACGAGTTGGATACATTTCGAGGTCATTCGACGCTTGGTGCGTGCGTTACGCCTATATGGGCATGCGACATGTCGATCTTCGCCCAAGACAATTGCGGAGCTCGTCCTACACCAAGTTTTATATTTTCTTGCGTCTATAGTCCTGTAGTTGTTGTTTTACTTTACGCCTTCAGTACCATTCAGCCAACATAATCTTTCGGGGGCGCGAATATGGAGTGCGAGGTTGGTACGTGGACCAACGTATGCCCTGCGATGTTAAGTTGGGAAGCACAATTCGGAATGGATTTGATATGATATATACCCTCCAACTAAACAATTGTGCCCTGCGATGTTAAGTTGGGAAGCACAACGTATGCCCTGCGATGTTAAGTTGCGATGCAAGGGTGCCGCATGGGTTCTTCCGCACTAAACAATTGGCCCATGACAGTTGGTATTAGAGTAGAGTTGGTATCAGAACAAGAATTGCAACCCTCCAACTAAGAATGTCCTCGATGTAGACATAGCCGACGTATATTCCATCTGTGACGCTCGAGTTGCTGAGGCATTGAACCCAGTCGATGAACCTTTCGATTGTTGCATTCGGGGAGGCAAGCATGCATTGATTGATGTGAAGATTGTGACTTTTGCGCAGGGCGGATGGGCCCCTAAGACGCAAAGTCGTTTGCACGCAGAGCAGATGGCTCTTAAGTCATGTGCGTAGAGCAGATTTCTCATAAGACGCACAGTGGTGCATAGATCAGACTCTCTCATAAGACGCAAAGTCCTATGCCAAAAAGATCTCTAGTATGACGCACATGGTGGGCAAAGCAGTCTCTCTTATAAGACTTGAGGATAGTGCGCAGGGCGTTGTCCCCTAAGATGCAGCGCAGAGCCAATGGCTCATGAGTCGCCAAGGGTGGTGCGCAGGGCATTCTCCCCTAAGACACAGCACAGAGCCGATGGCTCGTGAGTCGCCAAGGATGGTGTGCAGGGCGATGTCCCATAAGACGCAGTGCAGAGTCGATGGCTTGTGAGTCGCCAAGTTTATACGCGGGGCCGATGACCCCTAAGACGCAGCGCAGAGCATATTGCTCATGAGACGCCAAGTTGGTGCACAGGGCTGATGTCCCCAAAGTCGCAAGGATGGTGCGTATGCAAGATGGAGTTTAAGATGCAAGATTGACAAATCCGAACCAAGCACTAGTGAAGAACAGCTATGGTGTGGCTTCAATGCTCTTAGTGCGGAGAGTTCGCGTACATTGTGACCCGGTTGGAGAAAATCCCTCAAGTCGTGATTCGAGGAGCAATGTAAGACTTGAAGTTCATTTAGATGGGCTCGGAGGAGGGGCGCAATGACCTCTGCGGGGGGCGAGTGAGCAAGCAGTGATCCGTAAGACTTGAAGCTCATTGAGATGGGCTCGGAGGAGGGCGCCATGACTCCTGCGGGGGGCGAGTGAGCAAGCAGTGATCGACTCAAAGCGGCGGTGGAGGCAATGCTCTAGTGTGGTGGGGCCATGGAACTACTCATCACTTGGGTATTGCAAAACGATACCCAGATGTTATCCGAGATGAGCGTTGCTCGTATGCTTATTAAGTTTGGGACTTTTCATTGCACAGCAAAAATGGGGCTTGGTGAATTGAGTAACCATTTCTCGAGATCCTTCACGCGAGCGTTGCTCGACGGCGCTCGTGTGCCCCACAATGTCTGGGACCCTCATAGCCTAGCAACATCGAGACTTGGTGAACCCAGTAGCTTTTTCTCGATGTCCATTCAAGCAGGCGTTGCTCAACGGTGCTGGTGCCCCTTCAAGCGAGCATTGCTCAACGACACGGCAATGAGTTTGGGAATCTCAAAGCCCAGCAATGAGTTTGGGAATCTCAAAGCCCTTTCTCGTAACAACAGGAGATGATGAAATTCAATGATGTTCCAAGTTGTCATTTCCTGGTGGCGGACTTCACGGCAAAATTCGATATGTTGCGGCCTCACTGCGACATGTCGTTACTCAGGCGATGATCCCTTCGACTACCTGTGAAGAATACACTTCAACAGTTGCAGCCTATGCCAGAAAGGCGATGCGGCCGAGGCGAGTTCGACGAGGATGTCGAAGCTTAAAGTGGGGGAGGATGTTAGGGACTTTTCGATTTGCCCGAGCAACGACGAATCATGGCGGAATGTTCCCTACATGTTTGTAAATATGTTTTTGCGTCCATTTAATTTTGCTTTTTATTATAGTTCATACTTGTAAAATCTCTTGTGGGATCCCCGAGGGCCCACGGTACGAGTCGGATAAATTTCGAGGTCATTCGATGCTTGGTGCATGCGTTATAGCTAAGCGTAACAATTTTCCTGCATTCGTCCTGACCGTGGCCATGGATAATTACCATCTCGCATGGTCATGATTTTGTCATGCTCCTCGTGCTTTTGGGAATCTTGGGGGTGGTACTTGGGGGTTAGGGGTCTCTTGTATAATGTTGGAGAGCGTTCGTAAACATAGCGGTTGCCTTGGGCGAAGACGAACGAGTGGCCCATATGGGCATGCGACATGTCGATCTTCGCCCAAGATAATTGCGGAGCTCGTCCTACACCCGATTTTATGTTTTCTTGCGTCCATAGTCCTGTAGTTGTTGTTTTACTTTACGCCTTCAATACCATTCGACCAACATGGTCTTTTGGGGGCGCGAATATGGAGCGCGAGGTTGGCACGTGGACCAACGTATGTCCCGCGATGTTAAGTCGGGAATCCTAATTTGGGATGAATTCGATATGATAGGCTTATCCCTTGCACGGGATGCAAGGGTGCCGCATGGGTTCTGCCGCACTAAATAATTGGCTCGTGACAATTTAGACTCAATATTATTGGAGGGTTTCTTGATGCAATTATAATTTATCTAAGCAATCAACAATTGAAGCAAGAGCAATAAATAAAAGCATAAAGTAAATAAGGATGATTATGGATGTTCTAACGGTTCCTCCCGAGCCACCCGGTGAACAAAGGCCATCATCCTAAGGTTTTTAAGGAGCTCCGTCCCCACCAAGGGGCAGCCAAAAAACATCTTGTAGGTTGCCGGTTCCATCAGTGCCTTCCCTGGGTTCTAGTCATCATCAACATTGCGTCAAACACCTCCTCTCTACGCACGCACCAAAATGGGGCAGTAAGCGTGCTCGTCGCGAATCTGCCCCTAAACTTCTAATTTTACAAAAATAAAAGAAGAAGACCCCACACGACCCTTGGAGAAAGGTTTTAGGAGAGGGAGAAGTGAATTACAATCAGAATTCTCAAAAGGAAGGCAGGGGTACGCAGGCCTTATTTAAAAAATTTCAAAGCTGAAATTTCATAAATTTACAAGCAATCATCACAACCATGTTTAACACACATTCACATGCACATGAGCTCATCCATAATTATCCTTTCATGCATCACATCATATATGAAAAAGAAGGGGAAAAATAGAATCCAAAATCGCGTAAATCCGATCACGTTTCCTCCCAAAACGGTTCAAACAACACATGCTGAATTTTTTCGGTTCTCGGGGCTGTTCAACCATGAACCCATGGGAAATTTGAGTTTAAATTCTGTCCAAAATCAATATGAAAAGTAGGCTTCCACCTCGATTCATCATATGAACCGTGGAGCAAATAGAATGACTCAAAAACCCCCGAAAACCAAAACCGGGCAACATGATGTTTAGGGAGCGAACGGTTCGTAAACATAATCAAAACACGAAATAAAAATTCCAAAATTTTGCTAAAGGTGGCTCTGATACCACTGTTAGGATGGGAATAAGAAAATGCAGCGGAAATAATAATTTAAAAATTTGAAACCATCCTGAAAACAACCATATACTTTAGCAATATTAAGGAATTCAATCAACATCGGAGATGTGGGAGAAGGTATACCTCAAACGTACACGTCCTCCAATGATAGTCTACACCAAGCACCTCACAACAATAGGGGCAGCGAACACCGGAGCTCGTTGTGGCTCAACGAAGAAGCTTTCTCAATTCCGAAATCCACCTAGGCAAGGCCGGCCCTTCCACCAAGAACCAAACACCAAAAAGGGAGGAAGAGTGGATGAGAAAACCACGAAATGAGAGGGTAAATAAAAGAATACCTCGTTGTCCTTCTTGGACTCCTCCAAGAAGATGAAGTAGGCGGCACACCCAAGTAGAAGACACCTTCAATTCGGCTTCACCAAAAGCCTGGGGAAGGAAGAGGAAGATGGCTAGCCACTAAAGGAGAGGAGGAAGAACTCATTCACCAACTCCCATCCATGGGGGACCACTATTTATAAAGAAGGGAGGGGGGGGGGGTTACAAGGTAGACCTACCCTCCCTAAAAATTCTCTCTTCGGAATTCAAAATTCTGGGGTTTGCATCCAAATATAATTCATATTTTAATGGCTTCATAATTAATTTGAAATTAATTAAATCAAATAAAACATAAACTTTTATTTATCTCCATAAATTAAGAGTCTACAAATAAGAATGATAATTATCTAAACAAACCTCCCTAAAAGGTAGGAAAGTGGTTTATCTAAATAATTTAATATCTTATTTATTAATATAATTTGATTTATCCTCATAAATCATATATCTATTAATTTGATGATTTATCTCCATAAATCATATTATTATTAATTAGAATTTATCCAAATTAATTAATTCTTAATTAATCGATTAGGCTCATGGTTGAAAACTAATTTTGCCACCATGTATATTTGATTCAAAATCAAACTATATTTAATTCATAATTAAATATATTCCTGGTCAGTAGTTAATTAAATATTTAATTCATAATTATATTTAATCAACTACATGAAATATTATCATGTGTCAATCCCTACAATTTAGAGATGCCCCATAAATTAGGATTACCGAGGAACTCTTTCCTCGCGCATTCGTTCCTATAGGAAACAACTTTCCTATCTTGTCCGTAAACGAGATCCGTGATCGAGTTGCAGCATGCCCATGCTAGTAGGCATATAGGGCCGCATTCAGACTTAATCTCATAAGGTTTGTTATGAGGTTAGCCTGTTCTGTGTGACCCATTAGGCCGCACACTAAGCCAGCACTGAGTTGTGCATAACAGAGAGTTGGATTCGATAGAACGACTTCTATTCGAATCTTACGAGCCTCCACTAAACCCCTTTAGTGTGGTCATGAGGGACTCTACTCAATGTGTAATTTCCACCCGGATAGTGTGAGGTTCAATCTCCAGGGATCGAATGCCCTTCGGTAATTAGTTACCGTGCAACTAAATCCCTCAGTTACAATGTCCCGAAGTCGGATAGGGTACGGAAGAAGTGTCAAACCCTACTACCGATTCATATGTATTCCACACGCCAAGATGTCATCTCAATAATGAAACTTCAGAAACAACTTCCTCACTTTCATGTCTACTCTGGCCAGAGATTCCCGAGTCGACACTTGCAGGGACACATATGATATTATCTTCTCTTACTAGGAGTTACTGATTCCATGTTGATTGCTCACCTACCACCATGAATTCTTCCCCATGCCTAGTAATACCCGATACATGACGCTGAGGGCCACATAAGGATAGAACCAAAGCAATGGGTGGTCACTCACAATGTAACCATGACAACCTCAGGTCCGAGGACTGTTTGCACCTACTATCACCCGAGGAACATCCTATTGGCACTCATGTAAGGATTCCATTATGTGTTCCTCGTGTAGGTCTGTTCAGTGAACTCATTTACTAATGAGCACCTGCACTTGTACATTAATGACGGCTCATAGGTAATTATGAGATCAGTTATCCCTTATTGTATAGGGCATATACCAAGTACACTAGTCTATCCGTAATCACCAATCCCCTAATCGGTGATCCTATGACTAGGAATATTTAGAACAGGGGCATTTGGATTCTAAGCCTCACAGGCATGATCTCATCATGTCCTTAAAATCATTTGCCGGAATTCTTGGGTTCATCATAATCTTTATAAATAAAGATACAGCATATGATGAAAAGTTGCCTCATAAGGTTGATTACCCTTGAATAGTCCATTACATTGCCACGTAATTGGCTCAAGGGCACTATTCTTTTCAAAAAGGAGGTCAAATGCTTCCTCATCCTCATCTCACTCAAGTGAAGCATCCTCTTGCCATGGCTATGAAGCCAGTTCAAAAGATTGCCTCATGAATGCTAATGATGAGGTACACTCTTCTTCTAGTCATGATAATAATAATGGTAGCATTAACTCATCTAGTTCTCATGACTAGCTTTATGATGAATTAATGGATGAATGTAAAAACATGTATGTTTTGCTTGTTAAAAAGGATAAAGAAAACTTAAGTCTTAGATCTCATTTACATGATGTAAAATTAGAAAATGAGAAGCTAAAAATTAGTGTCTCTAATCCATGCCAGGATACTTTAAGTATTGATAGTAAGGACTTGAAAACAAAAAATGACATTTTAAAGAATGAAAATAGCATGTTGAAAACTCAATGGCATGCTATTCATAAATCCATGAACGACTTGAAAAATGATGTTATTTTTCTAAATAAGAATGTTAATAATTTATCTAGTAATTCATCCTCTAAGAATTCTAGAAATACAAATGTTTCAAGTACAAATGCTAACACTCATCATCATTTTCATGTTAAGCATTCTTCTTTTAAACCTCATGTCCAAAACAAAAAGTTTCATGAAAATTGCTTTTCTTGTGGTATCTATGGTCACTCAATCCATAATTATGCCTTCAAGAGAAATCCAAGTGTTGCTAGGACACTTTGGATTCCTAGACCGACTGACCCCCAAGGACCCAAAGCAACTTGGGTACGAAAGATTTCATGTTCTCTTGTAGGGGGAACAACCACACAAGGATGAGTTGATGATGGGAGTTGCATAAGGACTCAAAGCTACAGAAACACAAAATTGCAACTTCAAGTTATCGTGATGTCATAAGTATGGAAATTGGCATCTAGGTATATTTGGTATCATCTCCTTACTATCCTAGATTTCATTTGAGTTGGAATATATGATAAATGAGTAATCTTGAGTTGGTTTCTCCGCTCTAGATAGTGTTTTAAAAAAGATTTTTGATTTTTGATTTTTGATCTATTCGGAGACCTATGTAGCTTATAAAGGGCTAATGCGACCTTGCGGTTCTAAATCGTAGGCTAATTGTGGCCTTTCGATTTTCAACCAATAGGAAGGGTTGGAGATCTAATTTTCAAGTAATTCATGTTTCGAGAAAATTCGTTTTGGTTTCATGATGATCCATTTCGAAACGGATTTTAAGCTACTTAGCAAAGTAGATTTTGAAATCGATATTTGATTCCCTCTTTGCTATTTAGTACGATAACTTGTTAGTAGTCACACTTTCATTATGATACTAATAATTATTACTTGCAAGTTATTGGTTTTGTTACAGAAGGCTAGTAGGAAGAAATTGGGAAAGAAAGTGAAATTTTGGAATTTCTCAAGAAACGAGGTATGAGTTTCAATTCGGCAAAATTCTTGCTTAACACCTCAATTTTCTTGATGAAATGATTTTCATATGATTATGAATGAGTTTACATGAAAATTCCTTGCTTCCCACCCAAGGGCCGGCCCTCCCTAGGGTTTAGGGGCATGCCCTAGGGCTGCCGCCAACCCCAAACCCCAAGGAAGTACCCCAAGGAAGCGCCTCGTGGCCCATCTGATCCGACGAAGTCTCCGATCTCCGGCCGATCCCTCTCCGATTGCCACCTCTCTCACTCGCCTCCTTGGGTAGCGTGCGGCTCCTCCTTGGAGCCGTACGGCCCTAGTGGCACCTTTTTTAAAAAAAATAAATAAATGCCAAATTACCTATTTGCCCCTCTTCAATTAACTCGACCCAACTTGCTCAAAATGAGTCTGATTCGAGCCCCGATCGCACCCTCGGACTCGGCTCGAACCCAACTCGACCTAACACAATAATTAACTCTAAATTTTGGTAATTTAAATTGAGCAAGGGTCTTACCTCAATTCGCGCCCAACCGCGATCAACTCCGCACGTACCATTACGGAAATGGGATGCACATGGAAACGACAAATGAGGACACCCTCTCTGCGGGAATGGGAGGCACCACCTCAAGATCAATAAGAAAGCCATCCCTTACCTTTTTAAGAAGGTCGGCCTCAAAAAAATCTAATCCGGGGGCAAAGAACTAGCCTTGCTCTATTGCCATGTCGAACCCCTCAAAGCATGCCATGAGGGCGACATCCCAAAAACAATGTGCCTCGTCTTCAAGAGTTCGCATCTTTCCCTCAAAATCGTGCACTATTAGCCTCGACTTCTCCACTTTGGCTCGGGCACCTTAAGTTTCAGTCGTCAGATGAGAACCCTCCCTCGTAGCCATAGTAGCTCGACATCTGCAGTAGCTCAACGCTTGTAGTTGCTCGACATCTACAGCAAATTGGCACCTAGAACAACTCGACAAGAGGATAATATATTCCTAGAATTCAATCTATGTCTACCTATCAGACCGAGATCAGAAGCCGACACTCCTTTGAACTCGGTATGAAGTCCTCGGACTCCGACCAAGCTCGGGCGCTATGGATTGGACTAGTACCTTTGGGCCTGGCCGAATTAGGACTAGAAGCACCTACATATGAGAACCAAACGCGAGACAAGCAAGATGGCTTAGCCCGGGGGCTCCATCCAACCATGGAACGATACTTCTATCCTCATTGATTGAGAGGAATTTGTCATTCATGAGCTGAACATCTCAGGGATCAACCTCGACCCATTCTGAGCAACATCCCTATTAGATTACCGGGCGGTATTATGACCAATCATCCCTCATCCTGCATTATATACAGATACGACACACCTCACGTACCCTAGATTCCAATTTCTATTACCTCCACCTCGAACATATTCTGACTTGAGTGTCGGAGTATCTTTTGCAAGTCCCCCTGTGACTCGAATGACCTACACTAGAGGGGGGGGTGAATAGTGTGTTTACTAAAAATTTAACCTAAATCCGGTTTTAATCAATTCTTGATTACTTAGGCAAGTGCTCAAATAAACTAGATAAATGCGAAAGCAAGGTAAATATGGCAATTGAGGAAACACAAGTAAAAATAATGCAAACAAAGAGATTTGTAGTGGTTCGGCCCAAATGCCTACTCCACTACCTAAGCACCTCACTTAGGATTTCCCACTTAGCTTTACTAGATTAATTTGTTTCCTTACAATGATGCATTTATACCGAAAAATCTCCGCTCTCAACCCGAAGGCACTTCCACACTCGGAAGTCTTCGCCTTCCTACCGAAAGCACTCTCCCACCTCACAATCCAAAGGAAAACAAATTCAATCCTAGTAAACTAACTAAACCGGTGGACTTATGCCTTACAACCAAGGCAACCACCCAATCAAACAAGCCTAGCACCCTAGGTTCACACAAGTTTACAACAAATAAACCTCAAAAATATACAAGTTAATGGAGAAATAAATCAAACAAATTATACTTAGCTCCAATACCGAATCCCTAGTCCTCTTGATGTCTCAAAATGATGAATCAATGAAAAATGAAGGCTCAATCAAGGATAGATGATGAAACTAGGGTTTTGAGATGAAAGCGGCACAATCAAAGCTTTAGTATCACATATAATGGCTCAATAATAATTAATAGATCAAAGAAATGTTGGGGTTATGTATTTATAGGGAAGCAAAGGGTGAAGCTCGGGTAAACTCCAGTCAATGACTCAAAAAATAGTCGTTGAGATTCCGTTGGTACGAGATTGGTCGACCGAACCTTTGGCCGGTCGACGACCAAACCTTCGGTCGATCATCGATCGAATCCCTACTGTGAGTTTTTAGACCTAGTTCGGTCACTTGTCGGTTACAGGTCGGTCGACCGAACAGTCGACCAAACCTTCGGCCAAAACTGCACTATATGTAGACTTTAGCAAGGTCTGGTCTTTCACAAGTCTTATTTTTTATTAACTTTATTTATTTTTATTTTTCATTAACTTTAAAACATAAATGTTAAATAAGGAAGTACCCCCATTTGAATTCAATAAAAATGTCAAAAAAATTAAAATCCTTAAGGATCATAATCTAAATTTTGGGGTCTAGTACTAATTTATGGAAATTAGAAATTTTAAAATCTCTCAGGTCAAATATGGATAGGTTAATGATTTCTAAAAGTTCCTTTAAAGTAGGTCTTTAACTTGTTTCTAACTAAGGAACAATTATCGAGACTTTTGGTGCAAAAAAAATGTCTAAATCATGTAGCTCTCCAATGAGCTCCCTAGACTTAGAAAATTTCAAGGCTGTTTTTTTTTTTTTTTTTTTTTTTAAGTTTTCGGGGTTTGGGTTTTGGTTTTTGAGTTCTTATGCATCAAATAGAGAATATACATATTATATAGACACTCTAGACCTAGAGTCAAACTTCTCGATGAATCCCGAGTGTCCTTGCCGATTTCTCTGATTTCTTTGATTTTTTCAATCGGGGACGTCGGTCGCATGAAAACCGATATGGATCCTGAACATATTTCTTGCTCAAATATTAGTTTCATGTTTGTTATCATCAAAATCAAAATTAAGACCAAGGTTGAAAATCTTAGGCCAACACCCCCTGCCAGAGTTGCACTTAACCAGGAGACGCACTAGATCGGACCGCATCACTCTAACTTCAGGCAAGAACAGGTGTGACCCTTGGTTTCAGGGAGAAAAGCTTATAAATAGATACAATATCCTTTTCTAGCAGACTCGGGATCCACATATCACCAAAGCTACTAACTAAGCTAAGAATACTAATGGTAATGTTATTGGTCATAACATATCATTCAGCAAATGGTCAAAGATCTCGCCCACTACCTACTACAAACCGATGAGGACAAGCTTTTTTAGAAAATGATGATGCATGGTACCTATACTTCTAGTTCCTTTTACTCCTCACTAACCTTTTGGGGTATTAATGATTTGGTCACAATTATCCTTCTAATTTCTAATTTCTCTGATTTTTTCGATCGCGAACGTCGCACAAACTGACTTGTAACCTGAAAATATTTCTTCATGAAACCATTAGTTCCATGTTTGTTATCATCAAAACCAAGACTAAGACCTAGGTTGAAAACCTTAGGCCAACAATGTCCCCCTTTTTGATGATGACAAACATCCTTAAGAAAATATTTTCAATAAAGCACAATGAAAGTCAATCATGGGATTTCTCCCCCCTATCTTCATGCATATCTAAATAAGAATTATTTTTCATGAAAACCAAAGCTAACCAACTCAAGGGATGAAAACTATTGGTGAAATAACCACACTGGAAAGGGGGGTTGAATAATGTGTTAGCTAATTCTAGGTTTGATTATCTATGTTTACTTGTAAACTCCTTAACAACCAATTTCTATTTCTCTTGATATGAATGCTTGACAAGTATGTAAGAGTGATTCAAAAGCAAGTAGACAAGCAACACAAACACAATATGTATAGTGGTTCGGCAATAAAAATAGTGTTTCTCTAGGAATAAAAATAGTGTATTGGTGTTTCTCACCAATGATTCCTAAACCAAATCCTTTATAAAAATAGTGTTTCCCTAAGAATAAAATGAGGACTCATATCTCAACCCTTTGAGAAAGCCTTAACAATTATTCTTATAGCGAAACACAATTCTATAACTACCTAAGGTGTTTCTCTAGCACACCCTACAAGCTATCTTGGAAATCACAATCAAACAACTTAAGGAAAACAAGTTTAAGGAGCAAGAATATTAAATCAAACTTGAGAGCTCCTTTCTTAGCCTTCAATCACTTCAACTCTTCAATGTGGATAAAGGAATTCGATGTGAGAGTTGAACCGTGAAGAACGCCTTGAGAAGGATGTCAGCATTTGAGAGATAGGCCACACTTGAAGCCTTGAATGCTTGTATATGAACTCAAAGGTATAGTTAAGGAAGGTAGTGTTGGTGAAATAGCCTACACTAGAGGGGGGGGTGAATAGTGTGTTTGCTAATCTTAAGCCTAATTTCGATTTTAAACATTTCTTACAAATTTTACGTTAATGCTCAAATCAATAAGATAAATGCGGAAGAGAATAAACGAGTAATCAAACACAACCAAGATAAGCAATGTTGACACAATGCGATTTATAGTGGTTCAGCCCTAATGTCTACTCCAATACCTAAGCACCCCGTTTAGGATTTCCAAACTTGACTTTACTAGATTATGAGTGTTTCCTTACAATAAGGAATTTACACCAAAGTGTCTCCGCTCTCAACCTAAGGCACTTCCACACCCGAAAGTCTACGCCTTCTTATCGAGAGCACTCTTCCACCTCAAACCCTAAGATACAACAATCACGAATCCTTGTAAATCAATCTACCTGGTGGACTTATGTATCAAACACAAAGGCTACCAGCCAATCTAACAAACCTAGCAACCTAGGTTTACACAAGCTCAGAGACAATGAAATAAACAATAATCAATCCAAAGTATACTTAGCTCCAAAAGAAACTCCCTAGTCCTCTTGATGCCTCAAGGTGACGAATCAATGATGTTTAAAGGCTATATCAAGCACTACTACAATTATCGCAGTCACTGGCGGCTCAAGCCATGGCTGAACCGTATGTGCCGACTATCACGGACAGTGTGGACCGTGGCAAAACGCCGCCACTGATAAGTTCGTCTAAGATAAGTTATGACGACTTGTGTTAGCCGTCACAAGTAATCAGCAGCGACAACCACAAGCACTATCGGTGATTTAAATAAATTAGTGACGGCCGGGCCGTCACTAATTTAAACACATCAACCATGGCTCAGAGCCATCGGTGATATTATTTGCAACCGTGATATTTGGTGCTGCCCAAGCCATAAGTCATTTATGATACGCTTTGAGTCACGGCCTAGTGACGGCCAACTGTGGGTAAGTCATGGCTGAAGTTATATCCTGTAACTGAAAAAAATTAAAAATTTGAAAATTCATGTATACAATAATATTTATACATTACAATCTATTTACAACCAAATTTTGCAACCACAAAACATCATACACATACATTTTCAACCAATCATACAAGTTTTACTTAAATATCATTAATCTAAGCCTCAAACCGGAGGCAAACAAGTATCAAATATCAAATGTAAAGTATATATACAACTACAAAGTACATAAACAACTATAAGCCTCAAACGGAGGCAAACAAGTATCAAAATATCAAATGTAAGTATATGAACATCTATCAAGTATCTAAGCCTCAAATGGAGGCTAACAAGTATCAAAACATTATCAAAATACAATAAACCAAAATCTCACGGCTGTGGTGGAGGCGATTGGGTCGGGAGCGTCGACTGGGTCGAGGAGGATGACGATTGGAACATCATCTGTAGAAGGCCCGAGTGAGATGCAATCTGAGTAAGTAGTAGGGGTGAGAAAAAAAACCAGTTTTTTGGTTAACCAGAAAACCGGTCCGAAACCGAACCGGTTTTTGCGGTTAGCCGAACCAGTTTTTACGGTTTCGGATTTTTTTTTTTTAATTTTCGGTTTTCGAGTTCGGGTTCGGGTCGGGGTATAAAATGTCCACCGATTTCGGTTAACCGACCGGTGGATATATATTTTGTATTATATATATTATAAAACAGTATTATATAATAAGTTATTAATTTTTTAGTTATAATTTTTAGTACTAACTTAGAAACCCTAACTTTTATCCTGCCCACTCGTCCAGCCGCCCAGGCGCCCACTCTCGTCTCTCGATCTTTGAATCTCTCAGCTCTCGCCCTCTCGCCTCTCGCCCTCTCGCCTCGACGCCCCGACGCCCCGACGCCCGAGCCCTCTTCAGTCTTCTCTTCTCTCTCTCGCCCTCTCCGCGAATCGCGTATGGTCCGTCTCAGCGACTCGTCATCTTCGCCTCTCCGCGACTCATCGTCTCCGGCTCTTCGCCCCTCCGCGACTCGCTGTCTGGTCCGGTCAACTCACCACGGCATCTCCTTCTCCTCACCGTCGGCTCACTGTGGCTCGTCTTCCACGGTCGCGGCACCTCAGTACCTCACCCTTGCTGCCAATCGCTCCCACCCTTGCTGCCGATCGCGTCTCAGTCTTCCGATCAGTGCGGTGCATAGATCCGTTAACGGGTATGAATTTTCTCCTGATCTGCCATTTTTTTCATTTTTCTTTGGTTTTGCTAACTGGAAATGCTGAATTGCTTATTGCTGTATTGATGTGTTTGAACTTTGAAGGTATCTCGTATCCCTCATTTAAATTATTAATAAGAAATGATTGCACTGTGGATTACATAGGTTAGTATATACTAGTATTGTATTAGTACTAATCACCAAACTCATGAGGATTTTATTTTGTTGACTTCTAGATATTTTGAACCATTTTAACTATGTATGAGTTCAGATATTTGGATGACTGGAATATATGAAAAGCATTTAACTATGTACTCTTCCTTATCTCCAGGTAGGAATAAATAATTTAGAAATTGATAGGTTAAAAAATTTTATTGGTTAACCGAAAATTATCGGTTAACCGAACTGAAAAAACCGAAACCGAAATAGCGGTTAACCGAAGTTAATGGACAGGTTTACGGTTAATGATTTTGAAAAACCGAAGATAATGGACCGGTTAACCGGTCCATGCTCACCCCTAGTAAGTAGGGCCTGCAAGTTTTACATTGTCTGTCTCAAGTCATCGTTCATCCTTCTCTGTTCCATCGCATCTCTTTGCTCCTCCATCATCACTCTCTGCTGTGTTAGCTCGGACTCCAAGGTCGCCATCCGACTCTGGTGGCCCAAGTGGCCCGAATACAACGCGTGCATGGCCACTGTCTGCAAAGCCATAAACACGGCTGTGCTCCTAGCCACCTATGGCCTCGACCCATGCTCCTGCGTCAAACTCCTACGGCGTGCCTCCGCACTCTATCACAGTACGCGTGTATGTCTCCTACACGTGTTTATATTTTAAATACTACATATATATAAACTATAAATATACATTGCGTAAATCAAATTGACATAAATACTTACCATGATGATCGAGGCTCTGCTATCGACGTAGTCCCCCGCTCCTTGTCGCCGATGGTGAGTGCGCTTAAACACCTGCATCTGCAAGGGGCGTTGGACAGTGTCATCCTCTGCCACCCACGTCTTACATTAGAAAACAAATACAATAGTATACACAATATATAATTTAATTAAGAGTAAGGAAATTATACATACCATACGACACTCATGCACCGCAAAAGACACGGAGCCACTAGTGTGGCGTGCCCCCGTGCTATCCCCCTCGGACATGTGGTTTCTCGACACTGTCCGGGAGACCTCCAGCCACTCAGGCGTGTCCCACCACTCAACAAGCTGGTCCAACACAAGTCCAGGAATCCACTCGAGTGTGTGTCCCTAAATTTGTGTGGCCCCAGCTGCCTCATCACGATTTTACGAGCATGGTGAAGCAGCCTGTTGTAGCGAGCGTGGGCAACGCGCTCCCATGCAGCCTCTACAAAAGTAGTCTGGTCCTCCGGCCATGTATAATGAGCCTGCAAAAAAATAAATAAATTATTATCGATCGATATTTAACATTAACATTAACATTAACAAAAATAAATATACTTACTGAGAACTCTCGCCATAATAAATTCATATGCTCACGGAGCACGTGAGACCATGTAGGCCACGCCCCGTGCATGAACTTTCGGATCGTCCCCGCTATCATGCGTGGGGCGTCCTCCTGCTCAAACCTGCACCAAATATAGTACAACTCTATATTATGATATATTGAATTATAAATAAATTATAAGGAATAATTAAAGCATCTATTTACCTACATCCACGCACACTAACTGATCTGCGCGACTTTCCCTCGAGTGGTGGAGGGAGAATTCTGTTAGGCCCTCGTGGCTTACGTCTCAGTGTCGATGGGTCTGGATCGACTGAAGGGATGGTGGCCAGATCAGGTGAGGGAATAGTGGACGGATCAGGTGGGAGGATGGTGGCCAGATGTGGGGGGATGGTGGCCGTAGGTGGGGGGGGGGGGGGGGGGCGGGGTGGCCGAATCAAGTGGGGGGATAGTAGGTATTAGTGAAGGGTCAGGGGTGGCATATTGTAATTGTCGGGGGTTACTCCTGCGAGGAATGCCTCTTCAGGAACTGCATATAATATACTTGTTCAGCTTGAGATGGCTCATTTGAAGCCAATTTTGATTTGTAATTGACATCGACTAGTTTCTACTTTGCATGAACTCTCATGACCCTATCCCTTGTATCGAACCAATAACATTTAAAGTGGGCAACTAATTTCCATTCGGAAAATTGCAATTCTATGACTTCTTCCAACAATCTGTAAAAGTCAACATCACATTTAGCATTCAGCATACGTTGTCCCTTTGACCCAGACCCCGACATTCATAGTCTTCTTTGTAGATGAATATTCAAGTGTGTGAAATTTATATCCATTAACAAAATAACCATAATTACGCTGTACAAGTCGTGCCGATCCTCTAAAAAACTCAAAGATTTGGTTATCTATTTCGCCTCTGTGTTTTGTACAAGTATGTATTATTCATGGATGTATTAGATTTGATTTAAATGTTTGGATTTTGGTGTTCTAGGGGCCGGCCGAGTAGAGGGAAAAGGGGAAAGGTCATGCCGAAATTTTCCCCAATTCCCTCACTTGGTTTAAACCCCCTTTAGATCATTTAAATTTAAATTCATGTAGATTCGGGATTCGATCGATGTAGTAGTTGATCAAGATTCCTACTCCCTAATGCCTTGAGTGTGGGCAAAATGGCAACACTAGATGGGGGGTGAATAGTGTGGTTACTAGACGATTCGCCTAAATTTATTTTTAAACGATTACTTAGATCGATTAGGCTATTTGCAATTCAATGATTGTATGCGGAAGCAATAATAATTAAGCAATTTAAAACACACAAGATATCAATGCAAACACGAATAATTTATAGTGGTTCGGCCCCAATGCCTACTCCACTACCTAAGCACCCCGCTTAGTATTTCCAAACTAGTTTTACTAAATTAGTTTTCGTTTCCCTTACACAGATGACTTTTCACCGAAAAGACGCACTCTCGACCTAAGACACTTCCGCATCCGGAAGTCACTGCCTTCTTATCAAGAGTCCTTTTCCACCTCAATCCCAAGGGACAACTAAACTAATCCTAGTAACAACTACGTTTTACACAAGTGACTTTACTCCTTCTACACCAAGGATACCACTTCACATAGAAGACCAAACACCCAGTCTTCTACCGACACACAAATTAAACACAGTTTAAATAATAGTTGAAATACAATTGAAAAGAGCTAAAGAATGAAACCAATAGAGAAAGCTCTTTTGCAATCCTTCAACTCGTCAAGGGGTAGAGCTTGAGTCAACACCCGAGTTGAGGCAGCAGCTGGCGCTTGAAGAATGAACTCGACAGAGAAGCAGAGCGCAAGCTTTAAATCTTTTGGAAGGCTCTAAATCTTGCTTTTGAATACTCAATGAACTCTATTATAATCAAGGAAGAGTGTTAGAAAATTTATATGAGGGTATATTTATACCTTGGTAAAGAAACGACACTCAACGGATGGAAATCTATCCGTTGTAGGCCGCCGGTCGAAGCGCCGGTCGACCGAACCTGAGCTGAAGAAGGCAGATAGCTTATGTTCTGCCTGGTTCTTCTGGTTCTGTTTTCACCAAGTCTACTTAAATAACTTTATAACATAATAACTTTAAAACATAAATGTTATATAAGGATTATACTCCATTTGAGTTCAATAAAATATCTAAAAAATCAAACTCCCTAAGGATCAAAATCTAGTTCTTGGGATCTACTATAAAAAGGAAAGTTCCTAATCTTACGTGTCAAATAAGGATATGCTAAAAGCTTCTAAAAGATACTAAAAAATACCTCGTTATCTAGTTTTGACTCAAGGAATAATTACCGCCATTTTTTATTTCAAGAAAAGGTTTGGATCATATAGCCCTCCAATGAGCTCCCTAGTCTTAGTGAATTTCAGGGCGGTCCTAGAATTTCATGGTTTGGAGTTTGGGATAGATTTTTCGGTTTCTTATGCATCATCATGAGGATTACATTAATTTCTAGACACCCTAAACCTAAACTCCCTTTCTTGAAGATTCCCAACCGCCGACGAGTATCCTTGTCGATTTATCCGATTTCTTTGATCGTGGACGTCGCTCACTAACCGATATGGAACCTGAAAGATATTCTGAATGAAATCATTAGTCTCATGTTTGTTATCATCAAAACCATCAAAATCGAGATTAAGGCTAAGGTTGAAAACCTAAAGCCAACAATCTCTCCCTTTTTGATGATGACAAACATCCTTAAGAAAATATACATATTAAAGCATATAAGGATATCAACTAAGGGATTTCTCCCCCTATCAACATGCATATATATAATAATAAACTTCCCCTATATATATGCATGGATTTCCTATATTTTCCTCCCCTTTACCTATACATTTCTCCCCCTTTTGACATATATTTTTCTCTATAGACTTTACCTAATTTTCTCCCCCTTTTGACATCAATGAAAAAGGGTAAGAAAGGTCTATCTATTCAAAGGGATGAAATACAAATAACTTTTCATGAAGTTGAGACTCTAAAGATGTTTTACATGAAACATGAAGATCTCAACCAAAGGGATGGAAAAACAAATATTTAACTTAGCATGGTTTCATTTGACATATGCATGAAAGACATGAAAATGCTAAGTCTCAAGTTTTGCTATCTACTCATGTTTTCTCAAACTTAGGCATCTAGACATTAAACATGAGATAATGTAAGTCTATGAATCAAGTTTGGGCTTAAGATGAAATTTTTAAGTTATTTTGTTGACTTAGGTCAACCTATATTTCAAGATTTAAAGAAAATCAAACTTTTAAATTTGTACAAAATCATATTTTTGACAAATATTTTTGAAACCAATTTTTGAATGAAAATTTTTGATACCAAATATTGAATGGTCATTTGAAATACATGAATAAAGTTTCAACTCAAAATAATTTTCAAAGACCATTTTTCATCCTATTTTGATTTTAATGAAACCACTAGATATTTCTAGCTATCATTCAAGAATTCAAAATTATTCCTAGAATGATTTTACTCAATCGATGGTGTGAATGATATTAGAAACATAATCAAAGTGGTATACACGAACTTTTATTTGAAATTTTTGAAAAATCAAAGTATTGAAACAAAATTGATATTTATAAAAGATAATACTTTTCATTTTGAAAATCCAACTTCAAAATTCACTATAAATTAGATTCTTGATGTAACTTTTTGAAACTTTTACACAACATACTAGATTTTTCAATGAATGTGTAGTTTCAAGAATCATCTCAAAGTGATTTTTCTATAATATTCTAGAAATAACTGAAATTGATGCCAAAAGTAGGTTTAAATGATATTTTTGCAATTTTCAGTTATTCTTAAAACTTGTTCAATTTTCATTCAAACTTTCATGACACCACATGATGGTCATGTAAAGAGTGTATGTCAAGTTTGAAATGAAAATTATGTCCTTAAGTCAAGATATCAACCTAGTATGGTTTTATTCAAAACTAAACTAATTTTAATGAAACTTGCTAAGTTTCAATCTTAACATTTACTCATGATTTTTCAAATTTAAACCTATTGATACCTAATATGAGTAAATCTAAACATGTTCCACAAATATGGATTGAAAATGAGACCTTTAGGTCAACTTGTTGACTTGAGTCAACTTGATTCAAGAGAGATAAGCATGAATTGACCTCTATGTCATTTTATCCATATTCATATAATTTTTTCACTCTAAGTGCTTGGAAACATGTGATACCTATTCCTAAACATATTTATGAAGTTTGGAACTTAAAATGAAATGACCAAGTTGATTTGTTGACTTGGGTCAAATCTTTTTAAGCTTAAGTTCTCTTAATTGACTTAGTTATCAATTTGCTCAATCTCTTATGAATTTTCAATTTTAAGCAAATGACAACTAATCATTAACACACATAAACATGTTCATCAAATTTTCAACTTAAGATGAAGTCTCTAAAGAAAAGTATTAACCTAGTTCAATTTCATAAATATCATGATATCATGAAATGAGCTGAGTTATCAAGATTTTTCCTACTCATGAAAATTCAAGGATTTATCATGCAAAGACAGTCATGAGTATATGGAGACATCATCAAACATGAAAATTCAGAACATTTTACAAAGATTTTTATAAAATTAAATCCATACCTTTTTCTTGAAAAATTTGCCCAACTTTTCATATCCTTTTTCATTTTCTCTTAGATAGCATAGTCTTTCCAATTCTTAACTTGCAAGTAAACTTCATTAGTATCATAATGAAATAATATGACTACTAGCAAGCTAACATACTAAATAGCACAAGTTTAATGCAAAGTTTCAAATGAAAACCTTAACCTATGCTAGATAGTAGAGATTTATCTTAAATGAAAGATTTTACCATAATATCAAAATGAATCTAAGGGATCTTAAGATGTGAAACCTTTTGAGGAATAAGGTCTCTAAACAAGTTTAACTAGTTTGGTCTTAAAGAAATGTCTCTTATAGTAAGTGTCAACCTAGAGCAAATTTCATTCGATGAAATTTGCCTAAGTGCTAATATTCTACCTACTCATGAGAATTTAAAGGTTTTAACATGCAATTCTAATCATGAGTATAGAGACAAAGTTTGAGCTTAAACATTGAGGTATAACACTATGATTATGAATTTATCCAAGCTATACCTTATTCATGGAAAATTAGCCAACTAATCTTTTCATTCTATTTAGGCTTCCTAAGTACTTATAACTTGCAAGTATACTTCTTAAGTAGACAATGAAACCAAATCTACATGCACGCCAACATAACTAAATAGTGAAGAGAAAGACCAAATATCATTTTCAAAATTCAACTTCACTAAATAGCATGGATTCATTTTCAAATAAATCTCATGATAACAAAATGAATCAAGAGATCTCAAAATATGAAATTTTGAAAAATATAGATCTCCAACCCTTCCTATTGGTTGAAAACCGAAAGGCCACAATGTGCCTACGATTTAAAACCGCAAGGTCGCTTAGGCCCATTACAGACCACCTGGGTCTCCGAAGAGACCGGGAAATCAAAATCAAAAACATTTTCAAAAGAACTCTTTTGCAAGAGCGGGGAAAACAACTCAATTAAATATGGTATCATAAACTTCATATAAGGTAAAACAATACAAGTTAGAAGATCATACCGGAATAGTTTTGATGCCAACTTTACCTAAGGCATCAAGGTAGCTTAAAGTTGCAACCAAGGAGGGATTCATCATTCAAGTCCATGGTCAACTCCAATACACCACTTCTCATTCATCCTTGTGTGGTAGCTCCCCCTACAAAAGAAGATGAAATCTTTGGTACCCAAATAGCTTTGGGTCCTTGGGGGTGAGTTGGCCTAGGAATCCAAAGTGTCTTCACAACACATGGGTTCATTTTGAATGCGCAATCATATATAGCATGCCCAAATACACCACAACAAAAGCAATGTCCATTAAATTTCTTTTGGTTTTTGTTATGGACATGAGATTTATTTTTAGATTGCTTGTCATTTGAAACATGATGAGTATGAGCATTCTTGAAGGAAACAATTTTATTTCTAGAATTCTTAGAAGATGAATTGCTAGAATTATTGCTAGACAAACAACCTCATTTTTCAAATCATTCATTGATCTTTGAATAGCATGCAATTGAGTTTTTAGCATGCTATTTTCATTTTTATGTTTGAAGTCATTAGCTTCTAGAGTTAATGTATCATAGCAACGATCAATCATGTTAGTTTTCTATTTTTCATTTACATTCTTCAAATCATCATTTTCATTTTTCAAATCCATATTCTCACTTTTTAAGTCTTCAATTTCAATCTTAAAATTGTCATGGCAAGAATTAACAACACTAGTATTCAATTTATCTTTCTCTAATTCATGCACATGAGAACTAAGCCTTAAATTTTCTTTCTTTAATTTTTTATTTTCCTTATTCTTTTTCACAAGCAAGGCATACATTTTTTGATATTCCTCAACTAGTTCCTCATATGGCATGTCAAATGAACTAGAGGAGCTATGACTATCATTATCAATGAAATTTTTATCATGATAAGAGGTGGAGGGATTTACCTCATTTTTTAATCCCATGAGGCACAATTGAGAAGTAGCTCTATTGTCATGATGAGAGGATGCTTCAAGGGACCCGGAGGATGATGTAGAAGCATTTGACGTCTTCCTTGCTTTGTTTTTCAATAGTGGGCAATTCTTCTTGATATGCCCCTTCTCCTTCCACAAATGGCAAATCACTTTTCTTTTTCGGCTTTTTGATTTGCTTCTTTGACTAGAAGCACTAAAATCATTAAAACCGAGATTAGTACTAGGGGGGTGACCATTGTCATCACCACCCTCAACATAAGTAGTAAGCTCTTCGGTTTTGGCATAATCGTATAACATATTCAATGTTGCCCATATATCAAAAGCCTAATTGCAATGCATGACCTTTTCAAGGATGCTATTAGGTAAGGTACAAAATATGGAATACATAACATCTCCATTATATTGAAATAATTTGTTGTCATGTTCACTCCAATCATGCATGTCTACCTTAGGTTCAATGTATTCTAGTTTAATCATGTTGTAAACATCAAGACCTCTAGTCTTTAGGTAAGTGTACATCCTAGACTTCCAAAGACCAAAGTTTGATTCATCAAACCTAGGAGGTGAAGACGCTACACTCTCTAGAGCTATTTCTAGATTGAGATGAATTGTAGAAGAGATGGTGAGATCACAATCTACGACCTGCTCTGATACCAATGTGGGCGAAATGGCAACACTAGAGGGGGGGTGAATAGTGTGTTTACTATATGATTCACTTAAATTCACTTTTAAATGATTACTTAGATCGATTAGGCGATTTGCAATTCAGTGATTGTATGTGGAAACAATAATAATTAAGCAATTTTAAACACACAAGATATCAACGCAAACACGAGTAATTTATAGTGGTTCGGCCCCAATGCCTACTCCACTACCTAAGCACCCCGCTTAGGATTTCCAAATTAGTTTTACTAAATTAGTTTTCGTTTCCCTTACACAGAGGACTTTTCACTGAAGAGACGCACTCTCGACCTAAGGCACTTCCTCACCCGGAAGTCACTACCTTCTTATCGAGAGTCCTCTTTCACATCAACCATAAGGGAAAACTAAACTAATCCGAGTAACAACTATATTTTACACAAGTGGCTTTACTCCTTCTACACCAAGGATACCACTTAACACAGAAGACCAAACACCCGGTCTTCTACAGACACACAAATTAAACACAGTTTAAATAACAATTAAAATACAATTGAAAAGAGCTAAAGAATGAAACCAATAGTGAAAGCTCTTTTGCAATCCTTCGATCCTTCAAATCGTCAAGGGGTAGAGCTTGAGTCAACACCCGAGTTGAGGCAGCAGCTGGCACTTGAAGAATGAACTCGACGGAGAAGCAGAGTGCAGGCTTTAAATCTTTTGGAAGGCTCTAAATCTTGCTTTTGAATACTCAATGAACTCTATTATAATCAAGGAAGACTGTTAGAAAATTTATATGAGGGTATATTTGTACCCCGGTGAAGAAACGTCACTCAATGAATAGAAATCTATCCATTGCAGGCCACCAGTCGAAGCACCAGTCGAAGCATCGATCGACCGATCATTCGACCACTGTAATTTTCCATGTAGTCGGTCGACCGACGAATCGACCGACGGATCGACCGCCCAGACGCTTGCGACATTCGATCGACCGACGCGCGCAGCGTCTTTGCCAATTTGCAGGTCGATCGACCGCCAAGCCTACTTCCCATTTTGGGCTTTGGTTGGTCGACCGAACCTGAGCTAAAGAAGGCAGACAGCTTATGTTCTGTTTGGTTCTTCTGGTTCCGTTTTCACTAAGTCTACTTATATAACTTTATCACATGATAACTTTAAAACATAAATGTTATATAAGGATTATACCCCATTTTAGTTCAATAAAAATATCTAAAAAATCAAAATCCCTAAGGATCAAAATCTAGTTCTTGGGATCTAGTATAAAACAAAAAATTTCTAATGTTTCGGGTCAAATAAGGATATGCTAAAGGCTTCCAAAAAATCCTAAAAAATACCTCATTATCTAGTTTTGACCCAAGGAACAATTACCGCCATTTTTTTATTCCAAGAAAAGGTTTGGATCATATAGCCCTCCAAGGAGCTCCCTAGTCTTAGTGAATTTCAGGGCAGTCTCGAAATTTCATGGTTTGGGGTTTGGGATAGATTTTTGGGTTTCTTATGCATCACCATGAGGATTACATTAATTTCTAGACACCCTAAACCTAAACTCCATTTCTTGAAGATTCTCGAGCGCTGACGAGCATCCTTGTCGATTTATCTGATTTCCCCGATCGCGGACGTCGCGCACTATCCGATATGGAACCTGAAAGATATTCTCAATGAAATCATTAGTCCCATGTTTGTTATCATCAAAACCATCAAAACCGAGATTAAGGCTAAGTTTGAAAATCTAAAGCCAACATTGAGTGCTCGGCCGAACTAGGGGAACCTTGTTCAAGGTTAGGCCGAGCAAGATGGGGGAGAGAACTTGATCTAGAATTTATCTATGGTAGGTCACAAGATTAAATGCTAGGGTTCGTGGTAAAAAAAACCCCTCTTCTCCTACCCTTGTAGGCTCGGCCGAGCATGCCATGCCTTGCTCAAGGTTCGGCCGAGCCAGGTAGGGGGAAAGGTGATCGGAGGGGACTAACCTTCACACTTGGAAACATTGGATACATTAGGGAATGAGGGTCACCTCGATCAACAAGTAGAATTAAGATGAGAAATAGGAAAGACACCAATTAAGGAAACCACCACCCTAGTGCATATATGTATACATACACTTAGCGACATTAAGAGGTAGCAAATATTTCCAAGATTTGTCATTATCAATTACTAATGCTAGTAATGAATTGCCATGATAGATTTAATGTTACCTTGCTGGAATTTTATGATTAAATGCAGTATTTAATTATTTCATGTTGTAATCATGTGGTTATTCATGGTAATAGTGGTAGATTAACTTTCTTATGACCTAAGGGTTGTGACACGTATATACTTGGACATTCTACACTTATGACATGTAGCTCACACTAGCAAAAGTAGCAATTGACACTAGATGACTAGTAGTGTGCGGATGGTGAGGCCCGAAATAAAGGGCTGAATACGGGTGGACGCCCGGGATGTTAAATAAGAAAACTCTATGATACTTTGATTGTGTGAAGTGATTGTGATGGTCTGCCGAGAAGCATGGATAGTCGGAATGACTAATGCTTGACTCGGCCAGTGATTTAGGTCTTGAGGTTGCACCAGCGGGCCTGCTAGGTGTCAGACCCCAGTTGGGTGGGACTAGCTATCCCTAACCTGGTAGGTGTCCGTAGACTAGCAAACCATCCTAGTCGACGGCCTGGAGATTTCCTTGATTTACTTGTGTGTTATGAAGGTCGTACGGCCAGTATGTTACTATCTTTTTGTGGTAGGGCTTGTTAGGGCTGAACCACTAGATCATGAGCATGCCCTAAGGGTCGGGTGCCATGTGGCTTAGTTGGGCTGTTATAGCTGGTTGTTTGTATATATGGTCTATACAGGACGACCCTTGAGGTCGGTTATCATATCAGAAGCAAATTATATCCCTAACTTTATATTTTGCTGCCTTATATATATATGTGATTGTTCGGGATTTACGTGGAGGTTCGAAAGAACTGCTCACTGAGTTGCATGTGGACTCACGGTTTATTTTTCTTGTTTTGCAGAGCCCAATCAGTGAGTTGAGGCTTGGAGTCATGGTGCAGCTGGAGGGCAGGCAGTGGCATAGATCTCGTAGCAGCGTCCAGTAGTCACAGTCTAGAGGTCTAGGACTGTTGTTTTTTATACATTGAGAGTGTCTATTTGAAAACATGTATTCGACTTTAAATTTGAGTTGTTTCATATTGGGGTTGTTGTTTCGCAACTTTTTCTTTTATTAAAAAATTGTGAACTTTCTTTAAAAAATTGAATAAAGCTGCATCGTTGTTTTTATTCACGTGTTTCCGATTTTTTGTTAGTCAGTGTATGTAGTATGCTTCGGGGTAGGACATAGACCCTGGCCGGTCACACGACCCTAAGTTGGGGTGTGACAACACCAAACTAAAATTAACTCTAACATTTATTCTACCCTTGATTAACTAACCCTTACATTAAAACTAACCTAAATTTAATCTAACAGCAAAAAATCTAATTAACCATAATTAAATCTAATTAAATTAAATCTAATCTAATTTAATCTAACAGCAACATTTAATCTAATAGCAAAAAAATTTAACAAAACTAATTAACCCTAACTAAATATAATTAACAAATAACCCTAATTAATCTAACATTAACCCTAAATAATTAAATTTAATTAACAAAAAAAAAGTAATGCTGGTGCTGGCCAAAAACCTAGGGTTTCGGTCGGCTCCGACCGGAGAGGGGAGGAAGAGCTCTCCTAGGAGAAGGCAACGAGGAGATTGGGGCCAGCGCACAGCGCGTGGAGATTGGGGCTTGATCGGTGAGGGCAAGGGCGAGGGCGGCGTCTCCGTCGACGGCGGCTTGGCAGCGAGAAGGCGACGTCGGCGGCGCTTGAAATCGGTAGAGAGAAAATGATCGACGACGGTGATAACTCGGTCAACAACAAAGAGAGAAGAGAGCGAAAGAGGAAGGGTCGAACATGAATACAAAAAAAAAGGTTTATCACCGACGACCCCCGAGCCGTCGGTGAACTATGGATACCGATTAATTTTATCATCGACGACTGACATAGCTCTCTCTAAGCCGTCGGTGACGTGTTTTTTATTTTCGCGCCATCAATTAATAAGCGAAGGTTGTTGCTAGCCGTGACTAATTACTTATATAACTGACGGCCCTTTTGCCCCCGCTAAGTCATCGCTATTACGTTATTTCATTTCACGTCCTATAAGCGACGACATTGGGCGGCCGTATAAAAGCTGTGACTGATTTGGTTACATCAGCCGTGAATTGTTAGAAAGTCGTGAATTGTTCTGACGGCCCAGGCAGCCGTCGGTGAGCCCCATGGCCAATAACTATTATTCTAATAGTGATGGAGTTGAGAGATCAAACTAGGGTTTCAAGAATGGTGGCTTAATGAAGCACAAGGATCTTCAAAATATAGCTCTAGGAAAGTTGGAAGAAGTGTGGAAGGCTTCTCATGGCTGATATTTATAAACCATGAGGAGAGATTGCCTCAACAACCATCCCAATGAGTAAAAATTTGCTTATTGGCGCCGCCCAGTCGGTGGCTAACCGATGGCCAGTCGGAAGGCTGAGTGACCGGCCACCGACCGGAGCACACTATCCATTTTGGGCTGTGGCCTGACGGTGGCCGGCTGATGGCCCGTCGACCGCCCATCGGCCGGCACCCGGGAAATGAGTCATTTCGTGGATTTTTCTCTTGTGTAGAATTAGCACGTTTTAGAACATAAAAGATGTTAGCATGTTAGAAATTCATGCAGGTAATGATCGGCCCAAAGGAAGATTATTACTTGGCCGGATTCCTTACGTGCCTACGGTAATAAATGTGTGATGGTCATAAGGTTTTCCATGTGGACAAGAGTCGATCCAAAGAAAGACTTCTTATTTGACATGACTGATTATCAATGTTTGACTACTACATTGAGAGTACCGCTTACAAGTTGACATTTTTGTCCAAATATGAAGTGTCAATTTTGTGCTTGGTATCTTGTAATGGGACCTGCTAGTTATTTATTTCTTTTTCTTTAATTAATTTATTGAGCTGAATATATTAATGTTTTGTTTTATTCCTTGTTCAGCTAATATTTTTGTTTCATCAAATATTACTGCCACTCTAAGTTCTATCCATGTGCTGACTGGCACGAATTTCAAAACTTGGAAAGAAAATATTATGATTGTTCTTGGTTGCATGGATCTAGACTTGGCACTTAGGATAACTGAGCTTGCTCTTACAGATGATAGTTCTC
This sequence comes from Canna indica, assembly GCA_034359265.1. Lineage (NCBI taxonomy): Eukaryota > Viridiplantae > Streptophyta > Magnoliopsida > Zingiberales > Cannaceae > Canna > Canna indica. The sequence goes on from CP136892.1 coordinate 20,964,679, forward strand.
TTGATGACAAGAGAAAATAGGAGCAGTGGGAAAAATCCAACCGCCTAAGTCTCATGATTATGAGAAGGGCAATATCAGATTGTTTTAGAGGCGCTATATTTGAAGACACTAATGCCAAATTGTTCCTAGATGCTCTTGAAAAATGAGACAAGCATGTTATTATCAAATTTAGTCTCAATGAGGTATAAAGGCAAATGGAACATTAGGGAGTACATTATGGAGATGTCAAATCTTGTCTCTAGATTAAAGGCACTTAAATTAGACCTCCCAGATGACTTATTGGTGCATTTGGTTCTGATCTCTCTTTCGGCACAATTCAATCATTTTAAAATCAGTTATAACTGTCAAAAGGAGAAGTGGACTCTTAATGAGCTCATCTCTCATTGTGTGCAAGAGGAAGAAAGACTAAAGCAAGATAAGATTGAAAGTGCTCATTTGGCTATGGCCTCTAAAGATAAGGGCAAGAAAAGACCTAAGACTACAGAAGCTACATATGCTCCTCAAAAGAAAAAGCAAAAGGAACAGACTAAGGTTTCTACCTGTTTCTTCTACAAGAAAAGTGGGCATGTAAAGAAAGATTGTACTAAGTACCACGCTTGGCGTGTTAAGAAGGGTACATTTCTCACTTTGGTTTGTTCTTAAGTTAATTCAAATTTTGTACTTATAGACACTTGGTGGATAGATTTTGGTGTTTCTACTCACATAAGTGTATTTATGCAGGATTACTTGAGCTGCCAACTGCCGAGTGATGCTGAAAGATTCATCTTTGTGGGCGATGGCAAATCAGCTAAAGTTGAAGCTATAGACTTTTTTAGGTTATTGTTTAGGAGTGATTATTATTTAGAAATTGAGAGAGACTTTTGTAGTTCCATCTTTTAGATATATTTTGATTTCTATCTCTGTTTTGGACAAATAAAGTTGTTCTTGTTCATTTGGAAATAGAAAGTTTAGTCTTTATCTTAATTCTATTTTTGCTGGTACCATTTATTTCCTATTTAAATAATCTTTATATGCTTGATGTAATTGCTTCATCTAATGAAATCCTGCATACCAACTCAAAAGGTACAAAATAAAAATTAGCTGATAAGAATTCCATCATGATATGGCATAAGCACTTAGGTAATATATCCAAGTATAGGATACAGAGGCTTGTGTCTAATAGGATTTTAGTTATTCCTGATGCTACGGACTTTGATGTCCATACTGAATGCATTAAGGGAAAATAAACAAACATTAGGGTTAAGGTACTAATAGGAGTTCAAACGTCTTAGAATATAATTATACGGGTGTTTATTGACCTTTCCCTATGGCTTCTTGGAATGGTCAAATAATATTTCTATGTTCATAGACAATTACTCCATATACGGGTACCTATATCTAAATAGTGAGAAGTCTAATTAATTTTAAGACTACGGTTACCTATATCTTTAATAACAGCTCTAGAAGACTAAAATTATTAATGGCGTTCCTTGCTTGGGCAACAACCGTTTTCTTCACGCTGTAGAGAGCCTATTATTGTCATTGAGTGGTTAGAGGCATTTATTAGTGCCCCCTCTTTCGTTCTGTTTCTATGTATATATTTTAACTTTCGTTCGTTTGCTCTCAACTACAAAAGAAGCTATCATTTGTTGAATGCAATTGCATTTGAATTCTCTCTTCCTTCCCAACTCTATATATACTAGTTGTTGTGAAGTCTACTAATACTTGCATCGTCCTCTCTCTCCTATACTCATATCCATTCTCTCTCTCTCTCTCTCTCTCTCATGGGAACTCAAGCAACATAACCATCAAAAAACCACGCAAGGAACCAGTGTAAGGTATGGAGAAGAACCTTTTTGTTAAATTATCCTTGCAGTCCTCCCTCTTCCTATGATTTTCAATGGATATATTTGCTACATAATTAAGATTATTTCAGCAAAATGAAGTTAAAGAAAGCAAAATGAAGATGTTTTACCTTTTTTATGTTGCATCGAAAGTTATTCTACTTTATGAGCTTTCTTGCTTCATAGACAAAGGGAGATAGGATAAGAGAAGGATTTGCTCCATTGTTTGCTTAGTGCATTAATTAGAAGAAAGCTCCATTGTTTGCTTAGTGCATTAATTAGAATAAAATATAATTGAAGGTATATAAAATTGATATGATATCTAGAGAAAACCGGATTTAAAAAAACACATTCAATACTTCTACCTTTCATTTGCAATCCTATCCAATATAATCCAATGAAGCAACCAAATCATGTATGTATTTCTCTTCTAAGAGAGAGAGAGAGAGAGAGAGAGAGAGAGATTGTAAAAGTCCCCTCTAAAAAATAATAATGAGATGAATGATTTTTAAGTCACTACATATGAAAACAAATTCATAATCCTTAACTATTATTCCAAAATTTCTATTTTTTTTCCTAGACATATAGAGATATAAAAAATTCAATAGAATCTACCTTTACATGCATATTGAGTGTAATTGTTTTAAGTTAAAGGGGGCATGAATGTCTTTGATGAATCCAATCTTCTGAAAAAACTTAATTGTTGAGTTCAATCAAATATTGAAATAAGCACTTGAAAATCAAATATTCCTGAAGTGCTTATGTATTTTACTCTTTCTTCCATACATAAATGATCTAAGACATAATAAATACATCTATTAATAAAGATTAGAAAAAACAAACTACTTAGCTATTAGACCAGTTATAACTACAAAAAGATTTTCTAAAAGAACAAATGTGACATTATTCATTTTCTTAATCGATTTAATTTTCTTGTCATTTTAAGAGTTAATTGGCCCTATATCTAAATTTTGATATTTTAATAATAAATTAGTGGATACTACTTTTATTTCATTTAAAAAAGAAGAAAATAGCACTATTGTTTTGTTAACTTATTGCTTATAGAGCAAGAAAGAGAAATCGGTCGATGATTGGCTTCCCATCACATCGTCGAGGAATGCCAAGTGGTGGTACTCTGCTTTCCATAATGTCACTGCCATGGTTGGTGTTGGCGTCCTCACTTTGCCCTACGCCATGGCTGGACTCGGATGGAACACAAATTCATCATAAAACCTATATAATTATTTTTCTAATTTTGTTGACATGAAAAAATCAATATTGCTTCCAATTCAATAGGGGCCCTGGCATTGTCGTGCTCATTCTTTCATGGATCATCACTCTATATACCCTATGGCAAATGGTGGAGATGCATGAGATGGTCCCAGGAAAATGGTTCGATTGCTACCATGAGCTGGTCAACATGCCTTCGGCGAGAAGCTAGGCCTCTGGATCGTTGTCCCACAACAACTCATTGTTGAAGTTGCAACCAACATTGTCTACATGGTCACAGGTGGCAAATCCTTGCAGAAGTTCCACGACACTGTATGCTCCGACTGCAAGAAAATCAAGCTCACTTACTTCATCATGATCTTCGCCTCTGTCCATTTCGTTCTCTCCCAACTCCCTAACTTCAACTCCATCTCTGGCATCTCCTTCATTGCTGCAGTCATGTCTCTAAGGTATATAACTTTCAAATAGCAAAAAACATCCGATTTGAACAACACAATAGTATTAACACAACTTAAATAAAATCTTTTGCAATTATTCCACCATTGCTTGGGGGGCTTCCTTGGATAAGGGTAAGGTAGAAAATGTAGAGTATGGACATAAAGATTTGAGCCAAGCAGAGACTACGTTTAACTTCTTGAGTGCATTGGGAGATGTTGCATTTTCATACGCTGGTCACAATGTGGTGATGGAAATCCAAGCCACCATTCCCTCAACCCCGGAAAAGCCTTCTAAGAAGCCCATGTGGAAAGGTGTCATCATTGCCTACGTCGTTGTAGCTCTATGCTACTTCCCCGTTGCTATTGTTGGGTATTGGGTGTTCGGCAACAGTGTCGATGACAACATCCTCATCACCCTCAATAAACCTAAATGGCTCATTGCCATGGCTAACATGATGGTTGTCGTCCACGTTATTGGTAGTTACCAGGTAATTGTTAATATTAGCTTGATTATTGAAGACACTACAAACATAATATTAAATCCTTGATTTCAACATCTTACAATGATGGATGCAGATTTATGCCATGCCCGTCTTTTGTCCTTTTCAGCTTCCTTGCATTATGTGGCTTGCAATTTACAAACCTAGAAGGTTCAGCTTATCTTCGATCACTAACTAGGTAAGAAGTTAGATAACTCTACAACATTATTTTCATTCCTTCTACATTGAAGAAATCACATCTAACCATTTTAATCTTTTTTTTGTCAGATTTGCATTATACTAGGAGTTCTATTGATGATTCTATCACCCATTGATGGACTACGACATATCATCATAATGGCGAAGACTTATGAGTTTTACTCATAAGTTGACATAGGTTCATAAACAGATCAATTAGATATCATATATCGAAGTCCAAATCACACAACATCAATTTGGAGATAAGAGTTCTTCGCAATGAAATATACTGTGTAATGTGTTATGTATATGATAAATTGTGGTGAATTAATTAATGATTGAGGAGAAAGAAGTGACAAATTACTTCTACTATTTATAGTGTAGTTGGTGTTTTAATTTCTTCTCACAAAGCAATATTGCCTTCACGATTTCCTTTGTACATTGGTAAATTCTGTTGCATCCTCTTCAAGTGCATGATCTTCGACACTATGTATTATGTGAATAAAAGTAAGCATTTCGTTTAACAATATACTTTTTTTTCTTATGATTTGTGGATTTGATTCCTTGAGTAACACTACGAGAGTAATAAATAATTAGGCTCATTGGACTATAGCTTAACCTTGCTCAAATTTGTTTGTCAAATATCTTTTAAGCCATATTAGACTAAGATTTTAATTAAAGGAGCCATATGAAATCATTCCATTAATCAACTACATGATCGGAAAGAGTTGTAGAACTCCATATAATTTGCTTAATGTTCTACTATACATACAATAAGACAACAAGCTAAAAGTACCTATGTTTTGGGTGCTTTGGTTCCAAAAAGAAAACAAAGGTGGGTGACAGAGACATTGCAAATTACAAGAAGACATTGAACACTTCACGATATTGAGGAAACATGTAAAATCCAAAGTTTGACAACCGCATAACCACCAAATTATATATATATATATATATATATATATAAAGTGCAAATTAATCGTTATATATATATGTATATATAAAGTGAAAATTAATCGTTAAATAATTAAAGGCTTAGATTTCACCTTGCAAACATGCTTCATCACTACATGAGGATTTTCTTGTATTTTTTAGCTATAAATATAACTCAAAAAGGATGCACATCTTCTATCCTAGTTTGGTATCAAGTTGTTGACATATTTATCTAAATAAATTATTACATTTTGAAACATCAAAAGGAGACCGTGATTTGGCTATGGAAAGGTCATGCATTTAAGAAACCAATTTGGCAAGTAATGTGCATCCACTGATCAAAACATTATGTTGCACTGGTTACATATATATATATCACCATGAACTGTATCTTCATGGTTTTCTTAGGGGTTTTAATGGTATCATCTAATCAAATAATCTTAGTTGGCTTAATAGTGTCCCCCCTAAAGTTGGTTAGGATATGTTCATCAAGCTTGTACTCCAAAACCTTCATGATGTTATAGCCCAATACTTCGGTAATGATGAGAAAGGCATTCACTTTATGATTTTTATCTTTGTTGGCATTTGGGTAAGGATTTAAACATGGCTTGTTAAATGGTGAGGAGAACATGATCAAAGACTTTTGCAAAATTAAACTCATACCTCTTTCAATAGAATTTTACCAAACTTGTCATTTACTTTTCAATTTCTAAAGCCTTCCCTTTTATCATAACTTTGCAAGCAATATTCATTAGTAGGATAATGAGAATATAATTACTAGCAAGTTATCATACTAAATAGCAAGGTGAAATAGAGATCTTCATTTGAGAATTTCAACCTAAGCTAGATAGTGAAAAATTCGTTTCAAGAAAAATTGTCATGAAACCAAAACGAATCGAGAGATCTCAAATATGAAATTTTGAAACATAAGATCTCCAACCATTCCTATACGTTAAAAACCGAAAGGCCACAATGACCCTACGATTTAAAACCGCAAGGTCGCTTAGGCTTGTTATAGGCCACATAGGTCTCCGAAGAGACCGGAAATCAAAAATCAAAAACATTTTTTAAAGCATATCATGAGCGGAAAAAAAAAACAATCAATTTAAGCAAGTATCATGAACTCCAACTATTAATGGATCAATTAAAGTTAAGAGATGATACCAAACCTTTTAGATGCCAACTTTCATTTCCATAGGCATCTAGGTGGGAATCTTGAAGTTGCAACTATGTAAGGATCTTTCATTGAATTCTTGGCCAACTTCAACACATCACTTTCCCTTATCATTGTGTGGTAGCTCCCCCTACAAAAGAGCATGAAACTTTTGGTACACAAATGGCTTTGGGTCCTTGGGGGTTAGTTGGCCTAGGAATCCAAAGTGTCTTAGCAACACTTGGATTCTTCTTGAATGCACAATCATAGATTGCATGGCCATATGTACCACAACAAAAACACTGTCCATGAAACTTTTTATTTTTTCTATGGACATGTGCTTTATCATTAGAATGCTTGACATGTGAAACATGATGAGTATGAGCATTCTTAGAAACATCATTCTTCTTCTTATGATCATGAGGTCTAATGTTAGAATGCTTGACATGAGAAGCATGATGTGCATATGCATTCTTGAAAGAAACATTTGTATTTCTAGAACTCTTAGAGGATGAATTACTAGATAGATTATTTACTTTCTTACTTAGAAATACAACCTCATTTTTCAACTCGTTCACGGATTTATGAATAGCATGCAATTGAGTTTTCAACATGCTATTTTCATTCTTTAAGATGTCATTTTTTATTTTCAAATCCTTAGTGTCAACACTTAAGGTATCATGGCATGAATTGGAGACACTAATTTTTAGTTTCTCATTTTCTAATTTTACATCATGTAATTGAGAGCTAAGACTTAAGTTTTCTTTCTTCAATTTTTTGTTTTCTTTATCTTTTCTAACAAGCAAGGCATACATGCTTTTATATTCATCCATTAATTCATCATAAAGCAAATCATGAGAACTAGATGAATTAATACTATCATTTTTGTTATCATAACTAGAAGAAGAAGAGTATACCTCATCATTAGCATCCATGAGGCAAACTTTTGAAGTTACTTCATAGTCATGGCAAGAGGATGCTTCATTTGAATAAGATGATGATGTGGAAGTGTGTGACCTCTTCTTTGCCTTGTTCTTCATGGAATGGCAATTTTTCTTCACATGCCCTTTTTCTTTGCACACATGGCAAATCACCTTCCTTTTCCGATTTTTAGTGCTCCTATGACTAGAGGCACTATGGACTTCAAAAATCATATTAGTATTGGGTGGATGACAATTGTCATCGCTCCCCTCATCAAACGTATTGAGCTCTTCGGTTTTTGCATAATTATAAAGCATGTTTTTAGGTAGCCCAAATATCGAATGCGGAAGTACAATGCATGATCTTTTCAAAGATATTATTTTCCAAAGAACAATATATGCAATTTGTTGCCTTAGCATTTAATTCAAACATATTAATTTGTTCTTGGGTCCATGAATCCATATTTTCCTTAGGTTCAACATATTTTATCTTTACCATGTCAAATACACCTAAACCTTGAGTCTTTAGGAAAGTATACATTCTACTCTTCCAAAGACCAAAGTTAGACTCATCGAACCTAGGAGGTGAAGACGCTAAACTTTCTAGTGCCATTTTCTGGATCGAGATATGATGTAGAGGAGATGGTGAAATCTCAATCTAGGACTCGCTCTGATACCAATTGTTGGTCAAATGGCCACACTAGAAGGGGGGTGAATAGTGTGTTAACTAATCAATTAGCCTAAATCCAATTTTAATCATTTCTTAAATTATTTAGGCAATTCACAATTGTACGACTAAATGCGGAAGCGAGTAACAAAGAAAATAATGCTAACACAAGTATTTAGGATTTCCAAACTAAGCTTTACTAGATTAATCTTGTTTCCCTTACAACGAGGACTTTGACCCGAAGAGTCTCGCTCTCTACCTTCTTACCGAGAGCACTCTTCCACCTCAACCTAAGGGACAACTTAACTAATCCTAGTAAACTAAGTTTACACCGGTGGAATTAAGCCTCAAACACAAAGACAACCACCCAATTTCAAGACCCACACTCTAGGTCTTACACAAGCTCAAATGCAAAGAAATAAATAAGAAAATACAACACCAAATGGAGTAATAGATCAACCAATAAAATACTTAGCTCCAAACAAAGTTTCCTAGCTTCCTCTTGATGTCTTTGATGGTGAATCAAAGAAGTCAAGACTTACTCAAGGAGTTGAAAGTTCAAAGCTAGGGATTTCAAGAATGATGGCTCAATTAAGCTCAAGGATCATCAAAATATGGCTCAAGGTATGTAAAATTAGGGGTGGAAGAGTTGCTAAGGCTTCTATTTATAAGCCTTGAGAAGATGGCATGAAATAGCCGGCTCAACTCACCATTCGGTCGATGGCTGGTCGATCGATCGAAAGCAAACTGCCGCTTTTTAGCACCATTCGGTCGACCGAAACTGGGCAGACTGCACTTCTTGGTTTTTTCTACTTGTTTGCTCATTTTCTGGTTTCGTCTTCGCTAAGTCTACTTAATAACTTTAAATTATAAATATTATATAAGGATTACCCCCCATTTGGATTCAATAAAAATATCTAAAAATCAAAATCTAGTTTTTTGGGTCTAGTACAAATTTCCGGAAAACAAAAATATTCTAATCTCCTGGTTCAAATATGGGTAGGCTAAAGGCTTCCAAAAAATCTTTTAAAATACCTTGTTATCTAGTTTCTACCCAATGAACAATTATCGCCATTTTTTGTGTCAAGAAAATATCTACGTCATATAGCCCTCCAAGGAGCTCCCTAGGCTTAGTGAATTTCAGGGCGGTTTCCGGGTTTTCATGTTTTGGGGTTCGGGTTTGGTTTTTGGGTTCTTATGCATCATCATGAGGATTACATCACATTTTAGATACCCTAAACCTAAACTCTAACTTCCCGAAGAATCTCGAGCTACGACGAGCGTCCTTGCCGATTTCTCCGATTTCTCTGATTTTTCCAATCGAGGACGTCGAGTGCTAACCGACTCGAAACCTGAAAGATTTCTCAATGAAATATTAGTTCCATGTTTGTTATCATCAAAACCGAGATTAAGACCAAGGTTGAAAACCTTAAGCCAACAAATCTTTCATTTTATGAGCATAATCTTGATCCTTAGTCGCAATATTTTGATTGATCTACTTCACAACCTCTAAAAAAGCAAATGTCTAAAAGGAGACTAGCACCGATAGCTAGAGGAAGAAGATGTTGGAGAAAATGACACACCAGAGGGGGGTGAATAGTGTGTTAGGGATGTTTGGTTACCCACAACGCGCCCGTTTTGGGTTTTGTTTTTTTTTTAAAATGAAAACGGGATAGAAATCGTGTTTCGTTGAGCGAAATAGCGGAAAATGGGCGCTTCTTTTCTCTAAAATGCATTTTCTTCAAAACATGATTTGTACATGAATTAGAAAACACTGAATCGGTATTTTCTGTGTTTTCATCAAAAATAGAAAATGGACGGAGTGACAATCTTGTTATTATGTGGAAAACAACTTGTTTTTCATTCTAATAACAAAACCCGATACCTGCTCACTTCTGTCTCTCCCACGCAACTCAACCCGAACACCCAAAACCCTAGCAGAGCTCGGTAACAACTTCTTGCCCCGCGTCGACTCCCGTTCTCCTCGATTTTTTTTTGGCAAATCCAGTGAAGGTAAGCTCTAAAACCATTCTTCTTTGGTTTTCTCATCCCATCTCCTCAGATCTGAGGTTTCTTCACTCAAATATCTTCGTGGGAGAGTTCCACCGCGACAAACTCCGATCGGATAAGGCTACATTCACGAGATCGACGCCAAACTCCTACTAGGTAATCTCGAACTTGGCTTTCTTCTTCTCTTGACCCGATCTAGGGTTTGTTCTTATGGATATGAAGGTTTTTTATTTATTTTATTGTTCTGTTGTCCTTTCTTTTCCAAGGTTTGACAGATATGGGTTTACAATGTTTTAATTTACATATTTAGGGTTTCAGATCTTCATTCTTGTTCATTTTTTTCCGTATGTTGTTCTTTTTTATTCTGTCTTGTTCTTTTTTGTTTATAGATCTATGGTTACAATATTTTGATTAGGGTTTTGTCTTGTTCATTTTTTATCTAACTCTCGGTTAATACAGATCTATGGTTTGTTCATAGTTGTATTGTTTTTTTTACTATGATCAATTGTTATTAAGTATGTAATCATATTAGTATGATATAGTATGATGTGTTAGAATAGAGATCTATGTTATAGTATGTTTTTTTTTAGGGTTTTGTCTTGTTTTTTTTTGTTCTTGTGTTGTTCTTTTTTGGTTCTATCTTATTCATTTTAATCTATGGTTTATGTCTTATAGATCTAAGCATATTTTTTATCAGGTTATCATGTTATCATTGTTAGTTCTTTTATTGTTCTGTATTATTTGTTATGAGGTTAGTTCTTGTTATCTATGGTTTTGGTTCTGTCTCTTTTTTTTTGTTCATGTTTATCATCTTTTTTGTTTCTGTCTTATTCATTTTGATCTATGGTTCTGTATTACAGATCTAAGCATATTTTTTATCAGGTTATCATGTTATCACTGTTAGTTCTTTTATTGTTCTGTATTATTGTTGGCTTTAGGTTTTCAACCTTAGCCTTAATCTCGATTTTGATAGTTTTGATGATAACAAACCGGTGGCCTGTAACAGATAGTTTTCTATCTGTTGAACAGTCGTTTCTTCAGTAGGGTAAATATACCCTCGTATGATTCATTTATTTTTTCTTCTCTCATTCTTACAGAAATATTTGAGCATCCAAGAGAGAGATAAAAGCCTTCCAAAAGATTTAAAGCTTGCGCTCTGCTTCTCCGTCGAGTTCATTTTTCAAGCGCCACCTGCTACCTCAACTCGAAAACTAACTCGAGCTCATCCCCTCAACGAGTTGGAGGTTCCAAGGCTGTGAAAGGAGCTTGCAAACATTGGTTTTATTATTTATCTCTTTTGATTGTATTTTATATGTTATTTTAACTATTTGTTTAATTTGAGTTTGTAAGACCGGGTGTTAGGTCTTGAATTGGGTGAAGTGGTATCCTTGGTGTAGAAGGAGTAAAGCCACTTGTGTAAACTTAGTGTTTACTAGGATTAGTTTAGTTGTCCCTTAGGGTTGAGGTGGAGAGGACTCTCGATAAGAAGGCAGTGACTTCCAAGTGTGGAAGTGCCTTAGGTCGACAGTGGGTCTCTTCGGTGAAAAGTCCTCGTGTGTAAGGGAAATGTAAATTAATCTAGTAAAACTAGTTTGGAAATCCTAAGCGGGATTCTTAGGTAGTGGAGTAGGCATTGGGGCCAAACCACTACAAAATCTCAGTGTTTGCATTGATTCTTAATTTCGTGCTTAATCGCTTTATCATTTATCTTGCTTTCGCATTCAATTGTAAATTGTCTAACTAATCTAAGAATCGGATTTAAAAGTGAATTTAGGCTAATTGAATTAGTAAACATACTATTCACCCCCCCCCCATCTAGTGTCACCATTTCGCCAACAATTATTTGTTATGAGGTTATCATGTTACACATTGATATTATTATGATATGCTTACACATATATTATTATGATATGTTAATCATAATAGTATGGCGTAGTATTGTAAGACCCGAAAAATTCCCTAATATAAAAATCTATTTTGGTGTAGTGCTCCGGACCCGGGGTTAGTCGAGTCGAGCCTCGAAATTGTCTCGAGTAGAAGGTATGACTCGACTAATGAAGTATGAAGTTAAAATTTGGTTAAATGGCCCTTTCCTTTTATGCGTTGATACTTTAATTGAGTTAAGATTGACTCGTGTTGCAGATAGAGTCGGAACCCAAGTCGGACTCAGACTGAGTCGAGTCAAGGTTAAGTCGTATAAGGGGGCAATTAAGTCATTGTAGATGAGGGAAGAAAATCCCTCATCATTGAGCCGTGTAGCTCATCTAGGAGCCACACAAAGCCCGAGCAAGGGAGAAGGGGAAAAGAGGGAGGATAGATCTTGGTCGACACTGGAGATCATGCCGTCGTCGGAAGATTCGAGATCGTTAGCACTCGATTCTTCTTCTTCCTCAAGCAAAGGTGAGTGGTTGGTTTCCATGAATGATTGGGGGAGGCGTGTGGCTGAACCCCCTAGGACTGCTAGGTGGAGGTTTGGTCGCAAGTTTTCATCGATCTTTGGTACTTGGATCACCGTATCGCTATTTTGTGTGTTATTGCATCCGATCTACTTCGTGTTTTTCTCGGATTTTGAAGTTATAGGGGCTGCCGAATAGAGAGAAAAGGGAAAAGGTCATGCCGAAATTTTCCCCAATTCCCTCGACGAGTATAAACCCCTTTTTTCAACCGATCTTGAATTTATACCGCGTCAATGTGTAGTTTATTAACTGTAAATGGAGATTGAAACTTTCCTCTAGGGCATGTAGGTTCGGCCAACCAAAGGGACAGCCCATGTCCATGGTTCGGCCGAGCAAAGAGGAGGTGCATAATGATCAAGGTCTTAGTTAGGCTAGATTGGAATATAAAACACTAGGATTGGGGGTTGGTTCTTCTTCCTCGTTCTTATCCATGAGTACTCGGCCGAGCAAGGTAAGCCTTGCTCAAGCCTCGGCCGAGCTTGAGGGAAGGAAATGTGACCTCTAGAAACTAAACCTTCTGATTGGGAATACTCGAAACAATAGAAAAGGAAAAGTTGCCTAGATTGACAATTAGAAACATGATGACATTAGGTAAGACTCTAGCTAAGGAAGGCTACTACATTTGGTGCAAGTAATTAGTAGAATGGTAGAATAGTAACCATCTTAGATCTTCCCTCTTTAATTTCTAAAATTTGTGATATTATTACCATATTAGATAATTTAATTCCTTGCTGAGTTTAAGGTCTAATGCAGAATTTAAATTCTTTATTATTAAATCATGTGGCTATACATAGTATGTGATGTGAACTAATTCATTTATAGCTTATATGCTGTCCTGTTTTGTTATTGGGTACATTTTCAAGTTTATGACATGTATTTCACATTAGCAAGGATAGTATATGACGCTAGATGATTAACATGGAAAAATCTGAGGTGTGTGTTATTTATGGAAACTCAAAGGTAGACTAGTAAGGTTTTACACCTAAGAAATAATTAGCGAGCAACAATGCACGCATGTTTTGACCTGAAAATAAAGGGTTGAAGACGGGCGAACGCCCAGGATTTTAAACAAGGAAACTCTAGGACACTTGCTTGTGTGATGTGTTTGTGATGGTCTGCCGAGATGCCTGAGTAGTCGGAATGACGAATGCATGACTCGGCTAGTGATTGGGTCTTGAGATATCACCAGCGGGCCCGCTAGGTGTCAGACCCCAGTTGGGTGGGACTAGTTATCCCTACCCCTGACGGTGTCCGGAGACTAGCAGACCATCCTAGTCGATGGCCCGGAGACTTCTTGATTTCACTTTGGTACTGTGTGGCCTGAGTGGCCAGTGTACTATTACCATGTATGATGGGGCTGGTTATGGCCGAAATTCCTAGACCATGAGTAGGCCCTAAGGGCGGATGCCAAGTGGCTTAAGTAGGCCGTTATGGCGGGTTTTTCTAATATGTGGTCTATACAGGACGACCCATGGGGTCGGTTGTCATATCAAAAGTAATTTACCTCCCTGACTTTATACTATGCTGCCTTATATACTTATGCATGCTTATTGGGGATTATGTGAAGGTTCGGAAGAACCGCTCACTGAGTCCCATGTGGACTCACAGTTTATTTCCTATTGTTTTGTAGAGCATGATCAGTGAGTTGGGGGGCTTGGCGTCATGGTGCAGCTGGAGGGCAGGCGGTGGTGCCAATCTCGTAGCGGCATCCTATAGTCATAGTCTAGTATCTAGTTGTTGTCATTTTCCTAGACTGATAGTTGTTGTCTTTTAAAGCTTGTAATCAACTTTGAACTTGAGATGTTTCAGTTTGTGATGATGTTAGCTACTCTTCTTTTTTTAAAAAAATTGTGAACTTTTGAAATTCTAAATAAAACTGCTTTGTGATTTCGTTTATTCGATGTGTTCTCGTTTCTCGTTGGTCAGTATAGGTTGTAGGCTTCAGGGTAGTATGTAGACCCTGGTCGGTCAGACGACCCTGAGTTGGGGTGTGACAAGTATGATGTGTTAATCATAATAATATTATGATATGTTAATCATAATACTAAACTGATATAGTATTATGATGTGTTAATCATATTCCTGATTCATTTTTCAATTTAGTCTGATATTTTATCAGTTTCATATTTTCAGTTTAGTATGTTGTTTTGTTCTAGTTATTAAATAGTTCTGTCCTATGGAATTGCAACATGTAGTATGATATAATATGTTGTTCAATTTAGAATGATATTTTACAGTTTCATATTTTCAGTTTAGTATGATGTTCTGTTCTAGTTATGAAATAGTTTTTTCCTATGGAATTGCAACATGTTTAGTATGATATAGTATGTTGTTTAGTTTAGTATGATATTTTATCAGTTTCATTTTTTCAGCTTAGTATGTAGTTCGGTTCTAGTTATGAAATAATTCTGTCCTATGGAATTGCAACATGTTTAGTATGATATGGTATGCTATTCAGTTTAGTATGATATTTTATCAGTTTCATATTTTCAGTTTAGTATGTTGTTCTATTCTAGTTATGAAATAGTTATGTCCTATGGAATTGCATGTTTAGTATGATATAGTATGTTGTTCAGTTTAGTATGATATTTTTAGTTCCATATTCTTGTTCTAGTTGAACATGGGCGGCCACCGCAAACCAAGAGAAAATGTGGCTGAGTGGGCCCAGGCTGTCACTGAAGAATTTTTAAAAATTTTGACGGAGTACACAAGGCAACGTAGTACCACCAACTATGATAAGAAAAGTTGGGAGGGGATTAGTGTTAAGTTGGAGGAAAAGTTTGGGGGCAATTTTGGGTTTGATAAGTGTAGACAAAAAAAATGTCATCTTCATAGAACTTATCAATCTTTCAAAGAGCTAATTAACCATACTGGAGTAACTTGGAATCCTGACACAAACTTTACAAATCCTTATTGAAGTTGATGAAACCGTTTGGAATCAGTCTTCGGTATGTCATTTTTTATTAGTAGTTTTCCTTGTTATGAGTCTTGTGACGACAATGTACAAATAAAAATTTGTTGGTTCGCAGACTCTTGGAGATTCATTCAAAATATTCAAAAATGGCCCGCCTAAGTTTTATGACCTGATGGAATTAGCATTTGATAATCAGTCCGCAATGGGCCACTTAGCTCGATCCTCTTCTCAAGCACCATTGAACTCGGACGAGGAGCGTTGGGTTGAGAATGAGTTTAGAGATATAGGTCGAGGGAAACGACCATTGAGAGCACATGAGAATGAGGGGACAAATTTAAGTGGGGGTCCAGAACCCCTTTTGCGTAGGCCCTCCCCTAACATTCCATCGGGGTCATGTAGTGGTCGATCGAGGAAAAGAGATAATTCGTCTCAATTTTCGGCCGAAGCAATATCTGCTGCAACTGCACTAATAGATAAGTTGGATGGAATCTCAGTTAAGGACGCAAGTGCCAGTAGTCCCCCTCAAGTAGTGTCCGAGTCACCCGCATCATGTGTTTCAAGGCCCCAGAGTTTTGGCCTAGATGCTCATGTTAACAATCATGTTATAAACTTTTTAAATAAAAAATCCTGATGCTCGCAGTTTCTTTGTAGCTTTGGATGATGAAGGTGCTGTAGTGTGGTGCGTGGGAATATATAGCACCAATTTTATGTAATATTTTCAACTTAAATGCTCCTAATGTGGGGCAGTACTAAATGCTCAACTATGTGGGATTGTACTTGAACTTGTAGTTTGCTTTGAGTAGGTTGCTTTAATATAACTTGAACTTCCTTTCATTAAGTGATGTTTGTGAACTTGAACTTGTTGAACTTGATTTCTGTTATTTCATTCTATGCCTGCTATTCATTCTATGCCTACTGTTCCTTCTATGCTATTTCAGTTTGTTCCTACTGTTCGGTTTGATATTTACTATTCAGTTTGCTATCTCAGTTTGTTACTACTTGTTGTTTACTATTTACTATTTAGTTTGCTATTTACTATTCAGTTTGCTATCTCAGTTTGTTCCTTCTATGCTATTATAACTTGTTGTTTGTTATTTCAGTTTACTTTAAATTCAGAATGAGTTCTAATGATGATAATGACGAGGTGAGAGATGCACTTATTAGAGCTGGGATAATTATTGCGGGTGCGGTTATATTTGATGAATTTTTTGAAGTCAATTAATCACCACCAAGACCTGTACGCACATCTATACTATCGGGTGCGGAATATACTCAAGAGTTGATGAACTCTCACACCTGTTGCTATGAAAGTTTGCGGATGGAGCTTGACTTGTTTAGAAGGCTATGCCAACGGCTTAGGAGGGTTGGGTTGGAAAATCAAAGGGTATCTATTGAAGAAGGGGTAGCTATGTGTACTAATGCAAAATATCAGTTTTGTTAAATTAGAATAGCAGCTTCGAGTTCAAAAAATACTAAAACTTTCCCGAATGTGGTTTTTTTCGATGGTTCACACCTATCGCACCTATAGATGAAGGTGATGAAGAGGTCAATAGTAATAGCGAAATAGATAATTTAAGAAGAGACCTAAATATGTTGGTGGCCAAAGTAGACAAACATCAAGAGTTGGTCACCAAGGGGTTAGTCAAACTTCAAGCTTTGGTCACCAAGGGGATAGTGCTAGTGGTTGTCATTAACCTAGTTTTTATGTATAAATAGATATGGATGTTGCATATTCTTTGACTTGGATTTGAACAGTATGTATATTTGACTTGAATTTGAACACTATATGTATGTTTGACTTGGACATTTGATTCCTTCCTTGTACATGTGTTAGTTGATGGTATATCAGAAAGGAAATGGAGGCGATACCCAACCAATGGGTATGCATACTTTCCTTCCTAATGTCGTAGATCAATATTGCCCCAATAGTATGTTTGTTTTGTGTATGCTTATATGATTGTATTTATGGTTATTGTGTATGCTTATATGATTGTGTTTATGGTTGGAGGCGACTATGGGCAGGTTTGTTCTTGTGTGGGCAATGAATTGGAGGCGATCATCAATTAATGGTGATACGCATTTCCTTCATCACCCAACATTTATATCGAACTTGAGATGGACTGTTTGATGTTGGTTTTCTATATGGTATATATGCTGAACTGTTGGATCTTGATATGATCTCATGCTATTTAATTTGGTACATTGCTATTATGCTGAATTGTTGGAGTTGTTGTCGACAGAGTTCATACCTGAGTTGTTGTTATTGATATATGGTTAACTGCTAGATTTGTTGTTGACTGAGTTCATGACTGAGTTGTTGTTATTGATATATTGTGAACTGCTATTCTCTTTTGGTTTTATAGTATGTCTGATTACAGTATGGTCAGGGCTGATTTGATTCATGATTTAAGGATAATTTATTACAGTATAGTCAAGGCTAATTTGATTCATGATTTAAGTATAATTTATTACAATATGGTCAGGACTGATTTGATTCATGATTTAAGTATAATTTATTACAGTATAGTCAGGGCTGATTCATTTCGTGATTTAAGTATAATTTATTGTAGGCTATATGTTGATTTCACTTCAATTTTACTTTATAGTGAACTAGTATATGTTGATTTTAAAAGTATAGATTACAGTGAGCTGCTTCTTTGATTTTAAAGCATCAACAAATCAGCCCTACATCAATAAAATGTATGACTTTTGGTTTTGAATAATAGTTTTCAATTTATAAGACTGTCAATAAATATATAAAACATATTTTTGTGTTTGTCGATAAAACTTTTTTGATTTTATTTCAAGTTATACTTTTTTTATATATATCAAAGTCATACAAGGGGTTTGGAATTGGAGAAGTCGTCTCATTTCACCAACATGATGATCACGCAGTTAAAACTGAAGATGCGACAAGAGGTGGTCAAGATTGTTGTTTCATGTATCATTTTTGTTGTAACTAATGGGAGATAAAATTTGTTGTACCATTCACAATTTTTCCTTAATATGTAATTTTTTATCTTTCTCGTACCTGTATATGACAATTTGTTTAATAAAATTATTTTGAGGGATTCTTTCTTATCAAAGCTTGTGTGTTTATTTGACTTGTATCATTCAAGCGCCGAATAGGATAAACGCCGAATAGGATTCTTTCTTAATTTTTTATTTGACTTCTTATCAAAGCTTGTGTGTTTAATAACCAAACAATTTTCACTGAATCAAACAGTTTATATCATCTACCAAATCGTCAAGCGTCGTCTCAACCTTTACCTGACGTGGAGGTAAACAACGCTTGCGTGACTGATGGATTCATAAATACATATTTTAAAAAGAAAAATAACTAATTATGACCCCACCTTTTTCTCTCTCTTCTCTTCTTCCTCCCCACATTTCTCCTTCTTCTTCTTCCCAACTGTTACAACCTTTCTTCTTCTTCCTCCCCACCTTTCTTCTTCTTCTTCTTCCCTACTGATGCAACCTTTCTTCTTCTTCCACGGTGAAGAAGCAGAGCCCGGTGACTAGCATGGGACGCTGCTAGCTGCCAACACCATCGTTGTTTACCACGACAACTTCATCAACAACGAGCACTACCACGTCGTGATCGACTAATGTAAGCGTGTTTTGGTGCACGGCGTCAGGATCACAACAGTGAGGAGCATCCTCAACACCGAGGAAGGAGGCCAGGGATGTCATGTTCGGATCCATCGACAAGCTGCTTGCTAAGGCCACTGTGAAGCCCAAGGACATTGGTATGTTGGTCGTGAACTGTAGCTTGTTCAACCCAACCCCATCGTTGTCCGCCATGGTCGTCAACCATTACAAGCTCCGGGGAAACATCGGCAGCTACAAACCCTTAAAGCTTGCTACCTCTACGTCTGATTTGATTTCAAGACTAGAAAAAAGCGATTTGATTTCGAATCCTGGTTCGAGGCAGATCTACTTGAGCTTCCCCGCCGATAACGCCTTCAGCTTACAACTCCGCTCACCATTAATGGTTTGAGTCCTTCGTTCTATAGCATCTACGGGCCAGTTCAAGATGTGAGGATCCCCTATCAGCTCATCCTCGAGATCATGCACTCTCTGTTGTAGCCTAGAAGAAATACCATCATCATTCACTTCATTGGCTTCATCACCAGCGTTGGTGGCCGCCGAAGATGTTGACGGCCATCGAGACGCCGACGGAGAGGGCTAAGTTGTGTGCAAGGAAACAACTAAGTCGTAGTGGTAGCCGAGGGCAAAGGAGGAGGAGGTGTTGGCCCAAGGGTTCCCCTTTGGCTTCACTTCATTGGCTTCATCACCAGCGTTGGTGGCCGCCGAAGATGTTGACAGCCATCGAGACGCCGACGAAGAGGGCTAAGTTGTGTGCAAGGAAACAACTAAGTCGTAGTGGTAGCCAAGGGCAAAGGAGGAGGAGGTGTTGGCCCAAGGGTTCCCCTTTGGCTTCGATCTCTATTTTGATGATAACAAACTTGTATTTAATATATGTGTAGTTTTGAGTCCAGGTTGAGATTACGATACGCATGCGAACTTCGCTCAGAGAATCACAAAATCGTCAAAAAAGGCCCGGATGTAGATTAAGTAGAACTCGTAAAATTATCAAATAGATTCTATGTAATATACCCCTAGGATCTCATCCCAAGCCTATTTGTAAAGTTATCCAAGTCAAAAACTTGGTAACTAAACCCATCAAAAAAGGCATGTAACAAAACAAATTTAGAAAACAGCCTCAGCCTAGCTTCGGTCGACCGATCGATCGACCGAACAAGGTAGAAAAATGGCAGTAGCCACTTCGGTCGACCGAACAAGCCCAAAAACTGGCAGTGGCTAATTCGATCGACCATCCTGTCAACGAAACATGGCTGTAGATAGGGTGGTCAATCGGTCGATCGATCGATGATCGACCAGCAAGCTATCGGTCGGCGTCCAACGGGCAGAGAAACGCATGGAAACAACTAGGCATGGATGTATGGAAACAAACAGCAAGCTACTCATACTCCACCATTGTTCGATGGAAACAACTATGCCTATTGAAAGATACGCATGAATGGTTTCCTACAATCACTAGGCATGGATGTATGGAGAATGATTCAAGTAGAGTATAAGCAACCAACTAAGGATATGTATAAGTGGGATCAAGAAGAAATTAAACTATTTAATGCGAATGCAAAGGCCGTCAATGCACTATATTGTGGCTTATCAATTAATGAGTTTAATAGAATTTCTACGTGTAAGTCTGCATATGAACTATGGAAAGTCTTAGAGACTACATATGAAGGGATTTCACAAGTTAAAGAATCTAAGATAAACCTACTTATGCATGATTATGAAATGTTCAAGATGCTATCACAAGAATCTATTGATGCCATGTATGGGATATGCTATCAAAATATTACAAATGGATTAGCTAACCTTGGTAGAGACATAAGGGAAGAGCAGAAGGTAAGGAAGTTCCTTCGTTCCCTTCCAAAAGGTTGGGAGCCCAAGGTCATCGCAATCATGGAAACAAAGGACATGAGCACCTTGAAGATCACCGAGCTCATTGGGTCTCTCATGACATATGAGACTCATATGAAGCAATACAAGGAGGAAGATACTCCCAAAGGCAAGACCATTGCCTTAAAAGCATCACACCAGGGTGAAGAACCCTCATCATCCAAGGAAGAGATGGATGAGTTTGAAGAAATGGCGATGTTGGCAAGAAGATTCATGAGCTTCATGAGAGGAGGCGTGAGGAAGGGAAGAGGAGGCTACACATGCTTCAATTGTAACAAAATCGGGCATCTAAGGAAGGATTGCCCACTTCTCAAGATGGCTTCCACCTCCAACCCTCACAAGAAAGACTAATACAAGAAGAAGAAGGCTATGATGGCTTCTTAGGATGAAAGCGAGTCTTCGTCAAGTGAAGAAGACTCCAAAAGTGAAAAGGCAAATCTTTGCCTCATGGCAAATGACAACGAGGTAAGATTTACTCTTGGCGAGCTTTCATTTACGCAAGAAGAACTAGAATATAAGTTTGATCAAATGCATGATGAATTTAATACCATTAGGAAAAAGTTTAAAGAGCTTAAGAAGGACAACAAATCTTTAGAGCTTGAAAATGATAACTTGCTACTTTCAAGCAATGCATTAAGGAAAGAAGTAGATACCCTTAAGGAAGAAAAGCATGCCTTAGATGATGCTAAAAAAAACTAGAAAACAAAAACAAAAAGTTGGAAAATGAAAATAAGTTCTTAAGTGATAAAGTAGAGCACTTGAATGATAGCATGTAAACTTAAAAAAGGAACTTTGCATGCTAAATTAAAAAATAACAATCCTACAAAATATCATGCCTAAGGTTGTACATGCGAGAAAGTCATCAAACAATCACGCTCATGCACACTTCCATGCTTACACACGTAGTCCAAGAAAATTTAATAAAAGTTGTTTTTCATGTGGTATTTTTGGCCATATGGCTAGAGATTGTGCACTAAGAAAGAACCCTCATACTAGATTCACTTGGGTTCCTAAGATGACTAACACTCAAGAACCCAAGAAGATTTGGATACCTAAAATTATCTCTTCTCCTTTTGTAGATGGAGAAGCATCCTCAAGCAAGTAGAAGCACATGAATATTGGATAGCGGTTGCTCAAAACACATGGCGGGTGATATCAATCTTTTCGCAACCCTATCAAGCAAGGATGGTGGACATGTGACATTTGGAGACAATGTCAAAGGTAAGATTGTTGGCATTAGTGATATAGGTATACTCTGTAGGCGAAATGGAAACACTAGAGGGGGGCTGAATAGTGTGTTAACTAAATTAATTAGCCTAAATTCAATTTTAGTCATTTCTCAAATCATTTAGGCAATTTTTGATTGAATGATTTGATGCGGAAGCGATATAAATAATTAAGCACAAGAATCAATAAATAACAATGCCAAGACAGTAATTTATAGTGGTTCGGCCCCAATGCCTACTCCACTACCTAAGCACCCCGCTTAGGATTTCCAAACTAAGTTTTAATAGATTAATTAGTTTCCCTTACACAGAGGACTTTGACTCGAAGAGTCGCACTCTCAACCTAAGGCACTTCCACACCCGGAAGTCTCCGCCTTCTTACTGAGAGCACTCTTCCACCTCAACCCTAAGGGATACCTCAACTAATCCTAATAAAAACTAAGTTTATACAAGTGGTTTTACACCTTCACAACAAGGTAACCACTTACACAACACGACCTAACAGCCTAGGTCTTCTTACAAACTCAAATCAGAGAAACAGATTCAAATAATAGTTAAAATATAATCAAAAGAGCTAAAAGAGTAAACCAAGATTAAAAGCTCTTTTCCAAGCCTTGGAACCTCCAACTTGCCGAGTCCTAGAGCTCGATTCAATTCCCGAGTTGAGACAGCAGCTGACGCTGGAGAAAATGTTCGCGGAAAGAGCACAACACGCTTAATCAATCTCTAGAAGGCTCAAATCTTCCTTTTAATTGCTCAATAAAAATTGTAATCATCAAGGAAGAAGATTAAAAGGAGTTAGATGGGGTATATTTATACCCACACGAAGAAATGGCAGCTCAACGGATAGAAAACTATCTGTTGCAGACGCTTGGTCGATTGGTCGATCGACTGACCGATCGACCGCTCATACCGACCGTTGCATCTTCTCTTTGTGCCGTGGACCATCGAGTCAACCGCCAGATGCAAAACACTTGATCCCACATTTGGTCGACCGACTCAGTGGAGCCAGGGTGCGCAACTATGCGATCCTCAATCCGGTCGACCGATCGGTCGACCGCTAGGGCTACTACCCATTTTTTGCCTCTCTCGGTCGACCAAAGTAGCCACTGCCAGTTTTTGGTACTGTTCGGTCGACCGACCAGTCGACCGAATTGGCTACTGCCAATTTCCCAACTCTATTTGATCGACCGTCCGGTCGACCGAACATAGGCCGAATTTGATTTCTTCAGCCTTTTTCTTCAACGCTTGGTTTCCGAGTTCCGACTTTCAACGAGCATCAACTTGGAGAGCTTTTCATTTGATCTTTGGACTCGTCCAATGTGACTTTGGTGCACACGTTAATCTTCGAGAATTTTCCACGATGAACCCGAGCGTGAGGATCAATGTCCTTTCGATTTTCTGATTTTTCCAATTTTTTTGATCGAGGACATCGAACGCTAATCGATATGGAACCTGAAGGATTTCTCGACAAAATATTAGCTCCATGTTTGTTATCATCAATACCAAGATTAAGAGATTAAGACCAAGGTTGAAAACCTAGAGCCAACAATCTCCCCCTTTTTGATGATGACAAACATCCTTAAGAAAATATATACATTAAAGCATAGAGGATATCATCTAAGGGATTTCTCCCCCTATCAACATGCATATCTATGAAATAAACTTCCCCTATCTATATGCATGGATTTCCTATATTTTTCTCCCCTTTACCTATAATTTTCTCCACAAATTTCCTATACTTCCCCCCCCTTTTCTTATACATTTCTCCCCCTTTTGACATCAATCAAAAAGGGCAAGAAAGGTCAATCTAGTAAAAGGGATGAAAAACAAATATATTTTCATGAAGTTGAGAATCTAAAGATTATTTTTCATGAAACATAAAAATCTCAACCAAAGGGATGGAAAATAAAATATTTAATATGAAACTTAATTCATACATGATATGTTCAAAACTAAGTATTTGAATTCAAAATTAAATCATGTATGTTATCATATCTTTTTTATGACATTTTTAGATTTCATTCAAACTTTTAAAATATCAAGATATGGTCATTAAATCATGTATATCAAGTTTGAAGTGTAAAATAAAGTCATTTGATTCAAATTTTCAACTTAGCACAGTTTCATTCGAATTAAACATGAAAGCATGAAAATGGCTAAGTATCAAATTTTGCTATCTACTCATGTTTTCTTTATCTTAAGCATCTAGACATCAAACATGAGAGAATATAAGTCTATGAATCATGTTTGGGCTTAAGATGAAATTTTTAAGTTACTTTGTTGACTTAGGTTAACCTATACTTCAGGATTTGAAATACCAATTGTTGGATGAAAATTTTTTGATACCAATTGGTGAATGGTCATTTGAAATGCGTGTATCAAGTTTGAGCTCAAAATAAATTTTCAAAGATCATTTTTCATCCTATATTGTTTTTAAAAAATGAATATTTCTAGTTATCATTCACATTATCAAAATCATTTCTAGGAATGATTTTACTCAAGAAATTGTGTGAATGATTTTAGAAATGGAATCCAAATGGTATACATGAGTTTTCATTTGAAGTTTTTGTAGAAAGATCAAAGTATCAGAAAGATTGATATTTCAAATAAGTGATACTTTGTGTTTTCGAAATCCAACTTCAAAATTCCATTTTAAATCAGATTCTTGATGAAACTTTTTGAAATTTTTACACAACATATTAGATTTTTTTTATACCAAATGTAGTCGAAATTTTTACTGATAAGACTAGATTTTTTAGTGAATGTGTAGTTTCAAGAATCATCTAAAAATTATTTTTCTATATTTCTCTAGAAATAACTGAAAATGTTCCCAATTGTTGGGTGACATGGCATTTTATTAATTTTCAGTTATTCTTAAAGCATGTTCATTTTTCATTCAAACTTTTATGACACCATAAAGTGATCATGAAAAGAGTGTATGTCAAGTTTGAAATGAAAATTATATCCTTAAGGTTAAGATATCAACCTAGCATGGTTTCATTCTAAACTAATGAAATTGCCTAAGTTATCCAAATTTTTCCTACTCATGAAAATTCAAACATTTATCATGCAAAATCAATTGAGTATATAGAGACATCATTAAAGCATGAATATTCAAGTATTATATTAAGATTTTTGTAAAATCAAATTCATACCTTAGTCTTTAGAAGTTTGCCAAACTTGTCATTTACTTTTCATTTTTCTTCATGACAGCATGTCCTTCCAATGTTTACCACTTTCTTAACTTGCAAGTAGGCTTTATTAGTATCAAAATGAAATTAAATGCCAACTAGCAAGCTAACATACTAAATAGCAAAGGTTCAATGCAAAGTTTCATTTAAAACCTTAACCTATGCTAGATAGTAAATATTCATTTTAAATAAGTTATCATGATATCAAAATGAATCTAAGAGATCTTAAGATGTGAAATATTTGAGGAATAAGATCTCTAAACATGTTTAACTAGTTTGGACTTAAAAAGAATGTCTCTAATAGGAAATATCAACCTAGAGCAAGTTTCATTCAATGAAATTTGCCTAAGTACTAAAATTCTACCTACTCATGAAAATTCAAGGGTTTACCATGCAATTCTAATCATGAGTATTGAGACATTATTTAAGCTTAAGCATTGAGGTATAACACTAAGATTTTGAATTTATCAAAGTTATACCTTATTCATGATAATTTAGCCAAACTAATCTTTTTCATTATAATTCTTTAAAGCCTTCCATTTTATCATAACTTGCAAGCAATATTCATTAGTAGGATAATGAGAATATAATTACTAGCAAGTTATCAAACTAAGCAGCAAAGAGAGGGATGAATTATCGATATCAAAATCTACTTTGCTAAATAGTTTCAAATTCATTTCAAAATGAAATCGAGTGATATCAAAACGAATTTTAAGAGATCACAAAAATCATGAATATGAAAACATGATCTCTAACCCTTCCTATTGATTGAAAACTGAAAGCCACAATTAGCCTACGATTTAAAACCACAAGGTTGCTTAGGCCCATTACAGGCCACATAGGTCTCCTAGGAAATGATATAAGAGCGGGGAAATCTTACTAATATTAGGCATATATCAAATTCCAACTCTAATTTAAACAAGAGATATAGGAAATGATACAAAAGTGCTTGATGCCAATTTTACCTAAGGCATCTAGGTGAAAGCTTGAAGTTGCAACCATAAGGGATTCTTCATTCAACTCTTTGGTCAACTTCAACACATCATCAATTTTTCACCCTTGTGTGGTAGCTCCCCCTACAAGAGAAGATGAGATCCTTGGTACCCAAATGGCTTTGGGTCCTTGGGGGTGAGTTGGCCTAGGAATCCAAAGTGTCTTAGCAACACTTGGATTTCTTTTAAATGCACAATCATGAATTGCATGGCCATATATCCCACAACAAAAAAAATTTCCCTGAATTTTTTCTTTTGGACATGAGGTTTAAAGGAAGAATGCTTGACATGAGAATGATGATGAACCTTAGTATTCTTTACAAAAGCATTTTTATTTTTAGAGTTCTTAAAGGAAGATACATTTGATAGATCATTGATTTTCCTATTTAAGAATACAACCTCATTTTTCAAATCTCTCATGGATTTGTGAATAGCATGCAATTGAGGTTTCATCATACTATTTTCATTTTTGATCTTTATATTTTCTACTTTCAAATTTTCAATCTCAACTTTTGAGATATTTTTCAATTCATTTTTCAAATCATCATTTTCATTTTTCAAATCAATATTCTCACTTTTTAAGTCTTCAATTTCAATCTTAAAAATGTCATGACAAGAATTACTAGTTCTCAAAACATCAATACTACCATGGCAATCAACACTTGAGGAACTTAGATTTGCCTTTAAATTTTCATTTTCTAATTCTAGAGCTTGCAAATCCTTAGTAAGCCTAGAGTTATCTTTTTTAATTTTCTTCATTTCTTTACTCTTTTTCAAAAGCATGGCACACATACTTCGACATTCTTCTACTAATTCTTCATATGAAATTTTGAGTGAATGTGAAGAACTAGCATCACTATCATATGCTATATCTTTATCATGACTAAAAGTGGAATATTGTACCTCATCATGGATACCCATGAGGCAAACCTTGGATGTGCCTTCATAGTCATGACAAGAGGATGCTTCTTGTGATTTGGAGGTCGATGTTGAAGCACTTATCCTCCTTTTGGCATTCTTCTTTGATAAAGGACAATTCCTCTTAATGTGCCCCTTTTCCATGCACAAGTAGCATATCACTTTTCTTTTTCGGCTTTTTGATTTGCTTCTTTGACTAGAAGCACTAAGATTATCAAAACCGAGGTTAGTACTAGGGAGATGACCATTGTCATCACCACCCTCAATGAAAGTATTAAGCTCTTCGGTTTTAGCATAATCATATAACATATTTAATGTTGCCCGCATGTCAAAAGCCGAAGTGCAATGCATGACTTTTTCAAGCATGCTATTAGGTAAGATACAAAAAATACTATACATAACATTCTCTTATCATGTTCACTCCAATCATGCATATCAACCTTAGGTTCAATGTATTCTAATTTAATCATGTTATAAACATCGAAACCTCTAGTCTTTAAGTAGGTATACATTCTAAACTTCCAAAGACCAAAGTTCGATTCATCGAACCTAGGAGGTGAAGACGCTACCGACTCTAGAGCCATTTCAAGATCGAGACTAGATGTAGAGGAGACGGTGAAATCTCAATCTACAACCTGCTCTGATACCAAATGTAGGTTAAATGGCAGCACCAAAGGGGGGGTGAATAGTGTGTTAACTAAATTAATTAGCCTAAATGTTTTTTTTTTAGTTAATTAGCCTAAATTCAATTTTAGTCATTTCCCAAATCGTTTAGGCAATTTTCGATTGAATGATTTGGTGCGGAAGAGATATAAATAATTAAGCACAAGCAACAATAAATAACAATGCTAACACAGTAATTTATAGTGGTTCGGTCCCAATTCCTACTCTACTACCTAAGCACCCCGCTTAGGATTTTCAAACTAAGTTTTATTACATTAATTAGTTTCCCTTACACATAGGACTTTGACTCGAAGAGTCGGACTCTCAACCTCAACCCGGAAGTCTTTGCCGTCTTACCGAGAGCACTTTTCCACCTCAACCCTAAGGGATACCTCAACTAATTCTAGTAAAAACTAAGTTTACACAAGTGGCTTTACACCTTCACAACAAGGTAACCACTTACACAATAAGACCTAACAACCTAAGTCTTCTTACAAACTCAAATCAGAGGAAATAGATTCAAATAACAGTTAAAATACAATCAAAAGAGCTAAAAGAGTAAACCAAGATTAAAAGCGCTTTTCCAAGCCTTGGAACCTCCAACTCGCCGAGTCGTAGAGCTCGATTCAATTCCCGAGTTGAGGCAGCAACTGGCGCTGGAGAAAATGTTCGCGAAAAGAGCAGAGCGCGCTTAATCAATCTCTAGAACGCTCAAATCTTCCTTTTAATTGCTCAATAAAATCTATAATCATCAAGCAAGAAGACTAAAAGGAGTTAGATGGGGTATATTTATACTCACACGAAGAAACGACAGCTCAACGGATAGAAAACTATCCGTTGCAGACGCTTGGCCGATTGGTCGATCGACCGATCGCTGCATCTTCTCTCTGTGCGGTGGACCATCGAGTCGACCGCTAGATGCAAAACACCCTATCCCACATTCGATCGACCAACTCAGTGGAGCCAGGGTGCGCGACTGCGCGATCCTCAATTCGGTCGACCGATCGGTCGATCGCTAGGGCTACTGCCCATTCCTGGCCTCTGTCAGTCGACCGACCGATCGACCGAAGTAGCCACTGCCAGTTTTTGGCAGTGTTCAGTTAACCGAATTGGCAACTGCTAATTTCCCAACTCTATTTGATCGACCGTCCGATCGACCGAACATAGGTTGAATTTGATTTCTTCAGCCTTTTTCTTCCGCGCTTGGTTTCCGAATTCCGACTTTCAACGAGCATCAACTTGGAGAGCTTTTCATTTGATCTTTGGACTCGTCCAATGCGACTTTGGTGCACACGTCGATCTTCGAGAATTTTTCGCGATGAACCCGAGCGCGATGATCAATGTCCTTCCGATTTTTTCGATCGAGGACATCGAACGCTAATCGATATGGAACCTAAAAGATTTCTCGATGAAATATTAGCTCCATGTTTTTTATCATCAAAACCGAGATTAAGATATTAAGACCAAGGTTAAAAACCTAAAGCCAACATACTGCCCTAACCATGCATTAAAAATGTCTTCCTAGTTAATGGGTTAAAGCATAATTTGATTAGCATATCTCAAGTGTTCCAATGGATATGTAGTCATTTTTGAAACATCTAATCATTAGAATTGCACCATCTAATGATATTGTGTTTATTGGAAATAGGCAGGAAAATGTTTACACATTAGTTTTAAATGTTTTGCCTAATCCCCATGTTAGATGCTTGGTTGCCATGGAAAATGATTCTTGGTTGTGGCATAGAAGGCTAGGGAATGCTAGCATGAGCCACATCCAAGAAATATCAAAAAATGACTTAGTTAAAGGAATACCTAAGATAAAATTTGAAAAAAATGAACTTTGTGATGTATGTCAACATGGAAAACAAGTTAAGTCTTCATTTCATAGCATTAATAAAGTGAGTACATCTAGAACACTTGAACTTATGCGCACATTGATCTTTTTGGTCCTTGTGATATAGCTAGTCTAGGTGAAAAATTATATTGCTATGTTTTGATTGATGATTTCTCGAGATTTACATGGGTTTTCTTCTTAGCTGAGAAAAATGACTTTTGATTTTTTTCAAAAAAAAATGCTAGGGAAGTTATAAATGAGAAGGGAACTTCAATTTTGAAAATTAGAAGTGATAATGGAGGAGAATTTAAAAATAAAAAGTTTTTCGAATTTTATGACGAATTTGGTATTGAGCATACTTTCTCTTCCCCTCGAACCCCTCAACAAAATGGGATGGTTGAGAGGAAGAATAGAACCTTACAAGAGATGGCTAGGACCATGCTTTGTGAAAATAATTTGCCCAACTACTTCTGGGCCGATGCCATAAATACCTCTTGTTATGTGCTTAATCGTGTTTTATTAAGATCTAAAATTTATAAAACACCTTTTGAGCTTTGGAATGATGAAATCCCAAGTGTGGGATACTTTCGTGTTTTTGGATGTAAATGTTTTATCTTAAACACTAAGGAGCATCTAGGGAAATTTGATTCTAAATCCGATGAAGGTATTTTCCTAGGTTACTCCAATAGTTCTAAGGCATATAAAGTTTATAATCGTAGAACTATGATTGTTGAAGAATCTATGCATATTACATTTGATGAAACTAATGATTCTTCTAGAAATGTTAAGATTGTGAATGTAGGTGAGAAACTTGAGGAACTCACATTTCATGACAAAGAGGTTGTGGATGAAAACAATGAGGATACTCAACATGAAGAACCCTCATCCTCAACTCTACCTCAAGATGAAGAAGAAGAAGAGGAAGCTCTACCACCTCTCCCGAAAGGGTACCGGTTGATTATAGATCATCCAATAGATCAAGTCTTTGGAGAATCATCAACGAGAGTGGTAACGTGCTCTAAACTTAAGAACATTTGTCAATATGTAGCATTCATATCTCAAGTAGAGCCAAAAAACATTAAGGAAAAGCCGATGTTTCTCTTTTTATAAAAAATAATAAAATGATATTTTACTCGTGCAAATTTATGTTGATGATATAATATTTGGTGCTACTAATGAATTGCTTTGTGAGTGGTTTGCAAAGTGCATGCAAGAAGAATTTGAGATGAGCATGATGGGAGAACTTTCCTTCATGCTTGGTCTCCAAATCAAGCAAACCAACAAAGGAATCTTCATAAATCAAGCTAAATAAACAAAGGAGCTCATCAAAAGGTTTGGAATGAATGAAGCCAAGATAGCTTCTACACCAATGAGCACATCCATCAAGCTTGATAAAGATGAAGATGGTGTCAAAGTAGACGAAAAACGATATCGAGGTATGATTGGTGGTCTTCTCTATTTAACTGCAAGTAGACCCGATATCATGTTTAGTGTTTGTGCATGTGCTAGGTTTCAATCTTGTCCTAGAATGTCTCACTTAAGTACGGTCAAACGCATATTGAGATATTTGAAGGGCGCGATTGACTTAGGATTATGGTATCCATGTAATGCATCTTTCGATTTAATTGGTTTTTCGGATGCTGATTTTGCCGGGTGTAAAGTAGATCGAAAAAGCTCTAGTTGGTGTTGTCAATTCCTAGGGATGAGTCTTGTTTCTTGGTTTTCAAAGAAACAAAACTCGGTTGCACTTTCAACTACCGAAGTGGAATACATCGATGCGGCTAGTTGTTGTGCACAAGCCCTTTGGATGAAATAAACCCTTTTAGATTATGGACTTAAGTATTCATGTATACCTATACATTGTGATAACACTAGTGCAATCAATTTAACAAAAAGTCCAATTTTACACTCTAGGACCAAGCATATTGATCTAAGGCATAATTTTCTTAGGGATAATGTAGTTAAGGAAAATATATCCGTGAAATTCGTATCCACCGACAAACAACTTGCGAATATATTTACAAAACCCTTAAGTGAAGAAAGCTTTACAAACTTAAGAATGCAATTAGGAATTTGTACTTTTCCTAGTGGTTAAAAATATTCAAAATATACATGTATTTTGAAAAATTACATTTCATGTGGTATCATCACACTTATGTATTGCCTTGTAATGGGGTTTTGCGACTTATCGATGTTTGCCTTCTATAGGCTTACATTGGTAGGAAGGACTATAGTGGTAGATGATACTCGATTTTTTGGTTTTCTTGATTTTAATGATGGAACTCATTAATAGTACCTTAGTTCTTGCCCTCTTTGATTGATGTCAAAAGGGGGAGAAAAAGTAAGATCACATTTGTTTAATGATGCATATACATAGGGGGAGTTACAAACATATTATGCATTTTTATAGAGGGAGCATATGTTAAGTTGCGAAATAAGTTGCGCATGGCTTAACTCAAACTCACAAATGATACTTAGAGTCTTCTTTTATATAAAAATTTCATGTTATGTTTCTCATCATCAAAACGGGGGAGATTGTTGGCCCAAGGATTCCCCTTTGGCTTCGATCTCTATTTTGATGATAACAAACATGTATTTAATATATGTGTGAAGTTTTGAGTTCAGGTTGAGGTTACGATACGCACGCGAACTTCGCTCGGAGAATCGCAAAATCGTCAAAAAGGGCCAGGATGTAGATTAAGTAGAACTCGTAAAATTATCAAATAGATTCTATGTAATATACCCCTAGGATCTCATCCCAACCCTATTTGTAAAGTTATCCAAGTCAAAAACTTGGTAACGAAACCCATAAAAAAAGGCGTGTGACAAAACAAATGTAGAAAATAACTTCAGCCTAGGTTCGATCGACCGATTGATCGACCGAACAAGGCAGAAAAATGGCAATAGCCACTTCGGTCGATCGAACAAGGCCAAAAATTGGCAGTGGCTAATTTGGTTGACCGATCGATCAACGGGACAATAGAGAAATTAATCACAATCAATTCGGTCAACCATTCGATCGACCGAACATGGGTGTAGAAGGGCAAAACGCCAGCGGTCGCTGGGCGGTCGATCGGTCGGTCGACCGACGATCGATCGGCAAGCGACCGGTTGGAGTGTTGTTCCAAGTGAGAGGTTATAGATACCCCTCACCAACCTTCATTAACATATTTTAACTATTCATAAAAGCTTCCAAAGTGAGATTTGTGTCTTCCAAGCTTGATTTGCTCGCGCAAGCTTCTTCGATTGATGATTTTTCTCAAGCGCTCATCTTCCTTTGACTCCGGCTTTGATTCGCTTGGAGGCATTGGAGGCTTGGAAAAGAGCTCTTAGTTGTGGTTTACTCTTTAGCTATTTTTATTGTAATTTTACTTGTTACTTGAACTTGTTCTTCATTGATTAGCTTGCTAGGTGTTCTAGTGTAAACACTTAGGGTTTACTTTATAGAATTGTGTTTCACCTAGGTGAATAGGTTTGAGGAGTTCTCAAAGGGTTGAGAACCGAGTCCTCAGTTGTATTTAAAGGGAAACACAAAGTCTATAAACGAGTTGGTTAGAAATCCTTGGTGTTGAGCCAAGGTAGTGGAGTAGGCGGTTGGCCAAACCACTATAGTCTCATGTGTTTGCATTGCCTTGTGTGATTGCTTATAATTGTATTTCATACTTGCTAATGAACATCATTTAGTTGCACTTACTTTCGGTTGAAGTTGGAATTGATTTTAAAAAAATTCAAGTAGAAGAAAAAAGTCACCCAACACTATTTAAGGAGAAGGGGAGAAGCAGTGTCGTTGTTAGGGGCGGTGGAGTTGAGGTAGCGACGACGGAGGTGGAGGTGTAGGAGAAGGAGAGGGAAAATGTTGGGTTTATTAGGAGGAGCAAGATGAAGAAGAAAAGAGAAAGGAAAAGGTGGGGTCATCTGGGAGGAAAAAGAGAAGATAAAGAAAAAGATAGGGTCACCAGCCACGTATGACGTCGTCAGGACACGCAAGCGCTGTTTACCTCCCTGTCAGATAAGTTGAGACGGTGCATTACGATTTGGTAGATGACATAAACAGCAGTAAAGGTTGTGCATTAACAGGCGAATTTTGAAATCCTGGCTAGAACGTAAAATTTTTGCAAACCTTGTGATTTTTTAGTCTAATTTCCTTTTAAAATTCTTGGAAACAAATTTAAAATGCATCCAACCAATTTAAAATGCCTAATATAACCAGTTTAAAATTCATTCAACCAGTTTAAAATGTCTAATTCAACCAGTTTAAAATGTCTTCAACCAGTTTAAAATGTCTTCAACCAGTTTAAAATGCCTCCAACTAGTTTAAAATGACTTCAACCTTTTTAAAATGCCTTCAACCTATTTAAAATTTTAGAGGAGACTGAGAAGGCTGAGAAGGTGACTTATTATCAAAATATTCCCCTATTTCATAGCATTTTGCTGTGATTAACTAGTTTAATATGCTTTTAAAGCTATTTAAAATTTTAGGAAACCAGTTTAAAATGTCTCCAACCAGTTTAAAATATCTAATGCAACCAGTTTAAAATGTCTTCAACCAGTTTAAAATGTCTATGCAACCAGTTTACAATGTCTAATGCAACCACTTTAAAATGCCTCAAACCAGTTTGAAATGTCTAATACAATCAGTTTAAAATATCTTCAACCAATTTAAAATTCTAGAGGAGGCTGAGAAGGTGACTTAGTGTCAAAAGTTTCCCTTGTTCTATAGCATTTTACTATCATGAACTAGTTTAAAATTCTAGGAAATCAGTTTAATGTCTTTATTTTAAACTATTTTGCATGCATTTACAAGCATTTAATGAACCAGATTAAAATGCTCTGAACCAGTTTAAAATGCTTTCAAACAATTTAAAGTATTTATTTAAAGAAAAAAGAGATCACGGAGCACTCCAAAAAGAGGAGGATGTCATGTTAGAACACTTTATTTGAATTACTTGGTACAAAAAACTTTAATAGTTGACATTCTCATTGAATCTTTTTATCATTGTTGCAGCTAAAGCCCATACTTCAAACAAAAAGAAAAAGGAGTGTCAATTCCACCAGCTCCTATTGTTCACATGTTTTGTAGAACGTTTTAGAAGATTCTTAAGTATAGGATCCCACAAACAAAGGAGGGGAGAGATGAGCAACATCTCTCTTACCGAGAGGCACAAGGAAATTATCCAAAAAAACTTCATTTTCCGTCTTCCTAACAATCGAAGATTTCCCTACATCAAAAAATATAGTGGATCTTATCTTAAAGCAATGGGTCAAAGACTCCACTTTTGAATTCAAAGGTGTCCTAGTGGACTTCACGTCTATTGATGTTGCTCTTCTACTAGGACTACCTGAGCATTAAAACTCAATCCCGACCTCCTCCTCTCAGTCATCAAAGGGGGGCATTTTGAGATTTCTTGGAGATAGCTCATCAATCAATAGGGCAATGATAGAGCACCATATGTCTAAACTTCATAAGTCAGAGAAGGTGGACATGCATCATGGATTTTTCTACATTATATATTCTATATGTATTTTGTTGTATTTTATTTTGCACTTCCGAGTATACTGTGTTTGGATTTCTCCTTAAATATGTGGAGAATTTAGATGAATTGTCTAAGTAAAATTGGTCTTATTGTATATATGATTACTTCGCTTCCCAGCTGCCATCAATATGCAAAAAAAAATATTCAAGATCATCATGCAGTTGATCAAGTGAAGGAAGGTTTTCTTATATTCGTGGTTCTACTATTTTACTCATAGTAAGTAATGATTAATTTGAGCCTAATTCCATTTTTTAATTCATTTATTAAACTTAATTTTTATTTTACAGGGATGATTTTTTTAACATGTTCGAATAATTCTTCCAAAAGTTGGAGCAAATCATCCCAGAATTTTGTATTGGGAAGTGTCTTATTGGCATAACGCTATGTTGTACAAAAAAATGGGAAGATTTAAAACCCACCAAGGTAAGTAATCATGATCTTGTTGGTTGGTTACATTTTAATTTTCGTGTTCCTTTTTTGTACCTAATTAATATTATGCATAGGTTGTTCAAATTTTGCAACCTTATGAGAAAGAAAGGGTCTTGTTGCCTACTAATGTAGCATATGATCCATCTAAGAAGATGGTATGTAGTTTTATGTTGCTTGGTATAAACTAATTTTCATTGATCTGGTGTTAAATATAGTTTAACATCTTGATTTAATATATTTCAGGATTGAAATAAAATATTGAAATTAGTTGAGGAACTTATTTCAGGTTTCTTTTGACATGCTCGATATGAGTATCAAGTTTGCATTCAATTTTTTTCATTTAATTTTCAGGATGCCCAAAGGGTAGTCCAAATAATTGAACATTCTATTGTTCAACATTATTCCGAGGAAAGTATGGTGATAGCAAACCCTTGCACTCCAAGCACCAAGAAAGACTCTTTGATGGGTGTGGGAGATGGACTCTGAAAGCATATCAATTAGGAGGATTTGTTTTCAAAATTCATACTTCGCAAAAAAATCATTTTAAAAAAAACCCACAATTATAACTTGAGGGAGATGGTAAAAGAAAAAGTGTGGATTAGACTTTTACCAAAAAAGAGGAAAACCAAAAAATTGTTTAAGAAGGAGGAGGATGAGGAAGAAAAGGAGGAGGAGAAGGAATATGAGGAGAAGAAGGAAGATGATATGGAAGTGGAGGAGGAGAAGGAAAAAGAGAAAGGGAAGGAAGTGGAGGAGAAAAGAGGAAGAGCAAGAGCAAGAGCAAGAAAAAATGCATGTCCAACAAAATTTGGCCTGAAGGCAACTAACAAAAAGGAAACTCTTATCTATACAAGACAAGGAAAATAATGAAGAAAAGAAAAAAAATTGAGCAACTCTATTTACCAGTAGTACAAGAAATAGAAGAAAAAGAAAGTGATGAGGAGGCTAAGAAGGCTGAGAAGGTCAAAGCAAATGATGCCTTAAAAAAAGAAAGTTTTTAAGCATGCATTTATTTAAATTTGATATTCTTGTTCACTTAATATATATGAAAAAAGGTGTTTAATAAATACATTATATTTCCATGCATATTTATAAGGATAAGAGGATATCCAAGAACCACTACAAAAAAACAGGGTATCACCAACGGACAAAATCCGTTGGTAATACTCAAAAATCCGTTGGTAATACATTACCAACGGATTATCGGTTGGTAAATACGTCGGTGATGACCATGCTAGGTATTACCAACGGATATTATTATATCCGTTGGTAACACCAACGATAATTAAAGTCTGTTGGTAACACCAACGAAAAATATTATCCGTTGGTAACACCAACAGAAATATACTCTGTTGGTGATACCAACGGATCACTATTCGTTGGTGTCACCAACGAATCATAGTATGTTGGTATTACCAACGGAGATAATATCCGTTGGGAATACCAACAGATATCATCCTTGTTTACGCTGACATATTCAACAAAGGTATCCGTTGGTATTACCAACTGACATCCGTTGGTATTACCAACAGAAACATTTGTTGCTAATACATTTTAATTAAAATGCTCATACCCATATGAATTTTCATTTTCCTGTATACAACCTATAATCACACATCAAATTTTTTATTTACCCAATCACAAATATATATACAAGTCAAGAAAAAAAATTCATATTTCATAACCAAAACCAAACATTTACAATCGAGTATATTATCAAACAAATACAAACATTACTAAGTCAAATTTTCCCTAACATTAACCGAATTGTGTAGTGCAAAATCATAACCAAATACAAATCTTAACCAACATCATAACCCAGATGGAGGTGGAGGTGGAGGTGGAGGTGGAGTGGAAGTTGAAGGTGAATCTGTTGATTGGAAAGAGTTGATTGGAAAGCCGAGTTGTGTTAACATCAACCGAACTTGAGCTTCCACTTGTGCTTGTACTTGCGACTGCACTTGTGATTGTTGTGATTGCATTGATGCTTCCAATTCAGTAATATATTGTCGCATGGATGTCATCTCAGTTTGCATTGCATTCCACTCATTCATTCGACCATGGCCCGATGTACTAGATTCTGCTGAGCTAGAACTCCCCATAATGGATTTAACATTCTCTCGACATCCAAAACCGTAAACTCGATTATGAGATGGATGTCCAGAGGCATTAATCCATTCTTCTGGATCTAAAATGGGTTGTGATGCTACATCTGTACCATACTTTTCTATGATCGATACCTCATAAGCCTCCTGCACAATGTTTTATAAAAATAGTTAATTACGATATTTTAAAAAGAAGCAACAAATAAAATAAATACATACCGCAACACTCTGCGATTTGTTGTCGATATAGTCACCCTCACCACTATTACGCTTATGAGTATGCTTAAACAACTCAAGATGGGTTGGGGGTCGGTTCAACTTTTCTTCCTACAAAAATGACAAATAATATGTAATTAATAATATTTTAAAAAACATATAGGATAACAAATTCTATTAATATCATACCAATTTTCTTCGATGAGCCACAAATGAAATAGATCCACCTGTATGTCGTGTGACGTCACTATCTACCTCTTTCTTACGATTTTGACGAGCAACTTCGGATTTTCTCCTCCACTTCTCCGTGACCCAATGCTCACTAATTAGTTGATTCCACACATCTGGAGATATCCATGGAGGGCCAAATCCATTAGTTCGACTAATATCATCAGTATTGGCCTTTCTTTTCGCATAATTCCTTGCATCAGACATATTGTCAGAAAAGCGTCGACAAGCTGTTCTATCCTATATTTCATGAACCTCGCTTGTCCTAGATGGATCCCAACGATAGACTGTCTGAAAAAAGACAAATATGTTAATGAAATGATAGTTGACAATATTCTAAAAAAGTACCAATTTGATGCAATTATATGATCACACAATCAATCATGGCATATGCAGGTTTGATGCAGCCAACCTTCTTTACTTCAACTAAATATTTTGTGTACCAATAACATGATGAGTATGGGTTTGATGCAATTATATCATCTATTACTTCAGCTAAATCTTCTATTACTTCAGCTAAATCTTCTATTACTTCAGCCAACCTTCTATTGGTACACAATCAATAATTTGATGCAATTATATGATCACACAATCAATCATGGCATATGCAGGTTTGATGCAGCCAACCTTCTTTACTTCAGCTAAATCTTTTGTGTACCAATAACATGATGAGTATGGGTTTGATGCAATTATATCATCTATTACTTCAGCTAAATCTTCTATTACTTCAGCTAAATCTTCTATTACTTCAGCCAACCTTCTATTGGTACACAATCAATAATTTGATGCAATTATATGATCACACAATCAATCATGGCATATGCAGGTTTGATGCAGCCAACCTTCTTTACTTCAGCTAAATCTTTTGTGTACCAATAACATGATGAGTATGGGTTTGATGCAATTATATCATCTATTACTTCAGCTAAATCTTCTATTACTTCAGCTAAATCTTATATTACTTCAGCCAACCTTCTATTACTTCCTTGTGCAAGCAATGGATAACAATAGATTGTTTATAATAAACAAAGGTATTAGAATAGGCCATGGTATTAGAACAGCTTATGGGCAGTAGAACATTATTTCTTGGTCTAATGACTTTGTGCCAAAGAGAAAACATCTAGATAAGTAAAGCTAAAAAGCACCACATACTAGTATCCTGATACTGATATTGACTGATATACTGAAAAAGGAAAAGAAGCTGCATTTGCAGTGCAGTGAAGTGCGTTGAAGTACAGTGAAGATGGTAGGTGTTTTAACTACCCATTTGCATTAAAGAAATGCAATGATGATATATCTATATTTTTTTTTCTGAGTTACTTGACAATATGCATTTATGCCTGCTTCCCTAAGGCTGGCTTGTCTAATGAGTTGTTACCTTCCTGTGATATTATTATTTGGAGATGGAACTGCAACAGTTAGCAGCTATTGAAGAGAGGTTCCACAAGGCTCTATCAGTTTGATCTACCATGGGATGGGGGCCAAAGTTCTTGATGCCTCTGTTTTCCCATCTGCAGAGGACAGTGAGGAAGGGGCCTGGGTGTTCTTAACTGAAAAGGCAGGATTTTTGGCAATACCAAAAAGGCTACTTGGTGGGGTGGAACCACCGGAGCGGAGTTTGTCTAGGAAGGGGAGCTCAAACAATAGGGTAAGTCTGTTATGGATACTTTAGCTAAATACTGGGCAATAACCAGAGGAGCTGAATTTGTGGCTTCACCTGTAGTGTCATCGTTGCTCTTGGATAAGCAGCAGAAGCATGTAAACAATTCCTATGGAACTTGGTGAGAAACTTTCTAGTATCAGTCAATATCAGTATCCTATATCAGTATGTAAACAATTCCTATGTGAGCTTTCAGTATCAGTCAATATCAGTATCCTATATCAGTATGTAAACTAAGCCGTATGTAAACTATATCAGTATGTAAACTTTCTAGTATCAGTATGTAAACTTTCTAGTATCAGTCAATATCAGTATCCTATGTGAGCTTCTTCAATTCCTATTTAGTATCCTGATACTGATATCCACATGAGCAGCATACTTAGCATACCTATTCAGTATCCTATATCAGTCATGTAAACAAACTGGATACCTATTCAGTATCCTATATCAGTATCCTATATCAGTATCCTATATCAGTATCCTATATCAGTATACTTAGCATACCTATTCAGTATCCTATATCAGTCAGTATCCTATACCTATTCAGTATCCTATATCAGTATCCTATATCAGTATACTTAGCATACCTATTCAGTATCCTATATCAGTCAGTATCCTATACCTATTCAGTATCCTATATCAGCATACTTAGCATACTTAGTAGTTTTGTCCATGTAGATGTGGATTCTCATATAAACAATTTGTATGAAAGTAATAAAATGGTCAATACTCATGGGCATGATGCAACAACAAACTGGATATGGAAATAACTGTATATTAAAATTTGACTTGCTTTATAGGAAAATACCTTAAATTTGTCCCAAATGAATTCCTTCACATGTGATGGTACTTGAGACCAACATGGCCATGCACCCGTGAAATTTGCCTTAATTATTGATGAAATATCTCGTACTATTTCTGTCTCGGGGAAGCTGCAAAAAAGAATGTTAACAAATATCTTGTATTTACAAATGATGGTGTTTGAATATCTGACTACATATATACCTTTTCTTATCAATAATTAGTAGGCGTCTATCATCTGGTGTCTCTGGCGGCTGTGAAGGCTGATTTGGTCCTCTTCCTCGACTTTGATGTGAAGTACCATCACTTTGTGTAGGAATAGATGTGTCATGTATAGACGTAGATGGTATAATAGGAACTGATGACGTCAAAGGCAAATTCACTGAAGGTTGTGAGGGTAACGATGCTGCCGATGTCGACGGTGTAGGAATACTAGGAATATTAGGTGTTTCTATGGGAACAATAATAGGTACAGGTACAGATATAGGTATCGTGGGTGCTAAAGAGTCAATCACAGGTACAGGTTCAACTATCATGGGTGCAGAAGAAATGATCACAGGTGGTACAGGTGTATCTTCAGATGATGAATGTATAGAAGTGGTAGAAGGGTATTTACTCAAAGGAGGACGCCCGCGTCCTCGTCCTCGACCTCGACCTCGACTTCGTGTATTCACCATTACTTAATAAAATAAATGAAGCATATATAAATAATTAACGATGTATAAACATATAGTGCCATCCAAATTATGATAAAATACCCTATTTTGTTAAATTCCTATGCAACTGGAGACTATAGACTTGAATATGTATCAAGCTACCTCATGTCAAAACAGTGGGTGTCTGTCACTAGAAATCCTTATCCTTAACTACATTAACTGTGTGCTCTCTTTGATTTTAATGAGCTCACACCAGGTTGCCATCATAGGAAGAAGTCTCCGGCAGCAACCAGTGCCACCAATCTCATTGCTGGAGATCTCATTTCAGCCATCTTCCTTGAGATGCAGCGACCCATGATGAGATCTCAAAGCCAAGTCCAACATAGAAATCCTTAATTGCTTACTAATGGAGTTAACTGTCACTAGAAATCCTTAATTGCTTACTAATGGAGTTAACTGTCACTAGAAATCCTTAATTGCTTACTAATGGAGTTAACTGTCACTAGAAATCCTTATCCTTAACTGCAACTCAAAGTGGTTACATGAAATTTCTACATAGCTTCTTAATAATCTTAAGGTTGGGCCTGTTTAATATTAATTATCATTACTGAACACTACATGAGCTACTTTGGTTTCATTGGGTTAGAGTGAAATAATTATCCATGTGTAAGTTATGTACCTACTGATTATATCATGCTCTAGTCAACAATAATCTCATCACTCTACTTCAACATCCTCTATTTCCAGTACTCTCAGCAAGAAGTATCAAAACTCCGTCAGCAATAATTACAAAGCATAAATAAGTATATATCAGTTATTAATTAATTACTACATGCAAGCATAATCATTGTGTGATCATATATAATCAGTAGGTACATAACTTACGAAGTATCAAAACTCCGTCAGCAATAATTACAAAGCATAAATAGGTATATATCAGTTATTAATTAATTACTACATGCAAGCATAATCATTGTGTGATCATATATAATCAGTAGGTACATAACTTACACATGGATGCTTGGTACATGTGTAATTGATAACATATAAAGCAGCCTGTGCCTGATTGATTTCCCATTCAACATATATAATCATTGTGTGATAACAATGGATAACATATAAAGCAGCCTGTGCCTCTAAAAAACTTAGTTTACCAAGAACTTGATGGGTGAGTCTCTTGACTCCATGAGCCTAAGGGACCTTAAGTAGCTTGAGAGTAGATTGGAGAAAGGCATCAACAAAACCTAGTTACTAATTCACTATTACTGGATGCTTCAGAAGTGCAATAAATTTACTTAGTTGAAGAGCAAAATAAACATTTGATGACTAACATATTCACATAAAAAATAGGAAAAAGAAAATACCTCCTCTAGACTTAAAGACATAGTTCATTCAGTCAATGACTTTAAAAAATGATATTGTGCATGATACCTTGGTTCCCTGAGTTCTTGATACAGTTAATTCAAAGTGTTGGCAAATCCTTCAGAAGAATCTGTTTAATAGAAGAATGGTTGCAGTAATTAGCAGATAATTATATTATGGATCTGTTTTATATTACTTTCAGTCAATGAAGTGAATGAAATGATCCCATGGGCATATTTCTAAGTGAATGAAATGATCCCCCAGCCACATTCTCTTTAGGAAAATTATAGAACACTACTATATTAATTTGATGATTGCTTTTGGACAAGATGCAAACCTTAATTAACTTGGAATTCCTCCACTTTAGCAAGACCAATTGGCAGCAACTTCCACTTCTTGTAGCTCTGCAAGGATTAATTTTAAGCAATTACAACCCAATAACACCACCTAAACTATGTACCTTTAGAGAAAGGGGAAATTATGAAGGAACTCAAACATCAAGCATAAAAATAATTCAAACATATTAGATAGTCAGTCATGTCTGCATTAGAAATAAATTACAAATAGTGACTCCTCAACTATAAGGCCTCGGGGCCCACTAAACACATATATTAGATAATTTGAGAAAAGTATAATAGAAGTTTAAAAAATTTCAATCATCATTCTCCTCATTTGACAAACACTCATCAACTTCAACATCTTCAGTATCTTCATCTTCAGTATCTTCATCTTCAATGTCAACAGCATTTGCTTCTTCTTCATCAACTTCAACATCTTCAGTATCTTCATCTTCAATGTCAACAGCATTTGCTTCTTCTTCATCCTCCTCAACGACATGTGTTTGAGTTCTCAAGAAAAATTCTTCATATTGATCTACCTCATCAACTACTCCAACATTAACTAATGCATTGGATGCATCTAACTCTGTTGTAGGCATAATAGGTTGTACTGCTTCAACCTCATCCTCTTGAAAAAAATCATCGATATGTGGAGGGATATTATCATCTATTTCTTCAATGTCTTCATATCTATTTCTTGCTTTAATTTTGCATGCAACCCACCAATCACTCCTTCCTTTTTTCTTTGAGGGGTAACTCGTGTAATAAACTTGTTGAGCTTGCTCGGCTAACACAAAAGGAGCATCAATATAAAGTTTTAACTTGTGATTGATTTCAACAAGTCCATGACGAGGATGTACCCTAACTCCTTTTTCGGTTATCAAACCACTCACATTTAAATAACACCACCTGATTTCCTTCACCAAAGTATTCTACCTGTACAATATCAATCAGGATGCCATAGTAATCACGATCATAATCATTGTAACAACTGCCCTTAACACAAACACCACTGTTTATTGTTTTCTTTCCATGTGAATATTCCTTGGTGTGAAACTTATATCCATTAACAAAATAACCCTTCATAGATTGAACAAATCTTTGTGGGCCTTGTGCAATGGCAAGAATTCGACTATCAATCGTGTCAATATTATGATTAACCTATCACAAAAAGAAGAAAAATAATAATTTATAATATAGTCATGATTATTCATATTGAGACAAAAATTATTATATTATTCAACTTACATAGTCTCTCAACCATTTTGGAAATTCTCTATCTCGTAACTTCTCAAGCTCTGCGTCAGTCAAATGTAGTTCTCTTTGCATAACGATATTATTAAACTCACTAAAAAACAATAAAGTTTACATTAATATAAAGTAAATATACGAAATAATTAACACTACTATACGTACTCAATGAAAGGAGAGGTCTCTTCACAATTCATAAGTACGTAAAGCTCAATTGCTTTATACTCATTTTCGTCGACCCTCCTATAACGCCCAACAGCCCCACAAGGTCGACCAGGATAGGTAAAGATAGATAGACGTCCCATGGTAGTTGGAACTCCACCATCATCATTTCGAGGTACTTGATTGAACCTTGTGTGTACCTTTTGGTCCAGGAATAAAATGAACAAGAAATTAATATTTCTTATATAATACACACATATATATATATATATGTATGTGTGTGTGTGTGTTTTTCACAAATCAATTCAACCTTGTGTGTACCTTTGGTTCGAAGTAAAAA
The DNA here is from genome assembly GCA_034359265.1 of Canna indica. NCBI lineage: Eukaryota > Viridiplantae > Streptophyta > Magnoliopsida > Zingiberales > Cannaceae > Canna > Canna indica. Next base: position 21,009,301 of record CP136892.1, read on the forward strand.
GAACAAAAATTAGAAATTTTCTCAATGATATATGCTTCACAAATTGATCCTTCGACATATGCTCGATTTTTCACTTTTTTCTTCAATTGAAGCATATACCTGAAAATATTCTTAGAAATTAAGACGTAATTTTTTTCAAAAATTTCAATCAAGAATAAAAAGGAAGATGTGTTACCTTTCAAATCTATACATCCATCTATATTGTACCGGACCACCAATTTTAGCCTCATAAGCTAAGTGAACAGGGAGATGCTCCATAGAGTCAAAAAAACTTGGTGGAAATATTTTCTCAAGCTTGCATAGTATCTCGACAATGTTTAACTCAAGTCGTTCTACATCCTCAATTCGCAACACACTTGAACACAAGTCCCGAAAAAATAAACTCAGCTCAGTTAATGCATCCCATATTGGATCAGGTAATAAATCACGAAATGCAATTGGAATAAACCTTTGCATGAAAACATGACAATCGTGACTTTTCATTCCATAGAATTTGCAGTCATCTATATTTACACACCGACTTATGTTTGAAGCATAACCATCGGGAAATTTTAATTCTTTAACCCATTGACATACTGCTTTGATTTGTTCTTTGTTCAACACAAATGAGGCTCTCGGCTTCAACATTTTCCCATTAACATGCTCTAATTCTAATTCGGGGCGCTTGCAATACTTAGGCAAATCAGCTCTGGCCTTGACATTGTCTTTTGTTTTCCCCTTGATGTCCATCACTGTATTGAATATATTTTCAAATACATTACGTTCAATATGCATCACATCTAAGTTATGCCGAATTAAATTTGTATGCCAATACGGTAAACTCCAAAAGATACTTTTTTTAACCCAATTATGTTGTTGGCCAAATCCAAAAATTCTAGCATTAATACATTGATTTCCAAATTGAATATCAGGCAATTTATTGACACGTGCCTTTATATCATCGCCCGATAATCGTAGAGGTGGAATATCTCTTTCAATTCGGCCTTTCATAAATTTATCTCTTTGTAGTCGATATGGATGATCAAGAGGGAGAAATTGACGATGACAATCGAAAAATGATATCTTTCTCCCATTTTCGAGAACAAAAGCTTTCCTACGCTCTAAACAATAGGGACAAGCTAATCTCCCGTGTGTGCTCCATCCTAATAGCATAGCATATGCAGGGAAGTCACTGATAGTCCACATAAGTGCTGCTCTCATTTGAAAATTTTGTTTTCTAAAGACATCATATGTCAAAATTCCATCAGACCATAACATGTTCAGTTCATCTATCAATGGCCTCAAAAATATGTCAAGTTCTTTACGTGGGCTCTTTGGTCCAGGAATTATCAAACTTAAGAACATAAACTGATCCTTCAAACACATAGATGGCGGCAAATTGTATACAGTAATGAGAACGGGCCAAACTGAATAGGGAATAGAAGAATGCCCGAATGGGTTGAAACCATCGGTGCACAATCCTAATCTGACATTCCTTGGGTCAGAAGCAAATGAAGGATGGTGAGCATCAAATTGTTTCCATGCCTCACTATGTGCAGGATGTGCAACAACGTCGGAAGTAGGATTCTTAGCATGCCAAATCATATGCTTTGTAGTTTTTTCAGACATAAAAAGCCTTTGAAGTCTTGGTGCTATAGGGAGATACCGTAAGACCTTATACGGTATATTTTCAACCTAGCAACAATATTAAGCACTTTAATTATTACATGCACAACATACAAAGGGAACCTTCGGTTTAAAGCAGCAGTTGAAAATGAGGTTGATGCAAAAGTGAAAGTGCTAAGAACTGATAGAGGAGAATTCACCTCTAAACCTTTTGTGGTCGTGATGAACATGGAATAAAACGCTTACTGCAAGCTATAGACCCCAACAGAATAGGGTTGGGGAAAGAAAAAATTGAGTTTTGGTAGAAATGACTAGATGTCTGCTAAAGGGAAGTAAGCTGCCTAAAAACTTGTGGGCAGAGGCTTTTAAAACTCCAACATATATTATAAATAGAAGCACAACCAAAGCATTGCTTGAGAAAACATCATATGAAATTTGGTGTGGAAGAAAACTAGATCTCGGTCATCTAAGAAAATTTGGGTATGTAGCTTATTGTCACATACCTAAGCATAGAAGAAAGAGGCTAGATCTTTCAGGGCTGAAATTTGGTGTGGAAGAAAACCAGATCTCAGTCATCATAGAAAATTTCAGGGTTGATATGATCAGGATGAAGCTGAAATTGTGAATTCTTAAATTTCAGGGCTGAAAATTTATCAACTTAATGTAAAATCTGCATTCTTAAATGGAGAACTCAAAGAAGAGCTTTATGTAGTTCAACAGTTCAACCAAAGGGTTAAAGGAAAGGAACAAATGATCTATAGGCTAAAGAAGTCCTTATATGGCCTAAAGCAAGCTCTAATGAGCTGGTATGAAAAAATTGATAGTTACTTTGTTACTGAAAAAAAATTTAGAGAAGCAGGAATGAACACACATTATATACAAAAGAAGATGAAAATGAAGATATTCTAATTGTTCTTCTCTATGTGGATGACTTGCTTTATTGTAGTAACAATGAAAAAATGAGAGAGGAGATGAAGAACAAAATGTTCAAGACTTTTAAGATGACTAATCTGGGTGAGATGAAATTCTTCCTAGGTTTGGAAGTTCTATCTCATTTCATGAATGATCCCAGAGCAGTACACTTCAAGGCAGCAAAGAGAATCTTGAGATACTTGAAGGGGAGATGTAATTATGGATTACATTTGGGAAGAGACAATGATCTGAAACTACTGGGGTATTTTGATAGTGATTGGGGAGGATAAATAGTTGACAGGAAAAGTACTACTGAATATCTATTCAAAGTTGGAGCAAGTACAGTGTGCTGGTGTTCTAAAAAGCAGAATTCAACTACATTATCTTCAGCCGAAGCTGAATATGTATCAGCTACTTCAGCAAGCTGTCAAGCAATTTGGATGAGAAGAATTTTATTGGACTTTGGGATTAATTTGACACAAGCTACATGCATATAGCTTGCAGGAGAATAGCTGGCAGGCATTGGGATTATAGCTTGCTGAACACTCAGCATGCTGATGAATTCTCAACAGCATGCTGAATTCTGGTAACTATCAATGTATGAGTAAGAGAAACTACCCCTCTTACTACCAACCCCTCAAGCATCATAGGCTGATATAGACAGGAACCTCACACAATTGAATGCTCTTTATAAAATATGCAAAAATTGACCTTGCAACTATAACAATGTTAAGCATATCTATACTGATCAGTCTGATCCTCCCTCCATAGGCTCCAATTTGATTTGGATCCTTAAGCATTCACCAGTCAGGATTAGAGATCTATTTACATGTTAACAATTCACGTCCACAAGGTAGTTTACAAGTTAAAACTAGTTTTATATATTTACTTATGCATAGGAAGTACAAACGGAACCACAGTAGCTATGATAGGGGCAAGTCATTCATGTTCTTCACTCCTAAGCTTTCATTGCAGATCACCAATTGATCCAGCAACCAATTACTTAATTACTTCATCTAAATGTTTGATTATTATATCTTGTAATGTTGAATGAAATCAGAATTCAGCATGCTGCTGAGAATTCATCAGCATGCTGAGTGTTCCGCATCACTACTACAAACTTGGTCTTCAGCAACGGCTATCAGCAACGGCCGCTCAAGCCGTTGCTATTTGCAACGGCGTTCTTACGGCCGCTCGAGCCGTTGCAGATATCTGTATCTGCAACGGCGTTCTAACGGACAACAGAGTCGTTGCGGATTATTTTTATTATCAGCAACGGCTTTCTGACGGAAAGGCGAGCCGTTGCTGATTATTTAATCTTCAGCAACGGCTTACTAACGGATAAGTGAGCCGTTGCTGATGATAACTTATCAGCAACGGCTTTCTAACGGGCGAGTGAGCCGTTGCTGATAAGTTTATATAGGGCACGCTCTCGTGCCCGACCCTTCTTCCTCCCGCTTCTGCCGCCGCCGCTCCTGCCGACGCCTTCGCCGCTGCTGCCGACGCCTCTCGCCGCCGCGTCGCTGCTGCCGGTATGTTGATCGGCCGGCCTATACCGTTTCGGCCGGAGATGTTAAAATCCGACCGAAACCCTATTTCTAGGGTTTCGGCCGGCGGCGGTCGGCCTATGGCCGCCGCCGGACCTTCTACAGTGGCCGGACAGTGTGTCCGGCCACTGTACGCCGGCGCCGGAGGGTGGACTCCGGCGCCGGAATATATATATATATATATATATATATATATATATATATATTATTGTTTTGAAATTGTTAATTAATTAATTTATAAATGTTAATTAATTGTTTAATTTGTTAGATTAATTATTAGGGTTTAGATTAATTTCGGACGCGCGCCGGAATCGTCCACTTCGGACGCGCGCCGGAATCGTCCAATTCGGACGCGCACCGGAATCGTCCAATTCGGACTCGCGCCGGAATCGTCCACTTCGAACGCGCGCCAGAATCGTCCAATTCGGACTCGCGCCGGAATCGTCCACTTCGGACTCGCGCCGGAATCGTCCACTTCGGACGCGCGCCGAAATCGTCCAATATGGACTCGAACTGTCTCGAAACATTTAGAAAATAATCATCCATCCGACGAGTTGATATGTTTCACGTACGCATCGACGAATCGGATATGATTTAGCAAAACCTTAGATCCGTTCGGGGATTGTATGTTCGTGTAAAAGAAGTAGATGATCTTTTATACGACGTACAATTCTTGAATTGTCCCTGATTGGACAATTTGGGAATATAGTTATTTGTACTGCACTTACGTTTTTATTTTAACTGTTAACTAATTATTCTAAAATTCGGCAACATCTCTCTTGTTCTCCGATACGCGCCCAGATGATATGCGTATTCGGAGAACTGTAGGGAGATGCTGTCGAAATTTAGAATAATTAGTTAACAGTTAAAATAAAAACGTAAGTGCAGTACGAATAACATAAATCCCGAATGGAATAGGACAATCTCACCTAAAGACATTAACCAAAGAAATTGTCATTGATTGACAGAATCATGTCGGCTGATCGAAGTTGGATGTACCGACGTTTTGATCGTGGAGCTTTAACGAATGAGTTTCGATTAGGCGTAACGTACTTCCTAAATTTCGCCTATTCGAATCGGAATTTCGTTAGCATGGGTGATCAAATCCGATGTCTGTGCCGCATTTGTTCGAATGGACGATTTTTGGATCGGGAGACTGTCACTCTGCATCTATATACCAAAGGATTTACACCAAGATATTTTCTATGGACTTGTCACGGGGAGTCACGCGAAGTCGGGACGTCGAGCAATCCTGTCGTTCAGACATATGGTGAATCTTCCTCTGCTGGTGCTTCTTCATCCGGTCAATGTAATCCCTATAGAACTATGATACTTGATAGTCTTGGGGGTCAATTCCGCCTGAATGATAATGTTGATCGGCCAGTTCTTCAGACATCAGTCCCACCAGATACTATAGCGGTTGATATCACAGAAGTAGGGGCTGCGGTAGAGATTGAATTACCGAATAAAGAAGCTGCAGAATTGAGGAAGCTGGAGATGAAGAAGATGAAGAAGAGGAAGAAGAGGAAGAAGAGGAAGAAGAAGAAGAATTCGAAGACTATTATTCAAATGATGAAGAATAATTGTAAAGTATATATTTTATTAAATATATCTCTACTATTTATACAATAATCTGATTATATGTCTGTTCGACAGATATGTCTGGTCGTGGTTATCGACGCAGGAGAGCTTCGGAGTCTCCGATCGGTGAGACTCCAGCACTTACTCATGCTGTTGATCCTCCTGTTGCTGATCCTCATGAGGATGATACTACCGAGGCTAGTACATCCAGACGTAGGCGGCCACGCGGGCCGAACAGGTGGCAGCCTCCACCAGCCACAGAGTCACGTAGATTGATTAGCGTGATTGGGGAGCGGTACGTAATATATCATGAATTATGAATCATTACAAATTCATTATATCATAATATAATATTAAAATTTATTTTTGTTGTGCAGGTTCGAGCAAGAAGAAGTGCCGAGGAGCATTTCTTCTACTATTCGACGATACATGCACGGGGCATGGCCTACGTGGTCTCACGTGCCTAGCGAGCACGTCGACATGTTATGGCGCGAGTTTGAGGCACGTATTATTATTTTTTTTACATGCATGATATATTAATATTGGTACTGATATTATTATTTTGCAGGCTCGCTATACATGGGCCGAGGACCAGAGGCCCTTCATTTACGCTGCCTGGGAGGCTATTTCCCGGGCAAGGTACAACGGGCAGCTGGGGCAGGCTCGGTCCCAGGCGATGGCCCGAGCTGGGACCACTAACATCGCGGAGACTCGGGGATACGGCCCCGGTTGGATTACTCCGGATATATGGGACCAGCTCGTGGGGATATGGTCGACGGATCGATGGCAGGAGGTTTCTCGGAATGCGGCTAGAAATCGCATGTCGGGGGGAGCAGCGCGTCACACCGGCGGCTCTGTTGCATTTGCAGTGCACGCAAACCGTATGGTAAGTATATCTTTTAATTATATATTTTATTTGTTATTATATGTACTAATTAATGTATTTGTTTTGTAAATGTAGACGACGGTGTCGGATGACGGGAGTGTCCAGCGACCCTCCCCGATGGCGGTGTTTGAGCGGACTCACCGTCGAGCACATGGGACTGGGGAGTACATCGACAACCGCACTGCATACATTATGGTAATTATATATTTGTTTAAATTATTCATTATATATTTATAATTTAAGTTTTATGATAAATATTAAACAAAAAATCAAACTCGAGTAGGAGACCTACAGCCAGACGGTGGTGCAGCGTGGGGGTACCCCCGAGGACTTTGACGCAGCATCGTGGGTCGAGGCCGCAGGTGGCTGGGACCATGGCCGCGTATATGGCTTCGCAGATAGTGGTCATGTGCGAGCCGTACTAGGGCCACTTGGGGCACCGACCCCTCCGGTTGCTGGTGAGCGGCCGTCCACCTCCAGATCCAGTTATGATCATAGTAATAGGATAAGGACACTAGAGGAGACGGTCGCGCGTCAGACTGAGTTGATGGAGCGCCAGAGTCAGACGATGGCGAATATAGAAGCTATGCTACGCAACTTGTCGGGTCATCCCGAAGCAGGCATCTCTTCGGCATCATCTAATCCATCATCCTCGAGTCAGTCCACGCCGGTGTACACTCAAGCACTCCAGACCCCGCCGTATGATCCAGGCCATCCTCCATCGTCATCGTGAGATTTTGTTTATATTGACTTTGTTACTCAGATATTGAACTTGTTTAATTTATATTGACTATGTTACTGAGATGCTGATACTTCAATTTTACATTTGAATTGTGTTTATACTATCGTGGATAATTATGAATATAAATATAATTGTTTTGATGTATATCTTGGTGTGTTTGTGATGTGTGAATGAATGTGTATGAGATGTTTGTGATGTGTGAATGAATGTGTGTATGAGGGTATGGGTGTGTGAGTTATGTATCAGATAAATGTATCAATGTATCAATGGAAATTTGAAATTTTCAAATTTTCTGGTTGCAGGTATAGGTCATCAGCAACGGCTTTCCCACGGGCGTCCGTGGGAAAGCCGTTGCTACAAGTGTATCGAAAGCCGTTGCTGATGACCTACAGCAACGGCTTAGCGACGGAGTTTTACTAACGGTGTTGCTACGGACTCAGCGGCCGTTGCTATTAATGGTATCAGCAACGGCTCCGAGTCTGTGGCAAAACCGTTGCTGATAATATTTTTAGCGACGGCCCAGTGGTCGTTGCTGATAATGTTTTGAGCGACGGCCCGAGCGGCCGTTGCTGAACCGTTGCTAAGTCATCGCAACGCGACTTTCTCTCACGGCGCTATTGCAACGGCTCAGCCGTTGCTGATTCTCTTCAGCAACGGCTCAGCCGTTGCTGATTCTCTTCAGCAACGGCTCAGCAACGGCATCAGCCGTTGCTGATGACCATTTTTCTAGTAGTGCATGCTAAGTGTATGAGAACACTCAGCATGCTGATGAATTCTCAGCAGCATGCTGAATTCCCCATTCTTCCCTTCATGCTTAATTCTGTTTCTGTTCTTCCATAGAAACTAAAAGGAATTTGCAATGAAAGCTTTCGGTTTATTTTCAGAGTCCTTCTCATACTCTTCTCCCTCTTTCAGCCAATCTCCATTAATCCACCCATCTTTAAACCTAAATTTTAGGTCTAACTGGTTCTCAACATGTACCCAATAAATGAGTGCAGAATATAATTGCAAAATAGGAATTTGGGTTCTCAACATGTACTCATCGTGTAAGCATCTCATCTTTATATGAGATCTTGTGATTAGTAAAAAATGTGGGTAGATGGTGAGAGTGGAGACGAGCATTAACAAAAATTTGACCTTCATTAACTAAATTTAAAAGCATCTCTAATATTTGACTAAAATCGCAACTAAAATCATTTGAACATCATGAAATCGCAACTAAAATCGAACCTCCACAATCGAATGGGAAATCGAGTGCTCGAAACCCGTAGAAGGGAAAGAATTCACTCGTAGGTCGGCTGTCTGTGACTACTTGCGCTTCCTCTGAGCGCTTCCTGCGCTTCGCCACAAAGTAACAGAGGATTAGGGCACGAGGAAGGGAAGAAACCTGTAGAAGGGGAGGGAAGAAATAAAAACTTGAATCAGCTGCGGGGGAATTAGAAGGAACCTGCGCGCTATCTGTGATGACTAGCTCGAACCGATAATTTTGTCGGCTGCGGGGAAGAAAACTGTGCGGAAGGAGTCTGCGGGGAGGGAACCGGCGGGGAAGGAAACTGTGGGGAAGGAAGAAATGGCTTTGTCGGCGCGGCCTGGGAAGAAGGATGACGAGTGGGAGAGGGGGAAGAAAGACGATGCTTTGTCGGCGTCAAAGAGGCGCGAGAAATTATTTTGACGAGTGGGAGAGGGGGAAACTAAAGTGGTCGGCCGAAATGAGAGGGGGAAAAAAAATTGGTCGGCTGAAACGAAAAAAAAATGCTAATTTACCAACGGATTATGTATCCGTTGGTAATTTTGTTAGTAATACCAACAAATTATATCCGTTGGTAAAAATTATGTTGCTGAAGCTATGTTTTCTTGTAGTGAACGACATCGATGTTGCAAACATTATTCTTTCATTAAACAAGCTTGAGTAAGTTTGTTTGAATATTTTATTTTAATTTTCATTTAACAATAATTTGTATCATTAAGAGTGATTATTTTTTCTTGTTGAATTTTATATTCTTGGCCTATATTGTACCAATGTATGTAATAATATCATTTGGTAGTGTAAAAACAATTGTTGGCCTATGTTGTATCAAATAGTTTCACCCCAATGTAATGTCCAAACTATATAAATATTTCAACTATTTCACTGAAGCTCTTTAAATGTCAAAACTATAGAATTCATTTCAACGGTTTGAATATTTCAACTGTTTCACTGAAGTTACTTAGTACTAACTTTCACATACAATTTTTGTTGCATATTTAGTTTGTCAAAGGCATTGGTTTGGCACTGTGGAGTTCTAAGAATACTCTCTCATTTCAATCTTGTTGATCCGTACGCCTACCTTGACGAAGATGCAATTTATACCTTTGTTTCAATGTCCTTTCGAAAATGTACATCCCCATACAGTTTTGTATACTTTGAATGCATTTTGAGGTAACTTACAGATCTATAATTTTTAGTTTGAAGCTTTGATATTTTGATGCCTACCTACATGTACTAACTTTATTATTTATTGTAAAGATATGTTAGATGTCATCGCAATGGAGCATTTCAACTAATACAGAAATCATTTTCAGAAAGCAATTTACGGTCCACCAACATTAAATACCTTTTCATGTCAATTAACAGCAGCCGTTGTTGGCCTAAGGTTTTCAACATTGGTCATAATCTCGGTTTTGATGATAACAAACATGGAACTAATGCTCTATTTAGTATTGTATTTTGTTGTTATTTACATTGTATTTGAGTTTGTGAAGACCTAGGTTGTTAGGTCTTGTATGGTTGGTGGTTGCCTTTGTCTTAAGGCTTAAATCCACCGATGTAAATGTAGTTTACTAGGATTAGTTGAGTTGTCCTTAGGTTAAGGTGTGAGAGTGCTCTCGGTAGGAATGCGAGATACTTCCGGGTGTGGAAGTGCCTTCAGTTTGAGAGTGGAGACTCTCCCGTGTAAATTTCTCTTTGTAAGGAACTAATTAATCTAGTATAACTAGTTTGAAAATCCTAAACGGGGGGTGCTTAGGTAGTGGAGTAGGCATTGAGGCCGAACCACTATAAATCATTGTGTTAGCATTGATATATTATTTGTGTTTAATTGCCTTACTTATCGCTTTCGCATTTAAACATTGAATTATGAATTACCTAAGTTGTAAAAAATGATTGAACTCAATAAAATCGAAACTGACCTAAAAGTTTAGTAAACATACTATTCACTCCCCTATAGTAAACACACTAAAAGATGGATGGACAAGAATGGTGGCTAGTTGCCCATTATAATTTGCAAGTGTGGACTGTAGGGTGTTTGTTATGAAATGCATTGAATACTTGATAAAAGATTTGGAATCTGATTTCTGTCAAGATAGTATGATAAAAATTCGTTGGAGCTATGCTTAGGATTTTTTGAATGATGAGTACAATGAACAACCAATGTAAATAACTGTAATTTATGTGATTTGTTTAATGTGTGCAGTTATTTATTTTTATCTTAGTATGAGAGTTTATTTTACTGCACTTTGTGCTTTTATATTTTCCTTGCATATATGTTGATTTTAGAATGCTTTTGATGAACCAAATTAAATGTTAGAACTAAACGGTTGTTGTGCTAATAAGTGAACCAGTTTAAAATTGGCTGAACCAGTTTAAAATTGGCTGAATTAGTTTAAAATGGTAAAAAAAATATTTTTAAACTATAAAAAACTTATTTTGCTAATACAAGTTATGGATCACATTTACCTATGAATAATAGATTTTTTGTGATTTTATTGTGAATTTATGATGGATTTTCAAAACCAGATTAAAATGGTAAAAAAAATGATTTTCAACTCTAAAATAATATTTTAGTGATTCAAGTTATGAATCACATTTACTTAATCATTATAGATGTTTTGAGGTTTTATGGTGATTTTTGAGATGCATTTATTTTCATAAATGACCTAATAAGTGAACTAGTTTAAAATGGTAAAAAAAAAAATGATTTTCCACTCTAAAGCACTTACTTAGTTGATCCAAGTTATGGATCATATTTACTTAAGCATTATAGATTTTTTGTGATTTTATGGTGATTTTTAAGATGCATATACTTTCACAAAGGCCTAATATGTGAAGCAATTTAAAATAGGCCGAACCAATTTCAAATGATAAAAAAATTCCACTCAAAAGTACTTATTTTGTTGTTACAAGTTAAATTTATGGATTATATTTAACTATGAATTATAGTTTTTTTGTGATTTTATGGTGATTTTAGGATGGATTTTCACAAGTAGTTTAAAATAGGCCGAACCAGTTTAAAGCACTTATTTTGATGATCCAAGTTATAGATCACATTTACTTAACCATTTTTTGTGATTTTATGGTGATTTTTAAGATGCATTTACTTTTATAAAAGACCTAATAGGTGAAGTAGTTTAAAATAGGCCGAACTAGCTTAAAATGATAAAAAAATAATTTCAATGGAATTTCACATATAAAATACTTTCAATGGAAATTCACATACAAAATACTTCCACTTAATATTTAGAGTGCACCAAAATTTTTGAAGGATAACAAACTTACCACATCAACAAGGGGGGGATTACATGACCTTCTATCATGACCAGTTTGTTTACATTGGCTGCACTTTCTTGGAACTTCTCCATTATGCTGAGATTCTATTCTGCTTTTCCTCTTCCTACCAGACTGTGCCAAAGCTTGTGGTGGTTTTACCAAAGGATCAAATGATTCTTTGTGCCAGTACTGCTTGCTTCTAGTAGAAAATATTTTGTCTTCATAAATTTTTTGGTAAGTATATTTTCTAAAATAATGCTCACAATATTGGTACGGATCGAGACTGCGCCAACCAATTACCGCCATCGCATGAGAGCATGGAATACCAAATATCTTGAATTTACTACAAGAACATGATCTTTGGTGTAAATCTACAATGACTGTTTGCGTAGATGTACTAACTTGATCACAATGGTCCGTATGAGGATAAACCGCATACCAACAACACTTGCTCCTATTTTTAGCAATATCTGGTTAAGATTTAGGTGTCAATACTGTAGTCAATTGGAGTAGAACTTTACACCTCTTTTAGAAGCATTCAACAACTTTCCTTCTTATCATCTCAATTAATGTTGTAATTAGCATCTTACGAACATCCCTAAATAAAGCATTCAAGCTTTTAGCGTCATTGGTCGTAATGACATCATACCTGCAACCATTTCAAAATGACCATAAAATCAACGTAAAATAACTGAAAATCTATTATGCATAATTAAATGGGATCCACAAGTTGGATCATCAAAATAAGTGATTCGGAGTGGAATATCAATTAAGTTTTACCATTTTAAACTAGTTTAACCAATTTTAAATTGGTTCTGAAAAAACATTTTAAAATCACTAGAAAATTATTATGCATAATTAAATGTAATCCACAAGTTGGATCATCAGAATAAGTGATTTGGTGTGGAATATCAATTAAGTTTTACAATTATAAACTGGTTTTGGAAAAGCATTTTAAAATTACCATAAAATCACTAAAAATCTATTATGCATAATTAAATGTGATCCGCAAGTTGGATCATCAAAATAAGTAATTTGGAGTGGAATATCAATTAAGTTTTACTATTTTAAACTGATTCTGGAAAAGCATTTTAAAATTATCATAAAATCACTAAAAAATCTACTATGCATAATTAAATGTGATCCACAAGTTGAATCATCAAAATAAGTGATTTGGAGTGGAATATCAATTAAGTTTTACCATTTTAAAATGGTTTTGGAAAAGCATTTTAAAATCACTGAAAATCTATTTTAAAATCAATCAAAATAAACTGGTTCACAAAATGGGTGATATAATTCCATTATACCTGCGATCAAGGAAAAAATATATAGCCCATTTTTTCTTATCTAATTGTGAAACTCATTCATAGCTTGGCTGGTGAACCTCCAACATCTTCAGCATGCATTCATTGAAGGTGAGTAAATTTGTAGCTCTTGCAGTTGTCCAGAACAATCCAATAACAGCCATGCTTCGAACATCATGCACCAGGTTCTTTGCTAGGTGGACCATACAATAACCATGGTAAGCTTATGAAAATATTGTTCTCATGGTTGCTAAAATACTCGGATTTTTATCACTCACGATACTCAAGCTTTTAAATTCAGGGATGCAATTGGCAAATTCTTCCAAGAACCATTCCCATGCCACGGTTCTCTTCTTTCAATCTCACACACCGCAAATGCAACAGGAAAAAGTCTATTTTCAAAATCAATAGCAGTAGCTATCATAAGCACTCCAGGATACTTTCCCCTCAAGTGGGTGATACCAATACATAAGACAGGTCGAAAATACTGTCTAAACCCACACAAGGATGCTCCAAAAGACCAGAAAACCCGTCGAAAACGATGAGTTGCATTACAACATAACAATTTTACTGTGGTACCATGGTCGTGAATCCTTAATAAACTAGTTCAATACATGGGGCATATGCAAGAAAATGATTTCTAAAATCACCACAAATTCAATTAAAATTTATTATGCATAGTGAAATATGATCAGTAACTTGTATTAGTCAAAATAAGGGTTTGAAATTACCAAACTGACACTGATATAGAATTTTAAACTAGTTGGAGGCATTTTAAACTGGTTGAAGGCATTTTAAACTGGTTGGAGGCATTTTAAACTGGTTGAAGGCATTTTAAACTGGTTCAAAACTAGTTGAAGGCATTCTTAAAATCCACAAAAACTAGTGTATAAACATAAATGATATATCAGTCAACTATTTAGATCTTTCACTGATGAAGATACAATTCAGTTGATTGAGTTTCATCATGATCAAAGTTATTGGGATCAATTATGAGAGTTTTATCTCATTCAGGACTTTGGGTGTCCTCAGCTCTCTCTTCATACATAGTTTGCCCTAATCCATAATCCTCTTCTTCACTTACATCATCAGCAGTAAAGTCAATATGCTCTTCATCAGGAGTAAAGTCAATATGTTCATCATTGTTCATGTCAGATTATTCCTCATCATCACTTTGAAGGCAATCATTTGGATTCTCATACATATATTTATTTAAATCAAATCTAGCTTCGACAACATCATGTGAGGTAAACACTGAAAATTCTGATGGCTCAGGTTGCTCAACTTCTTCTCTAATCCTTTCGTCTGTCAATTCTTCCTCTATCCAATCATATGGATCATCATCAAAATTAGGAGTATTGTTCAGGTCAATTGGAAGCACAGCTGTTACAACACTCTAAACACCATTAGCTAATTGTTGGGTTGTTAGTTCAGTTGTTACTGCAACATCAGGAGCAACAAAATTGTCCAAAGGTTGGGTTGTTACTTCAGCTGCTATTGCAGTATCAGGAAAAACAAAGCTATCAACACATTGGGTTGTTACTTCAGGTGTTACTGCATTTTTAGGAACTTTTGATTAATCCTAGTTTGCATTCAAGGGTTTATCAAAACTTTGACAATAGTTTAGTACTTCTTATGGAATAAGGTCATCATCACTACCGTAACAGTTTGAATCAATATGGTGAACCTCATAGTTATTGGTGTTGTTCATGATACCAAAATAATTTCACCTACTGTTGAAAACATTATTGGATAACTGAGAATTACCGTGAACATGTGACAGACCAAATTAACTGAATAAGTCAAAATAAGTGTTTAAAATAATAAAACTGAAACTGAAACTGATATAACATTTTAAACTGGTTCACTACATGGACCATATATGCAAGGAAATGCCTTCTAAAATCACCATAAATTTAAATAAAATCTATTACGCATAGTGAAATGTGATCAACAACTTGTATCAGTCAAAATAACTGTTTAAAATAACAAAACTAAAATTAATATAGCATTTTAAACTGGTTGGAGGCATTTTAAACTGGTTGAAGGCATTTTAAACTAGTTGAATGCATTTTAAACTAGTTCAAACTTGGTTGAAGGCATGCTCAAAATCCATTAAAAAATAGTGTATAAACATAAATCGATGGACAACAATCCTCAAAACAGCTTAAGTTTTGGATGAACAAGATACTAACCTGAGGTGTCGTCGACTTGAAGTGCAAAAGATCAAATGAGCACGGTGGACTTGAACTTCTGCGATCACCGACTTGAAGGAAGAAGAAGGAGAGTCGAGTGGAGCGGTGGAGATGAAACAGTGATGGCGCTGGAGATGAAATGTCGTATAAAGAGCAGCAGACATGAAAAAATATAAACCCCGTTCCATGCAGAACGGGGTATCAACGGAAATTTTGGATGGGGTTAACGGGGTTAACCCCATTAAGGGATGCGGAGGGTAAAGTGGGTATTCAGTAATTTACTTTCTGGTATTGGGAAAAAGTGAAGACTGGTTCGAGATTTGGGAATAAAAGCCATCCTTTTTCGGGTAATAGGGAAATCATTGTAAAATAATTGAACAAATATTTTTAAAATAAAAATTTGAGAGAAATTATCTTATTATTTAATATTTTTCACGAAATTAATGTTAGTTGAATGTGAAGATTTAAAATGTTAAACACTCATAAGTAGAATTATGAGAAATGTGAGTTAAATGAAATAAGGGTATTTTTATCATTTAAAATAAGAAAAAGTCGCAAATATTTCAAAAATGCCATAAGTAGGCATGTGCAGTGCACATGACAAACACCCTCATAACAGTTTCAGTTAGTAAATGAGATATGTGTAATCTTTTACAAAACTCAGGGGTCACAAGATAAAATTACAAATAGATGGGAGGTCGGTGTAGTTTCAATGAATCTAAGGGGAGGTCAGTGAAATTCTCAAAATCAGAACCAAATTCAAAAAATTCTTAATATACCCTTGTACTCAAACTTTGAAATATTTCACTTGAAATTCTTGAAAATGATTATTTGATCATAAAAGTGTATCCTAAAATTCTCAAAAAAATATAAAAAATCTAAATTAGTGAATGAAATTTTTTGATGATTTTTTTGAATTTTTAGGATGTATTTTCGTGGTCAAAAAGTAAAATTATTGAAATGGTTTTTTGTTTCACTTTTTGACAATGAAAATGCATCTTAAAATTTCCAAACAATATCATAAAAAAATTTCATTTATTAATTTAGAATTGTTGAGATTTTTTAAAAATTTTAGGATGCATATTCATGGTCAAAAAGTGAAACTATTGAAACGGTTTCAACAGTTTTAGTGGAACTCTTGAAAGTGGTCAAATGACCATGAATATACATCCTAATTTTTTTATAAAAAATCATAAAAATTCTAAATTAGTGAATGAAATTTTTTGGTGATTTTTTTGGAATTTTAGGATACATTTTCATGATCAAAAAGTGAAACTGTTGAAATTATTGAAAAGTAGTTTCATTATGGTCATCGTGCCACTACTTCCGGCCTCAAAGCCCTTACACGACCCCTCGCGCACGGTCTTGCCTTACGCTCCCCGACAAGCTCGGGTTGAACCCCCGAGTGTCATCCTTGGCCCCAGACTCATAACTTTCGGCCTTAGAGCCCTAACACGACCCCTCGCGCACAGTCTTGTCTTACGCTCCTTAGCGAGCTCGGCTTGAACACCTGAGTGCGATCCTCGGCCCCTAGAGACTTTACTTTCGGCCTTAGAGCCCTTACATGACCCCTCGCGCGCAGTCTTGCCTTACACTCCGTGGCGAGCTCGGCTTGAACCCCAGAGCTTCACATTCTATCTCCTTCGCCCGAGCGTGCAAACGTTTAATTTCACTCATCTTGGACTCCATGGCCCTCTTCAGTGGCTCAACCCCGCGAGAACAAGCCTTCGGCGCTCTTGATAAAAGCCTCATTAGTCCACCCGTTAGGTCGGAAAGATGGATCTGATAAAACTCTCATGGATCCACCCCCTCGGGGAGCCCCACCTAGCCAATTAGGCGAACGCGCTTGCCACCTCCAAAAGATACAATCGATTGCAAAGACATCGATGGACGATTTTCCATCGCCACCTCGAGTACACCAGCATCACCCTACACCAGGAGCACAACTGTTTGAGTGCTTGGACCCTCACTAGCACCCCTAATCCTCTTCCGTTGTCTCAGAGGTGATCCTGGGGGAGTTGGGGAGTCTAAAGCCATGAACCACCCGATTGCCTCCGGGGCAAGAGGCATCGAAGACTTCGGAGCCCGAGACCCTATAGTCTTCACAGACTTCAATAAACTCTCCGCCATGGGGGTCTTCTCCTTATTGCTCAGGTCACTCCTCTTTATCGCCGACAACCACGTGCGAGCGCCTGGAGCCTTCAATAGCGAAGACATTCTTCTTGTACTGACCAAAAATAATCAAATGAGTACGTTCAAAGCGAAGGAAGCAACAAATACCCCGTACTGCAAACCCACCTATGTACTCCAAAACCGAGGACTTGTCACTACTCCGTTCGAGTATCTCCTACGGAGCAAGAGGAACATAAGGATAATTTTGTGACAAACAGCAACCATAACCTTATCTTCAAGGGGACCAACTTCATCCTCAAAATCCTAAATGGAACGGAGCTCCGATCTCCAAGATAAACAAAATCTCTCTGTGCATAAATGTCCTCTAGAAAGAAAGGCCAAATGCCCTCTCACGATCTAACCCTAAAATAGCGAGTTTTGAAGCATTTATACAAACTCTTGTACAAGGCAAAGAGCTTCCTCCCAAGGATGGCATTAAAAGACACTCACATTCCTTTTTGCGCCCCTTTTGCTTGGAAAAGGGAGAAGAACACATAGAGGCTCGCCTTAATCTCGAGACACTCAATTATAATTTCAAAACACCGGACAAACGCCCAACTATTCGGGTGCAACTGAGTGGGAGCGGCATTCACCAAATTTAGGACATTATGCTAGAAATTGGTAAAAGAAAGACGAACCCCCAGTTCGTCAAAGAGGGTCTGATACATAAAGACAAATTTCGAGTCGGTGCGATGGTACACTCGATCTGACAACAGGCATGGAAGACATTCATAGTCATCTTTGATGCCCTCAAGGGCAATGGACACACTATCCCGAAAGGACAAAATGCTATCCAGGTCGGTCATCACCGAGCCTTGCAACTTTACATCCTTTTCAACCCAGAAATAGGAATCCAGATCCTTCCTCGACATCCCAAACTATGATTTAATGATGGTATTTCTCTTTGCCATCAATCCAACAAAGATTGCAGAAATCCTAGAACAAGGACAAGTTGGTACAAACCTACTGACCTAAGATAGGACTTATGAAAGCTGAAACAAGGCATCAAAAAACTCACTGAAGGAGAAAAGAAGACGACATCAGTCGAGCATGCAATCCACGAAGCCGTCGCCGAAGAAAACCTTCAAAGCGCTAATCGCCAAAACATGAGCAAAACTCCAAAAATGGAAAGGAAGAAATTGTCTTATATGTAGATGGGCAATAAACCCCTCATCGAACGGCCAACGATCACACCAGGAGCAAATCTCAACCATCCAAACATGCCAGGGCGAAGACCTCCTAGAAAATGGCAAGGCACGTGCAAGCATTTTTCCGACATGATCACCTCTTAAATCGAGGAGGCAAACGCCAACCAAAAACCACCACGCAAGAGAAAGGGATCCCCTTTATCAAACCGCCATAGTAGGCGCGAAAGTCGGAGAGGTGCAAAAGTAACATGACAAAGATATATTGATCTGATTCGCCTCAAGCCAAGACAGGGTTCCCACACGCCAACTGTGGGACACGGTCCGATCTCTATAATCGCTTAATGCAGTTCGACCTCTAAGGTCGTTCAACGAAGCTCGACCTCTATGGTCTCTTAACGTAGTCCGGCCTCTATGGTTGCTTAACACATCTCGGCCTCTATGATTGCTTAGCACAGCTCGGCCTCTATGGTCGCTTGACACTTCTCTGTCTATATGGTCACTTAACACAGCTCGACCTCTATGGTAGCTGGATGCAGCCCAACAAATATACTTCCAAAAATTCCTCAAAGCCGCAAGAAAGCTGAAGTCGTAAAGCCAACTCTACTTAGAGCTCGACATGCAGTCCTCTAGACTCTGACCGAGGTCGGGGGCAGTGGACTGGACTAGTACTATTAGGTCCGGTTGGATTAGACCCATCAACGCCCCACAATCCAAATCAAGCTTAGAACAGACGGCTCCACTTGGGGGCTCCACCCGGCCACACTCTTGAACCTGACTCGAGCCAAATAAAATGACTCTGCCTTGGGCTCCACCCGGTCATACAAGGACATCCACGTCCTTCCTTATCACGAGGGATACGCCATTACATGCTCGCTATCTCTGGGATCAGTCTCGACCCATTTTGAGCAATATCCCCACGAGATTATCGGGCAGCGTCATCACCTCCACCTGCAACAAATACAAACACAACACACCTCAGGTAACCTAAGTTTCATTTTTCATTATCTCCATATGGGAGACCTACTAACTTTAGCGTCGAGGTGTCTTTTGTAGCCCCCCCCCCCCCCACCAGAGTTGCACCTGACCAAGAGAGACACTGAGCTAGATCGAACTACTCCGATCCTCAGGCAGGAACATCAGACAATCAATCTTTATGTGCCCTGCTGCATCCGCTCCCCTTGGGCGAGTCCGTCTGGTTGCCGAACGAGAAACACCAACTACCATGAGGAGCCACATCAGGATGCTGCTTCACCAGAGGGGCCTCCTCTACTACCACTATCTCCGGCATCGCAACTACAACCTCCCTAGGAAAATCGACTTCCTGAAGAGGTAGACCCTTCGTCAACACACAGGGTTCTCTTTTTCCGCTTCAGAGGAGACCCCGAAGGAGTCATGGAATCAAAAGACATTGGCGACCTAATCGACCCCGGAGCCCGAGATCTCGAGGCCTGTGCCCGCTTCGGCAAAAGCAAATCTGGAGAGATGTCATCCAACGACCTTTTCCCTTTACCACTTGCATGGACATTCCTCCTCAACTCCTCCAACCTAGCACAAAGGGTTTACTCATTCAACACCGACCTCTCCGAATTGGACTCTTTGTCCAAGAAAAATGACCTAACCTTAAAGAAATGTTCTTGAAGTTCTTGTAAGAACTTCTGAATAGACCGAACACTACTAGAATAACGATCTTCACAGACGGCCACATCCGTTGGTACGCCATTGGTGAAGACCATCACCAACGGTGAGCAATGACCCCACCCATTGCAACAACATCATGACAGAAAAGTGCATCGCTGAAAAGTTAGCAACAACAAAGGTCGGCCGTTGCTGGTACATATCAACAATAGCCCCGTCGGCTACGGCTCTGCAGTGGCCAATCGGCTATTGCTAATATCATTATCAGCCATGGCTCCGCAACAGCCCTTGTGTTGCTGCTGATATTGATATCTATGACGGGTCGTCGGCCGAGGTAACGTCGTTGCTGAAAGTCAATAACGACAGACCGACATCAACGACTTTGAGGTTGCGACCAGGAATTACGATATGCTTTCAGTGACAACTTTCAAACAGACGACCGTGGGAAAGCTGTCGCTGATGCTGTTAACCTGTAACTGAAAAATTTAAAATTATAAATTTTCGTTGATACATTTATAACCTGATACATAACTCGCACACACATTCACATACACATGCATTCATACACATCACAGATACACCCAGATATATATCAAAACAATTATATTTATAATTATGATTATCCACAATTGTATAAAAACTATATGAAATCAAAACTATCATATGAACATGATACAAATCAAAATTATCGTATGAACACGATATGAATCAAAATTATCGTATCAACATGATACGATCAAAACTATCGTAAGTGAAGTATATTCTAAAACATCAAAAAAGTATTATAATTAAGTCAATAGTATCAAAGCTATCGTAAGTCATGCATAACAATATCCAAATCATAAGAAGTCAAGTCATAAACAAAACAAAGTCTCACTGCGGCGGTGGAGGATGGTTGGGATCATGCGGCGGGGTCCACAATGCTTAAGTGTAAACTGGCGTGGATTGGGTCGAGGACAATGGATCTGGTGTCAATGGGATGGTACCGCCAGATTGACTTATCATATGGCTCAACATGGCATGCACATCCTCTAACATCCGAGTCAGACACGCGACCGTCTCCTCTAATGCTGCTATCCAGCTCTGATCCTGAGACAGGGATGTGGAGGACCGCTCACCGGTGACCGGATGGGTCGGTGCCCCAAGTGGCCCGAGCAAGGCTCGCGTATGGACACTATTTGTAAAGTAATATACGCGTTCGTGGTCGCAGCTACGTACTAGTGACATCGACCCATGCTCGGACGTCAAAGTCCTCGAGGGTACCCCCGCGTTGTGTCATCGTCCGAGTGTAGATCTCCTATACGAGTTTGTATTTTTATTTCATATTATTCCTAATTATAAATAAATATTGCATAATAGAAACAAATATACTTACCATGATTGTTGCAGCGCGGGTGTCGATGTACTCTCTCGCCCCATGTCCTCAACGGTGTGTCCGCTCGAACTCCTCCACCGGGGTGGGTCGCTAGACACTCCCGTCAGCCATCACCTGCGTCTACATTTATGAAACAAAAACATTAATTAGTATACCGAAAAACAAATATAATATATAATTAAAATTAAGGTATAATACTTACCATATGACTCTCGTGCACTATAAATGATACAGAGCCGCTAGTGTGGCGTCCTCCTCCCCCCTCCCCCCCTCCCCCCCGGATATGCGGTTTCTAGCCGTAGTCCGGGATACCTCCTGCCACCGCTATGTCAACCATTGCTCCATGAGCTGGTCCCAAACATTCGGAGTAACACAATTGGGGTCATATCCACGAGTCTCCGTGATGTTTGTGGTCCCAGCTCGATTCATCACTTGGGACCTAGCCTAGTTCAACTGATCGTTGTACCTCTGCCGGAAGATGGCCTCCCATGCAGTTTAAATAAATGACCTCTTGTAATACCATTTTTTAAAAAATAATGTTTATTTAATTATTCCAGTGGGATAATTTGGTCGCGCGTCAGGATGACCAGATGAAATGCCGGAGGGTGTGAATTGAAGTTTGGCCTTTGCGCGCAAGATAATTAATTTATCTAAGTTGAGTAGCCCTTAGATGGGTAGTTAGGCTCCAGACAAGTTCGGAGATTCAGACGGAACTCAAAACATACTTGAATTGGTTGAGTGATGGCTTATTTTAGACTCAACTTAAGTTAAGGGGCATTTTAGTCATTTGAAGATTGGAGTATTTATACCTCATTGCACAGGGGTGTGCGACTCATAGCAGCAGCTGCACACCCCCTTGGGCGTCCATAGGAAGAGGCGCACGCATGAAGAGGGAAGAAGGGAATCTCGGCAAACTGCCCATTGTAGCGTCGGACGCCATCATACTTTGCGATCGAAAGAGCGTCCATGGTCGGATCATAATGAAATTTGGCA
This sequence comes from Canna indica, assembly GCA_034359265.1. NCBI lineage: Eukaryota > Viridiplantae > Streptophyta > Magnoliopsida > Zingiberales > Cannaceae > Canna > Canna indica. The sequence goes on from CP136892.1 coordinate 21,031,921, forward strand.
ATACATTTTAGACTTCATAATGTACATTTTGATTGGCAGAGATTGGTTTTTGACGACTGGATCTATCGCTGTCATGGAATTATCGAAGTCCTATTTTTGATTTTCTTCTCTAGGATTCTACTACATCGAGTTTTGCCTAATCGGGCGATCGGGATCCTATCCTGGGGCTGATCAGACTAAAATTTGGGGAGCATGTCTAAGACCTCTTGCCTCTGGATGGGAACGGTGGATATCTATTTTGGACGGCTAGATTTTGGGATACATGAGAGGGAAGGAGAAGACGTGGGAGGACTTGAAACTGGGTAGTGCACCCGGACCTCGTTGACGAGGGAGCGCGGAGGACTACCTTCCTTTTCAATTTTCTTCTCCCGTGAGTAGAATTACACCTTTTTTCCCATATTCATCACCTTTGCCACCGCCCCTGTGAAAGGGATTTTTGCCAGATTTTGTATGGTTTTCCTCATGTCGAATTCGGATGATAGGATTATGGATTTATATGTTATCGTCGTGAATTTTAGAGCGAGAATTGTGACCTTGGCCAAATGGTTCATAGCCAAATTTGGAGATGCTGCCCCTTCCTCTTTGTTTTCTTGATGGATTTTCTTGCTATCTTGATGGTAATCTAGGGTTCTTGAAAGAAGGGAAGACATGGAGGTTAAGGGTGAGGTTTATGATAATGATGGATTTAATTAGGATGTGTCGCTCCTCTTAGGTGGTCACCTAGGAACCTAAGGGTAGGCAGGCCCTTAGTAGACCATGTAGATGACATCGAGACATGGTGGATCATAGAGACTACACATTAGAAATCTATCTCAGGTGATTAAAGCATGGTGAAGGGAAGAGACCTACACTTGGGGAAATTATAGAACCTAGGTACACATAGAGACATATGGTTCCTAGAATGAATTTTACATTAAGGCGACTTCATGGAGGGCGTGTAGGGGCTGAACCCCCTTTGCAAAATACCCGGGTAAGGGTAGGCCGGCCCTATGAGCTAAGGTTATAGATCACATGGATATTTAGCTTACTATCGTTATGTGATAAACTATGCTCTAATGCCCTGTGTAATTATTCTTCATGCTTGATATTGCTATTGTTCACTTGTCGTTTCATATTGATATATAACTATGTCATGCACGCCTATGATAGTATCCGGGTATGAAACATATTTATTTCCCTAGGGCATGTGTTATGGTAATGTTGACTTGCGTATTCATAGCTTATTCATATGATAGTATATGATTATGTTAGCATGTAACATTATGACATTTGTGTTGGCTTTAGGTTTTCAACCTTAGCCTTAATCTCAGTTTTGATGGTTTTAATGATAACAAACATGGGACTAATGATTTCATTGAGAATATCTTTCAGGTTTCATATCAATTAGCATTCGATGTCCTCGATCGGAAAAATCGGAGAAATCGGAGAAATCGGAAATCGGAAGGACATTGATCGCCACGCTCGGGTTTGTCACGGAAAGTTTCTCGAAGATCGACGTGTGCGCCAAAGTCACATTGGACGGGCTCAAAGTTCACATGAGAACTCTCCAAGATGATGCACGTTGAAAGTCGGAACCCGGAAATGAAGCGCGAAAGAAATCAGCTAAAAAATAAACTCAGCCTAAGTTTGGTCGACCGGTTGGTCGACCGAATAGGGTAAGAAATGGGCAGTAGCCCTAGCAGTCGACTGATCGGTCGACCGGACTGAGGCTAGCTGCAAACGCAGCTTGTGTCGGTCGACCGAAAATGAAATTGCAAGTTTCTTGCAGTGCACCCTATTTCTTTACGCGGCAACTTTTCTCAAGCACCAGCTGCTGCTTCAACTCGGGTTTTGATCAAGCTCATCCCTCGACGAGTTGAAGGTGCCAAAGGCTGCAAAGGAGCTTTTATTATTGGTTTATTCTTAAGCTCTTTTGATTGTAAATTTTATCTTCTATACTAACAAATGAACAGCCAATAGGCCTGACAAAATTCAACCTGGCCCAATAGCCCGGTAGGGGTGAGAAAAATTCATTAATTAACCAAAAAATAGATTAACTGACTGAACTGAAATTGAATTAACCAAATTGATTTGTCCATTTGATTTTCGGTTCGGTTAACGATTAAAAATTTAAAGATTTTTCATTTTTAGGTTGGTCCGAATTAACAAAAATATAGTTTAAGTAAATAAAAAAAAATGTAATATATGTTGTAGCTTGCTTGAGTAGTTAAGATAAAACACTTTCCTCCCACCAATCCAAGTTCAAATCTTCATAAGGTTATATGATAATTAATGAAATATACTTCTTTTTCCTAAGATGGTCAATAATTGTTAGTAAATGATCCTCTATACTAACAGATTTTTCTTCTAACGAGATCAATAACTGTTAATATAGGGACCTCTATACTAACGATGTTAATTAGCCGTTAGAATATCTACATCACTATACCAATGACCTCAACATCTGTTGGTACAAGTCTATACTATCGCGACTTCTACCAATAGGTGGGCATATGCCCTTGGTATAAGATGTACTAACAGTTTTTGGGGTTATAGTAACGGAAATAACCTATTAATAAATGACATTTTTCTTGTAGTGGGTAGGGCCATGACATATTTATGATATACATGTGAAGGGGACATTAAGGACCTTAAGGGTCTTAGGGCACTATTATTGGTCATGTGGATGTGATTTATTTTCATAATATGTTATTGTATGTGTATGTGTTTCGTTTAATGTGTGATCCCGGAAACCCCTCTGGTGACAGGGAGAGAATGCCCCGAAGAGACGGTGTTGGGTACTATTCCCGACCGGTGATGGGGAGTGCCCCGAAGAGACGGTCTAGAAGCCCATTCCGGTGACGGGCGACGCTCCGAAGAGACGGTACTGGGCCATGTGGTAGTATGTAGGCCACACCGACTACCTACCATATGTGACTGGTTGGACATGTGTTCCATATTATATTGGACCGACGGGTCCCGGATGGCTTACTTTTTATTGGATGTGTATGTTGATCGATATGACTTTACACTTGCTTGGCGATGGGTGTGATGCTGGTTGATGTACTATGTTGTACAGGTGGTGCGTTGCGTATTGGTTATATCATACATGGTTGACATATTATTGTGTTTGTTGTTATATCATGTAAGGATGAGTAGATGTGCATGTTGGTAATTTTCTTATGAGTTATGTGTCTACCCATTATATGCTTATTTACTCGTTGGATTTATTATTTATGGATACGGTGGTTTAAGGACTGATCTGCTCACTAAGTCCTAGTTGGACTTACTCTTTATTATGTTGTCCTTTTCAGCATCTGAGCATGATCAGAGAAGTACTGGGATGCAATAGCGCAACTGGTGACGGCGGGGACAACATATCTCGTGACATGTCAGGTCGGGGGTGGATACCCGAGTCTTAGATTTTCATTTGTTTTATTTAAGTCATGTGGACTTGGGTTTAGATTTTATTTCTGCATTATTATGTTGAGGGATTCATTTTTGTTAAATGACTTCATTCTTCAAAGGATTTGAACATTTGAAAATACTGAATTATTTGTTTGGTGACTTTGAGAAGTACTCTATTATGTTTTTCGCAAATCAAAGTGGTTTATTAAAATGTTCATGTCTTGTATTTGTTTCTGTGGTTTGGATGGGTTAGGCTTCGGAGTACGTGTGGTACTCTAGCCAATCCTGTCTGAGATTGGGGATTGACAATGTGGTATCAGAGCGGGTACGACAATAGGATATTGGGTATCGTATGGGAGCATTGCTAGCGTGTCATCATATGGTATGTCCTAGTCACGAGATCAACGGCTAAACCTGCGCACCATCAGCGGTATGTATGGTTATTTAACAATTGTAAATACAATGCTTAATTAACTTATTGTATGTTTTCTTGATAGTCAATTGACAATGTTGTATGAGTGGTTTAAGGACTTGATTTCTTTGGTAGAACCTTCTCGTGTTTGGCCGACCCATATAAGGGGAAAGCCACTTGGTGATATCTTGAACTAGAGCCAGATAGGACAACCCTAAGGATTGGGGCAGACGACTTGGAGAAAATGTAAATTTATGAATTTTTTTTATTTATTCACTATTTTAATCATTGTTCCAGTTGTAAAGGGATACTATGCGAAGATAAATTGGTTCCTGGTGGATAGTAGCTGATGTAGGACAGTGTAGTGTAGTACCTAACGCCGTAGGGTACCGATGGATGGTGAAAGGGAATATAACCTTGATAAATCACTGTTTTGACATACACTTATGCGTTAAGGTTTGGGTGACTTGGTGATAAAATGAGACTCCCTATTAGGAGTACTCGACTAGAGACCCTACTTGAATGGTTAAGTGCTGAACGGTTCTAGAGATGAAAGTTCTATTACGGCTTAAGGTGAACCTAGATTTTGATGTAAGGAAAAGGGTTGGAATTAAGAAACTATGGTATTTGTGATTTCTTGCTTACTGTTATAGCTAAAAATTGTGTGTGTTATGGTTGATTAAACACTAGAAAAATCAACACCTAATGTGTGGTTATGAGGCATTTTAGATGTGGAAAATGTTGGGTTGTTACGGGTTGTGTGTTGGCCTAAGGTTTTCTACCTTGGTCTTAATCTTGATTTTGATGATAACAAACATAGAACTAATGTTTCATTGAGAAATATTTTCAGGTTTCATATCGGCTAGCACTCAATGTCCTCGAACGGAAATATTAGAGAAATCAAAAAATCGGAAGGACATTGGTGGATGCGTTCGGGTTCGTCGCAAAAATTTCTAGAAGTTCAATGTGTTCACCAAAGACATTTTGGACGAGTCTAGAGGACATATAAAAAGCTCTCCAAGTTGATGCACACTGAAGGTCGAAACCCGAAAATAAAGTGCGCAAGAAAAATACACAAGAAAATTGCCCTACCAACATTTGATCGACCGATCGGTCGATCGGCAGAAGAGGAAATCGGGCAGAAGGCAATTCGGTCGATCGATCGAATGCTGCCAAAAACTGGCAGTAGGCAAGTCGGTCGACCGAAGTATGCCAGAAAGCGGCAGAATGCCTTCAGTCGCTCGGCAGTCGCTCGGTCGGTTGACCAAACGATCGACCGAAGTATGCCAAAAAGTGGCAAAATGCCTTCGGTCGCTCGGCGATCGGTCGACCGACGATCGACCGAGCATTCCCAACAGGCAGAAAAATGCTCGTTGACGACACCTTGAGTTTGGGGGGTTATAAATACCCACCCAAAACTCTCTCCCAACCAGTTGTTGATGCTTTCAAGCCTTAAAGAGTGATCCTTAGCATCTCCTAAGCTCTTCCTTAATCAAATCCATAAAACCTAGCTCTTGATCCCTCATCCTCAAGTGTTCTTCATTAAAGGGGTCTTCAAGCTTGCTAGGCTCAAGAAGAAGAGGTGTTCTCGTTGTGATAAGTCACTTCACTCTCTTCTTGTATAGTACTAGTCTGTATTGACTAACCTGTATAGTACTAGTCTGTATTGTACTATTATTATACAGTATTTGGTGCACACATGTACTAGCATGTATAGTACTAGTATGTATTGACTAACTTGTATAATATAATATACTATAATATTATATTATATGTAATATATTATTAAATATTATATTATATATAATATATTATAATAATATATTATTATATATAATATATTATAATAATATAATATTATATATAATATATTATAATAATATAATATAATATATAATATATATAATATATAATAAATTTTATATTATATATATTATATATTATATAATGTAATATAATATAATGTAATATAATATAATATAATATAATATATAATAATATACACTATAATATTATATTATACGTAATATATTATAATAATATAATATAATATAATATAAAAAATTATATAATATATTTTATCATTAAAAATATTTCATAAATTAAAATTATTTTTTAAATATATTTTTATATATTTTTAAATTTTTGGTCGGAGGTAAAATGAGTATCCAAAATATTGAAAGTTCTAGTGCAGGCTAACGAAGAGCTTTGAAAGTGTATTACTAATACACCTTATGGCAACTTATGGGGTACTATTTTTAGTGTAGGTATTAGTTAATACACTTCCCAAACAATGTATAGTATTATCCTAATACTATACAGGAGACTTATACAGGTTACCAAACAGGCCCTAAGTGTCATCATGTTTCTAATCGATAAACTAGGTAACTTTTCATGTCCTATGGCTTTGAGTATTCCTAACCATGAAGTTTTACTTCTAGAGTTCACCATCCCCCTCCTCCTTGCTCGGCTGAGACTTGAGCAAGGCATGCCTTGCTCGGCCGAGCCTCCAAGGGTAGGAACAAAAGGGAAGGACTAACCTCAACCCTAATACCTTGTTTCCGATCTATCCTAATCAACACGTTGATCAAGTCACCCACCCCATGCTCGGCCAAACCATGATCATGGAGTTTTCCTTTGCTTGGCCGAGCCTATAGGCTTTAGGGGAAATGAGTTTCAATCTTCACATTCAAACAATAATCTACGAATACACTCGACATGGATTTAAGATCGTCCAGGGGGTTCTACATCCGTCAAGAGAATTGGGGAAAATTTTGGCATGACCTCTCCCCTTTTCCCTTGATTTCTCAGCCCCTAAAAGTCAAAAATCAGACAAGAAAACTACGAAGATTCGACGAATAACAATTCAAAATAGTGATAGGAAAGTCAAGATACCAAGAATCGATGGAAACTCGCGAGAAATCGATACTTAGCAGTTTTAGGGGTTCGGCTACCCGCCTCCCCCAATCCACCGAGAACAACCACTCACCTTTGCTTGAGGAAGAAGAAGAAACGGACGTTGGCGATCTCGAATCTTCCGACGACGACACGATCTCCAGCCGACCAAGATCTCCCCTCCCTCTCTCTCCCTTCTCTCTTGCTCGGGCTATGTGCGGCTCCAACATGAGCCGCACGGCTCAATGATAGGAGATTTTATTCCCTCATCTACAATGACTTAATTGCCCCTTTAATGACTTAACCTTGACTCGACTCAGTCTGAGTCCGACTTGGGTTCCGATTCTATCCGCAACTCGAGTCGATCTTAACTCAATTAAAGCATCAATGCATAAAAGGAAAGGGTCATTTAACCAAATTTAAACTTCATACTTTCATTAGTCGAGTTATACCTTCTACTCGAGGCGATTTTTGGGTCTTACAATAAAAATCTATATCACATTCAACATACGTTGTCTCTTTCACGCATACCCCGACATTCAAAGCCTTCTTCGTAAACGCATATTCAACCGTGTGACATTTATACCCATTAACAAAATATCCGCTATAACACGACACTAGTCGCGATGGTCCAACTCAAATATTTTCTCATCTATTTGACACAATTGTACGTATTACTCAATTGTCGAACGTCCATCTGAATGTCGAACTCCCCTGTCGTCGTTACATGGAAGACGAAAAGGTAGGAGGGAAAAATTGCTCCAGCTTGCATATAATTTCAACAATATTACTTTCAAGTGTTGACATATTTTCGACTCGAAGGACATTTGCACAAATGTTTCTAAAAAACATACTTAATTCTGTCAACAGACCCCAAATATTATCAGGTAGAAGATCTCAGAATGTGATCGAAAGCAATCTCTGCATGAATACATGACAATCGTAGCTCTTCATCGTTGATATTTTGCAATCATCGACGTTCACACATCGAGATAAGTTTGAGGCATATCCATCGGTAATCTGAGTTCTTTGATCCATTGACAAACATCTTTCATCTGTTGCTTATTTAACATATACAAGACATTCGGCTTCAGATATTGTCTGTTGACCTCTTGTAACTCCAACACCGGTCTCTTATAAAGTATTTTAAAATCATGTCGGACCTTCAAATTATCTTTATTTTCCCGGAAACATCCATCAAAGTGTTAAAATTATTATCAAACACATTTTTCTCAATGTGCATGACGTCCAAATTATGTCGAATCAGTAATGAACTCCAATATGGCAATTCCTAAAAGATACTTTTTTTCACCCAGTTATGTGTTTGACCAAAGCCCGACACTCTATCATTTGGACCAAAAGTAATATCTGGAAGCAATGAAACACGTGCTAACTCATTAGACAACATCGGTGGTGGCTCATCTCTTTCGACTCTGCCCTTAGTAAATTTATTACGATATTTTGATACTAATGGTTAGCCGATAGGAATCGATGATGACAATCAAAGAATGAGATTTTTCGTCAATTATGAAGATAGAATGATTTAGAGTGTTCCTTACAATATGGACAAGAGAGCCGGCCGTGCGTGCTCCAACCAAACAACATGTCGTAGGTAATCATTGATTTTTAAGTAAAGTTTTGCTTCCGGTGACAATCATAAGTGACAGCTCTCCCAGTCCACAAAGTTTTGAATTCATCTATTAGGGGTCCGAGAAACACATCAAATTTTTTTCGCGGGCCCTTAGGACCCGAAATAATCATTGAAAGATAAATAAATTCATCTTTCATAGACATTGACGGCGGCAAATTATAAACTCTTAGCAGCACTTGCCTAACTAGATAAGGTGTTGCCGAATGACCAAACAGATTAAAACCATCAGTGCACAATCACAATATGATATTTCTAGTATACCTAGCAAATGAAGGATAACATCTATCCAAATGTTTCCATGGTTCACTGTCGGATGGATGAGTCATTATTGTATCATCACGACTTTCTTACATGCCAACTCATAATGTAATATAATATAATGTAATATAATATAATATAATATAATATATAATAATATACACTATAATATTATATTATATGTAATATATTATAATAATATAATATAATATAATATAATATAAAAAATTATATAATATATTTTATCATTAAAAATATTTCATAAATTAAAATTATTTTTTAAATATATTTTTATATATTTTTAAATTTTTGGTCGGAGGTAAAATGAGTATCCAAAATATTGAAAGTTCTAGTGTAGGCTAACGAAGAGCTTTGAAAGTGTATTACTAATACACCTTATGGCAACTTATGGGGTACTATTTTTAGTGTAGGTATTAGTTAATACACTTCCCAAACAATGTATAGTATTATCCTAATACTATACAGGAGACTTATACAGGTTACCAAACACGCCCTAAGTGTCATCATGTTTCTAATCGATAAACTAGGTAACTTTTCATGTCCTATGGCTTTGAGTATTCCTAACCATGAAGTTTTACTTCTAGAGTTCACCATCCCCCTCCTCCTTGCTCGGCTGAGACTTGAGCAAGGCATGCCTTGCTCGGCTGAGACTTGAGCAAGGCATGCCTTGCTCGGCCGAGCCTCCAAGGGTAGGAACAAAAGGGAAGGACTAACCTCAACCCTAATACCTTGTTTCCGATCTATCCTAATCAACACGTTGATCAAGTCACCCACCCCATGCTCGGCCAAACCATGATCATGGAGTTTTCCTTTGCTTGGCCGAGCCTATAGGCTTTAGGGGAAATGAGTTTCAATCTTCACATTCAAACAATAATCTACGAATACACTCGACATGGATTTAAGATCGTGGAAAATATCAGTGGAAAATAATCTTTGAAGCCTCGGTATCAGTGGAAAATATCGAAGCACCTTAAACGGCATATTTTCTATCGGGCCGATTTCTTTTTCTTGTAACGAGGATGTTCACATACCAGACATTTATCCAACAACATATTTTCCTTATAATATAAAATGCAATTATTTGGGCACGCGTGTATTTTTCGTACCCAAGCCCCAATTTTCTCATCAACTTTTTAGTCTTATAAAAAGTTGGCTCAAACCTATTATCTGTAGGTAGCATTCCATTAATCAATCCCGCAATCCGATCAAACGCAACCCCGCTGATATTACAATCGGCCTTGATGTTCAGGAGTTGCGTCATTGCCAAAAACTTAGTGTATTTAGGACAATTCTCATATAAAGGTTCATCTGCAGCTTTCAACATCTCGTAAAATTTTGCGGCTTCTTTATTCGGCAATTCAATCTCTACCGCAGGTTGTACTTGGTGGCAATTATGTGATATTAACACCCATAGTATCTGGGGGCACTAACGTCTCAGTAACTGGCCTCTCGACATTATCATTCAAGTGGAATTGACCGCCAAGATTATCAAGTATCATAGTATTATATGGATTAGATGGATTGGATGAAGATACACCAGTAGAAGAAGATTGACCATGTGTTTGAACGACAAGATTGCTCGACGTCCGGACTTCACGTGACTCCCCGTGATAAGTCCATAGAAAATATCTTGGTGCAAATTCTTCGCTATACATATGTAGAGTGATAGTTTCCCGATCCAAAAATAGTGCACTCGTGCAATTACGGCACAGACATCAGATTTTATCACCACTAACGAATTTTCGATTTGAATAGGTGAAATTTAGGAAGTAAGTTATGCCTAATCGAAACTCATTCGTTAAAGCTCCACGATTAAAAGGTCGGTACATCCAACTTCGATCGTCCAACATGATTCTGTCAATCAATGACAATATTTTCAGTTAATGTCTTTAGGTGAGATGGTCCTATTCCATTAGGGACTTATGTTATTCATATTGCACTAAGTATTTCTTTTATGTGTTAATTTTATTCTAAATTTCGGCAGCATCTCCATACAGTTCTCCGAATACGCATATCATCTGGGCGCATATCTGAGAAAAAGGGAGATATAATAGCCAAAATTTATGAATGAGTTAACGATTAAAGAAATAACTAAGTGCAATGTGAATAACTATGTTCCCAAATTGTCCAATTAGGGACAATTTTGTAGTCGAAATGGCAATACTAGAAAGGGTGAATAGTGTGTTATCTAATTTTTAAGCCTAAATTCGATTTTGCTCGTTTGATTACTTATTTAGGCAATTTACGATTGAATGATTTGATGCGGAAGCGATAAATAGTAAAGAAATTAATACAATCAATAAATTAATGCAAACACGCGAATTTATAGTGGTTCGGCCCCAATGTCTACTCCAGTACCTAAGCACCCTGCTTAGGATTTCCAAACAAGGTTTACTAGATTAATTCTTGTGTCCCTTACAATGAGGACTTTAACTCGAAGAGTCGCACTCTCGACCTAAAGCACTTCCACACCCAGAAGTCTCCGCATTCTTATCATCAAGAGCACTCTTCCACCTCAACCCTAAGGGACAACTCGACTAATCCTAATAAAAACTAAGTTTACACAAGTGGCTTTACACCTTCACAACAAGGTAACCACTTCCACACAAGACCTAACAGCCTAGGTCTATCACACGCTCCAATTCAAATAAAACAATGTCCAAATAACAATTAAAATACAATCAAAAGAGCTTAAGAAATTAGAGAGGAACCACATCTCTTTTCCAAGTCTTCAACGCCTTCAACTCGTCAAGAGGTAGAGCTCGTATTAAAACACGAGTTGAGGAAGAAAGCTGGGTGCTTGAGAAAATGTTCATGAAAGAACAGAGCGCCACTGATCGATGCTTTGAAGGCTCAAATCTCCCTTTTAATTTCTCAATAAAATATGTAAGAATCAAGGAAAAAGATTAAAGGAGTTAGATGAGGTATATTTATACCCTCACGAAGAAACGATAGCTCAACGGAAAGAAAACTATCCATTGCAGATGCTCAGTCGATTGGCCGGTCGACCGATCAATCGACCGCTTGATTGACCGCTGCCATTTTCTCTCTATGCGGTTGAGCGACGGGTCAACCGCCAGAAGCAACTCTGCATTTCCATAATCCGATCAACCGCTCGGTCGACCGACGCAAGTTACGTCTTCAGCTATCCGCAGTTTGGTCGACCGACGAAGCTGCTGCCAATTTTTGGCCTCAGTCGGTCGACCGCCCGGTCGATTGAAGTAGCTACTGCCGCTTTTTACCCCTATTTGGTCAACCACCTGGTCGATCGAACATAGGCTGAAATTGTTTTTTCAGCCATTTTTCTTTCGCGCTTCATTTCCGGGTCCCGGCTTTCAACAAGCATCAACTTGGAGAGCTTAACATTTAATCTTTGGACTCGTCCAATGCGAGTTTGGTGCACTCGTCGAGCTTCGAGAAATTTTTGCGACGAACCCGAGCGTGACTATCAATGTCCTTCCGATTTTCTGATTTTTCTAATCGAGGACATCGAACACTAACCGATATGGAACCTGAAAGATTTCTCAATGAAATATTAGTTCCATGTTTGTTATCATCAAAACTGAGATTAAGACCAAGGTTGAAAATCTAAAGCTAACAATCTCCCCCTTTTTGATGATGACAAACATCCTTAAGAAAATATATACACTAAAGCATAGAGGATATCATCTAAGGGATTTCTCCCCCTATCAACATGCATATCTATGAAAATAAACTCCCCCTATCTATATGCATGGATTTCCTATATTTTTCTCCCCTTTACCTATAATTTTCACCCAATTTACTTATAATTTTCTCCCCGTTTACTTATAATTTTCTCCCCCTTTTGACATCAATCAAAAAGGACAAGAAAGGTCAATCTAGTCAAAGGGATGAAAAACAAATATTTTTTCATGAAATTGAGACTCTAAAGTTATTTTTCATGAAACATGAAAATCTCAACCAAATGGATGGAAAATAAATATTTAATATGTAACTTAAATCATACATGATAGCAAAGAGTGATAAATAGAATCCAAACCTAAATCATGTATGCACTCAAGTATGAATATTTTCATGAATATTGTTTCTTTTTCATAACATTTTTTATTTCATTCAAACTTTCAAAATATAAAGATATATTCATACGAAGCATGTATATCAAGTTTGAAATGAAACTAATGTCATATAATCAAAATATGAACTTAGCACGATTTCATTCAGTGTGGGCTTGAAAGCATGAAAATGGCTAAGTATCAAATTTTACTATCTACTCATGGTTTCTCTATCTTAGGCATCTAGGCATCAAACATGAGTGAATCTAAATATATGAATCAAGTTTGGGCTGAAAATGAGGTTTCTAAGTCACTTTTTGACATAGGTCAAAGTATACTTTAAGTTTTCAAAAATCAAACTTTTAAATTCATACAAAATCATATTTTTGACGAAAATTTTTAAAACTTAACTGAACAAACTAGATTTTTCAGGGAATCTACAGGTTTAAGAATTAGTCAAAAATCAATTTCATATAAATTCATAAAATTCCGGAAAGTCCAGGGGCAATTTTGTAAATTTTAAGTACTTTTTTCAAAAGTTGTCAATTTTGCTTCAAACTTTCCAGTCATCGCTGAATGATCATTTGAAATGCATGTGTCAAGTTTGAACTCAAAATGAATTTTCAAAGTTCATTTTTCAATCGATTTCGATTTCAACCAAAAACTCATTTTTTCAAGATATCGCTCAAGATATCAAAATCATTTTTAGAAATGATTTCACTCAAAGAATAGTGAGAATGATATTAGAAATGAAATCAAAATGGTATACAGAAGCTTTCATTTGATGTTTCCGATGAAAAATCAAAGTATCGAAAGATTGATATTTCAATAAGATGATACTTTGTGTTTTTTAAATCCAACTTCAAAATTCCACTATAAATCAGATTCCTGATGAAACTTTTTGAAATTTTTATTGAAGAAACTAGATTTTTTAGTGAAAGTGTAGTTTCAAGAATCAGTTAAAAATGATTTTTCTACATTTTTTTAGAAATAACTGAAAATACTAAATTTTCAATAGCATTTTCGTAATTTTTAGTTATTTTTAAAAAGTGCTCAGTTTTTATTCAAACTTTTATGACACCACATAATGGTCATGTAAAGAGTGTATATCAAGTTTGAAATAAAAATTATATCCTTAAGTCAAGATATCAACCTAGCATGGTTTCATTCTAAACTAAACTAATTATCATGAAACTTGTTAAGTGTCAATCTTATCATTTACTTATGGCTTTTCAAATTTACACTTATGGATACCTAACATGAGTAAATCTAAACATGTTCCTCAAATATGGATTAAAAATGAGACTTTTAAGTCAACTTGGTCCAAAAGATATTTTCATGAAACCACCTCTATGTCATTTTATCCATATCCATATGAATTTTTCATTCTAAGTGCATGGAAACATGTCATACCTATTTTTAAACATGTTTATGAAGTTTGGACTTAAAATCAAGTGTCCAAGTCAATTTGTTGACTTGGGTCAAACTTTTTCAAGCTTAAGTCCTCTAAATTGAACTAGTTTTCAATTTGCTCAATCTCTTATAAATTTTCAATTTTAAGCAAATGACAATTAATCATTAACACACATAAACATGTTCATCCAATTTTCAACTTAAAATGAAGTCTCTAAGAAAAATTTCAACCTAGAGCAAGTTTCATTCAATCAAGATATCATAAAATTGCCTAGATATCAAAATTTTACCTACTCATGAAATTTCATATATTTATCATGCAAAAACAATCATGAGTATAGAGACATCATTTAAGCATAAGTATTCAAATATTATACTAAGATTTTTGCAAAATCAAACTCATACCTTATTCTTAGAAATTTTGCCAAACTTGTCTTTTTACTTTTCAATTTTCTTCATGATAGCATAGCCTTCCATTAATGTTTCCAACTTGCAAGTAGACTTCATTAGTAGATTTCATGAGAATAAAGCTACTAGCAAGCAAACCAAACCAAATAGCAAAGAATCAAGTATCATTTTCAAAGTCCACTTTGCTAAATAGTTTGAAATCTGTTTCAAAATATATTTATTATGAATCCGAAACGAAATGAGAGATCTCAAAATATAAAATTTTAAAACATAAGATCTTCAACCCTTCCTATTGGTTGAAAACCGAAAGGCCACAATAAGCCTACGATTTAAAACCGCAAGGTCGCATGAGCCCATTACAGGCTACATAGGTCTCCGAAGAGACCGGGAAATCAAAATCAAAAATTATTTTATAAAACAAATCGATAACGCGAAGATCAACTAGAATTAAGAATAGTATCATAGTCTTCAACTAAGGTAAAACAATACAAGTTGGAAGATGATACCAGAATAGTTTTGATGCCAACTTTACCGAAGGCATCAAGATGACTTGAAGTTGCAACCTCTTGGAGATTTTTTATTTGAATCAAAGTCAACTTCAATTCTTCAATTTCCTTTACCCTTGTGTGGTTGTTCCCCCTACAAAAGAGCATGAGGCCTTTGGTACCCAAATAGCTTTGGGTTCTTGGGGGTTAGAGGGCTTAGCTACTCAAAGTGTCTTAACACCACTTGGGTTCATCTTAAATACACAATCATATATAGCATGCCCATAAACACCACAACAAAAACAATGTCCATGAAACTTTTTATTTTCTCTATGGACATGTGATTTATCACTAGAATGCTTGACATGTGAGCTATAATGAGGATGAGGTTTAATGGTAGAATGCTTAGCATGGGAATGATGATGAACATTGGCATTCTTTACATAAGCATTTTTCATTCTAGTGTTCTTAGTAGATGAGGCATTTTTGAATTCATTTACTTTCTTATTCAAGAGAATAACCTCACTTTTCAAATCATTCATTGATTTTTGAATAGCATGCAATTGAGTTTTTAACATGTTATTTTCATTTTTTAAATTATCATTTTTAATTTTGAAACCATTTTTCAAGTTTTCATTTTAAGCTTTTATTCCCTAAGCTCAAGTTTTAACATATCATGACAAGGATCAAATGAGCTAGATTCTAATTTCTTATTTTCTAATTCTAGAGCATGCACATGTAAACTAAGTCTAGAATTCTCATTTTTAATCCTTTTGTTTTCCTTATCCTTTTTCAAGAGTAAGGCATACATAATTTTATACTCATCCATCAATTCATCAAAATCATGAGAGCTAGATGAGTTAATACTATCATTATTATTAACATGACTAGAAGGAGAGGAGAGTACCTCATTATTATCATTCATGAGGCAAGCTTTTGATGTGGCTTCATAGTCATGGCAAGAGGATGCTTCACTTGAGTGGAATGAGGATGTGGAAGCATTCGACCTCTTCTTTGCCTTGTTCTTCATGGAAGGGCAATTTTTCTTCACATGCCCCTTTTCCTTGCATGCATGGCACACTACCTTCCTTTTTCGGCTCTTGGAGCTACTCCTTTGACTAGAAGAGCTATGAGCATCAAAACCAAGATTAGTGGTAGGTGAATGACCATTGTCATCACTACCTTCATTTGAAGTGTCAATCTCTTCGGTCTTATCACATAACATGTTTAGAGTTGCCCAAATATCAAAAGCCGAAGTACCATGCATGATCTTTTCAAAGATATTATTTTCACAAGAACAATATAAGCAATTTGTTGCCTTAGCATTTAATTCAAACATATTAATTTGTTCTTGGGTCCATGAATCCATATTTTCCTTAGGTTCAATATATTTGATTTTTACCATGTTGTAAACACCTAAACCTTGAGTCTTTAGAAAGGTGTACATCCTAGACTTCCAAAGACCAAAGTTCGATTCATCGAACCTAGGAGGTATAGATGCAACCAACTCTAGTGCCATTTTCCGAATCGAGGCTAGATGTAGAGGAGACGGTGAAATCTCAATCTACCACCCACTCTGATACCAATTGTAGTCGAAATGGCAACACTAGAGGAGGGGTGAATAGTATGTTATCTAATTTTTTAGCCTAATTCTGATTTTGCTCGTTTGATTACTTATTTAGGCAATTTATGATTGAATGATTTGATGCGGAAGCGATAAATAGTAAATCAATTAATACAATCAATAAATCAATACACACGAATTTATAGTGGTTCGGCCCCAATGCCTACTCCACTACCTAAGCACCCCGCTTAGGATTTGCAAACTAGGTTTACTAGATTAATTCTTGTTTCCCTTACAACGAGGACTTTAACTCGAAGAGTCGCACTTCCACACCCGGAAGTCTCTGCCTTCTTATCAAGAGCACTCTTCCACCTCAACCCTAAGGGATAACTCGACTAATCCTAGTAAAAACTAAGTTTACACAAGTGGCTTTACACCTTCACGACAAGGTAACCACTTCCACACAAGACCTAACAGCCTAGGTATATCACACGCTCAAATTCAAATAAAAAAATGTCCAAATAACAATTAAAATACAATCAAAAGAGCTTAAGAAATGAGAGAGGAACCACAGCTCTTTTCCAATTCTTCAACGCCTTCAACTCGTCAAGAGGTAGAGCTCGTATTAAAACCCGAGTTGAGGAAGAAAGCTGGGCGCTTGAGAAAATGTTCACGGAAGAACAGAGCGCCACTGATCGATCCTTTGAGGGCTCAAATCTCCCTTTTAATTGCTTAATAAAATCTGTAAGAATCAAGGAAAAAGATTAAAGGAGTTAGATGAGGTATATTTATACCGTCACGAAGAAACGGTAGCTCAACGGATAAAAAACTATCCATTGCAGACGCTCAATCGATTGGCCGATCGACCGACCGATCGATCGCTCGAGCGACCGCTGCCATTTTCTCTCTGTGCGGTCGACCGACGGGTCGACCGCCAAACGCAACTCTGCGTTCCCACAATCTAGTCGACCACCCGGTCGATCGACGCAAGTTGTGTCTTCCGCTATCCGCAGTTCGGTCGACCGATCGATCGACCGACGAAGCTACTGCTAATTTTTGGCCTCAGTCGGTCGACCGCCCGGTCGACCGAAGTAGCTACTGCCACTTTTTACCCCTATACGGTCGACCGCCTGGTTGACCGAACCTAGGCTAAAATTGTTTTTTCAGCCATTTTTCTTCCGCCTGGTCAGAAAAATGGTCGACCGCCCGAGCGCCCGGTCAGATATTTTCACGATGAACCCGAGAGCGACTATCAATGTCCTTCTAATTTTCCAATTTCTTCCGCTTTTTCCGATTGAGGACATCGAACACTATCCGATATGGAACCTGAAAGATTTCTCAATGAAATATTAGCTCCATGTTTGTTATCATCAAAACCGAGATTAAGATCAACGTTGAAAACCTAAAGCCAACAAATTCAAGGGTTGTACGTCTTATAAAATATCATCTACTTCGTTTACACGAACACACTACCCTCGAACAGATTTAAGGTTTTGTTAAATTATATCCGACACGTCGATGCGTACGTGAAACTTATCAACTCGTCGAATGGATGATTATTTTCTAAATTTATTGATGTCGTCGCGAGTCCACAGTGACGCGAGTACACGGTGAACATCAGTGCGAGTCCTTAGGTTTTGGCCCCAACGTCAACGCCAGCGTCCATAATGGTTTACTTTTATTGGCTCGACTATTAATTGGACTAATAATAATGGAATTAACACTAAATAATACTAAAATTAATATTTAACTTTAATTAATAGATTAACATTAACAATAAATAAAATAAATTAATCATAATTAATTAGATAACATGAACAGCAAATAAATAAATTGATTAAACCCTAATCAATAAAAAAAATTAATTAAACCATAATTATATAATATTAATATAAATTAAAAATTATATTAGGATTTGATTTGATTAGGGTTTAATCAAACCCTAACCCGGTTTTAGCAAACACCTATTTCGGCGTCTGCATCTAGTGTCCCATGTGTTGGTGAAATGGCCTACACTATAGGGGGGTGAATAGTGTGTTAACTAATCTTTTAGCCTAATTCCGGTTTTAATGCGTTTCTTTGATTACTTAAGCAAATTGCAATTTGTCGACTAAATGCGGAAGCGATTCATAAAGCAAATTACACAAACAAAGATAAACAATGCTAAAGTTAGATTTATAATGGTTCGGCCACAATGCCTACTCCACTACCTAAGCACCCCGCTTAGGATTTCCAAACTTGACCTTACTAGATTATGAGTGTTTCCTTACAATGAGGAATTTACACCGAAGAGTCTTCGCTCTCAACCTAAGGCACTTTCACACCCGAAAGTCTCTGCCTTCTTACCGATAGCACTCTTCCACCTCAAACCCTAAGGTATAACAATCACTAATCCTAGCAAATCAATCTACCCGGTGGACTTATGCCTAAAACACAAAGGCTACCACCCAATCTAACAAACCTAGCAACCTAGGTTTACACAAGCTCAAACAACAAATACTTAGCTCCAAAAGAAACTCTCTAGTCCTCTTGATGCCCCAAGATGATGAATCGATGGAGCTTGAAGGCTATATCAAGAAGTGGAGAGGTAAAACTAGGATTTCACCAAATAATGGCTCAATGAAGGCTTGGGAATGACCAAGGATGGCTCAAGGGAGTATAAGATCAACATGGAAGGTAGTCAAGAGCTTGTATTTATAAGCCATGAAGGAAGAGAGCCAAAACAACTCACCCAACAAGCAAATTTTTGCCCGTTGGCGCACCCGGTCGGTGGCCGGCTAATGGTCGGTCGACCGGCCGAGCGACCGGCCATCGACCAGAGCTCACTATCAATTTTTGAGCTATGTCGATCGGTGGTCGGCTGATGGTCGGTCGACTGGCCATCGACCAACTATCGACCGACACCTAGAAAATAGCCTAGTTTTGGTTGATTTTTCTACTCATTGTTCATTTCTGGATTTCATCTTCACCAAGAAACATAAATATTATATAAGGATTACCCCCCATTTGGATTTAATAAAAATATCTAAAAAATCAAAATTGTTAAAAAATCAAAATCTAACTTTTGGAGTCTAGTACAAATCTTCGAAAATTAAAAATTTTATAATCTCCCAAGTCAAGTATGCATAGATTAAAGGCTTCCAAAAATTCCTTTAAAATATGTTGTTGACTAGTTTTTACCTAAGGAACAATTACCGAGACTTTTGATGCCAAGAAAATATCTAGATCATATAACCCTCCAAGAAGCTCCCTAGGCTTAGTGAATTTCAGTGTCGTTTCTGGGTTTTCATATTTTGGGGTTCGGATTTAGTTTTTGGACTCTTTGCATCATAAAAGAGGATTGCATATTCATTCTAGACACCCTAGACCTAAACTTTATCTTCCAGAAGAATCTCGAGCATCGACAAGCGTCCTTGCCAATTTCTCCGATTTTTCCGATCGCGAGTGTCGTGGCTGTCGATGATTCTAACATTTCTAGTAGTAGAAGAGCCTCTCCCCGGGGCATTAGTGAAAGACACCCATAAACCCTTCTATGTCCCCTTCGTTTGGAAGAAAGAGAAGAACACATTAAGGCTTGGCTAATCCCGAGACACTTCATCAGGATTTCAAAGCAGCGAATGAAAGCTTAGATGTTCGGATGCAACTGAGTTGCGCGGGGCAACATTCGCTTGAATTAACACCCGACACTCAAATTCGATAAACGGTAGTCGGACCCTCGAGGTCTTTGAACATTGTTTGATACACGAAGACGAATTCAGGGTTCATCCTATGGTGATAAACACTATCCTTCAGAGAACAGTGAAGACAAATGAAGGCTTCCTCCTCATCCCATTGGGATATCAATACGCTCTTCCAGAAAGATAAAATACTACTAAAGCTGGTCATGACCGAACTTTGTCGTCGTATTTCATCGCGGACAATGAAAATAGATATTTTATTGTATGGACGCAAGGATGCTAATTATGGTTAAATGGGTTCTACCTTTTTGCTTTAGTAGGTGTATGAGCTACACTTGAGAACACATCAAACTTTGCATTTTAAAAGGAAAATGAAATATATGGTTGATGTTGGCTATTTCATGTTTTGTTATTGGCGGCTGTATATAATATACTAATGGTTGGCTGAGTTTAGGTTTTCTATATGGTTTGATGGTTGATGGTGAAGTGAATTATTTTGGTTGAGTTGCTGTTTTTGTTGATGACTATTATTGATGGTTGATGTTGGCTATTTCATATTATGTTATTGGTGGCTATAATATACTAATGGTTGATATTGGCTATTTCATGTTATGTTATTGGTGGCTGTAATATACTAGATGTTGGCTATTTCATGTTTTGTTATTGATGGTTACGCATAATTGTTGGTTATGGAATTGTTGGACATGCATATTTGTGGCATGGGTAGCATTTTGGTTATGCAGAATTATGGCTTGGGTAGCTTTCTCTTGGTTCATGTGTTTCTAATGTATGATGTGTTTATTGGGATGTTCTTCTAGTTTGTTGTAAGTGTAAGGGCTAGTTATTTAAAGCGATCATTTAATGATATTTTGCAACTTTCAACAATCCTAAATCAATATTTGTCCATAAACTTTTTTTTACTTTTCAAGTTTTTTCCCTTTCGAGCAACTTTCAATTTGTTGTTGCTGATAATTTTGAACTTCTGTTACTGGTCTGATCTTTCATTTTGAGCTTTTGTTAAAATCTGATGTGGTTTAAAGCTTTAAAACATGTGTTATTGGTCTAACCCTCGGGAAAAGTACTATTACCTGGAGGCCAAGACCCCCAAGAAATAGTCCTAGGCAAGCATGAGCATTCCATGGATAGGTTTCTAAAGCGGTATGATATAATTAATAAGGAACACAATGATGAAGCTTGAAGAGATCTTCACAAATCATGTAAAACTATATTTTTAGAATCTGTCACAACCTTATCAGGAATTTATTATATTATATGAACATCAATCTGAAATACAAAATATCGTCCCTAATTCATTAAAAAACAAGAAAACAAAACAGAAAAAGACAGTAAAACCAGGAATGCTGGTTTTATATTGATACAAATGAATATCCTGATATTAACTCCAGCTCTTTCTATAATCAAATATCCTTCTATTCACTCCAGCTCGATACAAATGAATATGTCTGCCTACAGCAACGCTTAACCTAATCTCACTTTTAGCTGTTACTAAGTACACATCCCCCTCCAAGACCTGTTCCTCAACTGCAGAACCCATCTGCATTCTGCCTTCGCCAGCAACAACAATGAATATAGATGGTCCTGGTATGGCAGAGAACACAACAGACTCCTTAGCAAGCTTAGAAAATTTCATTCTAAGGAAGATTAGAACGTGGTAACAGAAAACCCTTAAAATAGTAGCATTACTTAGCAAGCTTTAGTAACTAGACAAAAATATTTTCATGACCATGCAATTATAAAAAGATACCGCCATGTGACAAAACCATTACCTGGAAAGCAATTATTCCAAATAAACTTAGAACACATTTACCAAAAGCTTTGGAGGGATACTGTGTAAAACTACAACACTGATAAGATATAATGACCCTAGTCCCTGGCCGGATATTTCATAGAGAAAACTAGTTGCCAAAGACTCTTAATTTTACAAGAGAGTTAGCATACATATTGATTGACAACATACATAACCATCATAACATGTGCATAATTATAATTAAAATATATGGTTCTAAAAATTAAAATACACTAGTAGTCGGCCCGCGGCAATGCCGCGGGTTTTTCTTCATGAATGAAATATAAATACAAATTTAATTTTCTGTTGAAGCTACACAAAATAGGTAACTTGCTTTTAAGCCAAAAATTAACAGAATATTTTTAGTCACAATATATTGATGGTAAAGTAATCATAAGTCCATATGCATTTGTTACATCCAAAACAAAAACTATTGCAGAAGGAGGTCAATACCACACAACTTTTATATTTCACATAAGTTGTATATTGAGGATTAGATATAAACCAAAATAGTTAGTTGTCGAACGCCGACCCACCAAAAGTTCTAGTAAATTGCGATGTTTCTTTGTATGTGTCTTCATTGTCATTCTGAACCAAAATACTGCAAATGTAAATGGAATCATAATTAATATTAAGGCATAAAATATTTTAACAATGCATTAATTATAAAGTTCACCTTGTAAATTTAGCAACAGTCTAATCTTAGTCTAAAACTTGATTTCCATTTGAAGATGGATCAGCCGTCTTTGCTTTTTTTGAAACCTGCGATGATGGTTGTGATGAATCTATTTCGGAGTTTTCATCATCGTCAAAGGACAGTGATCGCTTGACATTTCTAAAGTAATTAATAATAAATTTATAATTGAATGATAAAGCAATTAATTTTATATGATAGATATATAAATTTACCTTTGCATTGAGCTGTGTGGAGTTTCATCAGTAAAAAGATCAACTTGTAAATTCGAATCTAACGGAGATGTTGTATGTAGATCATAAGCTGTTGTTTCCATAGGAGCAGGGGTCTTACATTCACTCTCAATTGCAAGTAGTTGTTCCTCAATATCGGATATCATTTTGACAATAAATGATAATGGCTTTCCTTCCATTTGTTTATTGCTGAGTGTAACGTAGAAGATCTTCTCCATATTTTTCACTTTTCTTGCTATAAACGTTGGTATAGTATTCTGTGTTGATGCATCAGAAGTCCTAATTTTTGCAGCTGGAATGTTAAAGAGTGATTCTGCAATATTTCCAAATAGCATAAAGCTTGCAACATTTGAACCACCGGTTACTCCATCAGTTACATAGAGATTAAGCTTGTAGCTATAGGATGAAGTTAGATATTTGTTGTAAGATCAACAACATTAATCCAAAGCCAAATGAACGTTTACATTAAATAACTTTGAAAGAAAATATTCTTACCTTTGAATATAAGACTTCATTAGACCACATCGATCACAATAATGTGAACCATTATATTCCATAATGCTCTTCTTGCATACCGGGCAGGCTTTGAATGACCAACCAGATTCAGTATTAATTTCCATAACCTTTGCCTTGCAAGAGAAAACCTTACCCTGTATAGTAGCGTGATTTGGAAAAAAAAGGTATTATATTGGTTGTTGTATCCTAATGTGATGCTAAATGTGTATTGGAATTTGACTAAAGTTAATTTACCATGTGCAAACATGAATTTAATTCTAACAGCTCAGATACCGTTTTATGCTGAATATTTTCTTTTGAATAGCCTTCTTCTGTATTTGTCCTTTCATCAATGATTTTGACATTAATTTGTTCAAATCTATAAGCAAATTCAGATTGCAAATATATTATATATAAAATTGATGCTAATTTTGATTAACCCAAGAAAATCAAAAGTGCATGTAAGATATTATAAAATAATATAATGTTATGAAAGGGAATTAAATTGGTGGGTTGATCCACCCACTACATTTGAAAATAAATTAAGCGATTGTACCTATCCTTGTATCCATCGAAAATTGGAATTTGTTCGTTAACAGCAATGATAGTTCCAGATGTTGTGCTCAACCAAAATTCTCCTACAATTTACTCAAATCCTTTTATTTCAGCATAAAATAATGTATCTAAATATACAAGCCTAAAGAAGTTTTTCAACATAGTTACCATTGAAGTTTCGAATAGACATTCCTTTGAAAGCTATGATGATAGGTTCAGCTTTCGCTTTCTCTAATATGAATTGGTCATCTAATTTTTCATCAAATGCTGGCCAGAGAACAGCCTTTGTTTTTGAATCACTGTAAAAGCACGAAACAAAAATGAAGATGTTAGATAGAAGAGAATTATTTGTGCAATCAATGTTATAGTCATTTATGTCTCATAGCTATGAGACTATTATTTTGATGCTAGCCTCATGTCTGTCAGTTCAAGGATTTTTGTTGGCATTGATGTTTTCTTAAACGACTGAGTTCTGGGATATGTTATGGCAGTGAGTTGTCCGATTGCATCTATTTTAGAAAACCATAAAGTTCATGTTAGTGTTTATGAAGTTGTTCCTATAAAATTTACACAAATAAAGAGTAAAACATTACCTATGAGTTGATTACTTTCTCCAGATCGATTTGGTATCATGTTGAAAGGAACAAAGTCATATATGTAAGCTGGGATCTCAATCGCAGGACCATCATAATTTCTGATGATGGTTTTGTCTGTGATTCGGATTGAAATGTCACCTGCTACATATCGATATGAACGCATATTGCTTTGCACCAAAAAATTTGCGATATAGATTATTTCTCCAATAGGAAATAACCACCGAATCCATCTTGCAACTATGGGATAAGATGTGGCTTGTATTGCATTGCCCTTGTATAAATTAAACAAAGATATACAATTGGAAAAAAATGTTAAAATAAGTATTAAGTAATTTAGTTTGCAACTAAAAGAAAACATCACATACTGTTTCATCAATGAGCAGTGCATCAAAGCTGATAGGGTTTGGTTTTGATGGAATATGAACATCCCAAGCATTCATTATTCGCACTCTCATAATTTGATTACCGGTGCGCTTTAGGTCTGAAATTAAGTTATATCGTTGTGTAGGATTCGAAGTCCTGTCAAATGCACCGATAAAAGTATCATAGAAATGTTATTTCAACTTCCATCATAATAACAACTATAATTTATTGCATCAAAAAATCAAAACCAGATAATATTGCATAACAATAATTTCAAAATATGTTGATGAAAAAACCTCAAACATCCTCAAATATATCTTTGTACACTATGTTTTTTGTGAAACCAGACTTCAGTGGATCATCATTGCCGATGAGAATTCGCAAATCCGAAGGGCTCATTACTCTAGAAATGGCGACATATAATTGGCCGTGAGAAAAAACAGGATTTGGAAGATATAAACCAACTTTTTTGAGTGTTTGTCCTTGGCTTTTATTGATGGTCATCGCATAGCATACTTTGAGTGGAAATTGTCTCCGCTTAAGTGTAAACGGCAATTTCAATCCTTTAGATGTGACTATTATTCATGGAATATGAGCCACATCGCCTATAAACTTCCCAGAAACAATCATTGCCTCTATTATGTTCTTTGCCAAACGTCTGACTATTAATCTTGTTCCATTACAAAGCCCTTTTGCTAGATTCAAATTCCGAAGCAACATGACAGGAGTATTTATTTTTAATATTAGTTGATGGTCAGGGACACCATTCATTTTGAGTGAGTTCAAAAACTCAGGAAGATACATAATAGAGGTTTCTTCTAAGTTACATTCTGATTCTGAAAGTGAGTCAAAACTTAAGTAAGTTTGATGTTCTCCTTGAACAAAAGACATAATATATTGATTAATTGAGTCAACAGTTTCATTGAGAGGAGTGACAATTATTCTTTCCTTCAAATATGATGGATCTGAATGATGATGCAAGAAATACGAATATATTTCAAAAAAGATTTGTTGGATTGGATCATCAATAGTTGAATGAGGTAAGGCTGAGGTATTGTTATCCAATCAGGTTGCTCTTCTTCAATAAATGAAATATTTGGAATTTGTCCATTTCCAACTTTCAGTGTCCAATCTGCAAATTTAATTAATTCTTCTCGCTCTAAACCTGTGATTTCTCGCGAAAAAAGTCTCATGTTTGTGGTTAGCGTGAATATTCTAAAGTGTTTCCACAAAGTAGATTTTGTGATGCATGAATCAATTGTTGCAGATATATCTCCATCAACAATGACAGGTAAGATTTGCCTGAAATCTCCCCCAAGCAACATTGTCTTATTTTCAAAGATTTTGTGATTTTCATGTTCATGTGATAAGCATATATCATTGAGAGTTCTATTTACAGCCTCAAAGAAAAATCGGTGCATCATTGGCGCTTCATCCCATATTATTAAATCTGTCTTCTGCAGTAAAGTTGCTAATTGAGTGCCTTTCTTAACATGACAAGTTAAATTTTCATCGATATCCAAAGGTATTTTGAACCTCGAATGAGCTGTTCTACCACCATGTAAAAGTAAAGCTGTTATGCCGGATGAAGCAACAGTTAATACTATCATTCCTTGTGATCTTAGTTTAGCAGCAATTATGTCATATAAATATGTCTTGCCTGTGCCTCCATGACCATAAACAGAGTAAGCTGCAGGTTGTTTCTTTACAACAGAATCAACAACAAAATGGAAGATTTCTTTTTGTTCAAAATTTGAGTATGATAATGGTATGTATATCTACTCTCCAATTCTTGAAAGTTATAGCTTAACTCTTCACTAAGCAATCTGTTCATTGAGGTATCAACAAAATCGGTATTTGGAAGAGGCAAATCAAAGTGAACTACAGATGATGAATATTTTTGTAACAGATCCTCCAGTGCAAGAAGAACATAATCTTTAAGTTGCTCATCTGACGGAGAAAATTGTGGAGCATGATGTTGCTTTATAAGTTTATACAATATGTCATCACTCATTAGATTCCAAGTATTGTCAAAAAGAGATTTACAGTCAGAGACGTCACAAAAAAGTAAGATTATGATGAAGAGATTTCTTAACTGTGATGAAGTAGCCCACGCAGCTGTGTCGTTGATTGCATTTTCCCATTCTTTGTCATCACCTAGTAACCCCAAAGCTTTGCAAGCAGATCTAAAGGAGTCATATATAATTCCATTGATAGTTTTTAGATCCTCAAAATTAAGATGAAGCACCTTTACATATGGTAAGCAACAATCTCAAGAAGTATAGTTGGCCAGCACTTGGATTAACATAAGCCAACCTACCAATTGTCTGTCCTCTCTTTCGCTTTCTCCAAATAGTTCATCTGGAAGCCAAACCCACTCAGTTGGGAAATCTAAGTAAGTAAGATGTGAAGCATCAGTTGTGGTTGCATTCACATTCATCCACACATGCAACATTGTCTTTTTCAAAAATGGATTGTTAAGTATATTGTGGATTTGCTGATTATCACGAAAAATGACTTGGTTCATGTTAGGAAGATTGACAGGTAAACGTTGAATAGCAGGATTCCTCTCATGAATAGGGAAATCAAAAATTCGCCATGCAGCTTCATAAGCAGATAAATATCGGCAGTCCAAATATTCCTTAATTTCATCGATAGGAACTTCCGCACCAGAACTATTGTTATTTGAGCACGCATATCCAAAAAATGAATGCGAAGCCTACTGCTGAGATGTTTCCAGCGATGGAGTGTGCAACACGACCTTAGCTCTATCTGGACCCTTGTACATGTATTTGAAGAGATATTTCATCAATTTTCCTGGAGTGCATATTTGCACATTGATGTGTGCTTGATACTTGACGAGTAAGTATATAAATGATGTGTGCATATTTGCACATTGATGTGTGCTTGAGAAATAGCTAAATGACCAATAGGATCTTGTATATAATCAGGAAGTTTTGCACTTATGATATCATCAACAATATCAAGCATCTTAGAGTTGAAGTCACCACCTAACCAAATGACCATATGAGCATGCGGTAAACCTCTCTTTTGAAATTCTATTGTATGCATATCTGTATGCAGAGAAAAAAATTTAATTGAAAGCGAAGGAGAAGTATAAAAGAAAGATTGAGAGAAGAAGATAGAGAAACAGTCACCTGCAACGACAGGTCCAAAAAAAAAAAAATTAATATCATCCTTTAATGCACGTAGCTTCATCTTGAAAATCCGACTCACAATGTATGGTTTGTCTTCCGGTTTATAGCCAACAACATGCTTGAAAGCATCCACAATCTCAAGCCATTTCGCGTTGCATGTAAATGTGATGAAAAGGCTCGGAAATCCATGAACCCTACAAACCGCTATTGAATCTTGATAGTTCCGAATCATGTTCCGCGGATTGCCGGTAACGCTAGAAGGCAAAATGATTCGTTGTCCTATCTGATCTGCAACTACATCCCCTCTCAAGTATGCATCTTCTACTCCATTCAATAAATCTATCCTAAGTTTATCTTGATTAAAACGAATGAATTTCAACCTACAATGTTCTATGCACGAAAAAGCATCAACCATGAATTGTTGCAACAATCTGCCTCCACACAGTAAAGTTGACATCTCATCAAATCTATGCATAAGCATGTATGCATAATACTCTCTCATAGTAACAAATCCCCTCTTAATTTTTTTGCGTCCTTGAATAATAGCATAAGGGATTTCAAGCTTGAATCCATCATCACCATATGGAAATAAGATAGGATACTGCATTGACATCAAAGAAGGATGTAATTCACTGACTCTTTGAAGTGTGTTGTCTTTGTGTTGTACAATAAGGTCTCTGTTACTTGTTTCACCGCTAAAATCTCCAACAATTAATCCTGCAACCTCATATCCTAAAGGTGCATCGTACTGTAGACCATTATTTCTTCTATCTCCAATAAGACGCAACTTGATAGGTTGAAAGTTAGAATCTATAAATCTATCCCTGACCATTCTAAAACATTTTGTAATTGGGTTAATGGAATCAAACATATCAATTAATTGCTCAACAACTTCCTCATTTATAATAGGACAATTTTCTTTGATAGAATCAAAGGCTGCAATTCTATTCTTAACTTCATTTTGAGTATCATATATGTACAGTTGAGCAAACTTGGGACTTTGACCATCAACCGGAAGAAGCGAACCAATTCTATGGTGAGTTTGACCTGAGATTTTAAAAATATAAGGACCTGGAGTTTTGTTGATGCCATCATCTACCTTCGCACCACAAGAAATGAAAGAAAACATTGAATTGTAGAACCTAATATTTTTTCTAAAATGCTTTGAGAGTGAGTCTCTACGTGGATCCAATAACTTTTGCAACAACTGTGGTGCTTTTTGATAATTTGGCAATTTAACTCTACCTTGTTGACAACATAAGCTAAATTTAGATGATTGTTTTTTAATATTTTTCTCAATTCTTTCTTCAAACCAGTTTGCAGACAAACAAAATTGACAAATGGAATCTGGATGCCCTAAGAAATGAGAAGAGTTCATCAAAGTGGAATGAGAATCATCTGTTATTTGGCAGAGAGAATCATTACACTCATTTTCACGATAAAAAATAGGAATTTCGTAAAGTGAATGGTTAGGATTCCCATTTAAATTAGAAGCTTGGTTTTCTGTAAATGAAGAACAACCATTTGCATCGGTCATATTTGATGATATGTTGATGTTTGAATCATCAAAGCGAGCAAAAGAAGATCTTCTACTAAACAAAGAAGTAGAAGGAAGTTCATTATGAAGGGGATCAATTTGATCATGATCAAAGGAAGATTGATTTAAAACATCTTGACAAAGAAAATCTCTAACCCTGCTAGATAATTTCTGCCGTTTGTTATTGTTCTCTGCCAAAGAACACCCTCTACTAAAAGAAGCGGAAGAAACACTGGGGCAAAACATCTTGACAAAGAAGAGAATCAATTTGATCAAGATCAAATTAAGGAACACTGGGGCAAAACATCTTGACAAAGAAGATCTCTAACTCTGCTAGATAATCTCTGTCTTTTGTGATTGCTTCAAGTCGGAATAGGGCTAATAGTTTTGTGTTCATTAATCGATGCAGAATTACCAGAATCATCATTTATAGGTAAACATTGTATGGAGCCACCATGTTGTCCAAAAGATCTTTCCTCTCTATCACGTTTGTTTTTCCTAATAATATAATAAATAAACAATGTAACATAAAACTATAATTCAATATTCATTTGGCATTTAAAATGCAAAACGCAACAATGCTATATAATAATTTATATGGATGCAAAGAAAGAAGGAAGAAAAGTTAAAGATAAAAAAAATAAAGAAGTTGTTAACCAAAACATAAAGCTTACATTTTTCACGAGCTCTATGATAATTTCGGTGATGGAATGAAGAACACCAAATGCCAACTTTTGTGAGTTCAATGGACTGCAACAGAAAATGGAAGTTATAAAATTAATATTGATAAGCATACATTATACGAGGACAAATGCTGAAAAATATATAACATTAAATGTGACAAAGGAAAAAGTTGTGGTAATAAAAATAATTGTCGACAAGAAGACACAGATGATATTACATTACTGAGTTATCAAAAATTGGAGCCCAAACAAAAGAGCATGAATGAACGATCAAAAGGAAATCAAATATTAGAAGAAAATAAGAAAAGGAAAAAAATGTAAAGTGATATAACCCAAGAGAAAAAGTATTTTTTTTTCAGAGAATAACCTAGAATATGAAAGATAAAAAAACACCCTGGTCTTTGTTCAACAACAGGGAGAAGCTAAACTTGCTAATTTGGTGTATGTAATATAATACCAAATTGCTTTATAAAAAAAATGACGACCATCCTAAGCACAAAAGTATTGATAGAACAATAATTCTCATTCAGCTTGACATGACCCAATCGGAATAGCGAGGAACATTAAACAACAATAATGAACCGTTCTAGCTAGAAAAACAAACTCAATTAAATTAAGTACATACATTGAGCTTGGGCACGTCTAGCCTAGTTTTCCCATCCACATATGTGATTCTGAGGAAATGAGTTAATTCTAAGATTTTGGTGAGTTAATATAACCAACGTACTGCATTTTAAGATTTCATTTATGGATCAAAAAATGAGCCAATTTTATTTGCATGTTGGATGAGGAGATGCATGTACTCATGTATTCTAATTGGCACAAGCTTTCCCTTCATGATCTAATGATCTAATGGACTAACTTATGTTATTCGTCAACCAAGAAGAAGAAATAGGCAGAGGAAAAGGGAAAAATACACACTGTGAACTTCTTAGAGCGCAAAAATGTGTCATCCATCTATGCAAAACCAAAAATTTGCACGTTGGCAAAGCAATAACCTTTTATACATAGTGTTTCAAAAAATAAAAACCTCCTAACATATCGAAAATTTAATTTTTTTTAGGGATTCAAAAACTCCATTTTGATAGCACAAAAGAAATTTCAGTTAACTAACATGAATGCAAATATTTTCTTTCCTAAGGAAAAACAATCAAATGGCAACCAAATTGCTGAGAAGTCCATGCAGAAAAATATAGTGTCCACCAAAGACACACCACTCAAACTCAGACATGAAAATCCCAAAATCAACATTTACACGCGTAGAACACCTAATTCCTAAGCAATCATCTTCATCATTCATTATCATTGACATAATAGTACAATCGATAAAAAAACAATATACCTAAATTCACATACCTTAAATTACATAGATCAGAATCTCAAGAGAGGAAGAAGAAGCAAATCGTAATTACTCGAACAACTGTAGTCACCGTGGATAAGGTTGCGATGAAGAAGGAAAAGCAACAAAGCCCCAAGCCACATGCTTTGATGCAAGGTTGCAAGAGAGACGAGGAGAAGTGTAGGAGTCAGGTGCCCATGGACTTATGGCGCTCGTAGTTTATTCGGAGAAATTGGACATCAACATTCAACTTTGCAAGCCGACAAATACTTTTGATTGACCTTGAACATGAAAGCTCCAAGTACATTAAAAGTTCATGTGCGTTGAACACAAAAGTTTCTTGTGCAACTCTGAAAACTGACAAATCAATTATTTTTTATAAAAATAAAGGGTTTTATTCACCATCACAAAGAGAAAAGAATAAAATAATAATCGCATCCGAGCTAAAAAGATTAAAAATTTAAAGTGAACAATAATTATACTTACTTGTTGGAGCAAGCATCCAATCACATCATCTTCATCGTTTCGAGTACGTTTGTCGGCGCCCTTGTCGTCTGAGGCCGGGGCAAGGGTGTAAAGAACAGGTTGGTGAGGCTAGGTGAGGGGATCGACGGAGGAGCTCCAATGGTGGAAGAGGAAGTCGTACCGTTGTCGATGATGACACTACACTCTGATTTCACTATAGCCGACGAAGGCGGCGCAGAGTCCATCAACGGTGGTCTCCCAATCGAGGCAGTGGACGAATAGCTTGCAGCGGGGCGGGATTGAGGTGCGTGACACGACAGACCTCTTCGAGGACAACAGAGTCGGAGAAAAAGGGGGAGGCGATGAGCTAATCCCTTGAGAGCGACTCCAGGAGATTCGGCACATCATCCTCATAATCTTGGGTGCGATCGTTGGTGTCCTCGTCGTGTGAGGTCGAGCCATCCGGGCAAGGGTGTAAAGGGTTGGTGAGACCGGGGATCGGCGGAGGCGGCCAACAACTCGTCTGCATTCTTGGCCCCTATACTGCTTCTTGGCCTCTAAAATTAATTATAATAAATTATATTCCTAAATTAAATAAAATAAATCACCATAAGTTGAAATTAAAGTGCCGGAGCAAGCATCCCATCATTTGTACGTTGGCTCAAAGACTTCACCTCCACATGGTGTGATTTTAATAGCGAGGCGACATGGTTCAATTTAAATAATAAAATGATATTTAAAAAGTCAGTCGAGGAACAGTAAATAGCAATAAAAATGAGGTAACAGGTTGAGAGCGAACCGTAAACAATAATAA
The DNA here is from genome assembly GCA_034359265.1 of Canna indica. Taxonomy (NCBI): domain Eukaryota; kingdom Viridiplantae; phylum Streptophyta; class Magnoliopsida; order Zingiberales; family Cannaceae; genus Canna; species Canna indica. The sequence goes on from CP136892.1 coordinate 21,064,865, forward strand.
AAGTGAGTTAACATGCTGAGATAATAAAAGTGAGTTGACACGTCGAAGAGTCACGCTATTCAAAAGCAAACAATAGTAATTAGAAACAGCAAACAACAGTAAGCATGAACAGTAAATAACAACAGCAAGAATGAACAGTAAACAACAGTGATGAACAGTGTCATCAGTTGCTCAAATAATTATTGTATATAATGTTTGTATGTCAGCATTAAACAATGTGTTTGTACGTCTATGTACTTGCGTGTCAGTCCTGCTCAGACAAGATTGTCTGATGCAGCTAGGGTTGTTCATTCGGTTCGAAGCGAATCGAACCGAATCGAATTTGATCAAACCGAAAAAAAATTTAAACCCGAATTCGAACCGAACTATACCTAAACCGATTTAACCCGAACCGAAATTATTCGGTTCGGTTCGGTTTTCAATCCGAAAACCGAAATTTTAATTATTTTAATTAAAAATTCAAAATTCAAAATAATTACTTAATACCTATTTAAATAATTCTGTTAAAAATTTAAAAAAAAAAATTAATTAGTTCGATTTTCGGTTCGGGTCGGTTCCCAAATTCCGAAACCGAATCCGAACCGAAATTCAAATTTCGGTTCAGTTCGGGTCAAAGAACCGAACCCACAATGGTTGAAACCGAATCGAACCGAACAATTCAATTCGGTTTTTCGGTTCAGTTCGGTGTGAACCGAACCATGGACAGCCCTAGATGCAGCCATACATTCAATGCATTCACCTGATATATAAGCATGGGGTTCATTTGGACCGATATAAATTGCTTCACCTGGGCTGAGCTTTACATAATTGGAGAAAAATGCCACCACAACACCAACATCAGCTTTGTATTGCTTCTCCAGCAGTAATACTAACTGCTCTTTCTCAATTAATGTCATAATATAATTGAAGCAACATAAACTATCAGAAAAGGGTGAACATTCAAAATATGAAAGGAATAGTTGCAAAACATATCACTAAGTACCAAAATAGCTAGCTGCAAATATGTTTCACTAACTAATGTCATTAGGTTTTGAGTCTTGTTGCTCTTTTTATTTTGGAATAATGTTCTTTTATAAGTTTATGGACAAAAGCTTTTTTGTTGGGCTTCAAATAGGATGCGACTACCATTTGATGCTTGACATTCATCATATAGCCCTATATTTTATTATGGTAGAATACCACCTCAATTTTTCAAGATATAGCAAATATAAATGACTATGAGGATATTATACTGAGTTGAAGTGAAGAAGACTACCGCATAAGCTTCGATATAATTGGAGTTATTTTGAAGTTGTATCTTGAATTTGACTAGCTATGAGAATGTATTTCCACGTTTATGTACGAAGATTTATTTAATTACGATTGTACTTGAATTACATGAAATAAATGAATGAAGTTGTTCTTGTGTTGTCTATTCTTGGTATTAGAATGAGTTGTAATTATGAATTATGACTTAGTCAAATTTATGACCAACCAAGTTATAATATAGATTTTGACTTAATCAATTTGAGCTAATTAACCAAAAATTATTAATTCACTTCGACAATTTAAACATATAAAAAATGTGAAATAATTTTTCAACACTTCATTCATTCTTCATAATATATATATATTAAATTGATAATATTTAAATATTAATATATATAATATATAATTACAGTATAATATTTTTTAATATTTAAATATTATCAATTTAAAAATAACTTATTAAAATTTTAATCCAATTTAAATATTATTCATAAAGTATAAACATATTTTTTATTTTTTTATTTTGTCAATTTATAAATAACTTATTAAAAATATTTTATAATCCAATTTATAATATAATTCATAAACTATATACACATATATTATTTCAAAACGAACTCACTGTTTATTAAACCAAACACGTTTTCATATTTTCAACTGAAAAATATCCCTAAAAAACAACATTGTTTTCTATAATCAAATAAGTTTTCATAATTTTTAATTTTACGAAAACAAATATTGTTTTCATTAACCAACGTGTTTTCGGAAAATAAAAACATCAAAACAAAAAATAGAAAATCAAAAAACTATTTTCGTTTTCTTCGAAACAAAAATAAAAAATAGTTTTCGCTAACCAAACGCGCCCTTACTTTCTTTTATTTATCTAGTTTGGATGAAAAATCTCTATTAATTAGTTGTCTTATATCACTAAAAAAATTCAAATATTTTTATATATAGTAAGCTATCTATTGGTAGGTGTGTGTTATAAATTCACAAAATACTTTTAATTAAATAGATTTGTTATATTTTCAAAATAATATTTTATTACTAAATATTTTTTTGATATTTAATTAAATCAAATTCTTCTAATGCACTAAAAAAATCAATAATTAGTAAATTTAATTTTGTTGCAGGTAATTTAAGTCTGATTAGTTGTATATAATATAGTTTGTGTTATATATTTTAATTGTTATAGTTTAGATTATTTTGATTTCGATCCTATCGTTATTTGAAAACAGGATAATGAATTAATTTCATGACGTTTTAAAGATATAAAATAAATGCAAAAATATAATTTTTATATTTTTATTTATTATTTTCATTAAAAATATTAAATTTTCCCTTGCATTTAAATCACATTCTAAGGTATCGAATGCAAAGGGGTGCCTCACCGGTTTATTTGGAATTCATGCGTTGGTTACAAAGTACAGATCGTGTTTTCACATGCCGGCGTATGCCCTCGACGCCAGTATGCAAATAGACAACTATATATTGTTTCAATATATACATCGGTGCCAATCGCAAGCGTCAATTTATAGCCTTTGAATCAAAGTAATAAATGGAAGGCGCTATATATCTGGTGATGAAGTATAAGATTCATCGATTTCATGACTTTGCTTTCACGAATGACATTGACATCATCAATGGCATGCGTTGCTACGTGAAATAAGACGACAAAAATCAAAGACTCAAATTAAGTCCGATTCTTCACATCCCCCTACCGCACTCGTAGAGACTGGGCAGGTAGGAGCTGTCTGGTGCAGCGACCAGTCAAAACCCCACCTCCATTACTATTATTATAACATGCACTTCATCGACGGATCTCCTTCCTCTCCGTCTCCTTCATTCCACGTTTCCACCGAACGTTCCTCTCTCTCTCTCGCTCGCTCCACCAAGCCGCCATGGCCGCTCCACACGCCGCCGCCTGTACCCTCCAGCAGACGCTTCAGGCGGTGGTGCAAAGCATCCAGTGGACCTATAGCCTGTTCTGGCAGCTCTGCCCTCAACAAGGGTCTCTCTCTCTCTCTCTCTCTCTCTCTCTCTCTCTGCGCTTCGTGTGGAATTGTGATTTTGATGTATATATGTGTGAAGGATTCTGGTGTGGGGGGATGGGTATTATAATGGAGCGATCAAGACGAGGAAGACGGTGCAGCCGGTGGAGGTGAGCACGGAGGAGGCGGCGCTGCAGAGGAGCCAGCAGCTGAGAGAGCTCTACGAGTCGCTGTCGACGGCGGATGCCAACTTGCCGGCGCGGCGGCCATGCGCGGCGCTCTCGCCGGAGGATCTCACCGAGGCGGAGTGGTTCTACCTTATGTGCATATCCTTCTCCTTTCCTCATGGCGTCGGGTATGATCATATGATATATATGGATTGCATTTCTATATATTCTCCTAGATTGATTCAGTATTCATGCATGTAATAAGAAAGAAGAAAAAGAAGACGACAATAATATATGATGATGATGATGATGATGAAGGTAGATAAGTCATAAGTGTGACTGACAGAAGTCTGGAAGTGGAAGGTTGAATGTTAGATGAGAAGTGCCATAATAAAAACTTCCAAAATTAGGAAATTTCTATCTACTGCATGAAGAACAATTCATTAATTAATTATATAAGACAATTATTAGAATGAGATGTATACTTGATTACATTGTATGCATAGATAGAAAATGTGGAAGCTAAGGAAAAAGAGGAGGAGAATGAAGAAATAAAAGCTAGGTTCTATATGTGAAGGTTGAAAGTTAGATGAGAAGAAGTGCCATAATAAAACCTTCCAAAACTAAACGTCCGTTGAAAAGGAAATTTATATCTACCGCATGAAGAACAATTCATTAATTCTATGAGGCAATTATATTAGAATGAAGATATACTTAATTATATTGTATGCATAGATATAGAAATGTGGAAACGAAGGAGAAAAAGAGGAGAATGAAGAAAAAAAAAAGAGGTTCTATATATATATATTTCTTATACAAGCTAGAAAGAGACTTTATCTTATTTGGTTTAATTAAGTAAAAAAGATATATAATATTGATTTATTTCTATATTTTCCTTTTGTTTCTAAGAGGGAAATTTTAAATTTGTCGGTTGGAAATGATCAGTAGTTCTCTTCTCTTCTCTCATTTTTCTAAGACTAAAATAACAGAAATTTAAGTTCCCCTCACTCCTACTGGGCTAATCCTATCAAATCCAAGGAAAAGAAAATTAAATTCCACTGCTCTAGCTCCACTTCTATCCTATCAAATGTAGCTTAAATGCAACAGTAAAGCTATATAAGCATTGCTTCTGTACTGAATATATATAGATATAGAGTCAGTATCTTCTATTTTTCTGAAAGCAATAGTTATTATATACCAAAACTGAACACATTTTGTAGAGCAATTAATTAAGAACATGTATTGTTGAGATTAATGTAAAATCTGGTACATTCATGATGTAATTGCATACAGTAGTATACAATAGGTTTTACATTGGATTTAGTACAAGTCATTTTTACTTTACACATCAGAACTATAAATATCTGTTTGTAAGTCATTTTTCGGTACATTGTTATTTTGAGTGGTTTTTGAATCTGAGATCAGCTTTTCTTGGTTACTCTTCTCTGCGATCAAGCGTATGTTCTTCTTCTCTGTTATCTACTTGATTCAATCTATACTTGTTTATATTGTCAGTATAGATATTTTATTCTCTGGTTGATTTTTTCCTATTCGAGTGAAGAGATCTTGTAGTATCTCTGCTCTTCATTAGTTGTATCAGTGGTATCAGAGCTAGATGTGGAGGAATCGAGAGCATCATGGCCAATTCCTCATGTTTGCCTTCTGTTCCAATCTTCTCTAGAAGTGGATACGAATTGTGGAGTTCTAAGATGGAAAATTATTTCATCACGATGGATCTGTGGGATCTGATCGAAGAGGGATGCTCGATGGAGAATTTGACCGGAAATCAACTCAAGGAGATGAAGAAACAGGATTCTAAAGCAATTTTCTGTATTCAATAGGCACTGACGGAAGATATTGCAACTTGATTGGGGAAGATAAGATCTGCTAAAGAAGCTTGGAAGATCTTGGAGAATAGATATCATGGATCTACTCGCATACAAGAGGTAAAGCTTCAAACACTTCATCGCAAGTTTGAGAGTGCCTTTATGGAGGAAGAAGAGGATCTGAATGAGTTTGTGTCAGGAATTATTGACATGGCTAATCAGATTCGAAGCTTTGGAGATGTAATAGAAGAAGTGAGAATTGTGAGGAAGGTTCTCAGAAGTCTGCCATAGAAATTTGATCACATTGTTGCTGCAATCGAAGAAGGCAGAGACATAAAAAGGATGACCAGTGAAGAACTTCTCAATTCCATATTGTCTCATGCAGAGAGAATGAGTAGATTTGAGAAGAATAAAGGAGAAGGAGTAGCTTTTTTCTTGCGATCAGGGAAAAAGGCTAGTAGTAAGTCAGCTTATGCTTCAACAGAAGATTCAAGGAAAAATCATGAGAGGAAAGAATTTTCTTCAAGAGATTTGAGTAAGAAGAAATTCAAATGCTTCAACTGCAATAAGTCTGGGCATGTAGAGAAAAACTGTTGGTTGAAACAAAGGCATGAAAAAGAAAAACAAGCTAACTTTGCTGAAGAACAACAAGATAGCAGTGATGGAGAGGAAGAGGTTCTATTGTTAGCTAAGTTAGATGATAACTTCAATGAAGATTGGTACCTAGACTCTAGATGCAGTAATCACATGACTGCTTGCCGCAGTTTGTTCATAAGCATGGATGAGAATCACACTACTAGTGTGAGATTAGGAAATGGATCAGTCAAGACTGTAGATGATCTAGGAGACTTGAAGTTGAGTACTGATCTAGGATGCACCGACACGGACACGGACACGGGACACGACACGGACACGGAGACACACCAACTTCAAAATTTTACAGGACACGGACACGGCATATATAGATAAATATAAAAAAATTTAAAATTTAAAAAAACACACAATTCGATCATATCAATATATATCATTATATTTTTATTGATGTTACACTTCAAATTTTCAATATGAACAAATACTTACTATTTCTAAGTTTTTCCAAAAACATGAGGCACAACCACGTGTAAACAAAAATTCCTAGACATATATTGACATCTCCAAAAAAATTCCTAGGTTAGCATGTCTAATTAGTAGAAATAGTGATGTACAATCACATGTAAATAAAAAGTTAACTAGAGTCTCACTATCTTCTTCATCAATCATTATTTTTGTCTTCTTCATTGGAAAATATTACTCTCTTCGACTCTGGCGCATCAAGAGAAAGATTGGCAACTTCAAGGATTCCAGTATCTTCATTAATCGATGAAAACGCATCAAGAGAAATAGAGCAATCAAATGTTTCACATGAAATAAAAATAGAGCTAATCCAAGAAAAATAGAGCAATATAGTATTATTCAGAAAGCATACTCTCTCCGCCTCTCCGGAGGTTGTTTCCACTTGATGAGGGTGGCGGCGCGAGTATAGGTTCTCCAACCCGTCCGGTGTTCGGAAGAGCGGCAGAGCGACGATTCTTGTGGAGGAGCGGGCAAAAAAAAATTGACTAGTCCGACACACGTGTTCGACACGCGTGTCCGGGCAAAGAAAAAATTGACTGGTCAAGACACTCTTGGACACGTCGGACACGTGTGTCGGACGAGTGTCTTTGTGTGTTGGTGTCTGCGACGTATCGGACACGCGGACACGGCAGTCCTTGGAAGTGTCTGTGCTTCCTAGGTACTGATCAAGGCCCATTTATTGTGAAGAATGTATTATATGTTCCAGGTTTGGAATCAAATCTATTGAGCATTGGTCAACTGTTGCACGGATACAAAGTTGTATTTACTGATTGATGCTGTCAGATATTTTCAAACACCCAATCAGATAAGATGGTGTGCTTAGTTGATATGGCCAGAAATAATTTAAGCTAAACAGTTCAAATCTTGCTCTGAGGGCAGAAGAGACTGATGACAGTGATGTATCATTATGGCATAAAAGAATGGGACATGTTAACATACAGAATTTTCTTGAATTGTCCACTAAACACCTAGCTGAAGGTCTACCTATACTCAAACATACTGATTATGATAAAGTATGTGAAATTTGTCAGCTAGGAAAACAAAGCAGAACCCCATTTCCAAAAGGCATAGCTACAAGAGCCACTGAACTATTGGGTTTGGTTCATGCTGATCTATGTGGACCAATGGAAATGGAGTCAAACTCAGATTACAAATACATATCAGTTTTCGTTGATGATCTAAGCAAGATGATATGGGTGCATTTTCTGAAATTGAAATCAAAAACCTTGATTGCTTTCAAGAAATTTAAGGCTGCTGCAGAGACAGAATCAGGAAATAAACTAAAAATTCTGAGAATAGACAGAGGAGCTAGGAGAGTTTACCTCTAACTTGTTTGTGGAATTCTACATTGAACATGGTATAATGGGGTAGCTGAAAGAAAGAATAGAGTTCTTATTGAAATGACAAGATGTTTACTAAGGGAAAGCAATTTACCAAAATATCTCTGGGCTGAAGCAGTGAATACATCAGTTTACTTGGTAAACAGAAGTCCAACTAAAGCAGTAGCAGATAAAACCCCTTATGAAGTCTGGTACAAAAGGAAACCAAATCTGAGTAACATCAGAATTTTTGGTTGCAGGGCTTATTGTCATATACCTATGCAAACAAGAAGAAAGCTCGATGTTAAAAGCAAAAAGACTATACTAGTTGGGTATAGTTCTGAAACAAAGGGGTACAGGTTGTTTGATCCAGAAAGCAAAGAGCTGATAGTTAGCAGAGATGAAAAGTTTGATGAAAAGAAACTTGGCATTAATTGATAGCTCATCAGATGAAAGAAAAGATGAAACATGAGGGGCTCACATTGATCATAATACTGATACAATACTTGAGGAAATAGAAGAGGAAGTAGAGGTTACAAGTGAAGAGAACATACCTGACAACAATACTAAAGATGAAGTAGAGGAAGATGTTTTAGGCGAAGATGAATCGCCTACACCACCAAGAGGGTACAGAGAATTGACAGATTTATATAACAGATGTGAGAGATGTAATCTTACTGAGATGGTTGAACCAACATCATTTGAAGAAACTACAAGGAGTCCACCGTGGTTAAAGGCTATGAAAGAAGAAATTGAACCCATTACTAAACATGACAAGTGGAGCTTAACTGAACTACCTAAGGGTAAGACTCCAATTGGTTTGAAATGGATCTTCAAGATCAAAAGAAACAGATGGAGAAATTAACAAGCTGAAGGCCAGATTGGTAGCTCAGGGGTACATGCAATCAGTTGGAACAGATTGCTTTGAAACTTTTGCTCCTGTTGCACGTTTTGACACCATAAGAATTTTACTATCAATAGCTGCTATTCATGAATGGAAGGTATATCAATTGGATGTGAAATCAATAGATATTTGAAAGAAGATGTATATGTAAAGCAACCAAAGGGATTTGAAATAAAGGGAAAGGAAAACTTGGTGTATAAACTCAGAAAAGCTTTGTATGGACTGAAACAAGCTCCTCGGAGCTGGTATGAAAAAATTGACAATTTCTTCATGACTGAAAACTTTTCAAGAAGCAAAAATGAATACACTCTATATGTGAAGAGGAGCTTGAACAATCACATTTTGATAGTGCTTCTATATGTAGATGATATGTTATATTGCAGTGATGATGAAAAATTGAGAGAAGAATTCAAAGACAGGATGTTTAAATGTTTTGAGATGACAGATTTGGGAATAATGAAATATTTTCTTGGATTAGAAATAGTTCAGAATGAAGATGGAATTGGTGTTTCACAAAAGAAGTATGTATCAGATTTGCTGAATAAGTTTGGAATGAATATGTGTCATCCAGTTTCCACTCCAATGGTGACTGGAACAAAATTGGAGTGCAGCAATGATGAAACTAAAGCAAATCCTCATATGTACAGAAGCTTGGTTGGTAGCTTACTGTATTTAACTCACACCAGGCCTGACATTCTCTTCAGTGTCAGTATGCTATCGAGATACATGAATGAACCAAAGTTGACTCACATGAAAGCTGCTAAAAGGATACTTAGATACCTGAAGGGTACTGAAAAATTTGGTATTCACTATATGAAATCATCTTAACTGATACTGACTGGGTATTCAGACAGTGATTGGGGAGGCTCATCTGAAGACAGGATAAGTACATCAGGATACATCTTCAAAATTAGCACAAGTTCTATGTGCTGGGGATCAAGAAAGTAAAATTCTATAGCATTATCCTCAGCAGAAGCTGAGTACATATCGGCAACTACTGCTAGTTGCCAAGCAATATGGATGAGGCACATTTTAGAAGATTTTGGTGTTGATGTGAAGCAAACAACTGATATATTTTGTGACAATATCTCAACCATTGCTATGGCACACAACCCAGTTTTCCATGGTAGAACGAAGCATATAGAAATCAAACATCATTTTATCATATATCAGATACAAAATGGTCTCATTAATTTGATATCGTGCAGAACAGAAGATCAGCTAGCTGATATCTTCACCAAAGCACTGCCATTGGATAAATTTTTATATTTTCGTGATATAATTGAAGTGAAGCAGATTTCACATTAAGAGGGAGTGATGAGATCAATGTAAAATATGGTACATTCATGATGTAATTGGATATAGTAGTATACAATAGGTTTTACATTGGATTTAGTACAAGTCATTTTTACTTTACACATCAGAATTATAAATATCTGTTTGTAAGTCATTTTTGGTACGCTGTTATTTTGAGTGGTTTTTGAATCTGAGATCAGCTTTTCTTGGTTACTCTTCTCTGCGATCAAGTGTATGTTCTTCTTCTCTGTTATCTACTTGATTCAATCTATAGTTGTTGATATTGTTAGTATAGATATTGTATTCTCTGGTTGATTTTTTTCCATTCTAGTGAAGAGATCTTGTAGTATCTCTGCTCTTCATTAGTTGTATCATGTATATGGATATTAGTTTAATGATTTAATTAATTAATTAGGCTACCAGGAAAGGCATTTGCAAAGCAGCGACATATTTGGCTAATAAGAGCTAACGAGGTTGATAGCAAAGTATTCTCAAGAGCCATTCTTGCAAAGGTACTCATTACTCTAATTAGTTATATCCTCCTCATCATCTTTCTAATTAAAATGAAGTAGTTAATTAGAAATGTTTGAGTTTATATATGTGAAGGAATTAATATATATCGATCTAATGATAACTGATATCTTCTTACTTAATATAATTTGCTAATATGTAGTTGAATGATTCATGCATGAAATCAAATTCTGCTAATTGGCATTGACTCCACAATTATTTTGCTCATGTATAGATTTTATATTGACTTAATTAATGCTAATATATATATTTTCATTTTCATATGTGGGCTTATCCTTATGCTTCCAAATAATTGGGAAACTATGTGTTCCAGAGTGCTAACATTCAGGTAATTATATGTATATTTCATTCCTGTTCTTATAATTAATTAATTATATCATTCTTTTGCATAGAAATTATATTAATATCCTTGAATCCTTGATATATAGTAGATACTAAATCTTCTTCTTTTTTTTCATGTTAATTTCAGACAGTTGTGTGCATCCCTGTCATGGATGGAATCCTTGAACTGGGAAATACAGAAAAGGTTAGTATACATAATCTCATTCGTTAGAAGCAATCGAACTGCATATGCCTTTGTAGTATCTTATTACTAAAATCATATGAAATTAATTTATAATATGTAAAATCAAACATAATTATATAACTCTTTTAAAAAAACATTTAGTATCAAATTATCAAACCTGGCCATGATCAAATGATATTAATTATCTTAATATGTAATTAATTATTAATGATATTTGTTTAATGTATGCCTTATATATATATAATACAATTGAAGTCCTTAATTAGGTTGAGGAAGACATTGCTTTGATACAACATGCAAAAAGATTCTTCATGGAGTACTCCAATTATGATGCACACACGAAGTCAGCCCTTTCCGAGCAGTCCACTTCTGATCCATTCACAAGCACTGCCGACCATCACCCTCTCTTCCAACAACAAGCAATGCTGCATCAGATGCACATTGCACAAGATTCCGGTCACGCCATTACTCATGATTATCATTATAATACCAATGTTGACGGCGCCCGCGACGATGACGACGACGAACAAAACCACGACGATGATGACGACGACGAAGGAGATGAGATAGAGGGTAGTTCAAGATCAGAACTAAAAGCAATGAGATACGGCGAGACTGCAACTGTCGAGGAGACGGTGAATAATAATAATCCGACGGCTGAGGCAAGTGAGCTGATGCAACTGGACATGTCTGAAGACATGAGGGTTGGATCGATCAGTGATTGTTCTAATAATTTGGACATGGAAGAAATGCCTGCTGCCGGAGTTTGTGATGGGCAGTCTTCTAAAAACCAACAAAGGCAAGATGAATTCTACAGAAACTGGCATTTCCTACTCGATGATCTTGGTAATGGATATCAACAATCATTAGGTATGATGTTCTCACTTGAATTATAAATATTTAATTAGAATGCCTTGAGTATAAAGATATATATAATTAGCTTATAAATAAACTTGATTCATCAAATTGTATTCCAGGAACTCAAGTTCAAGAGTTTTCCCCGGAGGATGCTCACTATTCTGAGACAGTCTCCACGATCGTAAGACACAACTTGAAGAGATGGGTTGACTCAACTTCTTACAACAGTTGCCTGCTTCATCACTATAATTCTGATAAGAATTCAGCATTCTCCAAATGGAGCTCTAAAAGATCAGCTGATCATCAATGTACTCTTGTGTCTTCTTCATCACAAGGGAGTAGCAGCAGTGCTTCGCAGCGGTTGCTGAAGAACATCTTACTTAACATTCGAGACATACACTTCAAATTTGGCGACGACGCCGGAGGTTCCCCGGAGAAGATAGAAGGCGACAACAAGTTGATGCAGAAGTGTGGGTCTGCAACACAAGAAGAAGTAAGTGCAAATCATGTGCTGGCGGAGCGCCGGAGAAGAGAAAAACTGAAGGAGAGGTTTATGGTCCTCCGATCATTGGTGCCATTTGTGACCAAGGAACTTACACTTGCCTTGCACTTTATTTTCCTTAACCTTAACTAATTATCAATCACAATCATATTACTTGTTGAATGCTTGCAGATGGACAAGGCATCGATATTAGCGGACACAATTGAGTACGTGAAGCAATTAAGGAGGCGCATTAAGGATCTCGAGTCAAGAAACAAGCAAATGGAGAGCGACTGGAGACTGAAATCAAATGAGGTACTGGAGAGGCCAAACCATGCAAAGCATCAAAAGAATGGCAGCTCAAATGTGAATGTGGTCAATTACAGATCATCATTGATTGACCAACAAAAGAGACTTGGTTCACCAGATAAGAGGAAGCAGCTGCAATCTTTAGATCAAAGGTTAACTGGCAATAGTATTTCTCCCACTACAAATGTACATGTCTCCATCATGGAGAGTGATGCCCTCTTGGAGCTTCAGTGTTGCGATAGAGATGGGCTACTGCTCAAGATTCTGCACACCCTGCATGAGCTTGGACTAGAGACTACTTCACTTCAGTTTAATTCGAGTAATGGTGTGCTTGATGCAGTGATAAGCTCTAAGGTAAGCATGCATTTTAATTAGTTGATTAAGGATGACAAAGGTTTTGGCTATTGTTAGCTTTTAGATCCAAACTAATTTTGGTATCTGAAAATCGACTTGAAGCACAATTTTTTTAGTTGGACTCAAAATTCAAATGATATATATTTACTTTGAATTTATTTTTACTAATATTGTACATTGTTTGCTTTTTCTAGGTGAAAGAGGTCCAAGGAAAGAGAGCAGGGATTGTTGACGTCAAAAAGGCCATTCACCAAATTATACTCTGACCACTAATTAACTTTGATGTGGTATCAGCAAACTAAAGTTGGCACTAGGGCACTTACTGAGCCAATTGATGCTTGATATATAGCATCAAAGGGTATACAACTATACTTATAATAGTTTATGTATAGTAATTAATTTCATAGAGTAATTAACAGTACCACTCTTGTTTTTTTTTGTTCTATGAAAATTGATACATCTTTTATAACAAGTATCTTGAATGTTAGTAATCTGACTTATATATCCTATTAATATTGTAATCTATTTTGTTATATGTTGTGTTATCCACGTACTTATCCTATAATTTTCACTGAATGTTAGTAATCTATTTTTTTAAAAAATAAAATAAATATTTATTATGTTTTTCGGTATGAAATATTGCATTTTACCCACGTGGGTTATTTCTACTATTAGAAATTTAATATTTAATCGTTCCAATTGCTTGTTTAATGATAAAATAGATTTAAAAAATTTAAAAGCGCCCACCGTGGGGCTCGAACCCACGACCACAAGGTTAAGAGCCTTGCGCTCTACCAACTGAGCTAGACGGGCTTGTTGATATTTTTATTGCACTACACTTTTAAACTTAATCTTTTAAAAAACCACACAATAAAACAAAATGGATAATGTTTCTCAACTGGAATCTGGTGGCGTCCGCTCGTCACAACCTGCGCACAGCGAACAGAATTCGTCGACCATGAACGCCCTCAACCTCAAGACGATCCAACCTTCCTTCCTTCTCCCAAACCCATCTCTTGGTCACTACAGAACGAAGCCCCGCAACAGGCGTCGCTCGTCACACTGCTTGTGCAGCTCCAACGACGCCGGCGGCGGTGGCGGCGGCGACTCCTCCTCCCAGGGCGGCGACAAGCGGCGGCAGGAGATCCTCGCCCGCATCGCCATGCTTCAAACTCAAAAGGTCCGCCTCACCGACTTCCTCGACGAGCGCTCCGCCTACTTGACCCAGTTCGCCGAGGACGCCAACGCCGAGTTCGACCAAATCGGAGAGAACGCCCTCAAAGAGCTCGACGAAGCCAGCGCCAGGGTCTCTCCCTCTCTAAAGCCCCAATCTTTCATCCTAATTCCCAATCCCTGATCCCTAACCCAACTCCCCCTCTTTCCATTGTGCTCAATTCAGATCATGGAGAAGCTGGAGAGCCGCGCGCAGGCTTTCGAAGAGGACGCGGAGATCAACCGGCAGGAGATCGAGAAGAACAACAAGGTCTTGGAGGAGTTCGAGGAGAAGATCGAGCGGGACCGGAACGAGGGGCTGTTCTTCAAGAACCTGAGGGAGAAGCCGGCCGTGGTGCCGAGAGAGAAGGTCGCTGAGGCGAAGGTGGAGGCTCGGAAGCTTAAAGAAGCCACGGAGCGGAGCGCAGCGGCGTCAAAGGTCCGAGGCAACATCTACCTCGCGCTGATGGCCGTGCTTGCCGTCACCATCGGCAACGCCGTGGCTGCTGCTCCCGAGGTGGAGTGGCGGAAGGTCGCGGCGCTGGGCTTGATTTTCGTGGGGTTGGTTGCGCAGTTCGTCTTCGAGAAGAGCTTGTCCTCGGAAACAGAGGAAGAAGAAAGGAAATAGATTATAATCTCGCTTGCGTGTACACCATTAGAAGAAAGAATTAATGTGTTGTATATTCTTCAACCTGCAAAGCTTGCATCAGATCATTTGCTTGATTCTGGACGTAAACACTTGGAATGGTTTGATTGGGCGAAACAAATAGTGATACGAAATAAAATTTTATTCTTATTGAGTTGCAAAAATTGTCAAAATAAGTGGAGGATTAGAGATAGTGAGAATATAATAATCACGAACTTGGATTACTATTCGCAATATCAAATATAGTAAATATTATTTTCAGGCAAATTTCAGTTGTAAATTGATATGACATTCTTCATTCTTCTTGTTGGTGTAGAAATGTAGAATCCTTTGGGAGCCAGCAATTGAATCCTACAATTTATAGGTGTTTTACTAAAGCAATATAATATGGGCAAATCTATAGTAGGATATCAAAAAAAAAAAAGATATCTATAGAAGTAAGAGAGTAGGCAAAATTTAAAAAATGAAGGATATAAAAAAATTTAAAATTAAAATTAAAATATTCAATTACAATTTAGGGGTGTGAGAGCTTGCCCCGCAGTACGGTATAATATAATTATATAAAAATATCTTTAACATAAGATAATTAAAATATATAGATCAACAAATGAGAAATAAATAAAAGTAATATTTTATAATAAATAAAAATCAACCAATCATAGTAATATTTAGTTTTGAGCAAAATTATTTAACTTATAAAACTGGAGTTGTATTCACCCATTCAAGAACTATACGATTGCTTAAATCACTTGAAGCTATCCGTTAATAAAGAGATAACATGTATTATTTCCTTTAAAATAAGTAACAATACAAATTCAATGATTTATACATAGAAGATTAAATTTTATCAATCTTAAAATAAATGCAAAATACAAATTAACAACAAAAATTAAAGTATAAAATTACTTTTTGATTTTTTTTTTAAAAAATGAGGGATAAAATATCCCCTATTTACTATACTGTATACGCCCCTGTATAGAAGGATGTGTTGCTGAAAATTGTGGAAGAAGCTATTAGTACGTCTACGTTTAAAAAACTCACGATCCACGAAAAGAGAGAGCATACTATAAGACAAAGTTAGCGAAATCAAATCTATTTTTATAGCTTTGGTTTTACGGAAACTATAAGTGCATGTTTACTTCATAGGATAAGGAAGGATATGATAAGAGATTGATTAATATCCATTGTTTATTTAGTGCATGAGTTAGAAAAAAATATGAATAAATTTGATATTATATCCGATGTATACCGGATTTAAAAAAATTATATCCAATTTATCCTCATTTATTATCCAATCCTATCATATCTTATCCAATGAAGCAAACATACCATAACAACTTGCAAAAATATAACATGAATTTTTCTAGAAGAGAATAAAGGAGGACTTTTATTCCTAAATCTAGAATGTTAAATTTTTCTCAAAACCAGAAAATAAGTATCTTAATACCCAAATTACCCTCCCATTCTCTTAACAGGGTTAACTGAAAAGTTAACCCGTCTAAATATCCTGATGCTATTAGGAGAAGATGTCCCTCTCCATCATCTTCTCGAACACCGACCACGCGTCGAGGAGGTCGCCGAACCTCACGAACATGCTCAAGAGCGCATTCCCGAGACAAACGCTCAAGCTGATGATGGAAGAGGAGACGTGGGAGTAGACGCGGGAATTTGGGTGGATGAGGTGTGGATGAGGGCGATGTAGGCGTTGTCGTGTAATCTCTATCGAACCATCACCTTCTTTCGGATGAGCCAAATGTGATTTTTTATTTTTTTTTATTTAGATCAAATATCCATGTTTAAACGGAAATATCATGTACATATATAGCAAATTTACATAAACAACCAATAGACTTTAAGAAAATACGATTCAATTCTTTTAAGTAAGATTTCTCTATAAAAATCACATCAAACCAAATTATAATTTTAACTCTTACGAAGCAAACCAAATTCAGCTTTTAAACAAATCATGAGAAATGGTAAAAAGAATCTATAATGATGAAGTACACGTGATCCATAATTTGAATCAATAAAATAATTTTTTTAGAGTTAAAAATTATTTTTTTAACCATTTTAAATAGATTCGATCAATTTTAAACTGATTTGGCCATGTATGACATTTATAAAAAAAAATACATCCAAAAAATTCATCCTAAATTCATAATAAAATCACAAAAAAATTATTATTCAGTAAATGAGATTCATAAGTTGGATAGCAAAATAATTTTTTTAGAGTTGTAAATCAATTTTTTTGCCATTTTCAACTGGTTGGACCTATTTTAAACTAGTTGGTGAAATCCATCCTAAATTCACAGTAAAATCACAAAAAATATATGATTCATAGGTAAATGAGATCCATAATTTGTTTCAGTAAAATAAGTTTCTTGGAGTTGAAAAATAATTTTTTTTACCATTTAAAATAGATTCGGCCAATTTTAAACTAGTTTGACCATGTATGTCATTTATGAAACAAAATTCATCTAAAAATTAACATAAAATCTCAAAAAAACTATAATGATTAAGTGTACGTGGTTGGCTCAACAACCAGAAGAGCATCGTGTTGTGTGAAATCCGACACTGGAAGGGGGAGTTGAATAGTGTTTGTTCCCTTATTTCTCATATTTTTCTTTTTTACTCAATTTTAACTTCACTTAGGTGCAAGTGTTTCTTGACAATAGATGTGATCAAATATTAATAACAATGAAAGGCAATCAAGAAAGCAATGCAGACAAGATTAATTATAGTGGTTCGGCCACCTGCCTACTCCACTACCTTGGCTCCTCACCAAGAATTTCTAACCACTACTTTATAGAGTTTGTATTTTCATTTGAATACAATGAGGATACTCTTCTCACCACTCTAATTAAGAACCCTTCAACCCTATTCACCTAGGCAAAACACAATCCTATAAAGTTTTCCCTAAGTATTTTCCTAACACACCTAGCAGCTATTACAAATGGAAAACAAGTTTGAAATAAACTTCAAATACAGTGGAAAGAGTTTAAGAATTTAAGGATGAACCAAAGCTCCTTTCCCAAGCCTTCAGGCCTCCAACTTGCAAGCAGATGACTCTTTGAGTTGCAGCAGAGTTGAGGGAAGCAAGGAAGCATGCGCTCGAGGAATGTTGTCAACGAAGGCGAAGGGCGCGCAGCAAATCAATTCTCGTTAAAGCTCAAATGACTTCTTTAATGCTCAATAAAATTTCTAAGAAGATTTAAAGAAGTTAGGTGAGGGGTATTTATAACCCCTCAGCCGAACAGAATGTTCAACGGGCGAAAAAATAGCCGTTGATGTCGTTCGGTCGCTTTGTCGATCGATCATCGGTCGACCGACTCATCGACCGCCAATGCGACCGTTGGCTTATGTGAGTGCTCGGTCAACCGACGAATTGATCGACTATCGTAAATCCTTCGATCCCACATTCAGTCGACCGAATTAGTGGAGCCAGGGTCGTGCGACTTCTGATCTCCAATTCGGTCGATCGATTGGTCGACCGATGAATATTTTGCCCATTTTTGGCTTCGGTCGGCCGATCGACGCTGCCTTCTGCGGCTACTGCCACTTTTTCGCATTATTCGGTCGACCGACAGGTCGACCGAATTGGCTGCTGCCAACGTTATTGCCTTGTTTGGTCGATCGACCAGTCGACTGAATGCAGGCTGAGACTGATTTCTATTTGAAATTTTTATATGCTTTTTTTTTATGGATTTAGTTACCCAGTTCTAACTTGGATAACTATACAATTAGGCTTGGGATAAGATCGTCCTAGGGGTATATTACAAGATATCTATTTGATTTATGCTCGAGACTTTCTTTGATATTTTGTTCTTCCATTTCTTTGACGGTCTTTTCTTCTGATTCGTTTGAACGAACTTGGCATGCTTTTGGCAACCTCATCCTGAACTCAAAAGTTCACATATGGATTAAATACTTATTTGTTATCATCAAAATAAAGATCGATGCTTAAGAGAAACCCTTAAGCCAACAATCTCACTCTTTTTGATGATGACAAACATAATATGGAATTTTAAGAAACATATACATATGTTTTTTATGAGGTTGAGTTAAGGCATACATGAATTAAGGGCATGCAAGACATGTAACTTTAGCATATGCATTCAACTACTTATAACTCAACCTATCATTCATTCAAATACATATAACTCAACCTATGCTCTCCCATCAATGTGCATATCATTTTTAACTCCCCCTAACTATATGCATCGTAAAAACCAAGTGTGACCTTACTTTTTCTCCCCCTTTTGACATCAATCAAAAAGGGTAAGAATTAAGGTACAATTAATGAGTTTCATCATAAAAATCAAGAAAGTTATAAAACCAAGTATCATATATCACTATAGTCCTTCCTATTAATGTAAGCTTATAGAAGGCAAACATCAACAAGTCGCAAAGCCCCACTACAGAGCAATACATAAGTGTGATTATACTTTCTAAAATGCAAGTTTTGAAACACATATACATTTTGAAGAAAAATATTTTAATTACTAGGAAAAGCACAAATTCCTAATTGCATTCTTAAATTTGTAAAGCTTTCTTCAACCAATGGTTTTGTAAATATATCGACAAGTTGTTTATCGGTGGATACAAATTCTACCGATATATTTCTCTTAGTCACATTATCCCTAAGAAAATGATGTCTTAAGTCAATATGTTTGGCTCTAGAGTGTAAAATATGGTTCTTTGTTAAGTTTATTGCACTAGTGTTATCACAATGAATAGGTATGCAAGAATACTCAACTCCATAGTCTAAAAGGGTTTGTTTCATCCAAAGGACTTATGCACAACAACTAGCTGCAACGATGTATTCCGATTCGGTAGTTAAAAGTGCAGCTGAGTTTTGTTTCTTTGAGAACCAAGAAAGAAGACTCGCTCCTAAGAATTGACAACACCCACTAGTACTTTTTCTATCTACTTTACACCCGACAAAATTCGCATCCGAAAAGCCGATTAAATCAAATGATGTATGACATGGATACCATAGTCCTAAGTCAAATGTGCCCTTTAAATATCTCAATATGCGTTTTACCGCACTTAAATGAGATATTTTAGGGCAAGATTGAAACCTAGCATACACACATACACTAAACATGATATCGGGTCTACTTGCGGTTAAGTAAAGAAGACTACCAATCATACCTCGATATTATTTTTCGTCAACTTTAATGCCCTCTTCATCTTTGTCAAGCTTGATGGATGCGCTCATAGGTGTAGAAGTCATCTTGGCTTCATTCATCTCAAATCTTTTGATGAGCTCCTTTGTGTACTTGGCTTGATTGATGAAGATCATTTGTTAGTTTGCTTGATTTAGAGACCAAGCATGAAGGAGAGCTCTCCCATCATGCTTATCTCAAACTCATCTTGCATACATTTAGCAAACCACTTACAAAGTATTTTCATTAATAGCACCAAAGATTATATCATCAACATAAATTTGAACTAATAACATATCATTTTCATGATGCTTAATGAAAAGTGAAACATCGGCTTTTCCAACATTAAAATCTTGTTCAATTAAAAATATTGAAAGTCTTTCATACCAAGCCCTAGGGGCTTGTTTTAAACTATATAAAGCCTTTTTAAGTTTGAAAATATGGTTTGGAAACTCAAAGCTTTCAAAATCGGGGGGTTGTTCAACATAGACTTCTTCATTAATGAAACTATTCAAAAATGCATTTTTTACGTCCATTTGGAAAAGTTTAAAACTCTTAAAGCTAGCATATGCCAAAAGCATTCTATTTTTTTCTAATCTAGCTACGGGAGCATACGTTTCATTATAATCTATCCCTTCTTGTTGATTATACCCTTGTGCCACTAACCTGACTTTGCTTCTAATAACTAATCCTTCTTCATCAAGTTTATTTCTAAATATCCATTTAGTTCCAATTATAGTTTATTCACTAGGTCTAGGCACTAACTCTCATACATCATTTCTACCAAATTGGTTGAGTTCTTCTAGCATAGCTAGTACCCAAAACTCATCTTCTATTGCTTCCTTAATATTTTTTTGGCTCTACTTGAGAAACGAAAGCTACATATTGACAAACATTCTTGAGTTTAGAACGTGTTACCACTCCCGTTGAAGGTTCTTCAATGACTTGGTTCATTGGATGATCCTTTACCAACCGATATCCTTTAGGGAGAGGTGGTAGAGCTGCTTCTTCTTCTTCTTCTTCTTCAACTTGAGGTAGATTCGAGGATGACGGTTCTTCATGTTGGATTTCCTCATTATCTTCATCCTCCACCTCTTTGTCATGAAGTGTGAGATCCTCAAGTTATTCACCTACATTTACAATCTTCATATTTCTAGAAGAATCATTAGTTTCGTTAAACATAACATGCATCGATTCTTCAACTATCATGGTTCTACGATTGTAAACTCTATATGCCTTAGAATTCATGGAGTAACCTAGGAAAATCCCTTCATCGGATTTAGAATCAAATTTTCCTAAATTCTCCATGGTATTCAATATGAAACATTTGCATCCAAAAACATGAAAATATCCCACATTTGGGATTTTACCATTCCAAAGTTCAAAATGTGTTTTCTTAATTTTGGGTCTTAATAAAACTCGGTTAAGAATATAGCAAGAGGTATTTATGGCTTCAGCCCAAAAATGCTTAGACAAATCGTTTTCACATAACATGGTCCTAGCCATCTCTTATAAGGTTCTATTCTTCCTCTCAACCTTCCCATTTCAATACCCAAATCATCACAAAACTCAGAAATATTTTTATTTTTAAACTCCCCTCCATTATCACTTCTAATCTTTAGAATTGAAACTCTTTTTTCATTTGTAGCTTTCTTTGACAATCTTTTGAAAAAAATCAAAAGTTTTATTTTTCTTAGCTAAAAAGAAAACCCATATAAATCTAGAAAAATCATCAACTAATACATAACAATATAGCTTTCCACCTAGACTAGCTACATCACATGGACCAAATAGATCCATGTGCACAAGCTCAAGAATTATAGATGTACTAACTTGATTAATACTATGAAATGAAGATTTGACTTACTTACCAAGTTGACATGCATCACAAAGTTTATCTTTTTCAAATTTTATCTTGGGTAAGCCTTTAACGAATTCTTTCCTAGATAATTTTTGGATGAGGCTTATGCTAGCATGTCCTAGCCTTCTATGTCACAACCAAGAGTCATTCTCCATGACAACTAAGCATCTAACATGGGGATTTGGTAAGACATTTAATTCTAAAGTGTGGACATTTTCTTGCCTATTTCCATTGAACATGATATCATTTGAAGGTGCACTTATAATGATACATTTTAATGCTTCAAAAATAATCATGTATCCATTGTCACATAATTGTGATATGCTAATCAAGTTATGTTTTAACCCATCAACTAATAAAACATTCTTAATGCATGGATAATGGAGTATACCTATGTCACCAATGCCAACAATCTTACCTTTGGCATTGTCTCCACATGTGACATGTCCACCATCTTTGCTTAATAGGGTTGCAAATAAGTTGATGTCCTCCGTCATGTGCTTTGAGCAACCGCTATCCAATATCCAAGTGTTTCTATTTGATTGAGGATGCTTCTCCATCTACAAAAGGAGAAGAAACCATCTTAGGTACCCAAATTTTCTTGGGTCCTTGAGTGTTAGTCATTTTGGGAACCCATGTAAATCTTGCATGTGAGTTCCTCATCAAAGCACACTCCTTGGCCATATGGCCAAATATGCCACAAGAAAAGTAATTTCTATTAAATTTTCTTCTAGTATGTGTATAAGCATGGGAGTGTGATGATTTTTTTTATGGACAACCTTAGGCATGATATTTTGTATAGTTGTCATCTTTTCATTAAGCATGCAAAGTAGAGGTGGCAACGGGCTGGGCCCACCCATGGGCGGCACGGGCCTGGCCCGACACGGCTGTGCTAGGCACGACCCGCAGTCGGACCGTGCTAGATGTGATCAAATATTAATAACAATGAAAGGAAATCAAGAAAGCAATGCATACAAGATTAATTATAGTGGTTAAGCCAACTGCCTACTCCACTACCTTGGCTCATCACCAAGGATTTCTAACCACTACTTTATAGAGTTTGTGTTTCCCTTTGAATACAATGAGGACACTCTTCTCACCACTCTGAGAACTCTTCAATCATATTCACCTAGGCAAAACACAATCCTATAAAGTTTTCCCTAAGTGTTTCCCTAGCATACATAGCAGCTATTACAAATGGAAAATAAGTTTGAAATAAACTTCAAATGCAGTGAAAAGAGCTTAAGAATTTAAGGATGAACCAAAGCTCCTTTCCCAAGCCTTCAGGCCTCCAACTTGCAAGCAAATAGCTCTTTGAGTTGCAGCAGAGTTGAGGGAAGCAAGGAAGCAGACACTCGAGGAATGTTGTCAACGAAGGCGAAGGGCGCGCAGCAAATCAATTCTTGTGAAAGCTCAAATGACTTCTTTAATGCTTAATAAAATTTATAAGAAGATTTAAAGAAGTTAGGTGAGGTGTATTTATAACCCCTCAACCGAACAAAATGTTCAACGGGCGAAAAAATAGCCGTTGATGCCGTTCGGTCGCTTTGTCGATCGATCGTCGGTCGACCGACTCATCGACCGCCAAAGCGACCGCTGGCACAAATCCTTTGATCCCACATTCGATCGATCAGTCGGTCGACCGAATCAGTGGAGCCAGGGTCACGCGACTTTTGATCTCCAATCCGGTCGACCGATTGGTCGACCGATGAACATTTTGCCCATTTTCGGCTTCAGTCGATCGATCGACGCAGCCTTCTGCGGCTACTGCCACTTTTTCACATTATTCGATCGATCGAATTGGCTGCTGCCAACGTTACTGCCTTGTTCGATTGATCGACCAGTCGACCGAATGCAGGCTGAGGCTGATTTATATTGAAATTTTTACATGCCTTTTTTATGGATTTATTTACCCAGTTCAAACTTGGATAATTATACAATTAGGCTTGGGATAAGATCGTCCTAGGGGTATAATATAAGATATCTATTTGATTTATGCCCGAGCCTTTCTTTGACGTTTTCTTCTTCCGTTTCTTTGACGGTCTTTTCTTCCGATTTGTTTGAGCGAACTTGGCATCCTTTTGGCAACCTCATCCTGAACTCAAAACTTCACATATAGATTAAATACTTATTTGTTATCATCAAAATAAAGATCGATGCTTAGGAGAAACCCTTAAGCCAACACATCGCCTGCCTCTTCGACATCATAGTATTCATAGAGAGCATGACCGGCCTTGAGAGCTTTGGCTCCATTCTAATGACTTCTCCGGTCGGCTGTCATACTTCACCAACCTCATCAGCCTTCACAACCTCTAGCTCAGGGACAATCACCTTATCGACATCGTCCCGAAGTCCTTGACTCAGTTGTCGTCACTCGCCAAGGTCATCCTCACCAACAACCTTCTTTAGGGTCTTGTGTCTTTATTTCCGAACCCGGTCAAAGAAGTTGATGTCGACCCAAAAGGTGAGAGATTTGTCGTCCCACTTCAGTTGACTACGATCCCCGCGTCAATGTCGTACTCTCAATTGCTAAAGATTTTCATCAACTCTGACAAGCTTGCCTTCTTTAGAGGAATTAGATGTGTCAAACAACTCGTTATGGGGGCAAGTTCTGAGCTTTAGCAAGAAGTTGGTGGAGAGTTGGGAATGAAAACAATGGACTCGACGATCCGACGATCGCACCTTCCCCTTCACTATCACAACGGCGGCAGCCGCTACAGCCCGGAAAGGTCGAGAGCTCCATGGATATGTCATAAAGGTCGTATTTTTTTTGGTGATGTCTTTGTCGGGAATACCCTCTTGACATTCTATGACGCCATTGATGATTTATTTCAGTTTGGAATTCTATTATTTTAGTTTTGGAATATGCAGAGACATTGTATCTGGGAATACATAGAGACATCCGTCGCTTTGTGATCCGCCTCTCTCGCTCCGTGAGGAGGCAAAGGTTTTAGGCTACCTCGTGCACCTTCCTCTCTGTGATCTGCCTCTCCCGGCGCTGCTCCAACCCACTCCTGTAGCAGTTTGACGTCGCCTTCGCTGACCTCATCAAGAACGGTGCCTACCCCTTCGGCTTCGAGTACATCGATAGGAAGATGAAGTTCAAAGTGAAGAAAATGCAGTGATTCGTCGCAGCGAGCACAAAATTGTACCGGGAGCTCGAGCTACTGGATGAGAGCGAGCAGAATCTACGGCAGAGCTGCATCTCCTTCAATCCTTCAAGATCACCCCTACAGTAGATCTGCTCAAATATAAACCAATATTCATAGGAGAATTTTTATATTATTTTAATATAAATTGAAGTGGTTTTTTATTTTTTTTAATTATTATTTTAATCCACGTCGAAAAGTCATACCATCATCTTAATAGGGCTGCCGACGGATATTTAACGGGAGGATAAAATTGACACAAATGTTGAAGTATGAGATACAATTTGGTGAAATAAAATATTTGGATAAATTTGAGAAAAAATGTAAAATATAAGATATATTTAGGTAATTATTCTAAAATAAATTATATGATAAACAAATCTAAAAGTTATAGTCCTCTTTTAAAAATTGGAACTTGTGTCGAGTTCTCTTTCTTCGACTATAAAATAGGTTAGTTATAAAATAAAACTATTAATTACGTTGAGAAATTAATAATATTGGTCGCTTGAGTTATTCATTTTCTTAAATAGATTAAATATAAACATTCAAAATTATATACTTTTTTATATTTATTGTCCCCGTGGACAAGTCAGAATAGTTTTTTAAAAAAATATTTTTTTTAAAAAAAAAATTATTTTTTATTTTTTTAATCCACGTGTACAGTACACGTGGATATTAGAAAGATTTTGAAAAAAAAATAAATTTTTAATTAATTTTGAATAAAAAATAGTTTTTTAATACACGTGTACATGCCATGTCACAGGGTTAACGGGGCAGCTGACGGAATTTTAACGGAGGGATGCAATTGATACAAATGTGATAATTGAGGATGCAATTTGGAGAAGTCAAAGTTCAGGATAGACTTAAGCCAAAGTCCATATTTCAGAATATATTCAAGTAATTACCCTTTCTATCATCAAATAAGTTCCTACTAGTTTTAGTCAATTGAATTTATACTATTTTCATTAACCAAACATGCTTTCAAACAATCTAAAGAAGAAAAATGAAAATATTTTTCAAAATCTATGTTTTCGTTTTAACTAGAACCAAAGCAACATTCAAGATTTTTGTGGAAAAAACATCTTGTAACGTGCAAAGATAAAAATCACATTGAGATAAATGATGCACTATCACTACTAGAAATTGGGTCTTCAGCAACGGCTATCAGCAACGGCTGCTCAAGCCGTTGCTATTTGCAACGGCATTCTTACGGCCGCTCAAGCCGTTGCAGATATATTGTATCTACAACGAATTTCTAACGGACATGCGAGCCATTGCTGCTTATGTTAATTATCAGCAACGGTTTTCTAATGGAAAAGTGAGTCGTTGCTGATGATAACTTATCAGCAACGGCTTTCTAACGGGCAAGTGAGCCGTTGCTGATAAGTTTATATAGGTCACATATCGCGTTCGCCCCTTCTTCCTCCCGCTGCTGTCGCCGCCTGCTCCTCCCGCCTCTCGTCGCCGCTGCCGACGCCAACGCCGCCGAGCTACCGCTGCCGACGCTGTCGTCCGTCCTCGACCGCCGATTTCAGATATTTCTCGCCGCCCGGCCTTCCCCATTGATCCCAAAGTAAAATCTGGTCGAAACCCTATTTTTAGGGTTTCGACCGGCGGCGGACGACCGATGGCCACTGCCGGAGCTTGTATAGTGTTCGGACACTGGACGTCGGTGCCGGAGTCCATCGAACTCCGGCATCGTAAATGATATTTTTATACTTTTTTATTTAATTATTTAATTGTTAATTAATTATTTGTTTAATTGTTTAGATTAATTGTTTAATTTGTTAGATTAATTTTTAGGGTTTAGATTAATTTTTAGAGTTTATATTAATTTTTAATTTAATTTAGTTAGATTAATATTTAATAATGGTAGGTTAATTATTTAAATTAGTTAAAATATTATAGATTAATATTAATTAATTAGTTAAAATATTATTAATTAGTCCGGAGTTGTCCTCAGTGGACTCGCATCGAAATTGTCTACTTCGGACGCGCGCAGAAATCATTCATTTCGGACTCCCGCCGAAATCGTCTAATTTGGACTTGTGTCGGAATTGTACAATATGGACTCGAACTGACTCGAAACATTTAGAAAATAATCATCCATCCGACGAGTTGATATGTTTCACGTACGCATCGACGAGTCGGATATGATTTAGCAAAACCTTAGATCCGTTCGAGGGTTGTATGTTCGTGTAAAAGAAGTAGATGATTTTTTATACGACGTACAATCATTGAATTGTCCCTGATTGGACAATGTGGGAATATAGTTATTTGTACTGCACTTACGTTTTTCTTTTAACCGTTAACTTATTCTAAATTTCGGCAGCATCTCTCTTGTTCTCCGATACGCGCCCAAATGATATGCGTATTCGGAGAACTGTAGGGAGATGCTGCCGAAATTTAGAATGAAGTTAGCGGTTAAAAGAAGTACTTAGTGCAATATAAATAACATAAATCCCGAATGGAATAGGACAATCTCACCTAAAGGCATTAACTAAAGAAACTGTCATTGATTTACAGAATCATGTCGGCTAATCGAAGTTGGATGTACCGACGTCTTGATCGTGGAGCTTTAACGAATGAGTTTCGATTAGACGTAACGAACTTCCTAAATTTTGCCTATTTGAATCAGAAATTCGTTAGCGTCGGTGATAAAATCCGATGTCTATGCCGCATTTGTTTGAATGGACGATTTTTGGATCGGGAGACTATCACTCTGCATCTAAATAGCAAAGGATTTGAACCAAGATATTTTCTATGGACTTGTCATGGGGAGTCACGTGAAGTCTGGACGTCGAGCAATCCTGTCATTCAGACATATGGTGAATCTTCCTCTACTGGTGCTTTTTCATCCAGTCAATCTAATACCTATAAAACTATGATACTTGATAGTCTTGGGGGTCAATTCCACCTGAATGATAATGTTGATCGGCCAGTTACTCAGACATCAGTCCCACCAGATACTACAACGGTTAATATCACAGAAGTACAAACTGCGGTAGAGATTGAATTGCCGAATAAAGAAGCTGCAGAATTTTACGAGATGTTGAAAGCTGTCGATGAACCTTTGTATGAGAATTGTCCTAAATACACTAGGTTTTCAGCAATGACACAGCTCCTAAACATCAAGGTCGATTGTAATATCAGCGAGGTTGCGTATGATCGGATTGCAGGATTGATTAATGGAATGTTGCCTACTGATAACAAGTTTGAGCTAACTTTTTATAAAACTAAAAAGCTGATGAGAAAATTGGGGCTTGGGTACGAAAAAATACACGCGTGCCAAAATAATTGCATTTTATATTATAAAGAAAATATGCAGTTGGATAAATGCCCTGTATGTCAATATCCTCGTTACAAGGCGAAGAAATCGGTTCGACAGAAAAGTATCCCGTTTAAGGTGCTTCGATATTTTCCACTAACACCGAGGCTTCAAAGATTATTCATGTCGAAAAAGACGACCCCCTACATGAGTTGGCATGCAAGAAGTCGTGATGATACAGTAATGACTCATCCATCCGACAGTGAAGCATGGAAACATTTGGATACATGTTATCCTTCATTTGCTAGGGATACTAGAAATATCAGATTGAGATTGTGCACATATGGTTTTAATCCGTTTGGACATTCTGCAACTTCTTATTTAGTTTGGCCAGTGCTGCTGACAGTTTATAATTTGCCACCGTCAATATGTATGAAAGATGAATTTATTTATATTTCGATGATTATTCCAGGTCCTAAGGGTCTGCGAAAAGAAATTGACGTGTTTCTCAGACCCTTGATAGATGAATTGAAAATATTATGGACTGAGGGAGCTGTCACTTATGATTGTCATCGGAAGCAAAACTTTAATTTAAAGGCCGCGGTCTTGTGGACAATCAATGATTTCTCGGCGTACGGCATATTGTTTGGTTGGAGCACTCACGGCCGACTCTCTTGTCCGTAGTGTATGGAACACTCTAAATCAATCAGTCTTCAGAACGGACGAAAAATCTCATTCTTTGATTGTCATCATCGATTCCTACAGGCTAACCATCAGTATCGAAGGAATCGTAATAAATTTACTAAGGGCAGAGTCGAAAGAGATGGGCCACCACCGATGTTGTCTGGTAAACAAATATTAGCACGTGTTTCAACACTTTCAGAGTTAGTATTTGGTCGCAATGAAAGAGTGTCAGACTTTGGTCAAATACATAACTGGGTGAAAAAAAAGTATCTTTTGAGAATTGCCCTATTGGAGTTCATTACTGATTCGACATAATTTAGATGTTATGCACATTGAAAAAAATGTGTTTGATAATATTTTCAACACTTTGATGGATGTTTTCAGAAAAACTAAAGATAATGTCAAAGCCCGACATGATATGAAAATACTTTGTAAAAGACCAAAGTTGGAGTTACAAGAGGTCAATGGACGATATCTGAAATCGAAGCCCCCGTATGTGTTAAATAAACAACAGATCAAAGATGTTTGTCAATGGGTAAAAGAACTCAGATTACCCGATGGATATGCCTCTAACTTATCTCGATGTGTGAACGTCGATGATTGCAAAATATCAGGGATGAAGAGCCATGATTGTCATGTATTTATGCAGAGATTGCTTTCGATCGCATCTCAAGATCTTCTACCTGATAATATTTGGGGCCCATTGACTGAATTAAGTATATTTTTTAGAAACATCTATGCAAATATCATTCGAGTCGAAGATATGTCAACACTTGAAAGTAATATTATTGAAATCATATGCAAGCTGGAGCAGTTTTTCCCTCCTGCATTTTTTGACTCGATGGAGCATCTACCGATACACTTGGTATACGAGGCACGAGTTGGTGGCCCCGTTCAATATCGGTGGATGTACTTATTTGAAAGATACATGAATCGTCTGAAGAAAAAAGTAAAGAACACCGCAGCTGTTGAAGGATCAATATCTGAATCGTATATCATCCAAGAAATTTCAACATTCTGCTCATTTTATTTTGAATCAATACTACATACAAGATTTGATCGTCTTCTACATAACGACGACGGGGGTGTTCGACATTCAGATGAACGTTTAAATATATTTTGTCACTCTGGTCGTGCTTTTGATTCTCGTCAATCTTGACACTTAAGTGAGAAAGAGTATCATTTGGCACACTTGTATGTATTACTCAATTGTCCAGAGATTGAACAATTCATTGAAATATTTGACATTGAGATGGTGCAAAAATACTCTATTCACAACGATGAAGAATTGGGGAGATTACGGAATCGTGATTTCCCTACTTGGATTCAGACTTACAGCAAAGATCACAGAGCTGAAATAGATGAAAGAATATTTGAGTTTGTTAATGGACCGTCGCGACTAGTGTCGTGCTATAGCGGATATTTTGTTAATGGGTACAAATTTCACACGATGGAATATGCTTTTACAAAGAAGACGATGAATGCCGAGGTCTACGTGAAAGGGACAACCTATGTTGAATGTGATATGATTTTTTATGGATTGGTGGAAGAAGTGATAGAGTTACACTACTGATAGTAGTAGGATAAGGACACTAGAGGAGACAGTCGCGCGTCAGACTGAGATGATGGAGCGCCAGAGTTAGATGATGGCGAAGATGCATGCTATGCTACGCAATATGTCAGGTCATCCCGGAGCAGGCATCTCTTCAGCATCATTTGATCCATCGTTCTCGAGTCAGTCCATGCCGGTGTACACTCAAGCACTCCAGACCCCACCATATGATCCAGACCATCCTCCATCGTCATCGTGAGATTTTTTTATATTGACTTTATTACTTAGATACTATACTTGTTTAATTTATTTTGTTTGGATATTGATACTTCAATTTTGTATTTGAATAGTTTTTATACTATTGTGGATAATTATAAATATAAGTATAATTGTTTTGATGTATATCTTGGTGTATTTGTGATGTGTGAATGAATATGTGTATGGGTGTATGGGTGTGTGAGTTATGTATCAGATAATGTTGATATGTATCAATGGAAATTTGGAATTTTAAATTTTTTTCATTTTCAGGTTTACATCATCAGCAACGGCTTTCCCACGGCCGTTCGTGGGAAAGCCGTTGCTAAAAGTGTATCGAAAGCCGTTGCTGATGACCTACAGCAACGGCTTAGCAACGGTCTTTTACTAACGGCGTTGCTACAGACTCACTAGCCGTTGCTATTAATGTTATCAGCAACGGCTCCGTGTCTGTGGCAAAACCGTTGCTGATAATATTTTTAGCAACGGCTCGAGCGGCTGTTGCTGATCCGTTGCTAAGTTATCAGCGACACGATTTTCTGCCACGGCTCCGTTGCAACGGCTGGCGCCGTTGCAAGCCGTTGTTGATGCCCATTATTCTAGTAGTGTATATAAAAAACACAAATTCTTTGTATCCTCTTTGTTACGATCAACTCGATGGGAATAATTGGTCCATCAACTTTATAAGCCTAAATTACTAGCCTAATTAAAATGCTTAAGTTGAAGTTGATAATGTTGGTCTAAGATTTTCAACCTTAATCCCAATCTTGATTTTGGTGATGACAAACTAGGAGTTAATGGTTTAATGAGAAATAATTTCAAATTCTAAGTTGACAAATTAATAAAAAATAATTTCAACTTCCAAGTTGACAAACATGCGATGTCCACGATCAAAAAGATCGACGCGAAACTGGAAAACTCAAAGGATGTTTATCATTGTTCGATGTCGAGAGAGATTTGAAGATTGAGTTTTGGGATCTTAGAGCAATTATATTACTCTTAGATGCATGTTGATGATGATGAAATTCAAACTAGACATATCGAAACCTAACTCGAAACCAATCTCCGCGTAATGTAGTTCCGGTAGAAGGTTCGACCGATCGACTTGTGATTGGCCTTTTTATTATATGAAATTTAAAAATTGGACTATTTTCAAATTATATTATATTAGATTGTAAAATTATTATATTATTATACGATTGACCGGTAGAATAGATTGTAAAATCCAATTCTTTTTTAATCCAAATTATATTTTAAAAGTTTCTATCAATCAAAACAAACAATTTAATTGAAATTACAAAATTTCAATTTCAATTTCAATTTCATAATATTCTTATGGCATTCATTTTTGTTAATATTATATTAAAGTAAAGTTATCATTTTGGGCATTTATCCTTTTCTCTTTCATGTATTGAACTTGAGAGCTATGATCACTGGCAGATCTAAATTAGGGCCAATTGGGGCACTGCTCCCCTCTGATTTTTTTTTTATATTACTGTGTATGATGATGAATAAGTCTATTTGAGCTCGTAACCTTTTCATCAACTCGCCCATAGCTTGTTGGTCAGAAATTTAATTCTAATGTCTTATATGCATTTTTTTTCTTTTTCTTGTAATAGTTGAATATAATCCAATATTTTTTAAAAAAAAATCTAAATCATTCTCCGTTAGTTTCTTACCTAAGTCCATGTCTTTCTCCATTAGTTTCGTGTTGAATTTCATTACTAATGCATCTTTGTATGTTATCTTCCATGCTGATTTCATTAAATTGTGTGAACTTTTGTGGATGATTTAATTAATAAATGATTGAATAATTAATTTATTCATCAAGTGCTCAAAGAAAATCGTAGAAAGAATAATTAGTTTGCCCATCACGTAATGAAGAAAAATCTTGGAAAATGAATGGAAAAGTATCTTATACTTCATTCATGATTAGGAGGTGCAAGTGAGCCAAACTGCTCGCGAGCTATTCGATATCA
This sequence comes from Canna indica, assembly GCA_034359265.1. NCBI lineage: Eukaryota > Viridiplantae > Streptophyta > Magnoliopsida > Zingiberales > Cannaceae > Canna > Canna indica. The sequence continues at coordinate 21,097,562 of CP136892.1, forward strand.
ATTTAATGAAAACTCGAACTTGACTTGTTCTTGTCGAGCTTGAGCCAAATATTACATGTGTGCGAGCCGAGATTGATCTAACCAATACTCGGTTCGAGGAGTTCGTGAGCCTAATCAAGCTTTACATGTGATCTTAAGTTCGAGCTCATTCATGAGCTCAATAGAATTTGAGGCCGCAGAGCTCGATAGAACTCGATCTCGAGCTGAACTTAATCGAGCTATTTCACGAGCCCACTCAAGCTTGAAAGCCTAACGAGTCGAACTCGAGTTGCTCGAGTCTGGAGATCAAAGCTCGAGTTCGAGCTCAACATTTTTTAGATGAGCCCAGCCAATCTTACTTGTACTCAAGCTCGACTTGGCTCGATTACAATTCTATTTATGATTGTGAATTTTATTTAATTGAGAACCCAAAGTTGACAGATAATGAAGTTTATTAATAACCTATATTTGTAACTATGAAGTGCATCTTCATGGTGAATGAATCCAATCTCTTATAGGTATCTTGGTTTTCTTCAAATGATAGGCCTCATAAAATTGGCACTCAAGGCGGCCAAGGCAACTCTTGCGTCGTGATTAAGCTTGTTTTGATTTACAAGGATTTCAACATCATAACATTTTGCGAGTATAATGCCAAGATAGTCGACATGTCTAACTATATTATTCCTCTCAAAATCATTGTCTACGATATGAGCTATTTTATTTATATATGATTTTTTTCTTATATTTGACTCATTGTATAGATATCATGTGTCATAATGTAAAATATTCAGTTTTGTTTTCCAAAAATAATCTTGCAGTATTAAATTAAGTAATTGAGATGAAAGAAAGCTCTTTTAAGAAGATAAAAACTTTAATTATTTTTATTTTTGAAATCTCTAGCATTATCTTTAGAATATAGAAATAGTCGAAAAAATTTGCAATAATTATAAGTTATGATTTTAATTAAAAATTTGAAGTTAAATTGTTGGAATAATATTTATTAATTTTTTAATATTCTAAATTAGGCATCCCTTAGTTTAGTTTCTGCATCCGCCTATTGGCTATGATATTCATTTTTTGCAAATTATCTAAAATGTTTTAAGAATAAAATTATTTGGGTTTAACAAGCTTTGACAATCTTTTTATTATTATTTTAACTTGTTAGCTGTGGACTCGTTGACTTGTCTCGGATAGACTGCCCTCATAATATCATTTACTAAAAAGGATTAGTATAATATTAAAAAAATTAATTTGCAACTTGTTCCACTCCACCCACTACATTTGACAAGATTTTTTCACATTTTTGTGCCACTCTATTTAATTTTTCATTGCACCATGAATACAAATTCACTCAAGTTTTTAAGTTTAACAATATAAATTTGTTATAAATACATACAAATTTTATTTACATATTTTTTTTAAAAAAAAATACTCATCTAAGGCTCAGGTAGTATTCCGGTTTCGAGTAGTGAAGGTAAAGAACCCATGGTCGTGCACTCCACGCCAGAAGCCTTAATACCAACGTATTCCCTAAGTATGAGATTACTATTATTAGCATCATAAACCGTCAAAGCCTTATTACATCCCTAACTTTTTGTTTTGGAAACCTCCTTTTATGCTTGGAAGCTTCAACTTCACTAATAGAGTTGGTAAGGAGCAAGGAAGTACAATTTTCAAAAAGGCTTTCATCAAAATAGAACCAATAATATGGAAATCTAGCAAACTTTGTATCTTCCGATAAACCAGCCTGCGCAATAAGGTGAGCTTTTGTGTTGCAGTTTCTGTTTACAAATAACCAACCCTCAACCTTTACCTCATCAGCAATTAGTAAGATATCTTTTACCAAAGCTTTAGTGTACCAAGGGCCCTTAAATTCCTTGTTCAAGATGTCCACAACTTGAGAAAATTTTAAGGTGCTTTATATTCAATTGATTGACTTTTAGAAGGCAAAGCTAAATGGCTTTGAGCTCAGCAGTAAGTATAGTACATCAGTAGAAACAATCTTAGAGAACCCCATACAGAGATCTTCATTATCAGAATTAGTGAAATGAAAACCAGTCGAGCCTTTCCATTTTTGCTAATCCAAGAAGCATCACAAAAACCCCAAACTTTAGTGCAAGCATCATTCTTCATAATGCTTTGAATGTTAGAGAGATCTGAGCATTCAACAGGCTTATTGGCCTGATACCAGCGAAACTTGTATAAGTATCATTAGCGGCCAAATTCTGATCTTCTTTCAATTTACTCTTAGCAAAGACCTTTTCTTCATCGTAATTCATTCCTTCTGAAGTATATTTTTTGAGGGAAAAGAAATTTTCAACATCTGCTGTGACTTTCAAGACTAGGGAGTTAGGGACATATGTCCATTACCTTTTCCATTGAAACAAATACCATTCCTGTTTTTCTAGACAAACCAAAACCCTGCTGCAATTATACTGATTAACTTATTTCTATTATTTTTATCTAGGAATTTGCCCTCCTTCAACCAACTCCCCTGCAATTATATAATTTGTACAATTTTGCTTGAGTATGTTATGCTTGCACCTCAACTCAAAGTCTACTTCATAATTTTGTAACTAGCCCCATCCTATTTTCCATGCGAAAGGCTCCATGTAGACAGGTGAGATATCTTCGTGTTCCCGAGGTGATCCAACACTCTACGAGAGGAATATTCTCAGTACAAATTTGGCTATTGTGGGTAACTGGGCCTCCTTTTTCTTCCATTGTTATCCCTACCACCTCTTATTTTGGTGCTAGCGACAACAAAGGGGCAGGGGGGCTCATCTGTCATTCACTCGCGATCTAGTATTTGCATTGCGTCCCATCCCCGAGATATGGCAAATTCTTTTGCCGCGAAGGGGAGGCTATGCTTTCTTTTTTCTCTTCAAGAAATTCGATTCTTGTGGATTCCTCCGTAGCGGCTCGTGAATATTGGAAAGCAAGTTTGAGCATAGGTCGAATTTTGAGGCAAGGCAGAGTTTCAGTTATGGAGAACTGAATTTCAGTTGCCGCATGGATTTATGAATTTGACTCAGTTAAGCCTAACTGAAATTCACACTTTTTTTCAGGCAACTAAAAGCATAAATCATTCTTCACTTCATAGCTTAACCTTTTGAAGTAAGATTGATAACTCAAAGAAGTCTTGATCAATGAAAATAAATAAATGACATTTGATTTGGACCTCAAAATTGACCTGGTCAAACTGAACCCAGCAAAGTCTGCCAGGAACTAGAGAATTGAAATTTGATTGCTGCTCCTAAAGCTTGTCATAATTGACAAGAGAAAAAAAAAAGAGAGAGAGAAAAAAAACTCAGAACTTGTTTAAAGTGCAGAGTGATCAAAGCAGCAGTAGGGCCAGTTTGGATTGTTCTTTTTCTCCTTTGGTAGCAGAAGGGAAAAATTAAAGGACAAAGGCTTCAGGAATTGCTCCTCTTTTCTTTTGCTTGCTTTGGCAGCAGCAGGAATATATGCAACTCACTTGCCCTACCACTCTCCCCATCTCTGAGAAAAGCATCAAAAGCAGAGTTAGTCTCTGCTTTTTTTTCCCCTTCTTTTTTGCCCAATTCAAAATGCTTTTAGAATTTGGATTCCAAGATTGATGATTTCCATGCAATCCAATCAAGCTTTTATCAGATCATGGGGTCCCTTTGTGAACTCCAAGGTGTGCCCTGAATCATGTAGGCCAAAGATCTCCTTGGAGTTTTCTAAGTAGAGCCCCCAACAAGGTCTTGCCTAGGAGCTGCCTCTGCACTGTGGCCTTCTTGCTTTGTTCCCTCAAGCAGCATGCAAAACAACCCACTGTGTTCTTGGGTTGTTCACAGCTGTGTGAGACATGAAAAAGTTCAGCTTGAAACCCCCTTCTTGCAATGCAAGGTTATCTTCTTCTTCTTGCATCAATCATATGAACTGTGCTCCTCTTAATCACCAAAAGAATCACATTTACTATCATCAAAACACACACAGAAAGGGTTATTCTGATCCAACAATACATGATTGGATGCTCTCCTTTTTGCCTTTCTTAATAATAAAAGCCTTGCAAAAATGTTAAGATTTGGCATCTCATTGGCACATTTATCTGATAAATCCCGAGGCTCTTTTTAATGGCCATCTTTCCTCTTTACAGCAATGTTTCAATGAAGACCCAGTTTATTCAATGTTCGAAGAATAACTCTAAGATAAAGTGTCCATAAATCAAGAAAAATTTCCTTGGAGATGCATAAAATAATGAAAAGAAAGAAAGGAATGCAATGACTTAGGTTGCATCTTCATTCAAAGCTAAGCTTTAGCTTTTAAACTTTGATTGGATTAAAAAAAGATACAAAAGTGTGGAGATGCAATAACTTAATCAGTCACACACTGGATTTGGATTTTGGATTTGGAGTGTGGTCCATGTGCTTGTATGGATAAAGCAATGGAAGCGGAACCTGTCTTTGTAAGATTCATGGGAATTTTAGTCTTGCTTTGTTGCATGGTTTATTTTGATTTGTCTTATTCCACACATTCTCTCAGATACTGGCGCGAATGTCAGACAATGGTGTCTACCTGCAATAGTTTTTCAATTTGTTTGCTTCCAGAACCACTATTTTGTTGTCGTTCCTAATGTTTTATAATTAGGGCTGTAAATGATCTAAACTGAGTTAATTACTGGATTATTTGAGCTCGACTTATTTATTTATAAGCTCGTCGAAGTTTAGCTTGTTCGATTCAAGTTTTTTTTTTTTTTTTTTGAGAAAACCTATTCAATTCTAAAATTCGAGTAAATTATGATGATTAAAAATATGATATCTTTTAATTTGTTCACGTCAGTAGTATCCAGTCAGCAATCGTTAGCCACGTCAGCTTCGCATAGTGCCGTTTATGTATCAAGCGACGGTATGAACCAACTCCTAAACAAAAATATAATGTAAAGACTAAAATTAATTTTTGAAAATTATACGAATTAAAATCAAAAGTAAACTATGATGATTAAAAGTATGATTTTCTTATTTTTATATTTAAGCTGGATTCATTTAAGTTTTAGGATGTAAAAATTGATGGGAGAAGTTGATTGAAGCTCTTAAAATGAGTTTTAAGTCAGGTTGGATTCATTTTGACACAAACGTAAGGGTGTAATATTTTTTTGGACTTTTAATAAATAAGTCCAAATTTTTTGAATTAATTCATAACCTATCATTTACTTTTTTAACTCAAAAAATTTAATTAAATATAACACTTAAGTTTAATTTGACACATTTCACTGCAAGTCACCGAATAATTTATTTTCAAATTTTACAAAATCAAATAATTAAGAAATTAAGAACTTATTTGCTTCGTATGAGAGATAAGATAAAATATTAATTTGAATTCATTATTTAGATAAGATAAAATATTAATTTAAATTCATTATTTATCTAGTGTATTAATTAAAATAATATAAAATTAATATGATATTCGATATACATCGAATTTAAAAAAATTATATTTAATTATTTTTTATTTTTTATACAATTATATTTTATCCTATCCAATAAAACAACTTTAACCTAAAAAAATTATTAAATTAAGATCATGATAAAGTTAAGGTTGAATATATGATTTGACACAAGTTATATGAAAGTGATATATTAGTTTGCATTCAAATTTAAGATGATACCAACTAATAAAAAATGATTAAAAAAAAAAATATTATGAAAATGCTAAACTAAATTTTTTAAAAGTTGAGGGTGGAGAATGCAAGAATGGATACATTGTTTTAAGGGGGCAAAATGAAATTTGCCTGCCTAAGTAATTACGACAATAATTGGGCGACTGTGGATGGAGCCCAAAACAACGACATTTTTAGGAACCGGCAGGGACTAATTTAACCAATCGAGCACGCAGCATCAGCGAGCGAAGAAGCAAAACTTGAAACCGAGAGCGACACCGTCGGCTTCATTTATTGCTGCTCCTGTTAGCGACGCGACGCTCCGCTCCGCTCCCATGCCGGTCGAGATCGCGAGCCTCCACGACCGCCAACTCCCTCCGCCTCTGCAACCCCCGCGCCGCCCCCCTTCCTCCACCTGCGACCTCCACCCCGGCGAGCCCGTCACTGGCTTCTGCGCCTCCTGCCTGCGCGAGCGCCTCGCCGGCCTCGAGGCCCCCGCTGCCTCCGCTGGCCGCAAGTCCACCTCCGCCCTCCGCTCCGTCTTCTCTAAAGTCTCCGCTGCTGGCGGCGGCGGCGGCGGCGCCTCCTTCCTTCGCCCCGAGCTCCGCCGCTCCAGGTCCTTTTCTTTCGGTCGCGGCGCTGACGGCTTTCCCTCCCAGCGGCCCCCCGTCTCCGCCTTTGAGCCCCAGCGCAGGTCCTGCGACGTCCGCGGCCGAAGCACGCTGTGGGCGCTCTTCCACCAGGACGATCGGCTTAGGGTGCCTCAGAACCCCTACTTTCCACCCTCCTCCTCCTCCTCTTCCTCAATCTCCTCCGCCGCAGCGGCGGCCGCGACATCCACGGTCCCGGGAATTGAGCTTGAGGTTCGCAACCAAGGGCTTCCGGGTCCCTCCGCCCCACCTCCCGTCTCCGGGACCCGCGAAGAGGAAGACCCTGGCGATGAGATCAGGCCCGTTGATCCTGTCGTTTTGGAAGTCGTAACCTCCGGAGAGATTGATGAGGAAAGACTAGAGGCGGTGGAGGAGTTGGAGACGGAATTGAAGCCGATGAAGGACCACATAGATCTCGACTGCCAGCAACAGCAGGAGGCGGCGAAGAAGCCGCCGCCGAAGGACCTCAAGGAGATTGCCAGCAACTTCTGGGTCGCGGCCTCAGTCTTCAGCAAAAAACTCCAGAAGTGGCGGAGACGGCAGAAGCTGAATAAGCGAGACGGCGAAGAAACCGCAATGCCGGCGGAGAAACACCCGAAAACTTCTCGGCGCTTCTGCGACACGCAGTCGGAGGCCGCCATGAACTGCTCCGGCCGGAGATCCTGCGACACTGACCTTCGCTTCTCTCTGGACGCCAGCCGGATGTCCTTTGATGATCCGAGGTTCTCGTGGGACGAGCCGAGGGCTTCTTGGGACGGCTACTTGGTCGGTGGCCGGCCGGCGTTCCCTCGGCTCCCTCCCATGCTCTCCGTCGTTGAGGATGCGCCTGCGCCGGCCGTGCCTCGTTCGGACTACCTGATTCCCGTCGAGGAGGACGCCACCAACCCCGGCGGATCGGCACAGACGCGAGACTACTACTTGGATTCATCCAGCGGACGCAGACCAAGCCTCGAACGCTCGAACTCCATCCGGGAGCAGCCTGTCGAGATCAGTGAGCCGAAGGTGTTCTCCAACAGCAAGGTAACCCCTGCAGGTGGTAATGACTTCTTCCCCCATGGAACCTTGCTTGATCGAGATGTTAGAGATTGGAGCTCCAATTCCCTGAGGGACGATTACTTGGGAAGCTTCGAATCAGCTTTTAGGGACCCTCACAAAGGGGATTCAGCTAAGAAGTCGAAGAGGTGGAGCAAAGCATGGAACTTTTTAGGGTTTCTTCAGAGGAGAAATAGTAGCAGAGTAGAAGCCAATATAGTTGACAGATCATTGTCAGAGTCCTGGCCGGAACTACGATCCGGTGGTTCCAATAGCAGAATGCTGAGGAGTAACAGCAGTGTAAGCTCTAGGAACTCTTTTAGTGGCAATTCCGGTTACGGGGGCATGAGGACGAGCAGTATGAGGTCCACTGGGAATCATAAGAAGAGGAGAGATGAATTTGTTTTGGAGAGGAATAAAAGTGCTAGGTATTCTCCCAACCATTTTGATAATGGATTGTTGAGGTTTTACTTGACACCAAGGCAAAATAGCTGGAGGAATGGGCTTCCAACGAGCCGAAGGCAGAACCCTTCATACTATTCCACGAGGAGTATGCTAGGACTGTATTGAGCTCATTCTTGGCCTCCATCAGGTGCCTCTTCTTCCTTATGTTTAATATAGTTAATTTCCTTTTCTGTCTCATTAATTGCACTTGATTTTGGCATGGTTGAAATCAGCATGTCTTTCCTAAAAAAAGGAAATCAGCATCTTTCTAATATAAGTTGTTATACTAATTAAAAGAGGTCAAATTGTTACTGAATTTGGTGGTTAATCTCACCAATGCTATGCTTCTACTGCAGCAATATTTTCGTTGTGCATCTTTGTTTTCTTATGTTAAAGCCATCCTTGTAGTCTAATTTGTCCATGCATTAGTGATGAAGAGGAATATATCAAATCAAAGACCACTTTATGATACAGATTCATTCTGTTTTGTGCTTTTTCCAATTCTATATGTACACTACACTCCCCTAATTTTGGCAGTGCTTTAGTTCCTTGATTAATGATTATAATATTTACCAGTATTTTTTGAACTTTTCTCTTATCATCTTTTGCATTCTTGATCTCAAGTGGATGGTGGAGATTATTTTCTATTTCTACTAGTTTTGTCAGGAACTAGTATGTGAATGGCACATTGCTTGGAATTACAGCATTAACAAAGATACTTTTGGCTGTAGGGGGTTCCAAATTAACACCTATTCAGTCTCTATATTTTATCTGATTCTTTTTTGTGCGTTTATTCGTTGGTTTAAATGTTATCCTTGTGGACGTAGGAGCCCACTGCTTTGTCCTAAAGAGAGATCCTCCGCTTTGTTGGCTGAAATTGCTTCAGGCCTTCGGGACATGTTCATGTACTGTAATATTTCCTGCAAAAGTTCTCCTTGGACCTCGTGCTGGCCCCATTGTTCTGTTTAGTTCAAATCAGTCCATTCATTTTATGTAGGATGTAGGATGTAGCTTGCAGCCTTGCAGTGTTCATTGTCTTGGATGCCCTTTATGCCGGTCCAAGTCCGCAGTGTTCATTGTCTTGGATGCCCTTTATGCCGGTCCAAGTCCAACTAAAATATCGACAGAGACAGTTGTAAAGACGTAATTCGAGGACCAAAAAATACTGATGTCTTTTATCTAGTGAGCTACAGTAAAACACTTAACAGTTCACACAGTCATTAATTAGGCTTCATGTGATGCTAATCTTGGAAAGATAAGATCGAGCAAAGGAACACAGTCATTAACTTGTTTATTGATTTTAATTATTTTATTTGTTTCTCAATGCTTGTAAATTGAAAACTCAGTTACAATCCATGGTTTGAGCTCTTCCTATATATGTATTAATTCAACACTAAGAGTAATCACATGTTAGTACAGGGTGCAGATGATTAACTCCACAGTTCTCTGCTCCCATTTTTGTTCTTTTGCAGGCGATGTAATTTGGATGGTGGATTCTTTCTTTCACTTCAAAGCAGGATAACATTCTCTGGACAAATATGAACTTAGATTTGATGCTGAGTTCTCGTTAAAGCATGTGAGGAGTAGGAGTGACAAAAAGGCCGAAGCTGGGAATAGTTTGGTTTCCAATCGCACGCTGTATCAGTAGACTTCGACAGTATTTTAATGTCACCTTAAATCCTGCAGAATCATAAAGTCCAGATTGGGGAGTTCATCAATTCATTCATCGGATAAAAGAATTTTAAGGATTCCAGACGTTTCTTCTCGGTGATCTGCTATTTCTTTTTGCTAGCATTTATATGAGAATCTTGGGAATTAAATGATCTTTTGCTGCCTTTTCTCCAAGTAAGTTGAACTATTATAAAAAAAAATACTTATATATTTTTATCCATGAGTTCTGGAATCATGCTATTGAGGAGTGCCTTGTGAATATGTAAATGAGCATAATGGGATATTTTTATTATTGAGAAATGAAGGTTTTTATTTTTTTCTAGTGGAAATCTTTCTTCCTCACCCAAACAAAGCTTAATTGATTCTTAAATGGGAACGCTTTTTATTTTATGCAGATATATTTGCCCCATTAAACATAAAAGGTTATCAAAAAAATATTATTCAGTCATATTGTTATAATCTCTGGGGTATTTGATTTACGGAATGATAAATAAAAAAAGAATAAAAATAGATAAGCAAAATAAAAAAAATAAAAAAATTTCATTACGGATAAAGGTCATATTTGTCATTAAAGTATTCGAAAATGTATAAATTTATCTTTATTCTTTTTCAAAAATACTCTCGCCGTTCAAATAGTGGGCCAAAAATGCCACTGTTTGTAATGGTTTGACTTGTCAGCAAATGATTGTTTACGTGGCAATGATAAGGATCATATTTGCTTCTAAAGTATTCGAAAATGTACAAATTTGTCTTTAATTTTTTTTTTGAAAAATGCTCTCGTCATCGAAATTTTAGGTCATATTTGCTTCTAAAGTATTCGAAAAGGTATAAATTTGCCCTTAAACTTTTTATTTTTTGAAAAATATTATTGTCGTCCAAATTTTGGGCCAAAAATACAATTGCTTGTAATGATTTGACAAATCAGCAAATAATTTCTTACGTGAAAAATATAATAAGCCACATCATCAAGTCACATTAGATTTTAAGTTGCCAACATATAATACCCAATATATTAACAATCTAAATTAATGGCTTTTAGTTACAAATCATTAAAACACGCGTTAAATCGAACGAGCGAAAAAATAGGAAAAATAAGAAAAGAAAAATAAGATAGCCCAACCGACTGCAAAGAGTAGTGGATTAAGGGGTGCTGCAAAAATACGTCCCACCACTTTTTTATAATACTCGAATTTTTTTAAAATATTTATTTAATTATTTCAATGGGATAATTTAATCGCGCGTCAAGATGGACCGGATGAAACGCCGGAGGGTCTGAATTGAAGATTGGCATTTGTGTGAGAGAAAATTAATTCATCTAAGTTTGATTAATCCTTAGACGGGTTGCTTGGTTCGAGACGAATCCGAAGGTTCGAGCGAAACTCGAATCAGACTTGTATTGGTTGAATTATGGCTTGTTTTAGACTCAACTTAAGTTAATGGGCACTTTGATCTTTTGGCGATTGAGATTTTAGTATTTATACCTCATCCCTCATGGGCGCGAGAGATTTTTGGCCCAAAATTTGGACGACGAAGGTATTTTCCAAAACATAAAAAGTTTAAGGGCAAATTTGTATATTTTCGAATACTTTAAGGGCAAATATGACCCAATATTTGGACGATGAGAGTATTTTAAAAAAAAAATGTTTAATGACAAATTTGTACATTTTCGAATATTTTAGAGGCAAATATGACCCTTATCCTTGCCACGTAAGCAATCGTTTGCTAGCTTGTCAAATCGTTACAAGCAGTGACATTTTTTGCCCAAAATTTGGACGACGATGATATTTTTGAAAAAAAAAGTTTAAAGATAAATTTATACATTTTCGAATACTTTAAGGGCAAATATGGCCCTTATCCCTTATGAAATAGATTTTAAAAAGAGGTTAATTACACTATATATCCTCAAATTTGGGTTTTTTCCCAATTCTATCCCAGATTTTTATTTGTTTCAATGATAGACTCAAATTTTAATTTTATTTCAATTACATCCTGCCGTGAATCAGATGTTAGATTCACCGTTAACACGCTGATGTAGCGTTGTTGACGTGGTTTAGCAGCCCAGTTAGTATATTAAAATATATTAAACTCTGCAGCATGCACGCCATGATCATTACCCCCATCAGCGCCAGTCCTGTCATCGTCTAGCACTTGGTGCTCGTGAAGAATAGATGTTGCATCAAGCCGACCCGAAGTTCCCCCCGGCGTTGATCATGCCGGAGATGATGCCGAGGGAGCGATGCGAGATGAAGGGGATGATGCCGAAGGTCGCGCCGCAAGCGGCCTACGTGCAGATGGAGAAGAGAATCATGGTGAAGATGGAGATGGGGAGGGAGTTGGCCCGGCTGAGCCAGACGCAAAAGGCGCCACCGAGCTTCTGCAAGATCTAGAGGTTCCACAGCAGGGTGCGCATGTCGTACTGGCGGGCGCCAAAGTCGGAGGTTAAGTCGCCTATGGGCCGGACGATGAAGTTGGCCATAAGGAGAAGGAAGATGGGTGAAGATGGCGCCGCTGAGGCCGACGAAGCCCTTGAGGAGGCCGTCCACACAAGCACATCTCTCTGGCGCATTTCGTCGAACAACTTCCTAGCGAGATCCAAGCAGCCGCACTTGGCGTAGAGATTGATAAGGCCGATGCGCACTCGGTCGTCCTGGTCGTGACCGGTCTTAATAGCTCTAGAATGAAGGCGCCCAGCTTCGAGGACAGACTTGACGGTTCTCGAGGACGCCTTGAGCAGACTGATGAAGGCCGGGAGAGGGTCTTCTGCGGCCGAGGGATTGGAAGCGGTTTCCACGAAGGCAGGAAGGCAAGCGATGCATTGTGATGAAGCGACGTAGGGTGTTGAGTTGAGGAAAGGAGGGTGGCGGGAATGCGACAGGAACTGAAGAGGCCGGTGGGATTCGCGATTCCGCGGCAGCATGCGGCAAATCTCGAGGCTGAGGCGATCCAGGCGACTCTTGTAATCTTTAATTAAATTATTTTAATATATTTTAATATATTTTAATGTGCTTACTAGGCTGGTGAATCACGCCAGCAACGCCATGTCAGCGTGTTAACGGTGAATCTAACAACTGAGTCACGGTGGGATGAAATTGAACTAAAATCAAAATTTGAGTATATTATTGAAACAAATAAAAACCTGGGATAGAATTGGGAAAATGCCCAAAATTAGGAATATATAGTGTAATTAACCCTTTAAAAAACATAACCATTACTTTGAAGGCACATGAACTATTGAGGGAGGGGCTTCTAAATTAGTTGGTAGGAACTATTAAGGTTCTAAATTAGTTGGCAAGAACTATTGAGGGGCTTCTAAATTAGTTGGCAGGAGTAGAGAGAAAAGTAGAGCAATTCTTCAATTATGCTGAGGTTCCAGAAGACAGAAAAATCAATTGATGGCTTATCCACTCAAATTCAATGCTACAAGTTGGTGGGACAAAGGACTTAGACACCGACTTGAAGAAGGGTGGTCATTTATCACACGGTGGAACCATATGAAGGAGCTAATCAAGGCATGATTTCTTCTCCTGGATTATGAATAATACTTGTTCCAACAATATCAAAAATGCACTCAAGGATCACAAACTGTTCACCAATACACGACTGAATTCCTGAGGCTAGCCAAGCGCAACAACTTAGCCGAATCAGACATCCAACAAGTTATCAGATACCTTGATGGTTTAAGGCCTACTATACATGATAAAATTGGAGTGCAATTTATCTTAAATATAGTTGAGGCTCAAATTTTGGCTCTTAGAGCTAAAACACTTCTACAAGAAAAAAAGTCAAGGCTCATCTAGGCGAACATATATTTCGAGCCCAAAGAAGAAGACAACAATTGGAAGGGGCCACAAAATCAAACCAATAAGCTTGTTCGAACCGAAATCTTAAATATAAACAGAGGGAGGGTGAAAACAAAGAATCACAAAAGGCACATAATTCATATGCCAAACCACCGCATGTTAAATGCTACAAATGCAATGAACCGGGCCATCACTCAAATGAATGTCCTAAGAGAAGAGTAGCAGTTGTAGAGCATGAGCCGGAATATGAACAGACTGATCCAACAGAGGAATAATACTATGAACCAGATGGAGGAGAAGGAGAGTATGATTATAGTTAAGGGGGACAAATGTGTGTGATCAAGAAAATATTGCTATCTTTCAAACCAGAAGACAACTCTTAGCGACATAAGCTCTTCAAAATCAAGTGCACAATTTCTAATTAAATCTTTGATGTATGCTATTTGTCGAAAAATAGCAGAAATGATAAGAGCAATCAAGGAGGTCAAGGTGAATGAAAGATGCAAGGTACCTTTCTCTATTGGACTATATAAGGACAAGATATACTATGACGTGATGGATATGGATGCATGTCACCCCTGCTACTCGGGAGACCATGGGAATTTAATGCAGATGCCACACACTTCGGGAGAGACAATATGTAAATGCACTACTATAATATACAACATCAGCCACGGACATCACCGACGGCTGCTTCAGCCGTCAGAATCAGTCACGGCTTTTCGACGGCCATACCAACCGTGGCTGATGTAACCAAATAAGCCGTGGCTCACATACGGCCGCTTAAAACCGTCGCTCATAGTTGATGGCGCGCACAGGGCGTGAAATAAAATAAGTTATTAGCCACGGTTTAGCGAGGGCGCGAGAGTCGTTGGTGATATGGATAAGTCATTAGCCACGACTAGAAGCGGTCGTCGCTTATTAATTAATGACGCGAACGCAGCATGAAAACTAAAACACTATGAACCAACGGCTTAAAGAGGGTCAGCCGTTGGAGATATTAAAATTATGAATCCACGATTTTCCGACGGCTAGCGAGCCGTGGGTGAAAATAGTTTTTATTTGCGTTCGCGCCCGACCCTTCCTCTTTCCCCCGCTCTCTTCTATCTTCGTCGTTGCCGACGATTTGTCACCGCCGATCGTCACCGCGCCTCGCCCTCGCCATGCCGCCTGCTCCCTCGCCCTCACCGTGTCGCCTCCCCGACCCTCTCCCCCTCTCTCTCGCCCAGACCGCCGCCCCTCTCCCGACCCCCTCGATCTCCGTCGCCCACGCGCGCCACCGCCGACCTGCTCCCTCGCCCTCACCGACGATCCCTCTCCCCTCTCTGCCACCACCAAGTGAGTTCATCCCCCTCCCCTCTTCAGTCCGGCACCGGTCGAAACCCTAGGGTTCAGGCCGGCGCCGACCAATATTATATATATATATATATATTATATAATTAATTAGTGTTAATTACTATTATTAGTGATTAATTAGATTTATTTACTATTAATTACTGTTATTAGAGATTAATTAGGGTTAATTTTAGATTTAATTAGTAAATTAGTGTTAATTTTTTAAAAAATTAGATTAATTAGTTTCAATTAGATTTAATTATTGTTAATTAGTTGTTAATTAGATTTAATAAGGGTAGAATAAATGTTAGGATTAATTTTAGTTGGGTGTAATTATAATTATGAAATCATCCACTTTAGACTCGTGCGCTCCGAAATCGTCCACTTTGGACTCGCGTCGAAATCGTCAATAAAGGATGGACTCGCACGCGCCGGAATCGTCCATTTTAGACTCGCGACCAAATCGTCCACGGTGGACTCGCGCCGGAATCAAGACGAGTTGATACGTTTCACGTACGTACGATCGACGAGTCAAGTTTTAATTTTGCAAAACCTTAGATCCATTCGGGGGTTGTATGTTCGTGTAAATGAAGTTAATGATCTTTTATACAATGTACAATCCTTGAATTGTCCCTAATTGGACAATTTGATAGCATAGTTATTTATATTGTACTTAGTTTTTTTTTTTAGTCACTAACTTCATTTTTTAATTTTGGCTTGTATCTCCCTTGTTCTCTGATACGCGCCCAGATGATATGCGTATTCGGAGAACTATAGGGAGATGCTGCCGAAATTTAGAATGAAGTTAATGACTAAAAAAAATACTAAGTTCGATATGAATAACATGAATCCCGAATGGAATAGGACCATCCCACCTAAAGATATTACCTAAAGATATTGCAAACTTTTTGACAGAACATGTCGGGCGATCGAAGTTGGATGTACCGACGAATTCATCGTAGAGCTATAACGGACGAATTTCGAGTAGGCGTAACTTACTTCTTAAATTTTGCCTACTCGAATGAAAAATTCCTTAGTGGTGATAAAATTTGATGTCTGTACCGAAAATGTTCGAACATAAGATTTTTGGACCAAGAAACTGTCACACTGCATCTGTATACAAAAGGATTCACACCAAGATATTTTGTATGGAATTGTCACGGGGAGTCACCTCAAGTCGGGACGTCGAGCAATCATGTTGTCCAAACTCATGATGAATCTTCTTCTGCTGGTGTTTCTTCTTCCAATTCACCTAATCCTTATAGAACAATGATTCTGGATAGTCTTGGAGGATAATTCCATTTAAATGATAATATTGAGTCAATTACTGAGACGGTAGTGCCATCAGATACTATGACAGTTGAAGTCACCGAAGAACAACTTGAGATACAGATTGAATTACCGAATAAGGAGACTGCACAATTTTATGAGATGTTGAAAGCTGTCGATGAACCTTTGTATGAGAATTGTCCTAATTATACAAGATTTTCGGCAATGACACAACTCCTGAACATCAAGTCCCATTGTAATATCAGCGGGGTTGCGTTTGATCGGATTGCAGGCTTTATCAGTGGTATGCTACCTCCAAATAACAAGTTTGAGCCAACCTTTTATAAGACAAAAAAGTTGATGAAAAAATTAGGGCTTGGATACGAAAAGATACACGCGTGCCCAAATAACTGCATTTTATATTATAAAGAAAATGCACAGTTAGAACAATGCCTGGTATGTGAACATCCTCGTTACAAGGAGAAGAAATTGGTCCGACAAAAAAATATTTCCTTTAAGGTGCTTCGGTATTTTTCACTGACACCGAGGCTTCAAAGGTTATTGATGTCGAAAAAGACTGCCCCCTATATGAGTTGGCATGCAAGAAGTTGTGATCATACAGTAATGACTCATCCATCCGACAATGAAGCATGAAAATATTTGGATAGGTGTTATCCATCATTTGCTGGGGAGACTAAAAATATCAGGTTGGGATTGTGCACAGATGGTTTTAATTCGTTTGGTAATTCGGCAACTCCGTATTCAGTATGGACAGTGCTGTTAACAGTTTATAATTTGCCGCCCTCAATGTGTATAAAAGATGAATTTATCTATCTTTCGATGATTATTCCGGGTCCTAGGGGTCCTCGCAAAGAAATTGACATATTTCTCCGTCCCCTAATTGATGAACTCAAAACATTGTGGGCTGAGGGAGTTGTCACTTATGATTGTTATCGGAAGCAAAACTTTACTTTGTGAGCTGCTATATTGTGGACAATCAATGATTTCCCGGCCTATGGCATGTTGTCTGGTTGGAGCACGCATGGTCGACTCTCTTGCTCGTATTGTATGGAACACTCAAAATCCTTCAGTCTTGAGAATGGTCAGAAAATTTTCTTCTTTGGTTGTCATCGCCGATTCCTACCGTCTAACCATCAGTATCGAAGGAATCGTGACAAATTTATCAAAGGTAGAGGCGAAAGAGATGAGCCACCACCGATATTGTTTGGTGAATAGATGTTAGCACGTGTTCAATTACTTCCAGATATTACTTTTGGTCGAAATGTAAGAATCTCAGGCTTTGGTCAAACACATAACTGGGTGAAGAAAAATATTTTTTGGGAATTGTCGTATTGGAGTTCATTACTGATTCGGCATAATTTGGACGTCATGCACATTGGAAAAAATATGTTTGATAATATTTTTAACACAGTGATGGATATTTCTGGCAAAATTAAAGATAATGTGAAGGCCCGACATGATGTAAAAATACTTTGTAAGAGGCCTGAGTTAGAGTTGCAAGAGGTCAACGGACGATTTCATAAGCCAAGGGCGCCGTATGTGTTAAATAAATAACAAATGAAAGATGTGTATCAATGGATCAAAGAACTCAAATTACCCGATGGATATGCCTCAAACTTATCTCGATGTGTAAACGTCGATGAATGCAAAATATTGGGGATGAAGAGCCACGATTGTCATGTATTCATGCGGAGATTGCTTCCGGTTGCGTTTCGAGATCATCTACATGATAAGATTTGGGGTCCATTGACAGAGTTAAGTATGTTTTTCAAAAATATTTGTGCAAATGTACTTCGAGTCGAAGATATGACAACACTTGAAAATAATATTGTTGAAATCATATGCAAGCTGGAGCAGTTTTTCCCTCCTGCATTTTTTGACTCGATGGAGCATCTACCGATACATTTGGCATACGAGGCACGAGTTGGTGGCCCTATTCAATACCGGGGGATGTACTTATTTGAAAGATACATGAATCGTCTGAAGAAAAAAGTAAAGAACACCGCCGCAGTTGAAGGTTCCATATCAGAAGCATATATAATTCAAGAAATTTTAACTTTCTGCTCATTTTATTTTGAATCAACCATCAAGACAAGACTTGATCGTCTTCCACGGAACGACGTTGGGGGAGCTGGACCATTAGATGGTTGTTTAAATATCATTTGTTACCCCAGTCGTGCTTTGGGTTCTCGTTCGTTTCGATTCTTAAACAATGAAGAGTTCCATTTGGCCTACTTGTACGTTTGACTAAACTGTCCAGAGATTGAGAAATTCATTGAAATATTTGACATTGAGATGGTGACAAGATACTCAATTTACAGTGATGAGGAATTAGAAAAATTATGAAATCGTGAGTTCCCTAATTGGTTTCGAGCTTACAGCATAGAACACAGAGGCGAAATAGATAACCAAATCTTTGAGTTTGCTAGCGGACCGGCACGACTTGTACAGTGTTATAATGGTTATTTTGTCAATGGATATAAATTTCACACACTTGAATATTCATCTACAAAAAAGACTATGAATGTCGGGGTCTGCGTCAAATGGACAACGTATACTGAATGTGATATTGACTTTTACGGACTATTGGAAGAAGTCATTGAATTACAATTTTTCAGATGTAAATCAGTTGCCCTTTATAAATGTCATTGGTTCGATACAAGCGATAGGAGCATGAGAGTTCATCCAAAGTATAAACAGCTGGTCGAGGTCAATTCCAAATCAAAATTGGCTTCAAATGAGCCATTTATATTGGCATCTCAAGCTGAACAAGTATATTATTTACAGTATTCATCTTGAAAGAAAGACAGTGCAGATTAGCGTGTAGTCTGTAAGACTAAAGCCAGAGGTAAAATTGACCCAATAGTTGGAGATAATGAGCCAGTATATGACTTCTATCAAGAAGAGGATCCTTCTGAAGTGGAACGAGTTAGTCCAATACTCGAGGATGACGGCACAGAGTTAGTTCAATTGGAAATAGAATACGTTGATGAGGACGATAATGAAGTTGAGGAAGGACAGAATGAAGATGAGGGAGACGAAGAAGAATTTCAAGATTCAGATACAGAAGAACAAGAAGAAGAGTATTATACAGATGATGAATAATTATAAATGTGAAGTATATATTCAATTATTAAATATATCTATTATATATAATCTAATTATATTAAATTTTTACAGCTATGGTTCGAGATATAAGTTCTCGAGGAGGCATTCCTCGTAGGACCCCCCGACGATTACCACCCGCCCCACTTGTATCCACTGACCCTTCGTCTTCCACCACCATCCCCTCACCTGGTCCGGCCACCATTCCCCCACCTGATCCATCCACTATTCCCCCAGCTGATATGGTTACAATCCCCCCACCTCCAGCCACCATCCCTTCAGCTAATCCAGGCCCATCGACATCGAGACGTAGGCCACGATGGCCTAACAGAATTCTCCCTCCGCCACCCGAGGGACAACTGCGTAGAGCAGTTACTGTGCGCGAAAGAAGGTAAGTATATGCATTAATTATTTCTTATAATTTATTTATAATTCAAAATATCATAATATGAATTTATATATGGTGCAAATTTGAGCAGGAGGACGTCCCCTGCACGATAGCGGGGACGATCCGGAAGTTTATGCACGGGGCGTGGCCTACATGGTCTCACGTGCTCCGTGAGCATATAGATTTATTGTGGCGAGAGTTTACGGTAAGTATATTTATTAAATTAATGTTAATGTTAAATATTGATCGGTAATAATAAATTTTTTTTTGCAGGGTCATTATACATGGCCGGAGGACCATACCACTTTTGTGGAGGCTGCATGGGAGCGTGTTGCCCGTGCTCGCTATAACGGGCTGCTTCAGCAGGCCAGTCAGACCGTGATGAGACGGCTGGGGGCCACACAGATAGGGCAGACTCGTGGACACGCCCCCGAGTGGATTCCTGGCCCTGTGTGGGACCAGCTCGTTGAGCGATGGGATACTCCTGAGTCACAGGAGGTCTCCCGGACTGTGTCAAGAAACCGCATGTCCGGGGGGGGCACAGGGGCGCGCCACACTGGTGGCTCCATATCTTTTGCGATGCATGAGCGTCGTATGGTATGTATAATTTCCTTACTTTTAATTAAATTATATATTGTGTATAATGATACTAATGTATTTGTTTTCTAATGTAAGACGCGCGTGACGGAGGACGACACCGTCCAACGCCCGTCGATGATGGAGGTGTTTGAGCGCACCCATCGTCGTCGACGAGGAGCAGGGGACTACGTTGATAGCAGAGCCTCGATCATAATGGTAAGTATTTATATATGTCTATTTGGTTTACACAATTTTTATTTATAGTTTATATATATTTAAAATATAAACACATGTATGAAACTTATTCAAGAACTGTGATCGAGCGTGGAGGGACACCGGAGGAGTTCGACGCAGGAGCTTGGGTGGAGGCCGCAGGTGGATGGGAGCACGGTCGTGTTTATGGTTTTGCAAACAGTGGCCATGCACACGCCGTGCTCGGGCCACTTGGGGCACCGACCCCTCCGACTGCGGGTGAGCGGCCCTCGTCATCCCGAGCGCATGACCACAGCCGGATAGCGGCCATGGAGTTGGAGCTCACCCAACAGAGACAGGCGATGGAGGAGCAGAGGCACGTGATGGAGGAGAGGATGGAAGAGCAGAGGCTGATGATGGAGGAGCAGATGCACGAGCAGAGACGGTCGAATGATGAGTTGAGACAGACGATCCAGAACATGCAGACGCTCCTCACTCAAATTGCGTCTCTGTTCGGCCTTCCACCTATGATGTCGTAGTCGTCGTCCTTCTTGACCCAATCGACGCTCCCAACCCAGTCATTGTCGACTCCACTGCCTCCGCCGCCGCCGCCACCGTCATCGTGAGATTTTGATTAATTGTATTTTGTTTATATTTTGATACTTGATATAGATGATATTTTAATACTTGGATATATTTTAAAAGTTGGATATATAGATAATATTTTGATAATTGTTTGCCTCCAGTTTGAGGCTGAAATTGATGATATTTATGTAAAACTTGTATGTTTAGTTTCAAATGCATGTGTATGATATTTTCTGATTGTAATATGTGATTGAAAATAGATTGTAGTTGATATATCATTGCATACAGGAATTTATAAAAATTTTAATTTTTTCAATAACAGGATAACATCTTTAGCCACGGTTCACCCACGGTTAACCGTCACTAAGTCGTGGCTAAAAGCCTATCGTAAATGGCTGATAGTATCATCGACGGCTGTGAGCCAAGGCTGATGTGTTGGTATCAGTGAAAGTGCCTAGAGTTGTCACTGATGATTTTAAATCAGCGACAATCCACAAGGGTGTCGCTGATGATTATGTGTGACGGTCGTGCGCGGCAGTCACAAAACATCTGAGATGCGCACATCAGAGACGGTTTTTTGTCACGGTTGACGCCGTCTGTGATATTCATCACCGATGGTTCAGCCACGATATTAGCCGTCGCTGATGATCACAATTCCAGTAGTGATGCTCTCAAAGGATGGAGTCAAGTGTACCTGCTCCTACTGAAAGAGAAGACCATACCCAAAAAATCTAAAGTGGAGGGTAGGACCTTCTTTATTATCACACACTCAAGGCATGGGATAAAGAAGTTGGTCAAGGAATCGAGAGAAGTGTATGCTATGATCGCCAGGGACATTATGACACACTCAAAGAAGGCGGAAGAAACCCACCATCGTCCAACTATTGCTAGTAGAATTTGAAGAAATTTTAACAAATAACCTACCAAATGGGTTACCCCTGATGCATAACATTCAACATTAGATTGATCTAATACCAGGAGCAACTCTTCCAAACCTCCCACAATATCGCATGAGTCCTAAAGAAAATTAAATTTTGCAAGAGAAAGTGGAGGAGCGAAAGGGATACATCCGAGAAAGCATGAGTCCATGTGCGGTACCAGCATTACCCATGCCAAAGAAGGATGACAGTTGGAGGATATGTGTGGATAGCTGAACTATCAACAAAATTACTGTTGGATACAAATTTCTCATCTCAAGATTAAAAGATATGCTGGATTAACTACATGGCTCCAGGATCTTCTCAAGATAGATCTTTGTAGCAGATATAACCAAATCAGAATCATACCTGGGGACGAGTGGAAGACTACATTCAAGACTAAGAATGGGATATATGAATGGATGGTGATGCCATTTAGACTCACTAATGCATCGAGTACTTGGATGTGACTTATGAATCAGGTACTCAAACTCTTTATTGGTAAATTTATTGTGATATACTTTGATGACATTCTCATATAAGAAGGAAGGTGTTAAGGTGGCGTTTGGTACATTACCTTGCAGATTACCAGATAATCTAGATTGCCTTTTAGATAGATTGTCACTAAAAAGATTGTCAGTAATATAGAATATATTGTTTGATATGCACAAGTAATGTTATGATAAAATTATTAGAATTCACGTAGACATATTTGGTATAACAAATAGATTACTAAGTAATGAGATCTACTTTACAAAAATACCATTTCCACAAATATAATATAATATAATATAATATAATATATATTATATAATATTATAATTATGTCATGAGAAAAGTTGTCAGAGGCGAACGTCTTCTTCCTATAAAGGAGGAGGCAAATGACTTGTAAAAAAGATAGGATTTAAGAAGGATAATTTTATCCTAAAAAAATTCAAGATTATCACTTCAAAGACAATCTACATAGACACCCCCTCTCTTGAGCAATCTAGATTATCACTTTGAGGATCACCACTTTGATAACAATCTGGATTACCAAGGCGCGCAATCCACATTACCTGCATAAGTATTACACCAAATAAGATAATGTGTGGGGTCCAAATAATTTGAAGATAAGATTGCCAGCAATTTGAATGGATTGTCTCATAGCAAAAACCTCCTAACAGTCTTACTACATAATAAACTCTACATTAATAAGAAGAAATGTAGCTTTGCGACAAATAAACTACATTTCTTGGGGTTCATTGTTAGTGCTAAGGGAATACATGTTGATAAAGAGAAAGTACGTGCTATTCGCGAATGGCCAACTCCTAAAACTATCTTGGAGGTTAGGAGCTTTCATGGACTAGCTACCTTCTATCTGCGATTTATTTCAACAACATTACTACCCCTATCTCTGATTGCTTGAAGAAAAGAATATTCCAGTGGAATAAGCAAGCAGAAACAGAAGTTGTGCAATGCTCCAATTTTGGCTCTCCCAAAACTTCAGTGAAATATTTGAAGTTGAATACGACACAAGCGGTGTGGGGATAGGAGCTGTGTTATCACAAGGAAAAAGATCAGTCGCTTTCTTCAGCAAAAATCTAAGTGAAGCGCTCCTCAAGTGGTCGACGTATGACAAAGAGCTCAATGTTGTCGTCAGAGCCCTAAAGCATTGGGAACATTATCTAATTGGCAAAGAATTTGTCTTGTATGCCAACCACCAAGCACTCAAATACTCGAAGAACTAGATGCGTATCAGTAACAGGATGCATGCCCATTGGATAAGTTTTCTCCAAAAATTCTCATTCAACATTGTTTATAAACCAGTAGCCCAAAATATTATTGCAGATGCATTGACTCATCGAGCAGCTCTATTGCTTACTTTTAGTCAAGAGATTCTTGGGTTTGAGATCCTATGAGACCATATGGGAGATACATCAATCGCTGAAGAGAACATGGTCAAAGCAAGAGCCGAGACCACCAACACCGAAGTCGAAGTCGGACACCTTTAAACCATCATGGAGGTCAGAGAGACAACGGTCGAGCCAATCGCCCAGGAAACAAAGTCCGAGGGATCATCGACCACATAGCCTACGAATTCTCGTAAGGATGCGAATCGAGTTCGACCAAAAAGAGATCTCTCCAAGCAATCATGGTGGTCGATGGCACTGCTCGCCCACAGGAGCCTATTTCCAGAACTCCGGTAATATCGTTATATGAATCCGATTTTCAGGGGGTTGGCAAAAACCTACACGACCCAGTCGTGATTTTTGTGATCGCAGGAAACTTTATCATTAAGAAAGTTCTGATGGATCAAGGCAGTTCGACCGATATCTTCCCCCACTTTACGTTTGAGAAAATGCAGCTAACTGAAGCTTCACTCTCACCCTACAAGGGAGACTTGGTGGGTTTCTCAAGGGAACAAGCCTACGTCTAAGGATTCATATGGTTAAGGATAACATTCAACTCCCAGCCAAGAGCAAAGACAATCAACGAGCATTACCTAGTCATCGACATCCCTAGTCCCTACCACATGATCTTGGGATAATCTTCATTGAATAGCTTGGAAGCCACTGTATTGACCCCCCGCCTGGCACCTAAATTCTCTATTTTAGAAACAGAAGTAGACGTACACCACGCCGATCAAAAAGAAACTCATCGATGTTACAACGAATGCCTCAGACAAAGGGCAACCAGACCAAAGATTGAGTTGGATGCTCTATCTTATCAGGCGCTCTCAACACCGGTGGGTGAACAGTCGGCAAGAATCCCCGAACGAGACCCAAGTAGAGGTGTTCAAAAATGATCCCGACCCGACGCAACTTCAAAATCGAGCACCACTCGGAGCAAAGACATGAGCCTGAGTTCAACTAGGCTTGGAGAGAACCATAGACAACCATTGGTTTCTCCTCTCCTCTCTCTCTTTTACCTTGATAGGTGCAACCACACACGGGCCAAGCACCTCACCTTTGAAAGCTCTATTGTATCAACAATTTCTTTTTGCATTAATAAAGATCGTGTCTATCACATTTCTGTCTATGTGCCCAGGAATTGAATGACCATCTCTCCATAATGTCCCACAACCCGAGACAAGAACGTTATGGTCCGGTCTTATGCTCCTCGGCAAGCTCGGCTTGACCACCCAAGTGCGATTCTCAGCCTCAGCGCCACTATTTCCGGCCTTAGAGCCCTTACTCAGCCTCAGCGCCGCTACTTTCAGCCTTAGAACCCTTACTTGGCCTCAGTGCCGCTACTTTCGGCCTTAGAGTCCTTACTGACCCCTTGCATGGTTCTACCTTACGCTCATCGACGAGCTCGACTTGACCCCTCCAAGTACGGTCCTCGGCTTCTATGTCGCTACATCCGACCTCATAGCCCTTACTGACCCCTTGCACGATCCTACCTTACGCTCCTCGGTGAGCTCGGCATGACCCCCCAAACATGATCCTCGGCCTCAACGCCGCTATTTCCGGCCACATAGCCCTTACTCAGCCTCAACGTCGTTACTTCCATGCTTAGAGCTCTTACTCAACCTCAGCATCGCTACTTTCGGCATTAGAGCCCTTACTCGGCCTCAGTGCCGCCATTTCTGGCCTCGACGCCCCACCTGTCACTCTTGAGCCCTTACACACACCCAACTACGCTTGCAGTCGCCACACCCCAGCTTCCACAATCGCCAGACTACTACCTTCAAGGTATGTTCGAAACTAATCCTATCTATAACATGGGATTCAATCTCAGACACAATCCCCGACCTTAGCCGCCGATATTGAGCTCCCACACTCTCGACAAGCACTTTGCCTCATACCCCCTAAAAGGAATTTAGCCACAACTATTACCCTCGGCCGATAAACGCAGGGATACTTACCCAATCTAATGAGGGAACTCGATGACCAGCCACTGAAGTATACAACTCACAACCAGCAACGTAACAACTAAGAACATAAGCACGAAAACAAAGACCCGAATGCACAAATATAAGCCCGCAAAGGAGTAATTGTCAAGCACTTCAAAAAGTCTCAAAAGCCCCCATGGGTAGCAACTCGTTACAAGCAACTATCCGGACAGCTCATAGACGGGCGACTTAATTAAAGCATCACTAGACCTGATAAGGAAGGGTCACATCGACCTCAGCGGGCGTGACGGGGCATCCCTTCCCAAAACATCAAAGTTCATTGGAGAAGACAAGCACGATTCTGGAACTGCGACAGATGGTCCCTCTTTAGACAGCCCAGGAACCTCTCCCTCAACCTCAGGGTTAACCAAAACGCTATCCCTTACCTCTTTGAGAAGGTCGACTCCAAACAAGTCAACCTCGGGGGCAAAGAACTTAGCATGCTCTATTGCCCTGTCAAAACCCTCAGTATACATGGCGAGGGCAGCACCTCGAAAGCGATTTGCCTCGCCCTCAAGTGCTCGCACTTTCCCCTCCAGGTCTCGCATCGCTAGCTTATACTTCTCCACCTTGGCCTTCGCATTTTCGATCTCGGTCTTAAGATAAGAGCCTTCTGTTGTGGCCGTAGCAAGATCATGAAAGAGCCTCTCCAACTTCGCTTTGAACTTGCTTTCTACCTCCTTCACCTGAGCAGTGGATTCGAAAACAACAATGTTCAAATGCCTGACCTCGTAGATTTTTGCCTCTAGGGCATTCTTCACTTTACCTAGCTCAAGCCTCAACGGCTCAATTTCCCAAGATCTAACCTCAAACTCTTTTGACACGAACTCCCTCTGTTTGGTGAAATGGCTACACTATAGGGAGGGTGAATAGTGTGTTTACTAATCAATTAGCCTAAATCCGATTTTTAATCATTTCTTTGGTTACTTAGGCAAATTACAAGTTGAGTGATTAAATGCGGAAGCAATAATAAAACAATTAAGTACAAATAGAATATCAATGCAAACACAAGAATTTATAGTGGTTCGGCCCCAATGCCTACTCCACTACCTAAGCACCCCGCTTAGGATTTCCAAACTTAGTTTTATTAGATTAATGATGTTTCTCTTACACAGAGGACTTTGACTCGAAGAGTCTCACTCTCAACCTAAGGCAGTTTCACACCCGGAAGTCTTCGTATTCTTATCGAGAGCACTCTTCCACCTCAATCCTAAGGGACAACTCAACTAATCCTAATAAACTGTGTTTACACAAGTGGCTTTACACCTTCTTCACCGAGGTAACCACTTACACAGAAGACCTAACACTAGGTCTTCTTACAATCTCAAATACAATGAAATAAATAATAAATACAATAATAAATGGAGCAATAAATCAAATAATGAAGTACTTAGCTCCAGAACAAGATTTCTAGCTTCCTCTTGATGTCTTTGATGATGAATCAATGAAGGTAAAGCTCAATCTAAGGAATGAGATATCAAAGCTAGGGTTTCTCTAAAAATTGGTTCAATGAAATCTCGAAATTGATCAAGGATGGCTCAATGAAGTTTAGGAGTGATCAAAAGTTGTTTAAGGAAGGCTGGGTTTGGGTATTTATAGAGCCAAGAAGAAATGGAATGTAACGGGCGGCTCAACGGGCGAAAAACTAGCCATTTTCGTCGTTCGGTCGCTTATCGGTCGATCATCGACTGACCGATCGATCGACCGCTCGAGCGATCGCTGGCTTTCTGGGAATTAGTCGCACTATTCGGTCGATCGACGAGTCGACCGAATGAGTCACGATTCTTCTCATCCGCGATCCGATCGACCGAAGCCTAAAGCCAGAGACGCGATTCAGCGATCCTCAATTCGATCGGTCGAAGCAGCTACTGCATGTTTTTAACAATATTCGATCGACCAAAAACTGGGCAGATTACTAGTTTGTTTTGATTCCGTCTTCGCTAAGCCTACTTATATAGCATTTATTAACTTTAAGTTAATAACTCTAAAACATAAATGTTATATAAGGATTACCCCCCATTTGGATTCAATGAAAATATCTAAAAAATCAAAATCCTTAAGAATCAAAATCTAGTTTTTGGGGTCTAGTACAAATTTTCAGAAAACGAAAATTTTCTAACTTCCCGGGTCAAGTATGGATAGGCTAAAGGCTTTCAAAAAATCCTTTGAAATATCTCGTTATCTAGTTTCTACCCAAGGAACAATTATCGTCATTTTTTATGTCAAGAAAATGACTAGGTCATATAGCCCTCCAATGAGCTCCCTAGGATATTTTAGGACGGTTTTCGGGATTTCATGTTTTGGGATCCGGGGATGGTTTTTGGGTTCTTATGCATCAACAAGAGAATTTTACAACATAAACTAGACACCCTAAACCTAGACTCTATCTTCCCGACGAATCTGAGCGCCGACGAGCGTCCTTGTCGATTTGTCCGATCTTTTCGATCGCGGATGTCGTGCGCTAACCGATATGGAACCTGAAAGTATTTCTCAATAAAACCATTAGTTTCATATTTGTTATCATCAAAATCGAGATTAAGACCAAGGTTAAAAACCTTAAGCCAACACCCTTAACCTGTTTACTAGGCCCGACAATTGAACTCGGGCGAGCTACCATGGATCGGCTCCTTCTGGTAAGTCTGTTTAGTTGCTAAACCGAAAACAC
The DNA here is from genome assembly GCA_034359265.1 of Canna indica. Taxonomy (NCBI): domain Eukaryota; kingdom Viridiplantae; phylum Streptophyta; class Magnoliopsida; order Zingiberales; family Cannaceae; genus Canna; species Canna indica. Next base: position 21,125,694 of record CP136892.1, read on the forward strand.
TCGCCCTTCCGAACCAAACATGATAATGTGTGAGCCCTAGTAATTTAAAGGGAAAATTAATGAATATGTCCAGAACTATAGGATTTTTAACAAATCTATCCCTTATTTTTATTTGAAACAATTGTATAATTTAACTTTGAATTTTGTATCAATTATATGCTTATGTTAGTTGTTTAATATATATGTTATACGAGGACGTGGAATGTCATGTCAGCATCCAAAAAAAAAATTTAATCTAAGTTGCCACACCATCAAAATTGATGTTGGAAAAAAATATTTTTTTATTTAATCGAATTGCCGCGTCATCAGACATTTGTAACAAAAATATTCCAAATTTTGGCTATTGTAATAAATATATCCTAAATTGTGGTCCTTGTAACAAATATATCATAATCTTTAATTTCTTCCTAATCTATCTCAAATTTTAAATTTGAAATAAAACTCATATTTTTTCTAGATATTATTATTATTTACTAAATGCTTAAAATTTTGAAAATAATTTTATAATTATTTTTTAAAATTTGATTCAAATTTCGAGTTTCTTATTATTATTTTTATTTAATTATATTATTGCATTTTTAGAGAAAATTAAAGTGCCCAAATTAAACCAATAACTTTCTAGTATTATTATTTACTAAAAAAATTATTCTTAATTTTTTATTTTTTATTTACCAAAATTTAATATTTTTAATGAATATTTTATTCGGTGTGTTTATCACGTTTTAGAGAAAAATTAAAATTTTAAGCCAAACTAATATTTTTTTTATTGCATTTATTTTTATGCTTTATAAATATAGATCTAAATATACTTGTATATGTTATATCAAAGTTTTTTCTTTTAACTTTTTTATATCTATTTTATTTCCAAATAAATATCTTTTGTGTATTGTATATTATTTATTTTATAAGCTTTATTTTTTCTTTTTTTTAGTATAATTATATATTATATTTTCATCTGACAATCATTATTATTTATTAGCTAATAAAATTAATTTATTGATTTGTTAAATTTTAATTTTTAAGTTTTAATTCAATTCAGCTATTGTAGTTTATTAAATTTTAAAATTTCTAATGAAACTAAGAAATTTTGCTTATATTATTTTTTATTAAACATTTATGATTATGATTATATTTTACTTATTGTCTAGAAAAATTAATATTTTTTATTTGATTTTTTAGGTTTGTATTCAATTTGATTTTTTAGTTTTCTGTTCAATAAATGATTTGTTGTCGATCCTAAAATTTAAGATAGATTTGAAAAAAATTAAAGATTATGATAAATTTATTACAATGATCAAAATTTGGGTAGATTTGTTAATGTGACAATTCGATTAAATAAAAAATAATTTTTTTGAACATTAATTTTAATGTTGTGGTAATTTGAATTAAGAAAATATTTTTTGATGTGAGATGAAATTTCATGTCATCGTATAACAAAATATTAACAGCCAACTAGCATGAGCATATAATTGATACAAAATTTAAAGTTAGAGTATACAATTATTTCCAATAAAAATAAAAGAAAAACCCTATAGTTCCAATTAAAAACCCTATAGTTCCAAACATATTCAATAATTTTTCTTAATTTAAAACCCACACTATCAAATGCTTCAAGGCTTTGCCTCGGAAAATTTGTTAACTATATTTTAAAGAACTCATATAATGCTTGACACCTAAAGAAATCTGCCTCAAAAAACACATGGAGCATAGGAAAATGGCCCCCATAACATGCTCGATGCCTATAAAAATTTGTCTCAAGAAACATATGAAGCATAAGGCAGAGGACCCACAAAAACACTTAATGTCAAAATAAAATTTTGCTCAAAAAATGAGGGGTAAAGTACATGACAAAGTCCCAGCTTGAAGCCTAAAATATTAAATATTTTCTCTAAAATTATGCCAAACAAAGTTTAAGGGACTCACTAAAGCGCCCTCCACCCTAAAATCTACTTTTGGTTCCCCTATCCCACTTATCAAGCTCAATCATGAGACAAGCATGGCAAGGGGGGTTATGATGAGGATAGCTTGGGGGCTATTATTTATTCTTACCAAGCAAAAAGGTGAGAAATATTCCTTGCTTTATTTAGAGTACAAGATGTCTATTTTTGATGTCATTGCCAAGCACAAGATTGCCAACACCAATTTTCACAACATGATTGACTTAGCTCAGTCGATTTTAACCAATCATGTGAGCTAAGTGGAAATCGAGCGCAATTTACCCCTACAAAGTATTCCTCAAGGGTTAGCCCTACAAAGATTAAGACAACAAGATTTACCTTAAATACCTATTAACAAAGGGCAAAACTAAAAAACAAAGATCAAAACGAACTAATTTACAGCTTGCGGTTGTGCCAACCCATGATTGAGGGGCGAAATCATTCAACAGAATCAAACTTGCTGTCGTTGCCGCATGCAGTTGAGCCAACCCACACGCCCTATCGACAGGAATTGGGTGGGGCTCAAGTCAAGTGGCAGCTTGTGATTGGCAAACATGGGGTATAAGACCTAAATACCCCATCAATAATGTATCTTTAATTAAAATTACCAGGCCTAAGGATGAAAAATGTCATGCACTTGCACCTTTAAATGCCCATTCCGAACAGATTCCAACACAATAGGAACATATCAAACCTTTCCTAATCAGTAGATGATGATGAAATATAATATGTTCAATACAAAAAGTGGAGTTTAACTCATGGGTTCATTTCTTCGTCCTCAATCTTGGGTGCCAAATAAAACCTAACGTAGCCCATTTCAGCAATCTTGTACTCAACCACAACAGGCAGCTCAGAAGAAAGACTGATGGTCACAGTTTCGGATAATGGTGTTGCCTTGGTGAAGGAGTTCAAATACCTCAGGGCAAAGGTTAAAGATACAGGCTCTTGCATCTCTATGATGGTTGCTTGCTCTGGCTGCACCACAAAATATATAATCAACAAATATTGCTAAGATTTCATACACTTTTTTATAGAGAACAAATGAACAATTGACAAAAAGCATTTGCATAGCCGATATATATCATAGTAGAAAGTTCATATAAGAATTAGTTGAGAATACCAGCCAAATTCCATTCTCCAAGCACAAGTTATTTCTGAAGTGTTTTGTTGCATACATTGTTTAAGCTAATTGAATATGGGTAAAGACTGAAATTAGTGTGGTTTCCTTTCAAAATGGAATAATCAGAAGTGCCTAAAATATTAATAGTCTATCTTAAGAATCTATACTATAAATAAATACCCCAGTGGCTTTGTCATTAGCCAATCCATGATACACATCAAACACTTACTGATCTAAGACTTACTGAAATTTAAAATAATCATATATTTAGGGAAGCAAAATGCAGATATAATTGGCTTCTCAATTTTGTTACAAAGAGGTGCACAAAATGGCCTCAAGCTCTCGAAAGCTTTATGAGCTCAGATCTTTTGGGCTTTTTCTATTGGTTCATACAGTTACATTTTTTGCTTTGGAGTCATGCAAGTTGATATTGATGAAAAATATTAGTCATAAGAAATAAACTAAGAGCAAGGTACCTTATCTACAGTTTTATTCTGCCTACAAACAATATTTGCAGTTCCAATGTCTCCTGCAGTTGAAAACTTCACACCCTCCTTGGTCACTGAAATAATAACTGCCATTTTATACCATAAGAAATCATTAGATGAAGTGATGAACAACATAGAAAAGAGAGGACTGATAAAATATTCAATCTAGCTAACAATTATGTGTACCAGTATCCCCAATGCTGCTAAGATCTTTGCATATCCTTGCAAATTCAGCAGATGGCATTCGCACAATTGCTTGATACTCTGCATCTGGAATGCCAAGATGCTCGCTATCGATGTCCATTAGCTTCATCTCAAAATCAGCAATCTTGTCTTGATCTGCCCATAACCCAGACAAGAAGAACATGAAGGAAATGGAATGAGATTGACAACCCTCACAACCCCTTGCAAATAGCAACGATTTCGAGCATACCATAAGATAACTCAGAGAAGATCACTTAAGAAACATAAAAAGAAATCAAATACTTATGAAAGGTGATAGAAGCGAATGAAGAATTGGTTTTGATTACAAATAAAGGCAGCAATTTTACGGCACTTCACATTCATAGCACGACATAGTTAGCTTTTATTAGAGGAGCAGAGGAGAAAGATTAGGATGCAATGGCCGTACTGGGGCTTTCAAACATGAAGGTGACGGTATCGGTGCCGTCGTCGGCCTTGATGGTGATGATGTCGTCGTTGCCGGCGCAGCGGAGCATCTTGGAGACGTTGTTGAGGTTCATGCCCATGGAGAGGTTGCGGTCGCAGCGGTAGTGTTCGAAGCCCTCTGCACGGAGGAGGAGGGCGACGAGGGCGACGTGGCTGGAATCCATGGCTTGGAGGGAGAAGCCGGTGGCGGAGCAGTCGAAGTTGGCATCGGTGACCAGCTCCTTGATGGACTCCAATACCTTCTTGAGAAGGCTGCCTTGCACCAATCGCAGTTCAAGCATCTTGTCTTCGTCGTCCTTCTTCGGCCGGCGATTAGGGTTTAAGGAAAGGTCGGGGAGGATTTAAGGACGGAGGTGAAATAAAATATGCTGACCATTTTGTAGTATAACCGGTCGAACTTCAGCAGACTTATTTGGATATTTAGAAGAAAAAAAAAATAAAGAATTGTAATTCATATTTTCGATTGAAAGATGAGAACTGTTGTCTCCTCAATTGACAGGTTTAAATAGTAGTCAAACTAAATAAAGATAATGAATTTTAACTCGGATAAACTAATTATAAAAATAACAGCATTCATAGAACATTCAGTAATAATATATTTAAAAAATGGTAAAAAAATATATATTTAAAATTTAAAATAAAATATAGCATAAAAATCATATTTTTTTTAAAAAATGCATTTAGTTATTTATGGCTTGAAACTAAGCTTGATGACTCGAATATGGAATATGATAATATTTAGTTATTTAGCAAGTCAGAATAAAGTTATATATATATATATATATATATAAGGATAAATTACACTGATTTCCCCTGCGGTTTAGTGAAATTATACTGATTCACTCTACTTGTTCAGGTTACAATCATCTCCCCTAAGTAATGTTTGAGTAATTTTTTTATGGGAGATTTGTATAATATTTTACAAAATTCAATGGAGGTTTGTGTAATCTTATTTCGTAATAGAGGAGGTTTGTGTAATCCTTTACAAAATTCAGGAGGATTACAAAATAAAATTACAAATAGATGAGAGGTCAGTGTAATTTATCCTATATATAACTAAGATATAGAATAATATAATTTTATTTAATTTGAAGCTAAAGCGGCTTACTCACTCAAAAATATTTTTTAAGTGTTATTTAATATTTATACTATTAAATAATTAATAAATTCTTATAATATGAGTACTAAATAATGTTAATGGATACATATTTTTGAGTTACTAGCCACCATAATTTTAAACAAATAAAATAATATTATTTTTTAAGGTAATTACCTGAATATATTCTAAACTAAAAATTTTGTCTCAAATCTATCATGAACTTTGAGTCATTTAGAAATTTAAGTCTTTTGATTGCTAAAATTTAATTCGGTTATTTAATTATGGTGCAGAATTATTATTTTCGGATTCATATTTAATTGAGTCGTTTGAAATTTGAGCCTTTTGATTGCCAAAATTTAATTATGCTATTTAATTATGGTGCATAATTATTATTTTTGGGTTCTAAATCTAATTTTCATTTGTTTTAATTTTTGTGCATGTATTGTTGTGTGTATTAGTTGCTGTAATATTTCATAAATTCGCCCTAGGATTAATGGTTTAGGCAAAAAAATTTAGGTTCACAAATTGATGACTTTTAATTAAAGTTTCTCTCTCTCATTTATTTCTCCCTCTCACCAATTGATGGTGGCTCTTTATATTTTATTTTAATTTTAATTGCATGTAAAGTAAAATCCTCACTCTTCTCATTCACACGAGTTAATCTCATTGATGACTTTTAATTAAAGTTTATGTCTCATTTATTTCTCGATCCCTCTCTCATCATCTCTCATTTATCTCAGTCTCTCACAAATTGGTGGCTCTTTATATTTCATTTTAATTTTAATTTCATGTAAAGTAAATTTCTCACTCTTCTGTTCACACGCCTCCTTAACTTCCTCTAATGTTAATTATAAAGCTAATGCTCTCCTCTCTCTTTTGCAGTTTTTTTCCATCCTCATCTCTCCTTAAAAATAGGAAGAACTCATCTTATAAATCTCACCCACTGCCCAATGCATTAGCGACAAATTCATTACTTTATCTTTTGCTATCTCTCTCATCCTCTCCTTTCTCAGTAGGTGTCGTCCAAGATACCTATAGTGATCATATCTTGCATCATGGCTGTGATCGGCGGAACGATGTTTGGATATGATGTTGCTATTCCTAGTGAGTGGAGATCGACTATGAGTGTGTATTGAATTAATTGTTTGACATGATCTCTATTTTTTTAATTAAATGTAATGTTGTATATATTGACAAGGAGAGTGATGTCGATGGACGACTACATGGAAAGCTCTTCCCGATTGTGTATCGGTGAAAACATGAGACGACGGAGAGCAAGTACGACAATCATATATGGGCTTCAGTTGATCATGTCGTGATCTACCTGGTTAGTCTCACGTCGACCTTCTTCCTACATGAATGTGACACCGATCAGTTGGTGGCTCACCATGCTCATCGTCGGTTGCTGTTTCATCGTCGGGGTCATCCTCAACGGGGTTTAGATACCTCTCTATGTAGATGTCATGTGGTTCACTTGATTATTATTGTCTTCAATAAGAAGAATAGTTTTACCTTTCTAATTACATTTTTGTTGTAAGTAATCACATATTGAGAGAATATTCTTTTTTTTATACGCAATTATGTGTACTTGCATTAGAAATTGTGTTATGATATTAAGAGGGTGACATTTTGAGGACTATGTGAATGAGCCAAAGAAGTTTAAAAAAAATCCTTTAAAATTATTAGTGTTGATTTTAAATATATATATATTTATTAATATTTTACTTTTTATGATTAATTAATGTGTATCATTAAATTTCATTTTAAATATTAATTATACTATAATTAAATTTCACATTAAATTCCATATAAAACTTATGAAACATTATTTATGTAGTGAAGTCAATTTTTTTCCCATTAAAATATCAGTGTTGATTCAAAATTTATATTTTATTAAAATTTTATTCTTTTATGATTATAAATTTTATATTTTTATATTTATTATTTTAAACCTATATTTTTTATAATAATTAATAGATTTACTAAATAATTATTGAAAATATTTTTTAATATTAAAATATCACTTTTTCCCTTTTTAATGAAATCATGTATCAATAAATTTCATATTAAATCTGAATTACACTTTATAACTAAATTTCATATTAAATTTTATATTACATTTCACATTAAATTCTATTAAAACTTATGAAGAATTATTAATGTAGTGAAATCCATTTTTCCCCTTAAAAATATTAATGTTTATTTTAAATATTTATTTTATTAATATTTTAATCTTTTATGATTAATTTTATATTTTCTTATATTTATTATTTTATACCTATATTTTGTGATAATTATAGATTTATTGAATAATTATTGAAAATATATTTTAATATTAATATTATTTTTTATACTAATTTTATACTCTTAAATTATCACATTTTCATTTTTTTAATGAAATCATATAATTTAATTTTTTCTTATTTTAGAATCAGTTTTTTATACTTATGCAATTTGTGTGTTATCTTTTATGTGTACTTTTAGAAATATTAATATTTTTCAATTTTATTTTTATATATTTTTGGTATTTTTATATTGTATTATTTGCTTTGAAATAGTTTTGACTTTTTATAAAAAATATATTAGTATTTTAGTTCTTTTATTTAAAAATTACCTTGAATATATGCAAATTAATTTTGAGAAAATATTATTATTATTATTATTATTATTAAATTTGAAAGCAGAAGTATATGTCAATTTAAGAGGTCTTTTATTTCGAATTTTTCCTCTTATCATCTCATGAAATCTTCATACATTTTTAGCTCCCGAACTTTATATCTAGATTTGATCATATTCAATTGGGAAACAAATTCAATTTGGAAATCTTCCTCAATTTCACATGAATTTTTTTAGTGTTTTTCATCTTATCATTTCTTGAAATCTTATTTGTTGTCTATGATTAATTAGTTATAGAATTAATAGTTCTCTTTATTCAATGTATTATTATTGTTTGATTTTCTATATATATATATACAAATTATGAATTTACTCATTTCTTAATTTATTGAATTATTATGAAATTTTGTATTTATTGTTAATGTCAACCGAAAATATCATTACAATAGTAAATGGTTAATGATAAATTTTTGTTTGTAAAATTATTATTTACTTTTATACATCTTTGTTGCATTTATTATGAGCTGATGTTATATTGTGATAATAGTGCATGTATCAAATAATAATAATTTCTTTAATTTTTACTATAAAAATTAATATATTTTTTATATTTACTTTTTAATAATAAACTTATAATGATATTATATATTTTAATTAAATATTTTATACAATTTTACGAAGTTATTAAATTTATTTTATCAATTTTTACCATATTATCTAATGATAATGTCATCAATTTTTTATTATAAAAAAAATATAAATGTCTATTCATATGTTGAAATTTTAAATAAATAAATAAATAAATTATTAAATTTATTTTATTATTTATTATAAATAAATTTATTTGATTATTTATATTTATTGAAATAAAATTATATATATATATATATATATATATATATATATTTGCGCAACGCGCGGTAGTTTAAGGAATGAGAGTACATATTTCAAATTCAAAAAGGTATATAGATGCAATTAAGCCGGAGTACAAAGTGGAAAAGTAATTCCATTAAAATCTTTATTAAACTGTTCGATTTGTATTTTAGGAATTCAGACTTGTTTAGGGAAAAATGGAGTGTTAAACATTTCGAGAAAAAGAGAAGGTTTAATTATGTTTTTGATCCCTCAAAATATCATATTTTTTTCGTTTGATCCTTTATTTTTAAAAACTTTTCGTTTAATCCCTCAAAAATTATTTTCATTTTTGTTTGGTCCCTCCGTTAATTTTTGATGTTAAATGCCAACATTTAGTACTGACATAAACTAAAGAGGGACTAAACAGAAAAAATAAAATATTTTAAAGGACTAGATGAAAAAAAAAATATTTTAATAACCTAAAATATAATAATATACATTTTAATAATATAAAGTATAACAATATATAATTATGTTTTAGATTATTAAAATATTTTTTTTCTTCCATTTAGTCCCTTAAAATATCTTATTTTTTCCGTTTGGTCCCTCATTAGTTCATGTCAGCATTCCATGTTGGCACTTAGCATCAAAAATTAACGGAGGGACCAAACGAAAACGAAAATAATTTTTTAGGGACTAAACAATTTTTTAAAAAAAATGAGATATCAAACGAAAAAAACATGATATTTTGGGAGACTAAAAATATAATTAAACCAAAAGAGAAGCGGTAAACCGTATCAATAACCTGGTAAGATCGTCAATGAACAAGATATTTTTGATATTTTAAATAACCAACGCAATACTGAGGAAAAATATTTTCGGGAACACCACTTTGGTCGACAAAAAAGAGTCTAGAGAACCCTTTTTTTAAAAAAAATATGCATTTGACTACAAATGAAATTTAACAGTAGTTCTTAGTACGAATATTGCTTCCTTGTATATATTACTGACATCCTTGAGCTTCTTTGTTGAGAAGCATAATACATATGATACAGAAATAGTTTAGTGAGAAGATTCCTTATTTCAGACTAAGAAACAAGAAGAGTTTGCTGATTGTATAGAGATTTGTAAACACAATTTAATGACGCTGAGAGATAGTGTTTTTATCATCTCTACAGCAATGAATATATCTAAAAGACAAGAAAGGATCTGCAAAAAGGACCATAAACCTGGCTATATGGTGACATGGACACAATTAAGCCCTTCCAACAGGTGAAAGAGGTGGATGATTTGGAACGTAGCTGGTAGAGTCATTGACAATTTGTTCGTGCAAGCTTTTAGATTCTGCTGAACAATTGCTGAGCTTCCTCCCATGAAGACTTGCTATACAGATTGCGAAAGCCTGAAGCACAGAAATGGATGGTAGAAAATTGACAAGGTACTTCCCTTCTCTCAAAGAAACCATGTTAAATGCATGTTTTTCTTCATATCCACCCTAAAGAGTTCAACTATTAGTGATATCAATTTAAAAACAAATACTACTAGAAAATCAATAGATAATAAGTTCGTCAAAACAATGACTACTAAGTTGCCATACCTGAACGAACAGTTCCAATCTATATGTTCCATGGGTATTTTGGCAATCCTTAGGTGAATCAAAAGTATTATACTCTTGCAGCTTGTCTCTAAGAATGGTTAGCTTGCAACCCTCATCCCAACCACCACAATCACATGCTCCTCCTGACCTCCATCTCTGTATCAAAGGTGAAGGTTCCCCATCAGTTGATAAGCCATGAACACCACTTGGAAGTATGACAGATATGCCAGGTTGTTTTGCATCATCATCATGTGGATTATCCTTCTCTTCATTTGGAGCACTTAAATCTTCATCTGATGGTAATGATCCTCTGCGTTTATTGCGACATAGTGTACCTATGTTTAAACCTTTTGGTTTATGCAGTGGTACCTTAAAAACAATGGCAGCTAACTCACTCTTAAGTGGATTTTCAACAGGCTTTTTAGATGTCAGTGCTCCTTGGTCACCAAGCAAAACAAACTCTCTCACATCATGAGCACTATCATAGCTCCTAAACTTGCAAAGTGAAACCTTCAACTGGCCAACAACATTGGAGATCAATTGATGCTTCTTGCTCTTATTTCCAGAATTGCTCCAGAACATGGTTTTCTTCTTAGAATCATTTAATGAGAATATCCTATAGTCCAGATCATCATTACTGCTGACACTTCTCAATGTTATCGTTGCGGCAAGTACTTCAGTGTCACAGGATGAGAGCATAAACAAGGGAAGTCCATTCTTCCAAGCAAGTTGAAGAAAAGCTTGCTTCATTGGAGCCACAGGACTGTCATCTCGTTGTATTTCTTTACCGAAATTGTGTGATGATTGATTTGAAGTGTCTACGCTTCTCCTAGCTTGGAATGTAAAATCAATACTGGAAAATGATGTCTTGCGCAATCCATGGGATGATTTACCAGTTCCACTTAGTTCACAAGAATGGCGACTGGGTAAGGTCACGCTGTTCTTTGGCTTGAGTAGAGGATCTAGTAACCTCCTCAATGGGCTTTGCCTACCTTTGCTATTTCTGATTGCTTGATCTCCTTGTAAATTATATAGACAAGAAATTGACTCGAATTGTTCTTCAGAAGAACCTCCCTTCAAACTACAACTTGTGTGCCTCTGTTTGGAACTAGCATATGCTGTACTGTCGGACGATTTGTTTCCTGCTGCAGCTGTCGCCTTTACTTCAGACTTTCTTGATGATACCTGGGTTGTACTAACCTCATGTTTCTTGCAAGTCCCTCTAGAAGATAATTCATCAACATTTCTGAATGTGGATTTCTCAGTTTGTTCTACAGTTTCTAATTGAAGAGTACCTGATACATCAGGTTCGTCACTCATAGGGGTACAGGGGAGAGGACATGAATAAGGAATATGAGAATATTGATGGATGATGTCAAAATCTTCAGCTAAATTAGCTGAAAAGTTGCCGCAGTTTCTCTCATCCAGCCGGCCATTAATAGTGAATGAGGAATCAGAACTACGGCATCCACTGTCAGTACTTCCTTGAAGATCATCCCATCTTACATTGTTATCCTGGGGAAAAGGTGGCATAACATTGGTCATTTCGGAATTGTCAGGGTAATATTCTGACATTTCTTCTTTTGTTAAGCTACTGCTTTGGTCCTCTGCTATTCTGGTTGTAGTAGCATCCTCAATCTTATATCTTGAAGGTGAAGTTGCAGGATGTGGATCTAGGTGCACTTCATGGGACATGGCATTCAAATCTAAATTTCTACTACGACTTTCATTGTGTTTGTGGCCTGAAATGTCAGCAACTAAACAAGAATCTGCATTGGGCTGCTTATCATGTTGAATAGAAAACTTGGTAGAAGAGATCCTTGAATCACAAAAGTCTTCTATATGTTTAGAATTTTCCTTCTCAAATGTCTTACTTGTACTACCAGTAACGGACTGTTTCTTTTGTGGTAACCCAGACTGAGATTTCATCCCTCGAGAAAGAGAACTAGACATAGTTCTGCAATATTGATTCGAAAAACCAAAAGAAGAAAATGTAGATGAGTCAGTACTCGTATATGCAGTGCCACCACCTCTCACATCAGTTACACATTTCTTGTGGTATGTCCATCTCTCAAGAAGTCCCCAGTCTAGAACTCCAAAGTTTAGTGCCTTGTCATGAATGTCGTCTCCTTTATCTACACGCTGAAGATAACAAGGTACATTTGACATGTTCTTAACTGGTTCGTCAGAACAGGTCATCTTCCTACTGGGCCATGGCTTCTGAGAAGTCCACAAGGGCTGCGGAACTGAGTTCTTTCCCTCGTGATTATCTCTAGCTGTTTGTCTGGGAAGCTTTTCAGTTTTAAGGGCTCCAACCTTCTCCAACAGATTGACATTCTTTACGTTCTTGATCCCACTTGGCAGGGAACCTTTCTCCTTACATGATTTGGAGGAATGATGATGAATTGGTCTCATTTTTTCATGCTCACTGAAGCCTTTAACAGCTGCTATTTCAGAATTCATCATTTATTAGTTTTTCTACGAAATCCGTGTCAGCCTCATTTCCATGCATGCAACTTGCTTTTTGGCGTATAACCACAATTTAACTGCCAGCGAGTAACTCTCACAAGAGGACAGTGTGCTTAATTACTGATTTCCTTAACATGGGAGGAGAAAAAACTCGGCTAAAACTGATGCTTTTTTGTGAACTCAATTACTGCATTCACGAACAAAAGTTTAGGATCAGCATGTTGCTTTAATTTGCTAAAAATGTTGTCATAACCACGCTAAGAATTTTTGACCTTTTTCTGCAAGAATTTTAACTTACAAAACAGCAAAGAAGTACAACGCTGAAATGAAGTGCAATCTAATACTCAAGCATTTCAATGAAGCAAAAAAAGAAGAAGAGAAAAGTGTATATCATTACTTGATCTCAAATGTCCAAAAACATAAACTAACTCACAACCTAAACACCATGAGAGTTCCTCAACCAATTAATGTAAAATTACTTTATAGAATATAAAATTCTAATTCAACCCAAATCAAAGAAAATCTTTACAACTCCTATTTTACCTAAAAAAAACAAAAAGGATCAACAGCACAAAATACTAATTTAGAGGAACAGGTTCTCTCCTCTACCGCTGGTCAATGAAATTGGACATAAAATGAGCTCATAAAGCAATTTTAACTCCAAATAAATAAATTCCACATTAATGAAGCATCAAGAGTGAGAATTGCTTTGATCTGATCACCTACCACCCACCGGAGCAACATTCACTAACAACAGAAACAACAACAAAAGAAAACAAATCTAGCAACTTCACCATCCTCGCTAATCCATTATCGAAATCCAGAGTGCCAAAAGAAATCCCCTTTTGAGAACCCCCAGTGCGCAAGAACAAAAACTGAAAGAACTACACCAAATTGGGGCGGCGTACCGAGAGGAAAGAAGAAGAATTGGCAATGTAGATCTGCTTTTCCCCTCCTCGCGGGTTACCCAGAGGATTGGGGCCGTAATCAAGGTAGCCTTGCGACCAAAGGAACATAACCGCCAATGCAGGAGCAGGATCAACTTAGAAACAGTGCGATCGGCGGGGTGAGCGGAAGAAGGAATAGGCCGGAAGAGGGTGGTAGGTGTTGGATTTGGGAGGAGCGAGATGGGATTGTGGGCGATTTCTTTATCAAAGGCGGCAGGAGAAGGTGGTGGGTGCGAGAAAGAAAACGACAGGCGGAGGAAGAGAGCGCGCGAGTGCGGGGCCCGCGTGTGTGTCGCTGAACCTGAGCTATGATTGGAGCAGAACTCAGCGGGTCCCACGGTCTGTCCTCTCGTCGCATCGTCACGTGATCGCTCGGCTATCTGCTCTTCTTCTTCGTCTTAGTAGTTAGCACTCACTCTTCTTACGGAGAAAAATGCACTTTAGTCCAGAATGTAATGCTTTTCTTAACGAAGTCATTTTTAGTTTAATTTTAGTTTTAAAAAGATTCAATGCAATTCAAGAGCATTTTTTTTTTACAAAAAAGGAAAGCGAAACAAAAGATTTTCATTATAAATAATTTGTTGCGGTGATACTCAATGAATCAAGTGCAAAATTCATTGTATAGAATTAAAAAATAATAAAAATATATCACTTTCAACTAGGGGCGAGCGAGTTTGGATTAGGGGTGTAATCGAGCCGAGCCGAGCCGAACTTGCTTGTGCTCAAGCTCTGCTCGTTTAAGAAATGTCGAGCTCGAGCTCGAACTCGAGCTAGATCGAGCTTCAATATCCAGGCTTGAGATCGGCTCGAGCTCGACTCAAGTAACTCGAGCTTGGCTCGTTTAAGCTCGTTTAGGCTTGTTTATTTTTCTCAAGCGTGACCGAGCTCGTTCAAGCTCGGTTAAACTCGGCTCGACTCAGATTTATGCTCAACCCCATATGAAATATTAATATTTATATAATTATATATAAATATATGAAGCTCGATTAGGCTCGCGAGCCGCTCGAGTCGAGTATTACTTAGCTCGAACTCGAGTTTTCATCGAGTCGATCCCGAGTAGCTCACGAGCTACTCGGCTCACTTACACCCCTAGTTTGGATACTCTCTATTTTTCATAAGATCGGTTTCTAAGTTTTAAACCAAGATTCTACCATATTAGGACCTAAAATCGAATCCTACCCGAAACCTATGGTGTTACTGGTGTAGTACATGTTTCAAGTACCATATTGAATATGTAAATGACAAGTTCCAAGGTACAAATTTTAGATATCCTGTTGGAACTTGTTCATTTATAGGTTCCAACATGGTATTCTAAATTTGTACATTGGAACTTGTAAATGAATCAAGTTTCAATTGGGTACCTGAAACTTATACCATATTAGAACATGTACCTTAAAATTTGTAAATAAACAATTTTCGAGATATAAATTTCGAGTATCGATTTCGATTTCAGTTATGGGTACTTAATGGATTGGACTAAGAACTAAAATCGATTTTAACTAATTTCTTAAATTTTATCTTGGATCTTATTTGAATTTAATTCGAGTCTGTCTAAAATCTATCCGATCGAATAGGTTTCAACAGATTCCGAATCTATCCGGTACACATAGACACTCCTACTTTCAATCTAATAATATATTACCACACCAATTCAATATTCAAACAAAAGTTTCTCCTTTTGATTCATTAAGCAAAGCAATTGGGAATGATTGCTTCAATCACAATGGAGTAGGAATTATTGCTTTCCGTCCTCCTAAAGTAATCTATATTGTTTTCCTTGGAAAACAAAGTATACATATATAGCCATAGCTTCCTAATTTGTTTTACTTATCTTTTGTAGGTTCTCTTTAGTATCGAAGATTGATAGGACCACTCAATACAAAGCCCTAAAGAAAGACATTGATTTGATAAATGGTCTCCCAAAAGAATGTATAACGTAATCATGGAAGTAATCTTTATTTCAAAGCAAAACATCAAACCAAAGTAAAGATTTAGTAGCCTACAATTTTCTAGGTGCTAAAGAGGAGTCCAAAGTGCAAGTTTGTAATAATGCGCTTTCTTTATGTATTTATTTATTTATTTTCTCTCTTTTACAAGAATCCCAAGATAACAAGAGGTCTTAGGAGACCCATTCTTCTCTTCTTGTTCAAAATTTAGATTATCCCTTTGAATTTTAAAATATTTCAATTCATTGCTTGTTTGATAATATGCACAAGTATAGTAAAATGATTTAATTAAATAAAATAATTTTAATTTAATAAAGCTAGGGGGTCTCCGTTACTATTTTCTTTATTAGTCTAGATATATATCATCATCATGCTGTAATGGCGGTTCAATTAATTTAATGAACTGCCCCCAAATCATTCCTAAATATGTTAAAGCCCACAATATCATTCCAACAAATGTCATGCAGTAAATTTGACACAACGGACAAAAATTCAATAGTCTCAACATTCAAGAAAGTAAGCTGATTTTGTTAGTGAAATAAGTTTATTTTTATGATTTCGATTTTACTAAAAATTAAAATTGCTTACGAATTTGGTTCGATATTTTTACGAAACTAAATTGAAATCAAAATAAAAATATGTTTCGATTAATCTAATTTTCTTAATGAAAATGAAAATGGCAAAATGATCTTTTCCGTGATTTCGAAACTTTTGATTTCGGTATCAAAATACAATAATAAATACTATTTTATAAAATCAAATAATTTACAAATATATCAAACTATATCTAATTTATATAAAATAGAGTAAATACCTCAAAAAAATACGAACATTAGATATTTTCTCATTTTTCGTATAAACTTTTTTCGTTAGCAAGAAAATACACCAACATTCATTCTGTTACCCCGTTTAGCACACACCATCATTTTTGACGAATTTGGCTGATGTGGCACGTTAACGGCGACGACGTGACAAATTTTATCCTATGTGAATTATTTTAATATTAAAAAAGATCTATTATTATTTTATTATTATTTTCTTCCTATTTTCTCTCTCCTCCGATTCATTTCCTTACATCGTGGGTCCTCCTCCATCATCGTCGAGGACGGCAAGAGAGAGACTGAGTCGTCGTGGGTTGCAGTTGCCACTTCCCATCGCTGTCGAACCAAGCGGCCCCGTGATTCCGGAGTCGGTCGCCGCTTCCCATTGTGTGTCGTGGTCCTGCGCAAGCATACACCGAGGTTGCCTCCTAGTTTGGCTCCCTGTATAACAAATCATAGTTATGATGTGGCATATAAATATATATACTTGGATCGATCGCCTTGTCCTCATCCATCCATGGAGTTCTCCTACTTTGATCACCACCGGTTCATCGCCTCTTGCAGAGAGAAAGAGGAGATCTTGGTGACATAATAAATTTTTATTCTCCTGGGAGTAGAAGAGTGACGTCAGTTTCTCCATATTGTTGATCGCCTTCTAGGTTGCACTTATATTTGCACATGGTGTCCTCCCTACCACCAAGCAGCTAAGTATGTTTTCACTCTACCATCATTTTTTTGAAGGGACCACTCTACCTCCACTAATTCTTGCTGTAATTAAATTATTTCTTCTGAATCACTTAAATTTAAATTGCATACAGAAGAGCTCCTTTTCTTCTCAATTGTCACAAAATTATTACAGATGAGCAAGAAAAGCAAAATGTGATATAAGATCTTTTTTCTTCTTCTTTAATTTGTTATTACATAACCAAAGCGAGCCTGGCGATGATCTCAGCCCTCGACTTCAGCCTCACCAGCGACGGTTGCCATGGCGAGACCACCACCTTGATCCTCTCCTCTGCCGCTGTCACCGCCCCGGAGCCGTTGCCCGTCGCTTTCATGACGTCGGAATCCTTGAACTCGCTAGAGGAATTAACGGTTGAGATCGAACGCAGTATGATGCCACTGGCATAGCTGCTCTTCGCCCCTCCTCTCATCGACTCCTCCTTGGCTTCATCCATGGCGGTCGTCCGCTGGTGGGGGGAGAACCATTTGGTCCGCATGTACTCAGGGCCACCTCCATGACGTCGTAGGCGGAGCTCGCCGATTCCAGATCATGGGGGCCGCTTGGTTTGGCGGCGATGGGAAGGGGCAGCCACAGCCTACGATGTAAGGAAATGAATCGGAGGAGAAAGAAGAAGATGAGAAGAAGCCGGAAGAAAAATAATAATAAATTTTTTTAATAATAAAATAATAATAAAAGTGATTAAAATAATAAAATAAATAATCCACGTAGGATAAAATTTATCATGTCGTTGCCGTTAATGTACCACATCAACTAAATTCGTCAAAAATGACAGTACGTGCTAAACGGGGTAACAGAATGAAAGTTAGTGTATTTCCTTGCTAACGAAAAAAATTTATACTAAAAATGAAAAAAGGTCCAAAGTTCGTGTTTATTTTGGATATTTACTCTAATATTCATTAATTGATTTTATATCTATTTGAACAAAAAAAATCTTAAATTACCAATAACTTAATTAAATTTTACTAATATTTTACAACTATATTAGCAAACAGTAATTTTGTAAACTGACTACAAATGCATAATTAATATTTTATAAACTTATAAAACTATCTTTTTCATCTTTATAATAGTTTAATTATAAAATAAAATTGATAATTTTGTTGAGAAGCTAATAACATTAATGACTAGAGTTATTCATTTTTTCAATGGATTAAATTTCAACTTCTTTTAAAAATAGATACAAAAATTCATATTTTAATTTTTAGCAAATTTATCTTAGTTGTTTACTATTTATCATATTTTGAATTGAACTATTTCATATGAATTAATTTACTATTTATTCAAAACCAAATTACTATTGAAATTATTCAAAGTCGATGGACATCCATCATTTTCTTGAATGTTTCTTGACCATCACGACGTTTGCACACCATGTGATTAATATTATTTCTCTAATGAATCATACCTTTAACAGCTTCTCGGTTTCCTCGAAGGATGCCTGATGACGCTCGATTCAGAGTTTTCTCTTCTTCTGGGCTACAGGTTTTACCCGGGGATCAATGGCCCTTTGTGGCAAATAACTTGAGGGTCTATCCCTGACATGTCGGCTGGCGTCCATGCGAAGAGATCGGCGTTGTCTTTGAGTAGAGTGTCGAGTTGAGCTTTGAGTTTGGTAGGGAGGTGTGCTCCTATATAGGTTACCTGCCCGGGGGAGGCCCCAGTCTGTATAGGTTCTAGGTCGTCAGCGGGGCTAGGACTGCTCTTGGCCATCTCCTATGGGGTCCAGTTCTGAAATCTGAGGTTGATGTTCTGCTTGAAGAACCAGTATGGCTAGCGAAGGCAAGGTGCCTTGTGTTTCTTATGGTTTGACTAGCTTGAATTTAAAGAATTCATTATAACAAGCGTGAGCCTCCTTCTGGTTCGCATGTATCACTCATATTTCTGTCTCAGAGATGGAGAATTTGATGGCGAGGTGAGGAGTTGATACCACGGCTCCAAGACTTTTCAAGGAAGATCGACCCAAGATCATGTGACGGGGTCTTGAACAATTGGACGACAAGGAATTGTATATCAATCATCTTCGTTCTCAGTGGGGAGCCGAATGTTGTTGCCAACCATAGGTAGTCTCAAACTTTGACTTGCTTTTCCGAGAAGTCGATGAGTTCCCCATGGTAAGGGTGGAGTGAATTTTTGTTGATGTGCATCTTTTCAAGTGTTTGGTAGAATAGGACGTCGGCTGAGCTCCCCTGATCTACTAGGAAATTCTTGACAATGAAACCACTAGCGATTATGGAAATGACAACAGGGTCATGCAAATTTTTATCAATCCCCTAAAAGTCAGCTTCATAGAAAGATATTACTCAAGTAGGCGCGTGCGGCCTTCGGAGACGAGTTGTATCGCCGACTATCATGGCGGTCTGGAGTGATTCCGCTCTGGCCGAGCTCATCTTGCCTCCTCTAGCGAATCCGCCCTCGATGTACTCGGTGACTGAATATTTTAGCGTGGGACCGCTCGGTCCCAATGTCGTTGTGATTGCTTGTCGTGCGGTAGGGCAGTGTTGTCCTGCTCAGACTTCGGCGTTGGTAGCCGAGGTTGCGCCAATCTTAGTTGCGGCTTTGTCCATGCCTGATGTAGTGATCAAGGCGACCTTCCCTAATCAGGCGCTCGATTTGATCTCGGAGCACTATGCACTCTTCGGTGGTGTGTCCATAGATTCAGTGAAACTTGCACCTCTTGCTCTTGTCGACAAATTGGACAAAGATTTCGACCTCTTTGGATCGCTAGGAGGTTTAGGCAATTGGACATGGTAGACCTCAGACCTCTTGAGGAATGGTCTCTCATCTGGTGTTGAGGGGGGTGTACTCATCGAACATAGAAACCGGCCTGGAGGGAGATCTTCCTCTTCTACTATGGCCTCGGTCGTGACGGTCTCTATCTCATCCCACATGTCGGGCCTTTTACCCTTCTTGTCCTCGATGGCGTCTTTGGCGGTTTTCTTGTCGGCCTTTCTGGCCTCTCGGAGCTCCTCCATCTCTATGTAACTCGCAGCTTTCTCTTGAAACTCGATCATGTCTTTTGGCTTTGCTAGAGCAATTTGGTATGCGAAGTGTCCGGGTTTCAACCAATGTTTGATAGAAAAAAGCTTAGCTCGAGGGTCGATATTTGAGATCTCTACGGTCATGGTCTAAAATCTTTGTATATAATCTCTTTGAGGCTCATGTTGCCCTTGCTTGATGTAGTGGAGGACATCCTCGGTCTTTGAGTAGATCTCGGGATAAGGAGAATCAACTGGTGAAGGCGCGGGAGGGTTTCACAAAAAAGTGTATGGACCCTGGTGAAAGAGAGGAGAACCACAATAGTGCAGCTTTTTCCAGGAAGGTCTGGAAGACTCTATAGAGGACGGGGTCAATCGCTTCGTCGAGGAGCATCATAGACCTGAATATCGTTAGGTGTGTGGTCGGGTCGCCCACTCTATTGTAAGGCTTCAATGTGGTTGACGACCTGAATCTGGGTGGAAGACATGTCGCCATTATGTGTTCAGCGAAGGGTCTCGAATCAATGGGAAGATGAATAGTAACCTACGTGACTTGGGTCTTTCTCCCTTCTCAGTTTAGGCATGTTGGAGATTTAATTCATCTTGGAGGACGAAAACTGACCTTCTCCTTCTGAGTGATTGCTTTTTTCATGATCTGAACGATGGTGCTCGTAATCGGCCAGATGTAGTTCTCGAGACCGCATCATCATCTTGACATGTGCTGCTAACCATTGATTCGCCGTCTCAAAATCATTTGTTCGATGCCGAGATGCTTCTAGTGGGGGGTTGATTGGTTGATTTTCCGTCTTAAGACAGTTTATTCCATGAAATTGAAGAATGGTAGTATCTTTCACTCTTTATTCAAATAAAAATAAAAAATTAAAGAATAAAAATAATAAATGAATGAATATAAATTTACTGACTAATTCAATTTACTGACATATATATTGTTCACGTCCCTTCATTAGTTTTATCTTTCAAAAGTAGGGGTGACAGAAATGGGCACGGTACGATAGCATGACACGAGCACAACACGATAACTGTGGACCTTGCTAGAAACTTCAGCCTGATAAATTTATTGGGCCGGGTCGGCTCGACACGATAACATTACGGGACTCGTTTGGCCCGCTAAGTATTAAAGAAACATGATTGACTCGTTTTGTTATTTTATTAAGCAAATAATGTTTGATTTGAACATCATTTTTAACGAGGATAAAAACATATTTTTGTGAAATCTATGAATAAGGATAAAAGCATAACTCTATCCTCCTTGATTTTGTGAAATTTGTGAATGTGAATAAAAATTATAATTCTGTGAAATTATGCGGGCTCGCGGGTCATGCTGAGCGGCTTGGCCCGACATGCTTCCTTATCGTGCCAAGCCGGCCCGTTAACTGCAGGTCGGCTCATTTTACCACCCCTGTTGAGAAGGACAGGTTCGAAGCTCACGGATCTGCGTAACTACTGCAGATTTTACAATGACGTGATATCTACCTGCCTATGCGATTTTCGATTTCTTCTGTTCTTAGATGAATTTGTATAAGAAATGCATACTGTATATTGACGTGACAATAACCTGACTCTAAAGATTTCTTCCTAACTTACAAACCTTGAGAGGGATTTGGATAATCAATGCAGCCTTTACAATGACGTGACATTTCCCTCTTCCTCTCATCTATAATTGCACGCTACTCCCGATCCACATGATAGGGACTCCCAAATAGGGATGGCAAAACAACCCGTTTAGGCAGGTACCCGTGGGTATTTACTCATTTATGACGGGTATGGGGGGTAGTATTCTACCCGTGGGTATTTCGCGGGTAATTTTTATTACCCGTTTAATATACAAGACATGTACATGTATTATAGTACCCATACCCGCGGGTACTCGTTATCCGTGAGAATTAGTAAATTACATAATTACCCCTCTACATTAACTAAAAAAACCCTAACATAAATCAATTCCCAACCCCTACTACACGCCGCATGCCTCCTCACTCGTTAGAATCATCGCTTGACGCTCGATGCCCGACGCTCGCTGCGCACGCCAACAACCAATCCTTCACTCCTTCTCTGGTTCTCCCTCGTCGACTCGTGCTTCATCCGCCGGCTTCGCCCACTTCGCTCGTGCTTCACTCCGCCGGCTTCGCCCAAGCTTCATTGAGTCGGCATCCCCGAGCGGCCGAGCAGTCTTTCCTCAGTTTCCCCGAGCGACCGAGTAGTCTTCATAGCGTCGTATTCACTCGATCTTCACAACCTCACAGGTAATGAATGCATTTTTTGAAAGATTTTGTTTCTTTGTGTCTGATCTGGACTTGGTTAGGGTGCATTGAAGAATATCTAGTTTCTTTGTGTCTGATTTCTTTGTGAATTGATCTCTTCCTTGTAGATTGAATTGAAACTGTAGTTATTAAATTAAAACTGTTTTGTAGTTTTGTTATTAAATTAAAGCTGTTTTTACTTAAATCATTCAATCTGCACACTACATTTGTTTTATTAAATTAAAACTATAGATTTGTTTTATTAAATTAGATTGATCTCTTTCAGAAATCTGTTTTTACTTTTTCTTTTCTTTTTTACCGAAATTTGTTTTTACTTTAATGTTTTCTTTTGTTAACTAAATCATTCAATGCATCTTTGTTAACTAAATAAATGGATACCCGCCAATACCCGTGAGCATCCGTTTCCCGCGAGTAATTAGATGAGTACTCATTTTTGATACTTGCGAAGAATAAACGGGTAGCGAAAACTCATTTATTTCGCAGGATGGATAGCTGGTAGACACCCCTACCCGCCCTGCCCTATTGACATCTCTGCTCCCAAAGCTGTAAGTCTTCCTCTCCCTAATCAGACCAAGAGTGTCAACAAGAAGCGCATGAGTTGCACTTCTCCCATATTTCCCTTAATTTATAAACCCCCTCACGAAGACTGAATCCTCCTACTTTACCTCCCTCGCCGACACTGAAGATGAATATGAAGCTGATTTCTTCGATTACTGTAACTCCGGTTAATTTTGATTCATCCGACGAGGAACCAGCCTCTCGTCTGGCTCTCGTCCATCTTATGCAGTTGTGAAGCCTATAAGCTTTCATCTTGAAGCTGAAGTTTGCTTAAAGGGTGACAGAGTATCACAAGAAGGACGGCCCTTCTTCATCTGGTACTCTGTGACTGCTTTAAGTAAACTTCATCTCTCTTTAAGCTTCAATGTCTGAAGTAATATATATGCGCTTTTGACGACCATGATTATTATCCTTCTCTAACGCCTTCTATTTCTTTTAAATAACAACTCTCGATTCTCATGCTTGTTCTTGTGTGGATTAGATATCGAAAGAGTCCTGGATATGTGTTTGAAGATGCTACAGCCTACAGCAAATCGAACAGAGAAGTTGAAGAGATTAATGAGAGCTCAGATGAGGAGAGGACATGCGAGAAACACATTTAGTGAGGAGACATTAAATTTCTATTCTCATCATCTGATGTACGGTGATACGTCTAGCTAGGGAAGGGCAAAAAGTACTTCTCAAATTGATTTTGATATCCAGCTTACATTTATACTATGCCTTTTATTTATGTTGGCTGTTATCAAAGCTAGCAAGAGGTAAGGTTAAACTTTCATATATTGTTGAATATTATGTTTAATTCATACATTATATATATTTTAAATTAACATTTGATATTTTTTAATGTTGTACACTTGAGCTTGTTACAGCAAATTCTACTCTACTGCTAGTAATTTTATATCTGAAATTATGTCAATTACAATTTTTTCTGTCAACTAAAATTGTTATTCTTTGTTCTAAAATATTTTTAAATGCTTAGGGGTGACAATTGGAACCGGTTAACCGAATCGTAAAATCCGATTTCAGATAGTGGATTTACGTTTCGGTTTCGATTAGTAAAATTCAAATAGTATAATTTTAATTGGTTCAGTTTCGATTATTGGGTTGTGGATAATTGATAATCAAAATCAAAATATATAATCGATTTTGGTCATCAGTTATCTGCGGTTAATCTGTAACTGAAATCAATAATAAATTATGTTCATGCCTGAGGACCAGAGTAATCTGCACCATAAGAAAAACAAACATTAGTGATGAAAAAATCCGTCACGTACTGAAGGGCACCAGTGACGAAAATTCCTGTCACAAAGTCCATCACTGAAAGCCTCGTGGATAATGCTCCATTTGCTTTTGTTCTTCCGTGACGGATGTGTCCGTCACAAAAATCTACGACAGAAAAATTTCCGTCATAAAATCTGTTACTGATATCAACGATCGAAAAAATATTTTTCGTCACTAATTATGATATTAATTATGATTTATTATTAATAAAAATATGTCAATTATATTATAGATTATTATAATAAACAATAATATAATTATATTATAGATTATTATAATAAATAATAATGTAATATTATAATAATACTTCATCCATTCCACGATAAGTGACGTTTTAGACTTTGACACAAAGATTAAGATGACTATTTAATAGCTTAATTTCTAGCAATTTTTTTTGACTAAATTATCCATGGTGTGACCCTTAAATTTCATGGTAGAAGAGTATTAGTTGACCTTTAGTATTCTCTTGTATTGATGGTAGAAACTTTTATTGGAGGTTAAAATCAGTAAAAAAAAATTAATGCTCCATTGAAAGTTTAAAACATCGCTTAATATGATTTTTTTAAAAAAATAGTCTAAAACGTCACTTATTATGGAATGGAGGAAGTATATAATATAATAATATAATAATATATAATATTATGTTATTATTTATACTTTTACAATATTATTAAGAAATTTATAAAAGATAGTATGATAGTAAATTTTTAAGTCTCATGAGGTATCAATTTATAAAATTTAAGAAAATTACAAGAAAAAAAATTAATCCATATGGGACTAAAAAAATTATATTTATGATGGTTAAGAATAAGTAACAAAATAATTTTGACCCGTGTGGGACTAAATATGATAAAATTTATTTTAGTAATACTTAGTTTAATTTTGTGTTGGATTTCTTCTTTCTTTATTGATCTGTCACTATTATGTGGTGGCTAAGTGACGAATCTGTGATAGATATGAAGAAAATTTTTTAGTGACGGATTAGTATCGAAATATTAGTGACAGAAATAAAATCAGTCACTATTCTATCACTAATGCTATTTGTTAAAAATTCTTGGCCAAATTGGTCAAAAATTCTGTGATTGATTTGTGATCGAACGGTATTGTTTTGGATTTTCCATCACAAATATGTCACTGTTTTGAAAAAAAGAAAATTCATTTCACGCTGTCACAAATTTGTCACAATTTGTGATGGATTTTAGCCGTCACAAAATTTTCGCCACTGATGCTCATTTTTCTTACAATGTTGATCTGGTTCGGTGTCTCTCCTAGTCCGGTTCAACACCGACGGGGGTACCTGCAAAAGTGACGCTCAAGTTAGGAGGACTCCAAGGTAGAGGTAATGAAATTAGAACTTTTGGTTACCTGAGGTGTGCCGAGTTTGTATTTATTGCACACGGAAGTGATGACGCCGCTTGAAAATCTCGTGGGCATATTGCTTAGAATTAGTCGAGGATGATATCAGAGATGACAATCTTGTAATGGTGTATCCCTCTTGATAAGAAAAGATGCAGATATCCTCGCATAACTAGGTGGGGTCCCAAGGCAGAGTCGTTTGGGCTGGCTCGAGTCAGGTCTAGGAGTGTGGCCGGGTGGAGCCCCCTGGGCGAAGTGGTTCGATTCGGCTCGAGACAAGTAGTGGGGCGCTGCCAGATTTAATCTAATCAGGTCCAATAGTTCTAGTCCAGTCTACAGCTCCCGAGCTCGGTTGGAGTCTGTAAGAATGCGTGCTGAGCTCTAAATGGCGTCTATTTTGTGACCTCGGTCGATCAGCAGTGAGTGCACAACTTCTTATGTGTCGCTTCCATATTCGGACGAAATATGATGTCTGTGAGCTCCTAAGGATGTCTGCCACTTGTGTGGTGGATATGTCTCGACAAAAAAGTAATCATGAATAAAGGTTCGGTAAGCGATTCTGAAAGCATTGAGTGTTGGCTGTAAGTTGACGGAAAAGAGGCTTCGTGGATCCATCAGTTACGGTGATGGCTCTTGTTTCGGGCCTATAAATAGCCCCTTACCTGTCATGCATTTTTGGAAATCATGGATTGGGAAATATTGAAGATTATCGTCCCTCTAGTGGTTGCTCTTATTTCGTCGGCGAAGGGTTCATCATTTGCCGTGGGTTTGTACCATCGGACTAAAAAGATGGAGGCAAGAGAAGGAGTTCAAAGTGTAGGTTTGTACCATAGGGCTTACGGCGAAGGCGTCCCCATGGTTTCAGGCATTAGGGGTGGCATCGTGTTGGTTGGAACCTTGTCCGTGGTTCTCGGCTTGTCGTACTGATGCTTTAAATTCTTTTTCTCCCTGTCCTCCAACCCTAGATTGTGGAAATCTTGGTAATGGGGATGTTGGCCGGAGGGATTACCAGGTTCCTTAAAAGGAACATCTCTTATGTGTTGTGCTCCCTGGGAGTTGCATTGTGGTTTTTTTTCCTTTGTAAATTACCCTCGAAGGGTTTGTAAGTGTAAAATATTCCCTTGGGGCTTTATGAATGAAAAGGATGCCTTTTGTATTAATCCTTGTTGTGTCTCTTTGTCGGGTTTGATCGGCTCTTTGACTTATAAAAGCTTGTTATCTGTGTGCATTGGTTAGAAAAAATATCCAAACTTGGTGTTACATGTTTGATGTTGGTGAGCAAGACATTCTGGTTAGAAAAAATAACAGCATGGTGGCCAACGGACTGGATCGGTGAAAGTCGAGTTCTGATCGCTTAGGAGTGCTGGGGCCAGAGGTGATGGTTCTGAGGACTAAGGGTTGCGCTCGAGGACTTCGGCTGAACTTGTTGAGGAACGTCCGGTGAGACCTTGGGTGAAGAGTTGTGTAAAGGCATTGAGGCCGAGAGTAGTGGCTTTGATGGCCGATGATCAAACTCGGTAAAAATTGAGCTCACGAGAAGTACGCTTAGGGTCATGTTGCTCGTCTAGAGCATGTCGGGCTGAGCTAAAGGCCCACTACTAAAAAACGGTCATCTGCGACGGCTACAAGCGGTCGCAAACGTCGATCGCAAAAGACGTAGTCGCTAATGTGTTGTGACCGCAATTGCCATGATCGCAAGTAAAAAATTTCTGCGATCGTTCTTCGATGGTACGAAGCCGTCACAAAATATGGTCACGTGACATATGCGACGAACACATGCCGTCGCAAATTTATATCCGCGACGGCCTTGCGACCGTTGTTGTCGTCGCAAAATGTAGACCCGTGATGGCACTGTGACCGCCGGTGCCGTCGCAAAACTGGTTGCCAATTGCGACTGCATTTGGCGACCAGGTCGAAGAGCATCTGCGACGGCCCAGTGCCGTCGTACTTATATATTTTTTTTAAAAAAATCAAAATATATCAATTTTTGTTCCAATATTTAATTAAAAATACGTATGAAATAATAAACAACAAATTATGATATATACAATGAAAAGAAAACAAGAATTTCTAAAAACAATGAAAATTGATATGACTCCGAAACAATTTACTCATTTGAAGATTCCTTAGCAGCGTTAATCAACTCATCAGCAACACATTCTGCAATGGTTTTAATATTTCTGCAATGGTTTTTGAAGAAATACCACAAAGAGTGTAACAAATAGATATTTACATACTAGTAAATAGATTTCATTATTATGGTAAGTAGATTTTTGTCTTCTTGTAGTTTGCTTCCAAAAGGCTTCCAGAGTAAATGGAGTCAATAATTTTCCTTGTGTATGCCAGTTTTATGCGGCTACCCACACCATATCTACACATAAGTAAAACACAAATGGTATGTAAACCAACAAGTTAAAATTGTTTCATATGTTCACGAGGACTGTATAATTGATAAAAGCAGAATTCTGTACCTCATATTCTAATTTCAAGGTTGGAAAAAATCGAAGAAATTGTATTTTCATTTGCTGATAAAAGCAGAATTGGGCCAAAGTATTAAAAAAAACAATATTGAAAAAAGCTGTATTGAACAAATCAGTATTGAAAAAGCAAAACCTGACTACTCCATCCATCAAAATGTCCAGCTAGTAAAACCTCTGAAGCAGGATTGGGCCGTATGCAAACAGTACGAAGAGGGCTTAGAGCATTTTGAGCAGAATCAAGTCTTCTCCGTTTCTCTTCCATGGGTTTCTTTTCTTCTCTGTAACATATGATGCTACTTCAAAATAGTTAACCCATTTGGACAATGCCATATATGAAGAAATATATATCATGAAGTCATATATGAAATAGTATGTTTACCCTTACATTGCTGAGGTCTACATTGTTGTCCTGGAGGAAGGCAATAAATTCCTTGAAGTTTTCCTCTATTGGTGGGTAATGACCACTGTATGGCCATACGGCCTGAATAATAGCAGCAAATGGAGAAACAGAGTTTAATCATAATGACTTGCTCCATCATTGATCTAAGTAATTATACACTAATCATCACAACACTCAAAAGTGGTGAGTCATGGTTTACATGGAGATACAATTAGGCTTTACTTAGAGATATATGGAGATGGTGCCAAGTGATGAGCACTTGTAGTTGTCAAGAAGCAAACCACATGAGACAAGAGAAAGCCATATATTTTCATAGAGGAATTTATAAAGCTGTAAAGCTTTTTCCTATTTATCCAACCTCTTGATTATTTTAACATACAGAAACTGTAAAATGTCAGAAACTCGATCTGAACCAGCAAATTGAGGTGGAAAATTAACTCAAAGGAAAGATCAGAGATATAATTCAAATTCAAAAACTTTATGCATTCTTAAATTTCAAATGACTTCAAAATTCAAAACTTTATGCATTCTTAAATCTCAAGTGGAGAAATGCTCTGTCGACACCTACCCCTACTGAAACTTTTGGCCGAACAGATGTTCTTCATAAAGATTTTATAGTAGGGAAAAGCGACAACTACAACTAAAAGCTCCAATTATATGCATAAAAAATAAAGAAAACATTGGATATTGAAAGGTGAGAAGCAGCAAATGGACATTAAACACAGATGCAAATTAATTAGCATTGAAGTACTACTATGGTTGTACAAATTCTCTACTTTCCTATCTTATAGTGCTACATTGGAGTACCACATCTCCAGCAAAAGGAAAGAATACAGGATTGTGATAAGGTTGAAAACAGACAAGATCTTATTAAGTTTTTTCTAAAGATGTCAACAAGTTCCTAAAATATAAGAGGGGAAGAGCTCTAACACAAAACCAGTATATGCATAAAAAATAAGTTCCTAAAGATGTCAACTACTCAAGATAGTTCTCGAGATGACGTAGCTGAAGATGTTTCATGATGCTAGAATCTAAGAGTAAAAAATTAAATGAATTTCCACCAAAATGATTCATCTAGCACAACCCTTAAGTTGAGATTAGAATTACTTATATGAGCATTCATCAAATCTGAAAAAGAAATTGTAGCCACAGTTCGTACCATGAATAGCAGTAGCAAGATTTCCATTAGGAATGTAATCATAGATAAGCAATTTCTCATCGATTGACCAGTAATAAGCTTTTAGGGTAACAATATTGGAATGCCGGACCTTTCCAATTGATTCCACCTTGGTTTGAAACTCTTTAAACCTTTGTGACCCTCCTTCCCCTAGCCGCCTTACAGCCAAAGTAAGGCCATCGTCCAGCACAACCTTGTAGACGATACCAATCCCACTTTTCCCCAAAACAAAGGTTGATGCCTTTAAAAGTGAATCAAGATCAAAGGTGACATGCTTATCCAATGGTTGCGGAGCATATCCCGGAGAAGCAAGTCGGCAATCATTGGATTCTTCCTTTGGGTGCCACTGGAGCCATATCCCGACTTATTTGGGTGGGTGGTCCTCAAACACACGATTCACAGCCTTGCAGTCGCGGGGATGAATCTTTTACACAGGAAGGGAGGGCCGGTCGGCCCTCCACATTTTTGTCTCCGGGCGAAACCGTAGCCGGCGACGGCTAGGGTTTCGGCGCCCACCCTGCGCGCGCGCGCGCGCGCGCGCGAGAGAGAGAGAGAGAGAGAGAGAGAGAGAGAAACCTGTGGTGAAGGGCGGCACAAGCGGTCGGGCGACGACAGGAGGGCGAGTGAGCGGGGAAGAAAATTAGAGAGGGCGACTGAGTGGGGAAGAAAAGAAAGGGTGTGCAGGTAAATATATACGACCCCTGACGGGTTTGCTACTGCAAGAGGCCATCGCAAAATGGCGGTCGCAGCGTGGTCACATGACCGCCGCTCGACCATTTAAATTGTGACGGCGCTTGGTGCGGTCGCAGTACCGTCGCAAACGTGGCTACCCTGCGACCCCCGGTTGCGCGCGGTCGCAGAACCATCGTATTTGCGACCGCAACAGTCGTCGTCGTAAATGGACCGTCGCAAAAGACGTTTTTTTAAGTAGTGGCCGCATTTAGGATCGAGGACCAGATTTGATGAAAACCGAGCTTGCGAGAAGCGTGCTTGGGTCATGTTGCTTGTTTAGAGCGTGCCGGGCTAAGCCAGAGGCCGCATTTAGGGCCGAGGACCAGACTCGATGAAAACCAATCTCGCGAGAAGCACGCTTGAGGTCATTGAGGGCTTAGCAGCTCAAGATAGGCACGGAAGCCGGCGAGCCAGATTGGTAAAAATTGAGTTTTGGTCGTTGAATGAGGTGTTGTGTTTGAGCTTTAGACTGGTGGGAATCGAGTCTTGATTGCTTAGGCCCATGCTAATCGAGTCTCAATTGAGTAGGGGGGGGATTGGCCGAGGAGGAACGGTGCGTCACTTGGGTCAAGGGCTGCTTGTAAGACCGTGTAAATTCATCCTACAAAGTATGCAATGACTGCAAGGGATGTTAGACATGAAAGACATGTGCAGAATATAAAGAATAATTTCAGTGTGAAATATCATAAAGATACATCTTATCCCACCGAGAGTTAAGCTTGATTTACACATGGTGGAGCCTCATTAAAACCTTTCATAGGGAAAACCTAGTGGGAAAAACTGCCAAGTAGGGGAAAGAGTACTCTAGTCTTGCTGTAATTTAAAGGTGGGACCTTAGCTGTAGTAGGCCCGTAGGGAGGCCGCATTTCATGATCGTGTGAGTTCTCATCCGGAGAGCTTGGCAATTCTGTAAGCACCCTTCTCGAGGACCTTTGTGATCCGGTAGGGGTATTCCCAGTTTGGGACAAGCTTGCCTTCTTCGGTTACTTTTCTTTGTTGTTCAATCTTTCAGAGAACAATGTCTCTTTCTACAAAGTTCCTGGATCTGACACGTTTGTCGTATTTTTGTGCAATCTTAAGTTTCATTGCATCTTCTCTAATTTTGGTGAGCTCTCGTTCTTTCTCAGTAAGGTCGAGCTCGGCGACTCAGGCTTCTGCATTGTCCTATTCCTCGAAGGTAATCTTGCGGAGGTTGGGCTCTGCGATCTCAACAGGGATCATGGTATTTGCTCCATAGATGAACCGATAAGGGGTCTTCGAGGTGGAGGACTAGGTAGTTGTTTTGTAACTTCAAATTACTTCAGGTAGATCTTCGACCCAGTATCCCTTGACCATGTCGAGCTGTTGTACGAAATGGCTACACTAGAGGGGGGTGAATAGTGTGTTTACTAACAATTATCGCCTAATTCCGATTTTAATCATTTGTTAAATTATTTAGGCAATTTACGATTGAATGATTAGATGCGAAAGCGATAAATAATAAAGCAATTAATACAATCAATTAATCAATGCAAACACAAGAATTTATAATGGTTCGGCCCCAATGCCTACTCCACTACCTAAGCACACCGCTTAGGATTTCCAAACTAAGTTTACTAGATTAAATCTTGTTTCCCTTACAATGAGGACTTTGACTCGAAGAGTCGCACTCTCGACCTAAGACACTTCCACACTCGGAAGTCTCCGCCTTTTTACCGAGAGAACTCTTCCACCTCAACCCTAAGGGATACCTCAACTAATCCTAGTAAAACTAAGTTTATACAAGTGGCTTTACACCCTCACACCAAGATAACCACTTCCACTCAAGACCTAACAACCTTGGTCTTCTTACAAACTCAAATCCAAGAAAAACAAGTTCAAATAACAATTAAAATTACAATGAAAAGAGCTTAGAAATGAAACCAAGGATCAATGCTCTTTTTCAAGCCTTCAATTCGCCAAGAAGTACAGCTCGAATCAAATCCCGAGTTGAGGAAGAAAGGGCGCTTGAAAAATTTCGTAGACGGAAGAACCGAGCACAATTAATTTGATCTCCAGAAGCCTCAAATCTCTCCTTTTTAATACTTAATAAAATCTATATCAAAAAAATTAAAGGAGTTAGATGAGGGGTATTTATAACCCCTCAGCTGAACAGTGGTTCAACGGGTAGAAAATTAGCTGTTACCGTCGTTCGGTCGATAGGCCGGTCGATCGGGGTTCAACGGGTAGAAAATTAGCTGTTACCGTCGTTCGGTCGATAGGCCGGTCGATCGTCGATCGACCGTAGGCTTACTGCGCTTAAAACACTATGTCCGGTCGATCGACGAGTCGACCGAATGAGTCGCGAGCTTCGCAATCCGTAGTCTGGTCGACTGATCGGTCGATCGATGCATTGAGCTGCAATTGCGGTTCTTTTTCTCTGCAATCCGATCGACCGAAGAACCTACTGCCATTTTTTGGCACACTTCGGTCGACCGAATTGCCTACTGCCAATTTTTGGCAGCTTTCGGTCAACTGACCGATCGACCGAACCTAGACTGGACTGGGCAGTTTGGTTTTGTTTGTTCGTTTTCTGGTTCCGTCTTCGCTAAGTCTACTTATATAACATTTATTAACTTTAAAACATAAATATTATATAAGGATTATCCCCCATTTGGATTCAATAAAAATATCTAAAAAATCAAAATCCTTAAGAATCAAAATCTAGTTTTTGGGGTCCAGTACAAATTTTTTGAAAACAGAACTTTTTTAATTTTTCGGGTCAAATAAGGGTAGGCTAAATGCTTTCAAAAATTCCTAAAAAATACCCCGTTATCTAATTTTAACCAAGGAACAATTACCGTCATTTTTTATGTCAAGAAACTATCTATGTCATATAGCCCTCCAAGGAGCTCCCTAGACTTAGTGAATTTTAAGACGGTTTCCGGGTTTTCATATTTAGGGGTTCGGGTTTGGTTTTAGGGTTCCTATGCATCATCATGAGGATTACATAATAAACTAGACACCCTAGACCTAAACTTTAACTTCCTGACGAATTCGAGCGCCGACGAGCGTCCTTGTCGCTTTCTCCGATTCTTCGATTTTTCTGATCGGGGACGTCGAGCGCTAACCGATATGGAACTTGAAAGATTTCTCAATAAAACATTAGTTCCATGTTTGTTATCATCAAAATCGAGATTAAGATCAAGGTTGAAAATCTTAAGCCAACACGAGCTTCTTCTTTAATCCTGTTAGAATGACCTTGTTGGCTGCCTCAGCCAGGCCGTTTGTCTGTGGGTGTTCAACAAACGAAAAAAGTTGTTGGATGCCGAGGTTTGAGCAGAACTCTTGAAGTCGGCGATCCGTGAACTGTGTTTTGTTGTCGCTGACGAGCTCACATTGTATTCCGAACCTGCATATGATGTTTTTCCAAATAAACTTCTGGACCTTGTCACGATTATAGATAGGGGTTTGACCTCTATCTATTTGGTGAAGTAGTCGATTGCTACGACCAGATATTTGAATTGCCTCGGTGCTAGGGGAAACAAACCGAAGAGGTCTGCCCCATTTGTGGAACAACCTACTAACGTCTGAGCTGTGCAATGGTTTAGGGTGCAGTTGAGAGACTTCTGAGAACCTTTGGCATTTGTCACATTTTTTGACGTAGATGCTACAATCTACTTTCATGCTTGGCCAGAAGTAACCGACTCGAAGGATTTTGGCCGCCAGGGATCTTCCTCTGATGTGATTGCCACATATGCTATCATGAACTTCTGCCATTATGGTGGCTATCCTGGGTTGGGCGACACACTTGAGGAGCGACCGAGAGTACCCCCTCTTGAAAAGCTAGTTATGAAAGAGTGTGTAATAACTTACCATTCTTTTAAATCTACCAGGATTGGAGACGTGTTTCAGAATCTTGCCTCATTGAGATAATTGATTTAGGGAGTTATCCAATTTCTG
The DNA here is from genome assembly GCA_034359265.1 of Canna indica. Classification (NCBI taxonomy): domain Eukaryota; kingdom Viridiplantae; phylum Streptophyta; class Magnoliopsida; order Zingiberales; family Cannaceae; genus Canna; species Canna indica. Next base: position 21,160,165 of record CP136892.1, read on the forward strand.
CTATATTCGACTATTTGGACCTCGATCGAGGTGTCGACCGATTGGGTGCTTGGATGTCCGAGGACTTACTGAATGACCGACCTAATGTTCTAAGACTTTTTGGTGCTAGCTAGTTTGGATAACAGGTCGGCCCGGGTGTTTTTTTCCCGAGGTATATGTTGAATCACACAACTATTGAAGTTAGTGATTAAAGAAAGTACTAGTGTGAGATACCTTTTGAGGGAGGGGTCCCGGGCTTGACAAGTGTTGATGACTTGTCCTACGACAAGTAGTGAGTCACTTTTTACGACGATGCTTCGAGCTTTTAATTCCCGAGCGAGTTTTAGCCCGGCGATGAGAGCTTCGTATTTCGCTTGGTTGTTACTGGCTTTAAACTGAAATTGAAGGGACTATTCCAGGGCGACTCCTCAGCCATTTTCTAGAATGATGCCTGCCCCGCTCCTTTTTTCATTGGAGGCACCATCTACGAATAACGTCTAAGTTTCCTTCAGTTTAGGAGTATCTTCTTGGTCAGTGAATTCGACAACAAAGTCGGCCACAGCCTGGGCCTTTATGACACCCCTGGGTTGGTATTCGGTGCTGAATTCTGAGAGTTCCATCGACCAGGATATCATTCGACTTGCAAGTTCAGGATTAGCCAATACCTGCCTGATTGTTGTTCAGTGCGCACATAAATATGGTGGCTTTGGAAATACGACCTTAGTCTTTGAGCCGGGATGACCTGGGCGAAAGAGAGCTTTTCAAGCCTCTGCTATATGATTTCTGGTCCTTGGAGAACTTTGCTGACGAAGTAGATCGGTTTGATTTTTTTCCTATTCCCAGATCAAGATCGAGTTGAGGGCGCTTTCTGTGAATGTGAGGTAAAAAAATAAGATTTCTCCTTATCGTGGTTTATCCAAAACTGGTGGGCTAGCAAGGTAGTATTTCAACTCTTCAAAGGCCTAATCGTATTTTTCATCCCAATGGAAGTTTTGTTTCTTCCTTAAGATCTTGAAAAAGGGGGAAGCTCAGTCAGCCGACTTGGAGAGAAATTTGGACATCACGACCATCCTCCTAGTATGTTGCTGTACCTATTTGATGTTACACGGGCTTCGCATCTCTTGAATGGTCCGATACTTCTCCGGATTGGCTTCTATCCCTCGATGTATCAGCATGAAGCCGATGAATTTGCCACCCTACAATTCGAAAGCACATTTTTCTAAGTTTAATCTTATGCTATAGTGTCTGAGCTGGCTAAAGATCTTGATGAGATAAATATAATGATCTCCGATGGCTGGTGTTTTGGCTACCATGTCATCTACGTACACCTCCATGTTATGATCGATTTTCTTCTTGAAGACTTTGTTCATCAATCGTTGGTATGTGACTCTTGTATTTTTTAGTCCGAAGGGCATTACACTGTAGTAGTAGTTTGCATGTTCGGTAGCGAAAGCTATTTTTTCTTTATCGTCGGGGTGTATTCGGATCTGATTGTAGCCTAAATAGGCATTCATTAAACTCAAATAGGGTATCCTAATGAGCCATCGTCGAGTTTGTCAATGCTTGCAATGAGTAAGAATCTTTTGGGCATGCTTTGTTGAGGTCGGTGAGGCCGACGCATATTCGCCACTTTCCTGAGTGCTTTTTGACCATCACAACGTTCGCGAGCCATGTTGTAAATCGAATTTCTTTGATGAATTTTGCCTTTAGAGCTTCCTGAATTCTTCAAGAGATGTCTGATGTCACTCGATTCCGAGCTTTCTCTTCTTCTGGCTACGAGTTTGACACGAGGGTCGATGACCAGCCTTTGGCAGATGACCTAGGGGTCTATTCCTGGCATGTCGGCCGACATCCACGTGAGGAGGTCGACATTGCTTTTGAGTAGGGTGCTGAGTTGAGCTTTGAGGTGTGCTCCCACACAGGTTACCTGTTTGAGGGATGTCCCGATTTGTACGTGCTCTAATCGTCAGCGGGTTGGGGTCGCTCTTGGATGTCTCCTCTGGGATTCAGGTCTAATATTCTTGGTTGGAGTTTAACTGGCCTAAGCTTCAAGTATTCGTTGTAGCATGCACGAGCCTCCTTCCAGTACTCCTACCTCTGTCTCCGAGATGGGAAATTTGATGGTGAGGTGAGGGGTCGATACGATGGCTCCTAGGTTATTCAAGGAGGGTTGGCCCAAATCATATAGTAGCGACTCACGCACTGGCGACAAGGAACTGTACGTGTATTGTCTTTGTTCCTAGGGTGGAGTCGAATGTTGTGGCTATCCATAAATAACCTTTTGGCATTTACATGGTCTCCTGATAAATTGCCAAGTTCTCTGCGGTATGGGTGTAGCGTAGATTCGCCGATGCTCATTTTTTCGAGTGTAGAGTAGAAAAGGACGTCGACGTAACTCTCTAGGTCCACCAAAACTAGCCTGATAGGAAAACCAACAACAATCACAGAAATAATGACATGATCATGTAAATTCTTGTCAACTCCTTGAAAGTCAATATCATAGAAGGATATTACCAGGGTGGGTATGCGTGGCCTTTATGGCCGATCTACTTCGTTGACAATCATGATAGTTCGGGATGGTTGTGTTCCAGAACTATTTTCTCCGATGAATCCTCCCATCATGTAGTCGATGACTCCCTGGATGCCAGGGGTGGGATTGTTCACCTTTAGAGTCATCGTGGTTGTTTATGCTGCCAGATGGCGATGTGTTGCTGGGGCTTTGGCGATGTCAGCGATTCCATCGGCCCTGGCTGCGACCCCGATCATGTCGTATGTAGTGGTCGAGGCGACCTTCTTTGATTAAACACTCAATTTGGTCACGGAGGACTACACATTCTTCGGTGGTGTGTCCGTAGGTTCGATGGAACTCACACCTTTTGCTTCTATCACCTTTGAATGAAGATCTCACCCTTTCGGGGCTACTAGGGGTTTAAGCAGCTGCAGGTAGTATAACTTTTGTAGAATGGTTTCTCCCAGGGCGTTGAGAGGTATGTACCTTTCGAATCGGGCACTTGGATGATATGTCATCCTCGGCACTTGGATGTTGTTCTACTCGCGGTGGTTGCGATCTTCACTTTTTCTATCTCCCTTTCTTGACTTTTTGTCATCAACGACGGCCTTAAAACTTTGCTAGTCAGTCTTTTTGGCTTCTCGAAGTTCTTCCATCTTTATGAAGCTAGCGACTTTCTCCTGAAACTCAACCATGTCCTTAGGCTCTATCAGGGCGTTTGGTCGGCAAAGAGCCCAGGTTTTAGTTCGAGTTTGATAGCGTAGATTTTGACTCGTGGGTTAAGATTGGGAATTTTGACCGCTATGGCCTGAAACTTGTTAAGGTATTCTCTTAAAGACTCATGTTGCTCCTACCTGACATAGTGGAGGGCAACATTCGTCTTGTGATATACCCGTGATGTGGTGAACTGATTGAGGAAGACGCGGGAGAGGTCCTCGAAGGAATAAATAGATTCCGGCGGGAGGGAGGCAAACCACAATAAAGCGATTTTACCTAGGAAAGTTGGAAAAGCTCTGCAGAGTGCAGGATCGGTTGCTCCTTCATAGCATCATGATCCTAAACACCGTCAGGTGTAGCGTGGGGTTGCATGTGTTGTTGTAGGGTGTGAGGGTAGTAGGCAACTCACTTCTCGGCAGGAGGCGGGTTGCTCAGCGAAGGGTCCCGTGTCAAGAGGGAGGGTAGTCCCGACTTTTCGGGCTTTGGGATTTTCGTCTTTCTCCAAATGGGGGATGTTGGAGACTTCGTCGTGAAGGATGGGAATCGATCTCATCTTTCCATAGTGGTTGCTTTCTTTGAGCTTTGAGCGACCCAACGCTTGTAGTCAGCCGGGGGTTGTCCACGAGATTATGTGAGCATCTCGATTTGGGCTGTCAAACTTTTGGTTCTTTGCTTCCAAATTATTTATCCGTTGTTGGGGCTCTTTAGGGGGATAATGGGCTAGTACCGAAGCATCGTTCCTCGCTGTTTCAGCGTCACCAGGCTGCGGTCGATCGTCACTGTTGGGTCATTGCCGTTGGCATGCGATGGCAGTCGCTTGTCTCTGGGTTCTAACCATTGTGGGGGCGGTAAGCTTTACTCGGCCTCACGGTGGGAGCCAAAATGTTTCTGCCTGAGGATCAGAGTAATCTGGTACGGTTCGGTGTCTCTCTTGGTCAAGTTCAATGTCGGCGGGGGGGGGGGGGGGGGGCTGCAAAGACACTCCAACGCTCAAGTAAGGGGGACTCCAAAGTGGAGGTAATGAAATTGTAACTTTTGGTCACTTGAGGTGTGCCGTGTCTATATTTATTTCGGGTGGAGGTGATGACGCCGTCCAGAAATCTCGTGGAGATATTGCTCAGAATGGGCCGAGGCTAATCCCGGAGATGACAGGCTTGTAATGACATATCCCTCATGTTAAGAAAGGATGCAAATATCCTCGCATAGCAAGGTGAGGTCCCTGGGTAGAGCCGTTTGGTCTGGCTTGAGTTAGGTCTAGGAGTGTGGCTGGGCGGAGCCGTTCGATTCGACCCGAGACAAGTAGTGGGGCACTGTCGTGTTTAATCTAACCGGGTCCAATAGTTCTAGTCCAGTCCAACTTATTATATATATTCTTACCCAAAAATCCTAAATCCGCTACCTGTTTAATTACCTGATTATATATTTTTTTATCCCAAAGCCCCTAAACCTACAACCTGAAACTCGTTTACCCAAAAGTCAGTTTTGGTTATCTGACAAATAATCGATAATGAATCTGTTTCGGTTTCAGCTATTGGTTTTTGAATTTGAACAGTTTTGGTTTTGGTTTCGATTAGCAGGTTTTTTAACCCGATTTCGATTTCGATTAACCACCAAAAAGGCGATTAATCAAATCGTTGTCATTCCTATAAATGATTATTAAAACATTTTATATTATAGTTTGTTTAAAGGTGTTTTGTAGTTTTCGTATCAATAATCTCCTTTTGCGCCATCGTAAAGTCAAGCTGAAGGAGAACAAGTAGATGAACATCCTATTTAAGTTGAAGAAGTTGAAAAATAGGCATAGTAGCTAAGAGCAGCTTGCTGAATAAGAGTTTTAAGAAAATTAAAGTTAAAGTTCAAATTTAATTAACTTGAGGCAAAGGAGGTGACTCTAGAAGAGATTTTTTTAACCAACGAAGTACAAATTTCAAAAGGTCATCGAGCAAAATGACCTTCAACTTAGGAGGAAGAATAGACAACCAAACAATAAAATCACCCATAGTGTGTGCCCTATTTGCTGCCTAATTGGCAGTTCTGTTTTCCTCACGATAACAAAATAAACATCTCATACAATTACAAGAGCCTTTAAGAAGCGTAATGTCATTAATAACACTATTAATCACCCAAGGAGGGTCCAAATCATCACATAAGGTCTTCACTATTGTATTAGTGTCGGTCTCCAGGGTGAAAGCAGGGAGGTTCCAATATGTAATTGTTCTGAGCCCTTTAAGTATCGCGTGTGCTTCCAAGACCATGACTGAATCACCATGACAAGCAATGCTTGCGGCACCAAGATATATAGTTTTCGGAACTATCTCAGACAATTATACCTTAGCCTCTTGAGAGATCACTAAAAGAGGCATCATAGTTAATTTTAAGAAAATTCATTGTTGGAGAGTCCATCGTATCATTGATTGATTCCCTCAAATGACATGCAAGACCCGTAATTAGCAGTAAAGCGTAGAATTTGGTTCACAAGGCACAACAGGACAAGCTGCCTAGCCTCGTGCAGCTTAAGATTCCTAGCGTGCTAGATGAACTAGCAGACATTAGCTACAATTGTACTAGAGTAAGAGTGGTTGAGGGCGGATGATGGGTTTAGCCATGCACTAGTCAAAAGAAGGAGACCGGTCCTAGCCGAGAGAAGGGTCCAAACTTGAATAAAGAAATCATAGCATAAGAATAGATGATTAATGATTTCATGAGCACTCGAACAATGGAGACATGTTTGTGGTGTTTGGACACTAAGGTAATAGAGATGGGATCTGGTTGGTAGGGGTGAGAAAAAAAACCGGTTTTTCGGTTAATCGGAAAACCGGTCCAAAATTGAACCGGTTTTTTTCGGTTAACCGAACCGGTTTTTACGATTTCGGTTTTTATTTTTTGAAAAGTCGGTTTTCGATTTCGATTTCGGTCTGAGAGGTAAAAAGTCCATCGGTTTTGGTTAACCGACCGGTTCGATATAATTTATTAATTTTTAATAATATATATATTAAATAATGATTTATAAATTATAAAAAAATTATAAGAAATTACATAAAATTATAGAAAATTATAGAAAATTATAAAAAATTATAAAAAAATAAAAAAAATAAAAAAGTAAAAAAAATAAAAAGAATATTAAAAAAATAAAAATAAAAATATTAGTTTTTGTAGAATATCATCTTGGTTCAAGTGGTTTCACTTTTTTTTTTCTCTCAATGAGAATTCGGTATTTGTTTGAATTTTTCTCCATAATTTGCATAATATTATTATGTTTGTAGGTTAAAAAAATTTATTGGTTAACCAAAAATTATCAGTTAACCGAACCGAAAAAACCAAAACCGAAATAGCAGTTAACCGAAGTTAATGAACCGGTTTACGATTAATGGTTTTGAAAAACCGAAGTTAATGGACCGATTTTTTTTTTGGTTAATGGACCGGTTAACCAGTCCATGCTCACCCCTACTGGTTGGGATTCTCAAGTGAAGCAATTTTCATCAAAAAAATTGATCTTTATGAGCTGTTCTAAGTTTCCAAAGGTGTTTCCAAAGAGGATGTGTAGCTATGGACAGTGGTTCATAGCTTCTTAGGAATCTAAATGCCGACTTAGCAGTAAGATTGCCCCCTGACTATCCTTTCAGATATATTTATTATCATCAGGACGTAAAGGTAACTGAATTTTTACAATGGACTCAGCCAACACCGAACCGAACAAATTTAATTAAGCACATATCATAATTCCAATGTTGATTATGAATTAGAGAATTAATAAATAAATAATCTACAATATTACAGTTAATAAAAGTCGGCTTGCATGCAAATGGAAGATCACCAACCCAAATATCATAATTCACAGATGTACATATCATTGAATTAACCAAACAAAGAAACCCAGGGAGCAAATATGAGAAGGTAGCTCGGAAGAGTCGCCAACTCCAAGAGCAGCAGGTATCGACCTTAGGATTGATTATTAGGTCAGCATATTTAGAGCTAACAAGGTCCTACCAAATGAATGACACCTTGTTAAGATAGTTCTGAACCCTTTTGGCTTGGAGGGCGGTGCACTCATCATGGAGATTATGCACACCTAAACCACCCAAAGCCTTAGGAAGGATGACTACCTCACAGCGAATTAAGTGCATAGCACTACGATCCGAGGATCCAGCCCACAGAAATTTTTGGATAATTTGCTCTATCTTATCAATGACCTTGGAAGAAGCCCAGGTCACAACAAGTGAGTGTAATTGGATAGAGCAAAGAACCGAATTGATAAGAACTAGTCTACTTGCTTGCGAGAGGTAGTTGGATTGCCAGGAGTCAAGTTTGGCATTGATTGAGTCAATCAATTGATTTTGGATATGGTTGGGCAATTTTCTTGGGGAGATCATGGTGTCTAGGTATTTAAATGGAAATATGTCAGTCTTCATACTGAGGAAGGTACAAATATCAGATATTGGCAAACTTAGAGAAGTATACTTCCGACTTATTGAAATTGACCAACTAACCAGTAGAATTTTCAAATACTTTAAAAAAAATTTAATCGAATGATGGCTCTTCTTATTAGCCCTAAAAGCGAGAAGAATATCATTGAACATTATAGGGCCAACAATAATGAAGTTGTAGAATTTAAAAGGCGTAAGATTTCTCAAATTAACCGCATAATCAAATAAGCAAGACAGTGGATCTCTCTGTCGAATTCCATGTTGGGAACCAAAGAAGGGGGACATTTTACCATTTAAAAGGTAAACAAAGTTTACAGTTGTCAATGGATCCACCCAATAAACTTGTTCGGAAAATGGTAGGACTTTAGCATAGCAAAAATGTCATGCCAGGAAAGCTTATCATAAGTTTTTTCAAGATCAATTTTGACCATAAGTAGAGGATTTTTTCCTTTAGAATTGTATATTGAAAGAGCTATTTCTTGAGCTGTGAGGATGTTATCATGGATACACCTCCCTTTAATGAGAGTCGATTGGATAGAGGAGATTAGTTTGGGAACCACTTGTTGGATTCTATTAGCTAGAAGTTTTTTTAGGATTCTGTAACTAAGATTGCATAAGGTTATAGGTCTGTAAGAGACATTTTTGCACTTCGGAAAAAATGTAAGGATGATTTTATTCTAGTCTAGAGGTAAGAAGGCAGTTTCATGAAAAACATTCATGCAGTGCATAAAAGCAGGTGAAATGATAGACCAATAATGTTTATAAAATTCACTCGTAAAGTCATCTAAATCAGGATTCTCGCCATTCGACAGAGTTTTAATAACAGTCCTACCTTCTAGAATATAAAATGGTTCAACCATATCAATGTCACAAGTATCATCGATACACATTATATGCAGATGAGTAGAAATGTTAATAAAAACATTACTAGAACTCGTAGACCAGAGATCTTGATAAGCATTACAGAAAGCAATCAAAATCTCAAGCTCATCAAGCAAGATACGATCAGGAGAAATAGAAACGAAGAGAATTTTGTTAAGTCTTCTCTTTGCAGAAACTATGCGATGAAAATAGGTAGAATTATGACCGCCATCAGAAATCCAATTTTGTTTAGCTTTAGACCACCATTTTAGTGTAATTTGTTTTCTAAGTGTAGTAGCTTTATTGTACCACATTTTTAGGTTGGATTCTTTCAATCGAGTTTAAGCCATTCATCGCGTCTAAACGCTCAAGATTTGTAATGTAAGAGATTTTTCTAACATACCCAGACAGTTTTTATTCCAATTTGAAAGAGCAGATCTTGTAAAGCGTAAAGCTGTCAAATACTTACAATGGGGTGAGAGGTTAGGGGGAACCTCCTCCCAAGCCTATTGAACCACTTTAGTAGATTCTGAATATTCAATCTAGAAATTTTGAAATCTAAATAATTTGCAACGGTTAACATGATTTGAAAAGGAAAAATAATAGCTAGCGGACAGTGGTCCGAGACACCATGATTAAGGTGTTTAATGGAAGCATCATCATAAAAGTGAAGCCAAGCCACGTTACAAAAAATCCGATCAAGACGAATTGGAATTTTAAAATGTCCAAGCCGATTGTTGGACCATGTGTAAGGAACACCCGATAAACCTAGGTTGACCAAGCCCAAATTTTGAGTTTAATCAAGGAAAGCAAGAACCTTCCCGTGCTGACCAAAGGGAGTTCCAAGTGATCAACCCACCCGAGGACCCCATTGAAGGTTGGGCCACAACCTTCGAGTGCGACCAAAGGATCGGGAATAAAACTAGTATGGAGCCCGGATCCATAGAGACACTTATGGAGTCGGGCTCCGATGGTGAGGCACAAATCTTAAAGTCACCATTTACTTTTAATTTTTTAATACAGTAACCTTACACCCGCTTCTTTCTCCACCATCCCACTCTGTTCTCAATCTCCCGCCCATCTCATCTCTCAATCTTCTTTGCCAAATCGTTGACCTCCACCAGCGACGCACGCAGAAGCTACCTCCCCGGCCCGTCTCATCTCTCCATCTCCTCCGGCTTAAAGATTTCACCGTCGACCTCCTCTCTTCGCCGCCACACCATCGAGCGTCCACCAAACATCTCTCGAGGTCGGAGCAAGGTTGGAGAAGGCCCCTTTCCTCATCTCCGTCATCTCTCTCCAACATAATCTGGCACTACTAGAAATTAGGTCTTCAGCAACGGCTATCAGCAACGGCCGCTCAAGCCGTTGCTATTTGCAACGGCATTCTTACGGCCGCCCGAGCCGTTGCAGATATTTGTATCTGCAACGGCGTTCTAACGGAAACCCGAGCCGTTGCGGATTATTTTAATTATCAGCAACGGCTTTCTGACGGAAAGGCGAGTCGTTGCTAATATTTTAATTATCAGCAACGGCTTGCTAACGGATAAGTGAGTCGTTGCTGATGATAACTTATCAGCAACGGCTTTCTAACGGGCGAGTGAGCCGTTGCTGATAAGTTTATATAGGGCACGCTCTCGCGCCCGACCCTTCTTCCTCCCGCTGCTGCCGCCGCCGCTACTGCCGACGCCTCTCGGACGCGTGCCGGAATCGTCCACTTCGGACGCGTGCCGGAATCGTCCAATTCGGACTCACGCCGGAATCGTCCACTTCGGACGCGCGCCGGAATCGTCCAATTCGGACTCGCGCCGGAATCGTCCACTTCGGACTCACGCCGGAATCGTCCACTTCGGACGCGCGCCGAAATCGTCCAATATGGACTCGAACTGTCTCGAAACATTTAGAAAATAATCATCCATCCGACGAGTTGATATGTTTCACGTACGCATCGACGAATCTGATATGATTTAGCAAAACCTTAGATCCGTTCGGGAATTGTATGTTCGTGTAAAAGAAGTAGATGATCTTTTATACGACGTACAATTCTTGAATTGTCCCTGATTGGACAATTTGGGAATATAGTTATTTGTACTGCACTTACGTTTTTATTTTAACTGTTAACTAATTATTCTAAAATTCGGCAACATCTCTCTTGCTCTCCGATACGCGCCCAGATGATATGCGTATTCGGAGAACTGTAGGGAGATGCTATCGAAATTTAGAATAATTAGTTAACAGTTAAAATAAAAACGTAAGTGCAGTACGAATAACATAAATCCCGAATGGAATAGGACAATCTCACCTAAAGACATTAATCAAAGAAATTGTCATTGATTGACATAATCATGTCGGCTGATCGAAGTTGGATGTACCGACGTCTTGATCGTGGAGCTTTAACGAATGAGTTTCGATTAGGCGTAACGTACTTCCTAAATTTCGCCTATTCGAATCGGAATTTCGTTAGCATGGGTGATCAAATCCGATGTCCGTGCCGCATTTGTTCAAATGGACGATTTTGGATCGGGAGACTGTCACTCTGCATCTATATAGCAAAGGATTTGCACCAAGATATTTTCTATGGACTTGTCACGGGGAGTCACGCGAAGTCGGGACGTCGAGCAATCCTGTCGTTCAGACATATGGTGAATCTTCCTCTGCTGGTGCTTCTTCATCCGGTCAATGTAATCCCTATAGAACTATGATACTTGATTGTCTTGGGGGTCAATTCCGCCTGAATGATAATGTGGATCGGCCAGTTCTTCAGACATCAGTCCCACCAGATACTACATCGGTTGATATCACAGAAGTAGGGGCTGCGGTAGAGATTGAATTACCGAATAAAGAAGCTGCAGAATTTTACGAGATGTTGAAAGCTGCCGATGAACCTTTGTATGAGAATTGTCCTAAATACACTAGGTTTTCAGCAATGACACAGCTCTTAAACATCAAGGCCGATTGTAATATCAGCGGAGTTGCGTATGATCGGATTGCTGGATTGATTAATGGAATGCTGCCTACTGATAACAAGTTTGAGCCTACTTTTTATAAGACTAAAAAGCTAATGAGAAAATTGGGGCTTGGGTACGAAAAAATACACGCGTGCCAAAATAACTGCATTTTATATTATAAAAAAAATGTGCAGTTGGATAAATGCACTGTATGTCAACACCCTCGTTACAAGGAGAAGAAATCGGTCCGACAGAAAAATATCTCGTTTAAGGTGCTTCGGTATTTTCCACTAACACCGAGGCTTCAAAGATTATTCATGTCGGAAAAGACAGCCCCCTATATGAGTTGGCATGCAAGAAGTCGTGATGATACAGTAATGTCTCATCCATCTGACAGTGAAGCATGGAAACATTTGGATACATGTTATCATTCATTTGCTATGGATACTAGAAATATCAGATTGGGATTGTGCACAGATGGTTTTAATCCGTTTGGACATTCTGCAACTCCTTATTCAGTTTGGCCAGTGCTGCTGACAGTTTATAATTTGCCACCGTCAATGTGCATGAAAGATGAATTTATTTATCTTTCGATGATTATTCCGGGTCCTAAGGGTCCGCAAAAAGAAATTGACATATTTCTCAGACCCTTGATATATGAATTGAAAACATTGTGGACTGAGGGAGCTGTCACTTATGATTGTCATCGGAAGCAAAACTTCAATTTAAAGGCCGCGGTCTTGTGGACAATCAATGATTTCCCCGCGTACGGCATGTTGTCGGGTTGGAGCACTCACGGTCGACTCTCTTGCCCGTATTGTATGGAACACTCTAAATCAATCAGTCTTCATAACGGACGAAAAATCTCATTCTTTGATTGTCATCGTCGATTCCTACCGGTTAATCACCAGTATCGAAGGAATCGTAATAAATTTACTAAGGGCAGAGTCGAAAGAGATGGGCCACCACCGATGTTGTTTGGTGAACAAATGTTAGCACGTGTTTCAGCACTTCCAGATATAGTATTTGGTCGCAATGAAAGAGTGTCAGGTTTTGACCAAACACACAACTGGGTGAAAAAAAGTATCTTTTGGGAATTGCCCTATTGGAGTTCATTATTGATTCGACATAATTTAGATGTCATGCACATTGAAAAAAATGTGTTTGATAATATTTTCAACACTTTGATGGATATTTCTGGAAAAACTAAAGATAATGTCAAAGCCCGACATGATCTGAAAATACTTTGTAAAAGACCAGAGTTGGAGTTACAAGAGGTCAACGGACGATATCAGAAACCGAAGGCCCTATATGTGTTAAATAAATAACAGATCAAAGATGTTTGTCAATGGGTAAAAGAACTCAGATTACCCGATGGATATGCTTCAAACTTATCTCGATGTGTGAACGTCGATGATTGCAAAATATCAGGGATGAAGAGCCATGATTGTCATGTATTCATGCAGAGATTACTTCCGATCGCATTTCGAGATCTTCTACCTGATAATATTTGGGGTCCGTTGACTGAATTAAGTATATTTTTTAGAAGCATCTGTGCAAATGTCCTTCGAGTCGAAGATATGTCAACACTTGAAAATAATATTGTTGAAATCATATGCAAGCTGGAGCAGTTTTTCCCTCCTGCATTTTTTGACTCGATGGAGCATCTACCGATACACTTGGCATACGAGGCACGAGTTGGTGGCCCCGTTCAATATCGTTGGATGTACTTATTTGAAAGATACATGAATCGTCTGAAGAAAAAAGTAAAGAACACCGCAGCTGTTGAAGGATCAATATCTGAATCGTATATCATCCAAGAAATTTCAACATTCTGCTCATTTTACTTTGAATCGACAGTACAGACAAGATTTGATCGTTTTCCACGTAACGACGACGGGGTTGTTCGACATTCAGATGGACGTTTAAATATATTTTGTCACTCTGGTCGTGCTTTTGGTTCTCGTCCATCTCGACACTTAAGCGATGAAGAGTATCATTTGGCACACTTGTATGTATTACTCAATTGTCCAGAGATTGAACAATTCATTGAAATATTTGACATTGAGATGGTGCAAAAATACTCTATTCACAACGATGAAGAATTGGAGAGATTACGGAATCGTGATTTCCCTACTTGGATTCAGACTTACAGCAAAGATCACAGAGCTGAAATAGATGAAAGAATATTTGAGTTTGTTAGTGGACCGTCGCGACTTGTGTCGTGCTATAGCGGATATTTTGTTAACGGGTATAAATTTCACACGGTTGAATATTCATTTACAAAGAAGACGATGAATGCTGGGGTCTGCGTGAAAGGAACAACCTATGTTGAATGTGATATGGATTTTTATGGACTGGTGGAAGAAGTGATAGAGTTGCACTACTTTGGCTTGAAATCAGTGATCCTATTTAGATGTCATTGGTTCGATACAACAGAAAGGGGCATGAAAGTTCATCCAAAATATAAATTTGTTGAGGTTAATTACAAATCGAAATTGGCAGCAAATGAGCCTTTTATATTGGCATCACAAGCCGAACAAGTATATTACGCGAAATATCCGGCTCGAAATAAAGATAGAGCAGATTGGCGTGTAGTCTGTAAGACAAAAGGTAGAGGAAAAATTGATCCGATAGTAGGAGAAAATGATCCTCCTGGTTTCTATCAAGAAGATGATCTTCCTGCTGTGGATCGTATTATTCCAATACTCGAGGATGCAGACACAACGTCAATTCAATTAGAAGTTGAATATGCTGATGATGGCGATCATGAAATTGAGGAAGCTGGAGACGAAGAAGATGAAGAAGAGGAAGAAGAGGAAGAAGAGGAAGAAGAAGAAAAATTCGAAGACTATTATTCAGATGATGAAGAATAATTGTAAAGTATATATTTTATTAAATATATCTCTACTATTTATACAATAATCTGATTATATGTCTGTTCGACAGATATGTCTGGTCGTGGTTATCGACGCAGGAGAGCTTCGGAGTCTCCGATCGGTGAGACTCCAGCACTTACTCATGCTGCTGATCCTCCTGTTGATGATCCTCATGAGGATGATACTGCCGAGGCTAGTACATCCAGACATAGGCGACCACGCGGGCCGAACAGGTGGCAGCCTCCACCAGCCACAGAGTCACGTAGATTGATTAGCGCGATTGGGGAGCGATAATATATCATGAATTATGAATCATTACAAATTCATTATATCATAATATAATAATAAAATTTATTTTTGTTGTGCAGGTTCGAGCAAGAAGAAGTGCCGAGGAGCATTTCTTCTACTATTCGACGATACATGCACGGGGCATGGCCTACGTGGTCTCACGTGCCTAGCGAGCACGTCGACATGTTATGGCGCGAGTTTGAGGCACGTATTATTATTATTATTTTTTACATGCATGATGATATATTAATATTGGTACTGATATTATTATTTTGCAGGCTCGCTATACATGGGCCGAGGACCAGAGGCCCTTCATTTACGCTGCCTGGGAGGCTATTTCCCGGGCAAGGTACAACGGGCAGCTGGGGCAGGCTCGATCCCAAGCGATGGCCCGAGCTGGGACCACTAACATCGCGGAGACTCGGGGATACGGCCCCGGTTGGATTACTCCGGATATATGGGACCAGCTCGTGGGGATATGGTCGACGGATCGATGGCAGGAGGTTTCTCGGAATGCAGCTAGAAATCGCATGTCGGGGGAGCAGCGCGTCACACCGGCGGCTCTGTTGCATTTGCAGTGCACGCAAACCGTATGGTAAGTATATCTTTTAATTATATATTTTATTTGTTATTATGTGTACTAATTAATGTATTTTTTTTGTAAATGTAGACGACGGTGTCGGATGACGGGAGTGTCCAGCGACCCTCCCCGATGGCGGTGTTTGAGCGGACTCACCGTCGAGCACATGGGACGGGGGAGTACATCCACAACCGCGCTGCATACATTATGGTAATTATATATTTGTTTAAATTATTCATTATATATTTATAATTTAAGTTTTATGATAAATATTAAACAAAAAATCAAACTCGAGTAGGAGACCTACAGCCAGACGGTGGTGCAGCACGGGAGTACCCCGAGGACTTTGACGCAGCATCGTGGGTCGAGGCCGCAGGTGGCTGGGACCATGGCCGCGTATATGGCTTCGCAGATAGTGGTCATGCGCGAGCCGTACTAGGGCCACTTGGGGCACCGACCGCTCCGGTCACTGGTGAGCGGCCGTCCACCTCCAGATCCAGTTATGATCATAGTAATAGGATAAGGACACTAGAGGAGACGGTCGCGCGTCAGACTGAGATGATGGAGCGCCAGAGTCAGATGATGGCGGATATACAAGCTATGATACGCAACATGTCAGGTCATCCCGAAGCAGGCATCTCTTCGGCATCATCTAATCCATCGTCCTCGAGTCAGTCCACGCCGGTGTACACTCAAGCATTCCAGACCCCGCCATATAATCCAGACCATCCTCCATCGTGATCGTGAGATTTTTTGTTTGGATATTGAACTTGTTTAACTTATTTTGTTTGGATATTGATACTTCAATTTTGCATTTGAATTGTTTTTATACTATCGTGGATAATTATCAATATAAATATAATGGTTTTGATGTATATCTTGGTGTGTTTGTGATCTGTGAATGAATGTGTGTATGAGGTGTTTGTGATGTGTGAATGAATGTGTGTATGAGGGTATGGGTGTGTGAGTTATGTATCAGATAATGTATCAATGTATCAATGGAAATTTGAAATTTTCGAATTTTCTGTTTGCAGGTATACGTCATCAGCAACGGCTTTCCCACGGGCGTCCGTGGGAAAGCCGTTGCTAAAAGTGTATCGAAAACCGTTGCTGATGACCTACAGCAACGGCTTAGCGACGGAGTTTTACTAACGGTGTTGCTACGGACTCAGGGGCCGTTGCTATTAATGTTATCAGCAACGGCTCCGGGTCTGTGGCAAAACCGTTGCTGATAATATTTTTAGCAACGGCCCGAGCGGCCGTTGCTGATCCGTTGCTAAGTTATCAGCAACGTGACTTTCTGTCACGGCGCTATTGCAACGGCGCGGCCGTTGCTGATGCTCTTCAGCAACGGCTCAGCAACGGTATCAGCCGTTGCTGATGCCCATTTTTCTAGTAGTGTGGGCAAGTGCATTTCGACGATTGGATTTTGATGAAGACAAGATGTAGATAAATTTTTTGAACCTGCATTGAATCTGGGTGAATCTAGAGTGCGTCTGAGTGAACCTGTACTAAATCTTTTTTGAACTTGTATTAAATTTGGGTAAATGTACATTGAACCTTGTTGAACTTGTACATAATATGGGTGAATGTACAATAAAGTCTTTTGAATCAGCACTGAATTAGTTTGAATCTAGAGTGCATTTGTGTGAACATGTGGATAAATGTACATTGAACCTTGTTGAACCTGTATTAAATCTGAAATATTTGTTGTGAATCTGGGTTTCCTACCAATGAACCTAGAGTGACTGATAATGAATCTAGTTTATGTAACACTGGACCTAGAAACAACAATGATGAACCTAATATTTTTTTAACACTGAAATTGAAACTAGACAGAAAGTGAACACTCTTATTTGCATGAATCTAAAATTTTTATTAGTGAATCTGGGTTTCCTACCAATGAACCTAGAGTGACTGATAATGAATCTAGTTTATGTAACACTGAACCTGGAAACAATAATGATGAACCTAATATTTCTTTTCTAGATTCACTAACAAAAATTCTAGATTCATGCATATAAGAGTGCTCACTTTCTGTCTAGTTTCGGTTTCAGTGTTAAAAAATATTAGATTTATCATTGTTGTTTCTAGGTTCAGTATTACATAATCTAAATTCACTATCAGTCACTCCAGGTTCATTAGTAGGAAACCCAGATTCACTAACAAAAATTCTAGATTCATGCATATAAGAGTGTTCTAGTTTCAGTTTAAAGAAAAAAAAAATTTGGTTTATCATTATTTTTACTAGGTTCAATATTACAGAAACTAGATTCATTATTAGTCACTCCTGGTTCATTGGTAGGAAATCCAGATTCACTAAGAAAAATTTTAGATTCATGCATATAAGAGTGTTCTAGTTTCAGTTTCAATAAAAAAAATATTAGGTTCATCATTATTGTTTCTAGGTTCAATGTTACAAAAACTAGATTCACTACCAGTCACCCCAGATTCAATGATACGAAACCCAGATTCACTAAGAAAAATTTCAGATTCATGCATATAAGAGTGTTCTAGTTTCAGTTTCAAGAAAAAAAATATTAGGTTCATCATTGTTGTTTCTAGGATCAATGTTACAGAAACTAGATTCACTATCAGTCACCCTAGGTTCAATGGTACGAAACCCAGATTCACTATCAGTCACTCCAAGTTCATTGGAAGGAAACCCAGATTCACTAACAAAAATTCCAGATTCATGCATATAAGAGGTGTTCACCTTCTGTCTAGTTTCGATTTGAAGAAAAAAAAAGGTTCGTCATTGTTGTTTCTAGGTTCAGTGTTACATAAACTAGATTCAATATCAGTCATTCCAGGTTCATTGGTAGGAAACCCAGATTCATAACAAAAATTTCAGATTCAGTACAGGTTCAACAAGATTCAATGTATATTTATCCACATGTTCGGTCGACTGACGGGTCGACCGATTATCGCGAGATTGGCAATCCCGAATCCGGTCGACCAATTGGTCGACCGAATCAGTGATGTCAAATCGTGCGACTCACAATTTTCCATCCGGTCGACCTGTCGGTCGACTGATGACCATTCTGCCCATTTTTGCCTTCGGTCGGTCGACCGATCGATCGACCGATGCAACCATTTGTAATTTTCTTCACCAACTTCGGTCAACCGACTGGTCGGTCGAATGGCTACTGCCATATTTTCTCACCATTCGATCGACCGACGGGTTGATCGATTGTCTCGAGATTGGCGATCCCGAATCCGATCGACCGAATCAGTGATGCCAAATCACGTGACTCGCGATTTGCCATCCGGTCGATCGATGAGCATTCTGCCCATTTTTAGATTCGGTCGATCGACCGATCGGTCGATCGATGCAGTCATCTGTAATTTTCTTCACCAACTTCGGTCGACTGAATGGCTACTGCCATATTTTCTCACCATTCGGTCGACCGTCCCGATCGAACCAGAGCTGGAAAATTTTATCCTGGCTTTCTCATTTCACGCTTGGTTTTCCGGCTTCGTTTTTCAGCGTGCTTTAACTTTAAAAGATTCTCCATGCTATCCAAACCATTTTTGATGATGACAAACCATTGAAATGAAGTATTCAATTTGAGCTCCCCCTATCTATATGCATATATTTTCTAATTTTTCCTTTGATGATTCATGCATATAAGAGTGTTCACTTTCTATCTTGTTTCGGTTTCAAGAAAAAAAATATTAGGTTCATCATTGTTGTTTCTAGGTTTAGTGTTATATAAATTAGATTCATTATCAGTCACTCCAGGTTCATTGGTAGGAAACCCAGATTCACTAATAAAAATTTCATATTCATGCATATAAGAGTGTTCACTTTCTGTCTAGTTTCGATTTCAGTGTTAAAAAATATTAGATTCATCATTGTTGTTTCTAGGTTCAGTACATAAATTAGATTCATTATCAGTCAGTCACTCCAGGTTCATTGGTAGGAAATCCAGATTCACAACAAAATTTTTAGATTCAGTACAGGTTCAACAAGGTTCAATGTACATTTATCCACATGTTCACACAGATTCAATGCTGATTCAAAAGACTCCATTGTACATTCACCCAGATTCATTGTAGATTCAACAAGTTTCAAAGTAGATTTATCTAGATTCAGTACATTTATCCACATGTTCACATAGATGCACTCTAGATTCATACAGATTCAATGCTGATTCAAAAGACTTCATTGTACATTCACCCATATTATGTACAAGTTCAACAAGGTTCAATGTACATTTACCCAAATTTAATACAAGTTCAAAAAAGATTTAGTACAGGTTCACTCAGACGCACTCTAGATTCACCCAAATTCAATGCAGGTTCAAAAAATTTATCTACATCTTGTCTTCATCAAAATCCAATCGTCGAACTGCACTTCCCTAGATTATGTTGGAGAGAGATGACGGAGACGAGGAAAGGGGCCTTCTCCAACCTTGCTCCGGCCTCGAGAGATGTTTGATGGACGCTCGATGGTGTGGCGGCGGAGAGAGGAGGTCGACGGTGAAATCTTTAAGCCGGAGGAGATGGAGAGATGAGACGGGCCGGGGAGGTAGCTTCTGCGCGCGTCGCTTGTGAAGGTCGACGATTTGGTGAAGAAGATTGAGAGATGAGATGGGCGGGAGATTGAGAACAGAGTGGGATGGTGGAGAAAGAAGCGGGTGTAAGGTTACTTTATTAAAAAATTAAAAGTAAATGGTGACTTTAAAATTTGTGCCTCACCATCGGAGCCCGGCTCCATAAGTGTCTCTATGGAGCCGGGCTCCATACTAGTTTTATTCAAGGATCGGGTTAAGCGAGTAGCCCGATCAACATCAATATGTGTTTCTTGCAGAGCAATAAGATTAACAGAATAATATCTGATTAAATGAAGTAACTAATCTCTTATCGAGCGACGCCAAACGCCATGAGCATTCCAAGAGATGAAGTTCATATGGGAACAATTACAAGGGCACTATTATGGTCTGTCGTGACCAAAGTAGGGAGATCGAAGGCAAGATCGATATCAGAGGGATTCCGTCGCTTGGAGCGAAGCGCAGGTGGGTTAGGAGGCGAGGAAGAGGCATCAGAGGAGGAAGGGGGAGGGGGTGATTTAGTGGTCAGAGGGACAGTGGGGCGAGGGGTGTAGAAGGCGAAAGAGAGCTCCTGGGCGAGTTGATCAAAGGATCAGGAGTGGAGGGCGAGAGGGCTAGAAGTCTGAGAGATGGGCACGAAAAAAAAGGGGCCAACGGAGGGGTCACGAGGTGGCATTTCTTGGAGCCGAAGAGGCGGTCTCGGGAGCAGGGTACCACCCTAGACGCCGCCAAAAGGCCAGAGGATGTGGGCTTGGGAACCCACTCCCGAGGCAAAGCTGAAGAGGCACCAGAGCCAGAAGAGAGAGGCTTTACACGTGAGGGTTTCTCGTTTTTCAATTTTCTTAAAAAACAGTGTTGCTACAATGCTACAACACATTAAATGTTAAATAGACGTTTGGTTGCTAATGTATATTAAAAGCAATGCAGATAAATTATGATTGTATCTCAGTACAATAAAGGCGACAAACAATTTTAGCATGTTAAAAAGCATATCAATTTCACGTTAGTCCGACGCTTGAATACACTTTTTGCTACGAAGAAGATGTATAGTTGGCAGAGAAGATGGAACGAAAGATGAAACCAGATGAAGAATTCGGATGCCTTCAAAAAGTTTTTTATTTAATTTTAAATCGACTTTTTTTTCTTTCTTATTTTAAAAAAACAAAAATGTCTGATGCCTTATAAATTTTTTTTCCTTATCACACGTAGGAAATGCACGTGAGTTTCGGATTGGTTTTGAAGAAGTTTTTGCTGTCTCCATATCCGAACTATTTCCGATGCGGAAACGACTAGGCCACCATTGATTGAATTTGTTGCTTTGTCGAGCGGGTCCATTGACAACTCAACATAAGATGAAATTTAACCTCCTCCGCTACTCGTTGGTCGATGTTTGACTGCTTCTCATGTCATTTGGGGGACACGTGCCAGTGTTTTATTGCTTGGTATCTCCTTGGTAAAAATCTACCCGTACAAATTATTTCATAATTTAATTTTTCTTTCTCATTTAATCCATTAAAAAATGGCAATTTATCCAAATGTTCCTTCACATTTGATATTTTATCACCAAGAACCCCGTTTGCACCATTTTATCATGGTCACTATTTTCAAGTTGTGGTCCAAAAAATAAAAGAAGTGGCTCTTGTGATAAAGAAAGTAATAAAGGGCCAATAGGGCTTTTAAGCTAATTCATCATAAAATTATATTTTAGTCCTGCATTGACGTCATATTTCAATTCGCCCCGCTTGTGCGTTCAGCTGTATAAATAGCTGAGAAGGAGTCGCCCTCTCGCACTCGTCTGTCAGCGGACGCCGCGAGCATTTATTTTCTCTTTTGTCTCGAAGCCTCGAACGGAAGCGAGAGAAAGGAGGGAAGGACGATGTCTTGGCAAACGTACGTTGACGAGCACTTGATGTGCGACACCGAGGGGCAGCGTCTCAAGGCGGCAGCCATCGTTGGCAACGACGGAAGCGTCTGGGCTCAGAGCGCAGCCTTCCCTCAGGTATCTTGCGCTTTGATTTGATTCATGTCTTTAATCTACTTCATTCCTATTTGGATTGATCAGATCTACTTGTGGCTTTTGGATCTGGCGGATAATGTTCGACACTGGAGATCCGTTTGATCTGCAGTGGTTTTTGTCGATTTTTTTACCTTTTTATGCTTTAGTCGCTGGTAAAATAAAGCAATCACTGAAGTATTTTTTCTTCGTCCATTCTTGATTAGGATTGGATCCGATGTGGATCGTCAGTTGCTTGATGAAATGAAAAAGTAGGACTTTTGTCCCATCTCACATGCGGTTTGCTTTGGGATATTTTTTTTGTCAGTAGAAAAATAGAAAAAGAAAAGCTTTCCAGATGTCGGTAACGTGGATCATGCTATCCATTTCATCCGTTGTCCTCAATGACCCAGATCGCATTGTGTCAAATAACCTTAAATCAAATGAAACCAGCTTTCAGAATAGGGATTGACAATGGGTCAATGGTGAGCTTTACTGATAACGGATTGCATACTCCAACATAAGTCGCCTTTGTGGCATTAGTGGTTGCATTTATGATTATATGATATGCCTATTATGTCATGCTCTTTAGTTAAGCTACATCTCGGATTCTCATGAATCTAAATTATATCAATGTTGTTATAGTGCAAGCTGCAAGTATGCTGTGGACCTATATGCAATGAATTCAAAAGCTTATTGGCTTTATGTCAATATATGCCCCTTGTATCGTATATAACTTGAAAAACAAGTCCTCTGATTCTATTCTTAAACTTATTGGTGATCGTAATTTGTTCTACGATCTAAAAGCTTATGTTATTAGATCAGACATAATCTATAGGGTCCATTTGGTAATCCAGAATTATAATGAATAGGATAAAGTAAATGTGAATTAAAATACAGGAATAAGAATGCAACATTCAGTGTCATTTATTCATTTAATTCTCAGTCATTGAATGGGAACTATTTCACTTGTATTACCAAAAATTAATGCCTATTATGGTTGTTCATTTCTTCATCATCCATGTCCCTTACATCCTCACTCCATTTGATAGGAACGTAAAATCCATTAAAATATTATTACCATTACAGCCTATCAATTACAGATTCCAGCAGTTCCATATTGGCAATTACCCTAAAACCTCTTGCAGTGATATCATCTTAAGTTTTCGATGAATATTCTTTCATCTAAAAGCTCAAGGCATTATAACGTGTGATGATTTGCGTATTTATATTCTTGACACCCTCATTTGTCGGTAAGGGAACTAGACTTACCCAAGTCTAACATGTGACACTTTCTTTCTCTAACCAGGGTCTATATTTCTCTCATTAACTTGATTGAACCAGGGTCTATATATTTTTCCTTAACTGATTCTTTTTTTCCCATCAACTTCGTTCCATCAGCTGTTAGATGAGATAACATTTGTTCATTTATATTCTCAACATGTTGATTACTCTTTTCCTCAATAGATTGACAGCTTATCTAAATGATAAATTAGCTCATAATATTGTAACTTTTTCTCAGATATGCGACTTCCGTTATAGTTCTTTTCCAATTAATGATAGACTGATCTTTCTGTGTTAATTCTGCAGTACAAGCCTGATGAGATTACTGCCATCATGAAAGAATTTGATGAGCCTGGATCTCTTGCTCCAACTGGGTTACACCTTGGTGGGGCAAAGTACATGGTCCTCCAAGGTGAGCCTGGAGTTGTTATTCGAGGGAAGAAGGTCAGAATTTTATCTTTTTTATGGACTGAACTATACTTTTTTCTTATATGAACTAAAATTTATTTTACCTTACCTAGAAATATGTGGAGCTTTTACTGTCTTACATAGACTGGTGCACTCATGCACTTAGTTTAAATTTTTTTGGGTGATTAGTAATCAGCATAATTCCAATAGTAGATCAGCAAAGTTAATGAAGACAATAAGGTCAAATGGCTTGTCATTACGTGCAATTAAGATTATCAACTTGTGCAATCAATCCCATGTATATAACTATCGAACTCCTTTTAAATTTTACATTCTTCAGAACATGCTCATGTTACATTATCAGAATTGTTGACTTAGAATTTTGTATTGGCGTCAAGACCCTCAATAAGGAATCTATGTTTCTATGTGGTGATTTACATACCCAAAGTTTCTTGTGATGCATAAATTTCTGTAATATCCTATTTTCATTTTGCCTCAGGTATTTAGTCATTGCCAGATCTTTCTTGTCCATTGAGTTTTTCATGAACATGGTATTTTTGGTCAAATACTTTTTCTTTATATGATTAATAGAAGATGCTGGTTTAACTGTTATACTTCCCTTTTGGATTCTCAATGCAATCTGAACCATGTTTTTGTCCTGCTTGTCTGTTATGATCCATTATACACAAACTAATGGCGATAATGAATCACTTAGGCGGTACTTGAACCTTTACCTTTCCAAGTCTAAATGTGATTATTTGTCTTAAAACAGGTAATTTTCAATGCAATTTAATTCCCTGAATCTTTGCTAAAACAGGTTGGTCTCACAATTATGGTTCACCATATTGGATTTCTACGTGTCCTCTAATTGCACAGCTAATTCAAATTGTATTTATTTGTCATTTGTTATTTTCATCATGTCATTCCTCATGCAATAGGTCAATGTACACTTATTCCTACTACAGTACTACTTAAGCATTTTATACCTAAATAGAAGCATATAAGTGGAAAGAAATCATTGCTTCCAGTCAAATATACCTTCAGTAAGATATTATAAAAGCAGCAAGATTTTGCTAGTAGAAACTAGGAACTCATGATGCAATGATTTTTGCATTGAACTTAAAATGTTAAATAATGAAGTATAATATAATACGAAGCATTGGTATCATAGCAGTAGAAACTTCCTGCATTGTTATGACTTAATAGTAACTCAACAAAATCTCATAGATTACAGCTTATTTCTGTGGACACAGGAGGTCATGTGATATTGACGCTGATGACAAATATGATACATGATAACTGTACAATAATTTTATGTTTGTACTGTCAGATGGTTAGTTTCAACTTGTGTAGTTCTAGAAAAGATTATGTGTGGTTGGACTTGTAACGCTAGCTAACAACAAGAATATAGTGCCATTTATTTTGTCCCGCTTAGGCTGTGATAACTATTTTGACATTTCTCGATAAGAACTTTACCTTTTGGTAGATCGGTAGTGTTTGATGCATTACCATTTAAGATTACTGGGGATCTAGATTCTCACTCAGATAGATTACCACTTTTAAAATTACTGGTAATGTTACGTTACCATGTTTGGTATGAACGAGTAATCACTCTAGTAATCCACATACTTTGTTGGGAATCTACTTAGTCACCCACCTACTCCTAATGTATATTACTAGCTGAAGCGGTAATGTCAATTACCATGGGCATCCAGATTACTGGTAATTAGGGGTGGCAATTGAAATCGGTCAATGTGGTTAATCGGTTAACCGAAGTATCGAATTGCAAAATTCAATTTCGGATAGTGAATTAGCGGTTCAGTTTCAGTTTCGGTTAGTGAATTTGAAAAACCAATTAAATTCGGTTATTGGTTATACGCGGATAAATTGGTAATCACAATCGGTTATAGTTAATTATTATACATAATTATTAATTTAATCAATGATTATTAAACTATTATTTATTTATTAATGGGTTATCTATTTACTAAACCAATAACCGTATCTATTCGAACCGAACTAATCGATTTCGGTTATTCGTCAGATAATCGATAATAAATCGGTTTTGGTTTTGGATATTAGTTTTTAAAACCGAACGGTTTTGGTTAACGGGTTTGTAAATGGTTTCAGTTTCGGTTAACCAAAAAAAAAGGGTTAATCGAACCGTTGCCATCCCTATCGGTAATTTGCTTCAGCCAAACATGGTAATTTAATGGGCCTAGGTAATTTAAAATTAGATTCCTGGTATGTTTAATCTTGGTCGACAAAATTACTACATTGCTGTTAAAATTTCTATGCAATACCAAATTAGTCTCGGTAGGTGATAATTACCGGTGAATTAAACCTTTAGAGTTTGATTTACTTGAATGGACGACACTCTGTCATTGCTTACAGTTAAGAAAACTAATAACCTTTTGCTTTGTCTTCTAGGGTTCTGGTGGTGTTACAGTCAAGAAAACCAACCTGGCTATAATCATTGGCATATATGATGAGCCAATGACACCCGGTCAATGCAACTTGGTGGTGGAGAGGCTTGGTGATTATCTCTTTGATCAGGGCTTTTGAGTCTCATATATTATTCTCGAGTCATTTTTCATTTGTGCTCTTGAATCCTTGGATTGGATTGCGGTCTACTTGAAGTTGCAATGAATGTTTGAGGTCTATTTGAATGTTCGGTTGAAAATTTGGGTTTTTTCATCTCTGCTTGTGTTAACTCTTCTTGAAGTCTTCTTTTTTTGTGTAACATTTATCATGCTGTAGTCGGCAATTTACTATGGAATATTATGAGTTCATATATCTTGACCTTTGCTATTCATTGCTGAAACTTCTGTGGTTGGTTTGTTTCATATGATAGAAATTCAGTCAGATACGAGTTTAATTGGATATAATCAAAATATATATCCTGAAATTTATATATCCTATATCATGTTCAATGCGGACAGGGAAAGGGGATCAAATAAAATGAATTTACAAATTCTATATTTGTTTTGGAGTCGGATATTAAAAAAATAGCATAATCTTAAAAATTGAAGTTAAATTTGGTCATAGATATGAATTCATGATAATACATAAATACATCAATATCTAACACAGAATCATACATCTAAAATACATAAACGCCAATTTCATGTTCAAAATGCATAAATAAGAAGTTGGATATCCAAAATATATAATTAAAAATACATAAGTATCAATCTCATGTTTAAAATATTGTCCACCATGCTTATTGCGCGACACGAGAAAATAAATTTTTATAGAAAGTTATAATTCTCATAAATTAACTTTTCATCTATGTTTCTCATGAAGTACACTTCCTAGGAAGTATATATCAAATAACTAATATACCATTTTTTTAAATATAAATTAGTATATATATATGAAAAATTTAAATTTTATTTGTAAATTAATATTTTAACATATGTAAAATATAATATAATATTTTCATATATAACTAATATAATATATAATTTATTATATATATAAAAATAATTTTTATTTGGAGTTAATATAAAAAAATTATATATTTTTTCTAAAAGTAAATTAAAATAAAATAAATAAGCCAAGAATTTATTAATCATTTAATCTGTTGATAACATAAATTATAAATTTAGCATTAAATACAAATGTGAAGATACAAACAATTGTCTTTTTCTTTCAAATACAATACATGAATTACAACTTACCTAGGTTCCCCTAGGTAAATTAGTTTTTGCATTTTGTAGAAAATTACACTTTTTAAGAAAATTATACTTCATGTATTTTGTAAAAAATGCAAAAAATTGTATCAATCCAACGATACCTAAATATCCAAATTTGCCTTTCACTTAGCATTCCAGTGAAAATCGTTCTGGTAGCAAGACCGGACCATGCAACGAATGAACTATATTTTCTTGCTAATGGTAGGTTAATAACATAGCATTATTCAATTATCTAAAAGCTGAGAAAACTAATGCACATGTTCAAGCTGTACATCAATGAGACACATTATAGAACTTATCTACTATGAGCAACTTTGCTTATGTATGCTTGTATTAGAGCATCAAAGTATCTTCCAGAAATTTTAATCATATAGCCAATAAACATGAAATGCAGTATATATTCCTTGTTTGAATGAAAATACCCTCGTCAACTAGCAACCTAGCTGCCCATAGTGGCAAAGATATGAAAAGGGGTTCCATAGACATGGCTGCGTTGCTCCTCAAGTTCACCACCTTCAATGACCTCGAGCCTTCAAGTGTGCAATGGTGGATAATGGCCTCCGGCTCGACGCTGCTCGAAGGAGGATGATGAGAAAAAGGAAAAGGAAAAGGAGAAGAAAGAAATGAAAAAAAAGGAATGAGAAGAAGAGGAGGAAGGGTCAGGCCTCTGTTTGCAAAGAATAGAGAAGGAAGTGACTGTTGAGAATAAGGAGGAGCATAGAAAGAGAAAGGAGTAGAAGGGGGATAAGCAAAAGACAAAAAGGAAGGAAAAGAAGAAGGATAGTCGCGAGCGATGTTAGGAGAAAGTGCGAGAATGCAAGTCTTTTTACGCTAATTTAATTCCATTGATTTCAATCCACATCAATTCTTGCCTTCCTCGTCCGGATATCTAGGGATGACAACGGTTCGATTAATCGCATTTTTAGGAATTAACCGAAATCGAAATCGATTTTCAAACCATCTAACTGAAACCGAAACCGAAACCGAAATCGGTCGATTTCAAAAGCCTATATTCGAAATCGAAACCGGCTCGATTTCGATTATTCGCGGATAACCGAAATCGAAATTTTCGGTTCGGATAGAACCGGTTATCCGTTTACTAATCGGTTAACCGGTAGTAAACGGATAACCAATTCAATAATTAATAACAAAATCAGTTTCGGATACCGATTAACCGTAAAAAAAACGGTAGTAAACGGATAATTGGTTCAAAGATTAATAATAAAATCGGTTTCGGATACCGGTTAACCGCAAAAAACTGGTAATTAAAACCGAATATATAATCGGTTTCGGTTACCGGTTAACCATGGCCCGATAATCGAAACCGAACCAATTTTAAACGGTTTTTGATTTTTACTATCCGAAACCGAAACCGAACCAAAAATCCACTATTCAAAATCGTATTTTGCGATTCGATTAACCGGTTAACCGATTTGAATTATCATCCCTACGGATATCTATATCCTGCTTCAACTAATTGGATTTGTTCATATCCACATATTCGGTATTAACTCAAATTGAGTCCGAACCAAATCCAACAAGTTCGATTAGATCCAAATCAAAATTAATTTGATCAAAATATGCTTGAATCAATTTTATAATCTTTTGAAGCCGAGCAGACTCTCTGATCTAGCAGGCAGGCTCTCTAGGTTTGGCGAATGGGCCGAGCCAACTGCAGCAAAACCTGGCGGGCGGGCCAAGCCCACTGTAATCTGAGTCTGTCGAGCGAGTCGAGCCCACAACGCTAGAGATGCATTGCAGCGCACGAGCAAATGCAACGCCTACTGCTTAATTTTGACTTGGTCAAAATTGTAATGGCTGCACCTGCGCCCGCTGAATGCTCGCACCAAGTCAAAACTAATGATTTCTCACGTGCAAATCCAATGCTTTATTTTTGGTTGACTGGTCAAAAATGGAGAAAAAATTAGAATTAATTTTGCCACACGCAACTCGATGCCTCGATTGAAAGCCGCTTCAAATATTTGTTGCTTAGAATCCGGTCAACAACTCATATTTCTCGATCAAAATAGGCGTGGCCGACTGTGTTCAACCAATAAACTGCTGAGAAATCTCTAAACAAAGCAGATTCAAAATTTGATTTCATCTCGGCTTCATTCCCCTGTAAAAGAAGGCCGAATATAAGGCTGCATGTCACCATCTTAGATTTTGATTTATACTATGACAAAATTAGAGATTCGGAAAAATAAAAAATGTGGCTATCATCAATTTTCAAAGAATGTTCATTCTCAAATTTCAGCATACAATAGAGGAATTTAGTTTTAAGGCAGAATTGTAGAGATAATGACTCTACTCCTAGAGGTAAGCAACGGTCGATTCAGTAAATTAACTGAATTGAATCACCTTATTTTTTATTAACTATTTTTCAAAATTTTTGATTAACCGACCGAATTAACTAAAAAAATTCAATTCAATTTGGTTCGATTAACCGATCAAAATCACCAGCAGAAGTTTAAATAAATATACACTAACAAGATTTGAACCAACAAACGAACTTAACAAGTTAGACAAATAATGCTATGTGATATAATTTTATATTTTACTATACTTAATGTATAATTCGACTAATTCGGCAAATTAATTGAATTATCGGTTAATTTACCGAACCGAACCGAAAATCGAAATCTTAAATTTTCTTTAACCATTAACCGAATAAAAAATTAATCGAAAAAATTGATTCGGTTAATTCAGTTTTGGTTCGGTCAGTTAATTGATTTTTTTGGTTAATCAATAATTTTGCTCACCATAATAATTTCAGGTTCAATTTATTTGAAATAGTGTGCTGTATTCTGAAGATGATTTAGTTTTATTGTCACTCTTATTGTAATTCTTTTATGAAATTAATAAAGAAGTCACATCTTCTCCCTGTAGACGTAGCACCGGCACCCCGCCGAGTTCGAACCACGTTTATCCCCGTGTCTCTTATTTTTCGTAATCTTATTTTCGGATTTGGTTTTTTGTTTCTCTCGTCGGGTTCGAGTTTTATTAATCTTCCAGAAAATTTTCCATAATTTTCTAACACCATCCCTTTTAAAATTCAATGCCCAACACAAATGATAGATAGAATTTGTCAAATTTTATCCCCCATTCATATCCGTTGAAACAAACATGCACTTAATAAGATGTGATAGTGTATTTGATGAGAGTTCTTCACACCATACGGTGTTTCGATGTTTCTTGTTCCATGTAGATAATTAAGTTTAACACTATACCAAAGAGCAAACATATAACCAACTATGACTAGCACAGTTGGTGGTAATCTAGTCAAACGGATGAAAAATAAATATTTTTTCACGAAGTTGAGACTCTAAAGATTTTTCATGAAACATGACAATCTCAACCAAATGGATGAAAACAAATAAATATTTGATATGAAACAAAATCATACATGATATGTTCAAAACTTAAATATTTGAATTCAAAACAAAATCATGTATGCACTCAAGTATGAATGTACTCATATCTTTTTCATGACATTTTTAGATTTCATTCAAAATTTCAAAATATCAAGATATGGTCATTTAAATCATGTATATCAAGTTTCAAGAAAACTAATGTCATTTAATCCAAGTATGAACTTAGCACGTTTTCATTTGAAATAAGCATGAAAGCATAAAAAAGCTAAGTATCAAGTTTTGCTATCTACTCATGTTTTCTCATATTTAGTCATCTAGACATCAAACATGAGAGAATGTAAGTCTATAAATCAAGTTTGGGCTTAAAATAAAATTTCTAAATCACTTTGTTGACTTAGGTCAACTTATACTTCAAGATTTGAAATACCAATTGTTGAATGAAAATTTTTGATACCAATTATTGAATGATCATTTGAAATGCATGTATCAAGTTTGAACTCAAAATGAATTTTTTAAGTTCAGTTTTCATCCTATATTGTTTTCAATAAAAAAAGAAAATTTTTAGTTATCATTCAAATTATCAAAATCATTCCTATGAATGATTTTACTCAAGCAATGGTGTGAATGATATTAGAAAATGAATCAAAATGGTATACATGAGTTTTCATTTGAAGTTTTTGATGAGGAAATAAAGTATCGGAAAAGATTGATATTTCAAGAGGATGATACTTTGTATTTTTGAAATCCAACTTCAAAATTCTATTATAAATTAGATTCTTGATGAAATATTTTGAAATTTTTACACAACAAACTATATATTTTCAGTGAAAGTGCAGTTTTAAGAATCATATAAAAAGAATTTACCTACATTTTTCTAGAAATAACTGAAAATGTTGATACCAAATATTGGTCGAAATGACATTTTCTTAATTTTCGGTTATTCTTAAAACATGTTCAATATTCATTCAAAATTTTATGACACCATAAAAAGATCATGTAAAGAGTGTATGTCAAGCTTGAAATGAAAATTATCATCCTAAAGTCAAGATATCAACCTAACATGGTTTCATTCAAAACAAAGCTATTTATCATGAAACTTGCTAAGTTTCAATCTTACCATTTACTCATTATTTTTAAAACTTAACCCTATGGACACCTAACATGAGTAAATCTAAATATGTTCCTCAAATATGGATTGAAAATGAGACCTTTAAGTCAACTTGGTTCAAAAGAGATTTTCATGAAACCACCTCTTTGTCATTTTATCCATATCCATATGAATTTTTCATTCTAAATGCATGGAAATATGTCAAACCTATTCCAAAATATGTTTATGAAGTTTGGATTTAAAAATGAAGTGTCCGAGTCGATTTGTTGACTTGGGTCAAACTTTTTCAAGTTTAAGTCCCCTAAAGTGATATAGTTAACACATTGTTCATCTAAATATGAATTTTTAATTTTAATTACCTAGACTCATGTGATATGTGTATCTAAACATGTTCATTTGATGTTTACTCAAAATGAGGTCTCTAATAAGAATTTCAACATAGAGCAAGTTTCATTCAATCAAGATATCATAAAATTGCTTAAGTTATCAAAATTTTGCCTACTCATGAAATTTCATATATTTATCGTACAAAAACAATAATGAGTATAGAGACATCATTAAACATGGATATTCAATTATTATACTAAGATTTTTGCAAAATTAAATCCATACCTTAGTCTTTAGAAAATTTTGTCAAACTTGTCATTTACTTTTCATTCTTCATGATAGCATGTCCTTCCAATGTTTACCACTTTCTTAACTTGCAAGTAGGCTTCATTAGTATCAAAATAAAATTATATATCAACTAGCAAGCTAACATACTAAATAGCAAAGGTTCAATGCAAAGTTTCATTTAAAAATCATAACCTATGCTAGATAGTAGAGATTCATTTTAAATAAGTTGTCATGATATCAAAATGAATGAAAGAGATCTTAAAATGTGAAACATTTGAGGAATAAGATCTCTAAACATGTTTAACTAGTTTGGACTTAAGAAGAATGTCTCTAATAGTGAATATCAACCTAGAGCAAGTTTCATTCAAAGAAATTTGCCTAAGTACTAAAATTTAACCTACTCCTGAGAATTCAAAGATTTATCATCCTATTCTAATTATGAGTATAGAGAAACAATTTAAGCTTAAACAATAAGGTATGACACTAAGATTTTGAATTTATCGAAATTATATCTTATCCATGAAAATTTGCCAAACTAATCTTTTTCATTCTAGTTATTTGTCTTCCTAAAATACTTATAACTTGTAAGTAGACTGCATTAATGTTTTAGAGAAAATATAGCTACTTAGCAAGCTAACCAAACCAAAAAGCAAAGAGAAGCATCAAATATCATTATAAAAGTTCACTTTGCTAAATAGTTTGAAAACCTTTTCAAAATATGTTATCATGAATCCAAAATGAATTTTAAGATATCACAAATGTAATATTAATGAAAATATGATCTCCAACCCTCCATATTGGTTGAAAACTGAAAGATCACAATGAGCCTACGATTTAGAACCGCAAGATCGCTTAGGCCCATTACAGGCCACATATATCTCTGAAGAGACCGAAGATCAAAAAATCAAAAATTATTTAAAATATATTAAGAGCGGGGAAAATTAATCAATTTTAAGCATGTATCATGAACTCCAACTATTAATGGATCAATTAAAGTTAAGAGATGATACCAAAACTTTTTAGATGCCAACTTTCATTTCTATAGGCATCTAGGTGGGAATCTTGAAGTTGCAACCATGTAAGAATCTTTCATTGAATTCTTGGCCAACTTCAACAAATCACTTTTCTTTACCCTTGTATGGTAGCTCCCCCTACAAGAGAGCAAGAAACCTTTGGTACCCAAATGACTTTGGGTCCTTGGGGGTTAGTTGGCCTAGGTATCCAAAGTGTCTTAGCAACACTTGGATTCTTCTTAAATGCACAATCATAGATTGCATGGCCATATGTACCACAACAAAAATAATGTTCATGAAACTTTTTCTTTTTATTTTTGACATGGACATGAGATTTATTTTTAGAATGCTTCTTACTTGAATTAAGATGAGCATGAGCATTCTTGAGAGAAACATTCATCTTTTGAACATGAGGTTTGATGTTATAATGCTTGATATGAGAAGCATGATGTGCATAAGCATTCTTGAAAGAAACATTTGTATTTTTAAAATTCTTAGAAGATGAACTACTGGATAGATTATTAACTTTCTTATTTAGAAAAACAACCTCATTTTTCAAGTTGTTCATGGATTTTTGAATAACATGCAATTGAGTTTTCAACATGCTATTTTCCTTCTTTAAGATGTCGTTTTTTGTTTTTAAATCCTTAGTGTCAACACTTAAGGTATCATGGCATGGATTGGAGACAATAATTTTTAGCTTCTCATTTTCTAATTCTAGAGCATGCGCATGTGAACTAAGTCTATAATTCTCACTTTTAATCCTTTTGTTTTCCTTATTCTTTTTCAAGAGCAAGACATACATGATTTTATACTCATCCATCAATTCATCAAAATCATGAGAGCTAGATGGGTTAATACTATCATTATTATTAACATGACTAGAAGGAGAGGAGAGTACCTCATTATTATCATTCATGAGGTAAGCTTTTGAAGTGACTTCATAGTCATGGCAAGAGGATGTTTCATTTGAATAAGATGATGATGTTGAAGCATTTGATCTCTTCCTTGCCTTGTTCTTCATGGAATGACAATTTTTCTTCACATGCCCATTTTACTTGCATGCATCACACACTACCTTCCTTTTTCGGCTCTTGGGGCTACTCCTTTGACTAGAAGAGCTATGGGCATCAAAACCAAGATTAGTGGTAGGTGAATGACCATTGTCATCATTACTTTTATTAGAAGTGCCAATCTCTTCGGTATTGGCATAATCATATAACATGTTTAGAGTTGCCCAGATATCAAAAGCCGAAGTACAATGCATGATCTTTTCGAAGATATTATTTTCACAAGAACAATATATGCAATTTGTTGCCTTAGCATTTAATTCAAACCTATTAATTTGTTCTTGTGTCCATGCATCCATGTTTTCCTTAGGTTCAATTTATTTGATTTTTACCATGTTAAAGACACCTAAACCTTGAGTCTTTAGGAAAGTGTACATTCTACTCTTCCAAAGACCAAAATTACACTCATCGAACCTAGGAGATGTAGACGCTACTAACTCTAGTGCCATTCTCGGATCGAGACAAGGTGTAGAAGAGATGGTGAAATCTCAAGCTACGGACCCGCTCTGATACCAATTGAAGGCGAAATGACAATACTAGAGGGGGAGTGAATAGTGTGTTCACTAAATCTATTTGCCTAAATCAATTTTAATCATTTTCTTAAACTAATTAGGCAATTTATAATTCGATGATTTGATGCGGAAGCGATTAATAGTAAAGCAATTAAAACAATCAATAAATCAATGCAAACACAATAATTTATAGTGGTTCGGTCCCAATGCCTACTCCATTACTTAAGCACCCCGCTTAGGATTTCCAAACTAAGTTTACTAGATTAATTCTTATTTCCCTTACAATGAGGACTTTGACTCGAAGAGTCACACTCTCGACCTAAGGCACTTCCACACCCGGAAGTCACCGCCTTCTTACCGAGAGCACTCTTCCACCTCAACCCTAAGGGACAACTCAACTAATCCTAGTAAAACTAAGTTTACACAAGTGACTTTACACCATCACAACAAGGTAGCCACTTCCACACAAGACCTAACAACCTAGGTCTTCTTACAAACTCAAATCAAAGAAAATAGAATCAAATAACAGTTAAAATTATAATGAAAAGAGCTTAGAAATGAAACCAAGGATCAATGCTCTTTTCCAAGCATTCGACGCCTCCAACTTGCCAAGAAATAGAACTTGAATTAAATCCTGAGTTGTTGAGATAGAGTGCGCGCTTGAAGCGAATTTTGACGAAAGAACAGACGCGCTTCAATAATTCTTTTCAAGGCTTAAATCCCTTCCTAAAATGCTCAATAAAATTTGTAAGTGTGAAGGAAGAAGGTTAAATGAGTTAGATGAGGTATATTTATACCCTCTCAAAGAAACGGCAGCTCAACGGATAGAAAACTATCCGTTGCAAACGCTCAGTCGATTGGCCGGTCGGCTGATTGATCGATCGCTCAAGCGACTGCTGCCCTGATGTCTTTGTGCGGTCGACCGATGGCTCAACCGTCCAAACGCAAACTTGCGTTCCCGTAATTCGGTCGACTGCCCAATCGACCGACTCAAGTTGCATCTTCAGCTATTCGCAGTTCGGTCGACCGACGAAGCTACTGCCAATTTTTGGCCTCAGTCGATCGACCGAAGTAGCTACTACCGCTTTTTACCCCTATTCTGTCGACCGCCCGATCAACCGAACCTAGGTTGAAATTGTTTTTTCAACCATTTTTCTTGCGCGCTTCATTTTCGGGTTTTGGCTTTCAACGAGCATCAACTTGGAGAGCTTTCCATTTGATCTTTGGACTCGTCCAATGCGACTTTGGTGCACTCGTCGAGCTTTGAGAAATTTTTGCGACGAACCCGAACGCGACTATCAATGTCCTTACGATTTTTTGATTTTTCCGATCAAGGGCATTGAACGCTAATCGATATGGAACCTGAAAGATTTCTCGATGAAATATTAGTTCCATATTTGTTATCATCAAAATCGAGATTAAGGCCAAGGTTGAAAACCTAAAGCCAACATCTGCTACCTCCCATTTCATGCCCTTCCACCAGTAATGTTGCCTTAACTCTCGGTACATTTTGGTGGCTCCCGGATGCATTGTATAAGTGGATCGATGCCCCAGCTCCAGAACCTGCCTACACACCTCTGCCATGTCAAGCTCTACTATCCTGTCTCTGAACCTTAAGACGCCATCTGAGTCCAACCTAAAACCATTCTCTGCATCGCCTCTCTGCACTAAGTCCTTTGTCAGGGCACAGAAGGCGTCCTCCCTTTGTGCGGTACGCAACATATCCACCAGCGTGGATTGCACCCGCAAATGCGCCACTAGGGCACCCGACGCTGACACTATTAGAACTGCTCCCCCATTCAAGCACAGTGCCAAGTGTCTCGATAGCGGCCTCCTCCTGACTACCAAATGGGCCAGGCTGCCCATTGCCACCACGTTGGCCTTCCCGGGGTGATACAAGATGGTACAATCATAATCTTTCAGAAGTTCGAGCCATCTTCTTTGACTTAAATTGAGCTCCTTTTGGGTGAGTAAGTACTGGAGGCTTTTGTGGTCGGTATAAATCTCACAAGCCTCCCTGTACAAGTAGTGATGCCATAGCTTCAGAGCAAACACTATCGCCGCCAGTTTCGAATCATACGCTGGGTAATTCTTTTCATGCACTTTCAACCGACGAGACGTGTAGGCAATCACTCAGCCATACTGCATCAGAACACAGCCCCAGGCCAACCCGAGAGGCATCATAATATACCACAAATCCTACTGAGCCTAAAGGTACAATCAGAATTGGTGCTGACATCAGGCATTCTTTGAGCTTCAGGAAGACCTCCTCACACTTCCCGTCCCAATCAAATTTGATCTTCTTCTGGGTTAACCGAGTTAGAGGAGCTGCAATTTTTGAGAAATTTTCAAAAACTTTCTGTAATACCCAGCTAACCCTAAGAAACTGTGGATTTCAATCACACTGGTCGGCCGCTTCCAGTCCTTTACCGCCTCTATCTTGGCGGGATCCACACTGATTCCTTCCTTCGACACTATATAACCTAGGAATCCCACTCATTCTAACCAAAACTCACACTTGGTGAATTTGGCACACAATTGATATTTTTTAGGGTTTCCATGACCATCTTCAAATGCTTGGAGTGCTCCTCCTTGCTCCTGGAATACACTAGGATGTCGTCAATAAAGATGATCACAAATTTGTCCAGGTATTCTTTGAACACTCTGTTCATGAGGTCCATAAAGGCCTCAGGTGCGTTAGTCAATCCAAACGACATCACCAGGAACTAATAATGGCCATAGCGAGTCCTGAAGGCAGTTTGGGCACATCACAATCTCAGATTCTCAACTGATGATATCCAAACCTCAAATTAATCTTCGAAAACCACTGTGCCCCCTGCAACTGGTCGAACAAATCGTCGATTCTAGGCAGCGGGTAACTATTTTTGATTGTCACCTTATTAAGCTATTTTTTATTGTCACCTTATTAAGCTATCTATCGTCGATGCACATGCACATGGACCCGTCTTTCTTCTTCACAAACCGGACCGGAGCACCCCACGGAGACACACTTGGGCAAATGAAGCCCAAGTCCAACAGCTCTTGCAACTGAGTCTTTAACTTCCAAAGTTTGGCCGGCGTCATCCTATAGGGTGGAATGGAGATCGGTGTTGCCCCGAGCTGTAATTCAATGCAGAATTCAATTTCTCTTCTAGGCGGCAATCCTAACAATTCTCAGGGAAGACAACGGTGAATTCACAGATCACTGGAGTTCCTCTAACTTCCTGAGTCGTGCCCCCACTTGCCTCGACCACAGATACGAAGGCCAAAAAAGATTTGCAGCCGCCTAATAACAATTTATGAGCCTTAAGGGCTAAAATGACTCCCATGGGCTCACCCTTCCCTTCTCCACGAAAGGTGAATTGCGGCAACCCGGGCTTACTGGATGTGACAGTCTTAGCCTTACAGTTAACTGACGTAAAGTGCTCCGCCAGCCAATCCATGCCAAGGATGACATCAATTTCAAGCATGGGCAGGAGTGTCAATTCTGCCTTCAACACATGATCACAGATTAACACTTCACAGTCATGGAAGATTGACTCTGCTATTAATGAGTCACCCGTAGGCGTTGACACCACATACGACACAACAAGCAAAGAAGGTGCTGTAGGCAATTTGGCAGCAAATTTGACAGATACAAATGTGTGTGGCACCCAGATCAAATAGAACTTAAGTAGCAAAAAAATTGACTAAAATAGTACCTGTCACCATTGCATTTGATGCCTCTGCCCCATCGCGGTTCATGGCGAAAACCCTGGCCAACGGTCTCTCTGAATCACTAGCTTGCGATTCCCTGCTCTGCGTCTGCCCTCGCTGAGCCACAAACCCCACAGACATGGGAACCTTTTCTTTTGACTGCTCAGCTCTCTAGCTAACTGTGTCTGGACAGTCCTTCTTAAAGTGCCCGACCTGACCGCATTTAAAATAGGCATCCGAGCGGCCAAAATAAGCCCCCAATGCCTCCAGTTACAGAGACCACACTGCGGCATATCTGACTTCTGAGAAGCACCCCCTGACCCTGTCGGCCTCACTGTCCCCGACTACCACCCTGTTCTCTGCTCTACTGGTGATCTGCAGTAGCTACTGTCCCCTTAGAGTAACATGGTCGGCCTCCATATCCCTGTGGCCGAAATTTCTTCTTGGCCGGCCCATCGTTCCTCTCGAACGGCACCAAAGCTTCCTTCCGAAGGGCTTCATCCACCACCCGGGCAAGAGTGGAATCCTCGGTGTAGTGGATAAGCCTGCCTATGTGAGGCTTCAAACCCCCAACGAACCTCTTGACCCTAGTTGTCTCAGATGCCACTAGGGTCGGATGATATTTGGAAAGCTGATTAAATTATCTCAAACTCTGACATTCAAATGCCACCAGACTGGCATAGCATCTCGAAGTCTCGTACCCACTTGTCGCGAACATTCATTGGCAAGTACTGTTCTTCCACAGCCACCTTACACTCTTCCCAGGTGGGAGGCAGCGTGCCTACTGCCTTGTGGGCCCTCCAATTATGCAGCCAGATCTTTGTCGATCCCCTCATTTATAGCCCGACCATACGAGCCCCTACTTTCGATGAGCCTGATCACCGATACTACTGTCTTGGCTTCCTCTGGTACTACGAGAACCACAGGAACAGACTATGCGGTGGGGGCAGCTGCTGTAGCATCTGATGTATCAACTTCTGCTCTCTAAGGAGTGCATCTGTTAACTGAGCTACCTGAGCTTGCAGTCGAGCAACCGCAAAGTCTTATCCCTATTCTTCAACTGCTCTAGCTCTTTCCCTGGCCCGGCCTCGACCTCGGCCCGGCACTCTGCCGAATTACTGCCACTGCCGCTCAGAGCAGCATTGTGAGTCTCCATCGAACCATCATAGAGAAAAAGAAATAATTCTCTCGTTAACACACACAATTCATTCAACTGTAATTTAAATTACTAACAGCATGGTGCGCTGATTGCAGTCATGGTTGCCAGATCTCGTAACATACCTATACCGCATGTCGACATGCTAGCATATATCTCAAACGATGTCCAACTCATAGTCGTAGTCAAGACCTAACCAAAAGCTCTGATACCAACTATGTCACGCCCCAACTCGGGGTCGCGTGACCGGTCAGGGTCTATGTCTTACCCTAAAGCCTACCACTTACACTGAATATCAACATACTGATACAACAAACTATCTAGAAAAATATCCGAGTAAGAGAACAACGGTGCAACTTTTTATTAAGTTTTAAAGAAGGTTCACAATTTTCAAAGAGTTGCAAACAAACCAACTATAAAAACAAACAACTTGCGTTAAAGTCGAATACAAGATTTTCAAACAACATCTCTCAGTGAATGTAAAAAAAAAGACAAATCCATGACTCCAAGCCTCATCTCACTGGTCGGGCACTGCAAAACAAAAGGAAAAAATCGTGAGTCCACATGGGACTCAATGAGCGGTCCTTCCAAACCTCCACATAAATCCCCAATAACAACATGCATAAAAGTCGGCAATTTGTAATTGTAGGGATCTAATCTAATCAAGATGTAACAACCGCCCTGACGACCATCCTGTATAAACTATATGCTCCGCCCAAAATAGCCCCATACCACAAAATAACAACCCAGCCGCACGACCCACATCTCATATAAGGAAAGTCAAACAAACACCGGGTTGTCGACTAGGATGGTCAACTAGTCTCAGGAACCCGTCGGGTTAGGGATAACTAGTCCCACCCAACTCAGGTCTACCATCAACGTGGCCCACTGACGAAATCTCAAGACCCTCTACCATCGAGTCTAACACCTAGCAGGCCCGCTGGTGCAATCTCAAGACCCAAATCACCCGCCGAGTCAAGCATTAGTTATTTCGACCGTTCATGCTTCTCAGTCGACCATCATAATCACAGTACACATACAAAGTGTTCTAAAGTTTTCTTATTTAAAAATCCTAAGCATTCACCCGTACTCAGCCCCCTTATTCCGGGACATACCAGCCGCACACTATTGCCCGCTGGTTGTTCCCTAGGTGTGAAACCTAGCTTGTCGACATTCAAGTTTCTCTGAATAATTAAACACCCTAGAATTTCCGTATAGTCATCTAGCGTCATTCGCCATTTTCTTAAGTGTAAATTACAGATCATGAGTGTAGAAATGTATGAATATAATTATGTCACAACACATAACTTAATAGGGAATTATTCTACAACTACTGCCATAATTATACACATGATTTCTACAACAACATGATTAAATTCTGCATTTATAAAAAAATTCCAGGAAGGTAAGCAACTATCTCACAAGGTAACAATTGAGCATATATATTAGAAATTAATGAAATATTCCCATGATTCACATGCCATACTAAGATCCTAACCATGTATGCACTACCAAGAACATTTCCTTATAATATACTAATCTCAATCCATCACTACCAAGTTTCATATATCATGTGAATGATCTACAACATAAAAATATGATATAGTACCCTTCATGTAAGCATAAAACATAACAACTCATTTTCTCCCTCTGATACCCACTCGGCTGAGCCTACCCAAGGTTGTTCACGCTCAGCCGAGAGCAAGCAGGGTAGGAGAGCATGGTTTCGGCCATGATCGAGAAGAATCAAGTCGTCAATCGCGCGAGAAACTCAATCCGAGGGCTTCCGACCACTCTAGGAAATTGAAGAAAAATTCGGCATGACCTTCCCCCTTTCTCCTTCATGTGGCCGGCCCCAATCTTTGAGAAAAACGATGAAAAACTTCATACAAAAAGCATGTACATCACATTCAAATCAAATCTTGGAAGAACATCGACGAATCGTTGGAATTTTTTGAGAAATAAGAGAAAACCCCTAAACCTTGGGTCGGCTACCCCCCTACCCTTCACAACAAGGTATGATCCACTCACCTTGATCAAGGAAGAAGAAGGTACGAGCGACAGTGATCTCGATCTTTTCGACGGCGGCACGAATCCGGCCCCGACTCCAAAGCTTCCCCTTGTCCCTCTCTCTTCTCGGGTTGCATGCGGCTACAATGGTGAGCCTCACGGCTAGGGATGAGGGATTTATTCCCTCATCTTCACTTGACCATTATACCCCTCCTATTCACTTGGCCCCTACTCGACTCAATCCGAGTTCGATTCGAGCCCCGATTCAATCCGCACACATGATTTGAACTTGACTCTACTAAGACATCTTATGCTTAAGAAGGAAGGAACAATTTAATAAATAAAATTTCATAAGGCTTGAATTATACCTTCTACTCGCAGCGATTCTGCAACTCGGCCCGACTAATTCTTGATCTGATGCGCTGCACCAAAAATAAATTTTATATTAGGAAACCTCGGGTCTTACATATTTGAATCCCTCTTTGCTATTTGGTATGGTTAACTTTATAGTAGCCTTAATTTCATTATCTACTAATGAAGTTTACTTACAAGTTGAAAATATTAATGGAAAACTATGCTATTGTGAAGAAAATAGAAAAGGAAATGAAAAGTTTGAGAAATTCCAAAAATGAGGTATGAGTTCGGTTTTGCAAAAATCTTAGTATAATAGTTGAATACTTGTGCTATAATGACTCTCTATACTTATGATTGATTTTGCATGATAAATATATGAAATTTCATGCGTATGTAAAATTTTGATAACTTAGATAATTTCATGATATCTTGATTGAATGAAACTCGTTCTAGGTTGAAATTCATATTAGAGACCCCATTTTGAGTTAGTAGTTGGTAAACATGTTTAGATACACACATGACATAATTCTAGATGTTTAAACTTGAAAATTCATGTGTAGATGAACAAGATGATAACTAGATCACTTTAGAGGACTTAAGCTTTGAAAATTTTGACCAAAGTCAACAAATCGACTTGGACACTTTATTTTAAGTCCAAATTTCAAAAACATGTTTAGGAATATGTATGACATATTTCCATGCATTTAGAATGAGAAATTATTATGGATATTGATAAAATGACATAGAGGCGATATTATGATTACCTCTTTTGAACCAAATTGATCCAAGTCAACAAATTGACTTAGAAGTCTCATTTTCAATCCATATTTGATAAACATATTTAGATTTACTCATGTTAGGTGTCCATAGGTTTAAGTTTAAAAAATCATGAGTAAATGATAAGATTGACGCTTAACAAGTTTCATGATAACTAGCTTAGTTTTGAATGAAACCATGCTAGGTTGATATATTGACTTAAGGATATAATTTTCATTCCAAACTTGACATACACTCTATACATGTCCATTATGTGGTGTCATAAAAGTTTGAATGGAAAGCATGTTTTGAAAATAACAAAAATTACGGAAATGCAATTGAAAATTCAATAATTTTAGTTATTTATAGAAAAATCATTTTTAAGTAATTCTTGAAACTACACTTTTAATGAAAAATCTAGTTTCTTCAGTAAAAATTTCAAAAAGTTTCATCAAGAATATAATTTATAGTGGAATTTTGAAGTTGGATTTCAAAAACACAAAGTATCGTTCACTTGAA
Source organism: Canna indica (assembly GCA_034359265.1). Lineage (NCBI taxonomy): Eukaryota > Viridiplantae > Streptophyta > Magnoliopsida > Zingiberales > Cannaceae > Canna > Canna indica. The sequence goes on from CP136892.1 coordinate 21,203,472, forward strand.
ATACTCACTTTTCCGATACTTTGATATATTTTTTTGCCAAAAAATTAAAATAAAAACTCACGCATACCACTTTGATTCATTGTATAATATCATTCACATCATTGGTTGAGTAAAATCATTTCTAGGAATGATTTTGATAACTTGAATGATAGCTAGAAATATCAATTTTTCATTGTAATCAAGATAGGATGAAAAATGAACTTAGAAATTTCATTTTATGCCCAAACTTGACTCACATATTTAGATTCACTCATGTTATATGCCTAGATGTCTAAGCTAGAGAAAACATGAGTAGATAACAAAGTTTGATACTTAGTCATTTTCATGTTTTCTTGGCTATTTCGAATGAAACCATGTTCATTTGAAATTTTGATCAAACGATATTATTTTCATTTCAAACTTGATACACGTGCTTTAAATGATAATATCTTGGTATCTGAAAAGTTTGGATGAAATCTGGAAACTTTTCAAAAATAGCTAATATTTACGAAAATGCCACCAGATTTTAATGATTTTTAAAAAAATGTAGTGATTTTTGTTTGATTTTTGAATTTGCATCTTCCTTAAAAAATATAGTTTATGGAATAAATTTTTTTAAAATCTTGAGTATAAATATGATTTGTTATGGATTTTTGAAATTAAATTTTGACACTTTAAAGTATCGTTCTTTCCAAGTGCTCATTTCTCGATACTTTGAATGAGACTTCAAGTATGATGTTAGATTCATGTTTTTGGTATCGTTCTCATTTTTACTCGTGAAAAATTATTTCTAAAATGGTTTTTGATATGTTGACCGATACATAAAAATATCGTTACTTGAGTTTGATACATGAACACTAGACTTAGAATTCTTTGATATCATGCATTGATTTGTCTCATTGATGTCAAAAGGGGAGAAAAATATAGGTAAAAAGGAAAGAAAATATAAGAAAATAATGCATATAGATAGGGGGAGTTTATTTTCATAGATATGCATATTTATATGGGGAGAAATCCTATGATTGATATCATTTGCGCTTTAATGAATATATTTTATTAAGGATATTTGTCATCATCAAAAAGGGGGAGATTGTTGGCCTAAGATTTTCAACATTGATCTTAATCTCAATTTTGATGATAACAAACATAGAACTAATGGTTTCATTGAGAAATACTTTTAGGTTCCAAGTCGGTTAACGTGCGCTCGACGACGTCCCCGATCGGTAAAATTGGAGAATTCGGAGAAATCGGCAAGGATGCTCGTTGTTGCTCGGGATTCTTCAAGAAGTTAGAGTTTAGGTTTAGAGTGTCGAGAATGTATTGTAAATCCTCATGATGATGCAAAGAAACCCAAAAATAAAACCCGAACCCCAAAATATGAAAACTCGGAAAATTAGAAAAGGCTCTGAAATTCACTAAGCCTAGGGAGCTCCTTGGAGGGCTATATGACCTACACATTTTCTTGGCACCAAAAATCCTGGTAATTATTCCTTAGGTAAAAACTAGTAAATGACACATTTTAAAGGATTTTTTGGAATCCTTTAACCTATGCATATTTGATCTGGGAGATTATAAAATTTCTAGTTTTCAGAAATTTGTACTAGACCACAAAAATTGGATTTTGATTCTTAAGAATTTTAATTTTTTAGATATTTTTATAGAATCCAAATGGGGGGTAATCCTTATATAACAGGACTTAGCAAAATGTTATATAAGATGACTTAGCGAAGAAGAAACCCAGAAATGAACAAACAACTAGAAAACTCAGCCAAATGAAGGCCGATTTCTAGTTTCGATCGATTAAATGGTGCCCAAAAGTGGCAGAATGCATTCGGTCGCTCGGCGATCGCTCGCTTGGTCGACTGACGAACGATTGAACGGTGGAAAACGACTATATTTCGAGCGATTGAGCAATGTTTCAACCGAGCCTACTTCATGGCTCTATAAATATTGATGCCCCAACCTTCCTTTGAATATCTTGATCACTCCTAACCTTCTTGAGCTATCTTGTGATCATTCCTAAGCTTTATTGAGACAATTCTTGTGGAAAACCTAGCTTTGATCTCTCATCTCTTTGATTGAGTCTTACCTTCGTTATTTCATCATCAAAGGCATCAAGACAAAGTTAGGAATCTTGTTGTGGAGCTAAGTAATTTATTGTTTGATTTATTGCTCCATTTATTATTGTATTTTGTTGTTACTTTCATTCTATTTGAGTTTGTGTTAGACCTAGAGTATAGGTCTTGAAATTGGGTGGTAGCCTTATTGTTTGAGGTTTAAATCCACCGGTATAAGCTTAGTACTAGGATTAGTATTGTTGTCATTTAGGTTTGAGATAGGAGAGTGCTCTCGGTAGGAAGGCAGGATACTTCCAGGTGTGGAAGTGCCTTCGGTTTGAGAGCGGAGACTTTTCGGTGTAAAGTCCTCTTTGTAATGGAAACAATATAAATAATCTAGTAAAGCTAGTTTGAAAATCCTAAGTTGGGTGCTTAGGTAGTGGAGTAAACATTGGGGCCGAACCACTATAAATCATTGTGTTATCATTGCTATCTTTGTTTATGTTTAATTGTTTTATTATTACTTCTGTATTTAATCGATAAATTGCAATTTGCCTAAATAGTTCAAGAAACGATTGAAACAAAATTTAGGTGAGAAGTGTTAGATAACATACTATTCACCCCCTGCCCTCTAGTGTAGGCCATTTCATCAACACCTTGCTTGACAGGCGCCGTTGACTTATCCTACGACAAGCAGTGAGTCGCTTTTTACGGCCATGTTTCGGGCTTTCACATGCTGGGCAAGCTTCAGCCTGACAATTAGGGTTTCTTACTATGTTTGGTTAATCTTGGCTTTGAACTGAAATTGAAGGGATTGCTCTAGGGCGATTACCTGACCATCCTCTAGAAAGATGCCAGCTCCAGCCATTTTTCGTTGGAGGCGCTGTCTACGAACATCGTCCAGGTTTCGAATTGGTTGGGGATGCCTTCCTAGTCAGTGAATTCGACGATAAAATCTGCTAACACTTGCGCCTTGATGGGACCTCTGAGCTAGTATTTGATGCTCAACTCTGAGAGCTATACCGACCAAGACATCATTCATCCGGCAAGCTCAGGTTTAGCTAGGACCTGCTTGATCAGTTGTTTTGTGCATACCTAGATGTGGTGACTTTGAAAGTATGGTCTTAGTCTTTTGACTAAGATGACCAGGGTGAATACGAGCTTCTCTAACCTATGGTATCAAATTTCGGGTCCATGGAGGACCTTGCTGACGAAGTATATCAGTTTCTGATATTTTCCCTACTCTCGGACTAGCACTCAGATGAGGGCATTTTCCATGACTGTAAGGTAGAGGAAGAGTGTCTCCCGACCGTGGTTTATCCGGGACTGGAGGATTGGTGAGGAAGTGCTTGAGATCCTCGAAGGTTTGTTCACACTTCTTGTCCCAATGAAAGTCTTGTTTATTTCTTAGGATTTTAATGAAAGGAGTGGTCTTGTCGGCCAACCTATAGAGGAATCTAGACAGTGCAGCCATTCTTCCCGTGAGTTGTTGTACTTCTTAAATGTTACGTGGGCTCTACAACTCTTGCATGGCTCGGTATTTTTCAGTATTGGCTTCGATCCCTCGGTTAGTAAGCATGAAATAGAAGAATTTACCGATGTGGACTCTGAAGGCACACTTCTCTAGGTTTAGTCTCATATTGTAATGCCTGTGCTGGCTAAAGATCTCGATGATATCACTGTAGTGGTCTCTAGTGGCCGGTGTTTTGGCGACCATGTCGTCTACGTACACCTCAATGTTCTGGCTGATATGTTGCTCGAAGACCTTGTTCATTAAGCGTTGGTATGTAGCTCCTACGTTTTCTAGTCCGAAGGGCATCACTTTGTAGCAGAAGTTGGTATTGTCGGTGATGAAAGTTGTCTTCTTTTCATGTTTCGGGTGCATCCAGATCTGGTTGTAGCCTGAGTAGACATCCATAAAACTCAGGTACTAGTATCCCAAGGAGCTATCGACGAGCTTGTCTATGATCGACAATGGGTAGGAGTCTTTCGAACATGCTTTGTTGAGGTCGGTGAAGTCGACACACATGTTTCTTGACCATCACGACATTTTCAAGCCATGTGGTGAACCTGATTTCTTTGATAAATCACGCTTTCAGTAGCTTTCCAATTTTCTCGAGGGATATTCCCTGGTGCTCGGTCCCGAGTCTTCTTTTCTTCTGGGCCACGGGTTTAACTCGGGGACCGATGGCTAATTTGTGGCAAATAACTTGGGGGTCTATCCCTGGTATGTCGATCAGCATCCATGTAAAGAGGTCGACATTGTCTTTGAGTAGAGTACAGAGTTGAGCTTTAAGCTCGGCGAGGAGGTGTGCTTCCATGCAAGTTTCCTATTTAGGGGAGGCTCCAACTTGTACGGGCTGGGGCTGCTCTTGGACATCTTCTCTGAGGTGCAATTCTAAAATCTGAGGCTGGTGTTTTGTGTGAAGAACTAAAATTACTAGCGAGGACGGGGTCTCCAGCATATCCTCTAGTTCTGCTAGCCTGAGCTTTAAGCATTCATTATAGCACACTCGAGCCCCCTTTTGGTCTGCATGAGCCGAACATTGGACGATGATGTATTTTACGTCCATTGACTTCGTTCTCGGTGGGGAGCCAAATGTCATCGCCAGCCACAAGTAGCGTATGACGTTGACTCGTTCTCCTCAGAAGCCGACGAGGTCTCAATGTCAAAGGTGGAGTGAGGTTTCGCTGATGTGCATCTTTTCAAGTGTTAGGTAGGACAAGACGTTGGCTAAGCTCCCTTGGTTTACTAGGACTTTCCTGACAAGGAAATCACCAACGATTATGGAGATAACAATAAAGTCATGCAAATTTTTGTCAATTCCCTGGAATTTAGTTTCATAGAAAGATATTATCGGGATAACAATGTGTGGCCTTTGTGGACGAGCTGCATCATCGATTACCATGATTGCTTGGAGTGATTCCTTTCTACCTGAGCTCGTCTAGTCTCATCTGGTGAATCCACCTGCTATGTAGTCGATGACTCTGCAGACTTCGGTATTCGGTTGCTCGGCTCTACGATTGTTGTGATTGCTTACCGTGTCGTGGGGTGGTGGTGTCCTGCTCGGACTTTGGCAATGGTGGCCATAGTTTTGTCGGTCTCGACCAAGGCTTCGTTTGTGGCAGATGTAGTGATCAAAGCGACCTTCTCTGATCAGGCACTTGGTGTGTTCGTAGGTTTAATGAAACTCACACCTTTTGCTTTTGTCGATTCTAGATGAGAGTTTCGACCTCTCCGTGCCATTGGGAGGTCTAAGCAACTACAGGTGATAGATCTCGTGAAGGATGGTCTCTCGCCTGGTGTTAAAAGGAGTGTATTCGTCGAACCTGGGGATAGGTCGGGAGGGTGACCTCCCTCTCCTATCGTGATCCTGGTCGCGACGGTCTCTGTGTTTGCCCTTTTCGTCGGGCTTCTTGGCCTTCTTGTCCTCGGCGGTGTCCTTGGCATGCTACCTATCAACCTTTCTGGCCTCTTGAAGTTCTTCCATCTCTATATGGTTCATGGATTTCTCTCGGAACTCGGCTATGTCCTTCGGGTTCGCGAGGGAAATTTGGTCTGCAAAGTGTCTAGGTTTCAGGCCATGCTTGATGGAAAATAACTCGATGCGTGGGTCGAGATTTGGGATCTTTATGACTGTGGCTTGGAATCTCTTTATGTAGTCTCTTAATTACTCGTGCTGCCCTTGCTTGGTGTAGTGGAGGGCATCCTTAATTTTGGAGTAAATTCGCGACAAGGAGAACTGGTTGGTGAAGGTGCAGGAGAGCTCCTAGAAAGTGTGTATGGACCCTCGTGAAAGAGTAGAGAGCCACTGCAGTGTGACCTTCTCCAAAAAGGTCGGAAAGGCTCGACAGAGGATGGGATTCGAGGATGGGATTGGTTGCTTCGTTGAGGAGCATCATGGACCTAAACATTGTCAAGTGCATGATTGGGTCACCTGTGCCGTCATATGGCCATAGGGTGGTTAGCAGCTTGATGTTGTCCTAGAGGCGGACTGCCATGATGTGCTTAGCAAAGGGCCCTGAGTCGACATCGGTGGGAAGAGTGGCCTTTGTAACCCTGGTGTTCTCCTCTCTTCTCTGATGATGTGTGCGAGAGGCTTCGTCTCGGAAAATGGAGGTTGGCCTCCCGGATCTCTCCAAGTAGTTGTCTTTGTTGTGTTCTGAGCGGTGGCACTCGTGTTTGGCCGGGAGTTGTTTCCCGGGGCCGTGTCAGCATCTTGACCAAGGCTACTAACCGTCGGTTCTCCGCCTGAAGGTCATTTATCTGACACTGGGATTCTTCCAGTGAGAGGTCGGCTAGAGTCAGAGCGTCACTCCTCACCGTATCAATGTCTCCAGGTAGCGGGGGATGTCGTTGCTAGGGTATTGCTTGTGTGCGGTGGCTTTCACCTGACTACGGGTACTAACCATCCGGGGGTGGGTAAAATTTACTCAACTCGACGGTGGGCGACAAATGTTCTTGCCTGAAGTCTGAGCGATGCAGTTAGATGTGTCTCCTGGTTAGGTGCAACTCCAAGGGGGGCTTTCAAAAGACATTCTGACGCTCAAGTAAGAATGAGTTCCAGGTTGAGATAATAGAAATTAGAATCTAGGGTACCCGAGGAGCATCGTGTTTGTATATATTGCATGATGAGGGTGAGGGGTGTTTGGCGATGATGTTGCCCGATAATCTCGTAAGGATGTTGCTCAGAATGGATCGTGGCTAATCCCGAAGATGTCGGGCTTGTAATTATAGAATCCCTCGTAATTAATGTGGATAGGAGTATGCTTGTACGGTCGGGTGGAGCCCCCGGGCTAAGTCGTCGGGCTTAACTTGAGTTTGGTTCATGAATATGAGTACTTCTGGATCTAATTCGGTCGAGCCTAGTGGTGCTAGTCCAATCTAATTTTATTTCTCAACATTTGATGTTTATACAGGTTAATTTCACATTGGTCCCAAAATTTGAAAAGTCTCTTATTTGCACACAACTTATGATTTAGTCATATCACTGATGTTGGTAACTTGCCCTAACAAACACAATCGTAGCTACATTCATATTTTAATTGTTTCATGATACTTATTTTTATAACATTTGATTTTGTGATACTTTGATACTATTATTCTGGTATTTTTGGGGCGATTTTGTACACATATGGGATAGGACATGATAAGTCAGTACTAAACAAGCTAATACTAGCCAATACAGGAAAATGAGTTGTACCATGTTTGTTTCACACGGTATTAGACAAAAAAATTAGTAATATTCTACATTTGTTTCTTGTTATCCCAACACAAGATAATACAATATATATATATATATAATCATATGAAAATAATCAAAATATAAAATAAATGAATTCGGAAAGCCAAGATAGCTTTCTTTCTGTTACACCATGGTTTTTCATTGTAGGATAAACATATGAGTTGTATTATGGATCCCACCATTTTTATCCTATACCCTGACGCATTTTGCACACCAAACGTGGGAGCATCTAAGTTGTCGTGTCCAGTACCATATTTTTAGTACTACCAAACACATCCTAAGTATTGGCCTAAGATTTTCTACCTTGGTCTTAATCTCGGTTTTGATGATAACAAACATGAAACTAATGTTTAATTGAGAAAAACTTTCAGGTTCCAAGTTGGTTAGCACACGATGTCCGTGATCGAAAAAATCAAAGAAATCGGCAAGGACGTTCGTCGACGCTCGGGATTCTTCGAAAAGATAGAGTTTAGGTTTAGGGTATCTAGAATGTGTAGTAAATCCTCATGATGATGCAAAGAAGTCCAAAAACCAAACCCGAACCCCAAAACATGAAAACCCGGCAAATTAGAAAATGACTCTGGAATTCACTAAGCCTAGGGAGCTCCTTGGACGGCTATATGACCTAGATATTTTATTGGCACCAAAAGTGCCGATAATTGTTCCTTAGGTAAAAACTAGATGACGAGATATTTTTAAAGATTTTTTGGAAGTCATTAGCCTACCCATATTTGACCCGGAATATTAGAAAATTTTTATTTTTCAAAAATTTGTACTAGACCCCAAAAGTTGGAATTTAATTCTTAAGGATTTTGATTTTTTAGATATTTTTATTTAATCCAAATGGGGGTAATCCTTATATAACATTTATGTTTTAAAGTTATTAACTTAATGTTATATAAGTAGACTTAGCGAAGACGGAACCCAAAAATGAGCAAACAAGCAGAAAACCCAGCCTATCCAAACAGTCTGCCCATGTTGCAAAAAATTGGCTGTAGGCATGCGGTCGCTCAGTCGGTCGACCGACAATCGATTGGACTTGCGATCAGACGGCAAAAATGACTAGTTTTCCAGTCGTTGAGTTGGTTGTTCCATGCCAACTCTTCATGGCTTATAAATACCAAGTCATGGAAGTCTTTTCTTCATTATCTATCATTCTATTGAGTCATTCTTGATCATTCTGAAAGCTTTTCTTGAGTCATACCCTTGATAACGCTAGTTTCCATGATACATCCTTGATCTTGCATTCAAACTTTGAACGATTCATCATTGAGGCATCAAGAGGAACTAGGACTCGTGTTTGGAGCTAAGTATTTGTTGTATTATTTATTTGTTTCATTATTTGTGTATTTTTGTGATTTATTTCATTGTATTTGAGCTTGTAAAGACCTATGTTGTTAGGTCTGAAATTGAGTGGTAGATTTGGTGCTTGAGGTTTAAATCCACCGGTGTAAACGTAGTTTACTAGAATTACTTTAGTTGTCCCTTAGGGTTGAGGTGGAAGAGTGCCCTCGGTAAGAAGGCGAAGACTTCCGGGTGTGGAAGTGCCTTAGGTTGAGGGTGTGGAAGACTTCCGGGTTGAGGTCAAAGTTCTCGTTGTAAGGGAAACAAGATTAATCTAGTAAAATTTAGTTTGGAAATCTTAAGCGGAGTGCTTAGGTAGTGGAGTAGGCATTGAGACCGAACCACTATAAATAATTGTATTTGCATTGCTTCTACTTGTGTTTACTTCATTATTGTATTACTTTGCTTTCGCTTGCTACTCAACTGGTAATTTACCTATGTAATCAAAAAAATGATTAAAATCGAATTTAGACAAAAAGATTAGTAAATATACTATTCAACCCCCTAGTGTGGCCATTTCACCAACACTAAGATTGTGATATTGTAATTTTAATTGAAATTTACTTAAAGTTATTCAACCTTTAGTTAAATTACAAAACAAGATCTCTTTCAAGTGTAGCAGAAAAGCACACGATTGTACAAGTCTATCAAAATAAGTACTCATTAATTTTTATGTCCAAAATACCGTTGGACGTGAAGTTATGACATAGCTTAATATACTAATTTTTTTTCTCTTTGTCCTAATCTGAATTTAATATGAAAATAAGCCTACTAAGACGAAAAAATTACATGTCATCAAATCTCCCACACTTAAACGATGCTTGTCCTCAAGCACCACTCAAACCGAACAATCACTCTCCTTAAAACCCATCTTACCCCATCACAGTCCGCTTCATAAAGTATTAATGACTCAAACTAAAAGACAATAGGAGGTTAACTTCTCACAATGAGATCTCATCAATCCACACAAATATATAATTACCTAGATGCACTTTCCGAATACAAGATGCAAAGATTTGAAAGCCTTAAGTACACACACAAATTTCAATTTAGTTAAAAGTCATTGCTAAAAAGAAACATTTACCAAGAAATACCAAAAGTCAAAAACTAAGAGACTTTATTTATTGATTCAGCAGACCTTGATTTTCCTAGATCGTTGCTCAGACATACATTGGTGATGCAAGCACCCGATTACTCAGTTGGCCCCAATTCTAGGTACATTGCCTAGGATGTCATCCAACCTTTTATCACGAGGACATGCATTGGTGATGTATGCACCCGGTTACTCAATTGGTCACAATTTTAGGTGGCTACTAGCTCTACTCATGATTGTTTTCCTTCGATGATCAATGGAGTATTGGTGCTTTCTCTTTTTTCCCTTTTTTATTTTTATTTATTTTTAATCTAAACTCAAGGTATAACTAGGTAAAGTTTCAACTATGCATGATAAATTTAATCAAGCATGATTTGTTCATTATGATTCAAAACCTTATGCATCTTGACATTCCAAGAGCTTATCAAAGGATAGTCATGTATTGTGTGGAGAGATGAGAAATGCACTGATTATGCTAGCTCCCTATTGTAATTCAGTTTGAGTTATCTAGACACAATGAGTAAGACTGTCTAAGGATATAAATAAATCTTTCAAGAGAGCAATTGAGATTTATGAATTGTAGAGAAATTCTTCATGACAATTGTTCAAAAATGGGGTTTTCAAAATGAGCAACAAAGTAAATAATAATAGTTCCATCAAGCAAAAAAATATTTCAGCTAACAACATAATTTATGCAAAGTGATTTCAGCTAGCTACATGATTTCAACATGCAAAATGATCTCAGCAAAAAAAAAAAAAATCAGCTAGCAACATGATTTCAACATGCAAAATAATTTCAGAAAGCAAAATGATTCCCTTCTCCCACATTGTCCTCGATGTAATGCAAAATTAGTTCAAAGCAAAAAAAATAAAAGCAAGTTGGGAACACGTGGACTTCCCTGAATATAGGAGGAAGGACAATGCCGCTTTCCATTGCCTTGGAGGGATTTGGCATTTGTAGCCCACGAAAGCAAGGAAGCCAATCAAATTCTATTTAATTTGGGACACTTGTGTTATCTGTTATGTCCTAGAATTTTGAGGGCTTTATTGTAAGTATCTTTCTTGGAGGGGCCTTTATGCAAAAGTGCCTAATAAGGTTTATTAAGCCTTAATCCTCCCTAATATCATTCCATCGATGTTCGCATTGGCTGAGGAGGGACTGGAAATGAGAGACGTGCAGTGACAGTGAAGACTTCGATGAAGAATCAGATGTTTGGAGAACATTTCAGGTGGAGTCTCACTTCCTCTTCTGCTGTTTTCGTCGGTCTTCCATTTGTTCATTCATCGGCGGCACAAGAGGATTGAGGTGCTGTAGGATTCAAGGGATTAAAGGATGAAGAACTAGAGGTGGGCCGGAGGGGCGGCAGTCGCGGTAGCCGTCCCGCTGCTGGCGACTCCAGATCGAGCGGTGGCTGCCCACGCCATGGGGCAGTAGTCGTTGATGCAACGGGGGAGGTCATAATATTGTTGGACATGCCATGTTGATATATTCATATGTCATATTATAGTTGTCATTTATTAATCCTTAGCTGATCATAATATGGTGCATATTGTAGAATTACCGTTGTGAGGAGTTGCATGTTGCTATCATGAGTTATTCTGGTTGCATTTGTATCCGATTGTTGTTGTGGTTGCTATATATATGCATTTCATATGTTGATATCATTTTCGGTAGTACTTTTATACATGTTGCTATAGTGGTGAGATCTAGTTGGCATGTTGCACAGTTGATCTACTATCGGGAGAAAGCCTTGGACACTTATCGGGCGAAAACTCTGGACACTTATCGGGCGAAAGCCCCAGACACTTATCGGGTGAAAGCCTTGGACACTTATATTATTGGCCCGAGGTGTATGGGCGGTGACACCGGTGATCACGATATTTTTCACACAGGGTGTTAATGTGCGGCGTTGAGGTGTGGGACGCCGATGAGCTATCTTTTGGATAGTCGCATCTCTTACTTAAGCAAACTTGAGGTGCCACTCTCAGGGTGCGGGAGTGCGAGGAAAACCCAACTGTCCACCACACTTTTGATTGGTATGAGTTGCATCAGTATTTTATTGAGAAGCTGTATATTTCATTGACATGCAGTATTTTATTGAGAAGCTGTATATTGTTGCATTTAGTTTAGCATCACATCATGATTATTTACCTTTCTTGTTGACATATTGATACTCCTACTCATCTTTTCACTGGCGTTGTTATTTCTACCTCAAATCCCCAAGTATGAGGGCGATATGGTTGGGTAGCTAGGGTCCTAAATGAGGAGACGTCGTTTGTTACGTAGTTGTTTTTCCTTTAGTTGTCATTGGATAGTTTGTTGAACTCGTTTGAGTGTGCTTGCTTCCATTATTTAATTCCTAGTTTTTCTAGTTGACTCGTCTGCATTGGAACTCTCAATTTAATGCTGGAATTTGTTCATGCGAATCTCGGTGTATTTGGTTGATTGGTTGTCTATTGCACCATCCCTAGGCGGGGCGTAACATTATCAATTGAGTTATTGTTGCCTCATTTTTCTTTTTAGAAATCTCAAAGTTTTACCATTGGTATTAAATTCACCGTTGCCAAAAATAATTGAAAGAAATTAAAATTAGATGTAAAAAATAAATTTAAAAAAAAATTATGAAAAAGTAAATGCTAAGAAATAACGTCCACACCTAAAACTTGGGTTGCCTCCCAGAAGCAACATTGTTTATTGTCCTAGGCTAGATAGTACTGTCATATTTCACGTAACTCCAGTTGCATACTTTAGATGCCTAGGTGGCATCAATTCCAATTGCGGTGCCTGCACAATAGAAGGTAGAAGCTTAGTGTGAGAAATGGATTATTCTAAGTAGAAAGCATTTGTTTATGTGGTTTTTAGCGCCTTCATATATTTCAGCCTGCAAATTTTTTTTAGATTCAATTTCAAGACTGTCCAGATTAAGATTCTTGTCCATAACACTAAATTAAATATTTCTTGAGCTGAAAAGTCAATAAATCAATGTTGTAAACACAAAGTTCTTCACTAGGATATTCCATGCATTGAATTTAATAATCTACCCATCAAATACCATAGTGAGTGTGTCATCATATACATCTATTTTTATCCTAGTTATGCTATGAAAGGGTATTCCTAGCAAAATTTTTGATAAATTAGAAAATTTATCTTCCTTCATATCAGCACAAAGAAATCAGCAGGAAAAACTAATCCATTAACTTAAACTAAGACATCTTCCAACACCCCTTCAGGATAAACAACTGACCTATCAGCTAGTTGAATTACTATACATGTTTTCTTCAATGGACCAATATTTAAAGATGAGTAAATAGGTAATGGCATGACGTTTATGGATGCTCCTAGATCACACATGGCTTTTTTTATCCCAATATTGCCTATTTTACAAGAGATAGAAAATATACTTTGATCCTTGCATTTGGGAGGTAATTTTTTTTGATGTATAGCAAAAATATTTCCTCCCACACTTATCTTTTTATTACCAGTTAGCCTCTTCTTGTTGGTGCATAGTTTTTTGAGAAATTTGGCATACTGAGGTACTTGCTTAATGACGTCAAGTAAGGAGTGTTTATTTCAACATTGCGAAAAGTCTCAAGAATCTTCTTTTTTTCATTTTTTTTCTTAGACTTGACTAATCTTTCTAAAAAAAGAGGCTTGATCACCAATATTCTAGGTTGTTTTAGTTTGTTTTGTTGATGGTTAGTAGTAACTTCAGTTTCTATTTCTGTCTCTAAGTCGTGCACGTGCCTTGGCTGACTGGATTCTGTCTCTAAGTCGTGCTCGCGCCTTGGCTGATTGGGTTCTAACTCTTTCCCACTTCACAGTGTTATTGCGGAAGCATTTTGATCTAGGTTGATGACAATTTGTGAAGGCAGCTTGCCTTGAAATTCCAGCTTGCTTAGAGATGATGCTAATTGACTCATTTGATTCTCTGAATTTTGGATGCTTGCTCTTATTTCCTGTTGAAATTATTGTGTGTTAATTGTAAGTGATTTAACAATTTCTTCAAGATAGGTACCTGGGTTTGAAGGATATTGTTGTGGCGAGCCAGGTGGCTTGTGCTGAAATTGCTACAAATTTGATTGCTGAAAATTTGACGGCCTTGTTCCGTAGCTGAAGTTTGGGTGGTTTCTCCATCTTGGATTGTAGGTGTTTGAATAGGGATCAAGTTTTCTTTGTGGTGGTCCAAGGAATCCTCCGACAGCATTAGCATTTTCTTGGGTATCCTCTTGGAGAGTAAGACACATATCGGTGGGATGACCAGCGACGACACAAATTCCACAAACTTTAGCATGTGATGTATTTCCTATAACTAAATTTTGTACCATAGAAGCTAGATGAGTAATTTTAGATTCAAATGAGGATATATTTACCTTATTTACCCCTATTGAAGGTTCTTGTCGAAGCCCAAATTATGGTAAATTGATAGTCATGATGAATATTAGTTCCCTAGCGGCTTGAGGAGTTTTGTTCACTATAGCTTCACCACTTGTTGCATCCATCATCCTCTTTTCCATGTGTAGCAATCCTTCATAAAAATATTGAATTAGTAATTGTTCAGAAATATCATGTTGAGGGCAGCTCACACAAAGCCATTTAATTCTTTCCCAATTCTCAGGAAGTGTCTCTGTGTCTTTTTGTTTAACTATGCATATTTTCCTAATAATTCTAGCAGCTCGTGAGGATGAAAATAATTTTTCCATAAATAGCCATAACAAATTCGTCCACGTGTTAATTGATCCGGGAGGAAGGTAGAACAACCACTCCTTAGCAGTATCGGCTTAGGAAAAGGGGAAGGCTCGCAACTTGATTTGCTCCTCGGATATTCCTTGTCGTTTCATTGTTGAGCATACATCGGGAAATTCCTTCAAGTGCTTGTGAGGGTCTTCATTTTCAGGTCCTCGAAAAATAGGTAAGAGATACATTAGTCTAGATTTTAATTCAAAGTTTACCTCCAGTACTAGGTATGTGATGCATAATGATGGTTGGTTGAATGGTGCAGCAGACTCATACGTAATGTTAGATCATTTTCAGCCATTTTTGCTTTTGTTTCAGAGTTAAGGCGTGCCCACGTCTCGTCTGCTGTTGAAGATGAGGGTGCTGGAACTTGTTTGCCTCGTTGTTGGGTCGTCTTTCTCAGACTTCTATAGCAATCTTTTCAATCTCAGGATCTTATAGGAATTCTCCTGTGATGACTGTCGATTTCACCAAAAATAAATTCCTACTTTAGATTTGTAGTCGCGAAAGAAGAAGAAGAAGAAGAAGAAGATGATGATGATGATGATGAAGAAGAAGAACAAGAAACAGGAGAAAGAGATTGACTGAGGAGAAGAGGGAGAAGAAGGAAGAGGTGAAGGTGGTGGGGGAGTGAAGATGGTGGGGGAGGTGGTGGTGGCGGAGGGGGAAGATGATGAAGAGAAAGAGAGGGGGGAGGAGGATATGGTGATGGTGATGGAGAAGGAAAGAGGAGGAAGAGAAGAAGTGGGGAAGGATCGAAAGAGGAGAATAAGGTTGTTGGAATATTCATTTTGCCCACTTTGTCATTATGGAATCAATACTACAATTGGCTCGTGACTTGAAACTATACCTTCAAAGATAAGAAGATGAAATTACTTGGAAGCGGACTACAATTAGTTTATTTAGCACTAGTTCTTTTTATCATTTATTGAACTTCCGTGGAGACTAGGATCCAAAGGTTGCTTTTATTTGGCAGAGATCGTGCCCCCCCCCGCCATCTCCATCATGAATTGGCTGGGTGGACGACGAAGGTTACAAACAAAGGATAGGCTCGCTAAATGAAACATTCAAGTCGATCAAGTTTTGATATTATACTAAAATAAGAATTAATCGCATGTACACCTTTTTGAGAGTTGTCCTTACTCCAAGAATGGATGGATGGTGTTCTTACCTTTGCAAACTCTCAAACTTTCAAATAAACATGCAACCTTGGGAGCTGAATTGTTCGGTCGAGAAGAAATCGAAAATGTGTAGATACATTGCCATAATGATTTGGAGATCCAAATTCTGGTAGGATCATAGTTTAAGATGTTTCGAGCAAAAAATGTTGTTCTTACGTAGAACTACATTGCAATAGAAGGATCGATGCTTTTGAAGCTCAATGAGAATATCCTAATTCTGTGACAACTCTATCCTTAGTTTTCTCTTATTGTATTTGTTTTTTGTTTCTCTTTAACTCATTTGTATTTCTCAGCCGTCGTGATAATACAAGTTTTTCTCTCTAAACAGGTTGTTGGAGAATGAGGGAGGTAAAGAAGGCAAGAAGAAAATATATTTTATTATGATGTGTTTATCTTATTAGTCATATCACTTCACCCATCTCAGTTTTTAAAGGATGTTTTGGGCAAATTAATTTGATATACTTATATAAAGTTTTACCTTTTTTGATATATTTGAATGATGAAGTTTTGTTCTGTAATTTAGCTAAAGGTTGGATTTTTTAACTTTTGCTAATTTTAAAAATACTAATAAATGTGAATGTTTGGAAGTTTAATAAAAGTATTATCTCCGAGATAAATTTAATTACAAATACTTTTTAATATAACAGAAACAATCGAGATGGTGTTGGGAGTATAAGCTATTTCTGTGATAAATTTTAGCAATATTAGATAATTATCTTAGATTGCTACGAGGTCAAAAATAAATAATGGCAACCATCCTAGGTGGGATAAGGAATTGATTCCTTTTTCCTTTTTTTTTTGGCAGAAAGGTAAGTTAATTCTTTCATTGAAAGAGAAAGAGTTACATGACTCGGATAGAGAGAAGAATGGACATACGTCCAATATCACAACCCTTATAGATAGGAAAGTAAAAGCAGCAACATCAAGAAGAAGACCTAGAGTTAAAGGTCTTTTGTGAAATTCCATAACTCAAATGCAGATCTGGAGATGGCTTCCGAAGAAACTGGTGTGGCATTGAAGATACAAGAGTTTCTACTCTTCCATATACTCCAAAGAAACCAACTGAAAAGTTCACTCACCTTTGAGAGAGGAGAATCCTTTATTGACATCCACCATTGCTTCACAGAGGAGTAAGAGTTCAAGCTCACAATGGGAAAGGGAGACTTCAACCACGCTTGACGGGCCACACTGCAATGTATGAAAAGATGAAGAGAAGATTCCTACTTCAAGTTGCAGTAAGGGCATAGATCGCAATCCAAATGAATTCGACGATGCATGAGAGCCATTCTTGTAGGCAGGGAATCATGGGCTAATCTCCATATGAAATGGCGAAGCTTCGGTGGTGCAGCTAGTTTCCAAATTTTTTGCCATGGGAAGGAATAAGATGAGGAAGATGGCAGTTCACCATTGGCAAGTTTATAACGAGAAGCCACACTATATTTTCCATTGGTGTTGAAGTGCCAAATGTATTTATCTCTACCCTCGTGAATATCCATATATAGAATAGAGGAGGCAATAGAAGGTAGAAAATAACTAAGTACTGCTAGAACACCCCACATACGAGTCGAACAGTCGAAGAAATCTGAGACCAACTCTAAGTTTTGGGGTTTCTGTTGCGGACCACCACAAATACTGAAGAATGGTGGAGTAGGGAGCCATTGAGAACTTGTTATTGGAAGGATAGTGTTTGATTTGATCCTTGCACGAGTGCCAGCTAATAATAAGTCGCGACCTTTAATAATACTATTCCATCCCCATGAAGCATTGTCGCCTGCAGAAGCTTCAAGGAAGGAAGAAAAAGGAAAATATTTCCCTTTAAGAACCGTGCTGAGAAAAGAGTTAGGTCGAGAAATCAGTCTGCATCCTTGCTTAGCTAGTAGGGCAATAATCATCAATTTGCATTCTTTGAAGCCCAAGCCGCCAGATTGCATGTCTCTAGTTAAAGTGTGCCACTTCACCCAATGAATACCCTGATTTTGAGGTTTTTTCTGCCACCAAAATTGTTTGCAGATGATACTTATATCATGGCATAAACCATCAGGTATGAGAAAACAACTCATTACATAGTTTGGAATAGCAGCAAGAACCTATTTAATGAGAATAGACTTGCCTGCTTTCGAGATCATTTTTTAATGCCACCATTGAAGTTTTTGCTTTACTCGTGAAAGGATGAAATCAAAAGTAGAACATTTAGATTTCTGGACAATAGATGGCAGGCCAAGGTATTGGTCTTGAGCTCCTATGTGTTGGATATTAAGAAGTTGACTAAGATGTAATCTCCGGCGATGTGGAGTGATCCAGGAGAAGAAAACTGACGATTTATTTCGGTTGATCTGTTGGTCACTCATCGAACTAAACTTATCAAGTATGGAGTTAATCAGGCTGACATTTGGTCGATCCACCTTACAAAATAGAATGATATCGTCCGCGGTGAATTGGTTCTTCTAATGTGAATAAGGAATTCAATGTATAGCAACAAGGCAGTGGGAAGAAGCAGTCAATTCAGATTGCCAATGATAATAATACTCGTTTAAGTGGGTACACACAGATATTTATCCGTTTATAACTAATATTGGATCTAATATTCTATTCGTAGAGATGTCGTGGGTAAATTTTTTTACCCGTTTATTATATGCGGTAGATACGGATATTATAGTACTCGTATCCACAAGTATCCGCTACTCGCAAATATAATTATAATTACAAAACTATATATCCTTATATACATAAACTAAAAAAATCTAAATTTCTTTTTTTTAGAACTTATGTTGTTGTTGATATTTATTTTGTTATTGTGAATTTGAATAATAATAAAATAATATAATTTTTAATTTTTAAAGTGTCACAAATACCTGTAAATATTCACGAGGATTCATCCCCCGTGATGAATATCCATTTCTAATACCCTCAAAAACTTAAGCGAATATAAGTATTATATATCTTTCGCGGGGCGCGTAGTGGGAAGGCACCCTTTACCCTAAAAAGAAAGGTGAACCAAAGAAGCAGATAGAATACATAATATTTCCTTGAAAAGCAGAGATATAATAATAATATTCCTGATGGAATATTGAAGATGTACGGCTGTACCAATTATTATTCACTTGCTTATATTCTTCTTCACTTTCAATTCTTTACTCTTTCTATTACTGAAAGCATCAGTGTTGTCTCCAGAAACCTTAGTATGGGCGACTCTGATGGCGAGTCTTCTCTCCCCTCCCCCCCCGTTCCTCCTCCTCCTCCTAATCCCCCCGATGGCTCTTCTCTTCCTCCTCTGCCTACGCCTCCCTTGCCTGCTACGCCTTCTCTTCCGCCACCCCCTCCAGCGTCAGTCGCATCTGATCATAAAAACTCCCTTTCTTGGGTCCAGATCCTCAAGGGATCAAGCCCTTCTTCGCATAACTCAACATCGGAGACTACTCTTTCCAAGATCGAGTCTTCTACATCAGACCGGATCACCTTTTCTTCGGAGCAGACCTCTGCATGGCGACGTCCTCCGAAGAAATCCCTAATAGGTAAGTTCCTTGGTCGTCCCCCTCCTCTTGATACCATTAAGCGCTGGGCTTTTCGTTCTTGGGCAAAACATGGCTTGCAATCGGTTTTAGATCTTGAAGATCAATGTTTTATTTTCCACTTCGATTCTCTTGAAATCTGCTAATATTGTTCTCTCCAGTGGTCTGTGGACTCTCCAGGGAGACGTTCTGCATCTCATACCCTGGAAGCCACTTTTTAGACCATGGCAAGAATCGTTTAAAACTGCGCCTGTTTGGATCCGTCTCCAGGCTCTTCCGATGGAGTTTTGGAATCCTACTTATATTGCTTTGATTGCTAGTCATTTTGGTAAATTTATTAAGATCGATGAAAGATCTTTTTGTTTTGAAAGAGGAAGATACATTAGGGTTTCTATTGAATTGGATCTCTCTCTCCCTGTCAAGCAGGGTGTTTGGCTTTCGGGCGATGGTTTCAATTTTTTTCAACCAATGGTTTTCGAAAACATTCCAATCCCATGTTTCCAGTGTGGTTTAGTTGGTCATTTAGAGTCTTCTTGTCCGACTATTCTTCGTAGTACTTCGGCTTCTAATCCACCATTTGGATCCACTAATTTGAGCGCCAATTCGCCTTCTATTTCTGGTTTAGATGTTCCTATGCATGATGCCCTAAATTCTAAGTCTTCGTTGGTTGACTCTATCCCTTCCTCTGAGTCCACTCGCCCGGACCCTTCATATGGTCCGTGGGTTCAAGTTCAACACCGATTTTCTCGCCGGCGGAACCCTAGAAGCGCGATCAAATCCCCTAATTAGGATTTTAATCGTGCTCGGGTTGCTCAGAACAATTCTGAACCCATGAACCGCAGCGATCAGGTCCCTAGGGTTCCAGTGGATTCCAAATTAAAATCAGTTGTTGTCGATACCCCTCACTCTCCGGCCTCTCAGGTCTCGGCCCCCATGATGCATCCCCCCCCCCCCACCTCCCCGATGCATGCCCCCCCCCCCCCCCTTCCCATGTTGCTTCGCCTAAACCTACCTAAGACTCCTCCATCTCCTACTGCTCCTATGCTTACCCCTGCCTCCAACTAAGTCCATTGAGATTATGGCCTCAGAGATCTCTAAAACTCTAGGCTCCACTTCCTTTGCCGCCCCCTCCTGAAGTGGTTTCTAGGGTTGATCATAGGAAGGAAGCTAGGCTTCCCAAAGTTCTTATCTTTAAGATTCCTACTTCAGATGGCCCCATAAAGCATAGAAAGACTAAGCTTTTACTTGGTCAATCATCTGTTCAAACCTCCTCCCCCATTGATGCCCCCTCCCCTTCAGGGGATTTGCTTTCTGATAACCGCTTTGCTTTATTAGATGAAGATTCTAAATTAGAATGCTAGGGGTGCCTAGAGAAGGCCTGTGCGTGATTTCCTTATGGCTCAGATCAAGAATTCTCATATTAATATAATCACTATTCAAGAAACTCACTTAAATGAGAATTATTCTAATAATCTTGTTAATTCTTTTGGTCGCTTTTGGAAGGCTGCTATACATCCTAGCAAAGATGCCTCTGGTAGTATTCTGATTGCTTGGAATTCTAATGTTGTGAATGCTAAAACTATTCTTATTGATGCTCAAGTTGTTCATGTTATTATGCAATTTGATAATTGTGAACCATTTCTTATGTCTTCCATATAAGCTAGTACTAACCCTTCTATCATGGCTTATCTTTGGTCTTCTTTAATGGCTCATGACCTCACCATATATCCTTGGGTAATTTTAGGTGTCTTTAATTATATTTTAAGTTCTGATGATAAATGTGGAGGGCTCCCCTTCAAAATGCATAAATATATTGTTGACTTTAATGCTTTTATAAACCATTGTGGCTTTTCTGATTTAGGTTTTAAAGGTTGTAAATATACTTGGACAAATAATAGACAAAGTAATGCCAAATGTTGGATTATGCTAGATAGAATTTTTTGCAAACTCTAAATGACTTCACCTTTTTGGTAATTCTTTTGTAGAACACTTACCTAGGATCACCTCAGATCATAGGCCTCTGCTTGTCACTATTCCTTCCCAAAAGCAATTTAAAAATAATCTTTTTCGCTTTCAAAATTTCTGGATTGAGTATAATGATTGTAAATATGTTATCTATAATGCTTGGAATAATCCTATTGCTCATATGCTTGACTCTGTTATCTCTTCTAAACTCAAAAATACTAGAGCTGCCCTATCTTTTTGGAACAAGCATAATGTAGGTAACCTTGAGAACCTCCTTAGTTCCACTAATGAAAAAATTAGTTTACTAGAATTTTCCCTTAAAGTTCTCAATCTATACAATTTTTCCTCTACCTTTTTCAATTGGATTAAATATTGTAACAACTCTCCCACCTTTGCTTGCCTCATCAACTCTCATCTTTCTCACTTCTTCCCTTCTAACAGAGGTATCAGGCAAGGTGATCATCTCTCTCCATTTCTTTTCATTCTTGTTGCCCAAACTCTATCACAGCTCATTAAGCAAGCTGTTGTTCAGGGTACTTATTCTCCTTTTAAAATAAAGAATGACTACTCCATCTCTCACCTCATGTTTGCAGATGACCTTATCCTTATCCTTAGGGCAAATAAGAAAAGTATTGCCTCAATTAAGAGAATTTTCTCCTCCTATGAAACCCTAACAGGCCTGAGAATTAACCCTTTTAAATCTAGCATCTACTTTCCCTCTCAAACTTCTAATGCTACTAAGATGAGCATCTGTAACTCCTTAGGTATGAGAAAGGGTAGCTTCCCCTTCAAATACATTGGAGTTATGATCTCCCCTAGAAGATCTCCTCCCAAGACTCATGATCACATTCTTACTTCCATTGATTCTAAACTTTTCAATTGGAAGACCAGCCTTCTATCTCAAGCAAGTAAGCTTGTGCTGATTAAGTCTGTTCTCAATTCTATCCCTACTTATTCCTTATCTGTGACCTAGTTGAACTCTAGTCTCACTTATAAGATTGAATCCAGAATTAGAAATTTCTTTTGGAGGCATTCTTCTGAGGAGAAGGCCTTGCATTTGGTTAATTGAAAAACCATTACCTTACCCAATGATAGGGGTGGTCTTGGCATTCAAGATCTTGAAACTAAGAGCATCTCCCTTCAAGCAAGCAGAATCCAGAAGTACCTTTCAAATCACAACTCCATTTGGGTTAATCTTGTTAAAGCTAAATATCCTCCCATTAACTCCTTTAACAGTCGCAAGAAATTTAAATGTTCTTATGCTTGGAAGCCTTTCAAGTTTGCTTTTAACATTCTTCATTTGGGCTTTAAATCATGCATTGGTGATGGCAGCTACTTCACTGTTAAATGGCAACTGGGCTTTAGACATGCCCCTGGCTATCAAGCCTACATAGTTGAATATGAACATGGTTAATCATATCACTGAGGTGCAGCACTTATTTCAGGACCAGAAATGGTCCCCCTTTTTCGGTTATACTATGTGTGGGGAATCTTTGTGGGAAGCTATCACAAGCATTTGGGTCCCTGTACAACCCTATGATGATAGAGTGATATGGATGCCTGAAAATAGTGGCTTGGCTTCTTCTTCATCAGCATTTAGATGTCTAAAGTCTTCTTTTGATTCCTCTTCTAGTTTAAATCCTATTTGGAATATGATTTGGAAGTTTAATATTGCTTCTAAAGTTAAATTATTTATTTGGAAGCTCTTTCACAGTAAGCTCTCTACTAAAGCTTTCTTATTTTCTTTGGGTATTTCCCCTAATGATGCTTGCTGCCTCTGTTTTAATGCTTCTGAATCTTTAAAACATCTTTTTTTAGAATGTTCCTTTGCGAGCAGCATTTGGCTCTCCCTTGGTCTATATCTAAATGTGGACTTTAGCTGTAGATTTACATGGAATCCAAAAACTTGGTTTTTGAAAAATGCAGATTTTAACTCAACTTTTGAAAATTATTCTATGATTTCAAATGTTTTTTGGTTCATTTGGTACTATAGAAATTCTATTATGCATGGTGATATGAAGCCTTTCTCTAGTAGGGCTGTGACCCAAATATTGGCTTTCTCAAGTCAATTTACAGATACTTACACTCCTGAGGGCACGTTGTACTTGCACTCTCTGTCTTGTGATTGGTCCCATCCTATTTCTCCTTGGCTTAAATTTAACTGTGATGGCTCATTTGTTAATGACAAAGGTGGTGCAGGCCTCATATTCCGTAATCACAAAGGTGAGTGTATCTTTGCCTCCTGTTCATACTTTTACTTTATCTTTGCTTTCTATTCAGAAGCTACTGCAATTTATCTTGCTCTTTCTTATGCTCATGCCAGGAACTTGGATTTCATCAATATTGAGTCGGATTGTCAGCCGCTTATCGACACTATCAACAATAACTCAGATCATCCTCCAAGTCTTGGATCTCTATTTTCTGATATAAAAATTTTGTTTTCATTTTCGCATATTGTGTTTTCATATGTATCTAAAAATATAAACAAAGTTGCCCATTGGGCAACAAACTCAGCTCGGGGTCGAAAATAGTCCATTTCTTGGACGTCTAATTGGCCTGCGGAGCTCGAGACAATATTGTGTCATGACTCGCTTGCAGTAGGCTAAAAGCCTAATATAAGTCTTCCTTTTGTGTAAAAAAAAACAAAAATTCTTTATTCTTTCTTTGAAAAATAAATAAATAATATGATACTGAAGAAAGATTTGAAGAAAAGAGCACCACCCTTTGCTTTGCAAGATTGTCATAATATATATCCATTTATTTGAGGCTCACGCTCAACGTAAATTAAATGAAAAAATTTAAAAAAAAATACATAGGTTATTGTTCTTACTTGAAGTCAGGGTGATGCAAGCCTTTGCATTTCTCCGGCACGACTAGAAGGAACCTGCAAAGACACTCCAACGTTCAAGTAAGAAAAAATCTCATATGATGGGTATTGAATTGGAATTAATATGTGTCATGACTGTTTTATGGGCAAGTCAGGGATGTCTCGCGGCAATGATGTCTTCCTGATAGATGTCGAGCTCATTACAACTAAATTCATGATAATTAATAAATGATGTACGTATCCTTATACGTAGGGATGACAATACTCGTTTAAGCGGGTACCCATGGGTATTTACACGTTTATGACGAGTATGAGGGTTAGTATCCTACCTACGGGGATGTCGTGGGTAAATCTTTTTACCCGTTTATTATATGGGATGGGTACGAATATCATAGTACCTGTATCCGTGAGTATCCATTATCCACGAATATAAGTATAATTACAAAATAGTCTTTGTATACATACACTAAAAAATCCTAAATCATTAACGACCTTATGTTGTTGATAATATTTTTATCTACTCTTTTTTTATCCTAAACTTATATTATTGTTGATATATATTTTATTATTGTGAGTTTGAATTTTAATAAAATGTTATAATTTATGTTTTTCAAAGTGTCATGAATACTAGTCAATTTTCGTGGGGATCTGTCCCCCTCCAGAAATTAAACAGGTACCCATTTCTAATACCTACGGAGAATTAAATGGGTACGAGTATTATATATGTTCCGCAGGACAGTAGCAAGTTGGCACCCCCGTACTCGCCCCGCCCCATTGACATCCCTATTTATATGATCGGATGGAGCCGTCCGATTAGGTTGTATCTGGCTTCACTTGAGTATGATTCATGAGTGTGATACAATCGGGTCTGTTTCGATAGGTTCAAAGTACTAGTCCAGTTCAATTATAATAATTAAGTAGTATCTTCAATTAATCTAAAATTGAAAGTATCGTAGTTCCTGGATTTAATTCCACGTAAAAAGGTCATGAAAAGTTACTTTAATTAATAAGACTTGATGGACTACAATTTAGCTTAAACATTTTGAAGTTAATGGTTCAAATCTATGAAACAAATGAGCCAATTATCTCATTTAGTATCAGAAATTTAGAAGTTACAATATTCCCACCCAAATATTTTTTTCCAACTCCCACCACTTTGACTAGCACTAACTTGCCAATAAATTCTCAAAGTGTTTGATTATATATAATTTAACACAACTTACAAATATCTTTCCTATATTGGCAATTTATCCCATCCATGGGATGGGGTTAACGAAGATAATTTTTCTTCCTGTTGTAGTATATGAGGAGCAATGACAAAAATGCACCACTCTGATTTGTTATCATTCCTAATTGGAGGAAAGCAAGTTGTCTCTCCCCATTGTAGTTGATTATTCTCATACTCCGTGGAGAGGAAAATAAAAATGAAAGTCAAAACAAATTAGGTCATCAGTTGGTGACCTTAGGGTCAACACTGGTACACGAACTTTGGATGAATAAAAAAAAATTGATTTTTCGATTAATCGAAAAATTGATATGAAATCGAACCGATTTTTTTGATTTCGAGTTATATTTTTTTAAAATTCAATTTTCGAATTTGGATTCGGTCTGCGGTTTAAAAAGTTCATCGATTTCGATTAATCGACGGGTTCGATATAACTTATTTATTTATTTATTTATTTTTATTTTATTATTATTATTATTATTATTATTATTATTATTATTATTATTATTATTATTATTATTATTATTATTATTATTATTATTATTATTATTATTATTATTATATCAAATAATGATTCATAAATTATAAAAAATTTAAATAATTAACAAAATAATTTATAAATTATAAAAAAATTTATATAAAATATATAAATTTTTTTAAAAATTTTAAAAATATATTTAAAAAGTTTAAAAAAAAACTAAAAAAATCAAAAAATTGTAAAAATATTATTAAGTTATATATAACTTATTAATTTTTGCATCATATTATCTTGGCTCAAGTGGTTTCACTTTTTCTTTTTCTTTTTATCCAATAAAATTTGATATTTGTTTAGAATTTTTTTGCATGTGATTTGTATAATGTTACTATGTTTATAGGTTAAAAAAATTTATTGGTTAATCGAATCGGAAAAATCGAAACCGAAGTGACAGTTAACCGAAGTTAATGGACCGGTTTACGGTTAATAATTTTGAAAAACCGAAGTTAATGGATCAATTAATAAAATTGCTAATGGTCCGGTACACGAACAAAGAATGATAGATGTTTGCTCTTGTTTTTGTTAGAAGATAGTGAATTTCATTTCTAGAATAAGAGTTATGAGTACAATCAAGTACATGACGGGATAAATATCCATCCAAGATCACTTCCACTCACAGAAGGAAATAAATCAACATTACAGACGCAAATAACGAATACAAACCAAACAAATTGAAAAAAACCACACTAGGGGACATTACTGGGGTTTGAACCCCAGATCTCTAGATAACTCGATCAATTAACCTTTCTTGTCTTTTTGATTGATGTCAAAAGGGGGAGAAATGTATAAGTAAATGGGGAGAAAATTATAGGTAAAGGGGAGGAAAATATAGAAAATCCATGCATATAAGATAGGGGGAGTTTATTTTCTTAGATATGCATGTTGATAAGGGGAGAAATCCTTTAGTTGATATCCTCTATGCTTTAATATATATATTTTCTTAAGCATGTTTGTCATCATCAAAAAGGGAGAGATTGTTGGCTTTAGGTTTTCAACCTTTGCCTTAATCTCGATTTTGATGATAACAAACATAGAACTAATATTTCGTCGAGAAATCTTTCAGGTTCCATATCGATTAACGTTCGATGCCTTCGATCGAAAAACTCGGAAGAAATCGAAAAATCGGAAGTACATGGATAGTCATGCTTGGGTTCGTCGTGAAAATTTCTCGAAGCTCGACGAGTGTACCAAAGTCGCATTGGACGAGTCCAAAGATCAAACGAAAAGCTCTCCAAGTTGATGCTCGTTGAAAGTCGGAACCCGAAAATGAAGCGTGCAAGAAAAATGATTGAAAAAACAATTTCAGCATAGGTTCGGTCTATCGCCTGATCGACCGAATAGGGGTAAAAAGCGGCAGTAGCTACTTTGGTCGACTGGGCGGTCGATCGACTGAGGCCAAAAATTGGCAGTAGCTTCATCGGCCGACCGAACTGCGAATAGCTAAAGATGCAACTTGCGTCGGTCGACCGAATTGCGGGAATGCAAGTTTGTGTCTGGGCGGTTGAGCCATCGGTTGACCGCACAAAGACATCAGGGCAGCGATCGATCGGTCGGTCGATCGGCCAATCGACCAAGCATCTGCAATGGATAGTTTTCTATCCGTTGAGCTGCCATTTCTTTGAGAGGGTATAAATATACCTCATCTAACTCATTTAACCTTCTTCCTTCACACTTACAGATTTTATTGAGCATTTTAGGAAGGGATTTAAGCCTTCAAAAGAATTGATTGAAGCACGTTTGTTCATTCGTCAAAATCCGCTTCAAGCGCGCACTCTGTCTCAACAACTCGGGATTTAATTCATGTTCTATTTCTTGGCGAGTTGGATGCGTCGAAGGCTTGGAAAAGAGCATTGATCCTTGGTTTCATTTCTAAGCTCTTTTCATTGTAATTTTAATTGTTATTTGATTCTGTTTTCTTTGATTTGAGTTTGTAAGAAGACCTAGGTTGTTAGGTCTTGTGTGGAAGTGGTTACCTTGTTGTGAAGGTGTAAAGCCACTTGTGTAAACTTAGTTTTACTAGGATTAGTTGAGTTGTCCCTTAGGGTTGAGGTGGAAGAGTGCTCTCGGTAAGAAGGCGGTGGCTTCCAGGTGTGGACGTGCCTTAGGTCGAGAGTGCGACTCTTCGAGTCAAAGTCCTCATTGTAAGGGAAACAAGAATTAATCTAGTAAACTTAGTTTGGAAATCCTAAGCAGGGTGCTTAGGTAGTGGAGTAGGCATTGGGGCCGAACCACTATAAATTCTTGTGTTTGCATTGATTTATTAAATATATTAATTGCTTTACTATTAATCACTTCCGCATCAAATCATCGAATTATAAATTGCCTAATTAGTTTAAGAATGTGATTAAAATTGATTTAGGCAAATAGATTTAGTGAACACACTATTCACCCTGCCCCCCCGCCCCCCTCTTGTGTTGCCATTTAGCCTTCAACAGAGTTCATATCCAATTGTTTGGTCTGCCAACAAGTGAAGGCCGAACACTTGGAGCCCACAGGGCTGCTGCAAAACCTCGAAGTTCTCGAGTGGAAGTGAGAAATGATTACTAAGGATCTAGTGACAGGGCTGCCTAAGTTAATGGGCGGATTTGACTCTATTTGGGTGGGGGTAGATCGGTTGACAAAGATCGCTCATTTCATTCCTAGCAAGACCATTTTTTCTGCTGAGCAGTATGCTAGACTATTCTTGAACAGGATTGTGGCATACCATGGTACCCCAGTGATGATTATATCAGATCGAGGTACCTAGTTCACATCCCGATTCTGGCAGCCCTTCCAAGATGCCTTGGGTACTCAGGTGCGCTTCAGCCCAGCTTTCTATCCGCGAACGGATGGATAGTCAGACAGGACCATCCAAACCTTGGAAGATATGCTGAGGGCCTACGTGCTAGACATGGCTGGAGGTTGGGAGAAACACCTACGTTGATTGAGTTCGCCTACAACAATAGCTATCATAGTAGCATTGGCATGGCTCCTTTCGAGGCCTTGTATGGGCGACGATGTAGGTCTCCAGTGGGCTAGTTTGAGGCTGGAGAATCACACATGGTGGGTCCTGATCTGGTTGAGGAAGCGATGGAGAAGGTAAAAATTATAAAGGAAAGATTGTTAGCGGCTCAGAGTCGCCAGAAAATGTATGCTGACAAGAAGGCTAGAGAGCTGGAGTTTGCGGAAGGCGACCTGGTGTTTCTGAAGGTCTCCCCCATGAAGGGGGTAGTTCAATTTGGGAAGAAAGGAAAGTTGAGCCCCAGGTTTATTGGGCCTTTTCCCGTTCTTCGACGGAGGGGTGTTGTAGCTTATGAGCTGGCTTTGCCCCCTAGCATGAGCAGGGTACACCCAATTTTTCATGTATCCATGCTTAGGCGATATGTGAGAGATGATTCACATGTGATTGAACCTTCTATTGTTGAGGTAGATTCGGTTGTCTCATTTGAGGAAAGGTCGGTGGAGATCCTCGACCGCCAAATTAGGAAGCTGAGGTCCAAAAACATCCCCCTGGTAAAGGTTAGATGCAAGCACCACTCCGGGCAGGAAGCCACTTGGGAGGTAGAGCGAGACATGAGAGGGTGCTACCCTTCCTTGTTTGAAGATCCGATAAGTCCTTATAATTTAGCAAAATTCGAGGACGAATTTCCCTTAAGGAGGGAAGGTTGTAAGACCCGAGATTTTCTAATATAAAATTTATTTTTGGTGCAGCGCACCAGATCAGGAGTTAGTCGGGTCAAGTCGCAGAATCATCACGAGTAGAAGGTATAATTGAAGCCTTATGAAATTTTATTTGTTAAATTGTTCCTTCCTTCTTAAGAATAAGATGTCTTAGTAGAGTCGAGTTCAAATCGTGTGTGCGGATTAAATCGGGGCTCAAATCGGACTCGGATTGAGTCGAGTAGGGCCAAGTGAATATGAGGGATATAATGGTCAAGTGAAGATGAGGGAATAAATCCCTCATCCCTAGCCGTGCGGCTCACCGTTGGAGCCGCACGCAACCCGAGAAGAAAGAGGGAGGAGGGGAAGCTTTGGAGTCGGGGCCGGATTCGTGCCGCCGTCGGAAAGATCGAGATCGTCGTCGCTTGTCCCTTCTTCTTCATTGATCAACGTGAGTGGATCGTACCTTGTTGTGAAGGGTAGGCGGGTAGCCGACCCAAGATTTAGGGGTTTTCTTTGATTTCTCAAAAAATTTCGTCGATTCGCCGATGTTCCTCCAAGATTTGATTTGAATGTGATGTACATGGTGTTTGTATGAAGTTTTTTGTTGTTTTTTGTTGTTTTTCTCGATGTTTAGGGCCAACTACATGAAGGAGAAAGGGGGAAGGTAATGCCAAAATTTTTCCCAATTTCCTAGAGTGGTCAAAAGCCCTCGGATTGAGTTCCTCACATGATTGACGACTTGATTCTTCTTGATCATGGCCGAAACCATGCTCTCCTACCCTGCTTGCTCTCGGCCGAGCATGAACAGCCTTGGGTAGGCTCGACCGAGTGGGTATCAGAGGGAGAAAATGGTTTGTTATGTTTTATGCTTACATGTAGGGTACTATATCATATTTTTATGTTGTAGATCATTCACATGATATATGAAACTTGGTAGTGATGGATTGAGATTAATATATTATAAGGAAATGTTCTTGGTAGTGCATACATGGTTAGGATCTTAGTATGGCATGTGAATCATGAGAATATTTCATTAATTTCTAATATATATGCTCAATTGTTACCTTGTGAGATAGTTGCTTACCTTCCTGGAATTTCTTTATAAATACATAATTTAATCATGTTGTTGTAGAAATCATGTGTATAATTATGGTAGTAGTTGTAGAATAATTCCCTATTAAGTTATGTGTTGTGACATAATTGTATTCAGACATTTCTACACTCATGATCTGTAATTTACACTTAAGAAATCGGCCAATGACGCTAGATGACTATATGGAAATTCTAGGGTGTTTAATTATTCGGAGAAACTTGAATGTAGACAAGCTAGGTTTCACACCTAGGGAAGAAGCAGCGGACAATAGTTTGCGCTTGGTATGGCCCGGAATAAGGGGGCCGAGTATGGGTGAATGCCTGGGATTTTTAAATAAGGAAACTTTAGAACATTTTGTATGTGTACTGTGATTGTGATGGTCGGCTGAGAAGCATGAACGGTCGAAATAACTAATGCTTGACTCGGCGGGTGATTTGGGTCTTGAGATTGCACCAGCGGGCCTGCTAGGTGTTAGACCCGGGTGGTAGAGGGTCTTGAGATTACGTCAGTGGGCCACGTTGATACTAGCTGACCATCCTAGTCGACGGTCCGGTGTTTGTTTGACTTTCCTTATATGAGATGTGGGCCGTGCGGTTGGGTTGTTATTTTGTGGTATGAGGCTATTTTGGGCTAGGCGTATAGTTTATACAGGATGGCCGTCAAGCCGGTTGTTACATCTTGATTAGATTAGATCTCTACAATTACAAATTGCTGACTTTTATGCATGTTGTTATTGGGGATTTATGTGGAGGTTCGGAAGGACCGCTCACTGAGTCCCATGTGGACTCACAGTTTATTTCTTTTATTTTGCAAAGCTCGACTGGTGAGGTGAGGCTTGGAGTCATGGTGCAGCTAGAGTGCAGGCAGTGGCATATATCTCGTAGCAGCGTCTAGTAGTTGTAGTCGTGGTGTCTTGATTTTTCTTTTTTTCTTTACATACACTGAGAAATGTTGTTTTGAAAATGTTGTATTTGACTTTAACGCAAGTTGTTTGTTTTTATAGTTGGTTTGTTTGCAACTCTTTGAAAATTATGAACCTTCTTTAAAACTTAATAATAGTTTGCACCGTTGTTCTCTTACTCGGATATTTTTCTGGATAGTTTGTTGTATCAATATGTTGAGATTCAGTTTATGTGGTAGGCTTCAGGGTAAGACATAGACACTGGCCGGTCACGCGACCCCGAGTTGGGGCGTGACAAAATATCTTTTTCAAAATACATCTTTGCTATATAGTTTGGAATATGTTTTAAGTGAAATCAAGTTATACCAAAATGAATTTTAAGAGATCACAAGTGAAATATAAATGAAAACATGATCTCCAACCTTTCGTATTGGTTGAAATCCGAAAGACCACAATTAGCCTATGATTTAGAATTGCGATGTCGCTTAGGCTCTTTATAGGCCACATAGGTCTCCGAAGAGACCGAAAATCAAAAATCAAAAATTATTTTTCAAGTCATATCATGAGCAGGCAAAACCACTCAAATTTAGCTAGTATCGTAACTCCAACTTTAAGATGACAAGTAAAGTAAAAAAGGTGATACCAAACATACCTAGATGCCAATTTTTATACATATGGCTTCATGATGACTTGAAGTTGCAACCAAAGATAGATTTTTCATTCAAGTCCATGGTCAACTTCAATTCTTCAATTTTCTTTACCCTTGTGTGGTTGCTCCCCCTACAAAAGAGCATGAGACCTTTGGTACCCAAATGGATTTTGGTCCTTGAGGGTTAGTTTGCCTAGGAATCCAAAGTGTCCTACCAACACTTGGATTTCACTTGAATGCACAATCATATATGGCATGACCAAAAATACCACAACAAAAACAATGTCCATTGAATTTCTTTACATTTTTGCTATGGACATAAGATCTATCATTTGAATTCTTGACATATGAATTATGATGAGTTTAAGCACTCTTAAAGGAAACTTTTTCGTTTGAGATTTTTTAAATGAGACGTTTTGATTTCTAGAGTTCTTAAAAGAAGGAACATTACCTTTCCTATTCAAAATCAAAACCTCATTTTTCAAATCATTCATAGACTTATGTAAGGCACGTAATTGAGTTTTCAACATGCAATTTTCATTGTTCATTTTTTCATTTTTTGTTCTCAAACCTTTAATTTCACTACTTAAGGTATCATGGCAAGAACTAATGGAACCAATTTTCAACTTGTCATTTTCTAGCTTGGATTCATGCAATTGAGAACTAAGTCTTACATTTTCTTTCTTCAATCTTCTATTTTCATTATCCTTTTTAACAAGCAAGGCATACATGTTCTTATACTCATTTACTAACTCATCATAAGGCAAAACATGTGAACTAGATGAGCTATCGTTATCATTAACATGACTAGAATGAGAAGAGTGTACCTCATTATTAGCATCCATGAGGCAAACTTTTGAAACAACTTCATAGTCTTGGCAAGAGGGTGTTTCACTTGAATTAGATGACGATGTAGAAACATTTGACCTTTTTTTACCTTGTTCTTCATGGTGGGGCAATTCTTTTTCACATGTCATTTTTCTTTGCACAAGTGGCAAATTATCTTTCTCTTCCGGCTCTTAGAGTTGCTTCTTCGACTAGAAGCACTATAGGCATCAAAACCAAGATTAGTAGTAGGTGAGTGACCATTGTCATCAATACCTTCATCAAAAGTGTCAATTTCTTCGGTTTTGGCATAATCATATGAAATATTTAAACAAGCTCATAAATCAAAAGTCGTAGAACAACGCATGACTTTTTCAAATATATTATTTGGTAAGGCACAAAATATGCAATTCATGGCATCTCCATTAAATTTGAACATTTCCTCATCATGTTCACTTTTATCATGCATGCCAACCTTAGGTTTAATGTATGCTATTTTCAACATGTTATAAACACCAAAACCTCTAGTCTTTAAGAAGGTGTACATCCTAGACTTCCAAAGGCCAAAGTTCGATTCATCGAACCTAGCTAGGAGGTATAGACGCTACACTCTCTAGTGTAATTTTAGGATTGAGGCTAGATGTAGACAATATGGTGAAATTTCAATCCACGACCCACTCAGATACCAAATGTTGATGAAATGGCCTACATTAAAGGGAGGGTGAATAGTGCATTATCTAAAACTTGTTGCCTAAATTTTGTTTTAATCATTTCTTGAACTATTTAGGCAAATTGCAATTTATCGACTAAATGCGGAAGCAATAATAAAATAATTAAACACAAATAAAGATAGCAATGCTAACATAATGATTTATAGTGGTTCGGCCTCAATGCCTACTCCACTACCTAAGCACCCCGCTTAGGATTTCCAAACTAGTTTTACTAGATTATATCGTTTCTCTTACAAAGAGGATTTTACACCGAAAAGTCTCCGCTCTCAAATCGAATGCACTTCCACACCCGGAAATATCCTGCCTTCCTATCGAGAGCACTCTCCCACCTCAAACTTAGAGGACAACAATACTAATTCTAGTAAACTAAGCTTACACCGGTGGATTTAAACCTCAAACAACAAGGCTATCACCCAATTTTAAGACCTATACTCTAGGTCTAATACAAACTCAAACAGAATGAAAGTAACAAAAAAATACAACAATAAATAGAGCAATAAATCAAACAATAAAGTACTTAGTTCCATAACAAAATTCCTAGCTTCGTCTTGGTGCCTTTGATGATGAAACAATGAAGGTAAGGCTCAATCAAAGAGATGAGAAATCAAAGCTAGGGTTTACACAAGAATTGGCTAAATAAAACTTGGAAATGATCATAAGATAGCTCAATAAGGTTAGGAGTGATCAAAATGGTCAAAGGAAAGCTGGGGTATCAATATTTATAGTCATGAAGTGGGCCCGGGTGAAACATTGCTCAAAGGCTCGAAATATAGCTATTTTTTGCCATTCGATCATTTGCGGGTCGATCGTCGGTCGACCAACCGAGCGATCACTGAGCGATCGAATGCACTCTGCCACTTTTGGGCACCATTCAGTCGATCGATCGGTCGACCAAAATTGGAAAATCAGCCTGATTTTGGTTGAGTTTTCTGCTCGTTTATTCATTTTTTGGTTCCGTCTTCGCTAAGTCCTTTTATATAACATTTCCTTAAAAACTTTAAAACATAAATGTTATATAAGGATTACCCCCCATTTAGATTCAATAAAAATATCTAAAAAAACAAAATCCTTAAGAATCAAAATCTAATTTTTGGGGTCTAGTACAAATTTTTTGAAAATAAAAAATTTTATAATCTCCTGGATCAAATATGCATAGGTTAAATTCTTCCAAAAAATTCTTCAAAATATGTCGTTTACTAATTTTTACGTAAGGAACAATTACCGGGACTTTTGGTGCCAAGAAAATGTCTTGGTCATATAACCCTCCAATGAGCTCCCTAGGCTTATTGAATTTCAGGGCCTTTTCTAATTTTCATAGTTTTCGTGTTTTGGAGTTCAGGTTTGGTTTTTGGATTTGTTTGCATCATCATGAGGATTTACAATACATTCTAGACATCATAAATCTAAACTCTAACTTGCCAAAGAATCCCGAGCGACAACGAGCGTACTTGTCGATTTCACCGAATTCTCCGATTTTTCCGATCTGGGACGTCGAGCGCTAACCGACTTGGAACCTGAAAGTATTTCTCAATGAAACCATTAGTTACATATTTGTTATCATCAAAACTGAGATTAACACCAATGTTGAAAATCTTAGGCCAACACAAGGGACCACTCCCTCGAAAGGTACCTCTCACTAGTACATTCTTTAATAACTAATTTCAATAACTGTGTGATCCAGCACATACCTTGAGAGCAAAACACCCAATCCGACCAATTACCCAAGCTCGCTAGCACCAGGAAATCTCAAAATAACAGGTCGGTCATTCAACAAATCCTTGGAGAGCCGAGCACCCAAGCCATCGACACCTCGATCGTGGTCCAAACAGTCGAGCAAAACACAGACTAGAGGACCCTGTACATAACCTACCTCCGGCGAGGAGAGATACTGGAGCATACTTCCAACCAAAACAAATTTAGAAGGATAGCAAGCTACTACACCCTTCTCGACGATCAACTCTACAAAAGAGGATATTCTCGGTCGTTGCTCAAATGCATCAACTGACATCAAACAGATACACTAATGGCAGAAGTGCACGACGGCATCTGCGACAATCACATTGGAGGTAGATCCTTGGTAGCCAAGACCCTCCGGACCAAATATTTTTGGCCAACCATGAAGGAAGAATGTAGCATTTATCACTACTAGAAAATTGATAATCATCGACGGCCATCAGCAACGGCCGCCCACACCGTTGTAATGATCCATGACGTTCCTATGGCCGATCGGGTCATTGCAAATGTGATATATCTGCAACAACTTACTTACAGCCTCTCGGGCCGTTGCTTACAAGTCGATGGCGCGAACGCAACGCGCAAATGAAATAACTGATCAACAACGGCGTTGCGGAGGCCGCGTTGGCCGTTACTAATGATATTATCACATTGGCAATGGCTTACTTATAGCTTCTGTACCCGTCACTCTTTAGTTGATGTCGCTCTTGCGGCACGTAAATAAAATACTTATCAGCAATGGCTTTGCAGAGGCTGCAGGCCATTGCTGATAATATTATTTATTTGCAACGGCTTTGTAACAGATAAATGAGTCGTTGCTGATGAGTTTGTTTAACTCACGATCGAGCCCGCCCCATTTCCTCCATACTACCTTGTGTTGTGTTTTCTTCTCTGCCGACGCCATCGACGCCCTGTTGCTACTATCGAGCTTCGCTCGCCAACGCCGCCGTTGCGCCCTCAGACACCGAACCATGTCCAGGTATTCTCTCAGCTCCTCCCTTCTCTTCTCTTTTACTAGGGCCTGCCAAAACCCTAAACCCTAATGTCGGACACTGGACACCGACGCCGGAGTCCACTGGACTCCAGCGCCAGAATAGTGATTTAGGGTTTTATTAAACCCTAATAAAATTTGATTAGGGTTTAATTAAACCCTAATCTATATGTTAATTGTTATTAGTTTTTAGTTTTTTTTATTACTTTATTTAGTAATTAGTAATTAGTAATTAGTAATTAGATTAGGTTAGTTTTTAATTTGTTAATTAGATTTAGATTAATGTTTAATATGTTAATGTTTAATGTTTAATGTTTAATGTTAATTTTTAAATTTTTAGATTAATCTAGTTTTAGGTTATATCTGTTAATTAATTTTTGTTTAGATTAATTAGATTAATTTCAATGTTAATCTTTATATTTTATATTAATTAGAACCATCCGCTTTGGACACACACCGGAATCGTCGATTTTGGACTCGCGCCGAAATCATCCACTGTGGACTCGAACCGGCATCCACAAATTTAGAAAATAAATTAATCATGATGAGTTGATACATTTCACGTACGCATCGACGAGTCAAGTTATAGATTTACAAAACATTAGATCCGTTTGGGGGTTGTATGTTCGTGTAAACGAAGTAGATGATCTTTTATATGACACACGACCCTTGAATTTTCTCTAATTGGACAATTTGGGAACATAGTTCTTATTTGTATTGTACTTAGTTTTTTCTTTTAACCGATACTTATTCATAAATTTTGGCTATTGTATCTCCATTGTTCTCCGACACGCGCCCAAATGATATGCGTATTCGGAGAACTGTAGGGAGATGCTGCCGAAATTTAGAATAAAGTTAATGGTTAAAAGAAATATTTAATGCAATATGAATAACATGAATCCCGAATGGAATAGGATCATCTCACCTAAAGACATTAACTGAAGATATTGTCATTGATTGACATAATCATGTCGGGCGACCGAAGTTGGATGTACCGACGTTTTGATCATGAAGCTTTAATGAATGAGTTTGGACTCGCGCCGAAATCATCCACTGTGGACTCGAACCGGCATCCACAAATTTAGAAAATAAATTAATCATGATGAGTTGATACATTTCACGTACGCATCGACGAGTCAAGTTATAGATTTACAAAACATTAGATCCGTTTGGGGGTTGTATGTTCGTGTAAACGAAGTAGATGATCTTTTATATGACACACGACCCTTGAATTTTCTCTAATTGGACAATTTGGGAACATAGTTCTTATTTGTATTGTACTTAGTTTTTTCTTTTAACCGATACTTATTCATAAATTTTGGCTATTGTATCTCCATTGTTCTCCGACACGCGCCCAAATGATATGCGTATTCGGAGAACTGTAGGGAGATGCTGCCGAAATTTAGAATAAAGTTAATGGTTAAAAGAAATATTTAATGCAATATGAATAACATGAATCCCGAATGGAATAGGATCATCTCACCTAAAGACATTAACTGAAGATATTGTCATTGATTGACATAATCATGTCGGGCGACCGAAGTTGGATGTACCGACGTTTTGATCATGAAGCTTTAATGAATGAGTTTGGACTCGCGCCGAAATCATCCACTGTGGACTCGAACCGGCATCCACAAATTTAGAAAATAAATTAATCATGATGAGTTGATACATTTCACGTACGCATCGACGAGTCAAGTTATAGATTTACAAAACATTAGATCCGTTTGGGGGTTGTATGTTCGTGTAAACGAAGTAGATGATCTTTTATATGACACACGACCCTTGAATTTTCTCTAATTGGACAATTTGGGAACATAGTTCTTATTTGTATTGTACTTAGTTTTTTCTTTTAACCGATACTTATTCATAAATTTTGGCTATTGTATCTCCATTGTTCTCCGACACGCGCCCAAATGATATGCGTATTCGGAGAACTGTAGGGAGATGCTGCCGAAATTTAGAATAAAGTTAATGGTTAAAAGAAATATTTAATGCAATATGAATAACATGAATCCCGAATGGAATAGGATCATCTCACCTAAAGACATTAACTGAAGATATTGTCATTGATTGACATAATCATGTCGGGCGACCGAAGTTGGATGTACCGACGTTTTGATCATGAAGCTTTAATGAATGAGTTTGGACTCGCGCCGAAATCATCCACTGTGGACTCGAACCGGCATCCACAAATTTAGAAAATAAATTAATCATGATGAGTTGATACATTTCACGTACGCATCGACGAGTCAAGTTATAGATTTACAAAACATTAGATCCGTTTGGGGGTTGTATGTTCGTGTAAACGAAGTAGATGATCTTTTATATGACACACGACCCTTGAATTTTCTCTAATTGGACAATTTGGGAACATAGTTCTTATTTGTATTGTACTTAGTTTTTTCTTTTAACCGATACTTATTCATAAATTTTGGCTATTGTATCTCCATTGTTCTCCGACACGCGCCCAAATGATATG
This sequence comes from Canna indica, assembly GCA_034359265.1. NCBI lineage: Eukaryota > Viridiplantae > Streptophyta > Magnoliopsida > Zingiberales > Cannaceae > Canna > Canna indica. The sequence continues at coordinate 21,242,216 of CP136892.1, forward strand.
CGTATTCGGAGAACTGTAGGGAGATGCTGCCGAAATTTAGAATAAAGTTAATGGTTAAAAGAAATATTTAATGCAATATGAATAACATGAATCCCGAATGGAATAGGATCATCTCACCTAAAGACATTAACTGAAGATATTGTCATTGATTGACATAATCATGTCGGGCGACCGAAGTTGGATGTACCGACGTTTTGATCATGAAGCTTTAATGAATGAGTTTGGACTCGCGCCGAAATCATCCACTGTGGACTCGAACCGGCATCCACAAATTTAGAAAATAAATTAATCATGATGAGTTGATACATTTCACGTACGCATCGACGAGTCAAGTTATAGATTTACAAAACATTAGATCCGTTTGGGGGTTGTATGTTCGTGTAAACGAAGTAGATGATCTTTTATATGACACACGACCCTTGAATTTTCTCTAATTGGACAATTTGGGAACATAGTTCTTATTTGTATTGTACTTAGTTTTTTCTTTTAACCGATACTTATTCATAAATTTTGGCTATTGTATCTCCATTGTTCTCCGACACGCGCCCAAATGATATGCGTATTCGGAGAACTGTAGGGAGATGCTGCCGAAATTTAGAATAAAGTTAATGGTTAAAAGAAATATTTAATGCAATATGAATAACATGAATCCCGAATGGAATAGGATCATCTCACCTAAAGACATTAACTGAAGATATTGTCATTGATTGACATAATCATGTCGGGCGACCGAAGTTGGATGTACCGACGTTTTGATCATGAAGCTTTAATGAATGAGTTTGGACTCGCGCCGAAATCATCCACTGTGGACTCGAACCGGCATCCACAAATTTAGAAAATAAATTAATCATGATGAGTTGATACATTTCACGTACGCATCGACGAGTCAAGTTATAGATTTACAAAACATTAGATCCGTTTGGGGGTTGTATGTTCGTGTAAACGAAGTAGATGATCTTTTATATGACACACGACCCTTGAATTTTCTCTAATTGGACAATTTGGGAACATAGTTCTTATTTGTATTGTACTTAGTTTTTTCTTTTAACCGATACTTATTCATAAATTTTGGCTATTGTATCTCCATTGTTCTCCGACACGCGCCCAAATGATATGCGTATTCGGAGAACTGTAGGGAGATGCTGCCGAAATTTAGAATAAAGTTAATGGTTAAAAGAAATATTTAATGCAATATGAATAACATGAATCCCGAATGGAATAGGATCATCTCACCTAAAGACATTAACTGAAGATATTGTCATTGATTGACATAATCATGTCGGGCGACCGAAGTTGGATGTACCGACGTTTTGATCATGAAGCTTTAATGAATGAGTTTGGACTCGCGCCGAAATCATCCACTGTGGACTCGAACCGGCATCCACAAATTTAGAAAATAAATTAATCATGATGAGTTGATACATTTCACGTACGCATCGACGAGTCAAGTTATAGATTTACAAAACATTAGATCCGTTTGGGGGTTGTATGTTCGTGTAAACGAAGTAGATGATCTTTTATATGACACACGACCCTTGAATTTTCTCTAATTGGACAATTTGGGAACATAGTTCTTATTTGTATTGTACTTAGTTTTTTCTTTTAACCGATACTTATTCATAAATTTTGGCTATTGTATCTCCATTGTTCTCCGACACGCGCCCAAATGATATGCGTATTCGGAGAACTGTAGGGAGATGCTGCCGAAATTTAGAATAAAGTTAATGGTTAAAAGAAATATTTAATGCAATATGAATAACATGAATCCCGAATGGAATAGGATCATCTCACCTAAAGACATTAACTGAAGATATTGTCATTGATTGACATAATCATGTCGGGCGACCGAAGTTGGATGTACCGACGTTTTGATCATGAAGCTTTAATGAATGAGTTTCGATTAGGCGTAACTTACTTCCTAAATTTTGCCTATTCGTATCGGAAATTCATTAGCGGTGACAAAATCCAATGTCTGTGCTGCATTTGCACGAATGCATGATTTTTGGATCGGGAAACTATCACTCTGCATCTCTATAGCAAAGGATATTTTCAATGGACTAGCTTGTCATGAGGAGTCACGTGAAGTCGGGACGTCGAGCAATCCTATCGTTCAGACACATGGTGAATCTTCTTCTGTTGGTGTTTCTTCATCCAGTTCATCTAATCCATATAGAACTATGATACTTGGTAATCTTGGAGATCAATTCCACTTGAATGATAATGTCGAGCGGCCAATTACTAAGACGTCAGTGCCACCAGATAAAGAATGTAAGGTAGAGATTGAATTGCCGAATAAAGAAGTCGTACAATTTTACGAGATGTTGAAAGCTACTGATGAACATTTGTATGAGAATTATCCTAAATACACTAGGTTTTCGACAATGACGCAACTCCTAAACATCAAGGTCGACTATAATATCAGCGGGGTTACATTTGATCAGATTGCAGGATTGATTAATGGAATACTACCTACGAATAACAAGTTTGAGACAACTTTTTTTATAAGACTAAAAAGTTGATGATAAAATTAGGGGCTTGGGTACGAAAAAATACACGCGTCGCCAAATAACTATATTTTATATTATAAAGAAAATGCGCAGTTGGATAAATGCCCAGTATGTGAACATCCTCGTTACAAGGAGAAGAAATTGATCCGACAAAAAAATATCTCGTTTAAGCTGCTTCGGTATTTTCCCCTAACACCGAGGCTTCAAGGATTATTCATATCGGAAAAGACTGCCCCCTATATGAGTTGGCATTCAAGAAGTCGTGATGATACAGTAATGACTCATTCATCCGACAGTGAAGCACGAAAATATTTGGATAGATGTTCTCCTTCATTTGCTAGGGATATTAGAAGTGTCAGATTGGGTTGTGCACGTATGGTTTTAATCTGTATGGTCATTCGACAACTCCTTATTCAGTTTGGCCAGTTCTGCTAATAGTTTATAATTTGTCATTGTCAATGTGTATGAAAGATGATTTTTATTTATATTTTGATGATTATTTCGGGTCCTAAGGGTCCGCGAAAAGAAATTGACGTGTTTCTCATACCCCTAACAGATGAATTGAAAACATTATGGACTAAGGGGGTTGTCACTTATGATTGTCACCGGAAGCAAAACTTCACTTTAAAAGCTACAGTCTTGTGGACAATCAATGATTTTTTGACCTACGACATGTTGTCTAGTTGGAGCACTCACGGCCGACTCTCTTATCTATATTGTATGGAACACTCTAAATCATTCAGTCTTCACAACGGACGAAAAATCTCATTATTTGATTGTCATTGTCGATTCCTACCAGCTAACCATCAGTATTGAAGGAATCGTAATAAATTTACTAAGGGCGGAGTCGAAAGAGATGAGCCACCACCGATGTTGTCTGGTGAACAGATGCTAGCACGTGTTTCATTGCTTCCAGAGATTACTTTTGGTCGAAATGATAGAGTGTCGGGCTTTGGTCAAACACATAACTGGGTGGAAAAAAATATCTTTTGGAAATTGTCGTATTGGAGTTCATTACTGATTTGACATAATTTGGATGTCATGCACATTGAGAAAAATGTGTTTGATAATATTTTTAACACTTTGATGGATGTTTTCGGGAAAACTAAAGATAATGTCAAGGCCTGATATGATTTGAAAATACATTGTAAGAGGCTGGAGTTGGAGTTACAAGAGGTCAACGGACGATATCTGAAGCCAAAAGCCCAGTATGTATTAAATAAACAACATATGAAAAATGTTTGTCAATTGATCAAAGAACTCAGATTACCCAATGGATATGCCTCAAACTTATCTCGATGTGTGAACGTCGATGATTGCAAAATATCATTAGGGATGAGGAGCCACAATTGCCATGTATTCATGCAGAGATTGCTTTCGATTGCATTTTGAGATCTTCTACCTGATAATATTTGGGGTCTGTTGACTGAATTAAGTATATTTTTTAGAAACATTTGTGCAAATGTCCTTCGAGTCGAAGATATGTCAGCACTTGAAAGTAATATTGTCGAAATTATATGCAAGCTGGAGCAATTTTTTCCTCCTGCCTTTTTGGACTCGATGGAGCATCTACCGATACACTTGGCATACGAGGCACGAGTTGATGGCCCCATTCAATACCGATGGATGTACTTATTTAAAAGATACATGAATCGATTGAAGAAAAAAGTAAAGAACACCGCAGTTGTTGAAAGATCAATATCTAAATCGTATATCATCCAAGAAATTTCAACATTTTGCTCATTTTACTTTGAATCGACCGTGCAGACAAGATTTGATCATCTTCTACGTAATGATGATGGGGGAGTTCGACATTCAAATGGTCGTTTAAATATATTCTATCACACTGATTGTACTTTTGGTTCTCGTCCGTCTTGACACTTAAGCGACAAAGAGTATCATTTCGCACAATTATGCGTATTACTTAATTATCTATAGATTGAACGATTCGTTGAAATATTTGACATTGAGATGGTGCAAAAATACTCTATTCACAACGATCAGGATTTGGATACATTAAGGTGATTTCCCTACTTGGATTCGGGCTTACAGCAAAGATCACAGAGCTGAAATAGATGAGAAAATATTTGAGTTTGTTAGTGGACCGTCGCGACTAGTGTCGTGTTATAGCGGTTATTTTGTTAATGGGTATAAATTTCACACGATTGAATATGCATTTACAAAAAATACTATAAATGTCGGGGTCTGCGTAAAAGGACAACGTATGTTGAATGTGATATGATTTTTTATGGATTGTTGGAAGAAGTGATATAATTGCACTACTTCGACTTGAAATCAGTTATCCTATTTAAATATCATTGGTTCCATACAATAGATAGAGGCATGAAAGTTCATCCAAAATACAAACTTGTGGATGTTAATTACAAATCGAAATTAGCAACAAATGAGTCTTTTATATTGGCATCACAAGCCGAACAAGTATATTATGCGAAGTATCTGACTCGAAATAAAGATAGAACATATTGGTGTGTAGTTTGTAAGACTAAAGCTAGAGAAAGAATTGATCTGATAGAGGAAGAAAATAAGCCGATACCTGATCTGATAGATGATTTCTATCAAGAAGAGGATCCTCCCGCAATAGACAGTATTATTCCAATACTCGAGGATGCGGACATAGAGTTAGTTCAATTAGAAGTTGAATATATTGATGATGATGATCATGAAGTTGAGGAAGGTGGAGATCATGAAGAAGTAGAATTTGAAGAAGATGAATAAGAAGAATTCGAAGACTATTACTCGGATGATGAGGAATAATTGTAAAGTATATCTTCCATTAAATCTATCTCTACTATATATAATCTAATTATATGCTTATTCGACAGCTATGGTGGGTCGAGGTTATCGCCGGACGAGAGTTTCAGAGTCTCCGATCGGTGAAACTCCAAATTTTTCCGCACTTGCTCCTGTCGTTGATCCTCCTACCGCTGATCCTCCTGTCGTCGAGGCTAGTTCATCCTAACGCAGGCGACCACGCGAGCCAAACAGGTGGCAGCCTCCACCAACCATGGAGTCACGTAGACTTATTAGTGTGATTGGGGAACGGTAATGTATTATGAATTATTAATTATATATAATTTATTATATCATAATATAATATTGTACTTTATTTTTGTTGTGCAGGTCCGAGCAGGAGGATGTCCCCAAGACTATATCGGGGACGATGCAATCATTTGGACTCTAGTAGAATATGGGAGTTTCACACGAAGTTTATGGCTTGGCTCTGGAAAATGATATTATCTTGGGCAAAAGAAAAGAAAAAAAGAAGAAGAGCTTCTTGTATCCACCGACTGTACATGCATGGGGCATGGCGCCCCATGTGGTCTCACATGCCCCGTGAGCACATGGACATGCTCTGGCGCGAGTTTTAGGTACGTATTTAAAAATTTTATATACATGATAATTAATATTGGTACTGACATTATTATTTTGCAGGCTCGCTATACATGGCCAGAGGACCAGAGGTCCTTCATTTACATTGCGTGGGAGGCCATTTTTCGATAGAGGTACAACGGCCAGCTGGGGCAAGTCCGGACACAAGCGATGGTGAGCTGGGACCACAAACATAGCTGAGACTCGAGGATACGACCCCGATTGGATTACTCTAGATATCTGGGATCATCTCGTGGCGGTATGGTCGACGGAGCGATGGTAGGAAGTATCTCGGACTGCGGCTAGAAATCGCATGTCCAAGGGAGGAACGCGTCATACTAGCGGGTTTATTTCATTTGTAGTGCACACAAGACGTATGGTAAGTATTATACCTTATTTTGAATTATATATGTATTTGTTTTGTAAATGTAGACGACGGTGCTGTCTGACGGGTGTGTCCAGCGACCCTCCTCAATGGACTTGTTCGAGCGGACCCACCGTCGAAGACATGGGGAGGGGGAGTACATCAACACTCGTGCTGCAGTCATCATGGTAAGTATATTTGTTTCAATTATGCATTATTTATTTATAATTTAACTTTTAGGAAAAATATGAAACAAAAATACAAACTCGTGTAGGAGACCTAGACTCAGACGGTGACATAGCGCGGGGGCACCCCCGAGGACTTTGACGTGGGAGCATGGGTCGAGGCTGCAGGAGACTGGGACCACAGCCACGTCTATGGCTTTGCAGACAGTGGCCATGCGCAAGCCATGCTCGGGCCACTTGGGGCACCGACCCCTCCGATCGCTGGTGAGCGGCCCTCCACCTCCCAGGCTCATTATCAGAGAAACATGATAGCGAAACTGGAGGAGACGGTCGCGTGTCAGAGTGAGATGATGGAGCGTCAGAGTCAAATGATGGTGGAGATGCATGCTATGTATGTTACACAATATCTCAGCTCATACCGGAGTTGGCATGCCTTCGACATCAGATCCATTGTCCTTGACCCAGTCCACGCTAGTGTAAACTCAAGCACTCCAGACCCCGCCGTATGATCCCGACCATCCTCCACCACCGTAGTAAAATTTTATCTTGTTTTGTGACTTGACTTGACTTGACTTGTTACTTGGATATTGATCATTTTGATACTGTTGACTTACTTGACTTGAGACTTACGATAGTTTTGATCGTATCGTGTTGATACGATAATTTTGATTCGTATCGTGTTGATACGATTGTTTTGATTTCATATAGTTTTTATACGATTATGGATATAAATTATAAATATAATTGTTTTGATATATATCTGTGTGTGGATGTGGATGTTTGTATGTATATCTAGATGTGGATGTGTGTATGGTGGGTGTGTGAGTTATGTATCAGGATTTATATAAATGTATCAATGAAAAATTCCAATTTTCAAACTTTTCAGTTACAGGTTAACAATATCAGCAACGGCTTTCCCACTATCGTTCGTTTCACAGCCGTCACTGGAAGCATATTATATTTCCTAGGCCACAACCTCAGAGCTGTTGCTGATGACCTACAACAATGGCTTAGCAACAGCCTTTCAGCAATGGCTTTATGCCGACTGACGAGCCGTTGTTGATATCAATATCCGCAACAGTCGATCAGCCGTTGCAAAATCGTGGCTGATAAAAATATCAGCAACAGGGGCGAGCCGTTATTGAGTCGTGGCTGATAATGATATCAGCAACAGCGGCAGGCTGCTATTGGGCCATACGTGGCTGATGACATATTAGCAACGACAAGAGCGGTCATTACTGATGCGTTGCTAAGTTATCAGTGACGCGCTCTTCTACCATGGCCGCGTTGCAACGGGTCGGGCCGTGGCTCGCCGTTGTTGATGGTATTCTAATAGTGTATGTCAAAAGATGGAGCAAGCGCCAGAGATTCTTCGAAGTCTCACAACAACATCTCAAGTCGCTACATAGCTCGAAAGTCATCTGGCCATTCCACAAATGGGACATCGACCTCCTCGGCCTGTTCCCTCGAGCACTAGAAGATATCAATTTGTTGGCCTAAGGTTTTTAACATTGATCTTAATCTCGGTTTTGATGATAACAAACATGGAACTAATGTTTGAGTGAAAAATAGATTCATGTTCCATATCGGTTTGCGTGCGTCGTCCGCGATCAAAAAATAAGAGAAATTGGAGAAATCAACAAGAACGCTCGTCGGCACTCGAGATTCATCGAGAAGATAGAGTCTAGGTTTAGGGTGTCTAGATTTATCGTAATTTCCTCTATTTGATGCGTAAGGACCCTAAAAATAGAAACATGAAACTTGGAAATCAGCAAATCAAAAAAAATCAACAAACTACCCAAGTTATTGATCGACACTCGATCGATGGCCAATCGACCAACAATTGACCGTCTGGACACTATGTTGTCCAATAAGTTTTCAGTCGACCCTTGATCGATTTGATATTTTGCAAAGCCTTCTTGAGCCATTTCATTCTTAATCATAGTTTTGGTGTTGAAACATTGATCTTGCCTTTGAACCATTAAGATTCATCTTCTCAAAGGCATCAAAGAGGACTAGGGAGTTTCTTTTGGAGCTAAGTACTCTTTTATTTGTTTATTGCTCCATTTATATTGTATTTTGTGCTTTATTTCTTTGTATTTCTAAGTGTGAAGACCTAGGTTGTAGGTCTTGTGAGTTTGGTGGTAGCATTGGTGTTGATGCATTAAGTCCACTCTTGTAATCTAGGATTAGAGTGTCCTTAGGAGAGAGTGAGGTGGGAGAGTGCTCTCGATAGGAAGTCAGAGACTTCCGGGTGTGGAAGTGACTTCAGTGTGAGAGCGGAGACTTTTCGGGGGAAAATTCTTATTGTAAGGAACTTTAATCTTGTGGATAGCAAGTGAAATCCTAAGTGAATGATTTGGTAGTGGAGTAGACATTGGGGCTGAACCACTATAAATCATTGTGTTAACATTGATATTTTATTTGTGTTTAATTGTCTTATTTATTGCTTCCACATTTATTATTTAAATTGAGAATTTCCTAAGTAATCAAGATTTGATTAAAATTGAAATTAGGCTTGAGATTTTAGTTAACACACTATTCACCTCCCCTCTAGTGTAGGCCATTCGACTTACACAATTATCTGGTGGTAGCGATCGACTACGTACTTCACCAAATGGATAGAGGCCGAGCCCATATATCCTCAATTGCGACCGAGAAGGTTCGAAAGTTCGTAAGGAAGAACATTATTTGCAGGTACGACATACCCTGCGAGCTCGTCAACGATAACGTGACGCAATTTACAAATCAACGGTTTCGATAATTTTGCTCGGACCTTGGTATTCGACAACTTTTCTCATCAGTAGAGCACCCGCAAACCAATATATAGCCTGGCCGAGGCAGCCAACAAGGTCATCCTAGCAGAGCTTAGAAAGAAGTTTGACCAAGTCAAGGGGCACTGGGCCAAAGAGCTGCACGAAGTGCTATGGAGCTACAATACAACTGCTAAATCCTCCATTCTCGAAACTCCCTATAGGCTCGTTTATGGAGCAGAGGCCATGATTTTCGTCGAGATCGCAGAGCCCAACCTTTGTAGAACAACTTTTGAGGAACAAAATAATTCAAAAACTCGTCAGAATTAGGGAAGAAGGTATGAAACTTAGAATAGCTCAGAAATATAACCGAGGTCCTCGGAAAAGGCACCTACAAAATTGTTGAACTTTTCGAACGAGAACTCTCACAATCATGGAACGTGGCCTCCCTATGGGTCTACTACAGTTAAACTTTCTCCCTTAAACTATACGTGGTCGGTGTACTTTTTTTCCTTCATGATAATTTTTTTTTTTCATCGTATTCTCCCCTTAAAAGATTTTAACGAGGCACCACCATACATAAGCCGAGCATATCACTAGGTAGGACACGATGTACTATTACTATGACAGTTATCATGTGAAACAATACTACAAAAAAAAAAAGAGGCAAAAATATGCCCTTTGAAACTAGTACCAGTTTGTGATGTCCATTTTCAAAAATAGGTGTCAATTACTTATTGGCGTTAATTTCCCTCATTAATCCTATATTATTGTAAAAAACATTTGAGTCTGATCAAAGTTTTATAAATACAATAACATATGAAATTGTTTATTAACTCAAATTTGGAGAGATTAATCCAAATCAAAATTAAACAATAATTTTTTCCTAATCTAAATTTTAGAGGTGTCCTAATTTATTCAGAATTTATTTGCTTCCTGCATCTGAATTTTGATTTCATCATCTAACTAATGTTGATTCTTTAATTAAATATGAGGCTGGTTTTCTATAATATTTTAATAATGTAAATAAGTCATATGTGTAAAAAAATTTGACCTATTTGACCCTTGACTGATTGGTCAATCTGGATTATAATTTTGATTGAGTTTAAAAATATTGATAATAAGAGGGACTAATATACAGTTTGGAGGGAAAATTTGAATGCTGATAGGGTAAGCTTGTCCTACAAGTTGTCCTTTGTTTAAGGTTGGATGGATTAGCTAGGACCTGACATTATTGGGATGAATGACCATAAATTAATAAACCTTTTCCAAGCCCTTGTCACCGGAATCTTACACCTTTTTCAAACCCTCAAAGTTATATTACTCTTTTTATATATAATTAATTATATTTGTTTGTTTTTTTCAACAATGTTTCAAATAAATTTAGATATTTGTGACAATGATGGGCTCAATAAATAAATAAATAAACCTCTTCCAACAACCTTAAAATAATCAAATACATATCATGAACTAAACCTAATCTATTAATTATAATGAAATTTACTTATCCTCCTCCGTCAATTAAATTAATTTTTGTAATTTACTCAAAATTAATTTTACTAGCACAAAGGGGAAGGTATAATTAACTACCATTTTTATGTATTCAATTCTATTAAAAAATAAAAAAATATACTAAATATATAAACTACGCCAGAAACATGCAACATGTGATAAATTCACTCTAGAAAATTTAGCATTTATCTTGAATTTATTAACACTACACCAAACTCTCGAAATAATGACGTTTAATTTTTTACGTCCGAAGAAGCGTCAAAATATCTAAAGAAGGCGAGCAACAAAAGTCTATACATATCGACGTCTAATATAGACGTCGATATGTAAAAGTTAATAATTTGACGCGGCCGCCGTTTATCCGGCAAAACGGCGTCTTTTTTACGTCGAAACGCTTCAGATTAAAGGCGTCGAAACATTTCGACGGAACATGGCGTCGAAACACCAGCGTCGAAATGTTTCGACACAGCGCTGACGTCGAAATAATTCGACGCCAGCTGACGTCGAAACATTTCGTCGCCAGTGTTTCGACGCGCGCTGGCGTCGAAATGTTTCGATGCCTCACGGTCGTCGAAGCATCGCCTCACGGGTTGAAAACTTTCGACCCGTGAGCGTACGAATCGTACGGTCTGCAGCTGAAATTTATTTTCAGCTGCAGAACCGTATGGTAATATATATATATATATTACCGCTACTGTTGCAGTTTTTATTAAAAATTTTAATATTTAATTTTGTTTATAAAACCTCTCTTTACCTCTCGTTTGTCTCTCCCGCCGTCTCTCCCGCTACTTTTTCCCCTCCCCGTCTCCTCTATTTTCCTTCGATAAAACCAGCCTTTCTCCTCCGATAAATTCAGTAGTCGCGCTCACACTACTCCGGTGAAATCAACTTTTTTCCTCCAGTGAAACAAGCTCAATACTCAGGTGGTTTTAATTTCTTCAATTTACACCCAGGTTAGTATAGAATAATTTATTTATGATTTTATTTTTTATATCAAGTTCAAGTAAAATTTTATTTATGATATTTTATGTAAGAATCCCTCGTTGATTAGAAGATAACTTTTTTCTCTCTAATTTTCTTTTTTATTTGTTCTTTTGATCTATTTTACATGGATAGCATTTCATGTTCTCTTCACGGCAGATGTCAAGCATTAATTATTTTCATGCCTACATAATCTACCTTCTTATACAACATTGGTCTCCCATATGTAAAAAAAAACTATTTTACAAGATTCAGGTAAATTATAACTTTTGTTTACACCAAATGAATTCAAAGCGCGCGATTTTCGGGACAACAAAAGGTTTTGGACCTGTTTATTGTACGAAAAAGCATATTGCAAATAAGTTTAATTCACACAAGCCATGACTTAAGATTTTAATTAGCAGCACACAGCAAACCAAATACATCAAGGATTCCAAAGAGGTTTAATTCATTTCTTCACACATATGTCATGCCCGAAAAATCAAATGCAGATATTTTTAAAATGTCCTTATTATAATTATTATTATTATTGTTATTATTATTTAAACTTATATTAGAGTATAATTAATTAGAATAACCAAATTTAGAATTTATTAAACTTGTCTTGATCCGAAGAATGCACTTTTTATTTATTTAATATCATATGTTTCTCAATTTGATATTTTTTATTTATTTAATATAGATTTGTGTTATCTTAATTTATCTTTCTTAATTATGATAGGCTGGATAAAATAATTTGGTTGTTCAAATTTTGAGATGTATAATTTTCTACCAAGAGCTTAGCCCCGTTCGAGAAATATTTATTGATTTTATAAATTTACAGCTTCTTCTGTGTATACACTTAATCCCGATCAATTAATTATGGTGGCACCTTTTCTGATTGGGATCAAAGTCATGATGGCGGCCACATATTATACTCACGTTTTATGGGGTTACTAGTGCGTGATTTTACATTCTTATCGTTGATGCCTGACCCTTGGAATCAAATTTCTTCCATATATAAGAATAGATTATGGGAGTAATTATTGGTATGTTATGAATTTATGTTAGATTGCATTATTTGGTTGTGTGAAACTATATATTAAATATATATTTTGGGGTCAAACTAATATCATTTATAAATGCAGAGATATTTTTTGATCCCTACTGAGAACAGGGATCGTATTTTTCGCACTACTATGGCGGCCTTTGACAGAAAATTTAAAAATTATAAACTTATATTAAAAAGAAAATATTTTAAAATTGAAGAGTCAAACGAGGAAAATCTTGCACGTCGACCACGAAATGTTAGTAGGGAATTATGGATAAGAATGGTCGACTATTGGCATTCTTCAGCTAGTCAGGTAAGAATTTATATTTTGATACTTGCAATATTTGTTTTATAATTATAATTAAATATGACAGGCTGCATCTAAACGGGATCGAAGGGCAAGAAGTGCAACTTAAGATTGCATACATACTAGTGGTGCGACCCCTTACATTCAAAGACGTGCTGATTTTGTAAGTAGTTTAGTAAATAATTTATAATTTATTTATTTTTATTTTTAATATCATTTAAATAATTCATTATTATTTACATTGTGTGAAGCGGGTGCACATGATAGAGAGCCCAGTGAGCTTGAAGTATAAGAACAACACATCGTCGTAGAAGCGGAGAAGGATATGTACGCGAAGATGCAGCTCAATTTATGGATATGTACGCGAATGATTTAAATTAATATTTTTTAAATTTATAATCTATTCTTTGAAATGTAGGCCACTGCTGAATGAACACTTAATGAGCGACTTAAGACCAATCCAACAACATAGCGAGTTCAACTCGAGAACCAAGTATATCGGGAAATATCTGGTCCCGGACATCATTCTCGAGTTCGCCAACAAGGGATTGGAGTCACACCAAGTCAATTTTATGAACAGCAGCGACAACTTTTTGTTGCACCTTCCCACGATGCAAGATATGACGAGCTTCGACGACAACAAGAGGCTGCAATGAAAGAAATGCAGCAAAAATATGATGTTGAGATGAGGGAGGTTCAACAAAGACTCAACAGAATTGAGCAGATGGGACTTCAATATCAATTTGATAGTTCATCGTCACAGGGGCTAAATCCAATTATTAATCAAGCTAATTTGTTTTCCTCACCAATTGATTATGTATATATTTATTTAATTTATTTGTAGTTGATTTTTTTAGCATTGTAATTAATTAAATATATTTTTCTAACAGAGTCGATTGTGTGTTCCTAAAAGTCTTCCTCATGAAATACCGCCGGCTAATATCAGAGAAGGTACAAGTAAAGATCTATTTCTAAACTGTAAGTAAATTTATATATTGTAATACTGAATATTTTAATTAATTGCTAATATTCAAATTTATATGTTTATAATTGATATTGATGTATAGATAGAGATGTCGATCCATATAAAGAAGACGATGAGGAAGAACAAGAAGATGAGGAGGAGCAGGAGGAAATGGACGATGAAGATTAAATTATTTAATTTTATTTGTAAACAAAATTATTGTTAGTTCTTCTCTGTATTATTGTTTTAATCAAATTTTGTATTACTATTTTAATCAAATGAGATTATTAATTTAATGTCTAATTTGATTAATGGTTAGAGGTAATTTGATTAATGTGTAATTAGAAAATTTAATTTATTAAATTTAAATTAATTAGCTAATTAATATATTAATTATTTGTTACGAGTATATTAATTACGCGGTTAACGAAATTTTATTTTTTAAAAAAAATAAAAAGGGCGGCCATATTGACGCCAGTGAAGGCGTCAATATGGTTAGCATATTGATGCCACATATTGACGTCAAAGGCGTCAATATATTGGCATCAATATACTTTCCTCGTTCGTCGACGTCGAACTTTTCGATGGTAAAAGATGTCGAATTTTAAATATTGACGCCTAACTTTTCGACGGTAGACGACGTCGAATTTTAAATATTGACGCCTCTTTTCGACAGTACACGATGTCGAAATTTAAATATTGACGCCTCTGCAGGCGTCAATATTTAAAATTCAGCGTTGGTTGTTTGACACACGTTTCCGACGAATTTACTGCCGTCAATATGCAAATATGTACTCCTACTGACGTCAAAATTTATATGTAATTTGCCGTCAAAATTCAAACGATGTGTTGTAGTATAAGATTATTATGCTAAAGGACAATTTTGTACTGCATATGAGAAAAACAAATTGCATGGGAGGCCTGCTGTAAAAATTCAAAACAAGAGTATATACATGCAGTAAAAAGTTATTAGAATTACTCAAACAAATTAGCATCCTTTAAATGAATTTATCCATCAAATAATATTGTCAGAAAATAAGCTGATTAAGAATTGTGGCCATGATTGAACAAAAATTCTATAAAAAAAAAATCATCCCGAGTACAGTGGGGGATTCCTGAAGCGATGACGTCCGCAATGGATATAACAGTACAGCTTGAGATCCCCCCTTCTGCTGCTTCTGCTTTCTCTTTCTCATTGGGGGAGAAGAGAAGGCAGCAGCAGCAGCTGTAGCTGTTGCACTTTGAGACTCGAGAGAGATGATGAATAAAGCGAACAGCGCATATGGACAAAGGACAAGAGGTCAAGAGGAATTGAAGAGAGGAGCGCAAATATTGAGGTAAGAGAGTGATGATGATGCAAGCATTCATAAGGTTTAATTGGAGTTTGTTTGTTTGCACAGTCTCCCAAACTCTCTCATCAATCAAATCAAAACCTAATCATTACTAAAAAGAAACCTAGCTAATATTATCAGGTCAGCATCATCAACCTGCTGCCGCTGCTGGCTGCTGCTGAGTAGCTGGTTTTTGCAGACCTCTCACATGATCTTTTACATTTCTAGCATCAAACTTTCAAATTAATTCCTTGCATACTATAATCTTTCACATGGTCTTACAACTTCTTGAATGTATTCTCATGGAAAGAGAAGCAAACGATATGGTATGAGTTTTTTGAAAAAAAATGAGTTGGTGAAGATGGAACTAAATCTGAAGACTCAAATAAACCAAGAAAGGATATAAAAGTTAAGACCGTCTATGTAGGTAGATTGAACAAACAATACCCTTATCTATTACCATCAGGCATCAACTTTCTTTAATTATCATTCATTTGAATTCAATATTGTTTATATATACTAGCTTGACTTTCATATATGAGGCACCATCATCAATGGCCTAATAATAATCATATTAAAGTACCTTTTACCACTATCAAAGATCAATAGACACATAGTACGATGCAGTAAATATGTTTTTTCAGGAGCTCAATCATTGATGTCCTTAGTCTAAAATAAATCTTCATCCCTCAAATACATGTGTACCCTCAATATGCTCATACGCATGCAAACGTTTGCGTGCCAGGTGTACTCCTATGGAGCACATTCACAATGCACATTTGCTCATCAATAAGCAATACCAGATCCGAGCCCACCCATGCATGGTGACTGTCATGCCTCAGTTCATTGCAAGGAATTAAACTAGCCTTCAAAGATAGAATGGAATCTAGAATTAAACTAAGTCATCGGTCTGTAACAGTACCAGTTGACCTAGAGATCAGCTTTGACTAAGATTTGAACATGATCATGTCTCTGTATTGCCCAGGAAACAAAGCAAGGCATATTTATGTTTGCTTAAGCCAAATTTAAATGTTCAAGCTGCATCGTTTTTACCATGCATGCACGCCAATTCAAACCAGTCCAACACATGAAACATCAAATTCCTAAACTCGAAAGGAAGCAGTGCATCATTTCCTAAAGAGGATGACACTTGTCAATCACATTCTCCAATCCATTTACATTGAAACCACACAACAAGATCTTGTGATCATAACAGGAACAGAAAGGATCAAATTGAGGAGGAATTATTCCTTTAGATCTTCGATTTTAATGCACTACCACTTCCTCTGCAAGTAGTAGAACTCCGACGACCTGTCAAGCTTCCCAACAACAGCATTCTTGAAGCTGAAAGCTTCCTCCTGCGCTCGCGAGCTCGACCTCTGCATTCCAGCTCTGCCGAAACCAGCCGCCATTGACTCCACCGCCACCTCACTCAGAGGCATCCTCTTCCTCGTTCCCGCCGGCTCCGGCCGCTGCTTCGGGGCGCTCTGCGACCTCAATTTCGCCTCGAATGACTGCGTCTTTGCCATGTAGCTGGGGCAGCTCGGACCGTTCAAAAACCGGCGCAGAACTCCGTCTTCGTCCACCACCATGTCGCCGGAACAATTCATGCACCGGGGAGTGCTCTGTGCTGTCACGGACAACCGGCCTTTCTCGCCGCCGAGCCACCACTCGCTCTCCTGGGTGGTTCTGCACTCGGGGATGGAGATTCTCGCTGGAATCTGAGACGGGAGTGGAGAGGACATCGAAATGGAATACAAGTCGTCGGACGGATCCGAAACAGAGGGGTTGCTCCGCAGGGAAGATCTCGATCTCGGTCGACCATTGTCCACCTCGACGATCTTTGGGCTCCTGTCAAAGGTGTTCGACGAAATGTCGAAGCACGCGGAGAGGCGCCTGCTGTGGAAGGACGGCATGCACTCGCTCTTCGTCTCATCCAATCTTTCCTGTAATCGAACACAAATGGAAGCAAACCGTGTAAATTGGCTATTAATTTGATCACCATTTGAAAGCAGTGTGTATAATTCAAAGCGCACCAGAGAGCGCCGAGGGCGGAACTCTATCTGAAATCTTCGGTCATTTGGGAGCAGAGATCGAGCTCGCTGAGCTCGGACGGCAGCCTGAGCTCTGATGAGAGCCTGCATGCTGTGGAGAGTCGCCGCCGCTTGCTTTCGTACAAGATATCCTCTCACCAAAGCTTGTAACTTCACTAGCGCTTTCAAAGCTCTGAAGGCTTTCTTTGCCTGCCCAATGTTCAACGAGATGAGATGTAGTGCAAAATAGGAGAAGCATCTCTGCAATTTGAACAAGAACTAATCGAGCAGCGAAAGGAGCAAATGAAGTCGAACTGGTTTCCATACCAAGTATCTCCTGAATGCTGCCTGGATTTTGACAGCCGCCGTAGCGGGCTGTTCGTGGCAGCTTCCGTAGACCGCCGCGCCCCTCCCTTGGTTCGTAAGCCGGACGACCGCGACGGCGGCTTGTGCGGCCGCGACCGCTGCGTCGGCAGCGGCGGCCGTGGCAGCGGCCACGGCAATGGCGTGCTTGCTCTGCTCTCTGTCGCTTTCTGCGCAAAAGGACCGAAGCCACGCCGCCTCGACCGCCGCCGCCGTTGCAGCGTTCTGCCCCAGCACCACATCGCCGGAGTCCCTCGTCGATTTCCCAAAACTCCACCTTTTCTTCTCCTTCCTGTCCTCACCGCCGCCGCCGCCGCCGCCGTAGCCCCCGTAGTCCTTGGAATCCTTGCTGTCCTTTTTCCCACCCCAAAGGCTCCGCAGCCACCGCGTCGCTCGCCCCATTTGCCGGCCGCCGAAATCTGACAACGAGTCTGGCTTCGGGGTCCTGCAGGGATCATAGGAGCTCAAGAGATGTGAATGGAGCAATCACTCGAGCAGAAAAGAACAAAAGAACAGCGAATCCCATTACCGATGAGGTGGTAAGAAAGCTCGAAAAGAGGGGATTCAAGTTTTTTTTAAAAAAGATTCTTCAAAAAACACAAGGATGAATCAAAAGAAGAAGAATTGGGCCATATAAGATGGTAAGATCGGATCTTTTTCAAAAAGAAAGGTCTGAGACAGTGAGACCCCTCGTGAAGAAGGGCATTACAAGACAAAGAGGCGAATAAACTGGATTAAACTAATAAAGCTCACAGGTGGAATATCCATTACACAACAAAGGCGCAGAGCACATGAAGGGAGCGAGGCGAATCAATGGCGTTCGAATTCAAAAGTTGAAGGCCAAGGAAGCGTCTTTTCTCCGCCTCAGCTTACCAAATATTCTCCACCGCCAAGCACTAAAAGACGCGGAAGGATCGAAGAAAGCAGAGAAAGATTGGATTTTTCCTCAACCAGTGCGCCCCTGGCTCTCCAACTGAAAAGAAAGAGAAAATTAAAGCTTGGAAAGGCCACCGAGAAGACGCCGCCGTGAATGAGGAGGAAGAGGAAAGAGAGATAGAAAGACCTAGCAAGGTCCGGGCTTTCCTTGCCAAATCCCTGCAAAGTGCAAACGTACAACTTGCACAAGAAAAGATAGCTTACTTCAGTTCAAAAAAGCTTCCATTTCTCCCCTACTCTTTCTGCCTCTTCTTCTTCTCCAGTCCCTAATTCTAGCCTTTAATCACTCAAGGAATCTAAAACTGGGAAGCACAGTGACAACTCCCACTTCTCTCTATTCCTTCACAAAGCCACTGACAGAGCTTTTAATAAGCCTGAGCTTGGATTCATGACGGATGCAGTGTTTCGAACCACGATCTGCTACTCTTTGGCAAAGTTCGCAGCTTTTCTTCCTCACACAAGGAGCTGCGCTTAAAGGACGAGATGTTAATTCTTACGGCAGAGAGCCAGAGAGGGGAGAACGAAGGAAGCCCCGGTCCGGTCATTCCTCTAAATCTGCCACGAAGATGTTATATAGACGTCATCACCATATAAACAAGGATAAATGAAATCGAATGAGATCTCGAAACAGCGGTACTCTGAAGTAGAGGTGGCAACCGGGAAACCTAACCAGCCCGAAAGTTTTAAATTTTAGATATAAAAAATTAAATAATATAAAATTTACTATTAATAAATTAATAATTAATATATGAAGATAATTATATATTTGTATATAAAATTTTTAAAAATATTTTTTCTCAAAAGATATTATATATATATATTTTTCATGGATATTTAAATTTTATAATTCTAACATTTGGTTTGACCAATTATTTTACTTCCTGAGTTTCGTCTTCTCATGGCAATGAAAATGTATCATTTCTATTGTCTCTACACTATTATCTTTCCTTCATTAGAATCGTATTTTCTACGCTAAAACAAAACTACGAAGCTAATATATATATAGACTTAATTAGTAAATTATGTGTAATGATAGAAATCGTAGATAGATTTTAGCTTGTGATTTCTACCATGTTAAAATATATACCAAAGTTGTTTACTTCTTTTTTTGAACGATCATGTTCTATATAAAAAGATAATTTATTTAATTGCTAGATTTTGATAATAAAAAATTCTTACCTCTAAGTACTTAACTAGATGAACATACTTATTAGTAATTTTGTGGCCGCCTCTAGAGCTTGATCTAAATGAGAGAGACGTTGATTTATTTTGCATTAACAAATTTTAATTTATTAATAGTATACATATTATACAATAAATATGAAATTTTACATTTCTTTTCATTTACACCTATATCTAATTGCATATGTTCATAATATTTTCCTGACATTATTTCTATACTAAATAATTTCATTCTAGATTCTAAACATAACACTAAATAGGTATATTTAACTAATATATCTTAAATATATTTTTCATTAAGAAATTATATTTTTGAACAACTAATTATTTTTATATAAAGAAAATATTTCACTAGTATTAGTTATATGAAAAAAGCTATATAAATAGTGGAATAATAAACACAGAAAAGTGTATTGGTGGCTTTATTAAAATAACTTAAGGGTCTGTTTGTTAGCCCTGTTTTGGGTTTTCATTTTCGATCAAAAACGAAAATTGAGCACCAAACCTTGTTTGTTAACCGAAACAAGGTTGTTTTTTCGATTCAGTTTCGCGAAAATGAATTTTCGCGAAACACCCAAATACACCGATTTGGGAAAATGACTTAGACCTATTTTCTGGGTTTTTGCGAAAACTTACGAAACGAGCGATGACATACTTGTAATATCCGCCCGTAAGGGCTCACCCACTCGACCCCTCGACCCGTCGACACCCTTCTTCGACTGCTGCTGGCGATAGGCAAAAACTTATCGCCGCCTATTGAAATAGATCGCCACCGGTCCAAATCGATCCTCGGCCTCTTGCTTTCTTCACCTTCGGCTACAACATCCTCGTGTTTCTTGCTTTCTTCACCTTAAGGTTCGTGATTTCATCTAGGGTTTCCACATTTAGTCGATCTTTTTCGATTTTTTCTGATCTTTGACACTCTTTAATGCTATTTTTTCGATCTTTTATGATCTTTGATGCTATATTTCTTATCTATGTTGTGTTGTTTCCCCGATCTAGGGTTGTGACGTTACCCGATCTAGGATTTTGGATTTTCGGCTCTACGGTTTTAATGGTAACCCGATCTAAGGTTTTGATTTTCAGATCTAGGGTTTTGAATTTTTGGCTCTATTTTTTTTATTGTTTACCTGATCTAGGATTTTGATGTATTACATATTGATGCTCTATTTTTTCGGCTCTATTTTTTTTTGTTTACCCGATCTACTATCAATTTATACTATCAGTTAAAACTATGAGTTGATGCTCTGTTTGTATTATTAGTTTATACTATCAGTTGATGTTCATACTATCAATTTATATGTTCATATGCTCAGTTTGGTGTTGATACTATCAACTTTTCATATAAGTTTATACTATCAGTTGATGTTCATATGTTCATACTATCAGTTTATACCCGATCTAGGGTTTTGTATGTTTTGAAGCTCATATTGATATGTTCAATATGTTCGTACGTTTATATCAATTTTGATATTCTATATATGTTATATCCATGTTCAATATGTTCTGTATGTTCTTTATGTTCATACTATCAGTTTATATGTTCATATATACTCTCTTTCTTATTTATCAGTTTATACTATCAATTCATATGTTCATACTCTCTTTTTTATGTTCAATTTATATGCATTGTTGTTTTAATCTTGGTTATGCTTATATCAATTGATGTTCTTCCGATCTAGGATTTTGATGTTCTTGCATGGTTGTGCTTGATTTTATCCTTGCGTGGTTTTGAGATAATAGGCAAATTATTTTTTGGTGGACTATGAATTGGAGGCGATCACCAACTAATGGTCATATACATTTTCCTTCATAGTCCTATATTTTATTTCATATCGATGTAATTGACGCTGTTGGTCTGTAATTGCCGTTGTTGGTATGTAATTATCGTTGTTGGTCTGTAATTACCGTTGTTGGTATGTAATTGTTGCTGGTTGGCTGGTGTAATAGCCATTGTTGGTATGTAATTGCTGTTAAAATTTAGTATGTAATTTGATGTATTAGGAGACTGGTCTTGGATTATGGTTGCTGTAATATGTACAAATTTGTATGTAATATAAGTAATGTTAAAATAATTTTGGATTATGTCATTACAGTCTGCTCTAATTTAATATTATAGTCTGCTCCAATTTAATAACTTGTAATCGAGTTACGACAACGACGAATCTAATTATCAAACGACGATAACTTAGTCAATTTAATTAGTTGATAACTTAGTCAATTTATACTTAGTATCAAACGACGATAACTTAATCAATTTATACTCAGTAGCAAACAGCGATAACTTAGTCAATTTATACTTTAGTATTAAATGATGATAACTTAGTCAATTTATACTTAGTATCAAACGATGATAACTTAGTCAATTTATACTTAGTGTCAATTTAAACGACGATAAGTATCAAACCACGATAATTTATACTTAGTCAATATTAATTTTATACTTAGTTCATACTTAGTTTGTATTTTAATTAGTTGATAACAATTAAAAATAATTTAATAATATTCATAATTTTTATTTTCAAAAAAATATAATAAAAAAACATATTTTTATATTTTTATAATTATATTAAATATTAAAATAATATTTATAATAATTTGTATTTACTAACTTACATAATTAATATTATTTTTGCTAAAAATTATAAATAAAATCTAAAAACAAATACTATGTTTGATAAAAAAAAATGCAGTTTTAGTTTTCGTCCCGAAAATAGCCATCGAAAATAACACACAACAAATAAGTTTTCGTTGTTTTCGTTTCACGAAACATAAAAATAGGATGTGTCAAACAAATACGTTTTCGCCAAACAACAAAACTGAAACGAAAAATCTGAAACTTGAAAACACATTTCAGTTTTCGTTAAACGAAAACTCGAAAAAAATTCTCGCAAACAAACGCGCCCAAATTTTATTAATATATGCAATAGCTGAAATTAAGTTATCGAGCATGTTTTAATTGTAAAATATGGTATGAATATCCATATCTACTCGCTTGAGAGTCGGGGCCTTCTGGTTCGGTTCGATGTCTCTCCTTATCTGGTTCAATGCTAGTGGAGGGGCTGCAAAAGACACTCTGATGCTCAAGTGCTCAAGTTAGGAGGACTCCTAGGTGGAGGATTATGAAATTGGAACTTAGGTTACCTGAGATGCGTCGTGTTTGTATATATTACAGGTGGAGGCAATCATGCTGCCCGGTAATCTCGGTAGGATTATTGCCTAGAATGGGTTGAGTCCAATCCCGAAGATGGCGGGTTTATGATGGTATATCCCTCATGACGAGGAAGGACGTGTGAGTCCATGTATGGCCGAGTGGATTCCCGGATAGAGTCGTCTGGCCTGGCTTGAGTCTAGCTCGAGGGTGTGATTTGAGCGGAGCCCCCTGGCGGGGCCGCGTGGTTTAGTTCAAGGTAAATGACGGAGCGCTGCTGGGTCTAGTCCAACGGGCCCAATAGTTCTAGTCCAGTCCATAGCCCTCGAGCTTGGTCGGGGTCTAGAAGATTGCGTGCCGAGCTCTTGAGCATTATTCTTTGGCGTTTTCGAAGAGTTTCATTTTGGAATGCTTTACTGATTTGTACTAAGTCACCAGAGGAGCTAGACGAGATGCTTACTCTCAAGTGCTTGATTGCGACAGTTGGGTGGATGGCTGTTAAAGCCAAATAGGAGTTGAGGCAGGAGTCCGCTGAAGTCGTAGGGGGAGGAGCTGGTCATGGAGACCAGATGGAGAGCACTTGGCCGCCATAATTCATCCATGGCATGCGGCTTTGTGTAGGCCGAACTAAAACAAGTACTGGGGGAAGATGTGTCAAGGCGGATAACTGCAAAAAGCTGCGTCGAGAGAGAATGCCCAAGGATACCGAGCTATGACGACTTTGAGGAAAACGAGTTTAATGGATGTACGGTCATTCTGTCTTACCTTCAAGCGGATCTTGTAGTCATATCTTTTGTTTGCGTGAGCTCTGTCTCCTTGTCTTCTATCCCTTGGTATGACAGCTTATTAGTGGGGCATGCTTCTTTCCGCGGCATCCTTTGGTTGGTTTTAGCATTTTTGATGTGAACGGGTAATTATAATAGGGAAGTGTTCCACCGTCTTTCATGGCATTTCGAAAAATCATCGCCAGGTGGATTTGATCGGCTAAGATTAGCTTTGTAGCGTTACTGTCGTCCGTCCGATGAGGGGTTTATTGTCTTGGAGGTAGACATGTCTCTGCTCGTTCTCAAAGTTTTTCGCGCTTTCGTTGTTTTGGCCCCTTTTTGATGTTTTCCTCGACGACAGACGAGTCTTTTCGGTTTCCAGCTTCTTCTGCTTTTAGGATCCTTGTTTATGTACCAAGTTTTATTTGAGGAGCTTGGGATTCGTATGCCTTTTACGGACTTCGAATGTGGGATTTTAAACCAATCGAACGTGGCTCCTTCGCAACTTCACCCCAATAGTTGGGCGGCTATCCGTTGCTTTGAGATTCTGATGTAGTGTCCGAGTCTCGAGCCGGGTCTTCGAGTATTCTTCTCCTTTTTTTCAAATAGTCGGCTTGCAAAGAGGGGTCGTGGTATCGCTTAATAATGTATTTGGAAAGAAACTCTTTAACTCTTTTCGGAGTTCCCATCAGAGCTTTAAGAAATACTTTTTCAAGATGAAGTCGAAGCACTTCCTGTGTCCATTTTATCTTGATCCTATTTTCGGGAATGAAATGTTTTCGCTATCCTGGACTGAAGATCCCATGCCAATTGATTACACGAAAGAGGGAGATCTTTCGGCCAAAGAAAACCATATTATGGATTTTCTGGTCAGGTGTGGCCCCTCTAAGCTTTTTTCCTACAAGGAGATATTAAAGAGAGATCGGGAGGGGGCACCAGTTTTAGCTTACATAGGTAGTGTGTCCTACTAACGACCTTTGTTGGTCAATTCTTCGCTTATTTTTCCTAATGAATGTGTATTGCAGGGAAGACGTCATCTATGCTGGATGAGACGAACTTTCGAGGATGCTTCAGAAGAAAGAGGTGCAGTACCCCGATTGTGGGTAAGGGGAAGAAATCATTGGTGGCCGAGTCCCCGTCATGGTCAAGTCATCCCTTGTCATTGCTAACTTCTGGATTTTCCCTCAGCAGGGCATCCGAAGATTCCAAGCGCGGGCGTGCCTCCAATTATCAAGTTTGGTGGGGTTGCCCAGTTCTTCCGACTCAACTGCCTCTGCTCTTGCTTTGCAGTCCAAGGAGTAGGCTAGGGCTCCGGATTCATGTTCCCTGAGAAAGATAGCCTCGAAGAGGGAGTGTGTCCCCATCATGGGTGTGGAGTCTGGCGGAGAATCTCCATTGCTAGGTCATCAGCTAGCTTTGGTCATGTATACGGGGTCTTTTGGCCGCCCGAAAGACCCTGCCTATTCGTTTGAGAGATCGGAGGTATGGGCCCAGCTTTTCGCCATCACCAATAGGGTGGAGCAGTTTGAATCGAATAGGTCCCTAGCATTGACGCGGGAAGTGGAGCTGTTGAAACTTGAGCCGACCAATATCAAGGTCGTGAAGGATGATGAAATTGCTCGATTGATTGCCAAGTTGAGGGCATTTGAGGAAGAGGTTGCTCGTCAATGAGTCGAGGTGAAAGAGTATCAAAAATAAGGAAGCATGAAGCAGACCGTTGGCGAGATGCCGGTCTAACTTGGTATAACGATGGTTTTAAGAGGGCTATTGAACAAGCCCAATTCTTTGCTTTTAAGCTGACTTCTCTGGAGTTGATAGTTTTAAAGAAATACGAGATGTGGCACTAGTGTATCCTGAGCCTGAGGAAGAGGTTTTTGCTTCTCAATGAGAGAGTATGTTGAAAAAATACCCAACCTAGAAGAGGGAGGGGGGGGGGGGGGGTTGAATTATGTTCAATTCAATTTCGATTAGATTCGACCAAGTCAATGTGCTACTAGATAAAGATGCTTGATGAATAATAAATAACAAATAAGCACAATCAAACAAGCAATGCAAAGACAAGTAATTATAGTGGTTCGGCCAACCGCCTACTCCACTACCTTGGCTCAACACTAACGATTTCTAACCAAATCCTTTATAGACTTTGTGTTTCCCTTTGAATACAATGAGGGCTCATTTCTCAACCCTTTGAGAACGCCTCAAACCTATTCACCTAGGCAAAATACAATTCTACAAAAGTAACCCTAAGGTGTTTAACCTAGCACACCTACCAAACTTGCAATGAAGAAAACGAGTTCAAATAACAAGTAAAATTATAATGAAAAGAGCTAAAGAGTAAATCACAACTAAGATCTCTTTTCCAAGCCTTCAACGTTTCCAACTCCACAAGACAGTGAGGTCGAATCGAAGCCGGAGACGAGGGAATATGAGTGCTTGAGAGAAATCGTCGTTCGGAGATGCAAGCGCAAGCAAATCAACTTGTGTAGGCTTAAATCACACTTAGGAAGCTTATAAGAGTAGTTAAGAAGAGTTAATGAAGGTTGGTGAGGGGGGTCGCTTGCCGGTCGATCGTCGGTCGATCAACTGATCGACGTGCCCAGCGATCGCGAGCCTACTGCCCTTTTCTGGCCACATTCGGTTGACCGCCAGGTCGATCGAATTCCCTTTGTTCTTCTCTAGCTTCGGGCGGTCGACCAACCGGTCGATCGAATGCCGACCTACTCCTTTTAGCCTCTTTTTTGCTTCCGTTGATCAACTAGGCGGTCGACCGAATCTGAGCTGATGGCTGGAATTTGAAGTTCCTTTCTTGTGCGCTTCATTTTCGGATTTTATTAAATGGTTATGACTTGGATATCATTACAAATTGGCTTGAGATGGATTCCTAGAGTCATATTACATAGATTCTAATCCTAACTCTAGGTTATCTACAAGCTCATTTTCAAAGCCATTTTTTTATTTTTCTCTAAGCGAACTTCGCGCTCGTACCGTAATATCAACCTGAACTCAAAACTACACAAATACATTAATTTCATGTTTATTATTATCAAAATAGAGATCGAAGCCTAGGGCCAACCCTTGAGCCAACAGAGTTGATGTTTGCCATTTTCGAGCCTTGTGTCATTTTTTCTATGAGTGCTTCAAAAGGATGTTGGTGGTTGAGCATGTTTTTATGAATTATCAGACTAACATTCCTAGCACGGGTTTATTTTCTTGACTATCTCCTCTGCAAACTTATTTTCTTGTGTTTTGTGCATGCAAATCTCCTTCGCTTGATTTTTATGAAGGGGAGATCCATGTCCGATTCTTTGGCTCAAGGTTAAACCAACTTGTTCAAGATAGAATCTTTTGGTTGAACCGTCTGAAATCTGATTCACGGTTGAACCTTTTGCGATCTTGTCTGAATCGAGCTTTGTTAGTATGGAATCACGCATGGCGTGGTAGTTTAGTTTTTGTACTTTAAGGTTTTTAGGCCGAGCTCGCTAAGGGGCATACGTTGAAACCATGTGTAATGAGGGCTTTGAGGTCGGAGGTAACGACTATAGGGGCCAAAGATCACGCTCAGGGGTTCGGGCCGAGCTCATCGAGGAGCGTAAGGCGGAGCCATTCGTGAGAAAGTCATATAAAGGCTTTAAAGTCGAAAGTAATGGCGTGGTAGCCGAGGACTACACTCGGGGGTTCGGATCGAGCTCGCCGAGGAGCGCTAGGCGGAACCGCTTGCGAAGAGTTTATGTAAAGGTGCTGAGGCTTGAGGTAGCAGCGTGGTAGCCGAGGACTACAATCGGGGGTTCGGGCCGAGCTCACCGAGGAGCATAAGGTGGAACTACGTGCGAGGATTTTATGTAGAGGCGCTGAGGCCTGAGGTAATGGTGTGGTAGTCGAGAACTGCACTTAGGGATTCAGGCCGAGCTCGTCGAGGAGCGCAAGGCGGAACCGTGTGCAAGGAGTTTATGTAGAGGCGCTAAAGCCTAAGGTAGCGGCGTGGTAGCCGAGGACTAGACTCGATGAAAACTGAGCTCGCGATTTGGCAATGATGTCGGCGAGCCAGACCGGGTCCTGGTTGTTGACGGCGTGACAGCCCGGATTAGGCAATGATGTCGGCAACTCAGATCGGGTCCGGGTCGCTGCGTGAGATATTTTGGGCTTCTGGAGCCGAATACCATTAACCCGAAGGAGGAAATCCATGCTTTAGAGATTTTAGGTCGAGTTCGTATGTGGAGCCTCGAGCAAGTTTCAAATAAAGTATTTGTTAAAGCAACAGGATTGCTTTAATGGTTCCCTGATCATTCATAGATAGAAATACGAGAAATATAACTTTATTTGAGTAGTAAAGAAATTGTGCGTACAGGGAAATTGCTCTTTTCTTAGCTTTATTGATGGTCTGATCTCACTTGGAGTTCTTTTCAAGGGATGAGCCGGGGTTGCTTGATGGTCTTGTCCTGAACTTGGTTCGAGATTTTCAATTAGTTGTTTGTTTTTGTCCTTGGAAGTGCTTGCGGGCCGATGAAGGTGTTCCTTGGTTCGGCCGCTTTTGGCTTGTGGCATTCGTTGTAGCACCATTGGGCTTCCTTCTGGTCGGCATAATGCACTCCTACCTCTATTTTAGAGACATGGAATTTTACTACTAGGTGAGGAGTAGATACGGCAGCCCCGAGAGTGTTTAAGGACGATCGTCCCAAGATCATATGATATGGACTGGAATGTTGATGACAAGATACTGCACATAGATTATATTTGCTTTTGGTTGAGAGTTGAATGTCGTCCTCAGCCATATGGCCTCACAGACATCAATCCTCTCTCCTAAGAAGCCTACTAGATCTCCTCTTCATGGTGTGAGTGAGGCTTTTGTCAATTGTATTTTCTCAAAGGTAGAGTAGGAAAGAATGTCGGTCGAGCTCCCTTGGTCAACAAGAACCTTCTTGACAATAAAATTTCCTGAGATCATAGATATAATGACTGGGTCCTGTAGGTTCTGATTAGTGCCTCAGAAGTCGGATATATAGAATGATATTACCGAGATTTTGGGGATAGGTCGGCGTGGGCGAACAACATTATTGATTGCCATGATTGCCCGAAGAGACATTTTCCTGGCTGAGTTTGACACTCCGCCTCCAGAGAATCCACCGGCGATGTAGTCAATTACCCCTCAGGGTTCATTTGCTTGGCTGTGCTCTTTCTAGGATCTCGGGGGTGTTCGGCTTCGCCGTCGAGGATCGCGACTCCTTCTCCAAACTCTCTCCCTCATATGATGGAGGTATTTATCAAGGTGTCCTGCACGGACTTAGTCTTAAAGCTCATCTCCGGGGGGTGTGCCTCTAGAAATGGGCGCTTGGGCGAGGTGGTGACCTTAGTCCCCCGCCAATTCTTCGTTTGTGCCGACCGCGGTCTTCAGTACTTCTCTCTTTCTTTTTGAACTTTTTGTCCTTGATTGCGGCTTTGAGATTTTTTCAGTCGGGCTTCTTCGCTTCTCTTTGATCTTCCATTTTTATAAAGCTTGTCATTTTTTCTTGGAATTTGGTCATGTCTTTAGGCTCGATTGAGGCGATCTAGTCAGCAAAAGGTCAAAGTTTTAGCCCGTGTTGGATGCAGAAAAGCTCAAGGATCAAGATTGGGGATGTCAGATGCTATAGCCTAAAACCTATTCAGGTATTCTCTCATGGGCTCATTTTGCCTCTGCCTGATATAGTGCAGGACTGCTCCTGTCTTGTTATATACCCGTGATGTGGTAAATCGTTGGAGGAATAGATGGGAAAGGTCATCGAAAGAGTGGATTAATCCCGGCGGGAGGGAGGCGAACCATAATAGGACGGTTTTCACCAGGAAGACCGGAAAGGCTCTACAAAGCGCAAAGTTGATTGCTCCGTGATAGAGCATCGCAGTGCAGAACTCCATTAGGTGTAGCGTGGAGTCACTCATACCGTTGTAGGGTGTTAAGGTGCTGGGTAGCTCATTTCTCGGATGGAGAAGAGTTGTCATGATGTTCTTGGCGAAGGGTCTTGCGTTGAGGTGGGGAGTGTCGGCATTAGGTTTTCAACCTTAGTCTTAATCTCAATTTTGATGATAACAAATATTGGACTAATGATTTCATTGAGAATACCTTTTAGGTTCCATATCAGTTAGCGTTTGATGTCCTCGATCGAAAATATCGGAAGAAATCAGAAATTGGAAGAACATTGATCATCGTGCTCGGGTTCGTCGCGAAAATTTCTTGAAGCTCGACGAGTCCACCAAAGTCGCATTGGATGAGTCCAAAGATCAAATGAAAAGCTCTCCAAGTTGATGCTCGTTGAAAGCCGAAACTCAGAAATGAAGCACGCAAGAAAAAGGGCTAAAAAATCAATATATATCAGCCTTTGTTCGATCGACCAGTCGGTCGGTAAGAAATTGGCAGTAGTCAATTCAGTCGATCGGTCGGTCGATCGAACACTGCCAAAAACTGGCAATGGCTAATTTGGTTGATCGACTGAGGCCAAAAATTGGCAGTAGCTTCGTTAGTCAACCGATCGGTCGACGGAACTAAGGATAGCTGCAGACGCAACTTGTGTCGGTCAACCGGATTGAGGGAACACAAGTTTGCGTCTGGGTGGTCGACCCGTCGGTTGACTGTACAGAGAGAACAGGCAGCGGTTGTTCCAAGCGATCGACCGGTCGGTCGACCGACCAATCGACCGAGCATCTACAATGGATAGTTTTCTATTCGTTGAGCTGTCGTTTCTTCGTGAGGGTATAAATATACCTCATCTAACCCCTTTTCAACTTCTTCCTTGTCGATTACATATTTTATTGAGCAATTAAAAGGAAGATTTGATCCTTCTAGAGATTGATTGAGCGTGCTTTGCTCTTTCCGCGAATATTTTCTCAAGCGCCAACTGCTGCCTCAACTCGGGAATTCAATTTGAGCTCTACGACTGGATGAGTTGAAGGTTCTGAAGGATTGAAAAGAGCATTTAATCTTGGTTTTATTTTTAAGCTCTTTTCATTGTAATTTTTATCTGTTATTTGAACTATTTTTTATTGATTTGGGTTTGTACGAAGATCGGTTGTTAGGACTTCTTGTGTGAAAGTGTTTACCTTGTTGTGAAGGTGTAAAGCCACTTGTGTAAACTTAGTTTTTACTAGGATTAGTTTAGTTGTCTCTTAGGGTTGAGGTGGAAGAGTGCTCTCGATAAGAAGGCGGAGACTTCCGGGTGTGGAAGTACCTTAGGTCGAGAGTGCGACTCTTTGAGTCAAAGTCCTATGTGTAAGGGAAATTGAATTAATCTAGTAAACCTAGTTTGGAAATCCTAAGCGGGGTGCTTAGGTAGTGGAGTAGGCATTGGGGCCGAACCACTATAAATTACCGTGTTTGCATTGATTCTTTATTTGTTTAATTCTTTTATCATTTATTGCTTCCGCATATGATCATTCAATCACAAATTGTCTAAACCGTCTAGGTAAATGATGAAAATTGAATTTTTGGATAATTGATTTAGTAAACACACTATTCACCCATCTTCTAGTGTCGCCATTTTGACTATATTTGGTATCAGAGTGGGTCGTAGATTGTGATTTCACCATCCCTTCTATAATTTGTCTCGATCTTGAAATAGCTCTAGAGTCGGTATCATCTTCACCACCTAGGTTCGATAAGTCTAACTTTGGTCTTTGGAAGGGTAGAATGTACACTTTCCTAAAGACTCAAGGTTTAGGTGTTTTTAATATGGTAAAGTCAAAATACATAGAACCTAAGGAAAATATGAATACATGGACCCAAGAACAAATTGATATGTTTGAATTAAATGCTAAAGCTACAAACTGCATCTTTTGTTCTTTGGAAAATAATGTCTTTGAAAAGATCATGCATTGTACTTCCAATTCGATATTTGGGCTACCTTAAACATTCTTTATAATTATGCAAAAACTGAATAGCTCAATACGTTTGATGAGGGGAGTGATGGCAATTGTCATCCACCCAATACTAATATGGTTTTTGAAGCCCATAGTGCCTCTAGTCATAGGAGTACTAAAAGTCGGAAAAGGAAGGTGATTTGCCATGTGTGCAACGAAAAAGGGCATGTGAAGAAGAATTGCCCTACCACAAAAAACAAGGCAAAGAGAAGGTCAAATGCTTCCACATCATCCTACTCAAGTGAAGCATCCTCCTTTCATGACAATGAAGTCATCTCAAAAGAATGCCTCATGAATGATAACAATGAGGTACACTCTACTTCTTCTAGTCATGTTAATAATAATGATAGTATTAACTCATCTAGTTCTCATGATTTTGATGAATTGATAGATGAGTATAAAATCATGTATGCCTTGATGGTTAAAAAGGATAAAGAAAACAAAAAAATAAAGAAGGAAAACTTAACTCTTAGCTCTCATTTACATGATGCTAAACTAGAAAACGAGAAGCTAAAAGTTAGTATTTCAAATTCATGCCATGATGTTTTAAGTATTAACACTAAGGATTTAATAACAAAAAATGACATCTTAAAGAATGAAAATAGCATGTTGAAAACTCAATTGCATGCTATTCATAAAACCATGAACGACTTGAAAAATGAGGTTGTTTTTCTAAATAAGAAAGTTAATAAGCTATCTAGTAATTCATCCTCTAGGAATTTTAGAAATACAAATGTTTCTTTCAAGAATGCTTATGCACATCATGCTTCTCATGTCAAGCATTCTAATATTAAACCCTATGTTCAAAAGAAAAATGTTTCACTTAAGAATGCTCATACTCATCATGCTTCACATGATAAGCATTCTAAAAATAGATCTAATGTCCATAGCACAAATAAAAAGAAATTCAATGGACATTGTTTTTGTTGTGGTGTTTATGGGCATGCCATCTATGATTGTGCCTTTAAAATGAACCTAAGTATTGTGAAGACACTTTGGATACCTAAGCCATCTAACCCCCAAGGACCCAAAGTCATTTGGATACCAATGGTCTCTTGTTCTCTTGTATGGGGAGCTACCACACAAGGGTGAGATGAAGTTGGTTGATTGAAGTTGCTTGAGGACTCAAAGATTGTACCATTTCAAAGTTGCAACTTCAAGTCACCTTGATGCCCTAGGTAAAGTTGGCATCAAAACTATTCCGGTATCATCTTCTATCTTGCATTGTTTTACCTTAGTTGAAGATTATGATACTATGTTTAATTTGAGTTATTTTCCCCGCTCTTGCTTAAGAGTCTTTTGAAAAATATTTTTGATTTTTGATTTCCGATCTCTTCGGAGACTTATGTAGCCTGTAATGGGCTCATGCGACCTTGCGGTTTTAAATCGTAGGTTAATTATGGCTTTCGGTTTTCAACCAATACGAAGGGTTGGAGATATTATTTTTCAAATTTTCATATTTTGAGATCTCTTTATTCATTTTGTTATCATGAATGATTTATATGAAAATGAATCCATGCTATTTAGTGAAGTTGAATTTGGAAAATGATACTTGGTTTTTCACTTCGCTATTTAGTTTGATAGCTTGCTAAGTAGCTATATTTTCTCTAAAATATTAGTGTAGCTTACTTGCAAGTTTTAAGTACTTCTAGGAAGGCTAATTAGGAAGAAAAAGATTAGTTTGACAAATTATCATGAATAAGGTATAACTTTGATAAATTCAAATCTTAGTGTTATACCTCAATGCTTAAGCTTAAATAATATCCCAATACTCATGATTAGAATTGCATGTTAAGTCCTTGAATTTTCATGAGTAGGTAGAATCTTAGCACTTAGGGAAATTTTATTAAATGAAACTTGTTCTAGGTTGATACTTACCATTAGAGACATTCCTTTAAGTCCAAACTAGTTAAACATGTTTAGGGACCTTATCCCTCAAATGCTTCACATCTTAAGATCCCTTAGATTCATATTGATATCATGATAACTTCCTTAAAATAAATTTTTACTATCTAGCATAGGTTGATTTTTTTTAACGCTGCATTAAACTTGTGCTATTTAGTAAAATAGCTTGCTAGTTGGCATACTATTTCATTTTGATACTAACAAAGCCTACTTGCAAGTTAAAAAAGTGGCAAACATTGAAGGCTATGCTATCTAAAAGAAAATGAAAAGTAAATGACAAGTTTGGCAAAATCTATTGAAAGAGGTATGGATTTAATTTTGCAAAAATCTTAGTTTAATAATTGAATATTCATGTTTAATGATGTCTCTATACTCATGATTGATTTTTCATGAAAAATGTTTGAATTTTCATGAATAGGCAATTTCATGATAACTAGGCAAATTTCATGATATTAATATTGAATAAAATTGGGCTAGTTTAAAATTTCTTATTAGAGATCTCATTTTGAGTAAACACCAAATGAACATGTTCAGAAACACATATCACATTAGTCTAGGTATTTAAAATTGAAAATTCATGTCTAGATGAACAATGTGATAACTATATCACTTTAGGGGACTTAAACTTGAAAAAGTTTGACCCAAGTCAATAAATCGACTTGGTCACTTCATTTTAAGTCCAAAACCCATAAACATATTTAGGAATAGGTATGACATGTTTCCATGTACTTAGAAT
Source organism: Canna indica (assembly GCA_034359265.1). Taxonomy (NCBI): domain Eukaryota; kingdom Viridiplantae; phylum Streptophyta; class Magnoliopsida; order Zingiberales; family Cannaceae; genus Canna; species Canna indica. The sequence continues at coordinate 21,276,494 of CP136892.1, forward strand.
GTAAAATTCATATGGATATGGATAAAATGACATAGAGGTCAATTCATGCTTACCTCTTTTGAACCAAGTTGACTTAAAGATTTTATTTTCAATCCATATTTATGGAACATGTTTAGATTTACTCATGTTAGGTTCCCATAGGGTTAAGTTTTAAAAATCATGAGTAAATGATAAGATTGACACTTAGCAAGTTTCATGAAAACTAGTTTAGCTTTGAATGAAACCATGCTAAGTTGATATCTTGACTTAAGGACATAATTTTCATTCCAAACTTGACATATACTCTTTACATGACCATTATGTGGTGTCATGAAAGTTTGAATAAAAATTGAACATGTTTTGAAAAATAACTGAAAATTGCATTTCAATCTTAAAATAGTTGAGTCAATGAATTTTAGAGAAATATAGAAAAATTCTTTTTAGTTGATTCTTGAAGCTGCACATTCACTAAAAAATTTAGTTTTATCAGTAAAATTTCGCATACATTTGGTATCAAAAATATATATATATATGTTGTGTAAAAATTTTAAAAAGTTTCATCAAGAATCTGATTTAAAATAGAATTTTGAAGTTGGATTTCAAAAACACAAAGTATCACTTATTTGAAACATCAATCTTTTCGATACTTTGACCATTCTTCAAAAACTTCAAATAAAAACTCATGTATACCATTTGGATTCCATTTCTAATATCATTCACATAATTTCTTGAGTAAAATCATTCCTAAAAATGATTTTGATATCTTGGATGATAGCTAGAAATATCCATTTGTTTATTAAAATCAATATAGGATGAAAAATAAACTTAGAAAATTCATGTTGAGTTCAAATTTGATACATGTATTTCAAATGACCATTCAACAATTGGTATCAAAAAAAAATAATTCATCCAACAATTAGTATTTCAAATCTTGAAGTATAGGTTAACCTAAGTGAATTAAAAATCTTATTTTAAGCCCAAACTTGATTCATAGACTTACATTCTCTCATGTTTGATGTCTAAATGCCTAAATATGAGAAAAATATGAGTAGATAGCCAAATTTGATACTTAGCAATTTTCATAATTTCAAGCATACTTTGAATGAAGTTATGCTAAGTTTATATTTTGATCATATGACATTAGTTTCATTTCAAACTTGATATACATGTTTCATATGACTATATATTTGTATTTTGAAAGTTTGTATGAAATCAAAATGTCATGAAAAAGAAACAATATTCATGAAAATATTCATACTTGAGTGCATACATGATTTAGCTTTGGATTCTATCTATCATTCCTTTCTATCATGTATGATTTAAGTTTCATATTAAATATTTATTTTCCATCCCTTTGGTTGAGATTTTCATGTTTCATGAAAAATAATTTTTATAGTCTCAACTACATAAATAAATAAAAAAAGATTTGTTTTTCATCCCTTTGACTAGATTGATCTTTCTTGCCCTTTTTGATTGATGTCAAAAGGGGGAGAAAAGTATAGGATAAAGGGGGAGAAATGTATAAGAAAAATGGGGAGAAAAGTATAGGAAAATTGGGGAGAAAATTATAGGTAAGGGGGAGAAAAATATAGGAAATCCATGCGTATAGATAGGGGGAGTTTATTCTCATAAATATGCATGTTGATAGGGGGAGAAATCCCTTAGATGATATCATCTATGCTTTAATGTATATATTTTCTTAAGGATGTTTGTCATCATCAAAAAGAGGGAGATTGTTGGCTTTAGGTTTTCAACCTTAGTCTTAATCTCGGTTTTGATGATAACAAACAAGGGACTAATGATTTCATTGAGAATACCTTTTAGGTTCCATATCGGTTAGCGTTCGATGTCCTCGATCGAAAATATCGGAAGAAATAAAAAATTGGAAGGACATTGATCATCACGCTCGGGTTCGTCACGGAAATTTGTCGAAGCTCGACGAGTGCACCAAAGTCGCATTGGACGAGTCCAAAGATCAAATGAAAAGCTCTCCAAGTTGATGCTTGTTGAAAGCCAGAACCCGAAAATAAAGCGCGTAAGAAAAAGGGCTAAAAAATTAATATCAACCTTTGTTCGGTTGACCGAAGAGTGTAAGAAATTGGAAGTAGCCAATTCGATCGACCGAACACTGCCAAAAATTGGCAGTGGCTACTTCGGTCGACCGGCCGATCGATCGACTGAGGCCAAAAATTGGCAGTAGCTTCGTCGGTCGACTGAACTAAGGATAGCTGTAGATGCAACTTGCGTTGGTCGACCGAGCGGTCAATTGGATTGAGGGAACGCAAGTGTCGTTGTTTCGACTACAAGGAGCAACCCCTTTCCCTTGAGCCTTTAGAGCTTCGTAGTTTTCCGGTCGAGGAGTGCTGGAGACGCCATCCTGAAGGACAAAGATTTGTCTTCTTCTTTCTGAGTGGTTGGTCTCTCCATGCTCTAAGCGGCAACGTTCGCGCTCAATTGGGGGTTGCCCCTGAGGCCGCGCTGGTGTCTCGACTTGTGTCGTTGGTTGCTAGTTTGGTGTTTATAACTCGTTTACCCGCTGTCGGGGCTCTTCAGGGGGGAAGGGGGGATGGTATCGGAGCATCGCTCCTTGTTGTTTCAGCGTCACCATGCTGCAGTCGATCATCGTCGTCGGATCGTTGCTGATGGTGTGCGGCGGTGGTCGCTTGGCTCCGGGTTTCAACCATTGTGGGGGAGATAAGCTTTACTCGTCCCTACGGTGGGCTCCAGATGTTCTTGATGAGAGTCAGGGCCTTTCGGTCTGGTCCCGTGTCTCTCCTTGTCTTGTTCAACGCCGGTTGGGGGGACCTACAAAAGACACCCTGACACCCTCCAAGGTGGAGGATTATGGAATTGAAACTTAGGTTACCTGAGATACGTCGTGTCTGTATATATCACAGGTGGAGGCGATCTTGCTGCCCGGTAATCTCGCTAGGATTGTTGCTCAAAATGGGTTGAGGCCAATCCCGGAGATGACAGGTTTATGATGGTATATCCCTCGTGATGAGGAAGGACGTGGGAGTCCATGTATGGTCGGGTGGATTCATGGATAGAGCCGTCTGGCCTAGGTTCAGTCTGGCTTGAGGGTATGATTTGAGCGGAGCCCCCTAGCGGGGTCGCATGGTTTGGTTCACGTTAAATGATGGGGCGCTGCTGGGTCTAGTCCGATCGGACCCAATAGTTCTAGTACAGTCCACCATAATTAAGTGGAATTCCATCTAGTAATAAATATCATCATTAAATTTTTTAAATGGTTTCCAAAAGATTAACATAATTTTTATATTATTGTATTCTTGATTTTGAATGATGCATATATCTAATAATATTTCCTTTTTTTTACATGTTTAAGTTAACTAATTTTAAATCATCTTCAACATATAAATTAAGTACATAACAACCACAACGAAAATAAAATAATTTACCATTAAATATAGGATCTGGTGAATTGTTTAAGAGGGAAATTAGAAGAATCATTATTACTATAATTATCAAAATTAATCGATTTTTATTATTATTTAAACTATTTAAATAACGATAGAAAAAAAATAGTAGTAGAATTTTATGAATATTCAAAAAGTTTCAAACTAATAATTCATTTTTATAAAATAAAATTCATTATCAATCCAATGTACGATAACACAAATAAGAACTAGTAGTGTGTTGATTAGACCAAACATTAGATGTTAAGACAATTTTGTTCTCGCCTAAAGTCAAGGTGCTGCAAACCTCCACGTCTCCTAGTCTAGTGCAACTCCAGTGGTAGCCTGCAAAGACACTCCAACGCTCAAGTGAGAGAAAATTTCAGATGAGTGATATGGAATTGGAACAGAGTTTACCTTCTTTGTCTATCGTGTCTATTTTATGAGGTAGATATGTGTGTTTGACGAGGATGTCTCCCGGAATCTCGCAGGGATATGCCCTGAATGGATCGATTATTATCCCTTAGATCGCGGGTTTATTGCTATTGAATCCTTGTGATAAATGTAGGATGTTGATATCCTTATTTGAATGTGGATTGGACTAGAACTATTGGGCCCGGTCGGATTGAAACCAGCAGCACCCCACAACTTGCCTCGAGCCGAACCAAACCGCCCCACCCGGGGGCTCCATCCGGCCACGCTCCTGAACTAGATTTGAGCCAGACCAAACGGCTCCACTAGGGAACTCCACCCGGCCATATATACATGGACATCCATGTCCTTTCTTATCACGAGGGATGTGCCATTTCGAGCCCGCCATCTCCGGGATCAGCCTCGACCTATTCTAAGCAACATTCCTGCGAGATTATCGGGCGGTGCCATCGCCTCCAACTACAATAATTACATATACGGCACACCTAAGGTAACCTAAATTCCATATTCTATTACCTCCACCTTGGTGTCCCACTAACTTGAATGTCGGGGTGTCTTTTGTAAGTCCCCCCTCCCCCCCGGCATTTAACCTGATCCGGAGAGACACCGAACCTGACCTGAATACTGTGGTCCTCAGGTAGGAACAAGATGGGTGGAGCCCCCGGTTTAAATTGTAGTTGGTTTGATCTAAGTGTGGTTCATGAGTAGGGGTGCTTCCAGGCCCAATCCGATTTGGCCCAAAGAACTAGTTCAGTCCACAGCCCTCGAGCTTGGTCGGAGATTGAGGAGTTCGTGTCGAGCTCCAATAGTGTGTCGACCTCTTCTAGTCCGCCGAGCTCTTTGCATGTGTTGAGCATCTAACCTCGTTCGAGCTTCAGACTTTGGGTGAGCACGTGCTGAATTCTGTCTTCGGTCGAATCGTCGAGGTAGGTGAGATCAACATATCTTGGCTTTGTCGTTTTGCGACTTTTCAGTTTTTGTATTTAGTATGGTGGTTGTGAGAAGGAGTGTCTTTTCCACGTGGACACCTCCTATTGGTGCTTATTTTTCCAGCATTTAAGTAATCATGGCGCAGAGATCTGGCCATTCATCTTTGAGGTGTTTGGGTATCTGCTATTGATGGGGTGATCAGCCAAGATTCATTCTGCTATTTGAGTATGACTATCGATCGTTTGTAGAGGAAGTTGTCGCTTCCCGGGTTTTAAAACTCCTTCATTTTGAGCTTTCTTGCTTACTAAGTTCTTGCATGTTTCTATTTTTTTCTCCCGAGGCTTCCATCGATGAAATTGCCGATCTATTCGCCATCTCGTTCACTATTATCTATTCTCGGTGAGTCCTCATGACCCCACATTTCAATTATTCGTTGTCGAGGTCGGCCTTAGGTTGATAGACTGTACTGACTCGTCCCTCGTTTATTAGGGTTCATGTTTCATAGGGTTGATGGGGAATAAGAGCGTTAGCTTTGAGTTGGTAGTAGGTAGGTTGGGGGCTGTCACGGACCCGTACCATTGGGTCCATAAATAAATAAAAAGGGAGAGTTCAGTGATGAGCAACCGAGGGAGCATCATGGAGTTCCTCAACCATGTCATGTTGTCTTGAGCATGCGATGAGGAGGCTTTCGAGTGCCTGCCTTGCTCTACCGAGGATAGGGTCTTCTATGTCCGGGAGGATCCTGAGTTCATCTTCATGTATCGGGATTTTTTTCGAAGATCTCGGTGTTAAGATTCCTTTCATCGACTTTGAGTGTGGCGTCCTCGTCCAATTAAACATTGCCCTTACACAACTTCATCCAAACAGTTGGGCATTCGTCCATTGCTTCAAGATTTTGATAAAGTATCTTGGCCTTCAGTCTAGTCTCAACGTCCTTTTTACCTTTTTCCAAGCGAACATCTTTTTTACCTTCTTCAAGAGCTCTTACAAGGGTTTCAAGAACAAATTCTTTAGAGTTCAGTCCCGCGAAAGCGACTAGCCATTATTTTTAGAGAGGGTGTTGCTTGGCGAGAGGTTTCCTCTATATTGGAAACCCGAGCCCACCAATATTTTGATGTTGGAGGATGTCTTCTTTGCGTGTGGCGGAGAAGGTCGTGATTCGATTCTTGAACCGGTGCAGTCTGTCTACTCCCTTCTCCTGTAGGGAGTTGCTGAGATGAGATTAGGATGAGGCCGAGGCCATTGGACATATTAGTAAGTTGTCTAGCCAGGGAGTTCCTTGTTGTTTCTCTTTCTTCTAGTCTCCCGACCGAGGATTTTGACATTTGTGCAGATGCGATAGCCCCCCAAGATGAATCCAACTGCCCTTCAAACAAAGCTGGAATGATTGAAGGGGAACGCAGTGGTGACAAATGACTCTCCACCTCGGAGTCTTCCCCCTCCAAGATCAATAAGGATAGGCGAGCAGAAGAAAAGCTCTTCAAGGCCTATGGAACATCCGTCATCTTCATCTTCGACTCCCTCCCTAACTCCTTCGAAGAAGCGGAAGAAGAGGGACGAGGCTCTAGCTGCTTGTGGAGGCGAGCCCTCCTCCAGGAGGACCAAAGAGGAAGGGACCCACTCTGGCACCCTTGAGCACCTAGGGATGGCGGGTCCCATCTAGGCCCAGCTTCGACTTCATGGTTTCCATAGCTCGACAGGGCGAACTCTCTGTGGTTCGAGGACTTCCCTTTCCACCTCTTCTACGATGAGCACCTCCAGTCGGACAGGGACATTAGTCTACTGGAGAGGGTCGTACTTGCTAGGATGTTGAGATACCTTGAAGTCCAGCGAATTCGCCTGGCTGGGATGGTGTGAGTTGTAGGGAAGAGGTTAGGGCCAAAGTAGGAGGTGGCAATGGTTCTGTGTAAGACCCGGAAATTTTTTTTAATATAAAAATCTATTTTGGTGCAGCGCGCCGGACCCGGGGTTAGTCGAGTCGAGCCTCGGAATCATCTCGAGTAGAAGGTATGACTCGACTAATGATGTATGAAGTTAAATTGGTTTAATGACTCTTTCCTTTTATGTATTTGTACCTTAATTGAATTAAGATCGACTTGTGTCACAGATAGAGTCGGAACCCAAGTCGAACTCAGACTGAGTCAAGTTAATGTTAAGTTGTAAGGGCAATTAAGGCATGTTAGATAAGGGAATAAAATCCCTCATCATAACTGTCGTGCGGCTCATCTAGGAGCCGCACAAAGCAGCGCATAGGGAGAGGGGGAGAAGGAGCAAGGAGGAGAGATCTAGGTCGATCCGGAGATCGCGTCGTCGCTGGAAGATTCGAGATCGCCAACATCTGATCCTTCATCTTCCTCAAGCAAAGGTGAGTGGTTAACATGTTTTTGAAGGGAGGCGGGTGGCCGACCCTATGGATCTTGAAATCAGGTTTCTTCGCGAGCTGTTTTGCCGATCGACGTGTTCTCTCGTATTGGAACTTAATCAATTTGTGTACCTACGAATTCGTACTTTCAAATCATGATTTTCTTGCTTCTATATGGGCTGGTCGAGTCGAGGAAAAAGGGGAAAGGTCATGCCAAAATTTTCCCCAATTTCCTCGCTCATCTTGCAACTTGTAAATCGCTTTATGTTCATTATATGTTGGATCTTTGTATTGATACTTGTGTTGTTGTCGCAACATGTTCACCTCCCTTAGAGAGCTCGGCCGAGCAGGATGTTACCTTGCTTGAGTCGGCCGAGCAACGGAGAGGGGTGGAAAACTCGGGGCTGTCGGATCTATACGCTGGATTTCATGTTACGTCGTTTTGAATTCCTACTTACATGCTTAGTGATAGGTTCAAATTATATTATATGATTGTTGTCTATCTTGAGAATTGATAGCAATTGTAGATCTATATTCTAACGACTATGAAAATGTTCTTGCTAATGCATATATGGACATGATGGTTATGGTACATGTATCAAAGGAAAGGTTTCATTGAATATCAGATATCATGTTTAATTGTTACTATGTTTATTACATGTTCCTTATTGGTTTAATCCATGAAATATTTCATTAATTGTTTAAGTTCTTTATTTTTGAATAATGTGGCTATACATAGTATGTGACGTGAAGTAACTCATCTATAGCTTATATGCTGTCCTGTTTTGTTATTGGGTACATTTTCATGTTTATGACATGTATTTCACATTAGCAAGGATAGTATATGACGCTAGATGATTAACATGAAAAATCTGAGGTGTGTGCTATTTATGAAAACTCAAAGGTAGACTAGTTAGGTTTTACACCTAAGATATAATTAGCGAGCAATAGTGCACGCATGTTTTGACCCGAAAATAAAGGGCTGAACACGGGCGGACGTTCGGGATTTTAAACAAGGAAGCTCTAGGACACTTGCTTGTGTGATGTATTTGTGATGGTCTGCCGAGATGCATGAGTAGTCGGAATGACGAATGCATGACTCGGCTAGTGATTGGGTCTTGAGATATCACCAGCGGGCTCGCTAGGTGTCAGACCCCAGTTGGGTGGGACTAGCTATCCCTATCCCAGACGGTGTTCGGCGACTAGTAGACCATCCTAGTCGATGGCCCAGGATTTCTTGACTTCATCTTGATATGGTGTGGCCCGAGCAGCCAGTGTACCTTGTATGATAGGGCCGGGGATAGCCAAAATTCCTAGACCATAAGTAGGCCCTAAGGGCCGAATGCCAAGTGGCTTAATTAGGTCATTAGGGTGGATTTTGCTAATATATGGTCTGTACAGAATGACCCATGGGGTCGGTAGTCCTATCAAAAGTAACTTACCTCCCTGACTATATGCTATGTTGTCTTATATGTTTATGCATGCCTATTTGAGGATTATGTGGAGGTTCGAAAGAATCGCTCACTGAGTCCCAAGTGGACTCACGATTTATTTCTTTTTGTTTTACAAAGCATGATCAGTGAGTTGAGGCTTATCGTCATGGTGCAACTGGAGGGCAGATGGTGGTGCCAATCTCGTAGCGGTGTCCTTTTGTCATAGTCTAGTTGTTGTGTTATCATTTTCCTACACTGACAGTTGTGGTTTTTAAAGCTTGTAATAAACTTTGAACTTGAGATATTCTAGTTTGTGACGATTTTAGCTTTTCTTCTTTGGTTTTGAAAAATATATTTGTGAACTTTGAAATTTTAAATAAAATTTGCATTGTGGTTTCATTTATTCGATATCTTCTGGTTTACTCGATGGTCAGTGTAGGTACCAGACTATAGGGTAGTATGTAGACCCTGGCTGGTCACATGACCCTCAGTTGGGGTGTGACATTCTGGCTTGCAAGTTGCAGAAGTTGAAGCTCGGCCATCAATTGGAGCTAAAAGAGAAGGAGGCGAATATCTCCAATCCCGAGGGAACACTTGTTGAGGTCGGCGAGGAGGTGGCGTTGTTGCGGGAGGAACTAATTGGTTCTCGAGCTGAGGCCAAGGACACTTAGGAGAAAGTTGAAGCCTGAGGCAAAGAATTGGAGGCGACCCGGCTTATGCTTAATGCCGCGACGGAATCGAACACCAAATAAAGGACAAGAATGCCCGATTACAAGCTGAGGTAAGCCGGCTCAAGCTGGAAGTTCACAAACACAAGGACGAGGTTGATGACTATCACGATGAGGTCACTCTGCAATATGCTGCTAGTTTTGAGAAGGCGCTGGTGCAGGCCAGATTCCTCGACTCGAGAGCTGACTTCTTAGAGGCCAAATATTTCAAAGAGATGAGAGATGGTGCTTTGGTCAAGCAACTTGCCGTGGAGGAGGGGGGGGGCTTTTGTGCTGGCGAGGGAGACCAAGGGAGAGTCCATGGTGATTGCTATTGAGCCGACCTCCCCTCTGATTCTTGAGATGGCGACCGACATCTATGGGAGTGATGCCCCTTGTGAGGTCACGTCACGAGTTATTGCTTTGGACAAGTTGTGGGTCGCTTTTATTAATGACTTTCTAGCTCTCACGTCATGGCTGAGCTTTAGTCCAGTGATGAGGGCTTCATACTCCGCCTGGTTTTTGCTTGCTAGCTTCGAACTGGAATTGGAGGGATTGCTCCAAGATGACTCCCTTATCATTCTCGAGGATGATGCCAACTCTGCTTCCTTTCTCATTTGAGGCGTTGTCCATGGACAATGTATATGATTCAACTTGGTTGGCGTCATCCTCTCGATCTATGATCTTGGAGACAAACCTTGCCCTAGTGCTTGAGCCCTGATAGGCCCCCTCGGCTAGTACTCTATGCTGAATTAAGGTTGCTCTACCGACCACGCTATCATTCGTCCAATGAGTTCTGGCTTGGCTAGAACTTGTCTGATTGGCTGTTATGTACAAACCAGGATATGGTGACTCTAAAAATACGACCTTAGTCTTCTGGCCGAAATGACCGGAGCAAAGGCGTGCTTCTCTAGCCTCTGGTATCTTGCTTTTGGTCCTTGGAGGACTTTGATGATGAAGTAGATCAGCTTCTGATCTATTCCCTGCTCTCGGACAAGTACTGCGCTGAGGGCGTTCTCCGTGACTGTGAGGTTAAGAAAAAGTGTTCCCCCTGTTGATGCTTGTCCAGGACTGGTGGACTGGTAAGGAAACTCTTGAGTTGCCCAAACGCCTATTCGCATTTCTTGTCCCACTAGAAGTCTCGCTTCTTCCTTAGAATTTTGAAGAAGGGGGCAGCTCTGTCTGTCGACCTAGAGAGGAATCTCGACAGCGCGACCATTCTTCCCGTGAGTTGCTACACCTCTCTAATATTTCGCGGGCTGTGCATTTCTTGGATCGCTCGGCACTTCTCCGGGTTTGCTATGATTGCTCGGCACACTTTTTTGAGTTCAGCCTCATGTTATAGCGCCTGAGCTAGCTGAAGATATAAGCGAGGTTGTTGCAGTGGTTTTCAGTGGGCGAGTCTTTTGGTGACCAAGTCATCCACATATACCTCCAGGTTTCTGCCAATTTGTTGTCTAAAGACTTTACCCATTAGGTGTCGGTATGTGCCACCTGTATTTTTCAGCCCAAAGGGAATCACGTTGTAGTAGAAGTTAATGTGATCTATGATGAAGGCCATTTTTTCTTCGTCCTCGGGGTGCATTCGGATCTAGTTGTAGCCTAAGTATGTATCCATGAAGGATACATGAAGCTTAGGTACTGATATCCCAAGGAGTCGTCAACGAGTTTATCTATGATCGAGAGTGAATAAGAATCTTTTGAGTAGGCTTTGTTTAGGTCTATGAAGTATACGCACATCCTCTATTTTGCTGAATTTTTCTTGACCATCACGACGTTTGCAAGACATGTGGTGAATCTGATTTCTTTGGTAATGTTTGCTTTCATGGGACACCCCAATCTGAAGATGTTCTAGATCGTCGGTGGGTTGAGGCTACTCTTGGACATCTCCTCTGGGGTCTTTAGATATCTTTTGTTGATGTTGTGTATTGAAAACCGAGTGCACTGGGTGGGATGAGGAACTTGACGCCTTTCCCGGCTCAGTTGGTTTCTGCTTTAAGCACTTGTTGTAGCACAGGCGGGCTTCTTTCTGGTCGGCATGGACCACTTCCACTTCTGTTTCCAAGATCGAGAATTTAAGCGCTATGTGGGGAGTCGGCACAACGGCTCCCAAGCTATTCAGTGAAGGTCACCCTAGAATCATATTATAAGGCATGGTGCAATGATGACGAAATATTGTACATCCGTCGATTTAGTTTTCGGTGGAGAGTGGAATGTTGTCGTCAGTCACACATATCCTCGGATGCTAACTTGTTCTCTTTAGAATCCGACGAGGTCCCCGTTGTAGGGGTGGAGGGAGGCTTCGGTCAGCTGCATCTTTCTGAATGTTAGGTATAATAGAATGTCGACCGAGCTCCCCTAGTCCACTAGAACTTTCCTGACAAGGAAGTCGCCAACAATTACAAAAATGACGACAAGATCATGTAAATTTTTATCAATCCTGTGGAAATCAGATTCATAAAATGATATTGTCGGGGTTCGGATATGAGGCCTCTGGGGCGGGTCGCATTGTCGATCGCCATGATGGCTCGGAGCAACTTCTTTTTGGCCGAGCATGTCTCACCTCCTCCGACGAATCCTCCAACTATGTTGTCGATGACTCCACAGATTTAATGCTCGGCTGGCCAGCTTTGCTGCCATCTTAGTTTCCCTCGACATTCCTCGGTGGTGGTGTTCTGCTCAGACTTTGATGTTGGGAGTAGTAGTCCTACTAATCCCGACTGCAGCTTCTTCTATGGCTAATGTAGTTGTCGAGGCGGCCCTCCCGTATCAAGTGCTCGATCTGGTATTTGAGCTTCATGTTGGCCTAAGATTTACAACCTTGGTCTTTGTTCCTACCTAAGAGTCGGGGTCTTCCGGTCTGGTTCGGTGTCTCCCCTTGTCTGGTTCAATGCCGGGGGGGGGGGCTGCAAAACACACTCAGACGCCCAAGTTAGGGAGACTCCAAAGTGGAGGTTTGTGGAATTGAAACTTAGGGTTACCTAGGTGCATCGTGTTTGTATATATTGCAGATGGAGGTGATCATGCTGCCCGATAATCTCGCTAGAATTATTGCCCACTATGGGTCGAGGCCAATCCCGGAGATATCGGGTTTATGATGGTATATCCCTCCTGGTGAGGAAGGACATGAGAGTCCATGGCTGGGTGGATTCCTCGAATAGAGCCATCTGGCCTGGCTTGAGTATGGATCAAGGGTGTAGATTGAGCAGAGCCCCCCAGAGCGGGGCCGCGTGGTTTGGTTCGAGGCAAATTGTGGGGCATTGTTGGGTCTAAATCGATCAGGCCCAATAGTTCTAGTCTAGTCCACAGCCCCCGAGGGTTGGTCGGAGTCTGGAAGGCTGCGTGTCGGGCTCTTGAATTGAGTGATTCTCCTTCTTGGTGTTGGGGATCTTTGGGGAAACCTCGGATAAGCCGCACTAGGTGACCACGGAGAAAATGTCGGCTTGTGAGACCTCGGGTTGTGGTAAGTGACCATGCGTCGCTCCTAGTTGGTACATGGCGGCTCTTCATGTCACTTTAGGGTAAGTCAAATCGGTATTTTTGTTGTGTTTAACATATCTCTTCTCGACTTCCACGCTCAGGATAGTGGTTTCACTAATGGAGATCTTCTCATCCTGCGTGGTGGCTACTGATTGGCCCTACCTCCTCGTTTTGGGGGGAGACATCATGGTGGAAAATGTTGGTAATCATTGGCACACGGGGCAACGGAAAACAAAAATTTTGTGTGTCTTTGATCACTAAAACCAAGATCCGATTGCATCATTAAAACAATAGTAAAGAAAAACAAAGAGAATGTTAGATCTGTTACCCAAACGGATGAACGAAGGACCTTCTCATCACCGGGATGTCGTAAACCATAGTGATCCAAATCGGATCACCTCCAAAGTATCCACACTAGGAACGATCCAAGAATGCTTCGAGCACAGCAACAATAGCCAAAATTCCTTATATGCTAGTAAGGAATTTGGCACAAGGAGAAAATTCGAGTGGAGTGGAAGAGGCACAATGAGAAGGAGGCACACAAATGATTTTGTTGCTCCTCCTCATGTGTTGTTATACCGCTGTACCCTAGGAGTGCAAATAAATACTCCTAGGGTTAGGGTTTCAAACCAGTAAGTGGGCTCAAGATGGATCAAATCCATCCCATGGGCCGCCCACAGGTTTAAAACAAGATGGATCAAATCCATCTAACTGGTTTAAGTCCAATAAGTGGACTCAACTAGATGGATCAAATCCATCTCATGTGCCTCGCAAGCCATCTTCTCTCTTCTTTCTCATGGACCTAATGACATCTCATGCCATATATGTCATTACTATTTTACCTTTGTATCCTTCCTATACATGTGTGACCTTATGGGCTTCTGAAATATGTTGGCAGTATACAGTAAATTATAATTCTTACTGAAGTGCAATTATATTATTTAAACTCTTTAAATTATTATTCATTCTCAATGAATAAATTCACTTATACAAGTCAAGAGAGGCTTCTAGCCAAGCATCATGACTACCCAAATGTCAGAAGCTCGATGGTTTGACAATTTCACCCTTCCATATGCAGTTACCGTGCAATCAGCTTCTTTCACCACTCTTTATCTCATCCATGTTAATTAACTCCTGAATGTGAATATTCTTGTATCTTAAATCTTTATTCCAAAAACACTCAATATGAATCACATTCATAAATGCATACTGCTCTGGCCAGAGACTACTGGATAAAGAGATTGTATAAGAAGAGTGAGATAAACTCCCCACATAAATATGGGGTGCCGAGGTGGTGAGTCCTATGTTGATCACTCAACTATCTTCAAGTGATTCATGCTATACCCAATCTTCAAGCTATGAACACCCAAAGGTGAACTATAAGTAATGAAGTCAAAGTATAACACTAGGCACTTCAGATACTTTGGTGATCTCAAGTCCAAGGATACTTGAACCACTTATATGATGAGATGCTTTCACAGACATAGATTAAATATTCTTGTGAAGATCTCATGATTAGGTCTCCAATTAACCTGTTTCTCAAACAAGCATCCACATGTTAACTCTGAGCTTAAAAAAGTCAAGAAGTATAACATGTGCTAGTCTATTCATATTAACAATGTCCTATCTTGTTAATACTATGACTAGGGATAATTTAGGTATAAACACATTTACATGCAATAAGAATCTCGCATCATGAACTCTGTATGATTTCCTTTGCACTATGTCATATACCAAGGACTTTATTACATAGTTTAAGTATTTATGCAAGCAAATGAATTAACATGAGCACTAAGTAATAAAGATAGTCTTTCCTAAATAAGTAAACTGTACATGAAGAGTTCCCAATTACATGAGGACTCTAAGGCATATCACTAATAGAAAAGGTGTTCGCTTGTGTGAGGGAGTGAGTTTTTAGGGAGTTGTCGATCGCTGAGTTGGCCGGTGCAGATTTAGTTTCCTCTTCATCGTGGATCGTTCGATGGGGAAGTGGAGCCTATAAAATGGTTTTTCTTTCCCGAGTTTGCGAGTTTTCCTTGCGTTCTTTCGCCTTTGTCTATAGCAGGCTTCAGTAGTGCCTTCCTCAAACGGATGATGGAAATGGAGAGTGTGAAGCACAGTGTCAAGAGCTGGCGACCTCCAAGCTTAGGATGATGGAAATGGAGAGAGCTTTGGAGGCAAAGGCCAAAGAGGTCGCTCATTTGAATGTAGCTATTTCTGAGTCCATCACTCGGATAGCGGAGTTGGAAGGCAAGGCCAAGGCAGAGCTGGAGATGATCTACTTGGACCTCTTTGTGGCGGTGATGAAAAAGTCTCGTCTGAACGCCAAGACTGAGGAGGCTAGGGTCGAGGTTGCAAAGTGCAACTTGGCCAGGGAATCCCTTGAGGAAGAGGTGAAATGCTTCTGAGATAATGCTCTTGCAATGTATATGGAGGGTTTTGAGGGGGCTTTGTTGGCTTAAGGTTTTCAACCTTGGTCTTAATCTCGGTTTTGATGATAACAAATATGGAACTAATGATTTAATTAAGAAATCCTTTCAGGTTTCATATCGGTTAGCGCACGACGTCCTCTATCGGAAATATCGAAGAAATCGGGAAATCGGAAGGACGTTAGTCGACACTCTCAGATTCGTTGGGAAGATAGAGTATAGGTTTAGGGTGTCTAGTTTATATTGTAATATCCTCATGATGATGCATAAGAACCCAAAAACCATCCCAAAATTGCAAAACATGAAAACCCAAAAACCGTCCTGAAATAACCTAGGGAGCTCCTTGGAGAGCCATATGACCTAGATAGTTTAGTAACATAAAAAATAGCGGTAATTGTTCCTTGGGTTAAAATTAGATAACGAGGTATTTTTTAAGAATTTTTGGAATTCCTTAGCCTACCCATTCTCGACTCAAAAGATTAGAAAATTTTCGTTTTCCGAAATTTTGTACTAGACTCCAAAAACTAGATTTTGATTCTTAAGTATTTTGATTTTTTATATATTTTTATTGAATCCAAATGGGGGGTAATCCTTATATAACATTTATGTTTTAAAGTTATTGTTTTAAAGTTAATAAATGTTATATAAGTAGGCTTAGCGAAGACGGAACCCAAACGAACAGAAAAAAATAGCCTAACCAATGTGCCCAGTCCAGGTTCGGTCGACCGGTCGGTAGACTAAATTGTGTTGAAAATTGGCAGTAGCCAATTCGGTCGACCGGGCGGTCAACCGAAGATGGGTTAAAAAATGGCAGAAGGCTACTTCGATCGACCGACGATCGACCGGCAAGCGACCGAACGGCGAAAACGAGTAGTTTTCCACCTGTTGAGCTGCCGTTTGGTTAAGGGGTTATAAATACTCCTCTACATCCTTCATTAACCCTCCTTAACAATTTATCCAAGTTTCCATTGAGCTATTCTTGATCATTCTCAAAGCATTTCTTGAGTCATCCCTTTGATAAGCCCTAGTTTTAATGATACATCCTTAATCTTGCCTTCAAGCCTTGAACGATTCATCATTGAGGCATCAAGAGGAATTAGGACTCGTGTTTGGAACTAAGTATTTATTGTATTATTTATTTGCTTCATTACTTGTGTATTTTTGTGATTTATTTCATTGTATTTGAACATGTAAGTAGACCTAGTGTTAGGTCTTGTGATTCAGTGGTATCCTTGGTGTATAAGGTGTAAAGCCAGTTGTGTAAATGTAGTTTACTAGGATTAGTTGAGTTGTCCCTTAGGGTTGAGGTGAAAGAGTGCTCTCGGTGAGAAAGCGGAGACTTCCGAGTGTGAAAGTGCCTTAGATTGAGAGTGAGACTCTTCGAGTCAAAGTCCTTTGTGTAAGGGAATCAATTTAATCTAGTAAACTTAGTTTGGAAATCCTAAGCGGGGTGCTTAGGTAGTGGAGTAGGTATTGGGGCCGAATCACTATAAATCTCTGTGTTAGCATATTTTTCTTTGTTTGTGCTTAATTGGTTTATTTTTGCTTCCGCATCTAATCGATAAATTGCGATTTGCCTAAATAATTTAACAAACGATTAAAACCGAAATTAGGCGACAAGTTTAGATAACACACTATTCACCCCCCTCTAGTGTGCCATTTCACCCAACAGGCCTTAGAGCAGGCTAAGCTCCTCACTCCCAATGCTAACCTTTCAGGGATGGACCTTCTGAAAGAAGTTAAGGATAGTGTTCTGGTGAACCCTAGGGCTGAGGAGGATTTTTCTTGGTCGCTCAGAGGGGACCCTTCGGCTGCAACTTCGGGCCAATGCTCATTCTCTCTGTGAGGATTCCCTATTATGGAGAGGGATGGTCCTATATGCTAAGCGCACCAAGGCAGGTGCAGTTTCTTCTCAGCAGTTTCTTTATATTTTTCTTCTGCTGACTCTAGGAACTTCTTCGTGGGGTTGGATGTTTGCCCTCCTCCCCTTTTTCGATTATGTGATAGCTACTGCTCCTTCGTGAGCCTGTTTTGTTTTGTATATAGGGTAATTACCTAAATATATCCCGAACTTTGGACTTTGTCGCAAATATATCCTGAATTTTGACTTCTCCAAACTTGCATCCTCAACTATCACATTTGTATCAATGGCATCCCCCCGTCAAAATTCCGTCAGCTACCTCGTTAATCCTGTGATGTGGCATGCACACGTGTATTAAAATATTATTATTTTTATTTCAACATTATTTTTATGTATACTTTATTTTTACCCCACTTGGACCCCACACTTTTTTTCATGTGCCCCACCAATGAGATTAATGTCATGGAATAAACAGCTCATCAAAAGAAAAGCATCAAACGTTATTCTACTCCTACATGAGTCTTACACCAAAGCAAAGCATGCAGATCCCTCAGCGACAAGCTATCCTCCTCTTCCATATTCCTAATCGAGCAACAGCTTCATTTACGTCATATCCTAATTCACTGCCAAGCTTACTCCGACCGCCCCAATGGCTCTCAACCACACCGTCATCGCCGGCATCAACTTCCTCACCGTGCTCCTCTCCGTCCCCGTTATCACTGTTGGGGCAGCCTAGGTGAAATTTGTCCATTCAAATTGAAATATTGTAACCACATAATTGGGAAGAGACAAGAACAAGAAGACTCATGAATAGGATCATCCTACCACTAGATCGAGCCGCCTCTCCCAACCAGCCGGAACTCGGCACTCAAGATCCACCTCGGCGGACCCGGGTTCTGTCCCACCACCGTCGAGCAAGTCCCCGGTGATAATATCCCTCTTCCCCTCTCCTTCCTCGTAACCTCTTAGCATCTGGGCCAATGAGCTCACATCTGCCGCCATTAGCAACCTTTCTCCAATCACCGGATTAAGCATAGGAACAGAATTGAAACCAATATCGTGTTTGCATAGCCATAGAAAACACAAGTGTTATATATTTATATACTGCTTTTAGAATTCAAATGAGTACCAGTATGGCAAGCATTAATGCTGTCAATAAATGAGAGATATTATGGGGGTCGATCATTACAAAACCCATGCAGATATTATTATTTAATAGTTGACTATGGATTACATGGGTAGATTTCATTATTGGGTAATTAAATCATTGTAAATAAATATCTAAATTAATTAATGTATCATCTTCTTGAAATCTTATAAGCAAATCCTATCATGCATGCATTCATCTTCTTGACTCAGCCCCCGAGCTGCAGCGAGGCGGTGAAGGACTGTGGGCAGACCTGGTCGAACTGGCCGACAACAACCTACATGCAGGCGGCGCAGTCGGGGGCTCTCAGGTCGGGGCGGCACTGGAAGAGGCCATAGACGGCGAGGCCGGGGTGGGGTGTCACCGGCAGAGCAGTTATTGTATGAAGAGAGGGTGGCACCAGTGATGATGAAGGTGAGGAGGGAGTCGAGGTTGCTCTGGAGAGGTTGGAGATGGTGGCCATCGCTGCACTGGTGGTGTTTGGGTGCGTCGGGGCAGTGCTAGGGCAGGTTTCGTTGGCGAGGTCGTGCACGAGGGTGGTGACCGGGGAGAGGGGGCGGTGTTGCTGGCGGTGTAGTTATTATAGGAGGAGAGGGTGGCGCCGATGACGATGGATGTGAGGAGAGAGTCGAGGTTGGCCATGGCTGTCACGAAGATGACATTAATCTCACTGATGGGGCACGTGGAAAAAATATGGGTCTAGGTTGGGTAAAAATAAAACATACTTAGAAAAAAATATTTTAAAAAAAATAATAATATTTTAATACACGTGTGCATGCCATGTCATAGGATTAACGGGGTAGCTGACGGAATTTTGACAGAGGGATGCAATTGATACAAATGTGATAGTTGATGATGCAATTTGGAGAAGTCAATGTTCATGATACATTTGAGACAAAGTCCAAAGTTCAGAATATATTTAGGTAATTACCCTGGTATATATAAATTTCTTTTGCTTGATTTTCCATGGAGGGAATGTCCCTGTTCGATCCTTTGGGATCTGGCTCAAAGTTAAACCATCTGGTTCAGGGTTGAACCACCTGGTTGAACTATTTGAAATTTGATTCAAGGCCGAATCTTCTGTAATCTGGTTTATAATTGAACCTTCTGAAATTTGGTTCAAGGTTGAACCGTCTAAAGTCTGGTTCAGGGTTAAACCATCTGACTCTGGTTCATGATTGATCCATCTGAAATCTGGTTAAAGGTTGAACCGTTTGAAATCTGGTTCATGATTGAACCATCTGAAGTCTAGTTCGAGATTGAACCATCAAGATTGAAATGAGCTCTGTTGATGGAAAATCACACATGAGCAATGGTGTGGTAGTTTAATGGTCTATACTTGGGAATTTTAGGCCAAGCTTGCCAACAGGCACTGTTGGTGAAATGGCCACACTAGAGGGGGGTGAATAGTGTGTTAACTAAATCTTTTTGTCTAATTCTGATTTTAAATATTTTCTTAAACTACTTAGGCAATTTACAATTCAACAACTAAATGCAAAAACGAGTAATGAAGATAAACAATGCAATACACAAAGAGAACAATGCTAACACAATTATTTATAGTGGTTTGACCCCAATGCCTACTCCACTACCTAAGCAGCTCGCTTAGGATTTTCAAACTAGTTTAACTAGATTAATTAGTTTCTTTACAATGAGGACTTTACACTGGAAAGTCTCCGCTCTCAAACCGAAGGCACTTCCACACCCAAAAGTATCCCGCCTTCCTACCGAGAGCACTCTCCCGTAGTCTCGTCTCAACCTTAAGGACAACTCAACTAATACAAGAAAACTACGTTTACACCAGTGGATTTAAACCTCAAACACCAAGGCTACCACCCAATTTCAAGACCTACACTCTAGGTCTTACTCTAACTCAAATACAAAGAAATAAACAAGAAAATACAACACTAAATGGAGTAATAAATCAAACAATAAAATATTTAGCTCCACAACAAACTCCCTAGTCCTCTTGATGCCTCAAGGTGATGAATCTATGAAGCTTTGAAAGTTATATCAAGGAATGAGATATCAAACTAGGGTTTCTCCAAGTAATGGTTCAATGAAAGCTTGGAAATGATCAAGGATAGCTCAATGAAGTGTAGGAGTGATCAAAAGTGTCAAAGGAAGGCTGGGACATCAGTATTTATAGAGCCATGAAGGAGGCTCGGGTGAAACACTGCTCAACGGCTCAAAAACTAACCATTTACCGCCGTCCGTTTGTTCGTCGGTCGTTCGTCGGTCGATCGACCGAGCGACCGAAGGCATTCTGCCGCTTTCTGGCATACTTCTGTCGATCATTCGATCAACTGACTTGCCTACTGCCAGTTCTTGGCAGCATTCGATCGACCGACCGGTCAATCAAAATTGGGCAAACTACACTGCTTGGTTTGGCTGAGTTTTTGCTTGTTTGCTTGTTTCTGGGTTCCATCTTCACTAAGCCTACTTATATAACTTTTCTTAACTTTAAGTATATAATTTTAAAACATAAATGTTATATAAGGATTACCCCCCATTTGGATTCAATAAAAATATCTAAAAAATTAAAAACCTTAAGAATCAAAATCTAATTTTTGGGGTCTAGTACAAATTTTTGAAAAATGAAAATTTTCTAATCTTCCGGATCAAATATGGGTAGGTTAAAGGTTTCCAAAAAATCCTTTAAAATATATCATTTACTAGTTTTTACCTAAGGAACAATTACCGACACTTTTGGTGCCAAGAAAATGTCTAGGTTATATAGCCCTCCAAGGAGCTCCTTAGGCTTAGTGAATTTCAAGGTCATTTTCTAATTTGTCGATTTTTCACATTTTGGGGTTCGGGTTAGATTTTTGGGTTCTTATGCGTCATCATGATGATTTACAACATAAACTAGACACTCTAGACCTAAACTTTAACTTCTTGAAGAATCTCGAGCGTCGATGAGCGTCCTTGCCGATTTATCCAATTTTTTCGATCGTGGATGTCGTGCGCTAACCGACTTGGAACCTTAAAGTATTTCTCAATGAAACATTAGTTCTATATTTGTTATCATCAAAACTAAAATTAAGATCAAGATTGAAAACCTTAGGCCAACAGGCACATATCGGGACCATGCGTGAGGAGTCGAATAAGAGTTTTCAGACCAAAAATAATGGCTCTAGGGGCCAAAGACTGCAGTCGGGGGGGTTCAAGCTGAGCTTGTTGTAAGGCGGAACAGCTGGCGAAGAATCACGTAAGGGCATTGAAGCCTGGAGTGGCAGCGTGGTAGCCGAGAACTGCACTGGGGGATTCGAGCTGAGCTCATCGAGGAGCGTAAGACGAAACCGCATGCTAGGAGTTATGTAAAGGCGCTGAGGCTGAAAGTATCGACGTGGTAGCCAATAACTGCACTCAGGGGTTTAGGCCGAGCTCATCGAGGAGCGTAAGCCAGAACTGCGCGTGAGGAGTTATGTAGAAGCTCTCAAGCCGAAAGTAGCAACGTGGTAGCCAAGAACTGCACTCGGAGGGTTCAGGCTGAGCTCGCCAAGGAGCATAAGGTGGAATCGCCTGTGAGGAGTCATGTAAAGGTGCTGAGGCCGGGAGTAGTGGCATGGTAGTCGAGGATCAGACTCGATCAAAACCGAGCTCGCTAGGAGCACGCTTAGGGTCATTGAGGGCGTAATTGCCCGAGATAGGCAGTACGGTCGGCGAGCCATACCGGTGAAGACCAGATCCTAGTCGCTGCGTGAGGTGTTTAGGCCCGAAGGAGGAAATTTGTGCCGTAGGGGTTTGGGTCAAGTTCGTATGTGGAGACTCGAGCAAGTTTCAAGTAGGGTATTTGTTAAGGCAACGAGATTGCTTTAATGGCTCCCTGATCATTCATAGAGAGAAATACGAGAAATATTACTTTATTTGAGAAATAAGAAATTGCACGTACAGGGGGAAGTGCTCTTTTCTGAGCTTTATCGATGATCTGATCCTGCCTGGACTTCTTTTCAACGGTTGAGGTGGGGTTGCTTTCGCATGTCTCATCCTGAGCTTGGTTCAAGATTTTTGACCGACTATTTGTTCTTGTCCCTATGGAGTGTTTGCGAGCTGATAAGCGCATTTCTTCATTCAGTCTTCTTTTTCTTGAGGCATTCATTGTAGCACCATCGGGATTCCTTCTAATCGGCATGTAATACTCCTACCTCTGTCTCGGAGACAAAAAATTTTATTGCTAGATGAGGAGTAGATACGACAGCCCCCATAGTGTTTAAGGACGGTCTTCACAAGATCATATGATGTGGACTGGGAATATTGATGACAAGATATTATACATCGATTATCTTTGCTTTTGGCTGCGAGTTGAATGTCGTCCTCAGCCATATGGCTCCACAAACATCAACCCTCTCTCTTGAGAAGCCCACTAGGTCTCCTATGCACGGTGTGAGCGAGGCTTCTGTCAAATGCATCTTCTCAAAGGTAGAGTAGATCAAAGAATATCGGCCAAGCTCCCTTGGTCGGCAAATAACCTTTTTAACGATAAAATTTTCTACAATCACAGAAATAACAACCGGGTCGTGTAGGTTCTGATCAGTGCCTTGGAAGTCAAATTCATAAAGATATTATCGGGGTTTTGGGGATAGGTAGGCGCGGGCAAATAGCATTGTCGACTGCCATGTTCGTCCGAAGAGACCTTTTCCTGGCTGAGCTTGACTCTCCACCTCCTGCAAATCCGCTACCGATGTAGTCGATGACCCCTCGGGGTTCATTAGCTTAGTTGTGCTCTTTTTGGGATCTTGGGGGTGTTTGGCTACGCCGTCGAGGGTCGCGACTTTCCTGTGAAGAAGATATTTATCAAGGTGTCCTGTGCAAACTAAATCTTCAAGTTGATCTCTGAGCATTATACACTCCTCGGTAGTGTGCCCATAAGGGTCATGGTATGCACACTTTTTGCTCATGTCGGCTTTGGGTGACAACTTTTGCTTTCTTTCCCGCATTGGCGAGGTGTTTGAGCTTCAGGTGATATATGTCTCAAAGGATGGTTTCTTCTAGGTGTTGTGGGGGGGGGGGGGGGAGGGGGGGTTCTGTCGAAACGGGCGCTTAGGCGAGGTGGTGACCTCAATCCCCTATCATATCTCTGCTCGCGCCGATTGCGGTCTTTAATTCTTCTATCTTTCGCCTTTTTGGACCTATTGTCCTCGATCGCGGCTTTGAGATTCTTCTAGTCGATCTTTTTTGCTTCTCATTCATCTTCTACTTTTATGAAACCCGCCACTTTTTGCTGAAATTTGGCCATGTCTTTAGGCTCAATTAAGGCAATCTGGTCGGCGAAAGGCTTGGGTTTTATCCCATGCAGGATGTAGAAAAGCTCAATCGCTGGATCGAGATTGGGGATGTCAGCCGCTATAGCCTGAAACCTCTTTAGGTATTCTCTTAGGGGCTTATCACTACTAAAAATATGTTATTCAGCAACGGTCGCTCAAGTCGTTGCAATTTCTAACGGCGTTCTTACAGTCGCTCGGGCCATTGTAGATGTGATATATCTGCAACGGCTTCGTTACGGCCGCTCGAGCCATTGCTAACAAGTGGATGGCGCGAACGCGACACGTGATTGAAATAACTTTTTTGCAATGGCTTACTAAAGGCCGCGATGGTCGTTGTTAATGATATTATCACATTAACAACGACTTATTTACAGCTACTAAATCTGTCACTCTTTAGGCGATCCCGCGCTCGCGGTGTGAAAATAAAATACTTATCAGAAAAGGCGTTGCAAAGGCCGCGTAGCCATTGCTGATGATGTTTCTTATCAATAATGGCGTTCTAACGGATGAGTGAGTCGTTGCTGATAAGTTTATTTAACTCAACCCCGATCGCGCTCGCCCCTTTCCTCCATCTTCTTCCTTGCTTCTGTCAACGCCGCCATTGCCGATCTCCACCCGCCGTCGTTGCCCGCCGATGCCACTCGCCGCCGCCACCCGCTGTCATCGCTTGCTCCAAGTAATTTCAATGCCCCCTCTCCTATACTAGGGTCGGCCAAAACCACAAGACTCCGGCGCTGGAACAGTGAGTTAATTAGGGTTTTTTTAAACCCTAATTTTTTTTATTACTCTAATTAATTAAATATATTTAGATTAAATGTTTAATGTGTAGATTAGATTAATATTTAATGTTTTTTCCAAGTTAATTTTATTAATGTTTAGATTAATATTTAATATTTTTTTAGGTTAAATGTTTAATGCATGTTTAGATTAATTAGAATAATTTTATTGTTATATTTGTTAATTAAGTTTAGTTTAGATTAATTAGATTAATTTTATTGTAAATCTTTATATTTATATTAATTAGAATCGTCCACTTTGGACTCGCGTTGGAATCATCCAATTTGGACTCGTGCCGGATTCGTCCACTGTGGACTCGAACCAGCATCCACACATTTAGAAAATAATCATCCATTCGACAAGTTGATATGTTTCACGTACTCATCGGCGAGTCGGATATGATTTAGCAAAATATTAGGATCCGTTCAGGGGTTGTATGTTCGTGTAAAAGAAGTAGATGGCCTTTTATATGACGTACAACCCTTGAATTGTCCCTGATTGGATAATTCAGGAACATAGTTATTTGTATTGCGCTTTGTTTTTTCTTTTAATCGTTAACTCATTAATTCTTAAATTTTGGCTATTGTATCTCTCTTGTTCTCCGGTACGCGCCCAAATGATATGCGTATTCGGAGAACTATAGGGAGATGTTGTTAAAATTTAGAATGAAGATAGTGGTTAAAAGAAATACTTAGTGCAATATGAATAACATGAATCCCGAGTGGAATAGGACCATCTCACCTAAAGGCATTAACTGAATAAAACTGTCATTGATTGACAGAATCATGTCGGGCGATCGAAGTTGGATGTACCGGCGTCTTGATCATGGTGGAGCTTTAACGAATGAGTTTCGATTAGCCGTAACTTATTTCCTAAATTTCGCCTATTCAAATCGGAAATTTGTTAGCGTCGGTGGTAAAATCTGATGTTTGTGCCGCATTTTCTTGAATGGAAGATTTTTGGATCGAAAAACTGTCACTCTACATCTACATAGCAAAGGATTTCCAAACAAGATATTTTTTATGGACTTGTCACGGTGAGTCACGTGAAGTCAGGACGTCGAGCAATCATGTCGTTCAGACACATGGTGAATCTTCCTTTACTAGTGTTTCTTCATCCAGTCCATTTAATCCCTATAGAACTATGATACTTGATAGTCTTGGGGGTTAATTCCAACTGAACGATAATGTCGATCGACCAGTTATTGAGATGTCAGTGCCACCAGATACTATGGGTGTTGATCATAGAAGTACAACCTGCGGTAGAGATTGAATTGCCGAATAAAGAAGTCGTATAATTTTATGAGATGTTGAAAGTTGTCGATGAACCTTTATATGAGAATTGTCCTAAATACATTAGGTTTTCGGCAATGACGCAACTCCTGAACATCAAGGCCGATTGTAATATCAGCGGGGTTGCGTTTGATCAGATTGTGGGATTGATTAATGGAATGTTGCCTACTGATAATAAGTTTGAGCCAACTTTTTATAAGACTAAAAAGTTGATGAGAAAATTAGGGCTTGGGTACGAAAAAATACACGCGTGCCAAAATAACTATATTTTATATTATAAAGAAAATGTGCAGTTGGATAAATACCCTGTATGTGAACATGCTCGTTACAAGCAAAAGAAATTGGTCCAACAGAAAAATATCTCGTTTAAGGTGCTTCGGTATTTTTCACTGACACTGAGGCTTCAAAGATTATTCATGTCGAAAAAGACAGTCCCTTACATGAGTTAGCATGCAAGAAGTTGTCATGATACAATAATGACTCATCCATCCGACAGTGAAGTATGGAAATTTGGATACATGTTATCCTTCATTTGCTAGGGATAATAGAAATATCAAATTGGGATTGTGCATGGATGGTTTTAATCTGTTTGGTCATTCTGCAACTCCTTATTCAGTTTGGACAGTGCTGCTAACAGTTTATAATTTGCAGCCGTCAATGTGTATGAAAGATGAATTTATTTATATTTCGATGATTATTCTCGGTCCTAAGGTCCGCGTAAAGAAATTAACGTGTTTCTCAGACCCCTAATAAATGAATTAAAAACATTGTGGACTGGGGGAGCTGTCACTTATGATTGTCATCGTAAGCAAAA
Organism: Canna indica; assembly: GCA_034359265.1. Taxonomy (NCBI): domain Eukaryota; kingdom Viridiplantae; phylum Streptophyta; class Magnoliopsida; order Zingiberales; family Cannaceae; genus Canna; species Canna indica. The sequence goes on from CP136892.1 coordinate 21,302,820, forward strand.
TTTCAATTTAAAGGCCGCGGTCTTGTGGACAATCAATGATTTCCCGGCCTACGGCATGTCGTCTGGTTGGAGCACTCACGGCCGACTCTCTTGTCTGTATTATATGGAACACTCTAAATCATTTAGTCTTTAGAACAGACAAAAAATCTCATTCTGTGATTGTCATCATCGATTCCTACTGGCTAACCATCAGTATCGAAGGAATCGTAATAAATTTACTAAGGGCAGAGTCGAAAGAGATGGGCCACCACCGATGTTGTCTGGTAAACAAATATTAGCACGTGTTTCAACACTTTCAGAGTTAGTATTTGGTCGCAATGAAAGAGTGTCAGACTTTGGTCAAATACATAACTGGGTGAAAAAAAAGTATCTTTTGAGAGTCGAAAGAGATGAGCCACCACCGATGTTGTCTGGTGAATAAATGTTAGCACGTGTTTTAGCACTTCCAGAGATAGTGTTTGGTCGGAGTGAAAGAGTGTCGAGCTTTGGTCAAACACATAACTGGGTGAAAAAAAATATCTTTTGGGAATTGCCGTATTGGAGTTCATTACTGATTCGACATAATTTAGACGTCATGCACATTGAGAAAATTATGTTTGATAATATTTTTAACACTTTGATGGATGTTCCCGAGAAAACTAAAGATAATGTACGTCAAGGCCCGACATGATCTGAAAATACTTTGTAAGAGGCCGGAGTTGGAGTTACAAGAGGTCAACGGACGATATCTGAAGTCGAATGTCCCGTATGTGCTAAATAAACAACAGACGAAAGATATTTGTCAATGGATCAAAGAACTTAGATTATCCGATGGATATGCCTCAAACTTATCTCGATGTGTGAACGTCGATGATTGCAAAATATCAGAGATGAAGAGCCATGATTGTCATGTATTCATGCAAAGATTGCTTCCGATCGCATTCTGGGATCTTCTACCTGATAATATTTGGGATCGTTGATTGAATTAAGTATATTTTTTAAAAACATTTGTGCAAATGTCCTTCGAGTCGAAGATATGTCAGCACTTGAAAGTAATATTGTTGAAATTATATGCAAGCTAGGGCAATTTTTTCCTCCTACCTTTTTTGACTCGATGGAGCATCTACCGATACACTTGGCATACGAGGCACGAGTTGGTGGCCTCGTTCAATATCGATGGATGTACTTATTTGAAAGATACATAAATCATCTAAAGAAAAAAGTAAAGAACACCGCAGCTGTTGAAGGATCAATATCTGAATTGTATATCATCCAAGAAATTTCAACATTCTGCTCTTTTTAGTTTGAATCGATAGTACATACAAGATTTGATCGTCTTCCACGTAACGACGGCGGGGGAGTTTGACATTCAGATGGACATTTAAATATATTCTGTCATTCTGGTCGTGCTTTTGGTTCTCGTCCGTCTTAACACTTAAGCGGACGTATTTGAGGTACGTATTTAAAGTTTTTTAATCATCTTGATTATTAGTGGTACTGATATTATTATTTTTCAGGCTCGCTATACTTGGCCAGAGGAGCAGAGGTCATTTATTTACAATGTGTGGGAGGCCATTTATTTACAATGCAAAGGTACAACTGCCAGCTGGGGCAGGCTTGGGCACAGGCGATGGCCCGAGCTAGGGCCACAACCATAGTGGATACTCGGGGATACGACCCCAATTGGATTACTCAGGGATCAGCTCATGTCGATATGGTTGACCGAACGATGGCAGGAGATATCTAGGACTGTGACTAGAAACTGCATGTCGGGGGGAGGAGCGTGTCACACTGGTGGCTCTGTTTCAATTGTCGGGCACGCGGGACGCATGGTAAGTATTATACCTTATTTTGAATTATATATTATATTTGTTACTCTGTGTACTACTTAATGTTTTTGTTATGTAAATACAGACGACGATGATGGATGACGGCACTCTCCAGCGACCCTCCCTAGTGTAGGTGTTTGAGCGGACTCACCGTAGAGGACATGGGACAAGGGAGTACATCGACACCCGCGCTGCAGTTATCATTGTAAGTATATTTGTTTCAATTATTGCATTATTTATTTATAATTTAAATTTTAGAAACTATATGAAACAAAAACCAAACTCGTGTAGGAGACCTACACTCAAACGGTGACGTAGCGCGGGGGCACCCCCGAGGACTTTGACGCGGGAGCGTGGGTCGAGGCTGCAGGTGGTTGGGACCACAGCCGCGTCTTTGGCTTTGCTGATATCGACACTGGTGGAGACGGTCGCATGACAGAGTGAGATGATGGCTCATCAGAGTTAGATGATGGCTGAGATACATGCCTTGCTGAGACAGATGACAGGTCAGTCAAGCGGTGTACACTCAGATCCATCGTCATCGACTCAGTCCACGCCGGTGTACACTCAAGCACTCCAGACCCCGCCGTATGATCCCGACCTTCCTCCACCGTCAGCGAACTTTTCTTGTTTTATGATACGTAGTCATCTTGGAGATACTTGTTACTTGATTGACTTGTTTGGATATTGATTTGTATCATGTTGATACGATAGTTTTGATTTCGTATTGTAGATATTTATAATTTTAAGTATAATTATTTTGATGCATATCTGGGTGTATCTATGATGTGTATGTGAATATATGTGTATGTGAATGGATGTGTGTATGGGTGTGTGAGTTATGTATCAGGTTATAAATATATCAATGGAAATTTCTAATTTTGAAATTTCTCAATTACAGGTTAACATCATCAGCAACGGCCTTTCCACAGTCGTCCGTGTGAAAGCCGTTGTTGAAAGTGTATTGTAATACTTGTGCCGCAAACTTAAAGCCGTTGTTGATGAATAACAGCCACGGCTTAGCAACAGTCTTTCAATAAAGGCGTTGCAACGACGTGGCAGCCGTTGCTGATGGCAATATCCACAACAGTTCACGCATCGTTGCAGAACCGTTGCTAATAAAAGCAGTAGCAACAATCGTGCCTCGTTGCTGAGCCATGGTTGATGATGTATCAACAACGGGTAAAACCGTGGCGGAACCGTTGCTGATAATATCAATAACAACAGCATGAGCAGTCGTTGCAGATTCGTTGTTAAGTTATCAGGTACGCGATCTTCTGCAACGGCTGCATTGCAACGGATGGAGCTATTGTTGACCGTTGCTTATGGTCTTCAACAACGGCGTAGCAACGGATCCAGCCATTGCTGATGCTCATTATTCCAATAGTGTATGTTGCCCCTGCTTGATATAGTATAGGGTTGCTCCTATCTTGTGATATACCCGCGATGTGGTGAATTGACGAAGAAAGACATGGGAAAGGTCGTCGAAAGAGCCAATTGATCCCGGCGGGAGGGAGGCGAACAATAACAAGGCGGCTTTCCCTAGGAAGATCGAGAAGGCTCTATAAAGCGCGGAGTCGGTTGCTTCGTGATAGAGCATCGCAGTTCAGAAACGCCGTTAGGTGCAACGTGGGGTCACCCGAACCATCGTAGGGTGCTACCGTAGTGGGTAGCTCACTTCTCGATAGGAGACGAGTTGCCATAATATGATTGGCGAAGTTCCCTACGTCAAGGTGGGAAGCGGCCTCAATCTCTTGAGTCTTTGGAGGTTCCTCCTTTTTTCGGTCGAGGGTGCTGGAGACCTCATCTCGAAGAACAGAGATTGGTCTTCTTCTTTTTGAGTGGATGGCCTCTCCATGCTCTGAGGCCGCGTCGGTGTCTGGACTTGTGCCGCTGGTTGTTGGTTTTGTGCTTCTAATTCGGTTACCCACTTTTGGGGATCTTCAGGCGAAAGGGGGGCTGGTACCGGAGCATCGCTCCCCGCTGTTTCAGCGTCATCGGGCTGCGGTCAATCGTCGGCGTCAGGTCATTGTCGTTCACGTACGACTGCGATCGCTTGGCTCCGGGTTCTAACCATTGTGGGGAAGGTAAGCTTTACTCGACCCCACGGTGGGCGCCAAATGCTCCTGCTTGAGAGTCGGGGCTTTTCGATCTGGTTCGATGTCCCTCCTTGTCTGTTTTAACGCCGGTGGGGGGGGCACCTACAGAAGGCACTCTGACGCCCAAGTTAGGGAGACTCCAAGGTGGAGGTTTATGGAATTGGAACTTAGGGTTACCTGTGGGCGTCGTGTCTATATATATTGCAGGTGGAGGTGATCATGCTATCCGACAATCTCGCAAGGATTTTTGCCCAGAATGGCTCGAGGCTAATCCCAGAGATGGAGGGTTTATGATGGTATATCCCTTGTGGTGAGGAAGGATGCGGGAGTCCATGGCCGGGTGGATTCCCCGGATTGAGCCATTTGGCCTGGCTTGAGTCTGGCTCAAGGGTGTAGATTGAGCGGAGCCCCCCAGGGCGGGGCCGCGTCATTTGGTTTGAGGCAAATAGTGGGGCGTTGCTGGGTCTAAACCGATCGGACCTAATAGTTCTAGTCGAGTCCAATTTTAATCTCGATTTTGATGATAACAAATATGGAATTGATGTTTTTATGGAGAAATATTTTCATGTTACAAGTCGATTAGCGCACGATGTCCCCGATCGGAGAAATCGGTAAGGACGATCGTCGACGCTCTGGATTTATCGGGAAGTTTGATTCTAGGTCTAGAGTGTCTATTTTTATGTATTCCTCTATTTGATGCATAATAACTCAAAAACCAATACCCGAATCCCAAAACATGAAAACCAAAAAAATCAAAAAATAGCCCAAAAATTCTCTAAGCTTAGGGTGCTTCATAGAGGGCTATATGATTTAGTCATCTCCTTAGCACCAAAATTTTTGGTAATTGTTCCTTAGGTAGAAACAAGTTAACGACCTATTTTTAAGGAATTTTTGAAAACTTTTAACCTATCAATATTTGACCCGGGAGATTATAAAATTTCTGGTTTTCGCAAATTTGTACTAGATCCCAAAAGTTGGATTTTGATTCTTAAGGGTTTTGATTTTTTTAGATATCTTTATTGAATCCCAATGGAGTGTAATACTTATTTAACATTTATGCTTTAAAATTAACTTAAAGTTAAGAAATGTTAAATAAGACTTGTGAGAGAATGGACCTTGCTCAAAATTGCATTCAGTGCAGTTTCAGCCGAAGGTCTGGTCGAATGGTCAGTCATCTGATCTGCGACCGACGAGTGACCGAACTCATTCAGAAACCAACAATAGGCTTTCGTTTGACGTCCAGTCGAATGTTTGGTCGACTGAACCTTTGACCGAAGGATTGATCGGCGGAACATCAACGGCTAGTTTTAGAGCCGTTGAGATGTTTCATCTGGGTATTTTTATGGCCTCTCTATATATACTTCACCTGAGCCTTCCTTATGTTCTTGAACTATTATTGAGACATTATATGTGATACTAAAGCTTTGATTGAGCCACTTTCATCTCAAAACCCTAGTTTGATCATCTATCCTTGATTGAGCCTCCATTCTTCATCGATTCATCATTTTGAGGCATCAAGAGGACTAGGGATTCGTGTTTTGAGCTAAGTATACTTTGTTTAGTATTTTACTTCGTTTACTTGTGTATTTTCTTGTTTATTTCATTGTAGCTCAACTTATGATTGACCTAGTGTGTTAGGTCAAGTGTATGTGGTGGTAGCTTTGGTGTAGAGGCTTAAATTCACCTGTGTATACTTAGTTTACTAGGATTAGTTGTATTGTCCTTTAGGGTTGAGGTGGGAGAGTGCTCTCGGTAGGAAGGCGGAGACTTCCGGATGTGAAAGTGCCTTCAGTGTGAGATTCTCTTCAATCTAAATTTCTCATTGTAAGGAAACATTTTAATCTAGTAAAATTAAGTTAGAAATCCTAAGCCGATGTGCTTAGGTAGTTGTGTAGGCATTGGGGCCGAACCATTATAAATTATAGTGTTTGCATTGCTCTATTATTTGTGCTTGCTTATATTGCTTATCATTTGCTTCCGTACCTAATTAACTTATAATGTGTTTTGCCTAAGTAGTTTAAGAAATAACTAAAATCGAATTAGGCTTAAGTTTTTTGTAAACACATTATTCACCCCCGCCGATTTCGGCCTTGGTTACTATATGTAATGATAGAATCTTTCACGATAAATAAAAAGAAAAAGTAAGGTCATTCCATTTCGACAAAAGATCATACCCAAGTTCAATAGCTTTGGGTCCACTATCCCGATCATGATTTTCCTACCCCCAGAGGGAAAAGCCCTTCCCAAAGGGGAAGGTTGTGGGCCAGGAGGGATTCGAACCCCCGACACCGTGGTTCGTAGCCACGTGCTTTAATCCTCTAAGCTACAGGCCTCACCCCATCTCCACTGGATCTGTTCCCGAGAGTACCCTCAAAAAGGAATCTTTCCTCTCCTTAGCCATTTCGGGTTAAGTTAAGAAATTGTGAAAGTGCGTATCTCTCTATCTATAAGAACCCTTCTAGTGTAAGCCATTCGACTTACACATCACGCACTTTTCGGCACCGTCTTTGGCGGTCTACCTATCGGTCTTTCTGGCCTCTCGAAATTCTTCCATCTCTACGTAGCACACTGCTCGCTCTCGAAACTCGGCCATACTCCTCAGTTTTGACAGGGTGATTTGGTCTGCGAATTATCCGACTTTCGGATCGTGCTTGAAAGAATACAACTCGACATGAAGGTCGAGGTTGGGGATCTACATGGCTACAATATGGAATATTTTCAAGTACTCCCTTAGCGGCTGATGCTGCCCTTGCTTGATGTAGGTTAATCCTAGAGATATCGAATCTCTAGTAATTACAAATTAATGAATGATATGAGTGTCCTTGTATGATCTGATGGAATCCCAGACTAGATTAATTTGTAGTTGATTTAACTTGAGTCTGATTCATAAGTGTAGGCATGATCGAACATCGGGCCAAAATGTTAATCAAGTCCAACAACTATCTCTGCATTTCTTGGCTATTGTTATCGGGGATCATGATCTAACATTTACAAAATTCACGTGAAATTAAAATAATTTTTTCTCTAATAAATCATCTAAGTAGAAGACACTCATTTTTTTTTATATAATTTCAGCTCGCAAAAAACTTGCATCGTCTATATTAAAGTAATCTTCTTGTTGTCTCAGAAATATATTCAACAAAACTAATTAGCACGCCAAGCACGATTAAGCAAATAAATAACAGAATTGCAAAGGTCAAATGAATAACATCAATTATAGAATGCAAAAAGTTCTGGTCAGCATATATAAGTAAGTCAATTAGCACAACAACCAAGAATAACAATGCATGATATGAAACAAATTTAAGTATAGCATGTATCTCACGAAACCACTAGTAGCACATTTGGCACATCTTGTAAATAGCCATTAGATTTGGGATTCGATTCCCGTTGTTGTCGCTTAATGTAATTGTTTTCTATTTGTGCTTGTATTTCGTCTCGTGTGTTTACCCTTTTATAGTTTTATGCATATGGAGAAGTGATGTTGAGTTGTAATTTATAAATGAATATTCTACCCTTTCTTTTCCCCTCGAGATTCATGATTATATATTATTATATAATTTCTTTTTTTTTCATAAAAAAATCTACTCCAAACTAAAAAAATAAAAAAATTACATCAAATTTATAAAGTCTAGAGGCTAGTTCTTATTTCAAACAAAACTGTGCTCCAGATGTTTTGCTCTTTTAGCAATCTAGTCTACAGTTTTATTATGTTCTCTTTTGATAAATTGAATCTTGAATTCTCCAAGTTTCCCTGCTAAAAGATTGATATTAGTCATAATGTTTTTGACCTCCCAAAAGTATTCCATTTTATCATTAAAAGTATCAACAACTATATTTGAATCACTTTCAATCAACACCTTCACATATTTATTTCTTAAAGCAAGCTCCAAAGTATGGTTTAAAATATTGTACCGCACCGCCCGGTATGATCGGTATTTATTAGTTTTTAAAAAAATTGGTATACGAGATACCCGATATAAGGCGATATCGATTATCTCGGTTAATATCGTCTGGTATGAATGATATTTATAAAATACTGGGCTGTCTTTTAGCACGATTGTGCTATCTTTTACACAGCACTGTGATGTTAGACAGCACTGTGCACGATCTTTTTGACAGCACTGTGCGTGGTCTTTTTGACAGCACAATGCTGTCAAAAGATAGCAAAAATAAAATAACAATAATAATAATAAAATCAACTGGTATGTCTTTTTCGTATCAGTCTGTATCATGTGTCGGTACGATACGGTACCGATACATATCAGTATCGGCCAATCATCAAGATTGGCACCGGTACCGGTATTTTAAACCATGCTCCAAAGCACATTTAATAGCTAACATTTCATTTACTAATATAGATTAATTGTGATGAAAATTACCTACAACAGTAATACAATTATCATTACTACTCCTAGCAATGAAAGCAAATGCTCTAGAATTAGAATCATAGTCTATTGTACCATCTGTATTATATTTCACCCAATCTGGTGGAGGCAATTTCCAGACACCCACATCCTTATTAGAATTATTACTATTGCCCTCAGATTTAGATAACTCAGCATAGTGAATAGTCAGGGCCAAAGTATCCGAAAATATAATATCAACTTGGGGGTTAGAATCCATAAAAACAACCTAATTTCGGGCCAACCAAAGAGAATAGAGGGCATTTAAACAAAGTGTCTTGAGGGCTGCCTTAGGGCACAATCAATTCCCAAATGGTCTTAGCTACCTCACACTCAAAGAACACATGATTAATGACCTCTTGAAAGCTGCCGCATAGGGCACAACAGTGGTAATCAATCATCCCAAATCTAAACAGCCTTTCCGAAGTGGGAAGTTTATTATGTAAGACTTTCCAAGCAAAAAACTTACCTCTAGGGGCAATCGAGACTTTCTAAATATTTTTTCACTGTGGAAGGCTGAGAAGATTGGGATGTTTATCCTTAAAAATGAAAGAATAAGGTAACTTAGAACTAATAACCCCCATGTTGTCAGGCCACCAAATCCAAGTACCCTCACAGGGCTAGGATGAAAGGGACAAACCGAAAATAGCCTCCACCAGACAAACACCAAAACAATCACACAAATAATTCATATTCCAGATATTATCACAGATGAGAGAATTAACATTTGCATCCATATCAAATATAGGCACACTAATATAAGATGGTTTTCAAAATAATGGAATATCAAACACCCAAGGATCATAAATCACAAAAGTAGAACAACCATCACCAATCAACTTTTTGAAACCCATTTTTAAACCGTTAAAAGCATAGCATAAAGTTCTCCAAACATTCCTACCTTTAGCAGTAGGAGCATAATTCTAAAGAGATTTAAAATCATATTTAGCTTTAACAACTTCAGAAAAAATAGAAGAAGAATTACAAAAGTAGAACAACCAAGGATCATAAATCACAAAAGTAGAACAACCATCACCAATCAACTTTTTGAAACTCATTTTTAAACAATTAAAAGCATAGCATAAAGTTCTCCAAACATTCCTACCTTTAGTAGTAGGAGTATAATTCTAAAGAGATTTAAAGTCATATTTAGTTTTAACAACTTCAGAAAAAATAGAAGAAGAATTACAAAAGTAGAACAACCAAGGATCATAAATCACAAAAGTAGAACAACCATCACCAATCAACTTTTTGAAACTCATTTTTAAACAGTTAAAAGCATAGCATAAAGTTCTCCAAACATTCCTACCTTTAGCAGTAAGAGCATAATTCTAAAGAGATTTAAAGTTATATTTAGCTTTAACAACTTCAGAAAAAATAGAAGAAGAATTACAAAAGTAGAACAACCAAGGATCATAAATCACAAAAGTAGAACAACCATCACCAATCAACTTTTTGAAACCCATTTTTAAACAGTTAAAAGCATAGCATAAAGTTCTTCAAACATTCCTACCTTTAGCAGTAGGAGCATAATTCTAAAGAGATTTAAAGTCATATTTAGTTTTAACAACTTCAGAAAAAATAGAAGAAGAATTACAAAGCATCTAACACTACAAAAAAATAGGGTATCACCAACAGACTTAATCTGTTGGTAATAGTCAAAAATCCATTGGTAATATTATTACCAACGGACTTCCATTGGTAAAATTCGTTGGTGATACCCTGCTAGATATTACCGACGGATATTACAACATCCGTTGATAATACCAACGAATAAAAACATACATTGGTAATACCAACAGATATTTTTATCTGTTGGTATTACCAACGGATTTATTTCTGCTGGTATTACCAACATATTTGTGTTTGTTGGTATTACTCTGTTGGTAATATCAACGAATAGATCCGTTGGTAACATCCATAGTTATTACCAACGGATATACTTTCACTAGTAATATCAATTTATACCCTTTGGTATACCAATAATTATCCATTGGTAATATCATTTGTATGCAATTAATCTACTTTCTAGTTATCGAATTACACACATATATATCAAATTACTTAATTATACAACCACTCACATTTTTATAACTAATCATACACATACATATTTAAGAAACTGAACTCACATTTTCATAATCAACTCATCTACCAAAATACATATATAACCAACTCTTTCAACATATATGTGAAAATATTTTGATTAAAACTAACTGTTGGTATACATTAGTCTAACTCTTTCAACAAAATACATATAAAACCAACTGTTTGTGTACATTAGTCGAAACTCCTCCAATTATCCAAATCAAGAAATTCCTCGACTCCTTGCATAAATTCATTAGTGGTGCCACCTGGATAAAAACAAACACATAACATACTTTAAATTAGCTTTCTGTCAAGATAACAATATATTGAAGAACAATGATGGTGAACCAAATTGATCTTTTGCACAACAAGGGTAATAAGAAATAATCAAGGTTAGAAGCTATATAAGAATAATCTATTGCCAAAGAAAAATATATTTTTGACCAAGAACATCATCTTTTAGAAGAATCAATCACTAAAACTGGAGATCCTTGCATAAGATAAAAGGACAAGTCTAGCTATTATTTCAATGAAGTAAATTGGAAGTATTATTGATTTTGCCTAAAATGGATAGGTTATCTTGCGTATTCTTTTCTGCATATAGCATGCTAACTAAGCCGTGCAAGTATGGCCATAGATATTAGAGTCAAAGAAAATAAAACAAAAATATTTCTTTTGTTGAACTTATCTTGCGGCAAAGAAAATAAAACAAAGATTATCTTGTGTATTCTTATCTTGCAGTTGCCCTTGTTTTACCCATAGCCGAGTGGCCTTCAAAATAGAGAAGGGCATACACTAGCTGCCCCTAAGGCCACCCCAAACACTATATTGCTTGTTTGCTGGAAACACTGAAGCTTGCGCTCAAACTAGACGAACCAACACCATGTCATCTTGGGAAAATGCAGACAATGATTTGGTCAAAAGGTTTCAGAGGTGGAAGACATTAGACATACTCATAAACAAGAGTTTAGTAATAACACTGAAATGGCATTTACATGTTAAGCTGTATATATGATGCAGGGTATAAAAGGATTTTTTTTGATTTTCTTGTATCTCTAATTAAACAGTTTGCTCAGTTCCAACTTCTCAGTTGCCCCATAATATACATTAGGATATGAAACACCATTGTTCCTGCAGGCCTACCATTCAGCAAAATATATATTCTTCTATTGGACTCAAGACTCCACTCTTAGGCCTAGTTCATGTAATAATGCATAAGCCAATATCTTGGAGATCATGTTTCAATTAGAAGTTTAGAGTTTAAATGGTTGGCTTAAGGTTTTCAACTTTGTTCTTAATCTCGGTTTTGATGATAACAAACATGAAACTAATGATTTCATGAAGAGTGTCTTTCAGGTTCCATATCGATTAGCGCACGACGTTCCCAATCAGAAAAATTGAAGAAAATGGAGAAATCGACAAGGACGCTCGTCGGCGCTCGGATTCTTCGGAAAGTTAGATTTAGATTTAGGGTGTCTAGATTATATTGTAAATCCTCATGATGATGCATAAGAATCCTAAAACCTATCCCGAACTTCAAAATATGAAAACTCGAAAACCGCCCTGAATTCACTAAGCCTAGAGAGCTCCTTGGAGGGCTATATGATCTAGATAGTTTCTTGACATAAAAAATGGCGGTAATTGTTCCTTGGGTTAAAATTACATAACGAGGCATTTTTTAGGAATTTTTGGAAGCCTTTAGCCTACCCTTATTTGACCCGAAAAATTAGAAAAGTTTCATTTTCAAAAAAATTGTACTATACCCCAAAAACTAGATTTTGATCCTTAAGGATTTTGATTTTTTAGATATTTTAATTGAATCCAAATGGGAGGTAATCCTTATATAACATTTATGTTTTAAAGTTATTAAATTTAAGTTAATAAATGTTATATAAGTAGACTTAGCGAAGACGGAATCAGAAAACGAACAAACAAAACCAAACTGCCCAGTCCAGTCTAGGTTCGATCGACCGAAAGCTACCAAAAATTGGCAGTAGGCAATTCGATCGACCGGTCGATCGACTGAAGTGTGCTAAAAATTGGCAGTAAGGTCTTCGATCGACCGATCAGTCGACCGGATTGCAGAGAAAAAGAATCGTGACTGCATCTCACTGCATCGGTCGACTGGATTACGGATCGCTCATCTCACGACTCGTTCGGTCGACCCGTCGGTCGACCGCATAGAGAGATTGAGCAGCGATCGATCGGGCGGTCGACCAACGATCAATCGAACGGCGGTAACGGCTAGTTTTTCGCCCATTTTTTGCCCGTTGAGCTATCGTTTCTTTGAGAGATTATAAATATCCCTCATCTAACTCTTTTAATCTTACTTACAGATTTTATTGAGCATTTAAAAGAGAGTTTTGAGTCTTCTAAAGATCGATTAATAGCGCTCAGTTCTTCCGTCAACAACTTCTTCAAGCGCACACTCTGCCTCAACTCAGATTTCAATTCGAGCTCTACGACTTGGCGAGTTGGAGGCTTTGAAGGCTTGGAAAAGAGCATTTGATCTTGGTTTATTCTTTAAGCTCTGTTCATTGTAATTTTAATTGTTATTTGAACACTATTTTCTTTGGATTTGTGCTTGTGAAGACCTAGGATTGTTAGGTCTTAAAATTGGGTGGTTGCCTTTGTGTTTGATGCTTAATTCCACCAGTGTAAACTCAGTTCGCTATGATTAGTTGAGGTATCCCTTAGGATTGAGGTGAAAGAGAACTCTCGATAAGAATGCGGAGACTTCCGGGTGTGAAAGTGTCTTAGATTGAGAGTGAGTCTCTTCAGGTCAAAGTCCTCTTGTAAGGGAACCGATTTAATCTAGTAAACCTAGTTTGAAAATCCTAAGCGGAGTGCTTAGGTAGTGGAGTAGGTATCGGGGCCGAACCACTATAAATTCTTGTGTTTGCATTGATATTCTGTTTGTGCTTAATTATTTTATTATTGCTTCCGCATCTAGTCGATAAATAGCGATTTGCCTAAATAATTTAAGAAATGATTAAAACCGAGCGGGTCGTAGATTATGATTTCACCATCCCTCTAGTGTGTCATTTCACCCAACAATTGATATCAGAGCGGGTCGTAGATTATGATTTCACCATCCCTTCTACAATTTATCTCGATCCTAGAATGGCACTAGAGTCGGTAGCTTCTTCCCCTCCTAGGTTCGATGAAACGAACTTTGGTCTTTGGAAGTCTAGGATGTACACTTACTTAAAGACTAGAGATCTTGATGTTTATAACATGATTAAACTAGAATACATTGAACCTAAGGTTGACATGCATGATTGGAGTGAACATGATAAGAAAATATTTCAATTTAATGGAGATGCTATGTATAGCATTTTTATTACCTTACCTAATTGCATCCTTGAAAAAGTCATACTTGCACTTCGGCTTTTGATATTTGGGAAACATTAAATATGTTATATGATTATGCTAAAATCGAAGAGCTTAATACTTTTGTTGAGGATGGTGATGACAATGGACATCCCCCTAGTACTAACCTCGATTTTGATGCCCAAAGCACTTCTAGCCAAATAAGCACAAGCAAGAATCGGAAACAAAAACTTAGGTGTTTCCTTTGCCAAGAGACGGGACACAAGAAGATGAATAGTCCTCTCTTGAAGAAGAAATCCAAAAAGAAGAAGTGTGCTTCCCCATCCACATCCAAATCAAGTGAAGCCTCTTCTAGACATGACGATGAAGCTACATCAAACTTTTGCCTCATGGGTCTTAACGATGAGGTAAAGTCTTCCGCTTCTTGTCATAATAGTGATTCTAGCAATTCAACCTCATTTGACATGTCTTATGATGAGCTAGTTGATTAATATAGAAAAATGTATGAATTGCTCATGAAAAAGAACAAAGAAATAAAGAAAATTAAAAAGGAGAACTCTAAGCTTACTAGTCACTTGCATGCCTTAGAAGTTGAAAATGAAAGATTGAACACTAGTATGCTTGATACATTCCATGATTATTTGAAGCTTGAAATTAAGAACTTAAAACATAGAAATGAAAAGTTAGAGATTGAAAATGATGAATTATTAAACATGACATCCAAAATTAGAAATGAAAATAAGAGTTTGAAAAATGAAAATTGTTTGTTGAGATCTCAATCTCATGCATTGCATAAGCCCATTAATGACTTGAAAAATGAGGTTGTTCTTGAGTAAGAAAACACATAATTTATCCTATGTTTCATCCTCTAGAAACTCTAGGAAGAAAAATATTTTACTTAAGAATGCTCATACCCATCATCCTTCTTATGTTAAGCATTCTAACATTAAATCTTATGTCCATGTTAAAAATGAAAAGAAAAAGTTTCATGGACATTGTTTTTGTTGTGGTATATATGGGCATGCTATCTATGATTGTGCTTTTAAAGTAAACCCTAGTGTTGTTAAGACACTTTGGGTTCCTAAGCCCATTGATCCCTAAGGACCCAAAGTCATTTGGGTACCAAAGGTCCCTTGCTCTATTGTAGGGGGAGCTACCACACAAGGACGAGATGAAGGTGGTTGATTGAAGTTGCTAGAGGATTCAAAGATTGTACCATTTCAAAGTTGCAACTTCAAGTCATCTTGATGCCTTAGGTAAAATTGGCATCAAAACTATTCTGGTATCATCTTCTAACTAGCATTGCTTTACCTTAGTTGAGGATTATGATACTATGCTTAACTCTAGTTGATCTCCGTGCTCTCGATTCGTTTTATGAAATAATTTTTTATTTTGATTTTCTGGTCTCTTCGGAGACCTATGTAGCCTATATTGCGCTCATGCGACCTTGCGGTTCTAAATCGTAGGCTCATTGTGGCCTTTCGGTTTTCAACCAATAGGATTCAAACATTTTATATTTTGAAATCTCTTAATTCGTTTCGGATTCACGATAATTTATTTTGAAACGAATTTCAAACTATTTAGCAAAGTGGACTTTGAAAATGATATTTGAATCTCTCTCTGCTATTTGGTTTGGTTAGCTGGCTAAATAGCCTTTAGTTTCATTAAATCTACTAATGGAGTCTACTTGCAAGTTGAGAATATTAATGGAAGGCTATGCTACCATGAAGAAAATTGAAAAGTAAATGACAAGTTTGGCAAAATTCTATTGAAAGAGGTATGAGTTTGATTTTGCAAAAATCTTAGTATAATACTTGAATACTTGTGCTATAATGATATCTCTATACTCATGATTATTTTTGCATGATAAATATATGAAATTTCATGAGTAGGTAAAATTTTGATAACTTAGGCAATTTCATGATATCTTGATTGAATGAAATTTGCTCAAGGTTAAAATTCATATTAGAGACCTCATTTTGAGTTAGTAGTTGGTAAACATGTTTACATACACATACCATATGATTTTAGGCATTTAAACTTGAAAATTCATGTGTAGATGAACAAAGTGATAACTAGATCACTTTAGGGGACTTAAGCTTGGAAAAGAGTGACCCAAGTCAATAAATCGACTTGGACACTTCATTTTAAGTCCAAACTTCATAAATATATTTAGGAATACGTATGACATATTTCCATGCACTTAGAATGAAAAAAATCATATGGATATGGATAAAATGACATAGAGATCATTTCATGACAACCTCTTTTGAACGAAGTTGACCTAAGTCAATAAATTGACTTAGATGTCTCATTTTTAATCCATATTTGAGAAACATGTTTAGATTTACTCATGTTAGGTGTCCATATGTTTAAGTTTGAAAAATCATGAGTAAATGATAGGATTGAAACTTAGCAAGTTTCATGATAACTAGCTTAGTTTTGAATGAAACAATACTATATTGATATCTTAACTTAAGGATATAATTTTCATCTCAAACTTGACATACACTCCTTACATGACCATTATGTGGTGTCATAAAAGTTTGAATGAAAACTGAGCATGTTTTGAAAAATGACTGAAAATTACAAAAATGTCATTGGAATTTAAGCATTTTCGGTTATTTCTAGAAAAATTATTTTTAGATGATTCTTGAAACTGCAATTTCACTGAAAAATCTAGTTTGTTGTGTAAAAATTTCAAAAATTTCATCAATAATCTGAATTATAATGGAATTTTAAAGTTGGATTTCGGAAACACAAAGTATCACTTACTTGAAATATTCATTTTTCCGATACTTTGATTTTTCTTCAAAAACTTCAAATGAAAACTCATGTATACCATTTTGATTTCATTTCTAATATCATTCACACCATTGCTTGAGAAAAATCATTACTAGGAATGATTTTGGTATCTTGAATGATAGCTAGAAATATTCATTTTTTCGTTGAAATCAATATATGATGAAAAATAAACTTAAACAATTCATTTTGAGCTCAAACTTGACACACGCATCTTAAATGATCATTCAGCAATGTCTGAAAAGTTTGAAGCAAAATTGACAACTTTTGAAGAAAAAAATACCTAAACTTTACAAAAATTCCCCTGGACTTTCAGGAATTTTATGAATTTATAGGAAACTGAGTTTTGACTGATTCTTGAACTTGTAGATTCCTTGAAAAATCTAGTTTGTCCAATTAAAGTTTCAAAAAATTTCATCAAAAATATGATTTTGTATGGATATAAAAGTTTGATTTTTGAAAACTTTAAGTATACTTTGACCTAAGTCAACAAAGTGATTTAAAAATTTTATTTTAAGCCCAACCTTGACTCATATACTTAGATTCAGTCATGCTTGATGTCTAGATGCCTAAGTTAGAGAAAACATGAGTAAATAGCAAAATTTGATACTTAGCATTTTCATATTTTCAAACATATCTTGAATAAAATCGTGCTAAGTCCATATCTTGATTAAATGACATTAGTTTTACTTCAACCTTGATATACATACTTTAAATGACCATATCTTGGTATTTTGAAAGTTTGAATAAAATCTAAACATGTCATGAAAAATAACCAATATTCATGAAAATATCCACACTTGAATTCATACATGATTCTTAGTTTTGGACTCTATCTATCACTCTTTGCTATCATTTATGATTTAGTCTCATATTTGATTTTTCATCCCTTTAGTTGAGATTTTCATGTTTCATGGAAAATAGTTTTAGAAGTCTCAACTTTGACTATAGGTTGACTTTTCTTGCCCTTTTTGATTGATGCCAAAAGGGGGAGAAAAGTATAGGTAAAGGGGAAGAAAATATAGATTAACCATGCATATAGATAGGGGGAGTTCTATTATATAGATATGCATGTTGATAGGGGGAGAAAACTCATGTTTGATATCCTTTGTGCTTTAATATATATATTTTCTTAAGGATGTTTGTCATCATCGAAAAAAGGGAGATTGTTGGCTTAAGATTTTCAACCTTGGTCTTAATCTCAGTTTTGATGATAACAAACATGGAACTAATGATTTCATGAAGAGTGTCTTTCAGGTTCCATATCGGTTAGCGCACGATGTCCTCGATCGAAAAAATGGAGAAATCGGCAAGGACGCTCATCGACGCTCGGATTCTTCGGGAAGTTAGAGTTTAGATTTAGGGTGTCTACTTTATATTTTAAATTCTCATGATAATGCATAAGAACCCTAAAACCTATCCCGAACCCCAAAATATGAAAACCCGGAAACCGCCTTGAATTCACTAAGCCTAGGGAGCTCCTTGAAGGGCTATATGACCTAGATAGTTTCTTGACATAAAAAATGGTGGTAATTGTTCCTTAGGTTAAAATTAGATAACGATGTATTTTTTAGGAATTTTTGGAAGCCTTTAGCCTACCCTTATTTGATCCAAAAAAATTAGAAAAGTTCTGTTTTCAAAAAATTTGTATTAGACCCCAAAAACTAGATTTTGATTTTTTAGATATTTTTATTGAATCCAAATTGAGGTAATCCTTATATAACATTTATGTTTTAAAATTATTAACTTTAAGTTAATAAATGTTATATAAGTAAACTTAGCGAAAATGAAACCAAAAAACGAACAAACAAAACCAAACTGCCCAGTCCACTCTAGGTTCGGTCGACCGATTGGTCGATCGAAAGCTACCAAAAATTGGCAGTAGGGTCTTCGGTCGACCGATCGATCGACCGGATTGCGGAGAAAAAGAATCGCGATTGCATCTCACTGCATCGGTCAACCGATCGGTCGACCAGATTGCGAATCGTTCATCTCGTGACTCGTTCGGTCGACCCGTCGGTCAACCACACAGAGAGATTGAGCAGCGATCGCTCGAGCAGTCGAGCGGTCGGTCGACCGAACGGCGGTAACGGCTAGTTTTTCGCCCATTTTCCGCTCGTTGAGCTGTCGTTTCTTTGAGAGGTTATAAATATCCCTCATCTAACTCCTTTAATCTTTACTTACAGATTTTATTGAGAATTTAAAAGAGAGTTTTGAGCCTTCTAAAGATCGATTAATAGCGCTCGGTTCTTTCGTCGACAACTTCTTCAAGCGCACACTCTGCCTCAACTCGGGTTTCAATTCGATCTCTACGACTTGGCGAGTTGGAGGCTTTGAAGGCTTGGAAAAGAGCATTTGATCTTGGTTTATTCTTTAAGCTCTTTTCATTGTAATTTTAATTGTTATTTGAACACTGTTTTCTTTGGATTTGTGCTTGTGAAGACCTAGGATTGTTAGGTCTTAAAATTGGGTGGTTGCCTTTGTGTTTGAGGCTTAATTCCACCGGTGTAAACTCAGTTTGCTAGGATTAGTTGAGGTATCCCTTAGGTTTGAGGTGGAAGAGAACTCTCGATAAAAAGGCGGAGACTTCCAGGTGTGGAAGTGCCTTAGATTGAGAGTGAGTCTCTTCAGGTCAAAGTCCTCATGTAAGGGAACCGATTTAATCTAGTAAACCTAGTTTGAAAATCCTAAGCGGGTGCTTAGGCAGTGGAGTATGCATTGGGGCCGAACCACTATAAATTCTTGTGTTTACATTAATATTCTGTTTGTGCTTAATTGTTTTATTATTGCTTCCGCATCTAGTCGATAAATAGCGATTTGCCTAAATAATTTAAGAAACGATGAAAACCGGAATTAGACAAATTAATTAGGAAACATACTATTCACCCCCCTCTAGTGTGTCATTTCACCCAACATAAATAATGACTGCCCATTCACTGATATCTATTTCTTCACAAGCATTTGTAGCATATTGAAGTTCAAATATGATTGAATGACCAACTTTTTCAAAAGCTTGAGTTGTTATAAAGGAACCAATCTATCATTTATATTCTTAATACTCCCAATGTACCAAGGCTATTAAGTTTGCCAAGAAAGAAAAAAAAACAAATGATTACGAACAAAAATAAGAAGATAAAAGCATGTATTTACCACTAGTACCTGGATATAGAACTGTAGATTCCTAATCAAGAAAATCATGTGCTCCCTAACTCTCCACATGGGTGTGTAAAGTCGACGTTGATGTTGAGATACCAAGCTATTCTTGCAGTCCCTCCGGTTATTAGCAAAGTCTATGTGATCTTGATGCATTACTGCAGCCCACGATCTCTCTAATTCCATTTGTGTTCTCTTAGGTCTGATCAAGTACTGAAAAACCTTGCAGTACCTGGATTAAATCTACTGCTATCATGTCCAAGATGAACATCACATGCTTCGCATCACCAAATGAATCTCCAAAGGCAATGCAAATGATTGACTTACTTAGAGATGACATCTTGAGTAAAAAACAACTGTAATGGCCAATGTATAGCCTTCAAGAATCTTCTCCCGAAACTTAGGTTCCACAACCTTTACTAGTGTCCCATCCAGAGACCGATATGGGACATACATAGAAAACAAGAACAGTTAGATGCAAGGTTAACTGATTCAGGATCGGGATGCATCATTTTCTATGCTCATTGAGTATTCCAAGTATAAAACTTTAAAAAGCATAAGCAATGAGCATGTATGAATCAGAAGTATGGGAACTCACGATGTACAGTTTGGAATTTCTGTGCAGATACCCGTATCAGCAAGCAACTGAAAATTCAGATACCAACATAATGGTAAAAGGTCATCATAATTAGAGGAAACTGATATTTTAAATACTGGTTCAGTGCAGGTTTCAAGAAATATGGCTGCCCTGGCCAACTTGGGTGAAAGAGGATTCTTTACGGGGACCGTGTTTACCTTTCTATCATCTGCCCTATCAAGTTTTTTATCAGCCTTGGGATGATGAAGATGCATCTCTGATCTCTCTCGATTAAATTCAAAAAATGGTGACCTACCACTGTATGACAGTGGCTCTTTTTTTCTGATTCTGCTTATTATATTTGTATAACTTTAGTTTCTTCATTGGAAGTTGGATAGAGGTTTTTGGGGTTCTCAAAAAAAAAAAAAAACAACCACCACCAACCAACCAACCTGAAAACCGTCACAAACTAATTTGGGTTAGGAAAAAAGGAAGATCAAACCCTGACCTGATCCAGGTCGGATGGGCTTTTAAGGTCAGGTTTGTATTTGGGGTTCTTTTTAACGAAGACTCAATCAAGTCAAGCAACCACATTGTGGAGCACTTTCATTTCAACCTGCTCTAGCTTAAGGAAATTGACAGGTCCACAAACCAGGAAGCAAATGTCTAACAGTAATAGATGCAATACTACATCAAAAGTGTACCTATAACACCATATCCGCAGAAAACAAGGTACCTTAAACCAATCACCGAGAACAATAGGCTTCCTTGCAAGGACTGCTTGGATAAGCTGGAGTGTCACTGGAGAAGATTTTTCAACAAGAACATGTGAACATTCTGAGCTCCAGCTACTGGTTGCATATGCACCTTTTTAAAGGAAGAATTGAACTATTATTAATAAATAGTTAATAACTTCAAGAACCTCATATAGAAAATACAAAGATAAACAATCTAGATCAGTATGTCAAGGCAAACAGTCATACTAGCATATAATTATCAATTCACAACAGTGGATATACAATTGTCAATTAAAATAATTTTCTCATGTAATGTTATCATTCCACTCCCTAGTAAAGGGACTTAACAATTGGCACGCTGTGGTCCAGGACATTTATTGACCAGAAAAAGCTAATCAAGTTTCTAACATACTCTTGATAGGCTTGGCATGGCATGAGCCCTCATGACCTAAACCTCAGTCAGACTCATTACAGGAATCTGTACAACATAGTGTAAAAACATAGTAACTAAAAAAAGGTAATCACTTCTCCAAAATTTTTGTATAGCTAATCAAGTTGCCAACATAGCCCTGACAGGCTTGGCATGGCATGAGCCTTCATAAGCAGTGAAACTCAGTCTGAATCATTACAGGAGCCTCTACTCTCTACAACATAGTATAAAAACATAGTAACTAAAACAAATTAAATCACTTCTCCAAAATTTTTGTATAACCCTTTATATCCAAATATCCTAATAGTCCAAATACATTTGCCACTCACTCATAATCTACATATAAGGATAAAGAAATATGCATCCCACAATATGCATGTGCATTGTTATATTCTGTTTTAAAAAAAAAAAAAAAAAGTAAATTAAAAAGAGTGTGGGGGGTTTATTTATAAAAACACTCCACCGACAGCCTTTGGAACCGACTTTTAAGAGTCGGCTCCGTCTCTTACCTCGATCGTCGATGAAGAGAGTGTTAGGAGAGGGAGAAAGCTCGTCGGAGTTGACGCCGGAGCCGGAGCCGAAGTAGGAATCTTACCCCTTCTTCCTCCTTTCCTCCGTCAGCTTTCACTTCATCGGCGGCGACGACAGGGGATCGGAGAAAGAGAGGAAGCGGCCGGCGACGGCGGCGCTCGCGGCAGTTCAGCCGCTGCCCGCGACGCCGGGCCGCACGGCCTTGGCGGCCGTTGGCAGCGGCAGTAGGCGGCTGCTCGCAGCGTGGCAGCAGCCGCTGCGGCTGCCGACGGCCCACCAGCGCCGGAGGTCGCGGGGGTGGACCGGCGAGTGGTCGCCGGCGGCCAGCAAGGCCGCCCGGCGTGGGTCGAGCGGAGTAGGAGGTGTCAGGCGCGGGTGGGGGTGTCGGGCGCAGGTAGGGATAGGGATATCAATAGTAGCTAGCGAAGAGAATTTGTATCGTATGAAATTGATAAATTTATAGATTATTTGAGGTATTTTTCTAGTCGATCATAGAGTCGTCGGATCGAGTCGAGATGAATACCAAAATTGCATGTTTTCGCGTGATGAACGCGATGGTGGTATCGGATTTCTGATCGGAGGTTGTTTAGTAGGACTTTTCTATATTTTAGTGTTGTTTGATGGTTAATATTTATTAATTTAATTTGATAAATAATTAAATAATATAAAAATATTATATTACTTTAAATGGTGATTTATGGGTAATTGGTTAGTGTGAGCTTGAGTTTGATCCCCGTTGTAGCCGATGAATTATCGATGGCTGAAATAACAGATTTATCTTTTTGTCTCGATCTGTTTGATATTGCTTCCAATTCCGTTGAACTCATGTTGCATATTATTGTTGGACATGTCATATAGATAATTGCATGTGTTATTATTGATCATGGTGATATATATTTATTGATGTTGACATTGATCATGATATGTCATGCATGATACTATATTGTTATTTATGGTGTTACTCTCTTGATCATGTCATCATTATTGGAGTTGTTATATTGTTGATATTGGTGATCATGTCATTTATTATCCATTGATCATGGTGATATATCTTGTTGCACTGTTGGAATTGAGTTGTCGACCTGGAGGCTACGGCCTTGGAGAGGACTTCGGTCCAGGACCATTTCGGTGTGCCTACCCTCCAGACATGGGTGAGGGTATGGATATTGACTAGTCACTTTGGGCACCTTCGGGTGTGTGGATGTCGGATACGTCATCCGTCGGGCTACCTGTTGGATGGGGGTAGTCGCGTCACCGTTGGAGCGGACGGTTGATGCCACTCTACAGGTGGTAGAGTGTGGGGTTTTTACCCAATGGTCCATACGCTCGATGATTTGGTCAACGTTGATTAGGAGTAGGCGTGGAGCATTTGTTGTACATCTATCGCCTTTGACTGCATCTTAGGCCATATTATTGTTTATTGTTGAGTTTAACATCTTATTCATGTTGTTGACCATATTGTGGTACTCCTACTCAGCATTTCCGCTGACTCCTATTGTCATTGCTTCAGACTTGCAGGGGAGAGCTGTCGATCTATAGATCAAGGCGTAGATAGTCGGTAGATAGCAGGTATCTGGAGCTCTGATATGGCGATAATTTTTGTATCTTATCCTACTTTGTTGTCTTTCGATACTGATGATTTTGGAGTTTCGTAATATAAAATACCCTGTTTAATATTGTACTTAATTGAATTGGCTTTTGCCGTATATATATAAATTATCTGGCTTTTTGATGTAATTATCTGGTTCATAATATATTTTATTATGATTTCTGTCGTGTATCGTTGATTTTCCTTCCTATATGCGGTGTTCGGATCGCCTACTGTCGCGCGTCGGAACGGGGCCGCCTCAGGGCAATAGGGGTGGACCCGAACCGAGGCGTGACAGTATTTATTGGTATCAGAGCATGGGAGTTAAGATTATGTTAGGGTTAAGAATTCAGGTGTCTTACCTTAATGTTAATATTTTATGGTGTAGGAGTTAAGATTGTAAGTTGTACTTAAAATTTTTGTTCTATTTGTAGAGAGATGGCATCGAGGGGCAGTGTTGGGCGTGCGAGGGGTCTTGGAGACCCGGGTGCATATCAGGATCGGGTGGCGATTCCTCGGCGAGCACGTACCACTCAGGTTGCGGCTTCGACTGTCAGGGGTCGAGGTAGACGAGCTAGTCAGGGTGCTCGTCAGACTGGTCGCACTGCTAGTGGCAGAGGGCGCGGTCGGGGCGCTCCGATGCGTGTTCTTGTAGAGGAGGTGCATGATTTCACTCCTGGGGCTGGAGTGGGGGCGGAGGAGGTAGTTGCTGAGGCAGTACCAGTAGTCCCTCATGCTGTTGGAGAGGGCTCGGCGATGCATGTTCCTATGGCACCCCAGCCTCAGTATGTGATGCTTGTGCCGGGACCTCATGGAGGTCTTGCTGGAGCGGAATCATGGGAGTCTCGCATGCTAAGGTTTCATCAGCTTGGCAAGGAGCGTTTTGGTAATTTTGAGGGTAGTTCAGATCCGATGATAGCTAGGAGATGGTTGGCAGGGGTAGAGGATACCTTCAAGGCACTTAGGTGCAAGGAGGAAGAGAAGGTGGAGCTGGCCACCTTTTATTTGATTGATGGAGCCCGAGAGTGGTGGAGGGCACATGTTGTTACTAGAGATTGAGCTGATGTTTTCTGGGCAGAATTCAGAGCTGTATTCTTTCAGAAATACTTCCCAGTGACATTCCACCAGCAAAAGAAGCAGGAGTTTCTCGATCTACGTCAGGGGAGTCGTACCGTAGCAGACGAGGCAGAATTCGACCGTCTGTCAGAATTTTGTCCGCATATGGTGGCTACCGAGGAGGATAAAGCAGAGCATTTCTTTAGAGGGCTGAATTTTGCTATTCAGGATCGGATGTCCAATCATGACGACCTAGGGAACTACAGTCGGGTGGTGGCTCGAGCACTTCTAGTCGAGTGTATTCACTCGATGATCACACAACAGAAGCAGAAAGATCGTCATGGTCGACCGCCACTTCCTCTTGCTGCAGGAGGTCAGGATAGGGGCCAAGGAAGCCATAGAGCTCAGGCCCAGCCATCTCAGAGTGGGTCCGCCAGTAGTTACTTTAGGCCGCAGAAGAAGGCAAGGACATATTCCTCGCAGGCGCAGGGACCATCCCAGCCTTCACAGGCAATTCCAGATCATATATCAGGAGTCGGACCTGCAGATCAGATAGGAGTCAAGGCTGACCACTGTTTCAAATGTGGAGACAATGGACACTTTGCTAGAGATTGTCCTAGAGGTGGCAGTGTGTGCTATCACTGCAAGCAACCTTGCCACATCAGCAGGAGTTGCCCAGCTAGGGGGATACCGGGGACGTCACAGCAGCAGTCGAGAGGATATAGTCAGGGACAGAGACAGACCAGTCAGCAGAGGCAGACTAGTCAGACTCAGGCCCGAGCTTTTGCATTGACACAGGAGGAGGCTCGTCAGGATCAGTGGTCCGAGGTATTATTTTAGTTTTTGATTTACCTGCTCATGCATTGATAGATACTGGTAGCACTCATTCTTTTATATCTCCGGTTATGGTTGCTAAATTGGGGAGAGAGCCTACACCCAAGACGAGTGGTTTATCTGTACTCACAGCGTCAGGTGATGTGATGCAGTCGAGCCACGAGTTGAAGGGGTGCAGACTCAAGTTGGGAGATGCTGAGATTTTGGTAGATCTACTTGTGCTAGATTTCTTCGACTTCGACGTTATTTTGGGTATGGATTGGCTTGCTGCCAACCATACTATAGTCGATTATCATGAGAAAGTGGTTGTGTTTTCTCCCCCAGATCAACCTTCCTTCGAGTTTGTTGGATCGAGGGAGCTAGTGGCACCGATTATCTCAGCATTGCAGGCTAGACAATTGATGAGTAGTGGGTGCAGTGGTTTTCTGGTGTCCTTGGTCGGCACGATTGCTGAGGAGCATGCTCGGATCGAAAATGTACCAGTGGTTAGAGAATTTTCTGATGTATTCCCAGATGAGTTGTCAGGCCAACCACCGGATCGGCAAGTTGAGTTTTGCATTGAGTTGCAGCCTGTCATAGCTCCTATTTCGAAGGCACCCTACCGCATGGCATCTAAGGAATTGGAGGAGCTAAATGGGCAGTTGCAGAACCTTCTGGATAAGGGATTTATCCGTCCTAGTGTGTCACCTTGGGGAGCTCCAGTTCTGTTTGTGAAAAAGAAGGATGGATCTTTGAGGCTCTGCATCGACTACAGACAGTTGAATGCAGTGACTATTAAGAACAAGTATCTGTTGCCTCGGATTGATGACTTGTTTGATCAGTTGCAGGATACTTGGGTGTACTCAAAGATTGACTTGAGATCTGGGTATCACCAGTTGAGGGTAAGAGAGTAGGATGTGCAAAAGACTGCTTTCCGTACACGTTACGGGCATTATGAGTTTTTGGTTATGCCATTTGGGCTAACCAATGCACCTGCAGCATTCATGGATCTGATGAACCGAGTCTTTTTGAAGTATTTAGATCGGTTCGTGATCATTTTTATTGATGATATTCTGGTGTACTCCAAGTCGGAAGCCGAGCATGAAGAGCACTTAAGGATAGTGTTGGGTGTGTTGAGGAGGGAGCAGCTATTTGCTAAATTCAGTAAGTGTTCATTTTGGCTCAGAGAAGTTGGCTTTTTAGGGCATGTGATTTCTGGTGCTGGTATATCAGTGGATCCACATAAGATTGAGGCAGTGATGAGCTGGCAGAGGCCAAGGACAGTCCATGAGATTCGCAGCTTCCTTGGACTAGCAGGCTATTATCGTAGATTTGTAGAGAGCTTCTCGAGGATTGCTGCACCTTTAACTCAATTGACGAGGAAAGGTGTGAAGTTTATTTGGGATGACAAGTGTGAGTCTAGCTTTCAAGAGCTGAAGAAGAGACTCACTTCTGCACCTGTATTAGTGATTCCTTCCGGGAATGATGGTTTTGTCCTGTACACTGATGCATCCATCCAAGGTCTTGGTGCTGTTTTGATGCAGAATGAGCGGGTGGTAGCTTATGCTTCTAGACAACTTAAGGAGCATGAAAAGAACTACCCAGTGCATGATTTGGAGTTAGCTGCTATTATATTTGCACTTAAGATATGGCGACACTACCTCTATGGTGTTACTTTTGAGATATTTACAGATCATAAGAGTCTCAAGCATTTGTTCACTCAGAAAGATTTAAATATGAGACAAAGGAGATGGATGGATTTTCTTAAGGATTATGATTGCTCTATTAATTATCATCCTGGCAAGGCGAACATTGTGGCGGATGCCTTAAGCAAAAAATCTGTGGGGATATGTCAGCATCTCAGAGTTGCAGAGTCAGAGCTGATCAGACAATTGTCAGAGCTTAGCTTGGACTTGGTGGGTCAGACTCAGAGCAGATTTTTGGTGCAGCTAATTGCACAGTCGCCGATAGCGGAGCGGATTCAACAGTGTCAGATGGAGGATCATTACCTTCGGGATATTACACAAGAATTAGAGCAAGGCACTCGACCGGACTTCTCGCCGGACAGTGATGGCACTTTGCGATTTCGTGGTAGGTTATGTGTTCCTAGGGAGCACCCAGTGAAGGAGGAGTTGTTAGAGGAGGCTCACAGGTCTCGTTTTGCTATACACCCAGGCAGTACGAGGATGTATAAGGACCTGCGAAAGTCTTTCTAGTGGCGTGGGATGAAGAGAGATGTTGCTGATCATGTGGCGAGGTGTTTGGTCTGTCAGCAGATAAAGGCCGAGCATTATAGACCGGCAGGGAAGCTCCCGAACCTCCCTATTCCTGAGTGGAAATGGGATCACATCACTATGGACTTTGTGTTTGGGCTTCCGAGGACTCAGAAAGGGTATGACTCAATCTGGGTGATTGTGGATCGATTGACGAAGTCAGCTCACTTTTTGTCAGTTAAGAAGACGTATTCCTTGGACAGGTTAGCTCAGTTGTACTGTATGGAGATAGTGAGATTGCATGGTGTACCTACTAGCATCATTTCAGACAGGGACCCTCGTTTCACTTCATGAGTTTGGCAGAGTCTACAGAGGGCTTTGGGTACCGAGCTTCGATTCAGTACAGCGTTCCATCCACAGACTGATGGACAGTCCGAGCGCACTATTCAGACATTGGAGGATCTTTTACGTGCTTGTGTTCTGGACTTTGGAGGCAGCTGGGAGAGTCATTTGCACTTGGTGGAGTTTGCTTATAATAATAGTTATCATTCAGCTATTCAGATGGCTCCTTTTGAGGCTCTTTACGGTCGGAGGTGTAGGTCTCCAGTGCATTGGGGTGAGGTGGGTGAGCAACGTCTTTTGGGACCAGAGATGGTCCAGCGGGACGTTGAGTTGGTCCTAAGAATCAGGCAAAGGTTGCTTACAGCTCAGAGCCGATAGAAAAGCTATGCAGACCGCCGAAGGAGGGATTTGGAATTCTCAGTTGGGGATCATGTGTTCCTCAAAGTATCTCCAACTAAGGGTGTAATGTGGTTTGGCAAGAAAGGCAAGCTTGCACCGCGATTCATTGGTCCCTTCGAAATCTTGGAGAGGGTTGGACCTGTTGCTTATCGGCTAGCATTGCCACCATCATTGGCAAGAGTGCATAACGTCTTCCATATCTCCATGTTGAGGAAGTACGTGCCAGATCCTTCCCATATACCGCAGGAGCCAGCTTTGCATATCAGAGAAAATATCAGTTATGGAGAGTTGTCAGTGAGGATCCTTGATAGGAAGGAGCATCGACTTCGCAACAGGGTGGTCGCGTTGGTCAAAGTTGGTTGGTAGCACCATTCAGATGCAGAGGCCACTTGGGAACGTGAGGAGAATATCAGAGATCGCTTTCCACACTTATTCGACCCTGCAGGTACATAAATTTGGAGGACCAAATTTCTTAAGAAGGGGAGGATGTTATATTCTGTTTTTTAAAAAAAAAAGTAAATTAAAAAGAATGTGGGGGTTTATTTGTAAAAACACCCCACCGACCGCCTTTGGAATCGACTTTTAAGAGTCGGCTCCGTCTCTTACCTCGACCGTCGGAGAAGAGAATGTTAGGAGAGGGAGAAAGATCGTCGGAGTTGACGCCGGAGCCGGAGCCGAGGTAGGAATCTTACCCCCTTCTTCCTCCTTTCCTTCCGTCAGCTTTCACTTCATCGGCGGCGACGACAGGGGATCGGAGAAAGAGAGGAAGCGGCAGGCGACGGCGGCGCTCGCGGCAGCTCAGCCGCTGCCCGCGACGCCGGGCCGCACGGCCTTGGCGGCCGTTGGCAGCAGCAGCGTGGCAGCAGCCGCTGCACGCTGCCGCTGCCGACGGCCCACCAGCACCGGAGGTCGCGGGGGTGGACCGGCGAGTGGTCGCCGGCGGCCAACAAGGCCGCCTGGCATGGGTCGAGCGGAGTAGGAGGTGTCGGGCGCGGGTGGGCGTGTCGGGCGCAGGTAAGGGATAGGGATATGAATAGTAGCTAGCGAAGAGAATTTGTATTGTATGAAATTGATAAATTTGTAGATTATTTGAGGTATTTTTCTAGTCGATCATAGAGTCGTCGGATCGAGTCGAGATGAATATCAAAGTTGCATGTTTTCATGTGATGAACGCGATGGTGGTATCGGATTTCTGATCGGAGGCTGTTTAGTAGGACTTTTCTATATTTTAGTATTGTTTGGTGGTTAATATTTATTAATTTAATTTGATAAATAATTAAATAATATAAAAATATTATATTACTTTAAATGGTGATTTAGGGGTAATTGGTTAGTGTGAGCTTCAGTTTGATCCCCGTTGTAGCCGATGAATTATTGATGGCTGAAATAACGGATTTATCTTTTTGCCTCGATCTGTTTGATATTGCTTCCAATTCCGTTGAACTCATGTTGCATATTATTGTTGGACATGCCATATAGATAATTGCATGTGTTATTATTGATCATGGTGATATATATTTATTGATGTTGACATTGATCATGATATGTCATGCATGATACTATATTGTTATTTATGGTGTTAATTACTTTCTTGATCATGTCATCATTATTGGAGTTGTTATATTATTGATATTGGTGATCATGTCATTTATTATCCATTGATCATGGTGATATATCTTGTTGCACTGTTGGAGTTGAGTTGTCGACCTGGAGGCTACGACCTTGGAGAGGACTTCAGTCCAGGACCATTTCGGTGTGCCTACCCTCCAGACATGGGTGAGGGTATGGATATTGACTAGTCACTTTGGGCACCTTCGGGTATGCGGATGTCGGATACGTCATCCGTCGAGCTACCTGCTGGATGGGGGTAGTCGCGTCACTGTTGGAGCGGACGGTTGATGCCACTCTACAGGTGGTAGAGTGAGGGGTTTTTACCCAATGGTCCATACGCTCGATGATTTGATCAACGTTGATTAGGAGTAGGCGTGGAGCATTTGTTGTACATCTATCGCCTTTGACTGCATCTTAGGCCATATTGTTGTTTATTGTTGAGTTAACATTTTATTCATGTTGTTGACCATATTGTGGTACTCCTACTCAGCATTTCCGCTGACTCCTATTGTCATTGCTTCAGACTTGCAGGGGAGAGCTGTCGATCTATAGACCGAGGCGTAGATAGTCGGTAGATAGCAGGTATCTGGAGCTCTGATATGGCGATAATTTTTGTATCTTATCCTACTTTGTTGTCTTCCGATATTGATGATTTTGAAGTTTCGTAAATATAAAATACCCTGTTTAATATTGTACTTAACTGAATTGGCTTTTGTCGTATATATATAAATTATCTGGCTTTTTGATGTAATTATCTGGTTCATAATATATTTTATTATGATTTCTGTCGTGTATCGTTGATTTTTCTTCCTATGTGCGGTGTTCGGATCGCCCACTGTCGCGCGTCGGAACGAGGCCGCCTCGGGGCAATGGGGGTGGACCCGAACCGGGGTGTGACATGCATAATACCATATGTTTTAGAAGTTTAGTTATTATGAATCTATCCAAATTTAGGGATGGTAAGGAAAAGTGAATAACTTAACTTAACAGGTCTTTTGTAATCAAGCAACTAACTAGACAAGTCAGAAAAAAAATAGGAAATGCTTAAAGATGAAGCAAATGGAGATATTGAAAGGTAAACAAATTATAGAATATGAAACGCATAACAAAGAAGACTGACATTGCTAAATACAAATTGTAGACAAGAAACATCTGATAGATGTTGCACCTGATATATGCTAAATGGATTATAGTAATAATATTTAAAGACCCACATAACTGGCCACTCATGATAAACCTTAGAGCTATAACTTCTTCAAAAACAAGTAATTACCAAAAGAAAAAAAATGTATAGGAAAAGTACATTCACTACCTTAGTTAAGTATATTTAAGAAATGCAAACAACCATAATGTGAATGAAGATCACTATGGAATAGAATTTCATAAATTACTGATAATTTTTTTAAAAAAATTGCTTATTAAGTATCAAATAATGAAATAGTGATTCATGAGAATAAATGTCATTAAGAACAACAAATAACACTGCCATGACTTAATTATCAAATACGTATGATATAAAAAAAAAATTTATCAAATGCGTAAAGTACCTAACCAAAACTGGGTTAAAGATCAACTCTATAATAAAGAATCCACCAT
Organism: Canna indica; assembly: GCA_034359265.1. Lineage (NCBI taxonomy): Eukaryota > Viridiplantae > Streptophyta > Magnoliopsida > Zingiberales > Cannaceae > Canna > Canna indica. The sequence continues at coordinate 21,334,402 of CP136892.1, forward strand.
TTCAGTTAGTTGATTCTTTTACAGAAAGGAAAATGGGACATAAGAGTCCAAATGTACTTGGTCATTCAGGTGATCTATGTTATACAGTTGTACATGGTGCCTATTGGATAAGGTACAGTATAGTAATTTCAAGACTAAATATATTAAGGAAACAAAAGAAAATTACAATGCACTGGTGCTGCCTGTAAAGTCTGCGTAGGCCATTTTTTGGTTCAGCCAAACATGAAAACTCCAAGATAGGGTCTAGGAAGCTATCTGGGCCTAGATTTCCTACTCCTTATATTAAGTAACTGATTATAATAATATGATTCTTATTAAAGAGCGACATAATTTGAAGAAAAATAGAACATAAATATATTTAGTATTTTGATAAATACAACAAGAACAAGAAACTTTTTCCGACCAACTTTGTATATCCCTTTGGAGAAGATGTAGTACTTCTGCGTACCTGCAAATCGAAGAAAAATAAAATCTAAATTGAACCTATAAATGCTCGATCAAGCAAAAAGAAACCGGAGAAAATTACCTCGAAGGGGATCAATTGGAAAGAGGCACCAAACCATCTTTCACGTGCTTATGATTGGAACACTATGTCAAATTTGTACTGCAAGCAGAAAGGCAAGCATTAGCATCAGAGTTTAGATTTGGGTTTTAGGTAATCCTTCACCTTGCGGGGAAGCGATCTCCGCCCAAAGATCGTTCCCCTTGCCTGAACGCGTTGAAGATTATGGAGGAGACAACATAGATAAATTTGGGGGTGAATTAAATTTAGATTGGGAAGGAAGAGCAACTACGGGTACCATGAGTACCTCTCGGAGAAACCATGAGCAGAACCAATTAAACCACTTTGATAAGCGACGAGTGATACCCTCGGAGAGAGAGAGAGAGAGAGAGAGAGAGAGAGAGAGAGAGAGAGAAATGTACCAGGTGAGCTGTGGCAGATCGGCAGATTGGGATGTGTGCAGACTCGGCAAAGGCATTTCGTCGGCTGGGGAAAAAAGAGCAAGCGGGGTTTTTGGCCGGCAGAGAGAATTAAAATAATAGAGCCGGAAACCAACAAAGCTTACTTCGATAGCTGAAGGTCGCTTCTTTTCTCCTTCGATCCTCCTCTTCCCGCAAAAGACTAGCGCCGAGAAGGGAGCGAGAGCAGGTGGACGGAGAAAGGCGAGGAATGAGCAGAGAAAGAAGCGGCGCCGAGAACGGATCACTAGGGTAACGCTGAATCCCCGACAACGAGAACGGCGAGGTGTCGCAGGGAGAGGTCGCGCGGAATGGGGAGGCGTCGCAGGGAGAGGTCGAGCGGAATGGGGAGGCGTCGCAGGGAGAGATCGCGGAACGGGAAGGTGTTGCAGGGAGAGATCGCGCAAGATGGGGAGGTGTCGTAGGGAGAGGCCACGCGGGGAGTTCGTCAGCTGGAGAAAATAAAGGGATTTGTTGGGTCGCTGTATTAGGGCTGAAAAAATTATGGCACGAAAATAATATTTTGGTGAGTTAGTAGTGAAAAATATTTGATCGACTGAAATAGAAGAGGGAAAAAATTATAGGCGGATTTATCAACGGATTTTTTAATCCATTGGTAATTTTGTTAGTAATACCAACAAACTAAATCCGTTGATGATGCTATATTTTCTTGTAGTGTACTAGTGTAAGTAACCCTCTTAGCAATTAGAGAAACACTCATCAACTTCAAATCCTTAACTCCTGAACCACCACTGTCTTTGGGCTTAATAATTTCTTTCCAAACAATTATGTGAAGACCTTTCTTATGTTCCTAAGAAGAAATTTTTAATTATAAAAGAAATCTTGCTTAAAATTCTTTCAAGAATGCATGTAACATTTAGAGTATGCAAGGGAATTGAATTTAAAACAGAATCTATCAAAACTAATTTGTCAGTATGAGAAAAGTTACCTCTATTCTAGTTATTGAGTCTCCCTTTAATTTTGTCAATTACACCATAACATAATTGATCTATATTATAATGTGTATAATTAATCAGTTTATGAAACTACTTTAAAACCTCTCTACGTCAATAGTGTATCATACTAAATATTATAATCTAACATATCAATTAATAATCTAACCGGCCTCCTAATTTTTTCATATTGTTCTTAAAGATGATTCTTTGTTATGGTAGTTAAGTAACTTTTGTTTTTATTAGAAAATAAAAACCCATTAAATTACCTCCATACATTTTTCAGGATGATAAATTAATCTAATATTGTATTGATTCTGTTGTGTCTAACTTTATTAAATACCTATTGATTCAAAGATTAATTATAGTCATAGAATTATCCAACATGATCGAAAGTTTAATTGATCAATTCGCCGTGCTCAAATATCTAAGAGTAAAAAACCAGTAGCCCCCTCACCTATGGGCTAGGCAATAATTATCCTCAATCTTTTAAAAGTTGTTCTTAACCATCTTATATTCTCAAAAATATGCAACTTGCACCATACGAAGATTTCTTTTTTCTCGGCCAAAATATATAATGTGCACGACACATGAATTTTTCAATAGCAATTGGGTTATTATAATCAAAACTTGAAACAAAAATTTAAAAAAAATGAAGAGAAAAAAAAAATCAGGACACAATTGTGTATGGATTTCACGATGATAGAATTATTGATGGGGTAGTAGCACTACTCTAATTTTCTCTCTTTTTAATTTATAATTTTTTTCTCAAATTTTGATTACAGTGACTCAACTACTCTTGAAAAATCATGTGTACGTAGTGAACATTATATGTTTTGGTTGAAAAAATTCGTCAAATGATGTAAGTTATTTATTTTTCAGGAGGTGAGATCGTTAAGTGCAATTTTTAAAAAATTAATTGACAAATATTATCTATCTCTGTGCGAGTGAGGGCAAATTGTTTTTTACTCGATATCTAAACTAAAATTTAACAAGGATGACCAAATCATATTTATTTCAAGATAAACTAAGGAGACCAATTCTAATTAATCTAGGGGTAGACCGAGATTAAATCAAAATTCATTTGGGCATATTCATTTTGGTCAAAACTAATTTGAAGTCAAACCAAAATCTAAACCAATATTTAGCTCAAAAATCCAAGTCAAAATTGAGTCAAAGTTAATTAATGATCAATATCAAATATGAATTTATAATTATCGAGTCCATTCCAAAACCAACACACACAAAATTCTATAAGTATTCGTGTTGCAATTTGAATTAAGATCCTATCAACTCTACTGTCAGATAAGCCAAATATCAATTTCCAAATATAATTTAAATAAAACTTGAGAAGCATATAAGAATGACATGTTTTATTATTTGCAAAAAAATGTTATTAAAACCACATAATAAAATTTAAAAAAAATGTGACGATATTTAATAGGGGGTGTTCTTGTAATACCCGTGAATTTTTTAATTTAATTTAATTTGATCTCAGCGAAAAAATATGGATGTGCATTGGAGCGGGCCGGGTGAAACACCAGAGGGTATGAATTGAGGTATGGCCTTATGCGTGAATAAAATTGTTCATTTAATTGGAACTGGTAGGATGGGTTCGGGTGGAGTTCGAATCGAGTCTGATGGTTCGATGGGAACCCAATTTGGATGAGTTTAGATCAAACTAAGTGGGTGAATGGGGTTTAACTTAAGTCATGGGCATGCAATTGGGTAATTTAGATTAAAAAGTAAAATAAAAATATAACCCTTGGGACCGTACCACTCTTGAGAGAGACCCACGCACCCCAAGAGAAGCCCGGGCACAACTTTGTGAGTCTGAAATCGTCATCGCTGGTGATCGTCGGCGAGAGGAGTCACTGGATCATCTTCCTTCTCGTTTTTCCTTACCAGTGAGTGGTTTTGTACCCTAGCTTTAGTATTTTCCTCTTTCCTTGTAGCCGCCCATTTTCATGGAGAAATTCTGGAATTTCATTTGTTGTTTGGATTTCTTCCTTGATTGAATGCATGTTGTGATGTTTATTGATGGAGATTGAGGTTCTTGAGGAGAGGGTGGGGTGTGGCAGCCCCTAGAAAGAACCCTAAGCCCTAAGGGCCAGCCGACTAGGGTAAAGAAGAGAGGGTTCATGGTAAAAATTAAAATGGGATAATCGGTGTTTGATTTTGGTTTCCATAATCGGTGTTTGATTTTGGTTTCCTCATTCCCTAAAATACATATTCTTTGATGATCCTTGTAGAGTTCAAGGAGCAGCCACCTTAGGGTTGTTCCTACGTCTATAGGGTTGGTTGATTAGGGGATTTATAGGGAGACGATTCTTCTTAAAAATCTAACGTGATACGGTGGTGTTTTGGATCCCAAATTTCTTAGAGTGGGTGAAGACCTCACTATAAAAATCCTAAGGAATGAAGAAGGGTGAATACTTTTCTAGGGAATTAAGATCCGACCCTATGTCTAAGGGCCGACCCTTAGAAATCGGGTTTATCGACCTAACAGAAATCCTTGATTTGTTCACCTTGGTGTTTAGGCTAAGGTATGGTTAAAATATGTAATAACAATGATTAAACATAGAATAAATGGTGTGGAAAATAAAATATAAGGATGGAGGGTATTATGGAAGTATAGGTTGACCCTTATGATTTTTTGTTATCGATTTCATAGAAATCTGGTGTTGTACTTTAAATTCTAGACTTGGGCATGGTAGATTTTAGATTTATTATCTCATTTCAGTTTGGTATTATGTGGATATATTCTTGTTAATTTCATATTGTTGCAATCATTAATTTTAGATTGCGACATGATTTAAATCCAGACTCTTGGGTGATAAACAACATCTATATGTTAGATCGGTACTTGAGCATGAGAACTTTATTATTGTTGTGGATATCGTGTTGTGAATAAACTCTCAATATGTTTCGGATACACCTACTATTGGGTTAGTTGGGATGGACTAGTGGAGTACACCACTAAAAGACTAGAGCAGAGTAGGAATGTGCGTGCGCATACCCGGGTTTGGCGGCAAAGACTTTAATAGTCCTAGGAAATTGTCTTGACTAAAGCGTATATATATACTTATACTTATCTTAGTCATGATTTTGCTTGTTCATGTGATTGGAAACTGTGATATGACTGGGCTGATCAGTGGGTGGATTATGGATCGGAAAATTTGTCAGTGAGCAACGCTAACGATGGAACCGAACTGGTATTGGTTGGAGGGCCTTTCCCAACCACTGGGGTTACTTGAGGCTAGAGGGCCTTCCTAGCTCAGGGATCCATCGGTGGGAAGCTCACTAGGCGCGTCCTAGTGACCGACTTGTATTCTTGCTTATGCATATTTTTATTTATATCTGGGTTGGGGTAGACCAATATAGATTGGGTGCAGATGCACGGGATTATTATGGTTGTTTGGGTTTCTTTTCAAATTAATTACATGGATATTTCTTTATCTTGATGATTATGATTATATGTGATAAATGAGATAATATGGAATATGATTTTATTCGATGACTTAGAGATGGCTCAGGAATGAGCCACTCACTGTGTTCTTTATTATCTAACATCTCTTTTTTTGTTGTATTTTTTATTGTAGCTCTAGGTCAGTAGAGGTATTTATTTACCTACATAGAGCGACTGGGGGTGATGAGCTCAAGCAGTTGGTCTCGTGACACGTTGATCGTAGTCAAGTCTTAGGGTTGATTATGCATTTTTATTTTGTTCATTCTGGATGTAGAACCTAGAGTATTTATACATTTGGTGTTAGCAGTACTTTTTATAGAGTTGTGCATTTATTTATAATCATTGGTATCTGCATGGATGTCTTTTTTTGTATTGGTATGCATGGTTTGGTATGCCCTAGTGTCTTAAAGGCCAAATATTGCTTTATGGGAGGATCGAACACACTAAAGGAAGTGAATAGTGTGTATCGCTAAATAAAACTCTAATATGGTTTTTCATTTCTAATCACAACTCAATCTAAGTATTAAGGGTACATTATAAATGTCAATTGAGTATACACAATGATAATAAGAAAGAATATAATAACAATGCTAACAAAAGTATCTATAGTCTTTCGGCTTCTAACCAAGTTTACATCCCCTAACTAAGCTCCCCACTTAGGATTTCAACATCAATTCATTATATAAATGTTTAAACCAAGATTTATACCTTAACCTTGAGGGTACCTCTACCTCTACACCAAGGAACTTTATGTTAGCCTACCTTGGTCTTAATCTCGGTTTTGATGATAAAAAATATGGAACTAATGTTTGAGCAAAAAATATTTTAAGGTTCCAAGTCGGTTTGCGCGCGACGTCCGCAATCGAAAAACTCGAAAAAATTGGAAAAATTAAAAAAAATTGAAAAAATTGAAGAAATCGGAAAGATGCTTGTTGACGCTCAGATTTCGTCGGAAAAATAGAGTTTATATTTATGGTGTCTAGTATACTTGTATAATCCTCTTTATGATGCAAATAGACCCCAAAACTCAAAACCAAGACCTAAAATAAAAAAATCAACAACCAGCCAAGTATCGACATATCGTCGATCAACTAGAGATCGACCGACTGGTCACTAGTTTGTCCAATGACATTTCAACCGACCCTCGAACAATCGAGAGTCGACCCATGGTCGACCATAAGCCCCGCCAATCTTTTTAGATCCGTTGAACGGCTAGTTTTGAGCTCGTACCTTTATGAGCTCTATAAATACTCCTGAAATCAGTCTTTCAATATTCCTAAGTATTCATTGTATCATTCTAACAATATTTGGAGCCTTTATTGAGTCATTTCTCTCAAACCCTAGCCCTTGACATTAACCTTCTTGAATGGGCCTTAAAACCATTTGATTCAACATCCGAAGACATCAAGAGAACTAGTAGATCACTGTTGGAGCTAAGTATTTATTGTTGTTGTATTTATAGCTCCATTTACTTGTATTTTATAGCTTGCTTCATTGAGTTTTGTGTTTGGTTTGAAGGTGTAGGTGATACACCTTGTTTAATTTGCAATTGAGTATTTAGCTTTAGAACAATAGTTGAGACATCCTCTAGGGTTGACGGATAATTCTTCTTTGTATTCTTTAGGAAACATTCAAGTTACAAATGGTCTGATGGTAGCCTTGGTTTAGAGGCATAAGTCTGCCACTATGCTTGTAATCTAGAATTAGAGTATCCTTATGAGAAAGTGAGGTGGCAGAGTGCTCTTGGTGTGAAGACGGAGACTTTCGAGTGTGGAAGTGTCTTCGGTGTGAGAGCGAAGATTCTCCAGTGTAAAATCCTCATTGTAAGGAACTCTATATCTAGTGGATTGAGTGTGAAATCCTAAGTGGGCCTTTAAATTCATTAGGTAGTGAATGAGGCATTGGGCTGAACTACTATAAATTCATTGTGTTTGCATTGATATTATTTGTGTTTGCTTAATTGACATACTTGCTTGCTTTCGCGCACATCGTTTAATCTTGTATTTGCCTAATCACTTATTGAATCGATTAAAACCGAATTTAGATTTTAGTTTTAGTAAACGCTCTATTAAACCACCCCCACCACCCAGGTGTAGGTCATTCAACTTACACTTTGCACGTGTATCATTCTTTATCCTAAAGACAACACTTGATAAAGTCATTAGAAATATATTTGTTATCATCAAAGCCAAGATTGTAACTAAAGTTGAAAATCTTAGGCCAAAACTCTTGCTCATTCCTTAGAGAACAAACTTCAAACCAATGCTTAAACGAACTAACTGTTAGAGCCCGACTAGGGTCATCCCCGTATAAAGGATGACACCTAGGAATAGCGTAACGAAAATCCAATAAGATACAACATAGACTTAAAAGTACTCCATAGTTGAATATCAAAATAATATTTTACACAATAATGAAATGCTCATAAAAAACATTTAAATAACATTGAAAATCGACGTCAAAGTATATCTCCTCTACTTTATTTAACTAGATCTCATCAACTACTAACTCACACCTGCGGATCTGAGGCAAAAAATAACAAAAGTAAGCGAAAAGCTGAGTAGGATATTATATTTCAACGATAAAGATGACTGACCATTGCGACATGATAATATTGCAAGCAATACACCCGTATAATAATGTGGTCACCAATATAATCATATGCTCCTACCATAAATGTGATGCCAACATGAAATTTTATATATGCGCCTAACTACTAATGTGAACATCCATAGTAATAGACCCAATAAAGAGTGTAGTATGAACAATTTGGATTTTATAAAAATAAAGTCCACGGGCTAAAGCCTCCAATACACACGTATTTAACGGGCCCAATGATAGATCATGTCAGGCAAGATGCACACCTAACTTCTATTAGCAACACAATGAACGACATACGTAATCATCATGACAATAATAACATCGACTATAAGCGACAATAATACTCACAACATACAACATAATTAACAACCAAGAATAACAATGACAATCTACGCGCTAATGCAATACCACATAAAATAATTACAGAAGTCAAATAATTGATTCATGCAACTAATTCAATAACATTAATCAATTTACTTGACTAACTATATGACATGTTCAAGAATAAAATACAACAGTAGTCCAACCAAATTTAGAAGCAAAATAAGTAGATGAGACAAAAGGGTATTTTCGTTATTTTACCCGTCAAGAACTCATCGGCTATAATAGGATCGACCCGCAAGTCCCAACCACGTACCCCTTTTAAGACCATATTCTGACTTAAATTCAATTAAGCAATACCCACCCACATTAAATAATTACACTCATACTTTTAATCACAATATCATACTTAATAGTATAAAATCCTAGTCAAACAACCTCAAACTTGAAAACCTACGTCAGCACTAGATCTAAATCATACATTATATGTTCATATTTGACCATCAGACGATCCCGAAGATAAAATCAAGAAGTATCTCAAACATATTCAAATTGTACATCGAACTTTAATTAATTAGTCTGATAGAACTTAAACTTAGATCTTGACTATAACTCCATATATTTGTAATTTACTAAATCAAATAATGGAATCCCAAATATCAACCAATAATTCAACACTTAAATAAAATCAAATCAATAAGACCCTTCAATATAAAAATTAAACACTAATGCAATATTTAACAAATCAACCTCCTTTATCACCTTTAATTATTCAATCCTAAATCCGTTTGTAAACATTTGTAGCATACTCCTTGTAGTTAATCATATAATCCATGCAACCAAATCATGTAAATTAATGTCATGCCTCAAATTAACATCAACCATACATAAATCAGTATGCGTCAAGACTATAAATCCTTAACTTAAATGAATCAACATCAATTAATCATTTTCTATAATACTGAAAAATACAAAAGTCCTATCAAATTATCTCTGAGCTAAAATCCAATACTGTAATCATGTCCAGAACACAAAAATCTATAACTTTGGTATTCACTTCAACTTCAACCGAGGTCTCTAAGTCCTCCAAATAAATTTATTTTCTATTTTTTTACTAATAAAATTCAAAAAATCAAAAACTAATATTTTTTTAACACCCGCTGCACCCACTTTCTCTCTCATATAACGCTTGCACTCCTTTCCTCGCATCTTCAATCCGAAATCATGATTCCAAATTGCTGATGAAGTGAAACTTTGGGTAATCAACGGAAAAGAAAGGAGAAAATGATAGGAATCCTACCGCTCCAACCTCCCCTTCCCACGACGACTACAACCTCTAGGTGAAAAAAATCTAATGAAACTTGGTTAAGGCTACTAATAAATTTAGGCTTGAAAATTGTTATGAAAAAGTCTTTCGAGAATCAAATTTTACAAATAAGCTCTTTAACCCCAAATAAATTCCGAAAAATCACCAGAAAAAAAAAATTATTTAGATATTTCGGGCGTAACACTAACACAATACTTTTATGGATCTAATTTCCAAGTTGAACTTTGGAAACATAGAGACATTTTGATTAAACTGGTATATGCAATAGGCTAAATTCACAAAGTTACTTTGAGAGGACAAAGGGCTAAATTCGTTCGTGTTGTGTGCTTTGGGGCCTAACAAAGGTTGTCCCAAATGGGCCATGGATTAATTGTTTGGGAAGGAAGTTCTAGCGAGCGATAGCTTTTGAAAATAGTAAAATACCCCCCTATGACATATAGCTGAACATTGTATAAGTGATATACCCAAGGAGATTGTACAACCTCTACTCAGAAAAAAGGAAACTGACAAAGCCCCTCCAAAGGAGAGTTTCAATAATGAAATTGGTATCTATGGCCTATGGGCTATGGAAGATGGTAAACAGAAGAAGAAACAGGGGGGGAAAAGATGGAAACAAAAGCAAAAACTTATAATGGTTTTTGACGAGTTAAATGAAGATATTGAACAGGAAATGGAAACTGAATCATTCATGGAGAAAGGGAGTTCACATATAAATGCTAGCAGTAACAGTGAAAAGGCTATAAAAAAATATAAACAAACATATATATTTAATCTCAAAACATTTTGGCCATTGTGGTTGCCTCGCTTTCCCTTTTCCTGGGAGAGCTTGGGCTTGCACTACCTTTTTCCCCCTTATCCTGCCATGGCCTGGAATCTCTAGGAGCATCTTTGGTTCTTTCTATGCACTTTGTCTCCTCTTTGACCAAGAAAAAGAAGAGCCATGGCATCTCCACTCTGTGGCTGTTTGTAAGCTCTCAGGATTCTCTGCAGGTCATTATTGCTTTAAAATTGGAACCAGCCTCTGAACCAGTTGGACCACTTGTGGCATATTTTGATTAATTTTCACCAAACCACTTGTAGAGCTTAAACTGAATAAAATTGCAAAACAATTTCGGGTCAAATAGCAAAATTGAGTTGGTTTGGTTTTGCAAAAAGCATTTCAAAGATACACTCCCTGGTCAACTGATGGCTGAACCACTTCTCCCAATTTTTCAACAAAGAGAACATGAAATCAAGAATCTCCACTAGATTTACTTCAGTTGTACATAATGCCTTCATTTCTACCCTGCTAAATACCTCATCGAATGGGCGCGCCTCATTCGATTAAAAAAAATATGGGACGCGGTCGATTTCGGCTTAAGGATCAACCAGAATAATTAGTAGGCTCCACTACATCTAAGAGAGGATCTAACAACTACATGCCACAAAATTCAAAAGAGCTAGAACAAGGGCTATCTTTGGGATTTTTACTCTCACTGACCATACAAACTAAAGTGGCTCGCTGAAGTTAAAGGTTCAGTTGAAGGAGCACGAGTGTGTTCTGAATACCTTCCTTTATGTACACCGCCGAGTGGTCGCATCGGCAACGAAGGATCTGCAACGCAACTTGTGCTCTCCGAGAAAAATCTTGTTTGTGGTTGAGTGGGTGTGAACTTTGCACATGAAATGGTGTTGCTGTTGACATATTCTGGCGCATAGAAGGGACTAAATATAGAGGAAATGGTTTCAAGAGTGGTATTGTCTCCATGATCTGCAGTGCTAAATGAATCTCGAGTACTCTCAGTTGTAAACGAGGAATCATCTGAGCTTGTAAAAAGAGACCAGTCGCTCGAAGTTGCATCCGAGAATTCCATACTCGGTGCATCTCGATATGTTCCATCTGGCAGGATATTTCTGCTTAAGGGCCTGGAGATGTATTCAGCAACTTGGTCAGTGATATCTTCACCATATTCTTTTCCCAGTTCATTTCTCAGGTGTGCTGCATACAAGGTTTCATTTACTCTTTGCTGCCCATGTCTGGAAGTTTTCTGACTCTTGGCCATATTCCTTTTCGTGCAAATGGGTGGTCGCGATAGCCTTTTGTCGGTATAAGCTTGAGGTGGACGTGGAAAAGATCTGAGAACTAGATGATTTAGCAAGCTAAAATGCACCAACCAGTCATCAAATTGACATAGACTAATTGTACCTGGAGTAAAAAAGCATGTATGCACCTTCGGACATCACTTGACTCGGTGGTACTGCTTGCACCTAATTAAAACAAATAACAAAAAAGTACATTATTAGAAACTAATCTGCAATGCATGCCTTATTCAACAAATCATCGTTTCTTTTTTTTTTAGCATTTGTAAATTGACTCACATAGCAAGCTATACATAACAAACCATGGCAACAAGTCGTAATAATGTGCACAAAATTGAAGTTTTATCATTATTGCGTTCTCTTTGCAATAATTCATAGTTCTTTATGTTTGTACATTTATTTGGTTAACCAAATTAATATAAGAAATCCATGGCCAACATGTCCTATGTTAACCTTAGCTTCAACCATGTTGTCAGTAAGCAGAAGGTCTCAGCTAACTCATTGGTTAGGGCTTTTGTGTTGGTAACTAAGTTTTTTGGATCAAGTTACTCCTTCACCACTTACCCTTAGCAAAAAAAGAGAAAAGAGAACTTAAGGGCACATTTACTTGGACCAAAGGAGATACGAAGGGAAGTGGGAAGAAAAGGAAACTAATGATTTTCATTTCATTTGTTTACTTAGAAGGAAAAGATGAAGAAATGAAAAAAAAAATTAGTTTACTTTCCTCCCAAAACTTTCTGCCCAAAAGTGGGTGAACATTGAAGGAAAGCCAAATGTGGGCTTTTTGTAATAGCTGCTCTTCCTCTCTTACCTTCTTTCCTCTCAAGTAAACAAGTTGGTCTTTCCTTCCTACTTTCCTTTCCCTTCTATTCATTTTTTTCTTTCCTTTTCTATTTCCTTTCCCTCTTATTTTTCATCACCCAATTAAACAGACCATAAACTTCTGACATTGAACTAGTTAAAACAAGGAATTCCTTGCTCGAGTTACACCTTCAAGGTAGGAGGTACATCTAGAAAAAAGTAAAAATAAATCCACATTCTATTCTCTCGCTTATATCAGTGCCTTGGCCAGTAATTTAATTCACAACATAACCATTTTATTAAAGGTTTTATATCATGAAGATTAGCACAATTTTAAGAATATTTGGATACTAACTTATTGATTGATATCGCTTATGGATCATCATATACAAAATGATGTGAAGCAACCAAATCAGCGCTAGGATAGTTGGTGATATCTAGATGGGTAACTAAAACCTTTTTACCTTTACATAATCGTCCAAATACCTTAATTTAAAAAGGGAACATTTCAGTACGGACTGTGGTATATACTAATTGAACTATACATTACCCTAGCAAAAACAAAGCGCAACACCTTTACATACTAGTTGTTGTGAAGAATTTTGCAGCCACCATAATTTATTTCTAAATATAACAAATTAGCAGTACATGAACTGTGATAAGAAAACAATGTATCAAACAGGAACAATTGATAAACAATGGACAGCTAAATTTACACAGAAAAAATCTCAGATAACACAAAACTGATTGATAAAAGACAATGCAATACTCTTCATCAATTTTTAGTTGTAAACTGGGGAAAACTCCAGCATAAAGATTAGTAATGGAATGAAGTTACCTCAGAATCGTCAATTCTGAACCATGTTCCTTCCAGATCTTTTACGTATGAGATATAATGTCCAGCGAATGATGCATTCAAGTTATCCAAGTGGACAACAACCGCATACAACAGGTAGAGAGGCGGATTATCTGCTGTCCCAGTCACAAATGGAATCATGTCCAGCATGTCAGGGAAGGTAACACACTTGTTGATTTTGCCATACTTCCCTGTCTAATTAAGCAAAATATGTTTACACATGTTAGTCATGAGAATGCCTAAAATATGTAGGTATATGCAATCATTAAAACTTATCTATATGCTTTATATGTTGATAATGCAGAAGGATATTAAGCATTAACTAGTGCCAACAAGAGAGATTCTGCTTGTACACGAACCAAGGAAAACAAAATGTCCTAAAAATTGAATAGAGTGAAAAAATAACCTCGTCATTTATGTATTGCATGATGCAAGAAACTATAGGGACAATAAAAAAAGTACTTTACAGCTTAAACAAGTTCATCTGCTCAACAACTTGTCACCTGGAATCGCTTCAAGACTATAGTTAGTATGTTCGGCACCTCATGCAAACTTAACTGCTTCCTTGCTTTGACATATGCCAAACACCTGTGTTTCAAATATAGAAGTGAAAAATCAACTGTGACAAAAAGTGATGGAATCAGATAAGCAACTTTGGGATCTTTAAGCTATCTACTTAATAAATATGTGGGCAGAATCTTCAAAAAAAATTTGAGATGTTCGATCAAACCTTCCACATCTATACATGTTCTCCCCATCTAAATCCTCAGGAGCAGTAAATTGTGTGAGAGCATCTTCCAGTGACTCCACCCAACCATGTATCTCCAGTGTGAGATCCATAATGCTCTCACATCGTTCAGACTCATGACAACATCTTAGGCATTTGACCTTGATTCATTTAAGTACATATAGTACCAAATGTCATTTATTAAGTTAGAAGATTGTATTAAACCAATAAATAAATTTTTTTAGCAAAGTAAAAGTTATAAGTCACCTTTGATTTGAGACGACCACCAAATATCTGCTGTATGAGTGTTGTCTCTTGCAACCTTGGATCAACTTCATTCTCACCACCCAGCCCTTCAAGGCATACAGATTGCATAGACATAACGAGAAGCCTGGTTGTTTTGTATCAAGATGTATCAGCGAAAGAACTCCTTCAGAAGCTAGTTGTTTGAAATTGTGCAGACTAAATCTAAATGAAATACAAAATGAGGTACCATCAGATTGGAAAGGAAGATCCTAAACCAAATCCCATTTAACCCTAATGGTTTCACATTATCATTTCAGTCTCCAGGCCTAAACATATCCAGTTTGCTCTAACAAATTTACCTATCTGCATGCTATAAATAGATCCAGCATCCCTGAGCCTGGTCTCTACATACCTAAGCTTGCTATTGGGGTCAAAAGGAAAAAAAGACTACTCTAAAAACTGCCTAGTTATTAAACCACTATTCTAAAGTAATATGCAAGAAGCTTCTGATGTCAAAATTAAGAACCAAAATATTATGCTAATTTGATATACCTCAGAAATTCATGTGCATCTTCTTGGTTTCCACCGCCCATTCGACACCCAATATTTCTCATGTTTGAAAGGATCTTACTGGGAGACAAAGGACCACCTTCTTCTCGCAACATCGAAACATGCTGCTCAAGTTCACACATGAGGCACCATTCCTTGACACAACCTAATAACGGAGAATAATTGAGCAGAAGAAAGTGCACATAATATGATAGAACTTCTCATAATATTTGCTTGTAAGTATAAGTATTAAATATACAAGTTCGAGAATGCAATCTCCGTAGTAGGTAGACCATGAGAGGTTTTGTGCCAGTCAGACATTGCAAAACAGCATTAGCATAACAACTGCAACAAAAGAAAGCCATAAAAGTTAGGGAGATGCTAGATAACGATTCTAAAAAAAGAAATAGTAAGTTATTCAAGCACAGTATGATTTGTGATAGACTAGGACATCAGTGACATGCTTCAAGTTTATGACATTAAGGAAGATACTGATTCCTCACTCTCGTCATGGTGTCTTTTGCAGCAAATTTGCAAAAAGATAATTTCAAATCAAACATAACCCATTACTTCTTGATATTATAGATGCCATGCATATAGTGTATCTCAAATTCATAAAACATGGTATAATAGATGAAACTCAATTATAAAGTTCGAGTAGTTGGCATGAACCCTTTACCCAACAGTGCCCTGATGTCCCTTAATGTTTGAACACAACAAGCAAAAATAGATGAAATGTATCATGTATGATGCAAACTAGAGATCCCTCTTAAGAAAATAATCTAGATGAGTGAAATGCTAGTCTCAATGATCCTTTAAATGTAAAATCCATCAAATTTAGAACCTTTTAAGTTGATTGATTACCATACATGCACATCAAAAACATAGGATAATCATATTTCAATAAAATAAATGGCATATTTCATTACGGATTTAAACCCAAACTAGCTAAAGTTTAATAAGGATTTAATTCAAAGTTAATGTCTAGAAATCCTAAGGGGAGTCAGTCTCTAAGCACTATAGTTGATAGCGTGGAACATTAGATGGATAGTCAAATAGTTTAACAAAGATATTATTATTCAAACAATCAGAAGCAGTTCACTTTTTAGCCATGAGATACCTATGCTTGGTTTCTCACAGATGATCCAACTACTAAACATTTGATCCATAAAGATTTATAAATGGAAAATGGGTAGGAAATCCATTAGTAGGATTATTTTATTTAAACAAATAGGATGCAGGTTTCAGCAAAAAAGCATAAATTTAATAAAATCAGAAAATGCAACACAAGTTCTACAAATAGTAGAGTGATAGGAAACAGTACACAATCCTTAAATGGTCATGCTTGCTCTTATCAGTTTGATTTACTTCAGAAAATGAAAACTTTTATCTACTAGAAGATTAGAATATAAGCTAATTAACAATAAAATCAATCTTCTCGCAACCTGAGAGCAATAAGCTTCATAAATATTTTGTGCATTGATCATAAGAGAATTTGTGAAATGTCTAACAAATTTTTCACAAATAGTAAATTTACTACAACTTGTTTGAGGAAAAGCACTTGCTAACTCCTACCTATTTCCACAATTAAGAAGACCCCTTGGAGATATGTGCCACTCTTCACACTGGAAAAACTTCACAAGATCCTCATATGGAAACAACATTTGACAAAGCTGAAATCGCAGAACAAAAATAAAGAGCTTGTCAAATAAATTCTATCATTTACAATTTTAGGTCTAAAAAAAATCTTTTAATAAAACCAGACCTTATTCTTTTTATTGTCATTTATCAGTCCGACAAGATTCCGTTTGAGAACTTTTGAAGTTTTCTTTGAGACTGTTGTCCTCCCTTCAATGCTTGGGTTCCCACTGAATCTCTCTAAATGGATGTTTGAGGAAATATTTTGTTGGATTCCTACAAAAGTTTTAAGAAATAAGAAAAATAAGAAACTAAAATGGTAAATAACAATGCAATACAAAGCTTTGAAAACAAGTTATATTTATCCTACTAGATCCATTTTCCTTGTCACCAGTTCTTTCTACTCCTTGACAAAGGTAATCTTTTGAAATGTTCTCTGCTGACTTTTGAGATGAAGCTGTGTGCCCCAAGGTGTAGGGGGGTTTCCTGTACATTATGCTTTCTTTGGCTGAAGGACGCTCGGCAGGATAAGTAACATGGATTGTTTCATTATGAGAAGAAAAGCTAGTCTCAGAAGAGTCTGCTTTCTCTGAACTGATATTTACCCCACTTTGGCATTCAGTTATTATGCGTTTATCCAAATGGAGTTGAGATGACATGACAGGGGAACCACTTTGTTTCAATCCCTTTCTTGTTTCTCCAGCTGACTTACTGTGCTGGACAAACATATTTCTCGAATTAGATGAACAATTGATCTCTTGATTCATATTTTGACTGGACAAAACAGTGAAGTTTCCACCAGATAACTGAAACCATAAGTAAATAACAGTAGTAGAAAAAGAGTGCAACAAAAAGTAGTGACAAATCTTGCATATGAAGAGTAAATACGATGCAAACAAAATAATAATAACCTTATGCCCAGCCAGAGCATCCTCTGAGGGTATCTCAGTAAAATGGTTGGTAGATGAGGCTTGAGCACAAGCATCATGGCTATAGTCTTGGTCAATTGAACAAAAAGCATTATCATCACCACTTGATTTAGCCATTTTTAATTTATTACAAGCACACTTATCTGATGGCCTTCTTCCAGTGTCTGAATCTTGATATGTATCAGTTGTCATGAAGACAGAATCATCCATGTCACTTTGAAGATTTTGATGCAGAGGTTCTTGGATACCATTGCAAAAGTAAGGTGATTTATGGTTATTTAAGAAAGGATTGTGCTGAACTGTATCTTTAAGGTGTAAACCAGCAGAAACACTCAAGGGACTATCATTCAATTGTAGACATTCATGCTTGTGCCCCTGCCTCCAGTGAATTATTTGACACTTACCTGAACTGAAAATGTAAAAATAATTATCTTTAAGATGCAGAAATGATGTAGCTTCTTGTTGGAACAATTTAATATGTCAGGTTTTAAGCATACAAAACAAAAATATATAAACAAGTGTTCAATGAGCAGTGTTAGAAAAGAATCGTTAACTGCATATTAACATTTCTTTTTCTCTTTCTTCCAAGATGACTAAAAACTTTTTTCAAACATATAGGATTCAATTTGAATCAATGTTTACCACAAACACAGACTTTATAGCTTATTTGAATGCTGTCTTAGCCAATAAACTAACCATTGGTTTGCATCCAAATAATGCCTGATTCACAAATGGCCAACTTAGACTACAGTACTACACTTAGCTAACTCTATCCTGAGAGTACAATCAAAACTGTTATTGGGTTTTTGAATGGCTTGATATCCATAGCCAGATATTCTACCTAGAGATTATACTTCTAGTCCAGCTACACAGTTCCTTTGGAAACAAGTGGGATTTCTCAGCATTGTTGGGTCATTATTGAATTCAGCATAATCAAACAGGAAAACCTAGAAATGGTAAATGTCACCTAAGATTGACTGATCTTGATCAGAATGACTAATCCAATTCTTTTTGAAATGACTAGCAAAAATAAGAAAAGAGATAAGGGGGAGAAATGAGGAAGGAAAGAGGCACTAGCAATCCATCATTCTTTTGGACATGCTTGTGAGATGAATAGGAACTATATGAGAAAGGAGGGGAAGAGAAGTAAAGACTAATTTACTTAGGTTTAAAGCCAAGAGTTCCATGCCATTAATACCTAATCATCTAAGGGTGTTTAGTTAATAATTTGTTAAAAAAGAACATAGTTTAGATGATTCAGTCAAAATAATCTTCACTATTTATAGTTAGCTTTCTTATTTTAATCAAAAATTTCCGCTATGCAATCAATCTGACAACAAGGAGAAAAATTAAATTAACCTTGACAAGGTAAAAAATTGCAAAGGCATGAAGTTGGTACAGCACTATCCAGAAGTTTTAAACTATTGATGTAGATGTAGCATGAGAAAATACTTATTTTCTTAAAGATGTCTGGTCAATGTAACTATCTTCAGAAAAATATGATCTCTAATTATTTATCTTCTTAAATTCAGTTATTAGGAAAAGGTAAACAATGTGACAAAGTGGCATAGGCTACTACTATAGATCTCCCAAAAAGGACCATATAATTTTCATAAAAACAAATGGGAGGAAAAGTTGGCAAATGGAACTTTTCTATTATATGACCCTTCAGCCTTGAATACACTTAGAGCCCCCAAACCACCATCACATAATGAAAGTAGATATTACATGTTTTCTCATCCTTCCTTCCTATACAATTTAGCATACTACTTCGATAAAAAATCAAACAAGCTAGGAATAACCTTTACCAAAGAAATTTCATCATCCATGCAATGTGCTTTTGCAGTACATTTAGCCACTTTATATACATTTTTATCTGATGTTTTTGGATTAACAGTTTAGCAAGCAATCTAGTTTAAAGTAATGTTCAGTGCACTAGGTTCAGTACCTTCAGGTGAAAGAAAACATTACTAAATCAGCAAAAAAAATATAGATGGAAATAAACATAACAAAAAAATTTGGTACTTATAGATGATGGATTATGGAAGCATACAAATTTATGAATTTAGGTCTTAATTATTGTATATACCAGTATCTGACAGACTTGCATTTGGAGCAGCGTGTTGTAGCAGGGGCAAAGCATCTGGCACACTCATGAAGGCCAGTTCTTGAAGAAGGCAAAACTGGAAGAACATCAGCAGATGCCATTGCTTCTACTTGAAAAGCTTCTTCAGCAGCAAGCTGCGCAAGTATACTTATCCTAGCCTTCTTCTTTGTAGCCTCATTCCATCTCCCAAGCAAGATGTAAGTGAAAAGAGGAATCACAACCAGGAAAATGAAAAGAGCAGGTATGTCAGCTTCCCTTGGCTGTAGCATGTCCCCACCAACATACTCATGTCCAATTCCAACCTGCGCTATTCAGATTGATGCATACCCATTCATCTAACCATATGTTTCATCTTCATTCCCATATAAGAACATAGAAATCACCATTACCTAAAGAGAAATATCAAATATGTTTGAAAAGTATAAGCTAAGTATCATATATATTTTAAAGATCAGAACGGCCCACAATGTTTGCATTCACAATGAACTTCAACAACAAAAATTACAAGTAAACAGCTACTAAACTTTTATCCCTTCTGAATAATGTCATGATTGTAAACTATCTTAGCTAACTTAACCAGGACAAATCAGGTCTGCTAAAATGTTCCTTCTGCACAGGCAAGAAGAACTAAGGAAAAATATATGATCAACAGAAGTATGAAAGCAGACACCAGAATCTGAAAAAGCAGCCATGTGAGTTCTTGTTAGCTACCAATACATAAATACAGGAAGAGGGGTTCTTACTTGAAGATTTCAAAGATCCATATCCAGGCTTCATGCACCTAATAATCTTGGAAATATTTGCAGAAACGCTATCTCCAATCTTCTGAATCAAGTAACTGAGAAACAATGCCCTAAGGTAATCAATATCCACATGCAAGCAAATGCAGGACCAAACAACAAAATAACACCTCAAGTAATTGACAACGAGAACACTATCAATGACAACAAAAAGTACAGCTCTTGCTAAGATCCCATTTGCAGTGAAATTTCCCTGACGAAGAGCTCAAGAGAGAACCCAATAACCCCTCCAAAACCAGAATCTTCTTTGGCACTAAAAATGCAAGATATTAAGATGCAAAATCAGCTAAGGGAGACACAATGCAATCATGAGTCCGGAAGAAAACGCTGAAGGAAGGGAAGTAAGAGGCTATAGACGAAAGCGCCCATTTGATTTCATCAAGATCCCTGCTTTACAGTGTCCAGCAGAAAGGAATCAAATCAAAGGTCATCCTCGACAAGCTCACATGAAATCTAGTACGTTTTATGCCTCCTGAGCAAATACCTCCCAACTCAATACACCTGCGCTTTTGGCAACCAAAAACAAACGCAGATTCCAGACGATTTTCGAACAAATATTCCAGAAAAATCCGTTCTTTACCAACGCATAAGTAAGAACGCGTCACAAAAAAGCAAAAAGAGAGTGGAAAAAAATTCAAGCGAAGATTGATCGTGGAACAAACCCTAAAACTAGCAGTTTTAACAGGTTAAGAGACCAATGGGGAGAAAAAATGGCATTAATTGGAAAAGGAGGCGGTTTCCGCCCTTACCTTAGAAGAAAGACAAATCTGGAGCACCAAACCGTGGCGTCCTCCCAAGATTTCTCAAATTCCCCTTGCAAAAGTCTATTTAAAACAGAGGAGAGCCTTTTCCTCCAAGCTCCTTCAGTGCCTCACTGGCTCAGTAGTACCCTTCACAGTTCACACACCCAACCCTCTCTCTCTCTCTCTCTCTCTCTCTCTCTCTCTCCAAATAGCATATGAAAATAAACAAAAGGTAATAATATATTGGAAATTTGGAATTCTCCGATGCACATCTCCCTTGTTCTTAACCTTTTCTATATACAAACTTTGGCTTTCTTTCTATGTCCTCTGGGATGAATTAGTGCTAAAAACTAGGAAGATGGAGTAAATGGAAAGACTGTAAATTGTAAAGTTGATTTCTTTCTTTGATTTTTCACATTTTTTTGGAACCACCAAAACAATGTCTTCTCTATTAACCGTGGGTGGATATGATAATATATTATAAATTACCTAAAAATTGTCATTTTTTATCGTCAAAAATCATCCATAAATTTGTTGCAAACTGTGCACTTTATGGTTAAATAAAGACGGTCAACTTAAAACAATTTTTAATCAAATAAAAAAAATGTAAATTTGGGTCAAAAACACTTCTGGAGAAGAAAAAAAATGTATTTTTCTAAATAAAAGATCACAGTTCACATGTATATGAATATAATATTTAAAAATATATTATAATTAAATAATATATACTATAAAAATGTTTAAGCATATTATCTAAAATACATTTATATTATTTTATTAGATCAATTAGGTTAAATAAGTTGCTATCACAAGGATGATGACAGTCAACGGGCAGAGAAATTGTTGAATCGGAGGTCAACATTTCATTCAGCATTCTAAGTCTGTTCGGATAAATGATATATGTATAAAAACATTCTAATATTTTAACATTGGTCGAATTAATTATTAATCTAACTCTTTTTAATGAAAAGAATTTCTCAAAAGAAATTTGATAAATATTGTTAACGAATATCAGATAATTAAATTTGATCAAAAAATATTTTAAGGAAAAAAATAAATTACTTCATATTACGAAGATAACCAGAACTAATACAGTCTCTAATTACAATATCTGAGTTTGGGTGGCCTAACTAAGGATCAAACTCGTGATACTTCATGAGTTCTACCAATATTTGCGACCCAATGGACTGCTTGATTATAGTGTCCGAATAGAAAGTTGAAAGAAATAAAATTACAAACCCTTTGAAGGTAAAAAATATTGTCAAAGACAACTTGGAGTCTCCAATCTAGGACATGTAAATTATTAACCAAAACTTCTGAATCTGATTCTACAACAACATATGTATAATTTTCCTGCAAAATAAGAAGCAAAGACTGCCGCATAGCAATAGATTCCGCATGTAGAATAAAAATAGTCTTAAGAGACATCTCTGCATGAACAACAATGCTATCATGCTATCATGAACAACATAGCATCACAATTTATCTTTAAGAAATCAACCAAGGGAGGAATCCATTTACCGAGAATTGACTATTTTCTAATAACATTCTCTCAGGATTAAGATTTGAGTTAATGTAGTCAAATATGAAACTATTTTTCTCACTAAGCAAGTAGAAAAAAATTCTTGCTTGATGCAACATACCATTTATATATAACCAAATAAATCACGTAGAAACGATAACTAATTTCCTTAAAAAATAACAAATAGACATGTCGCTCAAGATAGAAAAATTATTGCCAAAAATCTATTGTGATCTATCCGAGAGAGTAATATTCAAAACAAATTGCAAGGTATTCCAAATGACAAAATAAACCGGACAAAGACGGAGCAAATGTTCAATAATTTTCACATTCATATCACAAAAAACACATGAGTTACTAGTAGAAATATTCAAAAAATATGATTTAAATCTCGTAAGCAAGCGATCATGAATAAATTTCTACCGAAAATATTTAATTTTATTTGGAACCAATAGGGACGAAACCGAATTCCAGCAAAAGAAAACATTATTAAAATGCATATTTTTAAAAAAAGAAATGAATATGTTGATGCAACGGTAACATTTGCCCCTTGCTTTCACTCCAAATCATCTAATCCCCGTAGTGGGTGTAAACGGAAGCACAATTTCAGTAATGAATTTTTCATATTTCTTGAGAAACAGATTTATACACAAATTTTTATTCCAAGTTTGGTTAACTATAAAATCAATAATAAATTATGCTACAAATAATTGAATATCTGAAAAATCAAGTAACTGCCCGCTAATCAACGTATAATATTATAAATCATTTTCTTCTTCTTTTCTTTTGCATCTCCTTTGTCGTTTATTTTCTTTTGTTAAATATGTCCATCTTTGACTATGACTTTGTATTTTAAAACTTTTTCTGAGGATAAATGTCTAATTGAATCATATGCAAGGAGATTAGAAGTGAGCACGTGCTCAATCTAGAATTCTTTATTGGGGGTTAAAATATTATATATATTGAATGAAAATAAAAAATTTAATTTTCTAATTACCTATTATTTTAATTTGGGTAAATAATAAAAACTTTTTCAGAGCTATAACTCGTTTGCAATTACTCATCATAAACTTTAAAATTAGAAAAAAAAATAACTAAATTTTATAAAATTAACAAAAACACATCAGTTATTTATTTAATATTATCTTATTTAAAATGACACGTTGTAGCTTTTCATTAGTTCAAATATTAAAGGACAAATAAAAAAATTAATAAATTAAAAATTATAAAATATTAATTGTTAGGAAAGTTAATTAGGAAATAAATTTACAACAAATATTTCCTAATTTCTAATTAATTTATTTATTTATTTATTTATCTTTTTATATTTGGACCAATGAAAAACTGCCACATGTCATTTCAAAAAAAAGAGTATATTAAATAAATAACATTAAGTTAACATATGGTGTATTTTTATTAATTTCATAAAGTTTAATTATTTTTTGTCTAATTTTAAAATTCATCGAGGTAATTACAAATAGGTCATTGTTCACAAGAGATTTTTGTTATTTACCATTTTAATTTGAACTCTTTCTAGCATGCATGCGATCAAGCGATGATCGGAACTATATGAGTGACAATTAGCGGGGAAGAATCGAACAATAACGAGCGATGAGTAGAGGAGAGTGGGTGGATTATTAAAAGTTATAATAGCTTGTTTGTTTCTCATGGTAGAAATTCAGTGGAATTAAATTTTTGTTGTAATTAATTAAAATAAAAATTTCATGAGATAAAATTATATTCTATTATGCATTTATTTAAATAACGAATAAGAGGATTGGAAATTGGCAAATTCTTAAATCACATCTTTATATTGAATTTAGATAAGGAAGTTCGATATTGATAATTTAATATTTTAATTTAGTTTTACTAATTTTTTTATTTTATTTTAGAGATTATTAAATTAAATATAAATAATTAATTTTAACTTAATATTATGATATTTTTAGCAAAATATTTTATAAAAATTGAATTAAATTTTTTATCATAAGTATTAATTTGTGAGAAATTTTAAAAAAAAAACTACTTTCTTGATGCAACGATGGTAATCTCTTAAAAGTTCTTTTTTATAATGAGAAAAAAAATAAATTTATTTTGTTCTCGCTTGAGATCGGAGATGCTGCAAGCCTTCATGGTTCCTGGCTGGACGTAGCTCTGAGGTTGACTTGCAAAGACACTTTGACGCTCAAGTAAAGACGTATTCAATGTGGTCTCTGCAATATATAATTGGACTCGAGAGTATACACGTGTGTGTCTCGTCTATTTTGTAGAGCAGGTCTGGGTATTTAACGAGGATTGCTCTTGGATTCCTGCACGAATATGCTTTGAATGAGTCGATCGCGATCCCCCTGAATGCAGTGTTATTATGGCCAAAACTCTTATGATAAATGCATGATGTTATTATCCTTGTATAGTACGGTGGAGTCTCCGAACCGGGTCGTAACTTTGTGTAATACCCAGTTTAGTCTCACATAGGGAGTATGTTAGATGTGGTTGGCGTATAAGGCTTGATGGGTGAGCTACAATCAACTTTAGCTTGAGCAATTTAATTAGGCCAATAGATTAGTCTATGAAATTAATAGGTCAGCAATCCCTTCAAGCGGGTTGTAACAAATGGTATCAGAGCAGGACCTAGTCCTAGGTATGGTGAGGGAGCCTATGTGAGAAAGGGCTGGCCAAGAGCTGTGGTGGAGCCGCTACTAGGCTAGGCCTCACGTGCCTTCGACTTGGGTGTGATTCTAGGCTATGTGTTAGACTCGAGTTGGGTCTTGATGATGACGTCAAGGCATAAGTGGGGGAAATTATAATATCCCAGTTTAGTCCCACATATGGAGTATGTTGGATGTAGTGTTGGCTTACAAGGCTTGATGGGTATGCTACCATCAACTCCAGCTTAAGCATTATGTGAGTGATTAATGCCTATGAAGTTGATATGTGATAATTAGTGCTATGTGTGTATGTTTTGGTGCTATGTGTTAGTTCAACTTGGGTCTTAATAGCGAGATCAAGACTCAAGTTGACGATTAACTTCAACTTAAACATTATGTGAGTGATTAAGGCCTATGAAGTTGGTAGATGATAATTAGTGCTATATGTGTATGGTTTGGTGCTATGTATTAGTTCAACTTGGGTCTTGATAACGAGATCGATCAATACTCAAGTGGACGATTAACTTCAGCTTAAACATTTTAATTAGGCCAATAGGCTGGCCCATGAAGTTGGTCGATCAGTTATCCCATCAAGCGAGTTATAACAAAATGGGCATGGTGAGGGAGACTGTGCGAGAAAGGGTTGCCCAGGTGAGTGATAGGGTGGAGCCGCTACTAGGCTAGGCCTCACATGCTACTAACTTGGGTATGATTCTGAGTTATGTGTTAGACTCAAGTTGGGTCTTGACGAGGACGTCGATGCATAAGTGGGGGAGATTGTAATATCGCAGTTTAGTCCCACATAGGGAGTATGTTTTGGATGTGGTTGGCGTATAAGGCTTG
Organism: Canna indica; assembly: GCA_034359265.1. NCBI lineage: Eukaryota > Viridiplantae > Streptophyta > Magnoliopsida > Zingiberales > Cannaceae > Canna > Canna indica. The sequence continues at coordinate 21,360,521 of CP136892.1, forward strand.
ATGGGTAAGCTACCATCAACTTCAGCTTGAGCAATTTAATTAGGCCAATAGGTTGCCCTATGAAGTTAGTAGGTCAGCTATCTCATCAAGCGAGTCGTAACAAATGGTTTGATCTGAATCTGATTCACAACTTAGGTTGTGTTTGGGGTCGGTCTAACCAGACCTAGATAGTTGGTCTAGTCCATATTTTAATATAGAATATCTTTTATTTCAAAAAAAGAATCTTAAAAAACTTTTTTTTTCTATTCCTAGGAATTCCCTGTATTTCAAATTCCACTTTCCTCTTATATCTTTATCTCACTTTATTCAAAATTAAATTTGATTATATTCATTCTTTTTGAAATGTGATGTCCAACTAGAGCAATGATCGCAAGCGATTGATTATTAAAAACTCGAGAATTTTATGCAATGACTTTTATGGTAGCAATCATTGCAATTGACTATAACTTAAAATCATTACAAAAGGTGACTAGGAAGTCATAATAAAAGATTTCAATCAATTAATCATTTGAGTTGCCGACTAATATTCTTCTTTAATGGATTTACGATGTTGTTGTGGTCATTATAGACGTTGTCATTATACATCATCAAAATAAAAACACTTATTTTCTACTTACTAAAACCATCACATACTTGCGACAACTAGAGTTGTTCACGGGTCAGATTTAAGGAAAAAATCGATCCGACCCAATCCAACCAAGAGTAATCGGGTCAGGTCGAGTTAAAAAAATTTCACCTCTCAAACCCGACCCAATCCAACCCGACCTAGTTCGAGTCGGATTGGGTCGAGTAGTTTGGTTTACCCGATTGCACTAGTAAAAATTAAGCTTTCTGCAACGGCCTTTTTGCGACCGCTGTGGTAGCGGCCGCAGATCCGACAGTTCTGCAACCGCTGGCCACAGGGATCGCACAGAAGCCAAGTCGGCGACGATTTTGCGACCGCAAAGTTTTGCCATTGCAATGTTGATAACTCGACGATAGTTTGGGGACCACTTGCGACCTCTCATTGCGACCGCCCTTGTTGTCGCAAAGTGATATTAAATTGTCGGCCCAATCCTTTTTTTCTCACCCGACCCGATCTCTAGCTACTCGATCTCTCACTTGTTCTCTCTGCCGCCGCATGCCGCCCGCTGCTCGTCGCCCGCCGCATGCCTCAAGCCACCCGTTGCTCGTCGAACGCGTTATCTCGCTGCACATTCTCTCTATGACGCCGGTATTCTCCTCTCTCTCTCTCTCTCTCTCTCTCGGGTCGTTGAAACCCTAGCCAACGACAATTAGGGTTTCGATCGGCTAGGAAGACAAAATTAAGCGAGAATTAGATTTTTTGATGGAAGTCGTGTATTGGGAAAATGGAGAAGGAATGGTTTTCTGGAAGTAGTGGAACTAAGAACGGATGATCTTGTGCTAACTGCTTTTGGGGAAGTCACCATGCTCTTAAGTTTCTATTTTGTATCTAGCTCATGCCTGTCACTGGAAGTAAAAAAGATGGAATGTGTTGCCATCCTTATTTGAAACAACCTGTTGCAGGTATTGTGATCTTAAATGAATTCTTTGAACAAATAGTTCTCTACGTTTGAGGATCTGGCCTTCCTGCAGGTATGATATGTTGTGTGTTCATTTCTTGGGAATAAACTTTTGAACTCAAATGAGGTAATTAATTTTAGACCTCGGTTGGTATGTAATTTTTGAACTTAGAGGAGATGAAGGTACAAGATAAAGTAAATGGGTGAAGACATTTATCCCCTAAAATATTAAATACTAAATTGCATGTTACTTATTTTTTATATTCCTTTAAGGATAGAAATCCATACAGTATTGTTAAGATTGATATTGCTCACCATTTCTTGGAATACTGTCATCAAAATTTTGAAATGATGCTTTTACTGATTGGTTTTATACACACATTTCTTCTCCTAAATTTGCTTGCTTAATCAATGGTAACAGATCTTACTTCTTTTTTAGCAGTAGGGGTATTAGGCAAGGAGCGGGATCACTTATCTCTGTATATCTATGTTCTTTCTTGCTTATTTGTCTGTTCTCATTAATATATAAGGCTTGTCACAACAAGTATATATTGATCCTTGTGTACCAAAAGCAATATGAAAGTTTTGTATTTGATGTATGATGACGACAACTTTACTTCGCTTTCATGCTAGTATAAAATCCTATAATAGCATGACGATATTTTACTTTGCCCCGTGTCAGTGGCAGACGATGTTATGGAAAATGAAGTAGAACTATATTGTTCAAGAACTGTTTTTTCCATAGTGTAATTTTATGCATCTAGTGCATCTTTGAATTGGCTTCACTATGTTATGACAGTTGATGTAAAACTTTTATTTGTTTGTTCTAGTTGATAAGTTATTCTTTCCTTGAAGATTATTTCAGAAACATCAACACTAACAAGTCACCATGTGGAAGGCCCTGATTCAGTTTGACTTCAAATGTTTTGACGGCCAATACCTGCAACAGGCATTGTTAGATATGTTGCCCTGATTATTCTTTCATGTTGCCATCCTTATTTGACAAAAAATAGAAAAATACAAAACCTAAAAGTCTAGGGGACCCAATGATTCTTGGTTGTGAGGTATTTAGTATTTACAACTACTACTGGTAACAAATATGTGCAGGTTTTTTTCCCAACATTTTAATTAAAATGAACTGTTTTGTGAACATTGCATAAGCAAGTTGATGTTTCTTATTCAGATATTGCTTTAGCGTTGCTGCTTTAAGTGTTATCTATTATTCTGAGACTGTTTCTGTATGGAATATGCAACTTCAGATCCTGATCAAATCATCGAGTTGTTTTATCTGTTTTTTGTCTTGAATCTGAAACCTCTGCAATACTGACCTTTCTTGCAATGCTAGTTGTTTTGTTAATCTTTTAGTCAATTGGTGATTTAGGAATTGTCAAAACTGATCAAGGGAAGGAGATGAAAAGCATTAAGACCTCGACTCGGAGTTGCTGACTTCTAATCTACTGAGCATTATGAACTTCCCATGATTTAGTGGGCATGAACTTGGTTTATGTTGAACTTAGATGTGAAGTATCATCATTTAGTGGATATATCTAGAAAGGGCTTATCTGTTGGCAGGTAGAGGGATTCAATAATGCAAAGAAATGTTAAAGATTAGATGCAAATGTTTGAAATATTAAGCATGGTGTGAACAATGTGCTTATTTGTGTTTCTTTTTTCATCAAAAGGTATCCAACTAGGCTCGTTATTTTTTTTTTCCTTTACTCTAATTGAAAATAGTTCAGATGCAGGAATCTTCAGAATCATGTGCCATTTTATTGTAATATATATTTGGTAACTTAGACAATGAAGCTTGTTTGGTGGCTCAATGACTATGAGCATGGTTTTTATTTATTTTTTTCATGTGTGTCAGCTTCATTAATGACATTTCTGATGATAATAGCATTTTCAGTCGTTATGCTATGATATATGCTATCCCACAAAGATAATGTTCTCCTCCTACTGTATTCAACATTATATCTATAGATGTCGCAAGCCTCAAGCTATCGTTCTAGGGCTCGTCGAGCAAGATTAGCTTCGTCGCCGCCCTCGACAGCTGTGCACCCCACCACCACTACCACTATCACAGAGGCTATACCACCACCACCTATGGCACCAAGACCTTCGACGCCCGCAGCAATGCCACCACCACCTGCCCCGGAGGCTCGAGGTCGTCATAGGCCTCGTGGGTCTAATTGGGAGGCTCATTAACCTTCATCGCCTGATTAGCGTCAGCGGATATCGCTGCACGGTCTAAAGTAAGTACCAAAGTTTATTAATTATATTGTTAATTAATTAATTGCTACTTATGTTGTTATACTTGAGTTGTAGATTTGAGCAGGACGATGTTGCTCGCAGCATCACCTCTATTATCAAGGGATTCTTTCAGGAGCCGTGGCGTTAATGGACCCACATGCCGGAGGATTCTCGAGATTTATTATGGTTTGAGTTCGAGGTACGTAGTTTATTAATTTTTTAGTTAATTGTATTAATATTTAAAATGATTGTACTACATAACTTATTTTCTTTTTGTAAGCCCGATATACTTGGGATCCCGCCATTTAGATCCAGGTGGAGGATGCTTGGGAAGGTTATTGTAAGAGGCTTTTCAAGAATATCCTCCACCGGGCGCGGGATGAGGTGCGAGCGAGTGTAGGCGGTAACAGAGATACGTCTATGGATGCGCTCAAGGGGCACAAACCAACCTGGATGCAGGTTGACGTATAGGATTGACTATGCGACATCTAGGAGTCAGAGGGATGACAGGGTGCCTTCGGGACGGTGCACCAAAACCCAATGACGTTGGTCGAGGGATCCGACGCTCGGTATACTAGTGGGTCCATCTCATTTATGAGCCACGAGCGTCGATTGGTAAGTAATTTAATGATTATTTATTACTATTATAGGAAAACTAATTATATTTATTTTATTGTAGGGGACGCGCGACGAGCATGTAACGCTCCCCGGTTGACCCTTTAAGGGTTTTCGAGGAGACGCATAGATATCAGCGTGGCCCTCGCCAGGGCGAGTTTATCGGCGGGAGGCCGAAGACGATACTGGTAAGTTAATATTTAATTTTTTTTTATCTAGTTTTATTATGTATAATAAATTTAATTAATCCACTTAATTTTCTTTAAAGGCTACGTATAGTGAGTTGGTGACCCAGTGGGGAGGTGATCCTGCAGCATTAGCTTGATGTTGACGCATGGATGCAAGTGACAGGTGTAGGCCACGGTCGTGTATATGACATTGGCACAATAGCCCACACATGAGCGTTGTTGCAGCCACATGGTGCAAGGTCGTCTGCCTTCACCTCCTCTATCGTTGGTCTATCAACATCACGTGCGGATCATGATCGATTAGCGATCGTCGAGACTGCTCAGGCACGCCTCAGCACCGACATGGCCGCTATGAGGGATTCTGTGATGCAGATGGTCCAGTATATGACACATGTAAACGAGTACTTGAAGCATATAGCTTCTATCATACCTGGTGCTTGTCTCCCTCCACCTTCCCCGTCATTCGGCGCAACGACATCAACGTCAGATCCATCTCATCGTCGACGCCGACTGATGCCCTCCGCACGCAGCCCCTCTCCTCGCCGCCTCCCCCACCGCCGTCTAATGCACCTCAATCACCAATGATGTATTTATTTGATGTTTTATTTTGATATGAAGTAAATATTATTGTTTTGATACGGTGTATATAATATTTTGATACGATGTATATAATATTTTGATGTATATAATATTATAAGTTGATGGCTCTTGTTTGTTGATATGCATTTTAATTAAATATTGTAAACATCAATTTTTATTTTTATTTTATTATTTTTTTAAAAAATATATACATCTGCGACGGTATTGCGACCGCAGCCGCCGCCGTAGAAGGTTTATCTTGGTCGCAGTTGTTGTGCGACGGCACTGCGATGGTCGTAGTCGTCGCAAATCATTTCTTATTGTGATCGCTTTGCTGCGATCGCACAATTTCCGTGACCATAGTTTCGGCAATGGACACATGTGACTTTTACTTTCCGTCGCCGAAGCTCTTCTACAACCGTAGGTGCCGTCGCATAAGACATTTTTTTGGTAGTGTTGTACTCGATTATCTGACCCGATTCAACCCAAATAGATCGGGGCGGGTTCACAGTCCTAGCGACAACTTTGAATCATCACAAAATACCATCACCAAATTTCTATTTATTTATTAATATTATAATTTTAACAATCAACTGATATGAAAGTGACATATGTGGATGTTTGGGTTTAATAAAGAAGGCATAGTGAATATTAAAATTTTAGAATGAAAATCAATATATAGCTTTGGAAGGTTAATTAGGAGCCACCCATTTCATCTTCTTACGTTTCTCATCTATCAAGAAGATTTATCTTACACTAGCTAGCTAGATTTGATTGCATGTACGTATAATGTAATAGCTAGAGACAACTTTCTTTTATTAAATTGAGTCCTAAAAGGTGCACTTTTGGCTCATTGTTGTCGTATGTCATGGATTAAAGCTTCCAAAGAATCAAATTTTGGGTGATGACAAACTTAATGAATTGAAAAGTAAATCAATCACCTCAAGATGTCGGAAGAAGATAATAAAACTCATACAATCAGGTTGTAGCCCTAAAATTAAAGGTATATTTGTTCAAGTAGGAATGATGCGGGTGTTCGCATCTCCTGGTCCGACACGTAGGGATAGCAAGTTTATTTGTATTCGTCAATTAAAAATTGCATCCGTACCGTTATGATTCATATCCGTAAATAAAAATGAATATAGATGCGGATATGAATTAAAAAAAAAATTATTCACGCAGATACAATGCATATACGAATATGAATGTTGATCCGCACCATATTCACATATGAAAAATTACCATTTCACCCATATATAACTTACTTAATATATATTATATTGGTAGATTTTATGGTAAATTACATATGAAATTCTAGTAACACTACTAAAAACTTCATCATCTGCGACGGCCACTACGGTCGCAGTGTCATCGCAGAAGACCACTTGCGATCGTGAGGACGATCGCAAACTATCCGTCGCGGATAGGCTCGTCGTAGAAATTCTACGACCACAACATCACTGTCGCAAATATTTAAATATTGCGACCGGTGCTGACCGTCGCAAAGTCCGTCACATTATTATTTGTGATCGCTTTTACGCGACCAGGAATGAACATCTGCGATGGCACTAGTTGTCGCAAAGCTATCGCAGATGTGTATTTTATTTTATTTTTAAAAATAAAAATAATGTAGATTCCTCTTTAAATATTTAATTAAAAAAACATATTAAACAATAATTAATAGAACAAAATATGGATAGGGGCATCATATCCAATAAATACATCAAAATGTTATTTGCATTGTATCAAAATAATAATATTTACATCATATCAAAATAAAACATCAAAAAAATACATCGAATAAATAAATGCTAGTACTTCTAGGACTGTGCTTAAGTTTCTTTTTTATTGTTAGAATGAGTTGAGAAATTGAAAATAATTTTGTTTTTCTCAAGGATAATACCCAGTGACCAGTGGAATTATTTAGGTACATAAAGTGAGATACCTGCTTAATGATTGAACAACTCCAATTACATTATTTCTATAAAGCTCTACTACAAAATGTTTTCATAACAACTTCTCTCATATGATATTTAATTATATGACACTCCAAGGAGCAAATAATTGAATGGCTCATTGCAGGGTTGTTCATCAAATACACATTAGTTTAGATTGTTAACTCAGTACTTAGGGATTCCATGCTCTGCATGTTGTTCTTTCGTTGTATTGGAAACCATGAGTCCTTTTGGTACATTGGAAGATTGATATCAGCTGATGAAGATGTGCTTGACAAATTGCAACTCTCAAATCCATTAACTTTCTCTAGGGTTGTGTGGGTCCAAGAATAGGGCATGTCATTTGTCATCCTGCAAACGAGCAAGGCACTTTAAATAAGTAACTCATGATCAGAACACATTGTGATTTTTCTTTCTTTATTTGAAAAAACTTCTTTTTCATTTAACTCAAATATGTAGATATATAGCTGGGGCAAGATTCACAAAGAAACTAGAAAATCTTCTTACTATCCTAAGGTTTTGTGTCAAAAGAATTTAACTTAGGCTTTGAAGAAAAGAGATATAAGCCAATGGAGCCACTTCACTAACAAATCTCACAATTCTTGCCAATGAAGAATGTAAATGGAGATGACAAACCCACCTCTCCTTTTTCTTTTCCAGGAACCATGCCAGCGATGCCTTTTGAGCTTGAGGTATAGCCAAGGACATAGAAAACCAATCTATTTAATTAAATATACTAATAAGTGAATAAAATATTATGAAACTGAGTTTATTGAGTGGTGTTTGATTGGAAAGTGCAAGATATACTCATTTTGTAAGATATAAACATCAAATAAAATATTAAGTGCATCATAGGAGGTAGGTATGCATTAGAGTAGCTACAAATAAATAGAAGTTGAAACTTTCCTATTAACTTATCATGCTTGTGCTTTATTTGGGTACACAACCAACTAGTGTACGTTTCATGATACTAAGCTTCTATCATAGTTTTTGTTTACACAGCTTCTATCATAGTTTCATGATGCTTTTCTATCTTATGAGTTTGACTAAAGATAGAGCACCACCATTGCAATGAAAGCATTGCAATTGAAAGAGGAAAGTAAGAAATATGGATGAATCCAAATGCATTGTACCTCCCGCTATAAACTTAAAAGCCATTAAGTAATGACTAGAAGGGGAATAGTACATTGGTAGAACCAAGAGACAAGTGGCAATCTTTTCTAAAAAAAGATTTGGTTTCAATGTGAAATGTCATGACAGAGACTACTTATGTATTCTGAAAAGCTAGAAATTCTATAGGTATAACTTTTAAAGCTTGCTCAATGACTCAAGGTCCAAGCTATACCTAGCATCTGGTTGTAGACATTTCTAGCTACTTACTAAATAGCTTAATTGAAGCACCATCAACTCGATCTTAATTGCTGCTGCATTTTGTATAGCTTGAGATAATGTTCTATTAGGTGCATGTTGATCAATGACATACCATAACATGCACATGTTGGCATGGACTCTTGCACTGCAAGCATGGAATAGAGTTGTGTTGTGAATTCATGACATGCTTTATGTGAATGTATGATATGAGACTAGATTAGACTATGCTAGTGTGCCATGCCACGTTTATATGAGTATGATATAGATTATCGAATATGCAAGTTTTTTTTACTTAAAAATTGTCCACCAAAACTTAAGTAGAAGTGCAAAACCAAGGGGGGAATCTGCCTTTTCTGTTTACATTCTCCTCTAACAAATATCCGAGACTTGATTTTTGCTAATTCATACTGAATCATTGCACATTTCTACTTTTTCTAGGTATAGACAATGCACCTCATTTTCTTAAAAATTTATCTTCTTATAATGAATATGTTGTGCTTGCTTCAAATGAATTATCAAGGAAGAAGTTCCTCTTTCATGGCAATATTTGATTTCAACTACTCATACCTATTTGTTAAATTGATTGGGAAAATCACAGTGACTTTTGCAATCCTTGGTGAGAAGACCACAGTTATGTCTCCCAAGGTACTTGTTGGAGCAATCTTCCCACTATACCATGGTCTGTCCTTTTATATGGATAATGTATCATTGGCTCAAAGATTGGTAGAGAATACATGATTCTGGTCTATTAGCTAGCGCAGTATGTTAGAAGATGTATGTAACTTAATTGATGAAAAATCTTTAGGCATTTTTGCAGGCAAGAAAGAGAGATGGAAAGAACCATATTTTTTTGTGGATTGAGGAACCGATGTGGAGGAGGAGACCTCACGAACACCGCGTCTCCAGCTTCCAATAGGGGTTGAAGATTGCACAGAAAAGGATGTAAGCTCAATGTGCAAACACAAAAGCATTATCATTAGAGAAAAAACCATAGGCAGGGAGGGTCGACGACCCTTCCACCTACCGCCGATCGAAACCCTAGCAGGCGCCAGGTAGGGTTTTGATGGCAAGAGAGAGAGAGAGAGAGAGTAGGGCGGAATACCGATGGCGAGAGGCAGGCAACGAGCGGCGGGTGCGCGACAAAGAAGTCGCGAAGAGAGAGAGAGATAGCGCGGGGATTAAGTTCTAATTTCTGACGGTACTTTGTGACGGCAAAGGCCGTCGCACAAAGAACTCGCAACGCGGTAGTCATACCGTCGCAAGGGTATTAAATCTGCGACTGCGATGGCTGCGGTCGCAATGCCGTCGCAAAACATGATGCCTTGCAACCCTCTGGTGCTCGCGGTCGCATAACCGTCGCATCTGCGATCGCGAGGTTGCCGTCACAAAAAGCCTAATTTCTAGTAGTGTAAGTTATTATTGTTATGAATTATAATAATGTAAAAGTTATTATTTTTTATTAAATGTGATGCGGATGCGGTGCGAATATCCACATATGAATGTGATGCCGATATGAATATGAATTCATATCCGCAGCGGTACGGATATGTGGTGCAGATGCATATAATGATTTAAATTAGTTCAAATCTAATTTTAGATAACTTGGATTATTGTGATTTAAATTTAAATTTAATGTGATATAATTTTAGTCTAAAGCAGTCTAAATTTAGATGAACAAGATGTTATGAATTTTAATTTTATATAATATTAGTTTGGATATTGTAAAATTAGAGAGAGTGATGTAATTTTAAAATTGGAAAGAGATGAATATGCAATTGAATTTGGGTAGCTTTCTTTATCCACCATGGGCAGAGAATTTAAGTTAATTTTAATTTAGTCTTAAATTTTAAGATTATATCAAGTTAATTTCTAAAGTTAATTATAAATGCTCACAATATGTGCATGTTTGGAGCTATTTCCGTTCTCATTTTTTTAAAAATAAAATATTATAATTGTTTTTTGATTTTTTGAAAATGCATTTGGTTAACGAAATAATATCATTTTCATTTTGATGAAATCAATAAAATCAATGAAAACACATTATCAAGGTTGGCGAAAACGCCCTTCGAGTTGGGTGAAATTGTGAAAATGTTACCATGATTTCGCTCGCAAAATCCGATGTCGCTAGTTTCACAAAAACGAAAACGCATTATTGTGAAACCTTTTCCAAATACATTTTCGTGATTTGTCCTAAAATGGCTCCATTTTTTGTTGTGAACAGGGCCTTACCTTTTTCGTTAGGAGACTTTGTTTAGTTCCTTGTGTTGCAAAGCTTGATAGCAGAATCAAACATACCGAGTGAATAGTGTGTATGCCTTAATAAAATTCTAAATGTATTTTATCAATTTTAATCACAACTTAAACTAAGTGGTGAGAATTGAGAATAGGTATCGAGTCTACAAATTTGAGGATAGTATACTATAAATTTGAGGTATCAAGCCTAGCAAGCTTGAGTAGCCTTTCAAGGATAGTACACTATAAATTGAGGGTTCAAAAAACTAGAAATCAAATAGATACTCAAGAAAGACCAACATTAGGGTTTATCTCCTTAAAAGCAAATAGATACTCAAGAAAGACCAACATTAGGGTTTATCTCCTTAAAAGGCTCAAAGAATGCAAATGATAACTCAATAATAGCTTAATGAATCAATGGTTATTAGTGGAAGACATTCTTAAGGTATCTATAAGGTTACAAAGAGAGTTGGTTGAAAATAATGGTTGTGCAATGACTAAAAACCTAGCTATTACGATTTTGGATGAAGTTCGATCGATGGTTGAATGAAGTTCGATCGACTAAATTGCTTATTGTTGGTAGATTTTTAGTTAGAATTGCTGGTTTTGAGGTTTTGAGTGGATTTTTGATCAAAACGGGCGCACAATAAATTCTATAAAAAATATTTTACACAATAAATATAATTTTCTCTGTGAATTTAGTCTCCGATCGAAACGTAGAAATATCAAATTTTTAATTCATGTCGTGCGCTCGTTTCATCATCAACTTTAATCTAAAATTTTCATGATTAAACACATTAATATATTTGATTTGTTATCATCAAAATACTCATGGAGAATACCCAAATACAAGGGTAAAAACCTCGACCAATAAAGCTTCGGTCCATTACCATCATGAGACTAGCCTTACTCCTTTGTCAGCCAAGATAGTCGGATCATAGGAACAGTAGCATGCCACCAAGGACTGAATACTTATTAGGGCTTGAGGAATTCCCTCCTCTTTAGGAATATTTGTGTGGAGATCCATTCTGGGAGAGGAATTAATCAAGATCTTTTCCTTTTTTGACATAAACGAGTGTATTAAAGAAAAAGTAATATGTACCCGAAGAGTTCAATATCTAGCTGCCCTAAAGAAAAGAGTTCAGGGGCCTACCTTCAACATAACCATCGACAAGACTAAACAAAAAAACCTAGGAATGACAAAAGAGACCCACAACTCGAGCTAGGTAGAGTAAGAGATGAACACATTACTATCTATCCAGGCAAGTTTCATTCGAAGGTCAATAAATGATTGGCCAAGCATCAATTGAAAAATAATTGAGTTACTATCCTGAATCATGTGACTCCACTTTCATATCCATACGGATGTGTACGTCGACACTATTACTTCTAACTCATCCTCCCAAGGGGTAGGATTTTTGTCATGCATTCTTCAATTTCTCTCTTGCCAAAGGTGATAAATTGCAGTAGTAAGAAATATCTCTCACGCCATGCACCTTCAGTTTCGATGAGCCACCAAAAGTGCTAACGAAGCTAAGGCAAGGCTATGGGCACGCGGGTGCTAGCTAGGCAACAAGCGCAGAGGATGGTGCTCTAGATCCTAGTTGAGAAATCACATTTATAGAAGTAGGGCCATGCTTTCAATCTCTAGGCCTGCAAGTGGTGAAAATCAAGGATTTTCTCTATGAGCTAAGTCGTGAAGGATAATTTGGGGACATAAGTCCTTCAACTAGACCAAATCATGCCATGGAACCACTAGGGTTTCAAGAAGAAGGCAATCAAATATAGACTTAAGAGTGAACATCCCCAAAGGAGAAGCCTTCCAAACAATATTGTCTTCGGAGTCAAACCCCAAGGTGTCAATACAATGCAGCTCCCTCCAAGCATCATGGAGGCATCCCGATATAGGTCCACATCCTAGGAACCATGCACACGAAAAGAGAAGACCATATCTTGATATATTGAGGATACGTGAAATTTGTATAGGAGAGACCGCAAGTTATATAGAAGAATATCCCCGGGGCTTGTGTCATAACAAATTAAGTACATTTGCTATTTTCATTATGGTGAACCAAATAAGGCCAAGCCAAATTTTTGGTATTGATGATGCTCCTAAGTACCCAAGATACAAATGAGGGCATAGTACGAGTCCAGATAAAGAATTCATTTTCAAGCATACATCGTGAATCCGGCGAACCTAGAGTGTATTAGAGCTAAGAACCTAGACATGCATGCATAGTTTAAATTTCTCACATTTCACGGTCCAAGGTACTTGATATACTTTTATTTTATTAAAGAGAATTTGAATTGGATTTCATTTTTCATTTTTCATTTGGAATTGCCATTTTCTTCTTCAAATTATAATTTGCATTTTTCTCTCTCCTTCTCTTTTAGCTTACAAATAGATAACCGCAAGCAAAACAATAGTTACATTTCTTGCCTCAATCAAACCATAGGAAGTGAGCTAGCAAGTGCATACGAATGATCACTAATTGGGGAAGCAAGAAAGATTGAGCACTAATGCATGAGTTTCCATGTAAGAACAATTTTGATAAGCTCAAGTCATCCTGCAAAATTAAAGAGAGACATTTGCTAGCCATCTGTTTATCCTGGTGACGATGCATGCTACCAAAGAGCGACTAACAATTGCCAAAAGTGGCCTTAGTGGAAAGTAGCGAGACTCCCAAGTACAACACTGGTAGAGACACTACTAGAAATTAGGTCTTCAGCAACGGCTATCAGCAACGGCCGCTCAAGCCGTTGCTATTTGCAACGGCGTTCTTACGGCCACTCGAGCCGTTGCAGGTATTTGTATTTGCAACGGCGTTCTAACGGATACGCGAGCCGTTGCGGATTATTTTAATTATCAACAACGACTTTCTGACGGAAAGGCAAGCCGTTGCTGATATTTTAATTATCAGCAACGGCGTGCTAACGGACAAGTGAGCCGTTGCTGATGATAACTTATTAGCAACGGCTTTCTAACGGGCGAGTGAGCCGTTGCTGATAAGTTTATATAGGGCACCAGTCGCGCCTGACCCTTCTTCCTCCCGCTGCTGCCGCCGCCGCTCCTGCTCTCGCCTCCCCCGCTGCTGCCGACTTGTTCAGGTATGCCTCGCCGACCGGCCGTCTCTTCCCGTTGCGGCCGGCGGGATCGAATTAATCCGACCGAAACCCTATTTCTAGGGTTTCGGCCGGTGGCCGCCGCCGGACCTTGTACAGTGGCCGGACAGTGTGTCCGGCCACTATACGCCGGCGCCGGAGTCCACCTGACTCCGGCGCTGGAATTTATAAATTTATATATAATATTTTATTATTTAATAATTGTTAATTAATTGTTTTATAATTGTTAATTAATTATTTAGATTAATTGTTTAATTTGTTAGATTAATTATTAGGGTTTAGATTAATTTCGGACGCGCGCCGGAATCGTCCACTTCGGACGCGCGCCGGAATCGTCCACTTCGGACGCGCGCGGAAATCGTCCACTTCGGACGCGCGCCGGAATCATCCAATATGGACTCGAACGGTCTCGAAACATTTAGAAAATAATCATCCATCCGACGAGTTCATATGTTTCACGTACGCATCGACGAGTCGGATATGATTTAGCAAAACCTTAGATCCGTTCGGGGATTGTATGTTCGTGTAAAAGAAGTAGATGATCTTTTATACGATGTATAATTCTTGAATTGTCCCTGATTGGACAATTTGGGAATATAGTTATTTGTACTACACTTACGTTTTTATTTTAACTGTTAACTAATTATTCTAAAGTTCGGCAACATCTCTCTTGTTCTCCGATACGCGCCCAGATGATATGCGTATTCGGAGAACTATAGGGAGATGCTGCCGAAATTTAGAATAATTAGTTAACAGTTAAAATAAAAACGTAAGTGCAGTTCAAATAACATAAATCCCGAATGGAATAGGACTATCTCACCTAAAGACATTAACCATAGAAATTGTCATTGATTGACAAAATCATGTCGGCTGATCGAAGTTGGATGTACCGACGTCTTGATCGTGGAGCTTTAACGAATGAGTTTCGATTAGGCGTAACGTACTTCCTAAATTTCGCCTATTCGAATCGGAATTTCGTTAGCATGGGTGATCAAATCCGATGTCCGTGCCGCATTTGTTCAAATGGACGATTTTTGGATCGGGAGACTGTCACTCTGCATCTATATACCAAAGGATTTGCACCAAGATATTTTCTATGGACTTGTCACGGGGAGTCACGCGAAGTCGGGACGTCGAGCAATCCTGTCGTTCAGACATATGGTGAATCTTCCTCTGCTGGTGCTTCTTCATCCAGTCAATGTAATCCCTATAGAACTATGATACTTGATAGTCTTGGGGGTCAATTCCACCTGAATGATAATGTTGATCGGCCAGTTCTACAGACATCAGTCCCACCAGATACTACAACGGTTGATATCACAGAAGTAGGGGCTGCGGTAGAGATTGAATTACCGAATAAAGAAGCTGCAGAATTTTACGAGATGTTGAAAGCCGCCGATGAACCTTTGTATGAGAATTGTCCTAAATACACTAGGTTTTCAGCAATGACACAGCTCTTAAACATCAAGACCGAGTGTAATATCAGCGGAGTTGCGTATGATCGGATTGCTGGATTGATTAATGGAATGCTGCCTACTGATAACAAGTTTGAGCCAACTTTTTATAAGACTAAAAAGCTAATGAGAAAATTGGGGCTTGGGTACGAAAAAATACACGCGTGCCAAAATAACTGCATTTTATATTATAAAGAAAATGTGCAGTTGGATAAATGCCCTGTATGTCAACACCCTCGTTACAAGGAGAATAAATCGGTCCGACAGAAAAATATCTCGTTTAAGGTGCTTCGGTATTTTCCACTAACACCGAGACTTCAAAGATTATTCATGTCGGAAAAACAGCCCCCTACATGAGTTGGCATGCAAGAAGTCGTGATGATACAGTAATGACTCATCCATCTGACAGTGAAGCATGGAAACATTTGGATACATGTTATCCTTCATTTGCTAGGGATACTAGAAATATCAGATTGGGATTGTGCACAGATGGTTTTAATCCGTTTGGACATTCTACAACTCCTTATTCAGTTTGGCCAGTGCTGCTAACAGTTTATAATTTGCCACCGTCAATGTGCATGAAAGATGAATTTATTTATCTTTCCATGATTATTCCGGGTCCTAAGGGTCCGCGAAAAAAAATTGACATATTTCTCAGACCCTTGATAGATGAATTGAAAACATTAGACTGAGGGAGCTGTCACTTATGATTGTCATCGGAAGCAAAACTTCAATTTAAAGGCCGCGGTCTTGTGGACAATCAATGATTTTCCCGCGTACGGCATGTTGTCGGGTTGGAGCACTCACGGCCGACTCTCTTGTCCGTATTGTATGGAACACTCTAAATCAATCAGTCTTCAGAACGGACGAAAAATCTCATTCTTTGATTGTCATCGTCGATTCCTACCGGTTAATCATCAGTATCGAAGGAATCGTAATAAATTTACTAAGGGCAGAGTCGAAAGAGATGGGCCACCATCGATGTTGTCTGGTGAACAAATGTTAACACGTGTTTCAGCACTTCCAGATATAGTATTTGGTCGCAATGAAAGAGTGTCAGGTTTTGGCCAAACACACAATTGGGTGAAAAAAGTATCTTTTGGAAATTGCCCTATTGGAGTTCATTATTGATTCGACATAATTTAGATGTCATGCACATTGAAAAAAATGTGTTTGATAATATTTTCAACACTTTGATGGATATTTCTGGAAAAACTAAAGATAATGTCAAAGCCCGACATGATCTGAAAATACTTTGTAAAAGACCAGAGTTGGAGTTACAAGAGGTCAACGGACGATATCTGAAACCGAAGGCCCTATATGTGTTAAATAAACAACAGATCAAAGATGTTTGTCAATGGGTAAAAGAACTCAGATTACCCGATTGATATGCTTCAAACTTATCTCGATGTGTGAACGTCGATGATTGCAAAATATCAGGGATGAAGAGCCATGATTGTCATGTATTCATGCAGAGATTACTTCCGATCGCATTTCGAGATCTTCTACCTGATAATATTTGGGGTCCGTTGACTGAATTAAGTATGTTTTTTAGAAGCATCTGTGCAAATGTCCTTCGAGTCGAAGATATGTCAACACTTGAAAATAATATTGTTGAAATCATATGCAAGTTGGAGCAGTTTTTCCCTCCTGCATTTTTTGACTCGATGGAGCATCTACCGATACACTTGGCATACGAGGCAGGAGTTGGTGGCCCCGTTCAATATCGGTGGATGTACTTATTTGAAAGATACATGAATCGTCTGAAGAAAAAAGTAAAGAACACCGCAGCTATTGAAGGATCAATATCTGAATCGTATATCATCCAAGAAATTTCAACATTCTGCTCATTTTACTTTGAATCGACAGTACAGACAAGATTTGATCGTCTTCCACGTAACGACGACGGGGGTGTTCGACATTCAGATGGACGTTTAAATATATTTTGTCACTCTGGTCGTGCTTTTGGTTCTCGTCCATCTCGACACTTAAGCGATGAAGAGTATCATTTGGCACACTTGTATGTATTACTCAATTGTCCAGAGATTGAACAATTCATTGAAATATTTGACATTGAGATGGTGCAAAAATACTCTATTCACAACGATGAAGAATTGGAGAGATTACAGAATCGTGATTTCCCTACTTGGATTCAGACTTACAGCAAAGATCACAGAGCTGAAATAGATGAAAGAATATTTGAGTTTGTTAGTGGACCGTCGCGACTTGTGTCAAGCTACAGCGGATATTTTGTTAACGGGTATAAATTTCACACGGTTGAATATTCATTTACAAAGAAGACGATGAATGCTGGGGTCTGCGTGAAAGGGACAACCTATGTTGAATGTGATATGGATTTTTATGGACTGGTGGAAGAAGTGATAGAGTTGCACTACTTCGGCTTGAAATCAGTTATTCTATTTAGATGTCATTGGTTCGATACAACAGAAAGAGGCATGAAAGTTCATCCAAAATACAAACTTGTTGAGGTTAATTACAAATCGAAATTGGCAGCAAATGAGCCTTTTATATTGGCATCACAAGCCGAACAAGTATATTATGCGAAGTATCCGGCTCGAAATAAAGATAGAGCTGATTGGCGTGTAGTCTGTAAGACAAAAGGTAGAGGAAAAATTGATCTGATAGTAGGAGAAAATGAGCTGATACCTGATATGACACATGGTTTCTATCAAGAAGATGATCCTCCTGCTGTAGATCGTATTATTCCAATACTCGAGGAAGAAGACACAACGTCAATTCAATTAGAAGTTGAATATGCTGATGATGACGATCATGAAATTGAGGAAGCTGAAGATGAAGAAGATGAAGAAGAGGAAGAAGAGGAAGAATTCGAAGACTATTATTCAGATGATGAGGAATAATTGTAAAGTATATATTTTATTAAATATATCTCTACTATTTATACAATAATCTGATTATATGTCTGTTCGACAGATATGTCTGGTCGTGGTTATCGACGCAGGAGAGCTTCGGAGTCTCCGATCGGTGAGACTCCAGCACTTACTCATGCTGCTGATCCTCCTGTTGCTGATCCTCATGAGGATGATACTGCCGAGGCTAGTACATCCAGACGCAGGCGGCCACGCGGGCCGAACAGGTGGCAGCCTCCACCAGCCACAGAGTCACGTAGATTGATTAGCGTGATTGGGGAGCGGTAATATATCATGAATTATGAATCATTACAAATTCATTATGTCATAATATAATATTAAAATTTATTTTTGTTGTGCAGGTTCGAGCAAGAAGAAGTGTCGAGGAGCATTTCTTCTACTATTCGACGATACATGCACGGGGCATGGCCTACGTGGTCTCACGTGCCTAGCGAGCACGTCGACATGTTATGGCGCGAGTTTGAGGCACGTATTATTATGTTTTTTACATGCATGATGATATATTAATATTGGTACTGATATTATTATTTTGCAGGCTCGCTATACATGGGCCGAGGACCAGAGGCCCTTCATTTACGCTGCCTGGGAGGCTATTTCTCGGGCAAGGTACAACGGGCAGCTGGGACAGGCTCGGTCCCAGGCGATGGCCCGAGCTGGGACCACTAACATCGCGGAGACTCGGGGATACGACCTCGGTTGGATTACTCCGGATATATGGGACCAGCTCGTGGGAATATGGTCGACGGATCGATGGCAGGAGGTTTCTCGGAATGCAGCTAGAAATCGCATGTCGGGGGAGCAGCGCGTCACACCGGCGGCTCTGTTGCATTTGCAGTGCACGCGAACCGTATGGTAAGTATATCTTTTAATTATATATTTTATTTGTTACTATGTGTACTAATTAATGTATTTGTTTTGTAAATGTAGACGACGGTGTCGGATGACGGGACTGTCCAGCGACCCTCCCCGATGGCGGTGTTTGAGCGGACTCACCGTCGAGCACATGGGACGGGGGAGTACATCCACAACCGCGCTGCATACATTATGGTAATTATATATTTGTTTAAATTATTCATTATATATTTATAATTTAAGTTTTATGATAAATATTAAACAAAAAATCAAACTCGAGTAGGAGACCTACAGCCAGACGGTGGTGCAGCGCGGGGGTACCCCCGAGGACTTTGACGCAGCATCGTGGGTCGAGGCCGCAGGTGGCTGGGACCATGGCCGCGTATATGGCTTCGCAGATAGTGGTCATGCGCGAGCTGTACTAGGGCCACTTGGGGCACCGACCGCTCCGGTCGTTGGTGAGCGGCCGTCCACCTCCAGATCCAGTTATGATCATAGTAATAGGATAAGGACACTAGAGGAGACGGTCGCGCGTCAGACTGAGATGATGGAGCGCCAGAGTTAGATGATGGCGGATATACAAGCTATGATACGCAACATGTCAGGTCATCCCGAAGCAGGCATCTCTTCGGCATCATCTAATCCATCGTCCTCGAGTCAGTCCACGCCGGTGTACACTCAAGCATTCCAGACCCCGCCATATAATCCAGACCATCCTCCATCGTGATCGTGAGATTTTTTGTTTGGATATTGAACTTGTTACTGAGATATTGAACTTGTTTAACTTATTTTGTTTGGATATTGATACTTCAATTTTGAATTTGAATTGTTTTTACACACCAAGATATTGAAATTGTTTTGATGTATATCTTGGTGTGTTTGTGATGTGTGAATGAATGTGTGTATGAGGGTATGGGTGTGTGAGTTATGTATCAGATAATGTATCAATGGAAATTTTCAATTTTCAATTTTTCTGTTTCCAGGCACACATCATCAGCAACGGCTTTCCCACGGCCGTCCGTGGGAAAGCCGTTGCTAAAAGTGTATCGAAAGCCGTTGCTGATGACCTACAGCAACGGCTTAGCGACGGGCTTTTACTAACTGCGTTGCTACGGACTCAGCGGCCGTTGCTATTAATGTTATCAGCTACGGCTCCGGGTTTGTGGCAAAACCGTTGCTGATAATATTTTTAGCGACGACCCGAGCGGCCATTGCTGATAATGTTTTGAGCGACGGCCCGAGCGGCCATTGCTGATCCGTTGCTAAGTTATCAGCAACGCAACTTTCTGTCACGGCTCTATTGCAACGGCGCGGCCGTTGTTGCTGCTCTTCAGCAATGGCTCAGCAACGGCATCAGCCGTTGCTGATGCCCATTTTTCTAGTAGTGAGAGCCAAATGGCATACCAAGGACGCCCACTATGGAGCCATGCGCGCATCTCGAGAGTGATGCTAGTAATAAAAATATGAGAATTTTGTGCATTATTTCTGTGTCCAAAGAGGTTATCAAAGTGATATAGAAACCCCTCAATAGTTACTACATCATATTAACCTGAATAAAGAGAAAGAGTTTATCATTAAATTTTAAGATTGATTGAGTAACGAGGGAGTCACAACAACGAGGTGTGGGGAGAGCCATTTAGTCATGGCCCGCTTGTCCAGTATATCAGAGAAGTATTACAACACCAAGATAAATAGATAATTAAGGAGCCATCGTGCAACCCTAGTATAGGTTCCAAGTACTAATAAAGAAACTATAGTTGGAGCCATGCAAGATGCACTTGCTAATGCAGCGAATCATATATGTGCTATAGAAGTATCTCCTAAGCACCTCAAGAAAGAAATCTCATCTAACAAAGTCTAGGGATGGCAAGAGTTCAATTAATCATCTTTTTCATGATTAACCAAAACCGATTAGTTCGATTCAGATAGATACAATTATTCGTTCACTAACCATTTATCCAGTTAGTAAATGGATAACCGGTTAATAAATAAATACAAAATAATTAAATAATCAATCATTTTTATTATTAATTATGTATATATAATAATTAATTAATTATAATCAGTAACCAAACTTATAATCGATTTTGGTTATCGGTCCACGAACCAATAATCGAAATCGAACAAATTTAATGGATCTTTCAAATTCACTAACTGAATCGCAAATTCACTATCCAAATTAAATCGAATTTTAGATTCAATTAAAGGTTAATTACATGGTATATCCTCAACTTTGGGTGTTTTCCCAATTATGATCCAACTTTTTATTTGAATCAATTATATACTTCAACATTAATTTTGTTTCAATTTATGTCCCAACGTTAACCATTTGTTATTTTCACTGTTTCAGTGCTGACATGACAGTGCTAATCTGTATTAGAAATAATTAAAAATACCATGTATACCACATCAGCAATAGTTATTAGTTTATAGGGTTAATTATTATATTAAGTGCTCACGTGGATTTTCAGCAATTGTAGTCAAAACTAATAAGTATTATTTTGGCTAAAAATAATCCACGTCAGCCTTTCATTTTAACTGCAATTGCTAACGTGGATTAAAAATAATCCATGTCAACAATTATAGTCAAAACTAATAAGTATTATTTTGGCTAAAAATAATCCACGCTAGCTTTCCATTTTGATTGCAATTGCTAACGTGGATTGTTTTTAATCGACGTTAACAATTGCAATCAAAACAAATAGGTATTATTTTGACTAAAAATAGTCCACGACAGCCTTCCATTTTGACTGCAATTGCCGACGTACATTATTTTTAATCCACACCAGCACTTGGATATAATAATTAATCCTATAAACTAATAAGTATTGCTGATGTGACATACGTACATGGTATTTTTAATTATTTTTGATACAAATCAACACTACCATGTCAGTACTGAAACAGTGAAAATAATAAATGGTTAACGTTGGGATAGAAATTGAAACAAAATTAAAGTTGAAGTATATAATTGATTCAAACAAAAAGTTGGGTCATAATTGGGAAAACACTCAAAGTTGGCGATATATCATGTAATTAACCATTCGATTAATTGGTTTTAGGGAAAATGTACAAAAATGCTCATAACATTTTTTTTCACGAGTACTAAAATGCCCCTAATATTTTTTTTTGATAAAAAATGCCCCTTATGTTATGGAATTGAGTACAAAAATGATCATATAGGTAAACAGTGTTAATAAAGGGATAATAGAGCCGACGTGGTTGATGACTGGGACTGATGACGGGGACACGTGACGTACATGCATACCAAGATGTTTTCTCACGGGTATTAAAATGCATCTAACGTTTTCTCATAGGTACTAAAATGTCTCTAACGTTTTCTCACGAGTACTAAAATATTCCTAACGTTTGTTTTGGAGCTAAAATACCCGTGGGGTTATTGATAATGGTACAAAAATGACACACAAACTAATTTATGCTAAGTGAGACTTAACAGAGATGTCGTGGATGTTGACTAGGATGTTGACTTTACACGTGGCGCACATACAAAGAGAAACTTGTCACGCAAAACGACATGTAAAATATAGCATAGGCGTGAGCAAAAAATTAAAAATTCGGTAACCGAAAAATTAGTTCCAAAAATTGAATTTTTTGGTTAACCGATCTGGCGGTTTCGGTTTCGTTTTATATTTTCTAAATTTTTTGGTTTTCGATTTCGGTTAGCTTCTTTATTCCTCCATTAATGTTGTTATCTCTCCATTTACAAAAATTGAAATTGAAATTGAAAATAAAAAGTTTAGAAAATTAAAACTGAAACCGAAATCGACGGATCTGTTAACCGAAGAATTCAGTTTGATTTTGAACCGATTTTTTTGATTAACCGAATTTTCATTTTTTTGCTCACGCATATGTTGTATCTTACGTGTCGCTTGTGTGGCAAGTTTCTTTTTGTATGAGTGTCACGTGTAACGTCAACATTCTAGTCAGCATCCACGACATCTCTGTTAAGTCTTACTTAGCAGAAGTTAGCTTGAGTGTCGTTTTTGTACCATTATCAATAACCTCAGGGGTATTCTAGCTCCAAAACAAACGTTAGGGGTATTATTTTAGTACACGTGAGAAAACGTTAGGGGTATTTTATTACCTGTGAGAAAATATTAGATGCACTTTAGTACTTGCGAAAAAATATTAGGAGCATTTTAATACCCATGAGAAAATGTCTTAGTCTGCATACGTGCCATGTGTCCACTTCATCAATCTCAGTCATTAGCCACGTCAGCTCCATTATCCCTCCATTTAGTGGCGGATCCAGAAAATTTTATTAGTGGAGGCAAACTAATACATGTTGTCCCTCCGTCATTAGCTGTTTCATCAATCTCAGTCATTAGTCACGTCAGCTCCATTATCCCTCCGTTATCCCTTCACGTCAGCTCCGTTATCCCTCTGTTATTAATGTTTTGAAATACTTCTTTCTCAATGTATGTAACCAAATAATCATTTGACCATTCATCTCCTATCCGATTACATAGTTTATTTTTTATAAAATTCATATTTGAAAAAGTTCTTTCAACACTTGTTGTTGCCACATGAAGGATCAATACCAACTTTAAAAGTAAATAAATCAATGAGTAGACTATATATTTTCTTGTCTCGACTAACTTTGCAGAAAGGTCAACGATCGTGTTTAAGTTTAAAAATTTATTATTTGAGCGGACATCTAAAATATAATTCTCAAGTTGATCATCTAAAATTATAAGATCTATAGTGGAAAATTCAGTCAGATAAAATTTTGCAAGCTGTATCAACTTTTGTTTATCAAATGACATAAAACAATCTTTTGGGCTTAAGCTTGCCACTGAAATAAGTAATTCAGTATTTGTTTATGTGAACCTATTGTTGAGTTCCTGAAGTTGTCTATCAATCACTTGGTAAAATAACTCAATCTGATAATGATGTAAGTTTGAGGTTTTTTCCAATTTTTCGTCTCGGTCGTCCAGAAAGTACAAAAATATCATTCATATTTGGGATGATTATCTCATGTTTGTTACAAAAGAGAGAAACTTCATCCAATAAAGTGTTCCATCCTTCATCTCCCATTAATTGCAATATTCGTTTAGATAATTTTACTAATGACATTGCATTCTCAATGTCTTGATCTTTTCTTTGTAGTGCTTGAGATAAATAATTAGTAATTCC
This sequence comes from Canna indica, assembly GCA_034359265.1. Lineage (NCBI taxonomy): Eukaryota > Viridiplantae > Streptophyta > Magnoliopsida > Zingiberales > Cannaceae > Canna > Canna indica. Next base: position 21,384,732 of record CP136892.1, read on the forward strand.
TAAAATGTTCTTCATCAAGTGCAAAGTGAAAATAAATTCAAAAGATTGCATTGCACTTAACAAATTACATGCTTGACCTCTTTGATCTAAATTGGTACCATCAATTTCAATAATCTCAAGACCATCCATAGCAGAAGAAAACATATTAATTAATCAAACTTAACAATGCTAAATAGTATGATCCCTAACGAGTATCTCCGACTCTTTTAAGTGTTGTTTCTTGATTTAATCCACACCCAATAGATATTTAATCATTTTCTAATGCTTCTATGAGTTTTTTTGTTTGACTATCTCGAAGAATTTCTTGTCGCTTAGGTGAAACTCCAACCATATTTGTCAAATTTGCAACCAAAGTTAAAAGAGAAGAAACTTCAACTTGTTTTTTAGCAACGACTACAAGTGCCAATTGTAATTGATGAGCAAAATAATGAATATACTTCTTTTAATATTAGACTTTTAAGATCATGAAATTCGCCTTGCATATTACTAGCACCAACGTAACCTTATCCACGTATTTTTAATATACTTAATTGATATTTTGCAAATAAAAATTCTAATGCATTTTTCATTGATATTGCGGTGAACTAGATATGTAAATAAGACTAAGAAAATGCTCAACTACGTCTCTTTTCTTGTCAACATAGCGTAAAACAACTGACATTTGCTCCTTAATTGAAATGTCACGCGATTCATCAATGAAAATAGCAACAAAATCACCACCAAGATCATCAATTATCGCTTTAGTGGTCTCACTAGCACAATTTACAATATCTTTATGTATATCATGTGATATCAATTTTAGATTCCCACAAGCATTTTTTAACACTTGATCAAATTCTTCATTATAATTTGCAAGAAATTGAACAAGTTCACCTTGATTATTTGAATCTTTTGACTCATCATGTCTTTAAAATGTCAATCCCTGACGTAGGAGAAATCGAATACAACCAACCACTGTTGTCAAATGAATTCAATAGTCCTTATCCATTTGACCAGATTGCTTACAAACGACAACTTCTATATGTTGTTTTTGATTCATTAATGCCTCACAATTTTTTCATACTTGATTATGAGCACTATTAGTACCAACTCCGACATGAACTCCTAATCTATCTTTCTTTTTCCAATTTGTAAAATCTTCTACGGTAAATGCATCGATCACCACTACCCTGCTCTCCAACTTGAGGTCCCATAAGATAACAACATAAATAAAAAGCCGCATCCTTAGATATACTATACTCTAACCAATTACCAAACTCATTAAACCATAAGGATTAAAATGCCTAAATGAATTCTCAAATTTTCTTTCTGGAAAGTCATGCTCTCTTGGCTGACACGGACCCTTTTGAAGATAAGCTCGTCGAATTTTATCCCTTTGATTAGGATGATACTCAGATATTTTCATTCATTTTGCCGGATCGGCGGAAAGATTTTCTAAGTCAATTTCTAGGTATTCTTTTTTACATTGAGGTTGTATTTTATTTTCAGAACTAGAATCATTATCTATTGATTTTCTTTTTAAAAATCTTTTCATAATTTTGTCAATCAATTTAATTAATTAGCAAGTAAACAAAAGCTAAATATTGAAATAATTAATAATGCCGAAAATATAAAAAATAATAATACTAAAATAATTAATAATGCTGAAAATATAAAAATTAATAATGCCAAAATAAAAATAGCGGTCTTACCATCCGAAGAAAGTAAAAAATCAATAAACTAAAAATATCGTACAATATTGGTAGCCCAACGGAGATTGCAGCCGATCCGACGAGCGACAGCTGCAGCGAGCATTGAGTGGCAGTGAGCAATCTCGGCAACGGTAGCGAGCAGTCCGACGGAAGCACTATGAAGGTAGCAGGTGGCAAGCTACAGTCACACGATGGAGGTAGGCGGCAGGCGGCAGCTCGACGGCAAACGGCAGGCGCTGCAGCCTGCAGTCACACGACGGCAAGCAACAGCTCGCACTACAAAAAAATAGGATATCACCAACGGATTAAATTCGTTGGTGATAGTCAAAAATCTGTTGGTAATAGTCAAGAATCCGTTGGTAATACTAATACCAACGAATTTTCATTGGTAAAATCCGTTGGTGATACTATGCTAGGTATTACCAACGGATATTACAATTGTCCGTTGGTAATACCAACAGATAAAGATATATTTGTTGGTAATTTTATTGGTAATACCAATAAATGATATATTTGTTGGTAATACCAACAAAATTAATTTGTTGGTAATTATTTGTTAGTGAAAGTCTGTTTTCTTGTAGTGTCGATGGTAGGTAGCAGGAGGCAGGCTACATGCAGCCCGACGACAAGCGGCAGGCGACAGCCCGACGACAGGCGGCATATTTAGAAGGCGATCGAGTGAGAGAGAGAGAGAGAGAGGGAGAAGTGAAAATTTAGCATGTGGCATTAAATAGTAATTAATTGTGCCGTTTGTTTATAGAAGGTAAACACACAACATTAAATGCAAAGATTTCTTTAGATTTCATTGAACGACAATGTACCACTGTGCGTCCAAAAGTAATGGTGGGCCCTGCCATCTAAAAATATTTCTTAGCTGTGCCTGTGAGTGGGGGCCATTCAAATTTTTTTTTAGAAAAAAAATATCTCAGTGGCCCCCACTAAGCCTACAGTGGATCTGTCACTGTTTCCATTAACGTCGTTTATCTATAGGGTCATTTTTGTATTCAATTCCATAACGTAAGGAGTATTTTTAATAAAAAATAACCTTAAGGACATTTTAGTACCCGTGGAAAAACGTTAAGGATATTTTTTGTACCTTTTCTCTTGGTTTTAATTGCCACCCCTAACAAAGTCATATGCCTTCAAGATGTGCTTGACTTCCATTCAAAAATATGCTAGTTTAGCCCAATGAAATGCCCCAAGACTTTGTGCAGACTTTCGAAATAGAACGATAAATCATTTTGCAGACAAATATAGGCTAAAAATTTGCAAAATACTCGAGGGTATATCTTTCTAGTATAATTGATGTAATATTTATCTCACATGCAGTGTCCTCTTCAATAAGAAAAATCTCTGAATGGTACAGATACAAAACTTTGTTTGCAACATTCTCTCCAATAATATATATTTGCAATGACATCCTTGCCAACGATACAAAACTCCACAGTGAATCCATCTATGTCTTTTTCTATAGCAATTTTACTTGTTTGCCCAATGCATATTGGAGCTCCAAAATTTTGAAATTCTTTTTTGTAGGAATGGATCAAATAGCACTACAACAAACCACCTATTTTTTGACATCAAAACAAACTAATATTTTGACACCAACAACAGTCAAAATGAACATATTGATGCCAGCAAAACTGACGAAAACGAGTGAAAAATGACGATAATCGGAATGAACATTTCGACGTCCGAGCAGGCTCAAAATATTCGACATATCAACGCTTGGTGGTCGGCGTCAGCAGGCATTAAAAACTTTTTAAAAAATAATAAAACCTTGGAAATCGTTTTCCTCGGCAGGGGCCGCACGCGGAATTCGTATTCCGCGTGTGGCTCTATACGCGGTATTGGAGAATACCTCCAATACCGCGTACAGCACGCACGCGATATTCTCGAATACCGCATACAACACGCGGTTCACACGGGGCGGTGTGATTCCGCCCCGCTTGATATCCGCCGTAAATGCGGCGGAAATTAGACAGGCGTGGTGCCGACCCACTCGATCAATTAAATATTTAATTAAAAAAATATTTTGAAAAAAATTAAAAAAAAATTAAATGAATACTCGTTAAAAAAATTTGTACTAAGCTTTATATGAATTCAGTAACTTGAAATTTTTTGATAATCTAAAAAAAGAAAAAGAAAAATTAGATGAAGGAAAAATAGATGAGAAAGAAGAAAGAATGAGAAAAGAAAAAAAAGATTGGAAGAAAAGAAGATGAGGAAAAGAAGAGAAGAAGAGAGCAGAAGAAGAAAAGAAGTATTTAAAGAAGAGAACCTAAGGGACAAAATTTTAAAATTTAAAAGAAAGTTTCAGAGGCAAGAAATCTCCCGCCTCGGTTTCACTTGGGCAAAGCCCCTCGGCGCACTCGCCGAGGGGCGCGGGCTCGTGCACTTGCCAACCCACCAGGGCGGACGCGGGCACGAGCTCACGCGCCCGCGCGGACGGTGCAGGCAGACGCTCGCACGCCTGCGAGCCCGCGCCAGACGCGTTTCAGCACCAAGTTTGGCGCCGAAAATTTTTCGTCGCCCACAGCAAGCGTCGAAAATTTTAAACTTAGATTTTTTAAAAAATATATTTCGACGTCATTGAAAGACGTAGAAATTTTTCCGCCTAAACTCCTAAGTTTTGTTGTAGTGTAGGGTTGTGCTCGTGGGTTCAACCCCTAATCCAATTATTCACTCAGGAGTTTGAGAATTTGGGCCCTACCTGTGAACCTTCTTCACAATATATTAATTATTGAATTAGTTGTTTTTTTAGTATTACTTACTTTTGTTGGACACAACAAAAATAACCGAGTGGTATATTTTCCAGCTTTAATTTTAACTCCGGCAGTACACAAAATAATTAATTAAGAAAAGAATTAATTTAATTGCATATAAAAAGATTAATTAATAGATAATAAATATTTATAATAACAGGTACATACATTAATTGCAGAGAATTAAAGACAATAAACAAAATCAACAAACAACCGCATGAGAGCGACTAATTAATTAATTAAATACATATGCTCAAAACCTTCCAACTAATTAATCACGATCAATGGGAGGGGGATCTATTCCGAAACCCTCCTCTTCCAGCTTCTTGAAAGCCTCAAACGCAGTCTTTGAACACCAAATTAAATCCTGCACATCCTTGTCAAACTTTCTGCCGGTTGCCAGCCGCTCCAACGCCAACATTATGCAAGTGACAGCCTGCATGCATGCATGCATTTTCATGCAACGTACGTAAATATATTCTTTCATTAATTAATTAATTTAATATCAAATTAAGATGGATTGACCTTGAGAAGAGGCATCCTTGGGTCCTTTGGAAGGGCACACTTCGAGATCGAATCAATTACTTGCTTTGCCTTTGCAAATTCTTCCTTCATTAATTCATTAATTAATGGAAATTAGAGTGATAAAAGAATTAAATTGAGAAACGGGAGAATGAGAGGTTAACTCATTATACAATTAATTACCATATCGATGTATACTTGTACTAAAGCTAATCCTGCTTCAAGTTTTTCATCTTCTGAGAACCAACTTGTGGATAATACTTCAGAAGTTTTCAGTAGTTCCTCTCTTTTTTCCTTAGGGAGATCCTGCAATTAAAGTCCATAATTTTCAAATGAATAAATCACATACATATATGCCAACTTAATTAATTGACCAAAATGAAAGAAAAAAATAGTTAGTAATATATTAATAATTTTTTAATGAAGAGAGAGAGAGAGGGAGAGAGAGAGAGAGAGAGAGAGAGACCGGCCCGATGACAAGCTGATAGAGGAGCTCCAGCAATTGGAATTGCTGCTTGGGAAGGAGGACTTCGGCGAAGGCATGATCGAGCAGCTCTGGCGATGCCTTCTTCTCCGGGTGTTTCCCCTTCTCCAGCTTTTCAAGTAGTACCGGTTGGACGACAAGATGATGGCGGAGATCCAGCAACTCGAATTGCTTGTCGGTAGGAACGTCTTCGACGAAGGTAGTATTGAGAAACTCTAACCATGCCTTCTTCTCCGGCTGGTTTTCCTTCTCCAGCTTCTCAAGTACTATTCTGTACACCAACATCGGCGTCTTATGCCCGCGCCGGGCTTCTATTATCGGAATATCCCTCCAATCCCTCCCATCGCCGGGAGGACCACCGCCAGGCGCTCCACCACCAGGCGCGCCACCGCCGAGCGCGCCCTCGCCATTCATCAACCTTGTAGTAAACCTCGCCGTCCTAGCCGGCCGGCCTTGCAGCGGGGGAACATTAAAATTGAGGCGAGAAGGGATCCGGGCGATGCTTAGGGTGTGGCGGCGGAGGGGGAGGAGGCCGGGAGCGTCAGTGGCGGCCCGGAGGCAGAAGCTGGCTTCCATGGCTGGCCTGCAGAGGTGATCTCGATGGATCTGGATTAATTTGCTTGTGTAGTTGTATGAGGCGACTAATTATTTAGAGTGGTGATATATGATTTAAATAGTGATGTAAAGGCGGAGAATTAATGATTTCTTGTTCTTGGTGTCCTCTTTCTGTGATATTCTCTTTGCTTTAATTTTCTTTTCCTTTTTCTTTTTCTTTTAACAAAGGATTTATTCTTGATACAGTGTCATGACATCAAGCAAGGTATATCAATCATCAGTTTACCATAAAAGCAGTGCAAGATTAATTAGCAAGTAATTATATATATTTTGAGTAGATAAATCAGATTTGACATTTTATAACTATTGATACTTTTGTATGGACTATGCAACAGGACATATTAGTGAACTTATGCATATGCATTTAAACCCAACGTGTCAATTCGAGCTTTGCCAATAAATCGATCGTCAAATTAAGGAAAATAACTAGTTTCTAATATTTTGAACTTCGTAATTTCTCTATGATCGATTGAACATAATTTTTGATCTCGTTTGAGATTGGTGGTGTCGCAAGTCCAATAGGCTCCTGGTTCGGCACAGCTCCAATGACGATCTACAAAGACACTCTGACGCTTAAATGAGAGGGAATTCTATGTGGTGTATATAGAATTGGAACATAAGAAGTATACCTATGTGTGTCGTATCTATTTTGTAGAGCAGGTCTGGGTATTCAACGAGGATGACTCCTAGAATTCTAGGGGAGTGCGCCTTCAATAAGTCGATTGATGTCCCCTAGATTGCAGTGTCATTATTGTCGAATCCTGATGATAAATGCATGATGTTAATATCCTTGTATGCCCGGGTGGAGCCCCTGAGCCAAGTCATAGCTCATTCGATCTGGATTTGATTCATGAGCTTGGTTGCTTCCGGGACATGTCGGATCGGGCCCAAAGAGTCGGTCCAGTCAAAAGCCCTTGAGCTTGGTCGGAGTCCAAGGACTTCGTGCCAAGCTCTAGTAATGGGTCAGCGACTGTCTATCTGCCGAGCTCTAATTGTATGTGTCGAGTATCTGATCTCGATCAAGCTTCTAACCTTGGGTTAGAATAAGAGTACGCGCAAAGTTCTGCCCTTTGTCAAATCGTCGAGGTAGGTGAGCTCAATGTATCTTGGTTTTGTCGTTTTGTGATGTTTCGATTTCTGCGCGCAGTATGGTGGTTGTGGAGAGATTGGGTGCTTTTTCCACGTGTCCATCTCTCGTTAGTGCTTGATTTTTGAGCATTTAATTCTAGTGTAGGGAGTAATATATATATCATGGTGCTTGCTCCTAGGAGATCCGGCGCTAACCAACGACCCCCAAATCAATTGGTGAGCTAGAGGGAAGGGCGCACCTTCACCTTATACCGTAGCAGACCCTAGCGCCCCCTGCGTCCAGTGTGACTCGGCCCTACAGGCCTATCCGCCACGAGCGAGATTGATGACTCGGCTCGCCAGGCCTACACGCCAACAATCTCCCCCTCACCTCAGCAATCTACGCAGACGTTGAGACTCGAACCCGGGATCAATCTCTGATACCAGCTCCCAGGACTCCGGCGCTAACCAACGACCCCCAAACCAATTGGTGAGAGGGAAGGGCACACCTTCACCTTATACCGTAGCAGACCCTAGCATCCCCGGCGTCTAGTGTGACTCAGCCCTACAGGCCTATTCGCCACGAGCGAGACTGATGACTCTGCCCGCCAGGCCTACATGCCAACAATTTCATCTTATGTCAATTTGTTTCAAGTTTTCTCATCGTCTTCCTCCCTTTGCTCGTTGCTCGATTCTTGGTGGAAGGGTCGACCCCTATTTGGAGCAAACCCGAGTATGAGAAAACAATCCGTTGAGCCACGATGAGCTCGAGAGGTCGCTGCCCCCTTGTGTTGCGAGGTGCTTGGCGTGGACTATCGTTGGAGGATGTGTACGCGTGCGTCTCAGGTTCGGGATCAGAGCAACTCATTCACCTTGTGACTTAAGATATAAAAATTGCTCATTCGTCATGTATTGAATTCCTTAATGTTGCTAAAGTATATCATTATTTTTAGGATACTTTTAAATTTTTAAATCGATATTTTCTGCTGCATTTCCTCTTCGCATCCCAACAAGAGCCGCACTTGTCCAAAAATCTTAATTACTATCACCCTCTCCTCAAGTGAGAAGCAATGGTCCTCCAACACCAAAATGCTTGTCGGGTTGGGTCTACTCTAGCTCTAGTACAATGGAAACCTCTTAGAGGCCGACACCTCATCCAAAAAGAATTTCCCATCACTCTCCTGGGATCTCACCCTAAAGAAATTGTTCTTGAAGCCCTTGTACGAGCTCTTGTAGAGGCTGAACAGCTTCTTCCCTTGGGGGGCTGCTCAGAGACACCCATTGGCATTTCAACGTCCCCTTCGCTTGGTTGAATGAAAAGAAGACGTTGAAGCTGGGCTCTAAGCCGAGAAACTCTATCAGAATCGAGAAACAACAGACGAATACCCAACTGTTCAGGTGGAGTTGTGTGGGGGCGATGTTCACTTGGATGAGCACTTCACACTCAAAGTCTTAGAAGGGCACCTTGACGCATAGGTCGTCGAACATGGACTGGTAGAGGAAGATACACTCAGGGTCCTCCCTGGTGTGGAAAACCCTATCCTCGGCAGTGCAAGGGAGACACTCGAAGGCCTCCTTGTCGCCCGAGTGACATAGCATCACACTATTGCGGAATTCCACGATGCTACCTAGCTTGGTTGTTCATGACATAACTCTCCCTTTTAATCTCATAGTGAACTCAATGGTGTGGGTCCATGGCACTGCCTGGTCTACCTACTACCCCTCAACACTCATGTCCTTCTTCCACATGACCTCGATGTAACAAGAACACCAAAACCCTAGACTTGACGAGGGATGAATCATTACTAGCTATCAACCTAGGGCAAACTTCGACAGACGAAAACAACGACACAAACTAAAGAACTCATCGAAAAAAGAAGAACTCGAAAAGGAGGAATGAACGGTGCGTCGATGTCGCCGGTGACGATCTCAAAAGCAAGAGATGAGCAAAAGATGGTTTTGAGAGCAAGAGAACACAATGCACGAAGAATCGAACTGAGAGGGTAGAGGGAGTTTTGAAGCCTAGCAAGCGATGGCCTCTCCATTCAACGATCGACATTCACGACCCATACGTGGACAGAACAATTCCTGATCGAACACTCCATCAATGGCGAAAGTTCAATCGCTTCAAGATTAACGGTTGGATCTCCACACAATAATTGCTCCCCGTCAGAATTAAATGCTCAGAATAGCAAGCACGGATGAGGAGAAGACACGTGGGAAAAATCACTTTTTCCCATAGCCACTATGTAGTGCGCAAAAGCCTAAACACCACGAAATGTCAGAACCACAATACGACGAGCTCGACCACGATGGGAGCTCGACTAAAGGTTGGAGCGTGTACATGATTGCAGTTCGACATGCAAGTAGAGCTCGGCGAGCGATTGAGGTCGGCGCATGATTAGAGCTCGACATGTAATCCTCAGATCATGACCAAGCTCGAGGCCTGTGGACTGGATTAACTCCTTGGGCCCATTTGATAGGCCCATGAAAAGCATAACTCAGCCTGACCATTTAGGGGCTTAGGTCGTATCGGGCTGGCAAGTCCGGCACAGGGGGCTTCGCCCGAGAACCCCGAAGGCATTTTCGTCTTAAGCCTACACCCAAAGGTTTAAACATAATCACTGCACAATTAAGGGGCAAAACTTGATGATCGATTCATTCAAGGTATATCCTCGTGATGATTAAGGAGAAATCGTCGCCGAATACTTTTCACCAAAGATCTATCTTATAATTAAATCAAACCCTGCACCCACAGATATCTTCTTCAAATTCAATTCTTTATAGACACCTATTGTATACGTTCTTACTCGAGCGTCAGAGTGTCTTTGCAGGTCATCTCGAAGCGACATCAAGAAAGGAGCCAGGAGAACTTTGTTGTGTTTTCGATCTCCGACGAGAATTATTGTGTTGTTGTGTCCTTGTACGAATGAATTATATAATGCAATACCAATGATTTATATATAATGATTTCGATAATATATATCTCAAGGAAGCATGGGTGAATACATGTATGTAAATGGGGGACATTATGTCCCCTATTTTTTTAAAAAAAAATCAAAGGTTACTAACATTGCAGTCTTAGATGTCAGCTTTGACTCTTCTCATGGCAGTGGTAGAGTTGAGTTCGGGCCGAGATTTGGTATGTCCCGATCCTGTCCTGGTTTTGAGTCGGGACGCATATTTGCGTCCCGATCCCGGTCCCGAATATGAAGCATCACAATTTTGTCTCGTCCCGAATTTTTGGGACAGGACCGGGATGTCCTAAATTTGTTAATATTATTTTTTCTACAAATAAAAATAATATCTATATTAAATAATTAATAGATCATTGAATTATGACATTCCAAAAAATTAATATTACTTATACCATAAACTGGACCGGGTCGGGTCAATCTCGATTTTTTTATATCGTCCTGGTCCTGTCCCAGTTTTTAATCGGGACGAACCTATTTGTCCTGGTCCCGTCCCAACTTTGAACATCAGAACGGGATTTTTCTCGAATTCTTGGATCGGGCCGAACCGAGACGGTCGGGACGTCCCGACCCGTGCTCACCCCTAGGTAGTGGCAACAGCAAGTGTAGAAAGGGCTTGTTCAACAATGAGCTTTGTGAAGAATAGGGTGCACAATAATACGAGCGATCAACTCTTGAATGATTGTTTAGTAACTTTTGTTTCTCATTTGTTGATCTAAGTACTTTGATTGTCTTATGTCAAAGATATTTTTAAATAATTATATTGTACCGTACCATGGGGGCAAGCCCCCACACGCCTAAATTGCAACTAAAAATCCTAATTTTAAATTTTAATTTTTTTATGTTCCTCATTTTCAAAATTCTGCACACGCCACTACAACAAAAATGACAATTAGATACAACCAAATTTGTCTCTAAAAGTTAAATATTTATCTCTATAACTTTTAGAGACAAATAAAATTATTCGTCTCTAGAGCCCTCGTCCCTAAAAGTATTAGGGACCTATAATGTATTTATCTCTACAAATATAATAGAGGCATATATATTTACCTCTAATATATAAATACTATTAGAGACACATAATATGTCTCTAAAAATATTAATAGAGGCATATGCATTTGCCTCTAAAAATATTAACATCGGCTTATATATTTGCCTCTAGAAACATTAGTGGAGGCATTTATGTTTGCCTCTAAAAATATTAATAGAGACATTTATATTTATCGTTAATATACAAACACAGATAGGAGCATGTATCATATTTGCCTCTAAAATATTATTAAAGGCATATATATTTATCTTTAATACATATAAATATCATTAGGAGCATATACAATTATATTTATCTTTAATAAAAATAAATTTTATTGACTCTAGGACTAAATTTTTTCACATTTTATTTAATTAATAAATAATTTAAATATTTAATAAGCTATAAAATTTAAATAGAGACAATTAATTTTACTCACGGAGACAATATAATTTTAACTAAAAATATTATAAATAATAAGAAAAATATAGTTACAACTTAAACAATCACATTTCACGTATGTATAAGTTTGTACTCAATTATAAACTTTGCAAAGATAAAAGTAAACCTTCTATTAAAAAGGTAGACATGTCTATTCTAAAACTAATATTGATAAATAAATATCTTCAATCTCAAGTTTCTAAAGTTCGCTTAAATCTCGAACATCTAAAGTTCACTTAAATTTCAAACTTCTTAAGTTCACTTAAATCTCACACTTCTAAAATTCACTAAAAATATAAAAATGCATGGTTGTTCAATCAACTGTCATCCGAGACACGTTCAACCTACAAAAAAATAAAGAAAACAATAATTAGAAGTTTGATACAATAATATTTTAAATAAATTATATATAAATATTTTAACACATCAAATTATATGGTCATGCAAAACTAAGTCCAGCAGCTTGTCGAATGCTCTTGGTAGATCCAACAGGTCATACTAGTGGTTCATTCTTAATCAATGCTTCTCAATATGTACCTACCTTTCTTCAATTCTCCAGTAGTTCAATTTTGTATTCCAAGTTCTTTAATTCATCTTTTAACTGTGCTTCAAGTTCTCTGTTAGTTCTCAAACTCATGTAATTATTACCTGATACACAGAACATAAGTTGAATAGAATTAGAAGCTTCTTAAATAAACATGATAGGCAAGAAGATAATCGAGAAGTAATCAGAAGCTTCTTTTTCTTTATAGTTTAAGAAAAAGCAAAAGCTTATGAATTCAAAAGCTACATCTAAGCAACACAATATTCTGTAGATAATGCACAATTATGCGGTGGATGGAAAAATAAAAAGCACAAGTTAACCTAGCATGATTCATTCACCAAATTAAGACTTGAACTATGGTTTAAAATTACCACCTACTCTCCAACTCACCAATTACATGATACTTCTGAGACAAATTGTTAATCTTATACTTTTGAGATCATTATTATATATCTCAGACTATGAACAAAATTATATATACTTCTGAGACACATTGTTACTCTATATTATGAACTAACACATCTCATTGTAGTTTCAAACAGGCTTCAAGTTCCTGCAAAAAAAATCTTTAAAACTTGGGTAGCTTACGATGTGAAAACATGATCAGTAGCAAACATATTTTATGTAAAGGCTCATAACTTATTAAACATAGGTGGAATTGGGGTTTGGATCATAAGATTGCACTCACATGCATATGTAGTTTTGCATGAAAATATTTACAACAATAACGAAAGCAAAGGTTTATGTACAAAATTGAATAGATGAACTAGGGTGTCTTACCGACCCACCGCAGCTCGGACAATCCTTAGATGGCAGTGATACAGAAAGATCAATAGAAGCAAGAAGGTGGACTAACTCAGCACGATTCTCAATGATGGCCTCTGCCACAAACTCTGCTGTTGGCCACTCTCCACTGCATAAGTTTGTTCATAAAATCCAAAAAGTAAGAGAAAACCAGGTTCAGTTGCTAAACATAAACTTGATAATCTATTACCGGTCATGTATTTTATTACTGGCTTGTGTTCATATGCAGTAGTATAACCAGAAATTTCAAAATATTATAGAGATTGCATTTGTAATCCATCACTCAAGAAGTTCTTCTAAGAAATTTATCAATATACACAAGAATCAGATAGTGATCCAACCCTAATTTCTGTATTCAACAAGTAGGGCAAATACCAAGAAACATAGAATAATATGTTCGCACAGATGATGTTTCAATGTTTTGAGAATGTGAGGAGTATAATTGAGTTCAAGAGAAGCCAACAAACAAAATGTCCACTTCTAATAGCATAAATTAGATTCTACTTAATTACTGCTAGACAAATTGAACTTCAAATTGGCACAAGAATAGATAATGTTTGATAAGTGTGTGACAACATGGATCTATAATCAAGAATACAAGGAGGAAACACTTGCAACATTCTTTTTCTCATTAAAAAAAATGCCTAAAACTACTCAAACAAAACACCATAGGTAATCTCCAAATTTGAGAATATGACCTACCTTCTGGGACTATAATTTTACACTTGATAGTGCACTTTTCTTGTACCCTTGCACGTAGTGCACTGCAACGCCTGCCAGCCATTGCAGGTACCACAGTTTCTAGAACAAAGAAAAGTACCAAGTTATGAAAATACCAGCATAAAACCTTAAAGTAAATGTAACTTATTTGACCAGAAATATGTGGTAATTTTCTAATGCAGTATTATGTAGACCCTTAAATTTAGTTCCAAACAAAAATTTCTAATTCATTTTAGCGTTTCAACAATGAAGTTTCCATTTGACTACAATGAAATAATGGCAAGAATTATCAAAAGCAACGTTAACTAATAACCGCAAGAAAGAAAGATTAGAGAGAAGAAGAATAAGTTTTCTACGTGACTCTATGGATCAAAATTACCTAGGGCACAGGACCTTCTTCCCCAATTCCATGGTAATGTCATACGTCCCAAGCGTAGCAACCACCTGCAGCCAGACAATTCAATGAAACCACTCACTAAAACGAATATGGCGCGAAGAAACAAACGTCTAGAAGAAATTATGGTGCTTTAGTAATCAAATAAGTGATTTTCGAGCAAGTACGAAGATGGCGGAGAAGAAGAGCTTGGAGACGAGCTCTCGTAGACCGAAGCCGCGGGGGGCTGAGCCGGCTTCTCTGAGGCAGGTATTATAGATTCTCTGAGGCAAGCATTCAAATTGGATATGCCTTCTATCTAAATTGGATATATTGAAGTTTCAAATCGTACATCCTACAACCAATCCCAAATGTAACCATTAAACAATATATAATTGTGGACAAGAGAAGTGGATAAATTGTTGCGGCCCTTAAGTCCAACTTCAGGTACTCTATCCATATTCCAAGAGAAAATAGGTAAAGCTTAAAAGCTGTGATAACTGATGAGTACTTCTCAATTTATTGGGTAGTCCCAAAATGGTAAGATTTACTATGAAATAGTACATGCATGTCATCGTAGTTCAATCTTTCATATGAAAATAAGTGTATATATCATAGCTGAATATTGCATGCAAACGCTTTAGTTAAGTCAAGGAGTAGATAGCAGATCTCACCAGAGACCCCTGAGACAACTTCTGTTGCAGAGATCTTATAGAATGGGACACCGGTCTCACTAGCTATAGAATGTGCAAGCTTTGTCTTTCCACACCCAAGTGGCCCATGTAAAAGTATCCCAGCCACAGGCCTTACACCAAGCCTCCGTGGCAGCTCTGGATGTCACAATGGGACAATTACTTCCATCATTTCTTCCAATACACCCTTCATCCCACCAAGATCATGAAATCTTGATCCATGTTCCCTCCCCTCATCCACCATCACACTATCACCACCAGTACTCCCCTTCTCGACTAACATCGGGGTCTCGACACCGCTCCCCCTATCACCTCCATCAATAACAATCTGCACCTTCCTTGGCTTCTCCATCTCCATCTCGACAACCGATTCTTCCTTTCCTGCAGGCTTTGACTTCTTGCCGTAGCTATCGCGGAGCATGGACTTCATCAGATCGAACTTCGCTTCAACCTTGGCCACGAAAATGGAATCATCGGAGGAAGACGTCCCCGAGTCGTCGTTACCAGACGATTACGACGACTGAATCCTCTTTCCAACGGTCCAGAGTCGGATCGAGGTGCTCGGACTCCGCTCGCAGCAGACGCCTCTCCTCGAAGTCGGCATGTTGGGGTGTCCTGCGGGAGCGGCTGGCGCTTGGCAAGCGGGTTCCGGCCCCATCGTCGTCTTCAGCGTCATCGTTGTTAGCTGTGGCAGAGGCAGCCGTGGAGGGCTTGCGGCTGAGCCGCTGAGGGCATCTAGGGCTTTCTGCACGTTGAGGGTGAAAGGCTGGAGTTTGATGCGGGCGTAGTCGGGGTAGAGGGAGCTGAGGCATTGAACGACGTCATCCACATTGAGGACTTCCCCGGATATGATGTCGGAGGAAGAGATGCAAAGGCGGCGGCAGATTGGAGGAGAAGGCGTGCGTCTGCGAAAAAAATGAGGAGAAGAAATTTTAGGGCGTCGACTGTAGCTAATATAGTATATGTTTATTTAATTTTAATATGATTAATTAAAATTTAACGGGTGAAAATTTAGAGTAATACTTTTTATAAAATTAAAATTAAGGGCATATATTTTTTATTTCTAAATTATATATTTAGAGACAAATAATAATATGTTTCTAAATAATTATCTCTAATTGAGGCTTTTGTTGTAGTGCGCCCCTGCAAGGAAGTAGGAACAGTATTTTTTATTCTACAAGCACTACTACATTTTGGTTCTTTGGTCACACAACTTTTGAAAATGGTCAAAAAGTGTTCACATACATTACTTACCGGAACAGTTATAGAAATTATTCTCTTTGCCAATATACATGGGAACAAACAAAAAACTTGTTTCCTTAGCCAATATATGAGAATAATTTTAGAAACCGTTTCCTTAGTCAATATATGAAAACGAAAATCGTTTCCTTAGCCAATATATTTTGGGAACACAAAGAAACTCTTCTCTTTTAAAATCTCAAAATCATTCTATATGTCAAAAACAAAACAATAAAAATAAATCATTCCTATAATATATTAGCTAAGGAACCATTCCTATAAACCATTCCTAATATACTTTGTTTTTTTTAAACCCTAAGTTGCGATTTCAGCTGACCATTTTTTTTAAACCCCGCGTTGCGCACTCGTCCCCCCTTGGCCGATGAAAACCTAGCAGCGCAATCGTCCATTTTTCTAGGAACAAAAACCGTGCTTCTCCTTTTTTTCTTCGCCATTAAACTCGAGCATCGCCTAGGGAAGCTCACAAGGGCAGCTCCCCTTATGGCATGCCAGTGGTTGAAGAAGGCGGCGCTGATGCAATCCGAGGTGGAGGCGTCGTCGACTGAAAAGAGTTTGTGGAAGACTCTCTTCGATAGCAAACGACATAGTCAACTCGACGAGCCATTGACCAAGATCCCTCCTCCTCCATCTGATACGGAGGAGGGCCCACTCAAGAAAGAGTCATCGTTACTGCCATTGGCACCGGTGATGTCCATGATCCCTAGCTCCTCCATCTAAAACGGAGGAGGGCTCGCTTACGAGCGAGTCTTCGTTACTGCCATTAGCGCCGAACTCGTTGGGAGATGATGAGATGAAGCGCAAAGGGCGAGTCTTCGCTTAATTTCATCTTTTTTTCAAGTCTTGCTACTACTTGAACTTACTCTGATGCGGGTTTCAAAATGGGTTTATTAAGGCAAAGGGCGGCTTTGAATCCCTCAGCCATGCTAGCAGCGCTCATGAGCAAGAGGGACAACTTTCTTCTCTAATTTATAAGGTCTATGACCTAGAAACTTCTTACTTACAAGACTCAAGTCAGAATGGAAATGTGTTGAAAGGCTTTGAAGGTTATTGCCATCATCAAAAATTACTGCCAAGTAAGCTACATGACTATGTTGTATAACCTTCTCTTCCCTGTGTTCTTATTTTCTTTGCATATTCAGTAAGATGGTTATTATTTTAATTAACTATCCGCTTTTTTTCCAAATTTCTTTCTTTTTATAGTTCGATCTCCAGTGCTTTGAATGTGATGAGAAATTTTACTGTCTTGCGGAGAGGAACATGACCAAGATGATTTTTCTGTGAAAGATTGCAGTACTATCAAGTGTGTCTATGTAGGAACATGACCACGATTTCTTTTAGTCTACTACTTGGATTAATACGCACTAGATAATTGATACTATTGATATCTAAGCAGTCTCATTAGTTTTCGTGGCACGAGAACTTGTTAAATCAAATGACTTATGGCAAGATTTTAGGTTTCTATTTTTATTTGCCGATGATACTTCAATATTTATTTTCATGTATTCGGTACACTAGTTTCATATGAGTATTCTGACATTTCTATGAGCTAATTGGCCAAATACTTGATGTATGATTTTTAGGTTATGCTACCCCTAGTTTTTCCTTGAAGCATGATATTTTAGACAATGGTCATATGACATATCACAGCTTATTTCCAATTCATTCCGCATTATCATATAATACCCATTGGGGATAGCTTACGTGTGTTATATGCAATTTGTAAATCTTGACTTTTAATTTCCCTATTCACATCGATGCATTTTAACTTTTTTAGTTGTGCTGATTTTACTAAAGAAAACTTTCATGCTTTTCTATGTTTTCCTATCATAAAGATGGAAACTTGCATTCAAAGAACAATTTTCTATGAATTATTCTTCTTTATAGTAAAATCTATTTCTCATGCTATAGTATCATATGTCTAGTTCTAATTATTTAAATTACTTAGGTTGGTGTGGAAGATGAATTCTTAGTAGATCCAAGATGTTCCTTGATAATATATTGAAAGGTTTTGTGTGTTGTTATCGTTACAAGTCATTACATGTCAATAATGCCAGTGGTATAGATCCGAGAACAAATTCTTATGAACATTTTTCTTAATGATCATCATCTTTCTTCTTTGAATCAGCTTGAAGTTGAATATTGAAATATATTTTTCTTTCTTTTTGTCTCTCTTCAATAAGCAACTTCATTGCCATAAATCAGCTTCAACTGAAGCCATTCAAGTCAAATTTGTTAGTTGTAGTTCCTCCATTGTCTTCATCGGCATTGAGATCTACTTGTTCTACTTGGCCAAGCAGTCCAAAACTATTTGATGGATTTCTCATGAATTGTTGATATGCAAGTCTATTGCAGCTTGGGTTTTCAATAAATATATACTCATCAAAGTCAGCTCTCCCTTCTCTTTGATTGTTAGTACTTACCGGGATTGTTCCGAACTCTCGGGATTAGGAAGTCATCCTTTTTGAATCCCCTAAAATGGATAAGGTAAAATCTCTAGGTTCACTGAAGATACCACCGTAGGTTTTGATCCCCTAAAATGTTTTGAAGTCATGTAATTGTTGCCTGAAGATGCCACTGTAGGTTCCATAATTTTTGTAGAGACCATCCTTTTCAGTTCCCTCAGATGTTGTCTCGTAATTATCTATTGAACAAGCAGCAAGTTTTGAAGTTGAACCTGAATTTGGGATGCTGCTTGTTAGAGATTGACTCAAATTGGGTCCGAACCGAATCCAACGAGTTCGACCAGATCCAAATCGGAGTTGATTTGATCAAGATATGCTTGAACTAATTTGCCAATTTGATTGAACCATGTTGAACCGGACTCGATCAAAATAAACTATGATTTTATAATCATGGGCCTGGGAGCCCAGCCCACCATCTTCTCAAGATACCATGTCAATGTTGCAGCGGCACACGTAAAAGTTTTTCAAATTGATGATGTGGAAATCAAATACTGCTTTTGACTAGTCAAAGGGAGAAAAAGGTGAAGGCATCACGTGAAGCCACCAAGCATTTTAAAAGTTTCTTTGGTCAAAAGAAGCTTTTCAGCCATCCGATTAAATCAGACGGAGCAGTAAATTCCTTGGAGATTTTTTCTCCACTAAAGTAGGCATGATTCGGCTCTCCCCCTCTATTATAAATAGGGGCCTAATATGCAGTTCTAAAAAAATCTATCACAAAGAGAGGAATCTCACACCAAGAGAAAATTCCTCATATGAGAGTTTCAGAGATCCAGAAAATTAAGAGTGCCGCTACGACCCTTTTCCTAAGGAGTGCCCCTTCTCAGTTTCTGACATACAGCAGCAGGAGTTCAGTTTCCAGGCAGATCTTGCAGAGACAACACCTCTACTCCGTACCAGTTTCAGGTTTAATTAATTTAAGATAGTTTGCTATATTCCGAAGGGAATTTAGATTATTGCACTCTTATTGTAAAAGTTCTTTTTCTGGATTTAATAAACCAGTCTCCTCTTCTCCCTGTGGACGTAGGATCGGCACCCCCCGAGTTCGAACCACGTTAACACCCTTGTGTCTTTTGTTTTTCCTGTATTATTATTATCAGATTTGGTTTTCCGCTTTTCTCGCCGAGTTCGGGTTTTGTAGATCCTGCAGAAAATTATCTCAAATTTCCTAACAGTTGGTATCAGAGTGTCACACCCCAATTCCACAATGGTGTGACCGGCCAGGGTATACAAGCATACCCCGAAGCCTACTCAAATCACAACCACATACATAAAACAAACTAATCACAGACCATAAAACAAACTTTATATTTCAAACTCCAACCACTAACAAATGGTTATAGAACAAAATAAATTCATCCTTTGATAAAGAAATCGCGGAAACATGAATGTTCAATCGGAATAAACTTTAAACAATGATTGAAACAATAATTAAAATAAAGAATCCCTAGATGAAATGAAGTACAATAAGTCTTGATACACGACTCTCGTTAAATCCAACCACTACCCAAACTCTAACTTCGACTTATCACGAGATCAGTCCTGAACCTGCTGCTCCCAGCTGCGCTACTCCAACACTTCAGTGCTACTACTTGTCTTGACCTGGTGCTGAAAGAAAACAAGAATACAAAAGTAAGTCCACATTAGACTTAGTGAGTGGCTCGATCCTGAGCCCACCACTGTCCACAGTTGACAGTTATATAATAATATAATGGCTGCATGATATATAACTTCCATAGTACAATGAATAAGTTCTTAACTCGGAATTGAATATTTTATTTATGTAAATCCAAAGCATAACTCAATTAATACGAGTCGGTCACTAGAACATGTCTAGTGAGCTTCTCGCCCATGGTTCCCGAGCTAGGTAGGCCCTCTAGCGTCGGTAACCCCAATTGGTTGGGAAAACCCTCCAACCAGAGCCACTCCGGGTCGGTCGTCAGTGTGGCTCGCTGACGAGCTTCCCGGTCCACACCTCCTCCACTGAGATCAGCCCAACTGGACCCCCATCTCATCCACAAACACAAGCATATTACAAATAAAAATAATGAACGCACCAATACCATAAGCATTTAATATAAATCAGTATCCCTGCACCATTTAATACCAAGTGCATGTATCATACAAGAGTGTAGTTTAAAATTTCCAAACTGAATGAAATATCTAAATTTTGAAATTTCTACATGGAAGTCTAAAATTTTTAGATAACACCCATGATACAACCCCCCCCCCCCCTACACAAGTAATCCTATGGTATTCTAATTCATTGAGTCTCCACTTAACACACACACACACAAAAACATACAAAAGAATGTGTAATTGTTAAAATGTAAGAGTATACTAGAGCTTAAGGCATACTTTAATCTTTTCCATACAAATACAAACACACCAGCAGTGGATGCTAATCAAAGATAACATAAATGAAAAAAAAATTATGATTAAAGCCTTGATAACACCCACTGCTACCACTCAATTCCCTTCTTCTTTATTCCACTGCTACCACTGCCCCCTTTTGGCTGCCGCACAACCCCTCTTCTTTATTCCTCCATCCAAATCAATTCCCAATCACCCACTGCTACCACTCAATCAACCCACTACTTTTCTGATTTCATATTTGCATTTACCATCTACCTATACTGTGCAGCCACAAGAAGAAAGAAAAAAAAAATTCCTATCTATATCATGCAGCTACGAGAGGAAATCAAATGTATTAACTCCTTCACCAGCCTTAATTTCTCAATCACCTAGTATTACAACCTAAACAAACTAATGTTTCTCTGCTTCCACATCTCATTTACCACCTAACTACATATTGCAGCCACGAGAAGAGAAGCATGTGGCACTTCAATAATTTCCCAGATTTTCCATTTACTGATACATCCACATATACCATTACTTCAAGATTAGAATCTATTACTAAGGATGTTATTCACATAACCAAGAAGCATTCTAATCCACACGAAATCTAAATGTGCGGTAGGCGGTCACCACAAAATCAAGTTTCCAATGTTAATAATTTATACAGTGAATCCCAACCTCATACAAGAATTTGCACAAGAGACCATCATCTACTCAATTAAAAGAAAGATTAAGGTTATCAAGAAATTTCCAAATTCTTCAAGATATGGGGCGGCAAGGGGAGGGAAGAAACCATGGGTTTTGAGCAATGATTTGGCCACTCACCGGTAAGGGAAATCGAAGTGGAAGACGCTCTCCAAAGCCCTTGAGTCGATGATCACCGGCGACGGCAACACCACTGGCGGGAATCCTTCTTCCAACGCCTCCTCTGTCGCCCTCTATCGCTGCCTCTCTTCTCCCCTCTCTTTTTTTCTAATTTTGGGTGTGTGCGGCTGTAGCAACCGCACACACCAAATAAACCCTTTTTTTTTTTACAATTCTACCCCTCACTCAAACATACCCCCCCTTTTTCTTTTTAATTTTTTTATACACACACACACATATATATATATATATATATATATATATTATTTTATTTTATTTTATTTTTACGATTCTACCCCTCACTTAACCCAACTGCGGCTTCTACCCAACTCGACCCACACTTGCCCAAATTAGATTCCGATCGAGTCGTCGGACTCGACTCAACTAATAATCCAAAACCTAAAATAAAATAAATAAAACAAAACACTAAACACGCACAAAGGCCTCTCCTTAATTCACATTATCCGACCCTTCTTCCGACCCGCTTCGATGCGCATCCACATCGTCCGACTGAAAATAACTAAATTAAATTATATAAAATTTACGGATATAACAATCTTCCCCCCTTAAAGAAAATTCGACCTCGAATTTAGGGTAGAAAAGAACTCACCAAGGAATCAAAAAGATAGGGATACTTCTCCCTCATCGCACTCTCCACCTCCCAGGTAGCTTCTTGACTAGAATGGTGTTCCCAACGGACCTTCACCAGCGGAACTTCCTTAGACCTCAGCTTCCTAATCTGGCGATCCAAAATCTCTACAGGTTTCTCCTCATATGAGATTGTCGAATCAACCTCCACCACTGACGGCTCAAGTACATGAGTCTCATCCCTAACATACCGCTTCAACATTGAAACATGAAACACTGGATGCACCCTATCTAGGCTAGGCGGTAAGGCCAACTCATAAGCTACGGCTCCTCTTCCCCGTAAGATAGGAAAAGGTCCTATAAACCTAGGACTTAATTTCCCCTTCTTTCCAAACCTCACCACTCCCTTCATAGGAGACACCTTCAAAACACTAACTCCCCCTCTGCGAACTCAATATCTCGGGCCTTTCCATCTGCATACATCTTCTGACGACTTTGGGCTGCCAACAATCGATCCTTAATCAATTTTACTTTTTCCACGACATCCTGCAACAAATCGGGCCCCAACAACTGAGACTCCCCAGCCTCGAACCACCCCACTGGGGATCTACATCGCCGTCCATACAGGTCCTCAAAAGGCGTCATACCAATACTGGTCTGGAAACTATTATTATAGGCAAACTCTACTAAGGGCAGGTGTTTCTCCCAACTATCCTCTAAATCCAAAACACAAGCTCTTAACATATCCTCCAAAGTCTGAATGGTCCTCTCAGACTGCCCGTCCGTCTGCGGATGGAAAGCGGTACTGAATCTGACCTGAGTGCCCAAAGCCTCCTGGAAAGACTGCCAATATCGAGCAGTGAACCGAGTACCCCGATCAAAGATGATCATCACTGGGATATCATGATACGTCATAATCCGATCCAAAAATAATCGGGCATACTGCTCTGCGGTGAAAGTCGTCTTCACCGGAATAAAGTGCGCCGACTTAGTTAGTCGATCCACCACCACCCAGATGGAATCATTTCCCTTCTTCGACCTGGGTAGTCCAGTAATAAAATCCATAGTGATCTTTTCTCATTTCCACTCCGGCACCTCAAGATTCTGAAGCAGCCCTGCAGGTCTCAAATGCTCAGCCTTAACCTGTTGACAGACCAAACACTTAGACACAAACTCAGCTACCTCCCTCTTCATCCCTCTCCACCAGTAATGCTGCCGTAAATCACGGTACATCTTGGTGGCTCCTGGATGCATAGTATAAGTGGAACTATGAGCCATCTCAAGTATCTGTCGGCGGACCTCTGCCATATCAGGTACCACAATCCTATCCTTGAACCTTAACACACCCTCGGCATCAATCCTAAACCCATCCTTCGCATCTCCCCTCTCAACCAGACCTCGAGTTATAACACAAAATGCATCCTCACCCTGGGCTGTTCGGAGCATATCCACCAAAGTAGACTGGACGCGAAGATGCGCCACCATACCACCCGAGTTAAACACCGATAACACCTCTCCATTCCCCAGACACTCAACAAGCTCCCTCGCCAATAGCCTTCTTCTCAAAGTCAAGTGTGCTAGACTACCCATAGATTTTCTGCTCAATGCATCAGCCACTACATTAGCTTTCCCAGGATGGTATAGAATGGTGCAGTCATAGTCTTTCAACAACTCCAACCACCTTCTTTGCCTCAAGTTCAGTTCCTTCTGAGTAAGCAAGTACTGAAGACTTTTATGGTCAGTATAAATCTCACAAGCTTCCCCATACAAATAATGGCGCCATAACTTTAGTGCAAATACTATAGCTGCCAACTCTAAATCATGGGTCGGGTAGTTCTTCTCATGAGGTTTCAACTGCCTAGATGCATAAGCAATCACCCTACCATGCTGCATCAAAACACAACCCAAACCTACCATAGAAGCATCACAGTACACCACAAAACCTCCAGAACCTGACGGTAGAGCCAATATTGGAGCTGAAGTCAACCGGTCCTTGAGCTCCTGAAAGCTCTCCTCGCACTTGCTATCCCACTCAAATTTGATGTTCTTCTGAGTCAACCGGGTTAAAGGAGCTGCAATTCTAGAAAAGTTTTCTACAAACTTCCTATAGTACCCGGCCAAGCCCAAGAAGCTCCGGATCTCAGCCACACAAGTCGGATTTTTCCATCTCTGTACTGCTTCAATCTTCGCGGGGTCTACCTTCACCCCGTCCCTCGATACCACATGACCTAAAAATCCCACACTGTTCAACCAGAACTCACACTTGGAAAATTTAGCAAATAATTGATGCTTCCTGAGGGTCTCCAAAACTACCCTCAAATGCTCATAATGCTCAGCCTCACTTCGGGAGTAAACCAGGATGTCATCTATGAACACAATAACAAACCTATCCAGAAACTCCTTGAATACACAGTTCATCGAATCCATAAATGCAGCCGGTGCATTAGTCACCCCAAGGACATGACCAAAAATTCGTAGTGACCATATCTCGTCCTAAAGGCTGTCTTCTGAACATCCTGATCCCAGATCCTCAACTGGTGATACCCTGACCTTAGGTCGATCTTAGAGAACCACTGTGCTCCCTATAACTGATCAAAAAGATCATCAATCCTCGGGAGTGGGTAGCGGTTCTTGATCGTCACTTTATTTAGCTGCCGGTAATCAACACACATCCGCATGGATCCATCTTTCTTTTTAACAAAAAGTACCGGCGCTCCCCGGGGTGACACACTCGGGCGAATGAAACCCAGATCCATCAATTCTTGCAACTGAGCCTTAAGCTCTCTCAACTCAGCCGGTGCCATACGATATGGGGGAATTGAGATTGGCTTCACCTCTGGCTGTAAATCAATGCAGAACTCAATCTCTCGAACCGACGGCAAACCCGGAAGCTCTTCCGGAAAAACATCCGAATATTCACTAACCACCGGTGTCTCCTCTACCTTTCTGACCGAAATTTCACCTTCCTTAGCCACGTACACAAAAGCTAGAAATGACTGGCAACCATTCACGAGCAACTTCCGGGCCTTAAGGGCTGAAATAACCCTGAAAGATTCCCCTCTACCTTCACCCTGGAAAGTGAACGACGACATGCATGGCTTATTAAAAGTAATAGTCTTCGTTCTACAATTCATAGAGGCATAGTGAGAGGATAGCCAGTCCATGCCCAATACCACATCTAACTCTAAGGTAGGTAGAATTACCAATTCTGCTTCCAAAGCATGCCCACCAATGGACACCTCACAGCCCTTGAAAACTATCTCAACATGGACAGAATGTCCTGTCTGTGTTGATACAACTAAGGGTACCACAAGGAAATCTTTTTCTTTATCAAGCTTAATAGCAAAGTTATCAGAAATAAAGGAATGAGTAGCTCCAGGATCAAATAGAATAAATGCAGGTATGGAACAAACTGCAAGGATACCCATCACCACGGTCTTAGACACCTCAGCACCATCTCGGGTCATAGTGAATACTCGCGCAGGAGCTCTCCCAGATCCACTGGCACGCGGCTGCCCTGAACCCTAAGGCTGACGTCTTTGTGCAACAGAAGCTGAGGACACTGGTGCTTTCCTTCTGGACTGTGCTGCACTAGAACCACCTCTGACAGGACAGTCTCTCCTGATGTGACCCGGCTGTCCACACCCGAAGCAGGCATTTGTACGACCAAAGCACATCCTGGTGTGCCTCCCTCCACACTGCCCACACTGCGGTACCTCAACCCTTCTCTGCACCTCAGACCCCACTGTCCTTTGAGTGGCCCCCGGCCCGGTACCTGGGCGACCTCTGAAACTGCCTTGCCCTCGTCCGAATGAACGGGCTGCTCCAGACACCATGCCACTACTAGAAACTTGGTCTTCAGCAACGGCATTCAGCAACGGCCGCTCAAGCCGTTGCTATTTGCAACGGCATTCTTACGGCCGCCCGAGCCGTTGCAGATATTTGTATCTGCAACGGCGTTTTAACAGAAACCCGAGCCGTTGCAGATTATTTTAATTATCAGCAACGGCTTTCTGACGGAAAGTCGAGCCGTTGCTGATATTTTAATTATCAGCAACGGCTTGCTAACGGATAAGTGAGCCGTTGCTGATGATAACTTATCAGCAACGGCTTTCTAACGGGCGAGTGAGCCGTTGCTGATAAGTTTATATAGGGCACTCTCTCGCGCCCGACCCTTCTTCCTCCCGCTGCTGCCGCCGCCACTCCTACCGACTCCTCTCGCCGCCGCTGCTGCCGACGCCGACGACGCCTCCCGCTGCTGCCGACGCTGTCAGGTATGTGCCCTCCGACTGCCGTCTCTTCCCGTTGCCCTCCGACACATTCCGGTAAAAATTCCGACCGAAACCCTAAAAATAGGGTTTCGGCCGGCGGCGGTCGGCCGATGGCCGCCGCCGGACCTTGTACATTGGCCGAACAGTGTGTCCGGCCAGTGTACGCCGGCGCCGGAGTCCACCTGACTCCGGCGCCGGAATTTGTAGTTTAATATTATTTTATTATTGTTTTTAATAGTTTTTTAATTGTGAATTAATTATTTAGATTAATTAATTAATTTGTTAGAATAATTTTTAGGGTTTAGATTAATTTCGGAATTATCCACTTCGGACGCGCGCCAGAATCGTCCAATTCGGACTCGCACCGGAATCGTCCACTTCGGACGCGCGTCGGAATCGTCCAATTCGGACTCGCGCCGGAATCGTCCACTTCGGACACGCGCCGAAATCGTCCAATATGGACTCGAATTGTCTCGAAACATTTAGAAAATAATCATCCATCCGACGAGTTGATATGTTTCACGTACGCATCGACGAGTCGGATATGATTTAACAAAACCTTAGATCCGTTCGGGGATTGTATGTTCGTGTAAAAGAAGTAGATGATCGATCTTTTATACGACGTACAATTCTTGAATTGTCCCTGATTGGACAATTTGGGAATATAGTTATTTGTACTGCACTTACGTTTTTATTTTAACTATTAACTAATTATTCTAAATTTCGGCAACATCTCTCTTGTTCTCCGATACGCGCCCAGATGATATGCGTATTCGGAGAACTGTAGGGAGATGCTATAGCGGATATTTTGAGTTTGTTAGTGGACCGTCGCGACTTGTGTCGTGCTATAGCGGATATTTTGTTAACGGGTATAAATTTCACACTGTTGAATATTCATTTGCAAAGAAAACGATGAATGCTGGGGTCTGCGTGAAAGGGACAACCTATGTTGAATGTGATATGGATTTTTATGGACTGGTGGAAGAAGTGATAGAGTTGCACTACTTCGGCTTGAAATCAGTGATCCTATTTAGATATCATTGGTTCGATACAACAGAAAGGGGCATGAAAGTTCATCCAAAATACAAACTTGTTGAGGTTAATTACAAATCGAAATTGGCAGCAAATGAGCCTTTTATATTGGCATCACAAGCCGAACAAGTATATTACGCGAAGTATCCGGCTCGAAATAAAGATAGAGCTGATTGGCGTGTAGTCTGTAAGACAAAAGGTAGAGGAAAAATTGATCCGATAGTAGGAGAAAATGATCCTCCTGGTTTCTATCAAGAAGATGATCTTCCTGCTGTGGATCGTATTATTCCAATACTCGAGGATGCAGACACAACGTCAATTCAATTAGAAGTTGAATATGCTGATGATGACGATCATGAAATTGAGGAAGCTCGAGATGAAGAAGATGAAGAAGAGGAAGAAGAGGAAGAAGAAGAATTCGAAGACTATTATTCAGATGATAAGGAATAATTGTAAAGTATATATTTTATTAAATATATCTCTACTATTTATACAATAATCTAATTATATATATGTATGTTCGACAGATATGTCTGGTCGTGGTTATCGACGCATGAGAGCTTCGGAGTCTCCGATCGGTGAGACTCCAGCACTTACTCATGCTGCTGATCCTCCTGTTGCTGATCCTCATGAGGATGATACCGCCGAGGCTAGTACATCCAGACGCAGGCGGCCACGCGGGCCGAACAGGTGGCAGCCTCCACCAGCCACAGAGTCACGTAGATTGATTAGCGTGATTGGGGAGCGGTAATATATCATGAATTATGAATCATTACAAATTCATTATATCATAATATAATATTAAAATTTATTTTTGTTGTGCAGGTTCGAGCAAGAAGAAGTGCCGAGGAGCATTTCTTCTACTATTCGACGATACATGCACGGGGCATGGCCTACGTGGTCTCACGTGCCTAGCGAGCACGTCGACATGTTATGGCGCGAGTTTGAGGCACGTATTATTATTATTTTTTACATGCATGATGATATATTAATATTGGTACTGATATTATTATTTTGCAGGCTCGCTATACATGGGCCGAGGACCAGAGGCCCTTCATTTACGCTGCCTGGGAGTCTATTTCCCGGGCAAGGTACAACGGGCAGCTGGGGCAGGCTCGGTCGAAGCGATGGCCCGAGCTGGGACCACTAACATCGCGGAGACTCGGGGATACGGCCCCGGTTGGATTACTCCGGATATATGGGACCAGCTCGTGGGGATATGGTCGACGGATCGATGGCAGGAGGTTTCTCGGAATGCGGCTAGAAATCGCATGTCGAGGGGAGCAGCGCGTCACACCGGCGGCTCTGTTGCATTTGCAGTGCACGCAAACCGTATGGTAAGTATATCGTTTAATTATATATTTTATTTGTTATTATGTGTACTAATTAATGTATTTGTTTTGTAAATGTAGACGACGGTGTCGGATGATGGGAGTGTCCAGCGACCCTCCCCGATGGCGGTGTTTGAGCGGACTCACCGTCGAGCACATGGGACGGGGGAGTACATCCACAACCGCGCTGCATACATTATGGTAATTATATATTTGTTTAAGTTATTCATTATATATTTATAATTCAAGTTTTATGATAAATATTAAACAAAAAATCAAACTCGAGTAGGAGACCTACAGCCAGACGGTGGTGCAGCGCGGGGGTACCCCCGAGGACTTTGACGCAGCATCGTGGGTCGAGGCCGCAGGTGGCTGGGACCATGGCCGCGTATATGGCTTCGCAGATAGTGGTCATGCGCGAGCCGTGCTAGGGCCACTTGGGGCACCGACCCCTCCGGTCGCTGGTGAGCGGCCGTCCACCTCTAGATCCAGTTATGATCATAGTAGCAGAATAAGGACTCTAGAGGAGACGGTCGCGCGTCAGAGTCAGATGATGGAGGAGATGCATACTATGCTACGCAACATGTCAGGTCATCCCGCAGCAGGCATCTCTTCGGCATCATCTAATCCATCGTCCTCGACTCAGTCCACGCCGGTGTACACTCAAGCACTCCAGACCCCGCCATATGATCCAGACCATCCTCCATCGTGATCGTGAGATTTTTTGTTTGGATATTGAACTTGTTACTGAGATATTGAACTTGTTTAACTTATTTTGTTTGGATATTGATACTTCAATTTTGCATTTGAATTATTTTTATACTATCGTGGATAATTATCAATATAAATATAATTGTTTTGATGTATATCTTGGTGTGTTTGTGATGTGTGAATGAATGTGTGTATGAGGGTATGGGTGTGTGAGTTATGTATCAGATAATGTATCAATGTATCAATGGAAATTAGAAATTGTAAATTTTTCTGCTTGCAGGTGAACATCATCTGCAACGGCTTTCCCACGGCCGTCCGTGGGAAAGCCGTTGCTAAAAGTGTATCGAAAGTCGTTGCTGATGACCTACAGCCACGGCTTAGCGACGGGGTTTTACTAACGGCGTTGCTACGGACTCGTGGCCGTTGCTATTAATTTTATCAGCAACGGCTGCGGGTCTGTGGCAAAACCGTCGCTGATAATATTTTTAGCGACGGCCCGAGCGGCCGTTGCTGATAATGTTTTGAGCGACGGCCCGAGCGGTCGTTGCTGATCCGTTGCTAAGTCATCAGCAACGCGACTTTCTGTCACGGCGCTATTGCAACGGCTCGGCCGTTGCTGATGGCCATTTTTCTAGTAGTGTGCCCTCAGAAAAACCCTATCGCTCGCCAAATCCCTGCGGCCTGAATCTCTTCCTACCTGGCTCCTCCTGTCGATCAGTCGGTACCATCGACTCCTTCCGCATTGCCTCATCCACCACCTGGGTGAAAGTAGAGTCCTCAGTAAAGTGAATTAGTCTGCCAATCTGAACTCTCAGTCCCTCCACGAACCGTCTGACCCTGTCCGTCTCAGTCGCCACTAGCAGGGGATGGTACCGTGATAAGCGTGTAAACTCCACCTCGTACTCTACCACTGACATACTGCCGGTCTGCTTGAGCTGTTCGAATTCCCTTGCTCTCTTCTCCCGCACACTCCTGGGAAGATATTTCTCCACCATAGCTGCTCGGAACTCCTCCCATTCAGGGGGTGGTGCATCAACCCCCCTACGGGACCTCCATACTTGGAGCCACTCCTTAGCAGGTCCCCTCAGCTGCAAACCCACCATCTGCACCATGGCTACTGAAGAGCATCCCAACACCTCGCATAACTCCTGATAATCGTTTAGAAAAGTCGTCACCTCCACACCAGGGTCTGTGCCTGTGAACTGCGGCGGTCTCAATTGAACAAAATCTTTGTATGCAACGCTGCCTGACACTGCCTCCCTAACGACTGGGGGTACCAACTCCGCTACCCCCTGTGCCACAGGTGCCACTGGCGGCACAGGTTGAGACTGCTGCTGCCTCAGCTCTCGCTCCCTACGGAGCTCCTTAGTCAACTCGGTCACCCGAGCCTCTAGCATGGTCACTCGAGGATCCTGACCAGCCTCTTCCTGAGCTGGCTGCCTACCGCCACGGCCCCGGCCCCGTCCACGGCCGCGACCACGATCGCGCCCACGTCCACGTCCACATCCACTTGAGGAATTACTCTCACTACCACTCACCACAGCATCATTAAATGCCTCCATCACTAATAAGAATAGCCACCAAGAACAGGTAAATTAATCTAACAAGAACAATGAATAAAAACGATACGTACCGCCGCTGGTGCGCAGGCTCAGTTCCCCGATCTCGTGACTAGGACACACTGTATGCCGACATGCTAGCAATACCGATACAGCACCCCAATGTCCCTAAAATCGAAGTCAAGACCTAAACTTGGCTCTGATACCACTTTGTCACACCCTAATTCCACAATGGTGTGACCGGCCAGGGTATACAAGCATACCCCGAAGCCTACTCAAATCACAACCACATACATAAAACAAACTAATCACAGACCATAAAACAAACTTTATATTTCAAACTCCAACCACTAACAAATGGTTATAGAACAAAATAAATTCATCCTTTGATAAAGAAATCGCGGAAACATGAATGTTCAACCGGAATAAACTTTAAACAATGATTGAAACAATAATTAAAATAAAGAATCCCTAGATGAAATGAAGTACAATAAGTCTTGATACACGACTCTCGTTAAATCCAACCACTACCCAAACTCTAACTTTGACTTATCACGAGATCAGTCCTGAACCTGCTGCTCCCAGCTGCGCTACTCCAACACTTCAGTGCTACTACTTGTCTTGACCTGGTGCTGAAAGAAAACAAGAATACAAAAGTAAGTCCACATTAGACTTAGTGAGTGGCTCGATCCTGAGCCCACCACTGTCCACAGTTGACAGTTATATAATAATATAATGGCCGCATGATATATAACTTCCATAGTACAATGAATAAGTTCTTAACTCGGAATTGAATATTTTATTTATGTAAATCCAAAGCATAACTCAATTAATACGAGTCGGTCACTAGAACATGTCTAGTGAGCTTCTCGCCCATGGTTCCCGAGCTAGGTAGGCCCTCTAGCGTCGGTAACCCCAATTGGTTGGGAAAACCCTCCAACCAGAGCCACTCCGGGTCGGTCGTCAGTGTGGCTCGCTGACGAGCTTCCCGGTCCACACCTCCTCCACTGAGATCAGCCCAACTGGACCCCCATCTCATCCACAAACACAAGCATATTACAAATAAAAATAATGAACGCACCAATACCATAAGCATTTAATATAAATCAGTATCCCTGCACCATTTAATACCAAGTGCATGTATCATACAAGAGTGTAGTTTAAAATTTCCAAACTGAATGAAATATCTAAATTTTGAAATTTCTACATGGAAGTCTAAAATTTTTAGATAACACCCATGATACAACCCCCCCCCCCCTACACAAGTAATCCTATGGTATTCTAATTCATTGAGTCTCCACTTAACACATACACAAAAACATACAAAAGAATGTGTAATTGTTAAAATGTAAGAGTATACTAGAGCTTAAGGCATACTTTAATCTTTTCCATACAAATACAAACACACCAACAGTGGATGCTAATCAAAGATAACATAAATGAAAAAAAAATTATGATTAAAGCCTTGATAACACCCACTGCTACCACTCAATTCCCTTCTTCTTTATTCAACTGCTACCACTGCCCCCTTTTGGCTGCCGCACAACCCCTCTTCTTTATTCCTCCATCCAAATCAATTCCCAATCACCCACTGCTACCACTCAATCAACCCACTACTTTTCTGATTTCATATTTGCATTTACCATCTACCTATACTGTGCAGCCACAAGAAGAAAGAAAGAAAGAAAAAATCCTATCTATATCATGCAGCTACGAGAGGAAATCAAATGTATTAACTCCTTCACCAGCCTTAATTTCTCAATCACCTAGTATTACAACCTAAACAAACTAATGTTTCTCTGCTTCCACATCTCATTTACCACCTAACTACAGATTGCAGCCACGAGAAGAGAAGCATGTGGCACTTCAATAATTTCCCAGATTTTCCATTTACTGATACATCCACATATACCATTACTTCAAGATTAGAATCTATTACTAAGGATGTTATTCACATAACCAGGAAGCATTCTAATCCACACGAAATCTAAATGTGCGGTAGGCAGTCACCACAAAATCAAGTTTCCAATGTTTAATAATTTATACAGTGAATCCCAACCTCATACAAGAATTTGCACAAGAGACCATCATCTACTCAATTAAAAGAAAGATTAAGGTTATCAAGAAATTTCCAAATTCTTCAAGATATGGGGCGGCAAGGGAAGGGAAGAAACCATGGGTTTTGAGCAATGATTTGGCCACTCACCGGTAAGGAAAATCGAAGTGGAAGACGCTCTCCAAAGCCCTTGAGTCGATGATCACCGGCGACGGCAACACCACCGGCGGGAATCCTTCTTCCAACGCCTCCTCCGTCGCCCTCTATCGCTGCCTCTCTTCTCCCCTCTTTTTTTTTTAATTTTGGGTGTGTGCGGCTGTAGCAACCGCACACACCAAATAAACCCCTTTTTTTCTTTTTCTTTTTTTACAATTCTACCCCTCACTCAAACATACCCCCCCCCTTTTTATTTTATTTTTATTTTTTTATACACACACACACACATATATATATATATATATATATATATATATATATATATATATATATTATTTTATTTTATTTTACTTTATTTTTACGATTCTACCCCTCACTTAACCCAACTGTGGCTTCTACCCAACTCGATCCACACTTGCCCAAATTAGATTCTGATCGAGTCGTCGGACTCGACTCAACTAATAATCCAAAACCTAAAATAAAATAAATAAAACAAAACACTAAACACGCGCAAAGGCCTCACCTTAATTCACATTATCCGACCCTTCTTCCGACCCGCTTCGATGCGCATCCACATCGTCCGGCTGAAAATAACTAAATTAAATTATATAAAATTTACGGATATAATACAGAGCCTACTTCCCCAACCATGGCAAGCACCAAATTTGATATTGAGAAGTTAGATCGCAATGTCAACTATGCACTTTGGTCAATGAAGATTAAAGCGATCTTAACTGTGGACAAAATATATGATGCTATTCTTGGTAAGGATAAGATGCAGGGGACCGAGGAGGAGAAAGAATATAAGGAGCAAAAGACAATTGCAATTTTGTACCTAAGCCTGTCAAATGAAGCACTTCGAGAAATTGCATCCCAAAAGACAGCTAAAGGTATTTGGGACAAACTCGCATCCTTGTATCAGGACAAAACTCTCACCGGTAAGATGACTTTGAAGCAGAAGCTTCATTTCCTACGTATGGCAGAAGGCACATCAGTCAAAGAGCATATCAATACTTTTCAGACAATCATCATGGACCTGGAGAATATGGATGTCAAAATTGAAGAGGAAGATAAGGCTTTATTCCTTTTATGTTCACTTCCTACTTCTTTTAAAAATTTTCGTGAAACAATGCTTTTTGGAAAGACTACTATTACTCCAGAACAGGTAATCACTGCTCTTGTGTCTAAGGAGCTCATGGACACACATCTTACAGTAAATTCATCTGGTGGAGGGAAAGGAGAAGCTCTCTACTCTAATGAAGCAAGAGGAGGTAACAAAACAAATGTCACTTGTTGTTACTGCAAGAAACGAGGTCACATCAAGTTAGAATATCGCAGGCTTAAGAAAAAGTTACAACAGCAAAATAAGGGTCAAGACGCACATGTGGAGGCCTCTTATGCAGATTTTGAGAAAGTTGAGGTACTGGTCGTGACAGATGGCACACGCACTGTTAAGACACGCCGTGGGCAACGACGGTCTCGTCGGCGACAACACACCTCAAGTCAAAATTCCTCTTCATCTTCTTCTGATATGTCTGATCATGCAACATGCAATCCAGGTCAGCAGGCGAACAGATCAACCACCAGTAGCATTAATGAGTGGTTCCTGGATTCCGGGTGTTCCTATCACATGACTCTACACCGGACGGCCTTTGTGGATTATCGGCGCACCAATGGTGGAGTAGTTCGTGTCGGCAACAACGTTCCTTGCAAAGTTGTCGGATTCGGAACAGTGAAATTAAAATTGCATGATGGCTCGACAAAGATCCTAGCAAATATTCGCCATGTCCCGAAGCTAGGAAGGAATCTAGTGTCTCTTGGAGTTCTTGACACTAGGGGCTATAAGACATCCTCTGTAGGAGGAGTCTTGGAGGTACAGGATGGAGCCACAGTAGTACTGAAGGCTATAAGGACGTTGAATAATTTGTACAAGGTGGACAGATCCATCTTTCGTGAAATAGTTCAGATTCCGAGGCAAAACACAGCAAAATCAGACACCAGGTCAGGTATAAATTTTGCTTTCAGGAAAATCCCTTCTCGGAGATACACAATGAAGGAGGAGACTCGGAGGACTATGTGGGTTCATAAGGTTAAGCAGGAAGCTGACTCGGGCCACTTGAACACTGATTCGACGTAGGCCCTGTACGAGCCTTGTAGGAGAGGAGGACAATTTTTGAGGATTGCATCGGCCCCAATTTTCATCAAAGGAGGAATTGTTAGAGATTGACTCAAATTGGGTCCGAACCGAATCCAACGAGTTCGACCAGATTCAAATCGGAGTTGATTTGATCAAGATATGCTTGAATCAATTTGCCAATTTGATTGAACCATGTTGAATCGGACTCGATCAAAATAAACTATGATTTTATAATCATGGGCCTGGGAGCCCAGCCCACCATCTTCTCAAGATACCATGTCAATGTTGCAGCGGCACACGTAAAAGTTTTTCAAATTGATGATAACTTCAGAAGTTTTCAAATTGATGATGTGGAAATCAAATACTGCTTTTGACTAGTCAAAGGGAGAAAAAGGTGAAGGCATCACGTGAAGCCACCAAGCATTTTGAAAGTTTCTTTGGTCAAAAGAAGCTTTTCATCCATCCGATTAAATCTGACGGAGTAGCAAATTCCTTGGAGATTTTTTCTCCACTAAAGTAGGCATGAATCGGCTCTCCCCCTCTATTATAAATAGGGGCCTAATATACAGTTCTAAAAAAATCTATCACAAAGAGAGGAATCCCACACCAAGAGAAAATTTCTCATATGAGAGTTTCAGGGATCCAGAAAATTAAGAGTGTCGCTACGACCCTTTTTCCTAAGGAGTGCCCCTTCTCAGTTTCTGACATACAGTAGCAGGAGTTCAATTTCCAGGCAGATCTTGCAGAGACAGTGTCTCTACTTTGTACCAGTTTCAGGTTCAATTAATTTAAGATAGTTTGCTATATTCCGAAGGGGATTTAGATTATTGCACTCTTATTGTAAAAGTTCTTTTTCTGGATTTAATAAAGCAGTCTCATCTTCTCCTTGTGGACGTAGGATCGGCACCCCGCCGAGTCCGAACCACATTAACCCCCTTGTGTCTTTTGTTTTTCCTGCATTATTATTATCAGATTTGGTTTTTCGCTTTTCTCGCCGGGTTCGGGTTTTGTAGATCCTGCAGGAAATTACCCCAAATTTCCTAACACTGCT
This sequence comes from Canna indica, assembly GCA_034359265.1. Classification (NCBI taxonomy): domain Eukaryota; kingdom Viridiplantae; phylum Streptophyta; class Magnoliopsida; order Zingiberales; family Cannaceae; genus Canna; species Canna indica. The sequence goes on from CP136892.1 coordinate 21,421,289, forward strand.
TAATATTATCTACACCCTATTATTTGTATCTTCTGTTTGTATCAATATTTGCTAATTTTGCTCTTATATTTTAATTTGTGGTCCATATTAGGTATGAAGTACTTCACCAAGATTATCTCCAAAACACTTGAAAAAGGCATCCAGAGTCTTCAGGAAACCACTTAACAACAAAAATTAAAATTTTATTTGTATTTTAACTATTTACTAGTTAATATCTTGGTTCATTATTTATTATTTACATTTTTCATCTTTCTCTAGCCTTTGGCAATTCTATTTGTTTGAAAATATCTATTGACTTTAATTTTCAGGAGTTGAAGTCTTTGAAAGAGCAATATGCAAAAATGGTAGAGAGATAAAACCCGATGCAATACCAAATGCAAGAAATGCAAGCTCTTTTGAAGACCTTTATTACAAATGTATAGGCTTGATAGATTTCACATGTAATAGTATCTTAACTGTGAACAATTAATTTTTTTGAGTCGACAGTTAATATATTTTACGTTTATTTGGAACGTTTATGAATGTAAATTATTTTAGAATCAATCAATATTTATTTTTTTTAAAAAATTAATCCCAAATTGTAGTCTTATGAAATTGAAAATCGTTCCAAAAAAATACATTTCAATTGTTCCTAAAACAATTTATAGGAACGTACTAAAATTGTTCCTAAAACATACACATTATGTATAGGAACGCCTAAAAAATCATTCCTATAAATACGAGTTATAGGAACGGTTTAAAAATGCGTGGCGAAATACTTATAGGAATGGTTTTGAACCGTTCCTATAAGTTTGGCCTATAGGAACGGTTCAGAAATCGTTCCTATAAGCTTGGTCTATAGGGACAGTTTCAAATTGTTCCTATAAACTTGGCCTATAGAAACACTATTTGGAACCGTTCATATAGGCTTGGCCTATGGGAACGGTTTTTTGGGCAGCATGATCATGGAGCCTATGGGAACGATTTTTTGGGCAGCATGATCATGGGTAGGAAAATCGTTCCTATAGCCTAACGGAACGACAGATTTTAGTACGCATGGAAAAATCGTTCCTATAGGTCTATGGTCATGATTTTATATGTTTTGAGAATATTTTTCGATTATTTCAGTAGGTCAAAAATATTGTAGTGAGGAGATACAAATCGGCTATAGAGACCAAGGCCAATTACTTGTACGTACTCAATACATACAAATACAAATATCCCCGTACATATTATTGATACTCTGGCTACCATTAATTAATTAATAAACCAAGCTACATAATTCATCCATTAATATTATTTATTTATATTAAAGCATGCATCATCACCTACATGATGGAGCAAGCATTAGGGTTGTCGTCACTGAAGCGAAGGCGAGAGTTGTCGTCGATGATGTGGTTGTGCGCCGGAGTCTGGTAGGACCCGTAAAAGTTGGCATAGTCGTAGCCGTGCTTGTAGTAATTGTACGAGTGCGGGTTCTCGACGTTGAAGATGAGGTGGTGCGCCGGCGTCGGGTGCTGCATGCGGTAGTATTCCTGCGTGTACACGATGTCGCTCTCTCCTGCTCCGTTCACCGGATACGGCCACAACACCGCCCTCCGCCCCGTCTTCCTCACAGCCTTCAGCACCTTCTTCTGCTCCACCCACCCCGTCACGGTCACCTTCTGCCTCGCCATGTCGATCTCCACATTATCCACCCCTGCAATCAATTTGCATTAAACATCCATTAATATATATCATTTGTTTCAATTGTATAATTCTTCTTCCTGATATATATATACCATTTAATTTAGAGAGGGTTTTTCTTATCTTGCTCTCGCATCCGGAGCAGTCCATGTGCACACACATCTCAACGATCTGCTCATCAACATAGAAATCAATATAATGAATGCATTACAACTATAGAAATACATGCAATTGAACTCATATATATTACAGTCATCTCGCAGCTCAAGTTGCGAATCTTCTATGTATGACTTCACTGCAGAAACAATGAAGAACATGTGTTGATCTTGCAGTATATACCAAGCTCAGAATTCAGTTGGGAAGATCTCTGTGAAGAGTGGCCCTCACGCTTCCCTTACATATATAGAGCGCTGGTTGGGGAATAATACCGATGACTTAAAGCTGAAGGAAAAAATCCATGGAAAAGGTAATTATAATTACCGTAATTCGTAAAGGAGAGATGCCTTCCCCAGTCAATTAGTGCAATAAATACGTGCATGCATAGCAGTGCGTGTGCGGAACACGACGGCGAGCACCGAAATCCGCCACTTAAATGGAGCCGCGTAGTCAGCGCGCCGACCGGTTATCTCGGCTGCGGGCGCGAGTTCGGGGTTCTGACCCTGTGGTGGTGGATCTCGTGTGCAAGTTGGAATAAGCAACAGCTGCGTGGTCCATCGACATCCCCTCCACGTGTGCTGCGGCCGAGGGCGGGGAAGGGATGAGGATGGCGAGATGTCACATCGAAGAGTATGCGGGTCGATGAGCACGAATATTATACTGTATTTGCTTTATTTATTCTTCAAAAGTTGGCCGCCACGACCCCACGACGCCACGTTGAAATATATCAGCGTCTTTATTGATTGATTTAACTATTTCTTTTTTGATAATTATATATTATTATACTTTGAATATTAAAATATATATTATTATATTTTAAGTTATTAATTTTTTTTTTCATATAGTCTATTAAAATATCATATTTTTTTCCGTTTGGCTCCTCTTTAATCCATGTCAGCATTTCATATTTGCACTTAACATCAAAAGTTAACGGAGAGACCAAACGAAAATAAAAATAATTTTTGAGGGACTAAACGAAATTTTTAAAAAAAACGAGGGACCAAACGAAAAAAACATGATATTTTGGAGGATCAAAAATATAATTAACCTAAAATATAATATGCTTTTCACGAAGGGGCGTTTGGTTGTCCGCAAGTGCAAATATTGTGAAAAATATTTACATGCAAAAGCAAATGCCCGTAAATAAAATTTGCAGCATATTGTTCGATTGTCCGTAACTAGAGTTGCAATTTCTATTTGCAAGTGTTTGGTTGGTTGCAAATTAAAGTTGAAATTACACTTGCAACTAGCACTTGCATATCTAATTCTTGCAATTTTGGCTCGGCCCAATATCCTGACACGATAGAATCGTGCTCGGACCGCCCATTATCATGCCTAGGTCGTTACCGAGTCGGTTCGATAAGGCCCGAACAAATTAATATTGGGCCAGCTCGATAAGGCCTGAATAAATATTGGGCTGGATCGGGCTTACAAAGTGTAGGCTTGGCTCGGCTTGATAGCCCAATAATAATTTTATTCATTATCAAAAATATCTTCGGCCCAATGCGAATTGCTAGATCTAGTAGGAGTAGTTCAACAGAACTTAGAATCAATAATAAGCAAATAGAGACAAAAGAGTAAATCTATCATTTTACTCAACAATAATTCATTGACTATAACAAAATCGATCTGACCCAGAATAATATTATTTTATATTACAAATCACCATTTAGCTTACTACAATATCATTTTATATTATATAATTATTTATCAAAATAAATTAATAATTTTTAATTATTGTATAATTTCGAAAAATATAAAAAAAATTATGAAATGACATCAGATCTAAAATCTAACACTATAGTCACGTTCAGCACGTGAAAATCTATAACTTTGGTATTTATCTCGTCTCCAACCGACAACTTTAAGTCACTCAAATTAATTATTTTCTAGGGAAAATTATACGTTTGTCCCTACAGTTTGCTCAAATTTTGATTTTAGTCCCCACACTTTATTTTCATTTAGAATTTGGTCTCTGCCGTCACATGAGACCTGAACCGAGTTGACGTGGATAACAGGTGTTGACTGGATATTGTTGACGTGGAGCTTGCAGGGACCAACTTTGTAAACTATGGGGATTAAAATCAAAATTTTGTAAATTATCAGGACTAAAATCAAAATTCGAGTAAACTATGAGGACCAAAATTATTATTTTTTCTAACAAGTACAAAAATTCACAAGATATTTTTTGATTTAATTATAAAAAAATTATAATATTTAAAAATATTAAAATTTAGCACACTTCAGTAATTTACGTTAATTTGGATGAATTTAAACAGACGTCATCATTATGCATCAGTTTTTATCCGTTAATTAACCTAATTTAGGATGAATTCCGTAGTGACTACAGAATTCGAAAACTTGCTCTCCTGATATGCTCATCTCTTCACTGATCATCTCATCACCTTCATTTTGATCCTAAATTTCACACTATAAAAAAATAGGGTATCACCAACAGACTAAATAATAGTCAAAAATCCGTTGGTAATACTTTTACGAACGAACTTTCTGTTGGTGGATACCTTGCTAGGTATTACCGACGGATATTACAACATTAGTTGGTAATACCAACGAATAAAAGCATCCGTTGGTAAACAACAAATATTTTTATCTGTTGGTATTACCAACAGATTTGTGTTTGTTGGTATTACTAACAGATTTGTGTTTGTTGGTAATATCAACGAATAGATTCGTTGCTAACATCCATAGTTATTACCAACGGATATACTTTCATTGGTAATATCAATTTATACCCTTTGGTATACCAACAATTATCCATTGGTAATTAATATCATTTGTATACATTTAATCTACTTTATGGTTAGCCAACTGTGAGTAGCACAGTTGGTGGTAACATGTTAAACGTTGCCTAGAGATCTAGGATTCGAACCCTAGTATTGTCACATATTATGACTTTCTATCTTTGTTATAAAAAAAATCTACTTTCTGGTTATCGAATTACACACATACATATCAAATTTCCTAATTATACAACCACTCATATTTTCATAACCAATCACACACATACATATTTAAGAAACCAAACTCACCAACTCATCTACCAAAATACATATATATAATCAACTCTTTCAACATATATGTGAAAATATTTTGATTAAAATCAACTGTTTGCATACATTAGTCAAAAACTGTTGGTATACATTAGTCAACTCTTTCAACAAAATACATATAAAACCAACTGTTGGTACATATTAGTCAAACTCCTTCAATTATCCAAATCAAGAAATCCCTCGACTCTTTGCATAAATTCATTAGTGGTGTCACCTGGATAAAACAAACACATAACGTACTTTAAATTAGCTTTCCATCAAGATAACAATATATTGAAGAACAATGATGGTGAACCATTGTAGCAAAATTGTAGCAAGCAAAAGAAAAGCTTACTACAAGAAACCCAGTTAAGTGCAAGGAATCACATAAAATAAGGTCTAATAAGGAATATAAAAGTAAGCCAAGCACAAAATAGATGTTGGCATTAGGTTTTCAACCTTAGTCTTAATCTCGGTTTTGATGATAACAAATATGAGACTAATGATTTTATTGAGAATATCTTTCAAGTTCCATATCAATTAGCGTTCGATGTCCTCGATCAGATAAATCGGAAGGACATTGATTGTCGCGCTCGCGTTCGTCGCGGAAGTTTCTCGAAGATCGACGAGTGCACCAAAGTCGCATTGGACGGGCTTAAAGATCAAATGAAAGCTCTCCATGTTGATGCTCGTTGAAAGCCGGAACCCGAAAATAAAGCGCGGAAGAAAAAAAGGGCTGAAATTCAATTCAGCCTAAGTTCGGTCGACCGGGCGATCGACCGAATAGGGTAAGGAAAATGGCACCAACCATTTCGGTCGACCGGTCGGTCGACCAAACAGTGCTGAAAAGAGGTAGTAGCTACTTTGGTCGATCGAGCGATCGATCGATCGAAGCCCAAAATGGGCAATAGCTCCGTCAGTCGACCAATCGGTCGATCGATCGACCTGCGGATTGCCGAAGACGCAGCTCACGTCGGTTGACCGATTGGTCGACCGCGCGAATGCGAGATCTAGGGATTCGCGTATGGGCGATCGACCCGTTGGTCGATCGCACACAAAGAGAAAGCAGCGGTCGAATGAATGGTCGATCAGTCGGTCGACCGACTAATCGATCGGCAACTGCAACAGATAGTTTTCTATCCGTTGAGCTATCGTTTCTTCGTGAAGGTATAAATACACCCTCATATATCTCATTTAACCTTCTTCCCTGTCAATTACAGATATTATTGAGCATTTTAAAGGGAGATTAAAGCCTTCCACAAATTGATCAACGACGCTCTGCTCTTTCCGTGAACATTCTCGCAAGCGCCCAGTCTTCTTCCTCAACTCAGGATTTAATTCGAGCTCATCCCCTTGACGAGTTGAAGGAGTGAAAAGAGCTGTGGTTTCTCTTTCATTTCTTAAGCTCTTTCGATTGTATTTTATCTGTTTATTTGAACTTGTTTTTCGTTGGATTTGTGCGTGAAGACCTAGGACTGTTAGGTCTTGAAATTGGGTGATAGCCTTGGTGTTTGAGGTTTAAATCCACCGATATAATTAAACGTAGTTTGCTAGGATTAAGTTGAGTTGTTCTTAGGTTGAGGTGGGAAAGTGCTCTCGGAAGGAAGGTGGGATACTTCCGAGTATTGAAGTACCTTCGGTTGGAGTGCGGAGACTTTTTGGTGCAAAGTCCTCGTTGTAAGGAATCTCATTAATCTAGTTAAACTAGTTTGGAAATCCTAAGCGGGATGCTTAGGTAGTGGAGTAGGCATTGGGCCGAACCACTATAAATCTTGTGTTTGCATTGTTATTTATTATTATTTGTGCTTAAATATTTATATCGTTTCTGCATCAAATCATTCAATCGAAAATTGCCTAAACGATCTAAGTAAACGATTAAAATCTAATTTAGACTAATTAATTTAGTTAACATACTATTCACCTCCCCTCTAGTGTTGTCATTTCGGCTTCAATTGAGAGTTAAGTATTTATTACATGTACATGTACATAGAACCGTGAACATCTACGTACATTGACAGGTGCCTTTGAAGAGCTGCGATTTTTCTGTCTCACGAATATCTACACCAAAAGATAACATATTTAAAAAATCCAGCAAATAATTTTTGCAGAGAGTTATAACCTTAGAGGAAAATATTTCAATGGCCTAATTAATAAGAAAGTTAATCTTCTCATCACTATCACATATTTGCATGAAGTCCTTTTCAAGTTCAAAAGGAAAATCCGAAATAACAATAATTTTACATGAAAATAAAAAGATGTAAAATGATAAATGCAACTACTTACGTTAGTAGTCAAGAATCATGTATATGAATGAGCCATTTGAATAACTTAATATCCATAATATCATCCTAAAAAATAAAAGTATTTGCATTTGAATACAGATGAGGTGTGCAACTAAACATGTAACATAAATATAGTAACTTGATCATAAATAGCATCTAAACTGTTTAACATTTGTGTTAATCAAACTGATATTTGAAATATATTGATAAATTCTAAAGGAATTGCAAGAAATTTCTAGTCTCAATCTTTGGATCAAGAAAAAAAAGGGAAATAGAGATAACATCAAGACCAAACCAAAATCTCATTTTCCAATAAATTTTCATAATGAAAGAGAAAACCAAACCAAAATCAAAATTCTAAAATAATTGAGAAATAGGAAGTCAGATCCCCTTCTTATAGCTAGTAGAGCTTAGAATTGCCGAAATAAGAGTTCAATGAATTTTTTTTCATGGGGCTAATAAATAATAAGCTAAAGATAAAATAAAACTAAAGCAAATTCAATGGCTGATTTAGTAACTCCTACTTAGAATTCTCATCATATCCTACATGAAAAGCTTTATAAATTATAGTTAAGTAGTTTATCTTGATTGGAGAGGTGTCCCGCAAACCCAACTTTATTTAACAACAAATTAAGAATTTTATGCAAAAAAGTATCATGCTTTCAAGTGATGGAAAGGAATGGAGTTTAATTGACGAGCTAAAGGTACGAGAAAGTCACGCCATTTATAAGGTATAAATGATAACGAAAGAAGGGTCATTGTTTACTCTAATTCCTCAAGTGCAACAAGTACCATGAAGAAGCAAATTGGAATATCCTAAAACTTGAGGATTTTAATTTTTGATATCTTGAAGGTCTCTAAAGAGGTGAAGATTGTGGATCGGAGGGATAGTCTAAGAGAACTAAACTGTTTATGCTAATACTCTTGCTAAGTTTTTCAACGGACTCAATGTAGTAGTTTTTTGCTGATTCTCAGAAAAAAGAGTTAAGTATCATTGACTTAATATTAAAAACCTGCTAAATAATAATTTAAACTGAATGATTAAAAATCTGTTGAATGATTAAAAACCTATTTATCAGCCAGAAATAACCAAACTCACTCTAATGATTAAAAACCTATTTATGTAATGATTAAAAACACTAATAATTCACTGATTTCAATCAGAAATCACCAAAGAAAAGTATCAAATCAAACTGAATCATTTGAGAATCATATATTTAAAGGAAAAAATATTTATCAATCAGAAAATATTTTGTGAAAGATTTTTCCATTGACAACCATGATTTTTACTATTAATATGAGGTACGATTTGGATTTTTGCTAGTTGTATATGAATTCCATCTACATGATATATAATACATGTAAAAAAAATCTGAGTTCAGAAACAACATATACCAAAAATGAATAATACTTATTACATAAATGCATAAAATTATATGCTTTAAAATTTTGGATTAAGCATCAGCAGTTACTCATTACTTTTAAATCTTTTTTTCCTTACTAATAAATCAGTGGAATCTCCGAAAGGACTACGTGTTGTTAGGCAAAGAGGGGAGGGTTGAGTTCTTTTCACAATAATCCAAATTGATTATTGTGTTCTCTTCTCCCTGTTAACCCATCTCGATTCATTGGACGCCAAGCCCACAAGAGTTACTTAAAAGCATATACCCAAATTAGAACCAAATTAACCAATATTTCTCTAACTTACCACAATAATCCATATTGCGCCCAGCACTTGCTCTTTCCTCCTCAGAAACCCCATCGATCGATAGGTGTAGTGATGTCCAAAAATAGAATGAAACAAAGACAACATATATACAAATAACAATAACTACAATAATAATAGTAATAATAATAAATTTGTATATGTATAAGTGTATAAGTAGGCAAAAGAACGGTGAGAACAAGATCAGTCTACAGAGAAAAAAGAACTCAAACCTAGGTGAGCACCGGCGTTTCGTGGTGAGGGGCGACATCATGAGGGAAGGCGACCACTTGTGAGTTCGCTGTAAGGGGAGGCATCACAAGGGAGGCTAGCATCGTCGGGTTCATTGTAGAGGCGAGCATCGTCGAGTTCACTTTGTCGCAGAGGGGAGGCATTGCAACGAAGGTTTGTCGCGCGAAGCAAGTCGGGAAATTTTCGGGAAAGGGCGATATTTCACGAGGTGAGGCTGCTGTTCTATATCTCCATGAATCTAGGAACTTTTGCTTGCATTGTATTATTTGGTCTACGTACCGGAACTGATAACATTCGAGATTATGCAGGATTATACACGAAAGATCCTTTTTTGGCTCTCTCTTCAGCCCTATGTCTCTTATCCCTAGGAGGTCTTCCTCCACTAGCGGGTTTTTTCGGAAAACTCCATCTATTCTGGTGTGGATGGCAGGCAGGCCTATATTTCTTGGTTTCAATAGGACTCCTTACGAGCGTCGGTTGGGAGAGGTGAGGCGCGGAATTAGGGCCAATTGGAAAATAAAAAGACAAATGGGTCGACCGAAGATAAATAGGAAAAAACAAAAAAAATTATTCATTTATAGACTAAATTACCAACCAATGTTATATCCGTTCGTAATTTAGTTGGTAATACCAACAAAATAAATATATGTTGTTGATAGTCTATTTTTTTGTAGTGTTAGGCGTCAGTTTTTATCCTTTAATTATCCTGATTTAGAGTGAATTTTGCAATGCTGCAAAATTCGAAAACCTGCTCACCTCCTCACTAATAACCTTCTCACCTCCATTTTGATCCTAAAATTTAGGCATTAATTTTTATCCGTTAATTACCCAGATTTAGGGTGAATTTCGCAGTGGATGTATAATTCGAAAACCACTCTCCCTAATGGTGACATCGGTTTAAATTCACCAAAATTAACGTAAATTACTGTAGTGTGCTCAATTTTTTTTAAAATATTATAATTATTTATAAATAAATTAAAAAAATATCTTGTGATTTTTTTTATATTTTTAGGAAAAATAATAATTTTGGTCACCATATTTTACTCAAAATTTGATTTTAGTCCTCATAGTTTATAAAATTTTAGTTTTAGTCACCATAATTTACAAAGTTGGTTCCTGCAGCTCCACGTAAGCAATGTCCAGTCAGCACCTATTATCCACGTCAGATCCGTTTAGGCCTCATGTGACGGCAGAGACCAAAACCTAAACGAAAATAAAGTATAGGGATTAAAACCAAAATTTTGAAACTATGAGGACTAAAACCAAAATTTGAGCGAAATATGGGAACCAAAAGTATAATTTTTCTTATTTTTAATACTTAAATTATTGCATTTGCAGCTAGCAATCTTGTATTGCAGGGACTTTTGAGGATGCAATTGTTTTTGCAGCCTACAAATGATATTAGAAACACAAGTTGTAAATACTAAACGTTGCAAAAAGCTTTTGCAGCCAATCAAACAGATTGATTTGTCCATTTGCTGCAAGTAGAGTTGCAGCATTTGCATTTGTGGGCAACCAAACATACTCGAAAGTCATCAATGATGACTAGTCATAGGAATGTTGTTGCAAATTGATTTTCATTTTATAATAATTTAAAAAAATTACAAAAATATTATTTACGATTGAAAACACAAATTATAACTTATAAAACACATTCAAACAATTACATACAAACAACATTAAATGCATATTAATACATATAAATACATCTACATATTTCAAACTTATGTATTTAAATTAAATATACAATTAAAACAAAATGAATGTACATAAAAAATATTAAAAATCTATACTAACTAATTGGCGGAGGTAGCACGTGGAGGTGTTGAGTCGACAACAATGAGAAATTCGTAAATTGAGTCAATGAGAAGGGCTTGCTAAGACTAGACATCAAAATACCACTACGAGCTATCATTTGCGTAAAAAAATCACATTCTTTGAATTGTTCGACGTTGATATATATTCCATTTTTCTTCTTTGAGTTGCAAGTTTGACCTCCAGTGTGACAATTCTATATTATCCCTATGTCCGAGATATTAATAGAATCAACTGTAGGAGGGGTTATTACTTCGAGTGGGCCAAGAGTTCGCACATTGCTGTTATATATATATATATCACCATGATCCCAACCAACCACAATATCAACTTGCATTGCAACATCAAACTTATTATACAATAAATGAAAATAAATATAATATCAACTTATGATGATGATAACAATCATCTAAGCAATGTAATCCAAAAGATCGTGTTGCTGACGATGTGTCCTCTAGAACACATCTACCAAAGTCGATCAATGGACCATCTCATCCTTGCTGACTCGTATCTATAAGTATACAAAACATATATTGACGAGCAAATAATGTAGCACTTGTACAAATAAACTAATCAATATATACTATAATCAATTAAAATGCAAATAATTATCATGCCCCAACTCAGGGTCACATGATCGGCCAGGGTATACGTGCTTATACCCCGCAGCCTAACCCATGCACATGTCAACTCATAAATAAACACAGCGAAAAGAATAATAGTTTTCATTATGAACGAGAAAACAAAATAGATTTCCGTTTAAGAAGTAAAGTTTTTAGCAAAGTATTTAAAGTGCGAAAATAAATAAATCAAAGTTCAACAGTTTGCTCTTAACAAATAAAATCTGAAGGAAAGACATGAATATCCCCAAGGGACTATAGTTCCAAAATACCAAATACAAGTGCATGACAAACTACCAAAGACTTGACTACGACCCCTAACTATGACTGCTATGAGATCAATGTGACTCCTTTGCCCTCCAGCCCTGCCAAGTGCTCCAACCTACATCAATGGTCAGGCTCTGCAAAAAAAAAAGTAAATAAACAAGGGTGAGTCCAAAAGGAACTCAGTGAGCGATTCTACCATCCCCCGCCACAAAACCAATCACAAAGATAAAACATACAATAATACACCTGTCTCATACAGGGATAATGCAACAAATGGTATAACTAGCTAGAAGACCATCCGGCCATCACATGCCAAAGGCTAACGATTCACTTAGCAGTGGAGAACAACGGGCCTCAGCCTATCCGTGTCATAAGGCAACAAATCATACTCAAGGGTTACAAGGATAATCGGGATTGACCAATCCGAGCTTATCCTGTAATAGAACCCTTAGATAAAGCACAAGAATAATCAGGATTCGTCCATCCGAACTTATTACTTAAATAGAGAAACTCGTGAACAATCAGGATTTGCCCATCCGAACTTATTCCACGAGAAACACAAGAACAATCGAGATTCGCCCATGTGAACTTGTTCCTTAAAGATATCGCAGGAATAATCAGGATTCGCTCATTCGAACTTATTCCTTAAAACAGTCGCATGAATAATCAGGATTTGCCCGTCCGAACTTATTCCTTAAACCCAGGTTGGAAATTAACTATCCAATCTTTCGGGTCAAGCCCGCAAACTGGCTCCTATCTGAGCCTCTCCGCTATTAATAAAAATATGACGCTAACAAGACCTAAGTCAAGTGTCTCCTACGGTGTCTTAGGGGTGTCCTTATTGGGAAACGTCGCAACACGATATGCCTGATTCCAACGCCTAGACCCGTAATATCATCAACCCATGAGGTTTTATTTCATACATAAAATCTATTTTGTTGGCTCTTAACAGATTATGCTGCCCCTTGAATTTTAATTATATAATTAAAATTTTTATTTGCCAAAATTAGGGTTTTATTTTTAGTTTACTGTTGAGCCCAGAACTAGTGCACCCAGACCGAATCTGATTTTCAAAGTGTGTCATATGGATCCAGACTATATTTTTTTAGTTAAAATGATAGGTTACACGACTATATTTAGTGAACTATACTCATCACAACATAGATTATCAAATTAACCTCCATAATGACAATTTCAGCATGTTGAGTTTTTAGCATATCAAGGTAATTAATTCAAAATTTACAGTAATTAAATTCTTAATTACTACTAAAACAGATTTATACTATTGAGATAAATCACATAAGGATTAAATCATATTTGTCAAACAAGACTCAAGCTTCATAATCAAGACCCAAATCAAGAACATACATTGCATCAATATTAAATCCTTTCATAAGTAAAGCATGATTAATACGTTGAAATCATAGATTTAATTACAAGATATGCATTAATATCATGGGAGCCTAATAAGATAAGCAATCTAAGACATATATCCCAAAACGAGTAAGAATATTCTCTTAGGCATTTCATCAAACACCTTGAGAGCACTCCTATTTCCACCTTGGTCAAGCACCACTAGGGTAGTCCTAGGGCTGTCGAGCCACAAAGGGGAATCTCGAGCCCCCTCCATCATATCGACACATGAATTCGGCGATAAAAATTCAGGAATTGACGTAAAATCAACAAGAACGTCTCAACGTCCAAATCGGCTCAAGAACACGAGAAGAATTTCAAGAAAAGGAGGGGTAAAACCACTCACTTGATTAGGAAGAAGAAATTAGGAAAAAATTTCAATCGGCGGCCTCCGAATATAGCCTCAAAGAGTGCGACGGCAGCTCGGTTCCATAAGGGACAACGGGCGGCTTGGCTTCCAAAGGAGAGGAAAAGAGAGAGGGGGAGAAGGGCTCGGCTTGGCTTGACTCTTCTCCTCGGCGGCTGACCTTTGAAGGCGGTGGCTCCAAGAAGGGGAGAGGGGCGGCTCGGTTGCTCCTCTCTCCAAAAATTATGTGCGGCTCCAATAGGGAGCCGCATGCCTATGGGGGGGGGGGGGTATAATTCCCTCCCCAAACTCCCAACTCTTATCAAATCCGCATCCGCCTCGAGTTTGAATCCAATCTGCTAACCCGTATCGACTTAATTTAACTCATGCTCCACACAAGCATCAAATCACAAACACACTCTTGCAATACAATTAAATAAATCGAGCAAATAAAATGTACAATCCATAATTTACTTACCCAAGCTCTCAAGCTCGCATCGGATCATGAGCTGATTCGGCTCAACCTCGAACTAGCCCGCTAAACCGGCAACACAAAATAGATAACAAAAATTAAAAAAAATATCTCGAATATTATAATAATGTACGTACATCTTATCATCACCCCATTATGGATGACAAAATTGACCCACCTGTACGGCGGGCCACCAAGCCCTTGATCCCAAACATGCAATTTTGTGATGCAGTCCAGGATGCCTTTTTTTTGCCACAAGTGTTAAGCCTGTAAAAGAAATAATTAGATTACTACAAGTGTTTATAAATAATAAAAAAATAATATAATATATTTTACCTCAAACTCACATCGTATCAGATCCACATGACATCATTACACGTGAGACCATGCCCTAAAAAGAAGGGACAATTAGTACTCGTTATACAACAAGTACTTCCTCTTGATCAAACATGCATATATAAATTTGAAAGAAATTAATATATAGCTACTGCATTGTAATAATTAATTAAATATAGATTACCTCTCACCACACACACTAATAAGTCTGCGTGGTTGTCCCTTTAGTGGGACGAGAACATGATAGTTAGGCACACAAGGCCTACACGTATCCATGATGGCGTTGGACGTCGAGGAAGTTGGTAGAGGCGGATGGGGTTGAGTTAACGGCAAAAGCAGGGGCAGGATTGTGCTCGTTACATTATATCAACATTACGTGAGAATACAAAGTTAAATGACAAATCAAGTTACTATCATGCATAAATTATTTAAAGCTAAACTTGTATTACATTAAATGTATGTTTATTTTACAGGATAATAAAAAATATAATAAAAAATGAATTATTATTTATTATTTATTTAGTACATAAATTAAAAAAATAAGTATAAAATTAATATTATATTTAATATATATCGAATTTAAAAAATTTATATTTAATTCATTCTCATTTATTGTTCAATTCAATCATATTTTATCTAATAAAATAAATATATTATTAAGTGTGATCGCCTACGTTATCATCTAAATAATTATCTATTTTTTCATCATTAGAAGTATATATTATATTCATCATCGAAAATGTCACTCCTAAAAATTCAATTATTTGTGACGACATAGTTGTGGTTGCCAATGCGATAATTCTGCGACCACTCCGGATTGGCGTCGTCATCTAGCAACAGCATTGTGATTGTCTGATATGCCGTCGCTGTTGCGACAGCACAGTGACTAGGGCTGGCAACGGAGCGGATACGATGCGAATACGGATTATCCGTATCCGCACCGCACTCCATATCCGCCCATCCGTATCCGCACCATATCCGCCACGGATGTGAATATGGATATCCATATCCGCACCGCTTCAAATACGGATATCCGCACCGCATCCTTATCCGCACCGTATTTAATAAAAGAATATTAAAATATTATATTTAATTAAAAAAATTAATAAATTACCAATTCATTGATCCAAAATAAATATATAATATACTTCAAAATTCATCTTGACATGAAATTACCATAGAGCTCTTATATATATTAATAACTTATATGGGCAAAATAGTAATTCAGAGACGCGGATAGGCGGTGCGGATACGGTGCGGATACGGTGCGGATATAAGTTTTTTAAATCCATATCTGTATCCATATCCATTTTTACTTGCGTATATGGATCGGATACGGTGCGGATGCAGCTTTTAGTTAGCGGATACGGATAAAATTGTCACCCCTAACAGTGACTGCTTTGCGACGACAATGTGCGGTCGCAAAGCCTAATATTTATCCCGCGAAATTTTTTTCTTCTCCCGCTCATTACCCGTGAAGCCCTAATTAACTATTTCCGCTTCCCCCAATTTCTACTGCGTCCGAAGCTTCTTTTCCTCTGATTTCTACTGCTATCCGGATATCGTGCTTATATTTCTTTGATCTGATTTGTTTTTGCTGCGAACCCTCCTCCGCGTCGATACCGCCCACTCCTCGCTCCTCCTCGTGGAGCAACTCTTCAACCCGCCGGCTGTCTAGTGCGCCATGGATGAGCTTGTATTCGAGGAACTCGGCTTCCGCTCTTTGTGCGTCGCTGACTCTCCCTCCCTCGTCCACCTCTACGAGGCTCGCCGCCGCCACTCCCGTTCACAGTATAGCCTCGTCGTCGACTGTGGCTTCTCCTTCACCCACGCAGCTCCCGAGGTTCACAACTTCACCCTCAACTACGGGATCAGGTGCCTCGATCTTTGTGGCAAGGCACTCACCAACTAACTCAAGGAGCTCGTCTCCTACCGCTCCGTCAACCTCATGGATGAGACACTCATCATTGACCACGCCAAGGAGAAGCTATGCTTCGTCTCCCTCGATGTCTCCCGTGATCTTCGCCTTGCCAGGTAATTTGCTGACTCACTGACTTTTTCTTCAACATTTCGTCTTGAAGACGCCCTATCCACTGGTTTTCCTACCTTTTTTGGGGCTGATCCTGATGCCGCATCCACAGGTTTTATTTTCCTGGTTCTATTGCCTGCATCGTCGATTGAGTGAGAACAATCAGTACTACTACATCCTCCATGATCTTATTGATGATTTTGATTCTTATTTTCTGCCCTCACTAGCTTTTGCTTTCTTCCTAATTCTTAGTATGGCAAAGTTCTGAGGTTTATTTTGGTTTATCATCCGTATCATACCTTCTATTTGTAGTCTATATGAGTTGTTTTTAACAAATTCGATTTTCCAATTTCCATTAATTTATTTTTAACAAGTTAGAGGACATTAAGAGGCTTTTATATGGCTAGTGCATGGTCTTCTCTTGAAATGTTATTGATGAAGACAAAGAACGTCGACATGGCATACATGAGGGTAATATTAAACAACTTTAAGAGCTTCAGTTGGATGTCCAAACAAGAAAAGAGGTTAAGTGGGTTTAGTTTTGGTATTTGACATAGTATTTCTCCTTGATGTACATATTGTCATTTAGCATATGAATGATAAATAGATGCTGAAAGCCAAGTTAATCTCACAATGGTATCTTTTGGTTGGGATTATCTAATGATTATGGTAAAAAATGTGCTCTATACAGCGAAATATTCTAGGTGCGATGCTAATATGTGGTAATTTGCATCCTCTTGCATTTGCACTTAAGGTTGTTCTTTGTGCCAGTGATCCTCCAAACGATAATGAAGTAAGTAACTTTATAGTGATACTGGCATGTGCATGTCATGCTTCTTTCCTTCCGCGTAGGTGTTGACTTTGAATTTCGTATTATGTAGGAGAACATGGGGAAGACCCCTAGTTCCGCCAGACATACAAGAGGATGTAATTGCAAAAAGTCACTTTGCCTTAAGAAATACTGTGAATGTTATCAGGTTGTTGAATCATATAGATTTGTTTATTCATTTTGTTTAATTTCATCTTGACTTATTTCTTATTTAGTGTTTTTTTTCCTGCAGGCTGGTGTTGGATGTTCATTTGGATGCCGATGCGAAGGTTGTAAGAATACCTTTGGTAGGAGAGATGGTAAGATTTTGAGCTCCACTTTTCTTATTATGTCTTTTGATGATTATACTAATGAGTAAATTGCATATCCACCTCTTCAAGGTTCTTGATACCTAATGAATATGATGAACAGGTAAATTTTCATTCAGTGGCCGCAGCTTACATCATATTGGTGATACACTGAATCCCTACGAACAAGTGATCTCCATTATTGGACGAACCTTATCAACATTTGATGAAGACAACCTGATCCCATGTTTTGGTTTTGGTGATGGTAAGGTTATATGCTATTAGAAACTTCTTTAGAAATCAAGTCTATCACTATATTATATGTTGTATATGATATCAAACATTTGTTTTTGGCACCATCCACTCATGACAAGGATACATTTGTTTTGGTTTCTATCCAAATGGCAGACCATGTGATGGATTTCAAGATGCTCTAAGACGATACAGAGAGCTTGTTCCTAATTTGAGACTGGCTGGTATTTGTACTTCCATTTTATTTATCTTAAGTTGTTGCTAGTATTTCACGTATCAGTTACTGAATGCTTTTATTTACTTCAATCCAGGTCTAACTTCTAAAAAGAAGTTGCATGTGTCTGTGTCTAAAGAGAAGATGCTGGGTAAAAGTATCAGCAAAAAAATTCATCTAATCGCTCAACTCTGTATCTTTAGTATAAGTACTAGCAACAAAAGATAGTGGGGAAATTTTAGAAAAGCTTGTGACATCAATAATTGCATTTTTTCCCACTTTTTCTAGTCACTTCTCTCTTTTGTTCATTGATTCTAAACCCAAAACATGAGGTCTAATCCCTTTTCAAGTAATATGCATCATTACAATACTTATTTTGAGAAAGTTTGCACTTTCAGGATGAGTTGGGTATAAAAAGTTTTGATTATGAGCTGATTGGTTTACTAGCATTGGTAGAATTCTTTGTTGTAATCCATCTTCATATCAATTTTTTCCCCTTAATTTATTTAATAATGTATTTGGCAGCCAAAGATGATTTGACCTTGTACATAGTGCAATTTTGAGAGAGTGACATTTCTATTCCTGTCAACATAATGTATGGAACTTGCCTTATTCACTACTTGCAGGGAGGTACATCTTTGGTACATAGTACCTAATGAAATAAATGATACTTCCTTATTTCAAGAATATATGAAAATTCTATTTCCATGTGAGAAAGAAAATGTTCGATATATGAAAGGAGAACTGCATAAAAAATGTGCTCTACTTTCTAGAGTATTAGTCAGGACTACTCTTTCAAGATATATGTGCCATTTTCTTTCTCCATTATGATTTAATTTAATGTGGAAAAATGCACATATTCAAGTCTATGATGGAAACATCCTAATGTAAATGTCACATATAAAAATTGTAGACATCATTTAAATTGTTCATATATATCTATCTTCATGTTTATCTTCACCAATAATGCTCTAGGTGATACCTTTATGACCTTACCTATCTCAAGTTGTTAATTTTGCTTCCTCTGGTTGTGTAAAATTGGAGATTCTTTCACAAGTTTTGGGTCAAAAATGGTGCACCCTAATTCAATTGGAAAAGATGTAAGACATATTGGCAATTAATATCTTTTTACTAGACTAATCTAAATAAAAAAAATATTTTTTATTTTTTAAAAAACAAAATTGATATCTGTTATGGTTTTGCTATCGCTACGGCCGTAGCAGAAGATTATCTTTCTACAGTTTTGCTACTGCGGTGGCGATAGCAAATACGAGATTTGCTACAGCACTGTGACGGTTTAGCCGTAGGAAAGTCGTAGCAAAGTCGTCGCTATATTGCGACGGCAAAATCTGTCGTCGCTATATTGCGACGGCAAAATCTGTCGTCGCTATATTGCGACGGCAAAATCTGTCGTCGCTATATTGCAACGGCAAAATTTGTCGTCGCAAACTTTTTGTGATGCGATCTTCAGTGATGAAATTTTGCAACGGCCTCCGGCGGTCGTAGAAGGCCTTCTACGATGGTTTTGCTACCGCAATAGCCGTCGTAGAAGAGCAGTTTTCTGGTAGTGTGTCTTCATCATCATTACTCGATTGCTCTAATTTACTATTGTCGTAATTAATCTTCTTCATATTGTGTTTCTAATAGAGGATAATCATCATTGTCCTCGTCTTAGTTCTCATCTTCGAGCACAAGACTTACTATGGGAGGACATTCTTCATAATGTGTTCCCAATAGAGGATCATTCGATCTCTTAATTGAAGTCAATTGCAAAATTGTGTGTTCTTGTCCTATTAGGTTGGATCAATTCTTCGTCTTGCTTTCGTCTTACGAATTACATGTCAATCTAATATATCATTTCTTGGGAATGGATACTAAGTATAATATGCTTGTTAGGCTTGGACTATCAAAATAAAAGGCTCATTTAAAGCCAACTTTGATTTGCTGTTGTTAGGAAATTATGGGAATTTCTTGCATGATCGACAAAATCCAAACCCGACGAGAGAAACGAAAAATTAAATCCGAAACCAAGATTGCGAAAAATAAGAGATAATGGTTAGTGTGGTTTGAAGATGACGAGGTATCGTTCCTATGTTCACGGGGAGAAGAATGAGACAAACTGTATTAACTTAGGAAGAGAATACAATCGCAAAAAGATCATATATAGCAAAACCTTTCATAGTAGTACTCAAGCTTTGCTATTGATTGAACTCTTCACAATGCTTTTTGCCTTCCGTCTTTTCCCCAATGGGCAATGGTTCTTCTATTCACGGTATTAACCACACGTTCACACCCTCTGTCTTAGTGCTGCAAGCAAAAAAGAGCTGCCAATTTATAGGCGAAGTGTTGAGGCCGATTCGCGTTCTGATCTCAAAATCTTTGGTGGAGGAGGAGTTCAACATGGAAAAGATTTCGGCTCTACTAGTAAATTTCGGCTAAGATGCATGATGGAGAAGAAAACTCGATCCCAATGCGCTTGATCCGCCAAGAGAGGTGGTAATGTGGCTGCCGAGATATCAGGTGTGAAAGCTATGCAAAAGATACTGTCCCAAGAAGACCTATTACGATGGATCGAGTTTTTTTCCTCCAAGATGTTGTGCCATGATAGACCGAGTTATTTTCCAAGGGCTGCAGAGAGATGAGATCCCAACTGGTCGAGATCCTTGGACGTAAGAGGACGTGTGGGTCTTAATCCTCATGGAATTTCAACGAGGATCCGCCTAAAATTTTGTTGGAAAAATAGTGAATCAAGTGATGGCTGCAACCGCCTCTTTCCTCTGTTCGAAAGGTCTCCTTTTTTCGTGAGAAGAAATGGGTGATTGGCCAGCATAAAGGGACTTGCTGGGGCTCGGTCAAAGTTAATAAATGATTGCTGCCCACATGAAGATGAAGGTTTCACACTAGGCTTCAAAAGACTCGAATGAGCAATGACTAATAAACAAAATCTCAATGGCCTTTATTATGTAACAAGGGCCATAAAAGCCTATTCTAGGCGCTGGACTTCAAGGCCCATGATTCCATAAAACATGATTGATTCTGATTAGGCCTAATTGAACATGGTTCAATCAGATTAGAAAATTGGTTCAAATATATCTTGATCAAATCAACTTCAATTTTGGGTCTAGTCGGGCTCGTTGGATTCAATTAAGACCCAATTCAACTCAACACCTAACAGTCATTCACGTCAACAAACTTAGAGTTAGGATAAACCTTAATACCCTTATCACTAGTGTCGAACTAATGACATTTAAAACTAGAGTAATTACCTAAATATATTCTGAACTATACACTTTGTATCATTTGTGGTTAATTCTTTCATTTCACCAAATTGTATCTCGTACTTTGACATTTGTCTTTATTCTAGCCTCCTGTTAAGTATCCGTTAGCAGTCCCGTTAAGATGATGATGTGACTTTTTGATGTGGATTAATTTTTTTTTAAAAATGATTAAAAAAACCATGTCACTTTATATTCAAATAATATAAAATAATATTTTTATAAAATTACCTGAATATATTCTGAACTATGCATTATGTCTCACTTGTGGCCAATTCTTTCATTTTACCAAAATTTATCTAGTACTTTGATATTTGTCTCAATTCTATCATCTCATAAACTATATGTCGACAGTCCCATTTAAAATAATATTTTTTATTAAAAAAATAAAAGAGATCTCCACGAGCAAAAATAGGAGCAAAGCGGCGAGCCTACAATCTCCTCCACTGCTATCTCTGGATTCCTCCTCTTCCCTATTATTTTACTCGTTGTTGTCATCCAGATTGTTCATGGTCTGAAGATCTCTGCCTTGAAGTATCTATTGGGTGGAATGGCCACACTAGAGGGGGGTGAATAGTGTGTTAACTAAACAATTAGCCTAAATTTAATTTTAATCGTTTCTTAGATTACTTAGGCAATTCAAGAATCGAGAAGTAAGCGGAAGCAAGATATATAAATGATAAGTAATAAGAAATGCAAGGAACACAATGCTATCATAATTATTTGTAGTGGTTCGGCCCCAATGCCTACTCCACTAAACAATTAGCCTAAATTCGATTTTAATCGTTTCTTAGATTACTTAGGCAATTCACGAATCGAGAAATAAGCAGAAGCAAGATATATAAATGATAAGCAATAAGAAATACAAGAAACACAATACTAACACAATTATTTATAGTGGTTTGGCCCCAATGCCGACTCCACTACCTAAGCACTCCGCTTAGGATTTTCAAACTAAGTTTACTAGATTATATCGTTTCCCTTACAATGAGGACTTTACAACCAGAAAGTCTCCGTTCTCAAACCGAAGGCACTTCCACACCCGGAAGTATCCCACCTTCCTACCGAAAGCACTCTCTCAGCTCAACCTAAGGGACAACTAGAACTAATCCTAGTAAACTATGCTTACACAAGTGGCTTTACACCTTCTACACCAAGGATACCACTCAATTACAAGACATTACACTAGGTCTTCTTATACGTTCAAATACAATGAAATAAATCACAAAAATACGCAAGTAATGGAGTAAATAAATAATACAATAAATACTTAGCTCCAAACACGAGTCCTAGTTCCTCTTGATGCCTTAATGATGAATCGTTCAAAGCTTGAAGGCAAGATCAAGGATGTATCTTGGAAATTAGGGTTATCAAGAAGATGACTCAAGAAAAGCTTTAGAATGATCAAGAATTGGCTCAATAGAGGCTTGGATCAATTGTTAAGGAGGCTTAATGAAAGATGAAGAGGAGTATTTATAACCCCTTAACCAAACGACAGCTCAACGGGCGGAAAACTAGCAGTTTCCGCCATTCGATAGCTTGCCGGTCGATCGTCGATCGACCGCTGGCTTTCTGTGCCTTAAACACTTTATTCGCGCGGTAGACCGACGGGTTGACTGAATGAGTCGCGATATTGCGATCCGCAATTCGGTCTACATATCGGTCGAGCGACGTAAGCACTGCCAATTTTTGGCCTCGGTCGGTCGATCGCCCGGTCGATCGAAGTAGCCACTGCCAATTTTTGGCGCTATTCGGTCGACCGAAATGGCTACTGCCATATTTTCTCTACATTCGGTCGACCGACAAGTCGATCGAACCTAGGCTAAACTTGATTTTTTCAGCCTTCTTCTTGCGCGCTTCATTTTCGGGTTTCAGCCTTCAATGTGCGTCAACTTGGAGAGGTTTTCATGTGTTCTTTAGACTCGTCTAAGACGTCTTTGGTGCACACGTCGATCTTCGAGAGATTTCTACGACGAACCCGAACGCGACGATCAATGTCTTTCCGATTTTTCGATTTCTCCTATATTTACGATCGAAGACATCGAGCGCTAATCGATATGGAACCTGAAAATATTTCTCAATGAAACATTAGTTCCATGTTTGTTATCATCAAAACCGAGATTAAGACCAAGGTAGAAAACCTTAGGCCAACAGTATCGTCTCTCCTTCGTCTTTTACCTTCATTCTCCTCTTGCTCGCCCCTTAAATACCCTTGCGCGCTCTCAGTCTCCGCCTCCGACAAAGATACCCGAAAGCCTCCGTCAAAGCAATTAAGAACCTGAGTTGGATTGGGATTTCGAGTCTAGTTGCAAATTGATATGGAGGATGGTGGCATTTACTTTAATTACGTGTTGAGATCCTTGATTGCTTTGCTCACAATAGCACAAAAGATGGACTTTGATTTATCTTTGTCTTTTCTTCATTTGGAAACAAAAAGAGAGAATTTTCAGAATTGATGTGTCTAATGTGCATTTGCATGAGAAAAATAAAGGCGACAAAGAGAGATGGCAAGGAATCGCCGGAATCCGGGAGGATGAGGAAATGGAGCAACATAGCCCAATGTCGGTAATAGACTTCCCCTTCGAAGAAGATGACAACGAGGAAGATGACACCTGCGACCTCGCATCAAGTTCCTTCCGTCACAACCTCACCAAGCTCAAAAGTAAGCCACTCGACTTGAGTTAAATTCTTATCTGTACATCATCATGTCACGTCAGCACACTAGAGGTGAGCATAGAGAAGCTCCTCATGGACTTCTTCATCCACAAGCTCTCACACGACGACAACAATGGCGGTGCATTACACCGGAGGCTCTTGGCGGAGGAAGAGGAAGAAGCGTTGCTAGGAAGACATCTCCAGGTCGGGGGCGAGGTCGGAGACATCATCATGTTAAGGGGGTTGCTAACAAATAATTGACGGGAGGATATAATTGAGACAATGTCAAAGTACGAGATACAATTTGATCAAAGTACGAGACACAATTTGGTCAAATGTCTTGCCTAAAGTCGGGGCGATGCGGTCCAGCGCGTCTCCTGGTCAAGTGTGACTCCGACAGGAGGACCTGCAAAAGGCACTCTTACGCTCAAGTAAAAAAGGATTCCAGGTGAGAGGAATATAAATTGGAATCTAAATATACCTAGTGTGCGTCGTGTCCATATATAGTGCATGATGAGGGATGTCTGGCGATAATGCCTCCTGGAATCTAATATGGATATGCTCAGAATAGGTCGAGTCTGATTCCAGAGATGTCTGGTTCATAATTGACGAATCCCTCGTAATTAATGAGGACAGAAGTGTCCTTTGTATGATCTGGTGGAGCCCCCAGACTGAGTAGTGTCTAGCTTGATTTGAGTCTGATTCATGAGTGTGAGAGCTTCTGGACCTAATTTGGTCGGGCCCAAAGTGTTAGTCCAGTCCATTATATATATGAACTGGTTAACCATGGATGTTAATTGATACTAAAAACCCAAAACTAAAATCAAAAATAAAAAATTTTAAAATAAAAACCAAAATCGAAATCGTCAAATCGATTAATCGAAAAATTCAGTTCGGCTTCGGATCGATTTTCTGATTAACTGAATTTTCAATTTCTTTTGGCTCACCCCTAGAAGTAGGGCTGTTCACGAGTCGGGTCGGGTCGAGTTTTGAAGTAAAATTTTTTGAACCCGATCCGACCCGACCCGCTCGAAATCGGATCGGATCGGGTCGAGTAATCGGGTTACCCGATAAATATAAACTAAAAAAATATTTTTTGAAAAAAAAAATTAAACGCCCGAATCTTTTCAAAAACAAATCTTGGGAAGACAAGCAGTAGCCACTCGAGTTGTTGCTGCTCCTTGGAAAGAGGCGGCCCACGTGACCGCCTCTTCTCCACTACCTTTTTGGAAGACGTGGGCTGAAATGATATTTTTTAAAAACTTGAAAAATTAATATTTTTTTTAAATAATAATAATATTTAATTAATCGGGTAATCGAATAATCGGGTCGGGTATCGGGTAATCGAGTTTCAAAACTTGAAATCGGAGACCCGACCCGATTATAGTCGGGTTTGAATAAATTGAACCCCGACCCAACCCGATTACCCGACCCGACCCGACCTGATTAATTCGGGTCAGGTCAATTTCTCGGGTTCATTTGGTCAGGTTTGACCCATGAACAACGCTACCTAGAAGACATTCCATATGCCAAGCCAATAAATAATAGACATTCTAATCAAACTTATATAAATGTAGGCCATAATGTATAAACTTGAAAAGGTTAACCAAAATCGATAAAATTTGAAACATTAGACCATAAGTGGTAATTAGGAAAATATTTGACCATATTTGTATAGTAACCCTTTTATAAATTAAATTTTAAATATAAGAAAATTCTAAAATTATTATTGAAAACAATAAATAATAAATCAATATTAATTGTTAAGTATGCTAAAAAAATACTTATGTCCTTATTTGTCATTTTATACCTTCAAGCATCCAACAATTAATAGCTAATAATTAATAGTTTTAGATACAACCCATTGTCAACTTTTTAAGCGAAAAATGAGCCAGTCACATTGGAAAATATTTTAAGAAAATATCTTGCTGATTTAGGGTTTAAACATGCAAATTTGGCACATTAGCAACAAAAGAAGATAACTGCAAGTATATTTAGTTGCATGCGACTACAGTATATACACACTTCTCATATTTCTCGAGTAGAAATCCATATACCTTGAGGTGTGTTTACTGAGGCATAATGAACATACATGAGATGATTTTTCATGTAATACTTTAAATAGAGAAAAAATGTCTCTTTGTTATTTATGTCAATGGAAGGAAAATACATGTAGTTGCCACTTGAATTATACACTTGAGCAAAATAGATGCACACAAACTATGAACAGTTGTGAACCAACTGTTTTAATTCCTTGACAAGTAGAAAATAGCACACATAATACCAGAAAAAGAAAAGCGTGCATTTAACCAGTGTTCCTCATGCCGGCCGCAATGCCCTTCATTGTCAAGATGAGGGTGTCTTCCAGCCCAGGAGCATATTCGCTTGTAGGATTCAGTTTCACCAAATCTGCTGCAGAGTCACTAGAATCCACATCCTTCAATTTAGAGGGGCTCACGTTTACATTGAAGTTAGGGTCTCTCATTCTCTTCAGTGTAAAAGCTTGGCAGACGTTTAGAGTTGTTATGTAAGCATGCCGAAGCCGCAACCTTTGCTTCAGATATGGATCACCTTCAAGAAGATCTTTGTGGCCAGCAATCTACAAGAGTTTGTATAGGTCATGCATCTTCTCGAAAAGTTCATAAAACTAATGAAGAATGAAGAGTAATGTTCAAAACATTCTTTTGTTTAGTTGGTGAGTATTTTAACAAAGCACAAGTTGCCTAAAATTTTCAAACAAACTGAAAAGCAGTACTGCATTAACTACAAGCCCTGGTTCTAAATTTTATTCCGTGATTGCCTGTTCGATAGAGGGTCAGTTAAATATGTCATATTAATATTTTTGGTGGTACTGGGCACCACGGGTTGACGTGTTGGTATATACCAGTTTGACAATTTACAAAACCAGTGCGTACAGCTATTTTAGACCTTGCTAAAATCTGATGAAAGATAAGCATATAGAACTCACCTGAAGAAGAAGTTGTTTTGTCTCTTCATAATTGGCCCTTAGTCTCTCCCCAAACGGCCATAACTCTTCAGAAACAAGTAGTTTGTCATACAATGCTGCTATTCCTGGATCTCCTTTTGCGAAGACCATCTCAACCAGATCAATTGTAACCCTGAAGAAGGGCCATTCCTTGTACATCTCCCTAAGTGTCTGGAGATTTCTGATGTCCTTGTCTAGGACATGCTTGAAAGCTGCACCAAAGCCAAGCCATACTGGAAGGTGGAACCTCGTCTGGGTCCAAGCAAAGATCCAAGGAATTGCACGAAGAGTTTCTATTCCCCCACTAGGCTTCCTTTTGGATGGACGACTACCAATGTTCATTCTGCCATATTCTGTTTCAGGTGTGGCCTGTAGATTTAAAAACAATAATATTTACATCTTGATGAAAATACTGTTTCTTTTTGTGAACTAATGAAATAAACATGTGAAGTATTCACTGAAACAGTTTGCTATTTTTCAAATTTTATCTGACTGTTGAAAGTGCTAGACATTTGGAAATGTACATCACGCAAAGGAATATGTATCGTATTACATGATAGACTGAAGTCACTGAACTGGTACAAGAATGAGAAAAAAAACCTGAATTGAGAAATTAACCACCAAAAAACAATAAAGAACATCTTGAACAAAGTTAACGTTGTCAAACAAGAGAATTCAAAGTTAAGATCAACCCTAACGTTGTCAAACAAGAGAATTCAAAGACCAGATCAACCCTAATAGTATTCCACAATATTATTCCCAAGATTACAAATCATATATTAAAACCACAAATATCCTGAAGAATCACGTAGACAAGCATAAATTCTAAGAGGACTATTTTATTTAACCAAAAGTCTTCAACAGAAGTACTTCTCTGAAGCATAACATGAGAAAGACTACTTACCAGTCGGAAGTATTCAACAAAACGTGGTTCCTTGAAAACTATTGACCGATACTCTTCTGTGGCCACTATGGCCATCTCATCCATGAGCGCACGCCATTCTGGCCTAGGTGATATTGGAGGGTGCATTCCATGTTCAAGAGTAGCTGCTGTAAAACGTTGAAGTGTTTTAAAGCACAAGTGCTCCTCACCAAATGATTGTTCAATAACTTCACCTTGAACTGTCACGCGAAGTGATCCATTAATTGTTTCCGGTGGCTGTGACAGTATAGCCAGATGTGTAGGACCACCTCCTCTTCCAACAGTACCACCTCGGCCATGGAACATTATCAATTTGATACCATATTCCTTAGCAACCTTTACAAGCTCCTCTTGAGCTTTATATAACTGCCAAGCTGCAGAAAGACGACCAGCGTCCTTCCCTGAATCAGAATAACCAATCATGACTTCCTGCTTTCCGTTAATCCTGCTCATATACCAGTCTATTGAAAATAATCGGGCCATAGCAGCAGGAGCTGCCTCAAGATCTGCAAGTTTTTCAAATAGTGGCACAACCCTCAATGGGTTCTTTACATGACACTCACGTTGCAGGAGTTCCACTGCCAGCACGTCTGAAGGAGCAGTTGCCATCGAGATGATATAGGCCCCGAAACTATCACAAGGAAGCTCTGCTAGGACATGGAATGTCTGCAAAACATCAGCAATTTCCTCAGTTTGTGGAAGGTCAGGACCAAATAAAGGACGCTTGCCCCTTAGTTCACGTAACAACCACTCCTGACGTTTTTCCTCAGACCAATCATGGTATGACCCGATTCCAAGATAATTTGTGACAGCATCAAGAACATCACTGTGCCTGTCAGATTCTTGCCTAATATCAAGTCTCACAAGAGAAAAGCCAAATGTAGATACTTGGCGCAAGAAGTCAAGAAGGCTTCCATCAGCAATAGTTCTATCACCACAGGAGCAAAGTGACCTGTAACAAAGCTCAAGCGGTTCCAGAAGCTACAAACACAAATGAAATAAAATTAAGCAAATAATACTTGATCACTAGCTAAAAGAAACATCTTTTTATATGCATATGCAATGAAGAGAAAAGCACCTAAATATGCATGCATCTATTGAACATAACATTTGTGAAGATAGATGCAGATATTATACAAGAAAGATGGCTGCTGACTGCATGAAGCTAGTGCCAATGCAAAATTTATAGAAGGTTAAGTATAGATAAGGTTATCTCCATATGAATGCTTCTTTTTCTCATTATGAACTCATGATACACAATCTACTAGGGAAAACTTCCAACAATCCCTGTCTTTAATATAGTCATGGCAAGACCCTCAAAAGAAAGAAAAGCTCAATTTTCTCATGCATAATTTTTCTTGACCAAAATAAGCATTCACCAATAGAATAATTGAGATCCAACCGAAGTAAAAGACTTGACGAATAATAACCTGCTCAACATTGGTGAGAGTTGCTTCCTCAGGTATGTCTGAAAATCCATTTGTCAACAAATGACGAGAACGCTCACGCGTACTGTAAAGCTTATCCCTCACATCACCAAGTATAACACGATATGGCTCATTATGAGGAATTTGTTTCCAGAATTCTGCATCCAAAGACCAAGGTTAGATCAGAACACTAAAAGCTCCATACTGATAGAGTGACTATTTCCAACAAAAGTTTAGTTGAAAAATCTAAACAGGCTGTACAAACCAATAAAACACATTGAATAATCTACTTAAAAATAGTTTGATGTAGACATACGACCTTCTATAATGAAATAATGAGAAGAAAGATAACTCAAAAGTTGAATTTAGATGATAAATGCCTCATTAATGGTATTCGACAATTATAAACAGCTTAGTCATCAGAATGGAAGAATCAGAAACTGGTATGCAATCAATTATAGTTTTCTACAACTATACCCATTAGCATAAGTACTTGCCTATATACCTTGTTAAATTTGCTGAGTAGACAATTTACCAAAAGCTTAAAATGTTAGGATAAGGCCCAATATATTCATTTATATTCTTAATACCCCCTTACATGTGGGTGGGCCAACTCAGCTAGCTCAAACACATAAGTCGACCTAACTTTCCAAAAAAAAACTTGCATTGGCAAGATTCAAATTCAAGACCTCATGATCTCATATCACATTAAATTTAATTGGTTGACTGACTTTATGAAAAGCTTAAGTTGTTAGGAAAAGACCCAATCTATTCATTTTTATTCTTAACAGACTCTTCAAAATTAAAAATACATGTGGATGGCTAGTAAGATTTTTACGTCCATGATCGTCCATTTTAATTATTGCCTTGTCAAAATTAAAAATACACATGGATGGCTAGTAAGATTTGTGTCTATGATCCTCCATTTTAATTATTGTGAGAAGATATCATATTATCAACTAACCATATGAACCAACTATTTGTTAATGCTTGTGGAAACCAAAAATGGAGCAATTAATGGCAAAAAAGAGAATCAAGATTCTCTAAAGCAACTGATTGCATCTCCTGGGAGATTTTTGGTTGAAACAAGGATTGCCATGGCAAAGGAAATGCATGGGCATGAGTCGAGAATATTGGCATTCGCTGTGCTGATGTATGCCTAGGGTTTTTTTGCATTGGGTGACCAACATACGAGTGTACCAACCAGCAGACAAAATATCATTTGGTACCAAGAATGTGGTACAAAATAACAATCCTAGATTTTGAGTACATGCTTATTTAGCATTGTAAAACTTGAGAATTAGTTGTTGACTCTAGTTCTGAATATTCCATGTTTGAACTACAAACAGACAGCAGAGTCTAGAATATATCTTAGTCACAAGAGAAAACAGAATAAAACACAATTGATGTTCCTTAAATATTATAACTGTAAGAATTTATAGTGACATTGAATAATTTTCTTAAGTTCCATGATCATAAGATCACAGAAGAAATAGATACTTATTCAGAAGGTATCAGTGCCAGCAAATTTTGAATAAGATATGGGTTTTAATTAAGTGCAAGGCAAATTTGCCTTAGATTTGTACTTGATTTGAACAATTTGGCTCTTGAAATGAACAGAAGAGGAAGTGTTCACTTCTATGATTTAACTTAGAGAATAAACTTTCGAGGCTGTAACAAAGTTCACTATGCAAATGTTTCAGCCTATATGCAAACTTAAGTAATAATGCAACAATATATCTCAGAACTTTATATTTACGTTTCCAGAAAAACAGAAGCTTACCTAACACCCAAGGAGAGTGGGAAAGTAATTAATCAACAAGGTAGTAATCATTGATAACCTAGGAAGCATGGACACTTCCAAGGACTGTCGTGTCTGTGTGTCCGACACGCTGCGGACACCGACACACGAAGACACACGTCCGACACACGTGTCCGACGTGTCCTAGAGTGTCTTGACCCGTCAACATTCTTTTTTGCTCTGACATGGCTCGGACACAGCCAGCCCAGCGTTAAAATAATAATAATAAAAAAAATATTCATTTTAGACTCAAAACCCGATTACCCACTACTCTAATCCGGTAATGCCTAACCTAGTAACCCGATTGCTCACCCAATCATCCACTCGCCCGAATCCCAAACCCAATCGCCAACCCTACCTACCACTCCTTCGACGACTCCGATCGCTCACCCACTAACCCGACGACGAATTTTTTGGGAGATGTCAATACATGTCTAGGAATTTTTGTTTACATGAGGTTGTGCCTCATGCTTTTGGAAAGGCTTAGAAGTTAGAAGTAGTAAGTATTTTGTTCATATTAAAATTTGAAGTTTGACATCAATGAAAATATCATGATATATATATATATATGAAATTATGAATTGTGGGTTTTTTTAATTTTTTTATATTTATCTATATATGTCATGTCCGTGTCCTCTAAAATTTTGAAGTTGGTGTGTCACCGTGTCCGTGTCCAATATCCTAGTTGATAACCTATTGCCATTCACATATCACATTTTAGTTTGCACTCACTGTTTATTACTTATACCCATGGTTTTAAAATTCGTACCGTACCGAGCGGTATGCTCGGTATTTATCTTTTCCGGTATACGAGATACCCGGTATGAGAGAAATACCGGGTATCTCGGTCATACCGGGCGGTATTTATCACATACCGCCCGGTATGGGCGGTATATGCATCATACCACCTGGTATGGGATGGTATGATGGCATATAGTGGTTATATTAAATAAGAATATTAAAAAATACCGGTATACCGGTAAATACCGCCCGGTATGCCCCGGTATTTAGCAAATACCGAGCGGTATTTGCTATCATACCGGGCGATACCGCCCGGTATGATCCAACGACTCTTAAAAAGAGCCGTTGGGTACTGTATTAGGGTTTTTTATAGATACAAGAGAATCATTACATTGGAGTTTATATAGGGTGACACTAGTCCATAACCCAAAGGGTCCAAAAAAGACTGTTGAAAGTCTACAAGCGGGACCGCCGAAGACTCTGCGTAGCGCAACATAAGACCGTACCGACACATGGTATTCATCATCTCGGTTGATGTTGCGCTACGTCTTATGTATTTTGGGTTGTGGACTTGTGACGCCCTATATAAACTCCAATGTAATAATTCTCTTGTATCTATGAAAAACCCTAATACAGTACCAAATGGCTTTTAAACATTGTATTCATGTATTTGATATTTGAATCTTAAATTTAAGTATTTCTTGATCAATTATGTGTTATTAGAGTTATTTTTAACAACAAAAAAAAACTTGTCCCGTATGCATTTTCGTACCAGACCGTACCGTGTGTCGGTACGGTACGTACCGGTACCGGTCATCAACCGAGATGATGACCGGTACCGGCATTTTAAACCATGCTTATACCTATGTAGTGTTTTGCATCTTTCTTTGTCAACTGATGAAGTTCATTTGCTCTTTCTCGAAGTTCACTGTTGCAGCGCCACATAGATAACTGTAATGCTAAAATGTTAGTAAATTGCAATATAACTGTGTAAGTAATGTTACTTCTTATGAGGACTAGATGGTTAATACCTCAAACATCAAATCTTCTATCTGTGAATAGTAGAAACTTGCAGCTATCATTCTAGCTAACAAGCATACATCCCTTGTGACCTCCGGCGTGACTCTTGGATTGCCTGCATAATATACAAACAAATCTAAGAACCTGAATTATTCAAAAATTCCTCTATTTTTGTAATATGCCCATAAGGAAATTCTAACCATGTCAACAATTATCATCACATTAGCATGAGAAACTATTTGAAGAGACAATATCCAAGACAATAACAGATTTCTGTATATATCTGCAGAATATATCTTACCATCACGATCCCCACCCATCCAGGAAGAGAACTGAATGAGAGGAGCATTATAAGGAACACGCTCATTTATTCCAATGTTCTTCAGAGCTGTATCAACACGACGTAAAAATTTTGGTACGCCTTTCCATATTGTTTCATGGAAGTAACTCATTCCAGCACGCATCTCATCTTGTGGAGTTGGTTGTGTTCTTCGGATTTCATCAGTTCTAAATGCAGCTTGAATCTACAACAAGCATATTGTGAGCCTTGGGTATAAGTTCAAAACAACAGAAGCAGACATACAAACTAATGCAGATTAATTCTTAGATCTTTTAACCCTTGCGCACATGTTAACAGGTCCATGCAATGATAGTAATGAAACTAGATGATTAAACACATTAACAATGAAATTACCTCTCTCTGAAGGGCTTCATCAAGTTCGTATTGATCATCAGGAGTGATGTCCTTGGCTGTCAACTGTGTCAAGCAGTTCCTTATCCTGAAGAAATATTCCTAATATTGTGAACATTCATAATGCATATAGAACTAAACAGGACCATATGTAGTTCATTTTGCAAATTTTTAACAAGAACTGAATGGATTAATGCAAAATAATGAATGAACATTTAGACTTTCTGATATGGGAAACAAACTTATGCAGGAAAGTTGTCAAAAGCAGTTTTGAGAAGCACACAGCAAAATAACATGCTTGGAATCTTTACAAGGTGTTAAGCATGGTTTTAAATCTCGTACCATACCAGGCGGTAAGCCCGGTATTTACCGATTTTTGAAAAAAACGGTATACGAGATACCTGGTATGGGGAGAGACCGGGTATTTCGGTATATACCGCCCGGTATGCCCAGTATTTATCAAATACCGGGCAGTATTTGCTATCATACCGGGCTATACCGCCCGGTATGACCTTGTGTACTGTAGCAAAATATAGAGATTTAAAAAATACTGGTATACCGGTAAATACCGCCCGCCGCCCGGTATGCTCCGGTATTTAGCAAATACCGGGCGGTATTAGCGATGATACCGGGCGATACCGCCCGGTATCACCCGACCCAACGGCTCTTAAAAAGAGCCGTTGGGCTGCTACAATGCCGACAGCCCCAAACGGCTATAGAGCCGTTTAGGGTCTTTTTGGATGTTTTGGTGGCTATATAAAGCTCCCAAAACACCTCTTTTACTCTCACTCACCCCCTCTACTCATCTAAACTCTCTAAACTCTCAATCTCTCTTTCTCTAATCTCTACTTTCTTAATTTCTACGTTGAAATTCTGCTGAAATGACGCCGAAATCTCAAGCCGACCCCGCATGGCAACACGGTGTTCAGTTGGAGAAGGCTAACCATTGGCAATGCATCCACTGTAATATGATTTGTTGTGGTGGAGGCGTCACTCAATTGAAGGCACACTTGGCCGGAAGATCCAGCGACGTCGTCAAATGCACCAAAGCACCGCCGGAAGTCCGACAAATATTCAAAGATATGCTCACCAACAAGAAGGAGCAGCGTCTTAAGAGTGCAGCTCAACAAGCTGAGTTCGACCGACAAGCTACCCAAGAAGTCGGCAGTGGCCATTACGAGGCTCGGGGTGGCGGTGATGATGAGGATCCGGAACTTGAAGCCGACATCCGAGCTTCATTGGAGCACGCTGCATTCGAACGAGATCGGATGTACTACCCCGGATCTCATTTTGAGTATGGCGGCGGCAGTGGCAGCGGTGGCATAAGTAGTGCCGGTTTGACTTCGGCTGCCGGATCAATGGACCAAAGTGGTTCAATTCTCTCCGATCCTCAAATTGGCCGGAGTTCTAGCATGAGGGTACCTCAAAGCAGAGGAGGCAGCAAAGGAGGCATTTGTGGATTCTTCACAAACCTCGGAGCAAGTGGTAGGAAAACTAATATTAATGTTTCAGATCTTGATCCCAGGGCATTTCCTCCTCCATCAGCAAAGCAACCGCGCATAGACGATGCTTGGGGCAAGACGAAGAAGTGGGAGTTGGGGAGAGCCATCTCCAAATGGTTCCATTTCAGCCGGATTCCCGCAAATGCAGCCAACAATCCATACTATCGAACCATAGTGTTTACCATCCAAAAGGTAGGCCCAGGTATTGCCCCTCCAACTCCCTATGAAATTTCAGGTCCTTACCTTGAAGCGGAGGTCGATGAAATAAAACAATGGATTGACGGAATCAAGCGGGAATGGGGGGAGTACGGATGCAGTTTGATGTGCGATAGCTGGACCAGGCCAACCCGAATGAGCATCATCAACTTTCTCATCTGTTGCAACGGGAGGGTTGTTTATCACAAGTCGGTGAACTTGCCCGATGAAATCCATGGTGCTCTCTACATCTCGAAGCTGATGACGGAGGTGATCGAGGAGATTGGACACCAGAACCTTGTTTAAGTTATAACCGACAACGGAGCCAATTTCAAAAGGGCAGGTGAGATAATTGAAGAGGATTATCCTCACATATGTTGGACTCCATGTGCAGCCCATTGTGTAGACCTAATGATGAAAGATATCTATACCGATGGTGAAGTCGACGGTAAAGAAGGCGCAACAAATTACCCGCTTCATCTACAACCACACATGGGTACATGCCCTAATGAAAAATTTACAGAAGGTAATTTATTAATTTTTAAGTAATTTATAATATTTATTTATTAATTAGTTTATCATAAATAATTACTAATGATAATTTCATATTTTAGGTGAAATTCTTCGATCGGGAGCAACTCATTTTGCAACCAACTTCATCGCATTAAGATCGCTCCAACAAAAAAAGGCGACCCTTAGAACCATGTTTACAAGTGAGGAATGGACTTTATCAGGATATGCTGGAAAAATCGATGGAAAACAAACAGAGAAGTTCATTCTCAACACGCGCTTCTGGGATTGCATCGTAGAAATAATCGTCGCCGTAGAACCTTTGTACAAGGTTCTACGACAGGTGGATATAGAAAAGACGCCTCAAATGAGTCATGCATCTCTACCACTACATCCACCAAGCACAAGAAGAAATCAAGAGGGTTATGATTTCTCCTGTCAAGTATGAGCACTTCATCGAAATTATCTCCCGAAGATGGGATAATCAAATGGGTCATGACATACACATCGCAGGTATTTTTTACTTAATATTCGGAAATTATTTAAATTTAATTGATTATGCTTAATTACTTACTCATTATGCTTAATTTTTTATAGGGTATTATTTAATCTTGCATACCAATACAAATATAATCTTGGAATGGTCGATAGTTTGTTATATCCTCTCCGCAAGGTCATACAACGAATGTCGGGATCCAACCGAGATGCGGCACAAACTCTCAATGAATTAAAATGGTTCCGAGATGCAACTGGCAATTTCGGAGATTCATTTGCAATCTCCATCCAAGATACTATGGATCCAAGTAGATAGAATTTTTTTGCCAATTTATTTATCAAAGATAAAATCTCGTTACTAATATTAATTTTAAATTTGTTGCAGTCGAATGGTGGTTGCAATTTGGAATCGAAACTTCAACTCTTCGAAAGATTGCAACACGCATCCTCTTGCAAACCACATCATCAAGTGGATGCGAGAGGAATTGGTCGACCTTCGCCTTGATTCATACGAAGCCGCGCAATCGCCTTTCGTACGTCCGATTAGAAAGGCTCGTATATGTTCATTACAACATGCGACTTCGAATGCAGGCGTTACAGAACGAAGATCCGTTCGATGTTGAGTTCGTCCAAGGCGATGCAGACCCAATAATTGATTGGTGGAGTGCAATGGAGACTGATCCGTCTCTTCTTGATGAACCAGACGAACCACCTCAGCCTTCACCAATTATATCTGATGCTATTGAGTTCGAGAGCCAACCAAAAGACACGGACAGTCAAGCTCTTGAGAGGGACATGATCTTTGCTCCCTTGGACTCTCAACGAATTCGACAAGTAAGACGATGATCCACGTCCGACTCTCCATCTTCACAATCAAAGGGAAAGAAGAAGACACCTTCACCTTCACCTTCACCTTCAAAGACAAAAGGCAAAGGCAAAGGGAAAGGGAAAGGGAAACGACCAATTGATCATTTGGACGTGATTGCAGAAGTGGAAGAGGACGAAGAAGACGAGCCCTCGGTTCATAGCAGTAGCAGCACAGAAGACGGATGAGATGATGATGATGATGGAGCTGCGGGAGAAGAGATCGTCGTACCATCAACACCGACACCTACCGATCTGTGGACGAATGAGCAATACTTTGACCACACCACCCAAGATCAGGATCACGGTGCTAGAATCGGAGGAACAACTCGGGTGTACGAGAAGAGAGGCCGGCGTCGAGGAGGTGGACCGACAGCTTTGCAAGATTACCACCACGATATAATGAGTAGCTTGCAAGATGTTTCTGAATCAACCTACTCTATATCAAGTACCTACTCAACTGATGATACAAGGACTAGTTCTTGGACTGTCAACAAAGAAACACTGATGAGTATGTGGTATAATGGATACCAAGGCATGATGACATGGGATCATTTTCAGATATGGGCATTGGAGACTTACGGTGTTGACCTTAGTCGTGTATGTCCCCAAGTTATGTATGAGTACGACGGACGTCATTCGTCCGCATTTTAAACATTGTATTTATGTATTTGACATTTGAATCTTAAATTTAAATATTTCTTGATCAATTATGTGTTATTGGAGTTATTTTTAGCAGCAAAATCAAAACAAAAAAAAGGGCCCGGTATGCATTTTTCGTACCGGACTGTACCATGTGTCGGTACGGTACAATACTGGTCATCCACCGAGATAATGACCAGTATCGATATTTTAAACCTTGGTATTAAGAATACCAATGTTGGTCTCTTTCCTAAAAGCTTGAGCTTTTAGGAAAGTTGGTCATCCAATCAAATTTAACATGGTATCAAAGCGGGAGGTCCTCAGTTCAAATCCATCTAGCGTCAATATTTTAAAAAAAAATTATCTCCCACCTCAATTAAGTCAATCCACTTGTTGGGCTTGCATCTTATCTCTTCAAGTGTCCCCACCCACAAGTGAGGGGAAATTAAAGAATATAATGCATAGATTGGTCTTTTCCTAGAAGCTTAAGGAAAGAAGCTTAAGTTTTTCGGAAAGTTAGTCAACCAATCAAATTTTCACAAGGTGTGACTTTGCCGCAGAAACTTATCTCAAAAATATCACAGAAAGTGCTATTAATTTAGAGTTGGTCAAAGCACCTGGAATGTTTCTGAAGCAGTGATCTCCTTACTGACTGTGTCGGATGAGCTGTTAAAACAAGATCCACTGTCTGGTTCTTCAAAGCATCAAATACCTCCTCTGGTGACTTGTGCAGCTGCTCAACAAGCCTTTTAAGTGTCTCTTCAATGTCAGATTCAGTAGTTGCATTATTTTCATCAATAAAATCTCCCTTTTTCAGCTTGTTCCTTCTTCGGTGGGCAATCTGAACCTCCTCAGCCAAATTTCCCAGGTTTAGCATGTGGGAGAAAGAGCTGGCAACCAAGATAGAGTCCCCTGGTTCCAGACTCATCAATACATTTCCCAGCTCATCCAGCTTACTCAGGTCTCGCGACCCTTCATACTTTGCAGATATCTCATAGCACTCTTGAACCTATAGAGTACATGCCAAATATAAATGATCAATATTCCAAGCTTGCACATCTAGAGATCGAACAAACGAGAAATGAACCTAAATGGATTCAACCAAGCTTGACATAAAATGGATAATATATGGTGTGAAGTCTATTTTATTTTTTCTATTCAAACATTATGAGGAAAACCATCACTGTTCTACATTGACTTTAGAGAAACAACAAGATACTCGAATATGTTTTTATTCCTTTTTAGATGCTTGAAATCAATATAGTTTCTTCAGTTTAACAGCTGATGCTGGGAAATCTTTCAAGATTGAGGACTTCCCCACCAAACCAAGTTTCGAACTTTCTCATAGAAATAGGCAAAAGATGAGACTACCAAATACAAGCATAGGAAATCGACAAGAATTCGAGTACCGTTTCCCTCAAATCTTCGCCGTGCAAGCACTGGAGGATGTCGAGGAACCGATCCACGAGCAGCGCGTCGTACTCCACCAACTTATCATCCTCGGAGACCTTCGCCGGCGCGAGAAGCCTCAGCTGCGCGTCGATCGACGCATGCCTCTCGATCGAATTCCGCGACATCTCAGCCCTCAAGTTCTCGCCTTTCCTCAACCCCCAACTCCCCCTCCCTCTTCCTCCGCCTCTTAAAGGGAGATGAAGTCCGATCAAAGGACACGAGAAGCTCGCCTTTTAGCGTGCAGCAAAGGGCGGAAAATGGAGCCGAATGGGCCAGCACGCCCTTCAATTCCCACCACAAAATCCCAGTGAGGAAACCTCCAAAGGCTTCAACTTTATCTGGTCTCCACTGCTTCCAATGAGATGGAGCAACTCAAGGCCAAGCAAGCAAGGAGGACAAGAAAGGACCTTGGTTTGATTGAAAGGAGGGATTTTGGTAACCATTACTTCAAGAAGATCTAGCTAAGATATAAATCTACATCAATCGCAGTGAGGAAAGCAGAAGAACGTTTTGCCCTTCCTGTTGACCTTTACTTCTTTATATCGGCGATAACAAGGTAGTCGTATTCATGTAGCTTTCTGGGATCCAATTCAAGATATATTGTATTTTTCACGTGTACTGTAGCATCGTGGATTCATTTTGGCCACTCTAATTCTCAAGACTCAGATCGTCCTCACTCCCAATTCAAAATGTTTCAGCTGGAGTCATAGCTTTTCTTGTAATAACATCTTAGTTTAGTAGCTTATCTTAATTGATGCTCAAAAGAGGTGGCGATAATCTTTCTTCTACTAAGTGCAGTTGTTGGAGCAATAATCGTGAGAATTAAATTTATACAGTGAGGTGGCAATAATGCTTCTTTTTTCTACTAAGGATGAATTTAATTGGATAAAATAAATTTATAAGAAATAAAAATAAACAAAGAATGTAATAGATAATGAATAATATTATTTTATTTGATTGACAGCGTAAATATGTCAAGAATATAATTACTTTGTTTGATTAGCATAAGAAATAGATAAAGAATAAAAAATTAAATGACTAAAATATTTTTTTAATAAAATTGAATATATTTACTTTGTTTGCTTAACCTAAGAAATATACAATAAATTGAGAAAAAATAGACTAAAATATTTTTCTAAAAATATTATAATTTATTTTAATTAATAAAAATATAATAAAAATGTGGATTAATGTAAAATAATTAAATAAAACTATATTTTATTTTATTTTCATAAAAATAATAATTGAATCTTCAAAAAATCATTATCAAAATATTATTTAATAATAAAATAATAATTATCTATTTAAAATATGCAATTATTAAAATTAATTTAATAATTTAATTTTTATATTTTTATTATAAATATTGAAGGACAATATAGAAAAATGATCAAAATACCTTTCTAAAATATAATATGTTATAATATAAATTATTTTGATTAATAACAACATAATAAAAATATAAATTAATGTAAATAATTTATTAATTTAAAATAATAAAAAAATATTATTTATTTTTATTTTTATAAGAAACTAAATCTTCAAAAAAATAATTATTAAAATA
This sequence comes from Canna indica, assembly GCA_034359265.1. Lineage (NCBI taxonomy): Eukaryota > Viridiplantae > Streptophyta > Magnoliopsida > Zingiberales > Cannaceae > Canna > Canna indica. Next base: position 21,462,021 of record CP136892.1, read on the forward strand.
ATGTTTAATAATAAAATAATAAGTTTTTATTTAAGATATGTAATTATTAAAATTAATTTAATAATTTAATATTTTATATTCTTATGATATTTTTCTATATTTAAGGACAATATAGAAAAATATCATAAAGAATAGATAGATAATATCATTCCTTGTGTTGAGGTAAGGAATAATATTCCTCGTTCACGGGGAATAACATTCATTATCTATTCCTTATGGCCCACTTATTCATTTTCAATAAGTTGCAACCAAACATGAGGATAAGTGGGGCATAAAAAATAGTATTTTATTCATCATCTATTCCATCAAACCAAATGCTACCTAAGTGTAGCTAGTGGAGCACTAGGTCGGTCTTCGCTATAGGCATTTTGTCAAAATTTAAAGAGAGGCAACCTATTTCGGCACATAGCTTAATTTGCGAGTGAGATTTTAGTTAATCTAGAGTATAAGCTCTCTAGGAGAGGAGATTTGCTCAACACATGATATTGCGAGTAAACCAAAGTTAATCAAGAGAGATGTAAGCACTCTAAAATAAGAAAACTACTTGGCTCGTATCCTTGTGAGTGAGAAAAAGTTAATCTAGAGTGTAAGCATCTAGGAGAAGAAATTTGCTCGGCATGTATATCCTTGTGATCTCAATCAAGGTCAATTTAGAGCGTAAAACACTCTAGAAGAAGAGATCTTCTTGACATGCACCTTTGTACGCCAGATAAAAGTTAATCTAGAGCATAAGCACTCTAGGAGAAGAGATTTGCTCGGCACATAATCTTGTGAGCAAGATCAAAGTTAATCTGAAGCATGTGCACTCTAGAAGAAGGCATCTACTCAGAACATAACCTCTTGAGTGAGATCAAAATTAATATTCAACACAGGTACTCTAGGAGAAGAACTATAGACACATAATTTATTGAGTGAGACGAAGCACTCCACGAGAAAAGATCTGCTTAATACATAATCTTGTGAGTGAGATTAAAGTTAATCTAGAAGGTAATCATCTAGGAGGAGAGATTTGCTCAACACGTAGCTTTGTGAACAAGATAAGAGTTAATCTAGAGTGTAAGAATTATAGGAAAAGAGATCCGCTCAACACATAGCCTTGTGAGTGAGATCAAATTTAATTTAGAGCATACACACTCTATGAATAGAAATATGTTCGACAAAGCCTAGTGAGCGAGATCAAAGTTACTCTAACGCCTAGGGATTCTAGGAGGTGACATTTTACCCACATACAGGAAAATTCTAGGTGAGGAAAACAAAGTAGTGGACCTTCAAGCGATAAAGGACTTAAGATTAATCAAGATCTTCGACAATCCTTTAATACATTGTTTGAACAAGTCTCCTTTTGGAATATGGAGAAAATTTTGTTGGGTGAAATGACCACACTAGAGGAGGGGTGAATAATATATTTACTAATTTTTTTATCTAAATTAGAAAATTTTGTTGGGTGAAATGACCACACTAGATGAGGGGTGAATAGTATGTTTACTAATCTTTTTATCTAAATTCGATTTTAATCATTTCTTTGGTTACTTAGGCAAATTTCAAGTTGAGTAGCAAGCGGAAGCAAAGTAAATACGATAATCAAATAAACACAAGTAGAATCAATACAAACATAATTATTTATAGTGGTTCAGCCCCAATGCCTACTCCACTACCTAAGCACCCCGCTTAGGATTTCCAAATTAACTTTACTAGATTATCTTGTTTCCTTTACAATGAGAACGTTTTCACCGGAGAGTCTCCGCTCTCACACCGAAGGCATTTCCACACCCGGAAGTCTCCGCCTTCCTACCGACAACACTCTCTCATCTCAATCCTAAGGACAACAAAAACTAATCCTAGCAAACTATGTTTACAACGGTGGATTTAAACCTTAAACACCAAGATTACCACCCAATTTCAAGACCTAATAACCTAGGTCTTCACAAGCTCAAATACAATGAAATAAATCACAAAAATACACAAATAATGGAGCAAATAAATAATACAATAAATACTTAGCTCCAAACACGAGTCCTAGACTCCTAGTTCCTCTTGATGCCTCAATGATGAATCGTCCAAAGCTTGAAGGCAAGATCAAGGATGTATCATGTAAACTAGGGTTATCAAAGGGATGACTCAAGAAATGCTTTGAGAATGATCAAGAATTACTCAATGGAAGCTTAGATGAAGGGTGGAAGGCTTGCTAAGGCTTTTATTTATAAGTCTTGAGGAGATAGCATGAAACAACCACCTCAACGGGCGGAAAACTAGCCATTTTCGCCGTCCGTTCGTAGGTTCGATCGATCGTCGGTCGACCGACCGAGCGACCGAAGGCATACTGTCGTTCGATCGACCGACCGAGCGACTGAAGGCATACTGCCGTTCGGTCGATCGACTTGCCTACTGCCAATTTTTGGTAGCATTCGGCCGATCGACCGGTCTTAATAACTTTAAAACATAAATGTTATATAAGAATTACCCCCCATTTGGATTCAAAAAAAATATCTAAAAAATCAAAATTCTTAAGAATCAAAATATAGTTTTTGGGGTCTAGTACAAATTTCCGAAAAATGAAAACTTTCTAATCTCCCGGGTCAAATATGGGTATGCTAAATGCTTCCAAAAATTCCTTTAAAATACCTCGTTATCTAGTTTTTACCCAAAGAACAATTACCGCCAATTTTTGTGTCAAGAAAATATCTAGGTCATATAGCCCTCCAAGGAGCTCCCTAGGCCTAGTGAATTTTAGGGCGATTTCCGAATTTTCATATTTTGGGATTCGAGTTTGATTTTTTGTGTTCTTATGCATCATCATGAGGATTTACAATATAAATTAGACACCCTAGACCTAAAATTCAACTTCTCAAAGAATCCCGAGTGTCGACGAGCGTCCTTGCCGATTTTTTTCATTTTTTCGATCAAGGACGTTGTGCGCTAACTGACTTGGAATCTGAAAGATTTCTCAATGAAATATTAGTTTCATATTTGTTATTATCAAAACCGAAATTAAGACCAAGATAAAAAACCTTTGGCCAACAAAATCTCCTATAAAAGTTCTTAATGTTTGAAATATTTCAAGATCATAGATTTTCTCCCTCCTCCATTGCCTCCGTCTGATAAGTTCCTAATCGAATTCTCCTCTGTCTAGTATGGGCTCTAGCTCTCAAGTGAGTGTTGACCTAAGACATTCAACCTACATTATGATCTTTGTTTTGATGATAACTAACAAGGCACTAATGATCATTGTTAGAAAATTTGAGGAATTTCCTGTGGGATTTACAAAATCCGAACTCGACAAGAGAAACGGAAAACCAAATTTGATAATAATAATGCGGAAAATAATAAGAAACACGGGGGAGGGGGGTTGTTTAACGTGGTTCGAATTCGGCGGGATGCCGATCCTACGCCCACGGGGAGAAGATGAGATTATTTTATTAATTTCAGAAAAAGAACTTTATAATAAAAGTACAATAAATTAAATCTCTTTTAGAACACAACAAACTGTCTCAAATAAATAGAACCAAAAATCGATATGGAGTAGAGATACTATTTTTGCAATATCTCCCTTGAAACTAAATTTCATTGTTGTATGTCGGAACTTGTGAAGAGACATTCCTTGAAAAAGAATGATAGCGATATTCTTAATTTTTTAAATTTTTAAATCTCTCACATAATTTTCCTATTTTATTTCGGTGTGGGATGATTTTAAAATCTTGTATTCTATCTCTTTTTATAGTAAAAAAGAGCCGACACTTTTTCCAATTACTGCGTTTAGAATCCCGCAAATTATACGTCGGTTGCAAATTATACGTCGAAAGAGCGCTGTTGATTGGTAGCCTCTTCAAATTTGACCCAAAAAATTAGTGTTGTTGATCGTGTAACACGTTGCAGTGGAAGGCTCCAAAATGAATGCGCATTTATCAAACTCGTGCAATACACCTGCTGCCTCTCAATTTGATCACAAGTCAAAATTGAGAGGATGTATAAGGATGAGACCATAAAGCAAGCTGTGTAAGGATTGACCACAACTTTGACCACCTACAGTACATCTGCCAGCCCATAAAACTTGGTCAAATCAACTCCTATTTGAGTTTGATTGGGTTCATGGATTTGATTCGAATCCAATTTAAGTCAATATCTAACAATTGTTCGTACAGGACCTATGTTGAATCAGTGCTCAAGTGGGTCAAGTCAGCTTCCTGCTTAGACTTAGGAACTCACATAGTCCTTCGAGTCTCCTCCTTCATTGTATATCTCTGAGAATGAATTGCCTTGAAAGCAAGATTTATACCTGACCCGGTGTCTAATTTTATTGTGTTTTGCCTCGAAATTTGGACTATTTCACGAAAGATGGATCTGTCCACCTTGTATAAATTATTCGACGTTCTTAAAGCCTTCAGTACCATCGTGGCTCCATCGCGTACCTCCAAGACTCCTCCTGTAGAGGATGTCGTGTAGCCCCTAGTGTCAAAAACTCCAAAAGACACTAGATTCCTTCATAGCTTCGGGACATGACGAACATTTGCTAGGAACTTTGTCGAGCCATCATGCAACTCTATTTTTACTGTTCCAAATTTGAAAACTTTGCAGGGTATACATTGTTGCCGACATGAACTACTCCACCATTGGTGCGTCGATAATCCACAAAGGCCGCCTAGTGTAGAGTCATGTGATAGGAACACCTAGAATCCAAAAATCACTCATCAATGCTACCGGTGGTTGACTTGTTCGTCTACTTACCTGGATTGCATTTTGCATGATCAGACATATCAGAAGAAGAGGAAGAGGAATTTTGACCTGAGGTGTGTTGTCGCCGACGAGACCGCCGTCGCCCACGCACTACTAGAAATTAGGTCTTCAGCAACGGCCGCTCAAGCCGTTGCTATTTGCAACGGCGTTCTTACGGCCGCTCGAGCCGTTGCAGGTATTTGTATCTGCAACGGCATTCTAACGGATACGCGAGCCGTTGCGAATTATTTTAATTATCCGCAACGGCTTTCTGACGGAAAGGCGAGCCGTTGTTGATATTTTAATTATCAGCAACGGCGTGCTAACGGACAAGTGAGCCGTTGCTGATGATAACTTATTAGCAACGGCTTTCTAACGGCCGAGTGAGCCGTTGCTGATAAGTTTATATAGGGCACCAGTCGCGCCCGACCCTTCTTCCTCCCGCTGCTGCCGCCGCCGCTCCTGCTCTCGCCTCTCGCCGCCGCTGCTGCTGCTGTCGACGCCGACGACGCCGCCGCTCCTGCTCTCGCCTCCCTCGCTGCTGCCGACTTGTTCAGGTATGCCTCGCCGACCGGCCGTCTCTTCCCGTGGCGGCCGGCGGGATCGAATTAATCTGAACGAAACCCTATTTCTAGGGTTTCGGCCGGCGGCGGTCGGCCGATGGCCGCCGCCGGACCTTGTACAGTGGCCGGACAGTGTGTCCGGCCACTGTACGCCGGCGCCGGAGTCCACCTGACTCCGGCTCTGGAATTTATAAATTTATATATAATATTTTATTGTTTTATAATTGTTAATTAATTATTTTATAATTGTTAATTAATTATTTAGATTAATTGTTTAATTTGTTAGATTAATTATTAGGGTTTAGATTAATTTAGGACGCGCGCCGGAATCGTCCACTTCGGACGCGCGCCGGTATCGTCCACTTTGGACGCGCGCTGGAATCGTCCACTTCGGACGCGCGCCGGTATTGTCCACTTCGGACGCGCGCCGGAATCGTCCAATATGGACTCGAACGGTCTCGAAACATTTAGAAAATAATCATCCATCCGACGAGTTCATATGTTTCACGTACGCATCGACGAGTCGGATATGATTTAGCAAAACCTTAGATCCGTTCGGGGATTGTATGTTCGTGTAAAAGAAGTAGATGATCTTTTATACGATGTACAATTCTTGAATTGTCCCTGATTGGACAATTTGGGAATATAATTATTTGTACTACACTTACGTTTTTATTTTAACTGTTAACTAATTATTCTAAAGTTCGGCAACATCTCTCTTGTTCTCCGATACGCGCCCAGATGATATGCGTATTCGGAGAACTATAGGGAGATGCTGCCAAAATTTAGAATAATTAGTTAACAGTTAAAATAAAAACGTAAGTGCAGTTCAAATAACATAAATCCCGAATGGAATAGGACAATCTCACCTAAAGACATTAACCAAAGAAATTGTCATTGATTGACAGAATCATGTCGGCTGATCGAAGTTGGATGTACCGACGTCTTGATCGTGGAGCTTTAACGAATGAGTTTCGATTAGGCGTAACGTACTTCCTAAATTTCGCCTATTCGAATCGGAATTTTGTTAGCATGGGTGATCAAATCCGATGTTCGTGCCGCATTTGTTCAAATGGACGATTTTTGGATCGGGAGACTGTCACTCTGCATCTATATACCAAAGGATTTGCACCAAGATATTTTCTATGGACTTGTCACGGGGAGTCACGCGAAGTCGGGACGTCGAGCAATCCTGTCGTTCAGACATATGGTGAATCTTTCTCTGCCGGTGCTTCTTCATCCAGTCAATGTAATCCCTATCGAACTATGATACTTGATAGTCTTGGGGGTCAATTCCACCTGAATGATAATATTGATCGGCCAGTTCTACAGACATCAGTCCCACCAAATACTACAGCGGTTGATATCACAGAAGTAGGGGCTGCGGTAGAGATTGAATTACTGAATAAAGAAGCTGCAGAATTTTACGAGATGTTGAAAGCTGCCGATGAACCTTTGTATGAGAATTGTCCTAAATACACTAGGTTTTCAGCAATGACACAGCTCTTAAACATCAAGGCCAATTATAATATCAGCGGAGTTGCGTATGATCGGATTGCTGGATTGATTAATGGAATGCTGCCTACTGATAACAAGTTTGAACCAACTTTTTATAAGACTAAAAAGCTAATGAGAAAATTGGGGCTTGGGTACGAAAAAATACACGCGTGCCAAAATAACTGCATTTTATATTATAAAGAAAATGTGCAGTTGGATAAATGCCCTGTATGTCAACACCCTCGTTACAAGGAGAAGAAATCGGTCCGACAGAAAAATATCCCGTTTAAGGTGCTTCGGTATTTTCCACTAACACCGAGACTTCAAAGATTATTCATGTCGGAAAAGACAGCCCCCTACATGAGTTGGCATGCAAGAAGTCGTGAAGATACAGTAAATGACTCATCCATCTGACAGTGAAGCATGGAAACATTTGGATACATGTTATCCTTCATTTGCTAGGGATACTAGAAATATCAGATTGGGATTGTGCACAGATGGTTTTAATCCGTTTGGACATTCTGCAACTCCTTATTCAGTTTGGCCAGTGCTGCTGACAGTTTATAATTTGCCACCGTCAATGTGCATGAAAGATGAATTTATTTATCTTTCGATGATTATTCCGGGTCCTAAGGGTCCGCGAAAAGAAATTGACATATTTCTCAGACCCTTGATAGATGAATTGAAAACATTGTGGGCTGAGGGAGCTGTCACTTATGATTGTCATCGGAAGCAAAACTTCAATTTAAAGACCGCGGTCTTGTGGACAATCAATGATTTCCCCGCGTACGGCATGTTGTCGGGTTGGAGCACTCACGGCCGACTCTCTTGTCCGTATTGTATGGAACACTCTAAATCAATCAGTCTTCAGAACGGACGAAAAATCTCATTCTTTGATTGTCATCGTCGATTCCTACCGGTTAATCATCAGTATCGAAGGAATCGTAATAAATTTACTAAGGGCAGAGTCGAAAGAGATGGGCCACCATCGATGTTGTCTGGTGAACAAATGTTAGCACGTGTTTCAGCACTTCCAGATATAGTATTTGGTCGCAATGAAAGAGTGCCAGGTTTTGGCCAAACACACAACTATGTGAAAAAAAGTATCTTTTGGGAATTGCCCTATTGGAGTTCATTATTGATTCGACATAATTTAGATGTCATGTACATTGAAAAAAATGTGTTTGATAATATTTTCAACACTTTGATGGATATTTCTGGAAAAACTAAAGATAATGTCAAAGCCCGACATGATCTGAAAATACTTTGTAAAAGACCAGAGTTGGAGTTACAAGAGGTCAACGGACGATATCTGAAACCGAAGGCCCTATATGTGTTAAATAAATAACAGATCAAAGATGTTTGTCAATGGGTAAAAGAACTCAGATTACCCGATGGATATGCTTCAAACTTATCTCGATATGTGAACGTCGATGATTGCAAAATATCAGGTATGAAGAGCCATGATTGTCATGTATTCATGCAGAGATTACTTCCGATCGCATTTCGAGATCTTCTACCTGATAATATTTGGGGTTCGTTGACTGAATTAAGTATGTTTTTTAGAAGCATCTGTGCAAATGTCCTTCGAGTCGAAGATATGTCAACACTTGAAAATAATATTGTTGAAATCATATGCAAGCTGGAGCAATTTTTCCCTCCTGCATTTTTTGACTCGATGGAGCATCTACCGATACACTTGGCATACGAGGCACGAGTTGGTGGCCCCGTTCAATATCGGTGGATGTACTTATTTGAAAGATACATGAATCGTCTGAAGAAAAAAGTAAAGAACACCGCAGCTGTTGAAGGATCAATATCTGAATCGTATATCATCCAAGAAATTTCAACATTCTGCTCATTTTACTTTGAATCGACAGTACAGACAAGATTTGATCGTCTTCCACGTAACGACGACGGGGGTGTTCGACATTCAGATGGACGTTTAAATATATTTTGTCACTCTGGTCGTGCTTTTGGTTCTCGTCCATCTCGACACTTAAGCGATGAAGAGTATCATTTGGCACACTTGTATGTATTACTCAATTGTCCAGAGATTGAACAATTCATTGAAATATTTGACATTGAAATGGTGCAAAAATACTCTATTCACAACGATCAAGAATTGGAGAGATTACGGAATCGTGATTTCCCTACTTGGATTCAGACTTACAGCAAAGATCACAGAGCTGAAATAGATGAAAGAATATTTGAGTTTGTTAGTGGACCATCGCGACTTGTGTCGTGCTACAGCGGATATTTTGTTAACGGGTATAAATTTCACACGGTTGAATATTCATTTACAAAGAAGACGATGAATGCTGGGGTATGCGTGAAAGGGACAACCTATGTTGAATGTGATATGGATTTTTATGGACTGGTGGAAGAAGTGATAGAGTTGCACTACTTCGGCTTAAAATCAGTGATCCTATTTAGATGTCATTGGTTCGATACAACAGAAAGGGGCATGAAAGTTCATCCAAAATACAAACTTGTTGAGGTTAATTACAAATCAAAATTGGCAGCAAATGAGCCTTTTATATTGGCATCACAAGCCGAACAAGAATTGGAGAGATTACGGAATCGTGATTTCCCTACTTGGATTCAGACTTACAGCAAAGATCACAGAGCTGAAATAGATGAAAGAATATTTGAGTTTGTTAGTGGACCGTCGCGACTTGTGTCGTGCTACAGCGGATATTTTGTTAACGGGAATAAATTTCACACGGTTGAATATTCATTTACAAAGAAGACGATGAATGCTGGGGTCTGCGTGAAAGGGACAACCTATGTTGAATGTGATATGGATTTTTATGGACTGGTGGAAGAAGTGATAGAGTTGCACTACTTCGGCTTGAAATCAGTGATCCTATTTAGATGTCATTGGTTCGATACAACAGAAAGGGGCATGAAAGTTCATCCAAAATACAAACTTGTTGAGGTTAATTACAAATCAAAATTGGCAGCAAATGAGCCTTTTATATTGGAATCGTCCACTTCGGACGCGCGCCGGTATCGTCCACTTCGGACGCGCGCCGGAATCGTCCAATATGGACTCGAACGGTCTCGAAACATTTAGAAAACAATCATCCATCCGACGAGTTCATATGTTTCACGTACGCATCGACGAGTCGGATATGATTTAGAAAAACCTTAGATCCGTTCGGGGATTGTATGTTCGTGTAAAAGAAGTAGATGATCTTTTATACGATGTACAATTCTTGAATTGTCCCTGATTGGACAATTTGGGAATATAGTTATTTGTACTACACTTACGTTTTTATTTTAACTGTTAACTAATTATTCTAAAGTTCGGCAACATCTCTCTTGTTCTCCGATACGCGCCCAGATGATATGCGTATTCGGAGAACTATAGGGAGATGCTGCCGAAATTTAGAATAATTAGTTAACAGTTAAAATAAAAACGTAAGTGCAGTTCAAATAACATAAATCCCGAATGGAATAGGACAATCTCACCTAAAGACATTAACCAAAGAAATTGTCATTGATTGACAGAATCATGTCGGCTGATCGAAGTTGGATGTACCGACGTCTTGATCGTGGAGCTTTAACGAATGAGTTTCGATTAGGCGTAACGTACTTCCTAAATTTCGCCTATTCGAATCGGAATTTTGTTAGCATGGGTGATCAAATCCGATGTTCGTGCCGCATTTGTTCAAATGGACGATTTTTGGATCGGGAGACTGTCACTCTGCATCTATATACCAAAGGATTTGCACCAAGATATTTTCTATGGACTTGTCACGGGGAGTCACGCGAAGTCGGGACGTCGAGCAATCCTGTCGTTCAGACATATGGTGAATCTTTCTCTGCCGGTGCTTCTTCATCCAGTCAATGTAATCCCTATCGAACTATGATACTTGATAGTCTTGGGGGTCAATTCCACCTGAATGATAATATTGATCGGCCAGTTCTACAGACATCAGTCCCACCAAATACTACAGCGGTTGATATCACAGAAGTAGGGGCTGCGGTAGAGATTGAATTACCGAATAAAGAAGCTGCAGAATTTTACGAGATGTTGAAAGCTGCCGATGAACCTTTGTATGAGAATTGTCCTAAATACACTAGGTTTTCAGCAATGACACAGCTCTTAAACATCAAGGCTAATTATAATATCAGCGGAGTTGCGTATGATCGGATTGCTGGATTGATTAATGGAATGCTGCCTACTGATAACAAGTTTGAGCCAACTTTTTATAAGACTAAAAAGCTAATGAGAAAATTGGGGCTTGGGTACGAAAAAATACACGCGTGCCAAAATAACTGCATTTTATATTATAAAGAAAATGTGCAGTTGGATAAATCATAATATAATATTAAAATTTATTTTTGTTGTGCAGGTTCGAGCAAGAAGAAGTGCCGAGGAGCATTTCTTCTACTATTCGACGATACATGCACGGGGCATGGCCTACGTGGTCTCACGTGCCTAGCGAGCACGTCGACATGTTATGGCGCGAGTTTGAGACACATATTATTATGTTTTTTACATGCATGATGATATATTAATATTGGTACTGATATTATTATTTTGCAGGCACGCTATACATGGGCCGAGGACCAGAGGCCCTTCATTTACGCTGCCTGGGAGGCTATTTCCCGGGCAAGGTACAACGGGCAGCTGGGGCAGGCTCGGTCCCAGGCGATGGCCCGAGCTGGGACCACTAACATCGCGGAGACTCGGGGATATGGCCCCGGTTGGATTACTCCGGATATATGGGACTAGCTCATGGGAATATGGTCGACGGATCGATGGCAGGAGGTTTCTCGGAATGCGGCTAGAAATCGCATGTCGGGGGGAGCAGCGCGTCACACCGGCGGCTCTGTTGCATTTGCAGTGCACGCGAACCGTATGGTAAGTATATCTTTTAATTATATATTTTATTTGTTACTATGTGTACTAATTAATGTATTTGTTTTGTAAATGTAGATGACGGTGTCGGATGACGGGATTGTCCAGCGACCCTCCCCGATGGCAGTGTTTGAGCGGACTCACCGTCGAGCACATGGGATGGGGGAGTACATCCACAACTGCGCTGCATACATTATGGTAATTATATATTTGTTTAAATTATTCATTATATATTTATAATTTAAGTTTTATGATAAATAGTAAACAAAAAATCAAACTCGAGTAGGAGACCTACAGCCAGACGGTGGTGCAGCGCGGGGGTACCCCCGAGGACTTTGACGCAACATCGTGGGTCGAGGCCGCAGGTGGCTGGGACCATGGCCGCGTATATGGCTTCGCAGATAGTGGTCATGCGCGAGCCGTACTAGGGCCACTTGGGGCACCGACCCCTCCGGTCGCTGGTGAGCGGCCGTCCACCTCTAGATCCAGTTATGATCATAGTAGCAGAATAAGGACTCTAGAGGACACGATCGCGCGTCAGACTGAGATGATGGAGCGCCAGAGTCAGATGATGGCGGATATACAATCTATGCTACGCAACATGTCAGGTCATCCCGAAGTTGTCATCTCTTCGGCATCATCTAATCCATCGTCCTCGAGTCAGTCCACGTCGGTGTACACTCAAGCACTCCAGACCCCGCCATATGATCCAGACCATCCTCCATCGTGATCGTGAGATTTTCTGTTTGGATATTGAACTTGTTACTGAGATATTGAACTAGTTTAACTTATTTTCTTTGGATATTGATACTTTAATTTTGCATTTGAATTGTTTTTATACTATCGTGGATAATTATCAATATAAATATAATTGTTTTGATGTATATCTTAGTGTGTTTGTGATGTGTGAATGAATGTGTGTATGAGGGTATGGGTGTGTGAGTTATGTATCAGATAATGTATCAATGGAAATTTTCAATTTTCAAATTTTCTGTTTCCAGGTACACATCATCAGCAACGGCTTTCCCACGGCCGTCCGTGGGAAAGCCGTTGCTAAAAGTGTATCGAAAGCCGTTGCTGATGACCTACAACAACGGCTTAGCGACGGGCTTTTACTAACGACGTTGCTACGGACTCAGCGACCGTTGCTACGGACTCAACGACCGTTGCTATTAATGTTATCAGCAACGGCGCCGGGTCTGTGGCAAAACTGTTGCTGATAATATTTTTAGCGACGGCCCGAGCGGCCGTTGCTGATAATGTTTTGAGCGACGGCCCGAGCGGCCGTTGCTGATCCGTTGCTAAGTTATCAGCAACGCGACTTTCTGTCACGGCTCTATTGCAACGGCGCGGCCGTTGCTGATGCTCTTCAGCAACGGCTCAGCAACGTCATCAGCCGTTGCTGATGCCCATTTTTCTAGTAGTGACGGTGTGTCTTAGCAGTGCTTTTGCCACCTGTCACGACCAATACCTCAACTTTCTCAAAATCTGCGTAATAGGCCTCCATATGTGCGTCTTGACCTTTAGTTTGTTACTGTAACTTTTTCTTAAGACTGCGACATTCTGACTTAATGTGATCTCATTTCTTGCAGTAATAACAAGTGACGTTTGATTTGTTACTACGGATGACAACGGTTCGGTTAACCGCTCTTTTGGGGGTTAACCGAAACCGTTTTCCAAACCCGCTAACCGAAACCGAAACCGAAACCGGTCGGTTTCAAAAGCCTATATCCGAAACCGAAATCGGCTCGGTTTCGGTTATCCGAGGATAATCGAAACCAAATTTTTCGGTTCGAATAGAATCGGTTATCCGTTTACTAATCGGTTAACCGGTAGTAAACGAATAACTGATTCAAAGATTAATAACAAAACCGGTTTTAGATACCGGTTAACCATAAAAAACTAATAGTAAACGGATAACTAGTTCAAAGATTAATAACAAAATTGGTTTCGGTTACTGGTTAACTGTAAAAAACCGATAACCGAAACCGAATATATAACCGGTTTCGATTACCGGTTAACCGCGACCCGATAACCGAAACAGAACCGATTTTAGACGGTTTTTGGTTTTTACTATCCGAAACCGAAACCGAACCACAAATCCACTATCCAAAACTGGATTTTGCGGTTCGATTAACCGCGGTTAACCAGTTTGAATTGCCATCCCTATTTGTTACCTCCTCTTGCTTCATTAGAGTAGAGAGATTTTCCTTTCCCTCCAGCCGAGGAATTCGTTGTAAGATGCGTGTCCATGAGCTCCTTAGACACAAGAGCAGTGATCATCTATTTTGGAATAATAGTAGTCTTTCCAAAAAGCATTGTTTCACGAAAATTTTTAAAAGAAAAAGGAAGTGAACATAAAAGGAATAAAACTTTACTTTCCTCTTCGATTTTGACACCCATATTCTCCACGTCCATGGTGATTGTCTGAAAGGTATTGATGTGCTCTTTGACCAATGTGCCTTCTGCTATACGCAGAAAATGGAGCTTCTGCTTCAATGCCATCTTGCCAATGAGAGTTTTGCCTTGATACAATGATGCGAGCTTGTCCCAAATACCTTTAGTTATCTTGTGGGATGCAATCTCTCGAAGTGCTTCCACTACTAGAATTGTCGTCATAACCGACGGCTGAACCCATAGCTGAACCGTCGGTGACAACTATCATGGGCGGCGCCAGCCGTGGCGAAATCCGTCACTGATGTGGGCATCTCAGATAAGTTATGACAGCATCTCTCGGCCGTCACAAGTAATCAATAGCGACAGCCGTGGGCGCTGTCGCTAATTTAAACACATCAGTGACGGTTGTAGGCGACTGTCACTGATACCAACACATCAGCCACGGCCCAGGGCTTTCGGTGATACTATTAGCAATTGTGATATTTGGTATTGCCCAGACCATCATCCATTTACGATAAGCTTTTAGCCACGACTTAGTGACGGTCGACCGTGGGTAAGCCGTGGCTAAAGGTATATCCTGTAACTGGAAAAAAAATGAAAATTTTGTAAATTCCTATATACAATGATATATAGACTACAACCTATTTTCAATCACATATTACAACAAAAAAATATCATACACATGCATTTGAAACCAAACATATAAGTTTTACATAAATATCATCAATATAAGCCTCAAACTAGAGGCAAACAAGTTTTACAATAAACCAAAATCTCACGGCTGCGGTGGAGTCGACAGTGACTGGGTTGGGAGCGTCAGAGTGAGACGCAATCTGAGTGAGGAGTGTCTGCATATTCTGCATCGTCTGTCTCAACTCCTCATTCGTTCGTCTTTCCTCCTCCATTGCTAGTCTCTGCTCCTCCATCGCCTATCTGTACTGGGTGAGCTCCGACTCCAAGGCCGCTATCCGACTCTGGTCCTGCGCCCGTGAAGTCGAGGGCCGCTCACCGGCAGCCAGAAGGGTCGGTGCCCCCAAGTGGCCCGAGCACGGCGCGTGCAAGACCACTGTCTGCAAAGTCATAAACACGGTCGTGCTCCCAACCACCTGCGGCCTCCACCCAAGCTGCTGCGTTGAACTCCTCCGATGTGCCTTCACGCTCGATCACAGTCCTCGTGTAAGTTTTCTACACGTGTTTATATTTTAAATATATATAAACTTTAAGTAAAAATTGTGTAAATCAAATAGACATATATAAATACTTACCATTATGATCGAGGCTCTGCTATCAACGTAGTCTCCCGCTCCTCGTCGACGACGGTGGGTGCGCTCAAACACCTCCATCATCGACAGGTGTTGGACGGTGCCGTCCTCCGCCACGCGCATCTTACATTAGAAAATTAACAAATACATTAGTATCATTATACACAATATATAATTTAATTAAAAATAATTAAATTATACATACCATGCGACACGCATGAACTACAAAAGAGATGGCGCCACCAGTGAGGCGCGCCCCCGTGCCGTCCCCCTCGGACATGCGGTTTCTCGACCCAGTTCGAGAGACCTCCTGCTACTTAGGTGTGTCCCACCGCTCAACGAGCTGGTCCCACACAGGGTTGGGAATCTACTTTGGAGCGTGTCCCCGAGTATGCCCTATCTGTGTGGCCCCCAGCCGTCTCATCACGGTCTGACGGGACTACTGAAGCAGCCCGTTATAGCGAGCGCGTGCAACACGCTCCCATGCAGCCTCAACAAAAGTGGTCTGGTCCTCCGGCCATGTATAATGAGCCTGCAAAAAAATAATAATTACCGATGAATATTTAACATTAATATTAATTTAATAAATATACTTACCGTGAACTCTCGCCACAATAAATCTATATGCTCACGGGGCATGTGAGACCATGTAGGCCACGCCTTGTGCATAAACTTTCGAATCGTCCCTGCTATCGTGCGGGGGACGTCATCCTGCATAAACTTACCGTCTTCTGCGCACACTAACTGCTCTGCGCAGTTTTCCCTCGGGTGGCGGAGGGAGAATTTTGTTAGGCCCTCGTGGCCTACGTCTCAAAGACGACAGTCCTGGATCTGCGGAGGGTGGCGGAGGGATGGTAGCCGAAGGTGATGGGATGGTGGCTAGATTAGGTGAGAGAACGGTGGACGGATCAAGTGGGGGGATGGTAGTGGAAGGTGAAGGGTCAGTGGGTACAGGTGGGCGGGTGGTAATTGTCGGGGGGTCCTACGAGGAATGCCTCCTCGGGAACTGATATCTCGAACCAAAGCTATAAAAATTTAATATAATTAGATTATATATAATAGATTAATATATATATTTAATAATTGAATATATACTTCAGATTTATAATTATTCGCCATCGTCATTATCATCATCTGTGTAATACTCTTCTTCTTGTTCTTCTCTCTCGTCTTGATTTTTTTCTAAATTTGTGGATGCGCCGACGCGAGTCCACAGTGGACGATTACGCGCGAGTCCAAAGTAGGTGGACGATTTTGGCGCGAGTCATCAGTGGACGATTCCGCCCGAGTCCAAAGTGGACGATTCCAGCACGAGTCCATCCATTGTGTACGATTCCGACGTGAGTGCACCGTGTATGATTTGGTCGCGAGTCCAAAGTAGACGATTTGGGCCGAGTCCACCGTGGACGATTTGGCCGCGAGTCCACAATGGATGATTTCGGCGCGAGTCCTCAGTGGACAATTCCATTAATACTAATTAATTAATATTAAACTAATTTCATTAAATAACCTAAAAATAATTAAACCCTAATCAACATTAACCATTAATTAACATTAACCAAACTAATTAATTATCTAATTAACAATTAATTTCTAATAATTAATAATAAAAAATTAAAAAAATAATAGGGTTTAATTAAACCTTAATCAATTAATTGATTAGGGTTAATTTAACCCTAATCATCAACAGTAGCAGACATCATTGTCGGCTACTGTTGCATTGAATTGGGGCCGATGGTAATCGGCCCCAAATCATGGCGTCGGCGTATAGATGCCGGCGCGGAGAGGGGCGGATCAACGCCAGCGCGGAGAGGGGGATCGAGAGGACCAAAGGAGATGCTTACCGGTAGGGAGAGGGACATCGGTGACGACTAGCGGTGGTGGCAACACGCAGCGACGGATGGCAAGCGAACGCAAATAAAGAGGAAGAAGAGGAAGAAAGAGGAAGAAGAGGAAGCGAACACAAATAAAAAGGATTCTCACCGACGGCTCGCCAGTCGTCGAAAAACCGTGGATACGTAATTTTAATATCACCGATGATTCACCATCTCTACGTCATCGGTGAAGAGTATTTTATTTTCGCGTTGCGTTCGCGCCATTAATTAATAAGCGACGGCCGCTTCTAATCGTGGCTAACGACTTATTCATATCACCAACGACTCCCTCGCACCCGCTAAGCCGTGGCTAATAAATTATTTTATTTCGCGCCATGTGCGCACCATCAACTATGAGCGACGGCCCTAGGCGAGCCGCGACTGATTTGCTTACATCAGCCATGACCGCTGTGGCCGTTGAAACGCCGTGAATGATTCTGACGGCCGAGGCGGCCGTTGGTTATTCCCGTGGCTGATGTGGTATATTCTAGTAATGTTCGTTTGATAGGATTATGTACAAAATTGCAATCGCCTTTTGCTACTTGTATTCTTTCTCCTCCTCAATATCCTGCATATTATCCTTACCAATGATGGCGTCATTTATCCTCTCCATAGTTAGGATCGCTTTCATCTTCATTGACCATAGTGCATAGTTGATGCTGTGATCTAACTTCTCGATATTGAATTTGGTGCTCATCATGATTGGGGAAGTAGGCTCTGATAATGACTCGGTTCACATTATGCCTCGTCAGCCACATCCCACTCTTATTTAGTAATATTATTTGATAAAGTATGGTAGGCAACAACTTAATTCAACAGGAATTCTATGCGGACTACAACATGTCATCCATGCCATTTTAAAGTGTGTTGATAATAAAGGATGATAGTGCAATGCTTTGAGTAAAAAAGAAATAAAATAATAATAATAATAATAATAATAATAATAATAATAATAATAATAATAATAATAAAAGATCAGACTAGCACTTTGGGCCTAGCTAGATTAGGAGAAGAAGTAGGGGTGAGCAAAACTAGAACTGATCCGAATAATTCAAAAAAATCGATCCAAAAATTCAATTTGGGTACGGTTATTCGGATAAGTTGGGTCGGGTCTGATTTTTGAAAATTTCATACCCCTTATTCGTATATATAGTTATAGTTACAAAAGTTGTTGTTGGATTAGTGGTTAGAAGCATGATTATCAAAATCGCAGGTCAACTCGTAAACTCGGATGATTTTACGATCCCAGATATCAAAATCGAGCTGACTCGCACCCAAACTCATTTATGGGTGAACTTAGGTAAACTCGATCAAACTCGCGAGTAAACTCGAGTGAACTCGGTTTGCTGATAATTATTATGGATTGAACTTGTATTTTTATATTTTATCTAACTTAATTAGAAGGTTTGTAATAAAAAGTAAGAGGTCTTGAGTTCAACTCCTAGTGGAGTCATATTTCTCTTATATTATTTTCACATTAATTTTTTTTCCACTATTTTTAGAATTCTTGCCTTTATAATTATGAATTTTGATTTTTTTTTATTTTTAAAAGGAAATTCAGGTTAATCTGATCGGCCCAATTTTATTCGGGTTAATCGGGTCGGGCTCCGAAATCTTATTCGAGTAGGATCGCGTGGTGTAGGAGCCTCCTTATTTGGGTTCGGATTATTCGGGTCGGGTCGGGTTTTGACCCGACCCGACCGATGCTCACCCCTACCCAAAAGCGCCCGCACTTGTAAACTATATTCAAGCCAAGGCAAACGGCTCAACCCCGGGAGCTCCCCCGGCCATACAAGGACATCTTTTCCCCATTAACTTCGAGAGATTCGTCATCACAAGCTTGACATATCTGGGATTAGTATAGACCCATTCCGAGCAACATCCTAACGAGATTATTGGGCAGCATTATGGCCAATCCCTCCTCATCCTGCATGAGACGCCTCAAACAACCTAGAGTCTAATTTCTATTACCTCCACATCGATCACATCTTGACTTGAGCGTCAGAATATCTTTAGCTCTCAAACAAAATATCCTAGCTCCTCTTGATGACTTGAAGATGAATAAAAGCAAGCTCAAAGTCAAACTCAAGAATACCAAGATAGAAAGCTAGGATTTCAATAAATATGGCTCAATCAAGGCTCTTGGATGTCAAAAGATATCTCATGAAGTGTTAAAAGAACTTATGGAAGGTAGGTGAGGTGTTTTATATAGAGAAAACACCAAGCAAAGTTCAGGTATGGAAAAAGAGTCTTTCAACAATTTAAAAAGATATGTTGGGAGCAGTTTGGTAGTTTCCATATTTTTGGTTTCAAGTCTTATGTACATTTTTTAATTTTAAGTTAATGTCTCTATTTATTTTTATTTTTCATTAACTTTAAAACATAAATATAAATAAGGGAATACCCCCATTTGAATTCAATAAAAAAAATCAAAAAAATCAAAATCTTTAAGGGTAAAAATCCAAATTTTGGATTCTAGTACAAATTTACGAAAATCGGATATTTTAAAATCTTCCGGGTCAAATATGGGTGGGTTAAAGGTTTCCAAAAATTTCTTTAAAATTGATTTTTAACTTGTTTCTACCCAAGGAACAAATACCGGGACCTTTGGTGCTAAGAGATTGTCTAAATCATGTAGCCCTCCAAGGTGCTCCCTACACTTTGAAAATTTTTGGGTAGTTTTCTAATATTTTTGGTTTTTAACTTTTTGGGCTTTGAGTTCTGGTTTTTGGGTTCTTATTCATCAAATAGAGGATATACATATAATCTAGTGTTCATGCCTAAAGATCGGAGTACTCTAGTCTGGTTCAGTGTCTCTCCTAGTCAGGTTCAACGTCGGCGGGGGGTGGAGGGGCATACAAAAGACACTTTGACGCTCAAGTCAGTGAGACTCCAAGATGGAGGTAATGAAATTAAAACTTAGGATTACCTGAGATGTGCATGTCTGTATTTATTATAGGTGGAGGTGATGACGCCACCCTATAATCTCACGGGGATATTTCTTAGAAAGGGTCGAGGCCGATCCCAGAGATGACGGGCCTATAATGGCGTATCCCTTGCGATAAGGGAGTGTTGATCAAATATGCACACTAAAATGGGGGGTTGAATAGTGTGTAGCTAAAACTAGGTTCAACTGCAATCTTTTCGATTCAAGCCCCCCTTTACAACCAAATCGATATTCATTTAAGTTGGATGCTTAGACAAGTAAATGTGACAATTGAAAGCAAGTAACAAAGCAATGCAAACACAATTTATTATAGTGGTTCGGCCAAACCGCCTACTCCACCACCTTGGCTCCACACCAAGAATTTCTAACCAATCCTCTATATAGACCAAGTGTTTCCCTTAGAATACAATGAGGACCCACTTCACAACCCATTGAGAAAGCCTCAACACTTGTTCTCTTAGGCAAAACACAACTCTACAAAGAAACCTAAGATGTTTACCTAGCACACCTTAAAAGCTACAATGAAAAATACACTTAAACAATAATTGAAAACAAGAACAAAGGAGCGAGGAAATAAACCAAGCTTGTGTGCTCCTTTCTTAGCCTTCCAAGCCTCCAACTCCTCAACTCGAATGGTGAAGATTGAAGCCAGAGTCGAGTCGCGAAGAACACTTCGAGTAGATGATGAATCGTCGAAGCTCGGGTGTGGAAATCAACTTTAGAAGGCTTGAGGAACTCTCTTGAAGGCTCAATGAATAGAGGAGAGGAGTAGGTGAAGGTTTTTAAGGGGTATTTATAACCCCTCACCAAGACAGGTCACCCAACAGGCATTTTTTTGCCCATTGGCACCGCCCGGTCGGTGGCTGGCTGATGGTCAGTCAATCAACCGACCGACCAGCCATCGACCGGAGCCCTCTATCGATTTTTGGGCTTCATCGGTCGATGGTCGACTGATGGGCTGGTTGACCCGTCGTCGATCGCCCATTGGCCAGAACTTAGAATTTGTTGATTTTTGCTTTTGTCGCGCGATATTCATTTTCTGGTTTCGTCTTCGAGTTTTGACTTGGGATTTATTACAATCAGGTTTGGGTTGATATCTTAGAGGCATATTACATTGATTTGTATTTCTAATCCTAGGATTCTACACGATCGTCGTCGGTGCCATTTTTGACGTTTCTTGGCATTTTTCCGAACGAAATTTGCACGCGTATCGTACCATCAACCTGAACTCAAAACTCCACAAATGCATTAGTTTCATGTTTGTTATCATCAAAATAGAGATCGAGGCATAGGGGCAACCCTTGGGCCAACAGGGAGGACATGGACGTCCTTGTTTGGCTGAGTGGAGCCTTATCGCAGAATCGTTTGATTTGGCTCGAGTCAAGTCGAGGAGTATAGCCGAGCGGAGCTCCTGGGTGGAATTGTCTGGTTCGATTTGTTGTAAGTTGTGGGGCGCTGCTGGGTCTTATCCGACCGAGCCCAATAGTTCTAGTCCAATCCACAATCTCCGAGCTCGGTCGGAGTCTGGAGGATCGTGTATCGAGCTCTTAAGTAGGGTTGATTGCCTTGTCTATGATGTCTTTGTGGTTTAAGGAACTTTTGGAAATATTTGTCATGTTGCGTTTAGCCGTTTATAAAGGCTTCGATTATATTGGGTGGCCTTTAAGGCCGGTCTTTAAGTAGATGACTGTGGAGGTCATGCCGAAGTGGGTGACTGTGAAAGACGAGATGAGGTGAATGGCTAAGGAGGTCGAACTAGAGTAAATGGATGGGAGGCCGGACTGGGGCAAATGCCCGAGGAGGCCAAACTGGAGTAAATGGCTGTGAGGGCCATACTGGAGTGAATGGCCGAGGAGGGTCATACCAGAGTGAACGGCCTAAGAGGTCGAACTGGAGAGAATGGCCGAGGAGGCGAGTTTGGTTGGTACATAACAATTTTGTCTTTTTTAGGAGCGAATCATATTGTCGTATCATTGTCGTGTTAGTCTTGCCTTCTTATCTTCTGCGCTCAGTATGACGGCTCACTCGTGTGGCGCCTTTTGGTTGGCTTTTGCCTTTTCAGTTCTGGGGAGTAACCATGATAGGAAAGTGTTCCTACAAACTTACGCGGTTTTCCAGGAAACCATCGTTTGGTGGGTTTCGCCAGTTGAGATTTGTCTTACGACATATTTGTTGACCGTTCGATGGGGTTTATTGTCTTTGAAGCAATATCTCTCCCATCATTCTTTGAACTTTTCGCGCTTTTGGTACCTTGGTGTTTTGAGATTTTCCTCGATTGTAGGTGAGTCTTTGCGGTGTTTTAGCTTTCTTCGTTCACCACAGGTGTCCAAGGTTTTTGCTCAAGCCGATGGTGAAAAGAAAAGCCAAGACCATGCCGAAGGTAAGGGTGTCGAAGAAGGTTCTCGATCCTTACTCGTGTGTTTTTCATAGGATATGGTGGGAAAGTTCGATGATGACAACCCTGAGTAACATTCAGGCTTTCTGGGACAGGGTAAAGATCTCTTGTTGCGATGATGAAGATTCATTCGATTGTCTTCCTTGTTCCTCCTGAGATAGGATTTATCATCGCAGAGAGTTTGGATCCGTATTTATGTATTAGATTTTGTTTGAGGAACTTAGAGTTTGTCTGTCTTTCATGGACTTTGTGTTATGCCCAAAAATCCTAGAATAATATTTTATTCTTTAGCAGGGGACCTGGGGCCAGAGTTAGCGCGGATTGGCGTAGAGCCACGAAATTTAATTCGGGTAAGCTTTATATATGAAAAAAAATTAGGAAAAATATATTTATTTTATTTATGTGATTTAGCATGCTAGGATGATAGAGGGTCTCTAGACGAATTTAGTGGTTGAATCGGAACTCGAATTGGAGTTAGAACGAGTTAGATACGAGTCATTTAAGTCGTTTAACTTAAGTGGGGGGCATTTTGATCTTTTGGACCCAATAAGGGTCCATAAAACATAACCTGGGGCGTGCGGCCAGGGGTTTAGCTGCACGCCACCCGAGGCACATAGAGGAGGAGAGAGAGGTGCCGCCGAGAGGAGGAGGAGCCGATTCGGAGCCGGAATTCATGAGTTCGTTGGTGTTGATTGAAGTAAGATCCTACGCGTCTTCTTCCTCCCCGATTTCTCCAAAAAAGTGAGTGGATCAGCCCTCTTTTTCCTCGTTCCCTCATCTATGCTGCCAGCCCTATGTCATGGGGATTTTTGTCATTTTTCATTGGATTTTTCGTGAATCGAATTGGATATTCGTGTTGAGAATTCTATCGTGATCGCAAAGGTTCTATCGGATGAATTTTTGGGCAATTGGCCGCCCCTTTTTCCTTGCTGTGCCACCCCTTCTCACCTTGAATTTCTTGATGAAATCTTGTTGATTCTTGATGGTTGTTGGTAGTTCTTGATGCTTGGTTGTTACCTTGATGAAAGGAGGAAGATGGAGTGAATTTAGGGCATGTCGCCCCCTTTAGGAGGGTCCTTAAGAACCCTAGGGTGGCCGGCCACCTAGGGGGAGATTTTGGGAAATAAAAATTAAATTTTTATACCTACGGGACATACTTTAAGGTACATTGAATCACTTCTACACTTTAGGAAAATTGGAAATTGTAGAGACATACAAGTAGGGAATTGAGTACCCTAGAGACACCTAGAGATCCTAGAATCCTAGGACAACTTTAGGGTAAGCCGACCCTTAGGGAACCCAAGGGGGGCGAACCCTCTTTTCCCCTAGAGCACTTGGGTAGATGGGTAGGCCAGCCCTAGGGTACACGACTAGGGGAGGGTTAAGTCGGGCTTAAACTGCGTAGGGTAATTAAGAGGTGTTGCATTGTTTTCATCTTATATATGCTTGTTTTTCCTACGATGTTTGGATGTGTCATACCTTATTCTCGTGATTGTTGTGTACGCTGCAAATTCATGATTTGAGCATTATTTTATGTATATATTTATCTATGTTGTTGTATTGCCAGAGGAGACGGAGATTGAGGTATGTCCTAGACACACCATTATTTACTTGTTGTTCAGCACACCTTACCTTATGTTTATATCCATGCGTGTGTGATGTTGTGGTGTGATTGTTGCATTTCTCGGAAGCCTCACTGGTGAGGGGAGGGTATGCCCCGAAGAGACACTGTTGGTCTTATTCCGGAAGTTCGGCTGGTGAGGGGAGTTTATACCCCCAAAGAGACAGTCCAAAGACCCAACCGGTGAGGAAAATATATGCCCCAAAGAGACGGTTCGAAAGAGCCGTGTCGGTGAGGGGAGGGCATACCTCAAAGAGACGATACTGGCTGGGTGGTAGATTGGAGACCACACTGACTGCCTACCCTATGTGGCGATTAGGACTGACGGGTCTGGGTGAGCATGTGGATTGATTCATTGAGCATGTTTCTTATTTTATACTTGGTGGCATATTTTCTGCAGGTTGTTTTATGAGGTTTATATGTGGTTTGGTTGAGTTTGGTTTGTGATCGAGCCGGTCAAGCTGGTTCAGTCTGGATACGGGGAGGATGATCGGCGAGAGCCGGTGGTACACAGCTCATTTTACATGAATTTTGTAAAGCTGAAGCCGCTAGTATTCACAAGCACGGATTAGGCAGTGGGGGTGACAACGTTCCTAAATGACTGCACATAGTTGTGCTCGGTCTTTGAGTGTTCCTCTGAGGCGATGCCGCATATAGTTGGGTTGCAGCTTAGAGGCCTAGCGAAGGAGTGACACCAGTGATGGAGGGCACGTAGGGGGACTCATGCACCAGCCCCTACGTGGGGAGAATTTCGGACTACTATTATTGAGAAGTACCTACCTAGGAATGTTTGCGAAAGGCAGGCTAGGGAGTTCGAGCAGCATCGCCATACCGGCACTATGACGGTGTCGGAATATGAGATCAAATTCACGCGGTTGTCTTGTTACCACCCATCCCTAGTGGTGACTGAGACTGACCGGGAGAGGCAGTTCGTGGAGGGTCTGAGGGTACAAATTGGTAGACTAGTACACTACACCAAGGATACTACCTTTGTGCAGGTGGTGGACGAGGCAACGCGGAAGGAAGACATGGTACCTACTGACCGACAGGATGGACCAGCCCGAAAGAGAATCAGGCAGCACCGTCAGGAGGACAAGCGCACCCAGTCTGAGGATGGTGGCACCGGGATGGCGCGCCCGCAGAACCAAGGACAAGGAAATTTCAGAGGCCGTACGCGGATGGATCCACCGGCGGCTACTCAAAGTGCCACAGTACCAGGATGCCAAAGAGGCGAGGGCCAAAGTGCGTATATTGCGGGATGAGGCACAAAGGAGATTGCTATGGTCCGAGTACCGATTTTGGGTGTGTCCAGCCATGCCATATCAGGAGGGACTACCTTGTAGGAGGTCAAGCAGCATTATCACCCAGAGGGAGAGCTCCTATGTCGACAGCTTTAGTGGCGCAGTGAACTCAGACTTAGGGGACCGTACAACAACGCACGGCGGGCCCCGGGAGGCCACTTGCTCGTGTCTTTGCACTGACTCCTGAGGGCGTAGAGGCATTCAATGCAGTGGTGACAGGTATCATTTCAGTTAATACTGACTGACAGGATGGACCAGCCCGAAAGAGAATCAGGCAGCACCGTCAGGAGGACAAGCGCACCCAGTCTGAGGATGGTGGCACCGGGATGGCGCGCCCGCAGAACCAAGGACAAGGAAATTTCAGAGGCCGTACGCGGATGGATCCACCGGCGGCTACTCAAAGTGCCACAGTACCAGGATGCCAAAGAGGCGAGGGCCAAAGTGCGTATATTGCGGGATGAGGCACAAAGGAGATTGCTATGGTCTGAGTACCGGTTTTGGGTGTGTCCAGCCATGCCATATCAGGAGGGACTACCTTGTAGGAGGTCAAGCAGCATTATCACCCAGAGGGAGAGCTCCTATGTCGACAGCTTTAGTGGCGCAGTGAACTCAGACTTAGGGGACCGTACAACAACGCACGGCGGGCCCCGGGAGGCCACTTGCTCGTGTCTTTGCACTGACTCCTGAGGGCGTAGAGGCATTCAATGCAGTGGTGACAGGTATCATTTCAGTTAATTCATTACCTTCTTATGCATTGTTTGATCTAGGTGCTACTCATTCATTCCTATTTGAGTTGCTGACGTTAAGGTTGGGGAAAGATAAGAGTTGGTTAGCTGAACCATTAGCAATGTCTACACCTACGTGCAGTACTGTTGTTGCGAGGACGATCTTTAGGGACTACGACATTTCCATAGGTGGGCATGATCTGAAAGTGGAGGTGATGCTATTACCGACCTTAGAGTTGGATGTGATTCTGAGCATGGATTGACTATCAGCCCATTACGCATCAATCAATTGTAGGACAAAGGTGGTTACATTTTGCAAGCCGGGAATACCACCCTTTACCTTTCAGGGCAATGGGCGAGGGGACTCTATCAAGGTGATCTCTGCTCTCTAGGCCCGCAAGCTGATGGTGGGTGGTTGTCAGTCCTTCTTGGCTTTTATCTCTGCAAATGTTACTGACGAGGGCTCGACTAGTAGCATTGAGAGTACTCCAATTATCATGGACTTTCCAAATGTGTTTCCTGAGGAATACCCGGGACTGTCACCAGTGTGGGAGACCGAGTTCTCTATTGATCTGCAACCTAGGGTGAAGCCTATACCTATTCCCCCATACCGAATGACACCCGCTGAGCTAAGGGAACTTAAAGTTCACTTGGAGCTATTAGACATTGGGTTCGTTCGCCCAAGTGTCTCACCCTGGGGGCGCCGGTGTTGTTTGTGAAAAAGAAAGATGGGTCCATGTGGATGTGCACCGACTACTAGCAGCTCAATAAGGTGACGATCAAGAATCGGTACACGCTTCCCAGGATTAACGAATTATTTGATCAGTTGCAGGGGCTCAGTGGTTCTCAAAGATCGATATGAGGTTAGAGTATCATCAGTTGAGGATCAGGGATCAAGATATCTAGAAAATGGCTTTCAGGACGCGGTATAGACACTATGAGTTCCTGGTCATGTCCTTTGGGCTTACTAATGCCCCGATAGCCTTCATGGAGTTGATGAACAAGCTGTTCAAGGACTTTCTGGATAGATTCATTATAGTCTTCATTGACGACATTGTGGTATACTCCAAGAGCGAGGTAGAGCACAAGGAGCACTTGAGGGCAATTCTGGAGATCCTTAGACAACACCAACTCTTTGCAAAATTCTCGAAGTGTGAGTTCTGGTTGATCAGTGTGGGATTTCTAGGGCATGTTGTATCCCGAGATGGTGTGAGAGTTGATCCTACGAAGATTGTGGCAATTTAGAACTGGGAGAGGCCGACCAGTGTGACCGAGGTCCACAGCTTCTTGGGGTTGGCCGGCTACTACATGAAGTTCATGAAAAAAATTTCCAAGATTGTTGCCCCACTCACGTGCCTAACTTAGAAGAAAGTAAAGTTTATATGGGATGATAAATGTGAGGAGAGCTTTCAGAAGCTGAAGGACCGCTTAGCTACCACTCCGTACTAGCACTCCCATTGGGGTCGGGAGGATTTGCAGTCTATTGTGACACTTCTGAAGTCGGATTGGGGTGCGTTCTGATGCAGCACGGCAGAGTGATCACATATGCATCCTGACAGCTGAAAACCCATTAGAAGAATTATATGACTCATGATTTGGAGTTGGCGGCCATAGTCTTTGCCTTGAAGCTACGACGCCACTACTTATATGGGGAGGCATGTGACATATTCACCGATTACAAGAGCCTCCAGTATTTGCTTTCTCAGAAGGATCTGAGCTTGAGGCAGCGGAGATGGTTTGAGTTATTAAAAGATTATGACTGCACTATTCAATATCACTAAGGAAAGGCAAATGTAGTAGCTGATGCTTTGAGCAGTAAGTTGATGGGGAGCTTAGCCCACTTGGTCGTAAGAGAGGCTTTGGGTACGCAGGTGCGGTTCAGTACCGCTTTTCATCCTCAGACTAACGGTCAGTCAGAGAGGACCATTCAAACGCTTGAGGATTTGCTGAGGGCGTGTGTGATGGACCTGGAGGGTAGTTGGGAGAGGCATCTACCTTTGGTAGAGTTCACCTATAATAACATCCACCATAGAAGCATCGGTATGGCCCCGTTTGAGGCTTTGTACGAGCGCAGGTGTAGGTTGCCGATAGGCTGGTTTGAGGCCGGCGAGTCCCAGATGCTAGGGCTGGACTTGGCTCATGACGTCGTTGAGAAAGTGAAGCTGATCAATGAGCGACCTCTAGCAGCTCAGAGTCGTCAAAAGATGTATGCCGTGTTGGCCTAAGTGTTTCTACTTTGGTCTTAATCTCGGTTTTGATGATAACAAACATGGAACTAATGTTTCATTGAGAAATATTTTCAGGTTCCATATCGGTTAGTACTCGATGTCCTCGATCAGAAATATCGGAGAAATCAGAAAATCGAAAGGACATTGATCAGCGCATTCGAGTTCGTCGTGGAAATCTCTCGAAGATCGACGGTGCACCAAAGACATCTTGGACGAGTCTAAAGAACACATAGAAAGCTCTCTAAGTTGACGCATGTTGAAGGTCGGAACCCGGAATCAAAGCGCGCAAGAAGAAGGCTGAAAAAATCAAGTTCATCTTAGGTTCGATCGATTGGTCGGTCGATCGAATGTAGAGAAAAATTGGCAATAGCCAATTCGATCGACCGGACGAAGCCAAAAATTGGCAGTAGCCAATTCAGTCGACCGTTTGGTCGACCAAATGTGGCGAAGAATGGGCAGTAGCCATTCGGTCGACCGAAGTGTGCTCAGAAGCAGCAGAAATGCCACGGTTGCTCGAGCGGTCGATCCATCGGTCGACCGACGACGATCGATCGGCAAGCGATCAAACGGCGGAAACGGCTAGTTTTTCGCACGTTTAATATGCTGTTTCACTCCATTTCCTCTTGGCTCTATAAATACCCAAGCCTAACCCTTCCTTAACAAATTTTGATCACTCCTATACTTCATTGAGCCATTATTGATCAGTTCCAAGCTTCCATTGAGCCATTACTTGGAAAAACCCTAGTTTGATCTCTCATTCCTTGATATAGCCTTCAAAACTTCATCGATTCATCATCTTGAGGCATCAAGAGGACTATGGAGTTTGTTGTGGAGTTAAGTATTTTATTGTTTGAGTTTTTGCTCTATTATTTGTATATTTTTTTGTTTATTTCATTGGATTTGAGCTTGTAAGAAGACCTAGTGTTAGATCTTGTGTGTAAGTGGTTACATTGGTGTAGAAGGTGTAAAGCCACTTGTGTAAACGTAGTTTACTGGGATAAGTTGAGTTGTCCCTTAGGGTTGAGGTGGAAGAGTGCTCTCGGTAAGAAGGCGGAGACTTCCGGGTGTGAAAGTGTCTTAGGTTGAGAGTGAGACTCTTCAGGTCAAAGTCCTTTGTGTAAGGGAATCAATTTAATCTAGTAAACTTAGTTTCAAAATCCTAAGCGGGGTACTTAGGTAGTGGAGTAGGCATTGGGGCCAAACCACTATAAATCTATGTGTTAGCATTGTTATTTATTGCTTCCGCCTGCTATTATATCGTGCTTAGCCTAACTAATTAAGAAGCGATCAAAATCGGAATTATGCGACAAGTTTAGATAACAGACTATTCACCCCCCCTCTAGTGTGGCTATTCCACCCAACATGCCGATGATAAAGCCCGCGACGTGGAGTTTCAGGAAGCGGATTCGGACTTCTTGAATGTGTCCCATATGAAGGGGGTTGTGCGCTTTGGGAGGAGGGGAAAGTTGAGCCCCAAATTCATCGGGCCTTTTTGTATTTTGTGGCGCAGATGAGCGATTGCTTATAACTTGGCTCTACCGCCCAGCATGGATTGAGTGCATCATATCTTCCATGTCTCCATGCTTAAGCGGTATGTTCGGGATGAGTTCCACGTTCTAGATGTTGCTGCGCTGGAGGTCGATCGGACCATTTCTCACGAGGAGCGGCCTGTAGAGATCCTAGACAAGCAGGTGAGAAAGCTGAGGTCCAATGAGATCCCCTTGGTGAAAGTTCGTTGGCAGCACCACTCAAAGCAGGAGGCCCACTTGGGAGGTCGAGCAGGACATGAGAGAGAAGTACCCGTACCTTTTTGATGCCAAGGTGAGATTCTCTTCTCTATCTCAAAATTCAAGGAGGAATTTTCTTTAAGGGGGGAGGAATTGTTATGCCAAAAAATCCTAAAATAATATTTTATTCTTTAGCAAGGGACCGCAGGCTCGAGTTTGCGCGGATTGACGTAGAGCCGCAGAATTTAATTTGGGTAAGCTTTATATATGGAAAAAATTTAGGAAAATATATTTATTTTATTTCTTTGATTTATCATTCTAGGATGATAAAGGGTCTTGAGATGAATTTAGTGGTTCAATTGGAACTCGAACCAAAGTTAGAACGAGTAAGATACGGGTCATTAAAGTCGTTTAACTTAAGTGGAGGACATTTTGGTCTTTTGGACCCAATAAGGGTCCATAAAACAGAACATGTTGGCCCAAGGGTTTCCCTTATGCTTCGATCTCTATTTTGATGATAACAAATATGTATTTAATATATTTGTTAAGTTTTGAGTTCAGGTTGAGGTTACGATACACGCGCGAACTTCGCTCCGAAAAATGTAAAAATCGACAAAAAAGGGCTCCGACGTAAATTGAGTAGAATTCATAGATTACCAAGTAGATTCTATGTAATATCGCTCTAGGAATATATCCCAAGCCTATATGTAATGTTATCCAAGTCAAAACTTGGTAACGAAACCCGGAAACAAAGCGCGCAACAAAATAAGTGTAAAAAATAGCCTCAGCCCATGTTCGGTCGACCGGTCGGTCGATTGAACGATGCCAAAAAATGGCAGTAGCCAATTCGGTCGACCGATCGATCGATCGGACAATGCAAAAAATTGGCAGTAGCCAATTTGGTCTACCAGATATGGCTAGGAAAGGGCAGTAACCTAGCGATCGCTGGGCGATCGATCAATCGGTCGACCGACAAGCAACCGAATGGCGTCCAACAGGCAGAAAAATGCCCGTTGGAATGAACTACCGAATGAGGGGTTATAAGTACCCCTTACCAACCTCCATTTAACCATTCTTAACCAGTCATTAAAGCTTCCTAAGAGAGATTTGTGCCTTCTAAGCTTGATTTGCTCGTGGTTGCTTCTTCGATTGACGATCTCAAACGCTCATCTTCCCTGGACTCCGGCTTCAATTCGACCTCAACATCTTGTGGAGTTGGAGGCGTTGAAGGCTTGGAAAAGAGCTTTTAGTTATGGTTTACTCTTTAGCTCTTTTTATTATAATTTTACTTGTTATTTGAACTTGTTTCCTCATTGTTAGCTTGCTAGGTGTGCTAGTGTAAACACTTAGAGTTTCCTTCGTAGAATTGTGTTTTGCATAGGTGAATAGGTTTGAGGCATTTTAAAAGGGTTGAGAAGTGAGTCATCAATTGTATTCAAAGGAAAACACAAAGTCTATAAAGGATTTGGTTAGAAACCCTTGGTGTGGAGCCAAGGTAGTGGAGTAGGCGATTGGCCGAACCACTATAATTACTTGTCTTTGCATTGCTTGTTTGATTGTGCTTATTGTCTAATTATTACTTGTCAAGCATCATAATTTAGTTGTGTGATCAATTTGGTTTAATTAGAAGTTGAACTCGAAAGAAATCGAATAATTGTTAAAATTCACCCAATACTATTCAACCCCCTCCTTCTAGTGTGGGTATTCGATCAACAGAACCTGGGGCGTGCGGCCAGGGGTTTAGCCGCACGCCACTTGAGGCATAGAGAGGATAAGAGAGAGGTTCCACCGACAAGAGGAAGAGCCGATTTGGAGCCGAAATCCACGAGTTCGTCGGAGTCGATTGAAGGAAGATCCTGTCAGGCCCCAACTTAGGGTCACGTGACCAGCCAGGGTATATATATCAATACCCAGAAGCCTAACTCATGTGTACAACCACGCAGATATAAAGACAAAATGAAAGTTAATCATGAAATAAAGTAAGAGTTCTGATGTAAAATAAACGTATGTTCAAAGAAAGTTACAGACTCCAACATCTCTAAATACATCACTATGCATGAAAGAAAACCAAGACTCGACTACGACTCCCTAAACTCAGTCTGCTACGAGATCAACGGTGTCGTTTACCCCTCCAGTTGTGCCATGTACTCTAGTCATTACCTCACCGGTCAGGCTCTGCAAAACAAAAATTAAACAAACGTGAGTCCATGAGGAACTCAATGAGTGGTTCTACAAAACCTCCACCTAAATCCCAAATCATAATTATATAACATGAAATACATTCTCAGGTAAACTCAGGAATTTAATACAACATCTAGCTAATTAGCCAACCTACATAAACAAGAGTATTCGACCATATCTGGCCCCATACCACAGAAGGAATATTCGGGCATATCTTTGGCCCACATGTGTAAATAATACTTGGCCACAAGTGGCCTTACATGCATGAATAATACTCAGCCACAACTGGCCTCACAAGCATGAAATTTCATTTCCACAATGTGCACATATCAACTCGACCTGCATAAGCAAAACCTCGCGACCTTTAGCTAGGATGGCTAGCTAGCTTTCGGTACCCCATTTGGTTGGGATTTGCCCATCCAACCGGGTTGGGATTCGCCCATCAAACCCAATTCAGGTCTAACATCAGGTTGGGATTCGCCCATCCAACCCAACTCTGGTCTAGCATCGGGTTGGGATTCGCCCATCCAATCGGGTTGGGATTCGCCCATCCAACTGGGTTGGGTTTCGCCCATCCAACCCAATTCAAGTCTAACATCGGGTTGTGATTCGCCCATCCAACCCAAACTCGGGTCTAACACCAGCGTGACTCACTGGTGCAATCTCAAGACTCCTCATCCATTGATGAGTATGCTCCTCAGTCCTGCCATCACAAGCACAATACACAATACACAGTGCATCCAAGGATTCTCTACTCATCCAACTACCAGGGCATGCGCCCGTACCCAGCCCCTTCCCGAGTTTTATCTGTCAAACCCTTAAATGTCACCCTTCCTTATTGGGTGCAAGGTATGACTCTACTTATGATGTCCCTATGTTTGAAATTAAATATTTAATTTTTACTATTTACCGTCGTCCATTAGTAGGGGTACATCATGATTTCATGTTCTACATGTCAC
This sequence comes from Canna indica, assembly GCA_034359265.1. Taxonomy (NCBI): domain Eukaryota; kingdom Viridiplantae; phylum Streptophyta; class Magnoliopsida; order Zingiberales; family Cannaceae; genus Canna; species Canna indica. Next base: position 21,495,281 of record CP136892.1, read on the forward strand.
ATACATCTCTATTATTATCCATCTTTGATACACAATAAATATTACAAGCATTCTCCTATTATTAACACCCTTGTGGATAAATACTGCAATTATATTTTAATTCATAGTGTTCCAAAAATACATCGCTACAATTTAATTACTGCATTTATCTAATAATTTCCAACAAATAAATACATAATTTCTGCATTTAATTAAATAAATTCTGCATGCTGAATAAAATTCTAGCAACTACTCAATTAATGTAGAGACCAATTTAGACATGTTATCTAACATGAATTCAATATACATGTACAATAATCATCATGATTATCTACATATCATATGTCATGATAGCCTTCACATGAATATAATCATCATGATAATAGTAACATAAAATCAGATCACCATGATAATAGTAACATACAATATGATCATCTTGACAATAACAACATGAAATATATTCACCATGATAATAACAACTTGAAATATAATCACCATGATAATAGCAACATAATTATGGTCACCAAAATAATTTCTAAATTCATAAATCCTAGCGTACATGAAGATCGATAGATCATATCGATATTTTACATAATAAATCAGCATCTCAAATAAGAAAATCAACTCAGCATGTGTCTTATCAAATTTTCAGCAAAATTGGGTAACTCTCAGCGTACTAGAATTTAATTTCAGCATTCTAATCTTATGAAATTTCAGCATCAACTAAATGAATTTTCAGCATCAAATTATATATCAATTTCAGCATCATATAACTAAATAATGGAAATCTAATTCAAATGAGAATCTCATCAATTTCCCTTAACATCATGCGGAATTAAATGATGTGAATACAATACCTAGGTTTTCTAATTAACTCGTATCATATAGATATTGTTCATACCATTAAACAAAGAAATCCCACCCACACGTTCAATAGTAAGGTCAATTATTACCCATGATTTCAATTAAAGGAAACATATTTATATAAAGAAATCTTCAATTCTTCTTCTCCTACCGTTGGCGGCTGCAAACAAAAAGAGAGTTCCGCCTAGATTTCTTTGTCCTAAAAATCAATCAATTACATTTTAAAATCTTTAAATTCCAAGAGAGAATCCCCTTACAAAATTCAATGTCGAATCAATAAAAAAATCCCAGATTTTTCTCACATGGTGAGGGGCGGCCAAGAAGAGAAAACAATCTCAATTCATGAAAGAAAATCACTCACCGGAGAAGAAAATTGAAAAGGAAGACAGTCCTCCGCACTCCCACGAGTCAAGTTCTTCTCATGTCTTCTCCTTTCCTCTTGTGTAACCCAGGATTTATCCGTCCAAATCCGATCTCCACCGTTCACATCTAGGAGCAAGGGGACTCGAACATGATCCTCAAATTTCAACCCGATCAGCCATAGGATATGGTCACGATTGCCCGAATCGGCAGAAGAAAGCCAAGGCTAATCTTCAATTCAAGCCCTCCGACGTTTCATCCGGCCCATCCCGACGCGCGACCAAATTATCCCGCTAGAATAATTAAATAAAAAGAAATTTGAAAAAAAAATACGGGTATTACAGATCCTACGTGTCTTCTTCCTCCTCAGTTTCTCCAAAAAGGTGGGTGGATCAGCCATCTTTTTCTCCTTTTCCTCATCCATGCCGCCGCCCCTATGTCATGGGGATTTCGTCATTTTTCGTTGGATTTTTCATGAATCGAATTGGATATTCGTGTTGAGAATTCTATCGTGATTGCAACGGTTCTATCAGATGAATTTTTTGGCAATTGGCCGCCCCTTCTCACCTTGGATTGCTTGATGAAATCTTGTTGATTCTTGATGGTTGTTGGTAGTTCTTGATGCTTGGTTGTAACCTTGATTAAAGGAGGAAGATGGAGTGAGTTTAGGGTATGCCGCCCCCTTTAGGAGGGTCCTTAAGAACCCTAGGGTGGCCAGGCCACCTAGGGGGTGTTGTCCCAAGGGTTCCCCCTAGGCTTCGATCTCTATTTTGATGATAACAAACATGTATTTAATATATGTGTGTGTAGTTTTGAGTTCAGGTTGAGGTTGCCATAATCACACGAACTTCGCTCGGAGAATCACAAAAATCGTCAAGAAAGGCTCTGATGCAGATTAAGTAGATTCCTTGTAATATATCCCTAGGATCTCATCTCAAGCCCATTTGTAAAGTTATCCAAAACTTAGTAACAAAACCCATGAGAAAGCGTGTAACAAAGCAAATGTAAAAATCAGCCTCAGCCCAGGTTCGGTCAATCGGTCGGTCGACCGAACAAGGCAGAAAAATGGCAATAGCCACTTCGGTTGACCGATCGGTCGACCGAACAAAGACAAATTCTGGCAATGGCTACTTCGGTCAACCGAACAAGGGAAAAATCTGAAAGTGGTTAATTCGGTCGACCGGACAACAGAGGAATTAAAACGCGACGAAGTCGGTTCACCATCCGGTCGACCGAACATAGAGGTTGGGCGGTCGATCGGTCGGTCAACCATATCGACCGCCCAACCAACGATCGACCGGCAAGTGATCGGTCGGCGTCCAACGAGCAAAAAAATGCTTGTTGAAGAGCCGTTCCGTGGGAGGGGTTATAAATACCCCTCACCAACCTTCATTAAACACTCTTAACCATTGAGATAAACTTCCAAAGTGTGATTTGTGTCTTCTAAGCTTGATTTGCTCATGCTTTCTTCTCCGATCGATGACTTCTCTCAAGCGCTCATCTTCCCTCAACTCTGGCTTCGATTCGATCTCAACGTCTTGTGGAGTTGGAGGCATTGAAGGCTTGGAAAAGAGCTCTTTGTTGTGGTTTACTCTTTAGCTTTTTTATTGTAATTTTACTTGTTACTTGAACTTGGTTTTCATTGATTAACTTGCTAGGTGTGCTAGTGTAAACACTTAGGATTTTCTATGTAGAATTGTGTTTTGCCTAGTTGAATAGTTTTGAGGAGTTCTCAAAGGGTTGAGAACCGAGTCCTCGATTGTATTCAAAGGGAAACACAAGGTCTATAAATAATTTGGTTAGAAATCCTTGGTGTGGAGCCAAGGTAGCGGAGTAGGTAGTTGACCGAACCACTACAAGTAGACCCGATATCGAGTATGATTGGTAGACTTCTCTATTTAACTTCAAGTGGACCCGATATCATGTTTAGTGTTTGTGCATGTGCTAGGTTTCAATCTTGTCCTAGAATGTCTCACTTGAGTGCGGTCAAACGTATATTGAGATATTTGAAGGGCACGGTTGACTTAGGATTATGGTATCCATGTAATACATCTTTCGATTTAATTAGTTTTTTGGATGCCGATTTTGCCGGGTGTAAAGTAGATCGAAAAAGCACTAGTGAGTATTATGAATTCCTAGGGATGAGTCTTGTTTCTTAGTTTTCAAAGAAATAAAACTCGGTTGCACTTTCAACTACCGAAGTCGAATACATCGCTGCGGCTAGTTGTTGTGCACAAGTCCTTTGGATGAAACAAACCCTTTTAGATTATGGACTTAGTTATTCATGTATACCTATACATTGTGATAACACTAGTGCAATCAATCTAACAAAAATCTAGTTTTACACTCTAGGACCAAACACAATAATCTAAGGCACCATTTTCTTAGGGATAATGTAGCCAAGGGAAATATATCCATGAAATTCGTATCCACCGACAAATAACTTGCAGATATATTCACAAAACCCTTAAGTAAAGAAAGCTTTACAAACTTAGGAATACAATTAGGAATTTGTGCTTTTTCTAGTGGTTAAAACTATTCAAAATATACATGTCTTTTGAAAAATTGCATTTCATATGGTATCATCACACTTATGTATTGTCTTGTAATGGGGCTTTGCGACTTATTGATGTTTGCCTTCTATAGGCTTACATTGGTAGGAAAGACTATAGTGGTAGATGATACTCGATTTTATGGTTTTCTTTGTTATAATGAAGGAATTCATTAATAGTGTCTTAGTTCTTGCCCTTTTTGATTGATGTCAAAAGGGGGAGAAAAAGTAATGTCACATTTGTTTTATGATGCATATAGATAGGAGGAGTTACAAGCATAATATGCATATTGATAGGGGGAGTATATGTTAAGTTATGAACTAAATTGTATATGCCTTAACTCAAACTCACAAATGATACTTAGAATCTTCTTTTATATAAAATTTCATATTATGTTTGTCATCATCAAAAAGGGGGAGATCAAAAAGGCTTCGATCTCTATTTTGATTATAACAAACATATATTTAATATATGTGTGTGTAGTTTTGAGTTCAGGTTGAGGTTGCAATAAGCACGTAACTTCGCTCGGAGAATCGCAAAAATCGTCAAGAAAGGCTCGGATGCAGATTAAGTAGATTTCTTGTAATATATCCCTAGGATCTCATCCCAAGCCCATTTGTAAAGTTATCCAAGTCAAAACTTGGTAAAAAAACTCATGAGAAAGCATGTAACAAAGCAAATGTAAAAATTAGTCTCAGCCCAGGTTCGGTCGACCGATCGACCGAACAAGGCAAAGAATGACAGTAGTCACTTCGGTCGACCGAACAAAGCCAAATTCTGGCAGTGGCTACTTCGGTCGACCGGTCGGTCGATCGAACAAGGGCAAAATCTGGCAGTGGTAAATTCGGTCGACCGATCGATCGATCGAACAACAGAGGAATTAAAATACGATGAAGTTAGTCGACCATTCGGTCGATCGAACATAGCGACAGAAGGGCAAAACATCAGCGGTCGATCGGTCGATCAATCGACGATCGACCGGCAAGCGATCGGTCGGCATCCAACGGGTGAAAAATGCCCGTTGGAGAGCCATTCCATGGGAGGGGTTATAAATACCCCTCACCAACCTTCATTAAACACTCTTAACCGTTGAGATAAGCTTCCAAAGTGTGATTTGTGCCTTCTAAGCTTGATTTGGCGCTTGCTTCTCCGATCGACGACTTCTCTCTAGCTCTCATCTTCCCTCAACTCCGACTTCGATTCGATCTCAACATCTTGTGGAGTTGGAGGCATTGAAGGTTTAGAAAAGAGCTCTTTGTTGTGGTTTACTCTTTAGCTATTTTTATTGTAATTTTACTTGTTACTTGAACTTGGTTTTCACTGATTAGCTTACTAGGTGTACTAGTGTAAATACTTAGGGTTTTCTTCGTATAATTATGTTTTGCCTAGGTGAATAGTTTTGAGGAGTTCTTAAAGGATTGAGAATCGAGTCCTCGGTTGTATTCAAAGGGAAACACAAGGTCTATAAAGAATTTGGTTAGAAATTCTTGGTGTGGAGCCAATGTAGTGGAGTAGGCGATTGGTCGGACCACTATAATTTATTGAGTTTGCATTGCCTTGTGTGATTGTTTATAGTTGTGTTTCATATTTGTTAACGAACATCATTTAGTTGCACTTACTTTCGGTTGAAGTTGGAATTGAATTGAAAGAAATTGAAAGATTGTTAAAAGTCACCCAATACTATTCACCCCCCCCCCCCCCTTCTAGTGTGTATTCACTCAATAGGGGGACATTTTGGGAAACAAAAATTGAATTTTTATACCTAAGGGACATACTTTAGGGTACATTGAATCACTTCTACACTTTAGGAAAATTATAGAGACATATAAGTTGGGAATTGAGTACCCTAGAGATACCTAAAAACGCTAAAATCGTAGGACAACTTTAGGGTAAGCCGACCCTTAGGGCACCCAAGGGGGCCAAACCCTCTTTTCCCCTAGAGCACTCGGGTAGAGGGGTAGGCCGGACCTAGGGTACACGTCTAGGGGAGGGTTAAGTTGGGCTTAAACTGCGTATGGTAATAAAAGGTGTTGTATTGTTTTCATCTTATACATGCTTATTTTTGCTACGATGTTTGGATATGTCATACCATATTCTCGTGATCGTTGTGCCTGTGAATTCATGATTTGAGCATTATTTTATATATACATTTATCTGCGTGGTTGTGATGTATTGCGGGATGAGGCAGAGATTGAGGTATGTCCTAGACATATCCTTATTTACTTGTTGTTCAGCACACCTTACCTCATATTTATATTCCTGTGTGTGTGATGTTGTGGTGTGATTGTTACATTTCCCGGAAGCCTCGCTGGTGAGGGGAGGGTATGCCCCAAAGAGACAGTGTTGGCATTATTTCGAAAGTCCAGCTGGTGAGGGGAGTTAATACCTCCAAAGGGACAGTCTGGAGACCCAACCAGTGAGGGGAATGTATGCCCCAAAGAGATGATTCGGAAGAGTCGTGTCGGTGAGGGGAGAGCACGCCCCAAAGAGACGACACTGGCTGGGTGGTAGATCGGAGGCCATACCGACTACCTACCCTATGTGTTGATTAGGACCGACGGGTCCGGGTGAGCATGTGGATTGATTCATTGAGCATGTTTCTTATTTTATACTTGGTGGCATATTTTCTGCTGGTTGCTATATGAGGTTTAGGCAGATTGCTTTGCTAAAAACAAATGCTCTTTAATTATGCTTACCTTTCTTATGCTTATATATGTGGTTATGTGTTTATGCATGATGATGATGATGGTGATGATGATGTGGTGGTGGAAATTGAGGACTGGTCTACTCACCAAGTCTCAGTTGGACTTATCCCTCATATATGTTATTTTGTAGCACCTGAGCTAGATCAGAGAGGCATTGGGGTGCAGTAGCGTAGCTGGTAGAGGCAGGGCAGCGGGTCTTGTGACATGTAGTGATCGAGGGGAATACCCGAGTCATTTTTATTTCTTTTGAGTTGTTGAGTCATGTCGACTCGGTTTATTTATGTTTCTGCACTTTATTTGCTTAAGATGTCTTCTTTAGTAATTAAACTTTTGAGACCATTTTTTAACATTAGCTATTATTGAGTTGGTGGTTGGGGTTTTGAAAATAAAAGTCTTTTAAAAATTCCTTGAAATGCTATTAAATGTTCATGTTTCGTTTTGTTTATATGTGGTTTGGTTGGGTTAGACTTCGGGGTACGTGGCGTACCTTGGTCGGTCATACCGGAGTTAGGGTGTGATACTTTGAGTGTGGGGTATTGAATCGAGCGAATGTAGCTCCTTCACAACTGCATCCCAATAGTTGGGCGGCTATTTGCTATTTTGATATCCTGATGTAGTGTCTCAGTCTTGAGTCGAGCCTTCATGTATGCTTCTCCTTCTTCCAAATAATTAGCTCCCTAAGGGGAATTTTGGTGTCACTTAGTGGTGTGACAGGGAGGAGGCTCTTTAATTCCTTCCGAAGTTCTCATCAGAACTTCAAAGAGTGTTTCTTCAAGGTTAAATCGAAACTGTCTCTATGTTCATTTTATCTGGACCCTGTCTTCTAGAAGGAAATGTTTCCTCCGTCCTGGACTGAGGAACCTATGCCGATTGGGCATGTGAAGGAGGGAGATCCTTCCGCCAGACGAAGTCATATTGTGGATTTTCTAGCTAGGTGTGGCCCTTTTGAGCCTTTTTCTATAAGGAAATGTTGAAGGGATACCTGGAGGGGCCACCAGCTTTAGTTTATACAAGTATGTATTTTTGAAGTGCACTCGTCGAGTAGCCCTCATTATCCTTTCTGACTGTAAAATTTTGTTCTTGCAGGGAAGATGTCATCCATGTTGGACGAAACGATTTTCTGCGGCTACTTTAGGAGTAAGAGGTGTGGTACCCTTGTTATCAATAGAGGGAAGAATTTATTAGTGAATGAATCCCCATCATGGCCCATCCATCCGACGTCGTCACTGGTCTTGGGGTTTCCAGTACTAAAGAGTGTCAAAGCCCTCGGTTGGTGGGCGTAGTGGAGTTGTCTAGTTCCTCTGATTCAACTATTTTTGTCCCTTTCTTATGGTCCGAATTTATTAGTGAATGAATCTCCATCATGGCCCATCCATTCGCCGTCGTCGTTGGCCTTGGGGTTTCCAGTACTAGGGAGTGTCCAAGCCCCCAGTTGGCGGGCGTAGTGGAGTTATCTAGCTCCTCAGATTCAATTGTTTTTGTCCCTTTCTTATGGTTCGAGGAACGAGCTGGGAACCATGTTTTCAACAGGGATTCATCACCCTTCTAAGGGATGGCTTCAGCAAGGAATAACGCCCCTGTGTCGAGCATGGAGACTGCAGGAGACTCTCCACTGATGGCCCAATGGTTGGCCTTGGTTTCGTATACGGGTGTTTCTTTTCACCCGGGGAACTTAGCGATTTCGCCGGAGGAGTTAGAGGCTAAGGCAATTTGAGTCAGATAGGTTTGTAGCTTATATGTGAGAAGTGGGCTTACATTGCGAGAAGTGGAGCTATTGGAGCTTGAGCTGGCAAATTAAGCGTCTGAATCTTACTGTTGCAAAATTGACTGCTCGGCTAAAGACCCTAGAGGATGAGTCCAGGAGGAAACTTGAGACGTCCGAGGCAGAGAATACTCGCCTATGAGCTGAAGCGGTGGAATATAAACAGATGGAGATGAACCGTTGTCGAGATGCTGGTTTGATTTTGTATATGAGGGTTTCAAAATGGAAATTGAGCAGACTCATTTTTTTGCTCATGAGGCTCACTTTCTAGAGTCGTCAGTTTTAAGGAGATACAGGATGGGGCCTTGGTGGATCCCAAGCCCGACGAGGATGTTCCTGTTCTCCAGGAGAAAGAGTTGTCACCTACTACTCCTGAGCCTTGTGTTGTTCCCTTTGAGGGCGTTCCAGAGAAGGAAGCCTTTGTGGAGTTGGTTAATATCGAGGTTCTTCCTCCTTTATAGATATTTTAGAATCGCCCTTGTATGGGCCACATGTTGTTTGTAATGGATTACTGCTTCTTGTGAAGCGCCTAACTATTGCCCCCTTCGTGGGTCTATTTATGCATACGATGGCTTTGTTCTACTTCATGTTTTTAATTCGTTGATTTATCGGCTTTGTTTCTACTGTCGATAGTGCTTGGTCCCTTATGAAGGGAAAGTCTTTGTCTAACTTCTAAAATCTTTGTTTGAGGTTGAACCTTCTGAAATCTTGATTCGAGGTTGAATCTTCTATTTTAAACAATAACAACGAGTTCTATTGTCGAGCTAGGCTAGTTGTGTATTGATGATGAATTTAGCAATTGTAGCTCTAGGATCGAGTACTGCATTCAGGGGTTCAACCTGAGCTCACAGAGGAGCGCACGACAGGACCGTGCGCGAGGAGCTGAGTGAGGGCGATAATGTCGAGTCAGATACTGAGACGTCAATGCCACCACATACTACGGTTGTGGATGTCACAGAAGAACAACTTGCAATAGAGATTGAATTGCCGAATAAGGAGGTCGCAGAATTTTACGAGATATTGAAAGCTATTGATGAACCTTTTTATGAGAATTGTCCTAAATATACAAGATTTTTGGCAATGACGTAATTACTGAACATCAAGTTCGATTATAGTATCACAAGGATTGTGTTTGATCATATTGACAGATTTATCAATGGAATGTTACCTCCAGATAATAAGTTTGAGCCAACTTTTTATAAGACAAAAAAGTTGATGAGGAAATTAGGGCTCGGGTACGAAAAGATACATGCGTGTCCAAATAAGTGCATTTTATATTATAAAGAAAATGCATAATTGGATGAATGTCTGGTATATCATCATCCTCGTTACAAGGAGAAGACACCATTCCGACATAAAAATATATTATTTAAGGTGTTTCGGTATTTTCCACTAAAAGGTACTGCCTTGTGGACAATCAATGATTTCTCGGCCTATGACATGTTATCTGGTTAGAGCAAGCATGGGCGAATCTCTTGTCTGTATTGTATGGAACACTCAAAATCCTTCAGTCATGAGAATAGGCAGAAAATTTCTTTCTTTGATTGTCATAGTCGGTTCCTACCGCCTAAACATCAATATCGAAGGAATCGTGACAAATTTACCGTGGTCTACGTCAAAGGAACAACGTATGCTGAATGTGATGTAGATTTTTACGGACTATTGGAAGAAGTCATAGAATTGCAATTTTTCAACTGAAAATCAATTGTCATTTTTAAATGTCATTGGTTAGATACAAGCGATAGGGGCATGAGAGTTCATCTAAAGTATAAACTTGTTGAGGTCAATTACAAATCAAAATTGGCTTCAAATGAGCCATTTATATTGGCATCTCAAGTTGAACAAGTATATTATATGAAGCATCGTCTCGAAAGAAAGATATGGCAGATTGGTGTATAGTCCGTAAGACTAAAGCCAGAGAAAAAAATGATCCAGTAGTTGGAGAGAATGAGCCGACGGATAATGACTTCTATCGAGAAGAGGATCCTTAGGAAGTGCAACGAGTTAGTCCAATACTCAAGGATGATCACATAGAGTTAGTTCAATTGGAAGTATAATATGTTGATGGAGAAAATAATGAAGTTGAGGAAGAACAAAATGCTGATGAAGAAGGAGAATAAGACGAATTTGAAGATTTCGAAGAAGAACAAGAAGAAGAGTATTACACGGATGATGATAATGACGATGATGAATAATTGTAAATGGATAGTATATCTTTATTTATTAAATATATCTATTAATCTATTATATATAATCTAATTATATTCATATTCTACAGGTATGGTTCGATAAGTACATGTTCGAGGAGGATTTCCTCGCAGGACCCCCCGACGATTATAACCAGTCGCCTCATATCCACCCACCATCCCCCCGCATGTAGCCACCATCCCCCGCATGTAGCCATCGTCCCTTCACCTACATCCACCATCCCCCCCCCCCCCTTGTAGTCACCGTCCCTTCACCTCCACCCACCATCCCCTAGCCTCTAGCTATCGTCCCTTCGCCGACACCCACCATCCCCTTGCCTTCGGCCACCATTCGCTCACATCCAGCAGTGGATCCAACCGCCGATCTAGGTCTGTCGACATTGGCGCCATCGACATCGAGATGTAGGCCATGAGCACTACTAGAATATTGACTATTCACGGCTTTTCGACGGCCATAACGGCTGTGGCTAATGTAACCAAATTAGCCGCGGCTCGCATACGATCGCCTAAGGCTGTTGCTCATAACTGATGGCGCGCACGGGGCACGAAATAAAATAACTTTATAACGATGGCTTAGTGGGGGCACCGAGCCGTCGGTGATATAAAATATGTCATTGGCCACGGCTAGGATCGGTCGTCGCTTATTAATTGTTGGCACGAACGCGGCGCAAAAATAAAAAACCCTTCATCGACGAAATAGTGTGGGCCTCAACGGCCGTCAGTGATACAATTTGTAGGCGTCCACGATTTACCGACGGATCTCGGGCCGTCAGTGATAAATCTTTTATTTGTGTTCGCGTCTGACCCTTCATCTTATGCTTCTCTTCTTCTCTCCCCGCTGGTGTCGCCGCTGCGCGCCTCGCCGCCGCCCGTGTTCCGACCCTCCGCCGACCGTTGCCCCTTCTTCTCGGTGAGGTATTTTCCTCCACCCCCTGTCGCCCTGGCCCGGCCCCCTTTTGATTTTCGTCGCCCCTTTTGAGTCACCACTAGTGATGGAGTCCGGCGTAGACGCCGGCGCTGAATTTGGGGCCGAATCCCAATAGGATGAACAGTAATCGACAATAGCTGCCAGCTACTATTTGATTAGGGGTTTAACCCCTAATCTAATTAGGTTTAATTTTCTTTAAGATTAATTTATGTGTTGTAGATTTATTATATGTTGAATGTAGATTAATTTTAGATTAATTATTTGTTAATTGTAGATTTATTATGTGTTAATTATAGATTTTATATGTTAATTGTAGATTAATTAAGTTTTTTTTACTGTTATATATTAAATTTAGGTTAGTTTTAGGGTTAGTTAATCAAGGGTAGAATAAATATTAGGGTTAATTTTAGTTGGGTGTAATTACAATTTTAAAATCGTCCACTTTGGACTCGTGTGCGGAGGAATCGTCCACTTTAGACTTGCGCGCGTCAGAATCATCCACTTTGGACTCACGGCTAAATCGTCCTCGGTGGACTCACGCCGGAATCATCCACTTTGGACTCGCGCGGAATCGTCTACTATGGACTCACACTGGCATCCACAAATTTAGAAAATAATCAAGACAAATTGATATGTTTCACGTACGCATCGACGAGTCAAGTTTTAATTTTGCAAAACCTTAGATCCGTTCGGGGGTTGTATGTTCGTGTAAACGAAGTAAATGATCTTTTATACAATGTACAACCCTTGAATTGTCCCTAATTGGATAATTTGTGAACACAGTTATTTATATTGCACTTAGTTTATTTCTTTTAGTCATTATTCATTTTTAAATTTTGGCTTATATCTCCATTGTTCTCCGATACGCGCCCAAATGATATGCGTATTCGGAGAACTATAGGGAGATGCTGCCGAAATTTAGAATAAAGTTAATGACTAAAAGAAATATTAAGTGCAATATAAATAACATGAATCCCGAATGAAATAGAACCATCTCACCTAAAGACATTACCTAACGATATTGTCAACTTTTTGACAGAACATGTCGGGCGATCGAAGTTGGATGTACCGACGAATTCATCGTGGAGCTATAACAGACGAATTTTGAGTAGGCGTAACTTATTTTTTAAATTTTGCCTACTCGAATAAAAAATTCCTTAGTGGTGATAAAATTCGATGTCCGTGCCGAAAATATTCGAACATAAGATTTTTGGATCGGGAAACTGTCACAATGCATCCGTATACAAAAGGATTCACACCAAGATATTTTGTATGGAATTTTCATGAGGAGTCACGTCAAGTCGGGATGTTGAGCAATCATGTTGTCCAAACTCATGGTGAATTCTCTACTGTGATTGTTTCTTCTTCCAATCCACCTAATCCTTATAGAACAATGATTCTAGATAGTCTTGACTGATAATTCCATTTAAATGACAATATTGAGTCAATGACTGAGAACGTACAACTACCAGATACTACGACAGTTGAAGTCATTGAAGAACAACCTGCGATATAGATTGAATTGCCGAATAAGGAGGCTGCAGAATTTTACGAGATGTTGAAAGTTGTCGATGAACCTTTGTATGAGAATTATCCTAAATATACAAGATTTTCAGCAATGATGAAACTCCTGAACATCAAATTCGATTGTAATATCAGCGGGGTTGGGTTTGGTAGGATTGCAGGCTTTATCAATGGTATGCTACCTCTAGATAACAAGTTTGAGTCAACTTTTTATAAGAAAAAAAAAATTGATGAAGAAATTGGGGCTTGGGTACGAAAAGATACACGCGTGCCAAAATAACAGCATTTTATATTATAAAGAAAATATACAGTTGGAGCAATGCCCGGTATGTGAATACCCTTGGGGGCCTAACAAAATTCTCCCTCTGCCAAGCGAGGGGGAGTCGCGCAAAGTTGTTAGTGTGCGCGGCAAAAGGTAAGTAGATGCATTAATTATTGATTATAATTTATATATAATTCGATATATCATAGTATATAATTGTACTGTATTTTGTGCAGGTTTGAGCAGGAGGACATCCCTCGCATGATAGCGGGGATGGTCTGACAATTCATGCACGAGGTGTGGCCTACATGGTCTCACGTGCCCTATGAGCATGTAGATATGCTTTGGCAAGAGTTTGAGTTACGTATATTTATTAAATGAATGTTAATTATAAATATCGATCGATAATATATTTGTTTTTTTTGTAGGCTCACTATACATGGCTAGAGGATCAGGTCACTTTTGTATAGAGTGCATGGGAGAGTACCATTGCCCGCGCCAGCTTGTTACAACGGGCTGCTGAACCAAGCCCGGACCACTGTGATTAGATGGATGGGCGCCACACACATTGCGGAGACTCAGGGACACGACCCTGAGTGGATTTCTAGACATGTGTGGGACCAGCTCGTTGAATGGTGGGCATTGGATGAGTGGCAGGAGATCTCCAGGATTGCGACGAGAAATTGCATGTCCGGGGGGATAGCTCGGGAGCGCGCCACACTGGTGGCTCCGTTTCTTTTCCGGTGCATGAGTGTCGTATGGTATGTACAATTTTCTTACTTTTAATTAAATTATATTATGATTGTACTAATGTATTTATTTTCTAATGTTAGATGCAGGTGCTAAGTATATATATTTGGTTTACGCAATTTTTATTTATAGTTTATATATATATTACTTAAAAAATTATGAAACAAAAATAAACTAGTGTAGGAGACATACACTAGGACCGTGCTCGAGCGCGGAGGAACACCGCAGGATGACTTTGACCCTATAGCGTGGGTTGAGGCTGCAGGTGACTGGGAGCACGGTCGTGTTTATGGCTTTGTTGACAGTGGCCATGCACAAGTTGTATTAGGGCCACTTGGGGCACCAACCCCTCCCATTGCGGGTGAGCGGCCCTCAATATCCCAGACACAAGAGCAAAGCCGGATAGCGGCCTTGGAGTTCGAGCTTACACAGTATATATAGTTGATGAAGGAGCAGAGACAAGTGATGGAGGAGCAGAGATGGTTGAATGGCGAGTTGAGATGAACGGTGGATGAACAAAAATAAATGATGGAGAACATGCAGGCGCTCCTGACTCAGATTGCATCTCAATCCAGCTTTCAAATACCTCAGATGTTCGAGCCGTCCTCCTAGACCCAATCGACGTTCCAGACCCAATCGCTCGAGACTCCATCGCCTCATCCTCCACCGCAGCCGTGAGATTTTTGTTTTAGTGTATTTTGATTATATTTTGATACTTGTTACATTTTGCCTCCGATTGAGGCTTACATTGAGGTTTAGGTTAAAGCCAAATTGTGTGGTTGCTTGTATTTGTATGAGTATATTGTGGTTGTGATTGTAAATTGGTTGTTTGCGTACACTGTGTCGTGTGAAAAATAATGTATATAGGAATTTCCGAAAAAAAATATTCAGTTATATGATATAACGTTAGCCGATGGCTTACCAACGAGTTGTCACTAGGACGTCGCTGATAGAGTATCGTAACTGACTGATGACCTATGCAGTAGAGGTCATCGTGGTTGCTAATGATATCAGCGACAGCTTCGGGTCGTTGATGATAATTAAATATCAGCGATAGCTGAGGAGACTGTCGCTTATGAATTAATATTGATCAACAACAACTCTAGCGGTTGTCGCTGATATATTACTTGTGACGGCTGATGCGTGCCGTCACAAGTTATCAAAGACGCGCACATAAGCGACGGCCTTTTGAAATGGTGCGCACCGTTCGTGATAATTGTCACCGACATCGGCTCAGCAATGGTAATCGTCAATGAAGCTTATATTTCTAGTAGTGGAGTTGGCGCCATCTAGTCATCTACCTTTGAGCGATGGCATCAGGCGATCATTGTTGAACTGTCACACATGTTAATTTGTATAATTAGTGACGACCATAGTGGCCACCGCTCAACCATCGCAGATGTTATATCAAGAGTGACGACCACCAGGGTCGTAGGTAACTCATAGCCCGGCCCGACCCGATAAAATCGGGTTTGGGCCTATTTCGGGCCGGCCCAATTTGGCTCGAACACTTAATGGGCTGGGCCGGCCCTCATAGCCCGATAACCAATATGGGTTATTAGCATTTGGCTTGCATTATGAATCTGTGTACAGTGGTTGTGGCTTGCATTAAGCAAGCGTTATATTATTCAAACTCAAAGCAGCGATGGTTGTGTGTATATAATAAAAAAATGGGTAAATTGCACGGAACCCCCCTCGACTATAGTCAATGTGCGCAAAGACCAGCGGCGGATTCACTGCAGGACCAGTGGGGGGCGTGGCCCCCACTGAGATTACTTTTTTTTAAAAAAAAAAAATTTACTTGCCCCCACTTACAAAATCATGCATAGGCGCACAGCTACAAATGTCACAGTAGTTACTGGTTTGACTCACATCTCCACAGACGCACGCCGCAGTGTACCGGCGAAATCTGAATAAATCTTAGCATTTATTATTGTGTGTTTACCTTTGGTAAACAAACGGCACAAATGCACAATTAATCATTACTTAATACCTATTAACTCGACTAAAATCTCACTCCTCCCGCCTTCTCTCTCGCTCGTCATTCCTCTCTCGCTCAGTCGCTCGTCACTCTCGATCTCTCTGACTCTCTCTCAAATCTCAATCGCTCGCCTCACCTGCTGCTTGTCGCCGGGATGCCGCTATCGCTTGTCGCCGGGCTTTCGCCTATCGATGGTCGGGTTTTCGCCTACGGCCTACCTCCTACTGCCTGACGTCATCTGACTGCAGGCTGCAGCGCCTGTCGCAGTGCCACCGACCGTCGAGCATCGAGCACTCGAGCTGCCACCAGCCGTCCTGCCGCTTGCCGGCTGCCATCGAGCACTCGAGCTGCCACTGCACCGTGTGACTGCAGCCTGCCGCCAGCCACCTTCACAGTGCTTCCGTCGCCCGCCGCCCGCCGGACTACTCGGCTGGTCGCTGACTCACTGTTGTTGCCACCTGCCGGGATTGCTCGCTGCCGCTGTTGATCCCGCTCCCGCTCAACGGCAATCGTTGTCGTTGCCGCTGCTGCTGCCGCTACAGCTCGCTGCCCTGCTGCCGCTACAGCTCGCTGCCCTGCTCCCGCTCAACGGCAGTCGCTGCCCCGCTGTCACTGGCTCGCTGCTGCTGCCGCTGCCCCGCTGCCACTCAACGCTTGCTGCAATTGTCGCTTGTCGGATCGCCTTTAATCTTCGCCGACTGTCGGGCTACCGGCATCATACGGTATTTTTAGTTTATTAATTTTTTACTTTCTTCGGGTGGTAAGACCGATATTTTTATTACAACATTATTAATTTTTATTTCAGCATTGTTAATTTTTATATTTTTAGCATTATTAATTATTTCAATATTTAGTTTTTGTTTACTTGCTAATTAAATTGATTGACAAAATTATGGAAAAAATTATGGAAATATTTTTAAAAAGAAAATCAATAGATAATGATTCTAGTTCTGAAAATAAAACACAACCTCAATATAAAAAAGAATACTTAGAAATTAACTTAGAAAACCTTCCTGCCGATCCGGCTAAACGAATGAAAATATCTGAGTATCATCCTAATCAAAGGGATGAAATTCGACGAGCTTATCTTCAAAAGGGTCTGTGTCAGCCAAAAGAGCATGACTTTCCAAAAAAAAAATTTGGAAATTCATTTAGGCGTTTTAATTCTGTATGGTTTAATGAGTTTGGTAATTGGTTAGAGTATAGTATACCTGAAGCTGGAGAGCAGGGTAGTGGTGATGCATTTACCGTAGAAGATTTTACAAATTGAAAAAAGAAGGAAAGATTAGGAGTTCACGTTGGAATTGGTCCTAATAGTGCTCATAATCAAGCATAGAAAAATTGTGAGGCATTAATGAACCAAAAACAACATATAGAAGTTGTCGTTTGTAAGCAATCTGATCAAATGGATAAGGACTATCGAATTCATTTGACAGCAGTGGTTGATTGTATTCGATTTATCTTACGTCAGGGATTGGCATTTCGAGGACATGATGAGTCAAAAGATTCAAATAATCAAAGAAATTTTCTTGAACTTGTTAAATTTCTTGCAAATCATAATGAAGAATTTGATCGAGTGTTAAAAAATACTCGTGGGAATTTAAAATTAATAGCACCCGATATACAAAAAGAAATAGTCAATTGTGCTGCTAGTGAGACAACTAAAGCGATAATTGATGATCTTCATGGTGATTTTTTTGCTATTTTAATTGATGAATCGCGTGACATTTCAATTAAGGAGCAAATGTCAGTTGTTTTACGCTATGTTAACAAGAAAGGAGATGTAGTTGAGAATTTTTTAAGTCTTGTTCATATATCTAGTACCACCGCAATATCAATGAAAAATAAATTAAAATCTTTATTTGCAAAATATCAATTAAGTATATCAAAAATACGTGGACAAGGCTACGATGGTGCTAGTAATATGCAAGGTGAATTTCATGGTCTTAAAAGTCTAATATTGAAAGAAAATGAATGTGCCTTTTATATTCATTGTTTTGCTCATCAATTACAATAGTTACTTGTAGCTGTTGCAAAAAAACAAATTGAGGTTTCTTGTCTTTTCACTTTGGTTGCAAATTTAACAAATATGGTTGGAGTTTCACCTAAGCAACAAGAAATTCTTCGGGATAGTCAAACAAAAAAACTCATGGAAGATTTAGAAAATGGTGAAATATCTACTGGGCGTGAATTAAATCAAGAAACAACACTTAAAAGAGTAGGAGATACTCGTTGGAGATCATACTATTTTTCATTGTTAAGTTTGATTAATATGTTTTCTTCTGCTATGGATGTTTGTGAGATTATTGAAACTGATGGTACCAATTTAGATCAAAGAGGTCAAGCACGTAATTTGTTAAGTGCAATGCAATCTTTTGAATTTGTTTTCACTTTGCACTTGATGAAAAATATTTTAGGAATTACTAATGATTTATCTCAAGAACTACAAAGAAAAGATCAAGACATTGAGAACGCAATATCATTAGTAAAGATATCTAAACGAAGATTGCAATTAATGAGAGATGAAGGATGGAACACTTTATTGGATGAAGTTTCTATCTTTTGTAACAAACATGAGATAATCATCTTAAATATGAATGATGTTTTTGTACTTCCTGGACGACCAAGACGAAAATTAAAAAAAACCTCAAACTTACATCATTATCAAGTTGAGTTATTTTACCAAGTGATTAACAGACAACTCCAGGAACTCAACAATAGGTTCACAGAGAAATACTGAATTACGTCTTTCAGTAGCATGCTTAAGTCCAAAAGATTGTTTTATTTCATTTGATAAACAAAAATTGATTCAGCTTGCAAAATTTTATCTGACTGAATTTTCCACTCTAGATCTTATGATTTTAGATGATCAACTTGAGAATTATATTTTAGATGTCCGCTCAAATGATAAATTTTTAAATTTAAACACGATGGTTGACCTTTCTATAAAGTTAGTTGAGACAAAAAAACATATAGTCTGCCCATTGATTTATTTACTTTTAAAGTTAGTATTGATTCTTCCTGTGGAAACAGCAAGTGTTGAAAGAACTTTTTCTACAATGAATTTTATAAAAAATAAACTACGTAATCGGATGGGAGATGAATGGTTAAATGATTGTTTGATTACATACATTGAGAAAGAGGTATTTGACAACATTGATAATGAAAAAAATTTACAGCGTTTTCAAAACATGAAGACTCGTCAAGGTTGACTATCAAAATTAGTTTGCCCCCACTAATAAAATTTTCTGGATCCGCCACTGGCAAAGACTACCTAAATTATCAAGTGTGCAGAGAACCCCCGTGACTACATTTTTTGTTCAAATAACCCCCCTTTGTTAGCATGTCCGTTAGTAACTTAACGGTAAAACTTCAATGTGCATAGAACCCCCCTCCCCAGTGCCACGTGGCAGCAATCTCCACCCTCCATCTCATCCGACGGCCATCACTTCTTCTTCTATCTATCCCCTTGCCCTAGACACCGTCGTCATTGTCGTCGCCGCCACCACCACCACCTCTTCCTCCTCCTCCTCTATCTCGAGAAGGAGGAGGAGTCGGCGACCTCTTCCTCTTCTTGAGGAGGTGGTGGTGACGGCGGCGGCGATAGTGGAGTCTAGGAAAAGGGATAGGTAGAAGAAGTGATGGCCATTAGATGAGATGGTTACCATGTGGCACTAGGGAGGAGGGTTCTGCACACGTGAAAGTTTTATCGTTAAGCTACTAACAGACATGCTAACGGAGGAGTGTTATTTCAACAAAAAGTATAGTCGCGGAGGGTTCTGTGCACACTTGGTAGTTTATGTAGTCTTTGCGCACATCGACTATAGTCGATGGAGGTTCCGTGTAATTTACCCTAAAAAATTTGATCTTAGCACCATCCAATCAAGGATTAATTGAAGATTAATTTTATCATATGGTGGAGAAATATTGAATAATTAAATCAACTTACGAAGAAACCATCCATTTTCTGTATGTATTAGTTAAAATATTTTATTTATTTGCAGCACTTAGCCCTCGTACTAATCGGGTCTAATCGGGCCGAAATTAGCTATTGGGCTGAATCGGGGCTGATAAGCTGATTCGGCCCGTTATACCCTTATGTTTTCGGGCTAACGGGCCGTGTCGGCCGGTGACTCCGGGCCCGAACTATTATCGGGCTGGGCCGGCCTGACACGATTTGCTAGGCCTAGCTGTTAGCGATAGTTAAGTCAATTGTCACTGATATTCATAGTAATTGAACTGTTTTTTAATATTGGTGTGCAGTACCAAATCCTCTTCATGCATATTGAAGGCAATGGTTCAGTCTAGATAATGGGAGGAAAGAAAAGGAGTAAATGGTTTAGTTGTGGCATCTGAATATTGTGATAGAGCTGTGAGAATATTAAGATGAGAAGTGGAGGGGCACCATGGGAATTAGTTGGTCCTGTAAGAGAAATATGGGTTTTGGTTGAGGCAGTGAAGCGACTAAAATGGGTTTTCATTAGAAGATGCAGAAATGAATAGGCTTTAGTTAAGTGTTTGAGTAGAGTGAGTGACTTGAAGAATGTAAAAAAGAGATGGGAGCCTCCGTTCTACAAGGCTTGTAATGGTACTCATGTTTTGAATTCAATAAAGTTTATAAAAAAATACAACAAGAATAATATAAAGTAACACCAATACACCATGTTCAGCTATTTTTTAATTATGACATGCATCACCAATTAAGAAATAATTAAATCTGACATTTGGATTTTACAATGCATGCATAAAGCATTAAATAATACTTGTAGCAAAGAATATAATTCTTCTTCTTCTTCTTCTTCTTCTTCCTCCTCCTCATCAATTGGCTCTTCTGCAATTTAATCTTATCTCCCCCGCAGACCCGGTCAACGGGCTAATGTTACCCATCTTCACCATGGCCGCCTCGAAGTCCCTGTTGAAGGCGTTGCCGTTGGAGCTGTAGAGCCTCACCAGATCATCCGCCGGCCCGCCGTTGAAGAGCTCCTGGTCCGAGTGCAGCAGCCCCCGCCGGGCCATCAGATCCCGGAAATAGCTAACGTCAAACCGGTTCGGGCTCGTGGCGTCGAGCGCCGCCAACGTGTTGACGCTCCCGGACGCCGGACAGATCCTCTGCCGGAACTTCGCGAATGCGGGGTCCACGTTGCCGTCGTTGTGGACGTGCTGCCGGAAGCTGCTGCACCTGGCGACGCCGACGGTATGCGCGCCGGAGAGCGCCGTCAGGTCCTTCAGGCCGAGGCCCTTGGCGGCGAACCGCGCGATGAGATCGTTGATCCCGGCGTTAGCCGGCGGGAGATTGGCGTTCGCGGCGGCCATGCTCGCCGTCCTCGCGTCGCGGCGGCCCAGCGGCACTGCCCACGTCGGCCCTCCGAGCTGCATATATATTTCGGCGGTCAGTTTAAGGAATTAAATCAAATTGAATTGGGTTTGACTGCGTCAACTGATGAAATTTAATCGCCTCCTAACTAATTCAGCTTTTAGGAGCATTAAATTACGAGGTTGACGGAATCGCGGGAAGCGAGGGCGAGGATGTCGGCGCAGGAGACGACCAACGGGCACGCGGCCTCCACCCGGGACTTGATGGCGTCGATGACTTCGTAGCCGCGGAGAGAGTTCATGTTCCCGGCGGCATTCTTCTCGCCGGTCATCGTCGGGGTGTCGTCGAGGAGGACAGATGCATCGCAACCCTATATATTAAGAACATGATAAACGCATAAAGAAATTGATACATACAAATGCATGAGAGGGAGAAAGAATGAGAATTACGTTGACAAAGCAGTCATGGAAGAAGAGACGAAGGAGGGAGGCGCCCATGCGAGGCTCCTGCGCTACGGCCTGCGACACAACCGAGCGCACAATGCTCTGCAAGTTGGGGCACGTGGCCGCGTAAAACGCCGGCGACAGCTGCGAGCAGGCGCCGCAAGCTAGCAAGCAGAGGGCGACAGCTGCGAGCACGCATTTAGAGAAAGAAGACGCCATAATTGAAGAAGATAGAAGAACGAGTATGGGTTTACATTGCCTTCAGCTGGCATATATATATATACACACACAAGAGAGAGAGATAAATAAAGGTGATGTCGGATGAAGATTGGGGTGATTATTTGCATGTAGGCCATGCATGCATGTAATGAATGATGTGCAGCTTGCATGCATGCAGGGGGACGTGGCAAATGGTGATTTAATTAGTATTGTCTTCGAGTGCACTTGACAGCAATGAGTGTGAGAGTATATTTTCTCATCTACCTCCTTCCGTTAATTGTCTCATGCGCCGTCTCTTTTCTGGCGTTCATGTACCTTGATATTTAATCATATATAATTACTAGTTAATTACTGGGATAAACTCAATTTTAGTCCCTATATTTTTATTATTTTTTAGTTTCGATCCTTATAATTTAAAAATTTTAATTTCAATTCTTATAATTTTACTCCGTTAAAAAATTAGTTCATGCCAATAATTATAGGGATAAACCCAATTTTAGTCATTATATTTTCACTATATTTTAGTTTTGATCTCTATAATTTAAAAATTTTGGTTTTAATCTTTATAATTTCACTCCGTTAGAATAATTAATCCCTACCTTCACCTCAATAATTAACGGTGTTATCTTCAATCCCGCGTGGCAATCATCTACTAATATGTCAATTAAATTAATTTTATCTTTTGACACGTCATTTAAATTATTTTATTTAACTTTTTTAAAAACTAAAAAACTTAATTTTGGTATCTATATTTTCACAGCCTTTTGTTTTTAGTCATTATAGTTTAAAGAACTTTGATTTTTATCCTTGTGAAGAAGTTAGTCCCTATCGTCACCACAATAACTAAATTTTCTTATCTTTAAATCCTTGTAATTTCAGTCTATGAGGAGATTATAGCAGGAAGTTTTAAGAAGCAGTACACTCAATTATGTGATTATTATAATGAAATTAGTATGACTAATCTCGAAAGCACTATTAAATTATTGGAATGACGACAAGGATTAACTTCCTAACATAGTGAAACTATAAGGATGACAATCAAAAGGGTTAATTAATGAATATATCATGACTTTTATCAAAAATTTCAAATCTATCATGACTTTTCATTTGTTTCAAATACATGCTTCAACTCTCGATTCATTTCAGTTGTAGCACACTGTCATACTCTGGTTAAGTTTCCTATTAAACTACTAACCTGGCAACGATGACGTGTCTTAATAAGTCCAGTCAGATAGGGGTGAGCGGGTCCGAGCACCTGTATTTTTCATGATACCCGGACCCTACCCTATATAGGACCGATTCCTAGATTTTGAAATCAGACCCTACACTATTGGAACCTATAACCAGACCCTACCCGGAATCATAGGTTCTGATTCCAGTTCCGATTTCGAGTACTCTATTGGAACCTGTTCATATACAGGTTCCAGGGTACAAGTTCCGGGTACTCTGTTGGAACCTGTCCTGGAATCTATAAATGAACAGGTTCTAATAGGGTACCTTGTTGGAACCTGTACCCTGAAATATTTATATGAACAGGTTCCAACAGGGCACTCAGAATCGAAATTGAAACCTGTAGTTCCGGGTAGGGTCCGATTCCAGGTTCCAACAAGGTAGGGTCCGATTTCAAACCTAGAAATCAGTCCTATATAGGATAGGGTCCGGGTATCATAAAAAATACAAGGTACCCGAACCCTCTCACCCCTATCTGACTGGACTTATTAAGACACGTCATCGTTGCCAGCTCAATAGTTTAACGGGAAACTTAACCAGAGTATGACGGTGTGCTACAATTGAAACGAATCGAGAGTTGAAGCATGTACTTGAAACAAATGAAAAATCGTGATAGATTTGGAAATTTCGATAAAAGTCGTGATATATTTATTAATTAACCCTTTTGATTTTCATCCTTATAGTTTCACTATGTTAGAAAGTTAATCCTTGCCGTCACCCCAATAACTTAATAGACATGTTCCAACAGGGTACCCGAAACTTGTACCCTAAAATCTGTAAATGAACAGGTTCCAGAGTACAGGTTCCGACTACTGATTCTGATTTCGATTCCAGGTACCCGATGTGTTGGATCCGGAACCGAAACCGATTTTAACTGGTTCCTAAATTTTTATCCCGGATCATACCCGAATTTAATTTGGATCTACCCGGAACCTACCCAATTGAGTCAGTTTCAATCAGTTCTGGGTCTACCTGGTAGCCATACACACCCCTACAATCAGTCATTAAATTAATATAAAAAATTAAATAGCTGGCATGTATTAGTAAGTACAGTTATTATTATTTTATTTAATTTTTATATAATTTAATGATTGACTGAACTTATTAAGACACGTCATCGTTATCAAGTCAACAACTTAACAGGAAACTTAATCATAGTCTGATGGTGTGCTACAATTAAAATGAATTGAGAGTTGAAGTCTGCATTTGAAACAAATAAAAAGTCGTGTTAAATTTGGGAATTTTCGTAAAAGTCGTGATATATTTATTTATTAATCTAATTTTTTAAAATATAATGACCAAAAATAAAAAACCAAGAAAATATAGAGACCAAAAATAAAAGACCATGAAAATATAGGGACCAAAATTAGATTTTTTTTCTTTTAAAAAAAGTTAAATAAAATAAATAATATAAATGACGTGTTAATGGATAAAATAAATTTAGTTGACTTGTCAGTAAATGATTGTTATGTTACTGGGTGATAGTATGGACTAATTTTCTAACGAAGTGAAATTATAAGGATTCAAATAAAAAAAAAAAAAATTATACGGATTAAAATAAAAAAAAAATGATAAAAATATAGGTATCAAAATTGAATTTATTCCTTGGTTATATTAATTGATGTAGCATTTTTCTATGTTTTGAATTTTTGACGAGGAAAAAGAAGTCAATTTGAGCTGTCACATGTGTACAGCTTATAATTTAGTTCTCCTGATTAAATATATATATTAATTACTTAAGCAAAACAAAACAACAGACTCATGAGTGAGAAATTAAGGGCAAGCCAGTTGTTGGGAAATCCCGTGATTTGTGATATAACATTCCACCAATTAATTAATTACACATATATATTTTTTAGAGTTTCGAAAACTAAGTCCATGTGATTGGGTATTTTTATTTTATTTTTATTTTATTTTATTAATTTGCTCCATGTGCAAATCAAACAAAAACAATTATTATTAATTTCTCTTTCTGCTTTTCAAATGGTTGTCGTTCAGTAATACGACAAACTAGTGACATTTATATGATTGTGGGTGGTTCTAATTAATTAACTTCATGTGACTTTGAATCATATTTATTGGGTTATTATATTAAAATATTTTTAACTTTCGCATCCTTTCAAGTTCATCTAATTTTCTTATAATCTAATTAATTACATTTAAAATATTTCTACATTTCGATTTTATCCTAGTTTATATATATAAAGAACTTTAAGAACCATTTTTAATATTTTATTGCAATTACATTATGAAATTAAAAATATTAATATATAAATAAAATAAATAACATTTTCTAATTAACTAGAATATATACCATGATACATGATGTATAATATTTCTAATATTATTGGTTATTATAAATGTCGTTTTAAAATATTTATTTTATATTACAAACATTAGTTATATGATCTCATCATCAAGAAACATCGGTCTTGACGGGATGAATCCAAATATGAAGGTGGTGATGTCTGAGTTTTGGTAGGATACTATTCTTCTCAAAATTATTTTAAGGATTAATTAATATATCTAGTTTAAACTATGATTTTTTTTATAAATCTAGAATTATTTTTAATTTATATTAATTATATTTTAAACTATCAAATTGATACCAATTTTAGTCCGACGGCAAATGTTCGTCAATACAATCGTTAGGTACTGACGTGATATCTGACTCAGCAAATTAAAAAATATTTTTTATTATCACTTATGCCACATCAGCATGTAATAAAAAATACTATAATATCATATAAATAAAAAAAATTAATGTATCTATCACAAACTTTGGCTATTGTAACAAATCTATCACAATCTTTAATATTTTTCTCTAATTTATTTCAAATTTTAGAATTGACAACAATTATCTTATCTGAAATTTAGATTACATTATAATTAATTGAATTACATTTCTTCCTAATGAATTACATTATTATTATATTTTAAAAAATTAAAAATTAAAATAAAATTCTTATCTTTTTGGTATATTTTTATTATTTATTAAATGTTTAAAATTTTGAAAATAATTTTATAATTATTCTAATATTTTTAAAAATTTAATTCAAATTTTGATTTTCTTATTAGTTTTTATTTAATTATATTATTGCATTAAACCAATAATTTTCTATATAATATTATTATTTACTAAAATTTTATTTTTTATTTTTTTATTCAATTCAGCTATTGCATTTTATTAAAAAAAAATTAAAATTTTCAATCAAATCAAAAACGTTTTACTTATATTATTATTTATTAAATATTTAACATTATGATTATATTTTATTTAGTCTTTGACAAAATTTGACATTTTAAATTTAATTTTTTAAGTTTTGTATTAAGTTTTTATTCAATTCGATTATAATATTTTAGGAAAAAAAATTGAAAATTTGAACTAAATCAATATATTTTACTGATAATATTATTATATATTTAATATTATTTATATTGTATTTAATTTGTTTTAATATTTAATTTTCTTCATAAAATTTCTTTATTTTATTATAAATTTTTATTTTTAAAAAATACAAAATCTGAAATAAAATTTATATATAACGACTATAAATTAATTTTGGTAAAATTAGATGCAGAATTCTTCGAGATGTTAAAAAGTTTTTCATGTAATTTTTTTAAAGGAATAAGAATTTGATGAAATCGGATACGGAATTATCGAATAAAGTGAGAGTTTTGATATATTTTTTAAAAAATATTTGTTTTCAAGGATTATAATTGTTGTCAATCCCAAAATTTGGGATTGATTAGAAAAAAAGATTAAATGTTGGGATAGATTTGTTACAAGGACCAAAGTTTGGGATGGATATATTAATTTTCTTATTTATATAATATTATAATATTTTTACTACATGTTGACATGGCACAAGTGATAATAAAAAATTATTTTTTAATTTGTTGAGTCAGATGCCACATCAGCACCTAACGGTTGCATTGACGAGCATCTGACGTCGGGCTAGAATTGATATTAATTTGATAATTCGGGATGTAATTGATACAAATTAAAGATCGTGCTAGATTTCTGAAAAATATCATAGTTTGGGTTAGATACATTAATTAACCCATATTTTAATACTATTATTTAATATAGAGGTTTGTAAATATATTATTTTTATCAATATACTTATTTTATATTACAAATATGATATTATTAAAAAAACGTTGGGTCTTCCCACTAACAAATTTGAAAAATAATAATCAACATCATTCATTTGTATATAATATTGGACTGAACCAAAATTATTGGGCTCCGTCAGATTACACTCAATAGTGCCCCACAACTCATTTCAAGTCGACCCAAACGGCTCCGCCCAGGGGCTCCACCTGGTCATACTCTTAGACTTGACTCGAGCCAAACCGAACGGCTCCGCCCGAGGGCTTCACCCAACCATACAAGGATATACATGTCCTTCCTTATCACAAGGGAAACGTTATATAGGCCTGCCATCTTCAGGGTCAACCTCGACCCATTCTAAATAATATCCCCGCGAGATTGTCGGACGACGTCATCACCTCCACTTGCAATAAATACTAACAAAGCACACATCATGTACCCTAAGTTCTATATTCTGTTACATCTTTGCGCCCACCATAAGGCTGAGTAAAGCTTACCTCCCCCATAATGGTTGGAGCCCGAAGCCAAACAATTATCGTCGCACGCAACGGCAACGACCCAACGGCGATAATCGACTGCAACCTAGTGACACCGAAACAGCGAGAAGCGACGCTTCGGCACCAGTCCACCCTCCCCCTGAAGAGCCCCAACGTCAGATAAACAATTTGAAAGCAAAGAACCAACAGTTAGAAGCCCAAGTCGAGATGTTGGCACGGTCCCGGGGACAACCAGTTGACCATTCATGTCGCCGCTTAGAGCACGAAAAACAATCACTCGAAAAGGAGGAGATCGGTTTTCATCATTCGCGACGAGGTCTCCAGCACCCCCCGTCAGGAAAACGAAGAGGACTCCAAAGCCAGGAAGGTCGTGACTGCCCTTCCTATTGACACGAGACCTTTCGCTGAGCACATAATGGCAATCTGCTTCCCATCGAAGAGCAAGTTGCCTATAACTCTAGCGCCCTACGATAGTACGTGCAATCCTAAAATACACCTGACGACATTCAGGACCATGATGCTCTATCACGGAGCAACCGACCTTGCTCTCTACAGGGCATTTCCAACTTTACTAGGAAAAAATGATTTGTTGTGGTTTGCTTCCCTCCCACCGAGGTATATTCATTCCTTCGAGGACCTCTCATGTGTCTTCCTCAATCGGTTCACAACATCGTGGGTCTATGGGCTACTCCACTATATCAGGCATGGGCAATATGAACTCCTAAGGGAATACATATGCAGGTTTCAGGCTATAGCGGTCGAAATCCCCAACCTCGACCCTCGAGTCGAATTCTACTCCATCAAAATTGGGCTAAAGCTCGGACACTTTGCCGACCAGATCACCTTAACGAAGCCCAATGACATGGCTGAGTTTGAGGAAAAAGGCACCATCTTCATAAAAATGAAAGAACTTCGAGAGGCCAAAAAGGCTGATAGGCATAACCTCAAATTCAATGCCAAAGATAAAAAAGGCGGATAGAAAAGGCGAAGACCACAGCCGACACGAACAAAATGATAGCAGGGAACCGAGGTCGTCACCTCAAAGCACACATGATATGAAAGGTACACACCTCTGAACACCCGGAGAGAAACCATCCTATAAGAGGTCTACTACCTGCAGTTACTTAAACCCCATGACAACCCCGAAAAGTCAAAGCCTTCATTCAAAGGTGATAAAAGCAAGATGTGAGAATTTCACCAAACCTACGTACATACCACCGAAGAATGTGTGGTCCTCCATGACCAAATTAAACACCTAAACAGAGAAGGCCGCCTCAACCACTACATCTGGTATGTCCGGAGTCATAGCCAAAACCGATGGAACCAACGACAACGCCGGAGTACTAGTAAAGCCTACCACCTCACGACATAGATAACCACGATGACTCTGGAAGCGAGCAACCCCATCCCGACATCTAGGGAGCCATCAACTACATAAGAGGAGGATTTGTCGGAGAAGGTAGTACCAAAACACAACCATCCCAGACTATCATGACTATCAACAAGACGACTCGACCACAGAGGCTACGCACGCTTGCCCCGATAATATTTTTCTATGATACCAACTTTCAAGGAGTTGACAGGAATTTATATGATCCTGTCTTCTGTAATCATTGCCGGTTTCCTTGTGAGGGAAGTCTTGGCGGATGAGAGGAGTTCCGCCAACATCCCTCTTCTACCCAACACTCGAAAAGATGAGCATCAGCAAAGATTCGCTACACTCGTACCACGGGAAATTGTCAATTTCTTAGGAGATCGCGTGGACTTCAAAGGCTATTTGTGGATGGCTACAACATTTAGCTCACCATCGAGAACAAGGATGATAGACGTACAGTTCCTCATCGTCCAGTGCGTAAGTACCTACCACATGATCTTGGGCCGACCTTCCTTGAATAACTTGGGAGCCATTGTATAGACCCCCCACCTCACCATCAAGTTCCCTATCTTAGAGACAGAGGTATGAGTAATTCATGCAGACCAGAGGGAGGCTCGTGCATGCTACAACGAATGCCTGAAGCTCAGATAGGCTCAACTCTAACCATGAATCTCATACCCGGATCTCAAGGGAAACATCCAAGAGAGGCCCTAGCCCACTAACGATTTGGAGCTTGTGCAAATTGAGACATCCACTAAACACGTAACCTAAGTGGTG
This sequence comes from Canna indica, assembly GCA_034359265.1. Lineage (NCBI taxonomy): Eukaryota > Viridiplantae > Streptophyta > Magnoliopsida > Zingiberales > Cannaceae > Canna > Canna indica. Next base: position 21,525,127 of record CP136892.1, read on the forward strand.
TTGGAGAAATAGCCACACTATAGGTGGGTGAATAGTGTGTTAACTAAATTTATTTGTCTAAATTCAATTTTAAATATTTTCTTAAACTACTTAGATAATTCACAATTGAACGACTAAATGCGGAAGCGATTAATGATAAAGCAATTAACACAAACAAAATATTAATGCTAACACAATGATTTATAGTAGTTTGGCCCCAATGCCTACGCCACTATCTAAACACTCTGCTTAGGATTTCTAAACTAGTTTAACTAGATTAATTGGTTTTCTAACAATGAGGACTTTACACCTAAAAATCTCCACTCTCAAACCGAATGCACTTCCACACTTAGAAGTATCTCGCCTTCCTACCGAGAGCATCCTCCCACCTCAACCTACGGACAACTCAACTAATCCTAGCAAACTAAGTTTACAATGGTGGATTTAAGCCTTAACACCAAGGTAACCACCAACTCAATCAAACCTAGCAACTTAGGTTTATACACTTGATATACAATTAAAATAAACAATAAAATACAATAACAATTGGAGCAATAAATCAAACAACAAGTACTTACCTCCAAAAGAAACTTCCTAGTCCTCTTAATGCCTTGAGAAGATGAATCTATGGAGCTTGAAGGCTAAATCAACAAGTGGAGATCAAAACTAGGGCTTTTGCAAGGATGACTCAATAGAAGCTTGTAAAAATGCTTAGGATCACTCTTTGAGTCTTGGAAACATTAATGTTATTGGGAGAGTGTTTTTTGGTGAGTATTTATAACCCCCCAAACTCAAGGTGTCGTCAACATGCGTTTTTTTGCCCATTGGCGACGCCCGATCACTTACCGGTCGATAGACGATCAACCGACTGATCGACCGCCCAAGTGACCGCGGCAATTTATCACTTTTGGGCACACTTCAATTGACCGACTTGTCTACTGCCAATTTTTGGTAGTATTTGATCGACCGAATTGCCTTCTGCTCGATTTCCTTTTCTCCCGGTCGATCGAATCTGGGCAGGACAGTTTTCGGGTTTCGTCCTTCAGTGTGCGTCCAACTTGAAGAGCTTTCCATATGTTCTCTAAACTCGTCCAAGACGTCTTTGGTGCACACGTCGAATTTCTAGAAATTTTCGTGACGAACCCGAACGCGTCGACCAATGTCCTTCCGATTTTTTGATTTCTCCGATATTTTCGATCGAGAACATTGAGCTTTAACCGATATGAAACCTGAAAATATTTCTCAATGAAACATTAGTTCCATTTTTATTGTCATCAAAACCGAGATTAAGACCAAGGTAAAAAATCTTAGTCCAACAATCTCCCTCTTTTTGATGATAACAAACATCATTAAGAAAATATATACAATTAAGCATAGAGGATATTAAACATGTGATTTCTCCCCTATCAACATGCATATCTATAAAATAAACTCCCCCTATCTATATGCCATGATTTTCTTATATTTTTTTTCATTTTTACTTATATTTTTCTCTCCCTTTTGAAATCAATAAAAAAGGACGAGAAAAGTCAACTATGGTCAAAGTTGGGACTTGAAAACTAGTTTTTATGAAAACGAAGTCAACCAACCCAAAGGACGAAAATAAATCATCGAATAAGAGACTAAGTCATACATGATAGCATTAGAAGATAAATAAATTTCAAGTCTAGAAACCATGTATAAGCTCAAGTATGGATATTTGCAAGTATCGGTCTAAATATTAAAAACCATTTTAGATATGATTTTTCTCGGTGATAGTGAGAACGATACCAAAAATAGAGTTATGATATTATACTTGAAGTCTCATTTGAAAATTTCAACGAAAATCCAAAGTATCCAAAAAATGAGTAATTTGATAAGAGTGATACTTTAGTGGCATTTTTGTAAATAAGTGAATCTTTCATGACATTTTCATATTTCATTCAAACTTTCAAAATACCAAGTTATGATCATGTAAAACATGTATATTAAGTTTGAAGTGAAAATAATGTCATTTGATCAAAATATGAACTTAGCATGATTTCATTCGAAATAGGCATAAAAATATGAAAATTGTTAAGTATCAAATTTTGTTATCTACCATGTTTTCTCTAACTTAGACACCTGAACATCTAACATGAGTGAATCTAATTATATTGATCAAGTTTGGGCTTAAAAAGAGGTTTTTAATTCACTTTGTTGACTTAGGTTAAATGGATACTTAAGTATACATAAATTAAATTCTTAAATCCCTATCAAATTATATTCTTGATGAAAATTTTTGACACTTTAATTGTAGAAACTAGATATTTCATGGAATCCATAGGTTCAAGAATCAGTAATAAAATTATTTGTCTAGAAATTCCTAAAAGTTTAGTGGCATTTTCGTAAATCTCATGTATTTTTTTCGAAAGTTGTCATTTTTTATTCAAACTTTCCAGATATCGTTGAATGATCATTTGAAATGCATATGCCAAGTTTGAACTCAAAATAAATTTTCTAAGTCTCTTTTTAAACCGATCTCGATTTCAACCAAAAACTCATTTTTAAGATATCGCTCAAAATATATATAAAATAAATTAGAAATGATTTCACTCAAAGACTAGTGAGAACGATATTAGAAATGAAATCAAAATAGTATGCACAAAGTTTCATTTGAAGTTTTCGACGAAAAATCAAAATATCGAAAAGATTGATATTTCAAGAGAGTGATACTTTGAATTTTTAAAATCCAATTTCAAAATTCCACTATAAATTCGATTCTTAATGAAAATTTATGAAATCTTTACTCAAGAAACTAAATTTTTCAATGAATATGCAGTTTCAAGAATCAGTTAAAAATAATTTTTTTATATTTTTCTAAAAATAACTGAAAATGCTAAAATTTCAATGATATTTTCGTAATTTTCAGTTATTTTTCAAGATATACTCAGTTTTCATTCAAACTTTTATGACACCACAAAATGGTCATGTAAAAAGTGTATGTCTAGTTTGAAATAAAAATTATGTCCTTAAGTCAAGATATTAACCTAGCATGGTTGCATTCAAAACTAAACTAGTTATCATGAAACTTGTTAAGTGTCAATCTTATCATTTACTTATTATTTTTCAAATTTAAGCCTATGGACACCTAACATGAATAAATCTAAATATGTTCCTCAAATATGAATTGAAAATGAGACCTCTAAGTCAATTTGTTGACTTGGGTCAACTTGGTTCAAAAGAGCTTATCATGAAATGACCTCTATGTCATTTTATTCATATATATATAAATTTCTCATTTTGAGTGCATGGAAACATGTCATACCTATTCCTAAATATGTTTATGAAGTTTTGAACTTAAAATGAAGTGTCCAAGTCGATTTGTAGACTTGAGTCAAACTTTATCAAGTTTAAATCCCCTAAAATGATCTTTTTATCACATTGTTCATCTACACATGAATTTTCAAGTTTAAACACCTAGAATCATGTCATGTGTGTATGTAAACATGTTTATTCGGTGTAGACTTAAAAACGAAGTCTCTAGTGACAAATCTTAACCTAGAGCAAACTTTATCAAGTTTAAGTCTCCTAAAGTGATCTTTTTATCACATTGTTCATCTACACATGAATTTTCAAATTTAAACACCTAGAATCATGTCATGTGTGTATGTAAACATGTTTATTGGGTGTAGACTTAAAAACGAAGTCTCTAGTGACAAATCTTAACCTAGAACAAATTTTATTCAATCAAGATATCATGAAATTGCATAAGTTATCAAAATTTTACCTACTCATGAAATTTCATATATTTATCATGCAAAAACAATCATGAGTATAGAGACGTCATTATATCACAAGTATTCAAGTATTATACTAAGATTTTTGCAAAATCAAACTCATACATCATTCTTGGAAATTTTGCCAAACTTGTCTTTTTTCTTTCAATTTCTATAGTCTTCCATTTTATCATAACTTGCAAGCAATATTCATTAGTAGGATAATGAAAATGTAATTACTAGCAAGTTATCAAACTAAGTAGCAAAGAGAGTGATCAATTATCGATATCAACGTCTACTTTGCTAAATAGTTTCAAATTCGTTTCAAAATGAAATCGAGTGATATCAAAACGAATTTAAAGATATCACAAGTGAAATATAAATGAAAACATGATCTCCAACCCTTTCTATTGGTTGAAAACCGAAAGATCACAATTAGCTTACGATTTAGAACCGCAAGGTCACATGAGCCTGTTATAGATTACATAGGTCTCCGAAGAGATCGAAAATCAAAAACAAAAATCATTTTTTTTTTAAGTTTCTTATCAAGAGCAGAGAAAACAACTCAAATCAAACATGTATCATATACTCCAACTTAAATGAAACTGACCAAAGTAAGGAGATGATACGAAATGTACCTAGATGTTAATTTCCATACCTATGTCATCATGATGGTTTGAAGTTGCAACCAAATGATGAATCTTCATTTAAGTCCATGGTCAACTTCAACTATTCGCTTCTCTTTACCTTTGTGTGGTAGCTCCCCCTACAAGAGAGCATGAAATTTTTGGTACCCAAATGGCTTTGGGTCCTTAGGGGTTAGTAGGCCTAGGAATCCAAAGTGTCCTAGCCACACTTGAATTTCTTTTAAATGTGCAATCATATATGGCATGATCAAAAATACCACAACAAAAATAATATCTATTGAATTTCTTTTCATTTTTGCTACGGACATTAGATCTATCGTTAGAATGCTTGACATGTGAAACATGATGAGTATGAGCATTCCTAGAAACATCATTCTTCTTCTTATGATCATGAGATTTAATGGTAGAATGCATAGCATGAGAATGATGATGAACATTGGCATTCTTTACATAAGCATTTCTAGTGTTATTAAGAAATGAAACATTTTTCAATTCGTTTACTTTCTTATTTAAAGACACAACCTCATTTTTCAATGAATCAAGAGATTGATATAAGGCATTAGATTGAGATTCAAATTGTTGTTTTCACTTATAATTTTGGAATTCTCAAGTTTTAAATTTTCATTCTCAAGCTTTAAGTCCTTAAGCTCAAGTTTCAACCTATCATGAGAAGAATTAAAAGAACTAGATTTCATTATCTCATTTTCTAATTTTAATTCATCCACATGAGAGTTAAGCTTTATATTATCTTTCTTCAATCTTTTATTTTCATTATCTTTTTTAACTAGCAAGGTATACAATTTCTTATATTCACATACTAACTCATCATATGATATATCATGTGAACTAGAAGAGCTAGTATTATCATTATCAAGACTAGGTGAAGAAGAAAGTACCTCATTATTTGCAACCATGAGGCAAACTTTGGATGTGGCTTCATAGTCATGGCTAGAGGGTGCTTCAAATGAGTGAAATGTGGAAGTAGGGGTGTCCATTATTCGGGTTACACCGAACCGAACCGAAAAACCAAACCAAAATTTTCGGTTCGGTTTGGTTTCAACGCCGCGGGATTCGATTCTTGACCCGAACCGAACCCGGTCAATTATTTCGGTTCGGATCTGGTTTCCGAAATTCAGGAACCGACCCGAATCGAAAACCGAATAATAAAAAAATATTAATTATTTTTTCCAGATACCGGATTCGGGTCAGGGATTGGGGATTTGGGTCGAGGATTAGGTTAGGCCCGTTAGCTTTAATATTTGGATTTCTCCTTCAATCCCACAATTTCGGTTTTTTTCGAGTTGAAACCGAACTAAACCGAACAATTTCAGTTCAGGTTAAATCGGGTTAGGAATTATTCGGTTCGGGTTCGGGTTGAAGTTTGAGTAAAGAAAAAAATTATGTTTGGCCTAAATCGGTTCGGTTCAAACCGAACGGACAGCCCTATGTGGAGGTGGAAGCACTTGACCTCTTCATTGCTTTGTTCTTCATTCTTGGGCAATTTTTCTTCGCATGCCCCTTTTCTTTGCAAGCATGAAAAATTACCGTTTGTCTTCGGCTCTTAGAGTTGCTCCTTCGACTAGAAGCATTATGGGCATCAAAATCGAGATTAGTAGTAGGTGAGTGACCATTGTCATCACCACCTTCATTAAAAGTGCTAATCTCTTCAGTTTTGGCATAATCATATAAAACATTTAAAGTGACTCATAAATCTTAAGTCGAAGAGCAATGCATGACTTTATCTAGGATGTCATTTGGTAATGTGCAAATAATACAATTCATGACATCTTCATTATACTTAAACATTTTCTTATCTAATTCACTCCAAGCATGTATGTCAACCTTAGGTTTAATGAATTCTAAACTTAACATGTTAAAGACACCGAAACCTTTAGTCTTTAAATATGTATACATCATATATTTCCAAAGACCAAAGTTCGAGGCATCGAACCTAGGAGATGAAGACGCTACCGACTATAGTGCCATTTTAAGATCGAGACAAATTATAGAAGAGATTGTGAGAACCGCTCTGATACCAAATGTTAGAGAAATTACCACACTAGAGGGGGGTAAATAGTATGTTAACAAAGTTTATTTGCCTAAATTCGATTTTAAACGTTTTCTTAAACTACTTAGGCAATTCATAATTAAACGACTAAATGCGGAAGCAATTAATGATAAAGCAATTAACACAAATAAAATATCAATGCTAACACAATGATTAATAGTGGTTCGGCCTCAATGCCTACTCCACTACCTAAGCACCCCGCTTAGGATTTCCAAACTAATTTAACTAGATTAATTAGTTTCCTAACAATGAGAACTTTACACCAAAAAGTCTCCGCTCTCAAACCGAAGGCACTTCTACACTCGGAAGAATCATGTCTTCCTATCGAGAGCACTCTCCCACCTCAACCTAAGGACAGCTCAACTAATCCTAGCAAACTAAGTTTAAAATGATGGATTTAAGCCTTAACACCAAGGCAACCACCAACTCAATCAAACCTAGCAACCTAGGTTTATACACTTGATATACAATCAAAATAAACAACAAAATACAATAACAATTGGAGCAATAAATCAAACAATAAGTACTTAGCTCCAAAAGAAACTCCCTAGTCCTCTTGATGCCTTGAGAAGATGAATCTATGAAGTTTGAAAGCTAAATCAACAAGTTGATATCAAAACTAGGACTTTTGCAAGGATGACTCAATGGAAGCTTGTAGAAATGCTTAGGATCACTCCTTGAGCCTTTGAAGCATCAATAATTGTATGGGAGAGTATTTTAGGTGGGTATTTATAATCCTCCAAACTCAAGGTGTCGTCAAAGGGCGTTTTTCTGCCCGTTGGCGACGCCAGGTCGATCGTCGGTCGATCGACTGATCGATCGCCCAAGCGACTGTGGCAATCTGTAGATTTTGGGCACACTTCGGTCGACCGCCTTGCCCATTGCCAGTTTTTGGCAGCATTAGGTCGATCGAATTGCCTTCTGCTCGATTTCCTCTTCTCCTGGTCGATCGATCGGTCGACCGAATCTGGGCAGGGCAATTTTCTTATGTATTTTGCGTGCTTCATTTTCGGGTTCCAGCCTTCAGTGTGCGTCAACTTGGAGAGCTTTCCATATGTTCTCTAGACTCGTCCAATACGTCTTTGGTGCACACATTGAACTTCTAGAAATTTTCACGACGAACCCGAATGCATCGACCAATGTCCTTCTGAATTTTTGATTTCTCCAATATTTTCGATCGAGAACATTGAGCGCTAACCGATATGGAACTAGAAAATATTTCTCAATGAAACATTAGTTCCATGTTTGTTATCATCAAAACCGAGACTAAGACCAAGGTAAAAAATCTTAGGCCAACAAGTGGAAGCACACCTTCCCAGCGAACTCAAATCTTAACTTGACACTCTACTTAAAAACAACGCCGACCTCTTCGAATGGATGCCAAGCAACATGCCGAGGATAGATCCCCAAGTCATATGCCACAGACTGGCCATCGACCCCCATGTCAAACCTGTAGCCTAGAAGAAAAGAAAGCTCAGAATCAAGCGACAACAAGCATCCCTTGAAGAGACCGGGAAGCTACTAATTAAAGGCAAAGTTCATTAGAGAGATTTGATTTACAATGTGACTCACAAATGTTGTAATGGTAAAAAAACACTCGGGAAAATGACGGATGTGTGTCAACTTCATCGACCTAAACAAAGCCTACCCAAAGGACTCTTACCAATTGTCGAGCATTGACAAACTCGTCAACGGCTCCTCGGGATACCAATATCTAAGCTTCATGGATGCCTATTTAGGCTACAATCAAATTCGAATGCACCCGGAGGATGAAGAAAAATGACTTTCATCACCGAACAAGCAAACTTCCGTTACAAGGTATGCCCTTCAAGCTTAAAAATGCTAATATGCAATACAGCAGAATTCGCGAAGCCACTGCACGTGAAATTCCAATTTCGTCGCATGGTGAAAATCAAACAGACGTGAATCCGCATCTGCTCAAAATTCCGAAATTCAAAACATAATTTAGTTCATTTTAGTTAAATTTAATTAAACAAAAAATAGAAACAAAAAATGTTAAATCAATAACAGTTTTAAAAAAAGTATATACTAACCTTTAAATAAATTTGATGACTTGAAGAATTTCGATAACCTGAAAAAAAAAAAAATAGTGAAGAAAAAAAAAGAAAAAAAAAGAAAAAAAAATAAGAGGAGAAGAAAAAAAATAGATGAGAAAATATATGAGAGAAGAAAAAGAAAGAATGGAGGAAGGAAAAAAAGTGAAGAGAAGAGAAAGAAAAAAAATTAAAAAATGAAGAAGGGAAGAGATATTTATAGAAGTAAAAAATTAAATTTAAAAATAAAAAAAAATAAAAAAAATCAAGATGCGATAAATCTCTCGCCTCATGGGCAAGCACCCCTCGACGCGAGATATTCATAGAAGTAAAAAAATATAAAAAATAAAAAATTTCATGAGTCGGGAAATGTCCCCGACTCCCGGGCAAGCGCCCCCCCCCCCCCCAACCCCCACTAACCCACGCGGGTTAGCGGGCTGGCGCGCTCGTCCACCCATGAACCACGAGCGGACGATGGTGCGGGCTCACGCGCTCGCGCTCGCGCGAGCCCGCACCATGTGGATACCTACGCCAAAGAGGCACTGCTATTCTTTCGACACTTGTTGTTAGGTGTCGAAATTATATATATATATATATTAAACATTTTGACGCCTGCGATGATCGACAAAAATTTTCCGATGACAACTTAATATTTTGTTGTAGTGTTTCAATGTTGATGTGTTGGGTTAGGATGATGTTCAGCCTCTGTAATTTCTACATGATCATCGACAAGGCCATCTGGAGTAGGGGTGATCATCGATCGGGTCGAGTCAAAATCCAACCTAACCTACCTGATTAAGAATTTGGGGCCCAACCCGAATAATCCGAATAAAATCAGGCCTCGACTCGAATAATCCGAAAAAAAGTAAAAAGTGGTATTAAAAATATAATTCTATTAGGATTCAATTCAAGACCTCTTGGATTTTATTTTTTAAACCTCTAACCACCTAGCCAATGCAACATCAACTTTTATAACTATAACATACATAAATATATATTTAACTTACATTTCGAGTCAAGTCGGGTATATCAAGGTTTTCATCCGATCCGGCCCGATCCGAATAAGGGGTTGAAAATTTTAAAATTCCAACCCGACCCGACCCGAATTGGATTTTTGGATCGATTTTTTTTTCGATTATTCGAGTTGGATCAGATTTTGTTCACCCCCAATCGGGAGATTCACAAATGTCCTAAGATGTGAGGAAATTTGGTATGATAGTCTTCCCTCCATTTGTTCTTCCAAAATTTTCTTATCCTCCATCTTTGATCACGTGAATCATTAGGGCATTCACGACTGCTCCCGTGTTGTGCATGAGAAATGGTTTAGTTTAGATTTATTTTCCAATTTGCATTGCACCAAGGTTTTGATTTATACTTGGTGCTAGTTTGGTTGACAAGAAGTCACGGGACGTGGAAAGTATAATTTCACGAAAACTTCATCTTTTTCCTCTTGTTGATCGATAAAAAATAAAGAAAACTTAAACAATTGTACTTCCTCTAAAAGTCACTTACTAGAGATGACAACGGACTAGGCCCGCTCATGGGCGGCATGGGCTTGGCCCGATTTTGGGTCAGGCCGGGCCCGGCATGGCTGAACCCAAGAGATGGGCCGGGCTCGCCTCCTGGGCAAGCGGGCCGTGCGGACCGTGCTCGGCACGGCAAGCGGGCCGTGCGGATCGTGCTCTGGGCGAGCATGGGGTAGGCCTGGACTGGCGCGCTCCAGACGTAGGTCGGACCGACCGATAAAGTTTTTAAAGAAAATAATTTTTTCTATAAATACCCGTATTCTTCGTCATTTCTTCTATCTTCATCTTCAACTCTTTCTCTCAACTCTCAACTCTCTTACTATCAAGTATCAACCATCTAAGTTCATTTACAATTATTCTCAACAACATTTTATGTTCATCAAGGAGACAAGGATTCAAGATTGCTGTCAATTTTTTTTAATCTCTTCAATTTATTTCATTAATTAGTATAATATTTATACTTTTTATATTTTTAATTTTTACTAATGGCGGATGGAGATTTTTCAGGTTATACTCCACAAATTGGATCAAATATGTTAGAAGAAATGTCTCCTGCTACTCCTACCACTCTTACCACTCAACAAAATCAAAACATAGAGATAAGTTCATCTATTAATTTATCTCCATTAGGTAGAAAAAAAAAGTATGGTATGAGAATATTTTGAGAAAATTATTGAAGCTGATGGCACCATAACAACAGTCTGATGCAAAAAAATGTCAAAAAATTCTTTCGGCTTCAACAACAGGAGGAACTGGTCATTTATTACGTCATGCAAAGGGTCATGACAATAAGGTTGCACAAGCTCAACAAATTCTTAATTTATCTTCTTCTAGTTTAATAGCTTTTTCGTATGATCATGATTTTCAACGTCGAGAACTTGCAAAATTAATTGTTCAAAGTGAATCTCCTTTTAGTTTTGTTGATTTACCAAGATTTTCTAGTTGGATTCAAAATACTTTACAACCAAGATATAAAAGAAGTTGCTCGAAATACAATAAAAAGTGATGCTTTAAAATTAATTTTTATATATAGAGAAAATATAATGACTAGTTTTCAAAATAATAAATCAAAAATTTCTTTAACATCTGATGTTTGGTCTAGTCAACGTACTACTAATTCTTACATTTGTGTTACTGTGCATTGGATTGATGAAAATTTTATTTTACAAAAAAAAATAATTAGTTTTAAAGTTTTTGAATATCCACATACTTCTGTTGCCATTTTTTCTGCTATTAGATTTGTTACATCTTTCTATAATATAAATGATAAAAAAATTTCGATTAATTTTGATAATGCTAGTAATAATGATGTTGTTATTCCTCTCCTTATACAATTATTTAAGCCAGTATTAGATGGTGAATTATTTCATGTTCGTTGTGCTTGTCATGTTCTTAATTTATGTGTACAAGATTGTTTAAAACTAGTAAATATAAATGTAGAAAAAATAAGAAATGTTATTAGATATATGCGTTTTTCAAAAGCAAAAATACAATAATTTAAAAAATAATGTCAATCTTCTAATAAACCATTTAAAAAATTTAATAGTGATGTTATTACTAGATGAACTTCAACATATCATATGCTTATGTCTACTACAAAATATCAAGAAATCCTTACAATGTTTTACAATGAAAATATGTCTAGTGATTCAATTAATGATAATGATTGGTTAGTTGATGGGCATATTACTCAAATTTTAGAGCTTTTTAATAAAGATACCGAACAACTTTTCGATATTTATTATCTTACATGTAATTTAACTCTTTCACATATAGTTTGTATTAGTGAAGTATTTTCTTCGTATAGACATCGCCCTTTATTTGCACAAATTATTTTTTTAATGAAATCTAAATTTAAAAATTATTGGTCAGATATACCTACTTTATTTTGTTTAGCAATATGTTTAGATCCTATAATGAAAATTGATGGTTTAAATATGTTGTTAGATGATTATTATAAGAATATGAAATTAGATAATGTTGAAGAAAAAAAATTCGAATTTATTGAATTCTATGTTTGTATTTTACGCTTTAAGATTTGGTGATACAATTATAAATAAGACAATCTTCTTTTTTCTAGATTAAGAGATGATAGTGAAAATAGTATTAATTCTCAACTTAGTCGTAGGATAAAAAAATTAAATCTACTAATTTTAATGAATTACTTTTTTTTCTACATCATAATCATTCTGAAGAAATAGATGATAATGAGATTTTAGCATGGTGGAAAAAATAAGAAAATGTGTATCCTATTATTTTTATCATGGCACGTGATATACTAATTGTTCTTGTGTCTATAGTAGCTTCCGAGTCTTGTTTTAGTGCAGAAAATAAAATTCTCGACGAAAGGAGTCGAATGAGTGCAGAAACGGTTGAAATGTGCATTTGCTTAAAAGACTTGTTGGATGGTAAAGATAGATTACAAGATAAGGGAGGATATGACACTTCATCATTGGGAGATGAGGAAGCTCAAACAAGCGAAGCTGGTGCTACTGGTCCAAGTACAAGTTAAATCACCGGGACTACGGGTGATTAAAAATATAAAAAGAACTATGTAGACCTGATCATTCTATAGTTAATCATTGGAGAGTACAAGTTTAGTTATAGAATGTACATAGGCAACCTTTTAAGGTGCGATCTATTATAATATTAAAAAATTATTTTATCATTGAAAGAATATTTTTGTATTAAAGATAAATAAAAATTTAATTATAATTTAATTTTTTTTTAAATCGTCTTATTAATTTGTACTGTATTACAATGTTACAATGTTACAATGTTACATATAAAAAATGTATTAAAAAATATATAATAAAGCTGAGTACAATGATTAAGCTATCTCAAATAAAATTAGAGGTCCAAATTCAAAACTCATCCGTAATCATTAATTTTTAAAATTAAATTTTAAACCTTTAAAAATTTAAATTTAAAAATTTAAATTAAATATTTAATTTTCGGGCCGACCCGAGTCCGGCCCGAGCCCGACTGGTCGGGTTCGGGCCCAGGCTAGGCTTGCCCCAGCACCGTCAGACCGTGCCAGGCACGGCCCATTGCCACATCTATTACTTACTAGATAAATCGTACTTTCTCACTTTGGTAGGATGCAAATGATTATTTCATTTATATTTCTTAGTCAATATTTTTTTTTATATAAAAAAAATAAAAAAAATATATAATAGATGATCATATTAAAATTCGAATCATAAATTTTTAAATAATATACAACATATTATCATCAGAACCGTTAACAAATATATTTCTTAGTCAATATTTGATTGTATATTAATTATATGAAAAATTATATAATCATATTATATGTTGAGTTGATAAAATTAACATTATTTTGATCTAGTAATTATATTATATAAAATTAATTTAACCATACATAATTTACTAAATATAATTATATATGAAAAAGTATGTTGGTTATATATTTCCCTATATTTAAAATATATATGATAAAATAAAAATATTAATTCATAAATAAGATTAATTTGATCCTTTGAAAGATTAACCAAATATACCAACTGTGGATAGCATAGTTGATGGTAACATGTTGTAAGTTGTCTAAAGATCTAGAATTTGATATCTAGTATGATCATTTATTATGATTTTTTATCTTTGTTATATTAAAAAAATAAAAAAAAAATCAATCAAATATATTTATGATATTTTCTCAAAAATACAAGAGAAGTAGAATTTTTTTTTTAGGAAATTATTTTTTCATGTCTATCAAATGAGGTCTTGAACTATTAATATAATTGGTTATAATTGGATTAATTACTGTATATATCCTAACTTTTACTCTATCTTTCCCTAATATATCTTATCTTTTCATTTGTATCAAATGAGGTCTCTAATTTTTATTTTGTTTCAAATCTATCACATTGTTAACTATCTGTTAATTATCCCGTCTGAATGTTGACGTGAACATGATGACTGAGATTAACAGTCAACATCCCAATCAGCATGTCAGCATGTCCACGTTAGCATGTTGATTGTTATTATCTTATTATTAAGTGGGTTAATTATAAAATATATCCTAACTTTTCATACTTTGCCCTAATATATTTTCACTTTTCAATTTTCCCAATTATATACTACGCCTTTCGATTTATTTCAAATTTATCCCACCGTGATCTCAACGTCAAAATTGTCGTCTGAATGCTGACCTAGCACTACTAACGTGGGGCAACAATCTAGTCAGCATTAATCTTATCAAGTTTTTAATTACAAATATTAAGCAAAGCTTTATTTGTAATTAACCTTAAATTAAACATAGATGTAAGCATTGCCTAGTTAGCAAAGCTGGTTTTAATTTTCTAACTCGCCTAAAATAAAATAAAAAATTTATAGCTTTGTTGACTAGACAATATTTACATCTAGAGGTTAATTACAAATAAAACTTATATATAGGGTTAATTACAAATAAAACTTTGTTTGATATTATTTATTAAAAACTTGATAAGAATGTTGAGTGGGCTGCTGACCCACGTCAGCAGCGCTAGGTCAGCATTCAGATGATAGTTTTGATGTTAGAATCATGATGGGATAAATTTAAAATAAATCGAAAGCTGTGATATATAATTGGAAAAATTAAAAAGTGAGGATAGATTAGGAAAAACATGAAAAGTGGGGATATGTTTTGTAATTAAGTTGGATGTCCACGTCAGCATACTGACTGTTATTATCTTGTTATTAAGTTGGATATTGACGTAGACTGCTAATCCTAGTCAACATGTTGACTGTGCACGTCAGCATGTTGAATGTCCACGTCAACATTCAAACGGGATAATTAACAGGTAGATAACAGCGGTATAGATTTGAAATAAAATAAAAATTAGAGATCACATTTGATACAAGTGCAAAGATGAGATATATTAGGGGGAGAGAGTAAAAGTTGGAATATATAAAGTAATTAACCCAATATAATTTAAGTGGCTCGGCAACAATTACTCATTGATAATAATTAATTTTGTTGTTTATTTGTAATTATTTGTTTCACCCATTAAAAATTTAAGGGTTAAGGGTGACTTTTGCCCTCGAACTATTGAAAATAGGGTAAAAATACTCCTAAATTTTTTTTTTCAATTTTTACACTTAGAAAAATGAAAATCGTTAAAAAATACTCTTGTTTTGGACGAAATACCCAGTTGGCAAACGATACTAACGGATTCCAATCACAAGCCGACACGTAGGACGTCAAATGACACACTCTCTCCCAGTTAGCAATAAATAATAAAACGGATTAAGGGTGATTTTTGCCCTCGAACTATTGGAAATGTGGCAAAAATACCCCTAAACTTTTTTTGATCGATTTTTACCCTTAGACAAACGGAAACTGTTAAAAAATACCCTTATTTTGGACGAAATAGCCAGTTGGCAATAAATAATAAAAAGGGTTAATAATGATTTTTACCCTCGAACTATTACAAATGAGGTAAAAGTATCCCTAATCCTTTTTTTGATCTATTTTTACCCTTAGACAAACGGGAACTATTAAAAAATACCTTTATTTTGGACGAAATAGTTAGTTGGCAAACGGCACTAACGACATCCAATCACAAGCCGACATGTAGGACGCCAGATGGTACTCTCTCACACAGTCAACAATAAATAATATAAATAAATAAATTACATTTCTAACGTGGCAAAAAATTTTTTTTTAAAAAAAAGAATATATCCCTAATTTCTTTCTTCCCTAAAACGAAAGTTCATAAAACTAACTTCTTCGTAGACCTAATATAGCTTGTTGCTAAAAGTATGAGGTTTTGTCACTGTAGATTAAAGGTAATTAGACTGATTTCGAATTCTGCTCTAAACCCAGGCAAGGTGTATTACAAATGCATAAAGTTTGGGATAAGTAGTGTTTAGTTAATGTGTTTTTGTTGGTTTATTTGCTTTATTTTTTATTATGAGCAAAATATGTAAGTAGGGATGACAATATTACCCGTTTAGGCGGGTACCCGCGGGTATTTATCCGTTTATGACGGGTATAAGGGGTAGTTTCCTACCCGCGGGGATTTCACGAGTAATTTTTCTTACCCGTTTATTATATGGGGCGGGTACGGGTATTATAGTACCCGTACCCACGGGTACCCGTTACCTGTGAAAATTACTAAATTACAATATTACCCTTGATACATATACTAAAAAAACTCTAACCTAATTCAATACTCATATACTTTATGTTTTGAAACCTTGTGATAATGATGTTATCAAAATGTTGTGTTTATCAAAATGAAATTATTATACTTGAAGTTGTTATCAAAATACTTAAAGAGTTCAAAAGTGTTATTAAAATATTATAATTTATATTTTTTTTAACTATCATGAGTACCCGCCAATACCCATGGGTATCCATCCCCCGTGGATAATTAAATAGGTATCCATTTTTGATACCCGCGGGAAATAAACGTGTAGCGGGTACCCATTTATTTCGCGGGGCGGGTAGCGGATAGGCACCCCCCCTGCCCCGTTGACATAGGACTCTCCAAATTTCTCTCTAAATTGGGAATCCAACACGTGTTGTTGCCTCCTCATACTCCAAAAGAGTAGCCACCGTTGAACGTCGTCACTGGCATGTAATGGAAACTGCATTAACTATAATGCATACTCCTCTTCGCTACTAGCATCATGCATGTTCTTGTGCTACATATTTAATAAACTGAATGACTACACCAAATCTTCAAAAATCTTCTCCTTATGAACTATTATTTCAAGAACCTCTCAATTACTCTTCCCTTCATGTTTTTGATTGCCTTTGCTACCCGTGGCTTAAGTCATATATGCCTCATAAATTCGCTACAAAACTAGATGCATATATCTACCTAGGTTTCTAGGTCCAATATCATGCTCATAAATGCCTAAATCCCTCCACTTTAAAAATACATCTATCTCGCCATGTCAAATTCATCAAAGATGTTTTTCCTTTTGCATTTGCCGAAAGAAAAACTCATGGCTTCACATCTCCTGATCTAACCCAATGGCCTACCACAACTAAAAGCTCCTCTCAACCGTCTCCTATATCTTATACTTCTCCTACCCCAATAACCATTTCTCCCACCACCTCAGAGGAGCATCTATGACATACGAGCTCCTCTTTTCAAACCGAACTTGCTTTGCCTTCCCCCTCTGACAGTCTCGGCCAAGATATCTCCCGACCTCAAGCAGACCCTCCTGCCACTACAGTTACTCACTCATCGCCTCCTATTCAACAAATGGTCATAATATCTTCAAACCTCGTCGGCCTACTGATTACACCGCTCTATCAATTTCTCCAAGTTTGGACAGTACTGTTCCGACTACGTACAAGCAAGCAGCGAAGGTTAATGAATGGCGTGAAGCCATGAATCAAGAAATTGTCGCTCTTCATAAAAATAAAACATGGATCTTGGTTCCTCCCTCCAATGATCAAAATATCGTAGGGTGGAAGTGGGTTTTCCACATTAAGCACTCCTCCGATGGAAGCATTAAAACGTTCAAAAGACGCGCCAAAGGTTTTCATCAATGCCCAGACGTCAATTTCACCTCGACCTTCAGCTCGGTGGTCAAACAAACAACTATCCGGATATTGCTAACACTCGCCTGCACTCACAATTGGAGGTTGTTTCGAATGGATGTTAACAACGCGTTTCTTTAAGGAATACTTACTGAGACTGTGTATATGCCTCAGCCGCCTGGCTTTATTGATAAGAACAATCCGCACTTCGTCTGAAAACTTCAGAAGTCTATTTATGGCCTTCGTCGAGCTCCAAGAGCGTGGTACATTGAGCTGAAGTCCTTCCTCTCCTCGATTCAATTTATAAATTCAAGATCAAACACGTCGCTATTTTATATACATGAGAACACTTTCCCGATATACATTCTTATTTATGTCGACGACATTATTTTAACCGGTTCTTCAACTTCAAAATTGATGGAAGTTTACAAAGCATTGTCCACAAAGTTTTCTCCGAAAGATATAGAGGACCTCCATTACTTCTTGGGAATTCAAGTCACCTCCACAACGTCTAGCTTATTCGTGTCCCAAACAAAATATATTGATGATCTTCTTATGCGGTTCAATATGCACAATGTCAAAGGAATTAAAACCTCTGCAGCTATCTCTACAAAGCTCATGCTCAATGACGGTTCACCTCTCACTGATGCAACTGAATACCAGAGGCTAGAAGGCCTGCAAGCGAGTTCTTCGCTACTTTAAGCACACTGCTAATTATGGGCTTATTTTATCACCTGCAGCTCCTCTAAATTTAATCGCCTATTCTGACTCGAATTGGGGTGGTGATCCCCACGGCAGATGCTCGACTGGTGCATTCCTATTATTCCTTGGCGGCGCTGCTATCAGCTGATCAACGAAGAAGCAACAATCTATTGCCCGATCTTCTACAGAAGTCGAGTATAAAGCACTCCATTTCTCATGTTCTAGCGTTCCCACCATCTTTTGTGATAACTTGAGCACAACCGCCTTTTCTCATAATCTTGTCTTCCACAGCCGCATGAAGCACTTGGCTCTCAACTACCACTTCGTCAGAGAGCAAGTCCAAGCTAATAAGCTCTGTGTAGAATTCACCCCGTCGCCTTTTCAATTTGCAAACTTCCCAACCAAGGTTGTCTCTCCGACAACCTTTTTATTTCAGCGAGACAAAATAGACATTGGGTGTTCGCCGCCTATCTTGAGGGGGCGTATTAATGCAATAACCAGCGACACGTCGGCAGCATCCTGATTCCATTACGTGTATACATACAATCAGTATAATTTATACACACAATCAGTATAATAGAAAGATAACGCTCTCATTTTCTCACTCTCTCTTGCTCTCTTTGCTCGATGTCTCTGCTTCATAGCTCTGCTTCTCAGCCAAACATGGCAAGGGGCTCGCCATCCGTTATAGACACGCTCAAGGAAGAAACTTTACTAATATATACCCTGTAATAGAGTACAAGGGCAAAATGACAAGTAGGCTGACACGTTTAGGCCCCAATGAGAATTTAAATTAGATTCATAACCCTGAATAGATTCGTAAATCCAGAATGGATAACCTAAAATTTATAATACCGACATAAATAATACTAGAATTCTTATCACATTATTATAATGTAATTTTATTGTATTATATATTATCATATTTTACCACGAGGACACAAAATTAATTTCCATTCATAATCTAATAAGATTATATGATATTTAATCTATAAGATGAAATTTATAATTCCACCGTAAATCTTCGTAGGTGAGATTACAAGTCATGCTACTGAGCACCAAGAATAGAAAACATAGATTTGAAGGGTCAAACTAAATCCTTTAGAATTGAAATAGAAATCAAATCTTCCATCGCAAACAAAGACTTGTTGGGAGGTCTCACTAACAAGACTTGAGACATTTTAAAAGAACATGTTAAGATAAGGAAATTTTCAATATAACAAATTAAGGTATATTCTTCTCTCTTCAGCACCTAGAAACTACTGTTCCAATCAAGCGGCTGTTCACTAGGTATCTAAAGAAAATTGTTGTCTCCCAAAGTCAGACCAATAACAGAGATCAAAAGAATAAGATCAAAGCATTTACTAGATAATAATTTCTTCATGCTTCCATTTTTTTCGGTATAAATCAATCTGAAGCATAAATATATAAATCAGAGAACATAGAACATCCAAGAGGAGAGAAAATGACTAATGATAACAGGTTCATAAGAAATCAACTGTCTTCAACATTTTAAATTTTCCAGATAGGAGTCCAAAACAGAGGCAAACAATGATTCTAATGAATAGACTGCAACTTAGAACTAAGGAGCAGAACGCACAGCAAACTTCAGAAATCAAACAAAAATTCTCTTGATAAAACAAAACTCTAAAGCATTAATTATATCCTTTTGATGGCTTAGCTTTTTGAGGCTTGCTTCTCTTTAGCCTTTTGGATCTTCAAAACCTTCTTGACAATCTTCTGCTCTTCAACCAAAAAGGCCCTAATAATTCTGCCAATCCAAAAAAGAGATGTTAACACCAATAGAAAACAAAGGGTGAGCAATAAAAGCAGGAAAGTTTAGCTTAATTTCTGAGCAACAACCTTTCCCTGACAGCACTTCCAGACAAGACACCACCATAAGCTCGGTTCACTGTCCTCCGATTTCTTGGCAATCGAGATCTCTTGTACTGAGTAGGTCTTAGGTGAGGAATCTGAAGGCAAGGAACACAACAACAATGTCAAAGAAGGAATCTTGAATAACAAGGATAAATTTGTTTGACATTAGAACAGAAACAAACAATTTTCAGAACCACCAACACTAATTACAGTTGTAACAAGTCCCTGATGGACAAGGCTCCCCATTAGGAGCAATATGATAGAGTCTGTGTTTGAAATATGTAATACATAACCAAGTGCTAGAAATAGAAAAGTTACTGGTCTAAAATTGTTGGCTTATTAAGAAACATCTTGTTATTGCACTTCGTCAGATATATATATATATATATATAAAGAAACATCCCCATTGAACCTGTTTTCTTGCATTCAAGTACAACCAAATTGCACTTTGCAGTAAAGAACTAATTCAGTAGATGGACCTTTTGTTATTCTGTAAATTGTTGAACATGTTCAAGTGACACCTTCTGGAATTTCAGTTTACCATCAAACAGTCCATGACCATATGGAATCATTTAAACTAAAGCCAACCAGCTATTGACCTAGGGATGTTGCAAATTACAAAAAGCTGAAAGCCTACTCCTGGGTGACAGCCTGTAAACAGCTTACTCAAGCCTTAGCATGTCAAAGCTTGAAGCCTGCTCATTTACCTAGCTAAACGAGTTCCAGTCCTAACTCATTTTAGCTTATTAAGCTTGCTAAACAAGCATCTCAAAAACATGCAAATAAGGAAGTGCTACTAAGACTATAAATGAATTTGGATCAAGTAGAACCAAATTTCAATCAAATATATGGAAAAGATATAGATTTTGAAATAAGCTTGTTATGAGTTGATAGAACATAATGAGCTTGTTCATAAACCTTAATATATTATTTGCAGTGTTCAGATTCGATTAAAGGTCAAGCAAGGCTCAATTAGGGATCAAGTTGAGATCCAAGCCAATTGCATGAGGCAAAGACTCCTTTGCAGCTGTATAGGAGACCTAAGGTTACCAAAATCTCCAATGGTGTTTTTAAAGTAAGGTTAGTTGACTACTTGACTATACACCAAATAACATTGATGCACCTGATAGGATAAAGAGATATTTAGATAATTGATCCAAGTACTCATCCAACATTGTTGTTTTAATGGTGGTTTATTTTCTCCACGTAACATCTTGTTATTAATTCTAGACCATTTTAGCTTCCTCAAGTTTGCATTGTCTTTAATATAGTAGTTATTGATCTTCTCAAACTTAATTTAAGTCATGGTAGATTTGTCTCATATATTGTAAAAAAGTATCTTTCTAAAAAGTGCTAACAAGATTGAAGACAAGGTAGAAGCTACCATCAAACAAGATTATTAGTATTTTTTTCGAATTCATCAGTACTATGAAAGGAGATGAAGTAATGAGCTTGAGCTTAGACGGTTAGATCAGGCCGATCCCATATTATGAGGTTATTAGTTCCCGATCCCCTGTGTTCTCATAATTGCACACTACAAGACTGTCAACTAGTGCAGATATCTTTAGTAGAGAATGATAATCACAACAAAATAGCGCCACCAATTAGAATATCATAAATGTACAGAAGCATATGCATCTTTATAAATCGGTCAAAAGCTTGTAAATGCAAATGAGAATGAATGGAATGGCATACTCCTTGAATTCTCTTGCCAGTCACTGGGCATTTTGGCCCGCTAGCTCTCTTGTGCGCATACTGGTACACGAGCTTCCCACCTACATTTCCGAATAAAATCCAATCAATTAGCACTAAAAATAGAGAAAAATCTATAGCGCATATATATTCTAGTCTAGCCCTAATCATCAGGATCCAAACTGAAAAGAATATAGAGAAAAACACAAAGTATTCACCAAGAAGAAAACCGTATCAAATCCGCATTAATCGACGGACCAATTGCAGCAGGAAAGGAATATGTAAAGCCCTTGAACATACACGGATGGCAAGATTGCATTTTTACCTGGGGTTTTCACAACCCTCGTTTGATTTGATTTGGTGGCATAGCTGTGCCGCTTCCGGTAGGTCAATCGTTGCACCATCTCGCCTCAGGATCTCACTCCGCCGCCTGTCGGGAGCTGAAGAAGGCGAACAAAACCCAGAAAAGCCCTGTGCACACGTTGGATATGCTTATAAAAGGAGACGTGGGATTCTCAACAATGACCTAGATCCAACGGTCAGTATCCATCCGATCCTACGGCGGTAATTCCTGTATACGCAGATGGACCGGTTTCACTACTCGGCCCAAATTAAGAGGAAAAAGTATTAGATTTGAGCTTCCTTCAAATAAAAGTAAATCTTAGCTAAAATATTCCATCTCTCATCAAATTTGTGATATCCAAAAATTTTACTTTAAAAAAATTTAAAAAAATTATTTTACTTTCTTTAATTGATTTTTAAAACTTTTACAAAAATTCATGGGAAGTAGCTAATTGTTTTCTAAAATTTTAAATAGGTACCTAAACTAAATAACATTTTAAATAGAGTAAATACCCTAATAAAATATGAACTTTGAATATATTTTTAAATTTTTAGCATAAATTTTTTTCGTTAATAAATAAATACACGAATTATTATTTCGTTACCTCGTTTAGCACGCATCATTATTTTTGACGAATTTGACCGACCTAAACTTTTAACATGATGTTAGTCACCTCATCTTCTTTGGCAGAATGATATATTTTGTTGACATGATATGCTAAGCAAAACTCATGACATTGTTATGTTAACACAAACTTTAAAGAGAACACATTAAAAAATTAATTCCCTCAACTTAAAAGCATATTATTTTTATCTCAAGTGAGATTTAAAAAATATGTGGGAGTAAAGGTAAAATGGCTTTTAAACTGAGAAGAATATTTTTCAAAATATTTTGTGAAATTTTGTGCTGATGTGACAATGTTATGTGGCATTTTCAACTTGTTAGGTTAACAAAAATAAACTAGTTTTTTCAATGTTTAAAAATTTAGGCACACATTTAGAATAATGTTATTTAGTTAGATATCTATTTAGAACATTGGTCAAAATTTAGGTACTTCTGATATAAATTACCTTTTTACTTATTATATTTTTTTCTAACATATATGACTCATGTGGGGGCACTACTTGCCCCATATAACTCATGATATTTTACTCCTATGATATATATATAAGGAAGACATTTGTGCCATGAGATTTTTCATATTCTCATACTCGATCTAATTCACTTTGTTATATACATTTTTAATTTTTAATTGTAACTATAGTATTCAAATTCAATCACATGAACTTCACATGAGAATTAGAACTATTGCCAAATGTAACTAGCAACATCTTATAAATTGCCTAAAAATTTAGGGTTCGAATCTAGTATATGGTGATGTTTGATTAGCGAAAACTATTTTTTGGTTTGATTTCAGTGAAACTGAAAATTTGATTTCGAAAACTTAGTTTTGATTTTTAGTTTTCAATTTTCTGAAAACGCGTTTGGTTAATAAAAACAACATCAATTTTAGTTAGTTGAAATCAATGAATATTTATTTGGTTATAAAAAATAATATTAATTTTCCTTGAATATTTTTAGTAATAATTAAATATTTAGTTAGTTTACAAAATATGTTTGTTAATATGGTTACAAAATATTTATATGATTTAATTAATTAAGTTATTAATAATTTAAGATTTTTTTGTTCAATTAGATATAAAAATTAATTAATTATTATTATCAAATTTTAAAAAAATAAGTCCAATGATCTAAAATTAGGTTTGATTAAATTATAAATAGACCAACTTTAAGAAAATTGAATTATTTAAAATTTGAGTTTGAGTCAATTAATTTATAAATTTAAGATAAAAGTTTAAGTTAAAAATGATGATTTTTATTTTTATTTTAAAAAATTAGATATAGTTTGATTTATTTTTAAATTAATTATTTTTATTAAAAAAATATTTATAATTACAAAATTATCACTGTATTTTGATAACGAAATCGACAGTCTCGAAATCACAAAAAACAATATTATGGTGTTTTCATTTTTATTAAAAAAATTGATTTTGTTTTCATTATGGTTTCGATTCAGTTTCATGAAAATACTGGAGCAAACACGTTTTCGTAAGCAATTTTTATTTCAGTAAAATTGAAACCATAAAAATAGACTTGGTTTCGCTAACCAAACAGGCTCGTAAGATCTCTTTTGTGTGAATTTTTTACTTTGTATGATTTATAATATTCTTTCGTGTGTGAGAGTGATATTGGATGTTTATTCAGTCTTATACTTAATTGTATTCTTAATTTTTATTTTAGAAATGAATTCGCTATTAAAAAAAAAAATTGAGAAGTAAAACTATTGCATATTGATGACTTCTAGTGGACTATGCTCGAGAAGCCTTGTATTGTCTTCAAGATCAAGAGATAGTGCTCGAGGCTCTTTCACTTCTTGAAAGAAGATGGATAGTCATTGATGTTGATTGATTGAAATAATTTGCTAGTATTAAATAATATATTTTACTATAAAAAATGTTTATACAAATAACAAAACCCTAGAAGGATGCCACGGTGACCATGATTATGGAATCACTGTCTTACTGTTGTACACATGAATGTGCTTGTCATGGCTCAATTCATAGGTGAGTCGACAAGAAGAAAACCCTCGGGGCAAGTTTTGATGTTGATCAAATTATCCTCTCAATTTCAAATGTTATTATTCTTGGACATGGCGTGATTGACATCTCTACGAGAACAAGTGTTGGTCACTCTTCATATAATATTTTTTTAAGAATCAAATACAAATATAAATATTTGTCACTCTCATATTTGGGACTCCCACAACGGAACAACATATTGCTCAGGAGTTATTGGGATATCTTGATTGAGATGGTGGACAGAAGATGGGCTAATTGAAAAAAAAAATTACTTTCTTGTGGAGGTCGCTTGATGCTGGCTAACATCTTAAGTAGTATTTCTGATTATTTTCTATCTATTTTTCGAGCACTGAAATATGTGTTAAAGTAATTGACAAAAGAAGACGATCTTTTTTGGGGGAAAAACCTGGAGGTGACTTGGGGTTGCCCTCTCATACACTGGTCTGATGGTACTTTGTCTCAAAGAGAACAAAAATATTCTTTGGGTCAAAATCACTAAGACCATTTATTTTAACCGCTATGAATAGTCTGGTAGACAGTACCGCTAGCTGGTCCCCAATTTGGAAAGGGATCATGGCAACAAAGCAATCTTTTTGCATTAGCTTGATGGAATTGGAAATGGAAACCCAGCAAGTTTTTGGTACGACGGATGGTTCCAAAATAAAAGCTTAGCGGACTGATTCCCTAATCTACTCTCCACTAGCAAGCAGCGTAACCTCTCAGTGGCGGGGGTTATAGATCCTAGAAATGAAACTTGGAACTTCCGGTTGTTGGTGAAATGACTACACTAGAGGGGGGTGAATAGTGTGTTAACTAAATCTTATCGTCTAAATTCGATTTTAAACGTTTCTTAGATTACTTAGGCAATTCACGATTGAATGACTAAATGCGGAAGCGATAAATGATAAAGCAATTAATACAAACAAGATATCAATGCTAACACAATGATTTATAGTGGTTCGGCTCCAATGCCTACTCTACTACCTAAGCACTCCGCTTAGGATTTTCAAACTAAGTTTACTATATTATATCGTTTCCCTTACAAAGAGGACTTTACACCGAAAAGTCTTTGCTCCCACACCGAAGACACTTTCACACTCGGAAGTATCCCGCCTTCCTACCAAGATCACATACTCTCCCATCTCAACCTAAGGGACAACTCAACTAATCCTAGTAAACTAAGTTTACAACGGTGGATTTAAGCCTTAACACCAAGGCAACCACCAATTCAATCAAACCTAGCAACCTAGGTTTACACAAGCTTTAATACAATGAAATAAACAGCAAAATACAACAACTAATAGAGCAATAAATCAAACAACAAATACTTAGCTCCAAAACAAACTATCTAGTCCTCTTGATGCCTCAAATTGATGATTTGATGAAGCTTGAAGGCTATGTCAAGGTGATGAGAGATCAAACTAGAGTTTTCAAGAATGGTGGCTCAATTAAGCTCAATGATCATTAGAATATGGCTCAAAGATGTTGGATGAAGGGTGGAAAGCTTGCTAATTAGGCTTCTATTTGTAAGCCTTGAGGAGATGGTATGAAACAGCCAACTCAACGGGCGAAAAACTAGTCATTTTTGTCATCCGATCGCGCAGGTTCGGTCGATCGTCGGTCGACCGATCGAGCGACCGAAGGCATACTGCCATTTTCTGGCAAACTTCGGTCAATCGTTCGGTTGACCGACTTGCTTACTGCCAATTTTTGGCAGCATTCGGTCGACCGAAACAGGGCAGACTGCTTGGTTTGACTCAGATTTTGCTTGCTTGTTTGTTGTTTTCTGGTTCCGTCTATGTAACTTTAAATATAAATGTTATATAAGGATTACCCCTCATTTGGATTCAATAAAAATATCTAAAAAATCAAAATCCTTAATAATCAAAATCTAGTTTTTGGGATCTAGTACAAATTTCCGGAAAACAAAAATTTTCTAATCTTCCGGGTCAAGTATGGGTAGGCTAAAGGTTTCCAAAAATTTCTTTAAAATACCTCGTTATTTAATTTTTACCCAAGGAACAATTATCACCATTTTTGTGTCAAGAAAATGTCTAGGTCATATAGCCCTCCAAGGAGCTCTCTAGGCTTAATGAATTTCAGGACGGTTTCCGAGTTTTCATGTTTTGGGGTTTGGGTTTGGTTTTTGGATTCTTATGCATCATCATGAGGATTTATAATTTATCTAGACACCATAAACCTAAACTCTATCTTCCCGAAGAATCACGAGCGTCGATGATTTTTTTGATTTCTGATCGAGGACGTCGTGTGCTAACTGATATGGAACCTGAAAGATTTCTCAATGAAACATTGGTTCCATGTTTGTTATCATCAAAACCGAGATTAAGACCAATGTTGAAAACCTTAAGCCAACACCGGTGGCGAAACGTGATCCCCCAAAGTAGAGTTAATGAGCTCCTAAATTTACTACCGGCACCGGCACCTACGCCTCTCTAGACCTGATTCACTGGAGATGAGAAAGGAGTGGATCGTTCTTCACTGCATCTTTTTACATATCTCTTGTTGAGTGTGGGGTGACCCGCCCACCCCTTTTCAAGATCTAGTGTGGTAAGTTTCCCCTAAAGATTAAGATATTTTTCTAGCTCACTATTCATAAACGTCTGCTGACAAAAGATCATCTCATTAGAAGAGGGATCTACATATAGAACACCAGTTGTATCTTCTACACTTAAGTGTCCGAATCTTGTGATCATCTCTTCTCTGACTACACAACTTCGAAAGTAGGATGGAGTCTATTTCTTAGGTGGGCGGATCACGCTTTCTTTGAGCCTTTACCACGACTCGACCACGTGGCGCACGCGCTAAATGCTATGGAAATGGGACTCGTGATGGTATGGTGTTGGAACCTATGGAACTTTAGAGATATGAAAGCCGAACCACACGACATCTAGGAATCCTGCAAAAGACTTTGGACAAGATTTCAGAGTCTAATATGAAATTGAGCTCTTATAATTTATGTGATTTCTTAATTTAGTTGTTACTGTGCCATACGTTACTCCTCTCTTCATCCTTTTTTTATCCATCCGTCTATAGGCCTCAAGGCTAGGTAGACAATAAGGCTGTACTTTTTTTTAGATGTATTTCTTCATATTTAATATTTTAATTCTCTTGAAATGAATTTGAGTGTGGCTTTTTTTTGCCTCACTCTTCCTTATATATATATATATATATTTGTCTTGTGTTGTCTGTATTCGATACTTTCCATTTTAAAAAGCAAACATACATTTTTCTCATTGTTGCTATCCTTTTACTTAAACTAGCAACAAGGCCTAACCATCATCATCGCCATCTAGTTGGCTTCATACCACCTTGATTCATTGTATGAGTTGACTAGAGATACTTGATTGCTAAGTGAGTCATCGTCCATCAAGACATATATTTTATCAGTTCTTGGTGTGACCTTATACATTATAAATGATAAAAAAAGGCCGGCTTGAGTCAATGTTGTCTATCAAAACAATGTGTCATCTATATATCTTTGTTGCTAACTTGATCATGAAGACTTAAAATAAGGCCCAAGTGACAACTAGTTATCAATATCAACTCAAGCAACCTCTCTTAAATAGAAATGGTCACTTCATAGTGACTCAATCAGTGACCAGGCAGGTCTTGACGATAAGGATTATGTATATATATGAAACACTTGCTTTTAAACAATAATCATCAAGATCAAGACTTCTCTTTTAACCTAAATAGAGTACATACCTTTAATAGGCATCGCACAGCTGTAACACCTAAACCATAATGACAAGAGGAAAATATAGTCTCATAACTAATTAATGGAAAAAGTCCCATAACTAATTATGGAACTTCTCTCTCCAAGGGTTCCTTTCGAGTAAAATTCACTTCTCTTTCCAAACATATCGTAATCGTTCATGGGCCTGTCAGCTTCTCTCTGTCTCTACGCCACATATATATGCAGGACAAGTAGAGGAAGTCTTCTCCAAGTAGGGAACTTAATTGCTCAGTGATGATGATGATCAAGTTTCCAGAGGGAGAGATGGTAGATGATAATGATGATGATTGCAGTGATGAGTTTACCAAGCTCATCAGGAACATGAATCCACCAAGGTTTCTTCTTCTTCTTCCTCTTCTTCTTCAAGACTTCATCTCATATACTTTGTGCTGGAACTCAGGGTGGTGATAGATAATGATTCATGCGAAGATGCAACAGTGATAAGAGTAAGACTGAGCTTTCAATTGAGTGATTTATATTAATTTAAGCTTAATTACTCCAAATGATATCGATGCTTCAATTCAATCTTTCACAGGTGGACAGTGTGAACAAGCATGGGATTCTATTGCAAGTCGTGCAAGTCCTCACTGATCTCAACCTCATCATCAGAAAAGCCTACATATCCTCAGATGGAAGCTGGTTCATGGATGGTATGAGATTCCCAAATCCCACCTTTGTAATCTCGATCTCTTCTACGAACTTGTAATTTCACTCTTCATGCTGCGGTTTCAGTATTCAATGTCACAGATCGAGATGGAGGCAAAGTCTTGGACGAGGAGATTATATCCTACTTACAAAAGGTCATCCTTTTTCTCCATGATAATTGTCTCTGAATTAATCAAGATATCCAATGGTCGTCATCTTCTAGTTTTGTTCTCAGTCATTGGAATCAGATGCGTTCTTCTTCCCGAAGCTGAGCTCAGCGGGCACGTCGCCCTCCAAAGAGCACACATTGATCGAATTCACGGCCTCCGACCGCCCCGGTTTACTATCCGAAGTAAGCGCCGTGCTCGCGACCCGGATGTACCGCGTCGCCAGAGCCGAGCTGTGGACGCACAACGCCCGAGTCGCCGCCGTGCTCCGCGTCGTCGACGAGTCCACTGGAGGCGGAGCAGCGGTCGCCGTCGACCTCGAGAGGCTCTCCGCCATCAAGCAGCTCCTCTGCAACGTCCTCGAGGTCGACGGCGATTCGAGCAGCACGGGGACGATGGGCGTCGCCTCGGGGAGCACCCACACCCAGAGGCGGCTCCACCAGATGATGGTCGACGACCGGGACTACGAACGAGGGAAAAGAAGAGAGGAAGACGACGGCGAGTCGAGGCCGCGGGTCGCAGTGAGAGATTGTGTGGAGAAGGAGTACACGGAGGTAATAATGAGGCCGAAAGACCGGGCTAAGCTTGTTTTTGATACCCTTTGCACGCTTACAGACATGAAGTATATCGTGTTTCATGGCACTGTCAGCACAGGCGAGGAGGAAGCTTATCAGGCAATTAATTTAATTATGACATCATGTTGAATTTTGCAAGGTGTTCAAAATCAATGTTTGATCTTGTTCAACTTCAGGAATACTACATTAGAAATGTAGACGGGAGTCCTGTGAGCTCAGAAGAAGATAGACGACATCTAATTCAGTGTCTTGAGGCAGCCACATAGAGAAGAGCCTCTGAAGTATGTATATCTAATCAAATTAATTTTCAAACACCTGATGTTAGTGATCTGTTATTGATATGTTATGAGCATTATATTAGATGCTTTTTCTATTTGGTAATAGTGAATTATAAGCTTTTGCATGCCTCTACTTGTGGGGCATTTGGTGCGATGCGTGTGTAGGGGCTGGAATTGGAGCTGAGAATGGAGGACAGTGTTGGTGTGCTATCAGATGTCACAAGAATACCGAGAGAGAATGGCTTAACCATTAAACGAGCAGAGATTTCGACAAGCGAGGGCAAAGCAGTGGACAGATTCTACTTGTCGGAGATGTCAGGGAATGACGTCGATGCGAAGACGATCGATTCGATACGGAGTGAGCTCGGGCAGACTGTGCTGAAAGTGAAGCAGAATAACCTTCTTCCGACCAAGGCTCCTGAGGTCGTGAGAACTGTGAGTTTACTCTTTAGCAATCTCTTCAGGGCCTCATTGTTTCAGAGCTTTAGATTCATGATAAGGTCCTACACATGACGTAGTAGGATTCATGTTCATGGGTGGAGTATCCTGTATAAGGTCTGTAACAGTGTAAATATATAGTTAAAATTTAATCTCCCTATTTAGTTGGAGAAAGGTCCAGGGCTGTAATCAAAATGATGCAAGTAATAAAGATCACATGTAATACAACGCCGGTGGAATTATGTTCCTAGTCACGAAAACAACCTATTTGATAAGTAAGACGAGAATGCATGCATTAACGAGAGACTAGTGCACTGAAGGTGTTCAAAAAAATACAACCCAAGGGGACCTTGAATTAACACAAATAACATACACTTGTAGCAAGAAAAGACATAGCCAAGGCAGGAAATATTATGATCAGCTTCTTGGTTTAAAATTTACATCAAGTTTGGACTTGAATAAACGAATCATTTTTTTCAAACATGAGAAGACATTCACTACTTCAATTCAATTGGATTTATTTCTCAAGCCAACTTGACAACATCAAGCACAAAGAACACCACACAATAAGAAACACATCATTTTGCCCAAGTTTTTGTTTCTAGCGGAACATCCAAAATTTCACAAGTCTTCATCGAGACACCCTTCTAAACAATTCCAATAGCACACCACAATTGGCTCTTCCGAGAGATTCATGTGAGGTCTCCATGTCTTTTTCACATCAATTCGAGCTACACCGCCCCATACCAGAAGAAGCCATCATTTGAGTTTTAAATAAATGGGATGACATAATCCATGATGCAATGCTCAACACGTGCCCAGAAGCTGATGGATGCGCTAAAAAGTTCATCAATTATCTGAGACTTTGTCAAAGATTCCAGCATGGATTTGAACAAGTAGACCATCTGATTAAGAACCTACTACAGAAAATACAGAGCTATGAATAATACGAGGGCCAGGGTGAAAGGGAAACATTTGCATGAAACCATCGCCATCTTTTATCCAAAATTACTAAATCTAATAGATACAAACTCCTAACTTGGGAACATTCCTCGTTCCATGCTCAAAGTGGAAATGGAACGGCCTAGAATTTGTACAAAAGACTTTCAGCATTTCTCTTATATGAAAGGCACCGAGTACAAGCACAAAGGGATGGAGTTAAAAACTTAACTATATTGTGCTAGTGTTGAAGAAAGGTTTGGGCAAGGGAGTATCCCTCCATCTTGGGATTCCTGCCTTGAATGTGTTTTCCAGTAACATTATCCACTCTTCAAGAATAGATTCCTTTGCCTTCTCCAAAAGGGCGTATTCCTTCTCCATCATTAACTCCAACTCTTCAAAATGTTTGATCTTGTATTGTATCTTTCTCAGCTGTTAGAAGGCAATACACAAAATAAATGAATTAATGAGCACAATTTTCGACTTCTAGTGTGTGCAATAAACAAATGTCCAATTGACTTCCAAAGGATGGAGGATAAAGGCTTTGCTAAACTAGTACATATCCTGATAACCCAAATTCCTGCACCTTTAATTGTTGAATCGGGACAAAAAGAAAAAAATCCCCATGATGACATTAACTTTTCCTTGTCCCAATGCTTTGTAAATAATTATGCCAATATATAATTGTCAATTTTATTAATCTTACCCACAAAATAATTAAAGAAATATATTTGTAATAAATTGTCAAAATTTTGTTTTATCCAGGACGGAAATTGGGCAAGAGAAGTATCATAAAGACCAAAGATCTTTGTTATACATATCCTGATAACCCAAATTCCTGCACCTTTAATTGTTCAATCGGGACAAAAAGAAAAAAAATCCCCATGATGACATTAACTTTTCCTTGTCCCAATGCTTTGCAAATAATTATGCAAATATATAATTGTTAATTTTATTAATCTTACCCACAAAAAAATTAAAAAATATATTTGTAATAAATTGTCAAAATTTTGTTTTATCCAGGACGGAAATTGGGCAAGAGAAGTATCATAAAGACCAAATATCTTTGTTATACATTTTAAGTTGACAAAATAATTATATCATCTTTTGCACATATACTCCTAGAATTTCTGATTAACAAGTAACTTCCAACCTTAAAAACCTACAATTATGATGGTACTTGAATGAGACCAAGTTGGATAATTTTCACATTCCAGGAGAAATGGATTTAAGATTAGATAAGTGTTGCTTCAACATAATAGCTTCTTTATTTTTAAAGTATAAATTGGCAAAGAACCTATGCTTCAATAATGGATGCTTAAAAGTATAAATTGGCAAAGAACCTGTGCTTCAACAATGGATGCTAGCAGCAGTTCCATTTCCCTCTCTTCCTGATCAGCTAGTAACTTGGCACGAGCAGCTGCTGCACCCAATGCAGTTCCCATTGCAGCCCTTACTTGAAATGCTGTAGAACCAAACCTCTTCAGAGGGACATGTTCCGAAGTATCTGCAAAAGAAAAGATGGATTACAAGAGAGGCCAGTTACAATTAGTAGTAGATATGAGGAAGTCACTACTGAGCAATGTGAAGCAAGTAGCTTCCATAGGGATGGCAATGGGAAGAGAAAGACTGCAACCTGCGGCTCCCCAACCCAAATGGGATATCAGATGGTGAAAAAAGACTGTAGTGGGGCAGTTTTAGTAGCCATTTTTTTACCATAGACGGTGGTGCAGATGTTAGTCATAAATTAGTTAGCGCCCCAACAAATCATTGAGAATTCCCCAACCAAAAACCATTGACTATTTGTGAAATATTCCGTTGACTACCTATTGACCATAATAAGAATATTTTACACAACATATTGCACTGCACATTGCAATAAGTCACCCGTGACAAGCATTCTAATTCATATCACCAACAGATTGAACCTAACATATATTGCTCCCTAGATTTTATGCAAGGTCAAGTTACTTTATCAAACACAAGATATGTGTTCTAATAGTTTTGTACAAGAATTTTAATCCTTGAGATGCTCTGTATAGCAAAACTTAGCCTTAAATTATCTCAAAGATAAAGAAATTTTAGAGGGCTAGTAGTTGTTTGCATGATCCTTCTTCTTTCTTGCCCCTTCATCAAAAGTTGCAACCAATGAAAGTTAGCTGCAAAACCTCCAACCATAAGTTCTTATCAGCCTACCCATGAACTACCTAATTGATACATCTTGCGTGAATTATTAGATCAGCTGGACAAAAATCTTCATAAAATTCCTTTTGATAGTGTAACCTGACTTTTTTTAGTAAGCCAATGTGCAATAATATGGAAAAAAACATACAACTATCCCAGCATCACTATTAAAGCCTTCCATAAACTTGCACATGGTCATGCCATCCCATGTTGAGCACCTTTGTACTACTCTTCCAAGGAAACAAGGGAAGCATGATTCTTCTTTGTATAGGAGTAGAAAACATCTTACAAACTTTTCTATCAGAAAAAAGAATTTTGTTCAATTAGCCTTACTGGATTTAGGAAAGTCAAATTTTGTGGTACAAGGAATGAGGGCTAACTTAGTGGTAGCTGAGCAGCTTGATCAACTGGAATTAATGGTGCAAAAGTGAGAAGTCATGGAAGTAGCATCGAGTCATATTATTACTGTTGAGATTGCGGCATGTGAGTATTCTTCTTGCAGAAAAGGATTTAATCATTCCCTGTCACTTCGAGTAGGAGCAAAATTTAAGGTCATCATATTATTGTATGTTTTCCAATAGAGGAGGGACTAGGGAACTATGTAGTCAATGACCAAAAATGTCACTTCATCCTACTTATGGGGTGTAAACTGAGTCAATCCTCTGATGGGATTTGAAAAACTCACGTAATGTGATCCCTTGTTAATGCAAAATAATTGGACGCACTATCAAATTCATGACTACAGTTCCTTCCGAATTATGATACTAAACAAGTGACATATATCCATCAGCAAATCCATATGTAGGTAAACTGGATGCACTAGTATGATAAAAACTTGGTAGTATTAACTAGTGGTGTTTCTGTAACTCCTTGCCCTGCTATAATGAGTGGTAGATGATGCTCCTTACATCTGACAATGTGGTGCATTGAAGATTCTAGTACCAATGTACCATACTCTCACGAACCATTTAAAAGGCTGTGTAATGTGCTTAACGACTAATGCAGTCATTAATTGACTGAGAGCACATATTTGTCAAACATTATTGACAAGGCGCTCACCTAGGTGCCACAACATAGTTGAGCCAAGGCATTTTCAACCAGATGAGAGGCACCCAAACCCTCACCTCACTAAAGTTTTACCAATATTGTATTGTATATTTTTTCAATTGTAAGTTGCTTTTTAATCAATAAGCAATTAATGTTATTAGGGAAGATATTTATTTATTATTAAATAAATAAATAAGAACTTTATATATGATGAAATTAAGTAAATAATATAGAAGTCATTTTATATAATTATAATACATAATTTTCTTGTTTATATCGTATATTATACTAATATTTAAGAAGTCGGTGCCTTGCTTCAATCATGCCGGCACTTTTTTAGTGCCTAGCTTTAGGCGATTTTAGGGGTAAAGCACCTTGAGGATGCCTTTCACCTTTAACAACCTTGAGTCAATGCAAGACTTCATATTTGCTTCATTAGTTGAGCAAACATGGTAACCAATATTAGCCTTGAAGCAACCAGAAAATTGTTAGGAGTACCCTTCTAATTGGGATATTCTAAGTTGGATGTTGAAGGCTTCTCAGGCATAAGTTTAAGGACAACTAACTACCACTGTTGGAAAAATGGAAACTGGTGGTAAAATGGTGATACGGTTCTATAAAGAAATTTACGAAACTATTCACGGAGGTGATAATACCAAAATCTAGTTATCAACTAACTGCAAAAAATACAAAGATATATTCCAACAAATGAAAGCAAGAATTTCTCTGTCATCTTGACTAAATGACCTACATTGGACTTCATAGTTGTATGAAAGATTATCAAGCTGAAAACACTGAAAGAGGCAGCTAGCATCTTCTTCATTGCACATTTAGAAGTAAAAAATAGATCATGATAGCATAGCTCAAGTCCCATTAAGCAGCTTTCCCTGATTGTTCAGCTATGATTTTCAGCTCGTGCTTCTAACTGGACTTGGCATAATCTTGTCTATTTCAAACTGGGAACACCTGATCTTATCTAAGAGTGGGGCATCCACTGCTTGTACGAACTGCGATCCTGCTCTGTTTTTTTCATCATTTGCATAGCAGGACCAGTGGTCCAAGAAAAAGCAATGACATTGTAGAAAGGGGCATCAGAAAACTTCCCTCGTGGGATTCAAAGAATGTTGACAATGTATGATTTAATATTTATATCAGTATATATAATTTTTTCCTTCAATTGTTTAATCCTCCCTTTCCTCTTACTTACCTTTTTATTTCTTTCTTCCCTAGATTTTTCCTACATTAGCACTTACCCATTCTTGATCCCAAATTATAGTTTAAAGGCTAGAAGTCAGGGTTCAAGAATGGGGAGATATAAGAAGAAATGTAATTTTGTAAAGCATTCAATAAATCATCAAGAGGTTGCATGACTATATTGATGATGAGGTACCTGTTTCTTTATCAAACTCTATATCCTGCTCCTCAGTCTTCAGGCAACTGAAATGTGTACACCATAATAAGAAAAAAAATATCTTTCTTAAAGATACAGACATACCAAAACGGGGGAAAACTAACCTGTTAGCATCATGACTAGCATACGTTAAACCATTTTTTGGATCTTCGTTGATATAAAAGGCATTCCTAGCAGATGGATTTTCACTGCACAGTGCTGTAACACCTGCTTCTGCTGCTGCAGCAGCAACCTGTGGACCAGCAACAGTAGACAGGCACGCTACCTAACAAAAACAATATTAGTTTGTCATGTCTTATGCATAAGAATACCAACGAGGATTGCAAAGATAATGATGATAAAAAAAATGCAAAGCCACTATATACCTGTTTGATTAGTGAATCTGCGGCATGCACAAAGGATGGAAAGCATCTCCTCTTTGGAGGCTTCTCCTCAATAGATTCCTCCAAAGCATCTTTCTCATCAGCTTCGATGTGCCCATCTGCTTTCATGGGCTCTTGAGGTAGCTCATTTTTTACATCAGCTGACTGATTTATTAAGCTACTACCAGCAAATGTACCATTCATAGAACTCAAAAGATGCTCACCAAAAGGTAGTTGTATAAGCCTTGCAATACAATCAAGCTTATCCTTTGTCCGTACATGCTGAGAAATGAGATCCCAATCATCTCCATGCTTTAGGACGGCTTCTAGAAGAAGCAAAGTCTCTGCATCAGTCCATGCAGTGGTTGTATGGTTAGTACTATCATCTGCCTCAGGCTTCAAATTCTCTGAAGTATTACAATCAGCCTGACTCTTGTCTTTGGAGCATTTTGAGCAAATGGCCAGTCCACGCTGCACAAACGTGATAGGAAACAATATAGCCATATACAACTCACTAGAAATGTCAAAAGCCAATACAAATCTCAAAATCATATCATATCATAAAAATGTTGAAGTCCATGAATGCATGTTATTAGTAGCGAGCCAATGAAATTACAGACTTAAATTCACAATCAACAATTTGCAAACTAAAATACTTTTTCTCTCCTGACAATGCTTGATTTACTCCTCCATAACATTAACTTAACCTACAGATAGTCTAATCTACAATGGCTGTATCCATAAAGATTCATTTAGTAAAACCAGTAACTTCTAGGTTTAGTTCTCCAATTACGATCACATGATAAAGTAGAGCATGGATCTTATTATTTAGATTAGCTGAACAGAATAGTCTCCAAAAACACAAATATTTGTCATACTTAAATGCTGGGGAAAAATAGATGTCTAAAGAGGTCAGTTAAAACAGAAAATTACTATACAGGTCAGGCTATGGCATTCATGTGTTCTCAGATACTAGGGCTGAGGATTAATCTCGTTGAGTCATTTCTTTGAGTGGTCTAACAAGCCCATGGAATGTTTGCATAAATAACCCCAATTGACGTAGATGAGCTATTTCTATCGCTTCAAGAGGCATTTGTTTCTCCTAATTGTATGTGGAAGTGGAACTTGCAGCCAGTTATTAATTACCTATATTCAGAAAACTAATCTTGATTAAAATGGTAGCTAATAGTACAATAACGATTCTTAGATGCTTTAAGTAGTTCGAAATGGTGGCAAAAATGATACCGAAAGGAAAACAAAAAAGTTGTCAGCTCCAGAATGTATCAAGAGAAGACTGCACGATACCTCTAGGGACTCAGATCCTCCAGAAGCTGACTGCTGCCCACAGACTCCACAAACTGGTCCCCCCTTCGGAGCCCAATCTCCAAACACATCAGTGTACGATGTCAAAGGCGGCAACTTGAACCCATTCTCTCCACCCCCGGCTGACGTTCCAGAGCGCACCCGCTTCCTCTGCGGTATGCAAGCTGGCACCACCTGCACACCCGTCGGTGCCCCTTCCTCCACTACAACCTTCGGCCCGACGTCCTCCTCTGATGACGGCACCGCCAGAGAGGCCTTCGCCCCAAAATTGATCAATCCCCACTTTTCCAGGCACCGGAACACTTTGTGGAGATATCCAATGTCCCCAATTAAAGACTTCCGGACCTCAGTGAAGGCGATGTGCTTGGATGGATCTTCCCGGTACTTACTGATGATGAAATCACGGTACTCCTTGTAGACCCTAGGGTTACGGGAGGCAGCTGAGCCATCGAAGAACTCCGGCAATGACTGCCGCTCCGTCTCGTGAATCTCATCCCACCGGAACCAACCTGGACAAAAGAGACCGACATCAATACCCTAGCCCTAGCCCTAAAGAAGAAGGGAAGCCCTAATCCGCAAGGGGGAGGAAAAGTTACAGTACTCGAGGAGGCGGGGATGGAGTAGAGCTCGCGGTCGGCGAGGTCGCTGCCTTCGGAGCTCGGCGGCATTCTTTTTGGTTCGCGCGCGAGGAGGGGATGGAGCGCAGGAGCCGGACGGTGATGGGTTTGTCGAGGTTAAATCGGATGGCCCGGGCGAAATCGATTTCGCTAGGAGAGCACAAGGCATATCACGTGGTATGCACGCGCAATCACCCTAGTTGTGGACAAAATATAATTTTAAGAATTTATTTTGACATACAAACATTAGATATTTGATGATAAAATTTTTTTTACTAAACCTAATTTCTATCATCTCTGCGAGGGCCGGACGAACATTTCCGCATCGGCTCACAGTTTCACTCGACAATTTTAATTTTCAACTTTTTAAAATATTAATATTAAAAAATAAAATAATATTAAAAAAATCAATATGTAAGAAAATTATGTTTCTGAATAATTTTTTAAAAATTATAATTTTATTAATATACATTGCCTTCAAAAAATATTATCTATTTTCTATTAGAACTTAAAAAAATCATGTCTATGTTATTATATAGTTCTTTCATAGATTTTGTACGAGTAGTTAAACTTTGACAACTATTTTTAATTTTTTACGTTGACGATTGTCATAGGCTTTCCCAACTTAATTTGCATGAGTTTCACCCCTAAAATAAAGATGTATGAATGCTACTAAATGTGAGCAATGTCGGTAATGTTTTAGTTCATTAATGTATGCCATGAAATTTATATGATTCCATTTTGCTATTTTAGTTTCGTATTTGATTGTCAATTATGATTTTCATTATTTGAACTTGATTACTTGACTATCCAAGTGATAAGGATTAAAAAAGCAATCGCAAATATTCTCTCTTTAATTGAATTATATAGTGTGGGTTAAGGTTTCAAATATTGTATCGTATCATGCAATACAGTCGGTATTTATCAATTTTTGGAAACTGTGAATTCATTGCTCGTGGTGGAGGAATCACCAAGTTGAAGCAGCATATGACCACTCTATGGTCAATTGACAATTAGAGAAGCTTGTGTATATTCATTACAATTTGTGGCTTCGAATGCAAACATTACAAATCAAATGAAGAGAAGAGAATTTGGAGATCAATCTTTTCGATGTTGATTTCATCCAAAGTGAGGAGGACCCGATGTTGGATTAGTGGAGCGCGATGGAGAATGATCAACCACTTTTGGAGGAAGCGGGCAATCCACCTAAACCTTCAAAACTTTTATTTGATGCAATCAAGTTGGAAGACACACAATAAGACAGAGCCAACAATTTGAAAGAGAAATGAGTCTTGCTCCCTCTCAATGAATGCGTTCTCACTAGAGATGACAATCCAACTCCCAACACCCTCATCACAATCAGAGTCGCAATCCCAATCTTGACCAAGAAATAAGAAGTTTGCACTGCCGCTATCAAGTACCACAAAAGCCAAATGAAAAAAGACCATAGGTGGATCCTTCAAAAGCCAAAAGAAGAAGAAAAGAATTGATACCTGTCGGTACTCAGTCTTGGAAGAGGGTGAGGATATGCTTGGAGGCCGGTGACCTGGATGATGGCATTGATGCCGCTTGGGTAGAGCTGGAGGAGGCGGACGCCGTAACATAGCGTGCGCTTGGCCGACGTCGAAATCGTGCACGCAAGAACTTGAGGAGCACCCCATCTGCCTGCTCATCATGGCGACAAGGGCGAGGGTGATGCCCCCATATGGAGATGGGCTTGGGGCAGGCGAAGAGGAGCTGCTTGAGCTTTTCGAGGGCCTTGAGCTTGAAGGGCTTGAGACTAGAGGGAAGGTAGTGCGGTGGTGGCGACGACAGTGTCGTCCATGAGGGAGGTGAGAAGGCTGCATTTGGTGGCGGGCTTAGGAGAAGCAATAGGCTCTCGCTTGAGAAGGCTCCATGGGAGGTCAAGCTAAGCTTTGGGCCTAACTGAAACTATATAATATAATATAATATAATATAATATATAAAACTGCTTTCATATCTACATGTATGAATATGATGTAACGTCATTTTAAAATTATTTTTGGTTCACCACGTCACCAAATTAACAGACAATCTCACGGTTCATAAACGGAGGGTTATTATTGAAATCAATTCAAAAATTTATATATACAATTGAGACCAATCAAATAATTGACTATAAATAAAAATTTCATTAAAGTTGGGGTTATTTTCAGCTAATAACCCTTTGAATATTGATGGATTTCATGGATACTACCGATGAGTACTTCTATAGATGGGATACATGTTAAGGAAAGTCTATTACAAATTGAAATTAGCATTTGCCCACTATGTTTTCTGTAAATTTTGTGCAGTGTCTACCGATAAGCTCTTCTTGAATTTCACTACTAGAAAAATGGGCATCAGCAACGGCATCAGCCGTTGCTGAGCCGTTGCTGAAAATCATCAGCAACGGCGTGCAACGGCTGGCGCCGTTGCAATGGAGCCGTGACAGAAAATCGCGTTGCTGATAACTTAGTAACGGATTAGCAACAGCCGCTCGGGCCGTTGCTAAAAATATTATCATCAACGGTTTTGCGACGGACGCGGAGCCGTTGCTGATAACATTAATAGCAACAGCTGGTGAGCCCGTAGCAACGCCGTTAGTAAAAGCCCGTTGCTAAGCCGTTGCGGTAGGTCATCAGCAATGGCTTTCGATAAACTTTTAGCAACGGCTTTCCCACGGATGGCCGTGGGAAAGCCGTTGCTGATGATGTGAACCTGGTAACGAAAAAAATTAAAATTTCAAATTTCCATTGATACATTAATACATTATCTGATACATAACTCACACACCCATACACTCATACACACATTCATTCACACATCACAAATACACCAAGATATACATCAAAACAATTATATTTATATTGATAATTATCCACAATAGTATAAAAACTATTCAAATGCAAAATTGAAGTATCAATATCCAAACAAAATAAATTAAACAAGTATAATATCTCAGTAACAAAGTCAATATAAAAAAATCTCACGATGACGATGGAGGATGACATGGATCATTTGGCGGGGTCTGGAGTGCTTGAGTGTACACCGGCGTGGATTGACTCGAGGACGATGGATGAGATGATGCCGAAGAGATGTTGCGTAGCATAGCATGCATCTCCGCCATCATCTGACTCTGGCGCTCCATCATCTTACTCTGACGCGCGACTGTCTCCTCTAGAGTTCTTATTATGCTACTATGATCATAACTAGATCTGGAGGTGGACGACAGCTCACCAGCGACCGGAGGGGTCGGTGCCCCAAGTGGCCCTAGTACGGCTCGCGCATGACCACTATATGCAAAAGCCATATACGCGGCCATGGTCCCAACCACCTGCGGCCTCGACCCACGTTGCTGCGTCAAAGTCCTCGGGGGTGCCCCTCGGACTTCTTCTTGCTCGAACCTGCACAACAAAAATAAATTTTAATATTATATTATGATATAATGAATTTGTAATGATTCATAATTCATGATATATTACCACTCCCCAATCACGCTAATAAATCTACGTGACTCTGTGGCTGGTGAAGGCTGCCACCTGTTCGGCTCGCGTGGCCGCCTGCGTCTGGATGTACTAGCCTCAGCAGTATCATCGGCATGAGGATCAGCAACAGGAGGATCAGCAGCATGAGTAAGTGTAGAAGTCTCACCGATCGGAGACTCCGAAGCTCTCCTGCGACGATAACCACGACCAGACATATCTGTCGAATAGACATATAATCATATTATTGTATAAATAGTAGAGATATATTTAATAAAATATATACTTTATAATTATTCCTCATCATCTGAATAATAGTCTTCGAATTCTTCCTCTTCTTCATCTCCAGATTCCTCAATTTCATGATCGTCATCATCAGCATATTCAACTTCTAATTGAA
The DNA here is from genome assembly GCA_034359265.1 of Canna indica. Taxonomy (NCBI): domain Eukaryota; kingdom Viridiplantae; phylum Streptophyta; class Magnoliopsida; order Zingiberales; family Cannaceae; genus Canna; species Canna indica. Next base: position 21,567,521 of record CP136892.1, read on the forward strand.
TTGACGTTGTGTCTGCATCCTCGAGTATTAGAATAATACGATCTACAGCAGGAGGATCATCTTCTTGATAGAAACCATCTGTCATATCAGGTATCAGCTCATTTTCTCCTACTATCGGATCAATTTTTCCTCTACCTTTTGTCTTACAGACTACACGACAATCTGCTATATCTTTATTTCGAGCCGGATACTTCGCGTAATATACTTGTTCGGCTTGTGATGCCAATATAAAAGGCTCATTTGCTGCCAATTTAGATTTATAATTAACCTCAACAAGTTTGTATTTTGGATGAACTTTCATGCCCTTTTTTGTTGTATCGAACCAATGACATCTAAATAGAATAATTGATTTCACGCCGAAGTAGTGCAACTCTATCACTTCTTCCACCAGTCCATAAAAATCCATATCACATTCAACATAGGTTGTCCCTTTCACACAGACCCCAGCATTCGTCGTCTTCTTTGTAAATGCATATTCAACCGTGTGAAATTTATACCCATTAACAAAATATCCGCTATAGAACGAAACAAGTCGCAACGGTCCACTAACAAACTTAAATATTCTTTCATCTATTTCAGCTATGTGATCTTTGCTGTAAGTCTGAATCCAAGTATTGAAATCACGATTCCGTAATCTCTCCAATTCTTCATCGTTGTAATAGAGTATTTTTGCACCATCTCAATGTCAAATATTTTAATGAATTGTTCAATCTCTGGACAATTGAGTAATACATACAAGTGTGCCAAATGATACTCTTCCTCGCTTAAGTGTCGAGATGGACGAGAACCAAAAGCACGACCAGAGTGAGAAGATATATTTAAACGTCCATCTGAATGTCGAACACCCCCGTCGTCGTTACGTGGAAGACGATCAAATCTTGTCTGTACTGTCGATTCAAAGTAAAATGAGCAGAATGTTGAAATTTCTTGGATGATATACGATTCAGATATTGATCCTTCAACAGCTGCGGTATTCTTTACTTTTTTCTTCAGACAATTCATGTATCTTTCAAATAAATACATCCACCGATATTGAACGGGGCCACCAACTCGTGCCTCGTATGCCAAGTGTATCGGTAGATGCTCCATCGAGTCAAAAAATGCAGGAGGGAAAAACTGCTCCAGCTTGCATATGATTTCAACAATATTATTTTCAAGTGTTGACATATCTTCGACTCGAAGGACATTTGCACAGATGTTTCTAAAAAACATACTTAATTCAGTCAACGGACCCCAAATATTATCAGGTAGAAGATCTCGAAATGCGATCGGAAGTAATCTCTGCATGAATACATGACAATCATGGCTCTTCATCCTTGATATTTTGCAATCATCGATGTTCACACATCGAGATAAGTTTGAAGAATATCAATCGGGTAATCTGAGTTCTTTTACCCATTGACAAACATCTTTGATCTGTTGTTTATTTAACACATATAGGGCCTTCGATTTCAGATATCGTCCGTTGACCTCTTGTAACTCCAACTCTGGTCTTTTACAATGTATTTTCATATCATGTCGGGCTTTGACATTATCTTTAGTTTTTCCGGAAATATCCATCAAAGTGTTGAAAATATTATCAAACACTTTTTTTTTTCCAATATGCACGACATCTAAATTATGTCGAATCAATAATGAACTCCAATAGGGCAATTCCCAAAAGATACTTTTTTTCACCCAGTTATGTGTTTGGCCAAAACCTGACACTCTTTCATTGCGACCAAATACTATATCTGGAAGTGCTGAAACACGTGCTAACATTTGTTCACCAGACAACATCGGTGGTGGCCCATCTCTTTCGGCTCTGCCCTTAGTAAATTTATTACGATTCCTTCGATACTGATGATTAGCCGGTAGGAATCGACGATGACAATCAAAGAATGAGATTTTTCATCCGTTCTGAAGACTGATTGATTTAGAGTGTTCCATATAATACGGATAAGAGAGTTGGCCGTGAGTTCTCCAACCAGACAACATGTCGTACGCCGGGAAATCATTGATTGTCCACAAGACCGCGACCTTTAAATTGAAGTTTTGCTTCCATTGACAATCATAAGTGACAGCTCCCTCAGTCGACAATGTTTTCAATTCATCTATCAAGGGTCTGAGAAATATGTCAATTTCTTTTCGCGGACCCTTAGGACCCGGAATAATCATCGAAAGATAAATAAATTCATCTTTCATAGACATTGACGGTGGCAAATTATAAACTGTCAGCAACACTGGCCAAACTGAATAAGGAGTTGCAGAATGTCCAAACGGATTAAAACCATCTGTGCACAATCCCAATCTTATATTTCTAGTATCCCTAGCAAATGAAGGATAATATATATCCAAATGTTTCCATGCTTCACTGTCGGATGGATGAGTCATTACTGTATCATCACGACTTCTTGCATGCCAACTCATGTAGGGGGCTGTCTTTTCCGACATGAATAATCTTTGAAGCCTCGGTGTTAGTGGAAAATACCGAAGCACCTTAAACGAGATATTTTTCTGTCGGACCGATTTCTTCTCCTTGTAACGAGGATGTTGACGTACAGGGCATTTATCCAACTGTATATTTTCTTTATAATATAAAATGCAGTTATTTTGGCACACGTGTATTTTTTCATACCCAAGCCCCAATTTTCTCATTAGCTTTTTAGTCTTATAAAAAGTTGGCTCAAACTTGTTATCAGTAGGTAGCATTCCATTAATCAATCCTGCAATCCGATCATACGCAACCCCGCTGATATTACAATCAGCCTTGATGTTTAGGAGCTGTGTCATTGCTGAAAACCTAGTGTATTTAGGACAATTCTCATACAAAGGTTCATCGGCAGCTTTCAACATCTCGTAAAATTCTGCAGCTTCTTTATTCGGTAATTCAATCTCTACCGCAGTTTGTACTTCTGTGATATCAATCGCTGTAGTATCTGGTGGGACTGATGTCTGAAGAACTGACCGATCAACATTATCATTCAGGTGGAATTGACCCTCAAGACTATCAAGTATCATAGTTCTATAGGGATTAGATTGACTAGATGAAGAAGTACTAGCAGAGGAAGATTTACCATATGTCTGAACGACAGGATTACTCGATATCCCGACTTCACGTGACTCCCCGTGACAAGTCCATAGAAAATATCTTGGTTCAACTCCTTTGTTATATAGATGTAGAGTGACAGTCTCCCGATCCAAAAATCGTCCATTCAAACAAATGCGGCACAGACATCGGATTTGATCACCGATGCTAACGAAATTCCGATTCGAATAGGCAAAATTTAGGAAGTACGTTACGCCTAATCGAAACTCATTCGTTAAAGCTCCATGATCAAGACGTCGGTACATCCAACTTCGATCAGCCGACATGATTCTGTCAATCAATGACAATTTCTTTGGTTAATGTCTTTAGGTGAGATTGTCCTATTCTATTCGGGATTTATGTTATTTATATTGCACTAAGTACTTATTTTAACCGCTAACTTCATTCTAAATTTCGGCAGCATCTCCCTACAGTTCTCCAAATACGCATATCATCTGGGCGCGTATCGGAGAACAAGAGAGATGTTGCCCAAATTTAGAATAATTAGTTAACAGTTAAAAGAAAAACATAAGTGCAGTACAAATAACTATATTCCCAAATTATCTAATCAGGGACAATTCAAGAATTGTACGTCGTATAAAAGATCATCTACTTCTTTTACACAAGCATACAATCCCCAAACGGATCTAAGGTTTTGTTAAATCATATCCGACTCGTCGATGCGTACGTGAAACATATCAACTCGTCATATGGATGATTATTTTCTAAATGTTTCGAGACAGTTCGAGTCCATATTGGACAATTCCGACACGAGTCCAAATTAGACGATTACGGCAGGAGTTCAAAATGAACTATTCCGGCGCGCGTCCGAAGTGGACGATTCCGGCGATTAATTAGACGATTAATATTAATCTACATCATTTTCATTAATTTAAATAATTAACCTACCATTATTAAATATTAATCTAACTAAATTAAACTAAAAATTAATATAAACTCTAAAAATTAATCTAAACCCTAAAAATTAATCTAACAAATTAAACAATTAATCTAAATAATTAATTAAATAATTAATTAACAAACAAATAAATAAATAAATTAAAAAAATAATATACTATTTCCTGCGCCGGAGTTCGGTGACGGCCATTGGCCGCCCGCCGCCGACCGAAACCCTAAAAATAGGGTTTCGGTCGGATTTCCCACCGGCCGCAACGGGAAGAGACGGCTGGGCGGCGATGAATACCTGAAATCAGCGGTCGAGGACGGACGGCAGCGTCAGCGTTGTCGGCAGCGGCGGCGAGAGGCGGGAGGAGGAGGCGGCGGCAGCAGCGGGAGGAAGAATGGGTGGGCGCGATCTGTGACCTATATAAACTTATCAGCAACGGCTCACTCGCCCGTTAGAAAGCTGTTGCTAATAAGTTATCATCAACAACGGCTCACTTGTCCGTTGGAAAGCCATTGCAGATACAACATATCTGCAATAGCTTGAGCGGCCGTAAGAATGCCGTTGCAAATAGCAAAGGCTTGAGCGGCCGTTGCTGATAGTCGTTGCTGAAGACTCAATTTCTAGTAGTGTTTTGGATTCGCTCTACAAGTTTGGACTCAGCTCAACTTTTATTTGGCAAATCTTTCTAACTCTATTGATGATTTGATTCAGGGTTCACTCAACCAATAAAAGACTCTTTCTTCTTAGATGTGGTATTGCTCAAACTTGATTGAAAGCGATTTGGTCTGAACAGAATGAAAGAATTTTTCGAAATGAGAGCTTAGTGTTCAATTCCATAAGCCACCATTTTATTGATAAAGTCTCCTTATTCAAACCACTATAATGAAGATATCCCACTATTTTATGATATGCGATGGTGGTGCGATGAAGGGCGACAACTTTTCGCCCTCAGGGGCGACGTTTCTCGCCGACGCTCGTCGACCGCCGTCGGACCCTCCTAACGCTCCCCCGCTGCTTCTTTTGTCTCCCTCTCTCCCCTGTGGTCCCTCTCCGCCAATCTCCGTCCCTCCTTCGTCATATCGTGTTTCCTCCGAAAACCCTAATTTTGGATCGTCGCTGATGGACATCGCAAGTAACTCTTCCTTTACTTCTGTCTCTACAACTCCTTCTGCTGATGTTTTGAGAAGGGATATTCCCCTATTTTCTAACAAATCTAAAAACCCTAAATCGGATTTTTCGCCAATGGACTGTTCCAGCTTGAAAGTTTTGGGTTCTAACGAAAGTACTCCATCTGTTTCTCATCTTGTTTCAAGTTTCTCTAAGATTTCAGACAAAAACAGCAACCCTAACCCTAGGGTTTCCTTGATTTCTACAAATACTTCTTCGTTGGCTTTGGTTTCTCAAAATAATGTGAATCCTCGCTCTAATCGTCTTCCGGTTTCCTCGGTTTCCAAAGGAACCCCTACTACTGATTTAGGTAAGGGACAGGGGAAAGGCCTATTGGCCAAACCCAAAATCTCTCCTAACAACAATAATGGACCTTCGAAATCTCCCTTACTATTTGAAAAGTCTTTCACTGTAGACAGTTCTTCTATGAAGCATGCATCTGATAATCACTCTAATTCTAATATTTATGGTTATGCTGCATCAAAAATTAATAGTTTTGTATCTGTTAATCTTAATAATGCTTCAACCATCAAAAACCCTAATAATAAACCAGCGTTAAACTCGGCTTCTATACAACCGCTACCTCGATCATGGTCCTAAGTTCTCACAGGTAAGTCCCCTCTCTTGCCATGTTCTACTGACTTTTCTATTCTTAAACATATTGAATCAAATATTACTGATGTGGTTCAATTATCTAACGAGCAAGTGCAGGCTTGGAGACAACCCTGGGAATCAAGCCTTATTGGCAAATTCCTGGGGAAGCCTCCATCCTTATATACTGTTCAGAGATGGGCTCAACGTTTATGGGGTAAGCATGGTTTCATTTCAGCTATTGATTTAGAGGAAAATTTCTTTGTGTTTAAATTTTCTTCTACTGATAATACTATTGCTATAATAACTGAAGGACCTTGGTCCCTTGGGGATGATGTAATTAGGCTTATTCCTTGGAAACCTCTTTTTAGCCCCTGGAAAGAGGAATTTTCTCATGCTCCTGTATGGATTAGGATTCATGGTTTGCCTCTAGAATTTTGGAATCTTGAATCTATTTTTCTGATTGCAAATAGTATTGGAAATGTTTTAAAAATTGATAAAAGATGTTTTTCCCTTGACCGAGGTAAATACATTAGATTCTGTGTTGAAATAAATTTATCCATTCCTCTTTATCAATGAATTGAAATTCAATTAAATAACAATTCTATGTTCCAGCCTATATCTTATTAGAACCTCCCTATTGTCTGCTTTCAATGTGGCTTAATGGGCCATCTTGAGTCCAACTGCCCTAAGAAAGCTTCCGATAACTCTAAAGAGAGCTCCCATGATAATTCCCAAGGTTCTAGTGATAACACTACTAGAACTCCTCCTCCCTCTACCAAAACCTCTACCCCTCCCCCGAACTCTCATTCTAAGCCTTTAACTCTCTCCCCTGATGACTCGGACCCCACATTGGAACCACTCCGTGGTCCTTGGATTCAGGTTCAGCGAAGACGTCCTCGTCGACGCAATGTCGGGCAAACTAGTTCCCCACCCCTGAATCTCAATTCTCAAGCTAAGGAATCAAGAATGCAGAGAAAACCTAATTCCTCGAACCTGGAGGAGGAGTCTAAGGCCCCTGTGGAAATCAGGGAGGAAGTTTCCAAGGCCCCCTTTACCCTCAATAAACCTCATAAGAAAACCATTACCATTGGATCTGCTGCATATCCTGATTTTAAACATACTGTAAAGATCTCAAATGACTCTAATAATGAGGATTCCCTTTTCACTCAGGATGAATCCTCAACTTAACTTGATGATATGGAGTTTTCCCTTGCTAATCTCCCTCTAGCTCACCAAAATCTTATTAACCCAAAATTAAACTCTACTCTTGGTGATCTTCAAAAGTCTGTTAATACTTCTACTCCTAGGACTTTCACTCAATTGGTGGAATATGTTTCTGGAATGATAAATTCTTCTGAAAAACCTCAACCCCTTAAAGTCTCTAATAGGGGCAAAATAAAAAAGAAATCAAAATCATCCAAGAATAGCCATTCCTCCTCTATCCTCTCATTGGATACCCTATCCAACTCTAAAAGACACAAATCCACTCTTTTGCTGGATTCTTCAGAAGGTCTTTTCCCTGTTCAAGAGGACTCACCTGAGAATCCTTAGCCCTATGAATATTCTAAGTTAGAATTGTAGATGAGCTTTTAGAAAGTCAGTTAGGAATCACACCTCTTTCCTTATTAAAAACTACTCCATTTCTATTGTTTCTATCCAAGAATCCCACCTTGATTCTTCTAAAGGCCAAAACTTCATTAAGGGTCTTGGAAGAAGTTGGGATGACTTTGTTCAACCATCTCAAGGTGCTTTTGGAGGCCTCATTCTTGCATGGAACTCTAATCACATTCTTGCTCATGTTTTATCCTCCAATTTTGATAATTTTGAGCATTTTCTTTTTTCTAATATTTATGCCAGCACTAATCCATCCCTCAGAAATCACCTTTGGGAGTCTCTCTCTAGTCTAGACTTCTCTTCTTATCCTTGGTTAATATCTGGAGATTTCAATTGTATTCTAAATCAAGAAGATAAGAAGGGTGGTAGCTCTTTTGCTACAAATTATTCAATTAACTGTTTTAGAAACTTTATTTCCAATTCTAACCTTATTGATCTTGGCTTCTCTGGTCCTCCTTACACTTGGACTAATAATAGAAGAGGCCATTCTCGTATTCTTGTAAGATTAGATAGAGTTTTCTCTAACCCTGCATGGTTGTATTTTTTTGGCTCCTCTACTATTCATCACCTACCTAAAATTACTTCTGATCACTGTCCTCTCCTTCTTTTCATCCCAAATTCTAAAATTAATAAATGTAAGCTATTTAAATTCCAAAACTTCTGGACAGATTATAATGAAGCTTCCTCTATCATAAACCAATCATAGAATCTCCATTCTAACCCAAATGATGTTTTCTCTAACTTCAATCTAAAGCTTTCCAAGACTAGGTCTACCCTTTCCGATTTGAATAGAAATTCTCTTGGAAGACTTGAAGACCTTCTTGAGAACACTCTTAATGACATTAGCTCTCTTGAGCACCTTGACAGCCTATCCTCTTTAGATGACTCCCATCTTCTTATTCTCAAGTCCCTATACAACTAAGCCAATGCTCTTCAAAGGCAGATTACTCTTAAATGGTGGGTTAAGGCTAAAACCAAATGAATTTCAGAGGGGGATGCCAATACTACTTATTTTCATAGAGTTGTTTCAGCTCGTAGAAGAATTAATAGAGTTAATTTTATTATCAATTCTTCTAACCAATCCTTTGAAGATGATAAAGCTATTCTTAATGAATTCACTCTGGCTTATTCCAATCTTTGGTCCAATCCTAACAATACTCCTTCTTGCACATCCTGGCCTGTCTTTCCTTCTGTTTCCCCCTCTTTCAATGACTCTTTTATCCTTCCTTTTTCTAGGGAGGAGGTTTGGGAAGCTGTGAAGTCCATGGGGAATGGCAAAAGCCCTGGGTTTGATGGGTATAGTGCTGAATTTTATAAGAAATATTAGAATATTATATCTGATGATTTCTTACAATGCTGTAATGTTTTTCATTCTCATGCTTACTTACCTAGTGAATGGAATAAAATTATTCTTACTTTTATACCTAAATGTAGGAATCCTAAACTAGTTAAAGATTATAGACCTATAGCTCTATGCAAATTAAATTATAGAATTATAGCTAAGGTGCTTGCTTCTAGACTTAAAGTATGTCTACCTGATTTAATTACCTCTGATCAATTAGCTTTTATTAAAGGTCGCAATATTCATGATAATATTCTAATAGCTCAAGAGCTTACTCATTCCATGTATTTTTCTAAAGGTAAAAACCCTAACATACTCATTAAAATAGACCTAGAAAAAGCATTTGATACTATATCTTGGTCTGTCATTCTTCATGTTCTTAGAGCTTGTAATTTTTCTGACATCTTCATTAATTGGATATCCACTTGCATTTTATCCCCTTCATATGCATGCTTGATCAATGGCAATACTTCCAATTTCTTTACATCCAATAGGGGTATTAGACAGGGAGACCCTCTATCTCCATTTCTTTATGTAATTGTTCCTAACACTCTCTCCTTGCTTATTAAACATGTTGTTAGCATAAAAAAAAAATCACCTTTTAAAATTAAGAATGGAGTTTCTGTTAGTCATCTAATGTTTGCTGATGACATCTTAATTGCTTGTAGAGCTAACTCCCAAACTCTTAAAACTATTGTTGATATTTTTACCTTATATGAAAACCTCACTGGCCAAAAAGTCAAATCTTTCTAAATCAGAAGTTTTCTTTCCCAATGGTTGTTCTTTGAGAATGAAAAGTAATATTTGTAATTTTAAAAAAATGAAAGCTGGTTCATTCCCTTTCAAATACTTGGGTGCTTTGATAATTCCTAGAAGAGCTCCTTCTAATAGTTACACCTATATTCATGATGCTTTGAATGCTAAACTTGGAAGTTGGCAAACTAAATATCTCTCTCAAGCAGGAAAGGTTATTCTTATAAACTATGTTTTGAATTTCATTCAATTGCATTCTTTAGCTATTTCATGGATTTCTAAAGATTGTTTTTCCAAAATTGATAAGATTCTCAATAACTTTCTATGGTCTAAAGGGAATGGAGATCTTGATATCCATGCTATCAGCTAGAGTACTGTTCAACTTCCTAAGACCATGGGAGGTTTAAATATCCATAATCTGTATAATAAAAAGTTTAGCATTATATGCTAAAAGAATTCAATCTTATCTTAATAATGAAAACAAACCTTGGAACACCATTGCTAAAGCTAAATATCAGATAATTTCTTATACTAACTATTCTGTTCCTGTTAGATCTTCTTGGTCTTGGAAATTATTTCTAAAAGCTTTCTCTTTGCTTAGATTTGGCTTTAGAAAATATATTGATACTGGTACTAATACTTCTGCATTGAATGATGCTTGGGTTTTTGACTCGCCTCTTGCATTGAAACTTTCCTATTGCAATGTTAATCTTTTCAACAATAATTTATCTATTTCAGACTTACTTATTGACAATAATTGGAATGACTTGTTTGGTTTATCTCTTTTTAATGAATCTGTTTGGAACCAGATGAGATTGATGGATGTTACTTTTAATTCAAATGATGATAAATGATTTTGGATGATGGAAACTGAGGGGTTAGTTACCACCAAAAGTGTCTTTCAATTCCTTAGAAGCCAGGAATCCTCTTCTTTAGAGATCAATCCGGTTTGGTCTTCTCTTTGGAAACTTCAAACTGCTCACAAAGTTCATATCTTTCTGTGGAAGTTTCTTCATAACAGACTCTCTACCAAATTAAGACTCTTTAACCTTAATCTTAGTCATACTAGTTCCTGTGTAATGTGTTCAAACCATTCTGAATCCATTTCTCATCTATTTATCACATGCACCTATGCTTCTCGAGTATGGCTGCTCACAGAACAAATGCTTCAACTTGATCTCTCTAATAGGACTGACTGGGTATTTGGTTCTTGGCTTTATGACAACAATACTTCCTCAAATGACCCTTTCAATAAAGCCATTATAGCCAATACCCTTTGGTTCCTTTGGCATGCTAGGAATTTGAAACTGCACGAAGGTAGGCAGCTCTTCCCTTCCAGTCTCATGACTTCTATTGTTGCTTTTACTCGGAATTATATAGATAATCTCAAATCTGATGGAAAAATTAAATCTAACTATATCAATCTCAAATGGTCCCCCTATTGATCCTTGGATCAAATTCAATTGTGATGGCTCAGTTATGGACTTGAATTGTGGCTCCGATTTTATTGCTAGAAATTCTTCTGGTAATATTATTCAGAATGCTTCCTCTTATCTTTTTGATACAATTGTTTTATACTATGAAACTTTTGATGTTTGGATAACTCTCTCTTTTGCAGCTACCCAAGGCTTCAACTTTGTCATTATTGAATCAGATAACAAAATCCTGGTGGATATGCTCAATAAAAATGCCATTGTTTCCATTTCAATGAAACTTATATTTGGAATGATTAATGAAGCAGTTTCGCTTTGTCATTCTGTATTATTTCTTTTTACGTATAAACAATGTAATGAAGCTACCCACTGGGCAGCAAATAAAGGGAGATCCCTACTATCCAGTCTGTACTGGTCCTGTAGTAGGCCTCCCGACCTTCTGAATATTATAAAGCAGGATCTTATTAGTCCTGGTCTATCTCGAGCAATAATATAATCTCTTTTTTTTTGTTAAAAAAAACCACTATAATGAAGATTACTTAACAAAGCTGTTATGATTGTGGCAAACATGTCGGCATTAGCATTTAATATGCTTGCTTGTAGTTTTCAATTTTTTGATTATTTCTCTCTTTTATAATTACAACTTATTCTGATATTTATTTTCTCTTTAATTAATAGTATTTACGGGGTGTTCATTATCCTCCTTGTGAGGGTTGATTCAATTTAACCCGATCCATTACAATTTGGGCTTATTTTTGAAAGATGGATCAAGAAATAGAAAAATGAAAAAATGAAAAAATGAAAAATAATAATAAGGGGGGGGGGGGGGGGGGGGTAAAATTGAAGCTGGGCTCGGCTCGGCCCAAGCGGGTCGGACAGCTGGACCGAGCCCAGCCCGCTGCACGCGCCAACAATAGGTGTGCGTTTTCTTCTCTCCTGCAATAGCCAACGTATTTGACTCTTTGGCACAACACCGTCTCAATTGCTCGATCAAACAACCAAAATAATTGCTCAAATCAAATCCAGTCGTTTGATCCTATTGAACGCCGCACACAAATTTTCTCGCCGCTAAATCAGAGGCTTAAGTCGGCTCCCATACCATTATATAAGGAATCTAATACAAGGTTCTAAATCATTCCATCTACTCTATTTTTCAAGCAAGGATCCTTTCAGACGGCTCTCTTCTCCTTCACATCGTCTCATGTAGAAGCAAGAATATCAAGGACGCTGCATCCATAGTTTTTAGGCAGAAGCAGGAATTCAGATTTCGGAGTACAAAAAAATATCCAAGTTTAGACAATATTTTTCCTTTGCAGTTTTGTTATCAATTTTATTTAGATTCTCTTGTACTGAACGTGTTTTCCTTCTCTCTCAAATAAAATCAGTTCCCTCTTCTTCCCATAGAGTAGGACTGGTACCCTGTCGGGCCGAACCACGTAAATTCTGATATTTTTTATGTTTTCTAAATTTATTCGTTTTGGTATTTTTTGCATTTGACGTTTGAATTTTTAAATCTTTACAGGGAGATCTATTTTCTTCCTAACACTCCTAATTTTCCTTCAAACAAGAAAATGGAGTGATTAAATGCCCCCACGAAGCTTTTTAAATATCATTTTCTCCATCAAGGTTAAAGGCCACATCTTTCACTAGTTAATTAGCTTCTTCTTTTTCATTCACTTCTCACTAGTCAACTTGTTCAACTTAGGTCTATTACAATTATGTATCATTCAGCCGGCCACAAGAAAGCTCAAAAAAGCAAGAACTATATCATATATGAGATGTTTTGATCAGAGAATATTATTAGTTTTACATGGATGTCTAAATCAAATAAGAAACAACTCATATCCCACTAGAAAGGAAGCTCTACCTTCCTACTCTGTCTTAGGGATGATAATATTATATATACTTATGGATATCTGCTGATATTTACTTAATACGAATCAGATATGGGAAACATATATATTACACCACAGGTGCATGTACAAGTTTAAATTTTTATCCATTTAATAAATGGGTATGAATACAAATAGTACATTATTCACACCCGTGAATACCTATTACCTGCCAATATATTAAATATTATATTTTTATTTCTATAATATACTATGATATATGAATTTTGTATATATACATCCCACTTATTACTCAAACCACTTGTTACTCATCTACACATTAAAATATATATATATATAAAAAGTAACATTCACATATGCCATGTGACATTTTTTCAGTGAAAGTTTGCTGATGTGATATTCTCTCAATTTTTAGATTTTTCTAAATGTTTAAATAGTTTTGTATTTATTAAATGTATGAAAAAATTTATGTAATATTTAATGATGTCTTAAATTTGTATTTGTATTTAATACGTTTTTTTAATGAAAGAATGTATTTATTATTCAATGCAAATTGTATTTATATTGAATACACATTTGCATGAAAAATACGTTGGTATTTAATACGTATATTTAAGACTTAAATGCTGATTTGCATGACAAATTGTATTTATTAATTAATGCACATAGGAAATTTGAATACGTTAGTATTTAATACGTGTATTTAAGACTTAAATGCTGGCATCAGTCTTTACTTCTTCATTTACGGATACAAGAAAGGAAAATGACATTGAATGAGTTTTTTAAATGCATAGACGATTTCTTTTCTAATTGATTCGAATTTTATTTCACATGCATGGAAAATAATGTAACTGTTGCCGATTTAAATTAACGGCTGTCGATTTAAATCATTGTTATTTTTTTCTTCCAATCGGTAATTGTAACATTCATTTCAATTGTATTTTTAAATCAATTTGCATTATTTCGAATTGTAACGGCTGTCATTGTAATTATATTTTAAATATTGCATTAAATCACTTATGCATGGAATTTATTGCTAATGCAACAATTTAAGAAGAAAAAAATTAGATTTAATTTGCAAATTTTTCAAAAATTGAGAAGAACAATTCAAAAAAAAAAAACATTAGCAAAAAGATTTTACTTCGATAGGTAAGTTTTTTCTTATTTTGATTTAAATTGTAATTGAATTTAATTTTTATAGTTCTTTTTGTTTTTGATTTAAGTTATTTTAATTTTAAAATATTTTGTAATTAGATTTGGAATATCTCAAAATTTTGCAGGCTTTTTACATATCTCCAAATTTTCCAAAAATTGAGAACAAGTTCAAGAAAAAATCATCAGTAAAAAGGTTTTGCTTCGATACGTAAGTTTTTTCTTATCTTAATTTGGATTTAATTTTTATAGTTCTTTTTTATTTTGATTTAAGTTATTTTAATTTTAAAATGTTTGCAATTAAATTTGAAATATCTCAAAATTTTGCATATTTTTTACATATCTTCAAATTTTTCTTTCCCAAAGTATTTTTTTTTATGAAGACGTGGAAAAGACGCACAAAACACTACAACTAGGGATTGAATCCAAAACTTAGATAATATACCCGAATGCTACTATCGAAAAAATCGGAGAAATCGGCAAGGACGCTCGTCGACACTCGGGATTCTTCGGAAAGTTGAAGTTTAGGCCTAGGGTGTCTAGCATGTGTTGTAAATCCTCATGATGATGCATAAGAACCCAAAAAACCAAACTCGAACCCCAAAACATGAAAAATCGGCAAATTAGAAAATGACCATGGAATTCATTAAGCCTGGGGAGCTCCTTGGAGGGCTATATGACATAGATATTTTCTTGACACAAAAAATGCCGACAATTATTCCTTGGATAAAAACTAGATAACGATGTATTTTTAAAGAATTTTTGGAAGCCTTTAGCATACCCATATTTGACCCAAGAGATTAGAAAATTTTCGTTTTCCGAAAATTTGTACTAGATCCCAAAAACTAGATTTTGATTCTTAAGAATTTTGATTTTTTAGATATTTTTATTGAATCCAAATGGGGGTAATCCTTATATAATATTTATGTTTTAAAATTATTAAATATTATATAATAGACTTAGCAAAGACGGAACCTAAACGAGCAAAAAATTCAGCCTAACCAAACTGCCCTGCCCAGGTTCGATCGATTGACTGGTCGACCGGCGGCATTTTGGTCGACCGAACATTGCCCAGAACGGGCAGAATGCTCCGATCGCTCGAGCGGTCGCTTGGTCGGTCGACCGACGATCGACCAGACAAGCGATCGGCGGTCGGTAACGGGCAAAAATTCGCCCGTTGAGAAGAGAGTTGTTTCTTTTCTCTTCATGGCCTATAAATATAAGGCCATGAGAGCCTTCCTCACCACTTTTGATCACTCATACACTTCATTGAGCCATCTTTGATCATTTCCAAGCTTCCATTGAGCCATAGTTGGAGAAATCCCAATTTGATCTCTCATTCCTTGAGTTTGCCTTCAAGCTTGATTTGATTCATCATCAAGGCATCAAGAGGAGCTAGGATTCATTGTGTTGGAGCTAAGTATTTGTGTTTGGTGTATTTTTTCTCCATTACATGTATATTTTCTTATTTATTTCATTGTATTTGAACTTGTGTAAACCTAGGTTGCTAGGTTTGATAGATTGGGTGGTTGCCTTTGTGTTTGAGACTTAATTCCATCAGTGTAAACGTAGTTTACTAGGATTAGTTGAGTTGTCCCTTAGGGTTGAGGTGGAAGAGTGCTCTCGGTAAGAAGACGGAGACTTTCGGGTGTGGAAGTGCCTTAGGTTTGTTGGATGAAATGGCCACACTAGAGGGGGGGTGAATAGTGTATTTACTAATCAATTAGCCTAAATTCGATTTTAATCGTTTCTTTGGTTACTTAGGCAAATTACAAGTTGAGTGACTAAATGCGGAAGCAATAATAAAATAATTAAGCACAAACAGAATATTAATGCAAACACAAGAATTTATAGTGGTTCGGTCGCAATGTCTACTCCACTACCTAAGCACCACGCTTAGAATTTCCAAACTTAGTTTTACTAGATTAATGATGTTTCCCTTACAAAGAGGACTTTGACCCGAAGAGTCTCGCTCTCAACCTAAGGCACTTCCACACCCGAAAGTCTTCGCCTTCTTACCGAGAGCATTCTTCCACCTCAATCCTAAGGGATAACTCAACTAATCCTAGTACACTATGTTTACACAAGTGGTTTTACTCCTTCTACACCAAGGATACCACTCAATCACAAGACCTAACACTAGGTCTTCTTACAAGTTCAAATTCAATGAAATAAACAAGAAAATACAATAACAATTGGAGCAATAAATCAAACAATGAGTACTTAGCTCCAAAAGACACTCCTTAGTCCTCTTGATGCCTTGAGATGATGAATCGATAAATCTTAAAGGCTAAATCAAGGTGTTATCCTGAAAACTAGGGTTATCAAATGGATGGCTCAAGAAAAGCTTTAGAATGATCAAGAATTGGCTCAATGAAGTTTTTAGAGTGATCAAAAGTTGTTTAAGGAATACTGGGTTTGGGTATTTATAGAGCCAAGAAGAAATGAGATGTAACGAGCGGCTCAACGGGCGGAAAACTAGCAGTTTCCGCCGTTCGGTTGCTTGTTGGTCGATCATCGGTCGACCGATCGATCGACCGCTCGAGCGACCACTGGCTCAATCTCTCTGTGTGATCGATCGATGGGTCGACCGCTAGACGCGATTTTTGTGATTTGCAATCCGGTCGATCGACGCAAGTTGCGACTTCAGCGATCCGGAGTCTGGTCGACCGATTAGTCGATCGATGCGCCCTCTGCCAAATTTTGGCACACTTCGGTCGATCGACCGGTCGACCGAATTGCCTACTGCCAATTTTTGGTAGCATTTGGTCGACCGAACCTGGACTGGGCTGGGCAGTTTGGTTATGTTTGTTCGGTTTTTGGTTCCGTCTTCACTAAGTGTACTTATATAATATTTTTTAACTTTAAGTTAATAACTTTAAAACATAAATGTTATATAAGGATTACCCCCATTTGGATTCAATAAAAATATCTAACAAATCAAAATCCTTAAGAATCAAAATTTAGTTTTTGGGGTCTAGTACAAATTTTTCGAAAATGGAACTTTTTTATTTTTTCGGGTCAAATAAGGGTATGATAAAGGCTTCCAAAAATTCCTTTAAAATACCTCGTTATCTAGTTTTGACTCAAGGAACAATTATCACCATTTTTTATGTCAAGTAAATGTCTAGGACATATAGACCTCGAAGGAGCTCCCTAGGCTAAGTGAATTTCAGGGCGATTTTCGAATTTTTCATGTTTTTGGATTCAGGGATGGTTTTTGGGTTCTTTGCATCATAAAGAGGATTACATTATAAACTAGACACCCTAGACCTAGACTTTAACTTCCCGACGAATCCGAGCGCCGACGAGCGTCCTTGCTGATTTCTCCGATTTCTTCGATTTTTCCGATCGGGGACGTCGAGCGCTAACCGATATGGAACCTGAAAGATTTCTCAATGAAACATTAGTTCCATGTTTGTTATCATTAAAACCATGATTAAGACCAAGGTAGAAAACCTTAGGCCAACATGGTTGAGAGTGAGATTCTTCGGGTCAAAGTCCTCGTTGTAAGGGAAACAAAATTAATATAGTAA
Source organism: Canna indica (assembly GCA_034359265.1). NCBI lineage: Eukaryota > Viridiplantae > Streptophyta > Magnoliopsida > Zingiberales > Cannaceae > Canna > Canna indica. The sequence goes on from CP136892.1 coordinate 21,584,939, forward strand.
AACTTAGTTTGAAAATTCTAAGCGGGGTGCTTAGGTAGTGGAGTAAGCATTGGGGCTGAACCACTATAACTAATTGTGTTAGCATTGTTTACCTTGCATTTCTTATTGCTTATCATTTATATCTTGCTTCCTCTTACTACTAGATTCGTGCTTAGCCTAACTAATCAAGAAACGATTAAAACCGGAATTTAGGCAAATAGATTTAGTTAATATACTATTCAGTCCCCCTCTAGTGTGGCCATTTCACCAACAGTTATGCCCATGCATAACCATGTTGGAAAGGCGTAGAATTTGCAACCTAATATCTACTCAATTGTGATGGAAAGGCGTAGGATTTTGCATGCATGTTGGGGCGGCAACCTGGGGTGAGGTGACTGGAGGCGTCTACGAGTAAAGAGTGGTTGTATATCGAAAGAGAGGCTTGCCGATGGGGGAAGGGATTGCACGCATGCAGAAGAAGTGAGTGTTTTTGTAAGGAGTCTGCAAAGAAAGAGAGGTGGTACCGTCACTACCATGCGAAGAAAATAGAAGCATACGCCCATGATTTCCAAGAAAAGATCATTGTGTTCATTCTCTTCATTTCTGCTCTAGCTCTTTTTCCCTCTGATGAGATTTTTTTATTAAGTTGAAATAATAAAATTATTTTTAATTTCAAATTGTACTAAAGCATTTTCAAAATTATATTTTCATAAGAGAACATTTAATTTAAAGTATTTTGAAAAAAATATTTTTTCAACTAAATACAAATAGTCATAAATTAATTATCTCATAATACTTTAAAATTAACATTCAAATCTTAGGAATCTTTGAAAAAATATGTTACTATAATTTGATGAATTAAGATGTTTTAAGAGAATTTCACTCCTTGCTTGATAATTTTACTTTGAGGAACTTAAATTTGAGTTAATATGAGAAAAAAATTATGATAAGGGAAAAAAAATAAATATATTATTTTATACAATTATAAAGGGATATTTAAATATATTATTTTATACAATTAAAAATAGACATTTAGTTGAAAAGATTGAAATAAAAAATAATTTAATTATCAAAAATATTTAGATATAGTAATTAATTACAATGATTTTAATTTATGCATTTTTATACATTTTGTATATATATTGGTGTATTTGGTTAAGCTTTGATTTCAAGTTTAAAGTAAAAAAATAAATATCATACTTAAAACAAATATTTTTTTTTTATTTTATAATTATATAAATTAAATTTATGTTTATTATTTTGCTATACGCTTATAAATTTTTACATATATGATATTTGTTATTATTCTCAATTATTTAGGTATGAATATTACTATTTAAAGTATAATTTATTTTAATTTTTATATTTTTATAATTTATTTAAATTTTATTTTTTTATAATTTATTTAAATTTTAAATTATATGTACATATAATCACGAACGCGTGGGTTTTCGACTAGTTAATAATTTAATAGGATACTCACTATCTCACTCACTCATTACTCACCACTAGGGGTGAGCAGAATTATCCGATTTACCGAAACCGAACCGAAACCGACCGAACCGAACCCGAATTAACCGAACCGAATTTACCGAATTAATTTCGGTTCGGTTTTCGGTTAATTTTTTCCGGGATTTCGGTTTTCGGTTCGGTTCGGTTAATTTACCGTAAAAAATCGGTTTTTACCGAATTAACCGAAATTAAAAAAAATTACCATTTTACCCCCAACAATTCAATTAATGACATCTGTATCCCAAAGACTATTAGCTGGTAAGTGAGTCATTTCCGTGGTTCGGTTAAATCCGATACCCGCATACCCACTCACCCCGCCGCCCGACCCGATTCCTAATCCTAACCTAAATACCTAATGTTCTCGATACAGTCGACACTCGACAGACTCGAATTCACTCGACTCTCTCCGTCTCTACTCTCTCGCACAGTCGCACTCGACTCTCATCTGCTCATCAGCCGGCCCTAACTACACAGGCGGGCGACGCCGGGGCGAACGCAGGCTACGCAGCGTCGCAGACTCGCAGCGTCGGCAGCGACGGCAGCCCGATCGGTCGGCACTCGCCAAGTTGCCTCCTCACCCCCAAATTGAAATCGCATTCGCCAAGTCGCCTCCCCCCCAAATCGGCCCTCGCCAAATCGCCAGGACTCCAGGCTAGCGGCAGTAGGGGACTAGGGGTGAGCATCTACTTGACTACTTCCCGGGGCATCCGACATCCGACATCCTCAATTCCTCATCAGCCGACAGCCCGCAGCCGACAGCCGGTCTTCAATCTTAAGCAAGGTTAAATTTTTAAAATACCTAGTTGATTCAATGATTTGTATTTTTGATTCTTGTTGCTAGCATCTTGCCATCTTTGATTCTTTGATTTGTATTTCCGATTCTTGATTTCTTGTTGCCATTTTCACGTGAATGTAAAGTATTATCCAGTTATCCTTATGTGAGTCTGTGAGTAACCAACACAAAGTATTATTCTTGTTGCTAAATCTACTTGATGTTGAGTACTTGAGTGTAGATTTCAAGTCGGATTTAATAAATCTGTGTAGATTTAATCACTTACTGTTTTCAGTTAGATTTAATTAGTAGTCTGTGTAGATTTAATTAGTAAGTAGTAAGTAGATTTAATAAATCTACTTGATAGTAGTCTGTGTAGTCGTGTAGAAATGTTAAATGTAGAATGTTTCATTATAAGTTTATAACAGTAGATTTGTTTCATTATAACAGTAGATTTGTACGGGTGTGTTTCATTATAACTTGCAAGTATCTTGTTTTCATTATAGCAGCTTGCTTTTACTATTTATATCAAGTTTTGTATTGAATGGAAATAAATATTAGATGTCCAACTCTCAAGAAGAGGCAGAATCAAATACAGTAGCAGCAGTAGCACAACCAATATCTACACCCGCAAGCGATGAAAGCGGCAATGAAATCGGAAACACAACATTACCGCCAAAAGGCCCAAAACAAAGGTCAAAAGTGTGGGAATACTTTGAAGTTTATGTTGATAAAGAGAAAGGGGAAATCAAAGGCAAGTGCAAGTATTGTCAGAAAGAATATGCTGCAGATACAAAGAAAAATGGGACAAGTGGACTCAATTACCATGTGAAAACGTGTAAGAAGATACCGGGGAATGAAGATAAAACACAATCACAGTTGTCTTTGCAACCATCGGGAGATGATGAAAGTACGAGTATGTTATCTACTTGGAAGTTTGATCAAGTTGCTATTAGAAAAAGTCTTGCACGCATGATAATTGTTGATGAGTTGCCATTTAAATTTGTTGAATGTGAAGGCTTTAAAGAGTTTATGCATAATGCATGTCCTAGATTTAAATTCCCTTCAAGATGGACTGTATCACGTGATTGTTTTCAGTTATATATGGATGAGAGGTTGAAGCTGAAACATTATTTGAAAAATAATGATCAACGAATTTCCATAACAACTGACACATGGACATCCATTCAACAAATCAATTACATATGCATCACAGCTCATTTCATTGATAGGGATTGGAAGCTGCACAAATTTTTTTTAAATTTTTGTCCAATTTCTAGTCATAAGGGTGAATCTATTGGTAGGGCAATAGAGACATGCTTACTAGAGTGGGGGATAGATAAATTGTTCACTATTACAGTAGACAATGCCAGTTCAAATGATGTGGCTGTTGAGCACTTGAAGCGAAAATTTATTAACTGGGGGACTACTATTGCAAATGGCAAGTACTTACACATGAGGTGCATAGCTCATATAATTAACTTGATTGTGCAAGATGGCTTAAAGGACTTGGATCCTGCAATTAGGTGGGTCAGGGAGGCAGTGAAATATATTAGAAGTTCTCCAGCCAGGCTTAAGAAATTCAAGGAGTGTGCTGATTCAATGCAAGTTGAATGTAAGAGTACATTGTGTTTAGATGTGTGCACTAGATGGAATTCCACTTACTTGATGTTGAGTGTAGCTGAGAAGTATGAGAAGGCATTTGAAAGATTTGAATTAGAAGATCTATACTTCGGAGTTGAGGTGGATGCAAATTCAAAGGGTTTCGTGGATTGGGATGTCGTGAGGAAAACGATAACTATGCTAGGGCTTTTTTATGATACCACAATACGTGTTTCTGGTTCATTATATGTTACATCTAACACATTTTGGACTGAAATTAGTGACCTACTCAGCGCAATCCTAGAATGGACTCGAAGCGATGATTCAAATGTGAAGGGAATGGGTACAAAGATGAAGACAAAGTTTGACAAATATTGGGGAAACGTTGATCGAATGAATAAAATCATTTTCTTCGCTGTTGTACTTGATCCTCGTGAGAAATTCATGGCAATGGAAGTTTCTTTTTGTGATATTTATGGTGAAAATGAAGGGACTGAACTATTTGAAAGAGTGAAGATGTCACTTTATGACATTTTCAAGGAGTACAAGAATATATTACAAATTGAGAGTGGTCATTCAAGTGAAACAAGTCCATCAAGCAATACTTCAAGTAATGAATCGGTTGGTAATAGACCAAGAGGACATTACAAGTTAATTGCCAAGAAACGAAGAATTGAGAGTGGACATGTTCATGCAAAGTCTGAACTTGATATGTACTTAGATGAGGCACTGCAGGAAGATAAGGATGATTTTGATATTCTGAAGTGGTGGAAGCTTAATTCTGAGAGATTTCCGATCCTCTCACACATGGCTCGAGATATCTTGGCTATTCCTATATCCACAGTGGCTTCCGAATCTACCTTTAGTGCTGGCGGGAGGGTTCTTGATCCATTTAGAAGTTCTTTGACTCCGAAGATGGTTGAGTCTTTGATATGTGCACAAGATTGGATTCGGAAGTCTAATGGATTGAATGTTGAAGAAGATATCACAGAAGTTGAGAAGTTTGAAAATGGTAGTATGGTACTCTATTTTTATATATATTCTTTTATATATTCTGTTTAATTTTATGTGCATATTATTAATTGAATATGTTTGTCTATTTGAAAAAATTAGATTTGCCAATCATTGGATTGAGTATAGTTGGCCCGAGTGCGGTTACAAATTGAAGAGTTTTAACTCGGTGACTCAGTCACTCAGTGAGTTTTTGTTTAAGTGTATAGCTTGTGATTAATCGAAATTAATTAATTAATTTTTATAAAATCTTGCTGTTTATAAAATTAATTTTTAAATGGTTGCTTACAGGTTACTTGGTTACTGGTTAGGTTGCTGAGATGACTGAGAATGGTTGGTTACTTGGTTGGTATTTAGTTCATTGCAATCTGTATAATCTCTTTGATCTCTAGCATCAATTTTAACTTTAGATATCTTCTTGTAGCAATTTAGAGCTAGTAGTCCACTCATCTAAAGCTTGATCTATATTTAAATTAAAACACACTCTTTAAAGAAGTATATTTTCCCTGATCTCTTTTTCTCTGTTCTTGTTCTTCATCATCAGTTTCATATATCTATTTTTACAGTTGTACTATATCTATCAATTAAAGTAAGTGGTTCCACTTAATCTCATGATCATGAAAAGAAAGAATGTGTAGTTAGAGGTACTTCAGTATTCAATTAAAGATAATCCACTGGTTAATAGATTTCATTTTCCTGTTAATAAATTTCCTGTTAATTGAAGTCATCTTCAACTAATTGATTAATAGATTTCATTTTCCTCCCTAGAGGCAAGAACACACAGCAATAGTCAACTTTGCATTTGAATTCTGAGCTTACAGTGCAATAGTGCATGTTGATGTCAATAGTTCATGTCATTGTATGGCTGTAACAAAGTACTCAAATGACCCATTGTTATACAATGAGCATGTGGCTTTTACTAGTAATTCTGATTTCTGAGCAAAAGGATGGTTGAGTGGTGGTCTGAAACTATTAAATGAAAGTGATATGTCTTCTTAATTTATTGGGTGCATAGATTAATAATTTTTGATAACTCATGAGATGTACTATTTTCTATGTATGTTTTATTTACTAACTTGCTTTATTTTCTACTACTGCAAGGGTAATGGTGGATATCTCAATTGATGCTTGAGTAAGATCTAAACTTTGAAGTATGAAAATATCCTTGGAAGAAACTTTGAAGTGTCAAGTGTGGAAACTGGAAACTGTCAAATTTGTTAATTAAGCTTGTTGTAAGATCAAATTTGTAAGCTTGTGGAAACTAGAAACTGGAAGCTTGTTGGATAAGCTTGAGTAAGAACAAATTTGTTCACTTGTTGTAAAGCTTAATCAGTTAATCTGTTGACGGTTGTAAGCTTAAACTATTATTGGATAAGCTTAAGTAAGCTTAAACTATTTTTCACTTAAACAGTTAAACTATTTGTAAGCTTAATCTGTTGTAAAGCTTAATTTGTTGTTCACTTGTTCTGTATTATTGGATAATATTTATGTTTTATGTATTTTCTATTTTATGTTTTAAATTCTCTGTTTTAAATTCACTTGTTCTGTTTAATGTATTAGATAAGCTTAATTCTCGGTTAATTCGGTCGGTTAACCGAACCGAACCGAAATTTTTCGGTTAATTCGGTCGGTTAACCGAAAAATTCGGTTCGGTAAACGGTAAAGTTTTTAGTAAAATCTCGGTTCGGTTAACCGACCGGTCGATTCGGTTAATTTACCGAACCGATCGATGCTCACCCCTACTCACCACGTGCATGCATGGCTGCATGTGGCATGCAACATGCAACATGCGTGTGGCTCTAAACCAAAGTCGCTAAGAACTCACGACACTTCATCGGAAAAAACTTTTATGGTGCCAGGCTCTATAGAAATTTTATAGAGCCCCATGTACGAGTGAACCTAGCATTTTTAATATTGAACCTAGGATCATTAATATTGAACCTAAAGTGAAAATGCTAGGTTCACTCGTTTGCAATACATGTACATTCTTGCTCTAGGTTCAGTCTGAATTATACTAGGCTCAATTTTAATAAGACTAGGTTCATTCTTATAAGGAGCTCCATACAAATTACTATGGAACTTGGCTCCATAGAAGTTGGAGTCCACTTCATCTTCTCTGAAGTATCCAGACTCGGGTTCTCCTCTCCACTCGTCGACACCATCTCTACCCATCTCCAATTGCGATTCAACGTCGACAATCGCTCCATCTTCTCCGAAATCTCCAAACTCAAGTTCTGCTCTCCACAGACTTCACTTGCGATTCGACACTCAGCTCATCTCCACTCGCAATTTGACGCCGACAATAGATCCATCTTCTTCGAAATCTCCATACTTCAGTTCTCCTCTCCACTCACTATTCAACATCATCTCTGCCCATCTCCATGCACTCGTGATTCGACATATTCTTTATTGGCGTTCGGCGTCCCCATCTCCGGAAGGTTCGAAGTCTTGATCTAAGGTTCTGATTCCATTATTTTTCGAGTTCTCTCTTGATAGCATGAGCATCCCTCTTATGTATTCTGTACACGTATATGTACATACCTCTTGTGTATTTTGTGCACGATCCATGGTGAATAATGCCATTTTCTTCTATGTATCTATGTTGTGCACAAGCAACCCCTTTTGTTATTTTTTTATATAAGTAATTAATGTTTTTAGATATTAAAATGGAAATGTTATTTATGTCTTTTGTTGCGTGTAAGGTTGATCCAAAGGGTCTTGCATGGTGTAGATTATATAACCAATATATGCAAGTGCTCTATTTTTACCCAGCCTAGATCTATATGGCACAATCAAGGTTTTGACATATTTTTTTGTTCATGCTTCAATTCAAAAAGTTGCCACTCAAACAACTCACCTTGTTCTTTTTAAGTCACCATTAACATGTATTTGAAGCACGATTAAGGGATAATATTTTTTTCAACGAACCTATATGTTGGTGAAATGACTATACTAGAGAGGGGTGAATAGTGTGTCAACTAAATCTATTTGCCTAAATTCGATTTTAAACTTTTCTTAAACTACTTAGGTAATTTACGATTGAATGATTAAATGCGAAAGCGATAAATAATAAAGCAATTAATACAAACAAAGTATCAATGCTAACACAAAGATTTATAGTGGTTCGGCCCCAATGCCTACTCCACTATCTAAGCACCTCGCTTAAGATTTCCAAACTAAGTCAAGTGCTCCAGCCCACCTCACTGGTTCGGCTTTGAAAAAAAATAGTAATAAACAACGAGTGAGTTCAAAAGAACTCAGTGAGCGGTTCTACCAACCCCCACCTTAAAAACCAACCACAGATAAATGAATAAGCGCCTCTGTCTCATACAGGGATTAAGCATCAAGTGGTATGACTAACTAACATGCCATCTGGCCATTATATCCTCAAAGGCAAACCAATTCACTTAACAGTGAAGTACAACAAGCCTCAGCCTACCCGTGCCCTAAGACAACAAATCGGGATTCGCCCATCCGAACTTGTTCCATAAATAATGCAGGAACAATCGCGATTCGTCCATCCGAACTTGTTCCATAAATAGCGCAGGAACAATCGGGATTCGCCCAATATGAACATACATGACATCAAGATTAATCTTTCCACAAACAAACATAGATTCATATGCTGAAATTTACATATCTAGATACGAATCATGCATTGGCATAATAGGAACTTAATTAAGGAAATTAATCCAAAGCCTAGATCTTAAAGAAAACATCAAGGACTTCTCTTAGGCATTTTATCGAACAACTCGAGAGCGACCCAAATTCCACCTTGGCTTAGCACCCCTAGGGCTGCCGCACCACAAAAGGGGGGGGGGGGGGTCTTTGGGCTCCTCTTTCATAGAAACACGTGAAACCAATGACAAAACTTCAAGAACACGAAGAATTCGACAAGAATTCCTAAATCTCAACAACGACTCAAGAATACAAGAAATCCAAGAAAAAAAGGGGAAGGGAAGATCCACTCACCTAATTGGGAAAAAGGAAAGAGAGAAATCCCCGATCCGTGGCCTCCGAATCCGACCACGACAAGGCGGCGGCGACTCCAAGACTCGGCTCCAACCAAGGGAAGGGGGCAGCGGCTCATACTAAGCCGGTGGCTTGGCTTCCAAGGGAGAGGAAGGAAGAGGGGAAAGCTTGGCGGCTTCAAGTGAGAGGAAGGGAGGTCGGCAGCTTGGCTTTACTCGGTGGCTCCAAGAGAGGGAAGGGAGGGGCGGCGGCTCCTCTCTTCTCTCTAGGCGGCTTGTGCGGCTCCAATAGGGAGCCGCCTAGTCCTAGGGGGGGGGGGGATTTTATAATCCCTTCCCCATCTCATCCAACCCTAACCCCTTTTACTCGCAATCACCTCAAACCCAGATTCAAACCCGCTAACTCCTCAACCCAAACTTACCCCATGTTAAATACAAGCATCAAAGACATGCACACTTATGCAATGCAATATAATAATCAAGCACATGTATTTAAATAATTAAATAAATTTATCTAAGCAAGAAAAGAAACCACATAATTCATATTCCTACTTACCCGAGCTTTCAAGCTTGCACCGGATCATGACTCGACTCAGCTCGATCTTGAATCAGCCCGCTAGACTGGCAAAGATAAATAATAAAAATTATCATATTATCTCGGATATTACAATCCTCCCTCCTTAGGGAAAATTCGTCCTCAAATTTTAACAAAGCTTAAAGACTTACCAAATTCTCAAACAGCGAAGGATATCGCTCTCTCATATCCTGCTCCACCTTCCAGGTGGCCTCCTACCTGAACCTTTATCAAGCGAATCTCCTTGGACCTCAATTTTTTGATCTGACGGTCTAGCACCTCAATTGGTCATTCCTCATAGGAGACTGCTGAATTCATCTGCACCGCAGTAGGCTCAATCACATAGGACTCATCCCGAACATACTTCTTCAGCATGGATACATGGAACATCGGATGCACTCAGTCTATACTGGGAGGTAAGGCCAACTCATATGTCACTGCTCCCCTACGCCTGAGAATAGAAAATGACCCAATGAACCTAGGGCTTAGCTTCCCTCTCTTGACAAACCTCACCACCCCTTTCATAGGGGATACCCTGAGGAATACCATGTCCCCCTCAGCAAACTCCACCTCCTTGGTCTTTTCATCAGCATACATCTTTTGGCGACTCTGAGGTGCCAACAACCTCTCCCTGATTAGTTTCACCTATTCCACTACCTCATCAACCAGGTCGGGTCCCATCATAAGGGAATCCCCTACCTCAAACCAACCTACAGGCGACATGCATCACCGCCCAAATAATGCCTCAAAAGGGGCCATCTCGATGCTGCTATGATAGCTATTATTATAGGCAAAATCAATCAGGGGCAAGTGCCTCTCCCAACTGCCCTCCAAATCTAGGACACATACTCTCAGCATGTCCTCTAATGTCTGAATGATTCGCTCCGACTGACCATCTATTTGAGGGTGAAATGCAGTGCTGAACCGGACCTGAGTGCCCAACGCCTCCTGGAAAGACTGCCAGAATCGAACTGTGAACTAAGTATCCCGATCTGAGATGATTATAACCGGGACATCATAATATGCGATGATCCGATCCAAAAACAACCTCGCATACTGCTCAGCTGAAAAGGTCGTCCTGACTGGTATGAAATCACTACTAGAAATAGGTGCTTCAACAACGGCTATTACCAACGGCCGCTCAAGCCGTTGTAATTTGCAACGACGTTCTTACGGCCGCTCAAGCCATTGCAGATGTGCTGTATCTGCAACGACTTTGTTACAGTCACTTGAGCCATTATAAATATATAATCACATCAGCAACGACTTAGTTACGGCTACGGCATCCGTCACTCTTGAGCCGATCGTGTGCCCGCGGCGCGAAAATAAAATACTTATTAGCAACGGCGTTCTAACGGGCAAGTGAGCCATTCCTGATGATGTTACTTATCAGCAACAATTTTCTAACGGACCAGTGAGCCGTAATAATGCCGTTACTGATAAGTTTATATAGGCTGAGGGTTCGTGCCCGCCCCTTCCTCCTCCTTCTTCCTCTTCCTCTGTTGCCGTCACTGCTGCCCCCGCCTGTTGCCGCTGCCGACGCCGCCGCCCCATCCTTGACCGCTGGATCCCGCCATCGTCTTCTATTGATCCAGGTAAGTCTCGCCGGCTATCCTCCTCTCTATTCAATCTAGATCCGACCGGTGGTCGTCTGGCCACCTGCCAGATCATTGTCCAGTGTCCGGTCACTAGACGTCGGCGCTGGAAATTTATTAAAATAATATTTTTTAGATTAATTGTTCAATTTATAGATTAATTGTTAGATTAATTTTAGGGTTTAGATTAATTTTTAGATTAATTGTTAGGGGTTTAGATTAATTTTTAGATTAATCTATTTAGATTAATGTTATGTTTTAGATTAATTTGATGTTTTAGATTAATGTATAGATTAATGTTATGTTTTAGATTAATTTGATGTTTTAGATTAATGTTTAGATTAATATTAATTAGTCTGGAGTCGTCCTCAGTGCACTCGCGCTGAAATCGTCCATTTCAGACTCGCGCCGGAATCGTACACTTCGGACTCGCGCCGGAATTGTCCATTTTGGACTCGTGTCGGAATTGTCCACTATGGACTCGAACTGACTCGAAACATTTAGAAAATAATCATCCCTCCGATGAGTTGATAAGTTTCATGTACGCATCGACGAGTGGGATATGATTTAGCAAAACCTTAGATCTGTTCGGGGTTGTATGTTCGTGTAAAAGAAGTAGATGATCTTTTATACGACGTACAAACCTTGAATTGTCCCTGATTGGACAATTTGGGAATATAGTTATTTATATTGCACTTAGTTTTTTCTTTTAACCGTTAACTCATTCTAAATTTCGGTAACATCTCTTTTGTTCTCCGATACGTGCCCAGATGATATGCGTATTCGGAGAACTGTAGGGAGATACTGCCGAAATTTAGAATGAAGTTAGCAGTTAAAAGAAATATTTAGTGCAATATAAATAACATGAATCTCGAATGGAATATGACCATCCTACCTAAATACATTACCTAAAGATATTGTCAACTTTTTGACAGAACATGTCGGGTGATCGAAGTTGGATGTATCGATGTCTTGATTGTGGAGCTTTAATGAATGATTTTCGATTAGGCGTAACATACTTCCTAAATTTCGACTATTCGAATCGAAAATTCGTTAGAGTCGGTGATAAAATCCGATGCCGCATTTGCTTGAATGGACAATTTTTGGATCGGGAAACTGTCACTCTGCATCTATATAGCGAAGGATTTGCACCAAAATATTTTCTATGGACTTGTCACGGGGAGTCACGTGAAGTTGGGACGTCGAGCAATGCTGTCGTTCAGACACAAGGTGAATCTTCCTCTGCTGGTGTTTCTTCATCCAGTCCATCTAATCCCTATAGAACTATGATACTTGATAGTCTTGGGGGTTAATTCTACCTGAATGATAATGTCGATTGACCAGTTACTGAGACGTCAGTGCCACCAGATACTACAGGTGTTGATATGATAGAAGTACATACTACAGTAGAGATTGAATTGCCGAATAAAGAAGTTGCAAAATTTTACGACATGTTGAAAGCTGCCGATGAACCTTTGTATGAGAATTGTCCTAAATACACTAGATTTTCGATAATGACGCATCTCCTAAACATCAAGGCCGATTGTAATATCAGCAGGGTTGCGTTTGATCGGATTGCAGGATTGATTAATAGAATGCTGCGTATTGATAACAAGTTTGAGCCAAATTTTTATAAGACTAAAAAGTTGATGAGAAAATTAGGGCTTGGGTACGAAAAAATACACACATGTCAAAATAACTGTATTTTATATTATAATGAAAATGTGCAGTTGGATAAATGCCCTATATGTCAATATCCTCGTTACAAGGAGAAGAAATCGGTCCGACAGAAAAATATCCCGTTTAAGATGCTTCGGTATTTTCCACTAACACCGAGACTTCAAAGATTATTCATGTCGAAAAAGACGGCCGCCTATATGAGTTGGCATGCAAGAAGTCATGATGATACAGTAATGACTCATCCATCCGACAGTGAAGCATGGAAACATTTGGATACATATTATCCTTCATTTGCTAGGGATACTAGAAATATCATATTGGGATTGTACACAGATGGTTTTAATCAGTTTGGTCATTATGCAACTCATTATTCAGTTTGGCCAGTGCTGCTAACAGTTTGTAATTTGCCATCGTCAATATGTATGAAAGATGAATTTATTTATCTTTCGATGATTATTTTGGGTCCTAAGGGTCCGCAAAAAGAAATTGACGTGGTTCTCAGACCATTGATAGATGAATTGAAAACATTGTGGACCGAGGGAGCTGTCACTTATGATTGTCATCGGAAGCAAAACTTCAATTTAAAGGCCATAGTCTTGTGGACAATCAATGATTTTCCAGCGTACGACATGTTGTCTGGTTGGAGCACTCACGATCGACTCTCTTGTCTGTATTGTATGGAACACTCTAAATCATTCAGTCTTCAGAACGGACAGAAAATCTCATTCTTTGATTGTCATCGTCGATTCTTACCGGCTAACCATCAGTATCAAATGAATCGTAATAAATTTACTAAGGGCAAAGTCGAAAGAGATGAGTCACCACCGATGTTGTCTGGTGAACAAATGTTAGCACGTGTTTTAGCACTTCCAGAGATAGTATTTGGTCAGAATGAAAGAGTGTCGGACTTTGGTCAAACACATAACTGGGTGAAAAAAAATATCTTTTGGGAATTGCCGTATTGGAGTTCATTACTGATTCAACATAATTTGGACGTCATGCACATTGAAAAAAATGTGTTTGATAATATTTTCAACACTTTGATGGATGTTTCCAGAAAAACTAAAGATAATGTTGAAGCCCGACATGATCTAAAAATACTTTGTAAGAGACTAGAGTTGGAATTACAAGAGGTCAACAGACGATATCTGAATCCGAAGGCCCCGTATGTGTTAAATAAACAACAGATCAAAGATATTTGTCAATGGATGAAAGAACTCAGCTTACCCGATGGATATGCCTCAAACTTATCTCGATGTGAACATCGATGATTGCAAAATATTAGGGATGAAGAGCCATGATTGTCATGTATTCATGCAGAGATTGCTTCCGATCGCATTCCGAGATCTACTATCTTATAATATTTGGGATCCGTTGACTGAATTAAGTATATTTTTTAGAAACATTTGTGCAAATGTCATTCGAGTCGAAGATATGTCAGCACTTGAAAATAATATTGTTGAAATTATATACAAGCTGGAACAATTTTTCCCTCCTGCCTTCTTTGACTCGATGGAGCATCTACCGATACACTTGGCATATGAGGCACGAGTAGGTGGCCCTGTTCAATACCGGTGGATGTACTTATTTGAAAGACACATGAATCGTTTGAAGAAAAAAGTAAAGAACACTGCAGCTGTTGAAGGATCAATATCTGAATCATATATCATCCAAGAAATTTCAACATTCTACTCATTTTACTTTGAATCGACAGTATAGACAAGATTTGATCATCTTCCACGTAACGACGCCGGGGGAGTTCGATATTCAGGTGGACATTTAAATATATTTTATCACTCTGGTCGTGCTTTTGGTTCTCGTCCATCTCGACACTTAAGCGACGAAGAGTATCATTTGGGACAATTGTACGTATTACTCAATTGTCCAGAGATTGAACAATTCATTGAAATATTTGACATTGAGATTGTGCAAAAATACTGAATTCACAATGATCAAGAATTGGAGAAATTACGGAATCGTAATTTCCCTACTTGGATTCGGGCTTACAGCAAAGATCACAGAGCTGAAATAGTGAAAGAATATTTAAGTTTGTTAGTGGACCGTCGTGACTAGTGTCGTGTTATAGCGAATATTTTGTTAATGGCTATAAATTTCACACGGTTGAATATGCCTTTACAAAGAAGATGATGAATGTCGAGGTCTGCGTGAAAAGGACAACGTATGTTGAATGTGATATGGATTTTTATGGACTGGTGGAAGAAGCGATAGAGTTGCACTACATCGGCTTGAAATCAGTTATCCTATTTAGATGTCATTGGTTCGATACAACAGAAAGGGGAATGAAAGTTCATCCAAAATACAAACTTGTTGAGGTTAATTACAAATCGAAATTGGTAACAAGTGAGCCTTTTATATTGGCATCACAAGCCGAACAAGTATATTACACAAAGTATCCGGCTCAAAATAAAGATAGAGCAGATTGGCGTGTAGCCTGTAAGACTAAATCTAGAGGAAGAATTGATCCGATAGCGAGCCGATACCTGATGTGATAGATGATTTCTATCAAGAAGATGATCCTCCTATTGTAGACCGTATTATTCTAATACTCGAGGATGCAGACACAGAGTCAGTTCAATTAGAAGTTGAATATGTTGATGATCATGATGATCATAAAATTGAGGAAGCTGGAGATGAAGAAGAGGAAGAAGAGGAAGAATTTGAAGACTATTACTCAAATGATGAGGAATAATTGTAAAGTATATCTTATATTAAATATATCTCTACTATATATATAATCTAATTATATGCTTATTCGACAGATATGTCTGGCCGTGGTTATCATCGCACGAGAGCTTCGGAGTCTCCGATCGGTCAGACTCCAGCACTTACTCCTGCTGCTGATCCTCCTGCCGATGATACTGCTGAGGCTAGTTCATCCAGACGCAGGTGGCCCCCGCGGGCCGAACAGGTGGCAGCCTTCACCAGCCACAGAGTCACGTAGATTCATTAGTGTGATTAGAGAGCGGTACGTAATATATCATGAATTATTACAAAGTCATTATATCATAATATAATATTGAACTTTATTTTTGTTGTGCAGGTTCGAGCAAGAAGAAGTGTCTAGGATGATATCTTCTACCATTCGACGATACATGCATGGGGCATGACCCACATGGTCTCACGT
This sequence comes from Canna indica, assembly GCA_034359265.1. Taxonomy (NCBI): domain Eukaryota; kingdom Viridiplantae; phylum Streptophyta; class Magnoliopsida; order Zingiberales; family Cannaceae; genus Canna; species Canna indica. Next base: position 21,600,780 of record CP136892.1, read on the forward strand.
GCCCAGTGAGCACGTTGACATACTATGGCGCGAGTTTGAGGCACGTATTAAATTTTTTTATACATGATTATTAATATTGGTACTGATATTATTATTTTGCAGGCTCGCTATACATGGGCTGAGGACCAGAGGTCCTTCATTTACGCTGCCTGGGAGGTTATTTCCCGGCAAAGGTACAATGGTCAGCTGGGGCAGGCCCGGTCCCAGGCGATGGTCCGAGCTGGGACCACAAACATCACGGAGACTCGAGGATACGACCCCGATTGGATTACTCCGGATATATGGGACCAGCTCGTGGCATCATGGTCGACGGATCGATGGCAGGAGGTTTCTAGGACCGCGGCTAGAAACCGCATGTCGGGGGGAGGAGCGTGTCACACTGGCGGCTATATTTCATTTGCAGTGCATGCGAATCGTATGGTAAGTATTATACCTTACTTTTAATTATATATTTTATTTATTACTCTGTGTACTAATTAATGTATTTGTTTTATAAATGTAGACGACGTTGTTGGATGATAGGACTGTCCAGCGGCCTTCCACAATGGCGGTGTTTGAGCGGACTCACCGTCGAGTACATGGGACGGGGGAGTACATTGACAATTGCGCTGCATACATTATGGTAAGTATATTTGTTTAAATTATTTATTATTTATTTATAATTTAAGTTTTAGGAAAACTATGAAACAAAAAATCAAACTCGAGTAGGAGACCTACACTCAGACGGTGATGCAGCGCGGGGGCACCCCCGAGGACTTTGACACAGGAGCGTGGGTTGAGGCTGCAGGTGGTTGGAACCACGGCCGCGTATATAGCTTTGCAGATAGTGGTCATGCGTGAGCCGTGCTAGGGCCACTTGGGTCACCAACCCCTCCAGTCACTGGTGAGCGACCGTCCACCTCCAGGTCTAGTTATGATCAGAGTAGCAGGATAAGGACACTAGAGGAGATGGTCGCGCGTCAGAGTGAGATGATAGAGCGTCAGAGTCAGATGATGGCAGAGATGCATGCTATGCTACACAACATCTCAGCTCATACCGGAGCAGGCATCCGTTCGGCATCATCTGATCCATCATCCTCGAGTCAGTTCACGCCGGTGTACACCCAAGCACTTCAGACCCCACCATATGATCCAGACCATCCTCCATCATCGTCGTGAGATTTTATTGTTTTGTTTAGATATTGACTTTGTTACTTGGATACTATATATACTTGATTAACTTGTTTTGTTTGGATATTGATACTCTAGTTCTAAATTTGAATAGTTTTAATATGATTGTGGATAATTATAAATATAAGTATAATTGTTTTGATATATATCTGGGTGTATCTGTGATGTGTAAGTGAATGAATGTGTGTATGGGTGTATGGGTGTGTGATTTATGTATCAGATAATGTATCAATGTATTAATGGAAATTTTAAATTTTAAATTTTTTCAGTTGCAGGTTTACATCATCAGCAACGGCTTTCCCACGGCCGTTCATGGGAAAGCTGTTATTGAAAGTGTATCGTAAGCCGTTGTTGATGACCTACAGCAACGGCTTAGCAACCGGATTTCACTAACGGCCTTGCCACGGCCGACGGGGCCATTGCTGATGTTCATACCTACAACGGCCCTGCGTCTATGGCAAAGCCGTTGCTGATAATATTATTAGCAACGGCCCGCGACCATTGCTGATCCGTTGTTAAATTATGAGCAACGTGTGTTTCTGCCACGGCTCTATTGCAATGGGCCGGGCTGTTGCAAGTCGTTGTTGATGGTTTTCAGCAACGGCTTTAGCCGTTGCTAATGCCTATTATTCCAGTAGCGAATATGTCGTCTTGGTTAGGCGATCCACCACCACCAGATGGAATTATTGCCCTTCCCAGACTTCGACAATCCTGCCACAAAATCCATAGTTATCTTTTCTCATTTCTATTTTTCTACCTCTAAGTTCTAGAGCAATCTTGCCGGCTTAAGATATTCGGCCTTCACCTGCTGACATACCAGACACTTAGATACAAACTTGGCCACCTCTCTTTTCATGCCCTTTCACCAATAATTCTGTCTTAGATCACGGTACATTTTCGTGGCTCCCGAATGCATGATATATGTAGATCGATGAGCCATCTCTAGCACCTGCCTGAGAACCTCGGTCATGTCTGGCACCACTATCCTGTTCTTAAATCTCAGAACGCCCTCCGAGTCAATGCCAAAACCATTATCAGCATCACCTCTCCTGGTCAGATCCTTAGTGAGAGCACAAAAAGCATCCTCTTCCTGCGCTACCCGCAGCATGTCTACCAACATGGACTGCACCCTAAGGTGAGCCACCAACGTACCAGAGGCCGACACTGTCAAGACTGCCCCACCATCCAAACACATGGCCAAATCCTGAGCCAAAGGCCTCCTCCTAACTGCCAAATGCGCTAGACTGCCCAAAGACTTCCTGTTCAAGGCATCTGCCACCATATTAGCCTTCCCCGGATGGTACATGATCGTGTAATCATAGTCCTTCAAGAGTTCAAGCCACCTTCTCTACCTCAGGTTCAATTCCTTCTGGGTGATCAAATACTAGAGGCTCTTATGATCAGTGTATATCTCATAAGCCTCGCCATAAAGGTAGTGACGCCACAGCTTCAATGTGAACACCACTGCTGGTAGCTCAAGATCATGAGTCGGGTAATTCTTCTCGTGAACCTTCAACTGTTGGGACGCATAAACTATCACCCTGCCATTATGCATTAAAACACAACCCAAGCTGACTCAGGAGGTATCACAATAAACAACAAACCCTCCCGAGCCCGAGGGTACAACTAGAACTGACGCCGACGTCAAACGGTCATTGAGCTTCTGAAAGCTCTCATCGCACTTACTGTCCCAGACAAACTTGACTTTCTTCTGAGTCAGGCGGGTCAATGGCGCTGCAATCATGGAGAAATTTTCCATAAATTTCCTGTAATAGTCTACCAACCCCAGGAAGCTGCAAATCTCTGTGACATTAGCCGACCTCTTCTAATTCTGAACTGCTTCTATCTTTGCGGGGTCCACCTTTATCCCTTCCCTGGACACCATATGACCAAGGAACCCTACACTCTCTATCCAGAACTCGCACTTGGAGAATTTGACATATAATCTGTGCTCCCTTAGAGTCTCCAGAACCGTCCTCAAGTGCTCAACATGCTCCTCTATGCTCCTGGAATATATCAAAATATCATCAATAAATACTATCACAAATTTATCCAAGTATTCCCTTATCAGGTCCATAAACGCTACAGGTGCATTTGTCAGCCCGAAGGACATAACCAGGAACTCATAGTGTCCATACCTCGACCTGAAAGCAGCCTTTGGGATGTCACTATCCAAGATTCTTAACTGATGGTACCCCGACCGCAGGTCAATCTTGAAAAATCACTAGGTCCCCTGAAGTTGATCAAATAAATCATCAATCCTGGGCAACGGATAACAATTCTTCACCGTCACATTATTAAGTTATCGATAATCAATGCACATTTGCATAGACCAATCCTTCTTTTTCACGAAGAGCACTGGAGCACCCCAAGGCGAAACACTTGGGCGAATGAAGCCTAACTCAAGCAGCTCCTGCAACTGGGACTTCAACTCCCTTAACTTAGCTGGTGCCAATCGATACAGCGGAATGGAGATCGGCTTCACCCTAGGCTGCAAATCAATACAGAACTCGATCTCCCTCCCTGGGGGCAAACCTGACAACTTCTCTGGAAAAATATCAGAGAACCCGCATACCACTAGCGTTCCCTCAATGCCACTAGCTACACCTTCGCTCCCCTCTGCCACAGACACAAAGGCCAAGAATGATTGACAACTGCTAAGAAGTAGCTTCCGAGCCTTGAGAGCTAAAATGGCCACCAACGAATCCCCCCTTCCCTCATCCTGGAAGGTAAATTGGGACAATCCAGGCTTACTGAAGGTAACAATCTTAGCCCTGCAGTCTACTGATGAGAAATGATCCGCCAACCAGTCCATGCCCAAAATTATATCATGTTCCAGCATCAGCAGGAGTGTCAATTCGGCCATCAGCACATGCCCACAAATGACCACCTCGCAGAGCCAAAAGGCTGTCTCTGCCAGCACAAAATTGCCCGTAGGCGTAGACACCACAAAAGACAAATCAAGCATAAAGGGTTTCCCCGACAACTAAGCAGCAAACAATGCAGATACAAAAGAATGCGTAGCACCTGGATCAAACAAAACATAAGCAATAGTGGAACCAACAACAAGGTTATTTGACACTATTGCCCTGGACGCCTCAGCGCCCTCTTGGTTCAAAGCAAATACTCGTGCAACGGGTCTCTCTGAACCAGCAGCTCACTGGCCTCCTCCTTGAATCTGACCCCTCTGAGCCACATAACCTACTGACACTGGTGTATTCCCTCTGGTCTGATCAGGTTGTTGACTGCCTTTGCCGGGACAATCCTTCCTATAGTGCCCAGCCTGCCCACAGCTAAAACATACATCCGAACGTCCCCAGAAAGCTCCCAGTGCTTCCTGTGACATTGGTTACATGGCTGCGACTCAGGCCTCCACTGCGAGCCTCCTGATGACGCCCCCAGTCCTGAGCCCATGCGGCCTCTAGAAACTATTATGACCTCCACCCCGATGTGCATATGCTATCGTGTGAGTCCCCTCAAAGTGAGCTGGGCAACCCCCCGAGTGCTGGGGCCGAAACTTTTTCTTCTAGGGTCCATCATGCCTGTCCGTCGATACCAATGCCTCATTCCAGAGCATCTCATCTATAACTCGGGCAAAAGAAATGTCCTCTGAGTAATGGATAAGTCTGGCGATCTGCGACCTCATCCTCTCAACAAACCTTTTGACCCTAGCGGTCTCTGTGGCTACCAAAGTGGGATGGTACTTCGAGAGTCGGGTGAACTCCATCTCATAGTCCATTACTGACATACTTTCGGTTTGGCGCAGTAGCTCGAACTCTTTCGCCCGCCTATCCCGGACGCTCAACGACAGGTACTTCTCCACTATAGCAGCTCTGAACTCCTCCTAGGTAGGGGGTGGTGCACCTGCTGCTCTGCGGTCCCTCTAGGTGTGAAGCCAATCCTTGGATGATCCTCTCAGCTGCAACCCGATCATTCGAGCGGTCGTCTCAGAAGAACAACCGAGCTCCAAGCACAGCTTATAGCAATCCCCAAGGAAACTGGTGACCTCTACCCACTGATCAGTCCCTGTAAACTCCGGTGGCCTGAATTTGACAAAATCTGCATAAGTAGGTGCTCCGGGAACTCCGACCACAGGTGTCACTGGCTCGACCACCTTCGGTACTGTTGGTACTGCCGGCACCGGTTGTGGCTACTGCCTGAGTTCTTGCTCCCTACGGAGTGCCTCAGTCAGCTCAGCCACTCGGGCTTACAACTGCACAACCATGGGATCTTGACCCACATCCTCTCGGGTCTACGGTAGTCTCCCACAACCCCGACCCCCGTCTCGGCCTCTGCGCTTTGCGGAGTTACTATTACTATCGCTCCATGCGGCATTAAAAGCCTCATTCAATCTAGAATTACCATAAAGAAATAGCAGATTAGATAATTTAATTCACCCTAAAATCTTAAAGTAAACTAACCACAAGTCGCGCTGAGGTGCAGACTTAGCCCATTGATCTCCTAACACAACCCTATCGTATACTGACACACTAGCAATGCCCTATACGGTAAATAACTCTAGGTCATAGTCAGATCAAACCACATGCTCTGATACCACATTGTCACGCCTCAACTCAGGATCACGTGATCGGCCAGGATATACGTGCCTATACACCGCAGTCTATCCAATGCACATGCCAACTCATAATAAAACATAGCGAAAAGAATAACAGACTTTATTATGAATTTGTAACCAAATAAATTCTATTTAAAAAGTAAAGTTTTAGCAAAACATTTTAAAGTGTGGAAGTAAGTAAATCAAAGTTTTAACAGTTTGCTTTAACAAATGAAATCTGAAAGAAAGACATGCATAAATGTCACCGAGGGATTACAGTTCCAAAATACAAAAAAACACAAGTGCATGACAAATCTACCAAGGACTCGACTACGACCTCTAACTAGGACTACTATGAGATCAATGTGACTCCTCTCCCCTCCAACCGCGCCAAGTGCTCCAGCCCACCTCACTGGTCCGGCTCTGAAAAAAATAGAAATAGACAACGGACGAGTTCAAAAGAACTCAGTGAGCGGTTCTACCAATCCCTACCATAAAAACCAACCATAGATAAATGAATAAGTGCCCCTGTCTCATACAGGGATAAAGCATCAAATGGTATGACTAGCTAACATGCCATCTGGCCATTACATGCCCAAAGGCAAACTAATTCACTTAGCAGTGAAGTACAACAGGCCTCAGCCTACTCGTGCCCTAAGACAACAAATCACACTCAAGGGTTATGGGGATAATCGGGATTGACTCATCCGAGCTTATCCTATAATAGAATCCATAAAATAGTGCAGGAATAATCAAAATTCGCCCATCCGAACTTATTCCTTAAATAAAGTAACTCGAGAATAATCGGGATTTGCCCGTCCGAACTTGTTCCACAAGAAACGCAGGAACAATCGGGATTCGCCCATCCGAACTTGTTCTATTAATAACGCAAGAACAATCGAGATTCGCTCATCCGTACTTATTCCATAAATAACGCAGGAATAATCAGGATTCACCCAATATGAACATATGTGGCATCAAGATTAATCTTTCCACAAGCAAATATAGATTCATATGTTGAAATTTATATATCTAGATACAAATCATGCATTGGCATCATAGGAACTTAATTAAGAAAATTAATCCAAAGCCTAGATCTTAAAAAAAACATTAAGGACTTCTCTTAGACATTTTATCGAACACCTCGAGGGCGACCCAATTTCCACCTTGGCCCAGCACCCCTAGGGTAATCCTAGGGCTGCCGCACCACAAGGGGGGGGGGGGGGGTCTTTGGGCTCCTCTTTCATGGAAACACGTGAAACCAACGATAAAACTTCAAGAACACGAAGAATTCGACAAGAATTCCTAAACCTCAATAACGGCTCAAGAACACAAGAAATCCAAGAAAAAAGGGGTAGGGAAGATCCACTCACCTAATTGGGAAAAAGGAAAGAGAGAAATCCCTGATCCGCGGCCTCTGAATTCGACCACGACAAGGCGGTGGTGGCTCCAGCCAAGGGAAGGGGGGCAGCGACTCCTACCAAGCCGGCTGCTTGGCTTCCAAGGGAGAGGAAGGAAGAGAGGAAGGCTTGGCGGCTTCAAGAGAGAGGAAGGGACGTCGACGGCTCCAAGAGAGGGAAGGAGGGGCGGTGGCTCCTCTCTTCTCTCTAGGCGGCTTGTGCGGCTCCAATAGGGAGCCGCCTAGCCCTAGGGGGGAATTTTATAATTCCTTCCCCATCTAATCCAACCCTAACCCCTTTTATCCGCATCCGCCTCACACTACAAGAAAACATAGCATCACCGACAGATTTATTACCAGCGGATTTAATTTGTTGGTATTACCAACAAAATTACCAACAGATTAAAATATCGATTGGTAAATCTGTCTATATTTTTTTCTCTCTTCTATTTCAGCCGACCAAATATTTTTCCCCCTTGTTAACTTGCTAAAATAGTATTTTCCCTCCCTCAGCCGACCGAAATAAATCCAACCCTAATACTTCAACCCGACAAATCCATCTCCATCATGTTTTTTTCGCAGCCGACACCCTGCGACACCTCTCTTCCCCTACACCTTGCCACACCAGCTCTCTCCCCCGACATTTCTCTCCTGCGACACCTCTTCCTGCGAGACCTCCCCACGACACCTCTCGCTGCGAGACCTCCCCGAGACACCTCTCCCTGCGAGACCTCCCCGCGACACCTCTCTCCCCCGACACCTTGCCGCGCCAGCTCTCTCCCCCGACACTTCTCTCCGCGATACCTCTCTCCCTGCGAGACCTCCCCGCGACACCTCTCTCGCCGGTACATTTCCCCTCTCTTTTTTTTCTTCGCTGCAGCCTGCAATCCTCTCTCCCCCGACACCTCCATGCGCCACCTCTTCGCTAGTGCTCTTCCCGTGCCACCTCCTTCAACACCTCCCCCTACGCCACCTCCCGACACCTCCAATCCCTAAACCATTCGCTGCGCCATCTCCATCGCCGGGCATTGACATCGTCAAAAATCTCTGATTGATAACATCACCACTGCATGCTACTGCGATATCTTGCTCATCTCGGTTTGTTTCTTGTGCATTTTCAAATCTCGGTTTATTTCTAATAGAAAGTATAAATTGATTTGATTGATTGATTTATTCAATCAGAATCTACTATTGCACGTCCGATCAAATTGCATCTAGGGACTCCAAAGGTACCTTTCATCTTTTCATTGAACATATACTTTGAATAAAATTATCTATATCATGGTATGCATCTTAATGATGTTTAATTAATATGAATGGAAATGGTTAGACGATTGTGAACATGAATATGCTGTCACTTTTGTTTGCAGGTTAGGAAATGATTACAAGTACAAATTGTGAACTATAATATTGAAATATAACATGATTCATTTATTTAGCTTCAACCTTGATTTTAGTTTAGAGAATTGTTTAAGCACGCTGTTACTTTGGTGTAAAAGATAAGTTTTGGTTATAAATTCATATTGTGAATGGCAGAAATGAAGGTCTAAAATCTTGATTTTTAGGTGAGAGGATTAATTTGTAAACATACTTGATGTGGAAGTTAGGAATTGGTTACAATTACTTATGGATTGTGAATGATATATATATTTACTAGATTGCCTAAATTTTATACGCCAATTTTCACATAGTTTGAAGCAAATATGAAGGTTGTATACATCTTAATATATGCAATTTGCTATAATGAGTTTTTCCAATTTGTTAATAATTACTTAATGAAGCTTGGTGTACCAATTTAATTTGAAATTTCTTAATTTGTAGGATTAATTTTCATTACATTGCTAGTATTTTATTCTCTTATAGGAATTGATTTCTTGTTCTGACTTAGTTAATTTTGCTGCTAAAACTATCATGAGTCATCTCTAACATGACCTGATTTTAAGCTTAGTATCATCTTAAGATTATTGTTGATTTTCTTGGAAACTTCTGTTTAATGATAATTTCTTCATTGTTAGCTATAATAATTGTAATATTATTGCTTTTAAACATTTTTAAATATTTTTCTAGAGGTTGAAATGCATGTCAAATAATTAAGTATCAAGTCCATAGTTTCTTTATCCAATTTAATCCTATTCTGAAGGACAAGTTGATTTTCCTTCAGCATTTAACCTGCTTGAATTAATCTTTTATAGCTACAATATCACCCGTGGATTTTAATAGGAAAAAATTATTTGGGTTCTTCTATGAGCACTTCTTCCCTAGTTATGGTAAAATCTTGCTAGTTGCTACTCATGCATGGTTGATTATTTTTGTGATGGTGGCCAAAGCAACCACACTTGAATTCTCATTTTAGCCCCAGTGTTTTTTCTGAAAGAAAGCATCTTGTATTCAATTCAAGAGATTTTAAATCCCAACGTTAAAATCTATGAGAATAACCACTGGAATAACTTAGTAATTATGATATGCATTCATTTTCTTAAATTGGGGATGTATAATCTATATGGAATACTTTTCTGGTTACAAGTCTCTTCAACTAGACTTCATGGAAATGGAGCCCTGATTGATTGAGTCATTTTATAAAGATTTGCATTAGCAATGTGTGGACTAAATAGGAGAAGCAGATGTGAACTTAATTTTAGTTTAATTGTTTGCCTTTATGGCACGTGATAGAATTTTTTTTTTGTATGATTGAACACATAAGTTGCAAAGAACCTAAAAGACGACCAGAAAAATAAATATAGCTATGTGGTTCACTCTTTGTTGAAATTGAGAGCTTTAATTCAGTGGAATAAGTTTCTTTGAAGATTTGAACAACTTTGGTGATCAAAATAAGTTTCACTTTAGAGTTTCTTTGTTGTTGAGAAGCCACATTTTACCATATTAGTTGTATACAAATAATGTGGTTTTCCATTCTCTTGCCTTGGTGTTATGTAAAGTTTACTAGTGTTGCATGAGGTCTTTTAGTTAAATATTAAATATTCATCTTAAAAGTTTATGATGAAACTTCATCCTAGTTGGTTATTTGAAAGATTACTAGTGTTGCCTTGGTGTTCAATTCTTTTGGTCCTAAATGGATTGCAAATTGGACTGTAAGGAAATGTTGCAGTCTAACATTAATAGATTCCATTAATTCTATGTGATTATCTTTTCTAGTTATCCAAATGTTTGTATAGAAATTTCATAGTTTGTTGTTTTCATATGTTGGTTTATTCTATTTTGGATTCCGATGTTGATTGCTAAACATTCCTTACATTTTTTCAATGGTATTTTTCAATTTTCACTATTTATTCATTTGTAGTTTTTTTCTCAAAAATTATAGGTGTTAGAATCATGGAACTCAGTATATAATTCCACACTTTCAATTATTTTAAAATTAATGCCCATTACTTATTTGTTTATTTCGATGTTCCTATGTTTATATAATAATTTGTGAATATAATGAATAGTGCTTTGACCACTATACTGTTGACATTTTGCATGTATTCATTCATCAAGTTGGAGATTTTTTGTAAACTTCACTTTGCTTGTAAGATTCTAATATGCTGATTGCAGTGTAGTTGGTGATGATCCTAGGTTTTCTTGCTTTATTTTCCGTAAAGGATACTAGGTACAAAGGTAGTGCTGTTGCTGAACCACACATGTTCAATTTGTTTTCTTTACCAAAACTTCTAACATGTCAATTGCAGTTACCAATTTAGAGAATGTGTCCTCAGCCTCCATGCATAGATTCATTAAGGGATGTTACACTGCGAGAAGTTGGTGAGTCTGACATCCTTTCTACTCTTCAAAGGTTGTTGGGAGATATATGGGAATGGTAGTCTCAATAGTTTCTGTTACGAGTGAATGCTAAACCCGAGGCTCAGGATATTGTTTTTTGGGGTTCTTTTTGTTCTTACAAGATCTTTATTTGTGGTTAATGTATAACTAATTGGGGTTATTTTATCTGGAAAAATATATGAGACTGGTAGCTTAACCCTATTTCTCTTTTGTATTCCATATAGAATGTTCCCATTTTGTTCTTGAGCTGATGCCAAATTCATTCCATACACTTTGCTGACTGTGTCAAATGCTTTTCTACCCGAAATGCAAAGGTACTTTAAATCCAAATTTCCAGCAATTACTGAAAGTTTATTATTTTCATCTTTGCCAACTCAAAAGCCTAGTTGCTATGTTCAGCATGCAGCATGCTGAGAATTCATTCTCAGAATCTCAGCATGCTGAACATTCATCTGTCATGTTTTTTTGAGGAAATTGTGCGGTTGAGGTGGAAAGGGAGCAAGTTTTGTAGTTTTAAGCACTTTGTTCTTGAATTCTTCTACTACTCTTACTTTTCCTTTGATTATCTCATTTTTGCCTTTTCTTCTTGTTATGCCATTCTTGGTTGATCAGATGGAGTCATTGGATTGGTTATTTTTAGGCTTCAACTCGAGATATCTTCATTTTAGAAAATTAATACTTAAGAGCTATGCAAATCTATCTTCCTCATAGCTTCTTTTAATGCATGTTATTAATACTTAACATATGGCTATAAGAATATTCCATTTCTAGTTAGTTGAAGATTCATGTTAAATCTTGGAGGTAAAGTACATAATTGAAGTCCCTTTCTTTAAACAGCTCAAGTCTTGTTTCATGATGGACTTGCATTAATAGCCCATCAGACTTCTAGATTTTCTGTGGTTCAAGCAATCTAGCATGAGTTATTTGGTAGTTTTCATTTTTTGGTACTTATTACAACATGCAAAGATGAGACATGTTTTGGTGACTAATTACTGACTAGCTAGGTGTATGATGTTGTGACAACCATTGTATTCTTGTTGTTCGTTGTTGATTGCTTTGTGAGCTTTCCCAGATTATTCATGTATTCCATCTTTTCCCTACTTGAATTCATGTATTCATGTACTAAGTGAGAGGGAGGTCTTTATGATCATTCGGTGGTTACTATTATTATATTAAACAGTCTTCATAGGCAATGTTGACAACCAAATTTTACATGGAAAATCTTTATGGGTGCTCACCCCTATGAATACTTTTTGTTTTCAGATGAACTATCTTGGCAACACCAAAATACTCAGACAAGTGCATTGGAGTCTTTAGTAGGATGATCTTTAACTCAAAGTGATTTCGCTCTGTCAAACTCTCGACAAGCTACATTAATGTTCAGCATCTTCAGTTTCTCTCATAAGGAATGTTCAGCATGGCATCATGCTGAGAATTCATTCTCAACATGCTATGTTCAGCATGCTGACTTGCTGAGAATTCATTCTCAACATGCTGAATGTTCAGCATGGCAGCATGCTGAGAATTCATTCATGAGGAAGTATTTAGTTATATTCAATAAATAGAAAATGTATACAATTACAATAGGTGGCACTAATCTATGAGAAGCCTATATGGAGTTAAGGTGGTAACACTAGTATACCCTAAGGTTGGGAATCATCATATAACTACTTAGAACTTTGCAAGAAAATGTCCATAGCCATTTATCCTTGTGTCTTTGGTGGAATGGATGTAGGAAAGTGAAAGATCATGAAGTTGCAATTAACTAAAGATTCTTCTCCAGCCGTGACAAACTCGTGTCGTGCTACTCTTCTCCAGCCGCGACGCTTCTTCATCCTTCTTCATCCGACGAATTGTTCTTAGAGAGTTGTCATTGATTTCATGTTACCAACTAGTTGGTATTTTGCTTCTCTTCTAGCATTAATTTCCAGTAGAGGTGATATCATGATTCTTTCCAGTATTAATTTCCTATGCAAATTATAGTGTGTTTGGATTATAATTTAAACTGATGCTTTCAAGATAAATATGTATCAAGAATTTAAACAAAACGATGTTTCATTTTTCTAAAAGTGTCAATTGCAACTAAATTGATCTCTGTTCAAATCTAGTTTGCAGCATGATGTTGAAATAGCAAGTTGGCATTATAGCCATGCCTCTTTGGAATCCCTAAAATAAATAAAAAACACACACTTCCATTTCCATACTCCAATGTTAAGTTGGATCTGATCATAACTTGTTAGTAGTATATACCTCAATTATGAACTTAGGTCCTTACTTTCCACTTCATATAATCTAAACAAATGTCCATGTAGTCAAATATGATGATGAAGTCAAGTTTTTTAAATCATTTTACTGTCTATATGATGAAACATGTCTCCCCTTGACAATTTGATCTTCTTCTTTCTTTTGCCATATTGTCAATGGAACTCAAATACATAATAAGAGATATCATCAACCTACTGAACTTTGGAAAATAAATTTGACCTTCGTAATTATTTCTCCCCAATTCAGATTTAAGCACTAGCAGTCATATTTGAGGTCCAAGAATGCAGCTTTTGTCCTTTTCCTGAAAGCACTGCTCTCCATTCTTTCCTATGAACTTTGTTAAAAGCTAGCTAAATTGTTCAATACTTTGGACCAAGAAAGGTATCTCATTTTCTAGCGAGTAGTATTAGAAAGTATGAGAATGCTGGGCTTTTGACTACATGAAGGTCGATTCCTTGTCCCCCATGCACATTCCAAAGTAGAGTTGCATCATCTTCCCCAATTCTCGGGTTTTGTTGTCTTAACACCCACCTCACCAACTCTCTTTGGTATATATTAAGCATTGAAGAGTGGGATAATAGGACATGATTCATACATGGATAATATTAGACATTGACATTGTTGCTTTTATTTGCCCAATTAAGCAAGAAATGGAAGATCCACAAATTGATGAAGTGCTAATTAATCTTACTCCATTACTTAACTGATATGAATGCTTGGGCTCCATAGGACTTTTAATGGTGGTTGAGCTAACTCATGTGGTCCTATTTGATCAATATATAGATTATGGAAACAATTATCATGCCGGCCATTTGAGAAATGTAAAGATGAGTTAGATACTCATTATTTAAACTTGTCAAAATTGGTTTAAAACCATTAAAATGATTAAAAATACTAATCTCAATCAATTTTGCTCATTATCAATTCCTATAAAGATGAGTATGGATGTTACTAGAAATGATGTCTCACAGCACATAAGTTACAAACTTCACAAAAAGTGAATGTAAATACAATGTCAGAAATTTAGCTATAGAGAATATACCCAAGAGACTGGTACCCATGTAAAGTATGATAAGCTCATGCTTCATATTCCAACTTACAAATTAACAAGGTTTTAACAAGCGTATGTGGCTAAGCTATAACATAATATATATGTAGCAGTAGTATGCGAGCTGGCCACACAGACCGCTTTTTAAGCCACTTTCAACCCTGGCAAAGATCTTAAAGCCTTCAAATTTTCAAGTGCTACAACTTCCAAAGGTTTTCAAGTGCTCTAAGAGTGGATATGAAGATGAGTCAAGCTTCATTAATCAAGATTTTGTGAACTCTTCTCTTGTCATTTTGCTTTTCTACTTCTTTTTTATAAAAGGTTGAGATATCAGAGATAAAGATCATGTTGCAAGTGATAACATTGGGGATAAGAGATGCCACGCTTATTGTCTTCACTTGGTATATTGAAGTTTGGGTGAAAGTCTAGTGGGGTAAATTGAGGTAGTAAATGTAAATTGTTTTAACATTGCTCCCGTTTTGTTAATTTGCTTAATATATGCCTTAATGTGTGATTTATCACATTAGTTGCTTGCACAAAGCTAGTTAGTTAGATTTATGGATTATAATTTATCATCATGTAGCAATCCAAATGCATCGTATAGTTGAGGATTTTATCTTTTGATTTTATTCATATTTCTTTTATTTTTACATGCAGGTATAAAAAGGATGAAGTGCAAGGATCTACTTTTTGGAAAAGACTATCACTTATATGTATTTTTGAAACAATCTTAATGTATTGAAACTCCGAAACAATGTATTTGCTTGACTAGCACAATGTATTCTGACTAGCACAATCTTAATGTATATAATGATTTTCTTAAGTTATTTATGGTTGTGTGTGAATTTCTCTGTGTGTGTGAATTTAGAAATAATAATGGTTCATATGTGGTTTCAAATTTTATTTTATGGTTTCGTGTAAATGTGATATATTTTAGGTGTTCAGGATTGATTCAGGTAAGCCAATAAAATATATTACCGACGAACATATTTTGTTGGTATTACCAACGGAGAAATAATTCTGTTGGTATTACTAACAAAAATAATTCCGTTGGTAATACCAACGGAATAATTACCAACGGAAATAATTCTGTTGGCATTACCAACGGAAAAACATGTGTTGGTAATACCAACAAACGAAAAAATCCGTTGGTAATACCAACAGATTTTACCAAATCCATCGGTATTATCGAGCAGGCATTTACCGACGAATTTTACCAACAGAGTGTCTATCGGTAATAGTATTACCAACGGATTTTGGAGTATCACCAACAAATTTCGTCCGTTGGTGATACCCTATTTTCTCGTAGTGTTAAACCGGATCCAAACCCGCTAACTCCTCAACCCAAACTAATCTCATGCTAAATACAAGCACCAAACACATGCACACCCATGCAATGCATTATAATAATCAAGCACACACATTTAAACAATTAAATAAATTTATCTAAGCAGGAAAAGAAACTGCATAATACATATTCTTACTTACCCGAGCTTTTAAGCTTGCATCGGATCGATCATGACTCAAATCAGCCCGCTAGACTGGCAAAGATAAATAATAAAAATTATCATAATATCTCGGATATTACATTTTTGTCAATCCCAAAGTTTGGAATAAATTAGGGAGAAAGATTAAATGTTGGGATATATTTGTTACAAGGACTAAAGTTTGGGTTAGATACATTAATTTCCCTATTTATATAATATTATAATATTTTTTATTATATACTGACATGACATAAATGATAATAAAAAAATATTTTTTTAATTTGCTGAGTCAGATGTCATATCAGCACCTAACGGCACATTGATGGGCATCTAACGTTGGGCTAGAATTGATATTAATTTGATAGTTCGGGATGTAATTGATACAAATTAAAGTTCGGGTTAAATTTATGAAAATGATCATAGTTTGGGCTAGATACATTAATTAACCCAAGATTTTGTAGCTATCCCTATCTTCAACCGTTGCTTCAGAATCAGCTTTTAGTACATGTGGTAGGTTTCTGACTTCACATCATAGTAGATTGCTCCTAGATACCGTTGAGGCATTAATGTATTGTGAAGACTTGTTGTGGACTAATATAAAAAGTATATAATATGTAAGCTTTGATTCAACTTGTATTATCATTATTTGAAAAGTATAATTTTTCTACTAATTGATGTTTCTTTTTTCCGTAGGTTCTTCAAATTCATCATTTAACATTGAGCATCTTTCCATACAAGAAGATAGAGATGTTGACGTAAGTCATTAATAAACATCATTTAACATTGAGCATCTTTCCATACAAGAAGATAGAGATGTTGACGTAAGTCATTTTTTTTATTAATTTACCATCACATTTATATCGTTCATACAAATTATTGTGATAATTTTGTGCAGAATCCATGTGATGTAGATTATTGACTAGAAGATATTGAAATGCTTGGAACTTTAACGCGCAGTGTGCTTCTTTTGTTTTTTTAGTATTTCTAATATTTAGTTGAAAATGCTTTGACTTTAAATTTTATATTGCATGTTTGAATATTGTTATTTATCAAGACAAATTTATGGTTTAGTATGTAATTGTTACGTAGTTTGTTCTATGGTTTAGTATGCTCAACCAAGTTATTAATATGGATGAAATGTGAATTACCCAAGTATCAATTACCCCGTGCGGGGACGGGTTACGAATACTCGTCGTGAGTGCGAGTACGGGAGACATGTTTAGTAAATGGGTGAGGGTGCGGGGGCGGCACTATCCACCCCAAACCCGCCCCGTTGACATCCTTACTCTATCTCTCGCTTATTAAATTAACTACTTCTACCGTAATGCTTCAGCTTGTTGGACGAAATAGCACACTAGAGGGGGGGGGTGAATAGTGTGTTTACTAATCAATTAGCCTAAATTCGATTTTAATCGTTTCTTAAATTATTTAGGCAAATCGTAATTTATTGACTAGATGCGGAAGCAAAAATAAACCAATCAAGCACAAACAAAGATATCAATGCAAACACAAGAATTTATAGTGGTTCGGCCCCAATGCCTACTCTACTACCTAAGCAACCCGCTTAGGATTTCCAAATTAACTTTACTAGATTTTCTTATTTCCTTTACAGCGAGGACGATTTCACCGGAGAGTTTACGCTCTCACACCGAAGGCACTTCCACACCCGGAAGTCTCCGCTTTCCTACCGAGAACACTCTCCCACCTCAATCCTAAGGACAACAAGAACTAATCCTAGTAAACTAAGTTTACAATGGTGGGTTTAAGCCTTAACACCAAGGCAACCACCAACTCAATCAAACTTAGCAATCTATGTTTACACACTTGATGTACAATAAAAAATAAACAACAAAATACAATTACAATTAGAGCAATAAATCAATCAAACTATACTTAGCTCCAAAAGACACTCCCTAGTTCTCTTGATGCCTTGAGATGATGAATCGATAAATCTTGAAGGCTAAATTAAGGTGTTATCCTGGAAACTAGGGATTGCAGAGGGATGACTCAAGAAATGCTTTAGAATGATCAAGAATTGGCTCAATGGAAGCTTGGATCAATTGTTAAGTACAATTGACGAAGGATGGAGAGGAGTATTTATAACCCCTCAAAGAAACGACAGCTCAACGGGCGAAAAACTAGTCGTTTTTGTCGTTCGATCGCATGCTG
Organism: Canna indica; assembly: GCA_034359265.1. Taxonomy (NCBI): domain Eukaryota; kingdom Viridiplantae; phylum Streptophyta; class Magnoliopsida; order Zingiberales; family Cannaceae; genus Canna; species Canna indica. The sequence continues at coordinate 21,618,650 of CP136892.1, forward strand.
ATCGATCGTCGATCGACCGACCGATCGACCGCTGGCCTTTCTGTGCTTTGTACACGCTGTTCGGTCGATCGACGGGTCGACCGAATGAGTCGCGACTTTAGCGATCCGTGATCCAGTCGACCGAAGCACCTACTGCCATTTTTTTGCCTTTGTCGGTCGATCGACTGGTCGACCGAAAATTGGACAGACTGGGCAGTTTTCTGTTTTGCTTGAGTTTTTCTACTCGTTTGAGTTCCGTCTTCGCTAAGTCTACTTATATAATATTTATTAACTTTAAGTTAATAATTTTAAAACATAAATGTTATATAAGGATTACCCCCATTTGGATTCAATAAAAATATCTAAAAATCAAAATTCTTAAGAATCAAAATCTAGTTTTTGGGGTATAGTACAAATTTTCTGAAAACGAAAATTTCCTAATCTTTCGGGTCAAATATGGGTAGGCTAAAGGCTCCAGAAAAATCCTAAAAAATACCTCGTTATCTAGTTTTGACCCAAGGAACAATTATCATCATTTTTTATGTCAGGTAAATGTCTAGGACATATAGCCCTCCAAGGAGCTCCCTAGGCTTAGTGAATTTAGGGCGGTTTTCGAGTTTTCATGTTTTGACTTTCAGATTTGGTTTTAGGGTTCTTTGCATCATAAAGAGAATATACAATATATTTGGACACCCTAAACCTAAACTCTAACTTCTTGAAGAATCTCGTGCGCCGACGAGCGTTCTTGCCGATTTCTCCGATATCTTCAATTTTTCCGATCGGGGACGTCGAACGCTAACCGATTTGGAACCTGAAAGATTTCTCAATAAAATATTAGTTCTATATTTATTATCATCAAAATCCAAATTAAGACCAATATTGAAAATCTTAAGCCAACACAGCTGACCCAGTATGCTTAGAAACAGAGAACATCGAAAATGTGGATCCTTTTGTTGACCATCGCAATACTTTGCGTTACCTTTCTTTTGTCATATGTCATTTGGTGAAGCTTATACAACAACAAGATGAAAGTCATTACTCCATGCTGGGGAGCTTGCAACTTATGGGGCCCGTTTGGTTCGCAAACTGTTCATCACAGGACACCAGACAGGGACAAGGACAGGACATCAGGTGTCCTGGGATAGTAGTTATACCGTGTTTGGTTCGCTAAGAACAGGACACGATATCCAGTCCCGTCTTGCGTTTGGTTCGTTAAAATAGAGTCCTGTACAAGACAATATGACCAAAATACCCTTATAAATTTTTAATGCTCAAATTTAATTTTAAACATAAAAATCTTCCTACTTAGTCTTAAATTTTAAAAAATAATTACATTTTATTGAGAAATCATTTTCTTCCTTAGCAAATTGGATAACATTAATTTTTTTGTTCATTTTTTTGAGAAATCATTTTCTGACTTAGTTCATTTTTTTGTTGAATCATTTTCTTCCTCGCTTGAAAAATCCCTTCTTTCCCTTCTCTTTTTTCCTTAGCAAATTGGATAACATTAATTAAAAACAAAAGTTTGGAATAAATTTACAGATTTGCTAAAAAGGTGAAAGGCACAAACCAAAATACACCAAGTAGAAGATATAATAGACACATCTGAGGCATGAGAATGACAAAGCGAACTATAAAGTAGCACCTCAATGTTTTAACTTGAACAATTTCTGAACAGCAAACCATTGCTAGCGAAAGCATACATAAACTTACAAGTGCAACTAAAGGAGAAAGGAATCTGCCTCCATATTATGCCCAATTAAGATATTTGCACTGCAGGAGAATTTAGAGATGCTTGATTTGATATTCTACTAACATTTAAGAAGATAATTTCAGCTCCATCATGGTGACATTTAGCACTGCACACAATGAAAAATGCATAACTGATATTCCACTTATGCCTAAGAAAACAGCTACATCATGATCTGACACTTTGCTTCGCAAGTTGCCACCACTGCAAACCATACCACGGCTTGGAGAAGAAATCCGGCTCAAGAGGCAAGCAAGATTAAGTTGATACTGATATACTGTTCAGACTAAACTGTCTGGAATACTCAAATACGTGCCTAAACATTTTGGGTATACTGCCAAAATGCTGATGCACAATACTATAGGCTGGAGCAACTTATCCTGTAACTTCTTTATCATGTGAGAAGAAAACCATTTACCAGATGCTCATAGCCACAAACTAATTACATGATCTAGTGACTCCTTCAGGAAGAAGTCTTGCACCAGCTAATCATGTAATATAACTAACTTTTAGCAACGACGAATTCTAGTCTTGAACTTGTAGGAGATTCACTAATTTCTTGAGTTCAATACAATTAATCTGTCATTGTGATAGTTGATACCATTATATTGATTGGTCCACTATGAGGAACAAATCAAGACTTGTTGCCGGCACCCGAACCTGAATTCTTGTCTGCGCCTGGTAAATGGAAAGACAATGGCTGCCAACCTGAGGAGTGAGGTGTAATCCACTTCTTGACAGTAATAATCCTATGCAATATCTGAAGAACTTCACCCAGAACAAGATGTTTCAAGCATGAATTTCTCAGAATCATTGCAGCTCGATACCTGTACAGAAATAACTAGTTGCAATCATAGATGACATGCCAAACGAGCCAGAACCTTGAAGAAATTGTTACCTGCATTGCGACGTCATTATTGAAGAGCTGCCACGAAGATCAATTTGTGCAACCGATTGATACTCGCATCAACAATTTGTGCAATCGACATAAATCACTTTGCGAGAGGCGACAAAAAACATCAACAAGCATCAACAAGCAGCGGGCGATACATAAATCAACAAGCATCGACAGAAATCGACAAAAAGCAGCAACAAATTTGCTTCAAGACGACGGGCGAGAGACTGTGCGAGACTACTTCAAGGCGACAAAGAGAGAGAGAGAGAGAGAGAGAGAGAGAGGAGGATGGAGATAGAATGGCATACCTGGGCGAGAGACTGCGCGAAGACGACGGCGAACAAGAGTACGACAGCCGGGTGAGAGGCGAGAGCAGCGGGCGAGAGGTCTGTCTGTGTGAGAGGCGAGTGTGCGAGGGAGATCAGAGAGAGAGAGGAGGGAGATCGGGGAGAGGAGGCGAGAGTAGTTACCTGGACGGAGACAACGAAGACGCGAACACGGACGACAGGCGAAGACGCGGACGACAGAGGGCGAGAGACGAGGGTGCGAGAGCGAGAGACAAGGGGGCGAAGACGGCTAGGGCTTGAGGCGGAAGACCCGTGTTTAGTCGAGGGCAATGATGTCTTCTCGCCTCAAATACCTCCGCTCCAAATCGGTGTACCGAGAATTTTCTCGGTACACCAAAAGAGCTCAAAATTCTGTCCCGAACAGGATTTAAAATCCTGTCCCTACTCATTTTTGCAAAACAAACGGGGGACAAGAGCCGAAATCCAGTCCAGTCCCCCGTTTTTTAACGAAACAAACGGGCCCATGAAGAGTATGGAGGGCCACTTTGTACTTGCAACTTCTCTTTGCAGCTAATCAAACACTTGAAAATGTAAGTTACAAGTCTATTTGCGGGCAACCAAACAGTAAACTATAAATTATATTTATAGATATTTGCTTTTGTATATAAATACTTTTTGCAACGTTTACAAACAGTCAAATAGTAAGATGCAAGTTCTATTAGTTGACATTTATTTTTATAGCTTTTGTATTTATGGACAATCAAACACTCCAAAAGTAAAGTAAATTCTAACAAGAACATCGTATGATTAATCACATAAATGAAAGCTGTTGAGCAAATTAAATTAAGAATATTTGTTTACCTGGATTCGTTTGGTCGTATAACCAAAACTAAACGGGGTCGGGCACGACCGCCGTGCCTAAATCCACCACCCGATATGGCACGTGTTGATCGAGGAATGGTCCAAACTGGATTCCAACAAACTTGACCACGGGCCAGATCTGGATACGGGCCGACACGGTCCATTTCCTAAACCGTTTGGTATAAACCCTAGTTCTAAACCGGGACGTAATATTTAACTTGCCGGCCTTCCCCTGCATACCCTGCGCCGTCAGTTGATACCCTAGCTCGGAAGAAGAAATGGTAACTAATTCGTGTCTTCTCATCTTCTCCTTCACCTGAGCAATCTACATCCATTTTCTATTCAAGTCGAGTTATTTTTTTCATTATTGGATCTAGATGCGGCTCAGATAATTCTTGGAACTCGTCTTTCTTTTGCAAAAAATCATTTTTTTCAACGAATGTCTGATTTTGAACTTTGTTTTTGGCCTTTTCAAAGTTGATTACGAACTTTAATCTGCTATTTTACTGTTCTAGGCCCCAAAGAGAGGTGGAAAGGCGCCCGTCCCGGCAAAAAAGAAACCAGTGAGTTTCCAAAGTGTGTTATTTTTCTTACGTTTTGTGTAATTAGTTGGGTACTGACTGGTGGCGTTTGGATTTCAGGAGAAGGTTGTGAATCCTTTGTTTGAGAAGCGCCCGAAGCAGTTTGGAATAGGTGGGGCATTGCCGCCGAAGAAGGATCTGCACCGTTTCGTTAAATGGCCGAAGGTGGTACGGATCCAGAGGCAGAAAAGGATATTGAAGCAACGGTTGAAGGTTCCTCCGGCTTTGAACCAGTTTACTCGAACTTTGGACAAGAACCTTGGTAATTCAGAACATCTATTCCTTTTCATATTGATGGTATAGTAGATTGTAATAGTACATTTAATCTGGAAAAAAGATTTCTTGCATCAAGTAAAACTTTGAATGGAGTATATATTTATTTGTTGCTATGAGAACTGAGAATTGATATTTTCTGTTGTTTGATCATCTGCTTATCTAGGAACTCATATAAAATCGAGTAAGTTGCCTTGTCAGATATGAATGTAAGGTGTTGCTTGGCTTCTTTTTTGATTGTTTGTTCTGTGGTCATATATTGTGATCAATTGTTATGATCACGTAAACTACTATTCCATTTTTGAAATTTATGTTATTTGATAACCTTGTTTCTTGGATCAGATATATATTTTGGTGAACAGTGATCATGTTTTGTTTTAATTTCAGCTAGGTGATAGGATAATTTAGCTGTTGACTTAAATATGTTTAAGATTTAGGACCAACACAAGTCTTCCAATTTACTTCATTTATCTAATAACTAATTGTAACTACGTCAAATTTAATACTTGAATCATGTGTCAATGATTTGGTTCAATATAATTTCAAGCATCAACTTTGCACTTTGCAGTATGTCATATGATAACCATCAAGTTTTAATTGTTTATCATTGCAATTCACATTTGGTTAATTTAGTTGTCGAACGCAAATGCTCTTATGAGCAACTCAAATCTTCCAATTTCTATTGTTTTACACTTTTTACTGTACCTGTGCTAAAACTAGTACATGGATGTTGTATGTCATTGATTATATTGTTCTTAGTTTGCAGTTTTTGGAGGAGGTGAGGGGAGGGGAGGCCAAAAGGCAAAAATAGTTCCCGTTTCAAATTGGAGTAACTTTGTAGGGAGGCAGGGTAGCTAAAAAATTCTAATGTTTAAGACAAGAAGTGACTCCATCTCAAATTTGAGGAATTTGGAGGGGAGCAGGAGTATCTTAAGGATTTTAATATTTAAGGAAACATACCTGCATTGATTTACATTGTCTTTTGTTAGGGGGTTTCAGGAGGGGATGGGAGGGGAGGTGAGGGGGAAGGGGTAGAGGTAAGTTTGATGACATTTCATGTTTGATTGGAGATGAGAGTGGTTGGAGGCCAAAAGGAAATATGGCTTTGTAGCAAAGTGGAGGAATTTGGAGGGCGGGGGAGATTAGGGCTGTTCATTGGGTCAACCCGACCCAATGAACCCGAGAACCCGACCCAATGAACCCGAGAACCCGACCTGACCTATTTGGGTCGGGTCGGGTAATCGGGTCGAGTCGGGTACAATTTGACCAAACCTGATCATAATCGGGTCAGGTCCCGGGTTTAGAATTTGAAACCTGATGACCTGAGACCCGACCCGATGACTCGATTATTTACATTTTTTAATCATTTTTAAAATATTTATTTTTAATTATTTTTTAATTATTTTAAAAAAATATTGTTAAAAACTTATTTTTTTACCTAAACCGGTAAACCCGACTAACTGACCCGACCCGAACTAGGTCGGGTCGGGTTTGAGAGGTGAAATTTTTTTGGTCCGACCCGATTACACTTGGTTGGGTCGGATTGATTTTTTCCCTAAACCCGACCCATCCCGTGAACACCCCTAGAGGAGATAACTTAAAGTTATAATGTTTGAGGACATCTTTGTCCTTTTTAAACTTATGAAATTCCTTTTGACATCTCTCTCTCTCTCTCTCCAGTCAAACTAGATAATCCTTCCCTCCACTATTTTCTCAATTGATGAACCAAACACAAAAATAGACAAAAACTTCCTTCACCTCCCTTTCCCCAACTTACCTCCCTCCCCTTCCCTTATTTGAACCAAGTATGTACATTTGGATTTGAAAATCAACTATTCTGTATGCTATAGAAGAACACTTTGGTCTAATTCTATGGATTGTCATCGCAACCGTGGATGAAGAGCAATTCTGGAAGTCTGGATTACACATGAAGGAAGATGTTAATATATTTTTTGTTGATTTTTAACTTTATTTGTGTTTGCAACCTATACAATATGCTGTGCTTTGTTGAGCCCTGGTAATTGCCTATTTTCATCGGGAGTCAATTATTTTTCTTCGTTGTGAACACTATTAATAGGTTTGCTCCATTTAATTTTCTCTGCTTTCATTATATTTTGTTAAAATCTTTGAGAACAAGTTAAATTTTTTGATATGAGACATTCATTCTTTCATATTCACCCAAAATTTTCTTCAAAATTTTATCATAAGATAGTAATCAGTTGCCTTTTAACTTTTGATCCAGAATTTTCTGGTCATCATTTCTTCTCAGTTGAATTGCAGATAATTTATTGACTTATTTATTGAATTGACATAATTTTAGTTCAAGGGTTCATTATGAAAGAACAGTCAAATTTTTGCCTTTTTGTATTAAACTATCCTATTCTATTTTCTGCAGCTACAAATCTGTTCAAGATGCTTCTCAAGTACAGGCCTGAAGATCGTGCTGCAAAGAAGGAAAGGCTTCTGAAGAGGGCACAAGCTGAGGCTGAGGGGAAGACTGTCGAAGTAAAGAAACCCATTGTTGTTAAGTATGGGCTCAATCATGTCACTTACCTCATTGAACAGGTTTGTCTTTTTTGTTTCTTTGAGTTCACTATTGCTCATTCTGCTATTAGTTGTCCTCAGTTTAATGTCATTTATCTTCAGAAGCAACTCATTTATCTTCAGTTCTATTTGGATGTAACTTTATTATTGATGTATCTTTTTATAGAACAAGGCACAGTTGGTGGTTATTGCACATGATGTAGATCCAATTGAGCTTGTGGTTTGGCTGCCTGCCTTGTGCAGGAAGATGGAGATCCCCTACTGTATTGTTAAAGGAAAAGCGCGTCTTGGAGCGGTTAGTGATCTCTCATGTTATTGCCATTCTTCCAAAGTTGGATTAGGAAAAAAACATATTCTCAATAGTACTTCCTCATTGATTTTTTGTGTGAATTTATTTATGGCAGATCGTCCATAAGAAAACAGCATCGGTCTTGTGCCTAACTACTGTGAAGAATGAGGACAAATTGGAATTTAGCAAAATCCTCGAAGCCATTAAGGTGAATGTTATATTGTTGTGACTTAGTTAATATCTACATGTAGAATTTTTCCTATACTAAATTGAATATTTGTTTCAGGCGAACTTCAATGACAAGTTTGATGAGATCAGGAGGAAGTGGGGTGGTGGAATTATGGGTTCCAAATCTCAGGCAAAAACTAAGGCCAAAGAAAAAGTGCTTGCCAAGGAAGCTGCCCAGAGGATGACTTAGTGCTTTTGTTGTTTTGTCATTTGATGCTACCATAAATTTATAGTAGGATTTTGCTTCAGTAGGCAGGTGAACAATGTTCTAAAGTTTATGTTGAAAGTCTTATTCATTTGAGTAATTTTGCTTATCCATGTTCCAAATGTTTGCTAATGTTTGCTGAGTAACTTAGTAAATGCTATTATATAAATATCTAAATATTCTCTGCCTATCGTGTCAAGCCATTTTGTGAATAATCTGAAGTAGTGTTTCCCATCTTAGATTTTGTGGTATGATTTTACAGGTCATACAGTTTTTCTGTACCAAGTTCTAGTAAATATTTACTTTTTTGAATTCTGAATGTTCAAGGTATATATTAATTTATCAATAAATATAAAATTATAGACATGTTCTATTTCATTTTTAACATATATTTTATTAAAATTCGAAGTGCCATAATTATTGGTGATGACAATTGACAGTGGTACTTTTTTGGTACTCACATTTATCAACCCACTTAAATCAAATTGTATTCCGACTCATCTTTAAAAGGTTAAACGCTCGTGCCAAGTTTTGGCAGTTGGGAAAATTGTGATAGGCTATGGTCTGTGTCTTTAAGGTTTGGATGCTAATTTTTGTTTAATTTCCACTTAAAGTAATCTAGACGGGTTTTTTCCACCCTGAAAATTTTACCTATTTGATTTTTCTCATCATTTAAAATATTTTCTCAAACAAGAAAAGAATTCAACCTTCTATTTTTTCCTTCTATATATTTTCTAACCAATCCATCCAAATAATGCCCCAAGCGTCATATATTTCTTCTATATGCCAGTGTTGGTTTGATTAAAGTATTGACAAGTACTCGGCCTATCCGGCCCAATAACATCTCGTGCACGATGCTCATCACTCGGCCTATCCTGCCCAATAACACCTCTTGCGCGATGCGCACCACTCGGCCTATCTGGCCTAATAACATCTCGTGCACGATGTGCACCACTCGGCCTATTCGGTCCAATAACATCTCGTCTAAGTTATGAGTTTTACGGACAATGAAAAGATTAATAATCCACCTAAGGATTTCGACTTAGACAACCACCAAACTCCTAAATTTTCTCTCTTTCCCATGTCTCGCGGAATGTCGGTATGCATCCAAAATTTTAGCCATTCTACGTCCAACTTTCTAAATTATTTACTCGAGGGCTATGCCCTCATGTCAACATGTAAAACTTCAACTTCCCTACTGTTCACATGGTTGGACTCCTAATATTTATAGTAAACTAGATAATGTCGCACTAGGCTCGCAATCTGACTCGTTTAATAGGTACAACGACAATTTTAGCCTAATGTACCCATCCATTTCCTACCCGTATACTACTACCCAGGTCACCGTAATAATTTATAAGTTTGTAAAACATAGTGTACATAAAGATAGATAGGTCATATCAGTATTTTACAAAATATACTACTTTCTCAAACAAATAAACCATCTCAGCATGCATGAAAGAAAATTCCAGCATATGATAATTAACTTTACTTAACATCTAATTCACAACATCATGACAATATAATCATGAAACAAAAGCTTATCAATTTGCCCTTAAGGGTACCCTACACCCTTAGGGTCACTCGGCCACACTAGGACGCACAATACGAAGTTTTAAGCATGATATATTACATACAATTCTCGGAATTAATCAGTAATAAAATCAGAAATAATTAGCAAACATAAAAAATGAATTCCTCTAATAGGGCTGGCCCTCCCTAGGATTTGGGGGAATGCCCTAGGGCTACTGTACCCTCACAAACCCCAAAGGGGCTCCCTATAAACCACAATCTACGCATACAACTCGGAGAATCTTAGAACTTGCAAGAAAATACATGAATTTGCCCTAAATTTCAAGAACCTTACACGACAACCCCAAATCATGATCTCTAGGAAATTCTAAGGAGGATCCACTCACCTACAATCGAGATTAAGGGAAGAGAAGGCGTCGACGAAGCCCTGTGATGAATCAAATTCGGCGAAGCTCCGATTCTGGTCACAAGAAGCCACTCAAGTTCTCCTTCTCCACTCGCCTCCTTGGGATGTGTGCGGCTCCTCCTTGGAGCCATACAGTCCTAGGTGAAATTTTATCATATTTTTTAAGCCAAAAGACCATTTTGCCCCTCTCCACTTAAGTCGACCCAAATCGCTGAAAATGAGTAGGATTGGAGCTCCGATCGGGCCCTCGGACTCAGCTTGAACCCAACTAGTTTTTTGCACATAAATAAACTCACAATTAAGGGAAATTCCAAGGTGCAAGGGTCTCACCTTAAGTTATGTGCTACCGCTCAACTCCACATGCGTCGTTGTGTGCCACGATCAATTCGTCGAAATCAATACACGCAATATATTATTAAAATTTTCAGTGGGTATTACAATCTTTCCCGCTTAAAAAAAATTCGTCATCGAGTTTAGGGGTAAAAAGGAACTTACCAACTCAATGACTAAGGATATTTTTCCATCATATCCTGCTCCAACTCCCAGGTCGCCTCCTGACCCGAATGGTGCTCCCAACGAACCTTTACCAATGGGACTTCTTTGGACCTCAGTTTTTTGACCTGCCTATCCAGAATCTCCACGGGCCTCTCTTCGTAAGAGACCTCCGCGTCTACCTCAACAGCGGTGGGCTCCAACACATGAGGGTTATCTCTGACATACCGCTTCAGCATGGATACGTGAAATACGGGGTGAACCCTGTCCATGCTAGGATGCAACACTAGCCCATACGCCATTGCCCCTTTTCGAATAAGAATGGGAAATAATTCGATGAATCTGGGGCCCAATTTCCTCCGCTTGCCAAATCTCACAACCCCCTTCATAGGGGATACCTTGAGGAACACCAAGTCCCTAACTGCACACTCCAGGTCTCTTGCTCTGCCATCAGCATACATCTTCTGTCTACTCTGGGCTGCCAATAGATGGTCCTTAATCACTTTCACTTTTTCCACAGCGTCCTGCACCAAGTCTGGTCCCAACATCTGTACCTTGCTCGCCTCAAACCATCCCACTGGCGACTGACACCTATGCCCACAGAGGGCCTCAAACGGGACCATGCTGATGCTACTATGGTGGTTGTTGTTATAGGCAAACTCTACCAATGGTAAGTGCCTCTCCCAACCATCCTCAAAGTCCAAAGCGCATGCCCGCAACATGTCCTCCAGTGTCTGGATAGTCCTCTCTGACTGCCCGTTAGTTTGTGAGTGGAAGACTGTGCTAAATCGGACCTGAGTACCCAAGGCTTCCTGAAAGGACTGCCAAAATCTGGCGGTGAACTGAGTGCCCCTGTCTGATATGATCATCATCGGAATCTCATGGTAAGCCACTATCCGGTCCAGAAATAGCCTGGCATATTGCTCGATCAAGAAGGTCGTCTTGACCGGAATAAAGTGCCGATTTGGTTAGCCAGTCGACCACAACCCAAATGGAGTCATGACCTCCTCTCGACCTTGGTAACCCGGTCACAAAGTAGTGATCTTCTCCCACTTCCACTCAGGTACATCTAGATTCTAAAGCAACCCCGCAGGCCTCAAGTGCTCTGCCTTAACCTGCTGACATGTCAAGCACTTGGATACATACTCGACCACCTCCAGCTTCATTCCTTTCCACCAATAGTGCTACCATAGGTCACGATACATCTTTGTGGCCCTCGGATGCATGGTGTACGAAGAGCGGTGGCCAGTCTCGAGTACTTGCCTCTTCACCTATGCTATATCTGGCACCATAATCCTGTCCTCAGTGGCGGATCCACCGTAGGCCCAGTGGGGGCAGTGGCCCCCACTAAAATATTTTTCTTTTCTTAAAAAACTTTGGATGGTCCCCACTAGTTATTGTATAAAGCATGAAATTTATTAACTTTTAATTATTTTAGGCACAGTGTCGTTACCAACTTACCGTCAAATCTTTTATCTTGGCAATTAATGTGTCGTGTGTGCCATGCAATTGTCATGCATAGGCTGCACAGTGCTCAACTCTCACAACTTACAAGTCAAACTTAGGAATTCACACTCCCACTGCTCCATCGCTCGCCTTCACAGTGAGCTCGCTGCCGTCTGCCGAGTGCCACCTAACTTGCTCGCTGCCGCTCGTCGCTCGGTGCTCACTCCGTCGTGTGCTGCTCACCTTCACAGCTCGCTGCCGCCTGACTTACTCGCCAGCGTCGTCGCCGTTCGTGGCTCACCTTCACAACTCGATGCTCGCCTTCACTTGCTCACTGTCGTTTGCCGTCTGACTTGCTCGTTGCTACCTTCACAACTCATCGCTCAGCGCTTGCTGCCGTTGACTTGCTCGTTGCCGGCTTCATAGCTCGTCGCTAGTTCTGTCGCTCGGTGCCGCTGTCGCTCGGCGCTTGCTGCTGCTATCGCTCGGCGATTGCTGCCATCGCTCGGCGCTTGCTGCCACTGTCGCTCGTCGGATCGCCTACAATCTCCGCCGGGTTACCGACATCGTACGATATTTTTAGTTTATTCATTGTTACTTTCTTCGGATGGTAAGACCAATATTTTTATTTCATTCAATATTAATTATTTTGTTGTTATTAATTTTTGTATTTTCAGCATTATTAATTATTTCAATATTTATCTTTTGTTTTCTTGCTGATTAAATTGATTGAAAAAATTATGGAAAGTTTTTTTAAAAGAAAATCAATAGATAATCATTCTAGTTTCGAAAATAAAATACAACCTCAATGCAAAAAAGAATACCTAGAAATTGACTTAGAAAATCTTCCCGCCAGTCCGACTAAACAAATGAAAATATCTGAGTATCATCCTAATCAAAGGGATGAAATTCGACGAGCTTATCTTCAAAAGGGTCCGTGTCAGCCAAGAGAGCATGACTTTCCAAAAAGAAAATTTGGGAATTCATTTAGACGTTTTAATCTTGTATGGTTTAATGAGTTTGGTAATTGGTTAGAGTATAATATATCTAAGGATGTGGCTTTTTGTTTATGTTGTTATCTTATGGGACATCAAGCTGAAGAGCAGGGTGGTGGTGATGCATTTACTGTAGAAGATTTTACAAATTGGAAAAAGAAAGATATATTAGGAGTCCATGTTGGAGTTGGTCCTAATAGTGCTTATAATCAAGCATGGAAAAATTGTGAGGCATTAATGAATCAAAAACAACATATAGAAGTTGTCGTTTGTAAGCAATCTGATCAAATGGATAAGGACTATCGAATATATTTGACAACATTGATTGATTGTATTCGATTTCTCCTACGCCAGGTATTGACATTTCGAGGACATGATGAGTCAAAAGATTGAAATAATCAAGAATTTTTTTTTGAACTTGTTCATTTTCTTGTAAATCATAATGAAAAATTTGATCAAGTGTTAAAAATGCTTGTGGGAATCTAAAATTGATAATACATGATATACAAAAAGATATTGTAAATTGCGCTACTAGTGAGACAACTAAAGCGATAATTGATGATCTTAGTGGTGATTTTTTTGCTATTTTAATTGATGAATCGCGTGTCATTTCAATTAAGGAGTAAATGTTAGTTGTTTTATGTTATGTTGACAAGAAAGGAGACGTAGTTGAGCGTTTTCTTAGTCTTGTTCACATATCTAGTACCACCGCAATATCGATGAAAAATGCATTAGAATATTTATTTGCAAAATATCAATTAAGTATATCAAAAATACATGGACAATGCTATGATGGTGCTACTAATATGCAAAGCGAATTTTATGGTCTTAAAAGTCTAATATTAAAAGAAAATGAATGTGCATTTTATATTCATTGTTTTGCTCATCAATTACAATTGACACTTGTAGCCGTTGCAATAAAACAAGTTGAAGTTTCTTCTCTTTTAACTTTGGTTGCAAATTTAACAAATATGGTTGGAGTTTCACCTAAGCGACAAGAAATTCTTCGGAATAGTCAAACAAAAAAACTCATACAAGCATTCGAAAATGGTGAAATATTTATTGGGCGTTGATTAAATCAAGAAACAACACTTAAAAGAGCAGGAGATACTTGTTGGGGATCATACTATTTAGCATTGTTAAGTTTGATTAATTTGTTTTCTTCTACTATGGATGTTCTTGAGATTATTGAAACTGATGGTATCAATTTAGATCAAAGAGGTCAAGCACGTAATTTGTTAAGTGTAATGCAATATTTTGAATTTATTTTCACTTTGCACTTGATGAAGAACATTTTAGGAATTACTAATGATTTATCTCAAGCGCTAGAAAGAAAAGATCAAGACATTGAGAATGCAATGTCATTAGTAAAAATATATAAACGAAGATTGCAATTAATGAGAGATGAAGGATGGAACACTTTATTGGATAAAGTTTCTCTCTTTTGTAACAAACATGAGATAATGATCATCCTAAATATGAATGATATTTTTGTACTTCCTGGACGACCAAAATGAAAATTGGAAAAAATCTCAAACTTACATCATTATCAGATTGAGTTATTTTATCAAGTGATTGATAGACAACTTCAGGAACTCAACAATAGGTTCACAGAGACAAATACTGAATTACTTCTTTCAGTGGCAAGCTTAAGTTCAAAAGATTATTTTATTTCATTTGATAAACAAAAATTGATACAGTTTGCAAAATTTTATCCAACTGAACTTTCCACTCTAGATCTTATGATTTTAGATGATCAACTTGAGAATTATATTTTAGATGTCCGCTCAAATGATAAATTTTTAAACTTGAATATGATCGTTGACCTTTTTGTAGAGTTAGTTGAGACAAGAAAATATATAGTCTACCCATTGATGTATTTACTTTTAAAGTTAGTATTGATTCTTCATGTGGCAACAACAAGTGTTGAAAGAACTTTTTATACTATGAATTTTATAAAAAATAAACTACGTAATCAGATGGGAGATATCTCCCATCTGATTAATCAATTATGTAAAATTAATTTAATTAATCAATCTTTAAAGGCCACGTATACTGAGTTGGTGACCAAGCGGGGAGGTGATCCTGTGCAACATCAGCTTGATGTTGACGCATGGATGCAGGTGACAGGAGTCGACCACGGTCGTGTATATGGCATTGGCACCACGACCCACGCACGGACGTTGTTGCAGCCACATGGTGCGGGGTCGTCTGCCTTCACCTCTTCCATCGCTGGTCCATCAACATCACATGCAGGCCAGGATCGATTTGCAGCCTTAGAGGCTTCGCACGCAGAATTACAGGTTTCTCATGCACGCCTCATTAGTAAGGTGGCCGCTATGAGGGAGTACATGACACGTATTGCTTCTTCCATGCCAGGTGCTCCGCCCCCCCGCCTCCCTTGTCATTCGACCCGACGCCAGCTGATGCACTCCCGACGCAACCCCTCTCCTCGCCGCATCATGATTGATGTACTTTATTTTCTATTTTGATGTAAACATATTTTGATACGATGTAAATATTACATTTTGATATAAATATGTATAAACATTATAATTTGATGTACGTCTTGAATATTCCCTCGTTGTGGCACCATTTTGATATAATTTGATATCTTGTATATTCTCTTGTTGTGGCATTGAATTTTGATATAATTTGATGTTAAATATTGTAAACAGGCATTTTTTTAAAAAAATATTATTATATATATATATTTTTTAAAATACACATTTGCGATGGCTGTGCAACCGCTAGCCATCGCAAAAGGTATATCTAACTAGTCGCCAAATCGATCGCAGTTACAAATTGCGACCATTATACGACGGCAACACGGTCGCACAATCGTCGCATATATCATATTTGTGACGGTTATAGTGGTCGCAATACCGTCGCCAATGTAATATTTGCGATGGTCAAAGAAGGTCGCAGATGTCACGCGACCACATTCTGCGACCGCTTTGTGCCGTCGCATAGCAGTCGCAGAATATTATCATTTGCGACCGCTGTTTCTACTGTCATACATTTTCTGCGACAAGATCTTTTGCTACCGCCCTTTGCGACCGTGAAGTGCCATCGCAGAAGGTCTTTAGCGACCATTTTGCGACGGTATAGTCCGTCGCAGATAGCCCATTTTTTAGTAGTGGATGAATGGTTAAATGATTGTTTAGTTAAATATATTGAGAAAGAAGTATTTGACAACATTGATAACAAAATTTTTTTGCAACATTTTCAAAACATGAAGACTCGTCGAGGTCGATTATCAAAATTAGCTTAAACTTGAAGTCTTAAAATTTTATGTATTAGTTTGCCCCCAATAATAAAATTTTCTAGATCCACCACTACCTGTCCTAGAACCTGAGGACATCCTCTACATCTAACCAGAATCCATCATCCGCATCCCCTCTCTCTACAAAGTCTCTGGTCAACGCGCAAAATGCATCTTCTTTCTTCGCTGATCGAAGCATCTCTAACAGAGTATACCGCACTCGCAAGTGCGCCACCAAGTCACCAGTGATAAACACATAAATCACAGACCTGCCATCCAAGCAGGCTGCCAACTCTCTAGCCAGAGGTCTCCTCTCAACTGCCAAGTGTGCAAGACTGCCCATGGACTTCCTACTCAAGGCGTCAGCCACAAGTTCGCCTTTCCAAGATGATACAATATGATGCAATCATAATTCTTAAGCAGCTCAAGCCATCTCCTATGTCTCAAATTCAGCTCCTTTTGCGTGAGCAGACACTGAAGGCTCTTGCGATTTGTATAAATTTCACGGGCCTCGCCATACAAGTAATGGCGCTAGAGCTTTAAAGCAAACACCATCGCCGCCAACTCCGGCCAAATCATGTGTCGGGTAATTATTTTCATGGGTTTTCAGCTGCCGCGACACATAGGCAATGACTTTGCCGTACTGCATAAGGACACACCCAATCCAACTCTCGAGGCGTCACAGTATACGACAAATCCCCCCGATCCCAACGGCAAGGCAAGAATATGTGCCGACGACAAGCAGTCCTTGAGCTTCAGAAAGCTCTCCTCACCTCTGTCATCCCAGACAACGGCCAGGGGAGCCGCAGTTCGAGAAAATTTCTCCACGAACTTTTGGTAGTACCCGGCCAAACCCAAGAAGCTACATATCTTAGATACACTAGCCGGCCTCTCCCAATTCCACACAGCCTCAATCTTGGCGGGGGTCCACTTTTACCCCCTCTTGGGACACCACATGGCTTAGGAATCCAATGCTCTCCATCCAGAACTTGCACTTGGAGAACTTGACATAAAGCTGATGCCTCCTGAGAGTCGTCAGAACCATCCTCAAGTGCCAGGGGAGCCGTAGTTCGGGAAAATTTCTCCACGAACTTTCGATAGTACCCGGCCAAACCCAAGAAGCTACATATCTTAGATATGCTAGCCGGCCTCTCCCAATTCCGCACAGCCTCAATCTTGGTGGGGGTCCACTTTTACCCCCTCTTGGGAAACCACATGGCTTAGGAATCCAATGCTCTCCATCCAGAACTTGCACTTGGAGAACTTGACATAAAGCTGATGCCTCCTGAGAGTCGTCAGAACCATCCTCAAGTGCTCACAGTGCTCCTCTTTGCTCCGAGAATACACCGGAATATCGTTAATGAAGACGACAACAAACTTATCTAAATACTCCTTGAATACATGGTTCATCAGGTCCATAAAAGCAGCAAGTGCATTCGTCAGCCCAAACAACATGACCAAAAACTCGTAATGTCCATATCTCGTTCGAAAAGCTATCTTAGGCACATCATGATCCTGGATCTTCAGCTGATGGTATCCAAACCTTAAGTCAATCTTGGAGAACCATTGTGCCCCTTGCAGCTGGTCGAACATGTCATCAATCCTCGACAACGAATATCGGTTCTTCATGGTAACCTTGTTCAGTTGCCTATAGTCAATGCATATCCGCATGGACCCGTCCTTCTTCACAACGAAGAGAACTGGAGCTCCCCACGAGGAAACACTTGGGCGAATGAAGCCCAAATCCAAGAGCTCCTACAGCTAGCCCTTGAGCTCCCTCAGCTTGGTCGACGCCATCCGGTAAGTGGGAATGGATATTAGTTCCACCCCGGCTGCAACTCAATGCAGAATTCAATCTCTCTGTCAAGTGGCAACCCTAAAAGTTCCTCCGAGAACACGTCAGGGAACTCACTGATCATCGGAGTCTCTCTGAACTTTCTAGCTGCCCCTCCAGATTCCTCGGCCATCGACACAAAAGCCATAAAAGACTAGCAACCTCCACAGAGTAATTTTTGAGCCTTCAGGGCTGAAATCACCCTACAAGGATCTTCTTTCCCATCACCTTGGAAGATGAACTGCAACAACTCGAGCTCAGTGAAAATGTATGTCTTAGCCCTGCATTCTACCTTCGCGTAATGGTGGTCAGCCAATCCATGCCCAGAATAATATCTAACTCTTGCGACGGGAGTGAATCCAAGTCAGCTGCCAGCAGGTGACCGCAGACATAGACTTCGCAATCCCGAAAGACCGACTCAGCCACGGCCACATCGCCCGTAGGCGTTGACACCACTAACGGTGCCTCCAGTAACTCTTTCTCTTTCCACAAGAGGGGTGCAAAAGAAGCAGATGAAAATGAATAGGTGACTCTTGGGTCAAATAGAACATAAGCATTAGCAGAACAAATTGAAAGTGTACCTGCTACCATAGCATTCGATGCCCCTGCGCCGGCTGGTGTAAGAGAGAAAGCTCGGGCATGAACCTTCCATGAACTACTCAGCCATTGCCCTCTGGCCTGTGTTTGACTCCTCTAACCCACTAAAACTGCGGACACTGGTGCCTTACCTTGAGACTGGGCTATCCTCTGACCTCCACTGGCCGGATAGTCCTTCTTGTAGTGCCCAAACTGGCCGCATCCGAAGCAGACATTCGTACAGCCGTAGCACACACCCCAGTATCATCTACCACATTGACCACAAGACGACGGTGCCTCAGATTTCTTCTGCACAGATGTGTCCCCTGTCACTGCCCTCTGCGTTGGACTCGACCTTGAGCTTCCTCTGACCATACATTGCCCTTTGCTCGCCTGCTGGCTGGCCTCACGACAATGCCCTCAGAATAGCCCTGTCGCTCTCCTGGTCCATGAGATTTGGATCTCTTCCTCGAGTGCCCCTTAGGTCACTCTAAAGGTACTAAAGGTTCCTTCCGCATAGCCTCGTCAATAGCCT
This sequence comes from Canna indica, assembly GCA_034359265.1. NCBI lineage: Eukaryota > Viridiplantae > Streptophyta > Magnoliopsida > Zingiberales > Cannaceae > Canna > Canna indica. The sequence goes on from CP136892.1 coordinate 21,637,624, forward strand.
CAGCAAATGATGTGCCCTTAGTGTAATGAATCAAATGGCCAATCTGCGGCCGCAATCCCTCGACAAACCTCGTGACCCTGACCGTCTCTGTAGCTACCAGGGTAGTGGTAGCGAGACAGCCGAGTGAACTCCATCTCATATTGCTGGACTGTCATACTGCATGTCTGAAGAAGCTACTCAAACTCCCTTGCCCACCTCTCGTGGAACTCCTGGGCAGGTACCACTCTAACACCGTGGCTTTAAACTCGTCCCATGTAGGAGATGGTGTAATTACCCCCCTACGGGCCCTCCATGCATGGAACCACTCCTTTGTCGGTCCTCTCATATGTAGTCCTACCATATGTGCTACTGCCTCAAATGAACATCCCAGCACCTCACAGAGCTCGTAACAACCACTCAGGAAGTTGGTGACCTCCACTAATGGATCGATGCCAGTAAACTCTAGGGGCCTCAACCTGACAAACTTTAGGTACAGAACCTCGTGTCCTGCAGTCTCATGACGGTATGATGCCCTAACTGTTGGTGGTACTGGCCCCTCAGTCTCTTGAGCCACTAGTGCAACCAACTCGGGTTGAGGCTACTACTGCCTCATCTCTCGCTCCCTACGAGCTCCTTAGTCAACTCGGCCACTTGAGCCTCTAACTGAGCCACTCAGGGGTCCTGCTCTGCCCTCTCCTGGGCTAGGTGTGCGGGCCCCAATCGTAGTGCGGCCCCTATCTCGGCCTCGGCTCCGACCCCTCTGGCCTATAGAATTACTACTGCTATCGCTCATCACTGCCTCATCTTGAGCCTCCATCGCTATAAGGAAAGCACAAAATATTGAATTAAATACACTTCTAATATTATGCAGTGATCATACGTACTGTTGCTCATGCGCGTAGTCTCCGTAGCTCAGTTTCGTGAAATAGAACACACCGTAAACTGACATACTAACACCTATGTATACAGTACTCTATGTTCTAATGACATAGTCAGGACCTAACCACATGCTCTAATTCCACTTTGTCACTCCCCGAAATCAGGTCACGCGACCGACTAGAGTGCGGACAGACACCCCGAAGCCTAAACCAAACAATAATATGATTCATGCATTATAACAAAAAATAAGGTGCTATTACATAAACGTAAAAATTCACGTAGCAACTCATTAACAAATCAAGAAGAAACTACATGTCCAAGTACGCTAGTGCATGAATTTAAACGTTAAACAATTACAAATTCAAGCACACTAAATGTATTTAATATACTCATGTCCAACTTGACTCGACTAGACTATGTCAATTGGTTTTAGGAGACTGCCACCGGCGTCTCCGAGATCACCACCGGAGTCTGCCGCCACCAACCGCCACCATAACGCTCTGCAAAATAGTATACATAAAAGAGGGTGAGTTCAAAGAACTCAGTGAGTGGCCACCTCGACCATCACCAAGCTGAATCATATTAGATAAGTAATGCAGTAAATAATTCTGAGTTTAGGTACGAGAATAAAAGAATATGCATCACATTGCGTCAATGACCTGTGCGCTAAGCGCGCCACACATTCAATTGTTGGCCTAAGGTTTTCAACCTTGGTCACCATCTTGATTTTGATGATAACAAACTTATTCTAATGAATTTATCAAGTGTTTGATCTCAGGTTGAGGTTACGATCGCGCGCGAAGTTCGTTCGGAGAAATACAAAAAAATCGGCAAAAATGGATCCCTTGTCGATTGAGTAGAAAATCTAGAGTTAGGAATAGATTTCATGTAATATGGCTCTAGGATTGTATCCCAAGCCAAATTATAATGTTATCCAAGTCCAAACTTGGTAACGTAACCCGAAAATGAAGCACGCAAGAAGTTGAGAACCACTCATAACCCGAAAACGTAACCCGAAAACTCGTAACCCAAAAAATTGCCCGTTGGATGCCCTAGCCGAGTGAGGGATTAAAAATACCACTCATAAACCTCCTCCCAATTGTTGAGAACTTCATTGAGCATATCCTGAGAGATTACAAGCCTAAAGGAGTTGATTTAAAATCCTAATCTCCTTTTCCACACTCTCAATCCCTCCTCACTTCATCAAGCTTGGTCTTCACTGAGAAATCCATACTCGAAGCCTTGAAGTGCTCGGAGGAGACGGTTGGAGCTACATCAAGTATTGTTTTATATTTAAGATCTATTTATATTGTTTTCATCTTTCTTTGTATCAATTTTTAGGGTAGCTTGCAAGGTGTGCGTGTAAACACCTTGGTGTCTTGTAGATTGTTGTTTTTGCTAGAGAATAGGTGTTGAGGCTCGCCTCTAGGGTTGAGGAAGTCCTCATTGTATTCTTAGAAAAACTATCAATCTATGAAGTGTTAAGGTTAGAAATTCTTGGTGAGGAGCTAAGGTAGTGGAGTAGGCGGTGTTGGCCGAACCACTATATATTTCGTGTTTGCATCGCTATCTTGATTGCTTAATTTGATTTTTGCTTGTGCTTGATATAATTGTGATTGCATCTAGTCACACTAAGAATCAAGTAACTTGAGTCAGGTAGTTGAGTTGATTAAAATCGAAAAAGAATTCAATTAATCATAAAAGTAGATACACACTATTCAACACCTCTTCTAGTGTGGGTATTCGCCCAACATCAATAACCTGAATCGACCCACTTGGAATTATCCTCTACATACCCATTCACAACTTATGGAGTACTCGCTAGGCCGACCACCCCAGCAAGTCTCCCAACTCGGGCTCACTAATCCAGGAAGGCCCTCTAGCATCAGCGCCCAAAACTCGGTCGGAAAGGCCCTTCGACCTGTGTCCCTTGGGTTTGTCGTCAGCATGGTGCACCAACGCACGTCTCGACCCATAAACACTCGTACGCTAGGTGTACCACTCAGCCCAATACGACCCAATATCATCTCGTTCGCGATGCGCACCACTCGGCCTATCCGGCCCAATAACATCTCGTGCGCGATGCGCACCACTCGTCTTATCCGACCCAATAACATCTTGTGCGCGATACATAGCACTCGGCCTATCCGGCCCAATAATATCTCATGCGCGATGTGCACCAGTCAGCTTATCTGATCGAATAAAATCTCGTGCGCGATGCGCACCACTGGGCCTATCTTGCCCAATAACATCTCTTGCGCAATGCGCACCACTTGGTCTATCCGGCCTAATAACATCTCGTGCGCGATGCGCACCACTCGGCCTATTCGACCCAATAGCATCTTGTCTGAGTTATGAGTTTTATGGACAATGAAAAGATTAATAATCCACCTAAGGATTTCGACTTAGAGAACAACCAAACTCCTAAATTTCCTCTCTTTCCCATGTCTCGTGGAATGTCGGTCCGCATACAAAATTTCAGCCCTTCTATGTCCAAATTTCTAAATTATTTACTCGAGGGCTATGTCCTCATGTCAACATGTAAAAGTTCAACTTCCCTACTGTTCACATGGTTGAATTCCTAATATTTACAATTAACTAGAGAATGTCGCACCGGGCTCGCAACCCAACTCGTTTAATAGGTACAACGACAATTCCAGTCTACTATACCAATATGTTTCATACTCATATACTACTATTCAGGTCATTGTAATAATTTCTAAGTTTGTAAAACATAGTATACATAAAGATTGATAGGTCATATCAGTATTTTACAAACTATTCTACTTTCTCAAACAAATAAACATCTCAACATGCATGAACGAAAATTCCAGCAACTATGAAAATGTCAACATATGATAATTAACTTTACTTAACATCTAATTTACGACATCATGGCAACATAATCATGAAACATAATCATGAAACAAAAGCTTACCCATTTGCCCTTAACCCTACACCCATAGGGTCACTCGGCCACACTAGGCCACAACAATACGAAGTTATAAGCATGATATATTACATACAATTCTCGGAATATTTAATCAGTAATAAAATAAAAAATAATTAGCAAACATCAAACATGAGTTCCCCTAATAGGGCCGGCCCTCCCTAGGATTTGGGGGCATGCCCTAGGGTTGCCATAACCTCCCAAACCCCAAAGGGGCACCCTACAAACCACAATCTATGCGTACAACTCGGAGAATCTTAGAACTCGCAAGAAAATACATGTATTTGCCCTCAATTTCAAGAACCCTACGCGGTAGCCCCAAATCATGATCTCTAGGAAATTTTAAGGAGGATCCACCCACCTATAACCGAGATTAAGGGAAGAGAAGGCTTTGACGAAGCCCCGCTACGAATCAAATCCGGCGAAGCTCCGATTCCGGCCACAAGAAGTCACCCGAGTTCTTCTTCTCCACTTGCCTCCTTGGGATGCGTGCGGCTCCTCCTTGGAGCCGTACGGTCCCAGGTGACATTTCATTATATTTTTTAAGCTAAAAGACCATTTTGCCCATCTCCACTTAAGCCGACCCAAATCGCTCAAAACAAGTCCGATTCGAGCTCCGATTGCGCCATCCGACTCGACTCGAACCCAACTAGATTTTTGCACATAAATAAACTCATAATTAAGGGGAACTCCAAGGTGCAAGGGTTTCACATCAAGTTATGTGCTACCGCTCAACTCCACACGCGCCGTTGCGCACCACGATCAACCCGTTGAAATCAATACACACAAAATACTATTAAAATTTTCAGCGGGTATTACAAAAGGTCCAAGAAGACAGGCAGAAAAGGCGAAGATCGTAGTCGCCGTGAACGAGACAATAGTCGAGCGTCAAGATCACCACCCCGCCCAAATGCCCTATATGAAAGGTACACTCTTGAACACCAAAAAGGAAACAATCCTTCGCGAAATCTATGATTTAAAGCTCCTTAGGCATCCTGCCAATGCCGGGAAGCAGAATCTGTCGCCCAACGTCGACATGAGCAAAAAATGCGCCTTCCACAACACCTACGGGTACACCACTGAAGACTACGTAGTACTCGGAGACCAACTTGAGGACCTGGTCCATGCAGGATGCCTCGACAGATATATCAACCTCCTAAGGGAGGGTGGTCGAAGCAGGAGCTGAGACCACCGACGTCGGAGCCGAAGTCGGACGCCTCCGAACCCCCACTTAGGCCAAAGAGAAAACAATCGAGCCGACTGCTCGGGAAACAAACTCCAAGGAGTCATTGATTACATTATTGGCGAATTTGCAGGAGGCTAGAATCAAGCTCGGCTAGAAAAAGATCTCTTCGAGCAATCATGGCGGTCGATAACACCACTCGCTCACATCGGTCCGCCTCTAAAAACTCCATAATACCGTTCTATGAATCTGATTTCCATGGAATTGACCAAAATCTACATGACCCGATCGTAATTTCTGTGATCGTAGGAAATTTCATTGTGAAAAAGGTCTTGGTGGATCAAGGTAGTTTGACCGACATCCTCCTCTACTCTACCTTCGAAAAAATACAGTTGACTAAAGCCTCACTCACACCCTGTAAGGGAGACTTGGTGGGTTTCTCGGGAGAGAGCGTCGACGTTGTTGGCGAAATGGCGACACTAGAGGGGGGGGGGGGTGAATAGTGTGTTTACTATACGATTCGCCTAAATTCACTTTTAATCATTTACTTAATTAGTTTTGGCAATATGCAATTCGATGATTTTATATGCGGAAGCAATAAATGATTTAGCAATTAAAGAAAATAAGAAATCAATGCAAACACAAGATTTATAGTGGTTCGGCCCCAATGCCTACTCCACTATCTAAGCACCCCGCTTAGGATTTCCAAACTAGTTTTACTAGATTAATTTACGTTTTCCTTACACACGAGGACTTTTCACCGAAGAGACGCACTCTCGACCTAAGGCACTTCCACACCCGGAAGTCACCACCTTCTTATCGAGAGTCCTCTTCCACCTTAACCCTAAGGGACAACTAAACTAATCATAGTAAACACTACGTTTAATTACACAGGTGGCTTTACTCCTTCTATACCAAGGATACCACTTTCCACACACAAGACCAAACACTTGGTCTTCACACACACAAATAAAAATACAGTTTGAATAACAGATAAAAAACAATCAAAAGAGCTAAATAATAAAACCAATGGAAAGAGCTCTTTTGCAAGCCTTTGGTGCCTTCAACTCTTCAAGGGATGAGCTTGATCAAAACACGAGTTGAAGCAGCAGTTGGCGCTTGAGAAAGGTTGTCGCGGAAAGAAATAGGGCGCACTGCAATCACTCTTTGGAAGGCTTAAATCCCTTCTTAAATGCTCAATAAAGTCTGCAAGATTAAGGGAAGAAGAAAAAATGATGTATATGAGGGTGTATTTATACCCTCGTGAAGAAACGACTGCTCAACGGATAGAAAACTATTCATTGCAGACCGCCGGTCGAATGGTCGGTCGACCGACTGGTTGACCGGTCCTTCGACCGCTGCAATTCTCCCTGTGGTCGGTCGACCGACGGGTCGACCGCCGAGACGCAAATTTCGCGATCCGCCATCCGATCGACCTGTCGGTCGACCGACACGATCTTGCATCTTTGGATTATATGCAGGTCGGTCGACCGCCAAGCTACTGCCCATTTTGGGCTTTGGTCGGTCAATTGCCCGGTCGACCGTCCAACGCAAGAAACTTGCGATTTCATTTTTGGTCGATCGATCGGTCGATCGACGCAAGCTGCGTCTGCAGCTAGCCTCAGTTCGGTCGACCGCTAGGACTACTGCCCATTTCTTACCCTATTCGGTCGATCGACCGATCGAACTTAGGCTGAGTTTATTTTTCAGCCGATTTCTTCCGCGCTTCGTTTCCGGGTTCCGGCTTTCAACGCGCATAATCTTGGATAGCTCTCATGTGAACTTTGAGCCCGTCCAATGTGACTTTGGTGCACACGTCGATCTTCGAGAAACTTTCCGGGACGAACCCGAGCACGACGATCAATGTCCTTCCGATTTCCGATTTCTTCAGATATTTTCTATCGAGGACATCGAACGCTAATTGATATGGAACCTGGAACATATTCTAAATGAAATATTTAGTTCCATATTTGTTATCATCAAAACCATCAAAACCGAGATTAAGGCTAAAGGTTGAAAACCTAAAGCCAACAATCTTCCCCTTTTTGATGATGACAAACATCCTTAAGAAAATATATAATCATTAAAGCACCAGGATATCAACTAAGGGATTTCTTCCCCTATCAACATGCATATTTATATAATTAAACTCCCCCTATCTATATGCATGGATTTTCTATATTTTCCTCCCATTTACTTATAATTTTCTCCCAATTATACCTATACTCTTCTCCATATTTTAACTATACATTTCTCCCCCTTTTGACATCAATCAAAAAGGGCAAGAAAGATCAATCTAATCAAAGGGATGACACAATTATTTTTTAGTTGAGACTCTAAGGAGTATTTTTCATGAAACATGAAAATCTCAACCAAGGGTTGGAAAACAAATAATTTGATATGAAACAAAGACATACATGATAAAAGAATGATAGATACAATTCAACACTCAATCATGCATGTACTCAAGTATGAATGTATTCATATCTTTTTCATGATATTTTTAGATTTCATTCAAACTGTCAAACTACCAAGATATGGTCATTTAACTCATGTATTAAGTTTGAAGTGAAACTAATGTGATTTGATCTAATTATGAACTTAACACATTTTTATTTGAAATAAGCATGAAAATATGAAGGTGCTAAGTCTCAAGTTTTGCTATCTACTCATGTTTTTTCAAACTTAGGCATCGAGACATTAAACATGAGATAATGTAAGTCTATGAATTAAGTTTGGGCTTAAGATAAAATTTTTAAGTTATTTTGTTGACTTAGGTCAACCTATACTTCAAGATTTCAAAAATCACACTTTTAAGTTTATACAAGATCATATTTTTGATGAAAAACTTTTGAAACCAATTTTTGGATGAAAGTTTTGATACCAAATATTGAATGGTCATTTAAAATGCATGTATCATGATTGAACTCAAAATGAATTTTCTAAGTTCATTTTTCATCCTATATTGATTTTAATGAAAACACTAGATATTTCTAGCTATCATTCAAGAATTTAAAATCAATCCTAGAAATGATTTTACTCAATCAATGGTGTGAATGATATTAGAAACATAATCAAAATGGTATACACACACTTTCATTTGAAGTTTTTGAAGAAATTTCAAAGTATCGGAAAGATTGATATTTCAAGAATGATGATACTTTGTGTTTTGAAATCCAACTTTAAAAATTCACTTTAAATCCGATTCTTGATGAAACTTTTTGAAATTTTTACTGATGAAACTAGATTTTTCAATGAATGTGCAGCTTCAAGAATCATCTCAAAATTACTTTTCTATATTTTTTTTAGAAATAACTGAAATTGGTGATACTAATTGTTGAACAAATGACAATTCCATAATTTTCCAGTTATTTTCAAAGAATGCTTAGTTTTCATTCAAATTTTTATGACACCACATAATGGTCATGTAAAGAGTGTATGCCAAGTTTGAGATGAAAATTATATTCTTAAGTCAAGATATTAACCTAGCATGGTTTCATTCAAAACTAAGCTAGTTATCATGAAACTTGCTAAGTTTCAATCTTAACATTTACTCATGATTTTTCAAATTTAAACATATGGATACTTAACATGAATAAATCTAAACATGTTTCTCAAATATGAATCATAAATGAGACCTTTAAGTCAACTTGTTGACTTGGGTCAACTAGGTTCAAAAGAGGTAATCATGAATTAACCTCTATTGTCATTTTATCCATATCCATATGAATTTTCCATTCTAAGTGCTTGGAAACATGTTATACCTATTCCTAAATATGTTTATGAAGTTTTGAACTTAAAATCAAGTGTCCAAGTCAATTTGTTGACTTGAGTCAAACTTTTTCAAGTTTAAGTCCCCTAAAGTGATATAGATTTCACATTGTTCATCTAGATATGATTTTTCAATTTTAGATACCTAGACTCATGTGATATGTGTATCTAAACATTTTATCAAGTTTTTAACTTAAAATAAAGTCTCTAACGAAGAATTTTAACCTAGTTCGGTTTCATAAATATCATGATATCATGAAATGAGCTAAGTTTTCAAGATTTTTCCTACTCATGAAATTCAAGGATTTATCATACAAAAACAACCATGAGCATAGATACATTATTTAACATGGATAATTCAAGAATTATACTAAAATTTTGCAAAAATCAAATTCATACATTTTTCTTGAAAATTTGCCCAACTTTTCATATCCTTTTTCATTTTATTTTAGATAGTATAGCTTTTCAAATTTTTTAACATGCAAGTAGACTTCATTAGTATCATAATAAAATAATATGACTACTAGCAAGCTAACATACTAAATAACAAAGGCTTAATACAAAATTTCATTTAAAACCTTAACCTATGCTAGATAGTTAAGATTCATTTTAAGATGGATACCATGATTTCAAAATGAATCTAAGGGATCATGATGTGAACTATTTGAGGCATAAGGTCCCTAAACAAGTTTAACTAGTTTGGTCTTAAAAAAATATCTCTAATAGCAAGTATCAATCTAGAGCAAGTTTCATTTAATGAAATTTGCGTAAGTGCTAATATTCTACCTACTCATGAGAATTCAAGTAAGCTACACAAATTTTTTATGAAAAATATAGCTACTTAGCAAGCTAACTCAACCAAAAAACAAAGAGAAGCATTAAGTATCATTATCAAATATCACTTTCCTAAATGGTTTCAAATTCGTTTCAAAATAAAGTAGAATGATATCAAAACGAATTTTAAGAAATCACAAAGATAATAAATAAAAAATATGATCTCCAACTCTTCCTATTGGTTGAAAACCGAAAGCCACAATGTGCCTACGATTTAAAACCGCAAGGTCGCTTAGGCCCATTACAGGCCACTTAATTTGGTCTCCGAGGAGACTAAAAAATCAAAAATCAAAAACATTTTTGAAATATATTAAGAGCGGGGAAAATCAATCAATTTTAAGCATGTATTATAACTTCAACTTAGATAAAGCAAAGGGATATAGGAGATGATACTAGAATAGTTGATGCCAACTTTACCTAAGGCATCAAAGTGATTTGAAGTTGCAACCTCTTGGAGATTTCTCATTAAGATCCAAGGTCAACTTCAATCATTCAATTTCTTTACCCTTGTGTGGTTCCTTCGATTCCCCGCCTACAAAAGAGCATGATACCTTTGGTACCCAAATAGCTTTGGGTCCTTGGGGGTTAGAGGACTTAGGAATCCAAAGTGTCCTAGCAACACTTGGATTTATCTTTAATGCGCAATCATGGATGGCATGCCCAAATACACCACAACAAAAGCAATGTCCAAGAATTTTTTTCTTTTCATTTTTAACATGGACATGAGATTTAATTTTTGAATGCTTGTCATGTGAAACATGATGAGTATGAGCATTCTTAGAAAAAAATATTTTTCTTTTGAGTATGAGGTTTAATGGTAGAATGCTTAGTATGGGAATGATGATGAACATTGGCATTCTTTACATAAGCATTTTTCATTGTAGTGTTCTGAGGAAATGAAGCATTTTTTAATTCATTTACTTTCTTATTCAAGAAAGTAATCTCACTTTTCATTTCATTCATGGATTTATGTAATGCATGTAATTGAGATTTTAACATGCAATTCTCTTTTTCTAAAATGTCATTCTTGAGCTTCAAGTCCTTAAGCTCAAGTTCTACATTATCATGACATGAATCAAATGAAATAGATTTCAATTTTTCATTTTCTAGTTTGAGTTCATGCAAATGAGAATTAAGCATTACATTTTCCTTTTTTTAGCATTTTGTTTTTCTTATCTTTTCTAACTAGCAAGACATACATTTTTTGACATTCATCAACTAGTTCTTCATATGACATATTGAATGAACTAGATGAGCTAGTACTAACATTATTATTATTTTGACTAGAAGGAGAAGAGTGTACCTCATCTTTGGTACTTATGAGGCAAACTTTTGAAGTAGCTTCATAGTCATTGCTAGAGGGTGCTTCAAATGTGTGAGAGGTGGAGGTGGAAGCATTTGACCTCTTCCTTGCTTTGTTCTTCATGCTTGGGCAATTTTTCTTCACATGCCCCTTCTCTTTGCAAGCATGACGGATTACTCTTCTTTTTCGGCTCTTGGTGCTACTTCTTTGACTAGAAGAGCTATGAGCATCAAAACCAAGATTAGTAGTAGGTGTGTGACCATTGTCATCACCACCTTCATCAAACGTGCCAATTTCTTCGATTTTGGCATAATCATATAAAATATTTAACGAGGCCCATAAATCAAAAGCCGAAGAACAATGCATGACTTTTTCTAAGATGACATTTGGTAATGTGCAAAGAATATAATTCATGACATTTCCATTATACTTAAAACATTTTTTTTATCTAATTCACTCCAAGCATGCATGTCAACCTTAGGTTCGATGAATTCCCAATGTAGCATGTTAAAGACTCCAAAACCTTTAGTCTTTAAATAATTGTACATCCTATACTTCTAAAGACCAACATTTGAGTCATCGAACCTAGGAGGAGAAGACGCTACACTCACTAGAGCCATTTCTAGATCGAGACTAGGTGTAGACGAAATGGTGAAATCTCAAGCTACGAACCCGCTCTGATACCAATTATTGGTGAAATGGCGACACTAGAGGGGGGGGGGTGAATAGTGTGTTTACTATACGATTTGCCTAAATTCACTTTTAATCGTTTACTTAATTAGTTTAGGCAATATGCAATTCGATGATTTTATATGCGGAAGCAATAAATGATTTGACAATTAAAGCAAATAAGAAATCAATGCAAACACAAGATTTATAGTGGTTCGGCCCCAATGTCTACTCCACTACCTAAGCACCCCACTTAGGATTTCCAAACTAGTTTTACTAGATTAATTTATGTTTCCCTTACACACGAGGACTTTCCACCGAAGAGACGCACTCTCGACCTAAGGCACTTCCACACTCGAAAGTCACCGCCTTCTTATCGAGAGTCCTCTTCCACCTCAACCCTAAGGGATAACTAAACTAATTTTAGTAAACACTATATTTAATTACACAGGTGGCTTTACTCCTTCTATACCAATGATACCACTTTCCACACACAAGACCAGACACTTGGTCTTCACACGCACAAATAAAAATACAGTTTGAATAACAGATAAAAAACAATCAAAAGAGCTAAATAATAAAAGGGAAATGGTTTAAAATGGTCCCTAAATTATTTCGGAATTTTCACATTGGTCCCACAACTTTTTTTCGGCTCAATTGGGTCCCTAAAGATTTGTAATTGTCACTTTGGTCCTTGGTCGTGACCCTGCCATTAAAAAAATACCTACGTGGCTAACATTCCCGTGGTCTGCACGAGACCACGAGCAGCGCCGATCCCTATCCTGACCCTAGCTGGTCAATCAAGTGCATCTTCGGGCGAAAAAAGTTGATATTTTTTAACGGCAGGGTCATGACCAGGGACTAAAGTGACAATTACAATTCTTTAGGGACCCAATTGAGCCAAAAAAAAGTTATGGGACCAATGTGAAAATTCCGAAATAGTTTAGGGATTATTTTAGACATATTCCCATAATAAAACCAATGAAAATAGCTCTTTTGCAAGCCTTTGGCGCCTTCAACTCTTCAAGGGATGAGCTTGATCAAAACCCGAGTTGAAGCAGCAGCTGGCGCTTGAGAAAGGTTGTCGCGGAAAGAAATAGGGTGCACTGCAATCACTCTTTGGAAGGCTTAAATCCCTTCTTAAATGCTCAATAAAGTCTGCAAGATTAAGGGAAGAAGAAATGATGTATATGAGGGTGTATTTATACCCTCGTGAAGAAACGACTGCTCAACGGATAGAAAACTATTCGTTGCAAACCGCCGGTCGAATGGTCGATCGACCGACTGGTCGACCGGTCCTTCGACCGTTGCAATTCTCCCTGTGGTCGGTCGACCGACGGGTCGACCGCCCAGACGCAAATTTCACGATCCACCATCCGATCGACCCGTCGGTCGACCGACACAATCTTGCATCTTTGGATTATACGCAGGTCGGTCGACCGACTGGTCGACCGCCAAGCTACTGCCCATTTTGTGCTTTGGTCGGTCGATTGACCGCTCAACGCAGGAAACTTGCGATTTCATTTTTGGTTGACCGATGCAAGCTGCGTCTGCAGCTAGCCTCAGTCCGGTCGACCGCTAGGGCTATTGCCCATTTCTTACCCTATTCGGTCGACCAACCGGTCGACCGAACTTAGGCTAAGTTTATTTTTCAACCGATTTCTTCCGCGCTTCATTTCCGGGTTCCGGCTTTCAACGCGCATCATCTTGGAGAGCTCTCATGTGAACTTTGAGCCCTTCCAATGTGACTTTGGTGCACACGTCGATCTTCAAGAAACTTTCCGTGATGAACCCGAGCACGACGATCAATGTTCTTCCGATTTTCAATTTCTTCATATATTTTCGATCGAGGACATCGAACACTAATTGATATGGAACCTGAAACATATTCTCAATGAAATCATTAGTTCCATGTTTGTTATCATCGAAACCATCAAAATCGAGATTAAGGCTAAGGTTGAAAACCTAAAGCTAACAGACGTCCGAGGAGCTATATGGCTTAGGACAATATTCAACTCCCAACCAAAAGCAAAAACGATCGATGTGCAATACTTGGTCATCGACATCCCCAGCCCTCATCGCATGATCTTAGGACGACCCTCCTTCAACAGTTTGGGAGCTATCGCATCAACCCCTCACCTGACACTAAAACTCCCCTTTTCAAAAATGGAAGTAGGCGTACTCCACACCGACCAAAAAGAAGCCTGATGACGCTACAACGAGTTCCTCAAGCAAAGAACCACTAGGCTAAAGAAAGAACCTGTCACTTCGCCTCAATAGGCACCTTTGACAACTACAGGCAAGCAGCCGATAAGAATCCTCGAGCAAAGCTCAAGCCAAGACACGCGAAAGTGACCCCGACCCAGCATAGCTTAAAGGCTGAGTATCAACTCAAGCCGTACACGAACCACCCTAATAGGCGCAAATAAAACTCGAATAGAACACTTTTCTATACACACAATTTCCTTTTTATCATTAATAAAAACTCGTATTCCTCGCATTTCTGTGTGTGCCTAGGAACTCTATGTTTGTCTCGCCGTCTCAGCGAATATACCAAAGCTCGAAACAAACACGACCCCTCGATTGGTCCTCGGCCCTAGAGCCGCTACTTCCGGCATCGAAGCCCTTACACGACCAGGATTTGGTTTTCATTAGCCTGGCTCGTCGGCTACCGCGCTGCTACTTCTGACCTCAGAGTCTTTACACGATCCCTCGTGCGGTCCTGCCTTATGCTCCTCGGCGAGCTCGGCTGACCCCCCTAAGTGTGGTCCTCGACCCTAGAGCTGCTACTTCCGACCGAGAGTCCTTACACGACCATGACTCGATTTTCACCTGCCTAGCTCGTCGGTCATCGTGCCACTACTTTCGGCCTCAGAGCTCTTACACTATCAAGACTTGGCTTTCACCAGACTGGCTCATCGACCACCGCGCCGCTACTTCCGGCCATAGAGCCCTTACACGCCCCTCGCGCGATCCTGCCTTACACTCCTCGGCTTGACCCCCCGAGCGCGGTCCTCGTCGGCTATTGCGCCACCATTTCCTACCTTAGAGCCCTTACAACCCTCGTGTGGCCCGATCTTATGTTCATCGGCGAGGTCGGCCTGACCCACCGAGCATAGAGCCACTATCTCCGGCTTTCGAACCCTTAAAAACTTGGCCCCAGCGCCCCATTCACAATTACTCAACTAGCCTAAAGCGATCAAGTAGTCGAGCAAACTCGGCAAGAGACAAAAGAGTAAAAACAGGAAAAATTATCTTTATTTGCAAAAGACCCACAAAGAGAATATGTACATTTACAAGTCCACAAAGAGCAGTCTACAAGCAAAAAGACAAATTACAAATATACATCTACGAAGTAGTTGTTTGAAGAGCATTCCGACCGAGGTGCCATTACCAACATCAAATCAAGTCGCACACATGGAATTCCCCAATCCCCGAAATCTACTATCAAGATTTAGCTCCATGCTCAGACTTGGTCGACCCTCCCGCATGCCACAGGAGGATTACAGAGGGGAGGATGAATGAGACGATAAGAAATGGAAGCCCTGACAGTGCAAACCTACCTAGTCCGAATTTCGAAGGGACACGAAATTGCAGATAAGCTTCTAGCCAGCCAGGAAGGCTACCCACACATATGTACACCACCTCCCTCAAGTAGGCAGTGAAGGAGGCGGCCCCTGACATAAGCTCGGCGGTGCAAACTCACGATGGGCCTCTCGCCGTCTATCCTCCTCTTAAGCCCAGCGGTGCAAACCCATGGCGACCCACAGTCTACTCTTCATTCCCGGAGGAACGGTAACCTTCAATGCTTCCCATGCCATTTATAGACCCGAAGTAGGAACCACCGCGCTAACAAAGAATGCCATCTCCGCACTAACGTCACCACACCCGTCAAATCACAACTGATGCTTAGCGCCTCGAAAACCGCTAAGTGAATCTTTCCTCATAATTACTTTCATGCCAATGATACTGGCTGTACAGGTGGCAAGTACGTAGAAAGGCACTTTCCCCTTCACATAGCCATCGCTTATGCAAAAGGTCTCATGATCAGCACATGAACATAACCAAGCCAACATCAGAAGTCACCACAGAAGAGGGAGATCCCCATTACCATGGTAGGCGCAGAAGTCGAGGAGACGCAAAACAACACGACAAAGATACACCGATCTGATTTACCTCAAGCTAACTCAGCAAAGATACTTCTAGATATCCCTCAAGTTACAAGGAAGCAGAAGTCATGAACCAACTTTTCTTAGAGCTCGATACGCAGCCCTCCAAACTCCGACTGAGCTCAGGGGCTGTGGTTTGGAATAGTACTTTTGGGCCTGGCTAGATCAGGCCCAACAACGCCCCACACTCCTGAATCTGACTCGAGCCAGACCAAATGGCTCCGCCCGACTATACAAGGACATCCATGTCCTCCTTAATTACGAGGGATACACCATTACGAGCACGACATCTTCGGGATCAGCCTCGACCCATTTTGAGCAATATCCTCACGAGATTACTAGGTGATGTCATCACCTCCACCTGTAATAAATACAAACACGACACACCTTAGGTAACTTAGGTTCCAATTTCATTACCTCCATCTCGAATATCTACTGACTTGAGCTTCAGAGTGTCTTTTGCAGGTCCCACCGTCAAAGTTGCACTTGACCAGGAGAGACACCGCACCGGACCAGACTGCTCCGATCCTCAGGCAGGAACACTACCTAATACTACATTTCATTTATCATCCTATCAAATTCTATCCTATCTAGTGAAGCAAAAGGACCATAGAGGATCAGAGGAAAGGAAAAGAGCAACTTCTATAACCTAGGTTGGTTACATGTAGATATGATGTAGTGAAAAATATCCGTAAGTACTTGAAAAAGATTAAAGATTATTTATAGTATATGAAGGAGAACTAAATTTAGAGTGCATTAAGTACTCTAATTTTTAGTATGTTGTTGTTGTTGACTCTAAGCCCACACCAAAATTCATAGCTACTAGTTGGAAGAGTTCCAAAGAAAAGACAATCATTGATTATTCAAGTAGTTGTTCAAGATGATACCTTATCCTCCCATGGATGCAAAATTTAGATGCAAGTTCTCTTTCCATACTAATATTCAAGTCGAATTTGATCATTGTCTCTCTTTTGTTTTTGTTTTTGACTTTACATACTTTAAAATAACTTGATGAGTTCTTATCATTTATGTCCGTCCATGATAAAAGATGACATGAAAATTATGAAGCATGTTTGTGGGCTCTCTGTTCTTTAACTAGCAAATTAAAAGGTTTGAAGTGTTCAGAAGCAACAACAAGAGGCTTCAATCAAGAGAAGAAACCCATATAGCCAAGCAACTGTGAGTGGACGCCTCTTTCAAATGCTGGTACTAATGTTAATTGTAATGGGACAAAATCTTTGTTCTTGTAGGAGAGCATAAATTGTGGTCCTCGTAGCATCATTACATGCTGGTAGTGTTTGACGTCCTTCTCATGTGATCAATTTTCTTTCACTATAACTAGTTGAAGTTGAATCAGCTAAGAGGGACTTCAAATGGCCTGTGAATAAGTACAGTTGTAGAAAGCGAGCTATTTGTTGTGTAGCTCATTCTTAACACTCTTCTTTTCCTTTGTGTAGGGCACAGTCCTTTACAATATATAAGTGGGGCGTAAAGTGAGAGGGGAGGGCAATGAATATATGGCAAAAGGAAAGATAAGATTAGACGCTTATATGCAAAGATAGAAGTCTTTTTCTTGCTTCACTCAATTATTCTGATAAAAGTACCCACGGCTCTTATCCAAGAGCTCGGGGCCGGCACTTGAGCTCAAAGTTGTGTTGCTATTGACACTTTTTGTGGTGTCGATTCCATGAAACTTAACTTTAGGAGGTGGCTTTCAGACAGTCTTTGTCCTTCAAAGTGTTTGGATTTTAAGCCGCAATCTTCTTCTTCTGATCTCCAAATAAGTCAACTATATATATTGTTTTCTAAGTTTTTAACCCTTGAAAACGCAATGAATTGCGCGGACTTGTGTGATGCTAAATTTGTAAATTATTTTTTTTTTATTTTATATTTTATTCATGGTTTGAGTCTTTGAGAGAGAGAGAGAGAGAGAGAATGGCACGAGTTGACCGGAGATGGTGTGTGCGCGTTTTGTATGTTGCTAACAACGATAGCGAGTTCTTCAGGCCATGGGGTGATCGCTAATGACCACAACCCAAGTTGCAATAACACTACTGGAAAAAGGGCTTCTATGACTGTCAAAGCGATCGTTGCACCGTCGTAGAAGACTTTCTGCGACGATGAAGGTCCGTCACAAAGTCTGTCGTAGATACTCTGCGACGACAAATATCATTGTCGCAGAAACACGAAATTGTGATCGCGGCCGCGACAACAAGTAGGTGTCGCACCGACGATCGCATAAGAACGTCGAAACCCAACAATAATCACAATTGAACTTAATTTGCGATAGCACGGCTATCCGTCGCCAAATTATTTTGCGACACACTATATATGAGCGCACGAACATTGATACAATTGGTCGATACACCTTCTGCGATGACATGACAGTTGCAAATTAAATGTCAAATTTGTTTTTTTATAATTAAAAAAATTAAAGTGTTCTATTTACAATAATATTTAAAACTATTAAAATTCATATGATATTAACTAAAGTATTTACATCAATCATTAGGTATCAACAAATGTATTTACATCAATACACATCAAATTTACATTGACCATTGAGTATTTACATCAAATATATCAAAATAAGTATCAACGTATATAAAAACAAACATATTTGTCAAATAAATACAGAGTACACATATAAAACAATAATAACTCGAGCGACGACAGCGAGGCGAAAGACTGCGTGGGGAGCACATCTCTCGGTGTCGACAAAGATGATGACTCCGATGTAGATGTCATTGCATCGAATGATGGGGGACTGGAGCACTGGACATAGAGGATTCAATTTATCTTAGGTACTACACCACCTGCGTCATCTGCTACCGAAGAGATTGTTGGTCAAGTACCCACACTAGAAGGGGGGGTTGAATAGTGTTGGATTAATTTTAGCTTCTATTTAATTTCTTTTAAATCAATTCCAACTTCAACCCAAATTAAGTGCGACTAATTGATATGTGATAGCAAGTACGAAAAGCAATTATAAGCACCAAAAACAAGACAGTACAAAGTCGAAAGATTATAGTGGTTCGGCCAACCGCCTACTAACCAATCTTTTATAGACAATGTGTTTCCCTTTGATTACAACCGATGACTCGCTTCTCAACCCTTTGAGAATGCCTTAAACCTATTCACTTAGGCAAAACATAATTCTACAAAGGTAACCTAAGGTGTTTAACCTAGCACACCTAGCAAGCTAACAATAGAAACATATTTTAATAACAAGGAAAATAACAACAAAGGAGCTAAGAATTAAACCACACAAGTGGGCTCCCTTGCAAAGCCTCCAAAGCCTCCAACTTGTCAAGATATAGAGCTCGAAATGAAGCCGGAGTTGAGGTGAAAAGAATGCTTCGAGTAGATGAACGATCGTCGAAGCTTGCGCGATGAAATCCACTTGGGAAGGCTCAAGAACACTCTAGGAGATCTTCAATGAATGGTTAAAAGGCTCTTAGAAGGCTGGTGAGGGGTATTTATAATCCCCCACTCGGCAGCTCCACCCAACGGGCATTTTTCTGCCTGTTGGGGATGCTTGGTGGCTTGCCGATCGGTCGTCAATCGACCGACTGATCGACCGCCGAGCGATCGAAGGCATTCTACCAGTTTTGGGCGTCTGTTGGTCGACCGGTCAGTCGACTGAATACCCTTTTGGCAATTTTTGGCTTCATTCGGTCGATCGACCGATCGACCGAATCTGGGTTGAGACTGTTTCTTCGAGTTTTCTTCTTGTGCGCTTCGCTTTCAGGTTCCGTTACCAACTTTTAACTTGGATAACATTACAATTAGGCTTGGGATATATACCTAGAGACATATTACATGAATTCTATTTCTAACTCTAGATTTTCTACTCGATCTACGACGGAGCCATTTTTACCGATTTTTGGTATTTCTCCCAACGAGGTTCGTGCGTGTATCGTAACCTCAACATGAGATCAAACACTTGATAAACTCATTAGAATAAGTTTGTTACCATCAAAATCAAGATGATGACCAAGGTTGAAAACCTTAGGCGCACAATCTCCCCCTTTTTGATGATAACAAACTTCTCAATAAATGCATTAAGAAATGTATCAACAATCATAGCATTTCATCAAGTGAATGTATAATGCTCCCCCTATCAACATGCATATCTAGAATAAACTCCCCCTAACTATATGCATGTCTTTGTCAAGATTCTTCTCCCTCTTTTGACATCAATAAAAAATGGCCTAAGTTAAGCACTTCTAGACTTCCCTTAAATTACACAATGACAAGATTTAAGCATATATGTTGTCAAGGATGCTTTGAAATAATAAACACAAAGATAACACAAGCATCAAGATATGTCAAGAGGATTATACACAATCAATTATGGGATATCTGAAAGTCATTTACTCGATAAAGATTAAGTTTCCAATTTTTGATAAAGATATATCCAAAATCATATAAAATCGAATTCTCAATAAAACTTTTTGCAACTTTTTCAATGAAAACTAGATTTTTCAAGCAAAGTGCAGAAACAATAATTTTTCAAAAATTATTTTTTTGCATTTTTTTAATAAATCGCTGAAATATCAGATTTTACGTTTTATCGAGAAATACTCATTTTTCATAGTCATTTCTAATTTTGATCAAACTTGTATATGACTAAGATATGATCATCCTAATTATGTATACAAAGTTTGAGTTACTAGAAATAGTCCCAAAGATTACTCAATTGACTTGACACAATTTCGATCAAGAATTAACATGGTATATCAAAAAATTTGTCTACAAGTCATTTTCCTAAATGCTCATGAATTTTCATATATACACAATCATGTACTTTATCATGAGCAAGGTGCAAGAGTTTCTATATGCTTTATGAGGTATCATACTACATGGTGCAAATGTGAAACTACTACCTCATAGAATTTTCACGTATTTAGCATGTGTTCTCTAAAAATATTTGCATTCTAATCAATGTTCAACTTGCAAGTAATTGAAACATAAAAGACACAATAGACATTTTCTTACTTAACAAGTTCATAAACTAGATAGCAAAGGAAAATCAAGTTTATTTCTCAAAAGTCAAGTTTTGCTAACTAGTGGGGATATATTCATTTTTCAAAATACAACCAAAATTGAAATCAAAATGAATCAAGGAGATCTCAAGAAGTGAAAATATTTTAAAATCAAGATCTCAAACTCTTTCTAAGGTTGAAAACCAATACGACCACAATTACCCAAGGTTTTAAAACTAAAGATTGCATAGACCCATTATAGGTCACAAATGGTCTCCAAGGAGACCAAAAATAAAATGAAATGTTCAAATTCAAACTTGATACTACAAACATATTAATCAAAGATAAACACATGGTGAATCAATTATCAAATGACTACTAAATAAAACACATTCACAAGTCATCAAACTCCAATAGTAATGTAGGCAAGAGTAGAGTTAGGAGTTGATACCGATCACATTTGCCGCGAAGTTGCAATTGAATTTATTCCTCTTTCTTTAATTCCCAAGCAACTTCAAGCCATCAATGTGTCTTCATTTGAGTGTAGTATCTCCCCCTACATTTAAGTATGTAAACTTTGGTACCCAAATTTCTTTGGATCCTTGGAGGTTAGAAACTTTTGGAACCCAAAGTGACCTAGCATTAGGGTTCCTTTACAAGAGACAATCCCTAATCATGTGTCCATACATACCACAACATAGACAATGACCATTAAATCTAGTAGATGCATGAGGATGGACATGAAGGTGTGGGTGAGCATGGAAAGATACTTTAGAAGATTTTGCATGAGAGGCATGGGCATACATATTTTCCATTTTATCATTTAATGATAGCATGCCAACATTCAAATTTTTAATTTGTAAGCATAATGATGCATTTTTTATTTTCAATGAGTCATTCAAATTTTGTAGATCTACATTTTTCTTTTCTAAGGAACTTTTATCATTTTCCAAGCATTCAACTTTTCTTTTTAAGTCATTACAAGAAAGCAAGAAATTATTATTTTCTTGTTCTAATAACTTATTTTCCTTTCTAAGTTCCTTAAATCTTTTTCTAATAATATTAAATTCTTCATACATATGCTCAATTTCATTTTCTAATTTTATATGAGTAAAAATATTTTCACCTATAGTAATAGTGGGTACCTCATTGTCCTTTGTCATGAAACAAAGGTTTGCATTCTTCCTTGAGCTTTCTTGCCCACTTGAAGGTGATGATGACTCACTTTCGTCCCAAGTAGACATTAGTGCTTTCTTCTTCATCATTCTTCTTTTATCTTTCTTTGAGGATGATGAGGAGGTGAGCTTGGTCTTAGGACAATCACTATCCAAGTTTTCGGGCTTGTTGCATTGGAAGAACACGATTCTATTTTTGCCCTTCTTCTTCTTGAGAGATTTTCCCATTAGTTCCATCAACATCTGTCTAAGGTGAATCATATCTTTGTGGCACTCGGATTCTTCATTCTCCGATGACGATGATGATGATGAGGTCCTATCACCAAATGGTACTTTTAAGGCAATGTTCTTGCCTTTGGGGGCATCTTCCTCCTTTTTTGCCTTCATATGGATCTCATGGGTCATGAGGGATCCAATGAGTTCAGTGAGCTTCATGGTGCCAAGATTCTTGGCCTCCATGCATGATAGCAACCACCTTTGGCTCCCATGCTTTGGGAAGTGATCGAAGAAGATTCCTCACTTTTTCTTCCTCTTGTATGTCCCTTCCAAGGTTAGTTAAAGCATTCACAATATTTTGAAAACAGGCATACATTTGATCTATTTTCTCATGAGTATGCATTTTAAAGAGTTCATAGTTATGCATAAGAAAATTTATTTTGGACTCTTTAACTTGGGAGGTTCCCTCATGAGTAGTTTCTAAAATATGCCAAATATCAAAAGCAGATTTACAACATGATATTCTATTGAATTCATTTATGGATAAACCACAATATAATGCATTCATTGCTTTGGCATTTGAATTAAACAATTTGATCTCTTCTTGAGACCACTCATCCATACTCTTGGAGGGTAGCTCATAATTAATATGAATAGTTTTCCAAGCAAGAAACTACTCATCCTAGTTTTCCAAGCAAGACCACTCTAATCCTAGGGATTGCACGAAACTACTCATCCTAGTTTTCTAATAGGGATAATTGTTTCCATCAAAAAGAGGAGATGCATGAGTTGAAAACCCTTGACCTAGTGTGATACTAGAAACCATAAGTGTAGGTTAGATGGTTAAACCTAACCCTACAACATTGCTCTGATACCAAATATTGGTCAAATATCCACACTAGAAGGGTGGGGGGGAGGGGGGGGAGGTTGAATAATGTTGGGTTAATTTTACATTCTGTTCAATTTCTTTAAATCAATTACAACTTCAACCCAAATTAAGTGCGACTAATTGATATGTGATAAAAAGTACGAAAAGCAATTATAAGCACCAAAACAAGGCAATGCAAAGTCAAAAGATTATAATGGTTCAGCCAACCGCCTACTTCACTACCTTGGCTCCACACCAAGGATTTCTAACCAATTCTCTATAGACAATGTGTTTTCCTTTGAATACAACCGAGGACTCGCTTCTCTACCCTTTGAAAACGCCTCAAACCTATTCACCTAGGCAAAACACAATTCTACAAAGGTAACCCTAAGGTGTTTAACCTAGCACACCTATCAAGCTAACAATGGAAACCTAGTTTAATAACAAGAAAAAAAACAACAAAGAAGCTAAGAATTAAACCACACAAGTGAGCTCCCTTGCAAAGCCTCCAACTTGTCAAGATGTATAGCTCAAAATGAAGCCGGAGTTGAGGTGGAAAGAATGCTTCGAGTAGATGAACGATCGTCGAAGCTTACACGATGAAATCCACTTGGGAAGGCTCAAGAACACTCTAGGAGATCTTCAATGAATGGTTAAAAGGCTCTTAGAAGGCTGGTGAGGGTATTTATAACCCCTTACTCGCACTACTGGAATAACAAGCATTAGGAATCGCTCCAACCAATTGCCGAGCCGTTGCTGAAAGCCATCAACAACGGCGTGCAACGGCCCGGCCCGTTGCAACACAGCCGTGGCAGAAAATTACGTTGATGATATCATAGTAATGGATCAGCAACGGCTGCTCTGGCCGTTGCTAATAACATTATCACCAACAGTTCTGCTACGGGCCAGCACTGTTGTTGCTATGCTTATCAACAACGACTCTGTAATGACGCACAACTGTTGCTGGCATTAGTATCAGCAACGGTTCTGCCATGGCTGCAGGGCCGTTAGATATATACATCAGCAATGGCCAGGTTGACGTGGCAAGGTCGTTAATTAAAGCCCGTTGCTAAGCCGTTGTTGTAGGTCATCAGCAACGACTTTGAGGTTGTGGCCCAGAAAATACGATACACTTTCAGTAACAGCTTTCCTACGGACAATCGTGGTAAAGCCGTTGCTGATGATGTTAACCTGTAACTGAAAAGTTTTAAAATTTCTAATTTTCATTAATACATTGATACATTTAACCTAATACATAACTCACACACTCATACACACATCCATTCATATACACATCACAGATACACCTAGATATATATCAAAACCATTATACTTATATTTATAATTATCCACAATCATATCAAAATTATTTAAATTCAAAACTATCGTATCAATATCCAAACAAAATAAGTCAATCAAATAGTATCCAAATAACAAAGTCAATATCCAAACAAAAAAATAAACCTCACGACGATGATGGAGGAAGGTCTGGATCATATTATGGCGGGGTCTGGAGTGCTTGGGTGTACACCGGCGTGGACTGGCTCGAGGACGATGGATTTGATGATGCCAAAGGGATGCCTACTCCAGTATGAGCTGAGATGTTGCATAGCATAGCATGCATCTCCGCCATCATCTGACTCTGACGCTCCATCATCTCACTCTAACGCGTGATCGTCTCCTCCAGTGTCCTTATCCTGCTCATAATTAGTCCTTATCATAATTAGTCCTGGAGGTGGACGGCTGCTCACCAATGATCGGAGGGGTCGGTGCCCCAAGTGGCCCGAGCACGGCTCGTGCATGACCACTATTTGCAAAGATATATACGCGGCTGTGGTCCCAGCCACCTGCAGACTCGATCCATGCTCCTGCGTCAAAGTCCTCGGGGGTGCCCCCGTGCTGAGTCACCGTCCGAGTGTAGGTCTCATACTCGAGTTTGATTTTTTGTTTCATATTTTTCCTAAAACTTATATTATAAATAAATAATGAATAATTTAAATAAATATACTTACCATAATGATTGCAGCGCGGGTGTCGATGTACTCCCCCGCCCCATGTCCTCGACGGTGAGTCCGCTCAAACCCCTCCATCGGGGAGGATCACTGGACAGTCCCCTCATCCATCATCGTCGTCTACATTTACAAAACAAATACATTATTTATTTCACAGAGTAACAAATAAAATATATAATTGAATTTAATGTATAATACTTATCATACGACGAGCGTGTACTACAAATGATATTGAGCCGCCAGTGTGACACGCTCCTCCCCCGGACATGCGGT
This sequence comes from Canna indica, assembly GCA_034359265.1. Classification (NCBI taxonomy): domain Eukaryota; kingdom Viridiplantae; phylum Streptophyta; class Magnoliopsida; order Zingiberales; family Cannaceae; genus Canna; species Canna indica. The sequence goes on from CP136892.1 coordinate 21,662,893, forward strand.
TTCTAGCCGCGGTCCTAGAAATCTCCTGCCATCGATCAATCGACCATAATGCCACGAGCTGGTCCCATATATCCAGAGTAATCCAATCGGGACCGTATCCTCGAGTCTTCGCGATGTTTGTGGTCCCAGCTCGGGGCCATCGCCTGGGACCGGGCCTGCCCCAGCTGGCCGTTGTACCTCTACCGAGAAATAGCCTCTCAGGCAGTGTAAATGAAGGACCTCTGGTCCTCAGCCCATGTATAGCGAGCCTGCAAAATAATAATATCGGTAATAATATTAATCATCATGTATAATTTTTTTTAATACATGCCTCAAACTCGCGCCAAAGCATGTCGACGTGCTCACTAGGCACGTGAGACCACGTGGGCCATGCCCCATGCATGTATCATCGGATCATAGAAGATATGGTCCTCGGCACATGCTCTTGCTCGAACCTGCACAACAAAAATAAAGTTCAATATTATATTATGATAATAATGAATTTGTAATAATTCATAATTCATGATACATTACCGCTCCCCAATCACACTAATGAATCTACGTGACTCCGTGGCTGGCGGAGGCTGCCACCTGTTCGGCCCGCATTGTCGCCTGCGTCTCGATGAACTACCCTCGGCGACTTGAGGAACAGCGGTAGGAGTATTGCACTAAATATTTTTTTTAACCGTTAACTTCATTCTAAATTTCGACAGCATCTCCCTACAGTTCTCCGAATACGCATATCATCTCGGTGCGTATCGGAGAACAAAAGAGATACAATAACCAAAATTTAAGAATGAGCTAACGATTAAAAGAAAAACTAAGTGCAATACAAATAACTATGTTCCCAAATTGTCCAATTAGGGACAATTCAAGGGTTGTATGTCGTATAAAAGATCATCTACTTCTTTTACACGAACATATAATCCCCGAACAGATCTAAGGTTTTGCTAAATCATATCTGACTCGTCAATGCGTACGTGAAATGTATCAACTCGTCAGATGGATGATTATTTTCTAAATTTTTCGATGCCGGTTCGAGTCCACGATGGACGATTCCGACACGAGTCCAAAGTGGACGATTCGAGCGCGAGTCCAAAGTTGACAATTTTAATTAATCTAAATCTAAATATTAACATTAAAATTAATCTAAACTAAAATTAATTAGTAGATATAATCTAAAACTAAATCTAAATCTAATTAACATTAAAAAACATTAATCTAAACATGAAAATAAATCTAAACATTAAACATTAAACATTTAACCTAGATTAATCTAAACGTAAAAAATTAACCTAAAACATGAAATAAATTAATCTAAAATATAAACAATTTATCTAAACAGTAAACAATTAACATAGATTATTAACCTAAAACTAAATCTAAATCTAATTAACATTAAAAAAATATTAAACATTATAATCTAAACATTTAACCAAGATTAGTCTAAACCTGAAAAATTTATCTAAAATATGAAAAATTTATCTAAACAATAAACAATTAACATAGATAATTAATTAGAGTAATAAAAAAATTTAGGGTTAAAAAAACCCCTAAATATTAACTCACTTTTACGACGCCGGAGTCCCGTGTCCGACATATGTCAGATATTGGATAATGCTCCGACCGTCGGCGGTCGGCCGAAACCCTAAGCCTAGGGTTTCGACTGGTTCTACAATAAATAGGAGAGGGGGCGTTGAAATTACCTGGAGCCGGCGATGACGGCGGGCGGCGACGGCGAGTGGCGTTGGCGGGCGGGCAGAGATCGACAGCGGTGACGGCAGAAGCAAGGAAGAAGGAGGAAAGGGGTGGGCGCGGTCAGGGCCGAGTTAAATAAACTTATCAGCTACGGCTCACTCATCCGTTAGTAAGCCGTTGTTGATAAGTAACACCATCATCAACGGCTCACTCTTTCGTTAGAACACCGTTGCTGATAAGTAACATCATCAGCAACGACTACGCGGCTTTTGCAATGCCTTTGCTGATAAGTATTTTATTTTCACGCCATGAGCACGCGATCGGCTAAAGAGTGACAGATGTAGTAGCCGTAACTAAGCCGTTGCTAATGTGATAATATTATTAACAACGACCGTTGCAGCCTTTAGTAAGCCGTTGCAAATAAGTTATTTCATTTGTGTGCCGTGTTCGCGCCATCCACTTGTTAGCAATGGCTCGAGCGGCCGTAACAAAGCCGTTGTAGATATATCACATCTACAATGATGCGAGTGGCCGTAAGAATACCATTAGAAATTGCAATGGCCTGTGTGGCCGTTGCTAATCGCCATTGCTGAATAACATATTTCTAGTAGTGTCGATAACTCCACCCAATGAGCAATTTTCTGCCCGTTGGGGATGCCCGATCGCTTGCCGGTCGGTCGTCGATCGATCGATCGAAGTCATTCTGCTAGTTTTAGGCATCTGTCGGTCGATCGGTCAGTCGATCGAATACCCTTCTACTAATTTTTGGCTTCATTCAGTCGACCGAACCTAGGCTGAGACTATTTCTTCGAGTTTTCTTCTTGCGCGCTTCGCTTCCGAATTCCGTTACCAAGTTTTGACTTGGGTATCATTGCAATTAGGCTTGAGATATATACCTAGAGACATATTACATGAATTATATTTCTAACTCTAGATTTTTAACTCGATCTACGACGGAGCCTTTTTTGCAAATTTTTAGTATTTTTCCCAACGAAGTTCGCGTGTGTATCGTAACCTCAACCTGTGATCAAACACTTGATAAACTCATTAGAATAAGTTTGTTATCATCAAAATCAAGATGATGACCAAGGTTGAAAACCTTAGGCTAACAGAGATGTGATCTCGATTTCCAACACATCTAATATATCTGTAGATGCATTCGATGTGGATGGATCGACGATGGAGGAGGTGGAGGCAGACAACCCCGCACCGTGCAGCTGCAATTACGCCCGTGCATGGGCCATTGTGCCTATGCCGTAAACACTACCGTGGTCAACCCTCGCCACATACAACCATGCATCAGCATCCAGATGATGCAGCGCATGATCTCCATCGCGCTGTGTCACTAGCTTGGTATAGGTGGACTTCAAAATAAATTTAATTAAATTAATTACCTAGTTAAATTAAAAATAAATATTGAAATAATAACTTAATAAAATATTTACTTATATGGTCTTCAGTCTCCCACTAATGAATTGCCCACAACGAGGGCCACACCAGTATTGATGCGTGGCCTTAAAAACCCCTAGGGCGTATTTGGTTGGATGAAATGAAATCATAAGGAACAGAAATAGACAAGGAATAAGAATAGATAAGGAATGAACTAGATAATGAATAATATTACCTTGTTTGGTTGACATTGATTAGACAAGAAATGATGTTACTTTATTTACTTAGAATATGTTGGGCATAAAGAATAGTATTCATTCATTATCTATTTCATCCAACCAAACATTACCTAAGAGGGTCAATTGGGATTAGCGTCCCCTCTTTGTCTCGCGTCCCCTGCAATAAAATAAATATTAGTTTTTTTTATAATAAATGTAATTACTAAATTACTTATGAGGTGATGCTCGTGGTTGGTGAATGGAATGAAATCGCTGGTATGTCGGGCGAGGGATCCCTCGACTGTCGTCATTTGGTTCTAGTACGCTATCTGAGCGGCACCTTGCCACTCGTCCGACGCCGAGATGTCGACTAACGAGTTATATATCTGCTACAACATCCATGTAGGGTCGTGACTCTTCAGAAGGGACATGGGCGTCCCTCGATCCCCTCCCGCCGCTGCCCTAGCATTCTCCCGTGCTCGGTGGATGATATCATTGAAAAGCTTTTTACAATAAGTCTCCCAAGTATCCTACATCTGAGCTTGAATGGCAGGATCCCAAGTGTATCGAGCCTACAAAAAAAGAAGTTATGTAATACAATCATTCTATATATTAATACAATTAACTAAAAAAAATTAATAAATTATGTACCTCGAACTTGATCCATAGCAAATCACGGTATTGCTCCGGCACGTGGGTCCACGAACGCTATGACCCCTGAAAGAACCTCTTAATAATGGCAGTGATGTCGTTAGAGACATCGTTCTGCTCAAATGTCACGCTCCAAATCCTAGGATCACGTGACTGACCAAAGTACACATCCGTACTCTGAAGCCTACCAACATATACATACCAAATACGGAAATGAAATGAACAAATATGCATATATCGAAAGAAAATGTGATGAGACCAAGTATGGTGGGAACTCAATCCAGGTTCTACAACCAGCATATGATAACATGCATAACATAAACTCTCTACGACCCGACACGTCACGAGATCCGAGGCCTGAGCTTGCAACTCCCAGTCGTGCGACATAAATACATTTGTACCTCTACTGATCACGATGTGTAAGAAAAACAAAAAAGAGAGTGATGAGTTCAAAATGAACTCAGTGAGTCGCTCAATCCCGAGCCCTCTCTAAGCCAACACATAATACCATAATAATATGATTAGCACATGTATAAATAAACATGACAATAATCTATCACAACGAGCACAACATATATCAATATGATAATAGACTATCATGATAACTAGTATAAATATCCCAACATATCCATCTCGTGCGCACTCGCACCCATATCCCCATCGGCCCATATCGACCAAATCAAACACGATGCAAATAAGATATCACACGACCAAATTAAAATTTAGGTTAATCAATTTAGTTAACATACTATTCACCCCCCATCTAGTGTCGTCATTTCATCTTCAATTGGTATCAGAGCGAGGTTCGTAGATTGAGATTTCACCATCTCCTCTACAATGTCTCTCGACCATAAAATGGCTCTAGAGTGTGTAGCGTCTATACCCCCTAGGTTCGATGAGTCTAACTTTGGTCTTTGGAAGGGTAGAATGTACACTTTCCTAAAGACTCAAGGTTTAGGTATTTTTAATATGGTAAAGTCAAAATACATAGAACCTAAGGAAAATATGAATGCATGGACCCAAGAATAAATTAGCATGTTTGAGTTAAATGCTAAAGCTACAAATTGCTTATTTTGTTCTTTGGAAAATAATGTGTTTGAGAAAATCATGCATTGTACTTCCGCATTCGATATTTGGGCTACTTTAAACATGCTTTATAATTATGCAAAAACCGAAGAGCTCCATACATTTGATGAGGGGAGTGATGACAATTGTCATCCACCCAATACTAATATGGTTTTTGAAGCCCATAGTGCCTCTAGTCATAAGAGCACAAGAAATCAGAAGAGGAAGGTAGTGTGTCATGCATGCAAGGAAAAGGGGCATGTGAAGAAAAATTGCCCTTTCATGAAGAACAAGGCAAAGAAGAGGTCAAATGCTTCCACATCATCATCATATTCGAATGAAGCATCCTCTTCCCATGGCTATGAAGCAAATTCAAAAGATTGCCTCATGAATACTAATGATGAGGTACACTCTTCTTCCTCTAGTCATAATAACAAAAAGTGTAGTTCTAATTCATCTAATTCTCATGATATGCTTTATGATGAATTGATGGATGAATATAACATCATATACACCTTGATGGTTAAAAAGGATAAAGAAAACAAAAAATTGAAAAAAGAAAATTTAGAGCTTAGCTCACATGTGCATGGATTAGAATTAGAAAATGACAAATTAAAAACTAATTCTATTGAGTCTTGCCATGATACATTGAACCTTGAGCTAAAAGCTTTGAAACATGAAAATGTGGATTAAAAAGATAAATTGAAGTTTAGGAATGATGAGTTCAAAATTGAGAATGAAAAATTGAAAGTTGAAAATAACATATTGAAATCTCAATTGCATGCATTGCATAAATCCATAGATGATTTGAAAAATGAGATGTTGATTTTGAGTAGGAAAGTTAACTTCCTCTTTTAATTCTAAAAATCAAAATATCTCATTTAGAAAACCTCAAAAGAAAAATGGTTTATCTAAGAATGCCCATGCTCATCATGCCTCTCATGCCATGCATTCTACCATTAGACCTCATAATTATAAGAAGATGAATGAGATTTCTAAGAATGCTCATACTCATCATGTTTCACATGACAAGCATTCTAAAAATAAATCTCATGTCCTTGTTAAAAATGAAAAGAAAAAATTTCATGGACATTGCCTTTGTTGTGGTACATATGGGCATGCCATCTATGATTGTGCCTTTAAAATAAACCCAAGTGTTGTGAAAATACTTTGGGTACCTAAGCCCACTAACCCCCTAGGACCCAAAGGCATTTGGGTACCAAAGGTTTCTTCTATTGTAGGGGGAGCTACCACACAAGGGTAAAGGAGAGTGAAGAATTGAAGTTGACCAATGAGTTGAAGGAAGGATCCCTACATGGTTGCAACTTCAAGGTCTTCATCTAGACTAGATGCCTATGGTAAAGTTGACATCAAATTCGTTGGTATCATCTCCTATACTTACTTGATTAAATTAGAGTTGGAGTTTTGATACATGCTTAATATTAAGTAGATTTGCCACTCATGATATGTTTTCAAAAATGATTTTTGATTTTTTGATCTTCGGTATCCTCGGAGACCTATGTGGCCTGTAATGGGCCTAAGCGACCTTGCGGTTCTAAATCGTAGGCTCATTGTGGCCTTTCAGATTTCAACTAATAGGAAGGGTTGGTGATCTTATTTTTCAAACATTTCATATTTTGATATCTCTTGATTCATTTTGTTGTCATGAATGACTTATTTGAAAACGAATCCATGCTATTTAGTGAAGTTGAATTTGATAAATGATACTTAGTTTTTCTCTTCGCTATTTAGTTGATAGCTTGCATGTAGATTTGGTTTCATTTTCTATTTATAAAGTATACTTGCAAGTTATAAGTTTTTAGGAAGGCTACTAATATAAATATTAAAAAAATTAGTTTGGCTAAATTATCATGAATAAGGTATAACTTTAAAAAATTCAAAATCCTAGTGTTATACCTCAATGTTTAAGCTTAAACTATGTCTCTATGCTCATGATTAGAATTGCATGTTAAAACCCTTGAAGTTTCATGAGTAGGTAGAATCTTAGCAGTTAGGCAAATTTTATTAAATGAAACTTGCTCTAGGTTGATACTTACTATTAGAGACATTCTTTTAAGTCCAAACTAGTTAAACATGTTTAGAGATCTTACTCTTTAAATATTTCATAATTTAAGATCTCTTTGATTCATTTTGATAACATGTTAATTCCTTAAAATGAATCTTTGCTATCTAGCATAGGTTGAATTTTCTTTTAATGAAACTTTGCATTAAACTTGTGCTATTTAGTATATTAGCTTGCTAGTAGGCACATTATTTCATTATGCTACTATTGAAGTCTACTTGCAAGTTGTGAATGTTAATGAAAGGATATGCTATCTAAAAGAAAATGAAAAAAGAAATGAAAAGTTGGGCAAATTTTTTAAGAAAAAGGTATGAATTTAATTTTACAAAACTCTTAGCATAATAGTTGAATATTTATGCTTAAGTGATTTCTCTATGCTCATGATGGATGTTGCATGATAAATGTTTGAAATTTCATGAGTATGCAAAATTTTGATAACTTAGGCAATTTCATGATATCTTGATTGAATGAAACTTGCTCTAGGTTAAAATTCATATTAGAGACCTCACTTTGGGTTAGTAGTTGGTAAACATGTTTAAATACACATATCACATGAGTCTAGGTATTTAAAATTAAAAATTCATGTCTAGATGAACAATGTGATAACCATATCACTTTAGGGGACTTAAGCTTGAAAAGTTTGACCCAAGTCAACAAATCGACTTGGACATTTCATTTTAAGTCCAAAACTTCATAAACATATTTAGGAATATGTATGACATGTTCCCAAGCACTTAGAGTGAAAAATTCATATGGATATGGATAAAATGACATAGATGTCAATTCATGCTTACCTCTTTTGAACCAAGTTTACCCAAGTCAACAAGTTGACTTAAAGGTCTCATTTTTAATCCATATTTGAGGAACATGTTTAGATTTACTCATGTTAGGTATTCATAGGTTTAAGATTGAAAAATCATGAGTAAATGTTAAAATTGAAACTTAGCAAGTTTCACAAAAACTAGTTTAGTTTTGAATGAAACCATGCTAGGTTGATATCTTGACTTAAGGACATAATTTTCATTTCAAACTTGACATATGCTCTTTACATGACCATCATGTGGTGTCATGAAAGTTTGAATGAAAATTGAAGAAGTTTTAAGAATAACTAAAAATTATAAAAATACCATTTCAACCTACAATTGGTATCAATTCAGTTATTTCTAGAGAAATATAGAAAAATCATTTTTGGATGATTCTTGAAACTTCCCATTCACTGAAAAATATAGTTTTATCAATAAAAATTTCAAAAAGTTTCATCAAGAATCTGATTTAAAATGAAATTTTGAAGTTGGATTTCGAAAACACGAAGTATCACTTATTTAAAATATCAATCTTTTCGATACTTTGATCTTTCTTCAAAAACTTCAAATGAAAACTCATGTATACTATTTTGATTCCATTTCTAATATCATTCATACAATTTCTTGAGTAAAATCATTTATAGGAATGATTTTAATATCTTGGATGATACCTAGAAATATCCATTTGTTTATTAAAATCAATATAGGATGAAAAATGGTCTTTGAAAATTCTTTTGAGTTCAAATTTTATACATGCATTTCAAATGACCATTCAACAATTGGTATCAAAAATTTTTGTCCAAAAATTGGTACCAAAATTTTTTTCATCAAAAATATGATTTTGTATAGATTTAAAAGTTTAATTTTTGGAAACTTGAAGTATAGGTTAACATAAGTCAACAAAGTGATTTAAAAATTTCATCTTAAGCCCAAGCTTGATTCATGGACTTAGATTTTCTCATGTTTGATGCCTAGATGCCTAAATATGAGAAAAACATGAGTAGATAGCAAAATTTGAAACATAACATTTTCATGTTTTCATGCTAAATTCAAAATGAAACCATGCTAAGTCAAAAGTTTGATTGTATGACATTAGTTTCATTTCGAACTTGATATACATGCTTCAGATGACTATAACTTTATATTGTGAAAGTTTGAATGAGATCAAAAAATGTTATGAAAAAAAAACAATATTCATGAAAATATTGAGTGCATACATGACTTAGTTTTGAATTCCATCTATCATTCTTTGATATCATGTATGATTTTGTTTCATATTAAATATTTGTTTTTCATCCCTTTGGTTGAGATTTTCATGTTTCATGAAAATAATCTTTAGAGTCTCAACGTCATGAAAAATTATTTGTTCTTCATCCCTTTGACTAGATTGATCTTTCTTGCCCTTTTTGATTGATGTCAAAAGAGGGAGAAGAGTATAGGTATAAAGGGGGAGAAAAGTATAAGAAAATTGGGGAGAAAATTATAGATAAATGGGAGAAAAATATAGGAAATCCATGCATATAGATAAGAGGGATTTTATTTCATAGATATGCATGTTGATAGGGAGAGAAATCCCTTAGATGATATCCTATATGCTTTAATAATATATTTTCTTAAGGATGTTTGTCATCACCAAAAAGGGGGAGATTGTTGGCTTTAGGTTTTCCATTATCTCGGTTTTGATGATAATAATCATGGAACTAATATTTTATCGAGAAATCTTTCAGGTTCCATATTGATTAGCTTTTGATGTCCTCGATAGGAAAAATCAGAAGAAATCAAAAAATCGGAAGGACATTGATCGTCGCGCTCGGGTTCGTCGTGGAAGTTTCTCGAAGATCGACGAGTGCACCAAAGTCGCATTGGAAGGGCTTAAAGATCACATGAAAGCTCTCCATGTCGATGCTCGTTGAAAGCTGAAACCCAGAAACAAAGCACAGAAGAAAAAAAAAGGGCTGAAAATTCAATTCAGCCTAAGTTCGGTCGACCGGGCGGTCGACTGAATAGGGTAAGGAAAATGGCACCAGCCATTTCGGTCGACCGAATAGTGCCGAAGAGAGGCAGTAGCTACTTCGGTTGACCGGGCAGTCGATCGATCGAAGCCCAAAATGGGCAGTAGCTCTGTCGGTCGACCTACGGATAGCCGAAGATGCAGCTCGCGTCGGTCGACCGAATGCAAGATCAAGTGATTCGCATCTGGGCGATCGACCCGTCGATCGACCGCACATAGAGAGAAAGCAGCGGTCGAATGACTGATCAGTCGGTCGATCGGTCGATCGACCAATCGATCGGCGTCTGCAACGAATAGAAAACTATCCGTTGAGCTATCGTTTCTTCAGGAGGGTATAAATACACCCTCATATAACTTATTTAATCTCCTCTCATTCTTACAAAAATTATTGAGCATCCAAATGATAGATCTAAGCCTTCCAAAAAGGATTAGTGCTTGCGCTCAATTCTTTCGGCGACAACTTCTTCAAGCGCACACTCTGCCTCAACTCGAGAATTGATTCAAGCTCTACGACTCAGCGAGATGGAGGATCCAAGGCTTGGAAAAGCACGCTAATTCTTGGTTTCATTTCTAAGCTCTTTTCGTTGTAATTTTTACATGTTATTTGAACATTGTTTGATTTGGGTTTGTACGAAGATCGGGTGTTTGGTCTTGTGTGTGAAAGTGGTTACCTTGGTGAAAAGGTGTAAAACCACTTGTGTAAACTTAGTTGTTACTAAGATTAGTTCTAGTTGACCGTTAGGTTGAGGTGGGAAAGTGCCCTCGGTAGGAAGGCGGGATACTTCCGGGTGTGAAAGTGCCTTCGGTTTGAGAGCGGAGACTTTCCGGTGAAAAGTCCTCTTTGTAAGGGAAACTTGATATAATCTACTAAACCTAATTTGAAAATCCTAAGTGGGGTGCTTAGGTAGTGGAGTAGGCATTGGGGCCGAACCACTATAAATTACCGTGTTAGCATTTTTATTTGTTATTGCTTGTGCTTAATTATTTATATCGTTTCCTCATCAAATTGTAAGATTGCAAATTGCCTAAACGATTTAAGTAAATAATTAAATTGTAATTTAGGCTAATTAATTTAGTTAACACACTATTCACCCCCCCTCTAGTGTCGCCATTTCGTCTTCAGCTCGGTTATGAGCTTCCTTTTGTTTTGGGCCATGGGTTTGACCTAGGGATCAATGACCAGTTTATGACAGATGATTTGGGGATCTATTCTCGATATATCGGCTGGCGTCCATGCGAAGAGGTCGGCATTTTCTCTGAGTAGAATGGTTCGTTGAGCTTTGAGCTCGGCGGGGAGGTATGCTCCCACATAAGTTACATCTTCGGGGGATGTCCCGATTTGTACAAGTTATAAGTCGTCGACGGGCCACACTTGGATGTCTCATCTGGGATCCAAATAAGAGATTCGAGGTTGGGGCTCAACCAGCCTGAGCTTCAAGCATTCGTTGTAGCACGCGCAGGCTTCCTTATGGTTCGCATGTATCACTTTTATATCTGTCTTCGAGATAGGGAATTTGATGGCGAGATGGGGAGCCGATACGATGGCTCCTAAGTGATTTAAAGAAGGTCAGCCCAAGATCATATGGTAGGGGCTTACGCAATGAACGATGAGAAATTGTATGTCTATCGTCCTTGTTCCTGATGGAGAGCCGAACGTTGTGGCCAACCATAAATAGCCTTTGACGTCCACGTAGTCTCTTGAGAAGCTGATAATTTCTCCATGGTATGGGTGCAGTGAATCTTCGTTGGTATTCATTTTTTCGAGTGTTGGGTAGAAGAGACGTCGGCTGAACTTCCCTGATCTACCAAGATTTTTTTGACAAGGAAATCAGCAGTGCTTACAGAAACAAAGACGAGGTCATATAAATTCCTATCAATTCCCTGAAAGTCAGTATCATAGAAAGATATTACCGGGGTGGGCGTAGGTAGCCCTTGCGGATCAGTTGCATCGTCGACGATCATGAGAGCTTGAGATGATTATGCTCCGGTGTTGCCTTCTCTAGCAAATCTTCCTGTGATGTAGTTGATGACTCCCAGATGTTGGGATGAGGCTATTTGGTCCCAACGTCATCGTGGTTGTCTGTGTCACTGGGTGGTGGTGTCTTACTAGGACCTCGGCGCTAACGATGGTGATTCCATCGGCTTTGATTGCGACTACGGACGCGCCGAATCTAGTGGTCGGGGCGACCTTTTTCGATTAGGCACTCGATCTTATCGCGGAGCACCACACACTCTTCAGTGGTGTGTCCGTTGGTTAGATGGAATTCACACCTCTTGCTTCTGTCGTCTTTGAATGAAGGCTTTAACCCTTTAGGGTTGTTACAGGGTCTGAGCTACTGTAGGTGGTAGACCTCCTAGACGATAGTCTCTTGACTGGTGTTGAGAGGAGTGTACCTTTCATATCGGGCGTTCGGGCGAGGTGGTGACCTCGGCTCTTTGTCGTTATTCTGTTCACGGTGGTTGCGATCATCGCTTCTTCTGTTCACCCTTTTGGGTTTTTTTTGTCTTCGGCAGTGTCTTTGATATTCTGCTTATCGTCCTTTCTAGCCTCACAAAGCTCTTCCATCTCTGTAAAACTCGCAGCCTTCTCTTGGAACTCAGCCATGTCTCTAGGCTTTATTAGGGTGATCTTGTCGACAAATTATCCAGGTTTCAATCCAAATTTGATGGAGTAAAGCTCGACTCAGGGGTCGAGATTCGGGATATCGATAGTTGTAGCCTAAAACCTGCGTATGTTTTCCTGTAGGGATTCATGTTGCCCTTGTCTGACGTAGTGGAGGGAGTCCTCTATTTTGTAGTAGACCCAAGATGAGGAAAATCGGTTGAGGAAGACGCGGAGAGATCCGCGAAAGAGTGTATAGATTTTGGTAAGAGGGAAGCAAACTACAACAAATTGGTTTTTTCCAAAAAAGTTGGAAAAGCTCTGCAAAGAGCGGCGTTTGTTGCTTTATTGCAGAGCATCATGGTCTTGAACATTGTCAGGTGCATTGTAGGGTCGCCCATATCGTCATAGGGCATTCGAGTAGTCGACAACTTGGAGTTGGGTGGAAGGCTCGTTGCCATGATGTGCTCGGTGAAGGGTCCCGTGTCAATAGGGAGGGCAGTCATGACCTCCATGGTCTTGGAGTCTTCCTCTCTTCCTTGACGAGGTGTACTGGAGATCTCGTCTTGGAGAACAGAAGCTGGTCTCTTCCTTTCCGAGCGGTTGCTTTCTTCATGTACATTATGAGCGATGGCGCTCGTGATCGGTCGGAAGTTGTTCCCGGGACTGCGTAAGCATCTCGACATGGGCTGCTAACCACTGGTTCTCCGCCTCCAGGTCATTTATTCGACACTAGGATGCTTCTGGTGGGAGTTGGGTTGGTGCCGGAGCATCGCTCCTCGCTGTTTCAGCGTTACTAGGTTGCGGGTGATCGTCGCCGTTGGGTCGTTGTTGTCGGCGTGCGGTGGTGGTCACCTGGCTCGAGTTCCAACCATTGTGGGGAAGGTAAGCTTTATTCGGCTCCATGGTGGGCGCCAAATGTTCTTACTTGAGGATCGAAATAGTCTGGTCTGGCTCGGTATCCTCTCCTGGTCAAATGCAACTTCAACAGGGAAGGGGTGCAAAAGACACTCTGACGCTCAAGTTAGTATATCTCCCAAGTGGAGGTAATGAAATTGGAATGTCCTGTGTCTGTATTTATTGCAAGTGGAGGTGATTATGCTGCCCGACAATCTCCCAAGGATTTTGCTCAGATGGATCGAGGCTGATCTTGAAGATATTAGGTCTGTAATGATGTATCCCTCATGATAAGAAATGACGTGGATGCCCTTGTATGATCGGGTGGAGCTCCCGAGAGTCAGGTTTAGGAGTATAGGGCGTTGCTGGGTCTAATCCGATTGGGCCCAATAGTATTAGTCCATCTTTTCTCTCTCTCTCTCTCTCTCTCTCTCTCTCTCTCTCTCTCTCTCTCTCTCTCTATATATATATATATATATATATATATATATAGATTGGGCCTAACAGTATTAGTCCATCTTTTCTTTCTCTCTCTCTCTCTCTCTCTCTCTCTCTCTATATATATATATATATATATGGGAAAAGGTACAAAAATGCCCCTAACGTTTCCTAACGGGTACTAAAATGCCCCTAAGGTTTTTTTGGGATAAAAAATACCCCTTTCGTTATGGAATTGGCTATAAAAATATCCCTATAGGTAAACGACATTAATTGAGAGATAACAGAGCTGACGTGGTTGATGACTGAGACTGATGACGTGTGTTGGCGTGTAGGCCTAGCGGGCTGAGTCATCAATCGCCTCGTGGCGTGTAGGCCTGGCGGGTTGAGTCACACTCGAACGCCGAGGGCGCTCGGGTCTGCTACGGTACAAGGTGAAGGTGCGCCCTTCCCTCACACCAATTGGTTTGGGGGTCGTTGGTTAGCGTCGGAGTCCTGGGAGCTGGTATCAGAGCCTGGGTCTCGGGTTTGAGTCTCGGCTGGCGATTGCTGAGGGGGAGATTATTAGCGTGTAGGCCTAGCGGGCCGAGTCATCAATCGTCTCATGGCGTGTAGGCCTGGCGGGCCGAGTCACACTCGAACACCGAGGGCGCTCGGGTATGCTACGGTATAAGGTGAAGGTGTGCCCTTCCCTCACACCAATTGGTTTGGGGGTCGTTGGTTAGCGCTGGAGTCCTAGGAGCAATATTGTTGGCTTTAGATTTTCAACCTTGGTCTTAATCTCGTTTTGATGATAACAAACATAGAACTAATATTTCGTCGAGAAATCTTTCAGGTTCCATATCGATTAGCGTCCGATGTCCTCGATCGGAAAAATCGAAAGAAATTGAAAAATCGGAAGACATTGATCGTCGCGCTCGGGTTCATCGTGGAACATCTCAAAGTTCAACGTATGCACCAAAGACGTATTGGACGAGTCCAAAGATCACATGGAAAGCTCTCCAAGTTGATGCTCGTTGAAAGCCGAAACCCGAAAATGAAGCGCACAAGAAAAAGGGCTAAAAAATCAATATCAGCCTATGTTCGGTTGATCGATCAATTGACCGAAGAGTGTAAGAAAAATGGCAGTAGCCATCTCGGTCGACCGAAGGATGCCGCAAAGCGACAGTAGCTACTTCAGTAGACCAGACGGTCGATCGATTGAAGCCAAAAATTGGCAGAGAACGCAGCGGTTGACCGATCGATCGACCGGATTGCGTATCGCCAAAGACGCAACTTGCGTTGATCGACCGAACAGTCAACCGAATCGAGGGAACACAAAGTTTGCATCTGGTGGTCGACCCGTCGGTTGACCGCACAGAGACATCAGGGCAGCGGTCGCTTGAGCGGTCGATCGGTCGGTCGACCGACCAATTGACCGAGCGTCTGCAATGGATAGTTTTCTATTCATTGAGCTGTCGTTTCTTTGAAAGGGTATAAATATACCTCATATAACTGATTTAACACTCTCCTCTCATTGTTACATATTTAATTGAGCATTCAAAGGAGTTTTTTATGCCTTCAAAAGATTAATTACTTGCGCTTGGTTCTTCCGCCGACAACTTCTTCAAGCGCACACTCTGCCTCAACTTGGGAATTGATTCGAGCTCTACGACTCGGCGAGTTGAAGGTTCCAAGGCTTGGAAAAGATAATTTATTCTTGGTTTTATTCTAAGCTCTTTTCATTATAATTTTAACTGTTATTTGAACATTGTTTTCTTTGGATTTGTGTTTGTGAAGACCTAGGATTGTTAGGTCTCGAAATTAAATGGTTACCTTGATGTGAAGGTGTAAAGCCACTTGTGTAAGCATAACTTACTAGGATTAGTTGAGGTATCCCTTAGGGTAGAGGCGAAAGAGTGCTCTCAGTAAGAAGACAGAGACTTCCGGGTGTGGAAGGGCCTTAGGTCTAGAGTGCGACTCTTCGAGTCAAAGTTCTCATTGTAAGGGAAACAAGAATTAATCTAATAAACCTAGTTTGGAAATCCTAAGCGAGGTGCTTAGGTAGTGAAGTAGGCATTGGGGCCGAACCACTATAAATTCGTGTGTTTGCATTGATACTCTATTTTGTGCTTAATTGTTTATCTTGTTTTCGCATCCAATCGTAAAATTGCAATTTGCCTAAGTGATCTAAGTAAACGATTAAAATGGAATTTAGGCTAATTAATTTAGTTAACATACTATTCACCCCCCCTCTAGTGTTGTCATTTCTCTAACAACGTGGACATGTGGCGCATGTAGGCCAAGACGTTTTCTCACGGGTACTAAAATGCCCCTAACATTTTCTCACGGGTACAAAAATGCCCCTAACATTTTCTCATGGGAACTAAAATACCCTTAACGTTTATTTTGGAGCTAAAATACCCTTGAGTTTATTGAAAATGATACAAAAATAACATCAGGCTAACTTTTGTTGGATGAGACTTAACGAAGATATTTATCAATTATGTTTGGTTAATGAAAACAACATCAGTTTTAGTTAATTGAAATCAGTGAATATTTATTTGGTTATAAAAAATAAAATTAATTTTTCTTGAACATTTTTATTAGTAATTAAATATTTAGTTAGTTGACAAAATTCAACGTTAATTTGCTAATATTGCTATAAATATTTATATGATTTAATTAATTAAGTTATTAGTAATTTTAAAAAAAAATGTTCAATTAGATATAAAAGTTAATTAATAGTTATTATAAAATTTCAGAAAAAATAAGTCAAATAGTCTAAAATTAGTTTTGATTAAATTATAAATAGATCAACTTTAAGAAAATTGAGTTATTTAAAATTTGAATATGAGTCAATTAGATATAAATTAGTTTAATTAATTTGTAAATTTAAGATAATAGTTTGAGTTGAAAATGATGATTTTTATTTTTATTTTTTAAAATTAGATATAGTTTAATTTATTTTATAAAAAATATTTATAATTACAAAGTTGCCACTGCATTTTGATAACGAAATCGACAGTCTCGAAATCACAAAAAATAACATTATGGTATTTTTATTTTTATTAATAAAACTAGTTTCGTTTTTATTTTGGTTTCGATTCAATTTCATGAAAACGCTGAACCAAATATATTTTCGTAAGCAGTTTTGGTTTAAGTGAAACTGAAACCATAAAAACAGACTTGGTTTCGCTAACCAAACAGGCTCTAAAAATTTAGAAAATAAAAACCGAAACTGAAACCATCAAATTGATTAATCGAAAAATTTGGTTTGGTTTCAAATCAATTTTTCAATTAATCGATTTTTTAATTTTTTTGCTCACCCCTATGGTTGCATGGCCAGTTGCTCTCTGCATATGCGTTACGTGTAAAGTCAACATCTTTGTCGGCATCCTCGACATCTCCGTTAAGTCTCACCTAACAAAAAGTCTGATGTCATTTTTGTACCATTTTCAATAATGTCATGGGTATTTTAGCTCCAAAATAAATATTAAGGGTATTTTAGCTCCAAAATAAATATTAAGGGTATTTTAGTACCCGTGAGAAAACGTTAGTGATATTTTTGTACCCGTGAGAAAACGATAGAGGCATTTTAGTACCCGTGAAAAAATGTTAGGGGTATTTTAGTACCCGTGAGAAAATATCTTGGCCTGCATGTGCGCCACATGTCTACGTCATCAGTCCTAGTCATCAGCCACGTCAGTTTCATTATCTCTCAATTAACGTCGTTTATCTATAGGGGTATTTTTGTACCCAATTTCATAACGTAAAGTATATTTTTGATCCCCAAAAAACTTTAGGGATATTTTAGTACCCGTGAAAAATGTTAGAGACATTTTTGTACATTATATATATATATATTATTAATAGATAAAAATACCTAGTTAAACAAAAAATAAGAGCATAGATAAAAAAACAAAGTATATACATCTAATTCTAATTAAACATAAATTAATTTATATGCAAGAGACATATATGAGTATAAATGTAATCTAATTAATTGTGTTTAATTTTCATAAAAAATATTTATGTAAAACATTTATATATATCAATCATGCATAAATTAATTAAAGATTTCATACCAGTATATAACATAATAAAAAAATAAGAAAATTAAAATTACATAATAACTTCAAAAAAATTGGCGGCTCCAATGATTCCGATAACTTTGAATATGGCTCCAACAACTTCAATTTTTTTTCAACAAATAGTGATAATAAATTAGAAAAATAAATGTTAAATGATTTCAATATAAAAATAAGATTAGTACATTGTCTAAGAAGCAAAATTAGAAAAGAGAAGAAGCGCAAGCAATGAAGAAAGAAAAAATTATTTTAAAAAAGGACCAGAGGAGGACATGAGGAAGAGGCCAAAGTACACGCGCTACTACTTGAAAGAGTGCCTGCATGTACTCTCGTATGCGACCTTTCGAGTGTGGACGCTCGTATGTTGATGAGATACACATACATACGGGCGCCAACGCTCATATGTACCGTGCGAATTTTTCTTTTAAAATTTTTGAACATTGATGCGAATAATTGAGGCTGACATAAAAAATTTAGTTATTTTTAATTCTAATACAAAAGCGCATTCTATTGACGCTAGTTTAACTATGTTAATATTTTAATAATTTTTTGTGATATAGTGATATCCCATCCAAACTCGTGATGATTGTATCCTTCCTATATACTAAACCACACTTAAAAATAATTAATCAGATGATACCGTACTATTCACTGTTGTTCTATAATATTATTATGTTCACAATTATTATCATTCATGTTGGATGAGGTTGAATTAGATGTCTTCAAAAGCTACATACAAGATAGGCGAAGAAACCATTATTGGTGTTTCATCTTTTATCGTGTGCACGAAATGGGAAAACGAAACTAGAACAAAGTATATATATATTTCCAAAAACTGTTTCCAAAAACAAACAGAGGATAAAGTAGAAAACTAGTGGAGGATGTCGCGGTCATCGGCCACGGTAAGCAAAAAAGCAGCGGCGTCAGCGGCGGTGGATCGACTGACGACACTACTAACTATACAACTTTAAATTATTCCTCTTCAATTCTGTCATAGTCGTCTTTACATTGATTGAGATTACAATTCCTGCAACACCACCAATAATTATTCCTGCATCTTTCATCCTTCTCTATCATATATTTTTGTATTATATTGATTGATTAATTAGTGGCAGAGGAAGCCACCAATTATTGACATTATGTCTTTATATATATATATATATATACCTTTATTTGTTTTCCTCCCTTAGGAATATAAATGGCTCTTTAATTAGAAGGAATAGATTAAATATAGTATTCTTGCCTGAAGTCGGGGTGATGCGGTCATGCACGTCTCTTGGTTCGATGTGACTCCAATGGAAGGACCTATAAAGACACTTCGACGCTCAAGTAAGAAAAAAATCTAGATGTGGGTATGAGAAATTAAAATCTAGAGGTACCTGATGTGCGTTGTATTTGTATATAGTGCAAGATAAATGATGTCTGATGATAATGCATCCTGGAATTTCGTGGGGATGTGCTTAGACTGAATCGAGACTGATACCAAAGATGTCGGGTTCGTAATTGACTAATCTCTTATAATTAATAAGGATGTAAGTGTTCTTGTATGGCCGAATGGAGCCCCCAGACTAAGGTCTCATTTTGTTGATATGGGAAGTAACATTATGTAGAAAGTTACAATTCACATGAATTAACTTTCTATATGTATTTTTCGGAAAGTATCTAAAAAATATTTGGTTGAAAAAAAATTAATTCATAGGAAGTGCAACTTCCCTCCTAGAACATATTTGGTTGACATGAGTACTTCCTATGAAGTACATACACTACAAAAAAATATGGTATCATCAACGGATTAAATCCATTGGTAATAGTCAAAAATCCGTTGGTAATAGTCAATAATCCGTTAGTAATACTAATACCAACAGATTTTCATTGGTAAAATTCGTTGGTGATGTTGGCTTAAGGGTTCCCCTTAAGCTTCGATCTTCATTTTGATGATAATAAAAAAATATTTAATCTATGTGTGAAGTTTTGAGTTCAGGTTGAGGTTGCGATAAGAATGCGAACTTCGTTCGAAAAAACGAAGAAAAAAAATCGTCATGAAATGAAAGAAAAGATTGTCAAAGAAAAGGCTCGGGTATAGATTGAGTAGATACCCTGTAATATACCCCTAGGATCTCATCCCAAGTCTAATTATAAAGTTATCCAAGTTAGGACTTGGTAACTAAATCTATAAAAAAGCATGTAACAAAGATAAAGAAAAAATCGGCCTTAGCCTGAGTTCGATCGACCGGTCGGTCGATCGAACAAGGCAAAAAATTTGCAGTAGCCAATTTGGTCGATCGGGCGGTCAACCAAAGATGGGTAAAAAATGATAGAAGGCTACTTCGGTCGATAGGTCGGTCGACCGACCGAGGCCAAAAACTGGCAGTAGCTTCTCCAGTCGACCGGACAACAAAGAAGCAGAATCGTGATTCTGGCGGTCGACCCATCGGTCGACCGTACATAGCGATAGAAGCAAGAATTGCCAGCGGTCGTTGGGCGGTCGAGCGGTCGTTGGGCGGTCGATCGATCGGTCGATCGACGATCGATCGATAAGCGAACGAATGGCGTCCAACGGGCGAAAAAACACCCGTTGAAGAGCCGTTCAGTTGAGGGGTTATAAATACATGTCACCTAATTCCTTTAACACTTCTTAGAGACTTAATTGAGCATTCAAAGGAGAGTTTTGAGCCTTCTAAAGATCGATTAATAGCGCTTGGTTCTTCCGTCGATAATTTCTTCAAGCGCACATTCTTCCTCGACTCAGGCTTCGATTCAAGCTCTACGAGTTGGCGAGTTGGAGGCTTGAAGGCTTGGGAAAAGAGCACCGGTTCTTGCTTTTTAATTCTTAGTTCTTTTCATTGTATTTTAAGAGTTGATTAACCTTGTTTTCATTTGTAATAGCTTGCTAGGTGTGCTAGAGTAAACACTTAGGGGTAGACTTTGTAGAATTGTATTTTGCCTAGGTGAATAGGTTTGAGAAGTTCTCAAAGTGGTGAGAATCGTGTCATCAGTTGTATTCAAAGGGAAACACAAGTTCTATAAAGTAGTTGGTTAGAAATTTTTGATGTGGAGCCAAGGTAGTGGAGTAGGCGGTTGGCCGAACCACTATATTTCCTAGCGTTAGCATTGTCTTGATTGTTTGCTTATTGTTGTGTTTGATATTTGATAACAAACATTATTGAGTTGCATTTGAATTTGGTTGAAGTTAAAATTGAGCAAAAGAACATTGACTAAATAATAAAAAGGATACACACTATTCAACTCCCTTCTAGTGTGGATTTTCACTCAACAGGTAATAATACTCTGCTAGGTATTACCAACAGATATAATTGTATGTTGGTATTACCAACGAATAAAAATATATTTGTTGGTAATACCAACAAATGATATATTTATTGATAATACCAACAAAATTAGTTTGTTGATAACTATTTATTGGTGAAAGTCTTTTTTCTTGTAGCGATATCAAATGACCAATATACCATTTTTTAAATCTCTTTATAAAATAATATTTTAATTTATATGCATTAGTGTATATATATATAATAAATTTATTTATACATTAATATATATATATATACAATTAATATAATATATACTTTATTGTATATGAAAAATTAATTTTTATTTATAGTTAATATGAAAAAATTACATATTTTTAATAAAAACAAATAAAATTAAAATAAATAGGTAAAGAATTCAAGGATTATCTAATTTATAATGTTGGAAATATAAATTATAAATTATGTACTAAATGCAAATGTGAATGTGAAATTGACTTTTTTCTTCAAATACAATGCAGAAAGTGCAACTTACCTAGGGGGGCCTAGGTAAGTTACTTCCTGCATTTTGTAAAAAGTTGCACTTACTCAGGAAGTTGTACTTCCTGTAAAATGCAAAAAGTGTGTCAACCAAACATTAGCTCTTTTTCCTACTTCCTACAGAAAGTAGTGTCAACCAAACGAGACCTAAGTAATATTTGTGCACTTCTGGGCCTAATTCGTCTAGATCTAAAGTTCTAGTCTAGTCCATAACCCCCCCGAGCTTGGTCAGAGTCCGAGGACTTCATGTCGAGCTCTAATGATGTCTTGGTTTTTGACCTCGGCCCGATAAATAGACGTCGACGAGATTCCCTGGCTAATGCGCTGGATCAGGGGAGCTCAGTGAGCGTCGGTGCTGCCATTTCATGACTTTTCGATTTTTGTAGTAAATGTGGCAGTTGCATAGAGAGAAATGACATCTTTTCTAGCTTATGCTTGTCTCTTACGCGGTCATTAATCCTGACATGAGGCAATTATAACTGGAGACCCGATTGTTGATTTCCAAGACACTTGACTACCCGCTGTTGACTAACGGGCGTGGTCCTGTTAGTGGGGAAGTGGTGAACGGCTGTTAGGAGGACAACTCTGCATGGGCCTATAAAATCCCCATGTATCTTCATCTTATGCATGTATGAGTTTCGGCATGGAGTGGGAGGTATCAAAAAATTTTGTTCCTTCGGGAATCAGTCTTGGGCTGGTAGTGAGTAGATCAGAGATCATCGTGGGTTCACACCGGCCGCTAGGCTTAGAAAGAGGGTTCGGGGGGACTTGTAGTAGGTGCTGAGCACATATTTGCAATACCTACTCTAGTTGGACTGAGGTAGATTCTCATCGCTGGGCTTATGTTGCCTTTGGCCCGAGGGTTTGCGAATCTTCTTCTTCCACCTCAATGCCGGCCCTCCTTCCCCCTTTCACCATCAACACTTCCTATATTCTGCAGAAAGTTCAGCTAGATCAGGTGGCTACGACCTCCATCTTGAAGTCCTCAATCTCCTACTTTCCGGGAGGCATGCATCTTCATCCGGAGAAGGTTTCATTGTCAAATCTTCCTCCTCTTCTGATGACAGATCTTCATTGTTGCATTGCCGAAACACTTTCCTCTAGTAGTTGCTTTGTACCGCATACCTCAGTAACTTGTTTTTTTGTTTGTACATCGTCCCTTTGTGGGTCTGTAAATGTATGTTTCTCCATTATGTGACTTTATGAATATAAAAGCATATTTCTGCCTTCGTAATGATTGTGATTTCTGTATTTACTGGGTTAATTGTTCGACCTTCTCTTGGCCCGTATGTCTGGCGATGTTGACATTGTGTTGTCGATGGATTTCATCGAAGTTGAGCGCGGGTGCCTACCAAAAATGGAGTTGAGGCTAGGGTTATTTGTTTGATAGTTGTTTGTTCCCTTCGAAAGTGTTCGACTTTGGGAGAAGAGGCGTTGATGCCGAGAGTAATGACGCTAAGGACGAGGACTAGACTCGGTAAACATCGAGCTCCCGAGGAGTGCACTTCGTGTATCGAACGATGTTCGAAGATCTCAGTGTTAGGTTGCCTTTTACTGCTTTTGAGCGCGGGGTCCTGATTCAGGCAAATGTTGCTTTGACGCAACTACATTCGAACAGCTAGGCGTTTGCCCGCTGCTTTAAGATTCTAATGGAGTTCCTCGGACTCAAGCCGAGTCTTAAGGCGTTCTTCTCCTTTTCTCCTTTTTTTTCAAGCGAAGGGGACCCAGAAGGGCCTGTGGGTATCCTTCAGTAGCATCCCGAGGAAGAAACTCTTCAGCTTCTGCAGAAGTTCTTACAAGAGCTTCAAGAGACATTTCTTCAGAGTGAGGTCACAGCCGAATATCTGGCAGTTCTTTCAAGTTAGGACATCGAACACAAAGAAATTTTTGTTGTTCTAGAGGCAGAGTACAACCGCCATCTTGGCCTTGCAGGAGGAGGGCATCTTGCCCGCGGATAGGCTGGTGATTGAGTACTTGGACCAGTGTGGTCCCTCTGTTCCCTTTTCTTGTAGTGAGTTGCTAAAATGGGACTGGGACGAGTGCTCGGTCAAAAAGTATATAAGTAAGTTTGGGAATCGTATGGTGTTGTTACCTTAGCTATTATGAATGTGTTAATTTAGGGTTTCTCATGTGGGATGACATCGATGTTGGATTAGTCATCCCTTCGTTCTAGGCCGAAGGAGCTGAAAGGGAATACCTCTACGGTTAACAAGGGGAAAAGGCCATTGGCCGACATCTCTCCTCGCCCACTTTTGTTGAAGCTGGTGTAGGCTTGGGATCCCAGGCCCAGGAGTCAGACAGAATGCCAGTGCCCTCACGCTCCCCATCTTCTTCTCCTTCTCCTTCCCCCCTGAAGTGAAAAAAGAGGTCCAGGACTCTGCGCATCGTGATTTCGGATGAGGAAGGTCTGCCTCCTCAAGAGGTTCTTTCTCTCGGGAAGGTTGTGGCCGTAGAGTCGGCGATGGTGGTGGTAGAGGAGGACTCACAAGCGAGACAGTGTCATGGCACAGTTTCTCACGATGGTCAGCGTCTTCTGCCTTGTGCTGTGACTAACTTGCCTGAGGGGCTGAACATAGCATAGTACATTAAGGTTCAGTGTCTCCGATTGGCCGATCTGACGGAAATGCTGGTGGGAGAGAAGTTGTTCGTGTTAGAGACGTTCGAGGCTCGGGCTTGAGAGATTGAGTCTCTAAAGGCCAAGCTGGCAGAGATGGGGAAGATCCTTGAGGCGAAGGATAATGTGATCGAGCTTCTCAATGGTGTCATCACTAAATCTGCGGCTAAGGCGAGGGAGATTTGGGACGAGCCCGATGACCTGAGAAGAGAAATATTTAGGTTCCACAAGGATGTTGAGGACGATGTCCCTCCTGCATCTACCAAAGCTTACCCTGCTTCATCTCAATAAGTTCGTTGCTTATAGATTGTTCGTGTGTGGAGCGTATGTGGAGTTGTAACGGCATGTTGTTGGTTTTGTGGATTTCCGCCTTTCGAGGCTTTTTAACTCTAGCCCTTTGAGATGTATGACATGATTGCCCTTCATGGGTTTGCAAGTGCACCACTGGGCGTTTTATTTTTCGGCTATGTTGTTTGTGTGTTGCTTTGTACTTTTGCTGAATGTGGGTTGAGTGTTTTGGCAAGTGTTGACATCCTTTTAGCGGGATGAAGGGTGTTCTGGCGCTTCTCGGCCGATGTCGACCATCTAATGTCCATATTTAGGAGTAGTGGTTTGCCCTCAAGTGGTGGCTGAGTCCCCGTCATAGGTAGACCGAGCTTGCGAGGAGTGCACTTCTTGTGGAATTTGCACACTTCTTTTGATGTTTGGCTCGTTCTTGGCCTGAATGCTGGACAAGACCAATGTTATGTGGTTGGTTAGATCTGTCAGACTTGAGTGCAGCGTATGAAGTCATCCTTTGTTCGAGTCGTGTGTTGCTGGATCGACCATTGCCAATGTTGGCTAGTTGGCATCCATCGAGGTTGCAGACAAGCTTCCAGGCTAGGGTTAGATCCCTGACAAAAGTAGAGTTAAGACCAAGGTTACCTTGTCGCGATCTTTCTCGAAGTTGTTCAAGATTGGGAGTGAAGGCGCTGGGGCTATGAGTAGTAGCATTGGGGCCGAGTACCATAGTTGATTTTAAACCAAGCTTGCAAGGAGTGCGCTTCGAGTCGTTGAGGGCGCATGGTCGAAGATGGTGGTAACTTAGGCCGAGGACCAGACTCGGTGTTAAACTGAGCTTGCGAGGAGTGCGCATCGGGTCATTGAGGGCGCGTGACCCAGAGATGGTGACGAATGAGGCCAAGGACCAGACTCTCATGTTAAACCGAGTTCATGAGGAGTGCACTTTGGGTTGTTGAGGGAACGAGTCTTGGAGATGGCGGTGAATAAGACCGAGGACCAGACTCGGTGTCAAATCGAGCTCGCGAGGAGTGCGCTTCGGCTCGTTGAGGGCACGGGGCTCGGATATGGCAGCGACTAAGGCCGAGGACCACGCTTAGGGGTAAGCCGAGCTCGCGAGGAGAGTAAGGCAGGACCACGTTTGTGGTCATTGAGGGCGTTGAGCCCGAAGTTGGAGACTGTGGCCGAGGACCGTGCTTGGGGTCAAGCCGAGCTCGCTGGGAGCGTAAGGCAGTACCACGCTTGGGATCGTTGAGGGTGTTGAGCCTGAAAGCTCTGATTGAGGTGAGGACCGCGCTTGGGATCAATTAAGCTGAGCTCGCAAGGAGTATAAGATAGGACCACGCTTGGGGTCATTGAGTTCGGAGGCGGTCATGTTCGTGTCATGGGTCGTTGGGCGCTCGTCCGTCACGTGCGGCAAGACAACTATAACTTTTTTGGATGTACACACGGAAACGTGAAGAGAGGGGGTGACCTTTATTAATATGAGAAAGAATCAGGTATTACAGTAAAGTTCTGTCGAGTGAGGTGCTCAGTTCATGCGTGGCTATATCTCATTAAGACTTAAAAAGGGGGAAAAGGGAAGAACGCCGCACCGTCCATTTGTGGCTGAAGGCGGATGGACTACTTCTTCCTCAACCAGAGCGAGTTTTTATTCATCGACTTGATATAATCGGCTCTTGCTAGCTTAAAAGCTCGGAAACCGACGTGTGTTTCTAGCGGAGAGCCGTGTTGCATTTTAGGCTCGGCTTGGGGCGAGCTCTAGTGAGTTTCATTTGCTCGGGTGGTGCTCGGGTGGCGCTTGGGTGTGCTTGAGCATCGAATCGTCTATGGGTTAGGGCCGCTTCTGAGCACCCTCATTCAAGTTCGGCTTGGGAGTCAACGACTGCTGTTTGATGAGGGATAGCGAGAGCGCCCAACGAGGCGGGACACCTAGTTCTTCCCCCAGTTTGGTTGTCTTCTATTTCAGACCTTCATTGTAGCACCGACGAGATTCTTTGTTATCGACATGAAGTACCCCCACTTCTATCTCTGAAATGGAGAATTTGAGAGCCATGTGGGGCGTTGACATAACGACCCCCAGGATGTTCAATGAGGGTCACACATGATCATGTGATAAGGGCTGGTGATGTCAATGACCAAGTATTTCACATCGATTGTCTTTGTCTTCGGTCGGTAGTCGAACATCATTCTCAACCACACAGTACCTTGAACATTGACCCGTTCTCCCGAGAAGCCTACTAGGTCTTCATTATAATGGCGGAGCGAGGTTTCCGTTAGCAGCATTTTCCTAAACATAGAGTGAAGGAGGATGTTGGTTGAGCTGCCCTAATCTAATAGGACTTTCCTAACAATAAAGTTGGCGGCAATTACAGAGTTGACCACAAGGTCATGGAGATTTTTTGTCAATTCCTTGAAAGTCAGATTGATAGAATGATATTACCTACGCTCTGGTAGCGGGCCTCTGTGAGAGAGCTAAGTTGTCAATTGCCATGATGGCTTAGATGGATCTTTTCATACCTGAACTTGCCTCGCCTCTGTTGGGTGAAATGGCCACACTAGAGGAGGGGTGAAAATTGTGTTAACTAAATCTATTTGCCTAAATCCGGTTTTAATCATTTCTTTGGTTACTTAGGCAAATTTCAAGTTGAGTAGCAAACGGAAGCAACGTAAATACGATAATAAAATAAACACAAGTAGAATCAATAAAAACACAATTATTTATAGTGGTTCGGCCTCAATGCCTACTCCAATACCTAAGCACCCCGCTTAGGATATCCAAACTAGCTTTACTAGATTATCTTGTTTCCTTTACAACGAGGACGTTTTCACCGGAGAGTCTCCGCTCTCACACCGAAGGCACTTCCACACCCGGAAGTCTTCGCCTTCCTACCGAGAGCACTCTCCCACCTCAATCCTAAGGATAACAAGAACTAATCCTAGCAAACTAAGTTTACAATGGTGGATTTAAGCCTCAACACCAAGGCAACCATCAACTCAATCAACCTAGCACTCTAGGTTTACATAAGTTCAATTACAATGAAATAAACAACAAAAAACAATAATATTTGGAACAATAAATCAAACAATAAGTACTTCGCTTAAAAAGAAACTCCCTAGTCCTCTTGATGCCTTGAGATGATGAATTGGTGAAGCTTGAAGGCTAAATCAAAGTGTGGAGATCGAAACTAGGGTTCTTGCAAGGATGGTTCAATGAAAGCTTGTAGAGATGCTTAGGATCACACTTTGAGGCTTGGAAGCATCAATCATAGGCTAGAAGAAAGATTGGGATGGGTATTTACAACCCCCCATAAGAAATGGCTCGTCAACGGACGCATTTTTGCCCGTTGGCGACGCCCGGTCGATTGTTCGGTCGGTCGATCGAAAGCGAACTGCCGCTATCTGGCACACTTCGGTCGACCAGATGGTCGACCGAATTGGCTACTGCCAATTTTTGGCTTCGACCGATCGATCGCCCGGTTGACTGAATTGGCTACTGCCAATTTTTCATTACATTCGATCGACCAACTGGTCGATCGAACCTATGCTGAACTTGATTTTTTCAGTCTTCTTCTTGCGCACTTCATTTTCGAGTTCCAACCTTCAACGTGCAAAAACTTGGAGAGCTTTCCATGTGTTATTTAGACTCGACCAAGACGTCTTTGGTGCACACGTCAAACTTCAAGAAATTTCCACAACGAACCCGAATGCAACGATCAATGTCCTTTCGATTTTCGATTTTCGATTTTTTCAATATTTCTGATTGAGGACATCAAGTGCTAATCGATATGGAACCTGAAAATATTTCTCAATGAAATATTAGTTCCATATTTGTTATCATCAAAACCGAGATTAAGACCAAGATAGAAAACCTTAGGCCAACAGCCTCCTCCCATGAATCCACCAGCTATGTGGTCGTTGACCCCACGAATCTCGTTGGTCGGTCAGTTAGTTATGTCGTTGTCCCGGTGGCCTCCAGGGTAGTCGAGGGGTGTTCTACTTTGACTACTGTGTCGGTGGTCGTGTATGTTCCCATCTCGGCCATGTCATCTTTCGCAATCGATATAGCGGTCCAGCCATCCTTCTCGAACTAGTTCCTCGATCTGATCTCCTAACACCATGAAATCCTCGGTGGTATGTCCATATGTATCATGGAATGCACATCTCTTGCTTTTATCGGCATTGGGTGGTACTTTTTATTTTTCGGCGTTGACGACAAGGTTGTTAAACTCGAGAGTTTTAAGTAAACTTGTGGAGCCTCCATAAACTCGACTCGTAAACTCGTAAGAGTTTACCTCATGTTAAAAAAATATTTAAAAAAAATATTTATGCTATAAAATATAATCTAATAGACCTTGAAATTCATAATTATGCAGTTCACAACTTCAACACCATACATAATGAAGCATGTAAGTCCATAATAAAGCACATAACACAATCAATACATAATGAACCATAATAAAACACACAACTGACAACACAATAATCCTAATGATAAAACATAAATACATAATAAGTTCAAATGTTCAATACTTCAATCCATACATAATTATCATCAACACATGATAAGTTCAATCCATACATAAATATCATCAATACATAATAAGTTCAATCCAGATACATAATTATCACCAAAATCAAAACATAATAAGTTCAATCCATAGTTGATAGTTCCATACATAATTATCATAAAACATTAAAACTTAAGTCAAAAATCTCAAAACTCAAATCCTCCAACATCTTCAATATCATCTCCATCATTATCATCATCATCGTGTTCTTCCTCTTCATCACATGAAGCTTCATCTTCATCAATAATTACATCGGGGATCACATTTTCAACATCTTCAACAATAGCATCAGGGATCATACTTTCAACATGTTCAAGAATAGCATCACAAATCACATTATACTCACCATTATCTACACCATCCACATTAGTCTCATTACTAAGCCCAGTAGAAGGATCATTCATAGGTGGTTGTTGATCACTCTCATCATCTGCTTCATAAACATCCTCATTTCCTTGTTCAATGATGCTATTATTTGTTTACTTTTTAACTTCAAGTTGTACATCACATAGACCAAGTCATTCATCTTTTTATGGTGCAAGCGATTTCTTTTCTTTGTATGAACCTAAAATTAAAATAGAATGTCCAAAATTTTATTAGTATACATAATGCCAAATCCTAATAATGAAATAAAGCAAATTAAAGAATTAAATAGAAAATTAGAAATGGGGATAAGAAATTTACTTCACTTACCATTTCAAATGCACTCCAATTGCACTCGCATCCAGAAGAGCTGCATGTCAAGCTAAGAACACGAATTGCAGACTTCTTTAATTCTGGACACCCATCCCTATAAAAGTCCCACCATTCAGCACGGAGCATAGTTTTCCTACTACTCTTTGTAGTGTCAATATCAAAGAGGCCTCTAGCATAATGAAAATTAGGTAGTTGCATACTAATCTTGTTCCTCTGAGTCTGATCAAGAACCAATCTTCCCATATAATTATACAACCCTTGTTTAATATCAGCATCATCAGCTTTAAAATTTAGATCATAATGGAAATGGGGATTAAGGTAATATGCAACAGCATGTAAAGGCCTATGAAGTTGGCCTGCCCACCTCTCATCAAGGATTTTCAATATAGGTTCATAGCTATAAACAACCAAACAACAAGTTAGCAAGTAGCCAAGTACAAATTAATAAGACATAAGTACATAACAATATAACATAGAATTGAAGTATTGAAGTATACATTTTCTTAACATTAGTGAAGTTACTTTTTATCTTTTCCTTGGCAGAACTCATCCCTTCATATATGAAACCCATGGCTGGTTTTTCATCTGAATCAACCAAGCGAAGGACTGTAATGAGAGGGGCAGCAGCCTTGAGATAAATGATTATGTTCTTCCATAATCGACTATCCAAAGCCATGTTTTGGATTTTTTTCCCCTCAGGTGTAGATGCAAACTTACTTGATTTCCAATCCTCTGAGCTAAACATGCTCATCAATACTGTTTTGTTATCATTGGGGCAATTTAGAGTCAAATAAGCAGTGGCAAATCTAGTCACACCTGGCCTAATCAAGTCCTTCCTCTTCTTAAAATTCTTCATGATGCTAATGAGCATGGTTCTAGAGTAGATGTAGGTGGTAATTTTTCTTCCATTCTTTATGGTTGTTTGATGCACCTTTAGCTTTTTTTCCAAATCCTCCAATATCAAATCAATATAGTGACCAACACATGTAGTCTAATACAATGTATTTCTTTGTTGCATTAATATTTCTCCAGCAGCTTTATAGTTTGCAGCATTATCAGTAACCACTTGGACTACGTTCTCCTCCCCTACAAATTTTATAGCATCATCCAACATCTTCAAAACCTTATCAGTTGTCTTAGATATGTCAGAAGTGTCCAATGAATAAAGAAAAATTGTTCCTTTAAATAGAACGTCTTTTCCTATCTGTCCTATCTATCCATCCATCAGACATGATTGAACAACTAGTTCTCTTCCACTCCTCCCGAAACTCTTAAAGCGTCACATCAATATTTGCCACTGCTTTCTTTAGAAGCTTTTTTCTCATGTCATGATAAGAAGGAGGTTTATAACCAATTCCATATCTCCCAACCATCTCACAAAACTTTTCAAACTCGGGATTCTTAACAACATTAAAAGGCAAGACACTTGTATAGAAGAATAGACCGCATTGGTAATCAACTTTTTCCTTAAGGTCCTTCTTCATCATTCGGTTTATTGCTACCTGAGTCTTATCACCTTTTCCTTTTGTAACAAAGTTAAGAATACCTTTCCCTTTACTTTGAATAGAATTATCCTTTTCTGTTTCCTTACTACAATCCTCATCAAATTTTCTTTTCTTTAATGATGCTTCTTTAGCCTTCGCAACAATCTTCAACATCAACTCTTTAACTCTTGAGGCACAGTAGCACAAGGTTCAGAATCTTTTATAGTACCAGCAAGATGATTCTTGAATCTAAAAATCCTCCCACTAACAATTTTTGAGCAATAGTTGCATTTAACTTTCCTACCACTGCACTAAACATCAGTCCCATGTTTCCACCCAATATCAGTTCTATTTCCAACATCATTTTTTCTTCTAGTTCTAGAGGTAGCACCTCTAGTGGTGCCTGTTGAGCCTATTCCTAATCCAATAGTTTCAGACATCCTGAAAAAGCAGATTATTTGTAGCATAGCTAAATGAAAACTTTAACATTTATCTGATATTCTGTTAAGAACTGATAGAGATAGGTGGTAAATTGCTAAACTGCTAAACTGATTAGGTGGTAATTGATGATTATGTAGTAAATTGCTAAATTGCTAAACATATGAAATATTAATAAACCTGCTAAACTGATAGAGATTATTTTTTCTTCTAGTACCAGCTAATTAAATTGCATAGTTGTTTGTTAATTAAATTGCTAAATTGCTAAACTGTAGGTGGTAGTTGATGATTAGTTGTATATGAAATTGCTAAACTGATTAGGTGCTAAACTGAAGACATAGCTTACTAGCTTACATCAAATCCCTTTTTATAAAGTATATGAAATTGCATCAGTGGCAGGCATTTGGAAAGTTTGATGCAGGCATGCAACGATTCAAAATGAAGACTTTAATAGCTACCGATACCATGAACTGCAACGATTCAAATTGAAATTACAGTGGACTGTGGAGATTGGAGATTGTAGAGGCGCAGGTGGAAAAGAAGGCTTACAGAGAACTAGAGATTGCAGAGGCGCCGGTGAGTGCAGGTGGAGAAGAAGGCGCCGACAAACACAACAGGAGCCGCTCAGTCGCCGGTGAGTGCAGGTGGAGAAGAAGGTTGTGGAGAAGGAGAGGTGAAGAGAAGACGGTGAGAGGTTTCCGTCTCAAGGGAGCCGCCGGTGACGCGTAGGGTGTGTTCATCTCAGGGGAGCCGCCGGTGACGCGTAGGTTGTGGAGAAGTCGGGTACTCGGGTAGTCGCCAGTCGCCCACTCGTGGCATGTACATTCGTCTAGGGCACGGGTGTGTGAGGAAATGAGAGGAAACAAAATGTTGACTCGTCAAATTGAACATTGACTATGGTGATTTGGGTTGTGTTCGGGTGAGGCTGAGCCACATTTGGGCTGCTAGAGTGAACTCATGAACTCGGGGGTGAACTCGTGATTTTGATCGAGTTTGATCGAGTTCACCCGAGTCCACCCGAGTTCACCCAAAAATGAGTTCGCAGGTGAGTCATCTAGATTTTGAAACCTGGGATCGTAAACTCGGACAAGTTTATAAGTTAACTCGCGAGTTTTACGACATTGGTTGATGGGGTGCTTGAGAAGCTGCAAGTCGTAAATTTCCTGGACAACGGTTTCCTTCTTCACATTTAGCGGAGTGTATTTCTCATATTTGGAGTTCGGTTGGGGTAGCGACTTCGCTCTTTTGTTGTTGTCTCGGCGATCTCGCTCTTTACCCTTTTTGCCGATCTTTTTGGATTTATTATCCTCAACGGTATCTTTTGGCGGTCAGTCAGTCAGCCTTTCTGGTCTCTTGGAGTTCTTCCATCTCCATGTAGCATACGACTGGTTCTCAAAACTTCACCATACTCCTTGGTTTGGCCAAAGCAATCTGGCACGCGATCTATCCGAGCTTTAGACCATGTCTAACGGAGTATAACTCGATGTGTGGGTTGAGATTGGGGATCTCCATGGCTACGACATGAAACCTTTTCAAATATTCTCTCAACAGCCCGTGTTGTCCTTGCTTGATGTAGTGGAGCGAGTCCTCGATCTTGGAGTAGATCCGTGATGAGAATTGATTGGTGAAGTCTCGAGAGAGCTCTTGGAAAGTGTGTACCGACCATGGTAGAGGGTGGAGAACCATAGTAGCATGGTCTTCTCCAAAAAGGTAGGAAAGCCCGGTAAAGGATGGAGTCGATTGCACCGTTGAGGAGCATCATCGACCTGAACATCGTCAAGTGGGTGGTCGGGTCACCCATGTCGTCATAAGGCTGAAGAGTTGTCCACAGCTTGAAGTTGTCGAGGAGACAAACTGCCATAATATGCTGGGCGAAGGGTCCCGACTGGACAGCGGGGGGAGGAACGACCTTTGTGACCTTAGTTCCTTCTTCTTCTCTCTAGTGATGCGTATGGGAGACCTTGTCTCGAAAGAAGGAGGTGGGTCTTCCGACTCATTTGAGGTGGCTATCATCAACACATTTTGAGTGGTGGTGTCCGCGCTCGACGGAGCGTTACTCCCGGGGTTGGGTCAGCGCCTCAATCTAGGCTGTTAACTTTCGGTTTTGCCCTTGGAGGTCATCGATCAAACGATGTAGTTCTTCTGGTGTAACGTTGGTGGGCACCAGAGCGTCTAGGGGTGAGCATCGGTTCGGTTCGGTTAAAAACCGAACCGAACCAAAGAAAAAAATTTAACCGTTTACCGAACCGAAAAAATTCGGTTAATTCGGTTCGGTTAACCGAATTTTCGGTTTGGTTCGGTTAATTTGGTTCGGTTAACCGAAAAAAAAAAAAAAAATCAAAGAATGGACTCGAACTCAGCCCATTGATAAATTAGATTTTAATTTTTACCCTTCTAACCATCTCAACAAACATTACTATCAATTTATATATAACTTACACCTATTATATATATATACCGAATGTTAAATAAATATTATTACACAACATGGGATACGAACCCAAGCGGTGGAAAGTCAATATCTAACACTTAACCACCAAGACAAATACCAACATCTAATATATGTTATTATATATATATATATATATATACATACACATATATATATACATATATATTCGGTTAATTCGGTAAATTAACCGAACCGTCGGTTAATTTACCGAACCGAACCGAAAACCGAACCCAAAAATTTCTTTAACCGAAAACCGAACCGAAATTAATTCGGTTAATTCGGTTCGGTTAAATCGGTTTCGGTTCGGTCGGTTTCGATGAATCGGTGAAGTTTGCTCACCCCTAAGAGCGTCACACCTTGCCGTGTTAGTGTCTCTAGCGGGGGAACACTACTACTAGGTTGCTGCCTATGTGCAGCAATGTTCTTCTGACTCCGGGTCCCTACTATGATGTGACAGGTAAGATTCACTCGGCCCCACGATAGGCGCCAAATGCTCTTGCCTGAAGCCAGAGTGATGCAGTCATCCGCGTCTCCTAGTCCTGCAAGACTTTGGCGAGGGGACCTGCAAAGACACTATGATGCCCCAGTAAGAAGGAATTTTGGATGGTCGGTATGGAATTGGAATAGAGAGTATATCTGATGTGCGTTGTATTTGTTTATAGTGCAGGATAGAGATGTATCAGACGATGATGTCTCCTTGAATCTCACGGTAATATGCCTAGAATGGGTCTAGGTTGATCCCGGAGATATCAAGCTCATTACTATTGAATTCCTAGTAATAAATGAAGGATGCGGGTGTCATTGTATAACCAAGTGGAGCCCTTGAGCTGAGTGATGTTTGACATCTAACCGGTCCCAAAATGTTAGTCTATCTAGTCTAGGTGATAATTGAGAACTTTGCAACAGAGCATTTGGTTTAATTTCACAATCAAAGTAGAATAACTCAAATCTCTTGAGAAAACTCATAATTTTCTTAATAAATTATTTAATAATCGTAATTAAAGTGGGTGTACAAAATAATAAATTAAGTATATGAGGGTTTACGGATAATACTCAAGTGGACGAGAACTCAAAAATCTACCTAAAATAAAATTCCAAAATTTCAATAATCTATGGTTGGTTAGCTAATGATTGGTCAACCGAAGATTCAATCAAGGACCATCTAACACACTAAGCAAAGTTCAATTTCAAAAACCCCTCGTGATCGCCACGCCAATAGATTCATGAAAAAAAATTGACTAAATGATGACTCGATTGTCAATCCTCATCATCCATGATCTTTTTTTTAAAAAAATTGTTTTCACAATTTGTTTATGGACTAATGGTACGTCCAAGGACCATCTAACATACTAAACAAAGTTCAATTTCAAAAACCCATCGTGATCGTCACGCCAATAGATTCATGAAAAAAAATTGACTAAATGATGATTCGATTGTCAATCCTCATCATCCATGACCTTTTTTTAAAAAAAATTGTTTTCACAATTTGTTTTTGGACTAATGGTACGTTTTCTTTTATATATATATTAATTATGATTTCACAAAAGGAAGAATATAAAGATTTCAATGGAACCACATCAAAGAAACAATGGAATATTTCAAAAAAATTAACAAATCAATCACAAAAAAAATCTTAAAAGAGAGCATAATGTTTGTATGAAGCTTTCCAAATTCTTCTAAAAGAGAACTAGCCGTAGTCCATGTCATGATGAGGAGTGTCAACATCTTCAAAAACCTTAATATTTCTTGCTAGCCATATTCTCCGGATTAATAATGCAATTAGAGTCATATGTTCCTCCCCATTTTGCTCGATTTTCAGTTTTCTATACAGCTCCAACCACCATTTTCAAAAAGAATCCATGGGCAAACACCAATCTTGATTAATAAAGTCAACCCTCTACCAAATCTATAGCACATGAGGACAACATAGAAAGCAATGTTGAACAGTTTCCACCGCCACATGACATCTCGGGCAAAGATTCATAACATTAGAAAACCGCTCTCTTAGGAACCATTTCTCTCAAAAGTCCAAATTAGCTTATCATCCTAGAGCATGAGTACTATTTGAAGAATAGCCTCAGATACCGATGGCAGAAAGGAACGTCTGACCAAATTTTCCTTCCAAATTCTATCCCTATTCTGGAGCAGCCTCACCAAAATAAGACCCGGATCCTGACAAGCCTCTGGGGGTATAATAAAAGGGTAGGAATGGGATAGCCATAGATTAGTCTGAATGCGGACCAAAGAACCAGAGCCAATATGCTATTTCACTCTTTTTTTTATCACCTTCCCACTTTCCCATAAACTTTTCCAAGCTAATAAAGGATTGTTACCTACCAATGCCTCCATGAAAGAAACATGATGAAAATATTTATTCTTGAAAATTTTGTGAAACAAGGAGTGTTCGCTTGTTAAAAGCCTCCAAGTCTGCTTTCCGAGCATGTCTAAATTAAAAGTTTTCAAATTCTTAAATCTCATTCCTCCTTCTGATTTCACTCTACATAAAATATTTACCCAATCGAATGCATCCTCCTTTTTGAACCTCTCTGAGCCCACCAGAAATTAACCATGGATTTCTAAATCTCATCTAGCAAGGTATTTGGAAGTTTAAAACAACCAAGGGAGTAGATCGGAATGGCAGAACCAACTGCTTTAATAAGAACTTCCTTCCCCCTAAAGACAATAAAGACCTCTTCCAATGATGGAACTTCTTAGTTACCTTTTCTTTGACATAAGAATAAATAGCTCTTTTAGATCTTCCCACCATCGATGGAAGACCTAGATATTTATCCTAAGCACCCACATTTGGAACTTGTAAAAGTGTGGCCAAATATTCTCTAATAGGCCGGGAAGTGTTCCTACTAAAAAACACTAAGGATTTATTTAAATTAACTCTCTGGCCACTGAATTGCTCATATGTGTGTAAGATGTCAATCAAATTTCTCCAGTAAGATTCATTAGCCTGACAGAAGAGAATAGAGTCATTTGCAAAGAGAAGATGAGATATTGATGGACAAGTGCTACTAAGCTCCACCCCACGTTCCCTATGAAGAAGTTCTCCCTGATGAAGTAAATAGGTGAGTCCCTTCGCACAAAATAAGAGTAGTTATGGAGATAGAGGATCTCCCTGCCGGAGTCCTCTAGATGGTTTGAAAAACCCAAACGATTTTCCATCAACAATGAAAGAATATGAGATAGTAGAAATACATTCCTTTATCCAAGTTAACTAGCGTTCATAAAAACCTAACTTCTTCATTATATGCAGCACAAAACACCATTCAACTATGTCATAAGCTTTACTCGTGTCAAGTTTGAAAGTCAAATCAGGATTTTCATATCTATTTGTCTTAAGGTAATGCATACATTCATGGGCTACCAAAATGTTATCACTTATTAGTCTTCCTTTTATAAAAGCACTCTGATTAAAACCAATAAGACGATTCATGTATTTCTACAGTCTAGATGATTTGAAAAACCCAAATGGTTTTCCATCAACAATGGAAGAATATGAGACAGCAGAAATACGTTCCTTTATCCAAGTTAACTAGCGTTCACAAAAACCTAACTTCTTCATTATATGTAGCACAAAACACCATTCAACTATGTCATAAGCTTTACTCATGTCAAGTTTGAAAGCCAAATCAGGATTTCCATATCTCTTTGTCTTAAGGTAATGCATACATTGATGGGCTACCAAAATATTATCACTTTTTAGTCTTTCTTTTATAAAAGCACCCTGATTAAAACCAATAAGACGATTCATGTATTTCTACAATCTATGCACCAGAACTTTTGAAATAATCTTATAAAAGATAGTGCACAAACTAATTGGCCTAACTTGTGCCATTGAAGTAGCATTTTTAACATTTGGGATCAGACAAATGTGGGTATGATTGAAGCTTTTTAACATCCTTCCACCTGAAAATAAATTCTGAATAGCTTTACAAACATCCTTCCCTACAATCTCCCAATAGCATTGATAAAACTTTGCAGTGAATCCATTGTCACTTGGAGCAGCACAAGAATCAAGAGAGAAGACAATAAACTTCACCTCACCCTCAAAAATAGGTTGAGTAAGATTTATGTTCATTGTGTTTGTAACCTTTAATCTCATATGCTCAAACTGGCTTGTAGGATCCAAAGGAGAACTTGAGGAAAAAAGGTCTTGAGCTTTTAATTCAATACTCTCTGAAGTAGTACACCATCCCCCATTACCATTGTCAAGCCTCCAAATTTTATTATGCCGATTACGCATCTAAAATTTAGAAGGGAAGAACTTTGTATTCTGGTCACCCCATTTAAGCCATTTGACCCTTGACTTCTCTTTCCAATATCGCTTCTCCTTGTCATATGCATCCACTAACTGTTGCTCAAGCTGCCAAATTTCCTCCCTAGTTGTATTAGCCGGACCTGCCTTGAGTAAAGATAGGCGATCTTGGATGTTACTAATTTCTTCCCTTAAATTATTTGCACTATTCTTCTGCCAATTAACTAAAGCATGTATGCAGTACTTCAGTTTAGTAAACAGACGAAACATAGGAGATCCCAAGACTGCCACTTCCCAAACATTGGTGATTGTGTTTTTGACTTCCTCACTACCACACCAACGTTCCTTGAATTTAAACCTCCCGTGTCTCACAACAGTAACCGGGTTCGAATTCAAAAGGAAAGGACAATGATCAGATCCATTATCCTCAAGATGATGGAGTATAGCCATTGGATAAAGGTGTCTCCAACACCCCGAGACTAAACCACGACCCAATCTCTCCTGGATCAGGGATCTACCAAAACTCCTATTATTCCAAGTGAATTTGTGGCCTATAAAACCCAAATCAACAAGTCGAGTCGTATTAATGAAAGCATTAAAGCCATCAACTAAAGAAGTAGATTTCAAACGGCCTCCTTCTTTTTCATGTAAGGAAGAGATTGCATTAAAATCCCCTATCACTAGAGAATAAGTATCTGATCCATCCAATAATACCAAAGCACGGTCATACTGCAATTGCATGATCCGCTCATCACTATGAAAATGAACAGCGAAAACATCCCATAGCACTTGATGAACTGGATCTGTATATTTAAAGAGATTAAAAAAATCATCATGCATAGTGATGGAGATATCTGCCAAATCTGTCCATCCAACAATTAATCCACCAAAACTGCCTCGAGGAGAAATATATAAATGATTATCCATACCGGCCACATTTCTTAATTGTCTCTGAAACAAAAACACTACTATTCTTTGTTTTGCACAAGAACGTGACCTCAGGGGAATAGGACCTACAAATCCTTTTTAAGTTATAAATTGTCAGGGGTTTCCCCAAACCCTGACAGTTTCATGACTCCTTGGGCGCCATCATAGCGCTGGCGCCCGAACCCATACCACAATGATCCACCTCCATACACTGCTTCTTCAATGGTCCAGCAACCACTTCCTCCCTCGGTCGTCATTTTGCACTTCGTACTAGGTGCTTGAAGGGTTTTTATTTACCCAGAAACTTAGCATCCACCACTGCACTGACTCTAGAAGATAGAAGATGACCCCTTCGATTGTTGGTAGCCCAATCAGAACCAATCATTTCTCGTTCACCCGTTTGCATCTCCTGTAGCTTATCAGACTCAGAAAGCAACAGTTGTACATGCACGTGAGTATCATCATTAAGCAAATTATGGTCACCCATGCATACCTCCCAAAGTCGACTCAGATATCAATTGAGTTGAATGCCTATGATTAGCAGCATTGCTACCAGCAAATACTATTAATCTCTATCAAAGCTGGCCTTTGATCAATCGACTCATCACTGTGATAATTCCCATGTGCAGGCTCATTTATATCAAATATTTCCGATAAGTGCAAAGCAAGAGAAAAGTGAATCTTTGAAGTAGGTTTCACAGTCTGAATAATAGAGATACCAGTAGGCAGATAACATCCAAAATCCTTGTCAACTTGCAGGAGACGATGGCAGATTTCCTTCACGAGACACAGACTTATCAACTTGCAGATTTACTGGATCCTGAGACTTTGATGCGGAGATCCTATCTTGCACAAATAACATATTAAAATTTCGCAAAAGGCTTACTAGTGTTGGCATCGTCCTGTGGGGAAATCTTTTAACACTATTGTGAACCTACGATGAATCTGAAGTAGCCTCTAGGCGTTTTCCAATTTGATCAGCCCGCATCCAGGAACCTCCCTTCTCCTTTTGCACTACACCCTTAGATGTATCCTCCAAGAAGCTACGACAAGTTCTCATCTCATGTCCAAGGTGACAAAAATAAAAGTAGAATATAATAATTCGTTCATACTTCATAAGCACCCTCACATAATTATTCATTTCGGTAAGACGCAAAGAATCCCGCAGCACTTTGGTGACATTCAGGTTCACCTTCACTTTGAGGATTCGAGTTTCTGGGCCATTCATGGCGGCAAAGACCACCTCTATCACTTCACCCAGCCGACATCCAATTTTATGACCAAGATCTTTGGTTTTATATGTTGGCCCAAGGGTTGTCCCTAGGCTTCGATCTCTATTTTGATGATAACAAATATGAAAGTAATGCATTTGTGAAGTTTTGAGTTCACATTGAGGTTACGATACGCGCACGAACTTTTCTCGAAGAAATACCAAAAATCGGCAAAGATGTCTTCGACGACGATCGAGTAGAAAATTTAGAGTTATAATAGATTTCAGGTAATATGACTCTAGGAATATATCCCAAGCCTAATTGTAATGTTATTCAAGTCCAAACTCGATAACGGAACTCGAAAATGAAGCGTGCAAGAAGAAAACTCAAAGAAACAGCCTCAGCCCAGGTTCAGTCGACCGAATGAAGCCAAAAATTGGCAGAAGGGTATCCAATTGACCGACTAGTCAATCGAAAGGTACCCAAAAGCGGCAAAACGCTTCGATCGCTTGGGCGGTCGATTGTTCGATCGACTGACGATCGATCGACAAGCGACCAAGCATCCCCAACGGGCAAAAAAATGCTCGTTGGGTGGAGCTGCCGAGTAAGGGGTTATAAATACCCCTTACCAACCTCTCTTAAACCCTTCTAACTGGTCATTAAAGCTTTCTAAGAGAGTTTTGTGTCTTCCAAGCTTGATTTCTACGCGCTTGGTTCACTGGTTGCTCATCCTCCTCAAGCGCTCTTCTTGCCTCAACTCCAGCTTCGATTCAAACTCACTGACTTGAAGAGTTGGAGGCATTGAAAGCTTTGCAAGAAGCTCATTTGTGTGGTCTAATCTTTAGCTCCTTTTGTCATTGTTTTACTTGTTATTAAACTTGATTCTCACTGTAAGCTTGCTAGGTAGAGGTGGCAATGGGCCGTGCTCGGGCCATGCCTGAGCCCACCCCTTCGGGCTCGAGTCGGCCCGAAATTTTTAAAGTGTTAAAAATAATAATATTTTTTTTAAAATTAATCAGGTTTGGCTCGACCAAACTCGAGCCAGACCTAGGTTAGCGCGCTCTAGGCCTGGGTTATGGCTCGGCCAGGCCTAGGTCTGGCCCAGGTCTGACGCGCGTCAGGCGTTTGGCCAGGTCTAACGCGCGTCAAACCTAGCTTTGACCAGGCCAGCATAACACGCGTGTCGTGCTCGGGATAGCACGGTGCGCGTGCCGTGCTTGGCGCGCGTGCCCTTGGGCACATATGGGCCATGCCCAGCCCGGCCCATTGCCACCTCTATTGCTAGGTGTGCTAGGTTAAACACCTTAGAGTTTCCTTTGTAGAATTGTGTTTTGCCCAAGTGAATAGGTTTGAGGCATTCTCGAATGGTTGAGAAACGAGTCATCTGTTGTATTCAAAGGGAAACACATTGTCTATAAACGATTGGTTAGAAATCTTTGGTGTTGAGCCAACGTAGTGGAGTAGGCGGTTGGCCAAACCAATATAATCTTTCGAGTTTGCATTGCCTTGTTTGATTGCTTATAATTGCTTTTCATACTCGCTATCGCATATCATTTAGTCACACTTAATTTGGGTTGAAGTTGGAAATGATTTAAAAGAAATTAAATTGAAGTTAAAATTAACCCAATACTATTCAACCCCCCTTTTAGTGTGGGTATTTGAACAACATTATAATGTTCGGGGAGGCCCCAAAGTTGAACCCAAGTAGGTACATGCACAAAGTCTACTGTTTCCAGATTCAAATCCATTTGCCAGTGTTTCAGCGTTAACAAGAAGTTTTTGAAGTCCACGGAGCACCTTGTTCCACTCGAACAATATCGATCTCACTAACGAAGAAAATTTGGAAGACATTTTCCCCCAAATGCAAAACTCGAAAACCTTCTGGATGCCCCCAATTTGCCCCAGTGCTGCTTCCATTGTTCTCGCACTGAAGGGTCAATCAGCGAGAAGACGACCAAGTAAGCTTTTGGAACACTCCGAGACTCCTTTTTTGATATCATTCTCTTCAACAACAACAACATCATCTTCAGAAGCTGATTTAGTGTCCATGACTACACTAGGTGATAGATACGCAAACTGTAGTCAAAAGCCGCACGAATACAATATTACCACAAATCTTCAAGAAAGACACAAAAATTACTCCAACACTAGGAACCCTAGCAGAGCACTTCAAACCCTACACAAGCACTTAGTATCTTATGTCTGCTTCATTGGATAGAATATGATTGGATTAGATAATAAATAAGGAAGAATTGGATTTTTTTTTAAAATATGGTGTACATTGCATATAATATCAATTTTATATTCGTTATTCTCATTTTCTTCTAATCCATGCATTAAACAAACGATGTATATTAATTCATCCCTTATCATATCATCTCTTATCCTATATGAAGCAAACATGCCCTAAGTGAATTAGTCAAATAAAAAATAATTAATGGTCCAATGAATTAAAAAAATTGGATCCAAATCTAAAAACAACAATCTCGAGTCACCCTAGCTATCCATATAAGCTAAAACTAGGGGTGAGCACGGGTCAAGATGTACCGATCGTCCCAGTTCGGCCTGACTCGAAAGTTCAGGAAAAATCCTGTCTTGGTTCAAAATTGGGACGGGAACGGGACAAATATGTTCGTCCCGATTAAAAATCGAAACAAGACCAAGGCGACGTAAAAAATCGGGACTGTCTCGGCCTAACCCGGTTTATGATATAAGTAATATTAATTATTTAATATTAATTTTATGGGATGACATAATACAATGCAATATTAATTATTTAATGTAGATATTGTTTACATTTTGTAGGAAAAAACAACATTAACAAATTAATTCAGGATGTCCCGGTTCCGTCCCGATCCCATCCCAAAAAATTCGGGACGGGACAAAATAGGGATGCTTCATATTCGAGGTCGAGACAAATAACACATATTTGCGTCCCAACTCAAAATCGGGATGAGACTGGGACATATCAAATATGAGTCGATCTTGTCCGAACTCATATCAAATAGGCCATGCTCGGGCCAGCCCGGGCAGTGCCAGCCACGGCCTGACAGTTCTGGGGGTAGGCCCAGCCCGGGCCTGAGCCCGCCCCTTCGGGCTTGGTTTGGCCCAAAATTTTTGAAGTGTTAAAATTAAAATTTGAAATTTAAATTAAAGCATTGG
Organism: Canna indica; assembly: GCA_034359265.1. Taxonomy (NCBI): domain Eukaryota; kingdom Viridiplantae; phylum Streptophyta; class Magnoliopsida; order Zingiberales; family Cannaceae; genus Canna; species Canna indica. The sequence goes on from CP136892.1 coordinate 21,706,704, forward strand.
GTGAGTTTTGAACCTCAAACCTCTAGTTTTATTTGAGATAGCTTAACTATTATACTAAGCTTTATTATCTAATTTTTAACACATTTTTTATATGTAAAGTATTTCAAATTAATAAAAATATTTTTAAAAAAATCAAATTATAATTAAATTTTTATTTATCTTGAATACAAAAATATTCATGAAATGATAAAATAATTTTTTTAATATTATAATAGGCTTCACCTTAAAAGGTTATCTACGTACATTCTATAGTTAAACTTGTACTCCACAATGATTAAACTATAGAAGGATTAGGTCTACGTAGGTTTTTTTATATTTTTAATCACCCGTAGTCCCCGATGATTTAACTTGTACTTGGACCAGCAGCACCAGCTTCGCTTGTTTAAGCTTCCTCCTCTCCCGATGATAAAGTATCGTATCCTCCCTTATCTTGTAATCTATCTTCAGCATCCAACCAGTCTTTTAAGCAAATGTATATTTCAACCGTTTCTGCTCTCATTCGGCTCCTTCTTTCGTCGAGAATTCTATCTCCTGCACTAAAACAAGACTCGGAAGCTACTGTAGACACAGGAACAGTTAGTATATCACGTGTCATGATGGAAAAAATAGGATACACATTTTCTTATTTTTTCCACCATGCTAAAATCTCATTATCATCTATTTCTTCAGAATGATTATGATCTGGAAAAAAAAGCCAATTCATTGAAATTAGTAGATATAATTTTTTTATCCTACGACCAAGTTGAGAATTAATATTGTTTCCACTATCATCTCTTAATCTAGAAGAAGAAGATGTTGGCTTATTTATAATTGTATCACCAAATTTTGAAGCGTAAAATACAAACATAAAATTCAATAAATTTGAAATTCTAGATTTTTTTCTTCAACATTATTTAATTCCATATTGTTATAATAATCATCTAACAACATATTTAAACCACCAATTTTCATTCTAGGGTCTAAACATATTACTAAACAAAATAAACTAGGTATTCTAACCAATACTTTTTAAATTTAGATTTTATTAAAGAAATAATTTGTGCAAATAAAGGATGATGTCTATATGAAGAAAATACTTCACTAATACGAATTATATGTGAAAGAGTTAAATTACATATAGGATAATGAACACCGAAAAGTTATTTGGTAGCTTTATTAAAAAGTTCTAAAATTTTAGTAATATACCCAGCAACTAACCAATCATTATCATTAATTGGATCACCAGGAATATTTTCATTGTAAAATATTATAAGAATCTCTTGGTATTTTGTAGTAAACCTAAGCATATGATATGTTAAATTTCATCTAGTAATAACATCACCATTAAAAAATTTAAATGGTTTATCAAAAGATTAACATAATTTTTTAAATTCTTGTGTTCTTGCTTTTGAAGAACACATATATCTAATAACATCTCTTATTTTTTCTATGTGTATATTTATTAGTTTTAAATCATCTTGTACACATAAATTAAGAACATGACAAATACAACGAACATGAAATAATTCACCTTCTAATACTGACTTAAATAATTGTATAATGGGAGGAATAACAGCATCGTTATTACTAGCATTATCAAAACTAATCGAAATTTTTTTATCATTTATATTATAGAAAGATGTTACAAATCTAATAGCAGAAAAAATGGCAACAGAAGTGTGTAGATATTCAAAAACTTTAAAACTAATAATTCTTTTTTGCAAAATAAAATTTTCATCAATTCAATGTACATTAAAATAAATGTAAGAATTAGTAGTACCTAGGTCTAGCACTCTGGCTCAGTTCTGGCGCGCGTCAGACTTGGCTTTGACCGGGGCCAGCACAGCACGCGTGCCGTGCCTAGCACGGCCCACGTGCCCAGGCGGCGAGCCCAGCCCGCCCCTTGGGCACAGACGGGCTGTGCCCGATCCGGCTCGAAATTCTTTGGGCCGGGTCAGGCACGACCCATTGCCACCTTTAAATCCAAACATGATTATTTTTGTAAATAGATACAAACTACAAAGTCACGCCTTTATCTTATCAAAATCAATCTCCTGTATTTAAATCCATATTCTCTCCCCCACGAGACCACCATTCATCTCTCTCTACTCTCTCTCTCTCTCTCTCTCTCTCTCTCTCTCTCTCTCTTCTCGTCGAGTGCATGCCACCACCTAACAATCAACATGGTTCCCTTCCTTCTCCATCCTCCGGCCTTCAGCGCCAAGCTCGTAATAGTCCTTCTCCTCATAATCATCGGGTTCGCCTCCGCAAGGCCGCAGCCCTCCTTGGTTTCCGGCAAAAAAGCTCTCGACGCCTCCAAGAGCTCGCCAGCAGTACTTGTTGAGTTGGAAGACGTCAACGTCCACTGGAGGGCCCGCATTCCGCCTTCTGGTCCGAGCAATAGGGGGCATGCCTCGCCGGGATCCTTGTCGTCGACCAGGCATCTGCTGCATTCGCCTACGCTCCGGTGATGGAGCTCATGGTGGAAGAAGAAGAAGCAAGAAAGCGGAGGAGGCCATCTAAATGATTAGTCCTCTGTTTCTTCTCAATGTCTATATTATTTCTTCTTTGCTTGGGAAGAAGTTTTGTGCATTGAATTATATACATATAATTAATAATATAATTCATATTTCCTTTTTGGGTTCATATAATTTGAAGGATTGAATTAACACAATTATTTGGAAAAAATGTTGAAATTAACAGGAATTGACCTTTTCTCCTTCCTTTCCCCCTTAATAATCTGCTTAATTTTTGCATTAGTTTTTTTTACTTTAACCCTTGTAAGCTAACTTAAAATTAAAACAAAATTATTGACGAAATAAGAATAGGGAATTATTTAATAAAAGTAAAAATGAGGGCAAAAGTCAAATGAGGCTATATAAATGGTAACATCTTTGTCCATTAATGGCTCGAAAGCTTTATATCAATGAGACGAACAGGTCTATCAAGGAGGCATACTACGGCACGGAAACAAACACAAAAACACTGTTCTCTTTTTGCTTTATGGCGGAGTATTTGTCACAAAAAAGTTTTTTTTCTTTATTATTTAATTATTATTATTATTTTGGCTAGATGGTGATTGATTGATGATCGACTTATACCCGAAATGGTGATGCAGACTACTAATTAGAACATGTCTTGTTTATTGCATGCCTTGCCAATATTTGATTGTTCCGTGACACTTTTTAGGAAATTAACTTTTTTTTTTCAAGAATTAACTTGATTATGTTTTAGGCTATTAGAGGCACAGACATGCTTAATCATAAATTTAGAAGAAAAAAAAATTTCCACAGGGAGCTATAAAACTGAAATAGAAACCCAACTGAATCCGTTATGACGTTTGGAATGAGATAATCTATTCAATTTGTCACACACCTTAATAGGATCATTCTCGTCATATTGAAAATTGTCTAGGTGAACACGCAATAAGAACACTATGAAGTTCAAACACCAAGACGTTGAATAAATACTTGCGGACGACAATAAATTTACAATAACTTATACAAAGAAAAAATGTAAGAATAAAGAAGCATTACATCATAGCGTGTCTCTTTTACTCTACCTAATTAATCCTCGTCTGTTACTAACTTGTACCCACAAATTTGAATCTAAGACAAATAAAGTCAGCAGAAGACTCAATAAGATTAATGCTAATTAGGAGTGGCAATTGAAATCGGTTCATCAAACCATAAAATCTAATTTCATATAGTAAATTGAAGGTTCAATTTCAGTTTCGATTAGAGAATATTAACAATCAATTAAATTCGGTTCAGTTTAACCTACCAATTCGCATATAATCGATAATCGAAAATCAGTTATATATTTTGATTTTGGTTTATCAATTATTTGCGGACAATCGGTATTCATAATCACTATAATTAAATATTTTAATAATCTTTGGATATTCCATAATCCAATTTCCTAATGAGTCGAAAAATTATCATATTATTATCAATGAATTTTCGTCGTAAATTTGGTCGTAAATAATTTCTGACAGATTTTGTAGTCGCAAGTTTGTCGGAAATATTAATGACATATTTTTATACTTAATTAATGCTGAACTTATCAACCACAACTTTCAACGAGAACCAATCATCGAAAAGTTTTGTTAAAGTTCTGACGACTTTCGGCATCAAAAATAATTACCGACAGAAATTTTCGACCAAAACTGAGTCAAAAAATTATAAATAAAGATTAAAAAGTTATCGACAAATTTTCGTCCAAATTTTAATCGATAAAATTTTTTCCCGCGCAGATTCCTCTTTATTATCCCGCCTACTTGTCAAAATAGTTTGTGCCCTATTTTTTTTCAGCCGACCCCTCTTCTTAATTTCTTCCGCCCTATATTTATTTCCCGCCGTAACCCTCCAAAATCCCTAATCTCACAATTTTAGTTTCCTCCTCTCACTGCCAACCTATGAACGCCGCCGATCTCTGCTCTACGATTACGCCCCTCATCAGGGACGGCTTCGGACTCCGCGGTAGCTAGGACGGTCACGGCTCGATGATTCCCGTGGAGCTGGAGACGATTTCAGTGAGACCGAGGAGGCGCTGCCGGAGGCAGATGGCTCAGACGCTGACTCCGCTCTCGAACGGGTGAGTCTTGCGCATCTAGATCAGAGAACGAGATGCAGGAGAAGCGGATGAAGGTGAAGAAGGGCTCCCTCACCGTCCGCGTCGGCCTTGAAGGGGAAGAGGGCGGCTTCCGGAAGTTCGTCATCCCTATTTCCTACCTCTACCACCCCCTCTTCAAGCGGCTCCTCGAGGCCGCGCAGGAGGCCTACGACTATCGCTCGCAGGGGCCGCTCAAGCTGTCGTGCTCCATCGAAGACTTCTTCCACCTCTGTCGGTGCATCGACAGAGAGTCTTCTTCGTGGTCGTCGTTGCGGCTCAGCCATGGCAGTGCCGGCGGCGGCCACTCCTTCTCTTTGTACTCGTGCTGAGACACACTTGCTTCTCTTTCTGAGATCTCTCTCTCTCTATCTCAAGACGATGTAGTCTTTTTTTGTAGCTGTGTATATTGAAGAGCTATAATACTCGATCGCTTATTTTAGTGTTCACGACAAGAAAAAATGAAGTCTTTTATTTTGAGGACAATTAATTAATTTATAGTCGGAGAATTGTAATTCATAAGTGCTTGGAGTAGTCTGCAATTTAAAATCTTATAATTCATGAATTATATATCCAATTTTCCACATATAATTAATAGGAAAAAAAATTGGAATTGCTTTGTGCACTTGGATCACCCCTTTTCAATATTAAGTTTTCGACAAAATTTCAATGACATGTCATCGGAAATTACCGACCACTTTTCGAATGGAATATGGTAGGAAAGTAGTCGATAATTATCGACCACTTTTTCGATAGTATTTATAGTCGGTAATTACCGATGAGCTACTGACAAAACTTTTGTCAGTAGTTATCGAGGAACTATCGACAACTTTTCGATTAAAACATTGGTCGATAATTACTGACAATATTTTTTATCGATAAATTGTCGGTATCCATTTCGACCAAGGTTTTACCGATGTAAATTTTAGCCTCGAAAACTAGTCAAAATTTGGTCGGTAAATCAATATTTTCGACCACTTTTCGACTCCAATGATTGTCGAAAATCACTACATTTCTTGTAGTGCAGTTTGTATCGAACAGAACTAATCGATTTCGATTTCGGATACTAGGTTTTGAAATCGAACGATTCCAATTTCGATTTTGATTAGCAAGTTTTTAATTCAATTTCGATTTTGGTTAACCACAAAAAATGTGGTTAATCGAACTACTACCACCCCTAATAAACTACTAGAATAATGATCTTCACTAACGAATGGTTCCGTTGGTAAGCCGTTGGTGAAGACCATTGCCAACGGCGAGCAACGGCTCGACCCGTCGCAATAACGTTGTGGTAGAAAAGCGCGTCGCTGATAACTTAGCATAACAGAGGCCGATCGTTGCTGGTAACGTATCAACAACGGCCCAGTCGACCGTTGCTAATATGGTATCAACCACGGCTCAACAGTGGCCCACCGACTATTGCTGATATCATTATCAGCCACGGCTTCGCAATGACCCTTTTGTTGTTGCAGATATTGATATCAGCTACGAGTCGTCAGCCGAAGTAACGTTGTTGTTGAAAGCCTGTTGCTAAGTCATTATCGTAGGTCATCAGCAGTAGCTTTGAGGTCGCGGCCCAAGAATTATGATACTCTTTCAGCGACGGCTTTGAAACAGTCGACCGTGGGAAAGCTGTTGCTGATGTCGTTAACCTGTAACTGAAAAATTTGAAAATTAGAAATTTTCATTGATACATTTATTTAACCTGATACACAACTCACACACATATACACACATCCATCCATTCACATATACATACATTCACAACATCACATATACAACCAGATATACATCAAAATAATTATATTTATAATTATAATTATCCACAATTGTATAAAAACTATACGAAATCAAAACTATCATATCAACACGATACGAATCAAAATTATCGTATCAACACAATACGATCAAAACTATCGTAAGTGAAGTATATTTCAAAACATCCAAAAATATCGTAAGTCAACAGTATCAAAACTATCGTAAGTCATGCATAACAAAATATCCAAGTCATAACAAGTCAAGTCAAGTCAAGTCAAGTCATAAACAAGATAAAGTCTCATTGCGATGGCGGAGGATGGTCAGGATCATACAACGGGGTCTGTAGTGCTTGAGTGTAGATTGGCGTGGACTGGGTCGAGGTGTGATGCTACTGCCGGACTGTCTCAATATGGCATGCACATCTACTAACATCTGAGTCTGACGCGCAATCGTCTCCTTCAATGCAGCTATTCGACTCTAATCCTGAGAGCGGGAGGTGGAGGGCCACTCACCGGCGATCGGAGGGGTCGATGCCCCCAGTGGCCCGAGCACGGCTTGCACATGGCCACTGTCTGCAAAGCCATATACGCGGTCGTGATCCTAGCCACCAGCGGCATCGACCCACGCTCAGGCGTCAAAGTCCTCGGGGTGCCCCCGCGCTGCGTCACCGTCTAAGTGTAGGTCTTCTACACAAGTTTGTATTTTTGCTTCATAATTTTCCAAATTATAAATAAATATTGCATAATTGAAACAAATATACTTACCATAATTACTGCAGTGCGGGTGTCGATGTACTCTCCCGCCCCATGTCCTTGACGGTGTGTTTGCTCGAACACCTCCACCGGGGTGGGTCACTGGACACTCATGTCAACCATCACCTGTACAATTGTATCAAATGGTACTCTTCGTCGCTTAAGTGTCTAGACGGACGAGAACCAAAAAGCACGACCAGAGTGACAAAATATATTTAAACACCCATCTGAATGTCGAACTCCTCTGTCGTCGTTACGTGGAGACAATCAAATCTTGTTTGCACGGTCGATTCAAAGTAAAATGAGCAGAATGTTGAAATTTCTTGAATGATATATGATTCAGATATTGATCCTTCAACAACTGTGATGTTTTTTACTTTTTCTTCAAACGACTCATGTATCTTTCAAATAAGTACATCCACCAGTATTGAATAGGGCCACCAACTCGTGCCTCATATGCCAAGTGTATCAATAGATGCTCCATCGAGTCAAAAAAGGCAAGAGGGAAAAATTGCTCTAGCTTGCATGTAATTTTGACAATATTATTTTTAAGTGTTGACATATCTTCGACTCGAAGGACATTTGCATAAATGTTTCTAAAAAACATAATTAATTCAGTCATCGGATCCTAAATATTATTAGGTCGAAGATCTCATAATGCGATCAGAAGCAATCTCTGCATGAATACATGATAATCGTGGCTCTTCATCCCTAATATTTTGCAATCATCAACATTCACATATCGAGATAAGTTTGAGGCATATCCATCGGGTAATCTGAATTCTTTAATCCATCGACAAACATCTTTCATCTGTTGTTTATTTAACACATACGGGGACTTCGGCTTCAGATATCGTTCGTTGACCTATGCATGTCGGGCCTTGACATTATCTTTAATTTTCCCGGAAACATCCATCAAAGTTTTAAAAATATTATCAAACACATTTTTCTCAATGTGCATGACATCCAAATTATGTCGACTCAGTAATGAACTCCAATACGACAATTCCCAAAAGATACGTTTTTTCACCTAGTTATGTGTTAGACCAAAGCTCGACACTCTATCATTTTGACCAAAAGTAATCTCTGAAAGCAATAAAATACATGACAACATCTGTTCACTAGACAACATCGGTGGTGCCTCATCTCTTTCGACTCTGCCCTTAGTAAATTTATTTCGATTCCTTCGATGCTAATGGTTAATTGGTAGGAATCGACGATGACAATCAAAGAATGAGATTTTTCATCCGTTCTGAAGACTGAATGATTTAGAGTGTTCCATATAATACGGACAAGAGAGTCAACCATGCGTGCTCCAACCAGACAACATGTCGTAAGTCGGGAAATCATTAATTATCCACAAGACCGCAGCTTTTAAATTAAAGTTCTGCTTTCGATGACAATCATAAGTGACAGCTCCCTCAGTCCACAATATTCTCAATTCATCTATTAGGGGTCTAAGAAACACGTCAAATTTTTTTTCGCGAACCCTTAGGACCTGAAATAATCATCGAAAGATAAATAAATTCATCTTTCATACACATTGACAGCGGCAAATTATAAACTGTTAACAACACTGGTCAAACTGAATAAGGAGTTGTCGAATGACCAACAGATTAAAACCATCCGTGCATAATTCCAATATGATATTTCTAGTATCCCTAATAAATGAAGGATAATATCTATCCAAATATTTTCATGCTTCACTGTCGGATGGATGAGTCATTACTATATCATCACAACTTCTTGCATGCCAACTATGAACATCTCGTAAAATTTTGCGACTTCTTTATTCGGCAATTCAATCTCTATCGCAGGTTGTACTTCTGGTGGCAATTCTATGACATTAACACCCGTAGTATCTGATGGCACTGACGTCTTAGTAACTAGCCGCTCGATATTATCATTCAAGTGGAATTGACCGCCAAGATTATCAAGTATCATAGTTCTATATGGATTAGATGGACTGGATGAAGAAACACCAGCAGAAGAAGATCCACCATGTGTCTGAACGACAGGATTGCTCAACGTCCCAACTTCACGTGACTCCCTGTGATAAGTCCATAGAAAATATCTTGATGCAAATTCTTTGCTACACAGATACAGAGTGATAGTTTCCCGATCCAAAAATCGTGCATTAGTGCAAATGTGGCACAAACATCGAATTTTATCACCGCTAACGAATTTCCCATTCGAATAGGCGAAATTTAGGAAGTAAGTTACGTCTAAACAAAACTCATTCATTAAAGCTCCACGATCAAAATATTAGTATATCCAACTTTGATCGTCCGACATAATTCTATCAATCAATGATAATATCTTCAGTTAATGTCTTTAGGTGAGATGATCTTATTCCATTCGGGATTCATGTTATTCATATTGCACTAAGGAGTCAAATGTGTATGGGGCATGACATTTTGTAAGGTTGTCATTTTTTTTATTTAGCATGCAAAGTTCCTTTTTTAAGTTTAGCATGCTATCAATCTAGTGCTCTCTACTTGATCACTTAAGAACTTATTTTCATTCTCTAATTTTTTATTTTCATTTTCTAAGTTTTTCTTAGCATCATCTAAGGCATGCTTTTCTTCCTTAAGGGTATCTACTTCTTTTCTTAATGCATTGCATGAAAGTTGCAAGTTATCATTTTCAAGTTTTAAAGATTTGTTGTCTTTTTTAAGCTCTTTAAACTTTTTCCTAATAGCATTAAATTCATCATGCATTTGATCAAATTCATTTTTTAGTTCTTCTTGCGTAAATAAAAGCTCGTCAAAAGTAAATCTTACATCGTTGTCATTTGCCATGAGGCAAAGATTTGCTTTTTCACTTTTGGAGTCTTCTTCACTTGACCAAGACTCGCTTTCATCCCAATAACCCATCATCGCTTTCTTCTTCTTCGTCTTCTTGTATTTGTCTTTCTTATGAGGGTTGGAGGTAGAAGCCACTTTGAGAAGTGGGCAATCCTTCTTTAGATGCCCGATTTTGTTGCAACTAAAGCATGTGTAGTCTCCTTTTCCCTTTCTCATTTCTCCTCTCATGAAACTCATGAATCTTCTTGCCAACATTGTCATTTCTTCAAGATCATCCGTCTCTTCCTCGGATGATGAGGGTTCTTCACCCCGGTGTGATGCTTTTAAGGCAATGGTCTTGCATTTGGGGGCATCTTCCTCCTTGTATTGCTTCATATGGGTCTCATGTGTCATGAGAGACCTAATGAGCTCGGTGATCTTTAGGGTGCTCATATCCTTTGCTTTCATGATTGCGATGACCTTGGGCTCCCAAGCTTTTGAAAGGGAACGGAGGAGCTTCCTTACCTTCTCCTCTTCCCTTATGTCTCTACCAATTCAGGTTAGCTAATCCATTTGTAATATTTTGAAAGTGAGCATACATGACATCAATAGATTCATGTGATAACATTTTGAACATTTTATAATCATGCATGAGTAGATTTATCTTGGATTTCTTAACTTGTGAAGTCCCTTCATGTGTAGTCTCTAAGACTTTCCAAAGTTCATATGCCGACTTACAAGTGGAAATCCTATTAAACTCATTAATTGATAGGTCACAATATAGTGCATTGACAGTCTTTGCATTTGTATTAAAGAGTCTAATTTCTTCTTAATCCCACTCATCCATATCTTTAGTTGGTTGCTTATACTCTACTCGGATCATTCTCCATACATCCATGCCTAGTGATTGAAGGAAGTCATTCATGCGTATCTTCCAATATGCATAGTTGTTTTCATTGAACAATGGTGGTGTATGAGTAGAGGACCCTTGAGCTAGTTGGATTTCATTAGACATTCTAGATTGTAGGGTAGATGATTAAATCTAATCCTACGACCTTGCTCTGATACCAATTGTTGATCGAATACCCACACTAGAAGGGGGTGGTTGAATAGTATTAGGTGAATTTTAACTTCTATTCGATTTCTTTGGAGTTCAATTTCTAATGCAACCAAATTGATTACAAAACTAAATTATGATGCTTGACAAGTAATAATTAGACAATAAGCACAATCAAACAAGCAATGCAAAGAAAAATAATTATAGTGGTTTGACCAACCGCCTACTCCACTACCTTGGCTCCACACCAAGGATTTCTAACCAAATCCTTTATAGGCTTTGTGTTTCCCTTTGAATACAACCGAGGACTTGTTTCTTAACCCCTTGAGAACTCCTCAAACCTATTCACCTAGGCAAAACACAATTCAATAAAGGAAATCCTAAGTGTTCACACTAGCACACCTAGCAAGCTAACAATGAAGAAACAAGTTCAAATAACAAATGAAATTATAATGAAAAGAGCAAAAGAGTAAACCACAACTAAAAACCCTTTTCCAAGCCTTCAACGCCTCCAACTTCACTAGATGTTGAGATCGAATCAAAGTCGGAGTCGCAGAAAGATGAGCGCTTGAGAGAAATCGTTGATCGGAGAAGCAAGCGCGAGCAATTCAAGCTTAGAAGGCACAAATCTCACTTAGGAAGTTTTTAAGAATAGTTAAGAAGGGTTAATGAAGGTTAGTAAGGAGTATTTATAACCCCTCACTCGGTAGCTCATTCCAACGGGCATTTTTCTTCCCGTTGGACGTCGTCCGGTCACTTGTCGGTCCATCGGTCGGTCGAGTCACTTGTCGATCGATCGTTGGTCGACCGATCGATCGACCACCCAGCGATCGCTAGGCTACTGGTCGATCGAATTAGCTACTGCCAATTTTTGGCTTTGTTCGGTTGACCGAATTGGCCACTGCTAGTTTTTGGCTTCGTTCGGTCAATCGACCGGTCGACCGAAGTGGCTACTGCCAATATTCTGCCTCGTTCGATCGACCGGACCTGGGCTGAGACTATTTTTTACATTTATTTTGTTGTGTGCTTTGTTCCCGGGTTCTGTTACCAAGTTTTGACTTGGATAATATTACAAATAGGCTTGGGATATGTTCCTAGTGATATATTATATAAAATCTATTTGGTGATATATGAACTCTACTCAATTTACATCAGAGCCTTTTTGCCGATTTTTTTATTTCTCCGAGCGAAGTTCACGCGCGTATCGTAACCTCAACCTGAACTCAAAACTTCACAAATATATTAGATACATGTTTGTTATCATCAAAACAGAGATCGAAGCCTAGGGGGAACCCTTGGACCAACAGGGTATTGATGTAATTTTACTTTTTTCAAATAATGTAGTATAAAAAAGAGAAGTATGTTAAAGACTCATCTTTTTCTTTCGAGTTTTTCTTTGCTTCCCATTTACATTTTTCATTAGTGAATCAGATACAATGTAATTGAGAGTTCAATTTGTGAAATAGATTTATGAAGTTAGAGATTTCATTTCAATTGATTTCGTATTAGTTTATGATAGTCCTATTTGTATGAGTTGAACTTGGTAAAATATGTAGATGAGATTTTAGATATGTAACATTTTCAAGATATGAATTGCATTAGTTCTTCTCTTATTCAATGTCTTTTTAATTACAAATTGAGACAAGAAATATGATTATATCATAATCTCCACAATTTGCTCCTTTAAGTTCTGGATATTATATTCAATCAATATGTATGTTGAAATCATACTAAAATTGCTACGTGGTATGTACCAGATAAGGCTAATCTTGTTTCCATGACAGGAAACTGATATATTTAAGCGATCCTCAACAAATATATGAATTTAATGTGGAGAATAATAAACGTATTAGGGAAATTCAAACAATAATATTAGTTAAACAAAATGTAGTTTGCAATTTTTTATGACTTTTTTTATGTATTAAGAAGTATATAAAACTTAATTTGGGCATTAAAAATATAATAAGGTATTTTTGTTATTTTGATCGGTACAGTACTGTGTTATAGCGAAAAAAATACATAATTGGACTGGATATTGTGTCATGTTCTTGACGAAACAAAAATATTATAGTTGTTGTCCCAGGACACCTGGTGTCCTGTCCTTGTCCATGTCTGGTGTCTTGTGACGAACAATTTGCGAACCAAACAAACCCTTAGAGACTATACTGTCAAACTCATTAGTACTTATATCAATCAAGAGCATAAGTGTACAAGAGATCTATAGGTTTTTCCTTATATTGTCGCACCTAAAAGTGGTCCTCCATGTTTACTCATACAAAAAGAACGACTATCCAAATATAGCTTGTAGTTATTGTGCATGTGCCCTTGCATCGTAGTGCATTTTTGGATCACTGTTGTCCTCACTCAAGAACTCTCTCGGATTCAAGGAGACATAAAGTGTCCCCACCCAATAGTTCGAAGACTAAGGGCCAAAGAGTGAACGGGTCTAGGTACCTTGTATTTTTCATGATACTCAACCCCCACCCTGTATAGGACTAGTTCTTAGGTTTTGGACTCGGGCCCTACCCAATTGGGACCCTACCTTGTATAGGACTGGTTCTAATTGATTATTTGTTTTATTTTTATTTCAGTGTTATAATAGTTTATAACGGTTATGAAGTTTATAACAATGGTTTATAATAGTATTACCTTAAATTTTTAAAAGAATACTATTATTTTTAATATAAGAGTGCTATGAATGATTATAACAGTGTTATAAACTTTTATAACAATATTATTGGACTGGACTAGGACTATTGGACCCGGTCAGAATAGGCCCAACAATGCCCCATCCATCATTCCGGACTAAACCACACGACCTCATCCAGGGGGCTTCGTCCAACTATGTCCCTGAGCCACACTCAAGACAGACTAAACAGCTATGCCCAAGGATCCCACCTAGCCACATAAGGTTATATGTATCCTACCTTATCAGAAAATCACCCTTGACATCGAGAAGTGAGCTATCCACTACCTTGACACCCTACGATGGTAAGGGTGACCTCACGCTACACCTAACAGCGTTCTGAACCACAATGCTCTATCACGGAGCAACCGACTCCGTGCTTTGTAGAGCCTTCCCAACCTTCTTGGGGAAAATCGCCGTGTTATGGTTCGCCTCCCTCCCACTGGGATCAATTCGCTCTTTTGACGACCTCTCTCGTATCTTCCTCAGTCGATTCACCATATCGCGGGTATATCACAAGACAGGAGTGGCCCTACACTATATTAGGCAGGGGCAATATGAGCCCTTAAGAGAGTACCTGAATAGGTTTCAGGCCATAGTAGCCGACATCCCCAACTTCGATCCACAGTTTGAGCTTTTCTGCATCCAACATGGGCTAAAACTCGGGCCCTTCGCCGACCAGATCGCCTTAATCGAGCCTAAAGACATGGCTGAATTTTATGAAAAATCGACAAGTTTTATAAAAATGAAAGGTCAACGAGAAGTAAAGAAGATCGACTGGAAGAATCTCAAAGTCATGATCGATGACAAAAGGTCCAAAAGGGATATAAAATCTGAGGATCGCAGCCGACACGAACAGAGAAATGGCAGGGGTCGAGGTCACCGCCTCGCCCAAGCGCCCGTTTCCAAAGGCACACCCGCTCAACACCAAGAAAGAAACTATCCTCCGTGATATTTATCACCTGAAGCTTATCAAGTACCCCGCCAACGCAGGAAAACAAAAGTTACCACCCAACGCCGACCAGAGCAAGAAGTGTGCATACCATGACACTTACAGACACACTCCCAAGGAGTGTGTAATGCTCGGAGATCAGCTTGAAGATTTAGTCCATATAGGACACCTTGATAAATATCTCCATCACATGAGGGAGAGAGGTCGGAGTAGGAGTCGCGACCTTCGAAGGCGAAGCCGAACACCCCCAAGATCCCAGAAAGATCACAGCCAAGCAAATGAACCCCGAGGGGTAATCGACTACATCATGGCGGATCCGCGGGAGGCGAAGAGTCTAGCTCGGCCATGAAAAGGTCTCTTCGGGCAATCATGGAAGTCGACAGCACGGTTCGCCCGCGCCAACCTATCCCCAATACCCCGATAATATCATTCTATGAATCCAATTTTCATAAAACTAATCAGTTCCTACACAACCTGGTCATTATTTCTATGATTGCAGGAAATTTTATCGTTAAATAGTTTCTTGTCGACCAAGGGAGCTCGGGCGGCATTCTTTTTCACTCTACCTTTGAGAAAATGCAATTAACAGAAGCCTCGTTCATAGTGTGCAAAGGAGACCTGGTGGGTTTCTCAAGAGAGAGGATTGATGTCTGTGGAGCCATATGGCTGAGGACGACATTCAACTCTCAGCCAAAAGCAAAGACAATTGATGTATAGTACCTTGTCATTAACATTATCAACCCATATTATATGATCTTGGGACGGTCGTCCTTAAACACTCTAGGGGCTATCGTATCTACTCCTCATCTAGCAGTAAAATTTTCTATCTTGGGGACAAAGGTAGGAGTGTTGCATGTCGATCAGAAGGAAGCCCGATGGTGCTATAATGAATGCCTCAAACCAAAGACGGCCGAACCAAGGAATGTGCTTATCAGCTCGCAAGCACTCCCTAGGGACAAGATACAAACAGTCGGCCAAAAATCTCGAACCAAGCTCAGGACAAGACATGCGAAAGCAACCCCACCTCAACCCTTGAAAAGAAGTCTAGGCATAATCAGATCATCAATAAAGCTCAGAAAGGAGCACTTCCCCTGTACGCATAATTTATTTGTTACTCAAATAAAGTTATATTTCTCGCATTTCCCTCTATGAATGATCAGGGAACCATTAAAGACATCTCACTGCTTTAACAAATACTCTACTTGAAACTTGCTCGAGTCTCCACATACGACGTCGACCTAAACCCCTAAGCATAGATTTCAACCTTCGGGCCCGTGGTATTTGGCTCTAGCAACTTAAACACCTCACGCAGCGACTAGGACATGGTCTTCGCCGATCTGGCTCGTCAGCCTCAGTGTCTAATTCGGGCTCTCATGCCCTCAACGACCCCAAGCATGCTCCTTGCGAGCTCAATTTTCACTGCACTCACCCCCTCAACTACCATGCCGCTACTTCCGGCCTCAGCGCCTTTCCATAACTCCTCGCATGTGGTTCCGCCTTACGCTCCTCAGTGAGCTTGGCCTAAACCACCGAGTACAGTTCTCCGCTACCACACCGCTACTTCCGGCTCAGCACCTTTACATAACTTCTCGTGTGCAGTTCCACATTATGCTCCTCAATGAGCTTGGCCTAAACCACCGCGTGCAGTTCTCGACTACCATGACGCTACTTTCGACCTTAACGCCTTTACATAACTCATCGCGCGTAATTTTTCCTTACGCTCCTCGATGAGCTCAACCTGAACCCCCGAGTGCAGTTATCGGCTTCCACGCCGCTACTTTCAGCCCCAGCGCCTCTACATAACTCCTCTCACGCAGTTCTATCTTACGCTCCTCAGCGAGCTCGGCCTGAACCCCTGAGTGCAGTTCTCGGCTACCACGTCACTACTTCCGACCTCAGTGCCTTCACATAACTCCTTGCACGTGGTTCTATCTTACGCTCCTCAGTGAGCTCGGCCTGAACTCCCGAGTGTAGTTCTCGGCTACCACACCATCACTTTCGGCCTCAACACCCTTATTTGACTCCTCACGCACGACGTGCGCCCCTTGGTAAGATAGCCCTAAAACTCCCAAGCACAAACCGCTAAACTACCACGCTATTGCTCATGTGTAATTTCACATTAGCAAGGCTCGGTTCATAAGGTTCAACCTTGAACTAGGTTCCAGATGGTTCAACCTTGAACAAAGATCCTAGAGGAACAGACAGGGACATTCCTTTCGTAGAAAATCAAGCAAGCGAGATTTATATACACAAAATAGAAGAAGCTCGCGATGGAGCAATAAACTATCGCAGATAAGACAATCAATAAAATAAACCCACGCATGGGCAATCATCAGCCAAAAGGGGGCAAACAACCAACCCCCAAAGAAGTTCCTAAAGCCGGCAAAAGAAAAATCTAAAGGAACTCCTGAGAAGAAACTTCACCAGCCTTGGGGCACTCAGTAGGAACATCCCTCTCCGGAGCAGGGAATCCTCGCGGAGAAAATGAGCATTGGCCTAGAGTCGCAGTCGAAGGTTCCCCTCTGAGTGACTAAGAAAAATCTTTCTAAACATCAGGGTTTACTAAGACACCATCCTTGACTCCTTTAAGGAGGTCCATTCCTGAAAGATTAGCGTTGGGAGCCAGAAGATTGCCCTGCTCTACCACCCTCTCAAAACCTTCCATATATATAGCAAGAATGTTATCTCATAGGCTCTCACCTCTTCTTCGAGGGACTCCCTGGCCAAGTTGCACCTCACAGCCTCAGCCCTAGCTTCCTTAGTCTCGGCACTCAGATGAGACTTCTCCATCACTGCCACTAAGAGGTCCAAGTAGACCATCTCCAACTCCGCCCTGGCCTTGCCTTCCATCTCAGCTATTCAAGCGATAGACTCAGAAACAACTATGCTCAAACGGGCGACCTCCTCGACCTTTGCTACCAAAGCTCTCTCCAATTCCATCATCTTAAGCTTGGAGTTTTCAAACTCTTGAGACTGTGCTTTGTTGGCGAAATGGCGACACTAGGGGGTGAATAGTGTGTTTACTAATTCAATTAGCCTAAATCCAATTTTAAACGTTTACTTAGATTATTTAGGCAATATGCAATTTGATGATTAGATGCAGAAGATTATAAATGATAAAGTAATTAAGCACAACAATAAATCAATGCAAACACAAAATTTATAGTGGTTCGGCCCCAATGCCTACTCCACTACAAAAGCACCCCGCTTAGGATTTCCAAACTAGTTTTAATAGATTAATTTACGTTTCCCTTACACACGAGGACTTTTCACCGAAGAGATGCACTCTCGACCTAAGGCACTTCCACACCCGGAAGTCACCGCCTTCTTATCGAGAGTCCTCTTGCACCTCAACCCTAACGGACAACTAAACTAATTCTAGTAAACACTAAGTTTACACAAGTGGCTTTACTCCTTCTACACCAAGGATAACATTTCACACAGAAGACCAAACACCCGGTCTTCTACAGACGCACAAATTAAACACAGTTTAAATAATAGTTAAAATACAATTGAAAAGAGCTAAAGAATAAAACCAATAGAGAAAAGCTCTTTTGCAATCCTTCAATCCTTCAACTCGTCAAGGGGTACAGCTTGAATCAACACCCGAGTTGAGGCAGCAGCTGGTGCTTGAGAAGGTATTCGCGAAAATAGTAGAGCGTGCTTGATCAATCGTTGGAAGGCCTAGATCTTCCCTTTGAATGCCTCAATAAAATCTCTATATGTCAAGGAAGAAGTTAAATGAATCATATGAGGGTATATTTATACCCTACTGAAGAAACGGTTGCTCAACGGATAGAACACAATCCGTTGCAGGCCGCCGGTCGATTGGTCGGTCGATCGACTGGTCGACCGGCCATTCGACCGCTCCATTCTTCTCTCTGGTCGATCGCCCAGATGCAAATCATGTGATCCATCATCCGATCGACCCGTCGGTCGACCGATGCGATCTTGCATCTTTGGCTTATACGCAGATCGGTCGATCGCCCGACGCAAAACTTGCAATTTTACTTTCGATCGACCCATCGGTTGACCGACGCAAGCTACGTCTGCAGCTAGCCTCGGTCCAATCAACTGATCGATCGACCGCTAGGCTACTGCCCATTTCTTACCCTCGGTCGGTCGACCGACCGGTCGACCGAACCTAGGCTGAAGATTATTTCTTCAGCCTATTTCTTCCGCGCTTCATTTCCGGGTTTCGGCTTTCAACGAGCATCAATATGGAGAGCTTTCATGTGATCTTTGAGCCCGTCCAATGTGTCTTTGGTGCACGCATCGCTCTTTGAAAAGTTTCCGCGACGAATTCGAGCGCGACGATCAATGTCCTTCCGATTTCCGATTTCTGATTTCTCTAATTTTTCCGATCAAGGACATCGAACGCTAATTGATATGGAACCTGAAAGATATTCTCAATGAAATCATTAGTCCCATGTTTGTTATCATCAAAACCATCAAAATCGATATTAAGGCTAAGGTTGAAAACCTAAAGCCAATAATCTCCCCCTTCTTGATGATGACAAACATCCTTAAGAAAATATATACATTAAAGCATAAGGATATCAACTTAGGGATTTCTCCCCCTATCAACATGCATATCTATAAGAATAAACTCCCCCTATCTATATGTATGGATTTTCTATATTTTCCTCCCCTTTACCTATACTTTTCTCCCCATTTTAACTATACATTTCTCCCCCTTTTGACTATACATTTCTCCCCCTTTTGACATCAATCAAAAAGGTTAAGAAAGGTCAATCTAATCAAAGGGATGAAACATAATTATTTTTTAGTTGAGACTCTAAGGAGTATTTTTCATGAAACATGAATATCTCAACCAAAGGGATGAAAAACAAGTATATAATATAAAAACAAAATCATACATGATAAAAAAAAATGATAGATACAATTCAACACTCAATTATGTATGCACTTAAGTATGAATATTGTTTCTTTTTCATGATATTTTTTATCTCGTTCAAACTTAAGTATGAATATAGATACAATTTGAAGCATGTATATCAAGTTTGAAGAGAAACTAATGTCATTTAATCCAAATATAAACTTAGCATGTTTTCATTTGAAATAAACATGAGAACATGAAAATGATAAGTTTCAAATTAGCTATCTACTCATGTTTTCTCATATTTAGGCATTTAAACATCAAACATGAGATAATGTAAGTCTATGAATTAAGTATGGGCTTAAGATGACATTTTTAATTCACTTTGTTGACTTAGGTCAATCTACACCTTAAGTTTTCATAAATCAAACTTTTAGATCTAAAATAATATTATATCTTTAACAAATATTTTTGAAACCAATTTTTTTGGATGAAAATTTTTGATATCAATTATTGAATGGTCATTTGACATGCATGAATAAAATTTAAACTCAAAAGAATTTTCAAAGACCATTTTTCATCCTATATTGATTTTAATGAAAACACTAGATATTTCTAGCTATCATTCAAGAATTCAAAATCACTCCTAGAAATGATTTTACTCAATCAATGGTGTGAATGATATTAGAAACTTTAATCAAAGTGGTATACACCAACTTTCATTTGAAGTTTTTAAAAAAAAAATCAAAGTATTGAAAAAAAATTGATATTAAAAAGATGATACTTTTTCATTTTAAAAATTCAACTTTAAAATTCCATTATAAATTAGATTCTTGATGAAACTTTTCAAAAAATTTACACATAAAACTAGATTTTTCAGTGAATGTGTAGTTTCAAGAATCATCTACAAAATATTTCTCTATATTTTCCTAGAAATAACTGAAATTAATACAAATTATAGATTGAAATGATATTTTTGTAATTTTCAGTTATTCTTAAAACTTGTTCAATTTTCATTCAAACTTTCATGACACCACATGATGGTCATGTAAAGAGTATATGTCAAGTTTGGAATGAAAATTATGTCCTTAAGTCAAGATATCAACCTAGCATGATTTCATTCAAAACTAAACTAGTTTTTATGAAACTTGCTAAGTTTCAATCTTAACATTTATCATAATTTTTCAAATTTAAACCTATGGATACTTAACATGAGTAAATTTAAATATGTTTCTCAAATACGGATCATAAATGAGACCTTTAAGTCAACTTGTTGACTTGGGTCAACTATGTTCAAAAGAGGTAATCATGAATTAACCTCTATTGTCATTTTATCCATATCCATATAAATTTTTTATTCTAAATGTATGGAAACATGTCATACATATTCCTAAACATGTTTATGAAGTTTGGACTTAAAATCAAGTGTCCAAGTCAATTTGTTGACTTGGGTCAAACTTTTCAAGCTTTAAGTCCTCTAAAGTGATATAGTTATCACATTGTTCATCTAGACATGAATTTTCAATTTTAAATCCCTAAACTCATGTGATATGTGTATCTAAACATGTTCATTTTATTTTTAACTTAAAATGAAGTCTCTAAAGAAGAAATTTAACCTAGTTCAATTTCATAAATATCATGAAATGAGCTAAGTTATCAAGATTTTTTCTACTCATAAAAATTCAAACATATATCATGCAACATCAATCATGAGTATATAGAGACATCATTAAAGCATAAATATTCAAGTATTATATTAAGATTTTTCAAAAATCAAATTCATACTTTTTTCTTGAAAATATGCCCAACTTTTTCATTTCCTTTTTCATTTTTCTTTTAGATAGCATGGTCTTTCAAATTTTTATCACTTGCAAGTAGACATCATTAGTATCATAATGAAATAATATGTCAACTTAGCAAGCTAACATACTAAATAGCAAGGTTCAATGCAAATTTTCATTAAAATAACTTAACCTATGCTAGATAGTTAAGATTTATTTTTAAGAAAATTTTTATGATATCCAAATGAATCTAAGAGATCTTAAACTATGAAATATTTAAAGAGTAAGATCTCTAAACATGTTTAACTAGTTTGGACTTAAAAGAATGTCTCTAATAATATCTATTTACTTAGAGCAAGTTTCATTCAAAGAGATTTGCCTAAGTACTAAGATTCTATCTACTCATGAGAATTCAAGGGTTTTAACATACAATCATAATCATGAGTATAGAGACATAATCAACCATGAAAATTGAGGTATTAGACTAGAAATATGCAATAACCAAAAACATACATCATCCATGAATTTAGTCAAACTAATCTATTCTATTTAGCCTTCAATTTTATCATAACTTGCAAGTATACTTTATAAATAGAACATGAAATCAAATCTACATGCAAGCTATCAAACTAAATAGTAAAGAGAGAAACCAAATATCATTTATCAAATTCAACTTCACTAAATAGCATGGATTCATTTTCAAATAAATCTTCATGATAACAAAATGAATCAAGAGATCTCAAAATATGAAATTTTAAAAAATAAGATCTCCAACCCTTCCTATTGGTTGAAAACCGAAAGCCACAGTTGACCTACGATTTTGAATCGCAAGGTCGCTTAGGCCCATTACAGGCCACCTGGATCTCCGAAGAGACCGAGAAATCAAAAATCAAAAATGTTTTTAAAATATATTAAGAATGGGGAAAATTAATCAATTTTAAGCATGTATCATAACTCCAACTTAGATAAAGTAAAGGGATATAGGAGATGATACCGGAATAGTTTTGATGCCAACTTTACCTAAGGCATCAAGGTGATTTGAAGTTGCAACCTCTTGGAGATTTCTCATTAAGATCCAAGGTCAACTTCAATCCTTCAATTTATTTACCCTTGTGTGGTTCCTCCCCCTACAAAAGAGCATGATACCTTTGGTACCCAAATAGCTTTGCGTCCTTGGGGGTTAGAGGGCTTAGGAATCCAAAGTGTCCTAGCAACACTTGAATTTTCTCTTTAATGCGCAATCATGGATGTTATGCCCAAATACACTACAACAAAAGCAATGTTCATTAAATTTCTTTTTGTTTTTGTTATGGACATGAGATTTAACCTTAGAATGCTTGACATGAAAAGGATGATGGTCATGAGCATTCTTAAGTGAAATATTTTCTTTTTGAATTTGAGGTTTAAATGCAATGCCTAACATGAGATTTTGCATTAGGATGAATAGCATGAGATTTTGAATTAGAATGCAAAACATGAGATTTGTGATGATCATAAGCAGTTTTGAATGAAACATTTTTCTTGACGGAAGTTGAGTTTCTCAAATTATGTACTTCCTTGTTCAAAACCAAAATCTCATCTTTCAAAACTTCAATTGACTTATGCATGGCATATAGTTGAGATTTTAATATATTATTCTCACTTACTACTTTTGAATTCTCAAATTTTAAATTTTTATTTTCAAGCTTTAAGTCCTTAAACTCAAAATTCAATCTATCATGGAATAAATCAAATGATTTAGACTTCAATTTCTCATTTTCTAGCTTTAAATCATGCACATGAGAATTAAGCAATATATTTTCTTTCTTTAGCATCTTATTTTCCTTATCCTTTTTAGTAAGCAAGGTGTACATTATCTTATATTCGCTTACTAACTCATCATATTGCATATCATGAGAATTAGAAGAGCTAGTACTAACATTTTCATTATTATGACTAGAAGGGAGAGAGTATACCTCATCATTGGTACTCATGAGGCAAACTTTTAAGGTAGCTTCATAGTCATTGCTAGAGGGTGCTTCAAATGTATGAGAGGTGGAGGTGGAAGCACTTGACCTCTTCCTAGTTTTGTTCTTCATGCTTGGGCAATTTTTCTTCACATGCCCCTTCTCTTTGCAAGCATGATAGATTACTTTTCTTTTTCAGCTCTTGGTGCTACTTCTTTGACTAGAAGAGCTATGGGCATCAAAACCAAGATTAGTAGTAGGTGTGTGACCATTGTCATCACCACCTTCATCAAAAGTGTCAATTTCTTCGGTTTTGGCATAATCATATAAAACATTTAACGAGGCCCATAAATCAAAAGTCGGAGAACAATGCAAGACTTTTTCTAAGATGTCATTTGGTAATGTGCAAAGAAAATAATTCATGGTATCTCCATTATACTTAAAACATTTTTTTATCTAATTCACTCCAAGCATGCATGTCAACCTTAGGTTCAATGAATTCTCAATGTAGCATATTAAAGACTCCAAAACCTTTAGTCTTTAAATAATTGTACATCCTATACTTCCAAAGACCAAAGTTCGAGTCATGGAACCTAGGAGGAGAAGACGCTACACTCTCTAGAGTCATTTCTAGATCAAGACTATGTGTAGACGAGATGGTGAAATCTCAAGCTACAAACCCGCTCTGATACCAAATATTGGTGAAATGGTGACACTAGAGGGGGGTGAATAGTATGTTTACTAATTCAATTAGCCTAAATCCAATTTTAAACGTTTACTTAGATTATTTAGGCAATATGCAATTTGAGGATTAGATGCGGAAGCTTATAAATGATAAAGCAATTAAGCACAACAATAAATCAATGCAAACACATAATTTATAGTGGTTCGGCCCCAATGCCTACTCTACTACCTAAGCACCCCGCTTAGGATTTTCAAACTAGTTTTACTAGATTAATTTACGTTTCCCTTACACATGAGGACTTTTCACCAAAGAGACGCACTCTCGACCTAAGGCACTTCCACACCCGAAAGTCACTGTCTTCTTATCGAGAGTCTTGTTCCACCTCAACCATAAGGGACAATTAAACTAATCCTAGTAAATACTAAGTTTACACAAGTGGCTTTACTCCTTATACACCAAGGATACCACTTCACACAGAAGACCAAACACTCGGTCTTCTACAGACGCACAAATTAAACACAATTTAAATAACAGTTAAAATACAATTGAAAAGAGCTAAAGAATGAAACCAATAGAGAAAAGCTCTTTTGCAATCCTTCAATCCTTCAACTCGTCAAGGGGTAGAGCTTGAATCAACACCCAAGTTGAGGCAGCAGCTGGCGCTTGAGAAGGTGTTCGCGAAAATAGCAGAGCGCACTTGATCAATCGTTGGAAGGCCTAGATCTTCCCTTTAAATGCCTCAATAAAATCTCTATATGTCAAGGAAGAAGTTAAATGAATCAAATGAGGGTATATTTATACCATGCTGAAGAAATGGCTGCTCAACGGATAGAAAACTATCCGTTGTAGGCCGCTGATCGATTGGTCAATCGACCGGTCATTCGATCGCTCCATTCTTCTCTCTGATCGGTCGACCGATGGGTCGACCGCCCAAACGCAAATCACGCGATCCATCATTCGGTTGACCCGTCAGTCGACCGACGCAATCTTGCATCTTTGGCTAATACACAGATTGGTTGACCGCCAACCTTACTGCCCATTTTGGGCTTCGATTGGTCGACCGCCCAATCGACCGCCCGATGCAAAACTTGCGATTTTACTTTCGGTCGACCGACGCAAGCTACATCTGCAGCTAGCCTCAGTCCGATCGATCGATCGGTCGACCGCTAGGCTACTGCCCATTTCTTACCCTCGATCGGTTGACCGATCGGTCGACCAAACCTAGGTTGAAGTTTATTTCTTCAGCCTATTTCTTCCGCGCTTCGTTTCTGGGTTCTGGCTTTCAACGAGCATCAATATGGAGAGCTTTCATGTGATCTTTGAGCCCGTCCAATGCGTCTTTGGTGCACGTGTCACTCTTCGAGAAGCTTTCGCGACGAACCCAAGTGTGACGATCAATGTCCTTTCGATTTCCGATTTCTCCAATTTTTCTGATCAAGGATATCGAACGCTAATTGATATGGAACCAGAAAGATATTCTCAATGAAATCATTAGTCCCATGTTTGTTATCATCAAAACCATCAAAACCAAGATTAAGGCTAAGGTTGAAAACCTAAAGCCAACATGCTTCACACTCCCTTCACGAAGCCTCCTTCAACTTACCTAGCAAAAGCTGGATATTCTCCCAAGGATCTACCCCCATGGGAAAGACCAACTGGTTACATGAACAAAAACGCAGCACCGAGCCTGATTGGCGAACCCCTGCTGACGTACTGGACACCACTGCCGCTTTTGGAAGATGGGACTCATCCCCCTGAGGACAGACATTCGCTTCAGCAAGAAGGTTCTCCCCTGAATTCCTAGCCCTTTTCTGATGCCCCGCCAATGAGCCGAGGATCAGGGAATTCGAGGAGGCTGATGAGCCAGCCGCCTCCACTCTCTCTCTTGAAACTCTTGGCTTCCGAGACTGAGAAACTCTCATAGGCTTCAGCAACTCATCCACTAGTGGGTTCTTCCCCTTGCACCGGGTAGCTCAGCGATCGACGGCTCCCTAGAAGCTCCCTCATGGCCATGGATCCCACCTGGCCACAAAAGGATATTTGCATCCTACCTTATCAGAAAATATACACCTGTCATCTTCGGGATCGATCTCGACCTATTCTAGGCAATCTCACTGTGGGTAGTAACATTGACCTTCTCTGCAATACAAATAGACATGACACACTCAGGTAACCCTAAGTTCCAATTCTATTAACTCCACCTTGGAGTCCCTCATCGGCATGTCTTTTATAGCCCCCCCCCCACCACCACCACCAGCGTTGAACCGAACAAGAGGAGACACCGAACCGAAAGGCCCCGCGCAACTCTCAGGCAGGAACAATTATATATCCTTAATTACTTTTATTGTAATAGTATTGTTTTCATGGTAGCGATGTTATAAACTTATGTAACAATGTTATGTTCGTTTTGAATTAGTATTAAAAATAAATGCATTGTGAATTTATTTATAATTGATTTCAAGAGCTTCCGTAGGTCAAATATTGTCATATTATATATATATATATATATATATATATATATATATATATATATATATAATTCGTCTTGATGTTCCAAACCCAAGGGTGAAGTTCATTTTCCTAAAGAAGTTCTGGTTCATTTAAGTATCATGCCTTTTATGTATTGTTATATTCATTTTAAATATATATTAAATAGATAATTTAGAGTTTCCTTATTTATCAATTTCGAGAGTTCCCTTTGGTTAAACAATGACATATTATATATGGGTTTTATTCGTTTTGATGCTCCATACCTAATGGTGGGGTCCATTTTCCTAAAATGAGTTCCGGTTTACTTTTGGTGTAATTTGCGAAGTGTTATGTTCATTCTAATAAATAGTTAAAATGACTAAATTTAAATTCTTTTCTAAATTAATTTCAAAATCTCTCGGTGGTGTCAAGTTTCACTATTGGAATAACAAGCATCACCAACAGCTGGATCCGTTGTTATGTCGTTGCTGAAGACCATCACGAACGGCCAGCAACGGTCACACCTGTTGCAATGCAGCCATTGTAGAAGATCGCGTACCTGATAACTTAGCAACGGATCTGCAACGGCCGCTCACGTCGTTGTTAATAATATTATCACCAACGATTCTGCAATGGTCTATATCCATTGTTGATACATTATCATCAACAGCTCAGCAACGAGGCGCTATTGTTGCTTATACTTATATCACCAATGGTTCCGCAACGGTACGTCGACTGTTGCGGATATTGCCATCAGCAATGGCCCACTTGCCATTGGAAAGCCTTTGTTGAAAGGTTGTTGCTAAGCCGTTGTTGTAGTTCATCAGCAACGGCTTTGAGTTTGCGGCCCAGGAATTACGACACACTTTTAGGAATGGATTTTACACAGATGACCGTGGGAAAGCCGTTGTTGATGATGTTAACCTATAACTAAGAAATTTTAAAATTAGAAATTTCCATTGATACATTTATAACCTGGTAGATAACTCACACACTCATACACACATCTATTCAAATACACATACATTCATATACACATCATAAATATACCCAGATATACATCAAAATAATTATAATTATAATTATAATTATCCACAATCATATAAAAAATATACGAAATCAAAACTATCGTATCAACAAGATACGAATCAATATATCCAAGTAACAAGTCACAAAACAAGTATCTCTAAGATATCCAAGTAACAAGTATATAACAAGTCAATCAAATCATAAAACAATAAAAGCTCACTACGATGGTGGAGGAAGATCGGGATCATATGGCGGGGTCTAGAGTGCTTGAGTGTACACCGACTTGGACTGAGTCGATGACGATGGATTTGAGTGTACACCATTGGACTGACCTATCATTTATCTCAACATGGCATGTATATTGGCCATCGTCTGACTCTGATGATTCATCATCTCACTCTGTCATGCGATCGTCTCCTCCAGTGTCAATATCCTCCTGCTCTAATCATTAATCTTGGAGGTAGAGGGCCGCTCACCGACTGCCGAATGGGTCGGTGCCCCAAGTGGCCCGAGCATGGCTCGCGCATGGCCACTATCAGCAAAGTCATAGACACAGTCGTGGTCCCAACCACCTGTAACCTCGACCCACGCTCCCACGTCAAAGTCCTCGGGGGTGCCCCCGCCCTACGTCACCGTCTGAGTGTATGTCTCTTACACGAGGTTGGTTTTTGTTTCATATTTTTCCTAAAAATTAAATTATAAATAAATAATGCATAATTGAAACAAATATACTTACCATGATAACAGCAGCGCGGTTGTCAATGTACTCTGCCGCTCCATGTCCTCGACGGTGAGTCCGCTCAAACACCTCCATCGAGGAGGGTCGCTGGATAGTCTCGTCATCCATCACCATCGTCTACATTTATAAAACAAATACATTAATTGTTACACAGAGTAACAAATAAAATATATAATTCAAAATAAGGTATAATACTTACCATGTGTCTCGCGTGCACGATAAATGAAACAGAGCCGCTAGTGTGATGCGCTCCTCCGCCCGACATGCAGTTTCTAGCTGCATTCCTAGATACCTCCTGCCACCGCTCGATCAACCATATCGACATGAGCATATCCCAAATATCTGGAGTAATCCAATCGGGGTCATATCATCAAGTATCTGCTATGGTTGTGGCCCCAGCTCGGGCCATCGCTTGTGCCCGGGTCTGCCCCAGCTGGTAGTTGTACCTCTGCTGAGAAATGGCCTCCCACGCATTGTAAATGAATGACCTATGCTCCTTTGGCCAAGTATAGCGAACCTGCAATACAATAATATCAATACTAATAATAATCATCATGTATATAAAAATTTTAAATACGTACCTAAAAATCGCACCAAAGCATGTCCACGTGCTCATGGGGCACATGAGACCAAGTGGGTCATGCCCCATGCATATATCATCGGATTATCCCCGATATAGTCCTGGGGACATCCTCCTGCTCGAACCTACACAACAAAAATAAAGTACAATATTATATTATAATATAATGAATTATATAAAATTCATAATACATTACCGCTCGCCAATCACATAAATAAGTCGACGTTGTTCCGCGGTTGGCGGAGGCTGAATCTTGTTTGGCCCACGTGGTCGCCTGCGTCTCGATGAACTAGCCTCGATGGCATGAGGATTAGAGGCAAGAGCAAGTGCGGCTGAATCTGGAGTCTGACCGATCGGAGACTCTGTAGCTCTCGTCTGGCGATAACCTCGACCCACCATAGCTGTCAAATAAGGATATAATTAGATTATATATATAGTAGAGATATATTTAATAGAAGATATACTTTATAATTATTCCTCGTCATATGAGTAATAGTCTTCGAATTCTTCTTTTTCATCTTCTTCATCTTCTTCAAATTCTACTTCTTCATCTCCACATTCCTCAACTTCATTATCGTTATCATCAACATATTCAACTTCTAATTGAACTAATATTGTGTCTGCATCCTCGAGTATTGGAATAATACGATCTACTGCGGGAGGATCCTCTTCTTGATAGAAATCATCTGTCACGTCAGGTATCGGCTCATTTTCTCCCTCTATCGGATCAATTCTTCCTCTAGCTTTAGTCTTACAAACTACAAGCCAATCTGCTCTATTTTTATTTTGAGTCGGATACTTCGTGTAATATACTTGTTCGGCTTATGACGCCAATATAAAAGGCTCATTTACTGTCAATTTCGATTTGTAATTAACCTCAACAAGTTTATATTTTGGATTAACTTTCATGCCCCTATCTGTTGTATCGAACCAATGACATTTAAATAGGATAATTGATTCCAACAGTCCATAAAAATCTATATCACATTCAACATATGTTGTCCCTTTCACGCAGACCCCGACATTCATTGTCTTCTTTGTAAATGCATATTTAACTGTGTAAAATTTATACCCATTAATCAATCCCGCAATTCGATCAAATGCAACCCCACTAATATTACAATCGGCCTTGATATTTAGGAGTTGCGTCATTGCCGAAAACATAGTGTATTTAGGATAATTCTCATACCAAGGTTCATCCCTACCACAGGTTGTATATCAGGTGGCATTCTGTGACATCAACACCCGTAGTATCTGGTGGCACTGACGTCTTAGTAATTGGCCGATAGACATTATCATTCAGCTGGAATTAACCCCCAAGACTATCAAGTATCATAGTTCTATATGGATTAGATGGACTGGATGAAGGAACACCAGCAGAGGAAGATTCACCATGTGTCTGAACGACAGGATTGCTCGATATCCCGACTTCACGTAACTCCCTGTGATAAGTCCATATAAAATATCTTGGTGCAAATCCTTTGCTATACAGATGTACAGTGATAGTTTCTCGATCCAAAAATTGTGCATTCAAGCAAATGCGGCACGGATGTCGGATTTTATCACTGATGCTAACGAATTTCTGATTCGAATAGGCAAAATTTAGGAAGTAAGTTATGCATAATCGAAACTCATTCGTTAAATCTCCACGATCAAGACGTCGGTACATCCAACTTCGATCGCCTGGCATGATTCTGTCAATCAATGATAATATCTTTAGTTAATGTCTTTATGTGAGATGATCATATTCCATTCGGGATTCATATTATTCATATTGCACTAAGTAATTTTTCTTTTAACCATTAACTTCATTCTAAATTTTGGCAGCATCTCCCTACAGTTCTCCGAATACACATATCATTTGGGGGCGTATCGGAGAACAAAAGAAATATAATAGCCAAAATTTAAGAATGAGTTAACGGTTAAAAGAAAAAACTAAGTGCTACAAATAATATGTTCCCAAATTGTCCAATTAGGGATAATTCAATGGTTGTACATCGTATAAAAGATCATTTACTTTAATGGATGCCTTCTTTGAAGCCCGCTCGTGTGATCCTTTATGGTATCTTGTCAAATGACTTTAATGGAAAAAAGTTTGACCAATTGAGATTTGCTATGGGACAGTGTATCATTTGATATCTTCTTTTTTAGAATATGAGATATTTGAAAAGTTTCTCAAATCCTTTTGGGATAGTGTGTCTTGCGATGTATCTCTCGTTCATTGAAGATTTATTCTCCCTCCTTACTGATTTTAATGAGAATTTGAACTGATTGGAATTCTATCATCATTCTTGCATTGCAACTTGGTTAAATGTCTTGGCAAAGTAATCGTCTGTTTCACTCATCCTCTTATCTATTTAAATGGAAGTTTTGTTGATGGGCTGTAAAAATTATCAAGATGAGCTTTGAGAAAGAGATGACTGCTTCTTGGCTGAAGTGATGGTGTTTTCAAGTCCTCTTGATGAAACCGAAACACTTGTTCAAGCTTCATCTCCTGATAAAAAGTCTTCTCCCTCTACCTCTAAAGGTAAGAATCTGAGAAAGAAATATCCGGGGAAAGAAGTTGACTATCATGGTTGAGGTATTATATTTGTAATCTTCAAAATTCCTTTCTATGTTTCCTAGTCCTGAGGGGGAGGGTAAAGATAAAGTCATTTTTTTGGGTCTAATATTTTCTTTGCTGATGAAAAATCATAGTTGAAAAAAAATCTGGGGCAGTTAAAATTGCTAATAAACAGCTTGAAAATGTCTTTGTTCCAACTGCTACTGATATAACTCCAGCCCTTGCATCCAAAGCCTCGGATCTCTATCTAGCTATTGGATCCACAGCAGAAAGAGATATTCGTGGTGATTTGTTTAAATGGCAGGTGAATTTGGCAAAGCTCCATCTGCGAGTCATATTTGTTGAGAACAAGATTCTTGGGTATTTCGTAGTTCGTACTGCTGACTCTGCACATTTCTTAGACGGTTCGACCAGTCCAGACGGCTCTGAGTGACTACTTTCTCTTTTTTGACTTATTAGGCTTAAAGGGGGAGATATATGGAGTTTTCTCTAAAGTAAATAAAAGTCTGGTCGAGTCTAGTTTGGTTTTGTCAAACTTCTATAAGTTGCTAGTTTGTTATCTGGTTGTATGTTTGTGACTATGCTCGTTGTGACTTTGTGTGACTATTTGTGACTATGGCGGGTGTGACTCTTGTGTGGGACACTATGTTGATATAACTTGATAGTTATTGTGCTTATATGTGATTATTGTCTTCTTTTATAAGTTGATTATGATAAGTTGAGTTTTTTGCCAAATAAGCCAAAGGGGAAGAATGTTAGTGTATGGCTTACGTTGGTTGTATTTGGCAAAAAAAACCTTTTAGCTCTACTTATGCATTGGCAGTCTAAAAGCAATTTCAACTATGGAGAGACAGTTTTTATCCACCTACAGTTTATGGTATTCTAGATAATTTCTTTGGTGCGAGTATGATGGCTAATGAACTTATGGTTTAATGATGATTCCTTGATATTATTGTTCATTTAATCATTATTATTTATGGCAGCGATCAGTTGAGTTTTGAAGAGTCTTTTTAAAACATTATTTCTAGGCGTTACTATTTGCTTAAATGTTCATTTGATTATGATGTCTATTTATGTTGACTGTTTCAAACCGAAGTAATTTGCGAAGAGGTGAGTGTTTGAAGTCAGCATTTATTCAGATCCTTCAGTTGTCTCTTATAAATACTCAAGGAGTGATCTGTTGTCGATAACTCCATTGTTCCAATAGTATGTTGCCAATTTTACAGGAGTGGAGATTGCTTAGCGCAAAGTAGGCAACAACCTACTCATCATATCTTCATGCTGAGATGATTATGGGCTGCTAACTCATTACAACACAAGGATTGTGTGGAGGACATGACTCTGTGGCTGAGACGATATAGAGAGACAAATTGGTATGTACTTGTAATAATAATAGGTTTTGTTATTTCCAATTCACAGTAGTACTGATAGTTGAATTTCGGTGTGTGAAATCCTAGAGCTAAAAGTTGTACTTTCTAATAGTAGATTGGACATCTGTCCGGTGAGTGCCCCACAAATTAAGTGACATATTTTGTCACTGAACTGCGTAAATAAATACTTGTGTTAGTGTAGATTTTATTTTGGTTATCAGTCTGCTACTTAAGGCAGTTGTTATAACAGTTGCAACTTCCTAAGCAACTATCGTTTATACAAGTTCCCTAAGAGACATATACTGTTAAGATGAATCATTAAAGAAACTTACTCTTTCCGGTGCTTCTCTGTCTTGAAGATCCATCTCTCGATAATTAAAAGCTATCATCATAAAAAAAAAACTTACTTTGTGTAAGCAAAACTTTTTTCCAATGCTTCTCTATCTCCAATATCAATTTGTAAAAAAATTTCAAATTAAATCCAACTATAAAAATTATTAATTACTTTTTCAAATTTCAGGCATTTCGAAATCAAACCAATTAAAAGTGATCATCATCAAAAAAAATTACTCCATGGAAGGAAAAACTTTTTCCAATGCTTATCTGTCTCAAAGATCAATTTGTAAAATTCTTTCATATTAAATTCAACTATAAAAATTAGTAATCACGCTTTCAAATTGCAAACATTTCGAAATCAAACCAATTAAAAGCAATAATCATTGAAGAAATGTATTGTGGAAGGAAAAACTTTTTCCAATGCTTCTCTATCTCAAAGATCAATCTGTAAAATATTTTCGAATTAAATCCAACTATAAAAATTATTAACCACTTTTTCAAATGAAAAGCATTTGGAAATCAAACCAATTAAAAGCGATCATTATCAAAGAAACTTACTATGTAGAAGAAAAAACTTTTTCTAATGCTTATTTATCTAGAACATCAATATGTGAAACTTTTTCAAATTAAATCAAACTATAAAAAATCAATAGCATTTTGAAATGAAACGACACTTTAGCAATGAGCATTTTATCACTGTAGCAATTAACATTTAATCACTGTCGATTGCTATTACCGATTTGAAATTGCAAGCATTTCAAATTAAAATTGGAGCCAACTGCATTTAAGAATTGTCGATGTTATTACTAATTGAATAGCAATTGCCAATAATGCATGCGGCAATGATTTAATGTTGTCAATTGCTATCAATTGAAATTAACATTCACAAATTTCGGTTCAAATTAAAATGGCAGCCAATCATATCTAATCATCGTTGATTGCTTATGTTGTCAATTGGAATCAATTGGAATTAATATTCACAAATATTAGAATCAATTGGAATTAATATTCACAAATATTGTAATCAATTGTAATTAATATTCACATTTAAAAATTACTTGTTGGTTGAATCAATTAAAATTAATGTTTTCGACTATTAATATTGTCAATTGGAATCAATTGGTATAAATTTTGGCATAAATTTCGGCATAGAGAAAAATCAAAATTAAGTTGCTATTAAAATGGCAGCCTATTGCATGCTACGGTGATTTAATATTGTCATTTGCAATTAATGTTGTCGATTGGAACAAGATAGGAAAGATGTCTGGCGAAAAAATATCGCCCCCTAGGGCGATTGCCTCCTCTAAAGACCATCGTCGGCGCCGCCTGATGGACTCGGTCGACAACCCCTGCAATCGAAGCCTCAAGGCAAGGCACAGCAAATCTCCTCTTCCTCCCCTCCAATGGTAACTTCCTGGGCCCAAATCTTAAAAGGGGGAAACCCTAATGTTTTTGGAACTTCCCCCTTGACGACTCTGTAATCGATCCAAGCCCAACCGATGGGACACATCCATTTCTCGGCTAAACAATTCCAAAACCTAGCACAGCCTTGGTCTACCAGCCTAATAGGTAAGTTTCTAGGTAAAGCTCCCCCGATTCTTTCGATCCGTCGCTGGGCTAAGCGACTTTGGCAGTCCGAGGGTTTTCAATCTGTATATGATCTGGAAGATGGTTTTTTTGTTTTTAAGTTTGATTCTTTGGATGTTGCTAATAAAATCCTTACGGGAGGACCTTGGCAAATGCGCGGAGACATCATCCGCCTTATGCCATGGAAACCCTGCTTTCGTCCGTTTTTTGAATCGATCTCTACTGCCTCTGTGTGGGCTCGTTTACAACGTCTGCCGCTCGAGTTTTGGAATGATGATTGTATTGATATGATAGCTTCTGGTCTCGGTCGTCTATTGAAAATTGATACTACATATCAAGATTTGGATTGGGGGAAATATATACAAATCTGCATTGAAATTGATCTCACAAAACCTATCTGATAAGGTGTTTTTATCGGTGTTCCTAATTTTGAATTATTTCAACCTGTTACATACGAAAATCTTTCGTCGCTTTGCTTTACTTATGGTCTTGTTGGCCACCTTATGTCAACTTGTTCTAAAAAGAATGCTGCTAACTCGGGGGTTGAAGGATCTCCTCAGCCTATAAATTCTAGTTCTTCCCAGCCAACCAATACCGACAACCTTCCTACCCATTCAAATGTCGATTCTATGGATTGTTCCCCTAAAACGGAATCGATTTGCGATCCCTGGGTCTTGGTCCAGCGCCGACAGCAACGTCGATGGTCACGTCAAACGATGCAACCCTCTGCCAACAGAGAGGAGGCGTGTGGTGATGCTTGGGCTAACCGGGTCAACGCAAACAAGGAAGTCGTGGATGAGGAAATTGATCCAGATGCTTCTAGACAATCGGATAAGGATCCGACCCGCAACCCAACCCGTTTTAAAAACCTTGATAACGGTACCCTAATCCCAGTTCCCGTGCGAAATGCAACCCTTTCATCCTTTCCCTCTTCTTCCGCCGCCGCCAGAAACCCTACCTCCGAACCCCCTTCTACTTCCTTTGAGGAGATGGCAAATGATCTAAAAGCCATCTTTCAATCAGCGGCCATCCCTCTCCCTCCTAAGCTAGCTGTGAAGCCTAAAATAAAGCAGAAAAAAAGATCCAAGGTGAAAAAATATGAGCAAACCCTAATGTCTACCGACCTACTGTCACACCCCGACTGAGAGTAGTGTGACCGTCCAAGGCCCACATCCTGCCCTGTAGCCTACTGTCTACACTGACATCAAGAAACCAAAAACATATCGACTGAAAGAAATTTAACATACTTTATAAAAAGTTTGCAAGTCACAATGTATAAGTTTTTCAAAACAAGAGGAAACATCAACGTCAAATCCAAATGGTCAAATATCAAGTTTCAATTCTTTTCAATTACAACCGTCAGTGCAGAAATAAAACCAACATAACTAGGACTAGTCTAAGACTCATGGACGCCGCTACGAGATATGGCACTGCCTCTGCCCTCCAGCTGCACCATGTCGACACCAAGCTATTGCTCATGCTCTGCAAAAATAGAAATAAACTGTGAGTCCACTTGGGACTCAGTGAGTGGTTCAATTAAACCTCCACTTAAGCCTCAGTCATGCATATGTATATATTACAAGGCAATAAAGGAATATACAAGGAGGTCATGTGTGTTTCAAATGAAACTACCGACCCTCAACGGATCCAT
The DNA here is from genome assembly GCA_034359265.1 of Canna indica. NCBI lineage: Eukaryota > Viridiplantae > Streptophyta > Magnoliopsida > Zingiberales > Cannaceae > Canna > Canna indica. Next base: position 21,742,861 of record CP136892.1, read on the forward strand.
GAGTATCCATTATACATGATAACCTACCACCTTAGCTTATCACGCCTCTGGCATCCGGCACTTGGGCCTACTCATAGCAATATATATCCCGGCTACAGCCGTTCCTACCATATCAGGTAGTATAATACTGGCCATCGGCTACATCATCTCAAGATGCAAGCAAACAATCCCGGGCCGTCGACTAAGATGGCCACTAGTCTCCGGACACCGTCTGGGGTAAGGATAGCTAGTCCCACCCAACTGGGGTCTGGCACCTAGTGGGCCCGCTGGCGCACCTCTAGACCCAACTGGCCGAGCTGAGTGTTGGTCATTTTCGACCTCCTCGCTCCTCGGCGGGCCATCTCAAGCACATTACACATTCAATATCCTAGGGTTTCTATATATATATACCTCGGGCATTTGCCCATATCTAGCCATGTCCGGATACCGGGTCAACGATTCATGCTACCCCTTTTAGTATATGTGCACCTACAATCTCTAAGTTTTCAAAAATATACAAGCAGTCATAGAAGTGTTATCGTCTCATATCTAAGTTTCCATAAATGTGTTATGAACATCTAGTGGCACCTTACATGTTAGCTAGCCTTCTACACTGTCTTAGGTGAGAATTTCCATGAGTCAACCTTGGAATATCATCCAAGAACATTTAGGGCAGCATACATAATTTAAAGAAAAATGCTCAAATATTACATCATTCATCATATATAACCATAATGCACATACCTAATAATTCTTATACTACCTTAGGAATATTAGCACAATAAGGAGCAACTATCTAGCATGGCAAGGTAGTAATAAATTTAAATGACATGTATGAATTATAAAACATGGTAACATTATCAACATCCAAGTTTAAGGATCAAATGCTAAGTATGGTTACAATCTAGCATTTCTACAATTCAAATCAATTAAGCTACTTGATAAGTTTGATGTTCTTCCTTAGTATTGTCATATCCCTATGTGTGATCCCTAAGATCATGAAATTTCCATCTAAGGCAAGTCTCTCCTCCTCCCCCCAACCTTGGCCAAACCATGAGCAAGGGAAACCTTGCTCGGCCAAGGTCCTTGGGTAGGGAAAGATGGAAGAGACTTTAGCTATACCTTGTCTCTTCAATTCCACATACTTCTTAAATACCAAGGATCAACTTACCCTTCCCCTCACCCTTGGCTGAACTCTCTCCATGAATCGTAGGGTTCATTCGGCCATTTCAAGGGGCTTTAAAGGGGACGTGCTTCATATTACGTGAGGAGTTCAAAGGACTACATCAAAACAGCGGTATAAGGGCATCTAAGGGCCTTCTCGACGTCAGGGGAATCGGGGAAAATTTCGGCATGACCTTTCCCCTTTTCCCATGACTCGGCAGCCCCAAAAATACGTAGATCGGCGATTAAAATAGCGAGATCCGACAAGAAACATCATAAAACAGTGAGTACATATCGTTGAAATCATGGATCGTCGGGAAAAATCGCGAGAACTCGACCTATCATCTAGGGTTTGGCTACCCTCCTCCCCCAAACTGTTAAAGCCTTAACCACTCACCTATATTGCCAATAAATAAGGATCGGGTGATGACGACTTGAGAATTTACGGCGACGACGCAAATTCCGGATCGATCCAAGCCCCAAGCCCCCTCCTTGCTCCTTCTCCTCTTTCTCCCTTGCAGCCTTGTGCGACTCAATGGTTGAGTCGCACGGCTGCCATATGGGGGGGGGCTTTTATCCCCTCAACCATCTTTCCATAGATGGTTTCAAGGCTCACTTAAGTCATACTCGAAACTCGACTAAACCCAAACTCGACTCGGGTTCTGATCCAACCCATAACATGAGTCGAGTTAACTTAATTTAAGGTATGATTTTATAAAAGGAAAGTTAATTATCCAAATAGTCTTCATGATTCATTAGCCGAGTCATACCTTTTCACTTGAGGCAATCCTGAGGCTCGACTCGACTACCCCCGGGTCCGACGCGCTGCACCAAAACAGATTTTTATATTAGGAAACTTTTTTTCCCGAATCTTACAACCTTCCCCCCTTAAGGGAAATTCATCCTCGAATTTACTTGAATAACAAGGACTTATCGGCTCCTCGAACAAGGAAGGGTAGCGCTATCTCATGTCGTGCCTATAATCAATGCACATGCGAATCGGTGAACCCCAGGTCTAGCATTTCCTGCAATTGCACCTTTAGCTCTCTGAGTTCGGCCGGTGCCATCCTGTAAGGGGGAATAGAAATTGGTTTCACCCCTGGCTGCAGATCAATGCAAAAATCGACCTCCCTTTTGGGTGGCAACCCTGACAATTCCTCGAGAAACACATCAGGGAATTCACAGACCACGGGGGTTTCGCTAACATGCTTTGCTTCACCCCCTTCCTCCTCGGCCACAGATACAAAGGCTATGAAAGGTTGGCAGCCACCCCTAAGCAATTTGCGAGCCTTTAGGGCTGAGATGACCCCTATCGGCTTGCTACCTCCCTCTCGTTGGAAGATGAATTGCGGCAGCCTAGGCTTATTAAACATCACTGCTTTGGCTCTACAGTCCAACATTGCGAAATGCTCTGCCAGCCAGTCCATGCTAAGGATGACGTCAAGCTCAAGAGTGGGTAGGAGTGTCAAATCCGCACTCAGCACATGGCCGCATATGAGCACTTCACACCCTTGATAAATTGAGGTTGCTAAGATTGCATCGCCTGAAGACGTTGATACCATTAATGGCCCAATAAGCATAGAGGGTGCCATTGGCAGCTTTGCAACAAATATGGCAAACACAAATGAGTGCTTGACACCCAGATCAAATAATACATACGCAACAGATGAACATACTAAAATAGTACCTGTCGCCACTGCTTTGGAAGCCTCTGCCCCATCACGGTTCATAGCATATACCCGCGCAGGCGGCCTCTCTGAATAACTAGTCTACGGCCCCTTATTCTGAGTCTGCCCTCTCGGTGCTACTGACCCTACTGACATAGGTGCTTTACCCCTTGACTGCTCAGGCTTCTGACCAGTTCCCTCAGGGCAATCCTTCTTGAAATGTCCGACTCGATCGCACTTGAAGCAAGCATTAGTGCGGTTAAGGCAGGACCCCCAATGCCTCCGACTGCAGCTGCCACACTACGGCGCCTCAGATCTTTGAGAACCACCTCCTGACACTACCAGCCTCACTGACCCAGTCCCTGGGCCCCAATGGCCCCAATTGCCATTCTGCCCTCGGCTTTGCTATTGTTCTGCTGTGGGCATTGCCCCCTCAGAGTGCCAAGGTCGACTACCAAAACCCTGTGATCGGAACTTTTTCTTAGCTGGCCCGTCGTTTCTCTCGAACGGCACCAAAGCTTCTTTTCGCAGGGCTTCATCCACTACCCGAGCCAGTGTAGATTCCTCGGTGTAATGAATAAGCTTGACAATTTGTGGCCTCAATCCTGCCACGAACCTCTTGACCCTGGCGGTCTCAGTCGCCACTAGGGTGGGATGGTACTTGGAGAGACGATTAAACTCCATCTCATACTCCGACACTGTCATGCCACAAGACCTGCGCAGCATCTCAAGGTCCCGTGTCTGCTTATCACGAACACTCATTAATACATGACATGCTCATGAATGCCAAAATCACTCGGCCCATACCGGCCCCACAGAAAACAATACATTCATACGACCCAACCCGGCCCAAACCTACCTATCATACAAGTCGGTCGCTAGAATCTATCTAGCGAGCCTTCTACCCGGGCCCTCTCTGGTTGGGTATGGCCCACCCAACCAAATCCACTCGGGTCTAAAGTTAGTGTGGCTCCCCTTGGGTCAAACGTCAGCGTGGCTCACTCACGCAGTATCAAGACCCAAAATCCACTCGCCGAGTCGAGAGCAACTTGCCAAGTCGGTACGCTTCTCGGCTCGGCCGTTGCTCATCCACAAGCACAACCATAATCAATATTCATGCACAGTACGCACAAGTACATAAAGAATATTTTCTACCGACAACCGGGGTACGTGTCTACGCGCCCCAACTCGACCCTCTCTTGGGTCTAACCTCTTTGCTCTATGTTTCATCACCCAATTTACTGCCACTGTCGCTCAGTGCAGCATTGGGAGCCTCCATTACACTATCACAGAAAACAAAAAAGTTTCATGTCACATAATAAATTTTTAACATAAGCTTTGAAAAGTTACTAATCGCATGGTGCGCTGAGTGCAGGAGTGGTCGTCCAATCTCGTAGCATAACTATATCGTATGTCGGAACGCTAGCATATTCCTCATACGGTACCCAACACTGAGTCATAGACAAAACCTAACCTAGTGCTCTGATACCAACTTTGTCACACCCCGACTGAGGGTAGTGTGACCGGCCAGGGCTCACATCCTACCTTGTAGCCTACTGTCTACACTAACATCAAGAAACCAAAAACATATCGACTGAAAGAAACTTAACATACTTTATAAAAAGTTTGCAAGTCACAATGTATAAGTTTTTCAAAACAAGAGGAAACATCAACGTTAAATTCAAATGGCCAAATATCAAGTTTTATAATTCTTTTCAATTACAACCATCAGTGCAGAAATAAAACCAACATAACTAGGACTAGTCTAAGACTCATGGACGCCGCTACGAGATATGGCACCGCCTTTGCCCTCCAACTGCACCATATCGACACCAAGCTATTGCTCATGCTCTGTAAAAATAGAAATAAATTGTAAGTCCACTTGGAACTCAGTGAGTGGCTCAATTGAACCTCCACTTAAGCCTCAGTCATGCATATGTATATATTACAAGGCAATAAAGGAATATACAAGGAGGTAAGGTGTGTTTCAAATGCAACTACCGACCCTCAACAGATCCATGAGTATCCATTATACATGATAACCTACCACCTTAGCTTATCACGCCTCTGGCATCCGGCACTTGGGCCTACTCATAGCAATATATATCCCGGCTACAGCCGTTCCTACCATATCAGGTAGTATAATACTGGCCATCGGCTACATCATCTCAAGATGCAAGCAAACAATCCCGGGCCGTCGACTAAGATGGCCACTAGTCTCCGGACACCGTCTGGGGTAAGGATAGCTAGTCCCACCCAACTGGGGTCTGGCACCTAGTGGGCCCGCTGGCGCACCTCTAGACCCAACTGAGTGTTGGTCATTTCCGACCTCCTCGCTCCTCGGCAAGCCATCTCAAGCACATTACACATTCAATATCCTAGGGTTTCCATATATATATATATATATATATACCTCAGGCCTTTGCCCGTATCTAGTCAGGTCCGGCTACCGGGTCAATGATTCATGCTGCCCCTTTTAGTATATGTGCACCTACAATCTCTAAGTTTCCAAAAATATACAAACAGTCATAGAAGTATTATCATCTCATATATAAGTTTCCATAAATGTGCTATGAACATCTACTGGCACCTTACATGTTAACTAGCCTTTTACACTGTCTTATGTGAGAATTTCCATGAGTCAACCTTGGAATACCATCCAAGAACATTTAGGGCAGCATACATAATTTAAAGAAAAATGCTCAAATATTTCATCATTCATCATATATAACCATAATGCACATACCTAACAATTCTTATACTACCTTAGGAATATTAGCACAATAAGGAGCAACTATCTAGCATGGCAAGGTAGTAATAAATTTAAATAACATGTATGAATTATAAAACATGGTAACATTGTCAACATCCAAGTTTAAAGATCAAATGCTAATTATAGTTACAATCTAGCATTTCTACTATTCAAATCAATTAAGCTACTTGGTAAGTTTGATGTTCTTCCTTAGTATTGTCATATCCCTATGTGTGATCCCTAAGATCATGAAATTTCCATCTAAGGCAAGTCTCTCCTCCTCTCCCCAACCTTGGCCAAACCATGAGCAAGGGAAACCTTGCTCGGCCAAGGTCCTTGGGTAGGGAAAGATGGAAGAGACTTTAGCTATACCTTGTCTCTTTAATTCCACATACTTCTTAAATACCAAGGATCAACTTACCCTTCCCCTCACCCTTGGCCGAACCCTCTCCATGAATCGTAGGGTTCATTCGGCCATTTCAAGGGGCTTTAAAGGGGACGTGCTTCATATTACGTGAGGAGTTCAAAGGACTACATCAAAACAGCGGTATAAGGGCATCTAAGGGCCTTCTCGCCGTCAGGGGAATCGGGGAAAATTTCGGCATGACCTTTCCCCTTTTCCCATGACTCGGCAGCCCCAAAAATACGTAGATCGGCGATTAAAATAGCGAGATCCGACAAGAAACATCATAAAACAGTGAGTACATATCGTTGAAATCATGGATCATCGGGAAAAATCGCGAGAACTCGACCTATCATCTAGGGTTTGGCCACCCTCCTCCCCCAAACTGTTAAAGCCTTAACCACTCACCTAGATTGCCAAGAAATAAGGATCGGGTGACGACGACTTGAGAATTTCCGGCGACGACGCAAATTCCGGATCGATCCAAGCCCCAAGCCCCCTCCTTGCTCCTTCTCCTCTTTCTCCCTTGCAGCCTTGTGTGACTCAATGGTTGAGTCGCACGGCTGCCATATGGGGGGGTTTTATCCCCTCAACCATCTTTCCATAGATGGTTTCAAGGCTCACTTAAGTCAATATTGTTCAGCTAGAAAAAAAATTACCCCTATCTGCATCAAAAATAATTTCAGGATCAGCCACCTAATGTTTGCTGATGACCTCCTCATAACCATCAAAGCTAACCCAAAAAGCTTACATAATCTCAAAAAGATCTTTGATACCTATGCCAATCTCACTGGTCAATTCATTAACACCCAAAAATCAGAGATTTACTTCCCCAATGCCACCTTCCCTAGCATAATTACAAATATAACTGGTGTCGTTAATATAAAACAAGAAACTTATCCCTTCAAATACCTAGCGGCTATCATCAGCCCAACTAGATCTCCTCCAAATGCTTTTGATCATATCACTCAAAATATCCAAAATAAGCTTGCCAATTGGAAAACAAAATTCCTCTCTCAAGCTGGCAAACTGGTTCTCATAAACTCTATTCTGAATGCTATCCCCCTTGACTCCCTGGTTGTTTCTTGGATCTCCAAGGGTGTTTTGGACAAAATCACTAAGACCATTAGAGCTTTCCTATGGCAAAGCAAGCCTGACCAAACCAAACCTCTAGCTCTCATCTCTTGGGATACTGTTACCTTACCCAAAAAGGAAGGTGGTCTTGGTATTCAAGACCTCTATCTCAAAAGTATTTCTCTCCATAGTAGAAGATTCTTGATTACCTCAACCAAGTTCCTTCTCCTTGGGTTAAGTTGGTCCGAGCTAAATATCCCCTTATCTCAAACTGTAATACTTCCACCCCAAAAAATTGCTCTTGGTATTGGCGTTTGTTTATTGAAGCTTACAAAGCTCTTCAATCTAACTTCATGAAGCATATAAAATCTGGTCTTAACACCTCTGTCATGCATGATAGCTGGATTGATAACTTGCCTCTTGCAATAAAACCTACTTACCTAAATGTTGATTTAGTGGACTCTCAGAAACTTGTTTATGATCTTATACAGGATCAACAGTGGAATGACAATGTTGGTTTAACTTGGTTTGGAAAGGAATTGTGGGATTCAATCATTAGAATTGAGTTGTCTCCTACACCTAATGATGACAAATGGGTATGGGTTAGTGAGGGTAATGGACTTGTTACCTCAAGTGCTGCATACTCATTTCTAAGAAGCCGTGATTCTACTAATGTTACTGCTAATAATGTTTGGCCTTCTATGTGGTCTTTGCATGTTCCATCAAAAATAAAACTATTTCTTTGGAAATTCCTCCATAATAAACCCCCTACTAGAGAAAAGCTACATAGGTTAGGCATTTCAAATACTCATTTGTGCACCTTATGTAGTAAGGAATCCGAAAATATTGAACACCTATTTCTACACTGCTCCTTTGCTTCCCGCCTTTGGAACTTACTTGCTTCCAAATTAAGTTCAAACTTCTCCAATAAAAATGACTCGTATACTGGAACTTGGATTGCCTCTAACTCCAATCAGCACATAAAGGCCATATAGCAGTAACTTTGTGGTTCACCTGGCACGCTAGGAATGAGCTCTGGCACTCTGATCGGCAATAGTCCCCCCTTACCCTCGTGAACCGAATTATTGCGTTTATGGAAAATTACAAAACATACACATTAAGGCCTGAAGGCATGACTGGAAGTATATCAATTCAAAATAATTGGACCCCACCTACTCCAAACCAGGTCAAACTGGATATTGCAACCAGCTTCAAGGAAAGGTGCACTAGCATTGGCTTAATCATTATGAACCATGAAGGATACTGCTTACATGCTGAAGTCATCTACCATAAGGACACTTACAATTCTGCTAGTATTACCACTGCCATCAAGAAAGGCCTCCTTATCCTCGTGGAAAAATGTCTACTGCAAGTAGACCTATAAGTTGACTCAAAGAACATTGCTCAATATCTCAGTGGTACAAAAGCTCCTCCCTGGTGGCACCTCCATGTTGTTCAGAATATTAGGCATTTGTGTAATAAATTTTATAGTGTTAATATTTTTAGTGTCTCTTTTGATTGTAATAAGGCTGCCAAATGGGCAGCCAATCATGATGTAAATTTTCAATCCTCTTGCTGTTGGGGTGCTGACTATCCATCCTCTTTGGATAGAATTTTTGTAAATGATCTCTTAGGTCACCTATCTAATTAAATTTTAAGGGTTTAACCCTCTTTTTTGCAAAAAAAAATGTTGTCGATTGGAATCGATTTGAATTAATATTCACAAATTTTGGCAGAGAAAAACCAAAATTACAAAATTTGCAAAGTTACCATAGTAAACTATTGGCATTTCGAAATCAAATCAATTAAAAGCGATCATCATCAATGAAACTTACTATGTTGAAGGAAAAACTTTTTTGGATATTTATTTGTCTGCAACATCAATTCGTGAAACTTTTTCAAATTAAATCCAACTATAAAAATTCAGTAGCATTTCTAAATGAAATGACATGCTCAACAATTAGCATTTAAACACTGAGTCATTAGCATTTAATCACTATCAATTGCTATTACTTATTTGAAATTGCAAGCATTTCAAATTAAAATGACAGCCAATCGCATTTAATCACTTCTGATTGCTATTACTGATTCAATAACAATTGTTAATAATGCGTGTGAAAGTGATTTAATATTATCAATTGCTATAAATTGGAATTAATATTCACAAATTTCGGTTCAAATTTAAATAACAACCAACTACATCTAGTAATTGTTGATTGCTTATGTTGTCAATTGTAATTAATATTTACAAATTTTGGAATTAATTGAAATTGATATTATTAATGTTTTCGACTATTAATGTTGTCAATTAGAATCAATTGGCACAAATTTTGGCTGAGAGAAAAACCAAAATTATATTGCTATTAAAATGGCAGTCAATTGCATATTGTAGTGATTTAATGTTGTCAATTGAAATCAACTGAAATTAATATTCACAAATTTGGCAGAGAGAAAAACCAAAATTATAAAATTTGTAAAGTTGCCAATGTCAGCAAACTTTTAGTGTGAAAGTGCCACATGGCAACAACGAATCTTGCTTTTATATATAATATTGTCAATTGAAATCAATTAGAATTAATATTCATAAATTTTGGCGGAGAGAAAAACCAAAATTACAAAATTTAGTCTCGTTCTGTGTTTGGTTCGCTAAAACACAATCATGTACAAGATAATATGACCAAAATACTATTGTATATTTTTAATGTTCAAATTTAATTTTATACATAAAGTAGTCTTAAAAAAATTTCATACATAAAGTAGTCTTGAAATTTCTTAATACATAAAGTAGTCTTAAAATTTCTTAATACATAAACTGCACCATAATGTTCATCACATTCGCGATAAAAATTCTCATCAAAATTTCTAAAACAAAAATCACTATAACACAACCGGCTTATAGAGACACATAATTAGAGATAAATTAGATTTTTATTTCTAAATCATCACATTTAGAGACTAATAGACACAAAATTTATCCCTAATTAGCCTATAAAAATAGCTTTAAAATTAAATCAATTAAGTGACTCTGTTGTTGTTGTTTCTATAGATCTTTAAGTGTCGTTTGGTCAGCGAAAACTATTTTCTGGTTTGGTTTCAGTGAAACTGAAAACTTGATTTCGAAAACTTGGTTTTGGTTTCTAGCTTTCAGTTTTCTAAAAGCGCATTTGGTTAATTAAAATAACATCAGTTTTAGTTAGTTGAAACTAGTGAATATTAATTTGGTTATAAAAAATAATATTAATTTTTCTTGAACATTTTTAGTAATAATTCAATGTTAGTTAGTTTACAAAATTAAATGTTTGCTAATATGATTATAAAATATTTATATAATTTAATTAATTAGGTTATTGGTAATTTAAGATTTTTTTATTCAATTAGATATAAAAATTAATTAATAGTTATTATAAAATTTTAAAAAAAGTAAGTCCAATGGTCTAAGATTAGTTTTGATTAAATTATAAATAGATCAACTTTAAGAAAATTGAGTTATTTGATATTTGGATTTGAGTCAGATATAATTGGTTTAATTAATTTGTAAATTTAATATAATAGTTTGAGTTGAAAATGATGATTTTTATTTTTTAAAAATTATATATAGTTTGATTTATTTTAAATTAATTAATTTTAGAAAAAAAATTATAATTACAAAATTGTCACTGCATTTTGATAATGAAACCGACAGCCTCAAAACCACATAAAATAAAGTTATGATGTTTTCATTTTTATTAAGAAAATTGGTTTCGTTTTCATTTTGGTTTCGATTCAGTTTTATGAAAACACTGAACCAAACACGTTTTCGTAAGCGGTTTTGATTTCAGTGAAATCGAAACTATGAAAACATACTTGGTTTCACTAACCAAACAGACCCTTAGAATCTAATTAGGAGCAAATTTTGTGTCTATTAGTCTCTAAATGTGAAGATTTAGAAATAAAAATATAATTTATCTCTATAGATCAATTGTGTTGTAGTGAATATATATCATGCAGTAGGTATCGTTATCTTTGTCTAACGAGCTCGTTGTCGCTTCATGCAATTTTTTTCAAACGGATCCGTTGCCGCTTCATTAAAATATTTGCCATACGTTGCATCTGCTTCAGCCAATGTCTGATATGACTTGAACAACGCACCATTATAACTAGATACGCTTTTGTGGCAATCTGGCCAATTATATAAAATTTTCTAACACACGATCTTCAAAAACAACATAATTTTTCTTGGGTGCCATATAATTTCTATCAATAAATTTTAACAAGCTAGTTGAGAGCAAAAATTTTAACAAATTAATAAGCTAGTATCACTATTACCAAAAGAAAACCAACAAAATCTGAACTTAATAGCAAATTATTATTATTCCTCTTTTCTTGAAGTATCCTTGTTATACATGACATTAAGTGAAACTAAATGAAAATCTATGTCATGTAATAGTACAATAAACCATCATTAATGAAAATCTATGTCATGTAATAGTACAATAAACCATCATTAATATGCTATTTGTGCATAGTAAAATTAATATTACATAATAAACAATATGAAGTCATCTAACACATAGCATATGCTAACATGCTAACAGATAGCTAACAATTGCATATGCTAATAGATAGCATTGCGAAATTAATATTCTAATAGATAACTAACAATCGCAAAAGTACTAGTAAAAAAAAATTAATATCCATAACTAGTAAATTAACTCCATAGCATAGTAAAACTAACTCCATTGCCACTAGGGGTGAAAATAGACCAGACCTCTATAATAAAAAATTGGTCTGGGCCTGTGGCCTATTATAGGCTTAAATATTAGCCTGAGCCTGACATGTGGCTTGTTATAGGCTTAAATATTGGCCTGAACCTAGCCTGAGTCGGGCCTGTTTATGAAGTCAGCTCCCAATATAAAACTTGTTTATAAAACCTACTTTCAATATAAAACATGTTTATAATAATATTATATAGTTATTATATATTTATATATACATCATCTTAACAACCCCAAGTTGGCATGTCAGGCTCAATAGGCTTTAAATTGAGCCTGGGTCTCACCTGATAAAAAATATATATCTATTTCAAAGCCTGGGCCTGTTTTTTTTATTAAATAGCACTACAACACAACAGACCTATAGAGACACATAATTAGAGATAAATTAGATTTTTATTTCTAAATCTTCATATTTAGAGACTAATATATTCAAATTTTATTCTTAATTAGTCTCTAAAAATAGCTTTTGAGTCAGATCAATTAAATGACTATATTATTGGTATTTATATAGCTTAGTGGCAAATCAATTAAGTGACTCTGTTATTGTTGTTTCTATAGATCTTTAGAGACTAATTAGGAATAAATTTTATGTCTATTAGTCTCTAAATGTGAAGATTTAAAAATAAAAATCTAATTTGTCTCTAATTTCGTGTCCTTATAGGTCAATTGTGTTGTAGTGTAGGCCAGACCATAGGCCCTTGGCAGGCCGCCTGACCTATTTTCACCCCTAATTGCCACTAGAAAAATTAACATATAGCATATGAAATGATAAAAACTTATAAAAATCTAATATCCATCACCATATAGTCATCTAACATAATAATCATCTAACATAATAGTCATCTAACATAATAATCATCTAACATAATAAAGTTGGGACACCCCCAACTACAAAATGATAAAGTAGTCATCTAACATATCACCAAAATAAAGTTTGGACACCCTCCAACTACAAAATGATAAAGTAGTCATTCAACTACACAAGTCAACTACATCCCATAACTGACTCCACAAAAGTCAACTTTCTACTTTCATCCATCCTCATGAAAATTATCGCATAATGAGTATTTTCAGTAAATTTCTTCAATACATTCATTTCCTCCCTCTCCGTTATTCCTAACTTATGCACTTCATCAACCAACATTGACATTTGCATATGCTTTCTCATTTTGGTCATCTTAGTAGCCACCATGTGCATATCACGAGCAGCCGAACACATTTGAGTTTCCCACAAATTAATGAATTTCTCTGCCACTTCACTCATGCGGCTGCGCTTTCTCTTTGGCTCACTAGATGGTCCTTCAGATTGGCTACCAAAGTGGGATTCTTGCCTTGTTGACATTGGAGATTCAGGTTATTGTGAGGATTGTGTTTCCATCACATCAGCTGGTGTCTCTGCACCGTGGCCAATGGTACGATCCTTTCCAAAGATGACATGTAGTCTTTCAAACTCTTTAAATTCTTTATTGGCATGATTTGCGAATTTTGGATGCTTCTATTACATAAAAAAATTACAAGTATTATCAGTAATGCAATTGACATTAAAAAATTATCTTTAAGTATTTATCCAACACTTTCGAATTGTCAACCACCACACACTTACACACATCATCCCATCCAAAATTCGATCGTGTTCATCATATCAAGTGTTTCGGATAGTTTAATTGATTATCTTCTCATTTTATTAATTATTTATTGCATTGTTAAGTTAATGTCAGGAACTCGTATCAACATTCTTTTCAAAGCTTTTTCATGAGTTAAAAGTGTCATTCTCCCTCCTATATTCCTCCACAACTAATTCTTCTAGAATAGTCAACAAAGTCTCATCTTCCTCATGTGTCCATGATCGCCTACCTCTTTTTGGAACTTCCATGACTAAAAATAAGATAAGAATGACAATAAACTGGATTCAATATAAAAGTACATAACTGATTTCATTAAAATTATCCATCATAGAATTACAATAAACTGAATTCATAAGAAAAGTATATAACTAAACCATAATAAAAGTACATAACTTAACCATAAAAGTACATATTAAACATAAAAGTACTTTGACCACAGAGGTATCATATAAACCTCACCAAGCAATATTTAGCTAATTAGTTTTTTTACTTATATGATACAAAATGCATGTGTAAAGTAAAGAGGTTGTTTCCACAATTAAATTCATCATCAAACATAACAAGGCCTGAGCAACGAGCCAACTGTGAACAAGGTTTACTTACATGAGCAAAGTTTACCGAAGTTGAAAAAACCTACTATGAACCTACTATTTGGAATCCCTAAAATAAATAAAAAAACCATACATGAAATGCTATAAATATGAAATTAATCACATTGTGAACATGAAATGCTATAAATAAAAAACACTGTGAACATACTATTAATGTTATAAATATGAAATTAATCAAGCAGAAACATGAAATGCCAATTTCTATTGAAGACATCACCACCTCTCCCTCTAACTCGATAGTTGCTTGTGCACAATGACACGTTGCCACCATGCAATGTTATTGTGTTAATGCTACTGCATCACGATCTCCCACAAATGTCACTCATTCATTCTGTTTTATTCTTTCAACAACTATGTATAAATACCCATGTACATGATCAGTAAATAACATTGCTCCATTATTTTTCACTCTGTATCGTTGAGTACTCTATTTCATTTCCTTTTTATGGTATCAAAGCTATCTGTTTTTTACTCACGAAAACCAACTGAGGTGATGAAATTTCTGAATTCAAGGAAACACACTCTAGGTGCTTGTCGAAGGCCGTAGATAGCTTTCTGTAGTTTACAAACATGATTGGGTAAGACTTTGTTGATGAACCCATGTGGCTGTGTCATGTAGATTTCATCATCATCCAAGTTTCCTTGTAAGAAAGCATTGTTTACATATAATTGATGTAAACTCCAATTGTTCAATGTAAGAAAGCATTGTTTACATCTAATTGATGTAAGAAAGCATTGTTTACTAATATCCTCCTTTCATTTAAAAACCTTACCGAAACCTATTTTCAAACCAAAATACTCAGCCTCTACTCTGATGGAGGAGGGCAGTATATTGGCTTATCAAAAACTCTTTCCAAACTTGGAATTCAACAACTTCTTTCTCCTCCCTACACTCCTTAGCGGGTCAGCGTTGCTGAACGACGACACCGCCAAATTATTGAAACAACCACTACTCTTTTACATAATGCTTCAGTGCTATTAAAATTTTGGACATATGCCTGCAACATTGTTATATACTTAATCAACCGCATGGCAACACCCATTTTAAATGGTCTTTCTCCATTTGAAAAGCTTTTTCATCATACACCTAATTATAACTCATTACGACCCTTTGGGTGCTTATGCTACCCATGGCTTAAGCCATACTCATCACATAAGCTAGAACCCAAATCTAAGCATTGTGTCTTTTTGGGTTATGCAACTTAGTATCATTCCTATCAATGCCTTGATCCTTCTTCAAATAAAATTTTCATCTCCAGACACGTGGTGTTCAAAGAAATTATCTTTTCATTTCAGAACCTACAAACAACACTTCCTTCCAGAGATTTAGTCAACTCCTTATAATTCGACTACTCACACTCTCCCGAACAGTCCCAGTCTTCTTCTCAACAGCCACTCTCCACCTTCACTGATATATCCCCTGTTCCATCCACTCCTCTTCCTTCTACTACTCCTCAAACTGAACCCATTCCAAACCCAAGCAGTGAAATTTCTTCGGCTGTTCAAGAAACTGAACTGGTTCCATCACTTAGCAATGAAGTTCCTGTTGATACCTCTCACCACCAAGGGACTTCAACTCCCATCAACAGAGTCATTACACGGTCTCAACATAATATTTTCAAGCCTCGAAAACCAACATACTACTTGGCTCTTTTTGCAACTGCTGTTTTACTGAACACCTTTAAACATGCAGTCAAACACAAAGAATGGAGACAAGCAATGCAAAGGGAAATTGATGCTCTTCTACACAATCAGACATGGACTTTAGTTCCTGCGCACCCTTCGCAAAAATGTCATAGGTTGTCGATGGGTATTCCGAATTAAAACCAATAATGATGACAGCATTGACATATACAAGGGACGCTTGGTTGCAAAGGGGTTTCACCAGCGTCCTGGAGTTGATTTCAAGTCAACCTTTAGTCCAGTTGTCAAACCAACCACCATCAGAATAATATTAACAGTAGCTATATTGAACAATTGGAGTTTACATCAATTAGATGTAAACAATGCTTTCTTGCAAGGAAACTTGGATGATGGTGAAATCTACATGACACAGCCACCTGGGTTCATCAACAAAGCCTTACCCAATCATGTTTGTAAACTACAGAAAGCTATTTACGACCTTCGACGGGCACCTAGAGTGTGGTTCCTTGAATTTTGAAATTTCATCATCTCAGTTGGTTTTCGTGAGTCGAAAATAGATAACTCTCTGTTCATCCTTAAAGGTGCCAATTTTATTGTACTATTGTTACTTTACGTTGATGACATAATTTTAACAGGGAGCAGCAATTCAAAAATTCATGAAGTCAATCGGTTGCTTGCCGCCAAGTTCTCGTTGAAAAATATGCAACCTCTGAGCTACTTCCTTAGTATTGAGGTAATAAGAACCTCGGTTGGCATTCTACTCTCTCAAAAGAAGTATATTTTTGACATTCTAGATCGTTTCGGCATGCTTGATGCCAAAGGTGTTAAAACTCCTCTAGCTTCAAGTTCCATACTGAAACTTCCAGATGGCTCATCATTGACAGATGCTTCTCAATATAAAAGCGCTATCGGTGCTCTACAATATCTGAATTTTACTCGTCCAGACATCACCTTTGCCACAAATAGACTCTCTCAGTTCATGCATTGTCCCAAGGAGTCACATTGGAGAGCTTGCAAAAGACTTCTCAGATATCTAAAAGCAACTTCTTCATATGGTTTCAAAATAGATCATGTTCATCCCATGAAGCTTTAGGTCCTCTCAGGCTTGGACTGAGGAGGTGATCTTCCTTGCTCACACGCCTACCAGTTGGTCATCTAAAAAGCAAAACACCATTGCTCGTTCGTCTACAGAAGCTGAGTACATGGCCTTAGCTAATGCCTCGGCTGAAGCTAATTGGGTCACCAATTTACTCAAAGAAATTGAGGTACCCATCTCTGATATTCCACAGATCCTATGTGACAATCTAGGAGCGACCTTTCTCTCAAACAATCATGCCTTTCATACCATAATGAAGCATCTAGCAATCGACTAACCACTTCGTTCGAGAGCAGGTTCGAGCAAAAACAATCTCTGTTCATCATATTCCATCGGCTCATCAACTTGCTGATTCCCTCACCAAAACTGTGTCGACGACCTTGTTTCTTGACCATAGAAACAAGATAGGAGTTGTTGATACAATGTCTATCTTGCGGGAGCGTATTGAAGACATCACCACCTCTCCCTCTAACTCAGCTGTTGCTTGTGCACAATGACACGTCGCCACCATGCAACCACCATGCAATGTTACTGTGCCAATACTATTGCTTCATGATCTCCCACAAATGCCACACATTTATTCTGTTTTATTCTTTCAGCATCTGTGTATAAATACCCATGTACAGGTTCAGTAAATAACATTCCATTATTTTTCACTCTATTTCGTTGAGTACTTTGTTTCATTTCCTCTTTAATTTCTACAATCAAACATGAAATTAAGCTTCAATAGAATCAATCAAACATGAAATACTCAAAAATCAAGCTTCGACAGAAATCAATCAAGCGACAGACAATATACTGCAACTACCAAAGGAAATTAATCAAACATACTCAAAAAATATACTACAACTACAGAAGGAAATTAATCAAACATGAAGAAAAATATACAACAACTATACTAAAAAAAATAAAATATGGGAGAGGAGGCGAGAGAAGGGAAATAAGAGAGAGAGAGAGAGAGAGAGAGGAGGGAGATCATGTAGTTACCTGGGCGAGAGACGACATGCGAGAGCAGCGAGCGAGAGATGTGCAAGAGCGGCTAGGGTTAGAGACCTGTGTTTAGTCGAGGGCAATGAAGTCTTTTTGCCTCAAAGTCCTACACCCTATTTCGGTGTACTAAGAATTTTCTCGGTACACCAAAAGGATCCAAAATCCTATCCCGATCAGAATTTAAAATTTTGTCCCTCCCCATTTTTGCAAAACAAATGGGGGACAAGAGCCGAAATTCAGTCAAGTCATCCGTTTTTTAACGAAACAAACGACCCCACAGTATTCTCGTCGCATACTCTCTTTTGTGATATTCGTCTCATCTGATCCTAGGAGGGGTGTGACAAAACTATTATTCTCGACTAAGAATATTAATTGCTCACAACATTAGAAAAAAGAGTAGAAATGAGAAAATATCTTGAGTTTTTTTTTTTTTAAATGTTTCAAAATGATTAGCAAGTCTTGTTTAAATATTTGAAGGGGATATAAAACAATAATAAAACGTATGTGGGCAAATTCATAACTTAGCGCTCTTCCACGTTTACATAGGCATTTTCTTCTAATCGTCGCCGCTCCCTGACCACTAATTAGGTTGATCATCCGCCGTTCATTCTCGCTCTACACACATCCATTCATCCATCCTTATCTCTTCGTTCCCACACTCTTCGTTCGTCCATTGCTAACCCTAATCCCATTTCCAGCAATCGATCGATCGAAGTAGTAGAGGCAGTAGCAGTAATAGTAGCAATAACAAAGCATTTGGAAACCCTAGGGGATGATGTCCGTTGAGAGATCCTTCGAGGCGTGGGAGGAGGTGCAGCGCCATGGCCTCGACCTCGCCGATCGCCTCGCCCAGGGCTTCAACGGCCTCCTCCAGTCTCACATCGCCCCTCCCCCCTTCCCTTGGCCCTCCTCGAACAAGATCGAGCCAGTCCCCCCCGCCTCCGACGGTGTGACCGCCATACTCGACATCGGCAACCGCCTCGGCCAGGCCGGCGCCGAGCTGGGCGCTTGCGTCAACGGCGTCGTGCAGCAGTTCTTCCGGCAGATTCCCGTGCCGTTCTTGCACGAGGAGGAGGATGTCAGGCGCTCGGCACATATCAGAGTGGACCTGGAGGGCACTAGGAGGAGGGAGGGGGATGTGGAGATGCGCCACGGTAGTGGCGGCTCTGCCGCCGCCGTGGAGGACTTTGGTTTAATTGCAGAACAGCTGGGTGGTCGAGGATTCATGGAACCAGTGGCGGCAGCAGGAGGCTTGGATGGGTTGGTAGATGAGGAGAATTTTGAGTTTGATTTGAGAAATAGTGGCCGCTTCAGCAAGCCGCAGGTGAACTTCTGAGACGTTGTTTTCCTTTCTTTTCTTCCTGTTGATTGCTTTTTCCTGAGCTTACCAAGGATTTGATAATTTATTGGGCAAGTGAACTGATGTAAATTATATATCTGTCAATAAAGAACCTACATTTGCAAAAAAAGATGGTCTTTTAGTTAATGCAGTTGCAAAATGTTAGAGATCATTTATCAAAAAATATTTTTTGGGAGGTTTGCAAGGCTTCCTTTGTTCTTATCACGTAAAAATAATTACAAGACTATTACCTGCTCTGGTTCACCTTGTATGCACAAAGCTAAAATCTATGTTACTTTGGTTTTTCTTTTTCTATATTTAGATCTGTTGGATGCATGTAATAGGTAAAGATGCTTAAAGATAGAAAAAATTATGCATGCGAATGATGTCTAATTCCTTAGCTTATTCCAAAAATATATATTTAGGTTGATCTATACAGAATAATACATGTATTTTACAGAGCAAGTTCCTTAAACCCAGGGCATAACTTGGGTTTGGGGGATAAGTTTGTGAAATAAAGAGAGAACAATTACAGGTAGGGCCGAGCATCGGGCGGGTCGGGTCAATAGCCGACCCGACCCGAACCGATTTTTTAATTGGGGCCCGACCCAAATAACCCGAAAAAATCGGGCCCCTACCCGATTAACCGAATAACTCAAACTCGGTTTAGAAAAATAAAAAAAATAAAATTCATCTTGGAAATGGTGATAAAAAAAGGTGAACAATTGTATTAAAATTATAACTCTAGTAGGACTTGAACTCAAGACATAAACTTTATCTCCAACCTTCTAACCACAAAGCTAACACCATCTTTTATCAATACATATAACATAAATATATATTCAACTTAAAATCGGGTCGGGTCGGGTTAAACAGGGTTTACACCCGAACCCGACCCGACCCGAAATAGTAAATGAAAAATTTGAAAATGTAACCCGACCCGACCCGATATACCCGAATAACCCGACCCGAAATGAATTTTCGGGTTGGTTTTTTCAGGTTTTTCGGGTCGGATTGGGTTTTGCTTAGACCTAATTACAGGTGAAGGAATGAAATGATTGCCTGAATAAGTAGCAGTCAATCTAAACTGGTGCTTTAATCCCTTATACTTTGATACTTTGAAATGGTACTAACATTTATTGGTCATGTGACTCATGCTGTGCATGTAGGAAGAACTTCGTTTTATTACAGCATTATGCTATGTTTCCTGGCAAGAACTAATTATAGAAGTTAATGAAAGAATTAGATGCCACAGTGCCAGGGACTGTTTTATAAAACCACCATGGTTCTTGCATTGCTTGCTATATCTTAACTAAGTGTACCTACCTTTTAGTTTTTCTGCAGTCATGTTTCACCAACACTTATCTACAGATAATGTTTTTTGTGTGCTAACTTAACTATCTTTTATCCTTCCTTTCTCTTGGTTGTTATTGCTGCTTATTTGCTAAGTTTGCTCCCATTTGCCACTGTTTATGTTTCCATGAGAGCTGAAAGTAGAGTTGTCTTATTATATGTCATCTATGATCTAATTAGAAGCTATTATTGATCAATAACACATGATGCAGGGAATCATTAATATTACATCAACATATGATAGTAGGACCAATGACATTGAAAGTTCATTGGTTGCAAGGGGAGACCTTTGGAGAGCAGAGGCATCGCATGGTGGATCCTCTTCAAGAAATGAGACTTCACCCCTTTTTCTTATCCAGCTCGGACCTGTACTGCTTGTCCGGGATACAACACTTCTTTTGCCTGTTCATTTATCAAAACAAAACTTGCTTTGGTATGGTTATGACCGGAAGGTAAAAAATAAAGGCTTCTTTTGACAGCTCCAGTAGTTGTAAAACGAATGATTGTGCCATGTCTCTCTTTTTATGGGTATTTTGATCAGTTGTCCGACAAATGGCATTCCACACATGTAATTTTTCATCTTGCTGAATTGGGACAAGTAAAGTTTTGCTGGAAAATTCCTGTATGAATGCCATGGTATTATTTTTTTATAAACATTAATAAGAACCTTTTTGTATCTGAAATCTTTGACAATCCATGCCTAGTTCAGCTTAAACCTAAAAAGCTTTTATAGGGAAAAAAAGGTGAAAATGATTTTCTTTTTTCTTGTTGTTTTTTGTAATTTTCTTTGTGTTTTGGCTCCAATTTACAGCATCGGTAGAACCTCTGATATTAATAGTTTGCAAATTTGATGCATTGCAAGCATCTTTTCCATTTGGTTGTAGATTTTGCAGCTTAAACTTGTTCATTCATTTTCCCATATTTCTTTCAAACTTTCCATGTCTTGTAAAAGTCTCCTAGGAATGATCTTTATATCCCTCTTTCGGCTTTTGTTTTCTGTTGGACACCACCTTAAATATTTTGGTTTTTTCACAAAGATGATTTTTTCTTTGTACAAAATTAATCATGAAAGGTAATATTACTTTTTTGTTCCCATCATTTTTATAGATACTTACATTGTGATATATCTGCAGAATGGGATGCATTCCCTTTGTCCAGCTTTATGGTCAAAACATAGACGATGGTTGTTGATGTCAATGATCTGTCTCAATCCATTTGCTTGTGTAAGTCTAAAAGGTGTTTCATATGGATTTGTAAAGATTCAGCTTTTAGTTTGGAAGTTTGATTTTTCCCTTTTTGCTTACCCTACTTTACCTGATTTTCCTTGTACCATTGGCCATTTATGGCCATAGCAGTTTAACCAGGTACATTAAAATATGGACATGATTAGTGATTCAGTGTAACAAGGAAATAGATTAGAATATGCAGAACACTTAGCTCCATTAGATAATGTATGAAACTTTAGTAGAATAGAGACTTTTAGAAGTGATTGTACCAAGCCTCCAAATAAAAGTCCAGCTTTCTCAAATTACAGTTGAGGTTCATAATCAAAGAGCTCCACAAGTGTTTGATTGTGGATATGCATTTGTACAAAATTCTTGCAGCATATGCATTTGATTTAATTCATACATGATATATCCACTAGTAAATGTGTTGTCAGCAGTCACTAGTAATTCTGTTCTCGGTGAATCTTAGGTGAACCTGGGCATTGTGTTATTATTCTTCTTGAATAACAAATGTTATAGATGGTGCAAGGACATTGATTGTTATGTTCCTACAACATCTTCAATATATTTTCTTGCAGAAGTTGGATAGAATACATATAATTTTGCAAAACTTGAAGAACACACGTATCTTTCAATAGTTATATTTAACATTCTTTTGTTATGAGCATTTGCACATAAACATTGCACACAATTTTAAATTTTGGGTAAACATAAAAAAATGTATCTCTTCTTGACAGTACATATACCCTTCCAAAAGTATTTTAGGCTAAACATTTAACTATGTGGTTTTGCAGGTAAAATATAATAATATATGTAAAAATTGGCATTACGGTTGTTATATGATACTCGTATGGTAGTAGCAGTATGTTCTACTGCAACGCAAGATCTCTGGTAGTAGATAGTTGAATATTAGACTTTGTCACTTGTTAATAGAGAAAATGTTGAGATACCATTTAGGTTCTCTCATGCTCTATATATAAATGAATAAATTTACATATAAATCCTTTCTCTTTACACATAGGTCCTCACATATATTACAACTAGGTCCTAACACTCCCCCTCAAGCTGGAGCAAATATATCACAAAGTCCCAGCTTGTTACATATAAACTTGATCCTTGGACCTTTCAAGGACTTAGTAAAAATATCAGTTAGCTGATCATTTGAGTTTACGAATGACATTGTGATTTCTTTGGACTGCACCTTTTCTCTGATAAAATCGATCTCTATATGCTTTGTCCTCTCATGGAAAACCGGATTTGATGCAATGTGCATAGCAGCTTGATTATCACAGTATCACTTCGTAGGTTCTGAAACCTAATTCTGTCATTAATTGTTTTAGCCAGATTAGTTCACACGTGACTAATGTCATGGCTCTTTATTCGGCCTCTGCGCTAGATCTTGCTACCACAGGTTGTTTCTTGCTCTTCCATGAGATCAAATTACCTCCCAAGAAAACACAATATCCTGAGGTGGATCGACGATCAGTGGGTGCACCTGCCCAATCGGCATCAGTATATCCGATTACCTGAAGATGACCTTGACTTTGATATAGAAGTCCTTTGCCTGGGGCAGACTTAAGATAGCGTAGTACCCTCAAAGCTGCCGTCCAGTGATCCTCACAAGAAGACTCTAGGAACTGACTAATCGCACTTACAGCAAAGGAAATGCTAGGTCTAGTGATCGTAAGATAGTTAAGCTTATCACTAGCTTGCGATATTTTCTAGGATCCTGCAACGGCTTCCCCTGTCCTGGTATCAGTTTGACATTTGGTTCATACCAGTTTGACATTTGGTTCCATCGGGGTATCAACTGGTTTAGCCCCTAGAAGGCCTGCTTCCTCAAGAATATCCAGCACATATTTCCTTTGTGATACATAGATATCTCCTCTAGATCGAGCTATTTCAACACCCAGGAAATACTTGAAGTTGCCCAAATCCTTGGTTTCAAACTGCTGATGTAAATAGGCTTTTAAGTCTTTGTATTCCTTCCATATCATCCCCTGTAATAATTATATCGTCAACATAAACAATTAGGAGGATTCGCTTCCCTGAGGATGAAGTAACGTGAAAAATTGAACGGTCTGAGGTGCTCCTGGTCATCCCAAACTGGAGTAAGGCAGAACTAGAACTGAATTTTCCAAACCATGCTCGAGGAGATTGTTTCAAGCCATATAGTGATTTCTTCAGTTGACATACTAGACCAGACTCCCCCTGAGCAAGAAACCCTGTTGGTTGCTCCATATAGACTTCCTCATCCAGATTATCATGTAAAAATGCATTTTTAATGTCAAGTTGATGTAGTGGCCACCCATGAATCACCGCTAGAGTGAAAAACAAGTGGATAGATGTTATCTTGGCCACAGGGGAGAAGGTATCCAAATAATCAATGCCATAAGTCTGAGTATAGCCTTTCGCAACTAGACGAGCCTTAAGGCGATCAACAGATCCATCTGGCAATGTCTTAACTGTGTAGACCCACTTGCAGCCCACAGTAGATTTTCTAGGTGGAAGAGAAACCACTTCCCAAAGTGTCATTAGAATGGAGAGCAGACATTTCATCCATCATAGCCTGCCGCCACCCCTGATGCTGAAGTGCCTCTGAAAGGTGCTGTGGGATGGAAATAAAAGACAAAGAGAAAAGAAAGGCATAATAATTCGGTGAAATAGCAGAGTATGAGATGTAATTAGATATAGGATGAGAAGTAGTACATTGACGAGTACCCTTCCTGTAGGCAATGGGAAGATCAAGATCAGGTGGAAGATCCAATACTGGAGGAGCAACAGGCGGGGCTGTAGAATCGGACGGATGTACTTGCCTGGAGCGCCGACGATAAACCTGCAGTGGCTGAGACTGAGTAACAAGAGGGTCTATCGAAAGAGATAACGGGACTGGACAAGGTAGAACCTTGGTAATAGTGTTTGGTGGAGTGGACCGGCTCATGAAGAAGGGTGTGATCTCAAAAAATGACACATTTGCAGAGATAAAGGAGCGTCGGAGGGTAGGAGAGTAACACCGGTATCCGCGCTGAAGGCGAGAGTACCCAAGAAAAACACATTTGATAGCTCGAGGAGCGAGCTTATCCCGGCCAGGAGATAAATCATGAACAAAACATGTGCAACCAAATACACGAGGTGGAAGACGATATATATCATCTTGTGGAATGAGAATAGAGAAGGGAATAAGATTTTGAAGGACAGAAGAAGGCATTCGATTAATGAGATAACAAGCAGTAAGGATTGCGTCATTCCAAAATTTAAGTGGAACATTCATATGGATGAGAAGAGTACGAGCAATTTCGACTAAGTGTCTATTCTTTCGTTCAGTAACTCCATTCTGTTGAGGAGTATGGGGACACGAGGATTGATGAAGAATGTCGTGAAGAGTCAAGAATGACTCAAAGGTGCTTGAGAAGTATTCTTTAGCATTATCACTTCTCAGCACCGGGATAGAAGTGCCAAATTGATTTTTAATTTCAACAAAAAAAGAAGAGAATATTGCAAATAACTCAGAGCGTTCTTTTAATAAGAAAAACTGTCATTCTTGAATAATCATCAATAAAGGTAACAAAATATTTATATCCAAGTTTGGATGTGACACGACTAGGACCCCAAATATCAGAATGAACCAAAGCAAAAGGTGCACAAGCACGTTGACTGACACTAGTGGGAAACGACGACCTAGAGTGTTTTCCTAGTTGACAAGACTGACATTCAAGATTTTTAAGAGTAGGTAAAGAAGGAACCATCTTCTGAAGTGTTTGGAGATGTGGATGCCCCAACTGATTGTGAAGTAGGAGTGGAGAAGACTCGGCCACTAAAGCAGTAGGTGTCGCATCGAGCTGATACAAGCCGCGAGATTCATGCCCGGTGCCAATCACCCTTCATCATGAAGAGAGACATAATTAGCTGTGAATGTGATAGAGCAATTCAACATTTTAGTGAGCTTACTCACAGATAACAAGTTAAGACGGAATTTTGGAATATAAAACACTGAGGATAAGCACAAAGATGAATTATTAGGAATAGTGCTGATACCCTTTACTGATGAATGAGAGCCATCAGCAAGGGTAACAGTGATGGGGTGTGGTGGTGGATGAAGGGAAGAGAAGGACGATACAGTACCAGACAAATGGTCAGATGCATCAGAGTCCAAGATCCAACGACGAGAATCAGAGGTATGCGTCATGCATGCGGTAGACACACCACCAAGTGCAGGAGATGGTGCTAGTTGAGAAGTGGAAGACTGAGCTGACTGAAGCTGAAGAAAGCGAGCAAAGTCCTCGGCAGAGATACTGATATTAGGCATGTTGCCCACTGGAGACGGAGTGTCCAACAGTCCACCCTGAGCATTGAGCAACATGAGTCGTATGGGCAGGATGACCAGGGGGATACCCATGTAAGATGTAGCAAACATCTTTGTTATGTTCGAGTTTTCCACAAAAGGAGCACTGAGGGCATCCACGTCCTCCACCTCGACTACCAACCCGTCCGCCACTGCGACTACGATAACCCCCACTACGACCTCCTCTAAATGTAGGGGTAGGCTCTATTGCGAGGGCAAAATGATCAAGAGGGTGCTCTGGTGAAGGAAGGAACGCGGTAGAAGCACGTATCATCCTCGTGTAGGTGTCCGTCAAGGAGGGAAGTGATGTGCCACCCAAAATCTGAGTCCGAACAGGCTCTAATTCAGACCGAACTGTGTGAATGAACATGACTGCAAGCAACTGATCAACTCGATTATGCATCTTTGGAGTAGATAGCGGGAGAAGGTCTTTGAAATTTGTAGCTATGGCTTGAAACTTTCCAATGTGTGTTGTGATATCCGTATCCGCTTGGCGAAGTTGAAACAGATCGCCAACAGTATCATAAGCACGAGAGATGTCACTAGTATATAAATGACGTGCTTGTTCCCACGTCTCAGAACACGTAAAATAACATTTGAAAATACTCATCAAGGAAGGATCAATGGACTGCCATAACAGTGCTAAAAGTTGGGCATCAAGTTCTTCCCACAGAGCTTTCTTATCCTCGGGATAGATGCGGCAATAGTGGTAAGATGATCTCCTTGTCCTTGCCCCATAAACCATATTTTAACTGCTGATGCCCAAGAGTTATAATTTCTTCCATTGAGTTTTTCATTAGTAATGATCATCGGACCAAAAAGTGACGGAAATGGTGGTAAAACGGATGGTGTAATAGACAATGACTTATGGAGGATTTATTGCTGCTGAAATTAAATGCAGAAGATAACAGGAAGGGTAAACCTGTAAACCAGTAGAGACAACCAGCAGCTAACACAACCAGCAGCTAACAGACAAGTTGATTGTTGAGGACTGATCACGTGGTGAACAGGGATGCTCAGGAGGGCTGATCACGTGGTGAACAGCTAATGTGTTGACCAGCTAACAAAGAAGGTGAATAGCTAATGTGTTGTCCAGCTAATGTGCATAAAGAATTGCTTACACGCGTGTGTCAATGTGTTGACCACAGGAATAAAAAACAGGGGCAATAAAAGATCACGAGCAGCGCCTCAATGCACACCACATTCCAAATGACACGCTGGATCTCAGTGGAGCGGCGGAAAGGTTAGAGAGAGGGCGCCTAGAAACTTGTTTGACGAGGGCGCCGCTGTTGACGAGGGCGCCGCTGATGAACAGAAGCGCCTCAGGAGAGCGCTCAATGAAGGCGGGTTTCAAAAATTTAGGGTCGGCTTTGATACCATGTCACTTGTTTATAGAGAAAATGTTGAGATACCATTTAGGTTCTCTCGTGCTCTATATATAAATGAATAAGTTTACATATAAGTCGTTTCTCTTTACACATAGGTCCTCACATATATTACAACTAGGTCCTAACAGACTTCAATATATGCATTTGCATCCATGATACATGTCGATCTTTTCCAATACTGTCCGCCTTTTAGATATTCTTATGGTTTTACTTGTCATCAGCAGCATAGTATTTTGTACAAGTTGTTGAAATTGTAGACACTCTTTGTCTAATTTCCTTAATCATCATGGTTTCCAGACATTCATGGATTTGCAATTTCCAAATGGGCAACTTACATATGTAGCTGGTGAGGGGCTGACCACTAGTGCTTTTCTTCCTTTTTTTGGTGGGCTGCTTCAGGCTCAAGGTCAATACCCAGGAGAAACAAGATTCAGCTTCTCTTGCAAGGTTAACTTAATAACTGAACTTGAAGATTATCTGGGTAGATTTTCTATGGAGAAAATATTTTGTTCTTTTCAAGTTTGACATCACTGATTCACCTACTTTGCACCATGAAATGGATTTTTATGAAAATCCTATACTTCAGCTATAATATGATTTCAGAATTCACCACGTTTCCTTGTACTGTAGCATAAAATTTAAAAAACACGTGAAAGTTTCTCAGACATGCATGTGATGTGAGTTTCTAGAGAGGTTTTTTGTTGCATACAAAGTTATTAAATAAATGACCAAATCTTCTGTCTTGATTTAATTAGTTAATTTTGTTCAGACCTATCTCTAATCTGGACTTCCAAATTCATTATAGTTTTGCATCACAGACTCTCTAACCTCTTGGTCTTAAAATACATAGAAAATACACACACATACTTATACAGTTTGGCGCAAAATTGTATTCATATTTCTTAGTTATTGTATTTCAGGTATTTCTTAGTTATTGTATTTCAGGTACAATATGTGACTGTACTATGTGGCATTTTGCTTCTATTTTTTTCTCAACTCTAATTGTCTGTCTACTTAGAGTGATAATGATGCACACTAGGCTTCACTGCTTTCTATGCATATGCTCTTGTGCAGAATAAAAGTGGAACTCGTATTACTCCAATGGTTCAGTGGCCTGATAAGTCATTTTCTCTTGGAGTGGTACAAGCTTTAGCTTGGAAGAGATCTGGTATCATGCTAAGACCAACAGTCCAACTCAGGTTGCTGATATCTATTCCATGTCATAATATCTTTGGTGTTTTAAGTATTGTGGAACTAATCAATATTCTAACGTTGAGTGTTATCTTGTGATTTTTCACTCATTGAATTCTGGTTTGTCCTTTCTTTTTGATTTTATGTTCATGCCAAACTTGAATACAGATTTCTTGTCAGTGGCAAAGTGTCATTGTCTTTTTACATTTATGATTTACATAGTCTTCAGTTCTAGATTTATGGAAGATATTTCCATGCTGCATAGTAAACCAATCTGAAAAGTGATTTTATTGCTCATGAAGTACATTGCTGTTTGCTGTAAATCTCTTCTTCTCACTTATGTTTGGATCATTACATTCATCAAATAATTGCAGGGGGAAGGTTGCGTACATCAACCCTCCCCAGAGCCCACAAAAGTGAGATGAGATTGCTTCGTGCACATTACATCATCAAATTGGTCACAACATCTGCAAATTATTTAGCAGTAACCTTCTAATTCTAATGCTTCTCTTTCTTGGGAAAGATAATATCATTTAAAAATATTCTTGCATATCTTTCACCTTTTGCTGAAAGTCCATGTCATGGCTTATGAGATAGATTATACTATTATAGATTAAGCTACAATTAGTAAATCATGCAATTGCAACAAATTTCTGTATGTTATTGTCCTTCAAGAAAATATTTAACATAGTATATATGATTAATTTTGTTCTGCTTTCTAAATTACTCCTTTGTAATATTTGGTGAGGTTTGTGTTGGAGTGCACTTATGGTATTGAACTATTAATACAACCAAAACAGCATTAGTCTGAAATAAGGATCATGCCTGAACAGCCAATTTCTTTTTCTGGTTCTTAGTTCTGCTTTTCATGGACATTCTTGTTGGGTCCCTTTGTCATAGAGTAGCATGCAGACTAATTTCATCTGTTCATAAAATTTGTGAATTGGCAGCAATTTTAGCTAAATGTTCATTCAAGATATTTATTTCTCACTTACACTTCATTCTCTTCTTCCTAGTGTATGCCCTACCTTTGGAGGGAGCAATCCTGGGTTGCAAGCTGAACTCATCCATTCTTTGGAGGAGAAACTTACTCTAAGTTGTGGTTATTCTGCTACAGCATATCCCACTGCCTTTGCATCTATAGCTGTGAGTTATTTTTTTAAGGGAAAATTAATGAAAATGTCCTGAACTATTGAGTTTTTAACAAATATGTCCCATATTTTTATTTGAACAAATTTATACTCAAACTTTCATCTTTGTATCCATTGTATACTCCCATTAGCTGGGTGTTAAAATAGTCGTTATATGCTGATGTGGACTGCACAGTCAGCATAAAAAATAAATTTGTCTCGTCATCAAATTTTTTAATAAATGAATATCAACAGTATATTTGATGATGAGGCAAATTTGATTAAAAAAATTATTTTTTTATGCTGACTGCGTAGTTCACGTCAGCATATAATAGCTATTTTAACACCCAATTGACGGGAGTATACAATCGATACAAAGATGAAAGTTCGAGTATAAATTTGTTACAAATAAAATATGAGTCAGATTAGTTCAGGACATTTTCATTAATTTTCTCTTATTTTAATTGAGATTATAAATTCTGAGGCAATAGTAGTGGTTAGCCTCTTATTTGAAGTTGTATACAGCATATGATAATCTGTTATCCAACTATTTGAGAAGCACAAAATCATTTTGACTTAACAGATTCCATTGTTCTTGCTATTGGTATAGGTTGGTAGAGCCAAGTGGAATGGAAATGCTGGGAAATCTGGAATAGTTGTTAGAGCGGAAGCTCCTCTTAGCTCTATCGGCAGACCTGCCTTGTCCATTCAGTTGAACAGTGGTGTGGAGTTCTGATCCTTTTCAGTTCATTGTACAGATGATTATGTACATACATAAAAGCCACTGACCTACATACACTGGGAAGAGACGCCACTGGTAACACAGATTCATGATAGAAATTTTGGACTGTTTCACCATGCCTGAAGTTGCTGGTTCAAGACTCCAAAACTACTAGCCATGGAAGATCTGCTGGTATCAGTTTCAAGCACTAAAATTTCAGCAGCTATCCATATCAATGTTTTGCAAGCCATCAGCCATCTATGGCCAGTAGCACAGGATGTGATCCTATTGAAGCTCCATTGATGAATCCAAGAGATCCCTGTCTGAAGGATGCTCAAGTTAATGCACAGATTTGGTTAGTAAAATTTTGGTAGAATTACATTGTTGAATATATGCTCTTGCAAAGAAGCTTTCAGAATCGCTCTGCTATTGTGGATTTGGGGATTCGTGAATTCCTTTGAGCTTTTCTTCATTGTTTGTGTCAATGGATGATATGACCCACGCTATTCCATTGTTTGTCTAAGGTTCTAAGCATGCATGTACCGTGTATCAGCGGAGCTCTACGAGAATCAAGATATTGTATAAATACAAATCAATAACCTCTGCTATTTGTGCCATAAATAGTGAAACTCTATTGATTCATCGAAGCTAATGGATGCTAATGTTTACAAGACATCAAATAGAAGAGGTTATTGATGATAAATGCGTGATGGTTTTGAGATCAATCGCATGTGTAAATTTTTTGTCTTTTAGTCATGTTTTAATTGTTTCAATTAAGTTGATTTAGGAAGTACGAGGCGGGGCAGATCCATCCACCTTGCCTCGTGACGGAGCGCAAAGTGGAGCAGGGAAGGATCAATGTGGTGTGGGCAATCACAGATCCATCCACCTTGTCCCATGACGGAGTGCAAGGCGGAGCGGGGAAGGATCAATTTGGTGTGGGACGGAGACAGATATTGAATTATCCGTCCCATTTTGCCCTGTTGTCATTCCTATAATGAGTCAACTTTAATGCCATGTCGAAGTGAAAAACAATCTTGCACAACTGCATTTTTGGTTGATTTGTTGAATGGATGAAGCAGCACTAACATGCCAAGTATTTCTAATGTCAACTGCATTTTTGGTTGATTTGTTGAATGGATGAAGCAGCACTAACATGCCAAGTATTTCTAATGTCAACCGCTGCATTTGTTTTTTAGTGCCTCAGACTTGAAAAATGTTGGAGTGAACATTGATTATCAAATCGAGCGGCTGATCTCAAAACCATCACACATTGATTATCAAATCGAGCGTTTGATCTCAAAAGGTCGCCTTGATTGTTACGTCAGTTGTGGACGAAGCCGCAGTCGAGATTGATAGGACTACGACTCCCAACGTCGAAGTCCAAGCAAGATGCTACCAACGAGGAGGGTAACAAGCGACAACGGTGATCGCCAAATCGGTCAGTCGAGCACTCAAATATGCGTGGTCATTGATCACATAGCGGGAGGATTCATTGTAAGAGGCGCTATGAGCTCAGCCAGAAAGAAGTCACTCTGAGGCATCATGGCAGTTGACGATGCAACTCGCCCGTAGAGGCCACACGTACAAACCCCAGTAATACCCTTCTATGAATATGATTTTCAGGGAATTGATAAAAATTTACATGACCATGCCATTATTTTTGTAATTGCTGGCAATTTTCTTGTTAGGAAAGTCCTGATAGACTAGGGAAGCTCAACCGATATCATGTTCTACTCAACATTCAAGAAGATGCACAATGACAAAACTTTACTCCACTACCACGGAGACCTCGTCAGCTTTGCGGGGGAACAGATCAACATCCAAGGTTACATCTGGCTAACGACGATGTTTGGCTCTCCACAGAAGACCAAGTCAACAGATGTGCAGTACCTAGTCATCAAATGCCCTAGCCCCATCGCATAATCCTGGGGCAACCGTCATTGAATAACTTAGGAGCCGTTGTATCGACCCCCCACCTAGCAATCAAATTTTCTATCTCAGAGACATAAGTGGGAGTGGTCCACGCAGACCAAAAGGGAGCCTGTCTATGTTACAATGAGTGCCTAAAAAAGAGACCGACAAAGTCAGAAGAAATGCCAAGCACCTCATCCCAGCCGGCACTCTCAGTTCTTCACACAGAACAACAATTCAGAATTTTTGAATTGGACCCTAGAGGAGATGACTAGGGATGGCCTCAGCCTGCCGACAATCTTAAACCTGTACAAGTCGGGACCTCCCTCGAACAAGTGACTTACGTGGGAGCTCGTTTGTCCCCTGAGTTATCTGCCATAGGCTCGCCATCGACCCCCAGGTCAAGCCTGTTGTATAGAAAAAAATAAAACTTGGGGCTGAGCGCCAGCAAGCATCTCTCAAGGAAATCAGAAAATTGCTGAAGGTAAATTTTATGAGAGAAATTAGATTTACCCCATGGCTTGCGAATGTCGTGATGGTTAGGAAGCACTCAGGAAAATGACGGATGTGTGTCGATTTGATCGACCTCAACAAGGTCTGCCTGAAAGATTCCTACCCGTTGCCGAGAATAGACAAACTTGTTGACGACTCCTCAAAATACTAGTACATGAGCTTCATGGACACCTACTCAGGCTACAATCAGTTAGGAGTGCATTCAGAAGATGAGAAAAAAATAGTCTTCATCACCGAACATGCCTACTTTCTACTACAAAGTAATGCTCTTTGGGCTCAAAAATGCAGGGGCTAAATACCAGTGCCTAATGAACAAGGTTTTCGAGCAGCAGATCGGCCGAAATATGGAGGTATATGTGGACGACATGGTCGTCAAAACACCGACCATTGGAGACCACTGTGGTGATCTCGTCGAGATCTTCAACCAACTCATACATTACAACATGAGATTAAACTAGGAGAAGTGCGCATTCGGAGTCCACAGCGAAAAATTCCTTGGTTTCATGCTTACGAACCGAGGAATTGAAGCCAATCTCGAGAAGTGTCGGGTTATCTAAGAGATGCGTCGCTGCGCAACGTAAAAGAGCTACAACAACTCACTGGAAGAATAGTCGCCCTAGCAAGGTTCCTTTTTAGGTCGACCGACAAGGCCGCACCCTTCTTCAAAATTCTAAGAAAGAAACATGACTTCCAATGGGACGAGAAGTACGAACAAGCATTCGACGAGCTCAATAGTTTCCTCGTCGGCCCGTTAGTCATGGATAAGCTACAGCAGGGAGAGA
Organism: Canna indica; assembly: GCA_034359265.1. Classification (NCBI taxonomy): domain Eukaryota; kingdom Viridiplantae; phylum Streptophyta; class Magnoliopsida; order Zingiberales; family Cannaceae; genus Canna; species Canna indica. The sequence continues at coordinate 21,776,519 of CP136892.1, forward strand.
CACTCTTTCTCTAATTCACGATTACAGAGAATGCCCTCAGCTCGGTGCTAGTCTGAGAATATGGAAAGGATCAGAAACTGATCTACTTCATCAGCAAGGTCCTCCAAGGACCTAAAACCAGATACCAGAGATTAGAGAAGCTCGCCTTCACGTACCCTGGTCATCTTGGCCAGAAGATTAAGGTCATACTTTTAGAGTCACCATATCTTGGTATGCACATAATAGCCGATCAAGAAGGTACCCGAGCTCGTCAGACGGATGATATCTTGGTCGGTGGAACTCTCAGAATTCAGTATCGAATACTAGCCTAGAGGTCCCATCAAAGCACATGCATTGACGGGCTTCGTCGCGAATTCACAAACCAAAAAGGCAATCCCAACCATGTCAAAACATGGATGTTGTTTGTGGATGACATCTCCAACGAAAAAGGAAGTGGAGCTGGCATCATCTTAGAGAATGGCCAGAAAATTGCTATCACGCCCCAAAAGCAGGGTCACGTGATCGGCCAGGGTATACGTACCTATACCCCGCAACCTAACTCATGCACATGCAAACATCATAAACAACAAAGTAAATAACAACTTTTAATAATAAAAGAACCAAAACAAATTTTTATTTCAGAACAACAAGGTTTTAAATATATATCGCAAGTACGGAAATAAATCGAAGAGCAACAGTTCTTTTAATAAATAAAACTGAATAAAATGTGAATGTCCCCACGAGACTACAACTCCAAATACCAAAACAAAAGTGCAAGACAACCTACTACAGACTCGACTACGACCCCTAACTAAGACTACTATGAGATCCAACGGCTCCTCTGCCCTCCAGTGACGCCAAGTGCATCCAACCCACCTTATCGGTCAGGCTCTGCAAAACAGAAATCACACGACAACGGGTGAGTTCAAAGAACTCAGCGAGCGACTTTATCCACCCTCACAAATAAACACAAAGATGACATAAATAAATTCTCTCTCTAAAAAAAGACAACGTCGCAAAAACGTGACTAGCTACCAGGCCCGAAGGCCATCCATGCCCATGACATCTATCTCTTCAAAGAGGTGCATCAGGCCGAAGCCCTACCATGCCTGAAGGCAACATCACCTAAAAATGTGCATCAGGTCGAAGCCCTACCATGCCCAAAGGCAACATCACCATCACAGAGGTGCATTGGGTCGAAGCCCTACCATGCCCAAAGGCAACATCACCATCAAGAGGTGTGCATCGGGTCGAATCCCTACCATACCTAAAGGCAACATCACCATCAAGAGGTGCATCAGGTCGAATCCCTATCGTGCATCGGGTTGAATCCCTACCATGCCCAAAGGCAACATCACCGTCAAGAGATGCATCGGGTCGAATCCCTACCATGCCTAAAGGTAACCGCGCACATATCAGGACAATCGGGAAAGACCCTCTGAACTTATCCTGCAGGTTGGAAATTGACATCCAACCACACGGGCGTAGCCTGCAAACCGGGCTCCTAAATGAGCCGCTCCACCATTCCCAAGGATATGGTGCATCAAGACCTAAGTCAAGATTCTCCTACCGTGTCCTAAGGGTGTCCTCACTATGAAGCGTCTCAACACTTCAAACCCGACCCTTACCCCTTAGACCCGCAACGTCATGAACCCGTGTGATTTTATTTCATGCATACATTTCAAGTTGGTTCATAGCAGATTATGCTCACCCTTAGACCCAATTTCAATTATAGAATTAAAATCTAGATCATCTTAATTAGGGTTCTATTTTAGAGTTTTGTTTTAGGGTTTTGTTTTGCCCAGAAGTGTTGTATATACCCCGAATCTACTCTTCAAAGTATGTCCTATATTTCCAAACTATAATTTTTGGTCAAAAGGATAGGTTACACGACTATAATCAAAGATCTAATCACATAATAACAGAGAAATAAAAAATCAGCCCAGATTCAATAAACAGCACATAAATTTCAGAAAGTTGAAATTTCCAGCACAACATGAAATAAAATTCGAATTTTGCAGAATCAAATTCCTAACATCACAGATTCATGTCATCAAGCCAATCATGCATACAATCTCATAATTTTTATTCAATAAATACTAGCATATATATCAAGAATCCCTAAACCAAGAATCAAATAAATTAAATTAATTCTTTAGCATCAAGAATACCTAGAACTCCAAGATGAGGTTTGCCTCCAAGATTCACAAGATTTAATTATAAAATCACAGATCTTCCCTTAAACATAAATTCCTTGATATGAGATCAAAATTTAAGATCTAAGCATGGCATAGAAACCCAGAAAATCTCAAGAACACAAAAGGATATTATCAAAATCAAGAATCTTCAAGGCAGCTTCAAGAAAATTCGAAGAAAATCCGAATAGGAGGGATAAAACCATTCACATGAAAAGTGAAAAAGATTCGAGAAGGATTTCCAATCAATGGCCTCCGGTTCCGGCTCCAAACCCCGGCAGCTTGACCCAAAGGAAGGAGAAGATGAGGCGGCGGCTCACTCCAAGCCGCCGGCTTGGAGAGAGAGAGAGTGACGAAAAGAGGGCGGCTTGGGCTGTCGGCTGGCTCCTCCTCTCACAATTGTGTGGCTCCAAAAAATTGAGCCACAACCTAGGGGAGGGGGTTTTTATAATTCCTCCTCAACCTTAACCCTTCTAACCTAAGCCCAACCCGCATCCACTTAAGCCAAGACCAACCTGCTAACCCGATAACTTAATTAAATTAATTTAGGCTTGATTAAACACACAATTAAATCATAAGTATCTAATTAAATGCACCTACATAGGCATAATTCATACTTATCCAAACACCACAATAATTAAAAATAATTCCAATCACTCAAACCTAATTTCATAAATTTATATTTATTTATTTTTACCCGAGCTCGCAAGCTCGCTCCGGACCATGAGTCGACTCGGCTCGACCACGAACTAGTCTGCTAGGTTGGCAAACACACGCAACAGAAAAAAATAAATTAAATTAAATATCTAGGATATTACAATCGCCCTAGAGCAATCCCTACTGTTCCAATTCAAAACCAACAACAACCAGACAGAATACGAAGCATTGATCGTCGGGCTGAAGCTCGCCCGAGACGTGAAAGCTCAAAGAGTGATCGTGAAAAGCGACTCACAACTTGACTGCCAAGCGAGGGACCCCTTCCTAGTACATTCTTTAATGACGAGTTTTGATGATTGTATGATCCAGCACATTCCTCGGGAAGAAAACACTTGAGCTGACCTGTTATCAAAGCTCACTAGCACCAGGAAACCCCAAAACAACAAGTTGGTCATACAACAAGTCCTCGTCAACCGAGCATCCAACCAGTCGACACCTCGATCGAAGTCCAAGCAGTCGAAAAAACCACCGACTAGAGGACCTCATATATAATTTACCTCGGACAAGGGGAGATACTAGAGCACATCTCCAATCCAAAAAAAATCCAAAGGACGGCGAGATACTATACCCTTCTCGACGATCAACTTTACAAAAGAGGTGTTATACCCATAATTTTTCTAATTTAATTAAGTTGTTTTCAACGGGAAAATTTGGATGCGCATTGGAGCAGGCCGAGGGAAATGTCGGATGATGAAATTTAGGGTAGAAACCTTGCACGTATAATATGTTATTTCTTTGTTGAATTAGTGGGTTGAGGTCGAGTGGGGTTCGAGTCGAGTTCGACGGTTTGATCAGAATCCGATTTGGGTGAGAATTGATCGAGTTAAGTGGGAAAACGGGTTCGGTTTAAGTTAGGGGCAAAATTGTAAAATTAAAAATAAAAATAAAAAGGGGTATAATATGTTGGACCGTACGGCTCTTGGGAAAAGAGCCACATGAGTCTCGAGAAGTAGTAGGCGTGAGAGGAAGGGAGGCACAAACTTCTAGGAGTCGGATTCGTCGTTGCCGGTGATCGTCGGTGCGAGTGGACGAAGGATCATCTTCCTTCTATATTGGTGGCTTCCTTGTTCCACAAATAATTTTAGATGTATGATGTATTGGTGGACTTACTAGGGCCGGCCGGATACTACAAGGAAAAAAATGGTGGCTTCACAAGGTGTAGATACTAGATGTATGATGCTTACTTTAATTCCTTTTTATGCATCTACTATTATCATAAACAGATTTAGAATGAATCTTTACTTATGTTCTTAATTTTGTGGACACTTAAGGCATGATAGATTGAGTGATTTATTGTGTTCGGTGGAAATTTTCAATATCGATATTGAAATATGGTATATATGAAATTGTATCAGGGGTCTACACCAATGGATAGGTACCCTTTTTGTTTCTTTTTAGAAAAGTTTCAGGTAGAGACTCGAGAAGTAGATTACTAGGAATTTAAATATAGAAAACATAGTGTGGAAAGAATGATTAGTCATGGAGTCGTACTTTGGATGTTATACATTAATTTTAGATCCTAACATGTTAATCTTTAATTTTAGATGTTTCATTTCAGTTTGGTATTCTCGGTATATTTTATGTAAATTTCGAATTATGCTCTTATATTAAACATGCGCTTGATACTATTTTACTTGGGAAACTAGTTGATTTTAAATGCTTATATGGTGTTGATATATTCATTTTATGCATGACATGCTTGTGCTTGTGGTTGAGATCGCGATTTGATTGGGCTGATCAACGGATATGGTATGGACCGGAAATCTCATCAGTGAGCCATGCTGACGACGGACCCGGAGTGGCAACTGATTGGAGGGCTTTCCTAACTAGATTGAGATTACTAAGACTAAAGGGTATGCCTAGCTCAGGAACCATGGGCATGACCTATTGACTGCCTCGTATTTGCTTGGATGTCTGCATGTATTGGCATATGATCTTCTCTCTTTTGATTACTTAATTATGGACTGGGATGATATGGTATTGAGGCATCTATCTAGTTATTTATTTCTTTATTTCCTTATATCACGCATTAGCCTTTAGTCTACATGGGTGGTTGAATACATTTTGGATGTTATTTGTCATACTATTGTCCTGTTCTTTATATATATCTGTGAACTGTGGAGGGCTCAAGATCGAGCCACTCACTAAGTCCAATGTGGACTTACTGTTTTCTTTTAATTTCTTGTAGCACCATGTCAAAACCAGTAGAGGTACTAGGGTATTGGGTAGCGCGATTGGGAGCAGCAAGTTCAGAGCAAATCTCGTGACATGTTGGAGTTGTGGTCTGAGTCACATAGTCTTGTAGTTGGATTTACAAGTTACTTTTATATTTCATTTGTGTTTCTGATATTATTAAACTCACTTTTGGTATGGGTATTCATTTCTCCGTATTTTCTTTTAAAAATTGATTATAGTTGTTTGGTCATTGATATTCATTTGTTGTTCGTATTTGTTTAGTTGTTATTTGTTTGTATGGTTTAATGGTAATTTGAGTTAGGCTTCAGAGTACGAACATGTACTCTAGCCGATTACGCAGTCCTAGTTTTGAGGTGTGACAAGAGGGTACTCCCAGCCATTGCTCAAATGCATCACCTGACCGCAGATGGACATAGTGATGATAGAAGTACACAAAGACATCTATGGCAACCACATCGGAGGAAGATCCCTAGCGGCTAAAATCCTCGGGGTTGGATACTTCTGGCCGACTATGAAAATAGACTGCGATCTATATGTCAAAAGGTGCGACAAGTGCCAAAGATTCTCTGAAGTCTCGCAAAATCACCCCGAGCTGCTGCATAGCTTAGAAGTCAGCTGGCCATTCCACAAGTGGGAGCATCGACCTCCTTCGCCTGTTCCCCCGGGCAGTAAGACAAGTCAAATACTTGGTAGCAGTGATCGACTACTTCACCAAATGGATAGAGGCTGAACCCTTAACCTCAAATGCGACTGAGAAGGTCAAAAAAATTGTATGGAAAAACATCATCTGCGGGTATGCTATACCCCGCGAACTCGTCAGCGATAATGGCACACTGTTCATGGATAGACGGTTGAGAGAATTCTACTCGAACCTTAACATCCAACAACTCTTTTCCTCGGTAGATCATCCGCAAACCAATCGCATGGCTGAAGCGGCCAACAAGGTCATCCTAGCAGGACTCAGAAAGAAGCTTGACCAAGTCAAGCGGCAGCGGCACTGGGCCGAAGAACTGCCCGAAGTGCTATGGGGCAACAACATAACTATTAATCATCCACTCAGGAAACCCCTTATAGGCTCGTCTATGGAGCAGAGGCCATGATCCCCATCGATATCGCAGAGCCCAGCCTCCGCAAATCTTCGATGAGCAAAACAACTCAGAAACTTGGCAAGCCGAACTCGACCTCATTGAGGAAGAATGATAGCTCGCCAAAATCAAGGAGGGAGCTATGAAACTCATAATAGCTCGCCAAAAAAGCTTTATTTAGTCCCTCTACTATCACATCTTTTTCACTTCAGTCCCTCAACTAAAAATGCGATAATGTTTTAATACACGTAACCGTTGACACATTAAATAATTTTAACAGGAGTCAACAATGAGGAATTAAGTGATAACGATAAATAAATTTGATGACTCAAGTGACCAGATTTTTAGTTGAGGGATCAAAGTGAAAAAGATGCGATAATTGAGGGACTAAATAAGGCATTTTCCCATAAGCTCTCTTTTTCTTCATATCTGTTTGTGTCCAGAATTATTTACAACTATTTCTTAGCACGCAACAGAGGAGCCTTCACGATCCCGCGACAAACACACTACCAGACAACGGCTATAGCTCCCATCATGCGTAGGGCATCAATCCTCCACAACCTCGAGTGTGGCCCTCAACCATCAATTCCATAAAATGAGCTCACGCACTCTCAACGGATCAAGCGCGCTACTCGCGAACTCGATTTTTACTGAGTCTGGTCCTCGGCCTCAACCGTCGTCTCTCTGGACCCAGCGCCCTCAATAACCCCGAGCTTGGTCCTCTAGCCTTAGTCGCCACTAATCGAGCTCCCACAACTCTCAATCGCTCCAAGCGCAGTCATGTCTTATGCTCCCCGCAAGCTCGGCTTGACACTAGGCGTGGTCCTCCGTCCTGAATGCGGCCTCCGACTCCTATGAGTCCAGCTCGCTCTAAAAGAGCATGACCCCAAGTGTTGTCCTGGCTTATGCTCCCCGTGAGCTCGGCTTGATGCCAAGCGCGGTCCTTGGCCTCCGGCTCATATGAGTTTGGCTTGCTCCAAATGAGCACAACCTTAAGTGTGGTCCTTGGTCATTAGCGCTACTAAACAAGATCCTACACTCTCAACTACCCGAAGCGCACTCACAAGCTCGGTTTTCGCCGAGTCTGGTCCTCGGTCTCGGCGTCGTTGAAGACTTGGGCTCCGCGCCCTCAAAAACCCGAAGCGCGCTCCGCACGAGCTCAGTTTTCACTAAGTTTGGTCCTCAACATCAGCATCATTGAAGACTTGGATCCGCGCCCTCAACGATCGTAAGTGTGCTCCTCGCGAGCTTGGTTTTCACCGAGTATAGTCCTCGGCCTCAGCGCCACTACTCTCGGCCTCAGCACCCCGTCTCCCCAAACTCGAACACCTTCCAAGGGAATCGACAACTGCCAAACAGGTAACCCATAGTCTTAACTTCGTTTTTGGCAAGAACCTATGATCGACTTCGATGAAATCAGTCGACAACACAACGTCTACACCACTCAACATGTAGGCCAAAAGAAGGCTAAACAACTCAACAAGAACACAAAACACAATCATTACAAAGGAAAAATGCAGTGTTTTTATTTTCATAAAGCCCTGCAAAGGAAAACATACATTTACATACCCATAAAAGGGCGGTGTACAAATAGAAAAACAAGTTACTGAAATATGCAGTACAAAATGACTATTGGAAAAATACTCTGAAAATACCACAGTGAGGAGCCACCATCGGGAGAGGAGGAAGAATCGATAATTGAACCTTCTCTGGATGAATCCGCATGCCTCCTGAAAAGCGGGGAGGACTTCAACATGAATGTCCTAGCCACCAAATGGTGGAAGGGCTTAACTTCATGCGGAATATAGGAAGTGTCGATAGTGGAATGGGGAATGAGGGACCAACATCGAGGTGGAAGAAGAAGATTAACAAACCCTCGGGCAGAAGGCAGCATAAGCCCCACGGTGCGAACCTACCTTAGTCCAACTACAGTAGGTACCCACAAATCTGAATCCAGTACCTCCTACAAACCCCCCTGTACCCTCCTCTTAAGCCCAGCGGTGTGAACCCACGACGATCTTTGATTTACTCACCACTAGCCCAAGGCTGAACCCCGAAGGGACATAAATAGAGATGGCAACAATACTCGTTTAAGCGGGTACCCACAGATAACTACACATTTATGATGGGTATGGAGGTTAATATCCTATCCACGCGAATTTCATGGGTAATTTTTCTTACTCGTTTATTATATGGGTCAGATACGAATATTATAGTACCCATATCCACAGGTACCCGTTACCCGCGAAAATAAGTAAATTACAAAAATACCCCTTATACATATACTAAAAACCTTATGTTTATATTTGAATATCTTTTATTTATATTTGAAGACCTTGTGTTTATATTTGAAGAGATTGTGTTTATATTTAAAGACCTTAATTAAATATTGTAATTTATTAAATGGGTACTCGCCAATATTCGTGGGGATTCGTCCCCCCGCGATAAATTAAATGGGTACTCATTTTTGATACCCGCAATGAATTAAACAGGTAGCGGGTACCCATATGTTTCGCGGGGCGAGTAGCGGGTAGGCACCCCATACCAGCCTCGCCCTGTTGACATATCTAGACAGAAATTTTTGATATCTCCCACTCCATGCCGAAACTCTCACAGGAAGGGTCGCCCTTCTAATGGTTGTTCGACACCTCTCCACTAACGGGGCCACCACCGTCAGTTGACAGTAGACACTCGAGTGTCTTGGAAACTAACAATTAAATCTCTAGTCATAATTGTCTCATGTCCAAGATTAGTTATTGTGCTGGTGATGGGCACACGAAAAGGCACAATTTCCCTCCACAACCACCATATTTACTACAGAAGTCGAAGAGTCGCAAAGCAACAATACCGATGCTCACCAAAGTCTCCTGATCAACGCATCAGTCGAGGAACCCAACTGATGTTCATCTATCAGACCGAGGTCAAGAGTCGGCGCACTATCAGACCTTGGCATGAAGTCTTCGAGACTCTAACCAAGCTCATGGGCTATGGACTAGACTAGCACTTTGGGCCCGGTGGAATAGGCCCAGAAACACCCACACTCACGAACCAGACTCAAGTCGAACTAGACACCACTTAGCCCAAGGGGTCCACTCGATCATACAAGGATATTTACGGCCTCATTAATACAAGGGATTCATCAATTATGAACCCGACATCTCCGGGACTAGCCTCAACCCATTCTGAGCACATCTCTATGAGATTCTGGGAGGCATTATCGTCAGACATCACTTATCCTGCACTATATACAAACACGACTATACATCTAAATTCTAATTTGCTATACTTACATTAATATGTAATTTCTTCTTATTTGAGCGTCAGAGTGTCTTTGTAGGGACCTGTCGGAGTCGCACCGGATCAGGAGATGCGCTGAACGGCATCACCCCGACTATAGGCAATAACATAAACTATTTTTAATAATGTTAATATTAAACGAAAAAGATAGTCAATCTACCGGAATTAATATATTCAATCTGATAGTATATATTCCATCGTACAAGAAAACAAAGTTGCCTTGTAATCACCGGCTCTAATTCCTCCTCTCCAACGTGAACACCTATGATATGATCATATCCAGCTTCACTCTATTGTACGTGTCCCTTCCAAATCTCTCCTCGCATATATAACGTACATATAATGTAGCCTCTCTCGCCTTCTCCCTCTCGAGTTCAGAGATGAGGACTGCAGCCAATGTTTTGGTGGGAGCTCTGCTAATAGCTTTAATGTCTTCACCCTGCTGTGCATATGATCACTACGTTGGTGGAAGAGATGGCTGGGTACTGCACCCTCGCCTCAGCTACAGCAGATGGGCTAACATCAACCGCTTTCAAGTCCATGACAATCTCAGTCAGTATTCCTCTCTCTCTCTCTCTCTCTCTCTCTCTCTCATTTTAATTTTCTTTCTCCCTCTGGCTTTAATTAAGGCCCATCGTGCACTGTAGTTTTCAAGTACGAGAAAGGGAATGACTCGGTTCTCGTGGTGACCGAGCCTTCTTACAGCTCATGCAATGTCCGCAACCCAATTGCCAGCTACAAGGACGGCAGCACCACCTACCGGTTTAACCACTCGGGTCCCTTCTTCTTCATCAGCGGTGCGGCCGGCCACTGCACGCAGGGACAGAAGCTCAACGTAGTAGTCATGGCGATCCGGCAACCGCCGCCAGCTCCCTCTCCTCATTCAGGTGGTCCACCGGGGTCGACATCTCCGCCACCCTCATCTTCATCAACCAGTTTGGCTGCGTCAAAGTTCTCTCTCGGAGTAACGGCGCTTCTGATGTTGGGTCGTGCACTGCTGCAATAAGTTGATGAATATGATCTTAATTTCTTTTTGCTTTATTTAATTTCCTTCTAAAGAATAATTGATTTATAGTTATGGATGAACAAAATTGAAATTCGTCAGAAATGCTCAATATCCATGCAATTACCATAAAATGTTGATGTTGTCTTTGCTAATACACAATCGAATCTCCTTTTGGCATAATTCCACGTTATATATGTTTATCGTTAAATCTTTATTTTGTCTTCCAAATTACAGGTATTTGTGGCTTTGACATGCATAAATGAATAGTTGGATATTAGTAGCAAATAGAAAAGATCCACTAGAGAGACCATTTGAAGTTATAGCTTATAATTGGGGAACTGCTTGACATCATTATTAATCTATCAGAAATAATTTCCCGAGACTATTGTGTTCCTCTTTACAAAGAATTCCAACACGGCACAAATGACTCATGAGATTGCAATTTGATTGGGGGAAGATTCATAAGCAAGAACACAGGAGAATACAATACCGGCAAAGCAAAATTGCACATGTAGCCAGCCAACAGCAATTTTCAGAGATGAAATTTACAGTTGCTGGCAAATACATACAAGTTTAATTTTACTAAAATACCTCCTAATGAGGAAATAGATGCATTAATGCTTGGCAAATTCTTACAAATTGCAAAGTGGCGAAGAGCATGAAGTAGGAAGCTCCTTTTTTTTTTCGCGTACGGCTGCTTCTGTTTAAAAGAAAAACCATCTTTTTTGCGTGGTCTTCTTCTGAATTGAGAAAAGCATTACAATATTAGATTGTTAAGAATAACTTACTAGATGATAACAAGAATGATCTGGCCATCACAAGTCTGAAGGAAACAGATTTTACCAGTGAGCAAAACTATCTATCTATTTTCAAAAGTTCAAAAACTCAAGGAACTAGATAAAAAGGAAAAAGAAATTTGAATGACTATATTAATCCGTCTGGAACCAAAAAATTTGCAACATAATGCTTTCTCCAGATGGGTGATATACAATTGTGGATCTAGACAAACTCTAGTCACATAGGTTATAAAGAAACAACCTCAAAATGGCGATAAGGCATTGAAGAACACCATTTTACCTAGTTAGATCTTGGACTCCTAGTCGCCTAGTTCATAAAGAGAGAACCTTACAATGTTGGCAGAAGGTGCATTGACAGCATAAGACAAATTGACATTGAATCAGTTTATTTCTTGAGTCAAAGCATTAAACTTATCAACAGACTAAATTCACATATTATCCTCTGCAAAAAAATCTCAAAGCAACTTTTGTGCCATGAAGGGCGGCAAGGAATGTCAGATACCACAAATGTTCCAGGACAAGTTTCGCCTTATTTGATACATTCAAGTGTAGGACACAGATAGATCTGTACAAGAGTTCTAGGCATTTTTTATGAACATGTTATTCAGCGTGAATAATATTTCAGTAACAGCAAATACAAGAATAAGGTTGATGCAGCACCAAACCTTGATGGGAGAACGGGAGAAGAGACAAGAGAAGAGGGAGAAGAGAGAAATTGAGAACAAATCAATATGTTATTCCATTGCCAAGTTATCTCAAATGCTCAATGCCCAAGTAACTACAAATATAAAGCATGGAATTCCTAGCCCTAGTGGCAATAGGAATTAAAATAAAGGAAACATCAAATTGAAGGAAAACAACATTAATTATCCTAAATTATGACCTAAAATCAATGTCTTATTTACCGTAATGAGATGGAAATAACCAAACTTCCTATTAAGGTGCTGCATCAAAGGTCCTCTCAAGAGAGAATTTTGTTTTAGCAGATTTAGTAGTATAAAGAAAATGCAGACAATCACTAGCAACGTCACATGGCCTGTTCCCAATAAAAAGATGCTTCTTTTGTTAAATAAATTAGATCAAAGTATCAAACTTATACCTTGTTTTGTTGGTCATTGGATCTCATGACTATAGACTGTGGAAGACCACCCTTCTCAACACTTCTCATGTATGGTTGTAACTTTTCATTCAATAAATCATTCAGCTGGAAGAGTATATACCAAATGCAGTCAACTTAATTAGTAAATAATTTATATATGTTAGGAGAAATATTTACGTGTATATCATGTACACGTATATAAATTTGGATCAGAAGAAGCCGAAGCAATGTGCAGAACAAAAGCATTGACATAGATGAGATTATAAATTTATAATTAAACAAAAGGAACATAATCAGATTGAAGTTAGCTTTCAACTATCTAGTATTGGTCCTTTTTGCACTCGTGAGAAAAGCATAAAAGGATACTTTCGTAACATACTAATGGAAACCAAAATTATCAAAATATTCTTTATAGCAATATTATATAATGAAGAAAACAAAAGAAGGGCAAGCAACCCTCGGTGCAATTGTAAGGTTTTCCTTTTAAACCAATATAGGGAGTGAGTCACAAAAAATCCTCTTTGCATAGCAAGGGTGAGGCTATATACATTTGATCCTCCATAGACCCTACAATAAGGAACTTGTGAAATGGGAAAATTCTTTTCAATATGCATATAAATGGTTAGAACTATTATTAAGTACAGAATCATTAATATAAAACTAAAAAATACATAATTATGGAGAAGATGCAAATTCAAGTCCCAAAGATTAATAGAAATTGTTTCAATTCTCATTGAACTGAACCTAATTTGTTTGATGCATTATAGGCATAGGTTTTATAACAATAAATTTAAATATCAGTGAGAGAGGAATCATTGGGATTAACGATTTGTGTTTAAAAACACAACTTGTTACCTTTAAATTCTAGAAATTCCATTAAAAAGGTAATAGATGAAGAAAGTTTTATATAAATTAAAGTGATAGAGGAATCTATTTCTCCCTCCCTCCCTAACCCTTAATCAATAAAAAAGCCCAATAAAAAGAGAAGAGAAATGGAAATAGTGCTCAAAGCAACTAGTTCACAAAACATTTGTACACCAACTACTAGTTCCCTTCCCAAGTAAATATAGAGCCTACACCAAGCTTCCTCATTTAAATTCAAGTTTCATGTCTATGCTAATAGAAGTACAAGGAGCTGCAAGAGAAGATTTAGTGCCATACTGAAAAGGAAAAATAATAATAACAGGATTACTTCATACTTTGTCTTGGCGCCATTTTGCTTCCCATTGTGCATCCAGTATTTGGTCTGCAATTTCTCTTTGGGCTGTCAGAAGGGAAGTCATCTCCAGCAATTTATTTGGATCTTTAAGCTCCTTCTCAGTCCATGAGGATGCATTTAGTGGAAGATCTAACTCCTGGAAAGTTAGTAATGGACATGAAGATGATCACATACCATACATATATCAATCAGAAAAAGAAAGAAAATATGATGTGGACTTGTCAACAAGCATTGCAGGGAGAAAATAATATACTTCATTGCTTTGCTTCTCAAATGCATATTGACACTGAGAATGCAAATGAAATATTAGTGTACAAATTATATAGAAATAACAAAAGGATGGCCTGTATTGCTTAAGTTTAAGCCAAATTAACAATGAAATAATTTAAACTAGGTTTTGTATTCTTGCTGTCTCATGCAGAAAAAAGAGGTTCAGAATAGCTAAAAGGTTGTATAATTGCAGAATGGCCAAAGTATTTTAAGCATTACCAAAAACATAAAGCCACAGACATTTAAAGATTGAACAGTTCAGTAGCAAGAATCTGTGTTTTTTCAAATATACATGCATTAAAAAAAAATTGAGTTTAGATTGAGAAAGATTATCAAAGATAATTTACAGTAAAATGACACATTGGATAGTGTGATTTCTATGTCAGCAAATTATATTCAAATGAAATTAAATAAGTTGGTACTTCAGTCTTGTAAAATATGACTGGGTTAATCAAACATAACTAAAAATCAATCATAGTATCCTTCACTCTTGCAATAAAAAGGCAGAGAAATGACTACTAAGCTTCATATCATCATATGTTCAATTGCTATTATACAAATTACTCTTTCAAAAAAACAGAACTAGAAGCACCTAACTTATTATTGACTCCAATGAACAAAATCCTGCTTAAAAACTAGTGGTTCTATCATAGAAATGAGACCAGTGGTGTTGCACAAGGGGAGACCACAAGAGGGGCACAGCTTGCTGTCCTATATACTAAATATTTATACCATATTTTATAGAAGACTAAGAATTTACTTTGAATGTTCAAAAACCTATTTGCAATACTAGTTCAACTCTCAACCATCCAAAGAGTAACACAAGGCTGAGAACAGGTAATGGCTTAAAATCTCACACAATTTGCAGCAGCTCATCTTCATTTCCAGATGAGTATCAACAGCATATTTTTTGCATGTAACAACATGCTTGCACCATGTTATCTTCCATAGTTGTCACAAATTGATAGATAAATCCAGCTTGACTATGAAAGCTACAATGTGTGCACAAATTGTCCACACCCTCTTTGTAGAACACCTTTGCGACAACTTCAAGTCAACCTAATTGATTTAGCTTATTTTCTTGGAAATCAGTAGCACTGTAGCACTCAACAGAATATCAGGATAACTACAATATGAACTCTTTTTCAAGTAGTTTTTCATGTTAACATAGAGATAACTATAAATTTACCTAAAATAACATATCTACATAATATCTCAAAACATTATCTTAGTCCATCCAGGGCTTACATGAATTTATGTCTGGAATGTTCAAAATTTCCACCAGTGCTAATTCATATCAAATAGACTATCTGGATGCACTATTCCACCAGCCCATCTGATCTTGGAGAGATCAGTGCATCTGGACATGATTCATGAGTACCCTTTTAAGACAACAAGGTGAAAACTGAAGCATAATATGTTAATGGTGCCCTCTACAAGCCTATGTTTGAACCACAGAATTTCACCTGCATGGATGCTGTGAGTAAATATTTATCTACCATGTAAGCTGTGTTGTCAAATGCAGATAATACTTTTGCATGCTGCTTATTGAATAACATTATAAAACTTGACGAAAAAGTTCTATCGGATGACAACCAAATATTCAACGGTTCCTTGAAAGAGCAAAGTACTCATTTAGAGAAAGCAAAATTTTAATTAGTTCTGGTCTAGGCTACTCAGGCATGCTACTCTAAAAATTAAAACACACACAAGGGATCAAGTTGCTTCATATCTTCCTACAATGGCACTAAAATTAGATAAACGAACTCAACATTGTAACAAAGGAAAGTAAAGCTCAGAAATTGTGGTTCTTACCCCCCAATTTGGAGGTCGAGGTGGAACATCAATCTTCATTACTTCTGCTTCAAGTGCTTTCTTCGCCCTGTAGTAAGGAATATTTTTAACAATTACTGGGTCATCTCTTGCACGAACAGGATCCAGTGTGATAAGGGCCTATAATCGGAAACAAAGAATTAGGAACTATCATGTATGAAACTATGAATCATTGTCAAATAAAAGCATTGTTTATTAGTTTTTCAAAAAATGATATAGACATCTTCCAAATAAAGTAAAAGGAAAGAAAGGGATTAGTCGGATTCCTATAAACTTGCAAAGAGATACCCGGTAATGATCCACTCTCTAAAATTTACCAAGATGTTGCAATGGAGTACTTTGAATTGTTTTGTTCTTATCTTGCCCAAATTGCAGCACAATGTAGACGTCTATGCTCAAAACAATTATCTCCATCAAAGAACAAGAAATATGAAAGAAAAGTCCTTGCTACATTTGTCAGATTCTCCCCACTGATACTTCATACTAATGCCATACAAGTTCCAATTCCAACTGTGTAATCCAATGAAATAAAAATATTCTGAAATGCAAGATATTCTGTACCTCTATTTGAAATGCTTGCACATCATTCCATGAGACTATATTGTTGGCATAGTTTCATAAAACTGACGGCAGATTATTTTTCAATTATTCACCAACAGCATCAAAATGAAAATAACAGAGGAAGGCATTCTTCAATAAAAATAGAAGAAATGACACCAAACAGATAATAAACATGAACCAACTTTAAACACAATAATATAAGCTATGCATAACATGTCAGGTTCCAACTCACATCCTGCAGGTGCTCCCATCCAGGTTTTCTCTTCGCAACCAAATCACGTACTTGGTCATAGCGCATAGATTCCTTGAACATCAGAACCAATCAAAATAAATTCAAGAGCTCAACTTTAACAGTTAAAAGATTATATGAAATGTGGTAGAGAAAGTTTACTTGATAAAATAAAACATCAATTGATCAGAGCATAGAAACCAGGAAACCCACAAAAATCGTGAAAGCATGTTAGCATATCAGAGTACTCTTGATAGTTGCAGACCTAAGTAGTTGATAGAAAGGGAGACAGGGAGATACCAGTTAAATCAACACTAGTGTTTTGCTGAGATGCAACAATATCAATCGTATAAACATGTTAGTAAAGGAAATCATGGTTTATGTGATTATCTTACACTACACTTCAATAGGACCTATTTGAATGAGGGTGTTACTAAGCCTCCTATGACCTTAGTATATAAAAGAAATACACATGGGGTAAAGAACCAAGGAAATGTCGAATAGATAACTTGACTTTATTTTATCTTTGTTGTTAGTTATTTTTGTTATTTGAGATTATGGTTGAATGTGGTAGTAGTGGGCCTAGTGGCTCAACTTTTTGGGCAGTTATGCTCAAGGTTAGGAGTGTATGTTGTGTTTCCTAAATATTAGGTAGTTGTGCTTAAGTTAAGGAATAGTGGCCAGTTATGCTTAAGTTAAGGAATATTGGGCAAAGTGCATGTTCTGTAAGGGAAGTTACTTCTCCATAGACCTATTTATTTGTTGATGTTGAATGAGAATGGATAACAGAAAATTCCCAAGTCTTTGAGTACTTAACTCAAGAGATCTTAGGTTCTCTCCAACGAGCTTAAACATAGGTCGAAAAAAGAAATCCGCTTCTCTTTCCATTGAATCCCTTCCTGCGCCTACACACATTTCGCCCAATCCATTATTTCACAAACTCATAACATGCTCCAGGGCCATAACATTTTGGTATCAGAGCCAGATGTTATGGGTGATGGAATCCAACAACAGCTTGCTAAATCATTCAAGTTCAACGAGGAATGCGCAGCCAACCGTGCACATCAAGATGCAATTACAACACGCTTAGATGATCTTACTCGTGACTTGGCTACATCTAAATTGAAGTCTTCTTCAACTGATGATGCTAGTAACAACAAATCTAGAAAAGGAAAAGGGCTTTCGGGAGACTCAACAACTGAACATTTAATAGAGGGCCGCTCTGTCCTAGATACACAAAGCTTGACTTTCCTTGTTTTAACGGTCATGAGGACCCTCTTGCTTGGCTGAGTCAATGTGAACACTTTTTTAGACACCAACAAACTCGAGAAGACGAAATGGTCAGTTTGGCATCATTCCATTTAGAAGGACCTGCCCAACTCTGGTTCCTTCAATTCCTCACCGACATTCCTAATCCTTCTTGGCACGAATTCAAGCGTCAATGTCATCTCAAGTTTGACCCTCCAATAAGGAGTAACAAACTTGGAGAATTAGCTAAATTGAAGAAAGTCGGGGCTATTGAGGACTACCAAAACTAGCTTGAACTTTTAGTAGCTCGAGCGGGGTCCTTAACCCAAGACCAAAAGATCCAACTCTACAAATTTAGTCTCTGCTATGAGCATGTCTCACCTTTATGAACACAAAAGTATTTCTCTCAAATCTGGATCTTCTTCGGATTTGTGTCTATATCCACAAAAACAGCCCCTGCCTCTGAATAAGCAACCTTCAAAATTTTCTAAGAGATTGACTCAGGCTAAGATGGAAAAACGTCAGCTAAAGGGGCTTTGTTTCAACTGTAATGAACTCTTTGTTCGAGGATACTAGTGCAAACGCCTCTTCTGGATTGAAATTGAAGAAGACACAATTGAAGTGGACATTATTGACCATCCTCGAGAAAACCGTTTCCCGCATTTTCTGCTTGAGGACAAGCGTCAATTGGGGGCAGGGGAGTAATGTTACTAAGCCTCTTATGACCTTAGTATATAAAAGAAATACACATGGGGCAAAGAAGTAAGGAAATGTCAAATAGATAAGTTGTCTTTATTTTATCTTTGTTGTTAGTTATTTTTGTTATTTGAGATTATGGCTGAATGTGGTAGTAGTGGGCCTAGTGGCTCAATTTTTTGGGCAGTTATGCTCAAGGTTAGGAGTAGTGGGCAAAGTGTATGTTGTGTTTCCTAAATACTAGGTAGTTATGCTTAAGTTAAGGAATAGTGGGCAGTTATGCTTAAGTTAAGAAATAGTGGGCAAAGTGCATGTTCTGTGGGGGAAGTTACTTCTCCATAGACCTATTTATTTGTTCATGTTGAATGAGAATGGATAGCAGAAAATTCCCAAGTCTTTGAGTACTAAGTCAAGAGATCTTAGGTTCTCTCCAACGAGCCTAAACATAGGTCGGAAAAAGAAATCCGCTTCTCTTTCCATTGAATACCTTCCTGCACCTACACACATTTCTCCCAATCTATTATTTCACAAACTCATAACATGCTCTTACTCCCGGGACCATAACGAGGGTTAGCTGATTTAAAAACCAAAATCTTGGCTTCCTATTGGGATGAGGATCAGCGGATTCTAATTCCCAAAACCTTTATATAATGCAATAATTTGCTTTTCCAAAAAAATCCCAAAACCTTGGTTTTCTGTCATTAAGTAATCCAATAATATAATATTTAAATAAAAATAACCAGAGATGTTCCACACATTATACCAAGACTTCAAGCATTTAGTTCTCTTTTGATGATTGAGATCGACCATTACCAACAAGAAACCGTGGTCTTAAAATAATAAGTTAAAATTATTATAAAAGACCAAACAGTTTGAAGGACTGAATCAGCACATACATGATAAATAAATTTGGTTATGTCCAAGCTGCAGAATTAGCACTTGAAAAAGTGATAAGAGTTTATAGATTAGAAGTATTGCCATTCTCAAAAAACGATACACGCATGAACCTCTAGAATTAGACTAACCTTGTAAGCCCACCAAATCTTCTGCTTGACATCCTCATCGTAGTTAAATCCTCCCAAAATCTGAGGCATGGTAATCAACCAGAAGGCAGCAATCTTTGGATCTCTCATGCTATGAACAATGTTCTGAAAACCACAATGCATGATGAAGGAGACAAAATTTATAGTAGTTGAAAGAGGTAGATGAATTTACTGAAACATATACTGTTACATGTTTAGAACTTACACTTAAATTGCAAACTCAATTAGTACCATGGTGAATTATTGACAAGGACAGTATAATGAGTCTAAATGGCTTAAGTTTAAATATTGATGTAAAAGGATCAGGGGTACAAAATACACACCTCATAGGGGTAATCCATCTTCCTCATAACATTATACGCTTTCCATGGAGGTTCCATTATCTAAGACAGAAAATCCAGAGTAATAAGGGGGTGATTATAAGCAGTAAAAAGGAGCAAGCAGGCTGAGGTACTGTAGTCAAAACAATACTGGGTTAACAATACACAATTTGAAAATGCCTTACAATAACAATATCTTGCACTCATCAAGACTATAAGGCCAATGCGAAGAAAAAAAGATTGATCCACTCCTATTTGAGTAATTGAAAAATGAACCATATTTTGTAGAGTGTTAGTAAGGAAACTAAGAGATAATGGACTTATTCTTTCAAACCATATATTCAATTGCCTATCAATTTCAAAAGATCCCACTATTTAAGGGTATCCAATAAGCAAGGAACATGGCCAACCCGAATCGAACATGAATTTTTTGAGGTCAAGTCTAGTTTTGTTTAATTTTTTATTTCAAAACCAAAAACACCTGACCCTACCTAATTTATAAAAAAAGTTAAGAATACATATATAATAACATAGGAAAAATAATATAAAAGTATTTTTAAAAATCTAAACAAATCCCTCTCAACCTGATTATATTATAGTTGACTTTGATTTTTTTATAAAAAAAATATATAATATGTTTACAATAAATAATTACAATACTTTAGTTCAAAAAGTTAAAAAATTGTAAAACCCAACCTGATCTAACCTGACCAATCCTTAAAACCTGAAATCCGATTAGCACAAATTTTTCTGAATCTGCATTCAGATGATTGCGGGTTTTTTCCAACCAAAAGACTTCGGCTTGAGGGGAAAAACCTGCCTAAACTGTTACTGGATGAACTGATTAAATTTTATTGGATGAACTCATGAAGCAATATCAATAAATAATAGTAACTGAACCATGCAAATGCAGATTTCTTATCTGGCAAATGGAATGAAGCAACACAACTCAGTTGCTGTAGTCAGAGAATGGTAATCTGTCCATACATAAGACAAATATACATAACCAACACTATAGAACAGTTATGAGATATGCGACAACAAGCAGATTTTGTTGTCAAATGTCTTGATGAACATTGAATTAACTGCATATTGATTAACATTCTAACATAGAATGCACAGACAACTTTCTAGGTTCTTTCTAGTTTCTACTATCTTGCTTATTTCTCTTTTGTTTTTCATAAATTCATAATGATGTATGATAGCACTCTTCTCAAATCGACAATGAATTCTCAGTATTGGAGGTGAACACTAAATGTAGAAAAACACAGTTAAACACTAGCCTCTATGTGTCTCCATATGCAAACTTATTCTGCCTGTTCTGCCCTTTCTTGCTTATTTCATGGCAATAACTGCATATTGACTGTTTGTTGATGCAGAAACAAAAACAAATCAACCAAAAGGTCATTGGAATGCGCCAAATATTGTTTAACGAGTAGTAAGGCATTGACAATTTGTGATGTGTTGAATAATATTGGGGTTTAGGTATTTTGTGTATTGTAGAATAGGTTAACTTAAGTTATACCTCATGTGCTGGTACCTATGTACATACATTTATATACCTCTGTTATTGGATGAATACGATTGATTACGGGCTTTACATGGTATCAGAGCTTGTAAAGCCCTAGGTCATCTCTCCCAAATTCTTCCTTCTCTGTTAATCGAAGCTTCTTGCCTCCACGCGTCTCAAGACCAAGCGGGTCTCGTGAAGCCACTCGCGTTGCTCGACTTCTCTTCTAGACAGAAGTCGCTCGACAGAACCAGGCAAGTCCCGTGAAGCCACTCGCGTCGCTCGACTCCTCTCGACAGAAGTCGCTCGACTTCGCCTCTCCTGTGCGGGTATCGTGTCGCGTCACGCATCCTCACGCGAGGCCTCACACAGAAGCAAACGTGACGCCCTCTCTTCTCTCTTCACGCGGAAGTCAACATCCTCCGGCTCTCCGCTCATCAGCATCTCCTCTCGCCGGTCTCTCTGTATCCGGCTCTCACCGACTTCCACCCCTCTATTGTTGTTGCGGGCGGGCGTTTATGGTGTTCTGATCCGGAGAACGGATTCATCGGCTCTCCATTCGTTAGCATCATCTGTTTCCTCTGGCGTTAAAACTTGTTGGAGATTCTACAGAAGTTGAAACTAGATTATGGCTGATTTATTTCCTCTCTTCATCAATCAAGGACTGCACTCTGCAATCCATTGTTCGGCAACCTTCTCCAAGTGCTGCACCTCTCGGAGTCTCCTCTCAATCCATGTTCAATTGAAATCAGTTTTCAATACGTATATCATTATGTTCACTGTCAATATATATATTCGATGTCAAACTCTTTGATGGATCCGAAGACTTCTTTGTGCACCTCGATCAAACTTAACGGTGCAAATTACCTTCTTTGGTCAAGAGCTTTCCGTCTATTGTGTGGATCACAAAGGAAGACTATGCACATTGACAGTGAGGCACATGATGCAGCGAATATCGAAGAGTATACTGAATGGGAGGCAAATGACTGTGCAGTCCTCTCATGGATGCTAAATAGTTTAGAACCTCAAATTGCTTCGACAATTGTCTTTCATCCTACGGCCAAAAGCATGTGAGATTCTCTTAAAAAACTTACTTCCAAGAGAAAAATATCTCAAGGATCTACATTGTGTATTCAGAAATATTAACATGAAACTTGAAGGAGGATTCGTTCAAGACTTTTATGCTACATTGAAGGGAAAGGCTCATGAATTAGCTGAGTATCATCCCTTTACCACAGATGTATCAATACAAAAGAAGCAAAGAGAAGAAATTCTCGTGACCCGATTCCTATGTGCTCTTCCTCCCTCACTTCAAAGTGTGAAGTCTCAATTAATGGCAGATAATACGATACTGGATCTCATGGTGCCATGGCTAGAATCCTCAGGGTGACTAAGCTCACACCTACTCGCTACTCTGCCCCTACTGGAGAAAGCACTGCTCTTCTTGCAGGGGGTAGGGGCCGTGGTGGTGGCAAAGTTGGAGGGCGTGGGAGAGGAAGGAATTCCTTCCCACCTTATCCACATTGCGGACGGATGAACCATCCCGCTGAGAGGTGCTGGCAGAAATTTGGAAGACCACCACAAGCCAAAGCCACCACCTCTACCATCATTCCTACTTAGTTTCTTTCTGGTGCTACAGATTCATTAGCTGTTGTTAATACTCATATGGATGATTCAGTTACCATCTCCAGGTCTGAGTATGAGAAATTTGTCCAGGCCACCTCCTCATCCACAGCTATGACGTCCACCTCTGGGATTGTTGCCACTGCTTCTTCTGGTATGCCTTGGATTCTTGACTCTGGTGCTTCCAATCACATGTCAGGTAATAGGAGCCTATTCTCCAATCTCTATTCGACATCTAGTTTACCATATGTCCAAATGGCTGATGGTTTAGTATATCCTGTACTTGGTCTTGGCTCTATTACTACATCCAATAATTTGAACCTAGAAAATATTTTTTACTTGCCCACTTTCCTATCAATCTCCTCTCAATTAGTCAACTCACCGTGTTGCCCACTTTACTTGCCCACTTTCCTATCAGTCTCTGTTCTCTATTCTGTATCCTCATCGTCCCATTTTCAAGGTTCCTCCTAAAATCTTCGGGTGTGTCTATTTTGTTCACACTCTGGGTCCTGGTCATAGGGTCATGACAAGTTATCCCCTAGAGCTGTCAAATGTATCTTTATTGGGTACTCCCGCACTCAAAAGGGATACAAGTGTTATGATCCAAGGACTAGGAAGCTCTTGACATCCGCTGATGTCACCTTTTTTGAGGACACACCTTTCTATGCTTCCTCTGAAACTTCTCGAAACCCCACGTTGGAGCCTTTACCTCTTCCTCCTCCAGTTGATGTACCATCTACCACAACCACTCGTAACCCTCCTTTACAGGTCTACCAACGAAGACATAAGCAAATTGAAGATCTCTCCACACAGTCGAACTCCCTTTCACCTCCTCGGTCTCAAGATCTTGGTGCTTGTGCTGACCTTGAGCTTCCTATAGCCCTCCGCAAAGGTAAACGTACATCCACTGCTCACCCCATACGTTATTTCATTTCACTTGCTAATCTCTCACCATCTTTCGTGAGTTTTCCCTTTCCTTGTCCTCTATCCCTATTCCTAGGACATATGAGGAGGCACTTCTTAATCCCAATTGGAAACATGGGATGAGGAGATGACAGCTCTTAGGAGTCGACACACGTGGGACTTGGTTGAGTTACCAACTGGTGCTAAACCTGTGGCTTGCAGATGGGTGTTCACTTTAAAATATTTACTAGATGACACTATTGAGCGCTACAAAGCCCGACTCGTTGCAAAAGGTTTCACCCAACAGTATGGTGTCGACTATTTTGAGACTTTCACCCCAGTAGCTCGCTTAAATTCTGTCAGAATAATTATCTCTCTTGCTATCAATCTTGACTGGCCAATGTATTAACTCGATGTCAAAAATGTCTTTCTATATGGAGACTTAACTGAAGTCGTCTTCATGGAGCAACCACCTGAATATGTTGCTCAGGGGGAGAATCTAGTCTGTAGATTGAAGAAAGTCATTTATGGCCTTAAACAAAGCCCCCGAGCTTGGTTTGATAAGTTACACACCATTGCATCTGCTATAGGACTCAAGGAGTGCAAATCTGATCACTTTGTGTTCACCAGACAAACCCCTACCGGGAGTGTAATTCTGGTTGTTTATGTTGATGATATTTTACTCACTGGCAGTGATCGTGAAGGCATTGCTACAGTCAAAACTGACCTAAAGAGTCATTTTGTAACTAAAAACTTGGGACAACCAAAGTATTTCCTGGGTATTGAATTTGCATATAATTCTAAAGGGGTAGTCCTCCCTCAAAGGAAGTACGCTCTAGACCTACTTGATGAAGTAGGTATGTTGGGTTGTAAACCGCTGATGTGCCTATTGATTCCAATATCACCTCCATACCTGAAGAGGACAGTGATTTGAAAGACCTTGCCAGGTTTAGGAAGCTGGTTGGAAAGTTGATTTATCTTACTGTTACTCGACTAGATATTTCCTATGCAGTTGGAGTTGTTAATCAGTTTATGCATCAGCCTAAGAACTCTTACTGGAATGCTCTTCTTAAAGTTCTACACTATATTAAGAGCTCACCCAGAAACGGATTAAAGTTCAACAAGAATGGACACATAAGAATAGAGGGTTTTTGTGATGCTGATTATGCTGGGTCAAAGCATGATAGAAGATCTACATCAGGGTATTGCACATATGTTGGTGGAAATCTAGCTACTTGAAGAACCAAGAAGCAGAATATAGTTGCTCGTTCAAGCGCTAAGGCTGATAATAGAGTTATGGCCCACACCACGTGTGAATTAATGTGGATCAATAACTTACTTCATGAACTTGGCTTCTCTTCTAATGAGCCTATGGTTATGCACTGTGTCAATCAATCTGTTATTCATATTGCAAATAATCCTATATTCCATGAAAGGACCAAGCATGTTGAAGTAGACTGTCATTTTGTCAGAGATGTTGTCCTCTCCAAGAAGATTGTTACTCCTTACACATCCTCTCAAGCATGGTTTAAAATCTCGGTACCGGTACCGATTTCGGTCACCGGCCGAAACCGGTACCGTATTGTACCGACACACGGTACGGTACGGTACAGAAAATAGCATACCGATTTTTTTTTAAGAGTTAGATATAACTCTAATAATACATAATTGATGAATAAATGCTTAAAATCAATATTCAAATGTCAAATACATGAATACAATATTTAAAAGTCATTTGGTACTCTATTAGGATTTTTCATAGATACAAGAGAATTACATTAGAATTAATACCATGTGTTGGTACGCAACATAAGACGTACCAACACATGGTATTCATCATCTTAGTTGATGTTGCGCTACGTCTTATGTTGCGCTACGCAGAGTCTTCGGCGGTCTTGCCCCCGGAAATTTTTTAGACCCTTTGGGTTGTGGGCGTGTGTCGCCCTATATTAATTCTAATGTAATTCTCTTGTATCTGTGAAAAATCCTAATAGAGTACCAAATGATTTTTAAACATTGTATTCATGTATTTGACATTTGAATATTGATTTTAAGCATTTATTCATCAATTATGTATTATTAGAATTATATCTAACTCTAAAAAAATCGATATCGTGTAATACCGGGCGGTATAATACATATACCGCCCGGTATACATGATATACCCGGTATTTTCAAATATCGGATATATCGAATACCGGAATCCCCAAAAACCGGTATATACCGGCCGGTATATACCGTTTCGGGCAATTTTTTAAACCATGCTCTCAAGAACAAACTGCAGATATTTTTACTAAAGCCTTGGGTGTTCCTTGTTTTAAATTTCTTTGTGACAAGTTGGGCATGATTGACATCTATGCACTAGCTTGAGGGGGAGTGTTGAATAATATTGGGGTTTAAGTATTTTGTGTATTGTAGAATAGGTCAACTAAAGTTATACCTCATGTGTTGGTACCTATGTACATACATTTATATACCTCTGTTATTGGATGAATACGATTGATTTCGGGCTTTACAATATGCAAGTCTATGGTTCATTGCATGTGAAAATCAAGGTAACTATGCTTCCACCGAGTTGGATTATCAAGCAAGCATAAATCATCAAAGAAATGAACTCAAGATTGTAGAAATATTTAGACAATGAACCTAATTAACAACTCATAGTCTGACTCACTTCATCTGCTGAGATCCTAACTTGCAACTTGTTTTTGCATTCTGGACAGCTCATTACACCCTGTAAATTGATAGGCAAATGTCTCAGTTATTCTAGAAATTATAACTACAAAATGTAAAACTAATAACTAAAGAAAACAAGTGAGATCTCTATTACTTACGTGGAAATTAAGCAAGATGAATATAACCAACCTCTTATCATCAGCCATCATAAATCACAAAATACTAAGTATGCTTGAAACTTCAAAGATGCTAAAGGTATATGAGATTAAGAGGTACAAGAAAAATCTTCTAACATGTATGTTTAAGAAACCAAAGAGAACTTTGCTTTAGAATTTAAAAGCGTAGATGTTGCATATGGATGAGAAAGGATTACAAGCAAGATTGTAGTAATGTAACAAGAGTTCTTGCAGAGAAAAGTCATGTAAGTAATTAACAAGAAGAAGAATGGTACATGCATGCTTCAAACTGGGTTATTAGCTAAAATTAGCTTTCTGATTTCTGAAAACCAATAAGCTCCCAGAGGTCCCAACTTATACAATGAAGTGCTTAATAGCCTATCTATGGTATATAAGTGGACTATGTGAAATTCATCATACTACAAGTCATTAATGAGGAAAATGGTTGGGTCAGCAAAGGAACATGGTACCTACCAACATGGAAATGCAAATATTATAGTTAAGAATATAACAAAACAGGAAACTTATTAGTCATGGATTCAATATAATTAGCCAACTGTGGGTAGCACAGTTGGTGGCAACATGTTGTAAGTTGCCTAGAGATCTAGGGTTCGATCCCTAGTATGGTCATCTATTATGACTTTATATCTTTGTTAAAAAAAATGGATTCAATATGATTAGGACCAGGATATTTTTTAACATATTAAAAAGTATTTTAGTTGTCCCAACTCCCAAAGACATTGATTGGCTAATTTCTTATTAGATATGGGAATAAGATGTCATCTGAGGCTCATGTACCAGAATTAGATAAAATGCTATAACATTTTCATATTTCTTTACTATATAACAGCAGTCCATCAGCATAATTCTGCATACCAACAACTAAAGAAAGTAAAAAACATTTTACTAAATGTGTTTCCTTTTGTACAAAAACTTTGCAAAACGCTCCATTGCTCTTACTATATGTGCTTTGTCAGAATATTGTACTAGTATTCTGTTGGTAATTATAAAGAGTAAAAGCATCATCAATACTTAGAAAAAAAAAAGAAGCAATTTGTTACACAGTCTTCTCTGGATGAGGTGGCATCAGAAGAAGATGACAACCGCTGGTCTAAATATTATGAGCGGAAGAAGTGGCGAAAGAACCAGTCCAAGCTACTGCCGAAATAGTTGAGGAAAAGGGATTCAAACTACGTGGAAGGTTTTAACTATGTGGCTGCATGTTTGCTCTGTTTTCGGGTATTAATTTCCAATATCTGTTCGTGGTTTACCTTTATCTAAATCAAGAGTTTACGTGGCTCCATGTTTACTCTGTTTTCGGGTATTTAGTTTCCATTATATTTTCATGGGTTTACCCTTAAATCAAGAGTTTAGCTTTGAATTTTTCAATTTGATAAGTCCTGTAAACAAGCATGACACTTGTATAAATTACAAGTAAAGAGAATGAATGGGTTATGTGTTTACAGACTCAAACTCTGTGCCTCTATTTTCTATCTCTCCTTCCATCTCATTCTCTTTTCCAGCCTCTACACATGCCTTCTCTTGCCAATAGGTGGGAAGAAGAAGACTCTTCTCCCTTCCAAGGCACCTGAGTTCAAGCCTCCCTCCCTTCACGCCGTCCACTTGGAAACATCAAAAAGGGGAGAACAGAGGCCCTGGATAAGGTCCTGCACAAGAGCCGCAACAAACTTGGTATCAGGGCCCGTCATGGCCGACGAACTCCAGCGACGACTTCTCTCCCTCCTCTAATCCATGCGGGAAGAACGAGAGCAAGAACGCAAGGAAAGAGAGGCTATTGTAACCCAGCTTGAGGTCATCTCAAAAGAATTGGAAGAAACCCGGCTGGCTCATAGCCGCTAGGATGAGTCTGGTGGCCAAAGAAACCAAAACGTTCAGCACACATCCGACACCAGCGGGGCAGAGGGCAATGGGCATAACCAACCAATACTGGATCGTGAGTTCAATCCTGAATTTGTCGAGAGACAACTCGACGGGTCCTTGTTAGGACTTCCCCTTAGAGCCGTTGCACAGGGCTTCCTCCCTCCTCGACCACGTTTTGAGTTTCCATGATATGATGGAACGAGCGATCCAGATTCATGGCTTTCGTGCAGTGAATATTATTTCTGTCATCACCAAGTGTCCGACAACAAACGTCTTCAAATGGTGGCTTTCAACCTCGACGGAGAAGCACAAACATGGTTCCGTTTCTTCGAAGGCTGACATCCAAACTTGACATGGGCAGCTTACTCTCAATACTTCTCCATCCACTTTGGTCCACCTGATAGGGAAAGTGAATTTGGAGACATCACCAAATTAATACAAACCAAGTTTGTTGCGGCTCTTGTGCAGGACCTTGTCCAGGGCCTGTGTTCTCCCCTTGCTGATGCTTCCGAGTGGACGGCGTGGAGGGAATGTAATACCCCACTTTAGTTCACATAGGGAGAATATTGGATGTGATGTTGGCTTATAAGGTTTGATGGGTGTGCTACCATCAACTTTAGCTTAAGCATTTTAATTAGGACAATAGATTGGCCTATGAAGTTGGTGGGTTAGTTCTCCCATTAGTCAGGTCGTAACAAATGGTATCAGAGCAGGACCTAGTCCTAGGCACGGTGAGGGAACCTATGTGAGAAAGGGCTGCCCAGGAACTATGGTGGAGCCGCTACTAGGCTAGGCCACACATGCCTTCGACTTGGGTGTGATTCTAGGCTATGTGTTAGGCTCGAGTTATAGGTCTTGACGAGGACGTCAAGACATAAGTGAGGGAGAAAGTTTAGTGTTGTCTTATAAGGCTTGATGAATTGGATGCGGTGGTCTTATAAGGCTTGATAAGTTTGCTATCATCAACTCCAGCTTGAGCATTTTAATTAGGCCAATAGGTTGGTCTATGAAGTCGGCGGGGCAATTATCCCATCAAGCGAGTCGTAACAAAATGGTATCAGAGCATGGTGAGGGAGCCTATGTGAGAAAGGGCTGCCCAGGTGATGGGGTGGAGCCGCTACTAGGCTGGGTCTCACATGCCACCAACTTGGGTGTGATCCTGGGTTGTGTTAGGCTCGAGTTGGGTCTTGATGAGGACGTCAAGACATAAGTGGGCGAGATTGTAATACCCCACTTTAGTCCCACATAAGGAGAATATTAGATGTAATGTTGGCTTATAAGGCTTGATGGGTGTGCTACCATTAACTGTAGCTTAAGCATTTAAATTAGGACAATAAGTTGGCATATGAAGTTGGTGGGTTAGTTATCCCATCAAGCAGGCCATAACAAGGAGGGAGGCTTGAACTCATGTGTCTTGGAAGGGAGAAGAGTCTTCTTCTTCCCACCTATGTTTACGAATTGCGTCGTTGGCAAGAGAAGGCGTGTGTAGAGGCTGGAACAGAGAATGAGAGGGAAGGAGAGATAGAAAATAGAGGAAGAGAGTTTGAGTCTGTAAACACATATCTCATTCATTCTCTTTACTTGTAATTTATACAAGTGTCATGCTTGTTTACAGGACTTATCAAATTGAAAAATTCAAAGCTAAACTCTTGATTTAGATCAGGGTAAACCCATGAACAGATAAAGGAAACTAAATATCCGAAAACAAAGTAAACATGCAGCAATGGAAACTAAATATTCGAAAACAAAGTAAACATGCAACAATGAAACTAAATATTCGAAAACAAAGTAAACATGCAGCCACGTAAACTCTTGATTTAGATAGAGGTAAACCACGAATAGATAATGGAAATTAAGACGTGAAAACATAGCAAAGATGCAGCCACGTAGTTAAAACCTTCCACGTAGTTTGAATCCCTCTTCCTCAACTATTTCGGGAGTAGCTAAGATTGGTTCTTTTGCCACTTCTTCCGCTCATAATAGTTAGACGAGCGGTTGTCATCTTCTCTTCTCCTGATGTCACCTCTTACATAGTAGACGGTATAACATTATGAATTTCTGGTAATGCCCTTTGGTCTCACTAATGCTCCCTCTACATTTCAAGCCCTCATGAATGAGATTTTTCGACCTTCGTTACGGCGTTTCGTTCTTGTATTCTTCGATGATATTTTGATCTACAGCAAGTCATGAGCTAACCATATAGAGCACCTACAAGTTTTCAGATCCTCCAACAGCAGCGATTATTCGTGAAGCAATCCAAGTGCACCTTTGGAATCTGTGAGCTAGCTTGGCCATATTATATCCGTGCGTGGGGTTGCCACTGACCCTTCAAAGCTTCAAGTTGCGACTCAATGGTCTATACCCCAATCCCCTACAAAACTACAGAACTCATTGGACTTGCCAAGCCCGTTCGTCATTGGACCCCTTACCTTTGGGGTTGGTCTTTTGTGGTAAGAACAGATCACTACGCCCTCAAATTTTTACTTGACAAGCATATTGCCACAGGTCCACAACAACATTGGATATCCAAATTATTGGGATTTGATTTCACAATCCAATACAAAGTTGGACGACTCAATAAAGCGGCAGATGATCTTTCCCAAAGGCACACTGAGGACGTCAAGGTGCTAGCTATTTCCCAACCATTGTCATCGCACCTCGAGTCCATCAAATCTGCCACCTTACAGGACCTGGACCAACTCCTATGCAAGGTGGAAGATGAGCCCCGCCCTTCTATGTGGACCGCCCACAATGGTCTCCTCTTCTTTAAAAATCGGATTTATATTCCTAATTCAGCAGGCCTACGCAAGGAACTAATCGCTACCATCCATGACTGCACTCATGAAGGCTATCAACGAACATTTCAATGATTCAAAGTGGAATTTCATTGGCCTACTCAACGCAAAGATGTACAACATTACGTCCAATCCTGCATGATGTGCCAGCGTAACAAATCAGAACACTACTTACACCCTGCTGGTCTATTGCAGCCCCTCCCTGTCTCTCAACAAATCTGGTGTGATGTATCTATGGACTTCATTGAAGGGCTACCTAATTCTAGCGACAAGTCAATCATCTGCTCTCTAAATACGCACACTTCATTCCCTTGGCTCACCCTTTCTCTGCCATTACAGTAGCACGGGCCTTCTTTGACATGATCTTTAAGCTCCATGGGATGCCCGAAACAATTGTTAGCGACAGAGACAAGGTTTTCACCGTTACATTTTGGCGAGAATTATTTAAACTCAATGGAACCAAACTATGTTGCAGCTCGGCATCACCCTCAATCTGACGGCCAAACCGAGGAGGTAAATCGCAGCTTGGAGATGTATCACCAAAAAATGGGTTTGTTGGCTACCTTGGGCGGAGTATTGCTATAATAGTGCCTATCATTCTGCAACTAAAACATCACCTTTCGAGGCAGTGTATGGACGACCACCACCTCGCCTTCTTCCCTATACAGCTGGGCTCGCCCGCCTTGAAGCAGTTGATTCAGCAGCAGGGACCAAACACTCCAATTGTACGCTACCGCTTGTTGGAAGCACAACAGGCAATGAAACGCTCGTATGATAACAAACACGGGGACGTGCAATTTGAAGTGGGTGATAAAGTACTCCTATGATTGAAGATATTGTAAGGTATGAGCCAATCTTAAATGCTCCAAGTTACGATGAGCTTCCATTACTCAAAAAGGAATTTGAGTATACAAAAGATTTAATGCAAGCACAAGGATGCATGGGCTGAGCATGAGTGGTCATTATGTCATATGCATGGACTGATAGATGGCAAAGAAATAATTATTAAGTTTTTGGTGAATTATTCTTTAGGAATAATGCTTGTATAGTTTACCATTTGGGACTAAAATGGCGTGCTAGACTAACACATCTCATTGTAGTTTCAAACTGGCTTCAAGTTCCTGCAAAAAAAACTTTAAAACTTGGGTAGCTTACTATGTGCAAACATGGTCAATAGCAAACATATTTTATGTAAAGGCTCATAACTTATTAAACATAGGTAGAATTGGGGTTTGGATCATAAGATTGGACTCACATACATATGTAGTTTTGCATGAAAATGTACCACAATTACATACAATTAGACTGAGCATGCCTATCAACCAAAATTACTAAATCAAAGAGCAACTGCAATACAACAATAACAAAAGCAAAGATTGAGGTCGAAATTGAATAGACGAACTAGGGTGTCTTACCGACCCATCGCAGCTCGGACAATCCTTAGATGGCAGTGGTACAGAAAGATCAATAGAAGCAGGAAGGTGAACTAACTCAGCACGTTTCTCAACAATGGCCTCTGCCACAGACTCTGCTGTTGGCCTCTCTCCACTGCATAAGTTAGTTCATAAAATCCAAAAAGTAAGAGAAAACCAGATTCAGTTGCTAAACATAAACTTCATAGTCTATTACCAGTCATGTATTTTATTCATTTATTGTACTACTGGTTGTGTTCACATGCAGTAGTATAACCAGAAAATTCAAAACCTTATAGAGATTGCATTTGTAGTC
Organism: Canna indica; assembly: GCA_034359265.1. NCBI lineage: Eukaryota > Viridiplantae > Streptophyta > Magnoliopsida > Zingiberales > Cannaceae > Canna > Canna indica. Next base: position 21,809,601 of record CP136892.1, read on the forward strand.
CATCATTCAAGAAGTTCTTCTAAGCAATATATCAATATAGACACAAGAATCAGATAGTGATCCAGCCCTAATTTCTGTATTCAGCAAGTAGGGCAAAAAGGAGATACCAAGAAACATAGAATAATATGTTTGCATGGATGATGTTCCAATGTTTTGAGAATGTGAGGAGTATAATTGAGTTCAAGAGAAGCCAAGAAACAAAATGTCCACTTCTGATAGCATAAATTAGGTTCGACTTACTGCTAGACAAATTGAACTTCAAATTGGGACAGGAATAGATAATGTTTGATGAGTGTATGACAACATGGACCTATAATCAAGAATACAAGCAGGAAACACCTGCAACATTCTTTTTCTCACTAAAAAATGCCTAAAACTACAGAAACAAAATACCAAAGGTAATATCCAAAATTGAGAATATGACCTACCTTCTAGGACTATAATTTTTCACTTGATAGTGCACTTTTCCTGTACCCTTGCACGTAGTGCACCGCAACGCCTGCCAGCCATTGCAGGTACCACAGTTTCTAGAACAAATAAAAGTACCAAGTTATGAAAATACCAGCATAAAACCTTAAAGTAAATGTAACTTATTTGACCAGAAATATGTGGCAATTGCTAAATGCAGTATTATGTACACTCTTAAGTTAAATCCTAAAATTTAGTTCCAAACAATACATTTCTAATTCATTTTAGCGTTGCAACAATGAAATTTCTGATTGACTATAATGAAATAATGGCAGAAAAGATCAAAAGCAACGTTAACTAATAACCACAAGAAAGAAAGATTAGAGAGGAAGAATAAGTTTTCTGTGTGACTCTATGGATCAAAATTACCTAGGGCACAGGACCTTCTTCCCCAATTCCATGGTAATGTCATACGTCCCAAGCGTAGCAACCACCTGCAGCCAAACAATTCAATGAAACCACTCACTGAAACGAATATGGCGCGAAGAAACAAGCGCCCAGAAGAAGTTATGGTGCTTTAATAATCAAATAAGTGGTTTTCGAGCAAGTACGAAGATGGCGGAGAAGGAGAGCTTGGAGGCAAGCTCTGGAAGACCGAAACCGCGGGGGGCTGAGCCGGCAATGTCGAAAGCGAGGGTGAAGGGCGAGAGGACGATGCGGATGGGAAGCTCGAGGAGTTCCATGATCTGCGGGCCGTAGCGGGTAGTGAACATCTTGTACTGCCCATCCGCGAATTGCTGCGCCGCCTTCAGCATCTTGTCCGTCCCCCGCCCCATCTTCTCCCTCCTCCTCCTCTCAATGGATTCTTCTCTTCAATTCCTTCACTTCGTCCGCGGCCTTCGTGCCGCAGTGGATAACGCTTTGACAGGGGTGAGGGAGAGGGAGGGGTTTGGGTTTTTAGCTGTCAGAAGAAATGGATCACGGCCGTTGAATTTGTGGGCCTCTTCGGAAATAGATGATCGTGGGAATTCAGATCCTGTTTAATTGATAGTAATCTAGTTTTACTTGCAATCCTCCATCTAACCCACCATACGCCCGATTCTCACATCACAGCCGTACATTATAATATCATATCTCCCTTCCTAGTGACCCAACCCGCTATTCTGCCCGACTATTTATTTATAATTTGTTTAAGTCAGTTTACATTTTTTTTGTCTTAAAAAACAAAAAAAATTAAGAAATCACGTTCACTTTGTTCTCTCTCTCTTTTTATCCCTTCTCTCTCATATGTCAGTCTCCCTCGGTTTTGATACCACAACTTTCAATAAATGAACCTACTCTCGCATATCAATTAATATGCGATATTTTCTTCCTATTTTTCTCTCAACAATGTCAAACTTCATTAAAGTCTATCGAAAGTGGTTGATAGGTTGACACAACAATCATATGCTCTTAGAAATATGGGTGCAACTTCTCAAGACTTATGCGACTGATCAATTATTTTTGAACTCTTGAAAGGATTTTCTGCACTTCATTTTTTTCATCAAAACTCTTCAAAAGGTTTCCTTTATTAGTGCTTTAAAAGGAATTCATACTTCAATCAATAGATTGAAAAGAAATGACATAGGACAATAATTCATTAAGATGATTTGTTATATCCATGATTTTTCTCATATTCTTAGAATTTAACTATTTTAGAAATTATTGAAGCTATAGGGATTGTTTTTGAAATTGTTAAACTTGAGGAGCTTTTATGCAAGAAGGCAAACTTCATACTTACAAATATGACTTTGCATAATTTGTCGTGCTCACCTTCTTTTTGAGATTTGTGGTTGTAGAGCGTGGAGACATGTGACACATAGTATGGGCGACATAAATGGGCATGACACCATAATTGCATGCTTGGGCCGGAAAGTTCGGCCCAATAAGTTTATCAGGCCAGGTCTGCTCGACACGATAAAATTGTCGGCTGAAGTGGGGCGATCCTTATCGTGTCGTACCGGCCCGGCCCGTTGGCCCGCTAAATATTTAAAAAAAATCTTGACCATAACATTTGCACTCTGTTGCATGAGATTTTTCAAGCAACAACATACCTTATCAGCCTAGCACATATTAACTTGTCTCTGATGTATGCAGGTTAGGCAAGAAATCCACAAGGCCAAACTGATGTTGATGGTGTAGGAGCTGATAAACATAGGCAATCTACATTTTACGGCACTAGTCGTGCTGGGCCGCAAATTTCCGGCCCACGTTGTTAGCGGGCCAAGCCGGCACGGGCCAGGCCGGCACGATACCTTATCGTGTCATGCCAGGTTGTTTTCCCACCTCTAGAGGCAGAGCGCTCATGGATCAAAAGAGTATTTGCATTTTGAGGTAGTATTAGGGTTGTTCACGGGTCTGGTCGGGTTTGCAGAAAAATCGGCCCGACCCGATCAACAAACAATCGGGTCAGATTGGGTCAATTTTGAAGATAACAAAATTTGAACTCGATCCGACCCGACCAGCCCGAAATCGAATTAGATCGGATCGGGTAGTCGGGTGGGTTAGCGCACGATGTCCCCAATCGAAGAAATCGGAGATATCAAAGAAATCGACAAGATCGCTCGTCGACGCTCGGGATTCTTCAGGAAGTTAGAATTTAGGTTTATGATATCTAGCATGTGTTGTAAATCCTCATGATGATGCAAAGAAATCCAAAAACCAAACTCGAACCCCAAAACACAACAAGTCGGAAAATTAGAAAAGACCCTGAAATTCACTAAGCCTAGGGAGCTCCTTGGAGGGCTATATGACCTAGACATTTTTTTGAAATCAAAAGTCTCGATAATTGTTCCTTGGGTAAAAACTAGTAAACGACATATTTTTAAGGATATTTTGGAAGCTTTTAACCTATGTATATTTGACCTAGGAGATTATAAAATTTTCGGTTTTCAAAAATTTGTACTAGATCCCAAAAATTAGATTTTGAATCTTAAGGATTTTGATTTTTTAGATATTTTTATTGAATCCAAATGGGGATAATCCTTATATAATATTTATATTTTAAAGTTACTATTATATAATAGGACATAGCGAAGACGGAACCCAAAAATGAATAAACGAGCACAAAAATCAACAAATCAGGCTAATTTTCCAATTTCGGTCAACTGGTCAATCGACCGAATGGTGCCCAAAAGTGGTAGAATGCATTCGATCGCTTGGTCGATCGATCGGCAAATGACCAAACGACGAAAATGACTAGTTTTCTAGTCGTTGAGTTGGTTGTTTAAGGCCAACTCATCATGGCTTATAACACTATTAGAAATGTGATAATCAACAATGGCTATCAACAACGGCCGCTCAAGTCGTTGCTATTTTTAACGGCATTCTTACGGTCGCTCGGGTCATTGTAGATGTGATATATCTGCAACGACTTTGTTACGGCCGCACGAGCCATTCCAGATATTATCACATTAGCAACGACTTAGTTACGGCTACGACATCCGTCACTCTTTAGCTGATCGCGCGCTCGAGGCGCAAAAATAAAATACTTATCAGCAACGATGTTCTAACGGACGAGTGAGCCATTACTGATAATGTTACTTATCAGCAACGGTTTTCTAATGGACGAGTGAGCCGTTGCTGATAAGTTTATTTAAGTTGACCCCGATCGTACCCTCCCCTTCCTCCTCCTTCTTCCTTGTTGCTGCCGCCGCCAATCTCCGCCCGTTGTCATCGTCCGCCGAGCCACTCGTCGCAGCCGCCCACCGTCGCCCACTCCAGGTAACTCGCCCCCTTTCTATTTATTGTAGAATCGATCGAAACCCTAGTTTTAGGGTTTTGATTGGCGCCCGATGGCCAAAGCATTGTCCAGTGTCCGATATATGTCGGACACTGCACTCCAGCGCCGAAAATAGGGTTTTTTGTAAACCCTATTTTTTTTCTTTTATTAAATCCTAATTCTAGATTAATTAAATGTTTTTATCGTAAATTTACACGTGTAGATTAATTAAATCTTAGATGTTTAGATTAATTAAATATTTAGGTTAATTTAGATGTTTAGATTAGATTAAATTAATTTTGATTAATGTTAATCTTTAGATTAATTTAGATAAATGTTTAGATTAGATTAATTTAAATTAGATTAATTTAGATTAATTAGACTCACGTCGGAATCGTCCACTTTGGACTCGCGTCGAAATCGTCCACTTTGGACTCGTGCCGGGATCGTCCACTGTGAACTCGAACCGACATCGAAACATTTAGAAAATAATCATTCATTCGACGAGTTGATATGTTTCACGTACGCATCAACGAGTCGGATATGATTTAGCAAAACCTTAGATCCGTTCGGGGGTTGTATGTTCGTGTAAAAGAAGTAGATGGTCTTTTATAAGATATACAACCATTGAATTGTCCCTAATTGGATAATTTGGAAACATAGTTATTGGATAATTTGGGAACATAGTTATTTGTATTGCACGAGTTGGTGGCCCCGTTCAATACCGGTGGATGTACTTATTTGAAAGATTCATGAATCGTCTGAAGAAAAAAGTAAAGAATACTGCAGCTTGTTGGCGTGTAGGCCTGACAGGCCGAGTCATCAATCGCCTCGTGGCGTGTAGGCCTGGCGGGCCGAGTCACACTCGAACGTCGAGGGCACTCGGGTCTGCTACGGTATAAGGTGAAGGTGCACCCTTCCCTCACACCAATTGGTTTGGGGGTCGTCGGTTAATGCCAAAATTCTGGGAGCTGGTATCAGAGCCTGGGTCTCGAGTTCGAGTCTCGGCTGGCGATTGCTGAGGGGGAGATTATTGGCGTGTAGGCCTGGCGAGCCAAGTCATCAATCGCCTTGTGGCGTGTAGGCCTGGCAGGCCGAGTCACATTCGAACGCTGAGGGTGCTCAGGTCTGCTACGGTATAAGGTGAATGTGCGCTCTTCCCTCACACCAATTGGTTTGGGGGACGTTGGTTAGCGCCGGAATTCTGGGAGCAAATATTGTTGGCTTAAGGTTTTCAACCTTAGTCTTAATCTCGGTTTTGATGATAACAAACATGGAACTAATATCTCATTGAGAAATCTTTCAGGTTTCATTTTGGTTAGCGTTCGATGTCCTCAATCGAAAATATCGAAAGAAATCGGAAAATTGGAAGGACATTGATCGTCGCGCTCGGATTCATCTTGGAATATCTTGAAAGTCGACGTGTGCACCAAATACGTATTGGATGAGACCAAAGATCACATGGAAAGCTCTCCAAGTTGATGCTCGTTGAAAGTCGAAACTCGAAAATGAAGCACGGAAGAATAAGGTTGAAAAAATCAAGTTCGGCCTAGGTTCGATTGACCGGGCGGTCGACCGAATGTAGTTAGAGTATTGGTAGTAGCCTTGTCGGTCGACCGAATGTTGCGAAAAAATGGCAATAGCCATTCGGTCGACCGAAGATAGGGAAGAAATCGCGTAAAGGCTACGTCGGTCTATCGGGCGGTCGACCGACCAAAGGTAAAATTAGACAGAGGCCGCATCAGTCGACCGATCGGTCGATCGGATTGCAAATCGCAGATCGCACCCTGAGCTTCACTGCGTCGATCAATCGATCAGTCGACCGAACTGTAGATTGCAAGGCTCGCGATCTATTTGTTCGACCCGTCGATCGATCGGACTGTGCGAGTTAAGCACAGAGCGGTTGTAACGGATAGTTTTTCTACCCGATGAGTTGTCGTTTCTTTGAGAGGTTATAAATATACATCATCTAACTCCTTTAATCAACTCTCCTCTCACTGATACAGACTTTATTGAGCATTCTAAATTGAGTTTTGAGCCTTCATAAGATTGATTGCAGCGCGCCCTAATCTTCCGTCAAAATTCGCTTCAAGCGCACACTCTGTCTCAACTCGGGATTTAATACGAGCTATACTTCCTGACGAGTTGAAGGTGTCGAAGGCTTGAAAAAGAGCACCGACTGTTGGTTTTATTCTAAGCTCTTTTCATTGTAATTTTAACTGTTTATTTGAACTTGTTTTTCTTGGATTTAAGATTGTGAAGACCTAGGTTGTTAGGTCTTGGGTGGAAGTGGTTAACTTGTTGTGAAGGTGTAAAGCCACTTGTGTAAACTTAGTTTTACTAGGATTAGTTGAGTTGTCCCTTATGGTCGAGGTGAAAGAGTGCTCTCGGTAAGAAGGCAGAGACTTCCGGGTGTGGAAGTGCCTTAGGTCGAGAGTGCGACTCTTCGAGTCAAAGTCCTCATTGTAAGGGAAACAAGAATTAATCTAGTAAACCTAGTTTAGAAATTCTAAGCGGGGTGCTTAGGTAGTGGAGTAGACATTGGGGCCGAACCACTATAAATTTGTATGTTTGTATTGATATTCTATTTGTGCTTAATTGTTTATCTTGCTTCCGCATCCAATTGTAAATTTGCAATTTGCCTAAGTGATCTAAGTAAATGATTGAAACTGAAATTTAGTTGATAAGAATTTAGTTAACACACTATTCACCCCCCCTCTAGTGTAGCCATTTCACCCAACAATTGATATAAGAGCGAGTCGTAGATTGAGATTTCACCATCTCCTCTACATCGTCTCTCGATCTTGAAATGACACTAGAGTCGGTAGCGTCTTCACCTCCTAGGTTCGATGAATCGAACTTTGGTCTTTGGAAGTCTAGAATGTACACCTACATAAAGACTAGAGGTTTTGATGTTTATAACATGATTAAATTAGAATACATTGAACCTAAGATTGACATGAATGATTGGAGTGAACATGACAAGAAAATGTTTCAATCAAATGGAGATGCTATGTATTCCATATTTTGTACCTTACCTAATAGCATTCTCGATAAAGTCATGCATTGTACATCCGCATTTGATATTTGGGCAACATTAAACATGCTATATGATTTTGCAAAAACCGAAGAGATTACTACTTATGTTGAAGGTGGTGATGACAATGGTCATCCATCCACTACTAACGTCTCTTGTGATGCCCATAGCATTTTCGGTCAAAGAAGCACACTTAAAAGTAGGAAAAGAAAAGTCAAGTGCTTCCTTTGCCAAGAGAATGGACATATTAAGAAAAATTGTCCCTTGATGAGAAAGAAATCCAAGAAGGAGAAGAAGGTCTCCAATTTCACTTCAGAATCAAGTGGAGCCTCCTCATGTGATAACAATGAAGTCACCTCAAAATTGTGCCTCATGGGTCTTGACGATGAGGTAAAGTCTTTCGCTTCTTGTCATAATAGTGATTTTAGCAATTCAAGCTCATTTAACATATCTTATGATGAGCTAGTTGATGAATGTAGAAAAATGTATGAAGAACAAGGAAATAAAGAAAGTTAAAAAGGAGAATTCTAAGCTTACTAGTCACTTGCATGCCTTAGAAGTTGAAAACGAAAAATTAAACACTAGTATGCTTGATACATGCCATGATGATTTGAAGCTTGAAATTAAGAACTTAAAACATAGAAATGAAAGGTTAGAGATTGAAAATGATGAATTATTAAATAAGACTTCCAAAATTAGAAATGAAAATGAGAGCTTGAAAAATAGCTTAAAACTTAAGGGTAATGATTCTTCAAATGATTTCAAAATGGAAAATGAGAGTTTGAAAAATGAAAATTGTTTGTTGAGATCTCAATCTCATGCATTGCATAAGTCCATTAATGACTTCAAAAATGAGGTTATTCTTGTTGGCTTTAGGTTTTTAACCTTAGCCTTAATCTCGATCTTGATGGTTTTGATGATAACAAACATGGAACTAATGATTTCATTGAGAATATCTTTCAGGTTCAATACCGACTAGCGTTTGATGTCCTCGGTCGGATAAATCAGAGAAATCGCAAAATCGGAAGGACATTGATCGTCGCACTCGGGTTCGTCGCGGAAGTTTCCCGAAGATCAACGAGTGCACCAAAGTCGCTTGGACGAGTCCAAAGATCAAGTCAAAAGCTCTTCAAGATGATGCTCGTTGAAAGCCGAAACCCGAAAATGAAGCGCGAAAGAAATAGGCTGAAGAAATAACATTCAGCCTAGGTTCGGCCGATCGGTCGGCCGATTGACCGAAGGTAAAAAAGGTAGCAGAGCTACTTCGATCGACCAATGGAAGCCCAAAACGGGCAGTAGCTCGGGCGGTCGACCGACCTACTGATACCCGCGATGTAAGATCACGTCGGTCGATCGACGGGTCGATCGAATGGAGAAAGAAATAGGCCGAGCCTGGCGATCGACCAATCGATCGACCGACCTACATATAAGCCAGAGATGCAAATGCGTCGGTCGACCAACGGGTCGACCGAAGATCGCGGATCACGCGATCTACGTCTGGCGGTCGACTAGTCGGTCAACTGACCACACGGTAAACAGAAGCGGTCGAATGATCGATCGACCGATGCTTCAACCGACGCTTCGACTGGCGGCCTATAACAGATAGTTTTCTATCCGTTGAATGTCGTTTCTTCACTTGGGTGTAAATACACCCATGTATGATTCATTTGATCACTCTTCCTGATTTTTACAGAGTTTATTAAGCCATTAAGAGGAAGATTTCAAGCCTTCCAAAAGAGTGAATCACTTGCGCCTGTTCTTCTCGCGACAGTTTCTTCAAGCGCCAGTCTTCTTCCTCAACTCAGCCAGTCTTCTTCCTCAACTCAAGATCTAATACGAGTTCAACCTCTTGATGAGTTGAAGGCATCGAAGGCGTTGAAAAGAGTAGTTTATTTTGCTTTATATCTTTAACTCTTTTTGTTGTATTTTAATTGTTATTTGAATATTTTGTTTTAGGTTTGTAGAAGACCTTGTGATTAGGTCTTGGTTGTGTAAAGTGGTTACTTGGTATTAGGTGTAAAGCCACTTGTATAAACTGAGTGTTTACTAGGATTAGTTTAGTTGTCCCTTAGGGTTAAGGTGGGATAAGTGCTCTCGACAAGAAGGCGGAGACTTCCGGGTGTGGAAGTACCTTAGGTCGAGAGTGAGACTTTCCGGTGCAAAGTCCTCGTGTGTAAGAGAAACATAAATTAATCTAGTAAAACTAGTTTGGAAATCCTAAGCGGGGTGCTTAGGTAGTGGAGTAGGCATTGGGGCCGAACCACTATAAAATTATTATGTTAGCATTGATTTCATTTGTTGTGCTTAATTGCTTTATCATTTATCTTGTTTCCGCATCGCATAATTGTAATTCGCCTAAACGAGTTAAGTAATCGATTAAAATCGAATTTAGGTAAATCGTATAATAAACACACTATTCACTCCCCCTCTAGTGTGCCATTTCATCCAACAATTGGTATCAGAGCGAGGTTTGTAACTTGAGATTTCACCATCTCGTCTACACCTAGTCTCGATCTAGAAATGACTCTAGAGAGTGTAGCGTCTTCACATCCTAGGTACAATGAGTCAAACTTTGGTCTGTGGAAGTCTAGGATGTATACCTTCTTAAAGACCCAAGGTTTGGATGTTTTCAACATGGTAAAAATTAGGTATAATGAACCTAAGGAAGACATGAATGCATGGACCCAAGAACAAATTAGCATGTTTGAGTTAAATGCTAAAGCTACACATTGCTTATTTTGTTCTTTGGAAAACAATGTATTTGAAAAAATCATGCATTGTACTTCGACTTTTGATATATGGGCATCATTGAATATGTTATACGATTATGCTAAAACCGAAGAGCTTACTACTTATGTTGAGGGTGGTGATGACAATGGTCATCCCCCTAGTACTAACCTCGGTTTTGATGATTTTAGTGTTTTTAGTCAAAGAAGCAAATCAAAAAGTCGGAAAAAAAAAGTGAGTTGCCATTTGTGCAAGGAGAAGGGGCATATCAAGAAGAATTACCCATTATTGAAAAACAAAGCAATGAAGAGGTCGAATGCTTCTACATCATCCTCCAGTTCCCTCAAAGCATCCTCTCATCATGACAATAGAGCTACTTCTCAAGTGTGCCTCATGGGATTAAAAAATGAGATAAATCCTTCCACCTCTTGTCATGATAAGAATTTTATTGATAATGATAGTCATAGCTCATCTAGTTCATTTGACATGTCATATGAGGAACTAGTTGAGGAATATCAAAAAATGTATGTCTTGCTTGTGAAAAAGATTAAAGAAAATAAGAAATTAAAGAAAGAAAATTTAAGGCTTAGCTCTCATGTACATGAATTAGAAAATGAAAAATTGAATACTAGCTCTTTTGATTCTTGTCATGATGCTCTAAAACTTGAAATTAAGGACTTGAAACATAGAAATGAAGAATTAGAAATTGAAAATGATGAATTATTAAACAAGACATCCAAAATTAGAAATGAAAATGAGAGCATGAAAAATAGATTAAAACTTAAGGATAATGATTCTTCAAATGATTTCAAAATGGAAAATAAGAATTTGAAAAATGAAAATTGTTTGTTGAAATCTCAATCTCATGTTTTACACAAATCCATTAATGACTTAAAGAATGAGGTAGTATTCTTGAATAGGAAAACAAATGATTTATCAAATATGTCCTCCTTCAAGAACTCTAGAAATATAAATGGTAATGTTAAATATTCCACTCTTAAACCTCATGATCTTAAGAAAAAGAAAAATGTTTCCTTGAAGAATGCTCATGCTCATCTTAATTCATGTAAGAAGCATTCTAATAGCAAATCTTATGTCCATGCTAAAAATGAAAAGAAAAAGTTTCAATGGACATTGCTTTTGTTGTTGTATATATGGTCATGCCATACATGATTATGCATTCAAAAGAAATCCAAGTGTTGCTAAGACACTATGGATTCCTAGGCCATCTAACCCCCAAGGACCCAAAGCCATTTGGGTACCAAAAATTTCATGCTCTTTTGTAGGGGGAGGTACCACACAAGGGTGAGATGAAGGTAGTTGATTGAAGTTATTTGAGGATTCAAAGATTGAACCATTTCAAAGTTGCAACTTCAAGTCATCTAGATGCTTATGGTAAAGTTGGCATCAAACACATTGGTATCATCTCCTATATCCCATTGCTTAAAATTATAGTTGGAGTTTGATATGTATATAATATTAGTTGATTTCTCCGCTCTTAACATCTTTCAAAAACATTTTTGATTTTGATTTCTCAGTCTCTTCGGAGACCCAGGTGGCCTGTAATGGGCCTAAGCGACCTTGCGGTTTTAAATCGTAGGCTACTTGTGGCTCTCGGTTTTCAACCAATAGGAAGGGTTGGAGATCTTATATTTCAAATATTTTATATTTTGAGATCTCTTGATTCATTTTGTTATCATGAAGATTTATATCAAATGAATCCATGCTATTTAGTGAAGTGAAATTTGATAAATGATACTTGGTTTTTCTCTTCACTATTTAGTTTGATAGCTTGCATATAGATTTAATTTTATTGTCTACTTAAGATGTATACTTGCAAGTTATAAGGTTTTAGGAAGGCTAATTAGGAAGAAAAGGATTAGTTTGGCAAATTATCATGAATTAGGTATAACTTCAATTGATTCAAAACCTTAGTGTTATACCTCATTGTTTAAGCTAAATCATGTCTCTATATACTCATGATTAGATTTGCATGTAAAATCCTTGTTTTCTCATGAGTAGGTAGAATTATGGCACTTAGGCAAACTTCATTAAATGAAACTTGCCCTAAGTTAGAACTTGTCATTAGAGACATTCCTTTTAAGTCCAAACTAGTTTAATATAGGTAGAGATCTTATTCTTTAAATGTTTCACATCTTAAGATCTCTTAGATTCATTTAGATATCATGAAAACTTTCTAAAAAATGAATCATATCTATCTAGCATAGGTTAAGGTCTTAAATGAAACTTTGCATTGAAACATTTGCTATTTAGTATGTTATCTTGCTAAGTTGGCATATTATTTCATCATGCTACTAATGATGTCCACTTGCAAGTTAAGAAAAATGTAAACATTGAAAGTTATGCTATCTAGAAGAAAATGAAAAAGTTGGGCAAATTTCTAAAAATAAGGTATGATTTTATTTTGCAAAAATCTTTAATATAATAATAATAATAATAATTGAATTTTCATGTTTAATAATGTCTATATGCTCATGATTGATTATGCATGATGAATATTTGATCTTTTATGAGTAGAAAATAATTTGATAAGTTAAACAAATTTCATGATAATCTTGATTAAATGAAACTTGCTCTAGGTTAAAATTCTTGTTAGAGACCTCATTTTAAGTTAAAATTTGATGAACATGTTTAGATACACATATCACATAAGTCTAGAAAGTTAAAATTGAAAATTCTTGTCTAGATGAATATGTGATATCTATAACACTTTAGGGGACTTAAGTTTGAAAAATTTGGTCCAAGTCATCAAACCACAATTGGTATCAATTGACTTGGACATTTGATTTTAAGTTCAAATCTTCATAAACATGTTTAGAAATAAGTATGACATGTTTCCATGCTCTTAAGATGACAAAATTCATATGGATATAGATAAAATGATAATAGATGTTAAGTCTTGCTTACCTCTCTTGAACTATGTTGACCCAAGTCAACAAGATGACTTAAATGTCTCATTTTTAATCCATATTTAAGAAACATGTTTAGATTTACTCATGTTAGGTATTCATAGGTTTAAACTTGAAAAATCATGAGTAAATGTTAAGATTGAAACTTAGCAAGTTTCATGAAAACTAGTCTAGTTTTGAATGAAATCATGCTAAGTTGATATCTTGACTTAATGATAAAATTTTCATTTCAAACTTGACATATACTCTTGACATGATCATCATGTGGTGTCATGAAAGTTTGAATGAAAATTGAAGAAGTTTTAAGAATAACTGAAAATTTCAAAAATACAATTTCAAACTTCAATTGGTATAAATTTTGGTTATTTCAAGAAAATTATAGAAAAATCAATTTTATGTGATTCTTGAAACTACACCTTCATTAAAAAATCTAGTTTCTTAAGTAAAAATTTCAAAACATTTCATCAAGAATCTAATTTATAATGAATTTTTGAAGTTGGATTTCAAAACTCAAAGTATCATCCTTAATTGAAATATCAATCTTCTATACTTTGATTTTTCTTCAAAAACTTCAATAAAAACTCATGTACACCATTTGGATTCTAATTCTAATATCATTCACACATTTTCATGAGTAAAATCATTTCTAGGAATGATTTTGATATTTTGGGTGATAGATAGGATTCATTTGTTTATTTGAAAATAATATAGGATGAAAAATGAACTTTGATTTTTAAATTCATTTTGAGTTCAAATTTGATACATGCATTTCAAATGTCTATTCAATAATTGGTATTAAAATTTTCATCCCACATTTGGTATCAAAATGAGCATTCTATATTTGGTATCAAATCTTTTATCCAAAAATTATTTTCAAAATCATTTGTCAAAAATATAATTTTGATTAAACTTAAAAGGATGATTTTTGAAAACTAGAAGTATAGGTTGACTTAAGTCAACAAAGTAACTTAAAAATCTCATCTTAAGCCCAAACTTAATTCATAGTCTTACATTATCTCATGTTTAATGTCTAGATGCCTAAATATGAGAAAACATGAGTAGATAGCAAATCTTGAGACTCAACACTTTCATTGTTTTCATGCTTATTTCAAATGAAAACGTGACGTGCTAAGTTCCAATTTAGATCAAATGACATTAATTTCACTTCAAACTTGATATACATGATTTAAATGACCATATCTTGATATATTGAAAAGTTTGAATGAAAACAAAAATGTCATGAAAAAGATGAACTATAACATTTGTATCAATTGAGTGCATACATGATTTAGACTTGAATTGTATATATCATTCCTTTCATATCATGTATGATTTAATTTTCCTATTAAGTAGGTGTTTTCTATCCCTTTGGTTGAGATTTTCATGTTGCATGAAAAATCTTTAGAGTCTCAACTTTATGAATCCTTAATTGTGTTTCATCCCTTTAAGTGGATAGTCTCTCTTGCCCTTTTTGATTGATGTCAAAAGGGGGAGATGAGTATGGATAAATGGGGAGAAATGTATAGGTCAAAATGGGGATAAGTATATAAGAAAAAGAGGGAGGAAAATAATAGGAAATCCATGCATATAGATATGGGGAGTTTATCTCATAGATATGCATGTTGATAGGGGGAGAAATCCCTAAGTTGATATCCTTATGCTTTATTGTATATATTTTCTCAAGGATGTTTGTCATCATCAAAAAGGGGGAGATTGTTGGCTTTAGGTTTTCAACCTTAGCCTTAATCTCGATCTTGATGGTTTTGATGATAACAAACATGGAACTAATTACTTCATTGAGAATATCTTTCAGGTTCCATATCGACTAACGTTCGATGTCCTCGATCAGAGAAATCGGAGAAATTGCGAAATCGGAAGGATATTGATCGTCGTGCTTGGGTTCATCGTGGAAGTTTCCCGAAGATCGACGAGTGCACCAAAGTCGCTTGGACGAGTCCAAAGATCAAGTCAAAAGCTCTCCAAGATGATGCTCGTTGAAAGCCGAAACCCGAAAATGAAGCGCGGAAGAAATAGGCTGAAGAAATAACATTCAGCCTAGGTTTGATCGATCGACCGAAGGTAAAAAAGGTAGCAGAGCTACTTTGATCGACCGAGCGGTCGATCAATGGAAGCCCAAAACGGGCAGTAGCTCGGGCGGTCGACCCATCGGTCGATCGACCTGTTGATACCCGCGATGAAAGATCGCGTCGATCGACCGACCTGTATATAAGCCAGAGACGCAAACGGGTCGGTCGACCGACCGACGAGTCGACCGAAGATCGTAGATCACGCGATCTGCATCTGGCGGTCGACCAGTCGATCGACCGACCACAGGGTAAACAGAAGCGGTCAAATGACCGGTCGACCGATGTTTCGATCGACGCTTCGACTGGCGGCCTGTAACGGATAGTTTTCTATCCGTTGAATGTCGTTTCTTCACCTGGGTATAAATACACCCAAGTATGATCCATTTGATCACTCTTCCTGATTTTTACAGAGTTTATTAAGTCATTAAGACGAAGATTTCAAGCCTTTCAAAAGAGTGAATCGCTTGCGCCTGTTCTTCTCGCGATAGTTTCTTCAAGCGCCAATCTTCTTCCTCAACTCAAGATCTAATACTAGTTCAACCTCTTGACGAGTTGAAGGCATCGAAGGCATTGAAAAGAGTAGTTTATTTTGCTTTATATCTTTAGCTCTTTTCGTTGTATTTTAATTGTTATTTGAATATTTTGTTTTAGGTTTGTAGAAGACCATGTGATTAGGTCTTGGTTGTGTAAAGTGGTTACCTGGTATTAGGTGTAAAGCCACTTGTGTAAAGCCACTTGTGTAAACTGAGTGTTTACTAGGATTAGTTTAGTTGTCCCTTAGGGTTGAGGTGGGATAAGTGCTCTCGACAAGAAGACGGAGACTTCCGGGTGTGGAAGTACCTTAGGTCGAGAGTGAGACTTTCCGGTGCAAAGTCCTCGTTTGTAAGGGAAACATAAATTAATCTAGTAAAACTAGTTTGGAAATCCTAAGCGAGGTGCTTAGGTAGTGGAGTAGGCATTGGGGCCGAACCACTATAAAATTATTGTGTTAGCATTGATTTCATTTGTTGTGCTTAATTACTTTATCATTTATCTTGCTTCCGCATCGCATAATTGTAATTCGCCTAAATGAGTTAAGTAATCGATTAAAATCGAATTTAGGTAAATCGTATAGTAAACACACTATTCACCCCCCTCTAGTGTGTCATTTCATCCAACAATTCTCTTGAGTAAGAAAATACATCATTTATCCAATGTTTCATCCTTTAGAAATCATATGAAGAAGAATGATCTTTCTAAGAATACTCATACTCATCATGTTTCATATGTCAAGCATTCAAATGATAGATCTAATGTCCATAGCATAAATAAAAAGAAATTCAATGGACATTATTTTTGTTGTGGTATCTTTGGTCATGCTATTTATGGTTGTGCATTTTAGAAAAATCCAAGTGTAGTTAAGACACTTTGGATTCCTAGGCCAACTCATCCCCAAGGATCCTAAGCCATTTGGGTACCAAAAGTCTCATCTTCTTTTGTAGGGAGAGCTACCACACAAGGATGAATGAGAAGTGGTGTATTGGAGTTGACCATGGACTTGAATGATGAATCCTTCCTTGGTTGCAACTTCAAGTTACCCTGATGCCTTAGGTAAAGTTGGCATCAAAACTCTTCCGGTATCATCTTCCAACTTGCATTGTTTTACTTTAGTTGGAGATTATGATGCTATGCTTAATTGATCTTCGTGCTCTAGAATTGTTTTATGAAATGATTTTTGAATTTGATTTCCTGGTCTCTTTGGAGACCTATGTAGCCTGTAATGGACTCATGCGACCTTGCGGTTTTAAATCGTAGGCTCATTGTGGTCTTTGGGTTTTCAACCAATAGGAAGGGTTGGAGATCTTACTTTTCAAAAAATTCATATTTTGAGATCTGTCGATTCATTTTGGTTTCATGATGATTCTACTTGAAACGAATCTTCCACTATCTAGCTTAGGTTAAAATTCTCAAATGAAGATTTTTATTTTCACCTTCGCTATTAAGTTTGATCGCTTGTATGTAGCTTTGGTTTCACATTCTACTAATAAAGTCTACCTGCAAGTTGAAAATAATAATGGAAGGCTATGCTATCTAAAAGAATTTGGAAAGAAAATGAAAAGTTCGGGAAAATTTCTAAGAATAAGGTATGAGTTCGTTTTTGAAAAATCTTAATATATTCTTGGATATTCATGCTTTTATGATGTCTCTATATACTCATGATTGATGTTGCATGACAAATCCATGAAATTTCTTATTAGAGACCTCATTTTGAGTAAACACCAAATGAACATGTTTAGATACACACATGATATGGTTCTAGATGTTTAATCTTGAAAATTCATGTGTAGATGAACAATGTGATAACAAGATCATTTTAGGGGACTTAATCTTGAAAAGTTTGACCCAAGTCAACAAATTAACTTGGACACTTTATTTTAAGTCCAAACTTCATAAACATGGTTCCATACATTTAGAATGCAAAAATTCATATGAATATGGATTAAATGACATAGAGGTGGTTTCATGAAAATCTCTTTTGAACCAAGTTGACCCAAGTCAACAAATTGACTTGAAGGTCTCATTTTCAATCCATATTTGGGGAACATGTTTAAATTTACTCATGTTAGGTGTCCATAGGATTAAGTTTGAAAAATCATGAGTAAATGATAAGATTGACACTTAGCAAGTTTCATGATAACTAGCTTAGTTTTGAATGAAATCATGTTAGGTTCATATCTTGACTTAAGGATATAATTTTCATTTCAAACTTGACATTCACTCTTTACATGATCATTATATAGCGTCATAAAAGTTTGAATGAAAACTGAACACGTTTTGAGAATAACTGAAAATTACAAAAAATATCATTTCGACTAACAATTGGTATCATTTTCAGTTATTTCTAGAGAAATATAGAAAAATTCCTTTTAATCTGATTCTTGAAACTGCACGTTCACTGAAAAATCTAGTTTCTTAAGTAAAATTTTTGGGAAGTCTCATCAAGAATCTGATTTATAATGGAATTTTGAAGTTGGATTTTAAAAAATGCAAAGTTTCTTCCTTTTAAAAATATCAATCTTTTCGATACTTTGATTTTTCGTCGAAATCTTCAACTGAAATTTGTGCATGCTATTTTTATTTCATTTCTAATATCGTTCTCTCTATTCTTTGAGTAAAATCATTTCTAAAAATGATTTTGATAATTTGAGCGATATCTTGAAAAAATTAGCTTTTAGTTGAAATCAAGATCGATTGAAAAATGGACCTTAAAAATTCATTTTGAGTTCAAACTTGATACATGCATTTCAAATGACCATTCAACGATATATAGATAGTTTGAATAAAAAACGATAACTTTCGAAAAATACCTAAAATTTACGAAAATGCCCTTGTACTTTCAAGAATTTTATGAATTTATAAGAAACTGAGTTTTGACTGATTCTTGAACCTCTAGATTCCTTGTAAAATCTAGTTTGTCCAGTTAAAGTTTCAAAAACATTTGTCAAAAATATGATTTTGTGTGGATTTAAAAGTTTGATTTTTGAAAAACTTGAAGTATAGTTTAACCTAAGTCAACAAAGTGACTTAGAAATTTCATTTTAGGCCCAAACTTGATTCATAGACTTATATTCACTCATGTTTGATGTCTAGATGCTTAAGATAGAGAAAACATGAGTAGATAACAAAACCTGATACTTAGCATTTTCATTTCTTCATGCTTATTTCGAATGAAACTGTGCTAAGTTGAAATTTTGATTAAATGACATTAGTTTCACTTCAAACTTGATATACATTATTTAAATAACCATATCTTGGTATTTTGAAAGTTTGAATGAAATCCAAAAAAAAATGTCATGAAAAAGATATGAGTACATACATACTTGAGATCATACATGATTTAATTTTGAATTCAAATATTTAGTTTTGAACATATCATATATGATTTTGTTTCATATCAAATATTTATTTTTCATCTCTTTGGTTGAGATTGTCATGTTTCATAAAAAAATAACTTTAGAGTCTCAACCTCATGACAGAATATTTGTTTTTCATCACTTTGACTAGATTGACCTTTCTTGACCTTTTTTTTATTGATGTCAAAAGGGGGAGAAAATTATAGATAAAGGGGAGGAAAATATAGGAAGACCATGCATATAGATAGGGGGAGTTTACTTTCATAGATATGCATGTTGATAAGGGGAGAAATCCCTTAGTTGATATCCTCTATGCTTTAATGAATATATTTTCTTAAAGATGTTTGTCATCATCAAAAATGGGGAGATTGTTGGCTTAAGGTTTTCAACCTTGGTCTTAATCTCGATTTTGATGATAATAAACATGGAACTAATATCTCATTGAGAAATCTTTCAGGTTCCATTTCAGTTAGCGTTCGATGTCCTCGATCGAAAATATCGGAAGGACATTGATCGTCGCACTCGAGTTCGTCGTAGAATATCTCGAAAGTCGACGTGTGCACCAAAGACGTATTGGATGAGTCCAAAGATCACATGGAAAGCTCTCCAAGTTGATGCTCGTTGAAAGTCGAAACTCGAAAACGAAGCGCAGAAGAAGAAGGCTGAAAAAAATCAAGTTCAGCCTAGGTTCGGTCGATCGGGCGGTCGACCGAATATAGTTAGAGTATTGGTAGTAGCCTTGTCGGTCGACCGGTCGGTTGATCGAATGTTGCGAAAAAATGGTACTAGCCATTCGGTCGACTCATCGATCGACCGAAGATAGGAAAGAAATCACGTAAAGGCTACGTCGGTCGATCGACCGAAGGTAAAATTAGACAGAGGGTGCATCGGTCGACCAGTTTACAAATCATAAATTGTGCCCTGAGCTTCACTGCGTTGATCGACCGATTGATCAACCGAACTGCAAATCGCAAGGCTCGCGATCTATTCGGTCGACCTATCGATCGATCGGACGATGCGAGTTAAGCACAGAGCGGCTGTAACAGATAGTTTTTCTACCTGTTGAGTTGTCGTTTCTTTGAGAGGTTATAAATATACCTCATCTAACTCCTTTAATCAACTCTTCTCTCACTGATACAGACTTTATTGAGCATTCTAAAGGGAGTTTTGAGCCTTCAAAAGATTGATTGCAGCGCGCCCTAATCTTCCGTCAAAATCCGCTTCAAGCGCACACTCTGTCTCAACTCGGAATTTAATACGAGCTCTACTTCCTGACGAGCTGAAGGTGTCGAAGGCTTGGAAAAGAGCACTGACTCTTGGTTTTATTCTAAGCTCTTTTCATTGTAATTTTAACTGTTCATTTGAACTTGTTTTTCTTGGATTTGAGATTGTGAAGACGACCTAGGTTGTTAGGTCTTGGGTGGAAGTGGTTACCTTATTGTGAAGGTGTAAAGTCACTTGTGTAAACTTAGTTTTACTAGGATTAGTTGAGTTGTCCCTTAGGGTCGAGGTGGAATAGTGCTCTCGGTAAGAAGACGGAGACTTCCGGGTGTGAAAGTGCCTTAGGTCGAGAGTGCGACTCTTCGATTTAAAGTCCTCATTGTAAGGGAAACCAGAATTAATCTAGTAAACCTAGTTTGGAAATCCTAAGCGGGGTGCTTAGGTAGTAGAGTAGGCATTGGGGCCGAACCACTATAAATTTGTGCGTTTTCATTGATATTATATTTGTGCTTAATTGTTTATCTTTCTTCTGCATCCAATCGTAAATTTGCAATTTGCCTAAGTGATCTAAGTAAATGATTAAAATCGGAATTTAGGTGATAAGAATTTAGTTAACACACTATTCACCCCCCCTCTAGTTTAGCCATTTCACCCAACACAGCTGTTGAATGATCAATATCTGAATCGTATATCATCCAAGAAATTTCAATATTCTGCTCATTTTACTTTGAATCGACAGTGCAGACAAGACTTGATCATCTTCTACGTAACGACGACGAGAGAGTTCGACATTCAGATGGACATTTAAATATATTCTGTCACTCTGGTCGTGCTTTTGGTTCTCGTCCATCTTGACACTTAAGCGACGAAGTGTATCATTTGGCACAATTGTACGTATTACTCAATTGGCCAGAGATTGAACAATTCATTGAAATATTCGACATTGAGATGGTGCAAAAATACTCTATTCACAACGATGAAGAATTGGAGAGATTACGAAATCGTGATTTCCCTACTTGGATTCGGGCTTACTGCAAATATCATATATCTAAAATTGATGAAAGAATATTTGAGTTTGTTAGTGGACCGTCGCGACTAGTGTCGTGTTATAGCGGATATTTTGTTAATGGGTATAAATTTCACACAATTGAATATGCAGTTACAAAGAAGATGATGAATATCGGGGTCTGCGTGAAAGGGACAACATATGTTGAATGTGATATGGATTTTTATGGACTGATGGAAGAAGTGATAGAATTACACTACTTCAGCTTGAAATTAGTTATCCTATTTAGATGTCATTGGTTTGATACAACAGAAATGGGCATGAAAGTTCATCCAAAATACAAACTTGTTGAGGTTAATTACAAATCGAAATTGGCAGCAAATGAGCCTTTTATATTGGCATCACAAGCCGAATAAGTATATTACACGAAGTATTCAGCTCGAAATAAAGATAGAGCAGATTGGCATGTAGTTTGTAAGACTAAAGGTAGAGGAAGAATTGATCTGATAGCGGGAGAAAATGAGTCGATACCTGATGTGACAGATGATTTCTATCAATAAGATGATCCTCCTACTGTAGACCGTATTATTCCAATACTCGAGGATGCAGACACAACGTTAGTTCAATTAGAAGTTGAATATATTGATGATGACGATCATGAAGTTGAGGAAGCTGGAGATGAAGAAGATGAAGAAGAGGAAGAATTCGAATACTATTACTCAGATGATGAGGAATAATTAAAAAGTATATCTTCTATTAAATATATCTCTACTATATATATAATCTAATTATATGCTTATTCGACAAATATGTCGGGTCGTGATTATCGTCGGACGAGAGCTTCGAAGTCTCCGATCGGTCAGACTCCAGCACTTCCTCCTACTGCTGATCCTCCTGCCGATGATACTCCTGTTGTTGATCCTCATGTCGCCGAGGCTAGTTCATCGAGATGCAGGCGGCCACGCGGGCCGAACAGGTGGCAACCTTCGCTAGCCACGGAGTCACGTAGACTCATTAGTGTGATTAGGGAGCGGTAATGTATCATGAATTATGAATTATTACAAATTCATTATATCATAATATAATATTAAACTTTATTTTTATTATGCAAGTTCGAGCAGGAGGATGTGTCGAGGACCATATCTTCTACGATCCGATGATACATGCATGGGGCATGGCCCACGTGGTCTCACGTGCCTAGTGAGCATGTCGACATGCTATGGCGCGAGTTTGAGGCACGTATTATTCTTTTTTATACAGGATGATTAATATTGGTACTGATATTATTATTTTGCAGGCTCGCTATACATGGGCTGAGGACTAGAGGTCCTTCATTTACACTGCCCGAGAGGCTATTTCCCGACAGAGGAACAACAACCAGCTGGGGCAGGCCCGATCCCAGGCGATGGCCCGAGCTAGGACCACAAACATCACGGACACTCGGGGATACGACCCCGATTGGATCACTCCGGATATATGGGACCAGCTCGTGGTGTTATGGTCGACGGATCAATGGTAGGAGGCTTCTAGGACTACGACTAGAAATCGCATGTCCGGGGGAGGAGCGCGTCACACCGGTGGCTCAATACCTTAAATTCAATTATATATTTTATTTGTTACTTTGTGTAATAAAATAATGTATTTTTTTTGTAAATATAGACGATGGTGATGGACGACGGGACTGTCCAGCGACCCTCCCCGATGGAGGTGTTTGAGCGGACTCACCGTCGAGGATATGGGATTGGGGAGTACATCGACACCCGCGCTGCAATCATTATGGTAAGTATATTTATTTAAATTATTAGTTATTTATTTATAATTTAAGTTTTAGGAAAAATATGAAACAAAAAATCAAACCCGAGTAGAAGACCTACACTCAGACGGCGATGCAGCGCGGGAGCACCCCCGAGGACTTTGACGCAGGAGCGTGGGTCAAGGCTGCAGGTGGCTGGGACCACGACCGTGTATATGGCTTTGTAAACAGTTGTCATGCGCAAGCCGTGCTCGGGCCACTTGGGGCACCGACCCCTCCGGTCACTGGTGAGCGGTCGTCCACCTCCAAGACTAATTATGATCAGAGTAGTAGGATAAGGATACTGGAGGAGACGGTCGCGCGTCAGAGTGAGATGATGGAGCATCAGAGTCAGATGATGGTGGAGATGCATGCTATGCTATGCAACATCTCAGCTCATACCGGAGCAGGCATCCCTTCGGCATCATCAGATCCATCATCCTCGAGCCAGTCCACGCCGGTGTACACCCAAGCACTCCAGACCCCGCCATATTATGATCCAAACCTTCCTCCACTGTCGTCGTGAGATTTATTATTTTGTTTGGATATTGACTTTGTTACTTGGATACTATACTTGATTGACTTGTTTTGTTTGGATATTGATACGTTAGTTTTGAATTTGAATAATTTTTATATGATTGTGGATAATTATAAACATAAGTATAATTGTTTTGATGTATATCTTGGTGTATCTATGATGTGCATGTTATATATGGGTATATTAATGTATTAATGGGTGTGAGTTATGTATCAGGTTAAATGTATCAATGTATCAATGTATTAATGGAAATTAGAAAATTTAAAATTTTTTAGTTACAGGTTAACTTCATCAGCAACGGCTTTCCCACGGTTGTCCATGGGAAAGTCGTTACTGAAAGTGTATCGTATTTTCTGAGCCGCAACCTCAAAGTCGTTGCTAATGACCTACAACAATGGCTTAGCAACGGGCTTTCACTAACGGCCTTGCCACGGCAACCGGGCCGTTTGCTGATGTATTTATCTACAACGGCCCAGCAGTCGTGGCAGAACCGTGGTAGAACCGTTGCTGATAATGTTATTATCAACAGCCGCTCCGACCGTTATTGATACGTTGCTAACTTATCAGCAACGCGATTTTCTGCCATGACTACGTTGCAACGTGTCGGGCCGTTGCACGCCGTTGCTGATGTCTTTCAACAACGGCTCAGCAATGGTTGGAGCCGTTGCTGATGCTTGTTATTCCAGTAGTGTAAATACCAAGCCATGGGAGTATTTTCTCTATGATATATGATTCCATTGAGCCATTTTTTATCATTGCAAAAGCCTTTCTTGAGCAATTCTTTTGCAAACCCTAGTTCTCATGATACAAATTTGATTTTGCCTTCAAAGCTTTGATCAATTCATCATTGAGGCATCAAGATGAACTATGACTCGTGTTTGGAGCTAAGTATTTGTTGTATTATTTATTTGTTCCATTGTTTGTGTATTTTATGGTTTATTTTAATTGTTTATCAAGTGTATAAACCTAGGTTGCTAGGTTTGATTGAGTTTGTGGTTGCCTTGGTGTTAAGTTGTCCTTAGGTTGAGGTGGGAGAGTGTTCTCGGTAGGAAGACGGGATACTTCCGGGTATGGAAGTGCCTTCGGTTTGAGAGTGTAGACTTTCCGGTGTAAAGTCATCATTTGTAAGGAAACTAATTAATCTAGTTAAACTAGTTTGGAAATCCTAAGCGAGATGCTTAGGTAGTGAAGTAGGCATTGGGGTTGAACTACTATAAATCATTATATTATCATTGCTATCTTTATTTGTGTTTAATTATTTTATTATTGCTTTCGTATTTAGTCGATAAATTGCAATTTGCCTAAGTAATATAAGAAACGATTAAAATCAAAATTAGGCAAAAAGATTTAGTTAATATACTATTCACCCCCCTCTAGTGTAGGCAATTTCACCAACATGGAGGTGATGATACCGCCTGATAATCTCGCGGGGATATTCCTCAGAATGGGTCGAGCCTGACCCGGAGTGGGACTCCAAGGCGGAGGTAATAGAAAATAGAACTTAGGGTACCTGAGGTGTGTCGTCTCTGTATTTATTGCAAGTGGAGGTGATGATGCCGCCCGATAATCTCACGGGGATATTGCTCGGAATGGGTTGAGAGTGATCCCGAAGATGATGAGCTTGTAATGGTGTATCCCTTGTGATAAAGAAGGACATGAATGTCCTTATATAGCCGGGTGGAGCCGTCTGGTCTGGCTCGAGTCAAATTTACAAATTCGATCGGGTGAAGCCCCCGAGCAGAGCTGTCTGGTTCAGCTCGAGTTGGGTTATGGGGCATTGCTGGGTTGATTCCGACCGAACCCAATAGTTCTAGTTCAGTCCATAATCCATAGGGCTTCGTGTAATTTACCCTAATGATAATATTGTTCCATTGGCCCAGGGCACACTACAAATAACTAGCTCGTCTCTAAAACTCTAGTAATATCATTTTATAAACTGATCAAAACCTACATGACTCATTCGTGATTTCTATGATCGCAAGAAATTTTATTGTCAAAAAGGTCCTAGTCGACCAAGGCAGCTCTACTGACATCCTTTTCTACTCCACTTTCGAGAAAATGCAACTAATTGAAGCCTCATTCTCCCCATGCAAAGGAGACTTGATAGGCTTATCGGGAAAAAGAGTTGACGTCCGAGGTGCCATATGGCTAAGGACAACATTCAATTCCCAACTAAAGGCAAAAATGATTGATGTGTAATATCTGGTCATCAACATTCCCAGCCCATACCATATGATTATGGGGCGACCTTCCTTTAGCAATCTGGGAGCCATTGTATCAACTTCTCATCTAGCACTAAATTTTTTTGTTTCAGAGACGGAAGTAGACGTGCTCCACGCCGATCAAAAGGAGGCTCGACGGTGCAATAAGGAATAACTCAAGCAAAGGGTGGCTGAGCCAAAGAAAAAACCTAACGACCCGCCAAGCCAGGCACCTTCCACGACCCTAGTTGAACAATCGGCACGAATCCTCGAGCAAGGCCCAGGCCGAGACACGCGAAAATGACCCCGACCCGATGCTTAAGAGATGACTCAAGTCGTACGCCAATTGGCCCAGCAGGCACAAATAAAGCTCAAACATAGCACTTTCCTCTACACACCATTTCTTTTTAGTATTTAATAAAATTGCATTTCTCACATTGTGTGTACTCAAGAACTCTACGGCTATCTTGTTGCTTCAACAAATACTTCACTATTCAAAACTTACTTGACCCCTCGCGTGTGCACGCTCCTCGGCGAGCTCGGATTGAACCCCCGGGGCAGTCCACGGTGCCCAGAGCCGCTACTTCCGGCCTCAGAGCCCTTACACGATTAGGACTCAGTTTTCACCAGCTTGGCTTGTTGGTCGTCATGTCATTACTTTCGGCCTTAGAGACCTTGCTAGATCCTTCGCGCACGACCCTACCTTACGCTCCTCGACGAGCTTGACTTAAACCCCCGAGTGCGGTCCTCAACCCCAGAGCCGCTACTTTCGGCCTCAAAGCCCTTACTCGATCCCTCGCGTGTGGTCCAACCTTACGCTCCTCGACGAGCTCGGCTTGAACCCCCGAATGTGGTCCTCGACCCCCATAGTCGCTAATTTTGGCCTAAGAGCCCTTACACGACCAAGACTCGATTTTCACCATCTTGGCTCGTTGTCCATTGCGTCATTACTTCCGGCCTTAGAGCTCTTATCCAATCCATCATGCACGGTCCTACCTTACGCTCCTCGACGACCTCGGCTTGAACCCTCGAGTGCGGTCCTTGGCCCCTAGAGCCGCTACTTTCTGCCTCAGAGCCCTTACTCGATCCCTCGTGCGCGGTCCTACCTTATGCTCCTCGACGAGCTTGGCTTAAATAGGCCCGACAAATCATGTCGTGCCGGATTTATCGGGCTGGCTTGGCCCGGACCGAAATTCTTTTTGGTTCGGCCCGACCCGACACGAAAAAATAGCGTGTCGGGTCGGCACAGCCGTTAGCCCGAAAATGATTAGGATTTTAGAATTGAGTTATTAGAATTATAATTTTGAGTAGATAACTCAATGAGTATTATTAACGGGTCAAAAAAATGCTAAAACTCATATTTGTTATCGGGCTATCGGGCTGGTACAGCCCGATAGCACTAGGCCCGGCCCGACCCGATAAGTGTTCGGACCATATCGAGCCGACCCAAAATTAGCCCGAACCTGATAAGAACCGGCCCGAACATGATTTTATTGGGCCAGGCTAGGCCAGGCTAGGCCAGGCTATCGGGTCGGGCCGGTAATTGTCAAGTCTAGGCTTAAACCCCTAGTGCGGTCCTCAGCCTCAGAGCCGCTACTTCCAGCCTCAGAGCCCTTACTCGATCCTTCACACGCAGTCCAACCTTACACTCCTCGGCGAGATCGGCTTGAACCCCTAAGTGTGATCCTCGGCCCCCAAAGTCACTATATCTAACCTCAGAGCTCTTACACGACCAGGATTGTTGGCTGAAGGTTTTCAACATTGGTCTTAATCTCGGTTTTGATGATAACAAATATGGAACTAATAATTTTATGGAGAAATATTTTCAGATTCCATATCCCCAATCGAAGAAATTAGCAAGGACGTTCATCGATGCTTGGGATTCATCGGGAAGGTTTAGTCTACGTCTAGAGTGCCTATATTATATGTATATCCTTTGTATGGTGCAAAGAAACCCAAAAACCGAAACACGAATCCCAAAACATGAAAATTAGGAAGAAAAAAAAAGGCTCAAATATTCTCTAAGCCTAGGGAGCTCCTTGTAGGGCTACATGATTTAAACTTTTTCTTGGCACCAAAAGTCTCGATAATTATTCCTTAGGTAGAAACAAGTGAAAAACCTATTTTTAAGAAAATTTTGAAAATATTTAACCTATCCATATTTGACCCAAGAGATTATAAAATTTTTGATTTTCGTATTTTTTTAGATATTTTTATTGAATCCAAATTGGGGATAATCCTTATTTAACATTTATGTTTTAAAGTTAATAATTTAAAGTTGAGAAATGTTAAAATAAGACTTGTGAAGAATCAAGAAACTAGAGAAATCAACAACCTGTTGTAGAATTATCGGTCGAATCTCGGCCAATCCTCGGTCGACCGACGATCGATTGAGGATCGCCGAAAGGGTTTTGGAAATTTTCTAGAACATGTTCGATTGACCGTCGACCGAATCTTGACCGCTCGGGGGTCGCCCGACGGTCGACTGAAAGTCCCAACATGTCTTTTTAGATCCGTTGAATGACTTTTTGAGCCCCTACCATTGGGATCTCTATATAAGCTCCCAAGAGAGACTTCCTTACACCATTAACATTTCATTGAGCCATTCTAAGATTATTTCCAAGCTTTCATTGAGACAATTCATCTAAACCGTAGCTTGAAGCCAAAAAACCTTGATTGGGCCTTGTCTTCATTATTTGATCATCAAAGGCATCAAGAGGAAGCCAGGATTCATTGTTGGAGCTAAGTATTTGTGTTGTTGTATTTATAGCTCCATTTACTTATATTTTTGTGGTTTACTTTATTGTACTTAAGCTTGTGATAACCTATAGTGCTAGGTTAGTGTATTAGGTGGTTGCCTTTGTGTTTGAGGCATAAATCCACCGGTGTAGCTTGATTTACTTGGATTAGTGATTGTTGTCCTTTAGGATTTGAGGTGGAAGAGTACTATTGGTAAGAAGACGGAGACTTCCGAGTGTGGAAGTGCATTAGGTGTGAGAGCGGAGACTCTTCAAGTAAAAGGTCATCATTGTAAGGGAAACATTCATATTCTAGTAAAGTTAAATTTGAAAATCCTAAGCGGGGGTGCTTAGGTAGTGGAGTAAGCAATGGGGCCGAACCACTATAAATAATCTTATTTGTATTGCCTCTACTTGTGTTTGCTTAATTGGCATATTTACTTTGTTTCCACTTACTACTCAATTTGTGAATTGCCTAAGTAACTTGAGAATTGATTAAAATTGGATTTAGGCTTTATTTTTAATAAACACACTATTGACCCCATCTAGTGTAACTCATTCAACTTACAAGGACCCTGTTTTCACCAACCTGACTCGTTGGCCATCGCGTCATTCCGGCCTTAAAGCCCTTACACTAGGACTCGATTTCACCAGCCTGGCTCATTGGTCATCGCGCCATTACTTTCGGCCTCAGAGCTCTTAC
Organism: Canna indica; assembly: GCA_034359265.1. NCBI lineage: Eukaryota > Viridiplantae > Streptophyta > Magnoliopsida > Zingiberales > Cannaceae > Canna > Canna indica. Next base: position 21,838,642 of record CP136892.1, read on the forward strand.
TCGATCCCTCGTGCACGATCCTGCATTACACTCTTCGACGAGCTCGGCTTAAACCCCCAGAGTGCAGTCCTGAGTCCCAGAGCCACTACTTCTAGCCTCAAAGCCCTTACTCAATCCCTCACACGCGGTCCTGCCTTGCGCTCCTCGGCGAGCTTGGCTTGAACCCCCCCTGAGTGCGGTCCTCGGCCCCAAAGCCATTACTATCGGCCTCACAGCCCTTACTCGATCCCTCGCGTGCGGTCCAACCTTACGCTCCTCGGTGAGCTCGGCTTGAACCCTCGAGTGCGGTCCTCAGCCCCAAAGCCACTATTTCCGACCTTAGAGCCCTTACTCGATACCTCGCTCGTAGTCCTATCTTACACTCCTCGTCGAGCTCGACTTGAACCCTCGAGTGCGGTCCTCGACCCCATAGCCGCTACTTCCAGCCTCAGAGCTCTTACATGACTTGGACTCAATTTCACCAGCTTGGTTCATTGGCCATCGCGCCACTACTTTCGGCCTTAGAGCCCTTACTCAATCACTCGTGCACGGTCCTATTGTATGCTCCTCGACGAGCTCGTCTTGAACCCCCGAGTGTGGTTGTCACCCCCCAGAGCCACTACTTTCGGCCTTGGAGTCATGCATGGATCCTTGTCCAATCCTACTTTACGCTCCTCGATGAGTTCGACATGATTCCCCGAACGCGGACCTCGGCCCCTCAAAGCCACTTCTTCTAATTTTAGAATTCTTACACGACTAAAGACTTATTTTTGGAAACAACTTGACTTGTCAATCACCGGTATAGGTAGCCCGAGACAACATCAAACACCACTATATGAGGCCTGACCTCAAGAAAAGAACTCATTTTCAAAAAAGAGTAAATGCCACTAACATGAGGAATACCCTTCAACTAAGGACAGAGCACAAGAAAACATGCATAAATAAAAACCCAGAGGCATAAACATAAGCCCACAAAGGAGCAATTGTCAAATACTTCAACATCCCTCAAAGGGGAAACAATTCACCATAAATAGTTATCGAGCTGGCCCACACATGAGTGACCAAAACCTAACATTTACTACAGGGGTCACATCAACCTTGGCGGACATGGTGGGAGCACCCCTCCCCGGAACATTATCGCCCATTGGAGAAAATGAGCATTGTCCTGGAGATGCAGCTGAAGATCCCTCTCCAAACAACTAAGAAAAATCCTCCTATGTAATACTCGCATTTTTTTAATGAAATTCTATTTTATGTGTTTGCGGGAAGATTCAGAGGCACATCGGAGCGGGCCGAGGAACTGATTTAATTTTGATATTTATGATGTTGAGTTCGAGTCGGGCTCCAGTCGAGTCCGAGGGTTCAACTGGAACCCAATTTGGATGAGTATAGGTGCATTTGAGTTCAACTTAAGTGAGGGGGGCAATTTGGTCTTTTGTAAAAACAAAATAAAATTTAACCCCAGCGATCGTACGACTCCAGTAGAGCTGCACCGACGTCGAGGCTTAGAGAGAGGCGATTCTTGCTTCCTTTTGGTGGGAGTTCTCCTCGCCGTCGATGGAGATCGGAGTCGCGAGGTCTCACTTCCATCATCTCCCTTCCTTCTTCTTCATCTAGGTGAGTGATTTTTATTTTCTAGGCTTAGGATGAGCTCTTGTTGGTCGATCCTTATTGTTGGGTCAATCCAGATTTCTATTGCGTCTTTCTCTACAAATACTCGATGCTTATGATTTGGAGATTTATTGAATCAATGTGTTTCCCCGTAGGATAAAGAATTTGTATGATTTACCCTAGGATTAGGGGCCAGCCGGTTAGGGTATTCAAGAGGAGAGGTCATGCCAAGATTTTCATCTTCTTCTTGACTTAGAATGTGATTCTCTATCAATTGGTACTGTACGAATGGGTGGTGATGCTCGGTTGAGAGGAGTTATGCTAGGGCAACCCCTATAACCTAAGGTGCTGGCCGGGTAGGGGTGTTAGGGAAAAGGAGATAGGCCAAAGTTTATATTGCTTATTCATCCCCATTGTCATATTATCGTATCTCCTCATTTCGAATTTTATTGTGAGGCGCACATCACCCTTAGGTGCGATCAAACTAGAGTAGCCCTAGGGTAACCCTAGGCCGGCTAGGTAAAGAGGGATGATTCTAGGACTTATATATACTCGGGTTGGGAAAAGAATTAGTGAATGGGGTTAGAGTGAGATTTTTGAAATCAGAGGATGGAAACCTAGGGCCATGCGGCTGCCCTTCATGAGTGAGAAGGGGGTTTGCTAGGGTCATCTCTCCATAGAACTTATAAATTTTTCGATGATTAGGCTTCTTTGTAGTCATGTAATGCTCGCTGGAAACTATTATTATAGCAGAGAAATTTAGGCTAAAATTTATAGACTTGTAGATGTTTAATTCTGGTTTTTTTTTTTCATTATGATGTGTGTTGAAATCTGGAATTTTATAGTATGATTCAGAATGCTAAAATCTGAGATTTTATAGCATGATAAGGTAGGCTGAAATTTGATGTTGTGGTATGATAATGCATGCATAATTATAAGTATAGATGTAGAATTTTATTAGAGTGTACATACTGAAATTATTTGTACACGATGGAATTATTTTATACATGCTGAAATTATTTGTAAATGTTGAAATTATTTTATACATGCTGAAATTAATCGAATACATGTAGAAATTTCTATTTGGGTGATAAACTATAGAGTCGAGATGTTGGGCCCAAGAGAGGGTTGGGTTGGGGCGCGTAGGGGCGTACCCGAGTTGTCGGCATGAATTCTAAATCACCCGAGAGATATTTTATGTACATGTGTGTACTGCGTAGTAACATTGATTGTGTTTGTGCTTGTGGATGAGCGATGATCGGGCCGAGAAGCGCACCAGCTTGACAAGATTCCGCCAGTGAGCCACGCTAACGAGGGACCCGACTGGCATTGGTTGGAGGTAGGGCTGAGTTCAGGCCGGGACGGGCATGGATTTGGTATGTCCTGATCCCATCCCGATTTTGAGTCGGGACATAAATATGTGCCCCCAATCTCGGTCTCGAATATGAAGCATCCTAATTTTGATCTGTTCCGAAAAATTCTGGACGGGATCGGGATATCCCGAATTTATTAATATTAATTTTTCCTACAAAATAAAAATAGTATCTACATTATATAATTAATAGTGCATTGTATTAATGATGTCCCAAAAAATTAATATTACATAATCAATATTATATAATCATAAACCGGGTCGGGTCGGGCCAGGACAATCCCATTTTTGTTAATGTTGTTCCGATCCCATCCCGATTTTTAACCGGGACGAACATAGTCGTCTCGATCCCGTCCCAATTCGATTTTTCCCAAATTTTCAGGTCGGGTCGGCCGGGACATCCCGACCCGTGCTCACCTCTAGTTAGAGGGCTATTCCCAACCAGATGGGGGGCACCGAAACTAGTAGGCCATCCTAGTTCACAGGGCCCGGGCGGGAAGCTCGTTAGATAGTTATTCTAGCGACCGACTCATGTGCTTGCTATAGCTTGGATATTTTGGGCCAGCATAGGCCGTGTGATTATAGTGCGTCTACGGACGAGTTATTGGATGGATACTTTTCTTTACATGTTATATTTTAGAACTTCATGTATATAATTTATGCCTAATTTAATTATGCTCAAGGTAGCTTGGAGAGGACTCGGGTAGAGGCACTCACTGAGTTCCTTTGGAACTCACCACTTTATTTTTTGTTGTTGTTTTGCAAATCCTAACCAGTGAGGTACGACAGTGTCGGTATGATGCGGCTGGGAGAGCAAGCTTACATTGTAGATCTCATGGAGAGTTTAGTCGTAGTCGAGTAGTAGAGTCATTTTTGTTTATGCATTCGAAGTTGCGGTTTTCATAAACTTGTAAAATTGCATAGTATGTGTGTTCATTGGTAGGCTTCGGAGTACGACCACGTACTCTGGCCGGTCACGTGACTTTGTAAATCGGGGCGTGACATCCTCAGCCTCGGGATTCACCATGACACTATCGCTTACTTTCTTGAGAAAGTCGACCCCAAAAAAATTGACACCGGGAGCAAAGAACATAGCTTGCTCTATCGCTTTTTTGAAACCCTCAATATACATCACGAGGGTAGCATCCCGAAGGCATTTCGTCTCGTCCTCAAGGCCACGCTTTACCAAATTGCACTTTTTTGCCTCGACCTTGGCTTCTTTAGTCTTAGTCTTCAAACGAGAACCTTCCGCCACCGCTGCGGCAAGATCAAGGTAGAAAATTTCTAGCTCTGCTCTGGACTTGCTTTCCACCTCCGTTATCCGAGCAGCAGACTCGGAGACAACAACATTCAAGCACGTGACTTCATCAATTTTCACCTCCAAGGCCTTTTCCACTTCGATCAACTTGAGCTTCGATGGTTTAACCTCCCGAGACCGAACCTCGGGTTCCCTCGATATGGACTCCCTTAGTCTGCTCATCAGATTTGATATCTGAAGCTGGATAAACTCTCATGGTTCCACCCCCTAAGGAAAGTCTGTTTGATCGCTAAAATAGATATGTTTGCCCTCGTGTGGGGTCAAAATTGGCTGTCGAATTCTCAATGGCACCCCATCCACTGTTGTCGCCTCCAGCGACATGGACTCATCACATGATGAACGAGTAGCCGCCTGAGGAGGCAAGTTTCCATCGGTACATCTAGCCCTATTTCGATGTCTCAAAGGCGAGTCAGGGGGAGTTGGAGAGTCTGAAGATGCCGACAACTTAGCCGCCTCTAGGACCCAAGCCCTCGAGACTCCTGGAGTTCGAGATCCCAAAGTGGTGAAGCCCTCATGGGCTTTAGCAAACTATCGACTAGCGGGTTCTTCCCCTTCCTGCTCAGAGCATTCCTCTGCATGGATCTCTGCCAATTGAGCAAGAATGCTTGGCGTCTTCAGCAATGAAGACATCTCACCTGTATACCAAAAAAATTTAGATCGACATACCTTGAACAAACAAGGCAGTAGCACCTATATACTTCCTCAAAATACAAAATTGACTGAAGCTCTGACCTCCAAGACAGAGGGAACTCCTCGAGCTAGAAGGGTTTCGCTAGGAGAATGGCCAAATGTCCTCCCACGACCTCACCCTGAAGAAATGAGTCTTAAAGTTCTTATACACACTTAAGAGTTTCCTCCCGGGAGTACCATCAAAGGACACCCATAGTCCCTTCTAAGTCCCCTTCGTTTGAAAAAGGGAGAAAAATACGAAAATATTCAACTTAAACCCAAGACAGTCCATTCTGATCTCGAAATAGCGGACGAGCGCCCAGCTGTTCCAGTGCAACTGAGTTGATCACAAAAAAACGAGGACAAATCAGTACAAGTCTACTAACATAAGGTCAATACAAACGGAATAAAAACTAAAGTAGAGAATCAAAAGACTCACCGGAGAAAAAGTAACAACAAAAGTAGAAGGTGTCACTGGCGAAAACCTTCGAAGAACAGACACTGAATACCGAAAGCGCGAGAAAGGTTCGAAACGAGGAAGGGAAGGGCCACTTTATAGGCCAAGGAATGATAACCTCTCCACCAAACGACCAACGGTCATGTCATGATTAAATCCGAACTGACCAGCTCAACAATTGATGGTTTCCTTGAAACCCCCAAGACACGAGCGGATACTTTCTCCACCATGATTCCTCCTCCAAATCGAGGAGGCAAGCACCAATAAAAAACTATCACGCAAGACAAAGGGATCTCCATTATCAAACCGCCATGCTAGATGCGGAAGTCGAGAAGACACAAAACTGACATGACAAAGATACATCGATCTGATTCACTCCAAGTCAAGACAAGGTTGCCACATGCCAACCCAGGAGCCAAGCTCGGCCTCTATGGTTGCTTGCTCCCACTCGACCTCTATGGTCGTCTACTCCAACCCGGCCTCTACGGTCGCCTGCTCTAACTCGGCATTTTTACGATCGTCTGCTCCAACTCGGCCTCTACGGTTGCTTGATCCAGCTCGGCCTCTACGATCGCTTAATCTAGCTCGACCTCTATGGTCGTTTGCTCCCACTCGACCTCTACGGTAGAGCTGACAATATATGGCCCAACCCGATAGCCCGAAAAAATATCGGGTTCAAGCCGTTCCTTATCGAGCTCGGGCAATTATCGGGCCGGGCCGGGCCAGGCTAGGCGGTGTAGGCTTGGCCCGGCCCGATAAAGATTTGCACATTATCAAAAAATATCGGGCTATCGAACCCGAATCGGCCCGATAGCCTGATTATAATGGCACGATTCTGGCCCAATAGCATGATTTGGGCCCGATAAACAGTTTGGGCTCGATAACTCAATTTTTATTTTTGTGTTATCGGGCTAAACGGGTTGTGCCGTGTCGGCCCATTATTTTTTCGTGCCGGGCTGGGTCACAGATTCCAGGCCTAAATTTTTATCGGGCCGGGTCGGGTCATGCACAAAAATTTTTGGGCCGATTCGGCATGAATTTCCACCCCTACTCTACGATCGCCTGCTCGACCTCTACGACCGCCTGCTCCAGCTCAACCTCTACGGTCACCTGCTCCAGCTCGGCCTTTGCGGTCACTTGATCTAGCTCGATCTTTATAGTCACTCAATACAACTAGACATATGCGATGGCTAGGAACAACACTGCAAAATATTTCTAGAAATTCCTCAAAGTCACAGAAAAATTGAAGTCGGGAAGCTAAATAGAGCTCGACGCACAGTTCTTTAGACTTCGTCCGAGTTCGAGGGTTGTGGACTAGACTAATACAATTGGACTCGGTCGGGTTAGACCCAGCAGCACCTTACAACCCAACTCGAGCCAGACCAAGTGGCTCCGCCCGGGAGCTCCACCTGGCCATACAAGGACATCCACGTCCTTCTTTATCATGAGAGATACACCATTACAGGATCGTTATCTCGGAGATCAGCCTCGACCCATTCTGAGCAATATTCTCATAATATTCTCACAATCTCTGTCCTGCTTGCTTGATCAAGCGATTGAACATGGCAAATTCAAACCTTTTAAGATTTGTAATACTGTGAAAATCAGTCACCTCATGTTTGCCAATGACATTCTCCTTACTTTTAAAGCGATCAAACAGAGTATAAACACTGTCAAACATATTTTTGAGGTTTATGAGAAATTCATTGGTGAATCTGTTAACCTAAGCAAGTCCGAAATTTTCTTCCCAAAATCTGCATCTCGAGATACTATATTCGATGTTTGTATTTTTCTCAATATGAGGACTAGTAACTTTTCTTTCAAATACTTGCGGATTATGATTGCCCCAAGATGTTCCCTTTTGTATTTCTACAATTTTCTGCTGGACCAAATTAAGGCCAAACTCAGTTCTTGGCACTCCAACTATCTCTCCCAACTAGTCGTGTTGTTCTTATCAATGTAGTCTTGAACTCCATTCTACTTCACTCACTCGTTGCCACTTGGGTCTCTCCTTCTTTTATCGATAACATGGAACAGGAATTTTCTTTGGTCAGGGTCCTATGGGCGCCATGCCATTCACCACATTGGCTGGGATGTAGTGACTCTTCTCAAAGCTTTGGGTGGCCTTGGTATTCATGACTTATCCAAGAAATGTCTTGCTCTTCGAGCTAAATGGATCCTTAAGGTACTATCTAAATCATATGCTCTCTCTTTGTTTTACTTTAGTTTCCACCAAGTATAATGACTTGAAAAATAATTCTGGTTCTGTTATTTATTGCTCTTGGAGTTGAAAACTTTTTAAATATGTATGTATTGTAATTATCATGCATGTATGTATTGATACGTTTGTCCCGGTGCTAGCTGAATCCATATTTATGTTACAGTTGTATTTGCTCCCCGGAGATGACAAATACATTTGGAAGGATAGCGGGGGGCGGGGGGCGGGGGGGGAGGCGGCAGTGTTATTGCTAAGGTCGCTTATAAATACCTTAGAAGCCATGACCAGCTAGTAGAATCTATCTCTCCTCTCTAGAAATTAAGGAATGCTCCCAAAGTTAAGATCTTATGTTGGGAACTCTTACACTTGTGACTTCCCACCTACGATCGTTTCATCACATGGGGCTTTCTAGCTCCAATTCCCGTCTTTTTTGTTCCAAATCTTCTGAGTCGATTGATCATTTTTTTAATTGCTACCTTTTCTCATAAGAAGTTTAGAGTCTCCTCTCCACTAAAACTAGGTTTAACTTCTCTGACTGCTCCTCTTAGGTCTCGGGTAATTGGTTATCTTCCTCTTTCTCTCTCTTTGAGGGCTCCATCTCTGCGCACTCTATTATAGCGAATACTTGCTGGTTCATCTAGCATGCTAGGAATTTATTGCTGCATGAAGCTACGCAGCGTGTCCCCTCATCTCTTGTGACTTAATTTCTAGCGTTTATCCGTTCATACTGGTCTCATTCTCAGTCTGAGGGTACATGCAAAAATACATGTACACTTGTAAGGTGGATTCCTTCGGCACCGAATATACTTAAAATGAATTGTGATGCTTCGTTTGCCGATTTTATGTCTGAGTGCTACTAGCTTATTTTATCCATGGGGATTCAATACTTGCTTTAAAAACTTTAGCCACACGTGAAGGTATTAATTATGTTATTTAAAATGCTCTCTCACCTTTTGTTATGGAAAGTAATTCTAAAATTTTATTTACGACTTTACGTGCTGATGCGCGTGCCCCCTCAACGGAAAATTACCTCCATAGTTTATGATATTTTGTACTTGAAGAGTCATTGTAATTGTGTTGGTTTCATGATTTGCTTAAAAGGAGGAAAACAAAACTGTACTCATTGGGCAGCAATAAAGATGATTTAATTTGGTCCCCTGTCTGATCTACTGAGTTAAAGATTATTTTGTTATTTTTTTTTGGCGCCGGCACTAGCCTGAGTTAAAGATTATTGGTTAAAGAAATTCATTCTACGTACTGCTGTGCAAACCCCCCTGAATTCTTGTAATGAATATGGACTATAGTACGAAAGTTCTATCGATTCAAAGAAATTTTTTTATTAAATTCCGAGAAGATCCCAATAGATTTCAAAAATATTTTACACGCACATTTATTGCTGCCCATCATCATATCATCAAGTCAGAGATATCGAACACAAACCGAAGCAGCAATAAGTCAAATCCATCTTAATTCTTTACTATTCACTGCCGACTAAATTCCAAAAGCCACGAGGATTTATCTGAAATATACCTGTGTCAACGTGAATCCACCACCCCAAACGGGAAAGCAAGATGCAGTGCGTCAAGATTCGTGCTCCGTAATCTTCACGCTTACCAATGCCGTTCTTGATCCGAGAGAGGCGAGACAGCCAATTCATTCCTCACGTGCTCTCCACGCATTCCTCGCCGCGTTATTGGATCGCTCCCCACTGCATCCATATTCCTAGATTAAAAAAAGAAGAAAATAGTCACGGTTAGCGTTTTATTACTCCAGTAATATATAAAATTATATTTGGCTCACGTTTATTTCAAGAAATAATGGAATCCGAACGCGGTGGTTGAACGAGATCCAATGAAGGAATTTAAGGCTCATGGAAGTGGGCAAGTGTTGGAGGAAAGCAATCCAGTTTTGATCACGAGCAACTCACGTGCTCGACTCCATTAATTGACCCACTACTGACACAGTAAGCTTGCATTGCGGTTGACGTGCAAATATTTAATGGTCCATGCACGTATATTTTTTACAGTGACAGCTACTACGCTTCAAACCCTAACTCTGCAGCCATGCATGTTTATATATACGAGAAGAGATCGATATTGAGTGCAAGGTGGAGAACCCAAGCCATGGCCGCGGCCAGCCGTCGATTCTGCGCTCTGCTGCTCGTGGCGACGGTGGCCTCGTCCTTCTTCACGCTGGGCTCGGCGGAGGACTACGCCGGCGTGGTCAGGAGTCACTTCATGGGGCTGAGCCCTAGGGCGGGGAGCCGGCTCCTGGCGGCGGAGGCGGCGGTGAAGAAGGGGGACCAGTGCGATCCGTCGGCGAGAGCGAACGCCTGCCCGGGGATTCCGGCGAAGGACGGGACGCAGCTGCTGTACTGCTGCAAGAACCACTGCCGGAATGTGCTGTCGGACCGGAACAATTGCGGCCAGTGCGGGAACAAGTGCGGGTTCGGGGAGCTCTGCTGCGCGGGGAAGTGCACGGCGGTGGCCTACGACATCAACAGCTGCGGCGAGTGCGGCGCGGTGTGCGCGCCGGGGCTGCGGTGCGAGTACGGGGCGTGTGGGTACGCCTGAAGCGGAGGTGTAGAGTTTGATTACAATTTACAAGGTGATGGAATTTGTGGACATGATATATTTCTTTCTTTATTTCTTTTTATATTTAGAGTGAGATTTAATCAATAAGGGCAAAGCTCTTGCTCCCTGTTTACTTAATGTTGTTTTAATTTTACCCTTTTCCCCTATTTTTCAGTAATTATATATTATTTCGTTCTGATCAAGTTTATATAATATATAGTGCATATTTTGTTTTTCTACCCATTTTCATGGGAAGTTAAATGTGAATATATTTTCATTATAGCATCTTTTTTAAATTAGTTGTGTTCTTCAAAATAATTGTTTTTTTTTCTTAATTAAAGAGAAAAAAATCTGCTAGATGGTGTACATTGATCAGTTTAAATAGCATCAATCAAAATTGAAACAAGATCTTATGTGGTATGATTTGAATCTTCGATCGATGTGACGAGAAATTAAACTTCAGGTATATTTCCACGACGTGATGGCTAATATAAATGTGCATGAATATAAAAAGATAATTAGAAATGTGCATGAATTCAATCATAACATATATATAATTTATAAAAAATTACATCAATTCATAAATGGTATAACAATGTACGGACGTGACAGTAATTTATTGGTAGGATATAAATATTGAACATGGCGACGGATCGTTATTAAGTAATTTTCCTAAATAAAAATATGAAAATTTAAAAATTTAAAAATTAAAATATAATATTTGAAAATTTTAAAATCAGAATTAAATTAAAAAAATACCAAAAATACTTGTATGAAAACTATTTAAAACGATCATTTTGAATATGAAAAATCATCCTAAAATTCTCAAAAAATCGTAATAAATCTAAATTAGTGAATGGAATTTTTAATAATTTTTAGAATTTTAAAATATATTTTAATAGTTAAAATAGTCACTTGAAACTCTTGAAAATAGTCATTTGATCATGAAAATATATTTTAATTTTTTTTAAAAATTATTAAAAAATTTATTCATTAATTTAAAATTATTTTAATTTTTTGAAGATTTTAGAATATATTTTTGTAATCAAAATGATCACTTTGAATAGTTTTAGTATAAGAGTATTTTGTGTATTTTTTGAATTTGATGTTGATTTTGAAAATTTCAGGTACTATATTCTAATTTTGAAAATTTTGAATGATCTTTATTTTGTGTACTAATTAACAATTTAACATTAATTTAGATAAATGATATGGTTTTAAAATATATTATCTTATTTGATGAAAAAATATATAGATTGCCATATTCCTACACTATTTCGGAATTATGAAGTCCCTTCTACTAATTAATTCAAAATTTATATATTAATGCGTCTCAATATTTTCTTGTCAATTTTAATTACTAGCAAATTATATGGATGCATAGCTATTGAAATTAAAAATGATGAAATCCATTAGTAAGAGCTTTCAATATGTACTTCATTTTGAAGTCATATTTTTTTTACCTTTCTATTTTTTAAATATTTATTATCAAAGAAAAAAAGGTGTATTATTAAAGGAGAAATCTAGACCGGACAATCCAGCACAAGAATTATTCTGCAGGTCTCATTGTTGAACGGGTGCCAAAATTCTGAAATTAACCCTTCGAACTCGAGCCTGAGTTAATAACAAGCTAATTGATTGTTTGATTTCTAAATAACTCATCATCCAAGGGGTGGAAGATTCGAGTTTTGTGCATAATATTTATGTCTCTATAGATCAATTATGTTATAGTGTCTCTATGGGTTCATTCGTTTCACATAATTTTAAGGTACAACACTGGATAACACCCGTTGTCTCGTATTTGTTTGCAAAAATATACAATGAATAGGATAAGAGTAATGTCTTGGTACAGTACATCAGGCTCATTTTCTTGTTACTTTGGTATAAGAATATTGAAAATGATAACAATATTCTTTTTCATATATATTTTTAATATATGTATATAAAAAAATATTCGATTTTTCCAAAATGAGTATATTTACATTTAAAGAAAGTATATTTGGATTAAAAGATAATATATTTAGATAGAAAATGAGTATATTTATATACTTAAAGAAAAATATTTGGATCAAAAGAAAGCATATTTAAATAGAAAATGGTATATCTATATATTTAAAGAGAATATATTTGGATCAAAAGAAAGTATATTTAAACATTATATATATATATATATATATATATATATATATATATATATATATATATAATATTTGGATCAAAATTATTCTTTAGTCGAATAAAACACTATGATTATGCATACTTATTATGTAATTAGGTATACTCACTATATTAGCAGGTGTACTTAGTATGTGAGGCGGTGTGGTCGCATTATCGATGAAGCTAAGACCTTCATGTCACAACATATTAGTTAATTAATCTACTTGTGATATTATTGTAATAGAACATATTAATTGGATTTATAATTATTATGCTAATTAAGATGAATATTTAATAATAATAATATGATATAATATGATATTCTTTATAGATGAAATGAACAAGAAATAATGTAAAGAGTATTTTTGTCAAATTGCCTTGTCTTGTGTTATGATAATACGAAACGAACATAAGATAGTACTAAAATTGATGTCCAGTACCGTGCGAAATGAACATGTAATTATTTCTTATGCTGTCATGTACAATCTTATACTGTACCGACTAGTTTTGTTCTGTATTAGACAGTTTGCGAAACGAACGAACCCTATAGATCGATTATGTTATAGTGACGTTCTGTATATAGCTTCCTACTAAATTATATATGCTTCCCACTAAATTATACATACCATTAAACTAATTAATGAAGCAATTTAAAAGAAAGAAAGAATATAGTGATAAGAAATTAAGTTTTAATTTTTCTTCTGGTTTTATGCAATTGCAGATCAAACAATCATAAACTTAATTTAATTAACATTTAAATTAATTAATAATCTTTAAATTTATTATTTTGTTTAAAAAAAATATAATAACACTACTAGAATACCTGACATCACCGACGCCCGTAGCTGTTGCTAAGCCATTGGTCATGACCTTCACCAACGACAGCGATTGTTGCTAAATGCCATAGGTAACGCTCCCGTAGTTGTTACTTAGCAACGACAGCGTTGGCCGCCGTTGTTGATAATATTATCAACAACGGCAGCGTCAATTGCAGTTGCTGATGGTATTATTAGCAACGGTCGACGCTGTCGTTGCTGATAATATATTCAACAATGGAAGCGTTGGTCATTGCTAACTATTACAATAGCAACGGTCGACGCTGTCGTTGCTATTAAACCATCAGCAACGACAGCGTCAACTTGCTGATGATTCGTAGGAAAAATATGTTGTCGTTGCTAATGATTCGTAGGAAAAATAAAAATAAAAATTTTAAATTTATAAAAATAAAAATCAGCTATAAAATAGAATAATCGCAGATTGAATCAATTCATATTAATAAACCAAAATTAAAGTACCATGATCGTCATTCAAAGTATTTTTAGTAGTATCTAGAACAAGTATTTTTAAGTCCATTATATTAAATCAAAACAAACATATCATAAATCTAGTGGAGACTCGGGCGAGGAGTGCGGCTCGAAGGTAGAAGGTAAATGAACACCAGAGCGAGCCGCAAACTGCGCCATGAAAGTCTGCATGTTATGCATCGTCTCTCTTTGCCGATGTATCATCTATCTCTAGTCCTCCATCATTTGTGTCTGGAGCTCCATCGTGTCCCTCTGGTGCTTCATCATCTCCCTCTGTTGTGCTAACGTACTCCGCCTCCATGGTTGTCATTCGGTGTTGGTCATGATCCGTCTAAGATGTGGAGGGCCGCTCACCAGCAACTTAGGGTAACCGTGCCCCCAGTGGCCCCAACACTCGCCATGCATGACCACTATCTCCAAAACCATACACGCGATCGTGGTCCATGCGGCAAATCAAAGTTATCCTTTGTCGACTCTCCGCGTTGGGTGACCGTCCTCGTGTACATCTCCTACAACAGTTAGTTGCATTTCATAAATTTATATAAATTATGGAATAATATGTTTAAAAATATAAATTATACGTACCATAATCGTAGCAGCCCTCTGATCAATGTAGTCCCTTGTCCCGTGTTGTCAGCGATGCGTGCGATCGAAGACCTCCATCGGCAAGGGACGGTGGACAATCCCGTCCTCCTCGATCCGTGTCTATATTTAGAAAATAAATATGTTAATAATTTATACAACTCCAATGTAAATAATTAAATTAAATTATAATATAAACTTACCATACGATGCTCGTGCACGACGAATGACACTGAACTCCCCGGTGTGACGAGCCCTCGAGCCCTCCTCCCTGGACATACGATTTCTAGTCGCATTTCGGGAGACCTTTTGCCACTCCTCAGTAGACCAATGGCCCATGAGTTGGTCTCACACATCTGTTGGGATATCCAATCGGGGCCATGTCCTCGAGTCTGCCCGATGTGTGTGGCACTTATCTTTCTCATGGTAGTTCACTGGGCTTGGTTCATCTGGCCATTATAGCGAGCGCAGGCAACTCAAATATTATGTCATCAATTTCAGCCCTATGTTTAGTTGTTGTCGGTCCGCTTGCTGGTTCATCGATAGCTTTTAATATCTCTTAAAATTATGCAGCCTCTTTATTTGGCAACTCAATATCTATGACAGGTTGTACTTTTGTGACATCAACACCCGTTGTATTTGGTGGTACTAACGTCTCAATGTCTAGCTCGACGTTATCATTAACATGGAATTGACCACCAAGACTATCAAGTATCATTGTTGTGTACGGATTTCTAGGATTAGCTACATGAACAATAGCGGCACTAGAAGATTGACCATGAGTTTTCACATTAGGATTGTTCAACCTTCCGACATTATGTGACTCCCCGTGACAAACCCATGGATTATATCTTGGTGTGAATCCCTTTGAATACAAATGTTGTGATAGATTCTCGATCTAAAAATCTTCTGTTTGAGCAAATGCGGCATGAACATCAAATTTTATTGCGGCTAACAAATTTTCTATTTGAATAGGCAAAATTCAAGAAATAATAAGTTACGCCTACTCGAAACTCATTCGTTATAGCTCCACGATCAAATCGTTGGTACATCCAACTTCGATTGTCTGACATGGTTCTATTAATAAATCACATCTTAGGTAAATATCTTTAGGTGAGATGGTCCTATTCCATTCGAGATTCATGTTATTCATATTGCACTAAGTATTCATTTTAGCCGTTAACTTCATTCTAAATTTCGGCAGTATCTCCCTATAGTTCTCTGAATACGCATATCATCTGAGCGTATATCGAAGAACAAGGGTTTACTAGCCGAAATTTAGAACGAAGATATATGGGCTAAAAAGAAAATTAAGTGCGATATAAATAATAATATTCCCAAATTGTCCAAAATTAAGGATAATTCAAGAATTATATATCGTGCAAAAGATTATTTACTTCGTTTACACGAATATACAACCCTCGAACGGATATAAGACATTAGGTAATCATGCATAGCTCATCGATGCGTATGTGACACATATCAACTCGTTAGTTACATAATTAATTTCAATTTATAATTAATTATAAATCAATCAATATAGATAGCTATTTTACATTATTCTACAAATTAATTAATATATATAACAATAACTAACCTACAATATATTGCATGACATCGTGACATCATATTAACAATAATTAAATTACATTATTATAAACATGCAATGTCATCAAGACAACTAATTATAATTAATTTAAATATGCATAACATTAATCTAATTAAACATAAAATAACTAATTAATTAATCTAAACATGCACATCATTAATCTAATTAAACATAAAATAACTAATTTAATTACTAAAAGTAAAGATTTAGATATTACCTCGAAAAGCGATAGCACAAATGATGATGGCACAAAAGTGAAGAATGAGAGAAGAGAGTAAAGTGAGAGAAAGCAATGGCATAAATGAGTTAAAATATGTGATTTTAGTCTTCGGCAACGGGCGTGACACCCGTTGCTAGGTCGTTGCTGATGGGCAGATATCAGCAATGGCGCAACGACCTATGGTAAATCGTTGCTGATAGTAACAACAGACCTGCTATTGTTATTTGGCTATTGCTATTGAATGAAATTCTAGTAGTGTAAGTGAGATGATGAACGTGGCATCACTCAACTTTAAGATAATTTAAAATAATGAGTAAATAATTGTTTATTTTTAAAAATAACATGGACCTCATAAGGATGTGTGAAAAAAAAGTTTACTATAACTTACCACAATAATATACTAATACTTGGCTTCGTTTATTCTAAAAAATATATACTAAGATAATCGATATAATATACATAGCATAAAAATTGTACTCTTTTTTAGGGAATATTCTTACCTGCTTTAATTTAGAAAATATTCTCATATGCTTTGCAATTAATTCACTTATTATTTTGGTTATCATAATTTTACTTAGGAAAAATTTTAATATGGTGTCAATTATGATATTTATTATCTCATTCATAATAGACAATTAATTGTGTATATATAGATACTTGTACAATATATAACAAAGATAAGAAAATTATCTACAATTGTTTTCATGGTAAAATTGTCAAAATCCAAAATCCTAAAACCCTAACTACATCCTAGCCTTGGGTGTCATGAAGATTTCCGATGTGTTCTCATTGCGTAATGCATCTTGAGTAACATACTCTCATCTTGAGTAATGCATATGAAGCCCTCATTCATAGTTGATGATGATGAAAATCAAACCCAATGCCTCAATAATTGAATCAAAACCTAAACCACACCGAAATTACTTCTTGTGCAATTTTGGTCACACATTTGGTTGACCGACCTATGATCGGTCTTCGACTAGTAGACCAACAACTAGTTTTCCATCAACTGTAACTTGCTTTTCACGAGCCGTATCTCACTACTAGAAACTTGGTCTTCAGCAACGGCTATCAGCAACGACCGCTCAAGCCGTTGCTATTTGCAACGGCATTCTTACGGACGCCCGAGTCGTTGCGGATTATTTTAATTATCCGCAACGACTTTCTAACGGAAAGGCGAGCCGTTGCTGATATTTTAATTATCAGCAACGGCTTTCTAACGGACAAGTGAGCCGTTGCTGATGATAACTTATCAGCAACGGCTTTCTAACGGGCGAGTGAGCCATTGCTGATAAGTTTATATAGGGCACCGGTCGCGCCCGACCCTTCTTCCTCCCGCTGCTGCCGCCGCCGCTGCTGCTCTCGCCTCTCGCCGCCGCTGCTGCCGACGACGCCGACGATGCCTCTTCCTCCTCCCGCTGCTGCCGACTTGTTCAGGTATGCCTCGCCGACCGACCGTCTCTTCCCGTTGCGGCCGACGGGAATCAATCCGACCGAAACCCTATTTCTAGGCTTTCGGCCGGCGGCGGTCGGCCGATGGCCGCCGCCGGACCTTGTACAGTGGTCGGACAGTGTGTCCGGCCACTGTACGCCGGCGCCGGAGGGTGGACTCCGGCGCCGGAATTTATAATTATATATATATTTTATATTGTTTTATAATTGTTAATTAATTGTTTTATAATTGTTAATTAATTGTTTAGATTAATTATTTAATTTGTTAGATTAATTATTAGGGTTTAGATAAATTTCGGACGCGCGCCAGAATCGTCCACTTCGGACGCGCGCCGGTATCGTCCGCTTCGGACGCGCGCCGGAATCGTCCACTTCGGACGCGCGCCGGAATCGTCCACTTCGGACGCACGCCAGAATCGTCCACTTCGGACGCGCGCCGAAATCGTCCAATATGGACTCGAACTGTCTCGAAACATTTAGAAAATAATCATCCATCCGACGAGTTGATATGTTTCACGTACGCATCGACGAGTCGGATATGATTTAGCAAAACCTTAGATCCGTTCGGGGATTGTATGTTCGTGTAAAAGAAGTAGATGATCTTTTATACGACGTACAATTCTTGAATTGTCCCTGATTGGACAATTTGGGAATATAGTTATTTGTACTGCACTTACGTTTTTATTTTAACTGTTAACTAATTATTCTAAATTTCGGCAACATCTCTCTTGTTCTCCGATACGCGCCCAGATGATATGCGTATTCGGAGAACTGTAGGGAGATGCTGCCGAAATTTAGAATAATTAGTTAACAGTTAAAATAAAAACGTAAGTGCAGTACGAATAACATAAATCCCGAATGGAATAGGACAATCTCACCTAAAGACATTAACCAAAGAAATTGTCATTGATTGACAGAATCATGTCGGCTGATCGAAGTTGGATGTACCGACGTCTTGATCGTGGAGCTTTAACGAATGAGTTTCGATTAGGCGTAACGTACTTCCTAAATTTCGCCTATTCGAATCGAAATTTCGTTAGCATGGGTGATCAAATCCGATGTTCGTGCCGCATTTGTTCAAATGGACGATTTTTGGATCGGGAGACTGTCACTCTGCATCTATATACCAAAGGATTTGCACCAAGATATTTTCTATGGACTTGTCACGGGGAGTCACGCGAAGTCGGGACGTCGAGCAATCCTGTCGTTCAGACATATGGTGAATCTTTCTCTGCCGGTGCTTCTTCATCCAGTCAATGGAATCACAGATACTACAGCGGTTGATATCACAGAAGTAGGGGCTGCGTTAGAGATTGAATTATCGAATAAAGAAGCTGCAAAATTTTACGAGATGTTGAAAGCTGCCGATGAACCTTTGTATGAGAATTGTCCTAAATACACTAGGTTTTCAGCAATGACACAGCTCTTAAACATCAAGGCCGATTGTAATATCAGCGGAGTTGCGTATGATCGGATTGCTGGATTGATTAATGGAATGCTGCCTACTGATAACAAGTTTGAGCCAACTTTTTATAAGACTAAAAAGCTAATGAGAAAATTGGGGCTTGGGTACGAAAAAATATACGCGTGCCAAAATAACTGCATTTTATATTATAAAGAAAATGTGCAGTTGGATAAATGCCCTGTATGTCAACACCCTCGTTACAAGGAGAAGAAATCGGTCCCACCAGATACTACAGCGACCGTTTAAGGTGCTTCGGTATTTTCCACTAACACCGAGGCTTCAAAGATTATTCATGTCGGAAAAGACAGCCCCCTACATGAGTTGGCATGCAAGAAGTCGTGATGATACAGTAATGACTCATCCATCTGACAGTGAAGCATGGAAACATTTGGATACATGTTATCCTTCATTTGCTACGGATACTAGAAATATCAGATTGGGATTGTGCACAGATGGTTTTAATCCGTTTGGACATTCTGCAACTCCTTATTCAGTTTGGCCAGTGCTGCTGACAGTTTATAATTTGCCACCGTCAATGTGCATGAAAGATGAATTTATTTATCTTTCGATGATTATTCCGGGTCCTAAGGGTCCGCGAAAAGAAATTGACATATTTCTCAGACCATTGATAGATGAATTGAAAACATTGTGGACTGAGGGAGCTGTCACTTATGATTGTCATCGGAAGCAAAACTTCAATTTAAAGGCCGCGGTCTTGTGGACAATCAATGATTTCCCCGCGTACGGCATGTTGTCGGGTTGGAGCACTCACGGCCGACTCTCTTGCCCGTATTGTATGGAACACTCTAAATCAATCAGTCTTCAGAACGGACGAAAAATCTCATTCTTTGATTGACATCGTCGATTCCTACCGGTTAATCATCAGTATCGAAGGAATCGTAATAAATTTACTAAGGGCAGAGTCGAAAGAGATGGGCCACCACCGATGTTGTCTGGTGAACAAATGTTAGCACGTGTTTCAGCACTTCCAGATATAGTATTTGGTCGCAATGAAAGAGTGTCAGGTTTTGGCCAAACACACAACTGGGTGAAAAAAAGTATCTTTTGGGAATTGCCCTATTGGAGTTCATTATTGATTCGACATAATTTAGATGTCATGCACATTGAAAAAAATGTGTTTGATAATATTTTCAACACTTTGATGGATATTTCTGGAAAAACTAAAGATAATGTCAAAGCCCGACATGATCTGAAAATACTTTGTAAAAGACCAGAGTTGGAGTTACAAGAGGTCAACAGACGATATCTGAAACCGAAGGCCCTATATGTGTTAAATAAACAACAGATCAAAGATGTTTGTCAATGGGTAAAGGAACTCAGATTACCCGATGGATATGCTTCAAACTTATCTCGATGTGTGAACGTCGATGATTGCAAAATATCAGGGATGAAGAGCCATGATTGTCATGTATTCATGCAGAGATTACTTTCGATCGCATTTCGAGATCTTCTACCTGATAATATTTGGGGTCCGTTGACTGAATTAAGTATGTTTTTTAGAAGCATCTGTGCAAATGTCCTTCGAGTCGAAGATATGTCAACACTTGAAATAATATTGTTGAAATCATATGCAAGCTGGAGCAGTTTTTCCCTCCTGCATTTTTTGACTCGATGGAGCATCTACCGATACACTTGGCATACGAGGCACGAGTTGGTGGCCCCGTTCAATATCATTGGATGTACTTATTTGAAAGATACATGAATCGTCTGAAGAAAAAAGTAAAGAACACCGCAGCTGTTGAAGGATCAATATCTGAATCGTATATCATCCAAGAAATTTCAACATTCTGCTCATTTTACTTTGAATCGACAGTACAGACAAGATTTGATCGTCTTCCACGTAACGATGACGGGGGTGTTCGACATTCAGATGGACGTTTAAATATATTTTGTCACTCTGCTCGTGCTTTTGGTTCTTGTCCATCTCGACACTTAAGCGATGAAGAGTATCATTTGGCACACTTGTATGTATTACTCAATTGTCCAGAGATTGAACAATTCATTGAAATATTTGACATTGAGATGGTGCAAAAATACTCTATTCACAACGATGAAGAATTGGAGAGATTACGAAATTGTGATTTCCCTACTTGGATTCAGACTTACAGCAAAGATCACAGAGCTGAAATAGATGAAAGAATATTTGAGTTTGTTAGTGGACCGTCGCGACTTGTGTCGTGCTATAGCGGATATTTTGTTAACGGGTATAAATTTCACACGGTTGAATATTCATTTACAAAGAAGACGATGAATGTTGGGGTCTGCGTGAAAGGGACAACCTATGTTGAATGTGATATGGATTTTTATGGACTGGTGGAAGAAGTGATAGAGTTGCACTACTTCGGCTTGAAATCAGTGATCCTATTTAGATGTCATTGGTTCGATACAACAGAAAGGGGCATGAAAGTTCATCCAAAATACAAACTTGTTGAGGTTAATTACAAATCGAAATTGGCAGCAAATGAGCCTTTTATTGGCATCACAAGCCGAACAAGTATATTACGCGAAGTATCCGGCTCGAAATAAAGATAGAGCAGATTGGCGTGTAGTCTGTAAGACAAAAGGTAGAGGAAAAATTGATCCGATAGTAGGAGAAAATGATCCTCCTGGTTTCTATCAAGAAGATGATCTTCCTGCTGTGGATCGTATTATTCCAATACTCGAGGATGCAGACACAACGTCAATTCAATTAGAAGTTGAATATGCTGATGATGACGATCATAAAATTGAGGAAGCTGGAGATGAAGAAGATGAAGAAGAGGAAGAAGAGGAGGAAGAAGAAGAATTCGAATACTATTATTCAGATGATGAAGAATAATTGTAAAGTATATATTTTATTAAATATATCTCTACTATTTATACAATAATCTGATTATATGTCTGTTCGACAGATATGTTTGATCGTGGTTATCGACGCAGGAGAGCTTCGGAGTTTCCGATCGGTGAGACTCCAGCACTTACTCATGCTATTGATCCTCCTGTTGCTGATCCTCATGAGGATGATACTGTCGAGGCTAGTACATCCAGACGCAGGCGGCCATGCGGGCCGAATAGGTGGCAGCCTCCACCAGCCACAGAGTCACGTAGATTGATTAGCGTGATTGGGGAGCGGTAATATATCATGAATTATGAATCATTACAAATTCATTATATCATAATATAATATTAAAATTTATTTTTGTTGTGCAGGTTCGAGCAAGAAGAAGTGCCGAGGAGCATTTCTTCTACTATTCGACGATACATGCACGGGGCATGGCCTACGTGGTCTCACGTGCCTAGCGAGCACGTCGACATGTTATGGCGCGAGTTTTAGGCACGTATTATTATTATTTTTTACATGCATGATGATATATTAATATTGGTACTGATATTATTATTTTGCAGGCTCGCTATACATGGGCCAAGGACCAGAGGCCCTTCATTTATGCTGCCTGGGAGACTATTTCCCGGGCAAGGTACAACGGGCAGCTGGGGCAGGCTCGGTCCCAAGCGATGGCCCGAGCTGGGACCACTAACATCGCGGAGACTCGGGGATACGGCCCCGGTTGGATTACTCCGGATATATGGGACCAGCTCGTGGGGATATGGTCGACGGATTGATGGCAGGAGGTTTCTCGGAATGCGGCTAGAAATCGCAAGTCGGGGGGAGCAGCGCGTCACACCAGCGGCTCTGTTGCATTTGCAGTGCACGCAAACCGTATGGTAAGTATATCTTTTAATTATATATTTTATTTGTTATTATGTGTACTAATTAATGTATTTGTTTTGTAAATGTAGACGACGGTGTCGGATGACGGGAGTGTCCAGCGACCCTCCCCGATGGCGGTGTTTGAGCGGACTCACCGTCGAGCACATGGGACGGGGGAGTACATCCACAACCGCGCTGCATACATTATGGTAATTATATATTTGTTTAAATTATTCATTATATATTTATAATTTAAGTTTTATGATAAATATTAAACAAAAAATCAAACTCGAGTAGGAGACCTACAGCCAGACGGTGGTGCAGCGCGGGGGTACCCGCGAGGACTTTGACGCAGCATCGTGGGTCGAGGCCGCAGGTGGCTGGGACCATGGCCGCGTATATGGCTTCGCAGATAGTGGTCATGCGCGAGCCGTGCTATGGCCACTTGGGGCACCGACCCCTCCGGTCGCTGGTGAGCGGCCGTCCACCTCTAGATCCAGTTATGATCATAGTAGCAGAATAAGGACTCTAGAGGAGACGGTCGCGCGTCAGAGTCAGATGATGGAGGAGATGCATGCTATGCTACGCAACATGTCAGGTCATCCCGAAGCAGGCATCTCTTCGGCATCATCTAATCCATCGTCCTCGAGTCAGTCCACGCTGGTGTACACTCAAGCACTCCAGACCCCGCCATATGATCCAGACCATCCTCCATCGTGATCGTGAGATTTTTTGTTTGGATATTGAACTTGTTACTGAGATATTGAACTTGTTTAACTTATTTTGTTTGGATATTGATACTTCAATTTTGCATTTGAATTGTTTTTATACTATCGTGGATAATTATCAATATAAATATAATTGTTTTGATGTATATCTTGGTGTGTTTGTGATGTGTGAATGAATGTGTGTATGAGGGTATGGGTGTGTGAGTTATGTATCAGATAATGTATCAATGTATCAATGGAAATTTGAAATTTTAATTTTTTTCGTTTCCAGGTTCACATCATCAGCAACGGCTTTCCCACGGCTGTCCGTGGGAAAGCCGTTGCTAAAAGTTTATCGAAAGCCGTTGCTGATGACCTACAGCAACGGCTTAGCGACGGGGTTTTACTAACGGCGTTGCTACGGACTCAACGGCCGTTGCTATTAATGTTATCAGTAACGGCTCCGTGTCCGTTGCTGATAACATTTTTAGCGATGGCCCGAGCAGCCGTTGCTGATAATATTTTGAGCGACGGCCCGAGCGGCCGTTGCTGATCCGTTGCTAAGTTATCAGCAACGCGACTTTCTGTCACGGCTCTATTGCAACGGCGCAGCCGTTGCTGATGCTCTTCAGCAACGGCTCAGCAACGACATCAGCCGTTGCTGATGCCCATTATTCTAGTAGTGTCTCCTTGGATCTTTATTATTTGCATCACTAACCTTCCTAGGTCTTGATGAACCTATTGAGTCATTCTTTGAAAGACTTTATCGTGTCATTCTTTGAGAAGACTCTAGCTTAAGCTTATTTTTCTTGATTAAGCCTTTAATCTTGAAAGATTCATCATCAAAGACATTAAGATTAGCTAGGAGCTTGATATTGGAGCTAAGTGTTGCTTATTGTATCTATTGCTCCATTTTAGTTTATTTGCTTGTATTTAAAGCTCGTTGATAGACATAGGGAGTTGGGTCTAGGTTGAATGGTTACCTTAGTGTAGAGACATAAATCTACTTGTGTTGCTAGGTTAAGTAGAGTTTCTTGGAGCTTGGTGTTGGATGTGCCCTCAAGAAAAGGATTGTAACATTAGCAGGTAAATCCTCTTATATGAAATTATTTAATCTAGTAGATATGTGACAATCCTAAACGAAGAGGTAGGTAGTGAATCTAGGTTTGGTAAGCTGAACAGCTATAAATTATGTGTTGCATTACTTAATTGTTTGTGTGTGCTTAATTAACATATTATACTTCCGCTTGATTTAAAAAATTGTATAATTGTCATCCACACATGTCTTAAGAATTGGATAAAATTGGCACTTCATCTTATTTTAGCTAATAAACATTATTCACCATGTCTGCAATGTGCCATTTTCTCTCATAGGACTTTTGTGAGACATTTGCACATGTTGTTAAATGACCATTGTCTATTGTTTTCTTGCTATAGCTTTGGCTCGTAAGTGGGAGTTGCACCAGATGGATGCCCATAATGCTTTCCTCCATGATAATTTAGATGATGAAGTTTACACCATTATATGGGCTACGATAAACATCTCGTAATTGGTTTGTCAAGTTTGCAAGATAATTGTAGGTCTATGATTTCACACAATCACTTGTTGATTATTCTTTATCTACATATTCAATATATAAGTGATGGTCTTACAGAGGTCTTTGTTTTTGTTGATGACTTAATATTAGCAGATAATAATTCTACTCGCTGCACTGATTTCAAGCAATACCTTGATTGTTGTTCTCGTATTAAAGACCTAGGCCCCTTGAAGTATTTCTTGGTTACTGATGTCACTGACACTCCTTTCAAGCTCTTCCTCTCCTAGAGGAAATATGCACATAGTGTGGACTTTTAGTGGCTAAGCTAGCAATGTTCCCTATGGAGCAACACCCTAATCTTGCTGCATCGACTGGCCCACTTTTGGTAGCTCCAAGCAGGTCTCGAAGATTGGTTGGATGCCTTTTCTACCTTAGTATTACCAAATTGAAATTGTGTTATTTAGTGCATATGCTAGCTCACTTCATGTAGGAACAATATCATTAGAGGGCAACTATTCACTCCTGAGGTACTTAAAACATAGTTTAGGGAAAGATATTATCTTATGAGTGTTTGTAAGTCGAATGACATACACTAGAGGGGGGGAGGATGAATAGTGTTTACTAATCTCTTCGCCTAATTTTGGTTTTAATCGTTTCTTAAGTTACTTAGGCAAATGTCAATTTCATGCAAATAGTAGAAGCAATAAATATAACAATTCAAAACATAATTAATAGAGCAATGCAATCACTATAACTTATAGTGATTCGGCCTCAATGCCTACTCCACTACCTAAGCATCATCACTTGGGATTTCACATACAATCCACTAGATATAGAGTTCCTTACAATGAGAGCGATATAGGTAAATACTTGTCATACCCCGACATGTCATCCGGTCACACCAGCCACTAACAATCCATGCACATATATCATCAAATCATACATTTCTATAGTTCGATAATAGTAAAAAGAATGTGCATAATAGTCTCAAGAAAAATAGCCCTTGATAGGTGCAAAACAGGTTTTCACAACACTTAGTCAAAATTTTTATGTTTCTCAAACAATTTCAAATGCACTTTTGGCGCTACTACCAAACCCTAAATTCTCGATATATTGGCTACAAAAATTACACATTTAGTGTGCTCACATAATATACTAACCATCCCTTAAGTTTCAAGCTATGTCGATGACAAATCAACCACAAAAATAATGTGACGAACATATCAATCCAAATTTCTGCAATCACAAGCAGATTTTCACAGTTTCAACTAACCATCTTGCTAAATTCATAAACCTGTCAATTCTTTGTCCAATTACCTCAGATTTGATTCGAAAGCTTGTCCGTACGTCCTACAAGATTTTTCCAAAGTTTCGTTGCCATAGGACAACGACTCGCTCCCCGTATGCCGCTTCAGACTCATCAACTTAATATAAAACTGCTAAGTGTAGAAATGGGCATTTTCACCAAGCTTTTTTTGAAACTTCCTAAACCCTCAACCCCAGCTCAAAATCTGCTGAAATTTGGTATCAAGGTTGTACATACCTTCTACTAACTGACCCCGACATTTTGCATTAATAGGATGACAACTCGGTCCCCGACCCATGTGTCAAACTTGCCTTCTAACGATTTCTGGATAAATTTGAATGCTCTTAGGTCCTCCACCCAAATACTTCTTAAATATGGGATTTCGGCCCTCAAAATAGGCCAATTCATCTACATATGGTTACCATACGCTTAGCCCATGCTGAGATGAAGTTTTACTAAAGAAGGATTAGGATTTAAACATAAGTATGTGGGTGTGGCATTTCACCAAACACTTGACGAGCATGCTTATGCCACACCATACTCTACTCCATGCGACTACCTACAAAGGGAAATTCGGCCACTGAATGCAACTTTTGGCCACCCCTAAAAAATGTCTATAGCCCTTAACATTAAGGGTAAAGAAAGTGAGGTCGTCCCCTCCAAACTAGGGCTGAATACTCTAAAGTGAGCAATAAACATAAAATTCCAGCACACTTGTTCTTTTGGAGCATTTCGTCGAACACTTGTCGATTTACCCATTCAAGCCTAACCAAGACCAATGGCAGCCCTTCTGAGGGCACAACTCGGCCCAAGACGCTGGAGTGTAATCGACCACTCGCGGCCTATAAGAAATCCAAAAATCTCAGCAACCAAAAATTTTAGCCAACCTGAAATTTCAGCAAACTAGTTGTACTTCCTCGGCTACAATAATCTCACCCAACACTTGATTTCACACACATTAACCATCAAGAAATCGGATTCGATTCGACCACTAACACATCCCACAATCATCCTTAGTAGTGCACCAAGTGAACTATAAATTTCAGTATAGTTTCGTTCAGTTTCGATTCACTGCATGTCCATCGAACACGACTTTAATTTACAAGGAATCAATGAATGCTCACCTACCTCCATGAATGCTTCCCATACCCAAAAATATCTAGCACATGACTCTAAAGATCACATAGGGATAAAACCAAAGCGATGGGTCGTCAATCACAAGGTAACCGTCACAACCTCAGGTCCAAGGATTGCTTGCACCTACTATCACCCGAGGAATATCCTACTGACACTCTTGTAAAGATTCCATATCGTGTTCCTCGTGTAGGTTCGTTTAGTGAACTCATTCCCTAATAAGCACCTGTACTTGTACATTAATGATAGTTCATATGTAACTGTGAGATCAGCCACCCCCTATCGTATAGGTCATGTACCAAATGCACTAGTCTTCCCGAAATCACCAATCCCTAAATAGGTGATCCTATGATTAGGAACATTTAGAACATGGGCATTTGGATTCCAAATCCCATTGATAGGATCTCATCATAGCCTTGGAATAATTTGACCGGGTTCATGGGGTTCATCATAATCTAATATATCAAAATATAGATATAACATATGATGAAAAGTTGCCTCATTAAATTGATTACCCTTGAATAGTCCCTAAACACATCAACATGTGATTGGCTCATGGGCAATTGGGCACTATTCCTTTCACGTTGAACTCGACCAAGAGAGACCAGACCAGATTACTCCGATCCTCAAGCAGGAACAATATATTAAATAAAAATACCACAAAATGATAATCAAGTTGTCATATACTTTAAGTCAAATATGAAAAAAAGATATTTATTTTTTTATTTGGGTGTGTCTATGATTTTCTTATCATCCCTTCTATAACATTTTTAATTTGCTTAAAATTATACGTCAATACAATGTGATGATCTAAAAATCATATGAAGTTTGATTGTATACATTAATCTTATCTCACACGATGTATAAACGAGGAGCAAGTTTCAAAAGCATATTCACCTAAGGATGGTGTGGTCATGCTTCCATGCAACTTGACTACAATTTAACATCAACTAATTGTGAAGGGAATAGTGCCCTCAAGCCAATCACATGTCGATGTATTGATAGACTATTCAAGGGTAATGAATAAAATGTGACAATTTTTCATCATATGCTGCATCTATAGTTGTTAATAGATTATGATGAACCCCATGAACCAAGACAATGATTCTAGGGCCATGATGAGATCATGACGGTGAGACCTAGAATTTAGAGGCCATAGTTCAAAATGTTCCTAGTTGTAGGATCACTAAGTAGGGGATCAATGACTCTAGTAAGACTAGTACACTTGGTACATGCTCTATTGTAGGGGGTAGTTAATCTCATAGTTACCTACAAGGCATCATTAATGTACAAGTGTAGGTTCTCATTGGAGAATGAGTTCACTGAACAGATCCACTCGAGGAATGCTAAATGGAATCATTACATGAGTGTCAATAGGCTATTCCTCAAGTGATAGTAGGAGCAAGTAATCCTCGGACCTGGGGTTGTCACGGTCACCTTGTGATTGACGACCTATCGCTTTGGTGTATAGCCTATCATGGCTCGCAGAGACATGCATCAGATACTCTGGGAATTAGTGAGGCTTTCATGGAGGTGGGCGTACGACCAACAAGGAATCATTTACTCTTAGTAAGAGGAGAGAATGTCCTATGTCTTCCAACGAGTGTCATGTCAGGAAATCTCTAGCCATAGTGGATATGAAAGTTGGAAAGAGGTTTCCAATCTTTCATCATTGAGACAACGACTTGAGGGAGTGGATTACATATGGACTAGTATTAAAGTTTGACACATCTTCCATACCTTAGCAATATTAAGGAGATTGTGTAATTGAAGGATTTGATTACACATGAACTAATCACTGAAGCGTGTTTGTTCCCTAGTTATTGAACCTCACACTATCCGAGTAGTCATGACGTTGCTAGACGTCAATCTTGACTTGTGAGTAAAATTACGATTATGAGATGATCACATGATCACATGATCACATTAAATGAGTTTAATTAAGTATCATGAAAATTCACATAGAAGATGTTCTATCAAATTAAGAACACTCGTATGTGCATGCCTTAGTGTCGGCTTATTATGGGGCCCAATGGGTCACACACAAACAAGCTATCCTCGTAATGAGTTTTATATGAAAGAACTTGGACGTGACAGTCAATGTCTGCTAGCACAGACATGCCGTGACACGATCACTGTACTCGTATATGGACAATAAGCGGGAAAGGGTCCCCCTTCTGAATTAACCACACGAACCCAAGGAAGCCTTCCTCGAAAACCTAGCTAGTAGGATTTAGCACGCGATATGACTCAACCACATGGGGTCGGGTGTCATGAGATGAACCCAACCACATTTGTGTTGGACCTGACCTCATTTAGATGAGGTCGGTTGAGTCAAAGGAGGGAAGTCGACTATTTTGAATAGCTAACAAACTCCTTGAATCAAGGAGAGACTTGGTCGGTTTGAGGAAGTCGGCTCCTTTAGGAGCCGACTCCTAAAAGATATGGGAGATGAGGTCGACCATTTTGAATGGTCGAGTCTCATCCTATTGAGGTCGGCTAAGGTAGCCGACCTCATCACTTGAGAAAGGTAGGCTATGTTGGTGAAATAGCCTACACTAGAAGGGGATGAATAGTATTATCACTCCCCAAATTCGATATGACTGGTCAGGGTACGCCACGTACCCCGAAGTCTAATCCAAACCAAACCACATAAATGATAAACCAAACCTAAACAATTAATAACAATTTAAGGGATTACAAAAAGACCTTTATTTGAAAAACCCCAACCACCAACTTAATAGATAGCTAATGTTCAAAATGGTTTCAAAAGTGAAATCACTAAACATGACATCTCAAAGTAAATAAAGTGCAGAAACATAAATAAACCGAGTCAACATGACTCAATAACTCAAAAGAAAGAAAAATAACTCGGGTATCCCCCTCGACCACGACATGTCACGAGACCTGCTGCCCTGCCGCCACCAGCCGCGCTACTGCACCCCTATACCTCTCTGATCTAAATCAGGTGCTGCAAAATAATAGAAATGAGGGGTAAGTCCAACTGGGACTTAGTGAGTAGATCAGCCCTTAGTTTCACCACATATCATCATCATGCAAATCAAATATCATATAACTAAGCATAAGAAATATAAAACAAAATTTTTGGAGCATTTATTTTTAACAGAGCAATCATCCACGTCATCATGTAGCAACATGCAAGAAATATGTCATAACATATAAACATGCTCAATGCAACAATCCACATGCTCAACCCGGACCCATCGATCCTCATTGCCACAGAGGGTAGGTAGTCGATGTGGCCCCCCGACCTACCACCCAACTAGTGTCATCTCTTTGGGGTATGCTCTCCCCTAACCGACATGACTCTTTCAATCCGTCTCTTTGGGGCATATGTTCCCCTCACCAGTCGGGTCTTCGAACTGTCTCTTTGGGGGTATGAACTCTCATCACCAGCCGGACTTCCAGAATAAGACCAACGCTGTCTCCTCGGGGCATACCCTCCCCTTACCAGCGAGGCTTATAGGGAATGCAACAATCACATCACAACATCACACACGTAGGTATATAAACATAAAGTAAGATGTGTTAATCAACAAATAAATAAGGGTATGTCTAGGACATACCTCAATCTCCGCCTCCTCCCGCAATACATCATAACCACGCATATATATATATATATATATATATATATATATATATATATATATATGGAATAATACTCAAATCATAATTTTGCAGCGTGCACAACAATCATGAGAATAAGGTATAACATATCCAAATATCGTAGGTAAAACAAGCATGTGTAAGATGAAAATAATACAACACCGCTTAATTACCCTATGCAGTTTAAGCCTGACTTAGCCCTCCCCTAACTTTGTACCCTACGGCCGGCCTACCCCTCTACCCGAGTGCTCTAGGGACAAAGAGGGTTCGGCCCCCCTTGGGTTCCCTAAGGGTCGACTCACCCTAAAGTCGTCCTAGGGTTCTAGGGTCACTAGGTGTCTCTAGGGTCATCAATTCCCTACTTGTAAGTCTCTACAATTTTTCTAAAGTGTAGAAGTAATTCAAGGTACCCTAAAGTATGTTCCTTAGGTATAAAAATCATATTTTTATTTTTCCCAAATATGGCCCTAGGTGGTCGGTCACCCTAGGGTTCTTAAGGACCCTCCTAAAGGAGGCGACATGCCCTAAACTCACTCCATCTTCCTCCTTTCATCAAGGTATTAACCAAACATCAAGAATTACCAACAACCATCAAGAATCAACAAGGTTTCATCAAGAAATCAAAGATGAGAAGGAGCGGCACAGCAAGGTAAAGGGGCAACCAATTGTCCAAAAATCAATTCGATAGAACCGTTGCGATCACGATAGAATTCTCAATTCGATTATCCAAATCAATTCACGAAAAATCCAACAGAAAGTGACGAAATCCCATGACATAGGGGCGGCGGCATGATTGAAGAAAAGGGGAAGAAGAGGGCTAATCCAATCACCTTTTTGGAGAAACCCGGGGAGGAAGAAGAAGCTAGGGATCTTCCTACAACAAACGTTGACGAACTTACGAAAATCCGGCACCGACGGCTCCTCTCCTCTTGCGTCATCCTCTCTCTCCTCTCTCTATGCCTCGGGTGGCATGCAGCTAAACCCCTGGCTGCACGCCCCAAGTTCTATTTTATGGACTCTGGTTGGGTCCAAATGACTAAAATACCCCCCCATCTTAAGTTATTCGACTTAAACAACTCATATCTAATCTGTTCTAACTTCGATTTGTGTTCTGATTGAACCGCTAAATTTGTCTCGAGACCCTCTATCATATTAGTATGCTAAACCATAGAAACAAAATAAATATATTTTTCTTAATTTTTTTCCATATATAAAACTTACCACGGCTCTACGTCAATCCGCGCTAACTCGGGCCCACGATCCCCTGCTAAAGAATAAAATATTATTTTAGAATTTTTGGGCATAACAAGTATGTTATCTAAAATTTTTGCCTAATTCCATTTTTAATCGTTTCTTATAATATTTAGGCTAATGATAATTCAAAGACTAAATGCGGAAGCGATAGTAAAATAATTAAACGCAAACAAAGATAGCAATGCTAACACAATAATTTATAGTGGTTCGGCCCCAATGCCTATGTACCTAAGCACCCAACTTAGGATTTTCAAATTAGTTTTACTAGATTATCTTGTTTCCTTTACAACGAGAACGTTTTCACCGGAGAGTATCTGCTCTCACACCGAAGGCAATTTCACACTCGAAAGTCTCTGTCTTCCTACCGAGAGCACTCTCCCACCTCAAACCTAAGGACAACAAGTACTAATTCTAGTAAACTACGTTTATACCGATGGATTTAAACCTCAAACACCAAGGCTACCACCCAATTTTAAGACCTAACAACCTAGGTCTTCACAAGCTCAAATACAATGAAATAAACAAGAAAATACACAACTTAATGGAGCAAGGTGATGAATCGATGAAGCTTCAAGGCTATATTAAGGAATGGAGAGATCAAAATAGGGTTTCAAGAATGTTGGCTCAATCAAAATATGGCTCTATGAAAGTTGGAAGAAGTGTGGAAGGCTTGTATTTATAAGCCAAGAGAGGAGAGAGCCAAAATAGCTCACCCAACGAGCTGATTTTTGCCCATTGGAGTCGCCCGATCGGTGGACGATCGAAGGCCTGTCGACCGCCCGAGCGATCGGCCATCAACCGGAGCATACTGTCCAGATTGGGCAGTGGCCAATCGATGGCCGGCTGATGGCCGATCGATCGCCCATCGGCCGACACCCAAGAAACGAGGTTTTTTGTGGATTTTTCTCATGATGTTCATTTTCGGGTTTCGGGTTTCAAATTTTTGGGTTCATAAGCATCATTTTGAGGATTTTACAATATATGCTAGACACCCTAACTCTAAACTCTATCTTCTGACGAAAACCTTAGCGCGTCAACCAATGTCCTTTTGATTTTTTGATTTCTTCGATTTTTCCAATCGCGGACGTCGAGCGCTAACCGACTTGGAACCTGAAAGTATTTCTCAATGAAACCATTAGTTCCATGTTTGTTATCATCAAAACTGAGATTAAAACCAAGGTTGAAAACCTTAGGCCAACAGGCTATCATGGCCGGACCTAAGGGGTTTTGAATCCCCCATTTAAGGGGGTTGGAGGCTGATGCCTCCTCACTTAGATAACTCTCTATCAAATCCTGAAATAAGCCAATCGAATCCCTCTATCCTTTTCTCCTACTGTCGCAAGTCTCAAAGAGAAAAATAGCATCTGCTTCACCAGAATTCGTTGTCGAGTGGAAGCTTCAATTAAGGTACAAGCTTCCTTCTTTAGTTTGTTCTGTAGTTTCTCATTGTCTCTCTTCCCTTTTTGCTGGTTGAACCCTTGGTGGAAGGGCTAGACTTCTTTGGTGGAAATCAAAGATTTCGGAGAGCGTCTGTTGAGCCATGACAAGCCTCGCGTGATTGTTGCTCGAGAAAAGTGTTTTCCCAAAGTTACGAGGCTGCTTGGTGTGGACTATCGTTGGAGGGCTTACGTGTGTGCGCCTTGAGATTTGGGATCGAAGCATCACCTTCCTCTTCGCAGTTAAGGTAAATTTTTTTGTTTGGGATGATTGTAATCTGATTTGGTAATATTTTGGGATGATTATTACTTTGATTTTTGGATTAATTATTTTGTCATGCTGAAATTTCATGCTGGATTATCATTATGATGTTGAGATTTGTAATTGATGTTGTAATGCGTGGTGTTTACTGAATATAGTCGTGTAACCTATCATTTTAACCAGAGAATATAGTCTGGAACCAAAGGACACACTCTGGAAACCAGATTCAATTTGGGTACACCAGAATTAGGTTCAAATAGTAGGCTGAAAATAAAACCTAATTTCGGAAATTTAAATTTAAATTATAGAATTAAAATTCAAGGAGCAGAATAAACTATTTAAGAGCCAACAATAACATAAATGCATGAAACAAAACCTCATGGGCTGATGACATTGTGGGTCTGGGGCGTCGGGAACAGACATAGTATGTTGAGGTACTTATCCCAGTAAGAACACCCCTAGGACACCGTAGAAGACACTTGACTTAGGTTTTGTTGGCGTCATTCCTTTTATGAATGGCGGAGAGACTCAGGTAGGAGCTGGATTGCGGGCTTGGACTCGGAAGGTTGGATGGATAAATCCCAACATGTGTTAAGGAATAAGTTTGGATGGACGAATCCCAATTATTCCCGTTTCCTTAAGGAATAAGTTCGGATGGACGAATTCCGATTATTCCCGTTTCTTAAAGGAATAAGTTCGGATGGGCAAATCCCAATTATTCCCATATATTTCTCTTTAAGGGTGTGATTATGGGATAAGTTTGGATGGGTAAATCCCGATTATCCTCATAACCCTTGTGTGTGATTTGAATGTCTTATGGCATGGGTAGGCGTGAGATGGCCAAGTGGCAGGTTAGTTAGCCATACCACCAGCCTTGCATTTTTCTTGTATGAGACAGGCGCATACCTGCATTATCCTATGGTTGGTTTCTTTTTGTGGTGGGGGTTGGTAGAACCGCTCTCTGAGTTTATTTGGACTCACCCTCGTTTTCTTTCTGTTTCTTTTTGCAGAGCCTGACCAGTGAAGTGGGCTGGAGCACTTGGTGTGGTTGGAGGGCAGATGAGCTACATTGATCTCATAGCAGTCCTAGTTAGGGGTCGTAGTCGAGTCTTGTAGTATGTAGTCATGCACTTGGTATTTTAGCGTTCTTGGAGTTGTAGTCCTTTGGGAAATTATTATGTTTCATTTCAGACTATGTTTTTTGAGAAAAAGTGAAAAACTTTCTATTTATTTCTGCACTCTATTTGACTTGCTGAACTTTACTCCTTTAAAATGGAAATGGAAACTGATTTATTTTCTCTCTTATAATAAAATTGTCTTGTATTTCCGCTATGTTTTTATTATGAGTTGGCATATGCATGGGATAGGCTGTGGGGTATAGGCACGTATAGCCTAGTAGGTCACGTGACCCTAAGATGGGGTGTGACACCTCGTTCTCGTGTGAACGGAGAGGAGGAATTCGGGTCCATGGCGATGATGACTTGAACACAGAGAAGACGCTAAAAGAACCAACAATCGACCTTACCTTGGAGTTTAGGTTGCACCTTGAAGAGTTAGTGCTCCAAAAACCCTAGGATGATAGTCGTGATTCACCTTGTGGCTCGGGTGGATAACATTAGGGAAGTCCATAATCATCCTTATCGTTTTGTATGCTTTTATTTACTATTTGCTGCAATTAGTTATTTGATGCGATAAAATAATTACTTACCGGACCTCCACCAATATTGAGTCCGAATGGCTAAGGTATTTAGAATACCGGTATTTCTATTTGAGGATCGGAGTAATCGGGTCCGAACTTAGGGTTACATGAGGTGTGCATGTCTGTATTTATTGCACATGGAGGTGATGACGATGCCTGATAATCTCGCGGGGGTATTGCTTAGAATGGGTCGAGGCTGATCCCGGAGATGACGACGCTACAAAATAAATGACATCTACTAACATATAATATTACTAATGGTAAGAAAATTTGTTAGTAAATATAACTTTTACAAACGAAAACAACAGTCGTTGCTGAAAGTCATACCCTATACCAACGGATAAATTTTCTCATTGGTATAGAGCGAACCAATGCTAACAGATTATATGTTCGTTTGTAAAGTTGCTCACAAATTTTATGGGTCGTTACTAAAGCATCTTCTATACTGACGAATTTTATGGGCCGTTAGTAAAGTTGCTAATGAAATTGCATCCGTTAGCGAAACATCTTCTATACTAACGAATGAACTATTACTAATAGGCTTGATAAATTTTAGCACGGCCCAATAGTTCGGTAGGGGTGAGAAAAATACATCAATTAACCAAAAAATCGATTAACCGACTGAACTAAAACTGAATTAGCCAAATCGATTTGTCTAATTGATTTTTGGTTCGGTTAATGGTTAAAATTTAAAAGATTTTTTAATTTTTGATTCGGTCCGAATTAACTAAAGTATAGTTTAAATAAATAAAAATTATATATATATATATCACATGGTATAGCTTGCTTGAGTGATTAAGATAAAACACTTCTCTTCCACCAACCCAAGTTTAAATCTTGATATGGTCATATGACCATTAATGAATTATACTATTTTTTTTTTCTAACAAGGTCAATAATTGTTAGTAAAGGGTCATCTATAGTAACAAATTTTTCTTCTAACAAGATCAATAACTGTTAGTATAGGGACCTATATACTAACGAATTTTTTCTTCTAAGAAATCAAGAACTGTTGGTATAGGAACCTCTATACTAACGATAGGTCTCTACTAATAGTGTTAATCATTCATTAGAATATGTGCATCACTATACTAGCGACCCCAACATCTGTTGGTACAAGTCTATACTATCGCGGCTTCTACCAACGGGTTCATATGCCCTTAGTTTAGGATGTACTAACGTTTTTTGGGGGCTACAGTAACATAAATAATTTATTAGTAAATGACATTTTTCTTGTAGTGCGGGCTTGTAACGGTAGGGATGATGTGCATGTCCTTGTTTGGTCGGGCGAAACCCCTGGGCGGAGCTGTCTAGTTTGGCTTGAGGTGAGTTGTGGGGCGTTGTTGGGTTTAATCCGACCGGGCCCAATAGTTCTTGTTCAGTCCAGAGCCCCCGAGCTCGATTGGAGTTTGGAGGACTGTGTGACGAGCTCTTAAGTAGAGTTAACTTTCTTGTCCATTGGCGTCTCTAGGGGTTTTCGAAAATATTTACCAAGTTATGTTGGGTGGTCTGTAAGACCGAGCTAAACATTGCGTTGGAGTGTTTGACCGTAGAGGCCAAATAGATGGCTACTAAGGCCAAGCCCGAGTTGGAGCGAGTGGCCGTGGAAGGCTATGACGAAGTGGATGGCCATGGAGGCCAAGCTAAAGGGACTGGCCGTGGAAGCCAAACTGGAGCAAGCGGCTGCAAATGCCGAACTAGAGCAGGTGCAGGGAGGCCATGATGAAGTGGACGACCGTGGAGGCCGAGTTAAAGGGACTTGCCT
This sequence comes from Canna indica, assembly GCA_034359265.1. Lineage (NCBI taxonomy): Eukaryota > Viridiplantae > Streptophyta > Magnoliopsida > Zingiberales > Cannaceae > Canna > Canna indica. Next base: position 21,876,065 of record CP136892.1, read on the forward strand.
TGGAAGCCAAACTGGAGCAAAATGCCGCAAAGTCCGGACTGGTGTAGGTGGTCGGGGAGGCCATGACGAAGTGAATGGCCGCGGAGGCTAAGCTAAAAGGACTAGCCGTGGAATCCGAGCTGGAGCAAATGACCGCAAAGGCCGAACTGGAGTAGGTGGCCGAGGAGGCCATGATGAAGTGGATGGCCACACATGCCGAACTAAAGGGATTGGCCGTGGAAGCTAAACTGGAGCAAGCGGCCGCAAAGGCCGAACTGGAGCAGGTGGCTGGGGAGGCCATGACAAAGTGGACGACTGTGGAGGCCGAGCTAAAGGGACTGGCTATGGAATCCAAACTGGAGCAAGCAGCCCAAAAAGGCTGAACTGGAGCAGGTGGCCCATCTTCGGTTGTCACGTAGCAAATTTTGTGTCATCTCGAGGCAAGTCAAATCAGTATAGTTTTGCCGTGTTGTTCTCGTGTCCTATAGACTTTCGGGCCTGGCATGTTTGTTTGAAAAAGGAGATCTTCTCATCCTAGGTGGCAGTTGCCGATTGGAATTTGGCCCCTCGTTTTTGGGGGAGGGACGTCCGCTCATGTATCGGGGAATTCTAGAGAACCATCGATCGATGAGCTAGTCGGTTGGGATTTAATCGCATTTTTACTGGTGGTCGTCGGATAGAGGGGAGGGTTGTCGCTCTTTTGCCTATAAGGTGACTCTTTCTCTCTTTGTTTCGGGCTTTTTCCCATGTTCTTTGGTATTCGTCCTCAGCATGTCCTTGCTGATGTTCGTCTGGTTAGTTTCTTTCTTCCTCCGTTGTTGATTTCCCTTGGTAAGTCTTCTTTTCTACAGGAATCTAGGAAGATCCAAAAACCTTCGTTGTAGATGTCGATCCAATAGACCATCGTAGTCCTTTTAGTAGGTGTTGGTGGCCACGAATCAAGCTACACCATCCCCAAGAAGGATTAATTCCAATAGGTGCTTCAGTAAAGTGTGTAGCAGGAAAATATCTTCCTTTTAACATTCTGTTAAGTAAGGAGGATGGCTTATCAATTCTCCAAGCCTGTTTAGCCAAGAATGATAAATTCATCAACCGACAATCCTTTAGATTTTGTCATTGATTTGATTTATCCTTGATTAAGGTGGACCAAGGAATCCAGGCTATTCATTTTTTCTCCGGAGTTTGATTCCACCAGAACATGCAACAAATGATATTTATTTCCTCCACAATAGACTCTGGGAGATGGAAGCACTGCATTGTATAATAAGGCAAAGTAGACAAATTTATTTTTAATATAACTGCCTTACCAGCTTTGGATAGGAACTTAGATTTCCAACCTTCTAGTTTAGATTTAACCTTTGAAATTATGTAACCAAGATGGCCTTCTTAGATCGACCTATGATAGAAGGAAGACCCAAATATTTGTCATGCACTCCAATTTTATAGATACCAAGACATTGGCCCAAATTGTTACGAAGCTAATGTGGTGTATTTCGGGAAAAGAATACAAAAGATTTCTGGAGATTAACCTTCAGACCACTAGCAGATTCAAGTATAGAAAAAGAAGAGTATCAAATCTGCATGGTGATTATCTGCACGACAGAATAACATAATATCATCCACAGAAAGTAAAGACGATACTGGCGGCGAAGTTCTACTGATACGAATTCCTTTAAATCCTTCATTGGTCTCAAGATTCTTGATCATGAATGTAAAACCCTCCATACATACTGCAAATAAAATAGGTGATAATGGATCACCCTGACGAAGATCTTGTGATGGAGTGAAGTAGTTGAGTGCCTATAAGGAGAATTGAAAATGTAGTTGAAGATATGTACTGATAAATAATGTTTATAAAATGCTTGTGGAGCCCAAGTTTTTTCATAATCTTTTGAAGGAAGCTCCATCCAACATGGTCATAAGCTTTGCTAAGATCAAACTTTAGTGCCATTTCCTGCATTGAATTTTGAGATTTTGTTTTAAGAAAGTGAATGAGTTCATGCGCCAGAAGAATATTGTCAGAAATAAGCCTGCCATATAAAAAGACACTTTTATTTGATGAAATTACTTTATTCAACACTGGATGAAGTCTGAAAACTAGAATTTTAGCAAATATTTTGTACATGCAACCACAAAGACTGATTGGTCTGATGCTATCCATACCATGTGTAAATATGTCATTAGCAATAAGAGCAATAAGAGTATGGTTTATATTTTTGAGTAATCGACCATTTTTGAAAGAAAAAAACTATAGCTGCATGAATGTCTTTGTCTACAATGTCCTAGTATGTTGGAATAAAATTATCGTGAAACCATCATCTCCTAGGGAACTATTTGGATTCATTGAGAAGGTAGCTTGTTTAACTTCATCCATACTGATAGGTCGCCTCAGCCATCTGTTCATTCTACCATTTATTTTGGGAATCATACCAGTCAGCATAGAATCTATTTGGTTATAATTTGGAGAGTTAGATTTGAATAAATCTTTGAAGAAAGAAGTTACGACCTCTGCCACATTATGTTTACCTTCATGCCGAAACCCTTGGTTATCCTATATGCGATTGATAGAATTAAAATTTCTACGTTCACATACGCAGGCATGAAAAAAAGCAGTATTGCGGTCTCCTTCCAAAAGCCAATTTTTCTGAGTTTTTTCTTCCAGTAAATTCTCTCCCGTTTTAGCTCAGAAGAGAGTTCATTTTCAAGTATCCTTACTTCCACAAAATCAGAAGGCCTCTCAATATTTAATGAATAAGAGAGTTGCCTTATAAGAGTGACTATCCTCACCGCAGAATTTGCAAGATTGAAATTAACCCAATGTTGTAAGGTGTGATGAACCATCTTTAGTTTTTGGAACACTTGATATTGTTTAGTCCCCAAGACATTAGTTTCCCAGATACTTTGAATAATATCATACACTTGAGAAGAGTGCAACCACCGTTTATCGAATTTGAATGATTTATTTGATCTAATTTCAGGTGATGGTTCCAATAGAATGGGTCGATGATCACCGCCAAAAGGTTCCAAGTTTATGACTGCAATTTGGAAAAACATCTAACTAGTTACTGTCACAAAGAAATCTGACCAGAACCTCTTCAATGATATCTGAACTATGTCTCTGGTTGCTCCAAGTAAATTTGTAGCCAATGGTCGGAAACTCATATAGTTGTGCAACATTGATAATATTATTACATATGTTTGTAGAAGCTTGAAGAGAAAATTCGACTCATCTTTTTTCTTCTGAGCGAATAATCTCATTAAAATCACCACCAATCAAGATTGCGTCTGAGATATGCATGAGTATGTTAGTTAATTCTATGCATTGATCATTGTTGTTTCCTCGTTCAAGATGAAGATGAGTTCCTATGAAATGCCATTGGCGGTGTAGTTCCTATTGTTACCTCTAGCATGTATATAAAAGGAATTATGTGAAATAATTCCCAAATTGATTGAACACTTCCATGCCAAAATAAGACCACCTGATAACCCAACAGGATCAATAGCAAACATAAAAGGAAATCCCCAGGAGTCAAGCATAGTCTTATATTTATCGCATTTGTTTTTTTACTTCCATAAGAAATATACAGTGAAGGGAGTGAGTTAAACACATTTGTTTAAGATGATTTATTGTCAGGGTAGTCCGCAAACCTTGACAATTTCAAAAAATTATTTTCATAGTAGATGCGAGGACCAATTATGGCTGGTCTCCTCCACCAAGGGTAGATGATTAATACATGGAGCACATGTCACAAGATCGCGCGCGCGCGCGCGAGAGAGAGAGAGAGAGAGAGCAGATCTGAGTCGGGGTGGAGAAGAGAAGAAGAAGAAGAAGAAGAAGAAGAAGAAGAAGAAGAAGAAGAAGAGAGTGAAGAAGTTGTTTACTCTATTTCATAACCTCCCATCGATTACAATGACACTATTTATACATTCTCTATTTATTACTTCGGCAGATACACATAGTACACGTGGCCATCTTTACATCACGAAATCATTGAATCGTTGAGGCCGCTTCTTCTCACGTCTCGTGCGTCCAGTTGGCGTCCGAGGATCCACGTCATTGAGTGGACGTGCGTCTACGCTTGCATCTTCTCCTACGTCCCTTGCGTCAGGTGCATGGCTTGTGACATTGGTCCCTCCTTCAAAAATAACCTTGTCCTCAAGGTTATCTATATTTTTTTCTGTTCCGGTAGTCTCTGTTTCGTTGTTTTCTGACGTCGGCAAGTTCGCAAGTTCACTCCTTTCTGTAACTGATCGGAGCAATGAAATGGGAGTGATCTGGATGCCAGGTTGTCCCCGGCATGGCCGGCTTGAGCATTAAGACATGAAACACCGGATGGATTTTGGCTGTAGAAGGTAACTCTAGCTGGTAGGCGACCTGTCCAACCTTCTTCAGCATCTGAAAAGGATCAAAAAACTTCGGTCCCAACTCCTGATTTCTTTTTAACCTCAATGACCATTGCTGGTAAGGTTGTAGTTTAATATAAACCCACTCACCTACTTCATAGGACACTTCTCTGTGTTGCTTATCTGCTTGCGACTTTATGCGTTGTTGTGCACGCATTAAGTTTTCTCTGAGTTGACGAAGCACCTCATCCCTTCGACTTAACTCTCTGTCGACTGATGGGTTACTGGTAGACCCTGGAAGGTAGCGTAGAAGTGTCGGGGGATCCCGACCATATAATACTTTGAATGGTGTCATGCCTGCCAACAACTGATACGAAGTGTTATACCAGAACTCTGCCCATGGTAAGTAGCTTGCCCAGGTTGACGGTTCCTCAGAAACAAAACTTCGTAAGTACATTTCTAAGCAGCGGTTTAAAGCCTCAGTCTGTCCATCCGTTTGAGGATGGTACACCGAGCTAAATTTAAGTGCAATTCCCTGTAATTTATCCTTCTCTCGCCATATGCTTCCAATGAAATGTCCATCCCTGTCACTGACGATGGATCGTGGTACTCCATGCAGCTTGATGACTCCTTCTACCAATGTCTTAGCGACCCGCTCACTACTATAGTTTCTTGGTAAAGCCAAGAAATGACCGTATTTGGTCAGACGATCAACAACCACCAGAATGTCGGTCTTCCCTTTTGAGATTGATAGGTTAGTGATGAAGTCCATTGCGATATCCTCAAAAACTTCATTTGGAACTGGTAATGGCTGCAACAAGCCTACTGGTGACAATTGCTCAACCTTCATTCTTTGGCATGTCTGACACTCACGGACGAAGGTCTCAACATCTTTGTGCATTGCTGGCCAGTAAAAACTTGCCGCAATCCGACGGTATGTCCGATCAATTCCCGAATGCCCTCCTAATATTGAGCTATGATATTCTCTTAGGATCATAGTTCTCAGTGTCTTATCATTCGGTACCATAATTCTCTTCTTATAGAGCACTATACCATCTTGTATGGTGATCTTGCCACTGTCATCATCTCCAACTTCATACTTTTGTTTAAGAGTTTGCAACTCTGGGTCCTCTCGGTTAATCCTCTTTATATCTTCTAATAGACCATAAACTGGTTGGATTAATGACATGTGCTGACTTGTGAACTGTCTTGAGAGAGCGTATGCAACAACATTGAGTTTTCCCGTCCGGTACTTGACTTCAAAATCATACCCCAAGAGTTTAATCACCCATCTTTGCTGCTCTGGAGTCTGTATGGTTTGAGATGTCATCTCCTTCAGAGCTCTTTGATCGGTTATAATGATGAATCGTTGCCCAAGTAGATACTGTCGCCATTTGCCAATTGCTTGGGTAACGACATACATTTCTCGATGATAGGCCGGGGATGCTTGCATCCTTGATGATAACTTTTGACTGTAATAGGCAACTGGTTAGCCCTCTTGCATTAATACATCCCCTATACCCGAACTTGATGCGTCAGTTTCAATTTCGAAAGTCTTATTGAAATCAGGTAAAGTGCTGGAGCTTGACTCAATAATTCTTTCAATCGATCAAAGGAAAACTGAGCATGTTCATTCCATTTGAAAGCATCCTTACATAGTAAATCTGAAAGAGGAGCTGCGATACTTGTGAATCCTTTAATGAAACGCCTATAATACCTAGCCAATCCGAGGAATCCTCTTACCCCCTTGACATTGGCAGACCTTGGCCACGATTGAATGGCTTGAACCTTGTTAGGATCAACTTGCAAACCTGCCTCAGACATAAAGTGTCCCAAGTATTCAATGGTTGTGCTACCGAAAAAACACTTAGTTCTTTTTGCTACTAGCCCATGATAGTGAAGCGCTCGTAGAACAGACTCCAAATGCTGCAAATGATCCTCATAACTTTTGCTGTACACTAGTATGTCATAAAAAAAATTAGCACAAATTTTCTGAGGAGAGGCTGAAACACCCGGTTCATAGTGGCCTGAAAGGTTGCAGGGGCATTAGTTAAGCCGAAGGGCATAACTAGGAACTCGTAATGCCCCTCGTGTGTCCGGAAAGCTATATTCAAAATGTCTTCTGCTTGTACCCTTATCTGGTGATACCCCGAAAGTAAGTCAAGCTTTGAAATTTTTTTGGCACCTCCAAGTTCATCAAAGAGCTCGTTCGCAGTCGGGATTGGAAAACAATCTTTAATAGCTACCGCATTGAGGGCTCTGTAATCTACACAAAAATGCCAAGTCCCATCTTTCTTCTTCACCAATAGCACCGGTGAAGAGAAAGGATTGGTGCTATGTTGTATAATGCCATCTTGAAGCATACTTCGCACCTAGTGTTCTATCTCATTTTTCTGGAAATATGGATATCGGGTATGGCTGCACATTGACAGGCAATTGACCTGGCAACAGATGAATTCTATGATCAGTGCTCCTGCTTGGAGGAAGCCCTTGAGGTTTAGTGAAGACTGCTGAATATTTGTCGAGCATCTTCTTAATTTCTTTCTGTTTCGGTTCAGTATTTGTTTGATGAATATTTTGTAATTCCAAATGATAGAGCTCTGCGATAGCTTGGGTTCTATACATTCTCCTCAATGTATGGCCATGTATTGGTTCAGCATTGCACCCTGACTCCCCTTTCCACAAATGTTTCTGCTCTCCCAATTGGAACTCGAACGTTAGCTGAGCATAATTCATCAATACTGGGCCAAGGGTGGCCATCCAAGCCACCCCTAGAATGACCTCAAACCCTTTGATCGGCAGTATATAAAAGCCAGTTGTGATGGTCGTCCATTGCACTATCATGGCAAGCTCTTTAATGATTCCCTCACTCTGAACTCGAGCCCCATTCCCGACCATGACGCCAAAATTTGGCGCTGGCTCAACCTTCAAACCCAGATGCTTAGCAACCCGTCCTTGTACAAAATTATGTGTGCTTCCCCCATCCAACAAAATTTGTACCTGGCGGCCTCCAATGGTCCCTCGAAATCTCAAAGTCATTGGCAAGAAGCATCCCGATAATGCATTAAAAGAAATGAGAGATTGTTTAGAGGAATCAACGTCACCTTTGTCAGTTGTAGGTTCAGAGCTTTTTGTAACCAACTCCTCACCGCAATCGAGAGTTGGTCCATCGTCTAACATGAATAATTGAGGCGCCTTACATCGATGTCCCCAGGTGAACTTTTCATCACAATAATAACACAATCATTGTTCTCGTCGCTTTTGAGCTTCAGCAGAGGTAATTCGACGAGGACCGAGTTTATTACCCTTGGCCTGGTTGTTGCTCATTGATCGAACACCCGAAGTAGTTCCCATTGTCATTTTGTCAGCAAAGCCTGGCGAAACTATTCCCACACTTGGAGTTGACAATAATGGCAGATTTTTGCTTGATGGATAAGTGTTTTGAAATTTTTTTGCCGCTGCTATTTTAGCTTCATAGCGTTTCGCCATTGTCACTACCTGATGCATTGAAGTCGGATCCTGAGTTAGCACCTCAGTTTTAATGTAAGGTCGCAAGCCTGATACAAAACAATTAATAAGGAAAGTCTTGGATAACTGAGTTGTTCTTAATGCCATATCCTCAAATCTCCCTTCATACTCCTCTACTGATGTCAACTGGATCAGTTTTGTAAGCTGGCCCTTAGGTGATTCCAGATCTGTAGGTTCGAACCTACGCCGAATGGCTTCAACCAAGTGCCGCCATCCTGCCAATTATTTGCGACGCTGCATCCAGCGAAACCATCATTTCGCCGTGCCCTCCATCCGAAATGATGCCATCGTCACCCGATGTTGGTCTTCGGTCGCATAAAACTCAAAAAAATCTTCGGCGGAGGTGATCCAATCTTCCGCGTCGCTGCCATTGAAGATCGACAACTCAATCTGAGGTGGCTTCGGTGGGAAAGGAAACTCATCCTCATCACCTTCCCTCCGAACACTCTTGCCCTTGTAATTGCTCACTCCTCCACTTGATCCGACGATCTCAGATTTAGGCTTATTTAATTGAACTAGCTGAGTATTTAAAATCGAGATATGAGAGTTTATGTTTTGCAGGAGTTTTTGTTGAGTTTCCATTGATTGCCGATGCAGTTCTAAAGTCTGTTGTTGCGCTTCCAAGCTTGCTTGCAACGTTCCTAGGATCTGATCATGGTGAACGCTTGTATCATGAAGCATCTTGAGGGACTCTGCTACTGCTTGTCCCCTAGTGTCCATTGTTGGCACCGGAGTCGTGTAGAAAATGGAGTTCAAAACAATGAAAGAACCAATTTATCACGAGATCGCGCGCGCGCGCGCGCGCGCGCGCGCGAGAGAGAGAGAGAGAGAGAGAGAGAGAGAGAGAGAGAGAGAGAGAGAGAACATATCTGAGTCGGGGTGGAGAAGAGAAGAAGAAGAAGAAGAGAGTGAAGAAGTTGCTTACTCTGTTTCATAACCTCCCATCAATTACAGCGACACTATTTATACATTCTCTATTTATTACTTCGGCCAATACGCATAATACACGTGGCCATCTTTACATCACGAAATCGTTGAATCGTTGAGGCTGCTTCTTCTCATGTCTCATGCGTCCAGTTGGCGTCCGAGGATCCACGTCATTGAGTGGACGTACATCTACGCTTGCATCTTCTCCTACGTCCCTTGCGTCAGGTGCATGGCTCGTGACAGTACACTTGTTTATTTTTCTGAACTCATCAAGAGATGTTTGAGATGATGTTTTCTGGGCTAACTTGCAGTTTCAGATTCATTATTTGAGTTATTTCTAACTGCATTCTTTATATTTCTGGTCACTAAAATTGTAGTTCGAGAGTTAGAGTTGTTAAGTACATAAAATGGATCAAGAGATGAGCAAGCTCGATTTTTTTACTTATATTTTCATCTAGAGATGACACATTATAGGAATCAGTAGACTTTGCAATATTTTCCGGAGCAGCTTGAGTTTGAATATTCTTTCCTTATTTGTCTACACTTCTATCAACTTTTATAATGAAATTACATATCTATAAAATAATAAATAAAAATAGGTAAATAAAAATGCTGGAATCTTACAATTCACGTTTAATTCCTTTAAATTATAAATTTTATTATTCTAGTAATTTTTATCAATTAATAACTACATATTTTAGAAATAATAAATGAGTGAATATTGTACATTTTTGCATTTAAGTCTTTAATAATTAAAACTTTATATTTAGAAAATAATAAGTTGAAATTAAGTAAATAGAAATTATTGAACATTGCATATTTTAAATGCGAGTCCTTTGTCAGATGATGCTTTTATGTCAGTTATTAGTATTTTTGGATCTCTCTCAAGTTTTTGTCCATTATTAATATTTAGATATTTTATGATGTAAATTTTTAAGAGCAATTATCCTAAATCATAATATGGATAAGGAAAATTCTCATATTTATAAAAAGATTTAAAAAATTTTAAATTCATAACTTTTTCTCAAAATTCCTGAAATACCATTGAGTTCAGTTTGGCATTCGATTTCAAACTTTTGTAAAAGTTTGAACTTATTAGTTTCACACTTTTAAGAAAGTATGTAACCTATTATGTTCTTAAGAAATTTTAGATATTATCAACAATATATAAAATAAATTTATTAAAAAAGCTATATATCGTAATCATCGTTATATGACAAAGTTTGGAACCTATTATTTTCCAAAATTTTACAGAAATTTGGAATCGAGTATGAGACCGAACTCAACGGTATTTTGGGGATTTAAAAAAGTTATGGATCTGAGAATTTTCAGATCCTTATTATGGATCCGGGAATTTTCCTGATTCATGTTATGATTTTAGAAAATTGCTCAATTTTTAATTTTATGTGAACACATATGAAGGAAAGGAAGTATAAATTATTGATAAATTCCTATCATTTTTTTATATTAAACATTTAGGACCCATTTGGTACCCTGTATAAGCCTCCTGTATAGTATTATGATAATACTATACAGTATTTGGGAAGGGTATTAACTAATATCTGCACTAAAAATAGTACTTCAAAAACTACAACACTCTTCATTAGCATGCACTAGAACTTTTAATATTTTGGATACTCATTTTATCTCCGGGCAAAAATTAAAAAATACTAAAAATGTATAAAAAATATTTAAAAAATAATTTTAAGTCCCCTTTCTTGGGATGAAATAACTCCTATGAAAAATGATAAAGAGAGAGAAGAGATCGGGTTTTTTAGAAGGTCTTGGAGAGTTTCCTGCCGAACCTGTTGCTGTGGGAGAAAAAGGATAAACCTATTTTTTTGCCATTCGTCTAGTGAAGTGCTAGTTCGGAGAGATCTAGTTTCAACCCTAGTTTACAGCCATGCGGTTGGGTCAAGAGCGGCGGGATGGGGTAGGCGGTTTACATCTTACCCAAGCTATTTCTTTCTTTCGAGTGTTGCGTACCCCCCCCCCCCCCCCTCCAGCTAATCGATTAGCCCAATCATCTCAGCCTTGGACATTGCTGGGTCGGATTACTCCTCTCTCTTGGATTGCCATGGTCACGCTTATCGCTCAATTGTAGTGGTCGGCCTAAACAGTAGTCTTCCTCCCTCACCCTCAGAAGGAATCCCCAGCTAGGTGATACGCGGACTCACTCCCGAACTACGCTAACCTTGCAGCTCTTTCACTTTCATATGATGATTTAGCGGAGGTGGGCTTTCCTGATATTTCAAGGCTAGCTTGCGAAACAACTTGGCATTCTCCAACCCGAACAATGCCACCTCAAGCAAAGGGGGCTAGTGGCGGAGTTGTGATTGATGTCGATGTAGCATTTTCACACTCGTATAGCTTGGATACTCATCCACTTGGTTTTCGCTATCAGTAGAGTTGCTTTCTCAGCTTGCATTTGGCATCTTTTGGGAGAACGCAATAGAAGGATCTTCGAGGCAGCTGAAGTAAGGGCGTGCTAACGCACTACAGCTTTTCAGCCTCCGTTTGCTCCCTAAAGACAGAACCAATTGTAAACTGACCATCCCCCTCCCCGTAAGCATACTTCACCAATAGTCGCATTACAACCAACCATCCACATTGCAAATACTTTTTAAAATGAATTTCAGCAATTCTCTTTATGAAATATTTTTAATGATAAAATATATTATATAGTTTTTATATTATATTATATTATTATTATATATTACATATAATATATAATATTATAGTGTATATGATTATATATTATATTATATTATATTATATTACATTATATAATATATAATATTATATAATATATATTATATATATATATATTATATATATATATATTATATTATACAGGTTAGTCCATACAGACTAGTACTATACAAACTATTACATGTGTGCACCAAATACTGTATAATAATAGTACAATACATGATAGTACTATATACAGGTTAATCAATATAAACTAGTACTATACAGGCTGATACTATATACAATGTACCAAACGAGTCCTTACCCTCTTAGAAATGAATAATACGAACCAAAATTTTATTCCTCGATATCTAAACAATCAAATTTTAGTAAAATATACTGAATGAGTCGTAATTGTTACTAAAACGAGCTCTGATGGTAATTAAATACAACTATTTAACGCCGAAACGATAAAAATCAAAATAACAAAAAATTATAAAAAATTCAAAACCAATTTTTATAGTGTATTATTCATATCTTAATATACTATTTTAATAAAATAATCTATTTTGTTAGAATAACAATGAACACAATTTTATCATTAACAATGTTGACATTCATCTATGTGACAAATTAGGGTAGAATATCTAAACTCTTCTTCAATATTTATCTCTCTCCTCATCTCCTATTTTCTGCACTTTCTTCTTTCTTCTTCAAATTTTAGTTTATATGAATTCCTAACACTACACCTAGGATATTATAAGGAGGAGAAAAGAGATTTTGAAAATAGCGAGGGTTTCTCTGCGTCAAGAGGAGAAAGAGATAAAAAGAGAAAATAAACTAAAATTTTGTTTTTTTGGTATTCCCATTTTTATCATTTCAAAATTTATAAATAACTGAATTTAGTATCTATTGCCGAACAGGCTTAGAATAAATTGAATTAATAGATTTATGGCCCAACCAGGTCTACATTTACCGTTGACTTATTGGCGCTGTTACTTTCTGATATTTCTCGATTTCACCCGACCAGGTCTAGATTTTGCAACCACCCAAAAAGTGCAATACCCAACCACAAGGCAGGTAACTAAAACAGGTAATTTCACCAGTGGAGTAAAAATATCTTCCGTTTCCATCACACCTACTGATGAGTTGGCGGAAACGTTCAGCATGCGGAGGCCACGTTTCCGTCTCACTATTTAAACACCCAGAAATCTACCCAAATCTTTAGCCTTTTCGCGTAAATGCGGCAATAACAAAAATGTATTAAAAATCAAAATATGATGGTTAGGATAATTTAGGGTTCCTTTTTTGGCTTCTTTCGCGGCTATTAAAGCATTCCCAACGGCAAACGAAAACGGACATTTTTAATGGATGCGATACCCATCAAATACCCAAATGACCATTCGGTTTGAGAAGGTGGGCCATGACGATGACTCTCACAACTAGGTGAGTAAGACCTGGGTTGAAGGTAAAGTGCACCCCATCGCCGCCTCGTGGAAATGGAATTGCGAAATCTCTCGCTAAAAATACACCCCCCTTCTCTTCTATCGGCCTCTGGTTGGATTTCCTCATTTAGGGCCGCTTCCCTATTTTGTTCTCCTGAGCAAGGCGACTCGATCGAAGAGGCCTTCGACCCGATCCGAGGTGAGGATCTTGTTCCCATCATCTCGATCTGCATCTGTTTGGGTAACCCCGCGATGCATTTACCTCGTCTGCTTGTTAGATCGTGGCCTTGGTCTTGTTTTTGAGCTTTGAGCTGTTGCCGATTTCATGCGCTTGAGATGTGATTGTTCTTTCTATGATGGATTTTGGCATTTTGTTACATTTTTGTTTATTGTTTTGATTTCGAATTTGTGGATTTGCTCCTGGTATAAAAAAAGTTGGTCTTTTGGAGGGGGATCGAATCTATGAAAAATTGTGATGAGGATGTTGAGTGTGGCTTTCCAGATTGGTAAATAGAAGGTGAATAGGAGAAAAATTGGATGTGATCTGACGAGAACAGTTGGCTGACGGTTATTTGGAGATATGATAATTCTCTTAGATTGGATCATGATGCATAATTGAATCATGTGTTTGTTATAATAGATTATTGTCCCCCCTTGGTGATCTATACTTTTCTTTCTAGTCATCTTCCCCGTAGAAAAAAAAAGTGAGATAATTTGTTTTCACTCGCAGCTTTTGATGTTTGTTTGGTTAGCCGAGAAATTATAGTGAATCATAGTTGTTCATGCATGTAGTATTTCATTGGAGAACTAGTTGGTAGGCGAAGCCCATAGTTGAACAGTAAGATACATTGTACAAAACTTTCTGATTAAGGAGCAGAAGTTTTCCCACTTGATATGATTTGTTACATTCTTGAATTATGACTTGATGATGTTGATGGTTTAAGTTTCTCCATCGATAGGGGCTTTTTTGGATTGAGGTATTTGGAGGGGAAGAGAGACGGGATTCCTAATTGGGATAGATTAAAAAAGCTTATTATAGATTTTCTGGAGGAAAATGGAGGACATAAGACTTCCCTATGTTGTCCTCTTAACTGGGGAATTCCTTTCCCCTCCTGTCCCTTCCCTTTCCTTCTCTGAGTTTTCACTTCTAACAATATCATGCATTCTTTCATCTTCACTGTTTTGCCTGACATCCTTTTTTTCTGGCAATGAATTCCTTATTACTGTCTAATTTGTTCAGCCTAATATTTTACCATTCTGGAGGAAGATGATCTTATTCTACTGAATGTTGTGGTGATAAACGTGCCTTATATTTTCTCTTGTAGCTATATTGTTCCAATGCCATTTTTTATTAGTCAGGTCTATGGTGTAGTGTCCTTGGTCCTAGCAACTAGGCTTGTTGTCTATGGCATATACAATTAGGCGTAGCAAATAGCATGCTGACTGTTTTTAAAGGAAATTCATAGAATGATAATTACTGCAGCCTGCAGATGAAAGTTTGCCTTTTCAGTCAATCTGTAGTGTCTGGTTACTTGACATTTGAAATCTCCATCCTCTGTGGTTCTCTTGATTCTTGCTCTATTGATTTGACCCTTTTGACACATATAATCTATCTCTTTGTAATAGTTCTTTCATCACTATTTCATTTTAACTCATGCTTTATCATTCACTGATTTGTCATATACGTGATAACTAATTATAAATTGCTTCCCAGTATCAAGTTTCTTTACCTGTGCACCACCTTCTTATTTGGAACAATGTCCAGTAAGATAACAAGATGGATTTCAGTATCTTAAAATACATAGTTAGTATGCTTCTAGGACAGACAGATTTTTGGTTCTCTGATGTAGAATGCAAGCGTAGTGTTAAAAATTAATCAGTACCAAGGGGAAGAATGATGAAGAACTAAGTATCTAGAAAATAGTGCATACCAAGCTTCTTGTTGCGACTCACAAAACAAAAATAAAAATAAAAATAAAAATAAGCCAAATACACTTGTGTTGTTCAATTTGCTTTGCAATCATACTACAGATCACAATTTTGATATTTAATTATTCTAATCAATGTGTCTGAGCCTTTTGATTGAAGAAAAGACCACAAGAAAATCAGGAGTTGACTTTCATCAGCAAAAATAGTAGTGCCATAAACAAACATAGCTTGGTCTTGTACAAGCTTATTTATTTGAGCAAAAAGTTGTTTCTCAAACTTGTTCGTCAAAAAGATTGGCAGCGGTGTTCCTTGTCAAACTGAACATATGCCAAGCTCAATTTCACTCTTGAGCTCCAACTCTAGCTCAAAATTGTTTTTCTTAATTTTTTTTCAGTGTAAATAGATACATTGGTATCTTGTTGAAAGTTGTGCATTGCCGTTGCCATAGATATAATGTATATTTTGTAAATGATGGATATCATATAATGATGTGATGTGCTTCTTATTCCATTCCTTCAAATCCTTGTACCAATGTGGAAATGTGAATAATAACATACATTTAATGTATTAGCTATTACCAATGAAGGCAGTACAATATGTTTTCTAGGAAAAAATTGGGTTACCATCGTGAAACCTCTTATTTGTTGAGAAAATATAATGCTTTACCAAATTCTGTTACTTGATTAGAGGCTTGTAAAACACTAGTATAACTAACTAAATATAGACGAACTTAAGGTTTTTTATAGTTTTGTTAATAATTTAGTTTAGATATGCATTTATATGCTTATAAGAATTTGTTGAAAAACAATAATACTAATTTCAAATAAAATGATTGGTCTAATAAATTTATAATATATTTTAATATGTATACCTTAGGATCTGTTTGATAAAATGGAATAAACATTGTGGAGTGGTAATTGAAAAGGCATTCCATGATTATAGGCTGTTTGAATATGCGGAATGATTTGGAAAGACAATAGAGAGGCCAGAACAGCAGTGGAATTTTAGTATTTAGGTTTTCATTAACATGGGAGGGGGTGTGTTTGAGGGTGAATTGATGATGGGGAGTGTAAAAGAAATTATCTTTATTATAACGAAAGTATTTTTATAAGGTTCTAAGGAAATTATTTTCTAACAAATTTGGGTATATTTTAGATAGATACAGAAATGTATGTCTAACTGATTTCCATATATTTTAGTTTGATTAGTTTCCATCTTATCAAAACTGTTGATCAGTTTTGAATTTTTGATACTATAAGTTGGAGTCTATGGTAGTCTTAGGACTGTACAAAGTAATTAAACTTTTTTATAAAACTTTAAGTTTCTTTATGAGTCGTGGTACATCTATAGTTATCTTCTTCCTCTATTTCTTATGACAGTTAACCTGGTTCGAATCTTCCAATGGTCTTTTACCTCGTATTTCACTCTAACTTCTAACAAATTCTATTTGTTTTTGCAACACTGCTTTACTCCATGCTATGTAATACAAAAGAAAAAGAATCTATGATATGGGCTGATCATTTTGTACATCTTATCATAGATAATAAAGTTGTTACCATTTTGGCATGTATTTATTTGCTTTTGACTATGATCTGGGGTGCTTATTTCATATCTATATGCTGTGTTGAGAACGATTTGATTGTATGACAAGAATTCTGTACTTGTTTGGAACATTTTTGAATCACTCCCAACTTCTTTTAATTCATTTCTTAAAAAGAGTTTTTGAGACTTATAGTATGATGAATCATTGAATCCTTTACAGCATCATGGTCGTGGAGATCCTAGGGAATGATACTACTCAAGAAAATGTCAATGAAGGAACTGAAGGAGAAAAGTCTTTCAACGTTATGGACAACAAGACAGATGCTAAACAGGGTTTGGTAGATGCTTCAAATGGTGCAAATGGAGATGCCAAAGCAGGGGATAAGTCTTTCAATGCTATGGACGACAAGACAGACATTAAACAGGGTTTGGTAGATACTTCAAATGGTGCAAATGGAGATGTCAAAGAAGGGGATAAATTGGCGGATGCAAATTTTCCAAAGGATGCTGTGGACGAGTGGCCTGCTGAAATGAAAATCCATAACTTTTATTTGGTTAGATATAGGACCTTTGAAGACCCAAAACTTAAAACCAAAATTGACCATGCTGACAAGGAGGTTACAAAGTGTACCCAAACAAGGTTTCGGATAACCGAAGCACTAAAGGCAAAAAGGGTATGTTATAACAACTTATTCTGAATTTGTGTTCACTTTTTCTGGTTTTCTATCTAACCTTTGTTATTCTTCTAAACTATTAACCCACTCTATACAGTATTTTATAGTAATGATCTATGATGTCTAAAGTATAATTATGAGTGAACTGAAGTACTGAACAAAAATGAGCATTTTACAGCCATGCAAACCTTATCTGTATTTGATGTTTTGTTTTCCAGTCTGAAAGATCAAATGTGATTTCACAACTAAAGCCTCTGACTGCTGAGGATAGACAGTACCGCATGATTATGGATGAAAAGAGAAGGTCAATGGAACCACTTCAAGATGCCTTAGGGAAACTGCGGAGTGCAAATAATGCTGTGAGAGAAAAAGGCATGGGTTTGTGTTCTTCGGAGGAGGAGCTTAACGATCTTGTAAGCATTAGCTGATCTATTAGCTGTTATGAGTTTGGGTGCTCTGTTTTTTTTGTGGACCTGACTCTGGTTCTCTTTTCATGAGACAGATATATAGCTTGAATTACCGGATGCAGCATGAAAGTCTTACTTTGGTTGAGGAAAAACAATTGATTAAAGACATTAAACAACTTGAAGGAACAAGAGAAAAAGTTATTGCTAATGCTTCTGAAAAGGCTAAGATCCAAGATTCTCTTGGCCATAAAGAAGCAATTCAAGACCAGGTCAAAGTAAGTCACAGATACAAAAATCTATTGTGTTCTCATTAATAGAACTTTTACATGTTATTTGATCCATCCTTTATTCACTTAGTGCTTTTTTCAAGGGCATACTCTTACATTTTGTCATTATTGGTTCTGAATTCTGATTGTCACCTCAGTTAATAAATGATGACATTGGTGGAATAAAAAAGGAGAAGCAAGCAATTCGAACAAGAATTAAGGACCTTGAGGACGAACTTAAGGTTATAGATGATGAAATTAGTTCCTTACAGGAAGAGCTGGAAAATGTCAGTCAGAAAAGGAACAAGGCATACGAAACTCTTGTGGAGTTAAGAAAAAGCCGTGATGAAGTGGTATGCATTTCTACATTCAATTTCATCGTTATAGCATTCCTGTTTCTTTAGTTCCATTTCTAATAATATTGAAGTCCATAATTGTCTTGATAGAATACTCCTTCGTATCTTGCTCTTCCAATTGTTTCTTGAAACTGCTAGAACCAGAATGTCCTTTACTGGAACTTTAAATGTTAGCCTTCATGAGATACACAACATATGCTGTGTATTACTAAGATATGTTGCAATGTGTGTATTAATAATATGATTAAACCATAATGGACATAAGTCTATTTTGGTTTTCAGATTTTTCCATTTTCAAAAAAGAATTTTTTTTTCAGTATTTAGTCTATTAGTGGTTTAGGCCTGAAGATAGGTCATATGCTTTAAGGTCTGTGGTTTCTTTTGGTTTTAGTCTTATTCTAATTATGTGGGGCCCTAGAGAGATTGGGTTAATGTCTCTTTGCCTTCAAACTAAAGGTGTGTATATAATATATCAGAAGATAATTTGGATGATGGTGCAGTATTGAACAATCCATTATGAGTTCCAGTCTTATTTTTTTGATTACAAACCTTGTTATTGTACAACAACTTTTCTTTCTTACCTTATAAATGAAAAGATAATTCTGGTGACAATGCGGTATACAAAATTGAACAATCCATTATGAATTCACTATTTATTTTCTGAATTCTTAACCAGTAACTTTGGACAGTTTCTGTTGTTCTTTCTAAAAGCCTTACAAGATGAGAAATATGAGTAGAAGATTTTATATGCTTTCTCTTCGATCCTTAATTTTGTAAATATCTTGTGGTCAAAGATGTAACTAGCTTCGTCATTCTTTTGCAGTGTGTATTTTGAGGATGCTTGTTTTCTTTTCATTTTTCTTTGGGCTTACCTACTTTGCAACTTCTGAATGATTATAATGTTCACCTTATTGCTGTTCTTGGTCACCTTATTTTCTTTGAATAATATTTATACACCTCTCTTTGTCTATCCTTATTTCTATTTAAATTTGTTATTGTGTAGCATGACGAGTGTCTGTTATGCGGCAGTGACAACTTTCAGCATAAACATCTTATTAGTGAAATTCTATTAGGATGAAATATCAACAGATGGTTATTTTTTCAAAAATGTTCAGCAGTTCTTGCATTTAATCACAACATATGCATTATCTTTTTGGGCCTTTTGCAAGTATATTTCTGATAATACTAGAATTTACAAAAAATGCAGAGATAAATATCTTATCTATTACATCGTGAGCTTAATTGATATATTTCTATCTGTTCTAACTTGTTAGATTATATTTGAGATTGCCATGTGTATTTTTGGGGGAACTCCTAGGACTTTGTTTCAGAAGGTTTTTTGGCTGAACAAAAGTTATGTTAATTCGTACTCGCCTTGAATTTACTAACTTTCATAATGTGCATGTCTACCTCACTCTTCTCTCCAAAGCTCATCATTTAGCTGATATGCTATCTCCAATTTCCATGATGAAAGAAAATTATGGAACTTCAGTTTAATTATAAGATATTTTTGAGACGAGGCCTTTAAGTTTCTTCTGAGATCTAAATTATTTAATTGTACCTCATATGTGATCGACATATTGCCATGATATATGGATCTTTCTAGGTTCGATAGATGTTTCATTCTATTCTTCATAATGTTTTTGAGGATCTTCTGAATAACTGGAAAGCAAAGTAGACCTCATGAAATGTCAGTATAAGTTGTTCTGTCTACTTCAGAATGTTGTTTCTTATTCTTCTCTATGATATTTCAGAATGCTTGTTACTTTCAAAACCGATCTCTGTTAAACCGTGCGAAAGATCTTGCAGCAAAGAAGGATATATCATCACTAGAGGATTTTATACACATTGAGGTATGTTTCTTCTGTAGTTTCCGTCCCTACCAAACCATTCAGGTATCATATTATTGTTGTCTCCAATATAGGTGGAGAAATTTATGTCTGAATGGAGCAGTAAAAAAGCCTTTCGAGAAGATTATGAGAGGAGGATTTTGTCATCACTTGACGGCAGGCAATTGAGTCGAGATGGTCGGATGAGGAATCCTGACGAAAAGCCAATAATTGCAGTTGAGGCACCAGCAACCAGAGATCTGGAGCCCGCACCACTTAAGGTGACTGCTCAACAATCAATAAAAGAGACAAAAGTACTTCCTCAGGAGGATGTTATTCCTAAGAAAAAGGCACAAGATACCAAGCCAAAGAAGTCATCTGAGGTAGCATCTAGAGATGCTGAAGATCCTGCAAGCATTCGAAACACTTCTGTGCCTGAGAAATCTCAAAAGGATACTGCGAAACCTAATGAGATCGATGCTGCAAAACTCAAGGAAATGAAGAGAGAAGAGGAGATTGCAAAAGCTAAATTGGCTTTGGAGAGAAAGAAGAAGCTAGCTGAGAAAGCTGCAGCAAAAGCAGCTGCCAGGGCTCAAAAGGAAGCTGAAAAGAAATTGAAGGTAAAGATTGCTTATATATGTTTCTTATCTCTGCTAATTTTTGTACTCTGGCGCCCCTGAACTTAACATTTTGTCTTAATTTTTATAGGAGAAAGAGAAGAAAGCTAAGAAGAAGGCCGAGGCATTGGCGCCTGCTGAATCTACTGAGGAAGCTGAAGCAGAAACAAAGGTTTCAGAGCCAGAAGAAGCAGCTGTGGAGATAAAACCTCCAGTTGCAGAGAAAACCAAGGAACACAAAGAAAATGTAAGGTACAGAAGTCGATCAAAGGGCGGTAATCAGGTACCGAAGGTAGTACCGAAGATAATTCTGAAGAGGAAAAAAGCCCAATCTTATTGGATGTGGGCTGCGCCGGCTGCAGTGGCTGCTGCCCTACTGTTTGCCTCTTTGGGTTACTATGCTTTCATTAGAAAGTAAAATGATCAAACTTTTGGCCAAGGTGTGGACCAGTTTTGCAGTTGGGAGAACCTTGTTACGGATCAAGTTTATACTTTTACCTATCCCCAAGGAAAGACCGTTTTAGCGATAACATATAATGTTTGTAAACTTGTGAACTTTTCATTTAGTTGCATGAACTCAATTGTGTTTTTTTTTAATTATTTATTTCATCTCAGTAGGACTGACTATTTTACTTGTTTGGATTCCAACATTCCATCTCGAATAAATAATATGCATGATTTTGCTATCTATCCTATTCTTCCTGACTTATCCAGTGATTAAAAGTGAATTGATATATCAGTTTTAGATGGGTCTAAATCTTTC
Source organism: Canna indica (assembly GCA_034359265.1). Lineage (NCBI taxonomy): Eukaryota > Viridiplantae > Streptophyta > Magnoliopsida > Zingiberales > Cannaceae > Canna > Canna indica. The sequence continues at coordinate 21,897,362 of CP136892.1, forward strand.
CGTACTACCTCATGTTTTAGAAGTGTTTTTTCTGTACCCATTTTTTTCTTGCCATTTCTTATTAGTCATATATTTAATCTTTTGGATGATCTCATATGGTTTTATTCTTTCTTTAATGACTTTATCAGATGGGTTTCCCAACTGCTATCGTCACAAATGATACTGCAAGAGTTATCAAATGAGTTGTAAGAAAATAATATATGCAGAAATTGCCATGATTGTACTATTAAGTTAAATTTTTGGTTAAGGAATTTATTGTGATAAAAAGAATGATAATCATGGATATTGCCGTGTTGATAGCAGTAATTCTGTCTTGAAGTTTATATTTCTATCCATGCAAGACCAATTTACTCCAGATTTAATTTTAAATATTTTATATTATCTACAAGTGACCAATGTAATATGTGCTCATTTTACTAAAAAAAGTTGTCTTATGTGATGGTGCCACGACGACAGTAATTGTTGCAGGACAATGACAAGCATCATATATTTTGGGACGACGACAATAATTGTTGCAGGACATTTGTCATTTGCGATGGCTAATGTGACAACGAATAATCGTCATAGATGATTGATACGAAGCAGGCAACTTGTGATACACTTGATGCCAATTTTTTGATATTGCTTTTGCGCCGGTGTTGCAACGATTAGCCATTGTAGAAGATTTTAATACGATATTTGCGAAAAAAATTCCAACATATATGATACTTGCGATGGCGCCGTCGTCGTTGACGGAATGCCATCACATAATTTTATCTTTTAATAAAGTTTAAAATTGTAAATATTTCATTTACAATATTTTTAATATAAAATACATATAATAAAAAATTATACTAATTAAATATCTAATTCATGACTAACAACAATTAAAATATATATACACCAAAATGTTAAATATTTACAAATATATCAAAATGATATATCAAAGTTGATGTGATACAAACAATTCAAATTAATATTCACATACGTATATATGTAAATTAAGTACATGGACATCACATAATTAATTCAACAAAGTATCGAAAGTTCACATCAAAATATACTAACTCTAAGCAGGTTGCATCGACGACAGTGGCAGCGGCTAATGCGGACTGAGTGAGGAACACATCACTTGGAATCACCAATGAAGATGAATCTAATATAGCAATCGTCGCGCCAAATAATGAGGGGAGGAGGGACCATATGGGCAACCTAATTGAAATATCAACTAGGTATTGAGACATTTGCATCATATGGTTGTGAATACCCGAGTCCTGAGATATCTGAAATGATACACGCTTGTGTTGTCTTCATGTTAGCTAGGCGCTCCTCTATCCACCCAGATGCGTGTGAAGTGGAGTATGAGCAGTAGTGTCTATATTGTACACGGTGTGGTTGGTACATGGATTCATGCGTCTACATCTAACTGATGATGCTATGTAGGATCGCCTTCGTGTTGTGTGACCATCTATGTATATGTAGCATTGAAAACAAATTTATTAGACTATTGTAATTCAAACTAAATATTGAAACTAATTGAAACAATTATTTTTTTTATAACAAAGATAGAAAGTCACAATAGATGATCATATTAGGGTTCGAACCCTAAATCTCTAGGTAACATTCAACATATTGCCACCAACTGTACTACCCACAGTTGGCTAATTGAAACAATTACTTACTAGAATAGTTTATGATCTCCCGCTGATATACTCCCCACGCGCGAAGAGGGTCACACTAATACCTATATGTAGCCTTACATACCCTAAGAGGGTTGGCAAGTATCAACGTGCCTAGTTCATCATACATGTCTACAATGTAATGACCGATATTAATTACATGTTATTTTCCAATAATAACTCTAAAAGAATATTAATAATAATCTTATTCAAGTAAGAAAAATAAATCTTACAACTTGATGCTTATGGTTGGTGAAGGGATGGACCCATCGATATGGCAGGCCACAGATCCCTCGATCAACATCATTCGAATTCGGTGCGCCGTCTGGGAGACATCCTGCTGCCCATAAGTAGACCAATTATATATATATATATATATATATATATATATATATATATATCGCTTTACTAGCTTGGACATCTTGGTTGAGGATATCCTTAAATAGTTTATTTGAATATGCCTCTCATGTAAATTTCACCTGGACCTGAATGACAGGATCCCAAGTCTATCTCAAATACATAACAAAATCTAGGCAACCCAAACATTTTAATTAGCATTTAGTTAAAAAAATAACAATATATTATATATGAAACTCTGACCAAGAAAGATTTCTATATTACCTTAGCACGTTGTCCACGATTGCCACGACCCTTGGAAGAACTTGTTTAGACCTGATGCCTCTCGCGACGCCGTGATTCCGCTCAAACCTACAACACAATTATAATAACATAATCATAACAATTAGTTAACATATATATATAATCAATTATTATATGTGCTTTAGATTGTTTAATGTGATTCATAGATGTAAGTTGAGGGACAACCAGTATGGGTGCGACTCTATTAGGCTCGTGAGGCCTACATCGCCCTCTAGCCACTAGGGTTGGTGCAATGACTGTTATTGGTGGTGGTACAACGACTACAACGACTGCAATTGTTGCTGAGGCAGGAGGGGTGGTGTCGTGGCGACTGTGGTATAAGGTGATGATGTGGTGTTTGTAGTTGCAGGAGGTGGTCATGGTAGTGCGACAACCTTTGAGATGGGTGGTTGTTGTTGGCCTAAGATTTTTAATCATAGTCTTAATCTTAGTTTTGATGATAATTATAAAGTAGGAATTAATGGTTTTGAGATGGGTGGTTGTTGTGGTATATTTCAGTTTTAATATCGATAAGCACAAGACGTCCGCGATCGAAAAGATCAAAATAAAATCGAAAAAATTAAGAGGAATTTGATTGAAGCTCATAAGTCAAGAATATGCTTAGGGTCTAGATTCATTGTACATTTGTTGGGATGCATGATGATGAAGTTAAAATCCAAACCTAAACCTTCGAAACTCAAACCAAATTTGAACCTATGTAGAAATATGTAGCTTCAACTGTTGTGATATGTTTTACCTTGAGCCTAATACACAATGAGACATTCTAAGTAATTTGTGAGCTTTTGTTACTTAGTCATTTTCTTGAGAAACCCTAGCATTATTAGAGTAACCTTTTTTTTTATTGAGCCTTTATTTTCAAAATTTCATTAGACATCAAGAGGCCCAAGGAGCTTTTGTTTGGACCTAAGTATTGATGTTTTACTTATTTGCTCCATTTAATTGTATCTCGATTTATTTTTGTATTCATTTGAAGGTTGTTGATAGACCTAATGTATTAGGTCTATGGTTTGAGTGGTTGCCTTGGTGTAAAGGCATAAGTCCACCTGATTTACTAGTTTAGTGTAGTTGACCTTGGAGCTTGAGGTGTTGGAGGTGCTCTCAGGGAGTGGGTTGTATTCTTAGCTTGTAAATCTTCTTGGAGGTATATTATTTTAGTAAACTTGGTTGAAATCCTAAACGGAGAGCTTGAGTAGTAGATGTAGGCTTGATTAGAAGTCGTCTAACCACTCTAAATTGTGTGTTAGCATTGAATCATTTACTTGTGTGCTTACTTTGATAAAATATTGCTCCCGCTTGAGTTGAATTGAGAAATTTAAATTGTCATTTGCATACAATAAGAATTAAGCCGGGTCCTTGTTAATACACATTATTTACTACCCCTCCCAATTTTCTCTCTTAGTGGTGGCGTGACAACCTTCAAGGTGGGTGGTGGTGGTTGTTGGGCTAAAACTTTTTCTAATCAATTTTACTTTTGTTTTCGATAAAATGACTATAAAATTATAAATAAGGAAGATAATAGAATAATGCTAATATTATGATTGTATAGTGGTTTGGTTTAACCCGACCTACATCTACTATCTAAGCACCTACGCCTAAACGACAAGGCCACCAAGCAAGAACAAGATCCACCCACCTCAATACAAGTACAATGAGCAATAAACAAAAATCAAATAAAACACACAATAACAAGATAAGGGGAAATAAAGTTTATTTTTCGAAGCAGGAATCCTTTTCTTGTCACCTAGTGCCGCTTGAGGAAGCCTTCAAGGATGATGTGCTTGAGATTCAAGGTTTTCATAAGACTACGTTTTAAAGATGGATTAAAGAAGCTCCAAGAACTAAGGTTTACTCCTTTTTTGACCTCATATACGAATCAATCTTTGTTATAATCACGGATGAAAAGGCCGAGGCAGAAAATTCATGGAGAACTAGAGTGACTCTCCCAGAAACGATGAACGAGTGTGTTCACAGGTGGGAGGATAATAATTCTGAAGTAACAAAGGGGTGCGAAAGGTGCACCTGTTGCAAAGAAATGACAAATCCAAGGATGAGATCACACTATAGAGTCTGCCTGTTGACAGTATGTCCCATGTGCTCTAGATTCAATCTGGGCAGAAAGATCACTGTAAAGAGGGCAAACTTCATGCCCTATGATGATAAGGACAGTCTCATCAGAGAACTACTGGAGTATACGATGTATCTCTTAGCTGAAAATGAGAGATTGAAGGAAGAAATAGATGAGCTAAGAACAAGCCAAGACATAGCTGATTTGAAAGATGAATTCAGCAATTTAAAGCTTGATCAGGAAAAGGATGACCAAGATCTAGAGGCTGAAAAGAGGCTCAAGAAGGGGAAATACCCTGTAAAGGAGGAAACCCCTACAACTGACAGGAAACAAACGGGAATAATTTTTAAAGAAATGGCAAATATTCTTTCCTTAGAAGAAGAAGAAATTCCCATATTTCCTAAAAGAGGAAGAAGAATCCTGAACCGACTCTACAATATGGAAATAATTATGGAGATTCCAGGAATGAAGAACTTTAGAGTTCAGGCAATATTAGACACAGGAGCCACTATTTGCTGTATTGATCAGGACTCAATCCCAGCAGAAGCGCTTGAGCCAAGTGCTTATTCGATCCTCATCAATGGGGTGAATTCCCAGCAGACGGCAAGATTGAAGCTAAGAAATGGACAGATATCCATAGAAGAAAACAAGTTTAAAGTTCCATTTACTTATGCGTTCCCAATGGGGAAAAGAGACGGCATCCAAATGCTGATAGGATGCAACTTCATCCGGGCCATGCAAGGAGGCGCCCGGATAGAAGAACATACACTGACATTCTATAAGAAGGTCACTACCATCACCACAAGAGTAGACACCAAAGCTTTGGCTACTGCCGCTATCGATGAACTGAGCTTATCGGAAGAAGAATACTTAGAAGTTAAGAGTGCAGTTACGTATGATAACTTCCGAGAATCAGAACACTTCAAGAGGAAGTTCGGCCCATTACTGCAGAGACTGAAAGAGCAGGGGTTTATTGGAGAAAACCCAGTTCAGCATTGGGCAAAGAACCAAGTGACATGCAGACTGGATATAATTAATCATGACCTCACTATTCAGGATAAGCCTTTGAAGCATGTCACACCGCTAGTGAAAGATCAGTTCGAGAAACATGTTAAGGCCCTTCTACAGATAGGTGCCATAAGGCCAAGCACAAGTCGCCACAGGACGATGGCGATGATGGTTAATTCAGGCACAAGCATAGACCCTACAATAGGGAAAGAGACCAAGGGAAAGGAAAGGATGGTCTTCAACTACAAGACCTTAAACGACAATACCCATAAGGATCAGTACAACCTTCCGAGTATCAACACCATCCTTAAAAGAATTGGTAATAGCAGGATATTCTCCAAATTTGATTTAAAGAGCGGATTCCATCAAGTTGCAATGGATCCGGAATCCATTCCCTGGACGGCCTTCATAGTGCCAGGAGGACTTTATGAATGGCTTGTTATGCCATTTGGACTGAAGAATGCACCTGCGGTCTTTCAAAGGAAGATGGACCAGTGTTTCCAAGGTACGGAAAAATTCATCTTCCTTTGAAACACTGGTCCATCTTCCTTGGAAACATGAATTTTTCCGTACCTTGGAAACACTGGTCCATCTTCCTTTGAAAGACCGCAGGTGCATTCTTCAGTCCAAATGGCATAACAAGCCATTCATAAAGTCCTCCTGGCATTGTGAAGGCCGTCCAGGGGATGGATTCCGGATCCATTGCAACTTGATGGAATCCGCTCTTTAAATCAAATTTGGAGAATATCCTGCTATTACCAATTCTTTTAAGGATGGTGTTGATACCCGGAAGGCTGTACTGATCCTTATGGGTATTGTCGTTCAAGGTCTTGTAGTTGAAGACCATCCTTTCCTTTCCCTTGGTCTCTTTCCCTGTTGTAGGGTCTATGCTTGTGCCTGAATTAACCATCATCGCCATCGTCCTGTGGCGACTTGTGCTTGGCCTTATGGCACCTATCTGTAGAAGGGCCTTAACATGTTTCTCGAACTGATCTTTCATTAGCGGTGTGACGTGCTTCAAAGGTTTATCCTGAATAGTGAGGTCAGGATTAATTATATCCAGTCTGCATGTCACTTGGTTCTTTGCCCAATGCTGAACTGGGTTTTCTCCAATAAACCCCTGCTCTTTCAATCTCTGCAGTAATGGGTCGAACTTCCTCTTGAAGTGTTCTGATTCTCGGAAGTTAACATACATCCTCCCAGACCTTGCAGCTAGAACTTTGTAATCATTTATGTACTCGAATAGGTCTTTCACATTATGACATGAGAGTCTTTCTATGTCTTCATAAGCTATATTCTGCTCTTCAGTAGATCCTGTGGTCGGATCTTCCAGTAAAAACATTCTTCTAATCTGGGATAGCACATTTTGTGGGTCGTCAGCTATATTGGTTAACTCGTCATACTCATTGGGGAATGCCATCCTCCACTGCATCCAAGTCTTCTTCTCAGTTTCCCCCAGTAAGTTCTCAATATAGCACATTTTGGACTTGTTGTCCGTCCAATTCTTTTCATTGATCAAGTTTAACGTGATCGATTCCCATCTTGAGATCACGTCACTGTATTGTCCTACACTTTCTGGAAGGACTAATATTACTCCTGTACCGGCTTGCGCCGATGGTAGATTGTACCTCTCGTTGTGTTGTTTCGCATATCCTCCTCTGAGGTTGCTTACTCTTGAATGTATTGTAGGGATGCTATCAAAAGGTATTTGAGCTCTTGAATTTGAATTACCTGGTGGATACATTGCCGGTCCCATTATGGGCTCTTTCGGCAATCTTGTAGTTGTAGATGATTCCGCGATGGATGTTAGGACTGTTTCCACCTTTGCCTTGCCAGTTCTTTTGGAAAGCTGTTTTATGATGGGATAATCCATCTCTGCAGCATAGACAACTTCCATTTCAGCATCTTCAGCATACTTGTCTTCCATATTGAAATCTTCGTCAGATTCATCATCAGATTTTTCGTCATCTCCCCTCCCCACTTCAAAGAAAAATAGGTTACACCCATTTTCTTCATCGTAGGATTCTTCAGATGTGTCCCATTTCGGGAGTTCATCTAATTTGTCATTATCTTCAAGCTGGAGTGACATCAGGTGTCTTAAGACTTCCAGATCTTCGTCCCAATCTTCGGACTGATTGTCTGAGTCTGAATCATCCCAATCGCAGGCCATCATCATGGCGAGTTCATGGTGTATTTCTTCATCTTCCTCAGGATTATCGGACTTTGACGTGTCCGTTGTCAGAGTGTAATCCGAAAACTGAACCATGAGGGTTCCATCTGTTCTTGTTCGGATTCTTGAAGTCTGAGGATTCTGGGTGTTTGTGAGGATTGCTGGTCTGATCACCCATTGCCTGCCTTGTAGACTAGCCGTTGTTCTGATTTGTCCAGGGATTGCTCGAATTCCCCTGCTGGCTAGATGGTCTGCTACGTGCTGCACATTATACCTGAAGTTTGTATGGCTGCTGTTAGAAAGCCTCCCAATCAAAGATCTCGAGAGTAGGAGGTTGCTTTCTCCTCCTTGCCAGCCTTGGTAACCATGTGTTTGTAGCACGAGTTGGATGTGTTCCCTGAAGTCATGAATGCTCAGGGTTATATCTGGCGCCGTATATGCCAGTTGTATACCAGTTGTCAGGTCTATTTCCATAGAGCTAATAACAACCCTATCATCTGCCCATCTGGTGTCCCTTAATAACACCAGGGCGTTTACTCCTGCACTCCTTCTGTGCAGGGTATGCAGTCGTACCATAATCATGCCGATATGTAGGTGCTGTAATCCTTCTTGAACTAATCGATCGTAGCTTTGATCTGTAATGAAGGGAAGCTCAACTTGCGTCCCTTCTGTAACCAATACTCTTTCGTCGGAGTAGTGTTGGTAAACCCTATGTTGCCTTTCGGACCATCCGGCTTGGTAAAGGGTTTCTGCTGGTATTTGCTGGGCTCTCTGATATTGGGATATCGTCAGTTCTGCCTCTGGGTTAAGCTTTGATTCAAGGCTCCTTCTAAAGCCTGATCTTCTGCTGGGCAGTCGCCTTTGAGCCTCATGGCGTAGTCGGCTACTGAGTCTGTAGCCACGGATCTGGTCGTCAATCGTCGGGTGGAGATTGCTCGATCTCCCTGCCAGAGATTGAAGGCCTGGGTGCAACAACTTCTGTTCTTGTGGTAGTCATGTTGCTTTCTTTTTCTCTAACTCGAAAATTTCTCGAGGATTTTTGTAGACAAAAAGTTCGCCTTGGACTTTTGGAACTGTGGAGGTTGATGCCTCTCCAAGTTTAAGCTTTTGTAAATCTTTGGTCAAACTTTCTATTGAGCTCGCAAGTTCGTCTGGCTTTGCAGCTTTGCTTGCAGCTTCCTTCAGGGTCTTAACTTCTTCTTTTAAATCTTCTAACTCCTCCTTAATTTTGACAGTAAGTTGGATTAAGGTGTTCAGTTGTTTGAACAGTGTTTCAGAGAATTTTTGTGTAATACTAGCTGGTTTCACAAATCCTTCAGCTGGTTGTCCGAGAGATTCTGTAGCTTTCCAAGCTTGCACGTAAGTAGTACTGGCTGCCGTGAGACGCCAGTCACTCATAAATTAAGTGAAGTTTTAGGGTTCTTGAGTTCTTTAGTGTGTATCAAGCTATTCGTACTACTTTAAGCATAGATAAATCAGGTTGTTTATCTAGGTGACTTCTCAAGGTAACGAACGTAACAGGAATCTTCTTCTTTCCGAATACTCTTCCCTCTTTATCGTCTACCTCAAGATAAGGTTTCTAAATGCACAACCTAGATTTACCTTAGAAAAAGCAGTATTTTGAGCTGGATAAGAACTAGAGAATGACAAGAAGTACCTGTAAACCTTGCTCTGATACCAAATGGGGTGGTGACTGCGCGCTTCTCAATCCGTTCGCGGGTTACTACGAACACTGGTCGGAAATGAGGAAATGAAAGCTTGAAAGCTTAATATATTCAAAGTAGAAGGGATGTTTACAAGCTCGAGAAGTAGAACTCCTTGGTTGCTCAAGTGTGTTCTGCAAGATGCAAGGATCACTCAATATAGTCTAGAGTATCAACACATCAACAACGGGTGTAGGAAAGCTTGATATGGGGTATATATATGTTTCCCTATACTAAGGGTTAGTGGTGCGATGGCTTGAGATGTGTGACTCAAGATCTCGATGGTACGATGACTCATAATGTCAATGTAATTGCTGTAGTAGTAGGGGCAGGCGTAGGTGATGGAGGTGGTACACTAGATCTACGAGATATAGGATGGTAGCTCGGAGCCTTCGACACTAGCATTTCAATAGTGATAAATAGAGAATAATAGTATAAGACGTCACTAATTGCCCACAATAGTACAACCCTCAACTTAAAATTTCTTTTATGATAAATATCATAAGTAATGGCTCCGACGAACCATAATTTGTTCAAAAGAACACATAGGGGTGAGCAACATATTATACCGAACTGAACTATCATTTAATTGAACCGAAATAAAAAAAATCTATTAACCGTTTATCGAATAAAAAAAATTCAATTAATTTAATTCGATTAATTTTCCAAATTAATCGAAAAGATTAAAAAAAATATTTATTGCAACTGCCAAAACTCAAACCCAAGCAACCCAACTCAATATATGTATTTTTATCACACACTAGGATTCAAACCTAGGCGGTGGGGAGCATAGAACCTCTTCTTAACCACTTAGGCAAACAACATTATTGATATAATTTTTATTATATATATATATTCGGTTAATTCGGTAAATTAACCAAACTGCCGGCTAATTTATCGAATAGAACCGAAAACCAAAATCTTAAATTTTCTTTAACTGAAAATCAAACCGAAATTAATTCGGTAAATTTGGTTCAGTTAAATCAGTTTCGATTCGATCAATTTCGGTTCAGTTTAGGTGAATCGAGGAATCCTACTCACCCCTAAGAACACATCTAACAAACATAATATGAAGTGGAAGATTGATCAAATGGATTGAACCTATCAGTAAATAACCATAATTTGATATTTCTAGGGTCATTTGCAAAACAAGGATAACATTGATCAAGGTATTCCCATGCTTCACTATGAGAAGGATGTTCCATTATAGTGGAGTCATGAATTTTAGCATGTCAGTCATATATTTGGCAGACATAAATAATCGCTTCAGTCTCAGAATTATTGGAAAATGTCAAAACACCTTAAACATTATATAGACGATGTTGACAAGTTGGGCATTCAAACAAGTGTACATATTCACGATAGTACAGAGAATTGAATTGTTCTAACATGAGTGAATTTTATCAAACCCTATTCCAAGCCTCTTCATCATTTTTTTGGTCTTATAGAAAGTGTCATCTAACTTGTTATCTTTATACAATGCTTTGTAAAAAATTTGACAAACCAATCATATGTTATCTCAGTTATATTATATTCGAACTTAATATTTAATAGTTGAACTATTGCGGATAACTTTCAGTGTTCATCACAAGCTTTACAATGGTTCATCTGCAATTTTCCGCTACTCCTAAAATTGTGTTGTTTTTGCATTTGGTAATTCAATTTCAATTTATGGTTGTATATTTGTTTGCATCTATGACATACCAACTAAAACTTCAATATCCAATGAATCAATATGAGACTTCTCCTACCCAACATTATCACGCGCGATTGTCAATGCAATTAAATATATCCCTTAGAGCATCTAAAATGGGTGGAGCCTCCGGGCTGTGGATTGAACTAGTACTTTGGGCTTGACCGGATTAGGCCCAGAAGCATCCACACACATGAACCAAATTCAAGTCAAGCCAAACAACTCAGCCCAGGGGCTCCACCCGGCCATACAAGGACACTCACGTCCACATTAATTATGAGGGATTCATCATTCATGAGCCCGTCATCTCCAGGATTAGCCTCGAGCCATTTTGAGCAGCATTCCTACGAGATTACCGGGTAGCATCATCGCCAAATACCTCTCATCCTGCACTATATACAGACACGATCCTCTTAGTTACAACTCGATTCCAATTTCTATTATCCTTACTTGAAACTCATTTTTACTTAAGCGTAGTACTTAAGCATAATTATATAAATATCTATATATTATAAAACTCTATACAAATATTATAATTATGTAACTAAAAATATTTATATATTTTTATAATTATATTTATACTGTATTTAATTAAAAAAATTATAATTATATTTTACTACACTTATTTTTTTTCAATGAAAAATGAAAAAGAGAAGAGATTATTTGTGCCTTGCTTCGCCGCTTTCTCCTAATCCAAAGAAGGATAGATTGGGATCTAAAGAGAGGGCCACTGAACTTGCTAGGGATGAGGACGCTAGAGAAAGCCAGAGTGAGGGAGTGGGATCAGAGAGAGGGAGTAGGTAGAACATCACACTACTAGAATAGTTGCTATCACCGACGACTGGTGTTGTTGTTGCACAGTCGGTGATGACTATCACGGATGACGCGAGCCGTTGCAATGCGTCGTCGCTTATGTGTGGGCTAGCGTCTTAGATACTTTGTCACAGCGTGGGACGACCGTCCTAAGTAATTATCAGCGACAACTGCAATTGCTATTGTTGCTTTAAACACATCAGTGACAACCGAGATGGCTGTCGTTGAGATTTAATTATCAGCCACGGTCGGGAGCCGTCGTTGATATTATTAGCAATCGTGGTATTTGATGTTGCCCAGGCTATCAGCCAGTTACGATACGCTTTCAGCGATGGTCCACTGACGGTCATTCATTGGTAAGCGAGTCGCTGACGTTATATCCTATAATTGAAAAAAAAATTAAAATTGTGAAAATTCCTATATACAATAATATTCACATGATACAATCGATTCACAATCAATTTACAACCACAAATACATCTTACACATACAAATTCAATCAACCACATAATTTTTACTTAAATATCATCTATCTAAGCCTCAAACGGAGGCAAACGAGTGTCAAATATCAAAACTAAAGTATATAAATAACTATCAAGTATCTAAGCCTCAAACGAAGGCTATCAAGTATCAACTATATAATCAAAATACAATAAATCAAAATCTCACGTCTGCGGTGGAGGTGGTGGAGTCGACAACGACTGGGTCGGGAGCGTCGACTGGGTCAAGGAGGACGACTCGATCATCTGAGGTATAGGAATATCGGAGTGAGATGCAATCTGAGTCAGTAGTGCCTGCATGTTCTTCATCATCTGTCTCTGCGCATCCATCGTGCATCTGTGCTCCTCCACCTCCCGTCTCAACTCTTCATTTGTTCGTCTTTGCTCCTCCATCGCCTGTCTCTGCTCCTCCATAGACTATCCTTATTATGTAAGCTCGGACTCCAAGGCCACTATTCGGCTCTGGTCCTGCGTCGGGGATATGGAGGCTACTCACCCATAACAGGAATCGGTGCCCCATGTGGCCCTAATGTGGTTCGTGCATGACTACTGTTGGCAAAGCCATAAACAGGTCTGTGCTCCTAGCCCTGCGGCCTCGACCCACGCTACAGGGTTAAACTCCTGCGGTGTTCCTCCGCGCTGGGTGACGGTCCTAGTGTATGTCTCATACACGAGTTCTTTTTTAAAATACTATATATATATATACTACAAATAAAAATCCCGTAAATCAAATATATATATATATATATTTACCACGATGACCGCGGCCCTCCTATTGACGTACTTCCCCGCCCCATGTCGCCGACGGTGAGTGCACTCAAACACTTCCATTAATGAGGGGCGGTGGTTGGTGTCATCCTCCTCCCCGTGTCTAACATTAGAAAACAAATACATTGATATCATTGTACACAATATATAATTTAATTAAAAGTAAGGAAATTATACATACCATACGATGCTCATGCACCGCAAAAGAGACAGAGCCACCAATGTGCCCCCCCTCGTGCCGTCCCCCTCGAACATGCAGTTTCTTGACGCAATCTGAGAGACCTCCTGCCACTCAGGTGTAGCCCACTGCTCAACGAGCTGGTCCCACACGTGTAGGAATCCACGCGGGGCTGTGTCCCCGAGTCTCCCCAATGTCTGTGGCCCCCAGCTATCTCATCACGATTTTATAGGCCTGGTTTAGCAGTCCATTGTAGGGAGCACGGGCAACGCGCTCCCATGCACTCTCTACAAAAGTGGCTTGATCCTCCGGCCATGTATAATGAGCATGTAAAAAAAAACAAATTTATTATTATCGATCGATATTTATAATTAACATTAATTTAATAAGTATACGTACTTGGAACTCTTACCACAACAAATCCATATGCTCACGGGGGCATGTGAGACAATGTAGGCCATGCCCTGTGCATGAATCGTCGGATCGTCCCCGCTATCGTGCGAGGGACGTCCTCTTGCTCAAACCAGCACCAAATACAGTACACTTATATATTATGTTATATTGAATTATAAATAAATTATAAGGAATAATTAATGCATCTATTTACCTTCTTCTGCACACACTAACTAGTCTGCGCGACTCTCCCTCGGATGGCGGAGGGATAATCCTGTTAGGCCCTCGTGGCCTACGTCTTGATGTCAACAGACTTGGATTGGCTGAAGGGATGGTGGTCAGAGGTGGGGGGATGATGGGTTTCGGCAAAGGGACTATGGCTACATGCGAGGGGATATAGCTAGGTGGGTGTCGGCGAAGGGTCGACGGTGTCTAGAGGTGGGGGGATGGTGTGTGTTGGCGAAGGGACGGTGGATACAGGGGTGGCCGGTGGTAATCGTCAGTGGGTGATCCTACGAGCACCATATCCTCCTCGGGAACACACTTTTCGAACCATAACTATCAAATATGAATATAATTAGATTATATATAATAGATTAATAGATAAATTTAATAATTGAAGATATACTATTCATTTACAATTTATTTGTCATCGTCATTATTATCATCTGTGTAATACTCTTCTTCTTGTTCTTCTATATCAGAATTTTCAAATTCTTATTCTTCTCCCTCATCAACATTCTGTCTTCATCAACATATTCTACTTCCAATTGAACTAACTCTATGTCATCATCCGCGAGTATTGGACTAACTCGCTCCACTTCGGAAGGATCCTCTTCTGGATAGAAGTCATTTGTCGGCTCATTCTCTCCAGCTACTAGATTAATTTTTCCTCTGACTTTAGTCTTACAGACTATATGCCAATCTGCCATATCTTTCTTTCAAGATGAATATTGCATATAATATACTTGTTCAGCTTGAGATGCCAATATAAATGGCTCATTTGAAGCCAATTTCGATTTATAATTGATCTCGACAAGTAATTTATACTTTGGATGAACTCTTATGACCCTATCGCCTGTATCGAACCAATGACATTTGAAAAGGGCAACTGATTTCCATCCGAAAAATAGAGAATCTTTGACGACATTGCAAAGATAACTAGCGATCGCAGAACACCATCACAAGGCGATCGCAGAAGACCATTGGTTAACACCATCGCATCACGATTGCTATGCCGATGCGGAATAAGTATATATTATACGTGACTAAATTGGTTGTTGTAATACTATCGCTGTTTTGTAACGACAATTTTCTACCATCGGATTAATTACTGTCACATATATGTGCGACGATTATTTTGCCATGACAAAATAGCCATCGCAAATCGCTTGATTTTCGGTAGCATTTACTTGTTGCCAATATATTTTCAATAATATATGGGTAAATTACACTAGCCTCCTCTGAGATTTAGTGAAATTACACTAACCTCTCAGCTATTTGTAATTTTATCTTGTAATCCCCTTGAATTTTCTAAAAAATTACACAGACTCCTCTATTAACGAAAACTATTAGTTGAGTGTCTATCATGTGTTTACTAATGATATTTTTAAAATATTTATAATTTTTTCTTATTTTAAATGACAAAAATACCCTTATGTCATTTTTATTTCTCTCAAAATTTATATTTTAAAAATACTTTTAAAATAAAATAATTTATTTTAAATTTTTATTTTAAAAATATTTATGCAATTATTTTATACATGTATTTTAATAATTTTTGAATAAGAAGCATAAGAGAGAAATCATATTATTAACGGACTCCATTTAACACCGTTAACCATAGGGGAGATGAGTATCACTCGGATAAATAAAAAAGATGCCAGTATAATTTACCCATAATATATAGGGTCATGAATTCATATTGCATGACTTGTCCAACGAACCTAATTATATTGCTCAAATCTACTCACATTATTGCCCGAATCTTTTCCACTTCCAGTAGACGATTCACGAGGTCGGTGGCATGTTGTAATGTGACTTAATAAGGGACTAATTAAAATCTAACCAATGCTGGAATGAATGTGACGTAATAAAGGGCCATAATTAACCAAATTGGTCCATCCCTTATATAATTCGCCTAATTAATCACGGATGTCTTGTGTTCCTTCCAAGTTCCAACCCGCCCTCTTCGATCCTAATTCTTTTTTAACATATTTTGCCTAGCTATATATATTTATCTAAAATCTTATATATATATATATATGGATACGTTGATTCAATGAACTTATATAAAGTAGAAGTAGCAAGTTTTTTTAGATTTGCATGCATCCTCCAGCTTTCTTTTTATGGTGCTCTTTTAAGGTCGCTGCTCGTGTAGCTCGTCACGTGTCACAATCTAGTTGCATTAAAAGAAGCTATGTTTGTTGGACACATGTAGGTTTCGTTTTAGGGTTTCCCTTTTTTGGACTTTGGACGTTTTGCATGATTGCGAAGTTTTTCTTCATGTATCATAAATATTTCAAGAAAAAAATAATTAATTTAAACATATTTTCAATGAGAATGAAAAGTGAAAAAACTAAAAATGATTCCAAAATTTTAATTTTTTTATTATTTTGAAAATGTATTTGGTACGAATGTCAAAAAAATATATATAATATTTCAAGTCGGGAGAAGTGCAGGTTTGTTCCTATAAGTTATTAATTTTTTGAATTTTAGTCATATAAATTTCATTTTAGTATTTTCAGTCTTATAAGTTTGCTCCGTAGCATAGATTTGGTTCTATCCGAGATGGTCCGTTAACTCTCCATCAATGTGGACTAACGTCGTTCATACACGTTGACAGATTTGGTCTTATAAATTTTATTTCGAAATTTTCAGTCCTATATGTTTGCCCCGTAGCACATATTTGGTCCTATATGTTTGTCATATAGCGTAGATTTGGTTCTATCCACGACGGTCCGTTAACTCTCTATCCACGAAAAAATAAACGACGTTATATGTCCATGTTGACGGAGTTAATAGACCATCGTGGATATATATGACCAAATCTATATGACGGACCGATATATAGACAAGTTGGTATGTTAACTCCGTAACATAGATTTGGTCTTATTCATGACGGTCCGTTAACTCCGTCAACATAGACATAACGTCGTTTATTTTTTCGTGGACGGAGAGTTAACGGATCATCATGGATATGATCAAATTTGTACTACGAGGTAAATATTTATATAGGATCAAATTAATTTGTGCTACAGGACAACAAACTTATAGGACTAAAAATTTTGAAATAAAACTTATAGAACTAATCATGTCAACGTGAATGAACGACGTTAGTCCACATTGACGGAGAGTTAACGGACATTCACGAATATGATCAAATTTGTACTACGGAGCAAACTTATAGGACTGAAAATACCTAAATAAATTTTATAAGACTAATGTTCAAAAAATTGAAAATTTATAGGATCAAACGTGCAGTTCTCTCGTATAAGTATATATATGCCATTAATTATTCTAATAAAATGATGCAAAAACACCTAATGCATATATATTTGGTCACGTAGGTAGTAAGAAACTTGTGACTACATAAATCAATTATATATCTTATAAAGGCAATTGTTGAAGATCTCCCACATTCAATTAATTTTCAGACGGCGATGATTACTAGCTTGCATCACTCATCAATTAATGAATGCTCTCCAATTCACGAGATAACGAGAATATTAGGTGCTGTTTGGTTAGCGAAAACTATTTTCTGATTTGTTTTAGTAAAACTGAAAACTTGGTTTCAAAAATTTGGTTTGATTTCTAGTTTTCAATTTTCTGAAAATGCGTTTGGTTAATGAAAACAACATCAATTTTAGTTTGTTGAAATCAGTGAATATTTATTTGGTTATAAAAAATATTTATTATAAAGTTGTCACTGCATTTTGATAACGAAACCGACAGTCTCGAAATCACAGAAAATAACATTATGTTGTTTTCATTTTTATTAAGAAAGTTGATTTTCTTTTCATTCTCATTTCGATTCAGTTTCATGAAAACGCCGAACCAAACACATTTTCGTAAGCAGTTTTGATTTCAGTAAAATTGAAATTATGAAAACAGACTTGATTTCGCTAACCAAACAGGCCC
This sequence comes from Canna indica, assembly GCA_034359265.1. Taxonomy (NCBI): domain Eukaryota; kingdom Viridiplantae; phylum Streptophyta; class Magnoliopsida; order Zingiberales; family Cannaceae; genus Canna; species Canna indica. The sequence goes on from CP136892.1 coordinate 21,915,111, forward strand.
TTAGGGTTAGTATATATATGTCAAATAATATATGGGAAAATTAGCAACAACATAAAATTAATATCCACTCGAGGTCACACTACTGTCTTAGTTTAGCTCGTGAGCACAGTAATAAGCAATCACAAGCTACACAATCTTCTTGTCAAAATTCCATCAACTTTTTCTTTGCGGATGCCATCAAAGACTAAAGATTCAAAGAATTTATGCTCTCCCACTGTAAACTATTGGCGCCGCCGCAAGATATTAGTTTAGTTCAATTAATTATAATCTCCCTATCCCTTTCAATTACAATGTATCATCATATATTTATAATATCTATATCAGAATTCAGTTAATTCTTATCTATATATCTTTTTCATCACATCTGCATCAATAACTTAAATCTATGGATCGATATCCCCCACTTGAAGTTTACACTTTGGACTTTTTGAGGCCTCTTGATCTATAAAATGGCACCCCAGCTTTGCCGAATGAAACTAATATGAGCAGCAACTCAAAAATCATGCAGCAAAGCATGGTGTTCAAACAAGAAGACGAGCACACAGTTTCCCTAAAGGTAATAAAATTATGACTTTTTGCGTTATTTAATTATTAAAGCATAAAAGTACGTGAACCAATTAATGTTTAATATACATAATGGTTATGATCTGTTGATTAACAGAAGGATAAAGAACTGAGGAGGGCCTTCTCGGAGATGGTGGTCAAGGATCATGGCAACGAGACCGAGAAGGTGGAGTGCGAATGCTGCGGAATGTCGGAGGAGTGCACTCCCACCTACATCAATGGCGTGAAGGAATTCTTCTTCGGCCGGTGGGTTTGCGGCATTTGCTCGGAGGCGGTGAAGGAGGACGTGAAGCAGCGGCCTGCCGTTCCGATGGAGGAAGCCCTGCAGACCCACATGGCGCTCTGCAAGAGCTTCAAGTCCAACCGAGTCAACCCCCAGCTGTCCCTCGCCAGCGCAATGCGGGACATCGCCAGGAAGAGCCTCGAGCACCGGCGGACCTCCGACGACGACTTCTTCGCCGCCTCCAACATGGTGTCGAGGACCGCCAGCTGCGGGTCAAGGAGGGTGGCGCCGGCGGGTGTAAAGATACGGCGGTCCTCGTTCCAGTGATGCTAACTCTTCTTCTTAGATGCCGATAATTATGATAATTTTTGCTGGTACGTACAGAGTTTATTAGTGATCATCTCTTTCAGTCAATCTCCTTCAGATCAAGAGAATCGAAAGAGAAGATGAAGTGGGAAGTTGTATTCAGTAGTAATCAATCATGATCGAGTTCAGCCTTTATTAAGGAAGTATCGGTTTCAGTTATTGCAGTTGAACCTGATATAAAAATTATAACATGTATACAATATAACGACCTAGCATCATGTAGAATGTAACAGCACAATGTCGAAGCTACATTGAAGTGTTATAATCATTTATATTCAGCAATATATTATTCGTTTAACATGTTAATTATATATATATATATTGTTCCCATGGTTTGATTTGTCAATATCCACACTTTAATTAGCTTGATGTATACTAATGCTATAGATTTTGAGACATCTGTGGCAACATAACAATAGATTTTTATTCATATACATTTGATGTTATTCCAAAGTACTCACCAAAGTTTTATATACTAATGGATTCACTGACTGATTCAGTATCTTTTGTCAATGATAAAAGTTTTAATTAGGGCATCAATTAAAGACGAACTTATATAGTGTCTAATCTAGCCTTTTGATTGTTTGAAGATAATTCCTGGAAGGTCTATTTTTCAAGTGATGAATATTTTCAATTAAGTGGCTTCATTCAAGTTTTTTTTTTTTGAATGTATGTTCACTCTAAAGATTTTAGAGCTTTTGTGGTGGTCAACATGTCGAAGAAGCAAGTGAGTCAGTCCCAACTATGTTTGATAATATTTGTGAAGACTCACTACAAGAAAACAGGGTATCACCAATGGACTAAATCCGTCGGATCGGATCGGGTCAGGCAAATAGGGTTGTTCTCCGACCCAATGAACCCGAGAATCCGACCCGACCCGACCTATTTGGGTCGGGTCGGGTCGGGTATAATCCCACCAAACCCGACCATTATTGGATCGGGTCTCGGGTTTTAGAATTTGGAATCCGATGACCCGAGATCCGACCCAATGACCCGATTATTTTATAGCTTTTTAATTATTTTTAAAATATTATATTAAAAAATATTTATTAATTAATTATTTTCACATTTTTAAAAAAAAGTATTGTTCAAAACTAATTTTTACATAATCGGATAAACCCGACTACCCGACCCCACCCGAACTAGGTCGGGTTGGATTGGGTCGGGTTTGAGAGGTGAAATTTTTTGAACCCTACCTGTGTACCGCCCTAGTTGCAAAGAAGTTGGTTTGTGAAGACTAATACACATCGACCCTTGTCACAATTGTCACAAACTTGTAATCATAAAAACCATCACAAAGGCGATCGCCACCAAAGGATTGTGAAAGGGAGGTATGTTGTTAGTAGCATAGGCCATAGCAAAAATAAATGGTCATCACCGATGTCGTTGTGAACTCATTGTAAATAGCCGTCGATCACTAGCTAGCTTATTGCAAAAAAGTTTCACATTGTATTGTAATTGTTTGATGCACAATATCAGACTAATCTACAATAGCGCCTAATTCTGCCATTTCTCTTCAAGTAACAGAATGAGCTCATGCTCTAGGTCTTCAAGCTAGATCCACAACTGCATGCCTTATAAACTCATCTCCTGAATAGTGGGACTTGTTTACGAGCAATTCCATTTATTACATGAGAAGTGACTAATAGTTATTCCTTAATGGTGAAATGTAGAAGAATAAACAAAAGTCCCTTAGTGCGCGCCACCCCTTCGAAGGAAGTGTAAATAAAGTGTAAATTCTGAATAACTTGAGCTTGAATGCCCCTCTTTTTGTTCCGTAAACTAGAGGAAGTCAAATAGGTCCTGATCTAGAAGGCGAGTTCTTTCTACATAGAATCACAACAATCTCACAGTAATATCTAATGAAAAGCCACAAGGGTTTGATATAGGTCCCTTATTTCGAAGTTTTGGAGAAGTATTTGACATATAGTTCTTTTTCTCCTCTTGAATCAATCCTATATCTTGAAATTTTGGATAGAACGACGTAATTCAATCCTAAGTCAATCTGAAATGATCTCTTTCATTAGTAGTGCGCGACACTAACATTAACTAAAAGGAAATCACGTGGTCAAGGTCGTCAAGAGTAAGATCAGAGTTATATGAGATGATAGATCTATGCTTTTAGCGACCGCATGGAGGAATAAAAAAGGAGTAGCCAGGCAATCATTCTTCCTTTTAGTTATTTGCCTATCCTTTTATAATGCCTTCGTAGAATAAAGATGGGTTTAATTAGAATAAATAAAGGATTTGATATCTTCTCGAAGATACTCCTTTTTCTTTCGCTCAGGAGTTGTTAGTTTAGAAATTGAATTTGCTAGTTTCTGTCACTAAAAAGAAAATGGAACAATGGAAATAATAATGGCAGTTGTATGTTGATGAGCATCCGAAAGCTCTAAAATTTTGTGCAACATTTGTCCATGTTAATTAAAAAATTTCTTGACATGGGTCGAACCTTTGCTTGTGAGGTTGGAGAACATCTTGAATTGCCAAAGCCCTCCTCAACCTGCAACTCGTCCCCCTACAACCTCGATCTTGCTGTGGTGGTGTTTGGAAGGAGAATGATGTGAATAAAGAGAGGACACATGGCATACATAGTCGTGCTTGATTTCGCTCATTGTTTCCTCCTAGGGATCCACGTATAATATCAGATGAGATGACGACTCTGGCCCATGCTTTGTGGTCACTATTGGTCTATGCATTGCTCTTAAGAACAAAACAAATATCCATAAATAAATAAATAATGTTATAAAATACTTATTGCAACTTCTACTGGCCAATTACTGATTGATGAGCTCGGAGCCGCCCTTCTTATGCTTTCACTCCAAAATATGCTTGTGATGCACTCCCTCTTATTATGTTGTCTATGTGAAGATATATATATATATAAATATTTCCTTACAAATGGAAGCTGAGTTGTTAATTTGAACTCTATTGACTTGAAGTACTCGTTAGGTTTCTCCACTCATTAATTGTGAGATATGTATATCTTAATAGGTGCATATATTTCTAAAGGAATGCTACCAAGAGGTGCATCCATTACTAATAAGTGATTTTTGTGACTCCTCTACACTGTAAAAAGAGAAGAGGTGAAGCGAGTTCACCGTCACAAAATTCATGTAGAGATCTACCAAATAGAGTGAAGTTTGAGTTCTCCTTAAACGCAAACTTGTGAGAGAGTCGGTTCATATACCGAAGAAGTTTGTGTGAATTGTTGTAATCCACCTAGTTGAGTGAGAAAACATTGTAAACATATTTGTATAGTGCAAGTCATTTATTTATTATTGCTATTGGTCAAGCCATTCTTAATCACATGACAAGATCTAAATTTCTGCAACAATGGTATCTGAGCCAAGTTCAACGTCTCGTGTGATTCAAGATGGAAGTGGAGACATGTTCAAATTGACAACCGATAACTATTGATATTGGAAGCCATGGATGGAGGACCATCTATATTGCAAGGATTTGTACGAGCTGATTCTTCAACAGTCGAAGTCAGAAGAGAAGAAAAATATGAATATTTTGAACCGGAAAGCCGTATGTACAATTCATAAATTTATTGATAAAAGTTTATTTGAGCATGTGTCAAATTTTACGAATGCCTATGAACTTTGGACGAAGCTTGAATCTATGATTCAAAAGAAGACCCTTTGGAACAAAGTCTATCTTATGAAGCGGCTAGTGAAGTTGGAATATAGAGATGGTCAAAGAATGATTGAGCACTTGAACACTTTCAAGGGGCTTGTGAACCAGTTAAAGAAATCCAATATGAAGATAGATGATGAAATGCAAGCTTTGCTACTAATAAGCTTACTGCCAAAGAGTTGGGACACATTGGTGATATCTCTAAGCAATTTCGCTCCTGAAGGAAAGTGCACCACAGACCTTATCAAAGATAGATTGATAAGTGAAGAAGCTAGGATGAAGGAGAGAGGCACCTATGTATAGTCATAAGAAAATGGTGACGACAACTGAGGGAGAAGTGAAAACTGAGGAAGAGGCTTTAGCCGAAGTGTAGAAAAGTCAAGAGGGCGATCCATATCATGCCCAAGGTTGACCTGCTACTACTATAAAAAGCCAGGTCATAAGAAAATGAAGTGTCAGGTCTATAAGAGAGACCAGAAGATAGTGTTGGCTCAAGGGTTCCCCGTAGGCTTCGATCTCTATTTTGATGATAACAAACATGAAACTAATGTATTTGTGAAGTTTTGAGTCCAGGTTGATGTTACGATACGCACACGAAGTTCATTTGGAGAAATACATGAATTGACAAAAATGGCTTTGAAAACAAGCAAGTAGAAAATCTAGAGTTAGGATTAGATTTTATGTAATATATATCTAGGAATTTATCCCAAGCCAATTTGTAATGTTATCCAAGTCAAAACTTGATAACGGAACCCGTAAACGAAGCGCGCAAGAAGATGACTGAAAAAAATAGCCTCAGCCTAGGTTCGGTCAACCGAACGAGGCCAAAAATTGGCAGTAGCCAATTTGGTCGACTGGTTGATTGATCAAATGTGGCCTGAAATTAGCAGAACACCTTCGGTCACTCAGCAGTCGATCAGTCGGTCGATCGACCGACAAGCAACCGAGTGTCCCCCAACGAGTAGAAAAATGCCCGTTGGGTACGTTGCCGAGTAAGGGTTATAAATACCCCTCAGCAACCTCTCTTAGAGGCTTCTAATGATCATTAGTGCATTCCTAAGAGAGATTTAATCCTTCAAAGATCGATTTACGCTCGCTTACTTCACCAATAGCTTCATCTTCCTCAAGCGATCTTCTCGTCTCAACTCCGACAACGATTCGAGCTCACCATCTTAAAGAGTTGGAGAATAGAAGGCTTTGGAAGGAGCCCATACTTGTGGTTTCATTTTTAGCTCATTCTTTGTTATTTTTTCATCATTTTAATTGTAATTCTCATTGATAGCTTGCTAGGTGTGCTAGTGTAAACACTTAAAGTTTGCTTGGTAGAATTGTGTTTTGCCTAGGTGAATAGGTTCAAGGCATTCTCAAAGGGTTGAGAAGCAAGTCATTGGTTGTATTCACAGGGAAACGCATAGTCTATAAAGTATTGGTTAAAGATTCTTGGTGTGGAGCCAAGGTAGTGAAGTAGGCGATTGGCTGACCCACTCTAATTACTTGTGTTTGCATTGTGATGCTTATTTGATATTAATTACTATTCATAATTGTCAAGCATCGTAATTTAGTTGCACGATCAATTTGGTTGCATTAAAAATCGAACTCGAAAGAAATCGAATAGAAGTTAAAACTCACCCAATACTATTCAACCCCCCTTCTAGTGTGGGTATTTGATTAACATTTGGTATCAAAGTAAGGTCGTAAGATTAGATCTAACCATCTACCATACAATTTAGAATGTCTAGTGAAATCCAACTAGCTCAAGGGTCCTCTACTCATACTCTACCATTGCTCGATGGAAACAACTATATAAGCCTATTGGAAGATACACATGAATGGCTTCCTTCAATCGCTAGGCATGGATATATGGAGAATGATCCAAGTAGAGTTTTAGCAACCAACTAAAGATATAGATGAGTGGGATCAAGAAGAAATTAGACTCTTTAATGCAAATGCAAAGGCCGTCAATGCACTATATTGTGACCTATCGATTAATGAGTTTAATAGGATTTTCACTTGTAAGTCAGCATATGAACTTTGGAAATTCTTAGAGACTACACATGAAGGGACTTCACAAGTTAAGGATTCTAAAATAAATATACTCATGCATGATTATGAAATGTTCAAAATGTTATCACATGAATCCATTGATGCCATGTATGCTCGCTTTCAAAATATTTCGAATAGATTAGCTAACCTTAGTAGAGACATGAGGGAAGAGGCCGGAGAAGGTAAGAAAGCTCCTTCGTTCCTTTCCAAAAGCTTGGGAGCCCAAGGTCATTGCAATCATGGAAGCAAAGGATATGAGCATCTTAAAGATCACCAAGCTCATTGGGTCTCTCATGACACATGAGACCCATATGAAGCAATACAAGGAGGAAGATGCCCTCAAAAGCAAGAATATTGCCTTAAAAGCATCACACCGGATTGATGAGCCCTCATCATCCGAGGAGGAGATAGATGATTTTGAAGAGATCGATGGCAATGTTGGCAAGGAGATTCATGAACTTCATGAGAGATAGCATGAGAAAGGTAAAAGGAGGCTACACATATTTCAATTGCAACAAAATCGGGCACCTAAGGAAGGATTGCCCACTTCTCAAGAAGGCTTCTACCTCCAACCCTCACAAGAAAGACAAATACAAGAAGAAGAAGAAGAAGGCGATGATGGCCTCTTAGGATGAGAGCGAATCTTCGTCAAGTGAAGAAGACTCCAATAGTGAGAAGACAAATCTTTGCCTCATGGCAAATGACAATGGGGGAAAATTTATTTTGGCCAGCTTTCATTTACACAAGAAGAACTAGAAAATAAATTTGAACAAATGCATGATGAATTTAATACTATTAGAAAGAAATTTAAAGAACTTAAAAAGGACAATAAATCTTTAGAAATTGAAAATGACAACTTGTTACTTTCATGCAATGTATTGAGAAAAGAAGTAGAAATTCTTAAGAAAGAAAAACACACCTTAGATGATGCCAAGAGAAACCTAGAAAATGAAAAAGAAAAATTAGAAAATGAGAATAAGTTCCTAAGTGATCAAGTAGAGCATTTGAATGATAGCATGCTTAACTTAAAAAAGGAATTATGCATGCTAAGTGAGAAAATAACAACCTTACAAAATGTCATGCCTAAGGTTGTAAATGCTAGAAAATCATCAAAAAATCACACTCATGCACACTCTCATGCTCACACACATAGCACTAGAAAGTTTAATGTAAGTTGCTTTTCATGTGGTGTGTATGGTTACATGGCTAGAGATTATGCTCTTAAGAGGAACCCCAATGCTAGATTTACTTGAGTTCCTAAGATGACTAACACTCAAGGACCCAAGAAGATTTGCGTACCTAAAGTTGCATTCTCTCCTTTTGAAGATAGAGAATCGTCCTCAAGCAAGTAGGAGCACATGAATCTTGGATAGTGGTTGCTCAAAACACATGACGGGCGACATCAACTTATTTGCAAACCTAAGTAAGGATGGTGGATATGTAACGTTTGGAGATAACGTCAAAGGTAAGATTGTTGGCATTGGAGATATAGGTATATTCTCCCCTACCCGTGTATTAAGAATATTTTACTAGTTGATGGGTTGAAACATAACATGATTAGCATATCTTAATTTTGCGATAATGGCTACTTAGTTATTTTTGAAGCATCTAAATGCATCAATAGAATTGCACCATCAAATGATATAGTGTTCATAGGAAATAGGCAACAAAATGTTTACACTTTAGTCTTGAATATTTTGCCTAATCCTCATGTTAGATATTTAGTTGCCATGGAAAATGATTCTTGGTTGTGGCATAGAAGGCTAGGACATGCTAGCATGAGCCTCATCCAAGAGATAATAAAAATAGGTTTAGTCAAAGGAATACCAAAAATAAAATTTGAAAAAGATAAACTTTGTGATGCATGTCAACATGGAAAATAAGTTAAATCTTCATTTCATAGTATTAATCAAGTTACCACATATAGTTAAATCTTTTTGGTCCTTGTGATGTTGCTAGTCTAGGTGGTAAACTATATTGTTATATTTTGGTTGACGATTTTTCAATATTCACATGGGTTTTCTTCCTAGCTAAGAAAAATAAAACTTTTGATTTCTTTAAAAGATTTGCTAGGAGAGTTAAAAATGAAAAAATAATTTTAATTTTGAAAATTAGGAGTGATAATGGTGGGGAATTTAAAAATGATTTTTTTTTAAAAAATTTTGTGATGATTTAGGTATTGAGCATACATTCTCTTCCCCTAGAACCTCTTGACAAAATGGGGTGATTGAGAGGAAGAATAGAACTTCACAAGAAATGACTAGGACCATGCTTTGTGAAAATGACTTGTCAAAGTATTTTTGGGCCGAAGTCTAAATACCTCTTGTTATGTACTTAATTGTGTATTATTAAGATCTAAAATCAAGAAAACACATTTTGAGCTTCGGAATGATAGAATCCCAAGTGTGGGATATTTTCGTATTATTGAATGTAAATGTTTTATTTTAAACACTAATGAGCATCTTGAAAATTTTGATCCTAAATCCGATGAAGGTATTTTCCTAGGTTACTCTAATAGTTCTAAGGTCTATAGAGTTTATAATCGTAGAACTATGATTGTTGAAGAATCTATGCATGTTACTTTTGATGAAACTAATGATTTTTCTAGAAATATTAAGATTGTGAATGTAGGTGAGGAACTTGATCGAGGAACTAACATTTCATTACAAGGAGGTTGAAGATGAAAACAATGAGGAAACTCGCTATGAAGAACCTTCGATCATCCTTAACTCTACCTCAAGATGAAGAAGAAGAGGAAGCTCTACCACCTCTCCCCGAAGGGTACCGATTGATAAGAGATCATCCAATGGATCAAGTCATTGGAGAACCATCAATGGGAGTGTTAATGCACTCTAAATTTAAGAATATTTGTCAATATGTAGCATTCATATCTCAAGTAGAGCCAAAAAATAATAAGGAATCAATAGAAGATGAATTTTTGGTAATTGCTATGTAAGAGGAACTTAATCAATTTGTTAGGGATAAAGTTTGAGACTTAGTACCCAGACCTAGCTGACAAACCGTAATTGAGACTAAATGAGTATTTAGAAACAAGTTAGATGAAGGAGGTTTAGTCATTAGAAATAAAACTAGATTAGTGGCCCAAGGGTATAATCAAGAAGAATGAATAGATTATAATGAAACTTATGCTCATGTAGCTAGATTAGAGGTAATTCACATGCTTTTAGCTTATGCAAGTTTTAATGGATTTAAACTTTTTCAAATGGATGTTAAAATTGATTTTTTTAATAGTTTTATCGATGATGAAGTCTATATTGAACAACTCCTCGGATTTGAAAGTTTTGAGTTTTCAAATCATGTTTTTAAACTTAAAAAAACTTAATTTGTATGGTTTAAAACAAGCCCCTAGGGCTTGGTATGAAATACTTTTCACATTTTTGATTGATCAAGGCTTTAGCATTGGAAAAGCCGATGTTTATATTTTTTATAAAAAATAATGAAAATGATATTTTACTCGTGCAAATTTATGTTGATGATATAATATTTGGTGCTACTAATGAATTGTTTTGTGAGTGGTTTGCTAAGTGAATGCAAGAAGAATTTGAGATGAACATGATGGGAGAACTCTCATTCATGCTTGGTCTCCAAATCAAACAAACAAATAAAGAGATCTTCATAAATCAAGCCAAATACACATGGGTGCTCATCAAAAGATTTGGGATGAATGAAGCCAAGATAGCTTCTACACCAATGAGCACATCTATTAAGCTTGATAAAGATGAAGATGGTGTAAAGGTAGATGAAAAATGATATCGAGGTATGATCGATAGCCTTCTCTATTTAACCGCAAGTAGATCCGATATCATGTTTAGTGTTTGTGCATGTGCTAGGTTTCAATATTGTCCTAAAATATCTCACTTAAGTGCGGTCAAACACATATTGAGATATTTGAAAGGCACGATTGACTCAGGATTATGGTATCCATGTAATATATCTTACGATTTAATTGGTTATTCGGATGCCGATTTTGCCGGGTGTAAAGTAGATAGAAAAAGCACTAGTGGATGCTGTCAATTCCTAGGGATGAGTCTTGTTTCTTGGTTTTCAAAAAAACAAAACTCGATTACACTTTCAACTACTGAAGCGAAATACATTGTTGCGGCTAGTTATTGTGAACAAGTCCTTTGGATGAAACAAACTCTTTTAGATTATGGACTTAAATATTCATGTATACTCATACATTGTGATAATACTGGTGCAATTAATTTAACAAAAAATTCAATTTCACACTCTAGGACCAAACACATTGATCTAAGGCACCATTTTCTTAGTGATAATGTAGCTAAGGGAAATATATCCGTGGAATTTGTATCCACCGATAAGCAACTTGCGGATATATTTACAAAACCCTATGAAGAAAGCTTTACAAATTTAAGAATGCAATTTGGGATTTGTGCTTTGCTAAATGTTTAAAATTTTAAAATTTACATGCCTTTTGAAAAATTTCATTTCATGTAGTATCATCACACTTATGTACGTATTGCCTTGTAATGGGGCTTTGCGACTTATCGATGTTTGCATTCTATAGACTTACATTGATAGGAAGGACTATAGTGATAGATGATACTCAGTTTTATGGTTTTCTCGATTTTATTGATGAAAATCATTAATAGTATCTTAGTTCTTGCCCTTTTTTATTAATGTCAAAAGGGGGAGAAAAAGTAAGGTCATATGTGTTTTATGATGCATATAGATAGGGGGAGTTATAAGCATGATATGCATATTTATAGGGGGAACATATGTCAAGTTGCAAAATAGGTTGTGTATGGTTTAACTCAAACTCACAAATGATACTTAGAGTTTTTATAGAATTTCATGTTTTGTTTGTGATCATCAAAAAGGGGGACATTGTTGGCCCAAGGGTTCCCCCAAGGCTTTGATCTCTATTTTGATGATAACAAATATGAAACTAATGTATTTGTGAAGTTTTGAGTCCAGGTTGATGTTACGATATGCACACGAAGTTTGTTTGGAGAATTACAAGAATCAGCAAAAATGGCTTCGAAAATAAGCAAATAGAAAATGTAGAGTTAGGATTAGATTTTATGTAATATATCTCTAGGAATTCATCCCAAGCCAATTTGTAATGTTATCCAAGTCAAAACTTGGTAACGGAACCCGAAAATAAAGAGCGCAAGAAGATGGCTGAAAAAAATAGCCTCAGTCCAAGTTCGATCAATCGATCGGTCGATCGAATGTGGCCCGAAAGCAGCAGAACGCCTTCGGTAGCTCAGTGGTCGATCAGTTGATCGACCGACGATTAATCGACAAGCGACCGGGCATCCCCCAATGGGTAGAAAAATGCCCGTTGGGTGGAGCTGCTGAGTGAGGGGTTATAAATACCCCTCACCAACCTCTCTTAAAGGCTTCTAATGATCATTAGTGCATTCCTAAGAGAGATTTAAGCCTCCAAAGATCGATTTGCGCTCACTTGCTTCACCGATAGCTTCATCTTCCTCAAGTGATATTCTCGTCTCAACTCCGGCAATGATTCAAGTTCACCATCTTGAAGAGTTGGAGACTTAGAAGGCTTTGGAAGGAACTCACACTTGTGGTTTCATTTTTAGCTCATTCTTTGTTATTTTTTCATTATTTTTATTGTAATTCTCATTGATAGCTTATGAGGTGTGCTAGTGTAAACACTTAGGGTTTGCTTTATAGAATTGTATTTTGCCTAGGTGAATAGGTTCAAGGCGTGCATTCACAAAGAGTTGAGAAGCAAGTCCTTGGTTGTATTCAAAGGGAAACACATAGTCTATAAAGTATTGGTTAGAAATCCTTGGTGTGGAGCCAAGATAGGTGGTTGGCCGAACCACTCTAATTAGTTGTGTTTGTGTTGTGATGCTTATTTGATATTAATTACTATTCATAATTGTCAAGCATCGTAATTTAATTGCACGATCAATTTGGTTGCATTAGAAATCGAACTCGAAAAAAATCAAATAGAAGTTAAAACTCACCCATTACTATTCACCCCCCCTTCTAGTGTGGGTGTTTGATCAACAGATAGGAAAAGTCAAAGCCAACCATGATGAGTTGAAGAAAGAAGAGGCAAAGACCGCTGCTACTATTACCACAACTAAAGAAGTATTTCTAATTTGTGCCGAAGAATATTTGAACATTGTGTAGGGTGATGTTCATGGATTGTTGATTCAGGCGCATCATTTCATGTCACGCCGCATAAAGAAGTGTTCTCATCCTACCAAAGTGGCGATTTCGATAAAGTCAAAATGGGGAACCAAGGCATAAGCAATATTGTTGGTATCAGCAATGTTGACATAATGACAAATACAAGAAGCATCCTTAGATTGAAGGATGTACGACATGTTCTTGATATGCGACTAAATTTAATATCGATCAAAAAGTTTGACGATACAGGAATGACAAGTCAATTTGGTAGTGGAAAGTGGAAATTGACCCATGGTAATTTGGTAATGGCTCGAGGAAGAAAGGAAGACTCCTTGTATGTTATGCAAGGAAAGTTAAACAAGGGAGAAGTGAATGTTGTAGCCGATAAAGAAAACTTGGAGCTATGGCACAAGAGGCTCGGACACATGAGTGAAAAGGGGTTGCTAATCCTCACACAAAGAGAAGTCCTCCCTAATACTCTCAGTAAGAATCTTGAGCCTTGTATTGATTGTCTTGCTAAAAAATAACATAGAGTTTCATTTACTAGAACGGGTCATCCACATAGAAGAAATCATGTGTACAGTGATGCTTGTTCTATGACGGAGAAATCTCTTGGCGGAGCATTATACTTTGTTAGTTTCATTGATGGCCATTCAAGAAAAGTTTGAGTGCTCTTGTTGAAAACTAAAGACCAGGTTTTGGAGGCTTTGAAGGAGTTTCATGCTCGAGTTGAAAGAGAAACCAACAATTAGCTGAAGTGTGTTCGAGCCAATAATGGTGGAGAGTATCGCGGTCCATTTGAGGCATATTGCAAGTCATATGGTATCATACTTGAGAAGACCCCACCAAAGACACCCGAATTAAATGGAGTAGCTAAGAGAATGAATAGAACAATTGAAAAAAAGAATCTGATGTATGTTGTCACATGCGAAGCTTCCCAAGACATTCTGGGGGGGAAGTACTAATGACCGCAGTGGACATCATAAATTTATCACCTTCTAGTCCTTTGGAAGGAGCTACACCGGAGGAGATTTGGTCGAAGAAGAATGTTTCTTACAACCATATAAAGGTGTTTGGTTGTAGAGCATTCGTGCATATTCCCAAGGATGAAAGAGCTAAACTTGACTCAAAGACAAAGGAGTGTATTTACCTCGGGTCACCGAGAGATGAATTTGGCTATCGACTGTGGGATCCTATCAACAAGAAAATCATCAAAAGTCAAGATGTAGTATTCTTTGGAGAACAAAAAGTCGAGGATATAAAGAAGGCTAAGAAGCCGATACCAGAGTTGTTGATGACTTTGAAGATGTTCCTATTCCTAAAACAGTCAATGATGACAGGGGAGCCAGGAACAATGAGAATGAAGCCATAAATGATGATGCTGGACAAATTGATGATCAAGGGGGAGTTGAGCCGAGTGAGTCAACTGATTCAGCTAGTACTCAAGAAGTTTCAATTGAACCCCAATTAAGGCGATCAACTAGAGAGAGACGACCCTTAGTGAGATACAATTCTGATGAGTATGTGATTCTGGCAGAAGAAGGAGAACCTCAGAGTTATGCGAAAGCCATGGTTGATGAACACAAACAAGAGTGGATAAAATCCATGAAGGATGAGATGCAGTCATTGCATGATAACCATACCTACGAGCTACTGAAACTTCCTAAAGGTAGGAAAACATTAAAGAAAAAATGGGTCTACAAGTTGAAGGTTGAAGAGAACAGTGCTCAGCCAAGGTATAAAGCTCGATTAGTTGTGGAGGGGTTTGGTCAAAAGAAAGGAGTTGATTCATATTCTCTCCAGTTAGATGTCATCAATCTGGATTGTGCTCGGGCTACCTGCAAGTTTATATTTGGAAGTTGAGCAACTTGACGTCAAAACTGCCTTTCTACATGAAAATTTAGATGAAGAAATATTTATCGAGCAGCTTGAAGGTTTTGAAGTTCCAAGCATGAAAAACTTTGTTTGTCAATTGAAAAAGAGTTTGTATGGGCTAGGCTCCTCGACAGTGGTACAAGAAGTTTGACTCTTTTATGAGTGAACATGGCTTCAAAAAAACACTAGCTGATCATTGTGTTTTTATAAAAAGGTATGATAAAGGTGATTTCCTTATCCTCCTACTATATGTTGATGACATGTTGATAGTAGGAAATAATTATGAAAGAATTACTGCATTAAAGAATGCATTGAGCAAGTCTTTTGTGATGAAAGACTTGGGAGCAGCAAAAAAGATTCTTGACATGCAGATTAGTCGAGATAGGCTGAAGAAGCTATTATGGTTATCTCAAGAGAAATACCTTGAGAAGGTACTTGAAAGGTTCAATATGCACAAGGCTAAGCCAGTTAGCACGCGCTTGGTGAACATTTCAAGTTGATTGCTAAGCAGAGTCCAATAGCTGAGAAGGAACAAAAGATGATGAAGAATGTTTCATATTCGTCAGCTGTTGGTAGTCTTATGTATGCGATGATTTGTACCCGACCTGATATTGCGCATGCTATTGGTGTTGTCAGCCAATTCTCATCAAATTGATGAAAAGAGCATTAGGCTATAGTAAAGTGGATATTAAAATATCTCTAAGGAACAACCAACAAATGTTTATGTTTTGGAGATAGAAAATCTGTGCTAGAAGGATACACAGATGTCGACTTAGTTGGAGATGTTGATTCTAGAAAGTCAACTTCTGGATACTAATTAACTACTTTTATAGGGGGAGCTATTTCATGGCAATCGAAGTTACAAAAGTGTATTGCATTATCGACTACCGAGGCAGAGTATATTGCTGCAACCGAAGCCTACAAAAAGATTCTATGGATGAAGAGCTTCTTACTGGACAAGACATGTATGTCTTGGATTGTGATAATTAAAGTGTCATCCATTAATTAGCGAGGAATGATAGCTTCCACTATCGTACGAAGCATATTGATTCTCAATACCATTGGATTCAAGATATACTTGAAGAGAATCTGTTGTAGCTTGAGAAAGTTCTACCGAAGAGAATTGGTCGAATATATTAAGGGTAAATACCAAAATATATCATGAACTTTGAATATCTTCTCATTTGTGATCAAATCCGAAATAATACCAAATTACATCCTAAACTTTGACATTGATCTCAATTATAGCCTCCCGTCATCTCTCCGTCGTCATCTCCGTTAACTGCATGACGTGACATGCCCACGTGGAATAAAATATTATTATTTTTTATACATCATTAAAAATAAATTAAAAATATATATATTTTTTAAAAACCATTCCACGTGGTAAATAAAGTTTTTTTAAATAAATATTTTTAAAATATATATGTATATATTTTAAATAAATAAATAAAGTTTTTTTTAAAAAATACTTTATTAATTTTTTTTAATGATGTGTAAAAAATAATAATATTTTATTCCATGTGGGCATGCCACGTCATGCAGTTAATAGGGAAAACGACGGAGAGATGACATGAGGCTATAATTGAGAAAATGTCCAAAGTTCAGAATGTATTTTGGTATTTACCCATATATTAACTAAAGTTGTGTCGACCAAGAAATTTAAAAATTATTGCAAGGGAGCCGGTGTGACAATCTCTCCCAATTAAGTCGGAAGGGGGAGATTTGTTAGGTTCCTCCACTAATTGGGAGATGAACCTAAGTATATGTACAATTTAAGGGGTGCATGTATTCCTCAAGGGATGCTACTACGAGGTGCATCCATTACTAATAGGTGCTTTTTGTGACTCCTCCACACTCTAAAAGGAGAAGAGGTGAAGGGAGTTCACTATCACAAAAACTAAGTAGAGATCCACCAAATTAATAGAGGGAAGAAGTTTGAGTTCTTTCTAAACTCTAACTTATGAGAGAGTCAGTTCATATCGAAGAAGTTTGTGTGAATTGTTGTAATTCACCTAATTGAATAAGGAAACATTGTAAACATATTTGTATAGTGCAAGTTATTTATTTATTATTGATATTGGTCAAACTCATTCTTAATCACACGATAAGATCTAAATTTTCGCAATAGTACTCACACATACAAATATTTTCAGATTCTTTTTGATTAAAAATCAGGGTATTGATGATGCCACAAAGTGGAATATTGCTCTCTGTCTTCTTGATAGTAACTTCGCGAGCTCAGTAGAGGATACTAGAGAAATTTGTTTGTCTGGTATTTCTCTTGAACACCTCCCTAACTTGAGCCCCTCCTCAAGAGACCAACTACAACCTAAATTAAAAACACACAGATAATAATTAAACATAGCCATTGAATTATTTGATGCAAATATTAAACTTTATTTACCTTGAGCTACCTGAATTATTTGATGAACATACACCAGACTTAAAGTTTGGGCCATGGATGAAGGCTAACCAGATAGGCTCTCTCATAACATCCAATGAGCATACCTTCAGGCATCAAACTATATCCACATAGCACAACCGTCGACGTCAAACAGTTGAGGTTACATCTCTATTGTTCTCCCTCTCCATGGAAAAGGACCAAACTGCTGCCACTAATTCTTTACCAAGGTATGAGACCACTAACCTAGAACCGAACCAAGTGCAGCAAGATGATCTCGAAATGTTCCAATCTCGTTATTACTGCACAAGGAGGCTAGTACTGCCTTGCCTACGCACCACATCACCAAGAAACTGCCAATATCAACACCTAAAAAGCTACCAGCTCTTGAGGAGCCTATCTTAACTCAAAAACGTCAGCGTCTCTCTCACTCCAGAAAACATCTTCTCAGCAGTGGAGGTAGCCGAATCTCCCCCCAAATGAACACACTCATCTGAAATTGTCAAGGATTGGGGAACCCCTTGATGATTCGACACCTGAAGAATATGCGTTCTTCAAACTCCCCATACTATATGTTCATCTCTAAAACTAAGCATGAAGTCAGCCGCTATAAAAAGCTTCTCTCAAAGTGTGGCTTCGATGATTTCTTCTCAGTCGCTCCTATAGGCACCGCGGGTGGATTAATTCTTGCATGGAAGCATTCTTCGGCCTGAAGAGAAACTAGGAGGAGCAGCCTTTCACGCTCATATGATAGAAGATCTTCAACTGTTCTTGCACTCCGGGAACCTTCTTGAATTCCCAACGTCTGGACCAGCCTTTACATGGTCGAACAAACGAGCTCAACTTGATCACATTGAGAAGGTCTTAGACAGATATTTGGCCACCTTAGATTGGCATGACCGATGGAAGGACTGGCAAGCCGTCTACCTCGAAGTTCTGGGCAGTGATCATCGTCCAATTCTCCTTAAGCCGTCCAGTCTCACTCGACGAAAACCTTATTCCAAATATGACAATAGATGGACTGCATCCCCTCAGATTGACGCCATCACTTTGGATGTTTGGAACACCAACATCAATGGCTCTCCTCAGTTCTGCATACACTCCAAACTCAAAGCCACTCGAACTTGCACTCTCTCATGGTTGAAAGATAACAGCCACAACTCGGCAAACAAAGTGACTGCTCTACAACAACAACTCCTTTCCATATACAATCAGCACGATCAAGATACCATCAACCTAAGGCGCCGCCTGCAAACGGACCTTTCTAAAGAAATCCAAAACGAAGAGGCAAACTAGAGGTAAAAATCCTGCATCACATGGCTTCAAGAAGGTGATAGGAACACCTCCGACTTCCACGCCTGCACCCGCTCACGTCGAAGCCTGAACACCATCCACCGATTAAAAAATCAGGATGGTAATTGGGTTGTGTTGGCCTAAGGTTTTAATCTCAATTTTGATGATAAGAAATAAGGAACTAATGTTTTATTAAGAAATCTTTCAGGTTCCAAGTCGGTTAGCGCATAACGTCCTCGATCGGAAATATCAAAGAAATCAGAGTATCAGAAGGATGTTGGTCAATGCGCCCGGATTCGTCGAAAAGATAGAGTCTAGGTTTAGGGTGTCTAGTTTATGTTGTAAATCGTCATGATGATGCATAAGAACCCAAAAACCATCCCCGAATCCCAAAATATGAAAAACCCAAAAATCATCCTGAAATTCACTAAGCATAGGGAGCTCCTTGGAGGGCTATATGACCTAGACATTTACTTGACATAAAAAATAACGATAATTGTTCCTTGGATAGAAATTAGATAATGATGTATTTTAAAGGATTTTTTGGAAGCCTTTAGCCTACCCATATTTGATCCGGGAGATTAGGAAATTTTTATTTTTCGGAAATTTGTACTAGACCCCAAAAACTAGATTTTGATTTTTTAGATATTTTTATTGAATCCAAATGGGGGTCCTTATATAACGTTTACATTTTAAAGTTATTAACTTAAAGTTAATAAATGTTATATAAGTAGACTTAGCGAAGACAGAATCAGAAACGAGCAAACAAGCAAAGAAAGCCAAACAAAGCAGTATGCCTAGTTTTGGTCGACCAGTCGGTCGACCGAATGGTGTCAAAAACTGGCAGTAGCCAATTCGGTCAACCAGTCCATCGATCGAAGTGTGCCAAAAAATGGCAGTGGCTACTTCGGTCGACTGAATTACAGAGGAGCTGAAACGTGACTCATTCGATCGACCCTCCGGTCGATCGAACAAAGCGACTGAAGCGTAGAATGCCAGCGGTCGTTGGGCGATCGATCTGTCGGTTGACTGACGATCGACCGATAATCGATCGGATGGCGGAAAACGGCTAGATTTTGTGCCGTTGAGTGCTGTTTAACCCGAGCATTCCTCATAGATCTATATATACCAATGCTTAAGCGTTCCTTTGATACTTTTGATCACTCCTACACTTCATTGAGCCATCCTTGATCAATTCTAAGCTTTCATTGAGCCAATTCTTGGAGAAACCCTAGCTTTGATATTTCATCCCTTTGATTGAGCCTTACCTTCATTATTTCATCATCAAAGGCACCAAGAGGAAGCTGAGAATCTTGTTGTGGAGCTAAGTACTTCATTGTTTGATTTATTGCTCTATTTATTATTGTATTTTCTTTGAATTTGAGTTAGAGTAAGACCTAGAGTGTAGGTCTTGAAATTGGGTGGTAATCTTGGTGTTTAAGGTTTAAATCTACCGGTGTAAACATAGTTTGCTAGGATTAGTTCTTGTTGTCCTTAGGATTGAGGTGGGAGAGTGCTCTTTGTAGGAAGGCGGGATACTTCCGGGTGTGAAAGTGCTTTCGGCGTGAGAGCGGAGACTCTCCGGTGAAAACGTCCTCGTTGTAAAGGAAACAAGATAATCTAGTAAAGCTAGTTTGGAAATCCTAAGCGGGGTGCTTAGGTAGTGGAGTAGGCATTGGGGCCGAACCACTATAAATCACCGTGTTTGCATTGCTTCCTCTTGCGTTGGCTTAATTAGCATATTTACTTTGCTTCTGCTTGTTATTCAATTTGTTAATTGCCTAAGTAATTGACTAAACGATTAAAATTATAATTAGGCAAAAAATTAGTAAACACTTTATTCACCCTCCCTCTAGTGTGGTCATTTCACCCAATAGTTGGTATCAAAGCGGATCCGTAGCTTGAGATTTCACCATCTCTTCTACACATTTTCTCGATCCAAGAATGACACTAGAGTTGGTAGCGTCTTCACCTCGTAGGTTCGATGACTCGAACTTTGGTCTTTGAAAGTCTAGGATGTACACCTTCTTAAAGACTCAAGGTTTAGATATTTTTAACATGGTAAAAATTAAATATATTGAACATAAGGAAGAGATGAATGCATGGACCCAAGAATAAATTGATATGCTCGAATTAAATGCTACAGTTACAAATTGTATATTTTGTTCTTTGGAAAATAATGTCTTTGAAAAGATCATGCATTGTACTTCCACATTGATATTTGGGCTACCTTAAATATGCTTTATAATTATGCAAAAACAGAAAAGCTCAATACGTTTGATGAGGGGAGTGATGATAATTGTCATCCACCCAATACTAATATGGTTTTTGAAGCCCATAGTGCCTCTAGTCATAGGAGCACTAAAAATAGGAAAATGAATGTTTTGCTATGTGTGCAAAGAAAAAGAGCCTGTGAAGAGGAATTGCCCTATCATGAAGAACAAGGCAAATAAGAGGTCGAATGCTTCCAAATCCTCATTCCACTCAAGTGAAGCATCCACTTGCCATGACTATGAAGCCATCTCAAAGGAATGCCTCATGAATGATAACAATGAGGTACACTCTTCTCCTTCTAGTCATGTTAATAATAATGATAGCATTAACACATCTAGCTCTCATGATTTTGATGAATTGATGGATGAGTATAAAAACATGTATGTCTTGCTTTTGAAAAAGAATAAGGAAAATAAGAAGATTAAAAAGGAGAACTCTAGACTTAGTGCACATTTGCATGGTCTAGAATTATAAAATGTGAAATTAAAATCTAGCTCATTTGATCCTAGTCATGATACATATATTGAAACTTGAGCTTAAGGACTTAAAGCTTGAAAACAAAAATTTGAAAAATGGTTTCAAAATTAAGAATGAGATTTTGAAAAATGAAAACTCAAAAATCAAAAAGGAAAATTATATGTTGAAATCTTAAATGCATGCTTTACATTATTCCATGATTGATTTAAAAAATGAGGTTCTAAACCTAAACAAAAAGTGAATGAAATAAAAAATATTTCCTCATTTTAAGAATTTTAGTAGAAATGATTTTTCAAAAAAGAATGTTCATGCTAATGTTAAATCTCATGTTAGACATTATACTTTTAAGCCTCATGTTCAAAAGACAAATGAAAATAAAAAGTTTAATGGAAATTATTTTTGTTGTGGTATATATGGTCTTGCTATCCATGATTGTGCATTTAAAAGAAATACAAGCGTAGTTAAGACATTTTGGATTCTTAGGCCAACTCACTCCCAAGGACCCAAAGCCATTTGGGTACCAAAAGTCTCATCTTCTTTTGTAGGGGGAGCTATCACACAAGGATGAATGAAAAATGATGTATTGAAGTTAACCTTGGATTCAAATGAAAAATCTCCATGAGGTTGCAACTTCGAGTCATCATGATGCCATAGGTATGAAAATTGGCATTTAGGTATACTTCGTATCATCTCCTTACTTTAAGTTAGAGTGTATGATACATATTTAAATTGAGTTGTTTTTCTTGCTCTTGATAAAAGTCTTTTGAAAAATAATTTTGATTTTTGATTTCCGGTCTCTTCGGAGACCTATATAGCCTATAACGGGCTCATGCTACCTTGCAGTTCCAAATCGTAGGCTCATTGTGACCTTTCGATTTTCAACCAATAGGAAGGGTTGAAGATCATGTTTTCATATTTATTATTTGTGTGATCTTTTAAAATTTGTATTGGTATCACTTGATTTCATTTAAAACGGATTTCAAACTATCTAGCAAAGATGTATTTTGAAAATGAATTTTGAATCTCTCTTTGCTATTTGATTTGGTTAGCTTGCTAGTAGCCTTAATTTTATTATCTACTAATGAAGTCTACTTGCAAACTGAAAATGTTAATGGAAGGCTATGCTATCGTAAAGAAAATGGAAAAGGAAATGAAAAGTTTGGAAAATTCCAAGAATGAGGTATGAGTTAGTTTTTTTGCAAAAATCTTAATATAATACTTGAATATTCATACTTTAATGATGTCTCTATATACTCATGATTGATTTTGTATGAAACATGTTTGAATTTTCATGAGTAGGAAAAATCATGATAACTAGGCAATTTCATGATACTCATATTGAATGAAATTGGACTAGGTTGAAATTCTTTATTAGAGATCTCATTTTGAGTAAACACCCAATAAACAAGTTTAGATACACACATGATATGACTCTAGGTGTTTAAACTTGAAAATTCATGTGTAGATGAACAAGGTGATAACTATTTCACTTTAGGGGACTTAAACTTGGAAAAGTTTGACCCAAGTCAACAAATCGACTTGGACACTTCATTTTAAGTCCAAACTTCATAAACATATTTAGGAATAAGTATGACATGTTTCCATGCACTTAGAATAAAAAATTCATATGGATATGGATAAAATGACATAGAGATCATTTCATGATAACCTCTTCTGAACCAAGTTGACCCAAGTCAATAAATTGACCTAGATGTTTCATTTTCATTTCATATTTGAGGAACATGTTTAGATTTACTCATGTTAGGTGTCCATAGGTTTAAGTTTGAAAAATCATGAGTAAATAATGAGATTGAAACTTAGCAAGTTTCATGATAACTAGCTTAGTTTTGAATGAAATCATGCAAGGTTGATATCTTGACTTAAGGACATAATTTTCATCTCAAACTTGACATACACTCCTTACATGTCCATTATGTGGTGTCATAAAAGTTTGAATGAAAACTGAACATATTTTGCAAATAACTAAAAATTACAGAAATACCATTGAAAATTTAGCATTTTCAGTTATTTCTAGAAAAATGTAGAAAAGTCTTTTTTAACTAATTCTTAAAACTGCACATTCACTGAAAAATCTAGTTCCTTCAGTAAAAATTTCAAAAAGTTTCATCAAGAATCTGATTTATAGTGGAATTTTGAATTTGGATTTCAAAAATGTAAAGTATCATCCTCTTGAAATATCAATCTTTCCGATACTTTGAGTTTTCGTCGAAAACTTCAAATGAAACTTTGTGTATACCAATTTGGTTACATTTCTAATATCATTCACACAATTGCTTGAGTAAAATCATTTCTAGGAATGATTTTGATAACTTGAATGATAGCTAACAATATGTATTTTTTTATTGAATTCAATATAGGATGAAAAATAAACTTAGACAATTTATTTTGAGCTCAAACTTAACACACACATCTTAAATGATCATTCAGCGGTGTGTGGAAAGTTTGAAGTAAAATTGACAATTTTTGAAAAAAATATCTAAAATTTATGAAAATGCCCCTAGACTTTAAGGAATTTTATGAATTTATATGAAACTGATTTTTGACTAATTCTTGAATATGTAGATTCCTTGAAGAATCTAGTTTATCCAGTTAAAGTTTCAAAAAAAATCATCAAGAATATGATTTTATATGGATTTAAAAGTTTAATTTTTGTAAATTTGAAGTATACTTTGACCTAAGTCAATAAAGTGACTTAGAAATAATATTTTCATCCCAAACTTGACTCATATACTTAGATTCACTCATGTTTGATGTCTAGATGCCTAAGTTTGAGAAAACATGAGTAGATAGCAATTTAATACTTAGCAATTTTCATGTTTTCATGCTTATTTCAAATGAAATCGTGCTAAGTTGAAATTTTGATCAAATGACATTAGTTTCACCTCAAACTTGATATACATGCTTTAAATGAACATATCTTGGTATTTTAAAAGTTTGAATGAAATCTAAAAATATCATGAAAAATATATGATATTCACGAAAATATACATACTTGAGTACATACATGATTCTTAATTTTGGATTCTATCTATCATTCCTTGATATCATGTATTGATTAGTCTCAAAATTGATATAATATTTTCATCCCTTGACTTGGTTGACTTTGGCTTTCACGAAAAATATTTTCTAGTTTCAACCTTGATTTTAATTATCTTTTCTAGCCCTTTTTGATTGATGTCAAAAGGGGAGAAAAATATAGATAATGAGAAGAAAATATAGAAAAATCATGCATATAGATAGGGGGAGTTCTATTATATAGATATGCATGTTGATAGAGGGAGAAATCTCATATTTTATATCCTCTATGCTTAATTGTAGATATTTTCTTAAAGATGTTTGTCATCATCAAAAATGGAGAGATTGTTAGCCAAAGGTTTACTACCTTGGTTTTAATCTCGGTTTTGATGATAACAAACATGGAACTAATGTTTCATTAAGAAATCTTCCAGGTTCCAAGTTGGTTAGCGCACGACGTCCTCAATCAGAAATATCGGAGAAATCAAAAAATCAGAAGGATGTTGGTCGACACTCTTGGATTCATCGGAAAGATAGAGTCTAGGTTTAGGGTGTCTAGTTTATGTTGTAAATCCTCACGATGATGCATAAGAACCCAAAAACCATTCCCGAATCTCAAAATATGAAAACCCAAAAATCGTCCTGAAATTCACTAAGGGGGCGTTTGGTTGCCCGCAAGTACAAATGCTGCAACTCTAGTTGCAGCATTTAGATAACAAATTTGTTTGGTTGGCTGTAAAATCATTTTGCAGCATTTACTAGTTGCAACTTGTATTTCAAATATCATTTGCGGGCTGCAAGTGGAATTGCAGCCCAAAAAGCCCGCAATACAAGATTGCGGGCTGCAAATGCAATAATTTAAGTATTGAAAAATAATTAATTTTGGGGACGTAGAGTCGTCGGATGAAGACGAGATAAATATCAAAGTTGTAGGTTTTTACGTGCTGAACCTGATGGTAGTGTCAGATTTTACATCTGATGTCATTTGATAGATTTTTTAATATATTTTCAGTATTATACAAAAATTAAAAATTATTAATTTGTCAGACAAATCGTGTCGGGCCTAAGTTTTTAGCTTGGCCCGAAAAAATTTGTCTCAGGCTCGACCCAAAAAATTTATGCCCGACCCGGCGCAAAAAAGTTCGTGTCCAGCCTGGCCCGAAAAAATTTGTGCCCGGCCCGGCCCGAAAAAATTCGTGTCCGTCCCGCCCCGAAAAAATTGTGTCCGACCCGACCCAATAAATTCGTGCACTGCACGGCCCATCCCAGCCCGGCTCGGTCCGAAAAATTTCGTGCCCAGCCCGACTCAAAAATTTCGTGCCTGGCCTAGCCCGAAAAAATTTGTGCTCGGCCAGGCCCGAAAAAATTCGTGCTCAGCTTGGCTCGAAAAAATTCACTGTCGACCCGGCCCTGCCCAAAAAAAATTCGTACCCCGGCCCGGCCCGAAAAAATTCATGCCCGATCCAAAAAAATTCTTGCCCAACCCAGCCCTGCCCGAAAAAATTTATGCACTGCCCGACTCGTGCCGACTCGAAAAAATTCGTGCCTTGCCCGGCCCAAAATTATTCGTGCACGGCCCAACCCCAAAAAATTCGTGCCCAACCCGGCCCAAAATATTTTGTGCTTGGCCCGCCCCAAAATAATTCGTGCCCGGTGTGGACCGAAAAAATTCTTGCCTGGCCCTGCCCGAAAAAATTCGTGGTCAGCCCTGCCCAAAAAAATTCGTGCCCCGACCCGACCCGACCCGAAAAAATTCATGCCCAGCCCGACCTAACACGAAAAGAAATTCATGCCCGGTCCGAAATATTCGCATCGGGCCCAACCTTGCCAGAAAAAATTCGTGCACTGCCCATATTGACTCGGCTCGGCCCAAAAAATTTATGCCCGACCCCGCATGAGAAAATTCTTACCCGGCCAAAAAAATTTCGTGCTCGGCCCGGCCTGAAAAAATTCGTTTCCCGGCCCAGCTCAAAAAAATTCATGCCCGGCCCGGCCTGACCAGAAAACAAATTCGTGCCCAGCCCGAAAAAAAAATTGTGTTCGGCGCAGCCTTGCCCGAAAAAATTCGTGCATTGCCCAACCTGTCCCGGTCCGGCTCTGGCCGACTCGAAAAAATTCGTGTCCGGCCCGGCCCAAAAAGATTTGTGCACGACCGGACCCGAAAATTTCGTGCCCGGCCTTGCCCGAAAAAGTTTGTACCCGGCCCGGATAAATTCGTGCATGCTCGGCCCGTCCCGTCCCGGCCCGGCTCAGCCCGACTTGAGAAAATTCGTGCCCGACCCGACCCAAAAAATTTCGTAAGATGCAAGTTGCACGTTGCAAGTTGCAAGTGTAATTACAACTTCTATTTGCGGCCAACCAAATGCTTGCAAATAGAAGTTGCAACTCTACTTGCGGGCAACCAAACGGTAGGCTGCAAAATCTATTTGCGGGCATTTGCTTTTGCATGCAAATAGATTTTGCAGCATTTACACTTGCGGATAACCAAACACCCCCTAAGCCTAGGGAGCTCCTTAGAGGGCTATATGACCTAGATATTTACTTGACATAAAAAATGGTGGTAATTATTCCTTGGATGAAAATTAGATAACGAGGTATTTTAAAGAATTTTTTGGAAGCCTTTAGTCTACCCATATTTGACCCGGGAGATTAGAAAATTTTCGTTTTCCAAAAATTTGTACTAGACCCCAAAAACTAGATTTTGATTCTTAAGGATTTTAATTTTTTAAATATTTTTATTGAATCTAAATGAGGGTAATCCTTACATAATATTT
The DNA here is from genome assembly GCA_034359265.1 of Canna indica. Classification (NCBI taxonomy): domain Eukaryota; kingdom Viridiplantae; phylum Streptophyta; class Magnoliopsida; order Zingiberales; family Cannaceae; genus Canna; species Canna indica. The sequence goes on from CP136892.1 coordinate 21,942,232, forward strand.
ATATTTTAAAGTTATTAACTTAAAGTTAAGAAATATTATATAAGTAGACTTAGCGAAGACGGAACCAGAAACAAGCAAATAAGCAAAGAAAGCAAAATAAAATAGTCTGCCTAGTTTCGGTCGACCGGTCGATTGACCGAAGGTGTCAAAAATTGGCGGTAGCCAATTCTGTCAACCGAAGTGTGCCAAAAATTGATAGTGGCTACTTTGGTCGATCGGATAGCAAAGGAGCTGAAACGCGACTCATTCGATCGACCCTCCGGTCGACCGAACAGAGCGACTGAAGCGCAGAATGCCAGCGATCGTTGGACGGTCGATCGACGATCGACCGACAATCGACTGGATGACGGAAAATGGCTAGATTTTGTGCCGTTGAGCGTTGTTTCACCCAAGCATTCCTCTTAGCTCTCTATATACTAATGCCTAAGCCTTCCTTTGATACATTTGATCACTCCTACACTTCATTGAGCCATCCTTGATCAATTCCAAGCTTTCATTGAGCCAATTCTTAGAGAAACCCTAGCTTTGATATCTCATCCATTTGATTTAGCCTTACCTTAATTATTTCATCTTCAAAGGCATCAAGAGGAAGCTAGGAATCTTATTGTGGAGTTAAGTACTTTATTGTTTGATTTATTGCTCTATTTATTATTGTATTTTCTTGTTTATTTCTTTGTATTTGAGTTAGAGTAAGACCTAGAGTGTAGGTCTTGAAATTGGGTGGTAACCTTGGTGTTTAAGGTTTAAATCAATCGGTGTAAATATAGTTTGCTAGGATTAGTTCTTGTTGTCCTTAAGATTGAGGTGAAAGAGTGCTCTTGGTAAGAAGACGAGATATTTTCGGGTGTGGAAGTGTCTTTAGTGTGAGAGCGGAGACTCTCCAGTGAAAACGTCATTGTTGTAAAGGAAACAAGATAATCTAATAAATCTAGTTTGAAAATCCTAAGTGGGGTGCTTAGGTAGTGGAGTAGGCATTGGGGCCGAACCACTATAAATCATCGTGTTTGCATTGCTTCCTCTTGCGTTTGCTTAATTATCATATCTATTTTGCTTCCGCTTGTTATTCAATTTGTTAATTGCCTAAGTAATTGACTAAACGATTAAAACTGAAATTAGGAGAAAAGATTAATAAACACACTATTCACCCCTCTTCTAGTGTGGCCATTTCACCCAACAGGTTGAAGGAACCGACGCGATAGCTGAAGTTGCGCAACACTATTTCCAAGTTCTCGTTAATGGCAGTCCTATCGGTTACTTCAAGCCTACTCGTGGTATTCGTCAAGGATACCCCTTATCCCCATTCCTTTTCGTCATTGCAATGGAATATTTCCACCAAATACTGGACACTGAAAGGCATTGGGGTATCATACAAGGAGTCAAAATCAGTAGGCACATCCCCTCCATTTCCTCACTCTTCTTTGCCGGTGATGTGCTCTTGTTCAGCCAAGCTAATGAACACCACGCACAAACACTCAAGTGCCTCATTGCTAGCTTCGCAAGCATCAGCGGCCAAGAAGTCAACAACAACAAATCTGTTCTCTTCTTTTCCAAACACTGTTCGGATCAAATCAAGCATTCGATCAGTGCTACACTTCAGATCCCAACACTAAACTTTAATGATAAATACCTTGGACTGCCGGCAATTATATCCGCCTCCAAGAACAACTCATTTGAATATGTCATCACAAGACTCCAAGATAAGATTCAAACATGGTCCTCCAAGCTTCTATCCAAAGCAGGTCGTTCCATCCTTATTAAAGCTATTCTCAATGCTCTTCCCTCGTACACAATGTCAAGCTTCTACTTATCAGACACCATTTACAAGCGACTTAGTCGAGCATGTGCAGACTTCTGGTGGTCATCTTCACAAGGAAAAAGAAGTATACAATGGATACCTTGGCGACAACTATGCCAAAGCTTCTCGAAGGGCGGCTTGGGCTTTAGAGATTGCAGAGCTCAAAACTTATCTCTTCTTGCTAAACAAAGTTAGCGCATTCTCAGCTTACCACACACTCTGCTCAGCCGCACACTGAAGGGTCGCTACTTCCCATACTGCTCATACATGGAATCTGAAATCTTCAACAACCCCTCATGGGGATGGAGAAGTATACTCAAAGGGAGAGAGCTCCTGAAATCGGGCGTACAATGGCAGATAGGAGCCAGAACAACACGCACTGCCTTTGGTCAACCATGGCTTCCATGCGAGACACACTTTAGTCTCACTGGCCCTCAACAAAACGTGCGGCCAACTTTGATATCAGATTTCTTCAACAATGACACCTACATGTGGGATACCCAACTGGTTCGCTCCTTCTTCCCCACTTTCGTCGCTGACCTCATATTGTCGACTGAAATCCAATCCGATGGTGACACCCTAATATGGCACCACACCTCACATGGAAGTTACACCACTGCCATGTGCTACAACTTAATCATCCACCAGATGTAGCAAGCCGACCTCTCTCCAAGACCTTTCCCTTGGAACAACATATGGAAGTTAAAATTTCCTCCGAAGATCCACACCTTCATATGGCGATTAATACAAGACTCACTTCCCATGCGAACAGCTCTACGTCGACGACATGTTCCCATTCCTACGGAAGAGTGTCTCATCTGCAAGCACAACCCTGAAGAAGAAACCCATCTCTTCTTCACCTGCCCGCTTGCTCGACGAGTTTGGCTGAACTCATAGCTCCATATTCCTAGCCGGCAGGCAGGTCAATCATTATCCTATTGGTGGCTCGATGCTATCCACACTTTGAAACCTTTTCTGGATGGCCTCCGTCGCTACTGTGCATTACTATGGAGTATTTGGAAAGCCCGAAATTGCTGCGTCTTCGAAGGAAAGACTCTTGACCCGCATACACAATCAACACAGCCTTATCAATGCTTTAAATACACCAGCTATATTTTCACCTATCTCAATATTCTATTATTGGGTTTTCATAAGTTATGTAGGTCTATTGTAACCACAGTGATAACTGTTGTTATTACATTATCATTCAATGAATGAATATGTTATTTTTGGAAAAAAAAAAAAGCTACCTAAATTAATTCTTAGTAGACTTTGGTGCTGAATTGAGGCCAATTGTGCCATAGGGAAATAAAAGTTTCCCTATATGGAATAATCATAGGGAAATTTTCCTCTCCTTGACATGATCAAATAATATGTTAAAATATTTTGGAAATCATTTTATTATTAAAATTGTACATGTACATCACCACATAGGCGCGAAATTGTTATCACCTAATTAAGTGCCACGTACGTCATCATCACCTAAGCACCACATCATCACCACCAAGGCATCACATCATTGCCATGCTAATGCCTCATCCCTAATGCCACCACTAGATTAGCACATGGCTTTAAATGTGACAATGTATGTGACCCAACCTCCACTTGTAAATATTGCCTCATTTTAACTCAGTGTAAGGTTTTCTTTCTCGGCTGAAATCCTAGTTGTGCTAAGGTGTCAGAGTTGATGAATATATATTAAGGGTCAATTTAGTACGTTCCGTATTAACTTACGTAGTACTAATTTATATTAATTAATTTGTATAATACATTTTATTATTATACAATGTTGAACGTAGACATATATAATGAGTCTGTATAATTATAATTAATGAAAAAAAAAATTAACTCATTAATATTTTAATTAATGAAATAAGTTTTTTATAATACAAAAAAGGTGTGGTGGTTTAAAAATATATTTTTTATTAAAATATTTCATAGATATAAATGTAAATTCAGTTTTATAAACTTTGTACAAAAGTCTTTAATACATTAAATAGTTGGAAGAAAATTATTTTTTTATCATTAAAAAAATTTCATAAATTAAAATTATATATATATATATAGTCAAAATATCTAATCTTAGAGAGTTTAGTTGAGGGTAAAATGAGTATTCAAAATATTATATTATGAATTTAAATATTTTTACATTCAAAATTTAGATTTGAAAATTTTCACTCCAAAATTTGATTTAAATTATTATTTTTCTAATACAACCTAATGATGGGTCTCATGGTGTATTATAAATACATCATATGTGATACTATTTTAAATTCATGTGTTAGTTAATACCTTCAATTTTAATAGTTTCCAAATATTGTATAATATTAATAATACTATACAGGGCTTATAAAAGGTACCAAAGGACCTTAGGCATTGGAGTGAGCCCTTATTGATCATATTTCCACTGCCATACTCTCTTGCAAAGATACAAGAGTCTTGAAGGTCTTGAAACCAAAGGAACATTGAACTTGAACTTGAACTTTCTTTGATGATCAAAGAACTTACATGATACCCGCTCAAGACGAAGTTCTCGAGCTATCAATTTTCTTGGGTCACTATTAGTTAATACTTTTGTTAAGATCCTCCAGGGGCGGACCCACACTAGTGCCAAGGAGGTTACTGTCCCTCTGAAATTTTTTAAAATATTAAATATTAAATATAATTTGATATTTTTAAAAAAAATATAGGGTAAAATTATATTATTATTATTATTTTAAACTTTTTTTACTAATGTATTCATAGCCTAGTGGTTAGCTGTTTTAATTTATTGCTTATAGATCTTAAGTTCAAATCTCATCTAATGTCTTTTATTATCATCATTATTATTATTTCGTAATGGCTAAATATAAAATTTGATTTTTAAATTTAAAAAAATCTAAAATTTTCTCTATTAATTTTTCACTTAACTTCAAAATTTTCTCTATTAGTTTATAAGCTAAATTTAAAATTTTCTCTATTAGTTCTTTACATCTAGAGCTCTCATGTTAGTTTAATTTATTTATAATATTTTTTTCTATGCTATTATCCATGCTCATACTATAAAGTTGTGTGAACTTTTGCGTATGAATTATTCAATATATGATTGAATAATTAATTTTCTCATCAAGCATCCAAGAAAATGAATAAAAATTATGTTATATTTCATCTACGATTGTGAAATTTATTTAATTGAGAATCCAAATGTAAAATACATCTATATTAATTATATAATACATCTTCACGGTGTAAAGTTAGTTTTTTTACTTTTAATATAATATTAAGTAATATTAATGCAATAAAGAGCAATTAATTTTCTGTATGTATTTGTAATTTTGTTAATCTCTTACTAATTTTTTAATTTTTTTCATATAACTTCATAAAGTTGGCACTCGAGACGAGTAAGGCGACGACCGCATCATAGCAGAGCTTGCTTTGGATAATTTAGATGGAAGAATTTTCACAAGAACTTTATTTATTTTTAATTTAAATATTTTAGCAATATTTTCAAAATATAAAAATAGAAAAAGAAATTTGTACTATTATAAGTTGTGATTTTAATTCAAATTTTTGAAAATGAAGAGTTAAAATAATATTTATTAAATTTGTATATCCTAAATTGGGCCCTCTCATTGAAATTTCTGCGTCCGCCATTGAGATCCTCTCTAGGTTCAAGCAAAAGCATATGAAACCCCTACTAACAGAACAACTATGGTAGGAATATCTAGAGTCATACAACAACAAGCTAGTGTTGAGATTCTTTGGAAGAATAGATCTGTGCACCATCCAATTGAAAGATAGTACAAGAGTATTTATATTACATGCAGTTACTGATCTTGAGTCACTATAAACAGATAAGTATCTGACATCATATCTGAAAAGTTGTAGGCCATAGTGAGTAGTGCCTTTGAGATAATGAATAATTTGCTTGATACTTTGATAATGAGAGTGTAATGGGTGATGAAGATGTTGGGAAATTTGATTTACTGCAAAGGCTATGTCAGGTCGGGTGAAAGTGAGATATTGGAGAGTGATGACATATTTATTTTTCATCTTTTGTTGTTTATTTTCATGCTAAATTTGAATTAAATACTTCCTAAAATATGTTTATTATTTTGTTTAACTTTTAGGCAACAAATGATGGAAAGAAATAAAAAAGAATCACTTTGCACATTTTTTGAAAGCTGAAAATTGGAAAGATAGTTGGACCTGGTCGCACTGCCTTGGACGTGCCCACGCCTTAACAAAGATGCATGTGACAGATCCAGAATTTACCATGTTAAAGACTGAAATTTTATTTCCAAGTTCCCATACGAATTTGGACTCTCCTTTTGTGTCTAAAATATTAAGCCAAGATATTTGGTTATTAGTTTATTACTATGTAGGGTTGATTTGATTTTTATTTCTATTTTAGTTAGGTTTGAAATTCTCCTACAGAGGAGAAGAGTTGTAATGAACAAGTGCTAGTTTTTAGCTTTAGTTTTTAGGGCTGACATTTTTCTTAGTTGTAGCCTCCTTTTGTGTTTGGTTCCTTTAAGTTTTCAGCAGTAGTTTATTTTTTAGAATGAAATTGTGTGAGTTTGCAATGTGTGGCTGATCCACTTCTTTCTAGCTAAAGGGCGATTCGATGTTTCGGTTCTACGGATTGTGAGATTCTTTTGCACTTAAAGTCTTTATTTTCTAGTATTTCATTTATTTTCTGTGAAATTTATTCTATTATTTATTTTTAATTATCGGTCTGTTACCAGATTATTAGAACAATAGCTAGTCTATCGATATTGGCTGTTCCATGCCGAATTTAGAGACAAATTAGTCGAGGTTGCTGTTCAATTCGAACTAATGGAATAATTGAATTAATATGACTTGTGAGATTGTTGTTCAATTCACAAAAGTCTATTGAATTGATAGAAATAAAGAAACCCATCCTTAGTGTCTATGATCAATCATACGATCCGAAATCGAGAACGTACCTTTAGCTAGACTTTCCTCTCATTGATTTCTCCTTAATATTAATCACTGTTTTTAATTACTATTTTTATTTCAGTTTGCATCTAATCAAAACCCCCCCTCTTTTTAATTCCTCATTTTTAATTTCTGGTTTGGAAAGAATTTGAAACTAACCAGTCTTTGTGGATTCGACTCTACTTGTCACGACTACAAAATCTTAAGAAGTAGGTATTTATTTTTGATGGATTCGACACCCATCAAATTTTAGCGTCGTTGCCTGGGACTGGTTCAGTTTTAATTCTTTTGTTAACCAGTTTTTACTGTGTAGGAAAATTCCAGACAGGTTAGACGTGGGCATGTCTTAACATTGATGGTGAGATCTGATCACAATAGGAGAACTCATATACGATCCTGAGATTGATCGAGAAGACTGCTAGAAGTCTTAGAAAGGTGACCCAACAACGTGGCAAACACGTTTCAGTATCTTCATCTTCAACAGCAGACGAGACGTGGGCACGCCTTAACACTGAGACAGAAGCATAACCAGAACCAGAACCAGAAGCTCAACTAGAAACAGAAATGGCTGAAAACAATCTAACTTTGTGTGAACTGGCTGCTGCACCTTTTAACCAACCATCATTATGCATCACTTACCCAGAATTAGAGGTAAATTTTGAATTAAAATCTGGACAGATACATCTCTTACCTATTTTTCGATGACTTGAAAATGAAGACCCTCAAAAGCACTTGAAGGAATTTCACGTTGTATGCTCAACAATGAAATCACACGGGGATATCCGATGAGCAAATCAAACTACGAGCCTTCCCTTTTTCCTTAGCAGATGCAGCCAAGGAGTGGTTGTTCTACCTTCCTCTTGGATCAGTCAATACATGGACAGATTTGCTGAAATTGTTCTTGGACTAGTTCTTTCCAGCTTCACGAGTCGCTGAAATTAGAAGAAAAATTTGCGGAGTTAAACAAAAAAACACGGAGACTCTACATGAATATTGGAAAAGATTCAAACGGTTATGTGCAATTGCCCCCAACATGGTATTTTTGAACAATTGCTAATCCAATACTTTTATGAAGGTTTGTTGTCCATGGAAAGAAGGATGATGGATGCAGCGAGTGGTGGGGCTATAGTGAACAAAACTCCTCAAGCCGCCAAGGAATTAATCTCCATCATGGCAGCCAATTCACAATAATTCGGGCTGCGACAAGAACCTTCAAGAGGAGTAAATGAGGTAAATGTGTCTTCTCTTGAATCAAAAATTACTCATCTAACTACTATGGTTTAGAATTTGGTTGTAAAAAACACCTCACAGGTCAAAGTGTGTGAGATTTGTGCCGTTGCAGGTCATCTCACCGACATGTGTCCTACCCTTCAAGTGGACACACAAGAACAAGCTAACGCCGTTGGAGGATTCCCAGGTCCTCCACAAAGGAAACCTGATCCCTACTCAAACTCCTATAACCCAGGTTAGAAGAATCATCCAAACTTAAGTTATGGGACAAGACAACCAAATTTTCAGCAACAAAACTTCCAGCAATTTCAGCACAAACCACATGTTCCGCTATAACAATTCCCTTCAAGCTCAGAACCCAGTCTGCCAAGGCATGGGCACGCCTTAGAGACAGAAACAGAAACTGAAGTTGCTGCTAACCAGACAAAAAGAACCAAAATAGCCAAGAACATTGATGATCAGGCCTCCATTTCTAGAAAGATTGGCCAAGTCTAAGAAGGAAAATGAAGAAAAATAAATTCTTGAAACTTTTCGCAATGTTGAAATAAATATTCCCTTACTTGACGCCATTAAGAAAATACATCGGTATGCTAAATTTCTCAAGGAGTTGTGCACCAACAAGAAAAAGCTGACTGGTAATGTAAAGGTAAGCGTGGGAGGAAATGCTTCCGCTGTACTTCAAAGAAAATTACCTCCCAAATGCAAAGATCAAGGTATGTTTGCTATTTCTTGCAAGATAGGCAATGTTGGTATAAAAAGAGTTATGTGTGATTTAGGAGCATCTATAAATGTCATGCCATTGTCTATTTATTCATCTTTAAATATTGGTCCATTGAAAAAGACAGGTGTTGTCATTTAATTAGCTGACAAGTCGGTTGTTTACCTCGAAGGGATGTTGGAAGATGTTTTAGTTCAAGAAAATAATTTAGTCTTTCCTGCAGATTTTTTTTGTGCTAAATATGGAGGAAGACACATCTTCCAACTCATCAGAAATTTTGCTTGGAAGAAATTTTAGCACAGCTAGGATAAAAATAGATGTGTATGATGACACACTCACTATGGTATTTGATGGGGAAGTCATCAAGTTCAAAGTTTATGATGTCATGAAATTTCCTAGTGAAAAACTTTGTGTTAACAGTATTGATTTTATTGGCATTTCAGGTCACAAAACATTTAATTTGAGTGTTATGGACATGAATATCAATCTGGACGGTATTGAAATTGATTATGAAAATAATTTGCAAGTTGAAATAAAGGCGCTCAAAACAACAAAAACTAATGCTTCATGCTTAGAACCATTCATTTCTCGCACTAAGTTTCTACATTCTATTTTGCAGACACCGCAATTGGAATTGAGGCCACTGCCTAGGCATCTAAAATATACAACTGGAGTTACATGAAATATGGTAGTACTATCTAGTCTAGGACAATAAACAAGGGCGCTTCTGGGAGGCAACCCAGGCATTAGGCGTGCCCACGCCTTATTTATAGTCTTTACTTTTGCATAATTTTCTTTTCAATTTCTTTAGATCTGTTTTTCTTTTTCTTTTACTTCTAGTTTTAATTTCTTTCAAATATCTTTTGGCAAAGGGTGAATTCGATATCAATGGTGGAGCTTTGGAAATTTTAAAAGAAAAAGGAGACAAAATTTAAAAGGCAGACTTGAAATTTTATGCATGACCACGCCTAAAACCTAAGGCAGTAGCAAGCAGCTGGCACCTTCCTCCAATGTTCAAGGAAGTTCTTGTTTTCCAAATTTGCTATTATTTTATTTTAAAATTATTTTGAACCACATTGGGGACAATATGGATTTTAAGTGTGGGGGAGGGGTTTATTTTGCATGACACCTTTATTTTGCAAGAATCATGACCTTTAGTGGATAGCTGAAATCTTCATGCACATGAATTTATTTTGATTAGAAGGTCACTGTTTTGCACAATTTTGATAAGTTTTTGAATCTTGTCATGGAACTCAATGTTTCTTTTAACTCATACATTTCAATTGTTATCTTGAAGAATTCATTTACATCTTTAAACATCGCAAATCATTGTGTTAAATGTCTTGAACTGAATTACAATGGAGAGCCAACATGAATAATGCATTTCTCATCCCCCCACATGATATATGATCGTCTTTTGATGAACTTTCAGAATTTCAAGATGCAATAAATTTTAAAACAATCATGTCTGCTTAGTTTTTTTTTTCTTGCACAGTAGGAACTATTCCTTGCTATGCCTCAAGTCTGGAAAAAAAAAGGAAAAAAAAGAGAAAGAAAGAAAGAGCATCACTACTCCGCTAATCATCAAAGATCATGAGTAGAGCTAGTAGCCACCTAGAATTATGATCAACCGAGTAATCGGGTACATGCATCACCAATGTGTGTCCTCGCGTCAAAAGGTTGCATGATATTATAGGCAAGGAACTTAGATTCGGGGCCAACCGAGTAATCAGGTGCATGCATCACCAATGTATGTCCTCACGTCAAAAGGTTGAGCAACGATCTAGGAAAATAAAAGGTGCTTAGTCAATAAGTTAAGTCTCTTAGTTATTTCGACTTGTGGCATTGCTTGGTAGATATTACTGTTGGCTTTAGGTTTTCAACCTTAGCCTTAATCTCGATTTTGATGGTTTTGATGATAACAAACATGGGACTAATGATTTCATTGAGAATATATTTCAGGTTCCATATCAATTAGCGTTTGATGTCCTCGATCGGAAAAATCGGAAATCGGAAGGACATTGATCATCGCGCTCGGGTTCATCGTAGAAGTTTACCGAAGATCGACGAGTGCACCAAAGAGCGTGGATGCATCCAAAGATCAAGTCAAAAGCTCTCCAAGATGATGCTCGTTGAAAACCGGAATCCGAAAACCAAGCACAGAAGAAATAGGCTGAAATTGCAAATTCAGCCTATATTCGGCCGATGGCTTGGTCGACCAAATAGGGTAAGAAAGAAAGGCCCAACCATTTCGGTCGACCGAACACTGCCAAAAAATGGCAGTGGGCACTTCGGTCGACCAGTCGATCGATCAACAGTGGCTGGTTTTGGGCAGTAGGCTTGGCGGTCGACCGACCTGCTGAAAGCTAAAGACGCGAGATCCCGTCAGTCGACCGACGGGTCGACTGAAGGTCAGGGATGAATTGTCATGTCTGGGCGGTTTACCCATCGGTCGACCGACCAGAGAGTAGAATGAGCGATCGATGCTGGCGGTCGAACAGTAGGTCGACCGACCATTCGATCGGCGGCCTATAACAGATAGTTTTCTATCTGTTGAACAGTCGTTTCTTCAGTAGGGTATAAATATACCCTCATATGATTCTTTTAACTTCTTCCTTGACTTCTACAGCATTCATTGAGCATTCTAAGAGGAAGATTTGAAGCCTTTCAAAAAGCTTGCGCTGCTTCTCTGTCCGCGACATTTTCTTCTAGCGTACAAGCTCTGCTCCTCAACTCGGGTGTTGATTCAAGTTCCACTACTTCATGAGTTGAAGGATTGAAGGATTGCAAAAGAGCATGAAATCTTGGTTTCATTTTAAGCTATTTTCAATTGTAAATTTTATCTGTTATTTAAACTATTTTTGGATTTGTGTCTGTGTAAAGACCTAGGGTTGTTAGGTCTTGTTGTGTGAAGTGGTATCCTTGGTGTAGAAGGAGTAAAGCCACTTGTGTATACTTAGTGATTACTAGGATTAGTTCTAGTTGTCCCTTAGATTGAGGTGAGAAAGTGCTCTCGGTAGGAAGGCGGGATACTTCTGGGTGTGGAAGTGCCTTCGGTTGGAGAGCGGAGACTTTCCGGTGAAAAGTCCTCGTTGTAAGGGAAACTCTAATTAATCTAGTAAAATTTAGTTTAGAAATCCTAAGCGAGGTGCTTAGGTAGTGGAGTAGGCATTGAGGCTGAACCACTATAAATCTTGTGTTTGCATTGTTCTAAATTGTTTGTGCTTAATTGTTTTATCTTGTTTCCGCATTCAATCGCATAATTGCATCTTGCCTAAACAAGTTATCAAACGATCAAAATTAGAATTTAGGCTAATAGAATTAGTAAACACACTATTCACCCCCCACTAGTGTTGCCATTCCGTCAATAATTGGTATTAGAGCGGGTTCGTAGCTTGAGATTTCACCATCTCGTCTACACCTAGTCTCGATCTAAAAATGGCTCTAGAGAGTGTAGCGTCTTCACCTCCTAGGTTCAATGAGTCAAATTTTGGTCTTTGGAAGTCTAGGATGTATACCTTCTTAAAGACCTAAGGTTTTGGTGTTTTCAACATGGTAAAAATTAGGTATAGTGAACCTAAGGAAGACATGAATGCATGGACCCAATAACAAATTAGCATGTTTGAATTAAATGCTAAAGCTACAAATTGCTTATTTTGTTCTTTGGAAAACAATGTGTTTGAAAAAATCATGCATTGCACTTCGGCTTTTAATATATGGGCAACATTGAATATGTTATATGATTATGCTAAAATAGAAGAGCTTATCACTTTTGTTGAGGGTGGTGATGACAATGGTCATCCCCCTAGTACTAACCTCGGTTTTGATGATTTTAGTGCTTCTAATCAAAGAAGCAAATTAAAAAGCCGAAAAAAAAAGTGATATGCTACTTGTGCAAGGAAAAGGGGCACATCAAGAGGAATTGTCCTTTATCAAAGAAGAATGCCAAAAGGAGGACAAGTGCTTCAACATCCACCTCCAAATCTCAAGAAGCATCCTCTTGTCATGACTACGAAGGCACATCCAAGGTTTGCCTCATGGGTATCCATGATGAGGTACAACATTCCACTTTTAGTCATGATAAAGATATAGCATATGATAGTGATGCTAGTTCTTCATATTCAATCAAAATGTCATATGAAGAATTAGTACAAGAATGTCAAAGTATGTGTGTCATGCTTTTGAAAAAGAGTAAAGAAATAAAGAAAATTAAAAAGGATAACTCTAGGCTCACTAAGGATTTGCAAGCTCTAGAATTAGAAAATAAAAATTTTAAGGCAAATCTAAGTTCCTCAAGTGTTGATTGCCATGGTAGCATTGATGTTTTGAGAACTAGTAATTCTTGCCATGACAATTTTAAGATTGAAATTGAAGACCTAAAAAGTGAAAATATTGACTTGAAAAATAAAAATGATGATTTGAAAATTGAATTGAAAAATATCTCAAAAGTTGAGATTGAGAATTTGAAAGTAGAAAATATGAAAATCAAAAATAAAAATCGCTTGTTGAAATCTCAAATACAAGCTTTACACAAATCCATAAATGACTTAAAAAATGAGGTTATTTTCTTGAGTAAGAAAACTAGTAACTTATCACATGCTTCATTTTTTAGAAATCCTAGGAATAAGAATGCTTATGTAAAGAATGCTAAGGTTCCTCATGCTTCTCATATCAAGCATTCCAACATCAAACCTCATGCTCCAAAGATGAATAATAAATATCATGTCCATGTTAAAAATGAAAAGAAAAAGTTTCATGGACATTGCTTTTGTTGTGGTGTGTATGGGCATGCTATTTATGATTGCGTTTTAAAGAGAAATCCAAGTGTTGCTAGGACACTTTGGATTCTTAAGCCCTCTAACCCCCAAGGACCCAAAGCTATTTGGGTACCAAAGGTATCATGTTCTTTTGTAGGGCGAGCTACCACACAAGGGTGAGATGAAGGTGGTTGATTGAAGTTACTTGAGGATTCGAAGATTGAACCATTTCAAAGTTGCAACTTCAAGTCATTTAGATGCCTATGGTAAAGGTGGCATCAAAAGTACTTTGGTATCATCTCCCATACTCTCTTGATTAAATTATAGTTGGAGTTATGATACATGCCTAAAATTGATTGAAGTTTTTGATTTTTGATTTTCCGGTCTCTTCGGAGACCCGGGTGGCCTGTAATGGGCCTAAGCGACCTTGCGGTTCTAAATCATAGGCACATTGTGGTCTTTCGGTTTTCAACCAAAAAGAAGGGTTGGAGATCATATTTTTCATTTTTTATTTTTTGTGATCTTTTAAAATTCGTTTTGATATCACTCGATTTCATTTTGAAATGAATTTCAAACCATTTAGCAAAGTGAACTATTTGATAATGATACTTGATGCTTCTCTTTGCTTTTTGGATGAGTTAGCTTGCTAAGTAGCTTTATTTTCTCCAAAAATATTAGTGTAGCTTACTTGCAAGTTATAAGTTTTTAGGAAGGCTATTTAAGAAGAAAAATATTAGTTTGGCTAAATCATCATGAATAGGATATAACCTTGATAATTTCAAAATCTAAGTGTTATACCTCATTGGTTAAGATAAAATCATGTCTCTATACTCATGATTAGAATTGCATGTTAAAATCCTTGAATTTTCATGAGTAGGTAGAATTTTAGTACGTAGACAAATTTCATTGAATGAAACTTGTTCTAGGTAAATATATATTATTAGAGACCTTCTTGTAAGTCCAAACTAGTTTAGCATAGGTAGAGATCTTATTTCTCAAATAGTTCACATCTTAAGATCTCGTAGATTCATTTAGATATCATGAAAATTTTCTTAAAAATAAATCTTAACTATCTAGCATAGGTTAAGTTATTTTAATGAAAATTTGCATTGAACCTTGCTATTTAGTATGTTAGCTTGCTAGTAGTCATATTATTTCATTATGATACTAATGAAGTCTATTTGCAAGTTAAAAATTTGAAAGGCTATGCTACCTAAAAGAAAATGAAAAGTTAGGCAAATTTTCAAGAAATAAGGTATGAATTTAATTTTACAAAAATCTTTGTAAAATAATTGAATACTCATGCTTAAATGATTTCTCTATGCTCATGATTGATTATGCATGATAAATATTTGAATCTTCATGGGTAAGAAAATTTTTGTTAACTTAGCTCAATTTCATGATATCTTGATTGAATGAAACTTGAACTAGGTTAAAATTCTTCTTTAGAGACTTCATATTAAGTTAAACTTGAAATGAAATTAAATTTCTAAAAATAAGGTATGAATTTAACTTTACAAATATCTTAGTATGATGATTGAATATTAATGCTTTAATGATGTCTCTATATATTCATGATTGATTTTGCATGATAAATGTTTGAATTTTCATGAGTAAGAAAAAACTTGGATAACTTAGACAATTTCATGATATCTTGATTGAATGAAACTAGCTCTATGTTAAAACTCATATTAGAGACCACATTTTGAGTAAACATCAAACAAACATGTTTAGACACACATGATATGACTCTAGGTGTTCAATCTTGAAAATTCATGTGTAGATGAAAATATGATAACTAGATCACATTAGTGGACTTAAGCTTAAAAGGGTTGACCCAAGTCAACAAATTAACTTGGACACTTGATAAACTTAATAAACATGTTTAAAAATAGGTATGACATGTTTCCATGCATTTAGAGTGAAAAATTCATATGGATATGGATAAAATGACATAGAAGTTAATTCATGTTTACCTCTCCTTGAACCATGTTGACCCAAGTCAACAAGTTGACTTAAAGGTCTCATTTTCAATCCATATTTATGGATCATATTCAGATTTACTCATGTTAGGTATCCATAGATTTAATTTTGAAAAATCATGAGTAATGCTAAGATTGAAACTTAGCAAATTTCATGATAACTAGCTTAGTTTTGAATGAAACCATGCTAGGTTGATATATTGACTTAAGAATATAATTTTCATCTCAAACTTGACATATACTCTTTACATGACCACTTTGTGGTGTCATAAAAGTTTGAATGAAAACTAAACATTCTTTGCAAATAACTGAAAAATTATGGAATTGTTATTTGTTCAACAATTGGTATCACCAATTTTAGTTTTTTCTAGAGAAATATAAAAAAATTATTTTCATATGATTCTTGAAACTACATATTCACTTAAAAATCTAGTTCTATGTGTAAAAATTTCAAAATATTTCATCAAGAATCTAATTTATAATGGAATTTTGAAGTTGGATTTCGAAAACACAAAGTATCTTTTTCTTGAGATATCAATCTTTTCGATACTTTGATTTTTCTTCGAAAACTTCATATAAAAACTCATGTACACCATTTGGATTCTATTTCTAATATCATTCACACAATTTCATGAGTAAAATCAATTTTAGGAATGATTTTGATATTTTGGATGATAGCTAGGATCTATTTGTTTGTTTGAAAATAATGTAGGATGAAAAATGAACTTAGAAAATTCATTTTGAGTTCAAATTTGATACATGCATCTCAAATGACCATTCAATAATTGGTATCAAAATTTTTCGTCCAAACAAATTGGTTTCAAAATTTTTGTCAAAAATATCACTTTGTATAAACTCAAAAGTTTGATTTTTGAAAACTTTAAGTATAGGTTGACATAAATCAACAAAGTGAATTAAAAATTTCATCTTAAGCCCAAACTTGATTCATAGACTTACATTATCTCATGTTTAATGTCTAGATGCCTAAGTTTGAGAAAACATGAGTAGATAGTAAAACTTGAGACTTAGCACCTTCATGTTTTCATGCTTATTTCAAATGAAAATGTGCTAAGTTCATATTTAGATCAAATGACATTAGTTTCACTTCAAACTCAATACATGAGTTAAATGATTATATCTTGATAGTTTGAAAGTTTGAATGAAATTTAAAAATATCATGAAAAAGAAACAATATTCATTTTGAGAACATACGTGACTTATCTTGAATTCAAAAGTTTAGCTTTAAACATATCATGTATGATTTTGTTTCATATTAATCATTTGTTTTTCATCCCTTGGTTGAGATTTTCTTGTTTCATGAAAAATCTTTGGAGTCTCAACTTCATTAAAAAATACGTGTCTTTCATCCCTTTGAATAGATAGACCCTTCTTGCCCTTTTTGATTGATGTCAAAAGGGGGAGAGAAGAGTTTAGGTATAAAGGGGGAGAAATGTATAGTTAAGATGAGGAGATAAGTATAGGTAAAGGGGAGGAAAATATAGGAAATCCATGCATATAGATAGGGGGAGTTTATTCTTATAGATATGCATATTGATAGGGGGAGAAATCCCTAAGTTGATATCCTTATTCTTTATTGTATATATTTTTTTAAGGATGTTTGTCATCATCAAAACGAGGGAGATTGTTGGCTTTAGGTTTTCAAACTTAGCCTTAATCTCAGTTTTGATGGTTTTGATGACAACAAACATGAGACTAATCATTTCATTGAGAATATATTTCAGGTTCCATATCAATTAGCGTTCGATATCCTCGATTGAAAAATTGGAGAAATCGGAAATCAAAAATCGGAAGGACATTGATCGTCGCGCTCAAGTTCGTTACGAAAGCTTATCGAAGATCGACGAGTGCACCAAAGTCGCTTGGATGAGTCCAAAGATCACATCAAAAGCTCTCCAAGATGATGCTCGTTAAAAGCCGAAACTCGGAAACCAAGCGCGGAAGAAATAGGCTGGAATTACAAATTTAGCCTATGTTCGGTCGATCGCCTGGTCGACCGAATAGGGTAAGAAAGAAAGGCCCAGTCATTTCGGTCGACCGGTCAATCGACCGAACACTTTTGAAAAATGGTAGTGGGCACTTCGGTCGACCGACAATTGTTGGTTTTGGGCAGTAGGCTTGGCAGTGGATCGGTCGGTCGACCGACCTGCTAAAAGCTGAAGACGCGAGATCCCATCGGTCGATCGAAGGTCGGGGATGAATAGTCACATTTAGGCGGTCGACCGACCAGAGAGTAAAAGGAGCGGTCGATGCTGGCGGTCAAACAGTCGGTCGACCGATCATTCGACCGGCGGCCTATAACGTATAGTTTTCTTTCCGTTGAACAGTCATTTCTTCAGTAGGGTATAAATATACCCTCATATGATTCTTTTAACTTCTTCCTTGACTTCTACAACATTCATTGAGCATTCTAAGAGGAAGATTTGAAGCCTTCCAAAAAGCTTGCGCTGCTTCTCTGTCCGCGACATTTTCTTCAAGAGTACAAGCTCTGCTCCTCAACTCGGGTGTTGATTCAAGCTCCACTACTTGACGAGTTGAAGGATTGCAAAAGAGCACGAAATCTTGGTTTCATTTTAAGCTCTTTTCAATTGTAAATTTTATCTGTTATTTAAACTATTTTTGGATTTGTGTCTGTGTAAAGACCTAGGGCTGTTAGGTCTTGTTGTGTGAAGTGGTATCCTTGGTGTAGAAGGAGTAAAGCCACTTTTGTATACTTAGTGATTACTAGGATTAGTTCTAGTTGTCCCTTAGGTTGAGGTGGGAAAGTGCTATCGGTAGGAATGCGGGATACTTCCGGGTGTGGAAGTGCCTTCGGTTGGAGAGCGGAGGCTTTTCGGTGAAAAGTTCTCGTTGTAAGGGAAACTCTAATTAATCTAGTAAAATCTAGTTTGGAAATCATAAGCAGGGTGCTTAGGTAGTGGAGTAGGTATTGGGGTCGAACCACTATAAATCTTTTGTTTGCGTTGTTCTAAATTATTTGTGTTTAATTGCTTTATCTTGCTTCCGCATTTAATAGCATAATTGCATCTTGCCTAAACAAGTTATCAAACGATTGAAATTGGAATTTAGGCTAATATAATTAGTAAACACACTATTCACCCCTCCTCTAGTGTCGTCATTTCGCCAACAGTTTCTTTTGTGCAATGATTATTTTTGAAATTTGCATGTGTGCTTAAAACTTTTCATCCCTTGCATCTTGTACTCTGAATTTGCATCTAAGTAATAATAAATCTATGTGGATTGATGAGATTTCATTGTGAAAGGTTGCTAGCTATTGTCTTTTTGTTTGAGTCATTAAAATTTTATGATGCGGGCTGTGATAGGGTGCGATGAATTTTAAAGAAAATAATTGTTCGATTTGAGTTATGCTTGAGGACAAGAATGGTTTAAGTGTGGGGAGATTTGATGACATATTTATTTTCCATCTTTTGTTGCTTATTTCTATGCTAAATTCGAATTAAATACTTCCTAAAATATTTTTATTGTTTTGTTTAACTTTTAGGCAACATATGATGAAAAGAAATAAAAAAGAATCTATTTTCACATTTTTTGGTAGCTAGAAATGGGAAAGACACTAGACCTGGTCGCACTGCCTTGGACGTGCCCACACCTTAACAAAGATACATGTGACAGATCCAGAATTTACAATGTTAAAGGCTGAAATTTTGCTTACAAGTTCCCATACGAATTTGGACTCTCCTTTTGTGTCTAAAACATTAAGCCAAGATATTTGGTTGTTAGTTTATTACTATATAGGGTTGATTTGATTTTTATTTTTATTTTAGTTAGATTTGGAATTCTCCTATAAGAGGAGAAGAGTTGTAATGAACAAGTGCTAGTTTTTAGCTTTAGTTTTTAGGGCTGACATTTTTTTCTTAGCTGTAGCATTCTTTTATGTTTTGTTCCTTAAATTTTTCAGCAGTAGTTTATTTTTGAGAATGAAATTGTGTGAGTTTGAAATGTGTGGCTGATCCACTTCTTTCTAGCTAAAGGGCGATTCAACGTTTCGGTTCTACGGATTGTGAGATTCTTCTGCACTTAATGCCTTTGTTTTCTAGTATTTTATTTATTTCCTGCGGAATTTATTCTATTATTTCTTTTTAATTATCGGTCTGTTACCATATTATTAGAACAATAGCTAGTCTACCGGATGTAGAGACAAATTAGTCGAGGTTGTTGTTCAATCCGAACTAATGGAATACTTGAATTAATATGACTTGTGAGATTATTGTTCAATTCACAAAAGTCTATTAAATTGCTAGAAATAAAGAAACTCATTCTTAGCGTCTATGATCAATCCTACGATCCAAAATCGAGAACGCACCTTTAGCTAGACTTTCCTCTCATTGATTTCTCCTTAATTTTAATCACTATTTTTAATTACTATTTTTATTTCAGTTTGCATCTAATCAAACCCCCCCCCCTCTTTTTAATTCCTCCTTTTTAATTTTTGGTTTTGAAAGAATTTAAAACTAATCAGTCTCTGTGAATTCGACCCTACTTGTCACAACTACAAAATCTCAAGAAGTTGGTATTTATTTTTGATGGATTCGACACCCATCAGAGAGCACCAACAAGACAACGATAAAGAGTGATATCAGGGGAAGGAGGAGAATCAGAATAAAGGGGTTTAGAAGGTAAGGTTTCAGAGCAAGTTTGGAAGTTTCTAAGCCACTGAGGTGAAGAATATCACGCAAATATTTGCATTGGTGAAGGAATAGGCCATGAGCATTGGACTCGATGTGAACACCCAAAAAATAGTGGAGAGAACCGAGATCTTTAATTGCAAATTCAGATTGCAATTGAAAAAACACTTGGTGAAGAAGAGAAGAAGTAAAGCTGTGAGAAGAATATCAACAACATAGAGTAAGAGAATGGGAGTGGTGTTATGCTGATGAAGGATCAATGACGAGAGAGGAATCAGCCTTACTACAAAAAAGCCTAAGCGAAGGAGATAGGCAGTAAAATGGGTAAATCAATCACGGGGAGCCTGCTTTAAATCGTAAAGGGCTTTGTGATGTTTGCAAACATGATGAGGGTATTGAGGGTGGACAAAACAAGGAGTTGTTGCATATAAACAATTTCCTGAAGGTGATCATGGAAAAAATCATTTTTGACATCCAATTGACGTATGAGCCAAAAATGACTGAGGACAATATGAATGGTGGCGGGTTTTACAACAAGAGAATATGTGATATCATAATCAACATCGTGTTGTTGAGTGAAGCCTTTAGCAACAAGGCGCACTTTATAGTGTTCCAAGGTGTCATCTTAACGTTGTTTGATTTGGAAAATCCATTTAAAATCAACCAAATTGACATTGGGAGGAGGTGGGACCAAGGACCAAGTGTGGTTGGACATGAGGGCTTCATATTCTTCAGACATGGCTTTGAGCCAATTAGGGTCTTGGGAAGCTTGTGCATAAGTGCGAGGTTCGGGAGGAAGATTGGTTGTTTGGGAAAGTAAGGATGGCAGGAGGCGTGGTTTGTGAATTCCA
The DNA here is from genome assembly GCA_034359265.1 of Canna indica. Taxonomy (NCBI): domain Eukaryota; kingdom Viridiplantae; phylum Streptophyta; class Magnoliopsida; order Zingiberales; family Cannaceae; genus Canna; species Canna indica. The sequence continues at coordinate 21,963,170 of CP136892.1, forward strand.
CACATGGACTGCGTAACCATGCGAGAGGGTTGGAAAGAAGGGACCACTAGATTAGAAGAAGTATTGGTAGGAGACATCTGTGGTGAGTGGGAAGGCCGTAGAGGAGGTGGCATGGAGGAGGAAGGTGCATGGGAAGAATTTGGTGAAGAGACACAGGTAGAGAGAAAATAGGAGATAAAGTAGAGATAGGATCTTTCAATATAGGGGAAGAGAGAGATGGTTCGGATTGAGAATTGAAGTTCAAGTAGCGAAAGTTATGTTCAAAGAAAATGACATGGTGAGAGATGACAATTTTGTGAGACTTTAAATCTAACAATTTGTACCCTTTATGATGGGCAGAATATCCTAAAACAATACTTGGAGAAGAACTAGGAGCAAGTTTATGTGGAGAAGTTGCTGTTAAATTTGGATATGCCAGACATCCAAAAGTTCTTAGATGAAAGTAGGGAAAAGAAGTGTGAAGGAGCAAGTTATGGGGAGTATCATTGGTGAGAGAACGTTTGGGAAGGACATTACAAACAAAGAATGGAAATTGGTGTTATTATATTCACCCCCATGGTCACATTGAAATTAAGGCTTTAATGCAGGTGTGGAATTGAGTATGAACCATTGGGAAAATTGAGAGAAAATTATAAAAGTTTAAAATTTCTATTTTAAAGGGAAGACCTAGATATATCGACTTTAATAATCTAAGAAAAAAACATAGTAACAGTAACTAGAGAAAGAAGGTATCGGGGAAGTCCATAAATCAAAATATATTAAATCAAAAGGAAGATTACAATGAGTATGGTTATCCTGAAAAGGTAAGCGAGTGTTTTTGCCTAACTGACATGCATGACATAGGAAACCACGAGTAAAGGAAGGACAAATGGAATGGTGTTGTGTCTGAAACAAAGACTGCAAGGCATGAAAGCCTGGATGTCCGAAGCGACAATGCCAAGTCTCCCAAGATTGTGTGGCGGTGGTGAACACAGAGGGTGAGGTGGAGAAATTCTTGACAGAAGGAAGATTGTAGTGAGGCCCAAGGCTACTGAATGTTCCCATAACTTGATGAGTCGTTAGATCGTTGACCTTGATTAGAAGTTACAATAAAAGAAGCACATGTGTCAAAATACCATAAAGGGTCAACCAATTCTAGAAAAGTGGTGGTGTTGTAAGAAGTGACATAATGGGCTGAGGATATGGAAGGAGGAAATTGAGGACAATCTCAAGCACTATGGTTGAATTGGGAGCAAAGTTGACATTGAAGTGGAGAAGAAGAAACATATGGATGTCTCGAAGGACTAGAATACGAAGATGGCAGAAAAGAGCGAGGGGAAGGGCCCAAAACGCTAGGAGCAGGAGCGTGTGGTGACTGATAAGTATATGGAGGTCGATGTTGATTGTGATAGAATGATGATTGAGAGGGAAAACGAGATTGTGGAAAGGATGACTGATGATCACGACCACGAGAAGAGAATCCACGACCTCTACCACGACATGGGAGGTTTGCGGCTGAGATGGATGAAAATAGACTAGCTTGTCGCTGTGGAGAATTTTGTTGAGTGACAAAGCCAGAATTGGTAGCAAAGGAACTTGTAGTAGACGATTGAAATTTTTGGGGGGTTTTGGTTAAACGGTGCTCATGCTGGTTGTCAAATCAACAAAGGAGGGAAGTGGTTTCTTGGAGGCAAGGGTAATTGTGATACTGTCATAAGAAGAGGATAGGCATTCAAGAGTTTGCATAACCATATCATCCTCTGTAAGATTATACCCTATGTCTTTGAGTGAGTCATAAAGGGTTTTGGCTTTATTAAGATATTTTTCAACAGAGAGATCATCTTTGGTAAGACCATGAAAGTTGGTTTTCAATTAAAGTAACCGGGCATGGGCTTGATCATGGAACAATTTCTGTATGGCTATCCAAGCATCTCTTGCTTTGAGGACTGAATTTGATTTGATGATGACACATAATATTTTCGGAGACAGTGTGGCTTGGATTCAAGTAAGAATTGCAAAGTCTATTTGTTCCTAGAGCAAATAATCTGAACTTGGTTGAGTGGTTTCAATTGAGTTCGTGATTGAAGGATAAGGAGACGGTGTGCCATCAACGTGGTTGTAAAAATTATAGCATTTGAAGACTGGGATGAACAGATACTTCCAAATCAAATAATTAGAAAAGGTAAGTGTTTCACTAACATAATTTTTTATATTGGAAATTAAGAGAGAATTATGCAAAGATAATGAGGCAGAAGCATTGGAAGCAATATTGGTCGCAGTGTTTGAGATTGAAGAAGAACCAAGGGCAGCTACAACACAAGTTCCTACATCACCTCCATTGATTCCTCCTCAGCCTCCACCACAAGTTGAAGATCTCCCACCAAGAAATCCTTAGCTAGTACATGCTAGGGGCCACCTCCATTCCAAGACTCACCATTGGGTCATACAAAGTGACATCGCATATATGCATACACACATTAGAGCTAGATCTATGAAAAATCATATATTTAGATTTGTTAATTGACCCATATTTTGGGATAGATTTATTAATTTTCCAAAAATTATATTAAAGATGACGGTGACAAAAAAACATGATTAATTTAAAACAGTACATGTTGTAACATGTAATTAGGATTAAGCATTAGAGCTTCCCGCAAGCAACAAAGCTTAAGCATCTGAGTTCTTTGATCCATTGATACACATCTTTCATTTGTTATTTATTTAACACATACGGTGCATTTGGTTTTGAAAATCATTTGTTGACCTCTTGCAACTCTAACTCCGGCCTCTTACAATATATTTTCAGATCATGTTGTGCCTTAACATTATCTTTAGTTTTCCCGGATACATCCATCGAAGTGTTAAAAATATTATCAAACACATTTTTTTTTCAATATGTATGACGTCCAAATTATGTCGAATCAGTAACGAACTCCAATACGATAATTCCCAAAAAATATATTTTTTCACTCAGTTATGATCCCAAAGCCTGAAATTCTATCATTCCGACCAAAAATAATATCTGGAAGCAAGGAAACACGTGCTAACATTTGTTTACAAGACAACATCAGTGGTGGCTCATCTCTTTCGACTCTACCCTTGGTAAATTTATCATGATTCCTTCGATAGTGATGGTTAGATGGTAAGAACCGATGATGACAATCAAAGAAGTAAACTTTTGGCTCATTCTCAAGACTGAAGACTTTTCAGTGTTCCATAGAATACGGACATGAGAGTCGCCCATGCATGCTCCAACCAGATAATTATATGTCGTAGGCCGGAAAATCATTGATTGTCCACAATACAATAGCTCTTAAAGTGAAGTTTTGCTACCGGTGACAATCATAAGTGACAGCTCTATCAGCCCATAATATTTTCAGTTCATCAATTAGGGATCGAAAAAATACGTCAATTTCTTTCTGAGGACCCCTATGTTGGCTTTAGATTTTCAACCTTAGCCTTAATCTCGGTTTTGATGGTTTTGATGATAACAAACATGGGACTAATGATTTCAGTGAGAATATCTTTCAGGTTCTATATCGGTTAGTGCGCAACGTCCGCGATCGGAGAAATCGAATAAATCGACAAGGATGCTCGTCGGCGCTCGGGAATCTTCAAGAAAGGGAGTTTAGGTTTAAGGTGTCTAGAAATAAATGTAATCCTCATGATGATGCATAAGAAATCTAAAAGTCTATCCCGAACCCCAAACCATGAAATTTCGGGACCGCCCTAAAATTCACTAAGACTAGGGAGCTCCTTGGAGGGCTATATGATCCAAACCTTTTCTTGAAATAAAAAATGGCGGTAATTGTTCCTTGGGTCAAAACTAGATAACGATGTAATTTTTAGAATTTTTTGGAAGCCTTTAGCATAACCCAAAAACTAGATAACGCCAGCTGCTACCTCAACTTGGAAACTGACTCGAGCTCATTCCCTCGGCGTGTTGGAGGTGCCAAGGTTGTGAAAGGAGCTTGCAAACATTGGTTTTATTTTAAAATCTTTTCAATTGTAATTTTATTGTTATTTTAACTATTTGATTTGTGCGTGCAAAGACCTGGTGTTAGGTCTTGTTGTGTGAAATAGTATCCTTGGTGAAAAAGAGTAAAGCCACTTGTGTAAACTTAGTGTTTACTAGGATTAGTTCTAGTTGTCCCTTAGGTTGAGGTGGGAAAGAGCTCTCGGTAGGAAGGCGGAATACTTCTGAGTGTGGAAGTGCCTTCGGTTGGAGAGCGGAGTCTTTCCGGGGAAAAGTCCTCGTGTGTAAGGGAAACTAATTAATCTAGTAAAACTTAGTTTGGAAATCCTAAGCGGGGTGCTTAGGTAGTGGAGTAGGCATTAGGGCCGAACCACTATAAAATCTCTGTGTTTGCATTGATTGATTGTTCGTTTTTAATTGATTAATTATTTATCGCTTCCGCAATCAATCATCGAATTGCAAATTGCCTAACGATTTAAGAAAACGATTAAATTGGAAATTAGGTGAATAACATAGTAAACACACTATTCACCCCCCCCTCTAGTATCGCCATTTCGCCCACACCCTAGGACCCGAAATAATCATCGAAAGATAGATAAATTCATCTTTCATACACATTGGCGGCGACAAATTATAAACGGTTAGTAGCACTGGCCAAAATGAATAAGGAGTTATCGAATGACCAAACGAATTAAAATCATCCATGTACAATCCCAATCTGATACTTCCCTAGCAAATAAAGGATAGGATCTATCCAAATATTTTCATGCTTCACTATCGGATGGATGATTTATTACTGTATCATCATGACTTCTTGCATGCCAACTTAAATAGGGGATAGTCTTTTTCGATATGAATAATCTTTGAAGCCTCGGTGTTAGTGAAAAATACCGAAGCACCTTAAATGAGATATTTTTCTGTCGGACCGATTTCTTCTCCTTGTAACGAGGATGTTTACATACCGGGCATTCATCCAACTGTGCATTTTTTTTATAATATAAAATACAGTTATTTAGGCACGTGTATATCTTTTCGTACCCAAGCCCTAATTTTCTCATCAATTTTTTCGTCATATAAAAAGTTGGCTCAAACTTATTATCTGAGATGTAGCATTCCATTGATAAAGCTTGCAATTCAATCAAACGCAACCCCACTGATATTACAATCGGACTTGATATTCAAGAGTTGCGTCATTGCCAAAAATCTTGTATATTTAGGTCAATTCTCATACAAAGGTTCATCGTCAGCTTTCAACATCATGTAAAATTCTGCGACCTCCTTATTCAACTGTTCAATCTCTATCGCAAGTTATTCTTCTATGACATCAACGGTTATAGTATCTGGTGGCACTGACGTCCCAGTACCTGACTCGACATTATTATTTAAATGGAATTGATCGCCCTATCAAGTATCATTGTTATATAAGAATTAGGTGGATTGGACGAAGAAATAATGATATTAGAAGATTCACCATGAGTATGAACGATAGGATTGCTCGACATCCCGACTTCACGTGACTACTCGTGACAAGTCCATACATAATATCTTGATGTGAACCCTTTTATATATAGATGCATTGTGATAGTTTCGTGATCCAAAAATCTTGCGTTCGAGCATTTTCGGCACAGACATTGAATTTGATCACCGCTGACGAATTTTTGATTCAAATAGGCAAAATTTAAGAAGTAAGTTACGTCTACTCAAAATTCATTCGTTATAGCTCCACTATCAAATCGTCGTTACATCCAACTTCGATCGCCCAAGATGATTCTGTGAATCAATGGCAATATCTTCATATTCATGTTATTCATATTGCACTAAGTATTTCTTTTAGTTGTTAATTTCATTCTAAATTTCGACAACATCTCTATGTAGTTCTCCGAATACGCATATCATCTAGGTGCGTATCGGAGAACAAGGGAGATATAGTAGCCAAAATTTATGAATGAGTTATCGATTAAAAAAATAACTAAATACAATATAAATAACTATGTTCCCAAATTATCCAATTAGAGATAATTCAAGGGTTGTCGTATAAAAGAGCATCTACTTCGTTTAAATGAACATACAACCTCCAGACGGATCTAATATTTTGGAAAATCATATCTAACTCGTCGATGCATATGTCAAATGTATCAACTCGTCATGATTATTTTCTAAATTTATGGATGTCTGCACGGGTTCACGGTGGACGACGCCAGCGCGAGTCCACAGTGAACGTCGGCGCAAATCCTTAGGTTTCGGCCCTAACGCCGGCGCTAGCGTCGACAATGGTTTTTTTCCCCCTCTAATTGAACTAATTAACTCAATGTCATCTTCTCGAGTATTGGACTAACCCTAATTAAATTAACTAATTAAAGTAATTAATATTAACCTAAGCTAATTAACATTAACAGTAAATAACCTAAAAAAAATTAAACCCTAATCAACACTAACATTAACCCTAATTAACATCAACAGTAATTAACATTAATCTAAACTAATTAACATTAATACCCTAACATTAACCGTAAACAAAATTTATAATTATATAACATTAATTAACTTTAAAAAAATTAACAAAAAAGTTAATACCATAATCAAATTTTGATTAGGGTTAATTAAACCCTAATCAACAGTAGTCGGTTCGACGATGGCGGAGGGCAGAGGGCCAACGGAAAAAAATGGCGGAGGGGAAGGAATTAGGGCGAAGGGCGTGGAGCTTACCTGGCGGCGGAGAATCGGTGGAGGAGCGGCGAAGAAAGAACAGAGGAGCGGTGGAGAAAACTGACGGCAGCAGCAGCGGGCGACAATGACAGGAGCAGACAAGAAGAAAGAAGAAGGAGAAAGAAGATAGGTCGAACGCAAACGCAAATAAAAAGTTTTATCACCGACAGCCCGAAAGAAGATAGGGTAAATTGTGGATTGCTAATTATTAAATCACCGACGACCGACGTGGCTCTCCCTAAGCCGTCGATGATTAGTTTTTTATTTTTGTGCCGCGTGCGCACCATCGACTCATAAGCGACGGCCGCTAATAGCCTTCGCTATTGATTAATTATACCACCGACGGCCCACGGGGCCCTCTCTATGTCGTGACTAATTACTTATTTCATTTCGCGCTCCGTGCGCACCATCGACTCATTAGCGACGGGTTAAGGCGGCCATATGCGAGCCGTTGATGATGTTGTTGCATCTGCGACGAGTTAAGGCGGCCATATGCGAGCCGTTGATGATGTTGTTGCATCTGCAATGGCTTGTGCGGTCGTCAGAAAGCTGTGGATGTTTTCAACGGCTTTGGTGGCCGTTGGTGAAGACCGTTGCTGAAAACGACTATTCTAGTAGTGTAAATGCTATCATATGAAATTATAGCTTTCTGCTAGCATCAGAGCTTCACGCCACATGCACAAATTAATTGTAATCATACTAGGATCTTTTTCACCAAAACAAGTGTGACAGAAAAATACCTTAAGGATAAGGTAAATATTAGGGTTTACACACAGGAAAACCCTAAAAATAATAAATTAAAAATCGAGAGAAAAATAATTCATGGAGTGGGCAATTAAATTAGCATGAAAGATAAGACAAGAGCGCCGATCAAATTCACAACATTTCTAAGCTTCATTTATGTTTTACAATTGCAGCAAAATCCAAACTTTGATTTTGGATAAAGCACAAAAGGCAAAGAATCAGGAAAAAGAAAAGACAAAAAAATCCCCAAAAAATTAATGAAAAAAATGGGACATTTTCTCGATTTATGCGTGTCATCCTTGCACGGGGCTATGCTAATCTTCTTTGTATCATTCCAATTTTATTAGATGTTTCCGAGGAGACAACTTTGTAATGAAGATTGAAAGTTAAATAAAGATTAATGAAAGAAAATACAATCTATGTGGGACTAAATAAATGAAAACAAGAACACTAAGTTCAACCTGTAAGAGGAGCTGCAACTTGAGCTCCTTCATCCATTATGTAAATGGACTGGACTAGCACTTTGGGCTCGGCCGCATTAGGCCCAGAAGCGTCAGCACTCATGAGTCAGACTCAAGTTAATGTATCCCGAAGCCTACCAATGCAGACATACAACATGCACATAATGTATGGAATAGATGCGATAACCAGAAATCCATATGCATAAATGATAAGTATCCAAATATAACATTAGACTCAAAGGTTCACACTTAAAGCAAATACAAACTTGTAGTAAAACTTGACTGCGACTTAACTAGACCCGCCACGAGACTTGCAGTACAAGCTTGCTCCTCCAGCCGCGCCATGTCCACTGAGTAGTACCTCACTGGTCAGGATCTGCGAAACAACATGAAAGAAAGTGGTGAGTTCCAAAGGAACCCAGTGAGTGGCCCTACCGAACTCTTCACATAAATCCCGAGCATAAAATAGTAAACATAATACAAGTGAATGAAATCGCTGAATTAAAATAGCATAATAAGTAAGGATTTTATTTGTAAACTTATGCTCAAACAATCTCGTCACTCGGTCTGAATCGACCCAAACAACATACTCGGTCATAAGGCTCAATCAATGTACTCGACTATAAGGCACAATCAATGTACTCGGCCATAAGGCCCTATCAATGTACTCGGCCACAAGGCCCAATCAATGTACTCGATCATAAGGCTCTATCAATGTACTCGGCCATAAGGCTCAATCAATGTACTCAGCCATAAGGCTCTATCAATGTACAAGGCCATAAGTCCCTATCAATGTACTCGGCCATAAGGCCCTATCAATGTACTCAGCCCGATAAACTAGGATGGTCTACTAGTTTCAGCGCCCACTCTAGTTGGGAAAAGCCATCCAACCAAGCCACTCGAGTCCAACGTCAGCGTGTCTTACTAACGGAACTCTCGACCCATAACTCGCCACTCGGGTCCATCGTTAGCGTGGCTCACTGACGGCAACTCTCAACCCGTATCCAATCTCGCCGAGTCGGGACCAACCTTACCGACTGGTACACTTCTTGGCTCGGCCATCATCCAAACACAAGCATAACAACAATCAATGCTGAGTGTATATAAAGATGAATAAACAATTCCGCCGACTACTCGGGTACATGCACGCGCGTCCCAACCCGACCCTCTATCGGCTCAAATCTCTCAACTCTAGTCCATCACCCGGGTTTCTACTTCAGTATGGATACCTTAAGTTTTATCATGTACATCTAAACTCAGTATGCATATATATATAAGATCTAGACTTATACATGAAAACGGATATCACATGCATTTGAAGCAATACTAGGTGGACATACCACCAACAAAGTGTATCTTCATTTCCTTCATGTATATCAGTTACCATATTGTATGTGAACCAATACTGGATGGATGTACCATCAAATAAAATGAATCTACAATATTGTAACATGTAATATTAGCAAACAAAGTGGATATGGAACAATACTGGATGGATATACCATCAAATAAAATGAATCTATATTGTAACATGTTATATCAGCAAACAAAATGGATATGGAACAATGTTGGATGGTACCATCAAACAAAATCAATCTACATTATAACATGTAGTGTCTATAAACATAGTGGATATGGAACACTACTGGATGGATATACCATCAATCAAAATGAATTTACATTAATCATGTAAAATCAGAAAACAAAGTGGATATGGAACAATACTGGATGGATATACCATCAAACAAAATGAATCTACATTAATCATGTAAAATCAGCAAACATAGTGGATATGGATAGGGATGGCAACGGTTCGGTTAACCGCACTTTTGGTGGTTAACCGAAACCGAAACCATTTTCTAAACCCGCTAACCGAAACTGATCGTTTCAAAAACCTATATCCGAAATCGAAATTAATCAGCTCGATTTCGGTTATCCGCGGATAATCGAAACTGAATTTTTTGGTTCGGATTGAACCGGTTATCCGTTTACTATAGGTTAACCAATAGTAAATGGATAATTGATTCAAATATTGAAATATATAATTTGAAAAAAATATAGTGAACAATAAATAGTTTACACAAATGGACAGGAGCATTAGAAAAACTGACAATTCTCAATATCATATCAACAGAGCATTAGGTTTCTCTCCGGTACTATCCTTTAAAAACAAATTATTCATGATTTTTTGTATATCAACTAATTAGTTTTCACATTAGAATAATTGCAGAATGACCTCTAAAATGTTGTATGATCCTCACATCTCCCTCACATAAATTAACTTAGATATATATATAACATACCTTAGTACCTTACCCATATTAATACAAATCAATAGAATCATTTGCCAATTTCTGTAACTGACTGAATATTTTTGCTTCCTTTAAACAATTCCAAAAAAGAGAAAATGCCTTAGAAGACATGATGTGTTTAGAGTTATATATATGCAATCACTGTGTTCACAGTATGTTCAAAAACACACATTCCATGAATGAAAGAATTTTTTACGATTTGATCAACTACTAATACATTAAACAACACTTCTTCCGAGTCGTATTCTGTAACTAATAAAAATGGCCCTGCTCTGCAATTACAACACACGGATAATCGAATGAAAGCAAGAAAAGATACTAAGAAATCACTTACACATGCTTACTCTTTACCATAATAATGAAATAGAGTGGAATGTCTATTAAGAAGGGGGGAAACACATAATATACTAAGAGCAGGCACCTGGAGGTTGTGCTCAGCTCCTTGACGTAAGCCCAGATGAGCTTGAGCACTTGGGTGCGAGGGATCTCAGGCACGCCGACGAGGGCCTACATTGCAGGGGAGATAGGCCTGGGCTTGGTGATGCCCCTCGGTGGATTTGATCTTGCCACAGCTTCGAGCTTGGAGGAATGAGGAGGTCGCTCGCACCGCCGGTGCCGGCGCTGCCCTTCGATGGAGAGGGAAGGCAACGGATCCCGCGAGGCGGCGATCGAGGTGATGGGAGGCGGCGACCGAGGTGATGGAAGTCGGCGAGGGCCGCCGAGGGCCGCAGAGTGGTCGGGAGTCGGAGAGGGTCGCTGATGCCGAGGGGGGAGATACAAGGAGTCGAGTAGTGATGGGAGTGGGAGTCGGCGGAGATAATTAGGGTTAGATAGATTTTAGGTTTTTATAGATAAGGTAAATGGGTAAGTGGGTAATGGGTAATGGGTAATGGGTAATGGGTTTCGGGTTATAAACTTATAATCTAATACTTTATATTTTAACGATTTCGGATACCGATTAACCGCGGATAACCGATAACCGAAATCGAAACTTATAATCGGTTTCGGTTACCGGTTATCTGCGACCCGGTAACCGAAATCGAATCATTTGAAAATGGTTTTTGAGTTTTACTAACCGAACCGTAAAATCATTATCTAAAACCGGATTTTACGATTCGATTAACCGGTTAACCGGTTCCAATTGCCACCCCTAGATATGGAGCAAAACTGGATGGATATAACCCAAACCTGGGTGGATATGAGTTATTGCTACATGAACTTATTTCATCTAAGCAAGATTAACTAATAATTGGCTAAGCAAAATGATTGCTCGGTATAGAGGAGTGGTATTTCAGCCTACTACCTCCCTTCACATAAAATACTGACTCAGGGAGGAAATTCCTCGAGGGTAAGGTCAATGATTGTGCAAACCTAGATTATTTTGGTTCTATGTTTGTAACAGGCCTACGGAATTTCCGCATCCTCAAGGCAAAACTTGATGACCTTTATCAGATGGACGACCTGTACTAGAGACAGCGTGCCAAGAAGATATGGTTCAAGGATGGTGATTGGAATACTTGAGATTTTCACCTCTGTGCTACCTTGAGACGTAAGCATAATTGAATTTCTTCTATCACTGTTGGTCTTCTTTAGAAGACCGATAAAATTTTCGACGCCTTCAAAGATTTATATTACTCTCTGTTAGGGACTAGTGTGCGCCCCCTGCTCAAAGTCTGCTATATCGTCCTTTATTAGGATTTTGCCCCGTCCATGACTCACTTAGACGCTCCCTTCTCCAATGAGGAAGTGTTGAATGTTATACGGAACTTCAAGTGCCATAAGTCTCCTTGTCCATATTACATCCCCAAAGAGTTCTTCAAGAAATTCTAGTCCTGCTTGGTGAGGACTTGATCTCCCTACTTAATGACCTGCATACTCGTCTCTCAGAGATGCAGAGATTGAACAAAGCCTTTATCACTCTTGTTTCAAAATCCGAGAGTGTTAAAAATCTAGGGGATTTTAGACATATCAATTTGAAAAACAGCGCCATCAAAATATTTTCTAAGATTTTGATGAATCGACTAAGTCCTCTCATGCCTGATCTCGTGGATAAGACCCAAAGAGCATTCATGTATGGTAGAAGTAGTTTGGAATGCTTCATGACTATCAACGAAACTATTTGGGCATGTAAGCAAAAGAAGGAGAATATTTGTATGATCAATGTGGATTTCGAAAAAGCTTTCGACTCAGTGAATTGGGATTTCATCACAGATATGATGGTGGCCAGAGGGTTTCCTCCTAAATGGATCTCCTAGGTTTCACAACTCCTGAGTTCTTCAGCTTCTTCAGTTATCGTCAATGGATCTACTGGGATTCCCTTTTCGCACAAGAGAGGATTGAGACAAGGTAATCCTCTATCTTCATTGTTTTTCAACTTGGTCATTCATACCCTTTCCAAATTACTTCTTAGATCCTCCAGGCTTGGTTTCATTAAAGGTGCCCTCGATGATTTTGTTTCGGGAGGTATTGCACATTTTCTCTTTGCGGATGATCTTGTTATGTTCAGTCGGGCTACTCTTGAATTTCTTAAGCCTCTCAAGCTACTGCTCAAGTGTTTTGAGTTGAGTTCGGGTCTTAAAATCAAGTAATACATGTATTGCGGGATGATTCCCTTGCTAATCTTGTCGCGACTCTTTTCCATTGTTCGGTTGGTTGATTTCCTATAAATTATATTGGGTTTTCTTTAACTACGGGAAAGCCAAACAAGGACGATTGGCAAAAGCTAATAGCTAAACATGATATAGCTCTTGTGTCCTGATAGGGGGCTCTACTATCAAGGGTAGGTCATCTTACACTTATTAATAGTGTGCTCACCAGTCAAGCATCTTATATGTTGTCTATTTTTAAGGCACTGGGGTGGGTTATCAAACAGATTGGCAAACATCGTAGAATGTTCTTTTGGACGAGAAATATTGTCACTAGCATCCAAGGGAGATGTTTAATGAATTGGGACACCTTAACTGTGAGGAAAGTAGATGGGGGTTTAGGGTTGCTCGGTCTCTCTTCACATAATATGGCAAGATTAGGCTCTTGGTTATGTAGATTGTTGCGTAGATATCGAATGGACTAGGTAAATATTGTGGCTACCTTATGTCCAGGAATCACTATTTGGAGTGAATCTCATCGCCTTAATTGATCTGCCTTGTATTTGGAAAGGTATTCTCAAAATCAAAGGCATGTTTCGATTCTCGCTTAGTTACCAGGTGGGCTTTGACGGGACTTTCCGTCTTTGGCTGGACCCTTGGCTCAACGGATATTGCCTAAAGGAAAAATATCATGAGCTTTTCTTTCTTGCCACGCTTTTTGCTGCTATTATTAATGATTCTATTGAGTTCTTTGCAGAATGGGATGTCTTGGGATGGAACATCTCCTTTGCTGACTTGGTGTCGATTCCTCTAGCTCATTGGTAGCTTGGTTGCCATCCTTGCTCTTCTTTTCTTGCACTCTAGGGGGGGGCTATATCTCTTGGAAGTGGGCGACTGATGAGAAATATACTATTTCATCCATATATAACATGTTAAATTTTAGAGGCATCACCGACCCTTCCTTATCCTTTGTTTGGAGGCCTGCCTATCCTAAAATGCATTTCTATCGTGAACTGGTTTGCTAATCATCGAAAACTTCTCACTTAAGATCGACTGATTGCTTAGAATTTACATATTGATCACATTTGTTTGCTTTGTGAAGTTACAGATGAGTCTCATGAACATCTCTTTCAGCATTGTCCCTATACTTACAGGGGATGGCAGATCATGCTTCAATTGTGTCACCTTCTAACCTCTACAACTCAACTATCGCTCATGGCTTAACACGACTAAAGGTAGTCTCTTTGTGTGAAAGCTAACTATAGAACCATCATGTTATGAAATTTGAAGATCTGACAGGAACGTAACAACTATTGTTTCAATCGAGATTACTATTGTTTCAATCAAATCTCGAAACCCTTTATTGAGGTTGCTACTAAGGGAGCCGCAAAACTCTTGAAATAACTATTGTGTCGCTTCCACATGTCGCTACTTTTCCTCCATTTTATTTTCATGCATGTTTAATTTTGAATTTTATTTTTCCTCCATTTTATTTTGGTAATTAATTATGTCTGCTTAATTTTTAAATTTTTGAATCCATTTAATTATGTTCGTTTAATTCTGAATTTTATTTTTCCTCCATTTTATTTTGGTAACTAATTATGTCTGCTTAATTTCTAAATTTTCGAATTCATTTAATTATATCTGTTTAATTTTTTAAAAAAAATTCATAATTTCTTTCTCCCGTTAATTTACTCTCTATTTTAATTACTGCAATTAACTCTAATTCTCTCTCTCTTTTATAGCAGTTAATTCAACCTCAATTAACTCTCTCTCACACACAACTGTTAAACTTCTCTCTCACACGCACATTAATTCACACTCTCAATTTCTCAATTTCCAACTAAATTTAAAAACAAGTCCGTACTTTTAACTAAAATTAGAAATTAATATAATATATTAAAATATATTATATTTAGATAAATAAATTCTAATAAATATATAATTTAGATTAATTTATTTTTAAACTTTTCATTAGATATTAATATATAAAACTATAAAAATAATATTTCATATATATTAGCGGATAGCGAGTATTCACAAGTGTGAATAATATACTATTCGTACTCGTACTCATTTATTAAATGGGTAAAAATTTATACTCGTACACATATCCATAAATATAACATATTCTCTATATTCGACTCGTGTGGAATAAATATACACAAGTATCCGTGAGTACAGTACATAAAGAAATAAAATCCTTAATTTCCTTATGTATCTAATTCACATTAATTCACACTCTCTCTCACTCATTACTCCACATTAATTCACATTAATTTATAGATTCTCAAATTGCATCTCTTATTTCTCTCCTGTAATTATCTCTCTCTCCCTCTCTCTCACTCCCAACTGTTAAACATCTTTCTCTCTCAAAGGTTCCGCGGCAGGCTGATGGAAACCAAGCTCCGCTGGGTCTTCGTCCGCAATGTATATTACATCCTCGCCGTCCAAGTTATCCTAACCACTGTCATCTTAGCCGTCGTCGTCTTCAACAGCTCCCTCAACACCGCCCTCTCCTCCAGCCATGGACTTGCCCTCGGCCTCGCTAATTCCTCCCCTTCATCTGTACGGCCGACACTACTCTTGCTCTCTTTGTCCCTTTCTTTTTCACGATTTGTAGTTTTGATACCTGTTGATGTTGGTTTGATTTTTTTACCTTCTAATTCTGTTCTTTTTAGGGCGGATTTCAATATTTGTTATTGATTGTGGTTTGGGGTACGTAGTTGTAATATTTCTTCCTTGCTATATTGCATACGATATAAGCGGATTTAGTCTAACTGCTTAGAATTGCCCAACCGACATGATCACCTCCCGACTATTTATTTTGCAAGATAAAAAGAGACAGATCCACTTTGGTTGGTTTAAAATTACGTGGTGATAGATCTACAGACACATAATCGATTAGGGATGTTTTAATTGTCTTAATTTGTTGTTTGCATAAGGTCGAGAATTTGCAGGGTTATCTGTTACAATTGAAAATCCATAATCAAAGTTTTTTACACATGTGTACGATTCAGCAATTAAAGCTTAGATACATAAGGAAATTAAGGATTTTATTTCTTTTGAACATGCATGTGATATAATGAATTAGTTTCTTTTAGAAAACAAAATTAAAATAAAAAGAATTAGGCAAGCTCCTTTTACATACTGTTGGTTAAGGCAGTCCTCATGACTCTTTCTGAGCTCTAAGCGAAGTTGGCCATGATATCAAACAACTGTCCTCAGTTCTACCAAGTCATTTAAACAGAAACAATATTAACTTTGGAAATGCATGTGGTATAGATTTATTATAATTATTTTTTGTGCAAATTATTAATGTTTTAAATGGGTTCTATATTTATACAGTTTTTATTTCTGTAAAATTTCTTACTTATATATAAATTTTAAAAATAATAATAATAATTTATATCAAAATCAGTGTAAATTAAATTATAGTTTTATATAGTATTATTCATACCAAATATATATATATATAATTTAAATGTAGTTTTTTCTAATTATGATATAATGATATTAAGCAATTGATATATGTTTACAATTGAATTTTTAAATATTATATTTTAAATTTCTATAATTAATTAATTAATTATATTATTGGATCATTGTTTTATACACTCTTGAAAATAGTATTATTGTTTTATTATTTTAATTGCATATTTGGTCATGAATTTTAATCTTATAATTCCCTCCTTTTTAATATCGTGTAAACAAAAATATCAATAAATTATTATAACAAATTGTGATTTCTGAATAAATGAATAATTTAATAATATATTATTTTATACAATTAATAAATTATACTTTTAAATAATATTATTTATACCTCAAATAATTACGAGCAATAATAAATATCATATATATTTTTATATGTTATAATGTAAAATTTTTAATTAAGATATAATGATATTAACCAAGTGATATATGTTTTAAATATATTAGATGAAGAAAATTTTCGTTAAACAAAAGTTTAAAATTACATTCTTAGAAAAATATTTTAAATCTCTACAATTATTTATTTATTTATTTATTATTGGATCTTTGTTCTATAGTATACACCATTGAAAATAGTATTATTGTTTTATTATTTCATTTACATATTTGGTCATGAATTTTAATTTTATAATTCACTTCTCCTTTTTAATATCATGTAAACAAAAATATCAATAAGTCATTATAATAAAATTATGATGTATGAGTAAATGAATAGTATAAAAATATCTAATTTTAAATAATTAAAAATGAATAGCGTAATTGAAAATATTAAAATTATAATATTAAATAGAAAAAATTAATTATATTGACTTTTAATTTGTATATTTTTATAACATTCAGGAATAAATTATTATGTTAGGTGAATTTTAAGCAATAAATAAAATAAATTTTACTTTATTAATTATATAAATTAAACTAAACCAATATTTATTATTATTTTTACGCTTATAAATTTTCACATATATGATATTTATTATTATTTTTAATTATTTGAGTATGAATGTTATTATTCAAAACTATAGTTTAATTTAAACTAATTTTGATAAATTTTATTTATCATAATTTTAAAATTTTACTTAACATATATATATACATATGTAATTGTGCAATACGCGGATTTTCGACTAGTATATTATATAAAACACAATTTTGGATAGACACGTGTTGCTTCCATATCTCACAACTTTTCCTCCATTTTATTTTTTATACATGTTTAATATCAAATTTTATTTTCTTCCATTTTATTTTGGTAATTAATTATATCCGCTTAATTTTCAAATTTTCAAATCCATTTAATTATGCCTACCTAATTTTGAATTTTATTTTCCCTTCATAATTATGCCCACTTAATTTTCAAATTTTTTAATCCATTTAATTTATTATACTTAATTTTCAAATTTTTGAATCCATTTAATTATTTCTACTTAATTTAAATTTTATTAATTTTCTGAATGCATATTAATTTTGAATTATATCAGTTTTGAATCTTATCAATATTTTTTTAAAATTTTTGAATCTTATTAATTATGCTTGGTTCGTTTAAAAATTTTCAAATACAATTAATGATGTTTTTTTTAATTTTCAAATCTATTTAATTATAATTGCTTAATTTTGAATTTTATCAACTTTTCAAATGCATATTAATTTTGAATCTTATTAATTATTTTTGAATTTTTGAATTAATTTTGCATGCTTAATTTCTAAATTTTTAATACATTTAATTATGCCTTCTTAATTTTGAATTTTATTTTCTCTTCAAAATTATATTTTCTCAATTTCAAATTTTTTAATTCTGTTTAATTAAGAAAGATAATTTCGAATCCATTTAATCTGCTTAATTATAATTTTATTAATTTTTGAAATGCATATTAATTTGAAATTTTATTAATTTTAAACCTTATTAATAATTATTCAATTTTTTTTAATACATTTAATTATTCCTGCTTAATTTCCACATTTTTGAATCAAATTAATTTTGCTTGCTTAATTTCTAAATTTTCGAATCCTTTTAATTATGTCTGTTTAATTTTCATAATTTCAAATCCAATTAATTATCCTTGATTAATTTCAAATTCTATTTTCCCTATGTAATTATGCATACTTAATTTCTAAATTGTCGAATTCATTTAATTATGTGTGCTTAATTTCGAATTTTATTTTTCCTCCATAATTACGCTGGCTTAATTTACTTAATTTCGAATTTTATTAATTTTCAAAATTCATATTAATTTCGAATTTTGTTCATTTCAAATCTTATTTATTATTTTCAAACGGTATTAATTATATATGCTTTATTTCCAAATTTGTAAATTTTCAAATTTCTATATAAGATTAGCTCTGTGTTTATTAGTTGTCTATTTAGGTTTCTTCTTTTTTGGATCTTCAGCTATTTTTCGCTTTCTTCTTTCACTACGCTACTCAAAATGATGATATGTTATGACGTAATGAGAGATATCAATGATGACTCTTAGCATAAGTTATGGAAGATCAAAGTTACGATCATAAAGTTGTGAAGAGTATTAAATTTCAAGGATTAAAACCAAAATAATTTTATTGAAATTGTTGTTATTGATTAAAATGTAAGATTATGCATATTATTTCTTATAATTTTTGTATTTTTGAAAATGATTAGATGAAAATTTAATATTATTCATGTTATTCTAATATTATATTATTGATGTAGGTGGATCCAATTCATTGTTCAATCAATAGTTGTCATCTGTATTTGTATGAATATATTTCTTCAAGAGGGAGATGTTTATCTTCTTTCCAACTTTTTTGTTATAAATAATATGAAATTCAAACCAACAACACATGAGTTCCGATGATTCTTCAAGTAGAACACTCACACTCAGGTACATCAAATTGATGTATTTGTCATTCCTATTAATTTGTTCTGGTTCACCTCATATTCTGAAAGTTTTAATAATATGGAAGACAACAAATATTTGATTGTTACATTTTCTTATTACTTTTAAGTAACATCAAATTATTTTTTATATTTTCCTTTTGGACATCATGATAGGTTTATTTTATTTTTATTTTATTTTTGATGTGATTGGTCTTCTTACTAGAGATGAGGATTTAATTGAGTTTTCAAAAAATGATCAGCGATCTCACTACATTGTTATAGAGCTAGATGACCTTCAATAAAACACAATTCTACACGTGTCACTTCCACATGTCACTATTTTTCTTTCATTCTATTTTTTATTCTTATTTAATTTCAAAATTTTCCTCCATTTTTTGGTATTTTATTTTGTGTGCTTAAATTTCAAATTTTAAATTCATTTAATTATGTTTGCTTAATTTTGAATTTTATTTTTCCTTCATAATTACGTGTGCTTAATTTTCAAATTTTTGAATCTATTTAATTAGGCAGACTTGATATCTAAATTTTTTAATCCATTTAATTATATCTGCATAATTTCTAAATTTTCGAATCTATTTAATTATGTCCGCTTAATTTCAATTTTTTTAAATTTTCAAAATGCATATTAGTTTCGAATCTTATTAATTATTTTCTAAATTTTCGAATCTTATTAATTATGCATGCTTAATTTCTAAATATTTTATTCAATAATAAGATTAAAAAATTTGGAAATAAAAATTTCATAATTAATATGATATGAAAATTTGAAAAATATTTAATAAGATTAAAAATTAATAAAATTAGAAATTAAGCATGCATAATTAAATGGATTCAAAAATTTGGAAATTAAGCTTGCTTAATTAAGTAGATTCGAAAAATATGAAAATTAAGTAGACATAATTATAAAGGAAAAACTAAAATTTGAAATTAAACCAACATAATTAAAGGGATTCGAAAATTTGGAAATTATGCCGACATAATTAATTACCAAAAATAAATTTGGAGGGAAAATAAAATTTGAAATTAAATAGTCATAAAATATAAAATGGAGGTGCAGTAGTGACATTTGGAAGCGAGAACGATGTTTTACTAAAGGTTATCTAGCTCGATAACAATGTAGTAAGATCGCTAGCCATTTTTTAAAAAGTCAATTAAGTCCTCCTTTCCGGTAAGAAGACCTATCACAACTACAAAGATAAAAATAAAAATTAAATTATTGTGTTCAAGAGAAATATGTAAAAAAAAATTGATGTTACGTAAACGTAATCGAAAATGTAACAATCAAATACTTGTCCTCTTGCATATCGTTAACAATTTCATAATATAGGGTGAATCAGAATGAATTAATATGAATGATAAATATATCAATTTGATATACCTGAGTGTTCCGCTTGAAGAACAGTTGGAACTCATGTGTTGTTGATATGAATTTCGTACTATTTAAAACAATATAAAGGTTGGAAAGAGGTAATCATCTCCTTATTGAAGAACATCTTCGTATAAATACACATGACAATTGTTGATGAAACATTGAATTCGATCCCCCTACATCAATAATATAATATTGGAATAACATGAATAATATTAATTTTTTATCAAATCATTTTTAAAAACACGAAAAAATATAAGCAATAATACGTATAATCTTACATTTTCATCAATAACAACAATTTCAATAAAATCATTTTGATTTGAATCCTTAAAATTTGACACATTTCACAACTTTATGATCCTCATTTTGATCTTCCATATCTTATGCTGAGAGCCAGGTAATACCCACGAAAAATAGAAATAAAAAAATTTAATTTATTTATTTTAGCTTTAGCGAACACCACAAAAAAAATAGGCATCAGTGATGAAATTGTCACACCCCAAAACTCGGGCATGATCGGCTAGAGTACCATACGTACTCCGAAGCCTAACTCAACAAATAACTAAAAGACATAAATCATTGACAGCTCATGGGACTCAAAATAATGCGGATAACATGAACGGAGTGAAGTATAAAAATAAATCAACCTGAATATTAAATATTAACAAAAATTTCAAGTCCTTTGAAGAATCATTAATATGAATATTAATTTTCAATATCAAAGTGCGGAAATATTACAAAACCCAACCAACTCGACTCAAGAAAATATATAAAGGACTCCCAACTAGGATAAACACCCATACGACCACGACGTGTCACGAGATGTGTTGTTCTTATCGCCACCAGTTGCGCTACTCTGATCCAATACCTCTCTGATCTCGTCGAGGAGCTGAAAACAACAACAATATAAACCATAAGTCCGCTAAGGCTTAGTGAGTAATTAGCCCTCAATCCACCATGTACAATAACACCAAACAAGAATGCATGATTTTTCGAAGATAACTACACAGAAGCAGCAAGTAAATGATTTATAGACTAGTATATTAACATGATAGTATAGTCCTCAATCCTCAATCCCTCATGACAAGGAAAGACGTGGATGTCCTTATATGGTCGGGTGGAGTCCTCGGACAAAGCCATTTAGTCTGGCTCAAGTCAGGTTCAGGAGTATGGTCGGGTGGAGTCCCCGAGCGGAGTTGTCTGGTTTGGCTCGAGTTGGGTTTAGGAGTGTAGAGCGCGGTTGAGTCTAATCTGATCGGGCTCAATAGTACTAGTCTAGTCTACAGCTCCTCGAGCTCGGCCGAAGTCATGAGGACTGCGTGTCGAGCTCTAAGTGATGCCGACATACAACCTCAGTTGGCCGAAGAGATGTCGGCTAGGTCATTTCACGTGTAGGGCGTGGGGCCGCTTCCGCGACTCTTCGTTATTCGTGCTGGATGTGATGTTTATGTGGAAAAGGAGGGTGCTCTTCCGGATGCTTGCCACCTGTATCTAGATATAGCTTGACAAGAAAGTAATTATGAGTAAAAGATTTGGTAAACGGTTTCCAAGGCATTTGCACGCTAGTTGTGGATTGACAGGTCATGATTTCACCCGTGAAGAAATGACATGTCACACCCCAAACCCAGAGTCATGTGACCGGCTAGAGTATGGACAAGTACTCCGAAGCCTAACCATATGCATAATCAAATGCAAACCAAGACTATAACCAACATGTAGAAATCCAACTCAATCGTATGCCAACAAAATGGAGACAACCGTTGAAGATGAGTGGGGTATTCAAACCAAATTACCATTTTTCCCGTCGCTAACCGCTCTTTTATGTTAATCGGGGACGAGCAAATTGGTAATTACCATTTGTCCTACATAGTTGAAGACGGCCATGCAAAATTATCAATTTACCCATCCCCGATTAATATACATGAGCAGTTGGCGACATGCAAAATGATAATATTGGTCATGTAGGACAAATACTTGCCACATCGTCGACGTTAACATGACAAATCAATCATTTCTGTTAACATTGACGAGGTATGCCAAACGGGGAATACGGATCCTAAGTTTGTGTATTGTCTTACTAACGAAAAAAGTTCGTGCTATAAATCAGAAATTGGTCAAAGTTCGTATTTGTTTGCTATTAACCCTATAATATATATTAACTTATTTATGGGTAAAATGATAATTTTTTATATACAAATATGCGATGCGAATACGGTGCAAAAGTATTTTTTAGTTATGGATATGAATCGAATACGGTGTAGATGTGATTTTTAGTTGGTAGATACGAATAAAATTGTCACTCCTTTGAAGGCTTTTTGGGTCTAGAGATTTTTCCTTAATGCATTTTTCTTATAGGTTTTATCAAATGTATTGGTACTAGTGTCAGCACTTTTTGGGCTGATTGAACATTAGAAACTTGATATGCCTTTAATTTTTAAACCTATTTTGATGAATATGAATTCTCTCTGTGTTTTTTTTTTAAAAAAAAAGCAATGTACCAGAATAGGATCATCACCTACTCATCTTTCCGGTAAAGAGAGCATTGGGCCATGATCATGCATCCCTCACTGGACAAACAAGCAAGTGTATCTTCCTTATCTGATTTCATTTTATTACCCGAATTCTATATATGTTATTCGAAATAGTATTGATTTTGATTTTTGATTTAGGATGGCAGATGGAATAATAGTATTGATTTTGATTTTTGATCGTTTATTGTGAGATTCCCTTTCAAATATGGTAGACTTAATCAACATCCAATTGATGACGAATGGGTTTGGATGAGTGAACCCAAGGGTTTACTGGTTTAGCTACTACTAAGTCAACCTATGATTTTCTTAGGAATTGTGATTTTCGCGTGGAAATTAAAAATTCCAAATTTTTATTTGGAAATTGCTTCACCAAAAAATTTCAATTAGGTCCAGGTTAGTTAAATTTGGAATAGCCTCTTCAAATTCCTGTCATTTATGTGATATTCAACCCGAAACTGTTCCACACTTATTTTTCCATTGTACATATGTTTCCTAGTTATGGTCCTTATTAGAACATACACTAGAATCCTCGTGTTAATAAAGATATTTGATTTGTGTAAAAAAAAAAAAGAGGAGTTAACCCAATTCTTTGTGATTAATTAAAACAGTGATATTTACAACAAAATAAAATTATTGTTCACCGCAATTGATGCCTCATAAACATCTATAACACAAAGGGCTTCATCTATGTCAACAACAGATAGAAAAAAGAAGAAAATAATTAACCTACAAAATGGCGGAAGCCTAACTTACGCATCTCCATGTAAATATTGGACTTTTCAATCTTCATCACCCAATTCATGCCAAACTCATTTTGTGCTGGAACAATTATTCTGGCACAACTCTCCTTACCTCTGCTGGAAGTTCAATTTCTTGATGCAGAAGGCAAACATGAAAGCAAAGAAGACAGCAAAGACAACAAGCACAACGGCCACAACAGGCATGAAGTCAGTGTTGTATCCATAATAGTTCTTGATATAGTTCTTAATCGTTTGCTCCCCTGGTTGACCAGGCACTTGGATACGTCTTTCTACATCGCCATACTGTGTCACAATGAGCCCGTACACTGTCCATTGCAAAGGGCAAATCCAGTAGTACCACACCCACCACTTGGGGATTCTCTGCAATTCAATGATGTACTTGAATCAGTTGCTAACAGAAGTCTCCAGGTTAATTATCTCCAAAAGCCTGACAACATTCTGCTTGAATTGCAATTTTGGTCCTATCTCTAAACAATAACGAGAATAGTCCTAATTTTAAATAAGCTAATCAACATTGGCCTCTGTCACTTAATTATTTGAAAACTTTTAAGTTACTGATATGGCATGACAGAGGCAAAACTCAATTTATTGATCAAAAGTTAAGGGCTTTGCTCAGTACCTTTCAAATATGACCCGAAAAATTGCAAGTTGACTTAAAGATTAAGTTTTTTGAGGCAATTAAGTATTTAGATAATGAAAAACTTACTGGTCTAGGAATGAAGAAGCCTGAGAAGAGGTTGAAGACAGAGTAAAAGGTTGCGGCAAAGATTGCAGCAACTTGATGATTTGGTGACAGTGAGACGGTCATCATTCCGTAGTAAGTGAAGTAGAGGAAGGAAAAGAAGGAGATGAAGTAGAACCAGAAGAATTTTGCTGCTGTCCATTGGAAGCTCATCATCGAGTATACAATAAGAGAAAAGTAAATTGCCTGAAAGAGCACATACGGTATTTCCACAAGCACCTGTAGTGCAAACAATTACTCAAACCTTTATTTGCCATCTTTAGAATTTTATTTCAAGAACGCTTTAGATTGCAGTTTTACAATTCAACTAGGGCTCTTACCTGAGCCATCGCATATGGTAAGGCAGAGTACATTCCAGCAGCTCTTTCTCGGTAAAAGACTGTCCTTTCAATTGCCACAAGCGGTTGCACTGTTGAACAGTTATTAACTCCAATGAACATAACTGCTGCATACATGGATCCAATGACAATCCTAAGATTATTTGCACTCCCCCTGTATCACCAAAAAAGCAATTGATACATCTTTATCATATCTTTATCATTCTAAAGTAATTATGACAAAGCAATGAGTAACATGTTCTTGAAATTTGATGTACCTCTTTAGCCCAACCCTCCAAAATATGGTACCTAGAAGTAGAGCAGTGACCAATGTGAAGAAAAACCTGACAAGATTGTAATCAGGGCTCCTCCAATAAGTCCACCACTGCTTCCAAAGGCAGGCTCTGAATTGCCCAAGGGTAGATTGAGAATACTGTGTGGGGAAGTATAGATCACTTGTTCCAGGTGCTGGTTTACTGAGCTCATGGACCAATGCTTTGTTGCGCCTGACCAATGAAATTTTATGAGCAAAACAGTGCCATTTAGTAAGTGTTTGATATTGATTTGATATCCTGGTGGGATTTACCCATCCAGTCCTTTTTTTTAAAAAAAAAGAGAGTATTTGATATTGATCAAGTAAAGCTGGCACTGCTAGTAAAAAGTTGTACAAACATGGATTTGACTTACAGGTACAAATCTGATGATTTGTAATACTCTGCAAAGTCCATTCGTAAACGCACTTCGGCAGCAGTTGAACTGACTTCTAGCATCCATGTTGCTGGATTGTATTTGTCCTTGATTTTTGGAACCCCAGGAATTGCCTGATTACATGTAAAATAAGGTTCAGATTTTCAAATTCTCAGCAAGTTTTTAGTTCTAAATGAGGCTGTAAGGATTTCAATTGGAAATGCATCTCAGGCAACTAGTTAGACAAAATTAAGATGAGAATATTTACAAGAATTTGTACCTCAAAGTATTCGATTATCTTGTATGAGTTTCTCCCCAGTGGCCCAGAGTATATCACTTGGCCTCCTCTTTTCATGAGTAGCAGCTATTGTGAAAACAATGTTTCCATAATTATCTCTTAAAGAAGCTCCAAAAATAAATAAACAAATTCATAGAGAAACTTCTCAAGATGGATATACCTCGTCAAAAGCCTCAAATATATCGATACTTGGTTGGTGGATGGTGCAAACAACAGTTCTTCCAGTATCAACTGTGTTTCTTACAGTTCTCATGACAATGGCTGCTGCTCTTGCATCAAGACCTGATGTTGGTTCATCCATGAAGATAATAGAAGGATTAGCAACAAGCTCCACTGCTATTGTCAGCCTTTTCCTTTGTTCTGTAGACAGCCCTGTGATTCCAGGAAGTCCCACAATTGCATCTCTCAGGTTGTCAAGCTCTACCAGCTCCATCACCTCATCAACAAATTTCTGCCAAGCAAAAAAAGAAACCTTTAGGTCATTGAATTCTCAGTGATTTGTGATTATATACCTGTTGCATTGTAGAGATGTTGAGAACAAATGAAACTATAAAAATGAGAGCATCATTGTCTTACCAATTTTTCTTCATCACTGACTTCCTTGGAGAGGCGGAGGAATGCAGAGTATATTAAGGATTCCCGGACTGTGACCTGAGGTGAGTGGATATCATTTTGCTCACAGTACCCAGAAATCCTTGCAAAAGTCTCCTGGTTCTTAGGATAACCAGTTATTCTAATATCTCCTTCAATGTAGCCACCTGTCTTTCGGCCAGCCAAAACATCCATGAGGGTTGTTTTTCCGGCACCACTCACTCCCATAAGAGCTGTCAAGACTCCTGGTCTAAAAGCTCCAGTTACATTTCTTAGCAGTTGAAGCCTATCTTCTGTCACTCCTTGATCTTTCATTTCCTGATCAGCAAATGGATCATTATTTGTTTTTACTGTTTGATTTAAATGGCAAGACAAACTTTCAGTTTGCAAAGATTAGATCGCCTTCTTAATCCACTTAAAATAAGAAAGACTCACTGGAGGCATGTCAACAAAGTAATTGACTTCATCAAAGGACATGGAAAGAGGTGTAAATGGAAGAACCATTCCTCTCTTGGGAGCAACTCCATTGGCTGCATCCACAGACATCTCACGGTTAAGTCCACTATTTCTACTATGACTCATTTGCATCATCATCATCCCTCCTGTTAGTGTGAGAATATTTTAGAACATTGAAACCACATCATAACTACTTAATCTTTTAGCTAGGAAGTTAATGCTTTAACTGTGTATCTTACTGGTGTTGTTTCCATCTTTTTTTGACAATGCATGAGGTAAGGAATCCCTCTTGGAGTCCACCTTCCTTATCCTCGGTGTCTCCATTTCATCTTGGTTTTCTTCTATTTCCTTTGCTGTTTCTTCAGATATAACAGCTTGAGGTCTTCCAATAGCTATGTCAAATTAGAAATGAAACATCAAGGTCACTTAAGCTCAATTGAGAAGAATTTGAAAATGTGCAGGGGAATAGTTTTACATACGGTTCAAATACATGAGGAAGAAGGTGAATAGCAAATTGAAGAGGATGCTGAACCCGAGAAGTGCACCAGCTCCTATCCAGTACCATCTAGCCTCTGCGAAGACATTAGCATTATCAAGGATTTCCCTTCCTAATGGCTTGCCATTTGATGCCTGTCACCAGAGATATAAAGCACTCACTTATATCAGAAACTTTAAGTTCACTGTAAGGTGGAGCTGTACAACTGAAAAAGAAAGCTTACCAATTTGTTCATCCACCTGGGTGCCAAAAACTCATTCACTGCTAAAGCATTATATCCATAGGTAAGTGGTGAAATCCAATATCCCCATATCCACCAATTTGGAATCACATCTGTATGTCAAGTAAGATAAGGATCTAATGGGATTTTTTGGAACTTGAAAAATATGGAAAATAATCAAAGAAAAATTCAACTAGATATTGTGAGAATTGTGGATGTTAAACCTTTCGGTAAAATGAAGCCTCCAAGAACAAACATGATGAGCAGAGACAGAGCCCCTGCAGTGCTGGAAATGATCATGGTCCTACAAAAACCTGCAATAGTTCTGAACAGCCCTGCTGCCATCTGCTGGATCAAGAATATTAGGAGCAACTGCTTGAAGAACCTGTCGAAGTAAAAAGAAGTGAGAATTGTATGAAAATTTGATGCAATTTTTAGTCCTTGGAGAGCTCAAATATTACCTGCTCGCTTCTGGGGCATAGCCAATTGTGTAGTAAGTCATCACAGTCCAAACAATGGTTTCGAGGATCGATATTGGTAGCCTGAGGACAGCATTTGGCAAGGTGAAGATCCATGCTGGATAAAAGAGAAGGTCCCTGTGCTTGTAGAACACAGGCAGACGCGAGATGGCAATGGACAGTTCCGCAAAACCATTGAAGACGTTCACAATCAACCCGAAGAGGAGGGCTCCAATGAAAATGGTACCATCATTTTCATTCCTTGTGCGCATTCGAGGCTTTACAAACACGGTGGATGCAATGAACGCCATTATGATAATCTTCACACCATGCAAACAAGAAGATGATGTTAATTCACAGTGTAAATTTGTCAAATAGTTGGGCTGCATAGTTGAATGATGCATCACCTGAACGGTCTTGGCGATGTAGACGAAGGAATTGCGCTTAATGAGGAGCCATTCCTTACCAAATGAGGCTTTGAGGAGTTCGGAATAGGAAACACACTTCTTGGAGAAGACAAGAGCGGCTTTGTGACTCTGGGACTTGTCGAAGGGGATGGAGAGCTCGTTCTCGAGACGAAGACCGACATGGAATCGCCGGAATCGTTGGGCGAACTCGGATACCGAAATGTAGCGATACGGCCGGTGTTTGTCCACCCAGTACTGCTCCTGGTCCTTCCTCGAGGTCACCTGAGATGAAACCGACATAATAACGACTTGTTCCTGAGAAGAAGATGAAGTCGTGCTCTGCTTTGGTTTACTACCTCTTGCAAGAAGTCGGCGGTGCCCTTGCGCTCGGGGCAGCGGAAGCCGCAGGACTCGAAGAACTCGAGGACGTACTCGCGGGGGCCCTGGTACACGATTTGACCCTCGGAGAGGAGGATGATATCGTCGAAAAGCTCGTAAGTCTCCGGCGCCGGCTGGAGGAGGGACATGAGGATGGTGGCCTCACCGAGGTGGACTATCTGCTGCAGGCATTTGACGATTTGGTAGGTGGTGGAGCTGTCGAGGCCGGTGGAGATCTCGTCCATGAACAAAACCTTGGTCGGGCCGACGATCATCTCGCCTGCAATTGTTTTTACGGCCATGAGCGCTCATCGTGGGAGCTTGATTTCAGGAATACACTAGTGCTTTTTGACTGGCTCGTGAGTTCGTGCAGGTACGTTAACTTGTTGAGTTGTTGTTTCCTCAAATAGTCAAATAGTCAAATTAACCGGGTTCGAATAGGCCGGTAAATAACCGGGTTCAGTTATTCATATCGGGTTCAATTATCTTTTTTAAGAAAAAAGACAAACCTGTCGTGACGCGCTTCTTTTGACCTCCAGAAATTCCTCTTTGCATTTCATCTCCTACAATTGTATCAGCACATATGTCGAGGCCAAGTATCTACAATGTTTCATCAATCAAAACAAAATTTGTGTTATAGAAACATCTGATAACTTTGTAATTAAATGTGGTTAGGGGTTTAAATTAGGAATATCAACATAACTACAATGTCGATTTGATCCAAAAGATTGATCAAATTCGATTTCGTCCTCATCAGAGTTGCATGGGAAAAAAATTGAGTTGGATTTAATCAATTGCGTGTTTTTTCTTTCAAATTCAATTCCGGATTCAGTTCAAAATTCAAATTCATAGCATAGTCTCAACTCCAAACTTGCAGCTATGTCCAATTGACACGTGCCATGCAGAGAAGCAGGAGCTACCGAATCATCCAACTGAACCGGTGCACCAACCCCGCACCACTTGGAGGAGGTCCCACGTCACGAACTCCACTTCCTATTGGTGGATTGGGTTGGTGAATGCGGCGGGACCACCACTCTACCTACCCAACTCAGCTTTTAAAAAAGGAGAACCACGAACATCGGTTACGTGGCAGCTGGAGAAATATTTATGCATTAATTAAATCCATTTGTGGTTACGTACCCTGAGAGTGTAATCCGTTTGAAGACTGCTCTTGACTCCTTCAATTGCTGTAGCCTGAAAAAGAAACTCACATAGTAATTAATATTTAATCTATCAATCATATATTATATAATAAAGCCTCTTAATCAATTACCTTCATGAATAAATCCACTTCGGCTTCAGGGAATATTCCAGCTTGCTTCTCCCTCTTTGCAAGCTCCGAAAGAAGATCTACTTAAAAGTACATCAAAAATTAACATTCAAAATTATTCAATAAATTCCCAAAATTAGAAGGAGTTGATTTTATCATCACCATATCTAGCTCCAACTCCTTGGCACCTGGCAGAGAAGTCTAGGGTTTCCTTGACAGTCATCTCTCCAACGTGGACATCATTCTGGCTGATGTAAGCTGAAGTTTTCTGTGGCACAAACTCATCCAATCTGTGTCCGTTGTATGTCACCTCTCCCCT
This sequence comes from Canna indica, assembly GCA_034359265.1. Taxonomy (NCBI): domain Eukaryota; kingdom Viridiplantae; phylum Streptophyta; class Magnoliopsida; order Zingiberales; family Cannaceae; genus Canna; species Canna indica. Next base: position 21,993,603 of record CP136892.1, read on the forward strand.
AGTCTGCAAATTTCAAATTTTAGGTCATAATTAATTAATTACGTCATTATGTAAAAATACTTGTACAAATTAATTCAGCAACCTTTAGATTTGGGTCAAGCTTTCCGGCTAAAGCTAACAAAAGGGTCGTCTTCCCGGATGATGGAGGACCTAATAAGAGTGTCATCCTGGAAATTGCAAGACAAAATTAATTATTAGCATTTACCTTTTTCTTTAATCATGAAAATTAATTTGTGTTGAATTAATTTTTAATTCGCACCTCGAGGGTCGTATGATTCCGGAGATATCCTTGAGGATGGTGAGAGTGGTTCTTTTGGTGAGGCTTATGCCACAAAGACCGAGGGCTGATTCGAGAATGTCTCTCGTGGTGTTCAATAGTGTCGGCAAAGCTCTGTCTCCGACGTGACACTTGGCCTCCACGTTAAGGTGCTCGAATCTTACTTCCGCTGTTGGTAATTGGATCCCAACCCTGCATATATTCATGAGAATTAACTAATTTTTCTTCTTTTTTTTCAAAGTGATTGAGTCAAGAGGTTATAATTAATTCATTAATTGGTGGAGAAAAATTAAAAAAGTCTAACTTGTCGCCGGTGCAATCACTGTCACTTTCAATTAGTTTGAACGCATTGTTAGAGGTTATTAGAAAAGACACAGAAATTGTCAAGTTAATTCCTTGCGCACTAGTTCCATTTTAGTTTTTTCCTAAAAGAATCTTCAATATTATTAAATTAGTTTGCTGGAATCTTCATGCTTATGTTTTTTTTTTTTTTTTGAGTAGCACAGATAATGACAACCTCTTTGAATGATTGTTAGAGATAAAAAGAAAATTAAAAATGCTTTCTTTTTTTTACTGGAAATTAATTATGCCAAATTATGCAATTAGAGATGTCCAATTAAATTAATTGAAATGATTTTTTAAATAAATAAAAAGAGAGAAATACTTGTCGATGCGGTTGCGGAGCTTCTTGAGGAAGCGCTCGTTGTCTTCCTCGGCGACCTTGAAGACGCGCTCGATGAACTCCTGGCGCTCGTTGACGCCGAGCTTACGCACGTCGACCTCCTTGTGCTCGTAGCGCCGCTTCCCGGCGCCCGCGCCCTGCTGCTCGGAGGCGCCGCCGCCGCCCTCGACGACGGAGCGTAGGATCCCGGTGCGGAGGCGGCTGTAGGTGGGCAGCCTCTCGATGGCGGCCCACCGCAGCGCCTCCTCGTCGTCGTCGGCCCCGCTCCGGCTGCCCCTGGTGCTGGAGCGCACGAACACGTCCTCCATCCCCCAGTTGACCCCCCGGCTTATGCTCCGGCTCGCCCGCCGCCCCGAGTCCCACACGCCCTCCATTATTAATAATATTATACGTACTTCCTAAATCGTTCTCCTGCTTCTTGTAGCTTGCTAGCTATTTGTATGTATGTTGAAGTTAAGATCTTAATGGCATATATAGCTACAGTACGAGATTAGTTATGGCGGAGTAAGAGTGGATAGCTAGAGGAGGAGTTGGGGAAGTGGTTGAGGGAGGGGAATTGAACAAAGCTTGGTGTGGAATTATATAGAGAGGGGAAGGGCCCGCGAGTTGACTGAGCGAATGCAGCGCGGTTGGTGAAGGTATCCCTATGTAAATATATATACTTGGGTAGGTGGCTGTGATGGAGTGAGGTCAGGGTTGAAGCAGCAGTTGCTACATATACATATATAAGAGTTACCGAGAAAGTATCAAATTAAGGAATTTACTTGGGTGTTAAATGGGTGCAAGTTCTGGTTCCAGTGGTTTGGCCTGATGTTGGGTTACAATTAATTTCACCTCATTTAGTCCTTATACTATGATTTTCATTTTGTTTGTAATTATTAAGAGAATAATTGTATTATTAGCCATTTAAAGATCTAGCCCAATGCATCATCAAACAAAAGAGGATGTTGAATAGAGGTGCAGATCAATGTTGGATTCTCTCACTACTAGAAACTTGGTCTTCAGCAACGGCTATCAGCAACGGCCGCTCAAGCCGTTGCTATTTGCAACGGCATTCTTACGGCCGCTCAAGCCGTTGCAGATATTTGTATCTGCAACGGCGTTCTAACGGACACGCGAGCCGTTGTGGATTATTTTAATTATCCGCAACGGCTTTCTGACGGAAAGGCGGGCCGTTGCTAATATTTTAATTATCAGCAACGGCTTTCTAACGGACAAGTGAGCCGTTGCTGATGATAACTTATTAGCAACGGCTTTCTAACGGGCGAGTGAGCCGTTGCTGATAAGTTTATATAGGGCACGCAGTCGCGCCCGACCCTTCTTCCTCCCACTGCTGCCGCCGCCGTCTCCTGCTCCCGCCTGTCTCCGATGCCGCCGCCGCTGCCGACGACGCCTCTTCCTCCTCCCGCTGCTGCCGACTTTTTCAGGTATGCCTCGCCGGCCGGCCGTCTCTTCCCGTTGCGGCCGGCGGGAAATCCGACCGAAACCCTTTTTTAAGGGTTTCGGCCGGCGGCGGTCGGCCGATGGCCACCGCCGGACCTTGTACAGTGGCCGGACAGTGTGTCCGGCCACTATACGCCGGCGCCGGAGTCCACCTAACTCCGGCGCCGAAATTTATAGATTTATATATAATTTTTTATTGTTTTTTAATTGTTAATTAATTATTTAGATTAATTGTTTAGATTAATTATTTAATTTGTTAGATTAATTATTAGGGTTTAGATTAAATTCGGAATTGTCCACCTCGGACGCGCGCCGGAATCGTCCACTTCGGATGCGCGCCAAAATCGTCCACGAGTGACGCGCGCCGGAATCGTCCACATCGGATGCGCGCCGGAATCGTCCACATCGGACGCGCGCCGGAATCGTCCACTTCGGACGCGCGCCAAAATCGTCCACTTCGGACGCGCGCCGGAATCGTCCAATATGGACTCGAACCGTATGGTAAGTATATCTTTTAATTATATATTTTATTTGTTACTATGTGTACTAATTAATGTATTTGTTTTGTAAATGTAGACGACGGTGTCGGATGACGAGACTGTCCAGCGACCCTCCCCGATGGCGGTGTTTGAGCGGACTCACCGTCGAGCACATGGGACGGGGGAGTACATCCACAACCGCGCTGCATACATTATGGTAATTATATATTTGTTTAAATTATTCATTATATATTTATAATTTAAGTTTTATGATAAATATTAAACAAAAAATCAAACTCGAGTAGGAGACCTACAGCCAGACGGTGGTGCAGCGCGGGGGTACCCCCGAGGACTTTGACGCAGCATCGTGGGTCGAGGCCGTAGGTGGCTGGGACCATGGCCGCGTATATGGCTTTGCAGATAGTGGTCATGCGCGAGCCGTACTAGGGCCACTTGGGGCACCGACCCCTCCGGTCGCTGGTGAGCGGCCGTCCACCTCTAGATCCAGTTATGATCATAGTAGCAGAATAAGGACTCTAGAGGACACGATCGCGCGTCAGACTGAGATGATGGAGCGCCAGAGTCAGATGATGGCGGATATACAAGCTATGCTACGCAACATGTCAGGTCATCCCGAAGCAGGCATCTCTTCGGCATCATCTAATCCATCGTCCACGAGTCAGTCCACGCCGGTGTACACTCAAGCACTCCAGACCCCGCCATATGATCCAGGCCATCCTCCATCGTCATCGTGAGATTTTTTTTATATTGACTTTGTTACTGAGATATTGAACTTGTTTAATTTATATTGACTTTGTTACTGAGATATTGATACTTCAATTTTGCATTTGAATTTGAATTGTTTTTATACTATCGTGGATAATTAGCAATATAAATATAATTATTTTGATGTATATCTTGGTGTGTTTGTGATGTGTGAATGAATGTGTGTATGAGTGTATGGGTGTGTGAGTTATGTATCAGATAATGTATCAATGTATCAATGGAAATTTGGAATTTTAAATTTTTTCGTTACCAGGTTCACATCATCAACAACGGCTTTCCCACGGCCGTCCGTGGGAAAGCCGTTGCTAAAAGTGTATCGAAAGCTGTTGCTGATGACCTACAACAACGGCTTAGTGACGGGATTTTACTAACGGCGTTGCTACGGACTCAGCGGCCGTTGCTATTAATGTTATCAGCAACGGCTCCGTGTCCGTGGCAAAACCGTTGCTGATAATATTGTTAGCAACGGCCCGAGCGGCCGTTGCCGATCCGTCGCTAAGTTATCAGCAACACGAGTTTCTGTCACGGCTCTATTGCAACGGCCCGGCCGTTGCTGATGCTCTTCAGCAACGGCTCAGCAACGGCATCAACCGTTGCTGATGCCCATTTTTCTAGTAGTGTCTTCGAGCCGGCCCTGGCTTGATTGGCTACCCAATGGGCAGTTTGGTTCGTCGAAAATCACATTGTTGTGTTTGCTAATTACATGTCTAATATTCTCAATGATGATTGCGTTGATTGTCTAAGTACATCAATAATGATTTTGCAATCAATGATTCAATAACCATCTTGTCTATCTAGTTCAAATACGCAACATTTAAGATAGCAATTCCTTCATTGTGTGAAATAGATGTGCTCTAGAAAGGAAAAAAAATATCGGGCCACGCTACAGGGGCAGAGCCCCTGATTCAGACTATCAACTTGTTATGTTGTAACCTGATTCGTTTAAAGTTATTATGTATTTATAGGGTTGGAGAAAAAAATTGCATAAGAGAAATGTGAGACATTATGTATTTTTGGGCTAGGATTTTCTCTCTCTATATTTGTGAATTGGCGAATAATGAAAATCTCCTCCTATTTTGCCCGTGAATGTACGGACGACACATCGCTATCCTGAACCAGGTAAATTGTATGTGTTAATTATTCTTCTAATTTTCTTATTCTTTGTTGTTTTGTTTGTCAATTATTAAATCTGATCCCAACGAACTAGACATGAATACACTATCCTGAATTGGTTCCAACAATTATTCCAACATCATCATCGATCTTGGTTAAGAATTGAACCATCAGTTGAAATTTGTCCAATTGAAAGGTGGAAGGGTCCATTTCAAAACATTCGGAGATGCTACTGAGTTAGTAAAAATGGGAATGTCCATTTCTTTTCTTTTCTTTTTAATTTTTTTACTGGTCTAACGCCCAGACAAGGTTCCCCTACATCAAACCTTAAGTATATCACTACTGAAAAAATGGGCATCAGCAACGGCTTGCAACGGCCCGGCCCGTTGCAACGGAGCCGTGGCAGAAAAATGCGTTGCTGATAATTTAGCAACGGTCGCTCGGGTTGTTGCTAATAATATTATCAGCAACGGCTTTTCCACGGACACGAGGCCGTTGCTGATAACATTATTAGCAACGGCCCGTGAGACCGTGGTAAGGCCGTTAGTGAAAGACCATTGCTAAGCCGTTGATGTATGACAGTATGACATCAGCAACGGCTTACGATACACTTTTAGTAACGGCTTTCCCACGGACGACTGTGAGAAAGCCGTTGTTGATAACCAATTCCTGCAACAGAGAAAATTTTAAAATTTTAAATTTCCATTAATACATATACATAACTCACACACCCATACACCCATACATACATTCATTCACACATCATAAATACACCCAGATATATATCAAAACAATTATATAGATGTTTATTTGTATCCACAATCGTATAAAAACTATTCAAATGTAAAATTGAAGTATCAATATACAAACAAAACAAATTAAACCTAAGTAACAAAGTTAATATATATGAAAAAATCTCACGATAACGATGGAGGATGATCTGAATCATATGACGAGGTCAGATCATTCGTATACTCTCAATTCCAATTGGATACTTATCATTCGTGATTTTTTCTACTTGAGCATCGGAGTGTCAGATCACCCTCCTGGAGCTGTGCCAGACCAAGAAACGTGAAGGTCTGCATCACTCCGATTTCAGACAAGAACACAATCTTAATTAATTTATTTTACGTCACTCAACAGTGCATTTGCAAAATTAATTACATGAACTAATAAATTTGTGTATATATATATATATATATATATATATTCACATGATATGATCGCTAAATTTTAAATTTACGACGTGTTGTTTTTTATACAAGAACTCATTATTAGTGAATGATCAAGAGAATTATTTTATTCTTATATTTTTGGAGGAAGATTGGAGACATGCATCTTGGTATATATATAATCCATTGAGATATATCCGAATTATATACCAGCATATATCAGGTTAACTTATTGCTATATATTCCACAACCGGTATCAGTACTTGTTGATTGATTTGGAATCTAATTCAAAATATTGTTTTGAGCCGGCAAACCCTAATTCCTATCTATTTGTCATGTACATATATAATAAGATGAATGGATATTTCTTGCAATGATTAAGTTGAGTATATGGAATTATAAGCTTCCAAGGAGATGATTCCTAGACTTAATTTGTACCAGTCCATTTGTTCTCGGCATTACAAATTAAAACATAAGAAAATGAGTGTATTGGATATAATTTTATGCTTAATTTAGTAAGTACAAATTCTCCTCAATAGATAAAATAAAATAGGATAGAATATGATTGAATAATAAATGAGGATGAATTAAATATAATTTTTAAAAAACCGGTATACACCAGATATAATATTAATTTTATATTTATTTTCTTTTAATTCATGCATTAAATAAATAATAAATTTTATATTATTTTTTATCATATGAAGTAAATATGCACTTGATAATTAATTGCTAGCTCGTAAAATATTATAGGAATTATTTATCAATTAAAATTTTTATAATATCCTAATTTTTAGGAATAATCATTGAATGCATGAACGTAGAAGAATCATGAATGAAAAGTCACATTTGTCAAGAGTTTATACAGAATTTTTTTGCTAATTGTATTTCGTGATATTTTTACTCAATATTATTTGTTTGGGAGCTCTTATTTGTTCTTTAAAAATATTTGTGTTAATGTACTTCACGTCTAAAAATAAATTACAACTCAAAATAAAATTTAAAATTTGAGGAGTAAAAAATGAGAATTGATACAAACTTAAGAAGCTAAAGTGAAACCAACCCTAAAATACATGTACCCACGTGAAAATAACATCACCAATTCATTGTGAACCCACTTGTGCTTAGGGGTGGTAAAACGGGCCGGCCCGCAGTTAACGGGCCGGGCCAGCACGATAAGGTGGCGTGCTGGCCCAGCCCGGCCCGCTAACTCAGTGGGCCGGAAATTCCCGGCCCGGCCCGGCCTGCAATATTTTGCGGGCCGCCCGGCACGACCCGCGAGCCCTCTTATTAACTAAAAAATTTCTAAAATATTGTAAAAAAAATAATTTAAAATATTTAAGAGACTAAATAAGCATCAAATATGATATTTCACATGAAAAACTCCATAGATTAACTTCACATTCAATTTTAAAGCACTAAACAAGTCCTAATCTAGACTAAATTTTTTTTTTATATGTTTAGCGGGCCAAACGGGCCGGGCCGGCCCGATAAGAGCCGGCCCGCGTCGGCCCGGCCCGATAAGAGCCGGCCCGCGTCGGCCCGGCCCGATAAGAGCCGGCCCGCGTCGGCCCGCAATGTTATCGGGCCGGCCCGGCCCGACCCGCAGTTATCGTGTCGTGCTATTGTGCTGTGCCTATTTTTGCCGCCCCTACTTGTGCTCAAGTGGTAGTAGCATTCGAATATGTTGGCTAGGTCTTGATCGAGTTTAATCTCTAGTTGTAGTGCTTTCACTACTAGAAAAATGGGCATCAGCAACGGCTGATGCCGTTGCTGAGCCGTTGCTGAAGAGCATCAGCAATGGCCGAGCCGTTGCAATAGAGTCGTGACAGGAAGTCGCGTTGCTGATGACTTAGCAACGGATCAGCAACGGCCGCTCGGGCCGTCGCTCAAAACATTATCAGCAACGGCCAGTCTGGCCGTCGCTAAAAACATTATCAGCGACGGTTTTGCCACAGACCCGGAGCCGTTGCTGATAACATTAATAGCAACGGCCACGAGTCCGTAGCAACGCCGTTAGTAAACCCCCGTCGCTAAGCCGTTGTTGTAGGTCATCAACAACGACTTTCGATACACTTTTAGCAACGGCTTTCCCACGGACAGCCGTGGGAAAGTCGTTGCTGATGACTTCCACCTGGGGACAGAAACATTTAAAATTTCTAATTTTCATTGATACATTGATACATTATCTGATACATAACTCACACACCCATACTCTCATACACACATTCATTCACACATCACAAACACACCAAGATATACATCAAAACAATTATATTTATATTGATAATTATCCACGATAGTATAAAAACAATTCAAATGCAAAATTGAAGTATCAATATCCAAACAAAATAAGTTAAACAAGTTCAATATCCCAGTAACAAGTTCAATATCCAAACAAAAAATCTCACGATGACGATGGAGGATGGTCTGGATCATATGGCGGGGTCTGGAGTGCTTGAGTGTACACCGGCGTGGACTGACTCGAGGACGATGGATTAGATGATGCCGACGAGATGCCTGCTGCGGGATGACCTGACATGTTGCGTAGCATAGCATGCATCTCCTCCATCATCTGATTCTGACGCGTGACCGTCTCCTCTAGAGTCCTTATTCTGCTACTATGATCATAACTGGATCTAGAGGTGGACGGCCGCTCACCAGCAACCGGAGGGGTCGGTGCCCCAAGTGGCCCTAGCACGGCTCGCGCATGACCACTATCTGCGAAGCCATATACGCGGCCATGATCCCAGCCACCTGCGGCCTCGACCCACGATGCCGCGTCAAAGTCCTCGGGGGTACCCCCGCGCTGCACCACCCTCTGGCTGTACGTCTCCTACTCGAGTTTGATTTTTTGTTTAATATTTATCATAAAACTTAAATTATAAATATATAATGAATAACTTAAACAAATATATAATTACCATAATGTATGCAGCGCGGTTGTGGATGTACTCCCCCGTCCCATGTGCTCGACGGTGAGTCCGCTCAAACACCGCCATCGGGGAGGGTCGCTGGACACTCCCGTCATCCGACACCGTCGTCTACATTTACAAAACAAATACATTAATTAGTACACATAATAACAAATAAAATATATAATTAAACAATATACTTACCATACGGTTTGCGTGCACTGCAAATGCAACAGAGCCGCCGGTGTGACGCGCTGCTCCCCCCGACATGCGATTTCTAGCCGCATTCCGAGAAACCTCCTGCCATCGATCCGTCGACCATATCCCCACGAGCTGGTCCCATATATCCGGAGTAATCCAACCGGGGCCGTATCCCCGAGTCTCCGCGATGTTAGTGGTCCCAGCTCGGGCCATCGCTTGGGACCGAGCCTGCCCCAGCTGCCCGTTGTATCTTGCCCGGGAAATAGACTCCCAGGCAACGTAAATGAAGGGCCTCTGGTCCTCGGCCCATGTATAGCGAGCCTGCAAAATAATAATATGAGTACCAATATTAATATATCATCATGCATGTAAAAAAAAAAAATACGTGCCTCAAACTTGCGCCATAACATGTCGACGTGCTCGCTAGGCACGTGAGACCACGTAGGCCATGCCCCGTGCATGTATCGTCGAATAGTAGAAGAAATGCTCCTCGGCACTTCTTCTTGCTCGAACCTGCACAACAAAAATAAATTTTAATATTATATTATGATATAATGAATTTGTAATGATTCATAATTCATGATATATTACCGCTCCCCAATCACGATAATCAATCTACGTGACTCTGTGGCTGGTGGAGGCTGCCACCTGTTCGGCCCGCGTGGCCGCCTGCGTCTGGATGTACTAGCCTCAGCAGTATCATCCTCATGAGGATCAGCAGCATGAGTAAGTGCTGGAGTCTCACCGATCGGAGACTCCGAAGCTCTCCTGCGTCGATAACCACGACCAGACATATCTGTCGAACATACATATAATCAGATTATTGTATAAATAGTAGAGATATATTTAATAAAATATATACTTTACAATTATTCCTCGTCATCTGAATAATAGTCTTCGAATTCTTCTTCTTCTTCCTCTTCTTCCTCTTCTTCATCTTCTTCATCTCCAGCTTCCTCAATTTCATGATCGTCATCATCAGCATATTCAACTTCTAATTGAATTGACGTTGTGTCTGCATCCTCGAGTATTGGAATAATACGATCCACAGCAGGAAGATCATCTTCTTGATAGAAACCAGGAGGATTATTTTCTCCTACTATCGGATCAATTTTTCCTCTATCTTTTGTCTTACAGACTACACGCCAATCCGCTCTATCTTTATTTCGAGCCGGATACTTCGCGTAATATACTTGTTCGGCTTGTGATGCCAATATAAAAGGCTCATTTGCTGCCAATTTCGATTTGTAATTAACCTCAATAAGTTTGTATTTTGGATGAACTTTCATGCCCCTTTCTGTTGTATCGAACCAATGACATCTAAATAGGATCACTGATTTCAAGCCGAAGTAGTGCAACTCTATCACTTCTTCCACCAGTCCATAAAAATCCATATCACATTCAACATAGGTTGTCCCTTTCACGCAGACCCCAGCATTCATCGTCTTCTTTGCAAATGAATATTCAACCGTGTGAAATTTATACCCGTTAAGAAAATATCCGCTATAGCACGACACAAGTCGCGACGGTCCACTAACAAACTCAAATATTCTTTCATCTATTTCAGCTCTGTGATCTTTGCTGTAAGTCTGAATCCAAGTAGGGAAATCACGATTCCGTAATCTCTCCAATTTTTTATCGTTGTGAATAGAGTATTTTTGCACCATCTCAATGTCAAATATTTCAATGAATTGTTCAGTCTCTGGACAATTGAGTAATACATACAAGTGTGCCAAATGATACTCTTCATCGCTTAAGTGTCGAGATGGACGAGAACCAAAAGCACGACCAGAGTGACAAAATATATTTAAACGTCCATCTGAATGTCGAACACCCCCGTCGTCGTTACGTGGAAGACGATCAAATCTTGTCTGTACTGTCGATTCAAAGTAAAATGAGCAGAATGTTGAAATTTCTTGGATGATATACGATTCAGATATTGATCCTTCAACAGCTGCGGTGTTCTTTACTTTTTTCTTCAGACGATTCATGTATCTTTCAAATAAGTACATCCAACGATATTGAACGGGGCCACCAACTCGTGCCTCGTATGCCAAGTGTACCGGTAGATGCTCCATCGAGTCAAAAAATGCAGGAGGGAAAAATTGCTCCAGCTTGCATATGATTTCAACAATATTATTTTCAAGTGTTGACATATCTTCGACTCGAAGGACATTTGCACAGATGCTTCTAAAAAACATACTTAATTCAGTCACCGGACCCCAAATATTATCAGGTAGAAAATCTCGAAATGCGATCGGAAGTAATCTCTGCATGAATACATGACAATCATGGCTCTTCATCCCTGATATTTTGCAATCATCGACGTTCACACATCGAGATAAGTTTGAAGCATATCCATCGGGTAATCTGAGTTTTTTTACCCATTGACAAACATCTTTGATCTGTTGTTTATTTAACACATATAGGGCCTTCGGTTTCAGATATCGTCCGTTGACCTCTTGTAACTCCAACTCTGGTCTTTTACAAAGTATTTTCAGATCATGTCGGGCTTTGACATTATCTTTAGTTTTTCCAGAAATATCACAGTGTTGAAAATATTATCAAACACATTTTTTTCAATGTGCATGACATCTAAATTATGTCGAATCAATAATGAACTCCAATAGGGCAATTCTCAAAAGATACTTTTTTTCACCCAGTTGTGTGTTTGGCCAAAACCTGACACTCTTTCATTGCGACCAAATACTATATCTGGAAGTGCTGAAACACGTGCTAATATTTGTTCACCAGACAACATCGTTGGTGGCCCATCTCTTTCGACTCTGCCCTTAGTAAATTTATTACGATTCCTTCGATACTGGTGATTAACCGGTAGGAATCGACGATGACAATCAAAGAATGAGATTTTTCGTCCGTTCTGAAGACTGATTGATTTAGAGTGTTCCATACAATACGGACAAGAGAGTCGGCCGTGAGTGCTCCAACCCGACAACATGCCGTACGCCGGGAAATCATTGATTGTCCACAAGACCGCGGCCTTTAAATTGAAGTTTTGCTTCCGATGACAATCATAAGTGACAGCTCCCTCAGTCCACAATGTTTTCAATTCATCTATCAAGGGTCTGAGAAATATGTCAATTTCTTTTCGCGGACCCTTAGGACCCGGAATAATCATCGAAAGATAAATAAATTCATCTTTCATGCACATTGACGGTGGCAAATTATAAACTGTCAGCAGCACTGGCCAAACTGAATAAGGAGTTGCAGAATGTCCAAACGGATTAAAACCATCTGTGCACAATCCCAATCTGATATTTCTAGTATCCCTAGCAAACGAAGGATAACATGTATCCAAATGTTTCCATGCTTCACTGTCAGATGGATGAGTCATTACTGTATTATCACGACTTCTTGCATGCCAACTCATGTAGGGGGCTGTCTTTTCCGACATGAATAAACTTTGAAGCATCGGTGTTAGTGGAAAATACCGAAGCACCTTAAACGGGATATTTTTTTGTCGGACAGATTTCTTCTCCTTGTAACGAGGGTGTTGACATACAGGGCATTTATCCAACTGCACATTTTCTTTATAATATAAAATGCAGTTATTTTGGCACGCGTGTATTTTTTCGTACCCAAGCCCCAATTTTCTCATTAGCTTTTTAGTCTTATAAAAAGTAGGCTCAAACTTGTTATCAGTAGGCAGCATTCCATTAATCAATCCAGCAATCCGATCATACGCAACTCCGCTGATATTACAATCGGCCTTGATGTTTAAGAGCTGTGTCATTGCTGAAAACCTAGTGTATTTAGGACAATTCTCATACAAAGGTTCATCGGCAGCTTTCAACATCTCGTAAAATTCTGCAGCTTCTTTATTCGGTAATTCAATCTCTACCGCAGCCCCTACTTCTGTGATATCAACCTCTGTAGTATCTGGTGGGACTGATGTCTGAAGAACTGGCCGATCAACATTATCATTCAGGCGGAATTGACCCCCAAGACTATCAAGTATCATAGTTCTATAGGGATTACATTGACCGGATGAAGAAGCACCAACAGAGGAAGATTCACCATATGTCTGAACGACAGGATTGCTCGACGTCCCGACTTCGCGTGACTCCCCGTGACAAGTCCATAGAAAATATCTTGGTGCAAATGCTTTGCTATATAGATGCAGAGTGACAGTCTCCCGATCCAAAAATTGTCCATTTGAACAAATGCGGCACGGACATCGGATTTGATCACCCATGCTAACGAAATTCCGATTCGAATAGGCGAAATTTAGGAAGTACGTTACGCCTAATCGAAACTCATTCGTTAAAGCTCCACGATCAAGACGTCGGTACATCCAACTTCGATCAGCCGACATGATTCTGTCAATCAATGACAATTTCTTTGGTTAATGTCTTTAGGTGAGATTGTCCTATTCCATTCGGGATTTATGTTATTCGTACTGCACTTACGTTTTTATTTTAACTGTTAACTAATTATTCTAAATTTCGACAGCATCTCCCTACAGTTCTCCGAATACGCATATCATCTGGGCGCGTATCGGAGAACAAGAGAGATGTTGCCGAAATTTAGAATAATTAGTTAACAGTTAAAATAAAAACGTAAGTGCAGTACAAATAACTATATTCCCAAATTGTCCAATCAGGGACAATTCAAGAATTGTACGTCGTATAAAAGATCATCTACTTCTTTTACATGAACATACAATTCCCGAACGGATCTAAGGTTTTGCTAAATCATATCCGATCGTCGATGCGTACATGAAACATATCAACTCGTCGGAGGATGATTATTTTCTAAATGTTTCGAGACAGTTCGAGTCCATATTGGACGATTTCGGCGTGCGTCCGAAGTGGACGATTCCGGCGCGGGTCCGAATTGGACGATACCGGCGCGCGTCCGAAGTGGACGATTCCGGCGCGCGTCCGAAGTGGACGATTCCGGCGCGCGTCCGAAATTAATCTAAACCCTAATAATTAATCTAACAAATTAAACAATTAATCTAAACAATTAATTAACAATTATAAAATAATTAATTAACAATTATAAAATAATATAAACTATATATATAAATTATAAATTTCGGCGCCGGAGTCCACCCTCCGGCGCCGGCGTACAGTGGCCGGACACACTGTCCGGCCACTGCAGAAGGTCCGGCGGCGGCCATCGGCCGACCGCCGCCGACCGAAACCCTAGAAATAGGGTTTCGGTCGGGTGATTCCCGCCGGCCGCAGGGAAGAGACGGCCGCAGGGAAGAGACATACCTGAACAAGTCGGCAGCAGCGGTCGGCGTCGTCGGCGTCGGCAGCAGCGACAGCAGCAGCAGCAGCGGCGGCGAGTGGCGTCGGCAGGAGCGGCGGCGGCAGCAGCGGGAGGAAGAAGGGTCGGGCGCGAGAGCGTGCCCTATATAAACTTATCAGCAACGGCTGACTCGCCCGTTAGAAAGCCGTTGCTGATAAGTTATCATCAGCAACGGCTCACTTATCCGTTAGCAAGCCGTTGCTGAAAATTAAAAAATCAGCAACGGCTCGCCTTTCCGTCCGAAAGCCGTTGCTGATAATTAAAATAATCAGCAACGGCTCGATTTTCCGTTAGAACGCCGTTGCAGATACAGATTTCTGCAACGGCTCGGGCGGCCGTAAGAATGCCGTTGCAAATAGCAACGGCTTGAGCGGCCGTCGCTGATAGCCGTTGCTGAAGACGAAGTTTCTAGTAGTGTTTGTGCGTATTTTTTAAGTCTTGTAATACATTTTGTGCGTATATTATCGCGTTTATGTTATGCAATGATTATGTTATAAAACCACTTTTTTGATTAAAAAAAAAACATCACCAATTCATTAATCGTAGTAGAATATTCTAAAAATACCATCACCAACCGCAACATGTTACTTTAATTGACCAGCTAATTTATGTCATGTTTATTTTTGTGTATAATTAATTAAAATTAATTACAAGTGGTATCTTCGCGTGAGAAGAGTCAAATCAATTGCATGCGACCGAGACCAAAATACCAAATCGAATCTCCAAACCCATTTAATTTAGTCAGCATCCACCAAATTGTATCCAATTTGACTAAAAATGGTCAATTAGACTCCATCCCCGACGGCCCGACCATGTTTTCTTAGACCAGTCCAAACCGGCCGGTTCGGTTCTCTCCACATGGCTCGGTTTAACCTGTATAGTTGATTCTTAATTAATACATTGAAAGAATTGACATATTTTTTTTCTTATGTGCTGATATATTGATTAATTTGAATAAATTGAATAGGCCGATTTGAGAACTAATGCACGAATCAATTTGATCAATTTAATTTCTCATTGTTTGTTATATGCCAAAATATTTTTCAAGCCTACAAAGTTGACTTATTCCATTTTTAAGCGTCTTTTTCGTGATAACTATTTATGTGATAAGAAAATAATCCATTTAATAACTAAACAACACAAAAGATATATCAAGATTAATATATCTTAAATACATACAATATTGATATAATATTTTTAACAAATATGAACTATATACATAATTTTAACTAATTTTAAACATAATATATTATTATATTAAAAATAAGAATATGATATGTTACCGTATAGAATAATATCATATAATGATTGTTTAAATTAAAATCGAAACATTCAAGTATATCAAACTATTAAAATAATATAATATATTTTATATTACTAATAAATTTATTTTTATTTAATACATCTGTAATATATAATATTAATATTTTTAAATTAATATTTTAAAAAATATTTTACATAAATTTATATTTTATTGTGTTATTATGGATATTATTTAATATCGTTAAGAATGATATCTGGATCATTTTTCTTTCTATTTTTTTTATTTAGTCTTATGCTAACCAAACAAAGGAACATGTATTTCATTTCATTCAACCAAATATCCTCTAAGTGATACTAAAATGATAATAGTAAGGTATATGTTTGGGACTTTGGAAATACACAAAGACTTTTATTTTTATTATGTAATTTATTTATAAATGATATGTAACTTGATTGAACTATGCTTTGGGTGCACACATTTTTTTTATACCAAATATACTCTAAACCCCCCAAAATGAACTTGATAACTAATTAGTGCATTTCACTTGTAGTTCGGTCGAAGTTTGATTGAACTTCAATCAATGTTGTAACACTAGTTTTTTAGTCGTTGTATACCCACTTTACACCACCTACTTGAAGCTTTAGCCTCTAAACCTAAATTCCCGACCTTCTAAAAGTAAATTGATAACGTCCTAAGCTTTCGTTGAGTGATTTCTTGCATTGAGATTCAAAAGTCAAACCCTAATGGTATATTTATTTTGTTGGATAGAAAAGAATTGGATTGGATAATAAATAAGAGAGAATTGAATATGAATTTTATAAATCCGACGTACATCATATATAAATATTCTTCTATTCACATTTTATTATAATCCATGCACTAAATAAACAATGGATATTAATCCATTCCCTATCCTATCCTCCCTTATCCAATGAAGCAAACATGCCCTAAGGGTGCATTTGATTGGATGGAGTGAATTCATAAGGAATAGAAATAAACAAAGAATAGAAATAGACAAGTAATAAAATATACAAGAAATAATATTATCCTGTTTGGTTGACATTGTAAATAAGTCAAAAATAAGATTACTTTGTTTGGTTAGCATAATGAATATATAATGAATAAAAAGTTAAATGATCAAAATATCCTCCTTAATAAAATAATATATTTATTTTGTATGCTTGACATAAGGAATAGACAATCAATTAAGAGAAAAATAACTAAAATATCATTCTAAAAATATAAAAAATTATAATATAATGTATTCTAATTAATAACAACATAATAAAAATATAGATTAATGTAAAATAATTTATTAATTAAAAAAAATAAAAAATATTATTTATTTTATTTTTATAAAAATAATAATAATAAAAATATTATTTAACAATAAAATAATAATTATCTATTTAAGATATGCAATTATTAAAATTAATTTAATAATTTAATTTTTATATTCTTATTATAAATATTGAAGGATAATATAGGAAAATGTCCAAAATGACCTTCTAAAAATATAATAAATTATTATAATTTTAATTAATAACAATATAACTAAAATATCTATTGATGTAAAATAATTTATTAATTTAAAATAATAAAAACTATTATTTATTTTATTTTCATAAAAAAAAACTAAATCTTCAAAATAATAATTATAAAAATAATATTTAATAATAAAATAATAATTATCTATTTAAGATATGTAATTATTAAAATTAATTTAACAATTTCATTTTTTATATTCTTATATCATATTATAAATGTTGAAGGATAATATAGAAAAATATCATAAGGAATAGATAGAAAATACTATTCATTGTGTTAAAGTAAGAAATAGTATTCCTCATTCATGAGGAATAATATTCCTTATACATTTCTTATGTTTTAGATTTTAGAAAATCGATTGTATTTTGTTATATTTACCAGAGTCTAACGGATGAACTTTGAGGTTGGGCATTTTTCGGCAGGTTGAAACGGCCGTCGAGACCAATCTCCATAGAGTAGCAATACACTCAATCGATCGGCAGCGCACTTAGCTTGGTGCAAGCAGGCCGACGGCGCACTCGGCCTAGTGCTGATAGGGCGGTGCACCCTACCTCGTGCAGGCGAGGTGACGCTCGGCCTGGTGCAGGCGAGGCGACACACCTTGCCTCATGCGGGTCACCAGCGGTCTAACAGTGGCCCTAGGGGCTGCGGCGGTTGCCACCAACCCCAGCGAACATAGATTTAGCGTTGACGGCGCCGACCCTAGCAAAGGAGGAAGGATAAGGAGGATTATGGATGATTTTATTGTAACAATGTTTATAACAATATGTATTCACTATAACAGTGCTATGTATTTAAAATAGTGTTATCTTGGCTTTAAAAGATTTGATATTATTTTTAGCTTAAGAATGCTGTAACTCTCTATAACTATGCTCTATTTATCTTTGGTTAAGTGTTATTTTTATTATAACAATATTACTGATTTTATAACAGTGTTATATTCATTTTTAAAATTAGTTTATTGAAATGAATATATAAGATTGCTTTTAATTTATTTTCGAGAGCCTCCGGTAGTAAAAAATTGACATATTATCTCGTCTCGACGGTATGAACGCAACGATGGATTTATTTTCTTATATATACGCTGATTTATTAGATTTTGATGTATTATGTGTTCTGTTATATTCATTTAATTATTTATTAAATTGAATAAAATAGAGTTTTATTTTAAATTAATTTTGGGAGTTTTTGGTAAAAAATGGACATATTATATATGATTTTATTGGTCTTGGTGTTCTGAATTCAATGGTGGGTTCATTTTCCTAAATGACGTTAAATTGGTTGAATTTCAGTGCATTTTTTAGTACCCTATATTTATTCAATTATTTTGAAAAAAAAAATCATTCAATTATTATTAAAATGAATAAATAGAGCTTTCTTGTAAATTTAATTTTGGGAGTTTTTGATATACAAGTATTAACATATTATATATGATTTTTATTCGTCTAGTTGTTCTGGATTCAACGGTGCGGTCCATTTTCTTAGATGGAGTTTGGATCCTTCAATATTTTTGAAAAGTGTTATTTCTAAAGCTATTATATTTAATAAAACTAGCATGACACCCATGCTACGCACGATTTAATTATGATATAAAAATTATTTGAATAAAGATAAATTAATTAGTTGTATGCATTTATAAATTTAATTGTAGAGTAAAAGTAATTGTGTCTACTTTTTTTAATGAAAATTATATATACTAAAATAATATTGAAAAAGATATCACCATTTATTGAATATGTAGATATTCGGAAATGTAATAAGTTATGAAAAATATATTTTGGAGTGTAAAATTTAAAATTTTAAAAATAAATAAAAGAAAAATATTTTAAATGATTTTTTGTAACAATAATATTAAATTATATATCAACATATTACGTCTTAAATTACTTACAAAAAAAAATTGATATTTTATTTTAAATTAAAATATACACTATAGAAGTTTTTATTGTAAACTAACCTCAAGCTATTGGGTAGCAACAGAGTCACTTAATTCATCTGACTCTAAAACTATTTTTAGAGGCTAATTTGTGATAAATTTTGTGTATATTAGTCTACAAATGTGAAGATTTAAAAATAAAAATCCAATTTATCTCTAATTATGTGTCTCTATAGGTCGGTGGTGTTGTAATGTCTATTGAATTAAAATTCTTAAACTTGATGAGGATAGTGTTGGTATTGGGAGTGAATTTGACCACCCATACTCATCTACTATTTACATAATTAGTGCTATTATCTTATTTATTTTCTTTGGTGTTTGAATTCATTTCCTTTGGATCAGCTCTCTCATGCATGTTCTTGGTTTATGAGCATATTGGTGTTATAATGAACTTATGATACATGTGCTATTTGTCGATAATTACATGAGTTATGATTATTGTGTTATAATTGTTAGATTACATATGCTATCTTTTACATACATATAATAATTAACTTGTTCTTAGAGCTAATAGCTAATGATATTAGTGCTACATAGTGTTAGATTATTTATATTAGGTTGGTGTCATCTTTTTATTCATGATTATATATATAGTACATTGTTAATTACCATGCTTCACATATATGAGCTAGCTATGCATATGTCGGTATAAAGAAAAGTATTACAAATTGGTAGGATGTATGTTAGTGTTGTATGAGTCATAAGGAGTATTACAATGTTATAATGTTCTGACGTGGAATGCTGAGCTATCTGCAACCCTTAGCCATCGAGCTATTGGGTCGGGACATATTTGCATCCCATTGAACCTAAAGGAGTTAGTTCTTGATCGCGGGGATATCAGTTGTCAAAGGATGCACTACAACGTAGAGGCACATGTGTAGTGGCTATGGGCTATCTTTGAATAGTCGTTCTCCCCGTATGAGCAGGCGAGGAGAACCACTCTCAGGGGGCAAGACTACAAGGGGAAACCCAAAGATGGTAGGATGGTTTCATATCTTTAGGTATAGTGCTAAGGTGATAGTAGGATGGTTTCATACACCAAATTGCATGCCCCTTGGCATATGTTGGTGCTCATTGGCATGTAGTGGCCAAGAGTTGAGTTAGTATGCACAAATCATTATGCATAATTCATATTGAGCTATTTATCTTGGTGCTTGGTTATATTGACATTTATCCTACTCAGTCTTCTATTGATTTCTTTTGTATTTGATTCAGTTTACAAGTGTAGGTTGGTAGACCGGAGGATGTCTAGTTAGATATAGTAAAGGAGGCATGCTCGGATGCCGATTTTCCTTTACTAGTGTTGTATAAATTCTTATTTTTTGTGCATTTATTCCATGTGAAATTTACGTTATTTCTATTCCCGTTGATATTTCATCGTTTGATTCCCAGTGTTTCGTGCTATATAATGTTCTCATCACGCGTTCTCTTAGGCGATATTCGCCTTAATAAGAATGACCCTAGGAGGGGCATAACAATAATGAGTAGGTAAAATTAACATTAATTGTTAATGCATATTCATTATCATTATTTTACTTGCAAATTAATATTAATTCTAAGATTCTGAATTTTTATTTTATAAAATTGTAATATTCTTATACTCCACTTGATTAAATTAACTCAAACAATTATTAGTTAATACTGCTAGCTATTATTTGGGGGAAAATGTAGAATATTGGTGTTAAACATTTATCACTATATATATATATATATATCCAACCCTTTGAACAATTACATAATTTGCAATTAATATTATTGCTTATTCTCACCTCACACACTAATCTAGGCTTAAACATTTATTATATGTTGTCTTAAAATCAAACATGATTAGATATATCTGGTAATCAAACTTGCAACTCCATGAAAGCTAGCCCCAGCTCCATGAATAATATTGTGCATCATTTTCCAGAGCGCACTGCTTTCTCAACAGGTCCAACTTGCCTTAACAACTGATAAATGAAAAATTATTAATTATTAAATAGAGTTATTAATTTAAAACTAATTATATATGAAGCAATATTTTACATTAAAATGAGATTAATTATTTAATGAATTAACCTGGAAATAGTTCTCCAACTTTGTTCTCAAGGTGGAGTGCTCCTTCTTCAGCTTCTGGAATGATCTTATGCATCTGGTTATATTAACAAATAAATTATTAATGGAATTAATTAAGAGGGTTGGCATTAAATTAAAAGCACATTAATTAATTAATTACCCTTCGAGGCTTTCTTTGCCGCAGAATTCTTTGAAGCTGGTGCACTCGTTCTTCATTTTTGCAGCACCAATGCTGCAATATATAATATTACTTTATATTTATATCCATTTTAATTTACTTAAGAAGTATATACATTTTAATTTAACTCCAATTTTGAAAGAATTAAATTGATAATAATAATAATAATAATAATAATAATAATAATAATAATAATTTTACGGGCATCGATCATAAAGTCCTACCTAGAAGCGCTGACCTTCAATTGGTGCATGCATGCGTCCAGCTTTCGAAAATCTTGAGGGCGCTTCTCACTGCATACAAATTCAAAATTTTAGAATTTCATACTCTCAAGTTTGATTGATTGATTTTTTTTTTACAAAGATAGAAAGTCATAATAAGTGATCATACTAGGATTCGAATCCTAAATTTCTAGACAACGTTTAACATATTATCACTAACTGTGCTACCCACAGTTGGCTTGAATGATTAATCGATTGTTTGATCAACTTTTAGCGATCAAATTAATTTTTACGTCTCACTCTACTTATGACTCCTAAACGACATGATGCTTAGTCTTCGTCATCGTAAATTATTGTTCAAGTCGGGTTGATTAAAAAAAAATTCAATCTAAATTTGGGATTTGATAATTTTTTCATCAAATTTATAGGTTTGAATTACTTTTGAGGATAATGTGTTTGGAGAATGGGAGTAGAAAAGGACGTGCTTACAGAGCTTGGTCAATGTTGGTCACCAATCTGGTTGAGTCCCTGAAGAACAAGGTGACAACTTCTTCAACAAAGTTAGGGCTAACTTCATCTTGCAACTCCTCCAGTTGATAAAATTGTTCATCCAAGTATCCCTGCATTAATTAGCCAAATTAATGATCAATCCGAACATAAATAACATGTCGTTTGTACAATTATAGGTTTGCAGAGGAGATGCATTTGTGCAGCAGAATTTGAAGCCCTACATTTTTAGGTCACAACTTTATATTGATTACAGTTGAATGATGTTAGCACATTATATCTCTTATTATAAATTTATTTGTAAAAATAGATAAAATGTTATTTTAAAAAAATTATATGTTTGAGTGGGTATTTAATGATTCAAAGTTGATAATTAGAGATAATAACGGGTCGGGTATCATAATCTAGCGGTTTAACATTAGATTATATTATAACTCCCGTTAGTTGTAAAAGGTGGTTGCTTGGATGCTAAAGTGACACGTTCACTTTGTCATATCTTATTCTCAATAAACCTTTTACTCATTCTTTATAAACCTAAGACAGCACTCAATTCATTTTGACCTTTCGAGGTTCTCAATGACTTTAGTAAAACTAATTAAATCGAAGGAAAAAAGATTTCCTCGCAAAAAGAAGAAAAAGGAAATGTTCTTTTTTCCCTTTCAATAGCAATCCCTGTCCAAGTTTGTCCCTTGTAATCAATATTTTCTGTCATCAAATTTTGTTAGTCTTTGTAGTTCCTTTCTTTGCTCGAAATTTCAAAAGAGTACGATGATTTAAGACCCATCTGGATTTAAAAATATTGATGCAGCAAGAAAGTTGGACTAATGGAGGCCACAGTAATAGGTGGTCATAACTAATGAGGAGCAAGTAAACCTACTATGCACCAACAAGTCAAGAACTAATCAGCATGTCCATTTTCTTTGCAGACTCTGCTACTAAAAAGGACAGTGAAGAAATTAAACCTGATCAAAGAGGCTCTTCTTCATATTGGCAAGCTGGCGATGCTCCATCTTTAACTGGGTAATATGTAATGGAGACAAGAAACAGAGCCAAGTATCAAAGAAGGAAAAGATAAGAGAAAGCTGATGGGATGATGATGATGATGATGATATAAGAGTGGCATGCTAGGTTGGTATTTATAGAGCAGGAAAAGGACTCATGCTGTGTACTACACCCTGCACTGGTGGGTCAGCTCAGGAAAAAGCCTCAAATCTAAAAGATGGATTCTAGCTAAGCCAACTCGGGTACCTATTCTTCTATCGGAATCCAACACTGAATTCCTTGATCGAAATTGAACTCATTGACGCTTGTATTAGGCAGTGTCATATTCTTTTCCCGACGAACCAGAGATTGATCTGATTCAACCTCTACTTGTGACTAATGAGTTTTGATAAGATCTGAGCCAACTCAGTGAATAATTCAAATCAAATTTAAGTGCCTAGGTATGTGGAAAAATTCTACCTATTGTCATCCCTACTTTTGTGAACTGGTTGCTACCAACCACATTGATATAGCTCTTATACTGACATTGTCAAAAACTTTAGTTTTATGCTTTGGAAGGGGAAAAAAAAAAACTAATATTTTCTACCTTGTAAAAATTCCTGTGTTTTCTACAAATACATAAGCAATATGCACTTTGATTTGAATATGGAACTTCTTTAGCTTTAGCTGATGATGATCATCTAATTAAGAACAGCAAACACTTTTTCATTGAGATGCTCATGGGGTAAGTGTGGAATGGTTCCTTCCAGTGACATCAACAATTGACATTCTTCAGCAGTTAATCAACTAAAAGATGAAGAAGAGTTACCTTTGCATCTACTTAATGTCTACCACCTTCGCATGAATTAGTTCATCATCATCTTTAACTTTTGACAAAAACCAATCAAATTCAAAGAATATGACAAACAGAACCCACAGGTTATAAGTCAAACTAGAAGCAGATATCTGCTTAATTGCTTCAAGCCTTCAACTACTGATTTTATTAAGCTCAGCTTTGTACCTATATAGTTATTAAGCACAGTATATGTATATTACCAAAATACTATACAATTTCTTTCAAATTTGGAGGTTGATACAAGCACTAAAGCAACCAAAGTTATATTCTCTCCCAGACTCCTAGTTATAGGATTAGGATCATAGGACCTGACGAGGCAAATGCACAACCCTCCTAATTCCTGAAGAGTGCTGACAAGGAGGAAACCTTGAAATGATATGTCCATCAAAAGTTAGCCACTAACTTAAAAGGTAAGTATATAACCATGCATGGGATCTCTCTCTACTGTCAATGGAAAAACATGTAGTAGTTTTGTCAAGCAAATCCCATTTCTGAAATAAAACAGCTAACATCATGTGTATCATCTGTATTAGTTGCTAATAAAGTATACAAATTATAGAAGGATGATTAAGAAGAGCCAAATAGTAGCAATTCTCTTGCCTTTCTATCTTCTGAAGCACATGGAAAAGAAAAGATGAGAATGATAATAGACATTCTTGATATCCTATCTTTATTCCATATCCAAAATGAACAGGATGGGAGTAACGTTTAATTTCCAGTAGCTTTCTCCCATGGTTTTCAATTTTGGTTTCTTTAGGGGTGGTTTGGTCCCATCCACTACTTTGCTAAAGGAGCAAAAGTTGTGAATGCATAATTGGCCTGATCACCAGGATTCTTGCCCCACATCATTTTCCATGTCGAAATCAGAATCTTCACCTGGACGGGCATATTTGAATGGAAATTTTGTGATGAAAATTGTTGGAAAAAAGGCGAAATTCTCAGATCGGTGAAGCATAATGATTAGAAAGGATTCCATCCACAGATAATAGATAAACCCGGCCCTTCGTTTGCACAAGGTGGCAAGATTAACTCCTGCCAAATCAACCACAGATAACCATGATTCTGGCCTTCTGGGTATAAGTGAAATGAAAAAAGTTCATAACATTTGTCCACAGATAACCAACAACAAGGACCATTCTTTTCTGCTACATTAAGCAAAACAAATGATGCAAAAGTACACTCAAAATATGTATAGAGAAATGATAAAACTTCATAACATTTCTCCACTAAAAGTGCAATGTTCCAGTGTTTCTTTCCTCTGTCAGATAAATTACCTAATAGATGTATGCTGAACCAAGTGTATCACTAAACTGGTTAACTCATGTAATTATGGAAGGTGATTTGAGGGACATCCAGTCTGCACATTATGAATCTGAATAGGGAAATCATTGTAAAATGATTGATCTAAATGACACAAGTACTTGCACAAAAACACAAAGATAACATCCTTGTATTATAATGTGCATCAGTAGTTTCACTTGGTAACAAGAAAAGCATGCAGTGATAAATTTTACCAAACCAAGCCAAGTAATTTGGAGCTTGACTGTAGATTAAAAATGCACTTTCATGCAGAATGGTGAGAATAAGATGAAACCATTCATTTCAACTTAAGTTCTTATTTCATTGAAATCAAATATCGAACAACAAAAAGAAAGAAGGGCATAAACTTAGGTAGATGTTTTCTCACTAATAAAAGATGACTACAACATTTGTGATTTCGTCTGAGAAGCTATGAATTGGCAAGATTGAAACAGAGCTGACTGGATAAAAACTTATCCTGGATTCTCTTCAGTGAGAAGGAATGGTCCAATACAGTACAACATGCTTCTTTGGCAGAGAATCTATTGTTTAACCAGTTGATCAACAAGCTCTGCAATCTACTTTACATATGGGCCAAACCAATCATTGGGACATCCAGAGGTTAACTTTACATTCTCTATCTTTCCAAGCTTTCTAAAAGAAGCTTCACATATTATCGATTCTAGTCCTAGCCACGTATGTCTTGAGCATCATTGAAAGAAGCTAGTGACAGCTCTTGCATAAAGAATTTCGTTTAATTCCCACCCACCAATCAAAGACCTAACCCTCAACATCACTGCCGTCCAAAGAGAAAATTGGGAAGGTGTCACTGAGTAATGCTTCCCATTATGAAATGATAAGAGAGAAAGTATCCCCCCCCTCCCCTCTTATATAGATGAGGAGTTACGGAATTCTTTAAAAAAAAAAAAAGGATGATTTACCTACCACCCTCTCTACTTTGCATAAATAAATATGCACCCCCTCATACTATGAAATATCTCGTGCCTCCCCTCACATGTTACCCTCAAGTTCGATGTGGATGTTTTTTACACTATGTTTGGATAAGTAAGAGGTTTGGAGAGATTTGAAAAGGTTTAGAGGGGGAGAGGTTTGGAAGTTTTTGAAAGAATTTAAAAAATCTTGTTTGACTATACTTATTAAGAGTTTGGAAGGGTTTGGTACACCATTGTCTCATCGTTTATAATCATATATTTTTTTTTATTTCAAGAATACTTTTGTAATTTATTTATTTTTAATTCCTTAAGCCTTCCAACCCCTCCAAAACCGTTCAAAATTGGAGGTTTTGAAAATGAATTCTAGGAGGGGTTTGAAACACCACTAAATCCCTCCAAACCCCTTCTCTCATCTAAAAAAAATCCAAACAAAGTGTTTTGAACCCCTCCAAACACCACCCCCCAAATCCCTCCAAAATACTTAATCGAAACAAGATGTTAATGAATCATCGTAACAAGTAGTATACTCATTTGCCACGTAAGTTACACATGGATGGATTTTAAGATTAAACAAATTCATATAAGTTTTAAATTGGGAAAAATACACGTACCACCTCTTCAGATGCCCTAAAATAGACATACTAATCCCTCTTAGCTTCAACCCTCAACTTCCACTTGGCCTCCGAATGCTTATGTGGCATATTTGCTAATTAAAAAAATATTTTTTTCATGTCGCATTATCTGCCACGTGAAATTTATTAACATCGATTTTCCTAGAAGAGAATAAAAAATGCTTTTATTCCCAAAATCAGAATCCTTATTCATTTTTTCCTAAACCAGAAAGTAAATATCCATATATCGAGATTACCCTCCATAGACCATTTTCAATTGGTTCGACTAATTTTAAACAGGTTCGGAAAATTCATCATAAATTCACAAAAAAATCTATTATTCATTGGTAAATTACTTTCATAACTTGTATCAGCAAAATAAGTTTTTTAGAGTTGAAAATTATTTTTTTTTCACTATTTTCAATTAGTTCGAAATTGGCCGAATTAGTTTAAAATTGGTTGAACCAGTTGAAAATTAGTCGAACTAGTTTAAAATTGGCTGAACCAGTTGAAAATGGTGAAAAAAAATTGATTTTCAACTCTAAAAAACTTATTTTGCCGATACAAGTTATGAAAGTGATTTACCTATGAATAATAATTTTTTTGTGATTTTTTTGTGAATTTAGGATGAATTTTCCGAACCTGTTTAAAATTGACCAAACTAGTTGAAAATGGTGAAAAAAATTGATTTTCAACTCTAAAAAATTTATTTTGCTGATACAAGTTATGAAAGTGATTTACCTATGAATAATAGATTTTTTATGATTTTATTATGAATTTAGGATGAATTTCCCGAACCTATTTAAAATTGGCCGAACTAGTTGAAAATGATCTGCAGAGAATAATTTGGGTATATAGATATTTACTTTCCGATTTTAAAAAAAAAGAACATGAATTCTACTTTTGGGAATAAAAATATTTTTTGTTCTCTTTTAAGAAAATCGCTGATTTATTAATCTTTTATTTGTTAGGGGTGAACCCGACAACACATCAACAAACACATCAATTTAGTAATTTATCTTCATGGATATATGGATTTGTTAACATATTAATGGATTCACCTAAAATAAATAAATAAATTAATAAAACTAACGTGGCAAACGATGTGGAATCAAAAATATATGCCACAAGGATTTTTAAGTGAGGAAGTCAAACGAATTTTTCAAACTTAAGAGGGATGGTATGTCTATTTTAGAGTATTTAGAGGGATTTTACGTGTATTTTTTCCTTTTCAATCTTACTCTTGTCACCCCCTTGTATGATTTCATTTAATTTTAAGTCATCAAAATGTAAATTTGCAATGACTGAGTATGTTGACATACGATAAGAATTCATTTAAAAATCATCCACATTGTTATCAAAGGGTCTCCACATAACTTGAAGGCACGTACGAGGTATTTCTATAATATGAGGAGGTGGACACTTAATTTATTCAAAGTAGAAGGGGTGTATAGGTAAATTATCCATACAAATAACAATCCCTTATTTCTCTCCATATTCATCTCAAAAATATTGTTTCTATTCTAGCTTAATATTATCAAAATTCACCCTCAAACTAGTAGGGTTGTTCACGGGTCAGGTCGGGTCGGATTTTGAGAAAAAATCGACCCGACCCAACCAAGTGTAATCGGGTCGGGTCGAGTTCAAAATTGTTCACATCTCAAACCCGACCCAACCAAGTGTAATCGGGTCGGGTCGAGTTCAAAATTATTCACATCTCAAACCCGACCCAACCCAACCCAACCTAGTTTAGGTTGAGTCGGGTTGGGTAGTCGAGTTTACTCGATTAGGTAAAATGAGTTTTAAAAAATAATTTTTTAGATTTTTTTTGAAAAATAAATATTTGTCAATATAATAATTTTAAAAATAATTCAAACATATAAATTATCGGGTCATCGGGTTTCAAAATTTAAAACCCGAGACCCGACCCGATTATGGTCGGATTTGATTGGATTGTACCCGACCTAACCCGTTTACCCGACCTGACCCGTTTACCCGACCCGACCCAACCCAAATAGGTTGGGTCGGGTTCTCGGGTTCATTGGGTTGGGTCGACCCAATGAACATCCTTACAAACTAGTAAGGATTATTGATAGAATTGACAAATTTTATTCATTGGATATCTCTAAATATTGGTAAAGATTCTTTTGTTTACTAGCCTTTAATTGAGATCTCTAAAAGAAGGGAAGATCATTTTGATTTTGTTAGCTTTTAATAAAGAGTAGAAGGTTTTTTAGAGCTACTAATTGAGATTTGCGACCTTATCATACCTTTTATAATGGAGTCTTATTGAGCTAGAAAGAGGCTTATGCATATAAGTCTCAAGCTACCATTGTTTAAGTGCATGGTTTTAAAAATCGTTATATCACTTGGTACGGTCACCGATTCTTTAAAAAAATTGGTATCAGACTCTAGTATATAAATATCAAATGTGCCAATTGTATCACATGGTATAAAGTTTATACCAGCTGGATATGGTCGATATCGTCCAATACAAAGTCTATACTAGGCAGTATAGGCCCAATGACTATTTTTTAGCCATTTGGCCTTTTTTGAATTGGTTTTAATGGATCGATTTAAAGAGGGTTTGGGGGCTTTATGGGGCTATATAAAGCCCCCAAACCCCTTATTCACCTCATCTCTTACCCTCGACCCAACTTGTTTGGTTGGATCGGGTCAGGTAATTGGGTCTCGTCGGTAAAACCCGATCAAACCCAACCAAAACCGACAACAATTGGGTCGGTAATCCCAACGACTTTGGAACCCGATGACCCAAGACCCGATCCGATTACCCGATTAAACTATATTTTTAAAATACATATATACTCTAAAATCCAAACCCGGTTACCCTTACCTAATTACTCGTTTGGAGTTTACTGTTTAGTCCAAATGGGTAGACCCGACTACCCGACCCGACCGGCGAGTCGGGTTTGAGAGGCGAAAAATCCCAAACCTGACCCAACCCAACTTGATTACTTCTGGTCGGGTTGGGTCAATTTTTTTCTAAGCCCGACCCGACCCGTGAATAACCCTAAGCATTGTCATTAGGGCTGGCAATGGAGCGGATACGGTGCGGATACGGATTATTCGTATCCGCACCGCACCCCATATCCGCCCATCCGTATTCGTCACGGATGTGAATATGGATATCCATATTCGCACCGCTTCAAATACGGATATCCGCACCGCATCCGTATCCGCACCGTATTTAATAAAAATATATTAAAATTATATATTTAATTAAAAAAAATCAATAAAATACCAATTCATTGATCCAAAATAAATATATAATATACTTCAAAATTCACCTTGACATGAAATTACCATAGAACTCTTATATATATTAATAACTTATATGGGCAAAATAGTAATTCAGAGACGCGGATAGGCGGTGCGGATACGGTGCGGATCCACAGCCATATCCGTATCCGCACCATATCCGCGCGGATATAAGTTTTCTAAATCCATATCCGTATCCATATCCATTTTTACTTGCGGATATGGATCGGATACGGTGCGGATGCGGTTTTTAGTTAGCGGATGCGGATAAAATTGCCACCCCTAATTGTCATCGATTGGAGAAGAGACATCGTTGGCAATATATCCATTGTTATTACATTGCTCATGGTGGAGAGGCCATCCTATTGAAGCAACATTGGGTTAGAGGATATAAAGATGTGTCCAAATGCTCAAAAGCACTGGTTGAAGTTCGAAAGCCCCTCAAAAGCTACTAGACAACAAGTGAGAAAAGTGATAACGAGATGGCAAGGTTCGATTGAAGAGCTACAAAAGATATCCACTATGACCGATACTAGGGTCATGGCGATGATTCGAGAAGGATCTTGAGCTGGCAGTTGTCTTTCGTGCTTCTTTAGAGTACGCGATACTCGAGCGAGATCATTGATACTATCTTGGATCTCATCTTGAGTATGGAAGCAACATCGACAACATTGGGTCATCATTGACTGTTGGGGCAATGAATCAGAATGGTCGTATTCCCATAGATCCTCATCTTGGGCAATGCTCGAGCACAAAGGCCACCTTAGACTCATAGTAAGGAGGCATTCGAGATAGGTGTGTAAGAGAGCTGAGCTGCTCGCGAGCTACTCGAGATTGACTCGGTGAAAACTTGAACTGAACTCGATCTTATCGAGCTCGAGCCTATCTCAGCTCAAGGAGCTCGTGAGCCTAATCGAGCTTTACATGTGAGCTTAAGTTCGAGCTCATCCACGAACTCAATTGAGGTCGATAATCAAGCCCATAGAGCTCGATCTCAAGTCGAGCTTAATCGAGTTCATTCACGAGCTCTCTCAAGCTCAAAAAAATAAACAAGCCGAACGAGTCGAGCTTGAGTTACGCAAGTATAGCTCGAGCTAGGCTCAATCCTAGAGATCGAAGCTCGACTGAGCTCGAGCTTGAGCCTAGCTAGAGATTAAAGCTCGACCGAGCTCAAGCTCAAGTTCGAGCTCAGCATTTCTTAAACGAGCCCAGTCAAGCTTGTTGGTACTCGAGCTCAAGATAATATTTTTAGGGAAATTTTGTTAACTATAAATAATTATAATTATAATTATAATTTGTATTTACGTGAGATATTATGACCTAGAGCGACAAGATTTTGTTGGAGTTGGCTTGATCGGAGCTCGAGTTGTACTCAATTGAAAGGTGTGAGGCACAAGTTTGGAGCCAGAATTAAAAGAAAAATCGGAGCTCGAGTCGTGCTCAATCAAATTCTTCATGCACTTCCTTTTCTAGGTAGACAAAAAATTTGGCAAATTTCTGTTGAATACTAGCAAGAAATAAGAGCATTTAAGGATAAATTAATTCCTCCATATTTGACAGCAGCTCTTCAAGGGAGAATATAATCTTCCATTATTTTAGTCGTTTCAATAATTTTGGGATTGAAATTAATTGTCAAATTGATTACCAAATTAAATACAAAATAAATGGATCTAGATCTCTCCAAAATCAACCTTTTGTGGCAGCAACATGCTTCTTTTGTTGGATTTATTTGCTGCATACTTGATTACTTTTTATGAACATACCATGTTTCATTTGGAGTATTAAATATTGACCAAAATATAATGCATATTCCTTTGGCCTCTATGGCTATAATAAGGCAGCCCCTCAAGCATCAAGAAACACAACAGAGAAGGTTGAGAGAGAGAGAGAGAGAGAGCAAGTGCATCGGCCAAGCACACATCATTCTTTCATTTTTGTCAAACTATTGTGGAAGAGTTTTGGAGTCATCGGTTAAAGAGGTTTTGTTATTCTTATTTATTGTTTAATTACATATTATTGTAATATCTTTCCTCCACAAAATAGAAGAACTGCCTCTCTCTTCTCCTCGTTGATGTAGAATTGGCACATCGCCGACTTCGAACCACGTTAAATCTCTATGTCTTGGAGTGTTTGGAGTTTTGCTACAAATTTTCTCGTACCATTTCTACTATTTGGTTTTTAAAATCTTGAAGGGAAATAATTTTCCCTAATAGATTTGCAACAAATTTCATTACACTAAAATCTCTCCAACAAAGACCGGTTTGAGGACCATGGTCACCAACCCATACAGGTCTTCATCAATCAAGATATGCAGCAAGAGTTGATGGAAGATGATTGAAAATATTTTTATAAATTTTAGCGATTTTGGGACTTTGTCGCGAAGAGAATCTTTGTTGTAAAACCACTATATGTGATTTTGAAGTTGGTGGATTAAGACAAAAAAAATCATAAATTAGTCTTTTTGTATCACTGCATCCACCAAGCTGAGGAAATCAAGAAGGTGCTATAGGTGCAAGCCAAATACAATATTTTTATTTATATAATATAAAGGGTAAATTACATTGACCTGAGATTTAGTGAAATTACATTGACATCCCATTTATTTGTAATTTTGTCTTATAATCCCCCTGAGTTTTGTAAAAAATTACACAAACCTCCTCTATTAACGAAATAAAATTATACAAACCTTCCCTGAGTTTTGTAAAATATTACACAAACCTCCCCCAAAAAGATTACTCATGGGAGATGATTGTAACCTGGACAAATAGAGGGGAGGTTAGTGTAATTTCACTAAACCTCAGGGGAGGTTAGTGTAATTTACCCTAATATAAATAGATGGAACAATCAAATGGGGCAAAACATACACCACGTCGGTAAATTATTTATTATTTTCTTTTTGAAGTATTCACTTATTATCTTAAATTTATTATTTAATTTCTTCTAAGATACTATTTAAATCATGCGTACCAATATCGATAGGCAATTGATACCATAGATCAGACACTTTTGTATGATCTTCGTAAGGTCATCATGTGTATGTCGTTGGGTAAGGTAGAAGCTTCGGAAACTATTTCGAAAACTAGACAATTTCGAGATGCACGTGACAATTTCAATAAATCTTTTGTAGTGGACTATCGCTATACCATGGACCCAAGTATATAAAAATTTTATTTTATCTTTTTGAAGTTGCACATTAGTTTAAAAATCTTATTTGACTTTTATATAACTTTTATATATATGCATTGTACCGTTGAATGGTGGTTGTAATTTGATTATGAAGCTCCATATCTAGATTACAATACGAATCCTTTCACAAACAAATAACATCTTCGAGCGGATGTGATAGGAATTAGTTGACATTCTCCTTGATCCACACAGAGCCTCGCAACCATCTATCATATACTTGCTTAGAGAAGCTAGTAGATGCATTATAACCTACGACTTTATATGCGAGCATTTCAAGATGAAGGAAAAGAAGACAACTTGGAGCTAGATCCTTTTGATACCAATTTTGCCCAAAATAAAAAAACTAATGATGGATTGGTGGAGCCCACGGGCTATGCTCGGCTTGGCCCGTCCCGAAATTTTTCGGGCTGGGTCAAGCACGACCCCAGTCGGGTTAGGACCGGCTCATTGCCACCTCTAGTTGAAATGGTACACGTATAAAGAGATAAGCAGCAATCCAAGAACTTGATTCAGACAATCTCCAAAATTTACACAAAGGCCAAGAGCATAATAATTTCCATATACAAACAAAAGCAACTCTGTCAGTTCTGTACAAAAAGTATACTTAACTATTTGAGAACAAGTCTCTCAAGAGTTTCCAACTATTGCTTGGATGAACTATACTAACACATCAGAAAATAAGTCTACGATCTCTTAAAAGTTTATAAAATGCAACAAGTAAAATGTCAGATTTAGCAGAACCTGCATATGATGGAAAGTATTAATCAGTTTATGTCAGCTCTCTCAATCCATTCCCTGACTTCCAGGATTAGAATTCTGCAGAAGAGAAAGGGAAATGAATTAACTACAATGGGATATATGCAGTCTCTTTTTGTTTTCAACAGATATACATGGTTAAACTAGACTTTCATAAATAAATTCAACTTAGATTCTAAACAGGATAACAAGAACTAGATAAAGAAATGTGTTTTTTTGAGGTAAACATAGGATTGAACTACACACGTAACAGTTAGCAGACACCAAGCTAAGTGTGTCATTAGTTCATACCTGAACAACCTTGAAGATGTTGACACGCAATTCAGCAGGGCTTACAAGCTCAATAGCACAATAATCACCTTCCTCCAGATTGTTTCCACGCACAAAAGCACTCCAACCTGCAGATAAGTAGCCGGGTGGATACGGAATGTAGGCTACTTTCCATGCCCTCCCGCTTGGATCTCGGAGAACCAAATTTACTTTATTTTGTGGAAAATATGCTTGTGAAAAATAACTTGGTATCTTCTGCATTACAGATTTCAGTTGAAAATAGGAAGAAAACTTTTTATCATAGTTCAGGTTCATTTCTGCAAGCTTAACTCATGGAACTTACCAGGGTATACGACTTGCTAATAGAAGAAGCTGTCATGCATGAAACAAAGAAGGGATGTATGGAGCGAAAAGAGTAGGCAGCTTGTCGCACCTTTGCTCTTTCTTCGTCTGAGACAAGCCGACGTTTCGGTCTGTGGCCCTTGGTGTGTTTACTCTCCAAGGAAAGCACAGTTGGGATGCCATTATCCTTCATTTTCAGTTTAGTATGTCGTGGTAGAGGAAATGATAAATGTGACAAAGTAGCTGTATTCAAAACAACTGTTATCTTATGTTATATGAAGAACATTAAGCACTTCAAACCATCAAGATCATTTGCTTGGGATCAGCTTAAAACCCTAAGCATGTTAATATCAACCAAGTTGAGATTTATAGAATGCTCGATTTATAATCATATAGATAAATGGAATCCAGACCATTATTTTTCAGTAAAACTAGGAATTGCACTTATGCTGAAACATATATCATATTTAAAGCCTGAATATTGTCTAAGTGAAGAACTTAAAACATACTTTTACCTTCATTTCTAGGAACATAGCAGACAACATCCTTCAAACAATCTGTTGTCTCATAACCAATACCTTGATCTCCAACAAGAACCTCGTCTTCCTCACAAGTTGCAAGCAAACTCACATCCTCTTTCTCACATCCTGTTTTATCAAACATGAAGACAGTGAAGTGTTTGTTCCTGTCATATTGGAACATTAAGAAGTCATGTTCCTCGAGCAAATTGTCTTTTACGAAATCTGGCCAACCACTTAAAAGACATGTTCCTTCAGGTCTTCTGCCTAATCCAACATTCCAGCTCCCTCTTCCATTGGGTCCCTGAAGGTTGACCCTCTCTGAAGCTACTGCTGATATATGCTTTAGGAAGCTTGGAGGAATCCTCTACATAAAGAACAATAAGAAACATTTTAGCCTCATTGGTAGCGAACTCCACCAAAATGTGGCTTAGATGTCTTGATTTTGATAATTTAATTCTGCCCTCAACTACAATCTCCTCCAACTCATACGCAGGAGAAATTTTGAGGCTATGGAAAAGTGAATTGATGGAAATTTGTAATTATTCTGTATTGTGTTTTCTAGTTGTTAGGGTTTACTTGATTGATGAGATTAGATGAGTGGATTTTAAGCATTCTCTAGATTAGCTATGGTCTTTCATGGGGATAGTGAAAATTTCTCCCTCATTTTGCCTGCTGAGGAGGTTTTAGGTTACGCAAAGTGAATCACGTAAATTCATGTGTTCTGTTTTATGTGTGTTCTTTGATCTCTTCTCTATATTTCATAATGAATAAAGACATAACTTTCAAAACGCAGATTGAATTTGTGAACTGGCCACAAAAATAGCCAATATTACATAAAGAAACACAAGTAATTATATGAGAAGAACACAGTTTGCAGCTATTGCAGCTCAGAGTTCCTATAAAAGGAAACAATAAAGTCTCTCCTTTCCTAAACTTCATTTGGTTGTGAAATAAATCAGTCAGTGACTAAAATAATTGCTCAATGATGGGCTACAAGGTTTCAGAGCTCAGCAACACAAATCCCATGAATAAATTAGTGTCTGGTGATTTATAGATAAGACTACAAACAAACACGAATTAAATATTGCGGCAAAAGCAAGAATAAATTCCAATTATAGGTTTCAAACATTGAAGTGAAGAAGAGATAGAAGAAGAGTAAAAAGGAAAATAAAAACTCACCAGTTGCTGAGCAAAGTTCCCTAATAGCACTTTGAAGAAATGAGGCGTCCTGGCAGGAGGACGCTTGGACTTCGTCTTCGTGTTCTTCTTCCCAGTCATTCTATGAAGAGAACGAATTGCAAATTTCCAAATAATAACCTCTAAGCACAGTAGGCAGTCCCCAAAAAGAGTTGAGGAAATTTTAAAGAAAAAGAGGTGATGGTGTGTGCAGAAGAAGAGCCACCACGGCACTACTTTTTTTAGGGGTTATGCCGTCTAAAATGACCTCTGAGAGATCGGATGGAGGGGAAGCCGACCTACTTCCGGTTTGGTTATGCCGTCCAAAAGCCAAAATGAGAGAAGGGCAATCATCGTTGAAGCGGATCTCTTTTTCTTATTACATGAGCAATTGTTTGCACAGCAGCAGTTGAGGATTAGCCGCACTTTTGATGATTAATTAAAATCGAAACTAATTTCTAAACCTACTCACTCAAACTGAAACCGTTTGATTTCATAAACTAGTAAATTAGTATCTAAAATCGAAACCGGTTCTTTATCAGTTATCTGACGGCTAATTGAAATCGATAAATTCGATTTGGATACTAACCGGTTACCCATTTACTTATCGATTAACTAGAGTCAACCAGTTAGTAAACAGGTAACCGATTAATAAAGTTTAAATATATATAATTACTTAACATATATAATTATTAATATATATAATAATTAACTATTATCAATTTCAATTACCGGCTAACAGCAGACAACCGATAATCGAAATCGAATCAATTTTAATCGATTTTTGAATTTTACTAATCGAAATCGAAACTGAACCACAAATTCACTATCCAAAACCAAATTTTATGATTTGATTAATCGATTAACGGATTTCAATTGTCACCCCTAAATGGAGCACCAAACTTGTTCCAATCTCGCCTTTCGCCAATCACTGATCCGCCACTCGCTGAGTATGGGTGTCCACGAGGGACATTCACTTGTCTTTATAACCCTAGATCTAATGAAACTTAGCTTAATTATCTCATCCTCTATTTTTCTATTTTTGATATGTCGCATACTTACTAACTCGGCTTCAATTATCTCTTTTTCTATTTTTGAAAGGGATAATAGACTAAAAAATCATAAGATTTGCAAAAAATTTATGTTCTACCCACGTTTTCAAATTTAGCATGTAAGTGCACAATTTTTACTTTCGTTTATATCATTTACCAAATCGTCACGTGCAATCTCAACTTAACTAACGTGGAGGTAAACGACGCTTGCGTGGCCTGACGGCTTCATACGTGGCATTCCTAATTGTGGGCCCGTTATTAAAAAGGAATATATATGGTCTCATATATTTTTCTCTCTCTTTTGTTCTTCTTCCACTGCCACTGCCACCTTTAGAGGCGGCGGCAGGAGAGGCAGACAGTGCGCTGATTGCCTTTAGAACATGATCTATGGCTTCTGGGTTCGATGCATCGCGAAGGAACTGGAGGAGGCCGCTTTCTTGTAGGATCGCGGTGGCTGCTCGCTCCTTGAGGGCGGCGGGTCCGAAATTGAGCAGGCGGAGGAGGGGGCCGAGAGCGCCCTCCTCGGAGATGGCGTGGCGTGAGGACTCAGAGGCTGTGTCGAGGAGAGCCACAGTGGCAGTGGCGCGGTCGTGAGGGACAGAGTGAGCGAAAGGATCGAGGAGGAGAAGGAGGGAGGGGATGTCGCCCTCCTCGACGACAAGGCGAGACAACTTGGTGAGGTCGAAAGCGAGGATGTCGAGAAGGGAATCGAGTGTCTTGCCCTTGAGATCGAGAGCGTCGATCTGCAGCCAGGTGAAAACGTCGCGGAAGAAGAGGGCTAGCTCTGCGTGGGCGGTGGAGGGGCCAAGAATCGAGAGGACGATGGCGACATAGTCATCAGTCGGGGATGCAAGAGAGGCGTCCCGGTGGAGGAGGCTAGAGTGAAGGAGGAGGAGGTCGTGAGGGTGAAGCAAGAGAGCCGAGACAACGATGTCTAGGTCGCTCTGGAGTTAGAGCTTGGAATGGAGGAGGCACCACCAACCAACGAGCAATCAGGCGGATAGGGCGGTGCCGAGGAGAAAGGGAAGGATGCGATGCATAATGAGGTCAAGGCTCTTAGCTGGAGACGAGGGGGACTGTCCGCCATCGTCATCTGGGGCAGCTATGCCGGCGGCGGGAGAGGAAGCTGGGGAGGTCATGGGCGACCTCACGGATCTCATCAAGCGCCTTCTCGCCAAGGACCCCGCCCGCCGCCTGGGGCCTCCTCTCAGACGTCATGCAGCCGCCGTTCCTACCGCCGTCGTTGGATGACCTCGAGAAGGCAGTGACGACAGTGCTCGATGAGGGACGTTCGGCGCCGTTGCTTTCGATGAGAAAGAACAAAACATATGAGGGAGGAGAGAAGAAGCATAACCATGGCATCATCTCCTTCATCCGTGGGGCCCACAGTCTTAGTTGTACGTGGCAGGCCACATATGAAGTCGTTAGACCATGCAAGTGTCGTTTACCTCCACGCCAGCTAAGTTGAGACGACGCGTGACGATTTGTTAGATGGCATAAACGGAAGTAAAACTTGTGCATTTA
This sequence comes from Canna indica, assembly GCA_034359265.1. Taxonomy (NCBI): domain Eukaryota; kingdom Viridiplantae; phylum Streptophyta; class Magnoliopsida; order Zingiberales; family Cannaceae; genus Canna; species Canna indica. The sequence goes on from CP136892.1 coordinate 22,032,466, forward strand.
CAGGCTAAATTTAAAAACGCTAGTAGAACATAAAATTTCTGCAAACCTTATGATTTTTTAGTCTATTATCACTTTTTGAAATGTCTTATACTTACTCTTGCTGAAAACTCAAAAATTTAGATTAACTACTAATTTGTCCTGGGCTTTTCGAAATGTGATAGGAATGCTCACTGCTTCCCCAAAGATAAAATTATTTCTTAGAAATTTTTTTCTTTCATTTAAGTATCTCAGATGTTCAAAATTGTGTTATTTTTAGCCAACATTTCCTTGTTTAGTGCTCTTTTACTTCCCAACAACTTTGATGTTTTCAATGGAGGTGGTTGTCACTCCCCATCTGAGGGTCGTGTGACCGGCCAGGGTCTACATACTATCATGTAGCCTACTACCTACACTGACCATCAAGAAAATCAGAACACATTGAATAAAAGAAAACACAATACAATTTTTATTTAAAATTTCAAAGTTCACAGATATATTTTTCAACCCAAAGGAGAAAAGCTAACATCGTCACAACTGGAACATTACAAGTTCAAAGTTTATTACAAGCTTTTTAAAAAAAACTATCAGTGTAGGAAAAACGACAACACAACAACTAGACTATGACTAAAGGATGCACTACAAGAAATATGGCGATTTCCGACGGTCATTATAGTCGAAAAGTGGTCGAAAGTTGGTCGGTAACAATTACTTACCGACCAAATTTCGACCGGTTACCGAGGCTAATATTTGCGTCGGTAAAACCTTGGTCGAAACGGGTACCGATAGTTTATCGACAAAAAATATTGTCGGTAATTATCGACCAAAGTTTTAATCGAAAAACTATCGGTAGTTTCTCGGTAACTACCGACAAAAGTTGTGTCGGCAGCTCCTCGATAATTACCGACTACAAATGTTGTCGAAAATTATGGTCGATAATTACCGACTACTTTCCTGACGATTTATCGACTAAATTTCATAACGTACGTATCTCCAACAATAGGTTTGTCAGTAATTTCCGACGAGATGTCGTCGAAATTTCGGCGAAAATTTTAAGATTTTTTTTTAAAATGATAATAATCTGAAATAAAAACATCACTTAGTCCTGTAATAGTAACAATTCAGTAGCATATACGACAATTTAAAACATTCCACTTTGATGTTTCAGTATTAATTAATTAATCAAACATTGCATCCCAACCATCAAAAGAAACATTTAATATCAGCCGTTCATTTCCTTGATTAAATCTCAGCCATCAAAAGAAACATTTAATCTCAACCATTAAAATGAAAACCCTCTTTACGTAACATTACATCTTCTTCTCAAATGCATGGGTTCATTCTACAACCGCCGCCTACTTACTGCAGCATGTCTTCCTCATCTCTGCGCCGCCCAGCCTCCGTCGCCGAACCGTCACCTGCCAGTACCACTACGCCTACGGAGACGGATCCAACGTCGACGGCGTCGTCTCCTCCGAGACCCTCACTTTCGCCACGACATCCGGCAGCAGCGTCACCGTAAAGAACTTTGCATTCAGCTGCAACTCACGAAGCACCGGGCTCTTCAGCAACAGAACCGGTGGGCTCGTCGGACTCGGCGGCGGACCAGCGCAGGAGCGGCTACCTTCTCCTTGATGATTTTCGAGCCCTAGCCGCCGTATGAATAGGAAGTGGTGCTGTAGCTGGGGTAGTCGTGGAGGCTGGAGGCGGGAGGCCCAGCCCGACCTCCGTAGACCTCAAGCTGCATCGGACCGTCGTTGTAGGACCTCGGTCAGTAGTCCTCCATGAGAGCGGAGCAGAACAGAGCAGAGCTAAGAAGAGCTCTCTTTGGGGAGATCCCAAGGAGGAATTAGTCGGAGGAAGCATGGACTGGGAACAGAAAGAGCAGCCACGTCGCGGTCGACTTTTGTGCGGTCAAAAACAAGGTGTGGGAGAATTCCCCTTTCTCCAGCACGACAAAGAGAGGAAGAGAAGGGAAGAGAGGGACAAACAGGTAGCTGTGGGCGACGACGAGGATGACGGATTCACCTCTTTCACCGAGACGCAGCAAAAGGAAGGAAGAAAGGACGATGAAGGAAGAGATGCAGCAAAAGGATTAGGGCATTGGCAAAGAAGTCATGTTGACTTCTTAAAAAAAAGAGCAGGAGGCGGGAAATCTCCCGCCTCCTACGGCATGCGCGCTCGCCCTCCTACCCACGCCGATTTTAATTTTTTTTGAAAATTAATTTATAATTTTCCGACTCATTTTGGTCGGAAATTTTTGTCGGTAACTATTTTCGACGCAAAGAGTCGTCGAAAATCTAACGAAAATTTTCGACGACATCTTCTCGTCGAAAGTTGTGGTCGATAAATCCATAACTTTAACAAAAATTTTCGACGATGGATTTTCGTCGGAAATTGTGGTCGATAAGTTCAGTATAAAAATATGTCATTAATATTTCCGACGAACTTGCGAGTACAAAGTTTGTCGAAAATTATTTTCGACCAAATTTTCGACGAAAATTCATCGATAATAATATGATAATTTTTCGACACATTTTGGTCGAAAAGTTTTGTCGGTAACTCTTTCCGACGCTATGGGTCGTCGGAAATATAACGAAAATTTTTGACCACACCTTCTCGTCGGAAGTTGTGGTCGATAAATCTAAATTTTCTTGTAGTGATGCCGCTACGAGATTTGGCACCACCGCCTGACCTCCAGCTGCACCATGACGACAAGCCTCAAATCACTGATCATGCTCTGCAAAACAAAAAGAAACAAACCGTGAATCCACTTGGGACTCAGTGAGCGATTCTTCTGAACCTCCACATAATCCTCAATTAGGCATGCATAAACATGTAAGGCAACATAGTATATAGACAGGGAGGTAAGTTACTTTTGATATAACTACCGACACCATGGATCATTTTGTATAGACCATATATGAGATAAACTTGTCATAACGGCCTGATAAAGTCACTTGGCATCCAGCCCTTAGAGCTTACTTATGGTCTAGAATTTCCGAATATACTCGGCCCTACCATAAAAGGTAGAATCATACTAGCCGCTCGGGCTACACCATATCAAGATGAAGTCAAGAAATCCCGGGCCATCAAATAGGATGGTCTACTAGTCTCTGGACACCGTCTGGGGTAGGGATAGCTAGTCCCACCCAACTGGGGTCTGATACCTAGCGGGCCCACTAGTGCATCTCAAGACCCAATCACTGGCCGAGTCAAGCATTGGTCATTTCTGACCGCCCATGCTTCTCGGCAGACCATCGCAAGCACATCACACAATCAAGATGTCCTAGAGTTTCCTTATATACACTTCGGGCAATTGCCCGTAACTGGCTCCAATCCAGCCTGCAGGGTCAATAATTCAATGTTATCCTTTCGAAAATGTGTACAACTAATAATTCTAGGTTTTCAATTATGAATACAAGAAGTCCTAGAAGTTGTGTCATTTCATAGTTAAGTTTCCATATCTAATATGCACCTTGCAAAGTCCTACATGTTATCTAGAGTTATACGCTACCTTGGGTGAAGAATTTTGTGAACCGAACTTGGAATTTCACCCATTAACATTCCCGGACAGCATATATACATAAAAGAAATGTAAATATAATTCACAACAACTACCATGTATAACTACGAGATTCAATGATAAACATTTATATACTGCATTTAGAATTAAATTCAATATGAAACAACTTATCTAGCATGGTAGGATAGCAATGAATTCAACAAGGCATGTACTATTAAGCATGGTAAAAATATCACATCATTTCAATAATTTAAGGAGGATTGATCTAAGGATGGCCGTCATACTATTATTCCTAAAATCACACACATCAATAAAATAACTTTCTATAGTTAGAGTCTTTCCTATGTGTCATCATGTCTCTATTGTTTGAGTACTCTAACTATGGAATTTACCATCTAAAGCTCACCCTCTCCCTCCCCCTAGTCTCGGCCGAGCCTTGAGCATGGTGAACCTAGCTCGGCCGTGCCTCTTAGGGTAGAAAGGGAAGAGGAGGATTAACCCCAACCCTAATTCATTGTCTCCGCTATATCCTAGTTGCGCTTTGACCAATTTACCCCTCCCCTTATACTCGGCTGAGCCTTGATCATGGAACTTTGAGGTTGCTCGGTCGAACCTATAGGCCTAGGGAAGATGAGTTCCATCAACACTTGCTAACAACAACTATGAACACACTATTCATGAAATTAAGATCATCCGAGGGCTCTACTTCCGTCGAGAGAATTGGGGAAAATTTTGGTATGACATTTCCCCTTTCCCTTGGTTCGGCAGCCCTATTACTCAAAGAATCGACGAGAAACCACGACGATCCGACAATAATCAATGAAAAATAGCGAATAAACAATCCCGATACCTAGGATCGACGAAAACTCGCGAGAAAATGAAGCCTAGCAAATCTAGGGGTTTGGCTACCCGCCTCCCCCAATCCACTGGATTCAACCGCTCACCTTTGCTTGAGGAAGATGAAGGATCGGACGTTGATGACCTCGAATCTTTCGGCGACGACGCGAATCCCGGATCGACCAAGATCTCTCCTCCTTGTTCATTCTCCCCCTCTCCCTATGCGCTGCCCTGTGCGGCTCCTTGATGAGTCTCACGGCAGCTATGATGAGGGATTTTATTCCCTCATCGAACATGCCTTAATTACCCTTACAACTTAATACTGACTCGACTTAGCCCGAGTTCGACTTGGGTTCCGACTCTATCCGTAACACGAGTCGATCTAAACTCGATTAAGGTATAAATGCATAAAAGGAAAGAGTCATTTAACCAATTTAACTTCATACATCATTAGTCGAGTCATACCTTCTACTCGAGGCGATTCCGAGGCTCGATTTGACTAACTCCGGGTCCGGCGCGCTGCACAAAAATAGATTTTTATATTAGGAAAAAAAAATTTCGGGTCTTACAACCTTTCCCCCTTAAGGGAAATTCGTCATCGAATTTAATTGAATGACAAGGACTTACCGGCTCTTCAAATAAGGAATGGTAGCACTCTCTCATGTCTTGCTCTACCTCCTAAGTGGCCTCTTGCCCGGAATGGTGCTCCCATCTAACTTTCACCAGGGGAATTTCTTTGGATCTTAGATTCCTAACTTGGCGGTCAAGGATCTCTACCGGCCTTTCCTCGAATGAGACAATCGAATCTACCTCAATTGAAGAAGGTTCGATCACATGCGAATCATCATTTACATATCTCCGAAGCATGGATACATGGAAGACCGAGTGCACTCTGCTCAGGCTAGGAGGCAAAGCCAGCTCATAAGCCACTCCGCCCCTCCGCTTGAGAATAGGGAAAGGCCCAATGAACCTAGGGCTCAACTTTCCCTTCTTCCTAAACGGATCACCCCTTTCATAGGGGAGACCTTCAGGAACACCAAATCGCCCTCGGCGAATTCCAATTCTCTGGCCTTCTTATCGGCATATATTTTCTATCGACTCTAGGCCGCCAGCAATATTTCCTTTATGGTTTTCACCTTCTCTACCGCCTCCTCCATCAGATCAGGACCCGCCATGAGTGATTCCCCGACCTCAAATCAACCCACCAGAGACCTACACCATCGCCCATACAAGGCCTCGAAGGGAGCCATGCCAATGCTACTGTCATAGCTATTGTGTTGTAGGCAAATTCTATCAGTGGCAGGTGTTTTTCCCAGCCATCGGCCATATCTAGGACGCATGCTCTCAGCATATCCTCCAAGATTTGAATAGTCTTCTCTAACTGCCCGTCAGTCTGCGGATGGAAAGCTGTGCTGAAACGCACCTGGGTACCTAAGGCTTCTTGGAAGAACTGCCAAAACTGGGCTGTGAACTAGGTACTGCGATCGGATATAATCATCACAGGGTACCATGGTATGCCACAATCTTGTCCAGAAATAGTTTGGCATACTGTTCCGCAGAAAAGGTAGTCTTCATTGGAATGAAGTGCGCGGTCTTGGTTAATCGGTCCACTACCACCCAAATAGAGTCAAAACCGCCTTTTGACTTAGGCAACCCAGTCACTAGGTCCATGGTGATTTTCTTCCACTTTCACTCGGGCACCTCGAGGTTTTGCAGTAGTCCCGCGGGCTTGAGGTGTTCGGCCCTCACCTGCTGGTAGACTAGACATTTGAATACAAACTCTGCTATCTCTCTTTTCATACCCTTCCACCAGTAATGCTGCCTTAAATCTCGGTACATCTTGGTGGGCTCCGGATGCATCGTATAAATGGAACGATGACCCAACTCCAGGACTTGCCTGCGCACCTCTGCCATATCTAGCACTACGATTCGGTCCTTGAACCTCAGTACACCCTCTGAGTCCAATCAGAATCCGTTCTCTGCATCGCCTCTTTGCACTAGATCCTTGGTCAGCGCACAAAAGGCATCCTCCTCTTGCACGGCACGCAACATGTCCACGGGTGTGGATTGTACCCGCAGGTGTGACACCAAGGCACCTGAAGATGACACTGATAAGGTTGTACCCCCATCTAGGCACAGTGCCAACTCTCGAGCTAGAGGCCTCCGCTTAATTTCCAAATGAGCCAAACTGCCCATGGATTTTTTGCTTAGCGCATCTGCCACCACATTTGCTTTCCCTAGATGATACATAATGGTGCAATCATAATCCTTTAGAAGCTCCAGTCACCTCATTTGTCTGAGGTTCAGCTCCTTTTGGGTAAGCAAGTACTGAAGGCTTTTGTGATCCGTGTAGATCTCGCAAGTCTCCCCATACAGGTAGTGCCGCCAGAGCTTCAGTGCAAAAACCACTGCTGCTAGCTCTAGGTCGTGCGTCGGATAGTTCCTTTCATGAACTTTCAGCTGGCGGGACGTATAGGCTATGACTTTGCAAAACTGCATCAGAACGCAGCCCAGGCCAACCCGAGAGGCATCACAGTAGACTATAAACTCTAATGAGCCGGAAGGTACAACCAACACAGGTGCAGATGTCAAACATTCCTTGAGCTTCTGAAAGCTCGCCTCACACTTGTCGTCTCAAATGAACCTGACCTTTTTCTCACTCCACCAAGTCAAAGGGGCTGCAAATCTGGAGAAGTTCTCCACGAACTTTCGATTATACCCGGCCAAACTAAGAAAACTGCAAATTTCAGTCACGCTAGTTGGCCGCCTCTAGTTCTGCACCACTTCCACCTTTGCAGGATCTACCCTTATCTCTTCCTTGGACACTACATGGCCTAGGATCCCTACACTTTCCAACCAGAATTCACACTTAGAAAATTTTGCAAACAATCGGTGCTCTCTGAGGGTTTCTAGGACCATCCTCAGGTGCTTGGAGTGCTTCTCCTCACTCTTGGAGTAGGATGTCGTCAATGAAGACGATCATAAAGCTGTCCAGGTACTCCTTAAATACTCTGTTCATTAGGTCCATAAAGGCAGTAGGTGTATTGGTTAGACCAAAGGACATCACTAGGAACTCGTAGTGACCATAGAGAGTCCTAAAGGCCATCTTAGGCACACCGTAGTCTTGGATTCTCAGCTGATGGTATTCGGACCTTAAGTCTATCTTCAAAAACCATTGTGCCCCCTGCAGCTGGTCAAACAAATCGTCTATCCTTGGTAGTGGGTAACGATTCTTGACTGCCAGATCCCTACGGCCGAAATTTCTTCTTGGCTGGCCCATCACTCCTTTCAAACGACACCAAGGCTTCTTTTTGAAGGGCTTCATCCACTACCCGAGCCATAGTGGAATCCTCGGTGTAGTGGATGAGCCTGCCGATCTGTGGCCTCAGACCTGCCATGAACCTCTTGACCCTAGTGATCTCAGATGCCAATAGGGTCAGATGATATTTGGAAAGACAGTTGAATTCCATCTCATATTCTGATACCGACATGCCTCCAGACTGACGCAGCATCTCGAAGTCACGGGTGCGTTTGTCGCGAACACTCATTGGTAAGTACTGCTCCTCCACAGCCGCCCTGAATTCCACCCACGTAGGAGACGGTGCGCCTGCTGCCCTGCGGGCCCTCCAAGTGTGCAACCAGACTTTTGTCGGTCCCCTCATCTGAAGTCCGACCATACGAGCCACTGCCTGCGATGAGCACCCCAGCTCCATGCATAACTCGTAGCAATCCCCCAAAAACTCAATCACTTCCACCTGCCGGTCTGTTCCGGTGAACTCTGGTGGCTTCAGCGTGACGAAGTTTGCATAGGTTGGGGCTCCTGGTGTCCTGACCACGGGTGCTACAGTCTCGACCACCTCCGGTACCACTAGGACTACGGGCACTAGCTGCGGCGGTGGCTGCTGCTGCTGCTACATCTCCTGTCTCAGTTCTTGCTCCCGGCCTGAGGAGTGCCTCAGCTAGCTGAGTTACTTGAGCCTACAATTAAGCAACTATCGACTCTTGCCCTTGATCCTCAGACTGCTCCCTATCTCTGCCCCGGGCCCGACCTCAGCCTCAACCCCGGCCTCGATGCTCTGTCGAGTTACTGGCGCTGCCGCTCAGTGCAGCATTAGGATCCTCCATTGCACTATCACAGAAAAGAAAAATTGCCTGTCACAAAATAAATTCTTAACATAAGCTTTTAAAAAATTTACTAACCGCAAGGTGCGCTGAGTGCAGTCGTGGTCGTCCGATCTCGTAGAATGACTATACCGTATGTCGACATGCTAGCATATGTCTCATACGGTACCCAACACTTAGTCATAGTCAAGACCTAACATTAGGCTCTGGTACCAACTTTGTCACACCCCATCTGAGGGTCGTGTGATCGGCCAGGGTCTACATACTACCCTGTAGCCTACTACCTACACCGACCATCAAGAAAACCAGAACACGAATAAAAGAAAACACAATGCAATTTTTATTTAAATTTTCAAAGTTCACAAATATGTTTTTCAAACCAAAGGAGAAAAACTAACATCATCACAACTAGAACATCTCAAGTTCAAAGTTTATTACGAGCTTTAAAAAAAAACAATAACTGTCAGTGTAGGAAAAACGACAACACAACAACTGGACTATGACTAAAGGACGCCACTACGAGATTTGGCACCATCGCCTGCCCTCCAACTGCACCATGTCAACAAGCCTCAAATCACTGATCATGCTCTGCAAAACAAAAAGAAACAAACCATGAGTCCACTTGGGATTCAGTGAGCGATTCTTCCGAACCTCCACATAATCCTCATTTAGGCATGCATAAACATGTAAGACAACATAGTATATAGACAGGGAGGTAAGTTACTTTTCATATAACTACTGACACCATGGGTCGTTCTGTATAGACCATATATGAGAGAAACCTGCCATCACAGCCTAATTAAGCCACTTGGAATCCAGCCCTTAGGGCTTACTTATGGTCTAGAATTTCTGAATATACCCAGCCCTACCATACAAGGTTGAATCACACTGGCCGCTCGTGCCACACCTTATCAAGATGAAGTCAAGAAATCTCGGGCCATCGACTAGGATGGTCTACTAGTCTCCGGACACCGTTTGGGGTGGGGATAGCTAGTCCCACCCAACTGGGGTCTGATACCTAGCGAGCCCGCTGGTGCATCTCAAGATCCAATCACTGCCCGAGTCAAGCATTGGTCATTTTCGACCGCCCATGCTTCTCGGCAGACCATCGCAAGCACATCACACAATCAAGATGTCCTAGAGTTTCCTTATATACACTTCAGGCAGTTGCTCGTAACCGGCCCCAATCCGGCCTGTAGGGTCAACAATTCAATGTCACCCTTCCGAAAATGTGTACAACTAATAATTCTAGGTTTCCAATTATGAATACAAGAAGTCCTAGAAATTGTGTTATTTCATAGTTAAGTTTTCTTATCTAATATGTACCTTGCAAAGTCCTACATGTTATCTAGCGTCATACGCTACCTTGGGTGAAGAATTTTGTGAACCGAACTTGGAATTTCACCCATTAACATTTCTGGACATCATATATACATAAAAGAAATGTAAATATAATTCACAACAACTACCATTTATAACTACGAGATTCAACGATAAACATTCATATACTGCATTTAGAATTAAATTCAATATGAAACAACTTATCTAGCAAGGTAGGATAGCAATGAATTCAACAAGGCATGTACTATTAAGCATCGTAAAAATATCACATCATTTCAAAAATTTAAGATGGAATGATATAAGGATGGTTGCTATACTATCATTCCTAAAATCACACACATCAATAAAATAGCTTTCTATAGTTATGAGTCTTTCCTATGTGTCATCATGTCTCTATTGTTTGAGTACACTAACTATGGAATTTACCATCTAAAGCTCACCCTCTCCCTCATTCATTGAGCAAGGTGAACCTTGCTCGGCCATGCCTCTTAGGGTAGAAAGGGAAGAGGAGGATTAACCCCAACCCTAATTCATTGTCTCCGCTATATCCTAGTTGCGCTTTGACCAATTTACCCTTCCCCCTATACTTGGTCGAGCCTTGATCATGGAACTTTGAGGTTGCTCGGCCGAACCTATAGGCCTTAGGGAAGATGAGTTCCATCAACACTTGCAAACAACAACTATGAACACACTATTCATGAAATTAAGATCATTTGAGGGCTCTACTTTCGTCAAGGGAATTGGAAATTTTTTTTGCATAACCTTTTCCCTTTTCCCTTGGTTCGGCAGCCCTATTACTCAAAGAATCGACGAGGAACCACGACAATCTGACAATAATAAATGAAAAACAACGAATAAACAATCCCGATACCAAGGATCGATGAAAACTCGCGAGAAAATGAAGCCTATCAAATCTAGGGGTTCGGCTACTCGCCTCCCCCAATCCACCGGATTCAACCGCTCACCTTTGCTTGAGGAAGATGAAGGATTGAACGTTGATGACCTCAAATCTTTCGACGACGACGCGAATCCCGAATCGACCAAGATCTCTCCTCCTTGCTCCTTCCCCCCCTCTCCCTATGCGCTGCCTTGTGCGGCTCCTAGATGAGTCGCACGGCAGCCATGATGAGGGATTTTATTCCCTCATCTGACATGCCTTAATTGCCCTTACAACTTAATACTGACTCGACTCAGCCCGAGTTCAACTTGGATTCTGACTCTATCCGTAACACGAGTCTATCTAAACTCGATTAAGGTATAGATGCATAAAAGGAAAGAGTCATTTAACCAATTTAACTTCATACATCGTTAGTCGAGTCATACCTTCTACTCGAGGCGATTCCGAGGCTCGACTTGACTAACCCTGGGTCCGGCGCGCTGCACCAAAATGGATTTTTGTATTAGGAAAAAAAATTCCAGGTCTTACAGTGGCTTTGTTTGACTCTCACCAAAATTGGAAGTACAAGTCTAAAACATCGAAAATCCGATTAACTAGAAAATCGTTTTGAAACCAAATCGATTTTTTCGATTAATCAATTCGGCAGTTTCGGTTTTTATTTTCTAAATTTTTGATTTTCGGTTTCGGTTTCGGTTTTTAAGTACTTGTCAATCGTTAGTCAATGATTAACCGGTTCATATATATATTATTTATTTTTTTGCACCCCTAACTTTTTATATATTTTTCTCTCTAAAACTTATATAAAATAATACATTAAAGTATATTTAAATTATATTTCATTCTCCAAAATTTGTCCAATCATATATATTTTTTAAATATGAATAAATATTATGATATATAAGTCTCTAAAATATTATAATATATATTTTTACTTAACAAAGATCGATCTGAATATCATGTTGAACATATCCAATTCTTGCAATTGTTTGTGAGGATGTTATCTTTCTTTTGACTTTTATTTATAAGTATTATGTTTAATTTGTATTTTTTTATTTTGAAGTACTTTCAACTATTAAAATTGATTTTGAAATGTTAACTGAAGTTAATGGACTGATTTATGGTTAATGATTTTAAAAAACCGATGTTATCGGATCGATTTAAAAATTTGTTAATGAATCGATTAATCGGTTCATGCTCACCCCTAGAAAGCTCGCTACTACCCCAAACATAAAATTATTTCTTAGAATTTTTTTCTTTTATTTAAGTATCTCAAATGTTAAAAATTGTGTTATCTGTAGCCCACGTCTCCTTGTTTAGTGCTCTTTTACTTCCCAATAATTTTGATGTTTTCAATAGAGGTAAATGGAATTCTGTAGTTGGCTTTTGTTTGACTCTCACCAAAATTGGAATTGGAAGTCTAAGGCCATTTTCTAGCACCTCTTGGTACATATGACGTGTTAGGAATAGTAAATTAAATTGTGACTGGCTGCCTACCTTAAGCAATATGATATTTAAAGTTCAGCCATTTTATACAAAAATTTGCTACTTTTAAAGTAACCCAGAGAGAAGTACATTCCGTCCCTAAGGGTGCAATGACTCCGACCATCGGAATTCCATTGCCTTCTTGCGTCTTCCCCGACGTGGGTTATCGGTGTCTGCAGTAGAATGGAGAGTTCAATCGTTCATCCTCCCCGATTAAGCACCAATGCTATAGTCCATCACATGCAGACAACGACGAAAAGACATAATTGTCTTTGATAAGAAGAACTCGCTCCAGACAAAGGGTATGCAACGATGAAAAATTGTAAACATAAATTTAACCCTATGCCAAGAATTTTAAATGTCATGATCATTGAGAAAAACGATAGCTTAAGCATACCTAAATTCATCACCGAAATCTAGGAGACAAAGTGCAACCTTTTAAGTCAACGCACAAAATCTTAACGTCGTTATCTGATTAATGGAAACTCGGAGAGAGGAATAATGTGTGTGACCCAGAGACCATAACTCTTCTATTTATAGCGAAAACCTAAGGTCGTGACAATTTCCGGTTTCGATAATCATAAAACCAAAAATTACCCCTAATGGTATTTACGCAATAAATCTCATATTTTGAGAGATGTCGCAGGCCATAAATTAAAATTAATTTGATCACTTTAAATTTGGATTGCTCAATTTGATAGCGACAAATGCATGTCCATTAATACGCATTGGTCCACATCAAATTATTAAATAAATAATTCAACAATCGCCCACTTGGGCCAACAAATGTATCATCGTATGACTGTGCATGATAAAATAACTTTATGAGCTCGACATCGCAATCATTATCAATCATCTCCAACAATCTGGCCCATCGATCATACCAACATAGAACCAAAGCGACTTTTTCACAAGTATCGTGACTAATCCACCAATGATCACAATATTAATACTTTCGACGACATAGATCAAATATTGGTGCACAACATGAAAATTACATGCAATGTGATCTAAACATGCCTATTTTCAACTGATCATATTATATTATTTACTGAGAGCAAAACAAAACATTCAAAGTGTAAAAGAATAAAACTTTATTCTGCAAAAAAATTTGTCCATCATATCAATACATGATGTAACACCCAAATGAGCAACATACTCATGAAAGATCATGTGTGGTAAGCCTTTAGTAAGCGGATCCGTCCTCATGGAAGATGTACCTATGTGCTTTGTACATAACTGATCACTTTGAATTCTTTCTTTAACAACTAGGAATTTAATGTCAATATGCTTTGATTTAGAATAACTCATATTGTTATTGAAATATAGCATTACCGACTTGTTGTCACAGAATAACTTTAGCAGTCTTTAAATGTCATCCACAATGCGCAACCCAGTGACAAAATTTTACAGCCATATCCCATGATTTGATGTCTCTTAACAAGCTATGAATTTTGCTTCCATAGTTGAAGCTGCAATGAGTGTCTGCTTAGCATTCCTCCAAGAAATAGCTCTGCCGGATAGTAGATAAACATAAATTGAAGTGGATCTTCGACTGACTTGGCATCTAACAAAATCAAAATTAAAATACTCAATGATCTCCAACTAATCTAATTTTTTGTAGGTAAGTATATAATGCTTTGTTCTCTGTAGATACCACATAACTCGTTTGACTACTTTCTAATGATCAATTCCGGAATTACCTAGATATCTAACCCAACATCCCTACTGTTGGCCTAAGATTTCCAACATAGATCTTAATATCAGTTTGATGATAACAAACATGGAACTAATGTTTTCATGAAGAAATATTTTCAGGTTTCAAGTCGGTTAGCGCACGACGTCCCCAATCGGAAAAATCGAAGAAATCGACAAGTATGTTCATCGATGCTTGAATTTCATCGAGGAGTATGAGTCTAGGTCTAGAGTGTCTAGATTTATGTATATCCTCTAGTTGATGCATAATAACTCAAAAACCGAAACCTGAACCCCAAAATATGAAAACTCGAAAAATAAAAAAAAAATGGCCCAGAAATTCTCAAAGCCTAGGGAGCTCCTTGGAGGGCTATATGACTTAGACATTTTCTTGGCACCAAAAGTCCCAGTAATTGTTCCTTAGGAAGAAACAAGTTAACAACCTATTTTTAAGGATTTTTTGGAAATCTTTTACCTATCCATATTTGACCCGGGAGATTATAAAATTTCTAGTTTTCGTAAATTTGTACTAGACACCAAAAGGTAGATTTTGATTCTTAAGGATTTTAAATTTTTAAATATTTTTATTGAATCCAAATGGGGGTAATCCTTATTTAACATTTACGTTTTAAAGTTAATATCTTAAAGTTAAGAAATATTAAATAAGACTAGTGAAGAATCAACAAACTAGAAAAATTAGCAAACTACCCAACCTGCCAATTTCAATTGAATCTCGGTCAATCCTCGGCCGACCGAATTTTCCAACAGGTCTATTTAGATCCGTTGAACGACTCTTTTTAAGCCTCTATCCTTAGGGTCTCTATAAATACTCCCAACAGAGCCTTCCTTACCTGTCTAATGATCTATTGAGCCATTCTAACATTATTTGCAATTTTTTCTTGAGCCATTCTTGAGCAAACCCTAGTTTCATGGAGAAACCTTGATTTTGCCTTCATTCTCCATTGATTCATCATCAAAAGACATCAAGAGGACTAAGAATCTTGTGTTGGAGCTAAGTATTTGTGTTGTTATATTTATAGCTCCATTTACTTGTACTTTAAGCTTGTTTTCATTGAGTTGTAGCTTTGGTTTGAAGGTATAGGTGATACACCTTGTTTACTTTGTAATTGAGTGTCACTACTAGAAAAATAGGCATCAGCAACGGCTGATGCCGTTGCTGAGCCGTTGCTGAAGAGCATCAGCAACGGCCGAGCCGTTGCAATGGAGCCGTGGTAGAAAATCGCGTTGATGATAACTTAGCAACGGATCCGCAACGGCTGCTCGGGTCGTTGCTAAAAATATTATCAGCAACGGTTTTGCCACGGACTCGGAGCCGTTGCGGATAACATTAATAGCAACGGCCGCTGAGTCCGTAGCAACGCCGTTAGTAAAATCTCGTCGCTAAGCCGTTGCTGTAGGTCATCAGCAACGGCTTTCGATACACTTTTAACAACGGCTTTCCCACGGACGGCCGTGGGAAAGCCGTTGCTGATGATGTGAGAAAAAATTTAAAATTTAAAATTTCCATTGATACATTGATACATTATCTGATACATAACTCACACACCCATACACTCATACACACATTCATTCACACATCACAAATACACCAAGATATACATCAAAACAATTATATTTATATTGATAATTATCCACAATAGTATAAAAACTATTCAAATGCATAATTGAAGTATCAATATCCAAATAAAATAAATTAAACAAGTCCAATATCTCAGTAACAAAGTCAATATAAAAAAATCTCACGATGACGATGGAGGATGGTCTGGATCATATGGCGGGGTCTGAAGTGCTTGAGTGTACACCGGCATGGACTGACTCGAGGACGATGGATTAGATGATGCCGAAGAGATGCCTGCTTCGAGATGACCTGACATGTTGCGTAGCATAGCTTGTATATCCGCCATCATCTGACTCTGGCGCTCCATTATCTCAGTCTGACGCGCGACCGTGTCCTCTAGAGTCCTTATTCTGCTACTATGATCATAACTGGATCTAGAGGTGGACGGCCGCTCACCAGCGACCGGAGGGGTCGGTGCCCCAAGTGGTTGTAGTACGGCTCGCGCATGACCACTATCTGCGAAGCCATATACGCGGCCATGGTCCCAGCCACCTGCGGCCTCGACCCACGTTGCTGTGTCAAAGTCCTCGGGGGTACCCCCGCGCTGCACCACCGTCTGGCTGTAGGTCTCCTACTCGAGTTTGATTTTTTGTTTAATATTTATCATAAAACTTAAATTATAAATATATAATGAATAATTTAAACAAATATATAGTTACCATAATGTATGCAGCGCGGTTGTCGATGTACTCCCCCGTCCCATGTGCTCGACGGTGAGTCCGCTCAAAGACCGCCATTGGGGAGGGTCGCTGGACAGTCCCGTCATCCGACACCGTCGTCTACATTTACAAAACAAATACATTAATTAGTACACATAGTAACAAATAAAATATATAATTAAAAGATATACTTACCATACGTTCGCGTGCACTGCAAATGCAACAGAGCCACCGGTGTGACGCGCTGCTCCCTCCGACATGCGATTTCTAGTCGCATTTCGAGAAACCTCCTGCCATCGATCCGTCGACCATATTCCCACGAGCTGGTCCCATATATCCGGAGTAATCCAATCGGGGCCATATCCCCGAGTCTCCGCGATGTTAGTGGTCCCAGCTCGGGCCATCGCCTGGGACCGAGCCTGCCCCAGCTGCCCGTTGTACCTTGCCCGAGAAATAGCCTCCCAAGCAGCGTAAATGAAGGGCCTTTGGTCCTCGGCCCATGTATAGCGAGCCTGCAAAATAATTATATCAGTACCAATATTAATCATCATGCATAAAAAAATAATAATAATACGTGCCTCAAACTCGCGCCATAACATGTCGACATGCTCGCTAGGCACGTGAGACCACGTAGGCCATGCCCCGTGCATGTATCGTCGAATAGTAGAAGAAATGCTCCTCGGCACTTCTTCTTGCTCGAACCTGCACAACAAAAATAAATTTTAATATTATATTATGATATAATGAATTTGTAATGATTCATAATTCATGATATATTACCGCTCCCCAATCACGCTAATCAATCTACGTGACTCTGTGGCTGGTGGAGGATGCCACATGTGCGGCCCGCGTGGCCGCCTGCGTTTGGATGTACTAGCCTCGGCATGAGGATCAGCAACAGGAGGATCAGCAGCATGAGTAAGTGTAGGAGTCTCACCGATCGGAGACTCCGAAGCTCTCATGCGTCGATAACCACGACCAGACATATCTGTCGAACAGACATATAATCCGATTATTGTATAAATAGTAGAGATATATTTAATAAAATATATACTTTATAATTATTCCTCATCATCTGAATAATAGTCTTCGAATTCTTCCTCTTCTTCATCTTCTTCATCTCCAGCTTCCTCAATTTCATGATCGTCATCATCAGCATATTCAACTTCTAATTGAATTGACGTTGTGTCTGCATCCTCGAGTATTGGAATAATACGATCTACAGCAGGAGGATCATCTTCTTGATAGAAACCATGTGTCATATCAGGTATCAGCTCATTTTCTCCTACTATCGGATCAATTTTTTCTCTACCTTTTGTCTTACAGACTACACGCCAATCTGCTCTATCTTTGTTTCGAGCCGGATATTTCGCGTAATATACTTGTTCGACTTGTGATGCCAATATAAAAGGCTCATTTGCTGCCAATTTAGATTTGTAATTAACCTCAACAAGTTTGTATTTTGGATGAACTTTCATGCCCCTTTCTGTTGTATCGAACCAATGACATCTAAATAGAATAACTGATTTCAAGTCGAAGTAGTGCAACTCTATCACTTCTTCCACCAGTCCATAAAAATCTATATCATATTCAACATAGGTTGTCCCTTTCACACAGACCCCAGCATTCATCGTCTTCTTTGCAAATGAATATTCAACCGTGTGAAATTTATACCCATTAACAAAATATCCGCTATAGCACGACACAAGTCGCGACGGTCCACTAACAAACTCAATTATTCTTTCATCTATTTCAGCTCTGTGATCTTTGCTGTAAGTCTGAATCCAAGTAGGGAAATCACGATTCCGTAATCTCTCTAATTCTTCATCATTGTGAATAGAGTATTTTTGCACCATCTCAATGTCAAATATTTCAATGAATTGTTCAATCTCTGGACAATGAGTAATACATACAAGTGTGCCAAATGATACTATTCCTCGCTTAAGTGTCGAGATGGACGAGAACCAAAAGCACGACCAGAGTGACAAAATATATTTAAACGTCCATCTGAATGTCGAACACCCCCATCGTCGTTACGTGGAAGACGATCAAATCTTGTCTGTACTATTGATTCAAAGTAAAATGAGCAGGATGTTGAAATTTCTTGGATATTGATCCTTCAACAGCTGCGGTGTTCTTTACTTTTTTCTTCAGACGATTCATGTATCTTTCAAATAAGTACATCCACCGATATTGAACGGGGCCACCAACTCGTGCCTCGTATGCCAAGTGTATCGGTAGATGCTCCATCGAGTCAAAAAATGTAGGAGGGAAAAACTGCTCCAGCTTGCATATGATTTCAACAATATTATTTTCAAATGTTGACATATCTTCGACTCGAAGGACATTTGCACAGATGTTTCTAAAAAACATACTTAATTCAGTCAACAGGCCCCAAATATTATCAGGTAGAAGATCTCGAAATACGATCGGAAGTAATCTCTGCATGAATACATGACAATCATGGCTCTTCATATATCCCTGATATTTTTCAATCATCGACGTTCACACATCGAGATAAGTTTGAAGCATATTCATCGGGTAATCTGAGTTCTTTTACCCATTGACAAACATCTTTGATCTGTTGTTTATTTAACACATATAGGGCCTTCGGTTTCAGATATCGTCCGTTGATCTTTTGTAACTCCAACTCTGGTCTTTTACAAAGTATTTTCATATCATGTCGGGCTTTGACATTATCTTTAGTTTTTTCAGAAATATCCATCAAAGTGTTAAAAATATTATCAAACACATTTTTTTCAATGTGCATGACATCTAAATTATGTCGAATCAATAATGAACTCCAATAGGGCAATTCCCAAAAGATATTTTTTTTCACCCAGTTATGTGTTTGGCCAAAACCTGACACTCTTTCATTGCGACCAAATACTATATCTGGAAGTGCTGAAACACGTGCTAACATTTATTCATCAGACAACATCGATGGTGGCCCATCTCTTTCGACTCTGCCCTTAGTAAATTTATTACGATTCCTTCGATACTGATGATTAACCGGTAGGAATTGACGATGACAATCAAAGAATGAGATTTTTCGTCCGTTTTAAAGACTGATTGATTTAGAGTGTTCCATACAATACAGACAAGAGAGTCGGCCGTGAGTGCTCCAACCAGACAACATGCCGTACGCCGGGAAATCATTGATTGTCCACAAGACCGCGGCCTTTAAATTGAAGTTTTGCTTCCGATGACAATCATAAGTGACAGCTCCCTCAGTCCACAATATTTTCAATTCATCTATCAAGGGTCTGAGAAATATGTCAATTTCTTTTCGCGGACCCTTAGGACCCGGAATAATCATCGAAAGATAAATAAATTCATCTTTCATGCACATTGACGGTGGCAAATTATAAACTGTCAGCAGCACTGGCCAAACTGAATAAAGAGTTGCAGAATGTCCAAACGAATTAAAACCATCTATGCACAATCCCAATCTGATATTTCTAGTATCCCTAGCAAATGAAGGATAACATGTATCCAAATGTTTCCATGCTTCATTGTCGGATGGATGAGTCATTACTGTATCATCACGACTTCTTGCATGCCAACTCATGTAGGGGGCTGTCTTTTCCGACATGAATAATTTTTGAAGCCTCGGTGTTAGTGGAAAATACCGAAGCACCTTAAACGGGATATTTTTTTATCAGACCGATTTCTTCTCCTTCTAACGAGGATGTTGACATACAGGGCATTTATCCAACTGCACATTTTCTTTATAATATAAAATGCAGTTATTTTGGAACGCGTGTATTTTTTCGTACCCAAGCCCCAATTTTCTCATTAGCTTTTTAGTCTTATAAAAAGTTGGCTCAAACTTGTTATCAGTAGGCAGCATTCCATTAATCAATCCAGCAATCCGATCATACGCAACTCCGCTGATATTACAATCGGCCTTGATGTTTAAGAGCTGTGTCATTGCTGAAAACCTAGTGTATTTAGGACAATTCTCATACAAAGGTTCATCGGCAGCTTTCAACATCTCGTAAAATTCTGCAGCTTCTTTATTCGGCAATTCAATCTCTACCGCAGTTTGTACTTCTGTGATATCAACCGCTGTAGTATCTGGTGGGACTGATGTCTGAAGAACTGGCCCATCAACATTATCATTCAGGTGGAATTGACCCCCAAGACTATCAAGTATCATAGTTCTATAGGGATTACATTGACTGGATGAAGAAGCACCAGCAGAGGAAGATTCACCATATGTCTGAACGACAGGATTGCTCGACGTCCCGACTTCGCGTGACTCCCCGTGACAAGTCCATAGAAAATATCTTGGTGCAAATCCTTTGCTATATAGATGCAGAGTGACAGTCTCCCGATCCAAAAATCGTCCATTCGAACAAATGCGGCACGGACATCGGATTTGATCACCGGTGCTAATGAAATTCCGATTCGAATAGGCGAAATTTAGGAAGTACGTTACGCCTAATCGAAACTCATTCATTAAAGCTCCACGATCAAGACGTCGGTACATCCAACTTCGATCAGCCGACATGATTTTGTCAATCAATGACAATTTCTTTGGTTAATGTATTTAGGTGAGATTGTCCTATTCCATTCGGGATTTATGTTATTTATATTGCACTAAGTACTTATTTTAACCGCTAACTTCATTCTAAATTTCGGCAGTATCTCCCTACAGTTCTCCGAATACGCATATCATCTTGGCGCGTATCGGAGAACAAGAGAGATGTTGCCGAAATTTAGAATAATTAGTTATCAGTTAAAATAAAAATGTAAGTGCAGTACAAATAACTATATTCCTAAATTGTCCGATCAGGGACAATTCAAGAATTGAACATCGTATAAAAGATCATCTACTTCTTTTACACGAACATACAATCCCCGAACGGATCTAAGGTTTTGCTAAATCATATCCGACTCGTCGATGCGTACGTGAAACATATCAACTCGTCGGATGGATGATTATTTTCTAAATGTTTCGAGACAGTTCGAGTCCATATTGGACAATTTCGACATGAGTCCGAAGTGGATGATTTCGGCAAGAGTCCGAAGTGGACGATTCCGGCGCGCGTCCGAAGTGGACAATTCCGAATTTAATCTAAACCCTAAAAATTAATCTAAACCCTAATAATTAATCTAACAAATTAAACAATTAATCTAACAAATTAAACAATTAATCTAAATAATTAATTAACATATATAAAAAAAATTAAAAAAATATAAATCTGCAATTTCCGGCGCCGGCGTACAGTGTCCGGACAGAGTGTTCGGACACTGTAAAAGCTCTGACGGCGGCCATCGGCCGACCATTGCCGGCCGAAACCCTAACAATAGGGTTTCGATCGGATTTCCCGCCGGCCGCAACGGGGAGAGACGGTCGGACGGCGATCATTACCTGAAATTGGCGGTCGAGGACGGACGACAGCGGTAGCTCGGCGTCATCGGCGTCGGCAGCAGCGGCGAGAGGCGAGAGGAGGAGGCGGCGGCGGCAGTAGCGGGAGGAAGAAGGGTCGGGCGCGATCTGTGACCTATATAAACTTATCAGCAACGGCTCACTCGCCCGTTAGAAAGCCGTTGCTAATAAGTTATCATTAGCAACGGCTCACTTGTCCATTAGAAAGTCGTTGCTGATAATTAAAATATCAGCAACGGCTCGCGTGTCCGTTAGAAAGCCGTTGCAGATACAACATATCTGCAACGGCTTGAGCGGCCGTAAGAATGCCGTTGCAAATAGCAACGGCTTGAGCGGCCGTTGCTGATAGCCGTTGCTGAAGACTCAATTTCTAGTAGTGTGTTTGGCTTTAGAATAGTAGTTGAGGTATCCTCTAGGGTTAAGGAATAAGTCCTCTTTATATTCTTTAAGAAACATTCAAGTTATAAAGAGTTTGGTGGTTGCCTTGGTGTAGAGGCATAAGTCCACTGGTGTGCTTGTAATATAAGATTAGAGTGTCCTTAGGAGATAGTGAGGTGGGAGAGTGCTCTTGGTGTGAAGACGGAGACTTCCGAGTGTGGAAGTGTCTTCGGTGTTAGAGCGGAGATTCTCCGATTTAAAGTCCTCATTGTAAGGGACTCTGTATCTAGTGGATTATGTGTGAAATCCTAAGCGAGGTGCTTAGGTAGTAGAGTAGATATTGGAGTCGGTCTTTTAAAAGGTGTACATCCTAAGCTTCCAAAAACCAAAGTTAGAACTATCGAACCTAGGGGGTGTAGACACCAAATCTAGTGCCATTCTCGGATCGAGACAAAGTGTAGAAGAGATGGTGAAATCTCAAGTTACAAACCCGCTTTGATACCAATTATAAGTTGAATGGCCTACACTGGAGGGGGGTGAATAATGTGTTAACTAAAACTTTAGCCTAAATTTCGATTTTAATCAATTCTTGGTTACTTAGGCAATTCTTCAATTTAAAGACTAAATGCGAAATCAATAAATAAGATAATTAAACACAAATAAAATATCAATGTTAACACAATGAATGTATAATGGTTCGGCTCTAATGCATACTCCACTATCTAAGCATCCCGCATAGGATTTCTAAACTTAACTTTACTAGATTATATCGTTTCTCTTACAATGAGGACCTTATACCCGAAGAGTCTCCCCTCTCACACTGAAGACACTTCCACACCCGGAAGTCTCCACCTTCCTACCGAGAGCACTCTTCCACCTCCACCCAGAGGGACAATAATTACAAATCCTAGAAAACTAAGTTTACACCAGTGGATTTAATTCTCTACACCAAGGCTACGACCATACACTTGACCTAACACACTAGGTCAACAATCAATCTTTAACACAATGAAATAAAATGCAAAATACAATGATTATGGAACAACAAATCAAATAATAAAGTACGTAGTTAGCTCCAACCAAAGTTTTCTTGCTTCCTCTTGATGCCTTTGATGGTGAAACAATGAAGACAAAACTTAATCAAGGGTTTGTATATCAAAGCTAGGATTTGCACAAGAAATGACTCTAAAAAACTTACAAATGATGTTAGGATAGCTCAATAGGTCTTCCACATCATGAAGGAAGGATGGGATCTTGTATATATAAAGAGGCACAAGAAGACCCGAATGAAAACACTACTCAATGGATTAAAAAATAGTCCCTGAGGTTCCGTCGATCGAACCGTCATCACAGATTCGATCGACCGAACCTTCGGCCGGACATCGACCGAATGCCCACTGTGAGTTTCTGACCAAATTTGGTTGATTGTCGGTTGCAGGTCGATCGACCGAACAATTGATCGGACCTTCAGTCGAAACTGCACTGGATGCAATTTTTAGCAAGGTCTGATATCTCACAAGCCTTATTTACATTTCTTAACTTTAAGTTATCAACTTTGGAATATAAATGTTAAATAAGGAATACCCCCCATTTGAATTCAATAAAAAATATCTAGAAAATCAAAATCCTTAAGAATCAAAATCTAAATTTTGGAGTCTAGTACTAATTTACGAAAACCGAAAATTTTAAAGTCTCTCGGATCAAATATGGATAGGTTAAAGGTTTCCAAGAATATCTTAAAATAGGTCTTTAACTTATTTCTACCTAAAGAATAATTTTCAGAACTTTTGGTGCTAAGGAGATGTCTAAATCATATAGCCCTCCAAGGAGCTCCTTAGACTTTGAAAAATTTTGGACTATTTTTTGATTTTCGTGATTTTTATATTTTGGGGTTCAGGTTTCGGTGTTTTAGTTTCCTTTGCATCACAATTAGAATTTTACATTTGATCTAGACACCCTAAACCTAGACTTTATCTTTCTGACGAATCCAAGCGTTGACGAGCATCCTTGCCGATTTCTTCGATTTCTTCGATTTTTCTAATTTTTTCGATTGGGGAAATCACACACAAATCGATATGGAACCTGAAAATATTTATCCATAAAATCGTTAGTTCCATGTTTGTTATCATCAAAACCGAGATTAAGACCAAGGTTGAAAACCTTAGGCCAACAACAACTTCTCGCTCTTTCTCGATGAGGTCGAGCTCGGCTTGATGGGTTTTTGAATTATTCTACTCCTTGAAGGTTATTCTATAGAGGTTGGGCTCTGCGATCTCTATGTGTATCATTGCCTCTACTCCACAAACGTGCCTATAAGGTGTTTCCACTGTAGAAGATTGAGCGATTGTATTGTAGCTCCACAGCACTTTGCGCAGTTCTTCGGCCCAGTGCCCCTTGACATGGTCAAGTTTCTTTCGGAGTCCCGCCAAGATGACCTTGTTGGCTGATTCGGTCAGGTCGTTTGTTTGTGGGTGCTCTATTGATGAGAAGAGTTGCCGAAAACTGAGGTCCGAGCAAAATTCTCAAAAGTGCCGATATGTGAATTGTGTCCCGTTGTCACTGACGAGCGAGGTATGTCGTACCTACAAATGATGTTCTTTCATACAAACTTTCGGACCTTCTGGGTCACAATTGAGGATAGGGGTTTGGCCTCTATCAATTTGGTGAAGTAGTCGATCGCTACTACCAAATACTTAATCTGTCCTGGTCCTTGAGGGAACAGGCTGAGGAGGTCGATGCCCCACTTGTGGAATGACTAGCTGACTTTCGAGCTATACAGTGGCTCGGGATGTTGTTGCGAGGCTTCGAAAAATCTCTAGCATTTGTCACACCTTTTGACGTAAGGTTGAAATCTATCTTCGCAAGAAGTATCCGACCCAGAGGATCTTGGCTGCCAAGGATCTCCCTCTAATGTGATTGCTGCAGACGCCATCATGGACTTTCTCCATTACAATATTTGTTCGAGATTGGCTAATGCATTTGAGTAGCAACTGAGAATATTCTCTTTTGTATAGTTGATCATCGACAAGGGTGTAGTAAGTTGCTATTCTCCTAAATTTGCTTGGGCTGGTGGTATGCTCTGGAATTTTCCCTCGCCTGAGGTAGATTATGTATGGGGTCCTCCAATCTGTGCCTTGTTCGACTGTTCGAACCTCGGTCGAGGTGTCGACCGGCCGGATGCTCGGTTGTCCGAGGATTTGTAGGATGATCGACCTATTGTTTTGAGGTTTCTTGGTGCTGGCGAGCTTGCATAATAGGTCAGCTCGGGTATTTACTTCCTGATTTATGTGCGCTGATCACACAATTATCAAAGTTAGTGATTGAAAAATGTACTAGTGCATGAGAGGTATCTTTCGAGGGAGGGGTCCCATGTTTGGCAAGTGTCATTGACTTGTCCTACGACAAGCTGTGAGTTTCTTTTCACGATCACGTTCTGGGCTTTCACGTCTTAGGCAAGCTTCAGCCCAGTGATCAGAGCTTCGTACTTTACCGCATTGTTGTTGGCTCTGAATTGAATTGGAATTAAAGAAATTGCTCTAGGGTGATTCCATGACCATTCTCCAGAGTGATGCATGCTTCACTTTCTTTTTCGTTGGAGGCGACATCTACGAACAACGTCCAAGTTTTGGCTTGGTTCAGGATGCCAACCTGATCGGTGAATTTAGTGACAAAGTCTGCCAGTGCTTGGGCCTTGATGAGACCTCTGTGGTACTCGGTGCTGAACTCCGAGAGTTGTAATGACTAGGATATCATTTGCCCAGCGAACTCGGGCTTGGCCAACACCTGCATGATTGGATGTTTAGTGTGTACGATGTGGTGACTTTGGAAATACTGCCTTAATCTTTTGGCCGAGATGACTAGGACGAAGGTGAGCTTCTCTAGCCTCTGGTATCTGGTTTCGGACCCTTGAAGAACCTTGCTTACAAAGTAGATTAGTTTTTGATCATTTCCCTACTCTCTAACCAACATCTAGGTAGAGGAAGAGTGTTTCTCCCGGTTGTGAATTGTCCGTGATTGTGAGGTAGAGGAAGAGTGTTTCTCCCGATTGTGGCTTGTCCAGGACTAGCAGGCTAGTGAGGAAGTGTTTGAGCTCTTCGAAGGCTTGTTTGCACTTCTCGTCCCATTAGAAGTCATGTTTCTTTCTCAGGATTTTAAAGAAAGAAGCGGCCCTAGAAAGGAATCTGGATAAGGTAGCCATTCTTCTGGTGAGCTGTTGTACCTCTTTAATGTTGCGTGGGATATGTATTTCTTGGATGGCTCGACACTTTTCAGGATTGGCTTCGATCACTCGATTCGTAAGCATGAAGCCGAGGAATTTATCGTTGTGGACTCCGAAGGCACACTTCTCCGAGTTTAGTTTCATGTTGTGGCGCATGAGCTAGCTGAAGATCACGATGAGATCGCTGGAGTGGTATCCGATGGTTGGTTTTTTGGCGATCATGTCATCTACATACGTTTCCATGTTCCGACTGATCTATTGCTTGAAGACTTTGTTCATTAAGCGCTAATAAGTAGTTCCTGCATTTTTGAGCCCAAAGGGCATCACTTTGTAGCAAAAAGTTGGCATGCTCGGTAATGAAAGTTGTCTTCTTTTCATCCTCCGAGTGCATCCGGATATGCTTATAGCCTGAATAGGCATCTATGAAACTCAAGTACCGATATCCTGAGGAGTCGTCGACAAACTTGTATATGCTCAGCAGCAGGTAGGAGTCCTTTGGACGTGCTTTGTTGAGATCGGTGAAGTCGATGGACATCCATCATTTTCCTGAGTGTTTTTGACCATTACGACATTTGCAAGCCATGTGGTGATCTGATTTCCTTGATAGACTTTGCTTTCAATAACTTTCTAATTTCCTCAAGGGAAGCTCGCTGACGTTCGATTCTGAATGTTCTTTTCTTTTGGGCCACGGGTTTGACCCGGGGATCGATGCCCAATCTATGGCAGATGACCTGGGGGTCTATCCCCGACATGTCGACTGGCGTCCATGCAAAGAGATCGGCATTGTCTTTGAGTAGAGCATCGATTTCAGCTTTGAGCTGAGTGAGGAGATGCGCTCCCATATAAGTTACCTGCTCAAGGGAGGCTCCAACTTGTACGGGCTCCAGATCGTTGGCGGGTTGGGGCCACTCTTGGACATCTTCTCTAGGGTCTAGTTATGAGATATGAGGTTGGTGTTCTGTGTGAAAAATCAAAACTATCGGCGAGGATGGAGTATTCGGTGTTTCCTCTAGCTCGGCTGGGTTGAGTTTTAGGCACTCACTATAGCATGTGCGAGCCTTCTTCTGGTCTGCGTGCACCACTCCTACCTCTGTCTCAAAGATAGGGAATTTGATGACGAGATGAGAAGTCGATACTATGGCTCCTAGACTATTCAGGGATGGTTAGCCCAAGATCATGCAATAGGGGCTTGAACATTGGACGATGAGAAATTGTACGTTCACCGACTTCGTTCTTGGTGGGGAGTCGAACGTCGTTGCCAGCCATAAGTAGCCTCCAACATTGACTCGCTCTCCTGAAAAGCCGACGAGGTCTCTATGGTAAGGGTGGAGTGAATTTTCATTGATGTGTATCTTTTTGAGTGTTGGGTAGAACATGACGTCGGTGAGCTCCCCTGGTCTACCAAGACTTTCCTGACAAGGAAATCACCAGCAATTACGAAAATAACGACTGTTGAGTGAAAGCCCACACTAGAAGGGGGGTTGAATAGTATTGGGTTACTTTTCCTTATACTTCAAATTCTTTTTGAATCAACTCCAACTTCAACCAAACATAAATGCAACTAAGTGATGTTCGTTAGCGAGTATAAAACACAATTATAAGCAAACACACAAAGCAATGCAAACACAAGAAAGTATAGTGGTTCGGCCAACCACCTACTCCACTACCTTGGCTCCACACCAAGGATTTCTAACCAAATCCTTCATAGACTTTGTGTTTCCCTTTGAATACAACCGAGGACTCGGTTCTCAACCCTTTGAGAACTCCTCAAACCTATTCACCTAGGCAAAATATAATTCTACAAAGTAAACCATAAGTGTTTACACTAGCATACCTAGAAAGCTAATCAATGAAAACCATGTTCAAATAACAAGTAAAATTACAATGAAAAGAGATAAAGATTAAACCAAGACTAAGAGCTCTTTTCCAAGCCTTCAATGCCTCTAACTCCACAAGATGTTAAGGTCGAATCGAAGCCAGAGTTGAGGGAAGATGAGCGCTTGAGAGAAGTCGTCGATCGGAGAAGCAAGCGCGAGTAAATCAAGCTTAGAAGGCACAAATTACACTTTGGAAGCTTATCTCAATGGTTAAGAAGGTTTAATGAATGTTTGTGAGGGGTATTTATAACCCCTCCCACAGAACGGCTCTTCAACGGGCATTTTTTCGCCCGTTGGACGCCGACCGGTCGCTTTGTAGTCGATCGTCTATCGATCGACCGATCGACCGCCCAACGACTGCTGGTGTTCTGGCCTTCTGCCGCTCTGTTCGGTCAACCGGATGGTCGACCGACTTTATCACGTTTTAACTCCTCTGTTGTTCGGTCGATCGATCGGTCGACCGAAGTAGACACTGCCAGATTTTGGCTTTAATCCATTGATCGACCGGTTAATTGAAGTAGCCACTGTCAGAATTTGGCCTTGTTCGGTGGACCGACCGGTCGACCGAAGTGGCTATTGCCAATTTTCTGCCTTGTTCAGTCGACTGAACCTAGGCTGAGGCTAATTTTTACATTTTCTTTGTTACACGCCTTTTCATGGGTTTTGTTATCAAGTTTTGACTTGGATAACTTTACAAATAGGTTTGGGATGAGATCATATGGATATATTATAAGGAATCCACTTAATCTGCATCCGGGTCTTTCTTGACGATTTTTGCGAATCTCCGAGTGAAGTTCGTGTGCCTATCGCAATCTCAACCTGAACTCAAAACTTCACACACATATATTAAACACTTATTTGTTATCATCAAAATAGAGATCGAAGCCTAGGGGGAACCCTTAAGCCAATAATCTCCCCCTTTTTGATGATGACAAACACAACATGAAATTTTATATAAAAGAAGACTCTAAGTATCATTTGTGAGTTTGAGTTAAGGCATACACAACATGATTCACAACTTAACATATACTCCCCCTATCAATTTGCATATTATGTTTGTAACTCCCCCTATCTATATGTATCATAAAATAAATATGACATTACTTTTTCTCCCCCTTTTGATATCAATCAAAAAGGGCAAGAGCTAAGGTACTATTAATGAGTTTCATCATTAAAACCAAGAAAGCCATAAAATCGAGTATCATCTACCACTACCCTTCCTATTAATGTAAGCCTATAGAAGGCAAACATCGATAAGTCGCAAAGCTCCATTACAAGGCAATACATAGTGTGATGATACCATATGAAATGTAATTTTTCAAAATACATGTATATTTTTTATTTTTAACCACTAGGAAAAGCACAAATTCCTAATTACATTCTTAAGTTTGTAAAGCTTTCTTCACCTAAGGGTTTTGTGAATATATCGACAAGTTGTTTGTCGGTGGATACAAATTCCATGGATATATTTCCCTTAGCTACATTATCTGTAAGAAAATGGTGCGTTAGATCAATGTGCTTGGTCCTAGAGTGTAAAATTGGATTTTTTGTTAGATTGATTGCACTAGTGTTATCACAATGTATAGGTATACATGAATAACTAAGTCCATAATCTAAAAGAGTTTATTTCATCCAAAGGGCTTGTGCACAACAACTAGCCGCAGCGATGTATTCGGCTTCGGTAGTTGAAAGTACAATCGAGTTTTATTTTTTTGAAAACCAAGAAACAAGACTCAACCCTAGGAATTGATAACACCCACTAGTGCTTTTTCGATCTACTTTACACCCGATAAAATCGGCACCTGAAAAACTATTTAAATCAAAAGATTTATTATATGGATACCATAATCCTAAGTCAACCGTGCCATTCAAATATATCAATATGCGTTTGACCGCACTCAAGTGCGACATTATAGGACAAGATTGAAACCTAGCATATGTACAAACACTAAACATGATATCGGGTCTACTTGCAGTTAAATAGAGAATGCTACCAATCATACATCGATATCATTTTTCATCTACTTTGATACCATCTTCATCTTTGTGAAGCTTGATGGATGTGCTCATTGGTGTAGAATAGGGGTGTAATCGAGCCGAGCCGAGCCGAGCTTGCTTGTGCTCAAGCTTGGCTCGTTTAAGAAATGTCGAGCTCGAGCTCGAACTCGAGCTTGATCGAGCTTCAATATCTAGGCTTGAGATTGGCTCGAGCTTGTCTCAAGTGACTCGAGCTCGGCTCGTTTAAGCTCGTATAGGCTCGTTTATTTTTCTCAAGCGTGATCGAGCTCATTCAAGCTCGATTAAGCTCGGCTCGACTCGGGTTTATGCTCAACCCCATATGAAATATTAATATTTATATAATTATATATAAATATATGAAGCTCGATTAGGCTCACGAGCCTCTCGAGTCGAGTATTACTTAGGTCGAGCTCGAGTTTTCATCGAGTCGATCTCGAATAGCTCACGAGCTGCTCGGCTCACTTACACCCCTAGTGTAGAAGCTATCTTGGCTTCATTCATTCCAAACCTTTTGATGAGCTCCTTTGTGTATTTAGCTTGATTTATGAAAAATCATTTGTTGGTTTGCTTGATTTGGAGACCAAGCATGAAGGAAAGTTCTCCCATCATGCTCATCTCAAACTCTTCTTGCATGCACTTTGAAAACCACTCAGAAAGCAATTCATTAGTAGCACCAAATATTATATCATCAACATAAATTTGCATGAGTAAAATATCATTTTCATTATGTTTTATAAAAAGAGAGACATTGGCTTTTCCAATGCTAAAGCATTGATCTATCAAAAATGTGGAAAGCCTTTCATAGCAAGCCCTAGGGGCTTGTTTTAAATCATATAAAGCCTTTTTAATTTTAAAAACATGGTTTGGAAACTCAAAACTTTTAAATCCGGGGGGTTGTTCAACATAAACTTCTTCATCGATAAAACCATTTAAAAATGCACTTTTAACATCCATTTGAAAAAGTTTAAAGCCTTTAAAATGAGCATAAGCTAAAAGCATTCGAATTGCTTCTAATCTAGTTATGGGAGCATAAGTTTCATTATAATCTATTCATTCTTCTTGATTGTACCCTTGGGTCACTAACCTAGCTTTGTTTCTAATGACTAAACCTCCTATTGGCCTAAGGTTTTCTACATTGGTCTTAATCTCGGTTTTAATGATAACAAATATGGAACTAATGTTTCTTTGAGAAATCTTTCAGGTTCCATATCGATTAGCGCACGACGTCCGCGATCGGAAAAATTGGGAAATCGGAAGGACGTTGGTCGACGCGCTCGAATTATTCGGGAAGTTAGAGTTTAGGTTTAGGGTGTCTAGTTTATATTGTAAATTCTCTTTATGATACAAAGAACCCTAAAACCAAACCCGGACCCCAAAGTATGAAAACTCGGAAATCGTCCTGAAACTCTCTAAGCCTAGGGAGCTCCTTGGAGGACTATATGACTTAGATAGTTTCTTGACATAAAAAATGACGGTAATTGTTCCTTGGGTTAAAACTAGATAACGAGGTATTTTTTAGGAATTTTTGAAAGCCTTTAGCCTACCCATTATTGATCTGGAATGTTAGGAAAAAACTATTTTTCGAAAATTTATACTAGACCCCAAAAACTAGATTTTGATTCTTAAGGATTTTGTTTTTTTAGATATTTTTATTGAATCCAAATGGGGGTAATCCTTATATAACATTAATGTTTTAAAGTTAATAAATGTTATATAAGTAGACTTAGCGAAGACGGAATCAGAAAATGAACAAACAACACCTAACCAAACTGCCCAGTCCAGGTTCGGTCGACTGGTCGGTCGACTGAATGGTGTTAAAAACCGGCAGTAGCCTATTTCGGTCGATCGGTCGATTGACCAAAGATGGTGAAAAAATGGCAGAAGGCTACTTCGATCGACCGGTCGGTCGACCGATCGAGGCCAAAAACTGGCAGTAGGTGCTTCGGTCGACCGATCGATCGACCGTATTAAGGATCGTAGAATCGCAACTCATTTGATCGACCTATCGGTTGACCGAACAATGTGATTAAGGCACAGAAAGCCAGCGATCGCTGGGTGGTCGATCGGTCGATCGATCGACGATCGATCGGCAAGCAACCAAACTGCGGAAATGACTAGTTTTCCGCCCGTTGAGCTGCCATTCTATTAAGGGGTTATAAATACTCATCTCTATCCTTCATTAACCATAATTAACAACTGATCCAAGCTTCCATTGAGCCATTCTTGATCATTTTCAAAGCATTCTTTGAGTCATACCTTTGACAACCCTAGTTTCCATGATACATCATTGATCTTGCCTTCAACCTTTGAACGATTCAACATTGAGGCATCAAGAGGAACTAGAACTTGTGTTTGGAGCTAAGTATTTTTTGTATTATTTTTTTGCTCCATTACTGGTATATTTTTATAATTTATTTCATTCCATTTGAGCGTATAAGAAGATCTAGTGTTAGGTTTTGTGTGTAAGTGGTTACCTTGGTGTAGAAGGTGTAAAACCACTTGTGTAAACTTAGCTTACTAGGATTAGTTGAGTTGTCCATTAGGTTGAGGTGGAAGAGTGCTCTCGGTAAGAAGGCGGAGACTTCCGGGTGTGGAAGTGCCTCAGGTGGAGAGCGAGACTCTTCGAGTCAAAGTCCTCGTTGTAAGGGAAATAAGATTAATCTAGTAAAGTTTAGTTTGGAAATCCTAAGTGGGGTGCTTAGGTACACTACTAGAAATTGAGTCTTTAGCAACGACTATCAACAACGGCTATCAGCAACGGCCGCTCAAGCCGTTGCTATTTGCAACGGCATTCTTACGGCCGCTCAAGTCGTTGCAGATATATTGTATCTGCAACGGCTTTCTAACGGACACGCAAGCCGTTGCTGATGATTTTAATTATCAACAACGGCTTTCTAACGGACAAGTGAGCCGTTGCAGATGATAACTTATTAGCAACGGCTTTCTAACGGGCGAGTGAGCCGTTGCTGATAAGTTTATATAGGTCGCAGATCGCGCCCGACCCTTCTTCCTCCCGCTGCTGCCGCCGCCGCTGCCGACGCCAACGACGCTGAGCTGCTGTTGCCGACGCTGTCGTCCGTCCTCGACCGCCGATTTCAGGTAATGATCGTCGTCCGGCCGTCTCTCCCCGTTGCGGCCGGCGGGAAATCTGACCGAAACCCTATTTTTAGGGTTTCGGCCGGCGGCGATCGGCCGATGGTCGCCGCCGGAGCTTTTACAGTGTCCGGACACTCTGTTCGGACACTGTATGCCGGCGCCGGAGTCCACCGGACTCCGGCGCCGGAAATTGCAGATTTATAGTTTTTTAAATTTTTTTATATATGTTAATTAATTATTTAGATTAATTGTTTAATTTGTTAGATTAATTGTTTAATTTATTAGATTAATTATTAGGGTTTAGATTAATTTTTAGAATTTAGATTAATTTCGGAATTGTCCACTTCGGACGCGCGCCGGAATCGTCCACTTCGGACGCGCACCGGAATCGTCCACTTCGGACTCTTCCAATTATCGTCGAATTTGGACTCGTGTCGGAATTATCCAATATGGACTCGAACTATCTCAAAATATTTAGAAAATAATCATCCATCCGACGAGTTGATATGTTTCACGTACGCATCGACGAGTCAGATATGATTTAGCAAAACCTTAGATCCGTTCGGGGATTGTATGTTCGTGTAAAAGAAGTAGATGATCTTTTATACGACGTACAATTCTTGAATTGTCCCTGATTGGACAATTTGGGAATATAGTTATTCGTACTGCACTTACGTTTTTATTTTAACTGTTAACTAATTATTCTAAATTTCGGCAACATCTCTCTTGTTCTCCGATACGCGCCCAGATGATATGCGTATTCGGAGAACTGTAGGGAGATGCTGTCGAAATTTAGAATGAAGTTAGCGGTTAAAATAAGTACTTAGTGCAATATAAATAACATAAATCCCCAATGGAATAGGACAATCTCACCTAAAGACATTAACCAAAGAAATTATCATTGATTGACAGAATCATGTTGGCTGATCGAAGTTGGATGTACCGACGTCTTCATCGTGGAGCTTTAACGAATGAGTTTCGATTAGGCGTAACGTACTTCCTAAATTTCGCCTATTCAAATCGGAATTTCGTTAGCATCGGTGATCAAATCCAATGTCCGTGTCGCATTTGTTCGAATGGACGATTTTTGGATCGGGAGACTGTCACTCTGCATCTATATACCAAAGGATTTGCACCAAGATATTTTCTATGGATGTCACGGGGAGTCACGCGAAGTCGGGACGTCGAGCAATCCTGTCGTTCAGACATATGGTGAATCTTCCTCTGCTGGTGCTTCTTCATCTAGTCAATGTAATCCCTATAGAACTATGATACTTGATAGTCTTGGGGGTCAATTCCACCTGAATGATAATGTTGATCAGCCAGTTCTTCAAACATCAGTCCCACCAGATACTACAGCGGTTGATATCACAGAAGTACAAACTGCGGTAGAGATTGAATTACCGAATAAAGAAGCTGCAAAATTTTACGAGATGTTGAAAGCTGCCGATGAACCTTTGTCTGAGAATTGTCCTAAATACACTAGGTTTTCAGCAATGACACAGCTCTCAAACATCAAGGCCGATTGTAATATTAGCGGGGTTGCGTATGATCGGATTGCAGGATTGATTAATGGAATGTTGCCTACTGATAACAAATTTGAGCCAACTTTTTATAAAACTAAAAAATTGAAGAGAAAATTGGGGCTTGTGTATGAAAAAATACACGTGTGCCAAAATAACTGCATTTTATATTATAAAGAAAATGTGCAGTTGGATAAATGCCCTGTATGTCAACATCCTCGTTACAAGGAGAAGAAATTGGTCCGACAGAAAAATATCTCGTTTAAGATGTTTCGGTATTTTCCACTAACACCGAGGCTTCAAAGATTATTCATGTCGGAAAAGACAGCCCCCGACATGAGTTGGCATGCAAGAAGTCGTGATGATACAGTAATGACTCATCCATCCGACAGTGAAGCATGGAAACATTTGGATACATGTTATCCTTCATTTGCTAGGGAAACTAGAAATATCAGATTGGGATTGTGCATAGATGGTTTTAATTCGTTTGGACATTCTGCAACTCTTTATTCAGTTTGGCCAGTGCTGCTGACAGATTATAATTTGCTATCGTCAATGTGTATGAAAGATGAATTTATTTATCTTTCGATGATTATTCCGGGTCCTAAGGGTCCGCGAAAAGAATTTGACGTGTTTCTCAGATCCTTGATAGATGAATTGAAAACATTATGGACTGAGGGAGCTGTCACTTATGATTGTCATCGGAAGCAAAACTTCAATTTAAAGGCCGCGGTCTTGTGGACAATCAATGATTTCCCGGCGTACGGCATGTTGTCTGGTTGGAGCACTCACGGCCGACTCTCTTGTCTGTATTGTATGGAACACTCTAAATCAATCAGTCTTCAGAACGGACGAAAAATCTCATTCTTTGATTTTCATCGTCGATTCCTACCAGTTAATCATCAGTATTGAAGGAATCGTAATAAATTTACTAAGGGCAGAGTCGAAAGAGATGGGCCACCACCGATGTTGTCTGGTGAACAAATGTTAGCACGTGTTTCAGCACTTCCAGATATAGTATTTGGTCGCAGTGAAAGAGTGTCAGGTTTTGGCCAAACACATAACTGGGTGAAAAAAAGTATCTTTTGGGAATTGCCCTATTGTAGTTCATTATTGAATCGACATAATTTAGATGTCATGCACATTGAAAAAAATGTGTTTGATAATATTTTCAATACTTTGATGGATATTTCCGAAAAAACTAATGTGTTTGATGGATATTTTCAATACTTTGATGGATATGTCAAAGATGTTTGTCAATGGGTAAAAGAACTCAGATTACCCGATGGATATGCTTCAAACTTATCTCGATGTGTGAACGTCGATGATTGCAAAATATCATGGATGAAGAGCCATGATTGTCATGTATTCATGCAGAGGTTACTTCCGATCGCATTTTGAGATCTTCTACCTAATAATATTTGGGGTCCGTTGACTGAATTAAGTATGTTTTTTAGAAACATCTGTGCAAATGTCCTTCGAGTCGAAGATATGTCAACACTTGAAAATAATATTGTTGAAATCATATGCAAGCTGGAGCAGTTTTTCCCTCCTGCATTTTTTGACTCGATGGAGCATCTACCGATACACTTGGCATACGAGGCACGAGTTGGTGGCCCCGTTCAATATCGGTGGATGTACTTATTTGAAAGATACATGAATCGTCTGAAGAAAAAAGTAAAGAACACCGCAGCTGTTGAAGGATCAATATCTGAATCGTATATCATCCAAGAAATTTCAACATTCTGCTCATTTTACTTTGAATCGACAGTACAGACAAGATTTGATCATCTTCCACGTAACGACGACGGGGGTGTTCGACATTCAGATGGACGTTTAAATATATTTTGTCACTCTGGTCGTGCTTTTGGTTCTCGTCCATCTCGATACTTAAGCGAGGAAGAGTATCATTTGGCACACTTGTATGTATTACTCAATTGTCCAGAGATTGAACAATTCATTAAAATATTTGGTATTGAGATGGTGCAAAAATACTCTATTCACAACGATGAAGAATTGGAGAGATTACGAAATCGTGATTTCCCTACTTGGATTCAGACTTACAGCAAAGATCACAGAGCTGAAATAGATGAAAGAATATTTGAGTTTGTTAGTGGACTGTCGCGACTTGTGTCGTGCTATAGCAGATATTTTGTTAATGGGTATAAATTTCACACGGTTGAATATTCATTTGCAAAGAAGACGATGAATGCTGGGGTCTGCGTGAAAGGGACAACCTATGTTGAATGTGATATGGATTTTTATGGACTGGTGGAAGAAGTGATAGAGTTGCACTACTTCGGCTTAAAATTAGTTATTCTATTTAGATGTCATTGGTTCGATACAACAGAAAGGGGCATGAAAGTTCATCGAAAATACAAACTTGTTGAGGTTAATTACAAATCTAAATTGGCAGCAAATGAGCCTTTTATATTGGCATCACAAGCCGAACAAGTATATTACGCGAAGTATCCGGCTCGAAATAAAGATAGAGCAGATTGGCGTGTAGTCTGAAAGACAAAAGGTAGAGGAAAAATTGATCTGATAGTAGGAGAAAATGAGCTGATACCTGATATGACACATGGTTTCTATCAAGAAGATGATCCTCCTGCTGTAGATCGTATTATTCTAATACTCGAGGATGCAGACACAACGTCAATTCAATTAGAAGTTGAATATGCTGATGATGACGATCATGAAATTGAGGAAGCTGGAGATGAAGAAGATGAAGAAGAGGAAGAAGAGGAAGAAGAGGAAGAATTCGAAGACTATTATTCAGATGATGAGGAATAATTGTAAAGTATATATTTTATTAAATATATCTCTACTATTTATACAATAATCTGATTATATGTCTATTCGACAGAT
Source organism: Canna indica (assembly GCA_034359265.1). Classification (NCBI taxonomy): domain Eukaryota; kingdom Viridiplantae; phylum Streptophyta; class Magnoliopsida; order Zingiberales; family Cannaceae; genus Canna; species Canna indica. The sequence goes on from CP136892.1 coordinate 22,070,019, forward strand.
ATGTCTGGTCGTGGTTATCGTCGCAGGAGAGCTTCGGAGTCTCCGATCGGTGAGACTCCTACACTTACTCATGCTGTTGATCCTCCTGTTGCTGATCCTCATGCCGATGATACTGCACGGGGCATGGCCTACGTGGTCTCACGTGCCTAGCGAGCATGTCGACATGTTATGGCGCGAGTTTGAGGCACATATTTTTTTTTTTACATGCATGATGATTAATATTGGTACTGATATTATTATTTTGCAGGCTCGCTATACATGGACCGAGGACCAAAGGCCCTTCATTTACGCTGCCTGGGAGGCTATTTCCTGGGCAAAGTACAACGGGCAGCTGGGGCAGGCTCGGTCCCAGGCGATGGCCCGAGCTGGGACCACTAACATCGCGGAGACTCGGGGATACGACCCCGATTGGATTACTCCGGATATATGGGACCAGCTCGTGCTAATATGGTCGACGGATCGATGGCAGGAGGTTTCTCGGAATGCGGCTAGAAATCGCATGTCGGGGGGAGCAGCGCGTCACACCGGCGGCTCTGTTGCATTTGCAGTGCACGCGAACCGTATGGTAAGTATATCTTTTAATTATATATTTTATTTGTTACTATGTGTACTAATTAATGTATTTGTTTTGTAAATGTAGACGACGGTGTCGGATGACGGGACTGTCCAGCGACCCTCCCCAATGACGGTCTTTGAGCGGACTCACCGTCGAGCACATGGGACGGGGGAGTACATCGACAACCGCGCTGCATACATTATGGTATATATTTGTTTAAATTATTCATTATATATTTATAATTTAAGTTTTATGATAAATATTAAACAAAAAATCAAACTCGAGTAGGAGACCTACAGCCAGACGGTGGTGCAGCGCGGGGGTACCCCCGAGGACTTTGACGCAGCAACGTGGGTCGAGGCCGCAGGTGGCTGGGACCATGGCCGCATATATGGCTTCACAGATAGTGGTCATGCGCGAGCCGTACTAGGGCCACTTGGGGCACCAACCCCTCCGGTCGCTGGTGAGCGGCCGTCCACCTCTAGATCCAGTTATGATCATAGTAGCAGAATAAGGACTCTAGAGGACACGATCGCGCGTCAGACTGAGATAATGGAGCGCCAGAGTCAGATGATGGCGGATATACAAGCTATGCTACGCAATATGTCAGGTCATCCCGAAGCAGGCATCTCTTCGGCATCATCTAATCCATCGTCCTCGAGTCAGTCCACGCCGGTGTACACTCAAGCACTCCAGACCCCGCCATATGATCCAGACCATCCTCCATCGTCATCGTGAGATTTTTTTTATATTGACTTTGTTACTGAGATATTGGACTTGTTTAATTTATTTTGTTTGGATATTGATACTTCAATTTTTCATTTGAATAGTTTTTATACTATTGTGGATAATTATCAATATAAATATAATTGTTTTGATGTATATCTTGGTGTATTTGTGATGTGTGAATGAATGTGTGTATGAGTGTATGGGTGTGTGAGTTATGTATCAGATAATGTATCAATGGAAATTTTAAATTTTAAATTTTTTCGTAGCCAGGTTCACATCATCAGCAACGGCTTTCCCACGGCCGTCCGTGGGAAAGCCGTTGCTAAAAGTGTATCGAAAGCCGTTGCTGATGACCTACATCAACGGCTTAGCGATGGGATTTTACTAACGGCGTTGCTACGGACTCAGCGGCCGTTGCTATTAATGTTATCCGCAACGGCTCCGGGTCCGTGGCAAAACCGTTGCAAATAATATTTTTAGCAACGGCCCGAGCGGCCGTTGCTGATCCGTTGCTAAGTTATCAGCAACGTGATTTTCTGCCACGGCTCCATTGCAACGGCTCGGTCGTTGCTGATGCTCTTCAGCAACGGCTCAGCAACGGCATAAGCCGTTGCTGATGCCCATTTTTCTAATAATGGTAGTGGAGTAGGCATTGGGGCCGAACCACTATAAATCCTTATGTTTGCATTGATATCTTGTTGTATTTTTTGCTTTATCATTTATCGCTTCCGCATTTAGTCATTCAATCTTGAATTGCCTAAGTAATCTAAGAAATAATTAAAATCGAATTTAGACTAATTATTTAGTTAACACACTATTTACTCCTCCTCTAGTGTGGCCATTTCACCCAAGACCTCATTCATCTAACTTATTTCTAAACACCCATTTAGTTCTAATCACGGTTTGTCCACTAGGCCTAGCTACTAAGTCTCATACTTCATTCCTAACAAATTGATTAAGTTCTTCTTGCATAGCTATTACCCAAATTCATCTTCTATTGCTTCCCTAATATTTTTTGGCTCTACTTGAGATATGAACGCTACATGTTGACACATATTCTTAAGTTTAGAGCGAGTTACCACTCCCGTTGATGGTTCTCCAATGACTTGATCCATTGGATGATCTCTTATCAATCGGTACCCTTTGAGGAGAGGTGGTAGAGCTTCCTCTTCTTCTTCGTCTTCTTTTTCTTCTTCTTCATCTTGAGGTATAGTTGAGGATGAGAGGGTTCTTCATGTGTAGTTTCCCCACTGTTTTCATCCTCAACCTCTTTGTTATGAAATGTGAGTTCCTCAAGTTCCTTACCTACATTCACAATCTTAACATTTCTAGAAGAATCATTAGTTTCATCAAATATAACATGCATAGATTCTTCAACAATCATAGTTCTACGATTATAGACTCTATATGCCTTAGAACTATTGGAGTAACCTAGGAAAATACCTTCATCGAATTTAGAATCAAATTTTCCTAAATGCTCCTTAGTGTTTAAGATAAAACATTTACATCAAAAAATATGAAAATATCTCACACTTGGGATTTTATCATTCTAAAGCTCAAAAGTTATTTTCTTGATTTTAGGTCTCAATAAAACATGATTAAGCACATAATAAGAGGTATTTATGGCTTCGGCCTAGAAGTACTTTGGTTAATTACTTTCACAAAGCATAGTCCTAGCCATCTCTTGTAGGGTTCTATTCTTCCTCTTAACTTCCCCATTTTATTGAGGGGTCCTAGGGGAAGAAAATATATGCTCAATACCCAATTCATCACAAAATTCGGAAAACTTTTCATTTTTAAATTCTCCTTCATTATCACTTATAATTTTCAAAATTAAAATTCATTTCTCATTTGTAACTCTCCTAGCAAATTTTTTGAAGAAGTCAAAAGTTTCATTTTTCTTAGCTAAAAAGAAAACTCATGTAAATCTCAAGAAATCATCAACTAGCACATAACAATATAGTTTTCCACCAAGACTAGCTACATCACACAAATCAAAAAGATTCATGTGCACAAGTTTAAGTATTCCGGATGTGCTTACTTGATTAGTGCTATGAAATGAAGACTTAACTTGTTTACCTAGTTGACATGCAACACAAAGTTTATCTTTTTCAAATTTTATCTTAGGTAATCCTTTAACTAAGTCATTCTTAGATATTTCTTGGATGAGGCTTATGCTAGCATGTCCTAGCCTTCTATGCCACAACCAAGAATCATTTTTCATGGCAACCAAGCATCTAACATGGGGATTAGGCAAAATAATTAAAACTAATGTGTAAACATTTTCTTCCCTATTTCCAATAAACACAATGTCATTAGATGATGCACTTCTAATGATGCATTTAGATGCTTCAAAAATGATTACATATCCATTGTCACACAATTGAGATATACTAATCAAATTATGCTTTAACCCATCAACTAATAAGACATTTTTAATGCATGGGTAGAGGAGTATACCTATATCACCAATGCCAATAATCTTACCTTTGGCATTGTCTCCAAATGTCACATGCCCACAATCTTTGCTTGATAGAGTTGCGAAAAGATTGATATCACCCCTCATGTGTTTTGAGCAACCACTATCCAATATCCACGTGCTTCTACTTGTTTGAGGATGATTTTCCATCTACAAAAGGAGAAGAGACTATTTTAGATACCCAAATTTTTTTGGGTCCTTGAGTGTTAGTCATCTTAGGAACCCAAGTGAATCTAGCATGTGGGTTCCTGCTTAACGCACAATCTCTAGCCATATGGCCAAATATACCGCATGAAAAATAACTTTCATTAAACTTTCTTATATTATGTGTGTGAGCATGGAAGTGTGATGACTTTCTAACATGGACAACCTTAGGCATGACATTTTGTAAGGTTGTCATTTTTTCATTTAGCATGCAAAGTTTCTTTTTTAGACTTAGCATGCTATCATTCAGTGCTTTACTTGATCACTCAAGTACTTGTTTTCATCTTCCAATTTTTTGTTTTTATTTTCCAAGGTTTTCTTAGCATCATCTAGGGCATGCTTTTCTTCCTTAAGGGTATCTACTTCTTTCCTTAATGCATTGCATGAGAGTAGTAAATTATCATTTTCAAGCTCTAAAGATTTATTGTCCTTTTTAAGCTCTTTAAACTTTTTCCTAATATCATTAAATTCATCATGCATTTGATCTAATTCATTTTTTAGTTTTTCTTGCATGAATGAAAGCTCACCAAATGTAAATCTTACCTCGTTGTCATTTGCCATGACTTTTCACTGTTGGAGTATTCTTCACTTGACAAAGACTCGCTTTCATCCCACGAAGCCATCATTGCCTTCTTCTTCTTCTTCTTCTTCTTCTTCTTCTTGTATTTGTCCTTTTTGTGAGGGTTGGAGGTAAAATCCATCTTGAGAAGTGGGCAATCCTTCCTTAGATGCCCGATTTTGTTGCAATTGAAGCATGTGTAGCCTCCTCTTCCTTTTCTCATGCCTCCTCTCATGAAGCTCATGAATCTTCTTGCCAACATTGCCATCTCTTCAAAATCATCCATCTCTTCCTCGGATGATGAGGATTCTTCACCCCGGTGTGATGCTTTTAAAGCAATGGTCTTGCCTTTGGGAGTATCTTCCTCCTTGTATTGCTTCATATGGGTCTCATGTGTCATGAGACACCCAATGAGCTCTGTGATCTTCAAGGTGCTCATATCCTTTGCTTCTATGATTGCGATGACCTTGGGCTCCCAAGCTTTTGGAAGGGAACGAAGGAGCTTTCTTACCTTCTCATCTTCCCTTATCTCTCTACCAAGGTTAGCTAATCCATTTGTAATATTTTGAAATCGAGCATACATGACTTCAATAGATTCATGCGATAATATTTTGAACATTTCATAATCATGCACAAGTAGGTTTATCTTAGATTTCTTAACTTGTGAAGTACCTTCATGTGTAGTCTCTAAGACTTTCCAAAGTTCATATGCAGACTTACAAGTAGACTTTCCAAAGTTCATATGCAATACAAGCACAAGAAAGTATAGTGGTTCGGCCAACCGCCTACTCCACTACCTTGGCTCCACATCAAGTATTTCTAACCAAATCCTTCATAGACTTTGTGTTTCCCTTTGAATACAACCGAGGACTCAGTTCTCAATCCTTTGAGAACTCCTCAAACCTATTCACCTAGGCAAAACACAATTCTACAAAGTAAACCCTAAGTATTTACACTAGCACACCTAGCAAGCTAATCAATGAAAAACCAAGTTCAAATAACAAGTAAAATTATAATGAAAAGAGCTAAAGATTAAACCAAGACTAAGAGCTCTTTTCCAATGCCTCCAACTCCATAAGATGTTGAGGTCGAATCGAAGCCGGAGTTGAGGGAAGATGAGCGCTTGAGAGAAGTCGTCGATCGGAGAAGCAAGCGCGAGTAAATTAAGCTTAGAATGCACAAATTACACTTTGGAAGCTTATCTCAATGGTTAAGAAGGTTTAATGAAGGTTGGTGAGGGGTATTTATAACCCATCCCACGGAACGGACGCCGACCGATCGCTTGTCGGTCGATCATCGACCGACTGATTGACCACCCAGCGACCGCTTGCGTTTTGGCCTTCTGCTGCTCTGTTCGGTCGACCGAATGGTCGATTGACTTTATAGCATTTTAACTCCTCTGCTATCCGATCGACCAGTTGACCAAAGTAGCCACTGCCAGAATTCGGCCTTGTTCGATCGACCAAAGTGTCTACTATTGATTTTCTGCCTTGTTCGATTGACCGACCGATCGACCGAACCTAGGCTGAGGCTGATTATTATATTTGCACACATATATATTAAATACTTATTTGTTATCATCAAAATAGAGATCGAAGCATAGGGAGAACCCTTAAGCCAACAAGGGTCATACAAGTTTCTATCAATCCCTTGGAAGTCAGTTTCATAGAAAGATATTATCGAGGTAGGCGTGTGTGGCCTTTGTTGGCGAATTGCATCGTTGATTTCCATGATGGCTTGGAGTGGTTCCATTCTGGCTATGCTCGTCTCGCCTCCTCCGACGAATCCTTCTGCTATGTAGTCGATGATTGCAGATTTTGGTGTTGGACTGCACTGTTCTGCGGTCCTTGTGATTGCTTGTCGTGTCGTGGGGCGGCGGTGCTTGCTCGGACTTTGATGATGGTAGTCGTAATTTTGTCAGTCTCGATTGCAGCTTCATCTGCGACAGACGTAGCAGTCAAGACGACCTTCTCTGATCAAGCACTCAATTTGATCCCGGAGCACCACACATTCCTTAGTTGTGTGTCAGTAGGTTTGGTGGAACTCGCACCTTTTGCTCTTGTCAACATTAGACGTGGGTTTTGTCCTCTCTGGGCCGCTGGGAGGTCTGGACAACTGCAGATGGTAGATCTCCTAGAGGAGGGTCTCTCGTCTAGTGTTGAACGGAGTGTACTCGCCGAACCTAGGAATATGCCTAAAGGGCGACCACCCCTCTCCTACCTTGATCCTAGTTGTGACGGTCTCTGTCTTCATCCTTTCTATCAGGCTTCTTGCCCTTCCTATCCTCAGTGGTGTCTTTGGCATTATGCCTTTCGGCTATCCTAGCCTCTCAAGGTTCCCCATCTCTATATGATTTGTAGCATTATCCCGGAACTCGGCCATGTGCTTCGACTTCGCTAGGGCGATATGGTCTGTGAAGTGTTCGGGCTTCAGCTGGTGCTTGATAGAAAATAGTTCGACACGTGGGTAGAGGTTCCAGATCTCCATGGCCTACCTATTTATGTAGTCTCTTAGCAACTCGTGTTGCCCTTGCTTGATGTAGTGGAGGGCGTCTTCGATCTTGAAGTAGATCTGTGACAAGGAGAACTGGCTGATGAAGGCGCTAGAGAACTCCTCGAATATGTGTATAAACCCTGGTGGAAGGGAAGAGATCAGTTGCTTCGTTGAGGAGCATCATGGACTTGAACAAGTGTGTGGTTGGGTCGCCCATGCCGTTGTAGGGCTTTAGTATGATCGGTAGCTTGAATCTGGGTGGAAGGCATACCGCCATGATGCGCTCGGCGAAGGATCCCAATTAGACGGGGAGAGGAGGGGTAGCCTCCCGTGGCTCTAATGTCCTTATCTTCTCTCTAATGATGCATGCAGGAGACCTCATCCTGAAGGGCGAAAACTAGTCTTCTTCTTTTCCGAGTGGTTGTCTTTTTCATGCTCTGAGCGTTGACACTCGTGTTTGGGAGAGAGTTGTTCTCAGGACCGTGTCAGCATCTCGACCTGGGATGCTAACCATCGGTTCTCCGCTTGAAGGTCATTTATCAGACGCTGGGATTCTTCTAGTGAGGGGGTTGGCTGGTGCCGGAGCATCACTCCTCACTATTTTAGCATCACTAGGTAGCGGGGAATATCGCCGCTAAGGCGTTGTTGATGGGACAAGTATGATTTACTCGGCCCTTACTATGGGCGCCAAAAGTTCTTGCTAGAAGTCAGAGCGATGCAATCTATGTTGGTGAAATGACGACACTAGAGGGGGGGTGAATAGTGTGTTTACTATACAATTCTAAAGTAAATTCAATTTTAAACGTTTACTTAAGACGATTAGGCAAGATGCACTTATGCGATTTAAATGCGGAAGCAAAATAAAGCAATATAGCACAAATAATTTAAATCAATGCAAACACAAGATTTATAGTGGTTCGACCCCAATGCCCTACTCCACTACCTAAGCACCCCGCTTAGGATTTCCAAACTAAGTTTTACTAGATTAATTAGTTTTCCTTACAACAAGGACTTTTCACCGGAAAGACTCGCTCCCCAACCGAAGGCACTTCCACACCCAGAAGTATCCCGCCTTCCTATCGAGAGATCTTTCCCACCTTAACCTAAGGGACAACTAGAATTAATCCTAGTAACAACTAAGTTTACACAAGTGGCTTTACACCTAACACCAGGTAACCACTTTACACAACCAAGACCTAATCACAAGGTCTTCTACAAACCCAAAACAAAATATTCAAATAACAATTAAAATACAATGAAAAGAGCTAAAGATATAAAGCAAAATAAACTACTCTTTTCAACGCCTTCGATGCCTTCAACTCGTCAAGAGATTGAACTCGTATTAGATCTTGAGTTGAGGAAGAAGACTGACGCTTGAAGAAACTGTCGCGAGAAGAACAAGCGCAAGCGATTCACTCTTTTGGAAGGCTTGAAATCTTCCTCTTAATGGCTTAATAAACTCTGTAAAAATCAGGAAGAAGATCAAATGAATCATACCTGGGTGTATTTATACCAAGGTGAAGAAACGACATTCAACGGATAGAAAACTTCCGCAACGAACCCGAGCGCGATTTCTCCAATTTATCCGATCGATGACATCGAACGCTGGTCGATATGAAACCTGAAAGATATTCTCAATGAAATCATTAGTTCCATATTTGTTATCATCAAAACCATTAAGATCGAGATTAAGACTATGGTTGAAAACCTAGAGCCAACAGTCTGGTCCGATGTGTCTCCTAGTCAGGTACGACTCCAATGGAAGGTGATACAAAAGACACTCCGACGCTCAAGTAAGAATGTGTTCAAGATGAGTGTAATGAAAATTAGAATCTTGGGTACCTAAGGAGCGCATGGATATTACAACGAAAAACTCATTTATGATTTTTTTTTTATATATATTTGTTTCTCACTTTCTTTACTTTTACTGTTATAAGAGAACAAAAGGTCGTTACGCTATTCTAATATTCTAATTATGTTAGATTAGGGCGACGTTTGTATATATTGCAGGATGATGGTTAATTGACGATAATGCCGCCCAAAAATCTTATAGAGATGTTGCTCAAAATTGATCGAGGCTGATACCGGAGATGTTGAACTTGCGATCGTTTAATTTCTCGTAATTAATGAGGACGCGAGTGTCCTTTTAGGTCGGGGTAGAGCCCTGGGGCCTAGCCATCTGACATGGCTTGAGTTTGATTCAAGAGTATGAGCGTTTTTGGGCCTAATCTAGCCAGACCCAAAAATATTAGTCCAGTCCAAGTACCTCTTATCCGCGAGAGGGTAATCAAGATCAAATTGAATTATACTGATTTTTTAAAATTCATTAACCAAAAATGATACCAAATCATAAAATTACTATCAATGGTCGGATTTTGTAATTCGATTAATTAGTTAACTATGGTTAATCGATTCTAATCATCATTCCTAAAGATATTGACGAAGAATAATATTTTTTTATTTTTAAAGAATAATATTTTTTATTTATTCGGTATCGCTTGAGTTATTCTTTATCAGAACAAATTACAACCAAATAAAAAATAATTTTTCATTAGTTGAACATTCCATCCAACAAAGTAACTCCGTGAGGAAACGTAGAGGAAGACAAATACAGTGAACCTGGACGCAGTTCGGTCTTCAATCCCTTGTCCTTACTACACTCGGAACACGGAAGCCATTTGTCGTCTGGTAGACAATACCTGTCCTCCAATTTCAATTGTTCGACAGTAAGCCTCGATGGCTGTCGAGGAGTTCTTCGTGGAAACCACGATCCCCGAGCAGAAGGCTGTCGGCGACGGCGTCCTCTTCCCGGCGGTCGTTTCCCCCAGCCCCACCGCCGATCTCGACCCTGACAGCTTCGTGGCAGCCGTGGCCTCTCAGAAGCCCCGCCTCGAGGCGCTCCTCCGCTCCAGCGGTGCTCTTCTACTGCGTGGCTTCCCTGTCCGCTCCGCCTCCGACTTCGACCGCGCCGTCGCCGCCTTCGGCTACGACGAGCTCCCCTACGTTGGCGGCGCCGCCCCCCGCACCAACGTCGTCGGCCGTGTCTTCACTGCTAACGAGTCCCCGCCCGACCAGAAGATCCCCTTCCACCACGAAATGGCTCAGGTTCGTTCTCCCGCATCCCCTTATTCGATTTCTAATCGAAATACTTTCCCCCTCTAATTTGTACCAAATGATCGGGATTTTGGGGGTGGCCAGGTGCCGGAGTTCCCGGCAAAGCTGTTCTTCTTCTGCGAGGTGGAGCCTGGAAGCGGAGGGGAGACTCCGATCGTGCTGAGCCACCTGATCTACGAGAGGATGAAGACGAGATTCCCGTTTTTCGTGGAGCGATTGGAGGAACACGGGTTGATCTACACGAGGGTTTTGGGGGAGGGAGATGATCCGTCATCCCCCATCGGACGCGGATGGCAGTCTACGTTCTTGACGAAAGATAGAAGCGTGGCAGAAGAAAGGTTCGTACCTCTTAATGTATTTTGTTATTAATGTAAAAGTTCTCCTTTAATTATTGTTCATTTGTATTTATAGGTTGATTCAACTATTTTATATTTGTAGGTTGATTCCATGCTTTTATATTCATTTATAGTTTAACTTATAATTCATATGATGCTTACAAGAACTGTTAAGATTCATCTTGACGAGAATTAACAAAGTTTGAGCTGTTGTCAGATGCGTAAATAAGCTCTTCGCATTTTTTGATCCGGGTTTGAGGCATTGATTGAATGCCAATTTAGCATCTTATTACGGTTCTTTTAGTTGTTTGAATGAAACTATTCTAATACTCAATATATTTGGCATTTACTAATCTTCCTATTGTTCAATAAAATATGAATTTATCTATTCAATAAAGAAAATTAAATGAAATACAAGGAGATGTGATTTCAATTGACACTTCAATTTACACATCAGTGAATTAGATTATGATCAATCAAATTTTGGAAATGTTATGCTTGGTAAATGAAAGTAACTTAAATGCAGTATTCAAAACAATTGAGGTGTCAAGATGTACATAAAGGTAAGCTTTGAAAGGTGATCAAGAAAGTACACTAAACTGGAGATTCATATGTAAATAATCTATTTACTAATTCTGTTGCTTTTATGTGATTTTGTTGCTTATAAGATATTTCGAAGTAATTGGCGGTTCACAGAGGTTTATGTTTCTTGTAAGTTTAGCATAGAATCTTCATTTGTGTGTTTAGCACATATATGACTTCAATAAAGTGCAGAAGACTGATTTAGTGCAACTTGCCTCTTATATTTTGTGGATGTTACATAAATTACCTTCAGGGAAAGGTACTGTCACATAAATGACCGGGGAAAGTTGCAGGATTTTGTAATATGTTTCTACTTGGATTTTGCAATATAAAATGAGTTTTTATTTCAGAAAGTAAATGATAGGAATACGATTTCTCTCTCATTATGAAGATAGAGAGGCCAGTTCTTTCAACAAAGAGTTCAAATAATGACAGGAAACAAATCCTTTATCATTGTGAAAATAGAGAGGCTAGTTCTATTTACAAAGAGTTCGAATTAGAACATCAAATGACCCCTCTACCATTATGAGGATAGAAAAGTCTAATTCTTTCAACAAAGAGTTGTAATGACAACAGGAAATGTGTACTCTATTGTGACATAGAGAGCCTAGTTCTATTGACAAAGAGTTCCAATGACAACAGGAAATGAATCACCTATCATTGTGAAAATGATGCAGCACCAAACCCTAGAGGAGAGAGAAAGGGAGAGGGGGAATAGAGAAATTGAGAGGAAATTAATAGTTCAAATTCATTACAAGTTGTCTAATGCCCCATGAGCTACAATTATATATAGCCTACAATTCGTGGCCCTCATGGAAGTAGGAATTAAAATAAAGGAAACATTAAATAAAATAAAGCAACACCGATTGCCTCTAGCCCTAATGGGGGTAGGAATTAAAATAAAGGAAAAAAATATTGATGCCTAACATAAGAAAATTAGCATATTTCCTAATTCGAGTTGTAGACTGTACTAGAAAATAGAGAAGCTAGTTCTATGAACAACAGGATCATGAATAATCACAATTGTGATGATAGTTCTACAGACGCAAGTGAAATATCAACTGTACAGAATGATATTAATGGGTGATGTGGAGGAGCTAGTTCTATGAACAACAGGAACATGAATAATTGTGATGATAGTTCTAAAGACACAAGTAAAATATCAATTATACAGAATGATATTAATGGGTGACCTTTCTGAAACAATTAAGTGAAAGATGAACTCTACAATTGTAGTATATTTGAGCGCAGAGCATCTATTATTTCATGCAATTAGTTTGGTTATTGTTATCATCCTAATTTGGATAATATATAAACTCACAAATTTGCATTCATCTTCATGCATTTTTCTTTTGGGTTGTGTAAGTTGGCTAGAAAACGATCCTAGCATTTTTCTTTTGGGTTGTTATAAGCTATAAAACCTAGCAAAAGACTTTGCTGCATTTTATAATAATACAAAGATCAACTGAATATGTACTAGGTTCATACCTTGGTCATTCATATTTTATAATCAACCTCTTATCCATTGGCTTGTTGTAAAATATTATTCTTCTTTCTTAGTTTGTGTTTCACACTCACTACACTAATAGGTCTAGTAGTTATTTACAAATAAAAACAGTTAGAAAAGATTTTTAAGTTACTAGTCCTTTCTTTCTTGGAAGGTGACAAATTTATTCATCATATCAGACTACAGATTTAAATTCCTATTTATAATGCAGTAAGTAATAATTTTATTGTAGTCAGTTACCTAAAGAAAACCATTGAGTGCATAGCTCGATGTATTTGGTTAGCGTTGTGAGCCTTGCCTTCTAACAAGGTTCTACTATTCTCTAGTCCTAAAATATTGCTTTTAGAAACTTCTTCCACGACTATTTCCCTTATCAAACTCTACTTTTTGCTTCCTTCGCATGTAGCTAGATATTAGGCTTTTAAAAGTTTTATCTGTCTTTCTTTTTGAATATGATACAGAAATAGCTTCCTAAAATAATATAGTATTAAATACAGAGCAGCTAAACTGGGGGTGAAGTTGGAGTGGTTGGAAGACGGAGTGAAAACGATAACTGGTCCAATTCCAGCAATCAGGTTTGATCATACTAGGGGAAGAAAAATATGGTTTAACAGCATGGTTGCTGCCTACACAGGATGGGAGGATGCTCGCAATGATCCTGTCAAAGCAGTCACTTTTGGAGATGGAACACCTTTGCCTGCCGATATAATATATGAATGTTTAAACATCCTTGAACAAGAATGTGTTGCTATAGGCTGGAAGAAAGGTGACATACTTTTGTTGGATAACCTTGCTGTTTTGCATGCTCGTAGATCATTCGATCCTCCACGGCGCATTCTTGCATCACTTTGTAAGTAGACACTTTGGCTGTCTGCTAGACTTAAAATGTATAGATTTTCTCCATCTGTCACCCTGATTATCCATCTTTATACAACCCAAGAGAATATAAATTAACATGTATAAGTTATACTTTTGAGTAGCATTGTGCACTTCAGTCTTATATGCGCTGTAGCTAAATATCACGAGAAGAGCCGAACTAGATATATTATTTCAGATTGTCAGTCTTCTGTGTTAGTGGGCATGTTTAAGATTTATCACTCTTAAACTAAAAAAACTAAAGAGAAAGTCTTATGGAAAGTTTGGTTGCTTGCAATAGGTTCTTAAGTATTGCATGTAAATTGGTTGCAAGATTAACAATTGGGATTAGTTGAGTCGTTTGGAAGCTTGCACAAGTATTTTAAAAAATTAACAACTGGAATGTTTTGTATATAATTAAATGTGTCATGAATTATAATAAATGTGGTAAGAGGTTACTATTTGCTAGGGCTAAATATTATTTTGGTAGAAATTAATATTTTGTATATTAGATTATATGATGAAAAAGATAAATTTTAAAGCCTTGAAATTTAATGATATTTTTGAATTTTTTGAAGTTGAATTCTATTAATAGTATTGATATGACAAGTACGACAATTTTTTATTTACTATTTTATGTTAAAAAATTATTTCAAGACTGTCGTATGCATATAACAAAGCATTTGGATGGCTACAGAGTACGATTGTTATAAATTGAGTAGTTTGTGTATAATTGAAGAAAAAATGAATGGAATTACAAAATTTGTAAAGTTTATGATATTTTAATATAATAATGAATGATAAATTATATGTAATGAAATATATGATTACGCAGTTTTCGTATTTCAAAAACATTAATTATATATCTTAAAGCTCATTTTATTTTAAAAAGCTATATTTATGGAATAATTGCACTAGCTTCAATTTTGTATTAGATGAATATCATCGAGAAGTCACATGATAATGAAAATGAAAAACAATACAACAAACACTTCGATATAGCTCATAGCAAAAAGAAAATTTTAATAATTAACAGATGAGTAAATGTATCAAATGTTAAGTAATATAAAAATATGGTTCAATAAAGCAACCAAAATGCTAAATAGACTTAAAACATTTACATTTGTAGTATTTATTAATCAATTAAATTGTTTGATTAATTACAATTAAATTAATTACAATATTAGACTTTTACGTACTGCAATTGTAGGTCGCAAATTGGGTTGTAGTCAAAAAAATCCCCAAGTTCAATTCACGTATTGCAAATGATAGAATTTCATCTTTTCCTTTCTCTCACAACAATCTACATCTTCGCTCGTGACTCTCGCAATAGTCTCTTTACTCTCGCGACAAACTCCTCCTGTTAGCGATAATCTCCATCTTCCTCTCACTCGTGAAAGCCTCTCCTTGCTTGTGACAACCTCCATCTTTCTTTAGTTCGCAATAGCCTTGCTTTGGCTCGAAATAGTTTTCTTCACGCCCTTGACAATCTTTTTCTCGCTTGCAATATATAGTCACTCTCTTCTGTATTTGCGGTCAATCAAATACTTATAAATAGAAATTACAAATCTACTTGCGGGCAATCAAACAATATTCACGAGCATTTATTTTTACATGCATTTGTGAAGAACCAAACGTCCCTAAATCAATTAATAAGAATTGGATGGCCAAGTGTAACTATACTAAATATAGTTCGAATAGAGCATAAAATAATAACACTAAAGAAAAATTATCAAAAGTCGCGCCAGAGCCAAACATTTCATAGTTCAATCTAACTAATCCAACATTACCAATAGCTTTTATGCCAGCAATTTGCAGCAAAATAATAAAAGTTAGTCTTCAGTTGAGTAGAAATTAACATTAACAAAAATAATAAGCATTAAAATAATAACACAATATAGAATGGATATGCATTAAGAATTATGCACACCAAACTACTACACTACAATCTAACTCATATTAATAAATACAATGTATCCTACTTGATGCATCAAAAACAAACACCAAAGCATATTGTATCTATACAATGTAACTCTACAACATATCATACCAATCAAAAATGGAGATGGACAATCGAATTTTTCCTTCCACTTCTAAAATCAGAATCATTTTTTGTGTGTACACTAAATGCTCTCATACGTTATTTTCATCAAATAAAATATTTAATACTATTTTATTTTAGTAAAACAA
Source organism: Canna indica (assembly GCA_034359265.1). Lineage (NCBI taxonomy): Eukaryota > Viridiplantae > Streptophyta > Magnoliopsida > Zingiberales > Cannaceae > Canna > Canna indica. The sequence continues at coordinate 22,085,622 of CP136892.1, forward strand.
TAGGTTGAAAACAAAAAAGAATTTTCAGCTCCTTTTATTTTCTTTTCTCTTGTTTCTTGCCATTGCTGGTTCTTTGCGAGCATATCGTCGCTATCAATCTTGATATGTACAACTTTGCCTCTACTAGTTCCTTCTTTCATGATGATTTTTAGAGACTAGAACATTCCAGCCCTCTTGATTTCTCTCTTATTCCCCACTAGCTTTGGTGTCATGCGAACACATCATCGCCACCGGTCTCAACCTATATAGCTTTGTCGATTTGTTGGTTCTTTCTTTCTTGAGAACCTTCCAAATGGCCAAAACATCACAAGAGAAAATGACACAATTGGGAAGAGAGAGATAAATAGTGTGTAATAGTTAAAAATTAAACGTAATGATATTTCAATTTCTCTATTCAAGTCAAGCGAAAGCAATATATACTAAGTAAACACACAAATAAATAATTCAATACTCAACGCACAATTTGTCATGGTTCAACTTCTGACCAAATATACATCTACTACTTAAGTTCCTTGCTTAGAATTTTCAACCAACCCACTAGATTAAATTATTTCTTCTTAGAGGATTTACAAGCTAAGATTATAATCTTCTTCCGGAAGTCACTTCCAACACCTCAAACTCCAAGGCAATCGTACTTAACCTAGTAACACAAGTGGATTTGTATTTGCCTCTACACCAAGACAACCACTCAAATATTAATTAACCTAAATGTTAGGTCAACTTAACAAGCTTTAAATGTAACAAAAATAATCTAAAATTACAAAGCAAATGGAGCAATAATTAAAATAAATACCACTTAGCTCCAATGTTAAGCTCCTAGCTCATCTTGATGTCTTTGATGATGAATCATGCAACAACATAAAAACTCACCAAGAACAAAGGTGTCAAGCTAGGATTAAATCTCAACAATGGCTCAAGAAATCTCAACTAAGGTCCAAGGATGGCTCAATAAGGTTCATGATCGATAAAGAAAAGGCTTAAGATAAATATTTATAGGTTTAGAAGTAGAGAGGCTCGGGAAAAGGACATCATAACGGTTGGAAAAATAATCATTGGGCTTGCCGTTCAAAGATCGATTGTAGGTTGGTCGACTAAACATGTGATCGAAATTGTATATTGTGCAGTTTTAATATGTGTTCAAGTTTGATTTGGGTTTTCATGAATTGAATTTGCTTTTTATCATCACTAATATGCATCCTTAGGATAATACAATACTTGTAGACCCTAAAACTATTATTCAAAGCTTTTCGAAGTTCCGATCAACATCACTTAAATTTTTTGATTTCACTTCAATCTTCCCAATTGCTGACCTTATGTTCTTATCAACATCGAACTAAAAATTACTTCTCATTCAACCATTACTTCATAATTTATTATCATCAAACCAAGACTATGACCAAATTTAAAAATCTTATACCAACATCAACCATCCCTTTTCTTCTCTCAATCCTGTCTAAAGTACATAGTTGAAAATTCATGGAGGTTAGAGGAAAGAAAAAAATTAAAAAGTATCAAAATTTCATTTTGAATTTGGATAATCAAATAAAAATGATGGACGTTAACACAGTCCAAGTAGAGGCAAAGCAAGAATTTTTTTTACTAAATTAAATTATTATTCAATATTCTTTTGTTAAAATAGCATAGGATGACATTAGAATTCATGAAAAAGGTAGATTTTATTTTGATGAAAAAAATGAAGTTTTTTATTTTGGTTAAAAAAAATCACGAACCAAATATAAATGTAATTGTACACGTCCAAGCACGTATACCTAAATATATATCTAAAAAGTATATAGTAAAAGGGAAAATGGATTTGAATATATATCTTATTATCAAAGAAAAATATGTCACGTTTAAATAATCACAATACACTAAAAACACGAAAAACACTTGTCCTCTTGTATCACATCTAAAGATAAAACTAAAGCCTATTAGTAACAAAATAAATACAAAATCTCTCCTTACCGGCCCATTTCAAGATTCTATTTCTTAACCCTACTGACAACTATCTATTATTTTCTTAATTAGTAATATTCATCCATTTCTCCCCCTTATCTGATTAATATTCTCTCTCAAAATTACTCATCTCTATCGAACTCAATGACTTATAACAAATAATTGATTAATATTATCGCTGCTGCTACCGGGCTGCTCGCTGTTGCCGCCGGACTGCTCGTTGCCGCTCGCTGCTGCTATTGCTCGTCAGATCGTCTTCAATCTCCGTCGGGTTACCGGCATCATGCGATATTTTATAAAACATAAACTATGTAATCAGATTGGAGATGAATGATTAAATGATTATTTGATTACATAGATTGAGAAAAAAAGTATTTGACACAATTGATAACGAAATATTTTTGCAACGTGTTCAAAACATGAAGACTCGTCGAGGTCGACTATCAAAATTAGCTTGAACTTAAAGTCTTAAAAAATTATGTATTAGTTTACCCCCACTAATAAAATTTTTTGGATCCGCCACTACTTCTACCTTAACCCTATTAATAGTTGTAAGGGCATCTTAGATATTTTGAAAAGTTGATTCGAGTTATGAGAAAAAACCAATAACCTTGACCGAAGGAAAATGGCTGAAAAAACTTCAAGACATATATGAACCGATCTAATATATATATATATATATATATAATCAAGATTCACAGTTGCCACATTGGCAACGGCATTTTCACAATTGAGTATTGCTGACATGGCAAATTTAAAATTTTTAGGTATTTTTATCTTCTTCAAATTACTTTCTCAGTCACGTTGTCCACTCCCTTCCTCACTCAGTTACGTCTCTCTCAAATCTCAATTAGTGCAATTAATTACGTCTCTTCACATCTCCACTCCCTTCCCCTTTCAGTAACGTCTCTCAAAATAAGTGCAACTAATTGCCAATCTATATCCAAAATCCTCGCCTCCTCCTCCTCCTTGCTCTCGCGGCTCCACCTTCCTCAGGGGAACCACCACAGTTAACATCTCCTCCTCCCATGTCCCTCTCCGTTCCACCTTTGCTCCCGCACCCTTCTCCCTTCACACCATGTTCAATCTCAGAAGATAATGGGCGGCCGCGGTCTCTGCAACAGCGAGCAAGGCCTCACGTTTCCTCCTCCTACTCCAGACGCCAACGTGGACGATGAAGCCTTCGGAAACTGCAGCGTACGTTTTGTTGTCTTCTTAGTATGCGCAGCATACGTTTCTTCTTCTTCGTGGATGACGAAGCCTTCGAAAACTGCAGCGTACGTTTACGGTTTACGGTTTTCTTCTTCTTCTTCTTAGTGTTAAGATTTTGGGAGAAGTGGTTTCCATCAAAATTAACACCCATACCATGATTATTCTCATTATTTGAATCCTTCTCAAGTGTTTTCTTTCTTGATGTATGATGTCTTGCTGCATTTCAGGTGAATGTCTTGACGCATACAGCAGAAGCAACTCTTTCCCAAGATCAGCTTTCTAAAATTGAGATGTTGAAACATTTGAAGGAGGATAAAACATTTGAATATAGTATTGATGAGGTGCTCCATCAGAAGACTGTGATACGAAGGAAGCTTCTGACCAGAATTTTGGTATTAAACTTAGAAGTGGTGATTTTATTAGTTAAATGATCTTCTCACTAACTATGACTTACTCTATCTGTTGTGAAACAATAAGATGATGTTGAATTTTGCTGCTCAGGAACTAATCTTGGATTTAGTTCTCCTAACCATTGCACCAAAGATGAACATACCGAAGGACATGAACATGGAATGATTATGCAGAAAAAGGCTGCTGATGATGGGAAGAAGGGTGGAAGAGTTAGTTAATAATTTAAGAGAAATGTGGAGTGAGGTAAAAGCAATAGTATGTTCTAATCAGTCACAAGTAGCTAATTATAGGGTTGATGGTGAGCTAGGTGGGAGTGATGGTGAAATAACTGGGATTGACATTTGCAAAGAGTCAGATGAGACAGTGGAAATTAATAAAAGATCCAAACAAAAATGAGGGCATGAAGTCTTCAATATCAAGCCAAGTAAACAAATCAAGACTTGCTTCTACTACTGCCAGAATCAAAGCTGATGATATTGATGGTTGTGAAGTCCGTGACATTGTTTACTTTGGAATTGCCACAAAGATATTGGAAGGTATAAAGTTTTTTCCCCTTAGGAGTGTCATAAATTTATTGAGCTGGAAAATCCCAAAAGTGGACGAGAAACAACTAATAGCGATAGAGAAAAAGCCCAGCGACAATACAAAAAAAGCTATCAATGGAAATAATAAAAACAACAAAATTACACGAGCTGCACCACACCAAGCGAGTGGCCACCTTAGCCACATTGCTCCACCTCCATCTGTTACGTGAAGAATATGGAAAGGACAGTCGTTAATATTTTATTAATTCTTTATTCATTACTCAACACCTATATAAATACATGTGTCTCTAACGATATTGTATCATCCTCCCTTCTATGTTTTTATTCATTCCGAGGTATTGCTTCTCAGTTCCAATAGTGTTGTGACAAGGTTTCTTACGAGTATTCTTCTCATTCGATCAAGAAGTTATTTTCATTCAGGTGAAATATGTTCTTCAACATGGTATCAGAGCACTGCTAGCTCTAACGAGCGTTGTTTTTTTTTCCTATACAAATCTCTCTTCTTTCCGTCTCGTCGTTTCTGCAACTAGTTATTTTTTCTTTTCCTATGGATACAAACCAAACTTCATCAAACACCTTTTCTCTTGGTCATGGGCCATGGCATCAACAACCCCATGGCTTCAGGAAGCACTTTTGTTTCGATAAATCCAACTGCTCAACTTCCCATTTGATTAACTGGAAGTAGCAACTTTCTTACTTGGAAAGCCCAGTTTAATCTCCTTCTTGATGGATATGATCTCACTCATTTCATCGATGGAACAGCTTCTCCTCCTGAGTTTGATTTAGAAAGGAGAGCTTGGTTTCGTTAGGATAGCCTGTTACGACATGCCATCATGGCCTCTATCGACGCAACTATTGCTCCTTTGGTTGCGACTTCTCTGAATGCCAAGGATGCCTGGTTAAAAATCACCCAACAATTTGCAAATAAATCCCAATCCAGAATATATGGATTGCAGGATACATTAGCAAGGTTGGTAAAAGGTGAAAAAACGATTGCACAGTATTTTAATGAAGTGCGTACCATCGCGAATGAATTAGCTACTGCTGATTCTCCTGTCAACGATTCTGCACTGGTTATTAAACTTCTCAGCGGCTTAGGCCCTGAGTATAACGATGTCAGTGCTGCTATAAGAACCCGTGACACTCCGATCTCTCTTGAAGAGCTATTTGACAAGCTCGCTGGGCATGAAATTTTTCTGTTGCATCGTTATAATCTTCCGGCACTAACAACTCAATACACTCAGAAAGCTGCTAATTGGAACAAGCAGAAAACAAATCAAAACTTCGACAACAGGCGCTCCCTTCCTCCATTACTGAATGCCTTCAACCCACCTCGTCCTCAAAGCTCCAACTGGGTCCGTTCTCAAAACATCTGACCAACCTTCTGGCCTCCACTGAACCAGTCAAGCAGAAACTCAGGATGGAGACCACCATCATTCTACAACAATCCCAGACCACACATTCAATGTCAGCTGTGCTATCGCTATGGACACACTGCACGAACGTGTCAATATGAGAACAATGGTGCTCCACAGATTAATTTCTCAAACCAGCAACCAAACTGGATACTTGACACAGGAGCATCGAATCATGTTACTTCCACACCTTAGAACCTGCAAACCTTCAATGAATACAGTGGCAGAAATGATCTTATCATTGGTGATGGTAACAGCCTAAAAATCTCTCATTCTGGTGACACTACAATCTCCTCCTCTAATATGAAATTTTATTTAAGCAATGTTTTATGCGCACCAGATATGAGTAGAAATTTAATCTCTGTATCAGCATTCTGCAAACAAAACATGGCTTCTATTGAATTCTTTCCTGATTTCTATGTTGTGAAGGATCTAATAATGGGAGCACAACTTGTTCAAGGCCCGAGTAGGAACAACCTCTATGAATGGATTGATACGGCTCCATCTCTAGCCTACTCGACAACTCTCTCATCCTCACCTTCATTCACCACATGGCATCGGCGACTCGGTCATCCCCACGCCAAAATGGTTAAAAGCATTCTGTCTAAGTTCAATTTACCTTACTCAAGTTCATCTTTTGGTTACTGTAACTCATGCCTATGTAATAAAAGCCATAGGCTACTTTTCCTAAGTTCAACTCTATCAAGCTCTAAACCTTTATAGCTCATTTACTCGGATGTTTGGGGTCCGGCTCCAGTTACTTCCAGTGAAGGTCATCGGTTTTATATTATTTTTGTCGACCACTTCATTAGATATATTTGGTTGTATCCTCTTCGTGAAAAATCTGATGTTGCAGACATCTTTCCCACCTATAAGAAATTGGTTGAAAAATATTTCAACACCCCAATTGTATCATTATACTCTGATGGCAGTGGGGAATACATAGGTCTATCAAACATCTTATCTAAAGAGGGCATTCAACACCTAATATCTCCTCCATATACTCCATAACGGGTTGGGATTGTTGAGCGTCGACATAGGCATATCATGGAAACAACCTTAACATTATTGCATCAATCTAATGTCCCTCTTCAGTACTGGGACCATGCGTGTCTTCATGTTGTATACTTAATAAATCGCATGCTTACTCCAATTTTGGATAACAAATCTGCCTATGAAACTCTATTTCAGGACCAACCCAATTACCTCTCATTGAAAATATTCGGGTGTCTTTGCTATCCATGGCTAAAGCCATATGCATCTCACAAGTTTGAGTCAAAATCCAATCCATGTGTTTTCATTGGCTACTCTGTTCAGCATCACTCTTACAAATGTCTCAACCTCTCCACTGCCAAAATTCACCTATCAAGACATGTTAATTTTATTGAAGAAGTCTTTCCCTTCACCTTCTCTCACCTTCACCTATCCAGGATATCTGATTGCATCATGAATCAGTGGACTCAAATTGAGTCCGATACTGATATCCCACCACCACCACCATCCTTAACTATCACCCCACCAACATAATACCACCATCATCTCCTATTCATAGTAACGATCTTACTCGGCCCTTGAACAATGAAGCCCCTCTATCTCCTTCAAACTCAAATGAGCCGACTGAAGCTACTGCTCAATAGAGTAATCATTCTGCAGTACCGACACAAACTGAGCAGCCTCGTCGTATGACCACGAGATCACAAAACAATATATTCAAACCGTGACATCTACTAACTACTCAGCACTCATAATTTCAACAGCTACACTTGATGTTCCTAGAACATTTAAACAGACAATTAAATTTCCTGAGTGGAGGGATGCCATGCAATGAGAAATGTGTGCTCTTCACAACAATCATACTTGGAACTTAGCTCCTCCTTCTGAGGCTCAGAATATGGTAGGATGTAAATGGATTTTTCGACTAAAAAAAGCACCAGATGGCAGTATAAATTCCTTCAAAGGTAGGCTGGTTGCAAAGGGTTTTCACCAGCGACCTGGCATTGATTTTACATCCACTTTTAGCCCAGTTATAAAGCCTACAACAATTTGGCTTGTTCTCTCTCTTGCCTACTCTAAACAGTGGCCGTTATTCCAACTAGACGTCAACAACGCCTTCCTCCAAGGACACCTGGATGAAGTAGTATTCATGACCCAGCCACCCGGTTTCATCTCTAAAGACAAACCTCACTATGTATGTAAGCTCAATAAACCAATTTATGGCTTACGACAGCAGGCTCCAAGGGCCTGGTACAATGAGTTAAAAAAATTCCTCTGCTCCATTGGTTTTGTCAACTCCAGGTTTGATACTTCCCTATTCTTTATGCATGGAGCTGACTTTAGCATACTACTTCTCTTATACATTGATGACATTATACTTACTGGATCTTCATTGCCTAAGATTCTTGAAATCAATAAGCTTTTATCTGCAAAATTCTCCTTGAAGGAAATGGAGCCATTAAATTACATCCTTGGGATTGAAGTCCTAAACACAGCTTCGGGCTTACTTCTATCACAAAGAAAATACATTGATGACTTACTCTTCCGATTCAGCATGCATGAATCAAAAGGCACAAAAACTCCAACTGCCGCTTCAGTTAAGTTGATGCTCATAGATGGAACACCTCCGACTAATGCAACCAGATTCAGGCAACTAGTCGGAGCTCTCCAGTACTTATCATTCTCAAGGCCAGACATTTCCTTCATAACAAATAAACTATCATAGTTTATGCATCAACCAACGGAGCAACACTGGAAAGCATGTAAAAGAGTCATGCGCTATCTCAAATCAACAATAGATTTTGGTTTATTACTGTCGCCAACACCCACTCTCAATTTATTCGCCTTTTCAGATTCAGATTGGGGTGGCGATTTTGATGACAGGTGCTCCACAGGTGTCTTTCTAGTCTTCTTCGGAGGTTCTGCCATCAGCTGGTCCTCCAAAAAGCAGCAGTCGGTCGCTCGTTCATCCACTGAAGCCGAGTACAGGGCCCTTGCAGATACTGCCGCCGAATTAAATTGGAATACTAACCTGTTACAGGAACTCAATTTTCTGTGTTCCAATGTTCCAACAATCTTTTATGACAATCTCAGCACCACTGCCTTCTCACAAAATCCGGTCCTCCACAGTCGTATGAACCACCTGGCATTAAACCTCCATTTCGTCAAAGAGCAGGTTCAAGATAGAAAGTTGAACGTTCAATTTATTCCTTCAGCCTTGCAGCTCGCAGATTCCCTCACTAAAATTATCTCGACAGCAACCTTTCTTAGCCATCGAATCAAGATAGGCATCGTCGAAACTCCCCCTATCTTGAAGGGGCGTAATAGAGATAGAGAAAAAGCCAGCAACAATACAAAAAAGACTATCAATGAAAATGACGTAAACAACAAAATTGCACGAGCTGCACCACACCAAGTGAGTGGCTACCTTAGCCTCACTGCTCCACCTCCATCTGTTACGTGAAGAATATGGAAAGGACAGCCGTTAATATTTTATTAAATCTTTATTCATTACTCAACACCTGTATAAATACATGTGTCTCTAGCGATATTGTATCATCCTCCCTTCTTTGTTTTTATTCATTCTGAGGTATTGATTCTCAGTTCCAGTAGTGCTGTGACAAGGTTTGTTACGAGTATTCTTCTCATTCGATCAAGAAGTTATTTTCATTCAGGTGAAATATGTTCTTCAACAATAACAATAATCCAAGGTGATGATAGGTGTGTTGAGAAATTTGCAAAAGCTGATAATAAATTGGAAAAGAAAATTTCTAATGGAGGTGCTCTATCAGACTTTTTTTGACGGGAAGATGTTGTGAAGTTGCAAGAATACCTTAAAAAATATTGTAAAGAGTTCAGACATGTCCATTGTTCTCCGGCCAATATCTACATGTATGTGTTATTTGAATTCCTTTTTTTCCACTTTTTGTTACATAACAATGAAATTAAATGTTTTTTCCTCGTGTATATATATATATATATATATATATATATATATATATATGCATGGTGGGCAGTGCCTGTGAGCACACTGCATCATAGAAATCCTCGGTGAGCTACTGCCTTTCGCCTAAAATTATGATCAAAGAGATGATGACGAAGAAGAACCGTTGAGCGGCACTTTGCCATTACTTTATTAATTTGATGAGCAACTTGCCAATGACAAAAGGCAAGAGTTACTGATTGAATAGGTGACTACTATTTTGCTCAAGAAGAAAGATTGCCTACCAGCATCCAATAGTTTATGCACCCACCTTTTACATAAGAAGGTACCAGTTATGATCATGTAGTGAAGGTTTGGTTTTCTTTTGGGATTGCTGATGATTAATTACTTACCTGTAAAGTTTATTATAATATGTGAAGACTTACTCTTGCAATGAAAATGTTTTAATTTGGTGACGAAGTTACGAAGAAGAATTGGGAACAAGTATAGCATGCATTTGCCACGCATGCATGGTTACAGTAAATAAAAAAGTTTATAAACCATGCAATGCCATTGCAAAAGACAAATCAACCATAAGAATATAGGTAATATATGCCTGTTAATTAGGTTCAAGCACTTTATATTATTATGAATTGTTATAAGGTTCACCTTCTCCGAATTCAATAATACATATCTTAGAAGTAATACATATTATGAATAAAAGCTTCATTAGCAAAATTATGAGATCAAATTTTGTCTTCCAAAAAAAGAAGAAAAAGGATAATCTTGCAGTGTGATGTTTATTTTTATCAATGTTTTCGAATCTTAATTGCACGAATCAATTCAATTGAGTCTGACACCAACTTTTATTTCCAAATTCCTACTTTTTTAATTTCTTTTTTCTCATTTGCTAATTTGTCTCAATATATTTGTTATTTTTTATCTATATTATATTTAAATTTTATCTATAAAAATATTACTATTTTATATAAAAAATTTGTATTTTTTTTATTTTTATGCATGTGTACAAATTATGAATTTTCTCATTTATTAATTTATTGAATTATAATAAAATTTTGTATTTATTGTTAACATTCAATCTATAGAAAATGTCATTACAACCATAAAGGGTAAGGTTCACGTTTTCTTGCAGTATTCTCTTTTTCTCAACATCAAAATTTGGATATTTGCTTGAAAATATTTTTCAGAACTTTTATTTGTAAAATAGTTATATTATTTTATAAATCTTTGTTGTATTTGTTACGAGTACATAATATATGGTAAAGAAAATGATTGTATTCTATTAATTAAGAATAATATCATTAATTTTTTAATATAAAATTTAATATACATATATTTTTTCTATTAATTTTTAATAATAAAATTCTGATGATATTATATGTTTGAATACAATATTATATATAATTTTATAAGATTATTAAAATTATACTTAATTTATTAAATTATTTGTAGTTATTAAAATAATATTATATTTATATATATTTGCGCAACGCGTGGGTTCTCAACTAGTTAACAAAATAATGATATATATATATATATATAAGAAAGCACTCCAACCTTCTTATCATGCCAAGTGTTATGATAAGAACTATGCTAAGTGTCAATTTGTACTCTTCGTACTTAGCAATATAAAAATATTAAATAGTGCATTAGTAACAAGCTCATATATTTCCTTAGGTAGAGAGATGATGATATTTAATTAAATCACATTTAATTAGAGGAGAGAGAAAAATAGAGTATTTAATTAAAAGGGAGAAAGGATTTTTTTTTAAAAAATAAAAAATAAAAATAAATTCAAAAATAACAGCAGACCTGATTAAGAGTACATTGATTAAAATTTGAATATCAAAAGAGAGATTAAAATTTAAGAAAGAACTGTAGGGAGCAATTAATAAAGCTCATAAAAATATTATTTTATTTTGATACGATTACATATAGTAATATTTAGTCCAGTAAATTACGCACGTATAATAACTTAATAAATTATGATAAAAATATTATTTTTTCAAATATATATTAATCATAAAAATAAATTCTCAACTATGCATATAAAAAATTGAATTTATTATAAAATTAGATTTATAAAATTATTTATGTTATATTTTTTATAACAAAATTAAATTTGATTTAGAAATATGTTATTTTATAAAAATAAGAATGATTTAATTGCGAAAAACTTATTGGTATACACCATCAAACCTAAATATATTTTAATTTTTCCTTATTCATAATATATCTTATGATGACATGATTAAATTATTTTAGAAATATTTTATTATATAAAAATATAAATAATTTAATCATGTTTCTCTTTATTAGATTTATTAAAATGTGTAATATTTTATTTTATTATTTTTAATGCCTACACAATATATCTTAGAAAATATTGACAAATTATTGAACAAATCTATTTTAAAACATTATTATTAAATATTATAAAAATATTATTTCATCAAAATACCGATGCTAAAAAATATCATAGTTAATATATATCTTATGAAAATATTATTAAACTGTCATAAAATTATTATTTTATAAAAATAGGAAATAATTAATGATTTATCTATTTATTGTATTGCTTAATTTGTTTTAAATTTTAGTTAAATATTTGTTAATACATACAAAATATATATGTGTAGATGTAACATATCAAATTTCAATATCCCGTCTCTTTAACTTTATATATATCTCCATATATTCCGTTTCTTTAAATTACCCAATACAAATTCCAAATAACATTGAAAGTGGAGAGGTAACATATCAAGGACGGTCCTAGAAGAATTTGGAAAAGAAAAAAGAAACTTAAAAACCACCAAAAGGGTCAGTGAGTGTCTCTCCGAAATTGACTGATCCTCATTATTATGAATCGGTCATGGATTTAATGATGCATGACCCGTGTGGTGCTGCACAAAAAAATTCTCATTGCATGCAAGATGGTAGATGTATATGATATTTTTCAAATAAGTTTGTAGACAGATATCCTCGGATGGATATCCAATTTATAGAAGAAGAGATAATGACTGAACAATTAAAAATGGGAAGATTGATTTAGACAACTATTTTGTTGTCCCTCATAATAGATACATGTTGTTGAAATATAGTGCACACATTAATGTCGAATGTTGCAACAAATCGAGATCAATTAAATATCTTTTCAAATATATGAATAAAGGTCACGATCGTGTCACTGCCACATTTGTTGACTCGGCATCACAGTTTGAAATACAAGCCCATGTTGATGAGATCAAAATGTTTTATGATTGTTGGTATATCTCACCGTGTGAAGTGATCCAGAGAATTTTTCGTTTCAACATTCATTACAAATATCCATTTGTGCAAGGGATTGTAGCTTCATTTTCCAAATAAACACACTATAATTTTTAATGATGGCGACCAACAATTAATGAATCTCAATTTTTAGCTTGGTTCGAAGCTAACAAATATTCTCAAATGCAATAAGCTTAAGATGTGTTGAATTTCCTTTGTTGTTTGCATGAAAGCAAGACATTATATATTGAACTCGAAAAAAGACAAGACAATTTTCGATTGAAAGAATATTCTTTATTTGTTCCCTCAGGAATGGTTGAGTTATACTATTTGAGAATTTTATTGAACGTGGTCAAGGGTCCACATCTTTCGAGGATATTAGAACTGTCAATGGTAAAGTTTATCCAACTTTCACATATACATGTTATATTTTAGGGTTGATTGACGATGACAAAAATTATGTAGATGCAATTAAAGAAGCAAGTGCACGAGAGTCATATTTTTCTCTTATAAAAGTGTTTGTTGCATTATTATTATCAAACTCAATGTCTAGACTAAAATTCATTTGGGAGGATACATGGAAATTTTTAACTAAAGACATACCTTATTTGATAAAGGAAGTGTTACAACGAAAGGTACGAAAGCTATACCTCTGTTATATATATTTATTATGATTAGTATATTTCATAAAGTATTATTTTCACTTACCAATTAATATATTAAATTTATATATTTTTGAATTTTAGATGTTGTCATTACCGATGATGAACTCAGAGATGATTGTTTGGAGAAAATTGATTTAATTCTACGAGCATGAGCAAGAGTTTAGATGACTTTCCTACAATGCCAAAATCATATTCTAGGAGCATCTACAAACATTAACAATTGCTTAATTGCTCAGGAGTTGCGCTAGAATCACAGGAGATTGACAGAGGAAAATTAAGAAGAAGTTCAACACCTAACTTCGAAACATAGACATGTTTATGATAAAATATTGGATTGTGTTAAAAGGAAAAAGAGAGGTGTTTTTTTGTCTACGGTTATGGTGGAACTGGAAAGATATTTATTTGGTAATTCTTGCATATGCACTTCGGTCCGAAGGGGAAATTGTTTTAACAGTTGCGTCTAGTGGGATAGCATCTTTACTATTACATAGTGGAAGAACAACACATTCTCGATTTGCAATCCCTCTTAATCTAAATGAGGATTATACTTGCAATATTAAACAAGGTTATCCGCTGACTGATTTTTTGGTCAGAATAAGTTTAATTATTTGCGATGAAGCTCCATATTATGCAGTTATCTGTTTAATTTATATATTTATTAAATTTAATTAAATATAAATATAATAGAGCATTGCGTGATGTTTTATGTTTTATCCAAACAATAATGATAATTATTTTGGAGATAAGACTGTATTATTTGTAGAAGACTTCAAATAAATTTTATCTGTCATTCCTAAGGGAAGCAGAGAAAATATTGTCAATGCTACACTTAATTCCTCTTACTTATGGGACGACTGTGAAGTTTTGGAGCTAACAAAAAATATGTGTCTAACTGTAAACAAATCCAATGACAATACAGTTAATTTGAAAAGTTTTTCGGATTGGATATTGTTGATTGGTGACAAAAAGATAGGTGATCTTGGTGATGGTTATAGGGTAGTCCGAATTCTAGATGGTAATTTAGTTTTGGATGCAAGCATGACCATATTGCTGCGATTATTGATGCAATTTATCTTGAACTTATAACAAATGCCAATATTTGAAACAAATAGCTATATTAGCTCTCACTCTGAATATGATTGAAACGATTAATAACTACATGATTTCTCTAAATTAAAAAGAGTAACAATATTTTTGAGCTCAAATAACACGTGCTTATCAAATTCTAGAGGGAGTTTGGTAGATCAGATCCATATACCAAACTTTGATTTGTAATTCAGAAAATCATATTAAAAAAGAAACTACAAATGTTGTATATCAGATCAGATCCATGTTACAATTTTTTTTGAAAAAATTAAAAAAAAGTTAAAAAAATTGAAAAAAATATCTGAAATGTCAAATTTCTTAATTTTCAACTCTAATATTATCTTATCTTTATATAATAAAAGTAACAAAGTCTGGAGTAAATAAGAAAATATTTTACCGCTCTTTGTAGGATCATTCTCGCTCACTTAATATAAAAGAAGTTTTTTTTCACTCATTTTTGGCTATTCTAGCTCATTTAATAAAAAAAAAGTTTTGACCGGCATTTCTATAAAATTATTAAATGAACATTTATGTAACGTTCATTCACAAAAATGAGTTTTTGATTTTTTATGAATAAACCTTTTTAAAATAATTTTATAAAAATATTCATGAAATAAGCAAAAAATAGCCCTAAAATGAGCGAGAAAAAATATTCCATTTTGCACAAAAGTGTATAACACTTTACAAACTTTTTTGAAAAAAATAAAAAAAGTAAAAAAATTTGAAAAAAATATATGAAATGTATTTATTATAACAAAAATATATTTTGGATGTATAAAAAATGTGGCATAAAAATATCGGAAATATTATTTTTGAAAATTTTGGATCGTAAATTAAAAACCATCTTTAAAAGTTAGATTTAATAAAATTATATTTTTAATTTAATAGGAAAAAGAGAAAATTTATACCATCTTAATATAAATTCATATCGGTATAGAAATGATGTGATAAGAGAGTAAGGAATATGATTTTAATAAGCATGATTGAAATTTAATTTACATTTACATATAAATATAAATATAGACTATATAATTGATATTTTATTAATTAATTTCATTTTTTTAAATTAATATTATTATGCTTAATTTTTCAATTTTTAAGTCCATTTAATTATTTATGGTTATTTTCCAAATAAAGCCGGTTTAAATTCCAATTAATTACTCTTAATTTTCTAATTTCCGACTCTATTTTTAATTATACATGTCAAATTTCCTAATTTTCAACTCTAATCTAATCTTATCTTTATATAATAAAAGTAACAAAGTCTGAAGTAAATAAGGAAGTATTTTCCCGATCTTTGTTGGATCATTCCCGCTCATTTAATAAAAAAAGAAGCATTTTCCGCTCATTTTGGGCTATTCTCGCCATTTAATAAAAAAAGAAGTTTTGATGAACATTTCTATAAAATTATTAAATGGACATTTATGTAATGTTCATTCACAAATATGAGTTTTTGATTTTTTATAAAAGAATTTTACAAAAATATTTATGAAACAAGCGGAAAATAGTTCTAAAATGAGCAAGAAAAAATATTCTATTTTGCACAAAAGTGCGTAAAACATTACAAACTTTTTTGAAAAAAATAAAAAAAGTAAAAAATTCTGAAAAAAATATATGAAATGTATTTATTATAATAAAAATATATTTTAGATGTATAAAAAAATGTGGCCTGGAAATATCAAAAATATTATTTTTGAAAATTTTGGATAGTAAATTAAAAACCATTTTTATAATTTTGATTTGATAAAATTATATTTTTAATTTAATAGGAAAAAGAGAAATTTTATGTCATCTTAATATAAATTCATATCGGTATAGAAAGGATGTGATAGGAGAATAAGGAATTGTCACGCCCAGAATCCAGGGTCACGTGACCGGCCAGAGTACACGTCCGTATTCCGAAGCCTACCAACATATGCATACCAATGCGGAAATAAAAGGAACAACAGTGCATACTCAAATATAAAATACTAAAATGCTAGGTATATTTTCATAACCAAATGACTACAATCAAGTTACAACAGTATACAAACAAGGACTCTCTACACTCGACTACGACCCGACACGTCACGAGATCCGCTGCCTGAGCCTATAACCCCAGCCGCGCTACATGGGTACCACCGTACCACCAATAGCCAAAATTTGCAAAATTAACAACAAAAGAGTGGTGAGTTCCAATTGAACTCAAGAGTGGCTCTAACCGAGCCCTCTCCAAGCTATCACGAGCATAAATATAATCAGGCATAAATTATAAATATAGAAGTGTTGAAATATAATAACATGTAAGGAAAATGCATTCGTCCACAAACTCGTGTTCAAACACAATAACCACTCGGCCCAAACCGGCACAAACATCCAAGCACAATAATCAACCCAAACAAGCCACCTGGGTCGGTCGTCAGTATGGCAGGCTGACGAACTTCTCGGTCCAGGGATCCATCGGTCCAATATCCAGGGACCCGTCGGTCCAATAATCCAGGGACCCGTCGGTCCTACGAGTCGGTCACTGAGCATTGCTCTGTCCCAGCGAGCTTCTCGCCCATGCCACTTCGGGTCGATCGTCAGTGTGGCAGCTGACGAGCTTCCCGATCCAGTATAGTCCAGTGCAAACATAAGCACATCCATGCATTTATATAACAACCAGTAATTAACATAAAATAAATAAATATAACAACCATGAGCCAATATAAACATCTTAGGACCTCTAGGGTCCTCAGTATCCACATCTTGCACGCGCATGAAACCTAGGGCCGTACATTGGCCTATGCATCATCATGAACCACAATCTCCATCTTAATATATATGTAAGCAGTAAAGCATCTACCAATAAGAATTAATTTAACCTCATTCATGTGCCACACCATACATGTACATATCTCTAGTAATGTATTGTCAAGTGGAAAATATAAAGAATACATGTGTCAATTATATATACATTCTCCAAAAAGGAAAAGGGACAACGAAATCGGGTAATGCTCCTAACCTTATAGCATAAAAAAAAAAATACCTACCTTGATCTAGTGATATGTATAAACAATATCACAAGCAATTGCAATTAGTGACGTGAGTGAATCACTGTTGCTGAATTACTTAACACCAAGTGCCTAACACAAGAGAGCGAAGGATATGTCGTACTATATAGCAACAGAATGACATGAAATAATTAAGGAATTATTTGACATATATTTTTGCAACCACACAATGAGGTTCATAACGTGAATCAAAGAAAGCATTCACCCTCAATACAAAAGCAAACCCATAATTGATGTGGGTGATAACTTGGGTTTCTTAAATCTTGTACGATACACTCCAATTTAACCCAGGAGAGAAAATGTTAGTTCTTTTATGTAGAAGACTCCAGCCCACACATAAGATATATTTTTGTTCAATCTGAAACTTCAGCCAATATTTTATCTATCAATCATGAGTTGAATTAACATGTTACCCATTCAACAGAACATCAATAACATAATATTTATCATCAAAATCTTAGATAATATGTTATTTATAAAATAGAAATTTCTTCTCCTTTTTCCCCCTTATTTCTTCTACCGAACCAAGTTCTTTTTTTTTCAATTACTCTTTTCACCTACAACAACTTTACACCTATTGTCAAGAACCCTACCGATAAGAATTTTGTTGACCGAATAAAGTGGTCAACATCCTCTTATGCTTCATGCGGCAACAAGAAAGAATGGAACATGCAGCCAATTAAAGTGAATTAAGGAGATTAGAGTTTTCTATACCTACTCTGCCTCACCATCACTATCACGCCTCAATTGCAGGGTCACGTGATCGGCCAGGATATACGTACCTATACCCAGCAACCTAACTCATGCACATGCCAACATCATAAACAACAAGTAAACCCTTAATTCATGATCGGCCATGATGGGAGTTTTTATACACATTCCTCAACCCTAACCTCTTAAACCCTTAATTCACAACCCGCATCCACCTTAAGCCAAAACCAAAACCGCTAACCCGATAGACTTAAATAATTTAATTAATCTCATTTTAATAAATCACAAATAATTAATTAAATACTCATATGAAAATAATTAGCAATTATCCACACACAACACCAAATTAAATACTCTCAACTATCCAAGCCTAACAATTCATAAATTCATAAATTTATATTCTACTTACCCGAGCTCGCAAGCTCGCTCCGGACCGAGTTGACTCAGCTCGACCACGAACTAGTCCGCTAGGCTGGCAAATACACATAAATGGAAAAATAATAAATTTAAATATCTGGGATATTATAATCACCTAATCTCCAAGCATGAAATTTTAATATACAAGTATACCCCTCACACAAGCCAAACATCAATTCCATTGACATAGAAAATTCTCAAAATTCTCTCTAACAGTTGGCGGCACTAAACCATGCAAATTCAATACCTAGGTTTGCAAATTAAATCTTTAATTCTAAGAAGAAATTAATCTAAGAGTTGAACCCCAATTCATTTGAAGAAGGAATCAAAATTCTCAAGAAAAATTTCCAAACTTTTCCCTTAACAGTGGACCGCACCAAGAGCATCGAGATTTCAAAGCTAGGGTTCCATGGGTGTTAATTAATCTCAAGTCTAAGAGGGAATTCGGCACCAAGATCACGACTCAAACTCGATTGAAGGAAGGAATCGAAAAAAAAATCAAGAAATCTCATATTTCATCCATGGTGAGATGCGGCACCAAGAAGAAGAAAACAACCCTAATTCATGCAAAAAGAATCGCTCACAGAAGAAAAGGAATGCAAAGAAGAAGATGATTCTCGAGTCTCCGCGTCGATCGGCGTCGGCGATGATCGGATCTCCAGCAAAGAAATTCTAGGCGTCACCCCTTCCCCTCTCCGAGCTTTCGTGCGGCTCCTCCTTAGAGTCGTACGGTTGCCACACCAATCCTTATATATATATATATATATACTTAAATGCCCTCCTGACTTAAGTTGAACTCAAGTCCACATGTACACATCCAAATTGGGTTCCGATCGAGCCCCCGGACTCGACTCGAGTCCAACCCTAAGCCCAACATCACAAACAACTTATTTAAAACAATTCTTGTAGCAATCGGGCCTTACCTTAAATCACACCCTCCGGCGATTCCCGCTGAAACTAATTTTTTTAAAAAAAATTATGGGTATTACAGGAATATGATTTTAATAAGCATGGTTGAAATTTAATTTACATTTACAAATAAATATAAATATAGACTATATAATTGACATTTTATTAATTATTTCATTTTTTTCAATTAATATTATTATGCTTAATTTTTCAATTTCCAAATCCATTTAATTATTTATGATTATTTTCCAAATAAAGCCGGTTTAAATTACAATTAATTACTCTAAATTTTCTAATTTCCGACTCTATATTTAATTATGCATGTCAAATTTCCTAATTTTCAACACTAATCTTATTTTATCTTTATATAATAAAAGTAACAAAGTCTGGAGTAAATAAGGAAGTATTTTCCCGCTCTTTGTTGGGTCATTCCCGCTTATTTAATTAAAAAAGAAGTTTTTTTTCGCTCATTTTGGGCTATTCTCACTCATTTAATAAGAAAAAGTTTTGATGGACATTTCTATAAAATTATTAAATGGACATTTATATAATGTTCATTCACAAAAATGAGTTTTTGGTTTTTATGAATGAATCTTTTTAAAATAATTTTACAAAAATATTTATGAAATAAGCGGAAAATAGCCCTAAAATGAGTGAGAAAAAATATTCTATTTTGCACAAAAGTGCGTAACACGTTACAAACTTTTTTGAAAAGAAATAAAAAAATAAAAAATTCTGAAAAATATATATGAAACGTATTTATAATAAAAATATATTTTAGATGTATAAAAAAATATGGTCTGAAAATATCGAAAATATTATTTTTGAAAATTTTGGAATGAGTTTATGTTGTGTTTGGTTCTTGATGAAATGAAGATTTATCTCATCTTTGACAGCCCTTGTTCATCAGATGATGGTTGTGATTTAATTAATGACATTCATACGCTTGAACTTTTGAACATCATTTCATGTTACGATCTTCCAAATCATGAATTGAAGCTCAAATTCGATGTTCCTGTCATGCTTATGAGAAACATAGATCAATCTCCAGGTCTATGCAATGAGACTCGACTTGAGATAATTCGAATGGGCCAACATATGTTGAAAGGAAAAACAATATCAAGAACCAATATAGGGGATAAGATTTTTAATCCAAGACTGATATTGACGCCATTACATATAAAAGTTCATTTTCAATTTCAACGGAGACATTTTTCGATATATATTTCTTTTGCTATGACCATAAATATAACCCAAGGTGAAATCCTTAAACACGTTGGAGTATATCTAGAAACATGAGTCCTCTCATTGTCAACTATATGTTGGTATTTCTAGAGTAATCAACAGTTATGGTTTGAA
The DNA here is from genome assembly GCA_034359265.1 of Canna indica. Classification (NCBI taxonomy): domain Eukaryota; kingdom Viridiplantae; phylum Streptophyta; class Magnoliopsida; order Zingiberales; family Cannaceae; genus Canna; species Canna indica. The sequence goes on from CP136892.1 coordinate 22,106,544, forward strand.
ATTTTTTATACATGACAACGATGACAATGAAACAAAAAGCACTACAAATATATATATATAAGAAAACACTATAGCCTTCTTATCATGCCAAGTGTCATGATAAGAACTTTGTCAATTGGTAATTTGTACTCTTCATATTTAGCAATACAAAATCATTAAATAGTGCAATAGTAACAAGTTCATATATTTTCTTAGGTAGAGAGATGATGATATTTAATTAAATCACATTTAATTAGATGAGAGAGAAAATTAGGGTATTTAATTAAAAGGGAGAAGAAGTTTTTTTCGAAAAAAATAAAAATAAATTCAAAAATAGCAGCAGACCTGATTAAGAGTACATTGATTAAAAATTAAATATCAAAAAAAATTAAAATTTAAGAAACAACTATAGGGGGCAATTAATAAAGCTGATAAAACTATTATTTTATTTTGATATGATTACATAGAGTTATATTTAGTCCAGTAAATTGCGTACATATAGTAACTTTTTAATAAATTATGATAAAAATATTATTTTATCAAAATATGATTACATATAGTAACAAATACTTAAAACATATATTAATCATAAAAATAAATTCTCAACTACGCATATAACAACTAAGCATAAAAAATCGTATTTATTATAAAATTGAATTTATAATATTATTTATGTTGTATTTTTTATAACAAAATTAAATTTGATTTAGAAATATGTTATTTTATAAAAATAAGAATGATTTAATTGCGAAAAACTTATTGGTATACACCATCAAACCTGAATATATTTTAGCTTCTCCTTATTCATAATATATCTTATGATGACATGATTAAATTATTTTAAAAATATGTTATTTTATAAAAATATAAATAATTTAATCATGTTTCTCTTTATTAAATTTATTAAAATGTGTAATCTTTTATTTTAGTATTTTTAATGCCTACACAATATATCTTAGAAAATATTGATACATTATCGAACAAATCTATTTTTAAAAAATATTATTAAAATATCATAAAAATATTATTTCATCAAAATACGAATGATAAGAAATACGACTATGTTTCTATCAATATATATATATATATATAAGATAGAAAGTCACAATAGGTGACCATACTAGGGTTTGAACCTTAGACCTCTAAAAAACATACAAGATGTTGCCTATATATATCATAGTTAATATATATCTTATGAAAATATTATTAAACTGTTATAAAATTATTATTTTATAAAAATAGAAAATAATTAATTATTTATCTATTTATTGTATTGTTTAATTTGTTTTAATTTTTAGTTAAATATTTGTTAATATATACACAATATATAGATGTAGATGTAGCATATCAAATTCCAATAACCCGTCTCTTTAACTCTATATCTATCTCCATATATCTTGTTTCTTTAAATTCTCCAATACAAATTTCAAATAATATCGAAAGGGGAGAGGTAGCATATCAAGGACGGTCCTAGAATAATCTGGAGAAGAAAAAAGAAAAACTTAAAAACCACCCAAAGGGTCTGTGAGTGTCTCTCCGAAATCGACTGATCCTCATTACTATGAATCAGTCATGGATTTAATGATGCATGGCCCGTGTGGTGCTGCACAAAAAAATTCTCATTACATGCAAGATGGTAGATGTATACGATATTTTTCAAATATGTTTGTAGATAGATATCCTCAAGGATGGATATCCAATTTATAGAAGAAGAGATAATGGTTGAACTGTAATATCCTAGATATTTAATTTATTATATTTTTCTGTTGCGTGTGTTTGCCAGCCTAGCGGACTAGTTTGTGGTCGAGCCGAGTCGACTCATGGTCTGAAGCGAGCTTGCGAGCTCGTGTAAGTAGAATATAAATTTATAAATTTATGAATTTATGAATTTTTAGGCTTGGGTAGTTGAGAGTATTTAATTTGGTGTTTTGTGTGCATGATTGCTAATTATGTTCATATAGGTATTTAATTAATGATCCACCATGACCCATATGGAGTCATGACCTCCTCTTGACCTCGGCAAACCGGTCACCAGATCCATAGTGATCTTCTCCCACTTCCACTCAGGTACATCTAAGTTCTGGAGCAACCCCGCTAGTCTCAAGTGCTCTGCCTTAACCTGTTGACAGGTCAAGCACTTGGACACATACTCAGCCACTTCCCGCTTCATTCCTTTGCACCAATAATGCTGTCGTAGGTCACGTTACATCTTCGTGGCCCCCGGGTGCATGGTGTACGAAGAGCGGTGGCCCATCTCAAGAACTTGTCTCTTCACTTCAACCATATCGGGTACCACAATTCTGTCCTTGAATCTCAAGACATCCTCAGCATCAATCCGAAACCCATCATCTGCATCCCTTCTCAATACAAAGTCTCTAGTCATCGCGCAAAAAACATCCTACTTCTGAGCTGAACAAAGCATCTCGACTAAGGTAGATTGCACTTGCAAATGTGCCACCATATCCCCGGTGTCAAACACTAAAATTACGGAGCCGCCATCCATACATGTCGCTAACTCTCTGGCTAGAGGTCTCCTCTCAATCGCCAGGTGTGCAAGGCTACCCATGGATTTCCTGCTCAAGGCGTCAGCAACAACATTCACCTTACCAGGGTGGTACATTATGGTGCAGTCATAATCTTTAAGCAGCTCAAGCCATCTTCTTTGCCTCAAATTTAGTTCCTTCTACGTCAGCAGATACTGAAGACTCTTATGATCTGTGTAGATCTCACAGGCCTCGCCATACAAGTAAAGGCGCCAAAGATTTAAAGCAAACACCAATGCCGCCAATTCCAGATCATGCGTCGGGTAATTGTTCTCATGATTTTTCAGTTGACGCGACGCATAGGCAATGACCTTGCTGTACTGCATAAGGACACATCCCAAGCCTACTCTCGGGGCATCACAGTATACGATGAAACCCCCCCAGACCCCGACGGTAAGGCAAGTATAGGTGCCGACGTCAAACAGTCCTTGAGCTTTTGAAAGCTCTCCTCACATCTATCATCCTAGGCAAACTTAACCTTTTTTTGAGTCAATAGGGTTAGGGGGGCTGCAATCCGAGAGAAGTTCTCCACGAACTTCCGATAATACCCCGCTAGACCCAAGAAACTACGTATCTCAGATACGCTAGTCGGCCTCTCCCAATTCTGCACCACCTCAATTTTGGCAGGATCTACCTTGACCCCTTCTCGGGACACCACATGCCCCAAGAATCCTACACTTTTCATCTAGAACTCGCACTTGGAGAACTTAGCATAAAGCTGGTGCTCCCTGAGAGTCGCTAGAACTCCCTCAAGTGCTCACTATACTCCTCTTTGCTCCTAGAGTATACCAGAATATCATCAATAAAAATAATCACAAACTTGTCCAAGTACTCTTTGAACACACGGTTCATCAGGTCCCTGAAAGCGGCAGGTGCATTAGTCAGCCCAAAGGACATGACTAAAAACTCATAATGGTCGTATCTCGTTCGAAAAGCTATCTTACGCACATCCTGATCCCGGATCTTCAGCTGGTGATATTCGGACCACAAGTCAATCTTGGAGAACCACTGTGCCCCCTGAAGTTGATCGAACAGGTCATCAATCCTCGGCAACGGGTATCGATTTTTTATGGTAACTTTATTTAGCTGCCTATAGTCAATGCACATTCACATTAACCCGTCCTTCTTCTTAACAAAGAGTACCGGAGCTCCCCACGAAGATACACTTGGGCGAATGAAACCCAAGTCCTTGAGCTCCCTCAGCTCGGCCGGCGCCATCCGATATGGAGGAATGGATATCGGTTTCACCCCCGGTTGCAACTCAATGCAGAACTCAATCTCCCTATCTAGTGGTAACCTCGAAAGTTCCTCAGGGAACACATCAAGGAACTCACAGATCACCGAAGTCTCTCTCAGCCCTATAGTCGGACCTCCGATTTCATCCGTCACAGATACATAAGCTAGGAAGGACTGACAGCCTCCACCGAGTAACTTCCGGGCCGTTATGGCTGAAATCACCCTACAAGGGTCCCCTTTTCTGTCACCATGGAAGATAAGCTGCAGCAACTCCGGCTTAGTAAATATAACTGTCTTAGCCCTACAGTCCACCTTCACATAATGGACAGCCAGCCAGTCCATACCCAGAATGACATTCAACTCTAGTGACGGAAGTAGAATCATATTAGCAGCTAGGAGGTAGTCACAAACATACACTTCATAATAATGAAAAATCAATTCGGCTACAACCGTATCGCCCGTAGGCGTTTACACCACAAGCGGTGTCTCAAGCACTTTTTCTTCTCTTAATAATAAGGGCGCAAATGAAGCAGATACAAAAGAATGAGTAGCTCCTAGGTCAAATAAAACGTATGCACTAGCATAACCAACTGAAAGTGTACTTGCTACCACGGCGTTCGACGCCTCAACGCCGTCTGGTGTAAGTGAGAAAACCCGAGCGAGAGCCCTCCCATAAGTACTCGATCGCTTCCCTCTACCCTGGGTTTGACCCCTGAGCCACCGAAGCTGCAGACATCGGTGCTTTTCCTCGTGACTGGGCTGCCCCCTGACCCCCACTGACTGGATAGTCCTTCTTGAAGTGCCCATCATGACCGCATCTGAAACAGGCATTTGAACGGCCATAGCATACGCCCCAGTGCCGTATGTCGCACTGTCCACAAGACGGCAGTGCCTCAGGCCTCCTCGGCAGAGATGTATCCCCTGTAGGTGTCCTCTGTACAGAACTCGGCCCTGAGCGACCTCTAACCATACTATGTCCTCTGCTCAACTGTGGAACTGGCCTCGCGACGGCACCCTCAGAATGGGCATGTCGCCCCACTGGTCCATTAGATCTGGACCTCTTCCTCGAGTGCCCCTCAGGTCGCTCTGTAGGTACTAGAGCTTCCTTACGCATCGCCTCATCAACTGCCTCAGCAAAAGATGTGCCCTGAGTGTAGTGAATCAAGCGGCCAATCTGCGGTCATAGTCCCTCCACAAATCGTCTGACCCTAGCCGTCTCAATGGCTACCAAGGTAGGGTTGTAGCGGGACAGCCTCGTAAACTCCATCTCATACTGTTGAACTGTTATCCCGCCCGTCTGGCATAACTGTTCAAATTGTCTTGCCCGCCTCTCGCGAACATTCCTTGGCAGGTACCGCTCTTTCACCGCGGCCTTAAACTCGTCCCATATAGGGGCTGGTGTAAGGTCCCTCCTACGGGCCTCCTAGGTCTGGAGCCACTCCTTGACCGGTCCCCTCATCTGTAATCCCACCATGCGTGCTGCCACCTCAGATGAACACCCTAGCACCTGACAGAACGCATAATAATCACTGAGGAACTCCGTGACATCTGCAGTCGGGTCGATACCGATGAACTCTGGGGGTCTCAATCTAACAAACCTCTCATAAGGAATCTCAAGGCCCGTTGCCTCATGATGATACTCTGCCCCAATCACAAGTGGCACTAACTCCTCAGTCACTGGAGCTGCTGGTGCAACTGGCTCGGGTTGAGGCGGTTGTTGCCTCATTTCTCGCTCCTTGCGGAGCGCCTCAGTTAACTCGGCCACTTGGGCCTCTAACTGCGCCACTCGGGGGTCCGACTCTGCCCTCTCTTGGGCTGGGCGACCACGGCCCCGACCCCCAGTGCGGCCTCTACCTCGGCCTCGGCCTCGGCCCCTACAGCCTGCAGAATTACTGTCACTCCCACTCATTACTGCCTCACCCTGAGCCTCCATCAGGGTAAAAAACATAACAGAAAAACCAAAAGCATTAAGTATAGGTTTAATTAAAATTGTTATCGTGATCACGAGTACTGCTGCTGATACGGCCGTCTCCGTGGCCCAATCTCGTGAGTAGAACACACCATGTACGACACACCGACTCTTGTCTACACAGTGCTCTATGTTCTAATGACGTAGTCCGGACCTAACCACGTGCTCTGATACCACATTGTCACGCCCCAAAATTTAGTCACTTGACCGACCAGAGTGCAGTCAAGCACCCCGAAGCCTAACCCATTACACAATATTTAAATAGGTACAACTTGGAAACAAAAGTGTTTATAACATAACTAGGGAATAATCAATAGCAACTCAGTGATAAAGACACAATCCACATGACAGATATCTCATAAAAATGATTCAACTAAAAGTTTAAACAACTCCAGGACTCTCTAAAGACTATAATATCTTAGCTCTCAAACAGGATTCGACTCAATTAGACTCGACTACGCCAACCAGCTCACGAGATCGCTACCGGAGTCCGTCCCCATCAGCTGCGCTGTACCTCAGGGTCACGCTCTATAAAACAAACATGAGAGTAAAAGTGAGTATAAAACTCAGTGAATGGTTTCCCAATCTTTAGGAAATGGAATCCAGTAATGCTAATTCATACAATATATCAAGTGAGTGTGAATACCAAGTTATATATGCAAGGAATAAAATCTCATCCGACTCTACCGAAAATGCTTTCTAAATTCTGAATCTCAATTAGTTACTTTTCTCAATTTCATTGATCTAGGAAGGCCCTCTAGACTCAGTGTCCAACTGCCCCTCTCCCTCGGGTTCACTGGTCTAGGAAGGCCCTCTAGAACCAGTACCAACTATTTTTATGCTCGGGTCCACTAGTCTAGGAAGACCCTCTAGAACCAGTACCCATTGTATCTCTGCTCGGGTTCACTGGTTTAGGTAGGCCCTCTAGAACCAGTACCCACTGTATCTCTGCTCGAGTTCACTGGTCTAGATAGACCCTCTAGAACCAGTACCCACTCGGTCGGGAAGGCCCTCCGACCCATGATCGTTCGTACGCTATGCGTACCACTCGGCTTACATACGGCCCGATTAACATGTGTCATGGAAACCCCAGCCTACTGAAATCATCCATTTCCTAACCCCACGTTATTGTTCAAGTACCCAGAGTACTTTCTATGTTTTCAAAATATATCTTACACGAAGATCGATAGATTACATCAGTACCTTCCACATTAAACTGGTTACCCAAACTGCCAAAACAATTTAGCATATCATCATGTATAATTTCAGCACTATTACATGATAATTCCAACATGTATAAATATTTTCAACATGTTCTTAAACCATTTGGCATGTTTAGTTCCATTTGTCACTCCTTATTATGACTGCGTATATAGAACAAAAGATGGAAGAATAGAATGGAGCTCTATTGAGGTGCATATGTGTCTCACGAGGGACAGCTCAAGTATGAAAAGAACAAAAGTTGAAGCAATTATGCTAACAGATTACAAACTTACCGTATGTATATGTGATACAAATATGTCAACACTAGACATTCTGCTTCAGGTATGGAATGTCTGGATCAGATCAAATAAGTATCAGATATAGTCACATATAAGGCACTCTATGATGGAGATGTAAACAGTAAAATACAATAGAGAATAGTATTTCACTACTCCTTATGCATCCACACTGACCAATCTTGACCAATTAGAGATATTAATAAGCATATGGTCATATCAACTTGTACATTGCAAACAACCTGATTAACAAATCGGGTATCAGCGCAGTGCAAGGACTTTGAGTTTGAGATAAACTAATAAGCAAAAGTCAAAGAGATTAACTGCAAAGGAGGAAAATGCACAAGCTAGTCGAATAGCATTACTGCAGGAAAAGTCAAACGAGAAGCAAAACAGGAGGGGGGGGGGGGGGGGGGGGCAAATTTGTCGGATGGAGAACCCTACATTAAGGACCGTCACACCTCAGCCTCAATCTCAATCTCAGAACATCAATTCTCAACAGAAAGATTTGGATCTGACCGAGTGATTCACCAAAATTAAGAGAAGATAAATTTCCCCGCATGATTCCTCAATATAAAAAAATTCGGCCCTAACATAAGGAGATTCTACAATCAAGATTCAACCACTCACCGGAAAATGAAGATCGGAAGGAAGACGAGGTTCCTTCTCTCCGCAGCGCTCGACCACCGACCTCTTCGCAAAATCTGGCCAAACTTCTTCCGCCTCCTCCCTTGCTCGTTCGCCCTTTTTCTCTCGGGTTTCATGCAGCTGTCCCAGCCGTACGGCGCCCCCTCCTTTTTATTTATTTATTTTATTTTATTTTAGTTAAAATTACGATTCTGCCCCTAACTTAAGTGGTTCACTAAACCTTCCTATCTCACCCAATCTAAGTCCGAATTCGGATCCGATTGAACCGCTGGATTCCACTCCGAGTCCTCTTTAAATACGTGACACATAAAATATTTTATCATTTAAATTCATAATTAAGAAAAATTTTAGAGTATCCGGGTCTCACCTCAAGCTAAGCGTCAATGCTCAAGCCCGCGCGCACCATCTCGTGTCATATGCAACCCGCTGAAATAATTATACATAAAATACTTTAGCGGGTATTACAATTGAGTTCTTTGAACTCACTCGTAGTCGTGTCTTTTTTATAGTTGTCATGCACTTGTATTAGCTTGATTTGGAGTTGTAGCCCTGAGGGCATTTATGTTATCTATTTCAGGTTTTATTTGACTGAACTTTTGAACTGTTGAACATAATCGTATTTCCGTATTTTTTTTACTTTTGAGCTATTAATCTAAATTTGGTATTGGTTCACTTTTCCTTTAAAATAAAACTTATTGTTTTCTTTTTACTACTTTATTTGTTTTGGCATGTGCCCTCTAGCCGGTCACGTGACCTTGAGTTGGGGCGTGACATGAACAATTAAAAATGAAAAGATTGATTTAGACAACTATTTTACTGTCCCTTATAATAGATACCTGTTATTGAAATATGGTGCACACATTAATGTCGAATGTTGCAATAAATAGAGATCAATTAAATATCTTTTCAAATATATGAATAAAGGTCATGATCGTGTCACTGCCACATTTGTTGACTCAGCATTATAGTCTGAAATACAAGCTCCTGTTGATGAGATCAAAATGTTTTATGGTTGCAGGTATATCTCTTCGTGTGAAGTGATCTGGTGAACTTTTAGTTTCGACATTCATTACAAATATCCATCTGTGCAACGATTGTCGTTTCATTTTCCAAATAAACACACTATAGTTTTCAATGATGACGACCAACAATTAATGAGTCTCAATTTTTAGCTTGGTTCGAAGCTAACAAATATTTCTCAGGGGCAATAAGCTTAACATGTGTTGAATTTCCTTTGTTGTTTGCATGAAAGTAAGACATTAGATGTTGGACTCGAAAAGAGATAATACAATTTTCGATTGGAAGAAAATTCTTAATTTGTTCCCTCAGGAATGAGTGAGTTATACTATTTGAGAATTTTACTGAACGTGGTCAAAGGTCCACATCTTTCGAGGATATTAGAACTGTCAATGGTAAAGTTTATCCAACTTTCACATATACATGTTATACTTTAGGGTTGATTGATGATGACAAAAATTATGTAGATGCAATTAAAGAAGCAAGTGCACGAGAGTCATATTTTTCTCTTATAAAAGTGTTTGTTACATTATTATTATCAAACTCGATGTCTAGACTAAAATTCGTTTGGGATGATAATTGGAAATTATTAACTGAAGACATACCTTATTTGATAAAGCAAGTGTTACAACGAAAGGTACAAAAGCTATATCTCCGTTATATATATTTATTATGATTAGTATGTTTCATAATGTATTATTTTTCCTTACCAATTAATATATTAAATTTATATATTTTTGAATTTTAGATGTTGTCATTACTAATGATAAACTCAAAGATGATTGTTTGGAGAAAATTGATTTAATTCTACAAGTATGTGGCAAAAGTTTGGATGACTTTCCTACAATGCCAAAATCATATTCTAAGAGCATCTACAAACATTAACAATCGCTTAATTGCTTAGGAGTCGCGCTACAGTTAGAGGAGATTGACAGAGGAAAATCAAGAAGAAATTCAACATCTAACTTCAGAACATAGACAAGATTATGATAAAATATTGGATGATGTTAAAAGAAAAAAGGGAGGTATTTTTTTGTCTACGATTATGGTGGAACTGGAAAGGCATTTATTTGGTAACTCTTGCATATGCACTTCGGTTCGAATGAGAAATTATTTTATCAGTTGTGTCCAGTGGGATAACATCTTTACTATTACATGGGGAAATTGTCATTCCTAAGTGAACCAGACAAAATATTGTCAATGCTACACTTAATTTCTCTTACTTATGGGACGACTGTAAAGTTTTGGAGCTAACGAAAAATATGTGTCCCACCGTAAACAACTCCGATGACAATACTGTTGATTTGAAAAGTTTTTCAGATTGGATATTGTTGATTGGTGACGAAAAGATAAGTGATCTTGGTGATGGTTATGGGGTAGTCTGAACTCGAGATGGTACCTTGATTTTGGATACAAGCATGACCATATTATTGTGAAACTCTTAATATGATTGAAACGATTAATAACTACATAGTTTCTCTAAATAAAAAAGAGTCAACAATATTTTTGAGCTCAAATAGCACGTGTTTATCAAATTCTAGAAGAAGTTTGTTGGATCAGATCTATATACCATACTTTGATTTGTAATTCAGAAAATCATATTGCAAATGAAACTACAAATGTTGTATACCAAAAAGTTTTTCGTAATTTTTTTAAAAATATTTTTTATATTATTTTTTATTTCTACATAATATTATTTTTCAAATATTGATATATATATTAATAACAAAATTATTAGATCTAATATGAATTAAGATCATTACGCATTGCACGGGTAATTAAATTAGTGTTGTTAAAAGGAAGTCTTTCATAATATATAATAAATAAGTTATCTCTCATAATTTGTAATATTGTCCGTTATGGTTGTAGTTTGAACTTTCTTATACTGACAACTATTCTTTTCTTAATTAGTAATATTCATACATTTCTCCTCCTTATTTGATTAATATTATCTCTCAAAATTACTCATTTATGTTGAACTCAATAACTCATAACAAATAATTGAATTCTTCTTTATCTCATCTACCATCACCTTATTATCTTTCTTTTCCTCCGTTGTCGTCTCCGTGCCGGTCAGCAGCTAGGCCCGTTGGGCTTGCATGTTCCAATCGGTGGTCCCCAATGTATACGACATGAGTCCGACACAACATATTTGGATTGCAACTAAACCCATCCAAAGACCAATAAAACCCAACCCAAGCCCAAAGCCCAACCCAACTGATATGGGCAGCCCAACCAAGTAGAAGCCGCCCAAGTTTAGGTGGGCTGCTCGGGCCGGCCTCGTGCTCTCGCGTAGGACTCCGCCACCAATCGTCTGCGGGCAGTTGCCCAGCTCGGAGAGCCCCACCACCACCGGCAAAGCCGTCGCCGTTAGCCGCAAGATCTCCTCGTCTCAGGCAAAAGCAAGAAGATCGAAGTGCAGGATGTGACATCCATGACTCTCTTTCGCAGTTTCAGGCAGAAGTAGGAAATTAGGTTTTGGGTGCAAAAAAATTCTCGATTTCAGGCAATAATTTTTTTATTATTGTTAAGTTTTCAATTTTATTCTTATTCACTTGTACTGACCGAAATTCCTCTCTTTTTATTATTAAAGATAAGTGACCTCTTCTCCTCGTGAATCCGTTTTGTTCTGATTCACTTGTACTGGTCGGTACCCCGTCGGTTCAAACTACATAAATTCTTGGTGTTTTTGCTATTTTCGGGTTTATTCATTTTGTCTACTTTATTTTTGACATTTGATTTTTTGAATCCTTATAGAAAGATTCGTTTTCATCCTAACAAAAACAACACTAAATATTAAATATAAATTTATATATCATTCCTATAATACTGGATCAGGTAAATACTAGAACATCACAATATGTAATGGAAATATTTAAGTTAAAAAAATAACAATCAAGTCAATTAAAAAACTGTAATATTTTTTTAAAAAAAATAAACTTCGGCGAATTCCCTAAAACCGAAAAGGGAACCATTTATTCCTAAAATCAAAAAGGTTATTGATTTTTTCTCAAAACACAAATCAATCTTTTAAAATACCCAAGATGCCCTCACAACTGTTAACGGGGTTAACACACAAAAGTTAACCCCATTGACACCGTTAACGGGGTTAACCCAGTTAACTACATTCAAAACTCCCGTTGAAATGTTTTTTATCCCGTCGAAACGTTGAAAATTGTTAGAGAACCAATATAAAATGCTAGAGACCCCGTTTAAAATACTAGAGAAATAGTTTAAAATGCTAGAGAATCAATTTAAAATACTATGGAACTAGTTTAAAATGCTTTGGAACTAATTTAAAATTCTTTGAAAATAATTTAAAATGCTTATGAACTAGTTTAAAATGCTTTGGAACCATTTTAAAATACTTTGAAATCAGTTTAAAATGCTTTCGAACTAATTTAAAATGCTTTGGAACTAGTTTAAAATACTTTAAAATTAGTTTAAAATTCTTAGGAAGCAGTTTAAAATGTTATGGAACCAATTTAGTTTAAAAATATTTTGGAACTAGTTTAAAATACTTTGGAACCCGTTTAAAATACTTTGGAATCAGTTAGTTATATTCTATTTTAATAAAATAGCATTGGATGACATTTAGAATATATAAAAAGTTAGTTTTTATTTTGGTTAATTCAGACCAATAATTTTTTATTTTGGTAAAAAAAATCACGAACCCAAATATAAATGTAATTGTACACGTCGAAGCATGAATATCTAATTATATATTGTAATATCCTAGATATTATTATTTAATTTCATTAATATTTCTGATTGTCAGCCTAGCGGGCTAGTTCGAGGTCGAACTGAGTTGATTCATGGTCCGATGCGAGCTTGAGAGCTCGGGTAAGTTGAATTATAATTTATAATAATATGTTTGATTTATTAAATTATGTTGCATATATGTATGCATGTGGTTAATGCTTGTGGTTAGCACGAGGTTAGTTTGGGTTAGTGGATTGCGGATCCGAGTTGATGAGAGTGCGGGTTTTAGAGTGTGGATAGGAGGCAATAGGAGGAGATTATAAAATCTCCCTCTCGGGCTAGGCGGCTCCCTATTGGAGCCGCACCAGCCGATCAGGAGAGAGGAGCCGCCCAGCCAAGCCGAGCCGCCCCTCTCCCCTTCCCTTCCTCTTGGAGCCGCCGCCCTCAAGCAGCAGCCGTCGAGCTGCCCCCCTCTCTCTTCCCCTCTCTTGCAGCAGCCGGCTTGAAGTGGAGCCGCTAGGGGTGTTCACAGGTCAGGTCGGGTCAGGTTTAGGGAAAAAATCGATCCGACCCGACCAAGTATAATCGGGTCGGGTTGAAATTTTTTCACCTCTCAAACCCGACCCGACCCAACCCAACCAGACCTAGGTCGGGTCGGGTTGTCGGGTTTACCCATTTAGAAAAAAATAAGTTTTTAATAAATTTTTTTTAATTTTTTTAAAATAATTAAAAATAATTAAAAATAAATATTTTTTTAATATAAATATTTTAAAAATAATTTTAAAATATAAAAAATTTGGGTAATCGTGTTTTAAATATTGAAACCCGGACCCGACCCGATTATAATAAGGTTTCAAATATTTGAACCCGACCCGACCCGACCCGATTGGTTCGGCTCGGGTCAGTTTCTTGGGTTCATTGGGTCGGGTTTGACCCATGAACAGCACTAGGAGCCGCCGCCCCCTCCCTTCTTCTTGTTCTTGGAGCTATCATCCCCTTTGAGGAGCCGAGCTGCCGCTGAGTGGTTGTGGCCGGATTCGGAGGCCGCCATTTTAGAATTTCTTATATTTCTTTTTCCTAAATCATGTGAGTTGATCTTCCCTCCCCTTTTTCGTGGTTTTCTTGTGTTCTTGATGCGTCGTTCTTGAATTCGAGATATTTTTGTGAATTTTTTCCGTCGACTCTCGAACTCTTGTCATTTAATTTATGATTGCCATGTAAGAGGAGACCTGAAAACCTCCCTATGGGGCTCGGCAGACCTAGGATGATCCTAGGGGTGCTCGGCCAAGGTGGAATTAGGGTCACCCTCAAGGTGTTCGATGAAATACCTGAGAGAAAGCTCTTGATTGTTGTGAGATCTAGGCTTTGGATTAATTTTCTAAATTAACTTGTTATAATGCTAATGCATGATGTGTATTTAGATATAAAAATTTCAACGTATGAATCTATATTTTTCATGAGGAAAGATTTGATTTTTATGTCAAGTATGTTCTTGTTTGAGATCTTGGGTTAAAACTTGAATCTTGATTAAAGATGCTAAATCTTGATTAGGAATTATGGTTTGATACTTTGATCTTTGTATGTTTTATCTTGATGTCATAAATATGTTGTGAGGGTAATTAAGGATTTAATTACTGTGATTTTTGGATTAATTACCTTGACATGCTGAAAACTCAAACTTGCTGGAATTTCATGCTAAAATTATTAATTCAGGGCTGATTTTGTAATCTCTGTTGTAATGTGTATAGTTTATTGAACATAGTCGTGTAACCTATTATTTTGACCAAAAAATATAGTCTGGATCCATAGGACACACTTTGGAAGTCAGATTCTACTTGGGTGCACCAATTTTTAGATCTACAGTAAACTAAAAATAAAATCCTAAATAAGACCCTAATTTTGGCAAATGAAAATTTTAATTGCATAATTAAAATTCAAGGGGCAGCATAATTTGTTAAGAAACAACAAATTAAGTTTTGTGCATGAAATAAAATCTCATGGGTTTATGATGTTACGGGTCTAGGAGTTGGGATCGGTCACTGGGTGTTGTAGTGTTCCCAATAAAGACATCCCCAAGACACCGTAGGAGACACTTGACTTAGGTCATATTGCGTCATATCTTTATGAATGATGGAGAGGCTCGGCTAGGAGCCGGATTGTGGGCTTGGCCCGGAAGGTTAGATGGTTAATTCCCAACCTGTGTTTAAAGGAATAAGTTCGGATGGGCGAATCCTGATTATTCCTACGTTATCTCTTTGGAAGAAGTTCGGATGGGCAAATCTCGATTGTTCCCGAGTTTCTTTTAAGGAATAAGTTCGGACGGGCAAATCCCGATTATTCATGTTATATCTTTAAAGGACAAGTTCGGACGGGTGAATCCCGATTATTCCTACACATCTCGTTGAGCAAGTTAGGACGGGCAAATCCCGATTGCTCCCGAGTTTCTTTATCATAGGATAAGCTCGGATGGGTCAATCCCAATTATCCTAGTAACCCTTGAGTATGATTTGTTGTCTTAGGACATGGTAGGCTGAGGCCTATTGTACTTCACTACTAGAGTGTTGGATGCCTTCGGGCATATGGTGGCCAGATAGCTTGATAGCTAGTCACACCCTTGTGACTTTATTCTTGTTTGAGATAAGTGTTTTATCATATGTTATATCTATGTGATTGGTTTCTCGTGGGGGTTGGTAGAACCGCTCACTTAGTTCTTTTGAACTCATCCGTTGTCTTTTTTTCTTTTTTCTTTTGCAGGACCGGTGAGGTGGATTGGAGCACTTGGTGCGGCTGGAGGGAAGAGGAGTCACCTTGATCTCATAGCAGTCCTAGAGGGATCGTAGTCGAGTCTTTGATAGTTTTGTCATGCACTTGTGTTTTGGTGTTTTGGAGTTGTAGTCCCTTGGGGACATTCATATCTTTTATTCAGATTTCAATTATTAAAGAAACCGTTAAACTTGATTTATTCATTTTCGCACTTCAAATGTTTTGCTAAAATATTTACTTTCTAAATGGAATCTGTTTTATTTTCTCGTTCATAATAAAATAAGTTATTCTTTTCGCTATATTTTATTATGAGTTGGCATGTGCATGAGATAGGTTGCGGGGTATAGACACGTATACTCTGGCCGGTCACATGACCCTGAGTTGGGGTGTGACAATGTGGTGTCAGAGCATGTGGTTCGGTCTAACTACGACCTAGTGTTTGTTTACGGTATAGGGCATTGCTAGCGTATCAGTATACAATAGGATTGTGTTATGAGATCAATGGGCTAAGTCTGCACCTCAGCACGGCATGTGGTTAGTTTATTTTAAGATTCAAGGGTGAATCATTTCATTTATTGATGATGTTTTCTTTCTGGTGGCTCCAGTGTGATGGAGGCTTTTAGTGCCGCATAGAGTGGCAATGGAGGTAACTCCACGCGGGGCCAAGGCCGAGGCTAGAGCGGAGGCTATCGGCTGGGCCGGGGGTCGTAAAAGTAGACGATCAGTTGAGGAGGAACTGGGACAGTACCAAGGTTGCACAGCTTGAGTCCATGAATGACCCTGTGCTAGAGAGTGCACTACTTTTGGGGGCTACCTTTGTATGGGTGCCTGGATTAGAGATACTAATGCTTGCATAGTATCTTTAATGATTCATTGGTTCTCGTCATATAGTTTAAATATCAATGGTGCAGTTTGGTCAGGGCGGCCCTAGGGATCCTAGGGGGCATGTTGATAGAGTTCTACAAAAGGAATCTTTAGGGGTTAGCTGATGGTAAATTTCTCCTATAGCCGAAATTTTGGATTGATTGGAGGATCATTCCCCTTGATTTTAGGAAATATAAATTATGGGTGTAGAGCGACCTTATGCTTAAGGGTCATAATTATGTGCAACTAGAGTTGAGCAGGACCCAGAGCGGTTTCGCTCTAAGGCATGTTTTGGGTGTGGACCGGTTGAGCACTTCAGAAAGGATTGTCCTGGCAAAGGTAGTTAGCAGCCTGATCAGATCAGAGGAAAGACACTGATGTCAGTAGGTTCCGTGGCTTAGAGGGGTCAGACTCAGGAGGAGGTCAGTGGGCTGGTGGTTCAGAGAGGCCTGCTGCACGAGTGTTTGCTTTGAACCAAGAAGGTGTTGAGGTGTCTAGGGCAGTAGTGTCAGGTAGCCTTGTTGTTCATTCTGTTATTGCTTATGTTTTTTTATCCAGGTAGTTCGCATTCTTTTGTATATGCATTGTTTGATGCTAAGTTGTTAGGGAAACCTTCTATACTTGATTTGTCTCTTGTGGTGTCTACGCCTACGGGTGATTCTGTGCAAGCAGAGACAATATTTCGGGGATGCGAGGTGGTCATTTATGGGCACGTGTTGATGGCCGAATTGACACTCCTGTCGATGCTGGAACTTGATGCGATTTTAGGCATGAATTGGTTGGCAGACATTTCGCCTCAGTGGATTGTAGGGCTAAGACTGTGACCTTCAGTAAGCACAAATTGCCCCAGTTTACCTTCCAGGGTGAGAGAATGGGAGACTCGTTGGTGGCCATCTCAGCTTCGAAAGCTACTTAGGCGGTTGTCAATCCTTCTTGGCCTTTGTGTTTGTGGCAGAGGGGAGCGGAGTCATGGCTATGGGCATTGAGGGAACGCCAGTGGTGTACGGGTTCTCTGGTGTGTTTCCGGAGGAGTTGCCAGGTTTGTCCCCAGGGAGGGAGATCGAAATAAAATTTGTTTTCGTTTATAATAAAATTTGTTATTCTTTACGCTATGTTTTATTAAGAGTTGGTCTGTGCATGGGATAGATTGCGGGATATAGGCACGTATATTCTGGCCGGTCACGTGACGTTGAGTTGGGGCGTGACATATATCTAAAGAGTATATAGTAAAAGGGAAAATGGATTTGGACATCTTATTATCAAAGAAAAACATGTCACATTTAAATAATCACAATACACTAAAAATTCAGAAAAAACTTTTCTCCTGTCATCACTTCTAAAGATAAAACTAAAGCCTATTTGTCACAAAATAAATACAAAACCTCTCCATACCCATTTCAAGATCCTATTCTTAACCGATTTTGGTAAAAAAAATCACGAACCCAAATATAAATGTGATGCTAATGGACTTGAATGATAAATCCTTCATTGGTTGCAACTTCAACCTACCTTGATGCCTTAGGTAAAGTTGACATCAAAACTATTTCGGTATGATCATCTTCTAACTTGCATGGTTTTACCTTAGTTGAAGATTATGATACTATGTTTAATTCTAGTTGATCTCCATGCTCTCAATTTGTTTTGTGAAATGATATTTTATTTTGATTTCTTGGTCTCTTTGGAGACCTATGTAGCTTATAACGGGCTCATGCGACCTTGCGGTTCTAAATCGTAGGTTCATTGTGGCCTTTCGGTTTTCAACCAATAGGAATGGTTGGAGATCTTATTTTTCAAATATTTTATATTTTGAGATCTCTTGATTCGTTTCGGATTCATGATAATATATTTTGAAACGAATTTGTAACTATTTAGTAAAGTAGACTTTGATATCGATAATTGATTCTCTCTCTTTGCTACTTAGTTTGATAACTTGCTAGTAATTACATTTTTATTATCCTACTAATGAACATTCCTTGCAAGTTATGATAAAATTGGAAAGCTTTAGAAATTGGAAAGAAAAAGATAAGTTTGGCTAAATTCTCAAAGATGATGTATGTCTTTGGTTATTGCATATTTCTAGTCTAATACCTCAATTTTCATGTTAGATTGATGTCTCTATACTCATGATTGAAATAACATGAAAAATGATTGAAATCTCATGAGTAGAAAAATTCTTAGTACTTAGGCAATTTTTAATTGAGTAAAGTTTCCCTAGGTTAAAATTTGACATTAGAGACTTCTTTTAAGTCCAAACTAGTTAAACATGTTTAGAGATCTTATTATTCAAATATTTTTTATTTTAATATCTCTTTGATTCATTTTGATATCATGATAACTCCTTAAAATGAATCTCTACTATCTAGCATAGGTTAAGACTTTTAAATGAAACTTTGCATTGAACCTTTGCTATTTAGTAAGTTTGCTTGCTAGTTGGTATATGATTTTATTATGATACTATTGAAGTCAACTTGCAAGTTGAGAAAATGGTAAATTTGGAAGGCTAAAGGAAAATGGAAAGAAAGTAAAAATTATAGAATTTCTCAACAAATGAGGTATGAGTTTCATTTTGGTAAAATTCTTGCATAACACCTCAATTTTCTTGACTAAATGATTTCTCTATGCTCATGAATGACTTTGCATGATAATTGATTGAAATCTCATGAGTAGATAAAATTTTGATACTTAGGCTATTTCATATCATCTAGTTTGAATGAAATGTACCCTAGGTAGAATTTCATCTTAGAGACTTCATTTTAAGTTGAAACTTGATAAACATGTTTGTGAGTTCACTCATGATTTACTTCCATGTGATTAAAATTGAAAAATCATGTGTAAATGAGAAAAATGATAACTAGCTCATCTTAGGGGACTCAAACTTGAAAATTTTGATCAAAGTCAACAATTTGACTTAGAAATCTCATTTTGAGTCCAAACTTCACAAACATATTTAGATTTACTCATATAAGGTATCTAAGTGTCTATGTTTGAAAAACCATGAGTAAAAGATAAAATTTGATACTTAGCAATTTCATGTTGATAATGCTTGTTTTTGAATAAATCATGCTAAGGTAAAATTTTGACCAAATGATATTATTTTCATTTCAAATTTGATAAACATGCTTTAAATGATAAAAATATATTGATATCTTGAAAGTTTGAATGAAAACTAAAAACTTCTAAAAAATAGCTAATATTTACGAAAATATCACTAGATTTTAGTTATTTTTAGAAAAATGCAGAAATTAATTTTTGGATGATTCTTAAAACTACATGTTCTATGAAAAATCTAGATTTTTCAGTAAAAATTTCAAAAAAAATTAGTAAAAATATAATTTGATATGAATTTTTGAAATTGGATTTCAAAACTTTAAAGTATCGTTCTCCCCAAATGTTCATTTTTCTGATACTTTGATTTTTGGTCCAATCTTTGAATGAGACTACAAGTATGATGATAGATTCATGTTTTTGGTATCGTTCTCATTTTGACTCATGAAAAATTATTTCTAAATGGTTTTTGATAAGTTGACCGATACTTGAAAATATCGATACTTGAGTTTATACATGATTTCCGAATTTGGATTTTAGTTATCACTCTTTGCTATCATGTATGATTTAGTCTCATATCAAATATTTGTTTTTCATCCATTGGGTTGAGACTTTCATGTTTTACGAAAAATAATTTTAGAGTCTCAACTTTGACTAGATTGACTTTTCCTGCCATTTTTTTATTGATGTCAAAAGGGGGAGAAAAATATAGGTAAAGGGGAAAAATATATAGGGAAACCATACATATAGATAGGGGGAGTTCCATTATGTAGATATGCATGTTGATAGGGGGATAAATCCAATGTTTGATATTCTTTGTGCTTAATTGAATATATTTCTTAAGGATGTTTGTCATCATCAAAAAGGGGAAGATTGTTGGCCTAAGATTTTCAACCTTGGTCTTAATCTTTGTTTTGATGATAACAAACATGGAACTAATGTTTTATTGAAGAAAAAAATTTCAGGTTCCAAATCGGTTAGCACTTGATGTCCTCGATCGAAAATATCACACGAAATCGGAAAATCGGAAGGACATTGGTCGACGCGTTCGGGTTCATCACGGAGGTTTCTCGAAGTTTGACGTATGCACCAAAGACGTCTTGGACAAGTCTAAAGAACACATGGAAAGCTCTCCAAATTGACGCACGTTGAAGGCCGGAACTCGCAAACGAAGTGCATAAGAAGAAGGTTGAAAAAATCAAGCTCAGCCTAGGTTTGGTCGATCGAATGTGGTCAAAAATTGGCAGTAGCCAATTCGATCGACTGAAGGTTGCCAGGAAGCGGCAAAAAGCCTTCGGTCGCTCGACGATCGCTTGGTCAGTCGACCGACGATCAACCGGCAAGCGGTAACGGACAAAAATACGCCCGTTGAGAAGAGGGGAGCTCTCTCTTCTCTTCGTGGCTTATAAATAGAAAGCCACGAGAGCCTTTCTCCTTGATGTTGATCACTTCTAACCTCATTGAGCCATCTTTTGATCAATTCTAAGCCCTCATTGAGCCAATCTTGTGAAAACACTAGCTTGAGCCAAAAACCATGATTTTGCCTTCATTCCTTCATTGATTAATCATCAAAGGTATCAAGAGGAAGCTAGGAATCTTATTTTGGAGATAAGTATTTTATTGTTTGATTTATTGCTCCATTTAGTGTAGTATTTTCTTGTTTATTTCTTTGTATTTGAGCTTGTAAAGACCTAGGTTATTAGGTCTTGAAATTGGGTGGTAGCCATGGTGTTTGAGGTTTAAATCCACCGGTGTAAATCTAGTTTTCTAGGATTAGTTAAGTTATCCTTAGGGTTGAGATGTGAGAGAGGTCTCGGTAGGAAGGCGTGATACTCCGGGTGTGGAAGTGCCTTCAGTTTGAGAGCGGAGACTTTTCGGTGTAAAGTCCTCATTGTAAGGAAACTAATTAATCTAGTTAAACTAGTTTGGAAATCCTAAGCGGGGTGCTAAGGTAGTGGAGCAGGCATTGGGGCCGAACCACTATAAATAATTGTGTTTGCATTGCTTCTACTTGTGTTTACTTCATTATCGTATTTACTTTGCTTCCGCTTGCTACTCAACTTGTAATTTGCCTAAATAACCAAAGAAACGATTAAAATCGAATTTAGGCAAAAAGATTAGTAAACACACTATTCACCCCCCTCTAGTGTGATCATTTCACCAATATTTGGTATCAGAGCGGATCGTAGATTGAGATTTCACCATCTCTCCTACACTTTGTTTCGATTCAAAAATGGCACTAGAGTAGGTTGTTTCCACACCTCCTAGGTTCGATGAATTGAACTTTGATATTTGGAAGTCTAGGATGTACACTTACTCAAAGACTAGAGGTTTTGATGTTTATAACATGATTAAATTAGAATATATTGAACCTAAGGTTTACATGCATGATTGGAGTGAACTTGACAAGAAAATATTTCAATCTAATGAAGATGCTATGTATTCCATATTTTGTACCTTACCTAATAACATCCTTGAAAAAGTCATGCATTGTACTTCGGCTTTTGATATTTGAGCAACTTTAAATATGCTATATGATTATGCCAAGACCGAAGAGATTGGCACTTCTAATGAAGGTGGTGATGACAATGGTCATCCCCCTAGTACTAACCTTGGTTTTGATGCCCAAAGCACTTCTAGCCAAAGGAGTACAAGCAAGAATCGGAAATAGAAACTTAGGTGCTTCCTTTGCCAAGAGACGGGACACAAGAAGATGAATTGTCCTCTCTTGAAGAAGAAATCCAAAAAGAAGAAGTGTGCTTCTCCATCCATATCTCAATCAAGTAAAGACTCTTCTAGACATGACGATGAAGCTACATCTAACTTTTGCCTCATGGGTCTTCCACTACTGGAAAAATGGGCATCAGCAACGGCTTCAGCCGTTGCTAAAAACCATCAGCAATGGCTTGCAACAGCCCGACCCGTTGCAAAGTAGCCATGGCAGAAAAGCGCGTTGCTGATAATTTAGCAACGTCGCTGCAACGGCCAATTGAGCCGTTGATAATAACATTATCAGCAACGGCTTTGCCACGAACACCGGGCCGTTGCTGATAACCTTATTAGCAATGACCCATGAGGCCGTGGCAAGGCCGTTTGTGAAAGACCGTTACTAAGCCGTTGCTGATGTTATACAGCAACAGCTTACGATACACTTTTAGTAACGACTTTCCCACGAACAACCGTGGGAAAGCCGTTGCTGATGACTAAAACCTGGAACAGAAAAAATTTTAAAATTCCAAATTTCCATTAATACATTAATACAATTTGATACATAACTCACACACCCATACACCCATACACACATCCATTCACACATCACAAATACACCCAGATATATATCAAAATAATTATACTTATATTTATAATTATCCACAATCGTATAAAAACTATTCAAATGCAAAATTGAAGTATCAATATCCAAACAAAACAAAACTAAAATATATATAGTATCGAAGTAACAATGTCAATATAATAAAAAAACAATAAATCTCACGATGACGATGGAGGATGGTCTGGATCATATGGCGGAGTCTAGAGTGTCTGGGTGTACACCGGCCCGAACTGACTCGAGGACGATAGATAAGATGATGCCGCTCCGTGATGACATGACAAGTTGCGTAGCATAACTTGCATATCTGCCATCATCTGACTCTGACGCTCCATCAACTCAGTCTGACGCGCGACCGTCTCCTCCAGTGTCCTTATCCTGCTACTATGCTCATTTCTAGACCTGGAGGTCGACGGTCGTTCACCTGCATGCGGAGGGGTCGGTGCCCCAAGTGGCCCTAGCACGGCTCGCGCATGACCACTATCTGCAAAACCATACACACGGCCGTGGTCCCAGCCACCTGCAGCATCGACCCACGTTGTTGCGTCAAAGTCCACGGGGGTGCCTCCGCGCTGTATCACCGTCTGACTGTAGGTCTCCTACTCGAGTTTAATTTTTTGTTTAATATTTTTCATAAAACTTAAATTATAAATATATAATGAATAATTTAAACAAATATACTTACCATAATAAATGCAGCGCGGTTGTTGACGTATTCCCCCGTCCCATGCACTCGATGGTGTGTCCGCTCAAACACCGCCATCGGGGAGGGTCGCTGGACAGTCCCGTCGTCTACATTTACAAAACAAATACATTAATCAGTACACAGAGTAACAAATAAAATATAAAATTAAAATTAAGGTATACTTACCATACGGTTCGCGTGCACAGCAAATGCAGCAGAGCCGCCAGTGTGACGCGCTCCTCCCCCCGACATGCGGTTTCTAGCCGCAGTCCTAGAAACCTCCTGTCATCGATCCATCGACCATAATGCCTCGAGTTGGTCCCATATATCTAGAGTAATCCAATCGGGGCCATATCCCCGTGTCTCCGCGATGTTAGTGGTCTCATCTCGGGCCATCGCCTGGGACCGGGCCTGCCCCAGCTGCTCGTTGTACCTCGCACGGGAAATAGCCTCCGAGGCAGCGTAAATGAAGGGCCTCTGGTCCTCAACCCATGTAAAGCGAGCATGCAAAATAATAATATCACTACCAATATTAATCATCATGCATGTATAAAAAAAATTAATACGTGCCTCAAACTCGCGCCATAGCATGTCGACGTGCTCACTGGGCACGTGAGACCACGTGGGCCATGCCCCGTGCATGTATCGTCAAATAGTAGAAGAAATGCTCCTTGACACTTCTTCTTGCTCGAACCCGCACAACAAAAATAAAATTTAATATTATATTATGATATAATGAATTTGTACTGATTCATAATTCATGATATATTACATCTCCCCAATCACGCTAATGAATCTACGTGACTCTGTGGCTGGTGGAGGATGCCACCTGTTCGGCCCACGTGGCCGTCTGCATTTGGATGTACTAGCCTCAGCAGTATCATCGGCAGGAGGATCAGCAGTAGGAGGATCAATAGTAGGAGGATCAGCAGCATGAGTAAGTGCTGGAGTCTCACCAATCGGAGACTCCGAAGCTCTCCTATGACGATAACCATGACCAAACATATCTGTCGAATACGTATATAATTAGATTATTATATATATATTTAATATAAGATATACTTTACAATTATTCCTCATCATCTGAGTAATAGTCTTCGAATTCTTCATCTTCTTCATCTTCCTCATCTTCTTCATCTTCTTCATCAATTTCATGATCGTTATCATCAGCATATTCAACTTCTAATTGAATTGACGCTGTGTCTGCATCCTCAAGTATTGGAATAATACGATCTACAGCAGGAGGATCATCTTCTTGATAGAAACCATCTGTCACATTAGGTATCGGCTCATTTTCTCCTACTATCGGATCAATTTTTTCTCTACATTTAGTCTTATAGACTACACGCCAATCTGCTCTATCTTTATTTCGAGCCGGATACTTCGCGTAATATACTTGTTCAGCTTGTGATACCAAAATAAAAGGCTCATTTGCTACCAATTTGGATTTGTAATTAACCTCAACAAGTTTGTATTTTGGATGAACTTTCATGCCCCTTTCTATTGTATCGAACCAATGACATCTAAATAGGATAACTGATTTCAAGGCGAAGTAGTGCAACTCTATCACTTTTTCCACCAGTCCATAAAAATCCATATCACATTCAACATAGGTTGTCCCTTTCACGCAGACCCCGGCATTCATCGTCTTCTTTCTAAATGCATATTCCACCGTGTGAAATTTGTATCCATTAACAAAATATTCGCTATAATAGGACACTAGTCACGACGGTCCACTAACAAACTCAAATATTCTTTCATCTATTTCAGCTCGGTGATCTTTGCTGTAAGCTTGAATCCATGTAGGGAAATCACGATTCCGTAATCTCTCTAATTCTTGGTCATTGTGAATAGAGTATTTTTGCACCATATCAATGTCAAATATTTCAATGAATTGTTCAATCTCTGGACAATTGAGTAATACATACGAGTGTGCCAAATGATACTCTTCCTCGCTTAAGTGTCGAGATGGACGAGCACCAAAAGCACGACCAGAGTGACAAAATATATTTAAACGTCCATCTGAATGTCGAACTCCCTCGTCGTTGTTACGTGGAAGACGATCAAATCTTGTCTGTACTGTCGATTCAAAGTAAAATGAGCAGAATGTTAAAATTTCTTGGATGATATACGATTCCGATATTGATCCTTCAACAGCTGCGGTGTTCTTTACCTTTTTCTTCAGACAATTCATGTATCTTTCAAATAAGTACATCCACCGGTATTGAACGGGGCCACCAACTCGTGCCTCGTATGCCAAGTGTATCGGTAGATGCTCCATCGAGTCAAAAAAGGCAGGAGGAAAAAATTGCTCCAGCTTGCATATATTTTCAACAATATTACTTTCAAGTGTTGACATATCTTCGACTCGAAGGACATTTGCACAAGTGTTTCTAAAAAACATACTTAATTCAGTCAATGGACCCCAAATATTATCATATAGAAGATCTCGGAATGCGATCGGAAACAATCTCTGCATGAATACATGACAATCATGGCTCTTCATCCCTGATATTTTGCAATCATCGACATTCACACATCGAGATAAGTTTGAGGCATATCCATCGAGTAATCTGAGTTCTTTTATCCATTTACAAATATCTTTGATCTGTTGTTTATTCAACACATACAGGGCCTTCGGCTTTAGATATCATTCGTGGACCTCTTGTAACTCCAACTCCAACCTCTTACAAAGTATTTTCAGATCATGTCGGGCTTTGACATTATCTTTAGTTGTTCCTGAAACATCCATCAAAGTGTTGAAAATATTATCAAACACATTTTTTTCAATGTGCATGACATCTAAATTATGTCGAATCAGTAATGAACTCCAATAGGGCAATTCCCAAAAGATATTTTTTTTCACCCAGTTATGTTTGACCAAAGCCTGACACTCTTTCATTCCGACCAAATACTATCTCTGGAAGTGCTGAAACACGTGCTAACATTTGTTCACCAGACAACATCGGTGGTGGCCCATCTCTTTCGACTCTACCCTTAGTAAATTTATTACGATTCTTTCGATACTGATGGTTAGTCGGTAGGAATCGACGATGATAATCAAAGAATGAGATTTTTCTTCCGTTCTGAAGACGGGTTGATTTAGAGTGTTCCATACAATACGGACAAGAGAATCGGCCATGAGTGCTCCAACCAGACAATATGTCGTATGCCGAGAAATCTTTGATTGTCCACAAGATTGCGGCCTTTAAATTGAAGTTTTGCTTCCGATGACAATCATAAGTGACAGCTCCCTCAATCCACAATGTTTTCAATTCATCTATCAAGGGTCTGAGAAATACGTCAATTTCTTTTCGCGGACCCTTAGGACCCAGAATAATCATCGAAAGATAAATAAATTCATCTTTCATACACATTGACGATAGCAAATTATAAACTGTCAGTAGCACTGGCCAAACTGAATAAGGAGTTGCAGAATGTCCAAACGAATTAAAACCATCTGTGCACAATCCCAATCTGATATTTCTAGTATCCCTAGCAAATGAAGGATAACATGTATCCAAATATTTCCATGCTTCACTGTCGGATGGATGAGTCATTACTGTTTCATCACGACTTCTTGCATGCCAACTCATGTAGGGGGCCGTCTTTTCCGACATGAATAATCTTTGAAGCCTCGGTGTTAGTGGAAAATACCAAAGCACCTTAAACGTGATATTTTTCTATCGAACCGATTTCATCTCCTTGTAACAAGAATGTTGACATATAGGGCATTTATCCAACTGCACATTTTCTTAATAATATAAAATGCAGTTATTTTGGCACGCGTGTATTTTTTTGTACCCAAGCCCCAATTTTCTCATCAGCTTTTTAGTTTTATAAAAAGTTGGCTCAAACTTGTTATCAGTAAGCAGCATTCCATTAATCAATCCTGCAATCCAATCATACGCAACCCCGCTGATATTACAATCGACCTTGATGTTTAGGAGCTGTGTCATTGCTAAAAACCTAATGTATTTAGGACAATTCTCATACAAAGGTTCATCGGCAAATTTCAACATCTCGTAAAATTCTGCAGCTTCTTTATTAGGCAATTCAATCTCTATTGCAATTTGTACTTCTGTGATATCAACCATTGTAGTATTTGGTGGGACTAACGTCTGAGTAATTGGCCGATCAACATTACCATTCAAGTGGAATTGACCCCCAAGACTATCAAGTATCATAGTTCTATAGGTTTAGATTGACTGGATGAAGAAGCACCAACAGAGGAGGATTCACCATATGTCTGAACGACAGGATTGCTCGACGTCCCGACTACACGTGACTCCCCGTGACAAGTCCATAGAAAATATCTTGGTGCAAATCCTTTGCTATATAAATGCAGAGTGACAGTCTCCAGATCCAAAAATCGTCCATTCAAGCAAATGCGGCACTGACATCGGATTTTATCACCGACGCTAACGAATTTTCGATTCGAATAGGCAAAATTTAGAAAGTATGTTACGCCTAATCGAAACTCATTCGTTAAAGCTCCACGATCAAGACGTCGGTACATCCAACTTCGATCAGCCGATATGATTCTATCAATCAATGACAATTTCTTTGGTTAATGCCTTTAGGTGAGATTGTCCTATTCCATTCGGGATTTATGTTATTCATATTGCATTAGGTACTTCTTTTAACCGCTAACTTCATTCTAGATTTCGGCAGCATCTCCCTATAGTTCTCCGAATACGCATATCATCTGGGCGCGTATCGGACAACAAGAGAGATGTTGCTGAAATTTAGAATATGTTAACGGTTAAAAGAAAAACGTAAGTGCAATACAAATAACTATATTCCCAAATTGTCTAATCAGAGATAATTCAAGGATTGTACGTCGTATAAAAGATCATCTACTTCTTTTACACGAACATACAACCCCCGAACGGATCTAAGTATTTGCTAAATAATATCTGACTCATCGATGCGTACGTGAAACATATCAACTCGTTGGATGGATGATTATTTTCTAAATATTTTGAGTTAGTTCGAGTCCATAGTGGACAATTTTGACACGAGTCCAAATTAGAAGATTCCGACGGGAGTCCGAATTTAACGATTCAGGTGCGAGTCCGAAGTGGACAATTCCAGCGCAAGTCCGAAGTAGACGATTCTGGCGCGAGTCCAATAAGGACTACTTCGAACTAATTAATATTTTAACTAATTAATTAATATTAATCTACAATATTTTAACTAATTGAAATAATTAACCTACAATTATTAATCTAAAACATAATATTAATCTAACTAAATTAATCTAAAAATTACTCTAAACTCTAACAATTAATCTAAAAATCAAAACAATTAATCTAAACCCTAAAAATTAATCTAACAAATTAAATAATTAATTAAATAATTAATCCAAACAATTAATTAAAAATTAAAAATATATAAAAATAATATTATATAAGCATTTCCGGCACTAGAGTCCAGTGTCCGGACACTGCATAAACCACCGACCGCCGACCGAAACCCTATGTTAAGGGTTTCGGTCGGCTCTAACAAGGGGGCAGAGGTCGAACGGGAGGCGGCGAGAAATACCTCGAATCGAACGCGAGGCGGAGGTCAGAATCGAAGGTCGAGGACGGGGCGGCGGCGTCGAAAGAGAGCAGCGGCGACGGGCAGAGGAAGAGGAAGAAGGGGGCGGGCGCGATCGCGTGCCCTATATAAACTTATCAGCAACGGCTCATGTGTCCGTTAGAACGTTGTTGCTGATAATTTAATCATCAGCAATGACTCACTTGTCCGTTAGAACGCCGTTGCAGATATAGCATATCTGCAATGGCTTGAGCGGTCGTTGCTGATGGTCGTTGCTGAAGAACCAATTTCTAGTAGTATTCGGAATGAGGTATATTTACCGTCTTCTAGTCATGATCAAAATAGTGATTCTAGTAGCTCTAAATCTCTTGACATATCTTATGAAGAACTACTAGAAGAATGCAAAAAGATGTATGCATTGCTTATGAAAAAGAACAAGGAAAATAAAGAAAGAAAACTCTAAGCTTAATTCTCACGTACATGTTTTAAAGCTAGAAAATGAGAACTTAAAGTCTAAGTCTTTTAATTCTTGTCATGATACATTGAACCTTCAGCTAAAGGCCTTGAAAAATAAAAATGAGGATTTGAAAGCTAGATTGAAGTTTAGGAACGATAATTTGAAAAATGATTTCAAAATTGAGAATGAAAAATTGAAAATTGAAAATAATATGTTGAAATCTCAATTGCATGCTATTCACAAATCCATGAGTGATTTGAAAAATGAGATTGTATTTTTAAATAGGAAAATCAATGATTTATCAAATGTATCTTCCTTTAAGAATTCCAGAAATAAAAATGTTTATGTAAAGAATGCTAATGTTCATCATCATTCTCATGTCAAGTATTTTTTCTTTAAACCTCATGTCCAAAAAAAAAAGTTTCATGGCAATTATTTTTGTTGTGGTATATATGATCATGCTATTCTTGATTGTGCATTTAAAAGAAATCTGTGTGAGGTCGCGGTAGAGGTAGATCCTGATGGGATGTGCCAGGGGGAAGGAGAGGAGGTCCAGGAGTGCGAAGAGGAGGTAGGCTTGAGCGAGCGCGACGATTTTGGGATCCTGGCCGAGGAAGAGGAGGATGCTGGACATGTTAAGCCAAAGGAGAGCGATGGGGAGAGAGGAACAAAGGAGGAAGAGGACGCAGCGGTGGAAGGTCAAGGCGAGGAGGTGGGGCTAGTGGGCGCCACCTCAAATCAATGTAGAAAATGACACACTTGGGGGATGGGGGGAGGGAGATAAATAGTGTGTAATAGTTTTTTTCGGAAAAATATACTTGTATTAATCAATGATGTGTAACAATTAAAAATTAAACATAATAGCATCTCAATTTCTCTACTCTAGTCAAGTGGAAGCAATATATACTAAGTAAACACATACACAAAAATAATTCAATACTAACACAGAATTTATAATGGTTCGACTTTTGGCTAAACTTGCATCTACTATCTAAGTTCCTTGCTTAGGATTTTCGATCCCACTAGATTAAATTGTTTCTTCCTATAGGATTAATATTTACAGGCTATATGATTATAACCTTCTCCCGGAAGGCACATCCAACACCTCTAGCTTCAAGGCAACTATACTTAACCTAGTAACACGAATTGATTTATGTCTTTATATCAAGGCAACCACTCAAACCTTGACCTAAGTGTTAGGTCAACTTAACAAGCTTTAAATGTAACAAAAACAATCTAAAATTACAAAACAAATGAAGCAATATTAATTAAAACAAACACCACTTAGCTCCGGTGGCGAAGCCAAGACCCTAGAGTTAGGGGTGCAATATTTTTATCAAAGTATCAATGATATATAAAGTGATTATTTTTTATAAAATAACATGTATAACTTAAAACATAATCTAAGTAATCAAAATAATTTTTTATATAATTAAATCTAAACTAAATTATTTAATCCACTTCAATCTAGTTATTTTAATTAAATTAAAACTAGGTTATTTAACTAATCCCAATCAATCTAATTATTCTAAATTAAAACATATTTAATTTCATTCACATCAACCTAACTAATTTTATTAAATTAAAGTTAAACTAAGTTATTTAATTTAATTCAAAGTAATCTTAACCAAATTGATTAATTTATTAAACTATGTTACTTAGTTTAATTCAAACTAATCTAAACCAAATTCGTTAAATTAAAACTAAGCTAATGTATTTAATTTAATTCAAATTAATATTAACCTACTCAATTAAAATACAATAAAATAATTTGTTTAATTTAAACCAAATTAATTTAAATAATTAATTCAAACTAAAAATTTAACTAATTTTTTTAATGAAATCCAAATTTGTCTAACAAATTATATCAAATTTAAATTTGACTAATTTAATTTAATTCAAACTAACCTTAACTAAATTAAAACTTAATCGATTTAATCTGCATGAATATAACTAATTAAATTAAAATAAGCTATTTAATTTAATTCAAATTAATTTTAGCCAAATTGATTAAGTTGAAATTAAACTAATTTATTTAGTTTAACTCAAATTAATCATAACTAGTTTAATTAAATTAATTTATTTTTAATTTTTAATTTAATCTAAAATATAACTAATTAAATTAAATTAATATTAAAATAATTTATTTAATTTAATAAAAATAATATTAATTATTAAATTAAATTAAAACTATGTTCTTTAATGTAATCCTAACTATTAATTTAAATTAAATTAAAATTTAATAGGAAAATAAAAATAAATTAATATTAAATAAATATATAGTAGATAATATAATTTATGAAATTTATAAACAAAAACAAATACTGAAAATTAGAACAAATAAATATACTTTATTGCTCACATTCTCTCTTATTAATTAACAAATTTATACACCCTTAATTGCTTGGGTACCTAATGAATAGTAAGGATCTCCCCGTAGACATTAAATAACCTTGCCCACCTCTCCCTAACTCTTGTGGTGAACCCCATGGCAGTTATGCCCATCAAGCCTGCGAGGAGGACCACCATGGCCCCCGCGTCCGAGCTGGGCGGTTGGTGCCCAACTCATTCC
Organism: Canna indica; assembly: GCA_034359265.1. NCBI lineage: Eukaryota > Viridiplantae > Streptophyta > Magnoliopsida > Zingiberales > Cannaceae > Canna > Canna indica. The sequence continues at coordinate 22,138,395 of CP136892.1, forward strand.
CAACGCGCGTGGAGATGCCAAAACTGAGGGACGAAGGGAAGACATACATGAGGGTCATGGTCTGGATGAGAATGCCCATGGACGCGATGGCATGCCTCGGGTCCGGGAGGGGGCCACAGAGGAGGATCATGAGCTCGTACCGCCACCACTAGAGGCAGACGGAGGCGCAACTCGGGGTCGTGAGGCAGGCGAGAGCGCCCCGGCCGGAGAGGCACTCGGAGGTGGCTCCTTGGGGTGCGTGAGGGAGGTGAAAGAGGAGAAGGACGACGTTGGAGATGGTGGTTGCCACCGACGAGCGCACCGAGGCGGAGGCGGGCGACGAAAAGGTCGTTGGCAGGGAGGTGGACCGCGATGGCAAGTACGGCGGCCGCGGTGAGCGGCCGTGTGACGCCCTGCGAGTGGAGGTAGATCCTGATGGGATGTGCCCGGGAGAAGGAGAGGAGGTCCGGGATGGCGAGGAGGAGGTAGGCCTGAGCGAGCGTGATGATTTTGGGATCCTGGCCGAGGAAGAGGAGGATGCTGGACATGTTAAGCCAATGGAGGGCGATGGGGAGAGAGGAACAAAGGAGGAAGAGGACGTAACGGTGGAAGGTCAGGGTGAGAAGGTGGGGTGCAACTTCTATGGGCAACTTCTATGAGCATGCTGCTCATAGAAAATCTATGAATGAGTGGATCTGAGCTTTAAGCGACTGAACATATATAGAAAAGGAATGATGTGAACATGGATAGAAAAGGAATGTATATGAATATATTCATTTATTTTTTGTCCATATTCAGTCGCTTGAAGCTCATATTCACTCGTTCATAGAGATTTATATGAGCAAACCACTCATATAAGTTTTTTCCGAGAAGGTGGGGCTGAAAATTATAACAAATAAATATACTTTACTGCTCACATTCTCTATTATTAGTTAACAAATTTATGCACCCTTAATTGCATGGGTACCTAATTATTGTAAGGTGCAACTTCACGATGAAAGAGGTGTTGGTTGTCATGATATCAATAATTACATAATCTACCCAGACTTCATTGCATGCATCAAATAATTTGGGGGTGTCATTGTACACCCCTATTCTTCACGTGGGTTTGCCCACGTTCATGACCGGTAGAGACAAACTTAATACAAGTATTTATAGGTTTAGAAGTAAAGAGGCTCGGGAAAAGGAGGTCATAACGGTTGGAAAAATGACCATTGGGTTTGCCGCGCAGGCCAGTCGACTAAGCATGCAATAGAAATGGTATATTGTGCAATTTCAAAACATGTAAGTTTGGTTTGGATTTCCATACATTGAATTTGGATTTTAGCATCATCACTATGCATCATAAGGATAATGTAATAATTGTAAACTCAAAACTTATTCTTCGCTTAAATTTTTCGGTTTGACTTCAATCTTTCCAATTGCAAACTTTTTATTCTTATCAACATCGAACCAAAAATTACTTCTCACCTAGTTTATTATCACCAAAGTTAAGATTATGATCAAAGTTGAAAATCTTATACCAACATTACTCATTCGCTTTCTTCTGATCCATAGTATAGTGTTGGAAATTCTTGGAGGGTTAGGAGAAAGGAAAAAGTTAAAGGATGTCAAATTTTCATTTTGAATATAGTAATAAGGAAAATAAATTTGAACATCTTGTTATCAAAGAAAAACATGTCACATTTAAATAATCACAATACACTAAAGACACGAAAATCACTTATCTTCTTTCATCACATCTAAAGGTAAAACTAAAGCCTATTAGTAACAAAATAAATACAAAATCTCTCCTCACTGGCCCATTTCAATATCCTATTCTTAACCCTACTGACAACTATTCTTTTCTTAATTAGTAATATTCATCCATTTCTCCTCCTTGTCTGATTAATATTATTATCTCTCAGAATTACTCTTCTCTATCGAACTCAATGACTCATAACAAATAATGGAGTTCTTTTTTATCTCATCTACCATCACCTTATTAGGGTCATTACTCTTCTTTACCTCCGTTGTCGTCTCCATGCTGGTCAGCAGCTGGGCCCTCTGGGCTTGCATGTCCCAATTGGTGGTCTCCACTATATATAACATGAGTCCAGCACAGCAGATTTGGGCTGCAAGTAAACCCATCCAAAGCCCAATAAAGCCCAACTCAAGCCAAAACCCCAACCCAACTGATACGGGCAGCCCAACCAAGTAGAAGCCGCCTAGGTTCACGTGGGCCGCCAGGGCCGGCCTCGCGCTCCCGCGAAGGACTCCGCCACCTACCGTCTGCGGGCAGTTGCCCAGCTCGCACAGCCCCACCACCGGAAGCGCCGCCGCCGTCAGCCGCAGGATCTCCCCGTCGATGGTAAACAACCTCGCCCACCTCTCCCTAACTCCCGTGGCGAACCCCATGGCGGCTACGCCCATCAAGCCGGCGAGGAGGAGGGCCACCGCGGCCGACCCCCGCGCCCGAGCCGGGCGGTTGGCGCCCAGCTCGTTCCCAACGCGCGTGGACACGCCGAAGCTGAGGGACGAAGGAAAGACGTACATGAGAGCCGTGGTCTGGATGAGAACGCCCATGGACGCGACGGCAGGCCTCGGGTCCGGGAGGAGGCCACAGAGGAGGATCATGAGCTCGTACCACCACCACTCGAGGCAGACGGAGGCGCAACTCGGGGCTGCGAGGCGGGCGAGGGCGCCCCAGCCGGAGAGGCACTCGGAGGTGGCGCCTCGGGGTGCGTGAGGGAGTAGGAAGAGGAGAAGGGCGACGTTGGAGATGGTGGCGGCCGCGGAGACACCGGGCACGCCGAGGCGGAGGCGGGCGACGAAAAGGTAGTTGGCAGGGAGGTGGACCGCGGCGGCAACTGCGGCGGCCACGGTGAGCGGCCGCGTGACGCCCTGCGAGCGGAGGTAGATCCTGATAGGATGTATCAGGGAGAAGGAGACGAGGTCCGGGATGGCGAGGAGGAGGTAGGTCTGAGCGAGCGCGACGACTTCGGGATCCTGGCCGAGGAAGAGGAGGATGCCGGACATGTTAAGCCAGAGCAGGGCGATGGGGAGAGCGGAACAGAGGAGGAAGAGGACGCAGCGGTGGAAGGTCTGGGCGAGGAGGTGAGGCTGGTGGGCGCCGAAGGCCTGGGAGCAGAGGGGCTCCATGCCGAGGGAGAGGCCGGAGAGGACGGAGTAGCCGGTGATGTTGGCGAATGCGATGGCGAGGGAGCCGGCGGCGAGGGGGAGGTCGCCATGGGCGCCGAGGATGATCATGGAGAGAGCGGAGCGGGAGTAGATAAGGGTCGCGGTGAGAGCAATGGGGAAGGAGAGGCGGAGGATGGAGTTGGCCTCCCGCAGCGCCTCCGACGGAGACGGCAAGGGAAGCAGAGCTTTGATGTTGGTATGAGAAGGAGGTGGGATGGAGAGGGGGAGGACGTCGAGATAGAGATGAGGAGGAAGGAGTGGGTTGTTGTCGCCGGGGGAAGACATGGAGGCGGCGGTAGAGCTCGTGTTGCACATTGAGGAGCTCCTTGTTCGTCGCCGTATGGCTTAAAGCTTGCGTTTGGATTACGGGGGTATTAATAGAGTTATAGAGCGGGCGAGCTGAGGCGGAGTTATTGTTTTGGGTTTGAATTATATATTTAAATTATTGACTGTTTTCACTTACGTTATTTAAATAGTAAATAGCCAAAAATAATTTATCTGATTTATTCATACGGGAAATTGCACATTGAGATCAACTTGCAAAGTCGCAAACAAATAAAATAAAATTAAAATTTTAGAATCAAATTGATATAATTATGAAACTAATTATGTGATTAATGTGCGAAAAGAGTTTCGTTAATTAGTATAAATAAAAAGAGCACATGTGACTAATTAATTATTGTAATATTCTTTGCCTTTTCTACAAGAAGCTTTGGACGTGGGAAAATAGAATTAAGGCTTAAGATAGTTTAACGGAAGACGTGGAGGAACATCTGATTCTGACCTTTAAAGCATGATTAAGTTCGCTTTTATGACTTGTTAGACTCATTAGGGAAATATATTTAGTGCGTAAGTCGACGCGACGTTATCATATTGATGTCACGTTGATGCGTTTGTAAAAATCCATGCTAAAATAATTATTAATTGTTAATTAAATTTTTTTAATGAAAGACTCAAAAGGTAGGAACATTTCCTCAAGAATTTATTTTGATTCTTGCACTACTAAAAATAATGGCTTCATGCACTTATGGCTAGAACTCTTGCTAAACCATCGGTCTCTCACCGTCGACTATAATCGTTGCAAACAACTGTGGTTGAAACGATCGTCGCTAATAAGTTGCAACGGCAACGGAGATTGTTGCAACTAGTTATAGCCACGATCACTAGGATCGTTGTTGATAGCTCAAACATTTAGCAATAGCCAACCAACTGAGGCTCGTTACTGATTACTCACCTTAGCGACGACATAGAGACAACACTCCAACAGCAAGGTTGTCATTAAATCGTGGTTTAACACATCAACAACGGTGATACATTATGCTACCTAGACCATCCGTCATTTACAATAGGCTTTCAACAACAAGCGTATTCAATATTGATTGCCGCTGATAAACTTGTTGTGACAGTTAGCCATTGGTAAGTTATTGCTAATGAATTTTTATGTACCTAAAAGGAATAAAAATTTTGAAAATTCATGTTTACATCTAATATCAAATATTTTATAATATATACACACAAAACATAATAAAACACATAAAATATGAATCAATTTATATTATATAAACTCCAAAAGTGTCAAATACATCAAGTATAATATCATAATCAAAATTAGTACACGATATACAAAAGTAAATACCTCATGGTTGTAGATATTGTGGAGGTTCAGACGATGGCGTTTGAAGGGGATGTGGAGGTTCAAACGACAATGTCTGTAGGGGTTGTGTCAACATCTGCATAGGCATGATAGATCAGGGCAACGAGGAGAAAAGATCAAACAAACTAGGTATCTGAATATTGAGCGGGCTATTAAATGAACAAGGAGCATCTACATGTTTTATATAAATTTCTTTGATCTTCAATCATCTTTCTTTGGTCTTTGATTGCTCTCTAGTGGCAAAGATTCACGTCCAAGGTAGCAAATTGGCCCTGGTCCTCCATCCAAGATGTCGAGGGCCATTCACTAGTAACGGGAGAATTCGGTGTCTGAGTGGCCCTAGTACAGCTTGTGCATGACCACTACATCCAAAGCCATAAACGCGGCCTCCTAGCCATCGATAGCATCAGTCCATGCTACAGGGTCAAAGTCACCCTGCAACAAGCCTCCTCACTGAGTGACAGTCATCGTGTGCGTTTCCTACACGAGTTTGTGTTTTATTTATATTTCATAATTTTTTATTTACATATAAGCTAGAAAAGAAAGTGTATAAAACTAAGTATACATACCACGGTGACAGTGACCCTCCTATCAACAAAGTCCCTCGTATCGTGTCGTCGACGGTGTGTGCACTCGAACACCTCCATCGGCGAGGGGTGGACGGACCCATCCTCCTCGACCCGTGTGTAAATTAATAAAACAATGGTGTTAGTACAACCATAATACATATAAATTAATTAGTAATGTGATCTTACCATTCGACGCTCACGCACAACAAATGATATAGATCCTCTTGTGTGTCGTGCTCCTGAGCCCTTCACCCCAAACCAAACAATTCCTAGTCGCAGTTTGGAAGACCTCCTGCTAGTCCCCATGTCCTCAACGAGCTGGTCTCAGACATCCGCAATAATCCATTCGGGGTCATGTCCCCATGTCTCCAATATGTGTGTGGCCACAACCTGTCTCATAGTTCTGGTCCGGGCTTGGTTCAATTGCTCATTATAGCGAGCGCATGCAACAACCTCCCACACGCTCTCTACAAAGGGCAAAGCAATAATGTTAGTACATGTGTTTATAATTTTAATTATTTTATAAATATATTTTACCTCAAACTCACGCCACAACAAGTCTACATAGCTACGGGGCACATGGGACCATGTAGCTCATGCGCCATGCATGAAAAGTGTGATAGTGCTTGCTATAGTTCGCATGGCATCCTCTTGCTTAGATCTGCAAAAAAAATGATATATATATATATATATATATATATATATATATATATATATATATATATATATATATATATATATATATATATATATATATATATATATATATATAATAATATATTACCTCTTTTCGTGTACTGTAATAAGTCTACACGATTTCCCCTCAGGTAGAAGGAGAGACATAGCGATTAGGCGCTCCTGGCCTACGTCATGATGTTGGTGGTGTTGACATTGATGGACCAGCACCATCAACGTCAAAAAGTGGAGAGGGAACAATAGCTAGAGAAGGAGGGATGGGGATGGTGGCGGGACAGGGGGGAACATTGGTGGAAGAGGTGGTGGCGACATTGGTGGAAGAGGTGATGGCGATGGGTGGTGTTCCTGCCTGAGAGTGGGGGTCTTCCGATTTGATTCGGTGTCTCTCATTGTTTGATTTGACATCGATGGGGGGGGATAGAGGGACCTGCAAAAGATACTTTGACCCTCAAGTTACGGGGACTCCAAGGTGGACGTAATAGAATTGGAACTTAGGGTTACCTGGTGTGTCGTGTCTATTTGTATTGCAGCGAAGGACGATTTTGTCACCCGAAAATCTTGCAGTGAGGTTGCCTAATATAGGTCGAGGTCGATCCCGGAGATGACAAATGTATATTTTCTGATAAGGTAGGATCAGATATCTTTACACGACCAAGTGGGATCCCTGAGTAGAGGTGCTTAGTTTGTCTTGAGCCTGGCTCAATGACGTAGTTGGGCGGAGCCCTCTAGATGGGGTCCCGCAGTTTGGTCCGTAATGATGGATGGGACGTTGTTGGGTCTAGTCCGACCCGACCCAATAGTTGTAGTCCAGTCAACAACCCTCGAGCTCGGTTTGAGTCTATAGGACCGCAAGCCGAGCTCTAAGTGAGGTCGATCTTCATTGCTTCGGTTAATTGCGAGATGAGTATATATACAGTTTCTGATGCATTGCCTTGGTAATCAGGGCTGGATGTGACGTCTGTGAAAAACTCTTTCAGGCGTACGCCACCTATTCAGTAGATATAGCTTCGGCAAAAAAAGTAATCATGAACAAAGATTATGTAATCAAGAACAAAGATTCTGTAATCAATTTTCAAAGCATTAGGTGTTAGTTATAAATTGACGAAAAAGATGCCTCACGGATCTGTCCATTACGGTGATGGTTTTTGTTCCGAGCCTATAAATAGCCCTGTGCTTGTTTGTGTGTTTATGGAAATCATGGATTGGGGGTGTCGAAGATTACCATTCCATTAGAGGTTGCTTTTATTTGCTCGACGAGGGGTTCGCCATATGTTGTAGGTTTGTACCATCGGGCTTAAGGATTTGAGCAAGAGGAGTTCCAAGTGTAGGTATATACAATCGGGCTTACGGCGGAGGCGAAGCCTGTTTCCATGGTTTTTAGAAAACACCGTACTGGCTTAGAACTCTTGTCTGTGGTTCTTAGTTTTTCTCCACTGCCACTTTGAATTCCTTTTCTACATATCCTTCCAACTCCTGGGTTGTAGGAGTTTTCCCGACCTAGTTTTCATACATCGTTGAATCCTGGTAGTAGGACTCTGAGCCGAAATTTCTTGTTGTACAATTTGGTCGGCGATCATGTTTCCGGGATGCTCTCCAAGTGGATGCTCTGTTTGAAAGTGTTTCTTTCTTTGAGTAGCCCTCTGTGGGTTTGTAAGTGTAACTATTCTCTTTGTGGGGTTTTATGAAATAAAAGAAATATCTTCCTTGTCGATCCTTGTTGTTTGCTTGAGTAGTTGTTCCCTGCACGTTTTGATTAATGTAGTATTTGAACTACGATTTTACCTATTTGGTATCTTTTGTGATCAAGGCGATAGGATTTATTTGTTGAGAGTGTGTCAGGCTGAGCCGAAGATCGTATTTAGGACCGAGGACCAGGCTCGATGAAAACTAAGCTCACAAGAAGTGCTCTTGGGATCATGTTGCTCAATGAGAGCATGCTAGTTTGAGCCGGAGGCCGTGTTTAGGGTCGAGGACCAGACTCGGTGAAAATCGACCTTGCAAGAAGTGCTCTTGGGGTCATGTTGCTCGTTGAGAGCATGTCGGGCTGAGCCGACGGCCGCGTTTATGGCCAAGGATCAGATTTGGTGAAAACCGAGCTCGCGAGAAGCACGCTTTGGGTCATTTAAGGGCGTCAGTGCCCCGAATAGGCACTAAGGCTGGCAAGCTAGACCAGTGAAAATCGGGTCCTGGTTGTTGTGTAGAGTGTTGAGTTCAAATTTAAACTGGTGGGGATCGAGTTTTTGGTTGCTCATGCGTTTGATAGTGCCGAGGGAGGATTTTAGCCGCGAAGGGATGGTGCGTCACGTCGGTCAAGGACTGCTTTGTGAGACCGCATTAATTCCTCCTATAAAGTATGTAATGGCTGTAAGGGATGTTAGACACAAAAGATATGTGCACAATAGAGAGAATAACTTTTTTTTGAAATTAAGATACATCATACCCCACCGAGAGCTAAACTCGACTTACACATGACGGAGCCTCATTCAAAACCTTCTATAGTAAAAACCGAGTGAGAAAAATCGCCAAGTATGAAAAAGGGCATCCCAGCCTTGTTGTAATTTAAGGGGGATTCTTAGCCGTAGTAGGCTCGTAAGGAGGCTGCATTCCAGGATAATGGGAGTTCCTGTCCGAAGAGCTCAGCTATTCTATAGGCACCCTTTCCAAGGACCACTGTGATCCAATAAGGGCCTTCCTAGTTTGGAGCGAGCTTGCCTTCTTTGACCAGTTTTCTTTGTGGCTCGATCTTTCGGAGAACAAGTTCACCTTTTGCAAAGTTCATGGGCCTCACACGTTTGTCATACTTTTGGACAATCATAAGCTTCATTGCCTCTTCTCTGATTTTGGTGAGTTCTTGCTCTTCTTCGATAAGATTGAGCTCGACAACTTGAGCTTTTGTGCTGCCTTGCACTTCAAAGGTAACCATGCAGAGGCTGGGCTCCACGATTTCAACAGGGATCATGGCTTCTACTCCATAAACGAGATGGTAAGGGGTTTCCGAGGTAGAAGACCGAGTGGTTGTGTTGTAACTCCAGAGCACCTCATGTCAGATAGTTCGTTGACCCCGTATATCTTGACTCGGTCGAGTTTTTTCTTTAATCCTGTTAGGATTACTTTGTTGGCCACTTTGGCCAGGCCATTCGTTTGTGGGTGCTCGACAGGTGAGAAGAGTTGTTTAAGGCCAAGGTTTGAGCAGAATTCTCATAATCGACGATCCGTGAACTGCGTCTCGTTGTCGCTAACGAGCCTGCGTGGAACACCGAATCTACAAATGATATTTTTCCAGATGAACTTTTGAACTTTATCCGTTACAATGGTTGATAGGGGTTCGGCCTCTATCCACTTGGTGAAGTAGTCAATTGCTAGAACCAAGTACTTGAATTGCCTAGGTGCTGAAAGAAATGGACCGAGGAGGTCTATCCCCCATTTGTGGAATGGACAACTAACGTCCGAGCTATGTAATGGCTCAATGTGCAGTTGAGAGACTTCCAAGAAACTTTGGCATTTGTCATATTTTTTGACGTAGATGCTACAATCCATCTTCATGCTTGGCCAAAAGTAGCTGGCTCGGAGGATTTTGACCACCAATGATCTTCCTCCAGATGTGGTTGCGACAGATGCCGTTGTGAACCTCTGCCAATATGGTGGCTGTTCGGGGTTGGACGATACACTTAAGGAGCGATCGGGAGAGACCTCTTTTGTAGAGCTGGTTACCAAGAAGTGTGTAGTAGCTTGTCATTCTTTTGAATCTACCTGGATTGGGAATGTCTTTCGGGATTTGCCCTGCTTGAGGTAATTGATGCCTTGTTCGAGAGTTCTCCAATCCATGCCTTGTTCGATTGTCTGGACTTCGGCCGAGGTGTCAGGCGGTTGGATGCTTGGGTGTTCGAGGACTTGCTAAATGAACGACCTATTGTTCTGGAGTTTTTTTGTGCTAGCAAGTTTTGATAGCGGGTTGGCTTGAGTATTTTCCTCATGAGGTATGTGCTGAATCACACAACTATTGAACTTAGTGATTAAAGATAGTACTAATGCGAGGTACCTTTCGAGGGAGGGATCTCTGATTTGACAGGTGATGTTGACTTGTCGTACGACAAGTTATGAGTCACTTTTCACGATGATGTTTCGAGCTTTCACTTCCTGAGCGAGTTTTAGCCCAGCGATTAGGGATTTGTACTCTGTCTGATTGTTATTGGCTTTAAATTGGAATTAAAGGGATTGCTCCAGTGCGATTTCCTGACCATTCTCTAGAATGATGCCTGCCCCGCTCCTCTTTTCATTGGAGACATCATCCGCAAATAACGTCCAGGTTTCCTCCTGCTTGGGAGTATCTCCTTGGTTGGTGAATTCAATAACAAAATTGGCTAGCGCCTCGCCTTAATGGGACCCCTGGGTTAGTATACGATGTTGAATCCTGAAAGCTCCACCGACCAAGATATTATTTATCCCGTGAGTTCGGGTTTAGTCAACACTTGCCTGATAGGCTATTCAGCGTGTACCTGAATGTGGTGGCTTTGGAAATATGGTCTCAGTCTTCGAGCCGAAATGAGTAGGGCAAAGGCGAGCTTTTCGAGCATTTGGTACCTAGTTTCTGGTCATTGGAGGACTTTGCTGACGAAATAGATCGGCTTTTGATCCTTTTTTTGCTTTCGAATTATGACCGAGCTGAGGGCACTTTCTGTGACGATGAGGTAAAGAAATAGGGTTTCTCCCTGTCGTGGTTTGTCGAGAACCGACAGGCTGACGAGGAATCATTTCAAATCTTCGAAGGCCTACTCTTCTTTTTCCTTACGATTTTGAAGGAGCGGCTCGATCGGCCGACCTTGAGAGGAATTTGGAGAGAGCTATCATCCTTCTAGTGAGTTGTTGTACCTCCTTTATGTTGCGCAGGCTCCGCATTTCTTGAATAACCTGATATTTTTCTAGATTGGCCTCTATCCCCCGGTGTGTTAATATGAAGCCGAGAAATTTGCCACCATGCACTCCGAAGGCGCACTTTTCTAGATTTAATCTCATGTTATAGCATTTAGCTAATTGGAGATCTCGATGAGGTCATTGCAATGATTGTCACTGGCAGGTGTTTGTCGGTGTTTTAGCTATCATGTCATCGACGTACACTTCCATATTGCATCCTATTTGTTTCTCAATAACCTTGTTCATCAATTGTTGATATGTAGCTCTTGCATTTTTGAGTTATAAGGGCAATACCTTATAGCAAAAGTTTGCATGCTCGGTGATGAAAGCCATTTTTCTTCATCGTCGAGGTGCATCCGGATTTGGTTGTAGCCTGAATAGACATCCATGAAACTCAAGTACTGATACCCGAGGAGCCATCGACAAGTTTGTCGATACTCAGCAATAGGTAAGAATCTTTTGGGCAGGATTTGTTGAGGTCGATGAAGTCAACACAAATTCGCGACTTTTCTTAATGTTTTTTGATCATTATGACGTTCGCGAGCCATGTTGTGAAATGAACCTCTCTAATGAATTTCGCTTTTAAAAGCTTTGTAGTCTCCTCAAGGGATGCCTGCTATCGCTCGACTCCGAGTTTTCTCTTCTTCTGAGCCATCGGATTGACACGAGGGTCGATGGCCAGCCAATGGAAAATGACCTGGGGGTCTATTCCTGGCATGTCGGCGGGCGTCCATGCAAAGAGGTCTGCATTACTTTTGAGCAGGGCGCTAAGTCAGGCCTTGAGTTCGTAGAGAAAGTGTGCCCCAATATAAGTTACCTATTCAGGGGATGTCCCGATATCTACAGGGTCCAAGTTGTCAGCAGGCTGGGGCCACTCCTGGATGTCTCCCGTGGGATCGAAATCCAATATCCTTGGATGGAGCTTCATACATTTATTGTAGCACGCGCGAACTTCCCTTTGGTTTGCACGAATATATAACTCATACTTCTATCTCTGAGATGGAAAATTTGATGGTGAGGGGGGAGTCGATACTATGAAATATCATCAGGTGCAGTGTGGGGTCGCTTGTACCGATATAGGGCATCATGGTGATAAGTAACTCGCTCCTCGGTGGGAGGTGGGTTGTCATGATATGTTCGGCGAAGGACCCCGCATCAAGAGTGGGGGCAACCCTGACCTCTCGGATTTTGGGGTCTTCACCTTTCTCTGGGTGGGGGTGCTAGAGAGTTTATCGTGGGGAGCTAGATCGAGTCTCTTTCTTCCCTAATGGACGTTGTCTCCGAGTTGTGAGCGATAGCGATCATGGTCAGCCAGGGGCTGTCCATGGGGTCGTGCCAACATCTTGATCTAGGTCTTTAGATGTTGATTTTCATCTTCCAAATCATCTACTCATCGATAAGGATCTTTGAGGGGAGGATTGGCCATTGTCGAAGCGTTGCTCCTCGTTGTTTTAGTGTTACCAGGTTGCAGTCGATCGTCGTCGTCGGGTTGTGGCTATTGGTGTGCGGCGACAGTGTTATTGCCCAAAAATCTTACAGTGAGGTTGCCTAGAATAGGTCAAGATCGATCCCGGAGATGACAAGTGTATATTTTCTGATAAGGTAGGATCAGATATCCTTACACAACCAGGTGGGGTCCCTAACCAGAGGTGCTTAGTCTATCTTGAGACTGGCTTAGGGACGTAGTTGGGTGGACCCCCTAGATGAGGTCGCACAGTTTGGTTCGTAATGATGGATGGGACGTTGCTGGGTCTAGTCCGATCGGGCCCAATAGCTTTAATCCAGTCTAGGTGGTAATCTTCATGGTTTGTGAAATAATGCTCCTCGCGGCATAGCTGTCGAAAAAAATATAATTAAATATTATATATAAACTAAATAGGTTTAATCAAAAGGAAATACACATTTGATTAAATAGTATTTTTTTATGAATATCACATTTATTCCTCATCACCGTTGTCATCGCCCGAGTAATAGTCTTCTTCTTCTTCTTTGTTATTGTCATCATAGACATCTTCTACTTGATATTCATTTATTCTTCATCACCATTGCCATCGTCCGAGTAATAGTCTTCTTCTTCTTCCTAATTCTTCCTCATGCTAGAATCTTACAGACTACACGCCAATCGACTATGTCTTTCTTTCAAGATGGATACTTATTATAATATACTTGTTGTGCTTGTGTTGCCAATATAAAAGACTCATTTGAAATCGATTTTGATTTGCAATTGATCTCGACAAGTTTATACTTTGGATGAACTCGCATGCCTATATCCCTTGTATCGAACTAACGACATTTAAAAATGACAATTGATTTGCAGCCAAAGAAGTGCAATTTTGTCTCTTTTTCCAACGGTCCATAGAAATCAATATCATATTCAGCATATGTTGTCCATTTCACGCATACCCCAACAATCATTGTCTTCTTTGTGAACAAATACTCAACTGTGTGAAATCTATACCCATTAATAAAATAACCATTATAATAGGTTCCAAGCCGCGATATCCCACTAGCAAACTAAAATATTCTTTCATCTATTTCGGTCCTCTATTCGGTGGTATAAGATCGAAGTCAAATATATGCTCGATTTAGTGTTGATACATCTTCCACTTGAAGGACATTTGCACAAATATCTCTGAAAAATAAAGCATACTTAATTCGATCAATAGACCCAAATCTTGTCAGCTAGAAGACCACGAAATGCAATCAAAAGCAATCTCTTTATGAATACATAACAATCATCGCTCTTCATCCTTTATATTTTTCATTCATCGACGTTCACAAATCGAGATAAATTTGAGGCGTAATACGTCAAGTAATCTTAGTTCTTTGATCCATGCACATACATCATTCATTTGTTGTTTATTCAGTACATATGACACTTTTGGCTTACACTGACCTCTTACAACTCTAACTCTGGCCTCTTATAATATATTTTCATATCTTGCCTGGCTTCACATTATCTTTGATTTTTCCTAAAACATCCATTAAAGTAATGAAAATAGTTTCAAAAACATTTTTCTCAATATGCATTACATGCATCCTAATTATGACAAATCAGTAATGAACTTCAATACGGTAATTCCAAAAGATACTCTTTTTTACCTAGTTATGTGTTTGACCAAAGTCTTTTACTCTATCATTCTAACTAAATACAATGTTTGGAAGCATGGAAACACGTGCTAATAGCTATTCACCAAATAATATCAGTGGTGGCTCATCTCTTTCTATTTTTCCCTTGATAAATTTATCGTGATTCATTCGATACTGATGGTTAGGCGATAGGAATTGATGATGATAATTAAAGGAAACTTTTCACCTGTTCTCAAGACTGAATGATTTAGAGTGTTTCATACATTACGTTCAAGAAAGTTTACTATGTCAATGATTGTCCACAAGAGTGCGGCCCTTATAGTGAAATTTTGCTTCCAGTAACAATCATAAGTGATAGTTCCCAAAGTCACAATGTTTTCAATTCATCAATTAGGGCAGAAGAAACACAACAATTTCTTTTCACAAACCCTTAGGAGTAGGACCACATTTGGGGTCGTTGAGAGCGTGGGAGCTCGAGTGGGACTGAGGCCGAGGACCATGCTTAAAGAGTTGAGGGTGTGAAAGACCGAGAGCGGCGAGGTTCATGTCATAAGTTGCTTGACGTCCATCCACCAGTCGTAGGCTCCCTGAGTGCACACACAGAGTTGAGAAGAGAGAGAGTGTGATCATTATTAATATAGAAAAGAAACTGGCAATACAGTAGAGCTCTTCCGAGTGGGGTGCTTGGCTCGTGCGTGATTACACTTGAGAGTGTGGGAGCTCATTTAGCGGCGCTGAGGTTTAGGACCACGCTTGTAGAGTTCAGGGCGTGAGAGCCTAAAAGCGACAAGGTTCCTGTTATAAGCCGTTGGGCGTCTGTCCACTAGTTGTAAGTTCCCTGGGTGCACACATGGATTTGTGAATAGAGAGAGTGATCTTTATTAATATGGAAAAGAAGTTGCCAATACAACAGTGCTCTTTCGAGTGGGCTGCTCGGCTCGTACGTGATTACACATCGCTAAGGTTTTGAATAGGAAAAAGAGAAACCCTGACGTCGTCCAGCTATGGTTGAACGAGAGTGAGCTACTTCTGCGTTAACGAGCTCTAGTTCATATCGTTTATTCGGTTGGTGCTCAGTTTCTAAGTTGTCTCTGTGTTACGGTCTCTTCTGAGCGTTCTCGACTGGGCTCGGCTTGGGAGTCCTCGGCAATGGTTCGTCGAGGGATACCGAGAGCGCCTGTCATCTGGTGGGGTGGAGCGCTTGGTTCCTCCCATGGTCTAGTCATCTTCTGTTTCAGGCATTCGTTGTAACACAGACAAGCTTCTTGTTGGCCTAATTAAGGTTTTCAACCTAGGTCTTAATTTCGGTTTTGATGATAACAAATATGAAACTAATATTTTCATGGATAGATATTTTCATGTTCCAAGTCGGTTAGCACACGATGTCCCCGATCGGAGAAATTGGCATGGACGCTCGTCGACGCTTAGATTTTATCGGAAATATAGAGTTTAGATTTAGGGTGTCTAGAATGATTGTGTAATCCTTTTTTTTTATGCAAAGAACCCAAAAATCGAAACCCGAACCCCAAAATATGAAAACTCAGAAATCAGAAAATAACATAGAAATTCTCTAAGCCTAGGGAGTTCCTTGGAGGACTATATGACCTAGATATTTTCTTGGCACCAAAAGTCCCAGTAATTGTTCCTTAGGTAGAAACAAGTTAACGACCTATTTTTAAGGAATTTTTGAAAACCTTTAACCTACCAATATTTGACCGGTGAGATTATAAAATTTTTTATTTTCATAAATTTGTACTAAACCTCAAAAGTTAGATTTTGATTCTTAAGAATTTTGATTTTCTAGATATTTTTATTGGTAGGGAGACTAGACTAGACCTTGCTGAAACTGCCCTTGGAGCAGTTTCGATCGAATGGTCGGTCGATCGACCAGCGATCGATGAGCGACCGACAATAGGTAGAAACCCACAAAAAACTTTCGGTTGAACATCAATCGATGGTTCGGTCGATCAATCAATCGACCAGAGGTCGATAACGGTTCTATTTTGATTCGTTGAGTGGAGTTTTACCCGAGCTCTTTACATGCCTCTTTATATATTTGAGACCTCAGCCTTCCTATACACTACTTGATCACTTCTACCATATTTGAGGCATCCTTTGATCAATTCTAAGCTTATTTGAGTCATTCTTTTGTGAAAACCTAGCTTGAGCCAAAAACCCTTGATCTTTCCTTCTCTCTTCAATTGTTTCATCATCAATGCATCAAGAGGAAACTAGAAATCTTATTATAGAGATAAGTACTTTATTATTTAATTTATTGCTTCATTTAGCATTGTATTTTGTTATTTATTTCATCGTAATTAAAGTTTGTAAATATCTAGTGTGTAGATCTTGAATTTTGTGGTTGCCTTAGTGTAAAGGCATAAATCCACCAGTGTGATTAGTTTATTGGGATTAGTTATGTTGTCCTTAGGGTTTGAGGTGTGAGAGTACTCTCGGTAGGAAGACGGAGACTTCTGGGTGTGGAAGTGCCTCCGGTGTGAGAGCGGAGACTCTCCAGTGAAAAGGTCCTCGTTGTAAAGGAAATAAATTAATCTAGTAAAGCTAAGTTGGAAAACCTAAGAGGGGTGCTTAGGTAGTGGAGTAGGTATTAGGGCCGAACCACTATAAATCTTATTATTTGCATTGCTTACCTTGAGTTTTGTTTGCTTGAATTACTTACTTGCTTCTGCATTCATCTAGTTGAATTAAACTATTGTCTAAGTAATCAAGAAACGATTAAAATTAAAATTAGGTTAAATTTTAGTTAACACACTATTCACCCCCTTTAATATCCTAGATATTAATTTTAGTTTTCCATCTATGTTTGTATTTGTCAGCCTAGCGAGCTAGTCCGAGGTCGAGCCGATTCGACTCATGGTTCGGTGCAAGCTAGGGAGCTCAAGTAAGTAGGAATATGAGTTATACAAATTTTAATTGAATAGATAAATTTAATTAATTTTATGTTGGGTATGCACGAATGTTTAATTATGTTGCATGTGATTGGTGCTTGTGGTAGCATGGGATTATAATAGGGTTAATTAAGTCTAATCGGGTTCGCGGGTTTGGGTTCGTCTTGAGGTGGATGCGGGTTTGATAAGGGATTTAGTGGAGTTAGGGTTGATGAGGGAGTATAAAATCACATCCCCTTGGCTTGCGGCTCCCTATTGGAGGGTGTGCCCTCAGACAGATGGTCAATCAGAGCGAACCATTCAGACGTTGGAGGATATGCGGAGAGCATGTGTTCTAGATTTGGAGGGTAGTTCGGAGAGGCACTTACCTCTGATTGAGTTTGCCTACAGTAACAGTTACCACGGTAGCATCAGGATGGCCCCAATTGAGGCAATGATGGGCGGAGATGCAAATCGCCTGTAGGCTGGTTTAAGACAGGGGATTCCCTTATGATGGGACCTGACCTGGTGGAGGAAGCAGTAGAAAAAGTGAAGCTAATCATAGAGGGGTTGTTGGGGGCTCAAAGTTGCCAAAAGATGTATGCTAATGGAAATGCTAGGAAGGTAGAGTTTGCTGAGGGAGACATGGTGTTTCTCAATTTGTCCCCTATAAAAGGGGTGGTGAGATTTGGTAAGAAAGGAAAGCTAAGCCCTAGGTTCATTGGATCATTTCCTATTTTCAGGCGCAGGGGAGCAGTGGCCTATGAGTTGGCCTTACCTCATAGTATGGACCGAGTGCATCCAGTGTTTCATGTGTCTATGCTGAAGAAGTACATTCAGGATGAGTCCCATGTGATTGAGCCTACCGCAGTGGAGGTGGATTCAACAATTTCCTATGAGTAGCGGACAGTTGAGGTGTTGGACCGACAGATCAAAAAATTGAGATCCAAGGAGATCCCCTTGGTTAAGGTCAGGTGAGAGTACCATTCCGGGTAGGAGGCCACCTGGGAGTTGGAGCAGGACATGAGGGAGTGTTATCCTTCATTGTTTGACGATATGGTGAGTCCTTAAGTTCTTTTTTCTAAAATTTGAGGATAGATTTTCTTTATAAGGAGGGAGGATTGTAATATCCTAGATATTAATTTTAGTTTTCTATCTATGTTTGTATTTGTCAGCCTAGCGGGCTAGTCCGAGGTCGAGACGAGTCGAGTCGACTCATGGTCCGGTGCGAGCTAGGGAGCTCAGGTAAGTAGGAATATGAGTTATACAAATTTTGCTTGAATAGATAATTAAATTTAATTAATTTTATGTTGGGTATACATAAATGTTTAATTATGTTGCATGTGATTGGTGCTTGTGGTAGCATGGGATTAGAATAGGATTAAATAAGTCTAATCGGGTTCGTGGGTTCGAGTTCAGCTTGAGACGGATGCGAGTTTAATAAGGGATTTAGTGGAGTTAGGGTTGAGGAGGAAGTATAAAACCCCCTCCCCTTGGCTTGCGGCTCTCTATTGGAGCCGCACAAGCCATTTTAAGAGAGGAGCAGCCGCCAAGCCTAGCCACCTGCCAGTCGTCCCTCTCCTCTTTTCTCTTGGAGCCGTCAAGCCTAGCCGCCAAAGCCAAGATCCTTCTTCTTCTTCTTCTTCTTCTTCTTCTTCTCCCTTGGAAGCCAAACCGTGGCTTGGGGAGGAGCCGCTGCCCTCTTCTTCCTCTTTTTGGAGCCGGCGGCTTGAGGAGGATCCGCCGCCCCCCTTCTTTCTCTTGGTCGAACCAAGCCGCCACCTCGTAGAGCCGGATTCGGAGGCCGTCGATCGAAATTTCTCATCTAAATTTCCTTCCTATTTAGGTGAGTGATTTTACCCCTCCGTCTCGGGTTTCTTCGAATTCTTGAAGCCATTCTTAAAGGCTAAGATGTTCTTGATTTGTTTTCAGACGATCTCTCAAATTATCGCTGTTCTTTTTGTTTGTCGTGTTTGAGGAGGCCATAAACCCTCCCTTATGGGATTCGACAGCCCTAGGATGACCCTAGGGGTGCTCGGCCAAGGTGGAGACGAGGGTGCCCTCAAGGTGTTCAGTGAAATGCCTAAGTGGGGGTTTTTGGTGTTCTTGAGATCCATGTCTTAATTTGCTTATCAATTTGAGTTCCTATATGTCCAAGCATGCCTTGTAATTAATCTGTGATTTTTGGATATAAATTATGTTTTGCAAAATTAAGATCTTGATATTGATGCCATGAAGGTTCTTGAATAAGGGTTCTTGATCATGATACCTGTTTCTTGTTTAAGGTGATGATGATGCTTGTTAAACTCGTTTCATAAGTATGAAAGTTGAGAGATTTATCTCAGTATTAGTATTCTATTTTAATGATAATTAAGGATCTAATTTCTGTAAATTTTGGATTTACTTCATGCTATGTTGAAAATTCAATGTTGAATTTCATGCTGAAATGATGAATCTGTACGTGTAGTTTTTGTAATACTTATTGTGGTGTATATAGTTTATTGAATATAGTCATGTAACCTATTGTTTTGATCAGAAAACATAGTTTGAAAACATAGGTCATACTCTGAAGACTAGATTTGGGTTAGATACATCAATTTCGGGCATAACAGTAAGTTAAAACAAAATCCTAATCATGGTGATCCAAATTTTAATCGCATAATTAAAATTGAGCAAGGGGTCAGTATAATCTGTTATGAACCAACAAATAATATTATGCATGGAATAAAACCTCATGGGTTTATGATATTACGGGTCTAGGAGTTGGGGTCGGTTATTGGAGTATTGAGAAGTCTCCCAATAAGGACACCCCTGATACACCGTAGGAGAGACTTGACTTAGGTCATGTTGCGTCATACCTTTATGAATGACAGAGAGGCTCATTGAGGAGCCGAATTGCGGGCTAGGCCCGGAAGGTTGGATGGCTAATTCCCAATATGTGGAACAAGTTCGGATGAAAAAATCTCGATTGTTCCTGCTTATCTTGTGGAACAAGTTCGGACGGGCAAATCCCAATTGTTGCCAAGATTCTATATTTAAAGGGGTAAGTTCGGATGGACGAATCCCGATTACTCCTACGTTATTATTGGAACAAGTTCGGATGGTCAAATCTCGATTATTCTGGTTTGGCCTTGTGGAATAAGTTCGGAGGGCCTATTTCGATTATTCCCAATGTGCTTTTAATGAATAAGTTCAGACGTGTAAATCTTGATTATTCTTGAGATATTTTAAAGGGGCAAGTTCGGATTGGCGATTCTCGATTATTCGTACGCGTCTCGTGGAGTAAGTTCGGATGGGTCAATCTTGATTGCTCCCGAGTTTCTTTATATTAGGATAAGTACGGAGGGCCTTACCGATTATCCTAGTATATTTTCTTGCCTTAGGGCATGGAAGGCTTAGACTTATTAATCTTCACCGTTTGGGTGTTGGCTGCCTTCAGGCATGTGGTGGCCAGAGTGACTGTTAGCTGGTCACTCCCTTGTGACCTTTTCTGCTTGAGTCAAGAGTTTTGCTTTATGCTTCTTATCTGTGTTTGGTTTTTCGTGGGGGTTAGT
This sequence comes from Canna indica, assembly GCA_034359265.1. Taxonomy (NCBI): domain Eukaryota; kingdom Viridiplantae; phylum Streptophyta; class Magnoliopsida; order Zingiberales; family Cannaceae; genus Canna; species Canna indica. The sequence goes on from CP136892.1 coordinate 22,158,916, forward strand.
AGAACCGCTCACTGAGTTCTTTTGAACTCACCTGTTGTCGTTTTGTTTTGTTTTGTTTTGTTTTGTTTTGTAGAGCTTGACCGGTGAGGTGGGCTAGAGCACTTGGCATGACTGGAGAGCAGATGAGCCACATGATCTCATAGCAGTCCTAGTTAGGGGTCGTAGTCGAGTCTGTAGTAGTTTGTCATGCATTGTGTTTTGGCATTTTGGAGTTGTAGTCCCATGGGGACATTCATGTTTTTATATAGATTTTATTTGATTATTAGAACTGTTGTTCTTTGATTCATTTTATTTCCGCACTTGAGTTTTTTTTTTTTTTGATAAAATCTTTATTGTTTAATGAAATCTGCTTTTGTTTCTCTTTATAATAAAAACTGTTGTTTCTTTCTGCTATCTTTTAAGAGTTGGAATGTGCATGAGTTAGACTGCGGGGTATAGGCACATATACCCTGGCCGATCACGTGATCCTGAGTTGGGGCGTGACACTCCCTCTAGTGTAGGCCATTTGACTTACACTTCTTTCTAGTCGGCATGAGTACCCTCACTTCCATCTCGAAATAGAGAATTTGAGCGCCGGGTGGGGAGTCTACATGACGGCCCCTAGGTTATTCACTGAGGGTTGTCCTAGAATCATATGATAAGGACTGGGCATGTCGATGACTAGGTACTACACGTCAATTGTCTTTGCCTTCAGTTGAGAGTCGAGCATCATTATTAACCATATGGAACCTCGGACGTTGTTCCATTCTCGTGAGAAACCTACTAGGTCTCCATTACAGGGGTGAAGTGACGCATTAGTTAACTGCATTTTTTCGAATGTGGAGTGAGGGAGGATGTTGAATGAACTACCTTGATCCACCAGGACTTTCCTAACAATAAAATTTCTGGTGATTACAAAAATAACGATGGGGTTGTGTAAGTTTTTATCGATCCCTTGGAAGTCATATTCATATCATGATATTATGGGGGTTCTGGAGGTATGCCTCTGTGGGCGAGCAGTGTCGTCGACCACCATGATTGCTCGGAGGGATCTCTTCCTAGTCGAACTCATTTTGCGTCCTCCCATGAATTCGTTAACTATGTAGTATATGACTCCTCGAACCTCGCTACCTAGCCGCTTGGCTCGGTCGCTATCCTATTGACCTCTGGAGTGGCCCGAGGGTGTCCTGCTCCGACTTCGGCATCGGTAGTCGTGGCCATTCTTGTCCCGATTATGTTCTCTTCCGTGATTGATGTATCGATCGAGTCGTCCAGCTCAAACCAAGTCCTCGATTTGATCTCCTAGCACCACACAGTCTTCGGTGGTGTGTCCGTAGGTGTCGTGGAATCTACACCTCTCACTTTTATTAGCATTGGGTAGCAGTTTTTGTTTTTCGGCATTAACGGGGTGTTTGAGAAGCTTTAAGTCATAAATTTCTCCGAGAATAGACTCCTTCTTCGCATTGAGCGGAGTGTACTTCTCATATCTAGCATTTGGTCGGGGTGGCGACTTTTCTCTTTTTCTATTTTCAATCGTGGCGATCTCGGTCTTTGCCTTTCTTGTTGGACTTTTTGGGCTTCTTGTCCTCAGTGTTGTCTTTGGCGATCTGCCTGTCAACCTTTCTGGCCTCTCGAAGTTCTTCCATCTCGAAACTCGATCATGTTCCTCGGCTTAGCCATGACAATCGGTCAGCAAAGTGTCCGGGCTTTAGGTCATTCTCGACAAAATATAGCTCGACATGTGGGTCGAGGTTTGGGATCTCAGCGGCCACGACATGTAACCTTTTGAGGTAATCTCTGAGCGACTCTTGTTGTCCCTATTTGATATAATGGAGAAAGTCCTCGATCTTAGAGTAGATCCATGACGAGGAGAACTGGTTGGCGAAGGCTCAGGAGAGCTCCTGGAAAGTATGTATGGATCCTGATGGTAAAGTGGAGAACCAAAGTAGTCCAACCTTCTCCAAAAAGGTTGGAAAGGCTCGGTGGAGGATAGAGTCGGTTGCACCATTAATGAGGAGCATCATCAACCTGAATATCGTCAAGTGAGTGGTTGGATTGTCCGTGCCGTCGTAGGGATGGAGTGTGGTCGACAGCTTGAAATTGTTTGGGAGACGAACTGCCATGATATGCTCGGCGAATGGTCCCGAGCCGACGGTGGGGGAGGAATGATCACTGTGGCCCTAGTTTCCTCCTCTTCACCCAATGGTATGTGGGAGATCTTGTCCCGAAAGGTGGGAGTCAGCCTCCTCGATCTTTCCACGTGGTTGTCTTCATCGTGCTCCGAGTGATGATCACGCTTGGCTGGGTGTTGTTCCCTCGGTTGCTTCGAAGCCACGATCTGGGATGTTAACCTTTGGTCTGCGCTTGAAGATCAGCGACCATGCAGCACAGTTCTTCTGGTGAGGGGGTCGGCGGGTAACGAAGCATCACTTCTTGTCGTGTTAGTGTCTCCAGGTTGTGGGGAAATGCTGCTGCTAGGATGTTGCCTATGTGCGACGGCGTTTGCTTGACTCTGGGTACCAATCTTAGTGGGGCAAGTAAGATTTACTCGATCCCACAATGGGCGCAAAATATTTTTGCCTGAAGTCGGAGTGATGCGGTCATGCGCGTCTCCTTGTACAGTGCAACTTCGGCGGGGGGATCTGCAAAGACACTCCATCGCCATAAATCATATATATTGATTGATAAGTCTAGTGCCAATAGATAAATATTTTTAAAATATTGTTTAATATATATATATAATACATTAGCTTGTTGTGCTTAGGGACGGCAGAAATGGGCACGATACAATAGCACGGCACGAGCACGAGCATGATAACTACGGGTCAGGCCGAAAAATTCATCCCAATAAGCTTAATTTTTATATTGGTTTAGTGCTTCAAAATTGCAGTTGAAGTTAATCTATAGAGTTTTTCATGTGAAATGTCATATTTAATATTTATTCAATCTCTCAAATATTTTAAATTAATTTTTTTGACAAAATTTTAGCTGATAAACGGGCTCGCGAACTGTGCCAGGCGGCCCATAAATATTACGGGCCGTGCTATGCCGAAAATTTTTGACCGGTCCATTTTGCCACTTTCTAGCTGTGCTTTATATCCTTAGCATAAATAATTGCTGCTTGGTAATTAGTATTAGAGAAATATTAAATTCTTCTAATTCATGTGTCTAATAATTTTTTTAATACTTGCATATGATAAATTACTCATGATTATTAATAAAATTATCATTTATGTCATTGTGAGTGATTAAAAAAATTATTAGACTATTTTTTAGGAGAATATAGTAACAAAGTAAGTACTAGGTACATAGATAGAGGTTTGGTATACATGTCCGTTGGCAGGAAACAATTCTCACCACCTCAATAATTAAAGAGCAGGAGTTGCATGGATATCCGTGTTCCAACCTTAACGTGATCTCTCTCATCTCATACACCTACGCCGTTAATTACTGCATGTCAGTCAACATTTGGGAGCAGAAGACACCACCGGGCGGCGGGAACTTAGTGTCTGCCTTGTACGTGCCCTCTCGCAGTTGGCAAGTCAATTAGTGGTAATTAAGCAGCAGCCTGTTGCAGGGTGAGTGGGTGAGTGGATGACTGGTAATATCAATATATATGACCAATATATTACAATATTATCATGACAGTGCAAGCTTATCCGTACTGCATTATAAAACATCTATCCTTAATACATTTACCTTCAATTCATTTACTTTATAAATTATAATTACGATTCATTTAACTTGTTTCTTCAATTATTGTTAAAAAAGAAAATAAAAACATTAAATATGAATTCATAGGGGTGTGTGTGACCAATTAGAAAATGACTTATCCTATATATTCCATGTGCTCACCGTAGGGCACACGCCAGAAAACTTTTTAATTAATTAATGTTAATTTTTTAAAAATTTTAAGAAATTATTATGTTCTCAATAATTTTTATTTTTTAATAAATATGCAAATTGATATATCTGTAGGGATATTTATACAAGTTTTCCTGTAAACATAGACATTGCCAAGACATTCAAAGCATGAGATATAAGGTTAATTATATATATATGATAAATATTTTTTTCTTTTAATACATTTTCACCTATGTCCTAGGTCTATAATACTTTTTTACCCATTTTAAAACTTCGAATGTGAGCTGGCCTATATGATGTGTCACTTAATACTTTTAATATTTGACCGCGGTGATCTTCATTACACTAAAATAACTATGCCATTAATTAGACCAGCTTAGTAATTAAAATTAGCTAAAAATCATATTTATCAATTTTTTACAAAATAATTGAACCTGAAAAAAAAATCAAAGATAAATGAGCGGTTAACACTATTAGAAATATAAGTTTTATCAATGGCTCGGGTCGTTGTTGAACCATCGATGATTAATATTACCGGCGGCTAACACTATTGCAACAAACCATCGCAGAAGTGCTCATCGCTAATAAGTTGTGATGGTTTGTCACAAATAACTTATCAGCGATGGCCACTAGAGTCGTCGCTGATAAGATATCATCAACGACCGGAGCGGCCGTTGGTACGATTTATTGATGGATAGTCGTTGGTAAGTGGTCGTTAATGTTTTATATATCCTTAATTGAAAAAAATAAAAAAAAATAAAATTCTTGTTTACATCGGTTTAAACAACATCACAATTCAAATACACAAAATATGAATCAATTTATACACAAATATTATATATCGTCAAATGTAATCAAAATACAAGAAGCAAGCCTGAAATTGAGGTCATCAAGTTTCAAAACTAAACTATATAAATTAAACCATTTGCCATCAAGTATCAAGAAGCTAGCAAACGTGAGACCACGTAAGCCATGCCTCCTGCATGCAACGTCGAATCATCATCATCGTCAAACACTACTTGTCGTCATCACCGACGGCTCAGACCGTGGCTGAACCGTCGGTGATAGATATCACGGGCGACGTCAACCGTGGCAAACAGCTGTCACTGATGCATGCGTCTCAAATAAGTTGTGACGGCCACGCTCGGCCATCACAAGTAATCATCAGCGACAGCGCACGTGGTTGTCGCTAAATAAAAACCATCAGGGACGGCTTTAGACGGTTGTCACTTATACCAACCATCAGCCACGACCCAGTCCCATCGGTGATACTATTAACAATCGTGATATTTGGTGCTACCGAGACCATCCGCCATTTACGATAAGCTTTCAGCCACAGCTTAGTGACGGCTGCGGTGGAGGCGGTGGAGTCGACAACGACTGGGTCGGGAGCGTCGACTGGGTCGAGGAGGACGACGGCTGCGACATCATTGGTAGAAGCCCAGCGTGAGACGCAATCTGAGTGAGGATTGTCTGCATGTTCTGGATTGTCTGTCTCAACTCGTCATTCGCCCGCCTCTACTCCTGCATCTCTAGCCTCTGCTGGGTGAGCTCCGAGTCCATGGCCGCTATCCGGCTCTGGTCCTGCACTCGGGATATCGAGGGTCGCTCACCCGCAGTCGGAGGGGTCGGTACCCCAAGTGGCCTGAGCACGGCGCGTGCATGGCCATTGTCTGCAAAGCCATAAACACGACCGTGCTCCCAGCCACCTGCGGCCTCTACCCAAGCTCTTGCGTCGAACTCCTCCAGTGTCCCTCCACGCTCGATCACAGTCCTAGTGTAAGTTTCCTACACGTGTTTATATTTTAAATATATATAAACTATAAATAAAAATTGTGTAAATCAAATAGACATATATAAATACTTATCATTATGATGGAGGCTCTGCTATCAATGTAGTCCCCTGCTCCTCGTCGACGATGGTGGGTGCGCTCAAATATCTCCATCACCGACGGGCGTTGGACAGTGTTGTCCTCCGTCATGCGCGTCTTACATTAGAAAACAAATACATTAGTAGCATTATACACAATATATAATTTAATTAAAAATAATTAAATTATACATACCATACGACGCTCATGAACCGCAAAAGAGATGGAGCCACTTGTGTGGCGCGCGCCCGTGCCGTCCCCCCCGGACATGCGGTTTCTCGACGCAGTCCGGGAGACCTCCTGCCAATTAGGTGTGGCCCATCACTCAACGAGCTGGTCCCACACAAAGCCAGGAATCCACTTGGGGGCGTGTCCCCGAGTCTGCCCTATCTGTGTGGCCCCCAGCTGTCTCATCACAATCTGATGGGCCTGTTGAAGCAGCCTGTTATAGCAAGCGCGGGCAACACGCTCCCATGCAGCCTCCACAAAAATGGTCTGGTCCTCCGGCCATGTATAATGAGCTTGCAAAAAAAAATATTATTACCGATGAATGTTTAACATTAACATTAATTTAATAAATATACTTACCGTGAACTCTCGCCACAATAAATCCATATGCTCACGGGGGCACGTGAGACCATGTAGGTCACGCCCCGCGCATAAACTTCCGGATCATCCCCGCTATCGTGCGAGGGACGTCCTCCTGCTCAAATCTGCACAAAATATAAATTCATAATATGATATTTTTTAAATAAATAAATTATAAGAAATAATTGATGCATATACTTACCGTCTTTTGCGCACACTAACTGCTCTGCGCAGTGCTCCGTCGGGTGGCAGAGGGAGAATTATGTTAGGCCCTCGTGGCCTACATCTCGAAGACGATGATCCTGGATCTACGGAGGGTGGCGGAGGGATGATAGCTGAAGGTGAAGGGATGGTGACCAGATCAGGTGAGGGAACGGTGGACGGATCAGGTGGGGGGAAGGTGGCCGGAGGTGGGGGGATGGTGGTGAAAGGCGAAGGGTCAGTGGGTATAGGTGGGGCGGGTGGTAATCGTCAGGGGGGTCCTAAGAGGAATGCCTCCTCGAGAACGGATATTGCATATAATATACTTGTTCAGCTTGAGATGCCAATACAAATGGCTCATTTGAAACCAATTTTGATTTGTAATTGACCTCGACCAGCTGTTTATACTTTGGATGAACTCTCATATATGCCCCTATCGCTTGTATCAAACCAACGACATTTAAAAAGAGCAACTGATTTACATCAGAAAAATTGCAATTCAATGACTTCTTCCAATAGTCCGTAAAAGTCAACATCATATTCAGCATACGTTGTCCCTTTGACACAAACCTCGACATTCATAGTCTTTTTTGTAGATGAATATTCAAGTGTGTGAAATTTATATCCATTGATAAAATAACCATTATAACACTGTACAAGTCGTGTCGGTCCACTAGCAAACTCAAATATTTGGTTATCTATTTCGCTTCTGTGTTTTGTGCTGTAAGCTCGAAACCAATTAGGGAACTCACGATTCCGTAATCTTTCTAATTCCTCATCGCTGTAAATTGAGTATTTTATCATCATCTCAATGTCAAATATTTCAATGAACTTCTCAATCTCTGGATAGTTTAGTAAAACGTGCAAGTAGGCCAAATGGTACTCTTCATCGTTTAAGAATCGAGACGGACGAAAACCCAAAGCACGACCGGGGTAACCAAAGATATTTAAACAACCATCTGATGGTCGAGCTCCCTCGTCGTCATTCCATGGAAGACGATTAAGTCTTGTCTTGATGGTTGATTCAAAATAAAATGAGCATAATGTTGAAATTTCTTGAATTATATATGCTTCTGATATGGAACTTTCAACTGCAACGGTGTTCTTTACGTTTTTCTTCTTCAGACAATTCATGTATATTTCAAATAAGTGCATCCACCGGTATTAAACAGGGCCACCAACTCATGCCTCGTATGTCAAGTGTATCGGTAGATGCTCCATCGAGTCAAAAAATGCATGAGGGAAAAACTGCTCCAGCTTGCATATGATTTCAACAATATTATTTTTAAGTGCTGACATATCTTTGACTCGAAGCACATTTGCACAAATATTTCTGAAAAACATACTTAATTCTGTCAACAAACCCTAAATCTTATCATGTAGATGATATCGAAAAGCGATCGGAAGCAATCTCTGCATGAATACATAGCAATCGTGGCTCTTCATCCCCGATATTTTGCATTCATCGAAGTTTACACATCGAGATAAGTTTGAGGCATATCCATCGAATAATCTGAATTCTTTGATCCATTGATACACATCTTTCATATGTTATTTATTTAACACATACGATGCCTTTGACTTATGAAGTCGTCTGTTGACCTCTTGCAACTCTAACTCAGGTCTCTTACAAAGTTTTTTTACATCATGTCGGGCATTCACATTATCTTTAGTTTTGCCGAAAATATCCATAACTGTGTTAAAAATATTATCAAACACATTTTTTTCAATATGCATGACGTCCAAATTATGTCGAATCAGTAATGAACTCCAATACGGCAATTCCCAAAAGATACTTTTTTTCACCCAGTTATGTGTTTGACTAAAACTTGAAATTCGTATATTCCAACCAAAAGTATTCTCTGGAAGCAATTGAACACGTGCTAACATCTGTTCATCAGACAACATCGGTGGTGGCTCATCTCTTTCGACTCTACCCTTGATAAATTTATCCTGATTCCTTTGATACTAATGGTTAGACGGTAGGAACCGACGATGATAATCAAAGAAGGAAATTTTTTGACCATTCTCAAGACTGGAGGATTTTAGTGTTCCATGCAATACGGGCAAGAGAGTTGCCCATGCGTGCTCCAACCAGACAACATGCTATAGGCCGAGAAATCATTGATTGTCCACAATATAACAACTCGTAAAGTAAAGTTTTGCTTCCGGTGACAATCATAAGTGACAACTCCCTCAGCCCACAATGTTTTGAGTTCATCAATTAGGAGACGGAGAAACACGTCAATTTCTTTGCGAGGACCCCTAGGACCCGGAATAATCATCAAAAGATAGATAAATTCATCTTTCATATACATTGAGGGCGGTAAATTATAAACTATTAACAACACTGGCCATACTGAATACGGAGTTGCTGAATTACCAAACAGATTAAAACCATCTGTGCCCAATCTCAACCAGATATTTCTAGTCTCCCCAGCAAATGAAGGATAACACCTATCCAAATATTTTCATGCTTCACTGTCGGATGGATGAGTCATTATTGTATCATCACGACTTCTTGCATGTCAACTCATATAGGGGGCAGTGTTTTTCGACATGAATAACCTTTCAAGTCTCGATGTCAGTGAAAAATACCGAAGCACCTTAAAGGGGATATTTTTTTGTCGGACCGATTTCTTCTCCTTGTAAAGAGGATGTTCACATACCGGGCATTGCTCTAACTATGCATTTTCTTTGTAATATAAAATGCAGTTATTTGGGCACGCGTGTATCTTTTCGTACCCAAGTCCTAATTTTCTCATTAATATTTTTGTCTTATAAAAGGTTGGCTTAAACTTATTATTTGGAGGTAGCATACGATTGATAAAGCCTGCAATCTGATCAAACGCAACCCCGCTGATATTACAATCGGATTTGATGTTCAGGAGTTGCGTCAATGTCGAAAATCTTGTATAATGAGGACAATGCTCATACAATGGTTCATCGGCAGTTTTCAACATCTCATAAAATTCTACAGCCTCCTTATTCGGCAATTCAATCTGTATCGCAGGTTGTTCTTTAGTGACTTCAACTATCGTAGTATCTGGTGGTACTACCGTCTCAGTAACTGACTCAATATTATCATTTAAATGGAAAATTTCTCTAAGACTATCCAGAATCATTATTCTATAAGGATTAGGTGGATTGGAAGAAGAAACACCAACTGAAGAAGATTCACCATGAGTTTGGACAACAGGATTGCTTGACGTCCCGACTTGACGTGACTCCCCGTGAAAATTCCATACAAAATATCTTAGTGTGAATCCTTTTGTATACAGATGCAGTGTGACAGTTTCTCGGTCCAAAAATCTTATGTTCGAATATTTTCGGCACGAACATCGGATTTTATCACTACTAAGGAATTTTTCATTAGAGTAGACAAAATTTAAGAAGTAAGTTACGCCTACTCGAAATTGATCCGTTATAGCTCCACGATGAAGTCGTCGGTACATTCAACTTCGATCGTCCGACATATTCTGTCAAAAAGTTTGTAATATCTTTAGGTAATGTCTTTAGGTGGGATGGTCCTATTCCATTCAGGATTCATGTTATTCATATTGCACTTAGTATTTCTTTTAATCATTAACTTCATTCTAAATTTCGGCAGCATCTTCATATAGTTCTCCGAATACGCATATCATTTGGACGCGTATCGAAGAACATGGGAGATACAAGCCAAAATTTAAAAATGAATAATGACTAAAAAAATAAACTAAGTCAATATAAATAACTATGTTCTCAAATTGTTCAATTATGGACAATTCAAGGGTTGCACGTCGTATAAAAGATCATTAACTTCGTTTACATGAACATACAACCCCCTGAACGGATCTAAAGTTTTGCAAAATTAAAACTTGACTCGTCGATCGTACGTGAGACGTATGAACTCGTCTTGATTTTTTTTCTAAATTTATGGATGCTGGTGCGAGTCCAAAGTGGACGATTCCGGCACGAGTCCATCCATTGTGGAAGATTCCAGCACGAGTCCATCCATCGTGGACGATTTTGGCACGCGCAAGTCCATTCATTGTGGACGATTCCGGCGCGAGTCCACCATGGACGATTTGACCGCGAGTCCAAAGTGGACGATTTGACCACGAGTCTTCAGTGGACGATTCTGATGCGCGTCCGTAGTGGACGATTCCGCACGACTAATTAATTAATAGTAAACTAATAATTAACCTAATTAACAATTAATTTCTAATAATTAACAATAAAAATTTTAAATAAAAAAAAGCCTAATCAAACTGTGATTACCCTAATCATCGTTTGATTAGGAGGTTAATTACCCTAATCAAGTACTTGATTAGGGTAATTAACCCTAACCAAGCAGTAGCCGGCATCACTGTCGACTACTGCTCGTCAAAGCATTGGGGCTGATGGTAATCGGCTCCAATGCGGCACCGACTGGGATGAGGCTGGCGTGGAGATGAACGCTCGAGTCGATGCCGACCCGGAGAGGGCGGCGCAGGCGGAGATAGAGGGTGGTGCACAGGGGAATGAAAGGAGGAGAGGTAGCATACCGGAAGGGGGAGATTCACCGGCTGCGATTGACGGCGACGGCAACAGGCAGGGGAGTCGCTGCAACTCGGCAGCGACGGACGGCGGCGATAGCGACGAGCAAAGAAGAAAGAGGAAGGGTCGGGCGCGAATGCAAATAAAAAGAATTTTCACCGATGGCTCGACGACCATCGAAAAACCGTGGATTTGTAATTTTATTATCACCGACGGCTATACGAGCCGTCAGTTAAGAGTGTTTTAATATTCGCGTTGCGTTCGTAGCATTAAACAATAAGCGACGGCCACCTCCAACCGTCGCTACTAACTTATTTTATTTCGCGCCCCCGTGCGCACCATCAACTATGAGCAACCGCTGTATGCGAGCCGCGGCTGATTTGATTACTCACATCACCAACGGCTTAAGAGCCCTCGCTAAGCTGTGGCTAATAACTTATTTTATTTCGCGCCCCCTGCGCGCCATGAACTGCGAGCGATGGCTCTGTCTGGCCATATACGAGCCGCGGCTGATTTGGTCACATTAGCCACGACTGTTGCGGCCGACGCAAAGCCGTGAATTTTTTTGACGGCCCTAGCGGCCGTCGATGATCCCTGTGGCTGATGTGGTATATTCTAGTAGTGAAATTAGCATCATCAACATTTACATTCATCATCATCAACATCAAAATTATAAAAAAAGGGAATGTTGGGCCGCACCGTGCCAGAGAGGGGGAGGGAGGGGAATATCTGGAGGGGAGGACCTCGAGATCGACGACGGCGAGGGAGACACGAGAGATCGTCAACGAGGGGGAGACGGTGGGAACGATAAGAAATCACGCGCGTGGCAGCGACAGTGGCTGTGTTAGAAAAGAGAGTGGGGAGAGCGAGAGAAAGAAGAGGAATGAGCATGAACACAAATAAAAACATTTATCAATGACTGCATCGACCGTCACTAAGCCGTTGCTGATAAGTGTTAATTTTCATGTCGTGTTCATGTCATCTACCTATTAACAACAGCATGAGCGGCTGTCACTGAATCGTCGCAATATATTATGTTATATGTGATTTTATTCGTCGCATTAATATATGACACATTAGCGACGACATTTCAAGCCGTGGCTATTTGCGACGGAGATGTCGGCTGCTAGTGATAGGCTGTTAAGGAAAAGGTCGAATTTTTAGTAGTGTGATCGTCAGATATCCGATGATTAAATTGTTTCGGTTTTGGTTTTAGATGATAATTTTAAAAATAGATTAGTATTGATTTTCGTCTTGAATATTGGTTTTATAAATGATTTTAATTTTTTTAAAAAAAATATGATTAATTAATCAAATAGTTGTCATTCATACTCTTCTCACCCACTGCCCACCTAATTGTTGGGCATATGAGATGTTTTATAGCTCAAATCCCATTTTTTTTTGAACTCTAATGTTTTATTTTTGTATTTTTTATTTTTATTATTTAAGTTAAACATCTAGTGTAGATTAAAAAGATTTGAATGGTACAAAAATGTCACAGTTCCATAGCAATGAATGATGAATTTGAATGATTTGATTTGTTGTAACGACGTGTTGCACGACGATATATCAAATCTCCTTTGTAATGGTATCTTAATTAACTTTCTTCCGACCGTGAGTCAATTTCTTTTGTTCTTTGACTAAATTTATCATTACTCGTCAAATCACATCTAATTTGTGCCACTCAAATATATATTAATTTCTCTCACAATTTTTAATTAGAATTTATCTATTAAAGAGTAGATAAATCCCACATGTGATGACAAAGTGGGAATTTGAATTAAGAGGGACCACGTATATATATATATTGTTTATTTGAAGAGGTGGTCTTTAATTTCTACCATGCAAAAGTAAAACAAGGACCATATTGATCTTGGTTTTTCAATGGATAAGCATTCTATTTTCAAAAAGAATAAAAATATTATTTTAAAATATCAATTTATGAGGGTATTTCCTTTTTTTTTTCTTAAAAAACTCAAATTATATATCTTATATATTGAACTTCGGCATATATAACAGTAGCATCTAAATTAGGTCGCCAAATGATACTTTAGATATCCAATACCTTACATAATCTAGCGTGATTTGTAGCTCAAACCTAATGCAGTTATACTGCATGCAATGCCAAATAGTTAGGGGTGAGAAAAAAAAAATTAATTTTTTAATTAATCGAAAAATTGCTCCGAATAGAATCAATTTTTTTGGTTAATCAAATCGGTTTTTTCGGTTTCGGATTATATTTTTGAAAAAATCGGTTTTCGAGTTCGGTCCGTGGTTTAAAAATTTTACCAGTTTCGATTAATCGATCGGTTCAATATAATTTATTAATTTTTATTATATATATTAAATAATTATCCATAAATTATGAAAGATTTAAAAAATTAATCAAATAATTTATAAATTATTTAAAATTATAAAGAATTACAAAAAAATATTAAAACTTATATATATATATATATTATTAATTATTAATTTTTACACCAAAGTATCTTGGCTCAAGTAGTTTCACTTTTTTTTTCCAATGATGATTCAATATTTGTTTGAATTTTTCTCCATATGTTATTTATATAATGTTACTATGTTTGTAGGTTAAAAAATTTATTGGTTAATCGAAAATTATCGGTTAACCGAACCGAAAAAATCGAAACCGAAGTGATGGCTAACCGAAGTTAATAGACCAATTTACGGTTAATGATTTTGACGAAGTTAATGAACCGATTAATAATTAAAATTGCTAATGGACCGATTAATCGGTCCATGCTCACCCCTACAAATAGTAGAGACATATGTGCATTAGAAAAGAAAAGATGATCAATAGTTTCAGCAGAAGAATCACAAAAATAAAAATTGACATCTAATATTATCTGAAATATCAAGGTTGTTAAGTTTGAGATTTGATTGGTAGCCTACCATGCACAAGTTTCTGCAAGAAGAGGCTCGCCATTGGGCGGATAAAAAGGTTCCACAAAGTCGACCAAATGATCGAGTTCTCTACAATACGGGGTTCATGGCTTTTAAGAAAATAATAGTCTGATCTTACGATAATAATTTTCTCGGTCTCACTCATACATTATCTCTAATTTTATTTACATGAGACAACTAGCAAATATAAAGGAATAGCATTAAGCTTTTGAGACAATAAGAACTACTTTGTCAACTTGTGAAAAAAAATTATTCTACTAGTTATCAAGTTTAATTATATAAATTTGATTATATAAATGATCATAGGAGTTAGTGGGAGCTCATCTTCAAGCAATAACAACTCATAGATGATGTTTGAAAGGAAACCTGTCTTTTTTTCATACTCAATTCAGATCAAAGAAAAAGAACATTACCCCTGCTCGAGGAAACATGCTTTGGAAAGAGAACTTTAGAGTTTGCAATATGCTTGACTGCTTTTCCTATTAGCCCTAAAGGAAGGGCATTTTGTTTAGCTATATAATATATACAGTTAGATTAATATAGTTATTAATTTTGGTAGTTATTTCAGTAAAATGAAATATATATATATATATCATCCCTTCATATACCATAAAATAGACCTATTATCCTTTTTATTTTCGAAAAACTTCGTCACCCTATCAACTTCCACCCAGTCTCCTAACACTGTCCTGAAATTATTATGTTTATCATTGTTCTTTTTCTCAACTATGCATTGCATTTTAATGCGAGCTGGAAAAATCTTTCCTTACCATCATTAGTGGCGGAAACAAAAATTTAAATGTAGGACTACACTTGGCGCCGTTGGAATTGGACGGTAGTGGAGGAAGACTGTGCTTGCCACCCCATTGAAAGCGGACGTTGGGTCTAGACACAACTACAAGAACACATAGAAGGAGAATTCCAAATTTAAGACTCCATTTGTTGAAATTAGAGAACATGAGAAATGTAGAATCAAGACAAGGCTAGAAGGATCTTACCCATGGTGTGTGCCAATTTCGCTACAGTAGTACAGTATACAGGAGTGCCGATGTTGGACTACCTCAATCTCTTGGTGTCTTGGAGAGTCGGAGTGATTCAGATGCATGATCAAGAATGGCAATGCAAACTATGTGAGACTTGTGTTGCATCAGTACCGTTGCAAAAAAAATGGGAGAAGGGTTTCTCGAGACGGAACGTGTTGCTTTAGTTGCAGTTTGCAGTTTGCCTATGTTGCTCTCATGCGTATTGCTTATATTGCAGCTTGTCAATGTCATTAAGAAGGATCTGTCACTAGACTCTGCACTGCAAAGAAGGATAAGACAGAATGTTGTGCAGTGATCTAGGTGAGTCACTCACTGCAGAGAATGATAAGACGAAATGTTGTGCTGTGATCTAGGTGAGTCACGAGTGATGAGAGGGATATATGAATGATATCCCTCTCTTGTTAAAAATTTCAATTTACAAAATTATCCCCGTAAGATTAAGGAAACATTCTATGAGATCTAGTGCCCTCCTTGGCTCTATACATTAGCTCTGCCCGTGATTATCATATCTCTTCCTACTATTTTTTTTTTGGATATTATATAATCCTAACAATATTATGGTCCTAGTTTATTCATATAATATTCAAATTAATAAAAAGATTTTAAACTTGATTAATTATATGAATAATATTTATATGATAGCAGCATGATGTGATGCATGTAAACACTAAGGGAAATCAGACTAAATTTGCCACCAACTATTTATTCACGACAAGATCCAGTTCATACACACTTTTCAAAAAGAAAAATAATCGTGCATTAATTATAGATGTGAAATGAAAGTGATCACCATTCAATGTCCTTTTTCTTAACCTTTGAGTCAACATTTATCTACTCCTTTTTTTTCTTCCTAAGAAAAAAATGAAAAAATATATATGCTCATCCAAAAGAAATTAAAGGAGATGATCATGAGATTTCCCAACCTAATTAATAAGCAAAAACGTTGGATTTCCATCTCTTTTTTTGCACATTTTTTTAATATTAATAAAGATCCAAATAAATTAATAGTGTTCAGGTTGTTTATGTGGCAAGGTATTAATAATGAATGAATATCGTTAGCATATGAAAATGAAGACTAATGACTGAGTGCATAAAAAGACAGCAAAAGTGCAAACATTTGGATTCAAGTTGGTGACTGATGACTTGATGCTCCCTCGAATGTTCTCAATTGAATTTTAAATGAATCATTTAACTTGAATTATTTAATTTTACTAGCTTTTTTTTCCCCACATTTAAACTTTTTATAAATTTGTCTTTATATGAGTTAGAAAATACTAAATAGTTCTAATTTATAATATCATGTAGCTGAAAATATATTTTAATGATTAGATCATATATTGTTCTATTAAATAATAATCTAAAGATTTTAAAATAGTGAAGAAAAGTTGGTGTAGTTTTTCTTTTAATAAATTGGTATAAATATTATCCATAGATTTTAATAATTAATTAGAAAATATTGACATGGATGATCGTGATATATATATGATGGGATGCCACCAATTAAGGTATGAAAATTGGTTTGACCGGCGCCCACATCAAGAATCAATTGGTTGCATGCCAAACTATTTTGTTGACCAAATCTTATCTGCAGTTCAAACTGTTGAATGCCAAACTAGCTTCGAATTTAGTGCTTTAATTAATTGGTCAACTTCTCTCATATGTTATGTTACTCAAATTTATCCCTTATTTGTTGTTTTCACACCTACACCATCATTAAAGTCAACCAATCTCAATACGTAGAATTTTTATTCCCCAATATCATTCTCATCTTTCTTTCTTTCTCTTTTTCCCTCGGGAAAAAAAGAAAATCTTTATTAATCAAACAAATAAGTTGATCATTGATCAACCTAACCTACATATATTCCATCATCTTAAAATAACTTTTTTTTTTTTTAAAAAAAAAAAAAAAAGTCTTCAGATTGGATCACTCCTTGCTCAGCTAAGAGGGTAAAAAAGGTAAAAGATAAATTATCGTGCCTTCCTCGCCTTCATTTAAACAAAGATATATTCTCACCTAAGAATCATCATTTGTATTAATAAATTTTAAGGATCTACGGAGTTTAAGCCCCAAGGGCCTCATTATTTACAGTAGTGCTAGTAATATGGAGCTGATTACTTGGTAAATGCATTACATCAGTTTGATAGTATTGATCAAAATTACAAAATATGTCCACCTCAAGATTGTAAGCATTATCTTCTACCGATGAAGCGTTAGCTCCTATCATGCTATTCCTCTTCATTTGAATTCCATTCATAATATTATAGCAGCCATTTCTTGAAAGTAAATGAGCTTCAATGTTTAGCTCTCACCTGATATGCCACCATTCAGTAATGTTGAATTGCTTACCATCTTCCCAAATGTCTTTAATAAGACCCTGAAGAAATCAGGGTTGCTAAGGTTAAGCTAATTGGCTTTGCATATGTGAGTTCTGATGGCCTATAGCTCAGCTTGTAATGGTGAGGAACATTTCCTAGAACAACTGAGACTATCTATCAAGGATCCATTTTGATCAATGATATGGATTCCAATACCAGCATTCTCATTTTTGTTTTTCCAAGAAGCATCACAGAAAATCATAGTTTTACTAATGTGTCGTAGACTACTCATAGTGCAGGGATCCTCTATGTATGCTGATTTTTCTTTCTTTTTGTCATTCCACCTGATGTCTGCAAGTACTATGCAAAACATAGAGTTCAAACCAATTTTGCTATTTTTGAAACAACAATTGTTTCTATTTTTTCAAATCTGCCAAAATGAAGCTACAATTATTTCAGTAAGCCATTCTTTTAAAAGTGTCTTGGCTTCTTCATTCTCCTTCAGCGAACCTTCTAGAATTTGAATTTGCGATTGATTTCAATTTGAAGTTTCTGCTAGAACTGTGTGGCAAATGGATATTTAAATAGGATATGATTGAAGTTATCAGTATCCTCTTTATAGACATAACAAGAGTTAAGAGTGATCTTGTTAATATTAGCTAAGTATTCGGATGTGGGGAGTCTACCCCAAAGTAGCTTCCAAGTGAAAGTTTTAATTCTTGGAATTACTTTCAAACTCCAAACTTTCCTCCAATTATGTTCAGTAGCAATAACACTTGTGTTTCTTTCTTTAATGAAGTTATAGGCAGACTTACAGTTTAGAAATCTTTTTCATCAGAGCTCCACACCCATTTGTCTTTAGGACATTTCTTTGAGATGTGTATCCTCAAAATACTATCAAGATGAAAGCCCCCAAAGAGATCAAGAATAACACCTTGATTCAATTTGCCATTGCATATTAGCTGATTGACATTTTTGTAAGTTGACTGCACATCCATATTTAAATATGTTGGCCACTTATTGACTGGTATATTAGATATCCAGGGATCATTAAAAACATCAATGCCAATACCAAGACCTACCTTGATCTTGAGACTTTCTTTTAACATTTGTATGACTGCAAGAAGGCTCTTAAAAGACCACAAAAGTTTTTTATTAGTGCTAAAGAGTCCCCAATAATCTTCCAAAATTTGATACAAAATTCAACAGTATATCCATCTGGCCCAGGGGATTTACCTCTTCCCAAACTGTCAACTGCTCTTCATATTTCTTCATATGAAAACTCTTTACAGAGTGAGGTTGTTTTACTGCTAGATAGTTTCCTCCATTTCAAGGATTTAACTAAGTTCCATTCATGGCTATAGATGTTCACAGAATCAGCTTTCCAAAGACAATTATACTAGCTAGCATGCAAAGGCTTTAGCTATTTCTGTAGAGTCTTTAATCAGGGCCTTCTCAACTTTGATATAGGTAATCTCATTTTTGCTTCTTTTAAATTTGACAAGATTATGAAAGAACTTAGTGTTCTTATCATTCTCTTCTATCCAATTTATTCTAGCCTTAGACTACCACTTGATATGCACTTGTCTATTCAAAGCCATGATTTTATTGGTAAGACATTTCATCTTACAAATGTCATTTTCACTGCAGATTCCTTCTTCATCAGACTACTCCAATTTAATCAACTCAGCCTTTGAGACATCAAACTCTTTTTCAATCTGCCCAATGTTTGTTCTTGCGCATGTGGTAAGTTTCTCACCCAAGGCTTTTAAGTTTTGTCCAATTTTTCACATACCATTGCCTTGTTTATCATAGAAATACCAATTATTTTTTATGAAGTGCTCAAGTCCTTCATGTTCAAACCAATAGTGCTAGAAAATGAAGTCTCTACCAACTCTCATTTCAAATCTGGAGTTATCAGCAATAAACATAATTGGTTTGTGATCAGAAGCTATCTTTCAAAGATGGTGGACAACAAGAATCCTGCTGAAGGAGTTAATCCAATCCCAGTTGACAATAGTCTTATCCAATCTAGCCCAAATTCTACCCGTTCCTGTTCTGTTATTGTTGTTGGCTTTAGGTTTTCAACCTTAGCCTTAATTTCGGTTTTGATGGTTTTGATAATAACAAACATGAGACTAATGATTTCATTGAGAATATATTTCAGGTTCCACATCAATTAGCGTTCGATGTCCTCGGTCGGAAAAATCAAAGAAATCGGAAATCGAAAGGACATTAATCGTCGCGCTCGGGTTCGTCGTGGAAGTTTATCGAAGATAGATGAGTGCACCAAAGTCGCATCGGACGAGCTCAAAGATCACATGGAAAGCTCTCTGACATGATGCTCGTTGAAAGCCGAAACCCGGAAATGAAGCGCGGAAGAAAAAGACTGAAGAAAACAATCTCAGCCTAAATTTGGTCGATCGAATAGGGTAAGAAATGGGCAATGGCCCTAGCGATCGACCGGACTGAGGCTAGCTGCAGACGCAGCTTGCGTCGATCGACCGATCGGTTGACCGAAAGAGAAATCGCAAGCTTCTTGCGTCTATCGGTCGACCAGCCAGGTCGACCGACCGAAGCCCAAAAAGGGCAGTAGGCTTGTCGGTCGACTGACCTGCGAATAGCCGAAGACGCAGATTAAGTCGGTCGACCGAAGATCGCGGATCGCGCGATTTGCGTCTGGCGGTCGACCCGACCAAAAAGAAAATTGTAGCGATCTAATGACCGATCGACCGACTATTCGACCGGACCATCGACTGACCGTTTGTAACGATCGAAAATAATCTCGTTGACGCCCCGTTTCAGCTGGGGGTATAAATACACCTCATACACATCTTTTAATGTCTCTCTCTGACGTTTACAGAAATTATTGAGCATCCAAAAGAGAGATCAAATCCTTCAAGGAGTAATTGCAGCGCACTCTGTTCCTCTGTTGAGTTCTTCATCAAGCGACGTCTGCTCCTCAACTCGGGCTTCAACTCAAGCTCTACCACTTGGCGAGTTGGAGGTTTTTGAAGGATTAAATAGAGCTTTTAATCTTGTTTTATATTGTAGCTCTTTTGATTATATTTTATATCTTTATTTGAATTTGAGTTTGTAAGACTAGGTGTTTGGTCTTGTCGGGTGAAGTGGTATCCTTGGTGAAAAAGGAGTAAATCCACTCGTGTAATTAAACGTTGTATTTACTAGGATTAGTTTAGTTGTCCCTTAGGTTGAGGTGGGAAAGAGCTCTCGGTAGGAAGGCAGGATACTTCCGGGTGTGGAAGTGCCTTCGGTTGGAGAGCGGAGTCTTTCCGAGGAAAAGTTCTCGTTGTAAGGGAAACTCAAATTAATCTAGTAAAACTAGTTTAGAAATCCTAAGCATGGAGCTTAGGTAGTGGAGTAGGCATTGGGGCCGAACCACTATAAAATCTCAGTGTTTGCATTGATTTTTTATTTCGTGCTCAATTGCTTTATCATTTTTCTTGCTTCCGCATTCAATTGTGAATTGCCTAAAATAATCTAAGAAAATGATTAAAATTGAATTTAGGCTAATCGAATTAGTAAACACACTATTCACCCCCCTCTAGTGTCACCATTTCGCCCACAATTGCACCATGTGAACTTGCTTTCATGGAATCTAACATCCATTAGTCCTGCTTCAATGCATAAATCCCTGTCAGCACTTATAGAATTACCCCATTTAAAATTATTGCCACCTTTTTTATCATCAGCTTTGTCCACATAATTAAAGTCACCTATTAATAACCAAAGAAGGTTACCAATATCAATTTTGCATAAGAAGCTCCATAACATCATTCTCTCTAAATGGTTATTGTTAGCATATATTCTAGTCATCATCCAAGGTTTTTTATTTTTAGAATAAATGTCTACATTAAAACATTGGTTACATTCAAATACATTCTTAACATCAAATACATTTTTTTTCCATACAAGGATAATGCCTCCAGATTTGCTAGTTCCTGCAACTAAGATTCCAGCCCATTGTTCACCAAATTTGTTGATACAAATTGAAAAGTTGATCTCATTGATATGAGTTTCTACAAGTAGTACCATGTTAGGTTTTTTCTCCTTCAACAACACTCTCAAGTGATCCCAGGCCTTTAACAACACTCTCAGCAGTACCATGTTAGGTTTAGGCCACCACTAATGTTCCATGAGAGGACTTTAATAATTTTCAATGTGTACTGGGTTGTCCTCTTGGCTTGGTACTTGGTCTCCATCACTTGGTATGACCTTAGCATTATTAGAAAATCTTCTTTTATTTCTTTTATTAGCCTTTGGATTGAAAGGAAGAGAAGAAGAATGAATGTTCTGAGAAAGAGCCTTTCTTCTTCTGGGATAAGTCAATTGATAGCTCAATGTTGTGTCCATACAATTATCTTCAATATCCACAAGCTCTTTTTCCTTGACTTCACTTACTGCAACTTCAAATATGTCAGTCATTTTTTTATGTAGAGACTCAATATTTATTCCAGTATTTGTAGGGGCCTGCATAGGGGAAGACCTAGAGGTGGAGAACTGAATAGAAGAGATGTTTGAGTCATGTGAAATAAACCGTCCTTTGCTTTTAAAAGGATTATACATCAACAAGTTACCACTTTTGATATTCCTGGCTTCCTTATCAACTAGTTGAATCTCAATATTTTGAAGATTATTGGGGTTGAATTCTCTGTCTGAAACTGTTGTTTTATCAACATTAACTTCTTTTGATATTTGTACTTTTACCATTGATGCGTCACCTGAATTCTTGGCCTTATTTGGATCATTCCTACTAGCTTGGGGCTTTCTCCTCCTACTGACTAATTGCCAGGGCCCATGAATCTCATATATCACATTCTTATCTGGTTTCACACTCTCTTCCTTTCTGATATCATTCACATCACAGTTATCTTTTTCAAATGATTTAACTGATACATAACATGATTCAACTAAATGACCTATCTTCCCACAACCATAGCAAAATTTAAGAACATTCTCAAATGCAATAGCTTGTCATATTCTATTCCCCTTACAGTTTATCCAAATTTCGTTAGGTATATTCTTGTTTAGCTCCCACAGTATGCATACTCTAGCATATTTGGCCCTAATTTCTTTGGTTGTGAACTCATCAACTTTTAAGGGATGTCCGACAATTGAAGCAAGTTTAAACAGAATATCCCTATGCAAGTATTCAACAGGGAGATCAGGAAATTGCATCCATATAGGTATAGTTTCAATTTTTTCAATCATTGGCTGAAAGTTAGATTTCCATGGGATTAAAAGCAGTACTTGGCCATTAAAAAACCATGGACCCTTAAAGAGTACCAAATTCATGTCATCAGCATTTGTGAACTTAAAGCAAGATCTATTACTTGCATGCTAAATTTAATCCTCCAAATTTTAGGCATAACTGACTGAACAACTAAAGAGGGTGTTTTTCAGAAAAATTTACCATATAGGCAGTTTGTCCAGTTTAGTCTAGCCGCATCAATCAGCCCTTCATCAATGAATACCTCATCTGATGATTCCTCCTGAATCGCCTTTATCCTGAAGTCAGCCTTCTTGCTGGAATCAAATGCAGAAGGGTGCGACGCTTCCTTGAAGAGGGCCGCCCAGGATCCCGATTTCCTCTGATTCGATTTCTCAGAAATAGAGCGTGATCATTCAATATCCTTGCCATTTGAGAAAAGCTAGATCCATCTTCTTCATCTGGCTTCTCTTTTGTTTGCAGACTAGATCTGATCCCTTTATTAACAATGGGGGAACCGCTCGAAGATGCACCAAAGGTTGGGATGTCAGAGATGCCAACTTCAGCAATAGGATACACGCCAATAGAGACGCTAGTAGAGACGCGAGGGCCTGACGGTTTCTTCAGCTTTGGAATCCAAACTTGGCCAGCAAAGTGGTCGGGGCGGAGAGAATCGCCTTTAGCGCCTTCTTTCAAACTCAGAGCCATTGATTATTTTTCATCTTAAAATAACTTTACACTAGATGAAATGGACACAAAAACACACACACATATATATATATATATCCTACCAAGTATAAGTGAATCTATTTCCATCACCAGGTCAATCTTCCATTTAACACGAAGCATAGATCATTCCAGAGTACAATAACTTCTCAATAAATAGGAGATTCATTCAAGTGTATCAAAATATCGATTATCTTATTATGTTGTCTCTAAATATGAAAGATATCAACAAGAAAAGAAGCAAAAGTCTAAGAATGTAAACTTAGATTAGCAAGAAAAATCTCTCCAAAGACATATTAGAGTGTCTTGGGATTCAAAGAATGCAAAGATATGAACCTGACTCTATTATCTGGACTTGTGAACGATCGATCGTTGGAGGCTTAGTCGCTTGGAGACGACGGATGTAGAAAATACGAAGAGTTCGAAGATGGGGCAAAAAATTCGTTCGGGTAATCTGCAATTACTTCAGACCTGATACATGTAATAGCCCCCCACGTATCAATTTCGTCGAGTAATGAATTGTTCGGCGGAACTCAATTATCTGGCAATTGTCGGATAATACATATCCTTTGTTTGTCTCTTTGCATGCTTTAATTTCTCATTTTTCATTTCATAAAAATTAAAAATCTGATTTTTTTTTTTGCAAAATAAGAAGATTAAATTGAGCCTATTTAATTTCAACAAATGAAAATTAATTAATTATGCACACAAACTCACTACCGAAAATAATTAATAAATAATAAAATAGTCCAAGAATAATTAATGCAATGCAAATAATAATTAAATCCTAAATTAATTAATTAACCAAATCATATAATTCATCAAAATCACCCATTATACTCCTTTATTTGCAATAACCTTTAATATTTAATCCTCATGCATGCATCAAATTACATGCGAGCTGCTCATCCACGTGGGGCCTAAGGCAATGGCCTTATTGGCCTAGTGCTGAGAACGGATCGAATACGGTGCAGATACTGCATTATTCGTATCCACACCATATCACATATCCGTACATTCGTATTCGCTACCGATGTGAATATAGATATTCATATATGTACCACTTCAAATGCAGATATCTGCATCGTATTTGTATCTGCATCGTATTTAATAAAAAATATATTAAAATAATATATTTAATTAAAAAATCAATAAATTATCAATTCATTGATCCAAAATAAATATATAATATACTTCAAAATTCATCTTGATATGAAATTACCATAGAGCTCTTATATATATATTAATAACTTATATGAGCAAAATAGTAATTCAAAGACGTGGATAGACGGTGCAGATACAGTGCAGATCCACAGTCATATCCATATCTGCATCGTATCCGCGCGGATATAAATTTTCTAAATTTGTATTCGTATTCATATCTATTTTTACTTATGGATATGGATCGAATACGGTGCGGGTGTGATTTTTAGTTGAATAATACGAATAAAATTATCACCCCTAGATGGCCCGGCCCCGCCGACGACACCCTTCAATGTGAGTGCAACAATGCTAGCTTTTCATTCATGGCGCATATCAACTAATTCCTAAAGCTTTGGAGCTCTTTTGTTGGTTCCTATGAGTATATGAAAAAGTCGCCATTCATGTGTTTTCCGATGACACCTTCAGCATAAGCCAATCTTTGGAACTGCTTCTGATACGTGGATTACACCAAAGATATGTAATAATGATTGTATCCTTCCTCTAAGGAAGTGATGTTGGATCTTATCCACCCTTTTGATTTGGAATCATGTAACTCAATCTCTGTCCATGAAAGAATTTTATAACTTCGGAAAAAAGAAGAGTCTAAGAATGTCCTAAATTAAGGACCTTATACATCCGGCCTCCACGAAATAGAGCATATCCCGTGTAAAATTAATAAAAACTATAAAGTAAATTATATTATCATTCAATTTGTTTTATTATTTTAAAATCAATCTTAAACATTTCAACCTTGATGTATGATTTTTCTTATTATTCTAGAAAATAATAATTAATTATTCATATGTTTAAGCGGTAGGCACTTTATGTTTTTGTTATTCTTCCGTATTATTTATTACGCAATATAGTTATTTTAAATATATATGCTTCAAAACAATCTTATATTATATATATATATATAAGGAAGCAACATGGCAATTTCGTATCTCTGCCAAATTTTTTCCATCCAAATTTTTATATTTATCTTCCACTTATACACTTTTTTTTTTAATTTATGGGAAAAGACTTTTTTACTCCCTCAACTATTGCATTTTTTTTCACTTTGACCTCTCAATTAAAAATCTGATTACTTGAGTCCTCAAACTTATTCATCGTTATCACTTAAATCTTCACCTTCGGCTCTCGTTATAACGTCGTTAAAATTATCCAATGTGTTAAGATTTACATGTATTAAAATATTATCACATTTTTAGTTGAGAAACCAAAGTGAAAAAGATACGACAGTTGAGGGACTAAATAAGACTTTTTCTCTTAAAACTATTTTATATTCTATTCAAAATTTAATATTGTTATAACGATTGGTTGACGACATGGACTAAATTGCTAACGATTAAAAATTTGAGCACTCAAATAACCAGATTTTTAGTTGATAGACCAAAGTGAAAAAGATGCAATAGTTGAAGGACTAAATAATGTTTTTTTCCTTAATCTTATTTCTTATCTTTACTACCTTTTAAATTCCTAATCTAATTACCATCCTAAATTTCTCCGCCCAATTTTATTTCACCCATTTTTTTCTTTTTGATTTTCCACTTATACCCTTGTCTTTTTAATTTTATGTCTTATCTTTAATTATCCTCTCTTAGATCTCTAATCTAATGACTCTAGGACAAGATCCTCGCTATATTTAATTTCATATAATAAATAGGGATATGATCTAATTATCATGGTAAATTTTAAATCACATTAAGTATTGATCTCACGTTCCTACAAAAGTAAATATAAATAAAGTATATTAATTTTTACAAAAATTAATGGCGAGTCGACGAGTTAAAAAAACCGTTAAAAATTATAATAATTTTATAAAAACTAATAATACTAATATCAGATATAAAAAATTTATAATCAAAATTTGAATTAAAAATTATAAAGAGTTAAAAAAATAAGATTTAAATTTAAATTTATTAAAATAGTTATAATAATTTATTTTTTGCAGAAAAATAAAGCTCAACTTACATTACGCAAAGAACCAGGACCAAGGACAACAATATTATGGAGATTAGAAGGTGTTACTAAAGACCAAACCTCAGATATTCTATTCAACCTTGCATAGTTTGCAGCCCAATGAGCTACTTTAGTATATTGCTTGTACACAAAATTAAATGAAACTGAATTACAAGCAACAAGAAAAGAATAAATGTCATCAAACACCACATGAATGCGCAAGTCTGTGATTTAATGCTACTGTAAACTTTGAATAAGAACTTTACAATTAGATTTCACAATAACATACGAAAACTTTTCTTGCAAAACAAACACTAAAGAGTGCCTCACAATAAGTGTTTCAATATGTAAGATATAGTGAGCAGAAATCGTACTATATTCAACATGTAAAACCTGACCAATATGATCTCTAACCAAAAAGCCAATACCACTTAATTCATTGTTAAAAGATGCATCATAATTTATTTTAATACAAGAAATAGGAGGAGAGATTCATTTACATAAAATTGCATATTTCCTTTTAACCTTGTCCTCATGTTGTGGGTTTGATTTCATGAAGCCAAAGAAGAAAATAATTTTTCTCACTAAAGCACAAAGGGAAAAGCTGCCACACCGGGTGCAGCTTTTTATTTCTACTAAATTATATAAACCACCAAGATACAACAACTAACTCCCTTATCGAGCAACCGATCGAGGTGTCGCTCAAGATAAGTAAGTTGCTACCAAGTACCCAAAGTGATCTATTAAGTAAAACCATATTTAATAGTTATAATAAATTAGATAAGTAAGATTCTTACATGAGCTTATTATTTCTTAGAATTATAAATTTTAATTTATTTAATTTATTTTTTTTAGATTGGTATTTTTCTAATCTTACTAAAGATTTTTATTCCTAAAAATATAATTCTTTTATAATATGCTAAAAATATGATAACTTATTTCTGAAAACCTAGCTATACAAATATTAATTTTTAAAATTTTAATTTAAATTAGAAATAATATTAAAATATAGTTTAATTTTAATTTAATAATTAATTAGTAATTAATTTATAATTGAAGTTTAAAATAATCATTTTTCCTAAAATTATAATAAAAAAATTAAATTTAAATTTATATAATTTTCAAATTAAAATTATGTTATGAAATATGAAAAATACCAAAAAAAAAATTTCATAGACTATTCTATTTATATATAATGTTATATTAAAATGTTAAATTATATTTATATTTCTTTTTAAAAAAAACACAGGACTGTTAATGGAAAATTTATTGTTCAGCTTCATCATAATATTAATATGTAGCTTTTAATTAGTTAGATGTATTTTATTGTTCATTGGGTTCAGGTGTTTGCATTGGGCTTAATGGGAGCCCATGACACGTGGCCTAATAACTTGCTCATAAGCATGTTTATTTTGGTCAATCCAATCCGATTTGACCCGATTTAAAAATTTTAAAATATTTTAACTGGACCACAGCTCATCTCAGAACTGAAAATTTTGATTCAAAATTTTGTGAGAAAATATTATATATTTTTTAAATATTTTTTTATATAATAAATAAATGAAATATTATATGTAAAGTGGCATCTCTTGAGTGCAACCTAGTTGAAATTTTTGAAAAAAACATAATTTTTAGTATGAATATAGCAAGATAAATAATAAATAAATGTAGATATTTGATTAATTTTATTGTAAAGAAAAAATAATAAAGTTTATTCTCATTTTAATAGTTTACTAGTGAATTTATAATGCTCTGTATCTTATTTTGGGGGAAAAAATAGGTTAAGGGTGATTTTTGCTCTCGAACTATTAAAAATATAATAAAATACTTCTAAACTCTTTTTTGATTGATTTTTACCCATAAATAAACAAAAATGATTGAAAAATGTCATTGGACTATTAGAAATGGATAAAAATATTCTAAATTTTTTTTGATAGATTTTTTATCCTTAGACAAACGAAAATAGTTAAAAAATATAAGTATTTTTACCCATGTCTAAAGGTAGAAATAGTTTTTTTTCCTTAGAAATGAATAAAAATACTATTATTTTTCATCTATTTTCGTTTGTCTAAGGGTAAAAAATCTATAAAAAAAAAAAGGGTAAATTACACTGACCTCCCCTGAGGTTTAGTGAAATTACACTGACCCCCCCTCTATTTGTCCAGGTTACAATCACCTCCCTTGAGTAAACTTTGAATAATTATTTTAGGGGTGGTCTGTGTAATAATTTACAAAACTCAGGGGAGATTTGTGTAATCTTATTTCGTAATAGGGGAGGTTTGTGTAATCTTTTACAAAACTCAGGGGGATTATAAGATAAAATTACAAATAGAGGGAAGGTCAGTGTAATTTACCCAAAAAAAAATTTATGAGTATTTTTACTCATTTCTAATAATTCGGAGATATTTTTAACTATTTTCATTTATTTAAGGATAAAAATCAATCAAAAAAAAAAAAAATTATCTTATTTTTAATAATTCAAGGATAAAAATCACCTTTGACCTGGGAAAAAATATACCTTTCATGCATGCATCCCTTTAGATATGTACCCTGAAATAATATATTATCCTCTTTGAAATATTTAAACCAATCTCTGGTCCTCATTGACTTTGCAAGACAAACGTTGATTATTGGAGGCCCAATGGGTAACTAATCAATGAAAGCTAGCAATCAATGATAATATAATGAAAGCCTTCATCAAATCAATCTGAACAACAATTGTCATTTCTAAATTAATATGTAAGAAAAACACCATGTCAATTCTGTTATGAAATCATATATAGAATAAATAATAAATCTTACAACAATAACAAAATAATAAATAGTCTTCTTTTTGACTGTGTTAGACTATAAGTTGGCTCATTATTGTCTATGGACTAGGAGAGATGAACAACACTAGTCAATCCACCACCCAAAGCCAATCCACCACCTGAATATGTCGATACAAAGAAATAGCGGAGCAACAAGTCAGTGGTTCAACAAGCTCACGACCAATCGAGCATCTAGTCGACTGACACCTCGGTCAAAGTCTGAATGCCCGAGCCGACGATGGACCATACAACCAATTGCTTGGTAGAGGCAGCCAGCGCCATGGCTCCAGCAAAAACCACAGGGCTCCACCTCCTAAGGATGAGCCTCGATGAACAAAACATCTCAAAAGTCGTAACAACGAACTGGACCACGCCAATGAACAAAAGCTCACCCAAATCGAGGAAAGAGCACCTTACCCTCCTTAACTACAAATGGTCGACACATTCTTTCCCCTTCACCGAGGTTTTCTCCCACATGATTTTCCCTTTGAAGGTTTTATGAGGCACAACCACACGTGGGCCGAGCGCCTCACTCAGAGGAAATCTAGTGTATTGCCAATCTCTTTTATGCATCTAGGAAATTTACGGCTATCTTGCTATATATGACGAAAGAACCCTTACCACTCACGCCGGGAACGCCGCCCCGCAGTGGTATCAACCTCTCTCCTGCTTAGTGCCCTTGAAGATGTCAACTACCCCAGGCGTGGTCCTGCCATATGCTCCCCGCGAGCTTGGCTTGACCCCAAGTGTGGTACTTGAACACATCGCCACCTCTTCTGACCCGAGGTGTGGTCCTGCCTTACACTCCTCGTGAGCTTGGCTTGATCCCAAGCGCGGTCCTCAACCTCGTCATCACTTTCGGCCCCATCACCATTACTTTTGGCCTCAACGCCACCACTTGCGGCCTTAGCACCCCTAAGGACCTCGGCTTTCCCAGCGTCTTCCTCGGCCCAGATTGCGGCCTCTATCTCCAAGCGAGATCAACTGCGGCGTCCTCAACACCCTCTAAAGCTCCAAACCTGACTCTTAGCCTCAGTGGCAGCTTCCATCCCCGAACATGAACAACTTCGACGAAGGGTGAACCCAAAGGGCCGGTAGCCCTACGAATTATTGTCAAGCAAGTGACCTCGATCTTAAATCTACTTGAGACAAGAACTCGGTCTCAGCCTGAAAACCTAAGGGCAATCTGTTGCCCTAAGAAGCAACTACCGACTAGCTGACATCAACCAAACGAGCCCAAGAATGCTCTTTTAGCCTAGCGGCTACCGACCTTACAACGTCAACTCAACATCAATCGGCCGACCAAACGACGTCGGTACTTGTCAAGCTCTCAGCCCACAGCAAGTAAAGGCAAATAAAACCATACACGAAAGGTATCGCGAAAAGTAAAAACATCCAGAAACATATTCACAAGCCCACGAGGGGCAACAATGTCAGATGACCATGAAGGGAGAATGTTAAAAGCCCCGAGCAGCAACAATCCACAGGCATGCAGCACACCATTACAACACGAGAGCACAACGGTTAAAGTTATAAACATACCGAGACAAGGTTGGAGGAACATCTGCAACCACAAAAGAGGCATCATTCCCTATGTCGGTCGCCATCTGTCACGCCATAAAATACCAAGGTCACGTGATCGGCTAGAGTACACGATCGTACCCCCGAAGCCTACTAGACATGACAATAAATGCAGAAATGAAATACACAACCATGCAAATGCTAGGGTAGATATATCATAAGAAAATGAAATGAACAAGTACTGGATGCTATAATGAATATCCAAATACACCATGTATGAATACATCAAATAAATAACTATCCTAGACTCTACTACGACTTCGTGTCACGAGATCCACGCCCCGAGCTCGCCACCCCAACTACGCCTAATGTGCCTCAGTACCTCTACTGCTCTGGAGCTATAAATAAAACAATAAATAAAACGAGGGTGAGTTCACAAGAACTCGGTGAGCGGCTCATCAGTGAGCCCACCCTAATCATCATATAAAACAAAACTAACATATTGCATCATAATCAATAGAACTGGAAGTAAATAATTAAATGCATGTACAACCACAC
This sequence comes from Canna indica, assembly GCA_034359265.1. Classification (NCBI taxonomy): domain Eukaryota; kingdom Viridiplantae; phylum Streptophyta; class Magnoliopsida; order Zingiberales; family Cannaceae; genus Canna; species Canna indica. The sequence goes on from CP136892.1 coordinate 22,190,228, forward strand.
ATATACACACATCCATACATCCAATCATCAAACATTCATGCAATCTGTGCAATCGAGCGCCCCGCGCCAATCTCAATCCGACGCCCAACGCCAATCTCCCTCATGCTGATAATCAAGGGTCATCTGGCTAGTCAAGACTAGCGACCCTCACATGAGTCACCTGGGGTAAACCCAAAAATAATACACCAGTGGTTGGGCATTACCCTCCCACCTATGCCACTCCGGGGTTGTCCGTCAGCGTGACTCACTTGATGCGCTACCCGATCTGCACCACTAGTTGACCAAGCTCGCTCAAATACACGGTCCACTGGGATGAACCCAACCAAGCACAATACAACATACACACATCACATGCAAGTAATAGATACAACATCATCAGTAGAGTAAATAAGAAAACCCCACAACCCGGTGAAATAACCACACTACTGATGCACATATACCTGCCCATCTCAGCCCCGAATCGGGCCCAGTCCTCTAGCGGAGGAACTCACATGTCCTTCAATCACATCCCAATGAACTCATATATAATATCCACAAGCATAGAATATGCAAAACAATTTCCTTATCGAGTAACACAAGCCCCGCTTGTCATTGCAATCCATAGAAGCAAAATATATAAACCCGAACAAAAATTAAATAAAGCATAAACTCTACCAAAAATCAATTATATTAATACAATAAACAAACTGATTTTTCAGGAATTTATCTAGAATTTTAATGATGTAAAACATGTGGAGAATTACACAAGCTTTCAAGATAAACTTGAAATCCCGTAGCTGTAGGAATCGGCCTATATGTGCATATCATGTCTCTAGCCTTATCCATATATTTTTCTTCCCAAAAATATAACATTTATCTACTGTTAATATCAAGAGTTTAACCAAACTAAATTCCATGCTAAATAGATAAATCAAATCCATATCGATTTTCTAATAATTCACATTCTACGGTATTATCTCTAAAGTATATGATGTATCCTAAGGGTTCGCATATATGTGTCCCTACAATATTCTGCATAATCATCCTAGAGTGTATATGTCATGACAAGGTGTATCAAGAACCTACGGTGTCATAGTTGTCTCAAAAATTATGAAAACACACCTACCTGGCCTACCCTTAATCTCTAGGGTAGTTCTAATGTAGCCGGCCCAATAAATTCCAGATCCACACAATTAAATACATATAAAATTCATGAATAATATAAGGAATAAATCTGGAATTTCTAAAATTTTAATCGGTGAATTTCATGGCTTAAAATTGACCAGCCACACCCTTGCCATAGGGTACCCCATGTGGCCGTCCTTTCTCTCCCCTTGTCTTCCTCATCGGGTATTCAATTTGCACAACGAGTAGGGAGTGTAATCTACCCAATCCTAGTCGAGCACATAGGCTACCCCTCTTTCTAAGGTTCGGTTGGCCCTTGAAGTGTAGGACCGCCAATAAGGGCTATTGTCCCAAATAATTCATACCGGAAGACAAGGACCGCAAAAACATGACAATCCAAACATCTATCATTCGATAAATCACGACGATACAAAAAATTTCTCTAAAAACTCATAAACAACAAGGGACGACTGACATGAATAGAAAACCTCTATTGGGAACAAGGAAAACCACCTATCGGAGAAGAAAATTGGAAAGGAAGATGATCCTCCGCGCTCCCACGTCAAGAAAATCCGGGTGTGCCACCAAGTCCCAAGCCTCCCACGCCTTCTCCTTCCTTTGGACACCCAAGGGGGTGTGCGCGCGACTGCTGCTATGAGCTGTGCGCCCCTGTAGGGAAAGGTTTTAATACAGAAACCTCATTCATCAAAATACCAAAATGCCCCTTAATTTAAGTCAAGTCTAAAAAAAGGCATAACTCGACCAATACAAGTCCAATTCGAGTTCCATTTCAACCTCCGGACTCGTCTCAAACCCAACTACTCATCTAAGGACTAATCAAACTTAGATAAATTATTTACCTTGCACGCACAGGCCAATCTTTAATTCACGCCCTCTGACGTTTCATCCAGCCCGTCCTAGCGCGCGACTAAATTATCCCGCTGAAATTGAATAAAAATATTTTAAAAAATACGAGTATTACACCATCATCGGAGAAGAGACCGGCTAAGAAACAATCACCAGAGGCTCTTCCTCAGCTGATGCATAAGCCTCCCCTCCCTCACAGCAAGTGGGTCGATCAGGGCACCATCCCTGACCTCCTTGAAGTACTCAACCTCTGAGAAGTCGACTTTCGGGTTGAGAAATTTGGCCTCCTTCGGCGCTTTATCAAAACCTACAACATACTGCAAAACAGCCTCATCCTGATAGTCGCCGACCTCGCAATCAAGTCTTTGCACTTTCGCCGCAGCACTAATCTGAGCCCTCAGTTTAGCCTCCACCTCCGTCGTATCACTAATCTCAAGTTCCAAGGTGGCCAGTGCATTTTCCAAGCTTTTAACTTTCTCGCCGAGGATGTCGGTCTTCTCCCATGCCCCGCCCTAGCCGCGACGTCGAGGAGAGTATTGTTAATATTGAAGATTTCGTCATCCCTTGCCTTGAGAGTTTTATCCACCTCCTTCGGTCTGGCCTTCAGAGATTCGATCTCTCGAGCACGGACCTCAGCCATCTCCGGCATGGATAACCTATCTTTCTCCAGCTTCTTCGCTAGAATAGCTAGTTGGAGGCTTTGAACCTCAATGTACTTGATCATCTCAACTGAGCCCACCTCCTCGAGTAGGCCGACCATAACATCCGACAAAAGGTGTTGATCGTCAAGAGAGAACCCCTCAAACCACGGGGAGTTAGAACTAGCCAAGGCATTTCGGGCATACAGTTCCCGCCAAGCCTAAGGAAGAATAGTCACACCAGGGCACTGCCCTGCCTTGTTGGCCTAAGGTTTTTCAACTTGGTCTTAATCTAAATTTTGATGATAACAAACAATAAAACTAATGTTTGAGCGAGAAATATTTTTATGTTCCAAGTTGGTTTGCGTGCGACGTTCACGATCGGAAAAATCAAAGGAATCAGAGAAAATGAAAATACGATCGTCAACACTCGGATTTTGTCGGAAAGATAGAGTCTAGGCTTAGGGTATCTAGCATGTGTTGTATATCCTATTTATGATGCAAGAAACCCCAAAACCCGAAAGCCAAAGAAATCTAGCAAAACCAAAAACCAGGTTCGGTCGAATCTCGGCCGATCCTCGATCGACCGATGGTCGCCCGAGGATCGACCGGAAGAGTTCTGGAAAATTTCCAGAACTCAGTCGACTGACCCGCGGCCAATCCGCGGTCGACCCAGGATTTACCGACGATCGATCGGATTGCCCAACAGATCTATTTAGATCCATTGAACGGCTCTTTTTGAGTCCCTTGCTTTAGGATCTCTATAAAAGGACGCTCAAACCTACCTTCCATGTTGTTGAACCTTTCATTGAGCCATCCCTTGATATTTGCAAGCTTTTCTTGAGCCATCTTTCAAGCAAACCCTAGTTTTGATAATAAGCCTTGATTGAGCATTCACTCCTCATTGATTCATTATCCAAAGGCATCAAGAGGACTAGGAAATTCGTTTTGGAGCTAAGTATTATTTGTTTGTTGATTTGCTCCATTTATTATCTTGTATTTGGTTTTGTTGAGTGTGGTGGTAGCCTTGGTTGTGAGGCATAAGTCCACCATTGTAATCTAGGATTAGAGTGTCCTTAGGTGATTTCACCATCTCATGGATTGAGATTTCACCATCTCGTCTACATCTAGCCTCGATCTAAAGAATGACACTGGAGTCGTAGTATCTACACCCCCTAGGTCCAATGAATCAAACTTTGGTCTTTGGAAGTTTATGATGCACACGTTCTTAAAGACTAGAGGTTTTGGTTTTTATAACATGTTGAAATTAGAATACATTTAACCTAAGGTTGACATGCATGATTATAGTGAACTTGACAAGGAAATATTTAAATTTAACGAAGATGCCATGAATTGCATATTTTGTGCCTTACCAAATAACATCTTTGAAAAAGTCGTGTATTGTTCTACGATTTTTAATTTATGGGATTTTTTAAATATTTTATATGATTATGCCAAAATCGAAGAGACTGACACTTTTGATGAATGTGGTGATGAAAATGGTTACTCACCTACTACTAATCTTGATTTTGATGCCCATAGTGCTTCTAGTCAAAGGAGCAACTCTAAGAGCTGGAAGAGAAAGATAATTTGCCACTTGTGCAAAGAAAAAATGCATGTGAAGAAGAATTTCCCTACCATGAAGAACAAGGCAAAGAAGATGTCAAATGCTTCCACATCATAATCTCATTCAAGTGAAGCACCCTCTTGCCATAACTATGATGTCATTTCAAAAGTTTGCCTCATGGATGCTAATGATGAGGTACACTCTTCTCCTTCTAGTCATGTTAATAATAATGATAATATTAACTCATCTAGTTCTCATGATATACCTTATGTTGAATTAGTAGATGAGTATAAAAATATGTATGTCTTGCTTGTTAAAAAGGATAAGGAAAACAAGAAGATTAAAAAGGAGAATTCTAGACTTAGTTCACATATGCATGTTCTAGAATTAGAAAATGAGAAATTGAAATCTAGCTCATTTGATCCTTGTTATCATATATTAAAACTTGAGCTTAAGGACCTAAAGCTTGAAAATGAAAATTTGAAAAATGGTTTCAAAATTGAGAATGAGATTTAAAAAAATGAAAACTCAAAAATCAATAAGGAAAATTATATGTTGAAATCTCAAATGCATGCTTTATATAAATCCATGGATGACTTGAAAAAAGAGGTTTTAGTATTGAGTAAAAAGGTAAATGAATTTACAAAAGTTTCATCTTTTAAGATTTCTAGAAAGAGAAATGATACTTTGAATATTCATGCTTCTCATACTTCTCATGCTAAGTATTCGACCTCTAGACCTCATGTTTGTTGGCCTAAGGTTTTTAACCTTGGTCTTAATCTTAATTTTGATGATAAAAAATATGAAACTAATGTTTTCATCGAGAAATATTTTCAGGTTCCAAGTTGGTTGGCGTACGACAACGTCCGCGATCGAAAATATCAAAAAAATCGATGAATTAGAAGGACGTTTGTCGACGTGCTCGAACTCTTCGGGAAGAATAGAGTTTAGGTTTAGGGTGTTTAGAATGATTGTATTAATCCTCATTATGATGCAAATATTCCTAGGACATGAACTTAATCAATTACCAAGAGTTTTCAAGTCATAAATAACATTCCGGATGAGATATTATAACAACCCGGAACAACCCGGATGGACAATCCGGAATAATCCGGATGGACAACCTGGATAGATAACTCGGAACAACATTTCAGAATAGCATGGAAAGTACCGATACTCTGCATGTATTCCCAGAATCAACTAGTCAAACTTTCCAGAAATCCCAGAATGCCCCTAACGACTCTATTTTAAATTTCTACCCGTTGAGCCTGTTTGAAACCGAACTCCTAGCCTTGGGATCTCTATATAAGACTCCAAACTTGCCTTCCCTTGCCCTTAACTATTCATTGAGCTATTCTAACAATATTTGGAGCTTTTCTTTAGCCATTTCTCTCAAACCCTAGCTTTGAGCCTTCAACCTTGTGTTTCATCATCAAAGGCATCAAGAGGAAGCTAGGATCTTGTGTTGGAGCTAAGTATTTTTGTTGTTATATTTTATAGCTCCTTTTACTTGTATTTTTGGTGTTTATTTCGTTGCTACTCAAGTGTGTGAAGTAGGGCTGACAACGGATCGGATACGGTGTGGATACTGGATTATTCGTATTCGCACCACACCCCATATCCGTCCATCCGTATCCACACCGTATCCTCTACGGATGTGAATATGGATATTCATATCCGCATCGCTTCAAATACGGATATCCGCACCGTATCTGTATCTGCACCGTATTTAATAAAAATATATTAAAATAATATATTTAATTAAACTTTTTTAATAAATTACCAATTCATTGATCCAAAATAAATATATAATATACTTCAAAATTCATCTTGACATGAAATTATCACAGAGCTTTTATATATATTAATAACTTATATGGGCAAAATAGTAATTCAGAGACGCGGATAGGCGGTGCGGATACGGTGCGAATACGGTGCAGATCCACAGTCATATCCGTATCCGCACCATATCCGTGCGGATATAAGTTTTTTAAATCCATATCCGTATCCATATCCATTTTTACTTGCAGATATGGATCGAATACGGTGCAGATGCGGTTTTTAGTTAGCGAATGCGGATAAAATTGCCACCCCTAGTGTGAAGATCTAGTGTGTAGATCTTGAGTTTGGTGGTTGCCTTGGTGTAGAGGCTTAAATCCACCGGTATAAACTTAGTTTGCTAGGAGTGGTGTAGTCCTTAGGAGAAAGAAGAGGTGTTGGATGTACTCTCGGGTGGGAGAGTAACCCTCGGGTGTGAGGGTTGGTGCCTTAGCTTGTAAATCTTCTTTTAGGTTCCACTTAATCTAGTAAAGTATAGTTTGAAATCCTAAGTGGGGTGCATAGGTAGTGGAGTAGGCATTGGGGACGAACCACTATAAATTCATTGTGTTAGCATTGCTTTCATGAGTGTTTGATTACTTATTAATTATCTTGCTTCCTCTTGTTATTAATTGCGCTTAGCATAAAGTAATCAAGAAAATGATTAAAATCAGAATTAGGCTTAAAGTTTAGTGAACATACTATTCACCCCCCCCTCCCCCTCTAGTGTAGGTCATTTCACTTACAATGTTCACAAGAATGATAAAAACAAAAAGTTCCATGAAAATTATTTTTGTTGTGGTGTTTATGGGCATGCCATCGCCATCTATGATTGTGCCTTTAAAATAAACCAAAATGTTGTGAAGATAGTTTGGGTACCTAAGCCCACTAACCCCCTAGGACCCAAAGACATTTGGGTACCAAAAGTTTCTTGTTCTGTTGTAGGGAGAGCTACCACACAAGGTTGAAAGAAAATGTGAGTTGAAGTTGACCAAGACTTGAATGAAAAATCTATATTTGGTTGCAACTTCAAGCCATCTTGATGCCTAGGTAAAGTTGGCATCAAATACTTTGGTATCATCTTCCAACCAACATTGATCTACTTAAGTTGAAGTATATGATACTATTCATGATTCGGTTGAGCTTTGTCCGCTCTTGATATGATTTTATAATTGTTTTTTATTTTTTATTTCCGATCTCTTCGGGGACCTATATAGCCTATAACAGGCTCATGCGATCTTGCGATCTAAATCGTAGGCTCATTGTGGCCTTTCGGTTTTCAATCAATAAGAAGGATTGAAGATCTATTCTTTCAAAATTTTATATCTTTGAGATCTCTCGATTCGTTTTGGATTCATGATGATTTTCTTTTGAAACAAATTTCTCACTATCTAGCTTAGGTTGAAACTCCCAAATGAAAATTACATTTCCTTTGACTATTTAGTTTGATAGCTTGCATGTAGCTATATTTTCATTATTCCACTAATGATGATTACTTGCATGTTATTAAAAATGGAAGGCTATTTTGATGAAAATTGAAAAGTAAATGAAAATTCTCAAGGAATGGGGTATGATTTTCATTTTGACAAATTCTTGTTTAACACCTCAATATTCATGATAGAATGATTTCTCTATGCTCATGATTGATTATGCATGATAAATAATTGAAATTTTACGAGTAGATAAAAATTTGATACTTAGGCTATTTCATGCTATCATGATGTTGAATGAAATTTGGCTTGGTTGAAATTCATTATTAGAGACTTCATTATAAAGATAAAATTTGATGAACATGTTTATGTATACTCATGATTTGCTTCCATGTGCTTAAAATTAAAAAAATCATGTGTAAATGAAGAATTGATAACAAGTTCACTTAAGGAGACCTAAAGTTGACCTAAGTCAACAAATTGACTTAGAGACTTCATCTTAGGTCCAAATTTCATAAACATGTTTAGACAAGTATGACATGGTTCCATGCATTTAGAATGAAAATTTTATATGAATATGGATAAAATGACATAGAGGTCATTACATGATAACCTATTTTGAACCAAGTTGACCTAAGTCAATAAATTGACTTAGAGGTCTCGTTTTCGATTCGTATTTGAGAAACATATTTAGATTTACTCATGTTAGGTGTCCATGTGTTTAATCTTGAAAAACCATGAGTAATGGCCAAAAGTTTAATCTTAGCAAATTTCATAATAACTTGCCTATTTTTAATGAAATCATACTAAGTTGAAATCTTGATCAAATAAAATTATTTACATCTCAAACTTGACACACATGCCTTTTCTGATCATGTCTTGATATCTGGAAAGTTTGAATGAAAACTGAAAACATTAAATTTTTTTTAATTATTTACGAAAATGACACTAGAACTCAATGAATTTTAGAAAATTATAGAAAAATGATCTTTGGTTGATTCTTGAATTTGTATATTCCTTCAAAAATCTTGAGTATGAATTTGATTTGATTTGGATTTTTGAAATTAGATTTCCAAACTTTAAACTATCGTTCTTCTCAAATGTTCATTTTTACGATACTTCGATTTTTGGTCCAATCTTCGAATGAGACTTCAAGTATGATATTTTGAATTCACTTTTGGTATCGTTCTAATAATTTAGAGAGAAAAATCATCTCTAAAATGATTTTTGATTCCTCGACTGAAACTTGAAAATATTGATAGTTGAGTTAGTACTTGGTTCCTAGTTCTGGATTTTGACTATCGTTTCATGCTATCATGTATTACATAGTCTCTCATTTTATATGTTGTTTTCGTCCCTTAGGTTGGTTGACTTCGTTTCCATGAAACTAGTTTTTTAAGTCCCAACTTTGATCTTAGTTGACTTTTCTTGCCATTTTTGATTGATGTCAAAAGAGGAAAAAAAAATATAGGTAAAAGGGAAGAAAATATAGGAAAATCATGCATATAGATAGGGGGGTATAATTATTTAGAAATGCATGTTGATAGGGGGAGAACTCCCATGATTGACTTCCTTTATGCGTAATAGTAAATATTTTCTTAAGGTTGTTTGTCATCATAAAAAATGGGGAGATTGTTGAACTAAGGTTTTCAACCTTGGTCTTAATCTCGGTTATGATGATAACAAACATGGAACTAATATTTGAGCGCGAAATATTTTTAGGTTCCAAGTTGGTTTGCGCGCGACGTCCGTTATCAGAAAAAATGGAGGAATCGAAGAAATAGAAAGACGATCGTCGACACTTGGATTTCGTCGGGAAGATAGAGTCTAGGCTTAGGGTGTCTAGCATGTGTTCTATATCCTCTTTATGATGAAAGAAACCCCAAAACCTGAAATCCAAAGAAATATGGAAAAACTAAAAACTAGGTTCGATCGAATCTCAATCGGTCCCAAGTCGACCGAAGGTCGCCCGAGGATCGACCAGGAGAGTTTTGGAAAATTTCCAGAACTCAGTCGGCCGACCCGCGGACGATCCTCGGTCGACCAGATTGCCCAACGAATCTATTTAGATTCATTAAACTGCTCTCTTTGAGTCCCTTGCTTTGGGATCTCTATAAAAGGACCCCGAATCTGCCTTCCATGTTGTTGAACCTTTCATTGAGCCATCCCTTGATATTTGCCAGCTTTTCTTGAGCACTGCCCTGCCTTGTTGGCCTAAGGTTTTTCAACCTTGGTCTTAATCTCAATTTTAATGATAACAAATAATAAAAGTAATGTTTCAGCGAGAAATATTTTTAGGTTCCAAGTCGGTTTGCGTGCAATGTCCGCGATCAGAAAAATTGAAGGAATTAGAGAAAATGAAAATACAATCATCGACACTCAGATTTTGTCGGGAAGATAGAGTTTAGGCTTAGGGTGTCTAGCATGTGTTGTATATCCTATTTATGATGCAAGAAACCCCAAAACCCAAAATCCAAAGAAATCTAGAAAAACTAAAAACCAGGTTCGGTCGAATCTCGGCCGATCCTCGGTCGATCGATGGTCGCCCGAGGATCGACAGGAAGAGTTCTGGAAAATTTCCAGAACTCAGTCGATTGACCCGCGGTCGATCCGCGGTCGACCAAGGATTTACCGGCGGTCGATCGGATTGCCCAACAGATCTATTTAGATCCGTTGAACGGCTCTTTTTGAGTCCCTTGCTTTAGGATCTCTATAAAAGGACGCCCAAACCTGCCTTCCATGTTGTTGAACCTTTCATTGAGCCATCCCTTGATATTTGCAAGCTTTTCTTGAGCCATATTTCAAGCAAACCCTAGTTTTGATATTAAGCCTTGATTGAGCCTTCACTCCTTATTGATTCATTATCCAAAGGCATCAAAAGGACTAGAAAATTTGTTGTGGAGCTAAGTATTATTTGTTTGTTGATTTGCTGCATTTGTTGTTGTGTTTTTGTGATTTATTATCTTGTATTTGGTTTTGTTGACTGTGGTGGTAGCCTTGGTTGTGAGGCATAAGTCCACCCTTGTAATCTAGGATTAGAGTGTCCTTAGGTGATAGTGAGATGGGAGAGTGTTCTCGGTAGAAAGGCGGAGACTTTCAGGTGTGGAAGTGCCTTCTGTGCAAGGGTGGAAGACTTCCAGGTGTGAAAGTGCCCTCGGTGTGAGAGCGTAGACTTTTCGGGAAAAATTCCTCGTTGTAAGGAACTCTTTATCTAGTGGATTACGAGTGAGATCCTAAGTGGGGTTCTTGGGTAGTGGAGTAGGCATTGGAGCCGAACCACTATAAATTCATGTGTTAACATTGCCTCTATTTTTGTTTGCTTAATTGGTTATCATTTGCTTCCGCGCTTAATTAAATCATATTGTGTTTTGTCTAAGTAGTTTAAGAAACGATTGAAATCGAAATTAGGCTTAAGTTTTAGCGAACACACTATTCACCCCCCCCTCCCTCCTCTAGTGTAGGCCATTCGACTCACACGCTTGAGTGTCCTCCACTGCCACCATCATTACTTTCGTCATATCCACGGTCCTCTTCGAAAAAATAGCTTCTTGAGGGGGTAAATCCTCCTCCTCCAAAAACACAGTGCCCGAAGCCCTGGCCCTCTTCCTCCGCTCGAGGGGAGGAGGGGGAGGAGAAGGAGAAGGTGAGGGGACCCTGTCCATCCGGCGCCTGGGCCCGAGGCCTCAAAATCATTACCGTTTTTAGTGAAAGCATGGGAGGAGAGACATCAGCCATTGGCCCCTTCCCCTTCTTAATTCGTTGGGGCCTTTCCTTTCAATTCCTCCAATCTGGACTGGAGGGATGTCTAGTTCAACCTCGAGGCTATCTCGCATTCAAAAAGAGGTCCAGAATTAGCACATTCATAATGACTAAGGTAGCAAAACAGATACCCTACGACCTTGAGCTTACTTATTATATGTCTTGCAACCGAGAACTTATCCTGGTCTCATTTCAACAACTCTCTATAGGAAAAAGGAGTAGAAGGCCAACACTGGTTTAAATACCTAATCATCAGCCTATCCTCTAGCAGAATGACCTCCTCCTCCAAGGTCAAAATGGCGAGCGGATTCTGCCTCCAAGACAACGGAAACGTCTTCGTGGTTGGCACCTTACACAAAAAAGAACTGTCAATCACTTGGCCTCGACCTCACCCCATAGAAATGCCTCTTGAAGTTCTTGTAGGAACCTTGGAACAGGCCGAAAAGCTTCTTCCCCAGGGTATTACTAAAGGACACCCGGAAGCTCTTCTGCGTCCCCTTTGCTTGGAAGAAGAAAAAGAATACATTGAGACTCGGCTTGATGCCGAGGAACTCCATCAAGATTTTAAAGCAGGAGACAAACGCCCACCCGTTCGAGTGAAGTTGCGTCGGGTGAAGTTCGCTTGAGTCAGTATCCTGCACTCAAAATTAGAAAAGGGAAATTAGACACAGAGATCCTCAAACATGATCTGGTATACAAAGAAAAACTCAAGATCCTTCCTAGAATGAAAGACCCTGTCCTCCAGATAACAAGGAAGCCTCTCGAAGGCATACTCGTCACCGGAATGAGAGAGTGACGCGCCTTTGAGGAAAGCCTCAATATCGCTGGAGCTGGTCATCGCCGAGCTCTGTAGCTTTATCTCGTCGTGAACCCATGAGTAAGGGTCCACTGCCTCGGTCGACTTACTTACTAACAACTCAAGGCTAACACCCTTCTTCCCCATTAACCCGACGAAGATTGGAAACCTTAATGAACGAGGGGTGAGTCAGTACAGCCTACAAACCTAAGGCCGACCCTGACAAGGCAAAAATAAAAGGTCGAGTTAGGAAGAGTTACCGGGAATGAATGATGGTGGGCAAGGCGATGAGCAGAGCGGCAGTGTCATCGATGAAGACCTCGAGAGCACGAACAAGGAATAGGTAAAAACTTGGGACACAAGAAAACTCAAAATGAAGGAGAGGATAGAGCTTTAAAGACCAAGAAGCGATAACCTTCACATCGAAACAGTCGTGCTTTGATAGCGGAATGAATCCTAGTCGATTGTCCCATCAGCGGTGGATACTTAAATGCCTCAAAGCATGAACGACCAGATCTCTATGCCATGATTACCCCTTGTAGGAATTAAATGCTAGAGAGGGAGGTCGACATGTGGAAATGATCACTTCCTTGTCACGCCCCATAGGGTCATGTGATCGGCCAGAGTACACATACGTACTCCGAAGCCTACCAACACACACATACCAATGCGGAAATGAAATGACAACCACACATATACAGAATGAAAATGAGTGAAATGCATAAATCCAATGAAATGTGGAGACACCAAATGTGTACAAGTCCATGTTTTACAACCAAAACATGACAAGATGCATAAATAAAACTCAAACGACTCGACTACGACTCAACGCGTCACGAGATCCACTGTCTGAGCTTGCAACCCCCAGCCACACCACATAAGTATGTCTGTATATCTACTGATCAGGATCTGTAAGAAAAATATAAAGGAGAGTAATGAGTTCAAATGAACTCAGTGAGTGGCTCAATCCCGAACTCTCTCCAAGGCAACGCATGCGGATTATAAGCATAGTGTAGCACCATTATCATAATCTAACTGGATAATAAATCACCATGATCATTTAAAAGAAAAATCAACCATCTACCTCGTGCACGCTCGCACACATGTCCACACTGGCCCATATTGGCCCAAGTATAATAAAAGAAAATGCAATAAGCAATCATACGAGTCGATCACTAGGGAATCACCTAGCGAGCTTCCCGCCCCATGCCCTTTGAGCTAGGATGGCCAATTAGCCCCGGCAACCCCTTTTGCTTGGGAATGTCCATCCAACCAATGCCACCTTGGGTCGATCGTCAGCATGGCTCTCTGACGAGCTTTACGACCCATAATCACTCTCCGAGTCGGACATTAGCACCACTAGCTAACGCGCTTCTTGGTCCGGCCATCCACTAAACACAAACACAACCATGTCCATAATAAATGTAAATATACACGTATGTGAACCAAAGATTTCTAGGACAGTTGGGGTGATTTGCCAATGACATCGGGTACGCACAAGGGCGCCCCCTTTCCGGCGCTCTCTCGGACCCTAACTCTCGGACACGCACCATGCCATCCCAACCCAAGTAAAATCCCTCCTAGGGGTGTCTATCTAGCAACCTGTAGCCAACCATATAGTGCATAACAATTTCAGTAACATAAAAATAAACCAAGGGAAATTTCAGCATGCATCTTAGTTCCAAAATCGAAAAAAAATCAACATATATACAAGAATATTGCTGCGAGAATTCCCTATCATTAGCATGGTTTAATTGACTCTTGTCAAAACAATTTCAGCACATATGTATTGACTATGAATCAAGCTTTTAAACCGTAGCATAGCAACCACAACAAGCGATAAATTTCATATGGTATGTAGTAAATACATGCATCAACTCTAGCATGATTTAGCATAATCAAATCTGAAATTGAGCATCTATAAATCTGAAATTTAGGGGTTAGCCCCGAACCCCTATCCTACACCCCCATTGATTCACCAAAACCTAGGGAGAAAGATTTCCAAGAACCCAAGAAGAATTTGGAACCAAGATGACATCAATCAAAGCTTGGAAATTTCAAGAAGCCCCCCCCCCCCCCCACCCCTTCCTTATTCCCCTTATTCGGGCGGCCCTAAGGAACAAGGGCATGCCCTAGGGCCGCCGCACCTTACCCCTACCAAGGGGCTCTGATTTCCCTCCCAAAACACACCATGATACGAAGAATCAACTGACAATCTAATCGAAAAAAAATTTCATTAAATCTTTCATCAAGAATCCCCTGGCTAAGCATGGGGGAAAATTCTATGAATAAGGGTTCAAACCACTCACCTGAAGAGAGAATCAAGGAATGAGAAGAATCCTGAATCCTCGCAACGGTCGTTCTCTGGTGACGGCAATAATTCGACCTCCAATACTTGTGCCTCCTTCCTCCTCTCGCCTAGGGTGTGCGGCTCCTCTTGGAGCCGTACGACTCTAGGTAAGTTATTTATGTATTATCATTAGTTTTTTCCAAATTATAAGTATGCTCTTCTACTTAAGTGAATCCATTTACCCGCTTAAACTCATCCAGATAAAGTTCCGATAGCAACCCCGGACTCGACTCGAACTCCACTCAAGCCCAATCTTCTAATTCAACTTAAATAAAATAATTTTCTTCACGCATAAGGGTCATACCTCTAATCGCGCTCTCTAGCGACTCACCTGGCCCGCTCCGATGCGCATCCCAGCTTTCTCGCTGAAACCAAAATTAAATTAGTTAGAATTTCAGATATTACATTCCACTTCACGCAGCTACCATACTGGGCGCATAAATCGAAAAGTCGCAAAATAACGAGACCAAGATACGTTGATCTCACATACCTCGACAATTCAATTAAGGGCAGAACTCGGCACATGCTTACTTACTGAACTCCGACCGAGATCAGACACTTGGAACATATAGAAGTTCGACAAACAAATAGAAATCGACACACTACTAGAGATCGGCAAGAAGTCCTTGGACTCTGACCAAGCTTGGAGGCTGTGGACTAAACTAGCTCACACTCATGAACCATGTTTAGATTGAGCTAACCACAACTTAGCCCAAGGGCTCCACTCGGCCAAACAAGAATATCGACATCCTTCATTAATTATCAGGGATTCAGTAGTAATGAGCATGTCATCTCTGGGATAAACTTCGACTCATTTCGAGCATATCCTTCCGAGATCCTAGGAGGCATCATCATAAAAAACAACCTCGGCCTACCTCATAAAACAGACATGACGCACACCAAGTATACTATTGATTCTAATTTCATACTCACTATTCGAGATTCATTTTTACTTGAGTGTCGGAGTGTCTTTGGACACCCCCGGAGCCACGCCGGACCAGAAGACGCGAAAGCCTGCATCGCCTCAACTTCGAACAAGAATATCATATAATTCGGTGTGTTAGTGTTGTCGTCGTCAACCGAGATTATATGTTTTGTAACTTAAATGAAAAATAAAACAAATGGAATGAAGTTTCAACATTACAATGTTCAATAAATAATTGGAAATGAAGACATGCATTGAACCAACTCTAAGTTGCTTCAAGTGTACAAGACTGCCATTTGTCAAGCACGTGTTCTTAGCTAGATTGAATCAAAGGGTTTAGGTGGAATATAATATTGAATTATTTTCCTAAATTAAAGAGAAAGTGACTTCACGTAACAATTCCTTTTTCCTAAGAATGACACCGGGAATGATTTGGAACGGAAGTCCATCCTATACTCGTGCTTATTAAGAAAATTTAATTTCAAATTCTTTCTAAATCCGCTATTATTTTGAAGGAAAGTTTCCAAATTCTCTCCACCAATTCAATGGATACCCACTGAGTACCCATTTTTCGCATATTAACAAAATTTATAAAAAGAAAAGTCCTTATACATACTTATCATAATATCTGATTTGACTTATACAAATAGTTCAAAGTAACAAAATATGCTCAAACACAAGCTACAAGTTCCATGATACTAATCGTGTGAAGACAGAGAACGATGGGTGGGTGTGGAATGGATACTTTACATTTGGAATACTGAGCCCTAATCAAAATAAGACAAATAATAATAATAAGACAAGATTATTTTGTAGATATGGATAATATGAAGAATATTTTGGTAACTTCATATTTAATGGGTTTGGAACGGGTTTTAGCGTAAAATCCTAAACTCTCCTTAAACCCTATAGGATTTTCATCTCTAAATCTTATACGCTTCTCACGGCCCAATGGGAAAAACTCGCCTATCATGATCTGGGACGCATGAAATACTCATTTACACAAATCCGCTGTCATCCCTACATACCTTTTCCCATCTCGCCTAATCTACTAAATTAGTACAACATCATTAATTTCATATCGTTCATCATGATTATTTAATTCTATCAGCAATTTCCCAAAATTAAAATTACAGTTAAAGTAATTTCGGATTTCGAAACATGAGATCCATTTAATTTCCTCAAATCGGAACCACATTTCATAAAACCTAATAATGTCATTGCCTTTTCATTGAAATATTGGAAATTAGATGAGTTCATTCCATTTTCCTCCAGAAAATAGCAATTTTTAATTGAAAGTACTTGACATGTGCAAATTTTATAATAGTCATCATGTCCCCCTGCGAAAGTTTGTAATATATTATAAACTTTTGAAAAATTAAAAAAAAATCTAAAAAAAAATCTAAAAATCTGAAATATATTTCTTATAATAAAAATAAATTTTAGGGGTCTAAAAAATTTAAGACCGAAAATCTCGAAAATATTCTTTTATCCAAAGTATATAACACAAATTTAAATTAATAAATATTTTAAAAACACATCCTAAAATCTCAAAAAAAAATCACAAACAAAAATTTCATTCAATAATTTAGAATTTTTGTGATTTTTTTTGAGATTTTAAAATGCATTTTTATGGTCAAATGATTATTTTAAATAGTTTCAAGTGAAATTCTATAACTATTTAAAGAGTTTTAAGTGAAAAATCCATGAAGAATCATAGATTAACGAATGGATTTTTTTATATGATTTTTTTGAAGACTTTAGGAAGCATTTTTCATGGTCAAATAACTACTTTAAAGAATTTCAAGTGAAACTTTGTAATCATTTCAAGAGTTTCAAGTGAAACTCTACTTGAAAGCGGTTATTAGGTCATGAAAATTTATTTTAAAATATTCAAAAAATTATAAAAATATAAATAAATTAGTGAATGAATTTTTTAAATAATTTTTTGGAGATTTTAGGATGTATTTCCATAATTTTTTGCAAGTTGATATCCACTAAAAATACTAAAAATATTGCAATATGATGAATGTTATCCTTATCAAATTATGACTAGAAGTGATCCCTAGACACTATAAAAAATAATAGTTTTATTTTAAAAAATTGGAAATTTAAGGTTTTTTAAAAGTCTGTAATAAATTATAGAGTTTTAGTCGAATTTGTTTTTGCAGATGAATATCTAACTAAATGTTACAATATGGTGCACGCGCGCTATCCATCTCCAAAACATTATAGTTTTATTTAATTACTCATTTTCACACCATCAAAACTCTTTAATTACTAACTCTATCAGGTATCTAAAGTTTTCTCTATGAGTTAGTTTACTCACTCCTTTTATGAGCTACCCTATGTGATATCTTATGAGCTGCCCTGCGTGATATCTTATGAGCTGCCCTACGTGATATCTTATATATGAGCAGCCCTTATGAGTTACCCTACGTGATATCCCTGCCTCCCTATGATATTTATTACTAACTTTTAATACTTACGATAATTTCTATAATAACTTTTAAAAAACAAAGCTCAATAAATTTTTATAATAACTTTTAATAAATAATACAGAATAAATTAAGTTGATCAATAATATATAATAATATTAAAATTTATTGAGCTTTGTTTTTTAAAATTTATTATAAAAATTATTGTAAGTACTAAAAGTTAGTAATAAATGCAATAGGGTGGTAGGAATATCACGTAGGACGGCTCATAAGATATTATGTAGGGTAGCTCATAAAAGGAGTAAATAAATTAACTCATAGAGGTATTGAAAATCATCAACCAAAAATAAATCCTAAAGCCACTAGGATAAGTTTAATGGTTGAAGGCTCTAGTCATTTCCACACCATCAAAACTCTTTACTAACTCTATCAGGTATCTGAAGTTAGTAAAGAGTTTTCCAAACCGGGGGCACGCACCCTACATGCGCCCGGGCGCAAATAAGAACACGCACCCGCCCGTAATAAGATCGTGCACTCGCCTGTGCATTTATAAGACCACTTGCGTGTACAAGCGTGTTTATAGGACCACGCCCGTACACCCCTATGTGTCTATCCAATATGGGTACCCCCCCCCCCCCCCCCCCCCCAACTCAAATCCTCAAAAATCACTAAACAAGTGACCCTTCACTAATGAATTTCCAATCCTCAAGTCACGACATTTCTAGGAGGTAAGGCAAGCAGCCGAGCAGCCGTCTCTTTCACAAAAAGAATTCCAACAGCCGCCCCACCACTAGCAGCAGGAACACAAGTAGCCACTTTCCAAAAAAAATAAAAAAAATTTCAAAAGTTTGTAATACGTTACAGACTTTCGTAGGGGAACATGATAAGCATTAGAAAATTTGATACTTGTCAAGTACTTTCAATTAAAAAACTGCAATTTTTTGGAGGGAAATAAAATTCAACTCATCCAATTTCCAATGTTTCGATCAAAAGACAATGATATTTTTAGGCTTTATTTATTTTTTTAAAAGGAAAGTAGCTCAGTTAGGTACATGTATTACCCCCCGCCCCCCTCCCCCTAACTGGCTCTTATCATTAATCAAAAGCTTATTACAATTTCCATACAGAGATAAGTCTTTCATACTCTCTTCCTGATTACATATGTAGGATGTTTCTCTGTTACTATTCCAAGCTACCTCAGCTAGCTCATGAGTCTCTCTATTTCTCTCTCTCTTTACAAAAAATCATCCCCTAACATCACATTTCTCTCCTACTTCTCATATCAATCTTACTAATCTTGTAATCTTCCATGGTATCATGGCTTGTTTTCGAAGTATCTTAATTGCCATTAGACAATCTGATACAACCCCAAAATCTCTCATCCTCTTCTTCCTGACATTGTCCAGGCCATACCATATGGCCATCAACTCAGCATGTAAAGGATCCTCAGCTAGTTTTCCTCCATAGTCTTTTAATACACATCTTTTATTTTCAATCAGAATGAAGCCACACCCAGTTTTTGTTCCCCCTTTCCAAGAAGCATCTACACAGAGCAATCTAGACAAAAAAATCAGTCTCAACTTGCCATTCCTTATCATCTACGTTTGCTTTGTTATCACTTTCAAACTTCATCTTCTCTTCATCGAAACATATTGTATCAGTTAAAGCTTTGTTAAATAATGTTTTCATTTTCCATTCCTTCTCTCCATGTTTGACCCCGCTTCTATTTTTTTCAGAATAGCCATATAGAGTTTGCTATAAATGCCCTAAATTTCTTTACTGATTCATTTTCATAATCTGCAACTTCTTCCATCCATCTCCCTTCCTTTCATTCCTCTTCAAATTTGAAACACACATTCATCCTCTTGTTTACTTCTTGCCAGTATTTCTCCACCCATTTGCATTCAAATAATATATGATTCAGTTCATCCTTACCCTCTTTGCACAGCCAGCAGGCTTCAATTTCCATTCTAGAGAAGCTACTAAACCAATCAGAGGTAGGTAATTTCCCCCAAATTACCTTCCAAATAAATACTTTTACTTTCTCTGCAATTTTTAAACCCCAAATTTTCTTTCAGTTAAAAGTTTTTTCAGTAATCTTTCGCTCCTTTGTTTTTAAGAAGTGATATAAGCACTCTTAACTGATAGATTTCCATCTAGACTTTTCTCCCACACCCATTTATCTCATCATTCATCTGGGTTGACCTGAATAATTGTAATTTTTTCACATAGACATTCATCAAAATATTTCTCAATTTCTGCCTTTTTCCATTTTTTCTCTTTTATGAATTCTGCTACTTTCTCAAAACCTTCTAAAGCACTCACATTTATGTAGGTTGGCCACCATCTTATAGGTATACTTCCCAACCAGGGATCATTTCATACTTCTGTTTTCTTTCCATCAGCTAAACTGATACATAAGCCTTCCTTCAAATTTTTCGTACAGTTCCATATCAGTTTTGCTTGGTCTGATTTTATTTTATCTTTTCCTCATTTCTTCCAAGGATGTATTATACCATTCTTTGATAAGTATATCCTACTCCAAATACTTTCATAATTATTTAAGAGTGGCAGTTCTCTCTTTGCAACTATTACCTTTCTCATCATTGATAGGTCCCTCGCACTTAGACCTCCTCTTTCTTTAGCTGTTGTAACAATATCCCACTTTATCAGGTTTGCCTCTTTCCTTCCTGTTTTTGCCCATAAGAAATTTCTTCCCATTTTAGTGATACTCTCCGTAATTTTCTTTTCCAATCCAATTGTCAGTAAGTTTTTTTTTAAAGTTCCAATTGTCATGGCGTTGAGCAAGTAATTGAGTTTAGTAGCACTAC
Organism: Canna indica; assembly: GCA_034359265.1. Taxonomy (NCBI): domain Eukaryota; kingdom Viridiplantae; phylum Streptophyta; class Magnoliopsida; order Zingiberales; family Cannaceae; genus Canna; species Canna indica. The sequence goes on from CP136892.1 coordinate 22,210,751, forward strand.
CTTCCCAGCCTGATTTAGCAAGTTTTTAGCTCATAGGTCCATCCTCCTCGCTACTTTTTCTAGTATCTTGTTCTCGTGGTCCTTCTTTGACTTTCTAGAAGCTAAAAAAGCCCCCAACTGTATAAGGTACTGTCCTTTTTTTGTACCAAAAAAATTTATAAATTTTATGCCTTTGATTGCACTGAATGCCTTTGAAAGAAAACTTCAGATTTTTCTACATTTACTCTTTGACTTGTCATGCTACAATAAAGACTGAGGGCTTCCTTTAATCCTTTCATGGATTTCCAGTTTCCTTTTATGCTAATTTTTGGGCTCTATGAAATGTGGTCCCGATTAAAAAAAAAATGATCTAATGTTTCAGAATCCAAAATTACTGATAAAGTAATTTCGGTCTCGGAAAATTCCTATTATTCTAATCCACGTCAGATTTAAAAAGTGATCTAATCTACAAAATTAGTGCAACATCGTTACTTTAAGATTGCCCATCATGATTAATTTATTATATTTAGTTCCTTTCAGATAATCTAGCTTAACAGCTAAAAATGATGTATACATGTGGATGCATGTCTTCATTTCCAACCACTTTTTGCATTTCCTTCTCTTCTGACACTGATGTTGACACTAATGTTGAACATTTAATATATGATTTAATTATTTCAGTCCTACTTTGACTTGGAGCCTTTGAGGCAGTCTATTTTCAACTTTTGACATGTCAACAACAGCATTCAAAATTACAAATGAAAAAAAAATAAACAAATCAATTCAGCAATTTGTTAATTCCAGATCAAATTTAATTATTCTTTAATGAATTAATTCAGAGCTTGATCTGATGGATTTAAGATTGACTTTTGATTGAGCCATACCTACCTGATTCAATTTTAAAGATATTGCCTGAAGAATCGTCGATCAAGTGGATAGTCTTTGTTTTTTTTTTTCTTAACTTAATTGATTAATTATCGTTTAGTCATTGAATATGTACAAGTTGCTTGAGCAGTTACGCCCGTACTCCGTAGTCAATTTAAACTAGAAGCTCGCATGAAACAACAAGTGGATTAATTTAATTATAATGAATGAATGAGTCAAAATTCAACTATGTTTTTTTTACTGCATTCTCTTGTCTTTTTTAAGGGGTTATTGTAATAAATCATATATTGAAATGACACTTGGCATGACATTATTATGATCTGAAATAAAACCCCTATCAAGTTTTTTTTTCTATCACAATCAAAATTCAAAATATTTTACCATCACAATCAAATTCAATTTTTTTTTTACATCGCAATTAAAATTTAAGTTTTTTTTTTACATAGCACTACAAGTTGAAAAAAAAAATTAAAAATTTTTTATTTTTATTTTTTTAAAAATATATATTAAATACGACATGAAAAAAAAATTATACGTGGACGAATGAGGTGTCGACATGTGGCGTTGTTGTAGGATTCTGTTAAAAATATAATGGAGAGATGATGACACAGTGGCGGATCCAGAAAATTTTATTAGTGGGGACAAATTAATTTTGATAGTCAACCTCGACGAGTCTTCATGTTTTGAAAACGATGTAAAAAATTTTCATTATCAATGTTGTCAAAGTTAATTTCTAAGTTAATTTCTAAGTATTCTATTTTATATTAAGGTTGTATTTTATTTTTAGAACTAGAATCATTATCTATTGATTTTCTTTTTAATTTTTTTCATAATTTTGTCAATCAATTTAATTAGCAAGTAAACAAAAAATAAATATTGAAATAATTAATAATATTGAAAATATAAAAATTAACAATGCTGAAATAAAAATTAATGCTAAAATATTAATAATGTTGTAATAAAAATATCGGTCTTACCATCCGAGTAAAAAATTAATAAACTAAAAATACCTTACGATGTCGGTAGCTCGATAGTCGGCGGAGATTAAAGGCGATCCGACGAGCGACAGTTGCAGCAAGCGTTGAGTACTTGAGTGGCAGCGGCAGCGAGCTAGCGACAGCGGCAGCGGGGCAGCGCTAGCTCGCTCACGACAGCGACTGCGAGTGGCAGCGGGGCAGCGGCAACGAGCTAGCGGCAGTGAGCGGTAGCGAGGCAGCGGGAGCAGGAGCGGCAAGGACTGCCGTTGAGCGGGAGCGACAGCAGGACAGCAGCAGTGAGCTAGAGGCAGCGGGAGTGAGCGGCAGCGGGAGCAGGAGCGGCAGCGAGGCAGCGGGAGCAGGAGCGGCAGCGAGGCAGCGGGAGCAGGAGCGACAGCGACTACCGACTACCGTTGAGCGGGAGTGGCAGCGACTGGTCTGCCGTTGAGTGGGAGCGGGAGCGGGATCGGCAGCGGCAGTGGCAGTGAGCAATCTCGGCAGGCGGCAACAACAGCGAGTCAGCGACCAACCGAGCAGTCCGGCGGATGGCGGAATCACTGTGATGGTGGCGGGCGGCAGGCTGCAGGCACACGGTGCAGTGGCTGCTCGGGTGCTCCGTGCTCGACGGCAGGCGGCAGGTGGCAGCTCGAGTGCTCGGCGGTCGGCGGCACTGCGGCAGGCGCTGCAGCCTGCAGTGAGATGACGGCAGGTCCACAGGCAGTAGGAGACTAGGAGGTAGGCGAAAACCCGGCCAGCGGTAGGCAGAAGTCCGGCGACAAGCAGCAGGTGAGGGCCGTGAGGCGACTGATTGAGATTTGAGAGTGAGTCAGAGAGATCGAGAGTGACGAGCGACTGAGCGAGAGAAGAACGACGAGTGAGAGAGAAGGCAGGAGGAGTGAAATTTTAGTCGGGTTAATGGGTATTAAGTAATGATTAATTGTGCATTTGTGTCGTTTGTTTATCACGCAACAATCAATGCTAAGATTTATTCAGATTTCGTCAGTACTGTGCGGCGTACGTTTGTGTAGCTGTGAGTCAAACCAGTAACCAGTGTGCCATTTGCCTATTTCTTAGCTGTGTGTGACATTGTGAGTGGGGGCAACTAAATTTTTTTTTTTAAAAAAAATAATCTCAGTGGGGGCCACTGCCCCCACTGGGCCTGCAGTGGATCCGCTGCTGGTGACGAGCGACTGAGCGAGAGAAGGACGACGAGTGAGAGAGAAGGCGGGAGGAGTGAAATTTTAGTCGGGTTAATGGGTATTAAGTAATGATTAATTGTGCATTTGTGTCGTTTGTTTATCACGCAACAATCAATGCTAAGATTTATTCAGATTTCGTCAGTACTGTGCGGCGTACGTCTGTGGAGCTGTGAGTCAAACCAGTAACCAGTGTGCCGTTTGCCTATTTCTTAGCTGTGTGTGACATTGTGAGTGGGGGCAAGTAAATTTTTTTTTTTAAAAAAATAATCTCAGTGGGGGCCACTGCCCCCACTGGGCCTGCAGTGGATCCGCCGCTGTGATGACATGGAGTTTTTTTTGCTAGTTTTCAATAATCCGTGAGATTTTTTTGCATGTTTTAAAATTCATAGGTTTTTTTTAATTAGGCTAAAGTTCATGAGTGTTTTTTTTCTACTGCATTTCTTTATCTTTTTGAAGGAGTAATTGTAATAAATAATTTCATATTAAAAAATAAAAAAAATCAATAAATACTTATATAAAAGTATGAAAAGATACTTAAGTGAAATAATTGTATAATGTATGTCTATGCCGATGGAGCTGGTCATCGCCGAGCTATGTTGCCTAATCTCGTCGTGAACCCACGAGTAAGTATATGCGGCCTTGCCCAGCTTACTACCAACTCAAAGCTAACACTTTTCTTCCCTATCAATCCTGTGTAAATTAGAAACTCTAATGAACAAGAGATAAGTCAGTACAACCTACCAACCTAAGACTGACCTCGATAAGGTAAAAAAGGTCAAGTCAGAGGACTTACCAGGAATGAATGATAGTGGACGAGACGATGAACGGAGCGACAACATTGCTGACACAGACCTAGAGAGCACAAACAAGGAACAGGTAAGAACTTGGGATGCAAGATAACTCAAATTGAATGAGAGGAAAGAGCTTTAAAGACAAGGAAGTGGCAACCTCCTCATCGGACATCTGACGATTGTATTTTAACAACAGAATGATTCATTGCCGATCATTCCATTAGCGATAGATACTTAAACGCCTCGAAGCATGAACGATATCTCTGCGCGATGATTACCCCATGCCAGAATTAAATGCCAAAGAAAGAAGACAACAACAGGAGGCCGACACGTGGAAAGGAGCACTCACTCTTCACGCGACTGTTGTGTGAAATCTGACACTAGAAGGGGGGGTGAATATTGTCTGTCCCCTTTTTCAATACTATTTTTTTGCTCAATTTTATCTTCACTTAGGTGCAAGTGTTTCTTAACAAGAGATGTGATCAAATATTAATAGCAATGACAAAAGCAAGTAAGCAATGCAGACAAGAGTAATTATAGTGGTTCGGCCAACTGCCTACTCCACTACCTTGGCTCCTCACCAAGAATTTCTAACCACTACTTTATAGAGTTTGTGTTTCCCTTTGAATACAATGAGGACACTCTTCTCGCGACTCTCAGAATCCCTCAATCCTATTCACCTAGGCAAAATATAATCCTATAAAATTTTCCCAAAGTGTTTCCTAGCACACCTAGCAGCTATCTCAAATGGAAAATAAGTTTACAATAAACTTCAAATACAGAGGAAAGAGCTTAAGAATGTAAAAATGAACCAATGCTCCTTTCCCAAGCCTTCAAGCTCCAACTTACGGGAGGATGACTCTTTGAGTTGCAGCAAGGTTGAAGAAAGCAGGGAAGCAGCGCTCAAAATGAGTTGTCAACGGAAGTAGAGGGCACGCAACAGTTCAATCTTTTTGAATGCTTAAAACACTTCTTTAATTGCTCAATAAATTCTGTAAGAAGATTTAAAGAAGTTAAGGTGTGGGGTACTTATAACCCCACACCCGAATGAACCGTTCAACGAGCGAAAAAATAGTCGTTGATGTCGTTCGGTCGTTTGGCCGGTCGATCGTCGGTGACAATCGACCGAATGATCGACCGCCAATGCGACCGCTGGCTTATGTGAGTGCTCGGTCAACCGACGGGTCGACCGACTGTCGCACAATTATCAATCCCACATTCGGTCGACCAGTCGATCGACCGAATCATTGGAGCCAGGGTTGCGCGACTTGTGATCCTCAATCCGGTCGACCGACCGGTCGACCGGTGATCATTCTGCTAATTTTTTTACTTCGGTCGATCGACCGATGCAGCCTTGCGCAGATTCCTTCACCAACTTCGATCAACCAACAGGTCGACCGAATGGCTACTGCCAGTTTTTTCCGTCATTCGGTCGATCGATTGATCGACCAAATAGGCTGCTTAGCATAATACTGCCTTGTTCGATCGACCGATTGATCGACCGAACTCAGGTTGAGGCTGATTTTTTCTTGAAATTTTTACATGCTTTTTTTATGGATTTAGTTACCAAGTTCTAACTTGGATAACTATACAATTAGGCTTGGGATAAGATCGTCCTAGGGGTATATTACAAGATATCTATTTGATTTATGCCTGAGCCTTTCTTTGATGTTTTCTTCTTCCGTTTCTTTGACGATCTTTTCTTTCGTCTCGTTTGAACGGACTTGGCATGCTTCTCGCAACCTCAACCTGAACTCAAAACTTCACACTCGGATTAAATACATGTTTGTTATCATCAAAATAAAGATCGAGGCTTAAAAGAAACCCTTAAGCCAACAGCGACCACCATATTGGACGCAGAAACCGAAAAGTCGCAAGACGGCGAGACCAAGATACATTGATCTCACCTATCTTAGCAATTTAATTAAGGGCAGAACTTAGGACATGCTCACTTACCGAAGTCCGACTCAGGTCAGACATTCGGAACATGCAAAGAGCTCAGCAGGTGAACAAAAGTTGGCACATTATTATAGCTCGACACGAAGTCCTCAAACTCCGACCAAGCTCGAGGGATGTGAACTTGACTAGCTCTTTGGGCTCGACCAGATCAGACCCATATGGGCCCACACTCACGAATCAGACTCAGATCGAGCCAATCATAACTTAGCTCGAGGGCTCCACCTGGCCAAACAAAGATATCTATATCTTTCATTAATTACTAGGAATTCGACAGAAATGAGCTCGTCATCTTCGAGATAAAATGCAACTCATTCCGACTATATCCTCGCGAGGTTCCGAGAGATATCATCTCCAAAACATCTCTAACTTGCCTCATAAAACAAACACGATGCACATCATGTAGACACTTAATTCTAATTCCGTACCAATCATCTATGATTCTCTCGCACTTGAGTATCTTGAGTGTCTTTGCAAGTCACTGCTGGAGCTGTACTAGATCGAGGAGATGCGGAGGTTCACATCACTTCGATTTCAGGCAAGAACATAATATAATTCCAAATATCATATAATTTGGCGTGTTAGTGTTCAGGACATCAACTTAGATTATATGTTTTGTATCTGAAATGAAAAATAAAACAAATGAAATAAAGTTTCAACATTAGTTCAATAAATAATTGGAAATGAAGACATGCATTGGACCAACACTAAGTTGCTGGAAACGTACAAGACTGCCATTTGTCAAGCACATGTTCTTAGCTAGATTGAATCAAAGGGTTTAGGTGAAATATAATATTGAATTATTTTCCTAAATTAAAGATAAATTGGCCTCCCGTGACAACTCCTTCTCTCATCTCCTCATCTCGTCTAATCTACTAAATTAGTGCAACATTAAATTAGGCGATTTGGACCGAAAATATTAAATATATTAGAAATTTTTGTTCAAGTATATATAAAATTAAATTAAAAATAAAAATAATAAATAATAAAATTTGGTCTAAAATATTTTTCAAATCATAACAATTATTTTATATCATAATAAAATATTTCATGAATTAAAATTATTATTTTTTATTTTTTTAAAAATTATTCTAGGCATTAGATAAAACATCGTATATATTAAAGAATTTTGAATAAAGCATATAAAATTAAATTTATATTTTAAAAAAAAATATTCTGAAATACTTTTTTAGACCCTAACATATTGTTTACACCATAAAAGTATTTTATGAATTAATTTTTTTATGCTTATGAAACTATTAGTGCAAAATATTTGTTAGTATCTTAATACATCTTTTTATATCATAAAAAATATTTCATGAATTTTTTTTTTTTTCAAATTTATGAAATTATACTAGACTTGGGGAAAATATCTTTAACTTTTACCCAAAGTCCAAAAACAAAAATATATGTTAGACTCTAAAAAAATAATTTTAATTTATGATATATATTAATTATTATATAAAATATATGCTAGGCTCTAAAAAAAATTGGACAAAAATAATTCACTTTTTATATTTAGATTTAAATTTACGTGCTTTGAAGAAAAAGTCTCTAATTTATTAAAAAAAATTGCCCAGAAGTCTCGGATAGCTTCACAATTTTTTTAAAAAAATTAATTTTAACTCAAGAAATATTTTCTATGATATAAAAGTCTCGGATAGCTTCACAATTTTTTTTAAAAAAATATCTTTAACTAAAGAAATATTTTCTATGATATAAAAAGGTGCTAAGATCTAAATAAATATTTTGAACTAAAGATTTTTATCCAAAGTCTATAATAACTTCGTAAGCCCAAAAATTAATTTTAATTTATAAAATATATTTTTTATGGTATAAAATATATGCTAGTGTCTAAAAAATATTTTTAGACTATTTTTAATTTAAATTTAGTTTTATATGCTTTGTTCAAAAGTTTTAACATGTTATAGACTTTTGTCCAAAGCCAATAATAGTTTCAAATTTTAAAAAATTAATTTTAATTCACTACAACACAATCCTTATATATATAGACGTTAAATTTTCGACGCTTATTACAAGCGTCGAAATATAAAGTAATTAAAATATTTTAATACGAAAAATTTCGACATCTCTTAAAGGCGTCGAAAAAATTTTGACGCTTGATAACAGACGTCGAAATTTTTCGACACTTGTTCTGACAACAATTTAAAAAAGTCAAAAAAAATTTTCATCTGATGTGGTGTTTCGACGCCTGTTCTGACTTCAACTCAAAGACGTCGAATTTTTTTTCAACTACTGTAACGTTTCGACGTTTGAGAACAAACGTCGAAATTTTTCGACGTCTGTTCGGACGTCAACTTTTCGACGCTTATTAAAAGCGCCGAAATGTATAGTATTAAAATATTTTAATAGTATAAATTTCGACGTCTCTCTCAGACGTCGAAACACCACAGCAAACGCCAAAAAAATATTTGGCACCTGCTGATCTGGCGTCGAACGTGGGTAAGCAGGAGGCGGGAGATTTCCCGCCTCCTGCTCCTTTTTCTTAAAATAAAAAATAAAACATCTCACGATTGGAGATTTCCTAGGCAGGCTGACGTCTGCAAAATTAATCTCACCGCCTCCCCTTCTTCTTCTTCTTCTTCTTCTCAGAATGAGAAATCTCACCGCATCCCTCTCCATCAAGGGTGAGAGCGGCACTCTGTCGAACACCTCGAAGACGCGCTTCCACGTCTTGCGGAAGAAGAAAGGCAGCCAGTGTTTCCTCGCCGGTGACTCATTCGTCAGCCTCCACTGGGACGTCTCCGCCGCGTCCTACGACTCATTCGTCCTCCGAACGCGGCGGACATGCTCCGCCGCTTGACGAACAACAAGGAGGAGGCGGAGCGGCGGCTGGAGGACATCAAGACCACCGTAGGGATCGACAAGGCGTGCGACGGCGACGTGGTGCAGGCGCCGGGAAAGCACCATGGCGAGGGCGTGTGGAGGGACCTGCTGCTGCAGCCGACCCCAACGGTGCGACGCATTCTCACGGCCGCCATCGGCGTCCACTTCTTCCAGCACGCCATCGGAATCGAGGCTGTCGTCCTCTACAGCCCTCGGATCTTCAAGAAGGCCGGCCTAGTGACCAAGAACCAGCAGTTCCTCGCCACCATCGGGGTTGGCGTCGTCAAGACCGCGTTCATCTTGCTCGCCATCCGCGTTCATCTTCCTCTCAAGCATAACAGGGATGATAGCTCACAGGGTTAGGCGTCGTCCTCACCGGCGGGAGGGGACGGCGCGAGCGGGGAGGGCTTAGAGCTAAGCATCGGATTTGATTTAAAAATAATAATTATTATTATATGGCCGGCATGTGTCTGAATTTGATTTTTTTAAAAAAAAGAAATTATATGGCATATTGACGCCCTTCACTAGCGTCAATATATTGACTGATAAAAAAAATAGCAACCATATTGACGCCAAATATTGACGTCACAGGCGTCAATATGGCCACCATATTGACGCCGGTGAAGACGTCAATATATTGGTGTCAATATGTAATGTTCGGATTAGAGGCGTAATTTTCGACGGCAGACGACGCCTAATTGAAGGCGTCAATATGTAGAATTCAGCGGTCACCATTTCACACACATTTTCGTCGGATTTATCGCCGTCAATATGTAAATATTTACTTCCGCATACGTCGAAATTTATTTATAAGTTGCCGTCAAAATTCAACCAATTTGTTGCAGTGATTCATAAAATATATTTTATGTGATATAGGGGGCGTTTGATTGCCCGCAAGTGCAAACGCTGCAAAATCTATTTGCATGCAAAAGCAAATGCCTGCAAATAAATTTTGCAGCTTAGCGTTTGGTTGCTCGTAAGTAGAGCTGCAACTTCTATTTGCGGGCGTTTGGTTAGCCGCAAATGGAAGTTGCAAGTACACTTGCAATTTCTAATTTCTACTCTATATAAATTATATTTATACAAAAATAAAAAAACATATATTATGGCTAATATATTAAATGTGAATAAATTGCTGGGAAAAAACAGGAATAAATTGCTTTAAAATAGGAATAAATAAATATGAATTAATTAAATAAAAATGGGAATGCTGCAGATCAAGTTATGTGAATTAATTGCTTAGAAAAAAATAGGAATAAATAAAAAGATTAATTCATGTGATGTATAATAAAAGTTAAGATTGAATGAAAAAAATATTTATATTTAATTAATATCTACAACTTAAATTTTCCTAGTACGTGGAGTTGTCCCTGCAGAGAAGTACAAAGCTCCCACCACACTGAGTCTGCTTCCCGGTGTTGATGCCACCTCTGCCCTAAGTATGGTCCTAAATCCATGGAGCTTTCCTCCCCCAAAAACCAACCTTGGATTCCACCGCACTCCTTCCACCCAAGCAGCCTCCTCCCAACAAGTAAGAATTAAAATTCTATGCAGATCAATTAATCAATGACAAATTAATCAATCTTCGTGTCAGAATTATTTCCGAAATAAGGAGGTAGAGAAGAAGCAGCTGACCATCTTCTACGGCGGAAAGGTAGTGGTTTTCGACGACTTCCCTGCCGACAAGGCCGAGAGTTTGATGCAGATGGCAAGAAAAGTGAGCACTGCAGCTGTTGCTCCTCCTTCTTCCGCCATGAATGGAGCTAATGACTCACTGTCACCGAATAACTTGATCAAGGCAGCCAATGCTAGGCTCAGTTTGGGTCATCAAGCTTCAGCACAAGAACACAATTCTAAAGAAGGCGGAGTAGGTGAAGTTGTCGACGTGGAAGGCGGAGTAGGTGAGTCCGGGGGTGAGTCGGGACGTTATAGGGGGTGAGTAGGTGGAGTTGTCGGCGAGGAAGGCGACTGCGAGGGGTGAGGGGGAGGGAAGCAGAAGAGTGCAGAGAGGGAGAGGAAACAGATTACAGTTTGTAGAGGGTAGGTGATGATCTGAGCGATATGCCTCCGTCGGCCCCAGCTAATCCGTTGACAAGTGCGTTTGACATGCTCGATTAGTGGCGAAAGCACCGCTAAATACACAGTGTCCGCCCCGTCCCGCGCTTGCTCGATTGGCGGCTGCGAGGGCACGAGAGACGATGGCGGGCGGATCTGCTCGTGGGACGACGTCGTTGAGAGGGGCGACGAGGATGGGTCGGGGGAGAAGTCAGCAGTAAAATGGGTTTGTTGCAGCCTGTAAAATTAGCTTGCATGCTTTTGAGCATGCAGCTCGATTTGCAACCTGCATTTGCAGGCTGCAAAATCCAAATCCTGCAATTAATTCAATTGCAGGTAACCAAACATGAAAAGATTGTTAAGGCTGCAAATCCAATTATAGGCAACCAAACGGTCTCATAAAATGGGTGCTAGAATCTAAATATTTTATTGTTTTTAATTTAGATTTAGTTTTATATATACTTAGGATTAAAGTATCTAATATATTCGAAATTTTCGGTTCAAATTTTTTTTAGAGTAGTAAAATCTATTTTGTTATAAAAAATATTTCATATTTTTCAGTAAATGTTTTTTATTTTATTTTTTAAAATTTTGGCAAAAGTCAAAATACTTTAAAGACTTCTGCACAAGTGGTGAAATGAGTATTACCAAAATTTGTCGGAATCTACAAATTTTAGCTCCTTATTTGGGTTTGAAGAAATTTCAATAAAATTATTCCGGTTTGGAAAATTCCAGAATGAAAAATATAAATAGATCAATTAGCAATTGTTAATTTCAGATCAGATTTAATTATTCCTTTACCGATTTAATTTAGAGATTGATCTAATTAAGGATTTAAGAATGACTTTTGATTGAGCCATACCTACCGGGTTCAATTTTAAAGATATTGTCTGAAGAATCGTTGATCAAGTTGACTGTCTTTGTTTTTTTTCTTGACTTAATTGAAAAAGACTCAGTTAAAAGGTCATGTATTACCCGAATGGTTGGGTAGAGAGGGTAGATGACCTATGGTCTTACATCTCTCGTCTATCATTCTCGCAATACCATATTCCCCCAAGGCATTAGTATTATTACTTAAAAGCTATAAATTACAATTGTCTCCGGTTTTTACATGTATATTTTCATCCCTTTCCATTTTTCTCATTTCTCCCAATATATTATTACATTCACAATAACCCATTGTTATTTTATTATACAAATAAGCCAGCAAGTTTACATTACAAGCATCTTCTAGCTCTTCAAAGCTTCCCTTCATATTCTTCTTCTTTTCCTATGTCTGATTTGCATCCATCTTCATAGCTAATACTGCTAAAGAGTATGCTATTAAATTCTTCTCCCTCTTTGCATAAAACCATTCATTTACATCAACACTTCTCTCTAATTCCCAGATTTTATCTACCAATCATTTAATTCTCCATGGTACCTCAAATTCTCTTCTCAAAATCTTAATTGCTCTGCTACAATCCGAGTAGACCACTACTTCATTTGTCCTTTTTTTTTTCTCACATTGTCAAGACCAAACCAAATTCCTCATAATTTAACTTGTAATACATCCATTACCTTCATGTTGTTACAACCCATAATTTCCCAACTTCTATGATACTTTAGTATGAAGCCAACTCCAACCTTTGTTCCTTCCTTCCATGCCGCATCACACCATAGCTCCTTCCTTTCCTCTTCATTTGTTTTTTTTTTCTTTTTTCCTTTCCCTTTTCTTCTTTATTTCCTGCACATACATCTTTACTGAAGACCATTGTATCATTAAAAGCCTTAATGAACATTGTATTTAAACCACCACACTTTTCCTTATGCTTTTTACTATTTCGATTCTTCCACAATATCCACATGAAATTTGCAATAAAAGCTATCAGTCTCACTACAAAATTGTATTCATATCCCACTCCTTCATTCAACCATTCTCCTTAAAACCATTGATTTTTATCTCTGAAAACTATCCCAAGCTTTGATTCAGCCAGCTTCCAATACTCTTTGGTCACCTCACAGTCAAACAGAATATGTTTAGTGTCATCCTCTTCCATTTCAGAAACATAGCACTTCTCGATTTCATTTCCATTGAACCTCCCAAACCAGCTTGAAGTTGGTAGTCTTCCCCAAAAAAAATTCCATATAAATAATTTAACTCTTTAGAAGTCACATTCAACTTTCATATCCTTTCCCAATTAATCACTGTTTACTCCATCCTCCTTTCTTTATTCTTCAGAAATCTATATGCATTTTTTACTGATAAGTTTCCCTTGAACTTATCATTCCAGACCCATTTATCACAACCCTTTTCTTTATCAAACACCATAGTTTTAATCATTTCCCTGATTTCAGTTCCAAAACACTCCCTTATCACTTGTTGATTCCAACCATCCCCTTCAAATAATTCGCAAACTACCTCATACCTTGCCAATTCTTGTGTATTTATAAATGTTGGACACCTGTTCAGCGGTATATCAGAACACCAAGGATCAGCCCATATGCTAGTCTCCTTTTCATTTCCAATGCTTTTTCTTAACCCTTCTTTTATCAAATCCATGCTTTTAATAATAGCCTTTATTGTTCCTGAAAACTTCTTCCCCTTGTTTCTTCCCCATGGATGTATATCTTTGTATTTGTCATTCATCGGTCTGCACCATACATCTTTTTCTTTATTCAAAACAGGAAGTACTCTTTAAGCCATTAGTGCATGTTTCAATACTGCCATATCTCTTATTTCCAGACCACCTTCCCCTTTGCTCCTTGTTATCTTAGTCCAGCTCACCAAATAAGCTTATTTTTTCTGATTGCCAAAACCCCAGAAGAAATTCCTATTCAACTTTTCTATGTTCTTTATCTCCTTTTCACTAACACCTGCTGTCAGCATATTGTGTACAAAGATAGAACTTGTTACTGAATTTATAAGTGTGCATTTCCCTGCTTGGGATATCTGATTTTTAGCCCAGAAATCAACCCTCTTAGCCACCTTTTCTGATAACTCATTTTGTTTTTCTACATTTAATTTTCCAGGAGATATGTATGTGCCCAAATATTTCATGGAAAATTTTCCTTCCTTCATTCCAATATCCTCACATATTCTATGTTTAACCTCTGCCTTGCATTTATTTGGAAAGAAAATCTATGATTTATTCATGTTAACCTTATGGTATGTAATCTGACAATAAATCATCAACATTTCTTTCAGGTATTTAGATGATCTCTTATTGCCTTTAATGAAAAACATAATGTCATCTGCAAACAGTATATGACTCAGCACTACATCTCCTTGTTTAAAAGTTGCTATCTTCTTTTGCTCCACATATCTCTTCATGAGAACTGACATAATTTGTTCCATGATTATAAATAAATAGGGAGACAAAGGATCACCTTGCCTTAAACCGCTATGACTTGTAAAATTTGTAGACTTCTCCCCATTTATCTTGCAAGAAAAGCTTACTCCTTCTATTCCACTTCTAACCCAGCCAATGAATTTATTTGGGAAGCCCATCATTTTCATTGTACTCTAAATTAAATCACCCTTCTGTCAGCCCTATCATAAGCCTTCTCTAAATCCATCTTTATAATTATAATGGGTGCTGCTGCCTTGGAATTGTAAAATGTGTTTACAACTTCATTAACAACCATTATATTGTCATGCATACTTCTCATGGGAATGAATGCTCTTTGTTCTTTACCAATTATTTTTCCTAAAAATGACTTTATTTTGTTTGCTAACAATTTTGCAGAAATTTTATACACCACAGTGCATAAGGCAATTGGCCTGAATTCCACAATTCTCATTGGAGATACTACCTTAGGTATCATTATTAACATAGTCTCCATCCAAGATTTTGGTATCTCCATATCCCTTTATGAATGTAATCAACATATGCTTTCAGAGAATTCATCACAATCTCCCAACAATGTAGATAAAACTCTAAAATGTATCCATCTACCCCTGGACTCTTCCCTCTTCCTAGCCCATTTGCGACTGTTCATATTTCCTCTATGCTGAATTCCTACTTCAATACAATTGCTTCCCCCTCTGATAAGCATTTTCATTCTTCTTTGACAAAAACATCAGAATTTTCCTATACAGTTTTCTTCTCCTTCCGTAAATTTGCATACCACATTGCAAAGTTATCTGCCATCTCTTTACTGTCTTCCACAATCCTTCCATTTACTTTTAACTGTTGAACCTAACCTTTCCTCCTTTTTGTTTTAACCACATTCACTACTAGAAACTTGATCTTCAGCAACGGCTATCAGCAACGGCCGCTCAAGCCGTTGCTATTTGCAACGGCATTCTTACGGCCGCCCGAGCCGTTGCAGATATTTGTATCTGCAACGGCGTTCTAACGGAAAACCGAGCCGTTGCTGATTATTTTAATTATTAGCAACGGCTTTCTGACGGAAAGGCGAGCCGTTGCTGATAAGTTTATATAGGGCACCAGTCGCGCGCCCGACCCTTCTTCCTCCCGCTGCTGTCGCCGCCGCTGCCGCTGCTGCCGTCTTGTTCAGGTATGTTGATCGGCCGACCGGCTCTTCACTAGGTTTCGGCCGGCGGGAATCAATTCGACCGAAACCCTATTCCTAGGGTTTCGGCCGGCGGCGGTCGGCCTATGGCCGCCGCTGGACCTTCTACAGTGGCCGGACAGTGTGTCCGGCCACTGTACGCCGGCGCCGGAGGGTGGACTCCGGCGCCGGAATTTATAATTATATATATATATTATATTGTTTTATAATTGTTAATTAATTGTTTTATAATTGTTAATAAATTGTTTAGATTAATTGTTTAATTTGTTATATTAATTATTAGGGTTTAGATTAATTTCGGACGCGCGCCGGAATCGTCCAATTCGGACGCGCGCCGGAATCGTCCACTTCGGACGCACGCCGGAATCGTCCAATTCGGACTCGCGCCGGAATCGTCCACTTCGGACTCGCGCCGGAATTGTCCACTTCGGACGCGCGCCGAAATCGTCCAATATGGACTCGAACTGTCTCGAAACATTTAGAAAATAATCATCCATCCGACGAGTTGATATGTTTCACGTACGCATCGACGAATCGGATATGATTTAGCAAAACCTTAGATCCGTTCGGGAATTGTATGTTCGTGTAAAAGAAGTAGATGATCTTTTATATAACGTACAATTCTTGAATTGTCCCTGATTGGACAATTTGGGAATATAGTTATTTGTACTGCACTTACGTTTTTATTTTAACTGTTAACTAATTATTCTAAAATTCGGCAACATCTCTCTTGTTCTCCGATACGCGCCCAGATGATATGCGTATTCGGAGAACTGTAGGGAGATGTTGTCGAAATTTAGAATAATTAGTTAACAGTTAAAATAAAAACGTAAGTGCAGTACGAATAACATAAATCCTGAATGGAATAGAACAATCTCACCTAAAGATATTAACCAAAGAAATTGTCATTGATTGACAGAATCATGTCGGCTGATCGAAGTTGGATGTACCGACGTCTTGATCGTAGAGCTTTAACGAATGAGTTTCGATTAGGCGTAACGTACTTCCTAAATTTCGCCTATTCGAATCGGAATTTCGTTAGCATGGGTGATCAAATCCGATGTCCGTGCCGCATTTGTTCAAATGGATGATTTTTGGATCGGGAGACTGTCACTCTGCATCTATATAGCAAAGGATTTGCACCAAGATATTTTCTATGGACTTGTCACGGGGAGTCACGCGAAGTCGGGACGTCGAGCAATCCTGTCGTTCAGACATATGGTGAATCTTCCTCTGCTGGTGCTTCTTCATCCGGTCAATGTAATCCCTATAGAACTATGATACTTGATAGTCTTGGGGGTCAATTCCGCCTGAATGATAATGTTGATCGGCCAGTTCTTCAGACATCAGTCCCACCAGATACTACAGTGGTTGATATCACAAAAGTAGGGGTTGCGGTAGAGATTGAATTACCGAATAAAGAAGCTGCAGAAGAAGTGTCGAGGAGCATTTCTTCTACTATTCGACGATACATGCACGGGGCATGGCCTACGTGGTCTCACGTGCCTAGCGAGCACGTCGACATGTTATGGCGCGAGTTTGAGGCACGTATTATTATTATTATTTAAATGCATGATGATATATTAATATTGGTACTGATATTATTATTTTGCAAGCTCGCTATACATGGGCCGAGGACCAGAGGCCCTTCATTTACGCTACCTGGGAGGCTATTTCCCGGGCAAGGTACAACGGGCAGCTGGGGCAGGCTCGGTCCCAAGCGATGGCCCGAGCTGGGACCACTAACATCGCGGAGACTCGGGGATACGGCCCCGGTTGGATTACTCCGGATATATGGGACCAGCTCGTGGGGATATGGTCGACAGATCGATGGCAGGAGGTTTCTCGGAATGCGGCTAGAAATCGCATGTCGGGGGGAGCAGCGCGTCACACCGGCGGCTCTGTTGCATTTGCAGTGCACGCAAACCGTATGGTAAGTATATCTTTTAATTATATATTTTATTTATTATTATATGTACTAATTAATGTATTTGTTTTGTAAATGTAGACGACGGTGTCGGATGACGGGAGTGTCCAGCGACCCTCCCCGATGGCGGTGTTTGAGCGGACTCACCGTCGAGCACATGGGACGGGGGAGTACATCCACAACCGCGCTGCATACATTATGGTAATTATATATTTATTTAAATTATTCATTATATATTTATAATTTAAGTTTTATGATAAATATTAAACAAAAAATCAAACTCGAGTAGGAGACCTACAGCCAGACGGTGGTGCAGCGTGGGGTACCCCCGAGAACTTTGACGCAGCATCGTGGGTCGAGGCCGCAGGTGGCTGGGACCATGGCCGCGTATATGGCTTCGCAGATAGTGGTCATGCGCGAGCCGTACTAGGGCCACTTGGGGCACCGACCCCTCCGGTCGCTGGTGAGCGGCCGTCCACCTCCAGATTCAGTTATGATCATAGTAATAGGATAAGGACACTAGAGGAGACGATCGCGCGTCAGACTGAGATGATGGAGCGCCAGAGTCAGACGATGGCGAATATAGAAGCTATGCTACGCAACTTGTCAGTCCACGCCGGTGTACACTCAAGCGCTCCAGACCCCGCCATATAATCCAGACCATCCTCCATCGTGATCGTGAGATTTTTTGTTTGGATATTGAATTTGTTTAACTTATTTTGTTTGGATATTGATACTTCAATTTTGCATTTGAATTGTTTTTATACTATCGTGGATAATTATCAATATAAATATAATTGTTTTGATGTATATCTTGGTGTGTTTGTGATGTGTGAATGAATGTGTATGAGGTGTTTGTGATGTGTGAATGAATGTGTGTATGAGGGTATGGGTGTGTGAGTTATGTATCAGATAAATGTATCAATGTATCAATGGAAATTTGAAATTTTCAAATTTTCTGTTTGCAGGTATACGTCATCAGCAACGACTTTCCCACGGGCGTCCGTGGGAAAGCCGTTGCTACAAGTGTATCGAAAGCCGTTGCTGATGACCTACAGCAACGGCTTAGCGACAGAGTTTTACTAACGGTGTTGCTACGGACTCAGCGGCCGTTGCTATTAATGTTATCAGCAACGGCTCTGGGTCTGTGGCAAAACCGTTGCTGATAATATTTTTAGCGACGGCCCGAGCGGCCGTTGCTGATAATATTTTGAGCGACGGCCCGAGCGGCCGTCACTGATCCGTTGCTAAGTTATCAGCAACGCGACTTTCTGTCACGGCGCTATTGCAACGGCACGGCCGTTGCTGATTCTCTTCAGCAACGGCTCAGCAACGGTATCAACCGTTGCTGATGCCCATTTTTCTAGTAGTGATTGTGGAAGTACTTAGTGTTTTTGTCTCCTCCTTCTATCCATTTTTTTCTCGATTTGGTCCACCACTTAATCTGAATTTGTTTACTGATTGCCATCACTTTTTTTGACTGGATACTCAAATTCATCAATTACTCCTCTGATATGCTTTCTTTAACCTCTTTCTCTTCCAATAATTTCACCTTATTTAAAGTTTCTTTTAACTTTGTTTTCAAATTACCCACAAAATCATTATTCCACCATTTTAGTTGTTCCTGCAAACTGATTAATCTTTGCATAAAAACATCAGGCTTATTTTCTGCTACATTCCAATCCTTCTTCATCACCTCTCTCATTTCTGAATATTCTAACCAAAAATTTTCAAACATAAAACTTCTATTTTTTATTTTCCTTCTTTCTTCTTTTCCACATCTTACTAACAAAGGCCTATGATTAGATCATATCCTTTGTAGATGTTCCACCTCTATCACATAATTCCAGTTCAGCCAACAAGCATTCATCATAATTCTATCTAGCTTTGCCATAATCAACTCCTGACCATTCATGTTATTAGACCAAGTGAATGATGGTCCCTTGAATCCAGCATCAATAAGGCATGCCTTATCTATAAACTCTTTGAAATCCTTCACTAACTTGTTAATCACAAACTGCTTTCCCCCTCTTTTTTCATTTGCATCCAGTATGCAATTCAAGTCACCCAGCACAATCCAAGGCAGCTTTGATAAGTCTAATTCTCCTAACAACTTCCATAAACTTTCTCTTATTTTGATGTTATTGCTAGTATATATTCCTGTCAAGAAACACATTTTTCCATTGCACAATCTGATTAAAAAATTAATAGATTGATTATTTTTTAACACCACTTTCACATCCATTATATTTTGCCTCCACAACACCATAATTCCACCTGCCTTACCAGTTCCAGGAACTACTGCATCCTCCCAATTTCTATTGTATTTTTTCAAGAATAACTATGCATTTTCTTTCTTCAAATGAGTTATTAACAAGATCACCATGTCAATCTTCTCCAGGTACACTATTGACCACAAGTATTCAATAGCATCTTTTTTTATTACTCCTCTAATATTCCAAGAAACAATCTTCTTCGTGTACATATTTTCTCCACCTCTTGCCCACCCATACTCAAAGGATCATCAACATCCTTCAACATATTGGTTTCTTTTAAAAATCTTCTTCTCTTTGATCTATCATTTCTGTACTGCACAAGAATACTAAACAAATTTTTTGAACCCTTCAAACTTCTCCTTTCTTTAGGTTCCTTCTTAGTTTCTATTCTGTTATTTTCTGGATCAATACCCATCTCCCAAAAATCCTCCTTTGCATTTTCATTGTTCAAAATTTTCTCAAAAGATTTTGCCATGTTTTCAGCTAAAATCTCCATGTCATCCCTCTTATCTTCTCCGACACTAACTTTCTTCTCCTTTGAACCCGAGTCTCCTTTTGTATTGAAAATAAACTCATCTACTACCATTTCCTCATCCTTTTTGGTCCCTTCATCTACATTCATCTCTTCAATTTTTTTGTTACTCATATTTTCTTTTTCTACCACCACCGTCTTCTCCACAAAACACACATCTTTCCCACGGCTCACCCTACTGCTTCTCTTCCTTCTCTGGAAATTATAATTCTTTGAAATTTCAACATCCATTTCCATATCTTTCCTTTCCCTAACATTTGTATTGCAATTCTCTTTATCAGAGTCTATCTTATCTTCTTCAGCTATTGGGTTATTTAAGATCATAAAAGAGTTCTTTTCCTGTGCATTTCCTGCATATGTTTGCTTGATAGCTCCCCTTTTCTTCTTTTGTACCTGCACCTAGGGCCCTAGCAATTTCTCCTCAGTACTATTAACAATTTCCTCTGCTCTTCCAATTTGCTTTCTTTCCTTCACTTCCTTCTCTGCCACTTCATATTTGCAATTTCCTTCTAGGTGTCCAACCTTCCCACACTTAAAGCATATTAGTGGGAGGTTCTCATAAGCCACACTCTGAGAAAAATTGTTTGCTTTTGTTTCAATCCAAAAGCCCTGCTCAATAGATTTCCTTACATCCAACAACACACATTCCTTGACAAATTTGCCTCTAGTTTATGATAATATGTATTCATCCATTTTCAAGGGTCTTCCAATTACTGCAGCTAATTGTGGTAATATATTTTCATGCAAGTATTCAAACGATAATCCCGGGAATTGAATCCAAACTGGGATTACTTCTATTGATTCCTTAAGAGGCTGAAAAGTCTCCCTCCAAGGAATTAAGGAGAGAGCCTGGCCTCTTAAGAACCACGATCCATCTGAAAAAACTTCCCAATAATCTTCCTCATTGGGGAATTTAAATGCGAAGAAACTAGCTGATATATCAACAACATTACATTCTAATTTTATTTTCCAGATCTTCGGCATAATGTTTTTCACCAACTATAGAGAAGGAGTTCTTCTAAAGAATTTACCGTATAAAACCAGTTTGCATTCTATAGAATAAGTGAGGGGTTATGTGTAATAATATAGAAGTTGAGAGACTTTATTGTAAGTTTGTCCTTTAAATAATATCAAGGGCTGAACCAAGTCCTAACTTTGGAGCTCTTCAATCACAACTTGGTATCAGAGCAGGGCGTCGCCGCCGGCACCCATGCGCCAACTCCTTCGTTTGCCGGCTGTTCTCTATCAGCAATCTCACTCGGCCGCAGTCGCCGACGATCCTACACAGGGGCGGGTCCCCATCTTGTTCGTCGGCACAGCGCACATCAAAGGAGCGCACAGCAGAGGAGCCGCAAGTGCTCCACCCGCGGGCCGCCGACGCTCCACCCGCGGGTCGCTGATGCATCACCTGCGGGTTTGGTGAGCCCCATTGGGTTTCTTCACCTGCAGGAATTGGATTTCTTTACCATTTGAGACCCAAATATGAGATTGACAAGCTACTGTTCTTCACCCAGATTTGGGATAGACCAGCAGCCAGCGTTTATCCAGACCCGAGATACTGACTGGCCGTCTGCAGTGCTTGTCGTCATCTCCAGATAGTGTATCATCACCTTATTGCTTCATTGTGTAAAGTTTTGTTGATGTTGATGTGACCATATGCAATAGTTTCTCATTTGATGCAAAATAAAATTGTATTAACTGAGATATGATGAGTGGAGATGTTATGGAAGGGAATGAGCGAGCATCAAAGGAGGGGGCCCATGTTTCAAATACAAAGTTAAGGATCTCAATGGAGAATCTGTCTCTTCAAATCAGTCATGTACGGTTAGATGGACCGTCCTCTTATCTTATGTGGTCTCGCAGTGTACGACTGTTTGTTCGAGCTCGTGGTTTGGAGGGTTATCTCACCGGAGCTAAAACAAAACCGATAGATGAAGATCCTTCTCAAATGATGTGGATATATGAGAATTCTCTTGTTATGTGTTGGTTACTCTATTCTATGACATCTTCAATCAGTCAAGGGTTCTCTTTTTTTGAGACAGCCAACGAGATTTGGGAGGCAGCTGCTCAGACCTTCTCACAGAAGGAAAATTCTGCTCAAGCCTATGAGATTCAGTGCCAGATACATCGTGTTCGTCAAGGAGACATGTCTGTGATTACTTATGCAGCTGAACTTAGAAGATTGTGGGCTGAGTTAGACTTCTATCGTCCTTTCAAGGCTATCCATGCAGGGGACGATGCCATTCACACAAAAAATATGTTGAAGAGGAACGACTATTTGATTTTCTTACTGGACTGAACCCTGAGTTTGATTCTATACGAGTCTAGATTCTTGGGCGAGGAGATACACCCTCCTTACATCAAGTTTTTTCTATTGTTCGGAGTGAAGAAACTCGAAGACGAGTTATGGTTGATGTTGGTGATTCAACTCGATCTGCACTTGTTGTCCAACCACAACAAAAAGGGGATAAAGAACAGTTGTAGTGTGATTTTTGTCACAAAATCGGCCACACGAAGGATACTTGTTGGCAATTTCATGGTAGACCTACCCATAGTGGGGGACGTGGTTATCGGCGTGGAGGAAGCAGAGTTGGTGGATGAGGATTTCCTACAGGACAAGCACATTATTCAGAACATAATTTTGATGTTCAAACTACCCCATCCGCCTCCTCCCATGATACATCTGCTGAAGTACTTCAGACAATTAAACAACTCATGGCAAAGTTAGATTCCACTTCCATTGGAGACTCTTCTTCACATGCGGGGGCCTCTAGTAAATATTCCACTTACCACTCCAACTTTGCTCAGTCAGGTATCCCTTGTAGTACATTGGATAGTTCACTTAATGCATTTGATTGTAAGAATATTCCTGTCTCTTCTTGGGTCATTGACTCGGGGGCCTCTAATCATATGACTGGATCATCAAATTCCTTTGTGTCTTATTGTTCATGCTCAGGCAAAGATAAGGTTCGCATTGCTGATGGCTCCTTTACGTCAGTTTGTGGTAAAGGTGCAATTAGTATTTCACCTTCTCTTTATCTTTCATCTGTGTTACATGTGCCTAGTTTCCCTATGAATCTTCTCTCAATTAGCTCCATCACTAAATCACTTAACTGCAAAGTGACTTTCTTTCCCACGTATTGCCTTTTTCAGGAGCTGTCGACGGGGAAGACGATTGGAGCTGGTAGAATGCATGATGGTCTTTATCACCTAGAGAGCACGGTGACTCCACATAATAAGACAGGATTGGTGACTTCTTTCTCAAATAAAGCAGTAGATGAACTACAACTACATCATCGTAGACTTGGGCTTCTATCTTTTCCAGTTTTAGCAAAATTGTTTCCTTCTCTCTATCGCTTGTGTAATAAAGACCAACTAGTCTGTGATGCATGTGATTTTGCCAAATACACTCGAAATGTTTATCCTTATTCGGGTAATCGGAGTAATAAAGTATTTTATATTGTTCATAGTGATGTTTGGGGTCCTTGTCGGACTACTACTACTACTGGACATCATTGGTTTGTTACATTTATTGATTGTTTTAGCTGTATGACTTAGGTATACCTCCTCAAACATAAAGATGAAGTCTTTCGGTGCTTCAGAGAGTTTCACATAATGGTTGATACACAATTTAATGCAAAAGTTCAAATCCTTCGTTCAGATAATGGTATTGAATACACCCACAGGGAATTTCGAGACTATCTGGTAGCACATGGTATTATTTATCAAACAACGTGTGTTAATACACCAGCTCAGAATGGAGTAGCAGAGAGAAAAAATTGTAATCTGTTGGAGGTCACACAATCTTTTCTTTTTTTAATGAATGTACCGAAGTACCTATGGGGAGAAGCCGTTCTAACAACTTGTCATTTGATCAATCGGATGCCTCTTCGTATTTTGGACTACCGGTTGCCCTCGGAGTGTCTTCTTGGAACTGCTAAGTTTAATGTGCCTCCACGAGTCTTCGGTTGTGTCTGCTTCGTTCGAGATCATCATCCTTCACTTGACAAATTAGACTCCCGCTCTCTCAAGTGTGTTTTTCTTGGATATTTGTCCACACAAAAAGGATATAAGTGTTATTATCCTCCTGAGCGGAGGTTATTAATTTGTCAATATGGACGTCGCCTTTCGAGAGACTGGTGCCTACTTTTCTCCATCTTCAGATTCTATACCAGCCTCAAAGGTAGATGATTTTCTCTCTTCTGACATATTCGGGTGGACTCACCATGAGGGGGAGATAGTGCCTCAGTTTATTCATGGACAAGATATCTAGGAACCAGTGCAAAATGAGCAACCTGATGATTTAATTCAGGAGGAGGAACATGAGCTAATTCACTCATTTGACGGTAACATCTCTCCTACTTCTTACTCCACTTTAAATATTCCCATTGCTCTTCGGAAGGGTACTCGCCCCTCTGTTCCTCTTTCTCGTTATCGTTATGATATTTCTCAATATGTTTCTTACAATCACTTGTCCTCTGCCTGTAAGTGTTTTGTTTCAGCATTATCCTCTATTTTCATCCCTCTTAATTGGAAGGTTGCTATGGCGGACCCTAAGTGGAAAGAAGTGATGATGGAAGAAATGAGAGCTTTAACAAAAAAAAAAATATATGAGAAATTGTATCTCGGCCTGAAGGAAAGAAACTCGTTGGATGCAAGTGGGTATTCACAGTAAAGCAGACCCCATATGGTAAAGTGGATCGATTTAAAGCCCGATTAGTGGCAAAAGGCTACACTCAAACATATGGCATCGATTATGATGAGACTTTTGCACCTGTGGCAAAGATGAATTCTATTCGTACACTTATTTCGTGTGTTGTGAATTATGGGTGAAAACTTCATCAACTCGATGTAAAAAATGCTTTCCTACATGGAGATCTACAAGAAGAGGTGTACATGGAGATACCACCAGGTTTCAACACTACAGATACAACTGGAATGGTATGTCGCCTTCGACGATAACTATATGGACTGAAACAGTCACCCAGAGCTTGGTTTGATAGGTTCTGTAAAGCA
Organism: Canna indica; assembly: GCA_034359265.1. Taxonomy (NCBI): domain Eukaryota; kingdom Viridiplantae; phylum Streptophyta; class Magnoliopsida; order Zingiberales; family Cannaceae; genus Canna; species Canna indica. Next base: position 22,235,709 of record CP136892.1, read on the forward strand.
GTGATAGCAATGGGGTATACTCAGAGTAATGTTGATCACACTCTTTTCTTCGAACATCATCAAGGGAGGATAGCTTATTGATAGTCTATGTTGATGATATCATTGTCACCGAGGATGATACTGAAGAAACCAAGCGCTTAAAAGATCAATTGGCATAAGCTTTTGAAGTGAAAGATTTGGGAGAACTACGATACTTTCTAGGGATTGAGGTTGCCTATTCTGCTCGTGGCATTTTTTTGTCCCAACGGAAATATGTGTTAGATTTGTTGACTGAGTCACGAATGCTTGGGTGCAAGCCAATAGCAACACCCATTGATCAGAATCACTGCTTCACCACTGATGTTGGTGCACCCGTTGATCAAGAAAGATACCAAAGAATGGTAGGGAAGTTAATACACCTCTCACACACTAGACCAGACATTACCTTTGCTGTGAGTATGGTGAGTAGGTACATGCATGACCCTCGTGAACCTCACATGGACGCTATATATCGAATTCTAAGATATCTCAAGGGTTGTCCAGGACGTGGCTTACTATTCTCCAAACATAATAATTTGATAATTGAAGGATATACAGATGTTGACTGGGCAGGATCAGTAGACGATCGCCGATCTACATCTGGGTATTGCACATTTGTTGGAGGAAATTTAGTTACATGGAGAAGTAAAAAACAAGGAGTTGTAGCCCGTTCTAGCGATGAAGCAGAATATCGTACTATGGCTCAAGGGTTGTGTGAGATTTTATGGTTGAGGAATCTTCTCTTTGAATTGCATTTATGCCCAGAGGGACCTAGTCAATTTTTTTGTGACAACAAGGCTGCTATTGAAATTGCAAACAATCCTGTTCAGCGTGATAGAACTAAATACATTGAACTTGATCGTCACTTCATTAAAGAAAAATTGGAGCAAGGGATAATTTGCATTCCCTTTGTTCGGTCATCTGAGCAGCTTGCTGATGTGTCTACTAAAGGTCTTAATAGGAGTTTATTTCTTTCAGGTATTCACAAGATGGGCTCGTATGACATATATGCACCATCTTGAGGGGGAGTATAGAATAAGTGAGGGGTTATGTGTAATAATATAGAAGTTGAGGGACTTTATTGTAAGTTTTTCCTTTAAATAATATCAAGGGCTGAATCAAGCCCTAACTTTGGAGCTCTTCAATCACAACTCATTCTTTTCTTGCCTCCTCCGGATCACTTTCTCCCATCACCACTTTCCCTTTAGCATTTTCTTGGATTTTCTTAATTTTTTTCTGCAAGATCACTAGACGATCTCCAACTCTCTTCATTTCTGATTAATCTAAATAAACCCGCCCAAGTTGATGGCATACCTCCATTGTTAGTGTTTGCAATCGCTTTCCCTTTATATTATATCTCAGATTTTTTTCCTTCCCGGCCAAGTGCTGCCCATGAACTTTGATGTTTATTTATGCTCTCATCCTCAGCATTATATTTGCCCTTGCTACTATTGCCTTCATTCATCCCTGTATTATCATTAGTTTTACCCTTACTGCCACTGCTTGCATTCATCACTGCTTTATTCCCATTCCCTGATGTGCCCTGACTGAATCTGGCCTTGTCTTCCCTCCTCCGCTCTCTAGCAGATTACCAATCATAGTAGCCTCCTTGAAAAGCTTAGCTCCTAAATTAATCTGCTCAACCTCCTTATTCCCCACAATTTTTTCAACATTACCCTCCTTATTTCCCACAAGTTTATCAACATTACCCTCCTTATTCCCCACAATTTTAACAAGATTACCCTCCTTATTCCCCACAATTTTATCAACATTCAATCCACCATCATTTGAAATAAACAGCGGGTTACAAACCACAACAAAATTATTCCTACTTTCACCAAATTTGAGGCTATTCATACCTGATTTCATCAAATCTCTAGTTTCTTCATTTGAGGTTGTCGGAGAGTACAGTTTTGGACTTGCTGCATCCTTCTTCTTCTCCCCCGGATCCGGCGGCCTTTTTGGCCGCGTTGGACCTCCTATACCCGCGCTGTCGATCAATCGCCAGGAGCTGCTCTCATTTGGTCGCGCCGTCGATCGCCAGGGGCCCTTCTCCTCCATTGGGCGTCTGCTACCATTGGTCGCCTGCTTCATTGCATCTCAAGCCCCGCTGGCCACCGTTTATATCTCCTCAGTCGGTGCTGACGTCTTCTACACACCCTTCTCAAATCGCTCAGTCGCCCAGTCCCCCAAATCGCCCAGTCGGGTCCAGGTAAATTTTAGTTTAGACCAGTATTATCGTTTAGTCATTTGAATATGTACAAGTTGCCTACATCCGTAGTCAATTTAAAATAGAAGCTCGCAATGAAATAGGAGTGGATTAATTTAAGGGAAAATTGACAAATCTAACCCATACTTTGACGAATTAACAAATCTAACTCATCTTTTAATTTGCATCAATTATAACCCGTACTTACGAATTTACATCAATTCTAACCTCCCGTCTACTTGCTGTTAATCGCTCTGTTAGTTGTTGACGTGGCATCCTAGTCCGCAACTTAGTTTATATTTTTTAAATCTGAACTTGTCACGTCACCCTATTTTTTAAAAAAAATTGACAAATTTAACCCATACTTTGACGAAATTAACAAATCTAACCCACCTTTTAATTTGCATCAATTATAATCCGTACTTACGAATTTACATCAATTCTAACCTCCCGTCTACTTGATGTTAATCACCCCGTTAGTTGTTGACGTGGCTTGTGCAGGAGGTGGACCTGGGCCGCCTAATGTACCTCTGGTGCGTCGTCAGGGAGACCTTCCGCATGCACCCGATGGGCCCGTTCATCATCCCCCATGAATCCATGAGGGCCACCAAGGTCATGGGGTACGGCATCCCCACCAAGACGCCAGTGTTCATCAACACACACACGTTGGTGAGGTACACGCGCAACAAGTTTCGATCAGAGTGGCACCTGTTGCCGAGGAAGGGTGAAGGCGAGCAGCAGAGAGTGGAAATAAGCCACAGGCTTGACTTTAAGATCTTGCCCTTCAGTGCCGGGAAGCGAAAGTGCCCCGGCGCACCGTTGGGGATGGTCATGGTGATGGTGGCTCTGGCCACGCACCAATAGGCTGACGTGGCAAGTTCGAATAAAAAAAAATCAACTTCGTTTATATTTTTTTATTCTTTTGGAATAGGCTGACGTGGCAAGTTTAGGTTAAAAAAATATAAACTAAGTTGCTAATTAGGATGCCACGTCAACAACTAACGGCGCGATTAACAGCAAGTAGACGAGAGGTTAGAATTAATGTAATTTCGTCAGTACGGATTATAATTAATGCAAATTAAAAGGTAGGTTAGATTTGTTAATTTCGTCAAAGTATGTGTTAGATTTGTCAATTTACTTTTTAAAATAGGGTGACGTGACAAGTTCAGATTAAAAAAATATAAACTAAGTTGTTGATTAGGATGCCACGTCAGCAACTAACGAGACGATTAACAACAAGTAGACGAGATGTTAGAATTGATGTAAATTCGTAAGTACGGATTATAATTGATGCAAATTAAAAAGTATGTTAGATTTATTAATTTCGTCAAAGTATGAATTAGATTTGTCAATTTTCCCTTAATTTAATTATAATGTATGAATAAGTCAAAATTCAACTATGGGATGCAGCAGTAGGTGAAAAATTTAAATGAAGGAGAGAAGAGTAGCAGGAGGCGCGAGTAGATGTTGAAGATGAAGGGAATTACCAGAATGACCATGTAAATAAATAAGGAATATTAAACTGCTTAATTAAGTAGTTTTTTATTTTTTCCTTTGCAAGTTAAACAGGTTGTGTGTTAATGGGTTTCGAATGTATTCAATGAAACCAGTTAATTACTCACGGTATAAAGATGTTGACCATTTTTGAATTCCTTAATTTTTCACGAAGAATACCAATTACCCGTTCTTCTTCGCGCTCTGTGTTCTTGAGTGAAGCTGGTCTCAATCCAGGCGTTGATCTTCTCATGGTATCATAGCTTATCTATTGATCTCCGATTAATTTCGATTGCTAGATCATCGCACGGATTAAGAAGCTTCGATCTACCCACTGGCAAAGAATCATAGATTTGCGGCAGTCAGTAGATCCGTGGTTGGGGAGTCGTAGTTCTGGCTTGAGAGTGGATCAGTCACCGGAGACACAGAGATTGAAGACATGCCATATGTCCTTGCTGGAAATGATCATCCAAGTATGAATCTGGCATCCGTTCAATTAACTGGTCACGAAAATTACTTGACCTGGAAGAAGTTGATGATGATATCGTTGTCGGCCAAAAACAAGGTCGGGTTCATAAATTCAGATACAGGCAGTAGAAACGCTGCAATGATATGGTCTAATCATGGATCCTATAGTCAATTTCACCTAGCCTGTGCACTAGTGTAATTTATGCAGAAACAACGTCTGGAATGTGGAGAGATCTTGAAGACAGGTTCGGAAGAGGAAACAACCTAGGACTTTGATATGAAAATGCAAATTTACACTAACATGTAAGGAAATTTGACAATTTCAACCTATTACACTAAATGATGTTTTCATGGGGTTAGACAATTCTTGATGGGGTTAAATGATGTTTTCATGGGAATTAGAGGTCAAATTTTGCTAATAAAGCCTCTCCCAGACATCAACCAAACCTAAGCTATGCTGGAGCAAGAGGAATTGTCGATACAATCTGGAGCCGGTACCAATTCATTTGTTGAAAGTGTAGTATTGAATAGTGTATATCAGAACACAACATGAAGTGGATATAAAGGAAATAAATACAAGATGTTGAGGCCTAACAACAAGCTATTATGTGATTATTGTCAAAGGCAAGGGCATTCGATGGAAAATTGCTATAAACTGGTTGGTTATCCACCTGGCCACAAGCTTCATAAAGGCAACCAGAAGTATATGGAGCACGGTGGATGGCAAATTAATCATGTACACACAGCACGCTCAGGAGAAAATTGTGAAAATAGTAATATAAAATCTATAGATGAAGAAGGAATTGGCAGTAGACTCAAAGGGATATCTGAAGAGCAATACAACACCCTACTTGAGACAATGATGAGCCTGCTGGGGCAAAAGCAGTCTGGTTCTCATATTGTTAACATGACAGGTATAAACTCTAGATACAATGCATTGAACTTATCTAATTTTTGGATTATAGATAGTGGAGCAACTGACCATGTGACAAATGACACAACCTTGCTTGATAACTCTAGTAAACCCAATTCTCATGACAAAATATCCTTACCCACTGGAGATACCAACCATGTGAGTCACTCAGGGACAACTTACCTAAACAAACATCTTAAGCTCAATAATGTACTAGTTGTTCCCTCCTTTCATTTTAACCTTATGTCAATAAGTAGGTTAACCAAGGAAATGAATTGTTTTGTTGAATTTAATCCACGTACGTACCTTTGTCATCCTGGACTTAGTAATGAGCAGAGTTTTGGGGACTGATAGAGAGATAAATGGGTTGTATGTGATGGAGGGAGCTTACAAGCTAGCAGACAATCCCAGAGGTCAACCTAAAGTACTTCTTTCAACATCATTTGATAACCATGCCTTGTGGCATGTTAGACTAGGGCACATGTCAATTTTCAGAATGAAACTTCTTACTAGTAGAATTCCTAAACTAAACAATGTTTCTGAGCTTGTTTGTAATATTTGTCTCTTGCAAAATAGTGTAGAACTCCTTTTATTCCAAGCATGAATAAATCAGAATTTCTATTTGATTTAATTCATTGTGATGTTTGAAGTCCATACAAGGTACCAACCTACAATGATCATAAGTATTTTCTTACTATAGTTGATGACTGCACTAGGAGTTGTTGGACTTATATGTTTTCTTACAAGTCCCATGTACTAAACATCCTCATAGAATTCATTAGACAAGTGCAAACACAATTTTCAAAACTCATAAAGGTCATCCAGAGTGACAATGTGAGTGAATTTTTTAATTCAACTATGCATGAATTTCTCTCCAAACATGATATCGTCCATCAAAGCTCCTGTGTTGAAACACCCTAACAGAATACCATTGTGGAGAGAAAACACGGACATTTACTCCAAGTCACTAGAAGCCTCAAGTTTCAATCTAAGTTACCACGTAAGTTTTGGGGAGATTGTTTACTAATTGCTACCTACCTCATTAACAAGCTACCTAGTCCCATGTTAGGTAACCAAAGCCCTTACAAACTACTCTACCAAAGGGAACATGAAATAAGCCACCTCAGAGTCTTTGGTTGCTTGTGTTACACAAGCACTCTCAAGTGGGGAATAGATAAGCTAGATCCTAGAGCTTGATGAGGAGGTGTACACGACAAGACCTCCAGGTTATGGGAAACCAGATGACAACAGGGTTTGTAAATTACTGAAATCACTATATGGCATCAAACAAGCAGGGAGATAGTGGTATTCCAAGCTGTCAACAAGCATCTTGAAACAAGGTTACAAGCAGTGTGTATCAGATTCATGCTTGTTTGTTAAGAAGAAGAATGATAAAATATCAGTAATCTCTGTATATGTTGATGATATAATCATGATCGGTGATGATTGTGCAAAGATTGATGAAATGAAAAGAAGGTTGAACCAAGAGTTTAAAGTCGGAGATCTAGGCAAGCTGATGTACTTCCTAGGATTAGAAATTCAAAGGACTGGTGCAGGGATACACTTAAGCCAAAGGAACAATATAGATATGCTGAAAGAATAGGGGTTAGAAAATTGTAAGCCTTCCAGTACCCCTATAGAGTATCATGAGAAGAGTGTATCAAAGATTGTAGAGGCTAATGGCCCATTCAATGATATATACTAAGGCTTATAAAAGATTAATAGGGAAACTTCTATATGTGACTATGACAAGGCCAGATATAATGTTTGTTGTAAACCATCTGAGCCAATTTGCAAATGCATCAAATCAGTCACATTACAAGGCAGCATTGAAGATAGTGAGATACTTGAAAGGAGCACCTGGTTTGGGATTGCTCTATTCAACAAAAATGAATGACACAGTTACAGCATATAGTGATGCAGACTAGGGGTGAGCAAAACCTGAACAGACCCAAATAACCCAAAAATTTAATTCGGGCCGGATTATTCGGGTAAGTCGGGTTGGAACGGGTCGGATCTAGTGAAAACCGTATATACTCGACCCGGCCTGAAATGTAGTTAAATATATATTTATGTATATTATAGATTTGTAGGTATAAAAATTGATGTTGGCCTAATGGTTAGATGGTTAGATATGATATTTGGATTATTCAGGTCGGGGCCCGATCTTATTCGGGTTAATCGGGTAGGGCCGGGTGGTGTAGGAGCCTCTTTATTTGGGCTCGGGTTATTCGGGTTAGGTCGGGTCAAAATCTGAACCGACCGATACTCACCCCTAATACAGACTGGGGTGGATGTACAGCTACAAAGAGGTCAGTTACTGGCTACCTAGTTAAGTTGGGGAATTCATTGATAACTTGGAAGTGTAAGAAATAAGCTACTGTGAGTCGTTCTAGTGCAGAAAGTGAACTCAAATCCATGTCGAGTGTCACTGTTGAAGTTTTGAATGTTGGGAATGAGTAATCTTTACTCACCTCCCAATTTCCGAGGAGAGTATTGAAGACAATCAGATGTAGCAGCAGGTGAGAAGTTTAAATGAAGGAAAGAAGAGCAGCAGGAGGCACGAGCAGATGTTGAAGATGAAAGGAATATTACTAGAATGACCATGTAAATAAATAAGGAATATTAAATAGCTTAAGTAGTTTTTTGTCTTTTCCTTTTGCAAATTAAACGGGTTGTGTGTTAATGAGTTTTGAATGTATTCAATGAAACTCGTCAACTACCTTAAAGATGTTGACTAGAGGTGACAATGGGTCGGGCCTGCCCATGGGCGGCACGGACCCGGCCCGGTTCTGGGTCGTGCCTGACCTGGCCCGACTGTGCTCAAGGGGCGGGCTGGGCTCGCCCCCTTGGGCACGTGGGTCGTGCTTGGAACGGCCCAAAAGGGGCCGTGCCGAGCACTACTAGAATTGTCGTCATCACCAATGGCTCAAACCGTGGCTGAACCGTTGGTGATATATATCACGGACGGTGCAAACCGTGGCAAAAGGCCATCATTGATGAGCGCGTCTCAGATAAGTTATGACGGCCGAGCGAGGCCGTCACACGTAATCATCAGCGACAACCGCGTGTGTTGTCGCTGATAAAAAAACATCAGTGACGACTCCAGGAGCTGTCACTGATACTAACCATCAGCCACAGCCCAGTCCTGTCGGTGATACTATTAGCAACCGTGATATTTGGTGCTGCCCAGACTATCCACCATTTACGATAAGCTTTCAGCCACGGCTTAGTGACGGTGAACCGTGGGTAAGCCGTGGCTAAAGGTGTATTCTGTAACCGAAAAAACTGAAATTTTTGTAAATTCCTTTATACAATGATATATCGACTACAAACTATTTTCAATCACATATTACAATCAGAAAATATCATACACATGCATTTGAAACCAAACATATAGGTTTTACATAAATATCATCAATATCAACATCAAACCGGAGGCAAACAATTATCAAAATATTATCTATATACAACCAAGTATCAAAATATAAACAAAATATAATTAATCAAAATCTCACGGCTGCGGTGGAGGCGGTGGAATCGACAACGACTGGGTCGGGAGCGTCGATTAGGTCGAGGAGGACGACGGCTGCGACATCATCGGTAGAAGCCTAGCGTGAGACGCAATCTGAGTGAGGAGTGTCTGTATGTTCTGGATTGTCTGTCTCAACTCGTCATTCGCCCGCCTCTGCTCCTGCATCTCCAGCCTCTGCTGGGTGAGCTCCGACTCCATGGCCGCTATCCGGCTTTGGTCCTAAGCTCGGGATGTCGAGGGCCGCTCACCCGCAGTCGGAGGGGTCAGTGCCCCAAGTGGCCCGAGCAAGACACGTGTATGGCCACTATCTGCAAAGTCATAAACACGGTCGTGCTCCCAGCCACCTGCGGCCTCCCCCCAAGCTCCTGCGTCAAACACCTCCGGTGTCCCTCCATGCTCGATCACAGTCCTCGTGTAAGTTTCCTACACGTGTTTATATTTGAAATATATATAGACCACAAATAAAAATTGTGTAAATCAAATAGACATATATAAACACTTACCATTATGATGGAGGCTCTGCTATCAACGTAGTCCCCCGCTCCTCGTCGACGATGGTGGGTGCGCTCAAACACCTCCATCATCGACGGGCGTTGGACGGTGCCGTCCTCCATCACGCGTGTCTTACATTAGAAAACAAATACATTAGTAGCATTATACACAATATATAATTTAATTAAAAATAATTAAATTATACATACTATACGACGCTCATGAACTGCAAAAGAGATGGAGCCACCTGTGTGGCACGCGCCCATGTCGTCCCCCCCGGACATCCGATTTCTCGACGCAGTCCAGGAGACCGCCTGCCACTCAGGTGTGGCCCACCGTTCAACGAGCTGGTCCCACACATGGTCAGGAATCCACTCGGGTGCGTATCCCCGAGTCTGCCCTATCTGTGTGGCCCCCGGTCGTCTCATCTCGGTCTGACGGGCTAGCTGAAGCAGTCCGTTATAACGAGTGCAGGCAACACGCTCACATGCAGCCTCCACAAAAGTGGTCTGGTCCTCCGGCCATGTATAATGAACTTGCAAAAAAAAATTATATTACCGATGAATATTTAACATTAATATTAATTTAATAAATATACTTACCGTGAACTCTCACAACAATAAATCCATATGCTCATGGGGCACGTGAGACCATGTAGGCCACGCCCCACGCATAAACTTCTGGATCGTCCCCGCTATCGTGCGAGGGACGTCCTCCTGCTCAAATCTGCACAAAATATAAATTCATAATATGATATTTTGAAATAAATAAATTATAAGAAATAATTGATGTATATACTTACCGTCTTCTGCGCACACTAACTACTCTGTGCAGTGCTCCCTCTGGTGGTGGAGGGAGAATTATGTTAGGCCCTCGTGGCCTACGTCTCGAAGACAATGGTCCTGGATCTGCGGAGGGTGGCGGAGGGATGGTAGCCGAAGGTGAAGGGATGGTGACAGATCAGGTGAGGGAACGGTGGACGAATCAGGTGGGGGGATGGTGGCTGGAGGTGGGGGGATGGTGGTGGAAGGCGAAGGGTCAGTGGGTACAAGTGGGGGGATGGTGGTGGAAGGCGAAGGCTTTTTCAATGTGCATGATGTCCAAATTATGCCGAATCAGTAATGAACTCTAATACGGTAATTCCCAAAAGATACTTTTTTTCACCCAGTTATGTGTTTGACCAAAGCATGAAATTCTTACATTCCGACCAAAAGTAATCTCTGGAAGCAATTGAACACGTGCTAACATCTGTTCACCAGACAACATCGGTGGTGGCTCATCTCTTTCGACTCTACCCTTGATAAATTTATCTTGATTCTTTCGATACTGATGGTTAGATGGTAGGAACTGGCGATGATAATCAAAGAAGTAAATTTTCCAACCATTCTCAAGACTGAAGGATTTTGAGTGTTCCATGCAATACAGGCAAGAGAGTTGTCCATGCGTGCTCCAACCAGACAACATGCCATAGGCCGGGAAATCATTGATTGTCCACAATATAGCAGCTCGTAAAGTGAAGTTTTGCTTCCGGTGATAATCATAAGTGACAACTCCTTCAGCCCACAATATTTTGAGTACATCAATTAGGGGACGGAGAAACACGTCAATTTCTCTGCGAGGACCCCTAGGATCCGGAATAATCATCGAAAGATAGATAAATTCATCTTTCATACACATTGAGGGCGACAAATTAATTATAAACTGTTAACAACACTGGCCATATTGAATACGGAGTTGTTGAATTACCAAACGGATTAAAATCATCTGTGCATAATCCCAACTTGATATTTCTAGCCTCCCCAGTAAATAATGGATAACACCTATTCAAATGTTTTCATGCTTCACTGTCGGATGGATGAGTCATTATTGTATCATCACGACTTCTTGCATGCCAACTTATATAGGGGCAGTCTTTTCCGACATAAATAACCTTTGAAGTCTCAGTGTCAATGGAAAATACCGAAGCACCTTAAAAGAGATATTTTTTTGTCGGACCGATTTCTTCTCCTTGTAACGAGGATGTTCACATACCGGGCATTGCTCTAACTGTGCATTTTTTTATAATATAAAATGCAGTTATTTGGGCACACGTGTATCTTTTCGTACCCAAGCCCTAATTTCCTCATCAACTTTGTTGTCTTATAAAAGGTTGGCTCAAACTTGTTATTTGGAGGTAGCATACCATTAATAAAGCCTGCAATCCGATCAAACGCAACCCCGCTGATATTACAATCGAACTTGATGTTCAGGAGTTGTGTTATTACCGAAAATCTTGTATAATTAGGACAATTCTCATACAAATTGTCGAGTCACACGAATTATCAGGCCTACACCGCATGGCTTGGCCCGACCGATAACGGCCCGGGCACGATAAGAATCGGCCCGAGCCCGATTTTATTGTGTCGGGCCAAGCAAAAAAATACCAGCTCTATTTTCAAGGGTGGATGTGGGAGGATAATTTTAATGAAAAAACTTTTTTAGCCTTCTATGCACATTTATATATAAAATAATAATTAACTTGTTGATATCCATTAATAATTTATTAAAAATAATTAACTAGAACAAAAAACATAAATTTTAATAACCAAAATTTGAAAATTACTAATAAATATTAAAAATAGAAAAAAATTAAAAATCATGTACAAATTAAATAAATTTAAAAAAATAAGAGAAATTTTTCGATTTCTTAGCGAGTAAAATAATATTTTTGATGATATTAAAATATTCTAAATTTTTGATGGAATAAAGATTTTAAGAGTTTAGTAAAATTTGACGGAGTTTCTAATCCCTTCAAATACATTCCCCTCCATCTCTTCCTTTACTGTTTCTCTCTATCTCTATCTATTCCACGGTTCAAATAAAGCATAAAAGTTTAATCAGTAAGGCATTGATGGGTTAACCTAACAAAAAGACTTTTATGTTATTTTTGAGTGTTTTTTCTCCATTTATTTCTTTTACAATATAACGCTGCATTAATCACAGAGAAGTTGACCTAAACTACCTTTCATTTATCTCATGTGCAATTTAGTAAATTGAATTTACTAGGAAAAGATTCTAAACTTCTAGAAAACCCCCTCAAATGACAATGGTCCTAAACTTCTCCCAACACATTTAAAAACCGATAACAAGTCATTTTTAATATTAAAAGAAAAGAAAAGAAAAGAAAAGAAAAAGATGACGAGGGATGAAGTCACCCCAAAATCCCACTTTTCATTTTTAAATACAATTATCCCAAACAGCAATCTCACAGCGGCTGCCATACAAAACTATTTTTATTTGAAAAATATATCACGTCAACAACTTTTACCGTCTATCACTGCGGTCCGGATGATCGAGACCGTCCATTTGAAGTAGCGAACAAACTGCGCTCCCGTGAACCCCGATCCCGACATGGGCCTTGCGGGCCCCACAGCGCCGCGGCCAGCACGTCGTCGAATCCGCGGGGGGTCCCACCCTTCTTAATGAAAGTTAAAACTGTGCTGCCAGGGCGTCGTCGACTCCGCGGGTGGGTCCCGAATCTCCTTAATTAAAGTCAAACTTTGCCATCTCCATTTTGCGTTTTGGTCCTCCGATCCGTTGAAAATCCGAATGAGAACCCAGACGATGTGAAAGTGAAATATTGTGGATTTCCACCGCAATTAATCCGAGTATTGAATTCCTTCATCTGAGCCTTAATTGAGCCAAAAATAGATAGTCTCAATTACCCAACAAAAGTTGCAAAAATTTCATCATTTCTTTCTTTTTTAAATATGATCCTCATATTATTTTCTTAAAAACTAAAACTTTATCCTGTGTAAACTAACAAAAGTTAATTGTAGGATATCGTGTATTTTCCATGATATTCGAATATTATACACTATCATGTATAGGACTAGTTCCTAAGTTTTGGACCTAGATCTTCCCCTGATGGGACATGGAACCAGATCTTATCCGAAACCAATGGTGTAGTATAGATTTCGAATATCATATTGGAATATGTAAATGACAAAATTCAGGGTACAGATTCTGAGTACTCTATTAGAACTTGTTCATTTACAGGTTCCAGGATGCATGTTCATGGTACCATGTTGGAACATGTATTTGTAATTTATAAATGAACATATTTCTGAGTACAGGTTCTGGATACTGATTCCGATTTTGAGTACCCGGTGTGTTGGACTCATAATCAGAATCATTTTTTAATCGGTTTCTTAAGTATTATATCTCCTAATTCGGATCTACTCGGGATCTACCCGATCGGGTAGGTTCTAATTAGTTCTGAGTATATTTTTCGATTTCTGGGTACCCGAAGTGTTGGACTCATAATCAGAATTGAGTTTAATCGATTCCTTAAGTGTTATCTCGGATCCTAATTCGGATCTATTCAGGACCTACCTGATCAGGTAGGTTCCAATTAATTTCGAGTCTATTTGGTATTCATGCATATCCCTAGTTAATTGGACTCTTTTACCAGAAGAACATCTGAACCCGACTTGACGGTCGAGAAAAAAAAGTTAAAAATGATGAAAACTAGCATATTATCTAGGGCTGTCCACTGTTCGGTTCAACCCGAACCGAACCGAAAAACCGAACCGAAATTTTTGGTTCGGTTCGGTTTCAACCATTGTAGGTTCGGTTCTTTGACCCGAACCGAACCGAAATTTATATTTCGGTTCGGATTCGGTTCCCGGAATTCGGGAACCGACCCGAACCGAAAACCGAATTAATTAAAAAATATATATATATTTTAAATTTTTAACTGAATTAAGTAAATAAGTATTAAATAATTATTTTTAATTTTTAATTTTTAATCAAATTAATTAAAAATTCGATTTTCGGGTTGAAAACCGAACCGAACCGAATTATTTCGGTTCGGGTTAAATCGGGTTAGGAAATGTTCGGTTCGGGTTCGGGTTCCGGTTTGGGTAAAGAAAAAATTTCGATTTGGCCAAATTCGGTTTGGTTCGGTTCGGTTCGAACCGAATGGACAGCCCTAATATTATCTTTCAATGTAAAATATCTATTATTTATTAAATAATTTATATTATATTTTGCAAAGCTTTTCAACATTAGAATTATTCTAGATAATAAATAGAAAGGAATTTAAACCATTGTAAAAAAGTAAAACAAGATTGCCACAAAATAGTATTTTTTTGGTAAATTACGAAAACAACAACTGAGTTTGGTTGGATGCCCTCGAATCTTCTATCTTGTACGGTAAGTATTATCTACTTGTTTTATGGGCCGTTTGGGTAAAAAGTTTAATTATGGGATGTGTCTGTTAAATTGCCACTGAGAAAGTAGACCTTCTATAAAGCGTACATCTTACTGCCTCCCGACTATGATGATCTGATCCCCTCGTCTTCCTCCACGGCAACGTTCGTTCTGCCTCTCCAATGGCGCGAAGAATCGCATTACGTCATCCCCTCCTCCTCTTGCTCGCTGTACTCCCCCTCCTCCTCTTGCTCTCCGCCGGACGCTCCGCCGGCGCTCGCTCGATTTCCTTGCTGGCGGACGAGACGGCCGCCAATCTGCTCCTCTCCGATGGGGTCTCCGATGGTGTCTCTGGATCCGAAACCCTACTCCTGCAGCGCCCGCGGAGCTCCCGGCTCTTTGCTGCGGAGCAGTGCGAGCAGACGTACGGATTCCTCCCCTGCACTACCACGGTGGTCGGGAACTTGTTCCTCGTCATCGCCTACGGGTTTCTGATGTACAAGGCGGCAACGTACCTCTCCGCGGGTAGTGAACTTCTCCTGGAGATTTTGGGCCCTGGGATTGTAGGCGGGCTCTTCCTCCCGATTCTTGGAGCTCTCCCTGACGCCATGCTTATTCTTGGTACACTTTTCTGTTTCACCTAGTGAAAATGTGATTTTTATTCCTCTGATCTTGCCGCCCCTTGTTTCGTTCTGTGCGAATACTGATTGAAACTTTCCTTCTTCAACCAACACATGGATTTGGTCGATTTCGATGCGATTTATTGTATATACCAAATCCAGCGAACGGTTATTTAAAAAAAATCCTGCCCAATTGTCCTGCTCTTCTCTCTACTTTGGTTTGCATACATTTTTTACCTTCATTCATCGCCCTGTAGACTGTAGTGGCGATTTAACTTCTGCCCTCCTTAATGGTGTTCTTGGTGGTGTCTTTTTGTTTTCTTTTTGGGATTGACTCGATTTGCGGATCTTAGTTTGTGTATGTTCAAATTGGGTAGAACCGTAGTTTTGCTTTAGGTAGGTTGTGGACAATTGGAAACTGGATGGACTTTTCCCTTATGTCGTTTCCTGAGTTGACCATCCTGTGACGGAAAGAAAGTATGGTAGTGTTGTTGAGTGGTCGCTATTGGTGTCAGCCCAACTGCCCAAGTATTAAGGAGCAATACGCCATACAAGTAGCAAGGATTGGCTCTGATTTTGAATTACTGGTTGATAACTAAGATAAACACGACACATATATATATTGCTAAGTGAGGAAATATATGGGACGTTAAATTTTCGATCCAAGTTTTTATTCTATTCACGTTGTTGTAGGAAGTGAAATTCTAAAAGCTGTGAAGTGACTTTTATCAGAATGCAGAATTAGCAACAATATTGATTCAAAACCATGTCAGGTCAGAAGTAGACTTGATTATAAATACAAGATGTCCTAAGCCTTGTAATGATGTCAAATTGTTTTTTCAATGTCCATGTATGTGGAGAGCCGACCTGACCCTTTTTGCCTAGATAGAAGAGTACCAACGACAACAAGCTGTCAATTTCTAAGGAAAATGAATGACTGAAGAGGGATGGGGTGCTATTGATGAAGTATGCTCAACGGGGTTCTTTGGCAAAGCTAGGGCTCCATTCACCACATGAACCCTTCAGTCCTTAAAAAGTAAAGCACCTAGGATTTACATGAGATTTTTATTAGATGCCTAAGTTAGTTTAAGACTTAAGAATAGGGGTGAGCAAAAATACTCGAAAATTTGGTTAATCAGAAAACAGGCTTGGTTCAAAACTGAACCGAATTTTTCGGTTAACCGGTCCAACGGTTTAAGTTTTTATTTTCTAAATTTTCGGTTTTCAGTTTCGGTTTCCGTTTTTGAGTACCGGTTAACCGTTAGTCCACGGTTAACCGGTTCATATATATAATATTTTAATTTTTACATCCATAATTATATATATATTTTCTCTCTAAAACTTATATAAAGTAATACATTGAATTATATTTCATTCTCAAAAATTTGACCAATCATATATATTCTTTAATTATGAATAAATATTATGATACACAAGTCTCGAAAATATTATAATACATATTTTTACTAAACAAAGATTTGAATTTCATGTTGAAGATATCCAATTCAAGAATTGTTTGTGAGGATGTTATTTCTTTTACTTTTTATTTATAAGTATTATGTTTGATTTGTATTTTTTATTTTGAAGTACTTTTAACAATTGAAATGGACTTTGCAATTTGTATTATTTTATTATTTTTACAGGTTAAAAATTTTATTGGTTAATCGAAAATTATTAATTAATGGAACCACAAAAATCGAAACTGAAGTACCGGTTAACCGAAGTTAATGGACCCGTACCGGTTTATAGTTAATGATTTTGAAAAACTGACGTTAATGGACCGGTTTAAAAATTTGTTAATTGACTGGTTAACCGGTCCATGCTCACCCCTACTTAGACCTAATCACTTGCCGAGGTGCTTATGATGGCCAACTAGGCTATAGGATTAGGGATCGTGACAATTTTAGTACGGACTCCCTAACCAGGTGGTCCAGTGGTATGTGCCAACTAGATTGGCATAGGATGGCCTCTGTAGTTTCATGCCTGATGCCATATGCCTGCTGGGTGGGTGCTTTGGCAGGTAGCTCTCCTCTATTACTACAGGGTGGGCAAAAAACTTGGTTGACCCAACTCAAACCGTGAACCCAACCCAACCCACACATGAAAATTTATGTTTTGGATTCAGCTATTTTTAAAATTTTCGGATTTGGGTAATTGGGTTCAGGTTCAAGTTTTAGTAATGAACACCTGTTTGCCTCCACTCGACCAAAAATAATCCCTAACTATTATATGACCCGAGTCACCCGACCCCACTCGATCTCAAATTAATTAATTAAAAGAACCATAAGTATATGACCTGACCAAAATAATCCAGCATGATGAGAGAAAAACATATGACCCAACCCAAACTTCACCAAAATTCTACTAGTTTGCAATGCCAAAACAACTTAGGATCAGACCTGAAATTGATGCGATCAGAACTAGGTGGGGCCAGATTTTCATAAATTGTTTTGGGTTTAAAAAATTCGACCTGATATTTCAGGTTGATTGAATTTGGGCTGAAACCTGACCTGACCTGATCTCATCCTTACTTATCACATTTTTTTTTTGGAGAAACATCCTTACTTATCACATTGCTTAAGATTCAGAAATCACAATGTCATTGATGAAAAATGACAAGCAACTTATTGATTCAATACTAGTTGGTTCTATATTTTGGCTACAAGATACAACATATATTGTCTTTTTTGGAGAAATCAGAGATATATACATATATTTGGTGGCTACCGTCTGCTATGCAGTAGTTATTCATCCTGCCTTTTGCTTTTCTTGTGAGTCTAAAGGATTTCACTTGATAGATTATACAAAGATAAAGATTAACAGTGTATCTAAAAACAAAGTCATCTTTTTTAGAGTATTTGGCGTATGTCTGTTTTACTTCTTCACAATATTTAACTTTTTCAAAATTCTATCTTCAGCTATTTCCAAATCCAGACTTAATAAGAACTGAAACCGAAACATATTTTACTCCGCCAAATTTCGATCAAGCATTGAGAAGAATGAACATTCCAAGTTACTTGAACAACTAATTATATGTTATCAATTAAAGTTTGAAACTAGTGCATTAATAATCCACGACTATTGCTGGAAGATAGGCACATTGCACAAAAGAATAAATTGTTACAGGAGAATTTTTAGTAGGCGTAGCAAGCAATTGTGTATGCTTCTCATCATTGAAAACTCCTATGATGTGGTAATGGTTACCTAAATTACATTCAGTGAAAGCTTTAGATACGAGAGTTGCCTTAAAGAAATGTTTGACACTGGGGAGACAGCAAATTGAACGCATATATGTTGTGTTCCATGATTCTGAATCTCTGTGCTAAGCCAAATATGAGTCTCTTCGGAAAATGTCTAATCAGGTTTTGAAATATTCACCAATATCAAAAAAATCATCACTTTTAGCACTTCTCTAATTTAATTGAAGATTCAATCTCACCATACTCTAAACATATTGCAGTATCTGGTCTTTCTGGGGGTAAAGAAACAGCTCAAGAACAAGTACTGATTGGAATGGGTTTACTTGCTGGATCTACCGTGATGCTGCTCACAGTACTCTGGGGATCTTGTGTTATCGTTGGAAAATGTGACTTCTCAGAGAATTTAACTTCAATTGATTCACAGGATACAAAAGGCTTCAGTCTATTCGGTTAGTGTCTTCTGATTTTTTGTTTTACAGTTATTTTGGTCTTGTTCTCTGGTGTAGGTGTTTTTTATTGTTTGTAACAAAGGTTCAACTGTTAATACATTCTGAGAGCCCTAATTTGAAATGCTAACAAATTATACCTATTTTATCATTTACATTGTTGAGATGAGTAATTTTCATATGGTGTATTCAAAGAAAAGAGTTTAACTGAATTCCATCTTCTGTAGCTAACAAATTAGAGAACTTGGATTAATTGGAATCAAGAATAGAACATATTTGGATGGTCCCCTGTTATGCATCCTGAACATGTCCAATTTCCTAGCTTGTTTGCGAATTTTGAATTTTAGCTGATTTGTTGTATTGGTTTTTTTATCTGTTAACCACTTCTAGTATGTAAAACACTAAAAAGGATATCGTCAAACTACAGTCATGACAATTTTTAATTTAACATTTGTATGACTTTTTTTTTTACTGCAATCTGATCTTTCTTGTGTACTGATTGTAGATGATGACGGTATGACACTCATTGGAAAATAGTTTCAAAATAATTTGTAGAAACAAAAATAATAATTGAGAACTTCTAAAAATAATTTCAAAAGGATGAGATAGAATATTTAGGCACCTCTTGTTCAAGGTGTACTTTTATGTGCACTAAACTTGCCCCTTTCTTACATATGATCTACATACAGGATGATCCCAATTTGTCACTACCTATTGTGTCATGCCTGACTACCTTTTCCAGTCTCCAACAGTTACATTACTGTACTTGTTATGGGTCAAACATCTAATGAACAAGGTCAACCTGATTCTTGTCTGTCTTCAGCTACTCTGGTCCAATGGTTTAAATAAAAGTGGCTGTTCTAAAATTTAAAAATTACAGATTTTTAATTAGGTTTGTGCGCAACATTGGCATGTCCAGCAGCCCAGGTAAACCCATGCTTTCATTGTGAACACTGAACATGCATGATGGTCACTTTGTTAGGGCAAGACAAACAAATCACCCAGTGAGGGACAAAGTTGTAATAAATTCAAGTCGAGTGGAGAAGGCAAGATCATAAACAAAGACACAAAAAACTTTATGTAGTTTGGTATGGATTAGTTACACCCACAACCAAGTGGACCCTGTTGAGTACTTGCATGTCCAGTACATACACCTCCTGAGCTTCTTAATTCCATTATTTATCTTCTCTATAGTCCATGCAAACAAGTGGATTCAGGTTCTACAAAAACCCCTTTTTATAATATTAGATGACATATTGCATAAACTTCTTTGCCTATATCCTGCAGTTACTATATGTAATAATTAGTGATTCCATTTTAGATGATAAAGTCCAATATTCTTACATTCATCAACTTTAAAGTTTATATTTTAAATTTAAAGTTCTGTTCTGCTTTGTACTGATTGTTGTACTTCCTGTACACTTGAAGGCTGTGGTATTACTACTGACATTCAGACCAGCTATGCTGCACGGATCATGGCCATATCCATTATCCCATTTGTAATTGTGCAGCTGCCAAGAATTTTCAATTTTCCTTCTGGGCAACGTCTAGCAGTCTTGGTTTCTCTCATCGTTGCAACCGGTCTCTTGGTTTCTTATTGTATTTACCAGGTAAACAAAAGTTGTGAATGTAAATTTTTTATTCTAACATAACTAGCTTATTCACCAGTTGTCATTTGTCTGGTCCTCTGAAGTATGTTTTTGCCCAGAAAAAGGA
The DNA here is from genome assembly GCA_034359265.1 of Canna indica. Lineage (NCBI taxonomy): Eukaryota > Viridiplantae > Streptophyta > Magnoliopsida > Zingiberales > Cannaceae > Canna > Canna indica. The sequence goes on from CP136892.1 coordinate 22,256,013, forward strand.
CTCTAATTAGTAAATCAAATGTTCAAGTCCTAAAACCACACTCAATTATTGTGCCTACCTTGCAGGGTGTAACATTGTTTGAGTAATTTTTATGGTGGTCAAAGTTTGATATATATTTATTTCTTTTCTTTTTTTACACTCCTTGATCATGAAAAACTGAAATTATAAATTCAACTAATCATTTTTGCACAAATGAGCGCACTATGATTTTCTAGGTTGATATCTCTTTAAATAAAGGTGTTTCTTCACATTAGTGATACTCGACTAATTTGATAATTGCACAATATACCCTCCTGAAAATGTCTCAAAATGTGCGTGATAATGACATTTAGGGGAACATTCCATATGCTGGTTTTTTATTTCCATATCATAGGAATTGAAGGAAATGAACATCGTGCTTTTGAAATCCTTGGTCAATGCGATTCATTGGATTTTAATTCTCAAGTCACCAGTCTTTTTCCTTATGGAGGTGATTAGCAAAGGCTAATTTTCTAACTTTATTGTGGGTTGGGCTTCGTAACAATAAAAGACTACCAGTAAGAATGAAAACTTTCAGGAGTTAAATTCTCATATAATTCTAAATATTTTTCAAAAGCTAGGTTTCTAATTCCAAGGAATATTCCTGGGTTAGATCTTCTCTTGGGATTTTAAACCCAGCTATTGATTGAAAATCAAATTCTTTCTTGATGATTTTATTTGGTTGAATTCTACTTTTTATTATATGTATATTTCATTGTTTTTTATGATGATTTCAGACTTTCAGTTAATGCAAGAGATAATTTTTTTTTTAACATTCATGTGCATTATGAGCCAGGTGTTTCAGCCATGGATCCAGAAGCGAAGACTAGCTTATGCAAAGCACAAGCATGTAATTTCAGGAATTCTAAGACATGCTCAGATGCAGTCCCTTGGAAAGCTCATGGATGATGCTGGCAACCCTAACATTGGCATTCTTAAAAAGTTTGTAGTTATTCTCTATATGATTGATTATTAGGTGTTTAGTTATCATCCTAATCTGTTTCGCCACAGGTTGTTCCACAAACTAGATTCGGATTCAGATGAATCACTATCACGTGCTGAATTAAGAGCGCTTATCATAGGAATCCAAATTGATGAAATAGATTTGGATAAGGAGGATGCTGTAGATAAAATCATGGATGAATTTGATACATCTGGAAATTCTTCTGTTGAAGAAGATGAGTTTGTTGCAGGAATCTCAAAGTGGCTCATCGAGGCTAAACATTCTGTTCCAAATTCTGGCGCTTACTCAAAAAAGTTCATGGATGAATTTCACTTGGTAAGTGTTGTTTCATATCTTTCATAAGGTATTATGATCAACATATTTGCAACACAGATATTCATTTATGGCCTTTCAATTTTATTGCAGAAAACAAAGCATGAACACAATATGCTTACTGATCAGAGTGATGAAGTTGTAGAAAGTGTTGATAATCCCAAGTGGATTTGCTTCAAAGCCATTCTACTTTTACTTCTTGGAACGGGTCTTGCTGCTATTTTTGCCGATCCTCTTGTAGATGCTGTCGACAATTTTTCACTTGCTACAAGTATACCTTCCTTCTTTATATCATTCATTGCGATGCCTCTAGCTACCAACTCCAGTGAGGCTGTGTCAGCAATTATTTTTGCTACCCGAAAGAAGCAAAGAACTTCTTCACTAACCTTCTCTGAGGTTTGTTTTTGTTCCCTTATAAATTGATTTTATCTTTGTAAACAACCATGTTAATTGATGTTTTCTCTTTTGATATACTGTGTTACTACAAGATCAACAATGCACCTCCTTTTCTCAGGTCTGCAAAATAGGTGAAAAATCACCTATTTTGCTTTTTTGTTACTATTTCTGAGATTACAAACCTTTGCTGCTTTCAGGCTATAACATTAGTATCGTAAGCTAAAACATGAAGCCAATGAATCTTCTGATCTTCAAATTGATTAGGGTGAAGAGTCATAATTTAATCTAAATAGTTTACATTCCGCATCTTTGTGAGATTTATGTTGCTACCTCATTCAGCATCTCTTTCCCATAAGTGGTCTAAAAATAGAAACTATGAATCATGATACTGATTTATGAGCAACTTCTCACCTAAAATTTCCTGTGCAGATATATGGAGGGGTGACCATGAACAACACTCTTTGCTTGGCTGTCTTCTTGGCTATCGTTTACATGAGACACTTAACATGGGACTTCTCGGCGGAAGTTCTAATCATTTTGATCGTTTGTGTTGTGATGGGCCTCTTTGCCAGTTTCCATCAGTCATTCCCGCTGTGGACTTGCTTCATTGCGTTCTTGTTATATCCATTGTCTTTGGCACTTGTCTATGCCCTTGACTTTCTCTTTGGTTGGTCATAGAGCAGTAGTTCGCCACTTGAACCAAGTTCTTCATGTTGAGGAATACTAGAATTTAATTCTTATATACAGCTTTCTTAATTTTGCACTTTTGTGCTATCTAGTGCTGATGATATCTTTAACCCCCCATGGCTTTGGGTTCTCTACATTGATTATACCCTTGTAGTCGCTTTCAGTTGTTAAATTGTTAAAAGAATAAAAGTGAGAGACTTGGATATTGTTGTGATCAGCTGAAAAACCTAATTGATTCTATAATGAAGCAGTGGTTCATGCAAGCAAGTTTGATTCAATTTTGTGATAATACTTTTCATTCACTAGTTTGGTTTATACGTGACAATGAAATATACTTCTTTCAAATCATTCTTACCAGAATTATAATTCATTAATCATATTTTTTATGGGATTAACTGCATGAATACCATGTATAATTTATTGGACATCAAGTCCCTGTTGACTCATTCTTTCTCTCTCTTTGGCAGTAGTAGAGAGAAATTTTAGGACTTAGGAGACTTGAAGTGCCTGGTAATATTAGCATGCATTTCAAGTCTTCTAAAATGGTGTTGGAAGTTATGAAGAAACAAAAAAGCCATCTTTAAAGGAAAACCAGTCTCGATAAACATTGATAGAGCCAGAAATCACTCATATCCAGTGACTATATTGCAAGACAAGGGCTATGCATGGGTTGCAAACTTGTATGGGCGAGGAGGCATTTGCATGTGGATGAGGCTGACATTAGAGATAGTAGCAAATCAGATATAACGTAGATGCTATATTATATGCATTCGTATATCATATTAATTAAAAATAATAAAATAATGTATTTAATAAAGAATCAATTGGGTAAAATGGTAATTAATAAGTTATAATATATGTGGTGTAAAATAATACATAAGTTATAATATATGGGGTAAAAAATGAGTCATATATCAATATATATGAATAATTGAGTGGAGATAAGAATTGAATATGGTGCATATATGTGTTTATATCTACATTCACGCAAATAAGAATATTTTACATCCATATCCACGTGCATATGAATCATATCCATTTTTTCAGAAAAATAATAATTGACTCGTGCAGTGCGAATGCGGGTAATATCTAACGAATGTAGGTAAAATTTTCATCCCGGACCGAGGTGCGAAGATAACAATGTGATGTGGTGTGAACATGAGCATGAAAGAATTTAAATAATGCTGGAAGAGGAGAATGGAACGATTACTTTATCAATTTTAAGCCTTGGGTAATAGGCAACATCATGATCGAAACATTTATAAGCCTTGGTAAGAGGCATTTTCATGTTTTTAAAAATGGAATGTGTGTATGGCCGCTTGGTCTCGCTCATTCTTAAAAAAAATATTATGAAAAAATAATATACATTTTGCCAAAAGTTTGATACAATCAAGCATAAAAATATTACAAAATTGAATACAACTAAAAAATTTGAAGTTCTTGCTAGAGGTGGCAATGAGTCGTGCCTGACATGGCACGACGCCTCAAAGGGGAGGCCCAGCCTGGGCCTGAGCTCGCCCCTTCGGGCTCGGGTTGGGCTCGGGGCGGCCCGAAATATTAAAAATAAAAATTATAAAGGCGGGTGGAAAGACTCAAAATACCAACCTTTAGCTTCATTTGGTGGTGAACTAACCACCACACCAAAGCTCTTTATATGTATATGTATAATATCACTGAGTAAAGTACCTACTGCTCATACTCGGCACAGAATACTAGACTAAACCTAGGTGCAGACCAGGCTAGACCTGGGTGGCGCCAGGCCTAGCATGCAGGTGCAGGGGGCAGGCCTGGGGCAGTGCTGCGCTTGGCACGGCCCACGTGCCCAAAGGGTGAGCCCAGCCCACCCCTTGGGCACATACGGGCCGTGCTCAACCCGACCCAAAATTCTTTGGGTCGGGTCAGGCACGACCCAGAGTCGGGTTAGGCCCGTGTTGCCCACGGGCAGGCCCGGCCCATTGCCACCTCTAGTTCTTGCTGCGTAAAATAATACTATTCCTATTTCTTGAAAACATCTGAAAGTTGCACTTGCTTTTAACTACTTTCTGAAATATAAAAATGAGAAATAAAAATGGAACTTGCATTTAGTTTTGCAATAAATCGTCTACTAGAAACTTATACTCCATGCTGGCTTGCATCACTGCAATTTATGTCAAGGATACTCACGTTTTCAGTTCTATTCTCGCCGATAAAAATAATTTGTAGCAAATATTCAAGGAATCTATTTTGATTTAAAATTATTTTTTATCGTGCATGAGTGAGCTACAATAAACAAATAAAGGGATAACGTATAAAATTGTCCCCCAAATATTTTTCGTTATCAAATCTGTTCCTGTCGTCACGTACCTAGCTGGCATAACGTCGTTAGTTCCGTCTTATGTGGCAAACCAAAATTTGACATGGTCAGATTAATGCCACCTCGTATCAGTGAATCGAAATGTGATGTGGGACAACTAATTCTACATCATATTTTTGTTAATCCACTTTTAAATATAACACCCGAATTTAAATCCTAACCAGCGATTCCCCCAATTTTCGCCTAAGCGACAAAGATGAGACTAACGAAGAACTCCTTGGGATGGAGGCGAGCGGTGAAGACGATTGTAAAGCCAAAGAAATTCAGGAAACACAAGCCTCTACCACTTTCACCTTTCGAACTGCATGTGGAGGATTATAAGTTCTGCTTCCTTGTAGTATGTTTAGGGTTTTTTGTGAGCTTTGATTTTTGTAATCTGTTTAGAGTTTTTTGCAATCTTTGTTTTTTGTCATCTGCTTAGGATTTTAATCCGATTACTAAGGGTTTCTTTGAATGTTCAATGTTGTCATGTAGCTTGAAATTTGAATTTTGAAAGATTTTTTTGAATGTTCAATGCTGTAATGTAACTTGAAATTTGAATTTTGAAAGGGTTTTTAATGTTCAATGCTGTAATGTAGCTTGAAATTTGAATTTTGAAATGGTTTTTTTGAATGTTCATATAATATAGCTTCAAATTTGAATTTTGGAAGATTTTGTTCAATGCATGCTACTAGCGTATTTAGCTTGAATAGTTGAATGTTTTTAATAGGTGATTTGGATAAGTCTTCTACCGTTGAGCTGCACCATGGAGGTTGTTTTATAGGGGAGGAGATTTTGAATTATGTTGGGGTGACAATGTACACAATGTCAAATTGTGAGTTGGATATGTGGTCTTTATAAGAGTTGATAGTTGTTTTAAAGAAGCTTGGATATAAGGGGATCACTAAGTTATACTTTCGTAGACCTGGACAGTCTTTAGAGGTAGGATTAGAAGATATTTTGTCTGATGAAGATGCAACTATGTTGGCTAAAGCTGCTTTGAGTATACGTACCTGAAAAGAAAGTTAAAGTTTATGTAATTAGTAGAGATGGTGAAGACAGTTTACATGTTGGTGGGGATGGTGAAGATAGTGCTAATATTGTTGGTGAACACAGTGCTAATGTTGGTGAACACAGTGTTAATGTTGGTATAGATGAGTCCAATGCTAATGCTAATGCTAATGCTAGTGACGATGAAGATTCAAGTGATGGTGATGATGATGATGTAGATTTTTACATTGCAAGTAATGTCCACTTTAGTGGTTCTGATGATGAAAGTGATGATGATCACTTTGCTGATTATGTGGATGATCTGCCTCCCAATCTAGATGCACTATCCCAAGATGTTGGGGATTCACATGTAGTCCCACCACTAACTGAACATGTTTCTGAACCTCCACATTCTAGTGTTGGTGAAAATGAAGAGATGGCTTTTGATGCTGAATCTGAGCAATTGCATTCATATGATGAGAGTTCTGATGTTGATGTTGATGCTGAGGGACCAAAGGTAAAGACTCGCAGATACAATGCTAATGAGATGGGTCTTAATTTTAGTTTTAAGCTAGGTATGTAGTTTACATCAACTGAAGAGTTCAAAAATGCAATTAGAGAGTATGCATGTTTGAATGGCAGGGGGTTAAAATTTAAGAGAAATGACAGTAAGAGATGTAGAGTGGTTTGTGTAGATGGTTGTCCTTGGGTCTGCTTGTGTAGTAGAGTTGGAAAGAATGACATGTATCCGATAAATACATTAAAGGATAGACACAATTACTATAGAGTGCATAAGGAAATAATGGCTAATAGGAAATGAGTTGCAGGAATGTTGTTAGATACATTGAATGTCAATAAGAATATCAACTTAAGGGGATGTATAGAGAACATCAGACAGAGTTACTTTGTTGACATTTCTATTTCTAAGGCATTTAGAGATAGAAAAATTACAAAAGAAGCATTTGATGAGAATTTTACAAAGCAATACAACCAGCTTTATGATTACTTTGGTGAGATTAAAAGGATCAATCCTGGCAGCACAACCATACTAAAAACAAAAAATAGATGAATCTCAACTTGGTGATGATAAAAGGATCTTCTTAAGAGCTTATTTGAGTCTAAGATCAGTAATTGAAAGCTTCATGCAAGCTTGTAGACCATTGGTTGGGCTAGATGGATGTTTTTGAAAGGGGAAGTATGGTGTTATCCTACCATGTTGGAAGGGATCCAAATGACCAGTATTTCCCATTGGCAATTGCTGTTGTTGAGGGTGAGAATAAATATTCTTGTGAATAGTTCATTGAGTTTCTACTTAATGATATTGACATTGAAAGGAACTGGGTCATAATTCTAGACCAAGATAAGGTATGTTACTTAGATGCTATTTAACAATTTTTACATATATGATATCTAACAACTTTTACATGTATGCAGGGTCTTGTTCAAGTGTTGGAGAAATATCCAAGAATTGAACACAGGTTATGTGTTAGGCATATCTATGCTAACATGAAGAGAAAATATGGAGGTGTTACTATATTAAGAGACAGAATGTTGGCTTGTAGCAAAACAACATATTTTGCTACATGGGAAAGAGAGATGATGAAGCTGAAGGAGCTAAACAATGATACACACAAATGGTTGGCTGAACATGATGCACATACTTGGGCAAAATCACACTTTTCAGAGTGGAGCAAGAGTGATATCATAATGAACATATCAGTCTTTTAATGGGAGGATTGTTGAGGAAAGGGAGATGCCAATAATAGAGTTGCTGAATTGGATAAGAGAGTATTTGATGATTAGATTTGCAAAGAATAGGATCATGTGTGAGAGGTACAAGGGGAAGAGTATGATATGCCCAAAGCCAAGGAAGAGGCTTGACAAGCATGTTCTGAAATATGCAAAATGGAGGGCTTCATGGGCTGGAGGCACCAAATATGAGGTAAGAAACTTCGATGGAGAGCAATTTACTATTGATATTAGTATCAAATATTGTTCATGTAGGTTATGGGCGCTATGTGGTCTGCCTTGTGCACATGCTGTTTGTGCCATTTATTCACATTCTGGAGACCCTCACGAGTTTGTTGATTTTTGCTGTTGGATCACAACTTATGAGACTTGCTATTCTCCAACAATAAATCCTATCAATGGTGAAAAGATGTGAGTATCACAACCTAATGTGCCAACAATACTTCCACCAATTTATAGGGTCTCTATTGTGAGACCAAAAAAAAACTAGTAGGAGAAAGAAAGATGAACCTGAAAACAAGACCAAATGGAGAAGACGCAACACTTCACATTCATGTCAAAACTGTGGTACATATGAACATAACAAGAGGACTTGTAAAAATCTAAGATCTTCTTCACAAGCTCAAGCTCAAGCCTCATCTACTCAACCTTAAATAGCTCCAACTCCAACCTTCTATAGCCAACCTCAAGCCTCATCTAATCAGAATGCAAGTAGAGGGAGAAGAGTTAAAGCTCCACCAATGAGAGGTGCAATGAGAGGAGGTAGAGGGAGAGGTTTTTTGTGAATGTGAATATTTTTGGTAGATAGACAAGTTTCTGTGAGAGGTGTGTTTGATGTCTCATATAATGTCTGAAACATATGTAGGAACAGTTTTATATTTTGTCCTTTATCTTGTGTTTGATGCCTCATTTTATTCTTGTCTACCTTTGTGAAACACTTTAATGGTTATGAGGCACTTTTGTATATGAACAGCTTTGAATATATGGTCCTTTTGTATATGGTTATGTGGTTCTTAGCTTTTTATATTGAACAGATTCTTGTGGTCCTTAGTTTTTTACATTGAACAACTTTGAATATTAAATACTTTAATACTTAGCTGTATCAGATAATTACATGTGGTTCAGACAATTGTGTGGTCCTGTATCGTCATAGCTAACATTAAAGATCATCAAACAAGGTTCATTACATCAAACTAGCTAACAAGCTACCATTCATTAAAGATAACACAGATCATCAAACAAGCTACCGTTCATTAAAGATAACAAGGTTCATTACATCAAACCAGCTAACACATGTGCACTTACATCACCCTATAGAACCAGTTACATTCACATTGCACTCAATCACTTAATTCATAACTAAAAAGATAACAATTAGCAGCATCAGACAAACACTTATGCCCCATGATATTTGCATCATCACCCTATAGAACCTTATTGTAGTCGTAAGAGATTCCACCATGGCAGTTTGCTCTTGAAAAATATCTACTGTCCATTGTGGCATTGGATCATCAAGCCACTCAAAGAATTGGCATGATCATCTCTCCTACAAAAGGGAAAAACAAGTTATAGAAGCATCAGACAAGCAGCAGAAGCTGTCGGACCAAGAAGGAACATTAATGTGAAGCTACATTAGGTTATAGAATCTACATTATCGTAAAGTTTGGACACCTCAAAAATCTTTTTCCCCTATTAGCACCCCTCTTACAAGTGAATATAACGATCTTTCCACCACAGTTGCAGGTCATTTGAGCATGAGGAACATTTGAACGAGTGCTTCTATGTCTGCTGCTTGTTTCATTGTAAGCTGCCAATCCAGAGGTGGCAATGGGCGCGTGCCTGGGCCGACCCAGGCCCGGGACTGGGCAGGCTCGGCCACCTCCAGGCCGTGCATTGTACGACCCGACAACTGAAAGGGGAGGCCCAACCCGAGCCTGAGCTCGCCCCTTAGGGCTCGGGCCGCCCCGAAATATCAAAAGTAAATATTATTAAGGCCGACAATGAGACTCAAATCGCCGACCTTTAGCTTAATTTGCGGTGAGCTAACCACCACACCAAGGCTCTTTATATGTATATATATAATATCACTGAGTAAAATACCTACTGCTCATGCTCGGCACATAATACTAGGCTAAACCTAGGTGCAGACGAGGCTGGGCCTTGGTGGCACTAGGCCTAGCTTGCGGGTGTAGGGGCAGGCCCGCTCGGGCCTGTGCTGGGCTCGGCATGGCTCACTTTCGAGCCATGCCGAGCCCAGCCCACGTGCCCCAAGGGGTGAGCCCAGCTCGCCCACGGGCGGGCCCAATCCATTGCCACCTCTAACTGCCATTGAGGAGGAACGACGAGTTCACAAACGGGAGGGGGAGAAAGAACGACAAACCCTAGATTTTATTTGGGAAGGATGTCATGTCATTTATACTTCATGAAAGTGAAAATGTCATGTCATTTGTACACTTGACAATTTATTTAATACTTCGGGTGACATATCATTTTATAACTTGACATGTAAGATTGAAGTAACGAAGAATCTGACGACAGATACCAATTTGATAACGAAAAATATTTGGGAGACAATTATGATTGATTTTTCTTTGAGGGACTATTTTAAAAATTAACGTATATTTGAGAGATTATTTTGTACGTTATCTCACAAATAAATTAACAATGAGTTATACAAGGAATAATAGTTTGGACTAAATTTGAAAACCCGTACAAGCAGATATCAATAAATATTTTATTTTCTTTCAAAAAAAGGTGGGTCAATAGAAAAAGAAAAGAAAAATAATTCCAAAACCTATTTGACCAAATTCAAAATATCTAAATCCTCTCACCCATTTTCACACCCACGAATAATTAGCACTATTCGTAACTTGATTGGTGGACCCGAACGAGCAGACGAGGCCCCCTGGGTAGAACTGTAAAAGTCATAAAATGAAAAATATACGTCTGACTTAAGTACCTAACATTATACCCACCAATAAACATCTTGTATTCGAACCGGAAGCACCACGATTGGTGGATTCAAAAGGTAAAACAGAACTGGTATCCGAGCTGGTCCGGGCAAATCGACTTCGCCCACCTGCTTCAGGCCACATGGTAAAGAAAGCAAGCCCAACGAAGAAAGGAAACCCCTTTCTCCGTAATAAATTGGATCCCCTTCTCCGGCTCTCCCATGCCTCCTCCCAAAAAGAGGAAGACCAATAAGTCCAACACCAAGAAGACGATGACCTCCGAATCCTGCCCTAATCCCTCCTCCGCTTCTCCTCCTCCCGTGGTAGACGCCAATTCCGAGCAACCCATCCCTATCGACCCCCCCGAACCCCTCCTTAACCCTCCCTCTTCTCAACCAAAAAACCTCGAACCGCCGCCATCTTCGCCGTCTCCACGACCGCCGTCACAGTCTGAGGAGGCTGAGCAAGCAGCGCAAGAGCCGGCAGCGCCCACCACCGCTGCCACCGGAGGAGAAGAAGACGAGCCGCCCCAATCCATGCCTCCCGCCCCCGACGCAGCACCTCCTGACGTCTCCGTGCCTGATCTTCCTGCCGTGCATCACCGCCCCGCGCCGCTCCCGCGAAAACCTCCCACTAAGCTCAAGAAACCTCTCTCTAGCAAGCAGCGCGCGGTGGCTAAGCAGAAACTAAACCTCCTGAGCGCCCGATTTCTCGCCTTACCTTTCTCCGCTGAGGAGGCCCGGGCTGCCGTCGACCTCCCTGCGCACGAGGCCCTCTTTCGTGCCCTCGGCCTCTGGGACTTTGCTCACCTCCCGCTCGACGGAGACGTCCGCCCTGACCTTCTCATTCCTCTCATTGCCAACTATGACCAGCCCAACCGCCGTAGTTTCGTCCATGACCTCCGCATCTCCGTTAGTCGTGCCGACCTTGCTCGTGCCCTAATGCTCCCGGTCAAGAAGGACAAGGGCAGCTGCCTTGAGCCCGGGGCTGTCGACCCCATTCAGGAGGTGTACTCGAGGGAGGAGTCCGCTGCTGCAGTCTTGAACTTTATGTCAGGCTTCATGCTTTTCCAGTTCCAGGATGATGCGTGCATTCTACCTGCAGAGGTCGTGGCAGTAAACCGGTTGGTGAAAGAAGGGCAGCTGCACAAGGTAGATTGGGCTGGGTTGATATGGTTGTTGGTGGAAAAAGAGTTGTTGGAGGCACCTAACTCTGGTGTATGCCATTATGCTTCACATCTTCAGCGTTTGATGAAACACCAGCAACCTCGATTGTTCCAAGAAGCTGAATCTAAGCTTGAACCAGTCCCTGAGGTGGAGGTTGAGGTTGAGACTGAAAACTCGGCAGATGTTGCAATGGTAGAATATGATGATGATGATGGTGGTGCTGATGCCGAAGCTGAAGATGGAATGGAGGATCCTTCTACAAGGATTAGAAATCCAGATGCTTTCAGGGATGTAGGTGAAGAAAAACATGGACCAGGGTTATCCTTGGGATTGGGTGGGGATATGGCTATGGCTGATGGCTTTGAACAGTTCAAGGAGGCAGAGGAGCGGTGGCTGCAAGACGAAGATAATCAAGACACAGAGCATTGCTTGAGGAGGTGCAATTCAAGCGGTGTAAGAAATATGGAGTTTGAAAATTTATGTAAACCCGATGGGGAAGGAAGGGGAGAAGAGGCATATGTTGATGATCTCTCAGCAAAATATGCTTCTTTCGAGAGGATGTCTTCTTTTGATAGATTAGCATCGTCATTAACATCGACAGACCTCCTCCATGTCCTGGACAATGTAAATCCTTCTTATAGTCAGCCTGTAAATTCCCTTCTTCCTTCTGGTGAATTCTTGACAATGAGGACTGATTCACAAAAGAACATGCCTGTAGAGCATAGTCATGATAGGTCTTTCTTTGTTGGAAATAACAATGGCAAAAGACAAATTGGTGAGATTGATGATGAAGAAGAAGATGATGAAGACACTCAGTTCACCCAGAACAATCAGCAAAAAAGGATGAGGACTGGTGCAATTTGGAACAGTCCCTCGGAACTGGATGATATCATGGAGCAAATTGAACTATATGCGGGAAAAGCCAGGATGCTTTCTGCAGAAAAAGAGCAAGCTCGCATGAATGCCCAATTGCAGTTGCAGTACTTGAATGAGATGCTCCAGCAGAAGGATAGGGTCATTCAATCCTTAGAGAAAACAAGGGTTGAAGAGCAGCAAAAGTGGCATCTGGAGGCTTGCAGATATGAGCACGAGATCAATGTCATGGCCAACTTAATAATTGGTTATAAGAAGGCATTAAAGGAAACACGCAGAACTTTTACGGAATATAGGAAAACGTACCCACAGGGTAATGAGCCTCTTTATAAGGATGCTGGCTCTGGTGGTTTGGTTCTTACTGTGAAGGAGTTGGAGATCCAACGCTTGGAAAAAGAGGAGGAAATTCGTGGAGCTGTCGTCGAGATAATTGATGGTTTTGAGAAGGAATGGCTGAATAAGTTTGAACATCATGCATCGTCGCTTGTGAGTCTCTTTGGGAGAATGGTGGAACTTCAGGAAAATATAAAACATATGAAGGAAAGGTTTGCAAAATCTGGGACATCAGATGCTTAGATGCTCCATGCATACCAACAAACAATAGCTTTATGATCCTTTTTTAGTGACATTAATCAATTAGTAGTTATTACAAGCATGTGCTTTCAGTGCAATCATCTTGCTCTTTTGGCTACTAGAAGCAACTAAGTAAGTCAATCTGATAATTATATTTGCAATTTGCAAACTTAGAGATATTGCTTTCTGTACATGTATTTATGAACTTCTGTAATTTCATCTAAGTTCTACTAATATATAACATGCTTTTGGTCATTCAAAGCTAGTTTTTGTCTTTTTCATAAAACCTTGAGAACACTTATTTTCAACTTTATACATTCAATAATCAATAACTAACTAGTTGATGCTTATGAACTTTGTTCCTCTATTAATTGATCAACTGACAGGCCTGCAATTAGAATTAAATAATAGTATGAAATTGTTTCATTTGAATTATAAGTTAAGGTTGTCAACTATCATCAATTTTTTAAATCCTCCCGATGTTCGTGTTCTTTCATGTTGGGTGACTATTTGCATTGCCTTCACCTCATTTTATGTGGGATGGATTGGTGAAGATCTATTTTTGTTTATGCTAGTAACTAAGACTGCTTTCAGGAATTGCATTTTCATCTTGTCATTCTTATTTTCATCGAAGTGGTTTCTTTTTCATTTGTTACCATTTTTTCCGGACAACTATCTTGTTAGACTAATTTAGCCATTACACATTTATATTGTATATGTAAATAACAGTTATCGCTGAGTCCCACAACACAAGTATTTTTTGTTTGTATTTTGTTATATTGTATAAGCTTCACTAATCACTGGCTCTACAACCAAGGATTTCAGGCTTCAGAGTATTATCTATACTGTCTGTTCTCTTGTTCTATTGGTGTAATTAAATCCTTATCATTCATATTCTTAACATTTCTTGCATCAATTTTCAGTGTTTATTATACTTGCCTTAGGTCAGAAAGGAGATGATGGTAATACAGGTTCTGTGTGGGCTGCCTTGATTATTGACATGGAGTAGGTTTCTGTCCCATGCTATTTACATGGCTAATAGGCTAGATAAGACCTGAATTGCTGCCTATAGTTGAATCTTCGAACTTGGCGATGGAAGCCTAAAGTTTCCATAAGGTACTCTGGTTAACTAGGGTTAAACGAGCTATTCTGGTTTTTAGGTATTGTGCCTACCGGTGTTTGTGTGGTTTATTATCAAATATGTTGCTTTGGGATTATAGAGTTGTACTTGTGCCTGAATATTACCCTATGTTACATGGGGTTTGTCGAAAAAAAAATTATATGGGCAGTTTGCTCATAGATATTTTTATGAACGATTGGATATGAGCTTTGATTGAATGAACATGAATAGAAAAGAAATGAATTGAATTCATATCTATTCTTTTCCTACCTATATTCATTTTTTTATATTCATATCCACTCATTGATATATTTTCTGATAGCCTACCCATAAAAGTTGCATTCGGATTTGTCGGGTAACTTGTTCATGGCTAAACTCATGGTCACAGGGTCAGCCCGCCCAGTAGGCCACTAAGGCAATGGCCTTAGGCCCCCAAATCGGTGAAGTCATGTAATCTGAAGTAATGATGTGGGGCCCCCAAAAAATTAATGTGTTGCTAATGAAATGTATTGCTAATAAAATGGGGCCCTTTGTCTTCTTCTCATGATCTCTACGGTCCGCCGGCTCCAATGTGCCCCTTCGTATTCTCCATCTCCAAATCTCTGCCGACTCCAAGCTGTTGGAGGCTTGGTTCAAGCCTCCTCCAATGGTCGGCCATCTTCTCCATTTTCGGAAGACTCATCGTCTTCTTCATCTCCGTCGACTCCAATGGCTCCGAGTCTCCAACGGGTTGTTGTCCTCCAAATAAAAACAATATCCGGCCTCATCTTCTCCCTCTCTGCCTACGCCTTTGATATTCCAAAGTTCCAAATCTGAAATCTCCGCTCTTGCTTGCCTCTCCGCCTCTCTATGCTGCAACATGGCAGATGACTCTCCTCCTCTCTATGCTGCAAATCTGAAATCTCCTCCCCCAGCCTCTCGAAATCAGGTATGTTCATCAGTTCACCTTTTCTAATCTCTATTTGCATTTTGCAAGATAAATTTCATATTGCTTTTAAATATATTTTTAAACGGTCAATGAGCATTGCGAGTAATTAATTTAGTTTAAATTTTAATGACACCTCTATCTTTTCCTTAATGCACTCTGCAATCTCGATCCTTTCCTTACAGATGAGCATACCACACCGATTGCCATTCATTTTGCGCTGGTATGCCTAGATCATACTGATTCAATATATCAAACCAAATGATTCAATCATTATTATGTACCTCAAGCTATCGAAGTTTTTCTCTTAGCGGTTTGTATTACTATGTAATGAAAAAATCTTGATTTAGCTCTTGTTAATTGAAAATTCATAACATATTGACCATAATATGTCACCCGAAGAAATTTACTTGGTATTTTAAAATATATATACATATTCACTTCATGCGATCTGAAAAGTTAGGAGCAACAACAAACTGAAACACTATTCATCTAATTACTTCCTTAATCCTTAAATTGCAAGTAATTAATTTAGTTACTGAGTGTAGACTTCATCACCATATCATTCTCCTCTATAATCCTATTACAACACTGTCCGAACAACTTAGATAAAGAGTTAGGTTATACAAAACTTCGTGTATATATAGATATTTATAATTAAAGTTGACCTCTCTCAAGTGTATATATAGATATTTATAATTAAAATTTAGAAAGGTTCCATTTTAAGATTTTGCCTTAGGCCACGATATTCCTTGGGCCGCCCCTGATGGTCACCAAATTCATCGTTATGTTATGCTTTCATGTCATCGTACTAATGATGCATGTCATGTTTAACCTAAATCAGTGTTGATGGCTCGAGACTCCTAGTATGGATTGAAGTACCTGAGCTGTCATAGAACATTTGAGAATTGCCCAACAGTCATTATATGAGCACGACTCTTATTTTTGCTCTCCTTGTTGATTAACCTGTTGATAGGAGGTTCCAAACGAATTGTCAAAAAGATATTTGGATTGTAAAAATCAAAATTTTAAGGGTAAATTACATGGAGCCATTCTCGATTATAGTCGATATGCGCAAAGACTATATAAACTTCTAAGTGTGCACAAAACTTTTCGTGACTACATTTCTTGTTCCAATAATCTCCATCCGTTAGCCCGTCCGTTAGTAACTTAACGGTAAAACTCTCACGTGCGCAGAATCCCCGGCCTCATCAGTGTCACGTGGCAGCAATCTGGACCATTCATCTCATCTGACGGCTATCACTTCTTCTACCTATCTCTCACCTACCTACACTCCCCTTGCTCTAAACTTTTCCACCGCCGCCGTCGCCGCTGCCACCACCACCACATCCTCCTCCACGGCAACCACCTCCACCACCTCCTCCTCGTCCTCCTGACGGCGACTGCCTCCAGCACCTCCTCCTCCGAGAGAGGAGGAGGAGGAGGTGGTGGTGGAGGCGGGGGCGGGGGCGGGGGCGATGGAGTTTAGGGCAAGGGGAGGAGTGTAGGTAGGTGAGGGATGGGTAGAAGACGTGATGGTAGTCGGATGAGATGGAGGGTCCAGATTATTGCCACGTGGCACTAGTGAGGGGGGTTCTGCGTACATGGGAGTTTTACCGTTAAGTTACTAACGGACGGACTAACGGAGGGGGTTATTGGAACAAAAAGTGTAGTCATGGGGGATTCTGTGCACACTTGGTTATTTTAGGTAGTCTTTGCGCACACTGACTATAGTCGAGAGGGACTCCGTGTAATTTACCCTAATTTTAAATATCATATTGTATTGCTCAGTGTTATCGATATGTTTTGTTTTATTAAGAAATCAGTATCGAAATTATATGGTATATAAAAAATATCACTCCTATAGTTGGCTTTTTACTGAACACTTGAAGGCTTTTGAGGTGGTGTCTAATGCTTGGCTGTCCACCACTCAACCGGTTGAACCCACTCCTAGGGCAGTCCATTCGGTTCAAATCGAACTGAACTAAATCAAATCGAATTTTTTTTCATACCGAAATTCCAACCCGAACCCGAACCGAATTATGCCTAAATCGATCTAACCCGAACCAAAATTATTCGGTTCGGTTCGATTTCCAACGCGAAAAACAAAATTTTAATTAATTCGATTAAAAATAAAAAAGTAAAAAATTATTATCTAATACTCATTTACTTACCTGGGTTAAAAATTAAAAAATATATTATTTTTTAATTAATTCGATTTCGGATCGGGTCGGTTCCCGAAATTCGGGAACCGGATCTGAACCGAAACCCAAAAGTCGGGTTCGGTTTGGGTCAAGCCGAACCTTCAACCGCTGACATCGAACCGAACCAAAAAATTCGGTTCGATTCGGTGTGAACCGAACAATGGACACCCCTACCCACTCCTCTACTAGGCATGCTCTCTTTGCGTGGAATAGGAATTCTTAGGTATGCTTGGACATAATTTAGATCACACTCTTATGAACATTGAGCAGATTGAGGCTAATTTGGGTCTCTCCCATGAGTCCCATGAGCAAGAACTTGATTTTAGGGCTATGCATAATAGGGTTCTAGCTCTATAAAGACATTTGTATTAAAGGGTGGCCTAAGTCCAAGGTTAAATAGCTACAATCACTAGCACCAAGGACATCCTCGATGAATTTGCCAAATCCTATGCCGAATAATGGTCCCCTTCCGTCCATTCTTCAAACAAGAACCTCGACTCCCTTTAGCCCTTCTTCAAAAATTTGGACCAGAACTAGAGCCATCATCTTGTTGCTCCCTTTGAGCACAAAGAAATCTTTGATACCATAGCCACTATGGCTAATGGAAGAAGCCTCGATACGATAGTTTTACGATTGAATTTTTTAAACAATATTGGTTCATTATTTCAGAAAATTACATTTAATGCCTCAACTTCTTTTACCATAATGCTAATTTACCTTTGGAGTGGAACAAGATCATACTCTTCATTCTCATAACTCCAAAACTGTCGAGGACTTTAGACTCATTGCTTTATGTAAGTTGTCCTATACTATTCTTGCTAAATTGCTTGTGTTAGGTATTGACACAAATTGGGTTCGAATCAAATCCAACGAGTTTGGCCGAATTCAAATCGGAGTGATTTGATCAAGATATGTTTGAACCAATTATCAATTTGATTGAACCATGTTGAACCAGAGTCTAATCAAAATCAATCATGATTTATGATTTAAATCATGGGCCTCCAAGCCCGCTGCACCAGGCCCACGTGATTCCAATATATGCATTGCCTCAATTTTGACCAAAGTCAAAATTGAGGATTCTTAGCTGCACGCAAGGCAACCTCTTCTCATACTTTGACCGGTCAATATGGAGGAATAAAGCACATCAACGTGCTGCTTCAATTTTGAAGAGGCACGCGCACACAACTCGAGCCAGAATTTGAGAAGGTCTTCAAAAGTAAATATGGTTAAAATAAATGATTAAGCGGCAATTGCACGCAGACGCTTGTTCTGATTTTGATTGTTTGACCGAGTTTTTTTTGCAAAGTTTTCTGCCCAGATTTTTTACAATGTTCGCGTGGATAACAGCGTAATATTTTGGAAGAAGGTTGGCCCATCTTCCTTTACAAAAGGATGCCAAATTTCAGATTTCAAATCATCCGCATGTCAGAAATTTAGAGATTTAAAAAAATCAGAAATATTTTTACCATTATTTTTTAAAATTACTTTAAATTTTTTGTTTCTTTCATCGGAATTGAATTTTGTAAATCCCGTAAAAAATTACTTTAAATTTTCTAACAGCTTGCCAATAAAATGAAGGACTATCTTCGTGACTTGATTTCTTTTGAACAATATGCTTGGGCTTTTTCTAATTTGTCCTATACCGCACATGCATAATCACATTTCACTTGTATACACTTTAAATTTTCATAGCCTATGTTTGGGAAGTAGATAAGGGTGTCAATTTATTTGGTTATAAATGTTAATAGTTTATGAAAAATGTAGAGCTAATTATCCAATTTCAATTTGAAAACCTCACATGTTTTTAGGTCAATTCGGATCGAGCAGGTTGGCCATCATCTGCTGGATATTAGTATAGAGCCTTGTGGGCCATAGTTGCACAAGGAGCTAGGTTATTAGACCAAAAACAAGTCATGTTAGGCTAGATGAATGGGAATTACATGATACCCAAGGTAAGGTACGGCCCGGTCTTCGTCAACCCACTAACCCACACGGGTTGGAGGTGAAGGTTTGAATGATCCATCAAGAATCTTTCCGATTTATTAATTTTAATTAATCGATTTTTTTTTTTTTTATGATTCAATTAACTAATAAAAAAAATTTAATATATAAAAATAATTAAATTATATAAATTGCAAAATTTATTTTAATTAATTGTTGAAAATACTTCAAAATAAAAATTACAAACCAACATAATACTCATAAATAAAAAATCAATAACATCCTCATAAATAATTACAAGAATTGAATATATTCATGTAAAATTAAATATTTATTTAATAACAATATGTATTATAATTTTTTAAAAACTTTGTAACATAATATTTATTTAAAATTTAAAAAATATATATAATTACATAAAATATAGCTAAAAAGGTGAATGAGTAATTATAGTGAAGCCCTAAAAAGTTACTATCCCCAACCTAGCCGCCGTAGTAGAGTTCGGCAGTCAAATCCCATCCATGTATAGCCTTGTTGCTTAAAGTTCATCCAAAAAGGCGATCTCCCTCCACCTTCTGTCCTCCAATTTCTCACAGTATCATCTCCCTTCACCCTTAAGAAGCATAGAGAGGAAACAAGGAAGAAAGAAGAAGACGACAAAAGCTGAAGAAATAACATGATGCTAATAACTCAAATAAGTAACATGGGTAGTTTTCCTAATTCGTCAACTTGAAACTTGAATGATCGAGAGAAGATGAAAAGAAGTCATGGTTTGGCAAATCAAGGGCTTGTTTGGGAATAAAATAATAAAGGAGAGAGAAAAATAGAAGAGAGGGAGAATGAATTCAGAATTTAAGAATATGTTTCGTAAGCGGAAAACTAATTTTCGATTTAATTTCAACAAAATCAAAAATTTGATTTTGGAAAATTGATTTTGGAAAATTGATTTCGATTTGAAAATAAATTATTTTAAAACGCGTTCTGTTAGCAAAATTAGTATCGGCTCCAGTTGGTTCAAATCTGTAAAAACTTATTTGATTATAGAAAACTAAATATGGCCCTAGATCATGAAGTTGTCACGTCACATGTCTCATGTCAATTGTTATTATCATTGTTCATTTTTTAAATATATTTTTGTGTATTTAGAAAGAATTTTATAGGTTGCACGTATTTTGCCTTTTAAAAATATTTTAAATAATATCTTATATTTTCGTATTTATATATAATATAATTTTAAAATATAATTTTAATAAATTTATGATCCCACCAGTTGATCCAAACACTCAAACAGCATACTAATGACTCAAAACTCGACCAGGTCAATGATGAAGCCGGACTTGGTAACTATGCAATGAGCTCGTTCCTTGAGATACATTGTTTTATATGCAAACGCCATAAATCAAACAAATAATGAACAGTCTCCACACGCATGGCACAAAATTTTCAACAATTTCTTGTGGATTCTAAAAGAAGTCTTAGGGACCGCTCATTGAGTACCCAATCATATGAGAGTAAACACTTTGATTTTTCTGAAAATTCAATAAAATTTTCAAAGAATTTGGTCCATCAATACATAGTTGCTGGATAGATATACAAGAACATGAGTTGTGTAGAGCAACTACTGGCCTCTCTAATGGAGGATTTTCCAGTTTGGCTAAAATATATATCAAACTGGACAACAAACCCTATGTTCTGTTGTAATAGAAATTCCACTCAAACATGTCATACGAATCTTATACTAGGGTTTTCTTCATCGTTGTAACAGAATTTCCACTCAACCAATCTTGATTCCCTTGATCAAGCGCCAGGTTTCATCAAGCTTCCAGCTGCAAAGTTTTGCCGATAATGCTAGGAAGGTTTCAGGTTCATGCCAGACTTGTCATTCAATCTCCACCTCATAAGATTGAAGGCTTTTACAGATAGCATTGTTAGTGAGGGGCAAAGTTTGGTGTCCGAAGCTGATAGAAATGTGGTGCAGCATCAATAAGCCAGGATGGATCTATAGCAATAACATTGCGCATATAATGCTTGTCAGTGGATACAAGGGAATGATAGACCACCCACTTTGGGTTAACCCTGCGAACAAACATCAATGAAATGTTGAGCACCTTTTAACCCTACAGATCAAATAAACTAAAATTTATTCATCAGCCCTAACTAGAAGACAACAATCACCATACCAAGAATAAAACTTCTATGATTCCCCCTTCATGGAGGGGTTATAAAGGGATCCAACACGAGGAAGTGAGTGAGCATGAATAGTGGCAAGTTAACTTGAGCATTAAACATGGAATAAGTGAATATGGATAATGAATGAATGAATATAACTAGTGAGTAAACATAAATAGTGAATAAACAAACATGATTTATATTCAAGCATTCCATGTAAGGTTTAAAAAACCGCCCGAAACGGTATTAATACCGGCCGGTATATACCGGTTTTTGGGGATTCCGGTATTCGATATACCCGGTATTTGAAAATACCGGGTATATCATGTATATCGGGCGGTATATGGCGGTATTTCGCCATATACCGCCCGGTAAAGGGGAATCATAGAAGTTTATTCGTTGTAAGGGGGAATCGAAAAAATTTTAGACCCTTTGAGCTGTATTTGACATTGGAATATTGATTTTAAACATTTATTCGTCAATTACGTATTGTTTAGAGTTATATCTAACTCTTTTTTTTTAAAAAAAAAAAAAAAAAAAAAAAAAAAAAAAAAAAAAAAAAAAAAACCGGTATGCTATTCCCGTACCGGTCCGTACCGTGTGTCGGTACGGTACGGTACGGTACCGGTATGTACCGGTACCGGCCGGTGACCGAAACCGGTACCGGTACCGAGATTTTAAACCTTGATTCCATGTACACTTATTGTTGATCACTTGCTCCCTGCTCATGTCCACTCAATCCCCATCATATTGGTCCCTTAACTCTTTACTCCATCTATGAAAGGGAGGGTTCATATAAGTTTAATTTTAAAGAAATTTCTGTCATGGTGTCCATCTATACACCATTAGCTTATTTACATGCAGTCTCAAAAGATTAGTTTTCTTTTCTTCAATGTTGTTGATTTCCTTCTATGAGGCATGCCATCAATGTATATTAAGATCACCAACTTATCTTATCCTATAATGAATTTTAACAATATTCTTACCCATTTAATGAGTATTTTGAAATATTAAGGTGGTATGATCTTGCAAGATTCCTGGTATTCTTCTAAACGGTAAAATCGAAATTAAAATTGGTTCCTATATAAAGTGGTAATTTATTTCCACTGGTAATCCAAATTGTCCACCTAGGTTGTAACCAAATTACCTTGGCAGGGGATGGCAATCTAGAATTAATTCATTGAGTGTTTCTTTTTAAAAAATAGTTTTAGTGTTTACTACATTAACTCATCTTTCAAAAATTAAGTTAAAGGAATAATCCCTACTAAAATGATTACTACCATGCCTTGAAACTGCAAACTGTTTTCCACTATAGCAATCTATCCCTACCCCTGATATCAGCAAAATTAATCAATTTTATTAATGAATAGTAAGAATATCAAGTAAAATAGTAGATGCAATCTCAGGCCATTTATGCGTGAAATCACAATTAACAAAGTAGATATTCTATTCATGGTCTCTATCATTGATTATGTTTATATGAAAATCTCATGTTTTGATAGCTTTACACATCTCAAATATTATGTGGGAAATGGCTCCAGTGACATTACTTGGCTGTTCTGTTATGTCCTCTTTTATCTTTTATAATAGCTACTTAGCCTCCTAAGTCTTGATCCAAAGAACTTACAATACTTTGTTAGGACTGCATCATGGTAACATGAAGCTAGAACAATTCCTCTCTTTACTCAATTTGTTTAAGATGCTGCAATTCTAAATAAATTATTCACATTATTGATTAAGTACGGTCATGGAGAAAGAACAGTACAAATTTAGCCTTTCAGAAATAATTTGCTCTACAAACCTGAAGAGTACAGAAGAAGGATGGATGTATACTTCTTGAGAACTTCTAATTGTCTTGTACTGTCCATTATGGCTATACTCCTGTTAAGAAAAGAAAAGTAACATGCATGAAGCTTAAATATAGTATCGCTCAAAGTAACTGTTCTAGCAGTAAACAAGTCCTGATGGCTTCAACAAGACCAAAGGAGAAACTTTTTGTAAGGCAAAGTTAATAAGGATTAGATATAAAGTAAGGAAGAGGATGATCAAGGAATATGTTTAATGAGGACATGAATTAAAAATTAACAGGTCAATATATCTTATAGTTGCCATAATCTGCTAGCTTAGATTAGGGCATTTGTGCACGTTGCCTTTACTCATGGGTGATCCCTTGCTGTAGTGGCTTCTTATGCGGTATGCATGGATAGTACTACGATGGTTTAAATATAATAATTATCTATTAAAAATATAATATATATATATATATCTTGTAGTTGACAACTGAAGTTATAAATAGTTATAAATGTGGGATCCTCTCTAATACATTAAATGCAAGTTAAATAATGTTTAATTTTGGAGAATAATATCAGAAAATAGTTTATGTAACTATCACATGATGCTATTTTCTTTATTATATATGTAATATTGGGATTTGGGGCCCATGGAAAAATATTGTGACTTATAAGAATTTGCACTCAATCTCACAATTCAGATCATATGATCACATGAACCTATGGCTCGAATTCATTCAGTGAAGTCAAAAGGGGCTAGAAGCACAATTTGCCTATTTGGATAGATGAACTTGGTCAATTATATAAATCAACCTGCACTTTTTAAGTCAACAAGAAGATACATGAAGGGGAGAACACGTTGGAAATTTTGTGTCGAAGAATCAACTTCCTACAGCAAAGCCGTATCCAGAACAGAATGAGACTGCAAATTTTGCATCGAAGAACCAACTTCCTACAGCAAAGCCTTATCCAGAACTGATTCAAAGAATTGGATGGCAACAATGACGGATGAACTAAACTATATGAAGAATAATCATACGTGGGAACTTGTGAAGTCTCTATCCAAGACAAAGGTTATTTGCTGCAAATATATTTTCAAACTCAAAGGTGGCAACTATAAGGCTTGTCTGGTGGCTAAGGGTTATAGCCAAAAGGATGGTATTGATTATAAATGTTAAGGTCCCACATTGCTTAAAAATATGATCAAGATAGCCTTTAAATAGTTTGGGCAATCCTCTCCTCATGAGCTAGCTTTGGGGTGGATAGGCCCACTAATTTCTTAACATGGTATCAGTGTGGAGGTCCTGAGTTCGAATCCACCTAGCGTCGCCGTCAATATTTAAAAAAAATATCTTCCACCTCATTTAAGTCAATCCACTTGTTGGGCTTGGATCGGTCTCCACAAGTTCACCCGCCAATAAGTGAGAGAGAGTGTTAAGAATATAAATGCATAGATTGGTCTATTTCCTAACAGCTTAAACTTTTAGAAAAGTTGGTCATCCAATCAAATTTAACATGTATTAACGCTTTTAGGAAAGTTGGTCATCCAATCAAATTTAACAGGTATTAACGATACAACTTTGTGGTCCACATACTTGAAAGAATGAGTACTCCAATGCACAAGTCAGTTAACAACATACCTCCAAGCGGCAAGAATTTGCAAAAAATCCAGCAATTATAGCCTTTCTTAGAATCTGTAAAGAACAAAAGTGGATTTAATCACCAAAATGTATATAAAATTTAATTATACTACAATTCATATATACTTTAAGATTTCAGTTTATCCACATGAACTACGACTGAAGAACAAATTACGAGTTGAAGAGGATATCATAGGAGCAGTCTGAATATCAACCAAGTAAACTCAAGTTCAATGAAGTAACAAAACCTAGATAACAAATTACCTAGGTACCCATATATGCTTGCTTCCTTAAAGTTAATTATAACATCAACAAGTACCAATTCTTCTTTTTCGTTGCTCGACTTAAATTTCAAGAGTGAGGTAGATTTAACTTTTCCTGATAGTATTGCGATAGGATATAGTTGGTTCATACATTCTTATAGGAAGCAACATGTAAATACTCGATAAATTCCATTCTCTCTAGTATTTACTGTTGTTAACAGAGGAATTAGAATAGTATATTAAAACTGTCAGCTGCTGGATCAAGCAACACATGCATGGCTGTAAAAGGCATGAAATCTCCACGTGTTTCAGGATATCTTTCAAAATGGTGACTTTCCAAGGTTCTGAAAACCAAACTGGACCCCCAATCCTGTTAGGGACCTGGTTCTGTTTGGTTTCGGACTTTCGGTGTACCAAATTGGCCTAACCAACAATAAAGTAGTGTATTTTATTTAACAAAGCAAGAAAATCTCTCTTCATAAAGAGTTTACAAATAGATCAGGATTGTATAATTAGCTCATTCAAGATTTAGATATTTGCTTATTCTTATTTATAAACCTCTTTAGTTTTCCATAATTTCTTATTTAATTATTACTAAATTCTTTTTTCAACAACTATTTTGACCCTTAAACCTAAAGCAAACCTTCACTATGTGGGTATCATGTGGCTATTTATCTACAACCTAGATGGCTAGATCACAATAATTCAAATTAAAAGCAAAGCACTTGATGTCTCAAATACTAATTAAAATTCACCATGTCACCTTATACCTAGTTAGAATTTTGTCAACGCAAGTTGACCAAAAAACCAAAAACATCTAAAAAGGGATAAAATTTTAAAATTATCCAATCGAACCAATAGTTACACCAAATACACAGAAAAGTCAGTTAGATATCATAAATATTAAAAGAAAACAAAAAACCATCTTTGGGTTAACCAATCAGCTCAACCCACAACCGAACCCATTTGGTTCAATTCACCCTGAACCTACCAGTTTAGGGTGGTTTTTAAAACCTTGGGAGTTCCTGTAGCTCATTGAAAGTATAAAGACAAGGTATTACGTCTCCACTTTACTGCTCCTTATGTCAGACAGTGCATGTTACTGTTAGAAATCAAAAGGTATTGAAGACCTACCAAAGATACCAACATGGGAAATGGAAGGCTGAATTAGATGCTGTTGAATGATATTGCTGAGTTTTGATTTTTTTTTAAAAATAAACCTGGGTTCATATTGTTCTTTTTACTTAACATAGTTGCAATTAAGACATTGGCATAAATAACCATTGTAACTGCCAAGATAGTTGAGGGTATAGTTGCATAAATAACCATTGTAATTACCAAGAAAGTTGAAGGTATAGTTGCATAAGTAACCATTGTAACTACCAAGATAGTTGAGGGTATAGTTGTAAATTCCTTTTATTAGAAAACCAGTCAATAGTTACAACTGTCTGTATAAATACAGTTGGAGGAAGGGAAGGGAATACAAGTGAATACAGATACTTTCTTCTCTCAACTTCTTGATTTCCTCTATTCTAGTTTTTGTTTTTCAGTAGCAACCATAGGAAGGAGGAAGGGCAAGGACCCTATTGGCAAGCTGCTGAAGAGAAGAGGAGATTGCTGATTCCATTTCTTCTTTGGCACAACTTCCCGTCAATTCCACCAATGGACATGATCCCAAAACTGGATCTCTCACAGTTAGACTCAATGCATGTTACACTCTTGACTGGGACAAGTCATGGAAGAATTCTAGAAATGTTGAGTTGTATGGATTCATAGGCCAGGAGTTAGCAAGCCCTGCCAAATCAAAAGTTTTAGGAGTCCTTGTCTCAATTAGCCCAGCCCATGTCATAATTACATGGAAACATTTCCTTCCACACTAAATTAACCGGTGAAAAGTGAACAATGAAAGATCTTAAGTGTAAGAGGATATTTTGAAGTTATGGAACAAGAAAGTTCTCTAAAATTAAGGATGTAAGAGACGATGGTAATGATACAATGGATGCAAAGATTCCTACAGAAGTATGGAGATACTCGCATACTAATAGGCCTGAGGTAACGGATTTTTCATGGACAGGTCTACAGGCTAAGCCAAGTAGCCAGTGGCTAAATATCTTGGAAAATTTTGTGAATTGTGTATTAAATTTTATTGCCAAGCAAAGAAAATTTACCCAAAGATGCATGCTGAAGTTAGCATAATCTCCTTATCTTGATTTCTTTCCAACTCGAGGAGATTGATGCAAGAGCATCAGGAAGTAGGTTCCAATGGGTTTTATATATTATATAACTTCTATCCTTTATTAGGGAAGGTGTATGTCTCTGGTTTTTAGGTATTCTATTAAATTATGTGCTTCACTTTGAATTTGGATGGGCTCAATTTAGGAACTAAAAGGCTATTGTGATAAGATTTGTTGAAAGTTAAGGATTGTGAAGATAAAGTTTGTTGAGAACCTTTTAGAACTTTTGGACTCTTAGGACACTTTTCCTTGACTTCTTGCATTCCATCCTGATTGTACTATATTTTATCTAAGATTTTTTGCTACTGTTAAGATTTTCTCTGGTGCTCCATCAATGTTGATGCTTCAGCAAAGCATTCAAAAATGACCCAGTACCAATGGTAATGTATGATCAGATTAGTGGACAAGCATGTAGCTGTAATTGCAAGTACTATTCAAAAAAGTGGGAATAAACACTATATAATGGTAAATGCTGGTCAATATGTAATAGTACTACACCAGCCAATATTTGAATTGTAGGCAAAAGCATCTTTTTGCATCCTAGTTTATTTCTTTACTAGTTGAGTGGCAAAACTGCTGAGGTTACACATGTTTACAGGATTTACAATGCTAGTCATGTCCTAAAACTAAAACTTGAGCAAGCATAAACAACCAAATAACTGTAAATAAAAACGGAAAAGGCAAGATGAACAGTAAATTAATGCCTGTGTGTCTTTTTCGCAAGATTTAAGGGCTAAACCAAGTCGCCTCAATAGTCGGCTGAGTTGTTCTCTGACGTCCACAACCTTCTTCTGCGCAGGTAACAAATCAAATAAACTATGACAATTAATGATAGATTGTTGGAACAACTAAACGATGAGGTGTTAAATAATATAAGAATATAACCAACACCAGTACTAAAAAAAATGAGACTCACCATAGCTTGATAGTTGATGTAGTTTTTGTAACACCATTGTGATGATTTTCCAGAATCAATAAATCCTTTATAGACATTAAGAAACGTGATATGATCTCCCTGCATATAAACCCAGAGACTATCTTGAATAGGATAAAATGGCAAAAGATAGAAACAGGTTCAGTGAAGACCATGATATACTTTTCTAGTGCACATGAATATAGTCTTAAACGAGATCATTTATAGGAGGCAGACAATCAGCACTATTAAGCAAATAAATATCAATGTCAGAGTAGGATATATTTGGTAGTTGGTCCATTGCATTCAAAAAGCAGCTATACAAAACTTAATAAAATAAAATAGGTGCAACATCAAGACTATAAATTCTAAATTAATTACAGCAAATTACAAAGGTTATACACTTCTCCATATTTTTGTTATATTATTATTATTATTTTAGTTATGAATCAAAACCAGGATTTACCATTAACAATCATGTTTGCAAGTACAAATGTTTCTATAACAATCAGTTAATTTACTCCTAATTTATGTTTGTTTCCAGTAAGGTGATGGTTTTGATGGGGCTGCAGAAACTGGATACAGACAATCAGATTTAAGCAGCTATAAATAGGGTCAAGAAATTATGTACTATCAACAGATCAACTATGGAGTAAGTTCAGGTTTAAAAATTTTCCATTATTATTTTATACGAATTGGTTTTAGAGTGCTTTTCAAGTCTTATTCTAAGTTCTATTACTATTAATATTATCTAACCTAATTTGGGAAGAATCTGGATCAGTAACATTATTTAGCATTTATGATTAAATTTTTTAAAGCTACAGAATTGTTTAAAATTTTTAGACATACAATTTTACTAAATGCATGTTCTCCCATTTGTTTTGCCATTTAGATACCTAGATGAAATTTTGAATAAGACAATAGTAGACACTAGAGAGAGATACGTAACTAGGAAAAAAATGCAAGACAGGAACCATATTGGAGCTCAATAAAGATCCAGGTAACTGGCTCCAATTAGTTCAGACTCTACAGCTTGTAACCACCAACCAACATTTTTTGTTGATAAAGATATGGCATTTCCCTATAAAACTTTAAATAAATTTTATTTCAGTTTTATCATTTACATTGCCCTCAATAGAGTTCATATAGCTTTCTTCGAATACTATATAGTAATCATGGCTCCAAATGGGGGTCAGAGCGGTGGTGGTATTTTTAGATCTGATGAAGGTAATGGAACATAATGTTATTGAGCAATACAGATCAGTGAATCACCCTGTTTTACCATTCCAACAACATGACATACAAAAAATGTAACAATAGGACCATTCCATTTACAATAGATTTCTTGCCTCTATATTCTACAATGCAAATTCAACTTTGAATATGCACATTAAAGCACTTCGTAAGTAGCGAGCAGAAAATGCCTAATATTTGTAAGCTTTTCAAATAAAGCTTACAATAGATACAATATACTAACTTCCTAGATACTCTTAGAATGTACAAGAATAAAGTTACAAATTTCACTGTACATGCTTCTACTTTTAGATAATAAGTTGAATAATAATTAACATGCATAGCAAAAAGTCATTAACTCAAGCATGGTCGATTGGTCCCTAACAACAAATTGCAAATGAATGTCAGCAGTGAGTGGTACAAATGAAATATGTACATGTTATGAGAAAATGGCATTTATAAGAAATAAAGTGCAACTGAAATAAACAAAACATATCAAGTTAATTAGGGAACCTCCGCAGCAGCAAAACGTAACTTCACTTCATCAACTTCCTTCTGTGCTCCCCTTGCAGAAACCCAGATAGACTGCAAGCATCCATAAAGATTAAGCATCTTCCTGAGGCACTAATTAAATTTGAAGCTGCAAAGACTCACCTGAATGGATAGGACTCCTGCTATAGTTATTATCTCCTCAGAACAACCCAAGTTGCATGCTGACAAGATCATTTTAGAGATCATAGGGTCCTGGAATATTAGGTTTGAAACAAGAAGGTTAGCAAATGATGTAAGAGAAAAAAATATGCTAATAATGTTAATATATATTGAGAAAATTGAAAGGAAAAGTGACCATGTATAGAGGCCAAGAGTTGGTATGAAGTCTTTGCGATCCCAAACACAAATGTAATTCCATTAAAGAAAAATCATGCTGTAGTATAATATGGAATTCAAATAGAAGAACTAATAAGCATATATAGTGATTAGGAGGTGATCATACAACAATATGAACTGTGTCAGCACAAGATCTAATTGACTCTGTAACAAATAAAGTGACAACACACAAGGGATGGTATCAGCCTCAGGCACAAGTTTGAAAAGGCCATCACATATCAGCTGGGACATCTTTAACATCCTTAAGTTCAGAGGACTAAACAAAAGAAAATGAAATAAATCAAAATACGCAATTACGCATCCCATCCACTAGAGCTGTTCGCTGCAATCCTCAAATGAAAATCTAGAAAATGGCAACTTAAAGGAGGACTGGAGGAAGGATATTTTCTTTTCCTCTTTCCTGATGAGTAATTCAGATAACTCAATCAATGACATAAGCTATCTATGTGTTTCTGTATTTCCTAGTCTGCTTTCCAATAAATACTGGATTTCTTTATTGAACGTCTGGCAGGCCACCTATGTAGGAACAAAACTGTGGCTTTGCAGTAAGTAACTAAGTACCACAGCATTCCTCCTAGCCCTGAGTTTACACATGTAAGACTAATATGCAGGACTGAAAAAAAAAGGTCATTTAGGGACAGTAAGAGAGGCCTGTTTTGTTCCTTTGGGAGAAAAAGAGAGATCATTCTGTTCCTTTAGAACTCATTAGCTCATATGTCTATATCGAGCATTTCCTAATTGAGGGTGCTTTAGATTTGATTTGGATCACCCTAATACGCTTTGGAAGGTATTTTCTTTGTAAGAGCAATAGTTCCACTGGAGCTGAGGTGAAGTGGATGAAGATTGATGATGAATAATGGAATTTGCTTACCTTTTCTTCTATTGATCCACCAACTTCTTGTCTGTATCATTAGTAGTTGATGTGCTTTACTTCCATTTCTCTACCATTTTGCATATTGACTATGAAGAATTCTGCTGACCTCAATAAAAACTGATATTTGTGAAAGCGGAACCAATTGCTTTACTTCTTAAAAGTCCAAATTAAGTGGTCAGCAGTGCTTGATATCCATCATTGTATGGCACATGGTTTAAAAACTCGGCCGAAATGGTACGGTAAGCCCGGTATTTACCGGTTTTTGGGGATTCCGGTATTCGATATACCCGGTATTTGAAAATACCGGGTATATATGGTATTACCGGGCGGTATATGTATCATACCGTCCGTATGACGCGATATCGGGTTTTTTTTTTTTTTTATTTTAAAGAGTTAGATATAACTCTAATAATACATAATTGATGAATAAATGTTTAAAATCAATATTCAAATGTCAAATACATGAATACAATATTTAAAAGCTATTTGGTACTCTATTAGGATTTTTCACATATACAAGAGAATTACATTAGAATTAATATAGGGCGACACAATCCCACAACCCAAAGGGTCTAAAAAATTTCACATATACAATAGAATTACATAATAGCGGGACCGCCGAAGACTTTGCGTAGCGCAACATAAGACGTAGTGCAACATCAACTAAGATGATGAATACCATGTGTCGTCCTATATTAATTCTAATGTAATTCTCTTGTATCTGTGAAAAATCCTAATACAGTACCAAATATCTTTTAAACATTGTATTCATGTATTTGACATTTGAATATTAATTTTAAGCATTTATTCATCAATTATGTATTATTAAAGTTATATCTAACTCTAAAAAAAAAAAAACGGTATGGTGTTTTCCGTACCGGACCGTACCGAGTGTCGGTACGGTACCGGTTTTGGACAGGTACCGAAACCGAGATTTTAAACCATGGTATGGCAGCCATCTTACTCGAAGCTAACTAGTTTGTAGAGATCCAAATATCACAGCATAACAACCAAGGTTTTAAATACGTACGGGCACTGCCCCATCAGTATGGTGCAGCTGCACATACTTAACCATACTGTACCATACTACCATACTTAAGTAGTATGGTGCAGATAAGTACCCATACCGGGCAGTACGCCTGGTATTTACTGGTACACCTGGTACCGACTGGTACCAGGTGTACCGGATACCGGTTTCCTAAAAAACGATACGTACGGTACGAATTTTTGAACCTTGAGAACAACTGCATAGGCCATATTGATAAAAATGCATGTGAGTTCCATTGCTAGGTTAATTGGTAAGGGCCTTCTTGATATCAAAGGCACTGCGGATTAAGTTCACCATCACTGCTTCTCATTTTCAAAAAAGATTAACGCACATCACACCAAGTCCCAGCTTAATAGTGTTAGATGTTTTTCATTCTCAAGCAATAGCTCAAAACAATAAAATCATAAGACATTTTCTTTATATTAATATATTTGGCATTAATAATAATTTCTTGAAGAATCCAATTAGCTAATACGTAATTATGAAAACAATTAACTACAGGTAAGTGTATACTTCAAAATTGTATCATAGTTGAAGTTAATGGGAATACCAGTGGAATCTCAGCCACCTGATAACCAATAGGCGATGTCAATTTTGCATCTTCATCAAGAATTCCAAGGGAGTATAGAACTTCAAGAGCTCGCACCATGGCCTCTGGTGGTGGAGAAGCTAGCCAATCAAAGCCCAATATATTGTCTACACCCAAGGCCTTTAACTGTACATGAGAATTACTAAATACATTAAAAATCTAGTCCTGAATATGCAAAAGAAACAATAAAAAAATCAACCGGAAAAAAGAAGAAATATGAAAACAAATGATATCATATTTTATCAATTATGAGGTATTATATTACTTTATCACAACGAGAGATGATTGACAAAATTATGTCCAAGCAACAAATTTATCAAGATATAAATACTAATTTATTGAACTCCTCATATTTGCATACCAATCCCTAGATCCCTAAAATCATAATGTGTTACCCCAAGAATATTCACTTGATGATAACAAAATATTCATTGATATAGCATCACTATTTTAGATTTCATTCTCCTGGAAGTACATTTTTTTATATATTTCAAGGATCTATGGTGAAAATAGTCTCTATAAAATGAGCAATCATAAATCCAAGGCCTTCAAGACATAGAGGACAAGAAGCAAAGAATAAAATCAACGCATTAGAGATTTTTCTCTTATGTAATTCAAGGTCATATAAGTAAGTGCTTTAAATAGTTGTCTTGACAATACCAAACATGCATGGATAACTAAAATAAGCAGAATCATGAAATTCACAATGGTTTTGGGAGTTCCTAAAACATGTAAAAGCTAAGACAAATTTTGAAATCAATATGCAAATTTGTAAATATATTAGGAACTAAGATAACAGAGCTTCAAATGCAAAAAAAATAACGCTGGATGAATTAGATATCACTATGACCTACATACTTGTATCACACAAGAGACAAGGTTTGACCTTTGCATTTCTGGAATTCCTTCTGCAGGCATTTCTTTCAGGAAGTATTCTTCAGTATACAATCTGTTAGAAATGATAGAAATAAACTAGATAAACCAGTAAAAATGTGAGAGTTTTGAGCTTAACATCAAATTTAGAGAGATAAAGTATGCTTAGTATCAAATTTAAGAAGGAACCACTGAAGAAAATAAACATATTTTACATCTACAAAATTCAAAAACATAAGGGCCTTCAATGGTCAAACATGTTCTGTTATACCAGAAGGACCATTTTAGAGGAGGGTGGAAAATTGAAGTGGCCAGACTAGAGGTGAGGAGCTTATGTTCTATCAACCGATTGGGTCGCCACATAGGTGGGTGGGCTTGTAGTACAGCACACCAGCATACAAAGACAGATACAAATTGACTGAAAAGATCCAGATGCTGAAAATTCAATAGTCACTAACCATATAGTGCCAGCTGAGTCGCTGACAGTTGCAAAAGCACTCCAGCACTGGATCGAAGAACCTTATCTTCAGTTAATACACTATTACAACAATGGCAAACTCATATCATGTGCATAGAACTGCTAATCATTTGCTCTTGAAATTCTAGACTGAACCAAATAATTTTCACACGAAAAACAAAATTACAAAACCTCAGTTTAGTAGCACATGAAGAGTTTGTGATATGTTGTATTGGTTAGTAAGGTTCAAGGAGTGCACTATCATTATCTTTAGCTTAAATATTTTGGACCATTGGTTTACACTTTAAGTTAAATAATAGGATGCATTTACACTAGAAGGAGAAAGGAAGTTTCAGTATAAGTCCATTGCACTTTCAAAAAATTAATTACCACTTGGTAGAGTTGAAGGTAGTCTACTACTGTCTATACTAGTAAGGGTCTTTGGGCACATGAGTTCTTGTATTGATAACATCTTTCTACACATGAAGTGTTTTAACTTTTAATATAATTATTCTTTTAATAAAAAGGATCCCAGCATTATCCCCATCAAAAGAGAAATAAAGAGGCAAGTTTTCACCCTGCAGATGCACTGGCCTATAGTATTTATTACACACTAAAGGATGAAAACAAGTATTGTGATATTTTGGCTGCATCACACAAAGATGGCATACTAGAAAGAGAAACACCACTGAAAGAGATCTTCAGATTTTACCTAAAGCACTTTCCAGGCCGTACTCTTCCCGCTCGACCAGCTCTTTGTCTTGCAGAAGCCTTAGAAATTGGTGCCACTACCAAGCTCTCAATGTCAGATATCTAATACAAGCATGTTAGCAACACCTTATAATCACAATTTTTATTTTGCTAATCAAGTAAAATATACATCAACTAATTCTTAGAAAATAGTAAGCACAAGATCTAAAATGAAGATGTTATGTTGATATATAAGTAAAATGACGGTCGGAATTGATAAAAGGATTATCAAATTCTAAAAAGAAAACTTTGGAGGAGACTGAGAAGGCATCACTAACAAAAAAAATTCACAAATTATTTGAAAACTTTACATGAAATTTCCTAAGACATGAAGGATGTCCAAACAAAATTAAAAGCACGCTTATGGGCTCGTTGAAGTTTCCAAGTTATATGGGTTCGAAAACTGCATCATAGAAAGGGCATTGATGATACCATACTAGTTTGGTATTGCAATGGACTTAATGAAATCCACTGTATTGAACATATTAACCAATCTGTTAGTACTTATAGACATTGGCATACCAAACTGCACCAATCTGATATCCAATTATATAGCTAGAATAGAAAACAATATTCTAAAACTAATTAATAAACTTAGAGGTGGTTCTCGAGTCATTAGCTCAAAGTTGAGGGGGGTGACACTGCTGTAAATAACTATTGCAGATATAATACATGTCGATACAGATATGGTTTCCCTTCTACAACATTAAGTTTTTGCTTAAAGTTGATACATTTTCTCATATCAGTTTTGTAGAACTTTACCTTCCATTTGACAAAAAAGTTTGTGACAAACAAGATTACATCTGTAACATCCCACATTTAGCTCCAATATATAAAGGTGTACGTGGGAAGTTGTCTTGGTAGATAAAGCTTATGGGTACTATTATCAACTTCAACATAAATATTTTAAGCTAGTGATTTAGGCTTATGAGGTTAATGAATTACATATCCCGTGACAATTCGTATTTGCATACCTAGCCCTAGACTTGGTGAGACAACCTGTGTTAGAAAGGATTGGCCGAAGATGAGGTGAAACCATTACTAGACTAAGCCTCACTATTGCTCACTAAGGTGTGGTTCTCATCTATGCATTAAGACTTGGATCTTCACGAGGACGTCAAGACCAAGTATAGGAGATTTTAGAACCGGATGTAATCAGGAGCATATGGAAAGTTGTCTTACTTTATAAGGCTTAATGGGTGTGCTACCATAAACTTTATCTCCTGCATTTTCAATTAGGGGTTTAAGCTTATGAGGTAAATGGGCTAGTTACCCCATCAAGTGTGCTGTTATAGGCCTATAGCCACAATCTGAACCAGAGCCTCAGACCTCATCCTCATACTAATATTCACATTATATATTATATGTCGTAGCCCAAAAAACTCGATCTAAATTATGCATGACAATTGAACATACCGAATTGTAAAACCGCTGCTTTGAGAATCCACTATCTACAACATAGACAACACCCTGCATGAATGAGGTAGGGAGCAAATTTAAGCCATCGTTATTACTGTGACTGAAGACATCATAGTTGGTACCTCTAAAGTCAAGGATGTCTCTGCAATATTAGTTGATATCACGACTTTCCTCTTTCCCCTGGGAGTAGGAGCAAATATTAGATCCTACACGCAAAGAACAATTATCAAGATGAATCATCCATGAGCGAACAACTTTCATATAATACAAACTGGTAAACTGAGTAACTGATATCCAATAGTTACCTGATCAACACGTGAAAGCCCTGAATATAGTGGCAAAACCAACAACCCTGACCATGTGGCAACAGTTGCATTAATCAAACATTTAAATGGCACCAAATTTCTCTATGAAAAACAGAACATATAAAATGCATATATAGCTGCAATGCCAAACAAATCACAAAGAATAGGCAAATTAGAAATCTGGAAACAAATACAAGTAGATAATAATTTGGGCAAACATATCTATGAAGATAAATTATGTAAACATAAGAATAAGAAAAACGAAAAGTATCAAGTTTTGAGGTAAACGGTTTACAAGAAAATGTTTTTCCCTATTTTTTGAGTGCTTGATAGGAGGAAATGTTTAGGCCAACTGGAATACGTTTTCAGTCATAAAAAAAGATAGTATAAAATTAGGATAGCAACTTCCCCTCTAGAGGAAAGTAAGAAAAGAGACTTCAAAGTATACATATAAATTTAATATTTATAAAAATAAATTTCAAGGTATTTTAGATATGAAATGTATAAGATAATTTATACAATTTATAAATATATTGTTAAGACATAATTAACAAAGTATTAGATACTACATGTGTTATATAGCCTATTATATATAAAAAATGATATTTAATATTTTGCAAAATGTCAATATTAAATATAATATTGATATTCTGCAAATGTGTAGTCAAAAACATGAAAATTAATCATTTTCCTTGAAAATATTTTTCACTATGTTAGGAGGGAAAAGTGAGAATCTTCTCATAGCTAGCCCTCCTCTACCTTGCATATATAGATGATTAAGAAAATACATTTACAACTAACTCCATAGTAATATAATATATAACTATAAGTAGGTACACCCTACAAAAGCTTTTAAATGAAAAAAGGAAAAAGTGAAATTATGTAAAGGTGTTAATAATTTAAGGGTAAATTAGACTCACCTCCCCTCCTAAGGACTGAGGTGATCTCCCTCTATTTGTAACTTTGTCTTATGAACCCTGAGTTTTGTAAAAGATTACATATACTTCCCCTACTAACGGAAATTATTAGTAGAGTGTCTGTCATGTGCACTACACAAGCTTACTAATGGCATTTTTGAAATATTTGCGGCTTTTACTTATTTAAAATGATAAAAATACCCTTATGTCATTTAACTCTCATTCCCTCATATTTCCACCTTATAAGTGTTTAACATTTTAATTTTCACATTCGAAGAATATTAAATAATAAAATAATTTCTCTCAATTTTTTATTTTAAAAATATTTATTAAATTATTTTATGCATGCCTTTTAATGATTTTCTAGCAAGGGGTATAAGGGAAAAATCACATTACTAACCGACTCCATTTAATACCGTTAGCTATAGGGGATCTTTTTTTATATCTTACCATACACTTAATGCAGCAGAGGCAGCTTATGTATTATACACTAAGAGGTGAACCAAACCACCCCTAATTGAAGCCAACCAATTGGGTTCAACCTCCAATTCAATTGAAAATGAAGCTTCTGATTTTTATCAAGAAAATTTAGAGCAAGTTGATAAATCCCAAAGCCGCAGGTGTGTATTGTTTTGGTTGTACGAATTTTAATGAGAATTATAATAACTCATCTAATGAACATGTTCGTTAATAATAGAACATATTAATGAGATTTAATGAGATTATTTAAGTATTGTACTAATTAGTGATGGACTAATGTATTGGATCTCTAATTTATATTCAAAAAACCAATTTATAGTCTTTATAACATAATATTACAATTATTAAAATGAATATTTTGATCTTGTCTACTGCTCATTATATAACAAACAAAAAATAGGATAGGGTATTTTTGTCAAATTGTTCTGTCTTATGATGTGATAATGAGAAATAAAGGCAGGATATCACTAAATTTGTTGTTGTTGTTGTGCGTAACGAACAAGGGACAAATTCTTAGACTTATCGTGCATAGCATTGTATTGTCCTAACCAACCTTGTATTATTCGAGACAATTTGCGAATTTGCAGATGGACCCTTGTTGTCTAGTGGCAAAGCATTGGGTTCAAGAAGAGTTATTAATGAGGTAGAAGTAATTAATTATGCTAATGCTGATGACGAAGAATAGTGTGATGTTCTTTTATTTTTGTTAAAATATTAACTTTCAAGTGTCATTCTACAAGTCATGAGTCTTTTGGTATTTTGATTTACACTTCCAAGTAATGTTTGGATTAACACTAATATAATTTTGATATTGACTATCTAAAATCTATATAAAGTCATACTTAATATGATACTATTGTGATATTATTTGTGATTTGTCATTTAATAATATATATAATTATATATATTTAACTATATATTATATATTATATATAGTTAAATATGAATGCCTCATTTGACTTGAGCAAGCGACTAACGCTTGGGGCAATAATGGACTTTGGCACCTCGAAGCGACTAGAGCCCTATGGCAATACTCGAATAGTATTCCAAATCCATCCTATTTGCTCATCTATTCCACGTCAAATTCTACAACCAAAAAAGGAAATAATATTTCATCTTAGATCTTCCTCTCTTCCCCATTATTGAGATCTATTCACACTAGCTAAAGGACATCTGTCTCTTTTAACATGTTTATACCATCTGGATCTCTTCATTCTATTCTATTTTCTAGATGTTGCATAAAAGAATATAGAATCAAGAAGACATGAAATAAATGCTTAAAAATATCAACTTATAATTATTCAAAGGTAACACAAAATAATAACTAAAGAAAATGATTGAAATTGTATAGTAACATGAATCTAAAAGAAAAAATACTTCCACTTTCCCTACATGCCCCATCCTCCGAGTCGGTAAAGGAACACAAATAGTCCATCCCTACCAATTAGGAAATAGATTGCATAATGTTAAAGTCCAACATTGCTTAAGGATTTGGTCAAGATAGCCTTTAAAATAGTTTGCGCAGTCCTCCCCCCTTGAGCTAGCTTTTGGGGTGGAGTTAGACCCACTAATTTCTTAACATGGTATTAGAGCCTATGCCTATCGTGTGGTTAATATTGTACCACCCGCATATGTCCAGTCCTGCAAACTCCAAACTCCACGGCCCACGCTCCATATGTCCAATTCTGGATGTGAGGGGGTGTGTTAAAGTCCCACATTGCTTAAGGATATGGTCAAGATAGTCTTTAAAATAGCTTGGGAAATCCTTCCCCCTTAGCTAACTTTTGGGGTGGAGTTAGGCCCACTAATTTCTTAACACGTGACAGAACTTTTTAAAAAGAAACATTTCTTATCCCCAGATTTGTGGTTCCTTTTGTTTCCTCTCATGTTGTTTCTCATTGTCTTCCCCATTATGTAAATCAAAATATAGCAATTATTTATTATTCTATTGACAAATAAAAGTGCCAAATACTCTCAAATCACAATTGTACAAGGCATGTAGAAAGCCAGGGCCTTTCATAGTCAAGTAAATATGACAGTTATCAGGATTCCATCTCAAATGGTATTCTTGCATGTATAATAAGTTGTATGGATCATCAGAGCTCAAATAATTAGGGTGAATCATTATTTTAACCAGCGTAAGAGGATAAGTTTTTCCTTGTATAAAATATCTTGAATCTTATATACTGTCTTCAATATGTTCTTGCCAAGAGCTCTTCACTTTATTCTTTAGTAAAAATGAAATCAAATATATGATTCAGAAAAGGATACAAGATTACCTGATGAGCGTCTTCGGTCATCTTGGGTATTGTCCCTCAATAACTTTACAGCAGCATCAATATCATCTTGACCTGTAAGAAAAACCAGAATATCTCCAGCTGGCTCCTACACCACACAAAAGAAAATGCCAAGTTCAAATGGGTTCCATAAGAGAAAACAAATTCAACTTGAATTGCTTGTTGGTGGGGATAACTTCTGGAGTCCAGTGGTCTACCCATAATACAAGGCATCTAGCTCTCCAGTAATAGTCACTAAGCTAGCAAGACTTGCTTTCTAATGAAAATTTGAATCAATCAATAGGACCACGAAAAGCACTTCCTAAAATATAGCAATAAGGAAAGAAGAAAGAGAATTGTTATTTAGCAAATTCTGCCATTCTATGACTATTTACTCGGAAGGGCACTGGCATTTTAAACAGTCCACATGGAATATGTATAAAACTAGACAAATGCATGGATGTCTAAGCAAGGTGTGGCATCAAACATGCAGCAATTACATATCGAATTAGGAAAGGCAAATACTTGATAAGAGGCATAGTCCAATATTCAAACAGAAGTTGCAAGAATGGTAAGCACTGCATCCAACTTAGATTTCCAAAAATGATGGATCTAGAACATTACAAACAAGAAATTGTTTTTCAACTGAACTGCCATAGAACTACCATAAGGTCTCAAGCAGAAATCTACCTTATCATTTATTGATAGTACAGCATCAACAGCAGCTTGCAAATAGTCAGGCACGGGCTCTTCAACATAATGAATTTCCACAGTGTACCCTTTACCCTGATACACTTATAGTTAGACAATAATATAATTCACTTACAACGTTCCTGTTAAATGGGTCTAACATCAAGCAAAAGATGCATCTAGGAGCATTTCCCAAACATACCTCAACAGAAAGTATGGCAGGCGACTGACTTGGTAAACTAACATCTGCAGCATGGTCAAGATTCTTCTTTCTGAATACAGCAAATAACAATCAAAAAGCTGTAAGAGATAACAATACTGCTATAGTCACTAAACATGTAGCCTAATGAAATATGAAGAAGCCAATCACACAAAGGATGCAACAATTGAAAGATATAAACATAGTTATAAAGGTTTATCATGATATTTGCAAATAATATTATCATGGATAATCTAAAAACACGCATAGAAGAATCATATCCTGCAAATATTGGATCCAATTAAATTATTTTTATCAGAATATATTGGACCCAAAGTAAAGTAATATGATTTAACATAGACATGCAGCACCATGATGGTCACAAGCATAGTTGTTAGAATCGTGCGATTCACGATTCAATTCGTGCGATTTGATACGATTCAATGAGTCAGCGATTCAATTTTTACTATGAATCGTAAATGATTGTGAATCGGGCGATTTCATACGATTCACAATTCAGAATAATTTCAAATTTTTAATTTATAGATTTATTTGCAAATACAAATAATGATATTTTAAGAATTACATTGAAATTTTTACTTACCTAAAAGATATATGATATATATACATTTTTTAAAATACCTTTCATTATTTTTGTATTATTTTTATTATATTTTAAATAAATTTTATATGTTTTTGAATCGTACAATTCGATGCGATTCATGATTCAAAAATTAGCCCAATGATTCTCCATACGATTCACGATTTAACAACTATGGTCACAAGTGTATGGTTGTAACATGTGGGCAAGACACAACAAGCTGCCTAGTGTTTAATGAACAAGACATGTATCTTGGATGAACTGGACCAAACCAGAAAACCTAGTTCACTAAGGTTTAATAATCACAATCTTCCAGTTTCAAGTTAAGCTTCAAAGTATTACCCAATGTCAATCATCATCATCTCCTCATTGTCATCTATCATTACAGTAGACAGGGGAGAGGAGGGAATCTATGGGAAGACAAGGATGTGCAAGGTCAGAAGAGGCAAATTTCTTGATTAATCGCTTGCCATTTTCCAGCCACCACCATAGAAAAAAAAAAGCACACAAAAAAATGAAAACTATTTTATCATGCCAAAATTAGCCAAAATCTGCCTGTTATAATCACCTAAACCCTTGATTCGTGGCAAATATGAATTATGAAAAATCAAATACACAATTAAGATGCAAAAATTGTGTATTTAAGATTCAACCAGGCTCCAACCAATAACATAAGATCTGAATGTTATGTAACAAAAAGCAGCAAGCACAATCATTGAACTAGAGCACATCATACCATGGAACAGGAAAGAAGCAATCAATTTTCTCGTACATAGTAGGAAAAGCTTTTTAATGGCCGCTAATACTAAGCCACTTATGCAATGGACTTGACAGGCCTAGGCTCATTTAACTGAAACCTTCTCAAGTTGATATCTACAAGGGTTCACAATTAAACTCTGCAGTGCAAGAGAGGTTATGCAGTTAAAAGCAGCTAAAAGTTATTATTCCAAGTTGAATCAAAGACAGTCAGCTGATGAACAAATATTGCTTGGAACTAAACAAGTTAAAAGCAGCTAAAAGTTATTATTCCAAAAGCATCCAGAAAATGGTTAATACTAAATTCAAGCTAGGTAAAGTAGATACAAGTCAAAAATCAACTAAAGTAAACTAGAACAGGAGTAACCTAGGTTGAAAAAAATTGGACATGGATTTTGCCTCAATTGTTGCGGATGATATGATTATACGCAACTCAGGTCTCCGCCGCTGGATCTGGTATATTAATGAAAGAAATAAGCTTAATGACATAATGGAAAGCAGCACTAGAACAAATAAAAACAGCTTGGTTCACTGAAAGTAACCTTCTTCAAGAGGCCTAACAATATATCAGTTGAAAGGGATCGCTCATGAGCTTCATCCACCATTATGACACTATACAAAACAAGACAGAAAAAATGGTTCATTCAGAAAAACTCTAAAATAAAATAATAGGGGGGAGAGAGAAATTAATGCTGGAACCAATGACAGTATCATCAGAACTTGAACAAAATTTGATAAATATAACTATTACTTCATGGATAAATACACGAGTAACCAGCAAACTATATTTAAATTGAGATTAGTACCTATACTTGGTTAGAAGAGGATCATCCATCATTTCTCTTATTAGCACACCATCAGTGAGAAACTTTATCGCAGTTACGCTCTACACAAAAATAGAGATGCAACTAAGCTCATTACTCAATTTCCAGTTCAGAAGTGCAATTC
The DNA here is from genome assembly GCA_034359265.1 of Canna indica. Lineage (NCBI taxonomy): Eukaryota > Viridiplantae > Streptophyta > Magnoliopsida > Zingiberales > Cannaceae > Canna > Canna indica. Next base: position 22,299,526 of record CP136892.1, read on the forward strand.
CATAATGAAAAATGATGGCTAGCTACACTGGTTAAAAATGTCAACCATGAAAAGACAAATGCTTACAGGGTTTGTTTGATCTTCAAAGCGAATGGTATATCCAACCTCTTCTCCAATTTTGACACCCATTTCCTCAGCCACCCTTGATGCAACTGACTATATATACAAGTGAAATGCAAACAACGAGTTTACAACGTTAAATAAACCACCACACAGAAAAATCTCAGTGAATACATTTTAATTACCTTTTAGCATCACAATGAAGTAACACTTACATTTCTATTAGCAAACAATCTGGCAATCAAAGTGTTCAAATTTATCTGATAATTCACTTATTGCTTGCAGTCAAATGTTCTTTTCTGCAAAGGTGGTTAATATTACAAAATAAAAATGTGGAAGTTGCATTCGAAGTTTGGAGTAGGCACCAGACTGGAATATGCAGATGGTAGTGGAAGTTTCGGTAGTGGAAGTTTCCACTATATTCAAATAATATCAAGAACAAGGATATTATTGCTTGCAGTCAAATGTTCTTTTCTGCAAAGGTGGTTAATATTACAAAATACAAATGTGGAAGTTGCATTCAAAGTTTGGAGTAGGCAGCCAGTCTGGAATATGCAGATGATTGTGGAAGTCTCCACTATATTCAAATAATATCAAGAACAAGGATATGGATGTAAAAAAAGAGAGATAAAATATAGTAGAATTGCAAGAGATTAAGGCTTAGTTTGAGAAAGCTTTGCAGCTGCAAGATAGCAGTTGCAACAAAATGTAATGGACAAATTGATAATGAGTTTAGTAAAAATAAGATGAAAAGTATGTTTTGTAGCTTAAGTGTTTAGTAAAGATATGGCAGAAGTATGTTGGAAATACAAATGGCCAAAAAGGACATGCTTCTGAAATAACAATTATTGTTCAATATGCTTTTGCTTCATTAATTATTGTAATAATTTATTATAGAAATTTTCATATATGTACCCCTTGAAGAAAATAGCATATTTTCCACTGCAAAGTTCAATATTACATAATTACCTTTTAAAAATTTAAAATTTCTATTATTTCCATTATGGTTAGTATTAGATTATTAGTCAAAGAAACTCAAGTTAATCATGGTAAGATATGATTACTAATAAATAGTTTCAATTGATAACCAAAACCTATCCTATTTCAATACTATAGATCATTTTATATTTCATATTCTTGTTTTAGATTGTTTATCCTAAATTTTATATTTCTTATATAATTCTCTTTAGTTGTATTCATACAAAGATATATGTCAAATATGGAAGCAATTTACTTATGATTACAAACCTTTAATATTTTAAATAGATATAAATGTAATTAGATCAAATACTCATTTATGCTTGTAGTTTCCAGAAATTAACATGTATCAATAGAAAGAGGGACATCATTATTAATTGGACTGTCAGTATTACAATTCTAAAGATTGATAAATGATAATTAACTATGATGGTATAAGAGCAATTTTTAGTATTAAAATGATATGATATCTATTTTTTAATGTTTTTTAAATTTAATGTATTTGTTCATCTGAGATTTAGTGACAAAAATCAAACATTCAAAAAGGAGATATGTGAAATTTTGCCTTTAAATAAATTGATGTAATTATAGTACCAACTTAGGTACATAATTAATGCTATTTTGCTAAATGCTGATAACAATCATCATGGCAGATTGGCAGCAACACTTAAAGGCATAGTTTTTGTAAGTTTATGAAAGCACGTGATTCGGCCACACATAGTGTATATGTGGTATGTGCATATGTGAATTTACATGTCATCTATATTTAAAAAATGAAAATATCATATTAAACAAAATATAGTTAATGTTTTGCATCTATATATAAACATTAAGTTTCTATACTTAATAAGAAATAAACTGATTGTTATGCAAAAGTTATCATTACTCATCGATTATTATCAAATTACAAATTTGCAGATATAACTTTTTTAGTGGAGTGTGGGGCAGACATGACGTATTAAATGGTTTGCTTCAACTCAACTGCATATGCAAGTCCTTCACCATATTACCACTGAATAACTTATATCCCATGCAGCAAAGAGATTGCATACATATATGCAGCCATTGCATTGATTTTGAAAAATTGCTCATAAGAGAGAATTGTTGCATATTATGTTCTTTACTTGACATTGTTATTATGATAATATTAAAAAAATAATTTTCTTGTATTAAAATTTAAAATATTACTATTAGGGAGAAATGCAGAAAAGTTATACTTGGAAAGAAAAGTGACCAAGAGGAACAGTGATTGAAGCTATGAAAGAAACTTTGTTCGATAAGAAAATATTAGGTTTAAGTGTATTATACGACGTAAGTTTTTAGATAAAATAGGGCAAATTGCCTTATTACTACATAAAAGCACTTCTTTAAAGGTGGCAGTTGTTCATCAGCAGAATTGTTTTTCAGCTTTTCCATCATTTCTCGAGGAAAATTACACTTTTTGGAAGCATATTCAAATAGTCAAATTAATCAAATTTCCTTATGAAAAAGAGCTTTTTGCAACTGTGCCAAATGCAACCTAGGAGTAAGGGAAAGAGAGAACATAACAGGATTAAAAGAGAATGAACTTGGCAATATGGTAGAGGGGAATGGAGTGCAGATAAGATCATAAGCATATTCATCGAACCATATGCTGCTTTAACAATCTAACTCATATACTAAATTCACATTTGGATTCAGCATGATTATCCAAAAGAGACTATTGTATCTAACTATCACAACTAGCACTAAACATTGCATCACAAGAATACAGTATATTATTATTCACATGAAATTAAATAATACTAAACAATAAATATAATATATATTATTATTTCACATGAAATTAAATATTACTAAACAGTAACGTACTAAGCGTCTATGACCATGAATTTTTTTCACATATAACATATTATTGCAAAGAAATGGTCCAGAAATCTAATGCATGCAGCAACAACAAATATTCTTACGAAAAATAACATAATGACAAACTGTCCCAAATATTTTAAACTTAAGGAACCAGTTGAACTGAAAGTATAAAATATAAGAGTAGATCAGAATTATTTTACAGTAATCACCTGAACAGCCAGTCGCCTAGGTTGTGTGCAAGCTATTACTCGACCCCCTTCAGCCCAACCTGCCTCTTTAAGATACTACAACAGAAATGAGAAAAATCATAGAAACAACCAAAATAATTTAAAAATATCTGAGACATTAAATTAAAGATAGGTGCAAGCAAATGTTTGAGAAAAATATTAATATGCATATACTGCACGTTTTCACCCATGACAAAAAAAACTGATAGACGTTAGTGGTTACATGCACCAATTAGCTCAAATTTACACAGGCTTGTAGCTTTGAAAGACTTCCAGTCTCATATAGAATACAAATACAAAATTCTAGTTATCCATTTTTGAACATTACAGCTTAATTAGAGGCTAATTTTTTATCATGAGATATGAGATCATTCACCAGCAGTGATCATAATTTTTGAAGACAAACGGAAGTCACCCTTTCGGGTATTTAGGTGCAAAGCAAAGATATTTTACTAATGGATCTAGTTCATCAATGAGAGGCTTAAATATGAGTGAATGATATATCAGGTTTTCAGTGGTGCTTTATGAACTCCTAATCTGCACAAGGGAATGTGCTGAATTGTCCAAATGCTAGACCATCGATTGGCCTTATGACTCCTTAAACTTGGAAAGTATATGTAACCCAACCGATGCCCATGCTTTATTGATAAAGGAAAGGTTTAAAAGTAAAACCTGGGGAATCTGGGTGGTCTTTCCACTGCCGGTCTCGCCGACGATGATGGCAGTGGCATGATTCTCCACCAGGTAAAGGATTGCATCCCTGTACTTGAACACGGGCAGCCGCTGCCGCAGCCGGTCGAAGCTCGAGTGCCCGAACCTACTCGATGCAACCAACAGCATTAGGGTTTATAGCGAAAGCAGAAAAAGAACCATGACGGGAAAGAAGGAGAAGGAGTACCCTGAGGAGGAGGAGGGAGGAGGAGCGGAGACGAAGAGGATGCCGCCCTCTTCATCGTCGACGAGGGTGGCTCGCGGCCGCTCCGAACCGGGACGCCAGAACTGAGCCATTGCGCTCTTTCGCGCGAGCGAGAGCGCTCAAAATTAACGCAAGGTGACGGTGGGCCAGAACAGGACCGAAGGCGTGTAAGCCCAAACCCAACGTTGAATTTGCTAGACCACCTACTATTTCAAAGTTAAACTTGGGCCACTGTAACAGCACCGATCAAAGTTCAGTCGTCGGTGTCCAATGAACTGATCTTCAATAAAACTCAAAGAGAACTATTTGTTTTTCCTAAGATGGACAAAGTTTACTCGATGTTTAGTCAACCGGCCTTCGGTAGGACATTAGCTAAGATTAGTAATCATTAACAATTTAAGATTTTAGGTTTTGAGTTTTCGTTCGATCGATACGAAGTGCAAACACTCAAAATTCTTGCTCAAAGACCTTGCAACATGTCTAAAGTTAAAAGTACATAAATAAATATTTTTTGTCGCGCATTTTTGAAGTTGACCAAATATTCTCTCGACATTTCGTGTTATTTGCGCAGTTGCACTTTTGATTTTCAAACACAACATGAAACTAATATATTTGAATTCATTATAAGATAACTATTTGTTATCACACTTATTAAAAATTCATAAACAGGAAGGGTCATTGTAGATCTCATGGGCCTAACAGAGGGGCGTCAATATCCTCATCCACATACCTACGTCAGCGAATATCGTTGAATTGTCTAAAGTAGGTGTCAAATTTTATTTATTATATATGGTTGTTAATTAATTAATTAATTATTATTTATGTTGTTATACATAAGGTGTAGGTTTGAGCCGGACGATGTCGCATGTAGCATCACTACTATTATTAAGATATTCTTTCAGAAGTCATGGCATTTGTGGACCCACGTGTCAGCTCAGTACCCTGATTTGTTATGGGCCAATTAAGCTTTTTCTTTAATTGTATTAATACATAAATTGCTTGTATTATATAACTTCTTTTTTATAGGTCTGATACACTTGGGACCTAGCCATTCAAGCCCACGTGGAGGACACTTCGAAAGTTTATTGTAAAAATATTTTCAAGGATTTCCTCCACCAAGCGCGGGAGGAGGCAATGGCACATGTCGGAGGGGATCGCGGGACACCTATGGCCTCTTTGAAGAGTCATGGTCTCACTTGGATGTCTCAGGAGATATGGGACTCGCTAGTCGATATTTGGGCGTCGGACAATTGATAGGATGCCTCTCGAAAGACGTACCACTACTAGAATTGTCACTTTCACCGATGGCTATCACCGACAACCGATCGACCTGTCGATAAGAGCCACAACTTTCTTACAACCGCTCAGGTCGTTGCAGATGTAACAACATCTGCAATGACTCCCTTTACGACCGCCACGGTCGTCGCGTATGAGTCGATGTGTCACGCCCCGAATCAGCGTACGCGTGATCGGCCAGGGTACGTGTCGGTACCCCGAAGCCTACCCTATGCACTGACCAACAACTCATGAAAACACAAGAGACTGATATCGAAAATCATAAACAAGCAACAGTACCAAACTTTTATTAGATGATTGAGAACAGTTTAACCAAACAAGTTCGGAGACATCACAAATTTAAAAGTAAACATTTAAAAGTTTCAAAGACACAACTTAATGTTTTACATAAAACAACACAGTGCATACATCGACTCTACTCAAACACGACAACGACTAATAACTGCCAGCTACGAGATCTGTACCCATGTCTGCCCTCTTGCGCGCCATGCCACCAAGTCATACTTCACTGGTCGGGCTCTGCAAAACAAAAATAAATAAATCGTGAGTTCACGAGGAACTTAGTGAGCGGTTCTTCGGAACCTCCTCCTAAACCTCGGCAAGATAACATATACAAGGTATGACACAAATAAGGAAATTTAATATGATCACACCACAAAGCCAACCAGTTATCCATTTCACTAGCTCGGCCACCAATGGCCTAAACTACATATGGAAGGTTCGGTTCTTCCCTCTACGTGACATGCCGGTCGGCCTACCCAAAACCAGCCCATAAGGGCTTCTCAAATATGATCTTTCATGTCTCGGATCCGTCTAGGGATGGCAATTCAAATCGGTTAACCGAACTGCAAAATCCGGTTTTGGATAGTGGATTTGCGGTTCGGTTTCGGTTTCGGATAGTAAAAACCAAAAACCGTTTAAAATCGGTTCGGTTTCGGTTATTGGGTCACGGTTAACCGGTAATCGAAATCGATTATATATTCAATTTCGGTTACCGATTTTTTGCGGTTAATCGGTAACCAAAACCGGTTTTGTTATTAATCTTTGAACCGGTTATCCATTTACTATCGGTTTTGTTACGGTTAACCGGTATCCGAAACCGGTTTTGTTATTAATCTTTGAATCGGTTATCCATTTACTATTGGTTAACCGATTAGTAAACGGATAACCGGTTCTATTCGAACCAAAAAATTCGGTTTTGGTTATCCGCGGATAACTGAAACTGAGCCGGTTTTGGTTTCGGATATAGGCTTTTGAAACCAACCGGTTTCGGTTTCGGTTTCGATTAGCGGGTTTGGAAAACTATTTCGGTTTCGGTTAACCCCCAAAAATGCGGTTAACCGAACCATTGCCATCCCTAGATCCGTCGACTAAGATGGCCACTAGTCTCAGGAATCCTCCGGATTAGGGATAGCTAGTCCCACCCAACTCGGGTCTACCGTGAGCGTGGCCCACTGACGAAATCTCAAGACCCTCCGCCACTCGGGTCTAACACCGAGCGAGCCCGCTGGTGCAATCTCAAGACCCTATAAACCGCTGAGTCGTGTGGTAGCCGTTCGGCTAATGACACTCCTCAGTAGACCATCAACCACAACCAGAACCAGGTTGTGCAAGTTATACTGTGTTTTTGCTTTCTGGGCATTGCCCATATCCGACCCTTCCCCTAGGGTCACACTACTTCCCCAGATGTAGACCTAGTAAGTGTACCTTGTCTCTAGGTTGAGTATCACCACTAGGTAGCGGAACCATTCTTTCTAGGTTGTTAGAACTTGCCGACTATAGATGAGTACTCAGCCTATCATTGTCAACAACACTTACCTAATTTAATCATAAGCAACAATTATCACAAGAGAGCCGAATACAAGAGGAAAGATTCCATTAGTAAAACCGATAAGGAACATGCAATATATACATAGCAACGATTGAATATAATATCTGACAATTAATGAAATCTTTCCTATAAATCGTATACCATAGCAGTCCTATCCATGTATGCATTAGCAAGAACATTTCCAAAACCATGAAATTTTAGATCATTAGTTGCAACAATCCCTAAGATGAACAACAATCATATAAGCATGTAAGTATGAATCAAGATTACATAACCCGAAACCAATCATATAAATTCGAGCAGTCCACATCCTCCACCCTTGCCCCTTGCTCGGCCGACTCAAGCAGGGTGACCCCATGTTCGGCCGAGCCCTCAAGCAAGGTGGACATGGTTACAACGACTATGCAAACATCAAATCAAGAATCGAACATTTAACGAACATGGATCGTATCATGAGTTGCAAGACGAGCGAGGAAATTTGGGAAAAATTTTGGCATGACCTTTCCCCTTTTTCCTCGACTCGACCAGCCCCTAAAATGCAAAATAATCACGTTTTAAAAACATAAAATCGCAGGCGCATGAATCATTTGAGTTTCAATTCAAGAGAACACGTCGATCAGCAAAACAACTCACGGAGAAACTCGATATCAAGATCTATAGGGTCGGCCACCTGCCTCCCTTAAAAATCATATTAACCACTCACCTTGATCGAATCACAAGGCAGCCTCGATGAAGACGAGTTCCCATTTCCTCGAGCGTCGACGTAAACTCAACGCCGACAAGATCTCCCCTCCTTCTCTCTCTCTCTCTCTCTCTCTCTCTCTCTCTCTCTCTCTCTCTCCTTCTCTCCTTCTCTCCTTCTCTCTTGCTCGGCTATGTGCGGCTCCAAGATGAGTCACACGGCTCATGATGAGGGATTTTATTCTCTCATCCACTAATGACTCATTTGCCCCTCTAAATGACTTAGCCTCTACTCGACTCGATCCAAGTTCGATTCAGGATCCGATTCTATCCGCATGCACGAGTCGAACTCGACTCATATAAGACATCTAATGCATAAAAGGAAATAACCATTTAACCAAATTAAACTTCATACTTTCATAGGCCGAGTTATACCTTCTACTCGAGGTGATTCCGCGGCTCGACCCGACTAACCCCTGGTCCGATGAGCTGCACGATGGCGCGCACTTTGTGTGAAAATAAAATAACTAATCAACAACGGCTTAGAGAGGGTCGTGTCTGTCGTCGTTGATTTAATAAATCAATAGTGAAGACTCTCTTACGACCTCTAGGGGCATTGCTTATGAGTCGATGGCGTGCACGCGGCGTGAAAAGGAAAAAACTAATCAGTGACGGCTTAGAGAGGGCCGCATTGACCGTCAATGATTTAATAATTCAATATCGATGGTTTAGTGACGGCCTCTTCGGCCATCGATGAAGGGTCCCTTATTTGCATTCGCGCCCCGCCCATCCCCTTCTTTCTTCCTTCTTTTTTTTCCTTCATGCTACCGCTGCTGCCGCCGCTGATCCTCGCTAGTTCTCTGTCGGTTCTCTATCGCTCATCCACCGCTTCTCTGCCTTTAGGTAACATCTGTTGCTTCTCCCCTTCTTCGCCCCTCTCTTAGGACCGTTCTCCATCATTTGAAGTTGGGGCTGATGTTGACATAAGATTTTCAACATTGATCTTAATCTCGTTTTTGATGATAACAAACATGAAACTAATGTTTGAGCAAGAAATATTTTCATGTTACATAACGGTTTGCATGCGACGTCCCAAATCGGAAAAATCACAAAAAATCAAGAATCAGAGGCTTCGGAGTCGAGCATGTCAAAATTAGTTTAGGACTTAAATTTCTTTTATTGTGAATATTCCTAAGCCTTATTTTGATGTCCTCATTGAGTTCACAATCCAAAAAAATTAAACCCGAACCCCAAAAACTTGAAAACTAGAAAAATTATAAAACAACCTTGAAAATTTCTAAATATACGGGGCTCCTTGGAGGGCTACATAATTTAGATATTTTTTTGTCATCAAAAGTCCTAATAATTATTCCTTAGGTAAAAATAAATTAAATACATATTTTTAAGGACTTTTTGAAAACCGTTAACCTAAAAAAATAAGACTTGAAATGCTAGAAACCTCCAAACTACCCAGAATGTCCCCAACCAGTTTTTAAAAACTGTCCAGAATTCCCAAAATGCCCCCAAATGGTTTTTTTTCAAATTAGATAAGGTTTGAACGGCTCTTTGCTTCCATACCTCAATACCAACTCTATAAATACACCCAAAACTCCCTTCCTAAGGTGCTGTTTGGTTAGCGAAAATTATTTTCTGGTTTGGTTTCAGTGAAACTGAAAACTTGGTTTCGAAAACTTGGTTTTGGTTTCTAGTTTTCAGTTTTCTGAAAACGCGTTTGGTTAATAAAAACAACATCAGTTTTAGTTAGTTGAAATCAGTAAATATTTATTTGGTTATAAAAAATAATATTAATTTTCCTTGAACATTTTTAGTAGTAATTAAATGTTTAGTTAGTTTACAAAATTAAATATTTGTTAATATGGTTACAAAATATTTATATGATTTAATTAATTAAGTTATTGGTAATTTAAGATTTGTTTTGTTCAATTAGATATAAAAATTAATTAATAGTTATTATAAAATTTTTTAAAAAAACAAGTCCAATGATCTAAAATTAGGTTTGATTAAATTATAAATAGACCAACTTTAAGAAAATTGAGTTATTTAAAATTTGGGTTTGAGTCAATTAGATATAAATTGGTTTAATTATTTTATAAATTTAAGATAAAAGTTTGAGTTTAAAATGATGATTTTTATTTTTATTTTTAAAAATTAGATATAGTTTGATTTATTTTTAAATTAATTAATTTTATAAAAAAATATTTATAATTATAAAGTTGTCACTGCATTTTGATAACAAAACCGACAGTCTCGAAACCACAGAAAACAACATTCTGGTGTTTTCATTTTTATTAAAAAAACTGGTTTCGTTTTCATTCTGGTTTCGATTCAGTTTCACCAAAACACTGAACCAAACATGTTTTCGTAAGCAGTTTTGGTTTCAGTGAAACTGAAATCATGAAAACAGACTTGGTTTCGCTAACCAAACAGGCCCTAAGGCTCCCAACTATTCATTGAGTCATTCTAACAATATTTGGAGCCTTTCTTGAGCCATTTCCCTCAAACCTTAGTTTTGAGCTTTGTCGCACCCCAAACTCAGGGTCACATGACTAACCAGGATATACGTGTCTATACCCCGCACCCTAACTCATGCACATGCCAACTCATAAAATATAGCAGAAGAAATAAATAGTTTTTTATTACAAAAGAGAAACCAAAATAGATTTTATTTAAATAGTAAATTTTTTATCAAAAAGTTCAAGTGCGGAAATAAAATGAATCAAGACCAACAGTTATTTTTAACAATAAAATCTGAAATGAAAGACATAAACGTCCCCAAGGGACTACAACTCCAAATCACCAACACAGGTGCATGACAACTACCAAAGACTCGACTACGACCCCTAACTAGGACTGCTATAAGATCAATGTAGCCCATCTGCCCTCCAGCCGCGCCAAGTGCTCTAGCCCACCTCACCGGTCAGGCTCTGCAAAACAAAAACAAACGACAATGGATGAGTTCAAAGAACTCAGTGAGCGATTCTATCAACCCCCACGAGAAACAAACACAGATATATAGCATAATGCAAAACACCTGACTCAAGCAGGAAATATCACAAGGGAGTGACTAGCTAACATGTCATCTGGCCACCACATGCCCGAAGGCATCCAACACCCTAACAGTGAAGTACAACAGGCCTAAGCCTACCATGTCCTAAGGCAACAAATCATACTCAATGGTTACTAGGATAATTGGGATTGGCCCATCCGAACTTATCCTATAATAAAGGAACTCGGGAGCAATAGGGATTTGCCCATCCGGACTTGCTTAACGAGACGCGAAGGAACAATCGGGATTCGCCCGTCTGAACTTATCCTTTTAAGATATCACGGGAATAATCGAGATTTGCCCATCCGAACTTATTCCTTAAAAGAAAATCGGGAACAATCAGGATTTGCCCGTCCGAACTTATTCCATGAGAAAACACAGGAACAATCGGTATTTGCCCATCCGAACTTGTTCCAAAAGAGATAACGTAGGAATAATCGGGATTTGCCCTTCCGAACTTATTCCTTTAAACACTGGTTGGGAATTAGTTATCCAACCTTCCGGGCTAATCCCGCAATCCGGCTCCCAATCAAGCATCTCCTTCATTCATAAAGATATGGCATAATATGACCTAAGTCAAGTGTCTGCTACGGTGTCTTGGGGATGCCTTTATTGGGAACGCTACAACACCTAATACCCGATCCCAACTTCTAGACCCGTAACATCATAAACCTATGAGATTTTATTTCATGCATAAACTTTATTTGTTGGTTTATAATAGATTATGCAGTCCTTTTAATTTTAATTATGCAATTAAAATTTTCATAACCAAAATTAGGATTTTATTTTAGGATTTTATTTTTAGTTTACTGTTGAGCCCGAAACTGGTGCACCCAAGTCGATTCTAACTTCTAAAGTGTAACCTATGGATCCAGACTATGTTGTCTGGTCGAAATGATAGGTTACACGACTATGTTCAGCAAACTATACACATCACAATAAGTATTTCAAAATCAGCCATAAATCAATAATTCAGCATGAAGTTTTCAGCATACTTGATTTTTCAGCATAACTGATTTTTCAGCATAACAAGGAAATAAATCCAAAAATTCATAGAAATTAAATCCTTAATTTACCATCATATCAGAATTATAACATTGAGATAAATCTCACAAAAACCATATTTGTTAAACAAAATTAACAAGCACTACAACCATTTTTAATCAAGAACCAAGTTTTGTGCTTAAGAACTCATATCAATTATCAAGAACACCCATGACATCAAGTTCAAATCCTATCTTTGAAAGACATGATTAATTTCCAAAAATCACAGATTAAATTTCAAGCATGCATTAGCATTATAAGCATCTAAATTGATGAACAATTCAAGGCATAGACATCAAGATAAACAAAAACCTTCACTTAGGCATTTCATCGAACACCTTGAGGGCACCCCTTCTTTCACTTTGGCCGAGCACCCCTAGGGTAAACCTAGGGCTGTCGAGCCACAAAGGGGAAGTCTCAGGCCCTCCTCCCATAAATCGACACAAGAACTCGGCGATCAAAACCCATGATTCGACGAAAAATCACAAGAACAAATACAACATCCAAATCGGCTCAAGAACATGAGAGAACCCGAGAAAGAAGAGGTAAAACCACTCACCTTGATTAGGAAAAAGAATTAGGGAAGAACTTCCAAGCGGCGGCCTCCGAATCTGGCCTTCGAGCACTCAACTTCAAGACAGAAAAAAAAGGGGGGCGACGGCTCCAAGGAAGGGGGAAAGAGGGCGGCGGCTTTACCAAGCCGACGGCTTGGCTTCCAAAGGAGAGGAAGGATGAGAGGGGAAGGAAGGAAGCTAGGCTCTTGGCTTGGCTCCACTCGGCGGCTCCAAGAGAAGGGAAAGGGAGAGGGAAGAAGGGCGGCTCAGCTTGGCTGGGCGGCTCCTCTCTCCTAATCGACTGGTGTGGCTCCAATAGGGAGCCACCTAGCCAATGAGGGAGGTTTTATACTCCTCTCATCAAATCCTAACTTCACAACCCTCTTAACAAACCTGCATCTACCTCGAGCCCGAATCCAACCTGCTAACCCGCTAACCTGCTAGCTCAACATAACCCCATGCTAATTACAGTCATCAATCACATGCACACTCATATGCAACATAATTTAATAAATCAACCACACGCAATTAAATAATTAAATAAATTTATCTACGCCGGGAAAGGAATTTCATAATTCAAACTCCTACTTATCCGAGCTCGCAAGCTTGCACCGGATCATGAGTCGACTCGGCTCGACCTTCAACTAACCCGCTAGGCTGACAATCACAAATAATAACAAAAGTAAATATTAATATCTAGGATATTACAAACTTCCACCTCCTTGATTGAGCCTTCAACCTTGTGTTTTATCATCAAAGGCTTCAAGAGGAAGCTAGGATCTTGTGTTGGAGCTAAGTATTATATTGATTATATTTTTGCTCTATTTATATTTTTATTTTATTGTTATTGTCATTGTATATCAAGTTGTGAAAACCTAGGGTGCTAGGTTTGTGTGTATGGTGGTAGCTTTGGTGTAGAGGCTTAAATCCACCGATGTAAACTTAGCTTGCTAGGGTTAGTTGTGTAGTCCTTAGAAGAAGAGGTGTTGGAGATACTCTCGAGTGTGAGAGTAACCCTCGGTTGTGAGGGTTGGTGCCTTAGCTTGTAAATTCTCTTGTATGATACACTTAATCTAGTAAACTAGAGTTTGAATAGGTAGTGGAGTAGACATTGGGGCCGAACCACTATAAATTCATTGTGTTAGCATTGCTCTTGTACGCGTTTGATTACTTGTTATTTATCTTGTTTTCACTTGCTATTAAATTGTGATTTGCTTAAAGTAATCAAGAAATGGTTAAAACTGAATTTAAGCTAAAGTTTTAGTTAACACACTATTCACCACCCTCTAGTGTGGTCATTCAACTTACATTTGGTATCAGAGCGGGTTGTGGATTGAGATTTCACCATCTCATCTACATCTAGTTTCGATCCTAGAATGACACTAGAGAGTATCGCGTTTGCACCACCTAGGATTGATGAGATAAATTTTGGTGTTTGAAAGAGTATGATGTATACATTTCTTAAAACACAAAGTTTAGATCTATGTTGCATGCTAAAGAAAGAATATATTGAGCCCACCATTGTCATTAATGAGTGGACTCAAGAACAAGTTAGATTGTTTGAAGTGAATGCTAAAACAATGAACTTTCTATATTGCTCATTCTCAAATGATATACTTGAAAAGATTATGCATTCGCTATTTGGGCTTATTTAAACATGCTGTATGACTATGCAAAAACCGAGGAGCTTATCATGCACTTTTGATGATGGCGGTGATGACAATTGTCATCCCTCTAGTACTAATATGGTTTTTGAAGCTCATAGTGTCTCTAGTCAAAGGAGCACTAAAAATCGAAAGAGGAATGTTATATGCTACTTGTGCAAGGAAAATGGACACATTAAAAAGAATTGTCCTTCCTTGAAGAAAAGAACCAAGAGGAGAACAAGTGATTCAACATCCACCTACAAATCACATGAAGCACCTTCTTGTCATGACGAAGAAGCTATTTCTCACCTATGCCTCATGAGATTCAATGATGAGGTAAAATTTTCAACTTCTCATCATCATGAAAATTTTGATAGTGATGCTAGCTCTTGTAGTTCCCTTAACATGTCTTATGAGGAGTTAGTAGAAGAATGACAAAAAAATGTATGTCATGCTTTTAAAGAAAAATAAGGAAATTAAAAAGATAAAAAAAGGAAAACTCTAAACTTAGTTCTCATGTGCATGCTTTAGAATTAGAAAATAAGAAAATAAATACTAGCTCATTTGATCCTTGCCATGATGATTTGAAGCTAGAAATTAAAGAGTTGAAAAGCCAAAATAATGATTTAGAAATTGAGAATAATGAAATGCTAATTAATAATTCAAAAATTAGAAATGAAAAAGAAAAATATGAGAACTAAAAATAATGAGTTGGAAAATAGATTAAAGTATGAAAATAATGATTTCAAAAGTGATTTCAAGATTGAGAATGAGAACTTGAAATTTGAAAATGTGAAAATCAAAAATGAAAGTTGCATGTTGAAATCTCAATTACATGCCTTACATAAGTCTATGAATGATTTGAAAAATGAGGTTTAGATCTTAAGTAGGAAAATTAATGTTATTTCTTTTGAGAACTCTAGAAATTAAAATGTCTCATTTAGAAAATCTCAAAAATAGAATGTTTCCTTTAAGAATGCTCATGCTCATCATAGTTCACATGTCAAACATTCTAATGATAGATCTTCATGTCAATAGCAAAAATGAAAAGAAGTTTAATGGACGTTACTTTTGTTGTGGTATTTTTGGCCATGCTATCTATGATAGCGCATTGAAGAGAAATCCAAGTGTTGCTATGACACTTTGGATTCCAAGGTTAATTTGTTGGTGAAATGGCCACACTAGAGGGGGGTGAATAGTATGTTTACTAATTTTTTTGCCTAAATCTGATTTTAATCATTTCTTTGGTTACTTAGATAAATTACAAGTTGAGTAGCAAGCAGAAGCAAAATAAATACGATAATGAAGTAAACACAAGTAGAAGCAATGCAAACACAATTATTTATAGTGGTTTGGCCCCAATTAGGGGTGACAATTTTATCCGCATCCGCTAACTAAAAACCGCATCCGCATCGTATCCGATCCATATCCGCAAGTAAAAATGGATATGGATACAGATACGGATTTAGAAAACTTATATCCGCGCGAATATGGTGCGGATACGGATATGACTGTGGATCCGCACCGTATCCGCACCGCCTATTCGCGTCTCTGAATTACTATTTTGCCAATATAAGTTATTAATATATATAAGAGCTCTATGGTAATTTCATGTCAAGATGAATTTTGAAGTATATTATATATTTATTTTGGATCAATGAATTGGTAATTTATTGATTTTTTAAATTAAATATATTATTTTAATATATTTTTTTATTAAATACAGTGCGGATACGGATGCGATGCGGATATCCGTATTTGAAGCGATGCGGATATGGATATCCATATTCACATCCATAGCGGATACGGTGTGGATACGGATGGGCGGATGTGGGGTGCGGTGCGGATACGGATAATCCAGTATCTGCACCGTATCCGATCCGTTGCCAGCCCTAGCCCCAATGCCTACTCCACTACCTAAGCACTCCGCTTAGGATTTCCAAACTAAACTTTACTAGATTAATCTTGTTTCCCTTACAATGAG
Organism: Canna indica; assembly: GCA_034359265.1. Classification (NCBI taxonomy): domain Eukaryota; kingdom Viridiplantae; phylum Streptophyta; class Magnoliopsida; order Zingiberales; family Cannaceae; genus Canna; species Canna indica. Next base: position 22,315,658 of record CP136892.1, read on the forward strand.
AACTTTGACCCGAAGAGTCTCGCTCTCAACCTAAGGCACTTCCACACCCGGAAGTCTCTGTCTTCTTATCAAGAGCACTCTTCCACCTCAACCCTAATGGATAACTCAACTAATCCTAGTAAACTATGTTTACACCAGTGGAATTAAGCATTAAACACAAAGACAATCACCCAATCTATCAAACCTAGCAAACTAGATTTACACAAGTTCAAATACATTGAAATAAACACCAAAATACAAGTAATGAAGCAAAATACAACAACACAAATACTTAGCTCCAACACAATGAATCCTAGCTCCTCTTGATACCTTGATAATGAATCAAATTAAGCTTGAAGGCAAACTCAAGAAAAGAAGGTTCAAGGCTAGGGTTTTTGCAAATGATGGATCAATCAAAGCTTAGATGGTGTATGGAGTATCTCAATAGGCTCAACAACACCTGAGGAAGGCTCTCTTCGCTTCTATTTATAAGTCATGCATAGTTGGCATGAAATAGCCAACTCAACGGTTGGAAAACTAGCAGTTTCCATCGTCCGATCGCAGGTCTGGTCGATCATCGATCGACCGATCACATGCCTACTGCCAATTTTTGGCAACATTCGGTCGACCGGTTGGTCAACCTAAACTGGGCAGACTGCTTGGTTTTGGCTGATTTTTCTGCTCGTTTGTTCGTTTCTGGGTTCGGTCTTCGCTACGTCCTTTTATATAATATTTCTTAACTTTAAAACATAAATATTATATAAGGATTACCCCCATTTGGATTCAATAAAAATATATTAAAAAATCAAAATACTTGAGAATCAAAATCTAATTTTTGGGGTCTAGTACAAATTTTCGAAAAACAAAATTTTTATAGTCTCCTGGGTCAAATATGGGTATGCTAAAGGCTTTCAAAAATTCCTTTAAAATACCTCATTATCTAGTTTTTACCTAAGGAATAATTACCGGTACTTTTGGTGCCAAGAAAATATCTAGGTCATATAGCCCTCTAAGGAGCTCCCTAGGCTAGGTGAATTTCAGGGTCATTTTCTAATTTTTCGATTTTTCATATTTTGGGGTTCTAGTTTGGTATTTTGGGTTCTTTGCATCATTATGAGGATTTACACCAAATGCTAGACACCCTAAACCTAAACTCTAATTTTCTGAAGAATTATGAGCGTCAATGAGCGTCTTTGCCGATTTCTCCTATTTTTCCGATCACGAGCGTCGTGTGCTAACCGACTTGGAATCTGAAAGTATTTCGCAATGAAATATTAATTCTATATTTATTATCATCAAAACCGAGATTAAGACCAATGTAGAAAACCTTAGGTCAACACAATTCACCTCCAAGGACTCAAAGTCATTTGGGTATCAAAAGTCTCATCTTCTTTTGTAGGGGGAGCTACCACAGAAGGGTAAAGAAAATTGAAGAATTGAAGTTGACCATGGACTTGAATGAAAAATCTATCATTGGTTGCAACTTCAAGTCATCATGATGCCTAAGGTTTGAAAAATGACATCTGAAGTAATCTGGTATCATCTCCTTACTTTGCTTTGTTCCATTCAAGTGGGAGTGTATGGTACTTGTGTAATTCGAGTAGATTTTATCCGCTCTTGATATGGTTTTATCAAATGTTTTTTTATTTTTGATTTTCCGGTCTCTTTGGAGACCTATGTAGCATATAACGAGCTCATGTGGTCTTTCGGTTTTCAACCAATAGGAAAGGTTGAAAATTATAATTTTTTAAATATTTCATACTTTGAGATCTCTTGATTCATTTTGGTATCATGATACTTCATTTTGAAGTGAAACCTTACTATATAGATTGGTTGAGACTTTTGAATGAAACCTTGCACTTAACTGTTGCTATTTAGTATACTAACTTGCTAGTAGTCACATATTTCCATTATGCTACTAATGGTTGTTGCTTGCAAGTTATCAAAAAATTGATGGAAGACTAATAGATTGAAATTGGAATGAGACTTGACAAGTTTGACAAAATTTATCTCAAATGAAGTATGATATTAACTTTTATTAAAATATAGTTTAATTACCTCAATAATTATGCTTGAATGATTTCTCTATGCTCATGATTGATTATGCATGATAAATGTTTGAAGTTTCATGAGTAAGAATTTTTTTGATAACTAAGGTCACTTCATGATGTTGATATTGAATGAAATCGGACTAAGTTAAAATCCTTCATTTTAAGTTAAAAGTTTATGAACATATTTAGATGTGTTAATGATTCATTATCATGCATTTAAATTTGAAAAATCATGGGTAGATGAACAAGATGATAACTAGATCACTTTAGGGGACTTAAACTTGAAAAATTTGATCCAAGTCAACAAATCAACTTGGATACTTCATTTTAAGTCCAAAATTCATAAACATGTTTAGAAATAAGTATGATATGTTTTCATGCTTTTAAAATAAAAAATTCATATGGATATGAATAAAATGACATAGATGTCATTTCATGACAACCTCTTTTGAACCAACTTGACCCAAGTCAACAAATTGACTTAGTGGTCTCATTTTCAATTCATATTTGAGGAATATGTTTAGATTTACTCATATTAGGTATCCATAGGTTTAAATTTGGAAAGTCATAAGTAAATGATAAGATTGACACATAGCAAATTTCATGATAACTAGCTTATTTTTGAATAAAATCATGCTAGGTTGATATCTTGAATTAAGGATATAATTTTTATCTCAAACTTGACATACACTCTTTATATGATCATTTTGTGGTGTCATAAAAATTTGAATGAAAACTAAACACGTTTTGAAAAATAACTGAAAATTATGAAAAATGCCATTAAAAATTCAACATTTTCAATTATTTCTAGAAAAATATAGAACAATTCTTTTTAAAATAATTCTTGAAACTACATATTCAATGAAAAATATAGTTTCTTCAGTAAAAATTTTAAAAAGTTTCATCAAGAATCTGATTATAGTGGAACTTTGAAGTTGGATTTCAAAAATGCAAAGTATCATCCTCTTAAAATATCAATCTTTTCGATACTTTGATTTTTCGTCGAAAACTTCAAATGAAATTTGTATATACTATTTTAATTCCATTTTTAATATCGTTGTCACTATTCTTTGAGTGAAATCATTTCTAAAAATGATTTTGATAACTTGAGCGATAACTTGAAAATTGAGTTTTTTGTTGAAATCGAGATAGGTTGAAAAATGGATTTAGAAAATTCATTTTGAGTTCAAACTTGACACATTCATCCCAAATGGTCATTTAGTGATGTCTGAAAAGTTTGAAATTTTTTTTGATAACTTTTGAAAAAAAAACTAAAAATTATGAAAATACCATTGGAGTTTCAGGAAATTTATAAATTTTTAGAAAACTGATTTTTGACTGATTCTTGAACATGTAGATTCCTTAAAAAAATCTAGTTTCTCCTACTAAAGTTTCAAAAAATTTCAACAAGAATATGATTTGATATAAATTTAAGAGTTTGATTTATATATACTTAAGTATCCCTTTGACCTAAGTCAACAAAGTGACCGAGATTTTATGCCCAAACGTGCCTGGCATACTTAGATTCACTCATGTTAGATATATAGGTACCTAAATTAGAGAAAATATGAGTAGATAAATTTTTTTGATAGTAGATAAAAAAATTTGATACTTAGTCATTTTCTTATTTTTCATGTCTATTTCGAGTGAAATCGTGCTAAGTTCATATTTTAATCAAATGACATTATCTTCACTTCAAACTTGATATACATGTTTCACATGATCATATCTTGGTATTTTAAAAGTTTGAATTATTTCTGGAAATATCATAAAAATCTTACTTATCTACGAAAATGCCATTGAAGTATCACTCTTCTTAAATTGCTAATTTTTCATACTTTGAATTTTTATTAGATTTTCAAATGAGATTTGAAATATAATATATTTGAATTCACGTGTGGTATTGTTCTACTCATTTAATGAGAAAAATAATTTCTAAAGTGATTTTTGACTCTTTGACCAATACTTGAAAATATCGATACTTAAGTTACTACATGATTCTTAGTCTTCGATTTCATTTATCATTTTACGATATCATGTATGACTTAGTCTCTTGTTCGATGTTTGATTATCATCCCTTGAGTTGAGACTTTCGCGATTTTGAAAAATCTTTTAGAGTTTTAACTTTGACTTTTGATTGACTTTTCTTGTCATTTTTTATTGATGTCAAAAGGTGGAGAAAAATATAGGCAAATAGGAAGAAATATAAGAAAATCATGCATATAGATATGTGGAGTTCATTTTCATAGATATGCTTGTTGACAGGGGAGAAATCTCATAATTGACTTCCTTTGTGCTTATATGAAAATATTTTTTTAAGATTATTTGTCATCATCAAAAAGGGGGAGATTATTGGCCTAAGGTTTTTAACATTGGTCTTAATCTCGGTTTTGATAAAAATAAACATGGAACTAATATTTGAGCAAGAAATATTTTCAGATTACATATCCGTTTGCATGTGACGTCCCCAATCGAAAAAATAACAAAAAATCAAGAATCAGAGGCTTCAGAGTCAAGCATGTCAAAATTAGTTTAGGACTTAATTTTTTTTATTGTAAATGTTCCTAAGCCTTATTTTGATGTCATCATTGAGTTCACAATCCAAAAAAATGAAACCCTAACCCAAAAAACTTGAAAACTAAAAAAATCAAAAAATAACCTTGAAAATTTTTAAGTATGAGGCTCCTTGGATGACTACATAATTTAGATATTTTCTTGCTATCAAAAGTCTCAATAATTATTCCTTAGGTAAAAACAAATTAAATACATATTTTAAAGGAATTTTTGAAAACCGTTAACCTAAAAAAATAAGTCTTAAAAGGCTAGATACCTCCAAACTACTCAGAATTTCCAAAATGCTCCCAGCCAGTTTTTAAAAATTGCTCAAAATTCCCAAAATGCCCCCAAATTGCTTTTTTTTTTAAATTAGATAAGATTTGAATGACTCTTTGCTTCCATACCCAAATACCAACTCTATAAATACACCCAAAACTCTCTTCCTAAGGCTCCCAACTATTCATTGAGCTATTCTAACAATATTTAGAGCATTTCTTGAGCCATTTCTCTCAAACCATAGGTTTGAGCTTCTACCTCCTTGATTGAGCCTTCAACCTTGTGTTTCATCATCAAATGCTTCAAGAGGAAGCTAGGATCTTGTGTTGGAGCTAAGTATTATATTGATTGTGTTTTTGCTCCATTTATATTTGTATTTTGTTGTTATTGTCATTGTATATCAAGTTGTGAAAACCTAGGGTGCTAGGTTTGTGTGTATGGTGGTAGCCTTGGTGTAGAGGCTTAAATTCACTGGTGTAAACATAGTTTGCTATGGTTAGTTGTGTAGTCCTTAGGAGAAGAGGTGTTGGAGGTACTCTTGGGTGTGAGAGTAACCCTCGGTTGTGAGGGTCGGTGCCTTAGCTTATAAATCCTCTTGTAGGATACACTTAATCTAGTAAACTAGAGTTTGAAATCCTAAGCGGGGTGCTTAGGTAGTGGAGTAGACATTGGGGGCCAAACCACTATAAATTCATTGTGTTAGCATTGCACTTGTACGTGTTTGATTACTTGTTATTTATCTTGCTTCCGCTTGCTATTAAATTGTGATTTGCCTAAATTAATCAAGAAACGGTTAAAACCAAATTTAGGCTAAAGTTTTAGTTATCACACTATTCACCCCCTCCCCTCCTCTAGTGTGGTCATTCAACTTATAGCTGAATCCTAGGGTTTCGGCCCTAGCTCCGGCATCCAATGTCCGCCAACGGCCAGATTTCGGGCTGAAAACCTAAGTTTCGGCCCCAACTAAACAATAGCAATGCTACTGTTTGATTAGGGTTTTTTAATTATGTTTAATAAGTTTTTTTTATTTAATATCCATGTTGATTTTTAGGTTTAATAATATTTAATTAGGTTAATTATGGTAGATTAATGTTTTAATTAGGTTTTTATCTTGATTTAATATTTAGGTTTAATAATTAGATTTTAATCTTGTTTAATTAGTAGATTAGTGTCTAATTAATATTTATCATGTTTAATTAGGGTTGTTTAATAATTAGTTAATGTTTAATTATGTTGTTTAATTATTATTTACTTATTATTTAATTAGGGTTTTATAGATTTAATCTTAGATCGAGTTGGTACTTGTACGTATCGAGTCATATCACATAAATTTGTAAAGTACCCTTAGATCTATTCGACGGTTGTATGTTCGTATAAATGAAGTTAATGATCTTTTACACGATCTGTAACCCTTGAATTATTCTTAATTAGACAGTTCGGAAATATAGTTATTTATACTGCACTTATTTGTTTCTTTTAGTCTTTTTTTATTCATAAATTTTTGATATTTTATCTCTTTTGTTCTCCTATACACGCCCAAATTATATGCGTATTCAGAGAACTAGAGGGAGATGCTGTCGAAATTTAGAATAAAAAGAAGGTTAAAATAAATAGTGTAATATATAAATAACATGAATCCCGAATGAAATAGGATCATCCTACCTAGAGACATTAACTGAAAATATTATCATTGATTGACAGAATCATGTCGGGCGATCGAAGTTGGATGTACCGAAGTTTTGATCGAAGTTGGATTGCAGGTTTTATCAATGGAATGCTACCTCCAGATAACAAGTTTGATCCAACTTTTTATAAGATGAAAAAAAAGTTGATGAGAAAATTAGGGCTTGGGTACAAAAAGATACACGAGGAGTGTGACCCAGTGTGGAGACACCCCCGACGACTTTGATACCCGAGCGTAATTTGATGTCGCTGGTGGCTGGGACCACGTCTGTGTTTATGACTTCGTAGACAGTGGCCATGCGCGAGTCGTGTTAGGGCCACTTGGGGCACTGACCCCTCCACTTGTTGGTGAGCAGCCCTCCACATCCCAGTCGCAAGATCAGAGCCGGATAGTGGCCTTGGAGGAGATCGTCGGACGTCAGAGTCAACTGATAGAGGAGATGCATGCAATGTTGAGGCATATAACAACTCGGGCTAGCGTTGGCATACCTCATACATCAAATCCATCATCCTCGACCCAGTCCACGCCATTCCACACCCAAGCACTGCAGACGCCGCCACACGATACCGACTAGCCTCCATCATAGTCTTGAGACTTTATATATTTGACTTGTGTTATGACTTGACTTGTGTTATGACTTATTTTTGTTTTGATATTTATGTTAGTACGATAGTTTTGATTCGTATCGTGTTTATACAATAGTTTTTATACGTTTGTGTTACGATTGTTTTGATACTTATAGTCATAGATATAATTGTTTTGATGTGTATCTGTGTATCTATATATCTATAATGTGTATTTGTGATGTATGATGTTGTGATGAGTGTGTGTGAGTTATGTATCAGGGATTGTAAATGTATTAATGGAAATTATTAAATTTAAAAAAATTTAGGTTCAGGATAACAACATCAATGACGGCTTACCAATGGTCGTCTATTCGTAGGTCGTTGCTGAAAGAACATCGTAATGCCTGGGCCGCATCATTAACGTCGTTGCTGATGACCTATAGTGACGGCTTCGCAACATGCCTTCAACAACGGCCTTACCTCGGCTCAGTCGACTGTCGCTGATAACTATATCAGCAATAGCCGAGGCGGCCATCGCTGACATATAAACACCAATGGTCACTTTGCTTGTCGCTAAATTATTAGCGATGCCATTTAGTTGCAACGACGTGTTTGCAACAGCTTTGGCCGTCGGTGACGATCTCACACTACTAGAAATCATGGTGTCTGCGGCGGCATTTTTGCGACGGCACCGATTGCGGTCGCAGATGCGACGGGTTTGCGACTGCGCCCAAAAGTGGTCGCACTGGCATCAAATATGCGATAGCTTTGCGATCGCCTCATGCTATCGCAAAGCCCGATATTGAAATTTATAACCCATTTTTTCCCCGCTCGCTCGCTCACTGTGATTTCTCTGCCTCGCGCCCGCCGCTTGCCACTGGTATTCCGCCCTTCTCTCTCTCTGGTTGCCTACTAGGGTTTCGACCGGTGGCAGGTGGAAGGGCCACCGACCCTCCCATATGTGCTTGTGTATATATATATGTCTATCCTCTTTAGGTTACATAGAATGTATAAAGGTTACAAATCAATCACGTTGGTTGATGAACTGAAACAGGGCATGCTATGTCTGTCAGAAAATACTCGATTGCCAACCCCTTCGAATCTGATTCCATCCCCCTCCCCGACTCCCACAGGGTCACCGTCAGAGTAATCATGTTATCGAACTCTAATTATTGGTTCATGTGCAATTTTTTCGTTTGCACCAATGCATGCCTAATTAGACATTTGCCTAATACTTATTGAGGTGAGTGTCCTATTATGTGCACCAATGCATGCCTCCTAAATTCTATAGTTAGTCCTTGTTGTATTACACTCTAAAAGAAAAGATGCATGCATCCTGTTTCCGAATTTGGTTTTCTTTTTTGCTTTTATCTTCTTCTTTTTAAAATCTCTTTGTGCTATGAATTAATAGCGAAATAAGATTTACGGTTCTGATATCTCAATTTCCATATTGCATAATCTAGTTAGTGGGGGTAAATTGTTATTATGAATTTTTTAATGCATCTTGTAATTGTTTAATACTTATTCCATCATATGAACTTATTGTATAATTCCATCATTTTCTATTTTTGCTTGAACTGGATACAAAAATCTGAACTTGCAAAAGATTCATACATAGTTCATTTAATCATGCATATGTATTTTATTATCTGTACTTGCTAAGCTCTTACAAAATATTATGCTTTAAACTTCCTTTTTAAGATGAGAATATCTACTATTACACCCTGCCTAGGCTTATTGTAATATCCTAGATATTTAAATTTATTATTTTTCCCTTATGTGTGTTTTCTAGCCTAGCAGACTATTTCGTGATCGAACCGAGTCGACTCACGGTCTGAAGCGAGCTTGCGAGCTCGGGTAAGTAGAATATGAATTCATGAATTTTAGACTTGGGTTGTTGAAATTATTTAATTTGATGTTGTGTGTGTATAATTATTAATTATTTTCGTGTGGGTGTATTTAATTAACTGCTTGTGATTTATTAGAATAAGTTTAATTAAGTCTAATCGGGTTAGCAAGTTTGGATATGACTTTAGGCAGATGCAGGTTTGATAAGAGTTATAAGGGTTAGGGTTGAGGAGGGAGTATAAAATCCCCTCCCCTTGGCTTGCGGCTCCCTATTTGGAGCCACACAAAAATTGGAGAGAAAGGAAAGCCAAGCCGCAAAGCCCAGCAGCCCTCTTCCCCCTTCCCTTGGAGCCGCCGCCATCGAGCTAGCCGAGCTGCCCAAAATTATCCCCTCTCCTCTCTTCTTCTTCTTTCCTTGTGGAGCCGAGCTGAGGGAGTCGCCAACAAAGCCAGTCGACTCCCCCTCTTGCTCTCTCCCTTTCCCTTGGAGCTGGTGGCATGAGAGGAGCCGCCGCCTGCCCCTTCTTCCTTGGGCCGAGCCGTCGAGTTTTTGAAGACTATTCGAGGGTCATTGTCCAGGGTTCTCTCTTCTAATCATCTTTCCAAATTTAGGTGAGTGGTTACCCTCTCTCTTTGGGATTTCAATCGAATTCTTGAAGCCGTTCTTGACAGCTTGGTAATTGTGTTTCGTTTCTTGATTGTTCTTCGCGTTCTTGCCATGTTTCTTCAGATTGTGCGCTTGAGGAGACCCTAATCTCCCCTCTATGGGGCTTGGCAGCCCTAGGCTAACCCTAGGGGTGTTCGACCAAGGGAAAATCTCGGGTCGCCCTCAAGGTGTTCGATGAAAAGCCCGAATGAGTTTCTTGATGTGCAAATCTTGATTTATTCTCCTAATTTGATTTCTTGATTTGTGGATTGCATGCTTAGGATTAAATCTGTGATTTTCGGTAGAAATCATGCGGTAGGATTAAGATCTTGATATTGATGCCTTAGGAGTTATTGAGAATGGGGTTCTTGACTTTAATGTTTGACTCTTGATTTGAGTGTATGGGTTCTTGTTAATCTTGATAAAAAGCATGATTTTTGATAATTAATTCTCGAGATTTGAATTCTGTCCTAATGACAATTTAAAGGTTTATTTTTGTTAATTTCGGAATTAATTCTATAAATATGCTGAAATTGCATGTTGCTGGAATTGTATGCTGATATGATGAATATGTGCTGATTTTAATTTGTTTGCTGTGATGTGCGTATATGTGTGAATATAGTCGTGTAACCTATCGTTTCGACCAGAAAATATAGTTTGGAAATATATGACACACTTTGAAGACTAGATTCGGGGTTAGACACAGTAGTTCTGGGCAGAACAGTAACCTAAAACAAAATCCTAATTGAGATCATCTAAATTTTACTTATATAATTAAAATTGGATTAAGGGTGAGCATAATCTGTTATGAACCAACTTATAAAGTATGCATGAAATAAAACCACACGGGTTCATGACATTACGGGTGTAAGGGATAAGGGTTGGGTTTGGAGAGTTGAGACGCTTCATAATGAGGACACCCCTAGGACACCGTATGAGAATCTTGACTTAGGTCTTGATGCGCCATATCCTTGAGAATGATGGAGCGGCTCAATTAGGAGCCGGGTTACGGGCTACGCCCGGGTGGTTGGACGTCAAATTCCCAACATACAGAATAAGTTCGAAGGGTCTTTCCCGATTGTTCTGACCTTGGCCTCATAGGATAAGCTCGGAGGGTCTTTCCTGATTATCCTAGTATGTGTTGTTGCCTTCGGGCATGGTGGACTTCGGCCTGATGCACTTCTTTGGAGGGTTAGATGCCTTGGGGCATGTGTGGCCTGTTGGCCTGTTAGCTAGTCACACCTTCGTGATCCTGCCTTATGTAGAGATAGATTTTATTCTTGTTATCTTTATATTTTTATTTGTGAGGGTTGGTAAAATTGCTCGCTGAGTTCTTTGAACTCATTTGTTGTCGTTTGATTTCTATTTTGTAGAGCGTGATCGGTAAGGCGGGTCGGATGCACTTGGCGCCGCTGGAGGGCAGAGGAGCCGCATGATCTCATAGCAGTCCTAGATAAGGTCGTAGTCGAGTCCTTTGGTAGTAGTCATGCACTTGTTTTAGCTTGATTTGGAGTTGTAGCCCTGATAGCATTTATGTCATTTATCCAGGTTTTATTGTATCTAAACTTTTGAATTGTTGAACTTAACTGTTATTTTCGCACTTTACTTTTCATCGAGCTTCTTGAAATAAAACTATGTTTTGGTTCGCTTTTCATTTGAAATAAAACTTGTTATTTCTTTCACTATATTTACTTGTTGAGTTAGCATGTGCATGGTTTAGGCTACGGGATATAGGCACGTATACCCTGGGCGGTCACGTGACCCTGAGTTGGGGCGTGACAAAGTTGGTATCAGAGCATGTGGTTTGGTCTGACTACGACCTAGAGTTGTCACCGTATAGGGCATTGCTAGCGTGTCAGTATACGGTAGGGGTATGCTATGAGATCAATGGGATATGTCTGCACCTCAGCGCGACTTGTGGTTAAGTTATTTAATGACTTAGGGTGAATTCAATTGCCTAATTTTTGATATTTTCTTTGTGGTGATTCCAGATTGATGGAGGCCTTTGATGCTGCGAGGAGCAATAGTGATAGCAACTCAACTAAGCGCCGAGGCCGGGGCCAGGGTCGTGGGAGACCACAGCAGGCCTGGGAGGAGGTGGGACAGGATCCCATGGTTGTGCAGTTGCAGGTCCGAGTGGCTGAGCTGACAGAGGCACTCTGTAGAGAGCAGGAGCTGAGGCAGCAGCCACCGCCAGTACCGGTAGCACCCGCAATACTAGAGGTGGTTCAGCTAGTGGCACAAGTGGTTAGAGCCCCCAGAGCACTCTCTTATGCAGATTTTGTTGCATTTAGACCACCGGAGTATACAGGGACAGATCAGCGGGTGGAGGTCACCAGCTTCCTGGGAGATTGCTATGAGTTGTGTCGGGAGCTTGGATGTTCTTCTAAGACGATCGCTCGACTGATCGGGTTACAACTGAGAGGTCCAGCCAAGAATTGGCTTCACACCTGGAGGGACCGCAGAGCAGTAGATGCACCACCCCCTATCTGGGAGGAGTTTAAAGCTGCTATGGTGGAGAAGTACCCGTCGATGAGGTCCGGGATAGGCGAGCGAAGGAATTCGAGCTACTACGTCAGACGGGTAGTATGTCGGTGACATATTATGAGAGGGAGTTCACTCGGCTCTCGAAGTACCATTCCACCCTGATAGCTACAGAGACCGCCAGGGTCAAGAGGTTTGTTGAGGGGTTGAGGCCGTAGATCGCCAGATTGATCCACTACACCGAGGACACTTCCTTTGCTCGGGTTGTAGGGCGCTTCAAAAGGAAGCGTTGGTACCGACAGACATGCATGTTGGTCCCCAGAAGAAAAAGTTTTGGCCCCAGCCTTCGGGGGGTCGGCCAGCTCACTCAGATGGGACTTTCAAGACAGCAGGGCAGAGGTCATAATAGTTCTAGAGGCCACATGGGTTCAGGACCAGGGGTGTCATCTAGAGGTTCACAATGGAAATCTGGGCCACAACAATGTAACTGATGTCACCGAAAGCACTGGAGGGCTTACTGGGGACGGTCTGAGGGATGTTTCGGCTATGGGCAGACTGGGCATTACAAAAAGGATTGCCCTAATAAGAGCAGTCAGTAGCCTGATCAGACCAAAGGAAAGGCACCAATGTCAGTGGGTTCTGTAGCTCAGAGGGGTCAGACTCAGGGAGGAGGCCAGCGAGCTGGTGGTTCAGAGAGTCTCGTTGCACGGGTGTTCGCTATGAACCAAGAGGGCGCTGAGGTGTCAAGGGCAGTGGTGTCAGGTAATATCATTGTTGGGTCTGCCATTACATATGTCTTGTTTAATTCGGGTGCTACGCACTTTTTTGTATCTGCTTTATTTGCTGCTAAGTTGTAAGGGGTACCTTTTGTGCTGAAGTTACCTCTTGTGGTGTCTACGCCTATGGGCGTTTCTGCGATGGCAAAGGTAGTCTTTTAGGGCTGCGAGGTTGTCATTTATGGATATATGTTGATAGCCGATTTGACACTTCTGCCGATGCTGGAGCTTGACGTAATTTTGGGCATGGACTGGTTGACGGACCATTTCACCTCAGTGTATTATAGGGCTAAGACTGTGACCTTCTGTAAGCCCGGATTGCCCCAGTTTACCTTCCAGGGTGATGGAAGAGGAGAGCTGTTAAGGGTAATTTCAGCTCTTAAGGCACGAAAGCTACTTTTGGGCAGATGCTAGTCCTTTTTGGCTTTTGTGTCAATGGCAAAGGAAGGCGGAGGTACGGTCAGGGACATCAGGGGGACACCCATGGTGTGCGGGTTCTCTAATGTGTTTCCAGAGGAGTTGCCAAGGTTACCTCCAGGGAGAGAGATCGAATTCTGTATCGATTTGCAGCCAGGGGTGAAGCCGATCTCCATTCCTCTGTATTGGATGACAACAACTGTGTTGAGGGAGTTGAAGTCCCAATTGCAGGAGCTGCTTGATCTGGGTTTCATTCGCCCTAGTGTTTCACCTTGGGGTGCTCCAGTGCTATTTGTGAAAAGGAAGGATGGGTCCATGCGGATGTGCATTGATTATCGACAGCTTAATAAAGTAACAGTGAAGAATCGGTACCCGTTGCCCAGGATTGATGACCTATTTGATCAGCTTCAGAGAGCTCAGTGGTTTTCTAAGATTGACCTGCGGTCAGGGTATCATCAGTTGAGGATCCGATATAGTGACGTCCCTAAGACTGCTTTCAGGTCGAGGTATGAGCACTTCGAGTTCCTGGTGATGTCCTTCGGGCTGGCTAATGCACCCGTAGCATTTATGAACATGATGAACCGAGTGTTTAAGGAATACTTGGATAAGTTTGTGATTGTGTTCATTGATGATATTTTGATTTATTCTAGGAGCAGGGAGGAGCATGCTGAGCACTTGAGGGTAGTTTTAGAAACTCTCAGTGAGCACAGATTATACACCAAATTCTCCAAGTGCGAGTTCTGGCTGGAGAGTGTTGGGTTCCTTGGTCATGTGGTGTCCAAGGAAGGGGTAAAGGTGGACCCCGCAAAGATAGAAGCAGTTCAGAACTGGAAAAGGCTGACTAATGTCACTGAGATCCGCAGTTTCATGGGGTTGGCAGGTTATTACAGAAATTTTATGGAGAATTTCTCCAGGATTACAGCGCCATTGACTTGCCTGACCCAGAAGAAGGTCAAGTTCGAACGGGACAGTAAATGCTAGGGGTGAGCATGGACCGATTAACCGGTCCATTAGCAAAAAAAAAAATCGGTTCATTAACTTCGATTTTTCAAAACCATTAATCGTAAACCGGTCCATTAATTTTGGTTAACCGCTATTTCAGTTTCATTTTTTTCGATTCGATTAACCGATAATTTTTGATTAACCAATAAAAATTTTTAACATACAAACATAATAATATTATGCAAATTATGGAGAAAAATTCAAACAAATACCGAATTCTCATTGAGGAAAAAAAAGTGAAACCACTTGAACCAAGATGATGTTATACAAAAACTAATATTTTTATTTTCTTTTTTAAAATATTTTTTTAATTTTTTTTAATTTTCTATATTTTTTTATATTTTTTTATAATTTTTATAATTTTTCGTAATTTTTTTGTAATTTTTTTTGTAATTTTTTTATAATTTTATGTAATTTTTTATAATTTTTATATAATTTATAAATCATTATTTAATATATATTATTAAAAATTAATAAATTATATCGAACCGGTCGGTTAACCGAAATCGGTGGACTTTTTACCTCTCGAACCGAAACCGAAACCGAAAATCGGTTTTTCAAAAAATAAAAACCGAAACCGTAAAAACCGATTCGGTTAACCGGAAAAACCGATTCGATTTCGGACCAGTTTTTCGATTAATCGAAAAACCGGTTTTTTTTTCTCACCCCTAGTAAATGCGAGGAGAGCTTTCTGAAGCTCAAGGACCGCTTGACGTCAGCGCCAGTTCTAGTAGTACCCTCAGGCTCGGGAGGGTTTGTTGTTTATTGTGATGCCTCCCGGGTCGGCTTGGGTTTTGTACTGATGCAGAATGGCAAAGTGATAGCCTATACCTCCAGGCAGTTGAAGGTTCATGAGAAAAATTACCCGACTCATGATCTTGAGCTAGCAGCGGTGGTGTTCGCATTGAAGCTGTGGCGTCACTACCTTTATGGCGAGGCTTGTGAGATATACACTGATCATAAGAGCCTCCAGTATTTGCTCACTCATAAGGAGTTGAATCTGAGACAGAGAAGATGACTTGAGCTATTGAAGGACTATGACTGCACGATCATGTACCATATAGGAAAGGCTAATGTGGTAGCTGATACTCTAAGCAAGAAGTTTATGGGTAGTCTGGCACATTTGGCGGTTAGGAGGAGGCCGTTGGCTCAGGATTTGGCCCCATGTTTGGATGGCGGGGCAGTCCTGACAGTATCAGCTTATGTTGCGTTGGTGGCTCACTTGAGGGTGCAGTCCGCGTGGGTTGATATGTTGTGGGCAGCGTAGGAGGAGGATGCTTTCTGTGCTCTCGCTAAGGATCTGGCTAGGAGAGGCGATGCCAATAATGGGTTCAGTGTGGACCCGGAGGGCGTTCTGAGGTTTAAGAACCGGATAGTGGTGCCAGATATGGCCGAGGTTCGCAGGCAAGTACTAGATATGGCTCATAGGTCCACATACACTATGCATTCGGGAGCAACGAAGATGTACCGGGACCTAAGGCAGAATTATTGGTGGAAGGGCATGAAAAGGGAAGTGGCCGAGTTCGTGTCTAAGTGCCTGGTGTGTCAGCAGATTAAGGTTGAGCATTTGAAGCCGACAGGGTTGCTCCAGAACCTAGAAGTACCAGAGTGGAAATGGGAGAAGATAACCATAGATTTTGTGATAGGATTGTCAAAGTCTGGGAAGGGCAATGATTCTATCTAGGTAGTGGTGGATCGCCTAACCAAGACTTCGTATTTTATACCAATCAGGATGACCTTTTCAGCCGAGTAGTATGCGAGGTTGTTCTTGGATCGGATCATCGCCTACCTTGGTCAGGAGAAGGCTGTTGGCTCAGGATTTGGCCCTATGTTTGGATGGCGGAGCAATCTTGTCAGTATCAAATTCTTGTGCGCTGGTGGCCCACTTAAGAGTGCAGTCCACCTTGGTTGTCATGCTGCAGGCAGTGCAGGAGGAGGATGCTTTTTGCGAACTCACTATGGATTAGCCATGATAGGTGATGCAGATAATGGGTTCAGTGTGGACTCGGAGGGCGTTCTGAGGTTAAAGAACCTGATTGTGGTACCCGATATGGCTGAGGTTCGCAGGCAGGTACTGGAGATGGCTCATCGATCTACCTACTCTATGCATCCCGGAGCCACGAAGATGTACCGTGATCTCAAGCAGAACTATTGGTGGAAAGGCATGAAAAGAGAGGTGGTCGAGTTCGTGTCTAAGTGTTTGGTATGTTAGCCGATGAAGGCTAAGCATATGAAGCCGGTAGGGTTGCTCCAGAACTTAGGGGTACCGAAGTGGAAATGAGAGAATATAACCATGGATTTCGTGACTGGGTTGTCAAAGTCCGGAAAAGACAATGATTCTATCTGGGTAGTGGTGGATGACCTAACCAAGACATCGCATTTCATACCAGTCATGATGACTTTTCCAGCTGAGCAGTATGCGTGGTTATTCTTGGATCGGATCGTCGCTTATCATGGAGTTCCGATTATGATCATCTCATATTGGGGTACTCAGTTCACAACTCATTTTTGGCAATCATTCCAGGAGGCCTTGGACACTCAGGTTCGGTTTAGTACCGTATTTCACCCTCAGACAGATGGTCAGTCAGAGCGGACTATTCAGACGTAAGAGGATATGTTGAGGGCATGTGTCTTGGACCTGGAGGGCAGTTGGGAGAGGCACTTACCTCTGATTGAGTTCCTCTACAATAACAGTTACCACAGCAGCATTGGGATGGCTCCATTTGAGGCATTGTATGGACGGAGATGCAGGTAGCCTGTAGGATGGTTTGAGGCAGGGGATTCCCTTATGATGGGACCTGATTTGGTGGAGGAGGCTGTGGAAAAGGTTAAGCAAATCGGAGAGAGGCTATTAGCAGCTCAGAGTCGCCAGAAGATGTATGCGGATGGAAAGGCCAGGGAGGTAGAATTCGCTAAGGGGGATATGGTGTTCCTCAAGGTATCCCCTATGAAACGGGTGGTGAGGTTTGGTAAGAAAGAAAAGCTAAGCCCTAGGTTCATTGGGTTGTTTCCTATTCTAATGCGTAGGGGAGCTATGGCCTATGAGTTGACATTACCTCCTAGTATGGACCGAGTACATCCAGTGTTCCTTGTGTCTATGCTGAAGAAGAACATTCAGGATGAGTCCCATGTGATCGAGCTTACCACAGTGGAGGTGGATTCAATAGTCTCTTATGAGGAGTGGCCAGTTGAGGTGCTAGACCGGCAGATTCAGAAGTTGAGGTCCAAGGAGATCCCATTGGTTAAGGTCAGATGGGAGAACCATTCCGGCCAGAAGGCCACCTGGGAGGTGGAGCAGGATATGAGGGAGCGTTATCTTTCATTGTTTGATGATGTGGTGAGTCCTTATTTTCTTTTCTGAAATTTGATGACGAATTTTCTTTAAGGAATGAGGATTGTAATATCCTAAATATTTAAATTTATTATTTCCCCCCTTACATGTGTTTGCCAACCTAAAGGACTATTTCGTGGTCGAGCCGAGTCGACTCATGGTCCGGAGCGAGCTTGTGAGCTCGGGTAAGTAGAATATGAATTCATGAATTTTAGACTTGGGTTGTTGAAATTATTTAATTTGATGTTGTGTGTGCATAATTATTAATTATCTCCATGTAGGTGTATTTAATTAATTACTTATGATTTATTAGAATAAATTTAATTAAGTCTAATCGGGTTAGCGGGTTTGGATATGGCTTTAGGCGGATGCGGGTTTGATAAGAGTTAGGAGGGCTAGGGTTGAGGAGGGAGTACAAAACCCCATCCCCTTGGCTTGTGGCTCCCTATTTGGAGCCACACAAAAATTGAGAAAGGGAAGCCAAGCCACCCTCTTCCCCCTTCCCTTGGAGCCACCGCCGTCGAGCCAGCCGAGCTGCCCAGAATTCTCCCCTCTCCTCTCTTCTTGTTTCCTTGTGGAGTTGAGCCGAGGGAGCCACCAGTAAAGCCAACCGACTCCCCCTCTTGCTCTCTCCCTTTCCCATGGAGCCAGCGGCTTGGGAAGAGCCGCAGCCTGCCCCTTCTTCCTTTGGCTGAGCCATCGAGTTTTTGAAGTCGATTCGAGGGTCGTTGTCTGAGGTTCTCTCTTCTAATCATCTTTCCAAATTTAGGTGAGTGGTTTACCCTCTCTCTTCGGGATTTCAATTGGATTCTTGAAGCCGTTCTTGACGGCTTGGTAATTGTGTTTCGTTTGTTGATTGTTCTTCGCGTTCTTGCCATGCTTCCTTGAGATTGTGCTTGAGGAGACCCTAATCTCCCCTCTATGGGGCTCGGCAGCCTTAGGGTAACCCTAGGGGTGTTCGGCCAAGGGGGAAACTCGGGTCGCCCTCAAGGTGTTCGATGAAAAGCCCGAATGAGTTTCTTGATGTGCAAATCTTGATTTATTCTCCCAATTTGGTTTCTTGATTTGTGGATTGCATGCTTAGGATTAAATATGTGATTTTGGGTAAAAATCATGCGGTAGGATTAAGATCTTGATATTGATGTCTTATGGGTTCTTGATCTTAATGCTTGACTCTTGATTTGAGTGTATGTGTTCTTGTTAATCTTGATAAAAAATATGATTTCTGAGAATTAATTCTCGAGATTTGAATTCTATCCTAATGATAATTTAAAGGTTTATTTCTATTAATTTCGGAATTAATTCTATAAGTATGCTGAAATTGCATGTTGCTGGAATTGTATGCTGAGATGATGAATATGTGCTGATTTTAATTTGTTTGTTGTGATGTGTGTATATGTGTGAATATAGTCGTGTAACCTATTGTTTCAATCAAAAAATATAGTTTGGAAACATAGGACATACTTTGGAGACTAGATTCGGATTAGACACAGCAGTTCTGGGCAGAACAGTAACCTAAAACAAAACCCTAATTGAGATGATCTAAATTTTAATTATATAATTAAAATTGGATTAAGGGTGAGCATAATCTATTATGAACCAACTTATAAAGTATGCATGAAATAAAATCACACGGGTTCATGACATTACGGGTCTAAGGGATAGGGGTCGGATTTGGAGTGTTGAGACGCTTCATAATGAGGACACCCCTAGGATATCGTAGGAGAATCTTGACTTAGGTCTTGATGCGCCATATCCTTGAGAATGGCGGAGCGGCTCAATTAGGAGTCGGGTTATGGGCTACGCCCGGGCGGTTGGACATCAAATTTCCAACCCGCAGAACAAGTTCGAAGGGCCTTTCCCAATTGTTCTGACCTTGGCCTCGTAGGATAAGCTCGGAGGGCATTTCCTGATTATCATAGTATGTGCTATTGCCTTTGGGCATAGTGGGCTTCGGCCCGATGCACTTCTCCAGTATGTGTTGTTGCCTTCGGGCATGGTGGGCTTCGGCCTGATGCACTTCTTTGGAGGGTTAGATGCCTTGGGGCATGTGTGGCTTGTTGGTCTGTTAGCTAGTCACACCTTCATGACCCTGCCTTCTGTAGAGATAGATTTTATTCTCGTTATCTCTGTGTGTTTTTTTTTGTGAGAGTTGGTAAAAACGCTCGCTGAGTTCTTTGAACTCACCCATTGTCGTTTGATTTCTGTTTTGCAGAGTATGACCGATAAGGTGGGTCAGATGCACTTGGCGCCGCTAGAGGGTAGATAAGACGCATGATCTCATAGCAGTCCTAGATATGATTGTTGTCGAGTCCTTTGGTAGTAGTCATGCGATTGTATTAGCTTGATTTGGAGTTGTAGCCCTGAGGGCATTTATGTAATTTATTCAAGTTTTATTGTATCTGAACTTTTGAATTGTTGAACTTAACTGTTATTTTCGCACTTTACTTTTCATCGAGCTTCTTGAAATAAAACTATATTTTGGTTCGCTTTTCATTTGAAATAAAACTTGTTATTTCTTTCGCTATATTTACTTATTGAGTTGGCATGTGCATGGTTTAGGCTGCGGGGTATAGGCACGTATACCTTGGCTGATCACGTGACGTTGAGTTGGGGCGTGACATTCATCCCCAAATAAGGGACACCTCCTAGGAGAAGCGTAACCAATAGTCCAACCAACATCTAACATTAGGGTAAATATAAATAAATGTCAACTAAGTCAACTATAAAATTCTGAACCAAGACTCTGCTGTAACAATTGATATCAACCTACAGTTTAACAATCAACTAAGATAAATAAGAAGAAACAAGCAGCATATGCGTCTTCTCCTCCAGGACTCTAGCTACCCAACTCCAACTACCGACATACCTGCAAATCTAAGGCAACAACAAACAACGTCAGCGGAAAGCTGAGTAGGAGTATCATATGTCAACAAGAAGGGTAAATAATCATGATGCGATGATATTGCCAAATGCAACAATGTACGACTCTCCAGTATAATGCAACATGTCAACAACAACAAGACATATGTTCAACTATCATTTAATGCAACTTATATCAATCAAGAGCATAGTGGACATTGGGTTTCCTCCGCACTCTCGCACCTTCGAGAGTAACACCTCAAGCTCGCTCCAACAGGAGATGCGACTATCCAAAAGATAGTCTGCCAACGTCTAACAATGCGATGCCGCATACACACTCGTGTGGTAAATAGGTGATCACCGGTGTCACTTGTCCATACAACTCGGGCAATAAATCAATAGTGTCCAGGGCCTCCGCCCAATAAAAGATCAATAATGCAACATTACAACTAGATCTCACCACATGACATTTCACAACTGATCTACGATGCTAACGATAATAATTCAATAAACTATCAACTGATGATGCAACCAAAATAATTCATGCTAGCAACAAGCAACTTATGACAACGCTAATACTACACCGTGTACAATGACTAGTACAATATCATGCTCAAATAATCATCGATAAATGACAACTGAATCAGACTCATGCAATTATCAACATGTCATATTCAACAAAATAATGCAACATGAGATCAACGGATTTTAGAAGCAAATCAAACAAATAGAGGCAAATGGTAAAATCATTATTTTACTCATTCAACATTCATCGACTACAACAGGAGTCAACTCACACCAAACACGACTATCTATACTTTAAATCACCAACTAATAAAGAATACAACTATTCTACATTATTAACTACTATCAAACTAAAATAATAACTCTTAACTACCAAATAATACTAAAACATAGAAAAGATCTATCAGACAATCTCCAATCAGAAATCCGACGCCACTATCGCGTTCAGAACGTGAAAACTTACAACTTTGGTATTCACCTTGACTCAATCCGACAATCCTACAACCAACTCCAAAAATATCTCAATAATCTACAAATCAATCTCATTTCATGCGATACACCTCTTTTTTAAATTAATCTATTTATAAAATCAGAATAAATACTCCTCTCCCACTCGTCTCAGCCCCCGCCCCGATGCCACCGCCTCTCCTCTCGGGTCCACGTCGGCGCGGCACTCCTGCTCGCCGGCGACCACCCTGTCGGTTTGGTGCCCACCTCCGGCACCGACGAAGCACCGATTCAATGCCAAGAGGCCACAGCGGCCTCCCTGCAGCTGCCTCGACTGCTGCCAAGGGGCGGGCAACAGCACGACTGCCACACCAAGTACGGCGTTGTCGGTAACCGTGTGGCCGCACCGACTGCCACGCCAAGTCCGCCCCCTCAATCCGGCTCTACCGGATCTACCTCACCATTCGCCGCTCCGATTGTCATCGATGAACATGAATGAAGAAGACAGAAACAACAAGAATAAAATATTAGACTCCTACCTAAACAATCCTCCACACTCTGGTCTTCACCGGAGTCTTCTCATTGCTTTCGCCGCATGCCGCTCCGATCCCTTGCCTCCTCAGCTGCTGTCGACATCAAGCCCAAGAGATTAGAGGAGGATTAGGGCTAAGTATAGATCATTAGATGTTTTGCAAAAAAGCCCCTCTAAAATTTTTATTTACAATTTAGCCCCTATCAATTTCCAGATCATAACATCTACTCTCTCCAACGTTAATGATTTTCCTAAGGACAGGAAGTCAGGAACACTTTTACAATCTACGACATGATTTTGTGATTTCTGAAGGATATCAGCATATTGCCTTATTTTTAAGTTAGTTGGGTAAAACTGTTATGAACTTGTGTTCTGGTTCATTTTACTTTTCGTACAGCATGCGTGGCTGGCAGAGGCTTGCTGTTAATATATGTTTTCTCGTTGTAGGTCATGGAACTGGAATTAAAGAAATTGGAAGATACTATAAAGTCTATCCATGATGAAATGTTCTATCTCTGTGAAAGGTATTAATGCAACTTGGAACTCGCTTGAACTAGCATTTGCAATTTTAATTGGGGTGGCATTGCAACCTTGCAATTTTTGTTTACTTTACTAACCTTTATTTTTTAATTGTTTACTTTACTAACTAATTAAGAACATTGGGAATGGTTAGTAGAGAATTCTGTCATCTGAGGCATTATGTCCTGAAAATGAGTATGTGCTCGTGAAGACGGTTAAACTAATCTAGTAACGTAATTTTGAAGTCATAACCTATGCAAGTTAAAGATGAAATTATATCGTTGGTTTTGGTAATATTAGCTTTACTCGTTACATTTTTTTTCTTTCTAATTTATCTTTTGCTCACTGTTTACTTATTTCTCAATATAATTCAGGGAGGATACGTAGATAGAGGTGGCAATGAACCGCCAATACTCGGGCCGTGCCTGGCACGGCCCAAATGCTCAAAGGGGCTGTCCAACCCGGGCCTGAGCCCGTCCCATCGGGCTCGAGCCATTTCGAATTATTAAAAACTTGAATAATTATGGTTAGTGGTAAGACTTGAACGGTTGACCTTTATTTCTATTTCTAAGAAACTAACCACCACACTAATACATATTATCTACTTTTATATAATTTTACTAAGTAAAATATATATTGCTCAAGTCTAGCACATAAAATTAGGCAAAGCCTGGGTGCAGGGCCAGGCCCATGCCGTGACGGGCGCGGCACGACCCACGTGCCCACGGGGGCGAGCCCAGCCCGCCCCTTGGGCACAGACGGATCATGCCTGGCTCGGCCCGAAATTCTTTGGGTTGGGTCAAGCACGATCTAGAACCGGGCCGGGCTTGGCCCATTGCCACCTCTAGATGTAGGACATGAACAGATCAACCAACTCTAGGATGGCTTGGCTGAGTTATCTGTCATTGGTTGTCTGTCTGTCATTGGCTGTCTGCCTTTTTGTGGCTGGCATGCAATTATGGTATTTGAAAACATTTTTTGAGAGAAAGAAATTGCTCTAATCCTCTAATTTGATCTTTTTATCCCACTGTTGTTAGATGATAATTAAGTGAGACTTTATGAGAACCTTAGGTGTTGTTTGGTTAGCAAAAATTATTTTCTGATTTGGTTTCAGTGAAACTGAAAACTTAGTTTTGATTTCTTATTTTCAGTTTTCTGAAAACTCGTTTGGTTAATGAAAACAACATCAATTTTAGTTAGTTGAAACCAGTGAATATTTATTTGATTATAAAAAATAATATTAATTTTTCTTGAATATTTTTACTAGTAATTAAATATTTAATTAGTTTACAAAATTAAATATTTGCTAATATGGTTATAAAATATTTATATGATTTAATTAATTAAGTTATTGGTAATTTAAGATTTTTTATTCAATTAGATATAAAAATTAATTAATAATTATTATAAAATTTCAAAAAAAATAAGTCCAATGGTTTAAAATTAGTTTTGATTAAATTATAAATAGATCAATTTAAAGAAAATTTGGATTTGAGTGAATTAGATATAAATTAGTTTAATTAATTTGTAAATTTAAGATAAAAGTTAAGTTGAAAATGATGATTTTTATTTTTAAAAATTAGATATAGTTTGATTTATTTTTAAATTAATTAATTTTATAAAAAAATATTTATAATTACAAAGTTACTACTGCATTTTGATAACGAAATCGACAGTCTCAAAACCATAGAAAATAACATTCTGGTGTTTTCATTTTTATTAAGAAAATTAATTTCGTTTTCATTCTGGTTTGGATTCAGTTTCATGAAAATGCTGAACCAAACACGTTTTTGTAAGCAGATTTAGTTTCAGTGAAATCAAAACCAAGAAAATAGATTTGGTTTCACTAACCAAATAGATCCTTAGATACCTTTATCTGTAACAAGGAACATGTCACATTGATATCCACACAAGGAAGATTGTGATCGTGGAAGAAGCATCAGTCGACCCCACTTCTTACACAAATAACAGATCTGAATTTGTGTAGTAGCTATTGTCTAAAGTAAGAGAGAGGAAGATAAAAAGAATAGTCTAACCAGATTCCCATGAAGAGCACAAAATAATCTCATTGGGTCCCCGTGGAGAGCACAAGGGACAACCTTGTCGGGTCATCATGGAGAGCACAAAGGACGAAAGAAGTCTTGTTGGGTCTATGTGAAGAGCACAGGAGATGAAAAAGGAAAAATATAAAAGAGATGAAAGAGATGTACACGAGGAAAAGAGACACATGTGTGGGACGTCGAAAGATGAAAGAGATGTACACGAGGAAAACAGTTGGTGTTGAGGGGGAGTGTTGAAGATAATGCAACACCTTCAGAGATATGGGCAAGGCTTGCATGATTGACTAAGCCTTGTAGTTATGATCTAATTATCTCTATTTATCATATAACTTAGTAGGTAATTATTAGTTAACTATGGATCTTTAAGAGCATTTAATGATTAAATGCATCTCTCGTTCCAAATTTCAACACGTTTGTGCCAAGACAAATTGTGCCATCGCTATTAAATTTGTGATGACATTTTTTCTTCGCTGCAACATCGTTCTGCATCATTACGACAACTATTTTTTTTGCAGAAAAACATAAATTAAATTACTTTAAGGTAACCATGATCAATAAAGTCCCTTACAATAATTTGATCTAACTCAGGTGGCCTAATAGCCAACCGCACTTGAGAAGAACAACTCGACCTCACAAAATTTGCAGCCCAATAGGCTGCTTTATTACAATCATGATAAACAAAACTAAATTCAACTACAAGGTATCAAAAATGTCAAACGTCATTGCTTGAATTCTCCAATCATGGCAATCCTGTTTGGATAAACTATCCATAAGCAGCTTGGAATCCGACTCTATAATGATGTTCCTGTAGTTCATCTGAGTTGCAAAAAGTGAAGCTTCCTTAACAGCTAGAGATTCTGCATATAACACAGTGTTAGTGCAGTGAAAATATTTAAAAACAGTGAATAAACACTCATTTCTGTGATTTCTAACAGTAAAGCCTATACGTGTGCTATTACCATCAACATAAGTATCACAGTGAAACTTAATAACATTTAGAGGGGGAGGGCACCATTGATAAAGCTTGGGGGATTTCCTACTTACATTACCCTCAGGTTTTTGGATTTCATTCATAACCTTAAGAAAGATTAGAATTTTCCTCATTAAGCACTGTGGGGAAAGTTGCCTTGCCTGATGCAATCTTTCAATTCTAGAGAACCAGATAAATCACCAGGATACTACAATCGACCTCCTAATTAAAGGATGAATTGAATCATTAAAAAAAGCAGGATGTTACTACCAAGCATCCAAGTAGATTTATCCGGAAGGGGAGTAGGAATGTGGCATTGCAAAAGGTTAAAAATATAGTTGGTATAATTACAATGACAAAATAGATGTTCAAGGGTTTCAGTATAATTTTCACAAAGAACACAGCTATCATTAGGAGAAAGACCAATGGAATGCATTTTGTATTTGGTAAGAAGTTTACCATGAATAATTTTCCAAATTTTTTTTTTGATCTTGTTAGGGATATCCAACTTCCACATGACATTCCAGTTGAAAGAAGGATTAGTATAAGATAATTTAGAAGTAGTGGTAACATTTTCCCTTGTGCTTTCCATCCAAATCCAATTATCATCATAGGGTTCCCAAGGCAAGTCATGTGTAGTAATCTTTTCCAAAATGTTCCTACCAAATATATCAAGTCCAATCGAGTGATTCCACTGTTGATCAGTGATGAACAAACTAATCTTGGTGTTCAAATCAATTTCATTACAATTAATAAAAGTAGGTTTTTAAGGAAAGAGGAAAGTGTAGGCGCTAATGATCTAAGAGGATAGAAGAATTAGTACCAGAAAAAGCCTTCAAGACCAACAACACTGGTTAGGAGGGGAGTGATTAAGGGTTGTCACAGTAGGATACTTCATTTTAACCAAGTTAACCCAAAGACTACTATGATTATTTAAATAGGCTTCAATTCTCTTGGCATGCAAGGAAAGACTCTGAAGATAAGCATCTTGTATTCCTAAGCCTCCTAAGTCTTTAAGAAGGGTGATTGTATTCCAAGAAGCAAGATGCATACTAGCTTTGTTTTTTTATTTTACCACAAGAAATTACTAATACTGGAGTTCATTTTATCCATGCTTTTTTTGGATAGTCAGGAGACAAACATAGAGTGGATTGGAATTAAAGTTAAGACTGAGTTGATGAGGGCCAACTTATCAGCCTAGGAAAGATAGTTAGATTGCCAAGACCCAAGTTTAGAATTTAGTTGTTCAAACAGGTAGTCATGGGCATTGTCAGGAGGTCTGCGAGGGGAGATGATTGTACCCAAGTACTTGAAGGGAAAGACCCTCCTTGAATAGAAAGACTATTGCAGATGTTGTCCTTAATGTGTTGAGGAGTATGTTTGGGAAAGAAGACAACTGACTTGCTAAGGTTAACTTTCTGTCTAGTAAGATGAGCATAGTGTTGAAAGATGGTTTTAAAGCTATTGATATTACTAGTGTTGGCTTTAAAAGCAAGCAGGATGTTGTTGGCCTAAAGTTTTTAACCTTGGTCTTAATCTCGGTTTTGATGATAACACACATAGAACTAATATTTGATCAAGAAATCTTTCAGGTTCCAATTCGGTTAGCGCACGACGTCCGCAATCGAAAAAATCAGAGAAATCAACAAGGACGCTCGGGATTCTTCGGGAAGTTAGAGTTTAGGTTTGGGGTGTCTAGCATGTGTTGTAATCATCTTTTATGATGCAAAGAATCCAAAAACCAAACCCGAATCCCAAAACATAAAAACCCAAAAATCGCCCTGAATTTCACTAAGCCTAGGGAGCTCCTTGGAGGGCTATATGACCTAGACATTTTCTTGACGCAAAAAATGGCGATAATTATTTCTTGGGTTAAAACTAGATAACGATGTATTTTACATGATTTTTTGGAAGCCTTTAGCCTACCCATACTTGACCCGGAAGATTAGAGAATTTTTGTTTTCCGGAAATTTGTACTAGACCCCAATAAACTAGATTTTGATTCTTAAGGATTTTAATTTTTTAGATATTTTTATTGAATCCAAATGAAGGGTAATCCTTATATAACATTTATGTTTTAAAGTTATTAACTTAACGGAACCGAAAAATGAACAAACAAGGCAAAGCAATCTGCCCTGCCCAGGTTCGGTCGACCGACTGGTCGATCGATCGAATGAGAAGGCATTTCTATCGACCGACTGATCGATCGAACGTTGCCCAAAAGTGGAAGTTTGCCTTCGGTCGGTCGCTCGGTCGACCGACGATCTACCGACAATCGATCGGAAGGCAGAAAATGGCTAGTTTTTGTGCCGTTGAGCGATGCTTCACCCGAGCCTTCTTCATGGCTCTATAAATACCTATACCTCAGCCTTCCTTTGACACTTTTGATCACTCATACACTTCATTGAGCCATCCTTGATCATTTCCAAGCTTTCATTGAGCCATTATTTGGAGAAACCCTAGTTTGATATCTCATTCCTTGATATAGCCTTCAAAGCTTCATTGATTCATCACCATAGGGCATCAAGAGGACTAGGGAGTTTATTGTGGAGCTAAGTATCTTATTGTTTGATTTATTGCTCCATTTAGTGTTGTATTTTCTTGTTTATTTCTTTGTATTTGAGTTAGAGTAAGACCCAGAGTGTAGGTCTTGAAATTGGGTGGTAACCTTGGTGTTTAAGGTTTAAATCCATCGGTGTAAATATAGTTGGCTAGGATTACTTCTTGTTGTCCTTAGGTTTGAGGTGGGAGAGTGCTCTCGATAGAAAGACGAAGACTTCCGGGTGTGGAAGTGTCTTAGGTGTGAGAACGGAGACTCTCTAGTGAAAACGTCCTAGTTGTTAAGGAAATAAAATAATCTAGTAAAACTAGTTTGGAAATCCTAAGCAGAGTGCTTAGGTAGTGGAGTAGGCATTGGGGCCGAACCACTATAAATAATTATGTTTGCATTGATTCTACTTGTGTTTATTTCATTATTACATTTACTTTGCTTCCGCTTGCTACTCAACTTGTAATTTGCCTAAGTAACCAAAGAAACGATTAAAATCAAATTTAGGCAAAAAAATTAGTGAACATACTATTCACCCCCCCTCCTCTAGTGTGACCATTTCTCCAACAGATGTCACAGCAAACATTAGATGACTAATGGACATAGTGTCATTTATTTTCAGAGGAGTAATGAGATTATCATTAACAACCCTATTAATTAGTAAACTTAATGTTTGAGCCATAATTTTATAGAGAAAAGGGGACAAGGGATCCTCTTGTCTAATGTCTCTATTAGATTGAAAAAAGCCAAAAAAATTACCATTTATCATGCAAGCAAAGGAAGCTGAGGAGATGCATGATTTGATCCAACTTATAAAAATGGGATGAAATGCACAAAACTCAATGACAAAATAGATAGCATCCCAGGACAAAGAGTCATGAGCTTTTTCAAGGTCTAGTTTGACCAAAATATAAGGCTTTTTACTCTTAGACCCATAAATGGTATGCGTCATTTCCCGAGCAATGAGGATATTATCGTGAACACTACGACCCTTAATGAATGCATATTTTTCCTTAGAGATAAGAGTGGGCAGGCATCCCTTTAACCTATTGGCAATAAGCTTGGTTAAAATTCTGTAGGAAAGGTTACAGAGGGCTATGAGTCTGAAATCCTTAACCTTACTAGGATTTTGGCACTTGGAGATAACAGTTAAGACTATTTTATTCCATTCATGAGGAAGGAAGCTAGAGTTATGAAAATTTTGGAAACAGTTAAGGATATCATCAAATATAATGCTTCAATAGTTTTTATAGAATTTAATAGTGAAATCATCAATTCCATGGCTTTTACCATTTGCCATGGACTTAATTAATGGTTTCCCAAATCTCATTCTTAGAGAAGGGAGCAATGAGAAATTGTTTAAACTCAGGATCAACAGTAGGGTAAACAAGCCACAGTTGGATAGTGAAATTATTTTGATAAGAAGGAGACTAGAGATTTTGATAAAAGGCAGAGAATTCTTTAAGGATGTTATTTCCATCATTAACAATATCACCATTGTCCAAGATAAGAGAAGAAATATTATTAATTCTTCTACGAGAAGTAACCATACAATGGAAATAAGCAGTGTTCTTATCTCCATCAAGGTACTATTTTAACCTAGCTTTTGCCCACCATTTGAGACTTATTTGTCTCTGGAGTGTTGGCTTAAGGGTCTCTCTTAAGCCTCGATCTTTATTTTAATGATAACAAACATGTATTTAATCCAAGCGTGAAGTTTTGAGTTCAGGTTGAGATTGCGATAAGCATGCCAAGTCCGTTCAAACGAGATGAAAGAAAAGGTCATCAAAGAAACAGAAGAACAAAATATCGAAGAAATGCTCGGGCTTAGATCAAGTAGAATTCATGTGATATACCCCTAGGATAAGTGTATCCCAAGCCAAAATTATAAAGTTATCCAAGTTGAAATATGGTAACTAAATCCATAAAAAAGGCATGTAAAAATCCATGAAG
This sequence comes from Canna indica, assembly GCA_034359265.1. Lineage (NCBI taxonomy): Eukaryota > Viridiplantae > Streptophyta > Magnoliopsida > Zingiberales > Cannaceae > Canna > Canna indica. The sequence goes on from CP136892.1 coordinate 22,345,690, forward strand.
AAGTCAGCCTCAGCCTGAGTTCGGTCGATCGGTCGGTCGACCGAACAAGGCAATATTCTGTTGATCAGCCGTTCGATCGACCGATCGGTCGACCGAATGATGGTAAAATCTGGCAGTAGCCATTTAAGGCTGCGTCGGTCGACCGATCAAGGCAAAATCTTGGTAGAATGCTTAGCGACCAACCAATCGGTCGACTGAATTGGAGATAGCCTGTCGCGCGACCCTGGCTCCAGTGATTCGGTTGACTGACTGATCGACCGAATATGGGATTGACACTTTTGCGTCAGCCAATCGACCCGTCGGTCGACCGAGCTCTCTCATATATCCAGCGGTCACATTGGCGGTCGATAAGTCGATCGACCAACCGATCGACCGGCCAACGACCGAACGGCTTCAACGGCTATTTTTTTAACCGTTGAACGGGCCATTCGAGTGAGGGGTTATAAATACCCCTCACCTAACTTCTTTATTTCTTCTTAGAACTTTTATTGAGCAATTAAAGAAGTTTCTTAAGCCTTCAAAAGAGTCAACTGCTGCACGCGCCCTCTGCTTCCGTCGACAACTCACTTCAGGCACTGATTCTCTGCTTCTTCAATCTTGCTGCAATTCAAATAGCCATCTTCTTGCAAGTTGGAGATGTGAAGGCGGTGGAAAGGAGCCTTGGTTCATTTTAAATTCTTAAAGCTCTTTCCTTTGTATTTGACATTTATTGTAAACTTGTTCTTTAACTGAGATAGCTTCTAGGTGTGCTAAGAAACACTTAGGGTGACTTTATAGGATTGTGTTATGCCTAGGTGAATAGGATTGATGTGTTCTCAGGGTGGTGAGAAGGGTGTCCTCATTGTATTCAAAGAGAAACATAGATTCTATAAAGTAGTTGTTAGAAATCCTTGGTGATGAGTCAAGGTAGTGGAGTAGGCAGTTGGCCGAACTACTATAACTACTCTTGTTTGCATTGCTTATTTGCTTGTTTATCATTGCTATTTATATTTGATCATATTCACCATTAAGAAACAATTGCATTAAGTGAAGCTAAAATTGAGTAAGAAGAAAACCTAGAAAAATAGGACAAATACTTTTCAACCCCCCTTCTAGTGTCGGATTTCACACAATATTTGGTATCAGAACTATGTAGTAGGTCAAGATTTAATCATCTTTCCTACAAGTCAAGATATCTAGTGAAATCCAATTGGCTCAAGAGTCTTCTACTCATACTCAACCACTATTCGATGGGAACAACTATGCCTATTAGAAGATCTGCATGAATGGCTTCCTTCAATCCTTAGGCATGGATGTATAGAGGATGGTCCTAGTAGAGTATAAACAACCCAATAAGGATATGGACCAATGGGACCAAGAAGAAATTAGGCTTTTCAATGCAAATGCAAAGGCCGTCAATGCTTTATATTGCGGCCTATCAATTAATGAATTCAATAGGATTTCTACGTGTAAATCCGCATATGAAGTATGGAAGGTCCTAGAGACCACCCATGAAGGGACTTCACAAGTAAAGGAATCCAAAATTAACTTACTCATGCATGATTATGAAATGTTTAAGATGCTTTCACATGAGTCCACTGATGTCATGCATGCTAGATTTCAAAATATTACGAATGGCTTAGCTAACCTTACCGGGGAAATAAAGGAAGATGAGAAGGTAAGGAAGCTCCTCCGTTCCCTTCCAATATCTTGGGAGGCCAAAGTGACAACCATCATGGAAGCCAAGGAGTTGAGCACTTTGAAGATCACCGAGCTCATTGGGTCTCTCATGACACATGAGACTCACATGAAGCAATACCAAGAGGAAGATGCCCCCAAAGGCAAGACCATTGCCTTAAGAGCATCACATCGAGCAGAAGAATCGTCGTCATCCGAGGAAGAGACGGATGATCTTGAAGAAATGGCGATGCTCACAAGAAGATTCATGAGCTTCATGAGGGGAGGCATGAGGAAGGGAAGAGGAGGCTACACTTGCTACCATTGCAACAAGATCGGACACCTAAGGAAGGATTGCCCACTTCTCAAGATGGCCTCCACCTCCAACCCTCACAAGAAAGAAAAATACAAGAAGAAGAAGAAAGCAATGATGGCCACGTGGGATGAAAGCGAGGCCTTATCGAGTGAAGAAGAAGCAAAAAGTGAAAAGGCAAACCTTTGCTTGATGGCAAAGGATGATGAGGTAAAATTTATTTTTGGTGAAGTTTCATTTACTCAAGAAGAGCTAGAAAATGAATTTGAGCAAATGCATGATGAATTCAATGCCATTAGGAGAAAATTTAGAGATCTCAAAAAGGACAATAGATCTTTAGAACTTGAGAATGATAGTCTATTACTTTCATGCAATGCCCTAAGGAAAAAAGTAAACACCCTTAAGGAAGAAACATGCACCCTAGAAAAAGCTAAGAAGGACTTAGAGATTGACAACTAAAAACTAGAGAATGAAAACAAGTATGTATGTGATCAAGTAGAGCATCTAAATGATAGCATGCTAACATTAAAAAAAGAACTTTGCATGCTTAATGAAAAAATGACAACCATCCAAAATATCATGCCAAAGGTTGTTCATAAAAAGAAATCATCATAATTTCATGCTCACACACACACCAAAAGAAAATTTAATGAAAACTGCTTTTCGTGTGGCATATTTGGCCATGTGGCCAAAGATTATGCATTGAGAAGGAACCCACATGCAAGATTTACATGGGTTCCCAAATTGACTAATATTCAATGACCCAAGAAAATTTGGGTACCTAAGAAAGTTTCTTCTCCTTTTGTAGATGAAGAAACATCCTCAACCAAGTAGAAGCCCTTGGATATTGGATAGCGGTTGCTCAAAGCACATGATGGGTGACATCAATTTATTTGCAACTCTATCAAGTAAAAATGGTAGACATGTCACATTTGGAGACAATGCCAAAGGTAAGATTGTTGGCATTGGTGACATATGTATACTCCCTTACCCATGCATTAAAAATGTTTTATTAGTTGATGGGTTAAAACATAATTTGATTAGCATATCACAATTATGTGACAATGGATACATAATTGTTTTTGAAGCATCTAAGTGTATCATTAGAAGTGCACATTCAAATAATATCATGTTTATTGGAAATAGGCAAGAAAATATATACACCATAGAATTAAATATTTTGTCAAATCCTCATGTTAGATGCTTAGTTGTCATGGAAAATGACTCTTGGTTGTAGCATAGAAGGCTAGGACATGCTAGCATGAGCCTCATCCGAGAGATATTTAGGAAAGAATTAGTTAAAGGCTTACCCAAAATAAAGTTTGAAAAAGACAAACTTTGTGATGCATGTCAACTAGGTAAGCAAGTCAAATCTTCATTTCATAACATTAGTCAAGTTAGTACATCTAGAATTCTTGAACTTATGCACATGGATCTTTTTGGTCCATGTGATGTAGCTAGTCTAGGTGGAAAACTATATTGTTATGTATTAGTTGATTATTTTTCTAGATTTACATGGGTTTTTTTTTTTGCCAAGAAAAATGAAACTTTTGAGTTTTTAAAAAAAATTGCAAAGAAAGTTACAAATGAAAAATGAGTTTAAATTTTTAAAATTAGGAGTGGCAATGGAGGGGAGTTTAAAAATGAATTTTTTTTTAGTTTTGTGATAAATTAGGCATTGGACATACTAGCAAAACCAAGATCAATGAAATTTGAATGAGTAATGAAGTCTCTAAAGTCTCTAATATATTGTGTAACTCTAAAGGGGTACCTTCTTTCTTATCATTATTATCAAGAATACAATTAAAGTCTCCCATCACAAGCCAGGGATAGGAGGACAGGTCAATACTAGATAGTTGATTCCATAAAGTTCTTCTCAAAATAGGGTTGGTGTTTGCATAAATAGAGGAGAGTATAAAAGGTATAACATTATTGAAAGAAACAATGATATGGATAATATCATACTGGACAGAAATAATTTTAGCTTTAATAGAAGAAGAATTTCAAGCAATAATGATACCTCCAGAAGGACCAGAGGAAGGGGAGGAGACTCCCTACCAATGCTTACCAAGTTTTTAATAAAGGTAGCTGCCAACTCATTTGAGACATGGGTTTCTTGAAGGGACAAGAGATTGATGTGGTTATTTTTTTGTTAAAGAGAAGATTCTATCCATAATAGGCTTTCTCATTACTCTCCTAATATTCCAATTAAGTACTTCCATGGATAACTATAACAAGGTTGTTTGAGTAGTCCATGTCCTCAGCATTATTTTGCTTTGGGGGAGGATCTGTTCTGGGTCTCTTACTAGCAGATGAAGTGGAGGGTAAGGCTAAAAACACATCCTTATCCTAATTTTTCAGGCAGGTTTGGTTTGTTTGCCTTTTTTGGCATGAGAAGGCTCCTTAGGAGGGGATTGGGAGTTGAAAATTTGGGAAACTTCCTAAACAAGAGTTTCAAAGGATTTTTGTATATTGGTTCTAGGGTTTGAGAAAATAGACTTGTCTTTACTCCCTAGATTCTTCTTATTGTTGCACTGGTCCCAGTGAGGCCTAAGGTTCTCATCATTTTCCTTAGGGGGACTTATCTTACTACCCTTATTGGCAATTATATATATTCCCTTAGGTTCCTTCCTGATAAAAGAGTCCTTACCATTTAACTCTTTTGAGGGATCCTTATGGAAAGGATTTTTCTTTTGATAAGTTTTTCTATTCAAGTTAGGATTTTCTTGAGAAGTGGAAGCCTTGAGGTTTGGATTAGGTTTCGAGTTCAGAGCCTTATGGGAGTTTTCATTAGGTTGGGAGTTGGTATTTAGACTTATTCCTCTAGCGATTTCGCCTTCTAGTGACTTGGATCTAAGGTCCAAACATGAATTCTTCATATTCATTGATTTTTGCTACATGAATATGAATAGTATCCTCCTTATCAAAAGTATACTATGAGGGGGAATGTTTTCTATGGGATTAGGGCAACCATTAATAGGACTATTATCATCCACAGAAACACAATTATTCTCAGGGCAACTAGAAACTAACCTCTCTATGTATTATGATTCCACATTTGAAGCAAACAAAGGGTAAGTTTTCGTACACAATTGGTTGAAAAAATTTAGAATTAGAAAGATTAATCAGAACACCCTATTTAATAGGCCGAGATAAGTCTATTTCAATACTTGCCTCTTTGAAACTCAAATGAACGGTTATCAATAGTAATTAATTTGTCTATACTACTAGAAATTAAACTCATAAAAATAGGATTCCACAGTTTTAAAGGAAGTGCATGAATACGAACCCAAACTAGAGCATACGAAAAAATTTCCATCCATGGCCGAAAAAAGAGCTTTCGTGGAACTAGACAAATAACATCTTCTCGGCATGACCAAGGTCTGGTGGAGAGAATATTTGTCACATGTTCCTGGGAACCAAAGCGAAACACAAAAAAACCCTCTTCGATATCCATAGCATTCAATAAACCGTGAGAAGACGATAGATTGAAAGCCCAACGGGAAATCACAAACAATAGGGCCAGCTTGCCCAAAAATTTACCGATTAAAGATGCTTGCCAGGGGCTCTGCCATTCTTGGATTTGCTCAATTGAAAAGGAAACCTTACCAGAAGATTGAGACTTGATTCTAGACAGCGTTGAAGAAGTTACCGAATCCGCGCTTTTAGGGTTGGAATCTCGTAAGATTTGGGCCCAATATAGAGTGTTTGTACCTGGAGAAGGAGGCGTTGCCTTCAAAATAGATGGAGTAGCAGTAGATCAGCTTGGATCGTCCATCAGGGAAGGAGAACTCAGATTAGAGTTTTCCCTAGAATCTGTTCCCTTCGTAGGTAAGGGGCTTTCTCTCATATGCACACCAGAAGAACTCCCAATGGTCGTCGGAGGGGCCAAGCCTTTCAATCGGAGTTTGGGATACTCGTTTAGGGTTTTCACTTTCGCTTGGGATCGCAGCAGAAGTGGCTGCTTCCAACATGGGGACATCCTCAGATGATAAGCTAGAGAGCGGTAGAGGTTTTTATGGGGAAGGGAGGGGGTCGTCGGAAACGGGGATCGTCACAATTATCGCCCTAGGGCTCACACGAGACGATGCCATCGGGCTCCTCTCTCTCTCTCTCTCTCTCTCTCTCTCTCTCTCTCTCTCTCTCTCTCTCTCTCTCGTGCGCGCGCGCGCGCGACAACCAATTTGCGATCACATATATACGCGGTCAACACTTGTGTTAATTCTTTTCTTTTGCACTAATTAACTCCATAATTTCTCACCGTGAAGTCCCCTTAATAAAATATTAAAATCAACTGTGAAGGAATTTGCATAGTAGTTCTATGAGTTTATTCCTTGTGACATTATGTTAGTAATTTAATTTTTTGGATAAATAGCAAAAATCTATCCTGAACTATAATCCAATTGCAATTATCCGTCATAAACTTTGAAATTAGATTTTAAAAAAAGACTAAATATGATGAAACTAACAAAAACACCCCCTCTGTTAACTCGATATTATTTATTTAACATGATCTTGTTTAAAATGACACGTGATAGATTTTCATTAGTCCAAATATTACAAGATAAATAAAAAAATAATTAATAAATTAATAAATTAGAAATTAGAAATTATGAAATATTAATTACTAAAAAAGTTAATTAGAAAATAAATTTACAATTAATATTTCCTAATTTATAATTTATTAATTTTTCGATTAACTTTTTTATTTATCTTTTTATATTTTGAACCAATAAAAAATTGTCACGTTATTTTAAAAAATAATATGTTAAGTAAATAACATTGAATTAATAGATGATGTATTTTTGTTAGTTTCATAAAATTTAGTGATCTTTTTATCTAATTTCAAAATTCACCGGAGATAATTACAAATAGATCATAGTTCAAGAAAGGTTTTTGCTATTTACCTTAATTTTTAATTTTTAAAATTTAACCTCCTACGTACTGCACGAAATATTAATTAGATAAAGGCTAAAAAACTCATAGAAGCAATCTTAGTTTCATTAAATAGTTGTTGTTGGACTATAATGGAAAAAAATCCTTATCAAAGTTGTACCACACGTAAACTCATCTATACTTAATCACGCTATGATCAACCTCAAAATTAAACAAGTGGCCAATCAAGCAACGTACGTTAATTGGAGACAAGTAGGATCATCTCAGTATTAATTATTCCACGTATATACATCAATTTAATTATACACAAAATTGCAATGTATCAAGGCAAATTAATTTAAAGCAAATAGCTAGACCGGCGGCGACACTTCCGGGGCCGCCACCGAAGGCGGCGGACGCCGCTCCGCTTTGGCGTCCGCCCGGCAAAGGGGACAAGTGGAGTGAGAGAAGAGCCACATATCGACGCAGTCGACATGGAACACGTGCCTGCATCTCGGCAGCATCCTCACCATCTCCCCCTCCGCCATCGCGCTCAAGCACACCACGCACTGCACCGAAGCATCGCTGGCTCTGCTGCATGAGCCGCCGCCGCTTTCGACCGGGTTTCGGTAGGCGAAGGCGGGGAGGGATGCGATCTCCGCCTTGCCGAGCCCGCCACCGGCGATGGTTCGGAGGAGGTCATGGCGGGCGATGGCGGCGGCGGTGGCGATGCGGGCTTGGCGCCGGCTGCATATGATGCAGATGGCGACGAAGACGAGGACGCAGATGCCGAAGGCGAAAGCCAAACTCATCTCCTCGCCTGTGTTGCTAAAGCTGCTACTTTGTTGGGCGGACATGGTAACACGCTCTGCCTTCGGCTGCACCTGCACATTTCATCGGCATTTTAATTTGCATATATATATATATAATATTTATCTGATGGAGATGAGGATTAATAGTTAATTAGGCAATCTGTAACATCAGATTAATTATTGTTATTCAAGTGACAAGACGACAAATTATATATATATATATATTAACAAAAAATAAAAAATCATAATATATGATTATACTAGAAATTATACTCTGGATCTCTCGACAATTTACAACATGTTACCATCAATTGTGCTATCTACAATTGGCCGACAATTTTGTCCTTTGCCTCGTTAGGCAATGGAAACTTCATTTAGATCAAGCGAATTAATTTATTTAGTTTAATCAAGCGCAATGATATAAAGTTTTTGTATCTTAAATGTTTAAATGTTCTACTTATTACTGGGATGGCTAAGTACTTTGAGCCTCCGTAATTCTGGGATAATTTATCCATTAATCTATTTTATTTTGCCAAAAATTAATTTAACTCGACTAGAACTATTGGGACCGATCAAATTAGACCCAACAGCGCCCTTTAACACACTTCAAAGTTCAAACCGAACAGGGTGGCCTCGCCCAGGGGTCCCGCCCGGCTACACTCCTAGACTTGACTCGAGCCAGATCAAACGGCTATGCCCGAGGGCTCCACCTGTCCAAACAAAGACATCCACATCCTCCCTTATCATGAGGGATATGCCATTACGAGCCCGTCATCTCCGGGGTAAGTCTCTATCCATTTCTGAGCAACATCCCCGCGAGATTATCTGGTGGCACCATCACCTTCACCTGTAATAAATACGATCACGACACGCCTTCGGTAACCCTAAGTTCCAATTTCATTACCTCCACCTTGGAGTCCTCCTAACTTGAGCGTCAGAATGTATTTTGAAGGCCCTCCCCCCACTGGCGTTGGACCATTGAACCAAATAAGGAGAGGCACCGAACATGACCAGAGCACCCCCGATCCTCAGGCAGGAAAATTTGGCGCCCACCGTGGGGCTGAGTAAAGCTTACTTCCCTTATAATGGTCGAAACTTGGAGCCAAGAGACCGCCGCCGCACGCTAACGGCAACAACCTGACGGCGACGATCGACTGCAACCTGGTGACGCTGAAACAGTGAGGAGTGACGCTCCGGTGCTGGCCAATCCTCTCCCTGAAGACCCCCAACGTCGAATAGACGATTGGGAGGCTAAAAACCAATGACTAACAGCCCAAATCGAGATGGTAACGCGATCCCAGGGACAACCCCCAGCTGACCATGAGCGCTGCCACTCAGAACATGGAGAAAGCAACCATTCCAAAAGGAAGCAACCAATTCCCGCTCTCTATGACGAAGTTTCTAGCACTCGCTGCCCGAAAAAAGATGAAGATCCCAAAGACAAAAAGGTTGGAACTATCCTCCCTCTTGATATGGGACCCTTCGCCGAGAACATCATGACAACCCGCCTCCCGTCAAGGAGTGAGTTACCTACCACTCTGACACCCTACAAACGGTACAGACGACCCCACGCTACACCTGACGGCGTTCAGGACTATGATGCTCTATCATGGAGCAACCGATCCAGCACTCTACAGAGCCTTTCCAACTTTCCTGTGGAAAACCTCTTTGATGTGGTTTTTGTCACGCCCCAAATACAGGGTCACATGACCGGCCAGGGTATACGTGCCTATACCTCGCAGCCTAACTCATGCACATGCCAACATCATAAAATAAACAATAGCAGAAAGAAATCAACAAGTTTTTTTTTTCATCCAGAATCAAAACAGAGTTCATCATAAACCAGATTTAACAACGAATAAAATGCGAAAATAATACATCAAGTCCAACAGACCAAATACAATAAAATTTGAATAAAATGACATAAATGCCCTCAAGGGCTACAACTCAAAAAGACTAACAAAAGTGCATAACACACTACCAAAAGACTCGACTACGACCATATCTAGGACTGCTATGAGATCATGCGGCTCCTCTGCTCTCCAGCTGCACCAAGTGCTCCAGCCCACCTCATCGGTCAGGCTCTGCAAAAAAAAACAATGACAACAGATGAGTTCAAAGAACTCAGTGAGCAGTTCTACTGACCCCCGCAAAGAAAATAATAGAGAAGTAAGCAATAGCAGAACATCCAACTCTACAGGAATAAGATCACGAAAGTGTGACTAGCTATCAGGCCATCTGGCCACTACCTGCCCAAAGGCAACCAACACCATACGGTGAAGAGCAACATGCCTAAGCCTACCATGCCCTTAAGGAAAACAACACATACTAGGATAATTGGGAAGGCCCTCCGAACTTATCCTAGAATAAATTAACTCGGGAGCAATCGGGAAAGACCCTCCGAACTTGCTCCACGAGACGCGTAGGGACAATCGGGATTCGTCCATTCGAACTTGCCCCTTTAAGATATCATAGAGTAATCGGGTAGACCCTCCGAACTTACTCTTAAAAGATATCACATGAATAATCGGGAAAGACCCTTCGAACTTATTTCTTAAAATCACCTCATAGATAATCGGGTAGGCCCTCCGAACTTATCCCACGAGGCCAAACCAGAACAATCAGGAAATGCTCTCCGAACTTGTTATGCAGGTTGGGAATTAGTCATCCAACCAACCTGGCTTAGCCCGCAATCCAATTCCTCTACGAGCCTCTCCGCCATTCATAAAGATATGACACACCATGACCTAAGTCATGACTCTCCTATGATATCTTAAGGGTGATCCTATTGGAAAGTGTCTCAACACTCCAAAACCCGACCCCAACTCTTATACACGTATGTCATAAATCCGTGTGGTTTTATTTCATGCATAAACTTCTCATGTTGGTTCATAACAGATTATGCTGACCTCTTTCCCAATTTTAATTATGCAATTAAAATTTAGTTCACCGCAATTAGGGTTTTGTTTTAGGATTTTATTTTAGCTTACTGTTTTGCCTGAAACCGATATTTCCAATCTGAATCTGATCTCCAGAGTGTGTCATATGTTTCCAAACTATGTTTTCTGGTTAAAAGAATAGGTTACATGACTATCCTCAGATAAATACACACATCACAGTAAATAATTTAAAAATAGCACAAATTCATCATTTCAGCATGAAATTTCAACAAAATCAAATTTCAGCATAACATAAAGAAAATAAATTCAAAATTTTCAGAAATTAAGCCCTTAATTATCATTTAAACAGAATATAAATCTAGAGATAAATTTCTTAATTTCCATGCTTAACAACAAGGCTAACAAGCATTAATAACATAATGAATAAGAACAAGCATTACGATCAAGAAACTTTCTTCAAGAGCCTTCATGGCATCAACATCAAGATCTTAATTTTAAAAATATGATTTCTATCCAAAAATCACATATTTATTACCAAGCATACCTTTAAATCATAATCATCAAGATATATGAACAAATTGAAATAATAGAAGGTAAGAAAAAACTACACCCTTCTCTTAGGCAATTTATCGAACACTTTGAGGGCATCCCCTTTCTCCCCCTTGGCCGAGCACCCCTAGGCACATCCTAGGGCTGCCGAACCACATAAGGGAAGGTTTAGGGCCTCCTCAAAATACGGCACACAAAAGATCAACGATAAATCGAGAGTTCACCGAAAATCAAATCAAATCATCCAAGCCTTCAAGAACGGCTTCAAGAACCCGAAGAAAACCTGAGAACGAGGGGTAAAACCACTCACCTTGATCTTGGAAGAAGGAATACGAGTAACTCTATATTGGACACCTCCGAATCCGGCCTCAAAGGGGTGGCTCGGCTCAACAAGAGCGGCAGCTCCTCTAGAAGAAGGGCGGCAGATCCACCCAAGCCGTCGGCTTGGCTCCAAGGAGAGGGGAAGAGAGAGAAAGAAAGGGAGGGAAAGGAGAGAGGCTCGACAGCTGGATCAAGGGCGGCGGCTCCAAGGAAGAAGAAGAGGAGAGAGGGGCGGCTGCTCCTCTCTTCAATTGACTTGTGTGCCACCAAATAGGGAGCCACAAGTCAATGGGAGGGGGTTTTATACTCCCTCATCAACTCTAACCCTTCTAAATCCTTTATCCAACTCGCATCCGCCTCAAGCCGTACCTGAACTCGCTAACTTACATTAACTTAATTACTCTCAAATTAATCCCATAAATAAACATAAACACAATACACATGCACATCCACACACAACATAATTAAACAAGCATGCACACAACATGAAATTAAATAAATTTATTTGTAAATAAAACTTTCATATTCATATTCATATTCTTACTTATCCGAGCTCGTAAGCTCGCTTCGGACCATGAGTCGACTCGGCTCGACCTCAGACTAATCTGCTAGGCTGGCAAACTTAAATCATAGGAGGAAAAATATAATTAAAATATCTAGGATATTACAGTTTTCCTCCCTTCCATCGGGATCTATTCATTCCTTTAAAGATCTGTCCCACGTCTTCCTCAATCGGTTCACCACATCGTTGGTGTATCACAAGATGACGGCTGCCCTCCACTATATCAGGCAGGGGCAAAACATGAGCCCCTAAGAGAGTAGCTGAACAGGTTTCAAGCCATGGCGGCCAAAATTCCCAATCTCGACCCACAAATTGAGATATTCTCCATTCAGTTCAGGCTAAAGCCCGAATTCTTCACCGACTAGATTGCCCTTATAGTGCCTAAGGAGATGGCCACCAGCTTCATATAGATGGAAGAACTCCAAGAAGCTAAAGGAATGACTGGAAAAATCTTAAGACCACTATCGAAGATAGGAAACTCAAACAGGGAGACAGAAAAAGTGAAGACCGCAACCGCCCCGAGCGAACCAATGATCGAGGGCCGAGGTCGTCGCCTTGGTTAAATACTCGATTTGAAAAGTATACTCCTCTAAATACTAAGAAGGAAACCATTATTCGGGATATCTACTACTTGAAGCTCATCAGATACTCCGCCATCGCGGGAAAACAAAAGCTACCACCCAACGCCGATAGGAGCAACAAGTGCATATTTCATGACACCTACGGCCACACCACCGAGGAGTGTATAGTACTTAGTGACCAATTTGAAGACCTAGTCCGTGCAGGACACCTGGACAAATACATCCATCGCCAAAGAGAAAGAGGCCGGAGCAAAAGCTGCGACCCTAGACAACGAAGTCGAACGCCATCGAAACCCCACCCAAATAATAGGGAAGACGATCGAACTGATCACCCAGATAACGAACCCCGAGGGGTCATCAACCATATCACAGGAAGACTTACAATAGGAGGAAAAGCGAGCTCGACCAGGAAGAGATCTTTCTAAGCGGTTATGGCAGCCGATGGCACTGCTCACCCCAATCGGCCTGCCCCTAGAACCCCAGTAATATCGTTCTATGAATCTGATTTTCACAGAATTGATCGAAACTTGCACGACCCAATCATAATCTCTGTGGATGAAGGAAATTTTGTCATAAAAAAAGTCCTAGTTGACCAGGGCAGCTCTGCCGACATCCTTTTCTACTCAACCTTTGAGAAAATGCAATTGACAAAAGCCTTACTCACCTCATGTGAGGGAAACTTGGTAGGCTTCTCTAGAGAAAGGGTTAATGCCCGAGGATCCATATGGCTAAGAACAACGTTCAATCTCAACGAATGGCTTAGCGAAGACTAAAGAACAAACTTCGAGCAGAGAAAACTAGAAAACTGGGTTGTTTTACGGGTGCCGGCCGATGGGCGGTCGACGGTCGATCGATCGACCATCAGTCGATCACCGATCGTCAATGGCTCAAAATGGGCAGAGCCCTTCGATCGATGGCCGATCGCTCGGCTAGTCGACCGGCCATCAGTCGGCCACCGATCGGGCGGCGCCAACGGGCAAAAAAAAAAAGCCCATTGGGATGGCATGTCTTGCCTTCTCTCTCCTTGGCTTATAAATACAAAGCTATGATAGCCTTCCTACATCATCTTGATCACTCCTACTACTCTTGACACATATTTTGATCAATCACAAGCCTCATTGAGCCATTCTCTTGTGAAAACCTAGCTTGAGCCAAAAATCCTTGATCTTGCCTTCATTCTTCCATTGTTTCATCATCAAGGCATCAAGAGCAAGCTAGGAGCCTAGTGTTGTATTTTATTATTATTTTCATTGTATTTGAATTTATGTTAGACCTAGAGTGTAGGTCTTGAAATTGGGTGGTAGCCTTGGTGTTTGAGGTTTAAATCCACCGGTGTAAAAGTAGTTTGCTTGGATTGATTGAGTTATCCTTAGGGTTGAGGTGGGAGAGTGCTCTCGGTAGGAAGGAAGGATTCTTCCGGGTGTGGAAGTGCCTTCGGTTTGAGACCAGAGACTCTCCGGCGTAAATCCCTCATTGTAAGAAAACTAATTAATCTAGTAAAGCTAGTTTGGAAATCCTAAGTGAGGTGCTTAGGTAGTGGAGTAGGCATTGGGGCCGAACCACTATAAATCTCATTGTGTTAGCATTGGTTTTCTTGTGTGTTGTCATTTATTATTGCTTCTGCATGTATTCATCTTGATCAATTTGTGATAGTTGTAAGAAACGATTAAAATCGAATTTAGGCTAAAGTTATAGATAACACACTATTCACCCTCCCTCTAGTGTAATTCCACCAACACTTTCGGTTTCAAAGCCCTTACATAACTCCTCACGATCGGTTCTGCCTTACGCTCCACAACAAGCTCGACTTGAACCCATGAGTGCGGTCCTCGACCCCTAACGTCGTTACTTCCAGCCTCAGAGCCCTTGCATGACTCCTCGCGAGTGGTTCCGCCTTACGTTCCCTAGCAAGCTCGGCTTGAACTAGCCCCTGAATGCAGTCCTCGGACCTTAGCGTCATTTCTTCCTGCCTCAGAGCTCTTGCATGACTCCTCACGCACAGACTCCTCGCCAAGCTCAGCTAAAACTCGCGAGCAAAGTTCCCTACTTTCCAAAACCGAACAAACCTCACAAAAAATTGGTTCAACCGTGGAGTTGCACCTCTTAACTTTACACATGACCAGCCTACCCGACACTAAGGTCAAACGTAATGATCGACTTAGGGCTCTCAGAGGAAGTTCAAATTCAAACTCATGAGAAACCAAGTACTACTGGTGAAACAAATAAGAGCACAAATCAAAACTAAACTATCATATACATAAATAAACCCACAAAGGGGCGATAGTCAGGCATGCACTTCACCAGAAGTAACAATCCGTTATAAATAACATATGGCCCATATAAGGACAGTTATAAAATGTTCAGCCTTCAGCATTCTCTGGAACACTCTCGAGGGAAACAACGCGAGGCTCAGGAGCAGCAGATGACAGTTCTTTCTCTAGGGAAATAGGGATCTCCTCCTCAAACTCGAGATCTACTAAGGACTACACCACTAATCTTAGCAAACTAAGTTTACACCAGTGGATTTAAGCCTTTACACCAATGCTACCACAATACACACAAACCTAGCACCCTAGGTTTACACAACTTGATATACAATGAGAATAACAACAAAATATAAGTATAAATGGAGCAAAAATACAATCAATACAATACTTAGCTCCAACACATGATCCTAGCTTCCTCTTGATGACTTTCATGGTGAAACACAAGGTTGAAGGCTTAATCAAGGAGGTAGAAGTTCAAAGATAGGGTTTGAGATAAATTGCTCAAGGAAGGTTCTAAATATTGTTAGAATAACTCAATGAATAGTTGAGAACAAGAGGAAGATAAGTTTGGGAGCTTATATAGAGATCCCAAGGGTAGGGGCTCAAAAAGAATCATTCAAGAATTTGATAAAGAGTTGTTGGCTTATGGGCAGTAGTAGATTGGTAGCAGAAGATCCATCACAGATCGATAATAGAGTGGTCGCAGAAGATCGGTCGCAGAGTGGTCGCAGAAGATGTTTTTAAGTTTTCGGGTTGTTGGGTTCTTATGCATCAAATAGAGGATTATACAAGTATACTAGACACCCTAAACCTAAACTCTATCTTCCCGACAAAATTCGACCAACGACGACCGTCCTTGTCGATTTCTTTGATTTTTTCCAATTTATCCGATCGGGGACGTCGCGCAAACCGATATGGAACTGAAAATATTTCTTGCTCAAACATTAGTTCCATGTTTGTTATCTTCAAAATCGAGATTAAGACCAATGTTGAAAACCTTAGGCCAACATTAACCCATTAACCCTACTGTAACAGATCATTTAAACTCATTTCACGTTCCATCCGTTAAACTATTCAAACATTTATTTAAGCTTGAAAATGTATCAAAAAATCACCAAAAATTAAGAAATTCTAATTTACTGAATGAAATAAGGTCCGCAACTTGGATTAATGAAAATGAGTATGTACAAATTTTATAACAAAACTGTTTAAACCATTTAAACATTTTCAGTTTCATTTAAACAATTTTAGTAAAACTATTTAAATATACCATTTAAGCTTGAAAAATGCATCATAAAATCATAAAAAATCATAAAATTTCTAATCTACTATATGAAATGAGGTCCACAACTTGGTTCAATAAAAATGAGTATGTACAAGTGCCAAAACAAAATTATTTAAACCATTTAAATAGTTTAGTTTCATATAAATAGTTTCACTAAAACTATTTAAATAGACCGTTTAAACTTGGAAATGCATCATAACATTATAAAAAAATAATAGAAATTTTAATTTACTGAATGAAATGAGGTTCACAACTTGGATCAGTGAAAATGAGTGTACAAGTCCTAGAACAAAATTATTTAAACCATTTAAACAGTTTTAGTAAAACTATTTAAATAGGTCATTTAAACTTGGAAATGCATCATAAAATTGCCAAAAAATCATAAAAATACTAATTTATGGAATGAATATGAGATTCATAATTTAGATAAATAAAAATGAGTATGTACAAGCCACAAAACAAAACTATTTAAACCATTTAAATAATTTTAGTAAAACTATTTAAATATACCATTTAAGCTTGGAAATGCATTATAAAATCATTAAAAAATCACAAAAATTCTAATTTACTGAATGAAATAAGGCCAACAACTTGGATAAATGAAAATGTGTGTACAAGTCCCAAAATAAAATTGCTTAAACTATTTAAATAGTTTCAGTTTCAGTTTTATTTAAATAGTTTTAGTGAAACTGTTTAAATATGCTATTTAAACTTGGAAGTGCATCATAAAATTACCAAAAAAACCACAAAAAAACTAATTTACTGTATGAAATGAGGTCCACAAATTCGATTAGTGAAAATGAGTGTGTACAAGTTTCATTTAAATAGTTTTAGTGACCACCTTTTGCGACCACCGCCTGCCATCGTAAAATTGTCAGATATCGCATATTTCAACCCCGCACGTGATCTCTTGTATACATATGTGGACAGGACTAGCACTTTGGGCCTAACCGAATCAGGCCCAGAAGCCCCCGCACTCATGAATCAAACTCGAGTTAAGTGAGATGCAACTTAGCTCAAGGGATCCGTTCGGTCATACAAGGACACTTACGTCCTCATTAATTACTAGGGATTCGTCAATTACAAGCCCGAGATCTATGGGATCAACCTCGACCCATTCTGAGTACATCCCTACGAGATTACCAAGAGGCATTATCGCCAAACATCTCTCATCAAACACTATATACAAACACGATGTTCCTCAAGTAATCTAAATTCTAATTTCTATTACGTAAACCCTCCCCCGGAACTCTCTCTTACTTGAGCGTCAGAGTGTCTTTTATAGGTCCCCCTGGCCCGCTGGAGTTGCACCTGACTAGAAGACGCATCAGACCACATCACCCTGACTTTAGGCAAGAATATTTGGCTCCCACCGTGGGGGCGAGTAAATCTTACCTTCCCCGCAATGATTGGTACCCGGAGTCAGGCGAATTCCGCCACACATAGGCAACACCCTAGCAACAACGTTCCCCCGCTACTTGGAGATGCTAAAATAGTGAGGACTGACTCTCCGACGAATCAATAATTTAAAGTACAAAATAATATTATTCTGGGTCAAATCGATTCTGTTGTAGAAGATGAACTATTTTTGGGGTAAAATGACAGATTTATCATTTTGTCTTTGCTTGTTATCGCTTCTAAATTTCGTTGAACTCTTATTGTATATTATTGTTTGGATCGATTTGGGTGATTTTTTCAATATTTTCCTGGTTAGATCTCAGGTTTTTCCAACGCTCACCAGTCTTTGCTTGCTCCGTCGGTGATTCGTGGATCGATTTGTGCTCGAGACAGATTTTGGATCGCACCTTTCAAATATCTATGTGAGCAATCGCAGCCACTTGAAGCGGCAAATCTAGGCTCCTCTATCGCGTCGGGTATTTCGGGCACCGTTAATTCTTGGGGTGGTTTATACGATAATGTCTTGCCCCGACTGAATAAAAATCTGGGTCTGAGAATCCTGGCTCGACACGATACGAAAACTAAACGGGTTGTCACGGCCCGACCCTTTAGTACGATTACGAAAGTCTAAACATGCCAACCCTTTCTTGACTCTGGTTATCAAGCTATCAAGCCGTGCCGAACCTGTATCCCCTAGCCTAGCACGATAATGAGTGACCTGAGCATGATTTTATCGTGTTGGCTATCAGGCCGGGTCAAAATTGCCAGACTTGGATATGAAGATTCAAGTTGCAAGTGTAATTCTGCAAATTTTGTTTGTGGGCATTTGTTTTTACATGCAATACTTTTTGCAGCATTTGCACATGCGGACAATCAAACGCCTCCTTAAGAAAAAGAGATCGTGGTCATATTCAGGAAGAAAGCCACCCAACCTAACGAAATACATAATTTAATTTACGAAGTGCAACTGAAGTTCTATAAGTTTTAAATATTTTGGAGTTCAGTCTTATAAATTTCATTTTGGTATTTTTAGTCATATATATTTTCTCTGTAGCACAGATTTGATCTTATCTGTGATGGTCCGTTAACTCTGTCAACATAGACATAACACCATTTATTTTTTCATGGACGGATAGTTAACGCACCGTTACATATATGATCAAATTTGTGCTACGGAGCAAATTTATATAATAAAAAATTTTGAAATGAAATTTATATGACCAAATCTGTCAATGTGTATATATGAACAATGTTATGTCCACGTGGACGGAGAGTTAATAGACCGTCACAGATATGATCAAATCTGTGCTACGAAACAAATATATATATATATATACTAAAAATATTGAAATAAAATTTATAGGACTGAAGTCCAAAAATAAAACTTTTGAACTTTCGTTGCATATATATATATATATAGTAGTAGAATTATATATTATTGAAAATATTGAAATGAAATTGATAGGCTGAAGTCGAAAATTAAGCAGTAGTAGGATTTGAATATAGACTATGCAAAACTTTTTGTCGTATATATTGGCAATCCGTGGTATAATGAAACATTACATACCACTGTTTATATATATGCATCCTTGCCGAGCACGTACAGTTTTATATATTAATTACCGATTAATTAATCATCATCCAGCAATCCCTTTCAAGTAATTTTACACCTTATCCGTGGGTGATGAACGTGGCATTTCCGGCACTCCATCCGATGACGAATGAACCCAGCAACATTTATTTCTTATTGATTTGTGACTTTGTTTCGTATTCTTACTCGAATTAACTTTGCCAAAAAACAATTAATTATCTGAAACTGTAGAAAATGACCGAGACAATTTATTTAAGGTCAGAAACATAATGAATATTGAATATTCATAGGACTATGACTAAAAAGCAAAGAAGGGATATCACAAACGGTTTATGATATCAAGCCTATTTTAGTAATTTTATTAAAAATATATTTAGTTTGATGTTCCGTGAAATCGGATGGAAGTCACGATGACAATTAATTTTTATAAAATCAATTTTCTTTGGTTTTCTACGACAGGATTTGTAAAATTATAGATCGATTCAAAATCATCAGCTTTTGACAAGACGATATACAAATAGATTCTAACATCGTTAAAAAATATCGATCAGTCCACAATAAATCGACTTTCGCCAACATGACTTAATGTGTACCGATTCTATTGTTTCTGTTCTCTCCACCATCCCCAATCAAGTCTTTTATATACTATAGAACTTTGCCCTTCGTGCACAGCATATGTATTCCTCTTTGACAGTCCAGGAAATCTTTAGTTCAATATTCACATGTGTCCTTTGATAAGCCACACCAAATAGTCCAAACTTCTACCATAAGTGAATTCTTTGGTATTTATACATGTGTCCTACTATCTTTTGCCTCTTCTCATTTAGCACCAAAAAAACCTAATCTTGCTTCTTCCGACTCCTCCCTCCAAGCTGAATACATACTATATACTTCATCAATTAAATACACATTACCTTCATGCTCCTTCTCTTGATTCTCCACCCTTAATATGTCATTGTTTTTCCTCTCCATATCAGTATTCCTTGCACGTACTAATTCCAGATTTTTGCATTCAACCACAGCTCTAAACACCATTGAATTTAAACCATGTCCTTTTCTTTTAAAACAAGCTCCATTCCTATTCTTCCAAAGGATCCAATATTTTACTGTAATTAGGCCAATTAGATCATTCCTCATTTTTCCTTTTAGTTTTGCCCCTTCTTCTATCCCTTTCCCATCCATCCACATGTCCCTTAATTCAAATTTCAACCCAATAACATTCTTCATTCTCAACCAGAATCCTCTTGCTAATTTGCACTATTTTCTCAACCAGAATTCCCTTGCTGATTTGCACTCATAAAATATGTGTCTGATTTTATCCTCATCCTCATTACATATATAACACTGATGTTTATTTATTATGCTCATTCTAGACAGTAGATCGATCAGTGGTTGGCAGTCTTCCCAACAATTACTTCCATGCAAATATTTTGATTCTCAACAATGTAGTCACGCTCCACGCATTTTTTCAATTAATTTTTGATTTCTTCCACACCACCCTCTTTGCATTTTAGAAAGTTGTATGTTGTCTTGCAGTTCAGCTTGCCTGTCTCGTTCAGTGTCCAAACCCATCTATCCACCTAAGCATTCATTGTAATATATATATTTGCCTTATGAAATCACTAACTACATTCATCTCCTTGATTTTTTCACATTTACAAAGGTAGGCTACTTATTTATAGGTACACATTCTATCCAAGGATCCTTAAGCACACTTGTTGCATTCCCACATTTTAACTTTTAGTCATTCCCTTAACTTGATTATCATTTCAAACAAACTTCTAAAGGACCATGAAGCATTACTCTTATATTTGTATTGCTATGGATGAAATTCTCCATATCTCACATTCACGAGTTTTGTCCACAAATGATTTTTCTTGTTTAGAAATGGGAATACTCTCTTGGCATTTATAGCTACCTTCACGATGCTCAAGTCATTCACTCTCAGCCCTCCATGCAACTTACTAAGTGTAACTCTCTCCCATTTAACTAAATGAAATCCATATTTCTTTCCCCATTTACCCCACATATAATTTCTTCATGTTTTTCTATGTTCTTTGATCTTGTCCACATGGTAGATAGGCTATGAATAAATTAGCTTTTAACGAAACAATATTTAAACTAAGAAAGATGACATCATTAAAATACTGATCAACACATAACGATATACTAGTCTAGGGACACCGCCTTGCAAACAAATCTTGGTTGTCCCGAAATGGATTGATCGACTTCTACAATCGATTTAGGGTAGGGGATCCTAGTGAGCAAATCCCAGTCGACCTGAGGCCAACAAGCTTCCATATATGATGATTGACAAGACAAACCCCACACATAAATATGAATAAGCTTAGAGCCGATTGGTCCAAACAATGGTTCGACATAAGGCAATAACTAGGCCAATCTACAACTGAGGGATTTGACCTCATTAGAAATACTAATCACATAGAGAACCAACAAACCCCCGATGAGCCTGGGGGCTTGACTTGTGCTCGACGAATCAGTGACAAGTTGCTTAGTGAGACAATGGCTGACGACATGCGGATTAAACAAAATCCGAGATCAAGGGTGCCACTTCGCGATAAACACAAATGGCCTATGATCAACCAACCCTTTGATAAACAAGAAGCACGCCACACGAACATCCAATTCGAGCTGACCGATTAAGTGCGACGACTCCAAATAGAGGGACCAAAGGTTGCTGGCATTGGAAGACTCTTGTGATGAGCTCAAACGTCCGGGCTGAAAGGTAAGCGACTCAAAACCTAATGGACTAGTCGCCTTAATTATCGAACCGACCTACCTCACATCACGCTAGGTGATATTAGTCATGTGTCAAAACAAGACTACTGATTGGCCAAATGCCTAAAGGGAAAGATAGCTAGAATCGATTAGCCACTCGTTCTTGCCTGAAGTCAGAGTGATGTAGTCGTCTCCTTGTTAGCTGCGATTCCGGCGGGGTGGGGGCCCTTGCAAAAGACACTCAAACGCTCAAGTAAGAATGAGTTCCAAGTGAGGTAATAAAAATTGGAATCTAGATGTACCTTGGAGCATCATGTCGGTATTCAATGCATGATGAGGGGTATTTGGCGATGATGTCGTTCGGTGATCTCATAAAGATATTGCTCAATGGGTCGAGGCTGATCCCGGAGATGTCGCACTACTGGAATAACGAGCATCAACAATGACTCAATCTGTTGCTACGCCGTTGCTGAAGACCATCAACAACAGCCAGTAACGGCTGCACCGTTGCAACACAGCCGTTGTAGAAGATCACGTATCTGATAACTTAACAACGGATCTGCAACGGTCACTCACATTATTGTTAATGATATTATCAGCAACGGTTCTGCAATGGGTTTCACCCGTTGTTCATACATCATCAACAACGGCTCAGCAACGAGGCGTGACTATTGCTACTGCTTTTATCAGCAACGGTACGTTCTACAACGACGCGTGGACTGTTGTGGATATTGCCATAAGCAATGGTCGCCACGCCATTGCAAATACTTTGCTGAAAGACTGTTGCTAAGCCGTTGTTGTTATTCATCAGCAATGACTTTAAGTTTGTGGCCCAGGTATTACGATACACTTTCAACAATGGCTTTTACATAGATGACTGTGAGAAGGTCGTTGCTGATGATGTTTACCTGTAATTGAGAAATTTTAAAATTAGAAATTTTCATTGATACATTTTATAACCTGATACATAGCTCACACATCCATAAACACATTCATTCAAATACACACACATTCACGCACTTCACAGATACACCCAGATATGCATCAAAATAATTATACTTATACTTATAATTATACACAATCGTGTAGAAAGTATACAAAATCAAAAGTATCGTATCAACATGATACGAATCAATATATCGAGTCACAAAACAAGTAACTCTATCCAAGTAACAAGTATATAGCAAGTCAATATCCAAGTCAATTAAGTCATAAAACAATAAAAGCTCACTACGATAGTGGAGGAAGGTCAGGATCATACATCGGGGTCTGGAGTGCTTGAGTGTACACCGGCGTGGACTGAGTCGATGATGATAGATCTGAGTGTACACCGCTGGACTGACCTGTTATTTGTCTCAGCATGGCATTCATCTCAGCCATCATCTTACTCTATCGCGCGACCATCCCCTCCAGTGTTGATATCCTCATGTTCTGATCATTAATCCTGGAGGTGGAGGGTCGCTCACCGACTGCCGGAGGGGTTGGTGCCCCAAGTGGCCCGAGCATGGCTCACGCATGGCCACTATCAGCAAAGTCATAGACGCGGCCATGTCCCAGCCACCTGCAGCCTCGACCCATTCTCCTGCGTCAAAGTCCTCAGGGGTGCCCCCGCACTGCGTCACCGTCTGAGTGTAGGTCTCCTACACAAGTTTGGTTTTTGTTTCATATTTTTCATAAAACTTAAATTATAAATAAATAATGCATAATCGAAACAAATATACTTACCATGATGACTGCAGCGCGGGTGTCGATGTACTCCCCTGCCCCATGTTCTCTATGGTGAGTCCGCTCGAACACCTCCATCGAGGAGGGTCGCTGGATAGTCCCGTCATCCATCACCGTCGTCTACATTTATAAAATAAATACATTAATATGTACATAGAGTAATAAATAAAATATATAATTCAAAATAAGGTATAATACTTACCATGTGTCTCACGTGCACGACAAATGAAACAGAGCTGCCAGTGTGACGCGCTCCTCCCCTCGACATGTGATTTCTAGCCGCGGTCCGTGATACTTCCTGCCATCGCTCGGTCGACCATATCGACATGAGCTGATCCCAAATATTTGGAGTAATCCAATCGGGGCCGTATCCCCGAGTCTCCGCTATGGTTGTGGCCCCAGCTCGGGCCATCGCTTGTGCCCGGGCCTGCCCAGCTGACAGTTGTACTTTTGCCGGGAAATGGCCTCCCACGCATTGTAAATGAATGACCTCTGCTCCTTTGGCCAAGTATAGCGAGTCTGTAAAACAATAATATCAGTACCAATAATAATCAAGTTGATTAAATTTTTTTAAATACATATATATAAAATTTTTAAATACATACCCCAAACTCGCGTCAGAGCATGTCCACGTGCTCACGGGGCACGTGAGATCATATGGGCTAGACCCCATGCATGTATCATCGGATTGTCCCCGATATAGTCTTGGGGACATCCTCTTGCTCGAACCTACAAAACCAAAATAAAGTACAATATTATATTATGATATAATGAATTATATATAATTCATAATTCATAATACATTACCACTCGCCCATCACAGAAATAAGTCGGCGTTGTTCCACGGCTAGCGGGGGCCGAATCCTGTTCGGCCCGCATGGCCGCCTGCGTCTCGATGAACTAGTCTCAGCGGCAAGAGGATCAACAGCAAGAGCAAGTGCGGCTGAATCTAGAGTCTGACCGATTGGAGATTGTAGCTCTCGTCCGATGATAACCTCGACCCACCATAACTGTCCAATAAGAATACAATAAGAATATATATATCATAGAGATAGATTTAATAGAAAATATAATTTACAATTATTCCTCATCATCTGACTAATAATCTTCGAATTCTTCTTCTTCATCTTCTTCAAATTCTACTTCTCAATCTTCACCTTCCTCAACTTCATGATCATCATCATCAACATATTCAACTTCTAATTAAACTAACGCTGTGTCTGCATCCTCGAGTGTTGGAATAATAAGGTCAATAGCAGGAGGATCATCTTCTTGATAGAAATCATCTGTCACATTAGGTATTGACTCATTTTCTCTCGTTATATATCAGATCCATTCTTCCTCTATCTTTAGTCTTACATACTACACGCCAATGTGCTCTATCTTTATTTCGAGCCGGATACTTCGTGTAATATACTTATTCGACTTGTGATGCCAATATAAAAGGTTCATTTGCTGTCAATTTTGATTTGTAATTAACCTCAACAAGTTTGTATTTTAGATGAACTTTTAATCAAACATTTTACCTAGATTAATTAAACATTAATCAAAATATTAATCTAATTAATCCTAAATCAAAATATTAATCTAATTAAACATTAATCCAAACATTAATCAAAACATTTAACCCTAAATTAAAACATTAATCTAATTAATCAAAATATTAAACCTTAAATCAAAACCCTAAAATAATATTCCGGCATCGGAGTTTAGTGGACTCCGGCGCCGACATCCAGTGTCCAATCACTACAACAAAAATCTTAATTAGAGGCAAATTTTTAGAAATCATTAATTATTTGTCTCTAAATATAAAATTTAGAGACAAATAAAGAAAATTGCCTCTAATATTATATTTGTAATAAATCATTTGGTCACTAATTTTTTTAGGTTAAAAAGTAATTAAATAACTTAAAATTTTAAAAAACAAGGGCTGCGTCTCATTCTCAATTTCCTCTTTCTTTTTCCCAATTCCCTCTTTCATTTTCCCTGTCAGCCGACAAACACGACATTCCTACGACCCTCTCTTCGTGATCGCCGGTGCTCGCCTCCCTCTGTTGAGGTATTTTACTCTAAACCCTTCTCTCTCAAAAGGTATTTTACTCTCTCCCTCTTTCTCTTTTCCAAATCTGGTAACCGATCTCCTTCTCTTTCTCTTTGAGGTATTCTCTTATCATCTCCGGAGCTCTTCGATTCCACCCTCACGTATCCTCCTCCAGTGCTTCTACTCTTCCTCCACCTCCTCCAAGCCCAAATGGAAAATTCCAACTACAACCTCGTCATCACCCATCCCATCCTCTCCTTGAGTCCTGCAATTCCATGCTTCACCTAAAGTAGATCCAGGCCCGCCTCACCATCGCCGGCCTCATGTCCCATCGCTTCCCTGCCAGCCGCGTCATTGCCTTCTGCAGCCTCTCCGACCCCGGCGACATGGCCCACGCTGCCCTCGTCTTCCGCCAGATTCCTCATCCTAATCACGATATCTAGAACACCATCCTCAGGGGCTACAACCGCGTCAGCCTTCCCTTATCCGCCATCTCCTCTGCCGTATGGTCTGCAGCCACGTCGAGATGGATTGTAGCATATGTGAAGCCCATAGATGATTGCAGGACATGGATTGTAGCATATGTGAAACAATACAATTATTTTAGGAGATTATTGCAGCAGATGTGAAGCCCATAGATGCTAGTTTGGTGAGTATACTTTCAACATGTGCTCTGTTGGGAAGCTTAGATCTTGGTAGATAGATCTATAAGCATTACATAGATAGGAAACTAATCAAACTCCACGTGAATTTGGCAAATGCCTTCTAAACATGTATGCCAAAAGCGGAGATATAATAGCAACAACTAAATTGTTCAACCAGATGCCAGAGTGAGATGTGGTGAGCTGGAATATAATGATATTAGCATATGCCATGCATGGTTACAGCAAGGAAGCCTTATCCCTTTTTGAGCATATGAAGTGCAGATGACATCACATTTGTTGATGTCTTATCAGCTTGTGGTCATGGTGGTTTAGTTGCAGAAGGTCGAAGGCACTTTGAACATATGAAATCAATTTTTGGCATTGAGCCCAAGGGAGTACACTATGCATGCCTAATAGATTTGCTTGGTAAATTTGGGCTTTTTAATGAAGCCATGAGTTGGTAAGGAACATGCCAATGGAACTAGATAGTGCTGCATGGGGTGCTCTTCTTAATGCATGTAGGATGCAGGGTAATTTGGTATTATGCAAATATGCAGGTGATATGCTTTTTGACCTGGAAGTCTAGAACCTAGAGATAGTGGTATCTATGTGTTTATGGGCCTATGGCAAATATGCACACTACAAGAAGAGAATGGGATCATGTGAAGAAGGTGAGAAAGTTGATGAAAGAAAGAGGAGTCGAACAGACTCCTGGTTGCAGCTCAATAGAACTACATTTATTGCTTCCTTTACATACCCATGGATCCCATATCCTGTTATCGTGGATCCCATATCCTGACATTGTAACTTGAGGGAAAGCTTAGCTTGGAACCAAGCATTTTTTACTGAAGAAGGTACTTAGCTCTAACAATTCTCTTTCAGGCTAATAGTTTGAATTCTAGCATGCTACTTATTCAAATCCTTGAAATTTTATTTATGCATGCTTGGAATCAAGAATTTTTTACTGAAGATGGCAATTTACTTTGTAGATTTGATGCTTCAATTCAGGAAGATCACCAAGTGGTAATGGTTAGTGTTTCTTATGTTGGTCCTATGATTATACACATTGAGCAGATATGCATTGTACCTGGTGTATCTTGGACTAGTTTTCAAATCAGCAAACTAGTAGAGATATCAATTTATGCAAAAATTGCCCCTCTTCATTGAGGATGATGCAACTTACATATCACCAAAAAGAGCAATATATTTTGCAAACTAGTCTAAGACAGTTCCCTCTGAATTTACGATGGATTACCACATTATTCATCACTAAGGCAAGCTCTTGGAGCTGGAGGTAGCAGCCAAGCTCTTCAAGCAAGAGAAATCCTCTGATGCATTGGCTCTCCTAATAATAGCTTGCATGTTCTTGTAAAGACTCTGTTTCACCATATTATTCACAACCCTTTTGCACTCTCTTAAATGTTGCCTACCAGCTAAGCCACTCTAAAGCGACAAGTGCTTTGTGTGCAGCCCAGAGTGCTCCATGTAGTATGATGGACCCAATGTATATAAGTTAGCAATTCGTGATTGTCTTGTTGTTAGCCCTGTCTACTCTTAATAGATTTCTAGTTTAATTGTGAATTAAAAATATTCAAGAGTTGCATATTTTAAAGATGGGAGTACTTGTTCTTGCCTAAAATTATAATATTAGTTATGATTATTCATGGAGAAATAAAGTGCATTCATGTATAAGATATAATTTTGGTCAAATAACAAGGACCAAGAAATTAGTTGGAATGAAAAGAAATATCTGATATAGGGAGAAATATCCGCTTTCTGAAATTTGTCAGGTTTGTCGTGTTATACTTTAAATCATCCAAATGTCTTCCATGACTATGTAGTCTTAGTTCTTGATTGGGTATGTTCTAATACCATTGCAACCAGTTTTTATATTTTCATTACATATCATACTTAATTAGAAGTAACAGTTTTGGAAACTTTATCTCCTTTTCTTATAAAACAGCATTCTTACATAAGATACTGCTAATTAATAGTGAATGGTAGATAATTAACCATTGCATTTTTATTTTGCACATTATATGTTTTTATAATAGCTTTTTGTTAGCTTTTTTAGCTTCTATTTATTAAACTGGAGACTTCAATGTTAGAATATATCTACTATAATTGCAGTTACCGAAAGGGCTTGAGATGGGAATTGGGACAATGGCTCATGGAGAAAAAATAGCATCTGGTTGAAGATCACAAAGAGGTCCAGTTTGAGGTTGAACTAGTCTACTTTATTCAGGTTGGCTCTATATTTTTTAACCAAATGAGTTAATATTTTTTGCTAAACAGCTCTATGGTCAGTCTTGTGATATTGATTGTACACCTGGATGGGCTTTGATAATTTGTTGAGGTTAAGGTGTCTAGCCTAATCTACGTTGCCTTGATGGAAAAGATATTCAACTTATTTCCTAGTCTACTTCATTGAAAAATCAGGTTAGTACTTAGTTACAAAGTACTATGGTTTATAAAGAAAAGAACTATTCTTTTGCTGATTGTCTGTCAATTAGTAATAATATGCTTGCATGATTGATTGATTGTATCTTTTTCATATATGTCATATTAAGAACAAGGGCATCAATAATTTTTTGGACGGCATAGATGTTAATGAGAAGGGGATAATATCTGACGAGGTTTAAGCAACTTACTAGTACAAGAAACTTATGCAGGTTTGTCTAGCATTTCCAATTGCATGGAGGCTGATTGTTTGATTTATCTTTATTTTAGGACTTTATATATATATCATGGATTTTTTTCCAAACAATTGTCACGAAATCCATGGGATCAAATCATTAAACATTAGGCTAGTATTTACTTCTACCATGGAAGTATTTTTTGATTATAGTAGAACATGTGGTTTGCCTAGTATTTTCCGATTATAAACACTGTGAGCCTTGAAAGTGAGTCAGCTAAGATGTTCATTTTTCCATCTATGTGCTTAAAATGGATTTGGACACCCGTTCGTGTAACAAAGTCCACAAAGTTTATCCAGCGGACTCTCGAGGGTTTATTTTGAGAAGACTTATTGTAGAAGCTAATTATAGCTTGATAGTCCGTTCTTAAGGTTATTTCCTCTTGGTCCAGATAATGAATCTTAAGAGCCTTTAAAGTCTCCATGCATGCAAAAATTTCAGCATCGATGGTAGATTTTATTACTGAGAACTTTCCGCTTGCATAAGCACAACATTTTTCTGAGCTTCTCGGGTCACCTTTCTTTTTCTTCCACTTACAAACTCCGCCCCATCCTTCCATGCAGCCGTCTGTTTCCAAAATGATGTATGAATTGGGTGGTGGAAGTTCTAAATCTGGCAGATTCTGGACTAGACTCTTTATCTTCTAGATTAGCTCTTGATCAGATTTTTTAATTCTCTTGTCCCCATGGGGACCTGTTTTTGAGTATAAAGGTTCTAGTAATGTCCCTAGATTGGGAATATAATTCCTGGCATAATTAAGGATGCCAAGCCATGACCTTAAACCA
Source organism: Canna indica (assembly GCA_034359265.1). NCBI lineage: Eukaryota > Viridiplantae > Streptophyta > Magnoliopsida > Zingiberales > Cannaceae > Canna > Canna indica. The sequence goes on from CP136892.1 coordinate 22,375,430, forward strand.
GATTTCTCCTTGAGCTTGTCTTCCTTGAAGTCCACAATTTTCTTTATAACATGGGGCTGTAGTTTTATTCTTCTGTCTCCAATAATTGTCCCAAGAAACTCCACTTCCTTTGTTGCTATCTTTATTTTTGTGGGTGATAAGACTAAACCCCACTTTTCACAGATGGATAGCATTATCTTCAGATGCTCAGCATGCTGATCCTCATTTTCTGAGAATACCCATTTTCTCCCTTGTAGATCTGCTGTTGAGTGGGCCTGTCCTGCTATGGCCCTTACTCCTCTACTTGCCAGATGGTCTGCCACATTTTGTACATTATACTGAAAATTAGTGTGGCTCGTGTTTGTCAATCTTCCAATTAATGATCTGGAGAGTAATAGATACCAGAAGTGGCGCGGAAGCGGCTTCTCAATTCAGTCACTGGTTGCTAAGAACACGGGAGTGAAAAGAGGAAAGCTTGATAGGTTGAGCTTTTAGCAGTAAGACGCCAGTCGCTCATACTATAGAGGTCCTCATATTATGCCACGAAGTTCTTATATAACTTTTCTATTAACAATATTATGACTTTCTTAGCTTCCTATTGATAGTTAAAAACCTTTCAGCTTTAATCTACTAAGGTGCCTTCTTAGGATTACGAACATATGGTACTTTTCCTCCGCCTGAGTACTTTTTCCCCTTTTTCGCCTATCCTAAGTACACGTCTCCTTAGTATTTATAGCTTGAGGTTTTTAAAGTATCAATGAAAGATAATAACTATCAAGGTATACTGCATAATCATATGAAACCGAAATTGAATACCTGGGATTTGTAAAAATTGGCTCTGATACCAGAAGTGACGCGGAAGCGGCTTCTCAATTCAATCACTGGTTGCTAAGAACACGGGAGTGAAAAGAGGAAAGCTTGAAAGCTTATAGATTCAGAGTAGAAATGTTTACAAAAGAGAGAAAGTAGAACTTCTTGCTATGCAAGCTTGTTCTGCAATCTCATAACTAAGTGCTATATATAGAAGAATGAATGCTTCCTTGAGAAGCTTAATAATTCAGCGTGGGTGCTCATTATGTAAAAATTGGCTCTGATACCAGAAGTGGCGCGGAAGCGGCTTCTCAATTCAATCACTGGTTGCTAAGAACACGGGAGTGAAAAGAGGAAAGCTTGAAAGCTTATAGATTCAGAGTAGAAATGTTTACAAAAGAGAGAAAGTAGAACTTCTTGTTATGCAAGCTTGTTCTGCAATCTCATAACTAAGTGCTATATATAGAAGAACGAATGCTTCATCGAGAAGCTTAATAATTCAGCGTGGGTGCTCATTGGGCCCCATCATCCATTGAATTAAAGCTTTCCACAGTGGGATTCGTTCAAGATAACTTAAAGGACATAGTAATAATGTCTTTTCACAAAAGCAGATTCTTCAATAATTCACAAGATAACTTAAAAAAGACAGTGTCTTTTCACAAAAGTAGATTCTTCAATAATTCACAGAGGTAGTGCGTGTTTGGCTAGCTTTCTTATCTAGTGCGTCCTGTTTTCTTTATGCTGGTGTTCTTATCCCTTAGTACTTGTGGCTGAACATGAAATCCTTCATATTTTTATGACTTTGGATTAGAAATTGGATATGGTGGTTGATTGGGCCGAGGGCATCTGTGGCCCAATTGTCTTTAGTAGCCCATTGTTCAAGTCGGGCTTTTTGCAAATAGGTGATAGCAAGTAATGTTTCTACTTCTTCCAGGGCTTTTATGGATTGAGCCTTGTGGATGTTGTAGACCTTTTCCATCATTTCTTGCTCCTCCAACATTGATCTTGGATATTTGAACATCAATTCACTAGTAAGCCTCTCTAATTCCTCAAGTCCTGTTGCTCCGCTTAACGTTCCCCAGTATTGGGCGGTGCTTACATCTCTCTTTGCTTGCGGCATAGCTTGGTGTATTCCCGTCTTACTCCTTATTAGATTAATTAATTCCTGAAATATCATCCTAAAAAAAAAGGAAAACAAATAAGAAATTATTAATTGAAATAACTGGTGTTGTTTGTGGTTCACCACCTCCGCCTTCTTTGGATTTTAGAATGTAGAGGTCATCAGGCTATCGATTTTTCTGATAACCTAGTTTAGTTGTTCAATGATGGGGGTTGGTGCATCTTTCACTTCCATTAGTGCTTCTTCTAGGCTTGCAAGATGTTCTGAGACTTCATCTGGACTTCTTATGAGTATCATATTGGCTGTGAGCCTTGAAAGTGAGTCAGCTAAGATGTTCATTTTTTCATCTATGTGCTCAAAATGGATTTGAACACCCGTTCCTGTAACAAAGTCCACAAAATTTATCCAGCGGACTCTCGAGGATTTATTTTGAGAAGACTTATTGTAGAAGCTAATTATAGCTTGACAGTCCGTTCTTAAGGTTATCTCCTCTTGGTCCAGATAATGAATCTTAAGAGCCTTTAAAGTCTCCATGCATGCGAAAATTTCAGCATCGATGGTAGATTTTATTACTGAGAACTTTCCGCTTGCATAAGCACAACATTTTTCTGAGCTTCTCGGGTCACCTTTCTTTTTCTTCCACTTACAGACTCCGCCCCATCCTTCCATGCAGCCGTCTGTTTCCAAAATGATGTATGAATTGGGTGGTGGAAGTTCTAAATCTGGCAGATTCTGGACTAGGCTCTTTATCTTCTAGATTAGCTCTTGATCAGATTTTTTAATTCTCTTGTCCTTATGGGGACCTGTTTTTGAGTATAAAGGTCCTAGTAATGTCCCTAGATTGGGAATATAATTCCTGGCATAATTAAGGATGCCAAGCCATGACCTTAAACCAGATTTCTCCTTGAGCTTGTCTTCCTTGAAGTCCACAATTTTCTTTATAACATGGGGCTGTAGTTTTATTCTTCTGTCTCCAATAATTGCCCCAAGAAACTCCACTTCCTTTGTTGCTATCTTTATTTTTGTGGGTGATAAGACTAAACCCCACTTTTCACAGATGGATAACATTATCTTCAGATGCTCAGCATGCTGATCCTCATTTTCTGAGAATACTAATATATCATCTATGTAGACTGCTATGAAGTTTTCTGTACCTGAGAAACAGCTGTCCATTTTTCTTTGGATATTGCAGGCGCATTTTTCAAACCGAAGGGCATGACTAGCCATTCATATAATCCCCCGGGGACTACAAATGCTGTCCATGGGATTGATTCTGGGCTCATAGCCACTTGTTGAAATCCACTTTTTAGGTCAAATTTTGAAAATATTCTTCTATTACCGATCTTTTTAAGGATAGTATTTATGCCTGGCAGGCTATACTGATCCTTATGGGTATTGTCATTCAATGTCCTGTAATTAAAGACCATCCTTTCTTTGCCCTTTACTTCCTTTTTATTAATAGGGTCTTAGTAGTTCCTGGACATGTCTATTGAACTGTTCTTTCATCAATGTCGTGACATGTTTTAACGGCTTGTCTTGTACCATTAAGTCTGGATTTATTATGTCCAACTTACATATCACCTGATTTTTAGACCAATGTTTGACCGGGTCTTCTCCAATGTAACATTGATCTTTCAGTCTTGTTAACAAGAGAGCGAACTTTTGCTTGAACTGTTTTGATTCAACCTCGCAGCTGTATGTTACAGCTCTTTGTACCTCAATATATTCTATTTCTGTGAGGTCTAGTTCTTCTACTGTAGCAGTTGCAGTAATTTCTGCATCAATCCTTGCGGTAATGGTTGTAACATTTTTATAGAAGGTTACAGACTGACCTTCTATCCTCAGGCCTCCTTGCATGGCCCTAATGAAATTGCAACCTATAAGCATTTGTATGCCGTCTCTTTTTCCCATAGGGAAGGCATACGCGAAAGGTATCCTGAAGTGATTGTCTTCTATGGACATTTGTCTATTTTTCAATTTAAACCTCGCAGTCTGTTGCGAGTTTACCCCATTTATCTGGATTGGATATGCACTAGGCTCTATTGATTCTGGTGGTATGACTTGCTGATCAATGCAGCATACCGTAGCTCCAGTATCCAGAATTGCTTGTACTTTAAATACCTTAACCCCTGGTATATTCATCAATATTTCTATATTATATAGGCGATTTAGCACCCGTCTTTCTGCCTTGGGTTTGGGCACCATGTTTAAGGATTCTTCGCCTATTAGGGTGGTATTTGCTGATTCCTTGAAGTGGATTCCAGCTCCTCTGCTCGAACTTTCTTCTATATCATCGTCAAATATGAGCTTCCCTTTTCCTTTCCTTATTGTATTTGCCTCTAGTTCCACTAATTCCTGAATTAACTCATGTCTCTGAAGCTCTTCCTTCAGCCTCTGATTTTCCATTAATAAGTGTTTTGTATATTCAAGCAGTTCACTTATCAAAGAGTCTTTATCATCGTATGGTATTATACCCGATTTTTGGATGATTATTCTCCTTCCTAGGTTAAACCTTGAGCACATCGGGCAGGTAGTAATTTGGCACTTTGTGCAAAATGCTCTCATCTTAGGGTTTGTTTGTTCCCTACATAGTGTGCATTTTTCATGTCCTTTAGGCACTGGACTGTTGTCTTCCCATGTATGTGCACATTTTTCTGCTTGTTCAGGGAGGTTTACTTGTTTCCTCCATGTGTAGACAGGTTCATCTTCTAGCATTAGTGCGGTTTCATAGGGTAGACTGCTTAAATCCATAGTAAGGGAGTTGGCCATTCCGGCTTCTCCTTCAGAAAAGGAACATATGGCGTCACTGTCTGGTTCATTAAAGTCCACGGATATGACGTCCCAGCTGTCAGAAAGATCTAAATTTTCAACAATCGCTGCCCTAGCGATATTACCTTGTTTCTTTCGGCAATCCCGGGCAAAATGCCCTTCATCTCCACAAATGAAGCATTTACACTTTCTAACCTTATCAGAATACTTTTTCTTGAATACGCGCACATGTGACTTATGTGGCTTTCCCTTGTAAGTTTTTGATTTTCTAAGACCTAATTTCTTGGTCTTTTGATAGTATCCTGGTACGGGTATTTTGTTGCAGAAACTTAAGTCCTTTAGACTTCTTTGTACAGCTACCCTTTTACACTGTTCTGCAAGGAACTGATAAGTGAAGTGTATCCTCGGGAAAACTCCCAGTGAGTTCCCAGGGTGCTTTTCTGCATATGCCTGTTCAATTTCCTTTCCTATCAGTGGTGGCATTTTTCTGAAGAACTTCTCAGAGAGTTCGGGTGATACATACATCCTTCCTGATTGTGCTGCTAGTATCTTATAGTCATTGATATAATTGAATAAGTCTTTAACATGATGGCATGACAATCTTTCTAAATCATTATACGCTCTATTCTGTTCTTCTGTGGATCCAATGGTTGGGTCTTCTAACAGGAACATCCTTCTGATTTGGGAAAGGACATTCTGAGGATCGTCAGCTATATTCGTTAACTCCTCATATTCGGCGGGGAATGCCATCCGCCATTGAATCCAAGTTTTCTTTTCAGTCTCTCCCAAAAGGTTTTCTATGTAACACATTTTGGCTCTATTATCGGCCCAATTTCTTTCGTTAACTATGTTTAACGTAATTGATTCCCATCGGGCAATTACGTCACTGTATTGGCCTATGTCTTCTGGTAAGACCAATATTGCTCCTTGCCCCATCTGTGCTGTTGGCAAATTGAACCTTTCGTTGTGCTGTTTAGCGAACCCTCCTCTTAAGCTATCTACTCTGGCTTGGATAGTTGGGATGTTTAGTGAGGGTGTTGATCTTGTGCCTGGGGGATACATGGCCGGCCCCATTATGGGCTCAGTTGGCCTGGCTAATGCTGATCTGGTTAGTGCTGACTCTGCAGTAGATAGTGCAGTTTCTGTCTTCTTGGCTAGGTTCCTGAGTGCTGAGTACTCGGTTTCTGCTGTGTATACAATTTCTTCCTCTCCTTCAGAGGTGTCCCATTTAGGAAGTGTGTCTGCTGGGTATGCAACCTCTTCCTCTTCTTCATAGATGTCCCATTTGGGAAGTGTGTCTTTTGTATCAATCTGAAGATCCATGAGATGCCTTAATACCTCAATATCTTCTTCAAAATCGTCAATTTCTTCTTTAAAATCGCCGATTTCTTCTTCGCACATCATCATTGCGAACTCTTCCTCGGCTAGTTCTTCATCAGGAACTTCATTTCTTTGGGTTGTATATCCTGTGAACTGTATAGCCAAAGAACCATCCGTTCTTGTTCTCATACATGCTTCTGAGGGATTTTGTAGGGTGGTAATTGTGGCTGGTCTGATTACCCATCTTCTCCCTTGTAGATCTGCTGTTGATTGGGCCTGTCCTGCTATGGCCCTTACTCCTCTACTTGCCAGACGGTCTGTCACATTTTGTACATTATACCGAAAATTAGTGTGGCTCGTGTTTGTCAATCTTCCAATTAATGATCTGGAGAGTAATAGATTACTCTCTCCTCCCTGCCATCCTTCATATCCGTGTGTTTGTATCACAAGCTGGACATGATCTCGGAAATCATGGATGCTAATAGTTAGATCAGGGGCAGCATATGCTAGCTGCGTTCCTGTGGATAGATCGATTTCCATTGAACTTATTACGGATCTATCATCTGACCACCTTGTATCTCTTAAAAGCACGAGGGCATTCACTTCTGCATTTCTCCTATACAGGGTATGTAATCTGATCATGACTAGGGCTGTCCACTGTTCGGTTCAAACCGAACCGAACCGAAAAACCGAACCGAAATTTTCGGTTCGGTTCGGTTTCAACCATTGTAGGTTCGGTTCTTTGACCCGAACTGAACCGAAATTTGTATTTCGGTTCGGATTCGGTTCCCGAAATTCGGGAACCAACCCGAACCGAAAACCGAATTAATTAATTTTTTTTTTTTTAATTTTTAACTGAATTAAGTAAATAAGTATTAAATAATTATTTTTAATTTTTAATTTTTAATCAAATTAATTAAAAATTCGGTTTTCGGGTTGAAAACCGAACCGAACCGAATTATTTCGGTTTGGGTTAAATCGGGTTAGGAAATGTTCGGTTCGGGTTCGGGTTCCGGTTTGGGTAAAGAAAAAATTTCGGTTTGGGCTTGTTCGGTTCGGTTCGAACCGAATGGATAGCCCTAATCATGACCATACCTATATGCAAGTGCTGAAGCCCTGCTTGCATTAATAGGTTGTAGTTTTGGTCAGTTATGAAGGGTAGCTCTACTTGAGCTCCTTCTGTTACTAGAATTCTTTCGTTAGAGTAATGTTGATATACTATGTGATTTTGCTCATTCCATCCTGCTTGATAGAGTGTTTCTGTCGGAACTTGCTGTGCTCTCCGATGTTGGGAGATGCTGAGTTCGGCTTCTGGGTTCAACTGTGATTCCAGGCTTCTTCTGTACTGCCTGGTATTTCCAGACAGTCTTCTCTGGGCTATCTGGCGGAGACGGCTTCCTAGCCTGTAACCTCGAATTTGGTCATCAATAGTTGGCTGGAGGTTTGCTTCCCTCCCTGAAATTGATGGTCTGGGGGTAACGATTTCTGTTTGGGTTCTTGAAGAACTCATTGTGCTCTGCTTTTCTCAAGATCAAAAATTTCTATAGGGTTCTTGAAAACAAAAAGTTTTCCTTTTGGTTTGGTGATCTTGGGTTCGCTTGGGCCTCCTAGGCTTAGTTTTTGAAGGTCTTTTTGCAGACTGTCAATTGCACTCATTAAATCTTCTGGCTTTGCTAAGTGTGCAGCCTTTTCTGCTTCTATTTTTCTAACTGCAATCTTTAGATCTTCAAGTTCTTCTTTTATCTTTACTGTCAGGAGAATCAACGTATTCAACTGTTTGAATAACGCTTGGGAAGTTTTCTGATCTGAAGGCTTTACAAAACCTTCGGCCGGTGAGCTAAGAGATTCGGTCGCCTTTACAGCTTCCAGATAGGTTGAGCTTTTAGCAGTAAGACGCCAGTCGCTCATACTATAGAGGTCCTCATATTATGCCACGAAGTTCTTATATAACTTTTCTATTAGCAGTATTATGAGTTTCTTAGCTTCCTATTGATAGTTAAAAACCTTTCAGCTTTAATCTACTAAGGTGCCTTCTTAGGATTACGAACGTATGGTACTTTTCCTCTGCCTGAGTACTTTTTCCCCTTTTCCGCCTATCCTAAGTACACGTCTCCTTAGTATTTATAGCTTGAGGTTTTTAAAGTATCAATGAAAGATAACTATCAAGGTACACTGCATAATCATATGAAATCAAAATTGAATACCTGGGATTTGTAAAAATTGGCTCTGATACCAGAAGTGGCGCGGAAGCGGCTTCTCAATTCAGTCACTGGTTGCTAAGAACACGGGAGTGAAAAGAGGAAAGCTTGAAAGCTTATAGATTCAGAGTAGAAATGTTTACAAAAGAGAGAAAGTAGAACTTCTTGTTATGCAAGCTTGTTCTGCAATCTCATAACTAAGTGCTATATATAGAAGAACGAATGCTTCCTTGAGAAGTTTAATAATTCAGCGTGGGTGCTCATTAGGCCCCATCATCCACTGAATTAAAGCTTTCCACAGTGGGATTCGTTCAAGATAACTTAAAGGACATAGTAATAGTGTCCTTTCACAAAAGCAGATTCTTCAATAATTCACAAGATAACTTAAAAAGGACAGTGTCTTTTCACAAAAGTAGATTCTTCAATAATTCACAGAGGTAGTGCGTGTTTGGTTGGCTTTCTTATCTGGTGCGTCCTGTTTTCTTTCTGTTGGCGTTCTTATCCCTTAGTACTTGTGGCTGAACATGAAATCCTTCATATTTTTATGACTTTGGATTAGAAATTGGATATGGTGGTTGATTGGGTCGAGGGCATCTGTGGCCCAATTGTCTTTAGTAGCCCATTGTTCAAGTCGGGCTTTTTGCAAATAGGTGATAGCAAGTAATGTTTCTACTTCTTCCAGGGCTTTTATGGATTGAGCCTTGTGGATGTTGTAGACCTTTTCCATCATTTCTTGCTCCTCCAACATTGATCTTGGATACTTGAACATCAATTCACCAGTAAGTCTCTCTAATTCCTCAAGTCCTGTTGCTCCGCTTAACTTTCCCCAGTATTGGGCGGTGCTTACATCTCTCTTTGCTTGCGGCATAGCTTGGTGTATTCCCGTCTTACTCCTTATTAGATTAATTAATTCCTGAAATATCATCCTAAAAAAAAGGAAAACAAATAAGAAATTATTAATTTAAATAACTGGTGGTGTTTGTGGTTCACCACCTCCGCCTTCTTTGGATTTTAGGATGTAGAGGTCATCAGGCTATCGATTTTTCTGATAACCTGGTTTAGTTGTTCAATGATGGGGGTTGGTGCATCTTTCACTTCCATTAGTGCTTCTTCTAGGCTTGCAAGATGTTCTGAGACTTCATCTGGACTTCTTATGAGTATCATATTGGCTGTGAGCCTTGAAAGTGAGTCAGCTAAGATGTTCATTTTTCCATTTATGTGCTCAAAATGGATTTGAACACCCGTTCCTGTAACAATGTCCACAAAGTTTATCCAGCGGACTCTCGAGGGTTTATTTTGAGAAGACTTATTGTAGAAGCTAATTATAGCTTGACAGTCCGTTCTTAAGGTTATCTCCTCTTGGTCCAGATAATGAATCTTAAGAGCCTTTAAAGTCTCCATGCATGCGAAAATTTCAGCATCGATGGTAGATTTTATTACTGAGAACTTTCCGCTTGCATAAGCACGACATTTTTCTGAGCTTCTCGGGTCACCTTTCTTTTTCTTCCACTTACAGACTCCGCCCCATCCTTCCATGCAGCCGTCTGTTTCCAAAATGATGTATGAATTGGGTGGTGGAAGTTCTAAATCTGGCAGATTCTGGACTAGGCTCTTTATCTTCTAGATTAGCTCTTGATCAGATTTTTTAATTCTCTTGTCCTCATGGGGACTTGTTTTTGAGTATAAAGGTCCTAGTAATGTCCCTAGATTGGGAATATAATTCCTGGCATAATTAAGGATGCCAAGCCATGACCTTAAACCAGATTTCTCCTTGAGCTTGTCTTCCTTGAAGTCCACAATTTTCTTTATAACATGGGGCTGTAGTTTTATTCTTCTGTCTCCAATAATTGCCCCAAGAAACTCCACTTCCTTTGTTGCTATTTTTATTTTTGTGGGTGATAAGACTAAACCCCACTTTTCACAGATGAATAACATTATCTTCAGATGCTCAGCATGCTGATCCTCATTTTCTGAGAATACTAATATATCATCTATGTAGACTGCTATGAAGTTTTTTGTACCTGAGAAACAACTGTCAATTTTTCTTTGGAAAATTGCAGGCGCATTTTTCAAACCGAAGGGCATGACTAGCCATTCATATAATCCTTCGGGGACTACAAATGCTGTCTATGGGATTGATTCTGGGCTCATAGCCACTTGATGAAACCCACTTTTTAGGTCAAAATTTGAAAATATTCTTCTATTATCGATCTTTTTAAGGATAGTATTTATGCCTGACAGGCTATACTGATCCTTATGGGTATTGTCATTCAATGTCCTGTAATTAAAGACCATCCTTTCTTTGCCCTTTACTTCCTTTTTAGTAATAGGGTCTATAGAGGTTCCAGAATTCACTATCGTTGCTAATGTCCTGTGTCTGCTGGAGCAATCTTGTTTACAAAAGAGAGAAATTAGAACTTCTTGTTATGCAAGCTTGTTCTGCAATCTCATAACTAAGTGCTATATATAGAAGAACGAATGCTTTCTTGAGAAGCTTAATAATTCAGCGTGGGTGTTCATTGGGCCCCATCATCCACTGAATTAAAGCTTTCCACAGTGGGATTCGTTCAAGATAACTTAAAGGACATAGTAATAGTGTCCTTTCACAAAAGCAGATTCTTCAATAATTCACAAGATAACTTAAAAAGGACAGTGTCCTTTCACAAAAGTAGATTCTTCAATAATTCACAGAGGTAGTGCGTGTTTGGCTGTCTTTCTTATCTGGTGCGTCCTGTTTTCTTTCTGCTGGCGTTCTTATTCCTTAGTACTTGTGGCTGAACATGAAATCCTTCATATTTTTATGACTTTGGATTAGGAATTGGATATGGTGGTTGATTGGGCCGAGGGCATCTGTGGCCCAATCGTCTTTAGTAGGGCTAGACCTAAATTGTCCTTCTGAACATGTATAATTGTAAGAGTATCAATTGTAAACATCAAGAAAATTTTCTTAATTATCTGATAATTAGAAATCTTACATCTAGTGTTGTGTGAGTTGAATTTTTTGTTGGTGTTCATTCATCTCAAGTATACTAAAGTTTTTTTGTTTTTGTTTATTAGGATGTAATATTGAATAAGACCAGTATGGTGGATACGTCATCTCATTTGAAGCATAGGGATAAGGTAAAGCTCACACAATCTATTGGACCTTCAAAAATAAGAAGGGTCTCCTCCAAAGCTCTTGCAAGTATACCTACGTCATTTTCTCTCTTCTCCAAGGTTGTTGTTAAGCTTCATTCTATTGATTGTGTTGTTGAGAATGAGAAGATTGTGATAAGATTTGGTTGAGCTGCGGTCTAGATGGATTATTATGAAACTTATAGTTTAGTCTTTTAAGATGTATTTTCTTAAAAGTGACATATTGTGTAATTAATTTTCTTATTAATTATAATTTTTTTAGTTAAAAAATATATTGTTTGTAATCCTATTCAATTCTTTGATTAAAATTCATTGCATCTACTTAAATTTTATAGACAATTAAATTATTTATTAATTAAATATAATGTGATAAATTTAGTCCAATTTTTAATTTAGAGTCAATAAAATTTATTTTTATTAAAGACAAATATATATGTCTCTATTAATATTTTTAGAGTCAATTATGTATGCTCCTAATGATATTTATATATATTAAAGACAAATATATATGTCACTAATAATATTTTAGAGACAAATATGATACACGCTCCTAACCGTATATTAAACGCAAATATAAATGCATATATTAATATTTTTTGAGGCAAATATAAATGCCTCAACTAATGTTTCTAAGGCAAATATATATGCCTCTATTAATATTTTTAGAGACAAATGTATGTCGCTATTAATACTTTTAGAGGTAAATATTTATGCCTATATTAATATTTTTAGAGGCAAATATATTATGTGCATCTAATAATATTTATATATTAGAGGCAAATATATATGCCTCTATTATATTTGTAGAGACAAATACATTATATGTCTCTAATACTTTTAGGGACGGGGACTCTAGAGACGAACAATTTTATTTGTCTCTAAAAATTATAGAGACAAATATTTAACTTATAGAGATAAATTTAGGGTTAACAACCGATCGAATCCCTTAGATTTAGGGTTTCGATCGATCAACCCTAGTAAGGAGAAGAAAAGGGGTCGGGGAACTTTGAGAATACCTAGAGGCGGAGGGCGCAGCGGTGGCATCGGCAAGAGGCGTCGGCGGGCAAGCTCGACAGCGAATGGCGTCGACGGCATCGAAGTAACAGAAGCAGTAGGGAAGAAAGTGGGCATTGGGCGCGATCACGAGTTATATAAACTCATCAGCAACGACCCACTTAACCATTGCAAAGCCGTTGCTAATAAGTAATATCATCAACAACGACTTAGCGGCCTTTTCAACGCCGTTGCAGATAAGTATTTCATTTTCACGCTGCGTTCGCGCCATCTACTTGTTAACAATGGCCCTAGCGGCTGTAAGAAAGCCGTTAGTCATTGCAACGGTTTGTGCGGCCGTTGTTGATGGCCGTTGCTAATTAACACATTTCTAGTAGTGTCGGGCTCGTGAATGACGAATCTCTCGTAATTAATGAGGACAGAAGTGTCCTTGTATGGCCGGGTGGAGCCCCTAGGCTAAGCCTTCTAGCTTGATTTGAGATTGGTTCGCATGTGTGGGCACTTCTGGGCTTAATCCGAATGGGCCGAAAGTGCTAGTCCAGTCCACAGCCCCTAAGCTTAGTCGGAGTCTGAGGACTTCGTGCCAAGCTCTAAGTAGTGCGCCGACCTCTGACCTCGGCCTAATAGATAGACATGGACTGGATCGATGTGTTGATTACAAGACCTCGACGAGAATTAGGGTTATTGCTTTACGACCCTTTGGTTTTTGGAATAAATTTGGCGGTTGTGCGGGGAGAAAGGTGCCTTTTCGTGTGCCCCGCCGCCTGTGCAGTCATTAATTATGACAAGGAGCAATTATGATCAAAGATTCAATCGGCGTTTTCTAAGGCACTTAAGTGTCGATTGTTGACTGATGGATGTCGCTCCGTTAATAAGAAGGTGGCGAACAACGTTAGGGTGACGGTTCTATGCGGGCCTATAAAAGCCTCCTGCATCTTTGTGTTCTACATGCGTGAGTTTGCTATAAAGTGTGAAGTATCATAGATCAACGTTCCTTCGGGAGTCAGCCTTGGGCTAGTAGTGAGTAGATCATAGATTGACATTGGTTTGGACCGTTAGGCTTAGGAGGAAGGTGGGAAGTGCGAGGTTGGCGTCGACGGCGGAGGTGGCCGAAGACATGTGACCGACGAATCACGGTGAGTTTGCACTGCGGGGCTTACGCATCGGATGTCACTCTCGCTGGTTGCTTGTCTTGCTCTTGGAAGTGTCTTGCCGCCTCATGCCTCTTCCTTTCTATCAACAATAGTTTCTGGCCCCTCCAGACCGGGGTTGTTGTTTTTGCGGTTCACAAGTAGCGTCGACATTTGCTTGTGGTCCAACATCAATGTGGTTGTGGAGAAGAGTATTTCTTTTTCCCTCTTATGGTCTTCAATAGCTACGTGAGAATGTTTTCCCCAAGTAATTGTATATGTCGACATCTTTGTATATCTTCGTAATTTGTTTCTCTGCTTGTAAATCACCCTTTGTGGGTCTATAATTGTAAATTTCCCCTTTACAGGGCTTCATGAATATAAAGAATGTATTTATGCTTTCCTTTCGGTTGTTCTTTGGCTTCTGTTGAGTTGACCGACCATTTTCTAGGCTTCACATATGTTTAAATCTAGGAGTGGAGGCACTAAGGCCAGGAGTTGTGGCGCTGACGCCGAGAATCAAACTCGATGAAAACCGAGCTCTCGAGGAGCGCGTTTTGGGTCGTTGAGGGCATAGGGCCCGTATCTTCGAGGACTAGACTTGGTGAAAACCAAGCTCGCGAGGAACACGCTTCGGGTCATTGAGGGCGCGAGGCTCGGATCTTTGAGGACCATACTCGGTAAAAATCGAGCTCCCGAGGAACGCGCTATGGGTCATTGAGGGCGCGGGGCCCAAATCTTCTAGGACCAAACTTGGTGAAAATTGATCTCGCGAGGAACACGCTTCGAGTTGTTGAGGACGCGGGGCCCGAATCTTCGAGTACCAAACTTGGTGAAAACTGAGCACGCGAGGAACACACTTTAGGTCGTTGAGGGTGTTGCTGATTTACTACAAGCCAGGCTGAGCCGGAGACCACATTTAGGGCCAAGGACAGCGCGTGGGGTCAAGCCGAGGTCGCGGGGAGCATCATGCAAGACCGCGATTGTGGTCATTGTGAGCGTGGGAGCTCGAGAGTGGCACTGATGCCCACAATCTAGACTAGTGAAAATTGAGCTCTGGTTGCTGAGGGTGTGGGAGCCTGAGATAATCACTGAGCCTAGCGAGCCAGATTGGTGAAAACCGAGTTCTAGTCGCTGAGGGCATGAGACCCTGAGATAGGCACTGAGGCTGGTGAGCCAGACTGGTGAAAATTGAGTTATGATCGCTGAGGGCGTAGGAACCCGAGATAGGCATTGAGGCCGGCGAGCTAGACTGGTGAAAACTTAGTTCTGATCGCTGAGGGCGTGGGAGCCCGAGATAGGCATTGAGGCAGGAGAGGATTGATCCGTTGTGTAATGGTACGCATGTCGCGAGATCGTAGTGGTTCCTCTGATGCGTGTTATGAGATAGTCGTAGATAGTTTGGACATTAAGAGAATATGAAGAAAAAGAAGAGTGATATTATTAATAACTGTAATGATGATAGTATATTGTGTCCCACTGAGTGATTTACTCACTCTATGCCTGGTGGTGCCTCGTTAAAACCTTTCGAGGGGAAAATCTTGTGGGAAAAACTGCCGCGAAGTAAAAAAGAGTACACCGACCACTTATAGTTTAAGGGGGAAGCTTAGCTGTAGTAGGCCCGTAGAGAGGCCATGTTCTACGATCGTGAGAGTTATCATTCGGAGAGTTCAACGATTATGTAGGCGCCTTTATGGAGGACCTCGATGATTCTGTAAGGGCCTTCCCAGTTCGGGGTGAGCTTCTCTTCTCCGTTTGAATTTCTTTGGAGTTCGATCTTTCGCACGACCAAATCTTTGTCTTTAGAGTTCCTCAGTTTGACATGCTTGTCATATTTTCGAGCTATTATGAGTTTCATAGCTTCCTCCCTGATTCTGGCGAGTTATTATTCTTTGTCGATGAGTTGAGTTCGGCCAAACGGGCTTCTGAATTGTTTTGTTCCTCGAATGTCGTTTTGTGGAGGTTGGGCTCTGCGATCTCGACGGGGATCATGGCTTCTGCTCCATAGACGAGCCTGTAGGGAGTTCCCTGAGTGGAAGATTGAGCGGTTGTGTTGTAGCTCCACAACAATAAAAGTGGAAAACATCTTCTTTATTCATAAAAATCCCACAAAGGGGGTCATAAAACGACATATTACAAACCCACAAAGGACATATTACAAGTAGATAAAACAAGTCATAAAAGGCACTTGCGAAGCAGTTGTTTGGAGAACACTCCAATTGAAATGCCATTACTAGCATCAAACCAAGTCACACACATGGAATTCGCCAGTCCTAGGATTTAACTCCATACGTCGACTTCGTCGAACCTCCCGCAAGTCGCAGGAGGATTATGAAGGGGAGGACGGGCGAGACAGTGGGAAATGCAAGCCCTGGCACCACAAACCTGTCCTAGTCTGATCGTCGAGGAGACATGAAACCGCGGATAAAGGTTCCAGCCAGTCATGAGATCTACCCATTGTAAGTCGAACGACTTACACTAGAGGGATGAATAGTGTGTTTACTAAAAGCTTTAGCCTAATTTCGGTTTTAAATGATTCTTATGTTACTTAGGCAAATGACAAATGAATCAACTAGTGGAAGCAATAAATATGACAATTAAGCAACAAACATAATATGCAATGCAAACACAGAGATTTATAGTGGTTCGACCTGAAGACGAAATGACAACACTAGAGGGGGGGGTGAATTGTGTGTTTACTAAATTAATTAGCCTAAATTCGATTTTAATCATTTTCTTAAATCGTTTAGGCAAGATGCAATTATGCGATTAAATGCGGAAACAAAATAAAATAATTAAGCACAACAATATATCAATGCAAACACACAAGATTTATAGTAGTTCGACGCCAATGCTTACTCCACTACCTAAGCACATCGTTTAAGATTTCCAAATTAGTTTTACTAGATTAATTCTCGTTTCCCTTACACAGAGGACTTTGACTCGAAGAGTCTCACTCTCGACCTAAGGTACTTTCACCACCCGAAAGTCTCCGCCTTCTTATCGAGAGCACTCTTCCACCTCAACCCTAAGGGACAACTCGACTAATCCTAGTAACACCACGTTTACACAAGTACAAGTGACTTTACTCCTTCACAATAAGGTAACCACTTTCTCACAAGAAGACCTAACACCCGGTCTTCGTACAACCCAAATCAAAGAAAAATAGTTCAAATAACAGATAAAAATTACAATGAAAAGAGCTTAGAATAAAACCAAGAATAAATGCTCTTTTCAATCCTTCAGAACCTCCAACTCGCTGAGTCGTAGAGCTCGATTCAATTCCCGAGTTGAGGCAGCAGCTGGCGCTTGAGAGAATGTTCGCGGAAAGAGCAGAGCGCGCTTAATCAATCTCTAGAAGGCTCAAATCTTCCTCTTAATTGCTCAATAAAATCTGTAATCATCAAGGAAGAAGATTAAATGAGTTATATGAGGGTGTATTTATACCCTCACGAAGAAACAACAGCTCAACGGATAGAAAACTATTCGTTGCAGTTGCCCGATCGATTGGTCGGTCGATCGACCGATCGATCGCTCAAAGCGACCAACGCCTCTTCTCTCTGTGCGGTCGACCGATGGGTCGACCGCCCAAACGCAGAAACTCTCGATCCCGCATTCGATTGACCCATCGGTCGATCGACTCATGGAGCCTGGGTCGCGCGACTGCGTGATCCTTAATTCGGTCGACTGATTGATCGACCGATGAGCATTCTGCTCATTTTAGGCCTCTATCGGTCGATCGACCGAAGTAGCCACTGTCGATTTTCGGCAGTGTTCGGTTGACCGACTGATTGATCAAATTGGCTATTGCCAATTACTTACACTATTCGATCGACCGCCCGGTCGACCGAACCTAGACTGAAATTTATTTCTCGCCCGATTTTCTTTCGCGCTTTGTTTTCGGTTCTGGCTTTCAATGACCATCAACTTGGAGAGCTTTCATGTGATCTTTGAGCTCGTCCAAGATGACTTTGGTGCTCATGTTGATCTTCGAGAACTTTCGCGATGAACCCGAGCGCGACGATCAAAGTCCTTCCGATTTTCTGATTTCTTCCGATTTTTTTGATCGAGGACATCGAACGCTAATCGATATGGAACCTGAAAGATTTCTCGACGAAATATTAGTTCCATGTTTGTTATCATCAAAATCGAGATTAAAAGATTAAGACCAAGGTTGAAAACCTAAAGCCAACACGGCCCCAATACCTACTCCACTACCTAAGCATCCCCGCTTTGGACTTCCAAACTTAACTTTACTAGATTATAAATATTTTCCTTACAATGAGAACCTTTTACCCCGAAGAGTCTCTGCTCTCACACCTACAACACTTTCACATCCGGAAGTCTCCGCCTTCTTACCGAGAGCACTCTTCCACCTCAAACCTTAAAGGACAATAATCACCCAAGGCAACCACCAACTATTCAAGACCTAACAATGCAGGTCTTACACAAGTTGAAATACAAAGAAATAAAGCATAAAATATAATATAAATGGGGCAAATGAACAAACATATAATACTAATTAGCTCCAAAACGAATTCCCTAGTCCTATTGATGTCTTTGGATGGTGAAGCAATGAAGAACAAAGGCTAAATCAAGGTTTCAACTAAAAACTAGGGTTTGCTAAAAGATTAGCTCAAGAAGGCTTAGCAATATGAATGATTGTCTCAACGAAGCATTAGGTTCCTGGGAAGGCAAGTTTGGGGTCTATTTATAAAGATCCTAATGGTAGAGGGTCAAAAAGAGCCGTTCAACGGATCTAAAAAGATCCGTTGGCGAATTCGGTCGACCGCCGGGCGACCCTTGGGCAGCCTAGATTCGGCTGAGGGTCAGCCTAACAGGTTCTGGAAAAATTTCAAAACCCTTGCGGTCGATCCTCAGGCGGTCGAGATTCGGCCGAGGGTCAATCGAACATACTTTGGAAAATTTCCAGAACCCTTTCGGTCAATCTTAGGGCAATCGTCGGTCGACCGAGATTCGATCGGTAATTAGCCGTTTGGGTAGTTTGCTAGTTTTTTTGGTTTGATGATTCTTATCACAAGTCTTATTTAAATTTTTTTAACTTTAAGTTATTAACCTTAAAACATAAATGTCAAATAAGGATTACCCCACCCCCCAATTTGGATTCAATAAAAATATCTAAAAAATCAAAACAGTTAAGAATCAAAATCTAACTTTTGGGGTCTAGTACAAATTTGTGAAAATAAGAAATTTTGAGATCCCCCGAGTCAAGTATGGATAGATTAAAGGTTTCCAAAAATTCTTAAAAATAGGTTTTTAACTTGTTTCTACCTAAGGAATAATTACTGGGACTGTTGGTGCTAGAAAAAGTCTAAATCATGTAGCCCTACAAGGAGCTCCCTAGGCTTAGAGAATTTTGGGCCTGTTTCTTAATTTTCCTAGTGTTTTCGGGGTTCAAATTTCAGTTTTTGAGTTCTTATGCATCAATAGAGGATATACATATAATCTAGACACTCTAGACCTAGACTCAAACTTCTCGATGAATCATGATCATCGACGAGTGTCCTTGCCGATTTCTTTGATTTTTCGAATTTTTTCGATCGAGGACGTCGTTCGCAAACTGATATAGAATTGTTGGGTGTTAAGGCACACTAGAGGGGGGGGGGGTGAATAGTTTGAGTTTAGATTCTATCCCCACTTTAAATTTTACTTAAATATGGAAGCAATATAAGTGAATGAGAATCACACAAAATCAAGCAATGCTAACAAGTTGATTTATAGTTGTTCGATCCTAATGCCTACTCCACTACCTTGGCTCATCATAAAGGATTTCACAACCACTTGTATTAACTTTTATTTTCTTCTAATGAGGGTCTACCAATGCCTTATCTCTTACACTAGAGAGTGCCTCTACCTCAAACCTAAGGAATCCTAAAGTTATAAACAAGTAAACCCAAGGTGTGTCACCCACACCTTCTTACAAACACAAGTGATCAAGAAACAATAAGAAAATACAAGTAAATAAGAGCAATAATAAACAATACAAACTTAGCTCTCAACCAAGAAGTTCTAACTCCTCTTGATGCCTTGATGATGAAACAATTGAAGGTTGAAGTCAAGATCAAGAATTTTTGTCTCCAAGCTAGGGTTTGCACAAAGGATGACTCAATCAAACTCATTGGTGATCAAAATATATCTCAAGAAGTGTTGGATGCCTTGGAAGGCAAGTTTGGGGTCTTATACAGAGATCTCAAAGGTAGGTGCTCGGTTTCCAATAAGCTCAATGGGTAGAAATTCAAAATATAGCCGTTGAGGGTATTTTGGGAATTCTGGACAATTTGACTTGTAGAGCACCGGTACTCTGCGGGCTATTACGGGATGTCCATCCGGGATATTTCGGAATGTCCATCCGGGATGTTCCGGGCAATTCTGGGATGTCAATCTAGGATGTTCCGAGATATCCATTTGGGATATTCCGGAATGTTCCGGGATATTCTGGGATATTTTGGGATATTCTAGAAATATTACATCTCATTCAAGCTTTTCAGAATGTTACAACATCCCATCTGGGATATTTCGGGATGTTCCAGATTGTTACAACATCCCATTCGGAATATTCTGGGATGTTACAACATTTCATCAGGAATATTGTTTTTGACTTGAAAGCTCTTGGTAATTCATTAGGTTCATGTCATAGGGATATATGCATCATAAGGAGGATTAATACAATCATTCTAGACATCCTAAACCTAAACTCTATTCTTCTCGAAGAGTCTCAAGTGTCAACGAGCGTTAGTGTTAATTTCTTCGATTTCTCCGATTGGGGACGTCGTGCGCAAATTGATATGGAACTTGAAAATATTTCTCCATGAAAATATTAGTTCCATGTTTGTTATCATCAAAACCGAGATTAAGAGCAAGGTTGAAAACCTTAGGCCAACATGAACACGAATATATTTTTTGCTCAAACATTAGTTTCATGTTTGTTATAATCAAAATCGAGATTAAGACCAAGGTTGAAAACCTTAGCCCAACACCCGTGCATCTTTACAACGCCTCCCTCAAGTAAGCTGCGAAGGAGACGTCCCCGGCGTAAGCCCGACGGTGCAAGCTCACGCTGGGGCTCTCACCGTTTGCCCTCCTCTTAAGCCCAGCGGTCTAAACCCACGACACTCCACGGTCCACTCCCTGCTCCCGGAAGAATGGTAATCTTCGACACTTCCCACTCCATTACAACTAATACACGAAAATCGCAAGATGCAAGGGCTATCTATAGATTTGGAGCAATAACCATCGCCTTAACGAAGGATGCCAACTCCCCACTAACGGCGCCACGCCTATCAGATTATAACCGACGCTTAGCGCCTCGGAAACCACTAAGTGATTTTTTTTTCATAATTATTTTCCCGTCGACGACCATACAAGTGACAGGGACAGGGAACACTTTCCCCCCTCCCACACAACCATCGCGAGCAATGAAAGGTCACACATATGGTCTCACGACCAGCCCGTGATGGTAACCAAATTGACGTCGAAAGCCGATACTATTTAGAGCTTGACACGAAGTCCTTTAAACTCCAACCGAGCTTGGGGGCTGTGGATTGGACTAATACCTTTGGGTCCGGTCGAAACGGGAACAATGACACCCACACTCGCAAACCAAACTCAAATCGAGCAAAAGGGCTCATCCCGGGGGCTCCATCCGGCCATACAAAGACATCTATGTCCTCATTTGTCATGAAGGATTCGTCATCACGAGCTCAAAATCTCTGGGATCAGCCGCGACCCGATCCAGGCAATATCTCGGCGAGATTACCGGGTGGCATTATCACAACTTCTTCCTCATCCTGCAATATATATAGTCACAACACGTCTTAGGTAACCTAGAATCTTATTTGCTCTTACCACCACCTCTAACATATACTAACGTGATCGTTGGAGTGCCTTTTGCAGCCCCCCCCCCCCCCCCCACGGCGCCATTAGAGATATATCTGACAAGGAGATGCTTCGAACCAGACCGCAATGCATCGACCCCTCAGGCAGGAACAACTACGAACATGAAATTATAAGGTATATCAAACTGCCACTACAAAAAAATTCAACATCTGCGACGACCATTGCGATCGCAGTGCCGTCGCAGATTGGCAATTGCAACCACACTCTGTCGCTGATAGGCTGGTCGCAGATATCCTAGGACCGCCACATCACTGTCGCAAATAATTATATATTGCAACCGTGTTAGTTCGTCGCAAAATTTGTCACATCTTATTTGTGACCGCTTCACGCGACCAGGTCAATGAACATTTGCGACGGCTTGACGATCAAAAAGTTGTCGCAGATGGGTAATTTTTTTAAAAAAAATAATAGAAAATAGAAATATTTTTTGTCACAATTAATTGTTGTCAAAACCATATATTGACTTATATCTCAATGTCAAATTAGATTAACTTCCAACACCTGATTCTGTTATAAATAGAACTTTGGTATTAAGCAATAACTTTATCCTTTAAATGAGATAAATACACAAAAGAAGCTTTGTCAACGTATTGAATCAGACACTTGCCTTCAATTACATCTGCACAAACATGGTCTGTTTTTAGCTTTAGACCAATCTTTCTCATCTTGCTTCATGATTCTATCATACAACAGTTCTCAAAATTGCTAATCGATATGATCCCGCGGCTAGTGCTGAAAATGAGAGGGAACAATGGGGAATAAGAACATACTTTTCGAATCCTAGAGTTGATAGTGAAACAATCTTATTGATTGGATGTCATTGCTTAGACTGTGGAGAGACCTTCATGTCTAACCCAAGACTCATGCCATAGTAAGCAATGGGAGTATACATCCATAACTCATCAGAGCTCAACAGCGGCAGAAACAAGTGAAATATCAAAAGACAAATCCCGCAAAATGCATGTGTTTGAGATGCAATGAATTCAGAAGAAGTAATACTAACCTTAATTTGGAGCTGCGAGAACTTTACATATTGAATTGCTTCTTCAAGCATTGTGCTAATGTCAACCAATTAGAGAAATAGATGAGCAACTCTTCAGCTTCACATTTACTCGAAGGCGAAATAATTAATTAAAAAAAATTAAGATTTTGTACTTACTTTTGTTCCATTTGGAATCGGATTATGTAAAATTTTCAACCTTTCATTGATTCTAATAGAATCAGGTATGTATAAAAGAATCATAATATTTAAAGAACAGATATGTATAAAAGATATCTAAAAAAAATGATATCTAAAAGAATTAGGTATGTATACAAGAATTTATATAAAGAACTTTGTTGATTGAATAGAAATACTATTCAAATATTAAATTTATCATAATCAGTAAGTAAACCAACAATTGCTGCTATATATCTATTAGTAATAATACGTTAAAACAAAATCAATTATCCACAAATTTAGCTCCGATTCCATTAG
The DNA here is from genome assembly GCA_034359265.1 of Canna indica. NCBI lineage: Eukaryota > Viridiplantae > Streptophyta > Magnoliopsida > Zingiberales > Cannaceae > Canna > Canna indica. Next base: position 22,398,299 of record CP136892.1, read on the forward strand.
TGATAATATTTAAATCATTAATAACATCATCAGCAAAAATCATTAGTGATAATACGTAAAATAAAATCAATAGCCTTACTTAATAGCATCATTCTCATCATCTGCATCATCTGCATCATCCACAAATTGAGCTTCTGATTCCAGTTCTTCCAACAACTACGTTAAAACAAGGTAGAAGTTCAATCAAAATCAGCTCTTTGTAGAAAGGACGGGGACAACCATGGTAGAACTAACATGCTGGCGATATGCTGTGGTTGCAAAATCAGAATCCCATCCTAAAAATAATTAGGCAACAACAAGAATTTAACTTGATGTTCATAAATCAGAGAGAAGCATGAAGATATACAATCACATTCAGGAAAATGTTAGATTACAAATAGTAATATTGAAGAAGGTAACACTAGAATGTGTGGCAATCAGAACTGACCAAGATCCACTACTAGAAATCTAGTCATTTGCGATGGCCTAGCTGGCGGTCGTAGATGCGACGGTTCTGCGACCGCCGAAAATGGGGGTCGTTATTGCGGTGACGTTGCGACCGCGGAACTCACCGTCGCTAAAATACCAACCTCGCGATGGCGTAGCTACCATTTTGCGACTGCATTTAGTGGTCGCAGAATCATCGGAATATTATTTTAATCATTCGAAGCCTGAATCCTGTATGTTTTGATGCTTACTTTAGGTTTCACACTCCTTCCCGCTTCTCTTTCGGCCGATCCCTCTTTTTTTTTCATCTCCCGCTTTGTTCCCTCATCCAAACAATGCCTCAGCCGACAAAATGCCCCGCGTGTGGCTTTCCACTCTCCCAGGGTTCCACTGTGCTAAGCTTGGCCGCATCCATGGAAGTCCGTCGTCGCCGAGCTTCTCTCCACCTTCTCCTCCTCCTCTCCACCCTCCTATCCTCCGGCAGTGGCCCCCTTGTCGTCACCTCTGGACCCATCAAGATGATTGTGGTCCTCGTCATGGAGAAGCGCTCGTTTGGATGAAGCGCCTCAACTCGCCGAGATCAACAGCGTCACGGGGGCGGAATGGAACCCCATGTCGGCATCGGACCCGGCCTCGGAGAAAGTGTATGTCCGCGATGACATTACTTGGATTCAATGTTCTCCGCAGATCTTTTTATTCTCGAACAAATCCTCAAAACCCTTCTTTTTCCACCCATCTTTGTGTGCGGAAATCGAGTCATTGCCTTTGTTGGCGACGCCTGCGGTGATTTCATGGCGCCCTAATCCCAACGAACCTCTGAGCCGCCTCTCTGTCCCTTTCTTTCTCTATGTATATCTTCGTTACCACTCGTCGAAGCCCATCTCCGAACCCTATATCTCCGAACCCAAATTAGTCAGGTAAGACATGGTAGTAAGCAGTAACTCCTCTTTGCTCTGAAACAGTGAATTTATTAATATGTTATATAGTCTTGTTTCTACCCAGTTATGCAATATATTTGTGTTTATTATTCAATTTTAAAGCAAATGATCTTCTTGCCTACTTTTTTCATATGAATTTCAGGATCATGTATCCTTATCAATCCTATAAATTCAACCTGTGGAACTTGGAGATTTCTTTATGTTGCAACTAGTAATAGTTGATTTATTTGTTGTAGATTATTGCATAAACCAAAATTCAGAGCTCTAACCATATATATAACTAACACCACCATAGCATACAATCATTGTACAGAACATATCGACAGACTTTTGCAATTTGCCAGTGAGAAATGTTTCGTTAAATAATTCTGGTGAAATTCGTGGACGGACTTAGGTGAGTTTGCTGAGGTGATTTTTTGAAGGTATTACAAGGACATTTTGATGTACATGCATGGAACTTTAGATAAAGCAACTTGGTATAAAATGATGCTAATTGTTACTTTATGTTATTGTACCCAGTTTTTGAAGTTTGGTGCTTAATTTTCTTGATGTCTGAGTGTGTATGTTCATGGAGCCATAGTTTGTCATTTGGTGAACTCTTCAAGGTTAAATCTGCTTGCTTCGTTATGGTTTGCACCCTTCATACGAATTCTGTTCTCTACAGTCTTCAACATTCTCTATTGGATAGTTTCTTAGCAACTGCACTAATTCATGAAACTACTAAAGCTAGATTATTTTGTGTGGCATAGGCATTAGGTTCTTATGATATAATATATATCCTTGAGCTTGAGTTTTATTAGTTTGCCCGCTATTGGGCAAATGGTTGTCATAGGATCTTGTCATAGTCATGGAACTTTCTTTAAAGATATGCTCTAATTATGGCTTCATATCGTTGGGGAAAACATGATGGTGATGATGATGAATCTCCTATTTCTTTAATGATATGCTCTAAATTTGGCTTCATATTGTTGGCTTAATATTCTACTCAATACTATGAGAACTAGTCACAAGTCACAACACGTTCTGATGTGTAATATTCATTACTATGATGGACCGATTAATCTTGTCTAGCATCATAGTGAATTTTCTTGTGCTTTTGTTTGTGTAGAATGATGTCAATCTCAATTATTTGGACTAAAGGTCTCTTAATGTCATATGCAAGGTGTAGCTTGGGAATCATTGATTGGCTTACATAACTCCAGCACCATGGGAACATGTTAGCTCTTCTACCAAGATATCATGCATTTACATAGACAAGAATACCAACTTTCTATGTTTCTCCCCATTATTAGTTTATAACTCTATTTTATTCTGCCAATAGATTTAATTCATGACTTTTGATATGATGGAGAAGTAATTTTATTTCGTCTCCCTCTAGTTATATGGTTTTGTCATGCGAACATGATTTATTTATGCACTTTATTTGAAAGCCTTTTAGTTAAGTCAATTAGCACACGCATCATGTGATCGCTACAAAATGGGAGTTATTGACACGACAATGGGATATGGTTTCTCGTTGAGGATGCGTAGTTGAAGAAAGGCGAAGAATGACAATGCAAAATGTTTCAATTTGTAACTTAATGCAATGCTTTCTTTTTAACTTAAGTAGAGAGTGCCTTGAGCATCCAGAAGTCCAGCAAGGGATCAATCTGACCAGCTTCCATTAGAAAGAAATATTTGAGAAATTCAAGCTCTCGGGCATAAATGTCTAAAGTTCAGTTTGAGATTCAGTTTTCTCATGTTTTCGAATTAAATATATGTATGTTACTTTTTTGAACATATCACCATGAATTAAATATATGTATGTTACTTTTCTGAACATATCACCACACATTTTGTTCATTCACATCCAATCTAACTCTTATGTTATTCTGCTTTGCTTTGTATCTCTGGTAGGTGAGACTTGAATGATGAGAAGAGAAGGAAAATAATAGAAATATGACTTGCTACCTAGCGGCTCCAAAATTACATATTTTTTGATGATTTTGAACAATAAAGTTTGATGTGCTTGAAGTGCTGGGTAGTATCAAATTTCTCTTAATTGCTGTTGTATGATCATAGTTTAGAACTAGTTCTTTTGATGGATAACTTTGAGTTTTGAGAGCATAAGTTCTTTAACACTATAGTTAATTGTTAGTTTGTTTGGTTGTGTTATTCAAGTTAATTGTATGATCATAATGTTTGTTGCTAGTTAATTGAAAGTCTGATCTACTGTATACATGTTGTATTAGAAGACCCTTGATTAAAATATTGTGTTTCTGTCAGGTCCATAGCCATTTTTTTTTTAAAAATATTTTGAATATATATATATATATATATATATATATATATATATATACATGGCAGATCCATTAGGAATTTATATATTTTGATATATATATATATATAAGTCTGCGACAGATCTGCGATCGAAAGGTCGTCGCAGATGCCTGATTGTCAAATGTGGTCACAGTTGGAGACTAGATCTGCAACGGCATATGTCGTCGCAGTGCCGTCGCGGATGTAAACTTGCGACCGCATATGGGCGTCGAATATGTCACGCGATGACATTCTGCAACCGTCACGTCTCATCGCAGAACGATCGCAGAATATTTTTACTTGCGATCGCTGTTGTTTCGGTAGCAAACTTTTTGCGACGAGCGCTTTTGCTACCGAATTTTGCGACCTCCCTTATCATCGCAAAAGGTCTTTAGCGACCATTTTGCAACGGCAGTGTCCGTCGCAGATGACCAATTTTTTAGTAGTGATTGCCGCCATGCTTGGCTGAGTTGTAGTCGAAGAAGCGGCCGTGAGGTCCTAGAACCAGGCCTTGCCAGTGACGATTTCCTCGCGGAGGGCGAGGATCTGGCGGACGGTGTCGTCGCGAGTGGTGGCGGAGATGACGCATCCTTCGGGATCCTTCCATGAAGCATTGCGACGCCTTCACTTGCTCAATCGCCATCTTCCTCTCTCGCTCCCTCCCAGTGTTTTGCTTCGCTACTCTTTTTTGGTGGCGCCGTCTAGGGTTTCGGCGTCCAGCATCTCGATGTCTTCTTTTTGTTCCTCTTGGATTTCATCATCGTCGTCGCCTAGGGTTTCATCGGCTCCACCAAAGGTGGGCTCATCAAATATCAGGGGCGGCAAGAGGCGGGCAGCAAGCGGCGGGCACGCGACAAAGAAGTCGTAGAGAGATAGGGCGGGGATAAAAATCGCGAGCCCGGGGATAAGAAATAGGAAAAAATTGTGAGCTGGCACTACTAGAAAAATGGGCATCAGCAACGGCTGATGCCGTTGCTGAGCCGTTGCTGATCCGTTGCAATAGAGCCGTGACAGAAACTCGCGTTGCTGATAAGTTAGCGACGTATCAGCAACGGCCGCTCGGGCCGTCGCTAAAAATATTATCAGCAACGGACACAGAGCCGTTGCTGATAACATTAATAGCAACGACCGCTGAGTCCGTAGCAACGCCGTTAGTAAAAGCCCGTCGCTAAGCCGTTGCTGTAGGTCATCAGCAACGGCTTTCGATAAACTTTTAGCAACGGCTTTCCCACGGACGGCCGTGGGAAAGCCGTTGCTGATGATGTGAACCTGGTAACGAAAAAATTTAAAATTCTAAATTTCCATTGATACATTGATACATTATCTGATACATAACTCACACACCCATACACTCATACACACATTCATTCACACATCACAAACACACCAAGATATACATCAAAATAATTATATTTATATTGATAATTATCCACGATAGTATAAAAACAATTCAAATGCAAAATTGAAGTATCAATATCTAAGTAACAAAGTCAATATAAATTAAACAAGTTCAATATCTCAGTAACAAAGTCAATATAAACAAAATCTCACGATCACGATGGAGGATGGCCTGGATCATATGGCGAGGTCTGGAGTGCTTGAGTGTACACCGGCGTGGACTGACTCGAGGACGATGGATGAGATGATGCCGAAGAGATGCCTGCTTCGGGATGACCTGACATGTTGCGTAGCATAGCATGCATCTCCGCCATCATCTGACTCTGACGCGCGACCGTCTCCTCTAGAGTCCTTATTCTGCTACTATGATCATAACTGGATCTAGAGGTGGACGGCCGCTCACCAGCGATCGGAGGGGTCGGTGCCCCAAGTGGCCCTAGCATGGCTCGCGCATGACCACTATCTGCGAAGCCATATACGCGGCCATGGTCCCAGCCACCTGCGGCCTCGACCCACGATGCTGTGTCAAAGTCCTCGGGGATACCCCCGCGCTGCACCACCGTCTGGCTGTACGTCTCCTACTCGAGTTTGATTTTTTGTTTAATATTTATCATTAAACTTAAATTATAAATATATAATGAATAATTTAAACAAATATATAATTACCACAATGTATGCAGCGCGGTTGTGGATGTACTCCCCCGTCCCATGTGCAACTATCACTGATTTCAAGGTTGTCCCTTCTTCCACAAGTCAAAATAATTAGTTAACAGTTAAAATAAAAACGTAAGTGCAGTACAAATAACTATATTTCCAAATTGTCCAATCAGGGACAATTCAAGAATTGTACGTCGTATAAAAGATCATCTACTTCTTTTACATGAACATACAATCCTCGAACGGATCTAAGGTTTTGCTAAATCATATCTGACTCGTCGATGCGTACGTGAAACATATCAACTCGTCGGATGGATGATTATTTTCTAAATGTTTCGAGACAGTTCGAGTCCATATTGGACGATTTCGGCGCGCGTCCGAAGTGGACGATTTCGGCGCGCGTCCGAAGTGGACGATTCCGGCGCGCGTCCGAAGTGGATAATTCCGAAATTAATCTAAACCCTAAAAATTAATCTAAACCCTAAAAATTATTCTAACAAATTAAACAATTAATCTAAATAATTAATCTAAATAATTAATCTAAATAATTAAAAAACAATTAAAAAACAATAAAAAAATATTATTAAACTACAAATTCCGGCGCTGGAGTCAGGTGGACTCCAGCGCCGGCGTACAGTGGCCGGACACACTGTCCGGCCAATGTACAAGGTCCGGCGGCAGCCATCGGCCGATCGCCGCCGGCCGAAACCCTATTTTTAGGGTTTCGGTCGGATTTTCTATCGGCCGCAACGGAAGAGACGGTCGGCCGGAGGGCACATACCTGACAGTGTCGGCAGCAGCGGGAGGCGTCGTCGTCGGCTTCGTCGGCGTCGGCAGCGGCGGCGAGAGGCAGGAGAGGAGGCGGCGACGGCAGCAGCGGGAGGAAGAAGGGGGGCGGGCGCGATCTGCGACCTATATAAACTTATCAACAGCGGCTCACTCGCCCGTTAGAAAGCCGTTGCTGATAAGTTATCATCAGCAACGGCTCACTTGTCCGTTAGCAAGCCGTTGCTAATAAGTTATCATCCGCAACGGCTCACTTGTCCGTTAGAAAGCCGTTGCTGATAATTATAATCATCAGCAACGGCTCGCGTGTCCGTTAGAATGCCGTTGCAGATACAACATATCTGCAACGGCTCGGGCGGCCGTAAGAATGCCGTTGCAAATAGCAACGGCTTGAGCGGCCGTTGCTGATAGCCGTTGCTGAAGACCAAGTTTCTAGTAGTGTGGGGGATACAAATTCTTATTTCTGACGGGATTTTACGACGACAACGGCGGTCACAAAACACGGTCGTAATGCGGTAGCCATGCCGTCGCGGGATTATTAATTCAGCGATAGTAACGATGGCGGTTGCAACATGATGCCTTTGCGACCCCACGATGCTCGCGGTCGCAGAACCGTCGCATATGCGACAGCGAGGGTGCCGTCGCAAAATCGCCGTTGCAGATGATCTAATTTCTAGTAGTGTGCGATATCAGCAATCGTGTACTCTCGTATCCATTGTCGCAAAACCTTATGCTTCGGCTTTGTGACAGTCATGTGTGGTCGATGTGTCATCGCAAAATAAATCAGTTGTGACGGGTGCCGTAATTGGAAATGACAATCGCAAAATATATATTAAAAAATGAAGTATTCAATGTATTTTATATATTTATTGGTCAATCATTAATTTAAAATAGGAATAGATCAATTATAGTAAATCTATATCTTTAAATCATGGAACCACTGAAATTCTTCCATACTACATTCTCAATATTCTTTATCCATAATTTGGGGCTTGCATATTCTTTTGAATAGAAATTATCATAGAGCCACATCAGATTTTGTGAACTCAACTTCTATAGAGCCCGACTCCATAGAAAATTTTTATGGAGCCGGGCCTCGATGATGAAGCACGAATCGCAAAGTAACTTTTATTTTGCTTTGCGATTCGTGCTTCATCATCGGAGCCCGGCTCCATAAAGTTTTTCTATGGAGCCGAGCTCCATAATTGTTTTTTTTCAGATTTTGTTGTAACAAAAATATTTATTACATACTAAATAGTATTGAACAATAAAAAGTTAATTGTGTTCTATATTCATTATTTATGTCAACTATGGGTAGTACGGTTGGTGACAATATATTATAAATTGTTTAGAGATCTAGAGTTAGATGCTTAGTATGGTATCTATTATGACTTTACAATAAAAAGTTAATGAAGGCATAAATTAGAAAGCATTAATTATCACAATCTCAACCTTGAAAGATCTCATATTTTCAACCTTCTGGAAGCGAGTAAAAGTTTGCCTCACTCACGCAACCGCGACCTAACAACAACTCCTATGGACTGCAAGCTGCACCAGCGGCGGCGCCGCCGTAGGAGAAGACTTCGACTCTCCGTTCTCCTATCTTCATCAGATCGGCCCGGCAAACGGGGCACGTCGATCGGTTCCGCAGCCAGGCGTCGATGCACTCCACATGGAACACGTGGCCGCAGCCCGGCAGCGCTCTCACCATCTCCCCATCGCTCACAGCGTTGAGGCAGACGCTGCATTGCGCCGACGCCGACGCCGATGCGCCGCGGTAGGCGAAGGCGGGTAGCGCGGCGATGGACTTGGACTCGAGCCGGGTGAGCTGCGGCCGGGTATTGCGCGCCACAGTCTCGTTGAACCGACGGAGGACCCACCGGATGTAGAGAACGAAGACAGCGAGGATGATGCAGGCGGCCAGTGCGACGGCCACCGCACCTCCTATGCCGAGCCCCGTCGATGATGTCGATTGGCTGAAAGTTGAGACGGCGTGGCTCTTTTCTTCAGCTGGGCTGGGGATCCTTTCGGAGGTGGACATGGCCGGATAGGAGTTGGCCTCTCTCCTCTCTCTGTCATATATATTTTCCATGGGTGCATATAATCATATTATACTTCGCCACTCCGACATGGGGCGGCCAGAGCAAGACGACTGTTGACGTAGGATATAATTAAATTATATGCTAAATTTGCTACTTAATTACATTCTTCTTTTTTTTAAAGGAGTGGGGTAAAGATTTAAGAATATTTCTAAAACATTAAAAATTGACTAATAAAAGAAGTAAATGCTTACAAAATTAATTCTAAAAGATAGCTTATGGTATATTATAATTTACATATAATTAAAAATTATGTAAGATGATAAAGCCCAGCAGAATCTATATTGAATGAGCCAATTAATTAAAAGAACATAGAAGCTAGGTGATAACAACAACCCGTTGACTTTCTTGCGAACTTCCAATTAGGAGAGATTCATTTGCCTGTCAGATGTTTAATATTATTTCTAATTAAAATTGGATGAGACCGGTTGCTTTGCGCGTGCTGTTTCCGCGATGAACTGATATCAGATTCATTCAAAATTATGTAATAATAATAATTAAAATTTGGTGAAAACCTGATTGAATCAGGCCATTACTGGTTGAATTAATTAAAATATATAGATTCAATTGAATTAAATTTTTATTTGAACGTATTGAGTCGTTTACCCAACAGTTCAATTGATATCGACCTATAGTTCAGTTTAAAAATATTACTTAAAATAACTGAATTTTCTCGCATGTTAATTCATGACTTTTTTTTTACTAATATATAGACGACCAAGTATTCTCATTGCTATTTTTTTTTTTTGATGAAAAGGTAGCATGCTAATTATATATATCAAACTGAAGAATTAATGTGGCGTTGAATCTAAAGAATCTGTCCCCACAATCTGAAGACTATTCGCCAGAGAGATTCCAAGAGATCATGCAATTTAGAGGCCCTGCGTAATTAATGATGTATACGTGATATCGACGTGAAAGCCATTGACTTAGCCTGAAATAAAGTAAAAAATTAACTTTTCCACGCAATCATATTAAGTATGGTTGAGTTGCGAAGATGCTTAGATTTATAAACTTTTTAGCTATGATTCTAGGCATTTCTTACATAATCAAATGATCTTCCAAGATAGTTTAAATCACCTTACAAATATATTATTGTTCTAGGTTGTTGTAAGCCTCCGTGTCTCCTGGTTCAGCGCGGCTCCGGTAGTGACCTGCAAAGATATTTCTACGCTCAAATGAGAGAAAATTCTAGATGGTGTGTATGCAAATTGGAACAAAGTCCATACATGTAGTGCGTCATATCTGTTTTACGAGGCAGATCAGCAAAAATATCTCTCGAAATTCTACGAGGATATGCCCTGAATGAGTCGATTGTAATCGCTTAAATCGTAGGCTTATTACTATCGAATCCCTGGTGATAAATGTAGGATTTTGATATCCTTATTTGGCTAGGTTGAGCCACACAGATAAGTTGTAGCTGGTTCGATCTGAGTCTGGTTCACAAGTAGGGGTGCTTCCGCGCGAGTCTAATCCGATCGGGCTCAAAGAGTCAGTCTAGTCCACAACCCTCGAGCTTGGTCAGAGTCCGAGGACTTCACATTGAGCTTTAATAGTGTGTCGACCCCTGTCTATCTATCAAGTTCCTTGTATGTGCCGAGCGCTTAATCTTGAGTCTCGACCAAGCTTCAAACTTCGGATCAGTATGTGGGCACGTGCTGAGTTGAATCACTAGGGTAGCTAGGTGAGATCAGCGAATCTTGGCTTTGTTATTTTACGACTTTTCTGTTTGTGCGCTTAGTATAGTGGCTGCAGGAACACTACTAGAAAATGTTAGAATCATCGACGGTCATCACCCACGGTCGCTTGAGCCGTTGGAATGACTCATGGCTTTCTTACGGTCGTTGCTTATAAGTCGATGGCACGCTCATGGTGCAAAAATAAAATACTTATCACCAACGATTTTGCGAGGGTTGCGTCAGCCATTGGTGATGTTATTTTTTTATTTGCAACGGCTGACTCAGTCGTCGGTGATAGATGATATATCTGCCCCTCCTCCTCCCGAATTCGGATATGCCTTCACCTCCAAGTAACGCTCTACATCTCCCTCCTCCTTTACCCCCTTCCGACTAGATTCCTAGCATCGTTGTGGCTAGGGCCGACCGAAACCTTAAGGTTTTGACTTTCTGTAATCGAACCCCTGTTACCCATCCAATTTTCGACATGGAAAACTGGACACTGAACGCCAATGCCGGAGTCCAGTGGACTCAGGCGCCGAATTTATTGGATATTGAATAGTGGGTGCCGATTAATTTGGGTAGGATTTGATGATTAGGGTTTAATTACCCTAATATATATTTTATTTATAGTTAATATTTTATTTATGTTAATTTATTTAGGGTTTAATTAAATTGTTAATGTTAACTAGGGTTTTAATTTATTTCATTTACTCTTAATGTTATTATTAATTAGGCGTTAATTAATTAGGGTTAATTTAGTCTATTTACTGTTAATTTAGTTCAATTATTTACCGCCAATGATGACAATGAGTTAGTTCAATTAGAGGGAAAAAAATTAAACCATTGTGAACGCTAGCGCTGACTCACGTTGGCATCGTTCATTGTGGACTCGTGCTGGCGTCGTCCAATATAGACTTGCACCAGCATCCATAAATTTAGAAAATAATCATCCATCTGACGAGTTGATACGTTTCACGTACGCGTCAATGAGTCAGATATGATTTAGCGAAACCTTTGATCCGTTCGAAGGTTGTATGTTCATATAAACGAAGTAGATGATCTTTTATACGATGTACAACCATTGAATTTGAAGAAGATGGAGAAGAAGAAGAAGAATAATTTGAAAACTATTACTTGGATGATGATAATACCGAGGATGATTAATTGTAAGGTATATCTTCTATTAAATCTATCTCTACCATATATATATAATTTGGCTCCAAATATAAATCTAGTGGCTCGCGGGTCCAAATTGAAGGGGCTGAAAGGGAAGGCGTCAGCGATCGGAAAGGGGAAGAGGTCGATGACCGATGTCTCACCTCGTCCGCCTTCGTTGTCTCCTAAACAAAAGGAGTTAGACAGGCCGAGGGTCCTCTCGCCTTCTCCTTCTCCTCCTCCTCTTAAGCGAAAGAGGAGGGCTAGGGCTCCGAGTGTCTTCATTTTGGAGGAGGAGGATCTGCCCCCTCATGAAACTGTTCTCCCAGAGTTGGCTATGGTAGCGGCGGCGGTAGTGATGATGGTGGTCGAGAGTTCCCAAGTGCGGTGGCACTTTGGGCGCGACTACTCTTCCCCAAGCTCAACGGGGATTGTATGCTTGTAACACCTTGGCTGGGTCTGACTCCCCGTGGTCTGAAGGGTTTTCTTTTGATAACCAACATCTTCTGCCAAACGCTGTTGTCAGTTTGTTCAAGGAGGTATGCTCTGACAAAATGATCAAGTATACTGAAGTTCAGGGACTTTGACTTGCCGGCCTGGAGAGGAAGCTAAAGAAGGATGGGTCTTTCGTGTTGGAGGCGGCCGAGGCCCGAACCCAAGAGGTTAAATTTTTGAAGGTCGAGCTGAGAGAGAGGAAGAGGAGTCTCAAAGCGAAAGAGGATGAAATTGTGCATCTCCTCAGTACCCTCACCGAGGTTGGGGATAAGGTGTTCAAGATACGAAGGGAGGCGGGGGAGGCTTGAGTGGATGTCGACGTCTTCAGAGAAAAAGCCGAGGACCTGAAAAAGGCATCGGTCGCCTCTGAGCTCAGAGTTAGTGTTGTTGTGGAGGCAGAGATTAAATTGAAGGCTGAGGTAGCCATCATTTATGCCGAGGCTCGGAGGCTTGAGGGGGAAGCTCGCAGGCTTGAGGGTGACATTGACGACTAATAGTAGGAGGCCACTCTGCAATACGTTGCGGGCTTTGAAAATGCATTGGAGCAGGCCAACTTCCTCCACCCGGGAGCCAACTTCTCAGAGGTTGGGTACATCAAGAAGGTAAAGGATGGTGCCTTGTTTGATCAGCTTGTCATGGAGGGGGACGAGACTCCTATGACGACAAGGGAAGAGAAGGGAGAGTCCTTGATGAATGCTGTCGAGTGGACCTCCCCTTCGGTCCTTGTGACTGACGTCTCTAGAAGTGATGCTCTTCTTGTAGTCGCCGATGTTCCTCCTACCTTGCCTCAGGCAAACATTCAGCCCTTGCATTGTAAAGATATATTGTTTGACTTTGGATTGTTGCTCTTTAGGGCATTTAACTTTTGCCCCTTTTTGGGTTTTGAACTATTGCCTCTTGAGGGCTTGTAAATATGTTCTTGGATGTGTTGATTTCCTTCCATGCTTTTCTTTTATTATTTTCAATGTCTCTACATGTCTTTTTATCGCTTGCGGCATTTTGCTTGTTGTGAGCAAAGTGTTTGGCAAGTGCCAATGTCATCTGGTCGGAAAACACTTTTATAGAGCTGGGTATGGTGCTTAGCGTTGCTTTGCTTTAGCCGTCACTGCCTGGTCGACAGCTGCTCAAGCAGAAGAGTGTTTCAGTGCTTTCTTTGGTCGATGTCAGCTAGTCAATAGATGTTTCCAGGATCGTAAGCTACCTTTAGGTACTTAGGTCGAAATCAATTTCTTGTCAAAGGCAAACTTAGGACAGAGGTTACATGTTCGGTAACTATTCGTAGGATTGACGATCCTTTGGGTTTGAACTCTTTCGAATCTGCCGAAGCACAGAGTTCAAAAGTTAAGGACGTTGAAGCTGATCTCGTTTTGAGTCGAGAGCCGTATTCAGGATCAGGGACCGCACTTAGGGCCAAGGAGGATGCGGAGGGCGAGGACTTCAAGGGCGCTGAGGCCATAAGTAAGGGCACTGAGGCCGCGGACCATGCTTGGGGTGAAGTCGAGCTCAATGGGAGCGTAAGGCAGGACCATGCATGGGGTCGAGGAAGTCTTCAAGGGCACTGAGGCCGTATGTAATGGTGCTGGGGCCGAGAACCATGCTTGGTGTCAAGCCGAGCTCGTGAGGAGCATAAGGTCATACCGCACCTGGGGTCGCGGAGGTCTTCCAGGGTGCTGAGGTCGTAAGTAATGGTGCTGAGGACGAGGATCACGCTTGGGGTCAAGCCGAGCTCACTGGGAGCGTAAGGCAGGACCACACATGTGTTGGGTGAATGGTCTACATTAGAGGGGGATGAATAGTGTGTTATTTAAAAAACTTTAGAATAATTACTGATTTTAATCGTTTATTTCAATCTTAGACAAATTCACAATTCAAAAAGTTAAATAAGTGCGGAAGCAATAAATGAAATAATTAAGAGCAAGTAACCACACAAGCAAATGACAATACTAACAATGAGATTTATAGTGGTTTGACAACACTGCATACTCCACTACCTAAGCACTTTCCTTAGGATTTCAAACTCTAGTTTACTAGTTTAAAGTGTATCATATAAGAGAATTTACAAGCTAAGGCACCGACCCTCACACCCGAGGGTTACTCTCACACACCGAGAGTACCTCCTTCACCTCTTCTTGCAAGGAGTACTACACAACTAACCCTAGCAAACTTAGTTTACGCTGGTGGACTTAGGCCTCTACACCAAGGCAACCACCAAACTCAAGACCTAACAACTTAGGTCAATCCCAAACTTGAATACAAACAAATAAAGCACAAAATACAATAATAATGAAGCAAATAAACAAAACAAGTTATACTTACCTCCAATAGAAGTTCCAAGTCCTCTTGATGCATTTAGATGATGAATCAATGGAAAGCATAGGCCAAATCAATAAATCAACAAAAAACTAAGGTTTGCTCAAAGAATAACTCAAGAAGGGTTAGAAAATATCAAGAGATGACTCAATGAAGCATTAGATGGTAAGGAAGGTTGGTTTGGGTCTATTTATAAATATCCCAAAGGCATGGGCTCAAAAAGAGTCGTTCAGCGGATAAATATAGATATGTTGGATACTTTGGTGTAATTTCGATCGAATCTCGATCGATCGGGGATTGGCCGAGCTTCGAGCGAACAATTACTCAGAATTCAAGTAACATTTTGGTCGATCTTCGGTCGATAGTCAGTCGACCGAAGATCGATCGACATTCAACTGATAACTTCATTTTAGTTGATTTTTTAGCTTTTCAGATTATCAGATTTTCAAGTTTCGGGTTTCTGTTCTTTAGGAAGTAAGGGCATTGGGGCCGTAAGTAAGTGCACTGGTGCCGTATGTAAGGGCACTGAGGCCGAGGACCACGCTTGGGGTCAAGTTGAGCTCGTTGGGAGCGTAAGGTTGGACCACACTTGGGGTCAAGAAAGTCTTCAAAAGCGCTGAGGCAGTAAGTAATGACACTAGGGACGAGAACCACGCTTGGGGTTAAGCTGAGCTCACTGGGAGCTTAAGGCAGGACCACGCCCGGGGTCGAGAAAGCCTTTAAGGGCACTGAGGCTGTAAGTAAGGGCTCTAAGGCCGTAACTAATGGTGTTGAGGCCGAGAACCATACTTGGGGTCAAGCCGAGCTCGCGGGGAAGGCAAGATCGCGCATGAGGTCGTAAAGGATAGATGCAGCGCATAGGAGGAAAGTTGCTACCGCCATGGGGTGGCGTTCCCATCGAGAGATCGCAGAGGTCCTTCGTCGTGTTTTATGATTTGGCTGTGAATTGCCTAGATACACACAAATGTGTCAAAAGGAAATAATATTATTGAATAGGTGGAGATTGATAGTACATTTTGTTCCACCGAGTGGGGCGCTTGTTCTACGCGTGGTTATTGTTGGTTTAAGGGTTCCCCCCTTTTGGCTTCGATCTTTATTTTGATGATAACAAACAAGTATTTAATATATGTGTGAAGTTTTGAGTTCAAGTTGAAGTTGCGATAGGCATGCAAACTTCGGTGAACTTCGCTCGGAGATACGAAAGAAAAGATCGTCAAGAAAGGCTCGGATGTAGGTTAAGTAGATACCTTATAATATATCCTTAGGATCTCATCCCAAGCCTATTTGTAAAGTTATCCAAGTTAAAACTTGATAACTAAACCCATGAAAAAGCATGTAACAAAGAAAAGGTAGAAATCAGCCTCGGCCTAAGTTCGGTCGACCGGTCGGTCGACCGAACAAGGTAGAAAAATGGCAGTAGCCACTTCGGTCGACCGGTCGGTCGACCGAACAAGGCAGAAAATCGGCAGTGGCTACTTCGGTCGACCGAGCTATGCCAAAAATTTGCAGTGGCTACTTCGGTTGACCGATCGGTCGACTGAATGAGGCCAAAAAGTGATAGTGTCTACTTTGATTGAACAAAGCAGAGGAGCTAAAACATGACACATTCGGTCGACCCTCCGGATGATTGAACAGAGCGGCAGTAGGGCAGAATGCCAGCGGTCGCTGGGCAGTCGATCGGTCGGTCGATCGACGATCAACCTGCAAGCGATCGGTCGGCGTCCAACGGACGAAAAAACACCCGTTGAGGAGTCGTTCTGTTGAAGGATTATAAGTATCCCTCACCTATCTTCTTTAATATCTCTTAACAACTGAGATAAGCTTTCAAAAGAGTGATTTGTGCCTTCTAGAGCTTGATTCGCTTGCGCTCAATTCTCCGATCAACAACTTCTCAAGCACTCATCTTCCCTCAAACTCCGACTTTGTTTCGAACTCAACAACTTGGCGAGTTGGAGGCATTGAAGGCTTGGAAGAGAGCACTTAGTCTTGGTTTATTCTTTTGCTCTTTTCATTGTAATTTTAATTGTTATTTGAACTTGTTTTCATTGGTTAGCTTGCTAGGTGTGCTAGTGTAAACACTTAGGGTTTACTTTGTAGAATTGTGTTTTGTCTAGGTGAATAGGTTTGAGGAGTTCTCAAAGGGTTAAGAATCGAGTCATCGGTTGTATTCAAAGGGAAACACAAAATCTATAAAGTACTTGGTTAGAAATCCTTGGTGTGGAGCCAAGGTAGTGGAGTAGGCTGTTGGCCGAACCACTATACTTTCGTGTGTTAGCATTGCCTTGTGTGTTTGTCTATAATTGTGCTTCATATTCGCTAACGAACATTACTTAGTTGCACTTACATTTGGTTGAAGTTGGAATTGATTAAAAAGGAAATTGAAGTAAATTGGTATAGTAACCCAATACTATTCAACCCCCCTTCTAGTGTGAGATTTCACTCAACAATTGGTATCAGAGCAAGGTCGTAGGATTAGATTTAACCATCTAACGTACAAGTTAGAATGACTAGTGAAATCCAAGTAGCTCAAGGGTCCTCTACTCATACTCCACCATTGTTCGATGGAAACAACTATGCCTATTGGAAGATATATATGAATGGCTTCCTACAATCACTAGGCATGGATGTATGGAGAATGATACAAGTCGAGTATAAGCAACCAACTAAGGATATGGATGAGTGGGACCAAGAAGAGATTAAACTCTTTAATGCAAATGCAAAGGCCGTCAATGCATTATATTGTGGCCTATCAATTAATGAGTTCAATAGAATTTCTACTTGTAAGTCTGCATATGAACTTTGGAAAGTCTTAGAGACTACACATGAAGGTACTTCACAAGTTAAGGAATTTAAGATAAACCTACTCATGCATGATTATGAAATGTTCAAAATGTTATCGCATGAATCTATTAATGCCATGTATGCTCGATTTCAAAATATTACAAATGGATTAGCTAACCTTAGCAGAGAGATAAGGGAAGAGGAGAAGGTAAGAAAGCTCCTTCGTTCCCTTCCAAAAGCTTGGGAGCCCAAGGTCATCGCAATCATGGAAGCCAAGGATATGAGCACCTTGAAGATCACCGAGCTCATTGGGTCTCTCATGACACATGAGACCTATATGAATCAATACAAGGAGGATGATGCCCCCAAAGGCAAGACTATTGCCTTAAAAGCATCACACTGGGGTGAAGAATACTCATCATCCGAGGAAGAGACAGACGACTTTGAAGAAATGGCAATGTTGGCGAGAAGATTCATGAGCTTCATGAGAGGAGGCATAAGAAAGGGAAGAGGAGCTATACATGCTTTAATTGAAACAAAATGGGGCATCTAAGGAATGATTGCCCACTTCTAAAGATGGCTTCCACCTCCAACCCTCACAAAAAGGACAAATACAAGAAGAAGAAGAAGGCAATGATGGCTTCATGGGATGAAAGCGAGCATTCATCAAGTGAAGAAGACTCCAAGAGTGAAAAGGTGAATCTTTGCTTGATGATAAATGATAATGAGGTAAGATTTACATTTGGTGAGCTTTCATTTACACAAGAAGAACTAAAAAATGAATTAGATCAAATGCATGATGAATTTAATGCTATTAGGAAAAAGTTTAAAGAGCTTAAAAAGGACAATAAATCTTTAGAGCTTGAAAATGATAATTTTCTACTCTCATGCAATGCATTAAGGAAAGAAGTAGATACCCTTAAGGAAGAAAAGCATGCCCTAGATGATGCTAAGAAAACCTTAGAAAATGAAAACAAAAAATTAGAAGATGAAAACAAGTACTTAAGTGATCAAGTAAAGCACTTGAATGATAGCATGCTAAGTCTAAAAAAGGAACTTTGCATGCTAAATGAAAAAATGACAACCTTACAAAATGTCATGCCTAAGGTTGTCCATGTTAGAAAGTCATCACACTTCCATGCTCACACACATAATAGAAGAAAGTTTAATGAAAGTTGTTTTTTATGCGGTATATTTGGCCATATGGCTAGAGATTGTGCGTTAAACAGGAACCCACATGCTAGATTCACTTGGGTTCCTAAGATGACTAACACTCAAGGACCCAAGAAAATTTGGGTATCTAAAATTGTCTCTTCTCCTTTTGTAGATGGAAAAGCATCCTCAAGCAAGTAGAAGCACATGGATATTGGATAGTGGTTGCTCAAAACACATGATGGGTGACATCAATCTTTTCGCAACCCTATCAAGCAAAGATGGTGGACATGTGACATTTGGAGACAATGCCAAAGGTAAGATTATTGACATTGGTGATATAGGTATACTCCCTTACCCAGGCATTAAAAATGTCTTACTAGTTGATGAGTTAAAGCATAATTTGATTAGCATATCTCAATTGTGTGGCAATGGATATGTAATCATTTTTGAAGCATCTAAATGAATCATTAGAAGCGCACCATCTAATGACATTATGTTTATTGGAAATAGGCAAGAAAATATTTACACATTAGATTTAAATGTTTTGCCTAATCCCCATGTTAGATGCTTGGTTGCCATGAAAAATGATTCTTGGTTGTGGCATAGAAGGCTAGGACATGCTAGCATGAGCCTCATCCAAGAAATATCTAAGAAGGACTTAGTTAAAGGATTACCTAAGATAAAATTTGATAAAGACAAACTTTATTATGCATGTCAACTAGGTAAACAAGTTAAGTCTTCATTTCATAGAATTAAGCAAGTAAGCACATCCAGAACACTTGAACTTGTGCACATGGATCTCTTTGGTCCATGTGATGTAGCTAGTCTAGGTGGAAAACTATACTGCTATGTGTTAGTTGATGATTTCGCAAGATTTACATGAGTTTTCTTTTTAGCTAAGAAAAATGAAACTTTTGACTTTTTCAAAAAAATTACTAGGAGAGTTACAAATGAGAAAGGAACTTTAATTTTGAAAATTAGAAGTGATAATGGAGGAGAATTTAAAAATGAAAAGTTTTCCGAATTTTGTGATGAATTGAGTATTGAGCATACCTTTTCTTCCCTTAGGACCCCTCAACAAAATGGGGTGATCGAGAGGAAGAATAGAACCTTACAAGAGATGGCTAGGATCATGCTTTGCGAAAATAATTTGCCCAAGTATTTTTGGGCCGAAGCCATAAATACCTCTTGTTATGTGCTTAATCGTGTTTTATTGAGACGTAAAATTAAGAAAACACCTTTTGAGCTTTGGAATGATAAAATCCCAAGTATGAGATATTTTCATGTTTTTGGATATAAATGCTTTATCTTAAACACTAAGGAGCATTTAGGAAAATTTAATTTTGAATCCGATGAAGGTATTTTCCTAGGTCCAATAATTCTAAGGCATATAGAGTATATAATCGTAGGACTATGATTGTTGAAGAATCTATGCATGTTACATTTGATGAAACTTATGATTCTTCTAGAAATGTTAAGATTGTGAATGTAGGTGAGGAACTTGAGGAACTCACATTTCATGACAAAGAGGTGGAGGATGAAGACAATGAGGAAACTCAACATAAAGAACCACCATCCTCAACTCTACCTCAAGATGAAGACGAAGAAGAGGAAGCTCTACCACCTCTCCCTAAAGGATATCGGTTGATAAGGGATCATCCAATGAATCAAGTCATTGAAGAACCATCAACGGGAGTGGTAACACGCTCTAAACTTAAAAACATTTGTCAATATGTAGCATTCATATCTCAAGTAGAGCCAAAGAACATTAAGGAAGCAATAGAAGATGAATTTTGGGTAATAGCTATGCAAGAAGAACTCAACCAATTTGTTAGAAATGAAGTATGAGACTTAGTACCTAGACCTAACGGACAAACCGTGATTGGGACTAAATGGGTGTTTAGAAATAAGTTAGATGAAGGAGGTTTAATCATTAGAAACAAAGCTAGGTTAGTGGCCCAAAGGTACAATCAAGAAGAAGGGATAGATTATAATGAAACCTATGCTCCCGTAGCTAGATTAGAAGCAATTCGAATACTTTTGGCTTATGCTAGTTTTAAAGGCTTTAAACTTTTTCAAATAGATGTTAAAAGTGCATTTTTAAATGGTTTTATCAATGAAGAAGTATATGTTGAACAATCCCCCGGATTTGAAAGTTTTGAGTTCCAAACCATATTTTTAAACTTAAAAAGGCTTTATATGGCTTAAAACAAGCCCCTGGGGTTTGGTATGAAAGGTTTTCCACGTTTTTGATTGATCAAGGCTTTAACATTGGAAAAGCCGATGTCTCCCTTTTTATAAAACACAATGAAAATGATATTTTACTTGTGCAAATTTATGTTGATGATATAATATTTGGTGCTACTAATGAATTGGTTTGTGAGTGATTTACAAAGTGTATGCAAGAAGAGTTTGAGATGAGTATGATGGGAGAACTTTCCTTCATGTTTGGTCTCCAAATCAAGCAAACCAACAAAGGAATCTTTATAAATCAAGCCAAGTACACAAAGGAGCTCATCAAAAAGTTTGGGATGAATGAAGCCAAGATAGCTTCTACACCAATGAGCACATCCATCAAGCTTGACAAAGATGAAGATGGTGTCAAAGTAGACGAAAAATGATATCGAGGTATGATTGGTAGTCTTCTTTATTTAACTACAAGTTATTCCGATATCATGTTTAGTGTTTGTGCATGTGCTAGATTTTAATCTTGTCCTAGAATGTCTCACTTAAGTGCGGTCAAACGCATATTGAGATATTTGAAGGGCACGGTTGACTTAGGACTATGGTATCCATGTAATGCATCTTTCGACTTAATCGATTTTTCAGACGCGGATTTTGCCGGGTGTAAAGTAGATAGAAAAAGCACTAGTGGGTGTTGTCAATTCCTATGAGTGAGTCTTGCCTCTTAGTTTTCAAAGAAACAAAACTCAGTTACACTTTCAACTACCGAAAGTCCTTTGGATGAAACAAACCCTTTTAGACTATGGACTTAAGTATTCTTGTATACCTATACATTGTGATAACACTAGTGCAATCAATTTAACAAAAAATCATGTTTTACACTCTAGGACTAAGCATATTGATCTAAGGCACCATTTTCTTAGGGATAATGTAGCTAAGGGAAATATATCTATGGAATTCGTATCCATCGACAAACAACTTGCAGATATATTTACAAAACCCTTAAGCGAGGAAAGCTTTACAAACTTAAGAATGCAATTAGGAATTTGTATGTTTTCTAGTGGTTAAAAGTATTCAAAACATACATGTTTTTTTAAAATTGCATGGTATCATCACACTTATGTAGTGCATTGTAATGGAGTTTTGCGACTTATTGATGATTGTCTTCTATATGGTTACATTAATAGGAAGGACTATAGTGGTAGATGATACTTGGTTTTATGGCTTTCTTGGTTTTAATGATGGAACTCATTAATTGTACCTTAGCTCTTGCCCTTTTTGATTGATGTCAAAAGGGGGAGAAAAAGTAATGTCACATTTGTGTTATGATGCATATAGATAGGAGGAGTTACAAGCAAGATATGCACATTGATAGATGGAGCATATGTTAAGTTGTGTATTCCTTAACTCAAACTCACAAATAATACTTATCGTTTTCCTTAAATTCCATGTTGTGTTTGTCATCATCAAAAAGGGGGAGATTGTTGGTTTAGGGTTCCCCCCTTAGGCTTTGATCTTCGTTTTGATGATAACAAATAAGTATTTAATATATGTGTGAAGTTTTGAATTCAGGTTGAGGTTGCGATAAACATGCAAACTTCGGTGAACTTCGCTCGAAGATACGAAAGAAAAGATCGTCAAGAAAGGCTCGGATGTAGGTTAAGTAATGATGTCGTCTCAATAATGAAACGCCAGAAACATCTTTCTGACTTTCATATCTACTCTGGCCAGAGATTCCCGAGTCGACACTTGCAGGGACACATAGAGCATTATCTCCTCTCACTAAGAGTAACTGATTCCATGTTGGTCATTCATCTACCTCTATGAATGCTTCCTCATGCCCAATAATACCCAGCACATGCCACATAGGAATAGAACCAAGGCAATAGGTCGTTACTCATAACGTAACCATGACAACCTCAGGTCCAATGACTGCTTGCACCTACTATCACCCGAGGAACATCCTATTGACACTCATGTAAGGATTCTATTTTGTGTTCCTCGTGCAGGTCCGTTCAATGAATTCATTTCCTAATGAGCACATGCACTTGTACATTAATGACGAGTTATAGGTAATTATGAGATCAATTACCCCTTATCATATAAGGCATATACCAAGTGCACTAATTTATCCGGAATCACCGATCCCCTAATTGATGATCCTACACTAGGAACATTTAGAACATTGACATTTTGGATTCTAAGTCTCACTGGCATGAACTCATCATGGACTCGGAATCAGTTGCCCGGGTTCATGGGGTTCATCACTCTTATGAATAAAGATGCAACATATTGATGAAAAAGTTACCTTATTAAGTTGATTACCCTTGACTAGTCCCTAAACACATCGACATATGATTTGCTCAAGGGCACTATTCCTTTCACTAGGTACTGCACATCAATCGTTTTAGTCTTCGGTTGGGAATCAAATGTTGTCCTTAGCCACACATAGTCATGGACGTTGATGCGTTCTCCTGAGAACTCGACAAGGTCTCCGTTGTAGGGGTGAGGTGAGACTTCAGTTAATTGCATCTTCTTGAAAGTTAAGTAGAACAATATGTTAGTCGAGCTCCCCTGGTCTACTAGGACTTTCCTGACAATAAAGTTACCTGTGTTATAGAAATAACTATTGGATGAATGACCCACACTAGAGGGGAGGGGGGTGAATAGTGTGTTATATAATCTTTAACCTAAATTTAGTTAGATTAATATTATGTTTTAGATTAATAATTGTAGGTTAATTATTTAAATTAGTCAAAATATTATAGATTAATATTAATTAATTAGTTAAAATATTAATTAGTCCGGAGTAGTCCTCAGTGGACTCGCGCCGAAATCGTCCACTTCGGACTTGCGGCGAAATCGTCAATTTCGGACTCGCGCCGGAATCGTCCACTTCGGACTCGCACCGGAATAGTCCATTTCGGACTTCCGCCGGAATCGTCCATTTTGACTCGTGTCGAAATTGTCCACTATGGACTCGAACTGACTTGAAACATTTAGAAAATAATCATCTATCCGACGAGTTGATACGTTTCACGTACGCAACGACGAGTCAGATATGATTTAGCAAAACTTTAGATTAGTTCGGGGATTGTATGTTCGTGTAAAAGAAGTAGATGATCTTTTATACGACGTACAACCCTTGAATTTTCCCTGATTGGACAATTTGGGAATATAATTATTTGTATTTCACTTACGTTTTTCTTTTAACCGTTAACTTATTCTAAATTTCGGCAGCATCTCTCTTGTTCTCCTATATGCGCCCAGATGATATGCGTATTTGGAGAACTGTAGGGAGATGCTGTCGAAATTTAGAATGAAGTTAGCAGTTAAAAGAAATACTTAGTGAAATATAAATAATATAAATCCCTAATGGAATAGGAGCATCTCACCTAAAGGCATTAACCTAAGAAATTATCGTTGATTGACAGAATCATATCGGCTGCTCGAAGTTGGATGTACCGACGTCTTGATCGTGGAGCTTTAACGAATGAGTTTCGATTAGGCGTAACTTACCTCCTAAATTTTGCCTATTCAAATCGGAAATTTGTTAGCATCAGTGACAAAATCTGATGTCCCTGCTGCATTTGCTTGAATGGATGATTTTTGGATTGGGAAACTGTCACTCTGCATTTATATAGCAAATGATTTGCACTAAGATATTTTCTATGGACTTGTCACGGGGAGTCACGTGAAGTCGGGATATCGAGCAATCCTGTCGTTCAGAGACATGGTGAATCTTCCTCTGCTAGTGTTTCTTCATCCAGTCAATCTAATCCTTATAGAACTATGATACTTGATAGTCTTGAGGGTCAATTCCACCTGAATGATAATATTGATCGGCCAATTACTGAGACGTTAGTCCCACTAGATACTACAGCGGTTGATATCACAAAAGTACAAACTGTGGTAGAGATTGAATTGCCGAATAAAGAAGCTGCAGAATTTTACGAGATCTTGAAAGCTGCCAATGAACCTTTGTATGAGAATTGTCCTAAATACACTAGGTTTTCAACAATGACGCAGCTCCTAAACATCAAGGCCGGTTGTAATATCAGCGGGGTTGCGTATGATCGGATTGTAGGATTGATTAATGGAATGCTGCCTACTGATAACAAGTTTGAGCCAAATTTTTATAAAACTAAAAAACTGATGAGAAAATTGGGGCTGGGGTACGAAAAAATACACGCGTGCCAAAATAACTACATTTTATATTATAAAGAAAATGTGCAGTTGGATAAATGCCCTGTATGTCAGCATCCTCGTTACAAGGAGAAGAAATCCGCCCGATAGAAAAATATCCCGTTTAAGGTGCTTCGGTATTTTCCACTAACACCGAGGCTTCAAAGATTATTCATGTCGGAAAAGATGGCCCCTACATGAGTTGTCATGCAAGAAGTCGTAATGATACAGTAATGACTCATCCATCCGACAGTGAAGCATGGAAATATTTAGATACATGTTATCCTTCATTTGCTAGGGATACTAGAAATATTATATTGGGATTGTGCATATATGGTTTTAATCCATTTGGAAATTCTGCAACTCCTTATTCGATTTGGCTAGTGCTGCTGACAGTTTATAATTTGCCACCATCAATGTGTATGAAAGATGAATTTATATATCTTTCGATGATTATTCCGAGTCCTAAGGGTTCGCGAAAAGAAATTGACGTGTTTCTCAGACCCTTGATAGATGAATTGAAAATATTGTGGACTGAGGGAGCTGTCACTTATGATTGTCATCGGAAGCAAAACTTCAATTTAAAGGCCACGATCTTATGGACAATCAATGATTTCCCGGCATACGACATGTTGTCCGGTTGGAGCACTCACGACCGACTCTCTTGTCTGTATTGTATGGAACACTCTAAATCAATCAGTCTTCAGAACGGATGAAAAATCTCATTCTTTGATAGTCATCGTCGATTCCTACCGGCTAACCATCAGTATCGAAGGAATCGTAATAAATTTATTAAGGGCAGAGTCGAAAGAGATGGGCCATCTCCGATGTTGTCTGGTGGACAAATATTATCACGTGTTTCAGCACTTCCAGAGATAGTATTTGGTCAGAATGAAAGAGTGTCAGGCTGTGGTCTGTTGGATGGACCTTGACATTAGAAGGGAGGGTTGAATAGTGTCAATCCCCTTTTTCAATTTCTTTTAATTTAATTTTGTCTTAGCTTAATGGAATTGTTCTTTAATGAATGATATGATCACAATAATGAAAGCAAGTAAAGAGCAATGCAAACAAACCGATTTATAGTGGTTTGGCCAACCGCCTACTCCACTACCTTGGCTCCTTACCAAGGATTTCTAACACTACTTTATAGAATGTATGTTTCCCTTTGAATACACTTGAGGACACCCTTTTCCCTCACTTGGAGAACACCTCAATCCTATTCACCTAGGCAAAACACACTTCTATAAAGTTGACCCTAAGTGTTTCCTAGCACACCTAGCAAACTATCAACTTGAAAACAAGATACAACAAAAATCAAATACAAGGAAAGAGCTAGAGAATGAAAGATTGAACCAAGCTTCTTTCCACCGTCTTCTCGTCTTCAACTTGCAACCGAAAGATGACTCAATGGATGCAGCAAGGTTGAAGCAGAAAGAGAAGCATCGCCTGAAGGAAGTTGAGACTGGGAGCAGAGAGGCGCGCACAGATGTAACTCGTATGAAGGCTTTAAGGCTCACTTTGAATGCTCAATTAAGTTTGCAAAAAGTATCTAATGAAGTTTGGTGAGGGGTATTTATAACCCCTCAGCTGAACGGCCGTTCAACGGGTGAAAAATAGACCGTTGCAGCCGTTCGGTCGCAAGGCCGATCGATCAGTCGGTCGATAGATGGATCGACCGCCAGTGCGACCGCTCGTAGCTAAGAGAGGCCGGTCGACCGACGGGTCGACTGCCAATAATTCTTCTGACATTCGGTCGACCCGTCGGTCGACCGAATGGCTACAACGAGTCGCACTTTTGAGGGTAAGTCATGATTGGTCGACCGATTGGTTGACCGCTACTTTCGGGCATTTTTTCGCCTCTGTCAGTCGACCGATTGGTCGACCGACGCAGCCGAACAAATCTGCCTTCGCCTACTTCGGTCGACCTACTGGTCGACTGAATGCTTCAGCCAATTTCTAGCGATCTTTGGTCGACCGAATAGGCTGCTGCGCCATTCTAAAGCCTCGTTCGTTCGATCGACCGGTCGACCGAACCCAGGCTGAGGATGTTTAGTTCCTTACATTTTTTACATGCCATTTGTAAGGGTTTGGTTACCAAGTTTCAACTAGGATAACCTTATATTTTAGGCTTGGGATAAACTCTCCTAAGGACATATCACATTGAATCTACTTGACTTAATCCCCGAGGCTTTCTTCCGTTTCTTCGACGATCTTTTCCGTCGTCTTGATTGAACGGATTTGGCATGCGAATCACAACCTCAACCTGAACTCAAAACTTCACACTTGGATTAAATACATGTTTGTTATCATCAAAATAAAGATCGAGACTTAAGAGAGACCCTTAAGCCAACATCAAACACATAATTGGGTGAAAATAGTATCTTTTGGGAATTGCCTTATTGGAGTTCATTACTGATTCGACATAATTTAGATGTCATGCACATTGAAAAAAATATGTTTGATAATGTTTTCAACACTTTGATGGATGTTTTCGGAAAAACTAAAGATAATGTCAAAGCCCGACATGATCTAAAAATACTTTGTAAGAGACTAGAGTTGGAGTTATAAGAGATCAACAGACGATATCTGAAATCGAAGCCCCTGTATATGTTAAATAAACAACAGATCAAAGATGTTTGTCAATAGATAAAAAAACTCAGATTACCCGATGGATATGCTTCAAACTTATCTCGATGTGTGAACGTCGATGATTGCAAAATATCAGGGATGAAGAGCCATGATTGTCATGTATTCATGCAGAGATTGTTTTCGATCGCATTCCGAGATCTTCTACCTGATAATATTTGGGGTCTGTTGACTGAATTAAGTATATTTTTTAGAAACATTTGTACAAATGTCCTTCGAGTCGAAGATATGTCAACACTTGAAAGTAATATTATTGAAATCATATGCAAGCTGGAGCAGTTTTTCCCTCCTGCATTTTTTGACTCGATGGAGCATCTATCGCTACACTTGGCATACGAGATACGGGTTGGTGGCCCCATTCAATATCGGTGGATGTACTTATTTGAAAGATACATGAATCGTCTGAAGAAAAAAGTAAAGAACACCGCAGCTGTTGAAGGATTAATCGTATATCATCCAAGAAATTTCAACATTCTGCTCATTTTACTTTGAATTGATAGTACAGACAAGATTTGATCGTCTTTCACGTAACGACGACGGGGGAGTTCGACATTCAGATGGACGTTTAAATATATTTTGTCACTCTGGTCGTGCTTTTGGTTCTCGTCCATCTCGACACTTAAGCGAGGAAGAGTATCATTTGGCACACTTGTATGTATTACTCAATTGTCCAGAGATTGAACAATTCATTGAAATATTTGACATTGAGATGATGCAAAAATATTCTATTCACAACGATCAAGAATTAGAGAGATTACAGAATCGTGATTTCCCTACATGGATTCAAGTTTACAGCAAAGATCACTGAGCTAAAATAGATGAAAGAATATTTGAGTTTGTTAGTGGACCATCGCGACTAGTGTCCGGTTATAGCGGATATTTTGTTAATGGATACAAATTTCACACGGTGTAATATGCATTTACAAAGAAGACGACGAATGCTGGGGTCTGCGTGAAAGGGACAACCTATGTTGAATGTGATATAGATTTTTATGGACTGGTGGAAGAAGTGATAGAGTTGCACTACTTTGGCTTAAAATCAGTGATCCTATTTAGATGTCATTGGTTCGATACAACAGAAAGGGGCATGAAAGTTCATCTAAAATACAAACTTGTTGAGATTAATTACAAATCAGAATTGGCAGCAAATGAGCCTTTTATATTGGCATCACAAGCCGAACAAGTATATTATGCGACGTATCCGGCTCGAAATAAAGATAGAGCAGATTGGCGTGTAGTCTGTAAGACTAAAGGTAGAGGAAAAATTGATCCGATAGCAGGAGAAAATGAGTCGATACCTGATGTGATAGATGGTTTTTATCAAGAAGATGATCCTCCTACTGTAGATCGTATTATTCCAATACTCGAGGATGCAGACACAACGTCAATTCAATTAGAAGTTGAATATGCTGATGATGACGATCATGAAATTGAGGAAGTTGGAGATGAAGAAGAGGAAGAAGAGGAAGAATTCGAAGACTATTACTCAGATGATGAGGAATAATTGTAAAGTATATATTTTTATTAAATATATCTCTACTATTTATACAATAATCTGGTTATATGTCTATTCGACAGATATGTCTGGTCGTGGTTATCGTCGCAGGAGAGCTTCGGAGTCTCCGACCGATGAGACTCCAATACTTACTCATGCTGCTGATCCTCCTATTGCTGATCCTCATGCCGATGATACTGCCGAGGCTAGTACATCCAGACGCAGGCGGCCATGCGGGCCGAACAGGTGACAGCCTCCACCAGCCGCAGAGTCACGTAGATTCATTAGCGTGATTGGGGAGCGATAATATATCATGAATTATGAATCATTAAAAATTCATTATATCATAATATAATATTAAATTTTATTTTTGTTGTGCAAGTTTGAGCAAGAAGAAGTGCCAAGGAGCATTTCTTCTACCATTCGACGTTATATGCACGGGGCATGGCCCACGTGGTCTCACATGCCCAATGAGCACGTTGATATGCTATGACGCGAGTTTGAGGCACGTATTAATTTTTTTTTATACATGCATGATGATTAATATTGGTACTGATATTATTATTTTGCAGACTCGTTATACATGGGCCGAGGACCAAAGGCCCTTCATTTACGCTGCCTGGGAGGCTATTTCTCGGGCGAGGTACAACGGGTAGCTGGGGCAGGCCTGGTCCTAGGCGATGGTCCGAGCTGGGGCCACTAATATCGCGGAGACTCGGGGATACGACCCCGATTGGATTACTCCGGATATATGGGACCAGCTAGTGGCATTATGATCGATGGATCGATGGCAGGAGGTTTCTAGGACTGCGGCAGGAAACCGCATGTTAGGGGGAGGAGCGCGTCACACTGGCGGCTCGGTTGCATTTGTTGTGCACGCGAACCGTATGGTAAGTATACCTTAATTTTAATTATATATTTTATTTGTTACTCTGTGTACTAATTAATGTATTTGTTTTGTAAATGTAGACGATGGTGTTGGACGATGGGACTCTCTAGTGACCCTCCCTGATGCTAGTGTTTGAGCGGACTCACCGTTTAGTGCATTGGACGGGGGGTACGTCGACAACCGCACTGCATACATTATGGTAAGTATATTTGTTTAAATTATTCATTATTTATTTATAATTTAAGTTTTATGAAAAATATTAAACAAAAAGTTAAACTCGAGTACGAGACCTACAGTCAGACGGTGATACAGCGCGGAGGCACCCTCGAGGACTTTGACGCAGGAGCGTGGGTCGAGGCTGCAGGTGGCTAGGACCACGATCGCGTGTTTGGTTTTGTAGATAGTGGTCATACACGAGCCGTGCTAGGCCCGCTTGGGACACCGACCCCTCCGCATGCTGGTGAGGGACCGTTCACCTCTAGGTTCTGTTCTGATCATAGTACCCGGATAAGGACACTAGAGGAGACAGTCGCGCATCAGAGTCGGATGATGACGAATATGCATGCTATGATACGTAACATCTCAGCTCGTACCGGAGCAGGCATCCCCTCGGCATCATCTGATCCATCGTCCTCGATTCAGTCCACGCCGGTGTACACCCAAGCACTCCAGACCCCGCCATATGATCCAGACCATCCTCCATCGTCATCGTGAGATTTATTATTTTGTTTGGATATTGATACTTCAAATTTGCATTTGAATAGTTTTTATACGATTGTGGATAATTATAAATATAAGTATAATTATTTTGATGTATATCTGGGTGTATTTGTGATGTGTAAATGAATGTATGTATGGGTATATGAGTGTGTGAGTTATGTATCAGATAATGTATCAATGTATTAAATGGAAATTTGGAATTTTAGATTTTTTCGATTGCAGGTTGTAGTCATCAGCAACGGCTTTCCCACGGTCGTTCGTGGGAAAGCCGTTACTAAAAGTGTATCGTAAGCCGTTGCTGATGTCATACAGCAATGGCTTAGCAACGGTCTTTCACTAACGGCGTTGCTACGGACACGCGGGCCGTTGCTAATAATTATTATCAGCAACAGAACCGGGTCCGTGGCAAACCCATTGCTGATAATATTATTAGCAACGACGCGAGCGACCGTTGCTGATCCGTTGCTAAATTATCAGGAACACGTCTTTCTACCACGGCTCCGTTGCAACGGTTGCGGCCGTTGTAAGCCGTTGCTGATGTCCATTATTCCAGTAGTACTCAAAGCTAGAGTTTTCAAGAAATGTGGCACAATCAAGCTTCGAATGGATCAAAAGATGATTCAGAAACTCTACAGAGAGTGTGGAAGATAGAGAACCCAAGTATATATAAAAAACAAGGGTTAAAAGTTGGGTTCAACGGCACTCAACGGCTCAAAAAGGAGTTGTTGGTGATTTCGGGCGATTTTGGGCTGATCCTGGGTCAATCGAACATCATCCCAGATTCAGCCGAAATTCAACATTTGTCTTTTTTAGTCTTTTTAACATTTCAATTTTTAGGGTGTCGAATTTTGATTTTGGTGGTTTCTTTTGCATCATAAAGAGGATATACATGAATTCTAAATACCATAAATCTAGACACAAACTTTTCGTCGACGTTCGCACACCGATCAACGTCCATTCGATGTTGTTGATATCATGCTAATTTTTCGACCATGGATGTTTCGCGCAACTCGACTTCAAACCTGAAATAATCATGCTCAATTCAAATACATGATATCCAAACAAAAAAAACCTAAATCTAACTCTTCTTCGACTTCCGAGCGCATCGATCAACGTTCTTTCGATTTTTCTGATTTCTCTTATTTTTCCGATCACGGACTTCGCGCGTAAGTTGACTTGGAACCTAAAATTATTTCTCGTTCAAACATTAGTTTCGAGCTTGTTATCATCAAAATCAAGATTAAGACCAAAGTTAAAAATCTTAGGCCAACAATAACAACAAGGTCATGCATATTTTTATCAATTGATTGTCTGGAATTCAGATTCGTAAAATGATATTATCGGAGTTCTG
Source organism: Canna indica (assembly GCA_034359265.1). Lineage (NCBI taxonomy): Eukaryota > Viridiplantae > Streptophyta > Magnoliopsida > Zingiberales > Cannaceae > Canna > Canna indica. The sequence continues at coordinate 22,429,946 of CP136892.1, forward strand.
GCGCAAGATGATATCATCACTGTGTCTACGTCATTCGAGTAATAGTCTACTTCTCAGCTACATTAATCAACATCATCACTATATGCTTCCCATACTTTGTTATTGTGATGATTTTCTGCATCTCGTGCTTTTAATTAAGGATGACCATAACTCACAGCTTAATTAGATATGGTACTAGGCTACTAGCCCTCGGCGACGTCTTCTTTCTTATGGTGTTACTTTTAATTGGATCTGGGTTTATTCAAATATTTTTCCTTTTACTTGTGTGCTTCTGTTGGTAATAATTAGGTTCAGTAACAAACCACTGTAATTTTTTTTCAGGTCCATAGATTCCGCGTGCTTTATTGGAAAATGTTGTTTTATTGAACAATTTAGGGTCTAACCTATTCTATAAATATTTGTAGTTTGAGAATTGCTCCTCAAATTAAGGTTCAACTATTGCATTTCACATGAAATAGTTAAATCTTCCTTACATTCTTATATATATATATATATATTTAATTTGATTCCAAATCATTTATTTTTTCCTTTAATATAGTACTAATACTATTTCACTAATGTTTTTCATAACTGAACATTTTCTTTCAATACTATTTCCGCACTCAAATGAAATATCATTAATATTATTTGTTATAGTATATTCTTATTATAGTGTTATATTTTATAGTAATATAATATTATGATATTATAATCCTAGTGTATATTGTTAATATAATATATATTAATATTATTATATTATAATAGTAGTATTATTTATTGTAATATAGTATTATTCTTAAATTACTAATATTCTAAATAATATATATTAATGTTACCATAATATTGTATTTAGGATAAATTACACTGATCTTTCCTGAAATTTAGTGAAATTACACTGATCCCCTTTATTTGTTCAAGTTACAATCATCTTCCATGAGTAATCTTTGAGTAATTTTTTTAAAGGAGGTTTGTATAATATTTTACAAAACTTAGGAAAGATTTGTGTAATCTTATTTCGTAATAGAAGAGATTTGTGTAATCTTTTATAAAACTCAGAAGAATTTAAGATAAAATTACAAATAGAAAGGAGGTCGGTGTAATTTTACTAAACCTCCGAAGAGGTCAGTGTAATTTACCATTGTATTTATAATTTTTCTAAAAGTAATGTACCTTGAACTTTTAAAATATTTTAATTACATTTTTATATACAATATGTCATATGCTAAAACATAACAATAAAATAACTATTTTATTTAATTAATATGAACCAGTTTATTATAGAACCTATAATAATGTTATTATAGAGCTTATTCCATTACAGACAACAAGGAAAAGGTAAGATGGACGTATCTAAAATAAATGTATGTTTCCTAAAAATAGTAGTAAATTTGTTTTGTCAGAAATTGAACACGAGGTCCTGTAGCTCAGTTGGTTAGAGCGTTGGTCTTATGAGCCGAAGGTCGCGGGTTCGAGCCCCGCCGGGACCATTTTTATTGTATGCTTTATTCCACTTATTTTACGAAAGATTTTTAAAATAATCTGTCTCAGTACTACTTAATTATTTGTCACTTTCATCAATATATACTACACCTTTGTTAGTAGCTATTTGAGATATTTTTATTCAAAAATAAATAGGAACAAGACTACTTAATATTTATATTTATGATTTTTTACTTCATATATACTACTTTATGTTGCGCACAAATAGAACTAGCCTTTTATATTAACAGATGTCAACTATGACTAGCACAGTTGATGACAACATCTTAGATAGTTTTTAAAAATTTAGAATTTAAACCTTAATATGATCACATATTATGACTTTTTATTTTTCTTAATTTTTTTTTATATTAACCGATGGTAGATACAATTATGACATGAACATAATTAACTTGAATTAACACGGTACAATTAATTAACGTATTCAATTTATTGTTAAGGTGAGTACAACACATTTAATATAGGGAAAAATAGTTATTTTGCCCTTGTAATGTTCAAAATGGGGTGATTTTGCCTCTGTATTTTTTTTGGCCAAATTTTATCTTTGAACTATCTGAAATGTGCGTATTTATTCTTATTTTGGATGGATATCTGACTAGGCAAATGAAACTAACGCCAGCCAATTAAAATGTGATACGTCATCAAACTCAAAGTTAGAAAAAAAATAAAAAAAATAATGTGTAATCCCATGTGGTTTACACATTAAAGACCGAAATGCTTCCTTTCCGCTGCCCATTGAGTTGCTCGACAAGGAACCCGTCTCGATCGCTATTGGTGACGATGAGCAGGCACCGACGTCGCCGTTGGAGCTCAACGAGCTCTGCGTCCATGTTGTGGACGAGGTGCTGCTCCTACGCATCGGCAGCCGACTGGAGGATGACGTGGGTCGAACCAGATAAGGCTGTCAGAGGCGACGAAGCGAGAGATCTAGCGTTCGAGTGTGCAGATGGTGCGCTCGAGAGGAGGACGTGGGTCTTGGCGATGTGGCGAACGGCCGCGATCAGCTTCTCCTCATCGTTCTCTTCCACACTCTTTATTCTTCTCCTCCCTCTGGTTTCGTGCGCAACGACTGTTACAACTGTGGAGTCGTGATTAGTGAGGGAAGAGTATGCAGCTGTTACGACTGTTATGACTGTTATGCGACTTGTACGCAGCTGAAGATTCTGACTCTGAAGGCTCTGCCAGCGACAACGAACACATTCCCGTCGCTGCTATGCTCCGCCTCGAGGAGGAGTTTCGCTCTATCCTTAACTGCCCCAATGGTGCGGCTGCCCCGCCTCCTGCTATCGGCATCTCCACCCCGCCCTCTGAAGATTCTAACTCCGAAGGCGCTGAAGGCGACAGCGAACGCATCCTTGTCGCTGCTCCCCTAGTGATGTGCTCGGGAGATGGGAAAGGGGGACGCCCCTCTAGTTGGTTGCCGACGCGCAGGACCTCGTCCACAACCTAGACACGGAGCTCGTCGAGCTCTAGCGGCGGCATTGGTGCCTGCTTGTCGTCACCAATAGTGACCGAGACGGGTTCCTCATCGATCAACTCAGTGGGCAGCGGGAAGGGAGCATTTCGGACTTTAATTTGTAAGTCACGTGGGATTACACATCAGCTTTTTTATTTTTTAAATTTTTTTGAGTTTGATGACGTGTCACGTTTTAATTGACTGGAGTTAGTTCTGTTTGCCTACTCAAGGATCTATCCAAAATAATGATAAATGCGCACATTTAGGTAGTTCAAAGGTAAAATTTGGCCCCTAAAAAATACATGGGTAAAATCACCCCATTTTGAAATGTACAGGGCAAAATAACCCCTTTTCCCTTTAATATACGTGTATTATTAGATTACGTAATTTCATCCGATGTAATTGGCCTAAATAAATTAATAGCATCACGATACAATTAACTTAATGTGTTAATAATTCGAAATCCAAATGCTACACATGTATTTTATTACGCACATAACACATGATTGCATGTATAATATATTTAATATACATGTACTGTTGGATGACACAATAATTTCATCTGATTTTTGACCGAAATAAACTATATAATGAGTATACACGACAAACTCAACATGAAAATACATGGTTATCCAATGATTTGTAATTTAAATATTTTAATAAATATAAAGTATTCCACTACAAGACAACATAGCTTCACCAACAAAATTTTTACCAACGGATATAATTTGTTGATATTATCAACAAAATTACCAACAGAGAAATAATCCGTTGGCAAATCAGCCTTTTTTTTTTCGTTTCAGCCGACTAAATTTTTTTTTCCCCCTCTCATTTCGGCCGACCACTTTAGTTTCCCCCTCTCCCACTCGTCAAAATAATTTCTCGCGCCTCTTCTTTTTCAGCCGACGCCGACAAAGCATCGTCTTCGTCTTTCTTCCCCCTCTCCCAATCATCATCCTTCTTCCCAGGCCGCCCCGACAAAGTCATTTCTTCCTTCCCCATAGTTTCCTTCCCCGCTGGTTCCCTCCCCGCCGGCTCCTTCCCCACAGTTTCCTTCCCCGTCGATTCCTTCCCCGCAGCTGATTCAAGCTAGTCATCACAGATAGCGCAGGTTCCTTCTAATTCCCCGCAGCTGATTTGAGCTTTTATTTCTTCCCTCCCCTTCTACAGGTTCCTTCCCTTCCTCGTGCCCTAATCCTCTGTTACTTTGTGGCGAAGCACAGGAAGTGCTTAGAGGAAGCGCAAGTAGTCACAAACAGCCGACCGACGAGTGAATTCCTTCCCTTCTACGGGTTTCGAGCGCTCGGTTTCCCATTCGATTGTGGAGGTTCGATTTTAGTTGCAATTTCATGATGTTCAGATGATTTTAGTCAAATATTAGAGATGCTTTTAATTTTAGTTAATGAAGGTCAAATTTTCATTAATGCTCGTCTCCGCTCTCACCATCTACCCACATTTTTTATTAATCATAAGATCTCATATAAAGATGAGATGTTTGATAATTTTTATTCTGGCATCTTTTGGCTAAGAAATAGATTCTATCCCTTGATCTAATTTAACCTGATAACACTTCATGCATTAGGTCTTCTCTTTTTAGTAACAGTTGCAAACAAAGGGCATGTATATATCATGATTAATGAAAAATAGATTAAATAGATGTAAGCAAGTAAATGAGATGTCCAAAACAAGTGACAATGTAGAATGGAAATGGTACTGCTGCACAAGCAACAATAACACTGCAAGCTATTGACGGAAAAGTGATGTCAATCCTGATGCATGTATGAACTACTCAGGCATGCATGGATATGGAGTCGTTTGATTATTTGTAAACTGGTCTAGCTCATCATATTTGTGAGTTAACTGATCAGTTTTCTCTCCATCTGTAGCCACAAGTTGGGTTACAGCAGACATAGAATAAGGTCATTCCTTCCTCCCCATGTGAGGAAGCCTGTAAACATTTCAAAATACACATCATTAACTATATAGAAATTATAAGGAGAAAGAAAGAATCTAAATCAGGAACTAGTTGTGCCGCCAGTTTTAAAATGGCAGCAAAAAAATGTCATTCTTAGTTTGAACTTGCTTGTACGTATTCAAGTTATCAGAACCAGAATTTATTTTTAAAGTATTTAGTTGATACAGTATGGAACACTTGCAAATAGGATCAGGTCAGTCAGGTCCATCTATCCATCACTAGCCATATGGTGCAAAAGAAATAAATACTACACTATATGTGCTAGAAATTTCAGACATAACAAGGCTCTATAATAAGATAGTAGAATGCATCTTGAAACTTTTTTTAGAGACTTTCAGATAGATGACCCTAGACTTTAATTGAATGGAGAAAATTGAATGAAGAAAGTTACTAGGATTTATTTTTCACTAGTTGAGTAATAAACTGCAGTTCACAGGCAAATAATTGCTTAGCTAGTTGCGTAAGTAGTCTCTAGACTGATAAAATCATTTGCTTAGCTAGTTCACTAGTTGAGTAATTAACTATTTTGAGTAATTGTTTTGAATTTTGATTGTAGATTAAATTGCTTGTTGTTAAGTGTTAATTGATTGTAGATTAAAATGTTTTCATTTTTGAATGTGGATACAACATATTGGATGTTGCTTCTTGTTAAATTGCTTGTGTGTTCTGAATTGTTCTGATGAAATTGTTCTGAAATCAAAAAATTTGGTCGGTTAACCGGACCGAACCGAAATTTTTCCGTTAATTCGGTCGGTTAACTGAAAGTTTCGGTTCGGAAAACGGTTAAGAGGTTGTGTATAAATTCGGTTCGGTTAACCGAACGGTCGGTTCGATTAATTAACCGAACCGACCGTTCCACACCCCTAGACGACGAAACTATTGGACGAGTCATGAATTGTATCGATGTGTTTTCCTGCTCATTGAACAATAGGTCGAATCGCGTAACACAAGCAAACACTTCTTGCAATCAGAAACCAATAATTGATCCGACAATGAATGCAAATTTTTTGGCAAGTCCTGCAAGTGATGATATCACTGTAGTGGACCAACCTGCTTGATAATCCTATAACAGAAACATAACACGTAAATATACATATATAAAGAGCCAAGTTTATAGGACTTAATTGGTTCAGGGCCAGTGTAACAGTGTTGCACATCACTTTCATTGCCCATGCAGTTGGAAGAGATGATAGAATAATGAGAAAAGCTATTCCTGTAATAGAGACTATGAGAGGTTTAGCTATCAAGAGCCACTTGTGACTCGTATGCTCTTTTTTGTGGTTTATTGAGCATACATGCACTTTAAAAGGCATTCATCAAGAAATATGAACTGGCCTTAATTACTAAGGAGAAAGGAAATTAATTGATGTCTCAAGACTCAAGTTCCAACCTTTTGATCGAATCCAAACCCACAAAGGTAAAACAAAGAGGGATTATGATTCTCCCTTAAGACCTATATTTAAGACCTAAACTGACAGCTTCGGCTGAAGATAATGCAGTTGAATTTTGCTTTTTAGAACACCAGCACACTGTACTTGCTCCAACTTTGGATAGATATCCAGTAGTACTTTTCCTGTCAACTATTTATCCTCCCCAATCACTATCAGAATACCCCAGCAGTTTTAGATCATTGTCTCTTCCCAAATGAAATCCATAATTACATGTCCCCTTCAAGTATCTCAAGATTCTCTTTGCTGCCTTGAAGTGTATTGCTCTGGGATCATTCATTAAACGAGATAGAACTTTCAAACCTAGGAATAATTTCATCTCACCCAAATTAATCATCTTAAAAGTCTTGAACATTATTGTTCTTGATCTCCTCTCTCATTTTTTCATTGTTACTACAATAAAGCAAGTCATCCACGTAGAGAAGAACAATTAGAATATCTCCATTTTCATCTTCTTTTGTATATAATGTGTGTTCATTCCTGCTTCTCTGGAATTTTTTTAGTAACAAAGTAACTATCAATTTTTTCATACCAGCTCCTTGGAGCTTGCTTTAGGCCATATAAGGACTTCTTTAGCCTATAGATCATTTCTTCCATTCCTTTAACCCTTTGGTTGAACTGTTGAACTACATAAATCTCTTCTTTGAGTTCTCCATTTAAGAATGCAGATTTTACATTAAGTTGAAAAATTTTCAGCCCTGAAATTTAAGAATTCACAATTTCAGCTTCATCCTAAAATATCAGCCCTGAACTTGAACTGTTAGCTAAATTTTCTTAGATGACTGAGATCTGATTTTCTTCCAATTTTTTTTAGATGACTGAGATATGGTTTTCTTCCACACCAAATTTCAGCCCTGAAATATCTAGCTTCTTTCTTCTTTGCTTAGGTATGTGACAATAAGCTACACACCCAAATTTTCTTAGATGACTGAGATCTGGTTTTCTTCCACACCAAATTTCATATGATGTTTTATCAAGCAATGTTTTGGTTGTGCTTCTATTTATAATGTATGCTGAAGTATTAAAAGCCTCTGCCCACAAGTTTTTAGGCAGCTTACTTTCCTTCAGCAGACATCTAGTCATTTCTACCAAAACTCGATTTTTTCTTTCTGCAACCCTATTCTGTTGGGGTGTATACCTTGCAGTAAGCTGATATTTTATTCCATGTTCATCACAACCACAAAAGGTTTAGAGGTGAATTCTCCTCCTCTATTAGTTCTTAGCACTTTCACTTTAGCATCAACCTCATTTTCAACTGCTGCTTTAAACCGAAGGTTCCCTTTGTATGTTGTGCATGTTAATAATTAATGTGCTTAATATTGTTGCTAGGTTGAAAAGAGTTAATCAAAATGTATACCGACCGTAGTTGGATGAAACGTCGGATAATTGGAGGAGCGTTGACTAATGAATTTATGGAAGGAGTCAAGGGATTTCTTGATTTTGCATACTCCAAAACTCAATATGTTTCTTGTGATAAAATTAGGTGTCCATGTCGACAATGTAATAATCTTTAATTTTATTATCGAGATGAGGTGGAATAACACTTATGTTCGAAGGAATTTATATCTGGCTACACACAATGGATTGCACATGGGGAATTGACAAGTGAAGAAGTCGGTGAATCCTCAAGCATTCCTCAATCAGAAAGCTTTGATGCTCCTCAAAATCCGTATAGAACTATGGTGGTGGATGCAATCGGTATTGAAGGTATTGGAGAAGAAAGACCAAATGATGAAGCTGCCAAGATTTTTGAATTACTGAATTATACAGATGAGCCATTGTGGAGTGGTTGTAAGTGTCAAAGTAGGCTATCAGCCATGTCATAGTTGCTTAATTGCAAATTTGAGTTTAACATGAGTGAAGCTTGCTATGATCGGCTGATGTTAATAATTAAAGATATGTTACCAGAAGATGCAAAGTTGGAAGAAAATTTTTACAAAACAAAGAAGATGATGAAGAAATTAGGACTTGGGTACGAGAAGATAGATGCATGTCAGAATAATTGCATGTTGTTTTATAAAGAAATAACAAATTTAACGCAGTGCTCAGTGTGTGGACATGCTCGATATAAGCCAAGACTATTAAATAATGGCAGATATAAAAATATAGCGTATAAGGTCTTACGGTATCTCCCTATAGCACCAAGACTTCAAAGGATTTTTATGTCTGAAAAAATTGCAAAACATATGATTTGGCATGCTAAGAATCGTACTTTCAACGTTGTTGCACATCATGCACATAGTGAGGCATGGAAATAATTTGATGCTCACCATCCTTCATTTGCTTCTGACCCAAGGAATGTCAGATTAGGATTGTGCACCGATGGTTTCAACCCATTCGGGCATTCTTCTATTCCCTATTCAATTTGGCCTGTGTTCATTACTGTATACAATTTGCCGTCATCTATGTGTTTGAAGGATCAGTTTATGTTCTTAAGTTTGATAATTCCTGGACCAAAGAGCCCACGTAAAGAACTTGACATATTTTTGAGGCCATTGATAGATGAACTGAACATGTTATGGTCTAATGGAATTTTGACATATGATGTCTTTAGAAAACAAAATTTTCAAATGAGAGCAGCACTTATGTGGACTATCAGCGACTTCCCTGCATATGCTATGCTATCAGGATGGAGCACACACGGGAGGTTAGCTTGTCCCTATTGTTTAGAGTGTAGCAAAGCTTTTGTTCTCGAAAATGGGAGAAAGATATCATTTTTCGATTGTCATCGTCAATTTCTCCCTCTTGGTCATCCTTATCGATGACAAAGAGATAAATTTATGAAAGGCTAAATTGAAAGAGATATTCTACCTCCACGATTATCGGGCGATGATATAAAGGCACGTGTCGATAAATTGCATGATATTCAATTTGGAAATCAATGTATTAATGCTAGAATTTCTGGATTTGGCCAACAATATAATTGGGTTAAACAAATTATCTTTTGGAGTTTACTGTATTGGCATACAAATTTAATTCGGCATAACTTAGATATGATGCATATTGAACGGAATGTATTTGAAAATATATTCAATACAGTGATGGACATCAAGGGGAAAACAAAAGACAATGTCAAGGCTAGAGCTGATTTGCCTAAGTATTGCAAGCGCCCCGAATTAGAATTAGAGCATGTTAATGGGAAAATATTGAAGCTGAGAGCCTCATTTGTGTTGAACAAAGAACAAATCAAAGCAGTATGTCAATGGGTTAAAGAATTAAAATTTCCCGATGGTTATGCTTCAAACATAAGTCGGTGTGTAAATATAGATGACTACAAATTCTATGGAATGAAAAGTCACGATTGTCATGTTTTCATGCAAAGGCTTATTCCAATTGCATTTCGTGATTTATTACCTGATCCAGTGTGGGATGCATTAACAGAGCTGAGTATATTTTTTCGGGACTTGTGTTCAAGTGTGTTGCGAATTGAGGATGTAGAACAACTTGAGTTAAACATTGTCGAGATACTATGCAAGCTTGAGAAAATATTTCCACCAAGTTTTTTTGACTCTATGGAGCATCTCCCCGTTCACTTAGCTTATGAAGCTAAAATTGGTGGTCCGGTACAATATAGATGGATGTATAGATTTGAAAGGTAACACATCTTCCTTTTTATTCTTGATTGAAATTTTTGAAAAAAAATTACATCTTAATTTCTAAGAATATTTTCAGGTATATGCTTCAATTGAAGAAAAAAGTGAAAAATCGAGCATATATCGAAGAATCAATTTGTGTAGCAGATATCATTGAGGAAATGTCTAATTTTTGTTCTTTTTACTTCGAACCAAAGGTACACACAAGGTTGAATTGATGTATTATATAAGAAATATTAATTTCTTGTTCATTTTATTCCTGGACCAAAAGGTACACACAGGGTTCAATCAAGTACCTCGAAATGATATATGATGGTGGAGTTCCAACTACCATGGGACGTCTATCTATCTTTACCTATCCTGGTTGACCTTGTGGGGCTGTTGGGCATTATAGGAGGGTCGACGAAAATGAGTATAAAGCAATTGAGCTTTACGTACTTATGAATTGTGAAGAGATCTCTCCTTTTATTGAGTACGTATAGTAGTGTTAATTATTTCGTATATTTATTTTATATTAATGTAAACTTTATAGTTTTTTAGTGAGTTTAATAATATCGTTATGCAAAGAGAACCACACTTGACTGACGCAGAGCTTGAGAAGTTACGAGATAGAGAATTTCCAAAATGGTTGAGAGACTATGTAAGTGGAATAATATAATAATTTTTGTCTCAATATGAATAATCATGACTATATTATAAATTGTTCTTTTTCTTCTTTTTGTGATAAGTTAATCATAATATTGACATGATTGATAGTCGAATTCTTGCCAATGCACAAGGCCCACAAAGATTTGTTCGATCTATGAAGGGTTATTTTGTTAATGGATATAAGTTTCACACTAAGGAATACTCACATGGAAAGAAAACAATAAACAGTGGTGTTTGTGTTAAGGGCAGTTGTTACAATGATTATGATCGTGATTACTCTGGTATCCTGATTGATATTGTACAGGTAGAATACTTTGGGGAAGGAAATTAGGTGGTGTTATTTAAATGTGAATGGTTTGATACCGAAAAAGGAGTTAGGGTACATCCTCATCATGGACTTGTTGAAATCAATCACAAGTTAAAACTTTATATTGATGCTCCTTTTGTGTTAGCCGAGCAAGCTCAACAAGTTTATTACACGAGTTACCCCTCAAAGAAAAAAAGAAAGAGTGATTGGTGGGTTGCATGCAAAATTAAAGCAAGAAATAGATATGAAGACATTGAAGAAACAGATGATAATATCCCTCCACAGATCGATGATTTTTTTCAAGAGGATGAGGTTGAAGCAGTACAACCTATTATGCCTACAACAGAGTTAGATGCATCCAATGAATTAGTTAATGTTGGAGTAGTTGATGAGGTAGATCAACATGAAGAATTTTTCTTGAGAACTCAATCACATGTCGTTGAGGAGGATGAAGAAGAAGCAATGCTGTTGACATTGAAGATGAAGATACTGAAGATGATGAAGTTGATGAGTGTTTGTCAAATGAGGAGAATGATGATTGAAAATTTTTAAACTTATATTATACTTTTCTCAAATTATCTAATATATGTGTTTAGTGGGCCCTGAGGCCTTATAGTTGAGGAGTCACTATTTGTAATTTATTTCTAATGCAGACATGACTGACTATCTAATATGTTTGAATTATTTTTATGCTAGATGTTTGAGTTCCTTCATAATTTCTACTTTCTCTAAAGGTACATAGTTCAGGTAGTGTTATTGGGTTGTAATTACTTAAAATTAATCCTTGCAGAGCTACAAGAAGTGGAAGTTGCTGTCAATTGGCCTTGCTGAAGTGGAGGAATTCCAAGTTAATTAAGGTTTGCATCTTGTCCAAAAGCAGTCATCAAATTAATATAGTAGTGTTCTATAATTTTCCTGAAGAGAATGTGGTTGGGGGATCATTTCATTCACTTAGAAATATGCCCAGGAGATCATTTCATTCACTTTAAACTTCATTGACTGAAAGTAAGGTGATCCACAATATAATTATCTGCTAATTACTGCAACCATTCTTCTATTAAACAGGTTCTTCTGAAGGATTTGCCAACACTTTGAATTAACTGTATCAAGAACTCAGGGAACCAAGGTATCATGCATAGTATCATTTTTTAAAGTCATTGACTGAATGATCTATGTCTTTAAGTCAATAACACCTTGGTAAAACTCACCCAGTAGCAGACACTAGGCTGAGATCAATTTGATGAGTTCAGGATAGAGGTTGGGCAGTTCCAGTTCTGTATTTAAGTTACTGTATAATGATCCATGAGATATCTCTTAGTTATTCTCAGTATTACCCTTCTTATAAACGATATTAGCTTATTCTTAAAGCAACTTCAATTCTACCTTGAAAATGATTCTATTAATTCATCTGTTTTGCAAAAGGGAAACTTCCTATTTTTTATGTGAATAACTAACATTAGTCTCTTGAAAATGATATTTGATTTGAGTCTCGAGGAGGTATTTTCTTTTCCTGTTTTTTATGTGAATATGTTAGTCATCAAATATTTTTTTTGCTCTTCAACTAAGTAAATTTATTGCATATTACTCTTTTTTCAGAAGTTGCTATACCAATCAATGTTGGAACCTTTTCTATGAAATTTCTATTGAATAACTAACATTACAATATTTGATGTGTGAACTGAGATTCTAGTTCCGGAGAATTTGACTTTTGAGGATGCAATATATGGTGTCAGTAAGCACTTTTGTTTGAGCCTTTATCCTTTTGTCATGTAAGTTACTAAGAAATAGAAACTAATACAAGGTATAAGCCGGCCAATCTACTCTCAAGCTGCTTAAGGTCCCATGGGCTCATGGAGTCAAGAGACTCACCCATCAAGTTCCTGGTAAACTAGGTTTTTTAGAGGCATAGGCTGGTAATAATTAAGGATGTGTAATTATTTCAGGATTATGCTTGCATGCAGTAATTAATTAATAACTGATATATACTTGTTTGTGCTTTGTATGATGTAGATTTGTAATTATTGGAGTCAAGAGACTCACCCATCAAGTTCCCGGTAAACTAACTTTTTTAGAGGCACATGCTGCTTTATATGCTATTTCATGATTATGCTTGCATGCAGTAATTAATTAATAACCGATATATACCTATTTGTGCTTTGTAATTATTGCTGTCGGAGTTTTGATGCTTCTTGCTGGTAGTACTAGAAATAGAGGATGTTGAAGTAGAGTGATGAGATTATTGTTGACTAGAGCATGATATAATCAATAGGTACATAACTTACACATGGATAATTATTTCACTCTGACCCAATGAAACCAAAGTAGCTCATGTAGTGTTCAATAATGATAATTAATATTAAACTGACCCAACCTTAATATTATTAAGAAGCTCATGTAGAAATTTTATATAACCACTTTGAGTTGCACTTTATTAGGGTTTGATTTTTAAGTTAAGAATTGAGCTTTGTAGATTGAGGAGCACATCAAGCATTAAAGAGAGAATACTGACCCCATTATCCAATCTATGTTGGACTTGGCTTTGGGATCTCATCATGGGTCGTTGCATCTCAAGGAAGATGGCTGAAATGAGATCTCCAGCAATGAGATTGGTGGTACTGCTTGCTGCCGGAGACTTCTTCTTATGGTGGCAACCTGGTGTGAGCTCATTAAAATCAAAGAGAGCACACAATCTTCTTGTAAAGAAAACAACAGAACACACTACAAGACTCCTTCAAAGCAACAACTCTACTCAAAACCTGTCCAAGGAAATAACAAAGAAGAGATAAGGATAAATGTAAACACAACTTCTCCTACACTTGCTAGGTAGTTAAGGATAAGGATTTCTAGTGACAGTTAACTCCATTAGTAAGCAATTAAATTAATGACATATGTTCAATAGTAGCTTGACAGTTAATGATAGTTAACTCCATTAGTAAGCAATTAAATTAATCTAGAGATAAGACATTAAGAATCATAAATGACAGTGAAGGTTGAGAGCATAAAGTGTTGATAGTAATCATAAAATCCAAATTAATGGCTATTAATATATATAAACCCCACTGCCTCAAAATAGATGGCAATGAATAAGGTATTTTATTCAAGTCTATAGTCTCCAGTTGATGGCAATAGATGGCCAGACACCCAATGTTCTGACATGAGGTAGCTTGGTACATATTCAAGTCTATAGTCTCCAGTTGCATAGGAATTTAACAAGTTATAAGGTATTTTATCATAATTTGAATGGCACTATATGTTTATATATCCTTCTAATCATCTTTAATTATTTATATATGCTTCAATTGTTTTATTAAGTAATGGTGAATACATGAAGTCGAGGTCGAGGTCAAGGTCGAGGACGATGGCGTCCTCCTTTGAGTCAATACCCTTCTACCACTTCTATACATTCATCATCTGAAGATACACCTGTACCACCTGTGATCATTTCTTCTGCACCCATGATACTTGAACTTGTGCCTGTGATTGATTCTTTAGCACCCATGATACCTATATCTGTACCTGTACTTGTTACACCTAATATTCCTAGTATTCCTACACCGTCAACATCGGCAGCATCGTTACCCTCACAACCTTTAGTGAATTTGCCTTTGATGTCATCAGTTCCTATTATACCATCTACGTCTATACATGACACATCTATTCCTACACAAAGTGAAGGTACTTCACATCAAAGTCGAGGAAGAGGACCAAATTAGCCTTCACAGCCGCCAGAGATACCAGATGATAGACACCTACTAATTATTGATAAGAAAAGGTATATATGTAGTCAGATATTCAAACACCATCATTTGTAAATACAAGATATTTATTAACATCATTTATAATGTGTTTATTTGTTAATATTCTTTTTTGCAGCTCCCGCGAGACCATATTTCATCAATAATTAAGGCAAATTTCACAGGTGCATGACCATATTGGTCTCAAGTACCATCGCATGTGAAGGAATTCATTTGGGACAAATTTAAGGTTTTTCCCTATAAAGCAAGTCAAATTTATTGAATGTAAGTCACAAATTTCATTGATGTCCTCAACCTAAAATTTTAATATACAGTTATTTCAGGAAGAGTTGAATGAATGATGGAATAATTCACTTATAAAGATTTTGATTGAAAATGAATTTCTTTTTAGAAGATAGATGCCCATTGATGTACATTATTATTGATGAATGTTGTACAATATGTTTTTTGATACTTGGAACAAAAGAGCAAATAGTTATATGTGGATTAGGTACATATTTCTAGTCATAGAAGCTTACCATTGGTTCACTAGCTGATGAACACCAGCATCATTTGCACAGGCATGAGCTTTGTCTAATTTCCATATCCCGTTTGTTGTTGCATCATGCCCATGAGTATTGACCATTTTATTACTTTCATACAAATTGTTTACAAGAGAATCCACATCTACATGGACAAAACTACTACTATTTATTACATAAGGACTACTGCTTACTACTACAAACTACAAATGAATAAAACTTTCTTCCTTCTGCACCAGAGCAGACCTTGCTAGGTTGTGCGCATCACTGTTCATTCCCTCTTTATATGAAACCATCCCTTGACACTGATAGAAATGACTTGATAAGCTCCAGCTTGTGGATATCAGTATAATCCCTCTTTATAATCCCTATTTATTACATCACTGTTCATTTCCCTCTTTATAATCCCTTGTGGATATCAGTATCAGGATACTGAATAGGAAGAAGCTCCAACTTATCTAGATACTGATATCAGTATCATGACTGATATAGGAATGACTAACTGTCCAAATTCTAAGAAAATAAAGTAACTAGTGAACAACAAGTATGTGGCCTGTTCTAATACCATTAACATCTATTTGGCTTGCTCATAACAAGTATGTGTCCTGCTCATAACAAGTATATTTCAAGACATACTATTCTTGACCTGAACACACCCCCTAGAAAAAGGGAGATTTACAAATAACACACGAGTAGAAACTAGAAAAATGAATAGTTAGAGTAGGAAAACAGAAAGAAAGGAACAATGTGGCTTTATAGAGGGTGTGTTCAGGTCAAGTATAGTATGTCTTGAACTTCCTGGATAATTGAAAAATTAGGAATAAACATACTAGGGTTTTATAAGATGTATGATGAGAACTCAAAATAAAATGATAGAAGTGGTCGTGCAACTTATTTAGCTCATCCCTGTGGTGCTTTTTAGCTTTACTTATCTAGATGTTTTCTCTTTGGCACAAAGTCATTAGACCAAGAAATAATGTTTTTGTACCTAGATAGGAGAGAAATTGAACATGAGCTTCCTTGTTTATCTAAATATTCCCAGCTTTCTCTTTAAAAGTGAGGAATCAGTTTATCAAGCGATGACCACATTTCGTACAGCCAAAAAATGTGGATTTTAGTTGGATTTATAATATAAATTCTAAAGACCACATCTACAACAATCTTAAATAAAATTGCACCAACTTATCAAGAAGGAAGGAAGAAGCTCTTGTGGATATCAGTATCAGGATACTGAATAGGAAGAAGCTCCAGCTTATCCTGATACTGATATCAGTATCATGACAGATATAGGAATGACTAGCTGTCCAAATTCTAAGAAAATAAAGTAACTAGGGAATAACAAGTATGTGGCATGTTCTAATACCATTAACATCTATTTGGCCTGCTCATAATAAGTATGCTGCCCATAATAAGTATGCTGCCCATAAGCTGTTCAAATACCATAGCTTGTTCTAATATCTTTGTTTATTATAAATAGTATGTTGTTATCCATTGCCTGCACAAGGAATTAAAAGAGAACCATCACCTCTCATGAGAGAAAAACAACAATAGAGAAAAAAGTATTTGATATGCAACATCATTACCTCTTCAAGGGTCATTCCATTTAGTTCATGCTCAAGGTATTTCTTAGTTATTGCAGACTCAAAGATAGAAATCCTTATGTTGATGATTTGCCTCCTGAAGTCATTTATATCTATAGTTATTACTGCTTATCCACGGCATGTCCAGCCCAGCACTTGAATTTATAGCCTTATGGGTCACAGCTCCACATGACTTACTGAAGAGAGAAACAAGTACCACAATTAGATTATTTTTGTTCTCTTCTTTTTAATTTCCAAGAAGAGAGCTACATATGTCTATACGCTCATCAGTTCCACTACCCTCATGAAGAAAAAAAATCCTTTGTGAGATGACAGTACATAAATAAGTCTTTTTTGAGACAAAATAAAGAGTATCGATCAATTTACTGGTACACAAGAAAGCTTCTTAGTAAGTTTTAGCCATAACTGCATATGACTAATATTCATAACTGCATATTCATGTATGCCTTTTCATAACTGCATAACTGCATACTAAATATTCATAATTACAAAACTGCATACTAATTTTTAGTTTTAGCCATAACTGAATATTAGTAAGTTTTAGCCATACTAATATTCATAACTGCATATGCCTTTTCCTCTCTAAAAAGATTTAGCTGAAGTAATAGAAGGTTGGCTGCATGAAACCTGCATATGCCATGATTGATTGTGTGATCATATAATTGTATCAAATTGGTACTTCTTTAGAATATTGTCAACTATCATTTCATTAACAAATTTATCTTTTTTCAGACAGTCTATCATTGGGATCCATTTAGGACAAGCGAGGTTCATGAAATATGGGATAGAACAGCTCGTCGACACTTTTTTGACAATATGTGTGATGCAAGGAATTATGCGAAAAGAAAGGCCAATACTGATGATATTAATCAAACTAATGGATTTGGCCCTCCATGGATATCTCCAGATGTGTGGAATCAACTTATTAGTGAGCATTGGGTCACGAAGAAGTGGAGGAGAAAATCCAAAGTTGCTCGTCAAAATCGTAAGAAAGAGGTAGATAGTGACGTCACACGACATACAAGTGGATCTATTTCATTTGTGGCTCATCGAAGAAAATTGGTATGATATTAATAGAATTTGTTATCCTATAAGTTTTTTAAAATATTATTAATTAAATATTATTTGTCATTTTTTGTAGGAAGAAAAGTTGAACCGACCCCCAACCCATCTTTAGTTGTTTAAGCAAACTCATAAGCGTAATAGTGGTGAGGGTGACTATATCGACAACAAATCGCAGAGTGTTGCGGTATTTATTTATTTTATATATTGCTTCTTTTTTAAAAAAAATGTAATTAACTATTTTTATAAAACATTGTACAGGAGGCTTATGAGGTATCGATCATAGAAAAGTATGGTACAGACGTAGCATCACAACCCATTTTAGATCCAGAAGAATGGATTAATGCCTCTGGACATCCATCTCATAATCGGGTTTACGGTTTTGGATGTCGAGAGGATGTTAAATCTATTATGGGGAGTTCTAGCTCAGCAGAATCTAGTACATCGGGCCATGGTCGAATGAATGATGAGTGGAATGCGATGCAGACTGAGATGACATCCATGCGATAGTATATTACTGAATTAGAAGCATCAATGCAATCACAACAATCACAAGTGCAGTCGCAAGTACAAGCATAAGTGGAAGCTCAAGTTCGGTTGATGTTAACACAACTCGACTTTCCAGTCAGCTCTTTACAATCAACAGATTCACCTTCAGCTTCCACCGCACCTCCACCTCCACCTCCACCCCCAGCTCCATCTGGGTTATGATGTTGGTTAAGATTTGTATTTGGTTGATAATGGATTTGTATTTGGTTAAGATTTGTATGTTGGTTATGATTTTGCACTACACAATTCGGTTAATGTTAGGGAAGATTTGACTTAGTATTGTTTGTATTTGTTTGATAATATACTCGATTGTAGATGCTTGGTTGTGGTTATGAAAATGACACTATTATTTGGTTATGAAATATGAATTTTTTTTCTTGACTTGTATATATATTTGTGATTAGGTAAATAAGAAATTTGATGTGTGATTATAGGTTGTATACAGAAAAATGAAAATTCATATGGGTATGAGCATTTTAATTAAAATGTATTAGAAACGAATACCTTTGTTGAATATGTCAGCGTAAACAGGGATGATATCCGTTGGTATTCCCAACGGATATTATCTACGTTGGTAATACCAACAGAGTATGATCCGTTGGTAACACCAACGAATACTGATCTGTTGGCATCACCAATAGAGTATATTTCTGTTGGTGTTACCAATGGATAATATTTTCCGTTGGTGTTACCAACGGACATTAATTACCGTTGGTAATACCTAGCATGGTCATCACCGATGTATTTACCAACCGATAATCCGTTGTTAATATATTACCAACGAATTTTTGAGTATTACCAACGGATTTAGTCCGTTGGTGATACCCTATTTTTTTGTAGTGTTCGATAGTATTGATCAAATAGTATATAAGTATACAAATTAAATCACTACTGTTGGTGAAATGACCACACTAGAGGGGGGTGAATAGTATATTAACTAATAAAATTAGCCTAAATCAGATTTTAATCATTTCTTAAATTACTTAGGCAATTCATAATTGTACGACTAAATGCGAAAGCGAGTAATAAATATAAGCAATGCAATACAGAAAGAAAATAATACTAACACAAGTATTTATAGTGGTTCGGCCCCAATGCCTACTCAACTACCTAAGAACCCCACTTAGGATTTCCAAACTAGTTTAACTAGATTAATTAGTTTTCTTACAATGAGGACTTTACACCGAAAAGTCTCCGCTCTCAAACTGAATCCACTTCCACACCTGGAAGTATCTCGCCTTCCTACCGAGAGCACTCTCCCACCTCAACCTAAGGACAACTCAACTAATCCTAGTAAACTAAATTTACACTGGTGGATTTAAGCCTTAACACCAAGGCAACCACCAACTCAATCAACGTAGCACTCTAGGTTTACATACACTCAAATACAATGAAATAAACAACAAAATATAATAATAAATGGAGCAATAAATCAAACAATAAGTTACTTAGCTCCACAACAAGATTCCTAGCTTCCTCTTGATGCCTTTGATGATGAAACAATGAAGTAAAGGCTTAATCAAGGAGATGAAAGGCTCAAGCTAGGATTTTCATAAGATTTGCTCAATGAATGCTTAGAATTGATCAAGAGATGGCTCAAGGAGATTAGAGGTGATCAACATCATGAAGGAAGTCTCTCATGGCTTCCTATTTATAAGCCATGAAGAGAAGAGAGAGCTCTCTCTTCTCAATGGGCGATTTTTTGCCCGTTACAGCCCACCGATCGCTTGTCCAGTCGATCGTCGGTCGACCGCCCGAGCGACCGGAGCATTCTGCCTGTTCTGGGTAATGTTCGGTCGACCAAAATGTCACCGGTCGATCAATCGGTCCACCGAACCTGGGCAGGGCAGTTTGGTTAGGCTGGATTTTTTGCTCGTTTGGGTTCTGTCTTTGCTGTTTCATCATTTAATAACTTTAAAATATAAATATTATATAAGGAATACCCCCCATTTGGATTCAATAAAAATATCTAAAAAATCAAAATCCTTAAGAATCAAAATCTAGTTTTTGGGATCTAGTACAAATTTCCAGAAAACAGAAATTTTCTAATCCCCGGGTCAAATAGGATATGCTAAAGGCTTTCAAAAATTCCTTAAAAATATTTCGTTATCTAGTTTTTATCTAAGGAACAATTACCACTATTTTTTGTGTCAAGAAAATGTCTAGGTCATATAGCCCTCCAAGGAGCTCCCTAGGCTTAGTGAATTTCAGGGCTATTTTTGGGTTTTCATATTTTGGGGTTCGGGATTAGTTTTTGGGTTTCTTAGCATCATCATGAGGATTTACAATTTATCTAGACACCCTAAACCTAAACTCTATCTTCCTGAAGAATCCCGAGCATCGACGAGCGTCCTTGTCGATTTCTCCAATTTTTTCGGTCGGGGACGTCGAGCGCTAACCGACTTGGAACCTAAAAGATTTCTCAATGAAACATTAGTTCCATATTTGTTATCATCAAAATCGAGATTAAGACCAAGGTTGAAAATCTTAAGCCAACAATTTCCCTCTTTTTGATGATGACAAACATCCTTAAGAAAATATATTCATTAGAGCGCAAAGGATATCAAACATGGGATTTGTCCCCCTATCAACATGCATATCTATGAAAATAAACCCCCCTATCTATATGCATGGTTTTTCTATATTTTCTTCCCTTTTTACCTATATTTTTCTTCCGCTTTTGACATCAATCAAAAAGGGCAAGAAAAGTCAATCTATTCAAAGTTGAGACTCTAAAATTAGTTTTCATGAAGCATGAAGATCTCAACTCAAGGGATGAAAACATACATACAAGCGAGACTAATCAATACATGATATCATAGAATGGTCAATATAATCTAAAACTAGAAATCATGTACTAATTCAAGTATTGATATTATACATATCGGTCAAAGTTTCAAAAATCATTTTAGAAATAAGTTTTTCTTAAATAATAAGGAGAAAGATACCAAAGATAGAATTACCATATCATACTTGACGTCTCTTTCAAAGATTTTGACGAAAATCTAAGTATCGAGAAATGAGCACTTGGGAAGAATGATACATTAATGACATTTTCGTAAATAAGTGAATCTTTCATGACCTTTCTAGATTTTATTCAAACTTTCAAAATACCAAGATATGAGCATTTAAAGCATGTATATCAAGTTTGAAGTGAAACTAATGTCATTTAATCAAGATATAAGCTTAGCACGAGTTCATTCAAAGTAGGCTTGAAAATATGAAAATGCTAAGTATCAAATTTTGCTATCTACTCATGTTTTCTCTAACTTAGGCACTTGGACATCTAACATGAGTGAATCTAAGTATACGAGTTAGGTTCGGACTGAAAATGTGGTTTCTAAGTCACTTTTTGACTTAGGTCAAAGTATACTTCAAGTTTTCAAAAATCAAATTTTTAAATTCATACAAAATCATATTTTTGACAAATTTTTTTGAAACTTTAACTAGACAAACTAGATTTTTCAAGGAATCTACAGGTTCAAGAATCAATCAAAAATCAATTTCCTATAAATTCATAAAATTCTTGAATGTCCAGGGGTATTTTCATAAATTTTAGGTATTTTTTCGAAAGTTATCATTTTTTATTCAAACTTTTCGGATATCGTTGAATGGTCATTTGAAATTCATGTGTCAAGTTTGAACTCAAAATGAATTTTCAAATTCTATTTTTCAATCGATCTCGATTTCAACCAAAAACTCATTTTTAGGATATCGTTCAAGATATTAAAATCATTTTTAGAAATGATTTCACTCAAAGAATAATGAGAACAATATTATAAATAGAATCAAAATAGTATGCACAAAATTTCATTTGAAAGATTGATATTTCAAGAGGATAGTACTTTGCATTTTTGAAATTCAACTTCAAAATTTTATTATAAATCCGATTCTTGATGAAATTTTTTGAAATTTTTACTGAATAAACTAGATTTTTCAATGAAGACGCAGTTTTAAGAATTAGTTAAAAATGATTTTTCTATATTTTTTTAGAAATAACTTAAAATGCTGAATTTTCAATGATATTTCCGTAATTTTTAGTTATTTTAAAAAAATGCTCAGTTTTCATTCAAACTTTTATGACACCACATAATGGTTATGTAAAGAGTGTATGTCAAGTTTGAAATAAAAATTATCTCCTTAAGTCAAGATATCAACCTAGCATGATTTCATTCAAAACTAAACTTGTTATCATGAGACTTGCTAAGTGTCAATCTTATAATTTACTCATGGTTTTTCAAATTTAAACTTAGATTTTTGCAAAATCAAACTCATACCTCATTCCTGAATTTTTTTCCAAACTTTTCATTTCATTTTCCATTTTCTTTTAGATAGCATACCATTAACATTCACAACTTGCAAGTAGAGTTCATTAGTAGATTTCATGAAAATAAAGCTACTAGCCAGCAACCCAAACCAAATAGCAAAAAGAAGAATCGAGTATCATATTCAAAATTCACTTTGCTAAATAGTTTGAAATCTGTTTTAAAATAAAATCAATTCATACCAAAACGAATTTTAAGAGATCACAAAAATAATAAATATGAAAATATGATCTCCAACTCTTCCTATTGGTTGAAAACCGAAAGGCCACAATGAGCCGACGATTTAGAACCACAAGGTCGCATGAGCCCATTATAGGCTACATAGGTCTCCTAAGAGACTGGAAATAAAAAATAAAAAATCATTACATAAAATAATTCGAGAGCACGAAGATCAACTAGAATTAAGAATAGTATCATATCTTCAACGAAGGTAAATAATGCAAGTTAGAAGATGATACCAGAATAGTTTTGATGCCAACTTTACCTAAGACATCAAGGTAGCTTGAAGTTGCAACCAAGGGAGGATTCATCATTCAAGTCCATGGTCAACTTCAACACATCTCTTTCCTTCAACCATGTGTGGTAGCTCCCCCTACATGAGAACAAGAAACCTTCGGTACCCAAATGACTTTGGGTCCTTAGGGGTGAGTTGGCCTAGGAATCCAAAGTGTCTTAGCAACACTTGAATTTCTTTTAAATGCACAATCATGAATAGCATGACCATATATACCATAACAAAAATAATTTCCATGAAACTTTTTCTTTTGGACATGAGGTTTAAAGGAAGAATGCTTGACATGAGAATAATGATGAACATTAAAAAAATTTCATAAGCATTTTCATTTCTAGAGTTCTTAAAGGAAGACACATATGATAAATAATTGATTTTCCTATTCAAGAATACAACCTCATTTTTCAAATCACTCATGGATTTGTGAATAGCATGCAATTGATATTTCAACATGTTATTTTCAATTTTCAATCTTTCATTCTCAATTTTGAAATCATTTTTCAAGTCATCATTCCTAAACTTCAATCTAGCTTTCAAATCCTCATTTTCATTTTAAAGTCTTTTACCTCACTTTTTAAATTCTCAATTGCATGCTAATGAGAACTAAGTCTTAAATTTTCTAGTTCATGCTCATGAGAACTAAGCCTTAAATTTTTTTTCTTTAGTTTTCTATTTTCCTTGTTCTTTTTCATAAGCAAGGCATACATCTTTTTGCATTCTTCTAGTAGTTCTTCATAAGACATATAAAGGGATTCTGAGCTACTAGAATTACTATTTTGATCATGACTAGAAGATGGTAAATATACCTCATTCTGAAGACCCATGAGGCAAAAGTTTGATGTAGCTTCATCGTCATATCTAGAAGAGGCTTCACTTGATTGAGATGTGGATGGAGAAGTACACTTCTTTTTGGATTTCTTATTTAATAGAGGATAATTCATCTTCTTGTGTCCCATCTCTTGGCAAATGAAGCACCTAAGTTTCCATTTTCGATACTGGCTTGTGCTTCTTTGGCTAGAAGTGCTTTGGGCATCAAAACCAAGATTAGTGCTAAGGGGGTGACCATTGTCATCACCACCTTTATTAGAAGTGTCAATCTCTTCGGTCTTGGCATAATCATATAGCACATTTAAAGTTGCCCAAATATCAAAAGTCGAAGTACAATGCATGACTTTTTCAAGGGTGCTATTAGGTAAGGTATACATAGCATCTCCATTAGATTGAAATATTTTCTTGTCAAGTTCACTCTAATCATGCATGTCAACCTTAGGTTCAATGTATTCTAATTTAATCATGTTATAAACATCAAAACCTCTAGTCTTTAAGTAAGTATACATTCTAGACTTCCAAAGACCAAATTCAATTCATCGAACCTAGGAGGTGTGGAAACAACCGACTCTAGTGCCATTTCAGAATCGAAACAAAGTGTAGGAGAGATAGTGAAATCTCAATATACGACCCTCTCTGATACCAATTGTTGGTGAAATGGCCACACTAGAGGGGGGTGAATAGTGCGTTAACTAATAAAATTAGCCTAAATTTGATTTTAATCATTTTTTAAATTACTTAGGCAATTCATAATTGTACGACTAAATGCGAAAGCTAGTAAAGATAAGCAATGCGATACAAAAAGAAAATAATGTTAAAACAAGTATTTATAGTGGTTCGGCCCCAATGCCTACTCCACTACCTAAGCACCCCGCTTAGGATTTCCAAACTAGTTTAACTAGATTAATTAGTTTCCTTACAATGAGGACTTTACACCGGAAAGTCTTCGCTCTCATATCGAAGGCACTTCCATACCCGGAAGTATCTCGTCTTCCTACCGAGAGCACTCTCCCACCTCAACCTAAGGATAACTCAACTAATCCTAGTAAACTAAGTTTACACCGGTGGATTTAAGCCTTAACACCAAGGCAACCACCAACTCAATCAACGTAGCACTCTAGGTTTACACACACTCAAATACAAAGAAATAAATAACAAAATACAACAATAATAGAACAATAAATCAAATAATAAGTTACTTAGCTCCACAACAAGATTCCTATATAAGGATTACCCCCCATTTGGATTCAATAAAATTATCTAAAAAATCAAAATCATTAAGAATCAAATTTTAGTTTTTGGTGTCTAGTACAAATTTCCGAAAAATGAAAATTTTCTAATCTCCCGGGTCAAATATGGGTATGCTAAAGGCTTCCAAATTTTTTTTTAAAATACCTCGTTATCTAGTTTTTACCCAAGGAACAATTATCGTTTTTTTTTGTGTCAAGAAAATGTCTAGGTCATATAGCCCTCCAAGGAGCTCCCTAGGCTTAGTGAATTTCAGGACGATTTCTGGGTTTTCATGTTTTGGGATTCGAGATTGGTTTTTGAGTTTCTTAGCATCATCATGAGGATTTACAATTTATCTAGACACCCTAAATATAAACTCTATCTTCCCGAAGAATCCCGAGCGTCGACGAGCGTCCTTGCCGGTTTCTCTATTTTTTTCGATCGGGGACGTCGAGCTCTAACCGACTTGGAACCTGAAAGATTTATCAATGAAACATTAGTTCCATGTTTGTTATCATCAAAACCGAGATTAAGACCAAGGTTGAAAACCTTAAGCCAACAACTACCAACAAAACTATCACGGAATTAAGGAAGAAGCTTAGAGTCATGCACCTAGATGAAGGAAAGATGATGAATTGAAATTGCTTGAGGAGTTAAAAGGATGCATCACCTCAAGAGTGCATCTTCCTATCATTTTGATACCCTGTGTAGTGAAAATTGGCATCAAAACTAAGTTGGTATCATCTCCTTACTTGTCTTGTTTTAAAGTAGGAGTTTATGATATATGTTTAATTTGAATTGTTTTCTTTTGCTTATGGTATGCTTTTAAAATGGTTTTTGATTTTTGATCTTTTGGATTCTTCGGAGACCTATGTGATCTATAACAGGTTTATGCGACCTTGCAATTCTAAATCATAGGCTAATCGTTAGTCTTTCGGTTTTTCAACCAATTGGAAAGTTGTAATTTTTTTAATGATTTTATATTTTGAGATCTCTTTTTAATTCCTTTTGGTATAATTTTTTATCATTTTAAAGTGAATTGAAAATTATTTGACAAAATTGGATTTTGAAAATGACATTGGACTTTCTCTTTGCTATTTAGTTTGAATGGCTTGCTAGCATCTATGTTTTCGTTATACTACTAATGAAGTTTACTTTCAAGTTATGAAAATTTTAGTGGAAGGCTATTATGAATAAAATTGAAGAAAAATGAAAATTCTTGAAAATTTATCAAGAAAAGAGGTATGAATTTCATTCTTGCTAATTCCTAGTATAGTACCTCAATATGCATATGATAATGTGTAGTCTATTCTCATGAGTTGATTTGCATGATGATTGATTAAAATTTCATGAGTAGATAGAATATTGATACTTAGTCAATTTCTTAATATATAATTGATTTTTGAATGAAATTGTGCTACTTTGATAAACTGAGTTTAAGAACTTTATTTTCAATTTAAACTTCATATACATGCTTTTAATGATCATATACATATATTGGTGTTGTGAAAGTTTTGTTGGCCTAAGATTTTTAACATCGGTCTTAATCTCGATTTTGATGATAATAAATATGGAACTAATGTTTGAGTGAGAAATATTTTTAGGTTCCAAATCGATTTGCACGCGACGTCTCCGATTGAAAAAATCGAAGAAATAGGCAAGGACGCTCTTCGACGCTCGGGATTCATTGGGAAGATTGAGTCTAGGTCTAGAGTGTCTAGAGTATATGTACATAGTCTCTATTTGATGCATAAGAACTCAAGAACTAAAACCCGAACCCCGAAATGTTGAAAACCAGAAAAATCAGAAAACAACCGAGAAATTTTTAAAGTCTAGGGAGCTCCTTGGAGGGCTACATGATTTAGACATTTTCTTGGCTCCAAAAGTCTTGGTAATTATTCCTTGTGTAGAAATATATTAAAGATTGATTTTTATGAAAAATTTCAAAATCTTTAACCTATCCATATTTGACTAGTGAGATTTTAAAATTTCTAACTTTCGTAAATTAGTACTAGAACCCAAAATTTGGATTTTGATCCAAGAAATATAGGTAAGGCTTGTGAAAAATCAGCAACAAGCCAAATTGCAAGTTATCGATCGAATGTCGGCCGATCCTCGGTCGACCGAAGTCATTTCATTACATTGATCCTGAGATCCCTAATGTGTTTCTGCCTATTTAAGTCCAACGACTCTTTTTCTAGTTGTTTCATTACGTTGATCCTGAGATCCCTAATGTGTTTCTGCCTATTTAAGTCCTGAGATCCCTATTTAAGGCATTAAGAGGAGTTAGGATTCATTGGTTGAGAGTTAATTAAGTTTGTGTGTTTTTTGTTTGTTTTTTTTTGTTTGTGTTGTTTATTATTGGGTAATTACTTGAATACATCCCGAACTTTGAACTTTGTCTCATTTGTAGCCAAATTTGAAATATTTCCAAATTGCATCCTCAACTTTGACATTGATTTCAATTTTATCCTCTCGTCATCTCTCCGTCGTCAGCTCTGTTATGGTCATGACGTGGCATGCCCACGTGGAATAAAAAAATATTTTTTAATACATCATTAAAAATAATAATTTAATTCTCATTCCACGTCACTCGTTCAGGATGTAATTTATATGAAGAAAAAAAACTACAAAGAGACTGATTAATTTCTACGTCATTCCCACCTTCGCCTTCAATGCCTCAATCTTAGACTCGTCGGGGCTCGTCATTGTATGAGTCAACTCATTTATGATTAATCACTCAATTTTATACCTTTGATATGCTTATAAAATCTCTCATTACTTTACTATGATTCCAGGTTTGCCTATGAACATGGGATCTTTGACAAAGCTTAATGGAACAAATTTTGAGGACTCGATTGATTCTATAAAGTTATTTCTTGTTGTTTTCAATAATGTTGATATTGCTCTCACTGAGAATAAGCCACCGAAACCCACAAGTGAATCTTTTGCCGCTGTAAAGGCAAAATATGATAAGTGGGCTCATTCTAACGGAGTCTGTGTAATGACTTTGAACTTTAGCATGGACAAAACCATTAAAGATAATATCACTACAACACAATTGTCCTATAGAGACACAAAATTAGAGACAAAATATATTTTTGTTTCCAAATCTTCACATTTAGAGATCAATAAACACAAAATTTGCTCATAATTAGTCTCTAAAGATCTATAGAAACAACAATAACAGAGTCACTTAATTGATTTGACTCTAAGCTACAAAAACACCAGCAACAGAGTCACTTAATTGATCTGACTCTTAAGCTATTTTTAGAGACTAATTAGGGATAAATTTTGTGTTTATTAGTCTCTAAATGTGAAGATTTAGAAATAAAAATTTAAACTGTCTCTAATTATGTGCCTCTATAGGTCGGTTGTGTTGTAGTGTATATCCTTGAGACAAACAATGCCAAAAAATTTATGATATATGTTGGTAAGAAATTTAAGAAGTTTGACAAGACAAAGAAGACATATCATCTTTCCTTATTAATGAAGACAAAGTATGATGGTATCACTGGTGTTCGTGAGTATGCAATGAAACTCACTAACTGGTACAACAAGTTGAAGTCTATGAAGGTTGAATTAGGAGAAGATTTTTTGGTATAGCAAGTGTTAGACTCTCTTTCGATTGAGTTTGATGTTCTGAAAATTTCTTATAATGCTCAAAAGGAAGAATGGTCTATTGATGAGTTGGTTTCCATCCTTACATAGGAGGAACAGTCCATGAAAACGGGCAAGACTTATACTATTCAATTCACTTCTCATAAAGCCAATGATAAGAGAAAGAAAATTTTCAAAGTAAAGAATAGTAGGCTTCAATTTAAGAAGAAAGGGAATGATAAGTTTGGACCTCCTAATCTAGCCCTTTCTTCCTAAACCTCAGTCTTCAAATGGGAACCCTCCGCTACCGCCACGGAGAGATCAAGGTAGATCATTTCCAATTATGCCATGGACTTGCTTTCCACCTCCGCTATCCGGGCAGCAGACTCGGAGACAATGACACTCAAGTGCGCAACTTCGACAACCTTCGCCACCAAGGCCCTTTCCATTTCAACCATCTTAAAACTCAAGGCCTCGAGCTGATCTCAAGAGTGCGCCTCACAATCTCTCGACGTCGACTCCCTCAACCTACCCATCAGAAGTTGAACGTGTTCCCAGTGATCCACCCCCTCATGAAAAACTAACTGATTACTGGAGCGGAGACATAAGACCGACCCTGGTCGCTGAACTCCTATGCACTAGCCACCACCTCCTTCTCCGGTGGTACAGACTCATTCCTGTGCGAGTGGATGGCTACCTAAGGAAGCAGGTTCTCGGCTGAGCACCTAGCTCTTTTCCCACACCCCGCTGGTGAGCCAAGAAAGATCGGAGAATCCGAAGATGCTGACGACCCATCCGCCTCCGCCCTAGCCCCAAAAACTCTTGGCTTCCGAAACTGCGAAGCCCTCATATATAGGCTTGAGTAAGCTATCCACCAACAGATTTTTTCCTCTCTCGCATGAGGTACTTTCTCGTACTTTTATCAGGCAGGTGAGCATGCCTGGCACCTTCAACAATGAAAACATCTCACCTTCATAACAAAAAAATGTCGGATAATTCATCCCAAGAAATTGCAGAAGAATACCTGATGGTCACAGTATTGCTGAATGGATCGTGAGGAAGACAAACCTAAAGCCAACATCGACGATATAAAAACTAAAGCAGAATACCAATGAGACTTACCAAAAGGGGTTAATGACTGAGGAAGAAAGAAACTAACTAAGAGAACACCAACAGAGCCTGCTAGGGGCGAAAGCCAAAGAATGTGAGGAAAACTCGAAAACAGGGAGGGAAAGAGTCAACTTATAGGCTGAAGAATGATAACCTCTTCATCCAACGGCCAGCAACGAGGATGAGGTTGAATATCCACCGACCAGCTCAACGATTGACGTCTCTCTAGAAATCCTCAAGATACGAGCAGACACTTTTTCCACCATGGTGTCTTTCCAAAAACGAGGAGACAAACGCCAATTAGTAATTTCCACGCAAGATGAGAAGATCCTCATTATCAAACCAACATGCTGAGTACGAAAGTCGAGAGAACATATGGATAAAAGACAAAAATATGCCGATTTGACTTACTTCGAGGCAACACGAAGAGTCGCTACGTGCCAATCAAAGATGACGCACGACCACTCACCCCGGCCCAACCTTCATAGCCACTTGTTGTGACTCGTTCACCACGGCCACCTTTTTTCTGCTCGGCTCTTACAACCGCTCACTTCAGATCGGCCCCCCATTGCCACTCGTCCATTCCGACTTCTACGGCTACTCGCCTCAATTCAGCCGCCATGGCTGATCACTCTAAGTCAACGCTCACAGCCATCCATCCAGCTCGGCCTCACTGGCCACTCAAAACAACTGTGCCTTTACAAAAGCTGAATGGAATGTGACAAACGTCTCCAGAAGCTCCCCAAACCAAAGGAATCTCTACCTAAGAGATCAATACGCAGCATTGCAGACTCTGACCGAGCTTGGGGGCTGTGGACTAGATTAGAATTATTGGGCCCGGTTGGATTAAACCCAACAGCGCCCCACTACTCATCTCAGGCCAAACCAAACGGTTCAGCCCAGGGGGATCACTTGGCCACACCCCTAGACCAGATCTTAGCCAGATCAGACGGCTCTACTCGGGGACCCCATCCGACTATACAAGGATATCTGCATCCTTTCTTATTAGGGGGGATACGTCATTACAACTCCGCCATCTCGGGGATCAACGTTAACTCATTCTGAGCAATATCCCCATGAGATTTTCAGGCGACGTCATCACCTCCGTACATGCAATAAATACAAACACGACATGCCTCAGATAACTCTAGTTCCAATTTCACTACCTCCACCAGGGAGTCCCCCCTAACTTGAGCGTCGGAGTGTCTTTTGCAGGTCTCCCCTCCCCCCGCCGGCATTGAACTAGGCAAGGAGAGACACCGAATCGAACCAGATTACTTCGATCCTCAGGCAAGAACATAAGTCTATAATTTATAGACTTTATATATATATATACACATATATATAATTATAAAAAATAAAAATAAAAATAATAAATGGGCGCCCCTCCCCTCGGATCGGGGCGGTGGTTGCCCTATGATCCCCTTCTCGCTAAGGTCGGGAAATCAATCCTGACCTCTTCAGATTAATCGAGTCGGGGGCCAATTTTTTCGGGTTAATCGGGTCGG
The DNA here is from genome assembly GCA_034359265.1 of Canna indica. Lineage (NCBI taxonomy): Eukaryota > Viridiplantae > Streptophyta > Magnoliopsida > Zingiberales > Cannaceae > Canna > Canna indica. Next base: position 22,461,452 of record CP136892.1, read on the forward strand.
GCCCTGAAATATTTTTTGGGTAGGGTCAGGTTGTGTAAAGGTTGGATATTTCGGGTTTGGGTTATTCGGGTCGGGTATATATATATATACACACACACATAAGAAGAGGGATCATGCTCGGGGTCGAAATATTCGATTTCGAACGATTTTGAGACGACACGCAGTGGATGTGATGCAGTCGTCATGTCGTCACGAGTCACGAGTGAATTAAGTTTGCGACGACTGACCACTCGATTGCAACCTGTCGTAGTTGTGGCGATAGAGCGACGTCCATTCACCACGATCACAAAATCGTCGCATCTGCGATCGTAAATTTGTGGTCGCAAAATCACCGTTGCAGATTACATAATTTCTAGTAGTACGTGTAAGTATCCAAATGTATCAAAGTTTAATTAAGAGCAAAATCATGATTTTTAATAACGAAGTAAAGAGATCCATAAGACATACAACATTATTATCATGCAAGATCTCTACAAGCTCGTCCTTTTGGTAGTAATTCCATGGCCAATATTCATAATCTCAATTTTACATGGACTCATTATGGGTCACATATGACTAGGGCTGTTCATGGGTCAAACCCGACCCAATGAACCCGAGAACCCGACCCGACCCGAACCAATCGGGTCGGGTCGGGTCGGGTTCAAATTTTTGAAACCCGATTATAATCGGGTCGGGTCCGGGTTTCAATCACTACTAGAAACTTGATCTTCAGCAACGGCTATCAGCAACGGCCGCTCAAGCCGTTGCTATTTACAACGGCATTCTTACGGCCGCCCGAGCCATTGCAGATATCTGTATATGCAACGGCGTTCTAACGGAAAACCGAGCCGTTGCGGATTATTTTAATTATCAGCAACGGCTTTCTGACGGAAAGGCGAGCCGTTGCTGATTTTTTAATCTTCAGCAACGGCTTACTAACGGATAAGTGAGCCGTTGCTAATGATAACTTATCAGCAACGGCGTTCTAACGGGCGAGTGAGCCGTTGCTGATAAGTTTATATAGGGCACGCTCTCGCGCCCGACCCTTCTTCCTCCCGCTGCTGTCGCCGCCGCTCCTGCCGACGCCTCTCGCCGCTGCTGCCGACGCCTCTCGCCGCTGCTGCCGGTATGTTGATCGGCCGGCCGGCTCTCTCTATGTTTCGGCCGAAGATGTTAAAATCCGACCGAAACCCTATTTCTAGGGTTTCGGCCGGCGGCGTGCGGCCTATGGCCGCCGCCGGACCTTCTACAGTGGCCGGACAGTGTGTCCGACCACTGTACGCCGGCGCCGGAGGGTGGACTCCGGCGCCGGAATTTATATATATATATATATATATATATATATATATATATATATATATATATATATATATATATTATTGTTTTGAAATTGTTAGTTAATTATTTTATAATTGTTAATTAATTGTTTAGATTAATTGTTTAATTTGTTAGATTAATTATTAGGGTTTAAATTAATTTCCGACGCGCGCCGGAATCGTCCACTTCGGACGCGCGCCGGAATCGTCCACTTCGGACGCGCGCCGGAATCGTCCACTTCGGACGCGCGCCGGAATCGTCCAATTCGGACTCGCGCCGGAATCGTCCACTTCGGACTCGCGCCGAAATCGTCCACTTCGGACGCGCGCCGAAATCGTCCAATATGGACTCGAACTATCTCGAAACATTTAGAAAATAATCATCCATCCGACGAGTTGATATGTTTCACGTACGCATCGACGAATCGGATATGATTTAGCAAAACCTTAGATCCGTTCGGGAATTGTATGTTCGTGTAAAAGAAGTAGATGATCTTTTATACGACGTACAATTCTTGAATTGTCCCTGATTGGACAATTTAGGAATATAGTTATTTGTACTGCACTTACGTTTTTATTTTAACTGTTAACTAATTATTTTAAAATTCGGCAACATCTCTCTTGTTCTCCGATACGCGCCCAGATGATATGCGTATTCGGAGAACTGTAGGGAGATGCTGTCGAAATTTAGAATAATTAGTTAACAGTTAAAATAAAAACGTAAGTGCAGTACGAATAACATAAATCCCGAATGGAATAGGACAATCTCACCTAAAGACATTAACCAAAGAAATTGTCATTGATTGACAGAATCATGTCAGCTGATCGAAGTTGGATGTACCGACGTCTTGATCGTGGAGCTTTAACGAATGAGTTTCGATTAGGCGTAACGTACTTCCTAAATTTCGCCTATTCGAATAGGAATTTCGTTAGCATGGGTGATCAAATCCGATGTCCGTGCCACATTTGTTCAAATGGACGATTTTTGGATCGGGAGACTGTCACTCTGCATCTATATACCAAAGGATTTGCACCAAGATATTTTCTATGGACTTATCACGGGGAGTCACGCGAAGTCGGGACGTCGAGCAATCCTGTCGTTCAGACATATGGTGAATCTTCCTCTGCTGGTGCTTCTTCATCCGGTCAATTTAATCCCTATAGAACTATGATACTTGATAGTCTTGGGGGTCAATTCCGCCTGAATGATAATGTTGATCGACCAGTTCTTCAGACATCAGTCCCACCAGATACTACAGTGGTTGATATCACAGAAGTAGGGGCTGCGGTAGAGATTGAATTACCGAATAAAGAAGCTGCAGAATTTTACGAGATGTTGAAAGCTGCCGATGAACCTTTGTATGAGAATTGTCCTAAATACACTAGGTTTTCAGCAATGACACAGCTCTTAAACATCAAGGCCGATTATAATATCAGCGGAGTTGCGTATGATCGGATTGCTGGATTGATTAATGGAATGCTGCCTACTGATAACAAGTTTGAGCCTACTTTTTATAAGACTAAAAAGCTAATGAGAAAATTGGGGCTTGGGTACGAAAAAATACACGCGTGCCAAAATAACTGCATTTTATATTATAAAGAAAATGTGCAGTTGGATAAATGCCCTGTATGTCAACACCCTCGTTACAAGGAGAAGAAATCGGTCCGACAGAAAAATATCCCGTTTAAGGTGCTTCGGTATTTTCCACTAACACCGAGGCTTCAAAGATTATTCATGTCGGAAAAGACAGCCCCCTACATGAGTTGACATGCAAGAAGTCGTGATGATACAGTAATGTCTCATCCATCTGACAGTGAAGCATGGAAACATTTGGATACATGTTATCCTTCATTTGCTATGGATACTAGAAATATCAGATTGGGATTGTGCACAGATGGTTTTAATCCGTTTGGACATTCTGCAACTCCTTATTCAGTTTGGCCAGTGCTGCTGACAGTTTATAATTTGCCACCGTTAATGTGCATGAAAGATGAATTTATTTATCTTTCGATGATTAGCGTGATTGGGGAGCGGTAATATATCATGAATTATGAATCATTACAAATTCATTATATCATAATATAATATTAAAATTTACTTTTGTTGTGCAGGTTTGAGCAAGAAGAAGTGCCGAGGAGCATTTCTTCTACTATTCGACGATACATGCACGGGGCATGACCTACGTGGTCTCACGTGCCTAGCGAGCACGTCGACATGTTATGGCGCGTGTTTGAGGCACGTATTATTATTATTTTTTACATGCATGATGATATATTAATATTGGTACTGATATTATTATTTTGCAGGCTCGCTATACATGGGCCGAGGACCAGAGGCCCTTTATTTACGCTGCCTGGGAGGCTATTTCCCGGGCAAGGTACAACGGGCAGCTGGGGCAGGCTCGGTCCCAAGCGATGGCCCGAGCTGGGACCACTAACATCGTGGAGACTCGGGGATACGGCCCCGGTTGGATTACTCCGGATATATGGGACCAGCTCGTGGGGATATGGTCGACGGATCGATGGCAGGAGGTTTCTCGGAATGCGGCTAGAAATCACATGTCGGGGGGAGCAGCGCGTCACACCGGCGGCTCTGTTGCATTTGCAGTGCACGCAAACCGTATGGTAAGTATATCTTTTAATTATATATTTTATTTATTATTATGTGTACTAATTAATGTATTTGTTTTGTAAATGTAGACGACGGTGTCGGATGACGGGAGTGTCCAGCGACCCTCCTCGATGGCGGTGTTTGAGCGGACTCACCGTCGAGCACATGGGACTGGGGAGTACATCCACAACAGCGCTGCATACATTATGGTAATTATATATTTGTTTAAATTATTCATTATATATTTATAATTTAAGTTTTATGATAAATATTAAACAAAAAATCAAACTCGAGTAGGAGACCTACAGCCAGACGGTGGTGCAGCGCGGGGGTACCCCCGAGGACTTTGACGCAGCATCGTGGGTCGAGGCCGCAGGTGGCTGGGACCATGGCCGCGTATATAGCTTCGCAGATAGTGGTCATGCGCGAGCCGTACTAGGGCCACTTGGGGCACCGACCCCTCCGGTCGCTGGTGAGCGGCCGTCCACCTCCAGATCCAGTTATGGTCATAGTAATAGGATAAGGACACTAGAGGAGACGGTCGCGCGTCAGACTGAGTTTATGGAGCGCCAGAGTCAGACGATTGCGAATATAGAAGCTATGCTACGCAACTTGTCAGGTCATCCCAAAGCAGGCATCTCTTCGGCATCATCTAATCCATCGTCCCCGAGTCAGTCCACGCCGGTGTACACTCAAGCGCTCCAGACCCCGCCATATAATCCAGACCATCCTCCATCGTGATCGTGAGATTTTTTGTTTGGATATTGAACTTGTTTAACTTATTTTGTTTGGATATTGATACTTCAATTTTGCATTTGAATTGTGTTTATACTATCGTGGATAATTATGAATATAAATATAATTGTTTTGATGTATATCTTGGTGTGTTTGTGATGTGTGAATGAATGTGTATGAGGTGTTTGTGATGTGTGAATGAATGTGTGTATGAGGGTATGGGTGTGTGAGTTATGTATCAGATAAATGTATCAATGGAAATTTGAAATTTTCAAATTTTCTGGTTGCAGGTATTTGTCATCAGCAACGGCTTTCCCACGGGCGTCCGTGGGAAAGCCGTTGCTAAAAGTGTATCGAAAGCCGTTGCTGATGACCTACAGCAACGACTTAGCGACGGAGTTTTACTAACGGTGTTGCTACGGACTCAGCGGCCGTTGCTATCAATGTTATCAGCAACGGCTCCGGGTCTGTGGCAAAACCGTTGCTGATAATATTTTTAGCGACGGCCCCGCGGCCGTTGCTGATAATGTTTTGAGCGACGGCCCGAGCGGCCGTTGCTGATCCGTTGCTAAGTCATCAGCAACGCGACTTTCTGTCACGGCGCTATTGCAACGGCTCAGCCGTTGCTGATTCTCTTCAGCAACGGCTCAGCAACGACATCAGCCGTTGCAGATGACCATTTTTCTAGTAGTGAATCTTTAAAACCCGATGACCCGAGACCCGACCCGATTACCCAAATTTTTTATAATTTTTAATTATTTTTAAAATATTTATATTTAGGACGGATAAGCGAATTCAGGGTAGGAGAATAGGAAGCGCATATCGAATAGAGGGGAGAAGCTAAATAATAAAAAATAAAAATTATTATTAAAAAATTATTCAATCCGGGTTTGAGAGATGAAAAATATTCAATCCGACCCGACCCGACCCGACCCGATTACATTCGGTCGGGTTGGGTCGATTTTTCCCTTAAACCCGATCCGACCCGACCCGTGAACACCCCTACATATGACCCTTAATTAAGTAGACCAAAAATAAATAAACTGGAAAAAAAACAAACTCAGAGACAAGTATTTTAAGTCTAAGTAGTGTGAACGCTTGAAATTAATTATTAACAAACATGTGAAAGATAAATGAGTTTGCCAAGAATAATAACAATTGATCCGGTAAAACATGTTTTACCATCCGATGATCTCAACCATTTGTATATAATTAAAGAGGAGATTTGGTGCAAGTGAAGCAAGAGATGCATGTGAAGTAAAGTAGAAAAAGTACAAGAGAAATAAGACACGAAGAGAAGAAAGAAAGACGAGGAAGAAATTGCGTGAAAAAGTAAAATAATTAGAAAAATAAGAAAAAAAAAAGTTATAAAGAAGAAGAATGTAAAAGAGCTTTATAATTATAATTAATGCGTATATTATAATATATATTAATTAAATTTATATGTTTAATATTAGTCTACCACCACCAAATTTTGATTCCCCAATTTCCAATAAATCTTTAAGTAGTGTTTGAATAGTTTGAAATGCAAGTCACCTTCATTTGCCCCAAACAACTCCAATCTACATGCATGGACTGTGAGTCTAGATTTGAATATGTACATACATATCTTTGACGTAGCCAGAGTTTTAAGGCAGTCACAGACCACCATCAGCCAACGAGAGTGGGTTGACACTTGACAGAAATCCATTAAATGCATCATCTGTGTTGTCCCCCTCAAATCTAGCAAATTGACAGGATGATGCCTATTTCTGTGCCTTGCAACTTGTTCGATATCGCAGAAAAAGAGTTCATACACATCTAACAAAGTGGAAGTGGAATATTTCCCTCTTAATTTTGCAACAATTGAACAGCACAAATCTCCAAGGAGAAACATCACAACGACGAAGAAAGCAATCAAAACTAATTAATTTGCAAGCATCACGACGATGAAGATTACAACTCAATGGCAACGAAAGCAACCAGATAACTTGGAAGAGCACAAAAAGAAAAACCAAGAGGCAAAGAAAAGAGAAGAGGAGAGAGAGAGAGAGAGAGAGAGAGAGAGAGAGAGAGAGAGAGAGAGAAGGCAATTCTGGTTCCTGTCATCACCTTCCTCTACAAAAGCAAAAAATGACATTTCTTCAGGAAGAAGTTGGAGCTTCTTCATCAATGGCGGGAAGCAGAGGGTGGTTTGTCGCAGATGCCACGGCGGTGCTCCTCCTCTTCGCCCTGAATCCGTCTTGGGATCCGGAACCCCGAGAACCCAGAGGAGGAAGCTGAGGGTTGGAGTACCGGATACATCTGGAGCTCGGCAGGTGTCGCCACGCTCCCCGCCGCCCAACCACGGGCCGAGGGTGAGTTACTGGACTGAAGGGTTCCCCTCTGAGAGCGAAGCTGGCCCGGGCCGAGAATGGAGTGTAGAGGCATCGCCTGCGGTGGTGGAAGATGGAACGCGAGTCCTCCGATGCCGACGCCACTTGTCTCCGCCACGTTCCATGGAGCCGCTATTCGCTGGCTGTGCTCGGCCCAGCCGGCCGCGGCGGCGGCGTCAAAACCAAGATGCGAGGAGCTAAGGAGTAGAGAATTGTGACTGGATTGGGAGTTGCGGAAGATGGGTTCTTGGAGGGATTGGAGGGAGAGGCGGAGATCTTGAAGGTCCGGCGATGATGTAACGGCGGAAGCAGCCGCCGCCGTTGGGAAGAAAGACTTGATGGTATCGGCAATGGCGTCGGAGTCCAACGAGGGTGGCAGAAAAGTATTACCCCCATCACCGCTGACATCGAAGCTGAAGCCAGTAGCCGGCATTGGCAGCTCACCGGAGTCCAGAGAATGAGGTTCGGCGGCGGGGGACCGGGTTGATTGAGGAGCGCAGGAGGCTGCGGCGGGCGTCCATGGGGGGAGCTCGGCGAGCTGGTCGATGGCGGTCTTGGCGTTCTGGATTAGCCAGTCGACGGCCTTGCTGGGGCGGTCGTAGCCGAGCCGGTCCTGCACGTCGTAGAACTGGATGGCGGTGTGCGCGGCGAGGCGCACTCGGCGGTCTCGGGGGCCCTTGGCGGTGCACACCTTGCTATGGCGGTCCTTCCGGCCGGTGGACCGCATAACGTGCCCCCCTTGCACCTCCACAATCTCGCCACGGGCGGCACCCCTCAGCCTCCGACCCTTCGCTTGGAGCTCCATACACTGCCGCGATATCGGCGGCGCCTGCTGCTGCTGCTGCTGGTAGTGGAGTTCGATTTGGTGGAAGCCGATGGCGCCACCGTGTTGTCTGTGGCCATCTCCCATCGACTCCGAGAATTGCGCATGTTCGTAAGACGAAGCCGTGGCAGCCAACTTCTTCTTCTTCTTCTCTTGTCTTTCCTGCTACAACTTCTGCAAGTCCGCTTCTTCTAATATTTCTTGTCTTTCCTGCTACAACTTCTGCAAGTCCATGGAGATAGAGGAAGCGAACAATAAAAGGATGGGATATGATGCTTTGTTTTCTTGGGGCGGCTAAAGCCCTAGAAAAAGGTGAGATCTGGGATCCGCCATTGGCACCTTTGCAGGAAGAGTAGAAGCACGCAAGGGCGGGTGCAGCAGCACTGTTGAAGCAGAAGAAGGGCAAGAAGACAGAGAGGCGAATTAAGAGAGGGCTTGGTTTTAAGTTTTAACTGTAAAGAAAAGGGAGAGATTTATGAGGTGAGACACTCGTTGTACAGTGTACTTGATGTCAGCAGCTACAGCGGCATGACAATAACAGAAGCAGGCGGCCAACAGCTTAAAGCTTACTACGTACTCGAGTCATAATTAATAAAGCTACTAAAATTATTTGGCACTTGCGATTGCATCGATCGTCGTCATCGCTGTCGTTGAATCTCCAGCGTGACAAATATAATGATTAGATATCACATGGAGTGAGTACACGTCGCAGAGAGAGTGGAGTGACTTGTCCAAATCCACAAGGGAATTCAGCCCTGCACTGCATGTGATGCTCCATTGCTGCTTGCTGTGACTACATTAATGATGCCCCACGTTGACAAATCCTCCATTTCTTACAACAAATATATATCTAATTTGATATACACTCGGATTCCTAATCATCATCACCAATTTATGAAAGATTAATTTTCACTTGTATACTCATAAAGTATCCTTTCTCATTTTACTGGAATTGATTTTGCCTTTTGCAGCTGCCTAAGTCAAAAAATTTCCGGTATTGAATTTGCCTTTTGTTTCCTACCGAAACAGAGCCATTTTACATTAATGTTGCTACGTACTTTTCCGTATTAATGTTACACTCGATTCGTTTATAAATCAAATACGTCCTTTGCTACTTATGTATACTCACTAAATTTTTAGCCGTCTTTAAATGTTGCTCCTTCTCCACATTAATATCTCTTCTTTTTGGACCTATCTATTTTTTTATTCGATTCAATAGAGAGATTGCAAAGATTGAATCAACTGAACATCATGATTTTTGCTAAAACGATTGATCTAATCGGTTCAACCTTATCATTATTGAGTAATTAATTTAGTAGAATTCTACAATTTTTTAATCATTGTTGAGATTCAAACCATGATTTCCAAAATAATGAAATAATTTTCTACATCCAATCTACATCTAGTTTATTAGCATTATTTAAACATAATGGTATAGATAATGTTGGCCTAAGATTATCAGTCCTGAGTCTTAATCTCGATTTTGACGATAACAAACTCGAAACTAATAATTTCATTAAAAAATAATTTCAAGTTCTAAGTCGAGTAGCACACGACGTCCTCGATTGGATGATCAGCATGAAATTGAAAACCTTCAAGAAAGACGTTGATCGTTGCTCAAAAAATATGGAAGAATTAGAGTCTTGGTTTAAGATCTAAAATCATTGTATTATCATTAGAATGCATGTTGATGATGATGAAAATCAAACTCAATGCACCGAAACCTGAACCAACCTCAAATCAAGATTGAAAATCATCCTTTAGACAATTTCGATTGAAGATTCGATCAACCGATCAGTAACCGAACATGCGACTGAAAATTGCAACGATCGAAAACACACATGCTGCATGACATTGAACTCAAGTCTTACTTCATTGTTTGGCTATCTAAACCCCTCTCATGCCCTCCTATGAACTCTTAGAACCCCTTGAGCCATCTTAACAATATCTGTGAGCTTTTAATGAGCCTTAATCTGATCTTGAATCCTTAATTTTTAATTTCTCAAGTTTCATCATCAAAAGGACTTGATTGCATCATTTGGAGCTAAGTGTTTATTGTTGTGTTTATTTGCTACATTTACATTGTAATTTGTAGTTATTCACGTGTGTTTAAATTGTGTGAAAACCTAGGTTGCTAGGTTTGAGTTTGGGTGATTACCATTGTAATTAGGTTTAGGTTTAAAGTGTCCTAAGAGTGAGGTGGGAAAGTGCTTTCAAGAGAATGGGAGACTCTTTGGTGAAATTTCCTTATTATAATTGCATTTAAATAATTTGTTTAACATTCAACTTCAAACAAAATTTGTATAGCATTTTCCTATTGTTAGGGACTTTTCAATGTGCTTGAGCAACGAAGAATCATGACGGAATATTCCCTATATATTTGTAAATATATTTTTGCATTCATATAATTTTGCCTTTCATTATAGTTCATACTTATAAAATATCTTGTGCGATCCCCGAGGGCCCACGATACGAGTTGGATGCATTTGCGACGTCATTCGGCGTTTGGTGCGTGCGCTACGGTCAAGCGGAGCAATTTTCCTGCATTCGTTATGGTCGTGGCCATAGAAAATTACCATCTCGCATGACCATAATTTTGTCATGCTCCTCGTGCATTTGGGAACCTTGGGGGTGGCACTTGGGGGTTAGGGGTCTCATGTATAATGTAGGAGAGCGTTGGCAAACAAAGCGGTTGCCTTGGGCAGAGACACACTAGCGGCCCATATGGGCGTGTGTCCAGTCGATTTTTGCCTAAGACAACTTGCGGAGCTTGTCCTACACCCGGTTTTATATTTTCTTGCGTTCATAGTCCTGTAATTATTGATTTACTTTACGCCTTCAATACCATTCAGCGAACATGGTTTTTTGGGGGCGCGAATATGGAGCGCAAGGTTGGTACGTGGACCAATGCATGCCCCGCGATGTTAAGTCAAGAAGCCCAATTCGGGATGAATTTGAGATGGTAGGCTTATCCCTTGCACGGGATGCAAGGGTGCCGTACGAGTTCTTCCGCACAAAATAATTGGCCCATTACAGTTGGTATCAAAGCAAGAATTGCAAGCCTCCAATTGAGAAAGCCCTTGATGCAGACATAGCCAACGTGCATTCCGTCTATGGTGCTTGAGTCGTTGATGCATTGAACCCAGTCGATGGACATTCTGACTGTTGTATTCGGGGAGGCAAGCATTCGATGAGCGATGCGAAGACCGTGACTTTTGTGTAGGGCAGATGGGCCCCTAAGACGCAAAGTCATTTGCATGCAGAGAAGATGTCTCTTAAGTCATGTGTGCAAAGCAGATCTCTCATAAGAGGCAAAGTGGTGCGCATAGCAAATCTCTCATAAGACGCAAAGTGGTGCGCAGAGCAGACTCTCTCAAAAGATGCAAATTCCTACGTGGAGCAGATATCTAGTAAGACGAATATTGTGCGCAAAGCAGACTCTCTCATAAGACGCGAGGATGGTGCGCAGGGCAATGTCCCCTAAGACGCAGCACAGAGTCGATGGCTCATCAGTCGCCAAGGATGGTGCGCAGGGCGATGTCCCTTAAGATTCAACACATAACAGATGGCTCATGAGTCGCCAAGTTGGTGCGCAGGGCTGATATCCCCTAAGTCGCAAGGATGGTGCGCAAGGCAAGATGGCCTTTAAGACACAAGATTTGTGCGCAACGCAGATGGCTCTTAAGACGCAAGATTGACACGTCCAAACCAAGTACTAATGAAGAATAGCTGTGGTGTGGCAGCAATGCTCTAAGTGCAGAGAGTTGGCGGACGTTGTCGCTGGATTAGAGCAAATCCCTCAAGTCATGATCCGAGGGCGCGTCGTAAGACTTGGCCCGTTGAGATGGACTCGGTGGTGGGTGCCATGACCTTGCGAGGGTGAGTGGAAGCAGCAATCAATGTAAGTCTTGGCTTATTGAAATGGGCCCAAAGGTGGCACCATGACCCTGCGGCGGCAAGTTGGAGCAGTGATCGGCTCGATGCTCTTGCTGAGGTAGAGTCAGACAAGGCGTCGATGGAGGCAATGTTCTAGCGTGGTGCGACCAAGGAAATAGTCATTACTTGGGTATTGCACAACGATACCCAAATGTTATCCGAGATGAGCATTGTTTAACGGCGCTCGTATGCTCTTCAAGTCTAGGACTTTTGATTGCCTAGCAAGATAGAGACTTGGTGAATCAAGTAGCTTCTTCTTGGAGTCCCACCAAGCGAGCATTGCTCAATGACGCTCGTTTGCTCCACAAGTCTGGGACTCTCTTTACCCAACAACAATGAGTTTGGGAATCTCAAAGTCCTTTCTTGCAACAAGAGGAGATGATGAAACTCAACAGTGTTCCAACTAGTCATTTCTTGGTGGTGGACTTCATGGCAAAACACGACATGTTACAGCCCCACTGCGGCGTGTCGTTACTCAGATGGAGTTCCCTTCGACTACTTGTGAAGAATTCACTTTAGCAATTGCAGCCTATGCAGAAAGGCGGTGCAACCGAGGCGAGTTCGACGAGGACGTCGAAGCTTGAAGTGGGGGAGGATGTTAGAGACTTTTAAAGTGCCCGAGCAACGACGAATCATGACGGAATGTTCCATACATCTTTGAAATATGTTTTCGCGTCTATGTAATTTTGCCTTTCATTATAGTTTGTATTTGTAAAATCTCTTGTGCGATCCTCGAGGGCCCACGGTACGAGTTGGATGCATTTCAAGATCATTCGGTATTAGGTGCGTGCGCTACGGCTAAGCGGATCAATTTTCTTGCATTCGTGATGGTCGTGGCCATGGAAAATTACCATCTCGCATGGCCATAATTTTGTCATGCTCCTCGAGTTTTTGGGAACATTGGGGGTGACACTTGGAGGTTAGGGTTCTCATGTATAATGTATGAGAGCGTTGGCAAACAAAGCGGTTGCCTTGGGCGAATACGCACGAGCGGCCCATATGGGCGTCCGATCAGTCGATCTTCGCCTAAGACAACTTGCGGAGCTCGTCCTACACCCGGTTTCATATTTTCTTACGTCCATAGTCCTGTAATTGTTGTTTTAATTTACGTCTTCAATACCATTCTGCCAACATGGTCTTTTGGGTGCGCGGACATCGAGCGTGAGGTTGGTACGTGGACCAACGCATGCCCCGCAATGTTAAGTCGGGAAGCCAAATTTTGGACAGATTCGGAGTGATAGGGTTATCCCTTGCACGAGATCCAAGGGTGTCGTACGAGTTCTTTCACACAAAATAATTGGCCCGTGATAGTTGGTATCAGAGCAAGACTTGCAAGCCTCCAATTGAGAAAGCCCTCGATACGGACATAGCCGACGTGCATTCCGTCTATGGCGCTCGAGTTGCTGATGCACTAAACCCAGTCGATGGACATTTCGACTATTGTATTCGGGGTGGCAAGCATTCGATAATCGATGCGAAGACTATGAATTTTGTGCAGGGCAGATGCCCCCCTAAGACGCAAAGTCATTTGCACGCAGAGAAGATGTCTCCTAAGTCGTGTGCGCAGAGCAGATCTCTCATAAGACGCAAAGTGGTGCGTAGACCATACTCTCTTTTAAGACACAAATTCCTGCGCGAAACAAATCTCTAGTAAGACGAACATTGTGCGCAAAGCAGACTCTCTCATAAAATGCGAGGATGGTGCGCAGAGCGATGCCCCTAAGACGCAATGCTGAGCCGATGTCTCGTGGGTCACCAAGTAGGGTGCGCAGGGCATATGTCCCCTAAGATTCAGCACAGAGCCAATGGCTCGTGAGTCGCAAAGGATGGTGCGCAGGGCGATGCCCCCTAAGATGCAGCACGGAGACGATGGCTCATGAGTCGCCAAGTATGGTGTGCAGTGTGTATGACCCATTAGACACAGCACAGACCAGATGGCTCGTGAGTCGCCAAGTTGGTGCGCAGGGCTGATGTCCCCTAAGTCGCAAGGTTGGTGCGCAAGGCAAGATGGCCTCTAAGATGCAAGATTTGTGCGCAAAGCAGATGGCTTGTAAGACGCAAGATTGACACATCCGAACCAAGCACTACTGAAGAACAGCTGTGGTGTGACAGCAGTGCTCTTAGTGAGGAAAGTTGGTAGATGTCGTGGCCGGATTAGAGCAAACCCCTCAATTCGTGATTCGAGGGCGCGACATAAGACTTGGCTCATTGAGATGGACTCGGTGGTGGGTGTCGTGACCCTGCGTGGGCGAGTGAAAGCAACAATCAATTTAAGTCTTGGCTTGTTGAGATGGGCCCAGAGGTGGCACCATGACCTTGCAGGGGCAAGTTGGTGCAATGATCGGCTCGATGCTCTTGCTGAGGTAGAGTCGGACAAGGTGGCAGTGGAGGCAATGTTCTAGCGTGGTGCGGCCAAGGAAATAGTCATCACTTAGGTGTTGTACAATGACACCCAAATGTTATCCGAGACGAGTGTTGTTCAACGGCGCTTGTATGTTCTTCAAGTCTTGGACTTTTCATTGCCCAGGAAGATCGAGACTTGGTGAATCAAGTAGCCTCTTCTTGGAGTCCCTCCAATCGAGCGTTGCTCAACGACGCTCGTTTGCTCAACAAGTCTAGGACTCTCATTACCTAGCAACAATGAGTTTGGGAATCTCAAAGCCATTTCTCGCAACAAGAGGAGATGATGAAACTCAACGATGTTCCAAGTAGTCATTTCTTGGTGGTGGACTTGAAGGCGAAACTCGACATGTTGCAGTCCCACTGTGGCATGTCGTTACTTAGGCGGTGTTCCCTTTGACTACTTGTGAAGAATTCACTTCAGCAATTGCAGCCTATACTAAAATTAAGGCGGTGCGGCCGAGGCGAGTTTGACAAGGGCGTCGAAGCTTGAAGTGTGGGAGGATGTTAGGGACTTTTTAATGTGCCCGAGCAATGACGAATCGTGCCGAAATGTTTCCTACATCTTTGTAAATATATTTTCTCGTCTATGTAATTTTGCCTTTCATTATAGTTCATACTTGTAAAATATTTTGTGCGATCCCCGAGGGCCTATGGTATGAGTTGGATACATTTCGAGGTCATTCGGCGTTTGGTGCGTGTGCTACAACTAAGCGGAGCAATTTTCCTGTATTCGTCGTGGTCGTGGCCATGAAAAATCACCATCTCGCATGGCCACGATCTTATCATGCTCATCGTGCTTTTGGGAACCTTGGGGGTGGCACTTGGGGGTTAGGGGTCTCATGTATAATGTAGGAGAGCGTTGGCAAACAAAGCGGTTGCCTTGGGTGGAGATGCACGAGCGGCCCATATGGGCGTGCAACCAGTCGATCTTCGCCTAAGACAACTTGTGGAGCTCGTCCTACACCCAGTTTTATGTTTTCTTGTGTCCATAGTCCTGTAATTGTTGTTTTACTTTTCGCCTTAATACCATTCGGCCAACATGGTCTTTTGGGGGCGCGAACATGGAGCGTGAGGTTGGTATGTTGACCAACGCATGCCCTGC
Organism: Canna indica; assembly: GCA_034359265.1. NCBI lineage: Eukaryota > Viridiplantae > Streptophyta > Magnoliopsida > Zingiberales > Cannaceae > Canna > Canna indica. Next base: position 22,476,711 of record CP136892.1, read on the forward strand.
GATGTTAAGTCGGAAAGCCTAATTCAGGACGAATTCAGGATGATAGCCTTATCCCTTGCACGGGATGAAAGGATATCGTACGAGTTCTTCCGCACAAAATAATTGGCCCGTGACAATTCATATCAGAGCAAGAATTGCAAGCTTCCAATTGAGAAAGCCCTCAATACGGACATAGGCAACGTGCATTCTGTCTATGGCGCTCGAGTTGCTAATGCACTGAACCCTGTCGATGGACATTTCGACTATTGTATTCGGGGAGGCAAGCATTTGATGATCGATGCGAAGACCATGACTTTTGTGCAGGGTAGATGGCCCCCTAAGATGCAAAGTCATTTGCACACAGAGAATATGTCTCTTAAGTTATGTGCGCAGAGCAGATCTCTCATAAGACGCAAAGTGGTGCGCAGAGCAAAATCTCTCATAAGACGCAAATTCCTGCGTGGAGTAGATCTATAGTAAGATGAACATTGTGCGCAAAATAGACTCTCTCATAAGACACGAGGATGGTGCGCAGGGCGATGTCCCCGAAGACGCAATGCAGAGCTGATAGCTTGTGAGTCGCCAAGTATGGTGCGCAGGGCATATGTCCCCTAAGATGCAGCGCAGAGCCGATGGCTCGTGAGTCACAAAGGATGGTGCGCAGGGCGATGCCCCCTAAGACGCAGCACAGAGATGATGGCTCGTGAGTCACCAAGTATGGTGCGCAGGGCGTATAACTCATTAGACGCAGCGCAGAGCAGATGGCTCGTGAGTCGCCAAGTTGGTGCATAGGGCTGATATCCCCTAAGTCGCAAGGTTGGTGTGCAAGGTAAGATGGCCTCTAAGATGCAAGATTTGTGCGCAAAGCATATGGCTCTTAAGGCGCAAGATTGATACATCTTAACCATGCACTAGTGAAGAACAGTTGTGGTGTAACAGCAGTGCTCTTAGTGCAGAGAGTTGGCGGACGTCTAGGCCGGATTAGAGCAAACCCCTCAAGTCGTGATCCGAGGGTGTGGCGTAAGACTTGGCTTGTTGAGATGGACTCGGTGGTGGGTGCCATGACCCTGCGTGGGCGAGTGGAAGCAACAATCAATGTAAGTCTTGACTTGTTGAGATGGGGCCAAAGGTGGCATCATGACCCTGCGGGGGCAAGTTCGAGCGGTGATCGACTCGATTCTCTTGCTGAGGTAGAGCCGAACAAGGCGGTGGTGGAGGAAATGTTCTAGCGTGGTGCGGCCAATAAATAGTCATCACTTGGGTGTTGTACAACGACACCCAGATGTTATCCGAGATGAGCGTTGTTCAACGGCGCTCGTATGCTCTTCAAGTTTGGGACTTTTCTTTGCCCAGCAAGACCGAGACTTGGTGAATCAAGTAGCCTCTTCTTAGAGTCCCTCCAAGCAAGCGTTTCTCAACGGCGCTCATTTTCTCCACAAGTCTGGGACTTTCATTACCCAGCAACAATGAGTTTGGGAATCTCAAAGCCATTTCTCGCAACAAGAGGAGATAGTGAAACTCAACGATGTTCCAAGTAGTCATTTCTTGGTGGTGGACTTCACGGCGAAACTCGACATGTTGTAGTCGCACTGCGGCGTGTCCTTACTCAGGCGGTGTTCCCTTCGACTACTTGTGAAGAATTCACTTCAGCAATTGCAACCTATGTATAAAGGCAGTGCGGTCGAGGCGAGTTCAACGAGGACGTCGAAGCTTGAAGTGGGGGAGGATGTTAGGGACTTTTTGATCTGCCCGAGAAACGACGAATCATGGCAGAATGTTCCCTACATCTTTGTAAATATATTTTCGCGTCTATGTAATTTTGCCTTTCATTATAGCTCGTACTTGTAAAATCTCTTGTGCGATCCCCGAGGGCCCACGATATGAGTTGGATGCATTTCGAGGTCATTCGGCGTTTGGTGCGTGTGCTACGGCTAAGCGGAGCAATTTTTTTGCATTTGTCATGGTCGTGGCCATGGAAAATCACTATCTCGCATGGCCACGATCTTGTCATGCTCCTCGTGCTTTTGGGAACCTTGGGGGTAGCACTTGGGGGTTAGGGGTCTCATGTATAATGTAGGAGAGCATTGGCAAACAAAGCGGTTGCCTTGGACGGAGATGCACGAGCGGCCCATATGGGCGTGCGACCAGTCGATCTTCGCCTAAGACAACTTGCGAAGCTCGTCCTACACCCAGTTTTATGTTTTCTTGCGTCCATAGTCCTGCAATTATTGTTTTACTTTACGCCTTCAATACCATTCAACCAACATGATCTTTTGGGGGCGCGGACATGGAGCGTGAGATTGGTACGTGGACCAACGCATGCCCCGCGATGTAAAGTCAGGAAGCCCAATTCAGGATAGATTCGGGATGATAGTCTTATCCCTTGCACGGGATGCAAGGGTGTCGTACGGGTTCTTCCGCCAAAACAATTGGCCTGTGACACTATGGTTGTACAAGATTCCAAGTGTGCATATCATCTCAGGACGTACATACTTGGAGAACAAGGGAAATCCTACTAGAATTTCATACTGAAATGAATTTTAAAACAAAATTTAACTTCAACTACTCAAACTGTCTAATAAGGGACAATTTAGAAATCATAAAACATACATAAGTTTTGTACTTCTTAAAGACATCAATATGATCTGTCTAATAAGGGACAATTTAGAAATCATAAAACATACATAAGTTTTGTACTTCTTAAAGACATCAATGTGATATTCCCAATGGTCGATAAGTTCATCACACTTTATCAACTCGTGAATCATAATAAGTTTTCAAATTTAAACCTAATGTTATACCGATAAATTTATGATCTAATGAAAATTAGTTTTACATTAAATGTTGGACTGGACTAGTACTTCTAGTCCAGACTGAATTAGTCCAAACAATGCTCACATTTATGAACTTGATTCGAGTCGAGCTAGACGACTTAGCGCAAGGGCTCCACTCGGCCATATAAGGACATCTACACCCTCATTAATCATGAATGATTCGTCATCACGAGCCCGACATTTTCGGGATAAGTCTCGACACATTTTGAGTAATATCCCTGCGAGATTACCAAACGATATTATTGACATTCCCTCGTCATCCTGCAATACAAACAGAGACGACACACTTCAGGTAATGGAGAGTCTTATATATATTACCTCCACCTCGATCATCCACTGACTTGAGCGTCAAACTGTCTTTTGCAGGTCCCCATCTCTCTCCCCCCCCCCACACGAGTTACACCTAACCTCCAACTGGACCGCACCACTCCGACCTTCAAGCAGGAACATTTGGGGCCCGAGTAAATCTTATATTTAGCAGCCTAGGTCGAGAAACTATCGCAGTCCCGGGAACATCACCCGGCCGGTTACGAGTGTCGCCGCTCAAAGCATGAAGAAAGCAATCACACGAAGAGGAAGATTCCAGTTTCTGTCCTTCGAGACGAGATCTCCAACATGTCTCACCTGAGAAAGGAGAAAGACCCTAGGGTCACAGAGGTTGCTAATCCTCTTCCCGTAGATTCGGGACCCTTCGTTGAACAGATCATGGCGGCATGACCACGTCGAAGCCCTACGATGGAATGGGCGACCCGACTATACACATGACAATGTTCATATCCATGATGTTCCTCAACGGAGCGATCGGCCCCATCCTGTGCAGAGCCTTCCCAACCTTCCTAGGAAAAAGCCGCACTTTTGTGGTTCTCCATTCTTCCATTGGAGTCCATATGCTCTTTCGCGAAACTCTCCCGCACCTTCACCAGATGATTCTCCTCATCCAGAATCTACTAAAAAACCGAGGACATCTTCCACTACGTCAGGCAAGGGTAACATGAGCCCCGGTTGAAACCTCGACACTTTGTAGACCAAATCGCTTTGGCAAATCCTATGGACATGATCGAATTCTAAGAAAAGGCCGCGAGTTATATAGAGATGGAGGAGTTTCGAGAGTCCAAAAAGGCTGACAGGCAAACCACCAAAGACGCTATCAAGGACAAGAAGGGTAAAAAGCTCAACACATGTGGCGAAGAAAGAGACCGTCGAGATCGAGGTCACAGTAGGAGAGGAAGATCGCCCTCTAGGCTTGTTCCTAGGTTCAACGACTACACCCCCCTCAACACCAGACAATAAACCATTCCACAGGAGGTCTACCATATGTAGCTGCTCAAACCTCCTAGCAGTCCAGAAAGGTCAAAACCTTTGACCAAAGTCGACAAGAGAAAAATGTGTGAATTCCACCGAACTTATGGACACACCATCGAAGAGTGCATAGTGCTTCGAGATCAAATCGAGCACCTGATTAGGGAAGGCTGCCTCGATCACTACATCCGACGTGACTGAAGCCACTGCTAAGATCAATGCAACCTCAGACACCAACGTCGAAGCATGCGCATGACACCACCACCCCACCGTACGATGACCAATCGAGCACATTGGGATCGATCAACCTCGAGCTGATACCCGCTGAGCCATCAAGCACATCGCGGGCAAATTCGCTGGAAAAGGCGAGATGAGTTTAGTCAAAGGGAAATCACTCCAGACCACCATGACAGTCGACGACACAACTTGCCCCAGAGGCCGCACACACCTACCTGGTAATAGCATTCTTTAACGCCGACTTTCAGAGGATTGATAAAAATTTACATGACCTTGTTATCATTTCCACAATCTCTGGTGGTTTCCTTGTTAGGAAAGTCCTGGTAGACCAAGGGATCAGCTCAGCCGACGTCTTGTTCTACCTAACACTTGAAAAATGCACATCAGCAAAAATTCACACCACCCATACCATGGAGAACTCATCGACTTCTCACGAAAGTGAGTCGACGTCAGAGGCTACTTATGGATGGCAACCACATTCGTCCCCACCGAGAACAAACACGGTGGATATACAATTCCTCGTCGTCCAATGTTCAAGCCCTTACTGCATGACCTTGGGCCGATCATCGCTGAATAGTTTAGGAGCCGTAGTATCGACTCTTTATCTCACCATCAAATTTCCTATCCCCAAGACAGAAGTATAGTCTTGGAGCCTTGGTATCGACTCCCCACCTAGCCATCAAGTTCCCCATCCCTAAGACAAAAGTATGAGTGGTACATGCGGACCAAAAGGAGGCCCGCGCTTGTTATAATGAATGCTTGAAACTCAGACCAATTGTACCAGAGGAAATACAAGGCACCATGCCTTCACCAGCTGTATTAGTTCTCCATACGGAACACTAGCATCGAATTTGAGAATTGGACCCCAGAGGATATGTCCAAGAGAAACCCTAACCCGCTGATGACCTAAAACCTATACAGGTCGAGGCCTCCCCCTAACAGGTAACATATACGTGAGCGCACCTCCTTATCGAGCTCGACTCAGCGCTCTAGTCAGAGACAATGTCGACCTCTTTGCATGGACACCACCCGACATGCCAGGGATAGACCCTCAAGTTATTTGCCATAGATTGGCCATCGACCCACGAGTAAAACCTGTAGCCCAAGAAAGGAGAAAGCTCGGAACTAAGCGCCAGCAAGCATCCCTCGAGAAAATTGGAAAGCTTTTAAAGGCACGTATGAGAGAAATCAGATTCAACACATGGCTTGCAAATGTCGCGATGGTCAAGAAACATTCATGAAAGTGGTGGATGGGCGTCGATTTTACTGACCTCAATAAAGTATGTCCAAAGAACTCCTATCCACTACCGAGCATAGACAAACTTGTCGACGACTCCTTAGGTTACCAATACCTAAGTTTTATGGATGACTATTCAGGTTAAAATCAGATCCGGATGCACTTGGAAGATAAAGATAAGATATCCTTCATCACTAAACACGTCAATTTTTGCTATAAAGTGATGCCTTTCGTGTTATGTCCGGGTTAAAAAAATAAAATAAAATAATAATAATAATAATAATAATAATAATAATAATAATAATAATAATAATAATAATAATAATAATAATAATAGACAAACTTGTCGACGACTCCTTAGGTTACCAATACCTAAGTTTTATGGATGACTATTCAGGTTAAAATCAGATCCGGATGCACTTGGAAGATAAAGATAAGATATCCTTCATCACTAAACACGTCAATTTTTGCTATAAAGTGATGCCTTTCGTGTTATGTCCGGGTTAAAAAAATAAAATAAAATATAATAATAATAATAATAATAATAATAATAATAATAATAATAATAATAATAATAATAATAATAATAATAATAATAATAATAATAATAATAATAATAATAATAATAATAATAATAATAATAATAATAATAATAATGGGTGTAGAGGTGGCAGGTGAGGGTGAGGTGTTGTTGAGGGGTTTTAAGAGAGGGAAGCGGTGAGCGAGAGGTTGAGAAGAGGAGGATGGAGATGCTGCAGGTGGAGAAGTCGGCGTGTGTCTCCGGTGGAGCTCGTTGTCGTCGGAGTCGCGGGATCGAGGTAGGAGATCTCACCCTTCTCCTTTGCTTTCGTGTTTATTTTCCGATGACGACAACGAAGGACGAGGTCGTGCTGAGGAGCCGTGCCGGGTTGGCGGCGGGCTAGTCGTGCTTGGTGGTGGCTTTCCCGACCACTGCTCGGCCGCCAATGGGTTGGATCGGGCCAAGAGGTCGATGAGAGGGCAGAGAGGTTGGCGTGTGGGTCGCTGACGATGGGCGAGAGGGAGAGAGGAGGGGGTCTGCGGGTGAAAGGAGAGGAGCAAGAGACCGGGAGCAGTGGAGAGAGAGAGAGAGAGAGAGAGAGAGAGAGAGAGAGAGAGAGAGAGAGAGAGAGAGAGAGAGAGAGATTGGGTGTCCCACCGACGTCGAGAGCCGCATGAGAGGTCGGTGAGGCCGGGAGGGCTGGTCGGGGTGATCGTCGGCGGCTGGAAGGTCGGCCGACGTGGGTTCGAGCGGAGCAGGGGAGGTAGCGTCGGGGCCGGGGGGTCGGGCGAGGGGTGAGGGGAGAGGGAGACGAGTGAGGGAGAGAGACATTTATTTAATTTAATAAATAGAGTGTTTAGGGAAGATAGCTGTATCGTATGAAATGAGGTTAATTTGTAGATTATTATGATATTTTTATAGTTGATTGTAGAGTCGTCGGATCGAGTTGAGGTGAATATCAAAGTTATAATTTTTCGCATGCTGAACGCGATGGTCATGTCGGATTTCAGATTGGGGATCATTTAGTATGATTTTTATATTTTTCGGTGTATAGTAAGTGAGTGATAGTTGTGTTTGAAATTATATTATTTGGTGGGTCCCGAGTTGTCAGTTGAAGTTGAGGTGAATAGAAATCTTGATCATTTTTGTGTGCTGAACGCGATGGTGGGGTTGGTTTTCTGAGAAAATATTGTTAGGATGTTCTTTCAGTTGGTTAGTGGTTGAGATTATCGAGGTGTTTAAATAATATTAAATTATTAGTCTGAGAATTTAGTTGATTGATGGGTGTGAAATAATTATGGTTTGGAGAGTGGGTCGAGCATGGGTATTTGGAGAGTGGGTTGAGCATGGGTGTTTGGAGAGTGGGTTAAACATGGATTGAGCCTGCAAGTCTGTTGTTCCTTGTATGTTGTTGATTTGTCGTCAGAGATAAATTACGAAAATACCCTTGCTTCCATTGTTTGATTTGCTTCTTAAAATTTATTGAACTCCTGTTGCACATTATTGTTGGACATGCCATGTATAGAAATTGCATGTGTTGCATTTTATTATTGTTTATTGGTGTTTATTCTTGATCATAGTATTTTATACTAATCCTATAGTGCATTGGATTAGTCATTGTGTGCATAATATCATGTTGTTATATTGTTGATCATGATATTTTGTTATTATCATGTTGTTCATGTTGTAATCACTTGGCATTGTTGCTATATTGTTGATCATGGTGATATACCTTGTTGCACACTTGGAGTCGAGTTGCATGGTTATTGTCGATCTGGAGCTACGGCCTTGGAGATGACTTCAGTCCAGGACCATTTTATTACGGTGCCCTCTAGACATGGGTGAGGGTATGAATATTGACTAGTCACTTTGGGCACCTTCGGGTGTGCGGATGTCGGATACGACGCCCGTCGGGCTACCTGCTGGATGGGGTAGTCGCTTCACCGTTGGAGCGGACGGTTGATGCCACTCTACGGGTGGTAGAGTGTGGGATTTTTACCCAATGGTCCACACGCTCGATGATTCAGTTGATGTTGTTTAGGAGTAGGTGAGGAGTATTTGTTGTGTTTATTGCCTTTGACTGCATCTTAGGCTATGTTGTTATGCATTGTTGAGTTAACACTTGATGCTTGTTAATCATATTGTGATTCTCCTATTCAGCACCTGCTGATCTCCGTTGTTTTTGCTTCAGACTTGAAGGGGTGAGCGGTCGATCTGTAGATCGAGGTGTTGATAGTTTTTAGACAGCTAGTAGCAGTCGTAGATGTGGAGCTCTGATGGCGACTGCTTTTGTATTTTGGTTTGCTTTGTCGTCCTATAGCTCTTGATATTGATATTGTTATTTTGGAGCTGTAATATGTAGAACTATTTGATATTTTGTAAATCTTGTATTTGATCGGATTCTTTCTTATCGTATGTATTGCTGGACTTTTCGATCATGATTATTGGTTTTTTATATTGTTTTGTTTTATTTTATGTTGATTCATGGCTTTTCCTCCGCTGCACGGTGTTCGAGTCGCCGTCACGTCTCGGGTCGGGGACGGGGTGCGACATTTCGGGCTCAACAATGTAGGAGCTATGTATCAATGCCTAATGAATAAAGTCTTCGTTGCTGGTAGACTTCGTTGCTGAATTCACCGACCAAGAGGATATCCCCAATCATATCAAAACTTGGACGTTGTTCGTGGACGACGCCTCCAACGAGAAAGGAAGTAGAGCAGACGTCATTCTCAAGAATATCCAGGGAATCGCCCTAGAGCAATCCCTTCAGTTCCAATTCAAAGCCAACAACAGTCAGGCAAAATATGAAGCTAGTACGTGAAAGCCCGAAAAGTGATCGTGAAATGTGATTCACAGCTTGTGATAAGGAAAATTAATGACACTTTTCAAGCAAGGGACCCCTCCCTCGAAAGGTACCTCTCACTAGTACATTCTTCAATCACCAACTTCGATAGTTGTGTGATCTAGCGCACACATCGGGAAGAAAATACTTGAGCTGACCTGTTATCCAAGCTTGACAGCACCAGGAAACCTCAAAACAACATGTCGATCATCCAACAAATCCTCGGACAACCAAGCATCCAACTGGTGGATACCCCGGTCGAAGTCCGAACAATCGAACAAAGAACAAACCGGTGGACTTAGTACATAACATACCTCAAATGAGGGGAAGTTCCGAAGAACACCCCCAACATAGGCAAATTCAGGAGGATGACAAGCTACTACACTCTCCTCGATGATTAGCTCTACAAAAGATGATATTCTCGGTCGCTCCTCAAATGCATCAGCCAACCGCAAATAGACACTATTTTGAAAGAAGTCCATGACAACATATATGGCAATAACATTGGAGGAAGATCCTTGGTAGCTATGTTCATCTGGGCTGGATATTTCTGGCCGACCATGAAAATTGATTGTAGCTCCTATGTAAAAAGGTGCGATAAAGGCCAGAGATTCTTCAAAGTTTCACAATAGCATCCCGAGTCACTCCACAACGGGGAAGTCAACTGGTTGTTCCATAAGTGGGGCATCAACCTCCTCGGCTATTTTCCTCAAGTGGCAGGACAGATCAGATACTTGGTAGTGGAGATTGAGTACGACCAAATGGATAGAGGTTGAACCCCTATCCTCAATTGCGATCGTGAAGGTCCGAAAGTTCATATGGGAGAACATCATTTATAGGTACGACATACCTCGCGAGCTCGTTAGTAATAACAAAACACAATTCACAGATCTGCGATTTCGAGAATTCTACTCGAACCTCGGTATTTAACCGCTCTTCTCATCTGTAGATAACCCACAAACAAATGCCCTGGCTGAAGCGGCCAATAAAGTAATCCTTATATGACTCAAAAAGAAGCTCAACCAAGTCAAAGGACATTGGGTCGAGGAACTGCCCGAAGTGCTTTGGAGCTACAACACAACTGTTCAGTCTTCTGCCCTGCAAACTCCTTATAGGCTTGCCTACGGGGCAGAGACCATGGTCCCAATTGAGGTCGTAGAGCTTAGCCTCGGCAGAATTACTTTTGAGGAGCAAACCAACTTGGAAACTTGAAGAGCCGAGGTTGACCTCATCGAAGATGAAAGAGAACTCGCCAGGATGAGAGAAAATGCTATGGAGCTAAGAATAGCCCAAAAATACAACAAGCATGTCAAGTTGAGGAGCTTCACGGAAGGAGACATGGTCCTTCAAAAGATCGATCCTTGGAGAAAGCCAACTGGAGAAGGGAGGATGGTCTCAAACTGGGAAGGCCCTTATAGGATCACAGAGGTTACCAGGAAAGGCACCTACAGAATCGTTGAACTTTCCAGACGAGAACTCCAATGATCGAGGAATACGACCTCCTTGTGGGCCTACTATAGCTAAGTTCTCCCCATAAATCTTAAGTGGTTGGTGTACTCTTTTTCCTTCATGTCGATTTTCTTCCCTTGGATTTTTTCCCTTGAAAGGTTTTAACGAGACACCACCATACACGAACTGAGCACAATCCTGGGTGGGGAACCATGTACTGTTGCAATCATTAATAATATTGCTTTTCCTTTTCTGAACATGTTCTTTGTGCCTAGATTGATTGCAACTATCTCATAACACACACAAGAGGAACCTCAATGGTCTCTCTACAGCTCTTGTCTTGCACCTATGCGATACACCAATCCTCCTCAGCCTTTACGCCTATCCCGGGCTCCCACGCACTGAAACAATCAAGACTCGGTTCTCATTAGCATGGATCACCGACCACAACGCCATACTCCAATTCCAACAGTGATAAGCCAATTTTCACGAATCTGGTTCGCTGCCTCAATGCCTATCTCGGCCTCCCACGCCCTAACACGATTAGAACTTGGTTCTCACTAGCTTGGCTTGTCGGCTACCGACCACTACATCCGACCTCAAAGACCTTACACGACCAGGACTCGGTTTTCACCAGTCTGGTTCATCGGTCACTACCCCACTATATCCGGCGTTGGAGCCCTTACATGAGCAGGACTCAGTTTTCACTAGCTCGGCTCGTCGGCCACCACACCACTACATCCGGCCTCAAAGCCGTTACAAACTCGACCTTAGCGCCCCACTCACAACCACCGAACATGTAATCCTAGCCTTAAAACCTCATCCTCTTTTGACTTAAATATGCAATCAAACTCTAAATAGATCCTCAATGATCAAGAGGCTGATCAAACTCGTCAAAACACAACAAGAACAAAAGCAGGAAATATCCTCTTTATTCATAAAAGCTCCCACAAAAGAAACATGTAAATTTACAAACCCAAAAAGGGCAGTTTACAAGTAGAAAAATAAGCCATAAAAAGTTCATTGGCAAAGCAATTGTTTATGGCACTCCTACTAGTAAAAGCCGCACTTTTTTGGTTCTCCTCTCTTCCATTGGAGTCCATATGCTCTTTCGTGAAACTCTCCCGCGTCTTCACCAGACAATTCTCCTCATCCAGAATCTACTAAAAAACCAAGGACATCCTCCACTGTGTCAGGCAAGGGCAACATGAGCCCTAGTTGAAACCATGACACTTTGCATCCAAATCGCTTTGGCAAAATCGATGGACATGATCGAATTCTAAGAAAAGGTCGCGAGTTACATAGAGATGGAGGAGCTTCGAGAGGCTAGAAAGGCCGACAAGCAAACCACCAAAGATGCTATCAAGGTCAAGAAGGGTAAAAAGCTCGACACTTATGGCGAAGATAGAGACCGTCGAGATCGAGGTCACAACAGGAGAGGAAGATCGCCCACCAGGCTTGTTCCTAGGTTCAACGACTACACCCCCCTCAACACCAGACAATAAACCATTCCCCAGGAGGTCTACCATATGTAGCTGCTCAAACCTCCTAGCTGTCCAGAAAGGTCAAAACATTTGACCAAAGTCGACTGTTGAGTGAATACCCACACTAGAAGGGGGGGGGGGGGGGGTTGAATAGTGTTGGGTAACTTTTTTTCTTCTACTTCAATTTCTTTTAAATCAATTCCAACTTCAACCGAAAGTAAGTGCAACTAAATGATGTTCGTTATAAGTATAGAACGCAATTATAAGCAATCACACAAGACAATGTTAACACAAGAAATTTTAGTGGTTCGGCCAACCGCCTACTCCACTACCTTGGCTCCACACCAAGAATTTCTAACCAAATTATTTATAGACTTTGTGTTTCCCTTTGAATACAACCGAGGACTCGGTTCTCAACCCTTTGAGAACTCCTCAAACCTATTCACATAGGCAAAATATAATTCTATAAAGTAAACCCTAAGTGTTTACACTAGCACACCGATCGATCGATCGCCCAGCGACCGCTGGCGTTCTGCCCTTCTACAACCATGTTTGGTTGACTGAATGGTCGATCGAATTGATCATGAGTAATTCCTCTGTTGTCCGGTCGACCGAATTAGCCACTGCTAGTTTTTGGCCTTGTTCAATCGACCGAAGTGACTACAGTCATTTTTTTGCCTTATTCGATCAACCGAAGTGGCTACTTCCATTTTTCTGCCTTATTCGGTCGACCGAACCTAGGCTGAGGCTATTTTCTACATTTGTTTTGTTACACGCTTTTTTTATGGATTTTGTTACCAAGCTTTGACTTGGGTAACTTTACAAATAGGCTTGGGATGAGATCCCGGGGGTATATTATATAGAATCTATTTGATAATTTTACGAGTTCTACTTAATCTACATTCGGGCCCTTTTTGATGATTTTGCGATTCTCCGAGCGAAGTTCGCATGCGTATCGTAACCTCAACCTGAACTCAAAACTTCACACATATATTAAATACATGTTTGTTATCATCAAAATAGAGATCGAAGCCAAAGGGTTCCCCCTTAGGCCAACAATCTCTCTCTTTTTGATGATGACAAACATAACATGAAAATTTTATATAAAAGAAGACTCTAAGTATCATTTGTGAGTTTGAGTTAAGGCATGCGCAACTTAGTTCGCAACTTAACATATGCTCCTCCTATCAATATGCATATTATGCTTGTAACTCCCCCTATCTATATGCATCATAAAATAAATGTGACCTTATTTTTTCTCACCCTTTTGACATCAATCAAAAAGGGCAATAACTAAGATACTATTAATGAGTTCCATCATTAAAACCAAGAAAATTATAAAATCGAGTATCATCTACCACTATAGTCCTTCCTATCAATGTAAGCCTATAGAAGGCAAACATCGATAAGTCACAAAGTCCCATTACAAGGCAATACATAAGTGTGATTATATCACATGAAATGCAATTTTTTAAAAGACATGTATATTTTGAATTGTTTTTTTAACAACTAGGAAAAGCATAAATTACTAATTGCATTCTTAAGTTTGTAAAGCTTTTTTCACTTAAGAGTTTTGTGAATATATCCGCAAGTTGTGTGTCGGTGGATACGAATTCCACAGATATATTTCCCTTAACTATATTGTCCCTACGAAAATGGTGCCTTAGATCAATGTACTTGGTCCCAGAGTGTAAAACTAAATTTTTTGTTAAATTGATTGCACTAGTGTTATCATAATGTATAGGTATACATGAATACTTAAGTCCATAATCTAAAAGGGTTTGTTTCATCCAAAGGACTTGTGCACAACAACTAGCCGCAGCGATGTATTCCGCTTCGGTAGTTGAAAGTGAAACCGAGTTTTGTTTATTTGAAACCAAGAAACAAGACTTATCCGTAGAAATTGACAACACCCACGAGTGCTTTTTCGATATACTTTACACCTGGCAAAATCGACATCCGAAAACCTAATTAAATTGAAAGATGCAGTACATGGATACCATAATCCTAAGTCAACCGTGCTTTTCAAATATCTCAATATGCGTTTGACTGCACTTAAGTGAGACATTTTAGGACATGATTGAAATCTAGCACATGCACAAACACTAAACATGATATCGGGTCTACTTGCGGTTAAATAGAGAAGGCTACCAATCATACCTCGATATTATTTTTCATCTACTTTGTCACCATCTTCATTTTTATCAAGCTTGATTGATGTGCTTATTGGTGTAGAAGCTATCTTGGCTTCATTCATCCCAAATCTTCTGATGAGCTCCTTTGTGTACTTGGCTTGATTAATGAAGATTCCTTTGTTGGTTGCTTGATTTGGAGACCAAGCAAGAATGAAAGTTCTCCCATCATGCTCATCTCAAACTCCTCTTGCATGCACTTTGCAAATCACTTGCAAAGCAATTCATTAGTAGCACCAAATATTATATCATCAACATAAATTTGCACGAGTAAAATATCATTTTCATTATCTATATATATATATATATAAACAAGAAACGACTCCTTCCCGCCTAAACTCTCACACTCCCTCAATTTTTTATCTTTATTTTTATCCCACTTATCTTTTTTATTTTTACCCATCTCCTCAAACTTTTTCTACTTTCTCACCTAAATTTTCTCTACCAATTTTTTATCCCACTTAATTTTGTAATAAAAAATTTTACCCACCTATTTTAATATTTTTAATTTTTAATTTATTGTTTTTTGAATAATAATTGTAAATATTTTTTTATTTATTGAAGTTTTTATATTAGTTTTTGGGTTTTAAAATATTATTTTTTGAGTTTGTTATTGAAAAATAGTATTTCAAAACCAAAAATATTTATGCAGTCTAGAATAATTTAAATATCTTATTTTCTATTTTTTTCATCTTATTATCTTATACTTATATTATATTTTATTTTTATCCATAAAATCTTTTTTTTTTGCATTTTTAAATTTTTTGATAATTGAAACTCATATAAATTAATTTTTTAATGTATATAATTATTTTTTATATTACTTTTGTGTTTATGAAATATTATTTTTTTCTTTATTTCTGAAATTATTTTTTTCAAATTTCTTATATATATATATATATATATATATATATATATATATAAGCAATATATCATTCCCACTTAAACTCTCTCCCCTCAAATTTTTGTCACTTTTCCTACCTAAAGTTTTTTCTCTCAAATTTTTATCCTACTTAAATTTGGAATAAAAGTTTTTACCTCACTTATTTTCTCTATATGCACATATTTTGATATTTTTAATTTTGTATTTATTGTTTTTTGAATAATAATTATAAATAGTTTTTATTTATTAAAGTTTTTTATATTAGCTTTTTGGTTTTGAATTATCATTCTTTTATATTTGTTAATGAAAATTAATATTTCAAAACCAAAGAAATTTATGTAGCTTAGAATAATTAAAATATTTTATTTTCAATTTTTTATCTTATATTTATATTATATTTGATTTTATCCATAACAATATTTTTATTATTGATTTTTTTAAATTTTTGGTCATTGAAATCTATATAAATTAATTTTTTAATGTATATAATTATTTTTATATTACTTTTGTATTTATGAAATATCATTTTTTCCTTTATTTTTGAAAAAAACTTAAATTATTTTAAATTTCTTAATTTTGAATTAATTATATATACTTATAAATTTTTAATTGATATATTTTACTTTATATTTGCATTATATTTGATGTTTACCCTTCAAATTATTAATAGTTTCTCATTTTATTTTATTTTTATATTTTTTTGTTAAAAACATATATAGTATTATTTGTTTTGAAATAGTTTTAATTTTTTTATTTTTAAAATTATTAATTTAAATTTTTGTTTAGAAATTTTTACTTTGAAGATGTATGCATTTTGAAACAAATTAATATCATTATATAAAAATATTGCTACCACTTTTAGATTTATACCTTATTGATATTTAATTTATTTTGTATGTCACACTAGGTTATAAATTTATTTATATGAATTTTTATTAAAATTACTTGTTAACCGTGCGAAGTGCAGGTACTGTAGCTAGTTTTTTATAAAAAGAAAAACATTGGCTTTTCCAATGCTAAAGCCTTGATCAATCAAAAATGTGAAAAACCTTTCATACCAAGCTCCAAGGGTTTATTTTAAACCATACAAAGCCTTTTTAAGTTTAAAAATATGGTTTGGAAACTCAAAATTTTCAAATTCGGGGGGTTGTTCAACATAAACTTCTTCATCGATAAAATAATTTAAAAATGCACTTTTAATATCCATTTGAAAAAGTTTAAAGCCTTTAAAATAAGCATAAGCGAAAAGCATGCGAATTGTCTCTAATCTAGCTACGGGAGCATAAGTTTCATTATAATCGATTCCTTCTTGTTGATTATACCCTTGGGCCACTAGCCTAGTTTTGTTTCTAATGACTAAATCTCCTTCATCTAACTTATTTCTAAATACCCATTTAGTTCCAATTACGGTTTGTCCGCTAGGTCTAGGTACCAAATCCTAAACTTCATTCCTAACAAATTGATTAAGTTCCTCTTGCATAACAATTACCCAAAATTCATCTTCTATTGCTTTCTTAATGTTTTTTGGCTCTACTTAGATATGAATGCTACACATTGACAAATGTTCTTAAGTTTAGAGCGAGTTACCACTCCCGTTGATGGTTCTCCAATGACTTGATCCATTGGATGATCTCTAATTAACCGGTACCCTTTGGGGAGAGGTGGTAGAGCTTCTTCTTCTTCTTCTTCATCTTGAGATAGAGTTGAGGATGAGAATTCTTCATGTTGAGTTTCCTCATTGTTTTCATCTTCAACCTCTTTGTCATGAAATGTGAAGTTCCTCACCTATATTCACAATCTTAACATTTCTAGAAGAATCATTAGTTTTATCAAATGTAACATGCATAGATTCTTCAACAATCATAGTTCTACGATTATAAACTCTATATGTCTTAGAACTATTGGAGTAACCTAGGAAAATACCTTCATCGAATTTAGAATTAAATTTTCCTAGATGCTCCTTAGTGTTTAAGATAAAATATTTACATCCAAAAACACTAAAATATCCCACACTTGGGATTTTATCATTCTAAAGCTCAAAAGGTGTTTTCTTGATTTTAGATCTTAATAAAACATGATTAAGCACATAACAAGAGGTATTTATGGCTTCAGCCCAGAAGTACTTGGGCAAATCATTTTCAGAAAGCATGGTCCTAACCATCTCTTGTAAGGTTCTATTCTTCCTCTCAACCACCCCATTTTGTTGAGGGATTCTAGGGAAAGAAAAGGTATGCTCAATACCCAATTTTATCTTAGGTATTCTTTTAACTAAGTCATTTTTAGATATTTCTTAGATGAGGCTTATGCTAGTATGTCCTAGCCTTCTATGTCACAACCAAGAATCATTTTCCATGGCAACCAAGCATCTAATATGGGGATTAGGCAAAACATTTAAAACTAATGTGTAAATATTTTCTTGCTTATTTCCAATGAACACAATATCATTAGATGGTGCACTTCTAATGATGCATTTAGATGCTTCAAAAATGACTACATATCCATTGTCACACAATTAAGATATGCTAATCAAATTAATGCATGGGTAGGGGAGTATATCTATATCACAAATACCAACAATCTTACCCTTGGCATTATCTCCAAAAGTCACATGTCCACCATCCTTGCTTGATAGGGTTGCGAAAAGATTGATATCACCCGTCATGTGTTTTGAGCAATCGCTATCCAATATCCATGTGCTTCTACTTGCTTGAGGATGCTTCTCCATCTACAAACGGAGAAGAGATAATTTTAGGTACCCAAATCTTCTTGGGTCCTTGAGTGTTAGTCATCTTAGGAACCCAAGAGAATCTAGCATGAGGGTTCCTTCTTAGTGCACAATCTCTAGCCATATGACCAAATATACCACATGAAAAGCAACCTCCATTAAACTTTCTTGGGCTATGTGTGTGAGCATGGAAGTGTGCATGAGCATGATTGTTTGATGACTTTCTAGCATGTACAATCTTAGGCATGACATTTTGTAAGGTTGTCATTTTTCATTTAGCATGCAAAGTTTCTTTTTTAAGTTTAGCATGCTATCATTCAAGTGCTCTACTTGATCACTTAAGTAGTTGTTTTCATTCTCCAATATTTTTTTTTTTTTTCTAAGTTTTTCTTAGCATCATCTAGGGCATGCTTTTCTTCCTTAAGGGTATCTACTTCTTTCCTTAATGCATTGCATGAGAGTAGCAGGTTATCATCCCAAGAAGCTATCATTGTCTTCTTCTTGTTGTTGTATTTGTCTTTCTTGTGAGGGTTGGAGGTGGAAGCCATCTTGAGAAGTGGGCAATCCTTCCTTAGATGCCCGATTTTATTGCAATTGAAGCATGTGTAGCCTGCTCTTCCCTTTCTCATGCCTCCTCTCATGAAGCTCATGAATCTTCTCGCCAACATTGTCATCTCTTCAAAATCATCCGTCTCTTCCTCAGATTATGAGGGTTCTTCACCGCGATGTGATGCTTTTGAGGCAATGGTCTTGCCTTTGGGAGCATCTTCCTCCTTGTATTGCTTCGTATGGGTCTCATGTGTCATGAGAGACCCAATGAGCTCGGTGATCTTCAAGGTGCTCATGTCCTTTGCTTCCATGATTGCGATGACCTTGGGCTCCCAAGCTTTTGGAAGGGAACGAAGGAGCTTCCTTACCTTCTCCTCTTCCCTTATATCTCTACCAAGGTTAGCTAATCCATTTGTAATATTTTGTAAGCGAGCATATATGACATCAATAGATTCATGTGATAGCATCTTGAACATTTCATAATCATGCATGAGTAGGTTTATCTTACATTATTTAATTTGTGAAGTCCCTTCACGTGTAGTCTCTAAAACTTTCCAAAGTTTATATGCATACTTACACGTAGAAATTCTATTAAACTCATTAATTGATAAGCCACAATATAGTGTATTGACGGCCTTTGCATTTGCATTAAAGAGTTTAATTTCTTCTTGTTCTCACTCATCCATATCCTTAGTTGGTTGCTTATACTCTAATTGAATCATTCTTCATACATCCATGCCTAGATCGTAGGAAGGCATCCATGTGTATCTTCTAATAGGCATAGTTGTTTCCATCGAACAATGGTGGAGTATGAGTAGAGGACCCTTGAGCTAGTTAGATTTCACTAGTCATTCTAAATTGTAGGGTAGATGGTTAGACTTAATCCTACGACCTTGCTCTGATACCAATTGTTGAGTGAATACCCATACTAGAAGGGGGTGGGGGGTGGGGGGGTTGAAAAGTGTTGGGTGACTTGTTACTTTTACTTCAATTTCTTTTAAATCAATTCCAACTTCAACCGAAAGTAAGTGCAACTAAATAATGTTCGTTAGCAAGTATGAAACATAATTATAAGCAATCACACAAGGCAATGCAAACACAAGAGATTATAGTGGTTCGAGCAACCGCCTACGTACTCCACTACCTTGGCTCCACACCAAGGATTTCTAACCAAATCCTTTATAGACTTTGTGTTTTCCTTTGAATACAATCGAGGACTCGGTTCTCAACCCTTTGAGAACTCCTCAAACCTATTCACCTAGGCAAAACATAATTCTACAAAGTAAATCCTAAGTGTTTACACTAGCACACCTAGCAAGCTAATCAATGAAGAATAAGTTCAATTAACAAGTAAAATTACAATGAAAAAAGCTAAAGAGTAAACCACAATTAAGAGCTCTTTTCCAAGCCTTCAATGCCTCCAACTCCACAAGATGTTGAGGTCAAATCGAAGTTGGAGTCGAGGGAAGATGAGCGCTTGAGAGAAATCGTCGATCGGAGAAGCAAGCGTGAGCAAATCAAGCTTAGAAGGCACAAATCTGACTTTAGAAACTTTTATGAATGGTTAAGCAACCTTAATGAAGGTTGGTGAGGGGTATTTATAACCCCTCACTTGGAACAACAGTCCAACGGGTGTTTTTCTGCCCGTTGGATGCCGATCGATTGCTTGTCGGTCGATTATCGATCGATCGTCCAGCGATCGCTGGCATTCTGCCATTCTACAGCCATGTTCGGTCGACCGGATGGTCGACAAAATTCATCGCGATTAATTCCTCTGTTGTTCGATCGACCAAATTAGCCACTGCTAGTTTTTGGC
Source organism: Canna indica (assembly GCA_034359265.1). NCBI lineage: Eukaryota > Viridiplantae > Streptophyta > Magnoliopsida > Zingiberales > Cannaceae > Canna > Canna indica. Next base: position 22,496,757 of record CP136892.1, read on the forward strand.
CTTGTTTGGTCGACCGACCGATCGACCGAAGTGGCTACTGCCATTTTTCTGCCTTGCTCGGTCGACCGGACCTAAGCTGAGGCTATTTTCTACATTTATTTTGTTACACATTTTTTTATGAGTTTTGTTACCAAGTTTTGACTTGGATGACTTTACAAATAGGCTTGGGATGAGATCATAGGGGTATATTACATAGAATATATTTGATAATTTTACGAGTTCTACTTAATCTACATCCGGGCCCTTTTTGACGATTTTGCGATTCTCCGAGCGAAGTTCGCGTGCGTATCGTAACCTCAACTAAACTCAAAACTTCACATATGCATTAAATACATATTTGTTATCATCAAAATAGAGATCGAAGCCAAAGGGGAACCCTTGGGCCAACATCAACAAGAGAAAAAGGTGTGAATTCCACCGAACTCATGGACACACCACCGAAGAGTGCATAGTGCTTCGAGATCAAATTGAGAGCCTAATTAGGGAAGGCCGCCTTGATCATTAAATCCGACGCGACCGAAGCCACTACTGAGATCAACGCAACCTCAGCCACCAACGTCGAAGCCTGCACATGACACCACCGCCCCGCCGCACGATGACCAATCGAGCACATTGGGACCGATCGACCTCGCGTTGAAACCCGCAGAGCCATCGAGCACATCGTGGGCGAATTTGCTGTAAAAGGCGAAATGAGTTTAGCAGAAGAGAAATCACTCCAGACCGCCATGACAGTCGTCGACACAACTCGCACCCGGAGGCCGCACGCACCTATCTTGTAATATCATTTTTTAACATTGACTTTTAGGGGATTAATAAAAATTTACATGACCATGTTAGGAAAGTCTTGGTAGGCCAGGGATCAGCTCAGCCGACGTTTTGTTCTACCCAATACTTGAAAAAATGCACATCAGTGAAAATTCCTCCACCCATACCATGGAGAACTCATCGACTTTTCAGGAAAGCGAGTCAACGTCAGAGGCTCCTTATGGATGGCAACCACATTCGTCCCCACCAAGAACGAACACAGTGGATATACAATTCCTCGTCATCCAATGTTCAAGCCCCTACTGCATAACCTTGGGCCGATCATCCCTGAACAATTTAGGAGCCATAGTATTGACTCCTCATCTCACCATCAAATTTCCTATCCCCAAGACAGAAGTATAGTCTTGGAGCCGTGGTATCGACTCCCCACCTCGCCATCAAGTTCCTCGTCTCTAAGATAGAAGTATGAGTTGTACATGCGAACCAGAAGGAGGCCCGCGCCTGTTATAATGAATGCTTGGAACTCAAACCAATCGAACCAGAGGAAATACAAGGCACCATGCCTTCACCAGTCATATCAGTTCTCTATACAAAACACCAGCATCGAATTTGAGAATTGGACCCCAGAGGATATGTCCAAGAGAAACCCCAACCCGTTGACGACCTAGAACCTATACATGTCGGGGCCTCCCCCTAATAGGTAACCTATGTGGGAGCGCACCTCCCTATCGAGCTCAAAGCTCAACTCAATGCTCTAGTCAGAAACAATGTCAATCTCTTCGCATGGACACCAGCCGACATGCCAAGGATAGACCCTCAAGTTATTTGCCATAGATTGGCCATTGACCCACGAATAAAACCCGTAGCCTAGAAAAAGAGAAAGCTTGAAACTGAGCGCCAACAAGCATCCCTCGAGGAAACTGTAAAGCTTTTAAAGGAAGGTACAAGAGAAATCAAATTCAGCACATGGATTGCAAACTTCATGATGGTCAAGAAACATTCATGAAAATGGTGGATGGGCGTCGATTTTACAGACCTCAATAAAGCATCTCCAAAGGACTCCTGTCCACTACCGAGCATAGAAAAACTTGTCGACGACTCCTTAGGTTACCAATACCTAAGTTTCATGGATGCCTATTCAAGTTACAATCAGATCCAGATGCACTTGGAGAATAAAGAGAAGACATCCTTCATAACTGAACATGTCAATTTTTGCTATAAAGTCATGCCTTTCGGGCTCAACAATGTAGGAGCTATGTATCAACGCCTAATAAACAAAGTCATCATTGTTGAATTCATCAACCAAGATGATATCCCCAATCAGGTCAAACCTTGGACGACGCCTGCAACGAGAAAGGAAGTAGAGCAGGCGTCACTCTGGAGAATGTCCGGGGAATCACCCTAGAACTAGCAATCCCTTCAGTTCCAATTCAAAGCCAGCAACAGTCATGCAGAATATGAAGCTAGTACATGATAGCCCGAAAAATGATCGTGAAATACGACTCACAGCTTGTGCTAGGGCAAGTTAATGACACTTGCCAAGCAAGGGACCCCTCCCTCGAAAGGTACCTCTCACTAGTACATTATTTAATCACCAACTTCGATAGTTGCATGATCCAGCGTATACATCGGGAAGAAAATACCCGAGCTAACATGTTATCCAAGCTCGCCAGCACCAGGAAAGCTCAAAACAACAGATCGATCATCCAACAAATCCTCGGGCAACCAAGCATCCAGTTGGTGGATGCCCCGGCCGAAGTCTGAACAATTGAACAAAGAACAAACTAGAGGACTCTGTACATAACATACCTCCAATGAGGGGAAGTTCCGAAGAACATCCCCAACATAGGCAAATTCAGGAGGATGGCAAGCTACTACACTCTCCTCAATGATTAGCTCTACAAAAGAAGATATTCTCGATCGCTCCTCAAATGCATTGGCTGACCGCAAATAGACACTATTTTGGAAGAAGTCCACGACAACATATGTGGCAATCACATTGGAGGAAGATCCTTGGTAGCTAAGTTCATCCGGGCCGGATATTTCAGGCTGACCATGAAAATTGATTGTAGCTCCTATGTAAAAAGGTGCGATAAAGGCCAAAGATTCTTCGAAGTTTCGCAATAGCATCTCGAGCCACTCCACATCTCGATAGTCAACTGGTTGTTCCATAAGTGGGGCATCGACCTTCTCGACCATTTTCCTCAAGCGGCAGGATAGATCAGATACTTGGTAGTGGTGATTGACTACTTCACCAAATGGATAGAGGTTGAACCCCTATCCTCAATTGCGACTGAGAAGGTCCGGAGGCTCGTTTGGGAGAACATCATTTATAGGTATGACATACCTCGTAAGCTCGTCAGTGATAACGAAACACAGTTCATAGATCGGCGATTTCGAGAATTCTGCTCGAGTTTCGGTATTTGACCGCTCTTCTCATTTGTAGATAACCTAGAAACAAACACCCTAGCCGAAGCGGCCAATAAAGTCACCCTGATATAACTTAAAAAGAAGCTCGACTAAGTCAAAGGACAATGGGCCAGGGAACTGTCAGATGTGTTCTGGAGCTACAACAAAATCGCTCAGTCCTCTACCCTGAAAACTCCTTACAGGCTTGCCTACGGGGCAGAGACCATGGTCCTAGTTGAGGACGCAGAGCCCAACCTCCGTAGAATTACCTTTGAGGAGCAAACCAACTTGGAAACTTGAAGAGTCGAGGTTGACCTCATCGAGGATGAAAGAGAACTCGCCAGGATCAGAGAAGATGCTATGAAGCTAAGAATAGCCGAAAAATATAGCAAGAATGTCAAGTTGAGGAGCTTCACAGAATGAGACTTGGTCCTTCGAAAAATTGAACCTCGGAGAAAGCCAACCGAAGAAGGGAGGCTCGCCTCAAACTGGGAAGGCCCTTATAGGATCACAGAGGTTCTCGGGAAAGGCACCTACAGAATCGTTGAACTCTCCAAACGAGAACTCTCATGATCAAGGAATACAACCTCCTTGTGGGCCAACTATAGCTAAGTTCTCCCCTTAAATCGTAAGTGGGCTTTTCCTTTTCTGCACATGTTCTTTGTGCCTAGATTGCTTGCAGCTATCTCATAACACACACAAGAGGAACCTCTGCTCTCTCACGATAGCTCTTGTCTTGCACCTATGCGATACACCAATCCCCTTAAACGATCAGGACTCGATTCTCATTAGCATGGATCACCTGCCACAATGCCATACTCCAATTCCAACATTGATAAACCAATTTTCACCAATCTGGCTCGGCGGTCTCAATGCCTATCTCGGCCTCCCACGCCCTTACACGACTAAAACTTAGTTCTCACTAGCTTGGCTCGTTGGCCACCGACCACTACATCCGGCCTCAAAGCCCTTACACGACCAGGACTCGGTTTACACCTAACTGGTTCATCGGTCACCGCACCACTACATCCGGCCTTGGAGCCCTTACACGACCAGGACTTAATTTTCACCATCCTGGCTCGTTGGCCACTACGCCACTACATCCGGCCTCAAAGCCGTTACAAACTCGGCCTCAGCACCCCACTCACAGCCACCGAACATGTAATCCTAGCCTTAAAACCTCATCCTCTTTTGACTTAAATATGCAATCAAACTCTAAATATATCCTCAATGATCGAGAGGCCGATCAAACTCGGCAAAACAAAGCAAGAACAAAAGCAAGAAATATCCTCTTTATTCATAAAAGCTCCCACAAAAGAAACATGTACATTTATAAATCCAAAAAGGGTAGTTTACAAGTAGAAAAATAAGTCATAAAAAGTTCACTGGCAAAGCAATTGTTTGAAGAACATTCTAGTAGGAGTGCCATCACCAGCGATGAACCAAGCCCATCGAATAGGTATCCCCAGCTCATGGATTTACTACCAGGATTTAATGTCATACACAGACTTAATCGCGCAACCCCCTACAAACCACAAGTGTACAAAGGAAAAACGAATGAGAGGACGATACATGGAAGCCCCAATAGTGCAAACCTACCAATGAGAAAACTGGAACCACAGACAAGGGTCTAGCCAACCGTAAAGACTACCTGTAAAATTGCACAAAGCTTCCCTCGAGCATGCGATGAGGGAAGCACCCCCAGCGTAAGCCCGACGGTACAAACTCACGGTTAGCCTCTCGCCTCCTGCACTCTCTAAGCCCAACGATATGCACCCATGACGATCCTTAATCCACTTCTCGCTCTTGGAGGAATGATAACCTTCAACACTTCCCACTCCATTACAACTTATGCATGCAAAGCACAAAAGTACATGGGGCTATTATAGGCCTGGGATAGGAACAGTCACCTTGACGCAAGGCATCGTCTCCCCACTAATAACACCACGCCCATCAACTTATAACTGACACTTAATGTCTTGAAAAACCGCTAAGTGAATCTTTTTCCCTAATTACTTTCCTACCATTGATATTGACCATGCAGGTGGCAGGCACGCAGAAAGACATTTTTTCCCCTTTTTATGCAACTGTCATATCCATCCTGGATAACGAAGGGTACACAAAAGTTTGTGACCAGCACATGATGGCAACCAAATCGACGACGAAAGCTAACACTATTTAGAGCTCGGTATGAAGTCCTCCAAATTCGACCGAGCTTTGGGGCTGTTGACTGGACTAGTACTTCTGGGCCCGACCGGATTAGGCCCAACGACACTCACACTCATGAACCAGACGATTTAGCCCAGGGCTCCACTCGACCATACAAGGACATCTACGCCGTCATTAATCACAAAGGATTCATCATCATGAGCCCGACATCTTCGGGATCAGCTTCGACCCATTCCGAGTAATATCGATCCTGACGACACGCCTATGGTAACAAAGAGTCTAATTTCTATTACCTCCACCTCGATCATCCGTCGAAGTTTTTTTTGCAGCCTCCCCCACCCCGATGGAGTTACACCTTACAAGGAGGCATACCGAACTAGATCGCACCACTTCAATCCTCACGCAGGAATAAATGTATTTTTTTAATTCACATAATTAAATAATTATTAATAAATATATATAACATGAATCGATATTAAGCATGATATTAGTTGAACAAGTAATTAATTAATTAATTATGAAATTATATATTAAAAATTAAATTAAATATAATTTAATCGTAAAACATACCCGCTCGATGTCGGTAAACCGCACACGTAAGTCTAGCTAAACTCTTGAAATAAAATAATAATAATAATTAAATAAAGTTAATTACCAAAAATTTATGTTAAAATAAAATTTATAATATATTATATTGAAAATATATATTAAAAATTAATAAATTTTTAACAAATTATAATATATTATATAATATAACCATTTATATGATAGAATAAACAAATATAAATTAATAAAAAAAATTAAAAAAGGAAGAAAAAACAATCGCAGCAGTCATAGAATCGTCATATATGCGACCGTCACTTTGCCGTCACAAAATGGTCGATGCAGATTGAATTATTTCTAGTAGTGAAATAAAAATAATGAGTAAATGTAGTAGAAATATCTATAAACGAAGGATAAAATTATAGGGGGCTCAATTACCCTATAATAAACTAAAACACCAACCAAGGTAATGGTTGGAAAAAAATCTATTTAATTACTTAACTTCCTCTGTAGTTATTAATAAATTGTAATTATGATTATTAAAATAATATTATTTTCTAAATGGTTGTAGATTTAAAAAGTATTTTATTATTATTTTTAACACAAAAATAACTACATAACATAATCACTAAACAACCTACGTAACACTGATATATATTACATAAGACGTACATAAATATGAAAATAAGTGCATAAAATATTTAGAAATTGAACTCATGATTTATTGACAATATAACCCGATGAGTAGCCACTCAGCTCAATATTACTTAGTTAATTTCTTAAGCTATTAGGAATAAACCTATATTATTACTAATATTAGAACTGTGGATAGCACAGTTGGTGACAATATATTGAACGTTGCCTAAAAATTTAGGATTCAATCTAGGATTTGATCTAGGGTTCAAACCCTAGTATGATCACCTACTGTGATTTTCTATCTTTGTTAAAAAAAAAAAAAAAATATTAATTTTTATTATTTTAAAAATAAATCAATTATAATAAATTTTTAAAATAATTGATGATTTAACTTAAAAGAGTGAAAAATAAAATAAATTATTTTAAAATAAAATGTAATATTTAAAATTAAAAATAAATGTAACACAAAATAAATAAATTTTTGCATTATTTTAAAAATATTTTATAAAAACTAGAATAAAAAAATAAAACAAACATTCTAAAGTGAATCAATCGAAGAAACGTAGAAAGCAAATTAATTTATGCAAATTGAAACTATGTCGATAATTTAAAATAACTTGTATATGATAAGGAATAAATATAATAAGAAAAACAATATACATATAGTTAAATGTCATTTATTTCAAACAAAATTGAAGCAAAATCGTTCATACGGTGTTGCCATGTGTCAATATATGATGCCATAGCACCACATTGGTGCATGCTCTTTTACAAGTAGATGTAGAAATTATTTAGCTAGGTTTCAAAATAGAAAACTTAGTTTCGAAAATTACAAAATTCAAAATCAAATATTTTGATCTTTTTGAAATGTCTCGTATTTAATTTTGAACAATATACATTTAATTCAAGACAACTGAAAACTAGCAACAACTGAAAACTAGGATAAATGAAAAACTAAATCTGATTTTAATATGTTGTTTCACCAATAGCATATTATTCAATATACAATTTTGGTAAAATAACATATTGAACACACACAAAATTGTAATAATTTTTCTCTTTTCTCCTCCCTTCTTCCCCACCGTCGTTATATAAAATTTATTTTGAGTTCAATATACTATTTCACCAAAATAACATATTATTCAATATGATGTTTCACCAAAATAATATATTAAATCAAATCTAATTTTTGATTTAACTGTCGTTGATTTTTAGCCACCATAAATTAAATGTTCGTCACTCAAAATTAAATGCAGGGGTATTTGAGAGAGACCTAAATATTTGATTCCAGATTTCATAATTTTCGTAATCAAATTTTGATTTTTATAATTTCCAGAACCTAAAGTCGGTTATAGGTAATAGTTGGAAATTATTTTAACGCACTAAATAAGTTATGGTTTTTAATTGAAGAAATTACTTTAAAAGGTTCAACATTAGGCTTATTTATAAAAATTGGGCAAAAATTTCAGTGAAAATTTTAGACAACAAATAAACGTGTGGTTTTCTTTGTTATTCTTACATATAATTTCGTCCTTTTTTTTGTTGCATTTGAAAGATCAATTTAAAAAAAGAAACAAAAAATTTATATTGAGCATTTAAGTAATTTTATCCCCATTTTATTGTGTAAATTTAGGTCAGGTAGGTAGAGAAAATTCGGTCCTAGTCTATAATGATATATTTACTGCATTGAATATAATAGAATTAAATTAAATAATAAATGAAGGATGATTAAATATAAATTTTTAAAATTCGATATACGTCAAATATTGCTATTATTTTTCCAAGGTAATGGACCGGACCAATTTATGCATCCCACCATTTCCATGTACTGTCTGGTTAAGTCGTTAAAATTGATTCATTTAAATTCGGTAAATTGGATTGAGATTTAATTTTTAATTAGGATAAATTACCTATTTGGTACTTAGAATATTCCTTAGACTAATTTCGATTTAATATAGGAACTCGACCAATTCTAAAAAATAGAACTCGAGCTTGACCAATAGGAAAAGACCAAACCTGGGTCTATGGTTGGTCCGATCCACATATTGGGTCACATCAATAACCGACCCAATCGGTTTTTTCTAAATAATTTATTATTATTTTACTAAATTAATTGAATCAATTGATTTTTAATAAACCAGCACAATTTAATTTAATTAATTAAAGTTTCGTTTCAAATTAATTTTTAATTTTAATCAAATTAATTAATTAATTATAGTTAATCTAATTTTAGCTTAATTAAATTTTTAATTGAAGCTTAACCAAAGTTCAATTTAGCATCATGAAAATTCTTGCGAGGTATCTTGTGAATTTTCCCACTGAAGACTAATATCAATGACAAAAATTAGGGGTGTGCATGGGTATCAGATAAATTCAAAATCGATTGAAATCTACCCAATCAAGTAGGTTTCGAGTAGACCCACTCGGGACGACGAGGAAGGAGGTAGGGCACCGAGGGTTGTTCCCCCTGATCCGTCTGTACGCATTCCGCGAAGATTTTAAGTCTATGATGAAGAGTCCGAAGAGGAAGAAGGTGTTGCATATGATCGGCTCGCTCGGCGTGGTGGGAACCTACGCCTCGAGAGGATGCTGATGACTTCAAGTTGAAGGTTGATATTCCTGTCTTTAATGGATGCTTGAACATCAAAGATTTTCTCGATTGGTTGTCAGAAGTGGATCGTTTCGTTGACTACACGGAGGTCCCTGAGGAGAAGCGAGTCAAGCTGATCGCATACCGCCTAAAGGCTGGTGCGTCGGCTTGGTGGGATCGAATGCAAGAAAATCATGCTTTGAAGGGGAAGCATCCCGTGCGGACTTGGCGGCGAATGAAGCAAATGTTGAAAGCACAATTTCTACCTCCGGACTACGAACAACACATGTTCATGAAATATCAAAGGTGTGTTCAAGGGCAAAGATTAGTTCATGACTATACGACTGAATTCATGAGGTTGGCGGAGCGCAATTCTTTAAGTGAATCGGAAGGTCAGCAAGTTGCAAGGTATTTGAAGGGATTGAAGCCGATAATTCGAGCTAAATAGGCGTGCAAATGGTTACTATTGTTGATGAAGCTCGAAGTTTAGCCTTAAAAGCTCTTGTTGTAGGAAAGAGGTAGTATGTATGGAAGAAGTCAGGCTGAACCGTCACAGTTCCAAATTGACAAAGGTCGAGCTCCTCCGCATCCTAGTTTTAGCAAGCAAGACAAAGAGGCAATAGATAAATCAGTGAGCAGAAAGGAAATGACCGTTACCGATGAACAAAAGAATCAGAGCTCCTATGCAAAGCCATTCCCTGCGTAATGTTACAAGTGCAACCAACCGGGACACCAGTCTAGTGATTGTCCTCGGAGAAAGGCTGTGGCATTATTGGAGGTAGAGGATCAAATTGAAGATGTTCTCTGTGATCCAAATGATGAAGATGAAGCAGCATGATTCTGGTGAGAATGAATATGAGCACACATGTGTGATTTGGAAAGTCATGATGGCACCGAAGCAAGAGGATCCGACACAACGCCATAGGTTGTTTCGAACTAAGTGTGTGATCAATTCATGTCCTTTCATTGTGATCATTGACAGTGGGAGCCAAGAAAATATTGTTGGGAGGTCCGTTGTTGAGAAGCTGCACCTACCCATGGAGAAACACCCGAGCCCCTATTCCATTGCGTGGATAAAGTCTGTGGGAGATATTCGGGTGTCCGAGCGCTGCAAGGTTCCTTTCTCCATAAGCCGATACCAAGATGAAGTTTACTGTGATGTGGTCGACATGGAAGCATGCCACTTACTATTTGGTAGACCTTGGCAATACGACAATGATGCTAAACATTTAGGAAAGGATAATACTTATCAGTTGGTGAAGGATGGAGTGTGATATACTTTGCTACCCATGTCAAAGAAGTCAAGGCATGAGACTGAATTTTCAGTAAAGGAAAAACGTTCCTCATTGAGACTCATTCTGGACGAGAAATGGAGGCTGAACTCAAAGAATCGGGGGAAATACATGTGTTGGTAGTGAAGACGTTGACAGAAACTCAACAAGATGAGGAGATACCTGAAGAAGTAAAAGCTCTTCTTGCTGCGTTTCAGGGGATCATTCTTGAAGAGCTACCCGACGGGTTACCACCAATGAGAGACATTCAACATCGAATTGATTTTTTCCCCGGAGCTAGTTTACCAAACTTACCACATTATCATATGAACCCAAAGGAGAATGCAATATTGAGGAGAAGATTAAGGAGCTGCTCCGTAAGGGCCTCATTTGAGAGAGCTTTAGCCCATGTGTTACAGCATTACTTGTGCCTAAAAGGGATGGGAGTTGGCATATGTGCGTGGACAGCCGAGCAATCAATAAGATCATTGTGGGCTACAAGTTTCCCATTCCTCGTCTTGACGATATGCTTGATCAACTACATGGCTTCGTTGTGTTCACAAAAATTGATTTGCGGAGTGGATACCACTAGATTCGTATCCGACCGGAAGATGAGTGGAAAACCGCGTACAAGACGCGGGAATAACTCTATAAATGGCTAGTCATGTCGTTCGGCTTAACAAATGCTCTTAGCACCTTCATGAGGCTAATGAATCACGTACTCAAACCTTTTATTGGACGATATGTGGTGGTTTATTTCGATGATATCTTGATCCATAGTAGATCAACTAAGGAACATCTAGAACATTTGTCTAATGTTTTAACTGTATTGCATGAGATTAAGCTCTATGTGAACCTTAAGAAATACAGTTTCATGAAATCAGAGATATTGTTCCTTGGATATATTGTGGGTGCTGCTGGTACCCGAGTGGATGAGGAGAAGGTTAGAGCTATTTGTGATTGGCTACACCGAAGTTAGTTGGAGACGTCAGGAGTTTTCATGGTTTGGCTACTTTCTACAGAAGATTTATTCGGGATTTTAGCACCATCATGTCTCCAATCCCTGAATGTTTGAAGAATGGTCATTTTAATTGGGGCGATAAAGCTAAGAACAGTTTTGTATTAATTAAAGAGAAGTTATGCTCAACCCCTGTGCTTGCCTTATCGAGTTTTGAGAAGCTGTTTGAAGTAGTGTGATGCAAGTGGTGTAGGAATCGGAGCAGTATTATCTCAAGAGAAGCGTCCCGCAGCCTATTTCAGTAAGAAGTTGAATGAAGCTCATAGGAAGTAGTCTACCTACAAAAAGGAATTCTATGTTGTCTTCTGTTCTTTGAAGCATTAGGAGCACTATCTCATCGGCAAATAGTTCATTCTATACTCTGATCATCAAGTTTTCAAATACTTGAGCAGTCAAAAAAGATTGAGTAGTGATATGCACACAAGATGGTCTGCCTTCATCCAGAAATTTCCATTTAAGTTAGTACATAAGTCGGGTGTACACAACAAGGTGGCCGATGCATTGAGCCACCGAGCTACTTTACTGATTCAGATGCGTACTGAGCTTGTTGGGTTTGAAGAATTGAAAGGGAAGTATGCCAAAGATGAGGACTTTGTTGATACTTGGTCCAAAATTCAGAGGCGTGAAGCCACCGGAGAATTTCATGTCCATGAGGGGTATCTTATGCAAGGAAATCAGTTATGTATTCTTCGATCATCACTCCGTGAAAAGTTAAGATGAGATTGGCATGGAGGAGTCTTGGAGTGCTTCTTGGAAGGGATAAGACCTTAGCATCGGTATTGGAGAGATTCTATTGGCCTAAGCTGAGACGAGATGTGGAAAGATTCGTTCAACGATGTAACACTTGCCAAATGTCCAAGGGGCACACTCAAAACAACGAACTTTATTTACGTCTACCAGTTCATGAAGATTGATGGGAGGATTTGTCCATGGATTTCGTGTTGGGTCTACCTCATACTCAGAGAGGTATGGATGCTATATTCATTGTGGTGGATAGGTTCTCTAAGATGGCTCATTTCATTATGTGCCGAAAGACCACCGATGCCTCAACTGTAGCGTGATTGTTCTTCAAAGAGGTGGTACGTTTGCATGGAGTTCCATAGTCTATTGTTTTAGATAGAGACTCTCATTTTCTGAGTCATTTTTGGCTTACTTTGTGGCGAATTTTTGACGCATCTCTTAAGTTCAGCAGCACCGCACATCCCCAAATGAATGGTCAAACTGAATCGCTGAATAGGACGTTGGGTAACATGTTTCGTAGCATTTGCAAAGACAAACCGAAGCAATGGGACTTTGCTATCTCTCAAGTTGAGTTCGCTTATAATAGCGTTGTCCATAGTGCTACAAGACGATCACCTTTCTCTGTGGTATATTAGAAGGTTCATCGACATGCTGTAGACTTACTTAAGCTTCCAAAGACGACCAAAGTGAATGCTGCGGCTGAAACTCTAGCTGAACAAATTCAGGAGACGCGGGAGCAGGTTAAGAAGAAGCTAGAGACAACTAATGCAAAGTATAAGAAGGCCGCTGATAAACATCGAAAAGAGAAGCTCTTTTCGGAAGGTGACATGGTGATGGTTTTTCTTCGGAAGGAGAGGTTTCCGATGGGAAGTTATAATAAGCTTAAATCGAAGAAGTATGGACCGTATAAGGTGTTGAGGAAGATCAACGACAATGCCTACGTCATCAGCCTCCCAGAGTCTATGGGCATTTCTAAGACTTTTAATGTTGCAGATATCTTCCCGTATTTTGATTCCTAGGATCCTTTATATCCAGATGTACCAAGCTCGAGGTCGAGCTCTTCACAAGTGGGGGAGATTGATGCGGGGACCACTTCAGCTACTCATATGAAGCAGGTTGATCAAGTGAATACCAAGGCAAAGAAAACCCAGCCCGAGATGTGTATTAATGGTGGCTGATTTATTCTCCAGGAACAGCTACTTTACGTTTCAAAACTCTCTCTTTATTATTTTCTTTAATGCTATAGACTAAGTATATGAGAAGATGTGGAAAGGAAAAAACACAAACCTTTTATCATTATAAGTATCTAATTTTATCATAGATCCTCTATTCTTGAGTTATCTCTTGTTATTACCCTGCTTAAATGAAGATTTAGGCTTGTTATTATCGATCTCGCTGCGTCATGCCTTACGACGGTACAAATGACCCTACACTACACTTGATGGTGTTTAGGACCATGATGCTCTATCACAGAGCGATCGACCCCGCACTTTACAGAGCCTTTCCAACATTCCTAGGAAAGACCGCTTTATTGTGGTTTGCCTCCCTTCCATCAGGATCTATTCATTCTTTCGAGGACCTCTCCCGCGCCTTCCTCAACCGATTCACCACAGCGCAGGTATACCACAAAATGGAATACACTCTCCATTATGTTAGGCAGGGGCAGCATGAGCCCCGGCCCTAAGAGAATACATGTGCAGGTTCCAAGTCGTAGCGATCGAAATCCCCAATCTCGACGCACAAGTCGAATTCTACTCCAACTCGAGTTAAAGCCTGGACTCTTCACCGACCAAATCGCCCTAACACAGCCCAAGGACTTGGCCGAGTTTTATGAGAAAGTCGCTAGCTTCATAAAGATGAAAAAACTCAGAGAAGCTAAAAACTAACAGACAAAATCTGAATGTCACTGTCAAGATAAGAAATACAAAAAAGTAGAAAGAAGAAGTGAAGATTGCAACCACCACGAGCATAACAACGACGGAGGGCCGAGGTCACCACCTCGCCCGAGTGGCCGATTCGAGAGGTACACTCCTTTCAATATTAGGAAGGAAACAGTTCTTCACGACATCTACCACCTGAAGCTTATCAAATACCCCGCCAAAGCGAAAAAGTAAAAAACTACCACCCAACGTAGATATGAGCAAGAAGTGCACATTTCACGACACCTACGGGCACACCACCGAGGATTGTGTAGTACTCAGCAATCAAATTGAAGATTTAGTCCATGCAGGACACCTAGACAAATACATCCACCGCCAGAGCGAGCAAGGTTGGAGCAAAAGTCGCGACCCTAGACGACAAAGTCGGACACCTCCAAACCCCCACTTAGGTCATAGGGAGGACAGCCGAGCTGATCGCTCGGGAAACGAGCCCCAAGGGGTCATCAACTACATCGTCGGCGGACTTACAAGAAGAGGAGAATCGAGCTCGGCCAGAAAAAGATCTTTTCGGGCAGTAATGGCGGCCGATAGCGCCGCTTGCCCGCACTAGCCCATCTCCGAAACCCCGGTACTATTGTTCTATGAATCTAATTTTTAGGAAATTGATCAAAACCTACACAACCTGATCGTAATCTTTGTGATTGCAAGAAATTTTATCATCAAAAAGGTCCTAGTCGACAAAGACAGCTCTGTCGACATCCTTTTTTACTCTACTTTTGAGAAAAATCAATTAACAAAAGTCTCACTCACCACATGCAAGAAAGACCAAGTAGGCTTCTTAGGAGAAAGGGTTGACATCCAAGGACGACGTTCAACTTTCAGCCAAGGGCAAAAATAATTGATGTTCAATACCTAGTCATCAACATTTTTAGCCCATATCATATGATTCTAGGATGACCATCCTTAAGCAATTTGGGAGAAATCATATCCACTTCCCATCTTGCGCTAAAATTTACTATCTCGAAAACAAAAGTAGACGTTCTGCATGCCGACCAGAAAGAAGCACAATGGTGCTATAATGAATGCCTCATGCCAAAGACGATTGAATCAAAGAAAGAGCCTAATGGCCCACAAGTGCTTTCCACAGTTGACGGCAAACAACCAACAAAAGTCTCCGAGCCAAACCCAGGATGGAACACACGAAAACAACCCCGACCTAATCCTTGAAAGAATTCAAGATCAAATCGCCACAACAAACACAAATAAAGCTTAGACAGAGCATTTTCCTGTATGCCCAATTTCTTTTTTACTCAATAAAATTGCATTTGCTCCTGCATCTTCTCTCTGAATGCCCAAGGAACTCTACGGCTACCTTGCCGCATTAACGAATATTTCACTATTCAAAACCTACTTGAATCTTCACGCACAGTTTCACCTTATGCTCCTAGGCGAGCTCGGCCTGAACTCCCGCATGCATTTCTCGGCCTTCAGAGCCATTACTCCCGACTTCGAAACACAATGCTCCATTCAACAACCAGAATTCGATTTACACCAGTCTGACTCGTCGGCCTCAACGCCCCCAATGACCCCAAGCGCGCTTCTCGTGAGCTCGGTTTTCACCGAGTGTGGTCCTCAAACTTAAATATGGTCTCCGGCTCAGCCCAGCACACTCTAAATGAGAAACACGACCTCAAGCGCGCTTTTCGTGAGCTCGGTTTTCACCAAGTCTGATCCTCGGCCCTAAATGTGGCCTCCAGCTCAATTCGGCACGCTCTAAACGAGCAACACGACCCCAAGCACACTTCTCGCGAGCTCGGTTTTCACCGAGTCTGGTCCTCGACCCTAAATGTGGCATCTGGCCCAACCTGGCATGCTCATAACAACCAAGACGACCATAAGCGCGCTTCTCACTAGCTCAATTTTCACTGAGTTTGGTCCTCGACCCCTAAAGTCGTCACTTCTGGCCTTAGAGCCCTTACTCAACTCCTCGCGTGCGGACATTTCTTACGCTCCTTGAAAAGCTCAACTTGAACCCCCCGAGTGCAGTCCTTGGCCTCCAGAGCCATCACTTTCGGTCTCATAGCCCTTACTCAACTCCTCGCACGCGATCATGCCTTACGCTCCTCAGCAAGCTTGGCTTAAACACCCGAGTGCAGTTCTCGGCCCCCAAAGCCATCACTTTCGGCCTCAGAGCCCTTACTCAACTTCTTGTGCGCGATCATGCCTTACACTTGACGAGCTCGACTTGAACCCCAGACTGAAATCCACTACGCCTCATCACCTTTACTCAATGGAAGCAACCCAGCTCAAACCCCAAACCCTACCATTAAGCCGTCATACTAAGTACATAAATGAAAAGACACGACTAACAAGATAAAGATACGACAATTCGATTCACTCCCAGAATGAACAAATTTACTACGTGCCAACCAAAGATGACGCACGACCATTTACTCCAACTCAGTCTTCACGGCCATCTGCTCCAGCTCGGCCTCCACAACTGCTCGCTCCAGTCCGGCCTCTACGGCCACCTGCTCTAGCTCAACTACCACGGCCACCTGCTCCAGCTCGGTTTCTACAGCCGCTCGCTCTAGTTCAGCATCTACGACTGACCATTCTAATTCGACCCTCGATGTCATCCGTTCCAGCCTGGCCTCGTTGGCCACTTAAAACAACTCCGCCTTTGCAAAATCTGAACGCAATATGGTAGAAGTTTCCAGAAGTTCTTCAAACTACACAAACTCCAAAGACAAGAAAGTTAACTCTACTTAATAGCTCGACAAACAGTCCTCTAGACTCTGGCCGAGCTCGAGGACTGTGGATTGGGCTAGAACTATCGGGCATGGTCGGGTTCGACCTAGCAACGCCTCACAACTCAACTCGAGCCAAACCAGACGACTCCGTCCGGGGGCTCCACCCGGCCATACATTGACATTCACATCTTTTCTTATCACGAGGGATACACCATTACAAGCCTGTCATCTCTGGGATCAGTCTCGACCCATTCTTAGCAATATCCTCGCAAGATTACAGGCCGGCGTCATCACCTCCATCTGCAATAAATACATACGTGACATGCTTCATGTAACCTAAGTTCCATATAGTGTCTTATGCAGGTCCCCCCCCCTCCCCGATCGGTGTTGAACTTGATCAAGAGAGACACTGAAATGGATTAGAATACTTTGATCCTCAAGCAAGAACAAGTTCCGGGTCCAACACAGTGGGTACCGAAACTGAAACTAGTACTCAAAGTTTGTACCCTTGAAATGAACAATAGGTTCCATAGTATCCCGTTGAAATTTGTACTCCGAAACTTGTAAATGAACAGGTTCCAACAGAGTACCTTGGAACATATCATTTATAGATTCCAACAGGATACTCGCAACTTGTATTACACTACAAGTTCCGGGTAGGATCCGATTTCAAGTTCCAACAAGATAAGATCCGTGTCCAAAATCTTAGAACCGATTCTATACAGAGTACGATTTGGGTATCATGAAAAATACATGATATCCGGACCCGCTCACCCCTAACAAAAATAAATATTAATAAATAAAAATAATAGTAATTTAGCATTAACATCAAAGAGATATTATTGCTTGATGATTGTTCGAAGCAAAGGTGTTTTGTGTTCAAGACTTGCTATTACAAATTATTTTTCCAAAAATATAAAAACATACCTAGTATAACACAAATCCCTAATTAATTTAAGAATTTTGATCCAATGTTTTTAAGTGGGTAGTTTAAAATCTAATTCAATAAGATACCTGAAATAAGAGCCATTTTGAAATTTTCGAAATAAATATTATGATTTTAACAATTTGCAAAATTTATTTATGCTTCTGATAATTTTTGACAAAGTAGTTATGATTTTTTTTTTTATAAAACTAACGATCCATCCAATTGACCTAATGGTCCAATCATTTAACCATGGACTAATCGAGAATTATCATTTTGTTTTTAAAACATTAGGAGATAAAATATATGTATATCGAAATAGTAAGGGGGTGAAATTTTGATAAGGTAATTTTTACCCATCTTTAGTCCCCCACCACACATGCCCTAAGAATCATCTTGAAATTGAGTATATCATCTCAGAGTTCTATTATTAATATCAAAGATAAGACTTCTGAACTAATTTGTGCAGGCACTTTTCATAAAAAAATTTAGCATATGGAATGAATAGGAGTGAGAGAGCACGTAAAACAACATCAAGCATCAATATTTCTAAACATTTTCTTATAATAAGCTGCAATCAATGTTCATTAGAAGTTTAACTATATAAAGAAAGATAAGCAATTGATGTAAAGCCAAGCCAAACTTCTCGAATCTAGATAGCTATAATTGTATCAATTATGAGTTGGGAATGATCTACGGTCAGCTATGATAAGGCAGGTCCATAACATACTAATAGATTAGCTGCACTATCCTACTGTCTTTGGGAAGATGTTTGTCATTTAAAACAAATAAGCAGGGAGGCAGGATGCACCTTGCAAATGACTGTCCAGATCTTGACAAGATGAGCTAGCTGGCACTTTATGAATGATTTCAAAGTAGTACATGATATTGCTTGCAGAACAGAATAAAACCACAAACATACTTCCAATCAGAATAATCATTCATTCATGATATCCATCCACAAAACTATCTTTTTATTCTTTTCTCAAAAAGTGACACGTTTCTTCTTCCATGAAGTTGTCTGAAACATTTACTGGAAAAATTGAGAGGTATTATTATCAAGAGGTTAGGATGTATGGGAACATAAAATAAATTGGAATGATTATGTAAGAGATAGAATGATAATGAGCTTTTATTCTCATAGGAAGGGCTGAGTATGAGAGGGTTTGAGTTGGACAAAAATCACAGAAACAACCATTGGCAATCTATAAAACGCGATAATGTATCAAAAATAGTAGGACGAATAGGATGGTGAGTGCAAAGTAGACTACAAGGTAGTAAGATTAATGCTTCTTAATATAACCTTGTCACAAATGCCTAACTTAGTTCTGTGTGATTATTAAACTTTCACGCACTACCAGTTCAAGTACAAGAAGGAAAACATCAAGTACCAGAAAAAGCAGCTCAATTCTTTGTTGGATCCCATGAGAACATGGATCTGTCATTACATTATAAAATCAAGTCTCTGGTGGATAAACTGCCCTCAGTGGAGCACAGTTGGGGACTTTACAACTTTGCCTAGAATCTATATGGTCTTTGAGTAAGATATATGGTCTTTGAGTAAGAGGTGATTGTTGACCTCAATAGTTGCGACTTACAGCATCTCATATTTCCATTTATGAGAACATGATAGCTAGACAGTTTTTTAGAGGAATAACCATCTAAAATTTTTGAGTGACTATGCCAGCTGTTTGTAGTAGCCCCAATTTTAGTTCTGAATCTTTATCTACATTGTGTTTATCAACTCACTTCAGCTGGTTAGATTAACCCCGGTAGCACTTAATTATCGCCATCTCCCAAGGAACCTTGAATCCTTATAAATTGTGTAATTAAAAACTTAGTCAACTGATACTGATATTTCTGTGATGGAAAAGAATGAAGCAAGATTTGTACATTATCTATCTTTTGCATGAATTCATTTAAGAATGCAGGAGCCTCAATATTTCAGCCTCTAATTATCACATTAATCACACCATAATTTGGCTATTTTTACTTCTCTAAGAACAACTGTACTATGCCAAATTACAATGTCAGATTAATCTAGATACTCTTAACAGATGTCTAATGTTGTTGTTCAATCTCGCCTCTTTCACATAGTGTTCTGAAGCAGAATTGCAAGAGTAAATTGATTTATCCATGGTGATATCCTTTTGATATTTAGAACTTGAATATACAACTAATCGAACACATACTACATTCACATCCAAGTGGGTACAAAATGAGGTCATATTATTGGCAGATGCATGACATGTTGCAAAAATAATCGATTAGTGGGTAAGAAATATTGATCACTATTCATAAAAATATTATGAACAGTTGTCCATTGATAGATGCCTCAGATTATATTTACTTTCTGTCCATAGAAATTCATTTAAGGACTTACATTTTCATTTTGCTACTATGGTAGCAACATAGAAATGAAGTTTCTGTTGTGACAATAGCAGAACTGAAATACCAAATTTGCACTATATGCAATACAATAATTGAGATGTAACCAAGCACTTTGATGTGTAATTATATTTTAATGATTGAACAAAACCACTTGAGATAAGAAAAAAAATATCCTAGATGTAGAATTCATGGATATGCTTAAGATCATGACACTCCGAAGAAATATAACTGCTTGACAAAAATTTAAAACATTGAAAAAAATAAGGACCTTCAATATTACCACTCAGCATGCAGAAATCTATGCCTCAAATATTTCAAAGAGTATCCATGTAATTGCTTGGGTCCTTCAATTTTACCTCTTGGAATTAGCTCAGCTGAAGACCTCATAGAACTTCTCAGTGACAAGCACTCCAGAGTCTATGGACTCCAAAGGATCCTTCCTAAGCCGGTGCCTCAAGCAGTTCGGAATGACAATGGCTATGTCTTCCGGGATCACTTTATCCCTCCCTTTCAATGCAGATAAGGCCTTGGCAGCTCTGTTGGTGACAATATCACCTCTCAGCCCATCCACATTAAGCTCTGCACAAACTTTGGAGATCTTTACACGAAGGTCGTGATCGATTTCTACTGATGAAAGTGAGCTCCGTGCTGAACGAATCTGTTGCTGGAGCTTCTCCTGTTCGGCTTGGTATGATTCTCTGAATCCCTTGGGATCTCTATCGAACCGAGCTCTCTCCTCTACAATCTTGACCCTCAGCTCAGCGTCCCTCACCGTCCCCACTTGGGCATGCATTCCGAACCTATCCAGGAGCTGCGGCCGGAGCTCGCCTTCCTCAGGGTTACCGGAACCAATAAGGATGAACCGAGCAGGGTGGGAGATGGAGATGCCCTCCCTCTCCACGGTGTTCCATCCGGAGGCGGCAGAGTCCAGGAGCACGTCCACCAGGTGGTCGTCCAAGAGATTGACCTCATCAACGTAGAGGATACCCCTATTGGCCTTAGCGAGGAGGCCGGGCTCGAAAGCCTTGACGCCCTCAGTCAGAGCCTTCTCGATGTCAATGGTGCCGCAGACGCGGTCCTCGGTGGCGCCGAGCGGGAGGTCGACCATGGTGATCTTGGTAGCGGAGACGGGGAGGGAATCACCGCGGGAGACCCGTTCTCGAACGTCAATGCTCATGGACTCCGGATCCTCGGGGTCGGAGTTAAATGGGTCTCCCACGACCACCCTGATCTCGGGGAGGAGGTCGACGAGGGACCGCACGGTGGTGGACTTGCCGGTGCCGCGGTCACCCATGATCATGACTCCACCAATCTTGGGATCGATAACGTTTAGGAGAAGGCACAGCTTCATCTCATCCTGACCTACGATGGCCGCAAACGGGAAGACCGGCCTCTGGCTCTCACTGCTCACCAGTCTCTTTCCCTATCAAAATCCAGCGACAATTATACAACAGCTGGTACTCAACAAACAGAATCCCCGAAGAGAAAACCACTTACCTCTTCGGTGGAAGCGAGCTCAGTGGTGGCGGCATTGGAGACGACGAGCCGACGGGTCCGGTTCTTAAGCCCAACTTGGGCGACTGCACTAAAGCTCCTCCGGTGGCAAGTGCGGGCTGCGGAGGGAAGCAAGGGAGGAGGTTGTGACGCATTGCAAGAGGATTCAACTGTGAAATTGATAACAAACACAAAAAAAGCAAAACATACCGGGAAGGGAAGTAGGAGAGAATGGAGCGACGGAAGAGGAAACATTTAGAGCTCTGTAAGTACGGAAAGCGGAGGAAGAGGGCGCGAGAAGACCCGCCATGAGAGGAGGTGTCGAGCTGCAAGTGTTTGCGATGGTGCCGCGAGTGCAGTGGAGTTTGAGTACTTGGTGGAGGAGAACGGTGGGATAAGAGGATAGAAAGGAAAGCTGGGGATTGCGCGAGAAGATTTCCTCGATGCTTATGTGGAGTTGGGCCGGATTCAAGATACCGGACCAACTAATCGAACTATTTGAACCGGCAAACAAGCTTGATTCAGGGTTCGGCCTGACCCAGCAAGACCTACTACAAGACTGGCCATGTGTTGAGCTGAGCAATTGAGTCCATGGGTCGATTCGAGACCATGAATCGGGCTAAGCCCGGTCTGATTTTAAATACCACATATTTTAGAAGGATTTTTGTATAAATACCACCAACGTGATATGAAAACATTTTAGTTTACAACGTGACATGAATTCTACACTTTATACAGCTTTTCTAATCTCTCGCTGCAGTAGTGCGTGTAGAAGAACTATATATCTTTATCTTTATAAAATATAAGAGATGATATTTAGGTTGTCTCCCATCTGAATTTGTCTAGATTTGCTTGAAGTGGACATCATCTATATCCTATTGGTATTATATTATTTTTTAAAATTAACAAAATATAGGTTGCCAATCACAATTACATATTATAGAGCTTTGGATTTTCCAGATTTAAAAAAAAAGGAACAATTGCAAGTTAAAACCTAACAAATAGTGAAATTATATGTTAAAATCTCACTTTTAAAATTATTTCAAACAGTTTAACCTTTCAATTTATAACATAATAAAGCCATCTAATAAGCTGATGCAAAAAATATTAATAAAAATATATACTCTTTTTATCCTCTTTCGTGACTGATCTCCAATCGTGCCTAGGTTATTCTTATTTGCCTTATTATCATTTTGCTAAGTTAATTACTCATTGTGCTTAGGTTGATAATTGAACTAGCAAGTTTAAATTTTAAAAAATATATATTAACCTAGATACATACTATTCATCCTCCATCTAGTATTATAATTTAGCTAACAATTGGTATCAAAGCAAGATTGTAAACTTAGGTTTAATCATCTAACATACACTTATGGCTTCCGACATAACACTTGCTCATGAGACTTCAACTCATGCACCTCCACTTTTTTATGGGAACAATTATGCTTATTGAAAAACTAGAATGACCCTTTTCACAAACAAGAATGCACTAGATCTTTAATTTATATCAATTACATCTTGAATTATCAGATTGATATCAATTTTAGCTCGACATCAGATGCTTGTCAATGCAACCGTTAGGTGTTGACGTGGCATCTGACTTAGCAAATAAAAAAGATTTTTTTATTATTACTTGTGCTACAACAGCATGTAATAAAAAAATATTATAATATATATAAATAAAAAAATTAATATATCTATCTCAAACTTTGGCCATTGTAATAAATATATCTCAACTTTTAATCATTCTCCATAATCTATACCAAACTTTGGGATTGACAATAATTATAGTTCTTGAACATAAATAATTTTTTAAAATACATCAAAACTCTCACTTTATCTGATAATTCCATATCTAATTTCACCAAATTCTTTTTTCTTTAAAATTTTGGTAAATTATAATACTATATAAAAAGTTATTGATTTAATTTGGGCATTTCAATTTTATTTGAAATGCAATAATATAATTAAATAATAATAATAATAATAAAATTAATTTTTGAATCAATTTTTAAAAAATATAATTTAAATAGATAATTATAAAATTATTTTCAAAATTTTAAAAAGTTAATAAATAATAAGAATATATGAAAATGATGAGTTTTATTCCAAATTTTAATTTTTTTAATGTAATAGTCGAATTTAATAAAAAATTGGGAGAAATATAATTCAAACTTTTGGATTGATTATAATTGTAATATAATCTAAATTTCAAATTCAATTTCAAATGCAATTGTTGTCAATCCTAAAGTTTGGGATAGATTAAGAAATACATAAAGGTTATGATCTAGGATGCACGGACAAGGGGACACACCAACTTCAAAATTTTAGAGGACACAGACACGACATATATAGATAAATATAAAAAATAAAAAAATAAAAAAACCCACAATTTATAATTTCATATATATATATATCATAATATTTTCGTTGATGTCAAACTTCAAATTTTTAATATGAATAAAATACTTACTACTTCTAACTTCTAAGCCTTTCCAAAAGCATGAGGCACAACCTCATGCAAACAAAAATTCCTATATATGTATTGACATCTCCCAAAAAATTCATCGTCCGGTGGAGTCGTCGAGTTAGTGGGTGAGCGATCAGAGTCGTAGAAGGAGTGGGCGACTAGGTAGGGTGGGCGATTGGGTTTGGGATTCAGGCGAGTGGGCGATTGAGTGAGCAATCGGGTTACTAGGTTAGGCATTACCAGATTAGAGTAGTGGGCAATCGGGTTTTGAGTCTAAAATGAATATTTTTATTTTTATTTTTATTAAACGCTGGGCTGGCCGTGTCCGAGCAAAAAAAAAAATTGACTGGTCAAGACACTCTAGGACACATCGGACACGTCGGACACATGCATGTGTCGAACGTGTGTCTTCGTGTGTCGGTGTCCACGGCGTGTCGGGCACGTGGACACGATAGTCCTTGGAAGTGTCCATGCTTCCTAGGTTATGATAGATTTGTTACAATGGACAAAGTGTGGGATAGATACATTAATTTTCTCTATTTATAATATTATAATATTTTTATTACATGTTGACGTGATACAAGTGATAATAAAAAAATATTTTTAAATTTGCTGAGTCAAATGACACGTCAGCACCTAACGATTGCATTGACAAGCATTTGACGTCGAACTAGAATTGATATTGATCTGATAGTTCGGGATGTAATTGATACAAATTAAATATCAGACTAGCTTTGTGAAAATGTTCATAGTTTGGGCTAGATGCATTAATTAACCCATATGTAATATCCAAGATATTTAATTATATTATTTTTCTTTATTGTTGTATTTGACAGCCTAGCGGACTAGATCAAGGTCTAGCCGAGTCAACTCATGGTCCAATGCGTGCCTGCGAGCTTGAGCAAGTAGGATTATAAATATGAAATTTTGCTAGAGTAGTTAAATTTATTTAATTTTTATGTTGTATTGTTTTATTATGTCGCATGTGGGTGTGCATGTATTGGATGGTTATGTGGAGAACATGATTAATTAAGTTAATTTAAGTTAGCGGGTTCGGGTTCAACTTAAGGTGGATGCGGGTTAGATAAATGGTTTAGAAGGGTTAGGGCTGAGGAAGGGATATAAAACGCCTTCCCCTTAGCTTGTGGCTCCCTATTTGGAGCCACACAAGCTTTCGAGAAGAGGAGCCACCAGCCAACCAGCCCCTCTCCTCTCTCCCCTTGGAGCCGCCGCCATCAAGAGCCGGGCCGCCAAAGCTCCTTCCCTCTCCTTCCCTCTTCCTTTCCTTTGGAGCCAAGCCAAGAGGAGCTGACTTGAAGCTGCCAGCCCCTCTCTCTTCCTCTCTCTCCCTCTCTCCAAGCCGGCAACTTGGAGTGAGCTGCCGCCCCCCCTTCTTCTTTCTTGAGTCGAGCCGTCATGTTTTGAAGCCGGATTCGAGGGCCGTCATCCAGGATTTCTTCTAACCATCTTTCCAAATTAGGTGAGTGATTTTACCTCTCATTTTTCGGATTCTTTCTTGGTTTTGAGCTGTTTTGGGCTTATTCTTGATTCTTGTATTTTCTCGACGAATCGTAGATTTTGAGTGCCGATTTCTTATTCCGAATTGTGGGAGGAGGGCCAAGACCCTCCCTTTGTGGGTCGGCAGCCCTAGGTTTACCATAGGGGTGCTCGGTCAAGGGTGAATCAAGGGTGCCCTCGAGGTGTTCGGTGAAATGCTTAAGTGGGAGTTTTCGGTGTTCTTGAGATCCGTGTTTTACATTGCTTATGAAATCAAGTTCCTATATGTTCAAGCATGCCTTGTATTAAATCTATGATTTTAGATAAAATCATGTTTAAGAAAAAAATTGAATCTTGATGTTGATGCCATGAGGGTTCTCGAAAGAGGGGTTTTTGATCATGATGTTTGTTCTTATTCATGTTGTTGTTAGTGCTTGTTAGACTTGTTGTTAAGCATGGAAATTGAGAAATTTATCTCAAGATTTATATTCTGTTTAAATGATAATTAACGGCTTAATTTCTGAAAATTTTGGATTTATTTTTGGGCTACGCTGAAATTGAATGCTGAAATGATAAATCTGTGCTGTTTTTAAATTGCTTTCTGTGATGTGTGTATTTATCTGAACATAGTCATGTAACCTATCGTTTCGACTAAAAAATATAGTTCAGAAACATATGATACACTCTGGAGACTCGAATCCGATTAGATACATCAGTTTTTGGCAGAACAGTAAGCTAAAACAAAACTCTAATTGTGGTGAACTAAATTTTAATTACATAATTAAAATTGAGAAAAAATGGTCATCATAATCTGTTATGAACCAACATGAGAAATTTATGCATGAAATAAAACCACACGGGTTTATGACATTACGGGTCTAGGAGTTGGGGTCGGGCATTGGAGTATGAGACACTTCCCAATAGGAACACCCATAAGACATCGTAGGAAAGATTTTGACTTAGGTCATAGTGCGTCATATCCTTATGAATGACGGAGGTGCTCGTTGAGGAGCCGGATTGCGGGCTAGGCCCGAGAGGTTGGATGACTAATTTCCAACCTGTAGAACAAATTCGGAGGACCTTTCCCGATTGTTCTGATTTGGCCTCATGGGATAAGTTCGGAGGGCCTACTCGATTATTGCCGAGGTGGTTTTTAAGAAATAAGTTCGGAATGCCTACCTGATTATTCCTATGATATCTTAGAGGAGTAAGTTCGGATGGCCTACTTGATTACTCTTAGAAAGTTCGAATGGGCGAATTCTGATTGTCCCTACGCGTCTCGTGGAGCAAGTTCGGAGGGCCTTTCCCGATTGCTTCCGAATTTTTTTATACTAGGATAAGTTTAGAGGGTCTTCCCGATTATCCTAGTATGTGTTGTTACCTTAGGGCATGATACGCTTAGGTATATTATTCTTCACTGTTTGGGTGTTGGCTGCCTTCGGGCAGGTGGTGGTCGGATGGCCTGATAGCTGGTCACTCTCGTGTGATCTTTTCCTGCTTGAGTTAGGAGTTTTACCTTATGCATCTTATCTGTGGTGTTTGTTTTTGTGATGGTTGGTAGAACCGCTCATTGAGTTATTTTGGACTCACCCGTTGTCGTTATTTTATTTTGCATTGCCTGACCGGTGAGATGGGCTGGAGCACTTAGCGCAACTGGAGGGTAGAAGAGCCACATGATCTCATAGCAGTCCTAGTTAGGGGTCGTATTCGAGTCTGTAGTATGTTGTCATGCACTTTTGTTTTGGTATTTGAAGTTGTAGTCCCGTAGGGACATTCATGTTTTTCTTTATTCAGACTTTTATTTGTTAAAAGAACTGTTGCTCTTCGATTTATTTATTTTCGCACTTGAGCTATTCATTAAAAACTTTGATGTTTTGAAATAAAAATTTGTTTGGTTCTTTTTAGATAATAAAAATTGTTATTTATTCTGCTATTTTATGAGTTGGCATGCGCATGGGTTAGGCTGCGGGGTATATGCACGTATACCCTGGTCGGTCATGTGACCCTGAGTTTGGTGCATGACAATGTGGTATCAGAGCTTGTGGTTCGGTCCAATTCTGACCTAGAGTTGTCACCGTATAAGACATTGCTAGTGTGTCAGTATACAATAGGGGTTTGTTATGAGATCAATGGGCTAAGTCTGCACCTCAGTGTGACTTGTGATTAAGTTTGCAAAAAATGTGTGTTAGGGTGAAATAAATTGTCTAATGATGAAATTTCCTTTTCTTTATGGTGGTTCTAGATTGATTGAGGTCTTTTAGTGCCGCATAGAGCGGCAGTGGTGGTAACTTCATGTGGGGCCAAGGCCGAGGCTAGAGACGGAGGTTGGTGGCGAGGCCGAGGTCGTAAAAGTAGACGACCAGTTGAGGAGGAATTGGGACAATTCCATGGTAGCACAGCTTGAGGCCGTGAATGACCCTGTGCTAGAGAGTGCACCATTTTGGGGGCTACCCTTGTATGGGTGCTTGGATTAGAGATACTTACAATGTTTGCTTAGTATCTTGAATGATTCATTGGGTCTCGTCATATAGTTAAATATTTATGGTGTAGTTTGGTTAGGGCGGCCCTAGGGATCCTAGGGTGGCCGATTGATAGAATTCTACATAAGGGATCTGTAGGGGTTGGCTGATGGTGAATTTCCCCTATAGCCAAAATTTTGGATTGATTGGATGATCTTTCCCCAAGATTTCAGGATATATGAATTATGGGTGTAGAGTGACCTTATGCGTAAGGGCCACGATTATGTGTGATCAGAGTTGAGCAGGACCTAGAGCGGTTTCGTTCTGAGGCATGTTTTGGGTCCAGACAGGTTGGGCACTTTAGAAAGGATTGTCCTAACAAGGGCAGTCAGCAGCCTGATCAGACCAGAGGAAAGGCATCGATGTTAGTGGGTTCTATAGCTTAGAGGGGTCAGACTCAGGGTGGAGGCCAGCGAGCCGCTGGTTTAGGGAGGCCTATCGCTCGGGTGTTTGCTTTGAACCAAGAGGGCGCTGAGGCGTCCAGGACAGTGGTGTCAGGTGATATTATTGTTGGGTTTGCCATTGCATATGTCTTATTTGCTCCGGGTGCTACACACTCTTTTGTGTGTGCTTTATTTGCTGCTAAGTTGTCAGGGATATCTTTTGTGCTTGAATTGCTCCTTATGGTGTCTACGCCTACGGGCATTTCTGTGATGGCAGAGACAGTCTTTCGGGGCTGCGAGGTTATCATTTGCGAGCATGTGTTGATAGCTGACTTAACACTCCTGCCGATGTTAGAGCTTGATGTAATTTTGGGCATGGACTGGTTGGCGGATCATTTCGCCTCTGTGGATTGCAGGGCTAAGACTGTGACCTTCAGTAAGCCCGGGTTGCCCCAGTTTACCTTTCAGGGTGAGGGAATGGGAGAGTCGTTGATGGTGATTTCAGCGCTTAGGGCTCGAAAGCTACTTCTAGGCGGTTGCCAGTCTTTCTTGGCTTTTGTGTTGGTGGCAAAACAAGGCGGAGGTGCGACTAGGGACATCGGGGGGACGCCCGTGGTGTACGAGTTCTCTGAGGTGTTTCGAGAGGAGTTGTCAGGGTTGCCTCCAGAAAGAGAGATAGAATTATGTATTAATTTGCAGCCAGGGGTGAAGCTGATCTCCATTCCACCGTACCGGATGACACCAGCTGAGTTGAGGGAGTTGAAGTCTCAGTTGCAGGAGCTGCTT
The DNA here is from genome assembly GCA_034359265.1 of Canna indica. Lineage (NCBI taxonomy): Eukaryota > Viridiplantae > Streptophyta > Magnoliopsida > Zingiberales > Cannaceae > Canna > Canna indica. Next base: position 22,525,997 of record CP136892.1, read on the forward strand.
GAGTTGGGTTTCATTCGCCCAAGTGTTTCTCCTTGGGGTGCTCCAGTGCTCTTTGTGAAAAATAAAGATAGGTCCATGTGGATGTACATTGATTACCGACAGCTTAATAAGGTGACGGTGAAGAACCGGTACCCGCTGCCCAAGATTGATGACCTATTTGATCAACTTCAGGGAGCTCAGTGGTTTTCTAAGATTGATCTGCGATCAGGGTATCATCAGTTGAGGATCCGGGATGGTGACATCCCTAAGACTGCTTTCAGGTTGAGGTATGGACACTTTGAGTTCCTGGTGATGTCCTTTGGGCTGACTAATGCACCTGTAGCATTTATGGACCTGATGAACCGAGTGTCGAGGGAATACTTGGATAAATTCGTAATTATGTTTATTGATGATATCTTGATTTATTCCAAGAGCAGGGAGGAGCATGCTGAGCACTTGAGGATAGTTTTGGAAACTCTCCGGGAGCATAGGTTGTATGCTAAATTCTCCAAGTGCGAGTTCTAGTTGGAGAGTGTTGGGTTCCTTGGCCATGTGGTGTCCAGGGAAGGGGTAAAGGTTGACCTCGCAAAGATAGAAGCAGTTCAGAATTGAAAAAGATCGACTAATGTCTATGAGATCCACAATTTCCTGGGTTTGGCAAGTTATTAAGGAAGTTTGTGGAGAATTTCTCTATGATTGCAGTGCCATTGACCCGCCTAACTCAGAAAGGGGTCAAGTTCGAATGAGACAGTAAGTGCGACGAGAGCTTTTTGAAGCTTAAGGACCGCTTGACGTCGGCACCAGTTCTAGTAGTACCCTCGGGCTCGGGAGGATCTGTTGTTTATTGTTATGCTTCTCAGGTCGGTTTGGGTTGTGTGTTGATGCAGAATGGCATGGTGATAGCTTACGCCTCCAGGCAGTTGAAGGTTCATGAGAAGAATTACCCAACCCATGATCTTGAGCTGGCAGCGGTGGTGTTCGCATTGAAGCTGTGGCGTCACTACCTTTAAGACGAGGCTTGTGGGATATACACTAATCATAAGAGTCTCCAGTATTTGCTCACCCAGAAGGAGTTGAACTTGAGGCAGAGAAGATGGCTTGAGCTGTTGAAGGACTATGACTGCACGATCATGTACTATCCGAGGAAGGCTAACGTGGTAGCCGATGCTTTGAGCAGGAAGTCCATGAGCAGTCTGGCACTTTTGGCAATTAGGAGGAGGTCGTTGGCTTAGGATTTGGGCCTATGTTTGGATGGCGGGGAAGTCTTATCAGTATCAGATTTTGGTGCGCTGGTGGTTCACTTGAGGGTGCAGTCCATGTTGGTTGACATGCTGCAGGCAGCACAGGAGGAGGATACTTTCTGTGCACTCACTAAGGATCTGACCAGGAGAGAGAATGCTGATAATGGGTTCAGTATGGACTTGGAGGACATTCTGAGGTTTAATAATCGAATAGTAGTGCCTGATATGGCCGAGGTTCACAAGCAGGTACTGGAAATGGCTCGTCGGTCCACATACACTATGCATCCGGGATCCACCAAGACGTACCGTGATCTAAGGTAGAATTATTGGTGAAAATGCATGAAAAAAGAGGTGGCCGAGTTCGTATCTAAGTGTCTGGTGTGTCAGCAGGTTAAGGCTGAGCATTTGAAGTCAGTAGGGTTGCTCCAGAACCTAGAAGTACCAGAGTGGAAATAGGAGAAGATAACTATGGATTTTGTGACGGGATTGCTAAAGTCTGGCAGTCTTTCCAGGAGGCATTGGGGACTCAGGTTCGGTTCAATACCACATTTCACCCTCAAACAGATGGTCAGTCGGAGTGGACCATTCAGACGCTGGAGGATATGTTGAGAGCATGTGTCCTTGATTTGGAGGGCAGTTGGGAGAGACACTTACCTCCGATTGAGTTTGCCTATAATAAATCGGGATGATCCCATTTGAGGCATTATATGGGCAGAATTGCAGGTCGCCTGTATGTTGGTTTGAGGCCAGGGATTCCCTTATTATGGGACTTGACCTGGTGGAGGAGGCTGTGGAAAAGTGAAGCAAATCATAGAGAGACTGTTAGCAGCTCAGAGTTGTCAGAAGATGTATGCTGTTGAAAAGGCCAGGGAGGTAGAGTTTGCTGAGGGGGACATGGTGTTCCTCAAGGTGTCCCCTATGAAAAGGGTGGTGATATTTGGTAAGAAAGGAAAGCTAAGCCCTAGGTTCATTGGATTGTTCCCTATTCTCAAGTGCAGGGGAGCTGTGGCCTATGAGTTGGCCCTACCTCCTAGTATGGACGGAGTACATCCAGTGTTCCATGTGTCTATGCTGAAGAAGTACATTTTGGATGAGTCCCATGTGATTGAGACTACCGCAGTGGAGTTGGATTCAGCAATCTCCTATGAGGAGCGGGCAGTTGAGGTGCTAGATCGTCAAATCAAAAAATTGAGGTCCAAGAAGATTCCCTTGGTTAAGGTCAGATGGGGGCACCATTCCGAGCAAAAGGCCACCTAGGAGGTGGAGCAGGATATAAGGGAGCGTTATCCTTCATTGTTTGATGATAGGTGAGTCCTTAATTTTTCTTTTCTGAAATTCGAGAACGAATTTTCTTTAAGAATGGAGGATTGTAATATCCAAGATATTTAATTATATTATTTTCCTTTATGGTTGTATTTGCCAGCCTAGCGGACTAGATCGAGGTCGAGCTGAGTCGACTAATGGTCCGGTGCGAGCCTGCGAGCTTGGATAAGTAGGATTATGAATATGAAATTTTGCTTGAGTAGTTAAATTTATTTAATTTTTATGTTGTATTATTTTATTATGTCACATGTGGGTGTGAGTGTATTGGATGGTTATGTGGATAATATGATTAATTAAGTTAATTTAAGTTAGCGGATTCTGATTCGGCTTGAGGTGAATGCGGATTGAATAAAAGGTTTAGAAAGGTTAGGGTTGAGGAAGGGATATAAAACCCCCTCCCATTGGCTTGTGTCTCCCATTTGGAGCCACACAAGCTTTTGAGAAGAGGAGCCACCAGCCAGCCCCTCTCCTCTCTCCCCTTGGAGCCGCCGCTATCAAGAGCCGAGCCGCCAAAAGCTCCTTCCCTCTTCCTTTCCTTTGGAGCCGAGCCAAGAGGAGCCAACTTGAAGCCGCCAGCCCCTCTCTCTCACTCTCTCCAAGCCTACGGCTTGGAGTGAGCCCCCCCTTTCTTCTTTCTTGAGTCGAGCCGTCATCTTTAGAAGTCGGATTTGAGGGCCATCGTCCGAGATTTCTTCTAATCATCTTTCCAAATTAGGTGATTGGTTTTACCTCTCTTTTTTCGGATTCTTTTTTGGTTTTGAGCCGTTTTGGGCTTATTCTTGATTCTTGTGTTTTCTCGACGAACCGTGAATTTTGAGTGCCGATTTCATGTGTCGAATCGTGGGAGGAGGGCCAAGACCCTCCCTTTGTGGCTCGGCAGCCCTAGGTTTACCCTAGGGGTGCTCGGTCAATGGTGAATCAAGGGTGCCCTCAAGGTGTTCGGTGAAATGCTTAAGTGGAAGTTTTTGGTGTTCTTGATATCTGTGTTTTATATTGCTTATGAAATTGAGTTCCTATATGTTCAAGCATGCTTGTATTAAATATGTGATTTTAGATAAAATCATATTTAAGAAAAAAATTGAATCTTGATGTTGATGCCATGAGGGTTCTTGAAAGAGGGGTTCTTGATCATGATACTTGTTCTTGTTGATGTTGTTGTTAGTGCTTGTTAGCCTTGTTATTAAGCATAAAAATTGAGAAATTTATCTCAAGACTTATATTCTATTTAAATGATAAATAAGGGTTTAATTTCTGAAAATTTCGGATTTATTTTTAGGCTATGCTGAAATTTGATGTTGCTGAAATTGCATGCTGAAATGATGAATCTGTGCTGTTTTTAAATTGCTTGATGTGATGTGTGTATTTATCTGAACATAGTCATGTAACCTATCATTTCGACCAGAAAATATAGTTTGGAAACATAGGATGCACTCTGGAGATTAGATTCGGATTAGATACATCTTGTGGTGAACTAAATTTTAATTGCATAATTAAAATTGGAAAAAAAGGGTCAACATAATATGTTATGAACCAACATGGGAAGTTTATGCATGAAATAAAACTACACAGGTTTGTGACATTACGGATCTAGGAGTTGGGGTCGGGCATTGGAGTGTGAGATACTTCCCAATAGGAACACCCATAAGACACCGTAGGAAAGATTTTGACTTAGGTCATGGTGCGTCATATCTTAATGAATGGCGGAGGAGCTCGTTGAGGAGCCGAATTGCGGGCTAGGCCTGGGAGGTTGGATGACTAATTCCCAACCTGCAGAACAAGTTCGGGGGGCATTTCCCGATTATTCTGGTTTGGCCTCGTGGGATAGGTTTAGAGGGCCTACCCGATTATCCCAGAGGTGATTTTTAAGGAATAAGTTCGGAGGACCTATCGGATTACTCCAAGAATAATGAATAAGTATTAGACTATTTCTTAGGATCTTGTTGTTTCTAATGTTGCATTAACTCCTAATATTTCCAATGCAACACTAATTACTGTTATTTCTAATACTACATTAATTGCATGAGTTTCCAACACATAATAATTAATATGAGATCTCACAACATATTGTTAGGATGACTCAATGAATCAATAGGGCCCAAGGAAGGCTGATCTCAGGATGTTATATAGAGATGACAAAGACATGCGCTCAAAACTAGTCATTCAACGGATCAAAAAAGATTTGTTGGGCACTTCAGTTGAACTCCGATCGAATATCGATTGACTGATGATCGGCCGAGCTTCAGCCAAACAGTTATTGGATTTTCAAGTAACATTTCAGTCAATCTCCGATCGATCGAGGATCGACCGATAACCTGGGTTCATACTGGTTTTTCAGCTCAGGTTTTTGAATTTCAAATTTGGTTTTTAGGGTTCTTTTAATCATAATGAGAATGTACAACATATAATAGACACCCTAAACTTATACTCTAACTTCCTAATGAAAACTAGCGACAACGTGTGTCCTTCCAATTTCTTCGATTTTTTTTATTTTTCGATCGCAAATGTCGCACGCATCCCAACTTGGAATCTAAAAATATATATTACTTAGTGAAAAACATAAGTTATCATCAAAATTGAGATTAAGACCAAGGTGAAAACCTTAGGCCAACAACTCATGCCACGCCACTGATACTTGAACAGTATATTGTGTATGCTTGGAATCGTCATGAATGAACCGAGGAACGTAGTGTAATGCCCGCTATGTATTTGCACCTTCCAGGAACACAAATCTGTCCACTTCACGGTTGATTTGGAAATGGCTTCAAACTAGCTAAAGGATCTCATTAGGGCGGCAATGGAATCAATATTCCAAAAGATAATCGAAAGTCCCCTCAGTTCAATACCAACACACAACGAGGGTGTGCTTACTGTTGAGTATACCTCGTCGTGCTGCTAGTCGACGAAATGAAGGAACAATTGATTCCACCAGATCCGTTGCATTTTAGAAGTCGCATCTTGTAGTATGTGCTGCTTGATCTCACACCTCCTGTCGTGCTTACTGTTGAGTATACCTCGTCGTGCTGCTTGATCTCACACCTCAGGTATGGTTATCAAGTGTCTTCCATCCGGCAATTGCTGCTGTCTCTAGAGGTGGGAGTGCTCGTTCACATTGCTGAACTACGAGGAGACGATGCCCGCAATATCAGCATTATGGTGGATTTTCCCTTTGACCATAACGACGATGCATCTATTGACAAGGTAGCGGGCTCGGTCCCTAGTTGAAGCAACATTGGGGAGAAAAGCTTGGATGTGGGAAGGCCGACTCTCCATTGAGGCTGTAGGTGGAATGGTGCACAAGTCAATTGGATGTGGGGAGTGTGTAGGAGGGGGTTTAGAAGAGGCGGTGCATGACTTTAAAAGTATGGGAGTTGGAGTTAATGACGTAGTCATTGGTAGCTCAGTTGAAAGTGGACCGGTCTTTGACGAGGTAGGAACTTTGTTTGGGTTAAACAGTGGCTTGGTGGAAGTATCTGCTTTGCATCAGTTGAGTGTGTGGCCAGGACGAAGGCAACGAAAGCATGCCAAGGGTCTTCTGCACACTCTTGCCTTGTGCCCAACAGAAAGGAAATAGGAACGACGATTTCAGGATCGAAGATCGGGGATGAAATCTTAGTGGGAGGGGGGAGGAGACTTCTCCACGGATGAGGGTGAGTGTGAGTGGAAGCTGGGGGAGGTATGTTGTTTGCTGAGGGAGTCTCACTTTTACGACATTAGCAAAGGAGCAACCGAAGATAACAACTTCGGGGCTGAAGAGATGGAGACTCTTTGTCTTCTCGCTTTGCTTGAGACCAACGTCCATTCTTCGGATGGCTAGTGCTTCACCCGATCCACTCATTGCATGGCTCTCCCTCACTCGTCCTTATACATCCTTAGACGGGTAGTTCTTCTTGAATTTTTATTTTAAAATGATATATACGTATAAAACCACACAAACAAAGTGAAAAACTACTAAAGTGAATAAAGTGTGTAATTACTCGATATAACATTGATCAAATCCCTACCAATACTCATCAATTCCACGTTTACAATTGATTGATGAACTTGTAATGATGAACCTCCCATAAGAAAGTGAAATTTCAAATCGAGCAATTCGCAGCCAGTTTCAATTTGAGTGATCATCCTTAAATTAAGCTTTAATTACCTCTCTTATATTTTTATCATTTTCATATTTAAACCATTTAATGACTCATTTTCTTCTTTGCACAGCCCAATCTCAATCTAGAGTTAAATGAAGATTGGGCTTCTCTCATTTTCTTCCTTGGACCTGCACATTCATCTGACTATCTGAGTGCGTATGACATTTAGCGTAACTCAGAACATGCAACCAAACTTTCATTAATCCAGTGACATAATCTTTAGAAGTAAAGAAGATGAATCCTCTCTCTCTCTCTCTCTCTCTCTCTCTCTCTCTCTCTCTCTCTCTCTCTCTCTCTCTCTCTCTCTCTCTCTCTCTCTCTCTCTCTCTCTCTGATTTGCTTCTCCGGAATAATTTTGTCGGAGGCCGACATCTAAAGATGGTCATCAGCTTTTTGTGCTCTCATGGCACTACTGCTTTCTTTATTTCTCTTAGGACTACTTCAAGTGCAACCTCTCTCTTGCTAGCTTAGTGCAGCATTAGCCATTAGGGAAGACAGAATGAGCTGGCAGTGTGTATGATTGCACCAATGCCTGATTTCTTCTTTAAATTTTCTCCACATAAATTACATTAAATGCCCATTATTAAGAGTATCTGATTAATTTTTCAACTGTGGAAAAAAAGTTGTCATCCTTTGGCCAACAGTTTATATGATTGCATTCTTTTATATATATATATATATATATATAGCAAATAAGTTCAAACTCTATTAGTCTAGGTATAATTTAATTAATTGATGATTAAGTGACATTACAATTTAAGTAGGAAATTAAGATACAGTGGACACTTTTGAACAGTGGTTGACTAGTTGTTTGTGAATGATTGCAATCTACATATATAGGTTGTCTTTTATACGTGCTTTTGGGAGATACGACCTATTGATTACTATAATTAATTACTTATTAATTATTATGACTAATATATATATCACTACTTTAGAGTACAAACTTTATATTGATTTAATCAATTAACTGCCACTAACTTCCAACTTCCTAAATTAATGCCGAAAATATCTTCTTCTTAATCATTTTGTTTGGCAATGACAGTCAAGCAATTATTTCCAATATTTTTAAACTCAAATTATCAAACTCAACCTAATAAAATCAAATTCTAGCTAGTCGAGATAGGACACTTCGGGCTTTTGGCTTAAGTCTCCTTGAAGGAGATATGGATTAGACACCATATGTGTTCAATCTTATCCAGTCAAGTGCGTTGAACTATGTCGAAAAGTTAGTTCGGCACCCAGAAGAAATGTCCTCATGGGGTTTGACCTTTTCGGATACTCTTGGATATATTTGCTTTATAAGATAAGGTAGAATAAAATTAGAGCTATATTAATATTCATTATTTATTTAGTACATTGATTAGAAGAAAATAGGATAGAAGAATATAAAATTAATATTATATCTAACATATAATAGATTTAAAAAATTTATATCCAATCCTCCATCATTTAATATTCAATCCATCAAAGCAAATATATCATTAGTGTATATTTGCTTCATAGGATAAGGGATGATAGGATAAATGATGAATTAATTATTTGTTTAATGTATGAATTAGAAGAAAATGAAAATAAATTAATATAAAATTAGTATTATATCTGATATACACCGAATTTAAATAATTCATATCCAATCCTCCATCATCTATTATCCAATTCAATCATATCAAATCCATCAAAGCAAATATACCATTAGGGCATGTTTGCTTCATAGGATAAATAACGATATGATAATGAATGAATTAATATCCATTGTTAATTTGTTTAGTTCATTGATTAGAATAAAATGACAATAGAATAATATAAAATTGATATTATATTAGATGTACATTGAATTTTAATTAATTTATTTTTTTCAAAAGAAAACCTCCTAACTCAAGAAGTCAGATTTTACCCAGGACTAAGGAAGAAGGCATTGGACCCTTGGTCTCGCACTTCTCGCCAATTGACTGAGCACCACCATATTCTTCCAAAGTAGGAATATTTTTATTACTATGAATATAAATTGGTACATCAACATACTCCTCACAGTTGTAGTTCACATTCGAACTCAACTCTCTCCTTACATCAAAACTGCTACTTATAATATTTAGCTTTATCACAAGCAATTTTATCTGATAACCATTCCTTCTTACAAACCCTCTTCACGTACTCCCCAAGTATAACCATTTCACATTTAGGAATATTAATTAGTATGTGAGCATACTGATCCCTCAATCCCCATAGCTTTTTCTTCACCATACTCAGCACTGCCAGCAACCAAAATAACATGAACATCATCAACATTGATCACACTCTGTACAACTTCATTCTCACAATCCTCCCTCACATAAACTCCAGGTGTTACCATTTCACATTTGGGAAGCTCAGAAATTAAGCAACCTGAAACCTCGATCTCCATATCTTTTTCTTCACCATACTCAGCATTGTTAGCAATCATATTCACTGGTATATCAACAGCATTACTCACACTATGTACATCTTCATTTGACCTAAATTGCTTGCCCCTACACTTCCAACACAAATCAGTTATTTTTATCATTCCCAACTTAGCTAAATCATGAGCCTCTTTGTTAAAACATCTCTTCAAAAAGCCCTAGTTCTTCACAACTCCTTCCTTCTTCAATCTTCTTATTTTATTTATCATATTTGCTATCCTCCATGGTGTATCCATTTCCTTGCTCAAAATTAATTTTAACCAGTGTCTCACCCCTAACTTCCAAATTATACCAGTCTTTTATCCTCACATTGTCTAAGCCATACCACATGACTAATTAAACTTCAGCTGCTAGAGGATCATCTACTTTTCTACATCCATATCCTGCAAAACTCCAATCATCGTACTTTCCAATCAAATATCTCATCCATGTTTTAGTGTTTTCAAACCAATTGGCATCACAGTAAAATATTGGCTGGTTTCTCAGGTCCTCATCAATAACAGCAGAGTTGTTCTTCAACCTATCCACATTATTTTTTCTTTTCGAACAAAATCGTAAAGTTTCATCATACGCTCTACTATTAAATACCTTTTATTCCCCATCCATTTTTCCTTTACCTTCTTCCTAATTCTGTTTTTCCACAAAATCCACAGAGAATTAGCAATAAAAGCTTTAAGTTTCATGGCAAGCTCTTTATCATACCCTTCCCATTATTTGAGCCATTCTCCCTTAACCCAATCATCTCTATACCTGAAGCTGATATTTAACCAACTCTCTGCTAAAGCCCAAAAACTTCTAGCAAAAGAGCAGGTAAAAAATATATGTTCAATTTGATCCAATTCCTTGTCAACACATAACAAGGATCAACTTTTTCAATTATGAATTTAGCATGGGCTTCGACCCCAAATCTGGCGCCGAAGTCTAGTGTCCCCTATCGGACACTAGACGGACGCCAGAGGTTGAAACTATAAGGTTTCGGCCCCAACAAGATGTTGGTACATCTGCAACGGCCCAAGCGATCGTAAAAAGCCGTGGTTTATTCCGACGGCTCGGGCGACTGTCGGTGATAGCCGTCGGTGAAAGTAACATTTCTAGTAATGCAATAATACTCGTCTAAGCATGTAGCCGTCGATATTTACCCATTTATGACGGGTATGAGGATTAATATCCTACCTACGAGGATGTCGTGGGTAAATTTTTTTACCTATTTATTATATGAGACGAGTATAGATATTATAGTACTCGTATCCATGGGTACCCGTTATTCGTGAATAAAGTATAATTATGTTTGAAGACCTTATGTTGATAAATATTTGAAGATCTTATGTTGTTGATAAATGCTTGAAGATCTTATGTTGTTGATAATGTGTATATCTACTCTTTTTTTTATCCTAGAACTTATGTTGCATGTTATTGATATTTATTTCATTATTGTGAATTTGAATTTTAATAAAATATTATAATCTACATTTTTCAAAGTGTTATGGATAGTCATCAATATCCGTGGGGATTCATCCATCCGTGGGGAATTAAATGAATATCTATTTTTGATACATACAAAGAATTAAATGAGTATGAATATTATATACATTTCACAAGACGAATAGTGGATAGGCATCCTCTATCCGTCCCGCCCTATTGACATCCCTGTCAGTGATATTGGATAGAGGACAAGGTTAAGTGGGGTTGCAACACCATGAGACGGAGCAGCGTGGCGACTCGATCTGAGGAATTAAGGACAAAAGGATTTGGATTCTTTAAGGTTTCAGTGTCCCTTGATGATTAAATTTGTCTGCTGTGGGCTCATGCAACGGTTTAGTGTACTCTTACGACCATCCATTGCATCGGCCGGTGACTAGATTGTCAACTCAGTTGTACTACTGATCATTAATTGAGACAGGAGGATACCCATGTAGATATGCGCTCTCTCTGTGGCTCAACTTTGCTTATCAATCATGGATATATTGTTTGTACAGAAAAGGAACCCTAAAAGTTTTTAGCTAAGTCAAAAAAATGCAACATCATAACGAATCTAGCTCTTATTAATTTATTCCGCCTTTTGCATACACTAGTTATCTCCACGTCATACAGGGGGAAAGCAGCTTTCAACTAATTATAGTGGCCTGGCACATGCGACAAGGGACCCTTTTCTTTTTTTATTTAAGGTTTAAGGCCGAATTTATGAACCTAAGAGCTTGTTATAAAATAGTCTTAATTAATTACTGCCCTTCTGAATAGGACTAATGAGTGTGCCGCACTTTGGAGTTTTTTGGTTGCTCACGAGTCCAAAGATTATAACTCTAATTGAAACAAATGACCAATAAATTTATTTAGTTGATTATAATTTTTTTTTACGGTATTTAATATTTATAAATTGTATTTTAAATATCATTTGTATGGTGTAAAAGTAATTGCAATTCAAAAAACTCGCAATACTAGATTACGGACGAGGACTATAAATATAATAATTTAAGTATTAAAAAATAATTAATTTTGACGATTTAGAGTAGTCAGATGGAAATGAGATAAATACCAAAGTTGTAAATTTTCACGTGCTAAATGTGATTGTAGTGTCAGATTTTAGATCCGATGTCGTTTGATAGATGTTTTATATTTTATAATATTATACAATAACTAAAATTATTAATTTATTTGATAAATAATTAAATAATATAAAAATAATATTTTACTACACTAAATGATGATTTAGAGTATAAAATCATATTATTCAGGATTAGATTAATTTTGTTGTAATCGATTGGATTGGACTAGCACTTTGGGCCCGACCGAATTAGGTCCAAAAGCGCCCACACTTATGAACTAGACTCAAGTCAAGTCAAGCGACTTAGCCCGGAGACTCCACCCGGCCATACAACACTACAAAAAAACAGCGCATCACAAACAGACTAAATCCATTGGTGATAGTCAAAAATCTGTTGATACCATTACCAACGAATTCTCCGTTGGTAAATCCGTTGGTAATACTCTGCTAGGTATTACCAACGGATATTAGAATGTTCGTTGGTATTACCAACGGATAAAAATATATCTGTTGGTAATTTTGTTGACAATACCAACAAATGATATATTTCTTGATAATTTTGTTGGTAATTAATTTGTTACTGAAAGTCTATTTTCTTGTAGTGCAAGGACATCTACGTTCTCATTAGTTACGAGGGATTCATCATTACGAGCCTGACATCTCCGGGATCAGCCTCGACTCATTATGAGCAACATCTCCATGAGATGTCACACTCCTCAGGTACTCTAGATTCTAATTTCTACTACACCCACCTTAAACATACCCGACTTGAACGTCGAAGTGCCTTTTGCAGATCTCCCGCCACCGGAGTTGCACCTCACTAGGAGACGCACCAAACCAGATCGCATCGCTCTGACTTCAAGTAGAAATTGCCTCCCACCGTGTGGCTGAGTAAATCTTACTTGCCCCACAATGGTTGGTACCTAGAGTTAGGCGAACGCCGCCGCACTCAGGCAGCACCCTACCGATGACGTTCCCCTGCTACTTGAAGACGCTGAAATAATGATGAGTGACGCTCTGGAGCCCGCCAACCCCTCACCAGAAAAATTCCAGCGTTTAATAAACAACCTTCTATATAGTAGATAGTTGATTGTTAGCAGCCCAGGTCAGATGTTGACGCAGTCCCGAGAACAACACCCTACCGAACACAAGCGCCACTGCTCAAAGGACAATGGAGATAGCCACTTGAAAAGAAGGAGACCAGTTTTCTATCCTTCAGGATGAGGTCTCCCACATGCATCATCAAAGACAAGAGAAGGGTACTAGGGTCACAGTGGTTACCCCCCTTCTCCGCATCGACTCGGCACCTTCGCTGAGTGCATCATGGTAGTATGTCTCCCACCTAGATTCAAATTATCGATCACACTCCAGCCCTTCGACGACATGGGCGACCCAACCACTAGGGATGACAATATTACCCGTTTAGGCGGGTACCCGTGGGTATTTACTTGTTTATGACGGGTATGAGGGATAGTTTTCTACCCGCGAGGATTTTGTGAATAATTTTTCTTACTCATTTATTATATGGGGTGGGTACGGGTATTATAGTATCCGCCCGTACCCGCGGGTATCCGTCACCCGCGAGAATTAGTAAATTATAATATTACCCTCGGTACATATACTAAAAAAAATCCTAACCTAATTCAATACTCATATACTTTATGTTTTGAAACCTTATGATAATGTTGTTATCAAAATATTGTGTGTTTAACAAAATGAAGTTGTTATACTTGAAGTTGTTATCAAAATGCTTGAAGAGTTGAGTGTTATTAAAATATTATAATTTATATTTTTTTTAAAGTGTCATGGGTACCCGCTAAAACTCGTGGGTAATTAAATGTGTACTCATTTTTGATACCCACAGGAAATAAACGGGTAGCGGGTACCCATTTATTTCGCAGGGCGGGTAGCGGGTAGGCAAACCCGCCCCGCCCCGTTGGCATCCCTACCGACCACGCACCTGATGATGTTCAGGTCCATGATATGTTCCTGAATGGAGCATTTGATCCCATCCTTTGTTGAGCCTTCTCGACCTTTTTGGATGGCAATCGACGATACGACTAGACCAGATGCGCCCACTCTAGTAATATCTTTCTATGATGCTAGCCGGGGAGATGTAAATGACATTGAGGACTTAAAAAGTGAGAATATTGATTTGAAAAATGAAAATGATGATTTGAAAATTGAATTAAAAAATATCTCAAAAGTTGAGATTGAGAATTTAAAAAAGTAGAAAATATAAAAATAAAAAATGAAAATAGTATGATGAAATCTCAAATGCAAGCCTTACATAAATCAATAAATGATTTGAAAAATGAGGTTATTTTCTTAAATAGGAAAACTAGTAGTTTATCACATATCTCATCTTTTAGAAATCCTAGGAAGAAAAATATTTCATCCAAGAATGCCCATGCTCATCATGCCTCTTATGCCAAACATTCTAACTCTAAACCTCATGTTTACAAAAAGGATAAAAAGAAAGAATTTCATGAACATTGCTTTTGTTATGGCGTATATGGGCAAGCCATCCATGATTGTGCTTTTAAAATGAACCCTAGTGTTGTTACGACACTTTGGGTACCTAAGCCCACTAACCCCCAAGGACCCAAAGCCAATTGGGTACCAAAGATTTCATGCTCTATTGTAGGGGAGCCACCACACAAGGGTGAGATGAAGTTGATTGATTGAAGTTGCTTGGGGATTCAAAGCTTGTACCATTTTAAAGTTGCAACTTCAAGTCATCTTGATGCCTTGGGTAACGAAATTATTGGCATAAAACTCTTTGGTATCATCTCCTATACTCTCTTGCTTAAATTAAAGTTGGAGTTTTTGATACATGCTTAACATTAGTAGATTTTTCGCTCTCGATATGAATTTCAAAAATGTTTTTGATTTTGATTTCCCGGTCTCTTCGGAGACCTATGTAGCCTGTAATGAGCTCATGCGACCTTGCGGTTTTAAATCGTAGACTAATTATGGCTTTCGATTTTCAACCAATAGGAAGGGTTGGATATCTTATTTTTTAAAATTTCATATTTTGAGATCTCTTTATTCATTTTGCTTATCATAAATGATTTATATGAAAATGAATCCATGCTATTTAGTGAAGTTGAATTTGGAAAATGATACTTGGTTTTTCACTTCGCTATTTAGATTGATAGCTTGCATATAGATTTGATTTGATTTTTTTATTATTAATGAAGTATACTTGCAAGTTATTGTAAATGGAAGGCTTATTAGAATAAAATAGATTAGTTTGGCTAAATCATCATGAATTAGGTATAACTTTGATAAATTCAAATCTTAATGTTATACCTCAATGCTTAAGCTTAAATAATGTCTCAATACTCATGATTAGAATTGCATGGTAAACCCTTGAATTTTCATGAGTAGGTAGAATCTTAGCACTTAGACAAATTTCATTAAATGAAACTTGCTCTAGGTTGATACTTACTATTAGAGACGTTCCTTTAAGTCCAAACTAGTTAAACATGTTTAAGAATCTTATTCCTCAAATGTTTCACATCTTAAGATCCCTTAGATTCATTTTGATATCATATTAACCTTCTTAAAATGAATCTTTACTATCTAGCATAGGTTAAGGTGTTTAAATGAAACTTTACATTGAACCTTTGTTATTTAGTATGTTAGTTTGCTAGTTGGCATATAATTTCATTAAACACCTAATGGACATGTTTAAAAACATATATCGCATAAGTCTAGGTATTTAAAATTGAAAATTCATATCTAGATGAACAAATGTGATAACTAGATCATATTAGAGGATTTAAGCTTGAAAAGTTTGACCTAAGTCAATAAATCGACTTGGTCACTTCATTTTAAGTCCAAAACTCATAAACATGTTTAGGAATATGTATGATATGTTTCCATTCACTTAGAGTGAAAAATTCATATGGATATGGATAAAATGACATAGAGGTCAATTCATGCTTATCTCTTTTGAACCAAGTTGACTTAAAGGTCTCATTTTCAATCCATATTTAAGGAACATGTTTAGATTTACTCATGTTAGGTATCCATAGGTTTAAGTTTAAAAAATCATGAGTAAATGATAAGATTGAAACTTAACAAATTTCATGAAAACTAGCTTAGTTTTGAATGAAACCATGCTAAGTTGATATCTTGACTTAAGGATATAATTTTTATCTCAAACATGACATACTCTCTACATGACCATTATGTGGTGTCATGAAAGTTTGAATGAAAATTGAACAAGCTTTGAAAATAACTGAAAATTACGGAATTGCCATTTCTATAACAATTGGTATCATTTTCAGTTATTTCTAGAGAAATATAGAAAAATCCTTTTTAATTGATTCTTGAAACTGCACCCTCACTGAAAAATCTAGGTTCTTCAATAAAATTTTTGAAAAGTTTCATCAAGAATCTGATTTAAAATGGAATTTTGAAGTTAGATTTTGAAAACACAAAGTATCATCTTTCTTGAAATATCAATCTTTCCGATACTTTGATTTTTCTTCAAAAACGTCAAATGAAAACTCATGTATACCATTTGGATTTCATTTCTAATATCATTCACATAATTTCTTGAGTAAAATCATTCATAGAAATGATTTTGATAATTTGAATGATAACTAGAAATATTCATTTTTTCATTGAAAATAATATAGGATGAAAAATGAACATAGAAAATTTATTTTAAGTTCAAACTTGATACAATCATTTCAAATGACCATTCAACAATTGGTATCAAAACTTTCATCCAACAATTGATATCAAATATTTTTCGTCAAAAATATGATTTTGTATGAATTTAAAAATTTGATTTTTGAAAACTAGAAGTATATACCTTGACCTAAGTCAATAAAGTGACTTATAAATTTCATCTTAAGTCCAAACTTGACTCACAGACTTACATTCTCTCATGTTTGATGTCTAAATGCCTAAATATGAGAAAAACATGAGCAGATAGCCAAATTTGATACTTAGCATGTTTCATGGTTTCAAGCATACTTTGAATGAAATCATGCTAAGTTCATATTTTGATAATATGACATTAGTTTCATTTCAAACTTGATATACATGTTTCATGTGACTATATATTTGTATTTTGAAAGTTTGAATGAAATAAAAAATGTCATTAAAAAGAAATAATATTCATGAAAATGTTCATACTTGAGTGCATACATGATTTAGGTTTGAATTCTATTTATCACTCTTTGCTATCATGTATGATTTAAGTTACATATTAAATATTTCTTTTCCATCCATTTGGTTGAGATTTTTATATTTCATGAAAAATAATCATTAGAGTCTCAACTTCATGAAAAAAATATATTTATTTTTCATCCCTTTGACTAGATTGACCTTTCTTGCCCTTTTTGATTGATGTCAAAAGGGAGAAAAAAGTATAGGATAAAAGGGGGGGGGAATTATAGGTAAATGGAAGGAAAATATAGGAAATCCATGCATATAGATAGAGGGAGTTTATTTCATAGATATGCATGTTGATAGGGGGAGAAATCCCTTAGTTGCTATCCTCTATGCTTTAATGTTATATTTTCTCAAGGATGTTTGTCATCATCAAAAAGGGGGAGATTGTTGGCTTTAGGTTTTCAACCTTGGTCTTAATCTCTTAATCTCGGTTTTGATGATAACAAACATGAAACTAATATTTCGTCGAGAAATCTTTCAGGTTCCATATCGATTAGCGTTCGATGTCCTCGATCGGAAAAATCGAAAGAAATCGGAAAATCGGAAGGACATTGATCGTCGCGCTCGGGTTCGTGGTGGAAAATTCTCGAAGATCGACGTGTGCACCAAAGTCGCATTGGACGAGTCCAAAGATCAAATGAAAAGCTCTCCAAATTGATGCTCGTTGAAAGCCAAAACCCGGAAACGAAGCACGAAAGAGAAAGGGCTGAAAAATCAATTTCAGCCTAGGTTCGGTCGACCGAATAGGGTTTGTAAAATGGCAATAGCCATCTCGGTCGACCGGTCGGTCTACCGAAGGATGCCATAAAGCGGTAGTAGCTATTTCAGTCGACCGGGCGATCGACTGACCGAGGCCAAATATTGGCAATAGCTTCGTCAGTCGATCGATTGGTCGACTAAACTACGTTCGCTAAAGCTGCAAGCCTGCGTCAATCGACTGATGGATCGATCAAAATGAGGATCGCAGGTTCTGTGTCTGGCGGTCGACCCGTCGATCAATCGCACACAGAGACAGCGGTCGTTCGGGCGGTCGATTGGTCGATCGACCGACCAATCGACCGAGCATCTGCAATTGATAGTTTTCTATCTGTTGAGCTACCGTTTCTTCGTGAGGGTATAAATATACCTCATCTAACTCCTTTTAACCTTCTTCCTTTATCATTACAGAGTTTATTGAGCAATTAAAAGAGAATTTTGGGCCTTCAAAAGATCGATTGCAGCGCGCTATGTTCTTCCGTTGAGTTCTTCTTCAAGCGTCGTCTGCTCCTCAACTCTGCTTCGACTCAAGATTCATCTTCTGGCGAGTTGGAGGTTCCAAGGCTTGGAAAAGAGCTTTTAATCTTGGTTTATCTTTTTAGCTCTTTTCATTGTATTTTAACTATTATTTGAATCTATTTTCTTTGATTTTGAGGTTGTAGGAAGACCTAGGCTGTTAGGTCTTGTGTAGAAGTGGTTACCTTATTGTGAAGGTGTAAAGCCACTTGTGTAAACTTAGTTTTACTAGGATTAGTCGAGTTGTCCCTTAGGGTTGAGGTGGAAGAGTACTCTCGGTAAGAAGGCGGTGACTTTCGGCTGTGGAAGTACCTTAGGTCGAGAGTGCGACTCTTCGAGTCAAAGTCCTTATTGTAAGAGAAACAAGAATTAATCTAGTAAACCTAGTTTGGAAATCCTAAGCAGGATGCTTAGGTAATGGAGTAGGCATTGGGGCCAAACCACTATAAATTTATGTGTTTGCATTGATACTTTATTTGTGCTTAATTGCTTTATCTTGCTTCCGCATTTAATCGCATAATTGCAACTTGCCTAAACGATTTGAGAAACGAATAAAATTAGATTTAGGTTAATTAATTAGATAACATACTATTCACCCCCCCTCTAGTGTTGCCATTTCTATTACAGCAGCAGCCTCAATCGGTGCCACTAGTGGCACAAGGGGCAGCGCGGTCTGTACTTGCAATTGTTAGGGGAGACGGACAGGCGGGAGACAGTGACAGGTAGCATTGTATATAAGGATTTTGTTCAATTGAGACCACCACAGTTCACAGGCACAGACCCTGGTGTGGAGGTCACAACTTTTCTAAATGACTGTTAGGAGTTGTGCGATGTGTTGGGATGCTCTTCAGTAGCCATGGTACAAATGGTGGGTTTGCAGCTGAGGGGACCCGCTAAGGAATGACTCCACGTATGGAGGTCCCGTAGGGGGGTTGATGCACCACTCCCGGTATGGGAAGAGTTCCGGGCGGCTATGGTGGAGAAATATCTTCCCAGGAGTGTACGAGAGAAGAGAGCAAGGGAATTCGAATAGCTCAAGTAGACTGGTAGTATATCAGTGGCAGGGTACGAGGTGGAGTTCACCCGCTTATTACGGTACCATCCTTTGCTAGTGGCCACTGAGACGGACAGGGTCAGACGATTCATGGAGGGGCTGAGAGTCTAGATCGACATGCTGATTCACTTCACCGAGGACACTACATTCACCCAGGTGGTGGATGAGGCAATGCGGAAGGAGTCGATGGTACCGACTGATCGACAGGATGGGCCACCCAGAAAGATATTCAGGCCGTAGGGACTAGGAGAGCGACAGAGTTCTTTTGAGGATATAGTGTCTGGAGCAGCTCGTCAGCTGGGACGGGGACAGGGTAGTTTCAGAGGTCGCCCGGGTGCATGGCCGGTGGCTACTCAGAGGACAATGGTGTCCGAGGTGCAAAGTGTTGAGTGAAATGGCCACACTAGAGGGGGGGTGAATAGTGTGTTAACTAAAACTTATCGCCTAAATTCGATTTTAAATATTTCTTAGATTATTTAGTCAATTTACAATTGAATGACTACATGCGGAAGCGATAAATGATAAAATAATTAATACAAATAAGATATCAATGCTAACACAATGATTTATAGTGGTTCGGCTCCAATGCCAACTCCACTACCTAAGCACCGTGCTTAGGATTTCACACCCAAATCCACTAAATTATGAGTAGCTTACAATTGAGGACTTTACACCGAAAAGACTCTACATTCACCTTGAAGGCACTTTCATACCCAGAAGTATCTGATCTTCCTACTGAGTGAGCTTTCCCACCTCAATTCCTAAGACCTACTCCTAACTTAGTTTACACAAGTGGCTTTACACCTTCTACACCAAGGTAACCACTTACACACAAGACCACACACTAGGTCTTCTTACAAACTCAAGTAAATCAATTCAAAACAAAATAAAAACACTTTAATCACAAGAAAAGAGTAAAGAGGACTTATCACAATAAGAACACCTCTTCTTCTTGAGCCTAGCACCCTTGATGAGCCCTCCAATGAAGAACACTTGAAGATGAGGGATCAATAGCTAGGTTTGAAGGATTTGATCAATAAGGAGCTTAGAGGATGCTAAAGATCATTCTTTAAGACTTGGAAGCATCAACCTTAGGCTAGGAATGAGTTTGGGATAGGTATTTATAACCCCCCAAACACCAAGGCTCGTCAACGGGCATTTTTCTACCCGTTGGCGACGCCCGGTCGCTTGCCGTTCGATCATCGATCGACCGATGGATCGACCACCCAAGCGATCGTGGCATTCTGCCGCTTCTAGGCGAACTTCGTTCGATCGAATTGGCTACTGCCAATTCTTTACCACATTCGGTCGACCGACCAGTCGACCAAACCTAGGCTTAACTTGATTTTTTCAGCCTTCTTCTTGCGCGCTTCGTTTCCGGGTTTCGGCCTTCAATGTACGTCAACTTGGAGAGCTTTCCATGTTTTCTTTAGACTCGTCTAAAATATCTTTGGTGAACACATTGAACTTCGAGAGATTTCCACGACGAACCCGAATACGTCGATCAACGCCCTTTCAATTTTCTGATTTCTTCAATATTTTCGATCGAGGACATCGAGCGCTAACCGATATAGAACCTGAAAATATTTCTTAATGAAATATTAGTTCCATATTTGTTATCATCAAAACCGAGATTAAGACCGAGGTTGAAAACCTTAAGCCAACACAGAGGAGGACTGAGGTGCCGCAGTGTGGGCAGTGTGGGCAATGTGGGCGGAGACACACCAGGATATGCTTTGGCCGTAGAGATGCCTGCTTCGAGTGCGGACAGCTCATCAGGAGGGACTATCCAGTCAGGGGTGGTTCTAGTGCAGCACAGTCCAGAGGGAAAGTACCAATATTCGTAGCTTATGTTGCATAGAGAGGTCAGCCTCAAGGTTTGGGGCAGCAGCGTGCTAGTGGATCTGGGAGAGCTCCTACGCGGGTTTTCACTATGACCCGAGACGATGCTGAGGCGTCAAAGATCGTGGTGACATGTATCCTTGCAGTTTGTTCTTTACCTGCATTTGTTCTATTTGATCCTAGAGCTACACATTCCTTTATTTCTGATAACTTTGCTATAAAGCTTGATAAAGAGAAAGATTCTCTTGTGGTACCCTTGGTTGTATCAACGCCTACAGGTCATTCAATCCATCTCGAGATAGTTTTCAGGGGCTGTGAGGTGTTCATTTGTGGGCATGCTTTGGAAGCAGAATTGGTAGTTCTACCCACTTTAACTGGATGTGGTCTTGGGCATGGACTAGCTATCCTCTCACTATGGCTCTATGGATTGTAGAACGAAGGCTATTACTTTTAATAAGCCAGGCATGACGTCGTTCACTTTCCAGGGCGAGGGTAGGGGGGACTCTTTCGGGGTTATTTCAGCCCTCAACGCCCGTAAGTTACTTGTGAGTGGCTGCCAGTCATTTTTAACTTTTGTATCTGTGGCCGAGGAGGATGAAATTTCGGCTAGGAAGGTAGAGGAGACACCGGTGGTTAGTGAATATTCGGATGTTTTTCCAGAAGAGCTTCTGAGATTGCCACTGGTTTGAGAGATTGAGTCTGCATTGATTTGCAGCCGGGGATGAAGCCGATCTCAATTCCCCCATATCGTATGACACCAGCTGA
Source organism: Canna indica (assembly GCA_034359265.1). Classification (NCBI taxonomy): domain Eukaryota; kingdom Viridiplantae; phylum Streptophyta; class Magnoliopsida; order Zingiberales; family Cannaceae; genus Canna; species Canna indica. The sequence goes on from CP136892.1 coordinate 22,547,788, forward strand.
GTTGAGAGAGCTTAAGGCTCAGTTGCAAGAGTTGATGGATCTGAGTTTCATTCGCCCGAGTGTGTCACCCTGGGGAGCGCCGGTACTTTTTGTTAAAAAGAAGGATGGATCCATGCGGATGTGTATTGATTACTGACAGCTAAATAAATTGACGATTAAGAACCGTTACCCACTTTCGAGGATTGATAATCTATTTGATCAGTTGCAGGGAGCACAGTGGTTCTCTAAGATCGACTTAAGGTCAGGGTATCACCAGTTGAGGATCCGGGATCAGGATGTTCAGAAGACAGCCTTTAGGACGAGATATAGCCACTACGAGTTTTTGGTAATGTCCTTCAGACTGATTAATGCACCGGCCGCATTTATGGATTTGATGAACCGAGTGTTCAAGGAGTTTCTGGATAGGTTTGTCATTGTGTTCATAGATGATATTCTGGTTTACTCCCGAAGTGAGGCTGAGCACTGTGAGCATCTGAGGGTAGTTCTGGAGACCCTCGGGAAACATCAACTATTTGCTAAATTCTCCAAATGTGAGTTCTGGCTGAGCAGTGTGGGATTCTTGGGGCATGTGGTGTCGAGGGACGGGGTGAAGGTAGACCCGGCGAAGATTGAGGTAGTGCAGAGATGGAAAAGACCGACCTGTGTGGTTGAGATCCGGAGCTTCTTGGGCTTGGCCGGGTACTATAGGAAGTTTGTAGAAAAATTTTCTCGAATTGCAGCTCCTTTAACCTGATTGACTCAGAAGAAGGTTAAGTTTGAGTGGGATAGCAAGTGCGAGGAGAGATTCTAGGAGCTTAAGGACCGTTTGACTTCAGCGCCAGTATTGGCCTTGTCGTTAGGTTCCGAAGATTTTGTAGTGTATTGTGATGCTTCTAAGGTGGGTTTAGGATGTGTTTTAATGCATCATGGTAGGGTGATTGCTTATGCATCTAGGCAGTTAAAACCTTATGAGAAGGACTACCCGACCCATGATTTAGATTTGGCAGCTATAGTGTTTGCACTGAAGTTATGGCGCCATTATCTGTATGGGGAAGCTTGTGAGATTTATACTGATCATAAAAGTCTTCAGTACATGCTTACTCAGAAGGAACTAAACTTGAGGCAAAGAAGGTGGTTGGAGTTGTTGAAAGGCTGCACCATTCTATACCATCTTGGGAAAACTAATATAGTGGCTGATGCATTGAGTAGAAAATCTATGGGCAGTCTAGCACACTTGATTTTGAGGAGGAGGCCTTTGGCAAGGGAGTTTGCTGAATGTTTGGGGAATGGAGCGGTGTTATCGGTGTTTAACTCGGGTGGTATGGTGGCGTATCTTGGCGTTCAGTCCACTTTGGTGGATATGCTCCGAACAGCCCAAGGTGAGGATGCATTTTATGCTCTGACCCGAGATCTGGTTGAGAGGGGAGATGCGGATGATGGGTTTAGGATTGATGCAGAGGGTGTGTTGAGGTTCAGGGATAGGATTGTGGTGCCTGATATGCCAGAGGTCCGCCGACATGTACTTGAGATGGCTCATAGTTCCACTTATACTATGCATCCAGGAGCCACCAAGATATACCGTGATTTGCGGTAACATTACTAGTGGAGAGGGATGAAGAGGGAGGTAGCTGAGTTCGTGACTAATTAAGTGTTTGGTCTGTCAACAGGTTAAGGCTGAGCATTTGAGACCTGCAGGGCTACTTCTGAATCTTGAGGTGCCGGAGTGGAAATGGAAAAAGTTCACTATGGATTTTGTTACTGGACTACCAAGGTCGAAGAAAGGAAATGATTCCATTTGGGTGGTGGTGGACCGGTTAACTAAGTCGGCGCACTTTATTCCGATGAAGACGACTTTCACCGCATTGTAGTATGCCCGATTATTTTTGGATCGGATTATGGCGTATCATGGTATCCCAGTGATGATCATCTCTGATTAGGGTACTCAGTTCACTGTGCGGTTTTGGCAATCTTTTCAAGAGGCTTTGGGTAGTCAGGTCAGATTCAGTATCGCTTTCCATCCGCAAACGGACGGACAGTCTGAGAGGACCATTCAGACTTTGGAGGACATGTTGAGAGCTTGTGTTCTGGATTTAGAGGATGGTTGGGAGAGGCACTTGCCCCTGGTGGAGTTCGCCTATAATAATAGTTTCCAGAGTAGTATTGGTATGGCGCCTTTTGAGGCCCTGTATGGGCGGCGATGTAGATCCCCGTTGGGGTGGTTCGAGGCTGGGGAGTCTCAGTTGCTGGGGCCAAATTTGGTACAGGATGCCGTGGAAAAGGTGAAACTGATTAAGGATCGATTGATGGTGACTCAGAGTCGCCAGAAATATATGCAGATGGAAAGGCCCGAGATGTTGAGTTTGCAGAGGGAGAGTTGGTGTTTCTGAAGGTGTCTCCTATGAAGAGAGTAGTGAAGTTTGGAAAGAAGGGAAAGTTAAATCCTAGATTTATAAGACCTTTTCCTATCTTACGGCGGAGAGGAGCCGTAGCCTATGAGTTGGCTATACCGCCCAGCTTGGATAGGGTGCATCCAGTGTTTCATGTTTATATACTGAAGCGGTATGTCAGGGATGAGTCTCATGTACTTGAGCCGTCGGTGGAAGAGGTTGATTCGAAAGTCTCATACGAGGAGAGGCCTGTAGAGGTTTTGGATCGCCAGATTAAAAAATTGGGGTCCAAGGAAGTTCCGTTAGTGAAGGTCCGTTGGGAGCACCATTCTGATCAGAAAGCTACTTGGGAGGTGGAGAGTGCGATGAGGGGGAAGTATCCTTATCTTTTTGTTACCTCGGTGAGTTCCTTGCCACCTTAATTCGAGGACGAATTTTCTTTAAAGGGAGAGAATTGTTATAATCGTAAATTCTTTTTTAACAATTTAATTGAAATATTTGCAACGAGACAATGTGGGTGCATATCGAAACGGGTAGGAGAAAGTGCCGGATAATATAATTTAAGGTGAGGCCTTCGCGCGTGTTTAGTATTTTATTTTATGTTCTGGATTATTAGTTGAGTCGAGTCCGATGACTCAATCGGAACCCAATTCGGACGAGTGTTTGGCGAGTTAGGTAGGAACCGAGGTTGGGTTAAGTGAGGGGTAGAATTGTAAAAAAAAGAGGGGGGGGGGGGGTCATTGGATGGTGCGGTTGCTAAAGCAGCACACACCCAAGAAGAAAAAAAAGAGAAACCGACGCTTGAGAGGGCGACACAAGAGGCGACGAATGAGGGATTTGCCGCCGGACCGGTTGCCGACGCCGGCGATCATCGGTGCGAGGGTCTTTAGGATCGTCTTCCATTTGGTTTTTCCTTGCCTGTGAGTGGTTTTATTGCGTGTCCTTATCTTAGATTTCTTCTTTTGTATCGGATTCTTACTTGATCTACACGGATGGTAGGCCTTGAAATTGAATTTTTCCCTTGGTTATATTGTTAGTATATTCTGAATGGATTGAGAAATTTAGGGATTAGATTTCTCTGCCTCACAACCGTTTCCCTGTAGAAATTGGTGGGATGGTGGGATTTGGAATTTGATGCAGTAAGGGCATGAGAATTAGTGAGTCTATCGGATGCATATGGGATGAAGTAGTAAGTCTAATTTAATTAGGAGTTTGCACGCGACACCCAAGTATTGATTCTTGTGAGTAATGAAACCAAGCCTGGATTTCATTCTCCACTTCAGGAAAAGATGATCTTTTTTCTTTTCTTCCTTTTTCTTTTATCTCTAAAGCAGGTTACCTTGGTGAGTAATGAAACATTTTTTTTTATATAGCTTCCTAGAACCCCAAATTTTAGACGTGCCTGAATAAATCACAGAGTCAAGGATTTGGCTTGGAAAAATTAATGGCCTGTCCTATGTTTGGTAATTCGAGAACTAGGAACTAGTCTTGGTCATGATATGTAATTTGTTGGTTAAGGTTACTGGATTAGGAAGTAAAATTGGGAAGGTATTTGTGAAATTGACCACTGTTGAATTAATGTAATGACTATACTTAGAAGTCTATAATTAAACAGGATGGACTTTCCTCTTTTTCATTACTATCCTTTTATTTTAATAATTAGTTGGATGGAGTACATGTGATATTATTAATTAAGTTTTCTGACTTATGTGAGTCTAGGGCAAAAGGAGATGTTATGTCCACTGCGTGTTATTCATCTTTAAAATTTAATATTGTTGTAATGGTTGGAAACATATCATATTCCTATGACTGTGCATTTTATTACCGTTCGTGTTAAACATATCTATTCATGCTAAATGTTGGGATTTAAACTAATTAATTTTAGATTTGAGAAAATTTGGCTATGGGGTTGTAAGTGCCTTGCCATCGGGTTAACTGTACTGAAATGGGAGATTTCGATAATTAAGTCTATGATAGTTTTGTGTTTATATTTGACTATTGTATATATTTGGATTTTGGCATTGCGTGTGCTTGTGGTTTAAATTAGGCATGATTGGACTGATCAACGGATAGGATATGGACCGGGAACCTCATTAGTGAGCCACGCTGACGACGAACTCGGAGTGGCATTGGTTGGAGGGTTCTCCCAACCAATTGGAGTTACTGATGCTAGAGGGTCTGCCAAGCTCACTGGGCATGTCCTAGTGACCGACTCGCATTGTTTGAAAATATGTTTGTGTGATTATGTGGTTTCTTTTATGTATGGATTATATATGGACTACTTTAGATTTACATAAAAAAAAGATTTTTTTTCTAAATTTAAGAAATTATTCATTGTGTTGTGGAAATTATCTATTATATGGTCATTATGCATTCCATATAACTGTTAACTATGGACCATGATAGGCTCAAGACCGGGCCACTCACTAAGTCCAATGTGGACTTATCGTTTCTTTTGTTGTCTTCTTGTAGCTCCAGGTCAAAACCAGTAGTAACATTGCACTACTGGGTAGCGCAGTTGGGAGCAACAGGTTCAGGGCAGATCTCGTGACGAGTCAAAGTTAGAATTAGGGTAGTGGTTGGGGTTAGAGGGAGTCCTATAGTGAGATTTATTATTTCTTTATTTCATTCATTGTTTTAAAACACTCTTTAAAGTTTGTTTCAGTTGAACATTCATGTTTCTGCACTTTCTTTGATAGTGGTTTGGATTGTTTCGTTTATCTCATTTTATTAGTCATTGGAGTTTGGAATAAAAAGTTTGATTTGTCTCTATGGTTTGTGGTTTGAGTTAAGCTTCGGGGTATGGTTGTATACCCTTGCCGGTCACACCATAGTGGAATTGGGGTGTGACAAACGAATTGAGAAAAATGGCTCATAAAGAACATTATGAAATATCCCAGATGATATGTTGTAACATTTCGAAATATCCCATATTATGATATAGGATGTTGTAACATTTCGGAATATTCCAACTTATGGGATGAGATGTTGTAACATTCCAAGTGGATGGTGTAATATCTCGGGATGATTGTTGCATCATTTCCCAATTCAAAATCGGAGAAATCGGAAGGACGGATACATAGATCGGACTTCGACTGGAAAGTACCTGTACTTTCTAGTATTCCCAAAATGATCTCAACCAGTCAAACTGTCCAAAATTTCTAGAATGCCTTCAACGGCTCTATTTTGAGTTCTATCTGTTGAGCCCAACCTCTACTTCACGGTTTGCCTATTTAAAGGCATTCGAAGCCTTCATATGACCTCTGAATGTTTCATGAGACATTCTTACACATCCTAGAGCTTTGATTGAGCCATCCTTTTGAAAATCCTAGCCTTGATCTCCCATCTCTTTGATTGAGCCTCATCTTTATTGTTCATCATCAAATGCATCAAGAGGAGCTAGGTGATCTTGTGTTGGAGCTAAGTATAAGTTGTATTGTTCATTTGCTTCATTACTTGTATATTTTGTGATTTATTATCTTGTCTTTAGTTTTGTTGAGTGTGGTGGTAGCCTTGGTTGTAAGGCATAAGTCCACCATTGTAATATAGGATTAGAGTGTTCTCAGGTGATAGTGAGGTGGGAGAGTGCTTCGGTTGAAAGACAGAGACTTCCGGGTGTGGAAGTGCCTTTGGTGTGAGGGTGGAAAATTTTCGAGTGTGGAAGTGCCCTCGGTGTGAGAGCGTAGACTTTTCGGAGAAAATTTCTCATTGTAAGGAACTCTTTATCTAGTGGATCGCGAGTGAAATCCTAATCGGGATGCTTGGGTAGTGGAGTAGGCATTGGGACCGAACCACTATAAATTAATGTGTTAGCATTGCTTATATTTGTGCTTGCTTAATTGCTTATCATTTGCTTCCACACATAATTAACTCATATGTGTTTTGCCTAAGTAGTTTAAGAAACGATTAAAATCAAAATTAGGCTTAAGTTTTAGCGAACACACTATTCACCCCCCCTCCCTTAGTATAGGCCATTCCACTTATAGTGTCGTTCTCGTGCAAGGACTTCATTTCATCTTGCATAGCATTTAACCACTCATTTTTCTGATCACTTGATACAACCTCCTCATAACTTTCAGGTTCTCCCTCGTCAGTTCTCATTGCTTCACCCTAAAAGGATTTAGGAGGCTTCGCATGAGAGAGCATACACTGAATCCTCTCTACAATGGTTATGTTCATCCTCTCAATAACTCCATTCTGTTGAGGTATTTTTAGAATTGTCTTCTCCAACTGTATGACATGCTCCTTGCAGTATCTCTCAAATGGACTCCTGTATTCACCTTCATTATCCGCACGAACACACTTCAACTATCTACCCTTTTCTCTTTCAATGCTAGCATGGAAGTACTTGAACACATCCAACACCTGATCTTTGGATTTCAAAGCAAGAGCTCGTACTTTTATAGAGTGATCATGAATAAAGGTCACAAAGTATAAAACACCACCAAGAGTTCTATCACTCATGAAACAAACATCAGTATCAACTAAATCAAGAACATTTGATCTTCTAGAAGAGTAAGATCTCTAAAATGCAACTTTATATTTTTTACCAGCCAAACAATGAGTATAAGGTTTCAAATGCATACCTGTCAAGAGTAGGAATTTCTTCCTAGTGAGAACGCCAAGTCCTTTCTCACTTAGGTGATTAAGCCGCCTATGCCAATGATGATGAAGAATCTCTTACTATATTCACTCATTCTTTGCATATCTTGGCTGGTAAGAAATAGAGAGTATCATGTTTCTTTCCTTTTCCCAAAACAAGATTGCCCTTAGTAATTTTGCACATCTTGGAGCCAAAGGAGTTGATGCAACCCTCATCACCAAGTATGCCAGGAGAGATCAGATTGAGCCGCATCTCAGGAACATGCCTCACATCATTAAGCCACAACTTGCACCTGATATTAGTATCCAAGCACACAATTCCCCTGCCAACAACCTTAGTTGAAGCTTCATTTCCCATTCTGACATAACCAAAATCACCACTGGTATAAGATGTGAAAATGTCACGTTGGGTAGAAACATGATATGATACACCGGAATCAACAACCCAAGAAGAATTACATATTACTATCAAGGTGTAAACAATTGTCATTGGTAGAAATAACAACATCACCATCTAATGCAATTGAAGTTGTATCTCTATCTTCTTTCTTCTCTTCTTTTCTCTCTTTTGTATGCTCCATATTTAATTGCTTGCAAAATCTTTTCACATGCCCTAGCTTGCCACAATGATAGCAAATAAATCCCTTTCTTGTCTTGAATCTTCCCATTGACTTATCCCGATTGTCTGACTGTCTATCTGACTTTTGAAAGTATTTGGTTTTACTCCTTCCACACTTTTTAGTAACAAGTGCCTCTGACTGAGTAGAATACCCTTGATCTTTTCTCCTAATTTTTTCATTTGATAAACTTTCACAAACTGCATCCATAGATAACTTGCCCTCAGGAGGAGAATTACTCAAGGCAACCACCAGATTAGTTTTCCAACTGTCAGGTAAAGTATCAAGAAGGAAACAAGCCTGTAATTCATTAGACAAACACTTCCAAATTAGTCAGTCTGTTCACAATATCTTTGAAATCACTCAAGTGTTCAACCATATGATTCACATCCTTAAATCTCATGTGAATAAGTTTCCTAACAAGAAAAATCTTATTTTCTAGGGATTTTCTTTCGTATAAATTTATAAATTTTCTTTCATATAAATTTGTCAATAAATCTCATGTTCAGCCATATTGTTCACAATTTCTTTCATAATTTTTCTCTTGAGCCACATAATAATAAACACTGTTATCTATCCACTGTCATTCTGTTCATTCTTTCTCATTCCTTATCAGATTTATTTTTTGGTCTACTACTTTCACTCTCAATGGGATCATACAGATCTTTGCAATTCAAAAAATCTTTCATCCTTGGCTTTCAAATAAAATAATTTGAGAAATTCAATTTAAATATATTACTTGAGTCATCCATCTTAATTTGCACAGATAGACAACTAATCTCGCTCTGATACTAGTTGTTGGGAATAAAGTTATTTTTTCTTTAGTGCAAAAATTAATAATGAACAGTAAAATAATAAATCACAACCACAAGAACAACAAAAATATTTTACGTAGAAAACTCTTCGATGTGAAGAGAAAAACCACGAGATCTAGTCCAGACAAAATCTTTCACTAATAAGATTAATTGATACAATTGTTCTCCCTAGCACAACTAGACGTAATCTAAATCTCATCTCAAACAGTATAATCTCATCTCAACGAACTCAATAAATCATTACTCAAAAATAATATGCAGTAATGAACGGAAGATTGAAAGGATCTAATCAAGATAGATCGTAAGAAAATCACAAAAATGATACTCTTTCGACGATCAATATATCGAGGAGAATAACATAACATAAAATCATCAAAATCTAAAAAGGATAACCATTGGATTTTGACAAATTCAGTTCTTGTTGAAGGGGCATGCGGCATCACTATTTGGAAGGGAGAAGAAGAGATAGCCACTCGTGAACCGTTCCCTCTTCCTCTCTTTTTTTTTTTTAAAAAAAAAAATTAGCGCATGTGGGCCCACACCACTTAAGTGAGACACCACGACAAAAAGTAAAGAAGCAGGAGAGCATGGCGATAGTAGATGGCGCATAAACGACCACTCCAGATTATATTTCCTCTCGGCGTTGTGTCTGCACGTTAAAAAGCCAATTCAATTAACACTTCCAATTTATAATTAGCACTCTTCTGTTCTTCCTCTCTATAAATACTCAAGAAATATTCAATGCACACACAGCACTGATTAAGTACTCGATCGATCTCTCCACAGAGTACTTCAACATGTCTAAGACACTTGTACTCCATGTGTTGTGCTTTATCTGCTTGCTCGTCGTCATCACTGAAGCCAGAATGCTTCATCCTCATGGAAGCTTCCATGTCAAAGTAGGAGGTAACAATGTGTTCTTTCATGGTGGGAGCTCGAGGGCTTTCACACAGGAAAAGAGTGGATGGACAACAATGGATGCTAACCCAGACAGACAGTCACCTGGAGGACCAAATCCCCAGCACAACCATGATGCACCACCGTGGTCGGGAAGGAAGTAAAGGTAGAGGTTTACTAATGTCTGTTAAACAAATAATGTCATCATCTTTAATTATCATCTGCATGTTCTACTTGCTTTTGCTTGCATGTCAAAAGAGTGACGAAGAAGAGATGGTGTAATTTTCTTTATGCAAATGAGATTTTACTTCATTCCATTTTCTTGGCCGAATTCTCTCTATCTGAAGAATTATCTGCAGAATTAAAAAGCTTTTAATTAACATATCAATGTATATATTTTTGTTCACAAATATGAAGATAAGTTAAGGAGTCTCCAGTGTTATTCAATAAAAAAAAAGGTAATGTTTGTTAGGGCCTTTTTCGGTTTCGTTTTCATACGAAAACCATCCTCGAAAATGCATTTGGTTGTCGAAACTAAGTGAATCTGAGTATCAATATATTTCACAAAATCACAAATTTAACGAGACGATATTTTACACATGAAATGTGAAACCGATGATTTTCCCATGGGTAGATTTCAGTTGGTTTCGTGAAATCGGGTTTCGACCGATCGGAACTGCGGTGGAAATTTTGTTGTTTTAACAAAATTCCACATTTTCGATTGGGTTTCTTCTTCTTCTTCTTCTTCTTCAACAGCTCCCTAGCTGCTTGACTAGATGTATTTTGAAGTCCAAAAATGAGATATCCTCGAAAAGAATGAGGATTTTCGAATTTCGGACTTGGTCGTAAAAAAGGGAGGCTTCTTCTTCTTCTTCTTCAACAACTCCCTAGCTGCTTGACTAGATGTATTTTGAAGTCCAAAAATGAGATATCCTCGAAAAGAATGAGGATTTCCAAATTTAGGACTTGGTCGTAAAAAAAGGGAGGTCGAGGATTTCCCAATGCTCCTGGGACGGGGTCGGGAAAAGCATGGTCAGGCTCCCTTGGGGGAGCCAATCTCAAATCGAGGTTGATTCCACCTCCCTCACCACTAGCCTTTTTCTTTGTTGTTTTGTCCCCTCGAAGAGTGACCAGGTTGGGTTGGCTCAATGGTTTGTCCATCGGTTCTCTGGATGTAAACTTTCCTCTTACAAACCTTCCTTCTCTCTCGCTAGCTCATCATTCTTCAAAGAATCCCGGCAACAATTGATATCAGAGCTCCAGATGGTAGTGGTGGCTCAAGTTAACCTGACGGTGCCAAAGTTCGACGAAGTTGAATTCGAGGATCAAAGCATTATGATAAAAACCTTCTTCATCTCTTAAGACTTGTGGCAAGTCATGAACAATAGGTCCACGAAAGAAGGCATGATTGTCGAAGCACTGAGAGAGACACAGAAGCGTGATGCCAAGGCTTTGAGCCATATCTAGCAGGCGGTAGACTCGAAGGTCTTCATATTGGCAGAGATAGCTAATGATGAGTGGCTCATTCTGAGGAATGCCTTCCTGGGGACGACCAAGGTCCAAAAAGTCAAGAGACATACACTACAGAGGCAATAAGAGAGCTTGCTCATCAAGGAGGATGAATATATACATCAACAACTACTTCACTCGTGTTATGGACATGGTGAACCAGATATACAGGTATGGCGAAGATGTTACTAAACTCATAATAGTTGAGAAGATTCTCAGAAGTTCACCAGAGAAGTATGATCATATTTGTGTTGCGATTAAGGAAAACGACACCGAAGAGATGTCGTTTGACGAACTTCTTGATTCAATTCTTTCCCACATTGATCAGATGTGTCGGCATAAAGAAAAGATAGCTGCTGAACAAACTCTGAAAACTGCTGTCAAGAAAGACAAGAAGCCTTCTTGGAGGTCTTCAAGATACGAAGAAGGAGGTCCTTCAACAGAGAACAAAGGAAAGGAGATAGAAGATGAGTCGGACAAGAACAATGGCAACAAGAGTTCTTCTTCAAACACAGCCAACTCAAGTACTCGGTTTCTCAACAAAAGAAATATTCAATGTTTTTATTGCAAGAAGTTCATACATATTGAAAGACACTGCCGACTCATGAGCCACGCACATAAATCATGCAAAGCTCGCTGAAGAGGAATCTAATAATGAAGTGGTGTTGATGGTCGACATTAGTACAATCAAAAGTGGAGATTGGTACTTGGACAATGGTTGCAACAACCACATGACGGTCGATGAGCAGTGTTTCAACAAGATTGATCGAAATCACTCAGCCACAGTCAAGTTTGGTGATAGATCAGTCAAAAAGGTACGAGGCAAAGGCGATAGTTTTGTGGATGGTCACAGACAAGATCATTCAGGATGTTCTTCTAGTACCTTAACTCGACTCGAACCTCTTGAGTGTGGGGCATTGATGAAGGCCGGTTATACTCTAATCTTTGAAGACGAGTTGATGAAGGTGATTGCGGCACAAAACAATATGTTCACCTTCAATCCACAAAGTGTAGATTGCACACTCAAAGCTTTGTTAACTGATCCAGATCGATTATGGCACTGCAGGTATGGCCATTTAAATCCATAGTATCTTAAGATTGTTGTTGATCAATCTCTAGTCACTACTAGAAAAATGGGCATCAGAAACGGCTGATACCGTTGCTGAGCCGTTGCTGAAGAGAATCAGCAACGGCCGCGCCGTTGCAATAGCGCCGTGACAGAAAGTCGCGTTGCTGATAACTTAGCAACGGATCAGCGACGGCCGCTCGGGCCGTCGCTCAAAACATTATCAGCAACGGCCGCTCGGGCCATCGCTAAAAATATTATCAGCAACGGTTTTGCCACAGACCCAGAGCCGTTGCTGATAACATTAATATAAGCAACGGCCGCTGAGTCTGTAGCAACACCGTTAGTAAAACTCCGTCGCTAAGCCGTTGCTGTAGGTCATCAGCAACGGCTTTCGATACACTTGTAGCAACGGCTTTCCCACGGACGCCCGTGGGAAAGCCGTTGCTGATGACGTATACCTGCAAACAGAAAATTTGAAAATTTCAAATTTCCATTGATACATTGATACATTTATCTGATACATAACTCACACACCCATACCCTCATACACACATTCATTCACACATCACAAACACCTCATACACATTCATTCACACATCACAAACACACCAAGATATACATCAAAACAATTATATTTATATTGATAATTATCCACGATAGTATAAAAACAATTCAAATGCAAAATTGAAGTATCAATATCCAAACAAAATAAGTTAAACAAGTTCAATATCCAAACAAAAAATCTCACGATCACGATGGAGGATGGTCTGGATTATATGGCGGGGTCTGGAGCGCTTGAGTGTACATCGGCGTGGACTGACTCGAGGACGATGGATTAGATGATGCCGAAGAGATGCCTGCTTCGGGATGACCTGACAAGTTGCGTAGCATAGCTTCTATATTCGCCATCGTCTGACTCTGGCGCTCCATCATCTCAGTCTGACGCGCGATCGTCTCCTCTAGTGTCCTTATCCTATTACTATGATCATAACTGGATCTGGAGGTGGACGGCCGCTCACCAGCGACCGGAGGGGTCGGGGCCCCAAGTGGCCCTAGTACGTCTCGCGCATGACCACTATCTGCGAAGCCATATACGCGGCCATGGTCCCAGCCACCTGCGGCCTCGACCCACGATGCTGCGTCAAAGTCCTCGGGGGTACCCCCGCGCTGCACCACCATCTGGCTGTAGGTCTCCTACTCGAGTTTGATTTTTTGTTTAATATTTATCATAAAACTTAAATTATAAATATATAATGAATAATTTAAACAAATATATAATTACCATAATGTATGCAGGGCGGTTGTGGATGTACTCCCCCGTCCCATGTGCTCGACGGTGAGTCCGCTCAAACACCGCCATCGGGGAGGGTCGCTGGACACTCCCGTCATCCGACACCGTCGTCTACATTTACAAAACAAATACATTAATTAGTACACATAATAACAAATAAAATATATAATTAAAAGATATACTTACCATACGGTTTGCGTGCACTGCAAATGCAACAGAGCCGCCGGTGTGACGCGCTGCTCCCCCCGACATGCGATTTCTAGCCGCATTCCGAGAAACCTCCTGCCATCGATCCGTCGACCATATCCCCACGAGCTAGTCCCACATATCCGGAGTAATCCAACCGGGGCCGTATCCCCGAGTCTCCGCGATGTTAGTGGTCCCAGCTCGGGCCATCGCTTGGGACCGAGCCTGCCCCAGCTGCCCGTTGTACCTTGCCCCAGCTGCCTGTTGTATCGAACCAATGACATCTAAATAGGATCACTGATTTCAAGCCGAAGTAGTGCAACTCTATCACTTCTTCCACCAGTCCATAAAAATCCATATCACATTCAACATAGGTTGTCCCTTTCACGCAGACCCCAGCATTCATCGTCTTCTTTGCAAATGACTATTCAACCGTGTGAAATTTATACCCGTTAACAAAATATCCGCTATAGCACGACACAAGTCGCGACGGTCCACTAACAAACTCAAATATTTTTTCATCTATTTCAGCTCTGTGATCTTTGCTATAAGTCTGAATCCAAGTAGGGAAATCATGATTCCGTAATCTCTCCAATTCTTGATCGTTGTGAATAGAGTATTTATGCACCATCTCAATGTCAAATATTTCAATGAATTATTCAATCTCTGGACAATTGAGTAATACATACAAGTGTGCCAAATGATACTCTTCATCGCTTAAGTGTCGAGATGGGCAAGAACCAAAAGCACGACCAGAGTGACAAAATATATTTAAACGTCCATCTGAATGTCGAACACCCCCGTCGTCGTTACGTGGAAGACGATCAAATCTTGTCTGTACTGTCGATTCAAAGTAAAATGAGCAGAATGTTGAAATTTCTTGGATGATATACGATTCAGATATTGATCCTTCAACAGCTGCGGTGTTCTTTACTTTTTTCTTCAGACGATTCATGTATCTTTCAAATAAGTACATCCAACGATATTGAACGGGGCCACCAACTCGTGCCTCGTATGCCAAGTGTATCGGTAGATGCTCCATCGAGTCAAAAAATGCAGGAGGGAAAAACTGCTCCAGCTTGCATATGATTTCAACAATATTATTTTCAAGTGTTGACATATCTTCGACTCGAAGGACATTTGCACAGATGCTTCTAAAAAACATACTTAATTCAGTCAACGGACCCCAAATATTATCAGGTAGAAGATCTCGAAATGCGATCGGAAGTAATCTCTGCATGAATACATGACAATCATGGCTCTTCATCCCTGATATTTTGCAATCATCGACGTTCACACATCGAGATAAGTTTGAAGCATATCCATCGGGTAATCTGAGTTCTTTTACCCATTGACAAACATCTTTGATCTGTTGTTTATTTAACACATATAGGGCCTTCGGTTTCAGATATCGTCCGTTGACCTCTTGTAACTCCAACTCTGGTCTTTTACAAAGTATTTTCAGATCATGTCGGGCTTTGACATTATCTTTAGTTTTTCCAGAAATATCCATCACAGTGTTGAAAATATTATCAAACACATTTTTTTCAATGTGCATGACATCTAAATTATGTCGAATCAATAATGAACTCCAATAGGGCAATTCCCAAAAGATACTTTTTTTCACCCAGTTGTGTGTTTGGCCAAAACCTGACACTCTTTCATTGCGACCAAATACTATATCTGGAAGTGCTGAAACACGTGCTAACATTTGTTCACCAGACAACATCGGTGGTGGCCCATCTCTTTCGACTCTGCCCTTAGTAAATTTATTACGATTCCTTCGATACTGGTGATGAACCGGTAGGAATCGACGATGACAATCAAAGAATGAGATTTTTCGTCCGTTCTGAAGACTGATTGATTTAGAGTGTTCCATACAATACGGGCAAGAGAGTCGGCCGTGAGTGCTCCAACCCGACAACATGCCGTACGCGGAGAAATCATTGATTGTCCACAAGACCGCGGCCTTTAAATTGAAGTTTTGCTTCCGATGACAATCATAAGTGACAGCTCCCTCAGTCCACAATGTTTTCAATTCATCTATCAAGGGTCTGAGAAATATGTCAATTTCTTTTCGCGGACCCTTAGGACCCGGAATAATCATCGAAAGATAAATAAATTCATCTTTCATGCACATTGACGGTGGCAAATTATAAACTGTCAGCAGCACTGGCCAAACTGAATAAGGAGTTGCAGAATGTCCAAACGGATTAAAACCATCTGTGCACAATCCCAATCTGATATTTCTAGTATCCATAGCAAATGAAGGATAACATGTATCCAAATGTTTCCATGCTTCACTGTCAGATGGATGAGTCATTACTGTATCATCACGACTTCTTACATGCCAACTCATGTAGGGGGCTGTCTTTTCCGACATGAATAATCTTTGAAGAACTGGCGGGACTGATATCAACCACTGTAGTATCTGGTGGGACTGATATCTGAAGAACTGGCCGATCAACATTATCATTCAGGCGGAATTGACCCCCAAGACTATCAAGTATCATAGTTCTATAGGGATTACATTGACCGGATGAAGAAGCACCAGCAGAGGAAGATTCACCATATGTCTGAACGACAGGATTGCTCGACGTCCCGACTTCGCGTGACTCCTCGTGACAAGTCCATAGAAAATATCTTGATGCAAATCCTTTGCTATATAGATGCAGAGTGACAGTCTCCCGATCCAAAAATCGTCCATTTGAACAAATGCGGCACGGACATCGGATTTGATCACCCATGCTAACGAAATTCCGATTCGAATAGGCGAAATTTAGGAAGTACGTTACGCCTAATCGAAACTCATTCGTTAAAGCTCCACGATCAAGACGTCGGTACATCCAACTTCGATTAGCCGACATGATTCTGTCAATCAATGACAATTTCTTTGGTTAATGTCTTTAGGTGAGATTGTCCTATTCCATTCGGGATTTATGTTATTCGTACTGCACTTACGTTTTTATTTTAACTGTTAACTAATTATTCTAAATTTCGATAACATCTCCCTACAGTTCTCCGAATACGCATATCATCTGGGCGCGTATCGGAGAACAAGAGAGATGTTGCCGAATTTTAGAATAATTAGTTAACAGTTAAAATAAAAACGTAAGTGCAGTACAAATAACTATATTCCCAAATTGTCCAATCAGGGACAATTCAAGAATTGTACGTCGTATAAAAGATCATCTACTTCTTTTACACGAACATACAATTCCCGAACGGATCTAAGGTTTTGCTAAATCATATCCGATTCGTCGATGCGTACGTGAAACATATCAACTCGTCGGATGGATGATTATTTTCTAAATGTTTCGAGACAGTTCGAGTCCATATTGGACGATTTCAGCGCGCGTCCGAAGTGGACGATTCCGGCGCGAGTCCGAAGTGGACGATTCCGGCGCGAGTCCGAATTGGACGATTCCGGCGCGCGTCCGAAGTGGACGATTCCGGCTCGAGTCCGAATTGGACAATTCTGGCGCGCGTCCGAAGTGGATGATTTCGGCGCGAGTCCGAATTGGACGATTCTGGTGCGCGTCCGAAGTGGACGATTCCGGCGCGCGTCCGAAGTGGACAAACCGGCGCGCGTCCGAAGTGGACGATTCCGGCGCGCGTCCGAAATTAATCTAAACCCTAATAATTAATCTAACAAATTAAACAATTAATCTAAACAATTTATTAACAATTATAAAACAATTAATTAACAATATAAAAAATATATATAATTATAAATTCCAGCGCCGGAGTCCACCCTCCGGCGCCGGCGTACAGTGGCCGGACACACTGTCCGGCCAATGTAGAAGGTCCGGCGGCGGCCATAGGCCGACCGCCGCCGGCCAAAACCCTAGAAATAGGGTTTCGGTCGGATTGATTCCCGCCGGCTGAAACCTAGTGAAGAGCCGGCCGACCGATCAACATACCCGAACAAGACGGCAGCAGCAGCAGCGGCGGCGAGAGGCGTCGGCTTCGGCAGCAGCGGCAGCGGCGGCGAGAGGCGAGAGCAGCGGCGGCGGCAGCAGCGGGAGGAAGAAGGGTCGGGCGCGCGACTGGTGCCCTATATAAACTTATCAGCAACGGCTCGCTCGCCCGTTAGAAAGCCGTTGCTGATAAGTTATCATCAGCAACGGCTCACTTATCCGTTAGCAAGCCATTGCTGACAATTAAAAAAGCAGCAACGGCTCGTCTTTCCGTCAGAAAGTCGTTGCTGATAATTAAAATAATCAGCAACGGCTCGGTTTTCTGTTAGAACGCCGTTGCAGATAGAGATATCTGCAACGGCTCGGGCGGCCGTAAGAATGCCGTTGCAAATAGCAACGGCTTGAGCGGCCGTTGCTGATAGCCGTTGCTGAAGATCAAGTTTCTAGTAGTGAGTGGACGGGATAAGTGCAGTCAAGGGTCGACTTAATTGATTAATTGTGTGAGAGCTGTTGACCTAAGGTTTTCAACCTTGGTCTTAAATTCGATTTTAATGATGACAAACTCATAACTAATGTTTGAATGAGAAATAATTTTAGGTTCCAAGTTGAGTAGCGTGAGACGTTCGCAATCGAAAAATCTGCGTAATATCAGAAAAATCAGAAGGACATTGGTCGGCACTCAGAAATCGATCAGAAGTTAGAGTCTAGATTTAGAGTGTTTAGATAAATTATAAATCCTCCAAATGATGATGATGCAACCCCAAATCCCGAAACTAAGATCCGAACCCCGAAAACTAGAAATAAAAAAAATTAGCCTGAACCTATAGGACTAATCTACATTTACAATTATTCGTCATCGTCATCATCATTATCCGTGTAATACTCTTTTTCTTGTTCTTCTGTATCGAAATCTTGAAATTCTGTTTCTTCTCTCTCATCATCACTCTGTCCTTCCTCAACTTCATTATCGTCGTCATCAACGTATTCTATTTCCAATTGAACTAACTCCGTGTCATCATCCTTGAGTACTGGACTAACTTGTTCAACTTCGGAAGGATCCTCTTCTTGATAGAAGTCATCTGCTGGCTCATTCTCTCTAATTAGGGACAATTCAAGGGTTCTACGTCGTATAAAAGATCATTTACTTCGTTTACACGAACATATAACTCGCGAACGGATCTAAGGTTTTACAAAATTAAAACTTGACTCGTTGATGCGTACGTGAAACGTATTAACTCATCGGTGCAAGTCCACAGCAGACGATTCCGTGTGAGTTCAAAGTGGACGATTCCGGCATGAGTCCAAAGTGGACGATTTTGGCACGAGTCCACTGTGGACGTATCACACCTAACTAAGGGTAGTGTGACCGGTCAGGGCCTATATCCTACCCTGTAGCCTACTGTCTACACTGACATACAAGAAACTAGAACATATCGATAAAAAGAAATCTCAACGCAAGCTTTATTTAAAGTTTTTCAAGGTTCACAATATATGTTTTCAAACCAAAGAAGAAAACCAACATCAGAACAAACTGAACATCTCAAGTATCAAAGTTTTACAAACTTTTCCAAATCACAACTGTTAGTGCAGAAAAGGAAAACAACTACTAAGACACTAGACTATGACCCAAGGATGCCGCTACGAGATATGGCACCACCACCCACCCTCCAACTGCACCATGTTGACAGGTCACAATCACTGCTCATGCTCTGCAAAAACAAGGAAATAAACCGTGAGTCCACTTGGGACTCAGTGAGCAGTTCTTCCGAACCTCTATAAAATCCTCAGTTTGTCACACGTAACATATAAGACAACATAATATCTATACAGGGAGGTAAGTTACTTTTTAATGTGACTACTGACCCTATGGGTCATTCTGTATAAATCATATATGCGAAAACCTGTCATCTCGGCCTATCAAGCCTCCGGCATCCGGCCTTTGGGGCCTACTTGTGCTATAAAAATCTCGGCTACAACCGGCCCTACCATACAAGGTAGAATCACACTGGCCGTTCGGTCACATCATATCAAGATGTAGACAAGAAATCCCGGGCTATCGACTAGGATGGTCCACTAGTCTCCGGACACCGTCTGGGGTAGGGATAGCTAGTCCCACCCAACTGAGGTCTGACACCTAGCGGTCCCGCTGGTGCATCTCAAGACCCAAACACTGGCTGAGCTAAGCATTGGTCATTTTCGACCTCCACGCTTCTCGGCGGACCATCTCAAGCACATCACACAGTCAAATATCCTAGGGTTTTCTTATATACACTTCGGGTCATTGCCTGTATCCGGCCCTAATCCAGGCTACTGGGTCAACAAATTAATGTTGTCCTTCCAAAAATGTGTACACCTAATAGTTCTAAATTTCCAAAAATGATTACTAGAAGTCCTAGAAGTTATGCCATTTCTTAGCTAGGTTTCCATATATGCTAAGCATCTCGCAATGCCCTACATGTTATCTAGAGTTATACGCTACCTTGGGTGAGGAATTTTATGAACCGATCTTGGAATTCCACCCACGAACATTTCAGGATAACATGTGTAATCTAAAGAAAAGTAAGCATAATTTATAATATCTATTATATATAACCACGAGATTCATCAATAAATATTTACACACTGTCTTTAGAATTAAACTCAATAAGAAAAAATTTATCTAGCATGGTAAGATAGCAATGAATTCAACAATGCATGAAATACTAAGCATGGTAAAATAATACATCATTTCAAAAATTAAAGAGGAATGAGCTAAGGATGGTCACTAAGCTATCATTCCTACAATAACATAAATCAATAGATTTACTTGCTATGGTTAGAGTTCTTCCTAAGTATCATCATGTCTCTATAGTTTTAGCACTCTAACTATAGAAGTTGCCATCTAAAGCTCACCCTCTCCCTCCCCCTAGGCTTGGCCGAGCCTTGAGCAAGGTGAACCTTGCTCGACCATGCCTCTTAGGGTAGGAAAGGAAGAGGAGAATTTATCCCCGACCCTAATTCTAGGGAAGCGTATGAGTTCTAGGAAAGACAAGTTTCTTAACACGTGAAATCGACGATTAAGAACACACTTCATGACCTTAAGATCATCCGAGGGCTCTACTTCCGTCAAGGGAATTGGGGAAATTTTTGGCATGACCTTTCCCATTTTCCCATGATTCGGCAGCCCTAGAAGTTGAGAAATCGATGAGGAAAACAAGGCCATCCGACAAGAATAGATACAAAACCATGAATACACAACTACGAAACCACGATTCATCGAAATCTTGCGAGAAAACACATCCTATCACCTCTAGGGGTTCGGCTACCCACCTCCCCCAACTCTTCAAATCTAACCACTCACCTTGATTGAGGAAGATGAAGGATCGGATGATGACGACTTTGAATCTTCTGGCGACGGCGCGAAATCCCGGATCGATCAAAATCTCATTTCCTTGCTCCTTCTCCCCCCTCTCCCTATGCGTTGACTTGTGCAACTCCAAGATGAGTCGCACGACAGCATGGATGAGGGATTTTAATCCCTCATCTAACCTTCCATATTGGCCCTTCACTCTTACTCAAGACTCGACTAAACCCGAGCTCGACTTGGGTTCCGACTCTACCCACAACACGAGTCGATTAAACTCGATTAAGGTATAAATGCATAAAAGGATAGAGTCATTTGCCCAATTAAATTGCATAAATCATTAGTCGAGTCATACCTTTTTACTCGAGGCGATCCTGAGACTCGACTCGACTACCCCCGGGTCCGGCGTGCTGCACCAAAATAGATTTTTATATTAGGAAATTTTTCTGGGTCTTACAGGACGATTTGGCCGCGAGTCCAAAGAGGATGATTCCGACGCGAGTACACCATGGATGATTTGGCCGCGAGTCCACAATGGACGATTCCATACTAACTAACCTTTTAACTAATTATTCTAAATTTATCTACAAATTAATCTAAATTAATCTAACATTAATATATCTAACAATTAATATAACAATCAATCTACAAAATTAATCAACATTAATAATCAAAATTAACACTAATCTAAAAATTAACATAACAATCCACAACAATTAATCAACAAATTAAAAAACCTAAACTAATCAACAAATTAAAAAACCTAAACTAATCAACAAATTAAAAAACCTAAACTAATCAACAATTAATCTAACTAAATTAACAAAAAAAATTTTAAAAAACCTACACTACAATCGGCCGGCAGTGGCCTAAACCTAGGGTTTCGACCACTACCGGCCAGAGGGGGGAAGAAGAATTACCTGAATGGCGAGGAGGCACGGGTGAGCGGAGAAACATTGTCGGCGGTGGCGATCAAGCGGAGAAGCGCGCCGAGCAAGCGTCTGGCATCGGGTGATGGGTAGCAAACTGACGAACGATGATGGAGGTGTCGGGGTTCGAGGGTTCAAGCTAAGTCGAAGGCAGTGAGAGGCGACGAAGTCGGATGGCGATGGAGGCGGCGAGAGTTTGAGCGCAGAAAGAAAGCGGGGCAAGAAGAGCGGTCAGGTGCGAACGCAAATAAAAAGCTTCTTCATCGACGACTCGGCAGTCGTTGGTAAATCGTAGGTCTTTATTTACTATATCACTGACGGCCAAAGCGGCCCTCTCTGAGCCATCAGTGATTTATTTTTATTTTTACGCCGAGTGCGCGCCATCACTTTATCACTAACGGCCTCTCCTGATCGTTGCTAATTACTAAATAATATCACCAACGGCTCCAATAGCCCTATCTAAGCCATGGCTAATAAGGTTTTTCATTTTGCGCGTTGTGCGTGCCATCGGATATGAGCGACGATCGGAGGCGGCCATATGAGAGTCGTGGCTGATGGTGTTATATCAGCCATGGCTTATGCGATCGTTGATGAGCCCCGTGGCTGATAGCCAATATTCCAGTAGTGTGAGTTATTGGCCGAAGGTCGGTCGACCGACAATCGACCAACGATCGACCGAAAAGTCCAACGGCTCTTTTTCTAGCTGTTTTCCATTGGACTCGAACCATACTTCGTATTCTGCCTATAGAAGGTCATCAACGTTCCTTGGACCTCCTAAACCCATTGAACCATCATTTGATCCTAAACTAAGCTTTGATTGAGATATTCTTTCCTAACCCTAGCTTTGAGCCTTACTTTCTTGATCTTCCCTATTGGCTTGTATTTATTCATCATCAAGACATCAAGAGGAGCTAGGTGATACTTGTTAGAGATAAGTATTATTGTTTGTATTTGTTCTACATTTATATTGCATTTCATAAGTTGTTTTTCTTGTTTTAAAGTGTGTGAAAACCTAGGTTGCTAGGTTTGTGTTCGGGTTGTTGCTTTGGTGTAGAGTCATGCATAAGCCACCATTGTAAACTAGGTTTAAAGTGTCTAAGAGTGAGGTGGGAAAGTGCCTTCGGGGAGAAGGCGGAGACTTTCTGATAGAAATTCTCCATTGTAAGGAACTTGAAAACTTAGTAGATTAAGTGTGAAATCCTAAGCAGTGTGCTTAGGTAGTGGAGTAGGCGGATTATCGAACCACTATAAATTTATAGTGTTAGCTTTGCTACATGTTTGTGCATTTTCTTGCTTATTTATTGTTTTTGCTTGTCATTTAAACTTGTGTTTGCCTAAATACTTAAAAAAATCGATTAAAATCAACCAGAATTAGGTTAAATTTTAGAGTGACATACTATTCATCCCCCTCTAGTGTGGCAATTCACATTACATTTGGTATCAGAGCGGTCATAGTTTAAGATCTCATCATCTCTACTACATCTAGCTTGGATTCGAGAATGACACTATAGTTGGTAGTGTCTACACCCCCTAGGTTTGATGACTTAAGCTTTGGTCTTGGAAACATAGGATGTATACATTCTTAATGACTCAAGATTTAAGAGTACTCAACGTGTTAAAATTTGAATATATTGAACGTATGGATGAAATGCATGCTTGGACCAAAAATGGGATTGAATTATTTGATTTCAATGCTAAAGCAATGAATTGCGTATATTGCTTATTTCCAAATAAAATATTTGAAAAAGTCATGCATTGCAAATCGACCTTTGATATTTGGGCAACTTTGAATGTTTTATTTGATTTTGCAAAAATCAAAGAGCTTACAACCTTTGATGAGGGTGGTGATAAAAATGGGCATCCCCCATAGTACTAACTTTGGTTTTGATGCTCTTAGTGCTTCTAGTCAAAGAAGCAATTCAAAAAGCCGAAATGAAAAGGTGATTTGTCATTTGTGCAAGGAAAATGGGTGTATCAAGAATAATTGTTCATATATTGAAAAACAAGGTAAGGAAGAGGTCAAAGACTTCTACATAGTCATCTGATTCTCATGAAGCATCCTCTCATCATGATGAAGCTACTTCTTAAGTATGCCTCATGAGACTAAAAAATGAGGTAAAACCCTCCACTTCTTGTCATAATGAAAATATGATTGATAATTATAGTGATAATTCTTCTAGTTCATCTAATATGTCATATGAGGAACTAGTTGAAGAATGTCAAAAAAGTATATGCCTTGCTTGTAAAAAAGAATAAGGAAAACAAAAAAATCAAGAAAGAGAATTTGAAACTTGTTAGTATGATTTATTCCATGACCCTTTAGATCTTGAAATAAAAATTTCCATTGATGATTTAAAAATAAAAATCAAAGATTTGAAAAATAAAAATAATGATCTAGAAATTGAGAATGATGAATTATTGGATGAGAATTCAAAAATTAGAAATCAAAATGAAAATTTGACTTCTCAAATTAAGTCATTAAATGATAGCATGCTTGTACTTAATAGTGAAATCTCAATCTTGAATTTAAAAATAAATGCATTGATAAATGTTCCCATAAAAAATGCACATGTTTCACATGTTGGTGAAATGGGCACACTAGAGGAGGGTGTGAATAGTGTGTTTGCTAAAACTTGAACCAAATTTTGATTTCAATCGTTTTCTTGATTACTTAGGTTAATGCACAATTCAACTATTAAATGAATGCGAAAGCGAATAATTAAACAAGTCAAGTAATCAATACACAAAGTAAACAATGCAAACAAAGAGATTTATAGTGGTTCGGCCCCAATGCCTACTCCACCACCTAAGCACTCCGCTTAGAATTTTCGAACTAGCTTTACTAGATTAAGTGTTTCCTTTACAATGTGGATGTTTTTGCCGGATAATCTCTGCTTTCACATTGAAGACACTTTCACACCCGAAAGTATCCCACATTCCTACCGAGAGAACTCTCCCACCTCAACCCTAAGGACAAACACAACTAATCCTAGTAAACTACGTTTACACCGGTGGATTTAAACCTCAAACACCAAGGCTACTATCCAATTTTAAGACATACACTCTAGGTCTAACAAAAACTCAAATTCAATGAAATAAACCAAAAAAATACAAGTAAATGGAACTATAAATACAACAACACAAATACTTAGGGGGCGTTTGATACATTACCACTTAAGATTACTGGGAATCTAGATTCCACCCAAATAGATTATCACTTTTAAAATTACCAGTAATGTTACATTATCATGTTTGGTATGTAGTGGTAATCTCGCTAGTAATCCACATTATCTTGTTTGGTATAAAAAAAAAGATTACTAGGAAACTTATATCTTTAACTAAAATATCCTCAAATAAAAAATAAAAACTAAACAAAAAAAGAATAAAATATTTTTTTTTAAAAAAAAATAGGGATTGCCAATTTACTATGAGATGAGGCAAATGAGATGAGGTGGGGATTTTTTTCTATGTCAATAGAGGGTATTTTAGTTGGGGGTATTTCTATCAAAAATAAAAAATAACATTACCACTTTATTGGTAATCCACATAGTCACCCCCTCCCTTGGTAATGTGGATTACCACTTGAGTGCTAATGTAGATTATCGTGAGCATCTAGATTACTAGTAATCTGTTTCAACCAAACGTGATAATTTGATAGGGCCCAAGTAATTTTTAATTATGATTACAAGTAATCCATTTAGATTACCTCATATCAAATGCCCCCTTAGCTCCAACAACAAGTCCTAGCTCCTCTTGATGCCTTGATGATGAATCGATTAAAGCTCAAAGGCAAAATCAAGAATGTAAGGATCAAAGCTAGGGTTTACAAAGAATATCTCAATGAAGGCTTAGCATAGGATCAAATGATGACTCAATAGGTTCAACAACACTTGAGGAAGACTCTTTTTTATTATTTTTGATACAGGTCAGCATTGTCATGTCATCGCTGAAACGGTAAAATTAACAGATGGTTGACGTCGGGATAAAAATTGAAACAAAATTAAAGTTGAAGTATAGAATTGATTCAAATAAAAAGTCGGGATATAATTGGGAAAACATCCAAAGTTGAGAAAATACCATGTAATTAATCCTAAATTTAATGTATCATGCATATATAAATATTTCATGCATCGCCTCACCATTTAACCTAGTAGGATTGTCTTTGAAAATACATATACTTAATTACTATACGTGACCAACTCAAGTGTAAATACATATTTACTATGCGTGAAAATACATATACGTCTCGACTCAGGGTACGCGTGATCGGCCAGGGTACGAGTCAGTACCCCAAAGCCTACCCTATGCATTGACCAATAATTCATAGAACAATAACCAAAATAACATCAAGTCGAAAACAAAAGCAAGAATACCAACTTTATTAACGGTTCGAAATCAGTTTAATCAAACCAAGTTCTAAATCATCACACGTTTTAAATAACATCCAAAGGTTTTCTAAATAAAACATCTAAAAGTTTTTACAGAAATAACACTGTGCATACACCAACTCTATTAGACACGACTACGACTAACAATTGCCAGCTATGAGATCTACACCCACGCATGCTCTCCTGCGCGCCATGCCACCAAGCCGTACCACACTGGTCGAGCTATGCAAAACAACAATAAAGGAAATCGTGAGTTCACAAGGAACTCAGTGAGCGATTCTTTCAAACCTCCACTTAAAACCTCGGCAAAAATATATGTAAGGAATTTATATAAAATCATATCCCAGAAGTAATCAGTTTGTCAATTTAGAGGAATGGAAGAATCGGCCTCTCGGGCCGATATCCATATTAATAGCTCAACCAATAATGGCCTAAAATATATATGGAAGGTTTGGTTCTTCCTTCTACGTAACCCAGCCGATCGGCCTACTCAAACTAGCCCCTACGGGCTTCTTAATTAGGAACCTTTATAATTCGGATCCGTCAACTAGGATGACCACTAGCTTCAGAGATCCTCCGGATTAAGGATAGCTAGTCCTACCCACTTGGGTCTTCCGTCAACGTGGCCCACTGACGAAATCTCAAGACCCCTCCGCCACTCGGGTCTAACACTTAGTGGGCCCGATGGTGTAATCTCAAGACCCTATCAACCGTTGAGTCGTGTGATAGCCATTCGGCTAATGACACTCTCAGTAGACCATCTCAACCACAACCAGAACCCGGTTGTGCAAGTTTTCCTATGTTTTGTTTTCCAGGCATTGCCCACGTCCGACCCTCCTCCTAGGGTCATATTGTTTCCCTAGGTAGAAGCTAGTAAGTGTATCTTGTATCTAGGTTAAATATCACCAGTAGATACCTAAACCATTCTTTCTAAATCGATCGAACTTGCCGACTATAGAAGAGCACTCAGCCTACCATTGTCAACGACACTTACCAAATTTAATCATGAGTAACAACATCATGAGGAAGCCGAATTAAAGAGGTAAATAATTAATTGATTAAACCAATAAGGAACATGCAATAAACATAGCAATAATTTAACATGATATAAGAAATTTAATGAAACCTTTCCTTGGATGCATGTACCATAACCATCATGTCCATATGGGCATTAGCAAGAGCATTTCCATAATCATGAGAATGTAGATTAAAATTGCTATCAATTAACAAGATGAACAGTAAACATATAATTTAAATTCAACCTAACATTAAGCATGAAAGTGGGAATTTAGATGACATAACGTGAGATCCAACGAATCGATCTGAACATACCCAATTTCCCTCCCTTTCCACGGCTCGGCCGACTCAAGCAGGGTAATAACCTACTTGGCCGAACCCCCTAGGGGTGGTAAATATGGTTGCTGCATCAACACGAGTATCGATCCAAAAGTCTAAAACATATCGAACACAAGACGATACGCGGGTTGCAAGACGAGTGAGGAAATTGGGGAAAATTTCGGCATGACCTTTCCTCTTTTTCCTCTACTCGGTCAGCCCTCAAAAATGAGAAATCAACACATTTTAAAACACAAGATCATGGTATAAACAACTATTAAAGTTCTAACAAGAAGAAACTCGTCGATCGACAAGAACTCGAGAAGAAAAACCCGATTTCAAAACATGTAGGGCCGGCCACCCGCCTCCCATAAAAAACTACACTAACCACCCACCTTGATCGGATCACGAAGAAGCCTTGATGAAGATGAGTTCCGATCTCCTTGAGCGTCGACGTGAACTTGGCGCCGACAAGATCTCTCCTCTCTTCCTCTCTCCCCCTTTTGCTCGGTCTGCGTGCGACTCTCTCCTTGAGCCGCACGACTGTCTTGGGTGAGGGGTTTTATCTCCCCTCATCCAATGACTCATTTACCCCTCATTCACTCACTTACCCCTCTATGCGACTCCACCTAACCCGGTTCGAGTCCCGACTCAATCCGCGAACTAAACTCAAACCAAACTTGAGTCAAACAATATGTTCATCCACTCAAACGCTAACACTTCGATATGACTTAAATAAATTTCACCTGCTATTCGAGGCGATCACGCGACTCGACCTGGCTAGCTCCCGACTCGATGGGCTGCACCACGAGAAATTTTATATTAGGAAACCTCGGGTATTACAATCTTCCCCCCTTAAGGGAAATTCGTCCTCGAATTTTGTTGGGTTATAAGGACTTACCGGCTCTTCAAACAAGAAAGGGTAGCGCTCTCTCATGTCCTGCTCTACCTCCCAAGTGGCCTCTTGCCCGGAGTGGTGCTCCCACCTAACTTTTACCAAAGGAATCTCCTTGGACCTCAACTTCCTGATCTGCCTGCCAAGTATCTCCACTGGCCTCTCCTTATACGAGATCATTGTGTCCACCTCAACCATAGTCGGCTCGATCACATGGGATTCATCCTTCACATACCTCCCGAGCATTGACAGATGGAAAACTGGATGAGCTCTGCTCAGACTAGGAGGCAAGGCCAGTTCATAAGCCACCGCGCCCTTCGCTTGAGAATAGGGAAAGACCCAATGAACCTAGGGCTCAACTTTCATTTCTTCCCAAATCGGAGCACCCCTTTCATAGGAGAAACCTTTAGGAATACCAAGTCGCCCTTAGCGAACTCCAACTCTCTGACTTTCTTATCGGCGTACATTTTCTGGTGACTTTGAGCCGCCAACAACCTTTCTTTTATCAATTGCACCTTCTTCACCGCCTCCTCAACCAAGTCCGGACCAACCAGGAGAGTCTCTCCTGTCTCAAACCAGCCCACATGAAACCTACATCGCCGCTTGTATAATGCCTCGAAGGGAGTCATGCCAATGCTACTGTGATAACTATTATTGTAGGCGAACTCAATCAACGACAGGTGTTTCTCCCAACCACCTGCTAGGTCCAGAACACAGGCCCTAAGCATATCTTCCAAGGTTTTGATGGTTCTCTCAGATTGTCCGTCTATCTACGGATGGAAAGTTGTGCTGAAACACACTTAAGTGCCCAAGGCTTCTTGAAAGGACTGCCAAAATCGGGCTGTGAACTGGGTACCTCGATCTGATATGATCATCATTGGGGTATCGTGGTAAGCCACAATCCTGTCTAGAAACAGTCAAATGTACTATTCCGTGAAAAAGATAGTCTTCACTGGAATGAAGTGCGCGATCTTGGTCAATCGATCCACTACCACCCAAATGGAGTCAAAGTCGCCTTTTAACTTAGGCAACCCGGTCACCAGGTCCATGGTGATTTTCTCCCACTTCCACTCGCGCACTTCGAGGTTTGATAGCAGTCCCACGGGCTTCAGATGTTCGGCCTTTACCTACTGAAAGACTAGACATTTAGATACAAACTCTGCTACCTCTCTTTTCATGCTCTTCCACCAGTAGTGCTGCCTTAAATCTTGGTACATTTTTATGGCCCCCGGATGCATCGTATAAGTGGAATGATGACCCCACTCTAGGACTTGTTTGCGCACCTCTGTCATATCTGACACCATAATTTGATATTGAACCTCAGCACACCCTCTAAGTCCAATCTGAACCCATTCTCTGCATCGTCTCTCTGCACTAAGTCCTTCGTCAGCGCACAAAAGGCGTCCTCTCCCTGCGCGGCATGCAACATACCCACCAGTGTGGACTGTACCCGTAGGTGTGCCACCAGGGCAACTGAAGCTGACACTGTCAAGATTGTACCCCCATCCAGGTACAACGCCACCTCTCGAGCTAAAGGCCTCCGCTTGATTTCCAAATGAGCCAAATTGCCCATGGATTTTCTGGTTAGAGCGTCTGCTACCACATTGGCTTTCCCCGGGTAGTACATAATGGTGCAGTCATAATCTTTTAGGAGTTCCAACCACCTCCTATACCTGAGGTTCAGCTCCTTTTGGGTAAGCATGTATTAAATGCTCTTGTGATCCATATAGATCTCGCAAGTCTCCCCGTACAGATAGTGCCACTAGAGCTTCAGTGCAAAAACCACCGTCGCTAGCTCTAGGTCGTGTGTCGGATAGTTCTTTTCATGATCCTTCAGCTGACGGGACGCATAGGCTATGACTCTGCCAAACTGCATCAAAACGCAGCCTAGGCCAACTCGATAGGCATCACGGTAAACCACAAACCCTCCTGAGCTAGAAGGTACGGCCAATACGGGTGCCGACGTCAAGCATTCCTTGAGCTTCTGAAATCTCACCTCACACTTGTCGTCCCAATCAAATTTGACCTTTTTCTAGGTCAATCGAGTCAAATGGGCTGCAATCCTGGAGAAGTTCTCTACAAACTTCTGATAATACTTGGCCAACCGAAGAAAACTGCGGACCTCAGTCACCCTAGTTGGCCGCCTCCAGTTCTACACCACCTCCATCTTTGTAGGGTCTACCCTTATCCCTTCCTTGGACACCACATGGCCCAGGAACCCCACACTTTCCAACCAGAATTCACACTTGAAGAATTTAGCAAACAACCGGTGCTCTCTGAGGGTTTCCATGACCATCCTCAAGTGGTCGGAGTGTTCCTCCTCACTCTTGGAGTATACCAAGATGTCGTCAATGAAGACGATCATAAAATTTTCCAAGTACTCCTTGAATACCCTATTCATCAGGTCCATGAAGGCAACAAGTGCATTGGTCAGGCCAAAAGACATCACTAGGAACTCGTAGTGTCCATAGCGAGTCCTGAAGGCAGTTTTAGGCACATCGCATGTTGGCTTTAGGTTTTCAACCTTAGTCTTAAACTCGGTTTTGATGCTAACAAACAAGGGACTAATGATTTCATTGAGAATATCTTTCAGGTTCTATATCAATTAGCATTCGATGTCCCTAATCGAAAATATCGGAAGAAATCAGAAATCGAAAGGACATTGATCGTCGCGCTCAGGTTCATCACGGGACTTCTCGAAGATCAACGTGTGCACCAAAGACGTATTGGACAAGCTCAAAGATCACATGGAAAGCTCTCCAAGATGATGCTCGTTGAAAGCCGAAACCCGAAAATTAAGCGCGAAAGAAAAAGGGCTAAAAATTCAATTCAGCCTAAGTTCGGTCGACCAAATAGGGTAAGGAAAATGGCACCAGCCATTTTGATCGACCGAACAGTGCCTAATAGAGGCAGAAGCTACTTCGGTCGATCGGGCGATCAACCGATCGTGGCCCAAAATGGGCAGTAGCTCTGTCGGTCGACCAACCGGTCGACCGACCTGCATTTGCTGAAGACGCAAGATCGCATCGGTCGACCGTCCTGCGTTTGCTGAAGACGCAAGATCGCATCGGTCGACCGACTGGTCGACCGAATACGGGATCGAAGGAGTTGCATCTGGGCGGTCGACCCATCAGTCGACCGACCACACAGAGAAGAGCAGCGATCGAATGACCGGTCGGTCGGACGGTCAACCGACCAATCGACCGGTGGCCTGCAACGGATAGAAAACTATCTGTTGAGCTGCCATTTCTTCAGAAGGGTATAAATACACCCGCATATAATTCATTTTACCTTCTTCTCTCCATCTTACAGATTTTATTGAGTATTATAAGAGAGGTTTAAGCCTTCCAAAAAGATTAGGGCTTGCGCTCAATTCTTCCGGCGACAACTTCTTCAAGTGCACACTCTGCCTCAACTCGAGAATTGATTTAAGCTCTACGACTCAGCGAGTTGGAGGATCCAAGGCTTGGAAAAGAGCACTAATTCTTGGTTTCATTTCTAAGCTCTTTTCGTTGTAATTTTTACCTATTATTTGAACATTGTTTGATTTGGGTTTGTACGAAGACCGGGTGTTTGGTCTTGTGTGTGAAAGCGGTTACCTTGGTGAAAAGGTGTAAAACCACTTGTGTAAATTTAGTATTTACTAGGATTAGTTTAGTTGTCCCTTAGGGTTGAGGTGGAAGAGTGCTCTCGATAAGAAAGCGAAGACTTTTGGGTGTGGAAGTACCTTAAGTCAAGAGTGAGACTCTTCGAGTCAAAGTCCTCTGTGTAAGGGAAACGAGGATTAATCTAGTAAAGCTAGTTTGGAAATCCTAAGCGGGGTGCTTAGGTAGTGGAGTAGGCATTGGGGCTGAACCACTATAAATTAACGTGTTTGCATTACATTATTATTTATTTTTAATTGCTTAATTATATATCGCTTCCGCACCCAATCATTAAATTACAAATTGCCTAAACTAATCAAGAAACGATTAAAATTGAATTTTGGCTAATTATTTAGTAAACACACTATTCACCCCCCTCTAGTGTTGTCATTTCTCTTTCAATTGGTATCAGAGCGGGTCGTGGATTAAGATTTCACCATCTTGTGTACATCTAGTCTCGATCTAGAAATGACTCTAGAGAGTGTAGTGTCTTCACCTCCTAGGTTCAATGACTCAAACTTTGGTCTTTGGAAACATAGGATGTACACTTTTTGAAGACTAAAGGTTTTGGTGTCTTTAACATGTTACATTGGGAATTCATTGAACCTAAGGTTGATATGCATGCTTTGAGTGAAATGGATAAGAAAATGTCTAAGTATAATGGAGATGCTATGAATTACATACTTTGCACATTACCAAATGACATCCTAGATAAAGTCATGCATTGCTCTTCGACTTATGACTTATGGGCCACTTTAAATATTTTATATGATTATGCCAAAACCGAATAGATTGACACTTTTAATGAAGGTGGTGATGACAATGGTCACTCACCTACTACTAATCTTGGTTTTGATGCCCATAGCTCTTTTAGTCAAAGAAGTAGCACCAAGAGTCGAAAAAGAAAAGTAATTTGTCATGCTTGCAAAGAAAAGGGGCATGTGAAGAAAAATTGCCCAAGCATGAAGAACAAAGCAAGGAAGAGGTCAAGTGCTTCCACCTCCACCTCTCACTCATATGAAGCACCCTCTAGCAATGACTATGAAGCTACTTCAAAAGTTTGCCTCATAAGCACTAAAGATGAGGTACACTCTTTTCCATCTAGTCATAATAATAATAATGTTTGTACTAGCTCTTCTAGTTCATTCAATATGTCATATGAAGAACTAGTTGATGAATGTCAAAAAATATATGCCTTGCTTGTTAGGAAAGATAATAAAAATAAAAGATTGAAAAAGGAAAATGTGATACTTAATTCTCATTTGCATGAATCCAAACTAGAAAATGAAAAATTGAGATCTAGGTCATTTGATTCATGCCATGATAATGTAGAACATGAGCTTAAGAATTTGAAGCTTAAAAATAACAATTTAGAAAATGAGAATTGCAAGTTAAAATCTCAATTGCATGCATTGCATAAATCCATAGATGATTTGAAAAATGAGATGTTGATTTTGAGTAGGAAAGTTAATACTTCCTCTTTTAATTCTAAAAATCAAAATATCTCATTTAGGAAACCTCAAAAGAAAAATGTTTTATTTAAGAATGCCCATGCTCATCATGCCTCTCATGCCATGCATTCTACCATTAGACCTCATAATTATAAGAAGATGAATGAGGTTTCTAAGAATGCTCATACTCATCATATTTCACATGTCAAACATTCAAATGATAGATCTAATGTCCATATCATAAATAAAAAGAAATTCAATGGACATTGTTTTTGTTGTGGTATTTTTGGCCATGCTATCCATGATTGTGCCTTTAAAAGAAATCCAAGCGTAGTTAAGACACTTTAGATTCCTAGACCAACTCACCCTCAAGGACCCAAAGCCATTTGGGTACCAAAAGTCTCATCTTCTCTTGTAGGGGGAGCTACCACAAAAGGGTTGACCAAAGAGTTGAAGTTGACCAAAGATTGATGAAGAGTTGAAGTTGACCAAAGAGTTGAATGAAGAATCCTTTTATGGTTGCAACTTCAAGCTTTCACCTAGATGCCTTAGGTAAAATTGGCATCAAACATTTTCGTATCATCTCCTTACTTTGGCTTGTTTTGTTTAAGTTGGAGTTATGATACATGTTTAAGTTGAGTTATTTTCCCTGCTCTTGATAAGAGTCTTTTGAAAAATAATTTTGATTTTTGATTTCCCGGTCTCTTCGGAGACCTAGGTGGCCAGTAATGGGCCTAAGCGACCTTGCGGTTTTAAATTGTAGGCTAATTATGGCCTTTCGGTTTTCAACCAATAGGAAGGGTTGGATATCTTATTTTTCAAAATTTCATATTTTGAGATCTCTTGATTCATTTTGTTATCATTAATGATTATTATGAAAATGAATTCGTGCTATTTAGTGAAGTTGAATTTTGAAAATGATATTTGGTTTTTCTCTTCACTATTTAGTTTGATAGCTTGCATGTAGATTTGGTTTCATTTTCTACTTATAAAGTATACTTGCAAGTTATAAATATTTTAGGAAGGATAGTTAGGAAGAAAAAAATTAGTTTGGCAAAGTATCATTAATAAAGTATAACTTTGATAAATTCAAAATCTTAGTGTTATACCTCAATGCTTAAGCTAAAATTATGTCTCTATACTCATGATTAAGATTGCATGTTAAACCCTTGAATTTTCATGAGTAGGTAGAATTTTAGCACTTAGGCAAATTTCATTGAATGAAACTTGCTCTAGGTAAATATCTATTATTAGATTCATTTTGATATCATGGTAAAAAAAAATTTAAATGAATCTTTACTATCTAGCATAGGTTGAATTTTCTTTTAATGAAACTTTGCAGTAAACTTATGCTATTTAGTATGTTAGCTTGCTAATAGGCATATTATTTCATTATGCTACTAATGAAGTCTACTTGCAAGTTGTGAATGTTAATGAAAAACAATGCTATCTAAAAGAACATTAAAAAGGAAATGAAAAGTTGGGCAAAATTTCTAAGAATAATGTATGAATTTAATTTTGCAAAACTTTAGTATAATACTTAAATATGTATGCTTTAATGATGTTTCTATATACTCATGATTGATTTTGCATGATAAATATTTAAATCTTCATGAGTAAGAAAAATCGTGATAACTTAGCTTATTATTTCATGATATCATGATATTTATGAAATTGAACTAGGTTAATACTTTTCTTTAGAGACTTCATCTTAAGTTGAAAATTTGATGAACATGTTTATGTGTGTTAATGATTAGTTGTCATTTGCTTAAAATTAAAAATTCATAAGAGATTGAACAAATTGAAAACTAAGTCAATTTAGAGGACTTAAGTTGAGAAGTTTGACCCAAGTCAACAAATCGACTTGGACACTTCATTTTAAGTCCAATCTTCATAAACATGTTCAGAAATAAGGATGACATGTTTTCATGCATTTAGAATGAAAAATTCATATGGATATGAATAAAATGACATAGAGGTCAATTCATGCTTACCTCTTTTGAACTAAGTTGACTTAAAGGTCTCATTTTCAATCCATATTTAAGAAAAATGTTTAGATTTACTCATGTTAGGTATCCATAGGTTTAAATTTGAAAAATCATGAGTAAATATTAAGATTGAAACTTAGCAAGTTTCATAAAAACTAGTTTAGTTTTGAATGAAACCATGCTAGGTTGATATCTTGACTTAAGGACATAATTTTCATTTCAAACTTGACATATACCCTTTACATGAGCATCATGTGGTGTCATGAAAGTTTGAATGAAAATTGAAGAAGTTTTAAGAATAACTGAAAATTATAAAAATACCATTTCAACCTACAATTGGTATAATTTTAGTTATTTCTAGGAAAATATAGAAAAATCTTTTTTAAATGATTCTTGAAACTGCATATTCAATGAAAAATCTAGTTTCTTCAGTAAAACCTTCAAAATATTTCATCAAGAATCTAATTAATAATGGAATTTTGAAGTTGGATTTTAAAACTCAAAGGATCATCATTATTGAAATACTAATCTTTCCGATACTTTGATTCTTCTTCAAAAACTTCAAATGAAAACTCATGTATACCATTTGGATTCTATTTCTAATATCATTCATACAATTTCTTGAGTAAAATCATTTCTAGGAATGATTTTGATATCTTGAATGATACCTAGAAATAAGCTTTTGATTAGAATCAATATAGGATGAAAAATGATCTTTGAAAATTCTTTTAAGTTCAAACTTTATTCATTCATTTCAAATGACCATTCAATATTTGGTATCAAATTTTTCATCCAAAAATATACCAAAGATTTTCATCGTAAATATGATTTTGTATAGATTTAAAAGTTTGATTTTTTTGAAAGCTTAAGGTATAGGTTGACCTAAGTCAACAAAGAAACTTTAAAAAAATCATCTTAAGCCCAAACTTGATTCATAGACTTACATTATCTCATATTTGATGTATAGATGCCTAAGTTTGAGAAAACATGAGTAGATAGCAAAACTTGAGACTTAGCTTTTTCATGTTTTCATGTATATTTCAAATAAAAATGTGCTAAGTTCATATTTGGATCAAATGATATTATTTTCAATTCAAACTTCTCAAACATGCTTAAATGATTAGATCTTGGTTTTTTTGAAAGTTTGAATGAAATCAAAAATGTCATATGAGAACATACATGATTTAATTTTGAATTCAAATACTTAGTTTTTGAACATATCATGTATGAATTTTGTTTCATATCAAATATTATTTTCCATCCCTTTGGTTGAGATTTTCATGTTTCATGAAAATAAGCTTTAGAGTCTCAACTTCATGAAAAATATATGTGTTCTTCATCCCTTTGACTAGATTGATCTTTCTTGCCCTTTTTGATTGATGTCAAAAGGGGGAGAAATGTATAGGAAAAAGGGGGAGAAAAGTATAGGAAAATTGAGGAGAAAATTATAGGTAAAAGAAAGGAAAATATAGAAAATCCATGCATATAGATAGGGGGAGTTTATTTCCATAAATATGCATGTTGATAGGGGGAGAAATCCCTTAGTTGATATCCTCTATGCTTTAATGAATATATTTTCTTAAGGATGTTTGTCATTATCAAAAAGGGGGAGATTGTTGGCTTTAGATTTTCAACCTTAGTCTTAATCTCGGTTTTGATGATAACAAACATGGGACTAATGATTTCATTAAGAATATCTTTCAGGTTCCATATCAATTAGCGTTCGATGTCCCCGATCAAAAATATCGGAAGAAATTAAAAATCGGAAGGACATTGATCGTCGTGCTCGGGTTCATCGTGGAATTTCTCAAAGATCAACGTGTGCACCCAAGACGTATTGGACGAGCTCAAAGATCACATGGAAAGCTCTCCAAGATGATGCTCGTTGAAAGCCAGAACCCGAAAATGAAACGCGCAAGAAAAAGGGCTAAAAATTTAATTCAGCCTAAGTTTGGTCGACCGGGCGGTCGATCGAATAGGGTAAGGAAAATGGCACCAGCCATTTCGGTTGACCGAATAGTGCCTAATAGAGGCAGAAGCTTCTTCGGTCGACCGATCGAGGCCCAAAATGGGCAGTAGCTCTGTTGGTCGATCGACCTGCATTTGCTGAAGACGCAAGATCGCGTCGGTCGACCGAATGCAGGATTGAAGGAGTTGCGTCTGGGCGGTCGACCCATCGGTCGACCGACCATAGAGAGAAGAGCAGTGGTCGAATGACCAGTTGATCGGTCGGTCGATCGACCAATCGATCGGCGGCCTGCAACGAATAGAAAACTATCAGTTGAGCTATCGTTTCTTCAGAAGGGTATAAATACACCCTCATATAATTCATTTTACCTTCTTCTCTCCATCTTACAAATTTTATTGAGTATTATAAGAGAGGTTTAAGCCTTCCAAAAAGATTAGGGCTTGCGCTCAATTCTTCCGACGACAACTTCTTCAAGCGCACACTCTGCCTCAACTCGGAAATTGATTCGAGCTCTACGACTCAGCGAGTTGGAGGATCCAAGGCTTGGAAAAGAGCATTAATTCTTGGTTTCATTTCTAAGCTCTTTTCGTTATAATTTTTACCTGTTATTTGAACATTATTTGATTTGGGTTTGTACGAAGACCGGGTGTTTGGTCTTGTGTGTGAAAGTGGTTACCTTGGTGAAAAGGTGTGAAGCCACTTGTGTAAATTTAGTGTTTACTGGAATTAGTTTAGTTGTCCCTTAGGGTTGAGGTGGAAGAGTGCTCTCGATAAGAAGGCGAAGACTTCCGGGTGTGGAAGTACCTTAGGTCGAGAGTGAGACTCTTCGAGTCAAAGTCCTCTGTGTAAGGGAAACGAGAATTAATCTAGTAAAGCTAGTTTGGAAATCCTAAGCGGAGTGCTTAGGTAGTGGAGTAGGCATTGGGGCCGAACCACTATAAATTAACGTGTTTGCATTGCGTTATTGTTTGTTTTTAATTGCTTAATTATTTATCGCCGCACCGAATCATTAAATTGCAAATTACCTAAACTAATCAAGAAACGATTAAAATCGAATTTAGGCTAATTATTTAGTAAACACACTATTCACCCCCCCCCCTCTAGTGTTGTCATTTCTCTTTCATCGCAGTCCCGGATTCTCAGCCGGTGGTATTCGGACCTTAAGTCTATCTTCGAAAACCATCGTGCACCCTGCAGTTGGTTAAACAAATCATCTATCCTCGGCAATGGGTAACGATTCTTGATTGTCACCTTGTTCAGCTGCCTATAGTAGATGCACATCCGCATCGACCCATCCTTCTTCTTCACGAAGAGTACCGGGGCACCCCACGGTGAGACACTCGGCTGAATGAAACCTAGGTCCAACATCTCCTGTAGTTGCACTTTCAACTCCCTGAGTTCGGCCGACGCTATCCTATAGGGTGGGATGGAGATCGGCTTTACCCCGGGCTGCGGATCAATGCAGAAATCGACTTCCCTCCTGGGCGGCAATCCCGGCAGCTCCTCAGGAAATACATCAGGGAACTCGCAGACTACCTAAGTACCACTGATATCCTCTGCCGCATCTCCCTTTTCCTCTGCCACGGATACAAAGGCCATAAAGGACTAGCAGCCCCCCTGAAGCAGTTTACGAGCCTTAAAGGTTGAGATGACCCCAATCGGCTCGCTTCATCCCTCTCATTGGAAGGTGAACTACGGCAACCTGGGCTTGCTGAACATGACTGTCTTAGCCCTACAATCTAGCAACACAAAGTGCTCTGCAAGCCAATCCATGCCGAGAATGACATCGAGTTCAAGCGTGGACATGAGTGTCAAATCTGCCCCCAACGCATGGCCGCAGATGAGCACTTCGCAGCCTTAAAAAATTGATTTGGCTAAGATTACCTCGCCTGTAGGCATTGTAGAAATGGCCCATCGAGTAATGAAGGTGCCATAGGTAACTCAGCCACAAATTTGGCAGACACAAACGAGTGCGTAGCACCTGTTGGCTTAAGGATTTCTCTTAAGCCTCGATCTTTATTTTGATGATAACAAATAAGTATTTAATCTATGTGTGAAGTTTTGAGTTTAGGTTGAGGTTGCGATAAGCATGCGAAGTTTGTTCAAACGAACCGAAAGAATAGACCGTTGAAGAAACGAAAGAAGAAAATGTCAAAGAAAGGCTCGGGTTTAGATCAAGTAGAAATCATGTAATATACCCTCAGGATGATCTTATCCCAAGCCAAATTGTAAAGTTATCCAAGTTGAATCTTGGTAACTAAACCCATAAAAAAACATGTAAAGAATTCAAAGTAAAAAATCAGCCTCAGCCTGAGTTTGGTCGATCGGTCGGTCGACCGAACAAGGTAGAATACAGGCAGTAGCCTATTCGATTGATCGGTCGATCGACCGAATGATGCCGCAAAATGGCAGTAGCCATTTGATCGACCTGTCGGTCGACCGAAATTGGTGAAAATCTGGCAGTAGGCTACGTCGGTCGATCGACTGAAGCCAAAATTAGGCAGAAGGCGCATCGATCGACCGGATTGAAGATTGTAGATCACGCGTCTGGGTTCCCTACATCAGTCGACCGATTCGGTCTATCAGATCTGGGATTGAGGAAGCTGCGACTCATTCGGTCGACCCGACGGTTGATCGAACAGCGCTAAAAACACACAGAAAGGGTAGCGGTCGATCGGTCGGTCGATCGACGATGGATTGAACGGTTGTAACAGCTAGTTTTCTACCCGTTGAGTCGTCGTTCATCTAAGGGATTATAAATACCCCTCACCTACCTTCTTAAAAACACCTTAGAGAATTAATTGAGCATTCAAAAAGTGATTAAAAGCCTTCAAAGTGATCGATTTCCTGCGCCCTAATCTTCCATCAAAATTCTCTTCAAGCGTCTGCTTCCCTCAACTCTGCTGCAACTTGAGTCTATCATCTAGCGAGTTGAAGGCGTGAAGGATTGGGAAAAGAGCTGTGGTTCATCTTTCTATTTTTAAGCTCTTTTGCATTATATTTAAAGTTTTATTTCAGACTTATTTTCAATCTGTAATAGCTGCTATGTGTGCTAGAGAAACACTTAGGGGAACTTTATAGAGTTATGTTTGGTTATGTGAATAGGTTTGAGGGGTTCTCAAAGAGGTGAGAAGAGTGTCCTCAATTGTATTCATAGGAAAACACAAGTTTTATAAAGTAGTGGTTAGAAATCCTTGGTGAGGAGCCAAGGTAGTGGAGTAGACAGTTGGCCGAACCACTATAATTACTCTTGTCTGCATTGCTTTCTTATTTGCCTATTCTTGTCCTTAATATTTGATCACATCCATTGTTAAGAAACACTTGCACTTAATTGAAGTTAAATTTGAGTAAAAAGAAAAATTGATTAAATAGAAAAGGGGACATACACTATTCAACCCCCCCTTCTAGTGTCGGATTTCATACAACAATACCTGGATCAAACAGAACATATGCAGCAGATGAACATACTAAAATAGTACCTGTCACTACTGCTCTAGATGCTTCTGCCCCATCGCGGTTCATGACATAAACTCGGGTAGACGGTTTCTTAGAGTGACTAGCCTGTAGTCCTCTGCTTTGTATCTAACCTTTCTGTGCTTTTCCCTTTGACAGCTCAGCTCTCTGGCCACCACCGTCCGGGCAATCCTTCCTAAAGTGTCCCACCTGCCCACATCTGAAACACGCATCTGTGCGGCCATATAAAGCTCCCCAGTGTTTCCGGTTACAATGACCACACTACGACATGTCCGACTTCTGCATAGCACCCCTTGACTCTGCCTATCTCGCCGCCCCTGACCCTGAACCTCCGCGGCCCCGGCTACTACTGTGGTGGTCACAGTTCCCTTCGAATGCCACGGCCGACCTTCTAACCCTTGAGACCGAAACTTTTTCTTGGGCAGCCCATGTTTCCTCTTGAACGGCACCAGTGCTTCCTTCCGGAGAGCCTCATTCACTACCCGTGCAAATGTGGAGTCCTCGGTGTAATGGATAAGCCTACCTATCTGAGGTCTCAGACCCTCCACGAACCTCTTCACCCTGGCGGTCTCGGTTGCCACTAGAGTTGGGTGGTACCTAGAGAGCGGGTGAACTCCATCTCATACTCAGCTACTGTCATACCTCCAAACGGGTGTAGCAGCTCAAAATCTCGTGCTCGCTAATCGCGGATACTCATCGGCAAATACTGCTCCTCTACAGCTGCCCTAAATTCTTCCCATGTGGGACGTGGTGCGTGTGCTGCCCTACGGCCCCTCTAGGTGTGCAACCAGTATTTGGCAGGTCCTCTGAGCTACAAACCGACCATGCGTGCCGCCGCCTCTGATGAATATCCCAGCTCTAGACACAACTCGTAGCAGTCCCCTAGAAACTCAGTGACCTCCAATTGCCGATCTGTACCGATGAACACTGGCGGCCTAAACTTGATGAAGTCGGAGTATGTAAGTGCTCCAGGGTCCCTAACCTGTGGCGCCACCTGTTCTGCCACCTCTGGTACCACAGGGGCTGCGGGTACCGACTGGGGCGATTGCTGCTGCCGCTGCATCTGTTGTCTCAACTCCTACTCCCTGCGGAGCGCTTCTGTTAGTTGAGCTACTTGTGCCTGAAGTTGCACAACTGTAGAGTCCTGGCCCTCTACCTTAGACTGCTCTCTGTCACAGCCCCGGCCTCGACCTCGGCCCGGCGTTCGGTGGAGTTACTTCCACTACCACTCAGAGCAGCATTTCGGGCCTCCATCAAACTAGCATAAAATAATAAGATCACCATTAATATTAACCAACTCATTAAATTAAAATTTAAGCTACTAACCCCATGGTGCGTTGAGTGCGGTCGTAGTTGTCCGATCTCATAGCATAACTATACCACACGTAAACATGCTAGCATATGCCTCGTGCGGTACCCACTTCCTAGTCGTAGTTAAGACCTAACCTGACGCTTTGATACCAACTTTGTCACGTCCCGACTCAGGGTACACGTGACCGGCCAGGGTACAAGTCAGTACCCTGATGCCTACCCTATGCATTGACCAACAATTCATAGAAAACAAACCAGAATAACATCAAGTTG
Source organism: Canna indica (assembly GCA_034359265.1). Classification (NCBI taxonomy): domain Eukaryota; kingdom Viridiplantae; phylum Streptophyta; class Magnoliopsida; order Zingiberales; family Cannaceae; genus Canna; species Canna indica. The sequence continues at coordinate 22,590,060 of CP136892.1, forward strand.
AAAACAAAAGCAAGAATACCAACTTTATTAACTGTTCGAATTCAGTTTAATCAAACCAAGTTCTAAATCATCACAAGTTTTAAATAACATTCAAAGATTTTCCAAATAAAACATCTAAAAGTTTTTACAAAAATAACACAGTGCATACACCAACTCTATTAGACACGACTACGACTAACAACTGCCAGCTATGAGATTTGCATCCCACACCTGCTCTCCTGTGCGCCATGCCACTAAGCCGTACCTCACTGGTCGGGCTCTGCAAAACAACAATAAAGGAAACCGTGAGTTCACGAGGAACTCAGTGAGCGGTTTTTTCGAACCTCCACTTAAAACCTCGGCAATAACATATGTAAGGAATTTATATAAAATCATATCCCAGAAGTAATCAGTTTGCCAATTTAGAGGAATGGATGAATCGGCCTCTCGGGCCGATATCCATATTAATAGCTCAACCAATAATGGCCTAAAATATATATGGAAGGTTTGGTTCTTCCTTCTACGTAACCCAGCCGATCGGCCTACTCAAACCAGCCCCTACGGGCTTCTTAATTAGGAACCTTTATAATTCGGATCCGTCAACTAGGATGACCACTAGCTTCAGAGATCCTCCGGATTAAGGATAGCTAGTCCTACCCACTCGGGTCTTCCGTCAACGTGGCCCACTGACGAAATCTCAAGACCCTCCGCCACTCGGGTCTAACACTTAGTGGGCCCGATGGTGTAATCTCAAGACCCTATCAACCGTTGAGTCGTGTGATAGCCATTCGGCTAATGATACTTCTCAGTAGACCATCTCAACCACAACCAGAACCCGGTTGTGCAAGTTTTCCTATGTTTTGTGTTCCGGGCATTGCCCACGTCTGACCCTCCTCCTAGGGTCATATTGTTTCCCTAGGTAGAACCTAGTAAGTGTATCTTGTATCTAGGTTAAATGTCACCAGTAGATACCTAAACCATTTTTCTAAATCGATCGAACTTGCCGAATATAGAAGAGCACTCAGCCTACCATTGTCAACGACACTTACCAAATTTAATCATGAGTAACAACATCATGAGGAAGCCAAATTAAAGAGGTAAATAATTCATTGATTAAACCAATAAGGAACATGCAATAAACATAGCAACAATTTAACATGATATAAGAAATTTAATGAAACCTTTCCTTGATGCATGTACCATAACCATCATGTCCATATGAGCATTAGCAAGAACATTTCCATACTCATGAGAATGTAGATTAAAATTGCTATCAATTAACAAGATGAATAGTACATATATAATTTAAATTAAACCTAACATTAAGCATGAAAGTGGGAATTTAGATGACATAACATGAGATCCAGCGAATCTATCTGAACAGCCCCAATTTCCATCCCCTTTCCACGGCTCGGCCGACTCAAGCGGGGTAATAACCTGCTCGGCCAAATCCCCTAAGGGTGGTAAATATGGTTGCGGCGTCAACACGAGTATCGATCCAAAAGTCTAAAACATATCGAACACAAGACGATACGCGGGGTGCAAGACGAGCGAGAAAATTGGAGAAAATTTTGGCATGACCTTTTCCCCTTTTTCCTCTACTCAGCCAGCCCTCAAAAATGAGAAATCAACACGTTTTAAAACACAAGATCACGGTATAAACAACTATTAAAGTTCTAACAAGAAGAAACTCATCGATCGGCAAGAACTCGCGAAGAAAAACCTGATTTCAAAACTTGTAGGGCCGGCCACCCTGCCTCCCATTAAAAACTACACTAACCCCTCACCTTGATCGGATCACGAAGAAGCCTTGATGAAGACGAGTTCCGATCTCCTTGAGCGTCGACGCGAACTTGGCGCCGACAAGATCTCCCCTCTCTTCCTCTCTCCCATTTGCTCGGGCTGCGTGCGGCTCTCTCCTTGAGCCGCACGACTCGCTTGGTGAGGGGTTTTATCTCCCCTCATCCAATGACTCATTTACCCCTCATTCACTCACTCACCCCTCTATGCGACTCCACCTAACCCGGTTCGAGTCCTGACTCAATCCGCGGACTAAACTCAAACCAAACTTGAGTCAAACAATATTTTCATCCACTCAAACACTAACACTTTGATACGACTTAAATAAATTTTACCTGCTATTCGAGGCGATCACGTGACTCGACCTGGCTAGCTCCCGACTCGATGGGCTGCACCACGAGAAATTTTATATTAAGAAACCTCAAGTATTATACTCCCAATATAAAATATTGGCCTGACCTGGCCTATGACATGTAGCCTGTGGCCTGTGGCCTGTGGCCTGTGGTCTGTGGCCTGTATTTTATTAAATTAAAATAATATTAGTTATTACATTAAAATAATTTTAATATAAATATGTAATAAAATAATAATAATATTATATATATATATACACCACCTTAACAGGTTTTAAATTGAGCATGGGTCTGACCTGATAAGAAAAATAAGTCTATTTCAAAGCCTTGGCCTGGTTTTTTTAAAAAATAGGTCAGGCTAGACAAGGCCAAATACAGGCCACGCCACGGACTATTTGGCCTATTTTCATCCCTAATCATAACTAATTAAAATAGTTTTAATGCTGCAAAAATAATTATTAATAAAATACTTAAAATGAATTAAATTTCAAACCTCATTTTCAATATTTATTAATTGATTGGTTTCATTTATCTTAATTTTAATATTAGAAAAAAATCATTAGATAAATTTTAAATATATTTTTCATAAACATATGGACACTTGCGGGGCGTTGGCACATGAAATTTGGAAAACAAAGTAGCACCGGTTACCTAGAATTTATTATATATTTAAGTTGACTGACATTGAAAAATCTGATTTTCTCCTCTTAATCATTTTTTTATAAAAAACAGGGTATATTAAATTATTTATTAACTATAATTTGGGTTAATTACTCAAAATCAATGGAATAAGTAATATATATTTTACAAAATGAAAACTTTAATCTCACATCGCCGATTAAAAGTAATTTATTTAAAAAATGTTATATCAGCGCCTGTCAGGCTCCGACTCAGGATCACGTGATCGGCCTGATAAGTGTGAATACCCCGAAACCTAACTCATGCATACAACCACACAGACTTAATGATAAATGATGAATGTCATAAAATGGAGCGAGTGCTCAACTAAATGTAAATGTTTTAACCAAATGAAAACACAAACTCCAACAATCACAGCTAAACAATCCTATGCATGAAAGAAATAACCAACAACTCGACTACGACTTCCTAAACCAGTCTGCTACGAGATCATCGGTGTCGTTTGCTCCTCCAGCTGCGCCATGTCCACTAGCCATATCTCAGTGGTCAGGCCCTGCAAAATAAAGTCAAAACAATCATGAGTCCATAAGGAACTCAATGAGCGATTCTACCGAACCTCCACAAAAATCCAAACAAATAATTAACATACGCAACATAAATATTATATCAAGGATTGGATATAAAACATGACCAATCAGCAAACCTACAAGAGCATACATATTCGGTTAGCCTAAGCAATGCAAAATCTCTATAGCACAGTTAGCCTATACATCAAACATGACAACCGGCCTGCTGGCCCACCTGCATAAAAGAATATACTTGGCCAAAACCGGCTACATCACATAAATATAATTCGGCCTCCACAAAAATCCGAACATATAATTAACATACGCAGCATAAATATTATATCAAGGATTGAAAATAAAACATGGCCAATCAGCAAACCTACAAGAGCATACATATTCGGTTAGCCTAAGCAATGCAAAATCTCTATACCACAGTTAGCCTATACATCAAACATGACAACCGGCCTGCTGGCCCTCCTGCATAAAAGAATATACTTGGTCAAAATCGGCTACATCACATAAATATAATTCGGCCTCGACCAGCCATGCATCATAAATCATAAGCGACCTCGACCCGTCACAATAATATAAATCATGAGCGACCTCGACCAGCCGCATCAATGTGATCAAATCTTGACCTTGACCAGCCGAATGATCATGGGTTATTCTCGACCTCGACTAGTCGGATACCCACGCACATTATTCGACCTCGACCAGTCGTATGTGCAATAATCGGCCTCGCCCAGTCGTACAATCACAATACACATCACACATACATATTTCCTACTCATTCCAAGCCCAGGCATGCACCTGCTCTTAGCCCCTTTTCGGGCTCTCTCAATCTGCTACCCTTCCTGACTAGGTGCAGATTAAGACTAACATATTTGTAGCACAAAATGTCGTGTTCCAATTATGATGTCTCTAGGTCTGAAGTTAAGGATTTTATTTTCTCTATTCAGCATCATCTACTAATATGGTATATTATGATGTTGTCATGCTACAAATCACATATGTCTCTATAATTTATTTATCCTTGTATACAATAGAATATGATAATTATAACAATCACATATCTAAGTTTTGCATTCTCATGGATAATTACTGCATTTAACAATTAAATCACAATGTTGTCGCATATAGGACAACTTAGCAATTAACTACAATATTTACATAATAAATTTTAGAAATTGAATACTAAAATCCTGCATTTAATCATTCAATTTCAGCATGCTAAATAAAATACTAGCAACCAATTTAAATGATGTAGATATTAATTTAGACATATTCTTTAACATGACATCAATTTACAAACATCTACAATAAACTCCTTATAGCTAATCATATAATCTATGTAGTCATATAATGTAAATTAATGTCATGACACAATTTCATCAGTCATACATAGATCAATCATCAACCATAAATAAATTAATAAATATCAAGATTAGTCAAAATAAATTAATCATCTCCTCTAATACTGAAACATACAAAAAACTTATCATACGACCTCGAATCTAAAATATGATACCGTCATCGCGTTCAGAATATGAAAACCTATAACTTTATACTTACCTTGATCTCATCCAAGGTCTCTAAGGCCAAGTTCAAAAATACCTCAATAATTTATACATACACACTTATTTCTTACAACAGAGCTCTCTACTTTAAATATTTAATTAAAAATATATACCCTGCTCGTCACCATCGCTGACTCGCCTCCCCTTGCCCTCTTCTCGGCTCCACGGCTGGGCAGCCACTTGGCCATTGGGGACCTTCCTTCGCCGGTCCCGACGACGCCACCCGCAGCCCTCGGTGCCGTCGGAGCGCCGGCTCATGGCTAGGAGGCTGTGGCGGCCTCCCCCGCCTGCTGCAGCGACAACAGTGGCGGCTTCTTCCGCCCATTGCAGCGATAGCAGTGGCAGCCTCCTACGCCTACTACAGCGACAGAAGCGGCGGCTTCCCCCGCCCGCTGCAGCGACAACAGCGGCGATTTCCCCCGCCCGATGCAGCAATAACAGCGGCGGCCTCCTCCGCTCGCTGCAGCGACACCAGCGGCGGCCTCCCCCGCCTACTGCAGCGATAGCAGCGGCGGTTTCCCCTGCCCGCTGCAGCGACAACAGCGGCGGCCTCCCTCGCGCGCTGCAGCGACAATAGTGGTGGCTGCCACTATGCCAACGGCAGCAGCCGCTGGGTTCGATGCGGGGCGTCGTACCCCATCCTGCCCACTCACTTCTAACCCTTTTCCTTCCGATCATCCTTCGATCATCTCTCGATCATTCCTCCAAACAATGAGATTCTAATCTAAGCAAGAAATCTGCATAATAACCATAGAAAAAAGAAACGTTAGAACTACTCACCTCTATCTGGAAGAAAGGGGAAATGAGACATCGAACGACTCCGATCACCGGCGACGACCACAAGTTTCCGCGCCGATCTCCTCCTTCTCCCTCCTCTCGGCCAAGGCGCAAGCATGCGACTCCTTTCTTGAGCCGCGTGGTTGATTAGGGGTGGATTAAAAACTTCCCCAATCAACCTCCAAAAGACCTATTTACCCCTAAGGGGTTTAAGTGACTCTACTCAACTCAATTCAAATCCGAATGAGACTCGGATCGAACCCACAAACTCGTCCTCCCCCGGCTTAAGTCCATGAACTAATTAATCATATTTAACACAATTTAACATCCTTGTAATTAATTAAACACCCGATCATATCTTCTAATCATGGCAAACTCGTGAATCATCTCGACGCGTCTCCGAATCGGCCCGCTAAATCAAACAAAAATTTAATTAGAATTTTCGGGTATTACAACGACGGTATAAAATTTTCTTCACCCTTTAACTTTTACTTCGGATTTTGATATCGCAATAAATGTCTAAATATCAATTTAGGCCAATTTTTTTCTCTAAACCTGATACCAATTTGATAATAATTTACTATAGTATTTACGAATAATATTTAAATTAAAATTAAAAAAAAAATTATTAAATATGTTAATGTAACACAATTCTATTAAATTTAAAAAAACTGAAACTATTGTTTTTGTTAACAAAATGAGTTTTAGTTTTTCAACTAAAAACTAGCTCTGAAATCAACATTAAGCAAACAAGTTTTTACTATTTTTGTTTAGTAATACATAAAATTATTTTCATTAACTAAACATATTTTCGGTAAACAAAAAATTGAAATTGAAACTCAAAATTCTCAAAATAGGTTTCATTTTTCCAAATGAAATGAGAAAATAAATTTTACTAACCAAACGTGCCTTTATTGTCTGAAATAAATAACTTTATGTAATTGAAGAAACTTGAGAAATCCGTCCATAGAAGCTCAATCTCAATGCATGAGCTTACTAACAATCCATGAAATAACGATGAAGCATAATTTGGACAGTACTCCCCGTTTCTTTATTAAAGTCTCACATTAGTTAAGGTTGTGGTCTAGATAGTCTTTAAATAGATTGGGCAATCCTCCCCTCATGAGCTTGCTTTTAGGGTGAGTTAGGCCAACTATTTTTTTAACATGGTATTAGAGTCAAGTTGTGGTTGATATTGTGTCACCCGCAGATGACCAGTCTTGCAAAACTCTACGCTCCAAATGTTCAATCCTGGGCGTGAGAGGGTTTGTTAAAGTCCCACATTGGTTAAAAATATGGCCAAGATAACTTTTAAATAGTTTGGGCAATCCTCTACTCATGAGCTAGCTTTTCGGGTGCAGTTAGGCCCACTAATTTTCTAACATGGTATCAGAGCCAAACCCATTATTGATAAAGGGGCCACTTGCAGAACTTTACGCTTCAGATGTGGATGTGTTAAAGTCCCAAATTGGTTGAGGTTGTGATCTATATACCCTTTAAATAGATTGGGCAATCCTCCTCTCATGAGCTAGTTTTTGGGGTGAGTTAGACCCACTAATTTCTTAACATTCTTCTTGCTCCAATTTGGTTTAAGTGTTAATTCAAAACTTATAAATTATAGGGTTAATTACTAAATATATCCTAACTTTTGAAGTATTTTCTAAATCTATCCCCACTTTTCAATTTTCTCAATTCAATACACGACTTTTCGATTTATAATAAATCCATCCCACCATTAACGGGGTGTCACAATAGCCGTTTGGATGCTGACGTGGATCAAGAGCCCAATCAGCATCCAAAAATATTAATAAAATATTAACTAAAAAAATATCCAGTCGGCATCCCCACTTTTTTTTAACTATTTTTTTATGGGCCCCACCAAACCCGATTGTCGGCATAGCTGAAGTAAGGGTAGACGTTGACGAGCAGCAGAGCTCTGCTACTCGTCAAGAACTCAGTTATGCGGTTCAAGTAAGCCTGCACGCGCGGAGGAGAAGCCGCCTTCAGAGGGTGGGAAGGACCCACCAAGGACGGCGAGGGCAACTACGACACTGCGCATGGCGGGGACGATGAACTGTGCGAGGCTTTCGGGGATGACCTCGTTGCTGACGGCGATGTAGCAGAAGGAGACGTTGGGCCAGAAGGTGGCGACGTTCATGAGGACCTGGATGTTGGAGTTCCGGAGAGCTTAAAGGGTGGCTTGGTCGGGGCCGTAGAGCCGTATCCTCGCGATGTTGTTGGGTGGGAAGCGACTCACAACCTCGTTCAGCGGTGGTAGGTTGTCGTCGTTCATCTCGTAGCCGATGCCGATGGATTTGACTGTCGATAAGAGATTGAACATGTTAAAGGACATGCATGATGCAAATTGACGTCAAATTAAGTTGAACTAAATTGGCTAAGGAGAGAAAGAGAGATTACTCATTGGAACTGTGACTAAAAGGATAGAAAATAATAAAGCAATGATAGGTTTTGCTACCATGATTGACATGCAACTTCTCACTCTCTGATCTCTATATAATCCTTCTATAATATTGGTTGATTTGTGATGAACTGATACGCTCTTCTTCTTTTATATAGAGGTTGTGAAGAGGCAATGTAGCTTGAGTTTTGTCTTCTTTCTTGTGGAATTTGGACGAATAGAGCCAATTAGGTTTTTTGTACCACCTATCACTGTATTGGCTGCTTTGCTTTCAACTCTTTGGACGTGGAAGTCTTGCGTTTAGTTTGGAATCAGGAACGGTTGTGAGTGACGAGCTCTCTTTCTTGTTCATGTTGACTTCTCATGTTTGTCTACGTCTCCAAGGACGGTTGCCGAGGACGCGGAGGAAGGAGCTAAATTCCTGGATCTAGGCGAGGGCATTCTGGGCGCGGGTCTTCGCCATGGACGCCTCGAAGTCGACATAGAACATGTACTCGGAGTGCTTGGCGGTGCCAATGTTGGCGTCGTCGACGAGGCGGATGGGGCGGTGGCAGTGGCGGTGCTGGCTGATGTCCCAGAGGGCGAAGGTGGAGAGCAACTTGAAGAGCACGGAGGTGCCCTCGTTGTTGGCCACGTACTCGGCGGCACCGATCGTGTCATTGAACGCCTCGCGGGTGACGTTGAGTCCCAGGCGAGTGAGGGTGAGCTCGCACAGAGCCAAGTGGGTCCACATAAAAAAAATAGTTTAAAAAATGGGAATGCTGACTGAGTATTTTTCAAGTAATATTTTATTAATATTTTTGGATGCTGATTGAGCTCCTGATCCATGTCAGCATCCAAACGATTGTTGTGATGTCTTGTTAACGGTGGGATAGATTTGTTATAAATTAAAAAGTCGTGTATTGAATTAGGATAATTGGAAAATATGGATAGATTTGGGAAACACCTCAAAAGTCGGCATATATTTAGTAATTAATCCTAAATTATATATTAACTAGTTTAATTACCTGCGCGATGCGCGGTGATCTTAATTCATATTAGATCTAATAATTTTGTTATTAATATATATCAATATTTGAAAAATAATATTATGTAGAAATAAAAAATATTTTTTTAGAAATTATGGAAAACTTCTTGGTATACAATATTTGTAGTTTCTTTTTCAATATGATCTTTTGAATTACAAATCAAAGTCTAGTACATGGATCTGATCCAACAAACTCCCTTCAGAATTTGATAAGCACGTGCTATTTGAGCTCAAAAATGTCGCTGACTCTTTTTTATTTAGAGAAACCATGTAGTTATTAATAGTTTCAATCATATTCAGAGTGAGAGCTAATATAGCTATTTGTTGCAAATATTGACATTTGTTATAAGTTCAAGATAAATTGCATCAACAATCGCAGCAATATGGTCATGCTTGCATCCAAAATCAAGTTACCATTTGGAATTCAGACTACCCCATAACCATCACCAATATCACCTATCTTTTCATCACCAATCGACAATATCCAATCCGAAAAACTTTTCAAATCATCTGTATTGTCATCGAAGTTGTTTACACTGAGACACGGATTTTTGTTAGCTCCAAAACTTCACAGTCGTCCCATAAGTAAGACGAATTAAGTGTAGCATTGACAATATTTTGCTTGCTTCCCTTAGGAATGACAGATAAAATTTATCTGAAGTCTCCTCCAAATACTACAGTCTTACTTCCAAAAGAATTATCATTATTGTTTGGATTTTTAAAACGCATAACATCACACAATGTTCTATCAAGTGCTTTAAAATAATATCTAAAATTAATAGAATCATACCATTAGATATGTATTTGATGAAATTTAATAAATATATAAATTAAATAGATAACTGCATTAATACCTATTCATCATTGGAGCTTCATCCCAAATAATTAAACTTGTTCTGACCAATAAATCAGTCAACGGAGAACATTGTTTAATATTGTAAGTATAATCCTCATCCAGATTAAGAGGGATTGCAAATCGAGAATGTGTTGTTCTTCTACCATGTAATAGTAAAAATATTTTTCCACTGGACGTAATTGTTAAAATAATTTTTCCTTCGGACCGAAGTGTATATGCAAGAGTTACCAAATAAATATCTTTCTGGTTCCACCATAGTCGTAGACAAAAAAACACCTCCCTTTTTTCTTTTAACATCATCCAATATTTTATCATAAACTTGTCTATGTTCCGAAGTTAGGTGTTGAACTTCTTCTTGATTTTTCTCTATCAATCTCGTCTAATTGTAGTGCGACTCCCCAACAATTAAGCGATTGTTAATGTTTGTAGATTCTCCTAGAAGATGATTTTGGCATTGTAGGAAAGTCATCCAAACTCTTGCCACATGTTCATATAATTAAATCAATTTTCTCCAAACAATTATCTTTGAGTTCATCATCAGTTGTTACGCCCCGCTTAGGCTTACCCTTATATAAGGGACATCACCTGGGAGGAGTGCAACTAGCAACAGAACAACAAGCAACAAGATAACAAATAATGAAAGGTTAACAGTCTATATAGGAACAAAGGAATCCAACTTTAGTCCAAAAGTCTAAACAAGTCCAAAAGATAATAGGAGTGAACAGTTCAACTAATTAAATATGAAACTAAGATAATGTGTGGAAGACGTCTCCTCCTCCAAAACTCTAGCTACCCCATAAGGAAATGTCGTCATGCCTGAGGATCTGAGGCAAAAATAACAAACATCGGCAGAAGGCTGAGTAGGATTGCAACAAGATGCTATGATGTCATGTATACAATGGAAGATACGATTCAACAGTTTATTTAATGCTCCTACACCAACAACTATGTCAATTATTCTCTACATGAATATATGGTCATAGACCCAATCAAGAGCGTAGTGGACATTGGGTTTCCCCCGCACTCTCGCACCCCGAGAGTGGCACCTCAAGCCCGCTCCAGCTAGAGATGCGACAATCCAAAAATGGTAGTCTGCCGACGTCTAACACCTCGACACCACACACGCATTTGTGTGGTAAATATGTGATCACCGGTGTCACTTGCCCCACACCTTGGGCAATATATCAACAGCGTCCAGGGCCATCGCCCAATAGTAGATCAACTATGCATCATACCAACAACTTACACTAGTGCAACTCAACAAATATAGGATGCTAGTAATTATTGAAAGCGAAATGGCGACAATAGGGGGGGGTGAATAGTGTGTTTACTAAATTGATTAGTCTAAATTCGATTTAATCATTTTCTTAAATCATTTAGGCAATTTGCAATCTTACGATTTGATACAGAAGCAATATAACCAATTAAGCACAAGCAATAATAAATAACACTGCAAATACAAGATTTATAGTGGTTCGGCCCCAATGCCTACTCCACTACCTAAGCACCCTGCTTAAGATTTCCAAACTAGTTTTACTAGATTAATTTTTGTTTCCCATATATAGACGACTTTGACTTGAAGAGTCTCACTCTCGACCTAAGGTACTTCCACACCCGGAAGTCTCCGCCTTCTTATCGAGAGCACTCTTCCACCTCAACCCTAAGGGACAACTTGACTAATCCTAGTAACAACTAATTTTACAAAAGTGGCTTTACACCTAACACCAGGTAACCACTTATACCCACAAAACCTAACAGCCTAGGTCTTAAAAACTCAACTTCAAAGAAACGATAAGTTAATAGTTAAAAATACAAGTGAAAAGAGCTTAAGATAAAACCAAGATTATCTACTCTTTCCCAAACCATGTAGCCTCCAACTCGCTAGTGAATGTGCTTTGAGTCGAAGCCGAGTTGAGGAGCAGTTGGCGCTTGAAGACGAACTCGACAGAAGAACAGAGCGCGCTGCAATCGATCTTTGGAAGGCTTAAATCCCTTCTTAAATGCTCAATAAAATCTGTAGAAGTCAAGGAAGGGGGTTAAAAGAAGTTATATGACGTATATTTATACCCTCATCAAGAAACGGTAGCTTAACGAATAGAAAACTATCCGTTGCAGGTCGTCGGTCGATTGGTCGGTCGACCCACCGATCGACCGGTCATCCGACCGCTACTCTTCTCTCTGTGGTCGGTCGACCGACGGGTCGACCGCCCAGACGCAACTACTTCGATCCCGCATTCGGTCAACCAGTCAGTCGACCGACGCGATCTTGCGTCTTCAACAAACGCAGGTTGGTCGATTGGTTGGTCGACCGATAGAGCTACTACCCATTTTGGGCCTTGATCGGTCGACCGTCCGGTCGACCGAAGTAGCTTCTGCCTCTATTAGGCACTGTTCGGTCGGTCGATCGATCAACCAAAATGGCTGGTGCCATTTTCCTTACCCTTTTCGGTCGACCGCCCGGTCCATCGAACTTAGACTGAATTGAATTTTCAGTCCTTTTTTTTCTTCCGCGCTTCGTTTTTGGATTCCGACTTTCAATGAGCATCAACATGGAGAGCTTTCATGTGATCTTTAAGCCCGTCCAATGCGACTTTGGTGCACTCGTCGATCTTCGAGAAACTTCTGCGACGAACCCGAGCGTGACGATCAATGTCCTTCTGATTTATCAATTTCTCCAATTTTTCCGATCGAGGACATCGAACGCTAACTAATATGGAACCTGAAAGATTTCTTAGTAAAATATTAGTTCCATATTTGTTATCATCAAAACAAAGATTAAGAGATTAAGACCAAGGTTGAAAATCTAAAGCCGATAATCTTCCCCTTTTTGATGATGACAAACATCCTTGAGAAAATATAACATTAAAGTATAGAGGATATCAACTAAGGGATTTCTCCCTCTATCAACATGCATATCTATGAAATAAACTCCCCTATCTATATGCATGGATTTCCTATATTTTCCTCTCATTTGCCTATAATTTTCTCCCCATTTACCCTATACTTTTCTCCATATTTCTCCCCCTTTTGACTTATATTTTCTCTATAGTTTTCTCCTAATTTTCTCCCTATTTTGACATCAATCAAAAAGGGCAAGAAAGGACAATCTAGTTAAAGGGATGAAACACAATATATTTTTTTCTTTTAATGAAGTTGAGACTCTAAAGATTATTTTCATGAAACATGAAAATCTCAACCAAATGGATGGAAAACAATATTTGATATGAAACAAAATCATACTTGATAGAAAGGAGTGATAGATACAATTCAAAACTAAATCATGTATGCACTCAAGTATGAATGTACTCATATCTTTTTCATGACATTTTTAGATTTCATTCAAACTATCAAAATATCAAAATATAGTCATTTAAATCATGTATATCAAGTTTGAAGTGAAACTAATGTCATTTAATCAAACTTTTAACTTAGCATAGTTTCATTAGAATTAAGCATGAAAATATGAAAATGCTAAGTTTTAAATTTTTTCTATCTACTCATGTTTTCTCATATTTAGGCATCTAGACATCAAACATGAGAGAATGTAAGTTTATGAATCAAGTTTGGGCTCCATTTTTTAAGTTACTTTGTTGACTTAGGTCAACCTATACTTCAAGATTTGAAAAAAATCAAACTTTTAAATCTATACAAAATCATTCCTAGAAATGATTTTATTTAAGAAATTGTATGAATTATATTAGAAATGGAATCCAAATAGTATACATGAGTTTTCATTTGAAGTTTTTGAAGAAAGGTCAAAGTATCAAAAGGATTGATATCTCAAATAAGTGATACATTGAGTTTTCGAAGTTCAACTTCAAAATTCTATTTGAAATCAGATTCTTGATGAAACTTTTTGAAATTTTTACTGATAAAACGAAATTTTTCAGTGAATGTGCAATTTCAAGAATCATTTAAAAAAGATTTTTCTATATTTTCCTAGAAATAACTGAAATTATACCAATTGTAGGTTGAAATGATATTTTTGTAATTTTCAGTTATTCTTAAAATTTATTTAATTTTTATTCGAACTTTCATGACAGCACATGATGGTCATGTAAAGAGTATATGTCAAGTTTGAAATAAAAATTATGTTCTTAAGTCAAAGTATCAACCTAGCATGGTTTTATTCAAAACTAACTAGTTTTTATGAAACTCACTAAGTTTCAATCTTAACATTTACTCATGATTTTTCAAATTTAAACCTATGGATACCTAACATGAGTAAATCTAAACATGTTTCTCAAATATTGATCAAAAATAAAACCTTTAGGTCAACTTGTTGACTTGAGTCAACTTGGTTGAAAAGAGGTTTTCATGAAACCACATCTATGTCATTTTATTCATATCCATATGAATTTTTCACTCTAAGTGCTTGGAAACATGTCATACCTATTCCTAAATATGTTTATGAAGTTTTGGACTTTAAAATGAAGTGTCCAAGTCAATTTGTTGACTTGGATCAAACCTTTTTCAAACTTAAGTCCACTAATGTGATATAGTTATCACATTTTCATTTACACATGAATTTTCAAGATTGAACACCTAGAATCATATCATGTGTGTATCTAAACATGTTCATTGGGTGTTTACTCAAAATGAGGTCTCTAATATGAGTTTTAACCTAGAGCAAGTTTCATTCAATCAAGATATCATGAAATTGCCTAAGTTATCAACATATTTTCCTACTTATGAAATTTCATATATTTGTCATTCAAAAATAATCATGAGTATAGAGACATCATTAAAGCATGAATATTCAACTATTATGCTAAGATTTTTGAAAAATTAAATTCATACATTTTTCTTGAAAATTTGCCCAACTTTTTATATTCTTTTTCATTTTCTTTTAGATAGCATAGCCTTTTATTTACATTCACAACTCGCAAGTAGACATCATTAGTATCATAATGAAATAATATGTCAACTAGCAAGCTAACATACTAAATAGCACAAGTTTAATGTAAAGTTCCATTAAAAGAAAATTCAACCTATGCTAGATAGTAAAGATTCATTTTAAGATGGATACCATGATATCCAAATGAATCTAAGGGATCTTAAGATGTGAAACATTTGAGGAATAAGATCTCTAGATATGTTTAACTAGTTTGGACTTAAAAGAATGTCTATAATGGTAAGTATCAACCTAGAGCAAATTTTATTCAATGAAATTTGCCTAAGTGCTAAAATTCTACCTACTCATGAGAAATCAAAGATTTTACCATGCAAATCTAATCATGAGTATAGAGACATAGTTTAAGCTTAAACATTGAGGTATAACACTAAGATTTTGAATTTATCAAAGTTATACCCTATTCATGATAATTTAGCCAAACTAATTTTTTTTAATTAGCCTTCCTAAAATATTTATAACTTGCAAGTATACTTTATAAGTAGAAAATGAAACCAAATCTACATGCAAGCTATCAAACTTAATAGTGAAGAGAAAAACCAAGTATCATTTTCAAAATTCAACTTCACAAAATAGCTTGGATTCATTTTCATATAAATTTTCATGATAACAAAATGAATCAAGAGATCTCAAAATATGAAATTATAAAAAATAAGATCTCCAACCATTCCTATTGGTTGAAAACCGAAAGCCATAATTAGCCTACGATTTAAAACCGCAAAGTCGCTTAGGCCTATTACAGGCCACTTAGGTCTCCGAGAAGACCGGGAAATCAAAATGAAAAATCATTTTATAAAAGCATATCATGAGCAGAAAATCTACTAATATTAAGTATATATCAAACTCCAACTATAATTTTAAGCAATGGGATATAGGAGATGATATCGGAATAGTTTTGATGCCAACTTTACCTAAGACATCAATGTAGCTTGAAGTTGCAACCAAGGAAGGATTCATCATTCAAGTCCATGGTCAACTTCAATACACCACTTCTCATTCATCCTTGTGTGGTAGCTCCCCATACAAAAGAAGATGAGACTTTTGGTACCCAAATTACTTTGGGTCCTTGGGGATGAGTTGGCCTAGGAATCCAAAGTGTCTTAACTACACTTGGATTTTTCTTGAATGCACAATCATAAATAGCATGACCAAAAATACCACAACAAAAATAATGTCCATTAAATTTCTTTTTATTTTTATTATGGATATGAGGTTTGTTATTAGAATGCTTGTCATGTGAAACATGATGAGTATGAGCATTCTTGAAGGAAACAATTTTCTTTTGAACATGAGATTTGATGTTAGAATGCTTAATATGAGAAGCATGATGTGCATAAGCATTCTTGAAAGAAACATTTGTATTTCTAGAATTCTTAGAAGATGAATTACTAGATAGATTATTGACTTTCTTATTTAGAAAAACAACCTTATTTTTTAAGTCGTTCATGGATTTTTGAATAGCATGCAATTGATTTTTCAACATGCTATTTTCATTCTTTACGATGTCATTTTTTGTTTTTAAATCTTTAGTGTCAACACTTAAGGTATCATGGCATGAATTGGAGACACTAAGTTTTAGCTTCTCATTTTCTAATTTTACATCATGTAATTGAGAGCTAAGATTTAAGTTTTCTTTCTTCAATTTTTTATTCTCTTTATCTTTTGTAACAAGCAAGGCATACATGTTTTTATATTCATCCATTAATTCATCATAAAGAAAATCATGAGAGCTAGATGAATTAATACTACCATTTTTGTTGTCATGACTAGAGGAAGAACATACCTCCTCATCAACGTTCATGATGTTGACTTCGTGATGATGGTGTGAGGATGCTTCACTTGATTCACGTGAGTGAGTGGAAGCATTTGACCTCCATTTTGCCTTACTCTTCATACTAGGGCAATTCTTTCTCACGTGTCCTTTCTCATTGCATAGGTGACATATCACCTTTCTCTTTCGACTCTTTGTACTTCTTTGGCTAGAAACACTAAAAGCTTCAAGAACTTCATTAGATATAGGAGTATGACAATTGTCATCGTCTCCTTCATTTAGAGTAATGAGTTCTTCAGTTTTAGCATAATCATAAAGCATATACAAAGTAGCCCAAATATCATATGCCGAAGTACAATGCATGATCTTTTCAATGATATTATTTTCACAAGAACAATATATGCAATTTGTTGCCTTAGCATTTAATTCAAACATATTAATTTGTTCTTGTGTCCATGCATCCATGTTTTCCTTATGTTCAATATATTTGATTTTTGTCATGTTAAAAACACCTAAACCTTCAGTCTTTAGGAAAGTATACATTCTACTCTTAAATAGACCAAATTTAGACTCATCGAACCTAGGTGGTGAAGACGATACCGACTCTAGAGCTATTTCAAGATCGAGACAAGGTGTAGAGGAGATGGTGAAATCTCAAGCTACGAACCTGCTCTGATACCAATTGAAAGCGAAATGACGACAGTAGAGAGGGGGTGAATAGTGTGTTTACTAAATTGATTAGCCTAAATTCGATTTTAATCATTTTCTTAAATCGTTTAGGCAATTTGCAATCTTACGATTTGATACAGAAGTGATATAACCAATTAAGCACAAACAATAATAAATAACAATGCAAACACAAGATTTATAGTTGTTCGGCCCCAATGTCTACTCCACTACCTAAGCACCCCGCTTAGAATTTCCAAACTAGTTTTACTAGATTAATTTTCGTTTCCCTTACGCAGAGGACTTTGACTTGAAGAGTCTCACTCTCGACCTAAGGTACTTCCACACCCGAAAGTCTCCGCCTTCTTATCGAGAGCACTCTTCTACCTCAACCCTAAGAGACAACTTGACTAATCCTAGTAACAACTAATTTTATAAAAGTGGCTTGTAAACCTAACACCAGGTAACCACTTATACCCATAAGACCTAATAGCCTAGGTCTTACAAACTCAACTTCAAAGAAACGATAAACTAACAGTTAAAAATACAAGTGAAAAAAGCTTAAGATAAAACCAAGATTATCTACTCTTTTCCAAGCCTTGTAGCCTCCAACTTGGTAGTGAATGTGCTTTGAGTCGAAGCCGAGTTGAGGAGCAGTTGGCACTTGAAGACGAACTCAATAGAAGAACAGAGCGCGCTGCAATCGATCTTTGGAAGGCTTAAATCCCTTCTTAAATGCTTAATAAAATCTGTAGAAGTCAAGGAAGGGGCTTAAAAGAAGTTATATGAGATATATTTATACCCTCATCAAGAAACGACAGCTCAACGAATAGAAAACTATCCGTTGCAGGCCGCTGGTTGATTGGTCGGTCGACCGATCGATCGACCGGTCATTCGAGCGGTGCTCTTCTCTATGTGGTCGGTCGATCGACGGGTCGACCGCCCAGACGTAACTCCTTCGATTCTGCATTCGGTCAACCGACGCAATCTTGTGTCTTCAGCAAACGCAGGTCGGTCGACCGGTTGGTCGACCGACAGAGCTACTACCCATTTTGGGCCTCGATCGGTCGATCGCCCGGTCGACCGAAGTAGCTTCTGCCTCTATTAGGCACTGTTCGGTCGATCGACCGGTCAACCAAAATGGCTGGTGCCATTTTCCTTACTCTATTTGGTCGATCGCCCGATCGATCGAACTTAGGCTAAATTAAATTTTTAGCCCTTTTTTTTTCTTCCGCGCTTTGTTTTCGGGTTTCGGCTTTCAACGAGCATCAACATAGAGAGCTTTCATGTGATCTTTAAGCCCGTCCAATGTGACTTTGGTGCACTCATCGATCTTCGAGAAACTTTCGCGATGAACCCGAGCGCGGCGATCAATGTCCTTCCGATTTATCGATTTCTCTGATTTTTTTAATCGATGACATCGAACTCTAACTGATATGGAACCTGAAAGTTTTCTTAGTAAAATATTAGTTTCATGTTTGTTATCATCAAAACCGAGATTAAGATATTAAGACGAAGGTTAAAAACCTAAAGCCAACAATCATGTCATCATGTATGAATTAAATATATAAACAACAACATAAGGATGTTATCAACAGGTAAGGCATGCAACATTTATACTAGCATCATCAACTAATAAGCATAAGGAAACATCATGCTGGTAACATGTATTAACAAAATATGCATAAAGAGCTTCAACGGCATTAGATATCAATTTTCAACGAAATAGAACAACAAGTATATATATATTTCGACATGGGGTAACCAATGATCTAGGATGAGATTAGCCTTAACAACTGTTGTAACAACAAAACAACTCGGGTGGAAACCATGAAAAGGAATAAAATAATATTTTCTAACTCGGCATGCAAAATGATAGAAAAACATCCACTGTTTTCAACATCTAAAAGTCAAACGACGAAACTGACCCCACCAACGAATTCAGGGCGTCGAGTAGGTACAATTTTATATATAATATGACTAATTTGATCAACTATAAAACCTCAAAAATAATATTTTAAACATCAGCAAATATCCCAAACAACAACTTAAATGAGTTCCTGTTATAATGATCGTGAAAGTGTTATAATCCATAAGTCACTACTACAACTGCAGTGATACCAACTACAATATATTAAACCAACTTATTATATATAACAGTGTTATTTCTCTAAAATAGTTACCAAATAATAGTAACCCCGATATATAAATGTAACACTACTACGAAATAGATAACACCAATATAAACTACTCCTTCATCTCTTCACCCCAAACTAGGGTTCATGCGCCTCCTACAACCTGCCACCGCTGACTTGCCCTGACCGGACGACGAGATGGACGGCACCATCACCGACCGACGAAGGTGGTTCGTCGATGGACGCCACCCGCCATCGCTGCCGCCTTGCAAACAAGCGGCGACGAAGTATGGGGGGCGGCCCCAAAGCTGGGGTGATCGCGCCCCTCGCGCTGGGCGACATCGCAGTAATGACAACATCTGAAATTCAAAAATATATATATTTAATATATTAATTGGTAAGAAAAAACAATACATTATGAAACATACTAATCATAATAAATATATATAACAAAGACATAGCTTTCATATCTTTCGTTGTAACACTTGCTTTATCAAATAAAGTATGTCTTCAGTTAATAATTTCCAAGTATCGTCCCAAACTAATTTTAGTCTAGACATCGAGTTTGATAATAATAATATAGCAAACAATTTTTTAAGAGAAAAACATGATTCTCGTGCACTTGCTTCTTTAATTGCATATACATAATTTTTGTCATCATCAATCAATCCTAAAGTATAGCATGTATATGTGAAAGTTGGGTAAACTTTATCATTGACTGTTCTAATATCGTCGAAAGATGTGAACCCCTTACTACGTTCAGTAAAATTCTCAAATAGTATAACTCACTCATTCCTGAAGGTGAGAATGAGGCTGATGTGGGTAAGAATGAGGCTGATGTCGCTACTGACGCTCAGGATGATGGTTTAGAGGATATACATTTTGATAATTCTGAGGATCAAAGTGATAATGATCACTTTGGCGACTACATTGATGCTACTGTCAATGAAGCTCCACAAGGTGCTAAAGAAGTGAGGCACCAAATACCCAACCAAGCACAAGCACAGGTGCTACAAGAACTAAGGCACCAAATATTGCTAATGATGAACATCTGGATTCAAAGCTTGAATCTGAGCAGTTGTATTCTAATGGTAGTGATAATGATGGGAGAAGGCAGGGTTGCAAATACAACCCAACAGATATGGGACCCAAGTTCAGGTTCAAGCTTGGTGTGCAATTTTCAACAACTAAGGAGTTTAAGAATGCAACCAAGGAGTATTCAGGGTTGCATGGTTATAGATTAAGATACAAAAAGAATGACAAAATGAGGTGTAGAGTTGTTTGTAGAGAATGACGTAGTTGGCAGTGTTTATGTCGTAGGATTGGTAGGAATAGTATTTACCAAATTAACACCTTAAATGACAAGCACACTTGTTCAAGAGTCCATAACAGTAAGATCTTGAATAGGAAGTGAGTTTCTCAGAAGATACATAAGACAATGACCATAAACAAGGATTTGAAATTGAGGGGAGTAATTGAGGAAGTAAGGCAGAACTATTTTGTTGATATCACTCTTTCTAAGGCTGTAAAGGCTAGGAAAATTGCTAAGCAGAGGATTGAGGGTGATATAACCAAGCAATATGAGAAGTTGTATGCGTTTTGTGGTGAGATAAAAATAACTAATTCTGAAAGTACAGCAATCATAAAGACAGAAGCTACAACCTCCAATGCAGGACAGAGACACTTTTAGATGATATACATTTGCCTGAAACTAATGGTAACTGGTTTCTTGTAGACCTATACTTGGTCTAGATGGTTGTTTCTTGAAGGGAACATATGGTGGAATACTGTTAGTGACAGTTGGGAGAGATCCTAATGATCAGTATTTTCCTCTGGCTGTAGCTGTGGTTGAAAGTGAAAACAAGGAATCTTGGACTTGGTTTATGGAGCTTCTATTGTCTAATTTAGGGAAAGATAGGGGTTGGATAATTATTTCAGATATGCAAAAGGTAATTGTCACTTTGGTCCATCAACTATTTTTTATTGTCAATTTGGATATCAACTAACTTACTTGTTATCACTGCAAGGTTTGGTACCAACATTAGAAACCTATCCTTATATTGAACACAGATATTGCTTGAGCATATCTATTCAAACCTGAAGAAATATTATGGAGTGACTACAGTACTAAGAGACATAGTTATGGCAGCAGCTAAGACTACCTATGTGGCTGAATGGTAGAGGAAAATAAAGGAGCTGCAACTAACTAATATGGATGCCCATAACTGGTTAATGCAACATGAACCAAAGAGATGGGCAAAATCTCATTTCAGTCTGTGGAGCAAGTGTGACATTTTGATGAACAACATTTCAGAATCATTCAATGACTTTGGAGGCCAAGGAGATGTCTATCATTAGCTTAATGAACTGGATAAGGGAGTGCTTGATGAGAAGGTTTGCAAAGAACAAAATTTTGTGTGAGAGGTACAAAGGGAGTAGCAAGATTTGCCCAAGACCAAGGAAAAAACTTGAAAAACATGTGGTGGAATCTGCCAACTGGAGAGCATCATGGGCAAGGGGATCAAAATATGAGGTGAGGAATTTTGATATGGTACAGTTCACAGTTGATCTGGAAACTAGAGATTGTTCATTCAGGTTGTGGGGTTTGTGTGGATTGCCATGTCCACATGTTGCGTGTGCTATCTATGCACACAATGGAGAGCCCGAAGAATTTGTGAAAATTTGCTTTTTAATTGACACATATGAACAGTGTTATGCAGCTTCAATTAACCCTATAAATGAGGAGAACATGTGGGTTCCTGTCCTTGACATGGCCACCATAATTCCTCTCATTTATCGATGGAAGACCAAAAAAGCTTAGAAGAAGAGATAAGGATGAGCCAACTATGAAGAACAAATGGAAGAAGAGTTACAATCAAAGCTCAACAATTTGTGCAAATTGTGAAAACTTTGGGCACAAGAACCTGTAAGAATCAATGGTGTGAACCTAGGCCCAAAGCTTCAAAGCAGAAAAAAACTGGAGAGTCTTCAACTCAAGCTTCACAATTTGCAACTTCACAACCTTCAACTCAAGCTTCATAAGCTGTTGATCCTGTTGTTGTAGCTTCACTACCTATTTTTACAGAGAGAGCATGTGATCCAACACCAACAAGACTTTACTTCTCACAGCCTCCACTGCCTCAATGGGTGACACCCAAGAAGAAGGGTTGCGTAGCTAAGGTCAAGGTTCTATTTCCTAAGTACAATCCCTAAAAAAAGAAGTGACAAACTCATGTGGTGGATAAATTCTTTAAGTGTTGTAATAAATACTTTAAGTGCTATTTTTAATATTTTATGGTGGACAGATTCTATTACAGCGGTGGACCATACTTTCTGTTGCACTTGACAGTGCATGTGTTTTGTATTGAATAGTTGGTGGTCCAAAGTTATCAACTTGATAGTGTATGTGTTTTGTATTGTACTTGACAGTGTTATGTTACTTGTTTTATGATCTTGACAATGTTTTGACAGTGTTATGTTACTTGTTTTATGAACTTGACAGTGTTATTTACTTATTTTATAAACTCGACAGTGTTATGTTACTTGTTTCATAAACTTGACAGTGTTCTGTTGCTTTCTGATGATTGTCACTTTGGTCCCTCAACTATCTGAGGACATTCACTTTGGTCCCTCAAACAAATAAATTGTAAAACCACACTTCATTGCACTAAAGTTAAAATAGTTCAAAAAAGGTAACTTCATTACAATAAAATAGTTTAGAGTAATCTTCATTACAGTGTTCATACCATTAACCTCAACTCACAACCAACACCACTTCAATTCCTGGCTATAACTATCACTACAATAAGTATTAAAAAACTGTCACTTCCCACGAAATCATCATCATCAGTTTGTAAAGTCTCATGACCAAGGTTGTTAAACTCGAGAGTTTAAGTAAACCTGTGGAGCCTCCGTAAACTCGACTCGTAAACTCGTAAGAGTTTACCTAATATTAAAACAATATTAAAAAATATTATACTATAAAAATATAATCTAATATAATCTAAAAATCATAATTAAGGCGCAGTTCAACTCCCTAATAAAGCACAGATAAAGATAAAATATAAGAGTACAAGTCTAATACATACATAATGAAGCATTCTAAGTCCATAATAAAACACACACAATAACTCAAAGATAAAAATATAAAAGTACAAGTTCAATCCATAATAATTATCATCAAATCAAGTTCATCCGAGTTTACCACGAGTTTGACCGAGTTTACTCGCGAGTTTACCGAGTTTACCCCGAGTTTACCTGTGTTTACCCAGAAACGAGTTTGAGTGCGAGTTAACTCGATTTTGATACCTGGGATCGTAAACTCGTCCGAGTTTACGAGTTAACTCACGAGTTTGACAACACTGCTCATGACAACTGTCACCATTTCAAGCTCCTGGAAATGGTTTTCAGCCCATTGTGGCACCGACTCATCAACCCATTTGAAGAACTGACATGGCCAACGCTACTGGAAATGGTTTTGAGCCAATGAGACACACGACATTAGTTTCAAGCTCTAAATTTACAGCATCGAAAAATAGGAAGGAGCTACTTACCCAGAAATTGGGACATTTATAGAACCACCGACCCCTATTAATACCCTCCTTGATGTGTAGGTCATAATTTGGCCATCACAATCACAATACTGTTGGTGCCGAGCTCCATTACGCATCGCACTGCTGTTTCACTAGGTGCTGCTGCTAGCTGCATTGGGAACGATCGCCATTGTTGCAGAGAAATCAAGTTCAGTTGTAGCGATTTAGGGTTTGTTCATGTATAAGCCATCTTAATAGTAGCGATCCATGACACATAGGCATCGATTAATACACATAAGCAAAGTTAACTAAACCCGATGCCACGTCGTCCGAACGTTAGCCACGTAGATTTTTTTTTTAACGGCAGAGTCACGATCAAAGACCAAAGTGACGATTATAAATTTTTAGGAACCCACTTGAGTCGAAAAATAATTGTGAGACCAAAGTGGATAATCTGCCCGTTGATGGATCATTTTAGACATTTTTCTAACTGATATTACTGCCCGAAAATAATTTCCTCTTCCTCTGTGATTTGTCTTGATAATTCCGCAAGAAGATGAGCACGCGCACAACGGTCAGCATGCGCGAGGTGCATCCTGCCGCCCACAGAATCTTCCATATGTTGCATCGAATAGAGCAAATTCCGTATCCATCTACAATTTCTAGCCTCGTAATATACCTTAGTTATAATTTGACTGATTTTGACTAAGGAATGGGTCCCATTAAGTTATCAAAGTTGTTATCCATTCATAAGACGGGTAGGAAAAACGAGTATATAAAGTTGTTTTGATGAGAGATGCAGATCCGTTGTCCAGAGGTCGAACATGCCCGCGCCGTGTGTCCAATTGTTCTTGTCTTTCTCCGTCACCACTACTCCTTTCCTCGACTCCTCTCCAACTCCCAACGAAAACCGACGAACCCTAATCCAGAAAAACCTCAAAACCCTCTCTTTATCCCCTCTTCGATCTCTTCTGGCCCTGAACAATTGTGCAAATCTCGTCGGGAATTTTTCTTCTGTAGGGTTTCCGCTGCCCCCAAACCTTTACGGTCATTTTGATCGGTTCCTCGATGGAAGAATTCGAGAAGCACTTTGGTGGTTTCGTTGGTTGAGAAGATTTCATGGCCTCAGGGCCTATGGTCGGCGGCGGAGACAGCTCTCGCAGGAAACACCACTGGGCAGAAAGCGGCAAGGTATACACCCGGAAGTCCTTCAATAAGAACTCGAGGCCATCTTCCAATTCCCAGCCCCCCGCGCCCGCTGAACCCGAGAACGAAGACCTTGACTCCGCCGACCGCCAGCTGCCCCACCCGCCTTCCACTACCGCCGCCACTGCCTCGGATAATGCCTACTCCAGCTTGAGCCGCCCCATAGCCGACTCTCCCTTTGCTGCCAATGGCCGCGGCCGTCGCGACCAAATCCCACCAGGAGATTCGGGAGCTCCGCAGGAAGCTCGCTGCTGAGCTGGAGCAGGTTCGTTCCTTCTACCGGAGGCTTGTAGCACACAAGGTCCAGCTCGCCTCGATGACTGGGGCACCCACCGCTGGGTACACTCATTCGCAGCTCTCTGTCACTGATCCGAACACACCGGTTGCTTCCAAGAGGGCAGCGGAGGTCGCCATCCCCTCGACAGCCACTGCTGGTCCGTTCTCTCGCCAACTTAGTGCCTCTGTGGTTGCCACAGAGAATATCTTGAGCGAGAGTATGGAGAAGGAGAAGCGGGCGCCCAAGGCCAACCTGTACTACCAAAATTCTGATTTTTTCTTGGGAAGGAGAAGTTCCCTCCACCTGACTCGCATGGCCACAAGAAAACAAAGGTCAATGGAGGAAAGAAGCAGCCTTCCGAGTTTTCAGATTATGGCGGTGCCCATCCAGCAGAAAAGAAGTTCTATGTACAGGCCTTCAAGAGTTGTGGCATCCTGCTGTCAAAACTGAAGAAACACAAGTTCGGTTGGGTATTCAACAAGCCGGTTGACGTTAAAGCCCTTGGCCTGCATGACTACTATAGTATCATCAAACGCCCAATGGACCTTGGCACAGTCAAGTCTCGGCTTTCAAAGAACTGGTATAAGACCCCACAAGATTTTGCTGAGGACGTGAGATTAACCTTCCGCAATGCCATGACTTACAACCCCAAGGGACAAGATGTCCACATCATGGCCGAGCAACTGTTGCAGATATTTGAGGATCAGTGGCCTGCCATTGAGGCAGTGTTTTCTTATCCACCAACTCCCAAAAGACCTCCGCCAAAAGACATGAGAACGCTGGAGAGGTCCGATTCTACTGTGCATCCTATAGCAGCTGAACCGAAGACAAAGCCAGTAAACCAATCTATTCCCACGGGACGACCACCGTCTTTGAAGAAGCCAAGGGCCAAGGACCTGAATAAGAGGGATATGACTTTTGAGGAGAAGCAGAAACTAAGTAATAATTTGCAAATGCTGCCTCCAGAAAAACTGGAGAACATTGTGCGGATTATTAAGAAGAGGAATATGTCTCTTAGTCAGCATGATGATGAGATTGAAGTGGATATAGATAGCGTTGATGCAGAGACTCTCTGGGAACTAGATAGATTTGTGACAAATTACAAGAAGAGTTTGAGCAAGAACAAGATGAAGGCTGACCTTCCAATTCTTGCTAAGCAAGACCCTGAACTAAATGCACAGGGAATACCACAGGAGAGGGTATGAGTTGACATATCCACATTTGCTTCTTTTCTCTGTTGATATGTACTTCATGAACTGTAGATTTACTCTTAGCTTAATAATCTTTTTCTTAGATGCAAGAGCCAATTGTTGCTGAAGTGCCTGACAAAAGCAATACATGTAAATACATCTGTCCTTAGACTATTACTCTGTTACATTATTTTTAGTGTTATATTCATTAGCTTAATTGCAAATGTAGTGGTGAACAAGAAGTATGCAGGTTTTACGTCGGCGGCTGGAGAAGAAAACAAGGGAGAAAATTCAAGTAGATCTACTAGTTCGAGTAGCTCTAGTAGTGATTCAGGATCATCATCCAGTGGTACTTCTTTTTTGATTTACATGCATGTTCATGAATGTTCTGAATTTTTATACCTGGCAACTATTTGTGGTGTAAGTTAGTAAGAGAGAACTTGTTTCTTTGCAGATTCAGATAGTGAAAGTTCCTCTGCATCTGGTTCTGATGCTGCACATTCACCTAGAACATGAAGCAATTACGGAAAGGTAGAGTTGCTTATTTTTGCACCTGCTTGATGTTCTGCTTACAATATATGACAGATTGACTTGTTGTAATTCTATATCAAATGCTTCTTGGAAGATAATCTTTGGTGATATATTTGTTGTTTTGCCTGGAATAGTTGTTTCATTGACATGCCGAATTGCCGACTCAGACAGCCTGTAGTAATTACCTCGATACTGTTCTTAAGTCTTAACCCGTGTTGCATGTACGTGGACAAGAGAATTTGATAAGGCAAACATTTATCCAAATATCCTGTTTGACAAAAGACAATGCAGTATTGATTGGTATGCGAGAATGATAAGTTAAAATGTAAAAAATGTTATGTAAACATAAAACAGTGGGTTTTAAGTTCATAAGAAGTTTTTATGTAATCCTAAGATTAGAGGCGGACGTGAATGCAGAACTTTAACGCGGGGGGGGGGGGGGGGGGGGTTGGGAGGGCAGTTATAGTTATATATTATTTTAACCATTCAACTTCAAATTTTTAATTAAAAACACAAATTATAACTAGTAAAATTTCTTTATCTATGTTCATATTTTGTAAATTCATACTTCCTTCACCTAGACTAGAACTTGATTTAGCAGCTCTTTCCAAAAGTCGTGAATGCAAATAAAAAAATTATTAAAGTATGTCGTTTACGATACATAAAAAATTCAGCCAAAGCCGCTCCCGTATAAGGAGCGAGGTATTGTAATGTAGCAGGTGAATCTGCGGTTTCAATACAAAATATGAACATAGATAAAGAAATTTTACTAGTTATAATTTGTGTTTTTAATTAAAAATTTGAAGTTGAACGGTTAAAATAATATATATTAAATTTGTTATATTTTAAACTGCCCCTACAGCTGAAGTCTTCAAAAACAAAATAATTATGTTCTTGCACTCTTAAAAGAGAAATTTTTTCATCTCAATTACCCAAAGCATGCTCTACCGCAATGTGGGCGTTGCCTTGCTTGCCTCGAGGGCCAACTTTATGGAGCCTACTATGTGAATAAAACTAAGAAATTAGTAAGAGATTGACGAATTTACAAGTATATACAGGAAAATAGTTGCTCTTTGGTGCATTAATAATACTTGTTAGTTGTTACTACACAACATGTAAAAACTAACTTAAATGCATGATTTATGTTGCAAAAATAAATCTTATTCATTATGAAAATCTTATTCATCATGAAGATGTATTATATAATTAATATAGATGATTAATAAAATTCATTATTTTCATATTTAGGTTTTT
The DNA here is from genome assembly GCA_034359265.1 of Canna indica. Lineage (NCBI taxonomy): Eukaryota > Viridiplantae > Streptophyta > Magnoliopsida > Zingiberales > Cannaceae > Canna > Canna indica. The sequence goes on from CP136892.1 coordinate 22,618,527, forward strand.
AATTTAAATTAGAATTCACAATCATGAATGAATAGATATTTTATTCATTTTATAAAATTTTCGTTGAGTACTCGATGAGAAAACTAATCATTCAATCATATATTATATAACTCATCTACAAAAGTTCATATGGATGATAGCATGCAAAGATGTATTATTAATGAAATCAGCATGAGAGCTTCGGAGGTAAAATTAATGGAGAAAAATTTGGACTTAGCATAGAAATTAATGGAGAAAATTTTGAACTTAAGTTAAAAATTAATAGAGAAGGATCTAGAGTTTTTTTTTAAAAAAAATAGCTTTATATTCAGCCAATACAAAAAAAGTAAATAGTGCACATAATGAACTAAAGATGAGATTTGAACCTAAGACCTATAAGCAAAACACATAAGCACTAACCACTAAGCTATGAATAGATTTGTTAAAACAATTAAACTATTATATACAATTTAATTATATATCTTTTTTAAAAGTACCAAATTATCTTTAATATATAATTTTTTGGAAAAATTTCAGTGGGGTACAATACCCGCCTCGGCCGTAGTGTGGGTCCGCCCTGCCTAAGATGTTATACCTCTTATAAATAATATCATATTTGATATTGATATGATGTAACTGAAGTGCTTATAAGTTTGCAACTTGTAGGTTAGTGGATATGCATCAAGTTATGCATGTTGTATATGGATCCATGTGGACTGTTCATATTGAATATTTCCTGTAATGTTCCTTTTTCAGGAACATGGGTGTATTTTCAGTGCGTAGCATTTTGTAGCAATTAGTTTAAATCTTAGTTGACATAGACAAGTTACCTTTGCATAACGAAATAATTATATATGGGGCCATGTCAACAGTGTAATTGCACTTTAGAAGTTAACTACCCGCTAATCAAGCAGGGTCTAAAGTTTATCTAAGTGCAGGAGGTATGCAAGTCTTATCAAAGATGAATTTTAGTACATCAGTGTATTTTGTTTGTGCTAACTTACTCGTTTTAAGTAGCATTTTGTTTTTCGCAATGTTCGTAAATGACGAAAATACCATATTCTTTTAAACCATAAATGATATGAGATAGATTTACTGTAAGGTTTAAATAAATAAATTTATCCATAGGTGCTTTGCTTTGTATATATTTTCATACATAATTATGATCAAGAAAAGCATAAACAATTGATCATGATTCCTAAACAATTAGGTGTATTCCCAACATAGGACAATTGAGAGAAAAAATTAAGATGGTAACAACATGTAAGGAGACCTACAGATCTTTTAGTTAAATGGGGTGAATTGAGTACGATTAATGCTTTGGGAGGAAAGTTAAAAGACCTAGTAATTTTTCTTTTGAAATAAAAAAAAAGCGACTGTAGTGTTCTTGATGTAGCTAAAGATTTAGCCTCGCACAAAGCTCAATAGAGGCAAAAGTTTCAATGCAACCGACCCAAATAGTTGGGACATCACTTCTCTGTGGTTTCCTCCAGTTTACTAAAAGTACAGTTGGAAATTTACCGCTTCTTGTTGTTCTGGTGGCGGTATAGTAGTAACAACAATATATCTCAAATGTTTCATTCGATATCAGGACTTGTTGGATTGTCACGCTTGATATGTGTGAGGCATGAGGATATGTTATTAGGATTCTTGTGCCATTTGCAATATATGTATAGTAATATATTGTATATAGAAAATCCTATCTCTATGAGACTTTAACATTGGATATTATGCACAATATACATTAAACAGTGGCAATGGATGATGCTGCTCAGCAGTTTCCTCTCATAATTGGATTTGTTGCTTGGATATTTGTGGCTCCTATTCTATAGGTACATTAGAGCATCATGAGAATGCTGATGATAATTTAGGTCACTATGGTGTTAGTACCATCCATAAAGCTTCAGGAATCAGGATAACCAGATCAAGCCTAGGTTAATTAAAATGATGTAAGGTGATGTTTTGATGACTAAAATTTATCTTATTAAGTAATACAACTCATTTGTGTGACTTTTAAGAGGATACTAGAAACTCAATACAGTAATGTCCTACATTGTATTTGGATATTAATTATGGCGACTCCATTCGGAAATGTGTTAAGCACAAATATAACATGGCATCCTGTGCATGTGTACTCATTGTTGCACATGATGACATTGTACAGGGTTGTTTCAGTTTGTACTGCCCGGTATCTGGTAGACAACTAGTTCCTCGAATAACGGACCTAGGGATATGGCAAACAAGATTTGCATTGGTGTAGTGGAGTTGATTTCTTTCCTTCTCTTCCTATTAATCTCTTCCTCTTTTTTCCCTTTTCTTGCACTGAAATTACAGGTCCACCTATGGCCTTGAGACCAACACCAATACTGAAACTCCAGACCTATTTCTTGCATTTCATGTTATATCTTTTATTCGCTAGAGAATTGAGCTATATTTATCTTTGAAATATGAAAATAATTTGCATAGAAAGCTGTAGACTATCCTGTAATATTACACAAGCTATGCCTCAATTTCTGTAATAGTGCAATGATGGCTAAAGAAGTAAAAGAAAACATTATTGTAGTCAGGACTCATCCACTCAAAATACCATGAGTGGTTAACTGATCAAAGATTCTATCAGGATAATCTAAATTATAATTCTCCATTGGTGCACTGTCTTGCATCAAGGCTTGGAGGGATAAACTAAAAAAGTTCTTGTGATTTTGGAGTCTTAGATTTATTGCAAAGGTGTAGTTAGAACCAACATATTCCAAAATCTTTTTTGTGTTATGATGTTAGACATTCTCTTCATTACAATGGTTACTGAGTTGTTCAAGTACAACCATAAAAGGAGATCTAACATTGTACTTCTCAGATATCCTAGAAGCAGCATTCAAGTGTATGAGCTAGTCTTTATTGCTCGTGCCCACAGCATAGTAGCTTGTGGCTGCTTAATAAATTCCACCAGTTCCGCTTAAAAAAGCCAATTTCCTATGGCCTTATAACCACTTTTTGATTGGTTAGCAATTGGCAAAACATCTATTTGTCAGGTGAGAGCATCAGAGGTATTATTTGGAAGTTCTTCATGTGTTCATTGATAATAGCTTTTCTTTTCCTTGCCATAGTAGTTTACTTTTTTTGCCGATTGGATTAACTTACATTTGAACATACATGTTTCTGTTGTATATATACATACCAACAAAATATAAATTTATCTTTTACTTTTGAAATTTAAAAATTTCTTAAGCTTGTTGATACAGATTTTTACTTAATGATGACAGATTTGATATTTATATCAAACTTGATGGGGGCTGGATTGGCTGCATGGTGAAACTTGAAAACACGTGCTAAAACCCCCTATTGTTGTGCATGAACAATTGCAGGTTTCTAGGGCTTGAATGCAGTAAATGTACAGTACTCACATCACTCTTGTTTTACAGATCTGTTTGTTCATGCAGATGTTCGTTGTAGGATGTAGTTCATAGGTGCTAATAATTTCTTTTAGTTCTCTGACTCAGGTGCTGCTGCCAATGTATATTTAGCTCCATACTGATCCTGACAGCATGCTGGGAGTGTATTAACTCTTCTTTTGCAACTTTGATAATAAGCAACTGATTTTCCTGTTCACAATACACGCCATTTGTATCTTCTTGGTGATAATGACGCTCCAAAACCTGATGATACATGTAAATAGTGTTTGATTAGGGTGTTTTGAGGCATTATATTCTTGATTCACCTGTTGGTTGAATGAAGCATTATCATCTATAAATTTGCTTACAAGCAATTCAATTCCTTCTGCAAGATTCATGTTCTTTGTATAATTTAGTGATGATATAAACTTTGAATTCTTATTTTTTTTTAATCTTTTTTTTATAATAAAGATAGAAAGTCATAATAGGTGAGTATATTAGAGTTCGAATATTAAATCTTTAGGTAACATATAATATGTTGTCACTAACTGTGCAATCTACAGTTGGTTTGAAATTTTATTTCTTTATTTATAAATAACATGTCAGTTGATTTATTTCCTTACAATTTTTCTTATTTAGATAATAGTTATACTAATTTAAGGATTTCGAAACAAGATAACAGAACAAGTAAATTAAATTAATATAGTTGCAGTGCCAAATTGATGCGGCGTCTATAAATAAAGAAAATGTTTTTTATCTTACAAAATTTTCCCGGGCCACATATATGAGAGGGTATGCACAATTATTTTTAAATCATGAGAAGTTGAATATGTATGTTAGTACGGAGCGTAATTTATTTTCACATGTGCTACTAGTCCATTTTGTTGAATCAAAATTAAACGAAAGATACTTTTCTGTCATCTAATTATGGCATGTAAGTAATAATCAGTATTTAAAATAGGGTAAAGAAATGAACCTGGAGTTGATTGCTCCATTTGCTTTTCTCTTGTCTTCACTGGTTTCAACGAAAAGAAGAAAGGAACCGTGAGTGATAAAACGAAGTAACTTCTCCTATATTGAAAAAGTCCATTTGTCATCTCCTATAGAATCGATATGCTCTCAATTATTGCATAGAAGAGTCTCGACAACCATAAAAAAAGAAAAGTCTCGACAACGATAACTGTGCTAGTTCACACTATCTTCTAGACTTGATTGATTTTACCAACTTTATCTATAAGTAATGGAAAATGTGTATTGATGCCTCCTTCGATCTTAGTTGGCTTGATGGTATTCAATGTTTTCTCCTACATTGTCGTAGATGGCTTCTATCATATGTGTTGGATTTCTTGCTCATTGTTACTATCATGCTTGATGAGATAATTGACCCATCAATTTTATAGATTAATTTATTGGCTTAATTAAAACACTCAAGTTAAAATTGATGATAGCACACTCATCAAGTCTTATAAGCAAACATCATATTGAATTTACTCCAAATGTGGGACTGAGCTAGGGTATTACACTCATGATCCTGAAAGATGAACTGGATTAGCACTTTGGGCTAAACCGAATTAGGCCTAGAAGTGTCTGCACATATGAACCAGACTGAAGTCAAGCCAAATACGACTCAACCCGGGGCTCCACACTTGCGTCCTCATTAGTTACGAGGGATTCATCAATTACGAGCCCGACATCTATGGGATTAGTCTCGATCAATTTTGAGAACATCCCAACGAGATTATCGAGAGACATTATCACCATACATCCCTTATCCTGCAATATATACAGACACGATGGTCACCAGGTATCGAGATTCTAATTTCCATTACCCTCAGCTAGAACTTTTTCTTACTTGAGCGTTAGAGTATCTTTTGTAGCCCCCTTGTCGGAGTTAACATTTGGCGTCAGAGACCCGCCAGACCGCATCACTCCGACTTCAAGCAATAACATTTGGCGCCCTCCATGGGGTCGAGTAAATCTTACCTGCCCCACAATGGTTGGTACCCGGAGTCAAGCGAACGCTGCCGCGCATAGGGGACACCCTAGCAGCGACGTTCCCCCTCTACTTGAAGACCGATGAAATAGTGAGGAGTGACACTCCGACACCTAGCAATATCTCATTAGAAAAATCATAGTGCTTGACCAATGACCTTCAGGCGGAGAATTGACAGTTAGTAGCCTAGGTCGAGGCGCTGAGGCGATCTCAGGAAGTACACTCGGCCAAGCACGAGCGCCACTGCTCAGAATGTGATGAAGACGACCACTTGGAGAGATCCAGGAGGCCAGCCTCTATCCTCCGGGACAAGATCTCCCGCACGCATCATCAGAGAGAAGTTGAGGGCACTAGGGCCACAGAGACCGCTCCACCCCCCACCGTCGACTCGGGATCCTTCGTCGATCACATCATGGCAGTTCGACTCCCTCACAACTTCATGTTGCTATCCATGATCCTACCCTACGACGGCATGGGCGACCCGACCACTCACCTAACGATGTCTAGGTCCATGATGCTTCTTAACGATGCAACCGATCTTATCCTCTATCAAGATTTTCCAACTCACCTGCAAAGGCCGCACGTCCGAAACCTCGTAATATCTTTCTATGAATCTATTTTCTAGGGGATTGATGAAAATCTATATGAACCTGTCGTTATCTCTGTAATTGATGGCAATTTACTTGTCAATAAAGTTTTAGTAGACTAGGGGAGCTCAGTTGACATCCCGTTATACTCAACGTTCAAGAAGATGCACATCGGTGAAGCCTCGCTCCTCCTTATCACGAAGACCTCGTCGGTTTTTTGGGAAAACGAGTCAGCGTCCAAGGCTACCTTTGGCTGACAATGATGTTCAGCTCCCCGCCGAAGACAAAGTCGATGGATGTGCAATAACTGGTTGTCCAGTGCCCAAGTCCTTATCGCATGATCCTAGGCAATACCGTCACTAAACAACTTGGGAGCCACCGTATCGACTCCCCACCTAGCAGTTAAGTTCCTAGTCTTAGAGACAGAAGTGGGAGTGATCCATGCCAACCATAAGGAAGCTTGTATATGCTACAATGAATATCTAAAGCTTAGGCTGACTGAGCCGGAAGAAATGTCGGGTACCTCATCCCAATCGGCAGTCTCAGTTCTTTAAACAAAAGACCAACCTAGAATTTTAGAATTGGACCTAGATGTCCAAGAGTGGCCTCAACCCATCGACGACCTACAGTCCATACAAGTCAGTGTTGGCTTAAGGTTTTCAACCATGGTTTTAATCTCTGTTTTGATGATAACAAATATGAAACTAATGATTTAATTGAGAAATACTGTCAGGTTCCATATCGATTAGCGCACAATATCCTCAATCAGAAATATCGAAGAAATCAAGAAATAGGAAGGACGTTGGTTAACGCGCTCGAATTCGTCGGGAAGATAGAGTATAAGTTTAGGGTGTCTAGTTTATATTGTAATATCCTCATGATGATGTATAAGAATCCAAAAACTATCCCCGAATCGTAAAATATGAAAATTCGAAAACCGTTCTGAAATAATCTAGGGAGCTCCTTGGAGGGCTATACGACCGAGATACTTTCTTGACATAAAAAATGACGATAATTATTCCTTGGGTTAAAACTAGATAACGAGGTATTTTTTAAGAATTTTTGGAAGCTTTTAGCCTACCTATTCTTGACTCAAAAAATTAGAAAATTTTCGTTTTCAGAAAATTTGTACTAGACCCCAAAAACTAGATTTTGATTTTTTAGATATTTTTATTGAATCCAAATGGGGAGTAATCCTTATATTACATTTATGTTTTAAAGTTAATAAATATTATATAAGTAGACTTAGCGAAGACGGAACCCAAACAAGTAAAGAAAACCAAGCAAACTAGCAGTCTGCCCAATTTTTGGACGACTGGTCGATCGACCGAATAGTATCAAAAATAGGCAGTAGCCAATTCAGTCGATCGGTCAGTCGATCGAAGTTTGCCAGAAAGAGGCAGAAGGCTACTTTGGTCGATCGATCGATCAACCGACAATGGCCAAGAATTGGTAGAAGCTGCTTCGGTTGATCGGATTGCGGATCACTGAAGTCGCGACTCATTCGGTCGACCAAACAGTGCGATTAGTTCACAGAGAGCCAGTGGTCGCTGGGCGATCGATCGGTCGGTCGACCGACGATCGAACGGCAAGCGACCGAACGGCGGAAATGGCTAGTTCTCCGCCCGTTGAGTTGTCGTTCGGTTAAGGGGTTATAAATACTCCTCTCCATCCTTCATTAACCCTACTGAACAATTGATCAAAGCTTCTATTGAGCCAATTCTTGATCATTCTAAAGCTTTACTTGAGCCATCTTTTTGATAACCCTAGTTTCCAAGATACATCCTTGATCTTGCCTTCAAGCTTTGAACGATTCATCATTGAGGCATCAAGAGGAACTAGGACTCGTGTTTGGAGCTACGTATTTATTGTATTATTTATTTGCTCCATCACTTGTGTATTTTTATGATTTATTTCATTGTATTTGAACGTGTAAGAAGACCTAGTGTTAGGTCTTGTAATTGAGTGGTATCCTTGGTGTAGAAGGTGTAAAGCCACTTGTGTAAACGTAGTTTACTAGGATTAGTTCTTGTTGTCCTTATGATTGAGGTGGGAGAGTGCTCTCGGTAGGAAGGCGGAGACTCTCCGATGAAAACATCATCGTTGTAAAGGAAACAAGATAATCTAGTAAAACTAGTTTGGAAATCCTAAGTGGGGTGCTTAGGTAGTGGAGTAGGCATTGGGGTCGAACCACTATAAATCTCTATGTTAGCATTGAAATATTATTTGTATTTATTGCATTATTATTATTGCTTCCGCATTTAGTCGTCGAATTATAAATTACTTAAGTAGTTTAAGAAAATGATTAAAATCGAATTAGGCAAATAGATTTAGTTAACACACTATTCACCCCCCTATTGTGTGCCATTTCACCCAACAGTCGGGGCCTCTCCAAAAAAGGTAACTGGGAGCTCACCTCCTCGCCAAGCTTAAAGCTCAACTCGACGATCTACTCAGAGATAACGCCGACCTCTTCATATGGACGCCAGTCGACATGTTAGGAATAGATCATCGAGTCGTCTACCATAGATTAGCCATCGATCCCCGGGTCAAGCCCGTGGCATAAAAGAAAAGAAAGCTTAGGGCCAATCGCTAGCAACCATCCCTCGAAGAAACTAGAAAGCTACTTAAAGCGGCTTTATTAGAGAAATCAGATTCACCATATGACTCGTAAATGTTGTGATGGTCGAGAAGCACTATAGGAAGTGGCGGATGTGTGTCAATTTCATCGACCTTAACAAAACCCGTCTGAAAGACTCCTACCCACTGTTGAGTCTAGAAAAGCTCGTCGACGGCTCCTTGGGATACCAGTATCTGAGCTTTATGGATGCCTACTTAGGCTACAACTAGATTCGAATGCATTTGGAGGATGAAGAGAAGACAACCATTATCACCGAACATGCCAACTTCAGCTACAAGGTAATGCCCTTCGGGCTCAAAAATGCTGGGGCTACATACCAGCGCCTGATGAACAAGGTCTTCGAGCAATAGATCGATTGAAATATCGAGGTGTATGTATACAACATGGTCGCGAAAACGCCGACCACCGGAGACCACTACAGTGATCTCATCATGATCTTCAGCCAACTCAGGCACTACAACATGAGAATGAACCCGAAGAAGTGTGCCTTCAGAGTTCGTGGTGGCAAGTTCCTTGGTTTCATGCTCACGAACCGAGGAATCAAAGCCAATCCTAAAATGCATGCTGCCATGATGCGGTCGGCGGTCCTGAGTCAACGGGGAGAGGAGTGGTAGCCTCCATGAGTCTGGCGTCTTTCTCTTTTCTCTAGTGAGGCATGTTGAAGACCTCGTCCTGAAAGATGGAAAATGGCTCCCTCCTTTCTAGGTGATTGTTTTCTTCATGCTCTAAGCAGTAGGGTTGTTCATTGGGTCGACTCAATCCAATGAAGCCGAGAACCCGATCCAACCTATTTGGGTCGGGTCAGGTCGGGTAATCGAGTTAGGACGGGAATAATCCGACCAAATCCGACCATAATTAGATCGGGTATCGGGTTTTAGGTTTTGAAACCCGATGACCCGATTATTTATTTATTTTTGATTATTTTAATACTATTTATATTTAAAAATATTTATTTTTTAGGATTTTTTTAAAAAATTATTTTTAAAAACTCATTTTTTACCTAAACGGGTAAACCCGACTACCCAACTCGACCCGACCCGGCCCGAACTAAGTTGGGTTTGAGAGATGAAAATTTTTAAACCCGACCCGACCCAACCCAATTACACTTGTTCGAGTCGGGTTGGTTTTTCCCTAAACCTGAGCCGACCCGTGAACAACCCTACTAAGCGGTGGTACTCGTGTTCGGCCAGGTGTTATCCCAGGACAGCGTCAACATCTCGACCTGGGTTGCTAACTGTTAGTTCTCCGCCTGAAGGTCATTTATTATATGTTGGGATCTTCTAGTAAGGGATTGGCTAGTGCTGGAGCGTCACTCCTCACTGTTTTAGTGTCTTCAAGTAGTTGGGGGACATCACTGCTAGATTATTGTCTGCGAGCGACAATGTTCGCCTGGCTCCGGGTACCAACCATTGCGGGGCAAATAAGATTTACTCGGCCCCACGATGTGTGCCAAATATTCTTGCCTGATGGTCGGAGCGGTGCGGCCCGGTCCGGTGTCTCATGATCAGATGTAACTCCTGCACTCTGACTCTTTAAGCCAGAATATGATTGGGGTGGAGGTAAATGAAATTGAGATATAGGTTATCTAAGACATGCCATGTTTGTATATATTGCAGGATGAGGGATGATTGACGATGATGCCGCTCGGTAATCTCACAAGGATGTTGCTCAGAATGGGTCGAGACTGATCTCAGAGATGTCGGGCTCGTAATGAAGAATCTCTCGTAATAAATGAGGACATGGATGTCCTTATATGGTCGAGTGGAGCTCCCGGGGCTAAGCCGTCTGGCTTGACTTGAGCTTGGTTTATGAGTTTGGGTGCTTGTGGGCCTAAATCGACCGGGCCCAAAGTGCTAGTTTAGTCCACATTTATATTTATACTACATAATATATCAATTGAAGTTATATATCAAAATTAATTACCAAAAATCAAATAAATCAACTACAAATAATAAATTCAATTGATTTAAATAATATTTATGCAACATACACTAAAGAAATTTAAAAATTCTTAATTTTATCATAAATAATCACATTTTGTCTCCAATATATATTCAACCTATTAAGATCTATAATTTCATCATAAATAAACAAATACAAAAGTAATACATTGAAGGATTAAAATAAACTATATCTACATAATACATGAAAGAATTACATGAAAACATTAAAGATAAATTAAACATAGTAATAAATATGCTAACCTTACTAAGAAATAAAAGGAACGAGAGCTCCTAGCAGTGAAGAGGAGGAGAGGAAGAGGAGTAAAGAATGGAAAAGAAGAAAGGAAGTATAAAAAGAGTTGAAAAAAATATAAAAAATAGAATTATAAAAAGTGAAATAATATTTTTTTTAAAAAAAGATATGATGGGAAGTGGGCCGGATCGAGCGCGTCCTAGCGCCAGGTCGCAAGTGCAGGCCTGCGCGCCCACGCGCTCGCGCAAACCAGCACCAATAGCGTTGGTTTGCAGTCGCCGAAACCCGCAAATCGACGTTGGCGCCAGTTTATAGGCGCCAAAAACCCCGCATAACGACGGTGGCGTCGGCTTCTCCACCGTACTATTAGGGAACATCGGGTTTGTCAAATCTTGCACGTGTCATGACAGTCCCTAATGTGCATTGTAAATATCACATCATAAGCATCCATGTAAAACATTCGCGCACCGTCCACTGTTCTCGCCCGCGGCTAGGAATGACCGTCGTTTACTAACCGCAACATGACCGGTGGGGTGTGCGGCCCATGTAATTATGTATTGTAAAAGCGCTCACGCACCACCCACCACTCTCGCTCATGAGTAGGAAACGACCCTCGTTTACTAGTCGTGGCATGACCGGTGGGGGTGTGCGGCCATAGGAATTTTGTTATGCTCCTCGTGATTTTGGGAACCTTGGGGGTGGAACAAGGGGGTTAGGATCCACAACTATATTGCTCAGGGATAGCCTGGGTACACTCTAGTTCAGTCATTCTTGCATTCCCTCACGCATTTTCCATACAGTCGGCCATTTGGCCCAAATATTTTTGTGCCCAAGAACACAGAGGCTTCAAAGAGAACGAATTGGGAGCCCGCGACTTTCGACATTGGCAAAGCGATCTTTGCCCAAGGCTCATTCACTTGTACTGGAAGAAAGGGAGCCGCACAGATATTTTCAGCCCAAAATAGTTAGTCTGTGTTAGTTGGTATCAGAGCGAGGTCAATCTCGCAAAACAATGGTGCAAGCAACCGACGCAAACCGTCAACAAGCTCGTGCCTTCGTTGTTGGAGACAAACGATATTGGGGCACTCGACAATCTCGCAGGAGAGATTTTCTTGAATAAGCATGGCTCACAAAGGAGTCGGTGAAACGAGTGGCGTTGCCCAAGTGGTGACGACCATTCCAGAAGAAACGTTGGGGAAGACCCAACGCAAGCCCAACATGCTAAGCCGGGAAGTCGCACTGTCCAACGGCTTGGAGAATTGGAAACATTGGTAGCCGCCCACGACGTGGCAATCAACGATCTTGAGACCGGCATGGGCCAACAAGTCAACAAGCTGGTTGACGCACAAGAAGTTCTGGGTTCAAGGCTAGAGGGACTCCAGGACGACACTCAGGAAGCAATCAAACAACTTCAGGAGGAGATTGCATAGATTAGGGCTGCACTTTCATTCCTAATCCGAGAGATCCACTCGGGCGGTGGCAACTCCCAGCAACGTGAGACACCACAACACCACCTCAAAGCACTAGAACCGAAGCCCTACAATGGGGCTTGAGATATCAAAGCGGTGGAAAACTTTCTCTTCAACTGCAGTACTTCAAGGTCACGAGGATGGTCGACGATGATATGAAAGTGTCTGTTGCAACCATGTATCTGTTCGAGGATGAAAAACTTTGGTGGCGGACGAAGTATGACGAGATTCAAAAGGGACAAGCAAAGATACGCACTTGGGATGAACTCAAGCAGGAACTAAAAGCATAATTTTTCCCCGAGAATGTGGAATTCATCGCCCGACGGAAGTTACGACAACTCTGTCACAACAATTCAATTTGGGAGTACTTGAAGGAGTTATCGACCATCATGTTGGATGTCCAGGACATGGCCGAGATCGATCAAATGTTCACCTTCCTTGAAGGCCTAAAGCTGTGGGCGCAAATAGAACTCTCAAGGAGGAATGTCAAGACCTTCTCGAAGGCGAAGATCACCGCAGATCGACTCATCGGCTATAACTCTGAGGAAAATACAACTAAGGTGACACCCTATAGGCCAAGATTCTAGAAGCCCGACAACTACAAGGGCAATGGGATCGTAGGCGATACAAAGTGGAGGGATCACACACAAAGAAAACATCCTCAAAGGGAGTACTTTATGAGGGGGAACCAACAGAGATTCACGCCTACTTGCTTCTTGTGTAGAGGACCCCACACGGTCCTAGAATGTCCTCAACAACAAGCTTTGAATACCATGATCACAGAGACGGTGGAGGAGACGATGTCTAAAGTTTTTGCAAAAAAGGAGAAAGCCAATTCTCCTCCAGTCCCCGACGTGGGGCCTTTGGGGAACTATTGCAGTGAAGATGAAGATGCTGGAAGGCCAAAGATGGGAGTAGTACGACTCCTCAATGCTCTTAAGACTCAAGTGGCGAAGCAAAGTCCAAAGGAGGGACCCCCCAAAGCGGCACACGAGCTGATGTTCCTTGACATCGAGCTCAATGGAAAGAACACTTGAGCGATGGTCGACTCAGGAGCAACCCATTACTTCATCGCCAAAGGAGAGGCAAAGCGACTGGGACTCAAACTAGAGAGAAATTCGTGTAAGGTCAAGGCGGTGAACTCTGAAGCGCGATAAATCAACGGTGTCGCAGACGACGTTCCGCTGAAGATAGGAGGATGGAGAGGGCAAACCAACCTGATGGCAATACCTCTCAACGACTACCAAGTCATTTTGGGGATGGAGTTCCTCAAGTCTGCGAGGTGCTGCTCATGCCCTTCCTCGACACATTATGCTTGATGGAGGAGAACAACCCCGCATTATTCCAATAGTGCATTCGACACCAAAAAGTCAAAGCAAACTCCTTTTTGCAATACAAGTAAAGAAAGGAGTCCGACGAGGTGAACTCACAATGGTGATTGCAGTGAAGTTGGAAGGACCACTCGATGGGGCAGAACGAGAACCCATAGCAATCTCTAGAATACTCAACGAGTTCGAGGACGTGATGCCAGCTGAACTGCTAAAGACTCTGCCGCCAAAGAGAGGGGTGGATCATCGAATCGAGCTAGAACCGCGGACTAAGCCCCCATATCGAATGACGCCACCAGAGTTGGCGGAACTTCAGAGACAACTAAAGGAGCTGCTCGACGGAGGATTGCTCCAAAGCTCCATTTGGAGCCCCCGTGCTATTCCAAAAGAAGAAGGAAGGGAGTCTCCACCTCTGCGTGGACTACCGAGCATTGAATAAAGTGATAGTGAAGAACAGATACCTCATTTCGTTCATTATGGACTTGTTCGACCAACTTGGCCAAGCAAGATATTTTCCCAAGCTAGATCTGAGATCGGGCTACTGGCAAGTGCGGATTGCCGAAGGGGACGAAGGAAAGACCACCTGTGTAACTTGCTATGGAGCCTATGAATTCTTGGTGATGTCGTTCGGCCTCACGAATGCTCCAGCTACTTTTAGCACCACGATGAACCAGCTGTTCCACGAACACTCAAACAAGTTCATTGTGGTGTACTTAGACGATATTGTAGTCTACCGTCGGACCTTGAAGGAGCACATCCAACACTTGAAGATCATTTTCAAGATCCTCCGGGAGAACACTTTGTTCGTGAAGCGGGAGAAGTGCTACTTTGCCCAAGAAGATATCAACTTAATTTTTGGGACACCGTGTTGCGGGCGAAAAAATTTGAATGGACGACGTAAAAGTCTACGCCGTGGTAGAATGGCAGCCACCCACAGATGTCATCGCGCTCAGGTCATTCCTTGGATTTGTGAACTACTGTAGATGATTCATCGTCGGCTACTTAAGACGAGCAACTCCACTGACGGACTTGCTCAAGAAAGAAAAGGCATGGCAGTGGTCTCAACCTTGTATATATGGAGGCATTTGAGAACTTGAAGCACGCAGTGATCGAGGAACTAGTTCTCAAGCTCCCCGACTTTGGGAAGCCTTTTGAAGCCCACACTGACGCCTCAGAATACGCCATTGGAGGCATCCTCATGAAGGAAGACATCCCGTCGCTTTCGAGAGTCATAAGCTGAACAACACGGAGCGACAATACCCTGCATATGAGAAAGAAATGACAACAATAGTGCACCGTCTCCGTGTTTGGAGGCACTACTTGCTCACATCACGCTTTGTTGTGAAGATAGACAACATAGCGTTGAGTTACTTTCAAACTCAGAAGAAGCTCTCGCTGAAGCAAGCTCGATGGCAAGACTTCTTAGTCGAGTTTGACATGTCGTTGGAATACAAGCTGGGACATTCCAACATGGTGGTAGACGCCTTGAGCTACAAGATAGAACGGGTTGCAGCCATGACGGAGAAACTAGGAGTAGCGTTAGTCAAGCACAATTCAACTTATGTGGAAAGATCAGCATGTGCTTGCTCAAAGACACCCAAGCGGAGGCGCTGCTCAAGTTGATCAAAGATGGAAATACAAGGAATTTTTGGGTCAAAGACGTACTCATCCTCACCAAAGGAAGCCATCTGTACGTACCTAGGGCATATGGCCTACGCAAAGACTTGCTAAAGGAGTATCATGATACTCTCTGGGCAGGGCTCCCTGGCGTACATCGAATAGTGGCCCTATTGGAAAGGGCATTCTATTGGCCAAAGATGGCAAATGATGTCGACGAATATGTGAAGACATGCCTGATCTGCCAATAAGACGAGGTCGAGAGGCAAAAGCCCGCAGGCCTCCTTGAACCCCTGTCTGTTCCTGAGTTGCCATGGGAAAGCATCTCCCTTGACTTCATAGCGAGTCTACCAAAAGTGGGGGAGTGTGGTTCCATCCTAGTGGTCGTGAATCATTCCATCCTAGCCGCTCCCTCGCACTGCACAACAAGTGAAGCTGCAAAGCTCGTGATGAAGAACATCGTGAAACATCTAGACGTCCCAAGGAATGTCATTAGTGATCGAGATCCACGATTCCTTGGCAGATTCTGAACAAAGGTGTTCAAATTATTGGGGTCTCAGCTATATTTCTCCACTGATCTTACACCCTCAAATGGATGGGCAGACAAAGCGCATGAACACGCTCCTCAAACAATACATCCGGCACTTCGTGGCGGCAAACCAAATGGGTTGGACGAAGCGGCTAGATGTAGGCCGATTCTCCTACAATCTGCAGAGGAGCTCTGCAACCAACAAAAGTCCCTTCAAGATTTTATTGGGACGACAATCAGACACACCCCACTCACTGACTCTTGGCTATACTGGAAGCAGTCCAGTTGCTTATCAAATGGCCAAAGAGTGGCAACAAAATCAAGAGATCGCTTGAGCCTACCTCAAATCGGCAACATGCAAAATGAAGAAACGGGTCGACGAATGAAGGAGACATCAAGAATTCAAAGTCGGAGACCAAGTACTAATAAGACTCCACCTGACATCCCTCGTAGTCTTTCGGTGCAATATACACAAGGGCCTTGTACGCAAATATGAAGACCCCTTCCCCATAATTAAAATGGTAGGGCCGGTGGACTATCGACTTCAATTGCCAGCATGGTGCAAAATACACATCGTCTTCCATGTGAGCAACCTGAAGCCCTACCATGCCGACCCGCATGATAATGAACACAATATTCCAACACGTCCACCTGCCACAACCAAGGTGGTTCAACGTGAAGCAGAGAAGATCTTGCGACATGAAGAAGACATCATCACCTCATTCAAGAAGGGGTCGACGAGGGTGTCGATTTCGTAAGTGGGGGAGGATGTTAAGGACCCTCGGGTTTGTTAAGTCATGTACGTGCCATGACGGTCACTAATGTGAATTGTAAATATCTCATCATAAGCATCCATGTAAAATATTCACGCACCGTCTACCGCTCTTGCCCGCGCCTAGGAAACGACCCTCGTTTACTAGCCGCGACATGGTCGATGGGGTGTGCGGCCCATGTAATTATGCATTGTAAAAGCGCTCACGCACCATCCACCGCTCTCACTCACGACTAGGAAACGACCCTCGTTTACTAGCCGTGACATGATCGATGGGGGTGTGCGGTCATAGAAATTTTGTCATGCTCCTCGTACCTTTGGAAACCTTAGGGGTGGCACAATTGGGTTAGACTCCACAACTATATTGCCCAGGGATATCCTAGGTACACTCTAGTTCATTCTCTCTTGCATTCGCTCACGCATTTTTCATACAATCGGCTATTTGGCCCAAACGTTTTTGCGCCCAAGCACATAGAGGCTTCAAAGCGAGCGAATTGAGAGCCCCCGACTTTCAACATTGGCAAAGTGATCTTTGCCAAGGCTCATCCCTTGCACGGGAAGCAACGGAGTCGCACAGATATTTTTTTCCCAAAATAGTTAGTCCTAGGGGCGTATACATGTATGTAAATAGGGGACATTATGTCCCCCATTTTTTTTCAAAAAAAATTAAAGGTTACTAATATTGCATTCTTAGATGCCAGCTTTGACTCTTCCTGTGGCAATGGTAGAGCTGAGTTCGGGCTGAGATTTGGTATGTTCCGGTCTCATCCCGATTTTGAGTCGGGACGCAAATATGTCCCGGTCCTGAATATGAAGCATCCCAATTTTGTCCCGTCCTGAATTTTTTGGGACCGGACCGGGATGTCCTAAATTTGTTAATATTTTTTTTTATATATAAAATAAAAATAATATCTACATTAAATAATTAATAGATCATTGTATTACAACATTCCAAAAAATTAATATTGCATCATTAATATTACTTATACCATAAACCGGATCGGGCCGGGACAATCTCGATTTTTTTTTGCCGTACTGGTCCCGTCGTGGTTTTTAATCAGGAAGAATATATTTGTTCCGGTCCTGTCCCGACTTTGAACCGGGACAAGATTTTTCTCGAATTTTCGATCGGGCCGGACCGAGATGGCCGGGACATCCCGACCCGTGCTCACCCCTAGGCAGTGGCGACAACAAGTGTGGAAAGGGTTTTTCATCAATGAGCTTAGTGAAGAATATAGTGCGCAATAGTATGAGTGATCAACTCTTGAATTATTGTTTAGTAACTTTTGTTTCTCATTTGTCGATCTAAGTATTTTGATTGTCTTATGTTAAATGTATTTTTATATAATTATATTATCCCGTACTGCGGGAGCAAACTCTTACACCCCAAATTATAATTGAACATCCTAATTTTAATTTTAAATATTTTTATCTCTCATATTTTTAAAATCCCGTATATGCCCCTGGTTAGTCCGTCACCATACGCTTGAACATGTCTTGTTTTTACATACCGGTGACTTCAGTTGGCGCAGTAAGTAAACATTATTATTATTGTCTTCATCTTCACGTTACAATGTCTTTAACTGGAGTCGAATCTTTTGCATCAGTATGATAAAAGTTTTTTGTAGTGTGATATTGTAAAAAAAGAGGTGTTCTAAGACTCTCATTACTTTAAAAAAATAATAATAATAACTGCCTCGGGACAACAGCTTTGTTGACTGGCACCGTACAGTACTTGCGATTTCAAGTAGTATTGTACTCCAAGGCATAAAGATCTGGATGCAAATATCTAAGTATGGGTGCACATCCAAATGTAGGACCTCTTAGTGTCTAATATATAGTGCAATATCAAGCCATAGTTATGTCATTTTAAGTCAACAATGCAACTCTAAACTGGAGCAGCACACAAGGCGAGTTCCAAAGCAATAAAAATAAGGCACATAAGGAATTTAATTCCTTTACGTAGAAAATCAGAACAAAGAGTAAGCACATCTTCCTTTCGAATCTGGAGTAGTAGCTTCATTTTGCTCTTGATTCCAATTGAAAAAGATGATTTCTAATAAATACATTACCAATTAAATACAGTAGCTTAACCGTCGTATCAGCAAAACAATTATAGAATAATTAATACCATCAAATAGATCACAAAATCCAAGAATAGTAATAAGAATATTAAATTAAAACTTTATCTTTATGAATCAACTAATTAAAACAACATGAATCCACTACAACACAAGTGGTAGTAATATCTTGTAGATATTTAGGGTATTTGCCTTGTGAGTTGCCAAGATCTCATGCTCCTTCACGTGGCACTATTAGGGCACCGAATTTGCTGAAATGAAACATACTCGTACCTTATTTTTTAAATTTTTTTACCTAATTTGTCATTTTTATTTTTATTTTTAATTAATTATTCTTTCATCAAATTTTTGATAACTTACAAACAATAATCATTAGTAGCATAATAAAAACATGTGACTAATAGCAAATTAATATACTAAATAGGAAGAGTGCAATATGTCATTCAAAATTCTCAACCAAATTATATTACAAGGATTCAATTCAAAAGAAAGCACATGATGTAATGTCATTTTGTCGGTTTCTTGATAGGTTTGGATTCCACGTGCCTATTAAAAAGTCAACTTATTAAGCATAACATTTTGCAAAAGGACCCACTTAAATTACTAATTTTTAATTAAGTCCAATTTTAACCAAACAACATAAAACATTTAAGAAATTTCAGATATATTAATAAAAAAATTGGCACAACACCTCCACTTGTAATTATATTAATATTATATCAATGCAATATAATATATTACAATTGTGTTATGAGAACATTAATATAAATAATATCACAATACTACAATACAATGAAAATATTATTATTATTATTGTTGTTGTTGTTTGTTGTTGAGGATCAGAGCGCTCTGGTCTGGTGCGACGTCTCTCCGAGGCAAGTGCATCTCCAACGGGGGATCTACAAAAGATACTTTGACTCTCAAGTTAGTATGTCTCCAGTGTGAAGGTAAGAAAATTAGAACTTAGGTTACTTGAGGTATGTTGTGTTTGTATTTATTGCAGGTGGAGGTTATGAGGCCGCCCAGTAATCTCGCACGGATATTGCTCGGAATGGATCGAGATTGATCGCGGAGATAACGGGCTCATAATGGTATAACCCTCGTGATTAAGAAGGGCAAAGATATCCTTGTATGGCCGGGTGGAGCCCCCGGGCGGAGCCATTCGATCTGGCTCGAGTTGGGTTTAGGAGTGTAGGGCGCCGCAGGGCCTATAATCCGGCCGAGCCCAATAGTACTAGTCCATTCCATAACCCCCGAGCTCGATCGAAGTCTGGAGAACTATGTGTCGAGCTCTAAGTGATGCTGGCTTACAACCTCGACCGGCTGGCAGGACATTTGCTGGTTATTGTCACGTGTAGGGTATGGGACCTCTTATGTGACTCTTCGTTATTTGGGCTAGATGTGATGATTATGTGGAAGAGGAGGGCAGACTTATAAATTCTCGCCACTTGTATGGTAGATATAGCTTGACAATAGAGTAATTATTTGTAAAGATTTGATAAGTGATTTCTGAGGTGTTGAGCGCCAACTATGAACTGATGGGACGTGATTCCGTCCGTGAAGAAGTGGAACTGGCCATCTAACTGATGGTTCTTTCTTTGGGCCTATAAATAACCCCCTACATGTTGCATGTATTAGAAATCATGGAGTAGGAGGTGTCGAAGATTACTGTCCCTCCGGGGGTTATTTTTGACTTTGTGGCGAATGGTTTGTAGGTTGTAGTGGATTCGTTTCGTCGAACTTAAAAAGGAAAGTAGGAGGCGGGGTTCTGGCTGTGGGTCCATATCGTTGGGCTTACGAAGAAGTGGTCCCCGTGGTACATGTGCCGAGGGAGGCGTCGTGCTCTTGACTGGTTGGAATCTTCTCCATGATTCTAGGTTTGTAGAGCCGGGGCTCTCACTTCTCTCCTCCTTTCCCTTTAACTCCCACGCTGCGGGGTGGTTCCGCTAGTAGGTCTGTATGTGGCATTAAATCCTGGTAACATGATTGCTTATCAGAATATTCTCTTGTATGGTTCTGGAGAAGAGTACATCCTTATTTTCTCTGTTATGCTCTTCAAGAGTTGTACCTTTATAGCTTGTTTTATCATTTGTAAGCTACCTTTCATGGGTTTGTAAGTGTAACTACTTCCATTATAGAATTTATGAATAAAAGGATGACTTTCTGTATTTATCCTTGTGTTTTTGCCGAGTTTGATTTGTTTTTCGATTGTTGTGGGTCTGTTGACTGTATATCTAGGTCAGGAAGATAAAACTTAAAGTTGTGATTACCTGTTTGGTAGTTATGAATAGGGGGCTAGGGCTGACGAGTCAGATTGGTGAAAACACTCAGCTCTGATCGTTGAGGGCTCTAAGGCTAGAAGTAGTGGCTCTAGGGGCCGAGGAGCCAAGCTGGTAAAAATCGAATCCGGATCGTGTAAGGGATTAGAGGCCGAAAGTAGTGGCACAGTGACCGACGAGCTAGGCTGGTGAAAAACCGAGTCTTGGTCGTGTAAGGTTTCTAAGGCCGAAAGTAGAGGCGTGATGGCCAACGAGCCAGGCTGGTGAAATTGGAGTCCTGATCTCTTTGTTGTCATGAGATTTGTTAATCATCGTTAATTATTTTATTGCCTGATTAACTTCTAGAGGTGAGGTACTCTTTAATATTTTCGGGCGTTACTCATTTGATCTTTATGGTCTTTATGAGTTAAGCGCTGACTGTTTGTTTTGAACCAATGACTGTTGGTTGTTGAACTGATGGTTTATTAAATAAATAGTTATGATAGGATTGATTCAGATCTGTCAGTTGTCACATATAAATTCCGATGTAAAGATTTGATCTGCAACTCTCTCCATGTGCGAACACTGGGTTGTCAATTATCGAGAGGAGTTGAGACTACTGAGTGCAGAACGACAACAATCTATTTTTCTTATCTTCAAGTGAGATAGTTTCGGGCTGATAACTCGCTACAACACAAGGCTGTGTGGAGGACGGAACTCTGTGGCTAAAATGTCATAGAGAGGCAAGTTAGTATGTACTTGTAATAGCAAATAGTTTTTTGTTATTTCCAATTCACTATAGTACTGGAAGTTATATTTTGGGTACGAAATCCTGAGGACTTATATTGTACTTATAAAGAGTGAATTGGACATCTGTCCTGTGAGTGCCCCGCAAATTAGGTGATAGGTATTTCCACTGAACTGCGTAAACAAACCTTTTGTGTTTGCGCGTGATTTTTATTTTGGTTCTTACTATGCTACTAGTAGCAGTTGCAATAGCAGTTGTAACTTTCTATTCAACTACCCTTAACAGAAGTTCTCTTAGAGACATATACTGTCATAGCGGCTTTGGGGGCCGAGGACCGCGCTCAGGGTGTTAGGTCGAGCTCGTCGAACAGCGTAAGGCAGGGCAGCGCGAGGGGTCATGTTAGGGCTCTGAGGTCGAAAGTAGCTGTTGGTGAAATAGCCACACTATAGAGGGGTGAATAGTGTCTTTACTAATCATTTTGCCCAAATCTGGTTTTAATTGTTTCTTTGGTTACTTAGGCAAATTACAAGTTGAGTAGCCAACAGAAGCAAAGTAAATACGATAATGAAATAAACATAAGTAGAAGTAATGCAAACACAATTATTTATAGTGGTTCAGCCCCAATGCCTAGTCCATTACCTAAGTACCCCGCTTAGGATTTCCAAACTAAACTTTACTAGATTAATCTCGTTTCCCTTACAACAAGGAATTTGACCCAAAGAGTCTCGCTCTCAACCTAAGACACTTCCACACCCGGAAGTCTACGCCTTCTTACCGAGAGCACTCTTCCATCTCAACCTAAGGGACAACTCAATTAATCCTAGTAAACTAAGTTTACAATGGTGGGTTTAAGCCTCAACACCAATGCAACCACCAACTCAATCAACCTAGTACTCTAGGTTTATACAAATTCAAATACAATGAAAATAAACAACAAAATACAATAACAATTGGAGCAATAAATCAAACAATAAGTACTTAGCTCCAAAAGAAACTCCCTAGCCCTCTTGATGCCTTGAGAAGATGAATCTATGAAGCTTGAAGGCTAAATCAACAAATGGAAATCAAAACTAGGGCGCTTTACAAAGATGACTCAAGAATTCTTGTAGAGATGCAAGGAGTGGCTCTTTGAGGCTTAGAAGCATCATGGAAGACTAGGAATGAGTTTGGGATGGATATTTATAATCCTCGAAACACTAAGGTTCGTCAACGAGCATTTTTCTGCTTGTTGGCGACGCCCGACCTCTTGCCGGTCGACTGACCGAGCGACTACGAGTGACCGAAGGCATTCTACCCATTCTGGGCAACATTCGGTCGACCGAAATGCCTTTACCTTCTGCCGGTCGACCAATCGATCAACTGAATCTGGGCAGGGCTAAATTTTTTGCTTGTTTGCTCGTTTCTGGGTTCCGTCTTCACTAAGTCTACTTATATAATATTTACTAAATAACTTTAAAACATAAATGTTATATAAGGATTATCCTCTATTTGGATTTAATAAAAATATCTAAAAAATTAAAATTCTTAATAATCAAAATCTAACTTTTGGGATCTAGTATAAATTTCCAAAAAATGAAAATTTTCTAATCTTCCGGATCAAGTATGGGTAGGCTAAAAGCTTCCAAAATATCCTTAAAAATATCTCGTTATCTAGTTTTTATCTACATAGGCACATCTTTTGCTGAGGTAGTTGATGAGGCGATGCGTAAGGAAGCTTTAGTACCTACAGAGCGACCTGAGGGGTACTCGAGGAAGAGGTCTAGATCTGATGGACCAATGGAGCGGTAGGCTCATTCAGAGGGTATCGACGCGAGGCCATTTCCACAAGTGGACGGAGGACAGAGCATGGGCAGAGGTCGTTCAGGGCTAAGTTTTGTACAGAGGACACCTACAGGGGATACATCTCTATCGAGGAGGCCTGAGGCACCGCCGTCTTGCGGACAGTGTGGCAGACGACATTGGGGAGTATGCTATGGTCGTGCTGATGTCTGTTTCGGATGCGGCCAGCAGGGGCACTACAAGAAGGACCATCCAGTCAGTGTGGGTTAAAGAGCAGCCCAGTCACGGGGAAAAGCACCAGTGTCCGCAGCTTCAGTGGCTCAGAGGAGTCAGGTTAAGGGCAGAGGGTAGCGATCGAGTACTTCGGGGAAGGCTCCCACTCTAGTTTTCTCACTTACACCAGGCGACGCTGAGGCGTCGAATGCTGTGGTAGCAGGTATACTCCAGGAATAAAGAGGATCATAATGAGGACTTGAGGACAATTCTAGCGACTCTCAAGGAGCATCAGTTTTATGCTAAATTTTCCAAGTGCGAGTTCTGGGTTAAAAGTGTAGGATTCTTGGGGCATGTGGTGTCTCGAGAAAGGGCCAAGGTGGATCTCGCCAAGATTGAGGACGTGCAGAATTGGGCAAGGACGACTAGCGTATGGACGACTAGCGTATCTGAGATACGTAGTTTCTTGGGTATGGCCGGGTATTACTAGAAGTTCGTGGAGAACTTCTCACGTATTGCAGCTCCCTTAACCCGGTTGACTCAGAAGAAAATTAAGTTTGTTTGGGATGATAGTTGCCAAAAGAGATTTCAAAAACTCAAGGACTACTTGACATCAACACCTATTCTTGCCTTACCATCGGGGTCTGGGGGATTTGTCGTTTACTGCAATGCGTCGGGGGTAGGCTTGGGATGCGTCCTTATGCAGTACGGCAAGGTCATTGCCTACGCGTCGCGGCAACTGAAAAATCATGAGAAAAATTACCCGACGCTTGACCTAGAATTAGCGGCAGTAGTATTTGCTTTAAAGCTGTGGCGCCATTACTTGTATGGCGAGACTTGTGAAATCTACACAGACCATAAAAGTCTCTAGTACCTTCTGACGCAGAAAGAATTAAACTTGAGGTGGATTGAGCTATTAAAAGACTATGATTGCACCATAATGTACCATCCGGGTAAGGCGAATGTTGTTGCCGACGCCTTGAGCATGAAATCCATGGGTAGCCTTGCACACCTGGCTGTTGAGAGGAGATCTCTAGCTAGAGAGCTAGCAACATGCATGGATGGAGGTTCCATAATTTCCGTGTTTGACACCGGGGATCTAGTGGCATAGTTGCAGGTGCAATCTACCTTAGTCGTGATGCTTCGTGCAGCGTAGAAGGAAGATGTTTTTTGTGCGATGACTAGAGACTTTGTGATGAGAGGGGATGCAGATGATGGGTTTCAGATTGATTCTAAGGACGTTCTGAGATACAAGGACAAGGTTGTGGTGCCAAATATGGTTTAAGTGAAGAGGCAGGTTGTTGAGATGGGTCACCACTCTTCGTACACCATGCACCCAGGGGCCACGAAGATGTACCGTGACCTGCGGCAGCATTATTGGTGGAAAGGAATGAAGTGGTAGGTGGCTGAGTATGTGTCTAAGTGCTTGACTTGTCAGCAGGTAAAGGCAGAGCATTTGAGACCTGTAGGGTTACTCCAAAACTTGGATGTACCAGAGTGGAAATGGGAGAAGATCGCTATGGATATGGTGATCGATTTGCCAAGGTCGAGAGGAGGTCATGACTCCATTTGGGTCGTGGTAGACCGATTGACCAAGTCGGCACACTTTATTTCGATCAAGACAACTTTTTCGACGAAGTAGTATGCTAGACTTTTACTGGACCGGATAGTAGCGTATCACGGGATTCCGGTGATGATCATCTCTGACAGGGGTACCCAATTCACCGCTCGGTTCTGGCAATCCTTCCAGGAAGCCCTGGGTACCCATGTCCGATTTAGTACAGCCTTCCACCCTCAGACTAATGGGCAGTCAGAGAGGACTATCCAAACGTTGGAAGATATGCTGCGGGCATGTGTATTGGATTTTGAGAGTGGTTGGGAGAGGTACTTTGCCTATAACAACAGTCACCATAGTAGCATTGGCATAGCTCCGTTTGAGGTCCTTTATGGGCGAAGGTGTCGGTCTCCAGTAGGATGGTTTGAGGCGGGTGAGACTCAGATGTTAGGGCCAAACTTGGTTCATTATGCCATATAAAAGGTGAAGGTGATAAAGAACCGATTATTAGCAGCTCAAAGTCGGCAAAAAATATATGCTGATGGAAGATCAAGGGACTCAGAGTTTGCGGTGGGGGATTTGGTGTTCCTCAAAGTGTCACCCATGAAAGGGGTGGTGAGATTTGGCAAACGAGGGAAACTAAGTCCCAGGTTCATTGGACCGTTCCCCATTCTTGGCTGGAGAGGAACGGTGGCATACGAGCTTGCCTTACCGCCTAGCATGGGCAGGGTACACCTCGTGTTTCATATCTCCATGCTGAAGCGGTATGTTAGAGACGATTCTCATGTTCTGGAGCCTACTGCGGTTGAGATTGATGCAGTCGTTTCTTATGAGGAAAGGCCTGTAGAGATCCTGGACAGGCAGGTTCGAAAATTGAGGTCTAAGGAGGTCCTCTTGGTAAAGCTGCGATGGGAACACCATTCAGGCCAGGAGGCGACCTGGGAGTTGGAGAAGGATGTGAGGGAGAAATATCCCCAGTTGTTCGATGCTGATGGTAAGTCCTCTTTACTTTTTCAAAATTCGAGGACGAATTTTTTTTAAGGAGGGAAGACTGTAATACCCACTGAAATATTTTATATGTATTGATTTCAGCGGGTTGCGCGTGACGTGAGATGGTGCACGTGGGCTTCAGCATTGATGCTCATCTTGAGGTGAGACCCGGATACTGCGAAAAACTTTTTAATTATGAAATTTAAGTGCATAATATTCTATGCATCTTGGATTTAAAGAGGACTCCGAGGGGAATCCAGCGATTCAATCGAATTCGGATTCTGACTCAGATCGGGAGAGATGGATAGGATTTAGTAAACCGCTTAAGTTGAGGGCATAATGATATTTTTCAAAAAAAAAAGATATAAAGGGGGCGCCGTACGGCTGCTAGAGCCGCACGAAACCCAAGACGTAAGAGGGAGAGGCGAGCGTCTTGGAGAGAAGGAGAGAGATCGGACGCTGGATTCGGAGGGATCGAAGATCGGACGTCAGATTTCCCAAGGCTATCGTTTTCCTTCCGTTCTTCCCCTTTTTGTGAGTGGCCTTGTCCCTTCCTCTAGGAATTTCTCCATATTGCTGCCCATTGATGAAGAAAATTGAGATTTCTTTCTTGAATCGGATTCCCATGTAGATCTCTTCCTACCCGGTTAATTTGATTGCAAATCTAATTCGTTTCAAATGCTAGGCCTTATCGATTTTTTTTTCAGACTTAGCGTTTAGTATTGCTAATATAACTAGGGTTATATGTTCGGTTCCTTCTCCATCCCATCACACATGAATCACCCGTTCATAGGGTTTCTTTTGGGGTTATTTAAGCATTCCTTTTTGTTGAAATCTTGACTTTTGAAGAGTCAAAGTTTCACGGTGTCGCTTACCATGAAGATGGAGTTTTGTTGTTGAAATCAAGTACTTGGTAACATGAGAAAGTTTGCTTGCTATGAACATATTGGACAACCTTGCTCACAACCCCATCAGTAATATTTATGTAGATATGTTAATGATCTATAAGAGGGGATTATTGTATATAGTTTTATGCTGAAATTACATGATTATATGCATATTTAATATGGGCTGGAATTATATAGTGTATGCTAGTTTTTGTTTGTTGTAAATTGGTTTAAATATGTGCTGAAATATTATACATTGATGTACTGAAATTATACATGATGATATGTTGAAATTATATACATTGCTGGGCTGAAATTATGCATGATGATATGCTGAATTATTTTAGCAGTTTGGATAACCAGTTTAATGTAGAAGGTACTGATGTAACCTACCGATCTTCGTGTAAGATATATTTTGAAAACATAGAAAGTACTTAGGGGACTTGAACAGTAATGTGTGGTTAGGAAATGGACGATTTCAGTAGGCTGGAATTTTCGTAGCACATGTTAATCGGGCCGTATGCAGGCTGAGTAGTACACATAGTGTATGAGCGATCATGGGCCGAAGGGCCTTCCCGACCGAGCGGGTACTGGTTCTAGAGGGCCTACCTAGACCAGTGAATCCGAGCAAAGATATAGTGGGTGCTGGTTCTAGAGGGCCTTCCTAGACCAGTGAACTCGAGCAAACATTTAGTTGGGTTCTAGTTCTAGAGGGCCTTCCTAGACCAACGAACTTGAGGGAAGAGTTAGTTGGACATTGTGTCTGTGTAGTCTTCGTAGAGCAGTGTAATTTAATTGACATCCATATTCACTTATCATACCATATATCATTATTATCGATTTTTATTGGTGTGGATTGGAAGACCATTCATTGAGTTTTATACTCACTTTTATTTCTGGGTTTATTTTGCAGAGCGTGATTTTGATGTACTGCGCAGCTGATGACGGCAGACCCCGATAGTGATCTCGTGAGCTAGTTGATGTAGTCAAGTCGAGTCTTGTTAGAATTGAGTCTATTAACAACAGTAGAGTGATTGAAATGGTAGTTCTTCTATTTCCTAGATTTGAGCATGTTATCTAGTACTTCATAGTTGTGATATTGAGTTGTCATCAGATGTTATTTCTATACTAGGTACGTTATCTTTTGGTTTTGGTTCATGTAATGTCTAGGTGTTTGTTTTAGGCTTCAGGGTGTTCGACCGCACTCTGGCCGGTCACGTGACCCAGTTTTGGGAGCGTGACAGTGCACTAATCGACTTGGAACCTGAAAGTATTTCTCAATGAAAGATTAGTTTCATGTTTGTTATCATCAAAACCGAGATTAATACCAAGGTTGAAAACCTTATGCCAACAGTAGCTGTGCGATGACCGACGAGCCAAGCTGGTGAAAACTGAGTCTTGGTCATGTAAGGGCTTTGAGGTTGAAAGTAGCGGCTCTGGGCTCGAGGACTGCACTCAGGGGGTCAAGTTGAGCTCACCGAGGAGCATAAGGCTGGACCGCATGAGGGCCGTGTTCGTCTCGAGTTACGGGACACTCGTTAAGACGACGAGATTACTATAGAGTTCCTGGGCACACATAGAAATGCGAAAAGTACGATCTTTATTAATGATAAAAATGAAATTATGCGTATAGGAGGGTGTTCTATTTGAGCTTTATTTGCGCCGATTGGGGCGGTTCACATACGACTTGAGTTGGTACTTAACTCTTAAGCTATGCTAGGTCGGGGTCGCTTTCTCGTGTTCTGGCTTGAGCTTTGCTCGAGGATTCTTGTCGGCTGCTTACCTGTAGTTGTCAATGGTGCCTATTCAATCGAAGTATTAGATTCTTTCTTTTACCTGGTGGTTCTTTATTTGAGGCATTCGTTGTAGCACAGTCGGGCTTCTTTCTGGTCAGACTGGAGCACGCCTACTTCGTTTTTTGAAACGGGAAACTTAAGTGCCAAATAGGGGGTTGATTGACGACTCATAAACTATTTAAGGAGGGTCGTCCCAAGATCACGTGATAAGGATTGGGAATGTCGATGACTAGATATTGCACATCTACCGTTTTTACTTTTGGTTGAGTGTTGAATGTTGTCCTTAGCGATATGGCTCCTCGGACGTCGCCTTTTTCTCTCAAGAAGCCTACCAAGTCTCCCTTGTAGGGTGTGAGTGGTGCTTCATTCAATTGTATTTTTTCGAAGGTTAGAGTATAAGAGGATGTCGGCTGAGCTACCGTGGTCAACTAGGACCTTTCCTACAATGAAGTTACCTACGATCACAGAAATTATGATAGGGTCGTGTAGGTTTTGTTCAATTCCTTGGAAATCAAATTCGTAAAATGATATTATTGGGTTATTAGAGGTGGGCTAATGTGAGCGGGTGGTGCTGTCAACCGCCATGATCGCTCGAAGAGATCTTTTTGTGGCCACGCTCGATTCTCCGACTCCTACGAATCCGCCAGCAATGTAATCGATAACTCTCGAAGTTCATTTCTTGAACGGTCGACTCGGTTGCTTTCTCTTTGATTTAAGTGGGGGTATGGAGGTATCTGACTTTGGCTCCAACGTCGGTGGTCTCGGCTCCTGCTTTGATAATGCTTACTCGTGTTTAGTCGATCTCTGAGAACTACGCAGTCTTTAGTGGTGTGCTCATAGGTGTCGTGGAAGGCACACTTTTTGCTCATGTCGTCATTGGGATGCCTAAGCAGCTTCAAGTTGTATATTTCGCAAAGGATGGTTTCCTTCTTGGTGTGGAATGGAGTGTACCTTTCGTACCGGGCGTTCGGGCGGGGTGGTGATCTCGTCGCCTGGACGTTGTCTCATTCGCGGTGACTGCGATCTTCGTATTTTTTGTTTGTTTTTTTGGACCTTTTGTCTTCAGTAGTGTTCTTGACATTTTGTGTGTCAATTTTTGTAGACTCGTGGAGTTTTCTCATCTCCATGAAGTTTACAGTTGTCTCCTAGAACTCGATCATCTCCTTTGGTTTCACCATGGTTATCTCATCAACGAAGTATCCAAGCTTCAGCCCGTATTTGATGGAGTAGAGTTCAACTCGGGGGTCGAGGTTCAAGATCTCTTCCGCTTCAGCTTGGAGCCTCCACATGTAGTCTCTGAAGGACTCGTGTGTCCCTTGCCTGATGTAGTAGAGGGCATCCTCTGTCTTGGAGTAAATTTGGGATGAGGAGAATCAACCGATGAAGGCGCAGGAAAGTTTCGCAAAAGAGTGTATGGACCCCAGTGGACATGAGGAGAACCATAGTAGGGCAGCTTTCTCCAAGAAGGTTAGGAAAGCCTTACATAGGACGGGGTCGGTTGCTCCGTTGAGGAGCATCATGGACCTTAGCATCGTCAGGTGTATGTTTGGGTCGCCCATACCATCGTAGGCTTCAGCGTGGTAGGGAATGTGAACCTAGGTGGAAAGCATGTTGCCATGATCTATTCGTCGAAGGGTCCTGAGTTGACAGGGAGAGGCGCGGCGACCTCTGTTACTCTGGAATCTTTTCTTCTTCCTTGGCGGGGTGTGCTGGAGGCTTCGTTCTGAATAATAGAGTCTGGTATCCTACTCTCCAAGTGATTACTTTCTCCATGCTCCGAGCGGCGACGCTCGTGATCGGACGAAAGTTTGTGACCATGTCAGCATCTCGACCTGGGCTGCTAATCATTGATTCTCCGCCTCCAAGTCGTTTATCCGATGTTAAGGTGCTTATGGTGGAAGGTTGGTTGGTGCCGGAGCGTCGCTCTTCACTGTTTCAGTGTCACTAGGTTGCGGGTGAACATTGTTGTCGGGGCATTGCTGTTGACATGCGGCGGCAGTTACTTGGCTCCGGGTTCCAACCATTGTGGGGACAAGTATGCTTTACTCGATCCTCCGGTGGGCGCCAAATGTTTTTGCCTGAGGATTGGGGTGTTTTGGTCCGGTGCAGTGTCTCTTCTGGTCAGGTGCAACTCCGACGGGGAGGGGGGGAGGCTACAAAAGACACACCAACGCTCAAGTTAGCAGGTCTCCAAGGTGGAGCTTATGAAATTAGAATTTAGGTTACCTGAGGTGTGTCGTATCTGTATTTATTACAGGTGGAGGTGATGACGACGTCCGGTAATCTCGCGAGGATATTGCGCGGAATGGGTGGTGGCTGATCTCGGAGATAGAAGGACGTATGTATCCTTGTATAGCCGGGTGGAGCCCCGGGGTGGAGCCATTCGGTCTGGCTCTAGTTGGGTTCAGGAGTGATGGGCACCGTTGGGCCTAATCTAGTTGGACCCAATAGTACTAGTCTAGTCCAATTATACAGTACAAATTAATAAAAAAAATGTATCTTTACTATTTAAAAATGTAGGAAAGAGAACTTACCTAGGAGATTAATTAGTAAGCTATTTTCAACATGATTTCGTGTCAATCAAATTACCTCGAAAGATGAATTCCCCTTAATTGAAGTAGAAATGAAAATCTTAAATTAATTACTATTAAAGTCATTAACAATTGAAAATATTACCAATCTATATTGCTAACACAGAGATGCTTTCACTTATGAGCTTGAACATCAGAATAGAAAAATGAATGACCATTAATAATCATAGAACTTGTTACTTTAGAAAAAAAAAATACTTTTAAAATTTATTTTATGAAAGAAGATAAAATTAATTAACAAGCATAAGAAATACAAAAGGAACCTAAAAGGTAATTAAGAATCCAAAATATCAGCAGAGGATCGGAGTCCTGATCAACCATATAAACCAATGTTAACAAAATTAGGTACAGTGTGTTTTGTTAAATTACATGCCAGGTTAACACATTGAAAGAAGATTTGTCAAAATTAGCTCACCCCTTAGAATTTCAACAAAATTACTATAATGTAATATTATTTCCTACAAAAAGATTTACGAACTAAATTAACTTTCTCCCCTATGCGAGGTGAATGACTAATTGACCACACTAGAGAGAAGATGAATAACATAATATTACACTAGAATTTAGCCTAATTTAATCCCGATTTAGTCCATTCTTGTAAACATTGGCAAATTCACAATTCGAACAAATGAATGATTGCGTAAGTGATAGTAAATAGCGAGCAAGAACACAAGTAAATATTAACGCTAACACAAAAATTTATAGTGATTCGACAACACCACATATACTTCACCAACTAGGGATCTTGCTTAGGATTTTAACTCAAACTTTACTAAATTATTAAATTCCTTATAATATGGAATTTTCATCAAAAAGTCTCCGCCTTCTCCCCGAAGGCACTATCCCACATCGACTATTTTAAGGACACTTTAAACTTAGTTTACAATTCTGGACTTATGCATCTACATCAAGGCAACCACTCAAACTCAAACCTAGTAACCTAGGTTTTCACACACTTCAAATCTAATGAAATAAATAACAAAATATAATATAAACAAAATAAATAATCACAATAACAAACAATTAGCTCCAAAGAAAATTTCTACCTCCTCTTGATACCTTTTCATAATGAATCTTTCAAGACAAGGCTTAATTAAGAAACAAGTGGTGGAAAGCTAGGTTTTAGAGAAATATGGCTCAAACAAAGCTTTAGGATCTCAAATGATTAGGGGTGGCAATTCGTGTCGTGTCGTGTTTAAACGTGTCGTGTCTAAACGTGTCTCGTGTTGTAAAAGGCTAAACCCGAACCCAACCCGTTTATTAAATGTGTCCGAATATGCAAATCCGAACCCGACCCTTTTATTCCCGGGTCGACACGACACGACACACTTAACCCGTTTAAGTAAATGTGTCTAAACGTGTACATGTGAACACCTACACAATAGAACATGATAAACACAATTTCAATAGTGAACAAAATGAAAGCTACTGAAATTAAAAATTAAACACAATAGAAAGATTATTAATAACAAAACATACTCAACATCCATAACTTTTTACTTATTATTATATATATATATCCTTATAAATGGGTAAATGGATTAAATAAGTTCAGTAACAAGATTAAACACGTTTAGTTAAATGAGTTTAATCGTGTTTATACGGGTTACACAGGTTTTACCCGGATTAACACAATTATTTAATCATGTTAATCTGGATTGAACCTGTTTAATCAAAATACACGTTTAGCCAAATCCGAACCCGCGTAACTCTGTGTTGTATCGTGTCGTGTCAGAAATTGCCAGCCCTACAAATGATGGCTCAATAATATTGGCGAAATGGCGACACTAGAGGGGGGTGAATAGTATGTTTACTAATACAATTAGCCTAAATCCGATTTTAATCGTTTACTTAAATCGTTTAGGCAATTTGAGATTCAATGATTATTGCGGAAGCAATAAATGATAAAGCAATAAAGCATAACAATAAATCAATGCAAACATAAAATTTATAGTGGTTCGGCCCCAATGCCTACTCAACTACCTAAGCACCCCGCTAAGGATTTCCAAACTAGTTTTACTAGATTAATTTACGTTTTCCTTACACACGAGAATTTTTTACCGAAGAGACGCACTCTCGACCTAAGGCACTTCCACACCCGGAAGTCACCGCCTTCTTATCGAGAGTCATCTTCCACCTCAACCCTAAGAGACAACTAAATTAATCCTAGTAACAACTATGTTTTATAAAAGTGACTTTACACCTAACACTAGGTAACCACTTATACACAACAATTCTAATCATGAGTATAGAGACATCAATCAACAATGAAAATTGAGGTATTAGACTAGAAATATGCAATAACCAAAAACATACCTCATCCATGAATTTAGCAAAACTTTTCATTCTAATTAGCCTTCATAAAATAAACTTATAACTTGTAAGTAAGCTACACTAATATTTTTAAAGAAAATATAGCTACTTAGCAAGCTAACTCAACCAAAAAGCAAAGAGAAACATCAAATATCATTATTAAATATCACTTTTCTAAATGGTTTTAAATTTGTTTCAAAATGAAATCGAGTGATTTTAAAACGAATTTTAAGATATCACAAAAATAATATAAATGAAAAATATGATCTCCAACCCTTCCTATTGGTTGAAAATCGAAAGACTACAATGAGCCTACGATTCAGAACCGCAATGTCGCTTAGGCCCATTACAGGCCACTTGGGTCTCCGAAGACACTGGAATTCAAAATCAAAAATATTTTCAAAGAATTCTTTTACAAGAGCGGGGAAAATAACTCAATCTAAACATGGTATCATAATCTTCAACTAAGATTAAGCAATGCAAGATAGAAGATGATACCTGAATAGTTTTGATGCCAATTTTACCTAAGACATCAAGGTAGCTTGAAGTTGCAACCAAGGAAGGATTCATCATTCAAGTCCATGGTCAACTCCAGTACACCACTTCTCATTCATCCTTGTGTGGTAGCTCCCCCTACAAAAGGAGATGAGACCTTTGGTACCCAAATAGCTTTGGGTCCTTGGGGGTTAATGGGCTCAGGTACCCAAAGTGTCTTAACAACAATAGGGTTCACTTTGAAAGCACAATCATATATGACATGACCATAAATACCACAACAAAAACAATGTCCATTAAATTTCTTTTTGTTTTTGCTATGGACATGAGGTTTAAAGTTAGAATGCTTAACATGTGAAATATTATAAGCATGAGCATTCTTGTTTGGAGATTTCCTAAATGAAACATTTTGATTTTTAGGACTCCTAAGAGATGAAGCATTTGATAAGTTACTAGTTTTCTTACTCAAGAAAACAACCTCATTTTTTAAGTCATTGATGGATTTGTGTAAAGCTTGAATTTGAGATTTCAACAAGCAATTTTCATTTTTCAAGATATCATGCTCAAATTTGAAATCACTTATACAATCCTTACCATTAAGATTCACATTATTTTTTGTGTTTTCATTCTCATTTCTAATTTTTGAAATCTTAGTTAACAATTCATCATTCTCAATTTCTAACTCTTCATTTCTATGTTTCAAATCCTTAATCTCAAGTTTCATATCATCATGGCAAGAATTAAAAGAACTAGATTTCATTTTCTCATTTTCTAATTTGCATTCATGCAATTGAGAACTAAGATTTAAGTTTTCTTTCTTTAATTTTTTATTTTCCTTGTTCTTTTTTACAAGGATGGCATATATTTTCTTGCTTTCTTCTAGTAGTTCTTCATAAGACATGTCAATGGATTTAGAGCTACTAGAATCACTATCATTAACATTTTGAACATGACTAGAAGATGGAGAATATACCTCATATCGAAGACCCATGAGGCAAACGTTTGATGTAGCTTCATCGTCATGTCTAGAAGAGGCTTTACTTGATTGAGATGTGGATGAGGAAGCACACTTCTTTTTGGATTTCTTCTTCAAGAGTGGATAATTCTTCTTCTTGTGTCCCTTCTCTTGGCAAAGGAAGCACCTAAGTTTTTTTTTTCGATTATTGCTTGTGCTTCTTTGGCTAGAAGTACTTTGGGCATCAAAACCGAGGTTAGTACTAGGGGGATGACCATTGTCATCACTACCCTCAACAAAAGTATTAAGTTCTTCGGTTTTAGCATAATTGTATAACATATTTAACGTTGCCCAAATATTAAATGCAGATGTATAATGCATAACCTTTTCAAGAATTTTATTTTAAAATGAGCAATATACGATATGCGTTGTTTTAGCATTTAATTCAAATAATCTAACTTGTTCTTGAGTCCAATCATTTATGTCAATGGTGGGCTCAACATACTCATTCTTTAGCATGCACAATAAATCTAAACTTTGTGTTTTAAGAAAGGTATACATCCTACTCTTCCAAACACCAAAGTTTTCTTCATCAAACCTAGGTAGTGCACATACTATACTCTCTAGAGACATTTCTAGATCGAGACTAGGTGTAGACGAGATGGTGAAATCTCAAGCTACGAACCCGCTCTGATACCAATTGTTGGCGAAATGGCGACACTAGAGGGGGGGTGAATAGTATGTTTACTAATACAATTAGCCTAAATCTGATTTTAATCGTTTACTTAAATCATTTAGGCAATTTGAGATTCAATGATTATATGTGGAAGCAATAAATGATAAAGCATAATAATAAATCAATGCAAACACAGAATTTATAGTGGTTCGGCCACAATGCCTACTCCACTACCTAAGCACCCCGCTAAGAATTTCCAAACTAGTTTTACAAGATTAATTTACGTTTCCCTTACACACGAGGACTTTTCACCGAAGAGACGCACTCTCGACCTAAGGCACTTCCACACCCAGAAGTCACCGCCTTCTTATCGAGAGTCCTCTTCCACCTCAACCCTAAGGGACAACTAAACTATTCCTAGTAACAACTACGTTTTACAAAAGTGGTTTTACACCTAACATCAGGTAACCACTTATACACAACAAGACCTAACATCCTAGGTCTTCACACAAACCCAAATCAAAAAACAGTTTCGAATAACAGTTAAAATTACAAGGGAAAAGAGCTTAAAGTAAAACAAAATTATCTACTCTTTTTCAAGCCTTAAAACCTCCAACTCGGCCAAGTCGTTGAGCTTGAATTAAATCCCGAGTTGAGGAAGCAGATGACGCTTGAAGAAGAACTCGATGAAGAACAGGGCGCGCTTCAATCAATCTTTTGGAAGGCTCAAATCTTCCTTTTAATGGCGTAAAAAATCTGTATTGATCAAGGAAGAGAGTTAGATGAAGCATATGAGGGTGTATTTATACTCTCGTAAAGAAATAGTTGTTCAACGGATAGAAAACTATCCGTTACAGGCCGCCGATCGAATGGTCGATCGACCGACCTGTCGATCGGTCCTTCGACCGCTTCAACTACTCTCTGGTCGGTCGACCGACGGGTCAACCGCCCAGACGCAAGAATCACGATCCTGACCTTCGGTCGACCCGTCGGTCAACCGACATGATCTCGTGTCTTCAACAAACGTAGGTCGATCGACCGACGGGTCGACTGGTCGAGCTACTGCCCATTTTGGGCATCCATCGGTCGATCGCTCGATCGACCGAAATAGCTCTGCATTTTTTTTCTTCCCTATTTTCGGTCGACCGACGGGTCGACCGAATGCCTACTGCCTCTTTTCGGCACTAGTCGGTCGGCCGACCGGTCCATCGAAATGGCTGGTGCCATTTACTTTACCCAATTCGGTCGACCGAACTTAGGCTGAGTTGTATTTTTTAGCCGATTTCTTCCGCGCTTCATTTCCAAGTTCCAGCTTTCAATGACTATTGACTTGGAGAGCTTTCATGTGATCTTTGAGCTCGTCCAATACGTCTTTGTCTCACACGTCGATCTTCAAGAGATTTTCGCAACGAACCCGAGCGCGACGATCAATGTCCTTCCGATTTCCGATTTCTCCGATTTTTACGATCGAGGACATCGAACGCTAATTGATATGGAACTTGAAAGATATTCTCAATGAAATCATTAGTCTCATATTTGTTATTATCAAAACCATCAAAACTGATATTAAGGCTAAGGTTGAAAATCTAAAGCCAACAAATAAGTGTTGGGGACTCATAGGAAGGTAAGACACTAGTTTATATAGACAAATAAGGAAAGAGGTTCAGGTTCAACAGATAGAAACTATCATACTTCAGATCATTGCCAGCTCTAGTCAATCTTGGGCTGATCCTGGGATGCTCCTAACATCAGCCCAGGTTCGCTCAAAATTTAGCTTTTCATGCTGAATTTCGTGAATCGGGTTTTCGGGTATCGATTTTTGGTTTTGGTGGTTTCTTCATCATCAATACACTCTTTTAGGATAATATATTTGATCTAAATCCAAAAACTTAAAACCTAAGTCTTTGCCGACTTCCGAGAGCATCAACCAACGTCCTTCCGATTTTTTTAATTTCGCACCGATCTTCCGATCGCGGACGTCGCATGCTACTCGACTTGAAATCTAAAATTATTTTCTCAATGAAAAGTTAATTCTGAGTTTGTTATCATCAAAACTAATATTAAGGTCAAGGTTGAAAATCTTACGCCAACACCTTAGAGTTACTTTCTCCCTAAAAGTATTTTCGACAACTCTATCCTAAGGACAACAATACAAAACCTAACAGATTTGAGTGGACTTATACCTCAACACCAATGCTACTATTCAATTCCAAGACATGTATTCTAGGTCTACACAAAGCTTAAAAATACACAAAAACAGACAAAAAAATACAATTAAAATGTAGCAACAAATACAACAAACACTACTTAGCTCCAAATGATGAATCCTAGTTCATCTTGATGTATTTTGATGATGAATCAAGGAGTTAAAGATCAATCAAGAAAAATTGGACTCAAACCAGGTTATATTAAAATATTGGACAAGATTATATAAAGAGTCAAGAGGTAAGGGCTTGGGTTCAACAGCTCTCAACGGTTGAAAAATTTGCTATTACAACATCAGTTGATTGTTAGTCGAATGTTGATCGATCAAGGATCGACCGAGCTACAACCGAGCTATACTGGAAAATTTCAGTACTCGTGGGTCAAATTCGATCAATCAAAGATCTACCGAGTATTGGTCGAAACTCAAGTTCAGGACATATTTTGCATATTTAGGATTTTGATTTCGGGTTTCAGGTTAGGGTTTCATCATCTTGCATCCCTAATTATACAAATAATCTAGACCTTTAAGCTTTTGTTTCTCGTTCTTCTTTGTCTTTCGAGCATTGGTCAGGATCCTGAGTTTTTCTCTGATTTCTCATCGATCTTTCGATCGCGAACGTCACGTGTTTAATTATCGACTTGGAACTTGAAATTATTTCTCACTTAAACATTAGTTCCGAATTTATTATCATCAAAACCAAAATTTAGACTAAGGTTAATTAAAAACCTTAGACTAACATAAATAAGAACCGTAGGGGGTCAGAGTCACAGTCCACCATGTTAACAACCCTATCAACCAATATTGTCCTAACAGAATTAGCTACACAACATATAGCTAAATTAGATGCCAGGTTAACAAGTTGAAAGATGATATTATTAGAGAAATTACTAGAACATATTTGTTTCACGGATGATTGCTCTATTGCTCAAGAGGATCAATTAAAATATTCACAATAAATAACAATTTATGCATTTTATTCCAATAATAAAATTTTCATTTTGTGTACATTTGCGTTTGGGTCAGCACTTGGACTTCAATTACCATTTGAAACAATTAAATTGAATTTCAATATATAATTAAATTGGTTTGATTTTATCATATTTGATATATTCAATCAATTAAGACTTTCTATTATTTTCAATAAGTCCTACTAACTTCATTAATATACACTAACTTCTAGTACCTCTTTGCTTCCTCTTTATATAATGCTTTCAAGTTTCAATGCGTAGCATGCTCCTCGTGCGTCGATCCACGTTTTTCCATTGGTTCGGATCCAGAGCACATAGTTATCCGACTAATTAGTCCCCTAACCACTAATAATTTATTAATTATACCAAGTAATGTACGTATTTGGACTAGACAATCTGTACGATTCTTTGGAATGAAATTATATTAATTAAATAGTTAAATCAAAAAGAAATTAATACATTTTGTACGTATGACCGGATCTTAATTATTAGCAGGCTTCAAGTAATTTATATACCAATTCAACTCTTTCAACGTCGACCAGCTTGTCATGGTCCAAGATGATAATTTTTTCTTGAGTTAACTCCTGTCAACAAATTTTAAAGAATTTTCACATATTTTTGTGAATTCTATATTTCACTATATATATAGTATAAAAAAGTACTTTTCTAATTTAAGAAATAAAATAAAATAAAATTGAACATGTCGCGTAGTAGTTGCAGCAGTAAAACTAAAGAAAAGATCAAACATATGACTTGATCAAAACTATATATATTGGCTGCGGGCTGGAATAGTTTATATATATACACCTTCAAACACAACGCTGAAGCCAGCTTTTAATTGTGACCTCTTCATCACCATGAAGCTCTTCGTTCTCCTCCTACTCTCCTGCTTCCACCTCTCCTTCTCCTCCCCCACATACAATGCCATCTTCAACTTCGGCGACTCCCTCTCCGACACCGGCAACTTACTTCTCTCCGGCGGCGCCGCCAAGGTCTTTCCGGGCATTGCTAGTCTCCCTTATGGCACCACCTTCTTCGGCCGCCCCACCGGCCGTTGCTCCGACGGCCGCTTGATCATCGACTTCATAGCTGAGGCTTTTGGGCTTCCTTTTCTGCCACCAATCTTGGCGCAAAATCGGAGCTTTGTTCATGGAGCAAACTTTGCTGTCGCCGGGGCGACGGCGCTTGACGCGTCCTTCTTCGAGCAGCGCGGCTTCGTAGGGCTCACCAATTACTCGTTGAACCTCCAGCTTCAGTGGTTCGAGCAGCTGATTCCTTCCCTTTGCCACACGACTGAAGGTCCATATTGCTTGTTCCATCGATTAAATCTACAGCTAGCAATTAATCGAACGTTTCCCTGACCAAACAATTAATCTGTTCGCAGATTGCAGGGCTTACCTGAGCAAATCTCTCTTCTTCATGGGCGAGATCGGGGGAAACGACTACAACCATCCAATGATCGCTGGCTTGAGCTTTGAAGAAGTTCAAACTTACGTCCCCTTCGTCGTCGAGACCATTTCGAACGCTGTCGAGGTGAGCGCGTGCGCGCGCAAGGTGTTTGATGAAAAAATTTGATGTATGCTTCTCGCCAAGCAATTGAATGATTGTTCACTGTGTTGATATATGTGCAGAGGTTGATCAACCTCGGGGCGGTGAATCTGGTGGTGCCGGGAAACCCGCCGGGCGGGTGCATGGGGCAGATGCTGACGATGGCCGTCGGCAGTGACGACGGGGATGATTACGAGACCGAGACAGGATGCTTGAAGAAGGCTAATAATGTGGTGAAGCAGCACAACGATTTGCTTCGCCATGAAGTGGCAAAGCTGAGGAGAAAACACCCGCATGTAAATATTATATACGCTGACTTCTATCAACCCGTCATTCAATTTTTTCGATCACCCAGTTATTATGGTAAGTTTGTTTTTTTGTTATTTATGTATTTATTTCGGAAAGCTAAATTAATTGCATTTTCAAACATTATTATGCATGTAGTTAGTTTTGTCAATTATCATGCATGTATTTATGTATTAGATTTGGGAAGGGGAAGAAACATAGGGTATCAAATCAGAAAAAATTTATTATGGAGCCCGGTTTCATAGAAAAATTTTATGGAATTGGGCTCCGATGATAAAACAAAAATATTAAAATAAAATAAAAATTGTCGTAGAAGAAATACTTATGTCATTATAATATTCTTTTTATGGGGATCCATATTCTAAAACCACAAGTAAAGGAAACATGATCACTACCTCGGCAACCTCTTATTCCTCTTAACAAAGTTGCTTTACATCACTATTTGTTTAATAAAATTGCATCATTCTTGCATTAAATTTCAAAAAAAGAAAGAGAATTAAT
The DNA here is from genome assembly GCA_034359265.1 of Canna indica. Lineage (NCBI taxonomy): Eukaryota > Viridiplantae > Streptophyta > Magnoliopsida > Zingiberales > Cannaceae > Canna > Canna indica. The sequence continues at coordinate 22,659,893 of CP136892.1, forward strand.
TTTACTTTTCTAATTGACTAATTCCACACGTCTTGATCATATATATAAATTCAAATTAAAATCAAACCTCGTGGGATGCACAGGATTTAAAAGCAGTCCTCTACGAGCCTGCTGCGGAGGAGGTGGACCATATAATTTTGACTCGAAGGTCGAGTGCGGTGAACCAGGATCGAGTGTGTGCGGCGACCCACCTTCCTCCTTGGATTGGGATGGCATTCACTTGACCGAGACTGCTTACCGTCAAGTGGCACAGTTTTGGCTTAAAGGGCTCAACGCTAATCTCAGGAATTATATGAAGTGATTTGCAAATTACAGATTATTCTTTCTTTAATTCTTTAATCTTCCTGCTTTGTTAATTTGTTTGAGCATTAACTATTTATTCGCAACGTACGAGTGTATGACTGCACTTGGAATTCATGTTTTTTTAATGCAAATACTAAAAACTTATTTTCATTACTCTTTGATTTTATTTTCACTAATTAATGTCAAATCGGAATTGTTTAATCACAACAATTACATATATTTCAAAGATTAATTAGATTTTGCTCCTAAAATTTCTACATTGCTTCTCCTTTATTTGAACCATCTCATTTTGACGCATTAAGTTTACTTCGATTCTTACACTACAAAAATCAAATAAAAAACTCACAACATTTGAAATAAAAACATGGGCATTGGAACCAGGTCGATACACCTCTGCGACGGCATGGTGGTCGCAGTGTCGTCGTTGAAATCTATTTTATTTTTTTAATAATACAAAAATATAAATTCTTGTTTACATATTGAATTAAAATGCATCAAACAAGAGACATCAAATTGTAACATGAATCATCAAAATGTAATATTTACATCGTATCAAAACAATATAATATTTACATCGTATTAAAATAATACATCAAACAAATACATCATATCAATGATCGGGCAACGACAGATGGGGCGACAAGGAGAGGGGCTGTGTGGGGAGCACATCAGTTGGCGTGATCGATGATGATGAATCTGATGATGATGTCGTCGCGCATGCAGAATGATGGTGGAGACAGAGGGGCCGGAACACCATGTATGTACGAAACTATCTGCGCCATATACTACATCACATATGAGTGTGTGAGTTATGTATCAGATAATATATCAATGTATTAATGGAAATTTATAATTTTAAATTTTTTCGATTGCAGGTTTTAGTCATCAGCAATGGCTTTCCCACGGCCGTCCGTGGGAAAGCCGTTACTAAAAGTGTATCGTAAGTCGTTGCTGATGTCATACAGCAATGGCTTAACAACGGTCTTTCACTAACGGGTTTGCCATGGACACGGGGCCGTTGCTAATAATATTATCAGGAACGGCTCCGTGTCTGTGGCAAACCCGTTGTTGATAATATTATTAGCAAAGGCTCAAGCGGCCATTGTTGATCCGTTGCTAAATTATCAGCAACACATTTTTCTGCCACGGCTCCGTTGCAACGGGTCGGGCCGTTGCAAGCCGTTGCTGATGCCAATTATTCCAGTAGTATGTAAATGAATAGCCTCTACTCCTCTAGCCAAGTATAGCGAGCCTGCAAAATAATAATATCAGTACCAATAATAATCAAGTTGATTAAAAAATTTTAAATACGTACCTCAAACTCGCGCCAGATCATGTCCACATGCTCACAGGGCACGTGAGACCAAGTGGGTCAGGCCCCATGCATATATTGTCGGATTGTCCCCGATATATTCTTGGGGACATCCTCCTGCTCGAACCTGCATAACAAAAATAAAATACAATATTATATTATGATATAATGAATTATATATAATTCATAATTCATAATACATTACCGCTCGCCAATTACAGAAATAAGTCGGCGTTGTTCTGCGACTGGCAGAGGCTGAATCATGTTCGGCCCACGTGGTCGCCTGCGTTTGGATGAACTAGCCTCGGCGGTAAGAGGATCAGCGGTAGGAGCAAGTGCAGTTGAATCTGGAGTCTGGCTGATCGGAGACTCTATAGCTCTTGTCCGGTGATAACCTCGACCAACCATAGCTGTCGAATAAGAATATAATTAGATTATATATTTAGTAGAGATAGATTTAGTAGACGATATATTTTACAATTATTCCTTATCATCTGAGTAATAGTCTTCGAATTCTTCTTTCATCTTCTTCAAATTCTACTTGTTCATCTCCACCTTCATCAACTTCATGATCGTCAGCATCGACATATTCAACTTCTAATTGAACTAACTTCGCGTAATATACTTGTTCGGCTTGTAATGCCAATATAAAAGGCTCATTTGCTGTCAATTTTGATTTGTAATTAACCTCAACAAGTTTTAATTTTGGATGAACTTTCATGCCCCTATCTATTGTATCGAACCAATGACATTTAAATAGGATAACTGATTTTAAGCCAAAGTAGTGCAATTCTAGCACTTCTTCCAACAATCCATAAAAAAATCATATCACATTCAACATACGTTATCACTTTAACGCAGACCCCGGCATTCATCATCTTCTTTGTAAATGCATATTTAACCGTGTGAAATTTATACTCATTAACAAAATATCTGCTATAAGACGACACTAGTCGTGACGGTCCACTAACAAACTTAAATATTTTTTTCATCTATTTCAGATTTGTGATCTTTGCTGTAAGCTCGAATCCAAGTAGGGAAATCACGATTCCGTAATCTCTCTAATTCCTGATCGTTGTGAATAGAGTATCATTTGGGCACGTATCGGAGAACAAGAGAGATACAATAGCTAAATTTTAAGAATTAATGAGTTAACGGTTAAAAGAAAAAACTAAGTTCAATACAAATAACTATGTTCCCAAATTATCCAATTAGGGACAATTCAAGAGTTGTACGTCGTATAAAAGATCATCTACTTCTTTTACACGAACATACAACCCTCGAATGGATCTAAGATTTTGCTAAATCATATCCGACTCGTCGATGCGTACGTGAAACGTATCAACTCGTCGGATAGATGATTATTTTCTAAATTTGTGGATGTCGATTCGAGTCCAAAGTCGACGATTATGGCACGAGTCCAAAGTGGACGATCCTAATTAATCTAAATCTAAAGATTAACAATAAAATTAATCTAATTAATCTAAACTAAATTTAATTAACAAATATTAACATTAAACATTATAAAGTCCATACATTAAACATTTAACCTAAAACAACATTAAATATTAATCTAAATTAATCTAAACATTTAATTAATCTAGTTAACCCTAAATTATTAGGTTTAATAAATAAAAATAGGGTTTAATCCTAAATTACTGTTCTGGCACCGAAGACCACTGTGGACTCCGGCGCCGGTGTCCGAAAAGCTCCAGCAGTCGACGACTGGCAGAAACCCTAAACCTAGGGTTTTGGTCGGCCCTAGTAAAGGAGGAAGGGGGGGCGCGTAGAGTACCTGGAAGGGAAGGAAGTCGGTAGGCGGTGTCGGCAGGCAAAGATCGATAGTAGTCGGCGGCGGCGGCGATAGAAGAAGGAAGAAGAAGCAGCGAAAGGGGGCGGGCGCGATCGTGGGCGAGTTAAATAAACTTATCAGCAACAGCTCACTCATCCGTTACAAAACCGTTGCAAATGAATACATATCATCAACACCGGTCGCGGGTCCTATAGAAGTTCGTTGCTGTAAGTATTTCATTTTCACGCCGCGAGTGGGCCATCGACTAAAGAGCAATGGGTATAGGACCTGTAAGTAAGTCGTTGCTAATGTGATAATATCATTAGCAACGGCTGATGAGGCCTTACGAACGCCGTTGTTGATAAGTTATATCATTTGCGTGCCATGTTCGCGATATGTTTGCGCCATCCAATTGGTAGCAATGACTGGAGCTACCTTAAGAAAGTCGTTGTAGATATATCACATCTGTAATGGTCCGAGTGGCCCATAAGAACACCGTTAGTTATTGCAACGGCTCGGGCGACCGTTGCTGATAGTTGTTGTTGATTAACACATTTCTAGTAGTGAAACATAATAATGAAATTGATAAGAAGATTGGATTGAAACCAAATTATAAATTGAGAGGATTAATAATATCAAAATAACTTTCAGTAGTGTTATTGGCTGCAGCCCTCCCCTTTAATCTTGATCGAAACCCTAGCCGGCGGCTAGGGTTTTAGCCGAAGATGAGAAAGAGGGGGGATACCGACGGCGAGGTGTGGTGCGGGCAATGGGGGGGGGAGGAGAGAGAGAGAGAGAGAGAGAGAGAGAGAGAGAGAGAGACGGGGAAGAGGAAAGGGATCGCGCGCAGGTTAAATATTATGATCTCTGAGTTTTGTGATGAAAAAAAGCGATCGCAAAAGGCAGTCACGACACGCTCTCCATGTTGTAAGACCTAGAAAAAAAAATCCTGATATAATAAACTATTTTGGTGCAGCGCGCCGGACCCGGGGGTAGTCGAGTCGAGCCTCGGGATCGCCTCGAGTGAAGAAGTATGACTCGACTAATGATTCATGGAATCTATGTGGGTGATTAACTTTCCTTTTATGAATTCATTCCTTAAATCAAGTTAAATTGATTCATATTATGGATTGAGTCAGAACCCAATTTGAGTTCGGGTTTAGTCGAGGTTCGAGTATGAGTTAAGTGAGTCATGGAGCTATCTTTGGAAAGCTAAATGAGGGATTAAAACCCTCATCTTGCAGCCGTGCGACTCATCCCTTGAGTCGCACAAGGCTGCCTAGGGGGAGAGAGGAAAAAGAGCAAGGGAAAGCTTGGAGGACTTGGATTGATCCGAGATTTTGCGTCGTCGCCGGAAAATTTCAAGTCATCGTCGCTCGATCTTTCGTTCTCCACAATCTAGGTGAGTGGTTCGAGTTAGAAGCAAGGGTGAGGCGGGTAGCCTAACCCCTAGTTGTGATAGGACGAGTTTCTCGCGATCTTTTCGTCGGATCTTGGTTTTATCGACGTGTAATCGCTATTTTGTATGATTTCTTGTCGGAGTACCTTGTTTTTTCATCGATTTTCAATTGTTAGGGCTACCGAGTCATGGGAAAAGGGGAAAGGTCATGCCAAAATTTTCCCCAATTCCCTTGACGGCAAGAAGGCCCTTAGATGATCTCATGTTCATGAATGATGTAGTTCAAATCGTAGGTTTCACGCGTCATGAAGCATATCTTCCCTAGATCTCTCTTGATGTGGCCGAATGAACCCTACACCTCATGAAGAGGGTTCGGCCAAGGGTAAGGGAAGGGGTAAAATAGTCTATTAATATTAAGTTATACTCGGAATCGAAGAATTAGGAGTATAGCTAGAGTCTCCTTTCCCTTTCCTACCTTAAGGGCCATGGCCGAGCAAGGTTCTTCTTGCTCATGGTTCGGCCAAGACTAGGGAGGGGAGAAGAGAGTAGCCTTAGATGAAAACTTACTTGATTATAAGGTTTACACATGTAGGTATGACAATACTTAGGAAGAACATCAATCATAGCAAGTAGATTGATTAATTTTGAATTGTAGGAATGCTAGCCTTATGACCATCCTTAACATTAGATCTTTAAATTTTGAAATGTTGCAATTATTTACCATGCTTAGTATTTCCTACATTTTTGAATTTATTACTACCTTGTCATTTTAGATAATTGTTTCTTATTGAGCATAATTCCTAAGGTAGTGTAAAGTTGTTATGCATGAATATTGTGGTTATTTATAGTAGATGTTGTAACATTTGAATATTTTTCTTTATATTATACATGCTGTCCAAAAATATTCATGGGAGGAATTCCAAAGTCGGTACAAGAAATTTCTCACCCAAGGTAGTGTAGAAGGGTAGACAACATGTAAGGCGTCACGAGACGTCCTTCGTGTTTATATGGAAACTTATCTAGGAGACGATATCACTTCTAGGACTTCTTGTGAACATTTGGAAACCAAGAACTCCTAGGTGTACACATTGTGAAAGGGCGGCATAAATTGTTGACCCTGTAGCCCGGATTAGGGCCAGATACGGGCAATGGCCTGAAGTGTATATATGAAAACCCTAGGATATTGATAGTGTGATGTGCTTGAGATGGTCCGCCGAGGAGCGTGGAGGTCGGGAACGACCAATGCTCAGCTCGACCAGTGTTGGGTCTTGAGGTACGCCAGCGGGCCCGCTAGGTGCCAAACCCCAGTTGGGTGGGACTAGCTATTCTTATCCAAGACGGTGTCCGAAGACTAGTGGACCATCCGAGTCGACGGCCCGAGATTGTTTGCTTACATCTTGAGATGATGTGGCCGATGGCTAGTATGATACTACCTGATATGGTAGGGACGGCTGTAGCCGAGATATTTATTCCATAAGTAGTCCCAATGGTCGGATGCCGGAGGCTTGATAGGCCGCGATGGCATGTTATCATATTCAATTTTACAGATTGACCCATTGGGGGTCGGTAGTCGCATTAGAAGTATTTTACCTCCTTGTACATTTATTTTGTTGCCTTATATGATATATGCATGACTGAGGCTTATGTGGAGGTTCACTAGAGCCACTCATTGAGTCCCAAGTGGATTCACAGTTTATTCTTTATTTTTACAAAGCATGAGCAGTGACTTAGCTTGTCGATATGGTGCAGCTGGTGGGCGGGAGGTGGTGTCATATCTCGTAGCGGCGTCCATGAGTCTTAGACCAGTGTCTAGTAGTGTTGGTTTTGCTTCTGCATTGACAGTTGTATATGAAAAAGAGTTGTAAAACTTGTTACTTGAACGTTCAGTTATTTTGATGTTGGTGTTCTTACTTGTTTTGGAAAACATAAAAATTGTGACTTTGAAAACTTTTAATAAAGTGTGTTGAGATTTCTTTTATTCGATATGTCTTGATTTTCCTTGTGTCAGTGTAGACAATAGGCTACAGGGCAGGATGTAGGCCTTGGCCGGTCACACTACCCTCAGTTGGGGTGTGACACATGTCGACGTAGGATTATTAATTTTCTGATGGCTAATGTTTCGATCGCATGACTATCACAGATGTGACGACTCTACGACCCTCGTTGCTTGCTGTCGTATATAGAACCGTCGCATATGCGATCGCTACCCTTTGCCATCACAAAATGTACGTCACAAGTCGCCTGATTTCTAGTAGTGAATAATGAATGTAGAAAGAACATGGATATCGACACCTATAATAGGCGTGGGTGTATGAATGCTGGCGCCTGTAATAGATGTTGAAATTAGAATTTTACTCTACTTCCACGTCATTAAGAAAAAGTATAATATAATATAATTATATTTGTATTTTATAATTTTTATATATCAAGAAAAATAATATAAGATTATTAAAAGAAAATTATATGTTAATATTGATTCTTAAAATCAATGAATTAGAAAATGAAGTGTGACTATAAATCTTTAAAGAGATATTTATAATAGTTAAAAATATTTAAGAAAAAAATTTAATCAATGTGAGACTAGGGAGCCGGTTTCCAATAGGAAACTCACGCCTGAAAAAAGAGGTCGGTTTCGTTGAAATCGACGCAAGATAAGGCACCGTTTCTTTATTTTTTGACGAGGCATCGGATTCATGGTGAATGTTTATAAAGATTTCATTATAGTGCTACTTCAGTCTATAATTTGAAGAAACAAATTACTTTGAATAGTTAAATTAATTTATGTTCCATTGTTATCCAAACATCACCAACTAATTAATCTTGTTCGTATATTAAATGAAACCCTCACGTGCTTATACTCAATTAACTCGTACTTATGTGTTAACGATATTGAAATTGAAAATTCCTATAATAAGATAATGTTTTTCCTTTATATTAAATAAAATCTTCATGTCCCTCAAGTATTTCATCTATTAATATACACCTGAGATATTTTTTTGCCTCTAAATAAATTAGTTGTGTCACGCCCCAACTCAGAATCACGTGACCGATAAGGATATACGTGTCTATACTTCGAAGTTTAATCATGCACATGCCAAAACAAATAATGTAGCATAAAGAAAATAATAAATTTTATTTTAAAGAAAAAACGAACCAACATCAAATTTAGCTTAATAGCTCAGAAATAAAGAAAAAATGCAAAAATACGATTAAATCCAACAGTTCAAAGTTCAGTCAAATAAAACCTGAAATAAATGACTTTAATGCCCTCAGGGCTACAGCTCTAAATCAAACTAATACAAGTGCATGACGACTACCAAAAGACTCGACTACGACCCTTACTAGGATTGCTATGAGATCTAGAGGCTCCTTTGCCCTCCAACGACGCTAAGTACATCCAACCCACCTCACCGGTCAGGCTCTGCAAATCAGAAATCACACGACAACGGGTGAGTTCAAAGAACTCAGCAAGCAGTTTTATCCACCCTCACAAATAACCACAGAAATAACGTAAATAAATTCTCTCTCTAAAAAGGCAATGTCACAAAGGTGTGACTAGCTACCAGGCCAACAGACCACCCATGCTCACGACATCTAACTCTCTAAAGAGGTGCATCAGGGCGAAGCCCTACCATGCCCAAAGGCAACATCACCAACAAAAAGGTGCATCAGGCCGAAGTCCTACCATGCCCGAAGGCAACATCACCAATAAAAAGGTGCATTATGCCAAAGCCCTACCATGCCGCAGGTAACATCACCAATAAAAATGTGTATCGGGTCGAAGCCCTACCATGCCGCAGGCAACATCACCAATAAAAAGGTGCATCAAGCCGAAGCCCTACCATGCCCGAAGGCAACATCACCAATAAAAAAGAGGTGCATCGGGCCGAAGCCCTACCATGCCGAAGGCAACATCACCAACAAAAAGAGGTGCATCGGGCCAAAGCCCTACCATGAAAAAGACAACCGCATATACTAGGATAATCGAGAAATGCCCTCCGAACTTATCCTGTATGTTGGGAATTTGGCTTCCAACCACCAGGCGTAGCCCGTAACTCGGCTCCTAATTGAGCCACTCCGCCATTCCCAAGGATATGGCGCATCAAGACCTAAGTCAAGATTCTCCTACGGTGTCCTCACTATGAAGCGTCTCAACACTCCAAACTTGACCCCTATCCATTAGACCCGTAATGTCATGAACTCGTGTGGTTTTATTTCATAAATACCTTATAAGTTGGTTCATAACAGATTATTCTCACCCTTAACCCAATTTTAATTATATAATTAAAATTTAGATCATCTCAATTAGGATTTTATTTTAGGGTTTTATTTTAGGGTACTGTTCTACCCAGAACTGCTATGTCTACACCGAATCTAGTCTCCAATGTATGTCCTATGTTTCCAAACTATATTTTCTGATCGAAACAATAGGTTACATGACTATAATCACACATACACACACATCACAATAAATAAATTAAAATCAGCACAGATTCATCATCTCAGCATACAATTCCAGCAATCATGCAATTTCAGCTTACTTATAGAATTAAATCCAAAAATTAACAAAAATTAATCCCTAAATTACCATTAGGATAGAATACTAATCTCAGAAATTAATTCACAAAAATCATATTTTTCATCAAGATCCACAAGAAACTACACACTTAAACCAAGAATCGAGCATTAAGATTAAGAACTCCCTTCTCAAGAACCCTTAATTAGTCATTATAAAGATTTTAATCCTACCACATGATTTCTACCCAAAATAACATATTTAATCCTAAGCATGCAATCCATAAATCAAGAAACCAAATTTGAAAGAATAAATCATGATTTGCACATCAAGAAAACATGGCAAGAACACGAAAAAAATCCAAGAATAAGGCATAAATATCGAGCTGTCAAGAACGGCTTCAAAAATTTGATTCAAATTCGGAAGAGAGAGGGTAAACCACTCACCTAATTAAGGAAGGGATTGGAGACGAGAATCCAATCGACAGCCTCCGATTTCGACTTCGAAATCCGGCGGCTCAACCCCAAAGAATAGAAAACAAGGTGGCGGCTCACTCCAAGCCGCCGGCTTGGAGAGAGGGAGAGAGGGGAAGAAGAGGGCGGCTCGACTGGCTCCTCTTGGCTCGGCTCCAAAGGGAAGAAAAAAGAAGGAAGGAGAAGGAAGCAGGCAGCTCGACGGCTTGGCTAACAGGTGACGGCTCCAAGGGGAAGAGGGAAAGGGAGCTGGTGGCTTGGCTTGGCTTGGCGGCTGGCTCCCTTTCTCAACTTTTTGGGTGGTTCCAAAATAGGAGCCACAAGCCATGAATGGGGGTTTTTATACACCCTCCTCAACCCTAACCTCTTAAAGCCTTAATTCACAACTCGCATCCACCTTGAGCCAAAACCAAAACCCGCTAACTCGATAGACTTAAATAATTTAATTAGTCTCATTCTAATAAATCACAAGTAATTAATTAAATACTCATATGAACATAATTAGCAATTATGCACACACAACACCAAATTAAATACTCTCAACTAACCAAGCCTAAAAATTTATAAATTCATAAATTCACATCCTACTTATCCGAGCTCACAAGCTCGCTCTAGACCATGACTCGACTCGACTCGGCTCAACCACGAACTAGTCTGCTAGACTGGCAAACACACGCAACATTAAAATAAAAAATAAATTAAATATCTAGGATATTACATATTGCTAATCTATCTACAACAAACCGACAATATGCATATTTTATTGGTTGCAATTAAAGCTTGCAACACCTAGTATTTACAAGCTACAACTTAAAAGGGGACGTTTAGTTGCCTGCGAGTGCAAATATCGAAAAAAATATTTGCATGCAAAAGTAAATGCCCGCGAATAAATTTTACAGCCTACCGTTTGATTGCCCGCAAGTAGGGTTGCAACTTCTTTTGCAGGTATTTGGTTGACCGCAAATAGAAGTTGCAAGTACACTTATAACTTGCATTTAATAAAATTGTTAAAATTGAAGTTAATTTAACATATAATTAAAAACAAATAGTTAAATTAAAATAAATTTCTTAATTAATCTAAATATAATCTAAGTAATTAATTTATCTAAAACAATATATACATTTTAATTAATCAAAATAAATAAATAAAAGAAAAAATCTAAGTATTTAATCAAAATAGTTAAATTAAATTAACTATATCTAATTTTCATCTAATTAGTATTGAGTAAGTATGGTAAAATATATCTAAATTATTTAATTCAAATTTAATCTCAATAAGATTAAAATTATTTAACCTAACTCTAATCTGGTAAAAATGTTTTAGATTAACAAGTATTTAATTAATTCAACTAAAATAACATATAAATTATAAATGAAATAATGCATATTAAAAATACTCAAAACCCAGGTAGTGATACCCACACCCCACCACCAATCAGTAGCTCGCATTTAATTATAACTAGGAAAATTCCCGTGATTCATAAAATATTTTAAAATTAATGATAATAATAAAATCAATTATATATATTAATATATATAATAAATAAAATATATTTACACATTAAGAATAAAACTAATCATTTATTAATAGAACTAAACGTAACGATGAGTATTACAACAATGGACTTAAATTCAATGATAATAGTAAATTTTTAATATTTTAAGGATAAATAGTAAAAACTTCTCCTGAACTATGACTCATTTATAATTACCCATCATGAATTTTGAAATTAGACAGAAAAAACTAAACTTTATAAAACTAACAAAAATACCCACTATGTTAACTTAATGTTGTTTATTTAATAGAATTTTTTTTGAAATAACACGTGACAGCATTTCATTAATCTAAATATTAAAAGATAAAATAAAAAGTTAATTAAAAAATTAAAAAATTAAAAATTAGAAAAAATTAATTGCTAGAAAAGTCAGTTAGGAAGTAAATTTGCAATAAAAAAATTGAAGATGTTCTTATCTAGAGTCGGGAGTGATGCGATCTTGTGTGTCTCCTGGTCAGGTGCAAAAATGATTATATGAACCGATTGAGAACTCTTACTTTAAATTATAAAAATTAAAATGTAAAAAATAAATTACAAAAATTAAAACGTAAAAATACAAAAATGATTGATTGAGAGCTTTTACTTTAAATGTGTTGATCAATAAATTAATATTTGTTTCAAATAAATAGCTATGTAAACATAAAATTCAGTTTATCTAATATAATATTAATATTTAATATGAATTTTGAATGAATAAAGTTAGCTTAAAAATTTAAATAACTCAAATACAAATTTAACATTTGAATTAATAAATTGAAATATTTAAAAATAATTTTTTTACTTAAGATGTATATATCATTAGCTAGAATTTTGAGTAGAATTAAAATTGTAAGATCCGGAAAAAATTCCTAATATAAAAATCAATTTTGGTGTAGCGTGCCGGACTCAGGGTTAGTCGAGTCGAGCCTCGAAATCGCCTCAAGTAGAAGGTATGACTCGACTAATGATGTATGAAGTTAAATTGGTTTAATGACTCTTTCTTTTTATGTATTTGTACATTAATTGAATTAAGATCGACTCGTGTTATGGATAGAGTCGGAACCTAAGTCGAACTCGGACGGAGTCGAGTCAATGTTAAGTTGTAAGGGAAATTAAGGCATGTTAGATGAGGGAATAAAATCGCTCATCATAGCTGTCGTGTGGCTCATCTAGGAGCCGCACAAAGCAGCGCATAGGGAGAGGGGGAGAAGGAGCAAGGAGGAGAGATCTTGGTCGATCCAGAGATTGCGTCGTTGCCGAAAGATTCGAGATCGCCAACGTCCTATCCTTCATCTTCCTCAAGCAAAGGTGAGTGGTTAACATGTTTTTGAAGGGAGACGGGTGGCCGACCCTATGGATCTTGAGATCAGATTTCTCTGCGAGTTGTTTTGCCGATCGACGTGTTCTTTCGTATTTGAACTTAATCGATTTGTGTACCTGCAAATTCGTATTTTCAAACCATGATTTTCTTGCTTCTATATGGGCTGGTCGAGTCGAGAAAAAAGGGAAAAGGTCATGCCGAAATTTTCCCCAATTTATAGATCGTTTTATGTTTGTTATATGTTGGATCTTTGTATTGATACTTGTGTTGTTGTCGCAACATGTTCACCTCCCTTAGAGGGCTCGGCCGAGCAGGATGTTACCTTGCTTGAGTCGGCCGAGCAATGGAGAGGGGTGGAAAACTCGGGGTTGTCGGATATATATGCTGGATTTCATGTTACGTCGTTTTGAATTCCTACTTACATGCTTAGTGTTAGGTTCAAATTATACTATATGATTATTGTCCATCTTGAGAATTGATAGCAACTGTAGATCTATGTTCTAACGATTATGGAAATGTTCTTACTAATGCATATATGGACATGATGGTTATGGTACATGTATCAAAGGAAATGTTTCATTGAATTTCAGATATCATGTTTAATTGTTGCTATGTTTATTACATGTTCCTTATTGGTTTAATCCATGAAATGTTTCATTAATTGTTTAAATTCTTTATTATTGAATCATGTGGCTATACATAGTATGTGACGTGAAGTAATTCATCTATAGCTTATATACTCTCCCGTTTTGTTATTGGGTATATTTTCAAGTTTATGACATGTATTTCACATTAGCAAGGATAGTATATAATGCTAGATGATTAACATGAAAAATTTGAGGTGTGTGCTATTTATGGAAACTCAAAGGTAGACTAGTTATGTTTTACACCTAAAAAATAATTAGCGAGCAATAGTACACGCATGTTTTGACCCGAAAGTAAAAGGGCTGAACATGGGCGGACGCCCGGGATCTTAAAGAAGGAAGGTCTAGGACACTTGCTTATGTGATGTGTTTGTCATGGTCTGCCGAGATGCCTGAGTAGTCGGAATGACGAATGCATGACTCGGTCAGTGATTGGTTCTTGAGATATCACCAGCGAGCCCGCTAGGTGTCAGACCCCAGTTGGGTGGGACTAGCTATCCCTACCCCAGACGGTGTCCGGAGACTAGTAGACCATCCTAGTCAATGGCCTGGGATTTCTTGACTTCATATTGATATGGTGTGGCCCGAGCGGCCAGTGTGATTCTACCTTGTATGGTAGGGCCAGGTATAGCCGAAATTCCTAGACCATAAGTAGGCCCTAAGGGCTAAATGCCAAGTGGCTTAATTAGGCCATTATGGCGAGTTTTGCTAATATATGGTCTATACAGAATGACCCATGGGGTCGGTAATCCTATCAAAAGTAACTTATCTCTCTGACTATATGCTATGCTGTCTTATATATTTATGCATGCCTAATTGAGGATTATGTGGAGGTTCAGAAGAACCGCTCAATGAGTCCCAAGTTGACTCACGGTTTGTTTCTTTTGTTTTCCAGAGCATGATCATTGAGTTGAGGCTTGTCGTCATGGTGCAGCTGGAGGGCAGACAGTGGTGCCAATCTCGTAGCGGCGTTCTTTAGTCATAGTCTAGTTGTTGTGTTGTCATTTTCCTACACTGACAGTTGTGGTTTTTAAAGCTTGTAATAAACTTTGAACTTGAGATGTTTCAGTTTGTGACGATGTTAGCTTTTCTTCTTTGGTTTTGAAAAATATATTTGTGAACTTTAAGAATTTAAATAAAATCTGCACTGTGATTTTGTTTATTCGATATGTTCTAGTTTTCTCGATGTTCAGTGTAGGTAGTAGGCTACAGGATAGTATGTAGACCCTGGTCGGTCACACGACCCTCAGTTGGAGTGTGACAAAAATAAATTCTTATATTGTGATTAATTGATGAATATTTTAATTTTTTTGTAAAATTAAAATATATTTTATGAATTATGATTGATTGGTCAATAATTTGATATTTGTTTTGTTTGAATATATATCAACTTTTGGAGACATCTGTAGTCACGTTTTTTTAAGTATAACTTATAGCAGGTAGGTGTCTGATATAGTATTATATTATTGAACTTAAAATTTTATATAATATATATTAATTTTAGATTTCATTTAATTTGAGGTTTTACATTTTTGTTGGAAATTGTAAAAATTAGAAATATCATTCATGAAAAATTAATAAATGAAAAAAAATAAGAAAATTAATAGTTGACAAATGATTAATCAAATTATAAAGTCATTTCAATATGTAATAAATAAAATATTATATTGTTAAATATTTATTTAAATTAATATAATTCAATACAAATAAAATTGAAAATGATGTAAAATGCAATAATAATTAAAACATATAAAAAAAGTAAAAAAGCAAAATAATTTCAGAACAAAAATAATAATAAAATATAATAAAATAAGAATAGAAATCTATAGAAAAGAAAATACTTAAAAAGCAGAAAAATAAAGAAAAAAAAACAAATATTTAAAAACAAAAAACAAAAGAATAAACAAAAATTATAATAAGAATAAAAATAAGTAAAAGGAACGAAATCAAAATAATTATAAAAAAAAGCAAAAAGAAGAAAAAGAGCAGTGCTATAGTGCGCTGCCCTTTTTTAACGTGTGCAGCATTGAGAGAGTGCTGCTCTCTCTCAGTGTTGCCATACGAAATTAAAAAAAAAAGAAAAAAAAAAAACGTAGAGAGCTACCGTACAGATCACGTACGTATAGTCCTCCTCCACTTCTAAAATTACTGTATACTAGCAAAGTGCTCGCGTGTTGCATCGGCTTACAAATAATTGTAGGCAAATTTGTGATTTTGGAAAAAAAATGATTTCATGATGGAGTCATAGTATGCATGTTTGTGAAGTAAATGGTTATAATTTGCGGTCATTGATAGTAAAGTAGAAATTTAAGTTCTCTAAAAAATAGTATAAACTATATTTATGTGTCTTAGAAGCAAGACAAGAACTTAAATTTGTGGATAAATGAAAGAGTGCAAGATGCTTGTAATACCTATGACAACACCCATCAATCATTTTAAATTGGTGTGCATGACAATTAAAAAAATAATTTCCGAATAGATAATACATTATGCATGTCGAAATAGGTAGTTGTGAGTCAAACAGATATATACACTTGTATTAAAGTGGATACCTGAAATATAAACACGATTGGATGACAAAGTCAGCAAGCTAACAAAAAAAGTCGTTGAAGATGTTAATTCAAAATATGAAAGAATTACAAACAACATTAAAACATTTACATTGGCTCAAAATGATTATAAGATGCAATTAGACAATCTTCATAATGTATACGACATTCTTGCTGCTTCCAGAGAGTGGAAGTAGGTGAATTGGTTGAATATGAGGCAAACAATACACTTGATTTTAGTTTTTACACAACGATGGAAACTTTGATAAGGAAAATATTGTTCTTGTGTTTGCAAATAATCTACTCGGCAACTTGTAGTTTTAGTTTTACCTGAGAGCTTGTGCAAATCATTTTTTGGTTGCATGTTCCTGTTTGGCGTGCGACAAATCTCTTTCTATTTCATCCGATCCCGAACTGGATGATTATAATTCAAAATTTATGATTAGTAAATGAATGAAATGCAATAAGTAAATGGCTAGAAAAAATTAAAATGAAGAATACTAACGTGATCTTTAATTTTTTGTTTGGGCTTTCTTCAGCAAATAACTACTTTTGCACTTGATGTAACTGCTTGAGTTCATCTGGAGATGTAAGAAGCAAGTCATGATGCGGCAACAACGCACTCTTCGATACATTTGGTCGTGTTTCTGATTGAGTAGTTGATGGGGCAAGCAATGCAAGAGTAGGTTGGCAGCTACCATGCTTGAGAATTGTTGTAGTAACTCTGAACTTTGGAGTGCTTGTTTGTGTGTTTTGAGCATTTGGAATTATATTAAATAGATGTGTTGTCCCAATGATAAGTGTAATTTTTTATGGTATTTTGTCGAGCCTTGTGTCAGACATTGCTAATAATTGTTTAATCGTCTCTCCAATCAAGTCTTGAACTACATTTTCTGCCAGTACAAACTGTGTAATTTATGTTTCATCTTGGATGATTGTTGAGAGTCAAAACCTACACGAATATATAAAGTTTAATGCTGGAAACGGCAAAACATATGCAAATTGTTTCGATAAAGTTGATAAAATAGTGCAAGTAGAAAAAATATAAGGATTGCAGAAGATGTTTGAATATATAATATCGAAAATACTATTTGAGCAGTGTTATATACGCAGAGGTTGGGTTTCTTTTCAAATTAGAAACGAAATTGTGCACATTACAATTTGAGCATCAATCTAATCGATTTGTAATTTTCTTTGCGTTAGATCAAGGTTAAACATGAGTATAATATGAGATACTCGTATAAACATCAAAAAATGCAAAGCAAAGTAAAGAAGTGAATAATTGATTGGATTCATCTCGAGAAATATTAACTGCACTAAAACCAATATGAAAAGTCCAGCGAGTGTTGACTGACAGTCAACTAAAAGCACAAATATGGTTGTATATTTCTAAATAGGATTCATGATCATATACTATCTTGTGCTGAGGTATAAATAGTGTAATATGAGAAAGGGGTAGGATCTTAGTCTATCAAGAATCACATATGCATAGTGCAAGCAAGAGATAGTTTATCTTTATATATACGATGAAAGGATTTATTATTCTAATAATATGTTATACGGACACATAAGTTCACCATGGCAGTACCATCTAGCCCAATAGGAGCTGCATTCCTTGGGAGACACAAAATTATGATGTGTGAGAGTAGCCATTTTTTCATGCAAAAAAAGCATTTAATGATGAGATAATTTATGTCATATGAAGTATTTGTTCCAATGATGAGCAAGCTTACCATGATGTCGGTGTTTGAGTTCATTTTTTACAATTTTCACCATTGCACCAATACCTATTTGCATAGTCTCGGAGTTCAGAGTGACATATGTCGTAGGAGTCATAGAACCACCCAGCCTTTTCGTCAATGTTCACTATTTTGACTTCACATGCAAATTTTTTGTTCTGTACAAAATATAATGCAATGACAAATAATTATTTGTCGGATTAGCCAATAGTATGTTTATTTAATTATGATACTTACAGAGTGTCGATGATATGTTGTATCTAGAAGTTGTGCAATTGTTAACCGAGGGGCTTGTTGGCTTGAAGAGATTTGTAATGTTTGAGAAGATGTTGAAGTTGCTAAGATCATTGATTGTGACTCGATCAAGAAACTATAATTAGTACATAATATAAATTGTCATGAGAGTCAAGGTTTCATATCATCTATTCTAAATAAGTAATTGAATGTGTAATGCAAAGTTTACTACGGGAAAGTATCGCAATATATCATGCTTTGTCAATAGATCGTAAAAAATTTACCTTTTAGACAATTTCTCAAATTTTGATAAATTATGATTAATTTTGATTAAAGACGCTGATGTTGTTGATAATATTGCGATGTCTGTAATAGAAAAAAAAAGAGAAAATCAAAAAAGTAGATATCAATTTTAAAATGGATGAGACCAATAGGCATATTTAACTACCTTGGTAGGAGAACTACACGATCATTCCAGCGAGTATAATAGTGATTGATTTATTGACATGAAAGTCATTAATTGTATCGACAAATTTGCCCCATAACGTAACATCGATTTCATTCATCCTACAATGAAATAGAGAGCAAGTATCGTTAAAAATGAAATAATTTGATTTTGTTTTCATTAGAGGAAGTGATTTGTAGATGCAAATGTTAGAGCATTATAAGAAATTGAAAAATCATGCAGTAAAATAAAATTGGAGAACGATCATGCCCATCAGCCATTATTTGTTGAAATATATTGCTAATCTATAAATTTATAAATGTGCATGGAGCAACGAGATCGAAGTTAGAGCAAGTAAAATATAGTGTAAATTAAGTGAACAACTCTTATATGACGTTTGTTGGTTCATGTTGCAGTTCTGATTAACATATTGAACATGTCGTGAAAATAAAACAACAAAAAAATACTGGGAAAAACGATGTAGATACATTAATGTATATATTAATAAAAATAATCAAGCATGCACCGCAATCATCAATAGAGTATAGTTTTTCTAACCAGCATTTTTTCTCCAAATGTAATCATTATAAATAAAACCAAAAGCATCACACTAATATGATATATGAGCTTAATAGAGACACCAAAATTATATTTAGAAGAGAAATATAAACCACATAAATAGTTGAGGAATGATGCACATAAATAGACAATTAATTACAATAATCTTAGCGAGGGGTTCCTCATAATTGGAGGAACAATAATATTTTATATTGTTTTCCCCCAAAAGTAAAAGTCTATGTTTTAATGCATGTGATGATTGCAAGGTCTTTTATATGACAAAAGAGTATAAACAAAAGAATAGAACAGTGATGTCATTCAATGCATTAAGATGATAGACTTTGATGGTAAGTAAAGAAAGAAAAGTTGTAAGGGATAAAATGACCTGTCACAAATGACTCTGACATTTCGACAAATTAATTCTCGTCCTTTCACATTGATTGTCCTCACTGGGCTTATAGATGCCACTTGGGCCACTACATCTGAGTGATAATGAAATGAGCGTTAAAGTATAAAAATAACCAAACATGTATACACACAAGTATGATATAATGAAAAAGTGTATATTGGTCTAATTATTAATCAAAATAAATAGACCCGTCAACATTTCATCATTGCCCTTTCTTGCTAAAACTATTTCAAAATTTGCAAATTCAAAGTATTGGTTGGGAATGTCAGGAGAACATTGGTCGTCCTGCACCAATTGCAATGTAGTATTTGGTGTAAAAATGAGCATCCAAGTGCTAGAGAGAGCATTGTATTTCTTCTTTGGAGGTGACACTATGAAGTTAAAAATGTCGTAAACGCGTCCTTCACATAGTTTGCTCATAAATGAGGTAGAATGTCTTTTGTTGACCGTAGCCTAGATCACATTTTGCTCAGAAGATGATGAATAGTTAGGGGAAATAATTGAAAGCATAAATAACAACAAAGCAAATGCAATTCTATAGCAAATTTATAATAGACTATAGGAAAGATAAAAAAATTCAACCATTTAGGTTTGTAATAGAAGAAGATCGATAAACTTTATTAGAAGAAGTTGACTCCATGATTTTTTTTTGCAATGGAAAAGTTTCATATGATTTATAAATTGTTCATTAACACAATATATGATACATGTTCATCAACTATAACACAATCCAAGCTAATTAAATCATCATTCTCAAACGGGTTTGTTAATTTCCAAAGTCTGACAACCCTTCCTTATATGAGTTGTTCTCCTATATCTGGGCACACTTTCGATATTGGTATTCTGGCCATTTCTTTGTGCTATACTTAAGATCTGATCAAAATATAAAAAAATGGCAATAAGTAAAACAACACTTCTTAATGATGGTGATCATAGTTCAATGATATTATGGAGTTTAATATTTATACTAATATTTCATGGCGGTGCTAGTTGGCCAAATAAAACACTCAAATGCAACAGTAACTAACAATGTAATTCATGCTCAAACATATCAATTCAGCAAATAAGATTTGATAAATGAATATCAATTTAGCAAAAAAGGTTTGATAAATGAAGAAAATAGTAATTGCAAGTGAAGTATTGTAAGGACAAGAACATACTAAAATAATTTTAGATGATTATGACACAATTAGATCATCAAAGATTGCCTTGAACACAATGTTTTTTGTGAAATCTTCAGTTTTCTTCTTGTTCGATCCTAGCAAAAGAATTTAGGCTACATCTTCTTGTAACTCGAGAAATGGCAACATATAGTTGACCATGTGTGAAAACTAGTTGATATAGGTAAATGCCAACATTGCGCAAACTTTGTCCTTGACTTTTATTTATCGTCAATGCAAATG
This sequence comes from Canna indica, assembly GCA_034359265.1. Taxonomy (NCBI): domain Eukaryota; kingdom Viridiplantae; phylum Streptophyta; class Magnoliopsida; order Zingiberales; family Cannaceae; genus Canna; species Canna indica. The sequence continues at coordinate 22,680,525 of CP136892.1, forward strand.
ATAAGTGTAATGGGAATTGTCGTCTTTTAAATATGAATGACCATTTTTTATCCTTGACAATGAAGATAATTCTGGGAAGCAATACACGTTCACCTATATTTGTTTCAGTCATAATTTTTGCTTGAATTAATTTGTGTGTCATTTGTGTGACAACTAATCTTGTACCATTGCAAAGCTATCACACCCCAAATCCGATATGACTGGCCAGGATACGCCATGTACCCCAAAGCCTAACCCAACTCAAAGAAAACAACAAAATCTAAACAATGGAAGATTTTTTTTTTTTTGACATCACGAACCAAACCAAACCAAAACTCAATATAAACACACTGAACAAGTTTATTAAAAAGGAGTTCAAATAAATAAATAAGACTCCCCAAATAAAAAAAAATGCGAAAACCACGACCCGAGTCAACATCACTCAACAACTCAAAGAGACACTAAAATGACTCAAGTATCCTCCTCGATCACGACATGTCACGAGACCCGCTGCCCTGCCGCCACCAGTCGCGCTACTGCACCTCGGTACCTTTTTTTATCTAACTCAGGTGCTGAAAAAAACAACATAAATGAGGGGTATGTCCAACTAGGACTTAGGGAGCAGATCAGTCCTCAATTCACCAAATCAATCATCATGCATAAAAACACAAATAACCGATATAAATAACATAACAACAACGTCATAAGAAATCGGCAATAATATATCCATATCTCTATGCATAAAATCAACATCCGCCAACAAGTATAAAATATCTTTAAAAATGACAAAACAAGCATCAGTAACACATCCGCTACCCTACTCATATCCACAACAATAAGTATAAGCATTCATCAATAAGTGTAAACATATCCCCAACGATAAATAGGATGAATACAACACCTCAATTATATGCATGCAATGCAACACCCCAATCATATACATGCTCTTCGGACCCGTCGGTCCCACATAGCCACATAGGGTAGGTAGAAGGGTGGCCGCTGAACTACCACCCAGCTCAGTGTTGTCTCTTTGGGGCATGCCCTCCCCTCACCGGCACTGGCTCTTCCGAGCTAGCCTGTTGGGGCATACGTACGTTCCCCTCACATGCTCGGGTCTCCGGACTATCTATTTGGGGTATGATCTCCCCTCACTAGCTGGACTTCCGGAATAACGTCAACGCTGCCTTTTTGGGGCATACCCTCCCCTCACCAGCGAGTCTTCCAGGAAATGCAACAAGCACATCAAAACACCACATACACAAGTATATAAGAATGAACAATATGTGCTATCAACAAGTAATAAAGGGTATGTCAAGTGGATACCTCATCCTCCACCTCCTCCTGCTATACATCACAATCACATACAAATATATATGTAGAAATAGTGCTCATAAATCATGAATGCTTAGCACAAATAAACAACCATAAAATAGAATTATAGCACGGTAAGAAAGGGTGCACGTGTATCATGAAAGCAGTGCAAAAAGAAACACCAACTATAAATCAATGAACTGGAACATGATAAAATGACTCGTCATAGAAATCACTGATCTAGGGTAAAATTCACCTCATTAACTACTATATCCATGAATCATCTTAGATCGAATCATAAAAATATATAAAATATGATTTTTCAGCCTGGCACGCAAAATGAGGCGACACCCGGCTATTGTTTTCAAAATCCAAAGGTCTGATGGCGAAATAAACCTCTCCAATGAATCTAGAACGTCGATTAGGTGAAAATTCATATATAATATGAATAATTTTGCTAACTTTAAGGCCTCCAAATAATTATTTTGAAAAATGAAAAAAATACCTTAATTTATTTAATAAATCACAGCCGTCTACTTAACATATTGCAATCTCAGCTTTACATCTAACTAGATGCAATCACAGCCCTCCATCTAACCAGATGCAATCACAGCTCTTCATCTATATGATGAAATCATAGCCTTACATCTAATCAGATGCAATCACAGCCCTCCATCTAACCAGATGCAATCACAGCTCTCCATCTACATAATGGAATCACAGTCTTTCATCTAACCAGATGCAATGACAGCCCTCTCTCTAACCAGATGCAATCACAACCCTCTATCTAACCTGATGCAATCTCAGCCTTCCATCTATCCAGATAAAATCTCAGCCTTACATCTAACATGATGCATCCACAGCCTTACATCTATCATGATGCAATCTCGTCCCTCCATCTACATGATGCAATCTAAGCCTTACATCTACACAAGATCCAATCCCAGCCCTTCATCTCAACCAATTCAATACAGCCCTTCATCTCACCCAAATTAATCCCAACCCTCCATTTCATCTCATCTCCCTTAGGTCATCTTCCCCACCTCCTCCTCTCCACCTGCCGCCGCTGGGCCGCCAGAGATGCTGGCGTCGACGCCGGCACCGACGTCAGCACCGACGTCGGCACCTCGCGTGGCAGCGATGCCACGCCGGGCGCCGCTGCCTCTGCGGTGCCTCCGCCGGCACCCACTGCCGTTGTAGTTCCTCGCCAAGCGCGGCCGGCGCCGATCGGCACAGTGAACAGAATGGGGTAAAAAAAAGAAGAAAAAGAAAATGGAAAAGAAATAATATTTTACTCCAAAAGGGTAAACAACATGATTCAATTAAGAAACGATCGATCCGACTTCCGATCCGATACAAGAAAATGCGTCAAAAATTGATGAAAATACCGAAACATGAGAACATCGACATAAATCAAGAATTGGAGAAAAGAAGACCTAAATCCACTCACCGGATGGAGAGAAAATGGAAGGAAAAGACGCACAGGATCTTCCCTCGATCGACACTGATGAACTCGCAAAAATTCGGCTCCGACGGCTCCTCCTCCTTGACGGTGCCCTCTCTCTCCTCTCTCCTTTACCTCGAGTGGCGTGCGGCTCAAAAGCCCTGGCTGCACACCCAGGGTCTAATTTATAGACACCAGTTGGTCCAAATGACGAAAATACCCCTACATAAGCTATCCAACTTAAATAGCCCATAACTCACCCGTTCTAACTCCGGTTCAAGATCTGATTGCACTGCTAAATTTGCCTCGAGACCCTCTATCTTCCTAGCATGCTAATTCATCGAGATAAGACAAATAAAATTTCCCTTAATTTTTCTGCATTAAATGTTTACTCGGATTTAATCCCAAAGTTTCCCGCCAATCCGCGCTAACTAGGGTCCACAATCCCCCACTCAAGAATAAAATATTACTATTAATATTTTGGGTATTACAAAAGCCAGGATGATTGGTTGATGTTTCTAAGTAGCATGACATGAGCGCCAATTTTTAATTCAAAGCGATGGTTAGGGACACCATTGAACTTTAACGAATTGACACTAATAGAATATATCACATCAGCCACGGGAATCACTGACGGCTGCCTCAGTCGTCAGAATAATTAGCTGCTTTACGATGGTCGTAGCGGTCATGGCTGATGTAACTAAATCAGCCGCGGCTCGCATACGCCCGCCTAGGGCCATCACTCATAGTTGATGGCGCGCACGCGGCGTGAAATAAGATAACTTATGAGACACGACTTAGCGGGGGCGCTAGAGCCGTTGGTGATATGAATAAGTCATTAGCCACGGGTAGAAGTGGTCGTCGCTTATAAATTAATGGCTCAAATGCAGCACGAAAATTAAAACACTCTTCATCGACGGCTGAGAGAGCCGTCGGTGATAATAAAATTATGAATCCACGGTTTTCGACGACTGATGAGCCGTCGGTGAAAATCTTTTTATTTGCGTTCGCGCCCGACCCTTCCTCTTTCCCCCGCTACCTTCCTTGTCCACTGCCGATGGAGTTGTCGCCGCCACCAATCATGTCCTCTGCACCGACTTCGTGTGTCGTCGAGTTCGCCGTCTAGCCACCGTCGACGGAGACGCCGCCCTCGCCCTCGCCGATCAAGCCCCAATCGATCTACACGCGCCGCGCACCGGCCCCAATCTCCCTTGTCGTCGTCCAGTAGTTTTTTTAGATTAATTAAATTTAATTAATTATGGTTAATATTAGATTAATTAGGGTTATTTGTTAATTAGATTCAATTAGAGTTAATTAGTTAGATTAGATTTAATTAGGGTTAATTAATTATATTAGATTTAATTTAATTATATTAGTTTTGTTAAAATCATCCACTTTGGACTCGTGCGTGTCGGAATCATCCACTTAATTTGGACTCGCGCAGGAATTGTCCACTTTGGACTTGCACGGAATCGTCCACTTTGGACTTGTGCCGGAATCGTCCACTTTGGACTCTCGCAAAATCGTCCACTTTGGACTCGCATGGAATCCTCCAATTTGGACTCGCACAGAATCGTCCAATTTGGACTCGTGCCAGAATCGTCCATTTTGGACTCACACCGAAATTGTCCACTTTGGACTCGTGCCGGAATCATCCACCTTGGACTCGAGCGTCGGAATCGTCCATGTACTTTGGACTCGCATGGAATAGTCTGTTGTGGACTCGCAACGACATCCACAAATTTAGAAAATAATCAAGATGAGTTGATACGTTTCACGTACTCATCGACGAGTCAAGTTTTAATTTTGCAAAACCTTAGATTCGTTCGGGGGTTGTATGTTCGTGTAAACGAAGTAAATGATCTTTTATACGACGTACCACCCTTGAATTATCTCTAATTGGATAATTTGATAACATAGTTATTTATATTGCACTTAGTTTATTTCTTTCAGTCATTATTCATTTTTAAATTTTGGCTTGTATCTCCCTTGTTCTACTTGGCCGGAGGACCAGACCACTTTTGTTGAGACTGCATGGGAGCGTGTTGCCCGTGATCGCTATAACGGGTTGCTTCTGTAGGCCCGTCAGACCATGATGAGACGGCTGGGGGCCACACAGATAGGGCAAACTCGGGGATACGCTCTTGAGTGGATTCATGGCCCTGTGTGGGACTAGCTCATTCAGCGGTGAGACACGCCTGAGTGGCAGGAGGTCTCTCGGACTGCGTCGAGAAACCGCATGTCCAGGGCGGACGGCACAGGGGCGCGCCACACTGGTGGCTCCATCTCTTTTGCGGTTCATGAGCGTCGTATGATATGTATAATTTAATTATTTTTAATTAAATTATATATTGTGTATAATGATACTAATATATTTATTTTCTAATGTAAGATGCGTGTGGCAGAGGACGGTGTTGAATGAAATCTTACACTAGAAGGGGGGGTTGAATAGTGTGTATCCTTTTTCTATTTGTTCAATTTTATTTTTGCTCAATTTTAACTTCAACCAAATGCAAGTGCAACTCAATAATGTTTGTTATCAAATATCAAACACAACATTAAGCAAACAAGCAAAGCAATGCTAACACGAGGAAATATAGTGGTTCGGCCAACCGCCTACTCCACTACCTTGGATCCACACCAAGGATTTTTAACCAACTACTTTATAGAACTTGTGTTTCTCTTTGAATACAACCGAGGACACGATTCTCACCTCTTTCAGAACTCCTCAAACCTATTCACCTAGGCAAAACACAATTCTACGAAGTATACCCCTAAGTGTTAACACTAGCACACCTAGCAAGCTATTACAAGTGTAAACAAGTTTAACAACACTTAAAATATAATGAAAAGAGCTAAGAAATGAAACCAAGAACCAATGCTCTTTTCCAAGCCTTCAAGCCTCCAACTCGCCAAGTCGTTGAGCTCGTATCGAAGCCCGAGTTGAGGAAGAATGGGTGCTTGAGAGAATGTTGATGGAAGAACCGAACGCAAGCAATCGTTCTCTAGAAGGCTCAAATCTCTCCTTTGAATGCTCAATTAAGTTTCTAAGAGGTATTAAAGGAGTTAGGTGAGGGGTATTTATAACCCCTCAACCGAATGGCTCTTCAACGGGCATTTTTTCGCCCGTTGGACGCCTTTCGGTCGCTTGTCGGTCGATCGTCGATCGATCGATCGATCGACCGCCCAGCGATCGCTGGCAATCTATGCTTTAACTGCTCTATTCGATCGATCGGAGGATCGACCAAATGAGTCATAATTTCATGATTATGTTCCTCTGCTATCCGGTCGACCGAAGCAGGCACTGCCAGTTTTTGGCCTCAGTCAGTTGATCGACCGGTCGACCAAAGTACCCTTCTACTATTTTTTACCCATCTTCGGTCAATTGACCGGTCGATCGAATTGGCTACTACCAATTTATTGTCTTGTTCGGTCGATCGACCGATCGATCGAACTCAGGCTGAGGCTTATTTTTTATTTATCTTTGTTACATGCTTTTTCATAGGTTTAGTTACCAAGTCTTAACTTGGATAACTTTACAATTAGGCTTGGGATGAGATCCTAGGGGTATATTACAAGATATCTACTCAATCTATACTCGAGCCTTTTCTTTCATTTCTTGACGATCTTTTCCTTTGTTTCTCTGAACGAAGTTCGCATGCTTATCACAACCTCAATCTGAACTCAAAGCTTCACACATAGATTAAATACTTATTTGTTATCATCAAAATGAAGATCGAAGCTTAAGGGGAACCCTTAAGCCAATAATCTCCCCCTTTTTGATGATGACAAAACATAACATAAAATTTTGAAGAAAATATATGCATATTCTTTATGAGTTTGAGTTCAGGCATACATGAGTTAAGGCATACACAATATATAACCCAACATATGCATACAAAATATATAACTCAACATATGCTCCCTCTATCAATGTGCATATCATTCTTGTAACTCCCCCTATCTATATGCATCATAAAAAAACAAATATGACCTTACTTTTTTCTTCCCCTTTTGACATCAATCAAAAATGGTAAGAATTAAGATACAATTAATGAGTTTCATCATGAAAACCAAGAAAATATAAAACCAAGTATCATCTACCACAATAGTCCTTCCTATTAATGTAAGCCTATAGAAGGCAAACATCAATAAGTCGCAAAGCCCCACTACAGAGCAATACATGAGTGTGATGATACTTTATAGAATGCTATTTTTAGAAAATATGTATGTTTTGAAACAAAACTTTTAACCACTTGGAAAAACATAAATTCCTAATTGCATTCTTAAATTTGTAAAGCATTCCTCATTCAAGGGTTTTGTAAATATATCGGAAAGTTGTTTGTTGGTGGCTACAAATTCTAATGATATATTTCCCTTCGTTATATTATCTCTAAGAAAATGGTGCCTTAGATCACTATGCTTAGTCCTAGAGTGTAAAATAGGATTTTTCGTTAAATTGATAGCACTAGTATTATCACAATGAATAGGTATGCAAGAATACTTAAGTCCATAATCTAAAAGAGTTTGTTTCATCCAAAGGACTTGTGCACAACAACTAGCCGCAGCGATGTATTCTATTTTGGTAGTTGAAAATGCAACTGAGTTTTGTTTCTTTGAGAACCAAGAGACAAGACTCACTCCTAGGAATTGACAACACCCACTAGTGCTTTTTCTATCTACTTTACACCCGGCAAAATCAGCGTCCGAAAAACCGATTATGTCAAAAGATGCATTACATGAATACCAAAGTCCTAAGTGAACCGTGCTCTTCAAATATCTCAATATGCGTTTGACCGCACTTAAGTGAGATATTTTAGGACAAGATTGAAACCCAGCACACGCACAAATACTAAACATGATATCAGGTCTACTTGCGGTTAAGTAAAGAAGACTACCAATCATGCTTCGATATCATTTTTCGTCTACTTGGACACCATCTTCATCTTTGTCAAGCTTGATGGATGTGCTCATTGGTGTAGAAGCTATCTTGGCTTCATTCATCCCAAATCTTTTGATGAGCTCCTTTGTGTACTTGGCTTGATTGATGAATATTCCTTTGTTGGTTTGCTTGATTTGGAGACCAAGCATGAAGGAAAGCTCTCCTATCATGCTCATCTCAAATTCATCTTGCATACACTTAGCAAACCACTCACTAAGAGTTTCATTAGTAGCACCAAAAATTATGTCATCAACATATATTTGAACTAATAAGGTGTCATTTTCATAACGTTTAATAAAAAGTGAAACATCGGCCTTTCCAAGATTAAAACCTTGTTCAATTAAAATATTTGAAAGCCTTTCATACCAAGCCCTAGGGGCTTGTTTTAAACCATATAATGCCTTTTAAAGTTTAAAAATATGGTTTGGAAACTCAAAACTTTCAAATACAGGGGGTTGTTCAACATATACTTCTTCATTGATAAAACCATTTTAAAAAGCACTTTTGACATCCATTTGAAAAAGTTTAAAGCCTTTAAAACTAGGATATGCCAAAAGTATTCGAATTGCTTCTAATCTAGCTACGGGAGCATAAGTTTCATTATAATCTATTCCTTCTTCTTGATTGTACCCTTGGGCCACTAACCTAGTTTTGTTTCTAATGACTAAAGCTCCTTCATTTAACTTGTTCCTAAACACCCATTTAGTTCCAATCACGGTTTGTCTGCTAGGTCTAGGTACTAAATCTCATACTTCATTTCTAACAAATTGGTTGAGTTCTTCTTGCATAGCTATTACCCAAAATTCATCTTTTATTGCTTCCTTAATATTCTTAGGCTCTACTTGAGATATAAATGCTACATATTGACAAATATCTTTGAGTTTAGAACGCGTTACCACTCCCGTTGATGGCTCTTCAATGACTTGATCCATTGGATGATCCCTTATCAACCGATATCCTTTGGGGGAGAGGCGGTAGAGCTTCTTCTTCATCATCTTCAACTTGAGGTAGAGTTGAGGATGGTGGTTCTTCATGTTGAGTTTCCTCATTGTCTTTATCCTCCACCTCTTTGTCATGAAATGTGAGTTGCTCAAGTTCTTCACCTATATACACAATCCTAACATTTCTAGAAGAATCATTAGTTTCATCAAATGTGACATGCATAGATTCTTCAACAATCATAGTTCTACAGTTATATACTCTATATGCTTTAGAGTTATTGGAGTAACCTAGGAAAATGCCTTCATCAGATTTGGAATCAAATTTTTCTAAATGCTCCTTAGTGTTTAAGATAAAACATTTGCATCCAAAAACATGAAAATATCCCACATTTTGGATTTTACCATTCTAGAGCTCAAAAGGTGTTTTCTTAATTTTAGGTCCCAATAAAACGCGATTAAGCACATAACAGATGTATTTATGGCTTCGGCCCAAAAATACTTAGGCAAATTGTTTTCACAAAGCATGATCTTAGCCATCTCTTGTAAGGTTCTATTCTTCCTCTCAACCACTCCATTTTGTTGAGGGGTCCTAGTGTAATACCCAGGTTTTCCTAATATAAAAATTTCGTGGTGCAGCCCATCGAGTCGGGAGCTAGCCGAGCAGAGTCGCTAGATCGCCACGAATAGCATGTACAATTAATTTAAATTATAGCCTAATGTTGGTAATTGGGTGGATGAGTATACTAGTTGACTCAAGTTGGGTTGAGATTGGGTTCGCGGGTCGAGTCGGGACTCGATTCCGGTTAGGTGGAGTCGGATGAGGAGACTTAAGTGAATAGATGGGGGTACTTTAGTCAAGAGATGAGGGGAATAAAACCCCTCACCCAAGCCTCTGTGCGGCTCAAGGAGAGAGTCGCACGTAGCCCAAGGAAGAGGAGGGAGATCGTGATCGGCGTCGACGCCGGTGAAATCGAAGCTCGTCTTCATCGAGCCCATCTTTTGATCCAATCGAGGTGAGTGGTTGGGTTTTTTGGAAGGGGAGGCGAGTGGCCGAACCTCGTAGGTTTTGAAATCGAGTTTTTATGTGAGTTTCTTGTCGATCGATGTGGTTTTCTCGCGCTTGGGTTTTAAATAATTCATCTACTGGTTTTCTCGCGCTTGGGTTTTAAATAATTCATCTACTTGTTGTCAGATCGTAGTTTTTTTGTGTTTTATGGGTTGGCTGAATAGAGAAAAAAGGGGAAAGGTTATGCCAAATTTTTTCCCAATTTCCTCGATCATCTTTTAACTCATGGATTTCTTTATTTTCATTAAATGATAGATCTCTAGATTAATGCTTAAGTTTGGTTGTCGCAAGCATGTTCATTCCCCCCCTAAAGGGCTCAGCCGAGCAAGTTGTTACCATGCTCAAGTCGGCCGAGCAAGGGAAAGGGTGGGATCATAATTTTGATCGAATTATTTATGCGAGATTTCATGTTTGGGTTATCTTGATTTATACTTACTTGTGTGGCGTGAGAATTTAATTATGAAATTTCCGCTCATCATAAAATTTGTTAGCAGCTTTAGAACTAGATCCTTATGTTTAAGGAAATATTCTTGCTAGTATTTACATGGATAGGATTGATATGGCATATAGATCAAAATAAATGTTCATAAATTCTCAGATATTATGCTCAATCATTACCATGTATACTGCTTGTTACTTATTGTTTTGCTTTTGAATTTATCCTCAAAAATTCGGCACTCATAGTATCTCCATTCTTGGCATACGTTGTTGATAATGGTAGTCCACGTATGCATCTAATAGGTATGTTCTAATAGTTTTAGAAAGAAAGGTTTCGGTACCTGGTTGTGACATTTAACTGAAGTCAAGGTACACTTACTAGGTTCTACACCTAGGGAAAATTAGCGGATATCAATATCCTAGAAGTGCGACTAGAGGGGGAGGGTCGGATATGGGCAATGCCTGGAAAGCAAAACATAGGGAAACTTACACAACCTGGTTCTGGTTGTGGTTGAGATGGTCTACTGAGGAGTGTCATTAGCCGAACGGCTACCACACGACTCAGCGGTTTATAGGGTCTTGAGATTACACCAGCGAGCCCGCTAGGTGTTAGACCCGAGTGGTGGAGGGTCTTGAGATTCTGTCAAGGGGCCACACTGATGGTAGACCCGAGTTGGGTGGGACTAGCTATCCCTAACCCGGAGGATTTCTGAGGCTAGTGGCCATCCTAGTCGACAGATCCGAACATGAATGTTCATTATGAGATGCCCATATGGGCTGGTTTTGGGTGGCCGACCGGCCTGGTTTTGTAGAGGGGAGCACCAAACCTTCCACACCTTTTAGGCCACTAGTGGCCGAGCTACAGTGGAATTATTAAGGGCCGAAGAGGCCGGTTTAGTTGTTCTTATGACTTGGCATAATGGCTAACTACTATGGTGTGATCAAACTATAATTCCTTATCTTTGTATATGCTGTCTTACCGAGGATTTAAGTAAAGGTTCGAAAGAATTGCTCACTGAGTTCCTCGCGAACTCACGGTTTATTTATTGTTGTTTTACAAAGCCCGACCAGTGAGGTACGGTTTGGTGGCATGGTGCGATTGGAGGGTAGACGTGGGTGCAGATCTCGTAGCTAGCAGCTCTATAGTCGTAGTCGTGTTTTAGTAGAGTCTTGTATATGCACTGAGTTGATTCAGTAAACATTAAGATGTCCTTTTTGCAAGCTTTCGAATGTTGTTTGAAAACTTGTTATATTTTCAAACTTGATTTGGTTAAACTATTTTTAAGCATCTAATAAAGTTTGGTACTATTCCTTCTTCAAGATTTCTATGTCAGTCTGTTGAATTTTATAAGTTGATGGTCAGTGCATAGGGGTAGGCTTCGGGGTACTGACACGTATCCTGGCCAGTCACGCGATCTTGAGTCGGGGCGTGACACCTAGGGGAAGAAAAGTTATGTTCAATACCCAAATGATCACAAAATTCGGAAAAAAATTTATTTTTAAATTCTCCTCCATTATCACTTCTAATTTTCAGAATTAAAACTCATTTCTCATTTGTAACTTTCTTAGTAAAATTTTTGAAAAAATCAAAAGTTTTATTTTTCTTAGCTAAAAAGAAAACTCATGTAAATCTAGAAAAATCATCAACTAAAACATAGCAATATAGTTTTCCACCTAGACTAGCTACATCACATGGACTAAAAAGATCCATGTGCACAAGCTCAAGAGTTCTAGATGTGCTTACTTGATTAATGCAATGAAATGAAGATTTAACTTGCTTGCCTAGTTGACATGCATCACAAAGTTTGTCTTTTTCAAATTTTATCTTGGGTAATCCTTTAACTAGTTCTTTCTTAGATATTTCTTGGATGAGGCTCATGCTAGCATATCCTAGCCTTCTATGCCACAACCAAGAATCATTTTCCATGGAAACCAAGCATCTAACATGGGGATTAGGCAAGATATTTAAACCTAGTTATGTTTTAACCCATCAACTAGTAAAATATTTTTAATGCATGGGTAAGAAAGTATACCTATATCACCAATGCCAACAATCTTACCTTTGGCATTGTCTTCAAATGTTACATGTCCACCATCTTTGCTTGATAGGGTTGCAAATAAGTTGATATCACCCATCATGTACTTTGAGCAACCACTATCCAATATCCAAGTGCTTCTATTTGCTTGAGGATGCTTCTCCATCTACAAAAGGATAAGAAACTATTTTAGGTACCCAAATTTTTTTGGGTCCTTGAGTGTTAGTCATTTTAGGAACCCAAGTAAATCTAGCATGTGGGTTCCTCCTTAATGCACAATCTTTAGCCATATGACCAAATATGCCACATGAAAAATAACTTTCATTAGTTTTTCTTCTTTTGTGTGTGTGAGCATGGAAGTGTGATGATTTTTTTATATGGACAACCTTAGGCATGACATTTTGTAGTGTTGTCATTTTCTCATTTAGCATGCAAAGTTCCATTTTTAATGTTAGCATGCTATCATTCAAGTGCTTTACTTGATCACTTAAGTACTTATTTTCATCTTCCAATTTTTTGTTGTCATATTCTAAGTCTTTCGTAGCTTTATCTAGGGCATGTTTCTCTTCCTTAAGGGTATCTACTTCTTTCCTTAAAGCATTGCATGAGAGTAGTAAACTATCATTTTCAAGCTCTAAAGATTTATTGTCCTTTTTAAGCTCTTTAATTTTTCTCCTAATAGCATTAAATTCATCATGTATTTGATCAAATTCATTTTCTAGTTCTTCTTGAGTAAAAGAAAGCTCACCAAATGTAAATCTTACCTCATGGTCATTTGCCATCAAGCAAAGGTTTGCCTTTTCATTCTTGGAGTCTTCTTCACTCGATGAAGCCTCGCTTTCATCCCACGAAGCCATCATTGCCTTCTTCTTCTTCTTGTACTTGTCTCTTTTGTGAGGGTTGGAGGTGGAAGCGATTTTGAGAAGTGGGCAATCCTTCCTTAGATGCCCGGTCTTGTTGCAATTGTAGCATGTGTAGTCTCCTCTTCCCCTTCTCATGCCTCCTCTCATGAAGGTCATGAATCTTCTTGCCAACATCGTCATTTCCTCAAAGTCATCCGTCTCTTCCTCGGATGATGAGGATTCTTCTACTCGGTGTGATGCTTTTAAGGCAATGGTTTTGCCTTTGGGGGCATCTTATATCCTTCGCTTCTATGATTGTGATGACCTTGGGCTCCCAAGCTTTTCGAAGAGAACGAAGGAGCTTCCTTACCTTCTCCTCTTCCCTTATTTCTCTACTAAGGTTAGTTAAGCCATTTGTAATATTTTGAAAACGAGCATACATGGCATCAATAGATTCATGCGATAACATTTTAAATATTTCATAATCATGCATGAGTAGGTTTATCTTAGATTCCTTTACTTATGAAGTCCCTTCATGTGTAGTCTCTAGGACCTTCCATAGTTCATATGCAGACTTACAAGTAGAGATTCTATTGAACTCACTAATTGATAGGCCACAATATAATGCATTGACGGCCTTTGCATTTGCATTAAAGAGTTTAATCTCTTCTTGGTCCCACTCATCTATGTCCTTAGTAGGTTGCTTATACTCTACTTGTATCATCCTCCATACATCCATGCCTAGTGATTGTAGGAAGACATTCATACAAATCTTTCGGTAGGCATAGTTGTTTCCATCGAATAGTGGTGGAGTATGAGTAGGGACCCTTGAGCTAGTTGGATTTCACTAGACATCTTAATTTGTAGGGAAGATGGTTAAATCTAATCCTACGACCTTGCTCTGATACCAATTGTTGAATGAAATCTCACACTAGAAGGGGGGGTTAAATAGTGTGTATCCTTTTTCTATTTGTTCAATTTTATTTTTGCTCAATTTTAACTTCAACCAAATGCAAGTGCAACTCGATAATGTTTGTTATCAAATATCAAACACAACAATAAGCAAACAAGCAAAGCAATGCTAACACGAGGAAATATAGTGGTTCGGCCAACCGCGCGCCTACTCCACTACCTTGGCTCCACACCAAGGATTTCTAATCAACTACTTTATAGAACTTGTGTTTCCCTTTGAATACAACAAAGGATACGATTCTCACATCTTTGAGAACTCCCCAAACCTATTCCTAGGCAAAACACAATTCTACAAAGTATACCCCTAAGTGTTTACACTAGCACACCTAGCAAGCTATTACAAGTGAAAACAAGTTTAAACAACACTTAAAATACAATGAAAAGAGCTAAGAAATGAAACCAAGAACCAATGTTCTTTTCCAAGCCTTCAAGCCTCCAACTCGCCAAGTTGTTAAGCTTGAATCGAAGCTTGAGTTGAGGAAGAATGGGAGCTTGAGAGAATGTTGATGGAAGAACCGAGCACAAGCAATCGATCTAAGAGGTATTAAAGGAGTTAGGTGAGGAGTATTTATAACCCCTCAACCGAACGGTTCTTCAACGGGCATTTTTTTGCCCGTTGGACGCCGTTCGGTCGCTTGTCGGTCGATCAATCGACCACCCATCGACCACTGGCAATCTGTGCTTTAACCACTTTGTTCGGTCGACCGGAGGGTTGATCGAATGAGTCATGATTCTGTGATTCTATTCCTTTTCTATCCGATCGACCGAAGCAGGCACTGCCAGTTTTTGGCCTCGGTCGGTCGATCGACCGGTCGACCAAAGTAGCCTTCTGCCATTTTTTACACATCTTCGGTCGACCGAATTGGCTACTACCAATTTATTGCCTTGTTCGGTCGACCAAACTCAAGCTGAGGCTGATTTTTTCTTTATCTTTGTTACATGCTTTTTCATAGGTTTAGTTACCAAGTCTTAACTTGGATAACTTTACAATTAGGCTTGGGATGAGATCCTAGGGGTATATTACAAGATATTTATTCAATCTATACGCAGCCTTTTCTTTGACGTTCTTTTATTTCATTTATTGTCGATCTTTTCCTTCATTTCTCTGAACGAAGTTCACATGCTTGTCGCAACCTCAACCTAAACTCAAAACTTCACACATAGATTAAATACTTGTTTGTTATCATCAAAATGAAGATCGAATGTTAAGGGGAACCCTTAAGCCAACAGACGGCACCGTCCAACGCCCGTCGATGATGGAGGTGTTTGAGCGCACCCATCGTCGTCGACGAGGAGCGGGGGACTACGTTGATAGCAGAGCCTCCATCATAATAGTAAGTGTTCATATATGTCTATTTGAATTACATAATTTTTATTTATAGTTTATATATATTTAAAATATAAACACATGTAGGAAACTTACACGAGGACTGTGATCGAGCGTGGAGGCACACTGGAGGAGTTCGACGCAGGAGCTTGGGTGGAGGTCGCAGGTGGATGGGAGCACGGCCGTATTTATGGCTTTGCAAACAATGGTCATGCACACGCCGTGCTCGAGACACTTGGGGCACCGACCCCTCTTGCTGCGAGTGAGCGGCCCTCGACATCCTGAGCGTAGGACTAGAGCCGGATAGCGGCCTTGGAGTCAAAGCTCACCCAGCAGAGACAGATGATGGAGGAGCAGAGGCTGCGATGGAGGAGCAGAGACTGATGAATGAAGAGTTGAGACAGGCGATATATGCAGAACATGCAGTCACTCATCACTCAAATTGCATTTCACTCTGACCTTCTACCGATGATGTCGCAGCTGTCGTCCTCTTTGACCCAGTCGACGCTCCCGACCCAGCCGCTGTCGACTCCACCGCAGCCATGAGATTTTGATTTATTGTATTTTATTTATATTTTGATACTTGTTTGTATACAGATAGTTGTTCATATACTTATGGTTGTATATATATGATATTTTAATAATTGTTTGCCTCCGGTTTGAGGCTTAGATTGATGATATTTATGTAAAACTTGTATATTTGATTTCAAATGCATGTGTATGATGTTTTTTTTATTATAATCTGTTATTGAAAATAGATTGTAATCTATAAATATTATTATATACAGGAATTTATAAAAATTTTATTTTTTTCAGTTACATGATATACCTTCAGTCACGGCTTATCCACGGTCGACCATTACTACGTCGTGGCTGAAAGCTTATCATAAATGGCTGATGGTCTGGGCAACACCAAATATCACAATTGCTAATAGTATCACCGACGGCCTTGGGCCGTGGCTAATGTATTGGTATCAGTGACAACCATCTACTATCGTCACTAATGTGTTTAAATCAGCGACAGCGCCCGCGGCTGTCGCTGATGATTACTTGTGATAGTTGAGAGAAGTCGTCACAACTTATCTATGATGCACACATCAATGACGGTGTTTTGCCACGGCTAACGCTGTCCGTGATAGTTATCACCGACGGTTCAGCCATGGCTTCAGCCATCGGTGATGACGACAGTTCTAGTAGTGTGAGAAATTCGAGCAGATATAAGTTTTCATGATCCAAGACAACTCCTATCGAGTTGCAAATTGAATCAAAATTATAGAATGTGGATGCTTGGCCCGACAATAATTCTAAGGCTTGTTCATTTATGATGTCAACTACATCATTTGCTGGAGCAATGATAGCTCATTCATTAAAGTAATTGATATTTCTATACTGATTGCACATATCTTCATATATTGCAAGAATGATAGATTTGATTGGATCATCATAATTTGGAAGTAGCAAACCACTTGGGATTTTTATCCATTGTTCGTCAAGGGAATTAAGAGTTGTGCCACAGTTTGGAGAACCATCACCCACACTCAAAATCCACAATGCAAATTGTGCAATTTCTTGTCTTTCAATCTCTGTTATTCCTATTCGTTGCAATCTCATATTGGTTTCCAATTTGAAGAGATGACACTGTTTTCAGAAAGGAGATTTTGTAATGCAAGCATCAATTGTATCAGACTTAGTGCCATTTTCAACAATAGGTAAGATTTGACCGAAATCGCAGGCCAATATCAGTGTTTTCCCTCCAAATAGCTTGTCTTTTGCCGAAGAATCTTTTGAAGACATTAAGTCTTGTAGAGTTCGACTAAGTGCTTCAAAACAGTACCGATGATTCATCGGTGCCTCATCCCAAACAATCAGTGCCATTGTTTGAATGAGCTCAGCCAATTGAGTTTTTTGTTTGATTTGACATGTTGAATTGCTATCAATGTTTAGAGGAATTTTAAACCTTGAGTGAGCAGTTCGTCCTCCTGGCAAAAGTAATGATGCAATTCCAGATGATGCAACTGCTAATACTATTAAACCTTTGCTTCTGATGCCAGAGATTATAGTAGTCCAGAGGTGAGTCTTTCTAGTTCCTCCATGGCCATAAACAAAGAAAAATTTACTCGAATTTGTCATTACACTATCAACGACGGCATCATGGGTTTCTTTTTGTTCAACATTGAGTGTTGATAGCAAGTTTAAATACTGTTGTTCTAATTGAACAACATTGTAGTCAAGCTCTTCTGTAAGTAGTCAATTTTGAAAGTGAGGAATGACACTGATTCAAGTGTTGGCATTTCAAAAGCAGAGAGTGTTGTCGAGCAATTACTCAAAAGCTTTTCTAATTCTATTAATGTATAATTCTTGAGTTGCATTTCTGGAGGTTCAAAAGAAAATAGACACAGAGCTTCTTTGATTTTGTAACTTATGTCTTTTAACATAAATTTCCAAAAGTAATTCCATAATGCCAAGGGATTGGAAACATTGCAGAAGACAATTAGTGTGACAAGCAATTGTCTCAATTGAGAAGGTGAAGCCCATATAGTTGTTTCTTTCATTGTGAGCTGCCATTCTTTGTCACTACCCAAAATACCAAGTGCATCACATGCTTCTCTAAAAGTTTTGTGGCAATTATTATCAATTATTCGTATACTTTCAAAGCATGTCACACCTTTGACAATATTCAACAGCATTCGCAAGTAAAAAATCTCTCCAGCCGATGGATGAATGTACATAATCCTGCCAATTACTTTGCCTTTTTTCCTTATTTTCCACATTTTGTCTCGTTGGTTCCAAACCCATTTTGTAGGAAATTCAGCATAAGTCAATGTCCTAGCTTCTAGATTGGTTTGATTACATATGAATCATTCAATGAGGGTAGTTTTTGTAATTCCTGGCCTTTGTAATGTTTTCCTGATCGTTTGATTTTCAGAAAATGTAATGACTTGCTGATTAGGCAAATGCACGGTTAATCTTTCAACCGACGGGTCCCTAGATTGTAAGTCATATCCATATATCCTCCATGTCGACTCATATGCTGTCAGAAATCGACAATCAAGATATACTTTAATTTCATCATATAAAATTTGTCCTCCTTGATTACTTTGCTGCATAATCGAGCCGAAGTTTTCAATTGTTGCTCGAATTCTATCGTGCCCTTTGTTGATGTACTTAAAAAAATACTTAATTCTTTGACTCTTATTGTATAGCACAACGTTGATATGAGCCTGGTATTTGACTATGAGATCAACATTGTGCGGCACTATGGATCAGTTGTCAAGTTCAAACCCATGGCTAATAAGCGTTCTTCCACCATCATTTGGATGTCTTCTTTGGTACAAAGCAAAGCCATGTTTATTGATTTTTATTTTATTCTGGTATTCTTTTAGGTAATGCTTGCTGCATGCACCATTTTTCATACACGGAGCTGTCATGTTCATTTGGCCACATGGTCCATGCACCATAAATTGCATAACAGATTTATATCCAATAGGATCAAGCTCAGCATCTGATATCTGAGCACTAATAATCTTGTCAATATCAGACATAAGAATATCTTTTAGTGAGTGTCAAAACCAAACCAAGATGTGGGCATGCGGGAGGCCTCTTTTTTGAAATTCAATTGTGTGCATAACTATCAAAGAAGACAAACAGTGGTCATTGTTATTATATGAATATAAAATGAAATTTGTTATAATAATAAATTCGAATATAATATATAGAAGATGAAAAATAATTCAACATAAAACAACATTTGAGTATAATTATCATGTCCAAGTAATTATAAAAGCCAAAATACATGAACGCATGATTGAATATACAAAGAAAATTGAGAAATGTTTGCCAAAAAAAGAACCATGCATGATGAATTGAATTAACTTTCCATGTTAATTACTAAATGGATTAAAATCAATTCTAAATTGTAAAATGGCTCGCCATTATGAAATATGCAAAGTGCATTTGCTCGACCATGCATTGCTATGTGCATACATCATAAAACATATCATGGAAGTTAATCTGATGGGCATATTACGCATACACGTCATGTTTCAGACATGTTTAGCCGCAAGGGATGGATGATCATAAATATCATACCATTACTTAATGTAACATTAAAAAAAAAAAAGCTCGTGGCATTAGAGGTTGTGTTCGAGTGAAGCTACAAAGTTTGCTATATGGATTGATATAAAGCAACTTATGTAGACCGGCAATTATAACAAAATTTACTAACATGAAGAAATTATCACCCAAGGAAGCTTAAATTGTTATAGACATGAACTACAAATATAAAAGTTTAGCAAGCACCATTTTTTTTCATCAAACGTAAAAGATGGAGGGAAACGAAAAATATATCTTGTTAAACCAATCAAATAAGTGCACCAAAGAAACAATGAATGCGAATGCTTTACAATTATGAACGACAAATATAAAACATGAGAAAATATTCATTTGATTGCATTTTATCAAAATTGCACGTGCTTAGATAAAAAGTGAGTTTCATTGCATTTCTTTTTGTAGATGTATTAAACAAAGAATGTGTTAATAAGTCAAGAGTTGCACAAATATCTGATGTGTATTAAATAAAGAATGTGTTAATAAGTCAAGAGTTGCACAAATATCTGATAGGAATTTAATCATAATTGTTAGATGATGTAATCATTAAAAATATATATATATAAAGAAATTATTGTGCAAGAAAAAAATCCAAATCTAATAATAAAGTAAGCATAATTATAATGCAATATGGCTGGAAAAGAACGGAGATAAAAACAAGTGCCAAAAAAAAAATGTTTTAAACAGAATGACTATATTTTCACATTAAGTATATTTATGTAGAATTTATAAAAAAAAATACAAAATTAAGTTTGTGTGTGAACACACAGTGCCAACAGTCAATTAAATAGATCAATTATTAAGAAAAGAATCCTCCAAAATATCATCACATAGAACAATAATATGTCTTTATTTAACAATTAACAATGACACTAAGTTGGTTCGATGCAGAAGTTGAGACATAGTACAAATTATAAATTTACAGTTAAGAAAATGACAAAACTTGTATATCGTGCTCAATACAAATTTAAAATAAGCTGAAAGCAAAATTTGCATAATTTTGTTGAACGCTTTTAGATATGCATAATAAATGATAAATGATTAGCATTTCGAAGAATGAATAACAAAAATAAGCATAAGAAATAAAGTCATCTATTTATAATTTCATGATAACACAACAAACATGTCCACACCTGTCTCAACTTGTTTGAAGATTGTATAATGATTTATGTTGCAGTTAAGAAAGAAGCAATGCATAATATAATAAAATAAATACTGGAAAGAAATGACAACATATTTTAAGGATGATTACCATAAAGAAATATATCATGATAGCATAATTTTGCAAATACAACAAATGAACAACATGCAGGAGAGCAATATGTAGCAGCTTTTGTTTGTCCAAAATGACATTTCTTTACTATGTCAGCCAATAAATATTCTAATTTTATTTTGAAAAGCCTAACAATGATATTTGATCTTTCATTTGGCTTGTGTAGGAAATGAAGA
Source organism: Canna indica (assembly GCA_034359265.1). Taxonomy (NCBI): domain Eukaryota; kingdom Viridiplantae; phylum Streptophyta; class Magnoliopsida; order Zingiberales; family Cannaceae; genus Canna; species Canna indica. Next base: position 22,701,379 of record CP136892.1, read on the forward strand.
GAGAGCAATTTGAATCTCAGGCCATTTAGCATTGCAAGTAAATGTGATAAATAGGTTAGGGGGATCATATGTTTTGCAAATTGTCATTGCAATCTGATAATGTTGAACCATGTGCCTAGGCTCTGATGTGAATATTGCAGGCAAAATTATTCTCTTTCCTACAGAGTTGGCCATGACATCTTCTTGAGCTATTGCATCTCTCAAGCTTTGGAGTACATCAGATCTAATATCTTTTTGATTTTTGTAAATCCACCTCAATCAGGAGGATTCAATGGTTGTGTATGCATCAACTATGTACTGTTGGAACAGACGCCCACCTCTAAGGAGTGTTTTTCCATCTGTATGTCTTTGTTGTAGGCGATACGAAAAAAATTCTTTCAAAGTCAACTTTTGCCTTTTTGTAATAGATGAATTATTAGTACTATGGTATGAAATGTTCAAATGGTAGCCATCTTCTCCGTATGGAAATAGAAGAGGATATTGCATAGCCATATACAATGGATGAAGCTTGCTAATTCTTGACAAAGAATGATCCCTATGTTGCACAATAATGTCCCAAGTGTCATTTGTTTCGGGTGTTTCATCAACAATTAGTGCAACAATCTCAGAGGCAGTTGGAGCACAATAAGAAAGATCATCCTGTTGTTTAGCGCCTATGAGCCTTAATCGAAATTCTCTCCGCGAGATTTTCTTGGTATTTTTCTCTAGTCATCCTAAATAATTTGACAATGACATTAATTTTATCAAACATTTTCATGAGATTCCTTATTATTTATTTATGCATTGCAGTCAAATCAAGGTTTCCACCAAGAGAAGATACTCGATTTTGAATTTCATGCTCAGTGTCATATATGTACAACTGCGCAAATTTTGGAGCATTATCATCCTGCGGTAGCAAACTCCCTAATCGGTGATAATTCTGTCTGCTGATTTTAAACACATAGGGCTCTTTCTTTGTATTAATAGAATTGTCAATCTTGGCACCTATTGAAGTGAATTGAAATATCGAGTTAAAAGCTTTTATATTTTGTCGAAATATTTTCCCAATTTTTCTTGATCTAGTACCAAGTAAAAAGTTTAGGTACCTTGACGTCTTCTTGAGTGGCGCCAAATTGATTTTTTCTTGTTTACAATATATTGAAAATATCAACTATTTTTTCATTGATATCTTTTTCAAGCACTCACTTTCTCACATTCGTGCATCACAATAAGAACACTTTTTTGTTGGCCCTCCGAGATCCAACGGAACAAAGTCGTTCCTAAAAGTTGAATAATATAGTATAAGGGCACATGAAATTAATAATTTTCTCCAACGTATTTTTTTATAGATGTCCTATAACAGATAAATAAACAATATAGAATTTGATTACTTCATTTTCGAAATAAAAAAAAAAAAGGAAAAAAAGGCTAAGGCATAATAAACCCAAAAAGGAGCGCAATAATCAAAGAGTCACTCATTTCAATGTCAGCTTGCACGCGAATAACAAATAAAGTGAAATGGAAAATAAATACAAATCCACATACATTATTATATGATAAATTAATAAAGACAAGATAGATTGTAATATGATAGAATACTTCACTAATCAATATTTATAAATTATAATTTTATCAATCATTTCAACTGTGTAAGGGAATTAGCACAATGACATATAAATTTATTAGAAATATAATGACAAAATGTATAAGCATCACACAAATATGTACAACCAACACAAATGAATAACCATAAATACATAGTAATATTGCAAGATAAACTATAGTTTAAATAGCAAAATCAAAACGAATGAGATTGAGCAATTGAAGTTAAAAGATCAATGACTAAGGTTGCAAAACTTTTTTGAATGTTAATGAAAAAATATTAAATCCTTCGCATACACGTTTGTGGCAAGTATACAAATATTTTTACTCATTTATCAAATGATAAGAGAACTATTCAGGAAATCAAAAATATAAAATTGAATTTGTTGATGACAATTAGCGAAGGAAAATGATAAAATAAATGCGTGCATAGATGTCATGCAATCAAAGATAAAAGTATTTCCACAAATTTAAAAAAAAAGATGAATACTTCGATGGCGATCAACCGCAAAGAGATGAGGTGGATGCTCATAATTAGTAAAAGCCTGACAATTAATTAAACTTTGCGTCTCATCATGACCTGTAATTAAAGACAGACATTCGATAGACATGGATATAAAGGAAAATTGTTGTCATAGTTTTGGCACATTAAAAAAATCAAAACAATTCAATATTAAATATGCATAATGAAGAATCAAAGTGCAAATAGAAAACCAAATGATCGAATAACTATAGAGCCTCATTTCTGAACTTGAGGTATATTCTATACATTTTCAGGGTTAGTAAAAGATTATATGAAATAAAATATTCAAAAGGACGATACATAACATTATAATCCAATATAAGCGCAAAATAATATCAAAATATATTATACATGGTGAGCAAAAAAGGCACATTAGATCAATCAATAATAAGGAATAGAAAGTATTGTATGAATAATGAGTAATATTTTTAAATATGCATAAGAGAAGAGTTATTTGTTTTTTGCATCATCGAAACGGTAAACGAAATCTGCATAATCGTTTCATAAGGGGAAAATAATAGTAACACTACACATAATTAATTTAAATATATACACTATAAATTTCATGATAAATCAATGGAATTAGAATATATCGTGATCACATAAAAATGTTTCAAACTTTGAAAGTAATTATTTAAGAGTGTTAGCCAATAAGACTTCAAAAAATGTACACAAACTAAAGGAATGAATTGTAATTCATCAAAATTACTTGCAGATGAAGAAGACATAAAGTAAGAAAAATAAGAAAAACACATATAACCTGAATTTGCAGCAGCGCCTCTACTATCATCCATCAACGAACAGTTGTGATTCGAAGCAAGAGATTCAATTGTCGAAGACGAAGAGCCATCACCTACATTAGATTTTTTTCTACGCACTGCTATATAAATACGATTTATTGTCCGCCTTCACCAAGCATCACAAAAGATATGTTTTTTCGTAGATGATAGCTAATTGATATTACCATCGATGTCAACAATTGAGCGGAAAAAATATGGACATAGTAATTTGAGCTCTTAGACTTGAGTCCAACACGAGGGACACCGACATTATTTGTGTTTAATAATCGATCATTAGGAGCCGTCGGCGAAGCACAAGGAAAATAAAAATTACCATTTTGGGAAAATGCACAATTGTCATCTATAAACTTGTTTTTTTATTTTTTATCATGAAAAATATGTTCTCTTTTCCTCAATTTTTTTTCCTAACTGAACGGATGGAATCAAATTCGACGTTTGACCTCATTCTTTTTTTAGATAGATGTGGTCTTATTCCCAGTGAACGCTCTTTCATAATAGGTTTTCGTCATGCTCTATTATCTCGTGCGACATCAACATTGGGATGATCAAACTAATATTTGAGATAAAAAGAAGGGAGCCCGTGCACCATGATAGCCCTGTGCATTGCGAACTAAGATCGCCTGACAATTTATTTCTCGATCTTTCGATATACTTTCAAATTTAGCAAGAGTTCATCTTTTCATAATAATAGTTAGAAATACATGTATTGAGCATGCATATACAATAAAATAATAAAATATATATATTGACAAACGACGTATTATCTGAAGCAATAAAATAATATAATAAATGAATATCTTTTTTAAAAAAAGAAAGAATAGTATGCAACCAATATAATCTATATACAACGTAAGCTAAATATTACCAAATGACTAAATACGTTCAATGAGAAAATTATATAGAAGCAAAAAACCTAATGCAAAGTAAGAAGATCCCGCACGTAATTTGTCTAAAGAATTCTAATATTTAAATAAGAACATTAGTAATATATTAAAGATTGATAAAATAATAATAATAATAATAATAAAAATAATAAGCCACAAAGTCTATTAAAACAGTAGCATAATGCATTAATATAAATTCAAACTTGCACGCTCTAGAAAAAGAAGAGATTGTAAATGTTTGCAGGGAAAAAAAAAAAAAACTTGCGTCTGTCAAAGTAAAAAGAGCAGTATCGTTTACTCCGCCTAGCAACGGCCACATGGCAGTGGAAGCAACTGGGATCGGAAGCAAACTGTGAAAAAGAAAAAGAAATGGTAAAAAAGAAAAGAAAAAAAAGCAACACATTCGCTTAGCAACTGCCATGCGGCAACGAAAGCAACTGGCGAAAAAAGAATGTGAAAAGAAAAAAGAAAAAAGCAACACATATGTTACTGCCATGTGGCAGCGCAAGCAACAGGGAGATGAAAAGTCATGTCTTCACAGTGATAGGAGACAAATTGAAAAAGAAAGCAAAGTACAGCTTGCCTGCACAATGACAAAAAGCAAGTTGTAAATAAAATAAAATAAAGATAAACTATCTTTTTATTATTAAGAGAAAAATATAAAAAGATGCACTGTGCTGCTGTGATTTTTTAAAGCAAGACTTCAGTGATGTCACTTTTAAAATAACGGAGAAGCAACTTCTCATTGAGTCATTGTTGGCTTGTTGCTGTTTAAAGAAAATATTAAAATATTATAGTGCTACAGTACTACTGCAGCGCTATTTTTTATATTTTTTTAGAAAGAAGGCAGCTTACTGCTCCGTACCTCCCCGCTGCCGAACGAAAATTGAAAAAAAAAAATCGTGTAGCGCGGAGAGAACTGTTCCGTACATCCCACATCTGCTTCTTCTAAAATTATTATAACGTAGATAATAATAATAGTAATAATAATAATAATATAAGTAGATTATTATTCAAAACCTACTAACTCTTCGCACCCACTCAACCCACGTGGCTTCTGTCTTCTCTTCCTCCCTCTCTTCTCTGCGCTCACAAGTCACAGCGCGTCGCTCTCGGGCAAAAGGTCAAACAGGAGGCTGATCTCGGCTGGATTCGGCGCATGTAGGTTGAGAAGGCCATGGAGATGTACATGATGTCGTGGACGACAAGTGGAAGATCTTCAAGAAGGAGGGGACGTTGCGAAGCAGGAGCAGGTGAGTGGCGGCGACAACAGAGGGAGTCAGGCCGGGGTTGCTTAAGGTGTCCGCGAGCACGAAAGAGGGGCGACGGCCGTGGACGATGCCGCGACCGTTCTCCAATCGCTGCACCAACCTCGTGAAGGAGTAGCGCGCGGTTCTACATCATGCGACGAAACAAGAATGGCAGAGGCGTAGCGTCGGGGGTGGCCGGAGACAACATCGCGATCGTTCTCCTGTCCGCTGCGCCAGCCTCGTGAAGGAGCAGCACACATGATTCTACATCTTGCGTCAGAGCAAGAACGGCAAAGGCGGGGAGTAGGGGATGATGGCAGTCGGCAACAGAAATGAAGAGCGAGGCAGAGGCGAAGAAGTCGAATAGCAATCGAAGGAGAGTTAAATTACGAAGCCCTTGGTTTTGCAGCCTACAAAATAGGCTTGCAGGCTTTGGGCCTGCAACCTACAAATACAAGCTACAAAATGTAAATACTGTAATTAATTTAATTGCATACAACCAAACATTAATCAATAGAAAAGGCTGCAAATCTAATTACTGTAAACTTGTTCACAAGCAACCAAACAGCACCAAAGTGTTCCCGCGTCTTTCAAGACCTGCGAACTGATCCACTATTGTAACCCACAATTCCGCTACTCCGCCATTTCCACCTGGTATCAGAGCTACGTATTTCCTTTAAGGTACTTGCTCTAGTTATAACCTCACTTTATTTGCATTATTAAAGCTTAATACTTATACTCTAGACTAAGATCATCTAGGACAGACGATAAAGGGGATAACAGTACCCGAATCAGGAGAAGATTTCCCACACTTTCGTAATCCTAGTTAAGATTAGTCGAACGTATTTGTATTAGGGTCCTGTTTTGGAATATAAGGGCCCCAGCAGAGTTCTCATGTTGGGAATATAACCTCTTGCGTAGTTTAAGATTCCCAACCAGGTTCTTAATCCCGTCTTTGTCTTCAACTGTTCTTCGTCAAAGGAAACGATTTTCTTAATGATATGAGGTTGAAGCCTAATCTTGTTTCTTCCAACAATGGCTCCTAGAAATTCAATTTCCTCCGTTGCAATTTTCATCTTTGTCGGTGATAATATTAGTCCCCATCGTTCACAAATTTTCAGCATCTTCTTCAGATGTCTTGCATGCTCTTCTTCAGTTTCGAAAAAGACTAATATATCATCTATATAAACAGCTATAAATTCTTTCGTACCTTCGTTATTAACAACTACAAAATAAATTGCAGCTCAAAAAACTTCAATCCAAAAAAAACTTATTCCCTTAATTTCTTAGGCCCACATGTTGCTCCACTTCCTCCGCCTCAAGCTTGAGAAACCACCCCACTTCGCCTTAACCAAGTTAACTTGACGTGGAGGAGGAAAGGAGGCGACATCCTCCACCTGAATTGTAAAGGAGGCCGGCCACCTCCTTCTCCGAGGCAACGGAGGTGGTACCCCTAAGAGGACTGCCTCATCCCTTCTTTCACGTGATTTTTAATTTTTTTTTTTCATTTATATTTTTTTTCATTTTTTAGTTTAAATAATTTTATATATTTTCTCTTTTTCAATTTTTAAACTTTCTTTCGTGTGATTTTTTTTAACTATACTTAATATTTAGAATTAATAATATAATATAGTATAAAGTTTTTAAATGATTAAATATGAATTAATATTTTAATTAAATTTGAAAGAAACTTACAAGTTGCAAGTTGCGGCCAATAAAATGCTTACAAGTACAAATTGTAAGTTTACTTATGTACAAATTGTAAGTTTACTTATAGGCAATTGCTGATAACAAAATATTAAATTGCATTTTTATTTACGATTATTATAGCCTAAGTCAAGATCATAGGTGCTGTTTGGTTAGCGAAAATTATTTTTTGATTTGGTTTCAGTGAAACTGAAAACTTGGTTTCGAAAACTTGATTTTGGTTTTTAGTTTTCAGTTTTCCGAAAACGCGTTTGGTTAATAAAAACAACACAAGTTTTAGTTAGTTGAAATCAGTGAATATTTATTTGGCTATAAAAAGTAATATTAATTTTTCTTGAATATTTTTAGTAGTAATTAATATTTAGTTAGTTTACAAAATTAAATATTTGCTAATATAGTTATAAAATATTTGTAATATTTAATTAATTAAGTTATTAGTAGTTTGAGATTTTTTTGTTCAATTAGATATAAAAATTAATTAATAGTTAATATTTCAAAATAATAATAATTTTAGTGGTCTAAATTAGTTTTGATTAATTATAAATAGATTAACTTTAAGAAAATTGAGTTATTTTAAAATTTGGATTTGAGTCAATTAGATATAAATTGGTTTAATTAATTTGTAAATTTAAGATAATAGTTTAAGTTGAAAATGATGATTTTTATTTTTTTTATAAAAATAATATAGTTTGATTTATTTTTAAATTAATTAATTTATTAAAAATATATTTATAATTATAAAGTTGTCACTCCATTTTGATAACGAAACCGACAGTCTCGAAACCACAGAAAACAACATTCTGGTGTTTTCATTTTTATTAGGAAAACTGGTTTCGTTTTCATTCTGGTTTTAATTCAGTTTCATGAAAACGCTGAACCAAACACGTTTTCGTAAATAGTTTTGGTTTCAGTGAAACCGAAACCATGAAAACAGACTTGGTTTCATTAACCAAACAGGCAAATAATAACACATCTTCATTTTCAACCTTATTCTATGCTACAAAGTTTACTTTCTTTTCATTTTCATGTTTTCGTTTGAATCAATATTTTTCTCTACGTGGTTATATCTTTTTACAAGAAAAAATAACTAAATATAATCTGTACTTTGGGATTTTTCTCATTTGTGACATGTAATTTTTTTCTCAATTCATGCATATATACTACAATATTTATTTCAATTGTGGTCTGCCATCAGATTTTCGTGGCTTGTAGAATTACTATCACTCCCACTCATCACTATCTCACCATGAGCCTTTATCACTATCAAGAAAAACATAACAGAAATCAAACTGCGTTAAGTACAAGTCCAATTAAAATTGTTACCGTGATCATAAGTATTGCTGCTGACGTGGGCCGTCTCCGTAGTTCAATCTCGTGAATAGAACACACTGTATACGACACACTGACTCTTGCCTATACTCTATGTTCTAATGACGTAGTCAAAACCTAACCACAAGCTCTAATACCACTTTGTCACGCCCCAAACACCGGGTCATGTGACCAGCCAGAGTGCAGCCAAGCACCCCGAAGCCTAACCCATTACCCAACCAACTAAATAGGTACAACTTGAAAGCAAAATTTATATAACATAACTAGGAAATGGTTGGTGACAACTCAGTCTCAAAAATATAGTTCACATGACAAATATTTCATCAAACAACTCAACCAAGAGTTTATCAATTCTAGAACACTCTGAAAGCTATAAAGTCTTAGTTCTCAAACATAGACTCGATTCAACTTGACTTGACTACGCTAACCAGTTCACGAGATCGCTACCGGAGTCCGTCGTCATCAGCTGCGCCGTACTTCAGAATCATGCTCCGCAAATCAAACACAACAATAAAAGTGAGTATAAAACTCAGTGAGTGGTCTCCCAATCCTCACCAAGTAAAATCCAGTCATAACAAGATATAATATGTTAAGTGAGTGCGGATGTCAAATTAATTACATAAGGAATGTGCTCTCATCCGACTCTACGACTCTACAAAAAGTATCCTTTAATCTCAGAATCACAATTAAACACTCTTCACAGGTTCACTGGTCTAGGAAGACCCTCTAGACTCAGTATCCAACTGACTCTCCTCTCGAGCTCATTGGTTTAGGAAGGCCCTCTAGAACCAGCACCCAACTGTATTCCTCCCCAGGTTCACTAGTCTAGGAATGCCCTCTAGAACCAGTACCCAACTGAATCTCTTCTTGAGTTCACTGGTCTAGGAAGGCCCTCTAGCAACAATTCCTTACAAGCTTTCATAAATTCCTCAACAATCCCCGTGAGAGGGGGTGGCACAAAGAGGGAAAAAGGGAGAAGAAGAGGGGGGAAATTCACTCAACAGAATAAGGAAGATCAAAAGGAAGACAATCTCCTTGTTCTCTGTGGCGTTCGATCCCTGATTCCCTCACAAAAATTCGGTCGATCATCCCTCCTCTCAAGAACTTGCCCGCCTCTCTATCTCTCGGGTTCTATGCGGCTGTAGCAGCCGTATGGTGCCCCATATTTTATATTTTTTTTTAATTGGTTGAAATTATCAATCTGTCCCCAACTTAAGTGATTCACTAAACCTCCTCTATCTCACTCGATTCAAGTCGGAATCTGGATCCGATTCAAGTCCATTTTTCATTCTATATTGATTCTAATCAAAAGCTTATTTTTAGGTATCATTCAAGATATTAAAATCATTCCTAGAAATGATTTTACTCAAGAAATTGGTGAATGATATTAAAAACATAATCAAAGTGGTATACACCTACTTTCATTTGAAGTTTTTTTTAAAAAAATCAAAGTATTGAAAAAGAATTGATATTAAAATGATGATACTTTTTCATTTTGAAAATCCAACTTCAAAATTCCATTATAAATTAGATTCTTGATGAAATTTTTTGAAATTTTTACACAACATACTGGATTTTTCAGTGAAGGTGTAGCTTCAAGAATCATCTCAAAATCAATTTTCTATATTTTTCTAGAAATAACTGAAACTAATACTAAATGTAGGTTGAAATGGTATTTTTATAATTTTTTAGTTATTCTTAAAACTTGTTCAATTTTCATTCAAATTGTCATGACACCACATGATGGTCATGTAAAGAGTATTTGTCTAGTTTAAAATGAAAATTATGTCCTTAAGTCAAGATATCAAACTAGCATGGTTTCATTCAAAACTAAAATAGTTAATATGAAACTTGCTAAGTTTCAATCTTAACATTTACTCATGATTTTTCAAGTTTAAACCTATGGATACCTAACATGAGTAAATCTAAACATGTTTCTCAAATATGAATCATAAATGAGACCTTTAAGTCAACTTGGTTCAAAAAGAGGTAAACATGAATTGACCTCTATTGTCATTTTATCCATATCCATATGAATTGTTCACTCTTAGTGCTTGGAAATATGTCATACCTATTCCTAAACATGTTTATGAAGTTTTGGACTTAAAATAAAGTATCCAAGTCAATTTGTTGACTTGGGTCAACCTTTTTCAAGATTAAGTCCTCTAACGTGATCTAGTTATCACATTTTTATCTACACATGAATTTTCAAGATTGAACACCTAGAATCATATCATGTGTGTATCTAAATATGTTCATTTCATTTTTAACTTAAAATGAAGTCTCTAAAGAAGAATTTTAACCTAGTCCAATTTCATAAATATCATAATATCATGAAATGATCTAAGTTATCAAGATTTTTCTTACTCATGAAAATTCAAACATTTATCATGCAACATCAATCATGAGTATAGAGACATCATTAAACCATGAATATTCAACTATTATGCTAAGTTTTTTGTAAAATTAAATTCATACCATTTTCTTGAAAATTTGCCCAACTTTTCATTTCATTTTTCATTTTCTTTTAGATAGCGTATCCTTCCAATTCTTAACTTGCAGGTAGACTTCATTAGTATCATAATGAAATAATAAGACTACTAGCAAGCTAATATACTAAATAGCACAAGTTTTAATACAAAGTTTCATTTAAAACAATAACCTATGCTAGATAGTTAAATATTCATTTTTAAGAAAGTTTTCATGATATCTAAATGAATCTAAGAGATCTTAAGATGTGAACTATTTGAGAAATAAGATCTCTACCTATGTTAAACTAGTTTGGACTTACAAGAAGGTTTCTAATAATAGATATTTACCTAGAACAAGTTTCATTCAATGAAATTTGTTTAAGTACTAAAGTTCAACCTACTTATGAGAATTCAAGGATTTTAACATGTAATTCTAATCATGAGTATAGAGACATACTTTAATCTTAGACATTGAGGTATACCACTAAGATTTTGAATTTATCCAAGTTATACCTTATTCATGAAAAATTTGTCAAACTAATCTTTTTCTTCCTAATTAGTCTTCCTAAAATCTTATAACTTGCAAGTAATCTACACTAATATTTTAGATAAAATATAGCTACTTAGCAAGCTAGCTCAACCATAAAGCAAAGATAGTTATCTAATTCACTCCAAGCATGTATGTCAACCTTAGGTTCAATGAATTCCCAATGTAGCATGTTAAAGACTCCAAAACCTTTAGTCTTTAAATAACTATACATCCTATACTTCCAAAGACCAAAGTTCAAGTCATCGAACCTAGGAGGAGAAGACGTTACACTCTCTAGAGCCATTTCTAGATTGAGACTAGGTGTAGACGTGATGGTGAAATCTCAAGCTACGAACCCGCTCTGATACCAAATATTTGCGAAATGACAACACTAGAGGGGGGGGTGAATAGTGTGTTTACTAATCCGATTAGCCTAAATTCACTTTTAATTGTTTTCTTAGATTAGTTAGGCAATTTACAATTGAATGATTGGATGTGGAAGCGATAAATGATTAAGCAATCGAAGCAATCAATCAATCAATGCAAACATAATAATTTATAGTGGTTCGGCCCCAATGTCTACTTCACTATCTAAGCACCCCGCTTAGGATTTCCAAACTAGATTTACTAGATTAATTCGATTTCCCTTACACAGGGGACTTTTCACCGAAGAGACGCACTCTCGACCTAAGGCACTTCCACACCCGGAACTCACCGCCTTCTTATCGAGAGTCCTCTTCCACCTCAACCTTAAGGGACAACTAAACTAATCCTAGTAAACACTAAGTTTACAAAAGTTGCTTTACACCTAACACCAGGTAACCACTTATACACTCAAGACCAAACACCTGGTCTTTACAGGCATAAATAAAAACCATTTAAATAACATGTAAAATTACAATAAAAAGAGCTAAGAATAAAACCAATAGAAAGAGCTCTTTTGCAAGCCTTTGGCGCCTTCAACTCATCAAGTAGTTGAGCTTAAATCAACACCCAAGTTGAGCCCAGCTTGTGCGCTTGAAAAAGATTGTCGCGGAATGAAACAGGGCGCAAGCGTTGATTGTTTGGAAGGCTTGGATCTTCCCTTTGATGGCTCAATGATTTCTGTAAGAATCAAGGAAGAGTATTAAAAGAGGTTAGAACGGGTATATTTATACCTTACGAAGAAACAACAACTTCAATGGATAGTAAACTATTCGTTGCAGAGCGCTGGTCGAATGGTCGGTTGACCGACCTATCGATCGGTCATTCGACCGCTTCACATTTGTCTGTAGTCGATCGATCGACGGGTCAATCGCTAGACGCCACTGTTCATTCCCTACCTTCGGTCGACCCATCGGTCGACCAACATGATCTCGCATCTCGTGTATTCGCAGGTCGGTCGACCGCCAACATTACTGCCCAAAACGAACCTCTGTCGATTGACCGATTGGTCGACCGAAGTGCCCACTGCCTATTTTCGGCACTGTTCGATCGACCGATCGGTCGATCGAAATGGCTGGTGCCATTTTTCTTGCCCTATTCGGTCGATCACCCGATCGATCGAATTTAGGCTGAATTTTATTTTTTAGCGTGGTTTTCTTTCGCGCTTTATTTTCGGGTTCCGTCTTTCAATGACCATCATCTTGAAGAGCTTTCATGTGATCTTTGAGCCCGTCTAATACGTCTTTGGTGCACGTGTTGCTCTTCGAGAAGTTTTCGCGACGAACCCGAGCACGATGATCAATGTCCTTCTTATTTCCGTATTTCTCTAATTTTTTCGATCGAGGACATCGAACGCTAATTGATATGGAACCTGAAAGAAATTCTCAATGAAATCATTAGTCTCATATTTGTTATCATCAAAACTATCAAAACCGAGATTGAGGCTAAGGTTGGAAACCTAAAGCCATCAAGGGGCAGCTCGATCGGTCGACTTGGAAAGGAATTTGGAAAGTGCCGCCATCCTTCCAGTGAGCTGTTGTACCTCTTTTATGTTGCGTGGACTTCTCATTTCTTAAATAGAGTGACACTTTTCTGGATTGGCCTCTATTCCCCGGTGTGTCTGTTGGGTGAAATTAATGACCACACTAGAGGGAGGGTGAATAGTGTGTTATGTAATCTTATTACCTAATTTTGGTTTTAATCATTTCTTGATTAGTTAGACTAAGCACAATGTTAATAGAAAGCGAAAGCAATAAATATGAAGCAATTAACATAAGATAATATATCAATGCTAACACAAGTATTTATAGTGGTCCGGCCCCAATGCCTACTCCACTACCTAAGTACCCCACTTAGGATTTCCAAACTAAGTTTACTAGATTATCTTGATTCCTTTACAATGAGGACGTTTTCACCGGAGAGTCTCCGCTCTCACACCGAAGGCACTTCCACACCCGGAAGTCTCCGCCTTCCTACCGAGAGCACTCTCTCACCTCAATCCTAAGGACAACAAGAACTAATCCTAGCAAACTACGATTACACCGGTGGATTTAAGCCTTAACACCAAGGCAACCACCAACTAAATCAAATCTAGCAACCTAGGTTTACACAAGTTCAATTTCAATGAAATAAACAACAAAATACAATAACAATTGGAGCAATAAATCAAACAATAAGTACTTAGCTCCAAAAGACACTCCCTAGTCCTCTTGATGCCTTGAGATGATGAATCGGTAAATTTTGAAGGCTAAATCAAGGTGTTATCCTGGAAACTAGGGATTGCAAAGGGATGGCTCAAGAAATCCTTTAGAGATGATCAAATGTGGCTCAATGAAAGCTTGGATCAATTGTTAAGAAGGTTTAATGAAGGATGGAGAGGAGTATTTATAACCCCTTAAACGAACGGTAGCTCAACGGGTAGAAAACTAGCTATTTTCATCGTTTGGTCGCTTGTCGGTCGATCGTCGATCGATCGAACGATCGACCGCCTGCGACCGCTGGCCTTTCTGTGCTTTGTATGTGTTGTTCGGTCGACCGACGGGTCAACCGAATGAGTCGCGACTTCATCGATCCATAATCCGATCGACCGATAGATTGACCGGTGCACCTTCTTCAAATTTTTGGCATCGGTCGGTCAACCGAAGTAGCCACTACCACTTTTTAACTATCTTCGGTCGATCGAATTGGCTACTGCCAATTTTCAACACTATTCGGTCAACCGACCGGTCGACCGAACCTAGACTGGGCAGTTTGGTTAGACTTGGTTTGGTCATTTTCTGGTTCCGTCTTCACTAAGTCTACTTATATAATATTTATTAACTTTAAGTTAATAAAGTTAATAACCTTAAAACATAAATGTTATATAAGGATTACCTCCCATTTGGATTCAATAAAAATATCTAAAAAATCAAAATCCTTAAGGGTATGCTAGTACAAATTTTTCGGAAACAGAACTTTTCTAATTTTTCGGATCAAATAAGGGTATGCTAAAGGCTTTCAAAAATTTCTAAAAAAAATACATCGTTATCTAATTTTAACCCAAGGAATAATTACCGCCATTTTTTATGACAGGAAACTATCTAGGTCATATAGCCCTCCAAGGAGCTCCCTAGGGTATTTCAGGACGATTTTTGGGTTTTCATATTTTGACATTCGGGATAGGTTTTTGGGTTTCTTTGCATCATAAAGAGGATTTACAATATAAACTAGACATCCTAAACCTAAACTCTAACTTCTTAAAGAATTTGAGTGCGTCGACCAACATCCTTCCGATTTCCCGATTTCTTCGATATTTTCGATCAAGGACGTCGAGCGCTAACCAATATGGAACCTGAAAGATTTTCTCAATGAAATATTAGTTCCATGTTTGTTATCATCAAAACCGAGATTAAGACCAATGTTGAAAACCTTAAGCCAACAGTGTCAACATGAAACCGAGGAACTTGCCTCCCTACACTCTGAAGGCACACTTCTCTAGATTTAGCCTCATGTTGTAGTGTTTGAGCTGATTGAAGATCTCAATGAGGTCATTGCAGTGATTGCTTGTGATAGGCGTTTTGGCCACCATGTCATTGACATATACCTCCATGTTGCGGCCTTTTTTGTTTCTCAAAAACTTTGTTCATTAATCGCTTGTATGTAGCTCCTGTGTTTTTGAGTCTGAAAGGCATCACCTTATAGCAAAAATTTATGTGCTCAGTGATGAAAGCCATTTTTTCTTCGTCATCCGGGTGCATTTGAATTTGGTTGTAGCCTGAATAGCCAGCCATGAAGCTCAAGTATTGATATCCTGAGGAGTCGTTGACGAGTTTGTCGTTGCTAGGCAACGGGTGTGAATCTAGCTTTATTGAGGTCGGTGAAGTCGACACGCATTCATCACTTTCCCGAATGTTTTTTTGACCATGACACGTTCGCAAGCCACGTTGTGAAATGGATCTCTCTGATGACTTCGCTTTTAGCAACTTCGTGGTCTCCTCGAGGAACGCTTATGGTCGCTTGGCTCCGAGTTTTCGCTTTCTCTGGGCAACAGGTTTGACGTGGGGGTCAATGGCCAGTCGGTGGCAGATAACTTGGAGATCTATCCCTAGCATGTCGGCAGGTGTCCATGCGAAGAGGTCGGCATTATTTTTTAGTAGGGTGCCTAGCCGTACTTTGAGCTCATTGGGGAGGTGTGCTCTAATATAAGTTACTTGTTCGGGGAATATCCCGATCTGTACGAGATCCAGGTCGTCAACGGGCTGGGGGCACTCCTGGATGTCTCCTCTGGGATCTAAATCTGATATCTTTGGTTGGGGTTCTACTGACTTGAGTTTCAAGCACTCGTTGTAGCATGCACGAGCATCCCTTTTGTCTGCATGAATGGCTCCTACTTCCGTCTCCGAGATGACGAATTTTATGGCGATGTGAGGAGTAGATACTATGACCCCTTAAGTTATTCAAGGAGGGCTGACCCAAGATCATATTATAGGGACTCGCATATTGGATGACCATAAACTGTATGTCTATTGCTCTGGTTCTTGGTGCGGAGCCGAATGCGGTGGTCATCTGTAAATGACCATTGACATTTACCTGATCACCTGAGAAGCTGACAAGCTCTCCGTGGTACACATATAGCGAGGATTCGCTAATACCCATTCTTTCGAGTGTTGGGTAGAAGAGGACGTCGATGAAGCTTCCCTGGTGCACCAGAACTTTCCTAACAAGAAAGACAACAATGAACACAAAAATAACGACATGATCATGCAAGTTCCTGTCAATCGCTTGATAATTAGAGTCTTGGAAAGATATTACCGGTGTGGATATGTGTGGCCTTTGTGACCAAGTTGTTTTGCCGATGATCATATTTGTCTGGGGTGATTGTGTTTCGAAACTATCTTCTCCAGCAAAACCTCCCATTATGTAGTCAATAACTATTTGGGCGCTGGGCTAAGATCGCTCATTTTCTGGGTTACAGTCAATTGTTGTGTCATCGAGTTGTGGGGTCTGACTGGGGCCTCGATGTGACTGGTAACTTGGTCAGATGTAGTGGTTGAGATGACTTTATCTGATTAGTCACTCGATCTGATCATGGAGGACCACACATTCTTCAGTGGTGTGTCCAAAGGCCCGGTGGAATTCACACATTTTTCTCTTGTCGCCTCTATATGATGATTTTGAGCTTTCGGGGCGGCCCAGGGGCCTAAGCAGTTGTAGATAAAGTACTTCTTGTAGTATTATTTCTCTTGAGGTATTAAGGGGTGTGTACCGTTCAAATCGGTTGCTCGAACGAGGTGGGGACCTCGGCATCAGGTGGTAGTTTTGTTCGTGGTGACTGTGATCGATCCTCCTTTTTCTCGTCGTGCTTCTTGGATTTTTTGTCTTCAGTGATGGCTCTGAGGTTTTGTCAGTCGACCTTATTCGCCGGTTGATGATCTTCTATTCTTATAAAATCTGCTGCCTTTTCTTGGAACTCGGCGATGTCCTTGGAAATGAGGAAGGACACGAGCTTTAAACCGAGTTGGAAGCAGAAGAGCTCGACTTTTGGGTCGAGGTTTGGGATGTCGGCCACCGTGGCCCAGTACTTGTTCAGGTATTCCCTTAGGGGCTCATGTTGATCTTGTCTGATGTAGCGGAGGTTGGCTACCGTCTTGTGGTATATTCGTGACGTGGTGAAATGGTTGAGGAAGATGCGAGAGAGGTCTTTGAAAGAGTGAATAGAGTCTAGTGGCTGGGAGGCGAATCGTAGCAGGGCACTGTTCCCTAAGAACGCCGAAAAGTCTTGACGAAGTGTGAAGTCTGTCACTTCGTTATAGAGCATTGTGGTCTGGAATGCTGTCAGGTGTAGGGCGGAGTCTCCCGTGCCGGTGTATGGCATCAGAGTCTTGGGCAAATCGCTTCTCGATGGAAGGCGGGTTGTCATGATATGGTCGGCGAAGGGCCTCGTGTCAAGAGCGTGAACAGCTTTGGCCTTCTGGATTCTAGCGTCTATGTTTTTCTACGGGCGAGGAGAGCTGGTGGCTTTGCCGGGCCGGCTCGGGCCTCCTTTTTCCTGGTTGGGTGTTGTCTCCAAGTTGTGGGTAGTAATCGTGGTTAGTCGGAGGTTGTTCACGAGGTCGTGTTGGCATCCTAGCTTGATAAGGATGCTCCTTGATGTTCAACTATCGGATTTCAACTTCCAAGTCACCTATTCGTTGATAAGGATCTTCAAGAGGGAGATGGGCCGGTACCGGAGCGTCGCTCCTTGCTGTTTCAATGTTACTAGGTTACGATCGATCGCTATCGTTGTATCGTGGCTGTTGACGTGTGGCGGCGATCGCTTGACTCCGGTGTCCAGCCATTTGTAGCGGAGGTAAGTTTTACTCGGCCCTACGGTGGGTGCCAGATGTTCTTGCCTCAGAGTCGGGGCTTTAGTGTATCTCCGTGTCTAGTTCAACACCAGCAGGGGGACCTACAATAGACACTCCGACGCCCAAGTTAGGGTGACTCCAAGATAGAGATTACGAAAATTAGAACTTAGGGTTACTTAGGTGCGTCGCGTCTGTATATATTGCAGGTGGGGGTGGTCATGCTGCCGGGTAATCTCGCTAGGATTGTTGCCTAGAATAGGTTGAGGCCAATTTCGAAGATGAATGGTTTATGATGATATGTACGTCGTGATAAGGGAGGATGTAGGAGTCCAAGTTCGGTCGGGTGGATCCCCCGGATAAAGTTGTTTGACTTGGCTTGAGTCTGGCTCAAGGGCGTTGCTTGGGCAAAGCCTCGTAGGCGAGGCCGCGTGGTTTGGTTCGGATGAAGGATGGGGTGCTGCTGGATTTAGCCCGACTGGACCCAATAGTTCTAATCCAATCCAATTCATATTAGGATTAAATAAGAAATAAAGAGATAAATAATTAAATTGCACTTTTAAAAATATAATAATTATTATAATATATTCTAATTAAGGACAGTATAATAAAAATAAGGATTAATGTAAAATAATTTATTAATTTAAAATAATATTAAAAATATATTTATTTTATTTTCATAAAAATTAATGAAATCTTAAAAAATAAATATTATTTATAAACATTATTTATCTATTTATTATATGTGATTATTAAAAATAATTTAATAATTTGTTTTTATATTATTGTGTAATATTATAAATATTGAAGAACAATATTTTAAAACATCATAAGGAATAGTATTATACATGCATGAGGAAGAATATTCCTTCGGTTAAAAGTAAGGAATAATATTTTCTATGCTTGAGGAATAATATTTCTTATTTATTCCTTAGCTCACATATTATTTGTCTATAAGTTACAATAAAAAAAAAATACGTGGAACATAAGGAATATTATTCTATTCTCTGTCTATTTCAACCAACCAAATACAATCAATTAATTACACATTCAGATTCTCAACTATTTTTGCCAACCGTGAGTAACACAGTTGGTAACAATATGTTATAAGTTATCTAGAGATTTATGGTTCGATCCTTAATATAATCACCTATTATAATTTTCTATTTTTATTATAAAAAAAATCTCAATTATTTTTCTCATATTAATTCAGGAGTAAAAAAGAGAATACAAGGGGAGGAGAAACAAAATAGAAAGAAAGAAATTGCAAGAACTTGCAATTAGTGAATAAATTATTTTAGTCTCCATGAATAAAAAAATGGTGGCTAAAAATGGATGGAGAACTATTAGTTGTTATAGGAGTGATGCTAAAACTCACGCATTAAATTAATTGCAAAAATATAGTTGTAATTAAGATTAAGAATCAACTAATATGCAATGAAATAACTTAACTAATGTAATCATTTATTTTAAAACAACTTAAATGCTTTGATAGGCCGGCTTATTTAAGGTAAGGCAATATATTATTCACCATATCGCATTGGGTAACTCATTTAAAATATAGTATAAAGTTTGTACGAGTTCTGTTGGGTAATTCATTTAAAATATAGTATAAAGTTTGTATGAGTTTGATTGGGTAATTCATTTAAAATATAGTATAAAGTCGAATGAGTTTGATTGGGTAATTCATTTAAAATGCAGTATAAAGTTTCATGAGTTTAGTTGGGTAAATCATTTAAAATATAGTACAAAGTTTGTATTAGTTTGATTGGGTAATTCATTGAAAATACATAGTATAAAGTGTTGCATGAGTTTGATTGGGTAATTCATTTAAAATATAGTATAAAGTTGCATCTGCTTGATCTGGTATTTTATTTAAAATATAATATATAAAGTTGCGCGAGTAATTTTACGAATAGTTTTAAACATCAGTACACACCAAATATAATAAAATATTAATTAAAAAAGACATTGATATATGCCACAATTGCTTAAAACATATGGATAACGTACAATTTGATCTCTCAAATATAGTCGGATTTTTATTGTGATCCCTTAAAAAAATTCGATCAATGTGGTCCCTCTAAAACATGACTCGGGCAAAATAGTTTCTGACTCAGGCAAAATAGCCAAATTTTGATACTTGTTGACATTCACTATTGTCCCAGTATGA
The DNA here is from genome assembly GCA_034359265.1 of Canna indica. NCBI lineage: Eukaryota > Viridiplantae > Streptophyta > Magnoliopsida > Zingiberales > Cannaceae > Canna > Canna indica. The sequence goes on from CP136892.1 coordinate 22,721,372, forward strand.
GATTATTTTGCTCGAATCATATTTTGAAGACAATATATTTTATAGATTATTTTAGTATATTTTGGTTGAGTCATATTTTAGAGTGACCATTTTATTTCTTTGGGAACCACTAAAAATCGTGTATATTTGAACGAGTATTTTGTAAGTTATCCTACAACGTATATATTGAGCAATCGACGATGATTCAGACCTGTCTTCTCAGTCTCACCATGAAGCTCTCCTTTCTCCTCATCCTGTTCCTCTCGTGCTTCCATCTCTCCTACTCATACAACACCATCTTCAACTTCGGCGACTCCCTTTCTGACACCGACAACTTCCTCCTCTATGGCGCCACTGCCTTTCCCGGCGTCGCCCATCTCCCCTATGGCATGACCTTCTTCGACCACCCCACCGGCTGCAGCTCCAACGGTCGCCTCATCATCGACTACATCAGTATATATATCTACATCGCCCCGACCACATTTTGATTGATTTCCAGGTTTGTCTAAATTATTCATACATATATGCGTGCTTGTCTTCTCATGTTTGCAGCTGAGGCTTTCGGGCTTCCCTTCCTGCCGTCGTTCCTCGCAAGAAACCAGAGTTTAAGCTTCGTTCAGGGAGGAAACTTCACCGTTATCGGCACCACCGCGCTTAACATCTCCTTCTTCGAACAAAGAGGCTTTGGAAGAATCTTTTGGACTAATTACTCGTTGAGCGTTCAGCTCCGGTGGTTCGAGCAGCTGATTCCTTTGCTTTGCCGCAACTGATACTCATAGGTCAATCTATTGGCCTAATTAAAATGCTCAAGCTAAAGTTGATGGTAGCACATCTATCCAGCCTTATAAACAAACACCACATCCAATTTACTCCCAATGTGATATTAAACTTAGGTATTACACTCATGGCCATGAAAGATGTACTGGATTAGCACTTTGGACTGGACCAGATTAGGCCTAGAAGCCCCCGCACACATGAACCAGACTCAAGTCAAGTTAGATACGACTTAGCTCGGGGCTCCACCATGCCATACAAGGACACTTGCGTCCTCATTAATTATGAGAGATTCGTCAATTATGAGCCTGACATCTTTGGGATCAGCCTCGACTTATTTTGAGCACATCCTAATAAGATTATCGATCGGGAGCACATCCTAACAAACACCACATCAGGTGCATCAAGTTTCTAATTTTCATTATCCTCATCTGGAACTCTTTCTTACTTGAGCGTCATAGTGTCTTTTGCAGCCCCCTCCCATCGGAGTCACACCTGACCAGGAGACGTGCTGAACCGCATCACCCCGACTTTAGGTATTCGGAGTTAAGCGAACATCGTCTCGCATAGGCGACACCCTAGCAGCGACCACCTGTTACTTGAAGACCGATGAAATAGTGAGGAGTGACACTCCTGCACCCGCCAATCTCTCACCAGAAGAATCTCAATGCCCAATCAACGACCTTCAGGTGGAGAATCAACGGTTAGCAGCCCAGGTCAAGGCGTTGAGGCGGTATCGAGAAGAACACCCAGTCAAGCACGAGCGCCATCGCTTAGAATGTGACGAAGACAACCACTTGGAGAGATTCGGGAGGCCAACCTCTATCCTTCGGGATGGGATCTCCCGTATGCATCATCAGAGAAAAGAGGAGGGCACTAGGGCCACAGAGACCACTCCCCCCTCATCGTCGACTCGGGATCCTTCGTCGAGCACATTATGGTAGTTCGACTCCCTCACAACTTTAAGCTGCTACCCACGATCCTGCACTACGATGGCATGGTTGACCCGACCACTCACCTAATGATGTTCAGGTCTGTGATGCTCCTTAACGACGCAATCGATCTCATCCTATCCCAAGCTTTTCTAACTCACCTGCAAAGGCTATACGTCCAAATCCTGGTAATATCCTTCTATGAATCTGTTTACCAAGGGATTGATGAAAATCTACATGAACTTGTAGTTATCTTTGTAATTGCTGGTGATTTCCTTGTCAGGAAAGTTTTGGTAGACCAGGGGAGCTCAACAGACATCCCATTTTACTCAACATTCAAGAAGATGCACATCGGTGAAGCCTCGCTCCTCCCTTATCACGGAGACCTCGTTGGCTTTTTGGGAAAATGAGTCAACATCCAAGGCTACCTTTGGTTAACAATGATGTACGACTCTCCGTTGAAGACAAAGTCGATGGACGTGCAATACCTGATTGTCTAGTGCCCAAGTTCTTAGTGCATGATCCCAGGCAATATCGTCACTAAACAACTTGAGAGCTGCCGTATCGACTCCCCACCTAGCAGTCAAGTTCCCCGTCTTAGAGACAGAAGTGAAAGTGGTCCATGCAAACCATAAGGAAACTCGTATATGCTACAATGAATGTCTAAAGCTAAGGTTGACTGAGTTGGAAGAAATGTCGGGTACCTCATCCCAGTCGGTACTCTCAGTTCTTCAAACAGAACATCAACGACCCAGAATTTTAGAATTGGACCCCAAAGGAGATGTCCAAGAGCGGCCTCAACCTGCTGACGACCTGGAGCCCATACAAGTCGGGACCTCCCCTCAAAAGGTAATTGGGAACTCACCTCCCCGCCAAGCTCAAAGCTCAACTCAGCGATCTACTTAGAGATAACGCCAAACTCTTCGCATGGACGCCAGCCGACATGCCAGGAATAGATCATCGACTCGTTTGCCACAGATTAGCCATTGATCCACGGGTCAAGCCTGTGGCATAAAAGAAAATAAATCTTAGTGCCAAGCGTTAGCAAGCATCCCTCAAAGAAACTAGAAAGCTACTAAAATGAGTTTTATCAGAGAAACCAGATTCATCACATGGCTCACAAATGTCGTGATGGTCAAGAAGCACTCAGGAAAGTGGCGGATGTGTGTCAATTTTACCGACCTCAACATAGCTTGTCCGAAAGACTCTTATCCACTGCCGAGCATAGACAAGCTCGTTGAATACAAAGCATACCAGCATCTGATCTTTATAGATGCCTACTCAAGCTATAACTAGATCTGAATGCATTCGGAGGATGAAGAGAAGACAACCTTTATCACCGAGCATGCCAACTTCTCCGACAAGGTAATGTGTTGGCCTAAGGTTTTTAACCGTGGTCTTAATCTCAGTTTTAATGATAACAAACATAGAACTAATGATTCCATGGAGAATTATTTTCAGGTTCCAAGTTGGTTAGCGTATGACGTCTGCGATCGAAAATATCAAAAAATCGGAAGGCCGTTGGTCAACGCGCTCGAATTATTCAAAAAGTTAGAGTTTAGGTTTAGAGTATTTAGATAAATTATAAAATCCTCATTATGATGAAAAGACCCCTAAAGAACCAAACCCAAAAGCCAAAATCCAAACGACAAAAGAAATCAACCTAGAAAATGGGTATCGATCGCTGGTCGGTCGATTGACTATCGACCGTTGACCGACCGCCGACCGACCGTTGACCGACCGCCGACCGACCGCCAGTGGCTCAAAATCGACAGTAGCTTGGCGGTCGATGACCGATCGCTCGGGCGGTCGACCGGCCATCAGCCGATGATCGACCAGCGCTGTAACGTCTCAAAAAATAGTCATTTATTTTCGTTGAGCCCGACCACCACTTGATGTTCTGCCTATTTAAAGGCCTTCTAAACCTTCCTATGACCTACTAATGCTTCATGAGATATCCTTTGACACCCACAAGCTTTGACTAGGCCACTTCTTTGGTGAAGCCCTAGTTTGAGCCTAAATTTCTTGATATAACCTTCAAGCCTCATTTGATTCAACATCAAGGCATCAAGAGAAACTATGATTCATTGTTTGAGAGCTAAGTTTGTATTGCTTATTATATGCTCTCTATTACTTGTTTATTTTGTGCTTTATTTGTTAATTTACAAGTTGTGTAAACCTAGGTTGCTAGGTTGATTGAGTTAGGTGGTAGCCTTTGCATTTGAGGCTTAAATCCACCGGTGTAAACTTGATTTGTTAGGATTAGTTATTGTTGTCCCTTAAGGTTGAGGTGGAAGAGTGCTCTCGATATATAAGAAGGCGGAGACTTCCGGGTGTAGGAGTGCCTTAGGTTGAGAGCAGAGACTCTTCGGGTAAAAGGTTCTCATTGTAAGAAAACATTCATAATATAGTAAAGTTGAGTTTGAAAATCCTAAATGAGGTGGTTAGGTAGTGAAGTAGGCATTGGGACCGAATCACTATAAATCAAAGTGACAAAGTGTTAGCGTTACTTTGTTGTGTTTTGATTACTTATGTTATTACATGCTTCCGCATTCATCTAGTTGAATTGAGCACTTGCCTAAAGTTGTAAGAAAATATTAAAACCAAAATTAGGTAAATATTTTAGTTAACACACTATTCATAGCGTAGGTCATTTCATAACATTTGGTATCAGAGTGGGTCGTAGATTGAGATTTCACTATCTCCTCTACATCTAGTCTCGATTCGAAAATGACACTAGATTTGGTAGCATCTATACCTCTTAGGTTCGATGAGTCTAACTTTGGTCTTCAAAAGAGTAGAATGTACACTTTTCTAAAGACTCAAGGGTTAGGTGTGTTTAACATGGTAAAGAATCAATATATTGAACTTAAGAAAAATATGAATGCATGGACCCAAGAACAAATATATATGTTTAACATGCTAAAGCTATGAATTACATATTTTGTTCCTTGGAAAATGGTATCTTTGAAAAGGTCATGCATTGTACTTCCACATTTGATATTTGGGCTTGTTTAAACATGCTATATGATTATGCAAAAATCGAGGAGCTTATTACTTTAAATGAGGGAGTTGATGACAATTGTCATACTTCTAGTTCTAATGAGGTTTTTGAAGCCCATAATGTTTCTAGTCAAAGGAGTACAAAAAGCCGGAAGAGAAATATAATTTGCCACTTGTGCAAAGAAAAAGGGCATGTGAAGAAGAATTGTCCTACCATGAAGAACAAGACAAAGATGAGGTCAAATGCTTCCACATCTTCATCCCACTCAAGTGAAGCATCCTCTTGCCATGACTATGAAGTCATTTCAAAAGATTGTCTCATGGATGCTAGTGATGAGGTACACTCTCTTCTCCTTCTAATCATGTTAATAATAATGATAGTATTAACTCATCTAGTTCTCATGATATGCAATATATGATGAATTAGTAAATGAGTGTAAAACATGTATGTCTTGCTTGTTAAAAATGATAAGGAAAAGGGAAAGGTACAAAAATGCCCCTGACGTTTTCTCGCGGATACTAAAATATCCCTAACATTTTTTTAGGATAAAAAATATCCCTCACGTTATGAATTGGGTACAAAATTACCCTTATAGGTAAACGGTGTTAGTTGAGAGATAACGGAGCTGATGTGGCTGATGACTGGGGCTGATGACGTGGCCAAGACATTTTCTCACGGGTACTAAAATGCCCCTGACGTTTTCTCACGGGTACAAAAATGCCCCTGACATTTTCTCACGGGTACAAAAATGCCTCTAACGTTTTTTCACGGGTACAAAAATACCCCTAACGTTTTCTCACGGATACAAAAATGCCCCTAATATTTGTTTTGGACCTAAAATACCCCTGAGGTTATTGAAAATGGTACAAAAATATCATCAGACTAACTTTTATTAGATGAGACTTAAGGGGCGGTTGGTTACCCGCAAGTGCAAATGCTGCAAAATCTATTTACATGCAAAAGCAAATGTCCGCAAATAAATTTTGCAGCCTACCGTTTGGTTGCCCGCAAGTAGAGTTCCAACTTCTATTTGCAAGCATTTGGTTGGCCGCAAATTGAAGTTGCAATTACACTTGCAACTTGTAACTTGCATCTTACGAATTTTTTCAGCCCGGGCCAAGCACGAATTTTTTCGGGCCTAGCCGGGGACGAATTTATCGGGCTGGGCCAGGCACGAATTTGTTTGGGCCGAGTCGGGCACGATTTTTTAGGTCGGGCCATTGCACGAATTTTTTCAAGTCGGGCCGGGCTGGGCATGAATTTTTTTTGGACCAGGACGAGCTGATCCGTGTACGAATTTTTCTGGGCCGGGTCGGGCACGAATTTTTTGGGCCGAGCCGGGCAAAAAAAATTTCAGGTCGAGTCGGGCACGATTTCTTTTCGGGTCGGGTCGAATAGGGCTGTGCACGAATTTTTTCAATCCGGGCCGGGCTAGGCACGAATTTTTTTTGGACCGGGCCGATTCGGGCCGTTCCGTGCATGAATTTTTTCAGGCTGGGCCGGGTTGGGTACTAATTTTTTTGGGCTGGGCCGGACACGAAAGTCGGACTGGGCACGATTTTTTGGGTCAGGTCGAGCCGACTGGGCTGGGCACGAATTTTGCAGCCCGATGTTATTTTTGTATCATTTTCAATAACTTCAGGGGTATTTCAGGTCCAAAATAAACGTTAGGGGTATTTTTGTATCCATGAGAAAATATTAGGAGTGTTTTTGTACCTGTGAGAAAACGATAGAGGTATTTTTGTACCCGTGAAAAAATATTATGCGTATTTTTGTACCCGTAAGAAAACATCTGGGACATTTTGTACCCCTGAGAAAACGTCTTGGCCACGTCATTAGTCCCAGTCATCAGCCACGTCAGCTCCATTATCTCTCAACTAACACTATTTACCTATATGGGCATTTTTGTACCCAATTCATAACGTGAGGGGTATTTTTTATCCCAAAAAAATGTTAGGGGTATTTTAGTACCCGCGAGAAAATATTAGGGGTATTTTTGTACATTTTCCCTAAGGAAAATAAGAAGATTAAAAAGAAGAATTCTAGACTTAGTTCACGTATGCATGCTCTAGAATTAGAAAATGAGAAATTGGAATCTAGCTCATTTGATCATTGTCATAATATATTAAAACTTGAGCTTAAGGACTTAAAATCTTGAAAATGAAAATTTGAAAAATGATTTCAAAATTGAGAATGAGATTCTGAAAAATAAAAGCTCAAAAATCAATAAGGAAAATTATATGTTGAAATTTCAAGTGCATGCTTTATATAAATTCATGGATGACTTGAAAAAAGAGGTTTTAGTATTGAGTAAAAAGATAAATGCTTTATAAATTCATGCTCCTCACCCAACTGTTGTGAATACACTTTGGGTACCTAAGCCTTCTAACACCCTAGGACCCAAAGGTATTTGGGTACCAAAGGTTTCTTGTTCTCTTGTAGGGGGAGCTATCACACACGGATGAAAGATTGATGGTGTGTTGAAGTTGACCAAAGAGTTGAATGAATGATCCTTATATGATTACAACTTCAAGCTTTCACCTAGATGCCTTAGGTAAAATTGGCATCAAATATTTGGTATCATCTTCTATCTAGCTTTGATCCATTTTAGTTGAAGTTTATGATACTATACATAATTCGGTTGAGTTTTATCCATTCTCGATATGATTTCAAAAATATTTTTGATTTTGATTTTCGGTCTCTTCGGAGACCTTGGTAGCCTATAACGGGCTCATGCGACCTTGCGATTATAAATCGTATGCTAATTGTGGCTTTTCAGTTTTCAACCAATAGGAAGTGAAGAGATCATATTTTTCATTTATATTTCACTTGTGATCTCTTAAAATTTAATTTCATTTAAAACAGATTTCAAACTATTTAGCAGAGTGAACTATGATAATGATACATGATGCTTCTCTTTGCTTTTTGGTTTGATTAACTTGCTAAGTAGCTATATTTTCTGTAAAATAGTGTAGCTTACTTGTAAGTTATGAGTATTTTTGGAATGCTAGTTGTAATGAAAATGATAAGTTTGGCAAAATTTTCATGTATGAGGTATGATTTCTATTTTTAGAAAATCATAATATAATACCTCAATATCTGTACTTTAATTATGTCTCTATATTCATGATTGGAATTGCATGTTAAATCCTTGGGTGTTGTTTGGTTAGTAAAAACTATTTTTTGGTTTGGTTTCAGTGAAACTGAAATCATGGTTTCGAAAACTTGGTTTTGGTTTCTAGTTTTCAGCTTTCTAAAAACTCGTTTGGTTAATGAAAACAACATTTGTTTTAGTTAGTTGAAACCAATGAATATTTATTTGGTTATAAAAAATAATATTAATTTTCCTTGAACATTTTTAGTAGTAATTAAATGTTTAGTTAATTTATAAAATTAAATATTTTCTAATATGATTATAGCATGTAACATATATCATAATTGTTTGTTACATATATCAGTTAACGTTAAAGAATGAACGAGTTAAATGGTTGTAAGATTTAATTTATTTATTTATTAGTAATTTAATATTTTGATTAAATAGTTATTATAAAATTTCAAAAAAAATGTCCAGTGTCTAAAATTAATTTTGATTAAATTATAAATAGATTAACTTTAAGAAAATTGAGTTATTTTAAAAATTGGGTTTGAGTCAATTAGATATAAATTGGTTTAATTAATTTATAAATTTAATATAATAGTTTGAGTTGAAAAATGATGATTTTTAGTTTTATTTTTAAAAATTAGATATTGTTTGATTTATTTTTAAATTAATTAGTTTTATAAAGAAATTTATAATTAGATATTGTTCATTTTTCGATACTTTAGGTTTTCGTCGAAATTTTCAAATGAGACGTCAAGTATGATATAATAACTCTAGTTTAGGTGTCGTTCTCACTATTACCCGAGAAAAAATATTTCTAAAATAATTTTTGATATTTTGATCGATACTTCAAAATATCAATACTTGAGTTAATGCATAATTCCTAGTTTTGGAGTTTAACTATCGTTTCTTGACATCATGTATTACTTAGTCTCACATTTAACTTGATATTTTTATCCTTTGAGTTGATATCTACATGTTTGTATGAAAACTTATTTTTAGGTCCCGACTTTGACCATAGTTGACTTTTCTCGCCCTTTTGATTGATGTCAAAAGGGCATGAAAAATATAGGTAAAATAGAAAAATATATAGGAAAATCATGCATATATTGAAGGTTGATATTGTAAATACATAGTTAGAAATTATACTTTTACACTTTTACACTTTTACCCTTAGTGTTTACCCTTGTTCTGTAAAGTATAAATAGAGAACATTGTAAAGATAGAAGGGAACAAAAAAAAGGAAAATAAAAGAAGGTATCGGTTTCTTCTCCATCAAGCTTTCTCCATTCTCTCCGTGTTCTCCATATCTATTCAAGATCCGCATCAATGCAATGTCTTCCTCAAGTGGCTTCAACATTAATTTCTAACATGGTATCAGAGCATCTCTCCAACGAGGTAGATCTTATTTGTCGATTCTTGTGATTCACCTGTTTAATTGAGCGTCAATTCTTGAAATTTCACCTTATGGATTTCGCTATTAGCGATTTCTTGGTTTTTGTAAATTTGTGATTTGTGATTTGTGATACACATCAAGATTCCCAAACGAGACTTGATATTGGATGAAGATTGATTGATGTTGTTGAGATTTTTTTATCTCATTATTGTTAATCAAGGAAAATATGTTGCATTAAAGTTTTTTTTAGAAATATACTTAATTCAAATAGAAGTTTATTGAGATTTTTGGACTTCATTCAATATCGATATCACTGGTTTAATCATGATTAATGATCCAAGTTCTTCTACGTCAATTCTTGAGACTTATCAATTGAAAATTGGAGAAAATTGTGTCTCTCACTATGTTCAAAGTGCTATACAAACATTCACGAATAAGAAGATTAATATCATGCTAGATGAGTATAATTACATGCTATGGCAGCAACAGATCTTACCTACTCTTGAGAGTTTTTGTTTGCAACATTATATTGATGAAAATATTCTACCTCCAATTCAAACTTTGTGTGGTGAGAATGGTAAAGCAGTGCCAAATCCTGCATATATTTCTTTTAAACAACAAGATAGTGGTCTTGCTTCATGGCTGCTCTCTTATGTCAGTCCTAATCTACTACCAAACTTGGTAGGGTGTAACACTGCAGCCTCTATATGGAAACAGCTAAAGAAGCTTTTTTCAGTACAATCAACAACTAAAATAATTCATTTGGTGTGTACCTTACGTGCACAAAAGAAGGAGAATAAGAGTATGCAAGATTACTTGGCTAGAATTAAGATGATTTGTGATCAACTTGCTATTTGTGACCGAAGTTGATCACATTGCCACTATTGTAAATGGACTTACTCCTGAATATGAACATATAATGGCTGCTTTGTTTGCTAGTTCAACACCATTTAATGTTGATAAAATCACATCTATTTTGATTGATGCTGAAATGAGGTTGCAGGATATGTACAAAAGTGTTGCTTCTGCAAATTTAGTTGTTCAACAACCAGTTGTTGCAGCTAATATTGCCACTCAACAACAACCACAAAATCAATAGATGGTGAACAACTTCAGACAGAATAATGCGGGTAACTTTAGAGGTCAACATAGAGGCTTTCAAGCATATAGAGGCAGAAGTCACAACAGGTTCAATAATTCATCAAAATCGTAGTGCTAATTGTGTGGCAAGATGGGTCACACTATTGATAGGTGTTATTTCCATTTTGACTCTTCTTTTGCATGAGTTCATGCCAATGGTCAATCCGCTTCTATTTTTACTACTCAACAACAAGTTACTCCTGTTGCTAATTTGTGCCTTACTCAACAAACTACACCAACTGCTAATCTAGTTTTTATTCCAATGGTTCGATCTTCTGGTCAACTAATTCATGCATTGTCTAGTTCTTATACTTCTGTGTCTGATGTGATGTCAACACAGAATATGTCTAGTTCACCTCAAGTTTTTGCGAGTCAAGGCATTGCTACATTTGTTCCTACTACTCAACCTCATATGAATTCTGCACAAAACAATATTGCTGGTGACAATACATGGCATCCTGATTCTGGAGCTAGACATCACATTACCTATAATCAAGGTAACATCATTACAAGCAATTCTTATAAAGGTACTAATAAGGTAGTTATTGGTAATGGTTCTGAACTGCCCATTTCAAGAGTTGGCAATTCTATGTTATATTCACCCTCAAAGATCTTAACACTTAGAGATATGCTACTTGTGCCCGAGATTAAGAAGAATCTTCTCTCTATTTCAAAATTTGCTAAAGATAACTTAGTATTCTTTGAATTTCATACGACATATTGTGTTGTTAAGGATGAGGAGACAAAAGAGAACCTGCTACATGGAAATGATGAAGGTGGTCTATATCGCTTTCAGACAACTCCAGTGCTGCCCAGGATACCTGATGAAATTAGCAACACTTGTTCAGCTAATTCTAATATACTTGTGTCATCTACTTCATGTAATAGCAATGACAATTCTAGTAGTTTTTCTACTGTTATGGCAAACTTTAGTACTGTAGATTTGATTCCTATAGATAGTACAAATAAGTGGGTACATAATACACCCACTCTTGTATCTCCTTATGATGTATGTCACATGAGACTTGGCCACCCTTCTCATGACATTTTGAGAAGTGCTTTACAATGTTGTAACATTCAAGTACCCAATAATAAAAATTCATTACTTTGTGGTGCATGTCAATTGGGTAAACATCACAAATCACCTTTCAATGCTTCCTCAACTGTGTATATTGTACATTTGCAATTAGTTGAAGCTGATGTATGGGGTCCAGCAACTCAAGATTCTAATGGCTTTCGATATTATATATCTTTTATTCATGCTTATTCCAGATTTATATGGATTTATATGCTCAGAAGTAAGTCTAATGCATATTCAGCATTTGTTCAGTTTAAAAGAGAAACTGAATTTCAACTTGGATGTTCTATCAGAGAATTGCAAACTGATGGTGGAGGTGAATTTTGCCGAATCACACAGCTTCTAACACAATGTGGTGTCAAGCATCAGGTTACATGTCCTCATACATCTGAACAAAATGGTCTCATTGAACGTAAACATCGTCAAATAGTGGAACTAGGACTAACTCTTTTAGCTCAAGCTTCTATGCCTCTTTCTTATTGGCACAATGCTTTTGTAAGTGCAGTTTATATCATCAATAGACTGTCATGCAAGCCTCGGAATGGGTTGTCTCCAATTGAGAAGTTATTTAATTCAAAACCTTCATATAATCAGTTAAAGGTTTTTGGTTGCCTATGTTATCCTTATTTGCGTGCATATAATCGACACAAGCTGGAGTTTCGTTCTGCCCCTTGTGTATTCTTGGGCTATAGTCCTTCATATAGAGGCTATTGTTGTATGGACGCTCAAGGGAGAGTGTACATTTCTCGTCATGTCAATTTTGAAGAAAAGGTATTTCCTTTCATGAATATGCAACAAAAATTTCAGAATGCTAATTCTATTTTCAATCTGAAGTCTAAGTCTACAGCTCTACCTATTTTTGATGTACCTCATGAATTTACAAAGCAAGACAATATGCATTCCTTTCCGAAGCACAAAATGAATGAAACAAGTGATTCCAACAACACCACATCCTCAACTAATGGTCTAGATTTTTTTGATTTCGCAATGCATTCAGATTCTCCAGTTTTACATGCTACATCACCAGGAAGCACTAATACATCTGATTCTCAAATACATACTACTGATGTTTCAAAACTTGTATAGAAAAATGATACTAGTATTGTATCAGATTCAGTTACTCACTCATCTGTGGTTCCATAGTCTGATTACTCTATGAACACTCATCAAATGACTACAAGAGGTAAAACTAGCATATTTAAGCCAAAGATTTTCTATGCCTCAGTCTCAGACTATGAACCTACCACAATTTATGAGGCCTTTTCAAAGTCTGAATGGAAAACTGCAGCAATATTTGAATACTCAACACTTATGCATAATCACACTTGGACTTTAACCCCTTTACCACCTGGGAGAAAGCCTATTGGATGTAAGTGGCTTTTCAAAAATAAGAAGAATCCTGATGGCACAATAGCACGTCAAAAAGCTCGCCTAGTAGCGAAAGGTTATTCTCAAAAAGCAGGAGAGGATTTTCATGAAGTATTCAGTCCAGTAGTTAAAGTTGTGACTATAAGAATCATACTTATTATTGCTGTAACAAATGGCTGGAGGTTGCGTCAAGTAGACATTAATAATGTCTTTCTTAATGGTGTTCTCACATAGGAGGTTTACATAGTTCAACCACCCGGGTTTGAGGTCAGTGGTCCTCTTAATTCTCCATCGTTAGTTTGCAAACTTAACAAAGCTTTATATGGACTTCGACAAGCACCACGTGCGTGGTTTGATAAGTTGAGAAGCTGCCTATTATTATTGGGTTTTCAAATGTCCAAAGCTGGCACTTCAGTATTCATACGAAATACAAATGGCTCTATGATATATCTCCTTGTGTATGTTGATGATATAATCATCACAAGTGCGTCTCAATTTGAGATAAATGAGCTAGTTAAAATATTGAATCAAAAGTTTACCTTGAAAGATCTTGGTGATCTTCATTATTTTCTTAGTGTGGAAGTTCATCAAGAAGGCAATAATCTATTTCTAAGTCAAAAGAAGTATATTCATGAGTTACTGACTCGGACAAATATGTATGGTGCAAAAGTGTGTTCTACTCCTATGTCAAGTGGTCTGAAGTTGTCAACTCATGAAGGAGAGCTTCTATTGGATGCTTCAGGCTATAGAAGTGTGGTTGGCGATCTTCAATACTTGTGTTTAACAAGACCTGAAATATCTTATAGCTTAAACCAAGTTTGTCAATACATAACCAATCCACGAGATCATCAGTGGACTGCTATCAAGAGAATACTACGTTATCTTAAAGGAACAATTGATCATGGCTTACTCATACAATTAACCAGCTGCAAACTTTGATTTGGTAGCATATAGTGATGTTGATTATGGTGCAAATGTTGATGATAGACGTTCAATTACTGGATTTTCTATTTTCATGGGGTCTACTCTTATCTCCTGGAGTTCAAAGAAAAAACATGTGGTATCTAAATCTATAACAGAAGCTTAATATAGAAGTCTTGCTGATTGTGTGTTTGAAGTAATTTGGCTTCAATCTCTCTTAAGGGAGTTGTGTGTTCAAGGCTCCAAAGTTCCAATAATATGGTGTGACAATACTAGTACTATATCTTTGGCTGCCAATTCGATTCTTCGTACAAAGACCAAACATATTGAACTTAATTTGCATTTCATATGTGAAAAAAGTTCTAGTTGGACAATTTCAAGTCAACTACGTTCCTGCTGTGGAGCAAGTTGCTGATATACTAACAAAAGCTTTGGCTAAATCATAGTTCTTATATCTCAGGCATAAGTTGGGCATTAGAGTAAAGCATGAGATAAGTCAATGTACTATATTATGTTGTCAAGTACATGATGCAACTACACAAGATTTAATTGAACGCAAACTTTATGATCATATGCTAATGTCTTATGTTAATGAAACTCAAGTGAACATTGGCAATTCTGGAATAGCAAGAGAATTCTCAAGCTATATAGACAGCAATGCACCATTATTGTTTGAAATAAAAAACTAGGGTGAATATTGAAGGTTAATATTGTAAATACATAGTTAGAAATTATACTTTTACAATTTTACCCTTTCTGTTTACCCTTGCCGTGTAAAGTATAAATAGAGAACATTGTAAAGATATAAGGCAACGAAAAAAAGGAAAATAAAAGAAGGTACCAATTTCTTCTCCATCAAGTTTTCTCCATTCTCTTTGTGTTCTCCAGATCTATTCAAGATTTGCATCAATGCAATGTCTTCCTCAAAAGGCTTCAACATTAATTTATAACAACATATAGATAGGGGGAGTAAATTTACTTAGATATGCATGATGAAAAGGGGAGAAATCTCATGGTTGATATCCTTTGTACTTTAATGAATATATTTTCTTAAGGATGTTTGTCATCATCAAAAAGGGGGTGACTATTGGCCTAAGTTTTTCAACCTTGGTTTTAATCTCGGTTTTGATATAACAAACATGGAACTAATGATTTCATAAAGAATTAATTTTAGATTCCAAGTCGGTTAGCGCACGACGTCCGCGATCAAAAATATTGGAGAATCGGAAGGACGTTGGTCGACGCGCTCGGATTCTTCGAGAAGTTAGAGTTTAGGTTTATGGTGTTAAGATAAATTGTAAAATCCTCATTATGATGCAAAGACCCCTAAAGAACCAAACCTGAAAGTAGAAATCCAAACGACAAAAGAAATCAAGTTGGATTTTATTTCCAAACGTCTTGAAAAATAGTCATTTATTTTCGTTGAGCCCGACCACCACTTGATGTTCTACCTATTTAAAGGCCTTCTAAGCCTTTGTATGATCTACTAATGCTTCATGAGATATCCTTTGACACCCACAAGCTTTGATTGACCCACTTCGTTGGTGAAACCCTAATTTGAGCCTAGATTCCTTGATATAACCTTCATGCCTCATTTGATTCATCATCATGGCATCAAGAGGAACTAGGATTTATTATTTGAGAGCTAAGTTTGTATTGTTTATTATACACTCTCTATTTACAAGTTTTGTAAACCTAGGTTGCTTGGTTGATTGAGTTGGGTGGTAGCCAGTTTCAGGCTTAAATTCATCTGTGTAAACTTGATTTGCTATGATTAGTGATTGTTATCCCTTAAGGTTGAGGTGGAAGAGTGCTCTCGATAAGAACATGGAGACTTGTGGTTGTGGAAGTGTCTTAGGTTGAGAGCGAAGACTCTTCGGGTAAAAGGTCCTCATTGTAAGAAAACATTCATAATCTAGTAAAGTTGAAATCCTAAGCAGGGTGCTTAGGTAGTGGAGTAGGCGTTTGGGGTTGAACCATTATAAATCAAAGTGTTAGCATTGCTTTGTTGTGTTTTGATTACGTATGTTATTATTTTCTTTCGAATTCATCTAGTTGAATTGAGCACTTGCCTAAGGTTGTAAGAAAAGATTAAAACTGAAATTAGGAAAAGATTTTAGTTAACATATTGTTCACCCCACCCCTCTAGTGTAGGCTATTTCACAAACATGATGCCCTTCGAACTCAAAAATGCTGGAGCTACATACCGGCGCCTGATGAACAAGGTCTTCGAGCAACAGATCGATCGAAACATGGAGGTGTATGTAGACAACATGGTCGCCAAAACTTCAACCACCGGAGACCACTGTAGTGATGTCATCGTGATCTTTATACAACTCAGGCACTACAACATGAGACTGAACCTAGAGAAGTGTGCCTCCGGAGTTCTTGGTGGCAAGTTCCTTGTTTTCATGCTTAAAAACCGAAGAATTGAAGCCAATCCTAAAATGCATGCCGCCATGATGTGCTAGACGAAGGGTCCCGAGTCGACGGAGTGAGGAGTGGTAGTCTCTGTGAGTCTGGCGTCTTTCTCTTTTCTCTGGTGAGGCATGTTAAAGACCTCATCCTGAAGGACGGAAACTGGCCCCTCCTTCATGCTCTGAGCAGTGGCACTTGTGTCCGGCTAGGTGTTGTTCCCGGGACCGCGTCAGCATCTCGACTTGGGTTGCTAACCATCAGTTCTCCGCTTGAAGGTCATTTATTTAACGCTGGGATTCTTCTGGTGAGGGATTGGCTGGTGCCGAAGCTTCACTCCTCACTATTTCAGCGTCTCCAAGTAGCGAGGGGACATCGTCGCTAGGTTATTGTCTGCGAGCGGCAACGTTCGCCCGGCTCCGAGTACCAACCATTGTGGGGGCAGGTAAGATTTATTCAGCCCCATAGTGTGTGCCAAATGTTCTGGCCTGAAGGTCGGAGCGGTGTAGCCCAGTCTAGGGTAATTGAAATTAAAATCTAGTTTACTTGAGGCGTGTCGTGTCTGTATATATTGCAGGGTGAGGGATGATTGACAACGATGTTGTCTGGTAATCTCGTAGAGATGTTGCTCGGGGCGAGGCTGATCTGAGAGATGTCGGGCTCATAATGACAAATCTCTCGTAATAAATGAGGACATGTATGTCCTTGTATGGCCAGGTGGAGCTCCCGGGCTATGCCGTTTGACTTGACTTGAGTCTGATTCATTAGTGTGGGCACTTCTGGACCTAATTCGATTGGTCCCAAAGTGCTAGTCCATTCCATATTTATATCTACTACTTAATATATCAATTGAAGTTATATATCAAAATTAATTAGCAAAAATTAAATAAATCAATTACAAATAATAAATTCAATTGATGTAAATAATGCAACATACACTAAAGAAATTTAAAATTCTTAATTTTATCATAAATAATCACATTTATCTCTAATACATATTTAATTTATTAAAATCTATAATTTAATCATAAATAAACAAATATAAAAGTAATACATCGAAGGATTAAAATAAACTACATCTACATCATACATGAAAGAATTACATGAAAACATTGAAGATAAACTAAACATAGTAATAAACATGCTAATCTTAAGAAGAAATAAAAGGAATGAGAGCTCCTCGTAGTGAAGAAGAGGAGAAGATGAAGACATCGAGGAAGAGTCAATAATGGAAGAGAAGAGAGTGACTATAAAAATAGTTGAAAAAATATTAAAAAATAAATTTAGAAAAAGTAAAATAATATTTTTTTAAAAAGATACTGCATGAGGCGGAGGGACCGGGGGCGCTCCGGCGCCAGGTCGCATGCGCAGGCCCGCGCACCCGCGCAAACTAGCACCAATAGCACCGATTTGCACTTGCCAAAACTTGCAAACCGGCGCAAATCGACGCCAACACCAGTTTGCAAGCGCTGAAAACCTGCATAATTGTGCTGGCGTTGGTTTCTCGATCCCCCGTACGCTTGAACATGTCTTCCACTACAACAAAAGTAGTGGATAGAGGCGGTTTATGACCGACGCCCTCACTAGCGCCGGTTATTAATATAATTAAGCATGCTTAATTAAATTAATAACCGGCGTCAGTGAAGGAAGTCGGTCATTAATAATATTTTTTTATTTCACGATTTCCCCGCTCCCCTTTTCCCGTTCTCGCTTATCTCCCAGCTCCCGTTCCCGTTTTCTTTCTTCCTTCCCCCGATTCCAGCTCTCGTTCTCGTTTCCAGCTCCCAGTCGAGTACTCCCCCGCTCCCCTTTTCCCGTTCCCGCTCATCTCCCAACTCCCGTTCCCGCTTTCTTTCTTCCTTCCACCGATTCCAGCACCCGTTCCCGTTTCCAGCTCTCGATCGAGTACTACATTCCTTCTCTCCGATCGACTACAGGCATCCCCAATCATTACAGCTCCATTCTCCTCAACCCTTCTCCTTCAAAACCCTAAACCCTAAACCATTCCTCGATCTACTTTCTTTTCCCCGATCTTCTTGTGATCCGAAGTTCACCAGCAGGAAGAACATTTGTAGCTGCACTATGTTTTGGGCTCCTCGTATTTGAGAGAGAGGTCGCTTCCGCTCTTCTGAGTTATCGAGCGGCGGCGCAGGGGAAAGCCCGAGATCCGGAACAATGGTTCGTCTTAGACCATCTCTCCCATCCCATTTTCTACTCTGATCTTGATTCTCTGCTCGCATGGTAGATTGATTGATTGTTGTTATTTGCGTGCATGTCGGCTCTGGGGTTTATGTGTGCGCTTTGTCACCTTTTTTTTTTTATCACTGAGTTTTTTTTTGTCACATATGTTGTTATTTGATTCTCTGCTCGTATTTTGCGTGTTTTTGTCTATTTGTACGTTGATCACTAAATTTGGAGGATCTTAGTAACGGGATTTCGAGTGTTAGGGTTATATTGCTGATACGACATGTTATAGATGGGCTTGTCTTAGATGAAATATTAGTTTGACATATTTGTGTGAGTATGATGGCTGACTAGAAATTACTTTCTTAATTGTCCATTACTTTACTCTGTTTTATCCATCAGTCGCTCTATTTTATATGAGTATGATGGTTGACTAGAAATTTTTGGTCATCTCAAAGAACCTGGTTGTTTTGCATTTCAATTATAATTTCTTCCCACTTGCAATCACGTTTTCGCTTTGTTTCCTTTCATCCATGGAAGATTCAGTAATTCCATGTACTTAGATGATTTACACAAACGGTATTTACATATGATTCCCTTGCACGCAAATTTCACATTGGATATCAAGTGAAGAGACCTACCAACTTTCTTAATTGTCTTAATTAGACTTGGGGAAGTACGTTCAACTTAAACAAGCTGATTTCAAGTTGTTGAAAGTCAACACTGAAGAACTCCTAAGCAGCAAACACCCCTTTAGTACAATGAAGAACATGCTTGTATAAACATGTTTGAATCACATGCTTCCAATGGTAGCAAACAAGCTGCAGATGATCCTGTCTTCAGCATCAGAGAAATCCCCAAGCTTTATGTTAGGCCTCAAATAGTTGAGCCACCTCAGCCTACAACTCTTCCCACACCTCCTCAGACTTGCTCATCAAATCCACATCTAATTAAATCACTCCAAAATGAGAACATAAATGAGAAAATTAATAATCAAAGACTTCTTTTCTTTCTTACCAGCTTTCTGAGGGAGAGAAATCCAATTCCCACCGGTGACATGCTTCTCTATGTACTCCTTGAGCTGCTTGTCTTCCTCAGGAGACCAAGGGCCTTTCTTAACATTTGCCTTGTCACAGCATGGAGCCCTCCCCATGTCTCTCTCTTGGGTTGCCTCCTCTGGCTTTTGAGGCAGTGGGGGTTTGGGATATATTGGGACAAGGGAGGGAGATAGAGGGATAAAATAACAGGGAAGGGATGGTGATCAGCTTGTCTAGTTTCCATCAAGTTTTGCAGATTTCTTGGCTGCATGTGTGTGTCAGGGATTTGTGGCTCAACATCACCATCTATGAGGAAACTGCTCCTGTACTTTAGGAAAGACCCTACATTTAATATCTACCTTGCTTGTTGAGGCTTGCTTTCTCATATTCTTTAATCTGTTTATTATGCCAAGAACAAAACATATGCAGGTTTTAATAATGAAGGGGTTATGCATCAGGTTGTCGAGCTAGTTAATTAAAGGAGTGCAAATATGTCAAGAAAATGGGTGCAATTTAGTTGAAAGAAGCCTTCATTTTGGACTTTTGTTAGAGTGGGTTTTATTTTCATATTTTAAGACTTTATAGGGCTCTTACCATTTCAATTTTTTTGGCTAATGGAAATAGTTTTTTTAAAATAAATGCTAATGGCAAATAGGTGATTCGTTGTAAAAAAATATTAAAAATATAAAATTTGGGAATTTGTAGTTCCATCAGTACTTGGTTTTTTTTTTAGTAACTAAGTATATAACTGTTTCAAAAGGACTGTATCACTGTACACAGAAAAGAAGAGAACTGATATCTTCATCATTGTGCTCTCATCGTAATTAGTGTGAATGCTATCTTCCGGAGTCACCTCTCCACTTTAATTAGTGTGAATGCAAAAACAGAAACATAATTGTGCTCTCATCATCATTTATATAAGATCATGATATGATGATGAGAGCTTTATGTTGAACATTCTTTTTGGAGCTTTTGTTGGCAATGCTATATGCCTGGTCTGTTGTAGTTATTTCTAGTTTTCTATTTCTATTGAGTATTGACAACTTTCAGTCTTTTTGTGTTATTTAGCTTCTCCTTATGGAGAGTTGTCTGGTCTTGGAGAAAAAATAACATCTTTTGATTTATGTTATATGCAACCTGTGTGACTAAATAATTATGATAAGATTATTTTTAAAATGAGTTCCATGCTGTTGCTATCTTTTTCTATATTGCTTTAAATATTGATCTATAGCTAGATGTTGTGTTGATCCTAATGGATTTCGTGTTTCATAATTTATTTTGCAAGGTTCTATGTTAACAACAAGATCTCACCACTAAGGAAACTTCTTTGGAGATATATAGTTGGATAAACATCTACTTATAACCTACTTCAAACTAAAGGTATGTAGCTACTGTATATTAGCATGGAACATGTTGATCTATAGCTACTTCAAACTAAAGGTATGTAGGTACTGTAAGTAGCATGGAACATATTGATCTATAGCTACTGTTTATTTTCTGTCAGTGTTGCATATGAATCTAGCTACTTTTTATTTGATTAGTCATACTTGTTTTTTGTTCTCTTTTTAATTTTTTTATGAATTTTGATGCTTGGTAACTATTGATCATGTAATTTTTTGTCCTATGTTATATCTTTAGTTATCTTGTAGCTTGTAGCTTGGTGGGATTACTGATTATTGATTCACTTTAGTTATCTTGTAGCTTTCCAAATTAATTAGTAGAACTTTGAGTTGCATTTGATAGCATGATTTGGGATTCTACCATAAGTGACAAGTACTAAAATCTAGAGAAGTTAGCAAGACAAGTAGAGTGAGATAAAAAAAATGTGTCCTTATTAGCTTACCATCACTACCTACATGCATGATCAATAAGCAACTTTACTGAACAGGAAAATGTTCAGTAAGGAGCTGATTCACATATTTGTCCCTTTTCATCCATAGAATGAGATATATTCAAGTGTCTGTCCTCATTGCTGATTCACATTAAGATAATCTATAAGTAAGGAGCTGGTTGGATAGTTTTATATGATGTTCATATAACTAATAAATTAATTTATACTAAGGTTATTTTGCTTTAATAAATTTTTTTAAGATTTCTAATTTTCTATGAAAATCTTAAATCCGTTTGGAAAATGTTATTTGACTTTATAATTTTTTTCGATAAAATTTAGTTAAAATATTAGACTGAATATGAATTTAACAAATTCATATTCTATTTAATATTTACTAAATTATATTAACCAAATTTATAAATATCAAATAACGATTCCCGAATTATCCCTTATTGGATAGTTTAGGAGCACAATTATTTATATCGCAAATTTAATCTCGTTTAAAAACACATGTCATTTGAAATTTCGGTAGCATCTCTTTCGTTCTCCGATACACTTCGGATGTTTTGCATACTTGGAGAACTAAATGGAGATGCTGCTGAAATTTTTAATGACTTGTGATTAAATGAGATTATAGATGCGATATAAATAATGTGTTTCTGAATGGAATAGGACCACCCTACCTATATGATCATATCCTTAATAGTAACTTGAAATTAATTTTGAATTCTAGGATGGATAAGAGTTGGATATCAGCGCCTCGAGCATCTGAAGCTTATTTTAGAGGCATAGAAGATTTTGTTAATTTCGCAACTGAACATGGATTGGATGAGAATGACATGATGAAATGTCCATGTAAGAAATGTTTCAACAGAAAATATCAAAAACCAGAAGACGTTAAGGCACACTTGTTATGGAATGGAATATTACCAAAATATATAATTTGGTATTATCATGGTGAACCTATAAGAGCACATATTGAAAATGATGCAGTAAATTTTGAACAAGAGCATCGAACACATACAGTTGGTGCTAGTAATATACTAACCTTAGTAACAGCGGTATTGGGCACATCAAATTCAGATCTCATTGAACAAGAGCATCGAACACATAGAGTTGGTGCTAGTAATATACCAACCTTAGTTATAGAGGTATTGGGCACATCAAATTCGGATCTCATTGTTAATGCTGATTCCAATGATAGCGATGATGATAATGCTGATTTTGATGTCATTGTTGATGATTTTGATATTAATTCAAATCAACCTCAAAATACACCCGAACAAGTAGGGTTCGTGCAAGAATCTTCAGAACATCATATATATGATGGATGATTTTGATGTTTCTTTGTACCCCAATTGTGTAAAATACAGTAAAGCATCATTTATCATTCAATTATATCATATAAAGGTTCTTAATGGTTGGTTCAGAAAATCATTTTCTATGCTGCTATAATTATTGAAAGAGGCTTTTCTAGAGGGTAATGCCCTTCCGTCAACATGTTATCAAACCAAAAAATATGTCAAAGATTTAGGTTTGTTCTACCAAAAGATAGATGCTTGTCCAAATGATTGTATATTGTATATGGACAAAAATTCATAGGCATCAACATGTAATGTATGTGGAGCGTCTCGATGGCATCCATCTTCCACTGATGATCAAACGACAAGTCAATTGAAACAAAAAAAAAGACCCGTTAAAATATTGCGTTATTTTCCATTAATCCCAAGGCTGACTCGTTTGTACATGTCATTGAAGATAGCAGGTTCTATGAGTTGGCATTTTGATAAACGAACCAAAGATGGCATCTTACGACATCCTGCAGATGCTCAAGCATGGCAAGATTTTGGTAAAAGACATCCAGATTTTGCTACTGATCCACGTAATGTAAGGTTGAGTCTTTCAAGTGATGGATTTAATCCATTTCGAGCAATGAACACAACTTACAGTACTTGGCCCGTTGTATTGATACCTTATAATATGGAACCCTGGTGATATTGATGATGATATTGATGAGGTCTTCAATAATGTTGTGTATGTTGATACCGGGTGATAAAGGGCCAGAAAATGATATTGATGTCTACTTACAACCTCTTATTTCATAATTGAAGCTGTTATGGAACGGAGTACCTGCGTATGATAGTATCTCCGGAGAGCAGTTTACCTTGCATGCATCTTTGTTGTGGACAATTAGCGACTTTCCAGCTTATGCAATATTCTCCGGTTGCAGTACGAAAGGACGCTATGCATGTCCCATATGTGCTAGCATAACACATTCTCGTTGGCTCAAATATGATAAATTTTTTTGTTATATAGGTTATCGTAGATGGTTGCCGCAAGGACATCCATTTCATCAAGATACAGAGCTATTTGACGGAACAATTGAAAATGATGATGCACCTTTCCCAGTCGATTCATCAATTGTTTATGAACAAGTCAAAGATATTAATCATGTTTATGGCAAAATCAAGACCACGGGAAGAAAACGCACATGAATTGATGACAATTTGGTCAGTCAGTCTGAAAGAAGTTTTGAGACGCAAAGTCAGCAGAGTTCTTATAAGCAAGATTGTGAAATGTGGAAGAAAAAGCATATTTTTTTAGTTACCTTATTGGCAAAATAATGTATTACGACATAATTTGGATGTAATGCATATCGAGAAGAATATATGCGATAATTTGATTGGTACTTTGCTAGATATGGATGGGAAATGAAAAGATAATCTCAATGCACGGTTAGACTTGCAAGACATGAATATACGACACCATCTACATCCTACACTGTTACCGAATAACAAATATGATATTCTATCGGCTATCTATTCAATGTCTGCTGTAGAAAAAGATTTGATGCTAACATGCATACAAAATATGAAAGTGTCGGATGGATACTCATCAAATATTTCGAGATGTGTGAATTTAAAGGATCATAAATTGTAAAATTTGAAGAGTCACAGTTCACATGTCCTGGTACAGGATGTCATTCCACATGTTTTACGAGGACTTGTGCACAATGATGTTCTCTTTATAATTAAAGAGATCTTAATGGTTTTATGCAGTGATAATTTAGAAATAAGTACATTGGACGAATTGCAGTCACATGTGCCTTTGCTTTTATGTCACATGGAGCAAATTTTTCCACCAAGTTTTTTTACCATTATGGTCCACTTGATGATTCACCTTCCAAGAGAGGCAAAACTTGGTGGACCTGTCTATTATCGTTGGATGTATCCAATTGAAAGATTGTTTATGAGATATAAGTCTCATGTTCGGAATAGAGCATAACTGGAGGGATCTATTGCTGAGGGATACCTCGCAGATGAATGTCTCACCTTTTGTTCAAGATACTTCACTAATATTGAAACTGTATTCAGTCGGACACCAAGAAATTATAATGTTGAAAATGTCGAAGATTACTTATTTTCCACCGGTGGTCGATTAATTGGCAAAGCACGAATTTATAAGTTGGACTTTTATGCACATGCACAAGCTCATCGATATGTAGTCCTGCATAGTTCGTTGATTGAGCCATATAAAAGGCAATTTATCAGGGAAAAATGTAGGCAATGCAATATATTGGTTCTTTCAAAAGTACAACAAGAAAGATGGATTGTAGAGGAATTCATATCGTGGTTGCAAGCTAAAATGCCAGAAATTGTGCAAAGTAACGCTGAGGTTAGACTAATTGCGTTGGCTAGGGGTCCATCGTCTGGTGTCAAAATATATGATGGAATGATTATAAATGGATATAGATTTCACACAAAGCAACGAGAAACAACTCGTAAAACACAAAATAGTGGCTTGATGGTTGAGGTTGATGGCCGTCAATATTATGATGTTTTAACTGATGTAATCGAATTAGACTACCATGGGACATTCAAGGTAGTTCTTTTTCGTCCAGATTGGGTTGATTTTAGAAATACACGTGGATTACGAGTAGATGATGGATACTCACTAGTTAATCTTTCTCGACTATTTCACACTGGTGTACAACTCAAAGATGATCCATATGTATTTGCGTCACAAGCAAAATAAGTATTTTATATTATGGATTCAAAAAACAACGAATAGGTAGAAGAAGGAAGTGATGATCGTCAGATGAGATGGATAGTAGCCGATGACCAGGGGAGGAGGAGCCGATGACCTCTTCTTCTTCTTATGGAGGAGGTGGTGGTGGCGGCGGGAGGAGGAGGAGATCTAGAGGAGGAGATGGTGGTGGTGGTGGCGGCGGTGGTGTCTAGGGCAAGGGGATAGGTAGCAGAAGAAGTGATGATCGTCGGATGAGATGGATAGTAGAGACTGCTGCCACGTGGCACTGTGGAGGGAGGTTCTGCGCACGTGAAAGTTTTACCGTTAAGTTACTAACGGACATGCTAACGGAGGGAGGTTATTTGAACAAAAAGTGTAGTCGCGGGGGGTTCTGTGCACACTTGGTAGTTTAGGTAATCTTTGCGCACATTGACTATAGTCGAGGGGGGTTTCGTGTAATTTACCCTTTTTTTAATAATACAAAAACATAAATTCTTGTTTACATATTGAATTAAAATGCATCAAACAAGAGACATCAAATTGTAACATGAATCATCAAAATGTATTGGATAACAAAATGTAATATTTACATCGTATCAAAATAATATAATATTTACATTGTATCAAAACAATACATCAAACAAATACATCATATCAATGATCGGGCGGCGGTGGATGGGGCGACAAGGAGAGGGGCTGTGTGGGGAGCACATCAGTTGACGTGAACGATGATGATGGATCTGATGATGATGTCGTCGCGCAGAATGATGTGGAGACAGAGGAGCCGGAACACCATGTATGTACGAAACTATATGCGCCATATACTACATCGCAGTATCCCTCGTAGCGGCCATGCCTGTGCTGAGACGTGCATGAGCAAGCTCGACGGCCTCTAATCGGTCTTGATTCGCACTTGATGTTGATGGACAAACAACGGAGAAGGTGAAGGCAGATGATCCCGCACCATGTGGCTACAACAACGCCCAAGTGTGGGCCATTGTGCCAATGCCATCTACACGGTCGTGGTCGACGCACCCCACTTGCATCCATGCGTGAGCATCAAGCTGATGCTATACAGGATCACCTCTCTGTTGGGTCACCAACTCATTATATGTGGTATTTGAAGAAAATTAAGTTGATTAATTTAATTATACCCAATAGAACTAGATAAAATAATTTAAATATTCACTTACTAGTATCGTCTTCAGCCTCCCGCTGATGAACTCACTCCAGCGAAGACCATGCCGATATTTATGCGTCTCCTCGAAGACCCTCAAAGGGTCAATCGGGATGAGTGTCCCTTGCTCGTCTTGCGTCCCCTATAATAAATTAAATACAATTAATTTTTCTATAATAATAATAAATAATAAAAGTAATTATTAAATTACTTATCCAAGCGATGCTCGTGGCTGGTGAATGGGATGGAACCGCTGGTATATCAGGCGAGGGATCCCTCTATCGGTGTCATTCGATTCTGGTGCGCACGTCGTTTGGGAGGCACCCTACCACCCCTTCGACACCCAAATGTCGAATAGCCGATCCCATACGTCGACCGACATCTAGGTGGGCCCGTGTCCCCTAGGCGCATCCATAAGCATATCTCTGTTACCGCCTATACTCATCTGCGTCTCATCCCACGCCCAATGGAGGATATACTTGAAAAGCCTCTTATAGTAAGCTTCCCAAGCATCCTCTACCTAGACATGAATGGAAGGATCCCAACTATATCGAGCCTATAAAAAGAAAACAAGTTATGTAATACAATCATTTTAAATAATAATACAATTAATTAAAAAATTAATAAACTTCGTACATCGAACTCATACCATAATAAATCTCAAGAATGATCTGGCACATGGTGTTAGTAGTGTGCCTAGGCCTTTGGAACAAATTGACATTGTTACTTTCCTTTTATTTTAAATGAAACATTTACTAATTTATCTTGTTATTCATTATGAGCATGCTTGACTTGATAAGAGATTCCTTGAATGGATGATTCTGCCAAATGGTCATCAAGTACGAGATCTGATAGTAAAATCCTAAGGCAGTTGGAATCCTATTCTAAATAATCCCTAGTCAGTCATTGTCTTGGAACGATAATGAATGAATACTAGTATGCAGTCTAACTAACGATGATTATATTAGAGAACATAGTGTCAGATAGACCCACTGTGAGAATACTACGTGAATTATATCATTAGTATATCTCTAGCGACAGTGATACGTCAATCCTCCGACCTAATGTCACCATCGATTCCTATATGAGAAATTTTATGTTTTGACCTAGTCTAACATCACCTTTAACCGGGTGGTAATAAGGACTACAATTGGATATGAAATAATTCATGCAGAGGAATATGTGTCATGCCCCAACTCAGGATCACGTGATCAGCCAGAGTATACTTGCCTATACCTCGCATCATAAACCATGCACATGCCAACTCATGAGAATAAACAATAGCGGAAATAAATAAATAAGTTTTTTACTTCAGCTAGAAATCAAACCAGAGTTCATCATAAACAGGTTTAAACAAAAGAATGAAATACAGAAATAATAAATCAAGTCCAATAGACCAAATACAATAGAATCTGAATAAAATGACATAAATGCCCTCAAGGGCTACAACTCCAAAAACCAACAAAAGTGCATGACACACTACCAAAAGACTCGACTACGACTCTAACTAGGACTGCTATGAGATCAATGTAGCTCCTCTGCCCTCTAGCCGCGCCAAGTGTTCCAACCCACCTCACCGGTCAGGCTCTGCAAAACAAAACAACGACAACGGGTTAGTTCAAAGGAACTCAGTGAGCGGTTCTACCAACCCTCACGAAAAATAAGACAGATAAGATGCATAAAGCAAAACTCCTGACTCAAGCAGGAAAAGCCCAGACGTAAAATCATTAATCGCGATCTTCGGTCGACCCGTCGGTCGACCGACGTGATCTGCGTCTTCGGGTATCAGCAGGTCCGTCGACCGACGGGTCGACCGCCCGAGCTATTGCCCATTTTGGGCTTCCATCGGTCAATCGCCCAGTCGGCCGAAGTAGCTTTGCTACTTTTTACCTTCATTCGGTCGACCGCCCGGTCGACCGAACCTAGGATGAAGTTTATTTCTTCAGCCTATTTCTTCCGCGCTTCGTTTTCGGGTTCCGACTTTCTACGACCATCAACTCAGAGAGCTTTCAAGTGATCTTTGAGCCCGTCCAATACGACTTTGATGCACGCGTCGCCCTTCGAGAAGTTTCCTCGACGAACCCGAGTGCAATGATCATTGTCCTTCCTATTTCTGATTTTTCCGATCGAGGACATCGAATGCTAATTGATTTGGAACCTGAAAGATATTCTCAATGAAATCATTAGTCTCATGTTTGTTATTATCAAAACCATCAAAATTGAGATTAAGGCTAAGGTTGAAAACCTAAAGTCAACAATCTCCTCCTTTTTGATGATGACAAACATCCTTAAGAAAATATATAATCATTAAAGCACAATGATATCAACTAAGGGATTTCTCCCTCTATCAACATGCATATTTATGGAAATAAACTCCCCCTATCTATATGCATGGATTTTCTATATTTTCCTCCCCTTTCTTATATTTTTCTCCCCCTTTATACCTATACATTTCTCCCCCTTTCGACCTATATTTTCTATATAGTTTTTTTCATAATTGTCTCCCCTTTTGGCATCAATCAAAAAGGGCAAAAAGGTCAATCTAGTCAAGGGAAAAGAATAAATATTTTTTCATGAGGTTGAGACTCTAAAGATTTTTCATGAAACATAAAAATCTCAACCAAAGGGATGAAAAACAAATTTAATATGAAACTTAGCATGATTTCCTTCAAAGTATGCTTGAAACCATGAAAATGCTAAGTATCAAATTTTAACCTTTGCTCATGGTTTTTCAAATATAGACACATGAACACCTAACATGAGTAAATATAGACATGTTTGAGAAGATTGAACCTAAAATGAAGTTTCTAAGTCAATTTGTTGACTTAGGTCAACTCTACTCAAATTTAGGTCTCCTAATTTGAGCTAGTTATTATTTTATTCATTTACACATGATTTTTCAATTTGAACCACATGGATGGAAATCATGAGTAAGTTCAAATATGTTTATCAAGTTTCAATTTAAAATGAAGTCTCTAAAAGTTTTTTTTACCAAGGGCACATTTCAATCAAGAATGAATTTTCATGAAATTGCCTAAGTATCAAAATTTTAACAACTCATGATATTTCAATCAATTTTCATGCAAGATCATTCATGAGCATAGAGAAATCATTTTATCAAGAAAATAGAGGTGTTATACAAGAATTTTGCCAAAATAAAAAGCATACCTCATTTCTTGAGAAATTCCAAAATTTTACTTTCTTAGCTTGCAAGAAGGTTTCATTAGTATCATAATGAAATTATATACCAACTAGCAAGCTAATATACTAAATAACACATGGTTCAAAGCAATGTTTCATTTAAAACTTTAACATATGCCAGATAGTTAAGATTCATTTTAAATAACTTATCATAATACCAAAATGAATCTAAGAGATCTTAAGATGTGAAACATTTGAGAAATAAGATCTCTAAGTATGATTAACTAGTTTGGACTTAAAAGGTATGTCTCTAATTGAAGGTATCAACCTAGAGCAAGTTTCATTCAATGAAATTTGCTTGAGTGCTAAAATTTTACCTACTAATGAAAAATCAAAGATTTATCATGCTATTGCAATCATGAGTATTGAGACATTGTTTAAGCTTAAACATTGAGGTATAACACTAAGATTTTAGATTTATTGAAGTTATACCTTATACTTGAAGATTTAGCTAAACTAATCTTTTTCTTCCTAATTAGCCTTCCTAAAATCTTATAACTTGCAAGTATATTTTATAAATAGAAAAAGAAATTAAATCTATATGCAAACTATTAAACTAAATAGTGAAAAGAAAAACCAAGTATCATTTTCAAAATTCAACTTCACTAAATAGCAAAGATTCATTTTCAAAGAGATTATTTATGATAACGAAATGAATCAAGAGATCTCAAAATATAAAATTTTGAAAAATAAGATCTTCAACCCTTCCTATTGGTTGAAAACCGAAAACCACAATTAGCCTACGATTTAAAACCGCAAGATCGCTTAGACCCATTACAGGCCACCTGGGTCACCGAAGAGACCGAAGATCAAAAAATCAAAAATCATTTTCAAAAGAACTCTTTTACAAGAGCGGGGAAAACGACTCAAATTAGACATGTATCATAATCTTCAACTAAAATAAAATAAGGTAAAGTAAGGAGATGATACCAAAATGTACCTAGATGCCACTTTCCATATATATGACATCATGATGGTTTGAAGTTGTAACCAAGGGATGAATCTTCACTTAGGTCCATGATCAACTTCAACTCTTCACTTCTCTCTACCCTTGTGTGGTGGCTCCCCCTACAAAAGAGCATGAGATCTTTGATACCCAAATGATTTTGGGTCCTTGGGGGTTAGAGGGCTTAGGAATCCAAAGTGTCCTAGCAATACTTGGATTTCTCTTTAATGCGCAATCATAAATATCATGCCCAAATACACTACAACAAAAGCAATGTCCATGAATTTTTTTCTTTTCATTTTTAACATGGACATGAGATTTATTTTTTGAATGTTTGTCATGTGAAACATGATGAGTATTAGCATTCTTAGAAAAAATATTTTTCTTTTGAGTATGAGGTTTGATAGTAGAATGCTTAGCATGAGAATGATGATGACCATTGGCATTCTTTACATAAACATTTTTCATTCTAGTGTTCTTAGGAAATGAAGCATTTTTTAATTTATTTACTTTCTTATTCAAGAAAGTAATATCACTTTTCATTTCATTCATGGATTTATGTAATGCATATAATTGAGATTTTAACATGCAATTCTCTTTTTCTAAATTGTTATTCTTGAGCTTCAAGTCCTTAAGCTCAAATTCTACATTATCATGGCATGAATCAAATGACCTAAATTTTAATTTTTCATTTTCTAGTTTGGATTCATGCAAATGAGAATTAAGCATCACATTTTCCTTTTTCAATCTTTTATTTTCTTTATCTTTTCTAACAAGCAAGGCATGCATTTTTTGACATTCATCAACTAGTTCTTCATATGACATATTGAGTGAACTAGAAGAGCTAGTACTAACATTTTCATTATTATGACTAGAAGGGAGAGAGTATACCTCATCATTGGTACTCATGAGGCAAACTTTTGAAGTAGCTTCATAGTCATTGTTAGAGGGTGCTTCAAATGTGTGAGAGGTGGAGGTGGAAGCACTTGACCTCTTCCTTGCTTTGTTCTTCATGCCTGGATAATTTTTCTTCACATGCCCCTTTTCTTTGCAAGCATGACAAATTACTTTTCTTTTTCGGCTCTTGGTGCTACTTCTTTGACTAGAAGAGCTATGGGCATCAAAACCAAGATTAGTAGTAGGTGTGTGACCATTGTCATCACCACATTCATTAAAAGTGCCAATTTCTTCGATTTTGGCATAATCATATAAAACATTTAACGAGACCCATAAATCAAAAGCCGAAGAGCAATGCATGACTTTTTCTAAGATACCATTTGGTAATGTGCAAAGTATATAATTCATGGCATCTCCATTATACTTAAACATTTTCTTATCCATTTCACTCCAAGTATGCATATCATCATTAGGTTCAATGAATTCCCAATGTAACATTTTAAAGACACCAAAACCTTGAGTCTTTAGAAATGTGTCCTAGATTTCCATAGACCAAAGTTAGAGGCATCGAACCTAGGGGGTGAAAACGCTACACTATCTAGAGCCATTTCTAGATCGAGACAAGGTGTAGAAGAGATGGTGAAATCTCAAGCTATGAACCCGCTCTGATACCAATTGAAGGCGAAATGGTGACACTAGAGGGGGGGTGAATAGTGTGTTTACAATACGATTCGCCTAAATCCAATTTTAAACATTTCTTAGTTCGTTTAGGCAATTCACGAATCGATAAATAAGCGGAAACAATATATATAAATGATAAGCAATTAAAACAAATAATTAAAAGCAACACTAAAATAATGCAAACACAGGATTTATAGTGGTTCGGCCCCAATGCCTACTCCACTACCTAAGCACCCCGTTTAGGATTTTCAAACTAGTTTTACGAGATTAATTTACGTTTCCCTTACACACGAGGACTTTTCACCGGAAAGTCTCCGCTCTCCAACCGAAGGCACTTCCACACCCGGAAATATCTCGCCTTCCTATCGAGAGCACTTTCCCACCTCAACCTAAGGGATAACTAGACTAATCCTAGTAAATACTAAATTTACACAAGTGGCTTTACTCCTACACCAAGGATACCACTTCACCCAATTCAAGACCTAACACCTGGTCTTACAAACTCAATTAAATAAACAGTTAAAATAATAGATAAAATATAATCAAAAGAGCTAATTAATAAAACTAATGTTTGCAAGCTCCTTTCACAATCTTGGAACCTCTAACTAGCCGAGGGGATGAGCTCGAGTCAGTTTTCGAGTTGAGACAGCAGCTGGCGCTTGAGAAGGTGTTCGTGGAAATAGTAGAGCGCGCTTGATCAATTTTTGGAAGGCTCAATTCTTCCTCTTAATGGCTCAATAAAATTTGTAACTATCAAAGAAAGAAGTTAAAAGATTTATATCAGGGTATATTTATACCCTGCTGAAGAAACAGCTATTCAACGGATAGAAAACTATCCATTACAGGCCGCCGATCGAATGGTCGGTCAACCGACTGTTCGACCACAGCTTCGACCGCTGTTCTTTACTGTGTGGTCGGTCGACCGACGGGTCGATTGCCCAGACGCAAAATCATCAATCCCGATCTTCGATCGACCCATCGGTCGATCGACGTGATCTGCATCTTCGGGTATCAGCAGGTTGGTCGACCGACGGGTCGACTGCCCGAGATACTGCCCGTTTTGGGCTTCCATCGGTCGATCGCCCAATCGACCGAAGTAGCTCTGCTACTTTTTACCTTCATTCGATCGATCGCCCGATCGACCGAATCTAGGCTGAAGTTTATTTTTTTCAGCCTGTTTCTTCCGCGATTCATTTTCGGGTTTCGGCTTTCAACGACCATCAACTTGGAGAGCTTTCAAGTGATCTTCGAGCTCGTCCAATACGACTTTGGTGCAGGTGTGGCTCTTCGAGAAGTTATCGCGATGAATTCGAGCGCGACGATCAATGTCCTTCCGATTTCTGATTTCTCCAATTTTTTCGATCGAGGACATCAAATGCTTATTGATATGGCCGGAACCTGAAAGATATTCTCAATGAAATCATTAGTCTCATATTTGTTATCATCAAAACCATCAAAACCGAGATTAATGCTTAGGTTGAAAACCTAAAGTCAACATGGGAAATGTTCGATCGATCGAAATTTCGTCTATCGACCGAACTTGGGCAGGGCGGACTGCTTAGGTTGATTTTTTTGCTTGTTTGCTCGTTTTTGGGTTCTGTCTTCGCTAGTTCTACTTATATAATATTTCTAATTATAAAATATAAATATTATATAAGGATTACCCCCATTTGGATTTATAAAATTATCTAAAAAATCAAAATATTTAAGAATCAAAATCTATCTTTTGGTATATAGTACAAATTTCCGAAAAATGAAAATTTTCTAATCTTCCGAGTCAAATATGGGTAGGCTAAA
This sequence comes from Canna indica, assembly GCA_034359265.1. Classification (NCBI taxonomy): domain Eukaryota; kingdom Viridiplantae; phylum Streptophyta; class Magnoliopsida; order Zingiberales; family Cannaceae; genus Canna; species Canna indica. Next base: position 22,755,259 of record CP136892.1, read on the forward strand.
GACTTCCAAAAAATTCTTTAAAATATCTCATTATCTAGTTTTTACCTAAGGAATAATTACCGGAATTTTTTGTGTCAAGAAAATATCTAAGTCATATAGCCCTCCAAGGAGCTCCCTAGGCTTAGTGAATTCTAGGATCATTTTCTAATTTGCCGATTTTTCTTATTTTGGGATTCGAATTTGGTTTTGTGATTCTTATGCATCATCATGAGGATTTACAACACATGCTAGACACCCTAGACCTAAACTTCAACTTCCCGAAGAATCCCGAGTGTCGACGAGCGTCCTTGCCGATTTCTTTGATTTCTCTAATTTTTTCGATCGGGGACGTCGTGCGGTAACCAACTTGGAACCTGAAAGATTTCTCAATGAAATATTAGTTCCATATTTGTTATCATGAAAACCGAGATTAAGACCATTGTAGAAAATCTTAGGCCAACAACTAAGTCGCAATTGGTGCTTTTAGGTGCACTTCGCATGTGCGCATCGTCGCTAGGAGCCTTGTCTGAGCCGCGAGCCCATCTTTTTGACGAGTCTGACCTTGGTTCGAACCTGATTTTTATTGTAACAAATGCACTTAACTCTATATCAATAGCAGATTAATTTCGAAAATATCTTACTCATTACTTATTATCAGTTGTTACTATTTTCTCATAATGAGCATTATATGATAAATAATTTATATTGATCAATATAAAATAATTCGAATTCTCTCTCGAAATTATCTCTCACTCTCCTATTTTTCATCTTCCTTCAATCAGTTGCAACTTCTTCTCTAAGGACAATAGAAATCATAAGGACATGGAACACCCGTCAGTCCTTAAATCTTTCCCGAATCCACTAAGCTTCTAACAATATTATATAATTTATTAAACATGACAATAATTAAGATCATAATTAATTAAACATGTTATAATTCTAAAAAGACTTACCTCGATCGGTAGCTCGAGTGTACAATCTGGACACTGCGGCGAACAATCCTAGAACAATCCTACACAAAGCAGTTGATCTCAATTATTAAACATAATTAATCACAATAACAAGATGTAATTAAATTTTTTTCTAAAATTCAAAAAAACTAATGTGAATAAAATTAATATGAATGTTTTTCTGAATTTTTCTCAAGTAATTGCATATGATGATTACCTATCAATTAATTAAATGCACCATTTATTGATCATACTAGCTCTCAAGCTCATGTTGGTTCTCAAGTAAATGCGGGACATGGTGCATGGTTCTCAAGGTCATGACAAGAAACTACATGGTAGATGTAAATGCTGGTGGAAAGAATCACTATATTTGCTATATCTTAAGTGAACTGAAATGTGACCGACACTTGGAAATGCTGATGGATGCATGAGATGATGGGAAGATATAAAAATACCTGGACAGTCACAGCCTTAACCTTAATTGATAGCTGCAAGCAACTTGACAAAGCTTGGTGAATTATTGTGTGCAAGAACATGTGCAACATGAGAGGTGGATGTGCAAAAAATTATATTTATTTTATTTTTATAAAAAAACTAAAATTTTAAAAAATAATTATTAAAATAATATGTAATAATAAAATAATAATTATTTATTTAAGATATGCAATTATTAAAATTAATTTAATAATTTAATTTTTTTATACTATTATGTAATATTAGTCCACTCCATTCTAATAACTAAAAATTGATTAATTATACCATGTAATGTACGTATTTGGACTAGACAATCTGTACTATTTTTTAGATAAAATTATATTAATTAAATAGTTAAATAAGAAAGAAATTAATACAGGTTGCATGTATGATCAGATCTTAATTATTGACAATAAGCTTCTAGTAAACTGACAGCTTCGTAATGTGTATACCAAATTACCAATTCAACTCTTTTATAATAAGTCCATATAAGTCCCACTCGAAGCCAGCTTTAATTGTGACCTCTTCATCACCATGAAGCTCTTCGTTCTCCTCCTACTCTCCTGCTTCCACCTCTCCTTCTCCTCCTCCACATACAATGCCATCTTCAACTTCGGCGACTCCATCTCCGACACCGGCAACTTACTTCTCTCCGGCGGCGCCTCCAAGGTCTTTCCGGGCATTGCTAGTCTCCCTTATGGCAGCACCTTCTTCGGGCGCCCCACCGGCCGTTGCTCCGACGGTCGCTTGATCATCGACTTCATAGCTGAGGCTTTTGGGCTTCCTTTTCTGCCACCAATCTTGACCCAAAATCAGAGCTTTGTTCATGGAGCAAACTTTGCTGTCGCCGGGGCGACGGCGCTTGACGCGTCCTTCTTCGAGCAGCGCGGCTTCGTAGGGCTCACCAATTACACGTTGAACCTCCAGCTTCAGTGGTTCGAGCAGCTGATTCCTTCCCTTTGCCACACGACTGAAGGTCCATATTGCTTGTTCCATCGATTAAATCTACAGCTAGCAATTAATCGAACGTTTCCCTAACCAAACAATTAATCTGTTCGCAGATTGCAGGGCTTACCTGAGCAAATCTCTCTTCTTCGTGGGCGAGATCGGGGGAAACGACTACATCCATCCAACGATGGCCGGCTTGAGCTTTGAAGAAGTTCAAACTTACGTCCCCTTCGTCGTCGAAACCATTTCGAACGCTGTCGAGGTGAGCGCGTGCGCGCGTAAGGTGTTTGATGAAAAAATTTGCTGTATGCTTCTCGCCAAGCAATTGAATGATTGTTCACTGTGTTGATATATGCGCAGAGGTTGATCAACCTCGGGGCGGTGAATCTGGTGGTGCCGGGAACCCCGTCGGTCGGGTGCATGGGGCAGATACTGACGATGGCCGTCGGCAATGACGACGGGGATGATTACGAGACAGAGACAGGATGCTTGAAGAAGGCTAATAATGTGATGAAGCAGCACAACGATTTGCTTCGCCATGAAGTGGCAAAGCTGAGGAGAAAACACCCGCATGTAAATATTATATACGCCGACTTATATCAACCCGTCATTCAATTTTTTCGATCACCCAGTTATTATGGTAAGTTTGTTTTTTTGTTTTTTATGTATTTATTATTTCGGAAAGCTAAATTAATTGCCTTTTCAAACATTATTATGCATGTAGTTAGTTTTGTCAATTATCATGCATGTATTTATGTATGTGATTTGGGAAGGGGAAGAAACCCGGTTCCAGAACTAACTGGATTTTGTTGGAGTACCCATAGATTTGGTTAATGACTTGCTAATTAATTGGATTAGATGGAGTTCCAATAATTAAGATAGTAAAATATGCCAGTTGGATTTAAATCGATTTAAATAATGAGATATTTAATTAATCAGCTGGTCCAAATTTTGGTATAAGCACATCTAACCACTTTAACTGTCGTAGAAGAAATACTTATGTCATTGTAATATTCTTTTTATGGGGATCCATATATATTCTAAAACCACAGGTAAAGGAAAAATGATAACTACCTCGGCGAACTCTTATTCCTCTTAATAAAGTTGCTTTACATCACTATTTGTTTAATAAAATTGCATCATTCTTGCGTGAAATTTCAAAAAAAGAAAGAGATCGAATTAATTTTACTTTTCTAATTGACTAATTCCACGCGTCTTGATCATATATATAAATTAAAATTATGATCAAAACCTCGTGGGATGCACAGGATTTAAAAGCAATCCTCTACGAGCCTGCTGCGGAGGTGGTGGACCGTATAATTTTGACTTCAAGGTCAGGTGCGGTGAACCAGGATCGAGTGTGTGCGGCGACCCATCATCCTCCTTGGATTGGGATGGCGATCACTTGACCGAGACTGCTTACCATCAAGTGGCACAGTTTTGGCTTAAAGGGCTCAACGCTAATCTCAGGAATGATATGAAGTGATTTGCGAATTACAGATTAATCTTTCTTTAATTAATTCCTTAATCTTCCTGCTTTGTTAATTTGTTTGAAGGTTAACTATGTATTCGCAACGTACGTGTTGCACTTGGAAATCAAGTTCTTTTTATGCAAATACTCAAAAATTATTTTCATTCCTCTTTGATTTTATTTTCACTAATTAATGTCAAATCGAAATTGTTTAATCACAACAATTACATATATTTCAAAGATTAATTTGATTTTGCTCCTAAAATCTCTACATTGCTTCTCCTTTACTTGACACATTAAGTTTACTTCGATTCTTACACTACAAAAATCAAATAAAAAACCGACAACATTTGAAATAAAAATATGAGCGTTGGATGAGTGTCAGAATTAGAATTCTAAATCTTCTAAATGCGCTAGCCACGATGGTCGAAGAGCTGCCGCCGTAGGTCTTATGCGACGGTTAGTAGCGATCGCAAGGTTCTGTCGTAGATAACATGGTCGCATCTAATATGCGATCGTGACTCCGACATCGCAAATAACAAACATAGCAACCACCAAAGCGATGACAAGTGTGCGTCGTGGACCAATTATATATTGTGACATACACATAATTGTCGTCACATGGTTTTATATTTGCGATGGCACGACGACCGTGTCTTGCCGTTGTGTTATCTTTTGCAACCAGGTCGATACACCTTCAGCGACGACATGGTGGTTGCAATGCCATCGCTGAAATCTATTTTATTTTTTTAAGGATAAATTACATGGAACCTCCGACGACATGGTGGTTGCAATGCCTGCCGCCGCCGCCACCACCACCACCATTGTAGAAAATCTTAGGCTAACAACTAAGTCGCAATTGGTGCTTTTAGGTGCACTTCGCATGTGCGCATCGTCGCTAGGAGCCTTGTCTGAGCCGCGAGCCCATCTTTTTGACGAGTCTGACCTTGGTTCGAACCTGATTTTTGACTGTTGGATTTCAACAATCAATTGTAACAAATGCACTTAACTCTATATCAATAGCAGATTAATTTCGAAAATATCTTACTCATTACTTATTATCAGTTGTTACTATTTTCTCATAATGAGCATTATATGATAAATAATCTATATTGATCAATATAAAATAATTCGAATTCTCTCTCGAAATTATCTCTCACTCTCCTATTTTTCATCTTCCTTCAATCGGTTGCAACTTCTTCTCTGAGGACAATAGAAATCATAAGGACATGGAACACCCGTCAGTCCTTAAATCTTTCCCGAATCCACTAAGCTTCTAACAATATTATATAATTTATTAAACATGACAATAATTAAGATCATAATTAATTAAACATGTTATAATTCGAAAAAGACTTACCTCGATCGGTAGCTCGAGTGTACAATCTGGACACACTGCGGCGAACAATCCTACACAAAGCAGTTGATCTCAATTATTAAACATAATTAATCACAATAACAAGATGTAATTAATTTTTTTTCTAAAATTCAAAAAAACTAATGTGAATAAAATTAATATGAATGTTTTTCTGAATTTTTCTCAAGTAATTGCATATGATGATTACCTATCAATTAATTAAATGCACCATTTATTGATCATACTAGTTCTCAAGCTCATGTTGGTTCTCAAGTAAATGCGGGACATGGTGCATGGTTCTCAAGGTCATGATAAGAAACTACATGGTAGATGTAAATGCTGGTGGAAAGAATCACTATATTTGCTATCTTAAGTGAACTGAAATGTGACCGACACTTGGAAATGCTGATGGATGCATGAGATGATGGGAAGATATAAAAATACATGACCGACAAAGCTTGGTGAATTATTGTGTGCAAGAACATGTGCAACAATGAGAGGTGGACAAGGACAGCAAGGTTCATCGAAGCATCTAAATCCATATCTTGTCTTATATATTTGTACAAACAGTTGTTTCCCTGTGCAATTTAAAACTTAATGGGCCAATTAACTATGTCATCTTTATAGTCCACATCACTCTCATTGGGAACCATTGGGAACCACAATATTTTTTATTTGGTCACATGTCCTGAAATCAAATTGGTTACAGTGTGTTATCACAGTTCACATAGGAGCAGTGCCATCCAACATGATTAGTCAAATCATGCCAATTCTATGCTATACAAGTAATGGAAATTGATTGGCAACGTATCTCGTATTGATTGGAAAAAATAAGTAAAGGTAAAAAAGAGGACATGCTTGTCTTGCTACCAATTATGGAGTTCAGGTTAGTAAATGCCAATGTATTTCCTTCCCCTCTTCTTTATGTGAACACAATTCAGGTGGATTTTTTTGGAGTTTGCCATGGTAGCAAGAAAAAACAGTGTTCTCACTCACATAACAGCCCTTGATTTGGATCTTCCCATGGCAAAGACAAGATGACAACCAGCAGTCAGCTCCAACACATTACAGCCATTCATTGAGCTTTAATTAATGGATGATCACATGACAAGTAAATTTAGATCAATTGGGACAACAAATACTGCTGTATTATGCACTAAATGGATGATCACGTGACCTACTCTCGCTTGCTGTTAGGGGTGAGTATTGGTCGGGTCGGATCGAGGTCGGAATAATCCGAATCCGAATATGGAGGCTCCAATACCACCCGATCCTATATGAATAAAAATTCGGAGCCCGAACCGATTAACCCGAATAAGATTGGGCCTCGATCCTAATAATCTAAATTTCTTTTAAAAAAGTTTTAAAAAGTTTTAATCCAACCCAATCAGACCCGAATAATTCTAATAATCCTATCCGAATAAAAATTTCAAAGTCAGGCTACTCGGCCACATAATATGTTGATATCACGATTGTCACCACTTACATGCTGACAAAGACCACATGTGGCAACAATCAGCCCCCATTGGAGTCCACCACATGCCAATCTTGCAATTTAACGTCTGAAGGTTATGGAACGGATGGGTCACTATTGTTTGGGCGCCCTTCTTATTGAGAGAAGAATAAAGCTTATAACAACTCAATTTGGTTGGAGAAGACAAGTATGATGAGATCCTTAATTGGAAGGGGTGTTTTTTATATGATCCTTTTGGATACATGTTTTAAAAAAATAAAAATTTAATAAATTTAATAAAATCTAGCAAAGGAAATAATTTTTGGACAAAAATTATCCTCATTGATACTCGACGAGTATGATGAAAAGATGTGTTTGTTTCAACAACTCGTCTAGGTGTTGACAACCCGAGACAACTCGGGACAACGTTAATTTGTCCATATGCCAATAAATAATGGACAAAGATAACACACCCGCCCATAATGTCAACAACCCGTCCATATGCCAACAATAAATGACAAAGACAACACACCTCACTTTGGATGTCGACAACCAAGGTCAACGCAGAACAATCGTCTAGGTTGTCAACAACTCGAGACAACCCGTCAATAAAGTCAACAACTCGGGACAAAGATAAAACACCTCAAACACATATCTCTATTGCATTGTGATTTCTATTTGTGCTACAGATCACTTATAAGGAAGAGGAGAATATGATTGATGTCAAAGATGATTGCGGGATGCCAAAGATGAATCGACGAAATCACAATGCAAGATTGCACGTTGATTGGTGAGAGGAGGAGTGGAGGAGCGGCAAGGGTGACCACCGGTACGTGGTCAATCCGACTAAGAGATGAGAACAAGAGAGGGAGACGGGTGAGCATGAGACGTCTCAATATATTAACATTTTGACGCCAACAGCAGTCAAAATGAATATATTGACGGAAACAAATAAATGTCGAAAACGAGTGCAAGATGATCAGAGCTGAAATAAATATTTTGACGTCTGAATAGGCGTCAAAATGTTTGACGTATCGACGCCGGTTGACCGACATCAACAGGCGTCAAAATGTTTGACGTATATATCGACGCCGGTTGACCGACATCAACAAGCGTCGATATGAACATATCGACGCCAGCTAACCAACGTCATCAGGCGTCAATATGAACATATCGATGCCAACTGACCGACGTCAGCAGGCGTCGATATCAACATACCGATGCCAATTAAAAAATGACAAAAGGTTAAAAAAAAAAGAATATTGCATATCGGCGCCAGTCAGAGGCACCGATATGCAAGAAAAAAAAGAAAAAAAAATTGATGACATGCGCAATATTCTCCAATACTGCGCGGCGTTATACGCAGTGATCGAGAATATTGTGTACAGCAGGCGATATTGAATACTGCATATAGAAGGCGGTATTCGATGATACCGCGTGGCGCTGTACGCGGTAATCGAGAATACCACGTACAGCAGGCGATATTCGATGATACCGCGCGACGCTGTATGCGGTAATCGAGAATACCGTGTACAACATGCGGTATTCGATGATACCGCATGCTAGCATGCGGTATTCAATCAAACGGGTGGCTTTAATGCTCATTCGATTTCCATCGCGTGGTTTCCACCGCTCTGCTCCTTTCAATTTTCGCCGTGCGATGGAAATCGAACGAGCGCAGCGTAACTCATTCTAATACTGAAAAAAATCTTTTGATTAAAAAATAATAATAAATGAATAATAATAATAATAATAATACTAACCTGTAGGTAAATTTGATAACCCAAAAAATTTTGATAACCTGAAAAAAAGAAGAAGAAAAATTAGATGGCGAAAAAAATATTTGAGAAAGAAAGAAGAAAGAATGAGGAAAGATAAAAAAAGATAAAAGAAGAAAGAAGATAAAAAATAGAAAATGAAAGAATATTTATAACCCAAATAATTTTAAATTTTAAAAAAAGAAAAGAAATCGGAGGCGGGAAAAATCCCGCCTCGATTTCCCGCGCGGCAAATGCCCCTCAGGGAGCGCGCCGAGGGGTGCTTCTTGCGCATCCGCTAACCCGCGCGAGCACGGGTTAGTGTGCCGGCGAGCCCTCGCAGGTGGAAACTCACGCGGGCTCCCACACCCACGAGCCCGCATCAGATTGATTTCGACGCCGGCCCGTCGACGTCGAAAACATGACGTCGAAATATTTCGACGTCGACGGTCCGGCGTCGAAACATTTCGACGCCGGGCAATCGGGCGTCGACATATGGACTGCCCGACGCCAAAATATTTCGACGCCGGATTGTCTGGCGCCGAAATGTTTCGACGCCTACTGTTAGCCGTCAAAATTTTTTTCGACGCCTGCTTTAATATTATAATTTTTTTAATAAAAATTATTTCGACGTCATTAGATGACGTCGAAATTTATATTTTCTTGTAGTGGACAGAAGAGGAAGATGAGATAAGAGTGAAGGATATTTTTATCCATTCGTATAAAATTTGATCAAAAATTATATGGATGATTATTTTTTAAAATGTTTGTCCCAAAAGAGTGCGTCCATGTAATTTCATGTAATTGGAAAGATCTAAATATGCTTAAGATTAATAAAAAAAATACTATCTAATTAACCCCTCATCTAAAAATAAGTACTGGTGCATGAAGAAAGGGTTCTGGGCACAACCAAGTAACTATTATTCTAATTAAATCCGGTGCCTATTATCATATGCCTGAATGATGAGCGCAATCAAGTCAATGACGAGAGGCAGCATCAATTTAATCCCATTCACCACCCACTTTTCTTCTTAATGGTTTACCTTCACTTCATCGTAGTTTTGTATATCGTAAACATCAAAGAAGTCACATTGTATAGACACAACAACAAAAACTAAAATACAGGCATAAAAAGCTCGGGCGCCGGTGCCTAGTGCCGATTTGAAACCGACACCTAAAATTGACAAACACCGGTATTTTGCAAATTGGCACCTTACAGTGCCGGTACATAGGAAATTGGCGTCAACAAGGCGTCTATTTCCCAGGATCAGGCGCTAGCATGGAGCTGGCGTCGGTTTCAACAGACGCTTGCTCAAGCTGGCGTCAGATCCTGGTAGATCGACACATGTACAAGCGTCGATTTCTGAGAATTTTTATCAGATTAAAAATATTAAATAAAAATATAAATTAAATGAAAAAAAAAATAATCCTAATTTTTAAATCATTCTTAATTAATATAAATATAGTATTTGTAGTCCCACATTATTTTAAAAAAATTCTATTACTTTTACATATTATAAATATCTGATTAAACTTAAAAATTTTACCAACATATAAAATACAAATAATAATACTAAATATTATATTAATATAATAAAATATATTACATAATATGTTATTTATTTTATAGATTAAAAATATAAATTATATATATATATATATCAATGAATTTATTTATTTTAATACCGACGCCTATATTTAGGCTCTAGCATCTAAAAAATTGGCGCTCATTTTGTTCTATATTTTGTTCGATTATTCGAATACCAACCCCTTTTCTAGATGTGAGTTCTATATTTTGTTCACCCCACGTTATTTTGTTTATCAAACCTCAAATTGATCCTCTAAAGTGTGCCTAAACTCGTATTTAGACCCCAAAAAAGGGTTGACTTCTCCATCCTCAATTGAGTTTACATTAATTTGTTTTAGTGAGAATTCTTATTTTTTCACTATGATATCTAAACGATATAGTATGAAACATAGGTTGTTGGCTTTAGGTTTTCAACCATAGCCTTAATCTCGATCTTGATGGTTTTGATGATAACAAACATGGAACTAATGATTTTATTGAGAATATCTTTCAGGTTCCATATCGACTAGCATTCGATGTCCTCGATCGAATGTTTCTTCACCTGGGTATAAATACACCTAGGTATGATTCATTTGACTGCTTCCTCCACTTCTACATAGCTTAATGAGCATTTAAAAGACGTTAATTTCAAGCTTTCCAAAAGAGTGAATCGCTTGCGCCTATTCTTCTCGCGATAGTTTCTTCAAGCGCCAGTCTTTTTCCTCAACTCAAGATCTAATACGAGTTCAACCTCTTGACGAGTTGAAGGCATCGAAGGCGATGAAAAGAGTAGTTTATTTTGCTTTATATCGTTAGCTCTTTTCGTTGTATTTTAATCGTTATTTGAACATTTTGTTCTGGGTTTGTAGAAGACCTTGTGATTAGGCTTGGTTTTGTAAAGTGGTTACCTGGTGTTAGGTGTAAAGCCACTTGTGTAAACTGAGTGTTTACTAGGATTAGTTTACTTGTCCCTTAGGGTTAAGGTGGGATAAGTGCTCTCGACAAGAAGACAGAGACTTTCGGGTGTGGAAGTACCTTAGGTCAAGAGTGAGACTTTCCGGAGCAAAGTCCTCTGTGTAAGGGAAATCGAATTAATCTAGTAAAGCTAGTTTGGAAATCCTAATCGGGGTGCTTAGGTAGTGGAGTAGGCATTGGGGCCGAACCACTATAAATTCTGTGTTTGCGTTGATTTCTTGTTTGCGTTAATTGCTTAATTATTTATCGCTTCCGCATTCATTCATCAAATTGCAAATCGCCTAACTAATTAAGAAAAGGATTAAAAGTGAAATTATGCGAATCGATTTAGTAAACACACTATTCACCCCCCATCTAGTGTGGCCATTTTGCCAACAATTGGTATCAGAGCGGGTTCGTAGTTTGAGATTTCACCATTTCGTCTACACCTAGTCTCGATCTAGAAATGACACTAGAGAGTATAACATGTGCACTACCTATGTTTGATGAAGAAAACTTTGGTGTATAGAAGAGTAGGATGTATACCTTTCTCAAAACACAAAGTTTAGATTTATTGTGCATGCTAAAGAATGAGTTTGTTGAGCCAACCATTGACATGAATGATTGGACTCAAGAACAAATTAGATTATTTGAATTGAATGCTAAAACAACGCATCTCCTATATTGCTCATTTTCAAATGAAATATTTGAAAATGTCATGCATTGTTCATCCGCATTCGATATTTGGGCTTGTTTAAACATGCTTTATGATTATGCAAAAACTGAGAAACTTATTACTTTCAATGAAGGAGGTGATGACAATTGTCATATCTCTAGTCCTAATGAAGTTTTTGATGCCCAAAGCTCATCTAGTCAAATCAACACCAAAAATCGAAGAAGAAAACTAAGGTGTTTCATTTGTCAAGAAAAAGGACATAAAAAGAGAAATTATCCCCACTTGAAGAAAAGGACCAAGAAGAAGAATGCTTCCAAGTCTACCTCGGAATCTAGTGGAGCATCTTTCTCTCATGATGATGAAGTCACATCTCAAATATGCCTCATGGGTTTCCGAAATGAGGTAAAATCTTCTACTTCTAGTCATGATAAAAATCTTGATAGCGATAGTGATGATAATAGCTCTAATTCTTTAGGAATGTCTTATGATGAGCTATTAGAAGAATCTAAGAAAATGTATGCCATCATTGTAAAAAAGAACAAGAAAAATAAAAAATTGAAGAAATAAAACTTAAATCTTAGTTCACAATTGCATGAATGCAAATGAGAAAATGAGAAAATGAAATCTAGTTCTTTTAATTCTTGCCATGATGATATGAAACTTGAGATTAAGGATTTGAAACATAGAAATGAAAAATTAGAAATTGAGAATGATGAGTTTGTTAACTAAGATTACAAAAAATAAAAATGAGAATGAAAACACAAAAAATAATGTGAATCTCAAGAGTAAGGATTATATAAGTGTTTTCAAATTTGAGCATGATATTTTGAAAAATAAAAATTGCTTGTTGAAATCTCAAATACAAGCTTTACACAAATTCATAAATGACTTAAAAAATGAGATTGTGTTCTTGAGTAAGAAAACTAGTAACTTATCACATGATTCATTTTTTAGAAATCCTACAAATAAGAATGCTTATGTAAAGAATGCTAAGGTTCCTCGTCATGCTTCTCATATCAAGCATTCCAACATCAAACCTCATGCTCCAAAGATGAATAATAAATATCATGTCCATGTTAAAAATGAAAAGAAAAAGTTTCATGGACATTGCTTTTGTTGTGGGGTATATGGCTATGCTATTCATGATTGTGCATTTAAAAGAAATCCAAGTGTTGCTAGAACACTTTAGATTCCTAGGCCATCTAACCCCCAAGGATTCAAAGCCATTTGGGTACCAAAAGTATCTTCTTTTGTAGGGGGAGCTACCACACAAGGGTGAGATGAAGGTAGTTGATTGAAGTTGCTTGAGGATTCAAAGATTGAACCATCTCAAAGTTGCAACTTCAAGTCATTTAGATGCCTATGGTAAATGTGGCATCAAAACCACATTAGTATCATCTCCTATATCCCATTGTTTAAAATTATAGTTGGAGTTTGATATGTACTTAATATTAGTTGATTTCCCTGCTCTTAACATCTTCCAAAAACGTTTTTGATTTTTGATTTCCCGGTCTCTTCGGAGACCCCGGTGGCCTGTAATGGGCCTAAGCGACCTTCCGGTTTTAAATCGTAGGCTAATTGTGGCCTTTCGGTTTTCAACCAATAGGAAGAGTTGGAGATCTTATTTTTCCAAATTTCATATTTTGAAATCTCTTAATTTGTTTCGGATTCACGATAATTTATTTTGAAACGGATTTCAAATCATTTAGCAAAGTGATTTTTGATAATGATAATTGATGCTTCTCTTTTCTTTTTGGTTTGACTAGCTTGCTAAGTAGCTATGTTTTCACCAAAACATTAGTGTAGCTTACTTGCAAGTTATAAGGTTTTAGGAAGGCTAATTAGGAAGAAAAAGATTAGTTTGACAAATTATCATGAATTAGGTATAACTTCAATTAACTCAAATCTTAGTGTTATACCTAAATGATTAAGCTTAAATCATGTCTCTATACTCATGATTAGATTTGCATGTAAAATCCTTGATCTCTCATGAGTAGATAACATTCTAGCACTTAGGCAAATTTCATCAAATGAAACTTGCTATAGGTTGGTATTCATTATTAGAGACCTTATCATTAAGTCCAAACTAGTTTAACATAGGTAGAGATCTTATTCTTTAAATATTTCACAATTTAAGATCTCTTAGATTCATTATGATATCATAATATCCACCTTTGAATGAATCTTTACTATCTAGCATAAATTGATGCTTTAAATGAAAATTTGCATTTAATCTTGCTATTTAGTATGTTGTCTTGCTAAGTTGGCATATTACTTCATTATGCTACAAATGAAGCCTATTTTCAAGTTAAAAAGTTGGTAAGCATTGAAGACTATGCTATCTATAAGTAAATGAAAAAGGAAATGAATAAGTTGGGCAAATTTTCTAAAAATAAAATATGATTTTATTTTGCAAAAATCTTTAAAAAATAATTAAATTTTCATGCTTGATGATGTCTCTATATACTCATGATTGATGTTGCATGATGAATATTTGATGTTTCATGAGTAGAAAATAATTTGATAACTTAGGCAATTTCATGATAATCTTGATTAGATGAAACTTGCTCTAGGTTAAATTCTTCCTTAGAGACTTCATATTAAATTAAAATTTGATGAACATGTTTAGATACACATATCACATAAGTTTAGAAAATTAAAATTGAAAATTCATGTCTAGATGAACTATGTGATATCCATATCACTTTAGAGGACTTAAGCTTGAAAAGCTTGGTCCAAGTCAACAAATCACAATTGGTATCAATTGACTTGGATATTTCATTTTAAGTCCAAATCTTCATAAACATATTTAGGAATAGGTATGACATGTTTCCATGCTCTTAAGATGACAAAATTCATATGGATATAGATAAAATGACAATAGAGGTTAAGTCTTGCTTATCTCTCTTGAACTATGTTGACCCAAGTCAACAAGTTGACTTAAAGGTCTCATTCAAGATTCATATTTGAGAAACATGTTTAGAGTTACTCATGTTAGGTATTCATAGGTTTAAACTTGAAAAATCATGAGTAAATGTTAAGATTGAAACTTGACAAGTTTCATGAAAACTAGTTTAGTTTTGAATGAAATCATGCTAGGTTGATATCTCGACTTAAGGACTTAAATTTTCATTTCAAACTTGACATATACTCTAGACATGACCATCATGTGGTGTCATGAAAGTTTGAATGAAAATTGAAAAAGTTTTAAGAAAAACTGAAATTTACAAAAATTCCATTTCAACCCACATTTAGTATAAATTTCAGTTATTTTTCGAAAAATATAGAAAATTTTTTTAGGTGATTCTTGAAACTACACCTCCATTGAAAAATCTAGTTTCTTAAGTAAAAATTTCGAAACATTTCATCAAGAATCTAATTTATAATGAATTTTTGAAGTTGGATTTCCAAAACTCAATGTATCATCCTAAATTGAAATATCAATCTTCTATACTTTGATTTTTCTTCAAAAACTTCAATAAACAAACTCATGTACACCATTTGGATTCTAATTCTAATATCATTTACACATTTTAATGAGTAAAATTATTTCTATGAATGATTTTGATATTTTGGGTGATAGCTAGAATCAATTTGTTTATTTGAAAATAATATAGGATGAAAAATGGTCTTTGATTTTTTAAATTCATTTTGAGTTCAAAATTGATACATGCATTTCAAATGTCAATTCAATAATTGGTATCAAAATTTTTATCTCACATGTGGTATCAAAATAAGCATTCTATATTTGGTATCAAATCTTTTATCCAAAAATTGGTTTCAAAATCATTTGTCAAAAATATAATTTTGATTAAACTTAAAAGGATGGTTTTTGAAAATTAGAAGTATAGGTTGACTTAAGTCAACAAAGTAACTTAAAAATCTAATCTTAAGTCCAAACTTAACTCATAGTCTTACACTATCTCATGTTTGATGTCTTGATGCATAAATATGAGAAAACATGAGTAGATAGCCAAATTTGATACTTAGCATTTTCATGATTTCAATCATACTTTGAATGGAATTATGCTAAGTTTATAAACTCTTGAGATCATACATGATTTAATTTTGAATTGTATCTATCACTTTCTTCATATCATGTATGATTTAAAGTTTCCTATTAAATACCTGTTTTTCATCCCTTTGGTTGAGATTTTCATGTTTCATGAAAAATAATCCTTTGAGTCTCAACTTCATACAAATATATTTGTGTTTCATCCCTTTGAGTAGATAGCCTCTCTTACCCTTTTTGATTGATGTCAAAAGGGGGAGATGAGTATGGATAAAGGGGGAGAAATGTATAGGTCAAAAGGGGGATAAGTGTATAAGAAAAAGGGGGAGAAAAATATAGGAAATCCATGCATATAGATAGGGGGAGTTTATCTCATAGATATGCATGTTGATAGGGGGAGAAATCCCTAAGTTGATATCCTTATGCTTTAATGATATATTTTCTTATGGATGTTTGTCATCATCAAAAAAAGGGAGATTGTTGGCTTTAGGTTTTCAACCTTAGTCTTAATCTCGATCTTGATGGTTTTGATGATAACAAACATGAAACTAATGATTTTATTGAGAATATCTTTCAGGTTCCATATCGACTAGCGTTCGATGTCCTCGATCAGATAAATATGAGAAATCACGAAATTGGAAGGACATTGATCGCGCGCTCGGGTTCATCGCGGAAGTTTCCCGAAGATCGACGAGTGCACCAAAGTCGCTTGGACGAGTCCAAAGATCAAGTCAAAAGCTCTCCAAGATGATGCTCGTTGAAAGCCGGAACCCGAAAATGAAGCGCGGAAGAAATAGGCTGAAGAAATAATATTCAGCCTAGGTTCGGTCGATCGGTCAGTCGACCGACCGAAGGTAAAGAAAGTAGCAGAGCTACTTCGGTCGACCGATGGAAGCCCAAAACGGGCAATAGCTTGGGCGGTCGACCCGTCGGTTGACCAACCCGCTGATACCCACGACGCAAGATCGCGTCGGTCGACCGACGGGTTGCCTGAATGGTGAAAGAATCGGGCCGAGGCTGGAGGTCGACCAATCGGTCGATCGACCTGCATATGAGCCGCGACGCAATACCGCGTCGGTCGACTGATGAGTCGATCGAAGATCGCGAATCACACGATCTGTGTCTGGCGGTCGACCAGTTGGTCGACCGACCATAGGGTAAACAGAAGCGATCGAATGACCGATCGACCGATGCTTCGATCGGCGGCCTGTAACAGATATTTTTTTATCCATTGAACGCCGTTTCTTCACCTAGGTATAAATACACCTAGGTATGATTCATTTGACTGCTTCCTCCACTTCTACAGAGCTTAATGAGCATTTGAAGGAAGATTTCAAGCCTTCCAAAAGAGTGAATCGCTTGCGCCTGTTCTTCTCGCGATAGTTTCTTCAAGCGTCAGTCTTCTTCCTCAACTCAATATCTAATACAAGTTCAACCTCTTGACGAGTTGAAGGCATCGAAGGCATTGAAAATAGTAGTTTATTTTGCTTTATATCTTTAGCTCTTTTCGTTGTATTTTAATCGTTATTTGAACATTTTGTTTTGGGTTTGTAGAAGACCTTGTGATTAGGTATTGGTTGTGTAAAGTGGTTACCTGGTGTTAGGTGTAAAGCCACTTGTGTAAACTGAGTGTTTATTAGGATTAGTTTAGTTGTCCCTTAGGGTTGAGGTGGGATAAGTGCTCTCGACAAGAAGACGGAGACTTTCGGGTGTGGAAGTACCTTACGTTGAGAGTGAGACTTTCCGGTGCAAAGTCCTCTGTGTAAGGGAAATCGAATTAATCTAGTAAAAGCTAATTTGGAAATCCTAAGCGGGGTGCTTAGGTAGTGGAGTAGGCATTGGGGCCGAACCACTATAAATTCTGTGTTTGCGTTGATTTCTTGTTTGCGTTAATTGCTTAATTATTTATCGCTTTCGCATTCTTTCATCAAATTGCAAATCGCCTAACTAATCTAAGAAAAGGATTAAAAGTGAAATTAGGTGAATCGATTTAGTAAACACACTATTCACCCCCCTCTAGTGTGGCCATTTCGCCAACATAGGCTCCTCGATAGATAGAAACACTACTAGAATATCGAGCATCACCAACGGTAGGATCCATTGCTATGTCGTTGCTGAAGACCATCAGCAACGGTCGCACCCGTTGCAATGCAACCGTTGCAGAAGATCGTGTACCTAATAAGTTAACAACGAATTTACAACGATCGTTCGCGTAGTTACTGATAAGTTATTAGCAATAGTTCCGCAACAAGCCACATCCATTGTTGATACATCATCATCCACAGCTCAGCAATGAGGCACTAATGTTGCTAGTACTTTTATCAACAACGGTCTCGTAACAGCACGTCGACTATTGCGGATGTTGCCATTAGCAACGGCCCCCTTGCTATTGCAAAGCGCGCCTTTGATGAAAGGTTGTTGCTAAATCGTTGTTGTAGTTCATCAGCAATGGCTTTGAGTTTGCGGCCCAGGAATTACGATACACTTTCAGCAACGATTTTGATACGGGTGACCATGGAAAGGTCGTTGCTGATGATGTTAACCTATAACTGAGAAATATCACACACTCATAAACACATCCATTCAGATACACATACATTCACACACACATCATAAATACACCCAGATATACATCAAAATAATTATACTTATAATTATAATTATCCACAATCGTATAAAAAATATGCGAAATCAAAACTTTCATATCAACACGATACGAATCAATATATCAAGTCACAAAATAAGTAACTCTAAGATATCCAAATAAGAAGTATATAACAAGTCAATATTCAAGTCAATCAAGTCATAAAACAATAAAAGCTCACTACGACGGTGGAGGAAGGTCAAGATCATACAACGGGGTTTGAAGTGCTTGAGTGTACACCGGTGTGGACTGAGTCAATGATGATGGATCTGAGTGTACACCGCTGGACTAACCTGTCATCTGTCTCAGCTTATCATGCGTCTTAGCCATCACCTGACTTTGATGAGCCATCATCTCACTCTATCGTGCAACAGTCTCCTCCAGTGTCGATATCCTCCTGCTCTAATAATTAATCCTGGAGGTGGAGGGCCGCTCATCGTCTGCCAGAGGGGTCGGTGCCCCAAGTGGCCCAAGCATGGCTCGCACATGGCCACTATCAGCAAAGCCATAGACGCAGTCGTAGTCCCAGCCTACTGCAGCCTCGACCCACGCTCCAGCGTCGGGTGCCCCTGCGCCGCGTCACCATCTGAGTGTAGGTCTCCTACACAAGTTTGGTTTTTGTTTCATATTTTTTCTAAAACTTAATTTATCAATAAATAATACATAATTGAAACAAATATAGTTACCATGATGACTGCAGCATGGGTATCGATGTACTCCCCCGCCCCATGTCTTCTACGGTGAGTCCGCTCAAACACCTCCATCGGGGAGGGTCGCTGGATAGTCTCGTCATCCATCACTATCGTCTATATTTACAAAATAAATACATTAATTAGTACACAGAGTAATAAATAAAATATATAATTCAAAATAATGTATAATACTTATCATGGATCTCGCGTGCACGACAAATGAAACAGTCGCCAGTGTGACGCGCTCCTCCCCCTGACATGCGGTTTATACCCGTAGTCCTAGATACCTCCTGCCACCGCTTGATCGACCATATCGACACGAGATGATCCTAAATATTTTGGAGTAATCCAATCGGGGTCATATCCCCAAGTCTCGCTATGTTTGTGGCCCCAGCTTGGGCCATCGCCTGTGCCCGGGCCTGCCCTAGCTGGCAGTTGAACCTTGGTTGGAAAATGGCCTCCCACGTATTGTAATTGAATGGCCTCTGCTGCTCTGGCCAAGTATAGCGAGCTTGCAAAATAATAATATCAATACCAATAATAATCAAGCTTAATTTTAAATACATGTATATAAAAATTTTAAATACGTACCTCAAACTCGCGCCAGAGCATGTCCACGTGCTCAAAGGGCACATGAGACCAAGTGGGCCAGGCCCCATGCATATATCGTCAGATTATCCCCGATATAGTCCTGGGGACATCCTCCTGCTCGAACCTGCACAACAAAAATAAAGTACAATATTATATTATGATATAATGAATTATATATAAATTAATAATTCATAATACATTACCGTTCGCGAATCACATAAATAAGTCGACGTTGTTTAGCGACTAGCGGAGGATGAATCCTGTTCGGCCCACGTGGTCGCCTGCGTTTGGATGAACGAGCCTCGTGTCACGCCCCAAATTGCAGGGTCACGTGATCCGCCAGGGTATATGTGCCTATACCCCGCAGCCAAACTCATGCACATACCAACTCATAAAAATAGTAGGGTAAACAATAACTTTTATTAATGAAAAGAACCAAAATAGATTTTTATTTCAAAACATCAAAGTTTTTAATAAATTGTTTCAAGTACGGAAATAAATAACCAAAGAGCAACAGTTCTTTAACAAACAAAATCTGAATAAAACATGAATCTCCCCATGATATTACAACTCCAAATCACCATCAAAAGTGCATGACAACTACCAAAACTCGACTACGACCCCTAACTAGGACTACTATGAGATCAATGTAGCTCATCTGTTCTTCAGCCGTGCCAAGTGTTCCAATCCACCTCACCGGTCAGGCTTCGCAAAACAAAAATAAAAACAAACGACAATAGGTGAGTTCGAAAGAACTCAGTGAGCGGTTCTACCAACCCCCATGAAAAACCAAACACAGATATGATGTGTAAAACAAAACTCCTGACTCAAGCATAAGAGGTATCAAAGAAGTGACCAGCGCCATCTGGACACCACTTGCCCGAAGGCAGCCAACACTCAAACGATGAAGATCAGCAGGCCTAAGCTTACCATGCCCTAAGGCAACAAAACATACTAGGATAATCGGGAAGGCCCTCCGAACATATCCTAATATAAAGAAACTCGGGAGCAATCGGGATTGGCCCATCCGAACTTGCTCCGCGAGACGCGAAGGAACAATCGGGAATCGCCCATCCGAACTTGTCCCTTTAAGATATCACAGGAATAATCAGGATTTGCTCGTCCGAACTTATTCCTTAAAAGCACCTCGGGAATAATTGGGTAAGCCGTCCGAACATATTCCTCGAGGCCAAACAAGAACAATCGAGATTTGCCCATCCGAACTTGTTCCAATAAATAACGTAGGAATAATCATGATTAGCCCATCCAAACTTATTCCTTTAAATATAGAATCTTAAGAACAATCGATATTTGCCCGTTCGAACTTGTTCCACAAGATACACTAGAACAATCGAGATTTGCCCATCTGAACTTATTCCACAGGTTGGGAATTAGCCATCCAACCTTCCAGGCCTAGCCCGCAATCCGACTCCTCAACGAGCCTATCTGCCACTCATAAAGATATATATGATGCAACATGACCTAAGTCAAGTCTCTCCTATGGTGTCTTAGGGGTGTCCTTATTGGGAAGCGTCTCAACACTCTAATATCCGACCCCAACTCCTAGACCCGTAATGTCATAACCCATAAGATTTTATTTCCTGCACAACTTTATTTGTTGGTTCATAACATACTATGTTGATCCCTTGCTCAATTTTAATTATGCAATTAAAATTTAGATTACCAAGATAAGAGTTTTTTTTGGGGGATTTTGTTTTAGCTTACTGTTATACCTGAAACTGATGTGTATAACCCGAATCTGATCTCCAAAGTATGTCCTTTGTTTTAAAACTATATTTTCTGGTCCAAATGATAGGTTACACGATTATGTTCAGCAAACTATGCACATTACAAACAAGATTTCAAAATCAGCCCTAAAACAAATAATTCACCATGCAGTTTTCAGCCTAATTGAGTTCCAGCACAATAAAAGTAATTAAATCCAAAAATTATAGAATTAAATTTCTTAATTATCAACAAAATAGAATTATATCATTGAGGCAAAACTTCTCAAGAATCAAGTCATGATTACTTGAATCAAAACAATCTTCAAGCAAGAATCAAATTACATGATCAAAAATCTTATATCAAGAACACTCATGGCTTCAAGATCAAATCTTATTTTTTGTAGAACATGCTTCATATCAAAAATCACATATTTAAATCTAAGGCATGCAACCACAATTCAAGAACCTGAATAGGCAAGCAACTCAAGATATAAACTTCAAGATAAACAAGATCTCTCACTTGGGCATTTCATCGAACACCTTGAGGGCACCCTTGCTTCACCCTTGGCCGAGCACCCCTAGGGTAAACCTAGGGCTGCCAAGACACAAAGGGAGAATCTCAGGCCCTCCTCACACAAATCGGCACAAGAACACAGAGATCAAACCCACGTTTCGACGAAAATCACAAGAAACAAGAAGATGCCCAAATTGGCTCAAGATTGTGAGAGAACCCGGAAAAGGATAGGTAAAACCACTCACCAAAAATAGGAAAGAAGACTAGATGAGAAATCTCGATCGACGACCTCCGAATCTGGCTCCAAGGGGTGGTGGCTCGGCTCCACGAAGGAGAAAAGGGGTGGCGGCTCCTCCTCAAGCCGTCGGATCCAAGAAGAAGACAAGGAGGAGTGGCTGGCAGCTCCTCTCTTTCCCTCAATGGCTTGTGCGGCTCCAATAGGGAGCCGCAAGCCCTAGGGGGAGAATTTATAACCCTTCCCACTACTTTTAATCCGCATTCGCCTCAACTTGGATACCCACTAACTTCTCGACCCGCTAACCCACTAACCTTAATTAAACTCAAATTAATTCCATGCTCCACATAAACATCCAATACAAGCGACATAATTAAACAATCATGCATACACATCATAAAATTACATAAATTTATATAAGCAAGCAAAATTTACATAACTCATATTCCTACTTACCCGAGCTCGCACCAGACCATGAGTCGACTCGGCTCGACCTCGAACTAGCCTGCTAGGCAGGCAAACACAAACCATAAAAAGAAAAAATAATAATTAAAATATCTAGGATATTATACCTCTGCGGCAAGAGGATCAGTGACAGGAGCAAGTGCGGCTGAATCTGGAGTTTGGCTGATTGGAGACTTTATAGCTCTCGTCTGGTGATAACCTCGACCCACCATAGCTGTTGAATAAGAATATAATTAGATTATATATATAGTAGAGATAGATTTAATAGAAGATATACTTTACAATTATTCCTCATCATCTGAGTATTAGTCTTCAAATTCTTCTTCTTCATCTCCACCTTCCTCAACTTCATGATCGTCAGCATCATACGGTCTATTGCGGGAGGATCCCCTTCTTGATAGAAATCATCTATCACATCAGGTATCGGCTCATTTTCTTTCACTATCGGATCAATTCTTCATCCATCTTTAGTCTTACAGACTACACGCCAATCTGCTCTATCTTTATTTTGAGCTAGATACTTCGCGTAATATACTTGTTTGGCTTGTGATGCCAATATAAAAGGCTCATTTGCGCGCTGCCAATATCGATTTGCAATTAATCTCAACAAGTTTGTATTTTGGATGAACTTTCATGTCCCTATCTATTGTATCGAACCGATGATATTTAAATAGGATAGTTGATTTCAAGCCAAAGTAGTGCAATTCTAGCACTTCTTCCAACAATCCATAAAAATCCATATCACATTCAACACACGTTATCCCTTTAACGCAGACCCCGACATTCATCATCTTCTTTGTAAATGCATATTCAACCGTGTGAAATTTATACTCATTAACAAAATATCTGCTATAACACGACACTAGTCGTGACGGTCCACTAACAAACTTAAATATTTTTTTCATCTATTTTAGATTTGTGATCTTTACTGTAAGCTCGAATCCAAGTAGGGAAATCACGATTAGGTAATCTCTCTAATTCCTTATCGCTGTGAATAGAGTATCATCTGGGCGTGGAGAACAAGAGAGATACAATAGCCAAATTTTAAGAATTAATGAGTTAGCGGTTAAAAGAAAAAATTAAGTGCAATACAAATAACTATGTTTCTAAATTATCCAATTAGGGACAATTCAAGGGTTGTACAACGTTTAAAAGATCATCTACTTCTTTTACAAGAATATACAACCCCCGAAGAGAAATAAGATTTTGCTAAATCATATCCGACTCGTCGATGAGTACGTCAAACGTATCAACTCGTCGGATGGATGATTAGATTCTAAATTTTTGGATGCCGATTCGAGTCCAAAGTGGACGATTACGGCGTGAGTCCAAAGTGGACGATTCTAATTAATCTAAATCTAAATATTAATAATAAAATTAATCTAATTAGTCTAAACTAAATTTAATTAACATATATTAGCATTAACATTATAAACTCCATACATTAAACATTTAACCTAAAAAAACATTAAATATTAATCTAATCTAAATTAATCTAAAAATTTAATTAATCCTAAATCTAAATTAATCTAATTAACCCTAAATCATCAGGTTTAATAAAAGAAAAAAAGGGTTTAACCCTAAATTACTATTCCGACGACGGAGTCTAGTGTGGACTCCAGCGCTGATGTCTAAAAAGCTCCAGCGGTAGGTGACCGGCCAAAACCCTAAACCTAGGGTTTTGGTTGGCCCTAGTAAAGGAGGAAGGGGGGCACACGTAGAGTACTTAGAAGGGAGGGAAGTCGGCAGGCGACGGCGGCGGCGAGCGGCGTTGGTGGGCAAAGATCGGTAGCAGTCGACGACGGCGTCGATAGAAGAAGAAGCAGGGAAAGGGGGCGGGCGCGACCGCGAGCGAGTTAAATAAACTTATCAGCAATAACTCATTCATCCGTTACAAAACCATTGCAAATGAATACATATCATCAACAACGGTCGCGGGTCGTATAGAAGGTCGTTGCTATAAGTATTTTATTTTCGTGCCGCGAGCACGTCATCGACTAAAGTGCAATGGGTATAGGACCCGTAAGTAAGCCATTGCTAATGTGATAATATCATTAGCAACGGCTGACGCGGTCTTACGAACGCCGTTGTTGATAAGTTATATCATTTGCGCGCCATGTTCGCGCCATGTTTGCGCCATCCAATTGGCCCGAGTGGCCCATAAGAACGTCGTTAGTTATTGCAACGGCTCGGGCGACCGTTGCTGATAGTCATTGTTGATTAACATATTTCTAGTAGTGAAACACAATAATGAAATTGATAAGAGGATTAGATTGAAACCAAATTATAAATTGAGAGGATTATTAGTATCAAAATAATTTTTGGTAGTGTTAAGTTATTAGCTGCAGCCCTCCCCTTTAATCCCGATCGAAACCCTAGCCGACGGCTAGGGTTTTGGCCGAAGATGAGAAAGAGGGGGGATACCGACAACGAGGGGTGGTGCAGGCAGTGGGGGGGGAGTGAGAGAGAGAGAGAGAGAGAGAGGAAAGGGATCGCGTGCAGGTTAAATATTATAATCCTTGAGTTTTGCGATGACAAAAAGCGATTGCAAAAGGCAGTCACGACACGGTCTCCATGTCGTCATAGGATTATTAATTTTCTGATGGCTAATGTTTCGGTCACATGACTATCACAGATGTGACGACTCTACGACCCCCTTTGCTTGCAGTTGTAGAATCGTCGCATATGCAATCACTACCCTTTGCCGTCACAAAATGGACGTCACAAGTCGCTTGGTTTCTAGTAGTGAATAATGAATGTAGAAAGAACATGCATATTGATACCTATAATAGGCGTGGATGTATGGATGCTGGCGCCTGTAATAGATGTATTATAATATTTGTATTATAATATTTGTATTATAATATTTGTATTTTATAAAACTTATATATCAAGAAAAATAATATAAGATTATTAAGAAAAAAATTATATGTTAATATTGATTCTTAAAATTAATGAATTAGAAAATGAAGTGTGACAAATAGTATAGATAATGACATACTAAATCATAGAGTATAGAGCATATAGAGCATATAACAGAATCACCTGCAACCTTCAAAGAATCAAAAACTGGTAGGAAAGGCAAGTAGATAACAAATAGAGTTTAATAAAGAACTTGACAGCAAGATGAGAAATTAACAAATAAACTTAAAATCAAAAGCAAGACAATATTCAATATTACAATTTATATGCATTAACCAACAATTTCTATGAATGATTTAAACAGATCATGAAATTGATCATGAACCACAGATATATGGAAACAGAACATAGATACAAGTAACAAACAGTATAGATAATGACATACTAGATCATAGAGCATAGAGCATATAACAGAATCACCAACATCCTTCAAAGAATAAAAAATTGGTAGGAAAGGCAAGTTGAAAACAAATAGAGTTTAATAAAGAACTTGACAGCAAGATGAGTAATTAACAAATAAACTTAAAATCAAAAGCAAGACAATATTCAATATTATAATTTATATGCATTAACCAGCAATTTCTATGAATGATCTAAATAAATCATGAAACAGAACATTAAACACAGATATATGGAAACTGAACATAGGTACAAGTAACAAACAGTATAGATAATGACATACTAAACTGATAAACTAATAACAAACATACTAAAAAATCCTAGATCGGGCAAAAAAATTGTAATATTGAATACCATCGGGCAAGAAGAACAAAGCAACAAATAACCCTAGATCGGGCAAAAAAATCCTAGATCGGACAATAAATAGAGAAACATCAATAAGAAGAAGAATGTATACAACTTTTAATCCTAGATCAAGAAGTCGAAGAATACGAAACCCTAATCCAAGAATTAGCGGCGACGAAAAAGACCATGGAGCAAGAAGAACAAAGCAACAGATAATCCTAGATCGGGCAAAAGAAATCCTAGACCAGACAATAAATCGAGCAACATCAATACGAAGAAGAATGTACACAACTTTTAATCCTAGACCAAGAAGTCGAAGAATATGAAACCCTAATTCGAGAAATAATGGTGACGAAAAAGACCATGGAGCTAGAAGAACAAAGCAACAGATAACCCTAGATCAGGCCGAGATCTCGTAGAAGACCATGGAACTAGAAGAACACATAAGAACACGAAACCCTAGATCGGGCAAATAGTGAAAATATGCTGAATCCACCAAAGAAATACATACGTTGAGTGGTGCTGTGTTCGGTAGAATGGAAGGAGAAGTAGTGTTATCCATCGGCGAAGTGGAATGTTTGGCTCCGTCGAAGGAGTGAGATCGGCGACAACTTGTTGCCTGTTGTCGTCGAAGAAAGAGGCTCATGATCATGAGGCAGGGGGTGGGATGCCCTAACCCGAGTCGTGGGTTTTGTTCACTTCTCGTGAATCGGCCGGAAACTTGATTTAATTATAAGTTTGCCACCGCCCGTTTCGAACGGATTTTATGAAAATGCAAATTCTACTCAGAGTAGAATTCCAGCTGATGTGCAAAATAATGTCTCGCGAAAACTAGGTTTCGCGAAATGAAGACCCTATTTCGATCAACAAACATCATTTCTGAGCAAGTTTCGGTTTCAGACGAAATGAAAACCCAAAAACGACCCTAACAAACATGCCCCAATTCTTTAAAGAGATATTTATAATAGTTAAGGATATTTAAGAAGAAAAAAATAATCAATGTGAGACTAGGGAGCCGGTTTCCAATAGGAAACTCACGCCCGAAAAAAAAGAGGTCGATTTTGTTGAAATCGCCGCAAGATAAGGCACCGTTTCTTTATTTTTTGATGAGGCATCGGATTCATGGTGAATGTTTATAAAGATTTCATTATAGTGCTACTTTATTCTTTATAATTTGAAGAAAAAAATTACTTTGAATAGTTAAATTAGTTTATGTTCCATTGTTATCCTAACATCACAAACTAATTAATCTTGTTCGTATATTAAATGAAACCCTCATGTGCTTATACTCAATTAACTCGTACTTATGTGTTAACGATAATGAAATTGATAATTACTATAACAAGATAATGTTTTTCCTTTATATCTTCATGTCCTTCAAGTATTTCATCTATTAATATACACATGAGCTATTTGGTTGCCTCTAAATAAATTTGTTGCTACTCTAACTACACCAAACAGACAATATGCATGTATTATTGATTGCAATTAAAGCTTGCAACATCTAGTATTTACAAGCTGCAATTTAAAAAGGGACATTTGGTTGTCCGCGAGTGCAAATATCGTAAAAGTAAATGTCCGTGAATAAATTTTGCAGCCTACCGTTTGGTTGCCCGCAAGTAGGGTTGCAACTTCTTTTGCATGTATTTGATTGACCGCAAATAGAAGTTGCAAGTACACTTGCAACTTGCATTTAATAAAATTGTTTAAATTTAATTTAATTTAACATATAATTAAAAACAAATAGTTAAATTAAAATAAATTACTTAATTAATCTAAATATAATCTAAGTAATTAATTTATCTAAAACAATATTTAAATTTTAATTAAGTCAAAACAAATAAATAAAAGAAAAAAATCTAAGTATTTAATCAAAATAGTTAAATTAAATTAACTATATCTAGTTTTTATCTAAATAATATAGAGTAAGTATGGTAAAATATATCTAAATTATTTAATTCAAATTTAATCTCAATTAGATTAAAATTATTTTACCTAACTTTAATCTGATAAAAATGTTTTAGATTAACAAGTTTTAATTAATTCAACTAAAATAACATATAAATTATAAATGAATTAATGAATATTAAAAATACTCAAAACCTAGGTGGTGATACCCACACCCCAAATGCGGACCTACTCTCTCTGGCGAAAAGTAGGGCGATGGAAAACCTTAGGGTTTTCGGCCCCTCTTCGTCGCCGCCACCGATGCGCCCCCCTCCCTCTCCGCCTGATCTTCCTCCTCTCTTCCCCCCTCCCCCTATGTTCCCTCCTCTGCGGCCCCCCAGCCTTCCTCTTCGGGTTCTCGCTCGGCGTATGTAGGCATTGTGCCCCAGCCTCCTTCCTTGAAGACCCCTTCGGATTTAAACGGCAAAAAGTCAGGTAATCGGAGCGATGCTCCCCCCAGTCAAAGCCCTCTTCCTGGGTGGAGATCCTGAAGGGCTCAAACCCTACTTTGAGATCGGGGTCCAACCCGTCTCTCCTTTTCTCCAAGATTCAGTCTGCAACCACCGACCGGGTAGTTTTCATCGCCGATCAAGTTCAAATCCTGCGACAGCCGTGGGAGGCTAGTTTAATCGGTAAGTTTTTGGGTAAACCCCCTCCCCTCGACGTGATTTGTTCGTGGGCTTTTCGCTTGTGGTCTATTCATAGTTTTTTATCGGTTTTAGACCTCGATGAAATTTTTTTCATCTTTCGATTTTCTTCATCGAAGTGTGCAAACTCTGTTCTCACGGCTAGCCCCTGGTCTTTACGAGGAGACGTTATACATCTCATTCCGTGGAAACCCCTTTTCAAACCTTGGGAGGAAAAGTTTTCAACGGCCCCGATTTGGTTCCGTCTTCAATCATTGCCTCTCGAATTTTGGAATGCTGATTGCATCCACCATATTGCCAGTAAGTTTGGCAAAGTCTTAAGAATTGATGATCGTTCTTTCTGTTTGGAGCATGACAAATATGTTGGGGTTTGTGTTGAACTTAACCTGGCTTTGCCTTTACGCCAAGGGATTTGGCTTTCTATTGATGACCAAAAAATTTTCTTGTCGGTTTTTTATGAAAACCTGCCTTCTGTTTATTTTCATTGCAGTTTGATAGGGCATAGAGAAACTGAATGCCCTTCTTTACTCGAGAAAAATAATAAAAAACCAAGTTCTTCTATGCCGACTTCTGCCTCTGATGGCATTTCCTGTGTTGCTTTCGCTTTTACATCTTCCGACTCTCCGTCGCTTTTCGTTAACCCTAATTTGGGCGGTACGGCCCCAACTTCTAATCCCGACTCGGATCTGGTTGTGGGTCCTTGGATTGAAATCCATAGAAGGAATTCGTGAAAAAAAAGTCCTTGTAGTGCGCGCCCACCTCCCTCTGGGAAGGAGAGCCGTCCTCGGACTGTGGAGATTGGCCCTAATCCAAAATCTAATAATCTACCAGGTATTCCTTCTTCCCATCCTAATCATTCTGGATCTACTAATGAATTGCATGTTAAATCTTCTATAGTAGACCCAGTATTGTTTCTTTTAATCATATGTCTAAAGTTGCTTCTGATAAGAACTCTATAGTTGAAGAAAACATTAAAAAATCAAAATTTTCTTCTAAATCATCAAGTTCTTATGTTGCTCCTTCTTCAAATAAAATTTTTAACTTAAATGCTCTTGGCTCTAAGTCTCTACCCCAGTTGACCTCTGAACTGATCCATGTTTTCAGTGCGCAAACTGAAACCATGAATCAATCTGTGGCCTCTAGGGTAAATTCAAAAAAGTCATCTAAGCCTCAAAAAAATAAGCCTAAAAATGCTTCTTCAGCTAAATTAGGCTCCTCAAATAAAAGATGTAGGTCTGCCTCCTCCTTTGAGGACTTGCATCTAGAAGAAAATCGTGTCTCTATGACTCCTGAGGAGGCCCCTAAAAACTCTAGTCCTCCTGATAAAGATCTTATCATGGGAGACTCATCTTCCTCTAGACTTGCTGTCCCCCCTAATAATGTCATTGTTATTTACGAACATCCTTAATTGGAATGTTAGAGGGGGCTGGAGGAAGCCTGTTAGGAATTTTATTTCTATTCTGATTAGAATCTAAAATTTAAAACTATGTATTCTCCAAAAAACCCACTTAGATAATAATAAATTTAGTAAACTCAATAAATCCTTTGGCAAATCCTGGACTGGTGTTATCCAGCCTAGTCAAGGAGCCCCAAGAGGAATTATAGTTGCTTGAAATTCAGATTATGTTAATGCTCAAGTTATCTCCTCCTTTTCTTAAATTATTAATGTCGTTGTTAAAATTAATGATTGTCAGCCTTTCCTTTTATCAGCTTTATATGCTAGCACTGATCCCTCTCTTAGAGCTTCTCTTCGGAGCTCATTTACAAGTTTAGATTTAAATTCCTATCATTGGTTGATAATGGATGACTTTAACCGCATTCTAAATAGTGAGGATAAATTGGGTGGTTCTGTATTTAAAATCACTAATCCTATTGCTGATTTTAGATCCTTTATTGAAAATTCTGGCCTTATTGATCTTGGTTACTCTGGTAACAAATATACTTGGTCAAATAATAGATCAGGAAATGCTAGGATACTTATTAGTCTTGATAGAATTTTTTCTAACTTTGCCTGGCTTCATTATTTGGTCATGCCTCTGTTCTTCATTTAAATCGTATCACTTCAGATCATAGACCCTTATTATTACAACCCCTAACAATTCTCAACCTAAAAATAACATTTTTAAATTCCAAAAATTTTGGACTGATTATTATGAATGCAATAATGTGATTGCTACAGCTTGGAATGACCCTCACTATCCAGTGAACAATCTTAGTTTTTCTAATATGCTTGTTAAAACTAGAGGTGCTCTTAGTTACTGGAATAAAAATGTCATTGGTAGGATTGAAGATATTCTCAACTCTACCCTTAATGAAATAACTTTAGCTGAGGATATTCAAGCTACTGCCTTGGCCCCATATAATATTGAAGAAAAGCTTAGGTCCCTATATACTAAGTATCTTGCCCTCCAAAGACATGTGTGCCTTAAGTGGTGGTCAAAATCGAAAACCAAATGGTTATTTGAATGTGATAAAAACACAGCTTATTATCATCGAATTGTGACCATTAAATATATTTCCCATATCCAAAACTCTCAGATAAGCTATGTTTTTATCACATTCAAATAACCATATCCATTATCAAGACACACATGTCTTTGGAGGGCAAGATTCTCAGATCTGTTAAATAACCATTATCATAGAATCAATTATATTTCCCATATCCAAAACTCTCAGATGGAATCTTTAACAGATAATAAAGATATTCTAAATGAATTTGTTAACCATTATACTATGCTTTGGTCCTCTTCTCCTTCTCCATCTATACCTGACCCCTGTTGGCCTGCTTTCAATTCTCTCCATATTACTGTGAACTAATACCACCAAAATAAATATAAGATGTGATGATGATGTCAAAATTATGGCTGACAAATTTTGACATGACACGATAACCCGACACGAAATGACACGGAGTTACGCGGGTTTGGTTTTAGCTAAATGTGTGTTTTACGGGTTCAACCTGGATTAACGTAATTAAATAATCGTGTTAATCCAGGTTGAACCCATGTAACTCGTATAAACACGATTAAACTCATTTAACTACACGTGTGTATTAGTGTTACCAAACCTATTTAATCCATTTACTGTTTGTAAGGATATATATATAATAATGAGTAAAAAGTTACGAATGTTGGGTATGTCTTGTTATTAATAGTCTTTATACTGTTCTTAATTTTTAATTTCAGTAGCTTTAATTTTATTCACTATTGAAATTATGTTTATCGTGTTGTATCGTGTAGGTGTACACATGTATATGTTTAGACATGTTTAATTAAACGGGTTAAGTATCAACCCGGGAATAAAAGGGTCGGGTTCAGATTTACATATTCGAACATGTTTAATAAACGCACTACTACAAACTTGGTCTTCAGCAACGGCTATCAGCAACGGCCGCTCAAGCCGTTGCTATTTGCAACGGCGTTCTTACGGCCGCTCGAGCCGTTGCAGATATATGTATCTGCAACGGCTTTCTAACGGACAACCGAGCCGTTGCGGATTATTTTAATTATCAGCAACGGCTTTCTGACGGAAAGGCTAGCCGTTGCTGATTATTTAATCTTCAGCGACGGCTTGCTAACGGATAAGTGAGCCGTTGCTGATGATAACTTATCAGCAACGGCTTTCTAACGGGCGAGTGAGCCGTTGCTGATAAGTTTATATAGGGCACGCTCTCGCGCCCGACCCTTCTTCCTCCCGCTTCTGCCGCCGCCGCTCCTGCCGACCTTCGCCGCTGCTGCCGTTGCTGCCGACGCCGACGCCTCTCGCCGACGCCTCTCGCCGCCGCGCCGCTGCCGCTGCCGCTGCTGCCGGTATGTTGATCGGCCGGAGATGCTAAAATCCGACCGAAACCCTATTTCTAGGGTTTCGGCCGGCGGCGGTCGGCCTATGGCCGCCGCCGAACCTTCTACAGTGGCCGGACAGTGTGTCCGGCCACTGTACGCCGGTGCCGGAGGGTGGACTCCGGCGCCGGAATATATATATATATATATTTTATTGTTTTGAAATTGTTAATTAATTATTTTATAAATGTTAATTAATTATTTAGATTAATTGTTTGATTTTTTAGATTAATTATTAGGGGTTAGATTAATTTCGGACGCGCGCCGGAATCGTCCACTTCGGACGCGCGCCGGAATCGTCCAATTCGGACTCGCGCCGGAATCGTCCAATTCGGACTCGTGCCGGAATCGTCCACTTCGGACGCGCGCCGGAATCGTCCAATTCGGACTCGCGCCGGAATCGTCCACTTCGGACGCGCGCCAGAATCGTCCAATTCGGACTCGCGCCGGAATCGTCCACTTCGGACTCGTGCCGGAATCGTCCACTTCGGACGCGCGCCGAAATCGTCCAATATGGACTCGAACTGTCTCGAAACATTTAGAAAATAATCATCCATCCGACGAGTTGATATGTTTCACGTACGCATCGACGAATCGGATATGATTTAGCAAAACCTTAGATCCGTTCGGGGATTGTATGTTCGTGTAAAAGAAGTAGATGATCTTTTATACGACGTACAATTCTTGAATTGTCCCTGATTGGACAATTTGGGAATATAGTTATTTGTACTGCACTTACGTTTTTATTTTAACTGTTAACTAATTATTCTAAAATTCGACAACATCTCCCTTGTTCTCCGATACGCGCCCAGATGATATGCGTATTCGGAGAACTGTAGGGAGATGCTGTCGAAATTTAGAATAATTAGTTAACAGTTAAAATAAAAACGTAAGTGCAGTACGAATAACATAAATCCCGAATGGAATAGGACAATCTCACCTAAAGACATTAACCAAAGAAATTGTCATTGATTGACAGAATCATGTCGGCTGATCGAAGTTGGATGTACCGACGTTTTGATCGTGGAGCTTTAACGAATGAGTTTCGATTAGGCGTAACGTACTTCCTAAATTTCGCCTATTCGAATCGGAATTTCGTTAGCATGGGTGATCAAATCCGATGTCCGTGCCGCATTTGTTCGAATGGACGATTTTTGGATCGGGAGACTGTCACTCTGCATCTATATACCAAAGGATTTACACCAAGATATTTTCTATGGACTTGTCACGGGGAGTCACGCGAAGTCGGGACGTCGAGCAATCCTGTCGTTCAGACATATGGTGAATCTTCCTCTGCTGGTGCTTCTTCATCCGGTCAATGTAATCTCTATAGAACTATGATACTTGATAGTCTTGGGGGTCAATTCCGCCTGAATGATAATGTTGATCGGCCAGTTCTTCAGACATCAGTCCCACCAGATACTACAGCGGTTGATATCACAGAAGTAGGGGCTGCGGTAGAGATTGAATTACCGAATAAAGAAGCTGCAGAATTTTACGAGATGTTGAAAGCTGCCGATGAACCTTTGTATGAGAATTGTCCTAAATACACTAGGTTTTCAGCAATGACACAGCTCTTAAACATCAAGGCCGATTGTAATATCAGCGGAGTTGCGTATGATCGGATTGCTGGATTGATTAATGGAATGCTGCCTACTGATAACAAGTTTGAGCCTACTTTTTATAAGACTAAAAAGCTAATGAGAAAATTGGGGCTTGGGTACGAAAAAATACACGCGTGCCAAAATAACTGCATTTTATATTATAAAGAAAATATGCAGTTGGATAAATGCCCTGTATGTCAACACCCTCGTTACAAGGAGAAGAAATCGGTCCGACAGAAAAATATCCCGTTTAAGGTGCTTCGGTATTTTCCACTAACACCGAGGCTTCAAAGATTATTCATGTCGGAAAAGACAGCCCCCTACATGAGTTGGCATGCAAGAAGTCGTGATGATACAGTAATGACTCATCCATCTGACAGTGAAGCATGGAAACATTTGGATACATGTTATCCTTCATTTGCTATGGATACTAGAAATATCAGATTGGGATTGTGCACAGATGGTTTTAATCCGTTTGGACATTCTGCAACTCCTTATTCAGTTTGGCCAGTGCTGCTGACAGTTTATAATTTGCCACCGTCAATGTGCATGAAAGATGAATTTATTTATCTTTCGATGATTATTCCGGGTCCTAAGGGTCCGCGAAAAGAAATTGACATATTTCTCAGACCCTTGATAGATGAATTGAAAACATTGTGGACTGAGGGAGCTGTCACTTATGATTGTCATCGGAAGCAAAACTTCAATTTAAAGGCCGCGGTCTTGTGGACAATCAATGATTTCCCCGCGTACGGCATGTTGTCGGGTTGGAGCACTCACGGCCGACTCTCTTGCCCGTATTGTATGGAACACTCTAAATCAATCAGTCTTCAGAACGGACGAAAAATCTCATTCTTTGATTGTCATCGTCGATTCCTACCGGTTCATCACCAGTATCGAAGGAATCGTAATAAATTTACTAAGGGCAGAGTCGAAAGAGATGGGCCACCACCGATGTTGTCTGGTGAACAAATGTTAGCACGTGTTTCAGCACTTCCAGATATAGTATTTGGTCGCAATGAAAGAGTGTCAGGTTTTGGCCAAACACACAACTGGGTGAAAAAAAGTATCTTTTGGGAATTGCCCTATTGGAGTTCATTATTGATTCGACATAATTTAGATGTCATGCACATTGAAAAAAATGTGTTTGATAATATTTTCAACACTGTGATGGATATTTCTAGAAAAACTAAAGATAATGTCAAAGCCCGACATGATCTGAAAATACTTTGTAAAAGACCAGAGTTGGAGTTACAAGAGGTCAACGGACGATATCTGAAACCGAAGGCCCTATATGTGTTAAATAAACAACAGATCAAAGATGTTTGTCAATGGGTAAAAGAACTCAGATTACCCGATGGATATGCTTCAAACTTATCTCGATGTGTGAACGTCGATGATTGCAAAATATCAGGGATGAAGAGCCATGATTGTCATGTATTCATGTAGAGATTACTTCCGATCGCATTTCGAGATCTTCTACCTGATAATATTTGGGGTCCGTTGACTGAATTAAGTATGTTTTTTAGAAGCATCTGTGCAAATGTCCTTCGAGTCGAAGATATGTCAACACTTGAAAATAATATTGTTGAAATCATATGCAAGCTGGAGCAGTTTTTCCCTCCTGCATTTTTTGACTCGATGGAGCATCTACCGATACACTTGGCATACGAGGCACGAGTTGGTGGCCCCGTTCAATATCGTTGGATGTACTTATTTGAAAGATACATGAATCGTCTGAAGAAAAAAGTAAAGAACACCGCAGCTGTTGAAGGATCAATATCTGAATCGTATATCATCCAAGAAATTTCAACATTCTGCTCATTTTAGTTTGAATCGACAGTACAGACAAGATTTGATCGTCTTCCACGTAACGACGACGGGGGTGTTCGACATTCAGATGGACGTTTAAATATATTTTGTCACTCTGGTCGTGCTTTTGGTTCTCGTCCATCTCGACACTTAAGCGATGAAGAGTATCATTTGGCACACTTGTATGTATTACTCAATTGCCCAGAGATTGAACAATTCATTGAAATATTTGACATTGAGATGGTGCAAAAATACTCTATTCACAACGATCAAGAATTGGAGACATTACGGAATCGTGATTTCCCTTCTTGGATTCAGACTTACAGCAAAGATCACAGAGCTGAGATAGATGAAAAAATATTTGAGTTTGTTAGTGGACCGTCGCGACTTGTGTCGTGCTATAGCGGATATTTTGTTAACGGGTATAAATTTCACACGGTTGAATATTCATCTACAAAAAAGACGATGAATGCTGGGGTCTGCGTGAAAGGGACAACCTATGTTGAATGTGATATGGATTTCTATGGACTAGTGGAAGAAGTGATAGAGTTGCACTACTTCGGCTTGAAATCAGTGTTCCTATTTAGATGTCATTGGTTCGATACAACAGAAAGGGGCATGAAAGTTCATCAAAAATACAAACTTGTTGAGGTTAATTACAAATCGAAATTGGCAGCAAATGAGCCTTTTATATTGGCATCACAAGCCGAACAAGTATATTACGCGAAGTATCCGGCTCGAAATAAAGATAGAGCAGATTGGCGTGTAGTCTGTAAGACAAAAGGTAGAGGAAAAATTGATCCGATAGTAGGAGAAAATGATCCTCCTGGTTTCTATCAAGAAGATGATCTTCCTGCTGTGGATCGTATTATTCAAATACTCGAGGATGCAGACACAACGTCAATTCAATTAGAAGTTGAATATGCTGATGATGACGATCATGAAATTGAGGAAGCTGGAGATGAAGAAGATGACGAAGAGGAAGAAGAGGAAGAAGAAGAAGAATTCGAAGACTATTATTCAGATGATGAGGAATAATTGTAAAGTATATATATTTTATTAAATATATCTCTACTATTTATACAATAATCTGATTATATGTCTGTTCGACAGATATGTCTGGTCGTGGTTATCGACGCAGGAGAGCTTCGGAGTCTCCGATCGGTGAGACTCCAGCACTTACTCATGCTGCTGATCCTCCTGTTGCTGATCCTCATGAGGATGATACTGCCGAGGCTAGTACATCCAGACGCAGGCGGCCACGCGGGCCGAACAGGTGGCAGCCTCCACCAGCCACAGAGTCACGTAGATTGATCAGCGTGATTGGGGAGCGGTAATATATCATGAATTATGAATCATTACAAATTCATTATATCATAATATAATATTAAAATTTATTTTTGTTGTGCAGGTTCGAGCAAGAAGAAGTGCCGAGGAGCATTTCTTCTACTATTCGACGATACATGCACGGGGCATGGCCTACGTGGTCTCACGTGCCTAGCGAGCACGTCGACATGTTATGGCGCGAGTTTGAGGCACGTATTTTTTTTTTTTTTACATGCATGATGATATATTAAGAATTGGTACTGATATTATTATTTTGCAGGCTCGCTATACATGGGCCGAGGACCAGAGGTCCTTCATTTACGCTGCCTGGGAGTCTATTTCCCGGGCAAGGTACAACGGGCAGCTGGGGCAGGCTCGGTCCCGAGCGATGGCCCGAGCTGGGACCACTAACATCGCGGAGACTCGGGGATACGGCCCCAGTTGGATTACTCCGGATATATGGGACCAGCTCGTGGGGATATGGTCGACGGATCGATGGCAGGAGGTTTCTCAGAATGCGGCTAGAAATCGCATGTCGGGGGGAGCAGCGCGTCACACCGGCGGCTCTGTTGCATTTGCAGTGCACGCAAACCGTATGGTAAGTATATCGTTTAATTATATATTTTATTTGCTATTATGTGTACTAATTAATGTATTTGTTTTGTAAATGTAGACGACGGTGTCGGATGACGGGACTGTCCAGTGACCCTCCCCGATGGCGGTGTTTGAGCGGACTCACCGTCGAGCACATGGGACGGGGGAGTACATCCACAACCGCGCTGCATACATTGTGGTAATTATATATTTGTTTAAATTATTCATTATATATTTATAATTTAAGTTTTATGATAAATATTAAACAAAAAATCAAACTCGAGTAGGAGACGTACAGCCAGAGGGTGGTGCAGCGCGGGGGTACCCCCGAGGACTTTGACGCAGCATCGTGGGTCGAGGCCGCAGGTGGCTGGGATCATGGCCGCGTATATGGCTTCGCAGATAGTGGTCATGCGCGAGCCGTGCTAGGGCCACTTGGGGCACCGACCCCTCCGGTCGCTGGTGAGCGGCCGTCCACCTATAGATCCAGTTATGATCATAGTAGCAGAATAAGGACTCTAGAGGAGACGGTCGCGCGTCAGAGTCAGATGATGGAGGAGATGCATGCTATGCTACGCAACATGTCAGGTCATCCCGCAGCAGGCATCTCTTCGGCATCATCTAATCCATCGTCCTCGAGTCAGTCCACGCCGGTGTACACTCAAGCACTCCAGACCCCGCCATATGATCCAGACCATCCTCCATCGTCATCGTGAGATTTTTTGTTTGGATATTGAACTTGTTACTAAGATATTGAACTTGTTTAACTTATTTTGTTTGGATATTGATACTTCAATTTTGCATTTGAATTGTTTTTATACTATCGTGGATAATTATCAATATAAATATAATTGTTTTGATGTATATCTTGGTGTGTTTGTGATGTGTGAATGAATGTGTGTATGAGGGTATGGGTGTGTGAGTTATGTATCAGATAAATGTATCAATGTATCAATGGAAATTAGGAATTTGAAATTTTGCTGGTTGCAGGTATAGGTCATCAGCAACGGCTTTCCCACGGCCGTCCGTGGGAAAGCCGTTGCTAAAAGTGTATCGACAGCCGTTGCTGATGACCTACAGCAACGGCTTAGCGACGGGGTTTTACTAACGGCGTTGCTACGGACTCGAGGCCGTTGCTATTAACGTTATCAGCAACGGCTCCGGGTCCGTGGTAAAACCGTTGCGGATAATATTTTTAGCAACGGCCCGAGCGGCCGTTGCTGATAATGTTTTGAGCGACGGCCCGAGCGGCCGTTGCTGATCCGTTGCTAAGTCATCAGCAACGCGACTTTCTGTCACGGCTCTATTGCAACGGCTCGGCCGTTGCTGATGCTCTTCAGCAACGGCTCAGCAACGGCATCAGCCGTTGCTGATGCCCATTATTCTAGTAGTGACGGGTCGGGTTCAGATTTAGGTTTTTACAACACGAGACACGTTTAGACATGACAAGTTTAAACACGACACGACACGACATGGATTGCCACCCCTAGTCAAAATTAGGAACAAACTAAAAATTATAATGAAATTTTGATATATAAAATATAAGAATTTAAAAATAAAAACACTTATAAATAAAATAAAGGTAGGCTGCCTTTATATTAAAATCTTAAAAAGCTAAAAATATAAAAAGGCAGCACTTACTGCTTTGATTTTTGAAGGCAGTTGTCATGCCCCAACTCAGGGTACTCGTGATCGGTCAGATGTAATATTCTAGATATTTAAATTTATTAATTTTCCTTTTATGTATATTTGCCAGCCTAGCGGACTAGTTCATGGTCGAGCTGAGTCGACTCATGGTCTGGAGCGAGTTCGCGAGCTCGGGTAAGTAGAATATAAATTTATAAATTTATAAATTTTTAGGCTTGGGTAGTTGAGAGTATTTAATTTGGTATTGTGTGCGCATAATTACTAATTATGTTCATATGAGTATTTAACTAATTATTCGTGATTTACTAGAATGAGATTAATTAAATTATTTAAGTATATCAGGTTAGCGGGTTTTGGTTTTGGCTTAAGGTGGATGCAGATTGTGAATTAAGGGTTTAATGGGTTAGGGTTGAGGAGGGTGTATAAAAACCCCCCCTCATGGCTTGTGGCTCCTATTTTGGAGCCACCTAAATGTTGGGTGAAATGACCACACTAGAGAGGGGGGGCGGTTGAATAGTATGTTTACTAATTGATTTGCCTAATTCTGGTTTTGATCGTTTACTTAGTTATTTAGGTAATTTAACAAATTCAATAACAAGCGGAAGCAAACTGAATATACTAATTAAGCGTTGGAAGAGTGCTCTCAGTAAGAAGGGGGAGATTTTCGGGTGTGGAAGTGCCTTAGGTTGAGAGCGAGACTCTTCGGGTCAAAGTCCTCGTTGTAAGGGAAGCAACATTAATCTAGTAAAACTAAGTTTGAAATTCCTAAGCGGGGTGCTTAGGTAGTGGAGTAGGGATTGGGGCCGAACCACTATAAATTACCGTATTTGCATTGCTTCTTCTTGTATTTGCTTAATTAGCATATTCACTTTGCTTCCGCTTGTTATTGAATTTGATAAATTGCCTAAGTAACTAAGTAAACGATTAAAACCAAAATTAGGCAAATCGATTAGTAAACACACTATTCACCCCCCCTCTAGTGTGGCCATTTCACCCAACAATTGATATCAGAGCAGG
This sequence comes from Canna indica, assembly GCA_034359265.1. Taxonomy (NCBI): domain Eukaryota; kingdom Viridiplantae; phylum Streptophyta; class Magnoliopsida; order Zingiberales; family Cannaceae; genus Canna; species Canna indica. The sequence goes on from CP136892.1 coordinate 22,795,824, forward strand.
TCATGGATTGAGATTTTACCATCTCATCTACATTTAGTCTCGATCCGGAAATGGCACTAGAGAGTGTAGTGTCTATACCACCTAGGTTCGGTGAGTCTAATTTTGGTCTTTGGAATAGTAGAATGTATACTTTCTTAAAGACTCAAGGTTTAGGTATACTTGACATGGTAATGACAAAATATATTGAACCTAAGGAAAACATGAATGTATGGACCCAAGAACAAGTTAAATTATTTGAATTAAATGGTAAAACAACACATCTTCTATATTGCACATTTTCAAATGATATACTTGAAAAAGTTATGCATTGTTCTTCCGCATTTGATATTTGGGCAACATTAAACATGCTTTATGATTATGCAAAAACCGAGGAGCTTATTACTTTAAAAGAAGGAGGTGATCACAATTGTCATACCTTTATTTCTAATGAAGTTTTTGATGCCCAAAGCTCATCTAGTCAAAGGGACATAAAAAATCGGAGAAGAAAGCTAAGGTGTTTCCTTTGTCTAGAAAAGGAACATAAAAAGAGGAATTATCCCTACTTGAAGACAAGGACCAAGAAGAAGAATGCTTCCAAGTCCACATCCAAATCTAGTGTAGCATCTTTCTCTCATGATGATGAAGTCACATCTCAAATATGCCTCATGGGTTTTCGGAATGAGGTAAAATCTTCTACTTCTAGTCATATATTAAAAATCTTGATAGTGATAATGATGATAGTAGCTCTAATTCTTTAGGTATGTCTTATGATGAGCTATTAGAAAAATCTAAGAAGATGTATACCATGCTCATGAAATCAAATAAGGAAAATATAAAAATCAAGAAAGAAAACTTGAAGCTTGTCAATCATGTGCATGAGTTGAAAAGTGAAAATGAGAAATTGAAAACTAGCATGATTGATCCTTGCCATGATACATTAACTCTAGAAGTTAATGACTTGAAACTTGAAAATGAGATTTTGAAAAATAGATTGAAGTCTACAATAATGATTTGAAAAATGTTTCAAAAATTGAGATTGAAAATTTGAAAGTAAAGAATTCAAAAATTATGAATGAAAATTGTATACTAAAATCTCAATTGAATGCTTTGTATCAATCTATTGATACTTTAAAAAATGAGATTATGTTCTTAAGTAGGAAGGTTAATGATTTGTCAAATGGTTCATCATTTAAGAATTTTAATAGAAATGGTGGTTTTAACAAGAATTCTCATGCTCATGTTAATTCTCATGTTAGGCATCCTACATTTAAACCTCACGTTGAAAAGAAAAATGAAAAATAAATAAATAATGAAAATTGTTTTTGTTGTGGTGTTTATGGGCATGCTATTTATGATTGTGCATTAAAGAGAAATCCAAGTGTTGCTAGGACACTTTGAATTTCTAAGCCCTCTAACCCCCAAGGACCCAAAGCCATTTGGGTATCAAAGATCTCATGCTCTTTTGTAGGGGGAGCTACCACACAAGGGTGAAAGATTGATGATGTGTTGAAGTTGACCAAAGAGTTAAACGGAGGATCCTTATATGGTTGCAACTTCAAGCTTTCACCTAGATAACTTAGGTAAAATTGGCATCAAATATTTTGGTATCATCTTCTATCTAACTTTAATCCATTTTAGTTGAAGTTTATGATACTATGCATAATTAGGTTGAGTTTTGTCCACTCTCGATATGACTTCAAAAACATTTTTGATTTTTTATTTTCAGTCTCTTCGGAGACCTATGTAGCTTGTAATGGGCTCATGCGATCTTGCGGTTTTAAATCGTAGGCTCATTGTGGCCTCTCGGTTTTCAAGCAATAGGAAGGGTTAGATATCTTACTTTTTAAAAAATTCATATTTTGAGATCTCTCGATTCGTTTTGGTTTCATGTCAATTCTACTTGAAACGAATTTATCACTATCTAGCTTAGGTTGGAATTCTCAAATGAAGACTTTTATTTCACCTTTGCTATTTAGTATGCTAACTTGCTAGTTATTATGTCATTGTGCTACTAATGATTTTGGCTTGCAAGTTAATATTTATGAAAATGAAAGGCTAAAAATTAGGAGAAAAAAGATAAGTTTGGCAAAATTCTCATGTAAGAGGTATGTATTTGAATTTCGTAAAATCTTAGCATAATATTTTTCAATATTCACGTTTTATTGGTGTCTCTATACTCATGATTAGAATTACATGGTAAATCTTTGAACTCTCATGAGTAGGTAGAATTTTAGTACTTTGGCAAATTTTATTGAATAAAACTTGCTCTAGGTTAATATTCACTATTAGAGACATTCTTTTTAAGTCCAAACTAGTTAAACATGTTTAGAGATCTTATTTCTCAAATATTTCTTATCTTAAGATCTCTTTGATTCATTTTTGATATCATGATAACTTTTTTAAAATGAATCTTTACTATCTAGCATAGGTGGAGATTTTTTAATGAAACTTTGCATTGACCCTTTGCTATTTAGTATATTAGCTTGCTAGTTGGTATATTATTTCATTATGATACTAATGAAGCCTACTTGCAAGTTGAGAAAGTGGTAAAATTTGGAAGGCTAAAACAAAATGAAAAGAAAGTAGAAATTTTGGAATTTCTCAAGAAATGAGGTATGAGTTTCATTTTGGTAAAATTCTTGCATAATACCTCTATTTTTTTGATTAAATGATTTCTCTATGCTCATGAATGACCTTGCATGATAATTGATTGAAATCTCATGAGTAGATAAAAATTTTGATACTTAGGCAATTTCATGAAAGCTTGTTTGAATGAAATGTGTCATAGGTAAAATTTCATCTTAGAGACTTCATTTTAAGTTGAAACTTGATAAAAATATTTGAGTTCACTCATGATTTGCTTCCATATGATTAAAATTGAAAAATCATGAGAAAATGGATAAATTGATAACAAATTCACTTTAGGAGATCTAAAGTTGAGTAGAGTTGACCTAAGTCAACAAATTGACTTAGAAACTTCATTTTAGGTCCAAACTTCACAAACATATTTAGATTTACTCATGTTAGGTGTCCATGTGTTTAAATTTGAAAAACCATGAGTAAATGTTAAAATTTGATTCTTAGCAATTTCATGTTATCATGCTTATTTTTGAATGAAATCGTGCTAAGGTAAAATTTTGAACAAATGATACTATTTTCATTTCAAACTTGATAAACATATTTTAAATGATTATATCTTGATATCTAAAAAATTTGAATGAAAACTGAAAACTTTTAAAAAAATTTAGTTATTTACGAAAATGTCACTAGAACTCAATGAATTTTAGAAAAATACAAAAAAATAATTTTTTCTTGATTCTTGAATCTGCATCTTCCTTGAAAAATCCAGTTTATGGCATAAAAATTTCAAAAATCTTGAGTATGAATGTGATTTGATTTGGATTTTTTAAATTAGATTTCAAAACTTTAAAGTATCGTTCTTTTCAAATGTTCATTTTACCGATGCTTTGACTTTTGGTCCAATCTTTGAATGAGACTTCAAGTATGATATTTTTGAACTCACTTTCGGTATCGTTTAAATATTTTAGAGAGAAAATCATTTCTAAAATGATTTTTGACTCCTTAACCGATACTTGGAAATATCTTTAGTTGAGTTTGATACATGATTTCTAGTTTTAGATTATGTTTAACATTCTTTGATATCATGTATTGATTAGTCTCATATCAAATATTTGTTATTCAGCCCTTTGGTTGAGATTTTCATGTTTCAAGAAAAATATTTTTTAGAGTCTCAACTATAACTATAGGTTGACTTTTCTTGCCCTTTTTGATTGATGTCAAAAGGGGGAGAAAAATATAAGTAAAGGGGAAGAAAATATAGGAAAATCATGCATATAGATAGGGGGAGTTTATTTTCATAGATATGCATGTTGATAGGGGGAGAAATCCTATGTTTGGTATCCTTTGTGCTTTAATGTATATATTTTCTTAAGGATGTTTGTCATCATCAAAAAGGGGGAGATTGTTGGCTTAAGATTTTCAACCTTGGTCTTAATCTCGGTTTTGATGATAACAAACATGGAACTAATGATTTAATTGAGAAATACTTCCAGGTTCCATATCGGTTAGCGCACGATGTCCTCGATCGGAAATATCAAAGAAATCGAGAAATCGGGAGGACGTTGGTTGACGCGCTCGAATTATTCGGGAAGTTAGAGTTTAGGTTTAGGGTATCTAGATTATATTTTAAAATCCTCATGATGATGCATAAGAACCCAAAAACCATCCCCGAATCCCAAAATATGAAAATCCGGAAATCGCCCTGAAACTCACTAAGCCTAGGGAGCTCCTTGAAGTGCTATATGACCTAGATAGTTTCTTGACATAATGGCGATAATTGTTCCTTGGGTTAAAATTAGATAATGATATATTTTAAAGGATTTTTTGGAATCCTTTAGCCTAACCATATTTAACCTAAATGATTAGAAAATTTCTATTTTCCGAAAATTTATACTAGACCTCAAAAACAAGATTTTGATTTTTTAGACATTTTTATTGAATCCAAATGGGGGCAATCCTTATATAACATTTATGTTTTAAAGTTATTAAAGTTAATAAATGTTATATAAGTAGACTTAGTGAAGACGGAACCAGAAAATGAACAAACAAAACCAAACTGCCCAGTCCAGTTCGACCGGTTCGACTGAATGCTGCCAAAACCTGGTAGTAGGCAATTCGATCGACCGATCAGTCGACCGAAGTTTGCCAAAATTTGGCAGTGCGTGTGTTGGTCGACCGATCAGTCGACTGGATTGCGGATCGCTGAAGTTGCGACTCATTCGGTCGACCGTCGATCGATCGAACAGTGCAATTAATTTATAAAGAGCCAGCGATCGCTGGGCGGTCGATCGGTCGGTCGACTAACGATCGATCGGCAAGCGACCGAACGACGGAAATGGCTAGTTTTTTGCTCGTTGAGCCGCTTGTTTCATTCCATTTCCTTTTGGTTCTATAAATACCAAAACCTAAGCCTTCCTAAGACACTTTTGATCACTCCAAAACTTCATTGAGCCATCATTGATCAATTCCAAAGCTTTCATTGAGCCAATTCTTAGAGAAACCCTAGCTTTGATATCTCATCTCTTTGATTGAGCCTTACATTCATTGTTTCATCATCAAAGGCATCAAGAGGAAGTTAGGAATCTTATTGTGGAGCTAAGTACTTCATTGGATGATTTATTGCTCCATTTATTGGTGTATTTTATTGTTTATTTCATTATAACTGAACTTGTGTAAACCTAGGTTGCTAGGTTTGATTGAGTTGGTGGTTGTCTTGGTGTTAAGGCTTAAACCCACCATTGTAAATGTAGTTTACTGTGATTAGTTCAGTTGTCCCTTAGGTTGAGGTGGAAAAGTGCTCTCGATAAGAAGACGGAGACTTCCGGGTGCGGAAGTGCCTTAGGTTGAGAGCGAGACTCTTTGGGTCAAAGTCCTCGTTGTAAGGGAAATAACATTAATTTAGTAAATCTAAGTTTGGAAATCCTAAGTGGGGTGCTTAGGTAGTGGAGTAGGCATTGGAGTCGAACCACTATAAATCACCGTGTTTGCATTGCTTCTTCTTATGTTTGCTTAATTAGCATATTCACTCCGCATCCGCTTGTTATTGAATTTGTTAAATTGCCTAAGTAACTAAGTAAACGATTAAAATTGGAATTAGGCAAATCAATTAGTAAACACACTATTCACCCTCCCCCCTCTAGTGTGGTCATTTCACCCAACACTAAAAAGATAAGAAAGGGAGCCAGCCGCCAAGCCAATCCAAGCTGCCAGCCCTCTTTCCCTTTTCTCCTTGGAGCCACAGCCACCTAGAGCCGAGCTGAGCCGCCAGATTCTTCTTCCTCTTCCTCTCTTCCTTCTTTCTCTTTGGAGCTGAGCTGAGAGGAGCCAAGCCGAGCCGCCTGCTTCCACTCCCGCTCTTATTTCCACTTGGAGCCATTTTTTAGGGTTGAGCCGTCGGCCTTTTGAAGCCAGATTAGAGGTCGTCGTCTGGGATTTCTTTCCTAATATTTTTCCAAATTAAGATCAGTGGTTTACCCTCTCTCTTCAGGTTTTTAATCGGATTTTTTTGAAGCCGTTCGTGACGGCTCAGTATTTATGTCTTGTTCTTGGATTTTCTTCGAATTCTTGCCATGTTTTCTTGATGTACAAATCATGATTTATTCTCCCAATTTGGTTTCTTGATTTGTGGATTGCATGCTTAGGATTAAATATGTGATTTTGGGTATAAATTATGTGGTAGGATTAAGATCTTGATAATGACTAATTAAGAGTTCTTGAGAAGGGGTTCTTGATCTTAAAGCTTGATTCTTGATTAAGGAATTATTGTTATATATGCTAGTTTTTATTTAGTAAAAATTATGAGATTGTATGCATGATTGGCATGATGACTTGAATCTATGATGTTAGAAATTTGAGAATTTAATTCTGCAAAATTCGGATTTTATTCCTTGATGTGCTGGAAATTTCAGCTTTCTGAAATTTATATGTTGTTTGTTGAATTTGGGCTGATTTTCGATTTCTCTGTTATTATGTTCTTAGATTTCTGAACATAGTCGTGTAACCTATTTTTTCGACCAGAAAACATAGTTTGGAAACATAAGACACACTTTGGATACTAGATTCGGGTCAGATACAGCAGTTCTGGGAAGAACAGTAACCTAAAATAAAACCCTAATTGAGATGATCTATATTTTAATTCTATAATTAAAATTGGGTCTAAGGGTGAGCATAATCTGTTATGAACCAACTTACAAGGTATTCATGAAATAAAACCACATGGGTTCATGACATTACAGGTCTAAGGGGTAGGGGTCGGGTTTGGAGTGTTGAGACGATTCATAATGAGGACACCCTTAGGACTTCGTAGGGGAATCTTGACTTAGGTCTTGATGTGTCATATCCTTAGGAATGACAGATCGGCTTGATTAGGAGCCGGGGTTCGGGCTATGCCTGGGTGGTTGTACGTCAAAATTCCCAACCTGCAGGATAAGTTCGGAGGGTCTTTCCTGATTATCCTAGTATGTGCGATTGCCTCTAGGCATGGTAGGGATTCGACCCGATGCACCTCTTGATGGTGATGTTGCATTTGGGCATGGTAGGGATTCGACCCGATGCACCTCTTGATGGTGATGTTGCATTTGGGCATGGTAGGGATTCGACCCGATGCACCTCTTGACGGTGATGTTGCCTCTAGGCATGGTAGGGCATTGACCCGATGCACATTTTGTGGGTGATGTTGCCTTCAAGCATGGTAGGGCTCAACCTGATGCACCTCTTTGAGAGTTAGATGCCGTGGGCATGGGTGGCATGTTAGCCTGGTAGTTAGTCACACCTTTGTGACATTGCCTCTGTAGAGATAGATATATTCTTATTATCTCAGTGATGTTGATTTATGGGGGTTGGTAAAATTGCTCACTGAGTTATTTGAACTCACCCGTTATCGTTGTTTTGTTTTGTTTTGCAGAGCATGACCGGTGAGGTGGGCTGGAGCACTTAGCACAGTTGGAGGGCAGAGGAGCCACATGATCTCATAGCAGTCCTGGTTAGGGGTGGTAGTCGAGTCTATAGTAGGTTTTCATGCACTTTTGTTTTAGTATTTGGAGTTGTAGTCCTATGGGGATATTCACATTTTATTTAGTTTTATTTATTAAAAGAACTGTTGCTCTTCAATTTATTTCCATACTTGAGATATGTATTTAAAACCTTGTTGTTTTGAAATGAAAATCTGTTTTGGTTCTTTTATTATTAAAAGCTATTATTTACTTTGTTGTTTATGATGTTTGCATGTGCATGAGTTAGGTTGCAGGGTATAGGTACGTATACCCTGGCCGATCACGTGACCCTACTTTTGGGGCGTGACAAAGTTGGTATCAGAGCATGTGGTCTGGTCTGACTATGACCAAGAGTTGTCACCCTATAAGGCATTGCTAGCGTGTCAGTATATAGTAGGGGTATGCTATGAGATCAATGGGCTAAGTCTGCACCTTAGAGCGACTTGTGGTTTGGTTTGGAAATAGTGGGTGAATTCAGTTGCTTAATCTTGAATTATTACTTTTCTGATATTTCCATATCAAAGGAGGCTTTTGATGCCGGAAGGAGCGGTGGTGATAGCAACTCCACTGAGCGCCGAGGCCGAGGCCGGGTCCGAGGTCGAGGTAGACCACCATAGGCCCAGGAGGAGGTGGGACCAGATCCCATGGTTTTGCAGCTGCAGGTCTGAGTGGCTGAGCTGACTGAGGCACTCCGCAGGGAGGAGGAACTGGGATAGTCCTAGGGTAGCACAGCTTGAGGCCGTGAATGGCCTTGTGCTAGAGAGTGCACCATTTTTTGGTGCGGTATGTTTAGGGTGGTCTTAGGGATTCTACGGGGGGCGGTTGATGAGTTCTGAGGCATGTTTTGGATGCGGACAGGTTGGGCACTTTAGGAGGGATTGTCTTGGAAGAGGTAGCCAGTAGCCTAATCAGACCAGAGGAAAGGCACTGATTTCAGTGGGTTCCGTAGCTCAGAGGGGTCATACTCGGGGAGGAGGCTAGCGAGCTGGTGGTTCAGAGAGGCCCATTGCACGGGTGTTCTCTTTGCACCAAGAGGGCGCTGAGGCGTCTAGGGCAGTATTATTAGGTAACCTTGTTGTAGGTTCAGCTATTACATATGTCTTGTTCAGTCTAGGTGTTACGCACTCTTTTGTGTTTGCCTTTGTTACTGCTAAGTTGTCAGGGATATCTTCTGTGCTTGAATTGCCCCTTGTGGTGTCTACACCTACGGGCGTTTCTATGATGGCAGAGATAGCCTTTCGAGGCTGCAAGGTTGGCATTTGCGGGCATGTGCTGATGGCCGATTTGACACTCCTGCCGATGTTGGAGCTTAATGTGATATTGGGCATGGATTGGTTGGCGAACCATTTCGCCTTAGTTGATTGCAGGGCTAAGACTGTGACCTTCAGTAAGCTTGGGATGCCCTAGTTTACCTTCCAGGGCGAGGGAAGGGGTGAGCCGTTGATGGCGATATCAGCTCTTAAGGCCCGGAATTTACTGTTCAGTGGGTGTTAGTCATTTTTTTGGCCTTTGTGTCGGTGGCAGAGGAAGGTGGAGATGCGGCCAGAGACATCGGGAGGATGCCTGTAGTATGCGGGTTCTCTGATGTATTTTCGGAGGAGTTGCCAGGGTTACCTCCAAAGAGAGAGATAGAATTTTGTATCAATTTACAGCCAGGGGTGAAGCTGATCTCCATACCTCCGTATCGGATGTCACCAACTGAGTTGAGGGAGATGAAGTCCCAGTTGCAGGAGCTTCTTGATCTAAGTTTCATTCACCCCAGTGTTTCATCTTGGGGTGCTCTAGTGCTCTTTGTAAAGAAGAAGGATGGGTCCATGCGAATATGCATTGATTACCGACAGCTTAACAAGGTAACAGTGAAGAATCGATACCCGTTGCTCAGGATTGATGATTTGTTTGATCAGCTTCAGGGAGCGCAGTAGTTTTCTAAGATTGACCTGCGGTTAGGGTATCATTAGTTGAGGATTCAGGATAGTGACATCCGTAAGATTGCTTTCAGGTCAAGGTATGGGCATTTTGAGTTTCTGGTGATGTCATTTGGGCTGACTAATGCACCTACAGCATTTATGGACCTAATGAACCGAGTGTTCAAGGAATACCTGGATAAGTTTGTGATTATGTTCATTGATGACATTTTGATTTATTCCAGGAGAAGGGAGGAGCATGCTGAGCACTTGAGGGTAGTTCTGGAAACTCTCATGGAGCACAGGTTGTATGTCAAATTCTCCAAGATCGAGTTCTGACTGGAGAGCGTAGAGTTTCTTGGTCATGTGGTGTCCAAGGAAGGAATAAAGGTGGACCCTGCAAAGATAGAGGCACTTCAGAACTAGAAGAGGCTGACCAATGTCTTGGAGATTTGCAATTTTCTGGGGTTGGCAAGTTACTATAGAAAATTTGTTGAGAATTTCTCCAGGATTGCAGCGCATTGACCCGCCTGATCCAGAAGAAGGTCAAGTTCGAATTAGACAGTAGGTGCGAGGAGAGCTTTCTAAAGTTCAAAGACCGCTTGACGTTGACGCTAATTCTAGCAGTACCCTTGGGTTCAGGGGATTTTGTTGTTTATTGTGATGCCTCCCGAGTCGGCTTGGGTTGTATGCTGATGCAGAATAACAGAGAAGATGGCTTGAGCTGTTGAAGGACTATGATTGCATGATAATGTACCATCCAGGGAAGGCTAATGTGGTAGCCGATCCTCTGAGCAGGAAGTCTATTGGCAGTCTGGCGCATTTGGCAGTCAGGAAGAGACTGTTGGCTCAAGATTTGGCCCTATGTTTGGATGGTGGAGCAGTATTGTTAGTATCAGATTCTCATACGCTGGTGGCTCACTTGAGAGTGCAGTCCACATTGGTTGACATGCTGCAAGTAGCACAGGAGGAGGATGTCTTTTGTGCACTCACTAAGGATCTGGCCAGGAGAGAAGATGTAGGTAATGGTTCAATGTGGACTCGGAGGGTGTCCTGAGGTTTAAGAACCGGATTGTGGTACCAAATATGGCCAAGGTTCACAGGCAGGTGCTGGAGATGGCTCATCGATCCTCCTATACTATGCATTCGAGAGCCATGAAGATGTACCAGGACCTAAGAAATAACTATTGGTGGAAAGACATAAAAATAGAAGTGGCCGAGTTTATATCTAGGTGTTTAGTATGTCAGCAGGTGAAAGCTAAGCATTTGAAGCCGGCAGGGTTACTCCAGAACTTAGGGGTACCGGAATGGAAATGAGAAAAGATAATCATGGATTTCGTGACTGGGTTGCCAAAGTTCGGGAAAGGCAATGACTCTACTTGGGTAGTGGTGGATCGCCTAACCAAGTCATCGCACTTCATACCGGTCAGGACGATCTTTTTCAGTCGAGCAGTATCCGAGGTTGTTTTGGATCGGATCGTCACTTATCATGGAGTTACAGTTATGATCATGGAATTCCCGTTATGATTATCTCAGATCGGGGCACTCAGTTCACGACTCGATTTTGGCAGTCATTCCAGGAGGCCTTGGGCACTCAGGTTTTGTTCAGTACTGCATTTCACCCTTAGATAGATGGTCAATCGGAGCGAACTATTCAGATGCTAGAGGATATGTTGAGGGCATGTGTCTTAGACCTGGAGGGCAGTTGGGAGAGGCACTTACCTCATATTGAGTTTACATATAATAATAGCTACCACAACAACATTGGGATGACCCCCTTTGAGGCGTTGTACGGGCGGAGATGCAGGTCGCCTGTAGGCTGGTTTGAGGCAGGACATTCCCTTATGATGGGACCTGATCTGGTGGAGGAGGCTGTGGAAAAAGTGAAGCAAATCAGAGAGAGACTGTTGGCAGCTCAGAGTCGCCAGAAGATGTATGCGAATGGAAAGGCCAGGGAGGTAGAGTTGGCTGAGGGGGACATGGTGTTCCTCAAGGTATCCTCTATGAAAGGGGTAGTGAGGTTTGGTAAGAAAGGAAAGCTAAGCCCTGGGTTCATTGAGTCGTTTCCTATTCTCAAGCGCACGGGAGCCGTGGCCTATGAGTTGGCCCTACCACCCAGTATGGACCAAGTACATCCAGTATTTCATGTGTCTATGCTGAAGTGGTATATTCGGGATGAGTCCCATGTGATCGAGCCTACCACAGTAGAGGTGGATTCAGCAGTCTCATATAAGGCAGCGTTATCCTTCATTGTTTGGTGTTGTGGTGAGTCCTTATTTCCTTTTCTGAAATTCGAGGACGAATTTTCTTTAAGGAGGGAGGATTGTAATATCCCAGATATTTAAATTTATTATTTTTTCTTTCATGTATATTTGCCAGCCTGGCGGACTAGTTCGTGGTCGAGCCGAGTCGACTCATGGTCTGGAGTGAGCTTGCGAGCTCGAGTAAGTAGAATATAAATTTATAAATATATAAATTTTTAGGCTTGGGTAGTTGTGTGTGCATAATTGCTAATTATGTTCATACGAGTATTTAATTAATTATTCGTGATTAGAATGAGATTAATTAAATTATTTAAGTCTATCGGGTTAGCGAATTTTGATTTTGGCTTAAGGTGGATGCAAGTTGTGAATTAAGGATTTAAGGGGTTAGGGTTGAGGAGGGTGTATAAACCCCCCCCCCCCCCCTCATGGCTTGTGGCTCCTATTTTGGAGCCACCTAAAAAATTAAAAAAGGGAGCCAGCCGCCAAGCCAAGCCAAGCCGCTAGCCCCCTTTCCCTTTTCTCCATGGAGCCGCAGCCACCCAGAGCCGAGCCGAGCTGCCGAATTCTTCTTCCTCTTCCTCTCTTCCTTCTTTCTCTTTGTTGCCGAGCCGAGCCGCCTGCTTCCTCTCCCTCTCATCTTTCCCCTTGGAGTCATTTTTTTGGGTTGAGCTGTCGGCCTTTTAAAGCCGAATCCAAGGCCGTCATCTGGGATTTTTTTCCTAATATTTTTCCAAATTAAGGTGAGTGGTTTACCCTCTCTCTTCGGGATTTTAATCAAATTTTTTGAAACTGTTCGTGACGGCTTGGTATTTATGCCTTGTTCTTGGATTTTCTTCGAGTTCTTGCCAAATTTTCTTGATGTGCAAATCATGATTTATTCTCCCAATTTGTTTTCTTGATTTGTGGATTGCATGCTTAGGATTAAGATCTTGATAATGACTAATTAAGGATTCTTGAGAAGAGGGTTCTTGATCTTAATGCTTGATTCTTGATTAAGGAATTCTTGTTATATATGCAAGTTTTTATTTAGTAAAAATTATGAGATTGTATGCATGATTGGCATGATGACTTGAATCTGTGATGTTAGAAATTTGGGGATTTAATTCGGCAAAATTCGAATTTTATTCCTTGATGTGCTGGAAATTTCAACTTTCTGAAATTTATATGCTGTTTGTTGAATCTGGACTGATTTTTTATTTCTCTGTTATTATAATGTTAGATCTCTGAACATAGTCGTGTAACATATCCTTTCGACCGGAAAATATAGTTTGGAAACATAAGACACACTATGGAGACTAGATTCCGGTCAGACACAGCAGTTCTGGGCATAACAGTAACCTAAAACAAAACTCTAATTTAGATGATCTAAATTTTAATTCTATAATTATAATTGGGTCTAAGGGTGAGCATAATCTGTTATGAACTAACTTACAAGGTATTCATGAAATAAAACCACACGGGTTCATGACGTTACGGATCTAAGGGATAGGGATCGGGTTTGGAGTGTTGAGACGCTTCGTAATGAGGACACCCTTAGGACACCGTAGGGAAATCTTGACTTAGGTCTTGAAGCGCCATATCCTTGGGAATGGCGGAGCGGCTCGATTAGGAGCTAGGGTTCGGGCTACGCCCGAGTGGTTGGAATCCAAAATTATCAACCTGCAGGATAAGTTCGGAGGACCTTTCACGATTATCCTAGTATGTGCGGTTGCCTCTAGGCATTGTAGGGATTCAACCCGATGCATCTCTAATGGTGATGTTGCCTTTGGGTATGGTAGGGATTCGACCCAATGCACCTCTTGATGGGGATGTTGCCTTTGGGCATGGTAGGGATTCGACCCGATGCACCTCTTGACGGTGATGTTGCCTCTAGGCATAGTAGGGCATCGACCTGATGCACATTTTGTGGGGGATGTTGCCTTCGGGCATGGTAGGGCTTCAGCCTTATGAACCTCTTTGAGAGTTAGATGTCGTGGGCATGGGTGGCCTATTGGCCTAGTAGCTAGTCACACCTTTGTAACATTGCCTCTGTAGAGATAAATATATTCTTGTTATCTCTATGATGTTGATTTGTGAGAGTTGGTAAAACTGCTCGCTGAGTTCTTTGAACTCACCCATTGCCGTTGTTTTGTTTTGTTTTGCAGAGCCTGATCGGTGAGGTGGGCTGGAGCACTTGGCGCAGCTAGAGGGCAAAGGAGCCACATGATCTCATAGCAGTCCTAGTTATGGGTCGTAGTCGAGTCTGTAGTAGATTGTCATGCACTTTTGTTTTGGTATTTGGAGTTGTAGTCCCGTGGGGACATTCACATTTTATTCAGTTCTATTTGTTAAAAGAATTGTTGCTCTTCGATTTATTTCCTTACTTGAGATAGGTAATTAAAATCTTGTTGTTTTAAAATGAAAATCTATTTTGATTCTTTTATTATTAAAAGTTGTTATATACTTTGTTGTTTATGATGTTTGCATGTGCATGAGTTAGGCTGCGAGGTATAGGTACTATACCCTAGCCGGTCACGTGACCCTGCTTTTGGGGCGTGACACTAGGGTACGTGTCGGTGCCTCGAAGCCTACCCTATGCATTGACCAATAACTCATTAAACACAACTAGACTGACATCGAAATCATAACAAAAGCAATAGTACCAAACTGTATTAGTTGTTTGAAAATAGTTTAACCAAACCATGTTCGAAAACATCACAAGTTTTAAAATAAACATCTAAAGGTTTTCCGAGAAGCATCTCAATGCTTTATAGAACCAACACAGTGCATACACACAACTATACTCAAACACGACTACGACTATAATGCTGCCAGCTACAAGATCTGCACCCACGTCCGCCCTCCAATCGCACCATGCCACCATGTCGTACCTCCGCCACTCGGGTCTAACACCTAGTGAGCCCGCTGGTGCAATCTCGAGACCCAATAAAACCGTTGAGTCGTGTGGTAGCTGCTCGGCTAATAACACTCCTCAGTTGACCATCTCAACCAGAACCGAAACTAGGTTCTGCAAATTCCCCTAGGTTCTGCAAATTCCCCTATGAAACTAGCATTGCTCATATCTGACCCTACCCCCTCGGGTCGCACTAGAAGTTATAACTACCCTAGGTGTGGAACATAGCAAGTGTACTTTGTCTCTAAGTTAGATGTCACACCTAGGTACTGAATATAGATGAGTACGCAGTCTACCATTATCAACAACACTTGCCAAAAATACTCCTCATCACAATTATCATGTCAAAACCGAATTAAAGATGATAATTTCTACTAAATAAATCAATAAGGAACATGCAACATACATAGCAACGATTGAACATAATATCTGAAAATTTATGAAACCTTTCCTTTCATTCATATGTCATAACAATCCTATCCATGTTTGCATTAGCAAGAACATTTCCATAAACACAAGAATATTGATCTATAGTTACTAACAATTCCTAGGATGAACGGCATTCATATAACATAACTAAAATCTAACACTAGCATATAAGTATGAATCAAGACAACACAACATGAAACCTAGCATAATAATTCGAATCGTCTTAAAATTTCCGCCCTTGCCCTTTCTCGGCCGACTCAAGCAAGGTAATACCTTGCTCGGCCGAGCCCTCTAGGGAAAGGTGGGCATGTTTGCGACAACTACGTAGGCATCAACCCAAAGATCTACATTTAACTAACATAAAACGATCCGTGAGTTGAAAGACAATCGAGGAAATTGAGGAAATTTTTGACATGACCTTTCCCCTTTTCCTCCTCTCGGCCAACCCATAAAATGCAAAATAAATACGATTTAAAACATAAGATCACAGGTACACAAATCGTTTAGAGTTCCAACACGAGAAAATACGTCGATCGATAAGAAACTCGCGAAAGAAACCCGAATCCAAAGACTTCTAGGGTCGGCTACCCGCCTCCCTACACAATCACCCTAACCACTCACCTTGATCAGATCACAAGGTAACCTCAATGAAGACGAGCTTCGATTTCCTCGAGCGTCGACGCAGACTCAGCGCCGAACAAAATCCCTCTCGCTCCCCCTTCCTCTTGGGCTACGTGCGGCTCTCCCCTTGAGCTGCACGGTTGGCTTGGGTGAGGGATTTCATTCCCCTCATCTATTGACTTAAATGCCCCCAATCACTTACTTACCTCCTCATCCAACTTCACCTAACCCAGATCGAGTCCCGACTCGATACGCGAACCCAATCTCAACCCAACTTGAGTCAACCAATATACTCATCCACCCAATTACCAATATTAGGCTATAACTTAAATTAATTATACCTGCTATTCGTGGCGATCTCGCGACTCCACCCGGCTAGCTCCCGACTCGATGGGCTGCACCCATAAAAATTTTATATTAGGAAACCCCAGGTATTACAACCTTCCCCCTTAAGGGAAATACGTCCTCGAATTTTATAGATTCATACGGACTTACCAATTCTTCGAACAGGGAAGGGTAACCACTACTAGAAAAATGGTCATCAGCAACGGCTGATGCCGTTGCTGAGCCGTTGCTGACGAGAATCAGCAACGGCTGAGCCGTTGCAATAGCGCCGTGAGAGAAAGTCGCGTTGCTGATGACTTAGCAACGGCTCAGCAACGGCCGCTCGGGCCGTCGCTCAAAACATTATCAGCAACGGCCGCTGGGCCGTCGCTAAAAATATTATCAGCAACGGCTTTGCCACAGACCCGGAGCCGTTGCTGATACCATTAATAGCAACGGCCGCTGAGTCCGTAGCAACACCGTTAGTAAAACTCCGTCGCTAAGCCGTTGCTGTAGGTCATCAGCAACGGCTTTCGAAACACTTTTAGCAACGGCTTTCCCACGGACGCCCGTGGGAAAGCCGTTGCTGATGACCTATACCTGCAACCAGAAAATTTGTAAATTTCAAATTTCCATTGATACATTGATACATTTATCTGATACATAACTCACACACCCATACCCTCATACACACATTCATTCACACATCACAAACATCTCATACACATTCATTCACACATCACAAACACACCAAGATATACATCAAAACAATTATATTTATATTCATAATTATCCACGATAGTATAAACACAATTCAAATGCAAAATTGAAGTATCAACATCTCAGTAACATAGTCAATATAAATTAAACAAGTTCAATATGTCAGTAACAAAGTCAATATAAACAAAATCTCACGATGACGATGGAGGATGGCCCGGATCATATGGCGGGGTCTGGAGTGCTTGAGTGTACACCGGCGTGGACTGACTCGAGGATGATGGATTAGATGATGTCGAAGAGATGCCTGCTTCGGGATGAACCGACAAGTTGCGTAGCATAGCTTCTATATTCGCCATCGTCTGACTCTGGCACTCCATCAACTCAGTCTGACACGCGACCGTCTCCTCTAGTGTCCTTATCCTATTACTATGATCATAACTGGATCTGGAGGTGGACGGCCGCTCACCAGCGACCGGAGGGGTCGGTGCCCCAAGTGGCCCTAGTACGGCTCGCGCATGACCACTATCTGCGAAGCCAAATACGCGGCCATGGTCCCAGCCACCTGCGGCCTCGACCCACGATGTTGCGTCAAAGTCCTCGGGGGTACCCCCACGCTGCACCACCGTCTGGCTGTAGGTCTCCTACTCGAGTTTGATTGTTTGTTTAATATTTATCATAAAACTTAAATTATAAATATATAATGAATAATTTAAACAAATATATAATTACCATAATGTATGCAGCGCGGTTGTGGATGTACTCCCCAGTCCCATGTGCTCGATGGTGAGTCCGCTCAAACACCGCCATCGGGGAGGGTCGCTGGACACTCCCGTCATCCGACACCGTCGTCTACATTTACAAAACAAATACATTAATTAGTACACATAATAACAAATAAAATATATAATTAAAAGATATACTTACCATACGGTTTGCGTGCACTGCAAATGCAACAGAGCCGCCGGTGTGACGCGCTGCTCCCCCCGACATGCGATTTCTAGCCGCATTCCGAGAAACCTCCTGCCATCGATCCGTCGACCATATCCCCACGAGCTGGTCCCATATATCCGGAGTAATCCAACCGGGGCCGTATCCCCGAGTCTCCGCGATGTTAGTGGTCCCAGCTCGGGCCATCGCCTGGGACCGAGCCTGCCCCAGCTGCCCGTTGTACCTTGCCCGGGAAATAGCCTCCCAGGCAGCGTAAATGAAGGGCCTCTGGTCCTCGGCCCATGTATAGCGAGCCTGCAAAATAATAATATCAGTACCAATATTAATATATCATGCATGTAAAAAAAATATTAATACGTGCCTCAAACTCGCGCCATAACATGTTGACGTGCTCGCTAGGCACGTGAGACCACGTAGGCCATGCCCCGTGCATGTATCGTCGAATAGTAGAAGAAATGCTCCTCGGCACTTCTTCTTGCTCGAACCTGCACAACAAAAATAAATTTTAATATTATATTATGATATAATGAATTTGTAATGATTCATAATTCATGATATATTACGTACCGCTCCCCAATCACGCTAATCAATCTACGTGACTCTGTGGCTGGTGGAGGCTGCCACCTGTTCGGCCCGCGTGGCCGCCTACGTCTGGATGTACTAGCCTCGGCAGTATCATCCTCATGAGGATCAGCAACAGGAGGATCAGCAGCATGAGTAAGTGCTGGAGTCTCACCGATCGGAGACTCCGAAACTCTCCTGCGTCGATAACCACGACCAGACATATCTGTCGAACAGACATATAATCAGATTATTGTATAAATAGTAGAGATATATTTAATAAAATATATACTTTACAATTATTCTTCATCATCTGAATAATAGTCTTCGAATTCTTCTTCTTCTTCCTCTTCTTCCTCTTCTTCATCTTCTTCATCTCCAGCTTCCTCAATTTCATGATCGTCATCATCAGCATATTCAACTTCTAATTGGATTGATGTTGTGTCTGCATCCTCGAGTATTGGAATAATACGATCCACAGCATGAAGATCATCTTCTTGATAGAAACCAGGAGGATCATTTTCTCCTACTATCGGATCAATTTTTCCTCTACCTTTTGTCTTACAGACTACACGCCAATCTGCTCTATCTTTATTTCGAGCCGGATACTTCGCGTAATATACTTGTTCGGCTTGTGATGCCAATATAAAAGGCTCATTTGCTGCCAATTTCGATTTGTAATTAACCTCAACAAGTTTGTATTTTGGATGAACTTTCATGCCCCTTTCTGTTGTATCGAACCAATGACATCTAAATAGGATCACTGATTTCAAGCCGAAGTAGTGCAACTCTATCACTTCTTCCACTAGTCCATAGAAATCCATATCACATTCAACATAAGTTGTCCCTTTCACGCAGACCCCAGCATTCATCGTCTTTTTTGTAGATGAATATTCAACCGTGTGAAATTTATACCCGTTAACAAAATATCCGCTATAGCACGACACAAGTCGCGACGGTCCACTAACAAACTCAAATATTCTTTCATCTATTTCAGCTCTGTGATCTTTGCTGTAAGTCTGAATCCAAGAAGGGAAATCACGATTCCGTAATGTCTCCAATTCTTGATCGTTGTGAATAGAGTATTTTTGCACCATCTCAATGTCAAATATTTCAATGAATTGTTCAATCTCTGGACAATTGAGTAATACATACAAGTGTGCCAAATGATACTCTTCATCGCTTAAGTGTCGAGATGGACGAGAACCAAAAGCACGACCAGAGTGACAAAATATATTTAAACGTCCATCTGAATGTCGAACACCCCCGTCGTCGTTACGTGGAAGACGATCAAATCTTGTCTGTACTGTCGATTCAAAGTAAAATGAGCAGAATGTTGAAATTTCTTGGATGATATACGATTCAGATATTGATCCTTCAACAGTTGCGGTGTTCTTTACTTTTTTCTTCAGACGATTCATGTATCTTTCAAATAAGTACATCCAACGATATTGAACGGGGCCACCAACTCGTGCCTCGTATGCCAAGTGTATCGGTAGATGCTCCATCGAGTCAAAAAATGCAGGAGGGAAAAACTGCTCCAGCTTGCATATGATTTCAACAATATTATTTTCAAGTGTTGACATATCTTCGACTCGAAGGACATTTGCACAGATGCTTCTAAAAAACATACTTAATTCAGTCAACGGACCCCAAATATTATCAGGTAGAAGATCTCGAAATGCGATCGGAAGTAATCTCTGCATGAATACATGACAATCATGGCTCTTCATCCCTGATATTTTGCAATCATCGACGTTCACACATCGAGATAAGTTTGAAGCATATCCATCGGGTAATTTGAGTTCTTTTACCCATTGACAAACATCTTTGATCTGTTGTTTATTTAACACATATAGGGCCTTCGGTTTCAGATATCGTCCGTTGACCTCTTGTAACTCCAACTCTGGTCTTTTACAAAGTATTTTCAGATCATGTCGGGCTTTGACATTATCTTTAGTTTTTCCAGAAATATCCATCACAGTGTTGAAAATATTATCAAACACATTTTTTTCAATGTGCATGACATCTAAATTATGTCGAATCAATAATGAACTCCAATAGGGCAATTCCCAAAAGATACTTTTTTTCACCCAGTTGTGTGTTTGGCCAAAACCTGACACTCTTTCATTGCGACCAAATACTATATCTGGAAGTGCTGAAACACGTGCTAACATTTGTTCACCAGACAACATCGGTGGTGGCCCATCTCTTTCGACTCTGCCCTTAGTAAATTTATTACGATTCCTTCGATACTGGTGATTAACCGGTAGGAATCGACGATGACAATCAAAGAATGAGATTTTTCGTCCGTTCTGAAGACTGATTGATTTAGAGTGTTCCATACAATACGGACAAGAGAGTCGGCCGTGAGTGCTCCAACCCGACAACAAGCCGTACGCGGGGAAATCATTGATTGTCCACAAGACCGCGGCCTTTAAATTGAAGTTTTGCTTCCGATGACAATCATAAGTGACAGCTCCCTCAGTCCACAATGTTTTCAATTCATCTATCAAGGGTCTGAGAAATATGTCAATTTCTTTTCGCGGACCCTTAGGACCCGGAATAATCATCGAAAGATAAATAAATTCATCTTTCATGCACATTGACGGTGGCAAATTATAAACTGTCAGCAGCACTGGCCAAACTGAATAAGGAGTTGCAGAATGTCCAAACGGATTAAAACCATCTGTGCACAATCCCAATCTGATATTTCTAGTATCCCTAGCAAATGAAGGATAACATGTATCCAAATGTTTCCATGCTTCACTGTCAGATGGATGAGTCATTACTGTATCATCACGACTTCTTGCATGCCAACTCATGTAGGGGGCTGTCTTTTCCGACATGAATAACCTTTGAAGCCTCGGTGTTAGTGGAAAATACCGAAGCACCTTAAACGGGATATTTTTCTGTCGGACCGATTTCTTCTCCTTGTAACGAGGGTGTTGACATACAGGGCATTTATCCAACTGCACATTTTCTTTATAATATAAAATGCAGTTATTTTGGCACGCGTGTATTTTTTCGTACCCAAGCCCCAATTTTCTCATTAGCTTTTTAGTCTTATAAAAAGTAGGCTCAAACTTGTTATCAGTAGGCAGCATTCCATTAATCAATCCAGCAATCCGATCATACGCAACTCCGCTGATATTACAATCGGCCTTGATGCTTAAGAGCTGTGTCATTGCTGAAAACCTAGTGTATTTAGGACAATTCTCATACAAAGGTTCATCGGCAGCTTTCAACATCTCATAAAATTCTGCAGCTTCTTTATTCGGTAATTCAATCTCTACCGCATCCCCTACTTCTGTGATATCAACCGCTGTAGTATCTGGTGGGACTGATGTCTGAAGAACTGGCCGATCAACATTATCATTCAGGCGGAATTGACCCCCAAGACTATCAAGTATCATAGTTCTATAGGGATTACATTGACCGGATGAAGAAGCACCAACAGAGGAAGATTCACCATATGTCTGAACGACAGGATTGCTCGACGTCCCGACTTCGCGTGACTCCCCGTGACAAGTCCATAGAAAATATCTCGGTGCAAATCCTTTGGTATATAGATGCAGAGTGACAGTCTCCCGATCCAAAAATCGTCCATTTGAACAAATGCGGCACGGACATCGGATTTGATCACCCATGCTAACGAAATTCCGATTCGAATAGGCGAAATTTAGGAAGTACGTTACGCCTAATCGAAACTCATTTGTTAAAGCTCCACGATCAAGACGTCGGTACATCCAACTTCGATCAGCCGACATGATTCTGTCAATCAATGACAATTTCTTTGGTTAATGTCTTTAGGTGAGATTGTCCTATTCCATTCGGGATTTATGTTATTCGTACTGCACTTACGTTTTTATTTTAACTGTTAACTAATTATTCTAAATTTCGACAGCATCTCCCTACAGTTCTCCGAATACGCATATCATCTGGGCGCGTATCGGAGAACAAGAGAGATGTTGTCGAAATTTAGAATAATTAGTTAACAGTTAAAATAAAAACGTAAGTGCAGTACAAATAACTATATTACCAAATTGTCCAATCAGGGACAATTCAAGAATTGTACGTCGTATAAAAGATCATCTACTTCTTTTACACGAACATACAATTCCCGAACGGATCTAAGGTTTTGCTAAATCATATCCGATCGTCGATGCGTACGTGAAACATATCAACTCGTCGGAGGATGATTATTTTCTAAATGTTTCGAGACAGTTCGAGTCCATATTGGACGATTTCGGCGCGCGTCCGAAGTGGACGATTCCGGCGCGAGTCCGAAGTGGACGATTCCGGCGCGAGTCCGAATTGGACGATTCCGGCGCGCGTCCGAAGTGGACGATTCCGGCGCGAGTCCGAATTGGACGATTCCGGCGCGCGTCCGAAGTGGACGATTCCGGCGCGAGTCCGAATTGGACGATACCGGCGCGCGTCCGAAGTGGACGATACCGGCGCGCGTCCGAAGTGGACGATTCCGGCGCGCGTCCGAAATTAATCTAACAAATTAAACAATTAATCTAAACAATTAATTAACAATTATTAAATAATTAATTAACAAATATAAAATAATATAAACTATATATATATATTATAAATTCCGGCGCCGGAATCCACCCTCCGGCGCCGGCGTACAGTGGCCGGACACACTGTCCGGCCACTGCAGAAGGTCCGGCGGCGGCCATCGGCCGACCGCCGCCGGCCGAAACCCTAGAAATAGGGTTTCGGTCGGGTGATTTCCGCCGGCCGCAGGGAAGAAACGGCAGCAGGGAAGAGACTTACCTGAACAAGTCGGTAGCAGCGGTCGGCGTCGTCGGCGTCGGCAGCAGCGGCAGCGGCGGCGAGTGGCGTCGGCAGGAGCGGCAGCGGCAGCAGCGGGAGGAAGAAGAGTCGGGCGCGAGAGCGTGCCCTATATAAACTTATCAGCAACGGCTCACTCACCCGTTAGAACGCCGTTGCTGATAATTTATTATCAGCAACGGCTCACTTATCCGTTAGCAAGCCGTTGCTGAATATTAAAAAATCAGCAACGGCTCGCCTTTCCGTCCGAAAGCCGTTGCTGATAATTAAAATAATCAGCAACGGCTCGGTTTTCCGTTAGAACACCGTTGCAGATACAGTTTTCTGCAACGGCTCGAGCGGCCGTAAGAATGCCGTTGCAAATAGCAACGGCTTGAGCGGCCGTCGCTGATAGCCGTTGCTGATAGCCGTTGCTGAAGACGAAGTTTCTAGTAGTGAACGTTCCCTCATGTCCTGCTCTACTTCCCAGGTAGCTTCCTGCCTGGTGTGATGCTCCCACCTAACTTTTACCAAGGGAATTTCCTTGGATCTCAGCTTCCTGATCTGTTGGTCTGGTATCTCCACTGGCCTCACCTCATACGAGACCGTCGTGTCCACCTCAACCGCAGTCGGCTCGATCACATGGGACTCATCCCTCACATATCTTCGGACCATTGACACAAGGAAAACTGAGTGGAGTATGCTCAAGCTAGGAGGCAAAGCCAGCTCATAAGCTATCGTACCTCTCCGTTTGAGAATAGGGAAAGGCTCAATGAACCTAGGGCTCAACTTTTCCTTCTTCCCAAATCAAACTACCCCTTTCATGGAGGAAACCTTTAGGAACACCAAGTCGCCCTTAGTGAACTCCAACTCTCTAGCTTTCTTATTGGCATACATTTTCTGACGACAGGTGTTTCTCATAACCGCATGCTAGGTCTAGAACGCAGGCTCACAGCATATCTTTCAAAGTTTGGATGGTTCTCTCAGACTGTCCGTCCGTCTACGGATGGAAAGTCATGCTGAAATGCACTTGAGTGCCCAAGGCTTCTTGGAAGGACTGCCAAAACCGAGTTGTGAACTGGGTACCTCGATCTGATATGATTATCATCGGGGTACCACGATAAACCACAATCCTGTCTAGAAATAGTCGGGCGTACTGCTCCGCAGAAAAGGTCGTTCTCACTAGAATGAAGTGTGCAGTCTTGGTTAACTGATCCACTACCACCCAAATGGAATCAAAACCTCCTCTTGACTTAGGCAACCCGGTCACTAGGTCCATGGTGATTTTTTCCCACTTCCACTCGGGGACCTCGAGGTTCTAAAGCAGCCCCACGAGCTTCAGGTGTTCGGCCTTCACCTGTTGGCAGACTAGACATTTGGATACAAACTCTGTTATCTCTCTCTTCATGCCCTTCCACCAATAGTGCTGCCTTAAGTCTCAATACATTTTGGTGGCTCACGGGTGCATTGTATAAGTGGAACGGTGACCCATTTCCAACACCTGTCGGCGAACCTCTGTCATATCAAGCACTACGATCCGGTCTCTGAACCTTAGAACACCCTCTGAGTCGACCCTGAATCCATCATCAGCATCACCTCTGCGGACCAGATCCCTTGTCAGAGAACAAAATGTGTCCCCCTCCTGCGCAGCACGCAACATATCCACCAAGGTGGACTGTACCCACAGGTGCGCCACCAGGGTACCCGATGCTGACACAGTCAGGGTTGCTCCCCCATCTAAGCACAGCGCTAGCTCTCGAGCTAGGGGCCTTCTTCTGATTTCAAAATGAGCCAAATTGTCCATGAATTTTCTGCTCAAAGCATCCGCTACCACATTGGCTTTCCCTGCATGATACATAATAGTTCAGTCATAGTCCTTCAAGAGCTTTAGCCACCTTCTCTTCCTGAGATTCAGCTCTTGGGTAAGCAAGTACTGGAGGCTCTTGTGATCTGAATAAATATCACGTCTCTCCGTACAGGTAATGACGTCAAAGCTTTAGTGCAAAAACCAATGTTGTCAGCTTTAGATCGTGCGTCGGGTAGTTCTTTTCATGAACATTCAGCTGGCGGGACGCATAGGCTATGACTCTACCAAACTGCATCAGAATACAGCCTAGGCCAACTCGAGAGGCATCACAGTATATCACAAATCCTCCTGAGCCGGAAGGTACGGCCAACACGGGTGCCGACGTCAAGCATTCCTTGAGCTTCTGAAAGCTTGCCTCACACTTGTTGTTCCAAACAAATCTGACCTTTTTCTGAGTTAACCGAGTGAAAGGGGCTGCAATCCTAGAGAAGTTCTCTACGAACTTTCGGTAGTACCCGGCCAATCCAAGAAAGCTGCAAATCTCAGTAACGCTGGTTGGCCGCCTCCAATTCTGTGCCGCCTCCACCTTTGCAGGATCTACCCTTATCTCCTCATTGGACACTACATGGCCCAGGAACACTACACTTTCTAACCAGCATTCACACTTGGAGAGTTTAGCGAACAACCGGTGCTCTCTGAGGGTTTCTAGGACCATCCTCAAGTGCCCGGAGTGCTCCTCCTCACTCTTGGAGTATACAAAGATGTAATCAATGAAGACGATCAAAAAACTGTCCAAGTACTCCTTAAATACCATATTCATCAGGTCCATGAAAGTAGCAGGTGCATTGGTTAGACCAAAAGACATCACTAGGAACTCGTAGTGGCCATAGCGAGTCCTGAAGGCAGTCTAAGGCATATCGCAGTCCCAGATTCTCAACTGATGGTATCTGGACCATAAGTCTATTTTCGAAAACCATCGTGCTCCCTGCAATTGGTCAAACAAATCATCTATCCTCGGCAGTGGGTAATGATTCTTAATCGTCACTTTATTCAGCTTCTTATAGTCGATGCACATGCGCATCGACCCATCCTTCTTCTTCACGAAGAGCACCGGAGCACCCCATAGTGACACGCTCGGCCAAATGAAGCTCGGGTCCAGCATTTCTTGCAGTTGCACTTTTAGCTCCCTGAGTTTGTCCGACACCATCCTATAGGGTGGAATGGAGATCAGCTTCATCCCGGGCTGCAAATCAATGCAGAAATCCACCTCTCTCTTGGGCAATACATCGGGGAACTCGCAGACTACCTGAGTACCACCGACATGCCCTACCACATCCCCCTTTTCCTCTACCACAGATACGAAGGCCAAGAAGGACTGGCAGCCCCCCTGAAGCAATTTACGAGCCTTAAGGTTTGAGATGACCCCAATCGGCTCACCCCCCTGAAGGTGAACTGCGACAACCCGGGCTTGCTGAACATGCCTATCTTAGCCCTACAATCCAGCAACGCAAAGTGCTCTGCCAGCCAATCCATGCCGAGAATGACATCGAGATCAAGCATGGGCAGGAGTTTTAAATATGCCCTCAATGCATGGCTGCAAATGAGCACTTGACAGCCTAGAAAAATTTATTTGGCTATGATTGCATCGCCCGTAGGCGTTGATACTAGAAATGGCCCGTCGAGCAAAGAAGGTGCCATTGGTAACTCAGCAGCAAATTTGGCAGATACAAATGAGTGTATGGCACATGGATCAAACAGAACATGAGCAGCAGATGAACATACTAAAATAGTACCTGTTACCACTGCTCTAGATGCCTCTGCTCCATCACGGCTCATGGCGTAAACTCGAGCAGATGGTTTCTCAGAGTGACTAGCCTACGGCCCTCGGCTCTGCATCTGACCCTTCTGTGCCATTGACCCCACTAACATCGGCACCTTTCCTTTTAACAGCTCATATCTCTGGCCACCTCTGTCCGAGCAATCCTTCCTAAAGTGTCCCACGTACCCACATCTGAAGCATGCATTTGTAATGCCATATCAAGCTCTCCAATGTTTTCGGTTACAACGCCCACACTACGGCATGCCTCACTTCTGAGTAGCACCCCCTGTCTCTGCCTGTCTCGCCGCCCCTGACCCTGAGCCTCCGTGGCCCCGGGTACTACTATACCCATGACTCTGCTAGTGATCTCGGTGGTCACAGTTCCCTCCAAATGCCACGGACGACCTCCTGACCCTTGAGACCGAAGCTTTTTCTTGGGTGGCCCATCTTTCCTCTCAAACAGCACTAGTTCTTCCTTCCGGAGAGCCTCATCCACTACCCGAGCAAATGTGGAGTCCTCGGTAAAATGAATAAGCCTGCCTATCTGAGGTCTCAAACCCTCCACGAACCTCTTCACCCTAGCGGTCTCACTAGCCACTAGAGTTGGGTGGTACCTAGAGAGCCGAGTGAACTATATTTCATAGTCTACTACTGTCATACCTCCAGACTGGCGCAACAACTCAAAATCTCGTGCCCGCTTATCGCGGACACTCATCGGCAAATACTGCTCCTCTACAACTACCCTAAATTCTTCTTAGGTGGGAGGTGGTGCGTGTGCTGCCCTACGGCCCCTCCAGGTATGCAACCAGTATTTGGCAGATCCTCTTATCTACAAGCCGACCATGTGCGCTGCCGCCTCTGATGAACACCCCAGCTCTATACACAGCTTGTAGCAGTCCTTAGACACTCGGTGACTTCCACTTGCCGGTCTATACCGGTAAATACTGGTGGCCTAAACTTGATGAAGTATGCGTATGTAGGTGCTCCAGGGTCCCTGACTTGCGGCGCTACTTGTTCAGCCACCTCCAGTACCACAGGGGTTGCGGGTATCGGCTAGGACGGTTATTGTTGCTGCTGCATCTGCTACCTCAACTCCTGCTCCTTGTAGAGCGCTTCTGTTAATTGAGCTACCTGAGCCTGAAGTTGCTCAACTACAGAATCCTGGCCCTCTACCTTAGACTGTTCCCTTTCACGGCCCCAGCCCCGACCTCGGCCCAGGCCCCCGCGTTCGGTGGAATTGCTACCGCTACCATTCAGAGCAAAATTTTGGGCCTCCATCAAACTATCATAAAAAAAAATAACGATTTCACCATTAATATTAACCAACTCATTCAATTAAAATTTAAGTTACTAACCGCATGGTACGCTGAGTGTAGTCATGGTTAACTGATCTCGTAGAATAACTATACCGTACGTAGACATGCTAGCATATGCCTCGTTCGGTACTCAATTCCTAGTCGTAGTCAAGACCTAACCTGACATTCTGATAACAACTTTGTCACGCCCCAACTCAGGGTGGTATGCATGACCAGCCAGGGTATGTGTCGGTGTCCCGAAGCCTACCCTATGCACTGACCAACAACTCATAAAAGACAACCAGACTGACATCGAAATCATAACAAAAGCAATAGTACCAAACTATATTAGTTGTTTCAAAATAGTTTAACCAAACCAAGTTCGGAAACATCACAAGTTTTAAAATAAACATCTAAATGTTTTCAAAGAAGCATCTCAATGCTTTACAGAACCAACACAATGCATACACACGACTCTACTCAAATACGATTACGACTATAACGCTGCCAGCTAAGAGATCTGCACCCACATCCACCCTCCAATCGCACCATGTCACCAAGCCGTACCTTACTGGTCGGGCTCTGCAAAACAACAATAATGAAATATGAGTTCGCGAGGAACTCAGTGAGCAGTTCTTTTGAACCTTCACTTAAAACCTTGGCAAGATAACATATACAAAGTATGACGCAGATAAGAAATTAAAATATGATCACACCACAAAATTTAACCAGTTTTCCAAAATAGAAGAATAGATGAACCAGCCTCTCGGGCCCATATCCATTTCACTACAGCTCGGCCACCAATAGCCTAAAAATATATATGGAAGGTTCGGTTCTTCCCTCTACATAACCAGGCCGGTCGGCCACCAAAAACCAGCCCTTATGGGCACTTCATGCTAAACATTTATGTTACGGATCCGTTGTCTAGGATGGCCACTAGCCTTAGATATCCTCCTGGTTAGGGATAACAAGTCCCACCCAACTCGGGTCTACCGTCAGCGTGGCCCACTAACGAAATCTCAAGACCCTCCGCCACTTGTGTCTAACACCAAGCGGGCCCACTGGTGCAATCTCAAGACCCAATAAAACCACTTACTCGTGTGGTAGCCGCTCGGCTAATGACACTCCTCAATAAACCATCTCAACCACAACCGAAACCAGGTTGGGCAAATTCCCCTATGTTTTGCTTTCTGGGCATTGCCCATATCCGACCATACCCCCTCGGGTCGCACTAGAAGGATATTGATATCCGCTAACTACCCTTAGGTGTAGAACCTAGCAAGTGTACTTTGTCTCTAAGTTAGATGTCACAACTGGGTACCGAATATAGATGAGTATGCAGTCTACCATTATCAACAACACTTGCCAAAAATACTCATCAACACAATTATCATGTCAAAACCGAATTAAAGAGGATAATTTCTACTAAATAAATCGATAAGGAACATGCAACATACATAGCAACGATTGAACATAATATCTGAAAATTTATGAAACCTTTCCTTTGATTCATATGCCATAACAATCCTATCTATGTATGCATTAGCAAGAACATTTCCATAAACATGATAATATAGATCTATAGTTACTAACAATTCCTAGGATGAACAACATTCATATAACATAACTAAAATCTAACACTAGCATATAAGTATGAATCAAGACAACACAACATGATACCTAGCATAATAATTCGAACCGTCTTAAAATCCACCGTTGCCCTTGCTCGGTCGAGCCCTCTAGGGAAAGGTGGGCATGTTTGCGACAACTACGTAAGTATCAACCCAAAGATCTACATTTAAAGAACATAAAACGATCCACAAGTTGAAAGACGATAGAGGAAATACGGGAAATTTTTGGCATGACCTTTCCTGTTTTTCCTCGACTCGGCCAACCCATAAAATGCAAAATAAATATGATTTAAAACATAAGATCACAGGTACACAAATTGTTTAGAGTTCCAACACGCGAAAACACATCAATCGATAAGAAACTCGCAAAAGAAACCCGATTCCAAAGACTTCTAGGGTCGGCTACCCGCCTTCCTTCATAATCATCCTAACCACTCACCTTGATCGGATCACAAGGTAACCTCGATGAAGACGAGCTCCAATTTCCTCGAGCGTCAACGCAGACTCGGCGCCGAACAAAATCCCTCTCGCTCCCCCTTCCTCTTGGGCTCCGTGCGGCTCTCCCCTTGAGCCGCACGGCTAGCTTGGGTGAGGGGTTTTATTCCCCTCATCTATTGACTTAAATGCCCCCAATCACTTACTTACCTCCTGATCCGACTCCACTTAACCCGGATCGAGTCTCGACTCGATCTGCGAACCCAATCTCAACCCAACTTGAGTCAACCAATATACTCATCCACCCAGTTACCAACATTAGGCTATAACTTAAATTAATTATATCTGCTATTCGTGGCGATCTCGCGACTTGACCTGGCTAGCTCCCGACTCGATAGGCTGCACCACGAAAAAATTTATATTAGGAAACCCCGGGTATTACAGCATCACTGTAGTGATGCCACTTTTAACATTAAATTAATGTAGAAGGCAACGCTTCTTAGGGCCGCCGTTTAAAGAAAAATAATTAAAAAATGCAATGTTGCAGCGCCACTGCAGTGCTGCTGTTTTAATTTTTTTTAAAAGGCAGTGCCGAACTCTCACTCTCTCAGCGCTGCCACACGAATTGAAAAAAAAAAAGAATTCGTGGAGTTCGCATAGAGCTACTCAATACCGACCACTCCTGCAACTTCTAAAATTACTATATAGTAAATTAGGAAAATTCCCATGAAATTATATAAAAAAATTTCATAAAATATTATTAATTAATGATAATAATAAAATCAATTTTATATATATAATAAATAAAATATATTTACACATTAAGATATAAAAATAGTCATTTATTAATAGAACTAAACACAAAGATGAGTATTACAGTAATGGACTTAAATCCAATTATAAAATAGTAATATTTTATCTTAAATGATGAGTATTACAATAATGGACTTAAATTCAATGAGTATTACAATAATGGTCTCTCCTAAAAGGCCTCCCCTAAAACTCATGATAGCATTCTTTCCCTAATTGATTCTAAGCTAGTAAACTGGAAGTCTAATTTGCTTTCTCAAGCAGGAAAATTAGTGTTAATTAAATCTATCCTTAATGCTATGCCTATTCATTCCTTAGCAGTTTCTTGGCTTAATTCTGAAACTTGCAACAGTATTGAGAAAAAGATAAGGAACTTTCATTGGGATAAATCCTCTAACAAAAAAACATTCACCTTGTTAACGGGGAAACCTTAAATCTCCCTAAGCATCTTGGTGGTTTGGGAATTTAGGACTGGAAATCCAAAACTCTAACTCTAACTCAGGCTAAAAGAATTCAGGCCTATCTCAATAACTCTAACTCTCTTTGGGTTAAGGTTGTCAAAACTAAATACCCTACCCTTGGCTTCCCCTATAATTTTGATCTTAACAAAAAAATCTTGGTCTTTGAAGCTTTTCACTGAAGTTTCTTCTTCTTTAAAGTTTGGTTTTCATAAAACTATTGGCTTAGGTGCAGATACTTCTTTTTTGCATGATAATTGAATTTTAGACTTTTCTATCTCCATGAAGCCTACTTTTGTGAATTCTAATTTATTGAACAATATTACTCATGTGGATCATTTAATGGCTAATAATCACTGGTCTGCTTTTGTCGGCTTAACTCTTTGTGGGAAATAATTGTGGGAGACCATTGAGAAGGTTGTGATTTCGAATACTCCCTATGATGACTTCTACTGTTGGGAAAATAACTTTAACGGTTTGGCTTCTTCATCTCTTGCTTATAGGTTTTTGAAATCCAATGAACCTGTTCTATTGTTTTAAATCCAATTTGGTCTAAAATTTGGAAGCTTACCACTTCCTCCATGGTAAGACTTTTTATGTGGAAATTCCTTAATGGTAAATTGTTAACTCGTTCCCGTGTCACGCCCCAAATCTAGGGTCACATGACCGGCCAGAGTACATATCCTTACTCCGAAGCCTACCAACACATACATACCAAAATGCAGAATAAATGATAAAACATGTGAAAACCAATGAACATGTGAAGGAATGTTATTATGAAAATATAAACAATCGAATGTGAGTAAGGTCCATGTCTACAACCATCACATGACCATATGCATAAGTAATTCCTACTACTCGACTACGACTCGACACGTCACGAGATCTATTGCCTGGGCCTGCAACTCCAGTCGTGCTAGATGAGTACCACCTTACCTCTATTAGTAAAGATCTACAAAACAACAACAAAAGAGAGGTGAGTTCCAACGAACTCAGTGAGTGGCTTGAACCAAGCCCTCGCCAAGCTATCCCGAGCATCAAGCATAACAAACATAAATCATACTTATAGAATTTCTAAAGTGTAATAGCATGTAAAGTAAAAGATACGTTCACAAAACTTGTGCTCAGACGCACCATAGTCATTCGGCCCATAATGACCCAAATATCAAGTACCATATTCACTCGGCCCGTAATGGCCCAAATATCAAGTATCATATTCACTCGGCTCATAATGGCCCAAATATCAAGTACCATCACAAGAATAAGGAATACACAAGAATATACACCGATGATATTACTCAAGTGGTTTAGGCAATCTGCCGATATCACGGGTGCGCGTGTGGCCGCACCGAGTCCGGCCTATTCCCGGCCTCAACCCCTCGCTCGGCCGTCGTGCACCCCACCACTCAAATCAAATGAAACCAACCCACGTGCATATGCGTTTAACCATTCATTATCCAACCATCCCAGAAGGGAATTCTAGCAACTCATTATTATTGAACGAGTTTGAGATCTCAGCATTAGTATAAGTGCCTCCAACTTGAAATTTGTTGACGCTACACTACGCGTCACCACCCATGAGTTGAATAACAAAAGTGCATATCACAATTTATCATAGGCACACAACATAAACATCAAAGTAATTCGACCCTCAAGTGTCAAGGCAGTCCTCCTATACTTTGCCAAATTTCGGCACTTCTCGAACCTTATCAGGTTCACTCTTGCTACCACTGCTAAACCCTTAGTTGTTACTGAAATGTCTACCAAAAACACAAGATAAGAAAGATTTTGTGTCACACTAACTATCCTCAAAGTTTCAGGTCATTTGGGCGATAGATAGATCACGCGGCATGGCATAACGAACATGTCATCCCAGAATTTCTGCAATTCACTAGCAGATTTTCCTGTTTAAGTTGCTATCTTAGAAAATTCATAACTAAGTCAACTCTTATTCTTTTTCCCTCAAACTAGATTCGAATGGTTGTCCATATACCCCACAAGGATTTCCCAAAGCTTCACTGACATAGGACGATGATTCGATCTCCGAATATTGTGTCAAACTTTCAACTTATCACAAATTCTGCTATGTGCAGAAATTGGCGGTTTTGAGTTATCCTCAAACAAAATTTATAAACCTAGTCCCTCCAACTCGGAATTCGCTAAAATTTGGTGTCAAAGCTATCAGAGTACCCTACTATCTATCCCCAAGATTTTATACCGAACGGATGACTTTTAAGCCTCCGAACTAGGTGTCAAACATGCCTATTTACATTTCTGGACAGATTTGAATGCCCTTAGGCCATCCACTCCATAATGTCTTAAACATGAGATTCCGACCCTTAAAGTCGGCCAATTCAGCTACCATTGGTTGGGGCACACATACTCCATGCTGATATAAAGTTTTACTAAAGAGAAATGAGGATATAAGCAAAATCATGTAGGTTTGGCGTTTCACCAAACACTTGGTGGGCATGCTCAAGACGCACCATGTTTCACCTCATGCAGCCATCTATAAGGTGGATTTCCACCATCAAATGCAAGCTCCTGCCATCCCCGACTACCACCCTTATTCTCCACTCTTAATGACCCAACAAAAGAGGATTTACCCTCCAATCTTAGGGCCGCCTACATCAAGGGAAGGCAATGTGATTTCTCTCCCAATCCCAATCAAAATTCATGTTTACAAGCATCATCTCAAAGTGGAAAAACTGCAATTTTGAGTAGACCATCAAAACAGTCCCAAAATCCCACAAGTAGGGCTCTACAATCAACCCTAGCCTCTCAAGGGCTGCCCTACACCATACACACCTCAAGACTCCAATCAATGCCCAGTGAAAGACCATCAATCGTCCATAAATCCATAAAAACTTGAGAGATTTCAATTTACAATCATCTACACAAGGGGGCTGCCCTAGAGGTGGGCAAGTCCCTAAAGCTTAAGGCCACTCACCTTGAGAAGAAGGAGAACAAGAAGGAAGAATATCCTCAACCTCGCGATGAGGCGATTCTGGCAACGGCAAAGGTCCATCCTCCCAAGCTTGCACCTCCTCTTCCTCTTGCCTAAGGGTGGGCGTGTGTATCCTCCTTGGAGCTATATGCTCATCCCAAGTTTATATGTATATTTTTTTTGAAATTACTACTTTACCCCTTAACTTAAGTGAATTCATGAACCCACTTATATCGATCTATACTCGTCCGAATCGTGTTCCGATCGAACCCCCGAACTCGACTCGACCCAACCTTCCATCCCGACTCGAATAAAATAATTTTCCTCATGCATAAGGGTCATATCACCGATCACGCCCTCCGACGATTTCTCAGCCCGCCCCGACGCGCATCTCGGCTTTCCCGCTGAAGCCAAAATAAATATATTATTATTATTATTTTCGCGGGTATTACATCCCGTCTATTTCATTTGAAGATCTTGAATTCTGATCTATGTGTTTTTTGTTGTTCTTATATTGAAACTATTCAGCATCTGTTCTTTGATTGTGATGTTGTTTCGGATTTATGGTTGGCTTTGGCAATTAAACTCAAATTGGATTTCTCACATAGCTAGTTACTACTGGATTCTTGCCAATTCAAAAGCAATTCAAGGAACCCTTAGCCATTGTTGCTAATACTTGTTGGTTCATTTGATTTTTCTAAAACTCTATTTTGCATGGTGTAGAAACGCCTGCTATTAATAATGATGTGTCACGTATCCTTGCATATTCTAATCAATAAATATATGACACTAGTATTACCTGAGGGAAATAGTATTATCCAATCCAATATTCTCACTTTGTCTCCCCCTCCTATTCATTGTATACAAATTAACTGTGGTGACTCCTTTGTAAACGATGAGGGAGGTGTTGGCTTTATTTTCCGCACTCATTGTGGCAATTGTATCTACGTCACTTCCAATTATATTCAGGCTAACTCCATTATTTTTTGTGAAGCTTATGCAATTTTCTTGGCTCTATCTGTGGCAGCTTCTATGAAATTCAATTACATTATATTGGAATCAGATTGTAAGCTGTTAGTCAACCGCATCAACAAGAAATCCCTACAGTCTTGGTCAATTCATGCTCTCTCTATCAATGTTAATTCTTTGTTAAACCAATTTTCATTAGCATCTATTTCTTTTGTAAAAAGAACATCCAACAAAGTTGCCCATTGGGCAGCAAACAAGGAGCGAATTCGGAAAGAATCCGAATTTTGGACTTCCGATCAACCCCCCGATCTTGAATTTATCCTATTACAGGATACTATATCTCCTATTACTTAATCAATAATAGTTTCTTTCTTTTTGCAAAAAAAAAAGGATAAATAGCAAAAATCTCTCCTAAACTGACCTATTTACAATTACTTCCCATGAACTTTGAAATTAGACAAAAAAAAAACTTTATAAAACTAACAAAAACACCCACTCTATTAACTCAATATTATTTATTTAATAAATTTTTTTTTTGAAATGACACATGACCGCCTTTAATTAGTCCAAATATTAAAAAATTAATTAATTAATAAATTAGAAATTAGAAAATATTAATTGCTAGGAAAGTCAATTAGGAAGTAAATTTGCAATAAAAAATTGAAGATGTTCTTACCTGGAGTCGGGAGTGATGCGATCTTGTGTGTCTCCTGGTCCGGTGCAAAAAAGATTATATGAACTAGTTGAGAGCTCTTACTTTTAATTATAAAAATTAAAATATAAAAAAATAATTATAAAAATTAAAATGTAAAAAATAAATTATAAAAATTAAAATGTAAAAATACAAAAATGATTGATTGGGAGCTCTTATCTTAAATGTGTAGATCAATAAATTAATATTTTTTCAAATAAATAGCTATGTAAACATATAATTCAGTTTACCTAATATAATATTAATATTTAATATGAACTTTCGAATGAATAAAGTTAGCTTAAAAATTTAAATAACTCAAATGAAAATTTAACATTTGAATTAATAAATTGAAATATTTAAAAATAATTTTTTTACTTAAGATGTATATATCACTGGCTGGAATTTTGAGTAGAATTAAAATAAATTCATATATTATGGTTAATTGATGAATATTTTAATTTTTCCTGTAAAGTTAAAAAATAATTTATTAATTATGATTGATCGATCAATAAATTTGATATTTGTTATGTTTGAATATATATCAACTTTTGGAGGCATATGTAGTCACGTTTTTTAAAGTATAACTTTATATAGCAGGTAGGTGTCTCATATAGTATTATATTGTTGAACTTAAAATTTTATATAATATATGTTAATTTTAGATTTCAATCAATTTGAAATTTTATATTTTTATTGAAAATTGTAAAAATTAGAAATATCATTCATGAAAAATTAATAAATGAAAAAAAATTAAGAAAATTATTAGTTGACAAATGATTAATCAAATTATAAAGTCATTTCAATATGTAATAAATAAAATATTATATTGTTAAATATTTATTTAAATTAATATAATTCAACACAAATAAAATTGAAAATTATGTAAAATGCAATAATAATTAAAACCTATAAAAAAAGTAAAACAGCAAAAAAATCTCAAAACAAAAAATAAAAAAAAGAATAGAAATTTATCGAAAAGAAAAATACTTAAAAAGCAAAAAAAACAAAAACAAAAAACAAAGGAATAAACAAAAATTATAATACGAATAATATTACGTAAAAGGAACAAAATCAAAATAATTTAAAAAAAAACAAAAAGAAGAAAAAGGACGGCGCTAACGTGTGCAGCATTGAGCTCTCTCAGTGCTGCCATACGAAATAAAAATTAAAATTAAAAAAAATAAAGAGCTGCCGTACATATCACGGCCGTACCGCCATCATCCCCTTAAATTTGAAATCATAATTTTGATAATATAATAAGAACTAAAAATATAAAACAACAACAAAAAGTAAAATAATTTCAAAAAAAAATAATAAATATGTCTTCCTTTCTTTCAAAAAAATAAAATAAAAGGGTAGAATAAAAAAAAATATAAACTTTAGAAGCAAAATAATTTAAATAACAAAAAAAAATAAAAAAAATTAAATATTTTTTTACAAAAGAAGAAAAGGCAGCCAAGTGACTACTGTACTTTTAAAAAAAAGAAAAACTAAAGAAAAAAAAGGAACTTAATTAAAAATATTGGTTTGATTTGAAGTATCAATTTTTTTTCTTTCTAATATACATATATGAACTTGATTATAAAATTTAAAAAAAATTTAAAAAAAAATTAGAAAAGATAACAATAAATATACTAAAAATAATATGAACTAATACTACCTAAATAAAAAATTAAATTAAAATGGTATGAGAAATAATACATAGTTAATAATATTATAAATTTGGAAAATAAATTTTCAAGTAAAAAAATAAAATAAAGAAAAATAATAATATATAATATAAAATGTGAAAATGTGTATATAAAAAAATATATATTGAAAGGTGTGAAAATTTTAGAACAATAAAATCATACACTTATTTTTGCTAACAATAATTTGAAGAAATTTGAATCGATTTAAAATTTTGATTACATTCAAACTAAATCTAATTAAAATTGAGATTTATTCAGATTTTAAATTATATTATTGAATCGAATAAAAATGTGAATAAATTAATCAAATTATGAAATTTCAAATTTTAACCGATAATAAGTAAAATATAATAATTCAAAAAAAAAGTAAAATATAATAATATTGTTAAATATCTATTAAAAATAATATAATTTCGTACTACTAAAATTAAAAAATTAAATGAAATTTGAAATCATAATTTTGATAATATAATAAGAACTAAAAATATAAAACAAAAAACAAAAAGTAAAATAACTTCAAAAAAATTAAATAAAAATGTCTTCCTTCTTTTTAAAAAAAAAAGTAGAATGAAAATATATATATATAATGAAAAAGCAAAATAATTTAAATAACAAAAATAAATATAAATAAAAAAAGAAAGAAGAAAGGGCAGCCAATTTTAAAAAATAAATATTTAGCTGCCCTTTCTTGTGTAACTTTTTGTAAAAGAAAAGTAAAACAAAAAAATAGAAAACAAATAACAAATGGAGAATATGTTAAATAAAAAATAGTACTTTCAAAATTACTATGGAGTTGATAATAATAATAATAATATTAATAATATTAATAATAATAATAATAATAATAATAATAATAATAATAATAATAATAATAATAATAATAATAATAATAATAATAATAATAATAAAGATGTTAAATTAAGAATATGACAAACACAAGAAATATGAAATAATTCATCTTCTAATAGTGGCTTAAATAATTATATAAGTGGAGAAATAACAGCATCATTATTACTAGCATTATCAAAACTAATCAAATTTTTTTATAATTTATATTATAGAAAGATGTTACAAATCTAATAGCAGAAAAAATGGCAACAGAAGTGTGTGGATATTCAAAAATTTTAAAACTAATTATTCTTTTTTGCAAAATAAAATTTTCATCCATCCAATGTGCAGTAACACAAATGTAAGAATTAGTAGTACGTTGACTAGACCAAAGATAAGATGTTAAATAAATTTTTTATTTATTATTTTAAAAATTATTTATTATAATTTCTCTATATATAAAAAATAATTTTAAAGCATCACTTTTCATTGTATTTTGAGTAATTTTTTTATATTTTGGTTGTAAAGTATTTTGAATCCAAGTAGAAAATCTTGATTGATCAACAAAACTAAAATGAGATTTACTTTGAATAATTAATTTTGCAAGTTCTCAATGTTAAAAATTATGATCAGAAGAAAAAGTTGTTAAACCAGAAGAAGATAAATTAAGAATTTGTTGAGGTTGTGTAACCTTAGTGTCATGACCCTTTGTATAACTTAAAAGATGACCAGTTCCTCATGTTGTTGAAGCCAATAGAATTTTTTGACATTTTTTATACCGAGCTTTTGTTATGGTGTCATCAGCTTCAATAATTTCTCAAAATATTCTCATACCGCACTTTTTTTCTACCTGATGGACATAAATTAATAGATGGATTGATCTCTATGTCTTGGTTTTATTTAGTGGTAGGAGATCTGGGAGATATTTCTTCTAATATATTTGATCCAGCTTGGGGAGAATAACCTGAAAAATTTCTATCCGCCATCAGTAAAAAGTAAATATAAAAAGTATAAATATTATACTAATCAATGAAATAAATTTAAGAGATTAAAAAAAATTGACAGCAATCTTGAATCCTTGATGAACTTAAATAGTTGTTAAGAATGATTGTAAATGAACCTAGATTGTTGAGAGTTGAGAGTTGAGACAAAGAGTTGGGAGATGAGAATGGAGATAGAAAAAATGAAGAACATGATAGGATATTTATAGTAATTTTAAATAATAAAATATTATTTAAAAAAAAATTAATCAGGTCTGGCCCGAGCCAGGTTTGGCCAGGTCTAACGCGCGTCAGACCTAGCTTTGATCGGGCCAGCACAGCACGCGTGTCGTGCTCGGGCCAGCACGGTGCTCATGTTGTGCTTAGCCCGAGTGCCGTGCTGAGCACGGCAAGCCCGCTAACCGTGCCTAGCACGGCCCACGTGCCTAGGGGCGAGCCCAGCCCAGCCCGCCTCCTGGGCATAGACGGGTCGTGCCGGCTCAGCTAGAAATTCTTCTAACCGAGTCAGGCACGGCCCAGAACCGGGCTGGGCCCGTGCCGCCTATGGGTACAACTTGAAAGAGTGCAGCCAAGCACCCCGAAGCCTAACCCATTACCCAAGCAATTAAATAGGTACAACTTGAAAGCAAAGTTTATATAACATAACTAGGAAATGGTTGGTGACAACTCAGTATCAAAAATATAGTTCACATGACAAATATTTCATCAAACAACTCAACCAAGAGCTTATCAGTTCTAGAATACTCTGAAAGCTATAAAGTCTCAGTTCTCAAGCATAGACTCGACTCAACTTGACTCGACTACGCCAATCAGTTCACGAGATCGCTACCGGAGTTCGCCGTCATCCACTACGTCGTACCTCAGAATCATGCTTCGCAAAATAAATACAACAATAAAAGCAAGTATAAAACACAATGAGTGGTCTCCCAATCCTCACCAAGTAAAATCCAGTCATAACAAGATATAATATGTTAAGTGAGTGCAGATGTCAAATTAATTACATAAGGAATGTGCTCTCATTCGACTCTACAAAAAGTGTCCTCTAATCTTAGAATCCCAATTAAACACTCTTCAGAGATTCACTGGTCTAGGAAGGCCCACTAGACTCAGTGTCCAATTGACTCTCCTCTCGGGCTCGCTGTCTAAGAATGCCCTCTAGAACCAGCACTCAACTGTATCCCTCCTCGGGTTCACTGGTCTAGGAATGCCCTCTAGAACCAGTACCCAACTGAATCTCTTCTCGGGTTCACTGGTCTAGGAAGGCCCTCTAGCACTAATACGCAACTGAATCTCTTCTCGGGTTCACTGGTCTAGGAAGCTAAACCCACTAGCACCAGTACCCAACTGAGTCTCTTCTCGGGTTCATCGGTCTAGGAAGGCCCTCTAGAACCAATGCCCCATCTCGGTCAAGAAGGCCCTCCGACCTATGATCACTCGTACACTAAGCGTACCACTCGGCCCAATAAGCGGCCCATAGTAATCCCGTGCGCTAAGTACAGTACTCGGCCTATCCAGCCCAATGTCATCTCGTGTGCGGAATACACCACTCGGCCCGATAAGGTCCATAAATGCCTCGTGCACCATGCACACCACTCGGCCCGATAATGCCCAAATAACTACTTGAGGGCTATACCCTCGTGCCAACACACCCAAGGTTCACCTACTTCTGATATCAAGCTAAAACCCCAATTATCTACAGTGGATTAGGAACGTTGTACCGAACCCGCAACACGGCTCGATTAACATGCACAATGAACATTTCCAGCCTACTGTAATCACTTATTTCCTATCCACACGTTGTTGTTCAGGCCACTAGAGTACTTCCTATGTTCCCAAAATGTACTTTACACAAAGTTCGATAGGTTATTTCAATTCTTTTCACATTGAACTGATAAGCCAAATCACATAATCAATTCAACATGAAGTCGTCTAAATTTCCAGCTCATAACATTTCAGCATCAATTATATATATCATTTCAGCTCCATTCATATGAGATTTCTAGTATCTAATCATAGGAAACTTTGCATCCAATATATCATGTGTAATCTTAATATCTCATTATCTAAAATTTCAGCATCAGGTCAAATGAAATTTCAGCAACACACTATATAAAATTTCAGCCTCAAAACATAAGAAACTTCAGCATCACAAACTATGAAATTTCAGCATAAAAATTATGTGATTTCAGCATCAAAACTTAGGGAACTTTCTGCATTATATACTAAGGTAAATTTCTGCTCTATACATCAATTTCATCATGAAATTTCAGCATGAATAACTTGTAAATTTAAGCAACGTTAACCCATGCAAGTTCAATGTTTAAAAATCAGTAACATACCACTCATTAGCAATGTATCGAATCAACACTTATGCATTTTTATTTAGCAAACAATTTACCAATTAATTCATGCAAAAGCCTATCACCATAAGCACCTCCACCTCCATGGCCGACCAGCTCTAGGGCATGCCTAGGGCTGCCGCAAATCATAAGGGGAAATTCTATGCCTTCCTACTTCCCTAAACCAACAACCATGATTCAATCTAGAATCAATTCCTTTCAAGCTTTCATAAATTCCTCAACAATCCCCATGAGAGAGAGCGGCACAAA
Organism: Canna indica; assembly: GCA_034359265.1. NCBI lineage: Eukaryota > Viridiplantae > Streptophyta > Magnoliopsida > Zingiberales > Cannaceae > Canna > Canna indica. The sequence goes on from CP136892.1 coordinate 22,837,817, forward strand.
GAGGGAGAAAGGTAGAAGAGGAGAGGGGAAATCCACTCACCAGAATAAGGAAGATCGGAAGGAAGACGATCTCCTCGCTCTTTGTGGGATCCTCGATTCCCTCACAAAAATCCGGTTGATCACCCCTCCTCTCAAGAACTTGCCCGCCTCTCTATCTCTCGGGTTTTGTGCGGCTGTAGCAGCCGTACGGCGCCCCATATTTTATATATAGTTTTAGTTGGTTGAAATTACCAATCTATCCCCAACTTAAGTGGTTCACTAAACCTCCTCTATCTCACTCGATTCAAGTCCGAATCTGGATCCGATTGAACCGTTAGATTCCACTCGAAGTCCTCTTTAAATCCATGACACATAAAATATTTTGCAACTAAAATTCATAATTAAGAAAAATATCAAAATGTCCGGGTCTCACCTCAAGTTAAGCGCTAACGCTCAAAATCCGCACGCACCATCTCGCATCACGCGCAACCCGTTGAAATCAATACACATAAAATATTTTAGTGGGTATTACATTCATCCTAGGTCTTAATATCGATTTTGATGAAAACAAATATGGAACTATTGATTTCATGGAGATATATTTTCATGTTCCAAGTCGGCTTGCGTGCGACGTTCGTCATCGAAAAAATTGAAGAAATCGGAAAAATCGGAAGGACGTTGGTCAACGCACTCGAAAGTTCGATGAAGAGTTAAGTTTAGGTTTCTTGGGTCTAGTGATGTTGTATTTTCCTCATATTGTATATTGATGATGAAGAAAACTAGAACCCGAAACCCAAACCGAAAGTCAAAATCTGAACCAGAAATAAGAAATCAAAAATGCTGATTTATCGGTCGACCGAAGGTCGGCGGAATGGTCACTGGAATCCTAGTGACCCTTTGATCGATGTTCAGTCGAAATTCGATCGATCGACCATAGACCGAAGCTCGACTGGCGGGCCCAATGGGTGTTTTTATAGTCGTTCCAAATCGTTGAGCCCGACCTTGGAGTTGTAATCTACCTATTCAAAGGCCTTGGCAGCCTTCCTTTGAGCCTCCAGAAACCCTTGAGCCATCATTTGATATCTTGTGAGTCTTCTTGTTTACTTATCTCACTTTCGCATTTATCATGTTTAATTGTGTTTGTGACTAAGTTGTAAAAAATCGATTAAAATTGAAATTAGGTTCAAGATTCGTAAACACACTATTCATCCCCTCTCTAGTGTACGTGACCATTCGAGTTACATTCCCCTCCGCGTTGTTGTCGTGCTCAACGGTGGCATCGACTGGAGTTGGGAGCTCAGATGATGCATCTTCAGCATAGGCTCCATCCCGAGCTTCCGGTAAGATGATGCATTCATATATATATATCTCCCACGTTGTCGATTGCCTAACCTTGTTTCCATGGTTCCAAATTAGAGGAAGCCCGGCGCGCAGCAGTGACATTTAGAACCCCCCCCCCCCCTTTGTCGGCTGGTGCTATTATCGTGACTAATGAGCTTCCTAGTGTTAGACGAGCTCGAAGCTATCCTCTAGTAAAGGAAGAACCATGACAACAGCATAACCACAAGGACGACAAGGAAACTAAATCTTAAGCTTGTTAGACTCACCCCTTGAGAGAAGGTGCAATTTTTTTTTCAAACAGTTCTAGTAGCAACGGGTCTCGTCAAAGTTCACAATCATATGGACATTTATCGTCCGATCTTGCTGATTTAACGAAAGATTTGTTCTTGGTGTTCTTTAGAAATTTTCAATAATGATCAATTTCATCAAATTTAACAATTCGAAGATATCTGTAGTCTGATTTAATTGATTTTTGGTGAGCATGTCTAAATCTCATTGTTCCTTAATATGAACGGTGGAGATACTCATTTTGATGGTCGGATAGTGGTCTGCTAGCCAAACAATTGCCATATTTGGTGATTTCTCTCCATAACCTTGTTATCTCTAATTTCTTATTAATTGTGGTTGAGATTTTGGTTGTGGATTGGTTATGATGGCTTATGGTTGTTGTAAACAGTACTCATCATAATGGAGTTTTTTTTAATTGGACCGAAAGTGGTCTCATGGTTTTTATCTATTCATTGAAAGAGTTTCCCATAGGGCCATAGGGTTGTTCTCGGTCGGGTCCAGTTCAAAAAATTTCACCTCTAAAACCCTTGGGTTGAGTTGGGTAGTTTGATTTACCCATTTTGGTAAAAATGGTTTTTCTAAATGATTTTAAAAAAATAATTATTTTTAATATGATTTCTAAAAATATTTTTAATATAATAATTTAAAATAAAAATAAAAATATATAAATAATCGGGTCATCGAGTCGGGTCTCGAGTTATTAGGGTTCCAAAATTTGAAACCCGAGACCCGACCCAATTGTGGTTGGGTTTGGTTGGATTGTACCCGACTCGGCCCGATTACCCGACTCGACCCAACCTAAATAGTTCGGGTCGGGTTCTCGGGTTCATTGGGCCCAACCCAACCCAATTAACAATCTTAGTTTTCCACATTAATTTTTTTCTCTTTTCATGATTAATGTGTGATTGAATTGTGCATCTTTAAGGTTTGTTTACATCACCTGCATAAATATTCAAAATTTTGCTCCTCGTAGATTCATTCAAGCATGAAAGACTTTTTGTTTGTCTAGGTCATTGTTTGGATATTGTTTTCCATGTTGCATCTTTGACACTACAAGATTCTTCCTAATTTTGTGGCAATATCTTTGCCCAAATGTTTATTGTATGCAAAATATTGTCTTAGCATTAGGGGCGAACCGATATTAGGGCCAAGGCAAACACTGGGCTCCTCTCGAAAATTTTCTAAAAATTTAAATATTAAAAATAATTGGTAACTTTTTTAAAAAAATGATGAAACTAGATTATATTATTATGTCAAACTTTTGTTACTAATATATCCATAGCCTAGTAGTTAAATGTTGGGATATTTTGTTTATAGATTTTATATTCAAATTTCATCTCTAGTATTTTATAAGCATCATATACTTCTTTTTTTCACAATGGTTCAATATAAAGTTTGGACTGGACAAGTATTTTTGGACCCGGCCAGATTTGGCCCAACAGCGCCTGCACTCCTGTATCCGAATCGAGCCAAACCAAATGGCTTCGCTTGGTGGCTCCATCCGACCATACTCCTGAATCCAACTCAAGCCAGAACTAATAGCTCCGCCCGAGGGCTCCACCTGGCCTTATAAGGACATTCACATCCTCCCTAAATAAAAGAGATATGCCATTACAAGCCCAACATCTCCGAGATCAGCCTCAACCCATTCCGAGCAATATCCTCACAAGATTATCGAGCGACGTCATTACCTCCACTTGCAATAAATAAAAACATGGTACACCTCAGGTAACCTCAGTTCCAATTTCATTACATCCACCCTTAATACCTACTGAGTTGAGCGTCGGAGTTTCTTTTGTATGTCCCCCCCGTTGGATCGAGTTGCACCTGACTAGGAGAGACACCACACCAGACCAAATGCTCTGATCCTCAGGCACGAACATTTGGCACCTACCTTGGGACCAAGTAAAACTTATCTACCTCACAATGGTTGGAACCTAGAGCTAGGTGACTGCCGCCGCACACCAACGGCAACACCCCGACAACGATATTCACTCGCAACCTAGTGACGCTGAAATAGTGAGGAATGGATAAAGATGTTTGACTTGGCTTGAGTTTGGCTCAAGGGCATTGCTTGAGCGGAGCCCCCTTGGTGGGGCCATGTTCTTTGGTTTGGATGTAGGATGGGGTGCTGCCAGGTTTAGTTCAACTAGGCCCAATGGTTCTAGTCCAGTCCATCGCCCTCGAGCTCGATTGGAGTCTGTAGGACTACGTGCCGAGCTCTAAGTGAGGTCGGTCTCTATTACTGCGGTTAGTCACAGGATGAGTATGCGGCTTCTGATGTGTTACCTTGGTATTCGGGTTGGACGCGACACCTATGGAGGTTCTTTCAGACGTGCGCCTCCTATTTAGCAAATATATCTTTTGGCAGAAAAAGCAATCATAATCAAAGATTATGCAATCAGTTTCCAAAGCATCAGTTATGTTTGACGGAGAGGAATGCCTTGTGGATGTTGGCCTAAGGTTTTCTACCTTGATCTTAATCTCGATTTTGATTATAACAAACATGGAACTAATGTATCATTGATAAATCTTTCAGGTTCCAAATCGGTTAGCGCACGACGTCCCCGATCGGAGAAATCGGCAAGGACGCTCGTCGGTGATCGGGATTCTTCAGAAAGTTAGAGTCTAGGTTTAGGGTGTCTAGTTTATGTTGTAAATCCTCATGACGATCCATAAGAACCCAAAAACCATCTCCGAATCTCAAAACATGAAATCCCAGAAACCGTCCTAAAATTCACTAAGCTTAGGGAGCTCCTTGGAGGGCTATATGACCTAGATATTTACTTGACATAAAAAATGACGGTAATTATTCATTGGGTAGAATCTAGATAACGAGGTATTTTAAAGGATTTTTTGGAAGCCTTTAGCCTACCCATATTTGATCCGGGAGATTAGGAAATTTCTATTTTTTTTGAAATTTGTACTAAACCCCAAAAACTAGATTTTGATTCTTAAGTATTTTGATTTTTTAGATATTTTTATTGAATCCAAATAGGGGGTAATCCTTATATAACATTTATGTTTTAAAGTTATTAACTTTAGTCTGCCTAATTTCGATCAACCGAATGCTGCCAAAAATTGGCAGTAGGCAAGTTGGTCGATCGAAGTGTCCCAGAAAATGGCAGTTTACTTTTAGTCGATCGACCGAGCGTCGCCAACGGGCAAAAATGCACCCGTTGATGAGCCGTTTCTTTTTCTTATGGGGGGTTATAAATACCAATCCAAATCCTTCTTCAAGCCTTCCTCAGAAACTTTTGATCACTCATACACTTCATTGAGCCATCCTTGATCAATTCTAAGCTTGATTGAGTCACAATTCTTGAAATTCCTAATTTGATCTCTCATTCCTTGATATAGTCTTCAAAACTTTATCGATTCATCACCTTGAGGCATCAAGAGGACTAGGGAGTTTGTTGTGGAGCTAAGTATTTTATTGTTTGATTTATTGCTCCATTTTATGTTGTATTTTCTTGTTATTTCATTGTATTTGAGCTTGTAAGAAGACCTAGTGTTAGGTCTTGTAATTGAGTGATATCCTTGGTGTAGAAGGTGTAAAGCCACTTGTGTAAACGTAGTTTGCTAGGATTAGTTGAGTTGTCCTTAGGTTGAGGTGGGAGAATGCTCTCAGTAGGAAGGCGGGATACTTCCGGATGTGGAAGTGCCTTCGGTTTGAGAGCAGAGACTTTCCGGTGTAAAGTCCTTATTGTAAGGAAACAATTTAATCTAGTAAACTAAGTTTGGAAATCCTATGCGGGGTGCTTAGGTAGTGGAGTAGGCATTAGGGCCGAACCACTATAAATTCTTATATTTGCATTGATATTTTGTTTGTATTAATTGCTTTATCATTTATCGCTTCCGCACCTAGTCGATAAATTATAATTTGCCTAAGTAACTAAAGAAATGATTAAAATCAGATTTAGGCAATAAGAATTAGTAAACACACTATTCACCCCCCCTCCAGTGTGGCCATTTCGTCCAATAGTGGATTCGTCAGTTATAGTGACGGTTTGCGTTCTGGGTCTATAAATAGCCCCTTGCTTGTTTGTGTGTTATGGAAATCATGGATTGTGAGGTGTCAGAGGTTACCATCTTATCAAAGGTTGCTTGTATTTGGCCGGCGAGGAGTTGATCGTTTGCCAAGGGTCTGTACCATCGGGCTTGAGGATTTAAATGGGGGAAGGAGTTCCAGGCGTAGGTATGTACAATCGGGCTTACGGTGAAGGCGAAGCCTGCTTCCCTAGTTTTCAGGAAACATTGTGCTGCTTTAGAACTCTTATTAGCGGTTCTTGGCTTTGCTCGTTGCTACTTTGACCTCCTCTTTTGTTTGTCCTTCCAACTCTTGGGTGGCAGGGGCTTCCCCGACCTAGTTTGCGCACGCCGCTAAATCCTGGAAGCAGGATTCTGAGTCAGAAGTTCGTTTCATGCTCATTTCGTTTGGCGACAATTTTGGATATGCTACTTGAAAGTGTTTCTTTCTTTGAATAGCCCCATGTGGGTTTGTATGTACTCCTTTTGTGGGATTTTATGAAATAATGATATGTCTTCCTTTTCGCTTGAAATGCTATTTTCTGCATGTTTGGATTGGTGTAGCATTTGAACTGTAATTTTACCTTTCATGACGAAGGTGCTTGTGATTGTGCTATTTGTTTGAGAGTGCATCGTGCTAAGCCGAAGGCCGCGTTTAAGGCCAAGGACCAAACTCAACGAGAGCCGGGCTCCCGATAGGCGCGCTTAGGGTCGTGTTGCTTGCTGGGAGCGTGTCGTACTGAGCTGGAGGCCATATGTATGGCCGAGGACCAAACTCGGTGAGATCCGAGCTCGCGATAGGCGTGCTTAGAGTCGTTGAGGGCGTAGGAGTCCGAGATAGGCGCTAAGACCGGCGAGCTAGACTAGTAAAAACCGAGTTCTAGTTGCTGAAAGAGGTGTTGAGTTGAGCTTAAGATGATGAAAACCAAGTCTCAATTGCTTAGGTGTTTGGCAATGCCGAGAGTAGGGGTATTGACTGATGAGGAATGATGCATCACGTGGGTTAAGGGCTAGACTCGGCTTAGACTAGACAGGGCCTCATTAAAAATCTTCTATGGGGAAAACCCAGTGGGAAAAAACTACAAAGTAAGAAAAATAGTACCCTAGCCTTTTCGTAATTTACAAGGGAATTCTTAGTTGTAATAGGCCCGCAGGGAGGCCGTGTGCATTCCAATATCGTAGTAGGTCCCGCCCGAAATGTTCTCCTATCCTGTAGGCACCTTTTCCGAGAACCTCTGTGATCTGATAGGGGCGTTCCTAATTTGGGGCAAGCTTGCCTTCTCCAGCTGGTTTTCTCTGTGGTTTGATCTTTCAAGGAACTAGATCGCCTTCTGCAAAGCTCTTTGGCTTGACACGTTTGTCGTAATTTTGGGTGATCCTGAGCTTCATTGCATCTTCTCTAATTTTAGTGAGTTCTCGCTCTTCTTCAATGGGGCCGAGTTCGGCGAATCGGGCTTCTATGTTACCATTTTCCTCAATAGTAATTATGTGGAGGCTGGGTTCTGCGATCTCGGTGGGGATCATGATCTCTGCTCCGTAAATAAGGCGGTAAGGGGTTTCCGAGGTGGAAGATTGAGTTGTTGAGTTGTAACTCCATAGTACTTCAGGTAATTCATCAACCTAGTTGGCCTTGACTCGGTCAAGCATTTTCTTTGACCCAATTAGAATTACTTCAAGTAATTCATTAATCGTTGGTATGTAGCTCCTATGTCTTTGAGTCTGAAAGGCATCACCTTATAGCAAAAATTTGCGTGCTCAATGATGAAAGCCATTTTTTCTTCATCGTCCGAGTGCATTCGGATTTGGTTGTAGCCTAAATAGCCAGCCATGAAGCTCAGGTATTGATATCCTGAGGAGTCGTCGACGACTTTGTCGATGCTAGGCAACGGGTATGAATCTAGCTTTGTTGAAGTCGGAGAAGTCGACGCACATTTGTCATTTTCCCGAATGTTTTTTGACCATGACACGTTCGCAAGCCACGTTGTGAAATGGATCTCTCTGATGAACTTCGCTTTTAGCAGCTTCGTGGTCTCCTCGAGGGACGTATGTTGCCACTTAGCTCCGAGTTTTCACTTGCTCTAGGAGACAGGTTTGACACGAGGGTCGATGGCCAAATGGTGGCAGATAACCTAGAGATCTATCCCTAGCATGTCGGCAGGTGTTCATGCAAAGAGATCGGAATTATTTTTGAGTAGGGTGCTTAGTTGTACTTTGAGCTCATTGGGGAGGTGTGCTCCAATATAAGTTACTTGTTTGGGAAATATCTCTATCTTTATGGGATCTAGGTCGTTAGCGGGCTGGGGGCACTCCTGGATGTCACCTTTGGGATCCAAATCTGATATCTTTGGTTGGGGTTCTATCGACTAGAGTTTCAGGCACTCGTTGTAGCATGCACGAGCTTCCCTTTGCTTTGCATGAATGGCTCCTACTTTCATATCCGAGATGGGAAATTTTATGGCGAGGTGAGGAGTAGATACTACGACCCCTAAGTTATTCAAGGAGGGCCGACCCAAGATCATATTATAGGGACTCGCACATTAGACGACCAAAAATTGTATGTCTATTGCTCTAGTTCTTGGTGCGGAGCCGAATGCGGTGGTCATCCGTAAATGGCCATTGACATTTACATGCATGATCTCCTGAGAAGCTGACAGCTCCCCGTGGTACAGATATAGTGAGGATTCGCTAATGCCCATTCTTTCGAGTGTTGGGTAAAAGAGAACGTCGATGGAGCTTCCCTGGTGCACCAGAACTTTCCTAGCAAGGAAGCTAGCAATGAACACAAAAATAACGACAGGATCATGCAAGTTCCTGTCAATCCCTTGATAATCAGAGTCTTAGAAAGATATTACCAGTGTGGGTATGTGTGGCCTTTGTGACCAAGCTGTTTTGCTGACAATCATAATTGTCTGGGGCGATTGTGTTTCAGAACTATCTTCTTCAGCAAATCCTCCTGTTATGTAGTCAATAACTCTTTGGGCGCAAGGGTAAGACCGCTCACTTTCTGGTTTACAATCATCTGTTGTATCATCGAGTTGTGGAGTCTAACTGAGGCCTCAATGTGACTGGTAACTTGGTCGGATGTAGTGGTTGAGGCGACCTTCTTTGAACAATCGCTCGATCTGATCACGGAGGATCACACACTCTTCAGTGGTGTGTCCAAAGGTCCGATGGAATTCACACCTTTTTCTCTTGTCGCCTCTATATGAGGATTTTGAGCTTTTGGGGCGGCCCGGGGGCCTAAGCAATTGTAGATAAAGTACTTCTTGTAGTATTATTTCCCTTGAGGTATTAAGGGGTGTGTACCTTTCAAATCGGTTGTTCGGACGAGGTGGGGACATCAACATCAGGTGGTAACTTTGTTCGTGGTGACTGTGATCCTCCTTTTTCTCCTCGTGCTTCTTGGACTTTTTACCTTCGATGATGGTTCTAAGGTTTTGTCAGTCGACCCTATTCGCCGATCAATGATCTTCTATTCTTATAAAATATGTCGTCTTTTCTTGGAACTCAGCCATGTCCTTGGAAGCGAGGAAGGGCCCAAGTTATAAATTGAGTTGGAAGCAGAAGAGCTCGACTTTTGGGTCGAGGTTTGGGATGTCGGCCATCGTGGCCCAAAACTTGTTCAGGTATTCCCTTAAGGGCTCATGTTGCCCTTGTCTGATGTAGCAAAGGGTGACTACTGTCTTGTGGTATATTCGTGACTTGGTCAAATAGCTGAGGAAGACGCGGGAGAGGTCTTTGAAAAAGTGAATAGAGTCTAGTGGGAGGGAGGCGAACCGTAGCAGGGCGCTGTTCCCTAAGAACGCCGAAAAGGCTTGACAAAGTGCGGAGTCGGTCACTCCATTATAGAGCATTGCGGTCTGGAATGCTGTCAGGTGTAGGGCGGGGTCGCCCATGCTGGTGTATGGCATCAGAGTCTTGGGCAAATCGCTTCTCGGTGAAAGACAGGTTGTCATGATGTGGTCGACGAAGGGCCTCGTGTCAAGAGCGTGAACAGCTTCGGCCTTCTGGATTCTAGGGTCTTTATTTTTCTCCGGGCGAGGAGTGCTGGTGGCTATCGGGCTGGCTTGGGCCTCCTTTTTCCCGGCTAGGTGTTGTCTCCAAGTTGTGGGTAGTAATCGTGGTTAGCCAAAGGCTGTTCATGAGGTCGTGTTGGCATCCTAGCTTGGGCTTTCAACTACCGGATTTCAACTTCCAAGTCACCTATTCGTGGATAAGGATCTTCAAGAGGGGGATGGGCCAGTACCGGAGCATCGCTCCTTGATGTTTCAACGTTACCAGGTTGAAGTCGATCACCGTCGTCGGATCGTGACTGTTGATGTGTGGCAATGGTCGCTTGACTACGGGTTCCAACTATTTATGGGGGAGGTAAGCTTTACTCGACGCTACTGTTAGGGACCCTCGGGTTTGTCAAGTCCTGTACGTGTCATGACGGTCCCTAACGTGCATTGTAAACATTCGTAAATATTGCATCTTTCGCATTTATGTAAAACGTTCGCGCACCACCCACCGCTCTTGGACACGACTAGGAAACGACCCTCATTTGCTAGCCGTGGCATGGGCCGGTGGGGTGTGCGGATCATGTAATTATGCATTGTAAAAGCGCTCGCGCACCGTCCACCGCTCTCGTGCACGACTAGGTAACGCCCCTCGTTTCCTAGCCGTGGCATGGCCGGTGGGGGTGTTGGGCCATAGGGAATTTTGTCATGCTCCTCGTGCCAAAAGGAACCTTGGGGTGGCACTTGGGGGTTAGGCTCCACACCTATATTGCCCTCGGGCAAACATCTCTCTAGTTCATTCGTACAAGCATTCGCACAAGCATCCGTTCAAGCATTGTAAGCACTTTTCATACAAACGGCCATTGGCCCAAACGTTTTTGCGTCCAAACGCAACGAGGTTCGAACGCGGGCGAGCCCGGGAGCCCGCAACTTTCGAACATTGGCAAGGCGATCCTTGCCCAAGGCTTATCCCTTGCGTTGGCAAGGGAGCCGCACGGACATTTTCCGCCCAAACAAGTTGGTCCGTGACACTACGGTGGGTGCCAGATGTTCTTGCCTCAGAGTCGGGGTCTCTAGTGTATCTTCGTGTCTGGTTCAACACCGGCATGGGGGACCTACAAAAGACACTCTAACACTCAAGTTAGGATGACTCCAAGGTGGAGGTTACAAAAATTAGAATTTAGGGTTACTTGGGTGCGCCGCGTCTGTATATATTAATTACAGGTGGAGGTGGTCATGCTGTCGGGTAATATCGCTAGGATTGTTGCCTGGAATAGATCGAGGTCAAACCCGAAGATGAATGGTTTATGATAATATGTACCTCGTGATAAGGGAGAACGTAGGAGTCCATGTTCGGTCGGGTGAATCCCCCGGATAAAGTTGTTTGACTTGGCTTGAGTCTGGCTCAAGGGCGTTGCTTGGGCAGAGCCTCCTAGGTGGGGCCACGTGGTTTGATTCGGATGAAGGATGAGGCGCTGGTGGGTTTAGCCCGACCGGACCCAATAGTTCTAATCCAATCCAGTTCATATTGGGATTAAACAAGAAATAAAGAAGGAAATAATTAAAATGCCCTTTTGAAAATATAATAATTATTATAATATATTCTAATTAAGGACAATATAATAAAAATAAGGATTAATGTAAAATAATTTATTAATTTAAAATAATATTAAAAATATATTTATTTTATTTTCATAAAAATTAATTAAATCTTAAAAATAAATATTATTTATAAACAATATTTATCTATTTATTATATGTGATTATTAAAATTAATTTAATAATTTATTTTAATATTATTATGTAATATTATAAATATTGAAGAATAATATTTAAAAATATTATAAGGAATAGTATTACTCATGCATGAGGAAGAATATTCCTTGGGTTGAAAGTAAAAAATAGTATTCTCTATGCATGAGAAATAGTATTCCTTATTTATTCCTCAACTCATATATTCTTTGTCTATAAGTTGCAACTAAAGAAAAAAATACGTGGGATATAAGGAATATTATTTCATTCTCTATCTATTTCAACCAATCAATTACATATTCAGATTCTCAATTATTTTTCGAGAGAAAGTAACTCATATTCATTTAGGAGTAAAAAATGGAATACAAGGGGGAGGAGAAACAAAATAGAAAGAAAGAACTTGCTATTAGTGAATAAATTATTTTAGTCTCTGTGAATTAAAAAATGGTGGCTAAAAATGGATGGAGAAATATTAGTTGTTACAGGAATGATGCTAAAAGTCAAGCATTAAATTTATTGCAAAAATATAATTATAATTAAGATTTTTTTTAACAAAAATAAAAATTCTAATCTTATTAAAATTTAAATTCTAAATTTTTAGACAACATATAATAGGTTTGCCAGCCATCAACTATGTTATTCACAATTAACAATTATAATTAAGATTAAGAATCAACTAATATGCAATGAAATAACTTAACTAATGTAATCATTTATTTTAATACAACTTAAATGCTTTGATAGGCCGGCTTATTTAAGGTAAGGCAATATATTATTCACCATATCGCATTGGGTAACTCATTTAAAATATAGTATAAAGTTTGTACGGGTTCAGTTGGGTAATTCATTTAAAATATAGTATAAAGTTTGTATGAGTTTGATTGGGTAATTCATTTAAAATATAGTATAAAGTCGAATGAGTTTGATTGGGTAATTCATTTAAAATGCAGTATAAAGTTTCATGAGTTTAGTTGGGTAACTCATTTAAAATATAGTACAAAGTTTGTATTAGTTTGATTGGGTAATTCATTGAAAATACATAGTATTAAGTGTTGCATGAGTTTGATTGGGTAATTCATTTAAAATATAGTATAAAGTTGCATAAGCTTGATCTGGTATTTCATTTAAAATATAATATATAAAGTTGCATGAGTAATTTTACGGATAGTTTTAAACATCAGTCCACACTAAATATAATAAAATATTAATTAAAAAATAATAAAATATTAATTAAAAAAAATACATCGCTTAAAACATAGGGATAACATATAATTTGATCTCTCAAATATAGTCAAATTTTTATAATGATCTCTTTAAAAAAGTTGATCAATGTGGTTTTTTTAAAATATAATTCTAGCAAAATAATCGAATTTTGATACTTGTTGATATTCATTGTTGGCCTCTTAAAAATTTTAGTCCAGTCAGATGATCATTTTGAACGATTTTTTCTTTAGGGACCACTGAAAACCGGAGACTATTTGGTAAGTTATCCCTACAAGGCTACAACATATATATTGAGCAATCGGCGATGATGCATATATGCAGACCTGTCTTCTCAGTCTCACCATGAAGCTCTCCATTCTCCTCATCCTGTTCCTCTCATGCTTCCATCTCTCCTACTCATACAGCGCCATCTTCAACTTCGGCGACTCCCTCTCTGACACCGGCAACTTTCTCCTCTCTGGCGCCACTGCCTTTCCCGGCGTCGCCCATCTCCCTTATGGCATGACCTTCTTCGGCCACCCCACCGGCCGCAGCTCCAACGGTCGCCTCATCATCGACTACATCAGTATATATATATATCTGCATCGCCCCGACCACATTTTGATCGATTTTCAGGTTTGTATAAATTATTCATACATATATGCGTGCTTGTCTTCTCATGTTTGCAGCTGAGGCTTTCGGGCTTCCCTTCCTGCCGCCGTTCCTTGCAAGAAACCAGAGCTTGAGCTTCGTTCAGGGAGCAAACTTCGCCGTTATCGGCGCCACCGCGCTCGACATCTCCTTCTTCGAACAAAGAGGCTTTGGAAGAATCTTTTGGACTAATTACTCGTTGAGCGTTCAGCTCCGGTGGTTCGAGCAGCTGATTCCTTTGCTTTGCCGCACAAATAAAGGTACGTCAGCCATTGTTCACATTACTGATCAAAGGCGATTTCTTCCATAACCAAGTGATGCGTTTTTAGAATGCAGGAAGTACTTCAGCAAATCTCTCTTCTTCGTAGGCGAGATCGGAGGAAACGACTACAACTTCCCGTTGATCGCCGGCCAAAGCTTCGAAGAAGTGAAAACTTACATCCCCTTCGTCGTCAAAGCCATTTCAAACGTTATTGAGGTGAGCATGCGCGAGCCAGGTGTTTGATAAAATTAAGCACGGTAGCTAGAACTGATGGATGGAGACATGTGAAATGTGTAGAGATTGATCGAGCACGGGGCGGTGAATGTCGTGGTGCCTGGGGGTCCACCGAGCGGGTGCTTCGCGTTGATTTTGACAGTCCTCGGTGGCTCCGACAGGGACGAGTACGAGGCGGAGACAGGGTGCTTGAAGAAGGCTAATGACTTGGTGAGGGAGCACAATGGCTTGCTGCGCGATCAAGTGGGAAAGCTGAGGAGAAAGCACCCGCATGTAAAGATCAGCTACGCCGACTTCTATCAACCCATCATTCAATTTGCTCGATCACCCTGTTCCTACGGTAATCGTTCATGCGTAGGGTTAAGTAATCAGTAGTACCTAATTACTTAATAATTAATGCATGCATTTACGTTTGGCTTTGCTTTGCATCAGGATTTAGCGAAGAAGATTCTCTGCGAGCATGCTGCGGGGGAGGTGGCAGTGGCACTTACAACTTTGACTTTAAAGCCTCGTGCGGTCAACCAGGATCTAGCCTTTCAGGGAATCCATCGTCCTCCATGGACTGGGATGGAGTTCACTTAACGGAGGCTGCGTATAGCCAAATTGCGCACCTTTGGCTCGATGGACCCTTCGCTGATCCACCCATCTCGAAGTTAAAACAAGTTATAGTTGTATGATGATAGTTAACTTAAACTTGGATTGCAAATTATTGCTTAAATTTGAATCGGAAGATGCAAAAGTCAACGCTCCAAACCCAAAAATCGAAGACTTGATCGATTCGTTTTAGTAATGAATATAAAAATAAAACTTGAGCTCGGGTTATTTAGGGGTTGAACAGCGAGCTTCATCATATTTTTATGAAGTCTAGTCCTAGCGGCACATGAGCGAGCTCAATCTGTTCGCCTACTGGTAATTCATGTCATCTCTATCAGCATGCATTCTCACTAAAACGTGGTGATTTTTTTCCTTCAGTCACTTAAGGCCTTATTTATTTTACTGTAAAATATAGTTTTATATGATATGATATTATTCAATTTTTTTGTTTGGAAAGGCTTTCAAATAATGATCATGATTTATGATGATAATCTTATGATTTGAAAATTATGGATTTTGATCAACTTTTTAAACTATGAATTTGATGATTTCTCATGATTTCATAAAATTTTATTTTTTAAATATCCCCAATCAAAATTTATAATTTTTTTTATGCCCTTTATTTACCCATATTTGATTAGATTTTTACTTTTCGTTCTTGATCGATTTAGTCAAAACTCTGTTATCCTCCATAGCCGTTGTCATTTAACTGTATCATTTTTCCAAACAAGATAATAATAATTGCAGTACCATATCATATCATATCATACCTAAATCATGCTTCACCTCATTCAAACAAGCCTAAAAAAATACCCTAACACTCAAGGACGGACCCACACTAGGGGAAAAAGGGGGGGGGTGCAATGAAATTTTTGAAAAAATTAAATATTAAATATAATTTGATATTAAAAAAAAAAATATGATTAAGTTCAAATATTTTAACTAATCTATTCATAATTTAGTGTTTAGTGTTTAGTGCTTGTTTATTTTGCTTATACGCACTACAACAAATCGGTTGGATTTTGACGGCAACTTATAAATAAATTTCGACGTCTGCGAAAGTAAATATTTACATATTGACGGCGATAAATCCGACGAAAACGTGTGTGAAATGAGAACTGTTGAATTCTACGTATTGACGCCTGCAAAGACGTCAATATGTTCAAGACATATTGACGCCTTCAATTAGGCGTCATCTACCGTCGAAAATTATGCCTCGTATCGTCAAACCGTAAATTACATATTGACGCATGTGACGTCAATTCACTGGCGTCAATACGCCGGCCATATTTTTTTAAAAAAAAAATCAAATTCAGGCATCAATATGATCAGCATATTGACGCCTTCCCAAGCGTCAATACGCTGGCCATATATATATATATATATCAAATTTCGTGAACAGGTAATTAATATATTAACTGTGCAAATTTCGATCTTTAGCTAATTAATTTAAAGTTAATAAATTAAAATTTCTAATTACAATCAAATTAGGCATAACATTACATTGATAATCTCATTTCTTTTAACGTTAACGTAATCAAAGAATTGATTACAACAATAATGCAAGATTATCGACCGTCGACCCATCCAGCCTCTGCAGGTCCACCACATTCTTCTCGTCCACGGAGATGCTTAGCTCCGAGCCCTCCCCGCTCGCGCCGTCCCCTCCCGCCGTTGCCCAACGCGGCCTTGGTGGCGTACGCTGCACCTGCTCCATCCTGTTCATCGTCGAGCACTCCGCGGCGATGGGAGGCGGCACAGCGCCCTCGAACGTCCTCCTCACGAGGAGGCCCTCAATGTCTCGCTGCCGCCACCTTCCACGACGCCCACACCTGGCTCAGCACCGCGCTCACGAACCAGGCCACCTACTCGGAGAGCGTCGAGGCCGTCCAGGCCGACGGCAGCGGCGTCCTCAGCGCGCGAGTGTAGGTCTTGGCGAAGCACATCAGCAACTCGCTGGCGCTGCACAAGAAGGTCGCGGACAAGATCGAGGAGGACGCCGTCGCTGCCTCCCATCGGTGGGTTCCCCAAGTGGCTGTCGGCGGGAGACCGGAGGCTCCTGGAGGCCTCGCCAGAGGAGATTCAGGCCAACACACTCCACCATCGGGACGCACTCCACCGATGGCAACGGGACGCACTCCACCATCGGCGAGGCAATCGCCTTCGTCTCCTTGGCGTCGAGCAACGGCGGCACGAAGGTGATATATGTGAAAGCTGGGGCGTACAAGGAGTACGTCAACATGCCGACGAAGCAGAAGAACGTCATGTTGATGGGAGACGAGAGGGGCAATGGTGAGCGAACCACCCGATGAGATTTCTCATACCGAGAAGAATAAGAAGAAAAAGAAGAGGAGGCAGTGAGAAGAAATCTGCAGACGTCAGCCTGCTTGGGAAATCTCCAGATCGTGAGAAATTATTTAAAAAAAAAAATAAAAAGGAGCAGGAGGCGGGAGATTGGAAATCTCCCGCCTCCTGCCTGGGCGCGCTCGCCCGCTTACCCATGATCTGGCACCATATTTTGGCACCTCTGGCAGCAGGCGCCAAAAAAAATTTTGGTGTCTGTTGTGGCGTTTTGACGTCTGAGAGCAGACGTCAAAATTTTTTGACATATGCTCTCAGGCGGTCGAAATTTAAGCGTCGAAAAGTTGACGTCAGAACAGGCGTCGAAAAATTTCGACGTCGAAACGCCACAGCAGACGAAAAAAAAATTCGACGTCTTTAAGTTGATGTCAGAACAGCCGTCGAAATGCCACAACAGACGGAAAAAAATTTCGACGTCTTTAAGTTGACGTCAGAACAGGCGTCGAAAAATTTCGACGCCTTCAAGAGATGTCAAAATTTATCGTATTAAAATATTTTAATTACTTTACATTTCGACGCTTATAATAAGCGTTGAAAATTTAACGTCGATATATAAGGATTTTGTTGTAGTGACGTCTTGGGTTCAATATCATTGATAGTTTATTTTGCATTATTTTTTTTCGTAATGGTTAAATATAAATTTATTTTTAAAAAAAAAAACTCATTCTTTATTAATTTTTTACTTAAATTCAAATTTTTCTTCACTAATTTCTTTACATCATCTTGATGAATAAAATTTATTTTTGCAACATGAATTATGCATTTAAGTTAGTTTTAACTTATAGAGTGTAGTATCAAGTATAAAGCATCAAAGAATAATTATTTTTCTGTATGTACTTGTAATTTTGTCAATCTCATACTAGTTTCTTAGTTTTCTTCACATAATATGCTTTATAAAGTTAGCCCTCGAGGCAAGTAAGGAGATGCCCACGTTGCGGTATAGTGTGCTTTGGGTAATTGAGATGAAAGAATAAGGGTGCAACTGAGTTGAGCTGCTCGTGAGCTACTCGGGATCAACTTGATATGAACTCGAAGTTCACTCGGGCTTGTCAAGCTCGAGCCGAGATTGAGTCAAGCTTTACATGTGAACGACCCGAGCTCAAGCTAATCAATACTCAACTCGAGTGGTTCACGAGCATAATCGAGCTTTATATATCAATTTAGGTCGGGCTTTTAGAACCCATAACCCGAGTCTAGTCGAGCTTAATCAAGCTCATTAACGAGCTCAATTAAGCTCGATAGAATTTGAGCCCACTAAACTATATCTCGAGCCAAGTTTAATCGAGCTTGTTCGCGAGCTCAATTGAGCTTGATAGAATTCGAGCTGATGTCGAGCCTAGCTTAATCGAGCTTCACGAGCTCAATCAAGCTCGAGAAAAATAAACGATCATAATGAGCTGAGATCGAGTATAACTCGAGCAGAGATCGAGCCTAGAGATCGAAGCTCAATCGAACTTGAGCTCGAGCACAAGCAAGCTCGGCTGGGCTGGGCTGAATTACACTCCTATGAAAGAATTCTCTTTTAAGAGTGCAATAATATAATTATTTTTATTTTGAAAACTTTAGCGGTATTTTCAAAATATGGACATAGATAAAAAAATTTACTAGTTATAAGTTGTGACTTTAATTAAAAAATTAAAGTTGAACGGTTAAAATAATATATATTAGATTTTTTATATTTTAAATTGAGCCCCCTCAGTTAAAGTTTTTTGTTCGCCGTTTGCCACTGCAAACGCTGCATGCCTATGACTAAATAGCTTGATTACCAAAAAGAAAATGGATAAATCAAATTGGGTTGTCTTCGTTATTAGGGGGCAAAGTCCCGTTAATTTTAAACATATTCATCGGAAGAAGAAAAAAAAAAAGATAATTTCCTCCAATTTAGAAGCCTTATACTTCAGTTCCTGAACATAACCTCCAGCTCAATCTGAATAATACTGCTGAAGTTGAGCTTTCACCAAGAAATCAAGATAAACTAATTTTTGACTCTGAAACCAATTCAAGTTTCATGCGTCACAGCTCACAATATTCCAAACATGACAAGACCCTATCACTCGATCGCTCACAAAACCTTCTTAATAAACAATAAAGAACCCAAAATATGTTTACTATCAGTCTCACCAATTAATTCTTATCCATATTTCTCATATATACAGTAACTTAATTTAACTCAAAAATAAATAACAAGTAGCTAGAAACTCAACATAATATTTAATGGAGTAGTTAAGTCTTGATAATGAAGCATTTAGCTTTATGGTTAAATCATAAATCACTCTCCAGAACAGTCCGCACCAATCCTTTATAATTGAGCACTACTATAACAGTCTTCATGAACTAATCTTTCTCACCTTACACGTGTAGGGCTGCTATCTTGTATTGAAGCTATAAATAGCTATGTAACCTGACTTATTCATTAATTCATTCATTCCTTTATTTACTCGCTGCATGTTACTGTTGCATGATAACCTCTATATGGTATCAGAGCACTGTACGCTCTAACGAGTTCTTCCACTCCATTTTTCGTCTCTGTCCTTTCTCCAAAAACTTCTCTTATCCAAACAATGGCTTCAAATGATGCTCCAGCATCTGATCACTCTGCTACATCGAGTCACGGCATCATCAATCCATTACTTCAAGCAGGACAAATTGTCACATTCAACTCAGCCACACAGCTTCCGATCAAGCTCACAGGAAACAACTATGCAATCTAGAAGGCTCAATTTGATCTCCTTTTACTAGGGTATGATCTCACTTCTTACATTGATGGATCCCTTGCTTGCCCTCTCGACTCAGTCCCTGAACAAAGGATCTGGTGGCGGCAAGATGGGCTCATCAGACATGCTCTCATGGCGTATGCTGATCCCACCATTGCCCCATTAATTGCCTCTTCCTCTACAGCATCAATAGCATGGAAGAAAATTTCTCTTCAGTATGCGAATAGATCGCAATCTCGGGTATTTTCTCTTCAAGATAGACTGTCTCGTTTAACCAAGGGAATTAAAACTGTTACTGAATATTTTAATGAAGTACGTTGCATTGCTGATGAACTAGCAATTGCTGGTTCTTCTCTTCCTGAATCATCTCTTGTTATTAAAATCCTTGCTGGTTTGGGATCTGATTATGATCATATAAGTGCTGCCATTAGATCTCGTGATACTCATATCACTTTGGAGGAACTTTTTGATAAGCTTTGTGGTCATGAAGCTTAATATTCTGATTATGCATGAAGAATATTCTGCTCTAATCAAGAGTAATACATGGAGTCTAGTTCCACCTAATTCCCATCAAAATGTAATTGGTAATAAGTGGGTTTTTCGGATTAAAAAGAATGCTGATGGTTCCATTGATCGTTTCAAGGGACGACTAGTTGCTAAAGGTTACTCTCAAAGACCAGGCATTGACTTCAACTCTACCTTTAGCTCGGTTGTCAAGCCTACTACAATTCGAGTAATTTTAACCATTGCTACTTTCTACAAATGGAATGTTTTTCAGCTTGATGTTAACAATGCCTTTCTTCAAGGCACTCTAGAAGATGAGGTTTATATGTCATAACCACCGGGATTTCTCAACAAGGAATATCCTCATTATGTATGCAAGCTTCACAAAGCAATTTATGGTCTTCGTCAGGCTCCGAGAGCATGGTTTATTGAATTCAAAAGATATATCTTTTCAATCGGCTTTAGAGAATCTGTCTCAGACAGCTCCTTCTTCATTTTAACAGGGGCTGACTTCAAAATCTTTTTGCTACTTTACGTAGATGACATTATATTAACAGGAACATCAACAACTGTCATCAATGAAGTATATCACAGTTTGGCTTCAAAATTCTCACTTAAAGATCTTCAGCCTCTATCCTATTTTCTTGGCATTGAGGTCTGTCAAGCTACTGATGGTATCATTCTTTCTCAGAAGCAGTACACGGCTGACATTTTACACAGGTTTAATATGCTTGATTCAAAAGGGATCAAAACTCCCATGGCTTCCTCAGCAACATTAACACTTCATGATGACTCTCCTTCCTTTGACTCTTCTGAATATAGAAGAGTTATTGGAGCTTTACAATACTTAAGCTTCACTAGACCTGACATTTGCTTTCCTATGAATAGGTTATCTCAATTCATGCAATGTCCAAAGTTAACTCACTGGCGGGCATGCAAAAGAATCTTGCGATACCTCAAAGAAACACTGGATTTTGGTTTGCTGATTAACCCAAAATCACAGCTTGATGTTGCGATTTATTTTGACTCTGATTGGGGTGGTGATCCTGATGATCGTTGTTCTACCGGAGCTTATATCTCCTTTCTTGGAGGATCACCCATCAGCTGGTCCTCTAAGAAGCAGACACATGTTGCCAGATCTTCGACAGAGGCTGAGTACCGGGCGCTTGCAAATGCTGCAGCTGAATCAACTTGGATTACCAATCTGCTCCGTGAAATTAAAGTTTCAATTCCATCTGCTCCGACTCTATATTGCGACAATCTTGGTGCAACGTTTCTATCTCAGAACCCTGCGTTTAATTCTCGGATGAAGCATCTTGCAATAGATTACTACTTTGTAAGAGAACAAATCAGTAGGCGCACTCTCCGGATTGTTCATATTCCATCATCTCAACAGCTTGCTGATACGCTCACAAAGCCTACTAATGCCACTATCTTTCAGCAACACAAAACCAAGATAGGAGTTGTAAACTCACCTCCTATCTTGAGGGGGCGTAATGGAGTAGTTAAGTCTTGATAATGAAGCATTTAGCTTTATGGTTAAATCATAAATCACTCTCCAGAACAGTCCGCACCAATCCTGTATAATTGAGCACTACTATAACAGTCTTCATGAACTAATCTTTCTCACCTTACACGTGTAGGGCTGCTATCTTGTATTGAAGCTATAAATAGCTATGTAACCTGACTTATTCATTAATTCATTAATTCATTCCTTTATTTACTCGCTGCATGTTACTGTTGCTTGATAACCTCTATAATATTCTGTATCATGAACTCAAGGACAGCAGCATAAACAAACTTCGATATAATCCCTAGCATCTCCTTACCTTTGCAGGGTTGTCCAAAATTACAATGCCCAAAACAAGAAGGAATTAAAACCATAATAAACCTTCAGTAGAACATATAGCTAGCAAAACAAGAGATGAAGTATTTACAGCCAACCCAGAAGAGCAGCAGACATGGAGCAAAATAATTGCCCATAATTAGGGTAGCTCAAAAGGACCATCAAGTTTGTGGATAATTGGGCTCTCCACAATGCTCTCCAAAGCAGGCTTCCAGCCCTTAATTTTCCCCCTCTCCTCCATCTCCAGCAGCACATCTTCCAGTCTCTGCTCCCCTTTCTCCTTCAACTGGAGCACCAGCCATTGCAGCTCCTTTCTTGTCAACAGGATCTTCACCTTGCAGCTTCCTCCTACTCCTCCATCCCCTGTTTTTTCTTCCTCAGCTGTATTCGTGTCCTCTTCTTGCAATAGGCTTGGAGCAGATCTCTCCATGCAGTTTCCCATGAGTCTCCGGAGCAACCAATACAGCAGAGCGAGAGGAATTTGAGTCTTGTTTTGGTTGCTGGTCAAGTGGGTGGGTGAATCAGGGATGAAGATTGTTTCTGCCAGCAGTATCAGGTGTCAGAGCAATCTTGAGCAGCACAGGACATGGTAGGTCCGATAGGCTGTTGCTTGCTTCAAATCAATCACCGAGTTAATTCGGGTAGGAATGGCGGGTAGAACTTTTCCGTGTATTCGGATTAATCGAAAAAAATTAATATGAGGGCATGGCCTAGGAAGCACGGACACTCTGTGGGATTGTCATGTCAGCATATTCGACACACCGCGGACACCGACAAACGAAGACACTCGTTTGACACACGTGTCCCACGTGTCCAAGAGTGTCTTGACCAGTCAAAGTTTTTTTTTGTCCGGACACAGTCCGAACACGCTTGGACACGGCTCGAACAAGGCCAGCCATGCATCTTTTTTAAAAAAATAATAAAACAATCAAAGAGAATTTAGTATTTTATCTTCTTGTTGTTGTGAAATAAATTAGAGCACTTACTCTTTTATCTATTCCCTTAAAAGGAACAAGATGAAGCCTAAACGTGCGAAGAGTTTAGTATTTGTCCATAGTAATCTTCGTCTCATTTCAAGGAAAACTCTCCAATACAATAAAGGGGAAACAATAATGTAAGACAATATTAGTAATATTACATAAGATGAATTTTCAATTGAATGAGATAATGGAATCCTTAAAGTTGTCAATCTTTCTCTTGATGAACCAGAGTTGGAGAGAGTAATATTTTTGATGAAGAAGATAGTGAGACTCTACTTAACTTTTTATTTACATGTGGTTGTACATAACTAGTTCTACTAAGATATGCTAATTTAGAATTTTTTTTTGAGAGATGTCGATAGATATTATGCCACGTGCTTTTGGAAGGGGCTTGGGCAGGGCTCAATAGGATATTGATCGGGTTTGGCTTAGGTAAAAATCAGCGCGAACCAACCCAATTGTTTATATGGGGTATTTTTGTGAGTATGCACTAGGGGTGAGCACGGGTCGGGCCGTCCCGGTCCGGCCCGACCCGAAGAGTCGGGACAAATCCTATCCCTGTTCAAAATCGGGACGGGACCGGGACATATATGTCTGTCCCGATTAAAAATCGGGACGGGACCGGGACGATACAAAAAAAGCCGAGATTATCCCGTCCCGGCCCGGTTTGTAATATAATTTATAATTTATATATAATATTAGTTTTTGGAGGAAAAATATTAATTATTTTAATAGAAATATTATATTTATTTTATAAAAAAATTAATATTAATAAATTCGGGACGTCCCGGTCCCATCCCGATCCTGTCCCAAATTTTTCGGGGCGGGATAAAATCAATATACTTCGTATTCGAGACCAGGACCGGGACGCATATTTGCGTCTCGACTCAAAACTGAGACGGGATCGGGATATACCAAATCCCTGTCCATCCCGGCCGGAGCTCACCCCTAATATGCGCACGGGTTTAGTTGCTTGATGGGTTTGTTTATGAGAGACACTCGTAGAGCACCACATATAGTTGTTGCCGCAGTGGAGTCTTTTCTATCTCCACCAAGGCAAGGTGTGATTTTTTTGCTGTGTTAAATGCCCTTTTTTCCCAACTTTTACACGTCATCCACCATCCTATGTACTTATCTACCACTGACCAGCTTTGTCTTATTTTACATTTTAAGAAATTAAGGATAAGAAAAGGTAGACCCCACCGTACTATTACTTTTTTTCTCTTCTTTTTCTTTTTTTCTTTTTCTTTTTCTTCTTAGTTTCTTACACTGTTTGTGTTAAAAAATCACACCCACAATTAAACATCTAAAGCGTAGAATTTTGCAGGACTGAACATCTGCGGGTAGCACAATATCAATCACACAATTAACTCTAATACCATATTAAAAAATTAATAGACCTAACTCACTCCAAAAACTAGCTCAAGAGGAGATGATTGCTCAAATTATTTAAAAGTTATATTGGTCATATTTTTAATCAATGTGAGACTTTAACAAAAAATTAGTATGCCTAACTCACCTCAAAAGCTAGCTCAAGAGGAGAGGATTGCTCAAACTATTTAAAGACTATATTGGTCATATTTTTAACCAATGTGAAACTTTAACAGTTTGAAAATTTAGTTGGGGCTGCCAATTTTCAAATTCTATTTTTAATTTTACCTTAAAATTAATTGGTTAGAAGGTCAGTTGAACTCAATAGAGATTGAAAATATTATTGAGGCCACGTATGAAAAAGAGATTGGGCTGGAATAGAATTAATGGGTCTGATCGAATTAGACCCAGCAGCGCCCCATCATTCATTCTGAATCAAACCGTGTGATCCAATCCAGGGGGCTCCGTTCAACTACACCCCTGAGTCAGACCTAAGCCAAACTAAATAGCGGTAATACCCGTAAAATTTTTAATTAATTTTATTTGACTTCAGCGAGAAAATCGATCAGCGCGTCGAAACAGGCCGAGTGAATCACCGAAAGGCGCAAGTTATGGTACGACCCTTACACGTTAGTAAATTATTCTTACTTAAGTTGGTGTGATCCTTGGATGAGAGTTGGACCCGAGTCGAATTCGAGGGTTCAATCGGAATTCGAGTTGGATGAGTTTAGATCAAATTAAGTGGGTGAAAGGATCTAATTCAAGTCATGGGTATATTGATAATTTCGCAAGTAAATAAATTATATTAAAATACTTGTTGGGACCGGTTCTAGGGAAAGAGCCACACACACCCAAGAGGCAACTAGTGATGGATGAAGAGGGACAGGCGTTGGTGGTGGCCGGAGATTGATGTCGTTGGGGATCGTCGATGCGAGATCACGGAGAGTCATCTTCTTCTCCAAGGTGAGTGGTTTAATATGGTTTCTTTTCTTCTATTTTAGAGTAATCAAAATTAGAAGCCTCGCCTGTGTTGGTAGTTTTTCTTCTTTGTTCTCCGACGGTAGTGGATCGGGAGAGAGGGTGGAGAGGGGGGAAAAGTCGATAGAGCCGGCCAGAATGGGGCGACAGCTGTGCCGCTGCTGGTGGTGTCGGGCCACATGGCCTCGCCAGGTCGCGGCAGCCATGCTACTGCCCGCGGCATAGCGACTATCGCCTGGGTCTTTCCCAGCGAAGGGCCGGCCTGGAGGTCGCGGGAGAGGCCGGGGGACGGCTAGTGGGTGGTCACCGATGGCTTTGGGGATCGCCGAGCATGAACCCAACAAGGAGCAAGCAGCGCTCAAGCGAGTGGTCTCGGGCTTGGGGAAGAGACACAAATACGAGTGATTTATTATATTTTATAAATTAATTAAATTAAAAGAGAGTTTATCGTAAGAAAAAGAGTGTTATGTGAAGATTTTGAAGTATTTTTGAAATTGATCTTAGAGACGTCGGATGAGATTGAGTTGAATACGAAAGTTATAGGTTTTGACATTCTGAACGCAATGGTGGTGTCAGATTTTTGATCAAAGGTCATTTGATGGGTCTTTTGTATATTTTTCAATGTTAGATGAGTTGGTTGATATATTAATTCTGACTAGCCTCGATGTATGAAAGACTCAACAAGGGCCGAACCTCATAGAATAAAACATGTGGAGTTAGTCTTGTTAATTTTAGATTATTGTATTAATAAATTTTAGATTGTAGTATGATTTAAATTCAGTCTCTTGGGTGGTATATTGCGTCTATACGTTAGATCGGTACTTAAGCTTGAGAGCTGTATTATTATTGTGGACAACTCTTAATATATTTTGGGTACACAAACTACTGGATTAGAGGGATCCCTAGGGTCTTAAGGTCGACCCCTAGAAGCTGGTGTATATATTGTGTTGAGGGAAATTCTCGGTTGCTCGTCTTGATGTGTAAACCAAGATAGGAAGTAAATCTATAAAAATCGTAGTTTAATAAGAAATAAATGGTGTGAAAAATATAGTTTTAGGTTGAACCTTATGATTTTTGGATGCTGGTTTCGTGGAAACTTTCATATGATGCCTTAATTCTAGATTTGAGCATGGATTGTCTTAGCATTAAGTAATTATTTTAGTTTGGTATTATGTGAATTATTAATGACATATTTTAGATTTATTGCATGTATATTTTTAGTCTACAACATGATTTAGTTTCAGGTTTGTGGATGATAAACTGTATGCTATTAGTTAGACTGAAATCGGGACATGGTATATATATCATTGTGATGAATAAATTGTAGTGTACTAGGATACACTTAATAATGAGTTACATTGGATGTAAATGTTGGTTGCGCCGCCAAGAGATTAGAGCTCGAGGTAGGGCCAATTTAGGGATGCGCGTGCGCATACCCAGAGCTGGTGGGAAGGACTATAACAGTCTTAGGAGATTTGCTTTTGAGTAAGCCATATGTTTATTTATGTTTGCTATTATTTATCTTAGTCATGATTGTGCTTGTGCTTGAGATTGGAGTATGGCCTGACTGAGAAGCGCTTTAGCTGTTGGAGCTATTGCCCGACTCAGTGGGATTATGGACCGGGAAGCTCGTTAGCGAGCCACACTAACGACCGACCCGGAGTGGCATTGGTTGGAGGGTCTTTCCCAACCACTGGGCTTACCCGAGGCTAGAGGGACTTTCTAGCTCAGGGAGCCATGGGCGGCGAGCTCGCTAGGCGTGTCCTAGTGACTGAACCGTATTCTTGCTTAATGCATGTTTTGTTTGTATATGGATGGATTGGGTGCATGTGCACTGGGTTGTTATATTGGTTTAGATTTTTCTTATCGCACGAACTACATAGACATATAATTTACTGGGTTACGATTATGATGGCATTCTTTTCATATGAATTAATGATATATATATATATATGATGGTTGGAATTATATGGAATATGATTGGATTTAGTAACTTAGAGAGGGCTCGGGAATGAGCCACTCACTGAGTTCTTTATGAGCTCACACTCTTTGTTGTTGTATTTTTATTGCAGCTCCAGATCAATGGAGGTACTGATGTACCTACATGGCGCGGCTGGGGTGGCGAGCTCAGGCAACAGGTCTCGTGACGAGTCAGTCGTAGTCGAGTTGTAGGGTGGTTATGCATTGTATCATATGTTGGTTGAGAACCTGAATTTGAAAACATATTAATGTTTAAACATTCCATTGGAATTATGCATTTATTCTTTTCCATTCAGTGTCTGCATGGTTATTATTTATTATTCCTACATTGGTATACATGATTCAGGTAGGCTTCGGAGTACGGATGTGTACTCTGGCCGGTCACGTAATCCTGAATTTTGCGGCGTGACAACAGCTCTACCCAGGGACCCCACTTGGCCGCATAAGAATATCTACATCCTACCTTATCAGAATAGATACGTAATTACAAGCCTGTCATCTCCAGGATTGACCTCGACCCATTCCAAGAAACCTCATCACGAGATTTTCGGACGACATCACCATCCTCACCTGTAATAAATATAAACACGATGCACCTCAGGTAACCCTAGTTCCAATTGGCATTACCTCCACTTTGGAGTCCCACTGACTTGAGCATCAGAATATCTTTTATAGGTTCCCTCCTGTGTCGAACCAGATAAGGAGAGACACTGAACCAGATTAAAAGACCCCAACTCTCAAACAAGAATATTAATACATGTATAAAAGTGAAAAGCTAGATGGCTAAATATTAAAATATATATTATTGGAGTTGACTCAATTTGAGCTACAGTCAAACTTAATCAGAGGGTGTCAAAACACAAAATTTAGACTCATAATAAAAAAAACTTTAAAGAAAGTTTGAAAAATTATTATTGTCATCCAAATTCTTCTTGCACTTTCTTTTCTAGGTGGATTAAAAGTTTGCAAAATTCTCTCCAATACTAATTAGAAATCATAGCATATAAGAATAAGTTAATTATTCCATATTTGATAGCAACGGTTATAAACAATACATAATCTTTCAGTACTTCAATTGTCCTAATAATTTTGGTATTAAAATCAATTACCAAATAAAGCGGATCCATGTCTCTCCAAAATCAATCTTTTGCGGCAGCATAGACATGCTTCTTTTTGTGTATTAAATTGTTCATAATATGTGTATGAACATATTATGTTTTTTTAGTATTAAATGCAAGGGTCAATTTCATATATGGTCTATTTGGATAAGACTTTTTTTAAAAATGACCTCCAATATAAGTTTAACAAAAAATGGTCAATATGATTATTTTTTGGACAACATTGTCCATATATGTTAAATGGCTTAGTCAACATCTCGCCTACTCTCACAACATCCTGTTCATGATTATAACATCTCGCATGTGGTTATAGTATCTCATCCATTCTCAGAACAACTCGCTCAATCTCATAATATTCCGTCTGTGGTTATAATTTCTTCTTCATTCTCTGAACAACTCGCCCACTCTAACAACATCACGTTTGTGGTTATAATATTTTGTCCACTCTCACAATATCCACATCCGTGGTTATAATATTTCGTCAAATCTCACAACATCTCGATCACATATCGTCCCCTTTATAACATCCAGCTCACTTTCACAACAAGCCGTCGCGTCCAGAACATCATCTCGTACATAACATCCCGCTCAGATCTAACATTCCAACATCCCACAAGCATACCTCAATCTCATTTTGAGATGTACAACCTAAATTGAAGCTAAATGAAGGATTGATTCTCTTGCTAGGGTATTGACCCCTCGCTTCAAAAAACAACGACACATACTTAAAAATAAGGGCAAAAGACGCAGACAAACTAAAATCTAACAATATTGGGTCGACCGCGAGAGATAAAATTCAACAATTCTTGGAACACAGGTTGAGGAGAAAGCAGCTTCAGAACTGGAATGCATGTTGAGAAGATCAATGCAAATTAAGAACGACAACTTCAAAATTTTGGAGCGCAAAAGTTTTTTATTTCCGAACAAATTTGCCACCTTGTGCCTTTAATTAGGATTTCAAGTGTTGGCCTAAGGTTTTCAACCTTGGTATTAATCTCGATTTTGATGATAACAAATATGGAACTAATGTTTTCATAAAGAAATATTTTCAAGTTCCAAGTCGGTTAGCGCACGACGTCCACGATCAAAAATATTGAAGAAATCAGAAAAGTGGAAGGAAGTTAGTCAATGCGCTCGAGATTCGTATGGAAGATAGAGTCTAGATTTTGGGTGCCTAGATCAATTGTAAAATCCTCATTATGATGCAAAGATCCCTAAAGAACCAAATCCAAAATCTGAAACCTGAACTAGAAGAAAGAACCTTATTGAAATTGCATTCACTGCAGTTTTGGTTGATGGTTCGACCGATGGTTTGGTCGACTGAAGGGTCGACCAAACTTCGATCGATCAATGCTGCTGGAAATGTCCAGTAGCTGTTCAGTCGACCATTGGTCGAATGGTCGATTGATCGAAGGTTCGACTGGTGTTGTAACGGACAAAAAAATAGTCATTTCTTTCTATTGAGCCCGACCTCTACGGTGTTATCTGCATATATAACACCATTATAAGCCTTCCTATGATTGACTGTAACCTATTGTAACATCTTATGATCATCCCTAAGCCTCATTGACCCAACTTTGTTGAATCCCTAGCCTTCTACCTTGTCTTTCTTGTGATTGCCTTCACGCTTGATTCGATTTATCTTCAAGGCATCAAGATGATTTAGGATTCGCTGTTTGGAGCTAAGTGCTGTAATTTTTTTTGTTGTTAATTTCCCCATTTACTTGTAATTTTTGTTGTTATTTTCATTGTATATCAAGTGTACCTGTAAACCTATGTTGCTAGGTTATTTGAGTTGAGTGGTAGCCTTGGTGTTTGAGGCTTAAATCCATCATTGTAAACTTAGTTTGCTAGGATTAGTGATTTTTATCCCTTTGGGTTGAGGTGGAGGAGTGCTCTCGGTAGGAATGCAGAGACTTCCGGGCATGAAAGTGCCTTCAGTGTGAGAGCGAAGACTATTCGGGTAAAAGATACTTATTGTGTTAGCATTGCTTTCATGTGTGTTTGATTATTTGTTAATTATTAGCTTCCACATTTATCTAGTTTCATTTGAGCACTTGCCTAAGTAATCAAGAATCGATTAAAATCGAATTTAGATTAAGATTTTAGTTAACACACTATTCAGCCCCCCCCCCCCCCTCTCAACTTATATAGGCCATTTGACGTACATCAAGGTTTTAGAAACTAAATCAAGGGTATTTTCATCCAAAATGACAAAATATGACCTTTTTAAAAACCTTATATGAGGGGTCTGGTTTTTAAAACTCTTATCCCAAATGGATCACTCCCCGCAATTTCCTCTAAATGCAAATATATTATGCATGTTTATTTGGCCTCAAGCATCAAAGCACCACAAGAGAAAAGATTGAGAGCAAGGGCATCGACGAACCATCCCTGGGAAGGCCGTTGCACCTCCATCGGCACTAGCAGCACCACCGCCACCACCAGCAGTTGTAGTGGTTGGACTGTCGACATTGGCACCATCCCCCGAGGCTCGAGCCCGTTGTAGGACTCGTGGGCCTAACAGAGGGGCGATGATACCATCATCCACAGATCTACGTCAACGAATATCGTTGAATGGTCTAAAGTACCAAATTTATTTATTATAATTATTAATTAATTAATTACAACTTATGTTGTTATACTTGAGTTCTAGGTTCGAGCATGATGATGTCGCTCATGACATCACTTCCTTTATTAAGAGGTTCTTTCAAGGACTGTTTTGATGATTCTTGTATTAGATAATGTCTATATGGTATTATTCTTGTCTGAAGTCGGGGTGATGCGGTACTGCGTGTTTCCTCGTATGGTGCAACTTTGGCGGGGGACTTGCAAAGATACTATGACACTCAAGTAAGAAGTAATTTTAGGTGGTGTGTATGGAATTGAAATCGAGAGTATGCCTCATGTACGTCGTGTCTGTATATAGTGTAGGATATGGATGTCTCGGGGCGATGATGTCTCCCTCATTATTGCGGGGATATGCTCAGAATGGGTCAAGGTTTTTCTTGGAGATGACGGGCTTATTACTGCTGAATCCCTAGTAAGTAGCATGGAGCCCCCGGGTTAAGTAGCGTTTGACTTGACTCGAGTCTAGTTTATTAGTGTGGGCGCTTCTGGGCCTGATCCGACCGGACCCAAAGTGCTAGTCCAATACACAACCCTCGAGCTTGGTTGGAGTCCGAGGACTTCATGTCGAGCTCTAGTAGTGCGCTGATTTCTAGCCTCGGGTTGACATATGAATATCTATTGTGCTCCTCCCTTAATTAGCCAATTTGCTAGGATGGGGCGCCTTGATACGTGTCAGTTGCCTCGTGGCTCTTCGATTTCTGTAGTTAATATGATGATTGTGATGCGGAAGAGTGCCTCTTCGATTGCTTGTCCAGCTTTTAATTTTGGTAAGAGGGTAATTATGACTTCAACCGTCGATTTTTGAGGCACTCAAGTGCTTGTCGTTGGTAGACGAATGCAACCCCATTAGTGGGGTAGTGGACAATGGCCATTAGAGGAGCGACCTTTCTTGGGTCTAGTAAAGCCTCATGCTTTGGCATGAAGTGGGAGGTGCTGCAAGTTTTCGTTCGTCCGAAAATTAGCCTTGGGCTGGTAGTGAGTAGAGCAAAGGATATTGTGGGTTCGCACCACTGGGCTTATGAGGAAGGTAAGAGGCATGAGGCTGGTTGTGACGATCGAGATGTCTGGTGGATTACGGCGAGTTCACACCGTAGGCATAAGTGGGAGCCTCTTTCGTCCCGAACTAGAGAGGGGTGTTGAGTTGCCTTTCTTTTGCAAGCCCTAGCCTAGGAGTGCTCCCCTAACTTGGTATCTCGACCTCCTCCATTTTGTCAATGACAGTTCTTGGTCTCCTTGGACTAGGTCCGACGGTGACAGAGAGAGAATGGAGTATAACCGATCGGGCTCTCCCTCTTTTAGTGAAATCATAGCTGATAGGACCGCTGTAGCAGTGGAGTGTTTTTCCTTCAATAATTGTTCCTTGTTATATATTTCAGTAACTTGTTTCTCTGTTGTAAACCTCCCTTCTGTCGGTCTGTGAATGTATGTATATCCTGTAGGTTTTGTGAATATATATGCATATTCCTTTCTGTGATGATTCTTTCTTGTGGCTTTTGCACTCTCACTAAGATGGTTGGCCTTCCTTTGGCCTATATCTCAGGCGATGTCGATGTTGTGCGACCGACTGACTTCGCCGGGGTCGATCAAATCATTCTTTGTTTGGATTTGGTCTTGTCGGGTTAGCTATTTTGCAATGTTGGTTGGTCGGCAACCGTCAAGGTTGTGGATGAATTTTTGGGTTGTGATTAAATCTTTGTCAAAAGTAGAGTTAAGCCCAAGGTTACCTTTCTGGCGTTTGTCAATCTTCCTCGAAGTTGTTCAAGTAAGGGAGTAGAGACGTTGGGGCCAAGAGTAGTAGGGTTGGGGCCGAGGACCAGACTCGGTGCTAAATCGAGCTCGCGAGGAGCGCGCTTCGGATCGTTTAGGGGCGGGATCTGGAAATGGCGGCAACTGAGGCTAATGACCAGACTCTTCGTCAAACCGAGCGCGCTTCGGGTTGTTGAGGGCGCTGGGTCCGAAGATGTCATGCCCCAAATTAGGGTCACGTGACCGGCCAGGGTATACGTGCCTATACCCCGCAACCTAACTCATGCACATGCCAACTCACGAGAATAATCAATAACCGAAAGAAATCAACAAGTTTTTTTATTTCAATTAGAAATCAAAACTAAGTTCATCATAAATAATTTGTAGTTGATGAATAAAAATGCGGAAATAGTATATCAAGTCCAGCAAACCAAATACAATAAAATCTGAATAAATAACATAAATGCCCTCAAGGACTACAACTCAACAAGACCAACAAAAGTGCATGACACACTACCAAAGTACTCGACTACGACCCTAACTAGGATTGCTATGAGATCATGCGGCTCCTCTGCCCTCTAGCTGTGTCAAGTGCTCCAGCCCACCTCACCGGTCAGGCTATGCAAAATAAAACAACGACAACGGGTGAGTTCAAAGAACTCAATGAGCGATTCTACCAACCCTCACAAACAAACATCACAAATAAGATGCATAAGGTAAAATTCCTGACTCAAGCAGGAAAAGGTCACAAGGGAGTGACCAGCTAATATGCCATCCGACCACCACCTGTCTGAAGGAAGCCAACACTCAAAAAGTGAAGAACAACATGCCTAAGCCTACCATGCCCTAAGGCAACAACATATACTAGGATAATCGAGAAGGCCCTCCAAAATTATCCTAGAATAAAGAAACTCAGGAGTTATCGGGAAAGGCCCTCCAAACTTGCTCCACGAGACACGTAGGGACATTAATCGAGATTCGTCCATCCGAACTTGCCCCTTTAAGATATCATAGGAGTAATCAGATATGCCCTCTGAGCTTACTCCTTAAAGAAATCACAGGAATAATCGAGAAAGGCCCTTCGAACTTATTTCTTAAAATCACCTCAGGGATAATCGGGTAGGCCCTCCGAACTTATCCCACGAGGCCAAACTGGAACAATGGGATTTGCTCACCCGAACTTGTTCCAATAAATAACATATGAGTAATTATGATTCGCCTATCCAAACTTACCCCTTTAAAATCACCTCGGGAATAATCGGGTAGGCCATTCGAATTTATTCCACGAGGCCAAACTGGAATAATCGGGAAAAGCCCTCCGAACTTGTTTCACAGGTTGGGAATTAGCCATCCAACCTCCCGGGCCTAGCTCGCAATCCGGCTCCTCAACAAGCCTCTCCGCCATTCATAAAATATGGCGCACCATGACCTAAGTCATAACTCTCCTACGGTGTCTTTGGGGTGATCCTATTGGAAAGTGTCACAACACTCCAAAACCCGACCCCAACTCCTAGACCCGTAATGTCATGAACTCGTGTGGTTTTATTTCATGCATACTTTATAAATTGGTTCATAACAGATTATGCTCACCCTTAACCCAATTTTAATTATGTAATTAAAATTTAAATCACCAAGATTAGGATTTTGTTTTAGCTTACTGTTCTGCCATGTACTAATGAATCTAATCCGAATCTAGTCTCCAAAGTGTCCTATGTTTCCAAACTATATTTTCTAGTCAAAACGATAGGTTACACGACTATATTCGCAGAAACACACACACACTACAACAAATAAATTAAAATCAGCACAGATTCGTCATCTCATTATAAAATTTCAGCAACATACAATTTTCAGTATACTATGAAATAAATTTCGAAAATTAACAGAAATTAACCCCTAAATTATCATTAGGAAAAATACTAATCTCAATATTTAATTAATAGAAATCATGCTTTTAATCAAGATTAACAAGAACCCACAACACTTAAATCAAGAAGCAAACATTAAGATTAAGAACCTCCTTCTCAAGAATCCCTAAGGCATCAATATCAAGATCTTAATCCTACCACATGATTTCAACCCAAAAATCCCAGATTTAATTCTAAGCATGCAATCCACAAATCAAGAATCCAAATTAGGAGAATAGATCAAGATTTGCATATCAAGGAAATAAGAAAACTCATTCGGGCTTTTCATCGAACACCTTGAGGGCGACCCCAATTTCTCCCTTTGCCCTAGGGCTGTCGAGCCCCCTAGGGGAGAGATTCGGGTCTTCCCAAGCACAAATTCCGAGAATCACGACAAGAACTCGAATAATAAATCAAGAACAAAGCATAAATACCAAGCCGTCAAGAACGACTTCAAGAATCAGATTAAAATCCCAAAGAGAGAGAGTAAACCACTCACCTTAATTGGAAGAAAGATTAAAGAAGAAATCCCGGACGACGGCCCTCGAATCTGACTTCAAAAGGGTGGTGGCTCGACTCAAGAAAAGGAGACAATGGGGCGGCGGCTCACTCCAAGCTGTCGCCTTGGAGAGAGGGAGAGAGGGGAAGGAGAGGGGCTGGCTTCAGCTAGCTCCTCTCGGCTCGGCTCCAAAGGAAAATAAGGAGGAGAGGAAGAGGAAGGGAAAGCAAGCAGCTCAGCTCAGCTCTGGGTGGCGGTGGCTCTAAGGAGAAAAGGGAAAGGGGGCTGGTGGGCTTGGCTTGGCGGCTGGCTCCCTTTCTCAATTCTTTGGGTGGCTCCAAAAATAGGAGCCACAAGCCATGAGGAGGGTGTTTTATACTCCCTCCTCAACCCTAACCCCTTAAACACCTGAATCCAAAATCCGCATCCACCTTAAGCCAAAACCAAACCCGCTAACCCGATAGACTTAATTAATTTAATTAAACTTATTCTAATAAATCACAAGCAATTAATTAAATACACCCACGTGAACATAATTAATAATTATGCACACACAATATCAAATTAAATAATTTCAACTACCCAAGCCTAAACTTCATAAATTCATATCCTACTTACTCGAGCTCGCAATCTCGCTCCGGACCATGAGTCGACTCGGCTCGACCACGAACTAGTCCGCTAGGCTGGCAAACACACATAAGAGAAAAAATAATAAATTTAAATATCTAGGATATTACAGAAGATGGTGGCGATGGAGGCCGAGGACCATACTTAGCATTAAATCGAACTAACGAGAAGCGTGCTTCAGCTCATTGAGGGCGTTGGACCCGGAGATGGTGGTGATGGAGGCTGAGGACCAGACTCAGTGTTAAATCAAGACCGTGGGGAGAGTGTTTTGGGTCGTTAAGGGCGCTTGGCCCAGAGATGGTGGCGACTAAGGCTGAGGACTAGACTCAGTGTTAAATCGAGCTCGTGAGGAGCGCACTTTGGGTCATTGTACTCATTTAGAGCTGAAGGCAACATTTACGGCCGATGGTCGCGCTTGGGGTCAAGGGATCGTAAAGCAGGACCACGTTTGGGGTCGTGCTCATTTAGAGCAAATCGGTCTCATTTAGAGCCGAAGGCCACATTTAGGGTCGAGGACCAAAGTCGGTGTCGAATCGAGCTCGCGAGGAACGTACTTCAGGTTGTTGAGGGCACTGGGCCTGGAGATGATAGCGATTGAGGCCGAGGATTGTTCTTGGGGTCAAGTCGAGCTCACGGGGAGCGTAATGCAGGACCACGCTTGGGGTTGTTGAGGGCGCTGGACTTGATTGTGGCATCTGAGACCAATGAGTGTAATCGAATTAAAGAACCCTTGAATTAAATGGAGCACAATTTAACACTTTACACATAGGGATGTAATCGAGCTCAAACTCGGCCAAGCTTCGATCTCCATGCTCGAGCTCGTCTCGAGCTACTCAAGCAACTTGAGCTCGTTGGGCTCATTTATTTTTCGAGCTTAAGTGAGCTCGTGAATGAGCTCGATTAATCTCCGCACATGATTGAGCTCTTTGGGCTTGATTCTATCGAGCCCAATTGAGCTCATACTTGAGCTCGAACAATACTAGTTAGGTTTAATCAGCCCAAAGGCTTTTATGCATGGTGTAGCTTATGCCCTGATTAAGCACAACTTGTTGTCGCCTCCAATAGTATGACAGTGAATCAAGCCCTTTTATTGTCCTCTTCAAAACTTGAATATATTCATGCCATTTAAGTTGAATTTGTATATCTTTCACATTTGAATTTGAATAAAATCATAAAAGCTAAATGAAAATAGCTCAATATTACTTATTCTTTGAAACTGGCACCAACTATAGGCGCCAATTTATTTAATTACTTTCAATTAAA
Source organism: Canna indica (assembly GCA_034359265.1). Classification (NCBI taxonomy): domain Eukaryota; kingdom Viridiplantae; phylum Streptophyta; class Magnoliopsida; order Zingiberales; family Cannaceae; genus Canna; species Canna indica. The sequence continues at coordinate 22,874,673 of CP136892.1, forward strand.
AATTAATTAAAATCGGTGTCCCCATGAGGCACTAGTGAAAACAAACACCACACAACCACAAAAACTAGTGTTAGCTAGCGTTGGTTTCTGCAACACACTAAAAGTAAAAATAAGAGAAAATAGAGTAAAAAATCACAAGATTTGTAGAAATTGTTTGTTCTACTCGTGTTTTTAAAATTTGCTTGTAAATGTACAATCTTAACATCTGTTTATGTCATCTACCAAATCGTCAAGCGTCGTCTCAACTTAGCTGGCGTGGAGGAAAATGGCACTTGCATGGCCTGGCGACTTCATACGTGGCCATGAATTCATCTATTATTAAAAAGATATATATATATATATATATATATATTAATAACGGATGAATTCACCTTTTTCTCACTCTCTTCTCTTCTTCCTCCCACCTGTTGCCACCTTTTTCTCATTTCTCCTCCTCCTCCTCCTCCACCGTTGATGGTGGGGCCTGAGGTAAGAGCCCCTATCGGCAAGCACAATGAGCTCCTAAACCCTCAAATCATAGACTGACCCGATCCGCCAGTCGGCAAGTAGGACCTCCTTCCGAGCCCAAACCCACTTCCCACTGTAGTCGCTCATCACCACCATCCACCGCCACTATGTCCATTTGCCCTCCCTGGTAAAGAAACTTGGTGGCTAAATTCCCAGGCCGTCAGCTCTTCTCCTCCACTTTAATGGACAAGTTTCTTGAGCTCGTTGGCCATTCCATGCCTTGCCATGCCGAGATAAGTCGGTCAGCTGAGAACTGTAGTTCCTCCTGTTGAGGTATCTTCTACGAGAAGATGAACCCATCGCCAATTATAAAACCCATCAAGCATCCATATGCCTCCAGCTCCACAACAATCCATGGGGAGAAGAAGCCAAGACAGGATAAGCAACCTCCCCGACCACCTCCTCCAATCCATCCTCTCCCTAAGCCAAGACACCTCCACCACCCTCGACTTCGGCGACGACTTCGGGTCCTCCTAATCCCCCAAGGACTTCGCTGCCACCGCCGCCTGGTATCTGTGTCTCCACGGCGATAAAAAGATGGACAGGCTCCGCTTCCTCTTCACCCCCTTTGATCTCTTCCTAGAGGTGGCAATGGGTCGTGCTTGGGCCGGCCCAAGCCCGACCACTCAAAGGGGAGGCCCAGCCCGGGCCTAAGCCCGCCCCTTCGAACTCAGGCTGGGCTTGAGCCAGGCTCGGGCCAGCTCGAATTATTAAAAATAACATATTAAAGGCCAGCGGTGAGACTCGAATTGCCAACCTTTAGGTTTTTTTATAGTGAACTAACCACCACAACAAGAGTCTATATGTATATATATAATTTTATTAAATAAAGTAGTTACTCAATCCTCAAGCCTACTACAAAAGACCAAGTGCAGACCAGGCTAGGCCTGGGTGGCGCCAGGCCTAGCTTGCGGGTGCAGTAGTATGCCCAATCGGGCCTGATCGGGCCTAGGCTCATGTCGGACTTGGCACGCGTGCCGAGCACGACCCACGTGCCCAAGGGGTGAGCCCAGCCCGCCCCTTGGGCACAGGCGGGCCCGGCCCATTCCCACCTCTATCTCTTCCTCCCCGACATCGACACCCGGATCGCAGTCATGATAAGAAAGGAAGTCAAAGAGCTCGAGCTCGACCAGTCGCAAGGCATTCTCAATTGCGTCGACGGCCACTACATCGACAACAGGCAGTCGTACTTGTTGCCCGAGTCCTTGTTCCACTGCGAGGCATTGACTCACTTGAGCTTGAGTCGCTGCGATTTCGACGACAATGTCAGGTTTGGGAGTTTTGGTCATCTCTTATCTCTTAATCTCAGCCATGTCAATGTTTCAGATGAAATGCTTGAGAGCTTGCTGGCGGATTGCCCGCTCCTGGAGAGCTTGAGCTTGAGGAATTGTCAACAACTCAATGCGATTAGAATCTTGGGCCCTCCTCAGCTCCAGCTTTGTAGGATTAAACTGGCAATGTCGAGGTTCACCACGTGGATGTCTCCGTCTTGGGAATTGAAGGTGAAGAAGAAAAAGGAGGAGGAGGAGGAAGAAGAAGATGATGTGGCAGTAGGTGGGAGAGAGAGAGAGAGAGAGAGAGAGAGAGAGAGAGAGAAGAGAAAAATAGGTGACCCCGATTAACTGTGAGTGAAGAGGAAAAATGACTAGATTGACCTCGTAAAGTGGGAGAAAGTTGAGGGAAAAAATAGGATTTTGTAAAGTGGGAGAAAGTTGAGAGCAAAAAGTTATGGGTGGCAGACCACGTATGAAGCCGTCAAACCAAGCAAGCGTTGTTTTCCTCCATATCAGTTAAGTTGAGACGGCGCTTGACGATTTGGTAGATGACATAAACGGATGTAAAGGTTGTGCATTTATAGGCGAATTTTAAAAAAATGGATAGAATAAAGAATTTCTGCAAATCTTGTGATTATTTAGTCTATTTTCCCTAAATATAATGTCTTGTTTTGTTAGCATTTGTTAGCATTGTAAGTCGAATGGCCTACACTAGAGGGGGGGTGAGTAGTATATTTACTAAAACTTTAGCCTAATTCCAATTTTAATCAATTCTTGATTACTTAGACAAATGACAATTCAATAACAATAGCGGGAGCAATAGATATGGAAATTGAACAAGCACAAGTGTAGCAATACAAACACAAAGATTTATAATGGTTCGGCCCCAATGACTACACCACTACCTAAGCACCCCGCTTAGGATTTCCAAACTTAGCTTTACTAGATTATAATCGTTTCCTTATAATGAGGACCTTTTACCCGAAGAGTCTCCGCTCTCACACCGAACGCACTTCCACACCCGGAAGTCTTCGCCTTCACACCGAGAGCACTCTTCCACCTCAAATCCAAAGGACAACAATCACTAATCCTAGTAAACTAAGCTACACTAGTGGACTTATGCCTCAAACACCAAGGCTACCACCCAATCAAACAAACATAGCAATCTAGGTTTATACAACTTGAAATACAAAGAATAAACCTCAAATATACACAAGTAATTGGAACAATAAACCAAACAAAGTATACTTACCTCCAATACCGAATCCCTAGTCCTCTTGATGCCATGAGAAGATGAATTTTAAAGTTTCAAAGGCGAGATCAAGTGTAAGCATAGAAACTAGGGTTCGTAAGGAAATAGCTCAAGAAAGCTTGGTAGTAAGGAATGCTAAGGGTGTTAAGGGTGTAAGGAATGCTATCTTGGTAGTATATTTAAAGATCCTAATGGTATGGGCTCAAAAAGAGCCATTCAACAAATCTAAAAAGATCTGTTGGCACTTTCGATCGACCGAACACATACGGACAATTTCAGCCAGATTCAGTCGATCTTGGGCTGATCGTAGCTGTCGAGGGTCAGTCGAAATTGCAAGTTTTAGCCTTTTTCAGCCTTTTTAGCTTTTTTTAGCCTTTCGAGATTTTGGGTATCGATTTCGGATTTTGGTGATTTCTTTTACATTGTAAAGAGGATTTTACAAGTATTCTAGAATTCCTAAATCTAAACTCTATCTTCCGATGAATTCTCGAGCGTCAATGATCGTCCTTCCGATTTCTTCAATTTTTTCGATCGTGAATGTCGCGCGCAAATCGATATGAAATTTGTAAATATTTCTTGCTCAAACATTAGTTCCATGTTTGCTATCATCAAAATCGAAATTAAGACCAAGGTTAAAAAAATTTAAGCCAATAATCTCCCCCTTTTTGGTGAAGACAAATATTTTTAATAAAGCACAAAGGATATTAACCATGGGAGTTCTCCCTCTATCAACATGCATGTCTAGATAAATTAACTCCCCCTATCTATATGCATAGTTACCTTAAGGTTTCTCCCTTTATACCTATATTTTCTCCCCTTTCGGCATCAATTAAAAAGGCAAAAAAAAGTCAACCTATAGTCAAAGTTGAGATTCTAAAACTATATTTTTACCATGAAGCATGAAGATCTCAACCAAAGGGATGAAAAACCAAATGTTGAATATGAAACTAAGTCATACATGATAGCATGAAATAATAAATAAACTCTAAGTTTAGAAATCATGTATAAGCTTAAATATTGATATTTTCATGTATCGATCAAAGTATCAAAAATCATTTTAAAAATGATTTTCATCAACAAATGATTAGAACAATAACAAAAATGAATTCAAAACATCATACTTTAAGTCTCATTCGAAAATCCAATGAAAATTCAAAGTATCAAAAAAAATGACCATTTAAGAAGAGTGATATTTTAAATTTCAAAAATCCATATTAAATCATATTTATACTGAAGATGTTTTAAATTTTTATTTCATAAACTAGATTTTTCAAGAAAAATAATATTCAAGAATCAACCAAAAATCAATTTTCTGTATCTTTCTAAAAATCATTGAAATTCAATAGCATTTTGGTAAATAACTGGGATTTGTCAAGACATTTTCAGATTTTATTCAAACTTTCACAATATCAAGATATGGTCATTTAAAACATGTATATCAAGTTTGAAGTGAAAATAATATCATTTGATCAAATTGTCAACGTAGCACGATTCCATTCAAATTAGACATGAAAATATGAAATTGCTAAGTATCGAACTTTGCTATCCTCTCATGTTTTCTCTAACTTAGGCACCTAGGCATCTAATATGAGTGAATCTAAGTATGTGAGTCAAGTTTGAGCTTAAAATGAAATTTCTAAGTCACTTTGTTGACTTAGCTCAAGGGGATACTTCAAGTATACTCTCTTAAATCCCTATCAAATCATATTCTTGATGAACACTTTTGAAACTTTAACCGGAGAAACTAAATTTTTCAAGAAATCTGCAAGTTCAAGAATCAGTAAAAAAATCAAGTTTCTAGAAATTCATAAAATTCTTGAAAGTCTAGTGGTATTTTCGTAAATATCAGGTATTTTTTTAAAAGTTATCAATTTTGATTCAAACTTTTCAAACATGGCTAAATGATCATTTAAGATGCATGTATCAAGTTTGAACTCAAAATGAATTATCTTAGTCCATTTTTCAACCTATCTCGATTCCAACCAAAAACTCATTTTTAAGTTATCACTCAAGTTATCAAAATCATTTTTACAAATGATTTCACTCAACTAATAGTGAGAACGATATTAGAAATAAAATAAAAATAGTTTACACAAACTTTTGTTTGAAGTTTTCGACAAAAAAACAAAGTATCGAAAAATTTCCATTTCAAGAGAATGATTCTTTGCATTTCTGAAATCTAACTTCAAAATTCTATTATAAATCAGATTCTTGATGAAAAGTTTTGAAATTTTTACACAACAAACTAGCTTTTTCAATGAATGTTCAACTTCAAGAATCATCTTAAAATAAATTGTGTACATTTTTCTAAAATTCATTGAAGGTATTGTTTGAAGGTTTAGTTATAATCAATTACTTTACCATATCATAAGACATCAAATTCTTTTTGAAAATTTGAGTCAAGATTCAAGAATCAATCAAGATTCCACGGAATCATGAATCACTCAAAAAGGATTTGTCTATAATTTTCTAAAAATGCTTGAGTAAAGGTCTATCAAACTTGTATAATCAAGCTTATTAACCTAAAGATGACCAAATATCATTTCATCATTTTACTCATGAATTTCTAAACTTAAACACATAGAAACCTATCATGAGTAAAACTAAACATGTTTCTTAAGTATGGATAGAAAATGAGACCTCTAAGTCAATTTATTGACTTGGGTCAACTTTGTTCAATAGAGGTTAACATGAATTGACCTCAATGACATTTTATCCATAATCATAGAAAATTTCAACTCTGATAGCCTAGAAACATGTCATATGTATACCTAAACATGTTTGTAAAGTTTGGACTTAAAATAAAATATTCAAGTCGATTTGTTGACTTAGGTCAAATCTTTCCTAGTTTAAGTTTCCTAAAGTGATATAGTCATCACTTTGTTTATCTACCCATGATTTTTTTATTTTAACCGCATAAAAACAAATAATGAGCTAACCTAAACATGTTGGTCAAATTTCAAACTAAAATGAAGTCTCTAAGATGAAATTTTAACCTACTGCAAGTTTCATTCAATCAAGATATCATGAAATTATCTAAGTTATAAAAAAAAATCCTACCTATGAAATTTTAAACATTTATCATGCACAATCAATCATGAGCATAGAGAAATCATTCAAGCATTATATTTTAGGTAATTAAACTAGATTTTAATAAAAGTCAAGATTATACCTCATTCAAGATAGATTTTACCAAACTTGTCAACTTTTTCCTGATTTTCTTTAGCCCTCCAATTTACTTTTTCTCAACTTGCAAGTAGTCTGCATTAGTATTTTAAGAAAACTATAGCTACTAGCAAGCAATCCAAACCAAATAGCAAAGAAAGGTATCAAGTATCATTTTCAAAGTCCACATTGCTGAATAGTTTGAAATTCATTTCAAAAGGAATCTAAAACGAATCGAGAGATCTCAAAATATAAAGTATTTGAAAATTAGATCTTCAACTCTCCCTATTGGTTGAAAATCGAAAGACCACAATTAGCCTATGATTTATAACCGCAAGGTTGCATGAGCCTGTTATAGGCTACATAGGTATCCAAGGAGATCGAAAATCAAAAATAAAAATCATTTTCATAGAAGCATATCGAGAGCGAGAAAATCAACCAATTCAAGCAAGCATCATGAACTCTAACTATTAATGGATCAATTCAAGTTGAGAGATGATACCAAGACTTTTAGATGCACACTTTCATTACCATAGGCATCTTGGTGAAACCATGTAAGGATCATTCATCCAATTCTTGGCCAACTTCAACACATCACTTTCTTTTATCCTTGTGTGGTAGCTCCTCCTACAAATGAGCATGAAGCTGTTGGCTCAAGGTTTTCAACCTTGGTCTTAATCTCAGTTTTGATGATAACAAACATAGAACTAATATTTCATTGAGAAATCTTTCAGGTTCCAAGTCGGTTAGCGCTCGACGTCCCCAATCGAAAAAATCAGAGAAATCGGAGAAATCGGCAAGGACGCTCGTCGTCGCTCGGAATTCTTCGGGAAGATAGAGTTTAGGTTTAGGGTGTCTAGATAAATTGTAAATCCTCATGATGATGCTAATAAACCCAAAAAACCAATCCCGAACCCCAAAATATGAAAACCCGAAAAACCGCCCTGAAATTCACTAAGCCTAGGGAGCTCCTTGGAGGGCTATATGACCTAGATATTAAGTCAATTCCTTGATTCTCCATGTGACTCACACTGGGATGCAGCTGTTCAGGTACTCAAATACATCAAAGGAGCTCCAGGAAGAGGATTACTCTATGAGGATAAAGGCCATATGGAGATATGTGGTTATACATATGATGATTGGGCAGGTTCTCCCTTAGATAGGCACTCCACCTTAGGATATTGTGTTTTGTTTGGAGATAATATGATATCTTGGAAAAGTAAGAAGCAATCTGTGGTCGCTAGGTCAAGTGCTGAAGCTGAATATCTAGCAATGGCAGTTGCAACGTGTGAACTCATATGGCTAAAACAATTGCTAAAGGAGCTAGGTGTTTTTAAAGGGCAATCTATGAAACTTGTGTGTGATAATCAAGCAACCTTGCATATAGCTTCAAATCCAATATCCCATGAAAGAACAAAACATATTGAGATTGGTTGCCACTTTGTGAGAGAGAAGATTCTGTCTGGAGAAATTTCCACAGCGTTTGTCAATTCCAATGAACAATTTGCGTATGTTTTTACTAAATTCCTTCGAGGTCCTCGGATTAACTATATTTGTAACAAGCTTTGTGTATACGACATATATGCACCAACTTGAGGGGGAGTGTTGGAATATTGGAACTAGCAGTCATAATTAATGAGGTGCATGTATTGGAATATTAGAACTAGCAGTCATTAATGAGATACATGTATCAAGATAGTGACATAGGAAATAGCCTAAACTCATTATTATAGTCTTTTAAATAGGAGTAGTAATTAAGATGAATCATGTATATATATCTCCTCTATGTTGATTGGAAAATCAATCAAGAAATTCCAGTCACACATTTTGTCTCTTCTTTTTTCAAGTAAATGTATTGAGCTCTTCGGTTTTGGCATAATCAAATAAAACATTCAAAGTGACCCAAACATCAAAAGCCGATTTGCAATGCATGGCCTTTTCGAAAATATCATTTTCCAAATAACAATATATGCAATTCATGGTTTTAGCATTTAAGTGAAACATATCATTTTGTTCTTGGGTAAATGCAAGTACATTTTCTACCTTAGGTTTGATATATTAGGTTTTCAATATTTCATAAACCCCTAAACCTTGAGTCTTTAGAAAGATATATATCCTAGATTTCCATAGACCAAAGTAAGAGCTATCGAACCTAGGAGGTGTAGTTACCGACTCTAGCGTCATTCTCGGATCGAGACGAAGTGTAGAAGAGATGGTGAAATCTCAAGCTATGACCCGCTCTGATACCAAATGTTAGTTGAATGACCAACACTAGAGGGGGGTGAATAGTGTGTTTACTAAAACTTTAGCCTAATTCCAATTTTATCAATTCTTAATTACTTAGGCAAATGACAATTCAATAACAATAGCGGAAGCAATAGATATGGAAATTGAACAAGCACAAGTGTAGCAATGCAAACCCAACGATTTATAGTAGTTCGACTCTAATGCCTACTCCACTACCTAAGCACCCCACTTAGGATTTCCAAACTTAGCTTTACTAAAGTATAATTGTTTCCTTACAATGAGGACCTTTTACCCGAAGAGTCTCCGCTCTCACACCGAAGGCACTTGCACATCTAGAAGTCTCTGCCTTCACACTGAGAGCACTCTTCCACCTCAAACCCAAGGTGTAGAAACCTAGATTTATACAACTTGAAATACAAAGAATAAACCTCAAAAATACAAAATTAATTGGAGCAATAAACCAAACAAAACTTAGCTCCAATACTGAATCTCTACTCCTCTTGATGCATTGAGAAGATGAATCTTAAAGTTTCAAAGGCGAGATCAAGGTGTAAGCATAGAAACTAGGGTTTGTAAAGAAATAGCTCAAGAAAGCTTGGAAATATTCTTAGAATGGCTCAATGAAATGTTAAGAAATACTATCTTGGGAGTATATATAAAGATCCCAAGGATAGGAGCTCAAAAAGAGCCACTCAACAAATCTAAAAATATCTGTTGACACTTTCGGTCGACCGCGGGGCAACTCTCGGTTGATCGAGGGTTGGTCGAGGGTCGACCGAACACATACTGACAATTTTAGCCAGATTCAGTCGATCTTGGGCTGATCCAAGGCAGCTGCTGAGGGTCAGCCAAAATTGCAAGTTTTTGCATTTATTAGCCTTTTTAGCTTTTTTTCAACTTTTTTAGATTTTTTTAGCTTTTTTCCGCCTTTCGTGGTTTTGGGTGTCGATTTTAGATTTTGGTGGTTTCTTTTGCATCGTAAAGAGGATTTTACAAGTCTTCTAGAATCTCTAAAGTTAAACTCTATCTTCCGATGAATTCCCAAATGTCAACGACCATCCTTCCGATTTCTCCTATTTTTCTGATCGCGGACGTTGCGTGCAAACCGATATGGAACCTGAAAATATTTTTTGCTCAAGCATTAGTTCTATGTTTGTTATCATCAAAACCGAGATTAAGACCAAGGTTGAAAACCTTAAATATTTTACAGAATCCAAATTTTAGATGCATTGTTATGGATATTGACTTGTGGTTATGGTATCGTAGACTATGACTTGGTAGTATGAGACTCATTCAAGAGATTTATAAAGGGGACTTGTTAAAGGTATTCCACAAATTTAAATTTGAAAATGATAGGCTTTGTGATGCATGCCAATATGAAAAACAAATTAAATCATCTTTTCGTAGTATTAACCAAGTTACCATTCAAGAGCACTAGAACTTGTTCACATGGATCTCTTTGGTCCTTGTGATGTTGGTAGTCTCGGTGGTAAGCCTTGTATTAATGTTTTGGTTAATGATTTTCACATAATAAGTGTGTTTTCTCTTTGGATAAAAGGAGTGAAACTTTTGATTTCTTTGAGAACTTTACAAAAAGAGTCGTGATTGAAAAGATAATATCTATTTTGAAAATTAGAATTGACGATGGCTGATGGCTGCAAATTAATTTGAGAATGAATTTTTTTAAAAGTTTTGTGAAGATTTTGGAATTGAACATACTTTTCTTCCCTTAATACCCCTCAACAAAATGAGATGATTGAGAGGAAGAATAGGACTTTACAAGAAATATCTAGGACCGTGTTATGTGAAAATAATTTACTAATAAATGCATATATGTTTACTATGAATGATGTAGACCAAGTGCTAAAATATGAATAATGTCTTTCCTTTCGTGGTTGAAGAAGAAACACCCTAATCTTGTAAGAGCCATTGCTATGAAGATTGCATGCATACATACATTGGCATAAGATCGACAATGATATATTATTTCTTAAACAAACTATGAAATAAGTAAATGAAATTTATCAAAATGAAGGCCAATATTTTAGATATCATAGATAAATATATATATACATGTGGTTTATGTAAAAGAAATACATGAACTTCCTATTCTTGATCACTATATTAAATACGACACTTTTAGCAAAAATTAAAATTACAAATTATTTTAAGATAGTTCTTGTAAAATATGATTAGCAATGATATGATGTGCGGCCTCAGTGAGATGTACAGAATCCCAACTCACGTATCTTGATGAATCATTGCACCACACGTACATTGGTTTGAGGCATGATTCCAAAGGTGTTTCAAAACCTGCATTCAATAAAATCATATATAAAGGTCTTATCAAAATAGTATATAAATAGCACAAGATTTGAGTGATGCATTGATGATCAACAAATTGATGTTAGATTAATTTTTATATAAGATAATTTGGGACATTGTGATTACCAAATTTCTCGGGAGATTGAAACAAAGGCATCATAATTTCGTAGTAATTTGCAAATAAAATTTTGGCATCCGGATGATCATTCCGTAGCTTATCAAGCTCTTGCCATAGTAGAAAATTGTGATATCTTGCAAATTTATTAACCTTGTTGTTGCACCCTGTTTTGAGATCTCTTACTCCATTTATATTTTCGGGGTAAAAGTGAAAATTGTAGAAGGGCACACAACCCATTGGATACATTCCCGTGACCATTATAGTCTTTGCTCCGGTTTTGATCAAATCCTATTGAGGAATCAAAATTAATGAGCATTACTATAATCTTTCAACTACAATATGAGAGAAACATATAATGAACTTAAGTTAGTTAAGTAAATTAGTTAATTAAACATATCAAGATGTGTCATTCAAAATCATACATAGATAACTTATAGGAAGTACATACTTTAATTATCAAACTAACTTCTCGCACAACATTGGAGACATAAGGTCGTAGACGATCAATGTCTTTGGTGTTGTTCATGCTTGATTGCATGTGAAAGTAGTCATTCAACCCCATCTCACCGATTAAGAATAGGGTTTGGTTGCTTAAGATGTTGGCTTCTCATAGAGATATCAAAATAAAAAGATATATGTATGGGTTAATATTAGCATAATTAATTAGCAACATAAAATTAAAAATTCAAATAAAGAAAATGACTCAAGGTAGATAAAATAATAAATTATCAATTGGCATGAATTATACCATTAGACGATGTCATCCCAGGTAAGAACTCATGGAACCACTGAAGTTGAGTTGTCAATGAGTAATCATCTGATGGAGCATTGAAGCCTAAATGTCTAAACAAGTCATTGTTCATTGCCAATGCTCCACCGACAGCAAAGTTGACGCCGTGCTTAAAACTCTTGTTGTTTCTTTGTGGAAGGAATGCAGACACAAATGGCAAACCAAGCTTTTGTGCTATATATTTATTTAATCTAATCAATATACATGCATCAATTATAAATTCAACAAAAAGGAGAGACGGGGGAAAGAGAGCAACAAACCGATAAAATCAATGACGAGTCTTCCATCTGTCATTCGACCACTTGGTCGATGAAAGTAAGTTCGACCATGTGGAAGGCTAAGAAACTCAGGACGCATTAAGTAGTTAAAGTTTCCATTATCAGTGAGAGAGTCGCCGAAGCTAATGATCATTGAGTAGCGGCCAACTAATCCAACATCGTTGGTCGACGTGGTATTGAAGCACATTGCTATGTTGTTAACGAAGAAGAAGACGAGGAGGATGATAGCAACCGTAGACAATACCATGGTTGGTGGCAGGGATAAATTTACTTAGTTAATTTGTCTAGACCAATCAGTAAGATGATTAATTGGTCAATTTCATTTATTGATCACCCTAAATTCAGTATGAGCATATATAGCTTAACTTGCAACTAAATAGGTGAACAATTATGAGAATTTTATTCTCGACCAATCAACATTTTACCTTGTGAGCAAATCTGAGTTGGTGTCTTGTACGCTAAGGCCAACTAATTATGTTAATTCATTCATTCATTCATTCATTCATTAACTTATGTAATTGTTATATACACTTGATAAAAATTATGTAAATTTTATGTTTTTCTTAGATCTATCTGTTCTTGCCTGAGGGTCGGAGTACTCTGGTATGGTTCGGTGCCTCTCCTTGTCTAGTTCAACGCCGACGCGGGGGGGAGGGGGGACCGGTAAAAGACACCTCTACTCTCAAGTTCGGAGGAATTGGAACTTATGGTTACCTGAGGCGTGCCATGTCTGTATTTATTACAGGCGGAGGTGATGACGCCACCTAAAAATCTCATGGGGATATTGCCCAGAATGGGTCGAGACTGATCCCGGAGATGACGGGCATGTAATGGTGTATTTCACCTGATAAGGTAGGATGCTGATATCCTAGCTTGTATGGTTGTGTGGGGTCCCCAGGTAAAGCCACCTGGTCTGGCTCGGATCTGGTTCAGGGGCGTGGCTAGGTGGAGCCGCTTGGTTTGACTCGAGGCAAGTAGTGGGATGCTACTGGGTCTAATTCGATCGGGCCCAATAGTCATAGTCCAGTCTATTATCATTGTGCTCAATTATGCAACAAATAATTAAGGAGTCAGAGGAACCCTAGAATTAAATGGAGCACAATTTAATACTTTACATGCAGGGTGTAACCGAGCTCAAACTCGATCGATCTTCGATCTCCAAGCCCGAGCTCATTTCAAGATATACTCAAGCAACTCGAGCTAGTTGGGCTCATTTATTTTTTCGAGCTTTAGTGAGCTCGACTAAGCTACACTCATGATCGAGCTCTTTGGGCTCGAATTCTATCAAGCCCAATTGAGCTCGAACAATAATAGTTAGGTCAAATCAGCCCAGAGGCTTTTATGCTTGGTGGAGATTTTGCCCAGATTAAGCACAACTTGTTGTCACCTCCCGTAATATGACAATGAATCAAGCCCTTTTATTGTCCTCTTCCAAAGTTAAATCTATTCACTCCATTTAAGTTGAATTTGTATATCTTCCACTTTTTTTTTTCAAAAAGGAAATCTGTATTAGGCTATTAGCATGTAGAAAGAGATCGTGATACAAAATATCGTCCAGCTCGGGAGGTTTGCAGGAACTCCAACAAATGGGTTCCTTAAGCTCCCTTGCTCTATTTGCTGCCCAATGGGCTATTTTGTGCTATATCTAGAGACATATAAAAATTTTACATGATTGAAACTATTACAACAGCTCATAATATCTTGAAACAACGAACCCAAGCTCCAAGGTGGCTGAGTGTTGGAATTGATTGAGTCGATTAACTGCTTACAATCTGATTCGATAATGAAGTGGTTCATATTCCTGCCAACAGCATATGAAACAGCATGAAAGATAGCCATGGCCTTAGAGTAAATAGGCGAAATATAACTAAAGTAATAACTGGAAGCTAAGATACACTCGTCTTTAGAATCCCTTATAATAATCGCAGCACCTCCTTCATTATCCAAATAGGATCCATCACAGTTAAACTTATGCCAATTAACTGGAGGGGGGGGGGGTCCAATCACAACCATTAGAGTTCGAATACAATATGCCCTAAGGAGTGTAAGTATCTGAGAATTGTCTTGTAAAAGCCAAAATACGAGTCATTGCCACCCTAATAGTAGGCCTCTCATTCTCATGCAAAATAGAATTTCTAAAATACCAGATAAACCAAATGGCATTGGCAACAATGGCCTTGGACTCCGAAGTTAAGTTTAACCCAAAATTCCTCAAGAACCAACTACCATAATGCCAGTTTCTTCTACATGGAAAATCCAATTTTAGAAAATAGCTAAAAGCAGACTAGATTTCCGAGGCAAATTCACATTGAAAGAATAGATGATGAAGAGAATCAACAGCAAAGTTACAAACAATACAAGTATCATTTGCAAAAATACCAAAAGAAAACAGCCAAGTTTTCAAAGGAAGCTTTTCATGAAAAGATTTCCTGGTAAAAAGTTTAACTTTTGAAGAAGTTTTTAATTTCCAAATCTGAGATCACACTGGATTTAAACCTGTAGAGAGGCAATCAAAGCATTTTAAAAATCTATAAGCAGATGATGAAGAGGCAATACTATTTTTATCTAGCATCCAAATTACCCTATCCTCATTAGGCTGTATAGGCAATCATATGCTTGTGATTTTTCCCCAAAGAGCACTGCCACACATAGTAAGACCAATAATAAAAGAAGACCAGTTATGATCATGTAATAAGTTATGCACAAGAGAATTCATATTAACAAGATTAATATTTAAAAAGGTAGGTTTGATAGCAATCGACATATCAAATAATCATGAATCATTAAGGAAGGAAACATTACTGCCATTAACAATAAGAGATTTAAAACCAAAGTTTAAATTATCAAAAGCAAAAGACATAAGCTTCCATGCAAAGGCCTATTACTGTTCAAAGGCCTATTATTTTTTACTAACTTAACCCATAAAGAGGGAGAGTTATTCAAATAGCTACCAAGCCTCTTTACTTGCAAAGAGATGAATTTAATTCTGAGATCTTGGATACCAAGCCCTCCATGATCCTTAGGCAAAGTAAGGATATCCCAGCAAATAAGATGTAAGCCTTTCTTATCAGGAGAATTATTCCAAAGAAAATTTCTAATCCTCCTTTCTATTTCTTTACAAAGAGCAGAGTTAATCCAAGGTAACAACTATAGTATGAACATGAATAAAATTTAAAACAAATTTAATAAGAATCAACTTACCAGCTTGAAAGAGCATGTTGGCTTTCCAATTACATAATCTAGAGTCAATATGAGTAAGCAAATGCTCATGGATTTTAAGAGAGGTCTCCTAGGGGAGAGCATAACACCAAAGTATTTAAAGGGGAATGAACCCATTTTCATACTCAGGTTGCTACAAATGTTATTTCTAGCTAAGGAAGACAAATGCTTAGGGAAGTAAATCTCGAATTTACTAAAGTTGACTTTTTGACCAGTTAATTTCTCATACTTGTTAAAAATGTCTTTAACAAAACTAATGCTCTTATGATTAGCCTTAAGAATGAGAATAATATCATCGGCAAACATTAAATGAGATATCGAAAAATCATTCAATTTAAATGGAGTGTAATTACCCAAAGCAACAGAATCATTAATTAGATTAGTTAATACTTGAGCAACTAAAATATATAGAAAGGGGGATTAGGGGTCCCCCTGCCTAATTCCTCTATTCGAGGAAAAAAGTTGGAAAATTGGGAGTTAATCAAGCAAGCAAAATTGGGATTAGCAATACAAAATGGATCCAAGCAATAAACTGATTAGAAAACTGATAGAGATTAAGCACTTTAAAAATAACATCCCTATTTAGAAGGTCAAAGGCCTTCTAAGATCAATCTTGATAATAATGTAAGGTTGCCTACTTTTATTGTAATAGAAAGAGTGAATAAGCTCTTACACAATCAAAATATTATCTTGAATAAGTCTATTTTTTACAAAAGCAGACTGCTCATGACTAACAAGTAAGGGTAAACAAATTTTTAATCTATTTGCAAGTAATTTAGCAATAATATAGTAAGAAATATTACAAAGAGATATAGGTCGAAAATCTTTAACTATGCAAGGATGCTTAACTTTAGGAATAAAAGATAACATTGTTTGATTCCAATCCTTAGGTAAGCAAGAGGAATGAAAAAATCTATTTAGCTCATTCATAAAAGTGCTAGAAATAATATTCCAGTAGGTTTTATAAAATTTCACAGTGGAACTATCATGCCTCGAGGTTTTACCATTACCTAAAGAGTTTATAGTATTCTTAAACTCAAGCTCGGAGAACTCAGCAGTCAAATTATCAAACAAGTAAACAGGAACATGAGGAAGATTAGGCCAAACAATAGAAGAACCTAAAATAGGATAAGAACCATTCCAGAGATTATTATAATGAGTAACAAATTCATTCAGAATACTATTTTGATCAGAGATAGATTCAAGCTGAGAATTTTTAATAAAGCTAATATGATTAAGTATCCTATGCATAGTTACAATGCGATGATAATATGCAATGTTTTTATCCTCATCCTTAATCCATAAAGTCTTAGATTTTGATCACCATTTAATACACAATTACTTTTGAAGGGAAATTTGTTTATTATAGAGGGATCTAAGTCTATAATTGATATTAGAAGGGGCGTTAGGCAAGTGCTCAATAGCTTCAAGGGTGGCAATATCATCAGAGGTATTTTTTAGCAAAGTTTCAATATTAGCAAGAGAAAATTTATTCCAATTAACAAGAACAGTTCTAGTAAAAGCAAGCTTAGAAGAGAAAATAGAATTACAGTTTGCATTCACAGGTTTATCCCAAGCTTGACTAATAATATTCCTATTATTAGCATAGTCAGTCCAAAAATTTTGAAAATGAAAGAGTTTACTTCTATTTTGTTTTTCAGAAGGGATATCAAACAAAAGGGGTCGGTGATCAAAAGTAACCCTAGCTAGGTGTTTAACAGTAGAGTTTCCAAAGTAGTGCAACCAAGAAGCATTAGCAAAAATTATGTCAAGCCTAATAAAAATTTTAGTAGAACCTTGCCTATTGTTTGTCCAAGTGAACTTACATCCAGAAAACCCTAAATCAATCAAGCCACTATGATTAATAAAAGAATTGAAATCAACAACAAATTTATTTAAAGTAAATGGAAGACCTCCATTCTTATCCTCGGGGCTCAAAATTGAGTTGAAATCACCCATTATCACCCAGGGATAAAAAGAGAGATTAAGCATATTAAGAGAGCTCCACAAATTAGCTCTAATATAGGGATTAGTACTAGCATAAACCACATACATAAGGAATGGTTCACAGTTATCAAATTGCAGCACAATGTGAATTACTTGAGGAAGAATAGAAATAACACTAGCATTAACAAAAGAGACATTCCAAGCAATTAAAATACCACCAGAGGCACCATTACTTGCTTGAATAGCACAATTCCAATTTCTACCAAATGTTCTAACCAATTTATTAGAGCAATCAAAATCTATATGGGTTTCCTGAAGAGAAATAATACTTACTTTAGAAGATCTAATATGTAAAGATAAAAAAAAATCTCTCACAGGCTTTCCTCCAAGCACCCCTAGTATTCCAATTAAGGATTTTCATTTAAAACAGAAAAAGAATTGAGGGACTCAATGTCTTTCAAAGCATCTGAAGATTCACTGGAAGCAGCAATTGAGGGTATAAGGTGCTTATATTTTTTGGATTTAATTTGACCCTCATGGAGAGCAATTTTGTTAAGGGGAGATTTCATGAGCTTAGAAATCTTTTTCCTAGAAGTTCTGTTAGAGATAGAAGGAGAAGGAGCAGCCACCGAAGAATTAAAGACATTAGCTATTTCACCAGCAAAGTCTTCGAGGGATTTAGAGGGAAAAACATTGAAAGAACAATCTCTATTGCCAACATCAATGTTCATACCAGAAAGAGGAGAAGCATCAATGTTGATATGCACAGGGATAATAGGCTCCAAATCAGGGGAAGGGTTTAGTTGAGGACTTTGGGAACTAGTAGGGGTAGAGGGTTTAGGAACACTATTTATGGGAACTTTGCTATAAAAGGAATGATGCTTGGAGGAAGACTGAGCGACCGAGAGGAAGGAGCACTATTATCTTTATCCTTAGAGGCTCTCCATGCAGAACTCCCCTTACCACCCTCAACAGGGTTCTGATTAACCCGAGCACGATCTATCCCTTGCTCAAAGGAATGGACCACGCTTCTAGGGTTCCGACGACGATTAGGTCGGCATTGAACCTGTATCTAGGGGCCACAGGAAGGTTCCGGCATAGAGGGATCCTTTGAAGAAGAGTCAAAGTCCATAGCCCCACTTTTAGCCGCATTCGGGACAGCATTCAAATCGAGTTCAGAAGGCGAAATCACCGGATCAATAGAAACAGAAACATTTTTAATTTTTTCAAGAACCGGGCAAGAAGCCTGGTTATGGCCTATAACACCACATTGAAAGCAAATCACAAGAATATTCTCATAAATCACAGGCCGAAAGAATTCAAATTCTTCACCAAAAAGCCAAACACCTTGATGAGCAAGCTTGCATAAGTCAATTTCTACACAGACGCAAATATAGCGACCGCGTTCAAAAGAAAACGAACGTTCATCGATTCGAATAAATTTTCCAAAGTGCCCAACAATTAGGGCAATAGAAGTCGGATTCTAAAACTCGAGAGGTAAAGATTGGAGACGAATCCATATCAGAGAAATCGTGAAGCATTCATCCCATGGACGAAATAGGGTTTCCAGGGAGTAAGGCGAAGAATGTCACCCCTAAGCGTCCACGGGCCACCAACAAGAATGTAGGAAGCTAAATCGATCGAATCAAATCGAACAATAAAATAATTTTCATAAAGATCTAATACATTTTGAAAGCCATTCTGAGACCAAGCACGAGCTGCCCACCGGCGAATAAAATCTAAAGGAGGAGGTTTGCCAAGGAATTTTCCAATAAGCGAACGTTCCCAGGGTTGAGGCCATGCATAAGTTTGCTCCGGGGAGAAGACGATCTTCTCGGATGTAGAGAATTGGATTTTGGACAGGGAATCGACGGAAGCCCTAATTTCAAAATTAGGGTTTTCGCCCTTCAAAATTTGCGCCCAAGAGAGAGGGGGCCGAGGAAGATTCGAAACAGGACCTTTATCAAGGAAAGAATTCCAAGTAGCTACAGGGGGAGACAGGGCTGATGACTTCGGCGGTGAAGAAGGGGCGGAAGAATGGGCAAGTGAGCATCGGAGAGAGTCGGGGCGAAGGAGCACTGACCTACGGGGGGGAGATCGCGGGCAGGCAGGCAGGCCGTCAACGAGGACGAATGAGGGCTGAAAACCCTAAGGATTGCCATCGCCAAAAAATATATCTTCCACATTTGAATTTGAATACAATCTATAAAAGCTAAAGGAAAATAGCTCATTAATTATTCTTTGAAATTGGCACCAATGATAGGTCCTAAGATTTTTAATTATTTTCAATTAAAACTTAATTAAAATCGGTGTCCGAAGGAGGCACTAGCGAAAACCATTAAAATCAGTGTTAGTGTTGGTTTCTAC
Source organism: Canna indica (assembly GCA_034359265.1). NCBI lineage: Eukaryota > Viridiplantae > Streptophyta > Magnoliopsida > Zingiberales > Cannaceae > Canna > Canna indica. The sequence continues at coordinate 22,894,162 of CP136892.1, forward strand.
AACACATTAAAAGCAAAAAAATGCCTCCTGCTATAGTAATGTCTATAATTTTTTTGATCGATTATTTTATAAATAGGATGAAAACAAAATTATAAATAAATTTGGAGAATTTGAGTAAGATGAAAATACTTTTCTTAAAATAATTTTATTTTGTATAATTTTTAAAAAAAAATACTGATATAGAATTAAATAATCAACTCGTGTACCCATTTTAAAGAAATATCTTGGTACCGATGTACCATCTCGAGTATGTAGGCGCCCGGAACCCAAATTGAATTGGATACAAAATCAACCTCACTAAATCAGGCACGTGATTTAGTGATCGGAACAAAAGTTTGATTTTCGAATTGAAATATAAAATTAAAATTAATAATTCTTCAAAAAAGCCATGCATTTTTCATACTAGTGTTTATTTTACTGAAATGAAGTATTAAGGAGTGAGTGAACATGCAGCTTGTATCAATAAAATTACACAACATTATATAATAATTCATATTAAAACATAGCTAGCCATTAAATGATTAATTAATTTCTACTTCTTCCAACAAAAAAACAACCGTGCGTCTTCTTCTTCTTCTTCTCTCCAAGTCAATCGATCTATTCCGACATCAGGAGCTGCATCAGCAGGTCATTCCACGTGTCGATCGGCCCCGGCAAGCACCAGTGCAAGCAGTCCTGCACATTCTTCCTCTTCCGCTCCGACGACCAGTACTTGCTCCCGTGCCCGTCCGCCCTCAGCAATGCGACCGGGTACAAGTCCAGAAACTTGAGGTTATCCAGCGGCCGCCCTTCGAAGCCGCTGTCCAACTCCTCCATCTCCGCCCCGCGCATCTTCCAGTCCATCTCGACGCCGCTGTACTCCCCCGGCTTGTAGGGCACGATCCGGTTGCACACGCCGCCGCTGTTATAATCGCCCGATTCGAAGTGCTTCGAGGTCCACGACCGGTAGATGACGGTGGGCTTGTGCAGCGAGGCGCCCACGAAATTGAGGAACAAGCGGAGCACTCGCCTGTAGACTTCCTCGACCTTGAAGACGGTGAGGTTGTAGCCTTCGCAGTTGTAGCAGCCGGTGACGAGCTCGCGCTCCTTGACGAGCATGGTCATGGGGCGGGTGAACCAGTGGCCGACGGAGACGACGACGTAGTCCAAGGAGGAGTAGAGGGCGGCCCAGGAGGGGTCAAGGGTGTCGATGGAGATCTGATCGACGGCAGTGGTGCCGGGGTCAGGAGGGGCGTCGGAGTATTGGGAGGCGACGAGGAATGGGCTCCAAATCTGCAAGACGGTGATGTTGTAGGAGGGGAGGCGGAAGAAGCTCGTTTTCCATGCCTCGTCGTGGTAGAAGTCAACGGCTAAGTCTTCCTGAGGCATTTAGAATTTTGCATTAATTAATCATTTGCTCAGCAATTTAATTGACTTTTATGTTAAAAATTCATATTAGTAGCATTATTATTTATTCGATATATTTTTAATAATAAATTTAATATTATTATTAGAACTTTTTGTTTAGTTGAATTCTTTCACAATTTTAATAAAATTTTAAAAAACAAACCTTCTAAAAGTAAACATGAAATTTGATTAGAAATTTGATTAGAAATTTGGGTTGATGGACCATAAATGTATCATACAATTTTTGATTTATAGGAAACATTAACTCAAATGCATGCAATGGTGCAAATTATCTTAGGAGCTATGCATATTTACTTCTTAAAATATGAAAATTATATATTTACCACTGAAAAAATACAATACTTCATATATACCCCTGAAAATATATAAATCTAGAATAAATTATGTCATTGTTATCATCTGTTACATAAGTTAAAGTTAATTATATTTTTTAGAAATAAAAATAAAACATTGCCTTACTAAGTTAACACATTAGCTCCGAAATAAATATAGTGACTAAAATAAGGATTAGAGATTGTATATTTGTATTTATGTTTAGGATTAGGGTTACATTACAACGCAACAAATGTGAATTATAACAAATCATAAATGGGTTGACAAGATTAATAAAGAAAAATAATTCCATTTAGTGTGTTTATGACAATTTTTATTAGCCTTACCTAAGAATTATTATTTTAAAAAATAAAAATAGTATCAAATAGGAAGGATATGATTACACAAATACAAACATATCACTACAACAAAGTCCCGTGTTAATGTCGGAAAAAATTTGACGCCAGCTAATATCGTCAAAATGTAAAAACGGGTAAAACTTATAACGTACATACATTTCGGTGCCTGTTGTAGGCGTCAAAATGTATGTACGACATTTTGCCACTAGGATCGACACGAAAACTTATCGGCGCCTTTGGCGCTGGTATCTGTGCTGGCATGGGTAGCGAACACGCGCGAGGATACGTTGGCGCGTAAGCTTGCACTTGTGTACGCCCGCGTGGGTAAGCAGGCGTGTGGGCGCCCGCGTGGGTAAGCAGGCGTGTGGGCGCCCGCGCGGGTAAGTAGGCATGTGAACCTGCACCAACTAGGTGCACTCATTGATGGACGCGCTCGCCCAGGCAGGAGGCGGGAAATCTCCCGCCGATGCAATATTTTTTTATTTATTTTACTTCTATATATACTTTTATCTTTCTCCATTTTTCTCTAATTCTCTTCTATCTTTTATCCTCCCCTTCTCTATTTCTTCTTTTTTTTATTCTTCTTTTCTTTTTCTTCACTAATTTTATTCTTCATTTTTTTTAGATTATCGGAGTTGTTTAAGTCATCAATTTTTTTAAAAGGTTAGTATATAATTTATTTTTATTCAAGTCATCAAATTTTTTCTCTCCCATCAAATTTATTTAAATTCAATGCTAAATATAATTTAATTAGATTTCCGATTAGATAATTAATTTATTTTTTATTTTTTATTTTTGTTTAATTAAATTTAATTAAAGTTGAATTCCGCAAAGTGTAATTCAAGCAGGTGCGGATTCCACCAAGCACTCGAATTCCGCTGCATGCGGAATTCGTTTTCTTTTAAAAAAATATATACTGGCGCTTTTGACAGGCGCTGGTATATTTTTTTTTTTAACTTCCACATATTGACGCTTGTCAAAGGCGCCAATATGTCAGACATAATAACGTCTCGTCGGGCGCCAATATGTCAGATTTGGTTGTCGTAGTTATACACTACATTTCGATACCTTTGCTGGTGTCACTTTTTTACATTTCGGCTGATGTATAGGAACCGAAAACAAATACTGATTTAGCATTGAAATTTTAATAATTTGTTGCAGTGCATTTAATTATGTAAAGTAGCATGTTAGTCCGTAATTTATAAGAAGGGATTCTAATTTAATCATGCTCAATTGGAGGACTATGTTTGATATAAGGTTTAAATTAATTACATACCTTGGAAAGAATGCAAAGCAACGAGTCGCCTTGGTTCCGAATCAGTGAGTCGCCGATGAGTGCCCAAGTCTTGTCGCGCATAGTCTCAAGAAATCTCTTGGCATCGAGCGGAGGAAGGTCGCAGTCACGCGGCTTCCATTTCCAGTGCAAATAGTCTGTATCCCGTCGTCCGTTCACCAGACAATTCTGCGCCATTCCGATCAAGGGGCAACTGGTGTCGTACGCAGGATTGGAAGCATTTGGAATCCATTCCCCCGTAAACAAGTCACACTTTTCTACAATTTTTACCATTTTGTTTTTCTAAGTAAAAGATCAAAATAGATAATTAAAACACATGTATATGTATACCTGTTTGAGGCTTCCCTACTGTGGCGTTGAGCGACGTTGATGATCCGCGCTCCGCTAATTTATCGGAGGGCTTCTTCTTGGAGGAGACAATTGTGTACTCATCGGAGTAGAAGAAGAAGTAGAGATGAAGGGAGGCTCCAACGAGGAGCAAGGCGACGAACAGGAGATGAGGAAAAAGAGGTTGGTAGTGTTGTTGTCCGGTGGCGCCGGCCATGCCATCAAATGGAAGAAAAAGAACTCATGAATTCCCAGGCCAATATAATAACATATGAATTGAAGTGGGAATTAATTTAAGTTAGCGGAAAGAAGAGGAGTTAATTAGGGAAAGCCTTTCTCAGTGAACTGTTACTGCAAGAAATTAATGTTAATTAGCACTTAAAATGGTGAATGAGAGAACAACTAATTAACATTGACCTTAATTAATTAGGCTGTTTTAATTTTATTTTTTAAAACCAAGGATGGCAAAAAATTGATACAATGAGATATGAAACAATTAAATAAATTTGTTCTTCCTGTCATAAGCATAACGGCCCATTTATGATAATTATTCTAAATTATTTATAACTTGTTTATGGTAGACCACCTAACTCTAACCCCTAAATCAAAAGTACTTAACTCAAAAATTCCTAGCCTTTAGCGTAGGCATTCAATCTGCTTACATATTTCAAAAACTTATCGAGAATATTACTATATCTTGTTATTTTAATCACAGAATGAATTTTTAATTTTTGCTCTCAATATATAGAGTTTACTGAACTTGTGAATCCATATATAAACTTCAAATTGGTTTTCTAAACAAAAAATTCAATGTCAAATTCGATTGTATCAACCTTAAAGGAAAAACATGAGCGAAAGCGAGGGAAAAGTTATATCGGGCGATTTTGGAAGAAAGACGGCAAGTCTGAGCAATGGAGCTCAGATCTAGTTGCCGAAGCCCAAAAAATCGTCGGATCCTTGCTCCTCCTCTGCTACGGATGGTGTTCTCAGCAAAGAGGATTGTTTCATGGCTAGTGGGGAAGACAATGTGGCCGCAAAGAATGTTGAAGAGTCTGCATCGATCCCCAATCGAAAACGGGGTGAGGAGATGACTGGTTCTGCGAAGGGGGATGGCGATAATCTGAAAGGAGGCAAGCCCGGATCATGGGCTGCCCTCTTCAAAGAAGCAACCTCAATATCCAGAGGAGAGACCAACAGAATAGCAGAATCGCATATAAAAGTCATTCTGGAATCATTTGATGTTGAAGTCTTGATCGAAGATGAGCTGATGGAAGCAGCGAGACAAAACTAGAGTAATTGTCTTTATGGTAAGTTCTTCAGCCGAACTCCTTCATTAAGTCTAGTTCAAAACATCATGCCTAAAATATGGAGAACTAAGTTCAGTTTGCATGTAATTGATCCGGCGTCTAGCTTTTTCTGCTTCAAATTTACAAGTAATGAGGATTTAAATCATGTGTTAACTAATGGCCCCTGGTTTCTAAATGGACAAGTGTTGCTTACAGTCCCATGGAAACCAAATTTTCAGCCCTTATTAGAAAAAATAGAATCCATACCTGTTTGGATTCAGTTTCCTAGTTTGCTCGTGGAATATTTGCACAGAGATATACTTTTTAAGTTGGCAGAAGCAGTTGGTCAACCAATTAAATGTGATGAAGTCACTGTGAAAGGCACTAAGGGAAAATATGCTAGAGTCTGTGTTCTATGGAATTCGAACAAAAATCTTCCTAATGGGATATGGATCAATTGCATGAATACTAGATTTTGCCAGGCCATTGCATCCGAGAACACTTCAAAATTATATTTTGGATGTGGTAGAATTGGTCACTTAATTGTGAATTGCAATGAGAAGAGGAGGGCAAGTGATAAATCTGAGGTAAACAATTTGTGCAACAGTGATGCAAAGACGTATACCTCTCAAGATAGTAATGCTCAAAAGGTGGATAAAATGAAGGCAACAGAGGAAGCAGATGATGGTAATCTATATGGGCCATGGCAAGTAGTTAACAGGAAGAAAAGGCATAGTAGCCAAAAGAAATCTGCTGATAAAATAAAATAGCAATCTTTGAGTTCAAGAGCAAAAGGCAATGGAATTATGGATATCGACAATAATGTTGATCCTGATGTAAGCAAGCAAAAAAAGGAGGCTAACAACATTGAGCAGGAATTCCAAAATTGTCTAAACAAGAGCATGGTAAATGTGGACATGAAAGCAAACAACATTAGTAACCCTTTTGGTCAAACAAGCCACAGAAACAACAGATCACTTACTAAAACATATTTCTTCAATGCTAATAGGAAGCTCATTGTTCAAGTTCCCATTGATGTGGAAAAATGTATGGAATCATTTCAAAAGAAAATGACTGAAATATTTGAGATTGCAGTCAGTGAGATAAAGGAAAAAGAGGGGTCGAGCCATGAAAACATGAAAATCTTAGAGCAGAATCCCTCTCTAAATTCTAATCAAAGAAGAAGGAGATTAACATCCCAGTATGTGCATACTTCAGCATTCCCTTTCAATCCAAAAAAATCCCAATTGAAAGAAAAGAAGATATTCCATGGATTCTAAAATGATTCAAAATGATGGTGACCCTCAACAGGACAGGAGGAGATGGGTATTGATAGAACTTCATCATGAAGTTGTTATCTTGGAACATTAGGGGGGGTCTCAAGGCAGCAGCTTGGGATTACCTCTTCACCATGATTAGAGACCAAAAGCCTGATGTCATTTTTCTTACTGAAACACATTTAAATGAGGAAAACTCTAAAATTTGTATCAGGAAATTTGGCTCCCTATGGTCTGGATTATTCATTGTAGGAGATGGTAGATCCAATCAGATGGTACTAGTTTGGAAAACATGTTTAATGGATGCAAAGCTTGTGTTTGATTGCAATCAAGTGATGAATGTCATAATGAACCCTAAAAAAGGCATACCCTCGATGCTAAGTGGCATATAGGCAAGCAATATAGCCAAAGAAAGATTGGTCCTTTGGGAATTTCTTAGCAAATTGGAATTATATGAGTTGTCTTGGATAATCATTGGTGACTTCAATTGTGTTAATTGTCAGGATGATAAACTAGGCGGCAAACCATTCAAATGGGGAGATTCAATCAGTGGTTACCAAGAATTGTGCACCACAGCTGGGTTACTGGAGATTAAATTCAAAGACAATAGATTCACCTAGAGCAATAACAAGACTGGGAAAGAGAGAATACTGGCAAGGCTTAATAAGGCCCTGGTTAACTGGAATTGGTTAAATACATATGGCTACAACTTTGTAACTCATCTTAGTAGAATTGGCTCAGACCATAGGCCCATTCTACTAGTGGCCGAACACAAAAAAAAATTCAAAAATAGTGAAAGAAAATTTCTATTTGAGCATTTCTGGATGGAGCATACTGAAGTTGAAGATGTGATAAAAAACAATTAGATTCAAAATGGGGTCAACTCAGGAAAAATGGAAGGCTTTGGTCAGAACCTTTCAGCTCTCAGTGCTAAGCTTACAAATTGGGCAAAAGACAATATCAACCCACTTGGAAATGACCTCAAAAATACTAAAGTTGAGCTTGAGGCCATTGATAAGCTTGATGAAGCTGGTTTGTGCAAAGATGCTGACATCTTAAAGATGAGATGTCTATCTAACAAAGTGGCTACCTTGAATAGACAACTTCATTTGAAATAGTGCTCTAAGGCAAGGTCCAAGTGGGTGGAGGAAAATGATAAGAACACTAAATTCTTTCAAAATCTGGCAAAATTTTAAAAATGCAAGAATACCATTACTGAAATCAAGTCAGGGGACACCACAATTTCAGACCCAAGCAATATTGCAAAGATGTTTGTTGAATGGTATAAGAAGTTGTAGATTGAGGAAAATAATGATTGCATAGCATAGGTTTGGGACTATGCAAAGAGCCTTAAATGGAAAAAAAATTGCTAACAAGAAAAAAGATAACCTATGCAGAGGTTTCACTGAGGATGAGATATGGACAACTACTAACAGTTTGGGAAGGGGAAAAGCCTTCGGTCTAGATGGATATAATTTAGAATTTTATATCAAATATTGGAACACCATTTCTGGCTCTATTAGAGATGATTTTAATGAATTCACTATTGAAGCCAGTATATCTGCATCCTGGGGCAATACTACACTAATTTTTATTCCAAAAGTGGACAATCCCGCCAAAATCACATATTACAAACCAATAGTATTATGCAATGTTATTTATAAAATCCTTTCTAAAGCCATTGTCAATCGCATCAAGCCAACAATAAGAAATTTGATTTCAAAAGAACAATGTACTTTCATAGAAGGAAGAAAGATGCATGATAACATCCTGGTGGCTAATGAGATTGTGAATGTGATCCATAACTCAAAAGGAAGTGGCCTTTCATTATCCTGAAGATTGATCTTGAAAAGGCTTTTGACAGGGCGTCATGGCATGCAATTGAGAAAATAATGTGCTTCATGAACTTTCCTGATACTCTCAAAAAATGGATTCATGCTTGCTTAAAATCTGCAAAGTTTGGCTGCTATATGAATGGTACAATGTCAGATAGCTTCTCAAGTGCAAAGGGAGTGAGACAGGGGGTCCATTATCCCCATATGTGTTCATCTTAATGCAAGAGCTGTTATCAAGAATTTTAGACAAGTTTACATAAGAAAGTTCCATTAAAGGTTTTAAGCATAAAGGAATTCACTTAACCCATCTTGTTTTTGCTGATGACTTGATGTTAGTAGTCAAAGGAAACTTGAGGAATTGCAGTAATGTTAGCTCTTGATCTTTCTTGCAAAATGACCAACCAGAGAATCAATAAGCAGAAATCAGAAATCATCTTCCCAGTTCATTGCATTACCAGCACAAAAAATGCAATTTGCAATTTGACTGAGTTTAAGGAGGGGTCTTTTCCCATGAAGTACCTTGGAGCTTCCATCAGCCCAAAGAAGATCGAAAAGAGCTGTCAAGATGAAATGATTCATAAAGCTATGGCTAGAATAAATGGTTGGGCTGGAAAGGAAATTTCTCAGGCATGAAGGATGACCTTGCTAATCTCAGTAATGTGTTCACTACCAATACATACATTGTCCTCTTCCTGGATTTATGAAGGAACAATTGAAAAATTTCAAAGTCTAGCCAGAGGATATATTTGGAGTCCTAAAAAGAATAAAAAATGATTTCATTTAATTAGTTGGAATAAAGTCCTATTAAGAAAAAATGCTGGAGGACTAGGGGTTAAGGATTTGGGGGTTATGAAACATTCAATACATGCCAAGAGAATACTCCCCTTCCTTAACAAAGACAAAAATCTTTGGACCAACATGCTCTTAAGCAAATATGTTGATTACCATCCCTGGTTTCCTAATAACAGTAACATATATTCCTGGTCATTCAAATGTATTCATAGAGCAATTCAGAGGTTAAAGGATGGCTTGAGAATCAGTATTGGAGATGGCTCAAACACTTATTGGCCGAAGGTTTTTTCCTTCATGCTTTATTCTCTTCATGACTATTTTGATGATAATAAACCTATTTAACAAGTTCTTGAAGTATGAAAATTGCGGGATCGATAAAAGAATAGTCAAGCCTCATGTCTTTCGATCAATCTCCAAAACAAACCAATGCGTGCACCAGAAATGACTTGGACAGCATGGAGAATCTTTTAAAGTTAAAGCACGCTGAAGAACGAAGCCAAAAAACAAAGCGTGAAATGAGAAAGCCAAGATAAAAATTTCTAGCCCAGGTTCGGTCGACCAACCAATGCCAAAAATTGACAGAATGTGCTTCGGTCGACCAGATTGCGGATCGTTGAAGTCGTGACTCATTCAGTCGACCCATCGATCGACCGAATAGTGTGATTAACTCACAGAGAGCCAGCGGTCGCTGGGCGGTCGATCGGTCGGTCGACCGACGATTGACCGGCAAGTGACCGAACGACAAAAATGGCTAGTTTTCGATCCGCCCGTTGAGCTGCCGTTTCATTGAGGGGTTATAAATATCCCTCTTCTAACTTCGTTTTCCTCTCTCTCCTAGATAATTTGTGATGCAAAAAGCCTTCAAAGAGTGATTCCTTGCATCCTCCTAGTTTCAAAGTGACAAATTCAATTAGACCTAGCTCTTGATCCCTCATCACCAAAGAGTTCTCCTTCAAAGGGTTCGTCAAGGGTGCTAGGCTCGGAAAGTAGAGGCGGTTGTTTGTGTTAAGTTTTTATTCCTCTTCTTGTAATAAAACTTGTTTTAATTTATTTTTCAATTCATTGTATTTGAATATGTAAGAAGACCTAGTGTTAGGTCATGGATGTAAGTGATAAGCGTAGAAGGTGTAAAGCCACTTGTGTAAACATAGCTTACTAGAATTAGTTGAGGTGTCCCTTAGGGTTGAGGTGGAAGAGTGCTCTCGGTAAGAAGGCGAAGACTTCTGGGTGTGGAAGTGCCTTAGATTGAGAGTGAGACTCTTTAGGTCAAAGTCCTCTTAGTAAGGGAACCAATTTAATCTAGTAAACTTAGTTTGAAAATCCTAAGCGGTGTGCTTAGGTAATGGAGTAGGCATTGGGGCTGAACCACTATAAATCAGTATGTTAGCATTGATATTTGGCTTGTGCTTAATTGTCTTATTTTTGTTTCCGCATCTAGTCGATAAATAGCAATTTGCCTAAGTAATCAAAGAAACGTTTAAAATTGGAATTAAGCAATAAGAATTAGTAAACACACTATTCACCCCCTCTCTAGTGTGTCATTTCACCCAACAACACTGACATGTGAAAGGACCCATGGCTTTCCAACATGCCTATCAATCTTTGGCCAACATATCTCAACATGGAAGAATTACCTAGGTTTAACATATCAATTTGTGACCTAATATTGAAACTTTTTGGAGAACATCATCTATACAGCTTCACTCAATTGCATTTACCTATGAAAAAATGTGAAGACAATTGGGTCTGGAGTGTAACTGAGGAGCTAACTTGTAAGACTGCATACAATTATATAGTTGAGAAGCAATTTTTGGATGAAAAAAATGATATCAATTGGGTTGATATGCAGAAGTTGAAAGTTATTCCTAGAGTGAAGAACTTCATTTGGAAACTTCTTTGGGGGAGATTACCTACTGCTAGATATCTATCCAACATCAGCAAGATTGATCCAAGTAGATGCCATGTTTGTGGAGAAGAAAGATGATAACATAAAACACTTTTTTTTTTAATGCAGTTTTGTGAAGAACCTCTGGAATATACTAGAGTCAGAATATGGTCTACAATTTGAACTCAAACAAGACCGGTTTCTAGACAATTGGCTTAAGAAAGCGAAAGGAGTTGGCATCAATCAATGGAGAAGGGAGATAATTGCTTCCTGCCTATGGCAATTATGGAAAAATAGGAACACTAGCTTCTTCAAAGGGAAAAGAATTGGATTGAACTCCTTGGTGTGTAAAATCATGGATGATATCAATTGGAATAGTCCTGGGGAAGCAAAGGGTAAAAGGCTTAGTGAAATTGGCTTACAAAAGCATGAGCATAATTTCTATATCAGATGTGATGTTGCCTGGAAAAATGAAATTGAAAGTGCTGAAATTGGGTTCAAAATAATAGACAAAAATGGAAGGTATCTATTCGATAATAGTAGTCATGCAAAGGCTAAGTCTCCACTTGCTGCTGAAATGCTAGCAGTCTGGAAGGGTATTTTGAAAGCCAGAGAACTTGGTCGGCATAAAATAGAAATCCTCACTTATTACCTTCAAGTTGTGAACATATTAAATAGGAAAAGTAAATCTCCATGGTATTTGCATAACATGGTTCTTGATATCTGGAATATCAGCAAGCAAACTGAAGGTATTTGGATGCATATCAGCAAGGACTCAAACATAGAAGCTCATCTTCTTGCAGAAAAAGGATACATTGATAGGTTATCTGAGGAAAGAAGAACTAATGCTGATATTTTAGTTCATAGACTTGTTTCCAATATTGTCTCTTTTGCTAATAATTGCAATAGTATGTGCTGTAATGTGACTCACCAAGATGAGGACTATAATTTGTGTAATAGTATGTTGGTTGATGAGTTTAATAAAATTTGGGATACTCAGCATGAATATTACCTTGCCCAAGCTGTTGACGAAGGATGCACGGCCAATGGCCCAATGCTCCCTCTACCCAACATTTGTGCGAGGGGTGACCTGACTTGAGTATTTTCTTCTTGTTAAAAAAAAAAATCGATTGTATCACACAATAGGATTATAAAAATATATTAAGGGTGCATTTGGTATCATTAAAAATGTGATATTAGACTGAACAACTTGGCTTATCCATCGTCTGGACGCTAAATACGTTAGACACAAGACAAAATTTGAAAAAGGTATTGGATAACTTTCGCAAAGATCCTCGAACTATTGTTGAAACAACAATCGTTACGCTCCTGCCAAACTTTCCAACACTAAATCATGACGGCACGATAATTACAATGTCTTTATTTTACTTTGTGCTTTTTCATGAAATTGAGACAATATCATAAAATTGGTACATGTAGACAATTCAAGGGGATAGTTAGGTAAGCATGTTAGACGTGGAATATAATTAGACATGATCTACGTAGGCCTGGTAAATCGTGCCGGGCCGGGCCGGGCCGGGCCGACTTGAGTCGGCCCGACCCAGCCTGAAATTTTTGTTTGACCGGCCCGATAACGATTCGGGCCCGAAGTCGCCGGCCCGGCCGGGCACGAAAAAATAACATGTCGGGTTGGCATGGCCTGTTAGCCCGAAAATATAAGGGTATAATGGACCGAATTGGTTTATCGGGTCCGATTCAGCCCGATAGCCAATTTCGGCCCGATTTGGCCTGATTAGTACCAAGACTAAGTGTTGCATATAAATAAAATATTTTAATTAATACATATAGAAAATGAATGGTTTCTTCGTAAGTTGATTTAATTATTCAATTATTCCATGATTGAATGGTGCTAAGATCAATTTTTTATTATACACAACAATCGCTGCTTTGAGTTTGAATAATCTAATGCTTGCATGCCACAACCACCGACTGTACACAGATCCATTCACAATTTGAATAATCGAATGCATATATCATATATGATAAGCAAACAAGGTCAGAAGAGATGCAAAATATCATGGATACTTCATACTTGTAGTCTTGCATATCCTAGATGGTTCTTGGTAACTCACTGTTTAGGAGGATTTCATAATTAGAAAAAGTGATAAGCTTAATAAACAGATAAATGTCTAATATTGATTATCCAATGGGAATGAATGAATCCGGATTCAGTAACAAGACTCGGTGATATTAAACACCATACAAAATTGAAAATTCCCAGACACAATTAAAAGAAAAATAATAACACGTTTGAACTAAACCTGTCAAGTTCCACGAGCAAACAATTTATATTTAGTTTTGAACTAAACCCGTCAAACAATTTATTATAACAACTAGAAATTGATGATGAATCCCGGACAACACAAGCAAAATGCAACTAAAACTAGCAAATTCTCAGTGGACACCGTATGGTCCGTATCATCCACCAAGATGCAACTGAAACTAGCAAATTCTTGAATAAAAAGCTCAAACTAGCAAGTTCCACTTCCTTATAATATCAAACTCAAACATAAACATAAACTGATAATAATTGATCCAAAGTTAAATTTCCAAAATCTTAACAATAAGTTTACACTTCAAAAGCAACACACAATTGAGACTTAAGAATTACAAAATTTAAATTTCAAAAGCATAAAACCTTACAATAAGAGTCTAAGAAAGAACATTAGATCCTTGAGTCAAGGAAAGATTTTCCTCATTTTCTTTTGTATTTAGAATATCACCGATGGCTTCTTCAAACTCCGCAACTGCTTCTGCAAGATCTATAATAAAATGAAATAAACCAAATAAAAAAATCATTATTATTGATAAACCAAACATAAATTATAGAAACATTGCGAAACTACAAAATTACCCTTTTCTCCACAAATCCAATCTTTTAAACGGAGTAGTGCTTCAGCATTTTCAGACTTAATAGAACTACGAAACCGATCAATAATCCGACCACTACAACTAAATGCTGATTCTGAAGCAACTGTACTTATAGGTATACATAGCATATCGCGAGCCATTTGACCAACAAGAGGGAAACGAGGCTCATGCTTACTCCAAAATTGCAAAACATCTAATTTTTCGATCCTTGGCTTTCTTGACTTTTCTAAATAAACCTCCAACTCTGACTTTTGAAATGCAACATTAGTGTATAGAGTTTGATCAAATTCCTACCAATAAAGAAATATAAGTTATTCAATAAATAAAATAATTAACTAATGCATTTAGGATTGAGAAAGACTATGTTAAAAAAAATTCATACCAAAAATGCATTACTTTCTTCAAATGGAACGTCGCTCTCTTGAGGTTCGAGATTTGTGATTTGTTGAGAAGTACTAGATGATGGTTCGCAAGAAGACTTGTGCAAGTATTCATTAAAGAGATCAAACAATCTTATACGAATTCTCGAAAAATGAGTTTCTCCATCATTACCATAGAGTTTTCCATAAGCAAACCCCACGAACTCAAGCTTGTATCGCGGATCCAAGATAACTGCTATGGCCAAAGCTTCACTAAAGCTGGTCCAATACTTTTCAAACTTTACCTTCATCTTAGTGCCCATTCTCCTCATAGAGTCATCATCACTTTGACAAGCCTCTTTCAAATTCAGCTAAATCAAGAATACCTTTGGAAAAAACAAATTCGAAGTGGATATTTTGTTCTAGAAAATAAAACTGTCAGATTGTAAAAAGATCCCAAGAACTTGCATAATTTTTCAGCTCCATCCCATTCAAATATAGAAGGACAACTTTGATCATTAGAATCACTCATCCCCAAATGTTCTAGTGCAGTTTTGTAATAAATAGCACCCTTAAACATAAGATATGTAGAATTCCATATTGTTAGAACATCTTGTCTCAAACCCTGCTTACTATCCAAGCACAAACTTTTAACACATTCAAGAAAATTTTCCTTTCTTGAATTAGAGCCACGAACATACTTGACATTGTCTCGAATTTTTTTCAGAACATTATCGACATCATTCAACCCCTCTTGCACGATCAAGTTTAAAATATGTGCACAACAACGTACATGAAAGAGATCACCATTCAGCATAAGTGTTTTCCTGCTATTCAACTTTGTCTTTAAATATCCAACACAAACATCATTTGCAGAGGCATTGTCTAATGTCAATGAAGATATTTTTTCAATAATACCCCAATCAACCAAAAGATTATGAATTTTGTCAGCTAGTGCCACACCAGTATGATGGGTAGGCATATAGCTCAAACACAAAATATATTTCCTTAAAATCCAATCATTATCAATGAAATGGACAGTTATTGCAAGATAACCATCTGAATTTATTGCGGTACACAAGTCTGAAGTCAAACTAATCCTACCAGGAGCCATTGCCAACACACTACAAGAAATTTAACTTTTAGTGACGAGATTTGGTAGGGGTCACGCATCGACCCTCACTAAATCAACCTATTTATGGGGATCGCTAGTCTACCCTCATGAAAATCGGTCAGTAAAAGAATACTTTTGTGAGGGTTAGATATGACCATCACTAAAAAGTATATATAGTGAGGACAACACCATGACCCTCACGGAAACCCGTCATTAAAAATAAAATATTTTGTGAGAGTCGGGTATGATCCTCACTAAAAAGTATATATTGTGATGACAACATCATAGGCCTCACGAAATTCTATATTTTGTGAGGGTCAAATATGACCCTCACTAAAAAGTATATATTGTGAGGACATCGTGACCCTCAAAAAATCCTACATTTAGTGAGGGTCTGATATGACCCTCACTAAAAAGTATATTTTGTGAGGACAACATCATAACTCTCACGAAATCTTACATTTTGTGAGGGTCGAATATGACCCTCACGAAATCTTTCATTTTGTTAGGGTCGAATATGACATCATGAAAAGTATATTTTGTGACGACGTGTGATCCTCATGAAATTCTGCATTTAGTGAGGGTCTAATATGACCCTCACTAAAAAGTATAAATTGCGAGGACAACATGGTGACCCTCACTAAATCCTATATTTTGTGAAGGTAAGAAATGACTCTCACTATTTCCTACCTCTCACTCCTAAATCTGAAAATAAATAAAGATTAATTTAATCATAAAAATAATTTTAGAGAATTAAGTAATTGATTAAATATATTTTAAAAATCTAAAATATTATTAAGTAAATAATAATAATTAAAAATTCTCACCCCATCCCTCAAAATTATTTACTTAATAAAATTATTATTGAATAAATAATAATTTTAATAATAAAATAATTAAAAATCTAATATATATATATATATATATATAATCAATTATATATTTAAAATTAAAACCCACACCCTTTTTTCCCAACCGAGAAAAGCCCCGCGGTGTTGCCTCTCCTTTTTTTCGTCTCCCTCATTTTTCTTCGCACTGCACGTCGTCGCCCCTCCTATTCCTCTCCTGATCGCATCTCCCGTCTTTTTTCTCTCCTTCTGTTCTGATCAAATCTCAATCGCCTAACATCCTTCTCATCTCTGCCTCATCCCAAAATCTTCATCTTCTTCCCTATCACCAATGCGATTCGCCTGCCTAACCACAATCGCCCTATGCCCTATCTTTGACCGACCGTGCCCTACCTCCAGCAATCACCTCATGTTCTATCTCCAGCCGACCATGCCCAATCTCAAAAAGATTAATTGAAAGAAATGCACCAGAAATATGCTTTCCATGATCCATTTCTGCTTCTTCCTCATGAAATTGTCGACAACCTCGTCTCGAACTCCCTTTTCCACTAGGCGTAGCTACCGGCATAATGCTCCATGTTTGTCTCGGTAACTCCGGCGGCAGCTCTCTCCCTATCTCGTCATCGCTTCTCCCTCTCTCCCTCTTCTCCTTCTCTTTATCTGCAACCTCTCCTTTTCTGAATTGGATTCCATTTCGCTCTTGAATTTATAATTAACTTTATAATGTGGCAGTGCCATCGGCGGAGTGATTGATGAGGATGACATTGCAGAAGGCGCTTCAACGTCATCATATATTGTCTGGGATTCTCTTCTCCAACTGGGCACTTCCTTTCCTCTTTGAACGCCAATGTCTTCACTTTGGTAACCCTCGTAGCCTTCTTCTTCCTTAGTTGAACTTTACCTTTCCCTTACATTGATTCTGTCATTTCTGTTGTTTTTCTTCTAAGTAATTAATTCCAACTTTTTTAATGGTATTTTAAAGAAGTTATAGAATTGATTAAATAAAAACCTTAGTTGTTGAAGTTGATAGTTTCATTAAGCATGTGCTACTTGAACCAATTTCCTTCTTTCATCTCTAATACGCATTTCACATAAAGTTATTAATTTGTTTAATTACCTGCTCTTTTTTGGAGCATTCTGATTTCTCGATCTTGCGTGCTCTGATGAGAATAGATCGTGCCTGCATCATTTGATGTCACTTTATAAATGCAAATTCATATAGGAAAACAATTTTAGTCAAGAGTGTTCGAGACCAAGCATCCTTTGATAGCAAAGATTTAAAAGTTGCGGTATGTTGCATGTATTCAACTTTTAATTGAATGCACGATACTACGTAGTTCTTGTAGGTGTATCCTTACCAATTGACTGGTTGACTAACTATTCAAAACAAATCTGTTGGCAAAATATTGGAATTTTGTAGTATATGATTGACTGACTAACTTAGTAGCTAGAATGCACAATTAGATGATTCATGTAGGTGTCCTCAATCATTACACAGTGACTGAAAGGTGTGTTCAGATCAAAATGTCAGATTACTAAATTCCTATCTTTTTTGTTCTCCGCCACTACTTAAAGCTCTTCTTTTAGTTTTTTTAATCTATTTGTTTTTTTTTTTGCCAAAGCAAGCGAGTTCTACACAAGGTGGAAAATTCATACAGAGAAACCCTCACTTAGGTTCGAACCTTAGACCTTTAGGCAACTTATAAACTGTTGTCACCAACTGTGTTAGTCGCAATTGGCATTTTAATCTGTTTGATTGAAGCCTATAATATGTCATCTTCTAATATCAGACATGAAGTTTGAATGAATGAAAGTATTTAAATGATCAATTCATTCACAGGTTCAAACCCTTACACCTATTTATCTAATTGTTTAAGACACTTTAATTGTTTAAGATCTCTTTTATCACATTTTTCTTTGATGTGCCCATTGGTTGACCTGGCAAGGCTACTATTGTGACAGTGATCTGATGTAGTTTTGAGTGGATGGGAGCACATTTTTGTTCTCTCAACGTCACAATCTTATAAATTACAATGTTAAGTCTACTAGTACCTATCTGAATTTTATTTATTATGTGTATATATAATATCAGGATAAAGGTGCTGAAGGCAGAGGATGAGTTGCTCGTAGGCAAAGAAGGCTTCTTGTCGTTGAAGTTGAGAAAATACTAGTTGAATTCCAAGCTGATTAGGATCAGGGCAAGGGAAAGAGTTGTAACTATTCTTTCTTTACCCTTCTAGTTTTAATTTACCCTTGAACATTCTTATTTGAAATTGTCCAATACCTACATTAGTTTAGTTGTTAGCTATGTTCAAGAACACATTCCAATGTGATTTCTTATCAATTCTCTACAGTCTTGGGTGAGTCAGTTCATGCTTGTTTATCTTATTCGTTTCTGAAAATTTATTTCTTTGACTTGCAAGTTGTCTTACATAGTTTTCACCATATTTGATTTCTGTTATGTACCAGGAGCAAACTTTTGCAGATATGAGACAAAGAGGGTAAGTATAATTTACATACAAGTATATAAGTATAATTTAAATACAAGTATAGAAGTATAATCATCCCCGGTAATTTCAAAATTGGCTTCTACAGTTGCACACTATAGTTTACATACAAGTATAGAAGCAAGCAGATGATCAGAAGCTCTGCTAATTTTATCTCTCAATTTCATAGCATTTGACAGATAAGATAGAGCTTCCTTAACTTCACCAGGAATTAAAAAAATTTATTAGATTAGATTCCTCAATTAGACAAAATTAGCTTCTGCAGTCACATTAGATTTTTATTTGCCTCCTTAAAATGATTTATTGCAATTTTATATTCACATCAAAGCTGTTGATTTGTCAATGGTTTGTTGATTTTATTTTCACACTAAACCTTTGAATATATGTCAGTATGCTTGATGTCAAGCTATTGATTTTATATTCACATATTTGATGTTGGCAATTTTATATCTCTTGGCAAAGATTACGACGCCTCTGCCCATAGCGTTGAAGGTGCTTCTAGTAGTTAATTTGTCAATGGTTTGGGAAAGATAATCTATTGTATGGTTCAAATTATATTAAGGTCCATACATCTTTTTAATGCTATTATTCAATTCATCATAATCCTTCATTTAGCAATTTTATTCAGGTTGAGGTTGTATTCGGGTTGTATACATACAACAGCAATCGTGCATGTAGGAATGAGACTAAGCTTCCTTTTGTTTAATAACTAAGCTTCCTTTCAGTACATAATGTAATATATTTTTAGAGTTTTCAGATTCCAATTTTCTTTCTCACCCTCCTTTAATGGTGGCAAATTATTAGATACCTAAGTTTATGTATTATTAATATTGTTTATATATACCTCAGTTTCTATTAAGTTTCTATTAATTTCATTGTATGCTTATGCTCTGATGCATTATTGCTCTTGTAACCATAGTTCTATATTTTTTTTGTAGTTTATATATACAACTGAAAAAAGATGGAAGAAAAGATAAGCGTACATGATCTAAGATGGAAGAAAAATAGAAGAAGAAAAAAGGAAGATGGAAGAGGAGAAAGAAGATGGAAGAATAATTTCAAGAATAGAAGAAAGATGGATATGATATATAGTTGCTTTCATGGACGATGTGAATGGTGGGAAGAAAGAAAAGAATTTGCAAAGACAATGATCTTGATTTATATATGAATTAGTAGAACATGTTTGAATTTTATTTTGAAGTTGAAATTTTTATGTAATGGGATTGATAATTTAATAGATGTGTTTTCTGTAGTGGACCATATTGTGATACTTTATGAATTTTGTAATAGATATATTAAATATTAAATGATGATATGTATTTTTTGTCTTTATATGCTTCTTAAGATTTATGTAAATATATTTAAATTATAAAAAATATTAGATTTTTATGCATATTATAATAACTTTTAGTGAGGGCCGCCAAAAGAAATAAATCTATAAAAAAATATTTTAGTGTGGGTCAGCGACCCTCACAAAATGTAATAAATAGTGGGGGTCGCCAACCCTCAAAATGTAGGAATTAGTGAGGGTCGCGACCCTCACTAAAACTCCATATAACCCTCTCTAAAAGCCTTTAGTGAGGGTCACCCGACCCTCAGACTTCATCAGAAAAAATCTCGTCAATAAAAGTATAGGTGAGGGTCATGTTCCGACCCTCACTAAAAGTAGCTTTCGTGAGGCAAAATCGACCCTCACTAATTCTCATATTTAGTGAGGGTCGCTCGTGACCCTCACTAAATATGAGAATTAGTGAGGGTCGGTTCCGCCTCACAAAAACTAACTTTTAGTGAGGGTCACTAGCGACCCTCACTAAATATAAGAATTAGAGAGGGTTAGTTTTGCCTCACGAAATCCATCTTTTAGTGAGGGTCGGGACATGACCCTCACCTATACTTTTAGTGATGAAATTTTTCCTGACGATGTGTGAGGGCCGGGTGACCCTCGCTATAAGCCTTTAGTGAGGCTCATATGGGTAGTGAGGGTCGCGACCCTCATTAAAACCTAGATTTCTTATAGTGACATGCTCTTAATCATACTCTTTTGTAATTCATAAAATTTCAAAACATCGGCCTTTGCAGTATTTCTAGAAACACATTGCACACCAGAACGCATGTATTGAAAACAAGCTCTAATACCTTCATACTCCACAAATTGAAATGGTAAATTATGCATGGCAATTGCAGAAGCAACCAATGCTCTAAATTTTTCAGGATGAAATGAGCCATCAGATAAAGACATGGTACCTTGACCAGCAGAGAAAAATATCTGACCTATGTCAAGGGGGTCTCTCTTTGTACAAGATTTCATATGGCGCAGTAAGTGGCATGTCTCGCTTTTAGTACGACAAGTGAACTTCGCAAAATAATTCTTGCACCTACACTTCTCTTCTCCATCTTCACCCATCGGAAGTTTGTCAAATTGAGTCCATACTTTCGATCTCTTCTTCCTCGTTTTTCCTTTACCTTTATCAGTTATAGTTTCCTACAAATTTATAATGTCTACATTTTTGACTCCTTCAACTTCATACACATCTTCTTCCAAGTCATTCATGACATCATCGTCGATATTAACATTGACATTTTGCCCTTCTGACATTTATATTTATGAACATAAAAAAGAAATGGAATCATTTCCATCCATTATAGTATTAAAATTAAGTGTATAAGCATGGCACATCAGCTAGGTAAAGCAAGAAACATATTAGTAAAATCATAACTATATATGACTTCAATAGTTTCCAAATCCATTTAGTTTCCACCAAAGTGTAGTATATTTTGTGAGGGTTGATTCAATTTAATCTGGATCAAATTTAAAATAGACCATATTATAAGGCTGGATATATATTTTTTTTAAAAAAGAGTTGCTTTTATTATGGGCTCGGCCTGGCTCAAGTGAGCCAAGCCCATTTTTCAAAGCAATCACCATGTGTTGCTGCAGGTGGTGCCTTAATTGCACCATGTTGACCGGTCAAAGGAATTAATGCCACACCCCATTTTTTTTTGGTGGTGCGTTGAACGTGGATTGTTATCAGCTCGCCTCATATTTGAAGCTTTCAATCTTGCACACGCCTGCCGCCTCCAAATGTGCTTATTTCTCGGTCAAAACAGCAAATCATATCACAGCAGCCGTCCGATTCTATCAAACGCTTTTGCATAATTTTTGCTTGCAAGTTTCTCGCCGAACCGAATGCAATTTGTCAGCTTTCATCTCATTATAAAAGGAGGTCTATTCCTAATGTTCCATATCATTCCAATAATTCTCAAAGCCTCACATCTACTTTATTTTTTCAGGTAGGATTTCTTCCCAGCGGCTCTCTTCCCCTTTACACTGTCTCAGACATAAGCAAGAAGATCAAGGACGCCGCATCCATAGTTTTTAGGCAGAAGCAGGAATCCAAATTCTGGGGTGCAGAAAAATATCCGAGTACAGACAGTATTTTTCTTTTACAGTTTATTAATCAGTTGTATTCAATTCTTGTATTAGCTGTGTTTTCTCCTCCTTCTAATAAAATCAAGTGTCTTCTTCTCCCCGTGGAGTAGGCCCGGTACCCCGCCGAGCTGAACCACGTAAATTTTGGTGTTCTTTGTGTTTTATGAATTTACTTGTTTTGATATTTTTTCTTTTGGCGTTTTGGATTTTTGGATCCTTGCAAGAAGACCCAATTTCTTCCTAACAGCTGTGGTATCAGAGCCAATAATCTATAATGTTAGGGGCAAAATATGAAATCCAGAAATTGGACCATAATGTCAACTACTCATTATGGGCTTTGAAGATAAAAGTAATTTTGATCAAAGAGAACCTTCAGGACACTATTCGTGGGCGAGATGCAATGGAAGACACTGAAAGGGAAAGGGATCGGGCCAATGAAAGTGCTAAAGTCATCTTGTATATGAGCGTCTGCGATAAGGCACTATGAGAAGTTGCATCAGAAAAGACCGCCGCAGATGTATGAAAAAAGCTTGCTACAATCTACTAGGATAAAACTCTTACAAGTAAGATGACACTTAGACAAAAATTATATTTTTTACGCATGACTGATGACACTTCTGTTAAAAATCATATTAGCACTTTTCGTTCTATTCTTCCTGATCTTGAGGATATGGAAGTTAAATTTGAGGAAGAATATAAGGCTTTTATGCTTCTAATTACTCTTCCTGCTTCTTTTAAAAATTTCCGTGAAAGTTTATTATATAGAAAGAATACTATTACTCTGGATGAGGTGACAACAATGCTAGTATCCAAGGAGATTGTCGACTCTCAACTTACCAAATGATCCTCTAGAAGCCATGGAGAAGCCCTAAACACTAGAGGACTAAACAGGTCACGAGACAAAAGCCGAGGTAAGTTCAGGTCTAAATCCAGGTCCAACAATGTGCAGTGTTATTATTGCAAAAAGATGAAACACATCAAATCAGAATGTCGTAAGCTAAAACGGAGACAGGAGGAACAAAATCAGAATGGGGAAGCATCCTATACAGATGAGGATGAAAAAGTAGAGGTACTTACTATATCTGCTTGTTATGCTAGATCTCAAGATGAATGGATTTTAGATTCAGGTTGCTCTTATCATATGACACCGCACCGAGAATGGTTTACCACATATGAACATTCTGATGGTAAGAAAGTGCTAATGGGAAATGACTCATCATGTCAAGTAGCAGGTGTTAGCTCAGTAAAAATCAAAATGCACGATGGCATTACAAGGACTCTAACTCAGGTATGGCACGTTCTAGGTCTTAAAAGAAATTTAATTTCTTTATCTTCTCTAGATGCACTTGGATACAAGTATTCAGGCCAAGATGGATTTTTCATAGTCACAATGGGGTCATTAACAGTAATGAAAGCACTAAAAGTAAACCAACTCTACATCCTGCAAGGCACAACGGTAACAAGTGGTGCGGCTATAGTAACTTCTGAACACTCTAATGATGATATTGCTAAATTATGGCATATGAGATTAGGGCATATTAATGAAAGGAGCATGCTAATACTGGAACAAAATGGGCTACTTGGAAAACAAAAATTTGCTAAGCTAGACTTATATGAACATTGCATCTATGGCAAACAGAAAAGAGTCTCATTCTCCACAGGGCAATACTATGCAAAAGAAAAATTTGACTACATCCACTCTGATCTATGGGGGCCATCACCGATTGAATCTCAAGGAGGAGTTCGATACATTCTCACTTTTATTGATGATTACTCCAGGAAGGTATGGGCTTATTTTATTAAAAATAAATCTGATGTCTTCTCTAAATTTCTGTCTCGGAAGGAAATTATTGAGAAACAAACCGGTAGACATGTTCGGACCCTGCGAACCGACAATGGCCTAGAATTTTGCAGTGGAAAATTTAAAGATTTTTGCTCTAGAGAAGGGATCATAAGACATCACACAGTTCTCTACATACCTCAGCAGAATGAAGTAGCAGAAAGAATGAACCGCACCATCATAGAAATGATAAAAAGTATGCTTTCTAATGCTAACATTTCTAAAAGTTTTTTGGCAGAGGCTGCATCCACCGCTTGCTACCTAATAAACCGATCTCCTTCTTCATCCATTGAATTCAAAACGCTTGAGGAAAAATAGACCGGGTCGCCAGCCTCTTATGACCATCTAAAAATTTTTAGGAGCACTGTCTATGTCAGAGTGAATGAGGAAAAATTAGAACCTAGATCAAAGAAATATTTTTTCTTAGGATATCCTAGCGGAGTGAAAGGCTATAAAGTTTGGTGCATAAATAATTATAAAGTAGAAATCCACAGAGATGTAATTTTTGATGAACATGTACTCTTGAAAATAAAAAATGAGAACCAAGAAGAGGAGGACTCACAGGAACCTACAGTGTCACTAGAAGAAACACCACCTCAGCCTACTACCAAAGAATTCTGGTTCCCTACATCTGCATCTAGACCACCTTCCAAAGAAGCCAATGACACTGCTTCAGAACAGGCCACCAAAGAACATGTTCAAATCCAGGAGGAGCCACACCAGGTTCAGGAGGAGCCACACAGGGTCCAGGAGGAGCAATATCAAGTTGATGAGGAGAATCCTTATTCCATCGCCCTCAACCGACCTAGGCGAGCACCACGTTCTAATCCTAGGTATGCAAATGTCACTACATATGCTCTAGCAGTGGCTGAAGAAACTCCATGCACTGAAGAATCAGCCTCCTATAAAGAAGCCCTAAATAGGACAAATTCAAGAAAGTGGCGTGAAGCTATGGCAGAAGAATTCAAATCCCTGCAGAAAAATAATACTTGGGAACTTGTGAAGCCTCCACCGCACAAGAAACTTGTTGGGTGCAAGTGGATCTACAAACTCAAAGAATGCGGTATCTATAAAGTTCGGCTAGTAGCAAAGGGATACAGTCAAAAGGAAGTATTGACTACAAAGATATTTTCTCTCCTGTGGTTAAGCATATCTCTATTCGTGTTCTTCTAGCATTAGTAATCATGCAAGACTTGGAGTTAGAACAACTTGACGTAAAGATAGCTTTCCTACACGGTGACTTAGAAGAACAGATCTACATGGCACAACCAGAAGGGTTTGAAGAGAAAAATAAAGTTGATCATGTCTGCCTCCTAAAGAAGTCACTCTATGGCCTCAAGCAAACTCCCAGACAATGGTATAAGAGGTTTGATCAGTTCATGCTTGGTATTGATTTCAGTAGATCATCTTTTGACAGTTGTGTTTATTTAAAGAAAACAACTAGTTCTATGATTTATCTGCTTCTTTATGTTGATGATATGCTCATTGCGGCAAAAGATATTGCTGAAATAAACAGGCTAAAGACACACCTTAAGGATGAATTTGACATGAAGGACCTTGGGGTGCAAGAAAAATCCTTGGGATGGAGATAAAGCTAGATCGCAAAGAAAGAAAATTGTACCTAACACAGGAGAGTTATGTAAAGCAGGTGGTTGAGCACTTTGGCATGCAAGAAGTAAAATCCGTCAAGACACCTCTTGCCGCACACTTTAAATTATTAGAGTTACTGTGCCCTAAAGATGAAAAAGAAAGAGTTAGCATGTCACAGGTACCCTGTGCAAGTGCAGTTGGCAGTCTTATGTACGTCATGATCTGTACCCGCCCAGACATAGCACATGCAGTCAGTGTTATCAGCCGGTACATGGCAAATTTGGGAAAAGCACATTGGGAGGCAGTCAAATGGATCCTGCGCTACTTACAAGGTACTTCTAAAGCTAGTCTCGTTTTCGGTGGAACTAATGAATCGTTTGCAGGATACTCAAACTCAGACTATTCCGGTGACCTTGATAAGAGGAGATCAATCACCGCCTATATCTTCACTATAGGTGGAACTGCAGTAAGTTGGAAAGCTGACCTACAATCCACTGTCGCCCTCTCCACCACTGAAACAGAATACATGGGTATTACAAAATCAATTAAAGAAGCAATTTGGCTTTGAACCTGATAAAAGAACTAACTTCTCAAAATGAGAACATAATCATGCATAGTGACAGTCAGAGTGCAATTCATCTGTCAAAAGATCAAATATTCCATGAAAGGACGAAGCACATCGACGTCAGATTCTATTTCATTAGGGATATAATTTCAAAAGGAGAAATAAAACTTCAAAAAATCGACACGGCTCACAATCCTGCAGATATGCTGACTAAAGTACTACCAACGACCAAATTTGAACACTGCCTGAACTTGGTAAGATTGATTTATGGTGCAGGTTAGCCCTATAGGACTGTTGGGAGAAGAGGAGAAGACTACATCAGGCTTAAATTTCATCAAAGGAGGAAATTATGATGGTTGATTTAATTTAACCTGGATCAAATTTGAAATGGATCATATTATAAGGCGGGATATATATTTAATAAAAAAAGAGTTGCTTTTATTATGGGCTCCGCCTGGCTCAAGTGAGCCAAGCCCAATTTTCAAAGCAATCGCCCTGTGCTGCTGCAGGTGGTGCCTCAATTGCACCATGTTGACCGGTCAAAGGAATTAAAGCCACACCCCATTTTTTTTGGTGGTGCGTTGAACGTGGATTGTTATCAGCTCGCCTCAGATTTGAAGCTTTCAATCTTGCACATGCCTGCCGCCTCCAAATGTGCTTATTTCTCGGTCAAAACAGCAAATCATATCACAGTAGCCGTCCGATTCTATCAAACGCTTTTGCATAATTTTTGCTTGCAAGTTTCTCGCCGAACCGAATGCAATTTGTCAGCTTTCATCTCGTTATAAAAGGAGGTCTATTTTTAACGCTCCAGATCATCCCAATAATTTTGAGAGCCTCTTATTTATTTCATTTTTCAGGTATGATTTTTTTCCAGCGGCTCTCTTTTCCTTCACATCGTCTCAGGCAAAAGCAAAAAGATCAAGGACGCCGCATCTACAGTTTTCAGGCAGAAGCAGGAATCCAAATTTTAGGATGCAGAAAAATATCCGAGTACAGACAGTATTTTTCTTTTACAGATTATTAATCGGTTGTATTTAGTTCTTGTATTGGCCGCGTTTTTTCCTCCTTATAATAAAATCAAGTGCCCTTTTCTCCCCATGGAGTAGGCCCGGTACCCCGCCGGGCTAAACCACGTAAATTTTAGTGTTCTTTGTATTTTCTGGATTTACTTATTTTGGTTTTTTTTTGACGTTTTAAATTTTTGGATCCTTACATAAAGACCCAATTACTTTCTAACATGTTTAATTCATAATCTCATGGGAAAGTTGTAATACCATCACTCATTCACTTGGATGTTTTTTTTATCTCGACTAGTAAGAGAAAAAAAATCATGACATAGGAATTATATTTCAAGTACTATGGCAACCAATTATAAGCAATTATATTCCAAGAACAATATATATTGCCATGTCCAGCTCCTTAGTCCTTATAAGCAAACAATTATTCTATAAAGAAATACCTGACAAACAATTTATTTAGATGTAATTAAGCCAACCCCTAAGGCCATAACATCTCAGACACGATAAGAGAGTGAGGACTAGAATTAGCTGGTGAACAAAGTTAACCCCTTGCAATGGACGTGTGTCACTCACACTAACAATCAAAAATCAAAACTGAAATCTCAGAACTAGATGATAGAAGCAACATCGAAAGAGGACAAATATCAAAACAATCAAAATTGAAATCTCAGAAGGTTGGGGGGCTGGAATTCAAGTTGCAGAAAATTCAGTCAAGCAACAACAAGGGTAAATCCTCATCCATATTAATGTTGTGTACGCCATCAAGAAACAACAAGGACAAATCTCAACATCTCAATTCCCAAGCTCAAACAGTTAAACTTGCTTTTGCTTCCCAAAAAATGTTCGAAGAATCCAGTACACAACAAATAGGCAACAAATGTTTGAAGATGTTACCTTAGGAGCAGCGAGATGGACCGGCGAGATGTAATGGAGAAGAAGAGGAAAAAGCCTGGCGCCGACGAAAAGCTAGCAGAACCGGTCCAACCGGAGAGGCCCGACGTGAGACTGAGCGAGTGAGCGGAGAGGAAGAAGAACGCCAATGCAGGAGTCGCCGAGTCGAAAGGGAGAGAGATTTGGAAATTGGATTAGGGTTTTAGAATTGGATTATTGGAATTGCAATTTTGAGCAGATAACTTAATGGGTATTATTAACGGGTCAAAAGAAATGCTAATAACCCATATTGGTTATCGGGCTATCGGGTCGGCACAGCCCAATAGCACTAGGCTCGGCACGACCCGTTAAGTGTTCGGGTCATATCGGGCCGGCTCGAAATTGGCCCGAACCCGATTTTATCGGGTCGGGCCGGGTCAGGCTATCGGGTCAGGCCGATAATTGCCAGGTCTAGGTCCACGTCAATATCTAATGTGGACCATGTGTCCATGTTGCTATTCTTATATGGTCCACATATTATATGGTTTTACTGATTTACCCATATCTATCCTAAATCCGGTTAAAGCCTATCTTTCCACCTTTGATGGCAAGGTGCGTATATAAATAGGTCGGGATATTCATAGGTCCTCATACCCATTCCTACCTTTTTACACCATCTATTGAGGATTCCAAATGAAAGTATTGGAAGACCTATTGAGGGAGGAACACAGAAGGAAACGCAATTAGAGTAGCGCAGCGAAACAACAATACGATATTAATGGCTGGAGATTAGTATCGATCTTACGTTTTCGCAATCTAACATGTTTATAGATTTATACATATTCTATTTATGATTTCATTATGTCATCAATTAGATCATATTGTGTTTTTATAAAATCTATCACGTGGTATCATAGTATGTTTTCCTCCGCCTTGATTGAGTTGTTGATTTCGATTTATTTATGTTTTTCCGTTCTTTTCCTCTCCCGTGCATGTCTGGTTGCCGTCGGTGATGGTGCAACAACCTGCCGCTCTTCCGTCAAGTGCGCGGCTTCGGCCGTGGGGAAGAGATAGGAGACGCTATCCAGCATCATTGGCTGGTGTAGTCGGCCGGCTTTTCCCTTCATCAAGAACACTTCTGCGGGAGTGGAGGGGAGAAAAGTTTTCAGTCGACTAGCGTTGCTGGTGCAGTTCTACTTCGGGTCTGCATACAGAGAGGAAACCCTCTCCAGGCAGCCAGCGGCGTACGTCTGGATTGTTTTGGTCCGTGTGGATGAAGACGCGTGTGCGCTGTCTCTTGGCCGAAGTGTGCATCCACACCAACCGCTCGTTGTCCATGAGATCATGCTGTCGATCTCGTTTCCGTGGCGTCCCTATTGTGATCACCACTGCTCCAGCCTTTCGGTGATGGCTGGACGCCGGTCTTGTCGATGCCAGTGTTTGGCGCTGCTCAGGACGGATGAATGGCGGTGGAATGACCGACAAGGCAGCAGAATAAGATTGTGCTAATCGGCGTTGAAGACTCGGCTTCAATACCCCACTGTAATCGGCATCTTCTCCTTCTTCATGTAACTGCCATGTCATCACTGCTTCCATACTGTCCGGCGTCGGCGAGGTCATCGCCGTCGTATAAGGTTGGGCGGCGGAGAGGCATCATCGGCGGAATCATGGCAAGTGGGCGGTGAGGAAGGAGATAGAGTGGAGACGTGCGGGTGGCGGCTGTATGCGGCAGCTAGGGTTCATGTGTGAACCCGCTGCAAAAGAACATATGTGGACCCGCATGTCTTACAGCATGCACACATGAACATAAATATAGATGCAGTACTAGCTACGTGGAGAACATACGTGGCTTCATGGGTTCGTGTGCTACGTGGAGAAGAAGATAAGTTATTGGGTTTAAGTTTATTGGATTTGGATCCAATATAATGGATTCTTAACCCATTAATAAATCCATTTACTCAATTGTTTTGGGCTTATTTTAAACTCTCGTTCAATTGCAAATGGTTCATCTCTAATTTAACATGATATTAGTCCGATTCAAATCAATTGAACCCGGTTCAATTCATTTGATTTTGGGTTGATTTCAATATCAGGTTCAAATTGCTTTTGTTCATATCTCGTTTGATAAAATTTTGGTCTGATTCAAGTCAATTGAAAACATGTCCAATTTTATTTTGGTTCATTTGATGTAGTTTTATTGGTTTAAACTGGTTCAACGTTGGTTCAATATAAATCTAATTTGGGCTTAAATTTGATTTTTTTTAAATTGCTTAGACTAACTCAATTTAAATTTGTTTCATGAACTAGAAATATTTAAAGATTAATATTGAATCTATTTATGATTGAAATTCAATTAGTAGTAAATTTTCTTTTTATATATTGTGTTAAATCATGTTATATAAATATAATTATTTACTGCCTCATTTTTGTTGCATTGATGAATATATTGCACCTATTTGTCATGTAATGCATTGTGTTTCATTAAATAATTAAATTGAGTCATGTTGTAGTTTATTATGATGCATATTATAAATAATGATAAATTATTTCATATAACCATCTATGCAACATTGTGATGTCATGTGACCCATAGAATTTAACTAATTGAGGAGTAGCCACAGCATCCTTAGTTATGTTAAATTATATATTATGTAATTGATCACATAATTTTAACTAATTAAGGAGTAGCCACAACATCTTTAATTATGTTAAAATTATATAATTGATAATTTTTAGGTCATATATAGATATATATGACATCATATTGTAATTAGTTATTTAGAGTATGATAAATCTTATCCCAGGAATTTTTATCATATTTATATAGTTTATTAGTGTGAAATAATAGATTATTTTTTCTAATTAGCCCACGGGTATTAGGAAAAAGTATATAGTTTGTTAGTTTCATATAAAGTCTAACGTGGGTCCTAAAATAAAAGCTTAGCCCATAGATAGCTTTTATTATATTGACTCATGTTATTTTTCTTGTTTACATTGGTAAAATTAAAATTTTATATGCCTCTATTTTGATTATGAGCATTAATATATGATTTAAATATGCAACAACTTAAATTTTTAGCTACTCTAACTTTAACACTGATTTCCCTAACTAACTAGGGACAATTATAGAATCTAGAGAGAAATAATTATCTTTCATTTATGGTGCATGAATATAGATTACGCTATAAGAAAAGATGAACCACTACTTCTATAGATACTAGCACTACGGTTGAGGTCGTGCTTTATGAACAATGGGAGCAATCTCATCACCTCAGTGTGATGTTCATAAAAACTGTACATTCCTGCTAATATTCGTGGTTCTATTTGAGAGCGTAATAATGTAATGAATCTACTGAAGGCTATAAATGAACAGTTTAAATCTTCATATAAGGTCCTTGTCAGCACCTTAATGACTAAACGGTCATCATTAAAGCTCACTAGAGTTAGAGATGTACATGAGCACATCATGCAGATGAGGAATATAACAACCCAACTTAAAACTAGAGATTGATATGTTTGAGTCATTTTAAGTGCATTTCATTTTGAACTCCTTACCAGCAATAGAGAGCCTTTAAAATCTCTTAAAACACACATAAAGAGAAATGATCAATTAATGAACTTTTAGTCATGTGTGTGCAATAAGATGGAAAGCTAAGAGAAAGTGCACATTCAATCTTTTCGGTTTGTTATGAATCTAGTATTTGCTATAACACTTGGTGGATTGATTCGGGTTATACCATCCATATTTTCAATACCTCGCAAGGCTGTCAAAACCACATAAAGTCAGTGAGAAGTGAGCATTGCATCTATATAGGAAATAGGGTGCGCTTACATGTGGAAGCCATTGGAACATGCATGCTTATTTTAAGTTTTGGTTTTATTTTGCATTTAATATATATATATATATATATAGTTGTAAGATAATTTCACTTATAATGCATTGCATGTTCAATAAAGTACGGGTATGAAAAGATATATTATAGATGAAAGTTCTTTTAGGTTGTAGCACCAAAAGTTAGGACTTATATCCATTAAGAGGATAAAAGGGTTGGTAAATAAAGGAGTACTTAGTGCTTTGGATTTTACTGCATAAAGATGCTAATAAGAGTTCGAACATATTAGATGCTAACATGTATAGACTGCATAAAGAGAAAGTAGACTAACATGTCAAACAAAGATGCTAATAAGAGTTCGAACATATTAGATATTATACGATATCGACTCATATGGTTAGAAGTATTTCATCTCATTCATAGATGATCACTCACGCTACATGTATATCTACTTGCTTCATAATAGGAATGAAGCACTCGATGCCTTTAGGTTTTCAAGGCAGAAGTGCGAGAAGCAAATAAAGTTCGTGAGATCAGTTAAAGGAGGTGAGTATTATAGACGGTATACTGAGGATGGACAAACACCTTGGTCCATTTGTTAAGTCCCTTCAAAAGCACAGGATAATTGCCCAATACACCATGCCGGAATCTTCATATCAAAATGGTATTGCAGAAAGAAGGAACCAAATATTATAGACATGGTGCGGAGCATGCTTAGCGGCTTCAAGCTTTCTAGATCTTTGTGGTCTGAAGTCCTTAAGACAATTGTGTATATATTAAACCGAGTTCCAACCAAGGCTGTTCCTAAAATGCCATTCCTATTATGAAAAGGTTGGAAACTGAGTTTGCAACATATGCGTGTATGAGGTTGTCCGTCTAAAACAAGGGTTTACAATTCACAAGAGAAGAAACTAAACCCAATGACTATTTGCAGGTATTTCATTGGATATACCGAAAAGTCTGGAGGGATATAAATTATATTGTCCATCTCATACCACTAGGTTTGTGGAGTCAAGAAACGAAAATTTCTTGAAAATAACTTGATTAGTGGGAGCGATTAATTTCATAATTTAATTTTTGAGAAAGACCATTTGGAGGAGTCCACTCCTTACTCAAGTGAATGTTCTGTTGTTATTCACAGTGGACCTCTTCCAGGTGTTCGATAATCGATCATTGAAAATCCACAAATAGTTGATAATAACCAAGTGGATCCTTGTACTCAATAATTACCAAACAATGTTGAGCAACCAGTTGTGGAACATTCTCCTCAAGAGTTTAATGACACAACATTAAGGAAATTTACTAGGATAAGGAAGTCAGCTATTCCTAATGACTATGTAGTGAATCCACAAGAGTCTAACTACAATCTTGGGGTCGAAAATAATCTAAAGATATTTTTTCACAAGTTATGAGTTGCGGTCAATCTGAGTTATGGTACAATGCTATGTAGAAATAGATGAGTTCAATGACATCAAACGGGGTCTAGAATCTTGTCGTGTTGCCTTAAGGTTTAAAAGCATTGGTTGTAGATGAGTCTTTTTAATAAAAAGGTTTCTCTGGGCAACATCGAAAGATATAAGGCTAGACTAGTGGTCAAAGGATTCACTTAGATTGAGGGAATCGACTACACAGAGATCTTTTTCTCCTATATATATCTAAGAAAGGTTCTT
This sequence comes from Canna indica, assembly GCA_034359265.1. Lineage (NCBI taxonomy): Eukaryota > Viridiplantae > Streptophyta > Magnoliopsida > Zingiberales > Cannaceae > Canna > Canna indica. Next base: position 22,927,476 of record CP136892.1, read on the forward strand.
TGCGTATCATCATGGCATTTGACATGGAATTGCATCAAATGGACGTGAAAATGACATTCCTCGATGGATACATAGAGGAGAAAGGCTTCTATGAAACAATCTAAATGATTCTCCTTTAATGACAGTGAGCACTTGATGCAAGCTCAAGAAGTCCATATATAGATTGAAATAAGCCTCCCGTCAGTGGTACTTAAAGTTTTATGAGGTGATCTCTTCATTCAATTTGTCGAGAACATCATGGATCAATGCATATATCACTTGATCAGTGAGAGTAAGTTTTATTTTCTTATCCTATATGTGGACGATACTTTACTTGCAACCAATGATAAAGGAGTTGTTATATGAGGTGAAATAATTTCCTCTCTAAGAATTTTTTATATGAGTGAGGCATCTTATGTCATTGACATTAAGATCCATAGGGACAGACCTCGGAGCATTTTAGGTCTATCTCAGAAGATCTATATCAATAAAGTCTAAGAGAGATTTCGGATGAAAGATTGTTAACTGTATGTAGCACATGAAAGGTGACAGATTTAGTCCCAACAGTGTCCCAAAATGTTTTAGAAAGGAACAAATGCAGAACATTCAATATGCTTCGGCTGTTGGTAGCCTTATGCATGCTCAGACTTGCACAAGGTCCGACATAGCATTTGTCATTGGAATGTTAAGCAAATTTCATAGTAATCCAGGAATAGATCACTGGAATGTTGCAAATGAAGTGATAAAGTACATTAAAGGTACTAACGATATCATGCTCATGTATAGACAAACTGATAACTTGACTCGGTTCATATCTTATTTTGGGGCTACCTCACATGGTGTATGGTCAAGGAGCTTCATTTCGGGTCTTGGAATCGTGGATTCCATTACTAGACCCATGAAGGTATACTGTGACAATTCAACTGCAGTTCATTTGGCTAAAAGTAGAAGTCGAATCAAGCATATTGACATAAAGTATTTAGCCACAATGGAACGTGTTAAAGAAAATTAAGTAGTCATGAACACGTTCATGCTGAATTGATGATCGTCGATCCTTTGGCAAAAGGCATGCCGCCAAAGAATTTCAAGGATCATATAGACCAAATGAAACTTGGTCCCATCATGTAATTATTGTAAAGATATTTTTGTCTTTAATAAAGCTTCTATTCAGTTTTGTTTTTTCTCATTTTATGGTGTACACATATAATTCGAGAATAATAATTTATGTTGGACCTAGAATAAACATAGGATTTATTATAAAGTTATTTTGGAATGAAATACATCGTGATACATAGAAGACAATACTCGCTCAAAGAGGGCTTGTCGCTATGATTCGTGTGTTTTATTCCATCTAAAGCAGATATGAGATTTTAAACATCAAGGCATTTTAATATATGGACCAAGTGGGAGAATATTAGACGTGGTATATAATTAGATATGGTCCACGTCATTATCTGATGTGGACCATGTGTCCACGTTACTATCCTTATATGGTCCACGTATTATATGATTTTATCGATTTACCCATGTCTATCCTAAACTCGGTTAAAGTCTATCTTTCCACCTTTGGTGGCAATGTGCATATATAAATAAGCTATGATACTCATAGGTCAACATTCTCATTTCTACCTTTCTACACCATCTATTGAGAGTTCCAAAAGAAAGTATTATAAGACCTATTGAGGAAGGAACACAGGATGAAACGCAATCAGAGCAGCGCAGCAAAATAATAATACGATATTAATGGCTGGAGGTTAGTATCAATCCTATGCTTCCGTAATCTAACATGTTTATAGATTTATGCATGTTCTATTTATGATTTCATTATGTCATCAATTAGATCATAGTTTCTATAAAATCTATCAAAGCAAGCTAGGGTAGAGATTAGACATTGTTGTCTTCATTTTACCTTGTACTCTTTTCCATAAGTTGACTTCAAATCTTCGCAAGTGTAGTTGACAAGAAACTTTTCCCTTTTGCTTAGAAGACAAACTTGTTTTCCATACTTGAGAACTTTTCCTTCGTTTGTATCTGACCCATTTGTCAAGTTTTTTCTCATTTGATCTTCTTTAAAGCATCAAAATTTTCATCTATATGCATGATGTCATCTATAGCATAGGGCAGAGTTCTTCGTTGTTTCCATAGAGTATATAAATTTTTAAAATAAAAATAAGATTACGTAAATTCTTAAAATTGGAATAAAAAAATATTTTTTTTTATTTTGCCCTCCAATACTTTTGACCATAGTCTTTAAAGTTCATAATGACTTTTGGAAAAAGTCTTTAACACTGTTTTTATTAATTATAAAATATCTCATTTGGGCTTTTTATATTTTTTAATTAGGATTAACATATAAAATGGTCCCTCAAATATACACTGATTTTCAAAGTAGTCCCCAAAGAAAAAATCGGTCATAGTTGTTGAAGAAATGGCAATACTAGAGAGGGTGAATAGTGTGTTAACTAAATCGTTCGCCTAATTTCAATTTTAATCATTTACTTTGATTACTTAGGCAAGTTGCAATTATGCGATTAAATGCAGAAGCAAGATAAAATAATTAAGCACAACAACAATAGATAACAATGCTAACACATAAATTTATAGTAGTTCGGCCCCAATGCCCACTCCACTACCTAAGCACCCCGCTTAGGATTTCCAAACTAGTTTAACTAGATTAAATCAGTTTCCTTACACAGAGGACTTTGACTCAAAGAATCTCACTCTTGACCTAAGGCACTTCTACACTCGAAAGTCTCCGCCTTCTTATCGAGAGCACTCTTCCACCTCAACCCTAAGGGATAACTCAACTAATCCTAGTAAAACTAAGCTTACACAAGTAGCTTTACATCTTCACAACAACGTAACCACTTCCACACAAGATCTAACAGCCTAGGTCTTCACAATCTCAAATCCAAGAAAAAAAAAGTTAAAATTACAATGAAAAAAGCTTAGAATAAAACCAAGATCAAATGCTCTTTTCCAAGCCTTCGACGCCTTCAACTCGCCAAGAAGTAGAGCTCGAATTAAATCCCGAGTTGAGACAGAGTGTGCGCTTGAAGCGAATTTTGAGGGAAGAGCTGAGCGCTATTAATCGATCTTTAGAAGGCTCAAAACTCCCTTTTAATTGATCAATAAAATCTGTAAGAGTGGGAGAGCAGGATAAATGAGTTATATGAGGTATATTTATACCCTCTCAAAGAAACGGCAGCTCAACGAGTAGAAAACTATCTGTTACAATCGCTCGGTCGATTGGCCGGTCGACGGACCGATCGACCGCTCAAGCGACCGTTGCCCCAATGTCTCTGTGCGGTCGACCGACGAGTCGACCGCCAGATGCAATTTTGTGTTCCCGCAATTCGGTCAACCGACTGATCGACCGACGCAGGTTGCGGCTTTGGCGATCCGCAGTCCGGTCGACCGACGAAGCTACTACCAATTTTTGGCCTCAGTCGGTCGATCGTCCGGTCGACCGAAGTAGCCCACTACCTATTTTTACCCATGTTCGGTTGATCAACCGATCGACCGAGAGGCTACTGCCGATTTGCGACATTCTTCGATCGACCGATCGGTCAACCGAGATGGCTACTGCCATTTTTCTAACCCTATTCAGTCGACCGATCAATCGACCGAATTGACATAGGCTGATATTGATTTTTCAGCCATTTTTCTTGCGCGCTTCATTTTTGGATTCCAACTTTCAACGAGCGTCATCTTGGAGAGCTTTCCATGTGATCTTTGAGCTCGTCCAATACGTCTTTGGTGCATACGTCGAACTTCGAGATATTCCACGACGAACCCGAGCGTGACGATCAATGTCCTTCCGATTTTTTGATTTCTCCAATTTATCCGATCGAGGACATCGAACGCTAATCGATATGAAACTTGAAAGATTTCTCAATGAAATATTAGTTCCATGTTTGTTATCATTAAAATCGAGATTAAGACCAAGGTTGAAAACCTAAAGCCAATAATCATTGTCCCCCAAATATTTTCCGTTATCAAATCGGTCCCTATCGTCACCTAGCTGGCATAACGTCGTTAGTTTCGTCTTATGTGGCAAACCGAAATCTGACATGGTCAGATTAATGCCACCTCATATCAGCCCAAAGTATTAAATAAATTGTCAAGTGAATAAATGACATGGCATTTTCACTTTTATATCCTTCCGTTCACCAAACATCCTCCCAAATAACTTATAGGGTTCGTCGTTCTTCCTCCCCCTCCCGCTCGTGATCTCGCAATTCCTCCACCTGTCGTTCAATGGCAGCTTACAATGACACAAGCAGCAACAGGCATTGAAGCACTCGCTCAAATGTTCCTCATGCTCAAATGACTTGCGATTGTGGTGGAAAGATCGTGACCTTCACGTGTAGAAGGGGTTCTAATAGGGGAAGATGATTTTTAAGGTATCCAAACTTCACAGTAATGTAGATTCTATAACCTAATGTAGCTTCACAGTAATGTTCCTTCTTGGTCCGACATCTTCTTCATTGTTTTTCCCTTTTGTAGGAGAGATGGTCATGCCAATTCTTTGAGTGGCTTGATGATCCAATGTCACAATGGGCAGTACATATTTTTCAAGGGCAAAATGCCATGGTGGAATCTCTTACAGCATCATGGGGCATAAGTGCTTGTCTGATGCTGCTAATTGTTCTCCTTTTAGTTAGAAAATAAGTGAGTGAGTGCAATATGAATGTAACTAGCGAGTGATGTGATGAACATGTGTTAGCTGGTTTGATGTAATGAACATTTACTTTAATGAATGGTAGCTGGTTTAATGAACATTTTTTAGTTGTGATGAATCTGTGTTAGTTGTGATGAACCTTCTTTAATGAATTTGTGTTAGTTATGTTAGCATGTTAGTTGTTATCTGATACAGGACCACATCTAACACAATGTTGAATATAATGGACCAGGCCATAGCTAACACAATGTTGAATACAGCACCACCTATGTTAGTTGTGATGAACCTATGTTTAGCTGTGATGAACTTGTGTTTAGCTATGATGATACAGAACCACATTCAATATTCAAAGTTGTTCAATCAAGTTCAATACAGTACACAACTAAGGACCACAATTGTTATCTGATACAGTATTAAAGTGTTCAATATTCAAAGCTATTGAATTAAAAAGCTAAGGATCACAAAAATCTGTTCAATACAAACAGCTAAGGACCACATAACCATATACAAAAGGACCATATATTCAAAATTGTTCATTTACAAAAGTATTTCATCAAAGATAGACAAGGATAAAATAAGGCATCAAACACAAGATAAAGGACAAAAATAAAGTTGTTTCAGTCAATATATGAGGCATCAAACACACCTCTGCCAAAAACTTATCTATCTACCAAAACATTTACATTCACAGAAAACCTCTCCCTCTACCTCCTCTCATCGCACCTCTCACTAGTGGAGCTTTAACTCTTCTCCCTCTACTTGCATTTTGATCAGATGAGGCTTGAGGTTGGCTATAGAAGACTAGAGTTGGAGCAGATGATGTTGGAGCTATTTGAGGTTGTGTAGATGAGGCTTGAGCTGGATTTTTACAAGTCCTCTTGTTATGTCCATATGTATTATAGTTTTGACATGTATGTGAAGTGTTGTGTCTTCTCCATTTCATCTTGTTCTCAGGTTTATCTTTCTCCCTCCTTCTAGCTTTTTGGGTCTCCCAATAGGGACCCTATAAACTGGTGGAAGTATTATTGGCACATTAGGTTGTGATACCCACATATATATTTTCACCATTGATAGGATTTATTGTTGGAGAATAGCAAGCCTCATAAATTGTGATCCAATAGCAAGAATCAACAAACTCATGAGGGTCTCCAGAATGTGCATAAATGGCACAAACAGTATGTGCACAAGGCAGACCACATAGTGCTCATAACCTACATGAACAATATTTGATACCAATATCAACAGTAAATTGCTCTCCATCGAAGTTTCTTACCTCAAATTTGGTGCCTCCAGCCCATGAAGTCCTCCATTTTGCATATTCTAGCACATGCTTGTCAAGCCTCTTCCTTGGATTTGGGCATATCATACTCTTCCCCTTGTACCTCTCATACAGGATCCTATTCTCTGCGAATCTAACCATCAAATACTCTGTTATCCAATTCAGCAACCCTATTATTGGCATCTCCCTTGCCTCAACAATTCTCCCATTAAAATACTTTGATATATTATTCATTATGATATCACTCTTGCTCCACTCTGAAAAGTGTGATTTTGCCCAAGTATATGCATCATGTTTAACCAACCATTTGTGTGCATCATTGTTTAGTTCCTTCAGCTTCATCATCTCTCTTTCCTATGCTGCGAAATATGTTGTTTTTCTACAAGCTAGCGTTATGTCTCTTAATATAGTAGCACCTCCATATTTTCTCTTCATGTTAGCATAGATATGCCTAACACATAACTTGTTTGCAATTCTTGGATATTTTTCCAACACTTGAACAAGACCCCGCATACAATGTTAAAAGTTGTAAATAACATACAATGTTAGATATCATATATGTAACTCAATGAAATTATGTAAAAGTTCTTAAATGGCATCTAAGTTACATACCTTTTGTTGGTCTGAAATTATGACTTGGTTCCTTTCAATGCCAATATCATTAAGTAGCAACTCAATGAACCATTCCCATGAATATTTATTCTCACCTTCAACAACAGCAACTGCCAATGGAAAATACTGGTCATTTGGATCCCTTCCAACAGCTACCAGTAGGATACCACCATATTTCCCCTTCAAAAAATACCCATCTAGTCCAATCAATGGTCTACAAGCGTACGTGCAGGAAGCCTTCAATTACTGATCTTAGACTCAAATAAGCTCTTAAGAAGATCCTTTTATCATCACCAAGTTGAGATTCATCTGTTTTCAGTATGACTGTGCTGCCAGGATTGGTCCTTTTAATCTCATCAAAGTAATCATAAAGCTTGTTGTATTGCTTTGTAAAATTTCCATCAAATATTTCGTTTGCAATTTTTCTAGCTCTAAATGCCTTAGGAACAAAAATGTCAACAAAGTAACTTTGTCTGATATTCTCTATACATCCCCTTAAGTTGATATTCTTGTTGACATTCAATGTATTTAACAACTTCCCTGCAACCCATTTCCTATTAGCAATTATTCCCTTATGCACTCTACAGCAACTGCGTCTATCCTCTAATGTATTTATCTGATACATGTCATTCTTTCCAACTCTACTACACAAATCACTCTACATCTCTTACTGTCATTTTTCTTAAATCTCAACCTCCTACCATTCAAACCTGCATACTCTATGATTGCATTTTTTGAACTCTTCAGTTGATGTAAACTGCATACCTAGCTTGAAATTAAAATTAGAATCCATCTCATTAGCATTGTATATGCGAGTCTTTACCTTTGGTCCCTCGGCATCAGCATCAGAACTCCCATCATCTGATTGCAACTACTCAGATTCAGCATCATAAGCTATCTCTTAATTTTCACCCACACTAGGGTGTTGAGTTACTGGTGGGACTACATGTGAATCAATAACATCTTGGGGTAGTGCATCTATATTGGGAGGCAAATCATCAACATAATCAGCAAAGTGATCATCATCACTTTCATCATCAGAACCACTAAAGTGGATATTACTTGCAATGTAAAAATATCCACTTGAATCTTCACAATCACTGTCATTGTGTATATCTCCACCAACATTAACATTAGACTCATCTACATTAGCATTAACATTGGACTCATCTACATTAGCATTAACATTGGACTCACCAACACTGTGTTCACCAAAATTAATACTATGTTCACCAACATAAGTATTGTCTTCACCAATATTAGCAGTGTCTTCACCATCTCCACCAACATGTACAATATTTTCACCATCTCCAATAATTACATAAACTTTAATTTTCTTTTTAAGTACACTCAAAGCAGCTTTAGCCAACATAGTTGCATCTTCATCAGACAGAAGATCTTCTAATCCTACCTCTAAAGACTGTCCAGGTCTACAGAAGTATAACTTAGTGATCCCCTTATATCCAAGCTCCTTTAAAACAGCTATCAACTCTTGTAAAGATCACAAATCCAACTCACAATTTGACATTGTGTACATTGACCCCCTAACATAATTCAAAACCTCCTCTCCTATAAAACAACCTCTATTGTGTAGCTCAACAGTAAAAGGCTTATCCAAATCACCTATTAAAAATATTCAACTATTTAAGCTAAATACACCAAAATTCAAATTTGAAGCTACATTCACTACTAGATAAATGGGCATCAGCAACGGCTGATACCGTTGCTGAGCCGTTGCTGAAGAGCATCAGCAATGGCCGCGCCGTTGCAATAGCGCCGTGACGGAAAGTCGCGTTGCTGATAACTTAGCAACGGATCAGCAACGGCCGCTCGGGCCGTCGCTCAAAACATTATCAGCAACGGCCGCTCGGGCCGTCGCTAAAAATATTATCAGCAACGGTTTTGCCACAGACCCGGAGCCGTTGCTGATAACATTAATAGCAACGGCCGCTGAGTCCGTAGCAACGCTGTTAGTAAAACTCCGTCGCTAAGCCGTTGCTGTAGGTCATCAGCAACGGCTTTCGATACACTTTTAGCAACGGCTTTCCCACGGACGGCCGTGGGAAAGCCGTTGCTGATGACATATACCTGCAAACAGAAAATTTGAAAATTTCAAATTTCCATTGATACATTGATACATTATCTGATACATAACTCACACACCCACACCCTCATACACACATTCATTCACACATCACAAACACCTCATACACACATTCATTCACACATCACAAACACACCAAGATATACATCAAAACAATTATATTTATATTGATAATTATCCACGATAGTATAAAAACAATTCAAATGCAAAATTGAAGTATCAATATCCAAACAAAATAAGTTAAACAAGTTCAATATCCAAACAAAAAATCTCACGATCACGATGGAGGATGGTCTGGATTATATGGCGGGGTCTGGAGTGCTTGAGTGTACACCGGCGTGGACTGACTCGAGGATGATAGATTAGATGATGCCGAAGAGATGCCTGCTTCGGGATGACCTGACATGTTGTGTAGCATAGCTTGTATATCCGCCATCATCTGACTCTGGCGCTCCATCATATCAGTCTGACGCGCGACCGTCTCCTCTAGTGTCCTTATCCTATTACTATGATCATAACTGGATCTGGAGGTGGACGGCCGCTCACCAGCGACCGGAGGGGTCGGTGCCCCAAGTGGCCCTAGTACGGCTCGCGCATGACCACTATCTGCGAAGCCATATATGCGGCCATGGTCCCAGCCACCTGCGGCCTCGACCCACGATGCTGCGTCAAAGTCCTCGGGGGTACCCCCGCGCTGCACCACCGTCTGGCTGTAGGTCTCCTACTCGAGTTTGATTTTTTGTTTAATATTTATCATAAAACTTAAATTATAAATATATAATTAATAATTTAAACAAATATATAATTACCATAATGTATGCAGCGCGGTTGTGGATGTACTCCCCCGTCCTATGTGCTCGACGGTGAGTCCGCTCAAACACCGCCATCGGGGAGGGTCGCTGGACAGTCCCGTCATCCGACACCGTCGTCTACATTTACAAAATAAATACATTAATTAGTACACATAATAACAAATAAAATATATAATTAAAAGATATACTTACCATACGGTTTGTGTGCACTGCAAATGCAACAGAGCCGCCGGTGTGACGCGCTGCTCCCCCCGACATGCGATTTCTAGCCGCATTCCGAGAAACCTCCTGCCATCGATCCGTCGACCATATCCCCACGAGCTGGTCCCATATATCCGGAGTAGTCCAACCGGGGCCGTATCCCCGAGTCTCCGCGATGTTAGTTGTCTCAGCTCGGGCCATCGCTTGGGACCGAGCCTGCCCCAGCTGCCCGTTGTACCTTGCCCGGGAAATAGCCTCCCAGGCAGCGTAAATGAAGGACCTCTGGTCCTCGGCCCATGTATAGCGAGCCTGCAAAATAATAATATTAATACCAATATTAATATATCATCATGCATGTAAAAAATAATAATAATACGTGCCTCAAACTCGCGCCATAACATGTCGACGTGCTCGCTAGGCACGTGAGACCACGTAGGCCATGCCCCGTGCATGTATCGTCGAATAGTAGAAGAAATGCTCCTCGGCACTTCTTCTTGCTCGAACCTGCACAACAAAAATAAATTTTAATATTATATTATGATATAATGAATTTGTAATGATTCATAATTCATGATATATTACCGCTCCCCAATCACGCTAATCAATCTACGTGACTCTGTGGCTGGTGGAGGCTGCCACCTGTTCGGCCCGCGTGGCCGCCTACGTCTGGATGTACTAGCCTCGGCAGTATCATCCTCATGAGGATCAGCAACAGGAGGATCAGCAGCATGAGTAAGTGCTGGAGTCTCACCGATCGGAGACTCCGAAGCTCTCCTGCGTCGATAACCACGACCAGACATATCTGTCGAACAGACATATAATCAGATAATTGTATAAATAGTAGAGATATATTTAATAAAATATATACTTTACAATTATTCTTCATCATCTGAATAATAGTCTTCGAATTCTTCTTCTTCTTCCTCTTCTTCCTCTTCTTCATCTTCTTCATCTCCAGCTTCCTCAATTTCATGATCGTCATCATCAGCATATTCAACTTCTAATTGAATTGACGTTGTGTCTGCATCCTCGAGTATTGGAATAATACGATCCACAGCAGGAAGATCATCTTCTTGATAGAAACCAGGAGGATCATTTTCTCCTACTATCGGATCAATTTTTCCTCTACCTTTTGTCTTACAGACTACACGCCAATCTGCTCTATCTTTATTTCGAGTCGGATACTTCGTGTAATATACTTGTTCGGCTTGTGATGCCAATATAAAAGGCTCATTTGCTGCTAATTTCGATTTGTAATTAACCTCAACAAGTTTGTATTTTGGATGAACTTTCATGCCCCTTTCTGTTGTATCGAACCAATGACATCTAAATAAGATCACTGATTTCAAGCCAAAGTAGTGCAACTCTATCACTTCTTCCACCAGTCCATAAAAATCCATATCACATTCAACATAGATTGTCCCTTTCACGCAGACCCCAGCATTCATCGTCTTCTTTGTAAATAAATATTCAACCGTGTGAAATTTATACCCGTTAACAAAATATCCGCTATAGCACGACACAAGTCGCGACGGTCCACTAACAAACTCAAATATTCTTTCATCTATTTCAGCTCTGTGATCTTTGCTGTAAGTCTGAATCCAAGTAGGGAAATCACGATTCCGTAATCTCTCCAATTCTTCATCGTTGTGAATAGAGTATTTTTGCACCATCTCAATGTCAAATATTTCAATGAATTGTTCAATCTCTGGACAATTGAGTAATACATACAAGTGTGCCAAATGATACTCTTCATCGCTTAAGTGTCGAGATGGACGAGAACCAAAAGCACGACCAGAGTGACAAAATATATTTAAACGTCCATCTGAATGTCGAACACCCCCGTCGTCGTTACGTGGAAGACGATCAAATCTTGTCTGTACTGTCGATTCAAAGTAAAATGAGCAGAATGTTGAAATTTCTTGGATGATATACGATTCAGATATTGATCCTTCAACAGCTGCGGTGTTCTTTACTTTTTTCTTCAGACGATTCATGTATCTTTCAAATAAGTACATCCAACGATATTGAACGGGGCCTCGTATGCCAAGTGTATCGGTAGATGCTCCATCGAGTCAAAAAATGCAGGAGGGAAAAACTGCTCCAGCTTGCATATGATTTCAACAATATTATTTTCAAGTGTTGACATATCTTCGACTCGAAGGACATTTGCACAGATGCTTCTAAAAAACATACTTAATTCAGTCAACGGACCCCAAATATTATCAAGTAGAAGATCTCGAAATGCGATCGGAAGTAATCTCTGCATGAATACATGACAATCATGGCTCTTCATCCCTGATATTTTGCAATCATCGACGTTCACACATCGAGATAAGTTTGAAGCATATCCATCGGGTAATCTGAGTTCTTTTACCCATTGACAAACATCTTTGATCTGTTGTTTATTTAACACATATAGGGCCTTCGGTTTCAGATATCGTCCGTTGACCTCTTGTAACTCCAACTCTGGTCTTTTACAAAGTATTTTCAGATCATGTCGGGCTTTGACATTATCTTTAGTTTTTCCAGAAATATCCATCAAAGTGTTGAAAATATTATCAAACACATTTTTTTCAATGTGCATGACATCTAAATTATGTCGAATCAATAATGAACTCCAATAGGGCAATTCCCAAAAGATACTTTTTTTCACCCAGTTGTGTGTTTGGCCAAAACCTGACACTCTTTCATTGCGACCAAATACTATATCTGGAAGTGCTGAAACACGTGCTAACATTTGTTCACCAGACAACATCGGTGGTGGCCCATCTCTTTCGACTCTGCCCTTAGTAAATTTATTACGATTCCTTCGATACTGGTGATTAACCGGTAGGAATCGACGATGACAATCAAAGAATGAGATTTTTCGTCTGTTCTGAAGACTGATTGATTTAGAGTGTTCCATACAATACGGGCAAGAGAGTCGGCCGTGAGTGCTCCAACCCGACAACATGCCGTACGCGGGGAAATCATTGATTGTCCACAAGACCGCGGCCTTTAAATTGAAGTTTTGCTTCCGATGACAATCATAAGTGACAGCTCCCTCAATCCACAATGTTTTCAATTCATCTATCAAGGGTCTGAGAAAGACCCTTAGGACCCGGAATAATCATCGAAAGATAAATAAATTCATCTTTCATGCACATTGACAGTGGCAAATTATAAACTGTCAGCAGCACTGGCTAAACTGAATAAGGAGTTGCAGAATGTCCAAACGGATTAAAACCATCTGTGCACAATCCCAATCTGATATTTCTAGTATCCCTAGCAAATGAAGGATAACATGTATCCAAATGTTTCCATGCTTCACTGTCAGATGGATGAGTCATTACTGTATCATCACGACTTCTTGCATGTCAACTCATGTAGGGGGCTGTTTTTTCCGACATGAATAATCTTTGAAGCCTCGGTGTTAGTGGAAAATACCGAAGCACCTTAAACGGGATATTTTTCTGTCGGACCGATTTCTTCTCCTTGTAACGAGGGTGTTGACATACAGGGCATTTATCCAACTGCACATTTTCTTTATAATATAAAATGCAGTTATTTTGGCACGCGTGTATTTTTTCGTACCCAAGCCCCAATTTTCTCATTAGCTTTTTAGTCTTATAAAAAGTAGGCTCAAACTTGTTATCAGTAGGCAGCATTCCATTAATCAATCCAGCAATCCGATCATACGCAACTTCGCTGATATTACAATCGGCCTTGATGTTTAAGAGCTGTGTCATTGCTGAAAACCTAGTGTATTTAGGACAATTCTCATACAAAGGTTCATCGGCAGCTTTCAACATCTCGTAAAATTCTGGAGCTTCTTTATTCGGTAATTCAATCTCTACCGCAGCCCCTACTTCTGTGATATCAACCGCTGTAGTATCTGGTGGGACTGATGTCTGAAGAACTGGCCGATCAACATTATCATTCAGGCGGAATTAACCCCCAAGACTATCAAGTATCATAGTTCTATAGGGATTACATTGACCGGATGAAGAAGCACCAGCAGAGGAAGATTCACCATATGTCTGAACGACAGGATTGCTCGACGTCCCGACTTCGCGTGACTCCCCGTGACAAGTCCATAGAAAATATCTTGGTGCAAATCCTTTGCTATATAGATGCAGAGTGACAGTCTCCCGATCCAAAAATCGTCCATTTGAACAAATGCGGCACGGACATCGGATTTGATCACCCATGCTAACGAAATTCCGATTCGAATAGGCGAAATTTAGGAAGTACGTTACGCTTAATCGAAACTCATTCGTTAAAGCTCCACGATCAAGACGTCGGTACATCCAACTTCGATCAGCCGACATGATTCTGTCAATCAATGACAATTTCTTTGGTTAATGTCTTTAGGTGAGATTGTCCTATTTCATTCGGGATTTATGTTATTCGTACTGCACTTACGTTTTTATTTTAACTGTTAACTAATTATTCTAAATTTCGACAGCATCTCCCTACAGTTCTCCAAATACGCATATCATCTGGGCGCGTATCGGAGAACAAGAGAGATGTTGCCGAATTTTAGAATAATTAGTTAACAGTTAAAATAAAAATATAAGTGCAGTACAAATAACTATATTCCCAAATTGTCCAATCAGGGACAATTCAAGAATTGTACGTCGTATAAAAGATCATCTACTTATTTTACACGAACATATAATTCCCGAACGGATCTAAGGTTTTGCTAAATCATATCTGATTCGTCGATGCGTACGTGAAACATATCAACTCGTCGGATGGATGATTATTTTCTAAATGTTTCGAGACAGTTCGAGTCCATATTGGACGATTTCGGCGCGCGTCCGAAGTGGACGATTCCGGCGCGAGTCCGAAGTGGATGATTCCGGCGCGAGTCCGAATTGGACGATTCCGGCGCGCGTCCGAAGTGGACGATTCCGGCGCGAGTCCGAATTGGACAATTCTGGCGCGCGTCCAAAGTGGACGATTCCGGCGCGAGTCCGAATTGGACGATTCCGGCGCGCGTCCGAATTGGACGATTCCGGCGCGCGTCCGAAGTGGACAAACCGGCGCGCGTCCGAAGTGGACGATTCCGGCGCGCGTCCGAAGTGGACGATTCCGGCGCGCGTCCGAAATTAATCTAAATCCTAATAATTAATCTAACAAATTAAACAATTAATCTAAACAATTAATTAACAATTATAAAATAATTAATTAACAATTATAAAATAATATTATATATATATATATATATAAATTCCGGCGCCGGAGTCCACCCTCCGGCGCCGGCGCGCGTACAGTGGCCGGACACACTGTCCGGCCACTGTAGAAGGTCCGGCGGCGGCCATAGGCCGACCGCCGCCGGCCGAAACCCTAGAAATAGGGTTTCGGTCAGATTTTAACCTATACTCCGGCCGAAACATAGTGAAGAGCCGGCCGGCCGATCAACATACCGGCAGCAGCGGCAACGGCGGCGAGAGGCGTCGGCGTCGGCGTCGGCAGCAGCGGCGCGCGAGAGGCGTCGGCAGGAGCGGCGGCGGCAGCAGCGGGAGGAAGAAGGGTCGGGCGCGAGAGCGTGCCCTATATAAACTTATCAGCAACGGCTCACTCGCCCGTTAGAAAGCCGTTGCTGATAAGTTATCATCAGCAACGGCTCACTTATCCGTTAGCAAGCCGTTGCTGAAAATTAAAAAATCAGCAACGGCTCACCTTTCCGTCCGAAAGCCGTTGCTGATAATTAAAATAATCAGCAACGGCTCGGTTTTCCGTTAGAACGCCGTTGCCGATACAGATATCTGCAACGGCTCGAGCGGCCGTAAGAATGCCGTTGCAAATAGCAACGGCTTGAGCGGCCGTTGCTGATAGCCGTTGCTGAAGACCAAGTTTCTAGTAGTGAAATAATTCAAGAATCGATTAAAATTGAATTAGACAATTGTTATTAGAAAACACACTATTCACCCCCTCTAGTGTGTCGTTTCATAAAACAAGAATGTCTAGTTCTCATTCTTCTTTGCTTCACTCTTATCGTTGTTGAAGAATCCATCATTGTCGTTATTGGGATCACGCCTAAGAATATTCAATCTTAATTCTCTCATTTCTCGAGTTTCAAATATCGAAATTGATCGAGTGAAGCACAAATACCTTAAAAACCTATCCAAACAGCTTACATATCATTAAATATATTTTATATAATAAATAAAAATTCTTTGCGTGTTCCCAACGTCGATCATATATATGTGTGTGTGGAATTTGGTCTTTCATATCACTTGCGCTTTTGATCTTTAAATTTAACTTGAAATATTCATATTGAAACACATTATTAGATTTAGTTTGTTATCATTAAAACACTCATGGAGAATCCCCAAAACGAGGATAAAAACTTGACTAACATAGGTGATACTAAAGAGATGACCAAGAAGCTTAGTTACAGATCTTGTTGATGAGGGCAAGGGCCTTGTTGGGAACCTGATGCGATTGATAGCACACTCGTAGAGATCAAAGTGGCCTAAAGTTTTTAACCCTGGTCTAAATCTTGATTTTGATGATAACAACTAGCTAGGAACTAATGGTTGAATGAGAAATAATTTCAAGTTCGATATTGATAAGCATGCTACATGCTTGATCAAAAAAATTGAAGCAAAATCGAAAATCCAAAAAGGACGTTGCTCGATGCTCGAAAGTCGAGAAAAGTTTTGAAGAGAGTTTTAGGTTTAGAGTCATTGTGTAATGCTTAGATGCATATTGCTGATGATGAAAACCAAATCCAAAACCTTTAAAATCAAATTGTGTTGAAAATGCTTAAAATGCCATTTCGGCTGCATGTTCGGTCAACAGTCGATTGACCCACAACCGATCTACAATCGGTGAGCCAAATGGCTCTTTTTTAAACTGTTGTGATTGCTTTCCCCGAGTCTTATTTCCTTGAATCTCTATATATATAATCTACTAGTCTTCTTTAAGCATTATTGAAATACCGAGTCATCCTTTGATTCCTTGTGAGCTTTGATTGAACCATTCCTTCAAGAAACTCTAGCTATGAAGCGTTATCTTGATTGGGCCTCAACTTTTGAATGATTCATCATCAAAGGTATCAAGAGGACGTAAGAGCTTATCTTTGGAGCTAAGTGGTGTTATTTTTATTATTTGCTTCGTTTATTGTGTATTTGGTTTGTTTTTGTATTGTTTTTAAAGCCTAGATGTACGCTTAGGGTTTAGGTCTAGTTTGAGTAGTCATCTTGGTGTATATGTATAAATCCACTTGAGTTTCTAGGTTAGATTTGGTTTTCTTAGAGCTTGAGATGTTTGATGTGCTCTCAAAAAGATGATTGTAACCTTAGCTTGTAAATCTTGTTGTAAGAAATAATTTAATTTAGTGAATTTATAAAAATTCTAAGTGGAGAGCTTATACAGTGGATGTGGGTGTGGCTACAAGCTGAACCATTATAAATCAGTGCGTTAACGAATCATTTACTTGTGTGAATGCATTATTGATATTTAATTGCTTCCGCTTGAATTGAATTATATAAATTATCATTCACACTCAATTAAGAATTAGTAAATTGACGTGAAGTTTAGATATTGCTATAATACATACTATTCATTCTCCTTTAGTACAGCATTTTCACTCACACACAGAACGGGCTACTTGGTGGAGGAGCATAGCGTGCTTGTTCACGCATTCTCCAAGCACTTGAGAGAAGCCATGGATTCAGGAGGCGGATGAGGTGCCACACCTCCATTTTGGCTTTTTGAATATGCTCATTGTCCAAGAGGTTTTCATCTTAGAATGATTTGGCTCGAGAAGAAAAATGAATACTTGGAACAGAAGCAAGGTGAAGACTATTTTTTGAGGTCACACTACCACGGAGGAAAACAACTTGTTGATAGCTTCCATTGCTCGCTCTCCTTTCCAGTAAAAAATGATCATTTTTTTCCACACACACAGATGCTGTAACAATGGCAGTTTGTCGACTACCCTGGTGCTAGAAAGGACTGAAGGCGAAGAAAGAGAGGGAAGTAAGGAAGATGGATAAAAAAGAAGAGAAAAACTGTGTTCCAAACTTCTTCTATGGCAAAGGAATCATTTCCTTTAATTAGTTCAACTTATTCAATCCAAAATGGGACCCCCTCAGTTAGATACCATTCTTTGCATGCATGAATGAATGCATATATCATTATTCTCAACTTATTTTAATTGTAGCATCTAGGGTTCCCATCACAACAATTTTAATCAATTTATTCATATATTTTTTTTTCTACCTATATCTATATAAATATATCATTCAAAGTGTCGGCAGACCATTATTGATGATCAAACTAATTAATTATTATCATGGAAACTAATTAGTGTGAACATTCATTTTTACCAATACTTACCATGACTAGTGTTTCATTAATTATTATTTAAAAATTTTGATGGAGAGCATTAATTTATTATCTGAAATATGTTGTTGTTATTATTATTAGGTGAAATATCATTAAACTAATAGTACTTATCTAGGAAGTTGGCATTCCGCTTTCGTTTTCAGATTTCTTTCTGCATATGAAAAAATATTGAGTACCCGTAGAATGAAAAGATAAGGTCATGCAACAAAAGTTCCCAATAATATTATTAAATATATATTTAGATAAACTAATTAATACACCAAACATTAATAATAAAAGGAGCGCAAAAGTATTTGTTTACATTTTAATTAGTATTGACACATAAAGAGTAAGCTACATGATGTATGGCTTAAATTGAAATGATCATTAAAACTGGACACCAAATTAAAATTAGTTAAATATTTTAAATGATTTCGAAGAAAAATAAATTTATGAGCAAAATAAAATTAACCCTGTTTTATGAAACAAGATAATGAGATTAAAAATTTTAAATCTACACGCGAGAATAGACCATGCGAGTATAAACACACTTAATATACAATATCTATTGATTATATATTATTTAATATTCCTTATTTTTTTCTTCCAAAAATGACAACTCAAATAATTTCAACTTCACTCTTCTCTAGAGGTAGATTAGAGAGTGGCCCGTTAGGAATGCACCTAAAGGCTCTGATTCAAAATCTAGACATTGTTTGATTGACATGAAAAGTAAATTTTTATGAAAAATTATAATTCTCATAAATTATTTTTTCATATATATATTTTTTTAAAGTATCAAAAAAATATTTAGTTGACAAAAAATTAATTGATATGAAGTGTAAATTTTTTAAACATATTTACTACTTCATCAAGTGATCGACTAATATATCATTCTTCTTATAAATTAATATTTTAATGTATATTAGTATATATATATAATTAAAATTTATTTGTAAATTAATATTTTGACACACACACATATATATATATATATATATATATATATATATATATATACACACACAAAAATAGATCAGTTTTTTATATATAAATAATATAATATATAATTTATTATATATGAAAGTTTAAATTTGGAGTTAATATAAAAAATACATATTCTACTCCAAATAAATTGAATTAAAATAAATAAGTCAAAAATTTATGAATGATCTAATCTTATAATGTCGACAACATAAATTATAAATTCAATATTAAAAATAAACCAGAGAATAAAATTAACTTTGTCTTTTAAATACAAATAAAAAAGTGTAATTTACTTATGTCATCATCCTTGGTAAGTTACTATACTAACTGAGAAAATTACATTTTTCAATTAAATAAGACTAAAAAACACAACTTTCATTTACACGAAGTGTTAACCAAAGCGACTATAAACCTCGTTTAAGACATATTCATTCAACAAATCTAAAATGTTTACATTACCATATTTAACAATCTCCTTCAACTCTTTCACCCTACCCACATAATTATCCATATACCCCTTGCATCATTAAACCAATAAGCTTGTGTGCAGTTCCATTATTCCTTTAATAACCCTAATATTAACTCCGACTTTACTTTCTACTATACAAATTACATATATTTTCTACTATTTCTTACTTATTTTATTAGCATGTAATATAGTATATTATCTTGAATTTACATCAATATTATTTTTTATAATATTGTTTTTTAATAAAAATAAAAAATTATAGATGATTATACTAGGGATCAAATTTTAAATATCTAAATAATATATAATAAATTATCATCAATTGAGTTACTCATGGTTTGACTTTATAATATTCTATTTTACATTCTCTTAAATTTTTAAAATAATAAAATAAAAAAGAAAAAAAAAGAAAAAGAAGAGAGAAGAATAACTTTTAAAATGGCATTGTCGTCTTCGTAGCCACTCAAAGCAAAAACCCTTTCTTTCCCTCTTTCCTTCTCTTCTTCCGCAGAAGAATGCTTCGCTCTCGAATCTCTAACCCTAGTATTTATTTATAACCTCTTCAATCCAATTCGAGATCTCGCGGTTGCGCCCCTCTCTCCAATCCGGCACGTACCAGCTCGAATTCCGCATAAAGGTGAGATTTTTCCGCTCCTCCCTCTTTCTCTTCGCAGAATTGAGTTGTTTGAACTCTTGGTTGGATGGAGAGTGATGATTTCGTCCACTGATCTTGTGTTAGTTGGTTAGGTCTTGTTCTTGATCTGCGGCAGATTGCAAATGCCAGAGGAGGATTTGGTCGAGCTCAGATTTCGTCTGTTTGATGGATCAGACATTGGTCCCATCCGGTATGCTTCGTCTTCCACGGTTGCGATGCTCAAGGAAAGGATAATTTCTGAATGGCCGCGAGGTAGGAACTTGGTGCTTTGTCTTCTTGGGTGTTTTAGATCTGCCAAAGATTATCTTTCTTATTTTCCTTTGTTGTGAATCCTGTATACGTTTCTTGGACTGTGTGCATTCTTTAGCTTAAACAAGGTTGACTATGATCTGATAAAAACTTAAAGTTGATGAGGGTCAAAACTTGGAAAAAATTGTGCTGTGTAGGAGGGAAACTACAAACTTAGTTCAGCTATGGTGGATACCAAATTTTCACCAGATATAGAATGCGTCATAGTAATTTTCTTGTTACTGTAGTTGAACTTAGCCCAAACTTTGAGATGAGCATGATTCTAGGATATATGGTGATGGCATATGAAGGGGATAGCAACCAACTTTGTTGAATGGGGCAGGTTGTGATCCATGGTTCACCCTGGCACATGACGCTTCATGCCATACAAAGAAGCTTTAATTGGATATCATTGCCATACAAAGAGTCGGCAGGAGCGGCGGCGGCAGCAGCGGGAGGAAGAAGGGTCGGGCGCGAGAGCGTGCCCTATATAAACTTATCAGCAACGGCTCACTCGCCCGTTAGAAAGCCGTTGCTGATAAGTTATCATCAGCAACGGCTCACTTATCCGTTAGCAAGCCGTTGCTGATAATTAAAATATCAGCAACGACTCGTCTTTCCGTCAGAAAGCCGTTGCTGATAATTAAAATAATCCGCAACGGCTCGGGTTTCCGTTAGAACGCCGTTGCAGATACAAATATCTGCAACGGCTCGGGCGGCCGTAAGAATGCCGTTGCAAATAGCAACGGCTTGAGCGGCCGTTGCTGATAGCCGTTGCTGAAGACCTAATTTCTAGTAGTGATTACATCATTGAACATTCAAACCAAAGCTTTCAAAATTCAAATTTGAAGCTATATTACAGCATTGAACATTCAAACAAAACCTTTCAAATTTCAAATTTCAAATTACATTACAACATTGAACATTCAATGAAACCCTTAGTAATCGAATTAAAACCCTAAACATATTACAAGAAATAAAACTCGCAAAAAATCCTAAACAAATTACAAAAATCAAATATGGTTCGAAAGGTTGAGGTAGTGGAGCCTTGCGCTTCCTGGATTTCTTTAACTTTACAATCGTCTTCACCGCTCGCCTCCGTCCCAAGGAGTTCTTCGTTAATCTCATCTTTGTCGCTTAGGCAGAAATTGGGGGAATCACTGGTTAGGGTTTATATTCAAAAGTTATATTTAGGGAATGAGGGGAAGTTGTTGGGTGAAATGGCCTACACTAGATGGGGTGAATAGTATGTTTATTAATTTTTTTGTCTAAATCTGATTTTAATCGTTTCTTTGGTTACTTAGGCAATTCACAAATCGAGTAGCATGCGGAAGCAAAGAAAATACGATAATGAAATAAACACAAGTAGAGTCAATGCAAATATAATTATTTATAGTGGTTCGGCCTCAATGCCTACTCCACTACCTAAGCACCCCGCTTAGGATTTCCAAACTAAACTTTACTAGATTAATCTTGTTTCCCTTTCAACGAGGACTTTGACCCAAAGAGTCTCGCTCTCCACCTAAGGCGCTTCCACATCCGGAAGTCTCCGCCTTCTTACCGAGAGCACTCTTCCACCTCAACCTAAGGGACAACTCAACTAATCCTAGTAAACTAAGTTTACACCGGTGGAATTAAGCCTCAAATACAAAGGCAACCACCTACTCAATCAACCTAGCACTCTAAGTTTACACAAACTCAAATACAATGAAATAACAAGAAAATACAACACAAAATGGAGCAATAAATCAAACAATAAAATACTTAGCTCCACAACAAACTCCCTAGTCCTCTTGATGCCTCAAGGTGATGAATCGATGAAGTTTTTAAGGCTATATCAATGAATGAGAGGTCAAACTAGGGATTTCAAGAATTATGGCTCAATCAAGCTTAGAATTGACCAAGGATGGCTCAATGAAGTGTAGGAGTGATCAAAAGTCCCAAAGGAAGGCTTAGGCATTGGTATTTATAGAGCCAAGAAGAAGGCTCGAGTGAAGCAGCGCTCAACGAAACGAAATCTAGCCATTTTCCGCCTTCCAGTCGATTGTCAGTCGATCGTCGGTCGACCGACCGATCGATCGCCCAGCGACCGCTATCTTTCTGCGCTTCTGTCGCTCTGTTCGATCGACCGAAGGGTCGACCGAATGAGTCACGTTTCAGCTCCTCTACTATCCAGTCGATCGAAGTAGGCACTGCCAATTTTTGGCCTCGTTCGGTCGACCGCCCGGTCGACCGAAATAGCCACTACACGAAATCTAGCCATTTTTTGCCTTCCGGTCGATTGTCGGTCGATCGACCGATCGACCGCCCAGCGATCGCTGGCTTTCTACACTTCTGCCGCTCTGTTCGATCGACCGAATGAGTCGCGTTTCAGCTCCTCTACTATCCGGTCGACCGAAGTAGGCACTGCCAATTTTTGACCTCGTTCAGTCGATCGTCTGGTCAACCGAAATAGCCACTGCCAATTTTTAACCATCTTCGGTAGACCAATCGATCGATCGAATTGGCTACTGTCAATTTTTAACACCATTCGGTCGACCGGCCGATCGACCGAACCTGGGCAGAGCAATTTGGTTAGGCTTTGCTTGTTCGTTTTCTGGTTCCGTCTTCGCTAAGTCTACTTATATAACATTTATTAACTTTAAGTTAATAACTTTAAAACATAAATATTATATATGGATTACCCCCATTTGGATTCAATAAAAATATCTAAAAAATCAAAATCATTAAGAATCAAAATCTAGTTTTTGGGGTATAGTACAAATTTTTGGAAAACGAAAATTTTCTAATCTTTTGGGTCAAGTGTGGGTAGACTAAAGGCTTCCAAAAAATCTTTTAAAATACCTCGTTATCTAATTTCTACCCAAGGAATAATTACCGTCATTTTTTATGTCAAGAAAATATCTAGGTCATATAGCCCTCCAATGAGCTCCCTAGGCTTAGTGAATTTCAGGGTGGTTTTCGAGTTTTTATGTTTTGGGGTTCGAGTATGGTTTTTGGGTTCTTTGCATCATAAAGAGGATTACATTACATTCTAGATATCCTAAACCTAAACTCTAACTTCTCGAAGAATACCGAGCGTCCTTGCCGATTTCTCCGATTTCTCCGATCGCGGACGTCGTGCGCTAACCCGACTTGGAACCTGAAAATAACTCACCATGAAATCATTAGCTCCATATTTGTTATCATCAAAATCGCGATTAAGACCAAGATAAAAAACCTTAGGCCAACAGAAGTGGGTGAGTTAACTTAAATATGATGTGGAATTAGTTATCCCACATCATATTTCGTTTGTTGATATGAGGTGGCATCAATCTGACCATGTCAGATTTTGGTTTGCCACATAAGACAGAACTAACGACGTTATGCCAGCAAGGTGACGATAGGGACTGATTTGATAATGAAAAATATTTGAGGGACAACTATGACCGATTTTTTCTTTGATGGATCACTTTAAAAATCGGCGTATATTTGGGAGATCATTATGTACATTATCTCTTTTAATTATAATATTTTGACCAAAAGTCTTAAAACCCATTAAAGATTTTTGTTGAAAGTCTTCAATAAAAGATCTCTCATTTTCTACCGACCCATTTAGACTCATTATATTTTTTTGTGCCTACCAACAATTTTATAAACTATAAAAAAAATTGAAAATATTTTAAACCATATTTTTAATAAGGTTCGGACATGTTCAAGTTTTTAATAGGATAATATCATAAATATCTGCATGCCTCATAAGCACCCTCGTTTTTTAGGTGCCTATGAACCATTTCATGAATATAAAATTTTATTTGGAATTTAAAACAAATTTTTATTGAGATAGCCTTGTGTTCAAAAGTTTCGGAGAACTCTTGAAAGTCAAAAGAGTTTTACCGAAACTCTTCAACATGATAATATCTCAATATCTATAGGGTCCTCAGTATTCTTTTAGATGTCTAGGAACAAGTTATGAATTATAATTTTTTTGAAAATTCAAAAAATATTTTTATTGAGATAATTTCATGTTCTCATCATCTGTGGTTCTCATAAGTCTGTTCTTTTTTATTAATAAGAATAATTTTATGAATTATAGAAAAAAATTACAATTTTAAAATATATTTTTAGTAAAATTTGAACATGTTCAAGAGTTTTGCTAAAACTCGAGTATGGTAATATCTCAATATTTGCAAGCTTCACAAATCTCCTCATATTTTGAATTAAATATATAGAGTTTAGGCAATACTTTAAAAACGTTCAAGAGTTTTGCAGAAACTCTTTAAATCCTTTAAGGATGTCAAAACTTTTTTTGGTTCCTAAATATAATTTATGAATTATAATATTTTTGAAATTTAAATAAAAAAAACATTTGCAATAAGATTTAAGTTCAAGAATTTTGTTGAAATTATTGAACAAAAATTTATCTCATCATCTACAAATCCCATAAGCCACGTCGTATTTTTTATTCATATAAATATTATATGAATTATAAAAATTTAGAAAAAATTCAAACATATTTTAAATGAGATTTAAACCTCTTCAAAAGCTCTACCAAAACTCTTGAACAAAATAACATCTTCATATCTATAGTGTAAAAGGGTAAAATATTTTTTTGTACTTTTTGAATTCAATTTTGAAAATTTCTACGTCTTTATTCCAATTCTAGAAGTTTCTCGTATAGTTATTCCGATGTTGGAAAAATAGTCTTTCCATTTCAAATCAATCGTGAAAGAAACCTCTTAGCTTGCAAAAATAACAGTATGGACATTAAAATGAATCACAAGTTAACAGGAATCAGTAGTTAGTTGGAAGACTTCATCGTATATATAGTGAGTTGAAGGAAAGAACGCAACTTGTCACACTGACGCCATCAGATACCCGTAAATCACCGTAGAGAAAACCCTTGTCAATATAGATTCTGATTCATGTCAATTAAGATTACTCCGTGTAATCCTTATTTAGTATGCCACTGACTCTAATTTAATTTCGCCTGATGAGCATAGCTCCTTCAAACTTCAATATCAGCGTGGAAGAGTGTTTCTGAGGAACATAAGCATCACTGCAGTTGTACAAACTAGTTCTCCATTGATTGCAAAGCTGCTAACAAGTAGGAAACAAGATGCAGTGACCCAGTGACAACAATGAGACCAGGCTGATTGTTTGATCTTGACTTGAGCAGTTGATCTGCAAGCTTAATAGAATCGATTACAGATGTGTTTTGCAAGGATCCCAACATCATTTTGTTGCAATCCACAAGTGCCTCTGACCAGCTACCATCACCCTTCACATTGTCGATTACCCCTATGTCTAAGAAGTCAACACCTAAGTCTAATGAGGCTTCAATCCATGAGTCTTTCAAGGATGAAGTTGAAACCATGCGCGATTTGCCCCCTGCTATGCTCACCTCAGTCAACATGACAAGCTCTGGTCTTCGACCTGCAATTGATTCAAAATACTAGGGTAAGTGCCGTGCTGGCATGGTACACTGCTTTGATGGGTCATAAAGTGTGCCAGAATACTTTCACTGTGCTTCGTTGCATGAGATCCTTGAGATACCATCGCAGCTGAACCAGAATGTTGTTTAGCGTGTGAAAATTATGAAAGTTGCGACATGAAATGAAACCCTACCTAAAACCAATGCAAGTTCACAACTAAATTACTAAATAATTCTTTGATAATCAATTCTTTGCATTTGCTTCTAAGTTCATAACTAAAATCGATGCATTTGCATTTGCATGCATTGGGGTTGACAATGAACACTGGAGGCCATAAGCAATAGTACGATCCCTATTACATTAAGAGGTTCACAGTGGTTCCCTACCAAATAGTCTGGATGGCTTTACGAAGTACTTGACACAACACAGATAAAGAGTAATAAAATCTCTTCCTAATTGCGTTATGGTTCCACTACTATCCCAAATTGGAAGAGGAAGGTTCTTATATATAATTGCATTATGCCAATTCCATTATACACCCTAGATATACACAAAAGGAATACATGTGTAATGCATGCAGGATATTGTTTCAGTTTGGTTTACATTGCAGCAAAAGCAAAAAGACACCTAAAGGAGAAAAGCTACATATTCAAAGTGTTGAGCCCAAAAAAGATCACCTCTATCCATCTCATCAAGGGTTTATATAGGACATGTACATGGTGTGGTATATAAGAGGTATACTATAAGTTATGCTAACATAATAACACCAACAATACACATCATTCAACACTCCCCTCAAGCTCAAGCTGGATCATAAATGTCAATCATGCCTAGCTCATTACAAAGAAATTTGAAACAACTAGAATTAAGTGCTTTTGTGAAGATATGTGCAATTTATTCTTGAGAAGAAGTATGAGGAGTGGCGATCTTCTTGGAGAGAACATAAAATGACAATCAATTTCAATGTGCTTGGTCCTTTCATGGAAAACTGGATTGTTGGTAGGGGTGCAAGTGAGCCGAGCGGGATCGACTCGATGAAAACTCGAACTCGACTCGATCTTATCGAGCTCGAGCTAAGCAATACTCGGCTCGAGCGGCTCGCGAGCCTAATCGAGCTTCATATATTTATACATAATTATATAAATACTAATATTTCAAATCGGGTCGAGCATAAATCCAAGTTGAGCCGAGTTTAATCGAGCTTGAACAATCTCGGTCAAGCTTGAGAAAAATAAACGAGCCTAAACGAGCCAAGCTCGAGCCTAGAGATTGAAGCTCGACATTTCTTAAACAAGCCAGCTCGAGCGCATGCAAGCTTGGCTCGGCTCTATTACACTCCTATTTGTTGGTAATATGAATGGTCGACTGGTTATCACGATGCATGACCATAGGCTCACTAGAGGAGAAACCAAGTTTTCTGAGTAGGCTTTTGATCAACATCAATTCACATGTTGTGTGAGCCAACCCCATATTCAGCTTCGGCACTAGAGCAAGCTACCACATTCTCTTTTTTGCTTCGCCAAGTAACTAGATTTCCACCTACATAGGTGCAAAACTCCGTGGTCGACCTTCAGTTTGTGACCAGCAGTATCATAATACTCTTATATTATTATGTGTCCGTTTTTCTTAAACCACGGGCCTTTCCCTGGTGAGCTCTTGATATAGTGTGAAATTTTTTGAAGTGCATTCAAGTGAGAATTTTTGGATTGATGCATGAATTGGTCTGGCTCCAAGAGGTAAATTGACCAGGTCCCAAGTATGCATAGTTTTAAGAGCATCCATCTCATCTATAGCATGTTTCCAATTGGGATCAAGTAGTGCTTCTTGGTATGTCCTAGGGATAGACACCGTAGACAAAGACAAGGCAAACTGGCGAAACAAGAGTGAAAGTTGAGTGAAAGACATATAATGATGGATGGGATGAGCAGTGCAAGTACATTTACTATTGTGAATTGCTATAGGAAGTTCAAGTTCAAAAGTAGGATCTTGCACTACGTTTACCTTTGTGAATTGCAATAGAAAGCTCAAGTTCAAAAGTAGGATCTTGAGACTGAGGAGGTGGCTATGAGGTGTGCTATCTGGATGGTCCTCTGTGTCTCCTCTCGTAAATAAGTAAAGAGGGACCCATAGTGGTATTTGTAAGTGGAGGATCCACAGGAAGTGGGAGAGGTGGTGGCTCAGATGTAGGGACTCGAGGATTCAAAAAGGAAGTGAAAAAATGTATATCTTCAAAAAAGATGACATCACTACATCAGCAGACGTAAAGAGTTTCTTGGTCACTCGATCATGACATCTATAGCCTTTTTGGGTGCGAGAGTACCCAACAAAAATACACTTTCGGGCCCTAGGTATTCCTCTCTCCATCTCTCCTCCTCAACTCCACCAGCTTCCAGCGACTAGGATTCCGACGACTAGGGTTCTGGCGACCCTAGACTTGCTACTCGCTAGCTAGGCAAGCACTTGCTTCTTTGATTGGATGACCAACTTCCGAAAGCTTAAGCTGAGATCAATTTATGCATTTATATTCTTAACACTCCTCACTTGTGGGCGGGTAAATTTGAGGAGATTGACCCAAGCCTAACAAGCAGACTGACTTAATTGAGGTGGGAGATAATTTTTTAAAAAAATACTGATGCTAGGAGGATCTGAACTTAAGACCTTCTACTCTAATACTATGTTGAGCCAAAAAAAAAAGATCACCTCTATTCATCTTATCAAGGGTATGTATAAGACATGTACATGGTGTGGTATAGATGAGGTATACTTTAAGTTATCCTACGCTAACATAATAACACCAACAATACACATCATTCAACACAAAGGAAATGATACATGTATAACTAAGACCATGTTGTTTGTTCCAAACTCTGAATTTAAGTGCAAACACAAACATCTAAAGCTACAGTTCAGATTGGCCTTGCAAAACTATATAAACTATATTGAAGGAGAAAAGATATTCTAATGTAGTCATGTTTTTTGTGTCTAATTTACAGATGTAATCCATCAACTAATGCAACCAACCTTTTAGAAAAAAATAAATAAGCAAAGAACCTTAACATTTAAGAACTGTAATCATGATACCTGAGACAAGTTGTTTCGCAAATGCCAAGTGGTCTTTGTCACTGGCCATTGCCACTAGAAAAGCTAATGTTCCATCTGGATGTGTCATCTTTATGACATCCGCTAAACCTTTGGCAGATGCTTCAGTATGGGCTGGAACATATGTTTCATAATCTCAATTATGATGATGATAACAAGGAAGAAGAATGCTAAAGTGGTCTATATACCTCCATCAACAAGTACAAGGGTTCCAGACAATCCAATCAATGAAACTTCCATCTGTGTTAAAAATTGGCTTCTGCCGAGCAATCTAGTTTTCTCTAAACCAGCTCGAATAGACTTCTCAGAGATCACCAATCCTTAAGTTTCAGAAACTGATAAGCTTAGTGACAACAATATATCCTAATACAAACTTATCACAGAACGAAAATTTATAAAATGAGAAAAAGGAAGCAATTTATTGTTTATATTAAGAAGAAACTCCAATAGCAACTTGTTCAGACTTCAGAGAACGATTGCATCAGCTTCAATACCAATATAGAAAACTTATATATAGGTGATAGTGTAAACATTATTGAAGACATGTGAATATTGAGGATTGATATTAAGTATTACAAGATGAAAACAGACCTGAGAAAAAAAATGTATTGTCTTTACATAAGAAAAAAAAGGACTTTTTAGGCAAAGTATGAAATCTTAAGGTACCTAATTTACAAATATTGTAAATGATGCAACTTTATTGTTTGGTTTTCTGCAACTATACTTGTAGTTTGCAATTATTAGCATTTGGTTGGCCGCCAAAAAGTAATTGACAAGAAATTGAGACTTATTTGCAGCATGAATTCCTACCTGCTGGCTTCTTAGTTGTAACCCATTCTGTAACATTTGAGTCTTGATTGCAAATTTAAAATGCAACAAACAAATCAATTACATCCAACCAAATAAAGGATTTAATTTGCAGCAAGTCCAATTGAAGATAACCAAATAACCCCTAAATGTATCTAAGAAAAATATTCCACAGAGGTCATATATAAACCAAGAGTATGACTCTTGTGTGTCGTCTTAGAGATGTTGAATCAAAATATGCTGTTCTTCTCATCTAGTTGCAAGGCGGGGTTTGTTACTGCTACAATATCCTTGATGAAGTCCAAATTTATTGTTGTCTAATACATTCACACCTTGATGGTTTAGCCATAGGTATTCTCAATCAAATTCATGAAAAGATGATCATGATGGCTACGATATGAAATTCCAAAGATCTTCTGGGTTCAGATAATGACCAAGATTATAAAATCTTGATGCTCGTATAATGTTGGTATTAACTGTTGCCCGAAAAAGATTAAAAAAAACTAATTAAATTTGCATAATTATGAACAGAAAAATTCGTTGGTTGATGAGATGGACTACATCATGAAAAGCCAGCAAGGTAGATGACTATATATATTCCAAACTATACATTCTTTTAAAAGAGAATCATCTTTCATGAAATTCGTTGGTTCCATGTTTTTCTGCACCTTAGTTTAACATTCATATAAGAACCAGTGTTGTCACCAGGCGCTCGGGCGCTCGCCTAGGCTCCCAGGCGACGCGACGCGAGGCCCGAGCGCCTCTTAACATCTTGAGGCGGGCACCTTAAACGAGGCACCGCCTAAGCAACGCTTAATTTGGGCGCCTCAATGTTCCCAGACAGCGCCTAGTATAAACAAAAAAAACTTTTCAACGGGATTTGAACTTTGGCCTTTTGGTGGGCCAATAGAGATCCCACTACTAGGCTAAGGTTATTTTTTTGTTAATTCTAACCATTATATATAATAGCATTCTCTTTATAAATAATTCTAAACAAAAAATAAAGCTAGGACCGAAAGGTCCCAGTTTTTTCCATCGTACCCTTTCACAAACTTTCGAATTTTTTTTTACAAGATACTCAACGTTATCCCTCATTGTCTTCCTCGCATCCTACCTTCTTCCTCACCTTATTTTAGCATCGGTGTATCATATTTCTAACGACAATCAATCTAGGGAATAAGACTCCTAATTTCGCCTTACTCCTTTATAGTTCGTCTTAGCTTGTCTTCGCTATATTTAAATTTCTCTTAAAATCCTAATATTTAGAGTATGTTATTAACATGCTTTGTTCTGAAATAACTTTTGAACATTCTATACCTCCCGTGTTTAGCAATAACTTCTAAAATATTGATATCAAGTGTTGTTCTAGACTTCTATTGTTCTAAAATAATTTCTAAAATCCGAACTTGATATATGCAGAACATGTTCGTAACATCTTCTAGTCTTAATCTGACATAACATACATAATATCTTCTAAACATTCAATATATATATGAGTGCCTCGCTCCCCCAGGCGAGCGCTTAGGCTAGCACCTAGCACCCCGGGCAATAAGAGACCTTGGTGCCTTGGAGCGCCTAAAGCCTCATAACAACACCGATAAGAACAAGTATTATACAGCAAAGAAAGAGGTAACTCGAATTGAGAAAATAATTTTTCTTTTATAAAGATTGGACATTGGAAAAAAAAGAGATCACCTTGATCACAAAGACTTAATGCTGTACATGTAGCTGTGACTGCATTTTGAAGCTGATGGGCACCAAGCAATTGGAGTTTCACATTAGGTAAATTGATAAACTGCACAAGGATAAGATAGTATTTAGATATGTTATATAAGCAACTCAATGAAAAGTTTCAGCATGTTCAAGGGAAAAAGTAATTATTCTTTTCAAATACACAAAATTAAAGGCAAGAAGATCTCTTCAAACGTACTGTTTGTAAATCTGGGATTTGGATAAGTATGTCACAGGTCTGATATGGTTTTCCATCTTTTTCCATTGTCAAGCATTTTAATGTGTTCTGTATCCTAGGATCGCAAGCAGATATGACTTTGGACTTCATTAAGGATGCTTTGTGCCGAATAATATGTTCAATGTGTGGTTCGAAAGGCCCACCAATAACAACCTGAGATATCCATAAGCAGAGTCAGAACGGAGGGCATAATTTAAAGGGGAAGTATATATATACTCAGTTAGTTAATTGTAACTGAGCAAAAGTTTTTGCAAGTATACATTAGAAGTTTTGAGTCATTATATCAAACAAGTACATTAACAGCATAACAATATTGCAATTATTTGAGAGAGAATATTTGATGGAAACTTATCAAAAGACAGGGATGTTCTAAAAGACAGCCATTGGTCCTGGGAACTAAAGTTAAAAATTCACTTAATGAAAAAATACAGCCTAAGTAATAAATCATTTGACAACCAGAAAAGCTCATACAAATGAAATGGCACCAAAAAAATTGAAAATGATGGCAAGCAATTTATGCATTTCCCACAAAGAAAATATTAGTTTAACTATTCTAGGAAGGAAAAAAGGATAAACGAGAATAAAATAAGAGTTTTGAACAGAACTCTGAAAACTGATCACCCAATCTACTTTCAGAATTCTACTAGCAAACAGGATACAGTAAGATAAAAATCAAGTGAAAAAAAGTATTATTAAGACAGAAAAATGTTTACAGTAATAGTTAAACATTAAGGACGACTATAAGTTATAACACACTTGAAAATATGTTCTAAAATGTTCAAAAAGCTTGAAAAAGAATTTAATAGTGAGAAGTACACAACTGGGCACCCATTCTTGATGATTCCTGACTTTGCCATCGCAATGCTTTCTAATGAACCACCCAATGCAGCCAAGTGTTCCTCACCTATTGATGTTATGACTGCTGTAGCTAGTTCACTGTTGCATATAACATTTGTGGCATCCCTAGCTCCCCCAAGACCAGCCTGTTCAGTAGACAACCCTGAATCCCTGATTATGTTACTGAATACTGAAAGAACTATGGAAGCATAAACTACCTGTTCTGATGAGGATATCTAAAGGAATGTACACAAAAATAGCAAACAAAAAAGTCTAACAAAAAAATAACTTACTTCGACAACAGCAATGTCGACCCTTTCTTTAAAGAAAAGAAGAAAGGCTAGAGAAGTAAAGACCTAGAAAAACATGATAAGTGATCATCAAATTTCATATCAAAATGTGAATACTTAGCAAAATCTAATGCATGCCAAGAGAAAATAACAATTTATAAAGACAAGTATTTACAAAATTGAAAAAAAAAATAGAAGCAGTAATAATCTTATAGCAGAAATGAGTTGGTCAGGCAACTAATATGGTTAATCTCTTGCTATTTGACACATCCATTGTCAAAGATAATTGACTGAAACCTCACAATAACCCAACAAACTCTCAGGGTACAAGCAATATGTACAAAAGAAGGATAAAAAACAAAATGAAAATAGAAAGGAATAAAACTAACACCAGTCATCAATGCATAAAAAGACAGGGATGAGTTTAGGAGCATTTAAATTTGTCAAATTCTTGTTATAGCTTGTGCTGGATCATGCTAGTCATGTGCCAGCTTATATACCACAACCACTTGCATCAATGATGCCAGTCCAACCAGCACTAGTGCCAATACCCTCATATCCTAGTACATTCCAGCTAGAACAGTGTGCTTAAACACCACTTCAGGCTCTCAGCAATAAAATGATCACTTAAAGAGTTTAGATGGAAAATTAAAGTTCTAACATGATTCATTGTTGCTTCTTTAGAATCTTAAATAGTTTCAATTCAGGAAAATGGCACATTTGTTTCACGGGATATGACTGGTGGATAGGATTTGTCAAATCCTATCTGCCGTTTGCTACAAGCGTTGAATATCATTTAAGTTGGATATGACCGGATTCAAATCCGGTTCTAATGAGATATAGATATCCTCCCGAGGAGGTTGAGAATTGAAATCCTAGGATTTTTTCTTCATATGTCATTTAAATTGGATATTTGCAATAAGTCAATTTTAATTCAATATTTAAGAATATTTTGTTAATTATTATTATTATCATTATGTTAAAATAATTATTTAAATTTAATTTCATAATTTTAAAATGAAAATTTGGTAAAATCAAATTTTAAGTATTAAATTATTAATATCCGACTTCTTTATCTGGAGCTAACACAAATATAGGATTTCAAATTCCTATCTTTTTTATCTTCTTATTCAAGATTTCAGCAAACGCTCGATAAGATATAAGTTTATCCCACATGATTCTTATCCTAGTTAATTCCAAGTGAATTCATATCCGTCCGAAATCCTATCCTGCGAAACAAACACGTGAAATCCAATCTTTTTGATCTTCTTATTCGAGATTTCAGCAAACGCTAGATAGGATATAAGCTTATCCCATGTGATTCTTATCCTAGTTAATTCCAACTAAATTCCTATCCGTTCGAAATCCTATCCTGCGAAACAAACGCGCCATTATAGCATCAATTGAAATATTCTCTGGGAAAAACCAACCAGATACCCGATTAGATCATCATGTAAAGTAGAAAATTGTTTGGTTTAACTAAATTTAAATTGTTCCAGACACGGCAAAGTGAATTGCCATAGACAAAATGCACTGACCTGTCAGCTGATTTTGTATCAAAATGTCCATATCTTGTGTGCATAGCATATATATTACAAAGTCGAATTCATTGTAGCTTCAGTCATAGTAGGTATTATAGTTTCATCATCATATAAAGCTATAACTGCTTTTGACTATTCTATTATAGGTCAGAAAATATAAGGATTAGCAAGCAAAAGACAAGTATGATTTGGGTTGATCCTGCGAAGCATTCAATATAGTAAAAGATGTGAGTCAAGAGATTTTACATTAAAAAACATTTTGCAAAATGTACAGATCAGATAACAAAACCAAGTTATATTTCTAACTTGTGATAGAAAAGTACCTCAAAATGGCTCAAAGCCCCATTTTCCTGTTTTACTGATTGATCAAGGATTCCCTTTGCCTCGTGGAAAAGTTCCTTCAATAAACTTGCTGGAACAGGGTCTCCGGTTTTTCCAACGGAAATGCGCTCCCGAACACTCAAAAGATGTGGACTGCAAGTGAGGTAATAATGCAGCTGTCAACTATTAAATTAGTAACTTATGAATACAGATTTGCAAATACTTCAAATGTCCACTTATAATTGACCATCCAGTCCAGCTGTTAACAAAATATTAATACCTAGTGTAGCAACCAACAGAATAACCTTCTTCTCGTAAAATATTGGATATAAATGATGCTGTGGATCCTTTACCTTTGGTGCCAGCAATATGAACAACCTATACCAAAGTGAAAAAATATTCTCTTTTGAGTTGAACTGAAGATTTATCAAGAAATTTATAGAAAAAATGAAACCAGCTAACATGAGAGGAAAACTATATAACCAGAACAAAACCCTGGCATTTTTATTTTCAACAAATGTGGAGAAAAAACACCAAGCTATCCAAAACAATGGAAGTTTAACTTTACTTCACCATGGCCCCATGTTACAATCAGATAGAAACTACCATCTGCTCATAGGAAAATCCATTTCTGCTGATATCCATGTTATGATTAAATTAGCTTTCTATTTCTGTTTTCACTGTAAGCTCATTCAGGCAGCGAGGTCAGTCTTCCAGCTACTAAAACCTTGCTTTCTACCAAATCTAGTGATCGACGAAGTTCCAGAACTAAGAATGTGGCCCCGGCTAACAAACTATGACCAGAAATACTTGGTGAAATATAACTCTACTACACTGTATACATCGAGAAAATGAAAAGAAAAACCAGAAATTACTAATAGTAATTGAATCTTTTCCTATTTTCAACTTAATCATCTAGGGCATTGGTTTCAAGACGAGGAATCGCACACCTTGAACCGTTTATGGGGATTGCCAAACCGCTCCAGCAACCGCCTCATCCTTCCGAGATCGAAACCCTCGTCAGAGTCTGTTCCGGCTCCTCGTGGGACGCCGACTCTCTCGTAGTTCTTCAACCTCTCCATGTAATCCAAGAACTCGCCGATGTCCGGATCCTCCGGCACGGCCGCGCACGACGCGCACCGCGACGAGATCGAGGGCGAGGCCAAGGGCCTCGTTTCCATCCTCCAATGAAGGCGAACTGGGCGAACGGATGCAGCAAGGCGCCGTAGCAGCATCGCCCGATTCGGCGCCTTGAGTGCGAGTTCTGGAGGATGGAGGGAGGACATGGGCTTGATCTCTTTGGAGACGGACGGAGAGCAAGACGAGAAGCCATGGAGTCGGTCACCGTTGGATAGGCATCAAAATAAAAGGAACGGTGGTGATCGCATTTGATGGATAACACTAGCACCGTTGGATATATATTAAGACCTCTCATCTGATTTATATGAAAAAGTAAATTTTTTATAAAAATTATAATTCTCATAAATTAATTTTTTATTTATATTTTAAAAATTAATAAAAATATATTTGATTGACAAAAAAATTAATTGATAGAAAATATAACTTTTCATCTGTTACATATTTGATTGACATGAATACTACGAAGTATATATCAAATAACCCATATACTATTCTTTTTACTAATTAATATTTCAATATATATATATATATATAATATAGAATTATTTTTCATATATAACTAATATAATATATTTATCTATTATATATATAATAATTTTTATTTAAATTTGATATAAAAAGAATTACATATTTTGTTTAAAGATAAATTAAAATAAAAAATAAATCAATAATTTACAAATTACCTAATCTCATAAAGTTGATAATATAAATTATAAATTTAGCATTAAATTAATTTTTCTTTCATTTCATCAAATTATATCCAGAACTATTAGATTTGTATCGATTATATCCCTCCGTTAAAATTCTGTCGTCTACCCTATTAATCGTGTGACATGATTTGCACATGTGGATTAAAAAAAAAAATTTCAAATCTGATTAAAAAAATAATTTTTTTAAACTTTATTTTTTCAAAGCTTCTCCAGATCGCCATCGCCGCCCTTACCGGATGTGGCAGTGACCAGCCCCTCAGGGAAGGCCAGCTCCGACGCGCCCACAAGGCCCTCACCGATCTTACCATCATCATGCTCGACGACAAGGAGGCCACGGGTGGGTCCATCATGAACCTCTGTAACCGCTCCTTCAGCCGCACTAGCAAGGATCTGCCCCACCACCACCACATCGGCAGCGGGGGGTCGGCTTCTTCCGTTAGGCACTACCGTTCTCTTTCTTGGAGCGTCTCGCGGTCTTGGTTCGCTACGCGGTAGCTCCAGGCGGTTGGGATCAACCTCACAGCACCACAAGCCAACGAGGTGATGGACACCAAGGGCCTCGCAGTCCCCGTCTTCAGCGTGAGCATAGTGCTCTTCTTCGTGATATGGGTTCTCGTGGCAGCGATCCCATGTCAGGACTGTGGCCTGCAAACCCATTTCTCGGTTCCCCGCAAGGCCACTTGAGGGAACCACCATGGCTTGAGGGGCCCATTGGGTCTCAAGTGAGGGCTGCCTCATTTGGATAGTAGGAGCTCGTGATCTCACCTGGGAGGAGCAGGAGCAAGAGCTCACAGTCGCCATCCCCGATGTTCTCGTCCTCAGCGTCTTCCTTGAGCTCCTCCTCCGACGAGGAGTTCTCGCCGGTGGACTTATTTCCAAAAGTCAAACAAAATAGAGCAACTAAACTCTCACGTATATAGGGAGGATTATACGACGTAGTCGTTCCCACATCCCGACAGACTTTATCGAGATCAAAGAAACAGAACGCAACTTCTATGGAGCCCAGCTCCATAGAAAATCTTTATGGAGCCGAGCTCCGATGATGAAGTACGAATCGCAAAGTAACTTTTATTTTGCTTTGCGATTCGTGCTTCATCATCGGAGCCCGGCTCTATAAAATTTTTCTATAGAGCCGGGCTCCATAATGATTTTTTTCAAAGAAACATAGCAACACAGCAACAACAAGTATTTCATCGAACACCTTTCTCACCATCGCTCATGCACGAAACTTTGCGCATGTCCTCCGCATGCAGCCCTATTTAACCTTGCGCTCGTGCACTGTTCTTCTCAATTCCCTTC
Source organism: Canna indica (assembly GCA_034359265.1). Taxonomy (NCBI): domain Eukaryota; kingdom Viridiplantae; phylum Streptophyta; class Magnoliopsida; order Zingiberales; family Cannaceae; genus Canna; species Canna indica. The sequence goes on from CP136892.1 coordinate 22,965,298, forward strand.
TTATGGTGGGCCAGCGCCTCCTCCCTCGGGTTCTCACGAGCATATGATCGAGCATGTAGAGAGCACTTGGCTGGCACTCAGTCATTACTTTGACCGATAATAAACAACAGTGATTTATGCAACCTTATCATATCTTTTCTCCCCTCCTCTGTGTGTGCTCGTGGCTGACTTTTTTGCTGAGGTGGAGGAGTGTTTGCTGCCGACTTCGATTTGGCGTCATGCAGAGTGGAAGAATTCCATGGCACGCCGACTGCGCTGCTCTCATCAATGACACAATGTCGCTGCTCCTGGGCTTGACGATGAGCAGCGCTGCCGGACGATCGCCTGCGAGCAAAACCCCATTGTCCACATAGCGGTTGCAATGGTACTGCTGCTTCTCCGCCATGGCCTTCCTTGAACCGCGCGTCAATCAGTACACATGCATAGAACCCATTCAACGTAATGCATGTGTAGGCCACGAAGGCGTGTTAGTTTATTTACGTGATTAATTAAGGAGCACAATGTGGGATGGACGGTGTATATTTTTGGTTGGTGGTGCAGAGCAGCGCAGGCGGACATCTTTTCACCAATTTTGATGAGCACGTGAAGCGTGGAGAGGGCGCTTCTTCGGTGCAAGCCCAATCACTGAGCGCACGGGCGCTGGGATCAGGTGGGACCAACCCCCTTAGCACAGCCCTGTGCCAATACCTTGGAGGGGCCCGGCGCTGGCGCCTCGTGATTTACCTTTGCACGGGGTTCGGTGCAGCTTCGGCTGCATCGAAATTTTCTCCACGTGGAGATGATCCAGTGGAGTGTGTTATTTGCTCGCGGACCAGACCTCGGTCGTTGTCGTCGACGACGAAGGCCGCCTCGTGGGGGAGATTTCCCCCGCCACGCTCGCCAATTGCGATGGGTGCGTCGCTATCGCACTCGCCGCGCTCTCGGTCGGCAACCTCATGGCCTACCTCGACTGCAACGGCAACCCACCGGAGTCCGCCATGAGCTCCATCAAGGCCCAACTCCAGGAAAAAGAGATGTTCGAAATACTGGAGCTCCTCGAGGCCAACTTCAACCCCGTTGTTCTCGTCCTCAGCGTCTTCCTCAAGCTCCTCCTCCGATGAGGAGTACTCGTCGGCGGCTGTAGAGGCATTGAGAGCAAGAGGAGGCCGAGGAGGTAAGATCAGCGCGGAGGACGTGGATGGGGGTGTTTGATTCACACTGTGGTGGTGCCCATCATACGTGGATAAAAAATAAGATTAAAAAATAATTTTTTTTTCATGTTTAAAAAATAATTTTTTAATCGGTATGTGCAAGCAACGTCACATGGTTAACGGGGTAGGTGACAAAATTTTAACGAAGGGATACAATTGATACAAATCTAATAGTTGAGGATATAATTTGGTGAAATAAAAGTTCAAGATACATGTGAGACAAAGTCCAAAGTTCAGGATATATCCTGGTAATTACCCTATATTATATAATATACCTATATAAAATTACAAATTTTTTATATTGTTATATTTTTAATAACAGTTATCCATATAGCAATCAGTTAATCATTTAATAATTGATTTGTCGCATCTATTTGAACATGTTCCTGCCTGAGAGTCGTGTCTTCCGATCCGATCTAGTGTATCTTCGTGTCTGGTTCAACACCGGAGGGCAAGGGAAGGAGGACCCGCAAAAGACACTCTGACACCCAAGTTATGGTGATTCCAAGGGTGGAGGTTATGGAAATTTGAACTTATGGTTACCTGGGTGCACCGCGTCTGTATATATTGCAAGTGGAGGTGATCATGCTGCCCAGTAATCCCGCTAGGATTGTTGCCCAGAACATGTTGAGGTCAATCCTGGAGATGACGAGTTTATTATGGTATGTCCCTTGTGATAAGGGAGGACGTAGGAGTCCATATTTGGCGGGTGAGTCCTTGGATAGAGATGTCTAACTCGGCTTGAGTTTGGCCCAAAGGTGTTGCTCGAGTGGAGCCCTCTGGGCGGGGTCGCGTGTTTTGGTTTGGAGTGAATGGTGGGGCGTTGTTGGGTATAATTCGACCGAGCCCAATAGTTCTAGTCCAGTCCACACCCTCTTGAGCTCGGTCGGTGTTTGGAGGACTGTGTGCTGAGCTCTTACTTCGGTGCCGCCTTATGATGTTTTCGAGGAATTTTTTAGGATAGTTGTGTTGGGTGGCCCGGGGATGTCCGAGCTGGATGTTATTTTGGAGCGTTTGATCATAAGATTGGAATCAAGTGACAAAAACCCTTCCAAGGTGGATAACCGTAAGGGCCGAGCAGGTGGTTGTTGGAGCCTGGGGAGAGTAGATGGTCGCGGAGACCTAATTGTGGAAAGAGCTAGAGTGGCTTTGCCTTATCTTGAGGTGAGTCGAGTCGGCGTATTTTTCTATGTTCGTTCTTGTGTCCCCTAAACTCTTGTGCCTCGTATGACAATGCTCTTTCATGTGAGTTTCTCTCTCTTCGTGGTGTTTCCCTATTAGCTCTTCGCTCTCTCGGCCAGAGAGATAATCATGGCGAAAAAGGGGGGTTCAGACGTTCCCCTCTATTCCCTAGGAAGCCACCACTTTTGTTTGAACAGCTCAGATTTGTTTCTTATGAGGAGGCTGATGGTCTGATGAGAGGAGGTTCTTTCGTCTTCTATACCGTCTTACAAAGTTTTTTTCTTTTCTTGCCACCGAAGTCTAGCCTTTCTCTCGTCTTGGTAGTTTTTTGGGAAAATTAATGAAAATGTTTCAAACTATTAAGTTTTTAACAAATATATCATATACTTTTATTTGTAACTAATTTATATTTGAACTTTCATTTTGGTATCAATTGTATACTCCCGTCAGTTGGGTGTTAAAGTAGTCGTTATATGCTGACGTGGACTGCACAGTCAATATAAATAAATCAATTTTTTATTCGAAGTTATCTCGTCATCAAATGATCCACGTCAGTAAGATCAATTTTTTAAAAAATATTAAAAAACTCTTCAATGCCACATCAGTCATACCTTAAAAAAATAGGAAAAAAAACAATTGAAGAGTTTTTTTTAAAAAAATTGGTCTTGCTGACGTGGATCATTTGATGATGAGACAACTTTTAAAAAAAAATTAATGTATTTATGCTGACCGTGTAGTCCATGTCAGCATATAACGGCTACTTTAACACTCAACTGACGGGAGTATACAATTGAAACCAAAATGAAAGTTCGAGTATAAAATAGTTACAAATAAAAGTATGGGTCATATTTGTTAAAAACTTAATAGTTCGGGACATTTTCATCAATTTTCCCTAGTTTTTTTTAGGAGGCCTTCCTCAGCGGCAACTTCGAATTCTGCTTGATCATCATCGCCTTTGTTTTCTTTCAAGGTGAGTTCTTTTGCTGCTTCTGTGAATCCTGTCTTAGGTCCGTAGGTTCAAAATTGACTCATCCTCATTCTAGGGTTTCTAAGATTACGAGAATGGGTGTCACAGTGAAATCAGAGGTTGGAACACCGACGAGGGACCCAAATTCCTACTCCTTGGTCCAAGGAGATGTAAAGTTGAGTGGCTCGGTGTTGACCGATCACAACAACATCCATTCTCTACGAGTGAGCGTGCACATTACCCGTGAAGGCAACGATGAGGACTTCAAATATCTTCTAAGTCTTTTGTCTGATCGGGTGTGCCATAATACAAGCTCAGAGTTCGTTTTTATGTACCAGACCTTCTTCGATGAATTGGGAATTCGCCTTCCCTTCACCGTGTTTGAGCATGGCGTGTTAAATATGGCTAATGTGGCTCCCACGCAATTGCACCCAAATAGTTGGGCCTTCGTTCGGTGCTTTGAAATAGTGATGGAGTATGTTGATATTCAATCAAGCCTTCATGTATTATTCTCCATCTTTTAGGCGAAGGGTGTCCAAAAAGGATTGCGGGTGTCCTTCAACACTGTTTCGAGGTGAAAACTTTTCACCTTATTCAAAAGTTCATATAAAGGCTTCAAATCCCACTTCTTTCGAGTCCGGTCGAGAGAAGGGGTTTGGCCCTTTTGGTTAGAGCTTGTGAATTATGGAGAGAAATTTCCTTTGTCTTGGAGGTCGGATCCCTGTCCTGTGCTGGATTTTGAGGAAGAGGGTATTCCGGTCAGGGATAAAGTCTTGATTGAGTTTCTAGAATAGAACCGTCCGCTTGTTTCTCTTGCTCCTCAAGAGATTTTTAAGAGGAGTCACGACAAATCTTTAGTCTTGGAATACATAAGTGGGTCTTGTAGTGTCGTGTGCTCAGTGTTATTTCCTTGTCTTGAAATTATTGTACTCATTCCCTTCTTTGTCTTGTGTAGAGAAAATGTCTTCATTATTGAAAGCTCCTAGTACCCACACTCAGTGGGTGGCGATGAGAAGGGGTGACTCGGAGAGTAATCCCCTAGTAGAGACTTTGCTCAAGTATGTGAATTCTCGGCCCGTGACGCCTTTGGTGCCTCTTGCCTCAGACGCTGTTGAGTGGCCGACACTCTCAGATGCTCCCACTCCTCTGTGTTCCCCGTTGAGACACAAGAAGAGGAATAAGAGTGTCGCAGAGGGCTCAAGTTCCCATTCCGTCGACTTCCCAATATGTGGGGTTATGATTGTGCCAGGGGAAACGATGGAAAGCCCTGCGCTGGTTATTCCTTCTGGTGGTGGTAGCGCTTGTCCTGGTGTTCGGGTGGCCTCTCTAGTGGGGATAGACTCATGCGATCAAGATATTGTCAAACATTGTGAGGAGTTTCTGGAGTCTTTGTGTAAGAAGGTGGCCGCCCATTCTAGTGAAGTCGGGTCGTTAAAGAGGGCCCTGAAATCCAAGATTGTGAGGTTAATTTGTTAACCACTTGGGTGAAACAGCTAGAGGACTAGTATGCGAGAGCTCAAGCGGAGTTAACTAAGCTTCATCAAGACCTGACCATGACCGCAACAGAGAATGTTTGTTTGCATGCCAAAACTGAGGTAGTCCGGGCGCGATTGCTATTCAAATTTGAGGTGGTGAAAGCGCAATTGCGGTTTGAGGTGGACAAATGGTAGTCCGACGCCCAAAGACTTGCTGCCGAAGTGCGCGAGTTTGACAGTGTTGCTGCCAGGGTGTATGACGCAAGTTTCTTTAAAGCTCTTGAGCAAGCTCGAGTTCTAGCCCCCGACACTAACTTTTCATAGGCCAACCCTTCCAAGGAGGTGAGGGGTGGTATGCTTATGGTGCCCGAGGAGAAGTCCTTATCCAGTCTAGAGGAGGGCTTGCCTGGAGGTGCTGTTCTGGAGGAGGGGATCCATGTTGAACCAATCGAGGTTGAGTAGTCTTATTGAATTTGCCCATATGTGGGTCTCCCCCTTTATATATATATATATATATGTCGGCCTAGAATGAATTATTGCCCCTAGGGACCTTTTAACTATTTGCCCCTTCGTGGGTCTCGTATTGTTTTCCTTAGCTTTTTGACTTCATCCAATCTTCTTTTTAAGAGTTGGATTGTCTACAGTAACTTTTGCTTGAATCAGGTTAGTTCCTAGATTACATAGTGGTGGGGAGGAGGCGTCAAGCCCCCGATCGTGTTGGTGAGATTAGGACTTTAGAGTTGGTAGTGGTGATGGCGAGAGGTTACCGTTGGAGGGTTCAGGCTATGCTCATCGGGGAGCGTCGGGCAGAACCATTTTGTAAGAAGTCGTATAGAGGCGCCGAGGCTAAATGACGTGGTAGCCGGAGACCGCACTCGGGGGTTTGGGCCGAACTCACCGAGGAGCGTAAGGCGGAACCACATGAGATGAGTCATATGAGGGCATTGAGGCCGAATGTGTTGGCGTGATAGCCAGAGACCGCACTTGGGGGTTCGGGCCGAGCTCGCGGAGGAGCGCAAGGCGAAACTGTGCGTGAAGAGTCGAATGAGGTTGCTGAGGCAGAATATTTTGGCATGATAGCCAGAGACCGCACTTGGGGGGTTCGAGCTGAGCTCGCCGAGGAGCGTAAGGTGAAACCGCACGCAAGGAGTCGTATGAGGGTGCTGAGGCCGAATGTGTTGCCGTGATAGCCAGATATCGCATTTGAGGGTTCAGGCCGAGCTCGCCGAAGAGCGTAAGGCAAAACTGTGTGCGAGGAGTCGAATAAGGGCGCTGAGGCTGAATGTGTTGGCGTGATAGCTAGAGACCGCACTCGGGGGTTCGAGCCGAGCTCGCTGAGGAGCATAAGGCGGAACCATGCGCGATGAGTTGTGTGAGGGCGCTGAGGCCGAATGTGTTGGCGTGATAGCCAGAGACCATACTCGGGGGTTCAGGCCGAGCTCGCGAGGACTGTAAGGCAGTAACCATGTGCGAGGAGTCATATAAGGGCGCTAAGGCCGAATGTGTTGCCGTGATAGCCAAAGATCGCACTCGGAGGTTTGGGCCGAGCTCGCCGAGGAGTGTAAGGTAAAACCGTGCGTGAGGAGTCATATGAGGGCGCTAAGATCGAATATGTTGACATGGTAGCCAAAGACCGCACTCGGGAGGTTCGGGCTGAGCTCGTCGAGGAGCGTAAGGCGGAACCACATGCGAGGAGTCGTATGAGGGTGTTGAGGCCGAACTCTTTCGTGAGGACACAAGTAGGCTTCAAGGATTGAGTACCCATCTTAGAGCGGCGGGATAATCATAGCGGTGTCTTGAATATTCACAAAGAGAGATGCTAGGAATGGAATTTTATTTAAAAAACAAGATAAGTGGACGTATAGAAAGAGTGCTCAGAATCGAGCTCTATCATTGTGTTTTTTTTATCATGGCCCGAGTTTTTCAGTGATGAAGTCGTGGTTGCTTCCGCGCTTTGTCCTGGGTTCAATTTTTCACCTTCAGTTGGTTGTTGGGTTTTTGATGCAGAGGATGTTTTCGGGCCATTGTGCTCGATCTCTCTTGGCTTAAGGCTTTCGTTATAGTACCATTGGGCCTCCTCCTGGTTGGCGTGTAGAATACTTACCTCTGTTTCTGAAATGGAAAACTTCAATGCCAAATGGGGAGTGGAGACGACAGCTCCCAGGCTGTCCAGAGATGGCCGTACTAGGATCATGTGATATGGGTTGGCTATGTTGATGACGAGATATTGCACATCGATCGTCTTTGCCCTTGGCCAGGAATTGAAGGTCGTCCTTAGTCGTATGGCTCCTCGAATGTCAATTGTCCGGTAGAAGCCCACGAGGTTTCCCTTGCACGGGGTGAGTGAGATTTTTGTTAATTGCATTCTTTCAAAAGTGGAGTGGAAAAGGATATCGGCCGAGCTACCCTGGTCAACTAGGATCCTTTTAATAACGAAATTTCTAGAGCTCTTAAGGGGAACTCGCGTGGTCGGGTGGCGTTGGTAGCCACTGCCGCCGATTGAGAAGACTTTCTCTTGGTGGATCTTGACTCCCGTCTCCTGGTGAGTCTACTAGTGATGTAATTGATGACTCCTCGAGGATCGCTTTCTAGGCGATCAGGGCACTTGTCGTCCCTGGGATCTGGATGAGTGTCGGGGAGTGTCCGACTTCGCCACCCGAGGTTGCGGCTTCTACTTCGACTCCTCTCTCAGGAGGTACTTATCTAGGCGTCCTGCCCGGGCCAAGTCTTCCAGCTAATCGATGAGCACCACGCACTACTCTGCTATGTGTCAAATGAGCATCTTTTGTTCAGATCGGCGTTCAGCAGTGGCTTTTGTTTCCCTGCATTGGTGGGATACTTGAGAAGCTTTAGGTGGTAGATGTCACGAAGGATAGTTTCCTTCCTAGTATTGTAAGGAGTTTATTTTTCGAATCGGGCACTCCATCGAGGTGGTGTCCCTAGCCTCTTTCTGCTGTTTTGTTCACGAGGATTGTGATCCTCGCTTTTCCCGTTGTTCTTCTTAGATTTTTATCGTCAACCATAGCTTTAAGGTTTTACCAGTCGATCTTCCTCGCTTCCCGTTGGTTTTCCATCTTTATGAAGTCTGCCACTTTTTCCTGGAATTCGGCCATGTCCTTAGGCTCAGTTTGAGCGATTTGGTATGTAAAGGGCCCGAGTTTTAAATCAAGTTGGAGGTAGAAGAGCTCGATCTTTGGGTCGAGGTTTGGGATGTCGGCCGCCGTGGCCCGAGACCTGTTCAGGTATTCCCTTAGGGGCTCGTGTTGCCCTTGTCTGATATAACAGAGGGTGGTTGTCGTCTTATAGTCGTGACGTGGTGAAACGGCTGAAGATGTAGGAGAGGTCTTTGAAAGAGTGAATAGAGCTTAGTGGAGGGAGGCAAACCGGCCATAGTAGGGCACTATTTCCTAAAAATGCCAAAAAGGTTTGGCAAAGTGCTAAGTTAGTCGCTTTGTTATAGAGCATTGCAGTCTGAAATGCTGTCAGGTAGGGGTGAGCATCGGGTCAGGTCGGGTTTTGGGTCGGATCAAAACCTGAATTGACCCGAATAACCCAAACCCGATTAAACCGCCCCCTACACCACCCGGCCCTACCCGAAAAAATTTCGGGGCCCGACCCGATTAACTCGAATTCCCTTTAGAAAACAAAAAAGATTAAAATTCATCTTGAAAATGGTGATAAAAAAGATGAACAATTGTATTAAAAATATGACTACAGTAGGAATTAAACTCATGACCTCCTAAACTTTATATCCAACCATCTAACAACAAAGCCAACACCATCTTTTATAAATATATTATACATAAATATGTATTTAACTACACTGTCTGGTCGGATAAATCAAGGTTTTCACCAAACCCGACCCGACCCAAATAAAGTGTATAGAATTCTTAAAATGGAGGCCCGAACCGACCCGTTTTACCCGATTAACTCAAACCAACTCAATTCGCGACCCGAATTGATTTTTCGGGTTTTTCTCACACCTACTGTTAGGTGTAGGGCAAGGTCGCCTATGCCGGTGTAAGTGTTGGGCAACTCGCTTCTCGATGGAAGGCGGGTTGTCATGGTGTGGTCGACGAATGGTCCCACGTTAAAAGCGGGAACAACTTTGGTCTTCTGGATTGGGGGGGGGGGGGATCGGGCCTCCTTTCTCCCGGTTGGGAATTGTCTCTAGTTTGTGGGTAGCAATCGTGGTTAGCCGGAGGTTGCTCGCGAGATGCGTTGGTGCCCTGGCTTGGGCTCTTAACCGTCGGATTTCAACTTACAAGTCATCTATTCATTGATAAGGATCTTCAAGAGGGGGATGGGCCGGTATCGGAGTGTCGCTCCTCGCTGTTTTAGCATTACCAAGTTGTGATCGATCGCCACCATCGGGTTACAGCCGTTGATGTGCGGCGACAGTCACTTGACTCAGGATTCCAGTCATTTGTGGGGGAGATAAACTTTACTCGGCCCCACGGTGAGCGCCAGATGTTCCTGCCTGAGAGTTGGGGTCTTCTGGTCCGGTATGATGTATCTCCGTGTCTGGTTCAACGCCGGCGGGGGGACTTGCAAAAGACACTCCGATGCCTAAGTTAGGGTGACTACAAGGGTGGAGGTTATGGAAATTGGAACTTAATGTTACCTGGGTTCGTCGTGTCTGTATATATTGTAGGTGGAGGTGATTATGCTACCCGGTAATCTTGCTATGATTGTTGGCCAAAATGGATCGAGGCCAATCCTGGAGATGGCGAGGTGATTATGTTAACGTAAGATATTCAAATCCACAGTAAAATAGATTTGATTTCGGATATCAATATTAAAACTTGATTGGCTTCAATTTTGAATAGCAATTTTCTAAAGAGTAAATACAAAAAAAAATACGAACTTTGAACCTTTTCTCATTTTTAGCATAAATTTTTTCTGTTAGCTAGGAAATACACGAACTATCATTTTATTACCCTGTTTAGCACGATTCGTCAATTTTGACGATTTTGGCTAATGTGTCACTTAATGAAGAATACGTGACAATATTTATCCTTGACTGAAGTCATGTAGGATAAATAATGCCACGTACACGTTATTATTGACTAAAATATTGACCATCTTCCCTAGTTGTCTTCTCCACCACACCCTTCTCCTCCCTGAGTCCTCGATTTGTCTGCAGGTGGAGTCGCCATCTTCGACGACATTAAGGTGCGAATCTGCTCTCCTCTTGTCGAAAATATGCTCCGTAGGCGGAGTTGCCATCTGCAGGCGCATCTGCTCTGCAGGCGGAGTTGTGGTCTGCACGAATATTGACTAAAATATTTGCCTTGCGGTTGCAAGAGGATGCAGGGAAACCTAGCTCGGCAACACACTCGCAGCGCCACCTCGCGGGGATGGGGCCGAGGTCGCTGTCGGCGAAGCTGCGATGACCACGGGTGATGCCAATGCTGATGACGGCGATGATGAGTCAGATTCAAAGCCGGACTCAACGAGCATCCCAGTGCGATCAGAGGAGAGAATGCCGAGGAACTTCGGGACCGTGTTGTCACGGACTAACTGGTTTGGGCAAAAAAATGTCCGTGCGGCTCCCTTGCCCCTGCAAGGGATAAGCCTTGGGCAAGGACCGTCTTGCCAATCTTCGAAAGTCGCGAGCTCCCAGGTCGCCCGCGTTCGAGCCTCGGTGTGCTTAGACGCAAAAACGTTTGGGCCAAATGATTGTTTGTATGAAAAATGCTTACAAATGCTTGGATGGATGCTTGTACGAATGAACTAGAGAGATGTTTGCCCGGAGGCAATATAGGTGTGGAGCCTAACCCCCAAGTGCCACCCACGGGATTCCCAAAAGCACGAGGAGCATGACAAAATTTTCTATGGCCGCACACCCCCACCGGCCATACCACGGCTAGGAAAGGAGAGGCGTTACCTAGTCGTGCGCAAGAGCGATGGATGGTGCGCAAGCGCTTTTACAATGCATAATTACATGATCCGCACACCCCACTAGCCATGTCACGGCTAGTAAACGAGGGTCGTTTGCTAGTCGCGAGTGAGAGCGATGGGTGGTGTGCGGACGTTCTACATGGATTTGAATGATGCGATATTTACAATGCACGTTAGGGACCGTCATGACACATACAAGACTTGACAAACCCGAAGGTCCCTAACATTCTCCCCCACTTACGAAGTCGACACCCTCGTCGACCCCTTCTTGAATGCGGTGATGATGTCTTCTTCATGTCGCAAGGTGCTCTCCTTCTCCTAGCTAGCTTCGGAGGTAAGGAGTCCCTTCCCCTTGACAAGGTATTCTGGCTCTTTATTGCCATTTGGGAGTTTCACTTTGCGGTCCGCCAAGATCTCCTCTACTTCACGTTGAACCGCCTTGGTTGTTGTAGGTGGACGTGTTGAAATGTTGCGTCCGTCGTTGTGTGGGTCGGCATGGTAGGGCTTCAGGTTGCTCACATGGAAGACGGTGTGTATTTTGCACCATGCTGGCAGTTGGAGTCGATAGGCCTCGGCCCTACCCTTTTGATGATGGGGAAGGGCCCATCGTATTTGTGCACGAGGCCCTTGTGTATCTTGCACTGAAAGACTACGAGGGATGCCAGGTAGAGTCTTATCAGTACTTGATCCCCGACCTTGAATTCTCGATGTCTCCTTCCTTCATCGACCCACTTCTTCATTTTGTGTGCCATCGATTCAAGATAGGCTCGAGTGATCTTTTGATTTTGTTGCCACTCCTTGGCCATTTGATAAGCAGTCGGACTGCTTCCAATGTAGCCAAGAACCAGTGAGTGGGGTGTGTCTGGTTGCCATCCCAATAAAATCTCGAAGGGACTCTTGTTGGTGGCGGAGCTCCTCTGCAGATTGTACGAGAATTGGGCTACGTCTAACAGCTTCGTCCAGTCCCTTTGGTTCGCCGCTACAAAGTGTCGGAGGTATTGTTCGAGGAGTGCGTTCATGCACTCCGTCTGCCCATCCGTATGAGGGTGTAAGCTTGTGGAGAAGTATAGTTGAGACCCGCATAATTTGAACACCTCTGTCTAGAATCTGCCAAGGAACTGTGGGTCTCGATCACTGATGACATTCATTAGCATGCCCCAAAGTTTCATGACATTCTGCATCATGAGCTTTGCGGCTTCGCTTGCTGTGCAGTGCGAGGGGGCTGCCATGAACGTGGCGTATTTGGAGAAGCGATCCACGACCACCAGGATGGAACCGAACTCCCCCACTTTGGGTAGACTCGCTATGAAGTCAAGAGAGATGCTTTCCCATGGCCGCTCAGGAATAAGCAGGGGTTTGAGGAGACCCGCAGGCTTCTACCGCTCGATCTTGTCTTGCTGGCAGATCAGGCATGTCTTCACATACTCCTCGACGTCGTCCGCCATCTTTGGCCAATAGAATGCCCTCTCCAGTAGAGTCACTATTCGGTGTACGCCAGGGTGCCATGCCCAGAGAGTATCGTGACACTCATTTAGCAATTCTCTGCGCAGGCCATCTGCCCTAGGCATGTACAGTCTATTTCCTTTGGTGAGGATGAGTTCGTCTCGGACCCAAAACTTGTTTATCTTCCTGTCTTTGATCAGCTTGAATAGTGCCTCCGCTTGGGTGTCTTTGAGCAAGCCCATGCTTATCTTCCCACGGAAGTTGTATTGCACTTGGCTAACACTGCTCCCAGCTTCTCCTCGAATGGTTACAACCCGTTCTATCTTGCAGCTCAAGGCGTTTGCCACCACGTTGGAATGTCCCGACTTGTATTCCAATGTTATGTCGAACTCCGCTAAGAAGTCTTGCCATCGAGCTTGCTTCGGTGAGAGCTTCTTCTGAGTCTAAAAGTAACTCAACGCTATTTTGTCTGTCTTCACAACAAAGCGTGATGTGAGCAAGTAGTGCCTCCAAACATGGAGACAGTGCACTATTACGGTCATTTCTTTCTCATGCGCATCATCGCTCTGTGTCATTCATCTTACGACTCTCAAAGGCGACGAGGTGTCCCTCCTGCATAAGGACACATCCAATGGCGTAGTCTGAGGCGTCGGTGTGGACTTCAAAGGGTTGCCCATAGTCGGGAAGCTTGAGAACTGGTTCCTCGATCATCGCTTGCTTTAGGTCTTCAAATGCTTCCATGCATGATTGGGACCAATGCCATGCCTTTTCCTTCTCGAGCAAGTCCGTTAGTGGAGCTGCTTGCCTTGAATATCCGACGATGAATCTTCGATAGTAATTCACAAAACCAAGGAATGACCTGAGTTTTGTGACCTTTGTGGGTGGCTGCCATTCCACTATGGCGTGGACCTTTACATTGTCCATTCAAATCTTTTCGTCCCCAACCCAGTGTCCCAGAAAGTCGATCTCTTCTTGGACGAAGTAGCACTTCTCCCGTTTCACGAACAAAGTGTTCTCTCGGAGGATCTTGAAGATGATCTTCAAATGTTGCAAGTGCTCATCCAAGGTTCGGCTGTAGACCACGATATCGTCTAAGTACACCACAACGAATTTGTCTAAGTGCTCATGGAATAGTTAATTCATCATGGCGCTGAATGTGGCTGGAGCATTCGTGAGGCCGAACGGCATCACCAAGAATTCAGAGCTCTATAGCGTGTTACGCAAGTGGTCTTTCCTTCGTCCCTCTCGACAATCCGCACTTGCCAATAGCCCGATCTCAAGTCCAGCTTGGAAAAGTATATTGCTTGGCCAAGTTGGTCAAACAGGTCCATAATGAGCAGGACGGGGTACTTGTTCTTCACAGTCACTTTGTTCAAAGCTCGGTAGTCCACACAGAGGCAGAGACTCCCGTCCTTCTTCTTCTGGAACATCACAGGGGCTCCGAATAGAGCTTTGGAGCTACGAATCAATCCACCGTCGAGCAGTTCCTTTAGTTGCTTCCATAATTTTGCAAAATCTGGTGGCGTCATACGGTAAGGTGGTCGGTATGGGGGCTTAGTCCTCGGCTCCACCTCGATTCGATGATCCAGCCCCCTCTTTGGTGGTGAGGCCCTCGGTAGTTCGGGTGGCATCACGTCTTCTAACTTATTGAGTACTCTAGAGATTATTTGCTGTAGGTTCTCGTTTCGCCCCATCGAGTGATCCTTCCAGCTTCATTGCAACCACCCATTATGAGTTCGCCTCGTCGAACTCCTTTCTTCACTTGTATGGCGGAGTGGAGTTGATTTTCTCTCCTCGGTGTCGAACGCACCGTTGGAGTAATATTGGGATTGTTCTTTCCCATCAAGCATAAAGTGTTGAGGAAGGGCATGGGTACCACCTTCGCCAACTTGAGGAACTCCATCCCCGAAATGACTTGGTAGTCGTCGAGAGGTATTGTCATCAGGTTGGTTTGACCCTTCCATCCTCCAATCTTCAGCGGGACATCCCGTGCGACGCCGTTGATTTCTTGTGCCTCGAAGTTCACCGCCTTGACATGACTCAAGCTCTTTTCTATCTTGAGCCCTAGTCGCTTTGCTTCTCCTTTGGCGACGAAGTTATGAGTTGCTCCCGAGTCAATCATCGCTCGGGTATTCTTGCCATTAAGCTCGATGTCAATGAACATCAGCTCATGTGCTGCCTTGGTGGCTCCCTTCTTTGGACCTTGCTCCCACACTTGAGTCTTGAGAGCATTAAGGAGATGCATTGCTCCCATGTTAGACCTTTCAGTGTCTTCATCTTCGCTGGAATAGTCCTCCTCGTCGGGGACTACGAGAGACTTGCCATTCTCCTTCTTGGCGGTGATGTTGGCTATGTTCTCCGCCACGGACTCTGCTATAATGGTGTTCAATGCTTGCCGTTGAGGACATTCTCGGACCATGTGGGGTCCTCTGCATAAGAAGCAAATAAACGCGGGTCTCTATTGGTTCCCCCTCAGAGGGTAATCCATTTGAGGAGGCCCATTTGGAGTGTGTTCTCTTTGTGGGTGATCCCTCCATCTTGTATCGCCTGCGGTGCCTTTGCCCTTGTAATTATCGGGCTTCTGGAATCTTGGCCTGTAGGGTGCCGCCTTTGTCGGGTGTTCTTCATGACTATAGTCAGTGAGTGGCTCTGCGACGATCTTCGCTTCCGACAAGGACTTGACATTCCTCCTTGTGAGTTCTTGTTGCGCCCACGACTTTAGTCATTCAAGGAAGGTGAATAGTTGATCGGTCTCGGCCATGTTCGGAACATCCAGCATAATGGTTGAGAACTCCTTCACGTACTCCCGAATTGAATTATTGTGGCGGAGTTGTAACTTTCGTCGGGTGATGAATTCCACATTCTCGGGGAAGAATCGAGCTTTTAGTTCTCGCTTGAGATCGTCCCAAGTGTCGATCTTTGCATGACCCTCCTGAATTTCGTCATATTTGATCCGCCACCAGAGTTTTGCATCTTCAGACAGTTACATGGTTGCAACGGACACTTTCGTATCGTCATCGGTCGTCCTCGTTACCTTGAAGTACTGCTCCAAGTTGAAGATGAAGTTCTCCATCGCTTTTGCATCTCGAGCCCCATTGTAAGGCTTTGGTTCAGGTGCTTTAAGGTGGTGTTGTGGCGTCTCGCGTTGCCAGGAGTTGCCATCGCCCGAGTGGATCTCTCGGGTTAGGAATGAGATTGTAGCCCTTAGTTCTTCAATCTCCCATTGAAGTTATTTGATTGCTTCTTGAGTGTCGTCCTAGATGTTGGGCGAAATGGCAACACTAGAGGGGGGGGGAATAGTGTGTTTACTAAATCTATTTGCCTAAATTTGATTTTAAACTTTTCTTAAACTACGTAGGCAATTTATGATTGAACGACTAAATGCGGAAGCAATATATAAACGATAAACAATAAGATACGCAAAGTACACAATGCTAACATAATGATTTATAGTGGTTCGGCCTCAATGCCTACTCCATTACCTAAACACCCCGCTTAGGATTTCCTAACTAGTTTAGCTAGATTAATTAGTTTCCTTACAATGAGGACTTTTCACCGGAAAGTCTCCGCTCTCAAATCGAAGGCACTTCCACACCCGAAAGTATCCCGCCTTCCTACCGAGAGCACTCTCCCACCTCAACCTAAGGACAACTCAATTAATTCTAGTAAACTAAGTTTACACCGGTGGAATTAAGCCTCAAACACAAATGCAACCACCAACTCAATCAACCTAGCACTCTAGGTTTACACAAATGGAAATACAATGAATTAAACACAAAAATACAATAATAATGAGAGCAAATAATAAACAATGTAAACTTAGCTCTCAAACACAATGTCCTAGCTCCTCTTGATGACTTGAAGATGAATCAAGGCAAGCTCAAAGTCAATCTTAAGGTTTCTTAGGCTCAAATCTAGGGTTCTTTGCAAAGATGGCTCAAGGATTCTTGTAGAGATGCAAGGAATGACTCTTTCAGACTTAGAAGCATCAATTGTTGACTAAAAGAAAGATTAGGATGGGTATTTATAATCCCTCATAATAAATGGCTCGTCAACGGGCGCATTTTTGCCCGTTGGCGACGCCCGATCGATTGTTCGATCGATCGTTGGTCGACCGGTCGATCGACCGAAAGCAAACTGTCACTTTTTGGAATACTTCGGTAGACCGACCGGTCGACCGAATTGCTTACTGCTAGTTTTTGGCAGCATTCGATCGACCGACCGGTCGACCAAAACTGGGCAGACTGCTAGTTTGCTTGGTTTTCTTTACTTGTTTGCTCGTTTCTGGTTCCCTCTTTGCTAAGTCTACTTATATAATATTTCTTACATTTAAGTTAATAACTTTAAAATATAAATGTTATATAAGGATTACCCCCATTTGGATTCAATAAAAATATTTAAAAATCAAAATTCTTAAGAATCAAAATCTAATTTTTGAGGTCTAGTACAAATTTCCGAAAAACGAAAATTTCCTAATCTCCCAGGTCAAATATGGGTATGCTAAAGGCTTCCAAAAATTTCTTAAAAATACCCCGTTATCTAGTTTTGACCCAAGGAACAATGACCGCCATTTTTTATGTCAAGAAAATATCTAGGTCATATAGCCCTCCAAGGAGCTCCCTAGGCTTAGTGAATTTCAGGGCGGTTCCGGATTTCATGATTTAGGGTTTGGGATTGGTTTTTTGGTTCTTATGCATCATCATGAGGATTTACAACATAAACTAGACACCCTAAACCTAAACTCTAACTTCCTGAAGAATCCCGAGCGTCGACGAGCGTCCTTGCCGTTTTCTCTGATTTTTCCGATCGGGGACGTCGTGCGCTAACCGATATGGAACCTGAAAGATATCTCAATGAAATATTAGTTTCATGTTTGTTATCATCAAAACCGAGATTAAGACCAAGGTAGAAAACCTTAGGCCAACACTAGAGTCCGTCTAGTCTTGCCTCTAGAACTTCTTGTGTGTCGACTAGCTTGCCGACTTGCGGTCCCATGCCATTCTCAAGGACGTTTATGGCTATGTCGTGAGCGGCCACCATCGTTTCCAAGTCTCCAAGCCGTTTGACGGTGCGACTTCCCATCCTAGTTTATTGAGTTTGTGTTGGGTCCTCCCCCAACAGTCCTTTCGGAAGGGTCTTCACCGCTTGGGCAACGTCACTCATTTCATCTACTCCTTTGCGAGTCGTGGTTGTTCAAGAAAATCTCTCCTGCGAGATTGTCGAGTGTCCCAACATCATTTGTCTCCAACGACGAAGGCACAAGCTTGTTGACGGTTTGCGTTAGTTGCTTGCACCAAAGCTTTGCGAGCTTGCCTCGCTCTGATACCAGCTGTTACGGACTAACTTGTTTGGGCGGAAAAATATCCATGCGGCTCCCTTGCCCCCACAAGGGATAAGCCTTGGGCAAGGACTGCCTTGCCAAGCTTCGAAAGTCGCGACCTCTTGGACACAAAAATATTTGGGCCAAATGATCGTTTGTATGAAAAATGCTTACAAATGCTTGGACGAATGCTTGTACGAATGAACTAGAGAGATGTTTGCCCGGGGGCAATATAGGTGTGGAGTCTAACCCCAAAGTGCCACCTACGGGGGTTCCTAAAAGCATGAGGAGCATGACAAAATTTTCTATGGCCGCACACCCCCACCGGCCATGCCACGGCTAGGAAACGAGGGGGGGGGGGGGGGGTTACCTAGTCGTGCGCAAGAGCGATGGGCGGTGCGCGAGCGTATTTACAATGCATAATTATATGATCCGCACACCCCATCGGCCATGTCGTGGCTAGTAAACGACGGTCGTTTGCTAGTCACATGAGAGAGCGGTGGGCGGTGCGCGAATGTTCTACATGGATGCGAATGATGCGATATTTACAATGCACGTTAGGGACCGTCATGACACATAAATGACTTGACAAACCCGAAGGTCCCTAATAACGTGGTGTCCGGGTGGCGAATGAGCTCAGGAAGGAAGGCGAGGACGCCTAGGGAGGAGGTGAGCTCAACGACAGTAGAAGGGGAGAGGCGGGCGGAGAAGCCATGGAGGAGGGAGGAGTAAGTGTGGATGAGGGGGCCACTGGGGGGCTTGGCGGTGCTGCCGTCGGTGGAGGTAGTGGCGGGGAGGACAAAAGTCTCGTGCTAGTGGGCATGGGTGGGGAAGATGGAGGGCTTGACGTCGACGTCAACACACACGATGTAAGTGTGAAGATGTTCGACGACAGAGATGGAGGGGAG
This sequence comes from Canna indica, assembly GCA_034359265.1. NCBI lineage: Eukaryota > Viridiplantae > Streptophyta > Magnoliopsida > Zingiberales > Cannaceae > Canna > Canna indica. The sequence goes on from CP136892.1 coordinate 22,983,687, forward strand.
GAGAAAGAGAAGGAAGAAGATCGACATTGGGGTAACAAACTGGAGCAGTTGGAGTTTGGCCTCCATTGTTATTACAACTTTTAGTGAGGTAACGTTGACTCGGAGAAGAGGGGGAAGAAGACGTAGGAGAAAGAGAAGAATAAGAGGTAAAAGGGGAAAAGGGAGAGTGGAGAGTGGAGAGGAGTGTGAAGTGGTCAATATTTTAGTCAATAATAAAATGTACATGACATTATTTATCGTACATGACTTCAGTCAAAGATAAATATTTGCTATATGTTCTCCGTTAAGTGACACATCAGTCAAAATCGTCAAAATTGATGGAGCGTGCTAAACGAGGTAACATAATGATAATTCGTATATTTTCTTACTAACAAAAAAAATTTATGTTAAAAATGAAAAAATATTCAAAGTTTTTATTTTTTTTGAGGGTATTTACTCTTTTATAAAAGGTTTCAACTTCGATTATCCATAAAAATTACTACTACCGTTGTAATTTTTATTAGAATTTGAATATAAGATTAATGAACAAAACTATCGTGCTTTTTTACAAGATTGGAAAAATTTGTTGCGGTTTTTTTTTAATGTTTCTAAAAATTTCATCTCACTGCTGCAGTGCTGCAATCAATTTTTGCTGGCATACTATTATTTTTTTTCATATCAAATTATCATATCACTTTTCAAACGTTTTATCTAAACATTTGTAATGCAAACATCTTACCGACACAAATGCTAACTTTTTATCAGATTAGGTGATAATTTTATCTACTATTTTTTTTTAACAAACTTAAATTTTTTGTTCTATAAAATATAATAAATAAGATATAAGAGATTAGCGATATTAATTATTAAATCACATATATTAAAATAATAAATGAAAAGAGTATGAACAGTGAAGTGTCTGCCTCCGTCGCCAAAGAGGAATAGACTTGGCAATTCCAAAGGGGAGGCTAAAGATTAAAGCTTCTCCACCTAAGCACATCTCTCGGTCATCCGTAGGACAAGTCTTGCCGAGTGATCTTCTGTTGGCATCCACAAGCTTTCCTCTCCTCTAATTAATTAAAACTTCGCATTAAACACCGCGCACAAGCACTGGTGTGCAAGATGTCCACGTTACGTGATCTCTTTTGCTCTCCCTCTTACTATTATTCCAATAATATCTCCTCCCTCTTCCTCCTCGCCCGTGGCTCGACCTCCTCCCGTCCATCAAAATATTGCAGTTTCAATGCACTAAAATAATGCTGATAGGTGTACTGAGCTGATAGAAAAGTCTTGAGGTGACGCAACGGGGCCGACGCCTTCCTATCCTTCGGCTGCTACGGAATTAGTATCTTAATTTGGTGCGGCTGCCCGAAGGAGGAGAGAGGGGAGGGACCGGGCCTGCGGCCTTCTTTCCCTTAAAAGGTAAGTTCTTGAGTGCTCTCGAGTCCCTAACTTCCCCTTATGGTATGTCGCGTGACTTTTTAGTCTTGCTTGCTTTACTTTTTTCTTGTGGATGTTTGAGTTGTTTTTTAAATATTTTTTGAAGAACATGTTAACTTCTTCCACTTCTTGGTTCTACTGAGTGAGGATTTTCCTTTTCGTTTTGGTGTCAACAAGTTTGGATCTCGATTGCTTCCCAGTGAAAAAGTTTGGATTTTACTTCTTTTTTGTTTTGAATCTGCTGCAATATCTAGGTTTTACGTTTTCTGTTCGTTTTACTACGTAGACAATTCTAGAAAAGTTTGGATTTTGCTTTACCCTTTTCATTCTAGATTTCTGCAATTACTAGGTTTTACTTGGTGTACTGTTCTAAATGATAAAATGTGGACGGAGGGGGTGGGGTTTCTGAATGGTCATAATGTCTAACTCTATGCTTCATTTTTGAGTGCTAAATCTTCACCATTTATTCCTCTCTTAAACCTTTTATTTCATGATTTTATAAATCCTTTCTCTATTTTTTGATTTCTTCCTTAGTCATACTTTGCTCAAGGCATGTCCTTGTTATAATATTTTTTATAGAAATTATCTTTCTTTTCATTGTACAAATATATCTACACATTCTGAATTGTTTCATTGAGATTGTCCATTACTTAGTTTGGAATATTTGTGCTGATTCACTATGTAGAACATTATTTTTCACCGACTGCTTGGACTATCCGAATAAATAGGATTAGATAACACTTTGAGAAGCTAAACTCGAACATCTTATGAATCTGAATCAGGTGCATCAAAATGTTTTGCCCTGATGTTGTCTATTTACTGTCAGGGTTGGCAACATGTTCCCCAGAGACAAAGCTGTAATAGTTGGTATCAGTGACATGCACGGAATACACTGCTTTGATCTGCTTGTTAAGCTGTACATTCCAGCTTACTTTTTGTAGCTGAGTAGTTGAACAGGGCTTCTGTCATTGAATGAGCCTTATGTTTTTTTTTAAGAAGCCATTTTTCTTATAAGGTTTTTGATTGAATAATCATATTCCGACAAATGGAGGTGACAGCTGATGTTAATGACACTGTGGATAGTTTACAAGAAGTAAATTTCAAAGAGAATGAACATCTATCAGAGCAAACAAAAAGTTACAATGTGTTGGAATCACCTGCTCCAGCAACTATTCCAGTCATCAATTGGTCTGAGCAGATTTCTTGTTTGAGGCCTCCTGGGTTTAACGCAGAAAGCTATGTTGGTCAGAGTGCACACTTCAATTCTGAATCACATTTTGGTCATGAATCATTATACGCCAACCCTCCTTCACAAGACCATGGAGACACAGTCAGAGAATTGACCCTGAGAAACTATAAGAACCCCAACCTGTCTGTAGTTGGTTGCCATGATGGTAATGAACAATTTCAACTGAGGAAGGGCCTGCAAGATGACTCAAAAGAGATGTTGGGTAAACCGCGATATTGGTCAATTGAAGATTCACCTGCAGTCGCTAATCATACGGACACCGGAAATTTCATTCTACCACAAATCAGCAACCAAAAACATTCTTTAAGCAGTCAATTTGGTCAAAAATTTTCGAAATTATGTTGGCATTTGAGTCGTGGTGAAAAATACATTGCCTCAGACAATGTAAATATCAACTCTCCTGGTCCTGCACGAGACAGTGACCTACAGGTCTCTGAATCCCAAATTTTCTCTGCGACGAAGGCCTTGAAGCAGAAGGGAATTGAATTTAAATGTCGAGATGATAATAAAATTCAGACCTATGCTGATAAAATAGGCCAACGTACGGGGATACTGCAGACAGCTATTGCATCACAAAAATGTGGTGGTAAAACTGATAACATATCTCAGTCAGCTATCATCAGCAAGAACTTATTGGGAAATCATAGAAAAATCATCAGTTTAAGAAATTTTCTTAAACCCCGGAGCAAATTAAATGAAGTTGAGAAAGTGCATATGTTCAAGCTGATTGTGGATCTTGTTGGTAGCTTGCATTCTCAAGGATTCATTCTGAAGCATTTATGGCCATCACACTTTGTTATTTTGCCTTCAAAACAGGTTAAGTATGTAGGTCCCCTTATTCCCCAAGGTCAAATGGAGTTCACGGCAGGGAAAACATGCCCAGATATGGATTGTCTTGAGACTACTTTGAAAAGGAAAAGGAACCCGGAGGAAAGAAACTCCGCTGAGACTTCTTCAACGAAGCATCAGAAAATGAATGAGCAGTTCATGTTTTCAAACCATACTTCTGTTTTAAAACGAGAAGGTAGTAAAAATTTTGACGCACAAGCTTCCATAGATGCAAGTTGTACCTGTGAAGTATGTGGAAGAATGCAAATCAATGGTACATACAAGTCCCAAAATTTTCCGGTAATTATAGGGTTATCTTCTGGTGGTCAGAACATGATATCTGAGGTCCTGAAGTTGGAGGAGAGATGGTATGCTAGTCCTGAAGAGCTAAGTGAGGGTTTCTGCTCCTCTTCGTCCAATATATATGGTCTCGGTGTTCTTCTTTTTGAGGTGAACATTCTTTTTGTTATGCTTGCAGATGGCAAGGCCAGTGTCTTCTTGGTTTTGATCTGCTAAAATTCATTTATCACTTATTGATATGAGTTATCCATTTTTCATGTTATATAGGACAGAACAGTAGTTTTAGAAGTTATTTTCTAAGATGACTTTTGTTCTTCTATAAGATGTGTAAATTGTATTCTATAATAAGGGTATAGGTAGTCATACTCATCAAATTTGTGGTCTATCATTAAAAGATCAATGACATCTTCCATTTAAAGGCCATCTTCAAGTATTTACTAACACATGCAATAATAATCTTCAGCTCTTTTGCCATTTTGAAACACGTGAAGCCCATTATGCTGCAATGTTAAATCTGCGCCATCGAATTCTTCCTCCAACTCTTCTATCAGAACATCCTAGGGAAGCTGGCATATGTCTCTGGATGCTCCATCCTGATCCTTCTTCACGGCCAAAAATAAGGTATTTACTTGATGGTAGTATCTTGCAGAACATGCTTCTATATTTATCTGTGGTTCTCAAATACTTTCTCAAGTACAGTGGCAAATTCATCAAGAGGAATATTATTATAGTCAAGATATGCCTCTTCTTTTCTCAATTGTTCTATTATGTATAGTATTTGGAGATTATTCCATCACTTTCTTGTATATCTTGATTCTACTTGAATATACTGGATAATTAATGGTGTAAAAAGCTTAGGCAGTTCATAGCTCAGGGTAGCAGACAGCTAATAAATCTTTTTCATATATTTGGATGATTTTAGGTCACAGGAATTCCACTTTTGTCATCATTGCTCAAAGAATGAATCCTAAAATGCCTTCATAAAAGCATGTACTAAGAGATTAAGGTTTTTGGTCTTGTATGTTCTCTGTTGCTTCTCGGAGCAGTTTCATCATGCTTTTGGTTATTTGTTTTGGTTGATAATCCTTATGCCCATTTTAGGAATTTATAAGTTAATATTAAAAAAGAAAACAACTTTTTTGTTGACTCCAAAGGTTTTTTTCTATGGATGGCAGGGATATTCTTCTATGCGATGTATTTTCTAAAGATAGTGAATTGTCCACTGTAGAGCAATTATCTGCAACTATTGATCATGAACTCTCAGAAGCAGAATTGCTGGCACATTTTCTATTTGCACTGAAGGAACAGAAAGAAATGCAGGCAGCTAAATTGATGGAACACGTTGGTTATGTAGAAGAAGACCTTGAAGAAATAAAAAGGAGGCACTTCTCAAGGGAACAAATTTCTGAAGACAGATTCTCACAGCAAAATACCGCTGATATATCAGACTCGTATGCTTGCAGAAAATCACTACCTTTGAATTTAAAATCTGGATATTCCATAGTGAATACAGATGCAACAACAACAACAATGAAAAACTTTGAACAACTTGAAAGTGCCTACTTTTCCATGAGATCCAAATCTGAACAACTTGATATTAGCTCAGCAGTACGTCAAGATACAGACATTCTAAAGCCCCAAAATCAACTGTGCTCAGTTGCAAATGATCCAAGCCTAGATGATGAATCCTCCAAATGTCGAGGATCCTTCTTTGAAAGTTTATGCAAGTATGTTTGTTATAAAAAAATTGAAGTTCGTGGAAGTTTGAGAAATATGGATGTCCTCAACTCTTCAAATGTCATCTGCTCCTTAAGCTTTGACCACAATGAAGACTATTTCGCTGCTGCTGGAGCATCAAAGAAAATCAAAGTATTCGAGTTTGATTCTCTTGTAAATTCCACTGTTGACATTCATTACCCAGTAGTTGAGATGTCAAGTAAATCGAAGCTCAGTTGTGTTTGTTGGAATGGGTACATAAGGAACTATTTAGCTTCAACAGATTATGATGGTGTAGTTCAGGTGTGTATTTGTGCATACATCCTCATCTTACCAAATATGCTATACTCAACTATGTTATATCAGTATTCATTTCTAAGGCAGTTATTTCGGTATGCGTTATTCTTTTTCTTATTCTTTTTTTGCCTTATAAAATGAACAGTGGTTGTGGGAATTAATTAATATGGTGTTTTGATTAAGTCGATTTTCTATCAAAAGTATCTCAAATTGGTCTGAGCTAAAGGATTATATTAAACTTGAATGTGCAATTGGTACATTTTCATATTGATTTTCTGTATTTGCACAATCTTTAGACATTTGCTTCTTTAAATTTGGTTTCTTGATATTATAATGTTTGAAACTCCCAGACAGTTTAGATTTTATCTATTGCTATCTCAAACACCCTTATATTTATCTCATTGCTTTCATGTTGCTCAAGATTTTTGTCTTACCCACTGCACATCATCTTGGTATCTCTTTATGTTTAACTAAGGCTATTGCACTTGGATAAATGGCAGGCAAAGAAACATGTCAATGGATAGAACAATAACTAAACTCATCAAGATATAGAAATTTCTAGTAAAAGTTTGTGATGTCTCCATTACTCTTGTGCAGTTATGGGATGCTAGCACTGGTCAAGGATTTCATCACTTCGCAGATCACCAGAAAAGAGCATGGTCTGTTGATTTTTCTCTACAAGCTCCAACTACGTTGGCAAGTGGAAGTGATGATTGCACTGTGAAGTTGTGGAACATTCATGAAGTGCGATCTCTTGATCATATTTTATATCCAAGTATTCTTTTCTTTCGCATTATTTCAATGCAGATGCTGCAGTTTTCTACAAGCTTGTTTAAATAAAATTCAAGTTTAAGTTTAGCATTGTGTGGATCCATTTATGCTTGTGCAGAATCCTTTCAGTTCAAAACTTGTTCTAAACTAGTCAATACTATCATTGGTACTGTTATTATCTCATTTTTTTTAAAAAAATTTATATGTCCACTGGGCAACAAACTTAGTTTAAAAATATTAAGTCATGATATCATACATTATTTTATGTGTTATTTCATGTGGAAATAAAAGTAATATATCCAATATTTGCAGAAAAATTGCATCAAGTCTATCAAGAGTGTTGCCAATGTATGCTGCGTACAATTCTCACCACATTCATCTCACCTACTGGCCTTTGGATCTGCTGATTACCGAATTTACTGCTATGATCTACGTAATACCAGGATTCCCTGGTGTAGTTTGGCTGGGCATAGAAAGACTGTAAGCTACATGAAATTTGTAGATTCTGATAAAATTGTATCTGCATCCACTGATAACACCTTGAAGCTTTGGGATCTCAAGAAGACCGCTGCAACGGGATTGTCCACGAATGCCTGCGGCATGACCATGATGGGTCACACTAACGAGAAGGTCCTCAACTTTATTCTTTAGTTTTCATCAACCAAAATACCACATACATTTCCTGTTATACTATCAGTTTTTGAGTTTATTTAGTTTTGAAGTATGCTTCTCTTGAAATGCAGAACTTCGTAGGGTTATCAGTTTGCGATGGATACATCTTATGTGGCTCTGAAACTAACGAAGTGAGTGCATAATGTTCATTTCTTTCAGTGACCCATAACAACTGATATTTTATGTTCTGAAATTAATTATTTTTATAGTACTACATTACTGTTTCAAGATGTTGTCTTTTCTAACAGTATCTTCATTGTCCAAACCTACTTTTCTTCTTGTAGGTGTATGCATATCATAAGAATTTCCCCATGCCAATAACTTCATACAAATTTGGGTACATGGACCCAGTCACTGGCCACGAGATTGCAGACGATAATGGACAGTTTGTTTCAAGTGTCTGCTGGAGAAGAAAATCAAATATGCTTCTTGCTGCAAACTCTAGTGGCTGCATAAAGCTACTACAAATGGTCTAAAAGAAGAAAACTTTGAAGAGAGCAAATATTTCTGCATTTTCTCTTCTAGGTGCAGTGGCAATTCCCATATTGAAATCGCCTGGATCAGCCAAATTGCTGCAAATCTTGGAGTTGATATTGCTTTAAGCAGCCCCTGCTTAGTAGCCAGTTGAACCAGATGCTTAATGGAGTTAGGTTACAAGAAGATGAGATTGCCGCTCAATCCTCAACACCAGGAACGGCCAACAATTGCTTTGAAAATGTGGTCAGATGATAAAAAATGCTTTTGAATGGTGCAGTTAATGAAGCACTTGTGACAAAATGGTTTGGGAAATTTAAAAGAGAAGCTGATATGGTGCTTTATTTTGGGGCATAACATTTCATGGATTTTGTTTTGTTACTAGTGGCAGTGAATACATTTTGTTGAAGGGTTGGTTGTCTCACATTGATTTGTGAATTAAGAACAATACATGAGTAGAGTTGTTTTGTTTTCTGGTGAATGTAAAGCTATTAACATTTAGGAGTTGAGGCAAGTGTTGTGCATATTATTAATGGAAAAAGATTCTTTTGTATTCATCGGTTTTTTTTTTCTTACACTACAAAAAATTATTAGAAAATTGATGACATTTTTTTTATTATAAAAAGTGGCTTTTATAAAACAGTCATTACAAAACGTAAACGCAGTAATATACGTACAAAGCGTATTACAAGACGTACAAAGATGTGAAAAAGATGCACAAAACGTTACAACTAGAGATTGAACCCAAGATCTAGGCAACATATTCGGATGCTACTACCACTTGAGCACAAGTGGGTTCACAAAATTGATGTCATTTTCAATTGAAAAATCGACACAAGTGAGATGAATAAATCAAAATTTAAATCCTTTAAGAAGTGAATAAATTTGAGCCCAAACATTATAGGGAATAAATTTGGTTTCATTAAATTGGAGAGGTAAGTTTGGAGGCATCGATGACTGTTTCCTTTTCGGCTATTTCCCCATGAGATAATAAAATATGCTTTTATTCCCAAAAATGGAATTCTTATTCATTTGTTTTCTAAACTAGAAAGTAAATACCCATATACCAAGATTATTCTCCGTAAATCATTTTCAACTGGTTCGGCCAATTTTAAACATGTTTGAAAAATTCATCCTAAATTCATAACAAAATCATAAAAAAATATTATTCATAGGTAAATCACTTTCATAACTTGTATAAGCAAAATAAGTTTTTTAGAGTTGAAAATTATTTTTTTTTCACCATTTTCAACTGGTTCGAAATTGGCCAAATCAGTTGAAAATTAGTCGAACCAGTTTAAAATTGACCGAACCAACTGTTTAAAATGGTGAAAAAAATTGATTTTCAACCCTAAAAAACTTATTTTGCCGATATAAGTTATGAAAGTGATTTACCTATGAATAATAAATTTTTTGTAATTTTATTGTGAATTTAGGATTGATTTCCCGAACCTATTTAAAATTGACTGAATCAGTTGAAAATAGTGAAAAAAATTTAATTTTCAACTCATAAAAAATTTATTTTGCTGATATAAATTATGAAAGTGATTTACCTATGAATAATAGATTTTTTATGATTTTATTGTGAATTTAGGATGAATTTTTCGAACTTGTTTGAAACTGGCTGAACTAGTTGAAAATAGTCCGCGGAGGATAATCTGGGTATATGAATATTTTGTTTCTGATTTAGGGAAAAAATAAATAAGAATTTTATTTTTGAAAATAAAAAGTATTTCTTATTTCCTTCCAAGGAAAATAGCTGTTTCATTTTTTTTTTAATTTTTTGCAGCGTTATTTCAAAATCCTGGGTGAAGAATTGAAGCAGACTGTATAGTGTAGACGACAATAAGAATTGAAGAAAATTTAATACAAGTCAACTATGATCGAAAGCTTCCATTAACACCATTATATTTTATCAAAAAAATTAAACCTAAAAATCACAAATCATCATCACATGTGGAGATTGATAGAGATTAGGGAATAATTGAAATATACCTTATCCCGAATAAAGATTAAGAAGATGAGAGAATAATAGAAACTCAACCTTCTCAACTATGGAGGAGTCGGAGATCCAGTGACTTACTTCATCTGATCATGAACTACATGGCCTTCCACGAGGGAATGGCTGCCAACTTTGGACGGGCCATTAAAAATTGGAGGCTCTGCTATTCGTAACCTCTTCATATTTATAGATATTGCCCGGCAAAGGTCAGATGTTCATTCATCTCACCTGGAGACCCTATATATGTTGCGGTGTTCTAGGTGGGTAGATCTCTCTTTCCTTGTATTCTCTCCTGATCTTCTCCTCACGACCTAATTTTTCTATTCCATTATTTTTTTGAGAATGAATGAATACATTTCTTTTCCTTTAAAGAAAAGAGAATAATAGAAGCTAATTTAATTTATTTAAATATATTAACTTTTTTTTTTATTTACATTAAAAGTACTTTACATATATATATAATACATTGACTTGACATATCTTGTTTTCTTGAAGAAATATACACATACTTTATACTAAATAAATCAAGGATTAATTACACTATATATTTTGAATTTTAAGAGTTTTCTCAATTTTTTCTCAACTTTTATTTGTATTAATAGTATACTCTTATTTTCAATCTGTATCAATAGTATCCTCTCGTCAACTAACCATGAGTTTTGCCGTTCGACTGATGGTGTGACACTGTATACGTGTACCGACAGTGAAGTCAACATATAAAATTAGAATAAAAAAATAGTGCCAAGTCATCACTCCACACCAACACTTAATTGTCCGCTTATTATCCCTTATGTCAGGTTATTATCCCCAAAGCTCCCATTTTCCATGCAAAACTCCAAAACACGACAGAAGACCTCATGGTGACTTGTCGGCTGGTTGAAATTGCATTCAGCGTGTTTCTCACCGGCGTAGTTGCACCGACATGTAATACTCGCAAAAATTAATGATATTGTATATTGGTTTCAACAGGATGAGCGCGACGTACTTGACACACGCGGAACCAATCGCGAATGGATGTGATTTGAGGTGAGACATTTGCTTAATTTAATTACTATTTATAGTGTTAATTATGGTGTTAAGTTCGACTTGGGTTCGAGCCGAGTTCGAGGGTGTTATTGGGGATTGAATCAAACTCGTTTTGAGCAGGATGGATCGAGTTAAGTGGGGAAGGGCATTGTGGTCATTTGCCATTTAATTAATAATAATAAAAAAATATATTAGGCCTACCTAGTACCGTACGGCTCCAAGGAGGAGCCGCACACATCCCTAGGTGGCGAGAGGGAGAGGGTGAACTCGGTGGAGATTTTGGTCGAGAAATCGGAGCTGCGCCGAAATTTGTTTGTCGCGAGGCTTCAACGTCGCCTTCTCTTCACTTGAATCCGATTTTAGGTGCGTGGTTCTTCCCTAAATAATCCCTAGATTTGCTATTTGGGGCTGCCGATCTATGTTGAGAGATTTGGATGCGATTCCAAATCGTTTTCTTGCGAGTAGATTAACTTTTATGCTTGTATGTTGCTTCAAGTCATTTGTTGGGCGTCTCCTTGAGGTTTGGAGGGGCGACAGCCCTAGGGAATGCTCCCAAACCTTAGGGAGGGCCGGCCCTAGTGTGGGGAACTTGGTATTGATGTTTGGTATTTAATTCTTAATTATTTACTGTTTAATTCTGAAAATTCCATGAATTATAGCATGATAGAAATTCAATTTTCATTATGGCCTAGGGTGGCCGAGTAACCCTAAGAGTGTAGGGTACCCTCAAGGGCAATTAGATGAGTTTTTTCTTGATAAAATATTATCATATTACTGTGCTCAAAGCATTAAAGTAAATATTTATATATGTTGAAAATTGTCCAATGTATGCTGAAATTTTCTTAAGGGTATGCTGGATTTACATTCTGTTCTTGTCGGAGATAGTGTTACATGCTGTAAAATACTGATATAATATATCGATATTTATGTACGCTACATTCTGTGAGTTTTGAATACCATATCATGACATGATCAGTTGTGTCCGAACAGTAATCAGATTGGTCAAGTAGGCTGGAAATTTTGTATTGTTTATTGAATGAGTCGGGTCGCTAGCCTGGGACGACACTCCTCGGCTTGCTGTAGCTGTAGTGGTTTAACCTTATGAACCACATGTTATTTAGACAATTCTATGTTCAGGACGAGGGTATAAGCCATCGAGTGTAAATTAAGGAAAGTGACCCATAGAGGGCTGAAATTCTGGCTACAGACCGAATTTCTATGAGACTTGGAAAAGTAAGAAAACTGAGGACTTTAAGATGTTTCACTAAATCCAGAAACCCTTGGACAGATGTAGTATTCTTTCATTGTCCGAGAATTTCTGTAAGTTCGGATGAGACTTCGAACGATGTGTTTGGTGGCGGGAAGGTACGTCGTGCGAAAACTGCTCGGTAAGACATAGCGTTTCGCTACGCAATGACCACCACAGTTGTTAGGTTCTTGAATAAAGAATTGATAAGACAAATTATTAAGGGGTTGTTGGAGGGTAACATGGCGGGGAATAATTTAATTGGGTCGAGTGGAGGCCGAGCGGGTGCTACCTAGTGTGCACTGAGAAATGTGAACTAAGTCGTAACTACCCGAGTAATGTACCTCATTACAAGTGTAAACCTGCTCCCTTAATGAACATGGTTTGGATGTTCATATGATGGACGAGTGGTGTGCATCGCGCACGAGTTGATATTGGGATGGATTGGGCCGAGTGGTGGGCATCGCGCACGAGTTGATTCTGGACCGAGACATACGTCGGTGAGCCACATCGATGACTGACTCGAGTGGCATGGGTCAGAGGGCCTTTCTCGATTGAGTTATATATGGGCACTGAGACTAGTGGGCCTTCCTAGCTCAGTGAGCCCGAGATGGAAAGTTTGCTAGGATGGTCAGCCTAGTGAGCACCCTGCGAGTTGTAGGCATGTAACTTGAGAATTGTCTTCAAATGGGCCGGGTTAGGCCGTGGGGTGCATGTAGTGCACGAGACTACTGGTGCAAACCGTTATCATGATTTATATATGTTACTTGAACACAGAGTTAATTACTATATTTATTTATTTATATGATTTGGCTTGGTGACGGTCGAGACGACCACTCACTGAGTTCTTTGAACTCACAATTCTTTTCTTGGCACTGTTTTGCAGAGCGTGATCATTAAGGTATAGCGCGGCTAGTGGCGGCGGACTCCGATGGCGGTCTCGTGAAACCCGTTGATGTAGTCGAGTCGAGTTTAGTTTGAGTTTATTTTTAAGACATGTAGTATATCTGAGACATGTAGTTCTTTTGTACATGTGAACTTATGTAGTTTGACATTAGTACTTGGATATGTAGCTTATGCTTGAGTTTGATACTAAGTTGCTACTTTTATAAATAAATGTATATGTTATGGTATCCTGAGTTATTTTTATTGCATGGTTGATGTGGTTGCATGGTATAGGCTTTGGAGTGTCTGCCCGCACTTTAGCCGGTCACATGACCCGGTTTTGAGGCGTGACACGACATCACTTGCTCGCCTCTTTCATACCCCGACATCAACATCTCTCTCGCTTTCCATATATCTCTCGCGATTGCACGGGACGAATGCTAGTATCTCCGGAGCCCATGTGACATTGCAAATATTCTAGTATTGCCGGCGACTTCAATATACAATTAGTAACCCACTTCATTTGTTGGTTTGTTTTGGAACCCTAGATAGTGAGGATGAAATGTAGGTTTAGGGTGTTTTAATTGATTTAGGTTTTCTACCATTGTTCAAGTCAATTTTCTATTAGGTAATTGTTTTATTTCTTGGCAATTGAATTCTCATTGCTCTGTTAGTAGATGATGTTTTGCTCTGAAAGGACGAACCTCAAAGAAAGCCAGCCGGAGAAGAAAAAGCTTGCTCGAACTAGGAAGACCCTTACAGAATCATCGCTAAACTCTCTAGACGAGAACTCCCACGATCATGGAACGCGGCCTCCTGCGGGCCTACTACAGCTAAGATTTCCCCCTTAAACTATACATGACCAGTGTACTCTTTTTCCTTTATGGCGGTTTTTTCCCACCGGGTTTCTTGACGAGGCACCACCGTACATAGGCCGAGCACATCACTCGGTGGCACATCACCACCATTAATAATACTACTCTTCTTTTTTGCACATTTTCTTTGTGTCTAGATTATTCATGATTGTCTCATAACTCGCATTGGAAGATCCTCTACGGTCTCGCGACAACTCCTACCTTGCGCGACACACCTATCCTCCTCAGTTTCGAGCGCCTCTCTCGGACTCCCACATCGACCAGAACTCGGTTTTCACTAGTCGGACTCCCACATCGACCAGAACTCGGTTTTCACTAGTCTAGCTCGTCGACCTCAGTGCCTATCTCGGGCTCCCATGCCTTCAGGGATCAGAACTCGGTTTTCACTAGTCTGGCTCGTCGGCCTCAGCGTCATTACTTCCAATCTCAGAGCCTTACAAACTTAGGTTCTACGCACTCAGCGACCCGAAGCGCGCTTCTCGCGAACTCGGTTTTCACTAAGTCTGGTCCTCAGCCTCAATGCCATTACTTTCAGCCTTAGAGCCTTTACAAACTCGGGCTCCGACGCCCTCAACGACCCGAAGCGCGCTCCTAGCGAGCTTGGTTTTCATCGAGTATGGTCCTCGGCCTCAACACCATTATTTTCGGCCTTAAAACCCTTACAAACTTAGGCTCCCACGCCCTCAACGACCCAAAGCGCGCTCTTCGCGAGCTCGATTTTCACCGAGTCTGGTCCTCAGCCTCAGCGCCATTACTTCTGGCCTTAGAGCCCTTACAAACTGGGGCTCTCACACCCTCAACGACCCGAAGCATGCTCATCGTGAGCTTGGTTTTCATCGAGTCTGGTCCTCGGCCTCAGCGCCATTACTTTCGGTCTCAAAGCTCTTATAAACTCAGGCTCCCATGCCCTCAATGGCCTGAAGCGCTCCTCGTAAGCCCAGCTTTCACCAAGTCTAGTCTTCAGTCTCAACGCCATTAATTCTGACCTTAGAACCCTTACATACTCAGGCTACTACGCCCTCAGCGACCAGAACTCGGTTTTCACCAGCCTGGCTCATCGGCCTTAGCACCATTACTTCTAGCCTCAAATCACTTACAAACTCGAGCTTCTACGCCCTCAACGACCCAAAGCACACTTATCGCAAGCTTGGTTTTCACCGAGTTCGATCCTCGATCTCAGGGCCATTACTTCCAGCCTCAGAGCCCTTACAAACTCGGGCTTCTATGCCCTCAACGACCCAAAGTGCACTTCTCGCGAGCTTAGTTTTCACTGAGTCTGGCCCTCGGCCTCGGCGCCACAACCTCCAACCTCGGCATCCATGACTCAAACATCTTCAAGGGAGCCCACAACTACCAAACATGTAACTGTAGCCTTAACTTCGTTTTTGGGCAGAAGCATACAATCGACATCAGTCGGTAAATACAGCGTCGACACCGCTTGACATATATATTGGTCGAAAAATGGTTAGACAACTCAACAAATACCAAAGAATAGCCAAAGAAAGATAGAAATGCATTCTCTTTATTCATGAAACCCCACAAAGGGGAGATTTACACTTACAAACTCGCGAAGGGGCGATTGACAAGTAGAGAAACAAGTAACCAAAATATACAAAAATGTCGACATATACAATCACAAGAGGAAAAGCATTTCGGTGGCTCAATAGTAGAGAACCATCATTGGAAAAGGAAGCCCGCGATGAGCACAAGCCACAAAACAAGAGGTCCCCACCACCAGATATGCTAGCAGAACATCCTGTAGAACGCATGAAGACAGTGGAAAGAAGAGAGCTAACGACAAGGTGGAAGAAGAAGATTCGCAATGCAACATAAGCCAGTAGTGCGAACCCACCCCAGTCCAACTACAGGAGATGCCCACAAATGTACAACAATACCTGGTACATCTCACTGTATGCTCTCCTCTTAAGCCCAATGGTGCGAACCAACAACGAATCTTGATATGCTCACGACTCCAGGAGGAACGGTCATCTTCAATGTCTCCCACTCCATGACAAACTCAGGTATGCAAAATGCAAAACACATGGGGCTTTTATAGGCCCGAGAAGAACCATCACCCTAATGGACGTCCGCCACCTACCCACTAACGGTGCCACGTCCGTCAGCCAACAACCAACACTTAAGAACCTTGGAAACTACGGGTAAGATTTTTGTTAATAATTACTCATTGTCAGAATTAATGACTACACAGACAGCAACACGCGAAAAAGCACCATTTCCCTCGCTCAACAGTCGTATTTATTCCAAAAACCCTAATTCTCATTGAGGTCTCCTAATCAACACATTGATCCAATTGACACCTATCCATCAGACCAAGATCAGAGGCCGATACTGTAAGTCAAATGACCTACACTAGAGGGGGGGGTGAATAGTGTGTTTACTAAATTATTTAGCCTAATTTCTGGTTTTAATCAATTCTTGATTACTTTAGGCAATTCATAATTCAAAGACTAAATGAACGCGAAAGCAAGTAAATAAGTCAAGTAATCAAAACACAATGTAAGCAATGCAAATGATAAGATTTATAATGGTTGGGCTCCAATACCTACTCCACTACTTACGCATCCCCGCTTAGCATTTTCAAACTTAACTTTACTAGATTATAATTATTTCCCTTACAATGATGACCTTTTACCCAAAGAGTCTCCGCTCTCACACCGAAGGCACTTTCACACTCGAAAGTCTCCGCATTTCTACCGAGAGCACTCTTCCACCTCAAACCTTAAAGGACAGTAATTACTAATCCTAGTAAATCAAGCCACACTAGTGGACTTATGCCTCAAACACCAAGGCTACCACCCAATCTAACAACCTAATAACTTAGGTTTTCACAAGCTTAAATATAATGAAATAAACCATAAAAATACAAGTAAACAATTACAAACTTAGCTCTCAAATGAAGAATCCTAGCTCATCTCGATGTCTTTGAAGATGAAACGATGAATTCAAGGCTCGATTAAGAAATTTTTGTTCAAGGCTAGGGTTTGATGAAAAGTGGCACAATCAAAGACTCAATATCACATAGAATAGCTTAATAAGTGTTAAGAGATGTAAGGAAGGATTGAGAGACTTATTTATAGGGAACCAAAGGAGTATGGCTCGGATGAAACCACACAACGACACAAAATAGAGTTGTTGCCTTCTGCCAATCGATCACCCACCGATCCTCGGTTGGCTGACGATCGGCCGAGGGTCGACCGACAACCTGCTGTTAAGGCAGGTTGTTGATTTTTCACAAGCTTTATTTACATTTCTTAATTTTAAGTTAATGTCTCTATTTATTTTTATTCTTCATTAATTTTAAAACATAAATGTTAAATAAGAAAATACCCCCATTTGGATTCAATAAAAATATAAAAAAAATAAAAATCCTTAAGGATCAAAATCCAAATTTTGGGTTCTAGTACTAATTTACGAAATTTGGAAATTTTAAAATCTCCAGAGTTAAATATGGATAGGTTAAAGGTTTCCAATTTTTTTTTTAAAATCGATCTTTAACTTGTTTCTATCCAAGGAAAATGTCTAAATCATGTAGTCATCCAAGGATCTCCTTAGACTTCAAAATTTTTTGGCTTGTTTTCTAATTTTTTTGGTTTTCAAGTTTTTAGGGTTTGGTTTTTGGTTTTTGGTTTCGTATGCATAAAATAGAGGATATACATATAATCTAGACACTCTAGACCTAGACTCAACCTTCCCGATGAATCCCGAGTGTCGACGAGCGCCTTGCCAATTTCTTCGATTTCTCCGATTTTTCCAATCGGTGATGTCGTTGTTGGCCTAAGGTTTTCAACTATGGTCTTAATCTTAGTTTTGATGATAACAAACATGGAATTAATGTTTGAACAAGAAATATTTTTAGATTCCATATTGGTTGCGCGCGATGTCCCGATCGAAAAAATCGAAGAAATCGGGAAGGACACTCGGATTTCATCAGGAAGATAGAGTTTAAGTTTACGGTGACTAGTATACTTGTATAATCCTCTATTTGATGCATAAGAACCAAAGAATCGAAAACCCAAACCCCAAAAACTTGAAAACCAGCAAATGCACAAAACTGCATTATGTGACCGATCTTCTACGACCAATCGACGACCATTCTGCAATGGATCTGAGACCGATCTGCGATGGGGTAGAAGCCTACGACTCTTTTTCGAGCCGTTGAGTGCATTGACCCCAAGTTGGTCACCTGGCCTCCTATAAAACAATGTCCCATGCCTTCCTTTATCCTTCTTGATCACTCTAACCTTACTTGAGACATCCTTTGTTCATTTCTAAGCCTAATTGAGCCACATTTGTTGTGAAACCCTAGCTTGAAGCCAAAAATCCTAGATTGAGCCTCGTCTTCATTGTTTCATCATCAAAGACATCAAGAGGAAGCTAGGATCTTGTGTTGAAGCTAAGTATTATATTAATTGTGTTTTTGCTCCATTTATACTTGTATTTTGTTGTTATTTTCATTGTACATCAAGTTGTGAAAACCTAGGGTGCTAGGTTTGTGTGTATGGTGGTAGCCTTGGTGTTGATGCCTAAATGCACCGGTGTGATTGGTTTACTATGATTAGTTGTGTTCTCCTTAGGAGAAGAGGCGTTGGAGGTACTCTCGGGTGCGAGAGTAACCCTCGGGTGCAAGGGTAGGTGACCTTAAGCTTGTAAATGCTCTTGTAGGAAACAAATTAATCTAGTAAAGCTAAGTTGAAAATCCTAAGCGGGGTTCTTAGGTAGTGGAGTAGGCATTGGGGCCGAACTACTATAAATCACATTGTGTTAGCATTGACTCTTTGTGTGTTAATTACTTGTTTATTCGCTTTTGCATTTATCTTGTTTAATTGAGCATTAACCTAAAGATTGTAAGAAATGATTAAAATTAGATTACGGTTAAAGATTAGTACACACACTATTCACCCCCCTCTACTGTAGGTCATTCGACTTACAGTCACACGCAAATCGATATGAAACCTGAAAATATTTTTCCATAAAATTATTAGTTCTATGTTTGTTATCATCAAAACCAAAATTAAGATCAAGGTTAAAAACCTTAGGCCAACAGGTACACTACTTTGAGCTCGGCACGAAGTCCTCGAACTCCGACCAAGTTCGGTGGCTGTGGATTGGACTAGTACCTTTGGACCTGATCGGATTTGGCCCAGATGCACCCACACACATGAACCAAACTCAAGTCAATCCATACGGCTTAGCTTGGGGGCTCCACTTGGCCATACAAGGATATTTCTATCCATATTAATTAGGAGGGATTCTCCATTCATGTGCCCGACATCTCCGGGATCAGCCTCGACCCATTTTGAGCAACATCCCTACATAATTACTGGGCAGCATCATTGCCAAATATCTCTTAGCATGCACTATATACAGAGACAACGCTCCTTAGGTACCCTAGATTCCAAATTCTATTACCTCCACCTAGAACTCATTCTTACTTGAGCATCAGAGTGTCTTTTTGCAGGCCCCCCATTGGAGTTGTACCGATCGACCACGAGACGCACCGGAGCGCATCACTCTGACTTCAGGCAAGAACATATATATTGACATAAAAATAACGATAATAAATTTGATACTAGCTTTTTAAACAAATTTTGATGATTTGAACGATCTATTAATTTTCGCCTGCGTTGATAAGGAAAAAATGGAAAAGAGACAACAAAAATGAACCATGATCACTTAACATTGAATTAGTTGTTTCATTCTATTAAATTAGTTAATGATTTATTTAATCATAAGAAAATAGTCTAACATAGAATTTAAATATAACATAGACAAGTTAATAACAATAATAAATTATATACTAACATCTAAAAATTTTATTACTCCGATGATTTTGATGACTCTAACAACTTCGATAACCTTAAATTTTTTTAAAATGAATTATGATAAATAATTAGAAAAAAGATATGAAAAACTTAGTTAACAAAATGAAAAACTTACCTTACCAAATGAAAATAAAATGATGAAATATTACCGGCATAACAAATAAGAGAAGAAGAAAAGAAGAAAAATTAAGTAAGAGAAAGTAGAGGGAGAAGAAATTAGAGAATAGTGGATAAAAGAAAGAAGAGAGAAGGAGAGGAAGAAGAAAGAAAAAAAATTGAGAAGTACAGAAGATAGAAGAGATATATATAGAAGTAAAAAAAAATGATGCAAGAGGCGAGAAATCTCCCGCCTTATTATGTACTAGGTCCGAGCTCGAACCCGCGCAAGCTCGGGGCTCGATAGCAGGCAACGGGAGTTTTCTCGCCTCCCTGCCCTGGATCGAGTGTGGACGCCCCCCGTGTGTGCTGGTGCCGATTTGTCATACATACATACCGACGCTTAGTTCAGGCGCCAGTATATTAATCATTATAATTTTTCTCTTCTATTTACCTTCCGACGTCATTGGCTGACGTCGGAATTATTTCGCCAACAAGAATTTGTTGTAGTGTTGACTTGTTTGCATCAGATAATCACATCAAAAGTATGCATGTATTCTTGAAAAATCCTAGGAGGAAGGAGAGAAGATAATTTAATATTATATTACTTCTTTCTTTACTATTATCTTACTTCTTTCTTTACTTCCTAGTTATTGTTGTTGAATAATTGAGACGTTGGTTTTTGATTAGTCTATTGCTTGTAGGGGTGGAAATATGCCAGGTTAGGCCAGACTTTTGCCTTAACATGCCAGGTCTATATGGTGAAAAATTAGTCTGGGCATGACCTATGGCCTATTATAGACTTAAATTTTGGCCTGAGCCTAACCTGTTCATTGATCTGGCTTGGTCTGTGGCATGTTTATGAAGTCTGCTTCTAATATAAAACTTTTTATAAAACCTACATCCAATTTAAAATTTTGGCATGACCTGTGACCTGTGGCTTGTGTTTTATTAAATTAAAATAATATTAGTTATTACATTAAAATAATTTTAACAGGCTCAGGCCAGGTCGGCATGTCAGGCTCAATAGGTTTTAAATTGAGCATGGGCCTAGCCTGATAAGGAAAATAAGTCTATTTCAAAGCCTTGGCCTGATTTTTTTTAAATAGGTTAGGCCAGGTCAGGCCAAATACAGGCCAGGTCATAGGCCCCTGATAGGCTGCCTGACCTATTTCCACCCATAATTGCTTGTTATTGATGAGATAGTGATGCGTCCAATAAAAATCCTATTGCTTGAGATTTACTAATTATGTGATTGATATCACTACAACACAATTGACCTATAGAGATACAAAATTAGAGATTAAATATATTTTTATTTTTAAATCTTCACATTTAGAGACTAATAGACACAAAAATTACTCCTAATTAGCCTCTAAAGATCTATAGAAATAACAACAACAGAGTCACTTAATTGATTTGACTCTAAGTTATAAAAATACCAGCAACAGAGTCACTTAATTGATCCGACTCTAAAACTATTTTTAGAGGCTAATTAGGGACAAATTTTGTGTCTATTAGTCTCTAAATGTGAAGATTTAGAAATAAAAATCTAATTTATCTCTAATTATGTGCCTCTATAGGTCAATTGTGTTGTAGTGTATCTAGTTATTTTAGTTAGATTTCTAAAGATAAAGTTTTAATTTAGTGTTTTTATTACTATTCTTCGTATTGCAGGAATTTGTGGTCTATTTGATGGTATTAATTATTCTATAATTTTTTTTGCTAATACGACGGTTAAGCTACTGTATTTGATTGGTGATGTATTTATTAGTATTCATCTTTTTCTATTGGATTAAAAAAAATGAAGCTGCTTGTCACGGAGTTTTCCCTTTTTGACTAGCCAAGTGAGGTTCGACTAGGGGTGCCAAGCTGTTCGTGAGCTATTCGAGATCGACTCGGTGAAAACTCGAACTCGACTCGATCTTATCGAGCTCGAGCCGAGCTCGAGCTAACTAGTGCTCGGATCGAGTGGTTCGCGAGCCTAATCGAGCATCTTATATATATATATATATATATATATTAATGTTTCATATCGGGTCGAGCATAAATCCGAGTCGAGTCGAGCTTAATCGAGCTTGAACGAGCTCAGTCAAGCTTGAGAAAAATAAATGAGCCTAAACGAGATTAAACGAGTCGAGCTCGAGTTGCTCGAGCCGAGTTCGAGCCTAGATATTGAAGCTCGATCGAGCTCGAGCTCGACATTTCTTAAACAAGCCGAGCTCAAGCACAAGCAAGCTAGGCTCGACTCGGCTTGATTACACCCCTAGAATAGCTCACGAATAGTTGTCCTGTAAATAAAATATTCCCTTGTATATTCTTATTCTTTGGAATATTCCATCTACAATGAAACGTTCTCTTATATATTTTTATTCTATGGAATATTCCATCTATAATGAAATATTTCCTTGTATATTCTTAATTCTTGGAATACTCCATATTCCATAAATATGATCGTTGGATCAAATTGATCACCATTGTCCATTGAGGAGGTGGATCTCTTGGCCAAACAAATATATAGGGGGCCACTCTTGGCCAAATAATCAAATCATTTGAATCAAGTCAATTGTATCAATTCACTTGTAATCTCTCTTGAGTTCTAGCAAAGAGTTCTTTCCACCCAATCTTCTCTTGCTCACTAGCTTCCTTAGTCATTTTCCTAACTTAGAGTGAGTGAGGCTGACTTGGTCCTTGCTTAAGTGGTTGAGAGAGTTCGATGTCGGCACGGTTGCATTAGAGTGTGTCCAATGCCATGACAACGTAGTATCAGAGCAAGATTTCATGAAGAGCATGAACATCTTATTGGAGGAAATGTTGAATGTGAATGAGGAACACGTTGAAGATGTAAGGGGGAGAGAAGCTACTATTCCTTCTAGTGGTGGTAACAAGAAGACGGGTGGGTCAAGCAAGTCAAGGGGTGAAGGGATCTCTACCTAGGAGAAGAGGCTATCCTTGTTGGAGAATGCTCTAGGTGTTACACCCCTAAAGCTTCACAATGTGACATTAGGCACCATGGACGTGCTCGTCCAATGGGTTGAGCATAGCAATGAGACTTTGGAGGCTCATATATTGGGACAACATGATTGAATGAATGAAGATGTTTCGAGTGCTCTCAAGGGGGAAGAAGAGAATGACAAGCATCTCAAAACCCTTAAGAACAAGCTAGAGGATGCTATGAGACTACTAAAAGAGGTTATCATCTATTGAGGAGGCTAGGGCATGACCCACCGTTGGTGCTACATCTAGTGGAGTGAAAGATGATCCAAGGATCGACCTTCCAAGCCAAAGGAGTTCAAAGGCGTGAGGGACGCTAGAGAGGTGGAGAACTTCCTATGGCAAATGGATTGCATGGGGTCATGAATGAACAAATGAATTATGTACGTTTTTTTGTCGAAGTAGGATTTTTTCCTCCTATTGCAATAATATACCCTTGGTTATTTGGAATCATGGTAGCTTATACTGGAGTAACTTGATGAATGCCTAGTGAGGGCCTAATCCGCATATGTTATGCATATGTGTGAAATCTACTCAAAGGCATATCAACCTCCACTCTATTGATGCCTTTGTGTAGATTTCACACATGTGAGTAACATATGCGGATTAGGCCTCCACTGGGTATTCATCAAGTTACTCTAGCGTAGGCTGCCATGATTCCAAATAACCAAGGGTATATCATTGCAATAGGAGGAAATAAAATCATACCTCGACAAAAAAAGTACACAACTTCATTTTTTTCATTCACGACTCCTATGCAATTAAAGTATCACACATGTTTAATTTGTATTTATTTTTACACTTAGATATTTTTTTTTTACATTGATGTCCATTTCATCATTGTGGATATTATTATGATACATTTGCTGTAAATATTAAGTTTTGATGTGTATATTTAATAGTTACTTGATGTTTCATGTGTTGTTTGGTTGTTTAATATTTCAAAGTTCATCTAAATATATCAATAGACAAGATATTTTAACTTCTTAAATTATAAAAAAAATCAAAAATAAGTTTTGTGACAGCATTACGACGGCGCTGTCGCAACAGAAGGTGTATTGAACTATGGTATCAATGGTCGCGTACTCCCGTATCACCCGCCAAAAATTGTTCTGCAATGGCACAACAATGATAACCAGTGGTCGTCGTGCCGTCGCAAAATAAAGTCATTTGCGACGGTCAGTTGGTCGTCGCTATTGTTTCATGATCAAGTGTGCGACGCTGCGCAGCCGTCGCAGTGTTATTGCAATTTCGATGTCTTTTGCGATGAACTTTTAGTTCACCGTCACAAGTCTTCGACGACAGTTTTGCGACTACTGAAATCGTCGCAAAAGGTCAATTTTTTAGTAGTGGTTAACACAAATAGGGAATAATTCTTCTCACTGTATTTCTCCAATGTATTTCTTCAGTAATGTAGCACTCTATACGCAGCTTGAAGATGAGGTTCTCTTAGGTCATGCATGAATTGACTGATCACGCTCACTAAGTATGCTATATTTGGTCGAGTGTGAGCAAGATATATAACTTTTCCAACCAATTTTCGGTACATCCTTTTATCAACAATTGGTTCTTATTTAGCTTCCCCCAACTTATGATTTGGATCCATTGGAGTAGAAATTTGTTTGCACCCAGTCTTCTTTGTTTTTGCAACAAATCAATCATGTATTTTTGATAAGATATAAAAAACCCTTGTGTGGAATGTCACTTCAATACCAAGGAAGTACTTCAGTTTCCCTAGTTCTTTTATCTCAAACTATTTTATAAGCCTCTGCTTCAATTCATACATCTCTCTCTTATCATTTCATCACAATGATATCATCTACATAGACTAGAAGAGCTGATACTCTCCCGGCAGTAAAATTTTTAATGAAGAGAGTATGGTCATCTTGACTTTGTTTGTATCTTGACTCCTTCATGACATAGGCAAATCTCTCAAACCATGCTCTAGAAGATTGTTTTAACCAATAAAGAGTCTTTTTTAGTTTACATACCTTGTTATCTATGTCTCATTCGAATCCTGGTGGAATGTTCATGTAGATTTCTTCATCTAAGTCACCATGAAGAAATGCATTTTTAACATTATGCCGTAGGAGTTGCCAATTAAAATGAGCAGCCAAGGCCAGTAGAATTCTAACAGTGTTCATTTTTGCAACATGAGCAAAAATCTCTTGATAATCCACCCCATAAGTTTGAGTATACCCTTTTGCTACCAATCTTGCCTTATATCTTTCAAGGGATCCATCATCCTTGTATTTTAGTGTGAAAATCCACTTACAATCAACAATATTCTTTCCTCTTGATTTGTCAATAATCTCCCAAGTTTTGTTCTTATCCCGTGCACTCGTCTCTTCTCTCATAGCATCCCTCAATTCCCTTTTTGATAATGCCTCAGCAGTAGTGTTTGGAATAGCAATGGTGTTTAGATTCACAATGAATTTTTTATGGGTTGGTGATAGGTGCTTAAGAGAAACATAATGTGATAGATGATAGAGAGGACATTTTTTGCATTCTCTTTTACCTTTTCTAACAGCAATAGGAAGATCTAGATCATCTATGAGATCAAAGTCAATTTCAACATATTGTTTATGTAAAAGTTGCTCAAAACTTACCGTGGTTTCATTCCCAGAGTCAGAGTTGAATTCTTGAACTTGTGTTAGTTTGAGAACATCCATCCTCCTTAAATACACCTGAGATAAATTTTGAGTTAGAGCAGAAGATAACACAAGCTCGGCTCTGATTAAGGCTAGTTCAGAGAAAGGATTGGGTGACTCAGATGTACTTGGGTTAGGAATCGTAGTTTCAACACCACGAGAATCATGAGGAAGATCAAGTATTAGAGGTCCAAAGGCTTCACAAGTACTATCTTCCATTCATGAAATTCCCCCTGAAGAGAGGACTGGGGAAATAAGATTTATTTTCTGTGAAATTAACATATGTAGTGATGCAAAACCTTTTTGATAAAGGGTGATAACACTTGTATCCCTTTTGAGTGGATGAATAACTAAGGAACACACATTTGATTGCTCTAGGGTCAAGTTTATCTCTATTTTGGCTATAGATATGAACGAAGGAGGTGCACCCAAATATCCTAGGTTTGAGGCTATTGGAGGTTCTGAAGTGAGGGTAGAAATTGTTAAGGACGTCTATGAGGCTTTTGTTATCTAACATACGACAAGAGAGTCTATTTATCATATATGTGGTAGTAAGAACAGTTTCCCCTCCAATATGACTTAGGAACATTCCCTTGGAAGAGTAAAGCCCTGGTGATGTTAGTAGATACTCATTTTTTCTTTCAGCCACCTCATTTTATTGAGGTGAGTTAACACATGATGAATCATGGTTAATGCCCTGAGATAGAAAGTATGATGACAAAGTCTAGTTAAAGTAGTCTCTAGCATTGTCTATCCTAAAGCTCTTTATTTTAATCCCAAATTGATTTTGAACCATTGAGTGAAAGTTTGGTATGACAATGCTAACCTCAGATTTTTGCTTAAGAAGAAATAACCACGTAACCTGTGTACAATCATCAATTAAGGATACAAACCAACAAGCTCTAAAGACATTGGGTACAGTAGAGGGACCCCATATATCACTGTGAATCAAATGAAAAGGATGTAAGCTTCTTTTATTGCTCTAGGAAAAGATGCATGAAAATGTTTTGCTAATTCACAAATATCACAATAAAATTCAGAAGTATCTAATCCTTGAAAGAGATGAGGAAATATAACTTTCAACACAAGGATGGGTGACCTACACGACAATGATACAATCAAATGGTGTCTTTATTTGAGGAACCAAGAAAAGACAAGGACAAAGGTGGTAAAGGCCGCTCCTTTCCTTAGCAAGTCCAATCATCCTCCCTGAGCTTTGATCCTGGACAACACAGTAATAGGAAGAGAAAATAGCATAGCATTTAAGATAATTTGTAAGACTAATGCTTTTGAATGGAAACAAGGATGGCTGACAATTTTGGTACATGAGGGATATTTTTAAGGGTGAGAGTGGATGTGAGATGTATATCTCCAAATCTTGTAATTGTGGCTAAAGAACCACTGACAACGATAATTTTCCTATTACTTGGGCATAGGGTATAGGAATGAAAAAATTGGGATGTGGGTGTCATAAGGTTTGTGGCATCGGAGTTTATTATCCAATAATTTCTACAAAATTTATCTTAGACATTCATGAAAAAAGGGTTCGAAGGTTTACCTGAAAGAGCCAAAGAACAGCCTCGAGATGTCTTCTCAAGAGATTCGAACAAATTTCTCAACTTCTCAATTTCCTTAGCAGTGTTGAATCCTCATGTCGTCACATTCTCCTCATTCTTGGGATGTTCTGCCATGTGTGCTTGAGACATCTACTGCCCCCCACGATTTCTCCATTCTCGGCTTGGTAGATCACTCTTTTCTTTCTCTAGATGATCTGTTTTAGTTGCTAGGGTAAACCCGTCCACAGGTGGTTGTTCAAGCATAACACTCCTTCGACTTTTTTCTGCTCGAATCAGAGAAATTGTCTCTTCTAGAGACGGTGTGTCCTCCTTCCCAAGGATTTGAACCCTAACCTGATCAAATTCAGGATTTAATCCGGCCAAAAAATCATAAACACGATCTATTTCAATGAAGCATTTTAAGATGACAGCATCCTCAGAACTTTTCATCTCAAAGACTCGGTAATGATCGAGTTCTTGTCATAGATTTTGCAACAGATTTGCATATTCCATGACAGATTTGTCTCCTTGTTTGATGGATGTAGTCTTGACCTTGATCTCATGTACTTGAGCAACATCACATGCTTTTGAGTATGTGTGACGAATGAAGTCCCAAATCTCCTTAGATATGGCCAAGAACATGCACGTGTCACTGATCATGGGCTCCATAGAATCCCATAGCCAAGACATTATCATAGAATCCTCCTTATCACTCTTTGCTGGTCCGATTCCATGGAGATGACTGAACCTCTCTTTGCCCTTGAGGTATGTAAGGACAAACTGAGATTATTTGAGATAGTTTTTCCCATTAAGTCTATAAGAGGCCCGAATATTTTTGCAAATCTTCAATTTTCTGTACAAAATTGAATTCTTCAAAAGGGTTAGAATGACTAGAAACAGTAATTTGAGAGGTTAACATGGTGTAGCAATTAAGGCGACCTGATCTGAGGTTAAGAAGAAAGAAATAGGGCAAGAATGAAGGCTGGAACACTCAAGAGAAAGAGATCAAAAAAAAATGAGGAACAAACAACAATGAAAGTTGCTCGAAGAAGAAGAAACCCCAAGAAGAGTCCTAGGGCTCTGATACCATAACACAAATAGGGAATAATTCTTCTCACTGTATTTCTCCAATGATATTACATTT
Organism: Canna indica; assembly: GCA_034359265.1. Classification (NCBI taxonomy): domain Eukaryota; kingdom Viridiplantae; phylum Streptophyta; class Magnoliopsida; order Zingiberales; family Cannaceae; genus Canna; species Canna indica. The sequence goes on from CP136892.1 coordinate 23,011,731, forward strand.
ACATATATAGGATATTACAGGAGATAAGATAGAAAAAAATATTACAAAAAACTATTACAAAAGATAAGATAGAAAATTAATTATTCTAAATCTGAAAATTAATTGCTCATATCTAATCAAATCGCTTTTACGGCTCACGTGCATCTAATTATTTATCTTATATACAAATCTTCAACAGTTGTTACACATCTATGCTTAATAGCATAGTGCCTAATTAAGATTGTAATTTAATTACAAATGTCCACGTTGAGATCCATGGAGCACACATTTTGTGTAATAATGGTCAATAGTATTTCTAGAAACAAATTAATACCAACAGGTGCTTATTTAGCTCAAAAATACACTGAAACTACAGAAAAAAAATGAAATCAAGTGTCCCTTAAAAAGAAAAGAAGTATTTAATAATTAATCATTTGTGTAGATACAAGCCTATTAAGAAAATGCCGGGCATCAGCTCACAGTGAACTGGTTGAAAGGCTTGAAGCCCAGTTTGAAGAGCTAGTATTTATTTCATCCAAATGCCTGTAGATAGGAAAAACAAATACAAATCTTCTATACAGCAACAGCCAATGCCATCTTTTAAAATACAAATCAATCAGGAAGCCCCCTCAATGCAAACTAATCCTGAAATTGTCAGAAAGAAAAAGGAATGAAATAACAATCCACGCTAACAACTCTGCCCATGTAACTACATGAAAAAAATTATTTTATTAGTGTTCTTTGAACAAGTGATTTGCCCACTGGATGCAAATAAGGATACCTTAGAATATAATGAAACATATATCACCACCTAGAAACTTGAGGAAAAAGAGTTATACTTCTTGATCTAATAATACATGATAAGCTGAAAAAATTGCTGTGATAACAAACCAAACCAATCTATACATAAACATCTTAGTCAAACTGCCGAATAAAATCGCGCAACATATTTTCCAAAGCATTCCTTTTAGGGGGCGTTTGGTATGAGATAATCTAAATGGATTATCGGTAATCTTAATTAAAATTACTTGAGCCCACCAGATTACCGCGTTTGGTTGAAACAAATTACTGATAATCTGGATGCTTATGGTAATCTACATTACCACTCAACTGGTAATCCACATTACCAATAGAGGGGGTGGCTATGTGGATTACCAGTTAAGTGGTAATGTTATTTTTTATTCTTGACAAAAATACCCCTTACTAAAATATCCTTTATAAACATAGAAAAAAATCATCATCTCATCTCATAGTAAAGTGGTAATTTCTATATTTATTTATTTATTTGAGGGTATTTTAATTAACGATGTAAGTTTTCGAGCAATCTTTTTTTATACCAAACAAAATAATGTGGATTACTAGTGCATGCTAAACAATGGTAATGTAACATTACCGGTAATTTTAAAAGTGATAATCTATCTGGATGATAATCTAGATCTCCGATAATCTTAAGTGGTAATATACCAAACGCCCCCTTAGTGAAATAGCAAGGTCACTTGTTACTTATTTGTCCGTCCATAAGTTCAACTATGGAAAGAGAAATACAAGAGCCCTAGAAAGTAAAAGATTACCGCAGAATAAGGTTTCTTAACTCAACAAACACTTCATACTTATAATCACATTTATATTGGTAGAAGTCTATAAGCACTTATTTATATATTTTAATGCATAAGAAACTATAATTTTCACATATTTGTGATCTTAACAAATCTAAAATATGATTTTAATTATAATTATATTAACAAAATTCCTAATTACCACTATAACTATGATTAACATCTTATTTTAAGTTGTTAGATCTACTCATTTCATAACTATATCAAATCTAAAATTTTTTATGCAATAAATTATATATATAAATAGTTAGGAACTTTGATCAAAATATCTAACCGACAATATAATTATAATATGTCAATGAATAGACTTAGGGATAATTTAGATGTATTATAAAAAAACTATAATTTTGACAAATATCATAAAATATTTATGATTTTATCATTAAATCATTTTTTTATTTATGATTTTCTTAAATTTCTTAAAAGAATACTTAGGTTTGAATACATACAAAGTAGTTCGAATATTAAACGTGCAAGGCTCCCACTTATTTATGTCTATTTATAGCAGAGCCGGCGAGCACTAACTTCAAGAGGGCCACCATCATTTATCCAGTTGGTTGGAATAGATGAATGAATTCTCTCTCAGTTCTATTATTGTAATGTTTAGCTTGTACCATAGCTTCATCTGCTAGCAAAAGTTTAGTGCATTGCCTTCGGCTAAAAGCTGGGATAACTATTAATTCTCATGGTTTTGGCACATGTAATCCAAAATGAACCCCAAGAGAAATTTCCACAATATATCCAAAGTGTTCAGAAAGGGTTCTGAAATGGAAAAGCATTCATCGGTGTTAAAACTAGTGGCTAACACAACACCTATCTCTATTAATGGTCATTTTTTTTGTAATCTTCAATGTCTAAACTTTCAACTGTAACAAGTAAAGATAATGTGAAGAATAAGGGCATAAAGACTTTATATAGCACAATAAATTAAGCTAAGGTTCTTACAGTAAGAATGAAGCTGTGTGATTAGAGTAGACGCAGCTCACCATCTAAACAAGTAGAAGCGGCATTTGGGCAGCGTCGCACCACTGACACCCCGATTTAAGCTCACCGGGCTGCACCCGATCCGGATCGGCACCTTCCCGGTGCTCTTACCGCCAACTTTGAGCCCCACCCTCGTCCACACCTCCACCCCAAATCGCACCTCCTTGCTCCGGAGCCCAGCCCGGATCCTTCCCCCCGCCACCTCGTCCACTGCCACCCCCTTCGCCGTCACGCTGAACCTCACCACCGTCCGGTTCCTCCTCCCCTGTTCGAACCCCCGGATCGCCGCTGCCCCAACATCCACGTCGCCGTCATCGTCCGCCACCGCCACCCGCGCCTCCGCGTCGCCGTACTCCAGCACGATCTTCCCATTCGGATTCGAGGCCAAGATCCCGATCTTGGTGGCCGCGTCGAGGAAAGTCCCATCGGACCTGGTGGCGACGCGGAGCTCGGTCGCGTTGAGGGATTCGAGACGGAACGAAGGGAGCCGCGGCTGGAACCAGAGGTAGGCGAGCCCCGCCGCGACGGCGGTGAGGGCGGCCAAGAGGAGCGCCGTTGCCGAGACCCAGCAGAAGATGCGGCAACCGCAGGCGCGCCGGGGGCGTCGGTGGCGCTGGCGGGGCAGCGGCTTACCGGGCTGGCGGAATGCCGTGGGCAGCGGCTGCCGTCGAGGCGGCGGCCTCGTGACGGCCGGTGGTGGTGCCGCCGGGTCGCGGTAGGCCGGCGGCTTTTGGAGCGCGGGCTTCGAGGAAAGCTTCGCTTCCGCCATTAATATTCACTTATCCTCTTCCTCTCAAAATTCAAAAATTAACCCAAAAAATCCCTAAAAATTCCAACAAATCATGGTATTTATTCAGCCAGAATAACGATATCAATTCAAAATAATTACAACAATTTTTTTTTTGAAATTGTCGAATTTTTATGGACGAAAAGAAAAAAACAATATACAAGCTAAAATCTAAAAGGAAAGGCAGATAACATTCAATCCAACGGCCAAAATATGTGGATACAGTCCTTTGAGATTCGTGAACGAACCAAAATGAGCCGGAACAGAACAGCAATTTATCGAGGCGTCCACAGAGGCAAAAAGCAAAATGGAAGGTGGCGCCGCAGCAGATATGGACGGTGAGAACAGCGTACGATGTCTCGGGTGGCAAGCGATTGAGGTGAGAAAAATGCTTCGAGATTCGTGCATCCACGCGCTATGGAGCCTATCGGACGTACGGCGGGCGAACCCGTAATCGCGGAGGATGGTACGCTTGCAGAGCTGCAGTAGAGAGAGAGAAAGAGATATAGCTGAGACGAGGGAAGGGATTATGGAGAGAGAGGGGGAGAGATGGCCAGATGGGTGGGTGGATGCCTTAAATGGCAGGGTTCACGAGCAACGATGTGCGAGGGAGGCGACGTGGCGGACGGAGATTGGGTAGGTCAGACAGTGGGGAAGAGTAACTTGTCGGTGACGTAGACAACAGTTACTCAATTAGCAACCGAATCATCGCCGTATTACTTCCACTGCTAGTTTTTTGCACCAACTTGCACCTATTAATTAGAGATAGATCTATTGTTTCATATCAATAACTAATATCTTGTACTCATAAGCTCCTCAGTTGTGAAACACTTCTACTGGATCAGCCCAAGAACTTTGCAACAATGACAGTATGCCACTGCCATTACTGACAGCACAGCTGTTGCAAAGATAACACGCAAATGCACATGAATCCAGTGATTGCATGTCGCACTATTCAAACATTCTCATATTGTCGTCTTCCTTCGCATGTCAACCCAACCGTCGTAGTTTATATATTTCTACCTGTTCGACCAGGGATTCTTTATATATCTCTCCATATATACTTCGTTGAGAGACAGAGAGAGAGCTGCGGCCATGTTCACCCACATGATCACCTTGGCCTCCGCCCTTGTCGAGAACGAACAATTAACAAAACTACAATGACAACGGGAGCAGGACCACCAAGTGTTGGCGTTATGGGGAGCTTTTGTTTATATTTTGTTCTGGATTGGTCATTTTGGTTTGCTGGTTAGGATTTTTGTCTATCTAGATTGATAGAAAGAGTTAATCTATTCACCTTCAGAGTAAGTTGGGAAGGTAAGCAGGAATCTGGAACTCTAACATGCAAAACAAAAGTTGAAAAGATCGAGTACCAACAGATGAGCTAAGTAATACCAGTAGAGATTACCAATATTGGCAGAATATTATTAATTATGATAGCATATTCACACTACAAGTCTACAAACGAACCATCAAAATTTCTACATCAAATCAATATATATATATATATAATCAGGAAAAAATTTAAATTTAAATTAGATACAAAATTAGATTTAATTTAGATAAAATTAAATATCTAATCAGGAAAAAAATTATATATATATATATATATATAAATTTAGATATAAAAAAATTAAATTAATTATCTAATCAGGAAAAAAATAATTTAGGATGACTTAAATAAAAATTGAATTTAAACATAACATAAACATAATAATATTAAAAATAAATTATATACTAACATTTTAAAAAAATATTGATGATTTGAACAACTCTGATGATATGAAGAAAAAAAAAGTGAAAAAAATCAATGATGAAAAAAAGAAGAAGAAATAGAGGAAGCTAACTGTGGGTAGCACAGTTGGTGGCAATATGTTGTATGTTGCTTAGAGATCTAGGGTTTGATCTCTTTTATGGTCACCTACTGTGATTTTCTATTTTTGTTTTAAAAAAATAAAAAAGAAAGAAAAAAAGAAAAAAATAGCGAAGAGATAATAAAAAAAGAAGTGAATGAGAGAAAGAAAAGGGTGAGAGAAAGAAGAGAAGGGAAGAAAATGAGAGAAAAAAGAAGGATGGAGATACGTATAGAAATAAATAAAACCAAATTTCTTTTTAAAAATATTGCAGAAGGCGGCACTACTAAAAAACTAAATATCTGCGACAGACTATATAGTCCTAAAATAGTCACTAAAGACCTTCTGCGATGGAAGGTCGCGATGCAAAGGGCGGTAGCAAAAGAACTTGTCGCAGAAAATGTACGACAGCAGAAGCAGCGGTCGCAAATAAAAATATTTTGCGACAGTTATGCGATGGTATAAAGTGGTTGCAGAATGTGATCGCGTAACATCTGCGACCTTCTTTGACCATCAATACTAATAAATATGCGACGATATTGCGACCGTCGTCCCCGTCGCAAATATTATATCAGCGACGGTTCTGCGATCGTGTTTACCGTCGCATCACGGTCGCAATTGTAACTGTGACCACTTTTGGCGACTAGTTCGATATACCTTTTGCGACGACAAGCGGTCGCACAACCGTCGCAATGGTGCATTTTTTTTAATAAAAATAATTTATTTTTTTAAAAAAATTCCTATTTACAATATTTGACATCAAATTATATCAAAATGCAATGCCACAACGAGGGAATTTACAAGACATCAAATTATATCAAAATGCAATGCCACAACAAGGGAATATACAAGACATCAAATTATAATGTTTATACATATTTATATCAAAATGTAATATTTATATCGTATCAAAATATGTTTACATCAAAATAGAAAATAAAGTACATCAATCATGAAGTGCATCATGTGGTGGAGAGGGATGCGACGAGGAGAGAGGTTGCGTCGGGAGGGCATCAGCTGGCGTCGGGTCTAATGATGAGGGAGGCGGAGGGGCCGGAGCACCTGGCATGGAAGAAGCAATACGTGCCATGTACTCCCTCATAGAGGCCACCTCACTGATGAGGCGTGCATGAGAAGTCTGTAATTCTACGTGCGAAGCCTCTAAGGCTGCAAATCGATCTTGGCCAGCATGTGATGTTGATGGACCAGCGGTGGAAGAGGTGAAGGCAGACGACCCCGCACCATGTGGCTGCAACAACGTCCATGCGTGGGCCGTTGTGCCAATGTCATATACACGACAGTGGTCGACTCCTGTCACTTGCATCCATGCGTCAACATCAAGTTGATGCTGCGCATGATCACCTCCCCGCTGGGTCACCAACTCAGTATACGTGGCCTTTAAAGATAGATTGATTAATTAAATTAACTATACATAATTGAACTAATATAATTTTTTTAAAATATAAACTTTATTAAATATTAACTTAACAGGATCGTCTCCGGCCTCCCGCTGATTATTGGCTTTAGGTTTTCAACATTGGTCTTAATCTTTTAATCTCGGTTTTGATGATAACAAACATGAGACTAATGATTTCATTGAGAATATCTTTCAGGTTTCATATCAATTAGCGTTCGATGTCCCCGATCGAAAATATCAGAAGAAATCAGAAATCAGAAGGACATTGATCATCGCGCTCGGGTTCTTCGCGAAAACTTCTCGAATAGCGACGCGTGCACCAAAGACGTATTGGACGGGCTCAAAGATCACATGAAAGCTCTCCAAGTTGATGGTCGTTAAAAGTCAAAACCCGAAAACAAAGCACGGAAGAAAACTAGGCTGAAAAATAAAATTCAGCCTACATTCGATCGACCAGGCGATTGACTGAACATGGTTAGAAAAAAGGCAGTAGCTTGATCGGTCGACCGAACACTATCGAAAATAGGTAGTGGCTACTTTGGTCGATCGATAGAGGCCTAAAAAGGGTAGTAGCCCTAGCGGTCGATCGGATTAAAAATCGCGCGGCGCGCGATCTTGGCAACCCTGCGTCGGTCGATCGATGGGTCGACCGGATTGAGGGAACGTGATCTTGCGTCTGGGCGGTTGATCGGCCACAGAGAGAAAGCAATGGTCGAATGACCGGTCGATCGGTCGATCGACTGATCAATCGACATTACTAGAAATTGGTTCTTCAGCAACGGTCATCAGCAATGGCTGCTCAAGTCGTTGCTATTTGCAACGGCGTTCTTACGGCCGCTCAAGCCATTACAAATATGCTATATCTGTAATGGCGTTGTAACGGACACGTGAGCCGTTGCTGATGATTAAATTATCAGCAACGACGTTCAAACGGACAAGTGAGCCATTGCTGATGATTAACCTATCAGCAACGTCTTTCTAACGGCTAAGTGAGCCGTTGCTCATAAGTTTATATAGGGCACGCGATCGCGCTCGCCCCCTTCTTCCTCTTCCTCTGCCCGCCGCCGCTGCTCTCTTCCGATGCCACTGCCGCGCTGCCACCGCCGCCCCGTCCTCGACCTCCGATTCCGATCTTCGCCTCCCGTTCGATTCGAGGTATTTCTCGCCGCCTCCCGTTCGACCTCTGCCCCTTGTTAGAGCCGGTCGAAACCCTTAAAATAGGGTTTCGGCCGGCGGTCGATGACCACTGGCCGGTGGTTTATGTAGTGTCCGGACACTGGATGCCGGAAATGCTTATATTATATTATTTATATATATTTTTAATTTTTAATTAATTGTTTGGATTAATTAATTATTTAATTTATTAGATTAATTTTTAGGGTTTAGATTAATTGTTATGATTTTTAGATTAATTGTTAGAGTTTAGAGTAATTTTTAGATTAATTTAGTTAGATTAATATTATGTTTTAGATTAATAATTGTAGGTTAATTATTTAAATTAGTTAAAATATTGTAGATTAATATTAATTAATTAGTTAAAATGTTAATTAGTTTGGAGTAGTCCTCAGTAGACTCGTGCCAGAATCGTCCACTTCGGACTTGTGCCGGAATCGTTCACTTCGAACTCGCGTCGGAATCGCCAAATTCGGACTCCCGCCGTAATCGTCTAATTTGGACTCGTGTCAGAATTGTCCACTATAGACTCGAATTGACTCGAAACATTTAGAAAATAATTATCCACTCGACGAGTTGATATGTTTCACGTACGCATCGACGAGTCGAATATGATTTAGCAAATACTTAGATCCGTTTGGGGGTTGTATGTTCATGTAAAAGAAGTAGATGATCTTTTATACGACGTACAATCCTTGAATTATCCCTGATTGGATAATTTGGGAATATAGTTATTTGTATTGCACATAAGTTTTTTTTTTAATCGTTAACATATTCTAAATTTCGGCAGCATCTCTCTTGTTCTTCGTTACACGCCCAGATGATATGCGTATTCGGAGAACGGTAGGGAGATGCTGCCGAAATTTAGAATGATGTTAGCGATTAAAAGAAGTACTTAGTGCAATGTGAATAACATAAATTTCGAATGAAATAGGACAATCTCACCTAAAGGCATTAACCAAAGAAATTATGATTGATTGATAGAATCATGTCGGCTGATCGAAGTTGAATGTACCGACGTCTTGATCGTGGAGCTTTATCGAATGAGTTTCGATTAGGCGTAATGTACTTCCTAAATTTCACCTATTTGAATCGGAAATTCGTTAGCGTCGGTGATAAAATCCGATGTCCGTGCCGCATTTGCTTGAATGGACGATTTTTGGATTGGGAGACTGTCACTCTGCATCTATATAGCAAAGGATTTGCACCAAGATATTTTATATGGACTTGTCATGGGGAGTCACGTGAAGTCGAGACGTTGAGCAATCCTGTCGTTCAGACATATGGTGAATCTTCCTCTGCTGGTGCTTCTTCATCCAATCAATCCAATCCTTATAGAACTATGATATTTGATAGTCTTGGGGGTCAATTCCACCTGAATGATAATGTTGATCGGCCAGTTACTCAGACATCAGTCCCACCAGATACTACAACGGTTGATATCACAGAAGTACAAACTGCGGTAGAGATTGAATTGCCAAATAAAGAAACTGCAGAATTTTACGAGATGTTGAAAGCTGCCGATGAACCTTTGTATGAGAATTGTCCTAAATACACTAGGTTTTCAGCAATGACACAACTCCTAAACATCAAGGCCGATTGTAATATCAGCAGGGTTGCGTATGATCGGATTGCAGGATTGATTAATGGAATGTTGTCTACTGATAACAAGTTTGAGCCAACTTTTTATAAAACTAAAAAGCTGATGAGAAAATTGAAGCTTGGGTACGAAAAAATACACGTGTGCCAAAATAACTATATTTTATATTATGAAGAAAATGTGCAGTTGGATAAATGCCCTATATGTCAACATCCTCGTTACAAGGAGAAGAAATCGGTCCGACAAAAAAATATCCCATTTAGGGCCCGTTTGTTTCGTTAAAAAACGGGGGACTGGACTGGATTTTGGCTCTTGTCCCCCGTTTGTTTTGCAAAAAGTGGGAGGAACTAGATTTTAATTCCTGTTCGGTACAGGATTTTGGACCCTTTTGGTGTACCGAGAAAATTCTCGGTACATCAAAATAGGGCGAAGGACATTAATGCAAAAAGACCTTAATGCCCTCAAATAAACACGCCTCAACCCTAGCCGACATCTATCACCCCTCGCACACTCGCCTCTCACACCGACAGACCTCTCGCCCGCTGCTCTCGCCACCGAGCCTACTTCCTTCCCCGCCGGCGCCGGCTCCGTCTCTAGCGTCACCGTCAACCATGCCTCCCGCACCACCCTCTCCTCCTCCGGTGCCGCCCCGCAGATCGAGTGTCTCCCGCTCTTCCGCGACGTGCCCGTCCCCGAGCGACAGGCGCTCTTCCTGCGCAAGCTCCAGATCTGCGCCGTGGTCTTCGACTTCTCCGACACACTCAAGATGATCCGCGAGAAGGAGGTGAAGAAGCAGACGCTCTCGGAGCTCGTGGACTTCGTGCAGTCCGGCTCCGGTCGCCTGACGGAGCCTGTGCAGGAGGAGCTCGTGCGCACTGTTGGCATCAACATCTTCCGCTGCCTCCCTCTGGCCTCCCACGAGAACACCGGCTCCGAGGCTGCGGACCCGGAGGAGGAGGACCCCTTTCTCGACCCCGCCTGGCCTCACCTCCAGCTCGTGTATGAGCTTCTCCTCCACTACGTCATTTCCTCCGACACCGACACCAAGGTCGCCAAGCGGTACATCGATCACTCCTTTTTTTCAAAGAGACAATGTTTGTCATTTTCTACAATTTGGTCTTTAGAACTTCTGTAATTATTTGTGGAGCCAAAATCTTCACCGGCATATTCCAAATATTGATATGCATAATGTCAATTCATGTTACTATTGAATTAAGATAGACTTAAATGATTAGAGAAATGTGAGCTTATTTTTGACTTCTTGTATGTACTTCAAATAGCTTTCTTTTGCATATTACAATCAGTTGAGCACCAAGGCTTGTTACACCATCTAAAAATGCTGTGATTCCATAGAACATCTTACAGAACAGAGATGAGCATTCAGTTGTTGAACAAACAAAATTTTCAAGTGATTAGATATGTTGCATTTAATTTGCTACAAAACAAACCTCTCTGCTTTCTAGTTGTGAATGCCTGCTTGTTTGCTGTCAACAGTTGCTAGTTGTGAACTCTGAAAATTTAAGACTTTTATGTTTAAAATTAAATTTAAGCATTAAAAATTTACAAGGGTGTTTTGGTCATATTGTCTTGTACAGAACTTTATTTTAGCGAACCAAACGCAGGACGGGACTGGATATCATGTTCTGTTCTTGACGAACCAAACACGGTATAACTGCTGTCTCAGGACACTTGGTGTTCTGTCCTTGTCCTTGTCTAGTGTCCTGTGACGAGCTGTTTGCAAACCAAACGAGCCCTTAAGGTGCTTCGATATTTTCCACTAACACCAAGGCTTCAAAGATTATTCATGTCGGAAAAGACGGCCCCCTACATGAGTTGACATGCAAGAAGTCGTGATGATACAGTAATGACTCATCCATCCGACATTGAAGCATGGAAACATTTGGATACATGTTATCCTTCATTTGCTAGGGATACTAGAAATATCAGATTATAATTGTGTACAGATGGTTTTAATCCGTTTGGACATTCTGCAACTCCTTATTCAGTTTGGCCAGTGCTGCTGACAGTTTATAATTTGCCACCGTCAATGTGTATGAAAGATGAATTTATTTATCTTTCAATGATTATTCCGGGTCCTAAGGGTCCGCGAAAAGAAATTGACGTGTTTCTTAAACCCTTGATAGATGAATTGAAAATATTGTGGACTGAGGGAGCTGTCACTTATGATTGTCATCAGAAGCAAAACTTCAATTTAAATGCCGCGGTCTTGTGGACAATCAATGATTTCCCGGCATACGGCATGTTGTCTGGTTGGAGCACTCACGGTCGACTATCTTGTTCGTATTGTATGAAACACTCTAAATCAATCAGTCTTCAGAACAGACGAAAAATCTCATTCTTTGATTGTCATTGTCGATTCCTACAGGCTAACCATCAGTATCAAAGGAATCGTAATAAATTTACTAAGGGCATAGTCGAAAGAGATAGGCCACCACCGATGTTGTCTGGTGAACATATGTTAGCACGTGTTTCAACAATTCCAGAGATAGTATTTGATCGCAATGAAAGAGTGTCAGACTTTGGTCAAACACATAACTGGGTGAAAAAAAGTATCTTTTGGGAATTGCCCTATTGGAGTTCATTACTGATTCGACATAATTTAGATGTCATGCACATTGAAAAAAATGTGTTTGATAATATTTTCAACACTTTGATGGATGTTTCCGGAAAAACTAAAGATAATATCAAAGCCCGACATGATATGAAAATACTTTGTAAAAGACCAGAGTTGGAGTTACAAGAGGTCAACGGATGATATCTGAAATCGAAGGCCCCGTATGTGTTAAATAAACAACAAATCAAAGATGTTTGTCAATGGGTAAAAGAACTCAGATTACCCGATGGATATGCCTCTAACTTATCTCGATGTGTGAACGTCGATGATTGCAAAATATCAGGGATGAAGAGCCATGATTGTCATGTATTCATGCAGAGATTGCTTCCGATCGCATTTCGAGATCTTCTACCTGATAATATTTAGGGTCCGTTGACTGAATTAAGTATGTTTTTAGAAACATCTTTGCAAATGTCCTTCGAGTCGAAGATATGTCAACACTTGAAAGTAATATTGTTGAAATCATATGCAAGCTGGAGCAATTTTTCCCTCCTGCATTTTTTGACTCGATGGAGCATCTACCGATACACTTGGCATACGAGGCATGAGTTGGTGGTCCCGTTCAATATCGGTGGATGTACTTATTTGAAAGATACATGAATCGTCTGAAGAAAAAAGTAAAGAACACCGCAACTGTTGAAGGATCAATATCTGAATCGTATATCATCCAAGAAATTTCAACATTCTGCTCATTTTACTTTGAATCGACAGTACAGACAAGATTTGATCGTCTTTCACGTAACGACGGGGGTGTTCGACATTCAGATTGATGTTTAAATATATTTTATCACTCTGGTCGTGCTTTTGGTTCTCGTCCATCTCGACATTTAAGCGAGGAAGAGTATCATTTGGCATACTTGTATGTATTACTCAATTGTCCAGAGATTGAACAATTCATTGAAATATTTGACATTGAGATGGTGCAAAAATACTCTATTCACAACGATTAAGAATTGGAGAGATTACGGAATCGTGATTTCCCTACTTGGATTCAGACTTACAGCAAAGATCACAGAGCTGAAATAGATGAAAGAATATTTGAGTTTGTTAGTGGACCGTCGCGACTCGTGTCGTGCTATAGCGGATATTTTGTTAATGGGTATAAATTTCACACGGTGGAATATGCTTTTATAAAGAAGATGATGAATGTCGAGATCTGCCTGAAAGGGACAACCTATGTTGAATGTGATATGGATTTTTATGGACTGGTGGAAGAAGTGATAGAGTTGCACTACTTCACATTGAAATCAATTATCCTATTTAGATGTCATTGGTTCGATACAACAGAAAGGAGCATGAAAGTTCATCCAAAATACAAACTTGTTGAGGTTAATTATAAATCTAAATTGGCAGCAAATGAGCCTTTTATATTGGCATCACAAGCCGAACAAGTATATTACGCGAAGTATCCGGCTCGAAATAAAGATAAAGTATATTGGCGTGTAGTCTGTAAGACTAAAGGTAGAGGAAAAATTGATCCGATAGCAGGAGAAAATGATCTGATACCTGATATGACAAATGGTTTCTATCAAGAAGATGATCCTCCTACTGTAGATCGTATTATTCCAATACTCGAGGATGCAGACACAACGTCAATTCAATTAGAAGTTGAATATGCTGATGATGACGATCATGAAATTGAGGAAGCTGGAGATGAAGAAGATGAAGAAGAGGAAGAAGAGGAAGAATTTGAAGACTATTACTCAGATGATGAGGAATAATTATAAAGTATATATTTTATTAAATATATCTATACTATTTATACAATAATCTGATTATATGTCTATTCGACAGATATGTCTGGTCGTGGTTATCATCGCAGGAGAGCTTCGGAGTCTTCGATCCTCGATCCTACCGATGATACTGCTAAGGCTAGTACATCCAGACACAGGCGGCCACGCGGGCCGAACAACTGGCAGCCTCCACCGGCCACAGAGTCACGTAGATTTATTAGCGTGATTGGGGAGCGGTAATATATCATGAATTATGAATAATTACAAATTCATTATATCATAATATAATATTAAATTTTATTTTTGTTGTGCAGGTTTGAGCAAGAAGAAGTGCCAAGGAGCATTTCTTCTACCATTCGACGATATATGCACGGGGCATGGCCCACGTGGTCTCACATGCCCAGTGAGCACATCGATATGCTATGGAGTGAGTTAGGCACGTATTAATTTTTTTTTTATACATGCATGATGATTAATATTGGTACTGATATTATTATTTTACAGACTCGCTATACATGGGCTGAGGACCAGAGGTCCTTCATTTACGCTGCCTGGGAGGCTATTTCCCGGGCGAGGTACAATGGGCAGCTGGGGCTGGCCCGATCCCAGGCGATGGCATGAGCTGGGACTACTAACATCGCGGAGACTCGAGGATACGGCTCCGATTGAATTACTCCGAATATATGGGACCAACTCGTGGGAATATGGTCGACGGATCGATGGCAGGAGGTTTCTAGGAATGCGGCTAGAAATCGCATGTCGGGGGGAGCAGCGCGTCACACCGGTGGCTCTATTGCATTTGCAGTGCACGCGAACCTTATGGTAAGTATACATTTTAATTATATATTTTATTTGTTACTATATGTACTAATTAATGTATTTATTTTGTAAATGTAGACGACGGTGTCGGATGACGGGACTGTCCAGCGACCCTCACCGTAGGTGGTGTTTGAGCCGACCCACCGTCAAGTACATGGGACAGGGGAGTACATCGACAACCACATTGCATACATTATGGTAACTATATATTTGTTCAAATTATTCATTATATATTTATAATTTAAGTTTTATGATAAATATTAAACAAAAAATCAAACTCGAGTAGGAGACCTACAGCCAGACGGTGGTGCAGCGCGAGGGCACCCCCGAGGACTTTGACGCAGCAACGTGGGTCGAGGCCGCAGGTGGCTGGAACTATGGCCGCGTATATGGCTTTGCAGATAGTGGTCATGCGCAAGCCGTGCTAGGGCCACTTGGGGCACCGAACCCTCCGGTCGCTAGTGAGCAGCCGTCCATCTCCAGATCCAGTTATGATCATAGTAGCAGGATAAGGACACTAGAGGAAACAGTCGTGTGTCAGACTGAGATGATGGAGCGCCAGAGTCAGATGATGGCGGAGATGCATGCTATGCTACGCAACATGTCAAGTCATCCTGGAGCAGGCATCTCTTCGGCATCATCTGATCCATCATCCTCGAGTCAGTCCACGCCGGTGTACACTCAAGCACTTCAAACCCTGTCATATGATCCAGACCATCCTCCATCGTCATCGTGAGATTTTTTTTATATTGACTTTGTTACTTAGATACTATACGTGTTTAATTTATTTTGTTTGGATATTGATACTTCAATTTTGTATTTGAATAGTTTTTATACTATTGTGGATAATTATAAATATAAGTATAATTGTTTTGATGTATATCTTGGTGTATTTGTGATGTGTGAATGAATGTGTGTATGGGTGTATGAGTGTGTGAGTTATGTATCAGATAATGTATCAATGTATCAATGAAAATTTGGAATTTTAAATTTTTTTCATTTTGAGGTTTACATCATCAGCAACGGCTTTCCCACGACCGTATGTGGGAAAGCCATTGCTAAAAGTGTATCGAAAGCCGTTGGTGATGACCTACAGCAACAGCTTAGCAACGGTCTTTTACTAACGGCGTTGCTACGGACTCACTAGCCATTGCTATTAATATTATCAACAATGGCTCCATGTCCGTGGCAAAACCGTTGCAGATAATATTTTTAGCAACGACCGCTCGCGGCCGTTGCTGATCCGTTACTAAATTATCAGCGACGCGATTTTCTGCCACGGCTGGCGCCATTGCACGCCGTTGCTGATGGTTTTCAGCAACGCCTCAGCAACAGCGCCAGCCGTTGCTGATGCCCATTATTCCAGTAGTGCGACCAACGACCTACAATGGATAGTTTTCTATCCGTTGAGCTGTCGTTTCTTCATGAGGGTATAAATATACCTCATATAACTTATTTTAATCTTCTTCTCCCTCTCTTACAATTTTGATTGAGTGTTCTAAAGGGAGATTTGAGCATTCTAAAAGAAAATTTGTGTGCGCTCTGTTTCTTTCCGTGGATGTCTTCTTCAAGCGCACAAACCGGGCTCAACTCAGGTTTTGATCAAGCTCTACCTCTTGACGAGTTGAAGGCGCCAAAGGCTTGAAACAGAGCATTAATCTTTGGTTTAATCTCTTAGCTCTTTTGATTGTATTTTTATCTGTTATTTGAACCGTTGTTTCTTTAATTTGGGTTTGTACGAAGACCGGGTGTTAGGTCTTCTTGTGTGGAAGTGGTTACCTGGTGTTAGGTGTAAAGCCACTTGTGTAAACTTAGTGTTTACTAGGATTAGTTTAGTTGTCCCTTAGGGTTGAGGTGGAAAAGTGCTCTCGATAAGAAGACGAAGACTTCCGAGTGTGGAAGTACCTTAGGTCGAGAGTGAGACTCTTCGGTGAAAAGTCCTCTGTGTAAGGGAAATCGAATTAATTTAGTAAAACTAGTTTAAAAATTCTAAGCGTGGTTCTTAGGTAGTGGAGTAGGCATTGGAGCCGAACCACTATAAATCTTGTGTTTGCATTGTTATATTTGGTTGTGTTTAATTACTTTATCATTTATAGCTTCCGCATCTAATCGTTAAATCGTGCTTAGCCTAACTATTCAAGAAAATGGTTAAAATCAGAATTTAGGCTAATAAAATTAGTAAACACACTATTCACCCGCCCTTTAGTGTTGTCATTTCGCTTACATTTGGTATCAGAGCGGATCGTAGATTGAGATTTCACCGTCTCCTCTACATCTAGTCTCGATCTTGAAATGGCTCTAGAGTCGGTAGCATCTTCACCTCCTAGGTTCGATGAATCTAACTTTGGTCTTTGGAAGAGTAGAATGTATACCTTCTTAAAGACTCAAGGTTTAGGTGTATTTAACATGGTTAAAATCAAATATATTGAACCTAAGAAAAATATGAATGCATGTTTGAGTTGAATGCTAAAGCTACAAATTACTTATTCTGTTCTTTGGAAAATAATGTGTTTGAGAAAATCATGCATTGTACTTCCGCATTTGATATTTGAGCTTACTTAAATGTCTTATATGATTATGCTAAAACTGATGAGTTAAAAACTTTTAATGATGGTAGTGATGACAATGGTCATCCTTCTAATGCTAATATAGTTTTTGAAGCCCAAAGTGTCTCCAGTCATAGGAGCATTAAAAGCCGGAAGAGAAAGATGATTTGTCATGTGTGCCAAGAGAATGAGCATGTAAGGAAGAATTGCCCTACCTTGATGAACAAAGCAAAGAAGAGGTCAAGTGCTTCTACTTCCACATCTCACTCATTTGAAGCATCCTCTACCCATGACTCTGAAGCCACTTCCAAAGTGAGCCTCAAAATTACAAATAATTATGAGGTACTTTCTTCTTCATCTAGTCATGATAATGATAATGATAGTACTAGCTCTTTTAATTCACATGATATGCAATAGGATGAGTTAGTAAGCGAATATAAGATAATGTACACCTTGCTTGCTAAAAAGGATAAGAAAAATAAGATGCTAAAGAAAAAAAATATGATGCTTAATTCTCATGTGCATGAATTAAAGCTGGAAAATGAGAATTTGAAGTCTAGCTCATTTGATTTATGCCATGATAGATTGAATTTTGAGCTTAAGGACTTAAAGCTTGAAAATGAAAATTTAAAATTTGAGAATTCAAAAATCATAAGTGAGAACAACATTTTGAAATCTCAACTATATGCCATGCATAAGTCAATTGAAATTTTGAAAGATGAGATTTTGGTTTTGAACAAGGAAGTACATAATTTGAGAAACTCAACTTCCTTCAAGAAAATTGGAATGAAAAATATTCCCTTTAAAAATACCTATGTTCATCATAAATCTCATGCTATGCATTCTAATGCAAAATCTCATGTTAGGCATTCCACATTTAAACATCGAGGTCAAAAGGAAAATGTTTCTTCTAAGAATGCCCATGCTCATCATGCCTCCTATGTTAAGCATTCTAACACTAAATTTCATGTCCATGTTAAAAATGAAAAGAAAAAGTTTCATAGACATTGCTTTTGTTATGGTGCTTATGGCCATGCTATCCATAAGTGTGCATTTAAAAGAAATCCAAGTGTTGCTAGGACACTTTGGATTCCTAGGCCAACTCACCCCCAAGGACCCAAAGCTATTTGGGTACCATAAGTGTCTTGTTCTTTTGTAGGGAGAGCCATCACATAAGGGTAATGGAAATTGAAGAGTTGAAGTTGACCAAGAAATTGAAGGAATGATCCTTGCATGGTTGCAACTTCAAAGTCTTCACCTAAACGAGATACCTAAGGTAAAGTTGGCATCAAACACTTTGGTATCATCTCCTATACTTACTTGATTAAATTAGAGTTGGAGTTTTGATACATGCTTAATATTAGTAGATTTTCTGCTCATGATATGCTTTTATAAAATGATTTTTGATTTTTATTTCCTGGTCTCCTCGGAGACCTATGTAGCCTGTAATGGGCACATGCGACCTTGCGGTTCTAAATCGTAAGCTCATCGTGGCCTCTCGGTTTTCAACCAATAGGAAGGGTTGGAGCCATCACACAAGGGTAATGGAAATTGAAGAGTTGAAGTTGACCAAGAAATTGAAGGAATGATCCTTGCATGGTTGCAACTTCAAAGTCTTCACCTAGACTAGATGCCTATGGTAAAGTTAGCATCAAACACTTTGGTATCATCTCCTATACTTACTTGATTAAATTAGAGTTGGAGTTTTGATACATGCTTAATATTAGTAGATTTTCCGCTCAT
This sequence comes from Canna indica, assembly GCA_034359265.1. Lineage (NCBI taxonomy): Eukaryota > Viridiplantae > Streptophyta > Magnoliopsida > Zingiberales > Cannaceae > Canna > Canna indica. The sequence continues at coordinate 23,030,616 of CP136892.1, forward strand.
GATATTCTTTAATAAAATGATTTTTGATTTTGATTTCTCGGTCTCCTCGGAGACCTATGTAGCCTGTAATGGGCTCATGCGACCTTGCGGTTCTAAATTGTTGGCTCATTGTGGCCTCTCGGTTTTCAACCAATAGGAAGGTTTGGAGATCATGTTTTCATATTTATTATCTTTGTGATCTCTTAAAATTCGTTTTGCTATGACTTGATTTTATTAAAAACAAATTTAGAACTATTTAGCAAAGTGAACTTTTATAATGATATTTGATGCTTATCTTTGCTTTTTAGTTTGGTTAGCTTGCTAAGTAGCTATATTTTCTCTAAAAATATTAGTGTAGTTTACTTGCAAGTTATAAGTATGTTAGGAAGACTAACTAGGAAGAAAAAGATTAGTTTGACAAATTATCATGAATAGGGTATAACTTTAAAAAATTCAAATCTTAGTGTTATACCTCAATGCTTAAGCTTAAATAATTCTCAATACTCATGATTAGAATTACATGTTAAATCTTTAATTTTTCATGAGTAGGTAGAATATTAGTACTTAGGCAAATTTCATTGAATGAAACTTCCTCTAGGTTGATACTAGAGACATTCTTTTAAGTCCAAACTAGTTAAACATGTTTAGAGATCTTACTCCTTAAATATTTCATAATTTAAGATCTCTTTGATTCATTTTGGTAACATGTTAATTCTTTAAAATGAATCTTCACTATCTAGCATAGGTTAAGGTTTTAAATGAAACTTTGCATTGAACCTTGCTATGTAGTAAGTTAGCTTGCTAGTTGGCATATTATTTCATTATAATACTAATGAAGTCTACTTGCAAGTTAAGAATTGGAAAGCTATGCTATCTAAAAGAAAATGAAAAAGGAAATGAAAAGTTGGGCAAAATTTCGAAGAATAAGGTATGAATTTAATTTTGCAAAAACCTTAGTATGTTACTTGAATACTTATGCTTAAGTGATTTCTTTATGCTCATGATTGATTATGCATGATAAATATTTGAATTTTCATGAGTAAGGAAAATCTTGATAACTTAGCTCATTTCATGATATCATGATATTTATGAAATTAAACTAGGTTAATACTTTTCTTTAGAGATTTCATCTTAAGTTGAAAATTTAATGAACATGTTTATGTGTGTTAATAATTAGTTATCATTTGCTTAAAATTGAAAATTCATAAGATATTGAGCAAATTGAAAACTAAGTCAATTTAGAGGACTTAAGCTTGAGAAGTTTGACCCAAGTCAACAAATCAACTTGGACATTTCATTTTAAGTCCAAAACTTCATAAACATGTTTAGGAATAGGTATGACATGTTTCCATGCATTTAGAATGAAAAATTAATATGGATATGGATAAAATGACAATAGAGGTCAATTTCATGAAAACCTCTTTTGAACCAAGTTGACTTAAATGTCTCATTTTCAATCCATATCTGGGGACCATGTTTAGATTTACTCACGTTAGGTATCCATAGGTTTAAATTTAAAAAATCATGAGTAAATGTTAAGATTGAAACTTAGCAAGTTTCATAAAAAACTAGTTTAGTTTTGAATGAAAATTGAACAAGTTTTAAGAATAACTGAAAATTATAAAAATACCATTTTAACCTACAATTGGTATCAATTTCAGTTATTTCTAGAAAAATATAGAAAAATCCTTTTTAAATGATTCTTGATACTGCACTTTAACTAAAAAATCTAGTTTCTTCAGTAAAAAAATTCAAAAAGTTTCATCAAGAATCGGATTTAAAGTGAATTTTTGAAGTTGGATTTCGAAAACTCAAAGTATCACTTATTTGAAATATCATTCACAAAATTTCTTGATTAAAATCATTCATAAAAATGATTTTGATAAATTGAATGATAACTAAAAATATTCACTTTTTCATTGAAAATAATATAGGATGAAAAATGAACTTAGAAAATTCATGTTGAAGTTCAAAGTTGATACGTGCATGTCAAATGACCATTCAACAATTGGTATCAAAATTTTCATCCAACAATTGATATCAAATATTTTTCGTCAAAAATATGATTTTGTATGAATTTAAAAATTTGATTTGTGAAAACTAGAAGTATATACATGATTTGTGAAAACTAGAAGTATATACATGAATTCAAAAAAGTGACTTAGAAATTTTATTTTAAGCCCAAACTTGATTCATAGAATTACATTCTCTCATGTTTAATGTCTAGATGCCTAAGTTTGAGAAAACATGAGTAGATAGCAAAAATTTGAAACTTAGCAATTTCATGTTTTCATGCTTAATTCACATGAAACCATGCTAAGTTAAAAGTTTGATTAAATGACATTAGTTTCACTTCAAACTTGATATACATGATTTAAATGACCATATCTTGTTATTTTAAAAGTTTGAATGAAATCTAAAAATGTCATGAAAAAGATATGAGAACGTACATGATTTTGTTTTGAATTCAAATATTTAGTTTTGAACATATCATGTATGATTTAAGTTTCATATCAAATATTTGTTTTTCCATCCCTTTGGTTGAGATTGTCATGTTTCATGAAAAATCTTTTGAGTCTCAACTTCATAAAAGTATTTTTTTCATCCCTTTGATTAGATTGACCTTTCTTGCCCTTTTTGATTGATGTCAAAATGGGGAGAGAAGTATAGGTAAAAGGGGATAAAACTATAGGTAAAGGGGATAAAAATATAGGAAATCCATACATATAGATAGGGAGAGTTTATTTTCATAGATATGCATGTTGATAGGGGGAGAAATCCCTTAGTTGATATCCTACATGCTTTAATGAATATATTTTCTTAAGGATGTTTGTCATCATCAAAAAGGGGGAGACTGTTGGCTTTAGGTTTTCAACATTGGTCTTAATATCTTAATCTCGGTTTTGATGATAACAAACATGAGACTAATGATTTCATTGAGAATATCTTTCAGGTTCCATATCAATTAGCGTTCGATGTCCCCGATCGAAAATATCGAAAGAAATCAGAAATCGAAACGACATTGATCGTCGCACTTGGGTTCGTCGCGGAAACTTCTCGAAGAGCGACACGTGCACCAAAGATGTATTGGAAGGGCTCAATGATCACATGAAAGCTCTCCAAGTTGATGGCCGTTGAAAGACGAAACCCGAAAATAAAGCGCGGAAGAAAACTAGGCTGAAAAATAAAATTCAGCCTACATTCGATCGATCGGATGATCGATCGAACAGGGTAAGAAAAAGGCAGTAGCTTTGTCGACCGACCAATCGGTGGACCAAACACTGTCGAAAATAGGCAGTGGCTACTTTAGTCGACTGGTCGGTCGACCGACAGAGGCCTAAAAAGGGCAGTAGCCCTAGCGGTCGACCGGATTAAAAATCACGCAGCGCGCGATCTTGGCATCCCTGCGTCGGTCGACCGATGGGTTGATCGGATTGAGGGAATGCAATCTTGCGTCTGGGCGATCGACCTGTTGGTTGACCGACCACAGAGAGAAAGCAGCGGTCGAATGATCGGTCGATCGGTCGGTCGATCGATCAATCGACCTGCGGCCTACAACGAATAGTTTTCTATCCGTTGAGCTGTCGTTTCTTCATGAGGGTATAAATATACCTTAAATAACTTCTTTTAATCTTCTTCTCCCTCTCTTACAGTTTTGATTGAGTGTTCTAAAGGGAGATTTGAGCATTCTAAAAGAAAAATTGCGTGCGCTCTGTTTCTTTCCACGGACGTCTTCTTCAAGCGCACAAGCTGGGCTCAACTTCACTAAATAGTTTGGATTCTTTTTCATATAAATCTTTATGATAACAAAATGAATCAAGAGATCCCAAAGTATGAAATTTTGAAAAATGATACTTGATTTTTCTCTTCACTATTTAGTTTGATAGCTTGCATGTACACTGATGAACTCACCTCGGCGAGGACCATGTCTATATCTATGTGTCTCCTCGAAGACACTCAAAGGATCAGCCGAAATGAGCGACCCTGCTCGTCTCGCGTCCCTTGCAATAAAATAAATATAATTAATTTTTCTATAATAAATAATAAAAACAATTATTAAATTACTTACCATGCGACGCTCGTGACTAGTAAATGGGATGGACCCACCGGTATGTCGGGCCACGGATCCCTCAACTAGCACCATCCGATTCCGGTGTGCCATTCGGGAGGCACCCTGCCACTCCTCGGATGCCCAAATGTTACATAGTTGATTCCATACGTGGCTCGTTATCCAGTTGGACCCATTTCCCTTCAGCGCATCCATAGGCGTATCCCGATTATCGCCTACATTTGCCCGCGCCTCATCCCACGCACGGTGGAGGATATCATTGAAAAGCTTCTTATTGTAAGCTTCCCAAGCATCCTCCACCTGAGCCTGAATGGTGGGATCCCATGTGTATCGGGCCTACAAAAATAAAATATTAATACAATCATTTAAATCTAAATAATAAAATCTAAATAATGAGCATAAATCATTGAAAAATTGGATCTTAATACATTAGAAAGGAAACTTGATATTACGAGATAAGCCTGCAAATAGTCAGATATGCATAACAGTAACATACATAAAGGAGTAGCATGAAGAATGAGTATGATTGACAAAGTTCAGTTGTTGTACATAGGAAAAATAATATATCTGAGCAAATCAAATAATCTTGTATAGATAGATCAAACTTTTCTACTCATACTTGGTATAATCTTGTATACTTATTAAATGGTATAATGCCATTGGTCATTAGAATTACCACTCTAGCAGTACTACCCTTCTAAATTAACCCTTCTAAATTAATTCCTACCATTGCCAAATAAATTAATTCCTACTCAACTTGAGGTTAGGAAAAGAGAAGGCAGCTATCACATGGAGGACAACAACACCATTATTATTCCTTCCATGTCGAGACATTATGGCCTTCATTTCTTTCTTAGCCGGGGAAGTACATGACACCCATGGTTTTGGATGTCACTGCCAATTGATTGATGCTCATCTCACCTTTAGCTTCACACTTACAAATCTATTATTCCCACCACATTATTTGTTTATATATGCTGCCACAATTTGCAGGTCTAGATAAGTTGCGGCTGAGAAAACACAAGTAGCAGATAAGAAAAGAATGGAACTCCAGTTCCCTATTTCTTGGAATACATACATACATACATTAAGAAATATGATTTAGTGAAAACGTTTCTTAAACAGAGTGTTCATGCAAATTCGATGCTGTTTGGAATTGGGTGCATTTACACGAAGGTGCATGTACCTGAATTAATAGCTTAATTTTACTTTTCTAAAGAAAAACTAATGTAGAATAACTACTAAAAGTTGGGCAAACAACATTGAACTCTTCAATAAATATGAACTAACTCAGACTCAAAAATCAGCCTGAAAGAGTAAAGATAACTGGAAGACCAAAGATTGAAGAAACTCAGAAGCACTTCCTGTGGACAATGGAAGGACCAGATTCAATTAAGATATGCACAAAACCAACTCTGAGACATTTTGAAGAAAACCAATCTGCCACAAAAGAATGAAATATGAACTATTGAAACAATGAAATATAAGACTTCTTCAACTCTGAGATCCTAAATCATGCATTCACAGGTAAATAATTCATCAGACGATACTGAGGTTAGGGGGAAAAAATAAAAAAGATAACGACACCAAATCTAGTGCTAAATGTCACAATATATACAATATATTGGTGAATTAGAAAGAGATAGAGATATGTGACACAAATAAGTCTCTTATAGTGTCCTATTTAACATGGTGGCAACAGATTAAGTCACAGGTGAATCTTTACATGTCTAGTCTTTTATACATACACGATATCAGATTAAGTCACCACTTGAATCAACATTCATTAAATCAAAGTAACTTGAACTACGTACCTCGAACTCATTCCATAATAAATTTTGATAATGGTCCGACACCCTGGTCCATGAAGTCCACGACTCATGAAAGAAACTCTTAAGCATAACGGTCATGGTGCGGGCGACATCATCCTGCTGAAATCTACAACTCAAGTATAATAACATTATAAGTAACAATTAATTATTAACAATTATAATAAATAAATTAGTTTACTTACTTTAAACTATTCAGCGATATCCGCCTACGCTGGTCGGACGATGAAGGTGCATCACCCCCCCCCCCCATTAGGCCCACGAGGCCTACGACGACCTCGAGCTGGTGGTGGTACAACATCTACCACGGCTGGTGTAGGTGGTGGTGGTATAGCATCAGCCACAGCTGGTGGTGGTGGTGGAGCTATCGCGGGCGGCAGCGGCGACCGAGATAAACCTGTGCGATGAACCCTAGAACGGGCACGCGACATCTACAGATATAAATATTGATTAGTGATGTCAACCAATAATATAATATAAATTAATAGAAAAAAATAAAAATATATATATATTACACATTAATCATCGATATCATTTGAATAATAATCGATTGAGTCATTTTCTTCTTCACTTGTCTCTTCATCTTCACAACTATTCTCATCTTCTACATCATCCGGTTCAACATCAACACTTTCTTCAACTAGACATTGTGTAACGACTAAATTTTCATCTTCAAGTGTTTGACCCACAACTTCAACTACTGGAGGATCATACTCCTGATAAAAATCACCTAATACAAATCTTGTAGTATCATCATCCTCTACCATTGGATGAATCCTCAATCTTGCCTTAGTCTTACACACTGCTCGCCATTTCGATCTATCTCTTTGTCTGCCTGGATATTTTGCGTAATATACTTGTTGTGCTTGTGATGCCAAAATAAAAGGCTCGTTCGACGTTAACTTTGATTTGAAATTAACATCAACAAGCTTATACTTTGGATGAATTTGACTCCCTCGAGATGATGTGTCAAACCAATGACATTTGAATATCACTATTTTTTTGCACCCAACATATTGAAGCTCAAGTACTTCCTCAAACAGTGCGTAGAAATCACAATCACAATCAATCCAAGTGGATCATTTGACACAAACACCGACATTCATTGTCTTCTTTGTGGTTGAGTACTCCTTTGTATGAAATTTATATCCATTCATAAAGTATCTGTTATAGCATAAGACTAGTCGTGACGGTCCACATGCTAACTCGAGTAATTTATTGTCTATTTCTTGAATATGTTCACTCGACCAAGTTTTGAACAAATTTGGAAATTATGTGCTATGTTTATCTTGTAATTCTTCCTCGGATATATTCGATGTTTGTGTACGAACTTCCGTGTCAAATTTTTGAATGAAAGGATCAACCTCGGGGCAATTCATCAGTACATATAATTGTGCAAGATGGTACTCATCTTCAGTTAAATATCTCGGTGGACATGAGCCCAAACCACGACCAGGAAAATAAAATATTGGTAGAAAACCTACAACGTTCACATTTCCCCCATCATTATTTCGGGGAAGACGAGTCAACCTTGTGTGCACATTGGACTCGAAATAGAAAGAACAAAAAGTTGATATCTCTTGAATGATATAAGCTTCACTTATTGAACCTTCCACCGCAGCTATACTTTTTATTTTCCTTTTTAACCTCTGCATATACCTCTCGAATAAATACATCCACCGATACTGAACCGGACCACCAACTTTTGCCTCGTATGCTAAGTGAACCGGTAGATGCTCCATCGAGTCAAAAATCCAGGTGAAAATATATGCTCTAATTTGCGAAGAATTTCTACAATATTTTTTTCTAGCTTTTCCATATCTTCGATACGGAGGGCATTGGCACAAATATCTCTGAAAAACAAACTAAGCTCGATTAACGGACCTCAAATTTGATCAGGTAAAATATTATGGAATGCAATAGGGAGTAGTCTTTGCATGAACACATGACAGTCATGACTTTTCATTCCTGATATTTTACCTTTGTCTACATTGACGCATCGAGCTAAATTAGCTACATAGCCATCAGATAATTTGAGATCTTTTATCCACTGACAAATATCTTTTTTTTGTTGCTTACTGAGAACATAAGAGACTTTTGGTTTCACTTATTTGCCAATCACCTCCTGTAGATCTAAATCTGGACGTTTGCAATATACTTTTAAGTCCATTCTTGCCTTCACATTATCTTTTGTTTTTCCTGCAAAATCCATCATCGTATTAAAAATATTCTCAAACATATTCTTTTCAATGTGCATCATATCCAAATTGTGCCGAACTAGTAATGAGCTCCAGTAAGGCAATTCCCAGAATATTGTTTTTTTTACCCAATTGTGTCTTTCTCCGAAACCACTAATTCTGTCAACCTCTCCGAATGTGATATCCGATAACACAGAAACTCGAGCTAACATTTGATTACCAGACAAACGCGGAGGTGGTCCGTCTTTTTCCACTCTACCCCTGATGAATTTATCTATATTTCTCCGGTATGGATGATCAAGTGGCAAAAATTGACGATGATAGTCAAAGTATAAAATCTTTCATCCATGCCGAAGACTGAATGCTTTTGTTCATTCCATACAATACGGACAACCAAGCCTCCCGTGTGTGCTCCAACTAGACAACATAGCATATGCCGGGAAGTCACTAATTGTCCACAACAATGCGGCCCTTAAGTTAAAATTCATTTTTTGATGAATATCATAAGTGATGACTCCGTCGTCCCACAAGTTCCTTAAATCATCAATTAACGGTCGAAGGAACACATCCAATTCTTTTCTTGGTCCCCTTGGTCCTGGGATTACCATAATAAAAAATATGAAATCATCTTTCATGCACATCGACGGTGGCAAATTGTAGACTGTGAGGAGCACCAGCCAAACAGAATACGAAGTGGATGATTGACCGAATGGATTGAACCCATCAGTATATAACCCTAGTCTGACATTTCTAGGATCACTTGCAAATGATGGATAACATCGATCAAGATGTTTCCATGCTTCACTGTCAGACAGGTGAGTCATAACATGTTGGCTTTAGGTTTTCAACCTTGGTCTTAATCTCTTAATCTTGGTTTTGATGATAACAAACATGGAACTAATATTTTGTCGAGAAATCTTTCAGGTTCTATATCGATTAGCGTTTGATGTCCTCGATCGGAAAAATCGGAAGAAATCAGAAAATCGGAAGGACATTGATCGTCGCGCTCGGGTTCGTCGTGAAATTTCTCGAAGATCAATGTGTGCACCAAAGTCGTATTGGACGGGCTCAAAGATCACATGAAAGCTCTCCAAGTTGATGGTCATTGAAAGCCGGAACCTAAAAACCAAGCGCGGAAGAAATAGACTGAAAAAAATAAAAATCACCCTTTGTTTGATCGACCGGTCGGTCGACCGAATAGGGTAAGAAAAAGACAGTAGCCTTGTCGGTCAACCGAACACTGCCGAAAATAGGTAGTGGCTACTTCAGTCGACCAGTCGGTCAACCGACAGAGGTTGAAAATAGGCAGTAAGCCTATCGGTCGACCGAACTAAGGATAGCCGCACATGCAAGATCGCGTCGATCGATCGACTGGTCGACTGAATGCAGGATCGAAGGATTTGCGTCTGGGCGGTCGACCCATCGATCGACTGCACACAGAGTGAAAGCAGCGGTCGAATGACCGATCAATCGATCGATCGACCGATCGACCAATCGATCGGCGTCCTGCAACAGATAGTTTTCTATTCGTTGAGCTGCCGTTTCTTCATGAGGGTATAAATACACCCTCATATAACTCTTTAATTCTTTTTCCCTTAATCTTATAGATTTTATTGAGCATTTAAGAAGGGATTTAGGCCTTCCAAAGATCGATTGCAGCGCGCTCTATTCTTCTGTCGAGTTCGTCTTCAAGCGCCAACTACTCCTCAACTCGACTTCGACTCAAAGCACATTCACTGGCGAGTTGGAGGCTACAAGGCTTGGAAAAGAGTAGATAATCTTTGTTTTATCTTAAGCTCTTTTCACTTGTATTTTTAACTGTTAATTTATCGTTTCTTTGAAGTTGAGTTTGTAAGACCTAGGCTATTAGGTGTTGTGGGTATAAGTGGTTACCTGGTGTTAGGTGTAAAGCCACGTTTGTAAAATTAGTTGTTATTAGGATTAGCCAAGTTGTCCCTTAGGGTTGTGGTGGAAGAGTGCTCTCGGTGAGAAGGCGGAGACTTCCAGGTGTGGAAGTGCCTTAGGTCAAGAGTGGGACTCTTCAAGTCAAAGTCCTCTGTGTAAGGGAAACAAGAATTAATCTAGTAAAACATGTTTGAAAATCCTAAGCGGGGTGCTTAGGTAGTGGAGTAGGCATTGGGACCGAACCACTATAAATTAACGTGTTTGCATTGCGTTATTGTTTGTTTTTAATTGCTTAATCATTTATCGCTTATGCACCCAATCAGTAAATTGCAAATTGCCTAAACTAATCAAGAAACGATTAAAATTGGAATTTAGGCTAATCAATTTAGTAAACACACTATTCACCCCCCCTCTAGTGTCGCCATTTCGCCTACATAACATTCAGATCACGACTCTTAGCATGCCATATCATATATTGGGCTATTATTTCTGACATGAACAACCGCTTCAATCTGGTAATTATCAGGAAATACCGAAGAACCTTAAACGGTATATCTTTCTACCTACTCGAAGATTTCTCTTTGTACCGTGGATGTTCACATGTTGGACACTGGGTCAAGTCTGCGTATTCATGGTAATAGAGAATGTAGTTGTTCTGACATGCATGAATTTTCTGATACCCTAGACCAAGTCTCTTCATCATCTTTTTCGTCTTATAGAAATTGTCCTCCAGTTTGTTATCTTTAGGCATTGCTTTGTGAAACTGCTCGAGAAATTGTCCTCCAGTTTGTTATCTCAGTTACATTGCAGTCAGACTTAATATTTAACATTTGAGTCATTATTGACAACTTTGAATATTCATCACAGCCTTCATACAATGGTTCATCTGTAGCTTTCAGTAAGTCATAAAATTGTGCTGCTTCTGGATTTGGTAACTCCATTTGAATTTCCGGTTCTACTTGTGGCTCACACTCTATATCCATTGTCACTTCAGTACTTGACGACTAACCTCCTAATTCTGTGTGAGGCATTTGCAACCTTTGGAATTCACGGTGCAATGTCATTGCCTGTTGGTCTAGGAAAAACAAGTTGACACACCGACGACATGGACATGTGATTTTGTCAACACCGACAAATTGCGAATTTGAATGTGCGAAGTTCAAAAATTTCTGAACACCGCACTTGAATTCTTCAAGTAAACCTCCACAGTACATTCGACGGTACATCCAACTACGATCTTCCGTCATGATTCTGTACGTGATATATCACAACAATTACTTCTTTAGAAATCTTCATAGGTGGGATGGTCCTATTCCATTCGGGAATCAAATTATTCTACTTGCATTTAAATATTCTTTTTAACCTTCAATTTCAATCGAAATTCCGGCAGCATTTTCTTACAGTTCTCCAAGTATGCATAACATTTGGGTGCATACTTGGAGAACAAGGGATATCTGCTAGAATTTCAAACTGAAATGAATGTTAAAAAAAATATTTAACTGCAAGTAAAATAATTTTAATCCCAAACTGTCCGATCAAGGACAATTCAGAAATCGTAAAGAATCTATAAGTTTTTACTTCTTATAGACAACGATACGATCTCCGAACAAATCTAAGATATTGTAAAAAAAATTATGATCCAACGGTCGATAAGTTAGTGTCACTTTATCAACTCGTGAATCATAACATTATTTTTTTAGTTTCAAGCTCACCAACATAAAATTATACACTAATACTATTGAATACTAAAACAAAACACTATAGCCATATAGGGAATATTAATTTCAATATATTGAACACTACTCATTCAATATATAAATTACATATAAATATTAATGAACAACAATATTAATAATATTTCATACACTACTAGAATATACCACATCAGCCACGGGCATCACCGACGGCCGCCTCGGCCGTCAGAATCAGTCACGGCTTTTCGACGACCGTAGCGACTGTGGCTGATGTAACCAAATCAGTCGCGGCTCACATACGACCACTTATATTTGTCGCTCATAGTTGATGGCGTTCACAGGGCGCGAAATAAAATAAGTTATTAGCCACGGCTTAGCGAGGGCGCGAGAGCCGTTGATGATATGGATAAGTCATTAGCCACGGCTAGAAGCGGCCGTCGCTTATTAATTAATGGCGCGAACGCAACACGAAAACTAAAACACTATGAACCAACGACTTCGAGAGGGTCAGCCGTCGGAGATATTAAAATTACGAATCCACAGTTTTTCGACGGCTAGCGAGCTGTGGTTGAAAATAGTTTTTATTTGCGTTTGCGCTCGACCCTTCCTCTTTCCCCCGATCTCTTCTCACTCCCCCGTTGCCGATGATTTGTCGCCGCCGATCATTACCGCGCCGCACCCTCGCAGTGCCGCCTACTACTCACCCTCACCGCGTCGCCTCCCCGGCCCTCTCCCCCTCTCTCTCGCCCAGACCGCCGCCCCTCTCCCGGCCCCCTCGATCTCCGTCGCCCATGCGCGCCGCCGCCGACCCGCTCCCTCGCCCTCGCCGCCGATCGCTCTCCCCTCTCCACCACCACCAAGTGAGTTCATCCCCCTCCCCTCTCCAGTCCGGCACTGGTTGAAACCCCAGGGTTCCGGTCGGTGCTGACCAATATTATATATATATATTTTTTTATTTAATTAATTAATGTTAATTACTATTATTAGTGATTAATTAGATTTATTTACTATTAATTACTATTATTAGAGATTAATTAGGGTTAATTTTAGATTTAATTAGTAAATTAGTGTTATTTTTTAAACCCTAGGGTTCCGGTCGGTGCTGACCAATATTATATATATATATATATATATATATATATAATTAATTAATGTTAATTACTATTATTAGTGATTAATTAGATTTATTTACTATTAATTACTATTATTAGAGATTAATTAGGGATAATTTTAGATTTAATTAGTAAATTAGTGTTATTTTTTAAAAAATTAGATTAATTAGTTTTCAATTAGATTTAATTATTGTTAATTAGTTGTTAATTAGATTTAATTAGGGTAGAATAAATGTTAGGATTAATTTTAGTTGGGTGTAATTATAATTATGAAATCATCCACTTTGGACTCACGCGCTCCGAAATCGTCCACTTTGGACTCGCGCCGAAATCGTCAATAAAGGATGGACTCGCGCGCGCCGGAATTGTCCACTTTAGACTCGCGGCCAAATCATCCATGGTGGATTCACGCTGGAATCAAGACGAGTTGATACATTTCACGTACGATCGACGAGTCAAGTTTTAATTTTGCAAAACCTTAGATCCGTTCGGGGGTTGTATGTTCGTGTAAATGAAGTTAATGATCTTTTATACGATGTACAACCCTTGAATTGTCCCTAATTGGATAATTTGGGAGTATAGTTATTTATATTGCACTTAGTTTATTTATTTTTTGTCATTAACTTCATTTTTAAATTTTGGCTTGTATCTCCCTTGTTCTCCGATACCCGCCCAGATGCTGCCGAAATTTAGAATGAAGTTAATGACTGATAAAAATACTAAGTTCAATATAAATAACATGAATCCTGAATGGAATAGGACAATCCCACCTAAAGACATTACCTAAAGATATTGCAAACTTTTTGATAGAACATGTTGGGCGATCGAAGTTGGATGTACCGACAAATTCATCATGGAGCTATAACGGACGAATTTCGAGTAGGTGTAACTTACTTATTAAATTTTGCCTACTCGAATGAAAAATTCCTTAGTGGTGATAAAATCCGATAATTGTGCCGGAAATATTCGAACATAAGATTTTTGGACCGAGAAATTGTCACACTGCATCTGTATACAAAAGGATTCACACCAAGATATTTTGTATGGAATTGTCACGGGGAGTCACGTCAAGTCGGGACGTCGAGCAATCCTGTTGTCCAAACTCATGGTGAATCTTCTTCTGCTGATGTTTCTTCTTCCAATCCACCTAATCCTTATAGAACAATGATTCTGGATAGTCTTGGAGGACAATTCCATTTAAATGATAATATTGAGTCAGTTATTGAGACGGTAGTGCCACCAGATACTATGACAGTTGAAATCACTGAAGAACAACCTGAGATACAGATTGAATTGCCGAATAAGGAGGCTGCACGATTTTATGAGATGTTGAAAGCTACCGATGAACCTTTGTATGAGAATTATCCTAATTATACAAGATTTTTGTCAATGACAACTCCTGAACATCAAGTCCGATTGTAATATCAGCGGGGTTGCGTTTGATCAGATTGCAGGCTTTATTAGTGGTATGCTACCTCCAAATAACAAATTTGAGCCAACCATTTATAAGACAAAAAAGTTGATGAGGAAATTAGGGCTTGGGTACGAAAAGATACACGTGTGCCCAAATAATTACATTTTATATTATAAAGAAAATGCACAGTTAGAACAATACCCGGTATGTGAACATCCTCGTTACAAGGAGAAGAAATCGGTTAGACAAAAAAATATTCCATTTAAGGTGCTTCGGTATTTTCCACTGACATCGAGGCTTCAAAGGTTATTCATGTCGAAAAAGACTGCCCCCTATATGAGTTGGCATACAAGAAGTCGTGATGATACAGTAATGACTCATCCATCCTACAGTGAAGCATGGAAACATTTGGATAGGTGTTATCCATCATTTGCTGGGGAGACTAGAAATATCAGGTTGGGATTGTGCACAGATGGTTTTAATCTGTTTGGTAATTCGGCAACTCCGTATTCAGTATGACCAGTGATGTTAGCAGTTTATAATTTGCCGCCAGCAATGTGTATGAAAGATGAATTTATCTATCTTTCGATGATTATTCCGGGTCCTAGGGGTCCTCGCAAAGAAATTGACATATTTCTATCCCCTAATTGATGAACTCAAAACATTATGGGCTGAGGGAGTTGTCATTACGATTGTTACCGGAAGCAAAACTTCACTTTACGAGCTGCTATATTATGGACAATCAATGATTTCCCGGCCTCTAGCATGTTGTCTGGTTGGAGCACGCATGGTCGACTCTCTTGCCCGTATTGCATGGAACACTCAAAATCCTTCAGTCTTGAGAATGGTCGGAAAATTTCCTTCTTTGATTGTCATGGCCGGTTCCTACCATCTAGCCATCAATATCGAAGGAATCGTGACAAATTTATCAAAGTTAGAGTCGAAAGAGATGAGCCACCACCGATGTTGTCTGGTGAACAGATGTTAGCACGTGTTCAATTACTTCCAGATATTACTTTTGGTCGGAATGTAAGAATCTCAAGCTTTGGTCAAACACATAACTGGGTGAAGAAAAGTATCTTTTGGGAATTGCCGTATTAGAGTTCATTACTGATTCGGCACAATTTGGACGTCATGCACATTGAAAAAAATATGTTTGATAATATTTTTAACACAGTGATGGATATTTCCGGCAAAACTAAAGATAATGTGAAGGCCCAACATGATGTAAAAATACTTTGTAAGAGGCCTGAGTTAGAGTTGCAAGAGGTCAACGGACGATTTCATAAGCCAAGGGCGCCGAATGTGTTAAATAAACAATAGATGAAAGATGTGTATCAATGGATCAAAGAACTCAAATTACCCGACGGATATGCCTCAAACTTATCTTGATGTGTAAACGTCGATGAATGCAAAATATTGGGGATGAAGAGCCACGATTGTCATGTATTCATGCAGAGATTGCTTCCGGTTGCGTTTTGAGATCATCTACATGATAAGATTTGGGGTCCGTTGATAGAGTTAAGTATGTTTTTCAGAAACATTTGTGGAAATGTACTTCGAGTCGAAGATATGACAACACTTGAAAATATATTGTTGAAATCATATGCAAGCTGGAGCAATTTTTTCCTCCTGCATTTTTTGACTCGATGAAGCATTTACCAATACATTTGGCATACAAGGCACGAGTTGGCAGTCCCGTTCAATACCGTTGGATGTACTTATTTGAAAGATACTTCAATCATCTCAAGAAAAAAGTAAAGAACACCGTCGCAGTTGAATGTTCCATATCAGAAGCATATATAATTCAAGAAATTTCAACTTTCTGCTCATTTTATTTTGAATCAACCATCAAGACAAGACTTAATCGTCTTCCACGGAACTACGACAGGGGAGCTCGACCATCAGACGAGGGAGCTGGACCATCAGATGGTTGTTTAAATATCTTTTGTTACCTCGGTCGTGCTTTGGGTTCTCGTTCGTCTCGATTCTTAAACGATGAAGAGTACCATTTGGCCTACTTGTACGTTTTACTAAACTGCCCAGAGGTTGAGAAGTTCATTGAAATACTTGACATTGAGATGGTGACAATATACTCAATTTACAACGATAAGGAATTAGAAAAATTACGAAATCGTGAGTTCCCTAATTGGTTTCAAGCTTACAGCACAGAACACAAAGGCGAAATAGATAACCAAATCTTTGAGTTTGCTAGCGGACCGGCACGACTTACAATGTTATAATGGTTATTTTGTCAATGGATATAAATTTCACACACTTGAATATTCATCTACAAAAAAGACTATGAATGCTGGGGTCTGCGTCAAAGGGACAACGTATGCTGAATGTGATGTTGACTTTTACAGACTATTGGAAGAAGTCATTGAATTGTAATTTTTCGGATGTAAATCAGTTGCCCTTTTTAAATATCATTGGTTCGATACAAGAGATAGGGGCATGAGAGTTCATCCAAAGCTTAAACAGCTAGTCGAGGTCGATTACAAATCAAAATTGGCTTCAAATGAGCCATTTATATTGGCATCTCAAGCTGAACAAGTATATTATATGCAATATTCGTCTCAAAAGAAAGACAGGGTAGATTGGCGTGTAGTCTGTAAGACTAAAGCTAGAGGAAAAATTGACCCGATAGTTGGAGATAATGAGCCAACATATGACTTCTATCAAGAAGAAGATCCTTCTGAAGTGGAACGATTTAGTCCAATACTCGAGGATGATGACACAGAGTTAGTTCAATTGGAAATAGAATACGTTGATGAGGATGATAATGAAGTTGAGGAAGGACATAATGAAGATGAGGGAGACGAAGAAGAATTTCAAGATTCAGATACAGAAGAACAAGAAGAAGAGTATTGCACGGATGATGAATAATTGTAAATGTTAAGTATATATTCAATTATTAAATATATCTATTAATCTATTATATATAATCTAATTATATTAAATTTTTACAGCTATGGTTCGAGATATCAGTTCTCGAGGAGGCATTCCTCGTAGGACCCCCCGACGATTACCACCCGCCCCATCTGTACCCACCGACCCTTCGTCTTCCACCACCATCCCCCCACCTGGTCCGGCCACCATTCCCCCACCTGATCCATCCACCATTCCCCCAGCTGATATGGCACCATCCCCCCACCTTCAGCCACCATCCCTTCAGCCGATCTAGGCCCGCCGATATCGAGACATAGGCCACGAGGGCCTAACAGAATTCTCCCTCCGCCATCCGAGAGACAACTGCGCAGAGCAGTTACTGTGCGCGGAAGAAGGTAAGTATATGCATTAATTATTTCTTATAATTTATTTATAAATTCAAAATATCATAATATGGATTTATATTTGGTGCAGATTTGAGAAGGAGGACGTCCCCCGCACGATAGCGGGGATGATCCGAAAGTTTATGCACGGGGCGTGGCCTACATGGTCTCACGTGCCCCGTGAGCATATGGATTTATTGTGGCGAGAGTTCATGGTAAGTATATTTATTAAATTAATGTTAATGTTAAATATTCATCGGTAATAATAAACTTTTTTTGCAGGGTCATTATACATGGCCGGAGGACCAGACCACTTTTGTGGAGGCTGCATGGGAGCGTGTTGCCCGCGCTCGCTATAACGGGCTGCTTCAGCAGGCCAGTCAGACCGTGATGAGACGACTGGGGGCCACACAGATAGGGCAGACTCGGGGACATGCCCCCGAGTGGATTCCTGGCCCCGTGTGGGACCAGCTCGTTGAGCGATGGGACACTCCAGAGTGGCAGGAGGTCTCCCGGACTGCGTCGAGAAATCGCATGTCCGGGGGGGACGGCACGGGGGCATGCCACACTGGTGGCTCAGTGTCTTTTGCGGTGCATGAGCGTCGTATGATATGTATAATTTCCTTACTTTTAATTAAATTATATATTGTGTATAATGATACTAATGTATTTATTTTCTAATGTAAGACGCGCGTGACGGAGGACGGCACCGTCCAATGCCCGTCGATGATGGAGGTGTTTGAGCGCACCCATCGTCGTCGACGAGGAACGGGGGACTACGTTGATAGCAGAGCCTCGATCATAATGGTAAGTATTTATATATGTCTATTTGATTTACACAATTTTTATTTATAGTTTTTATATATTTAAAATATAAACACGTGTAGAAAACTTATTCGAGGACTGTGATCGAGGGTGGAGGGACACCGGAGGAGTTCGACGCAGGAGCTTGGGTGGAGGCCGCTGGTGGCTGGGAGCACGGTCGTGTTTATGGCTTTGCAGACAGTGGCCATGCACGCGCCGAGCTCAGGCCACTTGGGGCACCGACCCCTCCGACTGCGGGTGAGCGACCCTCGTCATCCTGAGCATAGGACCAGAGCCGAATAGCGGCCATGGAGTTGGAGCTCACCCAACAAATACAGGCGATGGAGGAGCAGAGGCACGTGATGGAGGAGAGGATGCAGGAGCAGAGGCTGACGATGGAGGAGCAGATGCAGGAGCAGAGACGGTCGAATGACGAGTTGAGACAGACGATCCAGAACATGCAGACACTTCTTACTCAGATTGCGTCTCAGTCCGGCCTTCTACCTATGATGTCGCAGCCATAATCCTCCTTGACCCAATCGACGCTCCTGACCCAATCGTTGTTGAATCCACCGCCTCCACCGCCGCCACCGCCGTCGTGAGATTTTGATTAATTGTATTTTGTTTATATTTTGATACTTGATATAGATGATATTTTGATACTTAGATATATTTTGAAACTTGGATGCACGAGTTGATATTTTGATAATTGTTTGCCTCCGATATGAGGTTGATATTGATGATATTTATGTAAAACTTGTATGTTTGGTTTCTAATGCATGTGTATGATATTTTCTGATTGTAATATGTGATTGAAAATTGTTTGTAGTCGATATATCGTTGTATACAAGAATTTATAAAATTTTTAGTTTTTTCAGTTACAGGATACACCTTTAGCCACGGCTTACCCACGGTCCACCGTCACTAAGCCGTGGCTGAAAGCCTATCGTAAATGGCTGATGCCCTCGGCAGGACCAAATATCACGGTTGCTAATAGTATCACCGACGGCTCGAAGCCGAGGCTGATGTGTTGGTATCAGTGACAGCTCCAATAGCTGTCACTGATAATTTTAAATCAGCGATAGTCCACGAGGCTGTGGCTGATAATTACGTGTGACGATCGTGTGTGACCGTCACAACACATCTGAGACGAACACATGAGCGACGGTCGTTTGTCACGGTTTAAGCCGTCCGTGATATTCATCACCGACGGTTCAGCCACGGTATCAGCCGTCGCTGATGACCACAATTCTAGTAGTGATATTAGAATTTCTCATTCTCAAACACAACAAGGAGAATATTTTCTTATTCTCAAGCAAATTTCTCAACCTCTAAACCAAGTGAAAAACACAAATTGACTTAGATTTCTCAGTTAAAATTGGTGCCAATTATTAATATAAACACGAAGCTAACCGATGCATGAATTCTAAAACATGATATGAAAAAGCGCAAAAATAGGAGAGGAAAAAGACAAAGCAATAAATTCAAATACAGATACTTGAAAATGTCCATACAATATAAGCTTTTTGGATACCGACCTAGCACGGGTATCCAAAATTTAAATCTATAAGAACACAAACGAGGTTTCACCGGCACCCGCTATTAGCGTTGATTTCTTTGTACTGATTATCCATTGTCACATCTTGTTTCTAATTTTTTTTGCATATCTTCCTTTTTATGCTGTGTTTTTGGTTTTGATCCTAACACTTTTGCTACATGCATGTTGTAGGTGAAACTTTGGTTTAAAGTCAACATGTTGGAATAGAAATATAAGTAAGACAACTAACCTACCTCACAGGCAAAGAGAAAATGTGATCAAAGGATAGGAAAGGAAGCAAATTTAATAGATGCACTGTTGACATGAAGTCCTCTCATGATAAGTCACTTTCACTTGTAGGATCTCAAGTTCTAGACTTTGCCCTTATATAAGGCCTCTTTGCCTTTAAATAGCCATCCACCCTGACCTCTCTCCTCAGTCACCTGAATGCTTCCATCTTCTCCAACTCAGAGGTCCATCTGAGTTGCCTATTTAGAAAGCAGAAACAGAAAGAAAAAAAAATGGTGAGCCAGTACTAGATCTCCTCATAATTCTCAATATAATTCCTCCTATTCCTGCAAGTAGTAGGTCTTGAACTTCTATTATTTCTCATGGCAGGAAGAAGGGCATGAGGCTGAAAGGTGGGTTGGATATGTGGATTGGAGGAATAGATCTGCCTTGAGAGGCAAACATGGAGGCATGCTTGCAGCTTCCTTTGTGCTTGGTAAATCTTGACTTCTGTTTCTTTCTTTCTAATGTACTTGCAGTTTAATTACAGTCAACTAATTCTTAGTTAGAACTTCAAACTCTATTCGAAAATCATTCCTGCAAACAAAAAAGAGGACTCTTCTTTTTCTTTTTTGCAAAATATGAGTGGTGGACAAACAAATGTATGTGGCATAAATATACAAGTGCAACTTTGGGTGAGTGCAGTGGTAGAGATAATGGAGAATATGACATTTCTGGCCAATGCAGGCAACTTGGTGACATACTTGGAAGGATTCATGCATCTCTCACCCTTTCACTCAGCCACCACAGTGACCAACTTCATGGGGACAGCCTTCCTCCTGACCCTACTTGGGGGCTTCCTCACTGATGCCTTCTTCACTGCATACCATGTCTACCTCATTCGCAATGTAGTAGTAACCTTGATATTGACTTTGAGCTTGCTTTGGTTCATCTTTAAGTCATCAAGAGGAGCTAGGACATCTTGTTTGAGAGCTAAGTATATATTGTTTATTATTTGCTCTCATTATTATTGTATTTTGGTGTTTATTTCATTGTATTTGAATTTGTGTAAACCTAAGTTGCTAGGTTTGATTGAGTTGGTGATTGCCTTGGTGTTAAGACTTAAATCCACCATTGTAAACTTAGTTTACTAGGATTAGTTGAGTTGTCTCTTAGGTTGAGGTGGGAGAGTGCTCTTGGTAGGAAGACAACAAACTTCCGGGTGTGGAAGTGCCTTCGGTTTGAAAGTGGAGACTTTCCGGTGTAAAGTCATCTTTCTAAGGGAAATGATATGATCTAGTAAAACTAGTTTGGAAATCCTAAGCGGGGTGCTTAGGTAGTGGAGTAGCATTGGGGCCGAACCACTATAAATCATCGTGTTAGCATTATTTACTTTGCGTATCGTATTGCTTATCCTTATTACTCGCTTCCGTATTTAGTCGTTAAATTGTGAATTGCCTAAGTAATCAAGTAAATGATTAAAACCGAAATTAGGTAAAAAGATTTAGATAACACATTATTCACCAACATTTGGTATCAGAGCGGGTCATGGATTGAGATTTCACCATCTCGTCTACATCTTGCCTCGATCGAAAAAATGACACTAGAGAGTGTTGCGTCTATACCACCTAGGTTCGATGAGTCTAACTTTGGTATTTGGAATAGTAGAATGTATACTTTCCTAAAGACTCAAGGTTTAGGTGTATTTGACATGGTAAAGACAAAATATATTGAACTTAAGGAAAATATGAATGCATGGACCGAAGAATAAATTAATAGATTTGAATTAAATGCTAAAGTAACAAATTGCATATATTGTTCTTTGGAAAATAATATTTTTGAAAAAGTCATGAATTGTACTTCGACATATGATATTTGAGCAACTTTAAACATGCTATATGATTATCCCAAGACCGAAGAGATTGGCACTTCTAATGAATGTAGTGATGACAATGGTCATTCACCTACCATTAATCTTGGTTTTGATGCCCATAGCTCTTCTAGTCGAAGGAGTAGCTCCAAGAGCCGAAAAAGAAAGGTAGTGTGTCATGCATGCAAGGAAAATGGGCATGTGAAGAAAAATTACCCTTCCATGAAGAACAAGACAAAGAAGAGGTCAAACATTTCCCCATCATCATCTTATTAAAGTGAAGCATCCTCTTGCCATGACTATGAAGCCATCTCAAAAGATTGTCTCATGAATGATAACAATTAGGTACACTAGTCTCCTTCTAGTCATATTAATGAAAATGATAGCATTAACTCATCTAGCTCTTATGATTTGTTTTATGATGAATTAATGGATGAGTACAAAAATATGTATGCCTTGCTAATTAAAAAGGATAAGGAAAATAAAATGTTAAAGAAAGAAAATGTGATGCTTAATTCTTGCTTGCATGAATTCAATTTGGAAAATGAAAAATTGAAATCTAGGTCATTTGATTCATGCCATGATGATATGGAATTTGAGATTAAGGACTTGAAATATAAAAATAATAATTTAAAGAATGAAAATAGCATGTTAAAAACTCAATTGCATGCTATTCAAAAATCCATGAATGATTTGAAAAGTGAGATTATTTTCTTGAATAAGAAAGTAAATGAGTTAAAAAATGCTTCATCTCCTAAGAACACTAGAATGAAAAATACTTATGTAAAGAATGTCAATGTTCGTCATCATTCTCATGTTAGGCATTCCACATTTAAACCTCATGTTCAAAAGAAGAATGTTACCTTTAAGAATGCTCATGTTCATTATAGCTCACATGTCAAGTAGTCTAGTGATAAATCATATGTCCATAGCAAAAAAATTATGAACATTGTTTTTGTTGTGGTACATATGGTCATGCAATCTATGATTGTGCATTTAAGAAGAACCCAAGTGTTGCTAAGACATCGACACTTTGGATACCTAGGCCAACTAACCCCTAAGAACCCAAAGCTATTTTGGTACCAAAGGTTTCTTGCTCTCTTGTAGGGGGAGCTACCACACAAGGGTAAAGAGAAGTGAAGAGTTAAAGTTGGCCATGGACTTAAATGAAGTATCATTCCTTGGTTGCAACTTCAAACCATCATGATGCCATAGGTATGAAAATTGGCATCTAGGTATACTTTGTATCATCTCCTTATTTTGGTTTGTTTTATTTAATTTGGAGTTATGGTACATGTTTAATTTGGGTTGTTAAGAGTCATTTGGAAAATATTTTTGATTTTTGATTTCCGGTCTCTTCGGGGACCTATGTGGCCTATAACGGGCCTAAGCGACCTTGCGATTCTAAATCGTAGGCTAATTATGGCATTTCAGTTTTCAACCAATAGGATGGGTTGGAGATCATGTTTTCATATTCATTATTTTGTGATATCTTAAAAATTCGTTTTGGTATCACTTGATTTCATAAAAAAAATGGATTTCAAACTATTTAGCAAAGATGTATTTTGAAAATGATATTTGAATTCCTCTTTGCTATTTGGTATGGTTAACTTGCTAGTAGCCTTAATTTCGTTATCTACTAATGAAGTCTACTTGCAAGTTGAAAATGTTAATGGAAGGCTATGCTATCTAAAAGAAAATGGAAAAGGAAATGAAAAGTTTGGAAATTTTTTCAAGAATGAGGTATGAATTTGATTTTGCAAAAATCTTAGTATAACACTTGAATACTTGTGCTATAATGACGTATCTATACTCATGATTGATTTTGCGTGATAAATATATAAAATTTCATGAGTATGTAAAATTTTGATAACTTCGTCAATTTCATGATATCTTAATTGAATGAAACTTGCTCTAGGTTAAGATTTGTCACTAGAGACTTTGTTTTTAAGTCTACACCCAATAGACATATTTACATACACACATGAAATGATTCTAGGTGTTTAAACTTAAAAATTCATGTGTAGATGAACAATGTGATAAAAATATCATTTTAGGGGACTTAAACATAGAAAAGTTTGACCCAAGTTAACAAATTGACTTGGACACTTCATTTTAAGTCCAAAACTTCATAAACATGTTTAGGAATAAGTATGACATGTTTCCATACACTTAGAATGAGAAATTCATATAGATATTGATAAAATAACATAGATGCTTTTTTATGATAACCTCTTTTGAACCAAGTTGACCCAAGTCAACAAATTAACTTAGAGGTCTCATTTTCAATTCATATTTGGGGAACATATTTAAATTTACTCATTTTAGGTGTCCATAAGTTTAAGGTTGAAAAATCATGAGTAAATGATAAGATTGAAACTTAGCAAGTTTCATGATAACCAGCTTAGTTTTGAATGAAACTATGCTAGGTTGATATCTTGACTTAAGAACATAATTTTTATCTCAAACTTGACATACACTCTTTATATGACCATTATATGGTGTCATAAATTTTTTTAATAAAAACTGAACACATTTTGAAAAATAACTAAAAATTACGGAAATGCCACTGAAATTTTAGCATTTTCAGTTATTTCTAGAAAAATATAGAAATTTTTTTTTAATAGATTCTTGAAACTGCACCTTTACTGATAAATCTAGTTTCTTCAGTAAAAATTTCAAAAGTTTCATCAAGAATTTGATTTATAGTGGAATTTTGAAGTTGAATTTCAAAAATACAAAGTATCATCCTCTTGAAATATTAATTTTTCTGAAACTTTGATTTTTTTGTCAAAAACTTCGAATGAAAACTCATGTATACCATTTTAATTCCATTTCTAATATCATTCACACCATTGCTTGAGTAAAATCATTTCTAGAAATGATTTTAATAACGTGAATGATAGCTAGAAATATCAATTTTTCATTAAAACCAAGATATGATGAAAAATGAACGTAGAGAATTTATTTTGAGCTCAAACTTGACACACATATCTTAAATTATCAATCAATGATGTCTGGAAAGTTTGAAGCAAAATTGACAACTTTTGAAAAAAATACCTAAAATTTACGAAATGCCCTTGAACTTTCAGGAATTTTATGAATTTATAGAAAATTGATTTTTGACTAATTCTTGAGCCTGTAAATTCCTTGGAAAATATAGTTTCTCCAATTAAAGTTTCATTTTTTTTTTATCAAGGACATGATTTAATAGGGATTTATGAGTTTGATTTATGTATACTTAAGTATTCCTTTGACCTAAGTCAACAAAATGACTTAGAAATTTCATTTTCAGCCCAAACCTGACTCATATACTTAAATTCACTCATGTTAGATATCTAGGTACCTAAACTTCTGAAAACAAGAGTAGATAGCAAAATTTGATACTTAGTCATTTTTATGTTTTGA
This sequence comes from Canna indica, assembly GCA_034359265.1. Classification (NCBI taxonomy): domain Eukaryota; kingdom Viridiplantae; phylum Streptophyta; class Magnoliopsida; order Zingiberales; family Cannaceae; genus Canna; species Canna indica. The sequence goes on from CP136892.1 coordinate 23,055,938, forward strand.
TGCCTATTTCGAATGAAACCGTGCTAAGTTCATATTTTGATCAAATGACATTCTTTTCACTTCAAACTTGATACGCATGCTTTAGATGACCATATCATGGTATCTAAAAATATTTTGAAAAATTTCATTTATTTACAAAAGTATCACTCTTGTCAAGTTGCTCATTTTTCCGATACTTTAAATTTTCATTAGATTTTCGAATGAGACTTCAAGTATGCTGTTAGAATCATGATTTTGGTATCGTTCTCATTTTGATTCATGAAAAATCATTTCTAAAATGATTTTTGATATTTTGACCGATGCGTGTAATATCGATACTTGAATTAGTACATGATTTCTAGTTCAAATTATGTTTATCATTCTATGATATCATGTAATGATTAGTCTCACTTGTATGTATGTTTTCATCCATTGAGTTGAGATCTACATGTTTTTTAATGAAAACTTGTTTTTAGGTCACAACTTTGACCACAGTTGACTTTTTTTGCCATTTTTGAGTGTTATCAAAAGGGGGGGAGAAATATAGGTAAAAGGGAAGAAAATATAAAAAAATCATACATATAGATAGGGGGAGTATAATTATTTAGATATGCATGTTGATAGGGGGAGAAATCCCATGATTGATACTTTTTTATGCTTAATTGAATATATTTTCTTAAGGATGTTTGCCATCATCAAAAAGGGGGAGATTGTTGGCCTAAAGTTTTCTACCTTGGTTTTAATCTTGGTTTTGATGATAACAAACATGGAACTAATATTTTATTGAGAAATACTTTCAGGTTCCAAGTCGGTTAGCGCACGACGTCCGCGTTCAAAAAATCAGAGAAATTGGCAAGGATGCTCGTCAACGCTTGGGATTCTTCGGGAAATTAGAGTTTAGGTTTAGAGTGTCTAGAATATGTTGTAAATCCTCATGATGATGCATAAGAACCCAAAAACCAAACCCAAACCCCAAAACGTGAAAACTCGGAAAATTAGAAAAGGCCCTGAAATTCACTAAGCCTAGGGAGCTCCTTGGAGGGCTATATAACGTAGATATTTTCTTGGCACCAAAAGTATCGGTAATTGTTCCTTAGGTAAAAACTAGATAACGAGATATTTTTAAGGATTTTTTGGAAGCCTTTAGCCAACCCATATTTGACTCGGGAGATTATAAAAGTTTCGATTTTCAAAAATTTGTACTTTAAGGATTTTGATTTTATAGATAATGATTCTTATGGATTTTGATTTTTAGATATTTTTATTGAATCCAATGAGGGATAATCCTTATATAACATTTATATTTTAATAAATGTTATATAAGTAGACTTAGCGAAGACGGAACCCAAAAACGAGCAAACAAGAAGAAAAAATCAACCAAACCAAACCGCCCTGCCCAGGTTCAGTCGACCGACAGAAGGAGAAGGCATTTCGGTCAATCGACCGATTGAGCGGACGATGCCCAGAAAGGGTAGAATGCCTTCGGTCTCTTGGCGGTCGTTCGGTCGGTCGACTAACAATCGACCACCAAGCGATTGGGCGTCGGCAACGGGCAGAAAAACACCCGTTGACGAGCCCTCTTGTTTGGGGGGTTATAAATACCCACCACAAACTCTCTTCCAAGGCTTCTATGATGCCTCTAAGCCTCAAAGAGCCACTCCTTGCATCTCTACAAGAATTCTTGAGCCATCTTTGCAAAGAATGAAAGAAATAGTGACCTTGAGTCAATCACATGTTGATGTGTAGGGAACTATTTATGGTTAATGAATAATATGAGGCATCTTTTCATCATATGTTGCATCTATATTTTGTATATATTAGATTGTGATGAACCCCATAAACTCGAGCAACTGATTCTAAGGCCATGATGAGATCATGCCAGTGAGACTTGGAATTCAGATGCCCCTATTCTAAATTCTCATAGTCGTAGGATCACCAATTAGATGATTGATGATTCCGGATAGACTGGTGCACTTGGTAGATGCCTTATACGATAAGGGATAGCTGATCTCATAGTTACCTATGAGCCGTCATTAATGTACAAGTGTAGGTGCTCATTAGGGAATGAGTTCACTGAACGGACGTGCACGAGGAACACAGAATGTAATCCTTACATGAGTGTCAATGGGATGTTCCTCGGGTGATATTAGGTGCAAGTAGTTCTTGGACCTGAGGTTGTCATAGTTACCTTGTGAGTGACAACTCATTGTCTTGGTTTTATCCCTACATGGCCCTCAGCGTCATGTGCCAAATATTACTGGGCATGAGAAACCATTCATGGAGGTAGGTGAGCAACCAACATATAATTGGTTACTCATAGTGAGAGGAGATAACGTCCTATGTGTTCCTACAAGTGTCGACTCGGGAATCTCTGGCCAGAGTAAATATGAAAGTCAAGAAGATGTTTTTGACGTTTCATTAATGAGATGACATCTTAGCGGGTGGAATACATATGAATCAGTATTAGGGTTTGACACTTCTTTCGTACCCTAGCCGACTTTGGGACATTGTAACCGAGCGACTTAGCTGCACAGTAACTAATTACCGAAGGGTGGTCGATCCATATAGATTGAACCTCACACTATCTGGGTAGTCATGACACGTTGCTAGACGTCAATTTTGACTTTTGAGTGGAGTCTCTCATGACCGCACTAAAGGGGTTTTGTGGTGGCTCGTAAGATTCGAATATAAGTCGTTCTATCGGATCCGACTCTCCGTTATGCACAACTCATTGCTGGCTTAGTGTGGGGCCCAATGGGTCACACATAATAGGCTAACCTCGTAACAGACCTTATGAGATAAAGTCTGAATGTGGAACTATATGTCTACTAGTATGGACATGCTGCAACACGATCACGGATCTTGTTTACGGACATGATAGGAAAGATGTTTCTTATATGAACGAATACGCGAGGAAGGAGTTCCTCGGTAATCCAAATTTGTAGGGCATCCCTAAATTATAGGGATTGGCACATGATAAATCCTAATCAATAAGAATTTAATTTATAGAGATAAATTAAAGTTTATATTTAGTTGGATTTAATTAATTTTGAATTAATTATAAATCCATTAAATATAAATTATTGTTTTGGAGGCAAGCCCCGAAATTTTGAATTCCGAGAAGTGGATTTAAAAAGGGGGGCCAGGTCCACCATAGGGGCCACCTACTCGATCACCTTATAAATAGATGGGCTAACCTCCTTTGAGAGGGGTTAAGCAAATTGGTTAGAGATCTTGAAGAGGATCAAAGGCTTCGATTCTTGAGAAGCATCTTGAAGACCAAGACTCCAAAGATCTCCTCTTGATCTCCATGGGTGGCCGGCCATCAAGCTCCTCCTTCCCGGGCTTGTGAATCCGATTTGTAGGTCTCTCCCTCTTGGGTGTGTCATCTCTTTCATCTTCTTGGAGGAGTCCAAGGAGAACAGCGAGGTATTCCTTCATCTTCGTCCTCGTTCCGTGGTTTTCTCATCCCCTCTTCCTCCCTTTTGGTGCTCGGTTCTTGGTGGAAGGGCCGGCTTCACCTAGGTGTGTTTTGGGGTTGAGTTTCCCTCTCCGTTGAGCCACAACGGGTCTAAGTGTTCGCTGTCCCTTGGTTGCGAGACGTTTGGTGTGGACCTTCCATTGGAGGACATGCGCTTGGCGTCTTGAAACGGGGATAGGAGCAGTCTTACCATCCGCGGTATAAGGTATATCATCTCATTCTACTCGTAGATTGAATTCCTTAAAGATTGCTAAAGTTGATCGTTGGTTTTGGGATGGTTTGTATTTTTTTAAAATCATTTTTTCCGCTATGCTTCTTCTTCCATCCCAACAAAGAACCCTAGCTTTGAGCCTAGAAATCTTGATATTGACTTTGAGCTTGTTTTGATTCATCTTCAAGTCATCAAGAGGAGCTAAGACATATTGTTTGAGAGCTAAGTTTATATTGTTTATTATTTGCTCTCATTATTGTTGTATTTTGGTGTTTATTTTATTGTATTTGAATTTGTGTAAACTTAGGTTGCTAGATTTGATTGAGTTGGTGGTTGCCTTGGTGTTAAGGCTTAAATCCACTATTGTAAACTTAGTTTACTAGGATTAGTTGAGTTGTCCCTTAGGTTGAGGTGGGAGAGTGCTCTTGGTAGGAAGGCACGATACTTCCGGGTGCGGAAGTGCCTTCGGTTTGAGAGCGGAGACTTTTCGGTGTAAAGTCATCTTTGTAAGGGAAACAATATAATCTAGTAAAGCTAATTTGGAAATCCTAAGCGGGGTACTTAGGTAGAGGAGTAGGCATTGGGGCTGAACCACTTGTCACGCCCTAAACTCAGGGTCATGTGACCGGCTAGGGTATACGTGCCTATACCCCGCAGCCTAACTCATGCACATGCCAACTCACAAAAAATAGCGAAAAGATACAACAGTTTTATTTATAAAGAGAAACAGAAACATATTTCATTAAACAATATAGTTTTGGTCAAAAGCACGAGTGCGGAATAACATGAATCAAAGAGTATCAATACTGATATTTAAATAAAATTCGAATAAAAACATGAATGTTCCCACGAGACTACAACTCCAAAATACCAGAACAAAAGTGCATGACAAACTACTACAGACTCGACTACGACCCCAAACTAGGACTGCTATGAGATCATGTGGCTCATCTGCTCTCCAGTTGGGCCAAGTGCTCCAGCCCACCTCACCGGTCAGGCTCTGCAAAACAAAACAACGACAACGGGTGAGTTCAAAAGAACTCAGTGTGCGATTCTACCAACCCCAATAAAAAAACAACACAGATAAGATGCGTAAAACAAAACTCCCGACTCAAGTAGGAAAATATCACAAGGGAGTGATCAGCTAAGAGACCATCTGGCCACCACTTGCCCGAAGGCATCCAACACCTAAACGGTGAAGATCAACAGGTCTAAGATTACCATGCCCTAAGGCAATAACACATACTAGGATAACCAGGAAGGCCCTCCGAACTTGCTCTACGAGACGCGTAGGGACAATCAGGATTTGCCTATCTGAACTTACTCCTTTAAGATATCTTAGAAATAATCGGGTAGGCCCTCCGAACTTATTCCTTAAAATTACCTCGGGGATGATCGGGTAGGCCCACCGAACTTATTCCTTAAAACCACCCCGGGGATAATCGGGTAGGCCCTCCGAACTTATCCCACGAGACCAACCAGAAAAGTCAGGATTTGCTCAACCGAACTTATTCCACAGATTGGGAATTAGCCATCCAATCTCCTGGGTCTAGCACGCTATCCGGCTCCTCAACGAGCCTCTCCGTCATTCATAAAGATATGACGCAACATGATGTTGATGAAATGGCCACACTAGAGGGGGGGTGAATAGTGTGTTATTAAATCTTTGGCCTAATTCCGATTTTAATCGTTTACTTGATTACTTAGGCAATTTGGAATTTATCAACTAAATGCGGAAGCAATAATAAAGAAATTTAGCACAAACAAAGATACCAATGCTAACATAATGATTTATAGTGGTTCGGCCCCAATGCCTACTCCACAACCTAAGCACCCTGCTTATGATTTCCAAACTAGTTTAACTAGATTAATTAGTTTCCCCTACAATGAGGACTTTGACCCGAAGAATCTCACTCTCAACCTAAGGCACTTCCACACCCGGAAGTCTCCGCTTCTTACCGAGATCACTCTTCCACCTCAACCCTAAGGGACAACTCAACTAATCCTAGTAAACTACGTTTACACCGGTGGAATTAAGCCTCAAACACAAAGGCAACCACTCAATCTATCAAATCTAGCAACCTAGGTTTACACAAGTTCAAATACAAAGAAATAAACAAGAAAATACAATACTAAATTGAGCAATAAATCAAACAATAAAATACTTAGCTCCAAAATAAGATTTCTAGCTTCCTCTTGATGCCTTTGATGGTTAATCAATGAAGGAGTGAAGGCAAGATCAAGATTTTTGGTTCAAGCTAGGGTTTCCACAAGATTGACTCAATGAAGACTTAGAATTGATCAAAAGATGGCTCAAGGAGGTTAGAGGTGATCAACATATTAAAGGAAGGCTCTCATGGCTTCCTATTTATAAGCCATGAAGAGAAGAGAGAGCTCCCTCTTATCAACGGGCGAATTTTTGCCCGTTATCGACTGCCTGTCGCTTGTTCGATCGTCGTCGGTCAACTGACCGAGAGACCGCCGAGCGACCGAAGGCAATCTGCCGCTTTTGGGCAACATTCGGTCGACCGAAATGCCTTCTCCTTCGGCCGGTCGACCGAACCTGGGCAGGGCTGATTTCTTAGCTTGTTTGTTCGTTTTCTGGTTCCGTCTTCGCTAAGTCTACTTATATAACATTTCTTAACTTTAAGTGTTATATAAGGATTACCCCCCATTTGGATCCAATAAAAATATCTAAAAATTAAAATACTTACGAATCAAAATCTAATTTTTGGGGTCTAGTACAAATTTTCGGAAAATGGAAATTTTCTAATCTCCCGGGTCAAATATGAGTATGCTAAAGGCTTCCAAAAAATCCTTAAAAATACCTCGTTATCTAGTTTTAACCCATGAGACAATTACCGTCATTTTTTGTGTCAAGAAAATATCTAGGTCATATAGTCCTCCAAGGAGCTCCCTAAGCTTAGTGAATTTCAAGGCAGTTTTCGGGTTTTCATGTTTTGGGGTTTGAGTTTGGATTTTGGATTCTTTGCATCATAAAAAAGGATTACAACACATGCTAAACATCCTAAACCTAAACGCTAACTTTCCAAAGAATCCCGAGCATTGACGAGCGTCCTTGTCGATTTCTCATATTTCTCTGATTTTTCTGATCGCGGACGTCGTGAGCTAACCAACTTGGAACCTGAAAGATTTCTCAATGAAACATTAGTTCCATGTTTGTTATCATCAAAATGGAGATTAAGACCAAGGTTGAAAACCTTAGACCCACACATGACCTAAGTCAGTCTCTCCTACGTTGTCTTAGGGGTGTCCTTATTGGAAAGCGTCTCAACACTCCAATACCCGACCCCAACTTCTAGACCTGTAATGTCATAATCGGTGTAGTTTTATTTCATGCATAAACTTTACTTGTTGGTTCATAACAGATTATACTGACCCTTTGCCCAATTTTAGTTATGCAATTAAAATTTATATCACCAAGATTAGGATTTTGTTTTAGCTTACTGTCGTGCCCAAAATTGATGTATCTAACCCGAATCAGGTCTCCAAAGTGTATCCTATGTTTCCAAACTATATTTTCTAGTCGAAACGATAGGTTACACGACTATATTAAGATAAATACATACACCACAACAAGCATTTTAAAAACAACACAGATTCATCATTCTCAGCATGAAATTCCAGCAACATTAAGGTGTCGTTTGTTTGCAAAAATATTTTTTGACTTTTCATTTCATGAAAACCGAAATGGATTTTCAAATTTTGAAATTTTGGTTTCGATTTTTTTGTTTGGCAAAAATGTGTTTGTTTGACATGCCCAAATTTCATATTTCGCGAAATAAAACCAGCGAAAATTTATTTGTTTTGTGTTGATTTCGTTGACAATTTTGAGGACGAAAACTAAAACTGTATTTGTTTATCAAACATAGTTTTAGTTTCAATTTATTAAGTTATAATATTTTATTATAATTTATTTAATTTGATATCATTAACTTACATTTAAAAAATATATGAATAATATTAATTAGTTGATAAATATATTGTGAATATTATTTATTTAGGATATAAAAATCATTTAAATATATTTTATTATATTTTTTAATTTATAAATAATTCAAAATAGTATTTGTAAATAATATTAATTAATTAATAAATAAAAATATAAGCTAGGTATTAATATTATCATGAATTAATTATCAATTAAATATCAACTAAACCTGAGATATGTATCAACTAAGTATGAATTTGTATTTGAACTTATTTATGTAGTAGTTTCCATGAAGTTATAAAATTATAAGGTTATATTTAATTAATGCATTGATAGAGTTACATAGAATTACATGAGTTGAATATAAAATTATTATATGCACATGATAGTATTCATACCAGATTGATCTATTGATCTAATGGCTAACATTTTGATAAAATGATGCTCAACCTTCCATTGACATTCTTGTGCTTATAATTTAGATTCATAAGTTTAACAGGTCGAGAGTTAAGATGAGATACATAACTAGAATGAATAGAATTGTTGCTTTGAGATCAGGGGCGAAGCTATACATATAGTGTAAAATTAGATAAGTATATATATAATTATTAGTTAGGAAAAAGATTAATGCAACATAAGATCATTTCCTTTGGTTCTCTCACAATTTGCAACTTGCAAGGGGTTGGAGTACATGTGATAGAGATTATGATGGAGAGATTAGACGCACATCCATGGTTATATTGGGAGAGGAACATGCACATCCATGGTTGTTTTGGGAATAATTATTTTATTGTTGGAATTTTAAGTCGTTTCTGTTACTTTAGTTGAATGTCTATTTGTTGCAATAAATCAAATGCGTAATTTGATCGTAACTTGAAAAAAAAATTAGTTATTAAAAGATACCTTCTATCTGCTCCTTCAATGTTTAAAAACTTGAGATGGACGCAGAGCTGAGCAATGCAATAAATCCCCTCTAAAGGTGGTCCCTATTCAATTTTAGGAGAAAGATAACACAAAGTCAACAAGTTTGACTTCAAGTCTGCAGTAAACTTACTAGTCCAACAAAGAAAGGAACGGTTCTGGGAGCACATGTAACATATTTTTTCATACATATTGTAACTTGGTAACATTGATCAATGGCATACAAATTTTTTTAAGTATCAAATACAATAACATATTTTTTCATACACTGAGCAAGTTACTGCATTCGCCTGAGCATGATGAGTTGGAAATTGTCAATCGGAAAACATCGACCGGGATCAAGCGTTGTTACATTAGTAGTTTGCCCATTATCAATCGGAAAACCCAATAGCCAAGCACCATCAACAATATTGTTGTCAATTTTGACGGTAAAAATGTAGGATAATGAAGGAAAATGCGTATCACCATTAATTGGTGATCGCCTCCAATTCATAGTCCACCAAAATAAAGTTTGCCCATTATCTTAAAACAACCAAAGTATAAAGCACCACCACGTATTTATATAAGCACAACCAAACAATGAAATATAAACACAACCACGCATTTATATAAGCACAACCAAACAATGAAATATAAGCACAACCATGCATTTATATAAAACCATAACTGATAAAGGGCAACATTACTTTACGACCTTAGGAGGAAAGTGCGCATAACTATTGATTGGTTATCGCCTCCAATTCCCCGCCGATATAAAACTAAAGGTAATCAAATAATAAGATAAAATAGTCAAATTACATTAGTAGTCCAATAAAGTATTCAGGTTTACATCATTATTGTTATCTATCCTATTTAAACAAAAAAACAATTGCAATGAAAACAAGTACTATCAACCCCTTGCAACCCATGTTAAGGAGCTTGTTCATTTTTGCCTCAAGTGAAAAGAGGTCCTTACTTCTTTGGTTCACTTCTTCTTCTTCCTTATCGCGTATTGTCGTTACAATGAGAGTGATCCATCGGAAGAATTGACAATTGGGAATGCCAATTTTGTCTCTATTTATGCAAGTCGCATATAATCGACCGGGATTTTTCTCACTTTCACTTATCCTTATCGCGGCTCGCAAACCGCAATAACATTCATAGTTTCAATATCTCAAATACGTTTCACTTATTCGGGATGAAGAAGCTGTCATACTATTTAATGAAACTAAAATTAGTATATTGTTGGTAACATACACTATCATAGAATTCTAAGTAGCAATTAAGTCTATTACATGTCCAAGACATAGAATTCTATTTACATGTTTAAACCTAATTAAAATAGCAAAGGCAATCAGCGTCGATGTGCCCAAAGCTGAGTTGTAATCCCTTCCCGAATGTCATGCATAATATTTTGAGTTGAAGAAGATTCACCTACCGATGAGGAAATAGGGGGTGAAGATTGTTCTTCATCATCAATAATAACTTCTTCATTGTTCCAAATATCGATTAATTCATCTGAATTATGATATTTAATAATAAGTTATGAATTGTACAACACGCCAATACGATATTGTTTTGTCTTGCTAGCGAGTAATTCAGCATCATCTTTAATATCAGAAAATGTGCTTTCAATAGCCCAGAGCATCGTTCGATTACGTTCCGAACAAAGGAATGTCGTTGATTGAACAATTCTCTTTTTATTGAGGGGCATCGACTACAATAATCTGATCTATGGTACCTTTCACCACGATAAGGTGCCAAAAATCCAGATGCGTTCGGGTATCCCGCATCAACCACGTAGAATTCATCTAACAAAAGGTAAGAAAATTTTTCTATTAAACAGTTACAAAATCAACACATAAGGAAGTGATTACGTTGAGTTAAATTTACCTCCTATTGGCATAGGAAAATCTGAGTTGGGAGAATAAATAGTGTGGCTGAAAATACGCGCGTCATTCGCGCTTCCCTCCCAACCACTCTTTACGTAGGTAAATAGCATGTTGTGAGCGCATGCTGTCATTACATTTTGTGTAATGGTTCCCTTACGACCCCGATATAAAGATGCATTATTTGCGGGAACGAATGCCGAGATATGTGTCCCATCTATCGCCCCTATGCAATTCTAGAAAAGGATTATTCAAATGTTAGACAACCCCTATGCAATTATACATAAGGACTAGGAAAGAATTTTACCTTAAAATAAGGGAACCACCTAGGATGCCCTTGAATTTTAGGTTGAACAGTTCGAGGTTCTCGAGGTTTGATAATTTCTGTCCCCAACCGAAGAATAGCTGCAAGTGTCAACTTGAATCACTTGTGACACATTTGAGTGGAGTGTTGATAGCGCTCCACAACCACTCTCACTCGTTCATTATGACAAAGCGTATACAAGAACATTGCAACTGCTTCCTCCACAAATATATTTTGGTCTTCTAAGCCAAGTCTCCTAAGATCGGTGCATAATCTAAGGAATAGACTTGGCTCCATACGCAAGTTCTCTAAGCATCGTACATGACTATGTATTAACTCCTGCACATAGTCCGCACCTCTCAAAATTCAAGTGCGCACTACTCTTCTTGGGGTTGGATTTTGTAATTTATCCAACTTATAGAATATATCCAACATGAGTAATAATACCAAGTCATCAAAAATTTCTTCATCGCTATCAAATGTATGTGAAGGTTGATGACTCATTCTACGATAATTAAAAAATAAGTTATACTATTTGCATGAAAACATAACGCATGAAAGTAAACAAACTAACAACATAATGAATTGTTCAGTGCAGTTCATAACCAAAGCATGTAAAAAAAATAAATTATTCTTACAAACATTGTTCAGTCCGACATATAAAAATTAAAATAGTGTCACTTATGCAAGCTTTGTATCAATTTCTTCAGCTTTTCGTCATCTAATGACATAATAAGTGGTCGAGCATCTGGGTGCTCAACCAAGTAAGTTATTGTCTTAAACAAATGAGCTTCAGGTAGTCCTTCCACACTAGTAATACGTCCAACACAATTAGGGACGCTATATGGATCCGGGGGTGATGTGTACACTGAAGCTGCATCACTTCGACGGGCTGCATAGTGATTTGAAATAAGTTCATACAACTTTTTCTTCTCCTGTTTTAGAGTTGATCTCACCGATGATTTACCTCTTTTATTGCCGCGTGAGGAAATAGATGGACGTGTATCTACCTCCTCAACACTATCATCATCTTCCTCCGGTAGGGGTTCCTTCCCACGCACATTCGGATTCAAATACTCCTTCTCCAACATACGTTCTTCATCCGAATCCATTGGGGGTTGTGTTGATGATCAAGCCATCCCACCAATTGCGAATTGATTTTGAAATATCAATTCCATCAAATGATAGTGTGGTGGTAGCCCGTTCTTAAAGGGTTTGAAATAACACTTTGTCGTTCCTTTCTACACACGAAAAACAAATTTCTAAAACCAACTAACTAAAATCTCATTGATTAAATACAAAACAACATACTGATGAGTTCCACACTGTTTCATCGGCATCAATCTTCCTCGTGTCAGGATTCCATGTGACTCCAGTGTGGTTAATCAACTCTTCGAAATGCTTATATAAACGAAGAAGCCGTATTTTTTTGGACTTATATTTCTCCGCCCCATAATTAATCCCACACTTCTCCTCCAGTTTTTTTACTAATATCTTCCCACAAAGTCTTATCAAAATTGAGATTCCCTAATTCAACTTGTTTATTATGCAAGAGGTACAAAAATTCTTCTGTGGCATTCTTTGGCCATGACTCCGACTTTTCCCTCGGATTACGATGGCCACCCATATATTCAACTTATTATATCTAGGGGGAAACATATATGTAAGCTAACCATAAGCATAATATAAACAATTACATAAATATAAATGAAACAGTCAAGCAACATAAAATGAAGAACTGATAACAGATGATGAAACATAATAGAGCATACATCATATAGATGAACAATACAGTAACTGAACATGAATTGATAACAGTCAAGCAACATAATAGAACATGAAACAGATAGATGAACAGGATGAAAATAATACAGAAAAATGCATGAACAATATTCATAACAGCTATGGAATAGATGAACTCAAAATAACACATGAAATAGTAACATGGAAACTGATAACATAACAATAACAATCAAGCAACATAAAATGAAGAACTGATCATAGATGATGAAACATAATAGAGCATACATCATATAGATGAACAATACAGTAACTGAACATGAACTGATAACAGTCAAGCAACATAGTAGAACATGAAACATAAAGATGAACAGGATGAAAATAATACAGAAAAATGCATGAACAATACTGATAACAACTATGGAGTAGATGAACTCAAAATAACAAATGAAGCAGTAGCATGGAAACTGATAACGGAATAGTAACAGTCAAGCAACATAAAATGAATTAGGAACATTCAACATAAAATGAAACAGTCAACATAACAGATCAAGTGAAACTGATACATAATCAAGTATAGAAACTGATGGGAAACAGAAACTGATACTACAGATGGGAAACAAAAACTGATACTACACAAAATCAATTGAAACTAATACATAATCAAGTATAGAAACAAATATTAACTGATACTACATGAATAGAGTACACCAAACTGATATGTACACAAAATCAAGTGAAACTGATACATCTAACTAGTATCGAAACAAATATTAACTGATACTACATGAATAGAGTACACCAAACTAATATATACACAAAATCAAGTGAAACTGATACATCCAACTAGTATAGAAACAAATATTAACTTATACTACATGAATAGAGTACACCAAACTGATATATACACAAAATCAAGTGAAACTGATACATAATCAAGTATAGAAATAAATATTAACTAATACTACATGAATAGAGTACACCAAACTGATATGTACACAAAATCAAGTGAAACTGATACATCCAACTAGTATAGAAACAAATATTAACTAATACTACATGAATAGTACACCAAACTGATATGTAACATGATAAAAAATAGCAATATAAAAGAGATTGAACAGTACACAATATAAAATAGCAATATAAAAGTTCACACCGAAAACAATAAACCCTAGATTCAGTCGATGAAAAACAAAAATAAATGTAACAGCCGTAGAATTGCAAGAAAAGTAAACCCTAGATTCAGATATCACAGTTCACACCGAAAACCTTTACATCCAAATCTCGACAATAAACCCAACGAGATCTCATAAATGTCAACAGAAAACCTTTACATCCAACTCTCGACGGAAACCCTAGATCCAGATCTCATGGATCACACCGAAAAAACACACAAAAAAGATCAAATATATGTAAAAATAAGGTTAGATTTACCTTGCGAGGATAAATGAGAGGTTATTTCGACGGGATCAAGCTTTCGCCAAAGATGTGGCCGAAGCTACCGAGGAGAAGACGATTTTTTTCGCCGCAAGCTATCGACGAAGGCGATTTTTATTTGCCGCAGAGGTGTGTTCGAAAGGGAGGAGAGGTCGGGGCTTGCCCTAACCCGTGATCACATAGGTTATGTTCGTTTTCACGAAATGGGCGGAAGTTTTTGGCAATTTTACAAGTTTGCCATCGCCCATTTCGGGTAATTTTCGCGAAAACCATAATTCTACTCCGAGTAGAATTCTGGTTCGTATACAAAGGGTTGTTTCGCGAAAACCTCATTTCACAAAAATTTCGACCCGTTTTCATCAACAAACAAGTTTTCGAAGCCGTGTTTTGGTTTCAAATGAAACCAAAACGCGAAAAAAACCCAAACAAACGCACCCTAAATTTTCATCATAGCATGAAAATAAATCCGAAATTTATAGAAATTATATCCTTAATTATCATCAAAATAGAATACTAATTTTGAGATAAATCTCTCAAATTTCACAATCTTAAAATAAGGCTAACAAACACCAACAACACCATAAACAAGAACAAACACCAAGAACAAGAACCTATCTTCCAATAACCTTCATGGCATCAACATCAAGATCCATATTTTGTAAATGCAAGATTTTTCCAAAAATCACAAATTAAATACAAAGCATGCTTGAACATATAAGAACTCATTTTAATAAGCAATTCAAAACATAAACTACAATATAGCTAAGATCTCTCACTTGGGCATTTCAACGAACACTTTGAGGGCACCCTTGCTCCACCCTTGGCCGAGCACCTCTAGGGTCATCCTAGGGCTGTCGAGCCACAAGGGGACGTCTCAGGCCCTCCTCCCACAAATCGATACAATAACTTGGCGATCAAAGCCCACGAATTGATGAAAACCCACAAAAATAATATTATGCCCATTTCGGCTCAAGAACACGAGAAAACCCGAGAAATGAGGGGTAAAATCACTCACCTAAATAGGAAGGATGATTTGGAGAGAAATTCCAGATGACGGCCCTCGAATCCGGCTTCAAGAGATGGCAGCTCGACCCCAAGAAGGGGGAAGAGGGGGCGGTGGCTCACCTCAAGCCGTTGACTTGAAGAGAGGGAGAGAGGAAGAGAGAGAGGCTGGCTTGGCTTGGCTCCTCTCGGCTTGGCTCCAAAGGGGAGGAAGAAGGAGAGGAAGGAGAAGGGAAAGAAGCTCAGCAGCTCGACTCTTGAGGGCAGCAGCTCCAAGGGGAAGAGAGGAGAGGGGCTGGCTGGCTTCTCTTCTCAAATTGCTTGTGCGGCTCCAATAGGGAGCCGCAAGCTAAGGGGAGGGGGGTTTTATACTCCCTCCTCAATCCTAACTCTACTAACCCTTTATCAAATCCGCATCCGCCTCAAGCCGAACTCGAACCCGCTAACTTAAATAATTCTATTCTAATCCCATCATAAATTATAAGCAACAACATATGCACATCCACATCAACATAACTAAACAACCTTGCATACACAACATATAAATAAATAAATTTAACTACACAAGCAAAATTCACGTAACTCATATTCTTACTTACCTGAGCTCGCAAGCTCGCACCGGACCATGAGTCGACTCGGCTCGACCTCGGACTAGTTCGCTAGGCTGGCAAACACAAACCATAAAGGAAAAAAAAAGTTAAAATATCTAGGATATTACACCACTACAAATTATCGTGTTAGCATTGTTTACTTTGCGTATCGTATTGCATATCCTTATTACTCGCTTCTGCATTTAGTCGTTAAATTGTGAATTGCCTAAGTAATCAAGTAAACGATTAAAACCGAAATTAGGCAAAAAGATTTAAATAATGCACTATTCACTCCCCCCTCTCTCTAGTGTGGTCATTTCACCAACATATGTTGCTTGATTAACCAAGGATACACCTAATTTTAATTTTAGATGTGCATTAGAGACTATCACAATGATATCTCCTAAGGCAAAATTTGCCAGCCCTAGCGTGGGATAACTCGACTTCCACCCAAGGTAAAATTGGGGAGGACTCGTAGCGAGGTAATATGCAAAGCCTTTAGGTTGAGAGCAATGCAAAAGAGATAGTGAGAAAATTAGAACGTTATGGGAACTAGGGGGTTCAATTTCCTTTTATAGGAGCCTCACTACTAAAAAATAGTTCGATTACTACGGGTATCAGTGACGACCATGTAGTCATCGCTAACAGCTATGACATACCTACGGACACAAGCGTTGTCACTAATGATATAACATATGTGAGTTGCAAGAGGTCAACAAATGACTTCATATGTGTCGAAGGCGCCGTATGTGTTAAATAAACAATATATGAAAGATGTTTATCAATAGATCAAAGAACTCAGATTATCGATGGATATGCCTCAAACTTATCTCGATGTGTGAAGGCCGATGATTTCAAAATATCAGGGATGAAGAGTCACGATTGTCATGTATTTATGCAAAGATTGCTTCCAATCGTGTTTCAAGATCTTCTATTTGATAAGATTTGGGATCCGTTGATCAAATTAAGTATATTTTTTAGAAACATTTGTGCAAATATCCTACGAGTCGAAGATATGTCAACACTTGAAATTAATATTGTTGAAATCATATGTAAGCTGGAGTAGTTTTTCCCTCATGCCTTGTAATACTCGTGCTAATTTGATTTAAAATTCTAGTTTTGGCGAGAGAGTCAGGATGCGCCTTGGAGTGGGCCAAGCGAATCACCGGAGGGTGTGATTGGAGGTTTGTAGAGGTGGCAAAATGGGTCGGCTCGCTAACTCCGGCTGAAAATTCTTGGCCCGGCGCCCCGCAATATTTTGTAGGCTACCTAGCACGACCTACGAGCTCATTTATCAACTAAAAACTTGCACTAAGTATGACATTTTAAATGAGAGACTAATTTTACATGAGGTGGCAAAACACTTGTAAAAAATTAATTTAAAATATTTGAGAGACTAAATAAGCACCAAGTATGACATTTTACATGAAAAGCTCCATGGATTAACTTCACATTCAATTTTAAAGCACTAAACAAGCACTAAACTAGACTTGAAATTAATTTTTTTAAATATTTAGTGGGTCAAATAGGCCGACCTGGCCCGATAAAAGCCGGCCCGCGTTGGCCCGCAATATTATCGTAAAGGGCGCGCTAGCTAGTGCCCCTTGGGGAGCCAGACTTTATCTTCGAGGGCGCCTTCGACCTCTGCTACCGGGTGTCAACGGAGCGGTCAGCGCCTCCGCCGGGGTTGCCGACGGTGTTCCTGTTGCTCCGGGCCAGGGCGGAGGTGGCGGGGGAGCGGCTACTGTACCGGGCGCCGAGGGAGGCGGGGGGTAGAAAGTTGACCTTGTAAAGTAATAGAAAGTTGAGGGCAAAAATATAATTTCGTAAAGTGAAAAAAAGTGGAGAGCAAAAAGTTGGGGTGGTAGGCCACGTATGAAGCCGTTAGGCCACGCAAACATCATTTTCCTCCACGTCAGCTAAGTTGAGACGGCGCTTGACGATTTGGTAAATGACATAAATGGAAGTAAAGGTTGTGCATATACAAGCTAAATTTGAAAACGCGGGTAGAACGTAAAATTTTTGCAAACTTTGTGGTTTTTTAGTCTATTATCCCATATTTATAATTATCATTTATTTAAAAATATTTTATACATACCTCATACTCTCGTCAAAGAATGTCAACATGCTCGCAGGACATGTGAGACCACTTAGGCCACGCCCCGTACATGAAACACTGAATCGTCCATGCTATAGTGTGGGAGACGTCCTACGAAGGTACGGTGGCTAGGCGATGGGACGGTGATTGGAAGCGAGGCAACTAGGGCGACATCGGTGGAGGAGGTGGGGGCCGGGGCTAGAGGTGGTAATCGATCGTGGGGGGGTCTTGCTACTTTTAATTAAACTAACTCTATGTCATCATCCTTGAGTATTGGACTAACTCCCTGCACTTCTTATACATCCTCTTCTTGATAGAAAATATCTGTCACGTCATGTATCAGCTCATTCTCTTCAGCTACCGGATCAATTCTTCCTCTGGCTTTAGTCTTACAAACTACACACTAATATGCTCTATCTTTCTTTCGAGATGGATACTGCGTATAATATACTTATGGGGCTTGTAATGGCAATATAAAAGGCTTATTTGAAACCAATTTCGATTTGTAATTGACCTCGACAAGTTTATACTTTGAATGAACTCTCATGCCCCTATCGCTTGTATCGAACAAATGATATTAAAAAGGGACAATTAATTACTAGTCGAAGAAGTGCAATTCTATCACTTTCTCCAACATATTGTAAAAATCGATATCACATTCAGCATATGTTGTTTCTTTCACACAGACCCCGACATTCATTGTTTTCTTTATAAATGAATATTCAATTGTGTGAAACTTATACCCATTAATAAAATAATTATTATAACACGATACAAGTCGCGACGGTCCGCTAGTAAACTCAAATATTCTATCATCTATTTTGGCTCTGTGTTCTGTGTTGTAAGATCAAAGCCACAAGAAGGGAAATCACGATTGTGTAATCTGACAATATATATAGGTCTCTCAGGAAACTTCGGTAAAGGACAATTGCTTAGGAAGTTGCAACTACTTTAATACTAGCCTATTGAAACAAAGTAAGAATCAAAACAAAAATGCAATGCAAACACAGGAGATTTGTTTACGCAGTTCAGTGACAAACCAGTCACCTAATCTGTGGGGCACTCATCGGACAGATGTCCGATTCACTCTCTATAAGTATAATATAAGTCATCTGGATTTCTCACCCAAAATCCGACTACAATACTACAGTGAATCGAAAATAACAAAAATCTAGCCATTTGCTATTACAAGTAAATACCAACATACCTCTCTATGACATCACAGCCACAGAGTTCCGTCCTCCACACAGCCTCGTGTTGTAGTGAGTTATCCGCCCGATATCCAATCTTCTCCTCAAAGACAAAAGGTTGTTGCCTCTTCTGGACTCGGCAGTCTACACCCTGTAGTTTCAACTCCTCTATAGATGGCAACAACATTTTGGCGTAATGGAGTTGTCGACAATAGATCTCTTCACTAGTATTTATAGGTGTCCCTAGAAGATTACTGGAAGATCTAAATAAATGCTGACTTCAATCACATTTAATCACCGCCGTCTTCAGTAGAAACCGTCAACATAATTTAGGTGTTTTTACAAAAGATCATTTAAGTAAATAAGAAACACCTAAGAAATAAGTGAAGAGAAACTCTTTGAAAATAAACTATTCAGGACAAAAATAATGATGATTTAAATGTCCAGAATCAGTTAAACAAAGTCATCATTATACCAGAAGTTCATCAGTCATCAAGATCATATCAGGCATCCAAACCAGAATTCCTTTAAGACTATAAGGAGTTAAGACTACGTCTTCATAGTTGAAACTGTCATCATCGCATAAGTAGAGCTTTTACCTTGTTGAATCTGAGAAAACATGAGAAACTCCTTTTGTCAAATATAGCCAACAAACAAAAGCCAAATACTAACATTGTCTCCCTTTGGCTTATTTGGCAAAACCCAGATAGACCGATTCACAGTAATTTTAAAACTAATTTTCAACAGTTAATAGAAGACATCCACCAGTCATACCACATAGTCAACCAAAGCCACAAAAATTACAATAGTTTTACTACTAGAGTATCAAGTATCAGCAACCAAAACAATAAGTAGCACCGTAGAACAAGTATCACTACCAGTCGAAAGAGCAATTAAGAACTGCTTGTTCTCCCTCTTTTTGGCATAATAAGCCAAAGGAGTAAGCAAGACAAGTTTTAGTCAGAGCTATCAGAAGAGTCGGAGAAACTACTAGAAGAGGGAGATTCAGGTTCTACAGAAGCAGTAGTAAAATATTCGATACCTTTCTTCTCAATGGTGATTACCTGCTATTGTAGTTTGGCCATAGTTTCTGTTGCAAAAAACTGTTTATCCAATATCTCTCTTTCAGTGGTTGAAGGAGCAGTCGAACTAGACCCAGATGCAGTCTTCATACCAGAGTCAGGACTGAACATATTTCTTCTTGGCGTGTTAACCCTTTTCAGAATATTAGGATGAATCTTTAAAGAACTGTCCAAGGGTTCCAATACCTCACCAGAGGAACATTTAAATAACTATTTCTCCATAATTCCATAGATCAAGTTTGGAAAAATCCAAAACATTCTGGAGTAACATTACCATTTTGGAAAAATCATACAGATATAATCTGCTCAAAGATAAGATTGCCAAGATCGAATGGAATTCCGTTTGTGATCTTGTATAGTAACATTATCATTTTTTTGCTGAGAAAGGTAATGTCAGAAGTAAGAATCCGCTAGTTACGAGCAATGAGAAACAAAACTACATAAAAAACGTTCATAGATGAAGATCTGATGTCATGTCTGCATGTCCAGTTAGGAACATCACTATTTGAAACCTCTTTACCAACCATTTGTAAAAAGTCATCATTCTCATCAACATCAACAACAAAAGTGGAAAAATAAGAAAATCCAACAAACTTATTAATTACTTCCAGACTAAACTCGTACCAACAACCTCTAAGAAATACTTCATGAAAATGATTGATTTCAAGATTTGAAATCTTATCAGATAAATTACAGTATAACTCAAGAATAGGTTGTTTGCAGAAAGGTCTAACCTTCTTATAAGAATGAGAGAGATTCATCTTTTTGAGAATATCAATAACAAGTTTGCATTTTAGGGAAATTTGATCTAAATCTAGAATTCTCTGAGAAATAATACCTCTAGATTGCAATCCCTTCCATAGAAGATAGAGATCATTAGAGAGAAGTCCCTTGTGTAGTTTGCTGGCAGAAGATTGTTTCTCAAGCTGCTTCTCAGTTTTTGAAGTTTTCTTCCTTGGAGATTGTTTTCTTTGTTGAGTAACATTTTTCACTGTTGATGTTTCTGGACTGTGCTTTCTTTTCTTAGACTTTTTCAACTCACTTGCCCTTAGTGACAGAGGTTTATTATCATCATCAGATTTTAGATTTATAGTGAACTTCACAGACATCTTCCTCTTTGTTCTCTTTTTGTCTCAAGTTCATGAGAACCTCTATTTGGCTTCTCGAAGGAGATAGGATGGTCAGGAACAGAAGCAATTTTTTGCGGTACAGAAGCCTCAGAAATCTCATATTTGACCTCATTAGTAGGAACTTGATTTAAATCCATAGCCGCAAGTTCAGGATTACAAGACTTGGAAGTGTTATCATTAGTAGGTGTAGTATGAGCAGTCTGAACTATTTCTTGCACGGTTTCGATAGTTTTAGAAGGAAATTCAGGACTCTTAAAAGCACCCATTTCAACTACCTCATCAGTAGTTGAGATTGTCTTAGAACATTCGGGTGGATTGACGGTTCTTTCGTGTTTAGAAGTATTTTTACCCTCATTAGGCTTTGAAAAAATATCAGATGGACCAGTTGTGACTGGAATAGAGTCAAAAATATGAGTTGCAAAAACATTTATATTAATCATGGGACCAGTGTGCACTAGAGAGGAAACTGCCAAAGCATCATTCCAAACATCCTTTCTAGAATCAATACTAGGAGAGACAAAATCAAAACTTGTATTGGTATCTTTTAAAATTTCCTTTTTACCCAAGACAGACTCCCCCTCAATTTGAGAAACCCTAGAGGACATATGAAAAGTTTTGGGTTCCATACCTCGACTACTTCTCCTCAACTGTTGATCAAACGGTCTAGTCACAGTTTTCATTCTCAATTTGTGTCCTTGACTTGTTGAAGGAGGAGGAGGCATTTTCTCAGTGGTGGGTCCAACAGATGGTTGTGATTTTTCGACAAGGTTTAGAGATTGCATTTTCTTGGCAGTGGAAACATACATCTTCCTCACGCAACCATTCTTTCCTTTGCGTCCCGGCATCTTTAAAAGAAGAGAGATCCACAAGCAGACGAACAGACGAAGAAGTGGAGGAGATATTATCGTCGGTTGACAATTGATCGGAACAGTAACACCCAAAACCTCTAGGGCAAAATAAAACTCCACTTAATAGGATTGGCACACGTGTTGCTTCAGGGTGAAATGTAACTTTCATCAATAAATATTAGCCTTTAAAATAATAAGTGATGAAAAAGAAGAAATAAAAACTGAAAAATCTTTCAATTTTCATCACAATAAAGACTTAATTTTATTTAACCCGAAGTAGAATGTGTCATATGACACATAATCCAAGAGCATACCTCAACTGCTCAAACCTTTCTCCACTTAGTGCCTTTATAAAAATGTGTGTCAATTGTTTCTCAGTTGCAATATACTCCAGTTGCAACTGTCTCCTTTCAACTAGATCTCTTATATAATGAAATCTTATATCAATGTGTTTGGTACGTGAATCCATAATAGGGTTCTTTGAAATATTGATAGCACTGGTTTTATCACAATAAAGTATCATTTCTTCGTGATTGAGACCATCATCAAGTAACATAGTCTTCATCCAGATTAACTGTGTACTGCAACTGCTTGCTGTTAAATATTCTGCCTTTGCTGAAGAAAGAGAAAAATAATTTTATTTCTTGCTTAACCACGCCACAAAATTTGTTCCAACATAAAAATAGCCGTCTGATGTACTCTTTATGTCTTCAATATTTCCAGCCCAATCTGCATTTGAAAATCCAGCTAGGCAAGGATTACAATCAACATAATACCAAAGACCAAAATCTAAAGTACCTTTCACATATTTGAGAATTCTCTTAACAGCTTGAAGATGAGACTCCTTTGGATTTGCTTGATATTTGGCACACAAACCAACACTAAAGCATAAGTCAAGTCTGCTAGCTGTCAAATATAATAAGCTGTCAATCATGCTTCTGTAGAGGGTGGGATCAACACTCTTCCATTCATCATCCTTGCATAGTTTCTCATGAGTAGAGATAGGAGTTCTAACTGTCTTAGAATTGTCTAATCCAAACTTGTGAACTAGATTCTTAGCATATTTATTCTGTGAAATGAATATTCCTTTTTCAGATTGCTTGACTTGTAGATTGAGAAAATAGCTCATCTCTCCAACCATGCTCATCTCAAATTCAGATTTCATGTCATCCACAAATTGTTTAGCAAGGAATTTAGAAGTTAAACCAAAGACAATATTATCAACATAAATCTGAACAATTACCAGTTGAGACTCCCTTTTCTTGATGAATAAAGTCTGATATGTTATTCCTCTTTTATAATCTTTCATAAGCAAAAATTGAGTCAGTCTTTTATACCAAGCTATAGGTGCCTGTTTGAGACCATATAAAGCTTTCTTCAGCCTATACACATGGTCAAGATGAGTAGAATCTTCAAACCCTTTCGGTTGTTCAACATAGACTTCCTCATTTAGAATCTCATTCAGAAAGACTGTCTTAACATCCATTTGATAAAGTTTGAATTTCAAACAACAAGATAGGGCAAGAAGTAACATGATAAACTCCAATCTTGCAACAGGTGCAAAAGTTTCACCATAATCCAGACCTTCAACTTGATTGTAGCCTTGAGCAACAAGTCTGGCCTTGTTTCTTGTGATGTTTCCTGCTTCATCAGTCTTATTTTTGAAAACTCACTTGGTTCCAATTATATTGATACTTTCAGGTCTTGGAACCAATTCCAAATATCATTTCTGACAAATTATTGCAGCTCTTCTTACATAGCCATGATCCAGGATTCATTTTTTAGAGCTTCCTTGATGTTCTTGGGTTTAACAGTTGAGGTATAGCAAGAGTATCTAATCATGTCTTGATCATTCTTCTTGGACTGATTTCTAGTCTTGACTCCTTCATGAACATCACCAATAACATTCTTCAAATGATGATTCTTGAGAGTTCTTGCAGACTTCTCAGTAGCACTTTCAATTTCTTGATCAGTGTCAGTCTCAGAGTTTGTTGTATTGGCATTTTTAGCAATATATTCTACTGTCTTAGAAGGACATTGGGCAGTCATGTAAATAGTTGCATCTGCCTCTTCATCGGTAGTTAGACTCTAGTAGAATTATGAGTCGTTAACTTTCACATTTTGTGACTCTATAACAGTTTGAGTGTGCTTGTTGTAGACTCTGTAGGTTTGCTATTTGTTGAATATATAAGGAATATTTCTTCATCACTTTTGCTTTGCATTTTTTCGAGATATTCCCTATCATTTAGTACATAACACCTACTACTAAAGACAGAAAAATATGTAAGGGTAGGTTTTCTTCCCTTCCATAATTCATAAAGAGTTTTTGTAGTATTTGGTTTGAGATATGCTCTATTTAAACTTATTGGAATTTAGCATGACCCGAGCCATCTCTTGGATAGTACGATTTTTTCTTTCAACAACACCATTCTGTTGAGGAGTCTTTGGAGCACATAATTCATGAAGAATACCATTATCATCATAGAATTCATGAAGAATGCCATTATCATCACAAAATTCAGAAAAAGATACATTTTCAAACTCTCTTCCATGATAACTTTTTGTTCTAATCACTTTAAGAATAGGAAGTGCTTGTTCATTTTGGAGTCTTAGACATAAGGATTTGAAGTTGCTGAAGGCATTGGACTTTTCCCTTAGAAACTCTGTCCAACTGAATGGTGAGTAATCATCTACACAAACAAGGACATATCTTTTACCTTCAATGCTTTCAACTTGCATGGGACCAACCAAATCCATGAGAAGGAGTTCTAGAGGTTTTGAAGTTGCCACTAGTTGAAACTGCTTATGAGACTACCTTGTCTGCTTTCCTTCTTAGCAAGAGCCACACGCCAACTCAGGTTCTCTAGTGAGTTTAGGAATTCCTCCCACAACTCCAGCATTAACAAGCTTCTTTAGGTCCTGGTAATTTACATGACCTAACTTTCTGTGCCACAAGTTTATATCAGAGGAAACAACAGAAAGATAGATAGATGAGAGAGCAATATTATAGCAGTTATCACTAGATCTACATCATTCAAGAATACAATCACCATTTTTTATCAAAGACTTTGCAACTATTTTTGTTGAACTTGACATCTAGATTCTAGTCACATAATTGACTGATACTCACAAGATTTGCTTTTAAACCATCCACTAGCATAACATCTTTTAACCAGGAAATTCCTAGAACATTTAGAATTTCAACTCGTAAGACATTTCCATATCTTCTATCTCCAAATGTTACAGTTGCACCTTCATGTTCCTGAATATTTTTCAAATTTTTTAAATTCCTTGTCATATGCTGAGAACAACTACTGTCGAAATACCATGATCCAAGATAAGAATAGTCTTTGACATAAAAGCAACTTTACATTTAAGTTCAGCTTTTCTTAGCCAAACTTGTTTGAACTTTTGTTTAGAAGAGTCTCCATGCTCCTTTCTCTTTAGCTTGTGGGCAAGCTTGAAATAATTTGCGATTATATGTCCTCTACACTTGCAGTAGAAACATATGGGCACTTTCTTCTCTTCCAAGTAGCAAACCTTTGATGTTGTGAGAAGCCCTTAAAAAAATTCTTCACGGGCAGTTGAGACTGGAGTTTTGATTATCTAGAACTTATGTATCCAAGCCCAGCATGCTTAGACTTGGATTTTTTTGCACTCAAATTTTTATTTAGAGTACCGATAGAATTTATCATTATGGCTTCTTTCTTTACCTTTTCACATTCAGAAATCAACTTGGATTCTTTGTCAAATTTCTCAGCAATCTGACTTTTGCAGGTTTTGACTTCCTCCTCGAGTTTCTTCTTTTGTTCAATCAAAAATTTATTTTCATTTCGGAGGGTCTTGTTGAAAGTTGTCACTTCAACCCATTTATCAAACATCTCCTATCACTTTACGACTGTCAACACATTGAATATTGCTATCCTCATCCTTAGTGTATGGAATATAAAAGGCTTGAATGATGTCGACTATGCAGGCAGCAAAAGCTCTATAGTTTTATTGCTCAGATTCTTCTGCTTCATCTTCTTCATCATGATCACTCCAGGTGGTTGTCAAAGACATCTTGAGATTTCTCTATACATTAGGAGATTCATATCTCACATGTCCATATCTTTCACATTCAAAGCACTGAACACCTTTAAACTTCTGCTTAAGATCAGATCTATCAACAGAAGATTGGCTTCTTCTATTTTCTCCAAAGGACAAACTAGTTTTGGATCCGGTAGAACTGAACGATTGAAACTGCTATCTGAACTGCACATTCTGATTCTGCTTGTTCTTGGCTCTTAGAAATCTTCTGAAATTCTTTGTCATAAGAGCATATGCTGCATCCATCTCTTCTTCTGAACAATATTCAGACTTATTCTAATCTTCAGTAGCATTAAAAGCAAAATTTCTCCATTTCTCTTTGAGAGAGTACTTCTCAGACAATTCCAACTCACAAGTTTCCAGTTTTCCCATCAAGATGTTAAGAGTAATAGAAGAAGGATCATGAACTTCTCCTATAGCAGCGGCCTTCATATCAAATTTTGTAGGCATAGATCTTAAAACTTTTCTTACCACCTTTTCTTCAGAGAATGGTTCTTCGAGGTTGGAAGCATTGTTCATCAAGTCTTTGATATGCCCATGAAAGTCTTGGATTCTTTTATCTTTACCCATTTTCATATTCTCAAATCTGGTATTGAGAATTTCAACTTTTGACTTACGAAGAGTCAATGATCCTTCATGATTTGTTTCCAGAATCTCCCATGCTTGTTTTGCAAGAGTGCAAGCAGAGATGAGTTTGAACTGAGAGGGATCCACACCACGAAAAATGACATTAAGAGCTTTGTTATCATAGTTGACAGCGACAACTTCTGCTTTCGTATATAGATTATTTGGCTTCTTCTCAATCCAAGTGAAGGAGGAGTATAGCCATCTTCTATAGTATCCCAACAACGATCATCTATGGACTTGATGAATGCTCTCATCTGAGCCTTCCAATAAGCATAGTTTGTTCCAATAAGGAGTGGAGGAACATTGACAGAATTTCCCATTGGCATTCCTTCCATATGGAGACTGAAAGATAAGAGACATACCAAGGATCTTGTGCATGTAAAGGGTTAGCACAACTGCTCTGATACCAAATGATAATATATATAGGTCTCTTAGGAAACTTCCGTAAATGACATCTGCTTAGAAAATTGCAATTACTCTAATACTAGCCTATTGAAGCAAAGTAAGAATGAAAATAAATAGGCAATGCAAACACATGAGATTTATTTACGCAGTTCAGTGACAAACCAGTCACCTAATCTGCGGGGCACTCATCCGATAGATGCCCAATTCACTCTCTATAAGTATAATATAAGTCGTCTGAATTTCTCACCCAAAATCTGACTTCAAATACTACAGTGAATCAGAAATAACAAAAACATATTTGCTATTACAAGTAAATAACAACCTGCCTCTTTATGACATCACAGCCACAGAGTTCTGTCCTCCATACAGCCTCATGTTACAGTGAGTTATCCGCCCGATATCCAATCTTCTCCTCGAAGATAAAAGGTAACAACCTCTTTTGCACTCAGCAGTTTCAACTCCTCTATAGATGACAACAATGTTTCCGCACAATAGAGTTGTCGACAATAGATCTCTTCTCCAGTATTTATAGGTGTCCTTGGAAGATTACTAGAAGATCTAAATAAATGGCGACTTCAATCACATTTAATCACCGCCATCTTCAGTAAAAACTGTCAGCATAATTTAGGCATTTTTACATAAGATCATTTATGTAAATAAGAAATGCCTAAGAAATAAGTGAAGAGAAACTCTTCGAAACTAAACTGTTCAGGACAAAAATAATGATGATTTAAATGTCCGGAATTAGTTAAACAAAATCATCATTAAACCAGAAGTCCATCAGTCATCAAGATCATATCAAGCAGCCCAACCAGAATTCCTTTAGGACTATAAGCAGTTAAGACTGCGTTTTCACAATTGAAACTGTCATCATCGCATAAGTAGATCTTTTACCTTGTTGAATCTAAGAAAACATCATAAGCTGCTTTTGCCAAATATAGTCAACAAACAAAAGCCAAATACTAACATAATCTATCCAATAAAATGAGCAGAGTATTGAAATTTTTTGAATGATATGCTCTTCAAATATTAAACCTACAACGGTCACGACATTCTTTACTTTTTTTCTTCAGACGATTCATGTATCTTTGAAATAAATACATCCACATGTATAGAACGGGGCCACCAACTCATGCCTCGTATGCCAAGTATATCAGTAGAAGCTCCATCGAGTCAAAAAAGACATGTCACGCCCCAAACCTAGGGTCACGTGATCGGCCAGACTACAAACCTGTACCCCGAAGACTACCAACAAATCATATACCAATGAAAAAAGGAATGAACGTAACCATGCATTTATCCAAAAACTGAGTCAAGACACAACCATCTGTATATAGGAATCAAGTTCAATATATGAAAATGACATAACTAGAATGCAAGTACATAAGACTCCATACGACACGATTATGACATGACACGTCACAAGATCAGCTGCATGAGCTTGCAACCCCAGCAGCGTCACATAAGTACAAGCTGTTAGTGAAATGGCCTACACTAGAGGAGGGTGAATAGTATATTTACTAATCTTTTAGCCTAATTCTGATTCTATCGGATTCAATCATTTCTTACAACTTAGACAATTCACAATTCAATGATTAAATGCATGCAGAAGCAAATGATAATCAATTAGGCAAACAAAAATATAAATAATGCAAACACGATGATTTATTGTAGTTCGGCCCCATGCCTACTCCACTACCTAAGCACCTCGCTTAAAATTTCCAAACTTAATTTTACTAGATTATGAGTGTTTATTTACAATGAGGAATTTACCCCGAAGAGTCTCCGTTCTCAACCTAAGGCACTTCCATAGTCGGAAGTCTCTGCCTTCTTACCAAAAGCACTCTTGCACCTCAAACCCTAAGTTTAAATACAATGAAATAAACACCAAAATACAATAACTAATGGAGCAATAATCAAACCAAAGTATACTTAGCTCCAAAAGAAACTTCCTAGTCCTCTTGATGCCTCAAATCGATGAATTGATGAAGGAACAAGGCTTAATCAAGAATGGATGATGAAACTAGGGTTTGGAATGAAAAGTGGCTCAATCAATCACAAGAATCATCAAAATATAGCTCTAGGAAAGTTGGAAGAAGTGTGGAAGGCTTCTCATGGCTAGTATATATCAGCCATGAGGTAAGGGAGCCAAAATAGCTCACCCAACGGGCAAAAATCTGCCTATTATCACCCGTCGATCGATCGCCGATCGATGGGCCAGTCGATTGGATGAGCGAACAGCCATTCGACCGGACGCTTTTGTGGCTTTAAAACCCTTGTCAGTCGATCATTCATGTTGGTCGAGGGTTTCTCCCTTGTGCTCTACTCTCTTCTTGATTATTTTGATGATAGCAAACCAAGTCGTTTTAACTAAGTTCTTGAAGCATGAAGGTCGCAGGTTCGACAAAAGATGGAAGTCGGTTTTGTGGTTCGCGACATCAGTCTCGATACGACGTACATTTACGATGACTTATAGAAGTTTAATGTGTGCACCGAAGATGCCATGAACGAGTCTAGAGAACACATAGAAAGCTCTCCAAGTTGATGCACGCTGAAGCGCGCAAGAAGAAAGCTAAAAAAACAAGCTCAGCCCAGTTTCAGTCGACTAGTCGGTCGATCGAATGAGGTCAAAAATTGGCAGTACCTAATTTGGTCGATCAGTCGATCGACCAAATGTTGCCAGAAAGTGGTAGTTGGCCTTCGGTCAGTCGATCGACAAGCGATCGGGTATCGCCTGTTGGCCCAAGGGTTCGCCCGAGGCTTCGATCTCTATTTTGATGATAACCGACAAGCGATCGGGCATCGCCTATTGGGCTTCTGCCTTTCCTCAGCCATATTCAGTCGACCAAAATGGCTACTGCCAATTTCTGCTATTGTCTGGTCGATCGTTCGGTCGACCGAATTGGCCACTGCCAGTTTTTGGCTTGGTTCGGTTGATCGACCGATCGACTGAATTGGCTTCTACCAATATTTTGCCTCGTTCGATCGACTGAACCTAGACTGAGGCTATTTTTTACATTTGTTTTGTTACACGCTTTTTTCATTGGGTTTCATTACCAAATTTTGACTTGGATAACTTTACAAATAGGCTTGGGATGAGATTCTAGGGATATATTACATAGAATCTACTTGATGATCTATAAACTCTACTTAATCTACATCCGAGCCTTTTTGATGATTTTTGTGTTTCTCCGAGTGAAGTTCACGCCCGTATCATAACCTCAATCTGAACTCAAAACTTCACACATATATTAAAGGGTAAATACCCAAAAAAAACACGAACTTTGGACCTTTTCCCATTTTTAGCATAAACTTTTTTCGTTAGCAAGAAAATACACAAACTTTGATTCCATCACCCCGTTTAGCACGCACCGTCATTTTTGACGGTTTTTGCTGACATGGCTATTAACGGCGACGGCGTGGCAAGTTACTTTGCCAACGTGACATATAATTTCAACGAACAAGTAAAGGGTAACATAAAATTATGAAATTACCCACCCCCGATGCTAATGTTTTTTGAAACGGGGACGGGCAAAATGGTAATGTTCTCCTCCTCTCCAAATTGGGCGCGCTCGATGCACTAGTCCTTATTTTACCTGCTCGCCTACTCGAACACTGCGAAGAGGGAGATTTTTGTCGCTTTTGTCGTCGGATTAGGGCACACCTTCTAGAGTCTTTGTCGTCGGATTAGGGCACGAAGGGACGAGCGATGGGGACATTGCGAAGTTGTGGTCCAAAAAACAACAGGTATATTTTTGGTTTCTTTTGCATGTGCCATCTTTTTTTTTAATCCATGTGTTGTGGTCCTAATATACATGTGAATCCATTTTTTCATTATTTTTTCACTCTTTGCCGTCTGTCGCATATTCATTTTCATGTAGGATGGAAAAATTTGAGATTGTAGTACATCATGGTGGTCAAATGATTTTTGAACCCCATGTACGCTATGTGGGGGGTGAACTGCTCTGAGCCAGCGAATATGATATGATTTCAAATACAATTACATTGTCTGACATGAGACTCTTAGTAGAGACATTAGGTTACTCTCGAACTAAATTATGGTACAAATACCCTAAGAAGCCCTTATCTTCTAGACTGGTGGAGATAAAGACAGAAACTGAAGTTAAGGAGATGTGTAAATTGGCGATAAGTTGTGGGTCTATACACTTTTATTCAGAAGGAGTTAGAGACTATGTATTGAGGAAAAAGAAACTAGAACATGCTCTCAAAAATCAGAACCAAAATGAGAATTTGGAGCCTGATCATGAAGGAGCTGACCAGGATGATGCTCATGAACATACTGATGTTGATGGAGATGATGTCACAAGTGATGAGGATGATGAGGAATACATAATAGTGAAGAGAAAGAAGAGAATACAGAATAATGATGAGCAAGGTACTAGTGGTGGAGGAGATGAGCAAGGTACTAGTGGTGGAGGAGATGAGCACAGGGAAGATGAGCAAGGTATCAGTGGTGGAGGAGATCAGCACAGTAAAGATGAGCAAGGTACCAGTGGTGGAGGAGATCAGCACAAGGAAGCTGAGGGTGGGAACAATGATTCATCAAGTTATGATGAATCATCAAGTGATACTTCAACTGAATCAGTGCAGACACCTAATAGTAGTGATGATGGAGATATAAAAAAATTAAGAAAACCGAAGGGTAAACGATTTAGGAGGAAAAAATCTGAAAAATTTTGCCTTAACATGAGGTTTGAGGCAACAGGACAGTTCAGGCAAGCTGTTCAAGACTATGCTTTGAAGAATGGGAAGGCTATTAAGTTTACTAGGTCTGGTGAGGAAAATGTAGAGGCTAGGTGTAGTGCTAAATGTCCTTGGAGAATTTATAGAAGCTTAACACAAAGGAATGAAGCATTTGTGATTAAGAGATATGATTCAGAGCATAAATGCTCTAGACTAGCAAGAAACAAGCAAGCCTCATCTAAATGGCTTGCAAGGCACTACATGGAAACTTGTCAATAATGTACTTGAAATGCAAAGGGATATTGACCAAAAATTTGTCATATCAGTCACTAAGAATGTATGTTATAGAGCCAGAGCAAGGGCATTGAAAGCTTTATCAGGCTCATTGACTAATCATTATAAGATGTTGTCATCTCATGTAGCAGAATTGAAGAAGGTGTACAAACATGGGCTATTTTCCATAATGGTTGAGGGTCATAACAGATTCAAGAGAATGTTTGTTGGTTTTGATGCATTGAAAGAAGGGTTTTTGGGTGGGTGTTTTTTAAAGTCAGAAGTTGGTGGCCAACTACTGTCTGTAGTTGGTAGGGATGGAAACAATCAGATATTTCCAGTATGTTGGGATGTGGTTGAAGGTGAGAATGAAGACTCATGGAGGTCGTTTTTGATAAGATTAACTGAACACTTAGGCATTGTAGATGGTTTTGGATTGACAATTATAAGTGATCAGCAAAAGGTATAAGTGAACACTTAGACTTTGTTTTCTTTATCTCATATTTTTTTATCTCATGTATGTATACTCTACTTATGTTTGTTTGTCTCTTATAGGGTCTTCAAAATGCAGTTAGGGCTTTTATGCCTAATGCAGAACATAGAAACTGCGCAAGGCATTTATATGCTAACTGGAAGAAGAAGCATGTGGGTTATGCTTTGAAGAACCTTTTCTGGAAGGCTGCAAAGAGCACCACAGAAGCTCAATTCAATGAACACATGTATGAGATGAAGGTACTTTCTCAAGTTGCACATGATGATTTTATTAAAATTGGTTCGAACAAGTTCTGTAGGTTTAAAATCAGTACATTGCCAAAATGTGAGATCATTGACAATAACATGTTTGAATGTTTTAATGGATACATTTTAAGGGCAAAAAATAGGCTTTTGATTGACATGTTAGAGGACATTAGAAGGACAATAATGAAAACGATGGCAGAAAAGAGGGAGACGATAATGAAAAGTGATGATAC
The DNA here is from genome assembly GCA_034359265.1 of Canna indica. Taxonomy (NCBI): domain Eukaryota; kingdom Viridiplantae; phylum Streptophyta; class Magnoliopsida; order Zingiberales; family Cannaceae; genus Canna; species Canna indica. Next base: position 23,088,843 of record CP136892.1, read on the forward strand.
CATATGCCCTAAAATTAGGAAAAATGTAGAAGAGAACAAAATTGTTAGGTGGCGTTTGGTGCATTACTTTTTAGATTATCAAGCAATCTAGATTACCTTTCAGATACATTGCTACTAAAAAAGATTACCGATAATGTAGAATATAGTATTTGGTATGCACAAGTAATGTTATGATAAGATTACTAGAATTCACATAAACATGTTTGGTATAACAAATACATTACCAAGTAATGAGATATACTTTCTGAAAATACCCTTTTCACAAATATATTATAATATTATAATTAATCATATTATATAATATATTATATATATTATATATATTATATATTATATATATTATATATTATATTATATTATATAACATAATATAATATAATATAATATAATATAAAGAATATATTATATTACATTATATTATATTATTATATTATTATTATAATATAACATTATATTATTATATAATATAATATTAAAATAATGTAATATAATATAATATAAAATATAATAAAATATAATAAAATATATTATATTATATTATATTATAATATTATGTCTTAGGAGAAGTCGTAGGAGGAGCAAAGAACTTGTAAAAAGCTAGAGTTCAAGGAGGGCAATTTTGTCCTAAAAATTATTTCAAGATTACCACTTCAGATGTAATCCATATAGACACCTCTCCATTGAGCAATCTGGATTACCACTTTGATGACAATCTGGATTACCAAGGCAATCCACATTACTTGCACAAGTGAGACACCAAACAAGGTAATGTGTGGGGTCCAGGTAATTTAAAGATAAGATTGCCAGCAATCTCGATGGATTGCCTCATACCAAACGCCTCCTTAGTGGCTTCTGCATAGCAACACATACTGGATATAAGAAGTTTGAGGTTAAACACATGGATAACAATTATGTTGTAGAACTAGAATAAAATAGTTGCTCATGTAGGATGTGGGAACTTAGTGACATCCCTTGTCCTCATGCCATTTCATCAATTCATTGGTTGGGAGAGGATCCCACAGAATATGTTCATGAATATTTTAAGAAGTCCACATACCTAAGGGCATATGAGCATCTTATTCAGCCATTAAATGGGGAAAAAATGTGGGTAAATGTTGAGTCTGTACCTATCTTACCTCTCATTGTGAGAAGACAAACATGGAGACCAAAAAGAGCATGGAACAAGGATATTAGTGAGAATGAGAAGGAAGAAACAAGTACAACAATGATGAGTAAGAATGGGGTGCAGATGAAATGTCCACAGTGCAGTACATATGGCCATAACAAAAGGTCATGCAAAAATAATGATAAAAGACCAGTATCAAGTCAAGCATCATCTAGTCAGGTAACTTAAAATTTGTCCTTACATGTTTACTAACAAATCTATTTTTTACAATCTCTTTACTTACAAATCTGTTTTGAAATAGGAGAAGAAAAGAGGGAGACCACATAAGAACCACCCAACCAGGGTATGCAGTTACCTGCAAAGAGACCAAAGATGGTTGTTATTAAGAGATCTGTTAGTTATGAGAAGCTTGTGCACAAGGAGAGGGCTATGACAGTAAAGGGATTTGGAGTAACAATTGGCATTGAAATAAAAAATACATATGTGCATGTAAGTTATTTAATTCCAGTTATAAATTATAGATTTCAGTTATCTAATTCTAAGTTTCATAAAGATGCCTAATACAAAAGTTAGAATACTCCATGAAGATTTGGAGGAGGGCATTTTGTCCATCCTCAAGGCACCCAGGTGAGCCAACCCACTCAAGGCACCCAACCCACCCAAGGGACTCAACAGAGCACCACCTTAGTAAGGAGCAGGAACACCACCTCAATAAGGAGCAGCAACATACTCAAGGAAAAAAAGAAGCCAGGCAATCAGTCATCTTCAAGTGTTAGGATTGATGTAGATTGATGTGGATTGATATAGATTGATATGTTTATGGATTGTATGTGGATCAGTCATGGATTGTATGTGGATTGATATGGATTGATATGTGGGTTATATGTAGTAACCATTACTTGATTTTGTATGAATTATGTGTCATTCGAAGTTTTATGTATGTGACATGTGGAATTCTAAATTTTATGTATGTGAAATGACGTGTACTAGTTGAATTGCGTACTGTACAATAAATAGTTGTGTTATAAATGACAAAGTTCATGTATTTTATGGTTAAAAGTAACAAAGTTCATGTATTTTTACGTTAAAAGTGGCAAAATTCAAGTATTTTTACATTAAAATTGGCAAAGTTCATGTATTTTTACGTTAAAAGGTCTAAAGTTCATATTTTTTTAGGCTAAAATGGAAAAGTTTATGTATTTTTTGCCAAAATTATGAAAGTTCATGTATTTTTTGGTGCACAGTTCACTAACAGATTGAAACATACTAAAATATATTATCATCAAATATACATGGGAGGGTAACATCAAAATACATAAACCAAACTACTTCATGGTAGTAGCTTTAGGCTATTGTCTTTGTTCCCACCCCCAAATAACATACTAAAAAACATAATACATACAATAAAAAACACCATACACACACTACCCTTCCTTAAATTGACTTATTTTTTGTCATTCCTCAGTTGAGCTATCTCATCTTCAAGTGTTCCAATTCTTTCTTGAAATGTCATTTCTTTCATCTTGCTCAGTTCTATCCTTTCTTCCATTAGCTTCAGTTTCTCAAGAATAATTTCTTTTTCCTCAATCAAACCTTGCAGAATATCCTTTGTGTGGTCGTGATCCTCAGGATCATGCCACGCAAAGAAATGGCAATCATTCTCCTGTTAAAAGATAGGAGTGAGTGATTACAATAAAGATAGGACTTTGGAGTGAGGTGATTACAAGAGATCATACCTTCCAATGTCTGCATCCCCAAAACCTTCTTCCGGGATTTCTTTGGCTCCATGCGGTGAACAGAACAGCTCGCACATTATGGTAGCAGTGCGGAACAATAACCTGTGATGAATTCACTGAAGATTCCACCATTCGTCTCACGATATCCCTTCCTGACATGATCGTCCCTTCGTGCCCTAATCCGACGACAAAGGCTCCAGAAGGCGTGCCCTAATCCATCGACAAAGGCGACAGCAATCCTCCTATTCGCAGTGTTCGAGCAGGCGAGCAGATAAAATAAGAACTAGGGCATCGAGCACGCCCAACTTGAAGACGTTGGGAAAATTACCATTTTGTCCGTTCCCGTTTCAAAAAACATTAGCATTGGGGGGTGGGTAATTTCATAATTTTATATTACCCTTTACTCATCCGTTGAATTATATGCCACGTTGGCAAAGTAACTTACCACATCGTCGCCATTAACGGCCATGTCAGCAAAATTCATCAGAAAAGATGGTGCGTGCTAAACGAGGTGACGGAATCAAAGTTCGTATATTTTCTTGCTAATGGAAAAAGTTTATGCTAAAAATGGGAAAATATCCAAAGTTCATTTTTTTTTTGATATTTACCCTTTAATATATGTGTGAATTTTGAGCTCGGGTTGAGGTTATGATACGGGCGCGAACTTCACTCAGAGAAACACAAAAATCGTCAAAAAGGCTCGGATGTAAATTAAGTAGAGTTTATAGATCATCAAGTAGATTCTATGTAATATATCCTTAGGATCTCATCCCAAGCCTATTTGTAAAATTATCCAAGTCAAAACTTGGTAACAAAACCCATGAAAAAAGTGTGTAACAAAACAAATGTAACAAATAGCCTCAGTCTAGGTTCAGTCGATCAAACAAGGCAAAACATTGGTAGAAGCCAATTCGGTCGATCGATCGATCGATCAACCGAACCAAGCCAAAAACTGGCAGTGGCCAATTCGATCGATCAGACAATAGCAAAAATTGGTAGTAGCCATTTTGGTCGACCATTCGATCAACTGAATATGGCTGACAAAGGGCAGAAGCCCAACGGTCGCTGGCCGGTCGATCGATCGGTCAATCGACAAGTGACCGGTCAGCGTCCAACGGGCAGAAAAATGCCCATTGGAGAGTTGTGTCGAGTGAAGGGTTATAAATACCCCTCACCAACCTCTCTTACTCCTTCTTAATGATCATTAGTGCACTTCAAAGAGAGATTTAAGCCCTCAAAGATTGATTTGTGCTCGCTTGCCTCATCGAATGCTTCATCCTCTTTAAGCAATCTTCTCGTCTCAACTCCAACAACGATTCTAGCTCACCATCTTGAAGAGTTGGAGACTGGAAGGCTTTGAGAGGAGCTTACACACTTGGTGTCATTTTTAGCTCCTTCTTGTCATTCTTTATTGTTCTTAAATTGTAATCGTTACTATTAGCTTTCTAGGTGTGCTAGTGTAAACACTTAGGGTTTCCTTCATAGATTTGTGTTTTGCCTAGGTGAATAGATTTGAGGAGTTCTCAAAGGGTTGAGAACCTAGTCCTCAGTTGTATTCATAGGGAAACACAAAGTCTATAAAGGATTTGGTTAGAAATCCTTAGTGTGGAGCCAAGGTAGTGGAGTAGGCGGTTCACGGTTGGCCGAACAACTATAACTATTTATCTTTGCATTGTTTATTTCATTGTGCTCGTTGCCTAATTATTACTTGTCAAGCATCTTAACTTAATTGTGTGATCAATTTGGTTGCATTAAAAATCAAATTCGAAAGAAATCAAGTAGAAGGTAAAAGTCATCCAATACTATTCAACCCCCCTTCTAGTGTGGGTATTCACTCAACAATTGGTATCATAGCGAGGTCGTAGGATTAGATTTAACCATCTGCCCTACAATTTAGAATGTCTAGTGAAATCCAACTAGCTCAAGGATCCTCTACTCATATTCCACCATTGTTCGATTGAAACAACTATGCCTATTGGAAGATACGCATGAATGGCTTCCTTCAATCACTAGGCATGGATGTATGGAGAATGATTCAAGTAGAGTATAAGCAACCAACTAAGGATATTGTGGCCTATCAATTAATTAGTTTAATAGGATTTTCACGTGTAAGTCTGCATATGAACTTTGGAAAGTCTTAGAGACTATACATGAAGGGACTTCACAAGTTAAGGAATCTAAGATAAACCTACTCATGCATGATTATGAAATGTTCAAAATGTTATCGCATGAATCTATTGATGCCATGTATGCTCATTTTTAAAATATTATAAATGGATTAGCTAACCTTGGTAGATACATAAGGGAAGAGGAGAAGGTATGAAAGCTCATTCATTCCCTTCCAAAAGCTTGGGAGCCCAAGGTCATCGCAATCATAGAAGCAAAGGATATGAGCACCCTAAAGATCACCGAGCTCATTAGGTCTCTCATGAGACATGAGACCCATATGAAGCAATACAATGAGGAAGATGCCCCCAAAGGCAAGACCATTGCCTTAAAAGCATCACACCGTGGTGAAGAACCCTCATCATCCGAGGAAGAGACGGATGATTTTGAAGAAATGGCAATGTTGGCAAGGAGGTTCATGAGTTTTATGAGAGGAGGCATGAGAAAGGGAAAAGGAGGCTACACATGCTTCAATTGCAACAAAATCGGGCATCTAAGGAAGGATTGCCCACTTCTCAAGATGGCTTCTACCTCCAATCCTCACAAGAAAGAAAAATATATGAAGAAGAAGAAGGCGATGATGGCCTCTTGGGATGAAAGTGAGTCTTCATCAAGTGAAGAAGACTCCAAAAGTGAAAAGGCAAATCTTTGCCTCATGGTAAATGATAACAAGGTAAGATTTACTTTTCGCGAGCTTTCATTTACTCAAGAAAAACTAAAAAATGAATTTGATCAAATGCGTGATGAATTTAATACTATTAGGAAAAAGTTTAAAGAGCTTAAAAAGGGCAACAAATCTTTAGAGTTTGAAAATGATAACTTGCTACTCTCATGCAATGCATTAAGGAAAGAAGTAGATACCCTTAAGGAAGAAAAGCATGCCCTAGATTATGCTAAGAAAAACTTAGAAAATGAAAACAAAAAATTGGAGAATGAAAACAAGTTCTTAAGTGATCAAGTAGAGAACTTGAATGATAGCATGCTAAACTTAAAAAAGGAACTTTGCATGCTAAATGAAAAAATGACAACCTTACAAAATACCATGCCTAAGGTTGTACATGCTAGAAGGTCATCAAACAATCATGCTTATGCACATTTCCATGCTCACACACATAGCCTACAAAAGTTTAATGGAAGCTATTTTTCATGTGGTATTTTTGGCCATATGGCTAGAGATTGTGCACTAAGGAGGAACCCTCATGCTAGATTTACTTGGGTTCCTAGGATGACTAACACTTAAGGACCCAAGAAGATTTGGGTACCTAAAATTGTCTCTTCTCCTTTTGTAGATGGAGAAGCATCCTCAAGCAAGTAGAAGCACATGGATCTTGGATAACGGTTGCTCAAAACACATGACGGGTGATATAAATCTTTTCGCAATCCTATCAAGCAAGTATGGTGGACATGTGACATTTGGAGACAATACCAAATGTAAGATTGTTGGCATTGGTGATATAGGTATCTCCCATACCCATGCATTAAAAATATTTTACTAGTTGATCGGTTAAAGCATAACTTGATTAGCATATCTCAATTGTGTGATAATGGATATGTAGTTATTTTCGAAACATCTAAATGCATCGTTAGAAGTGCACCATCTAATGATATTGTGTTTATTGGAAATAGACAAGAAAATATTTACACTCTAATTTTAAATGTTTTGCCTAATCCTCGTGTTAGATGCTTAGTTGCCATAGAAAATGATTCTTGGTTGTGGCATAGAAGGCTAGGACATGCTAGCATGAGCCTCATCCAAGAAATATCTAAAAGGGACTTATTTAAAGGAATACCCAAGATAAAATTTGAAAAAGATAAACTTTGTGATGCATGTCAACATGGAAAACAAGTTAAGTCTTCATTTCATAGCATTAATCAAGTGAGTACATCTAGAACACTTGAACTAGTGCACATGGATCTTTTTAGTCCTTGTGATGTAGCTAGTTTAGGTGGAAAGTTATATTGCAATATTTTGGTTGATGATTTCTCGAGATTTACATGGGTTTTCTTCTTAGCTAAGAAAAATGAAACTTTTGATTTCTTTAAAAAATTTGCTAAGAGAGTTACAAATGAGAAATGAATTTCAATTTTGAAAATTAGAAGTGATAATGGATGAGAATTTAAAAATGAAAAGTTTTCCGAATTTTGTGATGAATACCTTTTCTTCTCCTCGAACCCCACAACAAAATAGGGTGGTTGGGAGGAATAATAGAAACTTACAAGAGATGGCTAGGACCATCCTTTGTAAAAATAATTTGCCCAAGTATTTTTTAATCGAAGCCATAAATACCTCTTGTTATGTACTTAATCGTGTCCTATTAAGATCTAAAATCAAGAAAACACCTTTTGAGATTTGGAATGATAAAATCCCAAGTGTGGGTTCGTATTTTTTGGATGTAAATATTTTATCTTAAACACTAAGGAGCATCTAGAAAAATTTGATTCTAAATCCGATGAAGGCATTTTCCTAGGTTACTCCAATAGTTCTAAGGCATATAGAGTTTATAATCGTAGAACTATGATTGTTGAAAAAATCTATGCATGTTACTTTTGATGAAACTAATGATTCTTCTAGAAATGTTAAGATTGTGAATGTAGGTGAGGAACTTGAGGAATTAACATTTCATGACAAAGAAGTTGAAGATGAAAACAATAAGGAAACTCACCTAGAAGAACCTTCATCATCAACTCTACCTCAAGATGAATAAGGAGAAGAGGAAGCTCTTCCACGTCTCCCCAAAGGGTACCGGTTGATAAGAGATCATCCAATGGATCAAGTCATTGGAGAACCATCAACGGGAGTGGTAACGCGCTCTAAACTTAAGAATATTTGTCAATATATAGCATTTATATCTCAAGTAGAGCCAAAATATATTAAGGAAGCAATAGAAGATGAATTTTGGATAATAGCTATGCAAGAAGAGCTTAATCAATTTGTTAGGAATGAAGTATGGGACTTAGTACCTAGACCTAGTGGTCAAACCGTAATTGGAACTAAATGGGTATTTAGAAACAAGTTAGATGATGGAGGTTTAGTCATTAGAAACAAAGCTAGGTTAGTGGCCCAAGGGTATAATCAAGAAGAATGAATAGACTATAACGAAACTTATGCTCTCGTAGCTAGATTAGAGGAAATTCGCATGCTTTTGGCTTATGCTAGTTTTAAAAGTTTTAAACTTTTTCAAAGGGATGTTAAAAGTGTTTTTTTTAATGGTTTTATCGATGAAGAAGTTTATGTTGAACAACCCCCTGGATTTAAAAGTTTTGAGTTTCCAAGTTATGTCTTTAAACTTAAAAATGCTTTGTATGGATTAAAACAAGCCCTTAGGGCTTAGTATGAAAGGTTTTCCACATTTTTGATTGATCAAGGTTTTAGCATTGCAAAAGCCGATGTTTCTCTTTTTATAAAAATTAATGAAAATTATATTTTACTCGTGCAAATTTATGTTGATGTTATAATATTTGGTGTTACTAATGAATTACTAGGTGAGTGGATTGCAAAGTGCATGCAAGAAGAGTTTGAGATGAGCATGATGGGAGAACTTTTCTTCATGCTTAGTCTCCAAATCAAGCAAACCAACAAAGGGATCTTCATAAATCAAGCTAAGTACATAAAGGAGCTCATCAAAATATTTGGAATGAATGAAGCCAAGATAGCTTCTACACCAATGAGCACATCCATTAAACTTGATAAAGATGAAGATGGTGTAAAAGTAGATGAAAAACGACGATGTATGATTGGTAGTCTTCTCTATTTAATCGCAAGTATACCCGATATCATGTTTAGTGTTTGTGCATGTGCTAGATTTTAATCTTGTCCTAAAATATCTCACTTAAGTGCAGTCAAACGCATATTGAGATATTTGAAAGGCACGATTAACTTAGGATTATGGTATCCATGTAATGCATCTTTCGATTTAATTGGTTTTTCGGATGCCGATTTTGTCGGGTGTAAAGTGGATAGAAAAAATACTAGTGGGTGTTGTCAATTCCTAGGAATGAGTCTTGTTTCTTGGTTTTCAAAGAAACAAAACTCGATTTCACTTTCAACTACCGAAGCGGAATACATCGCAGCGGCTAGTTGTTTCACAAGTCCTTTGGATGAAACAAACTCTTTTAGATTATGGACATACATTGTGATAATACTAGAGCAATCAATTTAACAAAAAATCCAATTTTACACTCTAGGACCAAGCACATTGATCTAAGGCACCACTTTCTTAGGGATAATGTAGCTAAGGGAAATATATCAGTGGAATTTGTATCCACCGACAAGCAACTTACGGATATATTCACAAAATCCTTAAGTGAAGAAAGCTTTACCAACTTAAGAATGCAATTAGGGATTTGTGCTTTTCCAAATGTTTGAAAATTCAAAATTTACATGTCTTTTGAAAAATTGCATATAATGAAGTATCATCACACTTATGTATTGCCTTGTAATGGGGCCTTGCGACTTATCGATGTTTGCCTTCTATAGGCTTACATTGACAGGAAGGACTATAGTGGTAGATGTTACTCGATTTTATGGTTTTCTTGGTCGAACTCATTCATAGTACCTTAGTTCTTGCCCTTTTTGATTGATGTTAAAAGGGGGAGAAAAAGTAAGGTCACATATGTTTTATGATGCATATAGATAGGGGGAGTTATAAGCATGATATGCATATTGATAGGGGGAGCATATGTTAAGTTGCAAAATAAGTTGTGCATGCCTAACCCAAACTCACAAATGATACTTAGAGTCTCTTTTTATATAGAATTTCATATTGTGTTTGTCATCATCAAAAAGGGGGAGATTGTTGGCCCAAGGGTTCGCCCGAGGCTTCGATCTCTATTTTGATGATAACAAACATGTATTTAGTATATGTGTGAAGTTTTAAGTTCAGGTTGAAATTACGATACGCGCACGAACTTCGCTCGGAGAAACACAAAAATCATCAAAAAGGCTCGGATGTAGATTAAGTAGAGTTCATAGATCATCAAGTAGATTCTATGTAATATATCCCTAGGATCTCATCCCAAGCCTATTTGTAAAGTTATCCAAGTCAAAACTTGGTAACGAAACCCATGAAAAAAGCATGTAACAAAACAAATGTAAAAAATAGCCTCAGCCTAGGTTCGATCGACCGAACGAGGCAAAATATTGGCAGTATCCAATTCAGTCGATCGATCAGTCGACCGAACCAAGCCAAAAACTGGCAGTGGCCAATTCGGTCAACCAGATGGTCAATCGGACAATAGCAGAAATTGGCAGTAGCCATTTCAGTCGATCGAATGGTCGACTGAATATGGTTGAGAAAGGGTAGAAGCCCAGCGATCGTTGTGCGGTCTCGATCGGTCGGTCGACCGACGATCGACCGACAAGCCACCGATTGGCATCCAACGGTTAGAAAAATGCTCATTCGAGAGCTGTGTCAAGTGAGGGGTTATAAATACCCCTCACTAACCTCTCTTACTCCTTCTTAATGATCATTAGTGCACTTCAAAGAGAGATTTAAGCCCTCAAAGATTGATTTGTGCTCGCTTGCCTCATCGATTGCTTCATCCTCTTCAAGTGATCTTCTCGTCTCAACTCCGGCAACGATTCGAGCTCACCATCTTGAAGAGTTGGAGACTTGGAAGGCTTTGGGAGGATCTTACACTCTTGGTTTCATTTTTAGCTCCTTCTTGTCATTCTTCATTGTTCTTAAATTGTAATCGTTACTATTAGCTTGCTTTGTGTGCTAGTGTAAACACTTAGGATTTCCTTTATAGAATTGTGTTTTGCCTAGGTGAATAGGTTTGAGGAGTTCTCAAAGGGTTGAGAACTAATTCCTCGGTTGTATTCAAAGGGAAACACAAAGTCTATAAAGGATTTGGTTAGAAATCCTTGGTGTGGAGCCAAGGTAGTGGAGTAGGCGGTTGGCCGAACCATTATAACTATTTGTCTTTACATTGTTTGTTTCATTGTGCTCGTTGCCTAATTATTACTTGTCAAGCATCTTAACTTAATTGTGTGATCAATTTGGTTGCATTAAAAATCAAACTAGAAAGAAATCAAGTAGAAGGTAAAAGTCACCCAACACTATTTAACCCCCCCCCCCCATTCGAACTTGTAAGAATTTGATATGAACTTTGGGATTTATGTTGTTAAAGACTTTGATATGAACTCGTTGTTAGACTTTTATGAACTTGTTTATGTGAATTTGTTGTTAAGGACTTCTTTTATGTTTATGTGCATGTCCTTTTTTTTAATTCAAAATGTTACTTTAATGTTTACTCAAAGAGTAATCTTTGAGTATTCACTCAACATCGCCAACGGGCAGAAATAGGCCCGTTGACAAGCCCTTTGTTTGGGGGGTTATAAATACCCATCCCAAACTCTCTCCCAAGTCGTTAATGATGCTTCTAAGCCTCAAAGAGTAATCTTTAGCATCTTCTTTGCTATCTCTTGATTAAATCCATTTAACCTAGCTCTTGATATGTCAATCTCAAGTGTTCTTCATTGGAGGGCTCATCATGGGTGCTAGGTTCAAGAAGAAGAGGTGCTTTCATTGTGATAAGTTATCTTCACCTTCTTCTTGTATTAGATTTGTTTTTTATTTATTTTTACCTTAATTTACTTGAGCTTGTAAGAAGACCTAGTGTTGGGTCTTGTGATTAAATGGTATCCTTAGCTAAGAAGGTATAAATCCGCTTCTGTAAACTAAGTTAGGAGTAAGTCTTAGGAATTGAGGTAGGAAAGCTCACTCGATAGGAAGGCGGTATACTTCCGGGTGTGGAAGTTCCTTCGAGGTGAGTGTTGTGTCTTTCCGGTGTAAAGTCCTCGATTGTAAACTACTCGTAATTTAGGGGTTTTTGGTTGCCTGCAATTGGACTTGCAGGCAATTGGTTTACAACATTTATAACCCCTAAATTATTTGGTTGGCTGCAATTGCTTCAATTGCAGCATTTTGATTTTACAGCCTACAAATGCAAGCTGCAAAATGGGCTGCAGGCCCAAAAACCCGCATCACTCACCCCCGAGCTGCGACTCTCGCCCCTGAGCTACGACTTCGCCCTCGAGCTACGACTCTCGCCCCCGAGCCCTCGCTAAGAGTCGAAGCTTCAAGTCTTAGCTGAAGCTTCAAGTCGCACTCCCGAACCTCCCTGTACTCCCCTGACGCACTCAAGTAAGATCCCTGATTGTGTTCCGTTGTTGATTTCTGGGTATATATGTTGTTGATTTCTGGGTATATTTGTACTCCCTCGACACACTTAGGTAAGCTCCCAAGACAAGCCATAATTTTTACTCTCCCATGGCTTTATAGCAAGTACGATTCACTTGTTACAGGATTTGGTAAGTAGATAATCTTTTGTTGGCTTTAGGTTTTCAACCTTAGCCTTAATCTTGGTTTTGATGCTTTTGATGATAACAAACATGGAACTAAAGATTTCATTGAGAATATGTTTCAGTTTTTATATCGACTAGCATTCGATGTCCTCGATCAGAAAAATTGGAGAAATCGGAAATCGGAAGGACATTGATCGTCGTGCTCGGGTTAATCACGAAAGTTTCTCGAAGATCGACGAGTGCACCAAAGTCGCTTGGACGAGTCCAAATACCAAGTCAAAAGCTCTCCAAGATTATGCTCGTTGAAAGCCGGAACCCAAAAATGAAGCGCGGAAGAAATAGGCTGAAGAAATAACATTCAGCCTAGGTTCGATCGACCGGTCGGTCGATCGACCGAAGGTAAAAAAGTAGCAGAGCTACTTCAGTCGACCGAGCGGTCGACCGATGGAAGCCCAAAATGGACAGTAGCTCGAGCGGTCGACCCGTCGATCGATCGACCTGCTGATACCCACGACGCAAGATCGCATCGGTCGACCGGCGGGTCGACCGAATGGCGAAAGAAACTGGTCGAGGCTGGCGGTCGACCAATCGGTCAACTGACCTGCATATGAGCTGCAACGCAATACCGCGTCGGTCGACCGACGAATTGACCGAAGATCGCGGATCGCGCGATCTGCGTCTGGTGGTCGACCCGTCGGTCGACCGACCACAGGGAAAGTTTCAATGGTCGAATGACCGGTCGACCGATGCTTCGACCGACGCTTCGACCGGCGGTCTGTAACAGATAGTTTTCTATCCGTTGAATAGTCGTTTCTTCACGATGGTATAAATATACTCTCATATGATTCTTTTAAACTTCTTCTCCTACTCTAACAGAATTTATTGAGCATTTAAAAGGAGATTAAAGACTTCCAAAAGATCGATTAAGTGGCGCTCTGTTCTTCATCAAGTTCTTCTTCAAGCGCAATCTGCTTCCCTCAACTCGGGCTTCAACTCAAGCTCTACTATTGGCGAGTTGGAGGTTTTGAAGGGCTAAAAAGAGTAGCTAATCTTGTATTTATCCTTTAGCTCTTTTCAATTGTAATTTTATTATTACTTGAACTATTTTTTATTTGTGTTTATAGAAGACCTGGTGTTAGTTCTTGATTGTGTGTGAAGTGGTATCCTTGGTGAAAAGGAGTAAAGTCACTTGTGTAAACTTAGCGCTTACTAGGATTAGTCTAGTTGTCCCTTAGATAGAGGTGGGAAAGAGCTCTCGATAGGAAGGCGGGATACTTCCGGGTGTAGAAGTGCCTTTGGTTGGAGAGCGAGTCTTTTCGTGGAAAAGTCCTCGTGTGTAAGGGAAACTAATTAATTTAGTAAAACTTAGTTTGGTTTGAAAATCCTAAGCGGGGTGCTTAGGTAATGGAGTAGGCATTGGGGCCGAACCACTATGTTTGCATTGATTTCTTATTTGCTTTAATTGCTAAATCATTTATTGCTTCAGCATATAAAATCATCGAATTGCAAATTGCCTAACTAATCAAGTAAACGATTAAAATTGGTATTTAGGCGAATAGTTTAGTAAACGCACTATTCAGCCCCCCCCCCCTCTAGTGTCGTCATTTCGCCTTCATCTTTCAATTGCACACCAATGGATTGCAAAGTGTGAGAAAAGATCACAAATAACAAGAATCCTCCGATCATGGTTTAGGAATAGGAATAAAAGCTTATTCCTAAGAGTGTTTTGGAATGACAAAATAGAGGAATTTGACAGTAACCTTATAAGAGAGCCAGCACGAATAGCAAAATAGATAGATGAATTCATGTGAAACATTTCAAAAATATCCCTATGGCTGATATGGAACTAGTTTTGGTGAGGTTTCAGAACTAGGATTCATTTCTGAGGTGGAATTGCCAACATTTGTAGCCTGAGATCAAGAGAAACCCAAGCTTAAGTCCTATGGAGTGGGTCAAGTTCCTTGTCTTTGTTGTGCTTGTCTTGTAAGTTTCTGAACTGCATATGTTGATGTGTTTAGCATTTTGTCTTAGCCTCTCCATGCAAGTAATAGGCAGCATACTATTTCATGTTACAATTGTCAGCTCTCTTGAAATGCCTAAAGCTGACATCTGGGTTGTAGCAGCTATTATATCTAGTCTCGCTGGTTATTGTGCTAAGATCTACTTTTCGTGAGTATACCTTATCACTCTATGAAAGACTGAATCAGATATAAATAAAGATCACAGTTAGTGATTAGATGTCATAATCTGGTAGTAAAGGAACCAACAATCACATCTTCATTAATGTATACTCACTCCCTTATGTTTCAGTAGTCGTAAGACATTGCCTCTGGATTTGCTACTAAATACCTATAGTCTTGCCTCTGGATTTTAGTTCTGAAATCTCACCAAAACTAGTTCCATATCAGCCATAGGGATATTTTTGAAATGTTTCACATGAATTCCTCTATCTATTTTGCTCTTCGTGCTGCCTCTCTTGTAAGGTTACTGTCAAATGTCATCCTCTATCTATTCCTAATAGTGTTTTGAAATGTCATGCTTACCCATCTTTTCAATTTTTCTGGGACAAGCAAAAGATTCCAAGTGACTGAGTCAATTTGAACTATAACATGTAAGTCAAATGGAAAGGTATATCATTTCTACTTTGTAGGTTTTGAGCTTGTCTTTTTTTTTAATTTCTCTTTCTCGTTCTTTTTAGAAGAAAGATCAACCTGCTTCATGCACAAGATCAAATCATCAACTCATACTAAGTGAGCAAAAATAATTGCTTCAAACTTCACGATTTTAAGTTAGATGAACACATCAATGATTGATAAATGATCATATACGTAACTTTCTCTTACCACACTTTTGAATCTTTAATCAATGTGGTCTAGTCTGATTCTGACCGTCTGAACACCCCACAATAAAAGAGAAACCAAAACCAAGTCTTTGTCAATTTTGTTGGTTCAATTGTTAGAATTCTCAAAAAAAATTTAATGAGAAACATCATATCTAGATTCTCCAAAGTAGGACTTGGAGATACTTTAAATGTGGACCTTCTCCTCTTCCATGAGAAAGGCAAGAAGAAGCTCATAAGCTGAGGTTTTAGCTCTTCAAGGAAAACAAGGTGATTGAAGAATAATTAAAGGTATGTGTTGTAGAAAGACCAAGCCAAAGGTGAATGGTAGGAAAGGATACCTCTCTTATAAATAGAAGCTCTATTTTCAACTTTGTAATTAGCTCTGACATATGAAATCAATTTCTATTTCGAATTCATCTTCCTCTTCCCATTTGTGAGTTCTTCGTTTTAGATTTGATCCTTCAGTCCTGGTAATATTTCTTAGGTTCATGGATATGTATTACTACTTAATATGTTGTGTTCTTTAAATTTGGTTTTTCTTATTATGTTGTCTGTCTTTGCGAATTGTTGCTTTGGTATCTACTATTATGTTAAAATAATAACCTGTCTACTATTTTGTTATATGTATATTTTGTTTAATATGAATGAGTGTTTAAAATGTCTATTTTGTTATTCATATGTCTCAGATATTTTTTGTTATTTTATTCCATTTGGTCTCATATTCTTTGTTATTTATGTTTAAGTATATCATGCTGATATCAGTATACTATTTTATTTTATTTTATTTATTAGATGACGAATGAAAAATCTTTACACTTGGATATTGTGAAGCTTGTGGGGTTGCTAGGACTATATGCATATTTGATATTACAACGATGCAAAAGAAGAAGGATTTCTAGGGATTCATATACTCCATGTATTCATAGAAACTTACAAAGACATGAATATCTATCGAGGTTATACTATGGTTCTGATACTAGCAGCATTAGCTTGATATGAATGAAGATAGTTATATTTTTCAAGTTATGTGATTGCTTAAGAGAAAGAAATTTATTGCATGACACTCTTAATGTTACATTAAAGGAACAAGTAGCAATGTTTTTGCATACCGTCGGACATAATGTAAGAAATAGGGTGGTGGGACATAATTTTATGCGTTCTGGAGAGACAGTTAGTCGATATTTCAATGAAGTACTACGTGCTATTGGCGAACTTCATCTGGAGCTCATTAGGCACCCTTCACTCAATACCCATTCTCAAATCACATCGAGTAGTAGATTCATGCCATACTTTAAGGTGAACAAATTAGTCAAATTGTTTTTTTTAGTTTTATAATTAAATGAAACTATATATAGTTACTGGTGTTTTGTGTTTAACATGTAGGATTGTATTGGTGCTTTAGATGGCACTCATGTTCATGCTTCTGTACCAATAGAACATGTAGCGGCCTTTAGAGGGAGAAAGCCTTACCCGACTCAAAATGTACTTGTCGTTGTTGACTTTGATTTGAAATTTACATATGTTCTTGCTGGGTGGGAAGGATCTGCACGTGATGCTCTCATATTACGAGATGCATTAGAAAGACCACATGGTTTGCGTGTTCCTGAAGGTAAATAGTTACGTTTTTATATAATACATTCAAATAATTACATATATTTTTACTTTTAATATAGGAAAATTTTATTTGGTGGATGCGGGATATGCCACTCGACCAGGCTTTATTGCACCATATTGTGGTGTAAAATATCACCTTAAAGAATGGTCCTCCTGTAGTCCTTCAAATGTCAAGGAATTGTTCAACTTTCGACATTCTTCTCTTCAAACTTCTATCGAGCGTGCATTTGGTTCACTAAAAAATCGCTTCAAGATTCTTACGTCAAGGCTTTTCTTTCCATATCCAACCCAAGTGGACCTTGTCATCGCTTGTTGTATTTTGCATAATTGGATTATGTCAAATGGTGGCGATGATTTGGTCCCCAATGAAGAACAATGGATTGCAAATAATATCATTATAAGTACGAGCCAACGTGTACAACGTGAAGAATCTAGAGAGTGGATGGCAATACGAGATAATATTGCAACTCAAATGTGGGATGATCATATTCTATAAGTTTAGTTAGTTGTTAGATTTACTTTGATTTGTTCATTTGAAATGATTACTACCATTTAAGTTTAGTTAGTTGTTAGTATTTGGAATGATATCTATTTGTTTGAAATGAAACTACTAAATATGTAATTGGAATCATTTGAAATGATATCTACTTTTTTTTCCATTTGAAATGATATCTACTTGTTTGTTCATTTGAAATGATTTGTTTACTTTCTCTACTTATTTGGAATCATTGGAATGATTACTAATAATTGTGTTGTTTTTTTTATTTATTATTCAATCAAATTAATCAATGGAAAATAGTCAAAGCAATCAAGCTTGTAGTTCCCATGGTAAAAAGGCATACAATTTTAAGTAGAAATCAACAGAATCTGCAGTATTGTTGGATTATTTGGTAGAGCAAGTACAATCAGGAGATCGATTTGAAAAATGTTTCAAAGACTCATAAATATCTAAAGTTGTGAAGACCCTTAATGAGAAGGTGGGCATTCAAATTACAGACAATAATGTCTACAATCATTTACGAGGATGGAGGAACAAATGGTCGCAAATTGTTAAGTTGAAAGAGAAGAGCGGAATGAGTTGGGATGAAAATGAAAAAAGGATAGTCATGGGTAGAGATGAGTATCTCAGCTATATAAAGGTAAGTTATGTTATATTGTTATATTTATGAGATGTTATATTATTTTAGTTATTTACTAATAAAATTTTGTGTATTTTTGTTGAAACAGAATGATCATCCTAAAGATGTTGCATTAATCAACAAGCCTATTGATTTCCACGATCAAATGTCTAACATCTTTGGAGGGTCTCTAGCAACAGGAAGATGGAGCAAAGATGATAATAATAGTTTGGGAGCGTCGGAATCTGAAGATAATGTTGAATTTGCAAATCCTGAAGTTAATGTCCATACTAATGATGTTTCAATTGATGCAATTCATGCACAAGCGCATTCAACTCAAGGAGCTTCTTCGAGTTCGGGAAAAACAAAAAAGAAATCATCAAAGCGACATAGGGAAAATGAAGACGATATTATGATGATGGTAGCAAATAACATTAAGGAGCTTGCTGTGGCGATTAAAGAATACAATGAGCCAGAGATTTCCAAAGATGGGTTGTATGAAGCTATTATGTCAATATCTGGATTTGATGAGAGTCAGCTTTGTCGTGCCTATCGTATGTTTGCCTGTTCATCAGCAAGAGAGGTGAGAGCTTTCATGGTTGCATATACTCATCACCGTTACTTCTGGATTCATGACAAGTTAAACATGTGACTTTGATATGAACTTGTCATCTTTAAAAAACTTTGATATGAACTTCTAAGACTTTGATATGTGACGTACTTTAATATGAACTTGTAAGAATTTGATATGAACTTTGGGATTTATGTTGTTAAAGACTTTGATATGAACTCGTTGTTAGACTTTTATGAACTTGTTTATGTGAATTTGTTGTTAAGGACTTCTTTTATGTTTATGTGCATGTCCTTTTTTTTAATTCAAAATGTTACTTTAATGTTTAGATGTAGTCCTTTGTAGGTCATGTTTTTAATATTAATTTATTATTTTTCAAAATATTAATGTAAGTTGCAATTTCTATTTGCGGCCAACCAAACGCCCACAAATAAAAGTTGTAGCTCTACTTGTGGGCAACCAAACTCTAGGCTATAAAATTTATTTGCGGGCATTTGTTTTTGCATGCAAATAGATTTTGCAGCGTTTGCACTTGCGGATAACCAAACGCCCCCTTAGTGGATTTAGGTGTGAAATCCTAAGCGCGGTGCTTAGGTAGTGGAGTAGGCATTTGGGCCGAACCACTATAAATCTTTATGTTAGCATTGATATTTTGTTTGTGTTAATCATTAATCGATTTCGCATTTAATCATTCAATTGTGAATTGCCTAAGCAATTGATAAATGATTAAAATCGAAGTTAGGCAAATTGATTTAGTTAACACACTATTCACCCCCTCCCCCCCCCCCTCTAGTGTCGCCATTTCACCAACATTTGGTATCAGAGCAGGTCATAAATTAAGATTTCCCTGTCTCCTCTACATCCAATCTCGATCTGAAAAATGTCACTAAAGTTAGTAGCGTCTATACCACCTAGGTTTGATGAGTCAAACTTTGGTCTTTGAAAAGAAAGAATGTAGGTAAAGTGCATGTAGGTGGTATATTTCTAATAAAGTGCATGTGTACTTTGGTCTTTGGAAAGGAAGAACGTACACATGCACTTTATTAAAAACTACGATTACATGCTTCACTTGATACAATTTAGGGATACCTTACAAATTAGGGTTGTCAAGGAACTCCTTCCTTGCACATTCGTTCCTATAGGAAACAACTTTCTTATCTTGTCCGTAAACGAGATCCGTGATCGAGTTGCAGCATGTCCAAGCTAGTAGACATATAGGGCCGCATTCGGACTTTATCTCATAAGGTCCGTTACGAGGTTAGTCTATTGTGTGTGACCTATTGGGCCCTACACTAAGCCAGTAGTGAGTTGTGCATAATGGAGAGTCGGATTCGATAAAATGACTTATATTCGAATCTTACAAGCCACCACTAAACCCCTTTACTGTGGTCATGAGAGACTCCACTCACAAGTCAAGATTGACGTCTAGCAACGTGTCATGACTACCCTGATAGTGTGAGGTTCAATCTACAGGGATCGAATGCCCTTCGATGATTAGTTACTGTGCAACTAAGTCCCTTAGTTATAATATCCTGGATACGTCTACGGTAGGGAGAAAGTGTCAAACCCTAATACCGATTCATATATATTCTGCCTGCCAAGTCATCGTCTCAATAATGTCATATCAGAAAACCTTTTTCCGACATTCATATCAACTATGGCCATAGGGGCATTATCTCCGAGATTCCTGAGTCGACACTTGCAGGGACACATAGGGGCATTATCTCCTCTTACTATGAGTAACTGATTCCATATTGGTTGCTCACATACTTTCATGGGTGCTTTCCCATGTCCAGAGGTATCCAGCACATGACACTGAAGTCCACGTAAGGATAAGTCCAAAGCAATGGGTCCACACTCTCAAGGTAACCATGACAACCTCAGGTCCAAGGACTATTTGCACCTACTATCACCTGAGGAACATCCTATCAACATTCATATAAGGATTCCATTCTGTGTTCCTCGTGTAGGTCCATTCAGTAAACTCATTCCCTAATGAGCACCTGCACTGGCACATTAAATGATGACTCATAGGTAACTGTGAGATCAACTACCCCTTATCGTATAAGGCATGTACCAAGTGCACCAGTCTATCCGGAATCACCAATCTTATAATTGGTGATCCTACAACTGGGAACATTTAGAATAGGGGCATCTGGATTTCAAGTCTCACTGGCATGATCTGATCATGGCCTTGGAATCAATTGCTCGGGTCCATGAGGTTCATCACAATCTAATATATACAAAATATAGATGCAACATATGATGAAAAGTTACCTCATATTATTCATTAATCAAATATAGTTCCCTACACATCAAAGTGTGATTGGCTCAAGGGCATTATTTCTTTCACAGACCCTCTGATCTAGGATGGTCAACTAGCCCCGGTGCCCCCTAGTTAGGAGAGGCCCTACAACCAATGTCACTCTAGGGTCGATCGTCAGTGTGGCTCTCTGACGAGATTCCCAGTCCAATATCATACTCGCCGAGTCGAGCACTAACTTAACATGCTAGCGCGCTTCTCGGTCTGGCCATCTATCAATCACAAGCACAACCACAAGAAAAGTAGATATACATGTGTACGCACATGAGAGCCCCTATCTTGGCCATGCACCCTACCACCCCAAACCAAGTGAAATCAACTTTAGGTGTGTTCATCAAGCAAAAAAAGTAATAAGCTATCCAATGTATAAAATTTGAGCAACAAAAAGATTAGTAGCAAGCTAAAAATTTTAGCATATATATATATATGTTCCTGACTAAGGATCGGAGTAGTTCAGTCCATTTTGGTGTCTATATATATATATATATTTGTTCCTAACTGAGGATCGGAGTAGTTCGGTCCATTTTGGTGTCTCTCGTGGTCGGGTGCAACTCCGACGGGGGGGTTGCAAAAGGCACTCCGCTGCTCAAGTTAGTAGGTCTCCAAGGTGGATGTAATGAAATTGGAACTTAGGTTATCTAAGGTGTGTCGTGTTTGTATTTATTGCACGTGGAGGTGATATTGCTCAAAATGGGTCAAGACTGATCCTAGAGGAAACAAGCTTGTAATGGCGTATCCCTCGTGATAAAGGAGGACGTAGATGTCCTTGTTTGGCCGGTTGGAGCCACTCAATCTGGCTTGAGCTGGGTTCAGGAGTAGGGTATTGTTGGGTCTAATCCGATCGGACCCAATAGTAATAGTCCAGTCCATAGCCCCCGAGCTCCATCACTGCATGCCGAGCTCTAAGTAGAGTTGGCTCATGACTTCGGTTTTCTTGCGGCTTTGAGGAATCTCTGGAAGTGTTTTTGCTAACCTGTATCAAGTTATCGTCGAGCTGTGTCAAGCTACCGTAAAGGCCGAGCTGTATTGTAAAGGCCGAGCTGACCTATGGGTTGGTGCATGGCGACCTTGTCTTCGACTTGAGGTGAGTCATATCGGTGTATCTTTGTCGTGTCGTTTGTGTCTCCTCGGATTCTGCGCCTATCATGGTGGCTTAATGGCGAAGGTCTCCTTCTTCCATGGTGGCTTCTGATTTGTGCTTGTATTTTTATTTCGAGAGAGTAATCATGGGGGAGAAAGCATCCACACGTTCCTTGTTGTTTTCTAGGAAACTATCGTTTCGGCGGGGTTGGACGACCGGGATTTATTCATGGAGTGATCGTTGGCTGTTTGATGAGGGGTTTACCGCTTGTGTGCCTATGAAATGATTTCTTCTTCTCCTTTTCTGAACATTCTTTGCAGTTCTGGTGCTCGAGTGCATTGGTGGTTTCCGTTAGTGTTTCTTTCGTTGATTTCTTGAGCGGATCTTTTGGCTTTTTGCCCTTTGTGTTTACATCGGCTTGTCTTCACTTGTGTTGATGGCGAGAAGAAACGTTGTGATCGGGTATGAGGTAGGGTGAAATTTTCTTGTTACAACAATGAGGATTTTTATGACTACCTCCCCTGTTCTTCTAGGAATAGGATTTTCTATCGCGGGGAGTTCGAATCTATCTTCATGTAGAGGGTCTTGTTTGCGGAGCTTGTAGTTCGACTACCCTTCACCAATTTCGAGCTTGGGGTATTAAATCAGGTGAATGTATCCCCTTTATAGCTACACCCTAATAGTTGGGCGGTCGTTCGTAGTTTTGAGATTCTGATGTAGTGTCTCGGGCTTAAGCCATGTTTTTATGTATTTTTTTCCTTGTTTCAAATAAAAAGATCACAAAATGAGGTTTTGGTGTCTCCCAGTAGTGTCTAAAGGAAGAAACTCTTCAATTCGCTCAGGAGTTCTCACAAGAACTTTAAAGAGTGTTTTTTCAAGGTGAAGTCGAAGCCGTCTTTATGCATGTTTTATCTAGATCCTGACTCCCAAATGGAGATGTTTCCTTTGTCCTTCTAAGCCCTTATGTTGTAAGAAAATGTTGAAGCGAGACCTGGAGGGGCCGCCGATTTCTGCCTATATAGGTAGGTGTTCGCGAGTGTTCTTAAGGTATTCTTCGTTCTTCTAATTTGCTTAATAAGGGCCCTTTTCTTAATGCATGCAAAATGTCTTCTTTGTTGGACGAGACAATTTTTCGTGGCTATCTTAGAAGTAGGAGGGAGAGTATTCCCACGGCTGGCAGAGGGAAGGATTTGTTGGTAGACGGTTCCCATTTGGGGCTTAGCCAGTTGGCGTCGTTGCCTGCTCCAGAGTCTCTATTGCTGGATGTGAGGGATTCGGGCCCCAACCTTTGGGGACGATTGTATTGTCTAGCATCTCTGATATACCCCCTCTGGTCTCGCCTTTGGGGTTTATGGAGTGGGACAGAAGTCCAAGCATCAGCGGGGTTTGCTTTTTCACGAAGATATCACCTCGGAGGATGATGAAACCTCAGCACCGGGTATGGTGGCCATGGGAGGTTCCCCAGTGTCGACTCAGCAGCTGGTCATGGTCCTCTATGAGGGCGGTTTCTTTTCGTCCAAGGGAGCGAGTAGGTTCACCGGAGGAGGTAGACATGTGGGCTTAGCTGTTGACCTTGATAGGCGGGCTGAGGGAGTCTGTGTCAGAGGAATCTAGAGCTCAGGTCTAGGAGATTGAGCTGTTGAAGCTTGAGTTAGCTGAGGTCAGGAGGGCGAAGATTTGCGAGGTTGAACATTTGAGTGTTGTTGTTGCCGAGTCAGCCGCTCAGTTGAAGAAAGTGGAGGATGGATCCAGGAAGGATCTGGAAAGACTTTGTTGTGATCTTGAGATGGCGGTAGCAAAAAATTCCTGTATGCGGGCCGAGATCGAGGGATGCAAGAGGGTGGCACGGGACTCCGAGATCGAGGTGAATCGTTGGCGACACGGTGCTCTGTCCTTGTATATGGACAGTTTCAACAGGGTGATTGAGCAGGCTCAATTTTTTGCTCCTGAGGCTAACTTTTTTGGAGCCGATTTCCTTAAGAAGGTTCGAACGACGCTTTGGTAAATCCTGAGGTTGAGGGGGAGATTTTCGGGGAGGAGTTATCGGCTACTGCTCCCAATCAATGTTTTGCTTCTCCAATGGATGAGGATGTTTCAGAAGGGGAGCTCCCATTGCGCCGGCTAAGGCCGATGTGTCTTCTCCCTCATAGTTGTGTTTCGAATGACATGTATGCGAGCTATTCAGTTGTTTGTAATGAATTATTTCCTTTTAAGGGCTATTGAAGTGTTTGACAATCACCCCTTTGTGGATTTATTTTATGCCTTCGGGCGTTTATGCCCATTACTTGTTGTGGTTACAATCTGCATTCCTTTGTAGTTGGTTTCTTTCTGTGCGGTGTTTGTCTGAGGTTAGGCTCCACGTGGTGTGCTCCGAACTTACTCTTTGAGTGGTGCCGGTAAGGTTGGGTGAGGGCTTCGAGGCCAAAAGTAGAGGCTTTGGGGCCGAGAGGCGACCAAAGGGGTCAAGCCGAGCCTATCAAGGTGCACAAGGTAAGGCCACACGAGGTTGAGCCAGGCTAGTGAGAACTAAGTCATGGTCGTGTAAGGGTTCTTAGTAGCAGCTCTGGGGCCGAGGACCGCGCTCGGAGGATCTAGCCAAGCTCTCCGAGGAGCGTAAAGCAGGACCGTGCAAGGGGTTATTTACAGGCTCTAAGGCCGAAAGTAGTGACCATTGTAGGGTGACTTTGACCCTGTAGAGTGGGTCGATGTTGTAGGTGGCTGGGAGCACGACTGCATTTATTTTAGCTTTAGAGATAGTGGTCATGCGCTAGCCATATTGGGGTCACTTGGGGCACCGACCCCTTATGTTACTGGTGAGCAACCCTTCATATCCAGGATGCGAGATCAGAGCATGATAGCAGCCTTGGAGTTAGAGCTCGCACATCAAAGACAAATGATGGAGAACATGCAGGCGCTCCTATCGCAAATTGCGGCTCACTCCAACATTCAAATACCTTCAATGCTTGAGCCGTCCTCCTCGATCCAGCCGGCACCACTCCCAACCCATCCGCTCCAAACGCTGCCGCTTGAGCCTCCACAGCCTCCACCGCAACTGTGATATTTTTTGTAGTGTATTTTGATTACATTTGATACTTGATATACTTGATACTTGATATGGTTGATTGCATTTGATATTAGGTATACTTGATACTTGATTTTTTTTGTATAGTTTAGTTTTGATACTTGATGGTCTCCATTTCAGGCTTGCTTCTTGTATTTGATTATATTTGTCATTATATATAATATTTGTGTATAAATTGATTCATATACCTCTACTAGAAGCAGATTTCAGTGGTCCAATTTTCACTTGGACAAACAAGAGAAAGGATGCAGAAATGATATCAGCCAGGTTAGATAGGGTACTATACAAACCTCAATGAATAGACATGGAATATGAAATTAATGTTGAGCGTCTAGGAATGGTAGGGTCTGATCATAGACCTTTATTAGTCAAGTGTGAATACAGTAAAATGAAAATGAGAAGAAGGAGAAGGAAGGAATTTATGTTTGAACAATTCTGGTTGGAATATCCAAACTTCAAAACTGTGGTGAGTGAATACTAGAATGAGTATAGTGGGAATGATAAATCCATGATGGAGAATTTGGAGAACTTAAAGAAAGTTCTAGGAAAATGAAACAAGGAATGTGTTGGAAATTTTGAAAGAAACCTAAAGGATGCTAATAGAAACTTGAGAATGCTAGAATGTAAAAAAGGAAAATGAGAACTTATCAGAAGATGATTTGTTGTGTATGAGAAGTTTATCCAACATAATTTTGGCTTTAAGCAAATCAAAATCAAATGATGGTCAAAATCAAGAAAGAAATGGATTGAAGGGGGTCACAAATACTCAAAATATTTTCACGATTCAAAAGTTTTAAGAAGAAAAAGAAATATGATAGAAATGTTAGAGGTGGAGGGAAGACAAATTTCAGATGATAAAGAAATTGTAAATGCTTTTGCTGACTGGTACAAAAGGTTGTGGAGACAGGAAGAAGGGACCTTAAAATTAGACCTAGTTGACAAACTGAACTGGGCTAGTATAAGCAGCGAAGAAGCTAGAGAAATGGATTGAAGTTTCAGTCTAGATGAAATTAAAAAACCTGCAGACAATTTAGAAAAAGGAAAAAGCTCAGGAAGAAATGGATTTGTCCTTGAATTTTACTTGCATAATTGGAAAGTTATCAAGGATAAATTAAAGACTGAGTTGGATGGATTGTTTAGAGTTGTTATTGTTCCTAAAGGGTGG
The DNA here is from genome assembly GCA_034359265.1 of Canna indica. Lineage (NCBI taxonomy): Eukaryota > Viridiplantae > Streptophyta > Magnoliopsida > Zingiberales > Cannaceae > Canna > Canna indica. Next base: position 23,114,976 of record CP136892.1, read on the forward strand.
AATGACACTCTACTAGTCATGATACCAAAAAAGGAAAAACCCAACGAAATAATGGATTTTTGGCCTATTGCAATGTGTAATACTCTATACAAGATATTGACAAAAGTGCTTGTAAATAAAATCAGACCAGTTCTGGATAAAATAGTAAGTCATGTTCAATCGACTTTTGTACCGAATAGGCAAATACAAGATAATATTTTTGTGTGGATGAGGTGATTAATTCAATAATGCGGTTCAAAAGCAAAGCAGGATTTTATTATGTTGAAGATGGACTTGCAAAAAGTTTATGATAGAGTCTCTTGGAAGGCTTTGTATGCAATGATAAACAATATGAACTTTCCCCAAAAAATTATAATGTGGATAAAAGGGTGTATTAAAACTGCAAGACTTTTTTGTAAGACAAAAGGAGTGTTTTCGAAGGAGTTTGTTGGGCACAAGGAAATCATATAGGGTGATCTTACGTCATCCTATCTGTTCATTATCTTAGAGGAGTTACTATCAACAATCATGAGGGATTATGTTGACAAGAAGAGAACCGACCCTTTATGTTGAATGAGTTTAAACTAGGTCATTTATGCTTTGCAGATGACTTGGTTTTCACGGTAAAAAGAAATTGGAAATCAATTAAAGAACTCAAGGAAGCTCTTTCTCTCTATTGCAATATGACTGGCCAAAGAATTAATGAAGACAAATCTCAAATATTTTTTCCAAGAGCATTAAGAGACGGACCTATGGGCAAAAAAATTATCATCACAAGCGAGGAAGGCAGTCCTTCTAAACTCAGTAATTTGCTTCATGCCAATGTACAATTTAATGGCTACCGGTTTAAAGGAGGAATAGTGAAAAGTATTACAAAGATGGCCAAAAAAAAAAGGGGCAAGCAGTGGAAAGAAGGGAGCCAACTTGATTAAATGGAAGGTTGTGATGGTAGCAAAGAGAATGTTGCCACTCTTAAATGGAAGTAGTAGCATCTGGAGTAGATTATATCTAGCTAAGTATGAGGAATTACATCCTTGGAAAAAATGGAGACGTAGTAAGCCAAAGTCTGATCAAGCAAGGCTGATTTCAAATTGTGTAAACAACTTAAAAGATGGACCGAGAACGAGCTTCATAAATGGAAGAGAGGTAAATATTTGGGATGATCCTTGGTTGGGAAACACTCCTTTGAGTAAGTGGCCTACCTATGTAAATATGAATGCTTTGGATTGTTTTGAAAAGGTGGTAAAGGTAAGAGAAGGAAGTGAGTGCAGAATGGTAGATATAAATGAATGTTTTGATAGCTGCTTGAAAGAGAGAATGGCAGTAATACAATTTGATTCAAAGGGCTATGGAGATAAATAGGTGTGGAATGAAAGCTTAGATGGAAACCTTTCTGTCAAGAGAGCTTATCATTTTTTGAAATCAAAGGAGTATCAAGTAAAAGAACTGTATTTCAATTGGAAAAAATGTGGTCCTTAAAAGTAGTTGAGAAGATAAACTGCTTGGGAAAAACTTCCTACTTCAAATTGGTTTCAAAACTTTATAGGAATGAAGGCAGATGATTGCTATATATATATGCAACAATGTCAAAGATGGGTGCATGAGTACTGGAAAAGAGTACAGGAATTAATAAATGTTAAATTTAAGAGTTATTAGACAAAAATGGCTCCAACTTTCGCGAATTTTTCAATTTTGACCAATTCTTTGATTGGTCTCAATTGTATATAAGAAGTCTAACATTGGTTCCAATAATGGCCCCCCGTCAGCTAGCCGTGATGTCGCCCGTTAACTTGCTGACGTGGTAATTCGGAAATAATTTCTAAATATCGCCACGTCAGAAGGGATCCACGTAGATTTAATGGTTATTAGACGAAAATGGCTTCAACTTTCGAGAATTTCTCAATTTTGACCAATCCTTTGATTAGTCTAAATTGTATATAATAAGTTTAACATTGGTTCCAATAATGGCCACATATATATATACCATCAAATATATATGTACCATCAAACACCACACTGATATATATTTACCATCAAACACTACACTGCACACTGGTATATACACCACACTACACTATACTGATATCAACAGTATCAAAAAGAAAAAGAACACTTCAATCTGATAACATCAAATACACCATCAAAAATACTGAAACATCATACTATATTAAAATATACACCATAAAAAATACAACACTATACTGAAACATCAAATACACCAGTTTTAAAAATACCATTAAATACTATCAAACACAATAGAAAAGTGAAGTATCTTTTAAAATTGATATATCATATTTATAACACCATAATATCAAACACCACACTGATATATCATATTGATAACATTATACTATAAAAAAATAAAGTATCTTTTGAAACTGGTATATCATACTGATAACACCAGTACAGTGTTGTGTTTTTTGATGGTATATTTTTTATGGTGTATGTTTCAGTATTTTTGATGGTGTATTTGGTGTTATCAGATTGAAGTATTTTTTTTTCTTTTTGATACTGCTGATATCAGTATAGTTTAGTGTAGTGCATATATCAGTATGCAGTGTGGTGTTTGAAGGTACATATATATCAATATGCAGTGTAGTATTTGATGGTACATATTTATGGGGTCATTATTGGAACCAATGTTAAATTTCTTAAATACAATTGAGACCAATCAAATAATTGGCTAAAATTGAGAAATTCATAAAAGTTGAGGCCATTTTCATCTAATAAGCCTTAAATCTATGTGGATCCCTTCTATCGTGGCGATATTTAAAAATTATTTCTGGATCGCCACGTCGGCAAGTTAACGAGCGACATCACGGCTAGCTGACGGGGGGTCATTATTGAAACCAATGTTAAACTTCTTATATACAATTGAGACCAATCAAAGAATTGACCAAAATTAAGGAATTCGCGAAAGTTTGAACCATTTTCGTCTAATAACCCTAAATTTAATTTCATTAGAGATTGGAAAGCAGATAAATGGCTCAACCACTAATTAGCTTAGCATGATAAGGCTCTTATCAGCCCGGCCATCCATCAATCACAAGCACAATCATAATGACGTGAAAACATGCATGTATGCTCACAAACAAGGCAACTCGGGTGGTTGGGGCATTCTGCCGAACACTCTGGGTGCACGTGTAGACACCCATCCCGACCCTCTCTCGGACCCCCAAACTCTCATCCACACACCACACCACCCCAAATCAAGTAAAACAAAACTTCAGATTTAATAACCTAGCAAAAATCAGTAACGGTTGGAAGATTTTTGAAATTCTAAAATTTTCAGTTTTTGCTGAAAATTTCAGCAAGTTAATCTCACTTCCCCAGTTTCGATAAATTCGCTTATGGTCAAACCTTTATAGCGACCAACTGTCAGAAACCTGATTCAAATGTCTAGATTCTAACACCCTATAACAGCAGCAACTTATGTTCGACTCAGTCATTAGCTCATGTAGGTCCAGCTTCACAAAAACCACGTCATGCTGAAATTTTCAGCAACATTTCAGGACCTTTTCACCTAAAATTTTCAAAATACTATAAACTCCTAAACCATGGGACCTTAGCACTAATTTGACATTACCATTTGGATATGGCAGTATCCATTTCAGCCTAGTAATTTCAGCTTTATAATTCAGCCTAAACTACATCAGCATGAGACCTTTAAATGCTCAAGTTATAAACCTTTTTATGGACAACGAAATTAAGCATACAAAACTAGAATTCATACATGTAACCATTAAGGAAAGTCCGCCCCAAAAATAGTCCAACTTACACCTTCAAAAATTTAAGCAACCCAAATTTAACAACTATAAAAATTTCAGTATTGATTCATACCAATAAAAATCAGAATTTAAACACCCTTTAGCAATGAAAAATTTAGCCACAAGAACCCTCAAAACAATCAAAATTTCAACAACTAAAACCATAGTTACTATGCCAATTTCTCTTATCATTCGTGCAAAAATCCACCAAACAAAATTAATATTCAGATCGCCAAGAAGAGAGCCATAATCGGCCCAAAAACTACCCTAAATCTGGGTTTATAGTTGAAATAATCATAGAGCAATTGCCCTGTGATTTGGGGTTCAACTCGTATCACAACATATCCGATGGAGATAAGTAAATCTGGAATTTCTTGTATAAGTTTTATCAACTAAATTTCAGCCATCATGTAAGCCTAAGGACAGTCCTAAAGGGGTCCTTATCACTACCTTGAACCAAGCGACACACCTAGGGAAACCCTTCTCCCTAAAACTATATCCGATCAAGGAATAAAAACCAAAAAAAAATCCAAAGAAAGAAAATTTCAAGCGTCCCCTTCTCTTCTATACAAGTTTCAACCAACACCATAGGGATTACTTCTTAGGATTTTTTTTTTAATCCAAACCACTCATCTTGAAACAAAGAATGGACGACGCTCGCGGAAGGAATCCCGATGACTTCTCACGATCTCGGTCTTTGTAATTCACTCCTCACTATTTGCTCCTCACCTTGGGAGTTGCACACCCAAAAAAAAACCCTCAAGTTACGAATGGATTCATCCCCCTTCTTATTTTTTATTTTATTTTATTTTTATTTAATTAATTACTGTTGACCTAAGGTTTTTAACATTGGTCTTAATCTCAGTTTTGATGATAAAAAATATGGAACTAATGATTTCATAGAGAAATATTTTTAAATTTTATATCGGTTTGCGTGCGACATCCCTAATCGAAAAAATTGGAGAAATTGACAAGGACGCTCGTCGACGCTCGGATTTCATCGAAAAGATAGAGTTTTGGTTTATGGTATCTAGATTATATGTATATCCTCTATTTGATGCATAAGAACCCAAAAACCGAAACTCGAATCCCGAAAACTTGAAAAATAGAAAAATCAAAAAACGGCCATGAAAATTTCAAAGTATAGGGGGTTCCTTGGAGGGCTACATAATTTAGATTTTTTTTTGACATCAAAAGTGCCGGTAATCATTCCTTAGGTAAAAATAAGTTAAAGACCTATTTTTAAGCAATTTTTAAAAACCTTTAACCTATCCATATTTGACCCGAGAGATTTTAAAATTTTTGATTTTCGTAAATTTGTACTATACCCCAAAATTTAGATTTTGATTCTTAAGAATTTTAATTTTTTAGGTACTTTTATTGAACCCAAATCGGGGTACTTCCTTATTAACATGTTTTAAAGTTAATTAACTTAAAAGGCTAGGAACCACCAAAACTGTTCAAAATTCTCAAAATGACTTCAACCAGTCAAATTGTCCAAAATTCTCATAATGCCCCCAATGGCTCTATTTTGAATTTTGATCTGTTGAGCTTGTTTGGAATCGAGCCTCTCTTGGTGTTTTCTCTATATAAACACCTCATCTACCTTCCATAAGTCTCTTAACACTTCATGAGACATTATTGATCACTCTTAATCTTCTTGAGTCATTTATTGATCATCGGTCAATCTTTGTGCAAAATCCTAGCTTTGAGCTTTTACCTTCTTGGTTGAGCCTTCAACCTTGAGTTTATCATCAAAGGCATCAAGCAAAAGCTAGGATCTTGTGTTAGAGCTAATTAAGTAGTTTATTGTTTTGATTATTGAATTGCTCCATTATTGTTGTATTTTCTTATTGTTTCTTGTTACATTATTTACTTGTGATTGTAAGAAGGTGTAGGTGACACATCTTGGTTTCACTTGTTGTAACTTTAGTGTTCCTTAGGTTTGAGATAGAGGCACTCTCTAGTGTGAGAGGTAAGATCTTAGTAGTCCCTCATTAGAAGGAAAGGAAAGTTAATACAAGTGTTTCTGAAATTCTTGATGATGAACCAAGGTAGTTGAGTAGGGAATGTTCTCGAACCACTATAAATATCTTGTTAGTATTGCTGATTTGCATGGATTGAATTGCTTACATTCTTGCTTATTTGATTTTTCATTGTAGAGCTAAACAAGTTTAGAGTAATAGTAAAAGTCGGGATAGAATCTACACTCATACTATTCATCCCCTCTAGTGTGTCTTAACATTTTTCATTTACTTAAGGCCAAATGACTAATTTGCCCCCACCTAAGTTGAACTTGACTTAAGTTAGCCCTCAAACTCAACTAACTCACATCCTAAACGGTTCCCGGACCAAACTCGAACCCCAAGTCAAAACCCTCCTAAATTAAGATAAATTTCTTATGTGTAAGGGCATACCTTCGTTCGCGCTCTTCGGCGATTCACTCGGCCCACTCTGACGTGCATCCCAGATTTCTCGCTGAAAATCAAATGAAATAAAATTAGTGCGGGCATTACCGGGTGGCTCCCCCCTTGCCCTATATAATATAGGAGGCATTGAGTCTTTAAGTTGCTTGTCTGAATTTCTAATGAGCTTCACTTTCTCGAGCCGACAACAATACACTTACTTTAATAGTGCATCCTCTGTCTATGAATGTTTTAAAGAGTCAAGTGAGGGGAGTTAGTTATGAGAAGTTTGGGTCCTCGATGAACAAGATTTTGAAAAAAAAATCCATTTTGGTTAAGAAAAACACAAATAATAATGAGTTCTCAATTGTTCTTTCATTTTTTCGTCGAAAAACTCTATCCAAAATTTGGCCTTCTTCAAGTAGATCATTGTTTCATTCTTTCTTATGTTTTTTTTGGCTTCTAAGAATTGAGATTCGAGGAAACATGCCAAGCTTAATCAAAGCCATAACCCCTTCGATCAGGATAGGGGATATGCCAATTATTCGAGCATCAAGTCACATAAGGTTTGTGACTAAGGAATTCTCTTTCATCCTACAAATGATCTAATATCATCAAAATAAGAAATTATTATTATTATCATTATTATTATTTGACCAAAATAAGAATAACTTTTCAAAATATCTGAAACATGAATCAAAATCTAATAGCACCAAAATATATTATTATATAATTACCTAAATATTAATTTTAGTAACATATTCTCAAAAAGTGAATTAATTATTAAAATATCAAACATTTACCTACTATATCTGGAAAATTACATCGTATATTTATATTAATACTATAATGTTTTATACACCTTAAATATTATGAATAACTTCATTTTATAAACGCATTAAAGAGGTAATTAACATTCTCATGCGCAATGCATAAGGTATGAAATTATTGACATTTGAAATTAAAATGTAGCCATATATGAAATTGAAATTGAAATTTAACAATTTACATTCTTACCGGTGGTGAGATAAAGCAAGGTGTCAGTCACTGACCTTTTTATTATAATTGCATTTATTTAAGATTTTTGGCTACATTTTTTGCAATTTGAATCAAATAATATATTTAAAAAAATCGAGTATTACTACTAATTTGTTGCCGAAGAAGGCCTTGAATGAGAATTAAAAATGTTATAAGTATATCGTGATTTATGCATTCAGAGTTTGTCTACTGGACTGGACTAGAATTATTGAATCCGATCGGATTAGACTCAGCAACGCCCCACAACCCAACTTGAGCCAACTCAAACGGCTCCGCCCGAGGGCTCCACTCGGTCAGACATGACATTCACGTCCTTTCTTATCATGAGGGATACGTCATTACAAGCCTGTCATCTTCGGGATCAGTCTTCACCCATTCTGAACAATATTTTCACGAGATTATCGGGCGTCGTCGTCACCTCCACCTATAATAAATACATACACGACAAGCCTCGGGTAACCTAAGTTCTACTTTTCATTATCTCCACCTTGGAGTCCCGCCAACTTGAGCGTCTGAGTGTCTTTTGCAGCTCCCCCCCCCCCTCACTCAGTCCCTCGTCAAAGTTGCACCTGGCCAGAAAAAACATCAAATCAAACTGGACTACTCCGATTCTCAGGTAAGAACACCTATCTTTTGGGTGATCTAAAACCAATAAAATATTTGATAATTGGTTGAGAAGAGAATTGAATGAGAATTAAAATATTAGAAAGAGTTGTTAGAAATAATATAAGGGTAAATTACATTGATCTCCCCTGAGGTTAGTGAAATTACACTGACCCCCCTCTCTATTTGTCCAAGTTACAATCAGTAATCTTTGAGTAATTTTTTTAGATGATATTTATGTAATATTTTACGAAACTCATGAGAGGTTTGTGTAATCTTATTTCGTAATAGGGGAGGTTTGTGTAATCTTTTACAAAACTCAGGAGGATTATAAGATAAAATTACAAATAGAGGAGAGGTCAGTGTAATTTCACTAAACCTCAGGGGAGGTCAGTGTAATTTACCCTTAAATATATATTAAAATGAGAAAATCTAACAACTTAACATATACATGGCACATTCTAATTTTAACTTCGTATATTATTTATAAGAGAAATTTGGAAGAATTATAAATTTTAAAAAAAATTGAAAACAGAAAACAACTTAGAAAATCATGGCTTCACCAATCTTTTTCAAGTTTCCTTCATTGATCACAGCTTTATCAGACTCACTCAAGCATTTAACAGCAATATCTTGAGCTATAACATTTCTTTCCCTATTGATGAAACACCATCTTCCAACCTTCAGCTTCTCTCCTAACATTCGAATCCTCCCTGCAACTCCCTTAATCCACCAAGGAGCTTCATACTTTCTCAATATTATTTCTATTGCATTTAAGCAATCTGAAAACACTACACACTCATTATATTCTTTCTTTCTCACATTGTCAAACCCATACCAGATGACATTGCATTCGGCTGCTAAGACATCTTTTGCTTTCACCATTTCACTTCCAGCTACTACATATTCTCCATTGTCAAATATTGCAAAACCAACACTTGCCTCATTCTCATTCTTCCCCGCAGCATCACAGAACACCTCTACTCCTCTTCCCACATCCTCCTTCTCTCCTTTTCTGCAGTCCTTCAGTTTCTCTCTTCTGCAATTTCTTCTTCTATCAGTCTCCTAGTATTCCAGGGTATCCTTCAATGCTCTACTAAACAATCTTCCTGCCTCTTCTATCTTTCCATTATACTTTGTTTTGTTTCTATTCTTCCATAAAAGCCATAATGAGTTTGCTAAGAATTATAAAATTTTATATGTTGTTGACATAACCATAAATACTTTTATGGTATTTATTAAAATCATAATATTTTTTATAATATATTCAAATTACCTCTAATTCGATTTATAATATGTATTTTATTACATAATTTTTTTTAGATTTGACATGTTTATAAAATAGTAAATCTAATAATTTAAAATGAGATATTAATCATTATTATATTGACAGTTAAAAATTGTAACAAAAATCTCCAATTGTTGGTATAATTATAAATTAAATAGTATTTTAAATTTTTAGGTTTGTTAAGACTATGAATATATGAAATTTAATTTTTTTATGATTTTTATAAATTTATAATATGTCAATTTGTTAGATTTTCTTATTTTGATAATTACAAAAGAGTTATGATTTTAACTAATACCCTAAAGTATTTATAATTTTAAATTATAAAGTTTTTATGATGTTTTTTAAATTTTCTCTATTTATAATAGATGGGGAGTAATTTGGTTATTTCCGGTAAAGAAAGACTTTTTTAGAAAAAAGAGACCCGTCCAATTTATTGGTGGGCCCAACCAACGTGGAAAATGACGGGGGGGGGCCACCGCGACCGTTTCTCTTGGCCTCTTGGGTCCTCCGCCTCCGTGTCTAGCGTGTGCGGGTGCGCCAACAAATGGATATTTTTCATATACAACATTGTACTTACCAGTATTTCGAAAAATATTATTCCTAACATGAAATCCTATCCGGAGGCGTACATACTTAATATAAGTACTTAAGTAGGAGTAAGTTAAAAATTGGTCTTCTTTTTCAGCCCCGTTCGCATCGGCCCATTGTTCCCATTTCTGTGTCCGTGTCTTTAGGCTTCAGCTGCCGAGCGCCGTCTGCCGCCAGCGCGAGCGAAAAGAGGGGGCGGAGAGAGAAAGCGAAAGGTAAGCAAAGGAAATAGAGTGGATAAAGAAAAGTTCTATCTTTATCTCTTCGTTGAGGATCTCTTATCCCCTTTTCTTTGATATCCTCGACATCTTCTTAGGTGCCTTTTCTTTTAGTTCTTATTATTTTGCTTCTTGATGTTTCAATCGAAGATTGATATTTCTCTTACTGTTTATTGCTGAGATGCAAATCCTATTTTTCCGTATTCTACTAGGTTCTGAGGATTATCGTGTTCTGATGCAATTCTCCATCCATGTGACTGTTGGGTGCGACTTTTGTTCTTAGTTTCTGGCATTAATTGATTATAAAAGTGTGCATACTGTCAAATTTCTGTTTTTCCCCTTTGTGGAACTCCGTTCCATTTCGTTCTTTATTTTTTTGTGTAGTTTTGTTCGGTCAAAGTTGGGATTTTGTTTTATTTAGTTGATCTGGTTCTTGTAGTGGTCTCTTGGCTGTCGTTATATTTTTTAATTTTTTTCATTTTGGTAGGTTCTTGTCGGTAATTCTGTTATAGATTTGTGAAATAGATGTTAGATATATACTTAATACTTGCTTCCTTAAGAATAAATATGGAATAACGTTTTAGAGTGTGACGGAACCTTATAGATTCTGTTGCATAACTGCATTTTCATATAGTAAGTTTACCTTCACATGTGTTGTAGTAGGTTACTCAATATTCAATAAAACAAACTAGTCTTCAGTTAACTGATTGCTTGTTTTATTTTGGTTTATTCTTTTACGTTTCTTTTTTGGTAGTAAATGTTCTAGTTGATCAAATTATGTAACTTCCTGAGGTCCTCCCGAGAAGGAGTTCCATAACAGATCCAAGTTGTTGGTTTTAGCTTTCCTAGATAGTTATTTTGGTTGTTTAATTAGATATTTTTGTTGTGACCATCATCGTTGCAAGTTCATATAGGATCTTTATCTTTGTCGATGTGGAAAACTTAAATTATCGATGTTTCTCTCTTGTCTAATCAAGTGGTATCCTAAAATAACTGTTGGACTTAACTCTTCATCAATTGTATTAAGGTCACTGGCATTTAACTAAACACAAGTGTTCTTTAAGCAATCAACAATTTCAGTGAGTTCGCTTTGGCTTCTACATATCTGCACTTTTTTGTGTTCCTATGCATATGTGATTTTTCTTTGGCTTCTGTATATGTGCACTTGTTAAAACTCTTTTGCAACATCATGAAGTAGCAAATTTGATATTCAACCCTTCTTTATATATTACTTTATTTTATATGATACTATGGTTGAGGAAGCCATGTAAATTTTACAGGGTATGCCTTCCTGATAGAGTTCCTATGGACTTATAGTTGTATAATCACCAGAATCTTTTGGACATCTCAGTTATTGCCTGGCCTGTTATATATCTTTTAGTTAGAACAGTTACATTTTTTTCTATATTTGTTTTGTTACAAACAATGATAAATGCTGGTGATCTTTTGCCATGTTTACTCAATTCATAAGCTGGTAACATGCAGAAACTAGTTCTATGTATTTATCCTTTCATTTCATCATGCTATGTTTTAATTAGATCACTCAACTGGAAATTTTTGCAGCTTCAATCACCCTTGATGTTACCAGTTTCTGCTAATCAGAATATGAGGCCAAATCTCAGTCTCTTTAACTATATAAAATCACCCATCAATCTTTTTTACAAAGGGATCGCCGCGATACATCAGGATTTGTTAGTGGAGGTTGCGATGGCATTTTGAGGGACAATGCATATTAGTTTTATTTGTTAAAAACCCAATTAACCCTGGAAGTCAGGCAACTGGTTCTTATCTCTTTAGATATTATTGAGGTTGTGGCCTTTTCTGGCAATATCTACTATGGATAACAACAGGCTTGGGATGTTCGGGTTTGGTCTGGATGTCTCATCTACAAATGCCTTTAAGAGTTTGGCTCAATATCATACTGATACAGCATTGCAGATTAATTCCCTTGGATCCTGTCTGAATGCTTTGAGTTCAAAAGGGATAAAAAGGAAGTGGTGTGATGTTGATGGAATTGACATGGAAAATCCTTCATTAGTCCTAGGCCTTGGCCGCCCATCAAGTTCTTCAGATAGCAGCAAGAAAAGTTCTGCAACAGCTTGTACCATGTCTTCAGCTAAGGAAACTGATGATGGGTCCTCCATGGATCTTGGATTAGATTTTGATCTTAGCCTTAGTAATGAAAATACTGTCAAATCAAAGAAACCAGCTCTTGCCTTTTCAAAGACATTAAGTATTGAGCCTAATTTTGACCTTCAGTTAAGTTTATCAGTGGGGGCATCTGAATCTGTTATTACTGGTGTAGCTCCAGGCTCAGTTCATCATCATCATATGTTGGACAACCCAATAACTGTTAATCAGGTACTGACAGATGATGAAGGATCAGCATCGTCTAGCTGGAAGCATGGGAAGAAGTTATTGACACATTTAAATAATACTGAGAAATCTAGTAGTTTTTTACCCAACCAAATGATTTATGCTGGACATCCCAATTACTCTTCATCAACCATGACTCAAATGTTGAAAAGATCAGTTGCCTCTACTTCCAGGGTTACTCAACCACAGCGCAATAGTAACACCAAAGATTGTCAGTTTCCAGGATGTGCAAAAGGAGCCAGAGGTGCTTCTGGACTATGCATAGCCCATGGCGGTGGCCGTAGGTGCCAAAAAGAAGGTTGTAACAAGGGAGCTGAGGGTAGGACCATCTTTTGCAAAGCCCATGGAGGCGGGAAGCGATGCCAATACCTTGGCTGCACCAAAAGTGCTGAAGGTCGCACTGACTATTGCATTGCACATGGTGGTGGTCGCCGTTGCAGCCGTGATGGCTGCACTAAAGCAGCAAGGGGGAAAACTGGTCTTTGCATTAGACATGGTGGGGGCAATAGGTGTCAGAAGGAGAATTGTACCAAGAGTGCAGAAGGTCATTCTGGCTTGTGCATTTCGCATGGGGGAGGCCGACGTTGTAAATATCCTGAATGTACAAAAGGTGCACAGGGCAGCACAAATTTCTGCAAGGCACATGGTGGGGGTAAGAGGTGCATGTACTTGGGTTGCACAAAAGGAGCTGAAGGAAGCTCGCCCTTCTGCAAGGCACATGGCGGAGGAAAGCGCTGCGGATTTCAAGGTTGCACAAAGTGTGTGCATGGTGGCACCCAATTCTGTGTTGCACATGGTGGTGGGAAAAGGTGTGCGGTACTAGAGTGCACTAAAAGTGCTAGAGGAAGGACAGACTTCTGCGTTCGCCATGGTGGTGGAAAGAGATGCAAGGCAGAGGGTTGTGGAAAGAGTGCTCAGGGCAGTACTGATTTCTGCAAGTCCCATGGGGGAGGCAATCGTTGTTCATGGGGCCAACCTGGTTCAGATTTTGGTACTGGTCGCCCACCTTGTGACCGTTTTGCTAGAGGAAAGACTGGCCTCTGTGCTGCACACAGTGCTCTGGTAGAAGATCATCAAGTTCATGGTGGGCATACACTGGTGGCTGTGAATTTGGATAAGCAAACACTCATCCCAAGTGAGAAGCTGAAAGATGTTGATCCAGGTAGGTTCATGGACATGGAAAGTGAGAAGAACACTGTCTTGAGCTGGGGTGGGTTTCATCAGAACGAATATTTGCATCCCAGGAACCCACATAACTCTAAGATGGATTCTCTTCCAGAAGGAAGGGTACATGGTGGGAGCCTTATGGCAATGCTGGCTAGTGGTACAAGTCTTGGTGGCCATTCTGCAAGTCAAGTTGATGGCAGTTCTGAGCACAGCTTGGGGGCTCGCAACTGGTTGTAAAGTTGAGAAGTATGCTTATTCCCTGCTTTGTCTCTGGCATGATGTTGGCACATGTTGAAAGTTATTTAGCTGTATGGGGAAAAAAACCTATTTTTCATGTTGATTGCTGGTTGAAACTTCATGTAATTAAACTGATTTCCTTTGTAAAGAAATAAGGAAAAAAGAAGTGTAGAATTGCCTGGAGTTTTGACCCTTGTTTAGTCCCCATTTTAAGAGAAACTTATATGTTATTTTGTGGTTGTGGGTGTAGTTAACTCTATGAAATGCAAATCTTACAGCTTGTTTGATCTTTTATTTTTTAGAAAACTTGGGTGTTGAATGCAGTTTATACCATTAGATAAAGATAGTGAGTGCGTCAATGATATTAAGCTGATCATGTAAAAGAAATGTTACTGAACATTGTTTTGGATAAAGATGCATAATATTTGTTTTTGTTCTTTGTCAATCTATTCTACCATTATGTTGTTCATGCTATTTTACATCAGCATCCTTGATATTAAACTACCTATTGTTCTGGTCCTGAAAAATGTTTCCGAGTAACCTGCAGGTATGTCATTTTACTTGTCTTGTGGATTAAATGCCACTGATGCATATAAGCATTGAGATGAAGTCCTGTTGGAACATTTTATTCTCCAGTGAAGAAGACTAACTACAGCCAAATCAAATACAAAATTTCTCTGATGGTTTGAAGAAACCTATTCTAAAGTGAATTCCTTTTCAAGTCAAAGCAGTTATCCATGCTTCTGTCATAGTTGCATAAACAAGCTTTTTCTAAAAGGTCAGCACTCAACCGTTGATAATTTTGAGCCCGAATTGCACCCACCAGCCCTTAGGTTTGGCCAATTGATGTGGTATGACTTGTTAAGAATATAAATTACATGAAATGGTCTCTTTCTTAACCTCTTAAGCTTTTAGAAGATGATATCAAAGCGGAGGTTCTAAGTTTGAATCATCTCAGCGTCAATATTAAATAAAAAAAAATCTCACTTCAATTTGTCAATTCACTTGTTGGACATGGGTCAGTCACCTCAAGTCCGCCGTTCTAAGTTTGAATCATCTCAGCGTCAATATTAAATAAAAAAAAATCTCACTTCAATTTGTCAATTCACTTGTTGGACATGGGTCAGTCACCTCAAGTCCGCCGGTTCACAAATGAAGGAAAGTGTTAAGAATATAAATGAATCTCTCACCTCAATTAAGTCATGCAATTCACTTGTTGAGATTGGGTCAATCACCTCTAGTCCATCCGTCCTTGTTGAGATCAGTGTTAAGAATATAAATGGATAAAATGATTTTTTTCCTATCAACTTAAGTTTTTTTTTTTTTTCCAACGAGAGAAAGTGTTAAGAATATAAATGGAAAGAATTGTAATCTCTTCCTTGACTGCTTTAAGCTTTTAGAAAAATTGGTGAACCAATTAAATTAACATGGCTTTCAAAAACATTGACCTAAACGAAATATATAGGTATTCATTGGAATAATCTGTGCTAGATCTTCGCCCATTCTTGTTAAATCATTGTTTCCATGTATGTATCTATATCTATGAGATCAACAAGATGACATGATCATGATCCTCTTCATGATCTACAAGATGACAAGATCATGATACATGCATGTTTAATTAACATGCAATCTCCTGCTTAAACTTGGCCAACTTGGCGAGCCCATCCACCGCTTCCACCAAGTGATCCAGCCGCGCCACGAACTCGATCAGCAGCGAAGTGAAGGTGGCGAGCGACAGCGCCGCCGTGCTCTCCAGCGCGCGCATCCTCGGGATCACTTCGCCAGCGTTCATGTCGTCGTCAAAGTCGTCCACCTCCCTCGACGGCCACGAATGAAGCCTCCTCTGCTGCTTCTTCATCGTCTCGTGGTAAGAGTACTCCGCTTGCAGAGGAGCTCCATTATTAATGCCATCGGCCGTCTTCTTGCAGCTCTCTGTTTCCGCGCCGACGGCGTTGAAGGAGAGGGCGTTGGAGAGTTTGGAGGGTGGCGGTTTGGAAGGAGGGCAGTCGACGTTCATGGTGGAGGTGAGAAGGTAGGAGTGCATGTCGATGGAGCGCTGCAGGCGCTCAGTGGAGCTGTGGACGCGCTTGAGGAGGCCGCTTTGGAGGTTGTGCTTCATATTGTTGATGCCTTTTGCCAAGCTCCGGAGAAGTTCTGCTGCCTGATCTGTGGCGTCGAGGATTTCCGCGCGGAATGTGCACCTGAGATTGTAGGGTGCCTGAAAAGGAAGAAGGCGATGCCGCCATGATGATGATGATAATTAAACTACTTATCAATCTATATTTATGTAGTAATTGTTGTATCAGTATGATCATCAGTGCAAGAAGTTTCTTTTTAAATTTTAGAAATAACACCCAAAAGAAATGTTAAAATATAGGAATATATATGTCACATTTCAAATATTTAAATTTATTTTGAGCCTTAAAAATACCTGTATCTCTGAGTGCAGGCAGCCATGCAAAGCCATGACCTCATAAGCACAGTGCCGGAGCACAGCTCCAACTTTTACGTACTCCGTCCACGGGTAGAACATCTGCATGAATCGCCCATGTGGCGGCTCCCATTTCGCTGAATTCGCCTGCAGCAATGCATGCATATAATTAATTATTCACCATTTATCACAAATCAATCTCTTCTTCTCCTTCTCCTTCATGCATACCAGTGAATCAATCTTCGCCGACGAGTTCAACGTCGCCCGGCACTTCTTATACGCCGGCTCGTCCTGGAAGTCGTCCATCACCGTCTTCGCAAACTCCGGGTACTCCGACCCGTCGTCGCTCACGTACTTCTTCACACACTCTGCATGCCAGCCATGCATGCATGCGTTTTAATTAATTAAGATCATATATTAATTAACCCGTAATATTATAAATTAATAATACCTTCGAGGGAGTCAGCGACGGAGTTGAAGTGCTTGACGAGCTCCTTGTGCAGCTGCTCGCCCGCCCAGATGGGGAAGATGAGCACGTTCACCAGCACGGCCACGATGGCGCCGATGGCGATCGAGTAAAGCCGGTCCATCGCCGTCCTTATCGGGTTCCCCATCCGGTAGCCAGACACGATGATCAAGCAGTACGTGAAGAGGATGACCCGAAACCCGTACTCGTACGGCACCAGCGACGGCCACAACTTCATGAACGACGTAATCGACCCTGCATTAATTATTATTCTATTATGTTAATTATATTTCATCCTTGTAATTAATTAATTAATTAATTAATATATATATATACCGATGAGGAAGATGCTGAGGCCGATGACGTAAGGCTCGGCGATGTGGCCGCTGGACATGGCGACTTGGATGACCACCACCGCGAAGATTCCGGCGAGCAGACTCCCCAGCGCTCGGTTGAAGCCGCGGTTGAATGTGGCGCCGACGGTGTACTCGAACATGATAGCGACGGTGAGGATGGACCAGATGATGCTGCCGCCGAATACCTGGTAGGGCGCCCGGATGAGGATGAGCAGCGAGACGAGGAGGCACGCCAACCCCACCTTCAACGAGAACGTCACCCTGTCCGTGTCCTCCTTCGCGAACTCCCACACTTCCTTCATCCACTTGCTCATCGGAATCACCGGCCCCTCGCCGCCGCCTATACTCTCCGGTTTCTTTGTAGCTTCCAGTGCAGGCGGTGCCCCTGCATTGGCTGCCGGCAAAAAGATGTTGATGCTAATGCTGCTGTTACTGCTTCCCTTCTTTCCATTCATAATTAATCTTCTTCTTCTTCTTCCAAAGAATTAAAGTAAAACAAGATTTTTAATTAGTTCAATTTGAAGGTGAATGAATCAAAAGTATATAAATTGTGAATATATATATATTGCTTACATTGGGATCGAGCTTCTTGGATTTGGATGCAGAAGATCAAATGTGAGAAATTAATTAATTAAGTGGGTCTAGCTGCTTGTGAAATGAATGGAGAAGGGATGAGTAGGAGATGGAATTTAAAGGGATTTTGAGATAAGAGAGATGATGGTGCATGCATGCAATGCAAGTAGGAGGAGAGTGGGGTAGTGGGAAACTTTTAATGTAATATGGAGAATGATACCTAAAAATAATACAAGGAAAGATTCATATAGGAAACATACATATATGGGGGATTAGGAGGAGAGGTGTACAGATGCTTGAGAACAATAATAATGTCCTGTTGATAGAGAGAATTAGAATCAAAGATATATTTGGTTTGCCATTTACAAAGAAACATTTTTGCGTCAGAGATTTGCCTCCTTGGGTTGGTGCCAATTTTTGTCCTCTTGAAAAAATATATGCCCTTGTACGGTGAGAGGATTTTTTGTTCGTACATAACTTGATTTGCATGCAGTAGGGCTAATTGTAATTTGTTCTCGTGTGATATATTTAGTTACTTTGTGTCCATTTGTTAAATAAAAAATTATCACTTTGCTTATCTGTATGATTAACAGATTAAAATTATTAGCAGTTTATATCTTTTTTACTCACCTACATATAGATTTTTACTGAAAATGTTATATTTGAAATTTGTAGATAACTAACATTAAAAATCAACATATTTACTGAAACCAATATTGTGTTAACTTTACTTACATAAATAAATGAAAATTAGTATATATATATATATATATATATATATTGTGTTGCTAAAACAACTAAAATTTGCAATTGATCAAATTATTTAATTCTTCCCAAACAGAGAAAAAATTCTTCACCTAGCTTGCTAGTTAGAATATACTTTGTTTACTTGGTTTTTCTTTTCATGGAACTTTATAGCAATTATTGGAAAATACTATGCACAAAGATATATATATATATATATTCTACAAGTTGAGTTATATTGCACATGACTATATAACTCAACTTTACATTGATTTTGGAAATTAAAACTATTTTCTTTATTTTACTGAAATATTTCCAAACCAATAAGTCATCATGGTAACAAAATGAACAAACGATTTTTTTCTGAAGCAAATTAGATAATGCATTTAGTATCAAAAGAATATCATTAAACAAAAGGATATATGCTCTTGAAAGATTCCATTTAACAGCTCTATTCTCAGGAAAATATAATCTCAATCCAAGCCAGGTCACAGGGAAAAGAATTAGAGCGCAACAACTCCTGGATTGAAAGTTGGGAGTGATGTCAAGAGGTCATTTATGCCTGGGAGAATATTAAGCTTAGGTAGCATGTTATGTAAGCTTTATTCATGGCATCTGGTTCTAAGAAACCTTGCCACCAAAACTTTTACAACAAAATCATATTTCTTGCTTTGCTTACAAAGGTCACAAATGTCTAATGTTTTTAAATCCGTATCATGCCTTGAGCTGCTTGAGATTCAATCTGGTTAGGTCAAAAATACTACTAAAAATAAATAATTCAAATCAACCAAATCTAAGTTTAATGCATCCCAAATTTACAGAAAATTGTAGGTTGAATTAGCCGATCAAATTTTCATTCGTCATGTTTGGCCAGTTTATCCGAGTGGGTTTTGGAGCTCAAACATTTGTTCTAATTCGATGTTAAGAACATTGTATATACCATCTCCAAATTTCGAGTATTTTTTTTAAAACAAATATAACATAACAGACACGAAACAGAAACTTAACCAAAATTAGGAGAAACCTGTTCCAATGAAACTTTACAGGGTTGAGCATATGCATCCTAAAAGAATGGCAGTGCATTATCCTAACAATGCAATTTGCTAGGAATTAAAATGTGCAATGGAAATGTAATGACAGCTTTCATAATGGAGCTATCCCTTGCATTATTAGCAATTTGCAGGTAGAGAATATTATTGTGGATCAGTGTAAAGATATTGAGAACATAAAGCACATGCATTACTGCTCATGCAACATAGCAACAGTAAATGAAAAAATACACATGATTCTTTCTCCTCGTTTAAGAGCATGTTGGAGAATATACAGTTTAACGCAAAATTACTGGTAAGCTACACCAGATATAACTAAAGAATAAATATTGAGATTGAGCAAGAAGCACAGTGCAGACAACAACTAAATTGTAGTGCCTGTCACAAATAGTCACGTTTACCAGCTTTCATGTTTTGTTCAGTTGCCAACCAAGTCCATTGCCAACTGGTACAAAACGTTTTTGAAAGGAATAAACACCCATAATTAGATAGAGCAATTCCTTATTTCTCTGTGGGAATTGTTCTGAGCAGTCTACTAAGCAGGATGGAGAATCACATATCTATAGAATAGAATCATACCATTTTAGTATCAGGACAATCAAATCACTTCCTATACAAAAATAATTTATAGAAAATGCAGATATGAAATATTTATAGGCTGCTAAATTGGTCATGGTTTCTATTGTTTACCTTTCTAACATTAACAATTATGTTGGCAAGAGTCATAGCAATGCTTCCATTTGCAAAAAAAAATGAAAATGTAATGCATTGCAAGAAAAATTTGTTTTCACTTGGATCTTCTTTGGCTATAAAATCACGCATGATGAGGTGATCATAGCCTTCGCTTGCGTTGGAATGACTGGACCAGCAAATATGCATACAACGCAATAATAGGAAGATGATGTACTCTAACATGATGGCGATTGGTGGAAAGTTGCGATTGAGATTCCATATAGATAGCGCAATTATGACACAATAAGTTAAATAGATAATGAACCACCAATTTAGCTTCTCAAATTCACAACTGAGTTAGAGGCTCTAATTCTTTAGTGGTCACATCATCTTCAAAAAGTGTATCATAGCTCAAGCTTCTCACAATATCAAAGAAATGAGCAACAGCCTTTTCTGGGGTATTCGCAAGAACACCGTGGCCCAGATTAAGAATATGCCCCACGCGGCCAGCACATTTCACAACCCTGCAAGCAAATAATTTAACTTGTCACTTACTGCTTTTGGATGTTAAGCTTCATTAAAATCCAAAATAGTTTTGAGGGTTTCCAATAGGTAGGCATATATTCTTGTGCAAAAGGACATTTTTTCTGAGCACAAAGTTCAGTTTAAAACCAGGTACTAAGTGCTAAAACACCACCTCTATCAACACGCATGTTTAATATGCTACAGTGCTACTCCCAGTGTCCAGGATGATGGGGCATATTTTGAACAAAAGAATTATTCTAAGTAGTATCTTATAATAGCTAAAATGAAAATTTGTGAATACACATAAGAAATACAAGGTGGCAAACCATATTGTAATGGTTAGAGATGAGCTATTAAAAACATCTTAATCTTTGCTTGTTTATGGCAACGATGTTATTCATACGAGAAGAAAAAAAAAAAGCAAAAACTTCTATCAATACTCAGTACTGCTACAGGTCAATTAATACTAAATTAGCAGATAAAATACAATGAGAAAAAGAGTGCTGCTATGAACATTCAAAATAAAACAGTAAGGAAAACAGATGCATTAAAGCATGGCTTTAGTGAACAGTGGAGTGGCGTATACAAAAAAGTTTTATGGTTTAGACATTACATATACTAAATTAAATACAAAATTTAGCTATGCATATAGTTCATAATTAATTATAAATATAAAAAATTATAATTATAATTATTGACTTCTTATACTTCAAAAACATACATAATTGCATATTTAAATTATTACCCAATACAAGAAAATTGGACTAAATTTATAAATATTTTTATCAAAAAATTATATTTAGTTTGTCATACTATATTTTTTTAAATTTAATCCATTGGATTCTATAAATAATTTAAATTAATTATGCTTATAAAATATTAATAAAACTAATTCCATTCCAATGTTTTTCCTCACATCGATTTGATGCTTTAGGAAATTTAATTTATTTTTATTTCGGTTTAATGATTTGATTTATAAGATAATCAGATTTGATGGAGTTCACTTTGATTTGATTTAATTATTGAGACAAATTGGTTCAGTTTAATTTGAAAAAATAAAATGAATTCTTGATTTAAATTTGGAGATTTTCATAATATTTAACTGCTAAAATTAAACTTTTAAATGTACATTAAAGAATTTGTATTAAAGTATTATGAAAATTTTGAAAAAGAAAATGGTCCATAAGGTGGATCTGCCATTGTTTAGTGACAAACCTCAAACACAAACAGTTTTTTTGACATTGATATCAACAAACGCATTGGGGAATGCCTTCACTAAGACAAAATTGTACAAGAACCAATTTGTCAAAGTTCTTGAACTAAACTACTGGCTGGGATCTTTATTTGAAGAGTTCTTGAATGAAAAAAGAAGAGAAGAAGTAGAAGAACAGTAGTAGAGAATACAAGAAGAGAAGAAGAAGACTAAGAGAGAAAGAAAAGAGATCTTAATTTGAATAGGATTCTTGCTTAGCTTCTATATGACTCTCCCTTCATCTTATATACGTCTTCTATTTCCTCGTACTCATCCCAGTATGGGATTTCCTCCCATCTTGGGGACGGGTTTGGATCCGGCTCTATTCTTTGATTATACCTCCAGAATAGGTTGTACCTCTCAATTAGGCCATCTTCCATTACATCGCTTATAGCCGAATCATTATCCTCAATTATCTCCTGGATTTCGTCATCCCATGAGGTTATGGCAAATGTTGTTCCTTCTTCTCGACTTAATGATGCAGTCATTGAATTTATTGTGGCACTCAGTGTCTTAAGAACTTTCAATGGCGCTTGCCTTGTTTCTTCTAAAGCACCTTCAAGTGTTGAAAGATTCTCGATC
Source organism: Canna indica (assembly GCA_034359265.1). Lineage (NCBI taxonomy): Eukaryota > Viridiplantae > Streptophyta > Magnoliopsida > Zingiberales > Cannaceae > Canna > Canna indica. Next base: position 23,137,298 of record CP136892.1, read on the forward strand.
ATAAACTCTGGTATTTCTTCCGTTGTGATAAGATTTGTCGTAAGCCGAGAAAGTGCGTCGGCCAGAACATTCATCTTTCCATCAATATGTTCAAAATGAACATGAATACCTGTGCCTGTGATAAAGTCGACGAAGTTAATCCATCGAACTCTGGATGGTTTATTCTGATTTCACTTGTTGTGGAAGCTGATAATCGCCTGACAATCCGTTCTTAGGGTGATTTCTTGCTTGTCGAGGTAGTGAATTTTAAGTGCCTTTAGTGTTTCCATGCAGGCATGTATCTCTGCGTCAATAGTTGATTTCACTACCGGAAACTTCCCACTCGCGTAGGCACATATCTTTTCAGATTGCCTTGGGTCGTTTTTCTTGGCTTTCCATTTACAAATTCCTCCCCAACCTTCCATACATCCATCCGTTTCCAATATTATATATGCATTTGAGAGGGGTAGCTCCAGATCTGGCAAATGTTGAACCAAGTCTTTAATCTTAGCAATCAGCTCTCTATCCGAAGGTTTGATCCTTTTGTCGCCGTGAGGGCCTGTCTTTGAGTATAATGGCCCTAAGAGAGTTCCCAAATTTGGGATATAACTTCTAGCATAGTTCAAAATTCCTAGCCATGATCTTAATCCAGTCTTGTTTTTGAGATCTTCATCAAATGAAACAATTTTCTTAATGATGTGTGGCTGTAACCTGATTTTGTTTCTGCCAATGATTGCACCTAAGAACTCTATCTTCTCGGTGGCTATCTTCATCTTAGTGGGGGAAAGTACTAATCCCCATCTTTCACTGATCTCAAGCATTTTCTTCAGATGCTCAGCATGTTGTTCTTCATTCTCAGAAAAGACTAAAATATCATCAATATATATTGCTATGAAGTTCTCCGTACCTTCAAAGCATTTATCCATCTTGCGTTGAAATACTGCAGGGGCGTTCTTCAGCCCAAATGGCATCACAAGCCATTCGTATAAACCTCCTGGTACTATGAAAGCGGTCCATGGGATAGACTCAGGATCCATAGCAACTTGGTTTAATCCGCTCTTCAGATCGAACTTCGAGAATATTTTGCTATTGCCTATTCTCTTCAGGATGGTGTTAATACCCGGGAGACTATATTGGTCTTTATGGGTATTGTCATTAAGTGTTCGGTAATTGAACACCATCCGTTCTTTACCCTTTACCTCTTCCTTGGTGATTGGGTCAATAGTCGTACCAGAGTTGACCATTATCGCCATAGTGCGGTGCCTGCTTGTGCTTGGTCTGATGGCTCCAAGATTTAGTAATGTCTTGATGTGCCGGTCAAATTGTTCTTTCATGGCTGGGGTAACATGTTTCAGTGGCTTATCCTGGATTGTTAAATCCGGGTTGATTATATCCAGCTTGCAGGTGACCTGGTTTTTAGACCAATGCTCAATAGGATTATCCCCTATAAACCCTTGTTCCTTGAGTCTTTTTAAGAGGGGCTTAAACCTTCTTTTGAACCTGTCAGATTCCTTAAAGTCATCATACGTTGTTGCTCTCAGTACTTCAAGATATTCATCTTCTGTCATATTTAGCTCATCAACTGCTGCTAAGGCTGTGACTTCTGTATCATTTCTGGTTTTGATAGAGGTGACATTCTTGTAAAAAGTGATTGTCTGTTCTTCTATTCGTACACCTCCTTGCATAGCTCTTATGAAATTGCATCCCACTAGCATCTGGATGCCATCCTTCTTGTTCATGGGAAAAGCGTATGTGAAAGGTATTTTAAACCTGTTTTCTTCAATCGACATGAACCCATCTTTCAACTTCATACTCGCTATTTGCTGCGAGTTCACACCATTAATCTGAATCGGATATGCGCTTGGTTCTAAAGCTTCTGCTGGAATCGAGTCTTGGTCTATGCAACAGACCGTAGCGCCAGTATCCAATATAGCTTGTACCCTAAAATGCTTCACGTTAGGGATTTCCATAATAATTAGCATATTATAAAGTCGATTCAATATCCTCTTTCCTTTAGGATGATCAATTTTGTCTGCTAATGTTGCAAACTCTTCAGAGACTTTCGCTGAAAGCTGATTTGCCGATTCAGCTTCCTTGAAAACTACTCCTTTCTGCTTCTGTACTATCCCTTCAGTAGGATACTTTTGTAATTCTCAGTAGCATGGTGTTTTCCTTTTCTTTGTCTCTCTTCTTCCTCTAAACTCAGGTTATGAAATTCCTCCTCTAAATCTTCTACGTCCTGTTTTGTCTTTAGGACCTCAATTTCTTGCTTTAGTCTGGTATTTTCCTCATTAATATGATTATTTTCTGCCTGATACCAGGTAATATAAATGAAGCGTGCTTCTCAAACCGTTCGCTGGCCGTTAAAGACGCGGGAGCAGTATGAGGAATGAAACGAGAATAGTAATAAAGCTTGTTGGAATAGAGGAAAGCTTCAAGTAGAATGAACTCAACTCTTGAAAGATTACAACTTAATAAGAGAAGTAGAACTTCTGGGATCTCCAGTGTGTTCTGCAACTCCTAGACTCTTAACTTATATAGACTTGAAGGAAGCTTCACGAGGAAGCTCAATAATTCAATACGGGTGCTCATTGAGCCCCATCGACTATTGAATTATTAAAGCTTTACAAAAGGAGATTCCTTCGTACACACTTATCTTATATTTACAGCTAATATGATAGTGACACCGTCCTTGGTCTCATCCTTCAGCACATGGGGGGGTTCCATTATTGTCCTTGCATAGACCAGTTGTCAGACAAAGTAAGTGTTACTTTGTCTAGTGCTACTTATCATTTTGTGGCACTGGGCAAGATTCTCGATGTGATGTTTTACCATTATGAGTGCGTCAGAAGCCCAGTTGTCTTTTGTGGCAGCTTGATCCAGCCTGGCTTTTTGCAAAAATGCCATGGCCAATAGTTTTTCTAACTCTGAAATTGTTCTGAGGGTCTGTTCGTGGTGGATTTGATTCACTCTTTGGGTCCATTTTTGTTCCTTCTCCACTAGCCTTGGGTATTTGAATAGTATTTTTCCCGTCAGCTTTTCTAGCTCATGCATTCCAGCTGAGGTTGCGCCTCCTAAGACCGCCCAATGTTGCACGTCAGAGATGTCTTTCTTGGTAGACCAATAAGTTCCATGGTTTGTGATTGCCAACTTCTGGAGTTCATCCAAAATCATCCTGAAAACACCTACAAAAATTAAAAATTATTTTAAATAATGTGGATCTTAGTAAGGGGTTATCCACTTCCCCATCAGTTCAGCTTGTTTAGTTTTGATCTGGATATTTTCCCTTTCTTAGGGTGTCATAGTCCAGCGGAGGCAGTTCTTCTTCTTCCTTGGTGGGTTGTTGCTCAAATTCCCTTGGTTCAGGATTAAACTCGAATTTTCCATCTTTTAACATTGTCCAGAATATTTCTTCATGTTGACTTGCGTTGGCGTTAGAGCTTTCTGGTTGCTCACGCCTGTTGGAACTTTCGGGTTGTTCCCATTCATCTCGTTCTTCTGGCAAAATTCTTTCTAAGGCTTCTTCTCCGGAGTCTTGTTTCAAGCAATCGTATCTTGCTACCCTTAATAGTACGTCTTCTATTTCCTCGTACTCATCCCAGTATGGGATTTCCTCCCATCTTGGGGACGGGTTTGGATCCGGCTCTATTCTTTGATTATACCTCCAGAATAGGTTGTACCTCTCAATTAGGCCATCTTCCATTACATCGCTTATAGCCGAATCATTATCCTCAATTATCTCCTGGATTTCGTCATCCCATGAGGTTATGGCAAATGTTGTTCCTTCTTCTCGACTTAATGATGCAGTCATTGAATTTATTGTGGCACTCAGTGTCTTAAGAACTTTCAATGGCGCTTGCCTTGTTTCTTCTAAAGCACCTTCAAAAACTCTGGTATTTCTTCCGTTGTGATAAGATTTGTCGTAAGCCGAGAAAGTGCGTCGGCCAGAACATTCATCTTTCCATCAATATGTTCAAAATGAACATGAATACCTGTGCCTGTGATAAAGTCGACGAAGTTAATCCATCGAACTCTGGATGGTTTATTCTGATTTGACTTGTTGTGGAAACTGATAATCGCCTGACAATCCGTTCTTAGGGTGATTTCTTGCTTGTCGAGGTAGTGAATTTTAAGTGCCTTTAGTGTTTTCATGCAGGCATATATCTCTGCGTCAATAGTTGATTTCACTACCGGAAACTTCCCACTCGCGTAGGCACATATCTTTTCAGATTGCCTTGGGTCGTTTTTCTTGGCTTTCCATTTACAAATTCCTCCCCAACCTTCCATACATCCATCCGTTTCCAATATTATATATGCATTTGAGGGGGGTAGCTCCAGATCTGGCAAATGTTGAACTAAGTCTTTAATCTTAGCAATCAGCTCTCTATCCGAAGGTTTGATCCTTTTGTCGCCGTGAGGGCCTGTCTTTGAGTATAATTGCCCTAAGAGAGTTCCCAAATTTGGGATATAACTTCTAGCATAGTTCAAAATTCCTAGCCATGATCTTAATCCAATCTTGTTTTTGAGATCTTCTTCATCAAATGAAACAATTTTCTTAATGATGTGTGGCTGTAACCTGATTTTGTTTCTGCCAATGATTGCACCTAAGAACTCTATCTCCTCGGTGGCTATCTTCATCTTAGTGGGGGAAAGTACTAATCCCCATCTTTCACTGATCTCAAGCATTTTCTTCAGATGCTCAGCATGTTGTTCTTCATTCTCAGAAAAGACTAAAATATCATCAATATATATTGCTATGAAGTTCTCCGTACCTTCAAAGCATTTATCCATCTTGCGTTGAAATACTGCAGGGGCGTTCTTCAGCCCAAATGGCATCACAAGCCATTCGTATAAACCTCCTGGTACTATGAAAGCGGTCCATGGGATAGACTCAGGATCCATAGCAACTTGGTTTAATCCGCTCTTCAGATCGAACTTCGAGAATATTTTGCTATTGCCTATTCTCTTCAGGATGGTGTTAATACCCGGGAGACTATATTGGTCTTTATGGGTATTGTCATTAAGTGTTCGGTAATTGAACACCATCCGTTCTTTACCCTTTACCTCTTCCTTGGTGATTGGGTCAATAGTCGTACCAGAGTTGACCATTATCGCCATAGTGCGGTGCCTGCTTGTGCTTGGTCTGATGGCTCCAAGATTTAGTAATGTCTTGATGTGCCGGTCAAATTGTTCTTTCATGGCTGGGGTAACATGTTTCAGTGGCTTATCCTGGATTGTTAAATCCGGGTTGATTATATCCAGCTTGCAGGTGACCTGGTTTTTAGACCAATGCTCAATAGGATTATCCCCTATAAACCCTTGTTCCTTGAGTCTTTTTAAGAGGGGCTTAAACCTTCTTTTGAACCTGTCAGATTCCTTAAAGTCATCATACGTTGTTGCTCTCAGTACTTCAAGATATTCATCTTCTGTCATATTTAGCTCATCAACTGCTGCTAAGGCTGTGACTTCTGTATCATTTCTGGTTGTGATAGAGGTGACCTTCTTGTAAAAAGTGATTGTCTGTTCTTCTATTCGTACACCTCCTTGCATAGCTCTTATGAAATTGCATCCCACTAGCATCTGGATGCCATCCTTCTTGTTCATGGGAAAAGCGTATGTGAAAGGTATTTTAAACCTGTTTTCTTCAATCGACATGAACCCATCTTTCAACTTCATACTCGCTATTTGCTGCGAGTTCACACCATTAATCTGAATCGGATATGCGCTTGGTTCTAAAGCTTCTGCTGGAATCGAGTCTTGGTCTATGCAACAGACCGTAGCGCCAGTATCCAATATAGCTTGTACCCTAAAATGCTTCACGTTAGGGATTTCCATAATAATTACCATATTATAAAGTCGATTCAATATCCTCTTTCCTTTAGGATGATCAATTTTGTCTGCTAATGTTGCAAACTCTTCAGAGACTTCCGCTGAAAGCTGATTTGCCGATTCAGCTTCCTTGAAAACTACTCCTTTCTGCTTCTGTACTATCCCTTCAGTAGGATACTTTTGTAATTCTTCAGTAGCATGGTGTTTTCCTTTTCTTTGTCTCTCTTCTTCCTCTAAACTCAGGTTATGAAATTCCTCCTCTAAATCTTCTACGTCCTGTTTTGTCTTTAGGACCTCAATTTCTTGCTTTAGTCTGGTATTTTCCTCATTAATATGATTATTTTCTGCCTGATACCAGGTAATATAAATGAAGCGTGCTTCTCAAACCGTTCGCTGGCCGTTAAAGACGCGGGAGCAGTATGAGGAATGAAACGAGAATAGTAATAAAGCTTGTTAGAATAGAGGAAAGCTTCAAGTAGAATGAACTCAACTCTTGAAAGATTACAACTTAATAAGAGAAGTAGAACTTCTGGGATCTCCAGTGTGTTCTGCAACTCCTAGACTCTTAACTTATATAGACTTGAAGGAAGCTTCACGAGGAAGCTCAATAATTCAATACGGGTGCTCATTGAGCCCCATCGACTATTGAATTATTAAAGCTTTACAAAAGGAGATTCCTTCGTACACACTTATCTTATATTTACAGCTAATATGATAGTGACACCGTCCTTGGTCTCATCCTTCAGCACATGGGGGGGTTCCATTATTGTCCTTGCATAGACCAGTTGTCAGACAAAGTAAGTGTTACTTTGTCTAGTGCTACTTATCATTTTGTGGCACTGGGCAAGATTCTCGATGTGATGTTTTACCATTATGAGTGCGTCAGAAGCCCAGTTGTCTTTTGTGGCAGCTTGATCCAGCCTGGCTTTTTGCAGAAATGCCATGGCCAATAGTTTTTCTAACTCTGAAATTGTTCTGAGGGTCTGTTCGTGGTGGATTTGATTCACTCTTTGGGTCCATTTTTGTTCCTTCTCCACTAGCCTTGGGTATTTGAATAGTATTTTTCCCGTCAGCTTTTCTAGCTCATGCATTCCAGCTGAGGTTGCGCCTCCTAAGACCGCCCAATGTTGCACGTCAGAGATGTCTTTCTTGGTAGACCAATAAGTTCCATGGTTTGTGATTGCCAACTTCTGGAGTTCATCCAAAATCATCCTGAAAACACCTACAAAAATTAAAAATTATTTTAAATAATGTGGATCTTAGTAAGGGGTTATCCACTTCCCCATCAGTTCAGCTTGTTTAGTTTTGAGCTGGATATTTTCCCTTTCTTAGGGTGTCATAGTCCAGCGGAGGCAGTTCTTCTTCTTCCTTGGTGGGTTGTTGCTCAAATTCCCTTGGTTCAGGATTAAACTCGAATTTTCCATCTTTTAACATTGTCCAGAATATTTCTTCATGTTGACTTGCGTTGGCGTTAGAGCTTTCTGGTTGCTCACGCCTGTTGGAACTTTCGGGTTGTTCCCATTCATCTCGTTCTTCTGGCAAAATTCTTTCTAAGGCTTCTTCTCCGGAGTCTTGTTTCAAGCAATCGTATCTTGCTACCCTTAATAGTACGTCTTCTATTTCCTCGTACTCATCCCAGTATGGGATTTCCTCCCATCTTGGGGACGGGTTTGGATCCGGCTCTATTCTTTGATTATACCTCCAGAATAGGTTGTACATCTCAATTAGGCCATCTTCCATTACATCGCTTATAGCCGAATCATTATCCTCAATTATCTCCTGGATTTCGTCATCCCATGAGGTTATGGCAAATGTTGTTCCTTCTTCTCGACTTAATGATGCAGTCATTGAATTTATTGTGGCACTCAGTGTCTTAAGAACTTTCAATGGCGCTTGCCTTGTTTCTTCTAAAGCACCTTCAAGTGTTGAAAGATTCTCGATCATAAACTCTGGTATTTCTTCCGTTGTGATAAGATTTGTCGTAAGCCGAGAAAGTGCGTCGGCCAGAACATTCATCTTTCCATCAATATGTTCAAAATGAACATGAATACCTGTGCCTGTGATAAAGTCGACGAAGTTAATCCATCGAACTCTGGATGGTTTATTCTGATTTGACTTGTTGTGGAAACTGATAATCGCCTGACAATCCGTTCTTAGGGTGATTTCTTGCTTGTCGAGGTAGTGAATTTTAAGTGCCTTTAGTGTTTTCATGCAGGCATATATCTCTGCGTCAATAGTTGATTTCACTACCGGAAACTTCCCACTCGCGTAGGCACATATCTTTTCAGATTGCCTTGGGTCGTTTTTCTTGGCTTTCCATTTACAAATTCCTCCCCAACCTTCCATACATCCATCCGTTTCCAATATTATATATGCATTTGAGGGGGGTAGCTCCAGATCTGGCAAATGTTGAACTAAGTCTTTAATCTTAGCAATCAGCTCTCTATCCGAAGGTTTGATCCTTTTGTCGCCGTGAGGGCCTGTCTTTGAGTATAATTGCCCTAAGAGAGTTCCCAAATTTGGGATATAACTTCTAGCATAGTTCAAAATTCCTAGCCATGATCTTAATCCAATCTTGTTTTTGAGATCTTCTTCATCAAATGAAACAATTTTCTTAATGATGTGTGGCTGTAACCTGATTTTGTTTCTGCCAATGATTGCACCTAAGAACTCTATCTCCTCGGTGGCTATCTTCATCTTAGTGGGGGAAAGTACTAATCCCCATCTTTCACTGATCTCAAGCATTTTCTTCAGATGCTCAGCATGTTGTTCTTCATTCTCAGAAAAGACTAAAATATCATCAATATATATTGCTATGAAGTTCTCCGTACCTTCAAAGCATTTATCCATCTTGTGTTGAAATACTGCAGGGGCGTTCTTCAGCCCAAATGGCATCACAAGCCATTCGTATAAACCTCCTGGTACTATGAAAGCGGTCCATGGGATAGACTCAGGATCCATAACAACTTGGTTTAATCCGCTCTTCAGATCGAACTTCGAGAATATTTTGCTATTGCCTATTCTCTTCAGGATGGTGTTAATACCCGGGAGACTATATTGGTCTTTATGGGTATTGTCATTAAGTGTTCGGTAATTGAACACCATCCGTTCTTTACCCTTTACCTCTTCCTTGGTGATTGGGTCAATAGTCGTACCAGAGTTGACCATTATCGCCATAGTGCGGTGCCTGCTTGTGCTTGGTCTGATGGCTCCAAGATTTAGTAATGTCTTGATGTGCCGGTCAAATTGTTCTTTCATGGCTGGGGTAACATGTTTCAGTGGCTTATCCTGGATTGTTAAATCCGGGTTGATTATATCCAGCTTGCAGGTGACCTGGTTTTTAGACCAATGCTCAATAGGATTATCCCCTATAAACCCTTGTTCCTTGAGTCTTTTTAAGAGAGGCTTAAACCTTCTTTTGAACCTGTCAGATTCCTTAAAGTCATCATACGTTGTTGCTCTCAGTACTTCAAGATATTCATCTTCTGTCATATTTAGCTCATCAACTGCTGCTAAGGCTGTGACTTCTGTATCATTTCTGGTTGTGATAGAGGTGACCTTCTTGTAAAAAGTGATTGTCTGTTCTTCTATTCGTACACCTCCTTGCATAGCTCTTATGAAATTGCATCCCACTAGCATCTGGATGCCATCCTTCTTGTTCATGGGAAAAGCGTATGTGAAAGGTATTTTAAACCTGTTTTCTTCAATCGACATGAACCCATTTTTCAACTTCATACTCGCTATTTGCTGCGAGTTCACACCATTAATCTGAATCGGATATGCGCTTGGTTCTAAAGCTTCTGCTGGAATCGAGTCTTGGTCTATGCAACAGACCGTAGCGCCAGTATCCAATATAGCTTGTACCCTAAAATGCTTCACGTTAGGGATTTCCATAATAATTACCATATTATAAAGTCGATTCAATATCCTCTTTCCTTTAGGATGATCAATTTTGTCTGCTAATGTTGCAAACTCTTCAGAGACTTCCGCTGAAAGCTGATTTGCCGATTCAGCTTCCTTGAAAACTACTCCTTTCTGCTTCTGTACTATCCCTTCAGTAGGATACTTTTGTAATTCTTCAGTAGCATGGTGTTTTCCTTTTCTTTGTCTCTCTTCTTCCTCTAAACTCAGGTTATGAAATTCCTCCTCTAAATCTTCTACGTCCTGTTTTGTCTTTAGGACCTCAATTTCTTGCTTTACTCTGGTATTTTCCTCATTAATATGATTATTTTCTGTCAGTAAATACCTGGTGTATTCTAGCAGCTCTCGTATCAGACTGTCCTTGTCACTATAGGGTAGGAAATTTGCTTTGATAATATTCAGTTTTCTGCCTAAATTGAATCTTGAACACATAGGGCAAACTGTCAGCAGGCAGCTCCTGCAGTGTGCCCTCATCCTCGGATTTGTTAGTTCTTTACAACACGTACATCTTTCACAGCCTTTTGTAACACTTGGGCTGTTATCTTCCCATCGATGTACACAGTTGTTAATGGCTTCTGGTAATGTGATGTTCGTCCTCCAATTGTTTTCTGTGGTGGTGGAGGTTGTCTTATATTTTAGTTACCCTTAAACCACCTTTCAGTTACATCCGAAAATGATAATTAAACCCCTCACAAAAATGACTATTAAACCCCTCACAATATTAGTTATTGCATCTCTACTTACAAAAGAGTAAAAAGTGAAAATGTAATAAGAAAGAAATGTTTATCCGGTAATCTAGATCCTTAACACAATTCTTGAACATTTCTAGTATAAAAATAACAGATAAATGGAATTTATAAATAATAACTTCATAGAATGAAGATGCTATTTTTCAAAAAGGAACAATCCCTGATAAGTGAAGAGATCCAATGGTATGTTGGGATAATAGTCTCTAAGAACAAGTCCATTCATGTCAATTTTCCCAAGTCAGCTTGGAAAACACTGCAATCATTTCAGGTTTCTATTTCTTTTTAGAAAAACAAGGTGAATCACTTATATCTTTTGCAAATTTAAGTGACATTAACCAAGAAAAAGTTAATCTTGAGAACGTTCAAACATCAAACAGAAAAAACAGTCAGCTTGAAATTTGTTATTCAGAATATCAAAAGTATGGGAAGAAATTCTAACTTGCTAAAATGAAGAAATTGAATGAACCTAAAGCTGTACTTAGCTAGATATATGTATGTGCCACTGACCTATGAATTTCATCAGTCAAAACTGAGAATGGGGAAAAAAGATAAGCAGGATCAACATTTCCCTGCACATTAACATTATTGCCAAGACGCCTTCTTCCATCCGCCATCTCCACTGTCCAGTCAAGCCCAATCACATCTACTCCAGTTCCAATCATATGTTCAAGTAGAACACCATTACCATTTATATACAATACAAGTGGGGTTTCAGGACAGTCTTTCCTGACCGAATTCACTATCTGCATGCGTAAAGGTACTATACCAGAGTTCAGACGACCAATTTGGTAAAGCATCCTTATTCACTAAAGAATTTGACAATAATTACTATCATCCATTTGCAAAGAGTCCCATCCAAAAAACAAAGATAGAAATTACCATGTCAAAATGAAAAATCAAAGAAGTTGTCAATTCAAATAAACATTTTAGCAACAAACACCTTGAATGAAAATAAAAATTTAAGCAGTACATACATCCAAATAATATTATGTTGACTTTACCTGTTCAATGTATGGTTTCGACCATTCCTCCCAAACATTAGGTGGGAGTTGTCCACCCCAAGAATCAAAAATCTGTATGCACTGAGCTCCTGATTTTATTTGGAAAATGATATATTCGGATATTCCTTGTGTCAAATGAGAAAGAAGTGCCTTTAGAACATGAGGTGCAGTATGGCACATGGATTTGATAGTTGTATATGTGCGAGTAGTCCCGCCTTCCACAATATACGTGGCAATTGTCCATGGTGCCCCCACAAAACCAAGTACTGCTGCTCTCTCCCCAACCTGTTTCAAAAAACAAGATCGAAAAAACAAGCAAAAGATAAAACACATGACAACTTCATCCGCAATTCCATGTAATCATGCATACAAGTTGGAATATGACATCAATATCCTACTAAATCTTAAAAATTAAAATAAAATGAAGGGAATGCAGCAACAATGGACAATATAACACTTTGCGTGATGCAATTGACGTAGATTTTTAGTAGTAACTAGTATGAAATACCAAGCTATAATTAAATATACTAGCAAGACTAGCTTGATAGCATACTGGCATACCAATACAAACTATACAGGTCATCAACATATAAAACAATTTACAATTATTTTTGTTGACGCACCAAGGCATAACATCCTAGTGGGTGCATTGTATTGTTTCAATAGAATTCTAGTAAGGACACAGGTACAAACACATTAAACCTTGAACAGAACTATACTAAGTTACTAATCCATGGAAGGAAAAAAACTTCCTTGGTAATAAAATTAGAGATTTGTACAGCCGATACTTAATTGATTGTTCTTGATGGTCATTGAACACGGCTCAAAATCATGAAGACCATGGTGAATAACAAGCATAGTCAATATGATATTTTGGCCAATGTGAAGTTTGGGAATGCTCAATGCGCATAGCCTTCTATGAACAAAGAGTGTGTGTGCCAATGATTCATTGGTCTCCCAAGTTTCAAATGAGAAATCTTACCATGACATCAATCAGCCATGTGTTAGAGATATGTAGATAGGATGGTTGATTGTGTAAAAAGAACCATATAAAAGACTTGCAGAGTTTTCTTTCGTTTTTAAAATATAGATAAAGTAATACAATAAAATAATTACAAGGATATTTTACTTGTGTGATTATTGATATCAAAATAATTCACCTGATTATTAGGTGAATCAACAACACCCAAGGTTACCTTCCTATGATTGTTAGTGCAACTTGATAGTATAATTATAAATGGTAACATGCAAACCTAAGGAAGTTGTACTAAATCCTAATTCGTCTAAATGTTCAAGAAAAATATAGAGGACTTACCTCCCCACGCAAGATGGTCAGAGATTTCCCTACAAATTGAAGCTTCTCTAGGTCAATGGGATGCAAACATTTAAGCCCTTCCTCATCACGAATTGGTGACTGAATTATAGGACCTTTTACTTCATCTATTTCAAAAGGAACACCCAATGCAGGTAGAGGTGTAAGTATGTCAGAAAATATAATGACCCCATCTGGCTGAAAAGCTCTCCAAGGCTGCAAAGAAATTTCTACAATGAGGTCAATTGTCTCAGATCTCTCTCGGAAGGATGGATATTTCTCGGCGAGCTTTCTGTAAACAGCCATATACCTTCCTGCTTGGCGCATCATCCATGCTGGAGGCCGACCTATAATATTTCCTCTGGCAGCTTGTACCAAAAGTGGTTCTGGAAAGTATATGGTTATAACTTTTGTAAATATGGCATCTTAAAATTTACCATAAAAAAGAAAAAGTTGTGTACTGGACGCATTTTAACTGTGTGTACATATTATTGTAGACAATTTTTGCTAAATGATATAAAGAAACTCTCCAACAATGTCAAAAGACAACAAAACCAGTATTTTCATGTCACATTGCAAGAAAATGCTCACCATATGCTTTCAGGTTCCTTGCCCTAGTTCAAATCTCTATCTACCTAAGTCATCCATCAAGGAGATAGATGTAAAGAAATTTAGCCATTTAGCTAATGCCAAAATGTTTGATCAAGAAAAGAAACCAAGCTGACGATAATGTTAAATGTTCATATTTAGGATCATGCTGTTTCCATAAAGGATGAAACAGAATACATTTTCTACCAGAAAGGTAAGCACATTGGATACCCAACATCTTAAGTATATATCAATATTTTGATTAAAAAAATAGTTGCTAGATCTAAAAAAGGACCAAGAATAACTTTATAGGAAGCCCCAGATCAATAGAAATGAAGTATAGTCTAGTAATGAACAACAACTTTGCTTAGTGTATCAGTTCAGCCAAAATTAGGTAATATACATTTCAATTATATACTCTATTCTTGAAATTCTTTTAATAATCTTTGGGAATTACTTTTAGTCCTCATGTCAGTTTTTTTAGTCAGAATGATGTTAAAAGTTAGAGGATGGACTTGGAAGCCACGATAAGGTTTCTCCATTTCAGTTTGGTTGGCCAAGATCATGAACATAGCCTCTATTCTTCTATGGTTAACGCTATGAATATTGACTTCCTTTAGAGTCAACACTAAACACTGCTTATGATCTTTATGTTTATCTACTTTTTTCTCTATCCTTACTTTCAAAGTTTCAGAGAAAAGAAGGGAAACATACCCTTCAGCTATCACCAAATACAACAGTCTTATATTAAGGACTGAAGTTTTGGAAAGACTTTCCAAAAGCATTTTTAGTTGATTAGCTTTTAAAATAGCTTCCATGTTACACAAGGAAGAGATTAAATAGGTAACTTCATTGCGAAGACCTAAAAGATCAAGCAACCAGCGGTCAATCAGTTGCACATATAAAAGGAAAGTCCCAGAATTGAGATGCTGCAATATCAATTCAAGGACCCATTCTTCACCATTACCCAGAAAGGTCAAGGAGAATAGGATCATGATCTATAACTAAATATCAGAAACATACTAATCAAGCTACAGAAAAAAAAGGTCAGCAGTTAACAGTTTATTATGATTGAGTTCATGGTAGCATTGTATTCAGGTAGATTTTTCGATCAAAATTTTATTCCTGTTACATATTTGTGATGTTTTCATAGTTCTATTTGAAGTAATATTGGTGTCAAACCTACCTACTCTAAGTCTAGCTAAGGTTTAGCAACTTAGATACCACCATTGCGGAACAACATTCCAAAAGGCAGTTCCGACAAATGTGATCAACCGCCCTCAATTAGTGTTCTTCCTTGCACCCACAAGTGCAGTGGTCCTCTTGATGGAACTTCAAAACCAATCCGATGAGACTTCGCAAATGGAAACGCGCAGGTAGCTCATGGAGAGAAGGATAATCAAACGGGAAGAAAGTTGTAGCCTTTCGCAATCCCTTCTCATTAACAGGACATATTATCCTGATCATAACAGAAATTCAAGCGCTACATTGCAAAAGTAAACTACGGGGGCATACCGGAAGAGAGGCTTGCCCTAGCAGATCTCTGCTTTCTGGATACGACCCGAATGCTTCGGCTCTTCCCATTTTGGAGGAAACCGAGCCGGAGAGACGAGTCAGGCGAGATCGCAGCAGTCAAGAAGCCACTGCAATAGAGGGCGTTCGAAATTAGAGAGAAAAACCCGATTCTTTTCATCCATTTTCTACTCGACTACCATAATTCGTGAAGAGAAAAATACAAGAGAGGGAGCAAACCTTCTTAAAGAAGTCGAACTCAACTGCATTTCGCCTCTTTGGAGAAACCCTGAGAGAGGTGGCGTACAAATTCACGGCGAGATCACGAAATTGAGAGCGAAGCTTTTGCTTCGCGCTCTCCTTTCTCTTCGTCTAATCCTTTTCTTGCTTGCCGATTACGGGTTGAGGAAATTGTGACTGGGCCTCTTGAAACGGACTTAATGGGCCAAAGTTTTCATATAACAATAAGGGAGCGTGTGGTATATTACCGCTTAAAATTATTAAGATCTAAATTATCACTATTAAAAATTATTGAGATCTAAATTATCATTATTAAAATTATCGATAATATTATATTACCATATTTGGCATGGATTGGTAATCTCGTCAATAATCCATATTATCTTATTTGGTATAAAAAAATAATATTGAAAAACTTATATCTTTAACTAAAATACTCTCAAATAAAATTGGATAACTTTCATTACATAAAATATCTATGGAATAGAGAATACATGGATTTTAAGAATCCATGAAAAGTCATCCTTGCAGAATATGTACAGGAGGTGAGGATCAAAGATCACCTTGCAGGTTGCATAGAAGATGAGGAGGGCACAGGAGGAGATAGCAACGCGCGTGAAAAAGATGATGAGAGCGTTTTTTTCTATGCTAATAGGGGGTATTTTAGTGGGGGTGTTTTTGTCAAAAATAAAAAATAACATTACCAATTTACTGATAATCTACATAGTCACTCTCTTCCTTGGTAATGTGGATTATCAATTGAGTAGTAATATAGATTATCATGGGCATTCAGACTATCGATAATCTGTTTCAACCAAATACGGTAATCTAGTGGGCCCATATAATTTTAATTTAGATTATCAGTAATTCATCTGGATTACCTCATACCAAACGCCCCCTAAGATCAATCATTAGGAGTTCACGAAAAAAAATTGCAAGGAAAAAATAAAGAGATTTATAATTGTATTTTAAAAACTAAAAAAATATATTATAAACCAAAATATCTTTGTTCTGGCCTGAGATCGGAGATGTTGCATATCTTCCTGGTTCATAGTTGGACATAGCTCCGAGACGATATGCAAAGACACTTCGACACTCAAGTAATGACGTATTCGAGATGGTGTATATGATAATTGGAATCAAGAGTACGTATACATGTGTGTGTCGTGTCTATATATTGTAGAGCAGGTGTCTATATATTATAGAGCAGGTCGAGGTATATATTCAGTGAGGATGTCTCTTGGAATTCCATAAGAATACGCCTTGAATAGTTCGATTGTTATCCCCTAGATTGTGGTGTTATTACTGTCGAATCATTGATGATAAATGCATGATGTTAATATCTTTGCATGGTCGGGTGGAGCACGGCCCTAGACTGAGTCTTAACTGATTTATTTTAGGTTTGGTTCATGAGCTGAGTTGCTTTCGGGATCAATCAGATCGGGCTAAGAGAGCTGATCCTCGGTCCAATCTTATATTATGAAATAATTTTCACTTTTTCAATGAAATCTATAGAAAAATAATAATAATTTTTTTAATTTCAAAATGTCAATGTAAAATTTTTATAGCTTTTTATTTCAGTCAAAAGCATTGTGATTATAATGATTTAATTATAAAATAAATTAGAATTTATAATATACAAGATACTTTCTTATGAGTTAGGTGAATGTTCATCTGAAGCTCCTTAGTATCTTGTTTTAAACTTTGATTAGGCCTATCGAGCTCAGCTCCATCGAATCAAACTCAAATCAAGCTTGAACAAGCTCACAAAATAAATAAGTCAAGCTCAAGCAGCTCAATTGTTTAGACCCCTATTATAATGGAGGATACAATTATACATAATTCATAATTTATATACTTTATTATATCAGCAATTTTTCAAATTCAGGATTTTGTGAAAAAAAAATATTTCGAATTTAAAGATCCAAAATTCTTAAATTCTGAACTTAAAGTTTCGGATTCCCGTTTTACCATCGGCCAAAGTCTCAAACTGGTTAGAGACTTTGGTCAAAAATAAATATATATATATATATTAAATATATATATAATTTAATTTTATAAAATAATTCTTATGATAAAAATGAGATATTATAATTTAAAAAATATATTTTCAAACTCTTTAATGCATTAAAGACTTTTACACAAAGTCTACAAATTAAAATTAAAATTAAAAATTATAAAATATTTTGATGTAAAATAATTTTTTGGATCATAGTACCTCTTTTGTATCATTAAAATATTTTTTTTAAAAAAATAAAGTTATCATAGACTTTGCACAAAAGTCTCATTGAATCTCTAATGAGTTAGAGACTTTTGTTTATAATAATTTTATAATTATAATTTTTTTTATATAATTCATAAAATATATATGATATAAAATATGTGATAGAATTTTAAAAAAATATTTTGGACAAAAAATATTTTAATATTTTTATTTTATATTTAATTTTATAGACTTTGGGCAAAAGTCTCTAATGCATTAGAGACTTTTGTCCAAAGTCTATAATAACTTTATAATTAATAAAATATTTTTAATTAATAAAATATTTTTAAAAAATACAAAATAGGTGTTGTAGTTCATCAAAATATTTTATAATTTTTAATTTAAATTTAATTTTGTAGACTTTATGAAAAAGTCTATAATATATTAGAGAGTTTGAAAATATATTTTTAGACTCTAACCTCTCATTTTTATTATAAAAAATAATTTATAAATTAAAATTCTTTTTTTAAAATTTATATATATATTTTTGAATTTTTAATCAAAGTAGAGACTTTGCCCAAGGGTAAAAAAGGTATCCAAAATACTAGATTCTATTGGCCTAAGATTTTCAACATTTGTCTTAATCTCGATTATGATGATAACAAACATGGAACTAATATTTCATTGAGAAATACTTTCAGGTTCCAAGTCAATTAGCGCACGACGACGTCCGCGATCGGAGAAATTGAAGAAATCGGCAAGGACGCTCGGGATTCTTCGGAAAGTTAAAGTTTAGGTCTAGAGTGTCTAGCTTATGTTGTAAATCTTCAAGATGATGCATAAGAACCCAAAAACCAAACCCGAATCTCAAAACATGAAAACCCAAAAAATTAGAAAATATCATAAAATTTACTAAGCCTAGGGAGCTCCTTGGATGGCTATATAACCTAGACATTTTTTTGGCACCATGCAATCTGCCCAGGTTCAGTCGACCGGCAGAAGGTGAAGGCATTTCGATCGACCAAACGATGCATAGAATGGGCAGAATACCTTCAGTCACTCGGTCGATCGACCGACGATCAACCGATAAGCGATCAGGCGTTGCCAACGGGCAGGAATCATCCCGTTGGGAGAGCTATTTTGGCTCTCTCTTTTTGGGCCGAACGATGCCCAGAATAGGCAGAATGCCTTCGGTCGCTCGGTCGGTCGACCGACGATCAATCGGCATGCGACCAGGCGTCGCCAATAGGCAAAAATCAGCCCGTTGGGAGAGCTATTTTGGCTCTCTCTTCTTGGGGCTTATATATACTAGCCCTTGAGTACCTTCCTCCATGATCTTAACCTTCATTGAGCCATCCTTGATTATCTCTAAAGATTTTGTGAGCCATTTCTTTGCAAACCCTAGTTCTCATGATAAAAAACTTGATTTTGCCTTCAAAGCTTTGATTGATTCATCGTTGAGGCATCAAGAGGAGCTATGACTCGTGTTTGGAGCTAAGTATAAGTTGTATTGTTTATTTGCTTCATTACTTGTGTATTTTATTGTTTATTTCATTGTATTTTCATTTGTATAAACCTAGGTTGCTAGGTTTGATTGAGTTGGTGATTGTCTTGGTGATAAGGCTTAAATCCACCATTGTAAACTTAGTTTACTAGGATTAGTTGAGTTGTCCCTTAGGTTGAGGTGGGAAAGTGCTCTCGGTAGGAAGACGAGATACTTTCGGGTGTGGAAGTGTCTTCGATTTGAGAGTGGAGACTTTCCGGTGTAAAGTCCTCTTTGTAAGGGAAACGATATAATCTAGTCAAGCTAGTTTAAAAATTCTAAGTGAGGTGCTTAGGTAATGGAGTAGGCATTGGGACCGAAGCACTATAAATAATTATGTTAACATTGATATATTGCTTTGTGTTAATTATTTTATCATTAATCGCTTCCGCATTTAGTCGTTAAATTATGAATTACCTAAGTAATTTAAGAAAACGTGTAAACTCGTCATTAGGCGATAAGTTTAGTTAACATACTATTCACACACCCTCTCTAGTGTGGTCATTTCTCCAACCGATTCTTGATTTGGGAATTTTGACCCACAAAATACGGATCTGAGAATTTTCCACTCCTAAAATCCGATTTTGGAAAAATTTTATTATTATATTACTATTTTATTCTTTTATTGAGTAAATTGAAAGTTCACTATTTTTATTTAACTTAAACTATAAAATCAATCTCTTTTGGTTAGAGGTGGCAATGGATCGTGTCGTGTCTAGGTTCCTAGTGCTCCTGCTAGATTTCCTAGTTTGAGAGTAAATTTTCGTCTCTTTTGACGATCCTTTGGTGGTGATTACACTTTTCTTTGGGACTACTTTCTGCAATCTTCGTGAATGGCTTCAAGTTCTGGAATGGAGCCTCCAACTGATACAGAAGAACATCTGCTTGTTGAAGATGAAGACATACAAGGAGGTGTTGCTGAATGCTCGAAAAGCTTGCTTGGACGACTTTTGTCCTATCGCCCCTTCAGTGCAGGGACGATGGAGGCAGCGCTGGGTGCAATTTGGGGCCACCCAGAGGGCTTTCGAGTCCTTGACCACAGCGACAATTTATTCCAGGTTTTCTTCTCCCATGAAGTGGATGCCTTCAAAATCGAATGAGGAGCTCCTTGGCTCTTCAAGAACTTCCTGCTTCCTCTCAAAAAATGGAGATTGGATATGGTAATTGAGGAGGAAGACTTCACCCATGTTCCAATCTGGGTTCAGATATGGGGTCTTCCAAAACACTATAAAACAAAGGAACTTGGAAGAAAGATCGGCAGCCACTTGGGTGAGGTTCAAGAAGTTGTTTTCTCTTCTATGAATGGGAAGGAGAATCGTATTCTGAAGGTAAAAGTTGCACTGGATGTTACTCAGACTCTGAGAAGTTCTATTCAGCTTGCTAGCACTAACAAACAGCCTCTCCAAGTCTCGCTAAAATATGAAAGGATAGGGACCTTCTGCTTCTACTGTTGCCATCTAGGGCATGACATGAAAGCCTGCAGTTCATACCTGGAGGATATGTCGAAAGGAATTGAGAACAACCAGAGAGGTGGACCATGGTTGAGGGCTGATCAGTTTGGCAAACGCATAGAGGAGAATTCTGAATTTATTCATCCTGGCAAGGGTTAATCCAAATCAAAGAAACAGACCCTGGTTAGCCTTCTCAAAGACTTTTCTAAATTATCGATGAAGGAAAGGAATGCAGGTTCAAGTCACAGTCATAAAACTTTGAATGATTATCTTCCTATTTTGAGCAAGATTAATGGTTCTTCTCTAAAATAGAATCTGGATGTTCCTATTGATGTTCAAGGTCTGTACAATGAAGTTTCCCATCCCTCTTTTAACAACACAAATTTGAAAACAACCATTGAGGATACGGTTGCTCATGGCGTTTTCAATGTTTGCTCTGCTATCAGTACTATAAATCATGGATTGACTCACACTTCCCATGACAAGAATCCTTCTATGCCTACTTCTCCAGAGCATATATTTCATAAAGGCCAATCTTCTATGACTCCTACATCCACTGTGTCGAGAGAGAAGGTTGTTTCTTCTCAACCTTGTGATGACATCATCCTTGGCAAAGTTGTTGACCAATCTCATGCTGCTCTTATGGTTAATTCTAATAAGTTGCACTCTTTTAACAGAAAAAATGTTGACCTTACAAATGATTCTAAAAAGGTCAATGCTCACAAGTTGCCTCTGGGTGTAGAGAAGGAACCAATTAAAGTTGATAACTCTGCTCTGATGGAAGTTGCTACAGCTAATATTGTTGACAGGTTATCTTTTGATGACTTGGATGTCGAATGGGACTCTGCTAAAACTCCTATCACTGTACCTGTGTTGCAATTGGATGCTGGGGCTGACAAGTTATCTGATGCTATTACTGCAAAGGGGTATTCTAACAGGGTCTTCAATCAGGAAATGGAAATTAAATCAAAGTCTATTGTTAGACCAACTTCAAATGCAAGTACCTTTATGAACAACATTGATAGCTCTCATTTGACTCAATCTCAATTGCTTGCTACTGTGACTACTTCTCTGGTGGATTACAATCATATTAGAGATGGCTTGGCAAATACAGGATGGCATAAAAAACGGTCTCTAAAACAATTGGTTAGAAGTACTAAAAGAAGATCCAGAGAGGAGAAGATTGATATCAAATCCAAGAAACTTTGTACTGCTGTGGAGACTAGTGTCAGGTTTGGGTGCCAGCCCTCACATGGCACCAAATGAGTCATGAAGTTATTATTTTGGAATTGTCGAGGTCTGGGGACACCCCTGACAATCCATAATCTAAAAGGGATTTGTAGATCTCATTCCCCCGGTGTACTTTTCCTTTGTGAGACTAAGAATTGTAGCTCTTTTGTTTCAAAGAAAATAAAGGATTGTGGCTTCAGTAATTTTTTCTGTGTTGATCCTCATGGCCTTTTAGTAGTTGGCTGATCTGATCAGTCCACTATCAGCATTACTATGAATGAAGAGTTTTTCATCCTCTTTAAGTGGGATGACCTTGCCCTTCAGGTGCGATGGAATGTTCTGGCAGTTCATCTTCACAGTGATGATCGGATCAGATCTCAGCAATATGAAAGAGTTTTAGCATTACTGGACAGCTTGTATACCTATACTTTGGTAATAGGTGATTTTAATGCTATCACATCCTTGGCTGAAAAAGAAGAAGGCCGCCTGAAATCTAGTGCGTCAATTGATGGCTTTAATGATTTCATTAACAGGGGTAATCTAATAGACCTAGGCTTTCAGGGTCACAAATTTATTTGGAATAATCGGAGTTATGGTGACTCCTTTATCCAAGAACGATTGAACCGCGCTTTGGTATCAGGGTGTTGGCGCCATCTCTACCCTATGGCTTCTCTTCATCATTTGGATGATAATGGATCAGACCATCGGCCCCTTCTTTTATGCTTTGACCCGATCTCCTCTTTGAGAAGGAGGAGGTTCAAATTTCACTACTAGAAAAATGGTCATCAGCAACGGCTGAGCCGTTGCAATAGCGCCGTGACAGAAAGTCGCGTTGCTGATGACTTAGCAACGGATCAGCAACGGCCGCTCGAGCCGTCGCTCAAAACATTATCAGCAACGGCCGCTCGGGCCGTCGCTAAAAACATTATCAGCGACGGTTTTGCCACAGACCCGGAGCCGTTGCTGATAACATTAATAGCAACGGCCACGAGTCCGTAGCAACACCGTTAGTAAACCCCGTCGCTAAGCCGTTGCTGTAGGTCATCAGCAACGACTTTCGATACACTTTTAGCAACGGCTTTCCCACGGACAGCCGTGGGAAAGCCGTTGCTGATGACTTCCACCTGGGGACAGAAACATTTAAAATTTCTAATTTTCATTGATACATATCAACATTATCTGATACATAATTCACACACCCATACTCTCATACACACATTCATTCACACATCACAAACACACCAAGATATACATCAAAACAATTATATTTATATTGATAATTATCCACGATAGTATAAAAACAATTCAAATGCAAAATTGAAGTATCAATATCCAAACAAAATAAGTTAAACAAGTTCAATATCTCAGTAACAAGTTCAATATCCAAACAAAAAATCTCACGATCACGATGGAGGATGGTCTGGATCATATGGCGGGGTCTGGAGTGCTTGAGTGTACACCGGCGTGGACTGAGTCGAGGACGATGGATTAGATGATGCCGAAGAGATGCCTGCTGCGGGATGACCTGACATGTTGCGTAGCATAGCATGCATCTCCTCCATCATCTGACTCTGACGCGCGACCGTCTCCTCTAGAGTCCTTATTCTGCTACTATGATCATAACTGGATCTAGAGGTGGACGGCCGCTCACCAGCGACCGGAGGGGTCGGTGCCCCAAGTGGCCCTAGCACGGCTCGCGCATGACCACTATCTGCGAAGCCATATACGCGGCCATGGTCCCAGCCACCTGCGGCCTCGACCCACGATGCTGCGTCAAAGTCCTCGGGGGTACCCCCGCGCTGCACCACCGTTTGGCTGTAGGTCTCCTACTCGAGTTTGATTTTTGTTTAATATTTATCATAAAACTTAAATTATAAATATATAATGAATAACTTAAACAAATATATAATTACCATAATGTATGCAGCGCGGTTGTGGATGTACTCCCCAGTCCCATGTGCTCGACGGTGAGTCCGCTCAAACACCGCCATCGGGGAGGGTCGCTGGACACTCCCGTCATCCGACACCGTCGTCTACATTTACAAAACAAATACATTAATTAGTACACATAATAACAAATAAAATATATAATTAAAAGATATACTTACCATACGGTTTGCGTGCACTGCAAATGCAACAGAGCCGCCGGTGTGACGCGCTGCTCCCCCCGACATGCGATTTCTAGCCGCATTCCGGGAAACCTCCTGCCATCGATCCGTCGACCATATCCCCACGAGCTGGTCCCATATATCCGGAGTAATCCAACCGGGGCCGTATCTCCGAGTCTCCGCGATGTTAGTGGTCCCAGCTCGGGCCATCGCCTGGGACCGAGCCTGCCCCAGCTGCCCGTTGTACCTTGCCCGGGAAATAGCCTCCCAGGCAGCGTAAATGAAGGGCCTCTGGTCCTCGGCCCATGTATAGCGAGCCTGCAAAATAATAATATCAGTACCAATATTAATATATCATCATGCATGTAAAAAAAAAAATAATACGTGCCTCAAACTCGCGCCATAACATGTCGACGTGCTCGCTAGGCACGTGAGACCACGTAGGCCATGCCCCGTGCATGTATCGTCGAATAGTAGAAGAAATGCTCCTCGGCACTTCTTCTTGCTCGAACCTGCACAACAAAAATAAATTTTAATATTATATTATGATATAATGAATTTGTAATGATTCATAATTCATGATATATTACGTACCGCTCCTCAATCACGCTAATCAATCTACGTGACTCTGTGGCTGGTGGAGGCTGCCACCTGTTCGGCCCGCGTGGCCGCCTACGTCTGGATGTACTAGCCTCGGCAGTATCATCCTCATGAGGATCAGCAACAGGAGGATCAGCAGCATGAGTAAGTGCTGGAGTCTCACCGATCGGAGACTCCGAAACTCTCCTGCGTCGATAACCACGACCAGACATATCTGTCGAACAGACATATAATCAGATTATTGTATAAATAGTAGAGATATATTTAATAAAATATATACTTTACAATTATTCTTCATCATCTGAATAATAGTCTTCGAATTCTTCTTCTTCTTCCTCTTCTTCCTCTTCTTCATCTTCTTCATCTCCAGCTTCCTCAATTTCATGATCGTCATCATCAGCATATTCAACTTCTAATTGAATTGACGTTGTGTCTGCATCCTCGAGTATTGGAATAATACGATCCACAGCAGGAAGATCATCTTCTTGATAGAAACCAGGAGGATCATTTTCTCCTACTACCGGATCAATTTTTCCTCTACCTTTTGTCTTACAGACTACACGCCAATCTGCTCTATCTTTATTTCGAGCCGGATACTTCGCGTAATATACTTGTTCGGCTTGTGATGCCAATATAAAAGGCTCATTTGCTGCCAATTTCGATTTGTAATTAACCTCAACAAGTTTGTATTTTGGATGAACTTTCATGCCCCTTTCTGTTGTATCGAACCAATGACATCTAAATAGGATCACTGATTTCAAGCCGAAGTAGTGCAACTCTATCACTTCTTCCACTAGTCCATAGAAATCCATATCACATTCAACATAGGTTGTCCCTTTCACGCAGACCCCAACATTCATCGTCTTCTTTGCAAATGAATATTCAACCGTGTGAAATTTATACCCGTTAACAAAATATCCGTTATAGCACGACACAAGTCGCGACGGTCCACTAACAAACTCAAATATTTTTTCATCTATTTCAGCTCTGTGATCTTTGCTGTAAGTCTGAATCCAAGAAGGGAAATCACGATTCTGTAATGTCTCCAATTCTTGATCGTTGTGAATAGAGTATTTTTGCACCATCTCAATGTCAAATATTTCAATGAATTGTTCAATCTCTGGACAATTGAGTAATACATACAAGTGTGCCAAATAATACTCTTCATCGCTTAAGTGTCGAGATGGACGAGAACCAAAAGCACGACCAGAGTGACAAAATATATTTAAACGTCCATCTGGATGTCGAACACCCCCGTCGTCGTTACGTGGAAGACGATCAAATCTTGTCTGTACTGTCGATTCAAAGTAAAATGAGCAGAATGTTGAAATTTCTTGGATGATATACGATTCAGATATTGATCCTTCAACAGCTGCGGTGTTCTTTACTTTTTTCTTCAGACGATTCATGTATCTTTCAAATAAGTACATCCAACGATATTGAACGGGGCCACCAACTCGTGCCTCGTATGCCAAGTGTATCGGTAGATGCTCCATCGAGTCAAAAAATGCAGGAGGGAAAAACTGCTCCAGCTTGCATATGATTTCAACAATATTATTTTCAAGTGTTGACATATCTTCGACTCGAAGGACATTTGCACAGATGCTTCTAAAAAACATACTTAATTCAGTCAACGGACCCCAAATATTATCAGGAAGAAGATCTCGAAATGCGATCGGAAGTAATCTCTGCATGAATACATGACAATCATGGCTCTTCATCCCTGATATTTTGCAATCATCGACGTTCACACATCGAGATAAGTTTGAAGCATATCCATCGGGTAATCTAAGTTCTTTTACCCATTGACAAACATCTTTGATCTGTTGTTTATTTAACACATATAGGGCCTTCGGTTTCAGATATCGTCCGTTGACCTCTTGTAACTCCAACTCTGGTCTTTTACAAAGTATTTTCAGATCATGTCGGGCTTTGACATTATCTTTAGTTTTTCCAGAAATATCCATCACAGTGTTGAAAATATTATCAAACACATTTTTTTCAATGTGCATGACATCTAAATTATGTCGAATCAATAATGAACTCCAATAGGGCAATTCCCAAAAGATACTTTTTTTCACCCAGTTGTGTGTTTGGCCAAAACCTGACACTCTTTCATTGCGACCAAATACTATATCTGGAAGTGCTGAAACACGTGCTAACATTTGTTCACCAGACAACATCGGTGGTGGCCCATCTCTTTCGACTCTGCCCTTAGTAAATTTATTACGATTCCTTCGATACTGGTGATGAACCGGTAGGAATCGACGATGACAATCAAAGAATGAGATTTTTCATCCGTTCTGAAGACTCATTGATTTAGAGTGTTCCATACAATACGGGCAAGAGAGTCGGCCGTGAGTGCTCCAACCCGACAACATGCCGTACGCCGGGAAATCATTGATTGTCCACAAGACCGCGGCCTTTAAATTGAAGTTTTGCTTCCGATGACAATCATAAGTGATAGCTCCCTCAGTCCACAATGTTTTCAATTCATCTATCAAGGGTCTGAGAAATATGTCAATTTCTTTTCGCGGACCCTTAGGACCCGGAATAATCATCGAAAGATAAATAAATTCATCTTTCATTCACATTGACGGTGGCAAATTATAAACTGTCAGCAGCACTGGCCAAACTGAATAATGAGTTGCAGAATGTCCAAACGGATTAAAACCATCTGTGCACAATCCCAATCTGATATTTCTAGTATCCATAGCAAATGAAGGATAACATGTATCCAAATGTTTCCATGCTTCACTGTCAGATGGATGAGTCATTACTGTATCATCACGACTTCTTGCATGCCAACTCATGTAGGGGGCTGTCTTTTTCGACATGAATAATCTTTGAAGCCTCGGTGTTAGTGGAAAATACCGAAGCACCTTAAACGGGATATTTTTCTGTCGGACCGATTTCTTCTCCTTGTAACGAGGGTGTTGACATACAGGGCATTTATCCAACTACACATTTTCTTTATAATATAAAATGCAGTTATTTTGGCACGCGTGTATTTTTTCGTACCCAAGCCCCAATTTTCTCATTAGCTTTTTAGTCTTATAAAAAGTAGGCTCAAACTTGTTATCAGTAGGCAGCATTCCATTAATCAATCCAGCAATCCGATCATACGCAACTCCGCTGATATTACAATCGGCCTTGATGCTTAAGAGCTGTGTCATTGCTGAAAACCTAGTGTATTTAGGACAATTCTCATACAAAGGTTCATCGGCAGCTTTCAACATCTCGTAAAATTCTGCAGCTTCTTTATTCGGTAATTCAATCTCTACCGCAGCCCCTACTTCTGTGATATCAACCGCTGTAGTATCTGGTGGGACTGATGTCTGAAGAACTGGCCGATCAACATTATCATTCAGGCGGAATTGACCCCCAAGACTATCAAGTATCATAGTTCTATAGGGATTACATTGACCGGATGAAGAAGCACCAGCAGAGGAAGATTCACCATATGTCTGAACGACTGGATTGCTCGACGTCCCGACTTCGCGTGACTCCCCGTGACAAGTCCATAGAAAATATCTCGGTGCAAATCCTTTGGTATATAGATGCAGAGTGACAGTCTCCCGATCCAAAAATCGTCCATTTGAACAAATGCGGCACGGACATCGGATTTGATCACCCATGCTAACGAAATTCCGATTCGAATAGGCGAAATTTAGGAAGTACGTTACGCCTAATCGAAACTCATTCGTTAAAGCTCCACGATCAAGACGTCGGTACATCCAACTTCGATCAGCCGACATGATTCTGTCAATCAATGACAATTTCTTTGGTTAATGTCTTTAGGTGAGATTGTCCTATTCCATTCGGGATTTATGTTATTCGTACCGCACTTACGTTTTTATTTTAACTGTTAACTAATTATTCTAAATTTCGACAGCATCTCCCTACAGTTCTCCGAATACGCATATCATCTGGGCGCGTATCGGAGAACAAGAGAGATGTTGCCGAAATTTAGAATAATTAGTTAACAGTTAAAATAAAAACGTAAGTGCAGTACAAATAACTATATTCCCAAATTGTCCAATCAGGGACAATTCAAGAATTGTACGTCGTATAAAAGATCATCTACTTCTTTTACACGAACATACAATTCCCGAACGGATCTAAGGTTTTGCTAAATCATATCCGATCGTCGATGCGTACGTGAAACATATCAACTCGTCGGAGGATGATTATTTTCTAAATGTTTCGAGACAGTTCGAGTCCATATTGGACGATTTCGGCGCGCGTCCGAAGTGGATGATTCCGGCGCGAGTCCGAATTGGACGATTCCGGCGCGCGTCCGAAGTGGACGATTCCGGCGCGAGTCCGAATTGGACGATACCGGCGCGCGTCCGAAGTGGACGATTCCGGCGCGCGTCCGAAGTGGACGATTCCGGCGCGCGTCCGAAATTAATCTAAACCCTAATAATTAATCTAACAAATTAAACAATTAATCTAAACAATTAATTAACAATTATTAAACAATTAATTAACAATTATTAAATAATTAATTAACAATTATAAAATAATATAAACTATATATATATATATTATAAATTCCGGCGCCGGAGTCCACCCTCCGGCGCCGGCGTACAGTGGCCGGACACACTGTCCGGCCACTGCAGAAGGTCCGGCGGCGGCCATCGGCCGACCGCCGCCGGCCGAAACCCTAGAAATAGGGTTTCAGTCGGGTGATTTCCGCCGGCCGCAGGGAAGAGACGGCAGCAGGGAAGAGACTTACCTGAACAAGTCGGCAGCAGCGGTCGGCGTCGTCGGCGTCGGCGGCAGCGGTAGCAGCGGCAGCGGCGGCGAGTGGCGTCGGCGGCAGCAGCGAGCAGCGGGAGGAAGAAGAGTCGGGCGCGAGAGCGTGCCCTATATAAACTTATCAACAACGGCTCACTCGCCCGTTAGAACGCCGTTGCTGATAAGTTATCATCAGCAACGGCTCACTTATCCGTTAGCAAGCCGTTGCTGAATATTAAAAAATCAGCAACGGCTCGCCTTTCCGTCCGAACGCCGTTGCTGATAATTAAAATAATCAGCAACGGCTCGGTTTTCCGTTAGTACGCCGTTGCAGATACAGATATCTGCAACGGCTCGAGCGGCCGTAAGAATGCCGTTGCTGATAGCCGTTGCTGAAGACGAAGTTTCTAGTAGTGTTTCAGGAATGCTGGAGTAGTAGTGAGGAAGTTAAAAATATAGTCACTGAAATTTGGAATGTGAATATAACATGATCCCTCATGTTTAATCTATTCTCTAAACTAAAGTCTTGCAGACATGCCCTTGTTCATTGGCAGAGACAGTGCCAAAAACTCCAGGGATGAGATTATTAAGCTCCGGGATCGTTTGTCTTCTCTGAAAACAAGTGCGGTGGTACCTAATAGAGATGATATTGTTCTTCTTGAATCAGCTCTAGTGGATGCTTATCAGAAGGAAGAACGCTATTGGAAAGAAAAATCTAGAGTCAAGTGACTTCATTGGGGAGATTAGAACACTAAATTCTTCCACTCTAAATTCCAGATGCGTAATCGTCACAACAAAATCTGGCGTCTTGACGATGGTAATGGGGGGTGGCATACTAGCTCAGATAGTATTGGTCTGAAAGCCCAAGAATATTTCAAATATATGTTCACATTTAACTTGCTTGTGGATCCTTTTAGTCAATTTGAGAATATGAGAAGCAATGTCTCTAATACCATAAATAGACGGCTCACAAGATCTATTTGAAGCCGAGGTGAAATTTACAATATTCTCTCTTGATCCTGGAGCTACGCTTGGGGACGATGGGTTCACGGCCAGGTTTTTTTAGTGCTTCTGGGAGATCATTGGGGGAAATGTTTGTAAAGCATATCAGAGTTTCAACTACACCCACATATGTTTGCTCCCCAAGGTTAAAAATACTACTTCTATGCCTTAGATGAGACCAATTAGTTTATGCATTGTCATGTATAAGATTATTTCAAAAGTTTTGGTGCATAGACTCCAAAAATATATGAACCGTCTTATCAGCTCCAATCATAGTACTTTCATAAAAGGAAGGTTGATTAGTGACAACATTCTGGTTTCCCATGAATGTATGCACCACTTGAAAACAAAAAGATATAGTACCTCTGATTTGGTTCTCAAACTGGATATGAGCAAGACTTATGACCGAGTTGAATGGTCTTTCATGTGGTTCATATTGAAGAAGTTGGGCTTTTGTGATAGATGGATAAATTGGGTGAAAGAAAGTGTTTCTATAGTCTCCTACTCTATCATTGTAGATGGTCAACCTGTTGGTTTCTTCAAACCTACTAGAGGTCTCCGTCAGGGAGATCCTCTATCATCTTACCTTTTCTTATTTTGTGCTGAAGGCTTGACCCATATGCTTCATCAGGGAGAACGCTTTCAAAGACTAGCATGGGTGAAACTCAATAGTAATTGCCCTTTAGTAAGCCACCTATTGTTTGCAGATGACTCTATCCTCTTTTTTCAAGCCAATAAAACTCGTTGTAGGAATGTGATGGAGATTTTGGATACTTATGGAAAGTTCAGTGGTCAAAGAATTAATCTTCAAAAACCCTCGGTCTTCTTCGGTGGAAACACCGCTCATCATGTCAGGGACCATTTAGCAGCTATCTTACAAGTTTCTTGTGTGGGAGCTCAGGATAGGTATTTAGGACTTCCTACTATAGTGGGAAGATCTAAAAAGGCTGCTTATGATTCTGTCAAAGAAAAGGTGATTAAGAAACTTTATCGCTGGAAAATATCTTTATTATCCCTCAGTGGCAAGGAGGTTCTCATTAAAGCAGTAGGTACTGCTCTACTCTTTGGGTTGTTTTAAACTTTCAGAGACACTGCTTGATGATATTCAGAAACAGATGGTCAGTTTCTAGTGGGATCAAAAGGGCAGTGAAAGAAAAATGCACTGAATTGGGTGGAACACACTATGTAGAGTGAAAGCTGAAGGTGGACTAGGCTTTAAAGATCTCAGAGCCTTTAATTTGGCTATGTTGGGTAAGTAGTAACGGAGGCTCCTTACTAAAAAACATTCATTGTTCCATAAAATCTTCAATAATAAATATTTCAGACATGTATCATTTATGGAGGCTTCCACTGATAGCAATCCATCTTGGGCATGGAGGAGCCTCTTGGAAGGAAGAAATGTTATCGAGAAAGGTCTTAAATGATAGATAGGTTCGGGTTCTGATGTCCGTATTCAGTCTGATCCCTGGATTTCTCACTCTTACCCTTTTACCATCCCCTAGGCTGCTTGCTTAAATCCTAGGTTAATCCTGGTAAGATAGCTTTTAAACATGGATAAAACATGGAATGAAGACCTTGTCAGATGTTCTTTTACTCTTGAGGTTGCTAAAGCCATTCTTCATATTGTTCCTACTATTCATGATGATAAACTCCTATGGTCCTTGAAAAATCATGGCTCCTACTCGGTGGCATCTGGCTACGATATAGCCTTTCAGTTCTACAATCCTCCTATTTCTGAGGGACCCCTTTTTTTGGCAAATAAAGATCTTTGTGAATTTATCTGGGACCTTAAAGTGCCTCCTAAAATTAAAATTCTAATTTGGAAACTATTGCATGAAGGAGTTCATGTACGTCAGAAGTTGAATGCACATTCTCCTCAGACTACAGCATTATGTCCGTAATGTAATTCAAATGTGGAATCTATTCAGCATTGT
The DNA here is from genome assembly GCA_034359265.1 of Canna indica. Taxonomy (NCBI): domain Eukaryota; kingdom Viridiplantae; phylum Streptophyta; class Magnoliopsida; order Zingiberales; family Cannaceae; genus Canna; species Canna indica. The sequence continues at coordinate 23,169,243 of CP136892.1, forward strand.
TTTCTGCATTGCCCCTAGATTAATTCTATATGGTTGATGGTTGATTTTATTAATCCAGATTGGTGTCTTCCTTTTGACACTTTCAGATCATGGTGGCTGGCTCTTTATCACAAACTAAGATATGATGATCCAGAAAAGTTAACTTTGACGACATTCCTCTTATGGAGAATTTGGCTTGCAAGGAATGCCAAGATTTTTGAAAATATCACTACTTCTCACCATAACATTTGGGCTAAGGCGAATACTCTTCAAGAGAAATTTTGTAGACTTCAAACTAATATTTCTCCTCTCCTTTAAGACTTTTTCTTTATTTAGCTTCTCGCTTTCTTTGGGAAAAACCCACTATGTTGTATTGCTTACGTTCCTTTGTGGAACTTGTATATGTGACCCTTTTGTGGTTTCAATATATATACATATCTTTGTTTTTTTAAAAATGAGCCGTGCTTGGGCCGGCCTAGGCCCGGCCACCTCTGGGCTGTCCCTGGCACGACCGGACTGCTCAAAGGGGCGGCCCACCCCTTCGGGCTAGGGCTGGGCTCAGGCCGGGCTCAAGCCAACCCAAATTATTGAAAAGAAAAAATATGAAGGTCAGCGGTGACACTCAAACCATCAACCTTCACTATTTTTATCAATGAACTAACCACCCCACCAAGACTAATTATTTGTTTTTATATAATTTTAGTAAGTATAATATATTATGCTCAAGCCTAGCATAAAAAGTCAAGCCATGCTTGGGTGCAGACCAAGTTAGGCACCAGACCTAGCCTATGGACGCAAGGCCAAGTCGAGCACGACCCACGTGCCCAAGGGGGTGAGCCCAGCCCGCCCCTTGAGCAAAGTCGAGCCGGGCCCGTGTTGCCCATGGGCGGGCCCGACCCATTGCCACCTCTACTCCTTGTTTTAAAATTGCAAATGCATTCCTTTTATTTTCATTTTGCTCCCTATGAAACATATGTGACTTCATTCTCCCACTAAAAATATGTTTGTTATAATAAAACATTTGCCACATCATCCAACCATAGTAAATCATCAAAATAAATTCATTTCATAAAAAGCAAAGCCATTTAAACGGGATGGAAGCACTAAAACAAAATCTTAGCCCCATCCCAAACACGATGAATTATCAAAACAAGCATATAGAAAAATAAAAATGAATGGATTTGAGTCTATTCAATGCTTCCCCATGTTTAGATAACATGGCATGGTTTTATTTTAGTAAATATTATTTTTAACAAGAAAAATCAACATGTGAGCTTCAATGCCAAGTTTTATGCATGAATTATATTATTACGTATAATTAAATAATTTGGTTTTTGTATATAAATTACCTCAATGTTCTACTAGCGTACTCATTTATATTAATGCTAATATTAAATAATTAAATAATTTAGTTTTAGCATCTCCAAGCTATTAATAATTTCCTCAAGTTCACTAGTGTACTCATTTACATTAACGCTAATATTAAATAACGAAGCAATTGACACCAATCCTAGGACATAGAGAAAGTGGATACTTGACTCACAGAAGAAGAAAGATGTTATTTCATTTCAAGCAAAAAGAATACAAAAACTCTAGTACAAAGAAAAGTATATATCGTGCCTTTATACTGATGCGACATTATTTGAAAATAGTAAAATGAAAATTACATGAATGCCCTTATGACTGATGTAATTAAGTAAATGTTGTACAAGTAAGTAAATTGCTTTATTAATTTGACTCATGTTTACTTAGTTGATTTCACACCTCTATACTCAATGCTTCACTCCTCAATTCCTGCTTAATACCTTCAACACCACTGGAGAAGAGATTCTTCGATCCCAACTTGTAACACATGTTCTATTGTAGTTGCACAGGGAGTACTTTGGTTAGTACATTCGTTGGTTGAAACTTTCCAAATATGTAAATTGGCTTGATATTTTTTTGTCGAAAGTTCTCTCGAACATAATAACAATCAATGTCTAAGTGTTTTGTCCTATCATGAAACACTGGATTTGCTTATATATGAATAACACTTTAATTGTCACAATAGATTGGTATTGAACTTTTAAAGAAACATCCAAATATGTTAACAATTTGTTTACCCAAACCATCTCAGCAGTGGCACTTGAAAGTGCCCTTAATTCACTCTTTGTGATAGATTTGTTTATTGTCTCTTGTTTCTTGCATTTCTAGTTTATCAATGAGTCTCTGATTTTCACTAAATATCTTGATACAGTCTTTGGGTTAAACTGCAACCTCCAACCAATTTAGATATTAGTTCAGCTTTGTACATTAAGTCAACTCTTGGCTCACCTCTTAAATATTTCAGAATACTAATGGTAGCTTATCAATGTGATTGTTTTGGCTTTTGATTGAATTGATTCGACAAGTGTACACTGAATACAATATATGGTCTAGTTATTGTTATGTACAATAACTTACCAATTAACCTCCGATGCATGCTATTATCAGTTAAAAATTTATCATCTTTAGTTTCTTCATTGTCAAGCTTGCTTTTCATTTGCATTGGAGTCTCTATTGGCTTGCAATCTCTAAGTTTATACTCAACTAGGACATCCAATATATACTTTCTCTGGCATACATAAATTCCCCTTGCATCTCTGAAGACTTCTAAGCCAATAAAATATGTTAGTCTTCCAATATCTTTGATACTGAATTGTTCATTCAATTTCCTTTCCAAGCATGAAATTTCATTTTCACTTATCCATGTTAAGATAATGTCATCAACATATACCAATATGACAGTTATCTCATCTCTTTCTCCCCTCTTGGTAAACATACAAGGGTATGGCATGCTTTGATTATAGCTTAACAAGCTAAAACTTGAAGTCAGTTTATGGTATCATTGTCTTCCTGCTTGCTTTAGACCATAAAATGACTCCATAAGTTTGCAAACTTTTCCATCACTTGGGTTGCCAAAGTCAGGTGGCTTATCCATATATACTCCCTCTTCTAAAGTATCATGCAAATATGCATTGTTGATATCCAACTGATGCAATGTCCATCCTTTAGAAGCTGCTACAACCAATAAGGCTCTTACTATGGCCATTCTTGAAACTTGTGTGAACGTTTCATGGTAATCAATACCCTCAACCTGAGTGAAACCTTTGGCCACCAATCTAGAATTGTATTTTTTAACTTTTCCTTCTGGATTAAACTTGGTGCGTTATACCCACTTGCAGTCTATTATTTTCTTCCCCTATGGCAACTCACACAATTTCCATGTATTGTTAGCAGTTAAAGCATCTAATTATTGCTGCATTGCTTCTATCCAAATAGGAATTTTAGAAGCAGCTTCATAGGAAATGGGATCAGTGTGTGTATTAATTAGCGTAAGAAAAGCTTGGTGTTTGGTTGGTAATCTGGCTGAGTTGATATATTTCTCAATGGGATATGGTGTAGTTTTTTCAATTGGTTTGGGTCCTAGTTTCTTGAGGGAATTATTGTAATGATAATCTAGGAGCTTCACTGATTTCCTAGTGATCCTATTACTTCTCCTAACTGGGATTTAGATTGACTATGGAATGCAATTGCCACTTGATGCACTACACTCAACCTCCTCTTCTTCATCACCGCATCACCCCTCACTTGCTCTGATATTTTCACCTTCCTCATTAACTTTAGTGGTTGACAATACAGGTGAATTACCAGTTGGCATTGAAGTGGACTGTGAATGAAAATGATCTGAATGAGAAGTTTTAGTGACATCAATAGTAGGAATTAGAATGGGAAAGATTGTTTTTTTGTGGTGCTTCGGGATTGAAAGGGAAGACATGTTCTACAAATGTAATGTCTCTGGATATCAATATAGAGTTGGTCTTCAAGTCAAGCATTTTATAAGCATTCCTTCCATATGGATAACCAAGGAAAACACACTCTCTAGACCTGGGATCGAATTTTGTTCTCCCTTGCTTAATGGTGTTTGCATAGCATAGGCAACCAAATGCCTTTAGATGCTTTAGACTAGGTGGCTCATGATATAGATCTTCATAAGGACTTTTGTTGTTGAGAATGAGACTTGGCAATCTATTGATGAGGTATGTTGCTATCAATATACACCCTCCCCAATATTTCAATGAAATTTTGGATTGGTATTTCAAGCTTCTTGCCATTTGTACTATGCTTCAACTCAGGTATTATATCAGAAAGTAATTTCATTCTAGAGTTTGACATGTGTCCTAGTCGTAGATGTCAAATGCAAACACTATCTAATGAAACTACTAAAGCTTGAACATCCCTGTTGTGGTTTTCAGTTGGTTGAGCTCATGGTATCAAGTACAAACCATTCACCTCTTTACCACTCCCTAAAGTTTTACTCGAATCTAGGTCCTGTGAGATGATGGCTTATCAGAGTCAGATGATGGCTGAGATGCATGTCATGCTGAGACAGATGACAAAGTTAGTCCAGTGATGTACACTCAGATCAATCGTCATCGACTCAGTCCACGCCAGTGTACACTCAAGCACTCCAGACCCCGCCGTATAATCCCAACCTTCCTCCACCGTCGTAGTGAGCTTTTATTGTTTTATGACTTGATTAACTTGGATATTGACTTGTTATATACTTGTTACTTGGACATCTTAGAGTTACTTATTTTGTGACTTGATATATTGATTCGTATCATGTTGATACGATAGTTTTGATTTCGTATATTTTTTTAAAAAAATTGTGGATAATTATAATTATAAGTATAATTATTTTGATGTATATCTTGATGTATCTGTGATGTGTGTGTGAATGTATGTGTATTTGAATGGATGTGTTTATGGGTGTGTGAGTTATGTATCAGGTTATAAATATATCAATGAAAATTTCTAATTTTAAAATTTCTCAATTACAGATTAACATCATTAGCAACGGCCTTTTCACGGTCATCCGTATAAAAGCCGTTGTTGAAAGTGTATCGTAATACCTTGGCTGCAAACTTAAAGTTGTTGCTGATGAACAACAGCAATGGCTTAGCAACCGTCTTTCAACAAAGGCTTTGCAACGGCTTGTGGACCGTTGCTCATGACAATATCTACAATAGTCGATGAGCCGTTGCTGAACCGTTGTCGATAAAAGTAGCAGCAACAGCAGCGCCTCATTGCGGAATCGTTGCTGATAACGTATCAACAACAGATATCTCCCGTTGCGGAACCGTTGCTGGTAATATCATTAGGAACGGCGTGAGCGGTCGTTGCAGTTACATTGTTAAGTTATCATGTATGCCATCATTTACAACGGGTGCAGTCGTTGCTGATGGTCTTCAGCAACGACATAGCAACGAATCCAGCCGTTGGTGATGCTCGTAATTCCAGTAGTGAAAATTGGTCGGGCTAAAGGTAATGGAACAGTTCATTTCTCTTGTCAGTTTACTCAATGACATGAGATTGAATTTGAAATTTGGAGCTGATAATGTATTGGGTAATTGGATGTGTTTATTCACATATGCTATCCCAATATGAGATATGCTAGTAGTTGAGCCATTTGGCAAGGAAATTTTGCTATCTGATGTAGGTTTTGAAATCTTGTCTAATGTTATATGGTTTGAAGCTATATGGTATGTAGCATCGCTATCTAATATCCAATTTTTAGATAGAATAGATGCAGCTGAATGAAGATGATTACCTACCATACTTGCTACATGGTTCTCTGTGTATTTGTCCTCAGCAAATTTGTTCTTTAGCATATTGAATAAAACATTGAACTGCTCTTCATTCAGTCCACCCTTTGATGTTTCAGCCACATTGTTTTCTTCTTTTCCAAATGTAAGTTCATCATTTCTTTCACTCAATCCTGCCTGCATTGCACTCACTGGTTTATCATTATACTTTTGTTTTATTTTGTACAGCTATGCCCTGGTGGATACCCTACCACCTTATAGCAATACTCCTTTGTATGCTCTGTTCTTTGACAAATGTCACAAAATCTTTTGTTGTAAGATTGATCTTTGCCCTTATTGTACTTGATGTTTCCTCCATGTCCCTGTACAGAGCTGTTTAAGGCTACATTATCCACTGCAAGAGTAGGACTTGGGTTCACCTTTCTATGCATTTCTTCTTGCTCTAGCATGTCATAAATTTGATTTATGTGAGGTAATGGTTTCATCATCAGTATTTGTCCTCGAGTTCCGACATAAGAGTCATTTAACCCCATAAGGAACTGCGTGAGTTTGTCTTTTGTTTTGTAGTCTCTTCCAGCTAGGCATTTGCAGTATGAGTTGATTTCCATTGCATCCGGTTCATCTCAATGTCCTTTCAGCTTGGTATAATATGATGATATCGAAATTGCCCTTGTCTGGAGCTGACTTGTAGCTTGATATCAAAAATTTGCGGTTCGTTGCTTCCGCCAAATCTAGCTTCAAGATCAGACCACATTTGTATTGATGTCTCAGCATACATTACGCTTCGATTCAACTCAGGTGACACAAATTGAAGGAGCCAGGATTTCACCATATCATCACAACGCCTCTAGGTTATGTAGTTGAGAGAAGCTTCTTCTAGTATCGATCCATTTACAAATACAGCCTTGTTCCTTGCCACTAGTGATATCAACATGGATCGTTTCCATGGTAGATAATTTTCACTCCCAGATAGCTTAACAGACACAAGCATCATACCTGGGTGATCATTGTTCAACAGCACAAATGGATCATAGTCGATATCTTGCACTTCTTGCGTTGTTCCCATTTCTGGATTGACTTGCGATTCACCAGATGCGGATCTCGACCAGTTTAATCTCTGATTTCGGGCCATTCCTCTTCAATTGCAGTTGGATCAGTGCGATCTATCAATGATCAACACCCTGCTCTGATACCATGAAGCAATTGGCACCAATCCTAGGGCACATAGAAAGTGGATACTCGACTCACATAAGAAGAAAAATGTTATTTTATTTCAAGCAAAAAAGAATACAGAAAGTCTAGTACAAAGAAAAGTATATATCGCGCCTTTATACCGACGCGGCATTATTTGAAAATAGTAAAATGAAAATTACATGAATGCCCTTATGACTGATGTAAGTAAATGTTGTACAAGTAAATTGCTTTATTTGACTGATGTTTACTTAGCTGATTTCACACATATGTACTCAATGCTTCACTCCTAATTCCTGCTTGATACCTTCAACAAATAACCACAATAAAACATCCAAGATTTCAACTTATTTTGTACTAAGCTTCTCTTCATGGTCAATCATTCCAGAAAAGAAAAAGTCAATATTTTTGTGTTTCATTCATTCGAATCACAATTCAGACTGAGAAGCTTTTTTTTTTCTTTCCTTTTGATAGTTCTAAAGGCATCCGTATCTTCAAATGATGAATGGTTCCAACTCAGTGTTTACAACGTCAATATGAAGATTGATGAACAGCATACAACAAGTATAAACACATGAGACAGAGGAAGGATTTGTGACCTAGAAAGGTCTTGGTGGCTTCTCCAGCACAGCTGAGAAGAACACTTCCTCGCCATCTTTGTCCACTTTTGGCACCACCACCCACTTATGCTTCTTATACCTCAGCAGCTTGAATGCCTCCAAGTAATCATCCAAATCCTTAGCCTGACAAAAGAAGCTATCGATCCACAGAAGACCTCCGGGCCTCAACACTCTGTCCCAATCGTACAGCACAAAGTCCAGCAGAATGAAATCAATCCATCCATCAAGAAACCTAGTTGTGTGAATGATGTCAAGTGTATTATCAAAGAATGGAAGCCTCTGGTTAATGGTCAGATAGAGAGGAACTAGTCCTCTCAGTGCAATGAACTCATTGAATGGAGCTCCGAGGTTGATGGTAGCTGTTACAATGGTGACATTGAACTCCCTCATCCTCGCAGCAAAAGTCCCAGTCCCCACGCTGTAATCCAATCCTACTCTGATCTCCCTAGGCTTGATCTTTAGCACTTCTTCAATGAGGAAATCCGGGGTCGAATTCGACGAGGGATCGAGGTAGACTACCTGCATCCATCTGGGCTTCTCATGGTCTGTGAGGTTGAAGCAGTCGGCGCACTTGAAGAAGCCTTTTCCTGTGCCGTTCTTTGCAAGGCAAGCAAAGTTCTTGCACCTGTAATGGCTCCAGCGAACGTTGCGGTCGTCGGGGTACTTCCATACGGACTCGTCGACGGGAGAAGGCTTGGTGTAGAGCTTCGGCGCCCGGGCGAAGCACCGACGCCGGGGGAGCGGGTCGCAGCCGTGTACCATCAGGCGCTGCGCTTGCTTCCAGTCGTCTTTGCAGAAGTCGCCGACGTCGTAGTCCATGTACTCCTCGAGCTCCTCCCGCATGGCGAAGCAGGCATGGCCGATGCTGGCGAAGGTGCCATTGGCGCCCATAAAGTTCTGCTTCCCCAACCTGTTCGGCTTGATTCTCATGTACTTCCTGATCTCCTCCACGAGGAAGTACTCGATTAATTCGTCGTATGGTTGATCGCTTCTCGACATAGGATGAGCCTCTGCTGCTGTTGTTCTTGGTTGCTTCGTGTGAGCATTTCCTCGAACAGATGGCAGTGACTCCTTTACGGACCCAACTAGCCCTAAGATGTCGGTGAGGAAGGCACGAAATCTCAATCTCTCGCGCTTCAATTGAGAGTTCCCCTCTTTAGAATCTGCTGTCCAATCTCTCAGAGTTTCCATTTGTGAGACGATTTGTTCGATGATTTTCTCTACAATTACGTTGATCTCGTCTTCTGCTTTGCTGCTATCAGCGCTCAAGTAAGTGGTGAAAGCATTGATGCTGAAATGGGCGCTCTGCGAGTAGAATCTGTAGAGTGTCGAAACGCTGAGCGAAAATGCCAGCAGAGCCAAGAACAAGGTGAATCCATACACCCTTTTCTTCACTCCAAACCTCAACGCCTGGTGCTTCGGGCTTCTCATCACTCTAATGGCGATCCAAGAAAGAGGAAAACACGGACCAAAGCATCAATACAACAAGTTTCAGATACTGGAAGGGCTTCACAAACACCTGCAAGAAGGCTACAAGAAGCTAGCAAACCGCCATTGACGATGACGAAGAAGAGAGCAGCTAGATCTAATGGGGGAGAAGAAGAGCTTGAAACAGGGAAGGGTACCTCGTTTGACTTCGAATTCGAGTTACTATATTTGCAATCAATTAATGGTGGCGGCGTTCCAACGTGATGACGTCTCGGTTGGGCTACCAGAAGGCGTTTTCTATGTTTCATTGCATCGGTCTTGGCGCGGAGAGCGCACGTTACGTGAAAACTAAGAATAAAATTTCATGAGTATGGTAAAATATTCTGTGGAATTTTGAGTTCTAAATTGCTTTATTTGTTGAAGCACGTTAAACTGATTTATTTTATGCTAGGCACGGGACTCGCACATCACGTGTGTTTTTTTTTCTCCCTAATTTTTTTCTTTCATTTAACGAAGAGATAGTAAGAAAAAAACACTTAATATGATACGAGTTTAATGAATTCACACCTAATATAGAATAAATCTGTTAAACTAGAAGTGACAGATGTGCTCTGCATCTTGTTGTTGCTGTGCAAATGCGATCATCAGTTAGTTGGAGATATAAATTTCAAATATTATTATGAAAAATGCAATAATTAGATGTCAAAATTACAATGGGGTGCTTCTACGTACAATAGTCGTTGACTCCAGGAGATAAGGTATAAAATTTGATAAATAATGGCCATGGAATAGGGACGGAATACGACTCGATAACTACGGGCGAGCCAGAAAATTCTGCCCGTTAATTGGGTGCTTCTGCAGGTCTTTCTTATACGGCTGGCTTGTAATATTCTACGTACAATAGTTGTTGACTCCGGGAGATAAGGTATAAAATTTGGTAGGTAATGGCCATGGAACATGATGTGAGGCCTCAAATTTTAGCTACATGGATTTTTATTGTTTTTCGTTGGGTGTTGACCGACATTGAATCCGAATCAAAACCTAACGAACCAAACAAATCTAAATTGGAGTTAAATTGTTGAGTTGTTTAAAAATAAACATTGGGCACTTGGTTGCACGCACAAATGAGAAAAAGTATTTGTATCATTGTATTGTATGCAAAAATAAATATCCTCGAATAAAATTTATAGTCTACTATTTGATTGCTCGCAAGTAAGCATTTGATTGGCCCAAATAAAAGTTGCAATTATATTTGCAACTTACATCTTCATATCCGGGTATGTTAATTTTAGCCTTGTCCGATAGCCCGACACGATAAAATCGTGCTCGAGCTGCCCATTATTGTGCTCGGCCAAGGGATGTATGTCTGACCCGACTTAATAATTTGATAACCAGAGTCAAGAGAGGGGCGATCAATTTAATTTTTCATAATCGTGCTAGCGAGCCGGGTTGTGACGATCTGTTTCATTTTCGTGTCATGCTGAGCCCAGGTTCTTATGCCCAATTTTTTATCAGTCCGAGGCAGGACATCATCGGATGAACCATCCCAAGGATTAACGACACCTGAAATACCCGACACGGTAGAGGAGCCTAGATTTTCCGCTTTAAGTGGCGGCGATCGCTCGCATATTGGATGTTTGAAATGTGTGATCCAAAATCCATCTCGAGCACAAATTGATCCACAAATCATCAGAAGAGCAAGCAAGGGCCGATGAGCACCGAAAAACATGTGATCTAGAACGAAAAAGGTCATAAAATTTTTTTGCTCAAATCGACCCAAAAATGATATGCAATAGGAGTTCAATATAATTTAAAAGCAATAACAATCAAATACAATAGAAGCAATGACAAAAGGGTAAAATAGTTATTTTATCATAATAATAATTCATCGACTACAATAGAATCAATTTGATTCAGAATAATATTATTTTATACTCTAAATCACCATCTTGTTTAGTAAAATATCATTTTATATTATTTAATTATTTATTAAATAAATTAATAATTTTAATTACTAAATAAAATTGAAAAAAAATCCTACCAAACTATATTAGATCTAAAATCTGACACGATATTACCATCGCGTTCAGCGTGCGAAAACCTAAAACTTTGATACGTATCTCGTCTCCATCCGAAGACTCTAAATCATCTAAATTAATTATTTTTTAATACTTAAATTATTATATTTGTAGTCCGTAATCTTATATTGCGGCACTAAAGCCGTTGCTGAAAACCATAAGCAACGGCTTGCAACAGCTCGGCCCATTGCAACGCAGCCGTGGTAGAAACACGCGTTGTTGATAACTTAGCAACGGATCAGCAATGGCTAGAGCGGTCGTTGCTAATAACATTATCAGCAATGATTCTGTCACGACTGCGGGGCAGTTGTAGATATGTACATCAGCAACGGCCCTGCGATCGTGGCAAGGCCGTTAGTGAAAGCCCGTTGCTAAATCATTGTTGTAGGTCATCAGCAACGGCTTTGAGGTTGCGGCCCAGAAAATACGATACACTTTAAGTAACGACTTTCCCACGGACAGCCGTGGGAAAGCCGTTGCTAATGATGTTAGCCTGTAATTGGAAAATTTTAAAATTTCTAATTTTCATTAATACATTGATACATTTAACCTGATACATAACTCACACATCCATACACACATCCATTCACATACACATCACAGATACACCCAGATAGACATCAAAACGGTTATACTTATATTTATAATTATCCACAATCATATAAAAACTATTCAAATCCAAAACTATCGTATCAATATCCAAACAAAATAAGTCAATCAAGTATAATATCTAAGCAATAAAGTCAAAATCTAAACAAAACAATAAATCTCACGACGACGGTGGAGGAAGGTATGGATCATAATATGGCGGGGTCTGGAGTGCTTGGGTGTACACCGGCGTGGACTAACTCAAGGACGATGGACCTGATGATGCCGAAGGGATGCCTACTCCGGTATGACCTGAGATGTTGCGTAGCATAGCATAGATCTCTGTTATCATCTGATTCTGACGCTCCATCATCTCACTCTGATGTGCGACCATCTCCTCTAGTGTCCTTATCCTGCTACTCTGATCATAACTAATCATAGAGGTGGACGGTCGCTCACCAGCGATCGAAGGGGTTAGTGCCCCAAGTGGCCCTAGCACGACTCACGCATGACCACTATCTGCAAAGACATATACGCGGCTGTGGTCCCAACCACCTGCAGCCTCGACCCATGCTCCTGCGTCAAGGTCCTCGGGGGTGCCCCCGCGCTGCATCACCGTCTGAGTGTAGGTCTCCTACTCGAGTTTGATTTTTTGTTTCATATTTTTCCTAAAACTTAAATTATAAATAAATAATGAATAATTTAAACAAATATACTTACCATAATGATTACAGTGTGGTTGTCAATGTACTCCCCTGTCTCATGTACTCGACGGTGAGTCCGCTCAAAAACCTCCATCTGGGAGGGTCGCTGGACAATCCCGTCGTCCATCACCGTCGTCTACATTTACAAAATAAATACATTAATTAGTACACAAAGTAACAAATAAAATATATAATTTAAAGTAAGGTATAATACTTACCATACGACTCGCATGCACTGCAAATGAAATAGAGCCGCCAGTGTGACGCGCTCCTCCCCCCGACATGCAATTTCTAGCCGTAGTCCTAGAAATCTCCTGCCATCGATCCGTCGATCACAATGCCACGAGCTGATCCCATATATCTGGAGTAATCCAATCGTGGTCGTATCCCCGAGTCTCTGCGATGTTTGTGGTCCCAACTCGGGCCATCGCCTGGGACCGGGCCTGCCCTAGCTGACCATTGTACCTCTGCCCAGGCACTGTACATGAAGGACCTCTAGTCCTCAGCCCATGTATAGCGAGCATGCAAAATAATAATATCAGTACCAATGTTAATCATCATGTATATATAAAAAAATTAATACATGCCTCAAACTCACGCCATAGCATGTCGACGTGCTCACTGGGCACGTGAGACCACGTGGGTCATGCCCCATGCATGTATCGTCGGATTGTAGAAGATATCGTCCTGGGCACATCCTCTTGCTTGAACCTGCACAACAAAAATAAAGTTCAATATTATATTATGATATAATGAATTTATAATAATTCATAATTCATGATATATTACCGCTCCCCAATCACACTAATAAATTTATGTGACTCTGTGGCTGGTGGAGGCTGCCACCTGTTCGGCCCACGTGGCCGCTTGCGTCTCGAGGCACTAGCCTCAGCGACATGAGGATCAACGGTAGGAGTATCATCGGCAGGATCGAGGATCAGCAGCAGGAGTAAGTGTTGGAGTCTGACCGATCGGAGACTCTGAAGCTTTCGTTTGACGATAACCACGACCCGACATATCTGTCGAATAAGCGTATAATTAGATTATATATATAGTAGAGATATTTAATATAAGATATACTTTACAATTATTCATCATCTGAGTAATAGTCTTCGAATTCTTCCTCTTCTTCTTCTTCTTCTTCTTCTTCTTCATCTTCTTCATCTCCAGCTTCCTCAACTTCAAGATCGTCATCATCAATATTTTCAACTTCTAATTGAACTAACGCTGTGTCTGCATCCCTGAGTATTGGAATAATATGGTCTACAACAGGTGGATCATTTTCTTGATAAAAATCATCTGTCACATCAGGTATCAGCTCATTTTCTCCCGCTATCGGATCAATTCTTCATCTACCTTTAGTCTTACAGACTACACGCCAATATGCTCTATCTTTATTTCGAGCCGGATATTTCGCATAATATACTTGTTCGGCTTGTTATGCCAATATAAAAGGCTCATTTGCTGCCAATTTCGATTTATAATTAACCTCAATAAGTTTGTATTTTGGATGAACATTCATGCCCCTTTCTATTGTATCAAACCAATAACATCTAAATAGGATAACTGATTTCAAGCCGAAGTAGTGCAATTCTATCACTTCTTCCACCAGTCCATAAAAATCCATATCACATTCAACATACGTTGTCCCTTTCACGCAGACCCCGACATTCATCGTCTTCTTTGTAAATGCATATTCAACCGTGTGAAATTTATACTCATTAACAAAATATTCGCTATAACACGACACTAGTCGCGACGGTCCACTAACAAACTCAAATATTCTTTCAACTATTTCAACTCTGTGATCTTTGTTGTAAGCCTGAATCCAAGTAGGGAAATCACGATTTCGTAATCTCTCCAATTCTTCATCGTTGTGAATAGAGTATTTTGCACTATCTCAATGTCAAATATTTCAATGAATTGTTTAATCTCTAGGCAATTGAGTAATACATATAATTGTGTCAAATGATACTCTTCATCGCTTGAGTGTCGAGATGGATTAGAATCAAAAGTACGACTAGAGTGACAGAATATATTTAAATATCCAACTGAATATTGAACTCCCCCGTCGTCGTTACTTGGAAGACGATCAAATCTTGCCTGCACTGTCGATTCAAAGTAAAATGAGCAGAATGTTAAAATTTCTTGGATGATATACGATTCAGATATTAATCCTTCAACAGCTGCGGTGTTCTTTAATTTTTTCTTCAAACGATTCATGTATCTTTCAAATAAGTACATCAACCGATATTGAATGGGGCCACCAACTCGTGCGTCGTATGCCAAGTGTATTGGTAGATGCTCCATCGAGTCAAAGAAGGCAGGAGGGAAAAATTGCTCCAGCTTGCATATAATTTCAATAATATTACTTTCAAGTGCTGACATATCTTCGACTCGAAGGACATTTGCACAAATGTTTCTAAAAAATATACTTAATTCAGTCAACGGATCCCAAATATTATCAGGTAGAAGATCTCGAAATGCAATTGAAAGCAATCTCTATATGAATACATGGCAATCGTGGCTCTTCATCCATGATATTTTGCAATCATCGACGTTCACACATCGAGATAAGTTTGAGGCATATCCATCAGGTAATCTGAGTTCTTTTATCCATTGACAAACATCTTTGAACTATTATTTATTTAACATATACGGGGCCTTCAGCTTTAGATATCGTCTGTTGACCTCTTGTAACTCCAACTCCGGTCTCTTACAAAGTACTTTTATATCATGTCGAGCCTTGACATTATCTTTAGTTTTTTTGGAAACATCCATCAAAGTGTTGAAAATATTATCAAACATATTTTTTTCATTGTGTATGACATCCAAATTATGTCAAATCAGTAATGAACTCAAATACGACAATTCCCAAAAGATACGTTTTTTCACTCAGTT
Organism: Canna indica; assembly: GCA_034359265.1. Taxonomy (NCBI): domain Eukaryota; kingdom Viridiplantae; phylum Streptophyta; class Magnoliopsida; order Zingiberales; family Cannaceae; genus Canna; species Canna indica. The sequence continues at coordinate 23,184,359 of CP136892.1, forward strand.
ATGTGTTTGACCAAAGCTCGACACTCTTTCATTCCGACCCAACACTATCTCTGGAAGTGCTAAAACACGTACTAACATTTTTTCACCAGATAACATCGGTAGTGGCTCATCTCTTTCGACTCTGCCCTTAGTAAATTTAATACGATTCCTTCGATACTGATGATTAGCCGGTAGGAATCGACGATGACAATCAAAGAATGAGATTTTCCATCCGTTCTGAAGATTGAATGATTTAGAGTGTTCAATATAATACGGACAAGAGAGTCGGCCGTGAGAGCTCCAACCAGACAATATGTCGTACGTCAAAAAATCATTGATTGTCCATAAGACCACGGCCTTTAAATTGAAGTTTTGCTTCCGATGACAATCATAAGTGATAGCTCCCTCAGTCCATAATATTTTCAATTCATCTATCAAGGGTCTGAGAAACACGTCAATTTCTTTTCGCATACCCTTAGGACTCGGAATAACCATCGAAAGATAAATAAATTCATCTTTCATACACATTGACGGTGGCAAATTATAAACTATTAGTAGCACTGGCCAAAATGAATAAGGAGTTGCAGAATGATCAAACAGATTAAAATCATCCGTGCATAATCTCAATCTAATATTTCTAGTATCCCTAGCAAATGAAGGATAACATGTATCCAAATATTTCTATGCTTCACTATTAGATGGATGAGTCATTACTGTATCATCACAACTTCTTGCATGCCAACTCATGTAGGGGGCCATTTTTTTCGACATGAATAATCTTTGAAGCCTCGGTGTTAGTGGAAAATATTGAAGCACCTCAAACGGAATATTTTTCTGTCGGACCAATTTCTTCTCATTGTAACATGAATGTTGACATACAGGGCATTTATCCAACTGTACATTTTTTTATAATATAAAATGTAGTTATTTTTGCATGCGTGTATTTTTTCGTACCCAAGCTCTAATTTTCTCATCAACTTTTTAGTCTTATAAAAAGTTGGCTCAAACCTGTTATCAGTAGGCAACATTCCATTAATCAATCCTGCAATCCGATCAAACGCAACCCCGCTGATATTATAATCAGCCTTGATGTTTAGGAGCTGCGTCATTGCCGAAAACCTAGTGTATTTAGGACAATTCTCATACAAAGGTTCATCGTGTTAGCTTAAGGGTCTTTCTTAAGCATCGATCTTTATTTTGATGATAATAAACATGTATTTAATCCAAGTGTGTAGTTTTGAGTTCAGGTTGAGGTTGCGATACGCATGCCTAATCCGTTCAAATGAGATAACGGAAAAAATCATCAAAGAACGGAAGAAGAAATCAATGAAGAAAGGCTCCGGATTAAGTCAAGAAGATTTAATGTAATATGTCCCTAGAATAGTTTATCCCAACCCTAAAATATAAGGTTATCCAAGTTGAAACTTGATAACCAAACCCTTAGAATTGGCATGTAAAAATACAAGGAATTAATCATCCTCGGCCTGGGATCGGTCGACCGATCAAGGCAATAAAATGGCGATGCGGCCCATTTGGTCGATCGACTGGTCGACCGGAGATCGCAAGAAATTGGCAGAAGCCATTCGGTCGACCAAATGTAGAGAAGGGCAAATAGTTGGGCTATGTCGGTCGACCGAGGCAAAAATTTGGCAGAAAGGAAGCGGTCGATCGACCTAAAGATGGCCTCTATCGCGTGATTCGCTGCAATAATTCGGTCGACCGGCGGGTCGACCGAATGTCGGAAGAATGTTGGTGGTTGACTGACCTCTCTCAGCTGCAACGGTCTTCAACCTTGCTATGTTCACTGAAGTCTTCTTCTAGTTGCAATTAAAGACGAGAAGGCGGTGGAAAGAAGCTTGAGTCTAATTCATTCTTCACTAGCTCTTTCCCAAAGTTTGTAATTTATTGAATCTTTTTTTCTTATTAAGATAGCTTGCTAGGTGTGCTAGGAAACATTTAGGGTAAACTTTGTAAAAGTGTGTTTTGCCTAGGTGAATAGGATTGAGGTGTTCTCCAAGTGAGGGAGAAGGGTGTCCTCAAGTGTATTCAAAGGGAAACATACATTCTATAAAGTAGTGTTTATAAATCCTTGGTAAGGAGCCAAGGAAGTGGAGTAGGTGGTTGGCCGAACCACTATAAATTGATTTGTTTGCATTGCTCTTTACTTGCTTTCATTATTGTGATTGAATTGTGATCATATCATTCATTAAAGAATAATTCCATTAAGCTAAGACAAAATTAAAAAGGGGATTGACACTATTCAACCCCCCTTTTAGTGTCAAGGTCCATCCAACAATTGGTATCAGAGCTAGGTTGTAGGTTAAGACTTAACCATCTTCCCTACAAGTCATCATGTCTAGTGAAATTCAACTAGCTCAAGGGTCCTCTACTAACACTCCACCACTATTCGATGGGAACAACTATGCCTATTGGAAGATTCGCATGAATGATTTCCTTCAATCCTTAGACATGGATGTATGGAGGATGATCCTAGTAGAGTATAAACAACCCGATAAGGACATTGATAAATGGGACCAAGAGGAAGTTAGGCTATTTAATGCAAATGCCAAGGCCGTCAATGCTCTATATTACGATCTATCAATTAATGAATTCAATATGATCTCTACATGCAAGTCTGTATACCAAGTATGGAAGGTCCTAGAGACCACCCATGAAGGGACTTCGCAAGTAAAAGAATCAAAAATCAATTTACTCATGCATGACTATGAAATGTTTAAAATGCTTTCACATGAGTCTATTGATGGCATGCATGCTAGGTTTTAAAATATTACGAATGACTTAGCTAACCTTGGCAGGGAGATAAGGGAAGAGGATAAGGTAAGGAAGCTCCTTCGTTCTCTTCCAAAATCTTGGGAATCCAAGGTGACGGCCATCATGGAAGCCAAGGACTTGAGCCAATTGAAGATCACCGAACTCATTGGGTCTCTCATGACACATGAGACCCACATGAAGCAATATCAAGAAGAAGAGGCTCCAAAAGGCAAGACCATTGCCTTGAAAGCATCCCATCGAGCCGAAGAGACATCGTCATCTGAGGAAGAGACGGATGACCTTGAAGAAATGGTGATGCTTGCAAGAAGGTTCATGGGCTTCATAAAGGGAGGTATGATAAAAGGAAGAAGTGGCTACACGTGCTACAATTGCAACAAGTCGGGGCACCTAAGGAAAGATTGTCCGCTTCTAAAGATGACCACTACCTCCAACCCTCACAAGAGAGAAAAGTACAAAAAGAAGAAGAAGACAATGATGGCTACATAGGACGAAAGCGAGGCCTCATCAAGTGAAGAAGAGGCAAGGAGTGAAAAAGCCAACCTTTGCTTGATGGCAAAGGAAGATGAGGTAAGATTTAATTTTGGTAAAAATTCATTTACCCAAGAAGAACTACAAATTGAATTTGACTAAATGCATGTTGAGTTTATTGCAATTAGGAGAAAATTTAAGGATCTCAAAAAGGACAATAGGTCATTGGAAATTGAAAATGATAGATTAATACTTTCCTGCAATAATCTTAGGAAAGAGATAGAAAACCATAAGGAAGAAAAGTGCACCCTAGAAAGGCTAACAAGGACCTAGAAATAGATAATAAAAAATTAGAAAAAGAAAATAAGTACTTATGTGATACAGTAGAGCATTTAAATGATAACATGCTAACATTAAAGAAAGAACTTTGCATGCTCAATGAAAAAATGATAACTATTCAAAATGGCATGCCAAAAGTTGTCAATGAAAAGAAATCATCACACTCCTATGCTCGCACACACACACACACAAAATTTCATGGTAATTATTTTTCTTGTGGTATTTTTGGCCATATAGCCAAAGATTGTGCATTAAGGAGCAACCCACATGCAAGATTCACATGGGTTCCAAAAGTGACTAACACTCAAGGACCCAAGGAAATTTGGGTACCTAAGAAAGTGTCTTCTCCTTTTGTAGGTGGAGAAGCATCCTCAATCAAGTAGGAGTACTAGGATCTTGGACAGTGGTTGCTCGAAGCACATGACGGGAGATATCAACTTGTTCGCAACCCTAACAAGTAAAGATGGTGGAAATGTCACATTTGAAGACAATGCCAAAGGTAAGATTGTTGGCATTGGTGACATAGGTAGACTCTCTTACCCATGTATCAAAAATATTTTATTAGTTGATGGTTTAAAGCATAATTTGATTAGCGTATCTCAATTATGTGATAATGGGTACATAATTATGTTTGAAGCATCTAAATGCATTATTAGAAGTACACCTTCAAACGATATCATATTCATAGGAAATAGGCAAGAAAATGTGTATACTCTAGAATTAAATGTCTTGCCCAATCCTCACGTTAGATGCTTAGTAGTCATGGAAAATGATTCTTGGTTGTGGCATAGAAGACTAGGACATGCTAGCATGAGTCTCATCCAAGAGATATCTAGAAAAGACTTAGTAAAAGGCTTACCTAAGATAAAGTTTGAAAATGATAAACTTTGTGATGTATGTCAACTAGGTAAGCAAGTAAAGTCTTCATTCCATAGTATTAATCAAGTTAGTACATCTAGAATTCTAGAGCTTGTACACATGGATCTCTTTGGTTCATGTGATGTAGCTAGTCTATGAGGAAAGCTTTATTGCTATATTTTTGGTTGATGATTTTTCGAGATTTACATGAGTTTTCTTTTTGGCAAAGAAAAATGAAACATTTGAGTTTTTAAAAAAATTTGCAAAAATGATTTCAAATGAAAAAGGAGTTTCTATTTTGAAAATTAGGAGTGATAATGGAGGGGAGTTTAAAAATGAAAAAAAATTCGAGTTTTGTGATGATTTAGGTATTCAACATATATTTTCTTCCCCTAGGACCCCTCAACAAAATGGGGTGATTGACAGGAAGAATAGAACCCTACAAGAAATGGCTAGGACCTTGTTGTGCAAAAATAATTTACCTAAATATTTTTGGGCCGAAGCCATAAATACTTCTTGTTATGTTCTTAATCGTGTTTTATTAAGATCAAAAATCAAGAAAACACATTTTGAGCTTTGGAATTGTAAAATCCCAAATGTGAGATATTTTCATATTTTTGGATGTAAATACTTTATTTTAAATACTAAGTAGAATTTAGAAAAATTTGATTCTAAATTCGATGAAAGAATTTTCCTAGGCTACTCCACTAGTTCTAAGGCTTATAGAGTTTATAATCATAGAACTATGATAGTTGAAGAATTTATGCATGTGACTTTTAATGAAACTAATGATTCTTCAAGAAATATCAAAATTGTGAATGTAGGTGAGGAGCTTGAGGATCTCACACTTCATGATAAGGAAGTGGAGGATGAAGATAATGAGGAGACCCAACATGAAGAACCTCCATCCTCAAGTCAACCTCAAGTTGAAGGTGAAGAAGAAGAAACTCTACCACCTCTCCCCAAGGGATACCGATTGGTAAGAGATCATCTAATGGACCAAGTCATTGGAGAGCCTTCAACGGGAGTGGTAACACGTTCTAAATTGAAAAAATTATGTCAATATATAGCTTTTGTTTCTCAAGTAGAGCCTAAAAATATTTAGGAAGCTATAGAAAATGAGTTTGGGGTATTAGCCATGCAAGAAGAACTCAACCAATTTGATAGAAATAATGTATGAGACTTAGTGCCTAGACCTAGTGATCAAACCATAATTGGAACCAAGTGGGTATTTAGGAATAAACTAGATGAAGAAGGACTAGTCATTAGAAACAAAGTTAGGCTAGTGGCACAAGGGTACAACCAACAAGAAGGAATAGACTATAATAAAACATATGCTCCTGTAGCTAGATTAGAAGTAATTAGGATGCTTTTAGCATTTGCTAGCTTTAAGGGCTTTAAACTCTTTCAATTGGATGTGAAAAGTATCTTTTTAAATGGTTTTATAAATGAAGAAGTTTATGTAGAACAACCCCTTGATTTTGAAAGCTTTGAGTTTACTAATCATATTTTCAAACTTAAAAATACTTTATATGGTTTAAAACAAGCCCCTAAGGATTGGTATGAAAGACTTTCTATTTTCCTAATTGAACAAGGTTTTGACATAGGAAAACCGGATGTCTCACTTTTCATTAAGCACCATGAAAATGACATATTATTAGTTCAAATATATGTTGATGATATAATTTTTTGTGCCACTTATGAAATATTTTGTGAGTGGTTTGCTAAGTGCATGCATAATGAATTTGAGATGAGTATGATGGGAGAACTCTCCTTCATGCTTGGTCTCCAAATCAAGCAAACCACTAAAGGGATCTTCATCAATCAAGCTAAGTACACAAAGGAGCTCATCAAAAGATTTGAAATGAATGAAGCCAAGATAATTTCTACACCTATGAGCTCATCCATCAAGCTTGACAAAGATGATAAGGGGATTAAAGTAGATGAAAAATGATATCGAGGTATGATCGATAGTCTCCTTTATTTAACCGCAAGTAGATCTGATATCAAGTTTAGCGTATACTTATGTGCTAGGTTTCAATCGTGTCCTAAGATGTCTCATTTATGCGCGGTAAAACGTATTTTGAGATATCTAAATGGTACGGTTGACATAGGATTATGGTATCCATGTCATGCATCATTTGATTTAATCGGTTTTTCAGACGCTAATTTTGCCAGATGTAAGGTAGATAGGAAAAGCACTAGTGGGTGTTGTCAATTCTTAGGAGCGAGTCTTGTTTCTTGGTTCTCAAAGAAATAAAATTCGGTCGCGCTTTCAACTATCGAAGCGGAATACATCGTCGCGGCTAGTTGTTGTGAGCAAGTCCTTTGGATGAAACAAACCCTTTTAGACTATGAACTTAGGTATTCTTGCATACCTATACATTGTGATAACACTAGTGCAATTAATTTAACCAAAAATCCTATCTTACACTCTAGAACTAAGCATATTGATTTGAGACATCATTTTCTTAGGGATAATGTAGCTAAGGGAAACATATCTGTAGAATTTGTATCCACCGATAAACAACTTGCCGATATATTTACAAAACTCTTAGTTGAAGAGAGTTTCACAAACTTAAGGATGCAACTAGGAATTTGTGCTTTACCTTGTGATTAAAGAAAATTTTACAAGATTTCAAAACTTGTGTTCTATAAAAGTGTCATCACACTTATGTATTGCTCTGTAGTGGAGCTTTGTGACCTATTGATGTTTGTCTTCTATAGGCTTACATTGATGGGAAGGACTATAGCAGTAGATGATATTTGGTTTTTGTGGCTTTCTCGATTTTTTTGGCTTTATGATGAAATCTCATTAATTGTACCTTGATTCTTATCCTTTTTGATTGATGTCAAAAAGGGAAGAAAAAGAAAGGTCACACTTGGTTTTCACGATACATATAGGTAGTGTGAGTTTTATAGTTAAGGGCGAGAGATACAATTAAGGGGAGTTAAAAATGACACGCACAATGATAGGGGGAGCATAGGTTGAGTTATAAGAAGTTGGATGTATAGGCTAAGTTAGAAAGTTGAATGCCTTAACTCAAACTCACAAATGCTAGTAATTTTCTTAAAATTTAATGTCATGTTTGTCATCATCAAAAAGGGAGAGATTGTTTGGCTTAAGGGTCTCTCTTAAGTCTCGATCTTTATTTTGATGATAACAAACATGTATTTAATCCAAGTGTGTAGTTTTGAGTTCAGGTTGAGGTTGTGATACGCATGCCTAATCCATTCAAATGAGACGATGGAAAAGATCGTCAAAGAACGGAAGAAGAAATCATTGAAGAAAGGCTCTAGATTAAGTCGAGAAGATTTAATGTAATTTGTCCCTAGAATAGTTTATCCCAATCATAAAATATAAGGTTATCCAAGTTGAAACTTGATAACCAAATCCTTAGAATTGACATGTAAAAATACAAGGAATTAATCATCCTCAGCCTGGGATCGGACAACCGGTCGGTTGACCGATCAAGGCAATAAAATGGTGATGCAGCCCATTCGGTCGATCGACTAGTCGATCGGAGATCACAAGAAATTGGCAGAAGCCATTCGGTCGACCGAATGTAGAGAAGGGCAAATAGCTGGGCTGCGTCGGTCGACCAACAGAGGCAAAATTTTGGCAGAAAGGTAGCGATCGACCTAAAGATGACCTCTATCGAAAGAAATGTTGGCGATCGATCCGTCGGTCGACTGGCCTCTCTCAGCTGCAGCGGTCGAACCTGGCGATCGATTCGTCGGTCGACCAACTGATCGACAGAACGGCTTCAACGATAGATTTTTTATCCGTTGAACGGCCGTTCGGCTGAGGGGTTATAAATACCCCTCACCAAACTTCATTAAATACTTTTGCAAAACTTATTTGAGCATTCAAAGTGAGTCTTAAAGCCTTCATACGAGCTACACCTGCGCGCCCCTCTCTGCTCCGAGTTTCGACTTCATCGGGCGCTGATCTCTTCTCTTCAACCTTGCTGTGTTCACTAAAGTCTTCTTCCAATTGCAAGTTGAAGACGAGAAGGCGGTGGAAAGAAGCTTGAGTCTAATTCTTTCTTCACTAGCTCTTTCCCAAACTTTATAATTTATTGAATATTATTTCTTGTTAAGATAGCTTGCTAGGTGTGCTAGGAAACACTTAGGGTAAACTTTGTAGAAGTGTGTTTTGCTTAGGTGAATAGGATTGAGGTGTTCTCCAAGTGAGGAAGAAGGGTGTCCTCACGTGTATTCAAAGGGAAACATACATTCTATAAAGTAGTGTTTAGAAATCCTTGGTAAGGAGCCAAGGTAGTGGAGTAGGCGGTTGGCCGAACCAAGATAAATTGATTTATTTGCATTGCTCTTTACTTGCTTTCATTATTGTGATTCAATTGTGATCATATCATTCATTAAAGAATAATTCCATTAAGTTAAAAGAAATTTAAAAAGAGGATTGATACTATTCACCCCCCCTTCTAGTGTCAAGGTCCATCCAACACATCGGCAGCTTTCAACATCTCGTAAAATTCTGCATCTTCTTTATTCGGCAATTCAATCTCTACCGCAGTTTGTACTTTTGTGATATCAACACCTGTAGTATCTGGTGGCACTGATGTCTCAGTAATTGACCGATCGACATTATCAGGTGGAATTGACCCCCAAGACTATCAAGTATCATAGTTCTATAGGGATTAGATTGACTAGATGAAAAAACACCAATAGAGGAAGATTCACCATGTGTCTGAATGACAGGACTGCTTGACGTCCCGACTTTATGTGACTCCCTGTGACAAGTCCATAGAAAATATCTTGGTGCAAATCCTTTGCTATATAGATGCAGAGTGACAGTTTCTCGATCAAAAAATCATCCATTCAAGCAAATGCGGCACAGACATCAAATTTTATCACTGACGATAACGAATTTCCGATTCAAATAGGCAAAATTTAGGAAGTAAGTTACGTCTAATCGAAACTCATTCGTTAAAGCTCCACGATCAAGACGTCGGTACATCCAACTTCGATCGCCCGACATGTTTCTGTCAATCAATGATAATTTCTTCAGTTAATGCCTTTAGGTGAGATGGTCCTATTCCATTCGGAATTCATGTTATTCATATTGCACTAAGTATTTCTTTTAACCGCTAACTTCATTCTAAATTTTAGCAGTATCTCTTACAGTTCTCCGAATACGCATATCATTTAGGCGCGTATCGGAGAACAAGAGAGATGCTGCCGAAATTTAGAATGAGTTAACGGTTAAAAGAAAAAACTAAGTGCAATACAAATAATTATATTCCCAAATTATCCAATCAGGGACAATTTAAGGGTTGTACATCGTATAAAAGATCATCTACTTCTTTTACACGAACATACAACCCTCAAACGGATCTAAGGTTTTGTTAAATCATATCTGACTCGTCGATGCGTACGTGAAACGTATCAACTTGTCGGAGGGATGATTATTTTCTAAATGTTTCGAGTCAGTTCGAGTCCATAGTGAACAATTTCGACGCGAGTCCGAAGTGGACGATTCTGGCGCGAGTCCACTGAGGATGACTCCAGACTAATTAATATTTTAACTAATTAATATTAATCTAAACATTAATATAAAATATAGCATTTATTTCAACTAATTAACATAGAATTAATCTATACATTAATCTAAAATCTAAAATTAATCTAAACCCTAACTAATCTAAACAAATAATGAACTAATTAAACCCTAACTAATCTAACAATTAATCTATTTCCGGCGCCGGCTTCTAGTGTCCGACGTCCAGTGTCCGGACACTAGACAATGCTCCGGCCAACGGCCACTAGCCGTCGATCGTCGGCCGAAACCCTATATTTAGGGTTTCGGTCGGTTCTACAGTGAATGGAGAGGGGGTGGCACGCGACTTACCTAGAGCAAGCGACGACGACGGTGACAGCGACGAGGGGGTGGCCGCGGGCAGCAGCAGTCGACGACGGCAACAGCAGGAAGAGGAAAAAGAAGGAGGAAGGGGCGGGCGTGATCCGTTGATCTATATAAACTTATCAGCAACGGCTCACTTGTTCGTTAGAATGTCGTTGCTAATAAATATTTTATTTTTGCGCCGCGAGCGCGCGATCGGCTCAAGAGTGACGGATGTCATAGCCGTAACTAAGTCGTTGCTAATGTGATAATATATTTGTATGGCTCGAGCGACCGTAACAAAGCCGTTGCAAATACATCACATATGCAACAGCCCGAGCAACCGTAAGAACACCGTTGGAAATTGCAACGGGTTGAGCGATCGTTGCTGATAGCCGTTGCTGATAGTCGTTGCTGAAGAATATGTTTTAATAGTGCGAGTTATTTCGCCTACAATTTTTTTACAACTTGCAAATGATATTATCAACACAACTTTTGAATACAAAATACTGCAAAAATTGGATAGTGAAGAATATATATATATATATATGCATTTGTAATAAGATATTGCCAGCTCAGCAAGATGTGCAAGAATTACAACAAAAAGAATTAAAGATGGAATGGAATATATTATTTGGTTTAAATGGTACGTAGAGACAATTATAATTAATTTGGATAGTGAAGGTTGTCAAATTAAGTTTTGCAAGGAGATCCGCCGATGTCATTACTGGATCTCCCAACATATACATTAGATTTTAGCAATTAATTAAATTAATCTATTAGAAATGATTATCGAGTTTAACATTACAAACAATAGTAACTAAAAATATCATTACGAAAGAAGAAGAAGAACAGTGCACTTATAATGATAATTTTTTTATTATCTAATTATATTTTTGATTTTTCGAAATATCATATTTTTTTCGTTTGATCTTTTATTTTTTAAAAGTTCTCGTTTAGATCTTTAAAAGCTATTTTTATTTTTATTTGGTTCATCCATTAATTTTTTCGTTAATTTTTGCTGTTAAGTGTCAATATGACAATGCCGACATGAATTAAAAATAGAATGAGGAACAAAATAAAAAAAATATATTTTAAGGACCAGATGAAATAAATGTATAATTTATTAGCCTAAAGTATTATATATATATATACTTTCTCATTTTATTCATCAATAAAGAATCTTATTAATTTATTTTTTTATTTTAAAATTTTAACTTATAAATCTACAATAAATTAATGACACTAGTGATCTCATGCAATTCAAAAATAATAATTGTATGGTGTCCATTTTTTTTTTTCAAAAATATTATGAATGCATTATTATTCGTATGATTATATTTTTTATTCTTAAAATTTTATATTTGTGAATAAGATGAAAAAATTCATATATATATATATATATATATATAAAGTTATTAAAATATTATTATTTTTTAAATCTAATTTTTTAAAATATTTTATTTTTTTATTTTATCTTTTATTTTATTTTTTATTTTATCTTTAATCAATGTCAGTATTATCACGTTGATACTTAACAACAAAAGTTAATAAAAAAATTAAGAAAAGAATTAAATAAAATAAAAATAATTTTTGAGAGATTAAAAATAAATAAATAAAAAATGAAGACCAAACTAAAAAAATTTAATATTTTAAGAATCAAAAACATAATTAAGAACCGATTTGTTGGGGAAGTCTGGCTTTGAGATTTGCGCTTTATCAGGTATCGCGCAATGAACCGATCAAGGCTGCGCACCTTGCATCCGTCGTTCTAACCATCGCAAATCGATGATTGAACCGTTATTTTCCCCGTAACACATGATGGATTGGAACTGTTCCTCGCATGCCAATATAAAACAGAAACGGCATTGATACAAACAAGTTTATATAAATCATTGTATGATTATAACCGTTGCGGTCAAATGCCATCCACTAAGTCAGCATATAACAATCACTTATTTAATTTGTACCTTCTTCTGTGTCTTCCCTTGTCTCCTTCTCCTGCTTCTTCTGCAAAATATAAGCCTCCTTCCCTCATCACCACCATTATTCCTCTGCGACATTAATCACCGATTTCATCCTCTTCTCAACTCAGAGAGAGTATCAGTCGACTTCACCTCTGGCTCTCCCAACGATGGAATCCTTCAGCTTGCTCAAGTACTGGCGTGGCGGCGGAGGAGTAGCCGTTGCCACCGCCCTTCGCTCTTCCACACCCACCCCGGCCGCCGCAAAAACCGCTTCCGCTCTCCTCCGTCCCTCTCCGACCATCACGGACGACGGCGGCCGGGACGAGGATGACGGCCCCTTCTTCGACCTCGTCTTCAGCTCCCTCCCCGTCGACGACGGCAGCGCGGATGCCTATGTGGAAGAGGGCGCGTTCAAAATTGAGCTGGGCTCAAGAGGAGGCGGTGGTCTTCGACCCGAGGGCTTCTCCCCGTCCAACGACCTCTTCTTCAACGGAAAGCTCGTCCCTCTGGAGCCCTCTTCGCTTGTGGTCGCTGCTTCCGAGTACACCAAATCGCAGCTCGCCTCCGTCTCCCTCCTCAAATCCGCTACCAAGTTCCGGATTTTCTTGCTCAGGCTCCGGAAGCCCAAATTCGCCGCGGCGGAGCCCAATGCTACCGCCATAGCCGCGGTGGCGACGGCATCCCCGCGGCGGGCACCGCAGCAGCAGCATCAAAGCAGGTTCTTCGTCAAGGTTAAGGCGGAGGACGTGCCCATAATCTCGCTCTTCGTAAAAGACAAGACGCCGTCGACGGAGGACAGCGTCGCGGCGGCGGAGGAGAAGAGGTTCGCCAGAGAGGTCGTGCAGAAGTATCTCAACGTGATGAAGCCGCAGGCTTCAAGGAGGTACGGCGAGAAGCTGAGGCTTCAATGCGAGGCAGTGCTGGCGAAGGAGTGCTGCTGCAGGGCGGAGGAAAGCTCAGCGGGCATGGGGAAGGGGCGGCTGATAGCGATGCCGAGGAAGACCCGGCCGGCGCCGCCTTCAGGAGTTACTGCGGCGCCACTCCCATCGCAGCGGCGGGATGACACGCTCAGGGAGCAGCAGGACGGGATCCAGAGAGCAATCGCGCACTGCAAGCGGTCGTTGACCGCCTCTGAGATCGGCAAAGTTGGGGAGGCCACGGCACACGACACCCTTCCGGTGTGCCTTAAGGTTGCCTAACTGGTTTCAGAAGCTTGAAGAAGTGAATTCGATGTTTTCATGGTGTGTTTTACTTGTTTGTAATCTGTAGAGTTGCAGGACGAACTCCTCATTAGCATAAATGCAACCGCAAAATATTTTTTGGTTTTCTTTTTTGATAAACTTATTAATTTATTAGTAAACTCACATGAAAAATTGGCAAACTAATGAACTGAGGTTCGTTATAAACAAATAAATAATTAAGTTAATGAATCCGGCCACCTGAAAGTAGATGATGTTGCAAATGAAAATTGATAGATTAATAGGTTAATTCAATATAAAATAAAAAGTTAATAAAACCTACTTGATAAATATCATGGCATCAATTATTTTAAAATATATTTTTTAATCAAAAAATATGTCACAACAAGTTGAGCGGATAATTAATAGAAATTTTGAATTCAAGAAGGATGCAAATGGATAGTATTATGTGTATTTTTCTCTTAACTTTTCATTCATTAAATTATTACATTCAATTGAAGACAAATTAAAGAAAATAATAAGTATGGAGTTAAAGAACACGAGTGAAAGAAATTAAAGGTTTTCTTATTTGGATTAAAACTTATGGAGAAAAGAAAAATATATTCATTTGTATGTTCAAACGGTGAAAAAAAATATTATTCTTAATTCTTTTCCCTTTGCTCTTTATTTTTTTCCATCTTTTTCGTGTGTGTATATATATATATCAAGAATAGAAAATAGATTAATTAATCAACTCATCTCTTTCGTATGTATATATACCAAGAATAGAAAATAGATTAATTAATCAGCTCGGAGAACTAGAGAAGGTCCAAATAGTAGATTCTTTATTAATTTGTGCCCAATTTGCTGCCCTAATGGAAAGCTTTATTATTACAACAGGGAATATAGAAGAAATTTATAACAGAGAAAAAAGAAAATGATAACTAATTTGACTTGAAAACAACCAAGAACAGTTATGTATGTCTCGCATCGACTACTAATTTCAGTCTAACAAAATGATACTCATGGACATGGTAATTTTGGCAAATCCTCTCCCCTAACAGTGAAGAATGAAGAAGAAAATTATCATTAATTAGGAAATGCATTGCTAAAACCTTAACTGTCGAGTGTTTGTGTACGAATAATAATTTTATTTGCATTCGTCAAATATTATCAACATTTGAATTGTGCTCACTCCGTGCAGTTTGATTATTGTTTTGAAAAAATGAATATGAATACAAATATGAATATAAAATATTCTTATTTGGGCGAATATGCATGGTACCATTACAGATATGAATATCGATATATACTATATTCAATCTGTATTCTCACCCCATTATCTGTATTTATATAATTATCATTTTAACTCATATATTATAATATGAGAAATTTGATAAAATCATAATCTTTTTAAAAAAAATTGAGAAATTAAAAAAATCATAATATTTTTGATGAAATCCTCATGTTACCCCTCAAATTTCATAAGTCAATTAGTTCACCCAACAAATATGTTCATTCAGAAGCCAATTTAGATTTAGATTTTTTTTTTCATTTTGGATTCAATCTCAGATTAGTTTTGATTATTTTTCATATACGATCCAATTTCATGATTATTTTTCATATCCGGTCCAATTTCAAACATACGGATACAAGGCATTGCATATGTTACAAAGCACACCTTACAAATTAAGTGGTGGCCGGTCTTAATTTAATTAACTCTCCATTATTTTTACTGTAAAAGTTATAATCACGTGATAGGAGTAAGAAAGGGAGAGGAAGGCATGCCGTAGCATTGGGAAAGCTGCTGTATAATATTAGCTAGGGTTCCTCAAAATTGATTGGCGTAGAGGAATCCTTTTCACTTTGTAGTAGTTGTAGGCTTTTCAATTAGGGCATCAAAGGCAGGCCTTTTACCAGCTTTTTGCCTTTGCTACTTGTTAGTTGGTACAATAATACTTTTGACATTGTATCAAATCAGACTTAATTCCAGGCAATGATGCATGTTGGGAAACAAATTTATAGATTAACCAAAGATAGCCCTATGAATCATGCACAGTCATAGAATAAACTTGTTTTTTAAATGAATATGATTAAATAAGAGAAAATATTATGGCAAAAAAACTAATCGTATGCTTCAACCTTCACCCGTATTAATGTCAGCTCACCTGTCACAACTTAACTTGTTTTAGCTCTCTCTATTTTCATTAATTCGTGTACCGTTGTACTCACAGCTATATATAAATACTGTCTTACAATTATTTCTAATTAGTGAATGAGAGTTTTTGAGCTTAAATCATTTCTCAAGCTCTGTTATGGTATCACAAGAAAAAGGGTTCTCTAGTCTTCTTTCTTTCTTCCGTTGTTCTCACCGTCTCTTCTCTTCGTTTCCAATTGCAAATGACTTCCTCTTGTGCTACATCTGCTCCGGAGCAAGATCGTCCTTCCCATCAGCCCCAGTATGTGGCGCTGACGATCAATCTGTCTCTTTCTGATCGCATCGACAGTCCTTAATTTCTACATCCAGCAGAATGATCATCCAGGATTTTTGCCCGTCTCTCAACCTCTGTGCAATGACAACTATAGTTCTTGGATGCGATCTATGGTGATGGCATTGAGTGCCAAAAATAAGCTAGGCTTCGTCGATGACTCGATCCAAAAACCAGATCCTTCTTCATGTGATCTCTTCAATGCTTGGATAAGAGCAAACAATCTTGTTTGTTCTTGGATCATAAATTCTGTCTCTAAGAGCATCACATCTAGCATTCTTTATCTCAATTTCGCTGTCAAGATTTGGACTGATCTTGAAGAGCGATTTCAACAACACAACTTGCCAAGAATATTTCAGATTAAGTAATACATTTATGAGCTTCGTCAAGGACAATTGATTGTGACTAATTACTTCACTGAATTGATGATTCTTTGGGATGAGTTGTATTCCACCAAGTCGATTTGCACTTGTTCTAAGTGTACCTATGATGGTGTTCGTAGGATGATGATTTAACACCAAAACGACTACATCATCACATTTCTAATAGGGCTGAATGATTCATACTCTTACTTAAGAGGCCAAATCCTCCTTCTTGACCCTCCATTAATCAACAAGATCTTCTCTATGGTTGTCCATGAAGAGAATCAACGGAATGCTCGATCTGTGTCTCCCATTATTGAAGCTACTGCTTTCATGGCCAAAAGACAGTTCTAAGGCATTTGTATCTTCCCATTCTTCTAATCAGTCACAGAAGAAGCTCAGGCCTTATTTTACTTACTACAATACAGTAGGACACACACGTGAGAGGTATTATCAGCTTAATGGTTTTCTTCTTGGTTATAAACCAAAAGGAAAGAACTCTAAGAACTCATCATCTGGTGGATCCAACCCCTCTCCCACCAATCAGTTCAGTTTTGCTTCGAACTCCTCTCAAAAAAATATTGCTGAATCATTGACTCCTTCTCAATGCCAGCAATTGATTGACATGCTCACGAGTTAATTGAATTTCGTTGCTTATTCTGATGTTACCTTTACATCCATCAACTCCGCTATGCAGAGTAAAATCTTATCCTACATAAATAGCATATCTATTGATATTACTAAGTGTTGGATCATAGACACTGGAGCAACCAGACGCGTTTCTTCTTGCAAAGAGCTTTTTGAGCAATTGATTCCTATTCCTAATGAATCCATAATGCTTCCTAACAAAACCACTATAGTCGTGCAATATTCCGGTGATATTCGCATTTCTCCACTCATTCGTTTAAATAATGTTTTATATGTTCCTCAATTTCATTTTAATCTACTCTCAATCAGCAGTCTTGTTTTCGATTCTAACTTCAGCCTCTTGAATTCCAAATCACAATGTGTTATCCCGGATCTTTGACAAGTGATTGGGAATGGTGAATTTCACAAAGGACTTTACCTTTTGCATATGCCTTCTAAAGCTTCTAGTCAATCTTCAAGTAGTTCTTTCCTTTCAAATGTTGTCAATGTTGTCAATGTTGTTCATTCTTCTATTCATTGGCACAATAAACTTGGACATCCAAGTGATGTTGTTTTGTACTCCTTGAAAGATGTAATTTCAATTTCTTCATCTAATAAAAATTTTCCTTGTTCAATTTGTCCATTAGCCAAACAAAAATATTTACCTTTTCCCAATCACAACAATCTTGCCACTAATCCCTTTGATTTGATTCATTATGATATTTGGGGTCTATATCACCGTTCTACTTACAACAAGCAACAGTATTTTGTTACACTAGTTGATGATTGCTCTCGAAATATCTGGACTTATCTCATCCAACACAAGTTTGAAGTTTCAACTAGAGGTGACAATGGACCGGACTCGCCCGTGGGTGGCACGGGCCTGGCCCAACTCTGGGCTGTGCCTGACCCGGCCCGCATGTGCCAAGGGGCAGGCTAGGCTCACCCCTTGGGCACGTGGGCCGTGCTCGGCACGTGGGCCGTGCTCGGCACGGCCCGCGCATATAAAGAGCCTTGGTGTGGTGGTTAGTTCACCACAAATAAAGCTAAAGGTCGGCGGTTCGAGCCTCACCGCCAGCCTTTATAATTTCTAATTTTGATATTTCAGGCCAGCCCGAGCCCAGCCTGAGCCCAAAGGGGCGGGCTTAGGCCCGGGCTGGGCCTCCCCTTTGAGGTGTCGGACCGTGCCTGGCACGGCCCGAGTGGTGGTCGGGCATAGGCACGGCCCATTGCCACCGCTAGTTTCAACCAATATTCCTGCTTTCATCGGCATGGTTTAAACATAGTTTTCAGAAGATATCAAAGTCTTTCATTCAGACAATGCTAAAGAGTTGAAATTTGAGGAACTCTTTAAAAAATTTGGGTATTATTCACCAATTCTGTTGTGTGAAAACTCTTCAACAAAAGTCAGTGGTTGAAATGAAGCATCAACACTTACTATCTATTGCTAGAGCTTTGTATTTCCAGTCAAGAGCACCAATAAAATTCTAGGGAGAATGTCTTCTTACTGCGACATACCTAATCAATAGGTTACCATCACCATTGCTCAATAATATGTCTCCTTATGAAGTCTTATTTAATCGTAAACCATATTACAACCATTTGAAGGTCTTTGGTTAATTATTTGTGTTTTGCCTCTACTTTCAAAAGTCATAGTGATAAACTTTCAGCAAGAGCAATACCAACAATAATACTTGGATACTCATCTGGTGTCAAAGGATACAAGTTATATAATCTCAGTAACATTCCATATTCATTTTTCCATTTCATATAACTACACCAACATCAAACCTTGTAGATTTCTTCCCCACCGTTGTTCTTCAACCAAAACATCCAAGGTATCTCTTCACCTTGCTCTTAATCCTTTACCTCCACAAATTCCACCATCACCTAATATATCATCATCTGATGATATTCTTCCACTTGAACCTCCACAAGAACAACAACATGAACATCATCTCAATTCACCTACAGAAACACTAGCTCTGCCATAAGATATTTCAGCCAATCCTCCACTTAGAAGATCCTCTAGGATTTCTTGCAAACCTTCGTATCTAGAAAGCCATTTCTTCCAAGTGTGTTCATTGAATTAAATATAATTCCCGAACCATCATATTTTCACCAAGCCAAACAATATCCCCAATGGCAAGCTTCTATGGATAAGGAGATCCGAGCAATGAAATCACAAAATACATGGTCTTTAGTTCCTTTACCAAAAGGAAAGAAAGCCATTGCTTCCAAGTGTGTTTATTGAATTAAATATAATTATGATAGGAAAGTTGAACGCTATAAAACTAGATTGGTTGCGAAAGACTTCATACAAATTGAAGGGATAGACTATATTGAGACATTTTCTCCACTGCTCGTATGGTTTCTTAATTTCAAAGTTATGTTAGCCTTAGTTGATGTTCATAATTGACATTTGCTGCAATATATTAGACATCAATAATGCTTTCCTCGATGGCACTTTAAAGAGGTCTATATGAAACTTCCATCTAGATATTCCTCTAAGCATCAAGGGTTGGTTTGCAAGCTTCATAAGTCCATTTACAGACTTAAACAAGCCTCTCGGGAGTGGTCTACTACCTTTTCTGATGTGGTTATTCAGTATGGATTCTAACAATCTCCCTTTGAACATGCTCTTTTCACTAAAGGGGCTGATGATGATTTTGTTGCCTTGTTGGTATACGTTGATGATATTGTGCTTGTTGGTAAAAACATATGATTGCTTTGTTGGTGAAATGACCACACTAGAGATTGGTGAATATTATGTTAACTAAACTTGTCGCCTAAATTCGATTTTACACATTTTCTTAAACTACTTAGGCAATTCAAAATTTAATGACTAAATGCGAAAGCGATTAATGATAAAGCAATTAACATAAAATAATATATCAATGCTAACATAATTATTTATAGTGGTTCGGTCTCAATGTCTACTCAACTACCTAAGCACCTCGCTTAGGATTTTCAAACTAGCTTTACTAGATTATATCGTTTCCATTACAAAGATGAATTTACACCGAAAAGTCTTCGCTCTCACACCGAATGCACTTCCACACCCGAAAGTATCTCGCCTTCCTACCAAGAGCACTCTCCCACCTCAACCTAAGGGACAACTTAACTAATCCTAGTAAACCAAGTTTACAATGATGGATTTAAGCCTTAACACCAAGGAAACCACCAACTCAATCAAACCTAGCAACCTAGGTTTATACGAATGATATACAATAAAAATAAACCATAAAATACACAAACAATGGAGAAAATAAATAATACAATAAATACTTAGCTCCAAAGAAATTTTCTTAGTCCTCTTGATGTCTCAAGATGATGAATCGGTGAAGCTTGAAGAATAAATCAAGGAGTGGAGATCAAAACTAAGGTTCTTGCAAGGATGACTCAATGAAAGCTTGTAGAGATGCTTAGAATCACACTTGAAGGCTTGGAAGCATCAATGAATTTTTGGAAGAGAGTTTGGGGTGGGTATTTATAACTCCCCAAACAAGAGGGCTCGTCAATGGATATTTTTCTACCCGTTGCCGACGCCCGATCGCTTGCCGGTCGATCGTCGGTCGACCGACCGAGCGACCAAATGCATTCTGCCCATTCTGGGCATCGTTCGGTCGACTGGTTGATCGATCGAAATGACTTCTGCCCATTTTCACTTTCTATCGATCGACCAATTGAATTCAATAACTTTAAAATATAAATGTTATATAAGGATTACCCCCATTTGGATTCAATAAAAATATCTAAAAAATCAAAATCCTTAAGATTCAAAATCTAACTTTTAGGGTCTAGTACAAATTTCTAAAAACAAAAATTTTATAATCTTCCGGATCAAATATGGATAGGCTAAAGGCTTCCAAAAAATCTTTAAAAATATCTCATTATCTAATTTTACCTAAGGAACAATTACATGTGGACAATTAAATCAATAAAAGAAATGAAGTGCAAGCTGAGGTTAACTATGAAACTAATAGTGGCAATCAAGAAAAAAACCAGAGATCACCGGTCTCTCCAAAAAAAAATGGACTGCAAAGAAACCAGGGATGGAATATTTGGGCCATGGTAAGTTGTCAACCGGAAGAAGAAAGTTAATGGTAGAAAACCTGATTCACAAGAAAACAGAAGCAGGAACAAGTTTGAAGTCTTGTTTAAAAATCCAAATCAGGATCAGCCTTCTGAAATAGATGAAGACAAAAATACTCCCATGGAAATCTTAAAAGATAGTAACTCTCCTCCTCTTTTCAAAAACTTTGGTACGAAGGGAGAATGTATAGTAAAGGAGGTTGATGTTGGTAAGGATAGGTAAGGATACTGTATTTACTGCTGAAAGAAAGGAGCCTTTAACAATTTAGGTTGACTTGGAGAAAGACTTGGAAAAATTTCACAAAATGCTAATCGACACTCTAGAAGTTGCAATTAGTGAAATTACTGTAAGCAGTCAAACAAGTATTGAAGATACATATGAAGATTTGATAAGCAACCCCGTTCTTAATTCAGGAAGAATCAGGAGATCCATGTCCTATTCTTCATGAACCTTTCCCTTTCAATACTAAAAGAAGCAGGTTCAAAAAAAAGAAGTATTCAAGGAATGATCGCCTTGTTGAGTCTGATGGAGACCCATCTGGGTTGCTACATAATGAAGCCCTCTCAAATATTTTTTAATGAAGTTTCTATCCTAGAATATTAGAGGAGGGCTTAAGGCTGCTGGATGAGATTACTTGGAGACAATGCTAAGAGAACATAAGCCAACTCTGGTTTTATTAGTTGAAACCCATTTGGAGGATGATGATTCAATTACTTGTATCAAGAAATTTGATCCTACTTGGGAGGGTCTTCATGTAGGAGGAAATGGGAGAACTGAAGGCCGCCTTCATCTTAGTATGCAAACAAAAGATAATCAAAGCCCACATCATTTATAGATGTCCTCAAGCTTTACATGTTTTAGTTTGTATCAATGGAGAGGAATCTTGGCTGCTAACAAGGCTGATGCAAGCACCAGTGCCAAAGAGAGGAAATTGTTATGGAATTTCCTTAAGAACTTATGCATTGATAATATTCCTTGGATTTTGTTGGGAGATTTTAACAGTATAGAAAAGCAATAAGACAAGAAAGGTGGCAGATGTTTTAAAATGGGGAATTCAATAATGGCTTTCAATGATCTTTGTCTTGAAGCTGGACTAATTGATCTCGATTTTAATGGCTGTAGATACACCTGGTGTAACAATAGACTTGGTGATAAAAGAGTTTCAGCTAGACTAGACAGAATATATGTTAATGGTGATTGGATTTCTAAATATAATATTGCAAGGGTCCATCATTTACAGATGCTGGCTTTTGACCATAGACCACTTATGCTAGACATGAATATGAGCAAAAACTTCATTAGAGCAAAGAAATTTTTTGTTTTTGAGCTATACTAGTTAGAAAATGAGAACATCAATTAATTCATAGAAGAGAATTGGGACAATACCAACATAAAAAGTAGCAGCATATATTGATTCATTTGAAACATCTCTGGAATCCTTGGAGAAAAAGCTTAGTACATTGAGTAGAAATCAAATAGGCTCACTGGAGAAAATTTTAAAAGATACTATGACTGAGCTTGGTAGACTTGAAGTTGTAGATGAAAGTGGTGCTGCCTCAGAGGTGGATAGGATTAAAATTAAGCCTTTCAAACAAAGCTATGACTCTAAACAGACGGCTATATATTAAATGGTGGACTAAAGAAAGAACAAATTGGATTGAGATGAATGACAAGAATACGAAATACTTTCACAATCTGGTGAAGTATAAAAGAAGGAGAAACTCAATCACTGAATTAATTATAGATGGAAAAAGGCTTATGTAATATCCTAGACATTTAATTTTCTTTTGCGTGTGTTTGCCAGCCTAGCGGACTAATTCGGGGTCGAGCCGAGTCGACTCGTGGTCTAGAATGAGCTTGAGAGCTTGGGTAAGTAGGATATAAATTTATGAATTTATGAATTTTAGACTTGGGTAGTTAAAATTATTTAATTTGATGTTGTGTGTGCATAATTATTAATTATATTTATGTCGGTATAATTAATTAATTGCTTGTGATTTATTAGAATAAGTTTAATTAAATTATTTAAGTCTATCGGGTTAACGAGTTTTGATTTTGGCATAAGGTGGATGCAAATTGTGGATTAAGGGTTTAAGGGGTTAGGGTTGATGAAGGAGTATAAACCTCCCCCTCATGGCTTGTGGCTCCTCTTTTGGAGCCACCCAAAGAGTTGAGAAAGGGAGCCAGCCGCCAGCCCCCTTTCCCTTTCCTCCTTGGAGCCGCCGCCACCCAGAGTCGAGCCGAGCCGCCTGCTTCCTCTTCCTCTCTTCCTTCCTTCCCTTTGGAGCCGAGCCGAGAGGAGCCGAGCCGCCTGCTTCCTCCCCTCTTCCCCTCTTCTTTCCCTTTGGAGCCAAGCCAAGAGGAGCCAAGCCGCCCTCTTCTTCCTCTCTCTCGATCCCTCTCTCCAAGTCGGCGGCTTGGACTGAGCCGCCACCCCTTGGAGCCTTTTCTTGGGTTGAGCCACCGGCCTTTTGAAGCCGAATTTGAGGGCCGTCATTCGGGATTTATTCCTTAGTTCTTCTCCCAATTAAGGTGAGTGGTTTACCCTCTCTCTCTTCAGGATTTTAATCAAATTTTTGAAGTTGTTCTTGACGGCTCGATATTTATGCCTTGTTCTTGGATTTTCTTCGAGCTTTTGCCATATTTTCTTGATGTGCAAATCATGATTTATTCTCCCAATTTGGTTTCTTGATTTGTGGATTGCATGCTTAGGATTAAATCTATGATTTTGGGTAGAAATCATGTGGTAAGATTAAGATCTTGATAATGACTAATTAAGGGTTCTTGAGAAGGGAGTTCTTGATCTTAATGCTTGATTCTTAGTTTAAGTGTGTGGTTTCTTGTGAATCTTAATGAAAAGCATGATTTCTGTGAATTAATTCCTAAGATTAGTATTCTGTCCTAATGGTAATTTAGGGATTAATATCTGTAAATTTTTGAATTTAATTCTATAAGTATGCCAAAATTGCATCATTGCTGGAATTGTATGCTGAGATGATGAATCTATGCTGATTTTAATTTGTTTATTGTGATGTGTGTGTGTGTGAATATAGTCGTGTAACCTATTGTTTCGACCAAAAAATATAGTTTGGAAACATAGGACACACTTTGGAGACTAGATTCGGGTTAGACAAAGCAGTTCTGGATAGAACAGTAACCTAAAATAAAATCCTAAAACAAAACCCTAATTGCGATTATCTTAATTTTAATTATATAATTAAAATTGGGTTGACGGTGAGCATAATCTATTATGAACCAATTGATAAATTATGCATGAAATAAAACCATACGGGTGTAAGGGATAGAGGTCGGGTTTGAACAATTGAGACGCTTCATGATGAGAACATCTCTAGGACACCGTAGGAGAATCTTGACTTAGGTCTTAATGCGCCAAATCCTTGAGTATGGCGGAGTGGCTCAATTAGAAGTCGAATTACGGGCTACGCCCAGGTGGTTGGACGCCAAATCCCCAACCTGCAGAACAAGTTCGGAGGGTCTTTCCTTATTGTTCTGGTTCAGCTTCGTGGGATAAGTTCGGAGGGCCTTCTCGATTATCCTAGTTTGTGTGGTTGCCTTCGGCATGGTAAGGCTTCGGCATGATGCACTTCCCTAACATGTGTGGTTGCCTTCGGCATGGTAGGGCTTCGGCCTGATGCAGTTCCCTAGTATGTGCAGTTGCCTTCGGGTATGGTAGGGCTTCGGCCCGATGCAACTTTTTGTTGGTGATGTTGCCTGTGGGCATGATAGGGCTTTGGCCCGATACATCTTTTTGTTGGTGATGTTGCCTACGGGCATGGTAGGGCTTCGACACGTTGCACCTCTTTGTTGGTGATGTTGCCTTCGGGCATGGTAGGGCTTCGGCCTGATGCACCTTTTTGGAGAGTTAGATGCCGTGGGCATGGGTGGCCTATTGGTCTGGTAGCTAGTCACACCTCTGTGACTTTGCCTGTTTAGAGATCGAATTTATTTATATTATCTCTGTGTTTAGAGGATGGGTAAAACCGCTCGCTGAGTTCTTTGAACTCACCCGTTGTCTTTTGATTTCTGTTTTGCAGAGCCTGACCGGTGAGGTGGGTTGGATGCACTTGGCGTCACTGGAGGGCAGAGAAGCCGCTGGATCTCATAGCAGTCCTAGTTAGGGTCGTAGTCGAGTCTTTTTGGTAGTTGTCATGCACTTGTATTAGCTTGATTTGGAGTTGTAGCCCTGAGGGCATTTATGTTATTTATTTTAGGTTTTATTTGACTGAACTTTTGAACTGTTGAACTTAATCGTATTTTCGCAATTTTCTTTACTTTTGAGCTATTAAACTAAACTTGGTGTTAGTTCATTTTTCCTTTAAAATAAAACTTGTTATTTTCTTTTCGCAACATTATTAGTTTTGGCATGTGCATGGGTTAGACTTTGGGGTTTAGGCACGTATACCCTGGCCGATCACGTGACCCTGAGTTGGGGTGTGACAGCTTACTGATACCAAGGAAATTTTGAAGAATTTGTAAAGTGGTATGAAGACTTATGGAGCGAAGATATTACCAGCTTCTATAATTTGGAGGAAATTAAATTAATGAATTGGAAGAGGATTCCTCACAATGCTTACAAAGAACTGATGAAGAGGAGATTGTAATGGCTATGAATGGTTTAGGAAAAGGTAAAACACCAAGTCCAAATGGTTTCAATTTGGAATTATTTTTAAGATTCTGGGAGGTCATCATGATAAACTACATGGATGCAGTCAAGTCCTTTCATAAATATACTCTTCTTCCTGAATCCTAGGGTAGTACCAATTTCGTGTTCATACCAAAAAATGATCAGCCATGGGTCATAAAAGAATTTAAACTTGTGAGGATTGATTCATTTTAAACCCAATATGAAATGGGCCAGCAGAGAGAGAGAGAGAGAAAAGAGCAGCATCTGTTTTGGGCTCGGCCCGGCCCAGGCGAGCCGAACATCCCTCCAGCCGCCAATTTTGACCGGTTCCTTGCATGGAATTCGGTCTATTTTTGACTGTTTTCAGCCAAAAGCTTATCCACCGCCTCAATTACTTGGTAAAAGAAATTACAGTAACCATCCGATTAAATCAGACGAAGCAGCAAATTTTATGGAGATTTTTTCTCCAATAAATCAGGCATGAATCGGCTCTTCTCCTCTATTATAAATAGGGGTCTAATATGCAGTTCCAAATAATCATATGATCCAATTAATTCTCAGAGCCTCCCATCTACTTCGTTTCTCAGGCAGGATTCCTTTCCAGCGGCTCTCTTCCCCTTCACACCGTCTTAGGCAGAAGCAAGAATATCAAGGACGCCGCATCCATAGATTTCAAGCAGAAGTAGGAATCCAGATTTCGGGGTGCAGAAAAATATCCGAGAACAGGCAGTATTTTTCTTTACAGTTTATTAATCAATTGTATTCCGCTCTTGTATTGGTCGTGTTTTCTCCTCCTTTTAATAAAATCAAGTGTCATCTTCTCCCCCTGGAGTAGGCTCGGTACCCCGCCGGGCTGAACCACGTAAATTTGGTGTTCTTTGTATTATTTCTGAATTTACTCATTTTGGTATTTTTCCTTTCGGCGTTTGAATTTTTGGATCCTTGCAGGAAGACTCAATTTATTCCTAACAAAACCCATTGCACTATGCAATGTTGTCTACAAAATACCCCGTAAAGTATTAGTCAACATAGTTAAGACTTGGGTTGGGTCAATTATATCCAAAGAGCAATATGCATTTGTGAAAAAAAGAGACCTAAAAGACAATATTATTTTTCTCTCTGAAATTGTTAGCATCATGGGAAGATCAAAATGGAAACAACTCTATTTCCTCATTAAGCTTGATCTAGAAAAAACTTTTGACATGATCAGTTGGGAGACTCTTGAGGGTATCTAAAATTGTATCAACTTACCAAAGAAATTCATTGGATAGATTATGGGATGTCTCAGAGCCACTAATTTCAAATGTTGCATAAATGGTCAGCAATCAAGGTCTTTCAAGAGCTTCAAATGAATAAGACAAGGGAGATCTACCCTGGAGAAATGAGGAAGATCCATCCTTAGAAAAAAGGGAGATCTACCTTATCTCTATCTACCATATAATTTAATTAATATAAATATAACTTTGAGCCATATTGAGTTTATTACATTATAAAATAGAAATTACATAAAGTAGTTTTTATGTCACATGAGCGTTCGAGTGGTACGGCGGGATCGACGAGTACTAAAGTGGCAAATTTTGATCCCCATCAAGCATGATGGTAAAACACACGTTAGAAAGAATTATTTAAAAATGGGATAAAATTGATTAAATAGTGGACTATAGATTTCACATAAATGGCGAGAATATATATATATATATAATTATGAGTTACGTTGACTTTAATTGAATCTTAATAAAAATATCAATATTTAATATTTAAGTGAAAGATATTATAACACCACAGTCTAGTTCGACATTAAAAGTTTATGAAAACTGTATTAGTCTATAAGCCATAATAATAGTATTAACATCTTTAGATTAAGTATTGAATTAATAGTTAAAGTTTGTGAAATTGATGAGCAATAATTAGTATCAAGCATCACTTGACCATCGAGAAAAGAAAATTAAACATCACACATACAATGCATTTAGAACACATATCGAAGTTGACCTCCATTTGATTGGCGCCAAATCTAGTCCACCCTACATAGTTTCAATTCTCCAATATTATTCTATTAATATTATGAGTTCATTAATGACTTCAATACTCGGGTCAAGACATAATAATATTATGCAGTAGCCCACTTGGTTTCGAATAAGGAAACCCGCAACACCATCAGGGGAACAAAAAGACTCATTGCAATTTATTTTAAGCCAATCAGTAGGGGGAACACCATTTAAAAGTAATTGAGTTATTTTGCGTAGGGCCCTCAGACTTGGGACTCGGCAAATATTGCTTTGAAAAAGCAATTATACGATTAATCACTTGACTACTAGATGACTTTCAATCACCATGCAATACAATATTTCTTGTATACCAAATAAATCATATGGTGTTAGCAATAATGACTTTTGCTTCATTTGAAAAGGTTTGAGCTAAAAGCCAGCTATCAGAACACCAGTCTATTCTATTTGACAGACTAACATTTAGAAATTGCTCTAGACCCAACCAAATTAGATTGACCCAATGACAATTAAAAATAAATGAAATTGAGTTTCATCATCAGCATTACAAAGAACACAAGATAGGTTAGTTAAGAGATTCAAAGATAATAATCTTGATCTAATAAGTAGTCTGTTATGAAAAAACTTTCAAAGAAATTTTTTCACTTTTGGAGAAGTAAGCATTTTCTAGAGCAATTTCCAAAAATTTGACCTTTGATCTCTAAGGAAAGTGAAATCAAAGGATGAGGTAACCAAACCAGTATTTTTATATTTTCAAATAAATTTGTCCTCGTCGGATTGCGAAGGTAAATCAATCCTTCTAATGGCATACATGAATATTAAGTTGATGATCAAAAGCATTAAGAAGTAATTTCCAAGCCCAAGAGCAATTATTAGGGTAAACAACATTAGAATGAATTATAGTTTAATATTTAGCACTAACAAGATTAAATCAAAGAGAATTTTCTTTGATTAAATACAATTGAATGTGCTTAGCTTGTAAAGCTAGACTCCTGGTATTAATGTCTTGGAT
Source organism: Canna indica (assembly GCA_034359265.1). Lineage (NCBI taxonomy): Eukaryota > Viridiplantae > Streptophyta > Magnoliopsida > Zingiberales > Cannaceae > Canna > Canna indica. Next base: position 23,213,044 of record CP136892.1, read on the forward strand.
GCCAAGTCCCCCTAAGTATTTAGGGAGAAGAATAGTGTTCCAACTAATCAAATGAATACCAGGCTTATCAGAGTTATAATTTCTAAGAAAATTTCTTATTTTTTGATCTATTTTGTTGCTAACATATTACACTTAAAATAGAATGGGTATGGACAACACTTAAAACGGATTTTGTAAGAACAAGCTTTCCAGCTTGAGAAAGAAGGTTTTGTTTCCAATTTGAAAGTTTATTATTTATTTTATCAAGAATTTAATTTTGGTCTTGCAACTTAAGTATCCTAGGAGTAATAAGAGTACCAAGGTATTTGAAGGGAAAAGAACCATACTTCATTTTTAGGAAACTACTAATTTTGTTTTTGATATGAGGAGTAGTAAACTTTGGGAAAAAATGTTAGACTTGTTCAAATTGACTTTTTACTTTTTGACCAGTGAGACCTTTATACTGTTTAAGGATTTGAGTGAGGGTAGTAACGCTTTGGGCTAATTGATGTATCTAGCCTAAACTATGATCATTTTCACAAATCTAGCTCGTTCTTTAATTTATATCAATTACATCCTGAACTATCGAATTAATATCAATTCTAGCTCGACATTAGATGCCCATCAATGCCACCGTTAGGTGCTGACGTGGCATCTGACTCAGCATATTAAAAATAATATTTTATTAATTTCATTGCCACGTCAACATTTAATTACCTATTTATTTATTTATTTTTCATTTTTTTTCACCTCCTTTGCCACCCCGTCGTCATCGTCCCCCATGAACACTCTTCCGATCATTGTGCCCTATTCAAACTCAATTTCTCCTTCCTTCTCCGCCTTCTTGCTATGCTTCATGGCGACAAGGAGGGCGAAGAAATCCGAGCCAATAGAAAAGCATGGAGGGTTCCAACGATGCTCCTCCTCCACCGTCCAATGTCATCTTCGGCAGGTACGAACTAGGTCGCCTCCTTGCCCGCGGCACCTCTGCCAAGGTCTACCATGCCTGCCTTTGTTTGGTTATTTGGCCCAATTTACTTTCGTTGCTCTGTCTTCTCCTCCTCTCATCGCGTCCATTTTCATTTGTAGAGAGAGATAGGGTTTTCAGTTTAGCCGACGAAAGACCAGATGGGTTACGACGCAGTTGCTGACGACACCTCACTCTCTTTTAACAGGTTGGCGAAATTGAAGCAGTGCAAACTTGATGCGAGGCACGAGCAGTGGCTCTCGGAAGGTACCGGCCGCTAGGGATTTGATTGAGGATTTATGGCGATTTTGGCCTTCGTGGTTGGGGCATCGATTGATCTATTTTTCTTGGGGAGGGGGGGGAGGGTTCTATTCTGTTTTGGTCTAAATTTTTTTTTTCTTTTTTTACTTTGCCGATTTGAAGTGAGGAACAAGGACTGCGTGGTGACAAGCATGTAGGCGCCTGCTGCCTCCACTCCTCCTCATTGGGTGCTGCCAAAGAAGTTGGATTGACGGCCGAAGGAAGAGGAGGAAGACGCTTTCATCCATGAGATCTCTCGCCAGCGTACATTCGCTGCCACCAGAATATCTATCATGGCCATCACTGCTGCCCGCGCCTCCGATAGCAACAAAGGGGTTGGGGAGCGGGGAGAGGAAGAGGCGACTGTGGGGCCTTGGGGAGCGTAGGTCATAGGCGACGAGGGCGGCGGGATTAGCTAGGCAATGAGCAGGCGGCGACAACGGTCATCGACAGGTAGAGCAGCGGCGGGGGAGGTGGAGGGGAGGAGGGGATCAGAGACGAGGACCTCAGAAACACCAGTATCGGAGACAGAGGAAACAGAGGCTACTGGGAACGGAACGGAGAAAGGGATGGTAACGGAGGGATTCAGAAAATTCTATATGTTAAAAAAATTGAAAATAAATAAATCGGTAATTAAATGCTGACGTGGCAACGAGATTAATACAATATTATTTTTTAATATATTGAGTCAGATGCCACGTCAGGACCTAACGGTGGTATTGACGGGCATCTAACATTGGACTCGAATTGATATCAATTCGACAGTTTAGGATGTAATTGATACAAATTAAAGAACATGCTAGATTTATGAAAATGGTCATAATTTAGATTAGATACATCAATTAACCCTAAGGCTTTTATTGTTTGCTTTCAATATAATAATAACATCATCAACAAACATTAAATGAGAAATAGAGATATCCCTCAACTTAAAAAAGGTTAAATAATTATCATTCACAGTATTTTTCAACAAGTAAGTGTTTGAGCAACTAAAACATAAAAGAAGAGGGAAAGTGGATCCCCCTACCTAACACCCTTATGAGATTTGAAAAAGTTAGACATACTAGAATTTATCAAACAAGCAAACAAAGGAGTAGAAATACAAGCTTTGATCCAAGCAATAAATTTGGGAGGAAAATCACAACTATTTAAAACATGTTAGATTGCTTCCTACATTAAAGTGTCAAAAGCTTTTTCTAGATCAATCTTGATGATGATAATAAGGGGTGGAACTTTTAGAGTTATAAAAAGAATGAGTTATTTTTTAAACAATTAAAATGTTATCATGTATGCTCTCATTCTTAATGAAAGTTGACTGCTCTTGAGAAATTAAATAAGGCAAGTAAACTATCAATCTATTAGCAAGAAGTTTTGAAAGGATTCTCTATGAAAGATTACATAAAGAGATAGGCCTGAAGTCTTTAACATTACTGGGAGACTCTTTCTTAGGAATAAAAGTAATCATGGTATCATTTCACTTTTCAGGTAAAATGCAAAAATTATAAAAATCCTTTAAGCAATTAATGTAACTACAAGAGATAATACTCCAATAACTTCTAAAAAATTCAACAGTAAAGCCATCATAACCAGGGCTCTTACTATTGCTCATAGACTTAACAGTAGTCCAAATCTCATCATGGGTAAAGGGAGCAATAAGAGGGGACTTAAAATTTTCAGGAATACATTTAAAAGTAGGCCAAACAAGTGGCTCATGCACATTAATAGAAGGATACCACAAAGTGGAATAATAGGAAACAAATTCTTGCAGCATAAGATTATCATCATTAATAGTAACATTCTGAAGATTAACTAAAGAGTACACATAATTAATCCTTCTTCTCATGGTGACTATCATATAATAAAATGCAGTATTTTTATCCCCATCTTCAACCCAATTTTATTTAGATTTGCCCCACCATTTGAGGCAAATTTGCCTTTGTAAAGCAACCGTCTTATTGTGGAGACTACGAAGTTTGGATTCATAACTAAGTTGAAGAGCAATATCACTATTTGTTTGAGCTAATAGGTTTTCTAAATTTCCAAGACATGTTTTATTCCATATAGAAAGATCATGTCTAGTAGCAATAATTTGTTTAGAAAAGTAAGAACCAGGATTAGGAATGGGTAAATGAGAATTCCATGTATTAGAAATAACATCAGAACTCTCATTATACTCAATCTAAAAATTCTAGAATTTAAAGAGCCTATTTCTAACTTGCTTATGCATAGGAATTAGTAAAGCAATAGGCCTATGGTCAGAAGTAATTCTATTTAAATGTAAAACCTGAGCATTACCAAAGTGATGCAACCAACCAGCATTAGCAAGCATACGATTAAGCGTAACCAAAATTTTAGCAAAACCACTACGGGTCCGTTCGTTTCGCATAATTTTAAGGTACAACATTGGACAACACAAATTTTCCTATATTCGTTTGCGAAAACATACCATGGATAGAATAGAAATGATATCTCGCGACAGTACATCATGCTCATTTTCTTGTTACTCCAATTTGGAGTAATAATTGCTTGTTATTTTGGTATAAGGTTGAAAATGACAACAATAGTCTTGTTCATATTTTCAATATATATAAAAAATTTTCAAGAATGTTCAATTTTTCAAAAATACATATATTTATATTTAAAGATAATATATTTGAATTAAAAGAATATATATATAAAGAGAGTATATTTGAATCAAAAGAAAGTATATTTAGACTAAAAAAAATATTTGATAGAAATTGAGTATATGTCTATATTTAGAGAAAGTATATTTGGATTCAAATATAGTATAATTTGGTAGAAACTGAATATATATCCATGTTTAGATTAAATATTTGGATTAAAAGATAGTATATTTAGACTAAAAAAGAGTATATTTTGATAGAAATTGAGTATGTATCTATATTTAAAAAGAGTATATTTAGATTAAAATATAATATATTCAAATGAGATATATATCTATTTATCAAGAGTAAATTTGGATCAAAAATTGATCTTTAGTTAAATAAAATATTATGATCATGTATACTTTCTATGCAGTCAGGTATACTCACTATATTAGCATGTATACTCGGTATGGGAGACAGTGTGGCTGCGTCATCGACGACGACGGGGCCTCCATGTCGTAACATATTAGTTAATTAATCTACTTGTGATATAATTATAATAAAATATATTAATTAGATTTATAATCGTTATGTTAATTAAAATAAATATTTTATTATAACAATATATAATATTGTCTAGTATGTTTTATATGATGAAATGAAAAAGAAATAGTACAAAGAGTATTTTCCTCAAGTGGTCTTATCCTGTGTTGTGATAATACAAAGCGAACGCAAGATAGTACTAAATTTGATGTCTAGTACCGTGCGAAACGAACATGAAACTATTTATTATGTTGTCATGTACAACTTTATATAGTACTGACTGGTCCGTTCTGTACTAAACTGTTTGTGAAACGAACAAACCCTACGATTGTTAGTCCATGTATATTTATTTCTCTTAAAACCTAATCAATTAGACTACCATCAGAGACAAAATTTCTAAAACAAGAAACAGAATTATTTAAGGTAAAAGGAGACCCACCAAATTTGTCTTCAGCATTGAGAATAACATTAAAATCTCCTAATATTAACCAAGGAAAGGCAGATAAATCAACACTAGTCAGAGAAGACCATAAGGAATTTCTAATAGCCAACTCAGTACAAGCATATATAGTATATATAATGAAAGGAGCGGTATCATCAATTTTAATAACAATATGGATAACTTGCACAAAAACAGAAATAACATTAGCTTTAACCACAGAGCTATTCCACGCCAAGATAATGCCACCAAAGGAGCCAGGACTCGGTTGAATTGAGCCCTCCCAGCTTCTACCAAAAGATTTAATGAGATTTAAAGTTTTAGAGTATCCAAATGAGTTTCTTGCAAACAAATCACTTTAAAGTGATGTTTTTTTAATAAGAATATATAAGTGATCTCTAACGGGCTTCCTCTAAACCCCTCGCACATTCCAATTCAAAATATTCATGGAATTCATAGTTTAACCATGTTAACAAGAGAGATACTAGCATCAGAAACCAAAGAAAGCAAAACATTTGAAATAGAGGGAATTTCCTCAACATTAGATAAACCATCAAAAGAATAAGATCCAGAACGAGGTCTCTTCAAATTACAGCTATCCTGAACCAAGGTCGTGCTAAACATTGGATGTTTAGTGGGCCTTGGAGGCTTAGAAGATGATCATTTAGCTTTTGAAGGTAAAATATGGGTAGCAGATTTAAAAATAAAATTCAAATCATTCGCAAAATCTTCAACAGACTTCTCAGAATAACTAGTTTTAGCCGAAGAAGCATTAGAAGGACAAAATAGCTTATTGTTAGTAGTATTACTTTTTGCAAAATCCATTTTTGAATTAGGCTTCATATTTAAATCAATTTTCGCAAAATTCGATCGACCAAGTCTAGTGTTTGGTTTTTTTTTTAAAGATTTTTTTTTTATTTTTGTCAACACGGGAAGTAAAAGGGTTTTTAGATGTGCTAGGACCCAAGAAAAAGGATTTTTACTTCTAATATTTGAAACAGAATGGTTGTGCAAAGAAATCTCACCTTGGTGATTCGACATATTTTCATCCAGATCCCAGCCCGACACATCTCCCTCGCTTGAGTCCAATGGTTCAGGACGAAATCGCCTATCATCAGCCCTAACCGGAGAGCGAGCTCTACTTGGTTTTGGATGACGACGATGAGGATTCCTCCATTCGAGCCTGATCCACGGACCACAAGCTGGCTCCAGCTAGACTGGGTCTTTCAGAAGAACAGTGTCGAAAAGAGTATCCGAAGGGGCAACTATAAAGGCAGCAAAATTTTCAATAACATTTTCAGATGAAGAAACAACATAAGGGATGTTCGCAGAAACATTCAAAGAAACCTTCAATTTAAAAAGAGTGCAAGAGCTTTCATTGTGTCCGAGAATGCCACACTGAAAATAAACCTCCGGGAGGTTTTCATAAACGACATGTTGAAAAAAATCATTTCTAGAGTTTCCAATTCAGATACCTTGGCGAATAGGGCTGGCCAAGTCAATCTGGACGCAAACCCTAATGTAACGACCTCGTTCGAATATCGAAAATCTATCATCAATACGTAAAACCGAACCAATAACAGAGGCAATAGCATGAATAGAATCAGTATTCCAATATTCTAAAGGAAGTGATTGCAGACGAATCCAGACAAGGCAAAAGAAAAACTTTCATTCCAAGGTTTAAAGAGAGGTTTCCAACTAACAAGTCTAATAATATCTCCACGAAAGGACCAAGGTCCTCCGGTAAGAACCAGATTAGCTTGCTCCGCGAAAATGAAACGAAAAACAAAAAATTGCTCGTCTAAGTCAAGAACTGATTGAAGACCAAAATAAGACCAAATACGCGTAGCCCAATTTTTAATCACATCTAAGGAAGGAGGTTTATTAAAAATTTACCAATAAGAGCATTCTCCTAGGGCTGACGCGAAGACTGGACTTGCTCATCCGAAAAAACCACACGGTTGGAAGAAATAGAAAGAATACGATTGAGAGTAGACGAAGCAGCCAGACAAGAAACAGACGAAGAGGAACCTTTCAAAATTTGGGCCCAAGATTTCGGCGAAGCCGAATCTTAGCCAAAGCCCAAAGAAGAGGAAGCATTTTGATTCAGAGAAGAGATCTTTACCAGAGACTGAACCAAATTAGAGATAGACTCACCGATCGAAAGATCCTTAGCCAAGGCAAAGGGAGAAGAGGACTCACGAGGAGGGGATGACGGAACCTCAGTCGACGGCCCGTCAGCCACCGAGCGCATCTCAGAATCGCCATCGGGTGGACGAGGCGGGGGCTTCGAAATCGAGGGCGAAGGCGGCGAGAAAAGGGAAGCAATATGCAAACAACTAGGGTTTGTCATCGCTTCGGCTTATAAAGAAGCCGAAGCGATGCGAAAAACCCTAGACAACTAAAGCACTCCGATCAAGACTCATAAGATTCTTGATCAAGACACCGAGGCAAGGCTCGGATCCAAAGCAACTTAGCTATCACCCACTATCTCCGAAGCGAGCAGATCAGGCCAAGTCGACCTACCTACTATTCGTTACAATAACAAATCAAATCAAATCAAATTGAAATGATATTAATTACAACTTATATATAAAAATTCATGAAGGGGAGCTCATGATTAATTAATTAGACCACCATGCCAAATTTATCCTATCTAATTAAAAACTTGTTTAATGTTAATGCTAGCTTCATGCTCAGCCATGATGGATTAATCAAATATATATTTTCGCAGCAACTTGTGCCTCCACACCAAAAACTTAACTAATACAAGATTGATTGCAGGCCTCTCATGATATGATAAATTAAATCCAGTGAAAGATTTGTGATCTTGTGGACCATGTGAAAGCACATGCATGCCATTAATTTATAAATAATTAGTTAAAATGGTGAGATGGAGAATACTTAATTACATCATGTCATGCATATGTTTGTTAATTAACTATGATCATGTGCTATATACAGTATCTAAATGCCAAGTGTTTGAAGATACTATATATTTATATGTTGATTTGGATTTGGTAATTGGTATTATTAAGGCAAGTAGTATTGGGTTAGGAATTGGTTTGGTAGGAGTCATTGAGATTTATAGCCGATACGAGCCCGAATAATAAATGTCAACCAAATCGAATTGGAAGGTTTAATTTCGTTTCGTTTAGGACCCAAATTATGTATTTATTCATGATGATGATTTAGTTCTAATAAATAAAATTGTTGTGGATGATAGATTCCTCGTTGATTTTTAAAACCTTCCACCCAGCAAGCAATTTTTTTGTGAGTTCCATAGCTCCCAAATCAGCAAAAGTACAAGAAAGTCCTCGATGAATGGATCCTTTCCAAAAGGCCCTCCCATACTTCAACAAGAGGACTAGGTACCTAATACGTATAAGCTTTTTGAAGAGCAGTTTGGTTGGAAAATAATTGCTATGGAGCCCGGTTCCATAGCAAATCTTATGGAGCCGGGCTCCACAGATGACACACAAATCTCAAAGCAATTAAAAACTTACTTTGAGATGTATGTTTTAATTGTGGAGCCCGGCTCCATAGGTTTTATACGGAGCCGGGCTCTATACAAGTTGTATTCGTCTAGTTGGGTGCAAGTGGTCATTCCATTTTTTGAACCTATTTGCAACCATTGCACACAGCCAAATGAAATGAGCTCATAATTAATATACGTTTGGTGGACACAAGAAATCAAGTATGTCCTCAAAATGTAAACAGGTACAATATGGACAAACTAACAATATACACATGAACTCATGGACCATTTGGTTGAGCCAACATGCACTATTAGAAATATTAAAAACATCGACGGTCATCACCCACGGTCGCCCAAGCCATTGAAATGATCCACGACTTTCTTACGATCGCTACGACCGTTGCAGATGGTACTATATCTGCAACGGCTTTCTTACGACAGCTGCGACCGTTGCTTATAATTAATTTGATGGCACGCACGCAGCGCGCAAATAAAATAACTTATCAGCAACGGTTCACGAGCGCTACGTCGGTCGTTTGTGATGTTATTAATACATCGGCAACGGCTTGCGTACGACTTTTGTATGTGTCACTCGTGGGTTGATGGCACGCTCGCAGCGCGAAAATAAAATACTTATCACCAACGGCTTAGCAAGGGCCACATCGGCTGTTGGTGATGATATTATTTATCTGCAATGGCACACCAATGGATAAGTCAGCCATTGGTGATAGATGTTTTTAACTCTGTGTTCGAGCTTGCCCCCTTTCTTCTCCTGCTTTCTTCTTCTTGTCGACTGCTGCCGCCTGCTGTTGTTCTCCGACACCTACCACTGTCGTCGATCGCCGCTCGTTCTCCTCTGCGCCTCCTCGCCTTCGATCGCATCCAGGTAAGCCCTCCGCCCTCTCTTCCGTTGAAGCATTCATTGCATGTTGTCGCCTGCCATCGGATGTGGTTGGGCCAAAACCTTAGGGTTTCGGCCTCTGGCCTCTGGCGATCGGTAGAATATCCCGCCGATGTATGTGTTGTTGCATATACACCAAAATTCGGCATGATTAGGGTTAAAATTATCCTATTATTTATTTAAATAATTATTACTGTTAATGCTAATTTATTTATTTATTTTTTTGTTGTTCATGTTATTTAATTAATTAGGATTATTTTATTTTATTTCTTTTTAATGTTAATCTGTTAATTAGGGTTTAAATATTAATATTAGTATTATTTAGTGTTACTAGTTAGTCCAATTAATACTTGAGCCAATAAAATTAAATCATTGTGGACGATGTCGCTGGTGTTGGGGCCGAAACCTAAGGACTCGTGTCGACATTCATTGTGTACTCGCGCCACTGTGGACTCACGACGGCATCCACAAACTTAGAAAATAATCAACCATACGACGAGTTGATACGTTTCACGTACGCATCGACGAGTCGGATATGATTTAGCAAAACCTTATATCCGTTCGGGGTTTGTATGTTCGTGTAAACGATGTAGATGATCTTTTATACGACGTACAACCTTTGAATTATCCCTAATTGGATAATTTGATAACATAGTTATTTGTATTGCACTTAGTTATTTCTTTAACTAACCGTTAAATCATTCATAAATTTTGGCTATTGTATCTCCTTTGTTCTCCAATACGCGCCCAGATGATATGCGCATTCGGAGAACTATAGGGAGATACTGCCAAAATTTAGAATGAAGTTAACGGCTAAAAGAAATACTTAGTGCAAAATGAATAACATGAATCACAAATGGAATAGAACCATCTCACCTAATGACATTGACTGAAGATATTATCATTGATTGACAGAATGATGTCAGGCAATCGAAGTTGGATGTACCGACATTTTGATCGTGGAGCTTTAACGAATGAGTTTCGATTAGGTGTAACTTACTTCCTAAATTCTATTTAAATTGGAAATTTATTAGCGGTGATAAAATTTGATGCCCGTGCTGCAATTGCACGAATGCACGATTTTTGGATCGGAAAACTATCACCCCGCATTTGCACAACAAAGAATTTTTTGTTATAATCGAAAATTTAATAAAAATATTTTGGCTTTTCAGCGGGAGTACGTGGACTCAAGTTAAAGCGGGTTAATGGAACTAGCGGGATAAATTTTAGGTAAGATTCTGATGTGGAAAAATATAAATAAATTTTATATATTTGGTTTTTTGTGATTTAACATGTCATGGTAAAAGTAGACCTCGAGTCGAGTCTGACGGTTCAATCGGAACTCGATTCGGACTTAAAACGGATTTAATATGATTTTAGATAGTCGAGTCGTTGAAAGAGGGGCAAACTTGTAATTTGGAAACTTTAGACCCAAAATTATATACCTGGACCGTGCGGCTAGGGACACTGCACGGTACCCGAGGCATTAGGGAGAGAGGCGGCGACGACAGCTTGTGGAGGGGTGTTCTTGCAGTCGGAATTCGCGAGATCACCGGAGTTGATTGTCGAAAGGCTTTCAAGGTTCTTCTTCCCTTCCAATTATCTTATCCGGTGAGTGGGTTTGGCCTCTCCCTCCTTGTTCTATACTCATGCCGCCGCCCCCATGTAAGGGAATTTTTGTTTGGGATTTTGGTAATGGGAATCTGATGTCTTCTTGATCAATTAGTGGAGTTATATTGTACTCGTGTAATCTTTATGGCTTTGATCATGTTTTGCGTTGTGCCGCCCCATTCAATGTGGTGTTTCTTGCGATATTCTTGATGACATCTTGACTTCTCAAGGAAAGATGGAATAAAGGGGTTTTTGGTGTTGAATTGATGCTTAATTAAATTGCTTAGGGACATACCGCTCCCTTGGGTTCACCTTAGACTCGATTAGGGTATGAACAATTATAGGGGAAAGAGATTTGGGAGACATTGAACATAGACTCACCTACTTACATGTTTCGTGCCTTAGTTTGACAACCTAAGACCACTAAACTATAGGGAAGGGGAGATTCAGGTAGAGGCCGAATTTTCATGAGGAAATTTACAATGTTATGTGGTCGGCCCTATGAGATCATGAACATGGCAAAGAAGGGTATTTTGGATAATTATGTTGGCCTAAGGTTTTCAACCTTGGTCTTAATCTCGATTTTGATGATAACAAACATAGAACTAATGATTTCATGGATAATTATTTCCAGGTTCCATATCGATTAGCGCACGACGTTCACGATCGAAAATATCAGAGAAAGCAGAAATTTGGAAGGACGTTGGTCGACGCGCTCGGAGTCGTCACAAAAATCTCTAGAAGTTCGACGAGTGCACCGGAGATGCTTAGGAAGAGCTTAGTGTACATGTAAAACACTTGGGAATCTCTCCGAGTTGATGCATTTCGAAAACCAAATCCCGGAACCGAAGAACGCGACAAGAAATATATAAAAAAAAGCTAATTCCCCAAGTTCGGTCGATCGGCCGATCGACCGAATGGAGCCTAGAAGTGATAGAGGGCTCCAGTCGCTGGGGCGATCGATCAGTCGATCGATCGGCCTTCGATCAGGCGAGCGACCGGGTGTCGCCAACGGGTAGAAAAATGCCCGTTGACAAGCCTTAGTGTTTGGGGGGTTATAAATACTCATCCCAAACTCTCTCCTAAGATGTTGTTGATGCCCAGAAAGTCAAAAGAGACACTCCTTGCATCTCTATAAGCTCTCTCTTGCTAAATCCTTTATCTCTAGCTTTTGATCCATCATTCTCAAGTTCATCTTCATTTGAGGTTGTTTCAAGTGTGCTAGGCTCAAGAAGAAGATGTGTCCTCGTTGTGATAAGTCCTCTTCACTCTCTTCTTGTGATAGATTTGTTTTTTATTTATTTTATATTGATTCACTTGTGTGTAAGAAGACCTAGTGTGTGGTCTTGTGAGTTGGTGGTTGACTTGATGTTAAGGCTTAAATCCACCGGTGTAAACGTAGTTTGCTAGGATTAGTTCTTGTCGTCCTTAGGTTTGAGGTGAGAGAGTGCTCTCGGAAGGAAGGCTGAGACTTTCGGGTGTTGAAGTGCCTTCGGCATAAGAATGGAGACTCTCTGGTGAAAATATCCTCGTTGTAAAGGAAATAGGATAATCTAGTAAAACTAGTTTGGAAATCCTAAGTGAGATGCTTAGGTACGTAGTGAAGTATGCATTGGGGCCGAACCAATATAAATTATTGTGTTTGCATTGTTTATATTTGTGCTTGCCTATTTGCTTATCATTTGCTTCCGCACATAATTAACTCATATTGTGTTTTGCCTAACTAATTAAGAATCGTTTAAAATTGAAATTAGGCAAAAAGTTTAGATAGCACACTATTCACCCCCCTCTAGTGTGACTATTTCACCAACAAATTACATGCATAAATTTCTAAAATTAATCTTGGAATATTTCTCTATGTTATAGCATGGTTAAATTTCTATGTATGGAGATTTTATTGGCTCATGTATGAGCATGGTATGATGCATGGGTGTGGCTCTTTTAATTCTTAATGGAAATTGCTTTACTACTTACATGTCATTTATTGGATATGGAATGGACACTATGGTATATAATGATGTATAGGCCGGGGTGTGGCCATGAGTAGCATGCACATGCATGCTAAATGGATACTAAGGACCCTAGGGGTCTTAGGATATTTATATTGGATATGTGGATGTTATGTTCATTTTTATATTTATTGTTGGTTGTTATATGGATGCTTGGGTGTGCTTGTGATTGCACTGGATTATACTAGATCGGGAAACTTGTCAGTGAGCCACGCTGACGACTGAACCGAAGTGGCATTTGGTTGGAGGGCTTTTCCAACCAAACTGGGGCCACCTGATGCTAGAGGGCTTTCGTAGCACTGGTAGCCATGGACGGGAAGCTCGCTGAGCAAGACTCAGTGACCGACTCGTATTGGACTGGATGGTCCAGGGCGGGAAGCTCGTTGAGCATGACTCAATGACTGACTCGTAATGTAATGGAATTGGTTGTTGCCTTCGAGCATGGTAGGGCTTCGGCCTGATGCACATCTTTGATGGTGATGTTGCCTTCGGGCATGGTAAGGCTTCGACCCGATGCACATTTTTATGGGTGATGCTGCCTTCGGGCATGGTAGGGCTTTGGCCTGATGCACCTCTTTGAGAACTAGATGTCGTGGGCATGAGTGGCTTGTTGGCCTGGTAGCTAGTCACACCTTTGTGACATTGCCTCTAAAGAGATAGATATACTCTTGTTATTTCTGTGATGCTGATTTGTGGGGGTTGGTAAAACTGCTCACTGAGTTCTTTGACCTCATTCGTTGTCGTTATTTTGTTTTGTTTTGCAGAGCCTGACTGGTGAGGTGGGCTGGAGCACTTAGCGCAGCTGGAGGGCAGAGGAGCCACATGATCTCATAGCAGTCCTAGTAAGGGGTCGTAGTCGAGTCTGTAGTAGGTTGTCATTCACTTTTATTTTGGTATTTGGAGTTGTAGTCCCATGGGGAACATTTTATTCAGTTTTATTTATTAAAAAAACTATTGCTCTTCGATTTATTTCCGCACTTGAGATATGTATTTAAAACCTTGTTGTTTTAAAATGAAAATTCGTTTTGGTTCTTTTATTATTAAAAAATATTATTTACTTGTTGTTTATGATGTTGGCATGTGCATTAGTTAGGCTGCGGGGTATAGGTACGTATACCCTGGCCGGTCACGTGACCCTACAATTGGGGAGTGACAATCTTAGTTGGACTTATGATTTTATATGTTTATTTTGTAGCTTCTGAGCAGGATTAGTAGATGTACTGGACTGGAGTAACGCAGCTGGATGTGGTAGGGACAGCGGATCTCAAGACGCGTCATGATTGGGTTATTACCAGAGTATGTGGAGGGATTTTCCTATTTGAGTCATGTAGACTTGGGTCATATGTTTTTATTATTTTCGCACTACCGTTGTTGGTAAATTTCATTTGATAAACTGTTTTTTTTTTAACTTGAACTACTACAGTTCCTTTTGAAATGTTTTGGTTGAACTGATTTGGAAATCTCATGTTTTATATGTTTCTTATTAACTGAGTTGGTTATATAAAATGTTCAGGTTGTGTTTGTATATTTTCTGGTTGTTTGGATTTTTTGGTTATCCGATCATGCGTTCGGGTTGGGGCGTGATATTTGCACAAAGATATTTTGTATGGACTTGTCATGGGGAGTCACGTGAAGTCGGGACGTCGAGCAATCCTATCGTTCAAACACATGATGAATCTTCTTATGCTGGTGTTTCTTCATCCAGTCCATTTAATCCATATAAAACTATGATACTTGATAATCTTGACGGTCAATTCCACTTGATAATGTCGAGCGGCTAGTTACTGAGACGTCAGTGCCACCAAATACTACGGGTGTTGATGTCACAGAATTACCACCAGAAGTACAACCTACGGTAGAGATTTAATTGCCGAATAAAGAAGTCGCATAATTTTACGAGATATTGGAAGTTGCGCATGAATCTTTGTATGAGAATTATCCTAAATACACTAGGTTTTCGGCAATTACGCAACTCCTAAACATCAAGGCAGCATAAGAAGAAGAAGAAGACTATTACTTAGATAATGAGGAATAATTGTAAAGTATATCTTCTATTATAAATATATCTCTACTATATATATATATATATATATATATATATATATATATATATATATATATATATATATTATATAATTATATGCTTAATCGATAGCTATGGTGGGTTGAGGTTATCGCCGGACGCCATCTAGACTTTCAGAGTCTCCGATCGATGAGACTCCAGATTCGGTGGCACTTGCTCCTACTGATCCTCCTGCAGCCGAGGCTAGTTCATCGAGACGCAGGCGGCCGCGCACAAACAGGATTCAACCTCCGCCAGCTGCGGAGTCGTGGAGACTTATTAGTGTGTGTGGACAACGGTAATGTATTATTAATTATTAATTATATATAATTCATTATATCATACTATAATTACAATCCCTTGCAGAAAAAAAAAGATACTTTATTTTTATTGTGTAGGTTCGAGCAAGAGGATGTCCCCAGGACTATATCGGGGATGATCTGACAGTACGTGAATAACAACACGTCTATATCATTTGTAGTGCACGAGAGTCGTATGGTAAGTATTATACCTTAATTTTAATTATATATTGTATTTGTTACTATGTGTACTAATTAATATATTTATTTTATAAATGTAAATGCAAGTGATGGATAACAGGAGTGTCCTGGGACCCACCCCGGTGGAGGTGTTCGAGCGGACATACCGTCGAGGACATGGGGTAGGAGAGTACATCGACACCCGCGCTGTAGTAATCATGGTAAGTATATTTGTTTCAATTTTACAATATTTATTTATAATTTAAGTTCATAATTAGGAAAATTATGAAACAAAAATACAAACTCGTGTAAGAGACCTACACTCGGACGGTGACGTAGCGTGGGGGCACCCCCGATGACTTTGACGCGCGAGTGTGGGTCGATGACACTGGTGGCTGGGACCACGATCGCGTATATGACTTTGCAGACAGTGGCCATCTGCGAGCCGTGCTCGGTCCACTTGGGACACCGACCCCTCCAGTCGTCGATGAGCGGCCCTCAACCTCTCGAACTCAGGATTAGAGCCGGATAGCAACATTGGAGGAGACGATCGTGCGTTAAAGTGAGATGAAGGAGCGCCAGAGTCAGATGATGGCGGAGATTCATGCAATGTTACACAATATCTCAGCTCATACCGGCATTGGCATGCCTTCGACACCAAATCCATCGTCCTCGACCCAGTCCATGCCAATCTACACGCAGGCACTGCATACCCCACTACATGATCCCGACCATCCTCCACCACCGCAGTGAGACTTTATTTTGTTTATGACTTGACTTGACTTGTTTATGACTTGGATATTTTGTTATAACTTGTTCTTTGATACTGTTGACACATATACTTGACTTACTATCTTTTGATCATATCGTGTTGATACGATAATTTTGATTCGTATAGTTTTGTTATAATTGTTGATAGTAATTATTATATATATAAATATTTTGATGTATATATGGTGTTCTGTGATGTGAATGTATATGTATTATGTGAATGGATGGGTGTGTGAGTTGTGTATCAGGTTATAAATGTATCAATGAGAATTTCTAATTTTAAATTTTTTAATTACAGGTTAACATCATCAACGACGGCTTACCCATGATCGTCCGTTTGGAAGTCGTCGTTGAAAGCGTATCGTAATTCCTGGGCCACAACCTCAAAATTGTTGTTGATGACCTACAGCAACAGCTCAGCAACAGTCTTTCAGCAACGACTTTACCTCGGTCGACTGGCTAT
This sequence comes from Canna indica, assembly GCA_034359265.1. Taxonomy (NCBI): domain Eukaryota; kingdom Viridiplantae; phylum Streptophyta; class Magnoliopsida; order Zingiberales; family Cannaceae; genus Canna; species Canna indica. Next base: position 23,229,652 of record CP136892.1, read on the forward strand.
CGCTAATAACAATATTTGCAACAACAGCGGGTCGTTACTGAGCTGTGGCTGATAATGATATCAGCAACAACGATGGCCCGTTGCGGCCCCTTGGCTGATGATCATATCAGCAATGGCCGGGTGCAGTTGTTGTTATCTTATCAACGACGTTATTATCTACCACGATGTTGTTGCAATGGGCTGGGCCATCGCTCGCCGTTGGTGATGATGTTCACCAATGGCTTTTAGACGGACTCGACCGTTGGTGAAGGTTGTAATTCTAGTAGTGATGGTTGTCACATGAATTGACTTGGATGACATCGACTCATCTGAGTTATCATGTCATGCTCTGCATCACCTACTAGTGTTTGTTAATTTTTATTTGATAAATAATCATGTTCTTGTTTGTTCACTTCATTCTCCTAATCAAATGGCCTCTTAATCAGGTTATGATGAAAATGATTTTCTTATCTTACAATTGTGTTCCTATCTTATTTTACTTGCATCTGCTTTGATTCCATATGACACAGTTGCTTGCTGATGAGGTCTTTCTTGTAACTGAACACCCTACTTAAGAGTCGCAAGTACTAAGAGTCTATAGTAGTTAGGTTTTTTAGAAACCCTAAGCACCTTGGGTTTGATTGACTAGATATGTGTCCTAATTACTCTAGAGGCTAGGCCCGACAGTTCGTGTTGGGCCAAGCCAAGGATATCGAGCCAGATCGGCTCTGTCTAGAACAAAAACTATGCTCGACCTGATAAACTTCAGCCTTGGGACTCTTGATCCGACACGACACAAAAAATAAATGGGCCGGCACGATCTAACCAGTTAGCACGATAATGAAAAGAAAAAAAATAATTGAAGCATAATACATTAGGTCTATTCAGCCCGATAGTCCAATGTCTTGAATTATTAATGAGTTATTAAAATAAAATTTATTATCGGACTACTGGGTCGGGCCTACATCATCTGGTCTGACATAATTCGATAATTGTTCGGGCCTTATCGGGTCAGATCGATAATGGTCCGGCACGATAAGGATCAGTTTGAGCATGATTTTTATCGTGCTCGGGCCCATACCGGACTATCTGACAAAAATGGAATTTGCCATGCCTACTAGAGGCCCAAATACTTGATTTGAGCTAAATGCTTGTTTTTAATCGGTCGAACAAGATAGATCAAAATCAGCTGCGACAGATCCTCGGACAGTGAATCGGGTGATACTAGTTTCATTTTACAACTCCATTGTTTGTGTTTGCAGTTTAGAAATTCAATGTAAAGCAATGAGATTGCGGGATGAAATTTCTTATGCAATTAAAAATCAAACTACAAATACAATTATAGAATTCAACAGTAAAATGTTAGTACAAATCATGTTTTGGGAAATCTAAATACTTTTGACTAATTCAATTGTAATTTTATCTTTGATTTATTTATAAAGAATGCGATGTAGCTGGATTCATAAGGATTTTTAAATTTGGTCACCTATTAGACCAAAAGAATTGGAACCCATTTGCTAGATTAATAAAATAGCTCTCTTTTTCTTGGGCTTTGTTTCTTATTTTCTTCCTTATTCGTAGTTATCCCCCCCAATAAAAATTAATTAGAATTTTTTTTTAACTTTTTCACTTATATTTGGTCTCAAATTTTATCAAAGTTGAAATGTACCGGAATTTATAAAATGATTCACAGACCAAAGTAGATTAATTAACTACAAATTTGTAAAACAAAAAGCAAATTGAACAGAGAATGTAATTCAATTGGGTTCAATTTATTTTGGGACCTGGGCTTGGATCAAATATTCAAATTAGTTTGGGCTTACCTGGTTTCTGTCCTGAATACTCTCAATATGACCCATTAATTGGCTAAGCATGACAACAATTTGTTTGTGTTATTTGAGTCAGGTGGCATTTGTGTTGTTTTGTAGCTTAGAAGATAGCATTATACCCTAATTAAGCTTACGAGATAGCTTAGAAGAGTTCAAATATCCATCCATCCATCTCAACCAGAGTTATACCCTAATTATGTGTTGTCTTTGCAGCTTAGAAAATAGCATTTGCTTAGACTTGTTCTTAAGCTCCCATTTCAACGAGCAAGCAAGCAACAACCACTTGAATTCCTCACAAACATTGCAGCCAAAGATTGGAGGTTTCTAGGTCACTAGGATTGGGTTTTTATAAGAATTGCCTTCAGCGGGCTAGGGTACTCCAATTTAATAAAATACTAGTGTTTGTTTGCTTCGTAGGATTAAAAAAAAATATATATAATATAATTTTGAATATGTTATTTATTTAATGCATTGATTAGAAAAAAATAGGATTAAAATAATATAAAATTAATATAATAATCAATATGCACTGAATTTAAAATATTTATATTTAATTATTTTTCATTTATTATTAAATTATTTTTTTATTATATTTCATGAAGTAAATATGCACCTAAAGCTTTGATAACAAATAACAATAGTTAAAGGGGATAGTTGCCCGCTATAGTGAGCCACCTCATTCCTATCACAGGGTATTGGTAATAAAGTGCTTGGATCATTTGGACCACAGAGCAACAAGCAAGCAAAGTTATTCATCCACTCACATATAACTTCTAAGGGCAAGAACAAATCAAAGTGTATTATATTCTAAAAGCAACCAGACTTGCCTTAAAGAGAAAAAGCTACTTTAGAGCCTATATCAATAGAAATTTTTACAGAGTAGTGCACAAAAGTGAATTAAGCATTATTAAAAGTGAATCTTTCTTTGTTAAGACGATTGAATCTAAAATAAAAGTGTTTGATTCACTCTTTCACAATATAGGTTTACATCTATTTTAAGTTTAGTCTTAATAATACTAAGTTAACTCTTAATACTCGGTTCACCTGTGTACGGGGCTCCCCATATGAATCCTTAAGGAGACGTTTGATATGAGACAATTCATCCAGATTGCTAGCAATCTTGTCTTTAAATTATTTGGACCTCACACATTATCTTATTTGGTGTCTCATTTATGCAAATAATGTGGATTGCATTGGTAATCCAGATTATCATCAAATTGATAATGCTTGACACTATATTCTACATTATCGGCAATCTTTTTAGTGACAATCTATTTGAAAGATAATCTAGATTGACAGATAATCTGAAAGGTAATGCACCAAATGTCACCTAAGGAGCCTAACTTCATAGTAGTTCCACTGCTCGAAGAGGCACGACCATTGCATATATGGAATGTCCAATCAACATCTATTATTTATTAAAGTCTCACATTGATTGAGGTTGTGGTCTAGATATTCTTTAAATAGATTGAACAATCCTTCTCCTATGAGCTAGCTTTTCGGGTGGAGTTAGGTCCAAGACTGATTTTCTAACATTATCCACGTCAGTTCCATTTAGGCATCATTTGACGATAAAAATTAAATCCTAAACGAAAATAAAATGTGAGAACTAAAACTAAAATTTTAAAATTATAAGGACTAAAATTAAAATTCAAACAAATTATGGTATTAAAATTATGATTTTTCTTTTATTTATTTATTTTATTCAAGCAAATTGATTCCAACATTGGTTGTGCACTCAACTTGTAAGCTTAAACATGGTAGGAGAATCAAAAATAAAGTTATCATTCAAAATAGAAGTACTATCATTAGTGACAAAAATGTAAAGACGAAAAGCAAGTCAATTATTACTATGAAGCATAAAATTATGAGATAAGGGGTTATTTTACCCTTCAACTTTAGCAAAAGGCATGAAAATATTCCTATAAATTCTTTTGAGCCCAATATGCCCCCAAAACCATTAAAACTAGTGTAAAAATATCTTTTTTTGAAAGGATAATTACCTAAATATATCATGAACTTTGAACTTTGTCTCAAATGTATCCTAAACTTTTATTTCATCAAATTATATTTTAAATTATTAGATTTGTATCAATTGTATTCCTTCATTAAAATTCTGTCACCTACCCCTTAATCATGTGACGTGGCTTGCACACGTGGATTTAAAAAATTATTTTTTTAAAATCTGATTAAAATATTAATTTTGTAAACCTTGTTTTTTGTCCACGTTTACAAGGTTTGATAAAATTAATTTTTTAATCCATGTATACAAGCCACATCACATGGTTAACGAGATAGGTGATGGAATTTTAACGGATGGATACAATTGATACAAATCTAATAGTTCAGTATACAATTTGATGAAATGAAAGTTCATGATACATTTAGATAATTACCTTTTTTGAAACGATAAAATGATGTAGCAAACTGTGCTAACGGTAACAATTGAAAGCATGACACATCATCAATGAGTTGTCAAAGAAAAATGGGATAAGATGTGTTTTTGCCCCTGAACTTTAGTGCCATTTACCGCATCACTTTTATCATTCCAAAAAATGAGATAATGTGTTTTTGCCCCTGAACTTTTGTCAAAGAAAAATGAGTTGTCAAAGAAAAATGGGATAAGAAAAATGAGCTAATGTTTGACAACTTATTGATGACGTGTCGTGCTCTTATTGATTATCGTTAGCACCATTTACCACATCACTTTTATCATTCCAAAAAGGGCATTTTCAGACTAGTTTTGGTGGTTTGAGGGCATATTGGGCTCAAAAAAAAATTTAGGGATATTTTCGCACCTTTTACTAAAGTTTTGGGGAGGAACACCTAGGGATGACAAAAAAACTCGTTTAAGCGGGTACCCACGGGTATTTACCCGTTTATGATGGGTATGGGGGGTAATATTTTACCCACGGGGATTTCACGGGTAATTTCTATTACCCGTTTAATATACGGGGTAGGTACGGGTATTATAGTACCCGTACCCGCTGGTACTCGTTACCCGTGAGAATTAGTAAATTACATAATTATCCTTGTACATATACTAAAAAAAGTTTATATTTGAAATTATTATCAAAATATTGTGTGTTTAATTGTTTATATTTGAAGTTATTAACTTGTTATCAAAATATTACAATTTACATTTTTTTTTAAGTATCATGGGTAATTAAATGGGTACCTGTCAATATCCGTGAGTATCCGTACTCCCCGCGGATAATTAAATGGGTACTCATTTTTGATATCCGCGGGGAATAAACGATTAGCGGGTACCCGTTTAATTCACGGGACGGGTAGCAAGTATGCACCCTCGGTACCCGCCTTGCCCCGTTGACATCCCTAGAAACACCCCTTGTTTTATTTTTCTTTGACAACTAATTGATGACGTGTCATGCTCTCAATTGTTACTATTTATCACGTCATTTTATCGTTCCAAAAATATTTTTTCACACTAATTTTAATGGTTTTGGGATATATTAAACTCGAAAGAATCTTTAAGGGTATTTTCATAATTTTTGCTAAGATTCAGAGGCAAAAACTATTTATCCTTAAAAATATTGGAAACTATGAAAATGTATCACATTCTCATGCTAGTTCAATATATTATTTCAATAAAATAGAGAATAAATAATAAATAATAATATATTTTTATTATATTTGTTATTATACTTTAGTGAAATAACACATCAAAGAAATTTATAGTTTTGTATTTTTTTTTGTTTTAATATTAGTAAATTTTGAAAAGGTATTTCGAATTTAATGCATTTTTTCAATTTTGATAAATTAATGATTCTAAAACGTAGAAAAGTCAAGTGGCGAACTGAGATATGGTTTCTGATCAAATTGCTATCATTTCCCTCCCGCCAAATTAACTTTTACTATAATTTAATTGATAACTAGTCGAGAATTCGATTGTTACGCATATATCTATAAATAAATATAATTTTATTGAAATATTGATGAACTATAAATTTAATTTAAAAGTTACTAATTATTAATACTATAAATTTTATAATAAACTAATTATATAAACTATAATTATTTTATACATAGTAATTTTTTTAAATGAGAATTATTAATAGTAATTATTTGTGTGTATAATACTTTATATTAGGATATTAAATATTCATTTATGCAAAATGATACGATAGAGATTATGCGAAAAATATATCAGAAATTGTCAAATTAATATAGTTAAAAATTGAAATATAAACATCACATTTAAATATTTAAAATAAGGTTCATAAACATTAAATAATAAAAGCAAATTATGTTTGATAATAAACATTAATGGTGAAAAATAATAGAAGCAAATTATGTTTGATAATACTTGTTTGTGAAGCAAGTTATGTTTGATAATACTTGTTTGTGAAGCAAATTATATTTGTCACTAAATCAGAAAGACAACAATTCTTAATTATCATCATCATTTGCATTTTCCTCATTCTCCTATATCATACTTATTTTCCTTTTCCCAAAACTTCTTTCTAAATTCTTTTTAATCATTGTTCAGATTTATCTTCAATTTCCTTTTATCAATCATCAGACACTCCCGTCTTCATTTTGAGTTTTTGGTTTTCCTGTAATTTTTTTAAAAAATAAAGTATTAATATTAAATTATAAGAACAACTTATATCAAATGAATAATTTGTACATCTTTACATGTTTTATTGGAGTTGTGATATTTTGAAAACTTTGATCAATTGTTGTATTATTTTGTTGCAGGTCTTTGTTCTGTTCATTTACCTTCAAGACAGTGAAAAAAAAAAATTTGTTGTTTAAGATTATAGTGGTAACCTTGATCGTAAACAAAAACTCTTACTCACAAAGAACTTTTATTTTATTCGGAATAACTTTCATGTCTGAATTATTTGTAGATACTAATTCCTTAGCTAATATTTGAAGTAGTCTTTCACTTTCATTGTCCAAAAGAATAAATGTTGCTTCAGAATCTTCATCCGCAACATATAGTTCAATTCTATATTTGCATCACGTGCGACCCAGTAATATATATAACATTGATAAATGAGTTATATAATATTAGAAAGTGAAGAAAATTATATATACTTTGCCATCGAAAAAGTTGAATTTTCTTTACAACTATTGCAGAAAAAATTATCATCGTCTTTCCATATAAAAAAAAAATTGCATTTTTGGCAACCTAAATAGCACCATCCAAATATATTTTCAATACAAAACACTTTTGCTAGGATCGTTAAATTTGATTCCTGAACTTGATAAAGTTGAAAAAAATGTATATATTGTATGTATAATTTTTTTTCATAACAATATGTAGATTTCTCACATGAGAATTACTCTCGGGCTTCATTTGAATTATCTCACGAAGTTTTTTTGTAGATGCACTGAAATTTTTTTGTGGGGTTGAATTTGGAATTACCATCAAATCATCTGTCGATGGATTGTTAGAACTTTCACTAAGAAAATTTAAAAAATCATGTTAAAATCAATATAATTAGAATTTTATTTGCACTAAAAGATGACATAAGAAACAAAATTTGTACTACTTACCCGAGTACGTTCGTGATGTTTTCAACACCTTTCATGTTAATATAAATCTTCGTTGAACTAGTTGTTGAAAGATAAATTTTTTCTGTGAAGAAAATAATAATTAGAAATAATGTAAAGACTATGAAGCTAAATAAATACATGTTTATGACATTAAAAACAAAAAAAATTACTTAAATTTTTTTTGACAACTAATCCCGTTAAAAGTATTATGAATGATCCATTGTCGTGGTTTTGTAAGGACTCATCGAAGCTTTGAACATTAGTTGACCACAATGTAACCCTCATTATTTCATTCCTGAAATAATATAATTAGTTACAATAAAATAGAAAAATAATATATATTTTTGATAGAAACTTAATTGTTATAAAGAATTCCTTACTCTAGTAGCATCAAGTCAATGTCGCGTTTGGTAACCATGTTACTTTTACATTTCACTTATTGTTTAGGATGGATCGTCATTAAACGACCAAAGATATCTGCAATTCATAAAAAAGAAGTTAGTTTTTTTTCATTATATTTTTGAATTTTTATACATATATATACATATGATAAATACCTGTCAAATAAGTTGGATCATCTGTTCTCTTTCTTATACTTTCGAGAGTTGTGAAGTGGAATTTGAACTTTGGAATATTAAGTACGTCATCTTCTAATTTTATAATAACATACCAGGTTTTTCGATCGAACTGATTTTGACGTTCGACGGGTAGATTTTGACGTTCGATTGGTATCTGAAAAAATTTAGGAGAACAAATGATTAATAAACATAAAATATAAGAAATAAATATGAATGAATATAAATTAACAAATAAAATAAGATATAAAAAATGAATTATTAAAAATAACAATAAAAAAAACATATAGTAAGTTAAATTTTTCTTTCTGCAAAGATGAAACACACAATTCGGTGTTTAAGTATTATCCCCATTAATTAAGAATTGTTCAAATTAATTAAATGGGTCTCTAAGTATGCATGAAAAGTGTGAAATCTAAATACTAAATTTCCATAGAAAATTGTTTAATATTTTTAAAATTGTGAAATTAATTTGAGGACGAGTCAAGTGCAAAGTTTGAGAAATTGAAAATAAATGCAAGATCAATATTTGCATTAACTAAATGCAAGATTTAAGAAAAATACCATATTTTAAAATACGAAAACAATGAAACAACAATGAAAAAATTGTAAATAAAAATAAATAAGAACATATCATATTTTTTGCCCCAAAAGATTTTGAATATAAAATATAAAATAAGAAATACAAATGAATATAAAATAAGAAATAAAATGAGAAACAAAAATGAATAATAATAATAATAATAATAATAATAATAATAATAATAATAATAATAATAATAATAATAATAATAATAATAATAATAATAATAATAATAATACAGAAAGAATAAGAACATACGAGACTTTTCGCTTGAATAAATTTTGATGTTCGATGAATTTTTGAAAAAAATAAGGATAATAAATGATTAATAAATATAAAATCAAGAAATAAATATAAATGAATATAAAATAAGAAAAAAATGAATGATTAAAACTAAAAATTAAAAATTAAGATATATCAGGTCCATGTTCCGTCGCGTATTCCCGTAGGTCTTCAAATCCAATTTGAAAAAGCAAAGAGCGCAGTAATTTAAAGGTAATAAAAAAAATTTGGCAACCACAATGAAAATGGAAAATTGACCACTCACTACTGCTATTTTAATCAGAATGTGTAAAGTTAGGCGTTGATCATTCATTGGCAGCATTTAATACAAATATTAAATACAAATTTAAGCTACTCCTGCTGCTATTTTAATCAGAACTAATATAAGACCTGCCTGCCTGATGCGCGGTGATCTTAATTCATATTAGATCTAATAAATTTATTCTTAATATATATTAATATTTGAAAAATAATATTGTGCATAAATCATAAATAATTTAATATAAAAAATAAATATTTTATAAATTACAAAAAAAAAATTGGTATACAATATTTGTAATTTTTTTTTCAATATAACCTTCTTAATTATAAGTCAAAATCTTTAAATCTTTCATATTTGTCACCCTAGACACTGCAACATAAAGTTATTTATGAATGAAGACAAATTTTTTTGAGAAAAACACCGACATTTGAAAGTGATTGACCCTAACTTTTCTTGATAGTCATTGCATAAGAAATCATAATAAAAAATTGACTCCTTTGAAATTTAACTGGCAGTCTTGGATCTGATGGTGTCAACGACATATATGGAATGAATATCTTTTCTCTGCAATTAGTTCCAAAAATAATTTTGGCTTCAATAACTCGGTTCCCAAGTCTTGTTAACACCAATCGTGTTACATTACATAATACAACAAATTGATCGATATTTCTCAGCAAAATAATAGGAGTCCCAACTTTTAATGTCAAAAAATAATTAGGAATACAAGAATATTTGATGCAGTTCAAGAAGTCTGGTGTGTGGATCTGATCCAATAAACTCCCTCCAGAATCTGATAAGCACGTGCAATATGAGCTCAAAAATGTCGTTGACTCTTTTTGATTTAGAGAAACCATATAGTCATTAATCGTTTCAACCATATTCAGAGTGGGAGCTAATATAGCTCTTTGATGTAAATACTGTAAATTATTGGCATTTGTTATAAGCTCATGATAAATTACATCAGCAATCGCATCAATATGGTCACTTGCATCCAAAATCAAGTTATCATTTGGAATTCGAACTACCCCAAAACCATCATCAGGATCACATATCTTTCTGTCACCGACCGATAATATTCAATTCGAAAAACTTTTCAAATCATATGTATTATCATTGGAGTTGTTTACAATGAGACGTATATTTTTCGCTAGTTTCAAAATTTCACCGTCGTCACATAAGTAAGACGAATTAAGTGGAGCATTAACAATATCTTGTATGCTTCCCTTAGGAATGACAGGTAAAAATTTATCTGAAATCTCCCCCAAATACTACAGTCTTGTCTCCAAAAAGATGATCATTGCTATTTGAATTCTTAAAACACAACATCACGCAATGTTCTATCAAGCACTTCAAAATAATATCTAAAATTAAGAGAATCAAACTATTAGATTTGTATTTAGTAAAATTTAATAAATATATAAATGAAATATATAACTGAATAATACCTATTTATCATTGGAGCTTCGTCCCAAATAATTAAACTTGTTCTCACCAATAAATTAACCAATGGATAACCTTGTTTAATATTGCAATTAAGTAGAATCTTTATCCAGATTAAGAGGGATCACAAATCGAGAATGTGTTGTTCTTCCACCAGGTAATAATAAATATGTTATCCCATCGTACGCAACTGTTAAAATAATTTCCCCTTCAGATCGAAGTGCAGATGCAAGAGCTTTCCAAATAAATATCTTTCTGGTTCCACCATAACCATAGACAAAAAACACCTTCTTTTTTTCCTTTTAACAACATCCAATATTTTATCACAAACTTTTCTCTGTTCCGAAGTTAGATGTTGAACTTGTTCTTAATTTTTCTCTCTTAATCTCCTCCGATTTAGCGCAATCCTCAACAACTAAGCGATTGCTAATGTTTGTAGATGATCAGATGATTTTGGCATTATAGGAAAATTATCCAAACTTTTGCCACCTCATTGTTGAATTAAATCAATTTTCACCTAACAATCATCTTTGAGTTTATCATCAATAATGACAACATATGAAATTCAAAAATATATAAATTCAATATATTAATTGGTAAGAAAAAAAAATACATTATGAAACATACTAATCATAATAAATATACATAACATAGATATAGCTTTCGTACCTTTTGCCATAATGTTTGCTTTATCAAATAAGGTATGTCTTGAGTTAATAATTTCCAAGTATCATCCCAAATGAATTCTAGTCTAGACATCGAGGTTGACAATAATAATAATAATAATGTTGTAAATAATTTTCAAAAGAGAAAAACATGATCTCTGTGCACTTGCTTTTTTAATTACATTTAAATATTCTTTGTCATCGTTAATCAACCCTAAAGTATTACATGATTTTCTAAAGAGAAAAACATGATCTCTATGAAAGTTAGGTAAACTTTACCATTGATAGTTCTAATATCCTCAAAAGACGTTGGACACCTGACCATGTTTAGTGGAATTCTCAAATAGTATAACTCACCATTCTTGGGGAACAAATTAAGAATATTTTTTAATCAAAAATTGGCTTGTCTCTCTTCGAGTCTAATGTCTAATGTCTTGCTTCCATGCAAACAACAAAAGAAATTCAACTCATGTTAAGTTTTTTGCCTCTGTGAAATATTTGTTAGCTTCGAACAAAACTAAAAATTAAGACTCACTAATTGTTGGTCGATTTGCCACTTCAGTCATTGAAAATTATAATTTGTTTATTTGGAAGATGAAACGACAATCTTTGCATTGATGAATATCCGTAATGAATGTCGAAACTGAAAATTCACCAGATCGCTTCACACGGTGAGATATACCTACAATCATAAAATATTTTGATCTCATCAACATGAACTTGTATTTAAAATTGTGATGCTGAGTCAACAAATGTGGTAGAGACACGATCATGGCCTTTTATTCACATATTTTAAAAGATACTTAATTGATCTCGATTTGATGTAACATTCAACATTAATGTATGCATCATATTTCAACAACATATATTTACTATGAGAGACAACAAAATGGTTGTCCAAATCAATCTTTCCATTTTTAATTGTTCAATAATTATCTCTTCTACTATAAATTGGATATCCATCCTCATCGATGATTATTCTGTCAACAAACTTATTCATAAAATGTTGTATACGTCTATCATCTTGCATGCAAGGAGAATTTTTTTGTGCAGCGCCACACGGGTCATGCATCATTAAAATCATGAATGATTCATAATAATGAGGATCGGTCGATTTCTAAGAGACACTCACTAACCCTTTTGGTGGTTTTTAAGTTTTTCTTTTTTCTTCTTCGAATTTTTGTAGGACCGCCCTTGATCTCCTACCTCTCAACTTTCAACGTTATTTGGAATTTGTATGGGAAAATTCAAAGATAGAGTATATGTGGAGATAAGTATAGAGTTAAAGAGACGGGATATTTAGAATTTGATCTGCTTCCTCTACAAATACATATTGTGTATATATTAACAAATATTTAACTAAAATTTAAAATAAATTAAACAATACAATAAATGGATAAATCATTATTTATTTTGTATTTTTATAAAATAATAATTTTATGATAGTTTAATAATATTTTCATATATATATATATATATATATAATAGAGACCGTCGTAATTCTTACAATTTGTATTTAGATGAAATAATATTTTTATGATATCTTAGTAATATTTTTCTAAAATAGTTTTGTTAGTATTTGTATTCGTATTTTGATAAAAAATATATTTGTTTGATAATTTATTAGTGTTTTCTAAAATATATATAGATATAATGAGAATTGATATTACATAATTAAGAGATGTAGCATTAGAAACAAATAAATGTTGTTATTAAATGTGATGGGTCCACATTCAAAAAATCTTTTCATTCTAATGTAGTGCTATAATTCATGGATCATTTATATTAGTAATATTAAATTCAATATTAGCAAGGTAATGTGAATAGCAAAAAAATTAATATTAAATTAGATCCAATATCTATATATCAACACATTTCAATTAAATCCAATATATTTCAATTATATTTCTTCAATCGGCTCATTAAGGATAACGCGAATTTTGGTCAATTAAATATTAAATATTTAAGAAATATAATATTACATAATTAAAATAGGTAATATTATATACCATCCAACATAGGTAATATTAAGAGATGTAATATTACATGCCATAAAAAATCAATGCAATAAATACACATTCATTTTCTCAAAGTATCTACATTAATATTCAAAATTGATTTTTGGATTTATGACTCATTAAATAATTATAGAAATTATTAAAGTACTTAGATTTATGTCACTTGGCATAGTTCTTATCATGACACTTGGCATGATAAGAAAGCTAGAGTGTTATCTTTTTTATATATATAGATATAGATGTGTAAAGGTAGGCGTTGATCAATCATACAAATATTAAATACAAATTTAAGCCACTCACTACTGCTATTTTAATCAAAATGTGTAAAGTTAGGCGTTGATCATTCAACTTAAGGGTGAGCGGATCCGGGTACCCTGTAATTTTTAAGATACCAAAACCCTACCCTGTATAGGATCGATTCCTTGGTTTTGGACTCGGACCCTACCCTATTAGAATATGGAATCGGACCCTACCCGAAACCACAGATTCCGGTTCCGGTTCCGAGTACCCTGTTGGAACTTGTTTATATACAGGTTCAGGGTACAGGTTTCGGGTACCCTGTTGAAAGCTATAAATGAACAGGTTTGTAATATCCAAAATCTTAATAATAATATTTTATTCTTGAGCGGGGAATCATGTGCCCTAGTTAGCGCGGATTGGCGGGAAGCTTCGGGATTAAACCCGGGTAATCATTTAATGTAGAAAAATTGAGGAAAATTTTATTTGCCTTACCTCTGTGATTTAGCATGCTAGGATGATAGAGAGTCTCGAGGCGAATTTAGTGGTGCATTGGATCTCGAATCAAAGTTAGAACGGGTGAGTTATGAGCTGTTTAAGTCTGATAGCTTAGGTAGGGGTATTTTGGTCATTTGGACCCAACTAGTGTCTATAAATTAGACTCTGGGGTGTGCGGCCAGGGGTTTTTAGCCGCACTCCACCCGAGGAAAAGGAGAGAGGAGAGAGAGGGCATCGTCGAGGAGGATGAGCCGTCGGAGCTAATTTTTCGCAAGTTCGTCGGTGTCGATCGGGGGAAGATCGTGTGCGTCTTTTTCTTCCATTTTCTCTCCGTCCGCTGAGTGGATTTAGACATTCTTTTCTCCAATTCTTGATTCATGTCGTTGTTCTCATGTCTCGAGGTTTTTCATCGATTTTTGACTCATTTTCTCGTATCAGATCGGAAGTCGGATCTATCGTTTGAACCATGTTGTTTACCCCTTTTGGAATAAAATATCTTTTTCTTTTTCTTTTCTTTTATCCCTTTTCTGTGCAGCCTGACGGTCGGCGCCCGAGGCACCACGAAGGTAGCGGCGCCCAGAATGGCATCGCTGCCACGCGTGGGCAATCGGGCGAGGCACCGCAACCGCCGCGTGGTGGCGGCGGTGCGTCAGCAGGCGTCGGCGTTAGTGTCGGCTTCGGCGCCAGCATTGCTAGTGGCCCAACGGTGACTAGGGAAGGGGCGGCGACGGGATGGAGGAGGAGAAGATGAGTAGATGGTGACCTAGGTGGGGAGATGAAATGGAGGGTTGAGATTGATTTGGGTGAGATGAAGAGATGGATTGAATTGGGTGAGATGAAGGGATGGATTGATTTGGGTGTGATTGCATCGTGTTAGATGAAAGACTGAGTTGCATCAGGATAGATGTAAGGTTGTGATTGCATCATGATAGATGGAAGGCTGGGATTGCATCAGGATAGATGGAAGGCTGGGATTGCATCAGGATAGATGGAAGGCTGGGATTTCATCATGTTAGATAGAAGGCTAAGATTGCATCAGGAAAAATGTAAGACTGTGGTTGCATCATGATATATGAAAGGCTGAGATTGCTTCATGATAGATGGAAGGCTGAGATTGCATCAGGATAGGATATAAGACTGTGATTGCAACATGATAGATGGAAGGATGAGATTGCATCAGGATAGATGTAAGGTTGTGATTGCATCATATTAGATGTAAGACTATGATTGCATCATGTTAGATCTAAGGCTGAGATTTCATTGTGGATTTATTTGAATTGCAGCACCATTATATTTATTCGGAACATTGATTTATTAAATAAATTAAGACATTTCTTTTATTATTCTAAATAATTATTTTTAGACCTTAAAGTTAGCAAAAATATTCATGTTATATATGAATTTTCACCTAATCAACGTTCTAGATTCATTGGCGAGGTCTGTTTCACCATCGGATCTTCGGATTTTGAAAACAGTAGGCCGACGTCGCCTCGTTTTGCATGCCAAGATGAAAAATCATAGTTTATATGTTTGTATGGTTCAATCTAAGACGATTCATGGATATAGTAGTTAATGAGATGAATCTTATCCTAGATCAGTTATTCCTATGACAATTATTTATCCTGTTGTTCCAGTCCATTAATTTACGATTGGAGTTTCTTTTTGCACTACTTTCGTGCTACACATGCATCCTTTCTTACAGTGCTATAATTCTATTTTATGGTTGTTTATTTGTGCTGAGTATTCAAGATTTATGAGCACTAGTTCTACATATATATATATATATATATATATATCTGTATGTAGTTGTGATGTATGGCAGGAGGAGGTGGAGGATGAGGTATGCACTTTACATACTCTTAATTTATTACCTATTGATAACACATCTTGTTTATGCTTATATACTTGTGTGTGTGGTGTTGTGATGTGCTTGTTGTATTTCCTGGAAGTCTCGCTGGTGAGGGGAGGGTATGCCCCAAAGAGACAGTGTTGGCCTTATTTCGGAAGTTCGGCTGGTGAGGGGAGATCATACCCCAAAGAGACAGTTTGGAGACCCGAGCAGGTGAGGGGAACGTATGCCCCAACATGTTAGCTCGGAAGAGCCAGTGCCGGTGAGGGAAGGGCATGCCCCAAAGAGACGGTACTGAGCTGGGTGATAGTTCAACAGCCACCCGTCTACCTACCCTATGTGGCTATGTGAGACCGACGGGTCCAGGGAGCATGCATATGATTGAGGTGTTGCATTAATCATATTTTATTATTATGGGTATGCTTATACTTATTGATTGATGCTTACACTTATTGTTGTGGATATGAGTGGAGTGGTGGATGTGTTACTAATGCTTATTCCGTCATTTTCAAAGATATTTTACACTTGTTGACGAATGTTGATTTCATGCATAGAGTTGTTGATATATTATTGTTGATTTCTTCTAACGTTGTTGTTCATTATGTATCGGTTATTTATGTTTTTATGCATGATGATTGATTTTATGAATTAAGAACTGATCTGCTCACTAAGTCCTAGTTGGACTTACCCCCTCATTATTGTTGTTTTGTAGCACCTGAGTTAGATAAGAGAGGTACTAGGGTGTAGTAGCGCGGCTAGTGGCGGTATGGCAGCAGGTCTCGTGACATGTCGTGATCGAGGAGGATACTGAGTCCAGTCGTTTTTATTTTGTTGAGTCATGTAGACGTATTTATTCCGTTTTCGCATTTTCCTTAGTTTTGGGTGTCTTTGTTGGGACTTTAAAGTTTTGAAAATAAATTAAACTTTTAGTTTTTTTTATTTGTGGTTGGTTTCTTTTAGGATATGATGTTTTTCTTTAAGTTTTAAATGTCATAAAATGTTTGGGTTCATTACTTGTTTATGCATAATTTGTTTTGAGGTTAGGCTTCGGGGTACGAGGCGTACCCTGGCCGGTCATATCGGATTTGGGGTGTGACAAGATTCCAATAGGGTATTCTGTTGGAACCTGTACCCTGGAACCTGTAAATGAACAGATTCCAGAGTATAGGTTTCGGTTTTGATTTCGGTTCCGGGTACCCAATGTGTTGGACCCGGAATTGGAATTGATTTTAACTGGTTCCTAATTTTTTATTCAGGACCCTACCTGAATTTAATTTAAATATACCCGGAACCTACCCAATCGGGTCGATTCCAATCAGTTTCGGATCTAGCCAATACCTATGCACACCCCTAATTCAACTTATTAAATACAAATGCAATTTTAAGGCAGCATTAAATATTAAATATAATTTTCCATAATATATTAAATACAAATTTAAGCATTTAATGTAAAGTTAGGTGTTCATCATTCAAAGTATTAAATACAAATGGGAAAATGTAAAAAAAAATACTCCTAACATTTTCTCACGAGTATTAAAATGCCCCTAATATTTTTTTGGATCAAAAATATCTCTTACGTTATGGAATTGGGTACAAAAATACTCCTATAGGTAAACGACGTTAATTGAGAGATAACAGAGTTGACGTGGCCGATGGCTGGGACTGATGACGTGGACATGTGGCGCGCATGCAGCCCAAGACATTTTCTCACGGGTATAAATATGCCCCTTACATTTTCTCACGGGTACTAAACTACCCTTAACGTTTTCTCACGGGTATAAAAATGCCCTTAACATTTTCTCACGAGTACTAAAATACCCTAACATTTGTTTTGGACCTAAAATACCCCTAAGGTTATTGAAAATGGTACAAAAATGACATCAGACTAACTTTTGTTAGGTGAGACTTAACGGAGATATCGTGGATGCTAACAAAGATATTGATTTTACACGTGAAGCATATGCAGATAGCAACTTGCCACGTAAGCGACACATAAGAAATCGAAAACTGAAAATTTACAAAATAAAAATTGAAACCATCAAATCGGTTAATCAAAAAATTTGGTTCAGTTTCATACCGATTTTTTAATTAACCGAATTTTTGATTTTTTTTATTCACCCCTATGATTGCGTGGCAAGTGGCTCTCTGCATGTGCACCATGTGTAAAGTCAACATCTCTATCAGTATCCACGATATCTCTGTTAAGTTTGTGTAATACCCACTAAAATATTTTATGTGTATTGATTTCAGCAGGTTGCATGTGACGCGAGATGGTGTGCGCGGGCTTGAGCATTGACGCTTAGTTTGAGGTGAGACCCGGATTCTCTAGAAATTCTCTCAATTAAAAATTTAAATGGTAAAATATTTTATGTGTCATGTATTTAAAGAGGACTCCGAGTGAAATCCAACGGTTCAATCGGATCTGAATTCGGACTTGGATTGGGTGAGATAGAGAAGGTTTAATGAATCACTTAAGTTAGGGGCAGAATAATAATTTCAGCCAAAATAAAATTTAAAAATATATATTTATATCTACCTGGGCACCTGGGGCGTACGGCCAGCCGCACGCAACCCGAGGCATTTGGGGAGAGAAGGGCGGCGACCAAGAAGTGGAGCGGGGGTGTCCGATCAGGCCGGAACTTGCGAGTCGTCGGCGTCAAGCACCGCTAGGCCTTCCCTACTCCTTGTCCTCTCCGATTCCTTTCCGGTGAGTGGTTCTTCCCTAAGAAATCCCTAGAAGAGAAAATAGGGGCTGCCGACATGTATTTGGAGATTTGGGCACGAGTTCATCTCGTTGTCTTACTAATATATCTTCCTTTATGCTTCCTTGTCGCGTATTGTTGTTTGTAGGGTGCCCCTTAAGGTTTGGAGGTGGTGGCAGCCCTAGGGCATGCCCCCAAACCTTGGGAGAGCCGGCCCTAGTGTAGGAACCTTGGTACTGATGTTTAATAATTGTTTCTAATTTAATTGCTAATTAATTCAGAAAATATGTATTATGGCATGTTAGAATCCCATCTTTCGTTGTGGGGTGGGGTGGCCGAGTGACCCTAAGAGTGTAGGGTACTCTTAAGGCTAAGTAGATGAGTTTTTCATTCCTTCAATGTTGCCATATTTCTGTGCTCAAATATTTAATATAGATATTCAATTATGCTGAAATTTATCATGGTTTGCTGAAAATTTTCATTAATGAATGCTGAGATTGATTATGTTGTTGGGATGCGAGCTTGATGCATAAAATATTGATGTAACCTATCGATCTTCCTGTAAGCTAGGGTTTAGGAATTTAGAAACTATCTTGATGACCTGAACAGTAGTGTACAGAAAGTAAACAGAGAGTTACAATAGGCTGGAATTTGGCGGTGTGTGTTCAACGGGCCAGATTGCGAGACCAGTACGACATCTTCCTGGCTTTCTATAAATTTTATAGTAATGTTGCTGAAATATACTGGATTTCATATACTGGAATGCTGAAATTTTATTTGGTATGGTGCTGAAATGATACACATAGTAGAAGCTGAAATGTGTTGTGCTGAAATTTAGTCAAATCTATGTTGATTTGATTTAGTAGTTTGGACAATCAATTTAAGGCGAAAGGTACTGATGTAACCTATCGATTTGCATGTAAGATATATTTTGGGAACATGGAAAGTACTTAAGTGACTTGAACAGTAACGTGAGGGTAGAAAATGGACGATTTCAATAAGCTAAAATTTTCCTAGTGCATGTTAAACAGGCCGGGATGCGGGCTCGATGTGACGTCCTAATTCGTCATAAATAATTAGGGTTTTAGTTGATACCAGAGATAGGTGAACCTTGGGTGTGTTGACATGAGGATGCGACTCTTGGGTAGTGGTCTGAGCCACATTGGGCCGAGTGGTGTGCACAACACACGAGGTGTTTATGGACCTTAATAGGTCCAGATGGAGCGCACGAGATACATTGGGTCGGTGGGCCGAGTGGTACGCATAGTGTACGAGTGATCATGGGTCAGAGGGCCTTCCTGACCGAGTTGGGTACTGGTTCTAGAGGGCCTTCCTAGACCAGTGAACCCGAGAAGAGATTCAATTGGGTACTGGTTCTAGAGGGTCTTCCTAGACCAGTGAACCCAAGAAAAGATTTAGTGGGTACTGAGTCTAGAGAGCCTTCCTAGACCAGCGGACCTGAGCATAAAAATGATGGGTACTGGTTCTAGAGGGCCTTCCTAGACCAGTGTACCCGAGGGGGAGAGACAGTTGGACACTGAGTCTAGAGGGCATTCCTAGATCTGTGAGACTGAGAAAAGTAACAAATTGGGATTCGGAATTTAGAAAGTGTTTTCCGTAGAGTTCGATGAGAGTTCATTTCTTACATAATTAACTTGGCATCCGCACTCACTTGATATATTGCATGTATTGTCATTATTGGATTCCATTTATTGTGGATTGGGAGACCATTCACTGAGTTTTGTACTCACTTTTACTCTCATATTTGTTTTGCAGAGCGTGACCTTGAGGTATGGGGCAGTTGATGAGGACGAACTCCGGTAGCGATCTCGTGAGCTGGTTGACGTAGTCGAGTCAAGTCTTGTTTGAGAACTGAGGCATTATAGCCTTTAGAGTGCCCTAGAAGTTGTTTAAATTTTAGTTGAATCATTTTTATGAGATATTTGTTATGAGGATCATATTTTTGTCTTTGAGTTGCTATCGACTATTCCTTAGTTATGTTATAAAAACTTTGTTTTGAAGATGTATCTATTTAGAGGCTTGTGTAATGGGTTAGGCTTCGGGGTGCTTGACTGCACCTTGGCCGGTCACGTGATTCAGTTTTGGGGCGTGACAAAGTGGTATCAGAGCATGTGGTTAGGTCCGGACTGCGTCATTAGAACATAGAGTACTGTGTAGACAAGAGTCAGTGTGTCGTACATGGTGTGTTCTACTCACGAGATTGGGCTACGGAGACGGCCGTATTAGCAGCGGTACTCATGATTACGATAATAGTTTTAATTAATCTTGTATTAAATACTTTTGGTTATTCTGTTATATTTTTGTCAGTGATGGAGGTTCAAGGTAAGGCAGTCATGAGTGGTTCTTGGCCTAAACCCTTGATGATTTCCTCTTGCTTGCTGACTGAAATTTCTAGGAGGATGTATGTGCTGAAAATTTTTTTCTTCTTGATGATTTCGTGGTTGATGACTACCCTTTTAATGTGATTCGGTAAGGAGATAACTCCCTTAAGAAAATTTGAGATTGAGCAGCCCTAGAACCTCCTTAGGGGGCGACCAATCAAGGAAGAGTGAGGCAATATGAAAATGTTAGGAGTATTTTAGTACCCATGAGAAAATATTATGGGTATTTTTATATCTTTTCTCAATGCAATATATTGTGTAAAGTTAGGCGTTCATCATTCAACGTATTAAATAAATACAAATATATTGTGTAAAGTTAGGGGTTCATCGTTCAACCGTATTAAATACAAATACAATTTTAGACCGCATTAAATATTAAATACAATTTTCCATACAAATATTAAATACAAATTTAAGCATTTAATTATTCGTCTATGCATTAAAAAAACAATTACATGAAATAATGGTAATCGCTGCATTAATTGGAATATGAATCGTCTGTGCATTGAAAAAAATCCCATTCAATGTCACTTTCCTTCCCTAGTATCCATAAATAAAGAAATAAAAACGACTATCTTTTTTATTTTAATCAAATAAAAAAATCATGTAAAAATTCCAAAAAAAACATAAAAATCAAAAAAATGGTACATCTTCGAACTTTCATCGGGAAAGTGCCACATGACATAGATGAATGTTACTTTTAGAAAAAAAGTACAGAAATATCTCTAATATTTTTTCACTGATACTAAAATACCCCTAAGATTTTTTTGAGATAAAAAATACTCCTTACGTTATGGAATTGGATACAAAAATGCACCTATAAGTAAACGGCGTTAATTGAGAGAAAACGAAGCTGACGTGGCTGATGATTATGACTGATGATGTGGACATGTGGCGCGCATGCAGACCAAGACATTTTCTCAAGGGTACTAAAATGCTCCTAATATTTTCTCACGGGTACTAAAATACTCATAATATTTTCTCACAGGTACAAAATGCCCCTAATATTTTCTCACAATTACTAAAATACCCTTAACGTTTATTTTGGAGCTAAAATACTCCTGAGATTATTAAAAATGGTACAAAAATGACATCAGTCTAACTTTTGTTAGGTGAGACTTAACGGAGATGTCGTGGATGCTGACAAAGATGTTGACTTTACACGTTGTGCATATACACTGAAACTGAAATAATCAAATCGGTTAATCGGAAAATTTGGTTCGGTTTCAAATCGGTTTTTCAATTAACCGAATTTTCAATTTTTTTTACTCACCCCTACGATTGTGTGGCAAGTTGCTCTCTACATGTGCACCACGTGTAAAGTCAACATCTCTATTAGTATCCACGACGTCTCTGTTAAGTCTCACCTAACATAAGTTAGCTTGGTGTCATTTTGTCCCATTTATATAACCTCAGAGGTATTTTAGCTCCAAAACAAATATTAGGGGCATTTTAGTACCTGTGAGAAAATATCTTGGCCTATATGCGCGCTAAATGTCCACGTGATCAGCCATGTCAGCTCTGTTATCTCTCAATTAACGTCGTTTACCTATAGAGGTATTTTTTTACTCAATTCCATAATATAAGGGGTATTTTTTATGCCAAAAAAATCTTAAAGGCATTTTAGTACCCGTGCGAAAATGTTAGGGGCATTTTTGTACATTTTCCCTATTAGAAAAAAAATATACTAAAATGCCCCTACCATTTTCTCACGGGTACTAAAATGCACATAAGACTTTTTGGATCAAAAATATCCCTTACGTTATGAAATTGGGTACAAAAATGACCCTATATGTAAACGACATTAATGGAAAGATAATGGAGTGACGTGGTTGATGATTAATTGGGACTCATGACGTGGACATAGGGTGTGCATGCAGACCAAGATATTTTCTCACGGGTAATAAAATTTTCCTAACGTTATCTCACGGGTACTAAAATATCATGATGTGGTCGGCAAAGGGCCCCGCGTCAAGAGCGGGAACAACTTCGGCCTTCTGGATTTTGGGGTCTCTATTTTTATTTGGGCGAGGAGCACTTGTGGCTTCCCGCGGGGGGCGGGATCAGACCTCCTTTTTCCCGATTAGGTATTATCTCCAGGTTGTGGATAGTAATCGTGGTTAGCTGGAGGTTGTTCGCAATGTTGTGTTGGCGTCCTGGCTCGGGCTCTCAGCTATCGGATTTCAACTTTCAAGTCACCTATTCATTGATAAGGATCTTCAAGAGGGGGATGGGCCGGTACAGGAGCGTCGCTCCTCGTTGTTTCAACATTACCAAGTTGTGATCGATCGTCGTTGTCGGGTCGTGGCCGTTGATGTGTGGCGATGGTCGCTTGACTCTGGGTTCCAGCCATTTGTGGGGGAGGTAAGTTTTACTTAGCCCCGCGGTGGGCACTAGATGTTCATACCTGAGAGTCGGGGTCTTCTGGTCCTGTCTGGTGTATCTCCATGTCTGGTTCAGCGCTGACAGAGGGGGACCTATAAAAGACACTTCGACATCCAAGTCATGACTCCAAGGTGAAGGTTACGGGAATTGGAACTTAGGGTTACCTGAGTGCGCCGCGTCTATATATATTCTAGGTCGAGGTGATCATTGTCCGGTAATCTCGCTATGATTATTGCCTTGAATTGGTCGAGGTCAATCCCGGAGATGACGACTTCATGATGGTTTATCCCTCGTGATAAGGGAGGACGTTGTTGAGTGAATACCCACACTAGAAGGGGGATTGAATAGTGTGTATCTACGTACTTTTATGATTATTTGAATTCTTTTCGATTTTAATCAACTCAACTACCCAATTCAAGTTACTTGATTCTTAGTGCGACTAGATGCAATCACAATTATATTAAGAACAAGTGAAAATCAAATTGAGCAATCAAGATAGCAATGCAAACACGAAATATATAATGGTTCGGCCAACACCGCCTACTCCACTACCTTGGCTCATCACCAAGGATTTCAAATCTTAACACTTTATAGATTGATAGTTTTTCTAAAAATATAATGAGGATTGGTCCCTCAACCCTAGAGGCGAGCCTCAACACATATTCTGTAGCAAAAACAACAATATACAAGACACCAAGGTGTTTACACGCACACCTTGCAAGCTACCCTAAAAATCGATACAAAGAAAGATGAAAACAATATAAATAGAGCTTAAATATAAAATAATACTTGATGTAGCTCCAACGCGTCTCCTCCGAGCACTTCAAGGCTTCGAGTATGGATTTCTCGGTGAAGACCAAGCTTGATGAAGTGAGGAGGGATTGAGAGTGTGGAAACGAAGATTAGGACTTTAGATCAACTCCTTTAGGCTTGTAATCTCTAAGGATATGCTCAATGAAGTTCTCAACCGCTGGGAGGAGGTTTATGAGTGGTATTTATAACCCCTCACTCGGCTAGGGCACCCAACGGGCATTTTTCTGCCTGTTGGCGACGCCCGGTCGCTTGCCGGTCGATTGT
Organism: Canna indica; assembly: GCA_034359265.1. Taxonomy (NCBI): domain Eukaryota; kingdom Viridiplantae; phylum Streptophyta; class Magnoliopsida; order Zingiberales; family Cannaceae; genus Canna; species Canna indica. The sequence goes on from CP136892.1 coordinate 23,253,961, forward strand.
CGATCGATCGATCGATCGACCACTAAGCAACCGAAGGCATTTTGCCGCTTTCAGGCCATATTCGGTTGACCGGTTGGTCGACCGAATTGGCTATTGCTAATTCTCTGCTTCGTCTAGTCGACTGACCGGTCGACCGAATTATCTACTGCCCTTTTTTAGCTTCATTCGATAGACCGAACCTGGGCTGAGGCTTATTTTTCAAGTCTTCTGCTTGCGCCCTTCATTTCCGGGATCCATTACCAATTATGGACTTTGATAACATTACAATTTGGCTTGGGACATAATCCTAGCGGACTAGTTCGTGGTCGAGCCAAGTCGACTCATGGTCCGGAATGAGCTTATGAGCTCGAGTAAGTAGGATATGAATTTGTGAATTTATGATTTTTTATGCTTGGGTAGTTGAGATTATTTAATTTGATGTTGTGTGTTCATAATTGCTAATTATGTTCATATGAGTATTTAATTAATGTAATTTATTAGAATAAGTTTAATTAAATTAATTAAGTCTATCGGGTTAGCGGGTTTGGTTTTGGCTTAAGGTGGATGCGGGTTTTGGATTAATGTGTTTAAGGGGTTAGGGTTGAGGAGATAGTATAAAATCCCCTCATCATGGCTTGTGGCTCCTATTTTTGGAGCCACCTAAAGAATTGAGAAAGGGAGCCAGCCGCCAAGTCGCCAGCTCTCTTTCCCTTTTCTCCTTGGAGCCGCCACCACCCAAAGTCGAGCCGAGCCGCCTGCTTTCTCTTCCTCTTCCTCTCCTCCTTTCTTTCCTTTGGAGCCGAGCCGAGAAGAACCGAGTCGAGCCGCCTGCTTTCTCTTCCTCTTCCTCTCCTTCTTCCTTCCCTTTGGAGCCAAGCCGAGAGGAGCCAGCCGAGCCAGCCCCTCTCCTTCTCCTCTCTCTCCCTCTCCAAGTTGGCGGCTTGGAGTGAGCCGCCACCCCTTGGAGCCTCTTCTTGGATTGAGGGGCCGACCTTTTGAAGCCGGATTTGAGGGCCGTCATCCGAGATTTCTTCCTTAGTTCTTCTTCCAATTAAGGTGAGTGGTTTACCCTCTCTCTTAGGGATTTTAATCGGATTCTTGAAGCTGTTCTTGACGGCTCGATATTTATGTCTTGTTCTTGAATTTTCTTCGAGTTCTTGCCATGTTTTCTTGAAGTTGTGCTTGAGGAGACCCTAATCTCCCCTCTATGGTGCTCGGCAGCTCTAGGGTAACCAATGTTGTTAAACTCGAGAGTTTAAGTAAACTCGTGAAGCATCCGTAAACTCTAGGGATGGCACTGGGGCGGGTTTGGGACGGCGAAGCCAATCCTATCCCAAACCCATTAAGAAAATTCAATCCCAAACCCGTCCCAAACCCGTTAGTATTTTGAAGGGTGATTTCCAAACCCATCCCACTAATTTAACGGGTACCCACTGGGAATCCGCTTTTCGCCCGTTAACAAATTATATATATATATATATATATACAATTTACATATCACAACATAATTATCACAACATTTAAACATAAATCATATAAACAGTAAGCTAATTTAAATAATGAAATCAATTATCTGATCTAGTATCAATGACTATCGAGAGCTAGTAAAGACTATCAATTATCTGAAGAAAAAATGACTTCTTTCATGCAAAGAATCAATAGGAGCATGCGGTAGGTAACAATTAGAAAACAAGCAAGAAAAATAGATTCTTTCATGCAAAAATCAACAGTAAATAATTGCAGGCAGCAGGTAAGAAAAAAGTAAAAAAAATAGAAAAAAACTTAAGAATCAGATCAAGGGGCGTCCGGCGTCTGCGTCGCAGCGTCAGGAGAAGCAAATCACGGCGTTGGGTCCGTCAGGAGAAGCAATCATCGGAGCAGATCATGACATTGGGTTCATCAGGAGAAGTAGATCGAGGTGGTCGACTGTTGTTGAGAGGCGTCGGGAGAAGCAGTCGTCGGAGCAGATAGCGGCGTTGGGTCCGTCGGGAGAAGTAGATCGAGGCGACCGGTTGCTGTTGAGAGGTGTTGGGAGAAGCAATCGTCGGAGAAGTACATCGATTGGTGGTCGGCTCTGTTGAGAGACGATCGGCTGTTGTTGAGAGGCGTCGAGATTGAGCGGCGATCACGAGAGAAGCGGTCGTGTGATTGAGGAGCGGCGAGAGAGCGATCTAGTGAAAGGAGGGGCAAAGAGGCGGCGAGCGGGCGTGAGGGCAATCGGGCAGATGGCTGAGGCAGTGAGGCATCGGGTGACTGGGTGAATCGGGTGAATTAAAATAATGTATTATTAATTTATTTATATTATATAATGGGTTAGGAATTATGGTATAAGTAAAAAGACATAATTATCCCTATATAAGTATATATTAGATAATATGAAGGGTATTTAAGTAATTTTACCCTTAACGGGTTTGGGACGGGTTTTAGACTAAAATCCTGGACCCGTCCCAAACCCTACAGGGTTTTTACCTCAAAATCCTATACTCGTCCCATGACCCAACGGGCAAAACCCGCTAATGACCTATCAGGGTCTGGGATGGGTAAATACCCATTTATACAAACTCATTGTCATCCCTAGTAAACTCATAAGAGTTTACCTAATATTTTAAAAAAACTAAAATATTATGCTATAAAATAAAACCTGGAATTCATAGTTAAGCAGTTCAACACGGTTCAATCCATAGTAAAACACACAACAATCCTAAATAAATTCAACCCATACATAATTATCATCATCATCAATACATAATAAGTTCAATCCATATATAATTATCATCAAAAGTCAAAACATAAATACATAATAAGTTCAATCTATACAGGCATACCGCATACATAGTTATCAACTTATCATCAACACATAATAAGTAAAATTCATACATAATTATCATCAACTAAGTTCAATACTTCAATCCATACATAATTATCATCAACAGTTCAACACATAATAAGTTCAATCCATACATAATTATCATCAAAAGTCAAAACATAATAAGTTCAATCCATACATAATTATCATAAAACATTAAAACTTAAAACTTGAAGTCAAAAGTCTCAAAACTCAAATCCCCCAACATCTTCAATGTCATCTCCATCATTATCCTCATCATCATCATGTTCTTCCTCTCCATCGCATGAAGCTTCATCTTCATCAACAATTACATCAAGGATCACATCTTCAACAATAGCATTAGAGATCATATTCTCAACATGTTCAAGAATAGCATCATGAATCACATTATACTCACCACCATCTACTCCATCCACATTAGTCTCATTACTAGGCCTAGTAGCAAGATCATTCACATGTGGTTGTTGATCACTCTCATCATTTGCTTCATAAACATCCTCATTTCCTTGTTCAGTGATCCATTCATCATAAGAATGGATATCATCAAAAGGAAGAACAGAATTTCTCTTTATTTGTTTACTTTTTAACTTCAAGTTGTACATCACATAGACCAAGTCATTCATCTTTTTCTGGTGCAAGCGATTTCTTTTCTTTGTATGAACCTGAAATCAAAATAGAATGTCCAAAATTTTGTTAGTATACTATATACATAATGCCAAATCCAAACAAAGAAAATTAAAAAAATAGAAAATTAGAAATGACTAAATGAGGATAATAAATTAACTTTACTTACAATTTCAAATGCACTCCAATTGCGCCCGCATCCAGAAGAACTGCATGTCAAGCTAAGAACACGAATAGCAAACTTCTTTTATTCAGGACACCCATCCCCATAAAAGTCCCACCATTCAGCAGGCAACATAATTTTCCTACTACTTTTTGTAGTGTCCATACCAAAGAGGCCTCTTGCATAATGAAAACTAGGTAGCAGCACACTAATCTTGTTCCTCTCAGTTTGATCAAAAACCAATCTTCCCATACAACCCTTGTATAATATCAGCATTATCACCTTTAAAATTTGGGTCACAATGGAAATGGGGATTAAGGTAATATGCTGCAGCATGTAAAGGCCTATGAAATTTCCCTTCCCACCTTTCATCAATGATTTTTAATATAGGTTCATAGCTGTAAACAACCAAGTCAGCAAGTTAGTAAGTACAAATTAATAAGAGTATAAGACAATACAAAATAATTAAATTTCAACTAGAATTAAACTATTGAAGTATACCTTTTCTTAACGTTACCGAAGTTACTTTTTATCTTTTCTTTGACAGAACTCATCCCTTCATATATGAAACCCATGGCTGGTTTTTCATATGAATCAACCAAGCGAAGATCTGTAATGAGAGGGGCAGCAGCCTTGAGACAAATGATTATGTTCTTCCAAAGTCGACTATCCAAAGTCATGTTTTGGATTTTTTTTTTCCCATGAGGTGTAGATGCAAACTTACTTGATTTCCAATCATTTGAGCTGAACATGCTCATCAAAGCTGCTTTGTTATCATTGAGGCAATTTAGAGTCAAATAAGCAGTGGCAAATCTAGTCACACCTGGCCTAATCAAGTCCTTCCCCTTCGTAAAATTCTTCATGATGCTAATGAGCATGGTTCTAGAGTAGATGTAGGTGGTAATTTTTCTTCCTTTCTTTATGGTTGTTTGATGCACCTTTAGCTTTTTTTTCCAAATCCTCCAAAATCAAATCAATACAGTGAGCAGCACATGGAGTCTAATACAATGTATTTCTTTGTTGCATTAGCATTTCTCCAGCTGCTTTATAGTTTGCTGCATTATCCGTAACCACTTGGACTACATTTTCCTCCCCTACAAATTTTATAGCATCATCCAACATCTTCAAAACCTTATCAGTTGTCTTAGATATGTCAGAAGTGTCCAATAAATAAAGAATAATAGTTCCTTTAGGGTTGTTCACCAAAAAGTTACAAATGGAACGTCTTTTCCTATCTGCCCATCCATTAGACATGATTGAACAACCAGTTCTCTTCCACTCCTCCCTAAACTCTTCAAGCGTTACATTAATGTTTGTCGCTGCTTTCTTCAGAAGCTTTTCTCTCATATCATGATAAGAAGGAGGTTTATAACCAATTCCATATCTCCCAACCATCTCACAAAACTTTTCAAACTCACGATTCTTAACAACATTAAAGGGCAAGGCACTTGTATAGAAGAATAGACTGCATTGGTAATCAACTTGTTCCTTAAGGTCCTTCTTCATCATTCGGTTTATTGTTACCTGAGTCCCATCACCTTTTCCTTTTGTAACAAAGTCAAGAATACATTTCCCTTTACTTTGAGAAGATTTATCCTTTTCTGTTTCCTCACTACAATCCACATCAAATTTTCTTTTCTTTAATGATGCTTCTTTAGCCTTTGCAACAATCTTCAACATCAACTCTTTAACTTCTTGAGGCACAGTAGCACAAGGTTCAGAATCTTCTCTAGTACCAGCAAGATGATGTTTGAATCTAAAAATTTCTCCACTAATAGTTTTTTAGCAATAGTTGCATTTAACTTTTCTTCCACTGCCCTGAACATCAGTCCCATGTTTCCACCCAATATCAGTTCTATTTCCAGCAGTATTTTTTCTTCTAGTTCTGCTACCAGTGGTGCCTGTTGACCCTGTTCCTGATCCAACAGTTTCGGACATCCTAAAAAAAAATATTATTTGTAGCACAGCTAAATAAAAAATTAAACAGCTTATAGGAATGACAAAGTGACAAACTATAGAGAATATAGATAAGTAGATAACAAGGCAAATATAGATGAATAGAGATGACACTGCAAATATAGATGATGACAGATGATAAGTAAACACTTGAACAACTTATATAGTAATATAGATGATGACAGATGACTAGTCAAACTCCATATTTTACTAAATTGAAATTGAACAACAAATTTGATTAGTAATTTAGCATACTGGTAACTGAAGTACTGAACTCTGAACAACAAATTACATAGATAGTAATTGACAAATTTCAATATTGAATTCAGCCATCAATCCATCATTGATTCATTTCAACAAATTTCAAGTGCTCAAATTTAATTTAATTGCTAAACATAATTCATAATTTGTACCTTTCAACTGGCTTAGAATATAACGCAAATATCATAGAAATCTTATCCATTGTCATGTTAAGAGTTTATGCTCTTATAATTTTAGCTTACATCTTGCTGTAGATTTCATTAAAGCCATAGTTTGATTTTATTCTATTCCAGTGTCATGTTCTTGTTCAAATTAAATTTTCAATCTTGTGCTGCATTTGTTACTACTATAACTATGAATTATAATTGAAATTACTATGAAGTATGAAGTATTAACCAATTTCAACTATGAAGTATGAACTATGCCAGCTTACGGTCTACAGAGACTCGGCGGATTGGAGAAATGTTACAAATTGGAGACTCGGCAGTCGACGGATTGGAGAAATGTTACATTGAAGACTCGGCGGCCGGCAGATGGAGGCTTACAGCGTTAGGTTGAAGGCAGAAGGCTTAGTGCAAATGGAGAAGAATTGAAGAAGGCTTACCGAGAATCGGGTAGTTGCTCACTGGAGTGTGGTGAAGAAGTGTAGATTGCAGAGGCGCGACGCCGATGAGTTCAGGTGGAGAAGAAGTCGGGTAGTCCAGTAGTCCCCTGCCAGTGTAGCCTCCGCCCAATTGCCGGGTAGTTCAGTTGGGGAAGAAGTCGGATAGTAACCCAATTGCTGGTGAGTGCAGGTGGAGGTCACGCGATCAGCCTCCACCCGCCGGTGTAGCCTCCGCAATGTTGCCGATGGAGAAGAAGACGGGATCAGGATCGGGTAGCCGTCTGAAGTCGCCACTCACCTAGGGCACGCGCGGATGCGTGAGCGAGAGGTGAGCCCGAGCGAATAGGAGCATTGACCCCTTGACCGAGTGAAGCAGAGCTGGATTCAGGTGACTCATTGAAATTGGGTTATTAAATTTGACTGAACGCTGGGCTAGAGTCGGGTGAAACAGAGACTTAATTGGGCTATTAATTGAACTTGTGAACTCAGTCATAAACTCGCGATTTTGATTGAGTTTGACCGAGTTCACCCGAGTCCACCCAAAAACGAGTTTATGGCCGAATCATCTCGATTTTGAGACCTGGGATCGTAAACTCGGACGAGTTTGCCATTTAACTCACGAGTTTGACAACACTGAGGGTAACCCTAGGGGTGCTCGACCAAGGGGGAAACCCGGGTCGCCCTCAAGGTGTTCGATGAAAAGTCCGAATGAGTTTTTTGATGTGCAAATCTTGATTTATTCTCCTAATTTGGTTTCTTGATTTGTGGATTGCATGCTTAGGATTAAATCTGTGATTTTGGAAAGAAATCATGCGGTAGGATTAAAATCTTGATATTGATGCCTTAGGGGTTCTTGAGAACGAGGTTCTTGATCTTAATGCTTGACTCTTGATTTGAGTGTATGAGTTATTGTTAATCTTAATAAAAAATATGATTTCTGAGAATTAATTCTTGAGATTTGAATTCTGTCCTAATGATAATTTAGGGGTTTATTTCTGTTAATTTCGGAGTTAATTCTATAAGTATGCTGAAATTGTATGTTGCTGGAATTGTATGCCGAGATGATGAATCTGTGATGATTTTAATTTATTTATTGTGATGTGTTTATATGTGTGAATATAGTCGTGTAACCTATCGTTTTGACCAGAAAACATAGTTTGGAAACATAGGATACACTTTGGAGATAAGATTCGGGGCAGAATAGTAACCTAAAACAAAATCTTAATTGAGATGATCTAAATTTTAATTATATAATTAAAATTGGGTTCGGGGTGAACATAATATTTATGAACCAACTTATAAAGTATGGTTAATTAATGAAACTAGCTTAAACTATAGGGGTTTTAACAAATCTAGCACACCTTTTAATTTGCCATAATTCTAGCCCAAACTTTTGAATTTACAACAATTATAACCCGTCGTGAGATACATGTTACATTAATCGTTAGTTGTTGACGTGGCTGCACAGTCAGCTTTAAAAAAATATTTTTTTTGTTCATTTTTTTCTTTCGTTTTGCCACCTCAGCATATTAAAAAAAGGTTAATTAATGAATCTAGCCCAAACTATATGGATTTTAACAAATCTAGTCCACTTTTTAATTTGCCATAATTCTAGTCCAAACTTTTGGAGTTACAACAATTATAACCCGCTGTGAGATACCCTTTATATTAATCGTTGATGGCTTGGCAGGTTGGCCCTCCATCTATAGGTTCTCCTCCATCTGCCTCAGGTCGATGGCTTGGCACAGAGCGATCATGTAGGTGGACATCATTAGCTTCAAGATCTCGACTGCTTCCGCACTCTTCCGCACCGAGATGAGGCCCATGGAGTTGATGTCCTGGTTGTGTTGCTCCGCGCTCTGGACGTGGGTGGTCACCTAGTTGGCCAAGTCTTGGAGCTGATTCCACGCTCTGGACGTCCTAGTTGTATTGGTGAGCTGATTCCGACGCCGACTGCTGATATAAGATCGGCGATTGCGATTTAGGGTTTTGATATTTTTTTAATATGCTGAGGTGGCAAAACTAAACAAAAAAAATGAATAAAAAAATATTTTTTAAAAGTTGTCTGTGCAGCCACGTCAACAACTAACGATTAATGTAACGGGTATCTCATGGCACATTATAATTGTTGTAAATTCAAAAGTTTGGGCTAGAATTATAGCAAATTAAAAGGTGTGCTAGATTTATTAAAACTCACATAGTTTGGGCTAGATTCATTAATTAACTCTTTTTTTAATATGCTGAGGTGGCAAAACTAAAGAAAAAAAATGTATAAAAAAATATTTTTTAAAGCTGACTGTGCAGCCACGTCAGCAACTAACGATTAATGTAACGGGTATCTCACAGCGGGTTATAATGGTTCATGACATATTACGGGTCTAAGGGATAGGGGTTGGGTTTGGAGCGTTTAGATACTTCATAATGAGGACACCCCTATGACATCGTAGTAGAATCTTGACTTAGGTCTTGATACGCCATATCCTTGAGAATGGCAGAGCGGCTCAACTAGGAGCCAGATTTTGGGCTACGCTCGGGTGGTTGGGTGTCAAATTCCCAACCTGCAGAGTATGTCCGAAGGGCCTTCCCCATTACTCTTGTGATATCACATCTCGTGGAGCAAGTTCGGAGGGTCTTTCCTGATTTCTCCCGAGGTTCCTTATACTAGGATAAGCTCAGAGGGTCTTTCCCGATTATCCTAGTATGTGTTGTTGCCTTTAGGCATGGTGGGCTTCGGCCCGATGCACTTCCCTAGTATATATTATTGCCTTTGGGCATGATGGGCTTCGGCCCGATGCACTTCTTTAGTATGTGTTGTTGCCTTCGGGCATAGTGGGATTTGGCCTAATGCACTTCTTGGAGGGTTAGATGCCTTAGGCATGAGTGCTTGGTAGCTAGTCACACCTTTGCGACATTGCCTATTTAGAGATAGATTTTATTCTTATTATCTCTGTATTTTTATTTGTGAGGGTTGATAAAACCGCTCGCTGAGTTCTTTGAACTCACCCGTTGTCGTTTGATTTCTATTTTGCAGAGCCTGACCGATGAGGTGGTCCGGAGCACTTGGCGTAGCTGGAGGGCAGTGGATCTACATGATCTTATAGCAGTCCTAGTTATGGTCGTAGTCAAGTCCTTTGGTAGTAGTCATGCACTTGTATTAGCTTGATTTGGAGTTATAGGTCTGAGGGCATTTATGTCATTTATTTCAGGTTTTATTGTATCTGAACTTTTGAATTATTGAACTTAATTGTTATTTCCGCACTTTACGTTTCATCGAGCTTCTTGAAATAAAACTATGTTTTGGTTCGCTTTTCATTTGAAATAAAAACTTGTTATTTCTTTTGCTATATTTACTTGTTGAGTTGGCATGTGAATGGTTTAGGCTGCGGGGTATAGACACGTATACCCTGGCCGGTCACGTGACCCTGAGTTGGGGTATAGACACGTATACCCTGGCCGGTCACGTGACCCTGAGTTGGGGCGTGACAAAATATCAAAAGTAGATTTACAACATAATATTATATTGAACTCATTTATGGATAAACCATAATGTAATGCATTTACTGCTTTGGCATTTGAATTAAATAATTTGATCTCTTCTCGAGACCAATCATGCATGCTCTTGGAGGGTAGTTCATAATTAACATGAATAGTTCTCCAAGTATCTAATCCGAGGGATTGCAAGAAAATACTCATCCTAGTTTTCCAATAAGGATAATTGTTTCCATCAAAAAGAGGAGGTGCATGAGTTGAAAACCCTTGACCTAGTGTGATACTAGAATCCATAAGTGTAGGTTAGACGGTTAAACCTAAGCCTACAACATGGCTTTGATACCAATTGTTGAGTGAATACCCACACTAAAGAGGGGGGGTTAAATAGTGTGTATCTACTTTTATGATTAATTGAATTCTTTTTTATTTTAATCAACTCAACTACCCAATTCAAGTTACTTGATTCTTAGTGCGACTAGATGCAATCACAATTATATTAAGCACAAGTGAAAATCAAATTGAGCAATCAAGATAGCAATGCAAACATGAAATATATAGTGGTTCGGCCAACACCGTCTACTCTATTACCTTGGCTCATCACCAAGGATTTCTAATATTAACACTTTATAGATTGATAGTTTTTCTAAGAATACAATGAGGACTTATCCCTCAACCCTAAAGGCGAGCCTCAACATCTATTCTCTAGCAAAAATAATAATCTACAAGACACTAAGGTGTTTACACGCACACCTTGCAAGCTACCCTAAAAATCGATACAAAGAAAGATGAAAACAATATAAATAGAGCTTAAATATAAAATAATACTTGATGTAGCTCCAACGTGTCTCCTCCGAGCACTTCAAGGCTTTGAGTATAGATTTCCCGGTGAAGACCAAGCTTGATAAAGTGAGGAGGGATTGAGAGTGTGGAAACGAAGATTAGGACTTTAGACCAACTCCTTTAGGCTTGTAATCTCTAAGGATATGCTTAATGAAGTTCTCAACCGCTTGGGAGGAGGTTTATGAGTGGTATTTATAACCCCTCACTCGGCTAGGGCACCCAACAGACATTTTTCTGCCCGTTGGCAACGCTCGATCACTTGCCGGTCGATCGTCGGTTGATCGATCGATCAATCGTTGAGCAACCGAATGTGTTCTGCCGCTTTCGGGCCATATTCGATCGATCAGCTGGTCGACTAAATTGGCTACTGCCAATTCTCTGATTTATTTGGTCGATCGATCGGTCAACCGAATTATCTACTGCCAATTTTTGGCTTCATTCAGTCGACCGAACCTGAGCTGAGGCTTATTTTTTGAGTCTTCTGCTTGCGCGCTTCATTTCCGGGATCCGTTACCAAGTATGGACTTGGATAACATTACAATTTGGCTTGGGACATAATTCTAAAGTCATATTACAAGAAATCTATTCCTAACTCTAGATTTTCTACTCGATCGACGACGGAGTCATTTTTGCCGATTTTTGGACTTTCTCCGAACGAAGTTCACGCGCGAATCGTAACCTCAACCTGAGATCAAACACTTTATAAATTCATTATAATAAGCTTGTTATCATCAAAATCAAGATGGTGACCAAGGTTGAAAACCTTAGGCCAACAATCTCTCCATTTTTGATGATGACAAACTTCTCAATAAATGCATTAAAAATTGTATCAACAAACATAGCATTTCATCAAGTGAATGTACAATGCTCCCCCTATCAACATGCATATCTAGAATAAACTCATCCTAACTATATGCATATCTATGTCTAGATTCTTCTACCCCTTTTGACATCAATCAAAAAGGGCCTAAGTTAAGCACTTCTAGACTTCCCTTAAATTACACAATGATAAGATTTTACCATACACGTTATCAATGATGTTTGAAATAATAAACACAAAGATAACACAAGCATCAAGATATGTCAAGAGGGTTATACACACTCAATTATGGAATATCTGAAAGTCATTTACTCGATAAAGAATAAGCTTTTGATTTTTGATAAAAATGTATCCAAAATCATATAAAATCGAAATCTCAATGAAACTTTTTGCAATTTTTTCAGCGAAAATTAGATTTTTCAAGCAAAGTGCAGAAACAAGAATTTTTCGGGGAATAATTTTTTGTAATTTTTTTTAATAAATCGCTGAAATTTTAGATTTCACATTTTATCAAAAAATAATCATTTTTCATAATCAGTTCTAATTTTGATCAAACTTGTATATAACTAAGATATGATCATTCTAATCATGTATTCGAAGTTTGAATTACTAGAAAGACCCCCAAAGATTACTCAAATGACTTACACAATTTCGATCAAGAATTAACATGGTATATTAAGAAATTGTCTACAAGTCATTTTCCTAAAAGTTCATGAATTTTCATATAGACCCAATCAAGTGTTTTATCAAGAGCAAAGTACAAGAGTTTCTACATGCTTTATGAGGTATCATACTTCATAGTGCAAATGTGAAACTACTACCTCATAGAATTTTTAAGTATTTAGCATGTGTTCTCTAAAAGCATTTGCATCCTAATCAATGCTCAACTTGCAAGTAATTGAATCATAAATAGTACAAAAGATATTTTCTTACTTAGTAAGTTTATGAACTAGATAGCAAAGGAAAGTCAAGATTGTTTCTCAAAAGTCAAGTTTTGCTAACTATTGGAGATTCATTTTTCAAGATACAATCAAAAATAAAATCAAAATGAATCAAAGAGATCTCAAGAAGTGAAGATATTTTAAAATCAAGATCTCAAACCCTTCCTAAGGTTGAAAACTAATACGCCCACAATTAGCCAATGTTTCAATACCAAAGGTTGCATAGACCAATTATAGGTCACAAATGACCTCCGATGAGTCCAAAAATAAAATGAAAAATTGAAATCCAAAAACTTGATACCACAAGGATGTTAACAAGGGTGAACATACAGACAATCAAGTATCAAGTGAGTACAAAATAAAACATTACACTAATTATCAAACTCCAATAATAATATAAACAAGAGTAGAGTTAGGAGTTGATATCGATCACATTAGTCAAGAAGTTGCAACAAAGTTAATTCCTCTTTCTTTACTTTTCAAGCAACTTCAAGTCATCAATGTGTCTTCATTTAAGTATAGTGTCTCCCCCTACATTTAAGCATGAAGACTTTGGTGCCCAAATTTCTTTGGGTGTTGAGGGGTTAGAGGCTTTTGAAATCCAAAATGATTTAGCATTGAGATTCATTTTTAATACACAATCCCTAACCATATGTCCATATATATATAATAGAAAATAAGATATTTAAATTATTTTAAACTATTTAAATTTTTTTAGTTTTGAAATACTATAATGAGTTTTCTTTGTTAAAGCTCAAAATATGATATTTTAAAATACAAAAATTAATATTAAAAACTTACATTTTATAATTTAATAAGAGTAAAATTCATAAGCAAGTATTAATAAAATGTAAATCTAAAATCAACATTGATCATCTAATAAGAAAATATTTATGATAAATAAATACTAATAATATTTTAAATAAAATAAATTATTAAGAGAATCAAATTAAATAGTGAGATAAAAAAGGATTAATAAAAAAGTTAATAGTCAAATAGACAACAACGAGTGTAAAGAATTAATAGAAAATACTTAATGATATTAATGTATGCAGTGATTAAAAATTATAATTTGAATAGACTATAGAATAAATAATTGATTATAATCATTTGAACATATAAATATTTGTGCTTGTAATTATTAATAAAAATAGTCAAAATTATTAAAATTATATATTAAGGAAAAATAGAATTAAATCAACCATACCAACTTATATATTATTATTCTATTAAATTGAAATATGTAATTTCTGATACGACTAGTACTTAAATTTTCTTTAGTTCACGAGGAAGAAAAATATAATTAAAGTTTAATATATAATTTAATGACACATATTAGTAAAATAAAATTATTTGTGAACTAAAAAATATTTAGAAAAGTTTGGACGAACTTTAAATATGATGATTATATTACAAATTTAAGAGGGATAAAAATAAAAATATATAATTAAAAGACAATTGTATAAATGAAAGATCAAATATGAAAAAATTTAGGTAAAAAAATATAGGATCAAAGATTTAAGAGGGGTAATGATAAGAAATAAAATTAAAAATGTTAATTATTAAGGGTACAAATGAAAGATCAAATATGTAAAAAAAATTGAATGAGAAATTTAGGCGGAAATTTTTTTAAAATCCAATTGTATTAGTGAAAGATAAAACGAAAAAATTGGGCAGAAAAAAATTGAATGAAAAAATTTAGCTTATATAGATTAGTAATTTTGAAAAGTTATTTCGAATTTAATGTATTTTTTATATTTGATAATTTAATGATTATAAAATGTAGGAAGCCAAGTGGTGAACTGAGATACGATGGGACCACGATTTCCGGTCAAATTGCTATCAATTCGCTCCCGCCAAATTTCACTATCTCAGGACTCTGCATATTTCATTATTTGAGCCAGGCTACTGAAATGGGAAAACAATCTCTTCCCTCTCCCGAATCCCGATGTAGTTGCCAGGTCTTTTTCCTAAGCAGGCACTGCAAGTTTCATTTTACTCCACTACTCTGCACCGACATTCATCACATTTATTAAGTAATAACAATCAATTTTAATTACATATTTATTTTTTTAAAATTCGGATTAATTAAATTGTGATTTTCCTAATAAAAAATTATACCCCTAAATTTTAATTCAATCATGTTTGAATTAAGATATTAACGAGGCAATAAATATTTTTTAATTTACACCCCAATAAAGAGATAATAATATAAAATCATTCTCACCTCAGCAATGAGAAAGTGTTCTTTGCGTGATTATTGCACCATCACATGTCTGCTTTCCCGCGATGACAATTAAAATCGATTAACATAATTACAAAATATGGTTTCAGTTAAATTTATGATTTAGTTTCGATTTTAATTAGAGAATATGAAAAATTAATTAAATTCGATTTGATTTTGATATTGGTTCATGAAAATTCGATAACCAATGGCGGGCCAAGAATCAAAATTAGAAGAGCAAATATCATATATATATATATATATATAGAGAGAGGAGGATAAAGTTGACTTGTTCTCCTATATAAATAAGATAAATTGAGATGAGAGAGAAACAATGGGACAAATATTATATAGGAAAAAGGTATAAAAATACCCTCGACGTTTTCTTGCGGGTACTAAAATATCTCTAACATTTTTTTGGGATAAAAAATATTCCTCACGTTATGAATTGAGTACAAAAATATCTCTATAGGTAAACGGTGTTAGTTGAGAGATAACGAAACTGATGTGGCTGATGACTGGGACTGATGACGTGGACATCTGACGTGCATGCGGGTCAAGAAGTTTTCTCACGGGTACTAAAATGCCCCTGACGTTTTCTCACGGGTACTAAAATATCTCTAACGTTTCATCACAGGTACAAAAATACCCCTAACATTTTCTCATGAGTACTAAAATACTCTTAACGTTTGTTTTGGACCTAAAATACCCTTGAGGTTATTGAAAATGATATAAAATTGACATCAGACTAACTTTTGTTAAGCGAGACTCAATAGAGATGTCATGGATGCTCACAAAGATATTGACTTTACACGTGGCACATATGCAGAGAGCAACTTGCCACACAATCATATGAGTGAATAAAAAATTCAAAAAATTAGTTAATTAAAAAATCGATTTAAAATCGAACCAAATTTTGCAGTTTTCGATTTATTATGTGTCGCTTACATGGCAAATTATTCTCTGCATATGCATCACGTGTAAAGTCAACATCTTTATCAGCATTCATGACATCTTTGTGAAGTATCACATAATAAAAGTTAGTCTAATATCATTTTTGTACCATTTCCAATAACCTCATGAGTATTTTAGGTCCAAAACAAATATTATGGGTATTTTAGCACTCGTGAGAAAATGTTAGGAGTATTTTTGTACCTGTGAGAAAACGTCATAGGCATTTCAGTACCCGTGAGAAAATGTCTTGACCCACATGCGCGTCAGATGTTCACGTCATCAGTCCCAGTCATCAGCCACGTCCGCTCTCGTTATCTCTCAACTAACATCGTTTGCCTATATGAGCATTTTTGTACTCAATTCATAACGTGAGGGGTGTTTTTGATCCCAAAAAATATTAGGGATATTTTAGTACCCATGAGAAAATGTTGAAGGCGTTTTTATACCTTTTTCCTATTATATATATATGGGTAAATAGCTAAAATCTTCCTTAAATTATGACTCATTTGTAATTACCCCCATGAACTTTAAAATTAGACAAAAAAATGACTAAATTTTATGAAACTAACAAAAGACCCTCTTTGTTAACTCAATGTTATTTATTTAATAGATTTCTGAAGAAAAAAAAAATACATGACATTTTTTCATTGATCCAAATATTAAAAGAAATAAAAAGTTAATTGAAAAATTAATAAATTAAAAAATAAAAAATATTAATTACAAATTTATTTTCTAACTAACTTTCGTACCAACTAATATGTCCTAATTTATAATTAATTAATTAATTAATTAATTATTATTTTTATTTATCTTTTGATATTTGGGCCAATGAAATACTATCGTATGTCATTTAAAAAAAGATTCTATTAAATAAATAATATTGAGTTAACAAATGAGATGTTTTTATTAGTTTCATAAATATAATCTTATTTTTGTCTAATTTCAAAGTTCAGGAAGATAATTGCAAACGAATTATAGTCGGAGGTTTTTGTTATTTACCAAATATATAAATATGAACGGGCAATTGCCCTCCCTTTCCATCCATGTAACTCAGCTCCTGTCGGTAATCGAAATCGATTATATATTTTAATTTCGATTATCGATTATTCACTGATAATCGGTTTCAAAATTGCTATAATTAATAATTTTGATAATTTTTAAATATTCTAAAATCTAGTTTACTAACTCTATTTATTAATCTGTTAATTAATTTAGTAAACGAATAATCGATTCTATTCGAATCAAATTAATCGATTTTAGTTTTGAATATTAATTTTTGAAATCAAATTATTTCAATTAATGAGTTTTTAATCCATTTCAATTTTACTTAATCACATACAAAATATATTATTAAACGAATCGTTGTCATCACGGGCTTTATCACAAAAGTTATCATCCAAACATTTGCCATAACATTCATTTTATAGAATCACAACAATAATAACATGTCTACGTATAGAAGATAACATCCGAATAGTAAATGCATTTATTATTTGTCAACATCTTCATGATTTCATTAAAATACAATTATTATTACCATATTAGTTTCTACTTAAATTTTACCAGATAGTGAGTACTCAGTAAAATAGTATGACCAATTTGATTTTTTTACATGTTTATTTTTAAAGATAATAATAATTTCTAATTAATTACTATATAATTTGATTCAAATTTCATTTTATTATGATTTATTATACATCAAATATTGCTCCGTCAATTTTTTTTTTCAACACTTAACAATAGAGGTGGCAATAGGCCGTGCTTGGGCCGACCCAGGTCCGGCCACCTCCGGGTCGTGCCTGGCATGGCCCGAGTGTTGACCAGCCCAGCCCGGGCATGAGCCCGCCCCTTTGGGCTCGGGCCGGCCCGAAACTTTTAATTTTTTTAAAAAAATTTGGTCGAGCCAGACCTGAGTCTGACTCGACCAGACTCGAGCTAGACCTGAGTCTGACTCGACTAGACTCGAGCTAGGCTTGGGTCTGATGGGGCCAGCACCGTGGGTCATGCCTGGCACGACCCACGTGCCCAGGGGCGAGCCAAGCCCGCCCCTTGGGCACAGACGAGTCGTGCCCGACCCCAGAATGGGCCGGGGCCGGGGCCCGGTCCATTGCCACCTCTACTTAACGGTGAACAAAAATAATCCTGATGTTGTATAGAGGATAATGAAATAAAAATAAATATTTTTCATTTTGATCCAAGTGATACTTGGTCTAAATAAAGAGTGTTCTTTTTTTATCTCATCGTCTTTTGTGCAACATAAAAAAAAATCATTTTAGATATCTTACACTACGCGAAATTATAAAAATGTAGATGAGGAAAGTTTAGGGCCTGTTTGGTTAGCGAAACCAAGTCTGTTTTCATGGTTTTGGTTTCACTGAAACCAAAACTGCTTACGAAAACGTGTTTGGTTTAGCGTTTTCATGAAACTGAATCGAAACCAGAATAAAAACGAAACCAGTTTTCTTAATAAAAATAAAAACACCAGAATGTTGTTTTCTGTGGTTTCGAGACTGTCGGTTTCGTTATCAAAATGGAGTGACAACTTTGTAATTATAAATATTTTTTTTATAAAATTAATTAATTTAAAAATAAATCAAACTATATTAATTTTTTTTTAAAAATAAAAATCATCATTTTCAACTCAAACTATTATCTTAAATTTACAAATTAATTAAACAAATTTATATTTAATTGACTCAAACCCAAATTTTAAAATAACTCAATTTTCTTAAAATTAATCTATTTATAATTAATCAAAACTAATTTAGACCACTAGAATTATTATTATTTTGAAATATTAACTATTAATTAATTTTTATATCTAATTGAACAAAAAAATCTCAAACTATCAATAACTTAATTAATTAAATATTACAAATATTTTATAATTATATTAGCAAATATTTAATTTTGTAAACTAATTAAATATTAATTACTACTAAAAATGTTCAAGGAAAATTAATATTACTTTTTATAACCAAATAAATATTCACTGGTTTCAACTGACTAAAACTTATGTTGTTTACATTAACCAAACGCGTTTTCGGAAAACTGAAAACTAGAAACCAAAATCAAGTTTTCGAAACCAAGTTTTCAGTTTCACTGAAACCAAACCAGAAAATAGTTTTCGCTAACCAAACAGCACCTTAAGGTTGCGTTTGGTTATCCAAAACAGACGCGTTTTGGATTTTGGTTTTCCGTTGAAAATGAAACGCGCCCGAAAACACGTTTGGTTGCGTGAAACAACGGAAAACGGGTAGTTGTTTTCGCCAGAACTTGTTTTCTTCAAAACAGGCTTTGTACATGATTTAGAAAACACTGATTCAGTGTTTTCTGTGTTTTTATCCAAAATAGAAAACGGCCAGAGTGGCAAACTTGTAATTATCTCGAAAACAATCCATTTTCGGGTATTCGAACAAAACCCGACACCTCTCACGTGATAACCCTAGCGCAGACCCCTTTACAGCGACAAGTTTTCTCCCAACCCTAGCAGCTCCCCTTCGCGGCGATTTTTGGCGCGATCTGTTCCCGCAGCTCCCCTCCGACGGTAAACTCCGTTCCGTCCAAGGTAATCTCGAAATCCCATTTCTTCTTCTTTTTGCCGGCTATGAGTAGATCTGAGGGTTTCTTTCGGATTTTAGCGGTTGTTCTACTTCTTTTTTGACGGCAAACTCCGTCCAAGGTAACCTCGAAATTAAATCCCATTTCGAATTTTTGGCGCGATCTGTTCCTGTAGCTCCCCTCCGACGGCAAACTCCGCTCAAGGTAACCTCGAAACCCCATTTCTTCTTCCTTTTTGCCGGCTATGAGTAGTTCTACTTCTTTTTCGATTTTTTTTAAAAATCTAGGATTTAGGTTGTCTGTGTGATATTGTTCCGAGGGTTTCTTTTAGGGGTGTTCCTCATTGCGATCTACTTCTTTTTCGGATTTTTTTTTAAAAAACTAGGATTTAGGTTGTATGTGTGATATTATTCTGAGGGTTTCTTTCAGATTTCTTTTTTTTTAAAAAAAATTTGTCGGCTATGATATTGTTCTTCTTCATTTTTTTTAATCTGTTGGCTATGATATTATTCTTTACATCTGCATGTTGTGATATTGTTCTTTTTCTTTTTTTTAATCTGTCGGCTGTAATGTTGTTCTTTGCAGATCTAGAGTTTAACAGATCTGCATGTTGTGATTAACAGATCTAGGGTTTGATATGATATCTGTATTATATATTTTTTTTGTGCAATTAGGGTTTGATATCTGCAAGTTGTGCAATTTGTTTAGATTTAGAAGTGCATATTGAGAAAAATGTGGATAAGCAATCTGTCTTTAAATAATTTCTATAGACAATCCATGCAGTGCAATCTGTCTCTGTATTTTTTTCTATTTTTTTCTTTTCTTTCGAGAATGATGTCACTAGAATAAGTACCGAGACTTAAATATAAAAGAATTAGAAATTCTTAACTTGCTCCAGTAACCCGTGTTCTTCCACCTGATGATTCAAATCAAATTCTCCATTCAATTGGTAACAGTGTTTTTTTTCTTCTCTACTTATCCATCTTGTGTGATATTTTACTGTGATTGTTGTTTTCTGATTCACTTGTCAAATACAGAAAAGCTAGGGGAAATTTTACATAGTGAGTTATGGTTAAGCTGAGAAAACTTCCAGATTCTCAAATGGATGTTTTGGTGAATTTTGGTTTTGATATATTTTGAGTTATCAAATTCTCATTTTAATAAAATATTGGAAAGTATTTCATTAGAAAAAGAGAGTATTTAAATTATTTTCCATTAATTAGTACTTCGGGTTTTGAATTACAATTGTTTTTTTTTCTTTTGAATTACATTATTACTTACATACATTTACCTTAGAATATCCACTAATTATTGATCCACTAATGAGTAAGTTCTAAAGTTTAGTCCACATACTGATCTATTGTTGTCTGTCTTGGATGGTGAGGCATCTCTCTTTCTTTGAAATGTAGGTATTCCTTTCTCATTCCTAGAAAACAACAATGTCTCATTATTTGATTGATTATTAGGTTCTGGGTAATGTTTTTCTTCTTTTTCTTCTTTCACAAGTTCTCTCCTGGATATAGTAAGGATTTGTTTTCTCATTCATCCAGTTCTATTTTCAATTCGGCTAAGTTCTTCCAACATAGATATAGAATGATGAACTTGGTAACATGCATGACCTTGTAAGGACAAACAACTAATAGTAGCTTTCCTTTACAAAACTTAAAGGGAACCCATACTAGTAATAATGTTAATTGAGCTGATAAGGTTGTTGCTTCTGTCTGCAGTGTTAGTATTTTTCGCTCAAGCTCTCTAATATAGCGCATTTTCCTTTCTTTTGACCTAGCAGCAGACTACCTATTTGCCCAGATCCTATTAACATTTGACCAAAGTTTTTGTATAAGATAATTTGTCTGGTGAAATTGGAATGCAGTTCTGTTTAATTATTTTGCATGATTTTTACTCTACTGTCAAAAGGTTTTCATTTCTTCGAAGTTCCTTTGGTGGACCAATTTCCCATTTCTTTGTTCTGTTCAATTCATTACTCTACTGTTTACATGATTTATTTTTATTCTATTTTGGTTTACGATTGTAGAATAAATAGTTGAATATGGGTGGCCACCGCAAACCAAGAGAAAATGTGGCTCAGTGGGCCCACCTTGTAACTGAAGAATTTTTAAAAATTTTGGCGGAGTACACAAGGCAATGTGGTACCACCAACTATGATAAGAAAAGATGGGAGGAGATTAGTGATAAGTTGGAGGAAAAGTTTGGGGGCAAATTTGGGTTTGATAAGTGTAGACAAAAAAAATGTTGTCTTCATAGAACTTATCGATCTTTCAAAGAGCTAATTAATCATACCGGAGTAACCTAAAATCATGACACAAATATTATTGAAGCTGATGAAACTATTTGTAATCGGTCTTCGGTACTTCTTTTATTAGTAGTTTTTCTTGTTATGAGTCTTATGACGACAATGTACAAAAAAAAAATTATTGGTTCGCAGACTCTTGGAGATTCATTCAAAATGTTCAAAAATGGTCCACCTAAGTTTTATGACCCGATGGAATTATCATTTGCTAATCAGTCCGCAACGGGCCACTTAGCTCGTTCCTCTTCTCAAGTACCTTTGACCTCGGACGAAGAGCGTCTGGTTGAGAATGAGTTTAGAGATATAGGTCGAGGGAAACGACCATTGAGAGCACATGAGCATGAGGGGACAGATTCAAGTGGTGGTCCGGAACCCCTTTTGTGTAGGGTCTCCCCTAACATTCCATCGGGGTCATGTAGTGGTCGATCAAGGAAAAGAGATAATTCATCTCAATGTTCGGCCCAAGCATTATCTGCTGCAACTGCACTAATAGATAAATTGGGTGGAATCGCAGTTAAGGAAACAAGTGTCACTGGTCCTCCTCAAGTAGTGCCCGAGTCATCTGCATCGTGTGTTTCAAGACTGCAGAGTTTTGGCCTAGATAATCAAGTTAACAACCATGTTATAAATTTTCTAATAAAAAATCCTGATGCTCGCAATTTTTTTGCAGCTTTAGATGATAAAGGTGCTATATCGTGGTGCATGGGAATATATAGCACCAATTTTATGTAAATATTTTAAACTGAAATGCTCCTATTGTGGGGTTGTACTAAATGCTCCTAACGTGGGGCTGTACTAAATACTCAACTATGTGGGGTTGTAATTGAACTTGTTAGTTTACTTTCAGTAGGTTGCTTTAGCATTAACTTCAACTTGTAGTTGCTGTAGAATTCTTGAACTTGTATTAACTTGAACTCGTAGTTGCTGTAGAATTCATACTGCACATTTTTAACTTGTTTCATACTATTTGTTTCAACTATGTGGGGTTGTAATTGAACGTGTGCGAATTGTGGCGGAACGCTACCAGCACTCAACTAAAACCGTACACACATGGTTCAAAAAAATTCTACGTGCGGTTTTGAGTCTAGCCCCTCAACTAATACGACCACGAGAACCCCGTAAAGTCCAACCTGAGATAGAAGGGAATCCTCGTTGGTTTCCTTATTTTAAGATATGAATTTAGTGTATTTCCTTAGTTTAAGGTATGAACTTAGTGTGTTTCCTTATGTTAAGGTTTGAATTGATTTGGGTCTCCTCACTAATTTTTTTTCTTCAATTTTTAGAATTGCATCGGGGCTATCAATGGAACTCATATTTCAGCATGTGTCCTCGTCAATAAACAAGTTTTATATCATGGTTGGAAAGGTACAACCACGCAAAACACGATGGCAACATATGCACATAACATGATGTTTACACGAATTTTATCCCACACAATCTACTCAGTCGATTCAGACTTTCCCATGCCAAATGAAGGTATCATAGTTGATAAGTGTATATCTTGCTCAATGGATATACTAATAATAGCAATTTATACTAATAATAGCATGTCTTATTTATGTAGATGAGTTTTATGTTGTCGATGCGAGATATCCTAACGTACGTGGGTTTTTGGCCCCTTATAGGGGTGAACGATACCATCGTTCGGATTTTCGTGGTCGGGGAGGGCCGTCTACCAAAAGAGAATTATTTAACCAAAGACATTCGTCTGTTCGAAATGTGATTGAACGATGCTTTGGTTTGCTTAAGGCACGATTCCCCATTTTAAAGCAAATGCCCAATTATAAACTGGCAAGGCAAAGTAATATGACAATTGCATGTTGTGTCATACACAACTTCATCATCAAGTATCAGAATTCAGATTCCTTGATAGATGAATGGAGCACCGCTGAATTAAATTTCGATGAAGATCAAGACCCTTCTTCATCATCTTCACAATAATATGGCGGTGAATCATCTCAAAATGTGATGCATGCGATTCGGGAAGAGATCGCAGATCAACTTTGGGCCAATATACATAGATATTGTATTAGAATGGGACATGTAGCTAACTTGTATTTTAGTAACATTAATTTGCTTTTGTGTAATATATATTCTAATGCAAAATATTGGTTTTGTTAAATTAGAATGGTAGCTTCAAGTTCAATAAATACTAATAGAAAATATATCAAATATGCCAATAAAAGATGTATGTGCAACAACCGAGCTGGTGTAAGGATCAGTGAATCAAAAGATAATCCAGGCCGATTATATGCAGTGTGTCAGAACAATCCCGGATGTGAGTTTTTTCGCTGGTTTACACTCATCGCACCTATAGATGAAGGTGAAGAAGAAGTCAATCGTAATAGTGGCCTAAATTATTTAAGAAGAGACATAAATATGTTAGTGGCCAAAGTAGACAAACTTCAAGCTTTGGTCACGAAGGGGATAGTCCTAGTGGTTGTCATTATGGTAGTTTTTATGTATAAATAGATCTAGATGCTGGATATTATTTAACTTGTATTTGAGCAATGTGTATATTTGACTTGAATTTTAATACTTTGTATGTTTGACTTGGACATTTGATTCCTTTCTTCCATATGTGTTATTTGATTTCATATCGGAAAGGAAATGGAGGCGATACCCAATCAATGGGTATGCGCACTTTCCTTCCTAATGTCGTAGATCAATATTGCCCATTATACTATATATGTTTTGTGTATGCTTATTATGTATGCTTATATGATTGTATTTCTGGTTGTATTTCTATGAATGAGATAATGGACATGCCATTTCTTGTGTGGGTAATGAATTGGAGGCGATTATCAATTAATGATGGTGCGCATTTCCTTCATCGCCCAATATTTATATGAATCTTACGTTGTTGTTGGTGGTTGTTGTTGTTGGCTGTTATTGTTCAATTCTATATCGATGTTGTTGGCTGTTATTGATCAATTCATGGCTGTTGTTGCTCAGTTCATGGCTGAGTTTGAACCTTGCGGATGGTTTCAGTGAACTGTTTAATGATTTAAGTAGTTGATTTCATTTCAATTTTAGCGAACTGTTACTTTCTGTTATTGTTGGTTCATGATTGAGTTTGAACCTTGCGGATGGTTTCAGTGAACTGTTTCTTTTTGTTATTGTTGGTTCATGGCTAAGTTTGAACCATTTTTGAACCATTTTTTGTTTGTGTTATTGATGCATCTGCTTCAGTGATTAGCTAATCAACAGTGATTAGCTTTTTGGATCTACTGTTGACTTAGTTCATAGCTCTCTGTTGGATTTGTTGTTCACTAAGTTCATGGCTAAGTTGTTTACAGTAGTGCTGATTTGTTTCATGATTTAAGTAGTTGATTTCATTTCAATTTTAGTGAATTGCTACTTTCTGTTATTGTTGGTTCATGACTGAGTTTGAACCTTGCGGATGGTTTCAATGAACTGTTTCTTTCTGTTATTGTTGGTTCATGGCTGAGTTTGAACCTTGCGAATGGTTTTGTTTATGTTATTGATGCATCTGCTTCAGTGATTGGCTTTTTGGATCTGTTGTTGACTTAGTTTATAGCTTTTTGTTGGATTTGTTGTTCACTAAGTTCATGGCTGAGTTATTTACAGCAGTGTTGATTAGTTCATAGCTCTCAGTTGTTGGATTTATTATTGACCGAGTTCATGGCTGAGTTGTTATTTATACATGGTGAACTACTATTCTCGATTTTACAGTATGTCATGATCAGAGCTGATTTGATTCATGATTTAAGTGTAATTTACAATATGGTCAGGGCTAATTTGTTTCATAATTTAAGTAGTTGAATTCACTTCAATTTTAAAAGTATAAATTATAATGAGCTACTACTTTGATTTTAAAGTGAACTACTATATGTGAAGTTTTTTAAAAGTATAGATTACGCTGCTACTTTGATTTTAAAGTATAATTTGCATCAAGATATCAGCCCTACATTAATAAAATGTATGACTTTTATTTTTAATTTAATTTGAAATAAATGTAAGACTATCAATTTTTTTTTTTGAGTTTATTGATAAAACTATTTTGGTTTTATTTCAAGTTATATATATTTTTTCATATATCAAAGTCATACATGGGGTTTAGAATTGGAGAAGTCATCTCATTTTTTATTAGAGATGTGCAATATTCAAACAACCCTATATTTTATTCACTAACAAGATGATCTCGCATCTAAAAGTGAAGATGCAACAAGAGGTGGTCAATATTAGCAAGTGGTGGTCAAGATTATTGTTTCATGTATCATTTTAAATTTGTAATTAATGGAAGATAAAAATTTGTTGTATCATATGAAATATTTTTTTTCTTTATGTGTAATTTTTGTATCTTTCTTGTATTTGTATATGACAATTTTTTTAATAAAATTTATTTGAGGGATTCTTTCTTATCAAAGTTTGTATCTGACTTGATATTTGATACAAGTATCATTCCAATTCTTCAAATTGAGTTATACTTGATACTAGTTTCAATATCATTTTAAATGATTATAATAAAATTGAGAATTTTTTAAAACTCCTTTCATTCATAAAAAAAAATATAGTTAAAAATAATATAATAAATATCTAATTAAAAATATTTTTTTTTACTTTAAAATATTATATTAATTTAAATTAATATAAAAAAATGTATAATAAATATCTAATTAGATTTTTTTATTAATTTAAAAATATTATATTTAATATTTTTAAATATTATAATATTGATAATGTACAAATAATTTATATAAAATATTTTAAAATTTAATTTAAAATATAATATTTATTTCAAAAATAAATTCGTTATTTTGGTAAACCAAATAAGTTTTCATATTCTCAACTGAAAAATACTCTTGAAAATCAATACTATTTTGTATAACCAAACAAGTTTTGACAGTTTTTAATTTTATAAAAATACATTTTATTTTCGTTAATCAAACGCGTTCTAAAAAATAAAAATATCAAAACAAAAAATAGAAAAATAAAAAATTATTTTCGTTTTCTTCAAAATAAAAATATAAAATAATTTTCGCTAATGAAACGTATTGCAAAATAAATCTTAAAAGGGCAAATAGCTGCATTTTAAATCAAAGGGTGGCAAAGTGAAAAATGTCAAACCACAAGCCCACGAGGGGATAAAATAATAATATATTTTTTAAAGAAATTGATTTATATCCCAATGTATATATATATATATATTTTTCTATTGAACTTTCGGGCAATTTTGTAGATTTGTCATTGATAGGGAGGGTGCGAAGGTCATTGTACTATAGACGGATTAGAGTCGGTTACATGAACACAAGAAAAATGTTTCGTTACCTCTCTCATTCTACCCAAATATATAACCTTTTTGTCACTGCATGAAAGTGCAATCCAAGGCGGGTCCCATATTTCAAAATAATTATTATCTAGTTAAACTTTCGAGTATAGAACGCAGGTGGGAAAAGCATGTTCGAGAGCAGCTCCAAAATAAAGCTCTTGCTACATTGCACAAATCCGCCGTGGTATTTGGCTTCGCTCCTCCGTTTGCTCTCCGGCGAACCCCTGCAATCGTGAATGCAGCGATGGCAATCCCCCGAACATCTGCTCCTCCTCTGTACCTCCTTCATAGGCCCGTTCTTGCGGCCTCGCCTGCTCCAGCCCCGCCGCAGATGGCCGCCGCTCTCGTCGACGCGTCTCAGAAGCGGGGGGCGGCTTTGGCGGCAAACGACATTCGCTTAGGGACTATCGTGGATCGTCTCGAGGCACACTTCCGCGGACAACTTTTGTTGTCCCCGTCGGAGCTCTTCTACCTCGTCTTCCAACTCGCCAGGTCCTTGTTTTCTTCTTTCACTTGTTTATTTTGAATACTGGAATTTGATGCTCGACTTCTTTGAGAAATCTGTGGCTCCTTGAGCTGCCTTGATTAGGAAAATGTAAGTATTGAGGCGAAAAATCGATCGAGATGATTTGATATTAGGTTTCATAGAGCTGCTTGAGAGTTGAGACGGTCACTTAATGTGCCAGGAAGTTCTCAGGAACGTAGGTCGAGGGGACTCTTCGTTTGATCTCCTTCATATTGCAACTACCATTTTCCATTATAAAATAGATATACTCAAGTATATGATGACTAAACTGCACAATCGAGCTAAGACATCATTAGCGGCACTGGTTACTGATCAAAGATCTTCAACCTAACCTCAATAACTTATTCCCTTCTGTCTATACTCTGTTTAGTTTGTGATGCTTTATTCTATGCAAAATTAAAGATATGCCAAAATCTCCATATTCTTTTTAACATTATTAGATGTTTATGCCTTTATGGACGAATGTTTTGCTAGTATAATCACAACATCCATGTCCTCATTTGCTTACTATGATTTTCTTTGCTGGCCACTAATAATACATCTCTGGTTCTCGCCTCCTATGTGCCTTTTTATTCTCCCACGTGTTTCTCTAGTCTTGATTACCTTCAATGAGGTTGATCCTCTCTACTTTCTCTATTTGTTTTGGGCATGTACTATTCAGTGAGAGTTATTTACAAAGTTAACTTCAATATAGATGTATGTGCATTGATGATTCTCTTGCTGATTATGTCTATTATTTCTGGTTTTTTCAATGAAACTCATACAAATAACATATGTTTGAAGTACTGTACTAAAAGGTGGAACTCGGGTATCACAGTGGTCTGCTTGGCTTGAGCTTATATCTAGCCTTAAACTTCAGAGCAAACAAGTTTTGACTCGATTAAAATTTTTGAACATGTTTTCGAGCTCAAACAAATAAATTAGTTTATTTACAACTTGTTAGTTTATATACATCTTGTTAGTTTATTTACAAATTGTTAGAAGCTTGTTTGATACACAAAAGGTTGTTACAAATAAAATGCTTAGTACTTTTAATGATTTTGGCAATTGATTGCCTATAAGAATGTTCTTGTTCTTTGTGGTAGAGTAGACCATAATATGCAGAATTGTCACACTAAATCAGTTTCAAGTAACGAGAGCAGTGTAATTTTGGAAAGTTTGAAGCAAGGATTAACCGTTACCGGTCAAACCGGTGTTTGACTGGTACCGGTACCGGTACCATGCTGCAGCAGCAGCACTGTGCTGCAGCACCATGCTGCTGCCAGCACCATGCTGCTGCCAGCACCGCCGATCCACCATGCTGCAGCAGCATGGTGGTGCTGTTGCAGCACCATATCCCATACCGGGCTGTACCGCCCGGTAAGGGCGGCGTCCATACTGGGCGGTACAGTACGAGATTTAAAATCATGGTTTGAAGAATTATGATACAAGAATTCCTCATAAGGACCTCCATATGGCCCCTGGATGCAAGCTAACAAGAAAAGGAGAGTAAAAACTTAATTAGGAACAAGTTTTATGAGAAGAAAATTGAGAATCCATTTCAGTCTCTTACTACTTTAAGGTTAATGATCCGCTTGGAGAATCGTGTAAGGCACAATAGGATAGGATAGGCTTATACAATATATGGTGTTTGGGCTGTCACATTGTATTGAGCTTACACAGTATTAAAGTCTTATATGGCTATTGCTGTATAATTTTATACAGGTTGAATTGTATAGGGGGTGATACGAAAACCATGAATACACCTAATAAAAAAAACCAAAGGAAAATTTGAATTTGAAGTAAATAACAATTTGGTTATCATTTTTATGATTATTTTTCTTGTTATATTTTTTTATTTATATTTATAAATGATATATTAGAATTTAAAAAGATCTTTTGTTGCTGATTGCATGGATTTTTCACTCTTGTGATGGTCATAACGATTATTTTATTGAGAAAAGAAAAGAAAATATTATCTTAACGTCATTTCTATAAAAAATTATCTATAAAATTGTTGTACTATGAATATTAATATATTAGGGCATTTTTTCCCAAGATTAAGTCTTATACGATAGTTCACAAAACATATTATAGGATATGCATTATCCTATTAGATCTTATACGATAATGCACCAAACTCTATTAGTTCTTATCCTATTGATAGTCTTATCCTATTAGGTCTTATCATATATGATATACCAAGTGGCACCTAAATGACAAGGAGGAAGATAGTATGAAGATATTTGGATTTGCTCGGATGGAAAAGTCTATGACAAATTTAAGTAGGACAAGAGGAATTGTACTAAAGGTCAATTCTCCTTCAAGGGAAACAATCAGAGAGTTGGAGCAATCAAATCAATATGTTAGAATGGTAATTAGTTGACCTTGTGAAGAATGAATTAGAAGGAAATCTTTTCTATGCTTTAAGGTAGAAAACAAGTAAAAAAAATTGCAAGGAAGATGAGATTACAACAGTGAAAGGCAAGATTAGCAGGAACACCTTGCCAGAATGAAAGCTATCTTTTGAAAGGTCTAAAAGAATTGATAAATTGAAATTAAAGGCTCATCTTTAAGGGAAAAGAAAATGAAGAAAATGATGATATTTTGAATGAAGGATTTGATCCAGACACTAAACAATAATCTTCCATTCCAAGACTAAGCTAAAATAAATCATTTAGTGGGCGAACTTTCTCATTGAAGTTGCAACAGGGGAATAAGGGATCTGTTTAATACTATTCAAGAAATGTTTGCAGAGTTCATTATTGATCAACATTCAGGACAAGGTTATTTTGAAAGCAGTAACCTATTTTTAGCTATTTCAGTATCCTATTTTTAGCTAATTTAATTTCCTTTCTTCTTTAAATTTAATTTAATTTCCTTTTTTTCAGCTTCATTGTTCCCCAAGGCACCCCTAACGGCTGCCTATAAATTGTGAGCCCTAGTGGTCTTGTTCTGAAGCATAGTTAATGAGAATTGCCTTGTGATTTTGTGGGGGGCCATCCCCTCAAAGTAATAATCTATTTTCTCTTCTCTTCTATTTCTTCTTTTCTTTTTAGATAAGACTTGGATCATGAATAGAAGGAGAAGAAAACAAGAAATGTGGTATTTGCGCCTATGCAACTGAAACACAGGAGGAACACTAATGCTTAGGGAGTACCCAGAAAAGTTTATGATAAGAGTTTTTTAGCTGATCAGAATCAGAATAATTAGTGTTAGGTTGCTAATGTAAATGAGGTAGAGTCAAATCTATTCTTCCCTTAATCGTTATAGTTTGTTGTTTAAATTATTAGTCAGTTAGACTATTGTCTCCGTTATCGGAAGCTTGTAATTGTGGAATCATCTTGTTTGCGTTGTTCTTTATTGTGCTAAATCATAGTTGTGAACAATCTTTTAACTAAATTTTAGTTTTAATTTAAATTAGCTTTGATTTTCAAAATGTTTAAAGTTCTCTGTTTACATAGTAGATTTGCATCAGTAGGGCTTAAAAGATCAAAAGCAATGATATATATCAATAATTCTAGTAACTGTTTTGCTCCTGATTGTGGAGTGGAAATTGTTGTATTGCCAGTATCCTTATATCTTGGGATTAATCATGTTAAGATGGTAATTATTCTTTAATATAGAATGATTTGGTGATCTTGTCGTTGTCTTATAATAATTAATTTCATCAAATGTCATTTAATCCCCCATATGTTGATTAAATATATAACACCCCAAACCTAGTACCTGATATTGGTTGCAATAATGATTCAACTTTCTTCTATAAACTTATAAACAACTTGCGATGTCCACCTGTTGCAATATTTTATTTTCAATCTATTGATTTCTTTTCCTACATGCAAAATTTTACAGAAATTCGGGTAACCTTTTTTTGTGACTATATTAGTTGTGCTTGTTACATTTAATGAACCTATTTTTTGTGACTATATGAGTTGTGCTTGTTACATTTAATGAATATTACTTTTTTGGTGAATGCAGAGGTATCGATTATGCAGTATCTGACAATTATATTCCTCCACATGCCCATCGTTTGCCTTCAATAATAAAGCAGGTAATATGAAATTTTGGATGTAATGTTCTTTAGGATCTAGGGGAAGATGCTATTCTTCATATATGTTCATCAATTTTAAAAAGAAATACTTAGTTAAGAGTTTGTTTCTGAGAGGAAAGTAAGGAAGGAAAAGAAAGAAGAAGAGGAAAGGAAGCTAAAATTCTTCCTTTCCTTGTTTCCTTGGGAAAGGAGATAACAAAGGAAATGAGGAGGGAGGAAATAGTCCATCTTTCCTTCGTATGGCTTCTACTCAAATGAGGCGACAAAGGAAAGATAGGAAAACCTAAAACTTATATTCAATATGTAAACTCTAAAATAAAAAAGAGATTACCATGCTTTAA
Source organism: Canna indica (assembly GCA_034359265.1). Classification (NCBI taxonomy): domain Eukaryota; kingdom Viridiplantae; phylum Streptophyta; class Magnoliopsida; order Zingiberales; family Cannaceae; genus Canna; species Canna indica. The sequence continues at coordinate 23,285,729 of CP136892.1, forward strand.
TAAATATATAAATAGTTAAAAAAAAATATTTTGCTGGTTTGCTACAAGTTCAGTTCAATTCAAGGGTTTGGTTTGGTTTTTAAAGCCTTGAATATGAGTCTATTTATGAATAAAGGTAGCAAAAATATCTATGTCGCAAGCAACTTGGTACTTTCCTAGGCTCCCAAATGTACAAGTGGACGAAATAAAAAGGAGACCCATGGCTATTTTGAGAACTTCGTCACCCAAAGAATGCGAGACAATCCATTGTTAAAGTTGAGTATGATATTGTCATTGTAAGAATTGTGAGGGGAAAGAATGAATTGATATGATAATCTCAATCTATCATCAAATATGTATATATATTAGGCACAGAGTACAAATTTAACGTAGATCTTTGGAGATACAATATTTATACATAGGTTGTTGACACTCTCCCTCAGATTTGATCAAAGATATCATGCAAACCCACCATATCATAGATAAACTTCGGGCCAACTTAGGTTTGCATGATATTACCACCCACCTTTAAACAATATGTATCAAACCGATAATAAACTGATTTCGGTTTAGGGGTGAATTGGTTGGTTCACTGCCAAAGGGTTGTTATTTATTTAAGTTTATGCTTTTTAATTGAATTTTATAGGTATTTTATATTGTATCTATTGCTTCAATTTGATAAGTTTTGAACTTGTTGTTCCTTTTTAGATATTTTAGCGTATTGGCCATTTTTGAGTAAGATTTGACTTGTGGAAGAACTTAAATCTTGTTTGGTCCGAGTGTGGGTGTGAATGATTATCTATTAAACACAATAGAATAGTCATTTTGTAATGAATCCATGTTGTTTCATATTTGGAGTCCAATTTGTCTATTGTCTTCAATGGATACTCATTCATCTCCTCTTGTCTCTCGCTACAATATTTGAGGAGTTCTTTCATGAGTTAAATGTTAGTTGAAATTGACCAATGCAACAAAACATCTGCAAATGAGCTAATTATACAATATTTAAATATTCAATATGTAATAATTTAATAAAAATGAGATTATCTTGCATTAATAAATAAAAATATATAAAAATAATTATATTTAATATTTCATTCTCAGTTTGCTATGTATTCAATTGGTTTGGTTTAGTACCTCCTAGGGGGTTCGATTCAATTTTTAAAACACTAATGTAGACTGTCAATTAGTATGGGATCTAGTCACAATCAACATAAATGTATCCTACCACATGAAGGACCTCTAAAATGATACAAAAGTCCCCTAGTTGGAGTTGCCTTGAGATAGTGAAAGACTCTTAGGGCAGCCTCCCAGTGATTGTCATAAGGTGACTCAAGGAACTAGCTGATAATACTAATTGTAAAGAATGAGATAATTCAATTTGTCAACCAATCTACAATAACACTGAGGATGAAGTACTAGTTTCCCTTGTCTAGGTAACAACATCATATTTGGATCCATAAGAGCCTATCAGTGTGATATCTAGCATACCTACCTCCTTAAGCATATCAAGGACATATTTTCTCTAAGAATTGTTGATGTCTCCTAACCAAGCGACCTTGATGCCCAAAAATATCTCAACTAACTCATGTAGCTATTGGTACAAGTGGGTCTTCAATCTTGAGATGCCCTCAAAATCATCAGTAGTGGTAATAATGTCATCTACACATATAGTGGTAATAATGTCATCTACACATACAGTACGTAGGACTTGCTTTTCAGAGCAAATTGTTAGATAAAATATTGAGTGGTCCCTAATCAAGTTTCCAAACCAAGCACGTGGTGATTGATCCATGCTCTAGAGGGACTTCTTGAGCTTGCAGACCAAGGTAGACTCCCTTTGAGCATTAGACTTTGGAGAAATGGTTGCTCCACATATACCTCATCAAGATCGCTATGAAGATATTCTTAATGTCAAGTAGATGAAGTCGCTGCCTAGATACTGCACAAACAAGCTCAGAAACAATCAAATAAAGGCAATTGTGGTCATTGTAGAGAAAGTATCCAAATAATCTACATCATAAACTTATGTATAGACTTTGGCCACCAATTGAGTCTTGAGCCGATCGATAAAGCTATCAGGTGCAATCTTATTGATAAACATTCACTCTATTTTTTAAAGATAGATGATAAAGTGAGAAATAGGAAATGAAGTAGTACAATTACAAGTACCTTTCTTGAGTGCTATATAAAGATTAATATTAGAGAGAGGATTTGGAGCTTGAGGTGCATTAGGCAAGGCAAGGCAAGGCAAGGCAGTAGTGCCATGAGGGATGATAAATATCTTCTTGAGTGCTATAGGAAGACCAATATCATGATGAAGTCGTCTGTCTACGTCAAGTGGTGGAGGCTCGAGCACTATATCCTTAGGAATAGAAAGCCCCTTAGCCACTAGCTTTAAAGTTGAGGAAGCACATGAAAAGAAGGGAGTGCACTCAAAGAAAGTTACATCGACCAAGATAAATGCTCGATGTAACTCAAGAACATCCCTTTTGAAGTCTAGAGTACAAAGTACCTAAGAAAGACACACCTGGCTCAGCAAGCGGATAACTTGTTCTTGCTCGGAGTGAGAAGATGGAGAAGATAAGTACACCAATAGACACAAGGATTCAAGGAACATGCTGATGATAGGGTGGGAGCCAAAGGTGAGGGATGAGTATTTACCCTTGATAAGTGACAAAAGTAAGTGGTTGAAATTGAGTAACAGCATGAGCGATAGAATATAAATGCATAAATTGGTCTCTTTCTTATAGCTTAAGCTTTGGAAAAGTTGGTCATCTTGATCAAATTTAACATGGTACTAGAGTAGGAGATCATAGAAACAACCTCTCTGCAAAAAGCAGGGGAAGACTGCGTACATCAACCTTCCCTAGAGCCCACAAAAGTGGGATTGCTTCGTGCACTAGGTCACCCTTTCTCTACTAGAGCTGGAGATCCTGAGGTTGAATTCTCCTAGCATATGTACTTTTGTTTTAAAAAAAAATTCCCCAGCTCACACGTGAGGAGTGTTAAGAATATAAATGCATAGGTTGATCTTTGTCCTAACAGTTTAAACTTCTAGGAAAGTTGATCATCCAATCAAATTTAAGCGAAGTTGTGAGCACTCCTCTGTAGAGATGCTGTCAATGGGTGGAACACTTTAAGGATGGCTACCAAGAATACCCTCCTAGGATGCATGATTAGACTCAACAACACTAGCAATGTGGGAAGGATGACCTAGAGGATAGCTAAGATAGGAATAATAGTGATCCTTTCGTGACCTATCTTCTTAGAATATGTGCATTTTTTTGGCTTAAGGCTTTCAACCTTAGTCGGAATCTTGATTTTGATGATAACAAACTAGGAACTAATGGTTTAATAAGAAATAATTTCAAGTTCCATGTCGATAAGCAAGCGATGTCCATGATTGGAAGATCGACGCAAAATCGGAAAACCAAAGTGGGTGTTGATCATTGCTTAGCTTCAAGAGAAGATATAAGGACTTGTGTTTCGGGTCTAGAATATGTAGTTATGCATGATGATGAAAAAAACCAAATCCGAAACCAAAATCTAAACCAAAACCGAATGTTCGCTGAATGGTCGATCGGCCTTCCGCCAACCATTGACCGTCGGCATAATGGCTAGTTTTTCGGTCATTGAAACCCGTTGTACCTGTGCCATAACTCCTTATTTCCCTATAAATAAGGGTTCCCTGCCTTCCTTAAGCCCTAATGTTGATATTGATCCTTCCTATGATCCATTACAAATCTTGATTGAGCTATTCTTTCAAAAACCCTAGCTTTACACTATTTCCTTCTTGTTTAAGCCTTGTTCTTGAATTGATTCATCATCAAAATCATCAAAGACATCAAGAGGATATAGGATTCTTCATTTGGATCTAAGTATTGTTTGGTGTATTTGTTGCTCCATTTTAATTGTATTTTTGGTTTGTTTTGTAAACTTTTAAGTGTGTAACTTTAAAGACCTAGGATATAGGTCTTAGGGCTTGAGTGGTAGCTTTGGTGTTGAGGCATAAGAACACTCGAGTTTGCTACTTAGGTTTTGCTGTCCTTGGGATAGAAATGTTGGAGGTACTCTCAGAAACTTGACATTGAAGATCAACCCTAGGCTGATTTAATCAAGCCTATAGAACTTGACATTGAAGATCCAATATTGTTGAACTTTAAGAGGTTAAAAAAATTCCTAACATGTTTTTTCGAGGGCTTTTGATTGGTATTGAGTGGTATATTAAAATACCGTGTGTATGGGGTGTACAAGATTGGTACAATCCATTATTGGCTTAGTATTGGGCGGTGCACACCCAATGATTAGTTTTTCAGTTGGTGGGATTTTTTAAACCATTTCAAACATTTATTTTAGCTATTGGGGCTATTTTTTGGGTTCTTTTAAGCCTATATAAACCCCTCATCCATTCCGAAGCACCAATGATATTGCATAACTACTATCATGACATGCTGAGTAGCCTTTAGAAGGTTGAGTCTGAAGGTAGCTCCTACTCCATTGAGTCTCTTGCACACTATGTAACATCCACTTATTTCGGAACTAGTCAATAAGCTCCTACCAAAAACAATCTAATGTAAATGTGGTATTTTAGATACCAAACATCATGTCATGACCTGGGATAAGTTTCTAATGTGAGCTTTGGAAACTCATGACATGGACCTTGGTCATGTTGAACCCATTGAGATGGTGCCTATCTATTATTATGCATGTCACTCTTCAACTTTGTAGACTTAAATTTCTACTTTCATTCTAACTTCTAACTTCAACTACTGTACATTAATTTGGGATGTTTCTATGCTTTGTTATGTATGTTTCGAATCATTTTAATGAAAAACATTGTTTTGAGTGTAAAATGAAAAAACAAAAGAACTTTCATTGTACAATCTGGTACAGTCCAGTTTGTAGCCACTTTACCATGTCAGTACAGTACAATATAGGAAATTTTAAACCTTGGTTGTAACTTGTAATACCAACGTAAAATTTCAAGGGAGAAGAGAAAAAACATAAAAAATTAACGTAACCCTCCCCCTCATTCCCTCAATATAGGAGTTTACACTTTACACTAGTCTAGAAAAATAAAATTACTCAAAGTAAACTACTAATATATTCTCAATGCATTCTTTAGTTGGAATTTGGAAACTAGTTGTAAGGCAACTTTTTTTTAGTAAAATAGCTGGATACATCATTATCTTCACTCTGCAGACATATTAGTCGACTTGTTAAATAGTTGCAAATTTGTTACTGCAAGCCTTTAGGTACGTTGATAAGTCTTTTGTGTTTGGTTCTATTTCACCTTGTAAGGAGGAGAAAAAAAGTGCTGTTTTTGTAGATTTTCCTACTTTTACATTCTTTTGTTTTTTGCATCAATGTTGGAAGTAGTACTTTGCTAGCTGATATATATGCAATGCAGCGTATGCTGTGACAGGCTAGTACTTTGGCTCAGTACCACCCAAAGTTCTTGATAGGCATATACTTTGGCTCAAAATGGTGTTGTGCCTTAGAATATTCCAGCCAGCCAGGTTACTGACATTGCATGACATTCTTGTAATAAGTTGTAATTGGGAATTGTTATTTTGGATAAATGGATTACATAAAATTCTGTAGTGTCAAATAAATGATCAATGTCAATAATTTGTGCATAGTATATACAGGGAATCTCCAAATTTTTCTGTTTTCTGATGTATGAATGCTCTTGATTTGCAAGAGGAATATGTTCCTGAGGCTAGCTGGCATTTCGTATGCTTGGTCCTCTATGGTCTACTAAAGAACAAACAAGAAAACTATGATACTATGAGTACTACTGACTTAATTTTTCATGCATTATAATATCTTCCCAAATTGTTATTGTAGCTTCCTTTTTCTTGTTTGCTCATTGGGTGGCTATATTCTTTCACTATTTTATCCTATAGGTGTATCAATACCAGAGTGGTGTTTCATTCCAATTTTCATTCCAATCAGCCATGATGGTGCTATTGATTTCTGCCAAGGTAATATATCTTCTTTAGTCTTGTCGTTTTTCTTTCTTGGAAAAGAAATCTCAATGATCAGAAACAACATAGCTTACCATTAGGGTAGTTACTGATGGATTAGTTTTCATCATGAATTACTGTATTCAATGTAGGTCCGACTTTTTTGTTGGATCGACGAGTCCACTCCGGCTTTCAAAACTATACCCCTAAGTATTTAATCCCCACATTTCATTGTTATCCCAAGTCTTTTTTTTTTGATAGGTTGTCTTCCACCAATCAATTAGCATTGTGGTGTTTGTGCCTTTTGCTCATCACCACATTTAACCAAAGAATCTATTAAATAACCATATAAAGAAGTAGAAGCAATTTGTAATGATCATCTATCAGATTCCATGTCAACCAAACTGTCCTTCATTGTTTGTTAGTCATAAGTGCCATTGTTCTTATAGACATCATGAATAGGTGGAGCACCATTATCTTCATTTAGGATGTGTTTGTATCCTTGCTCCATCGTCAATGGTTAGTGTAGTTGTTCCAACTGTGACTCAACCTGTGGTGATTACAAAAGGTCCAAGGGCATTATTCCCCTTGGTCTTTTCCATCTTCAATTGTGTTTGCATTGCTGTAGATATTGCTTTTGTCACTCAACCTCCAGCAAAGATGAGTTTCTGATAATGATGCAATCACCTCATCTCAATTTCCTCCCCTTCGATCTCCATAGAGGGATTTCGTGCAACAACTTTTCTTTTTCTCTTAGATGCTTTCTTCTTGTGCGTAGGCTGGGATGGTATTTTGAATATGGTAGTCTTGTGATGATGATCTAGCAGCCAATCTGTTTCCTCCTCTTCTTGGCCACCTGCAGTGGTTGTCTGTTGTTGAATGTGGATGACCACGATTTTGAATTGACCATGGTGGATACCTTCGTTCATCAAGGCATGGATCATATGATTGAATTTGATCCACCAACCCATGGTTGGATCATCCTCATCCTAATCTCTCTTTCTTTTCATCATATTAAATGGTTCTAAATTAGATATGCATGTAACAAGCTTCTATTATTAGTTTAAATTATATGTTGATATTGGTGGCATAATAAGCTTATTCATTTGTCCTTTTGAGACTGTAAATGAAATTGGTGGAAAAGTTAGTTTTGTCAAGTTAATTTGGTCATATTTATCACGGACTTGTTGATAATTTTCTTTACAGAATGCTTGTACAAATAAATGGTTTCCCACTCCCGATGTCAAAGAAATACTCAGCAAGACAAATGAGGTTCAAATATCTAACATATGACTATATTATCATGTACTTTTTTTTTCCTAGTCTCAATTCGGTTTTTCTAATTACAAAATTTTTGGTAAATAGCTATCTAGCAGCTTTTGTATGTCAACGAGTGATACTATTGTTGACACTGCTCAAGACACCATTTCGAAGATTATGCCCAGGTACTAAAACACAGTTTTATTTCCATGGGAAAGATTTTTTATGCCCTTTCTTGTTTTATAGAATGGACTTGTCCTAGTTTTTGGGTTGGCATATATTTATTAGTTATTATGGTATTAATGGTTCTTAAATTACCTTTGAGATGCTCCGTTCTTGCTTTAGTACTTTGTTAACATGTCTACTTGAGTAATAACTTCCTAGGCAGATGACCTTAATGCTTACTTTCCCTAATATGTTCATATTACCAAATGTTTAAATTTTAATATATTTGAAATTCTTGTAAGCACTATATTTCTTGTTTCATATTTTTAACTGCGAAATTGTATACTTGTGTGAACTTCTCTTTTCTTCCAATTTGTGAATAATTGAATTTGTATGTATTCTGTATGGTAAGTGTTGTCACGCCCCAAACCTAGGGTTGCGTGACAGGCAAGAGTACGAACCCGTACCCCAAAGCCTACCAACAATCATATGCCAATGCAGAAAAGAAATGAACATAACCATGCATATCCAATAACTGACTCATGACATCAAAGTATGTATACGGGAATCAAGTTCAATATCTGAAAACAACATGTCTAGAATGCAAGTTCTAAGACTCCCTACGACATGACTATGATGCGACTACGACACGACACGTCATGAGATTAGCTGCATGAGCTTGCAACCCCCAAGCGTACTTCTACTGGTCACGATGAGTTCAAATGAACTTAGTGAGTGGCTCGAACTGAGCCCTTGCTAAGCCTAACCAAAATAATTAACGTAAATGTAAATCAGCATATAATAAACGATCGTGATCATATATATAAAAATATCCAGTATACATCTCGTGTGCGCTCGCGCACACATCCGCACCGGCCAACATCGGCCAAAACCACAAGAGTGTAAGTAAGCAAACACACGGGTAGGTCACTAGGATGGCTCCCTAGCGAGTTTCCCGCTCCGGGCCCTCTGAGCTAGGATGGCCAACTAACCCCGGTGCCCCCTCTGGTTTGGGATATACCTTCAAGCAATGCCACTCCGGGTCGATCGTCAGTGTGGCTCTCTGGCTCTCTGACGAGTTTCCCGGCCGAATATCACACTCGCCGAGTCGGGCATTAGCTTCACACACTAACGTGCTTCTCGGCCCGGGCATCTACCAACCACAAGCACAACCACATGAAAAGAAGATGCACATGTGCGCACACAAGTGAAACTACTCGGGCGGTTAGGGTATTTTGCCGGGTGCGAACATGGGCATCCCCATCCCGGCCCTTCCCCTCGGGCCCTAAACTATCGGCCACGCACCCTACCACTCCAAACCAAGCATAATAAACTCTAGGTGTGCTTACCTTGCAAAACAGTAAGGGTTGAGCAATTCATATAACAGAACCCAACCAAGGGTAAAATTTTCAGTTTATATCTATAAGCCCCTAGCAAGCTGAAAATTTCAGCACCACCAAATACATGTCTTTAAAGCTGAAATTTTAGCATCGAACCTTGCCCACTAGTCCATTAATTCAGTGTCTAACTCAACCTCGGAATGTATACAAAATAGTGAAGTTTTCAGCGAGGGAATATGGTCTACAAAGCTGGAAATTTCAGCAACTTAAAGTCATACCCGAAGCTGTAAATTTGAGCATCATTTCGTTTCCAAAAGCTCAAAATTCTGTATCACTAACATCTAACAAATTGAGACTTTACAACACCACAATTTCAGCATCCAAAACTTAAGTCAAGATTTATATTGTAGCATCAAAAGGTAGATAAAATGTACAGATTTCGGCGCATGTATAACTAGTCTACTAGTAGAGAAAATTTCAGCATAAACATCCCTATATTGTCAAGACACACCAGTTATAGGATATAGTAATTTAGCATGCCTATGGCCGAACAATACATAAACAAGAAATGCACATCACCATGAAACACCAATCCCCTTCACCTTTGGTAGCAGTCGAACCACACACGGGGGAATTTGTCCCCTCAAACATGCCTCCTTACACCCTAACGAGCACGATAAAATTTCAGAATTTCCAAACTCTCCTGACCATGTTCACAGCCCCTATTCCAATCGCTCCCAATGTCTGTCCTACCCATGGTTTAAAATACCGGTACTGATCTCGGTGACTGGCCGGTACCGTACCGTACCGTACCGACACACGGTACGGGCCGGTACAAGAAAGGCATACCGGCTGAAATTTTTTTTATTACTTTTTATTTTTGCTATCTAAAAGATAGCACTGTGCTGCTGTCTAAAAGACAGCACACCTGTCATACCGGGCTGTAACAGCCCGATATTTTATAAATACCGCCCATACCGGGCGGTATTAACCGAGATACCCGGTACCGCCCTATACTGGGTATCTCATATATCGATTTTTAAAAAAAAACGGTAAATACCGGCCGTACCGAGTGGTACGGTATGGTATTTTAAACCATGGTCCTACCTACTCTCCAATTCTGCCTTATACTGGTCGGATTCTTCAAGGAGAGTAAGCAACCAAATATTATCTCGACCTTGCGACAATTCTTGGTGCCGCGAGTCCTGGAGGGTTCTCAAGGGTTAAGGCTAGTACCCTAGGGAAAACCGGCACTTCTAAGGGCCTTCAACCAGGGACCAGTCCTAGGTGCCCCTAGAATTTCGTTCATCCTACTTGAAGTCCTATTCAACATCATCCACTCATTCCTCCTCCAAGCTGAGTACCTAGGTCCCAAATTTGTTCCCATTACCTAGTCGGCCCTAGGGTTGCTCTAGGTCTGCCCAAATTCAATACTTCCAAGAGGGTGTCATCTCCCTTTCAAACAACATTAGTTGAATAGAAACAGCCATGAATTCATAGAGGAGGAGAAAGAAGTTTCCAGCATCCACTCATCTTGAAAATTTCGGCCAAGCAAAGAAAATTTCCTAAGGGTTGGGTTCAGGATCCACTCACATGGAGAAGAACACAAGGAAGGAGGGGATTGCTCAAAAGCCTCATGATGAAGGATTTACAGCGACGATGAACTCCGGCCAAGGGGTGGTGCGGCTCCCTCCTCTCTCCACCTAGGGGTGCATGCGACTCCTTAGAGCCATACTGTTAGGGACTTTTCGATTTGCCCGAGCAACGACGGATCATGGCGGAATGTTCCCTACGTGTTTGTAAATACGTTTTTGCGTCCATGCATGGTTTAAAATCTCGGTTTCGGTACCTGGCCGAAACCGGTACCGTACCGACACTTGGTACGGTCCGGTACGGAAAACACCATACCGTTTTTTTTTTTTTTAAAGAGTTAGATATAACTCTAATAATACATAATTGATGAATAAATGCTTAAAATTAATATTCAAATGTCAAATACATGAATACAATGTTTAAAAGCTATTTGGTACTGTATTAGGATTTTTCACAGATACAAGAGAATTACATTAGAATTAATATAGGGCGACACATGGTATTCATCATCTTAGTTGATGTTGCACTACGTCTTATGTTGCACTACGTCTTAGTTGATGTTTTCACAAATGCTTGTATCTATGAAAACCCGGCCCCAAACGGCTATAGAGCCGTTTGGGTTACTGTTCATCATACCGGGCGGTATACCGCCGGTATGCACATAATACCGCCCGGTTTGGGCGGTATATGCCGAAACATGTGGCCGATAGCCCGACGTTTAAAAGTTATCATACCGCCCGGTATCGCTCATACCGGGCGGTATGATACATATACCGTCCTTACCGGGCGGTATATGGCAAAATACCGCCATATACCGCCCGATATACATGATATACCCGGTATTATCGTATACCGGAAATCTCAAAAGCCAGTATATACCGCCCTTACCGTACCGTTTCGGGCGATTTTTTAAACCATGATTATAGTTCGTACTTGTAAAATCTCTTGTGCGTTCCTCGAGGGCCCACGGTACGAGTTGGATGCATTTCAAGGTTCTTCAGCGCTTGGTGCGTGCGCTACGGCTAAGCGGAGCAGTTTTCCTGCATTCGTCATGGCTGTGGCCGTGGAAAATCACCATCTCGCATGACCACGATTTTGTCACGCTCGTCATGCTTTTGGGAACCTTGGGGGTGGCACTTGGGGGTTAGGGGTTAGGGGTCTCATGTATAATGTAGGAGAGCGTTGGCAAACAAAATGGTTGCCTTGGGCGGAGACGAACGAGCGACCCATATGGGCGTGCGACCAGTTGATCTTCGCCCAAGACAATTGCGGAGCTCGTCCGTTGGCAAACAAAATGGTTGCCTTGGGCGGAGACGAACGAGCGACCCATATGGGCGTGCGAGCAGTTGATCTTCGTCCAAGACAATTGCGGAGCTCGTCCTACACCCGGTTTTATGTTTTCTTGCGTCTATAGTCCTGTAATTGTTGTTTTACTTTATGCCTTCAATACCATTCGGCCAACATAGTCTTTTGGGGGCGCGGATATGGAGCGCGAGGTTGGCACGTGGATTAACGCATGCCCCGCGATGTTAGGTCGGGAAGCCCAATTCGGGATAGATTCGGGATGATAGGCTTATCCCTTGCACGGGATGCAAGGGTGCCGCACGGGTTTTTCCGCACAAAACAATTGACCCGTGATAATACGGTCACCCCTCTCAATATTTATTTTTTTAAAAAAACCAAAATTACAACTATACCCCTCACTAAGTCATATTGACTTAAATTGGCCTTTTTGACTTAACCAAACCACGTTCCGAGTGGCCCCAGACCCAACTCGAACTCAAAGTCCAATTCAACCTAATTAAAGATGATTTCCTTGCGCATAAGGACCATACCTCCAATTGCGCCCTCCGACAATTCACCTGGCCCGCTCCGACGCGTATCCAGGCTTTCCCGCTGAAACAAAAAAATTAATTAAATTAGCACGGGTATAACAAGTGCTATATTACCATTCATGTTACTCTTACTTTGGTTCATTTTGTGCTTACATAATATTGGTTCAAGGCACATTTCATACATTTTATATTGATTTCTTTGGTAGGATTTGAATGTACACTCTTTAGTTTACTGTTATCTGCCTTATCATGGTGCTATTTATATGAGCTTTAGTGGTGGATATACTGTGTTGAACTTTAGTGGTGGATAGCCTACAATATTGTTGTCATTGACCCAACTCTATGATAAGAATGTTGGTGGATCATATTTGCATATATGAATTTGAATTTTAGTTTCTACTAAATTAACACTCATTGATCACTATGAAAGTTTCATTAATTTCACCTTTTCATCTAGTCCGTTATCTGTTAACAATATCAATGCATAGATTGGTTTTTTTTTTCTAATAGATTAAGCTTTTGGCAAAGTTGGTCATCCAATCAAATTTAACATGGTATTGGAGTAGCATGTCTTGAATTTGAATCCTCCTAGTCTTAGTATTTTTTTTGAATACACCTATTTAAATTAGGTCAATACATGTGTTGTGCTTGGGTCTTTATCTGCCCACACGTGAGGAGTGTTAACAATATCAACAATTTATGCTTTTGGGAACGTTGATCATCCAATCAAATTTAACATTCACGAAGGAGCTACAACAATGTCAACTTCACTCATGAATGCATGTCAAATCTTTTAGCTCTCAATGGCTATTAATTTACTATAATATTTTTTAAGTTATATGAAGGTTAACCTATAAGATCAATTTGACAAACATGAGACTGTAATATATAGAAACTATGCTTAATTTATAAAATAGATAAAATTATGTTATCTTATTTTTTATAGGAAAGTTTGTTCTCAAATTGAAGTATGGTTCAAAAAATCGTATCCGGGCAGTACGTACCAGTTTCTTAGAAAACTAGTATCTCCACCCACTACTAGTGCATACCCATGTATTCTATAATACCGTCCATATCGGGTGGTAACTTACCTGGTACTGAGCGGTACCATCCGGTATGGGTTAGGTTACCATACTGTCACGGGCCAAATGTTTTGGTGCGGAAGAACCCGTGCGACACCCTTGCATCGCATGCAAGGGATAAGCCTTGATATGAAATCCGTCCCGATTGGGCTTCCCGACTTAACATCGCGGGGCATATGTCGGACCACGTGCCAACCTCGCATTCCATGTCCGCGCTTTCAATTGACCATGTTGGCCGAATGGAATTGAAGGCGTAAAGTAAAATACAACATTTACAGAACTATGGACACAAGAAAATGCAAAAACGGATGTAGGGTGAGTTCCGCAATCGCCTTGGGCGAATTCGACATGTCGCATGCCCATGTGGGCCACTCGTTCGTTTCCGCGCAAGGCAACCACTTTCGTAAGCCAACACTCGCCTACACTATATATGAGACCTCTAACCCCCAAGTGCCACCCCCAAGGTTCCTCAGAGCACGAGGAGCATGACAAAATTTGGGCCACCCGACATGGTGATTTTTCATGGCCACGGCCATGACGAATTCACACAATGTGTTCTGCTTAGCCGTAACGCACGCACCAAGTGTCGAACGTCCACAAAATGCATACAACTCGTACCATGGGCCTATGGGGATCGCACAAAGGGATTTTACATGAATGGGCAAGAATAAAATGTAAGTTTACATACACATGAATACATATTTACAAACATGTAGGGAACCTTCCGTCATGGTTCGACGTTGCACGGGGCATCGGAAAATTCCCTAACAATACGGTGTGCACAGAGCACCATACTTTGTACAGTATGATGCTGCTCTTGCATATTGAACCCATACAGTATGGTGCCATACTAAACAGTATAGTGCAGTATGAATCATACTATAGTACCAGTTAGAGGTGGCAATGGGCCGGGCCCGCCCATGGGCAGCATGGGCCCGACCCGATTCTGGGCCGTGCCTACTCGGCCCGTCTGTGCCCAAGGGGCGGGTTGGGCTGGCCCCATTGTCACGTGGGCCGTGCCAAGCCCGGCATGGCACATGCTCGGCGAGGCCTGGCCAGGCTTGGCCCCGCGCCAACAGGCTAGGCCCCGCGCCACCCAGGCCTAGCCTGTTTTGTGCCAGTCTGGCTAGGCCAACCTTACATATTTACCTTAATTATCATAAATATATAGTAGAAACACATAAATTCTTAGTAGAGTGGTTAGTGCATCTCAATACGCGAGCCGAAGGGGCGGGCTCAAGCCTGGGCTGGGCCTCCCCTTTGAGCACGGCCCGTTACCACCTCTAGTACCGGTACCGAAAATGGTACTAGACTGTACCGTGTCAGTATGGTACAGTATCAGTACCGGTCAAACACCGGTACATCGGTACCGGTATATATTTAAAACCTTGAATTGAAGTTAACAGAAAATATTATCTGTTACTGAAAGTGATCATCTTAAAAGTATATAACTTATGCTTCAATGAATTGGAATCATGGAAGTGTTGAAGAAAGATACTAGTTGAATGATATATCTTCCTCTTATGATTGAAATGTAAAATATATAAAAGTCAACTATTTAGGGATAGTTACATGGTCTTTCTTGCCAATTTGCCATTCAGCTTTGTGAGGCAAATGTAACCCGTCAAAGTCAACTATTCTTAGTCTTATTGTGTCCATCCTTTGAGACTACTACTTCCGCTTTTGCCCTACTCTAATTGTACTTCTCTATGATTTCATTGAAATTATGCCTATAAATACCAATTTTAAACTATTTGTTTTCCTCATTTACTCATTTGAGACTATAACTATTTTTTTATAAACACTAATTCCTTTTATTTTTCTATGAACCATGCATCTCTGTCAAGATATTCATGCTGGTGCTACTAACTCTCTATAGTAAAAATCATGCTTACTGAAATGTTAGTTTGTTAAGAACATCATGCTTATAAAGTTAATACTAGCTTTCTCAAAGAATATTTAATATATTTATGTACTTGTTTTATAATGTTTTGTTGCAGGTTTTATCCCCAGCTGCACTTTTGTCGTTTAATTTGTTCTTTTGAAGCAAAGGTATATTAATGTATTTCTTTTCTTCATATTATGAGGATGTTAATGGAATCTTGAAGGATCACTGTCACTACTGTATGTTTCTTTTTGTACCAATGTTTGTCTGCTCATGAATTCTAGTGTTGGTTCACACTATTCAGTATAAGTGGTACATATGGATGCAATACAACATTAAAATATATGTATTATCCATTACCAGTAGTATACCTTGGGTAAAACTGAAATTCATGATATATACAAGTGGTACATATGGATGCAACGCAACCTTAAGATATAGGGTAAATTACACTGAACTCCCCTGAGGTTTAGTGAAATTACACTGACATCCCCTCTATTTGTAATTTTATCTTATAACCCTCCTGAGTTTTGTAAAAGATTATACAAACCTCCCCTATTACGAAATAAGATTACACAAACCTCCCCTGAGTTTTGTAAAATATTACACAAATCTCCTTTAAAAAAATTACTCAAAGATTACTTAGGGGAGGTGATTGTAACCTAGACAAATAGAGGGAGGGTCAGTGTAATTTCACTAAACCTCAGGGGAGGTCAGTGTAATTTACCCAAAGATATATATGTATTGTCTATTAACAATAATATACTTTTGGGTAAAACTGAATTCATGGTATATCCTTTTCAATCATATAGGTTAATAAAGTGCAACATATGTTGTTATTTGTTATTAAACTGTAACTTATCCTACACCATTTGATATGATATTAGATATATTGGAAATGTACTGTCAAAATTACATATCTGTTATCGTTGATGATAGACTCCTTCCAACTGGTTTTAGCTTATAGGCCGAAGTGGCTAGGATCCAGGTTTCTTGAGATGCAGTACGTCAAAGAGAGGAAGAAGAAAACTGATTAGGGTCCTATTTTTTGTTTACAAAAACTAGTTTGATAATATTTTCTATTACTTTCTACAGTTTGCCTATTGGTCAACAGGAAAACATAAACTTAGGAAAACAATTTCCCCTTCTGTAGTGGAAATCATTTTCCAAAACCAAATGACTTCATAGTAGGCATATAAGTAGAATTTATAATATACATTTTAAATTAATAAATATTTTTTTATTATAATTAAAATATTATAAATTTGTAACATATACATATGCAATTGAGATATTGTATTATATTAAAATACATACATATTTTATTATAAAAGTAGTTATGTTATTTAATAAAACATTTAAAATATTAAATATTTTAGTAAGTGTTACTATTTTTAAATCTTAATTATTGTAATAATGTTATCAAAAAATTAAAGTTAGTGATAATTAATGTAAAATTGAATATATTGTATTAATATTATTAAATAATCTAACATTTTTTAATCATCATAAATCATTTTTAGCATTTTAAATTAATTTTGAAAAATATGTTTAACTTTTTATTATTTAAATTGTTCAATATTTTTACAACATTTAACAATTTTTTGGTTTTTTAAATTTTTTATAAATATTATATTATGATTAAATATTTTAATCATTTGCCTGTTTAAAATATTATAATATTATAATGTTTAATCTATTTATTTTCATATTGAAACATATTACTAATTTAGTGTTAGAAATTACTTTTTATACTGTATTTGAAATATATTAATAAAATTATATAATTCTAAACTTTGTATTTCTCAAGATAAAAAATATTATTGATGGAAGAGTACTTCGAAAACACCACAAGAAAAACACTTAATTAGAAAGAATAATAGCCAAACCACAAAAATAAAAGAAACCCATTTATATTATTTGGTAAGATTGTCTACATTCATGTGAGTCACCAAAGATCTTTATTCTTCAAGGAGAACTCACACAAGTAGAAGCCCTCTATGTTTCTCCAAAACTTGGTGGGAAAATTCTTGTACACCCTTCTACCACCACTCAAGACCTATTTCGTCTTAAGAATTTGAAGCAAAGGTACCTCTCCTACAAATATTATCTTTCTCTCTTGCATACCCAACTTTAGGCCTATCACCTCTTTGAATGGGATTTCCAATACCTCCTATAATTTGTTCTAGAAAGAAACTGGTGCCTTGATCACCAATGTATAATTTGCCAAATGTAGATGCCTGGGTCATGATGGAAATTTTTTATCAAAGTTGGATACCTTGATCATCAATTTTTTTTGATAAATTTGAATTCCTTGATTACCAAATTACAAACAAAGACGGAAAGACCCACCAAGTACAGACACCTTGATTGCCAAGAACTAATATACACAATATGGACACATTGATTATCTCATAAGTACTGACCAATTTTCAGTTCAAAATCGTCATGAACAATCCTAAGTATTATATTGTTTGATGATTTGATAGTGTTTATGAGTTAACGTGAAATGTTTTCTGAATGAGTTGTGACATTTTATGGCCACTTTATCACACATACTATCATCATTGACAAACCATCATTGGCAGTATTCCTATAAACAAAAAGAAACCTTTATTGGTCTTGCATGACCATCTTTTTGAATAAGATTTCCAATACCTCCTAGGGTTTGTCCAAGAAAGAAATTGGTGCCTTGATAAAAAGGAAATATTTTTCCAAATTTGAACCCTCGATCACCAAGGAAAAAAATATGCCAAAGTTGGATGCCATGATCATCAAAAAGTTCTGACAAATTTAAATACCTTGGTTACCTAGTTATCGAATATTGAAATTCTTAAAGCAATCTATGTTTTATGATTCTACAAAAGAACATTAAATATCTTATGTAATTGAAATTGATGTTGTCTACGTGATTCATCAACAATGCTAATGAATAACATTGGATTTTACACGAAGGGAGGTGGGGCGGATTGTGTGATTGGTGAATCTTAGGTTCAATTTCAACTTTGTTCCCAGTCTACTTGTGCAAGAAGTATGAAAGTTTGAAAAATCAAATAAAATATAATGGTCCGCCTTTCAACCAAGCCTATATTGACTCCCTTGGCTGCACCAAGTATTTTTTCACTAATCCATTTAGCTTTCCTTGAGAGGATTTTACAGCTCAAAGATTCCTCCTTGAAGAGTAGAAGGTGCCTTGCACACATGGTTTTAAATCTCGTACCGTATTGTCCATTACTAGTTTTTTGGAAGTTCCAAGATCAACATTAGGTAGTATATATAAAATATTGTCTATACCGAGTGTATTGTCTAGTACAAGGTATGTACCAGACATATGGGATCGGTACAGTTCACTACAAGCTTGGTATTGGGCGGTACACACCCAATGGCTATTTTTTCAAGCATTGGGATAAGTTTTGTTGGGCTTCCTATGGCTATTTTAGTCATTGGGATGATTTTTTTTTGTCTTTAAGCTTCTATAAAGACCTCAAACCCTCCATCTTCATCCATTTATATATGCAGAACTCTCAAGCTTCTCTCAATCTCTCATCTTCTTCCTTAAATTTTTATCTTTTCATTCAAACATCAAACTTCAAGTGTTGCATTAAATTTTCTAGACTTGGGATATTCCTATACTTTATTATGTATGTTTTGAATCATTTTAATGAAGTAATCCTTGAAGAAAATTGTTTAGAATGAAAGATCAGCTTCTACTGTTTGTACCAAATTGTACCATGCGTCGCTATGGTATGGTATTGTACTAGTACATACCGCTACCAGCCAAACATCGTTATTGATACTCGTACAACATTTAAACCTTTCTTACACCTTAAGTACATGGAACTAAAACAAAGATGAAAAATGAAGAAGTGTCTATATGTGTACTTTCTTTCGCGATAAAGAGCAAGTAACAAAGTAATTAATATAAAAGAACAAGGACGAAAAAATATTAGCCACTTAGCAACATTCTCCTATTGTTTTGCTTCCTAGTACACAGTTTGATCTCCAAAAGCTGAACACTTGAAGAACTAAGAGGTTGGTTGTCGAGGCGAGGGCTTCAATAATGAAATGAGAGCAAGAAATTACTCAAGAAAAACTTGGAAATATTAATATTCAATAGTAGTCAGATGTTGGGTTTTGATGAGTTTTTAGTGTTTGAAGAGATATTGAAATGAAAGCACACAAACCAAGTTCAGAAATTGATTGTTGTACAGATTCGGAATGCACAATGGTTATCTTTGTTGGGAACAGATCTAGCGTAATAGATGAGAAACGAGAGAAAAAACGAAACACACACAAGAACACAAGATTTATGTGGTTCGGCGAAAAATGCCTACTCCACGTCTGCACTAGAAGTTCTTCTCTATTAGGGTTTTTCACATATAGAAGAGAATCATTACATTGAAGTTTATATAGGGCGACACAGGCCCACAACCCAAAGGGCCCAAAAGAATCTCCGGGGGCCGAAGACTCTGCGTAGCGAAACATAAGAGGGTTAGGGCAAATCAGTCGCCACACATCCCAACAATCTCCCATCCCAACAATCTCCCACTTGGAGACTGATCTAGGGATACCAACAATACTCACGTAAACTTTCTCTTGTACAAGCTCCATCCACTTCTAGTGTGACGCCTCCTCATCACTAACCATGGAGGCCGACTGAGGCCATGCATAACCTCAGCTTATCAGTGGTGACGACTTTGGTCAACATGTCTGCGGGGTTCTTCGATCCAAGAATTTTCTTTAGCTGTAGCGTTCCATCATCTATCAAATGACGAATATGATGATACCTCAGCTGAATATGCTTAGTCCTTGAATGAAATATTGGATCTCTAGCAAGATGAATAGCACTCTGACTATCACTGAATAGCTCATTGTTGCCCTGTGTTTTTTCCAATTCATTCAAAAGACCCTTCAACCAAATCAGTCGAAGACTCTGCGTAGTGCAACATGAGAGGGTTAGGGCAAATCAGTCGCCACACATCCCAACAATCTTGTCTCCCATCTATTGTCTGGTAGGTTCATAGAATGTTTGCATTCTACCATATGGAAAGAAAGGTGGTTTGGTTGCAACAACCGGTGTTTGGATGCAAGTTCCATGAGGAAACTGAAAGCTTGATTTAGATAGGATGCAATAGGACGTCTTTTTGTATGTATAAGTTCTCCGGTCTGTCATCAATGGTAGAATCAAGTAGGTTTACTCGGTGGGGTTGGTATCACTAATGAACAAGCTTTTAATTAGGTTAAGAAAATGACTCCAGGAGGTTGAATTGGTGTTTTACATATGTTCTAATATAAGTAAATAAAAAGAGATACCCAATCAAGTAAGAATTCTTTTGAGATGCTTCATTGTTTAATTATTTGCTCAACACTATCCATGCAACTGAACTAAGTATATACTTTTGAAACACACTTGGTAGAGATGTTAGTATCAGTATTTGTTAACATCAAAATTAGAAATTAGCCTAAGATTGTTTTTTTCGTTTGACTGCTAGAATTACTAGTATACTATGTCTGTGTAGTTTGTTGATTTGGAATTATTCCTCTTGGATCTGCAATAAGCTACTAATTCATTTGATTTGTTTCTTGCAGCCTGGTTATGATATTCTACTGGCAGATTTTGACATCCAAAAGAACAATCCTCCAAATGAGAAGATTGTAAGCAAATTCTTTATTTGTTCATGGTAGGATCTTAGGTACTGTTTGGTAACATGCAAAAATGAAGAAGGAATGGGAACCACTTCATTGTAGTTGTTTGGATTAGAGTAATCTGATTCTAATGGATTCAGTTGGTGCTTGGAATCTCTCAAGTTTGTGATCAATGTCATTCCATCCAAAAGCATAAGCAACTAAATGAGATTTGATCTATATTCATTTATATTTTTTAACACTCCCTCTCACATGTGGGCGATGATTAATATGACCGGCTCACCCAACTATGTTCTTTAAGTACATACATTTTAATATCTGAATACAGGACCTACTTTATACCATCTTAAATTTGTGATCAATGCCATTTTTAAAAAATTCTTAAGCCATTAGATGAGACATAATTTATTCATTTTATTTTTATGATATGTTAATTTGCTTAGATGAATACTTCTTCCAAGGAAGACACCAAATTATACCTGGATATCTGTATTCTTAATGCTCCTTACATGTGGGCGGGTGGATTGGACTATATTGGCTTAACCGAACAAGTTCACTAATTTAACTAGATTACATACATTTTAAAAATATGACTTTGATGTGACTTAAACATAGATTCCTTTACTTTGATACCTTGTTAAATTTGATTAGGTGGCCACTTATTTAGAAAGTTTAAATTTTCAGTAAGGAATCCAATTTATACTCTCTTAAGAACTATGAATATTATTAAAATAGAATAACAAGAATGTTCAAATATAATATTTGAAAAATAAAAATAAGATACAAAAATATAAAAATATAACTATAAATTAAAGAGAAAATAATATGATCAATATCTACAGATCTGAAATTATGAGAGATAAAGGCCATAGGGATATTTTTGAAATTTCATTTCCCATATTTGTTGGTTTAACTTCTTTTAGAGTGCAGCGGTCCTCTCTTTGCACCAAATAAATACCTTCATTCAATCCTCATTGCAAATACCCTTTTTAGTATGCCACCATGGACCTAAATCATCAATAATGCACATTTTCTTATATGTTCTATTATCTTACTCAGGAGGAGCACATTAGCAACACCTACTCCTCACAGAGCACTTGCTTCTTCCTCCTTCCCTGCTCTATTGTTGATAATAACCCTTCTTCCACCTCTATCGTAAGACCCATCCTCTTCCTCCTCGCTTGCCAACAACCACAACTCCTATTATCGTCTCTCCTCCTTTGCCGCTGACCAACCGTCCTGTTAGGGACCCTCGGGTTTGTCAAGTCCTGTACGTGTCATGACGGTCCCTAACGTGCATTGTAAATATTTGTAAATATTGCATCATCCGCATTCATGTAAACCGTTCGTGCACCACCCACCGCTCTTGCCCGCGACTAGGTAACGACCCTCGTTTGCTAGCTGCGGCATGGGCCGGTGGGGTGTGCGGATCATGTAATTATGCATTGTAAAAGCGCTCGCGCACCACCCACCGCTCTCGCGCACGACTAGGTAACGCCCCTCGTTTCCTAGCCGTGGCATGGCCGGTGGGGGTGTTGGGCCATAGGAAATTTTGTCATGCTCCTCGTGCTTTTGGGAACCCCGCGGGTGGCACTTGCGGGTTAGGCTCCACAACTATATTGCCTACGGGCACAATACTCTAGTTCATTCGCACAAGCATTCGCACAAGCATTCGCACAAGCATCCGTTCAAGCATTTGCAAGCATTTTTCATACAAACGACCATTTGGCCCAAACGTATTTGCGTCCAAGCACACCGAGGCTCAAGCGCGAGCGACCCGGGAGCCCACGACTTTCGAAGATTGGCAAGGCGATCCTTTCCCAAGGCTTGTCCCTTGCGGGAGCAAGGGAGCCGCACAGACATTTTTTCGCCCAAGCAAGTTGGTCCGTGACTGTCCTCTGCCTCCTCCATTGTTAGCAACTAATATGGAAGAGATGTGGTTGTTGGTGAGGGAGGAGAGTTTGCTGACAATGGAAGAGGAGAGCAAAAGGATGGATTTAGTAGCGGAAGAGAGGTGGTTGCTAACAATGAAGAGGAGGAAGAAACAAGTGCTTCCATGAAGAGTACAAATGTCATTTGGCTGATGGGCTGTTCAGTAAGATACAAGGAATAATAAAATGTGTGAGATGCAGAGATGTGTTTGATGTAAAAAATATTACAGGGCAATTCCTATATGGATTTTCAGAATCTAACAATGAAATAAATGCTACCTAATGGGACCAAATAGTTTTAAGACAACATTGTACTACTTTATCATCAAGATTGGCCAATTTCAATGGAGTTTCTTGATTCTAGCTAATCCTAATGGCATCTCACCAATCTATGTTGCCAAGACCAGTCACAATTTAGTTCACTAAATATGAAATTGATCCATTTCATGCCCTCATCTTAGGCTTTAAAAATGGGATGATATCATCTCTTTGCAATCATATATACCATAGTTGTCAGGGGCAAAAAATGCAACGACGTGCAAAGGTCCCCTGGAGCTATAGTGCTTAGCGCAGCCCGAAGCATCCGCTTTATTGAAATAAAATGCAAAATAAAAACATTGGTATATATTTTATGTATACACCAAAAATATCAATAGATTCCCACTGTCATAAAGAATAACTAAATATTCAAAAATGATGAAGACCAAATGTATAAAAGAAACCATGTTTATAAGTTAAGATAAACCAAGCAAAACATCATAAATCAACCATAAGGGATAAGTTTAAAAGTTAGCAAAATAAAGTTTTAAAACCTAGAATTCAGATTTTAAGCTCCAAAATTTCTCCAAGACCCTAACTCGAGATTTTCATCCTCAAGGTTAATCTCATCATCCACATCAAGACCATGAGAGCCATAGCCTTTACTTTCCTTCTCCTCTTCCTCCTCTGTATCAATTTGGTTGACTCTAAATTCTTTTTCTTTATCATTTTCTTTAATTTCTATTAACTTGCCTTCCAAAAAAACCCTTGTCCTTGAAGAAAAATGCTGAAGTTGTTGAAGAGACAAAATGCCTTATAGCGATGCGTAGCGTGAGCTATGCTGAAGTCTACTATGCATAGCGCAGCGAGGCGCATAGGGTGCGCTATGCGCTATAGCACACTATGTGCGCTTTTGACAACTATGATATCTACTAACAAATTTTATTTCTTAAAAAAGCAAGAAACAAACTGTGGTGACAAGATCTAGTGCAGAATCAGAATATAGGGCTACGGCCCTCGCAACTTGTGACTTGATTTGGTAAAAAAACTAATGATTGGACTTGGCTTTTCTCATACATACCAATGAAGCTATATTGTGACAATCAAGCTACAATGCACATTGCCTTCAATTTGGTGACAAAACAGATAGAGATAGATTGTCACTTCATTTAGGAGAAGATGAGGTTTAAGGAGATCAATATGTTCTTTGTTAGTCCCAATGACCAGTTAATTGTTTTGTTAATGAAGTCATTGAGGTCCTAGAGTTGTGTATTTCCGTAACAACCTGGTGTTGCAATGGTATCTTTTTGCTAACTTGAGGAAGAGTGTTAGAGGACCTATATGTAATCCCTAGAGACCTATGTGTAACTATGTACTCTTTCCACGCAGTATATAGTCTTTAGTGGAGAGGGGCTACAGGAGTCTTTTCCCCTTCACAACTTTTGTCACACAATGCAAATGGAAATGGCAAAAAAAAGAATAAAGCTTCAAGGCATCTACCTGAGTTGTCATAGCACATATGGATAATTTCCATATATGCATTGTATGTGTTGAGTGCGAAGTGATGACACCCACTGATGTTTCTTGTGGGGGCACACATAATGGGTTCATTTTATTATAGCATATAACTAATATGTGTCTTGGTATAAATGCATAGAGCTATTAGAGGAATGGGGCATTAACTTTTTAAAATTTACCTTAAAGGCTCATGAGATCAAAATATCTTTTCAGTATATTTTAATTAAGAAATATAGAATCCTTCTTACTAATGTTCTATAAAGTCAAACAAAATAATGTATGCATGTGTGCTTTTGATTTCAATTCATATTCCTTTTACTTGGAAATTAAGAATGATCTAGTGTCTCTTTTAATTTGAGCTTTTATTTTCTCTATTGTTTGTCACCATTTCAAGTTCATGATAATTCTCATAAGCCTTTCGCTGCAAAGAGTTGTAAAGTTGCTATTAAGACAGCGAGGTTGGTAACCATACAATGGTTTAATTCATTTGAGAATATTTGATTTACATTTTGCATTATTGAATAAATGTAGAAAACATTGCTTTATCGAATAAAGTTTTCTCTTTAAAGCTTGGGGCGATTTTCCTGTGTTGACTTTAACTAACACAATTATACTGTTTTTAGATTATACAATTCTCGGTAAAAAAGTGTTCTCTGAGTTAAAAGCAGCTAGGATATTATATGCTCTTTCTTCTTGCAGTGCCTACTTGTTGTTCAAACAGATAATTTAGAGACATCATCATGTATTATTAGCCCCCAAAATGTGAGGTATATGTATATCTGTTTTATCTCTGCCATTCTACAACTGAGTATGACATTGAGATCTTTCTCCTTTATATTGCAGCTTTTTGGTAAATGGAAAAGGTGTTGAGAAAAGGACAAATGTTTGGATGGTTAGGACTTAGTGACTCCTTAGATAACTGCATTTCTTCTTTATTACAGCCATGTTACTGATGAGTGAAGAAACTAAATTCCTTTCATCAGTATTCAGTACTGACTAGTATATATTTATATAACAGGATACGGGACCTCAATTTCCGACGAATATTAGTAAAATGCTCAAATATGGTACCAATATTATCCAGGCCATTGGATATTTCAGTGGTATGCTAATTCCACTTTTGTTTTCACCCATCAATACTAAAGTCCTGGTATAACTTCTTGCTTGTATTTGCTCCTATTTGATACATAATCTAGTTTCTTCAATTGAAAGCAGGTAACTATATAATAGCCATAGCCTTCATGAGCATGGCAGCCAACCCCTATACCCCATGGCCAGAGGATTATGTTCATCCAGTTTGTGAAAATCCTGTTTTAGGTGAGCAGGTTAAAAATTTTCATCATTTTTTGTTGTTTCCCTATGCCATCTGCACATATATAATCAGTCTCCCATCTACTTGTTGGCTTGTTGCAATGAATATTTTTTTGTTCTTTTTTATCTATTTAGAGTAATTGTACATTTATATAATTAATCTCCCATCTAGAATTTAAGCAACTTTTGGTGAGTTTAAGCAACTCTTTTTCTGCCCATTTGTTTCACAAGTTCACTTTGATGGACATTTTCTTGCCCAAGTAGTGTCATGGCTATTGTGGATGATTTAATGTGTTAATCATGGTGAATACCGACTTTTGAACATTTCTAAAAAAGTTTTACTTGTTAGGGAGGGCCTAATGTATACATTTATATAATTTCCCCTCAATGTTTTAAAATGGAACTCGGTAGATCAGTTCAATTTGTTTAAGTAGGTCACATCAATACATCATTGATGGTTTTTGTTTTTAAATATGTTTAAGTTTCTACAAATTGAAAAAAAGAAAATGTCTTAATAACCTAAAAAGGAGTTTGGGGCATTTTATGCCTGACTGAAACAGTGATTTAGTCAATGACAACATAAGTATATTGTTTGTATTGCTCAACTTTTATGCCAAACCCATTCAAGTTAAGAAGTTGATGAGAGGGAAGAAGGTAGATGATGGATGACAGGGAAGATGGAATTCAAGCATAGAGAGGAGAGGAGAGAAGGGTTAGGAGTTGAAGAAAATGGAAGAATAGGAGGCAAGAGAGATGAAGGGGTGAAGGGAGAGGAGAGATGAGAAGCTGCAGCACAGAAAAGTGATATTACCCCATGAAAAGAATTGCAGATTGTAGGAGAAGAGCAAGATGGCTGAAGCTTGGAGAGTGTTTAGAGTGGTTTAACTATTGGATAAGAATTGATGCCTGAGAAATGCTCTTCTAGGGCATGCTGGGGTAGGAACCAAGGAAGGACATTAACACTGTCTAGAGCAAGGTTTTAAATACCGGTACCGGTGTTTGATCGATACCGGTATGTAATGGTACCGGTATGACTATGGGCGGCATAGAGTAAATACCGGGTGTACTGCCCGGTATTTGGTACCGGATATTGTACCAGATACTGGTTTATTAAAAAAGCCGGTATGTACTGCCTGTACCAGGCGGTACGATACGAATTTTTAAACTATGGTTTAGAGTGCTTTCAAAAGCCAAATGGGATTAAAGGCCAATCAACTCAAGAAAAGAAAAAAATCAAAGAAAGCTAAGTTTAAGGATGTTCCAACAGTGTCTGACTGAACTTGAATGTGTTTTTAGTTTTTTGAGAATTCTATCTTCTCTTGACAAACTGGACCAGAACAAGAACAAACAAGAACAGATTCTTGTTTTAGTTCAGTATTAAAGATGAGATACTGGAGAGAACACAATTATTTTTTTACTCTTATTTTGAGATGGAAGAGGGTGGCTTTGGTGTATAAGTAAAGTTACCCCACTTGTGATCCGGAGGTCATGGGTTCGAGCCATGGAAATAGCCTTTAAGCAAAAGGGGGAAGGCTGCGTACATCAACCTCCCGGGAGCCCACTTTTGGAGACCACTATAGTGGGATTGCTAGGTGCGGTGGGTCACCCTTTTACTCTTATTTTGAGTCATCCAATTTTTACGTTTATATTTGTTAAGTAATATAGTTATAGACTTATAGGTATTCGTGCATGGTAGTACATGTTAGCTTAGGTTATTACTTATGGTGTAACATGTTCTGTTTTAGGCCTATATATAGGCTTCTTTTCTCATTAATAATAACTTTTCGGCTCTACTCAACATGGTATCAAAGCTTAGGGTTTCTTCCCCTATCAAATTTGAGCCCTAGGTTTTTGTTCTTTTCTTGCTGTTCCTGCGCCGCCCGTCTCCTCCCTACGCCCAGTCTCTTCGGCTGAGATTTTTTTGGGGACGGGAGGCTACTCGCAATCGCTCTCGGCTTTGGTTCTACTTCGGCTCCTGGAACTCTCTCCTCGTCGTCTGCGCTCCATCTCACACAGTGCATGTCCACCGATTTTCTCTTTCATCTCCTACACTGCGTCTCTACGCGACTTTGGTAATTTATTCTTCTTCCCGACGTCTTTTCTGCAATTGCTTTTCTTCTGTGAAGAAAAAAAAAGGAAAAAGAAGGCCGACGTTTTCTCTTTTCTTTGAAGAAAAAAAAGAGAGAAGGGGGCCCATCATCGTTTGCGCCTACCCATGAGAAAAAAAAAACTCAGGGGCGCATCGTCGTTTGCGCCTACCCGTGAGAAAGGAAAAAAAACTTAGGGATGTGCCTCAACGTTTGTGCCTACCCCGTGAGGAAAAAAGAAAGAAAAAGAAAAGCTCTCTTAGGTGTTCGTGCCAACCGGGCTGGAGATAAGCAGACTCGAACCACTGACATCCGCCACAGGGTAAACCACCGCCTCTCAGGCCTCCCCGAATGATTCTACCATAAAGGTCAGAGGGAAAAAAAGGAAAAAAGAGGGGAGAGGCCTTGTCGTTTGTGCCTCTCCCACTGCAGACGAAAAAGGAAAAAAAGGTGTCTTCGGCCAGCTCTCTAGCTGGCTCAAGCCGGTTCTCCAGCCAAGCCGAGCTGTTTTCTCCGGCCAGCTCTCCAGCCAAGCCGAGTCGTTTTCTCCAGTCGGCTCCACCCGGTTCTCCAGCCGGCCCTCCAGTCAAACTGAGCCATTTTCGACCCAAGTCTCATCTCCTCGCGAGTCGAGCCGTTTTCGAGCCGTTATCTCATTCTCAAGCCAAATTTCCTCTAGGTGCTTCATCCCGAGCCGTTCTTGCATTCTCAAGCCGGCTCTTCATGCGCCTTACGCGTCCTTTTCTCCAATCGGCTCTTCACGCGCCTTATGCGTTCTTTTCTCCGGTCGACTCTCTCAAGTTCTCTACGGGCACCATGTCTTCACAGCAGCCCAGGCTTCTCTTCCTTAGTCCACCTAATTCTTGAAGTCTGCCAACCACCGGTGGATTCCTAGGTGGCCTCCGACAACTCCAACAACTCCAACAACCTTATTTGGCCCTGTCCTCTTCTCGCCGGATCTCCCTGAGCCCTCTTCTCACCGGATCAAGAGCAACTCTCTCATCGGATCTCGTTGCTCCTCGCATTCTCCCACCGGATCTCGCTGCTCCTCGCGAACAATTTTACTAAGCCTTTAAGTATTTCTCTTTTTAAACTCCTTTGTGACAAACTGGGCATGATTGACATCGATGCACCAGCTTGAGGGGGAGTGTTAAGTAATATAGTTATAGGTATTTGTGTATGGTAGTACATGTTAGCTTAGGTTATACCTTTGGTGTAACTTATTATGTTCTAGGCCTATTATACGCTTCTTTTCTTATTACTAATAACTTTTGGGCTCTACTCAACAATAGTATTTCATTTTGTATGAAGCCCTACAGTTCTTTAACATCTGGCTGCCTAATTTAAACTTGGAATGCTAGATCTTGTTGGATGTACAAAATTAAAGAATGGTTCAATTGGGTACAATTAGGTACAGTTCCCAGAAAGTAGCATTTTTTCACTCTTACATCATTGCCAAAGTGATCAGCAGGTTGCAGATTTCTTAGGCTGAAGATTTTCCGACCACTAGGCCTCTCTCTTGACCTGCACAAACCATCTTGCTGTATTTTTCTTCTTTCTTTCTTTTTTTATATTTATTTTACATCATGTAAGTACTAAGTACTTTCTCTGTATTTTTATTAATATGATGGTGGAGGTCTTTCCTTCCATTATGCAAAAGAAAACTTCTATTTCTAGTATTTTCTTCAGTGTGGCCTATGATCCTAATTCTATGCCCTGATTTTCCCTGTTCCCATGACAACTTGAAATGTACCTTGTGGTGGTTGTATACTTGTATATATCTTGTTTGTTTCAGTATTTATATACTTCATTCAACAAGGTGTGCTAGGTGCTTAAACTAATGCTGTTAGACTAATGTGGGAATAACTGCTCCAATATTAGATAATGGATAAACATTGTCCTTCCCGCCATGTCATTGGTCACATATATTGAACTGTTCAAGCTGTTAAATCCAATGATTTGCTGTAAGTGAATGTTGAGTTGTTTTATTATCAGATCAGACACAGATAGTTGGTCCTTTTTTTTTTCCAAACTTCTAGTGGGTGAAGTTATTGATTTTAGTATGCTTCCCTTTGTAATTATAAATGTGCATTAAGCTATTATCTTAATGCTTCCTATTGCCAAATGGATATTCCTGATATTCTTTTTCTTGGTTTTATGCAATTAACCTTTTAAAATGGTTATTTTGGTTTCAGAAGATGAGATCTACAACTAAAATTTTTGCTGGGTTTTGCTATTAGATTCTGACATAATTGAAGGGCCATCAAAAATAGCACTCACTTGCCCGATAAGGTGAGTTTAGTATATTCTTGGTATTTTTTGTTTTATGACATGTCATCTACTATATGTTATTTTGTGCTTTCATTTCTTAATTATAAATATTAGTAGCTACCTGCATATTGTACTTTTATTGAAAATTTTGAGCCAAGCATCAATTAATGTTAAAGTACTTCATTTACCATGTCTCTGTAAGAGACATTATTTATTGTCACTAGGTGCAAATCACAGCTGTGGCTCTTGTTGATAGAAATGCCTAGCAATTGCCACCTGCAAAATAAAAGGTCTATGTCCATCTTTTCCACATAACTGGGTCTTATTTTGGCTCCTTCCATCTCATGATCTCTCCAATATGGTTTCTGACCCTCATTTGTGATCCAGATGACTGGTCTTTGACATGTCAAGAAATCTCAAAGATGTTTTCTTCATGTCCTGTTTCGGTTATATCATGACGTCGCCAAGCAAACAGTTGGATAAATTGGTGGAATATGGAAAAATTGAGAAGGGACTTGTGAGAGTTTGAGTCCACCTCCTTGGATAGGCCAGGCCTTCACAAGGACAACTAGAGAACTTAAAGTGAAGGGAGCTAGAAATGCTTTTAGATTTCTTTATTCCATTAGGAAGTCAAGTGCCATTTGCAGCCTAACAAACTTACCTGACTAAAACATATATCTGGTTAAACTATTTATCCCAATAACTCTAGAAAGATACAACTTATAGGGAATTGAAGTAGACTTCAACTTGAAGTGTGTGAGGTCACAAAATATGTGTCCATCATTGATTCTTTATTTCATCAATTATCCCATCACGGGAGAAAACTCATACATGATGAGTGAAAACTGAAAAGATTGATATTTATCACAATTCTTGATCACTATGTAGGAAGCCGAAATTAGTAATACATGTACTATCTTTTTTGAAAATGTGAAACTTCAAGAGTTATGGAAGTAGTACAGGTGTGAGGGATGGGGGGAAAGGATACAAGGCAAGGAAAAACATAAAGTAGGGGTTCCCCAAGAATAATGTCCAACTAAAAAGATAAACAACACAACATCATCCTAGCAAGAACAAGACTTAAGGTAGGTAGCAGTAGAAATAGCTGCCAGGTGATGTGTGGAGCTTGAGTCTTGAAATGCCCCGGAGTTCCTCTCATACCAAATATGCCAACACCACACTTGAATCAATCTTGCTCTTTCTTGTCTCGTACACTGATACCCTCGGAAATGTCTATCTTCCCGAAGCAATACAGAAGAAGGGAAATAATTGTTCTTCATGATTGAGAGCAAGGTTTCAAAGACCATATCGTACTGCTTGGTTCGGGCGGTACGTACTAGTTTTTGAGAAAACCAGTATCCGTACACCCGGTATTGGGCGTACCAATACATACCGAGCGTATCGCACCATACTGCAAGCAATATGGTTGTGCTACACCATATTGCTATTGGTGGTGCAACTAGAGCAACACCATACTATTGCAGTATGGTGCAGAGTGTTATTTCGGTACCGTGTGTACGGTACGATACCAGTACCGGTCAAACATTTGTACCAAGATTTTAAGCCTCGATTGAGAGAAACAATTTCCATCCTTCCGAGCTGAAGTGACATGTCGCAAATAGATCTAGGTGTGACTCCTTACTATCGATGCAAAGTAAGCACGAATCATCAGTCGCTACACCCCATCGGCCAAGCCTATCCCTAGTGAGTAGCTTCCTTCTAACCAATAGTCAACTGAAGATCGAGATCTTGGGCGGCAATTTGTACTGCCAAAGGAGGTTGAAGTAGTGATCTTTCACTCCACGGAAGATCAAAAATCGGTACCAAATTGCTCGTAGAGAAGCGTTCATCTTTTGTCCATTTCCATAAAAGCAAATTTTCACCCTCTAAGGCGGTACGCTCCCCTACCGATGCATTTTTACATCCCACAGCCCCGTTCATCTTCGATGCAAGAGCGCTCGACCGGTGAGCTATTACATACTCTTTCAAGGGTGGCTGCTTCTAGGCAAACCTCCTGGCTGCCTCTGCATCCCTACTTCCTTTATCACTGAGCGGTCATTTAGGGGCCTTAGTTGGTGATCTGGGTTGTTTCCTTCTCGACGATGAAGCTTATCCCCCATCGTCTCACTGGCCGACCTTGATCCCTCTTATTTTTTTGGGGGGTCATATCTAGTATTCAGAGTTTGCCTCGATTTGGTACTGCTCTTGCGGGAGCCTACACCGAAAAAGTGCTTTACTCCTAGATGTCCAGTCAACTGCTGCGCCTCAACGCATTTCGGAGAGAACCAGCTAGCTCTGGGTTCGAGTGGCATTTCACCCCTAACCACAACAGATCTGCTGATTCCATCCGAATGTTGCACCTCCTTTAGGTCGTCAGTCAGATGGTTTAAGCTTCCTTCGCCTATAAAGGCAGAAAAGCTAATGCTCCAATCTCGAAATTCTCCGGCTGCATTGAGGCTACAAGCCTCAGAGATGAATATGTTTGGTTGTTTGAAGAACCGAAATAAAGCGGGATACTTTTTAGCCAAATATCGTTCATTCAACCATTTGTGCGTCCACAGCTTGATCAAATCACCACGGCCAGGGGTAGAGCCATGTAGAGAAGAGTTGGGTTGGGGAAGGCAATCCCCCCCCCCCCCCCCCCCCCCCTCAAATTTCAGTTTGTCTTATTATGTAAGGGGAAAAGTCAAATTTGCCCCCCCTCAATTCATGTTTTGCCCCCTATCTTGAAAAAAATAAAAAGTTCACCCCTTCTTAATTTTTGGCTCCGCCCCACGGCTGACCTGATATGAAATACATGAAAGGTGCATGCCCAAAAGTGATCATAAGTCTTTCCATATTGGTGAGGCCAATCTCAAGAAACCTCGATTATTCCAATTGCGAAAGTCACCATAAAGCTGCCAAAGAACTCCAACCAAGTAGAGATTCTATTTTTGAATTATCTTCTAAATCCAAGAACCAAGCCTCGCCAGATTGTGAGCAAAGAGATCAATGATACCAAGTCTGCCATCTCTCTTAGGGTATGTGAGGTAGCTCCAACCAACCAAACACTTTCCTTTTACGATTGTGCATTAGAACCGACCTAGAAAAATTTCAACATCCATTATATGCTTTTTGAATCTCAGGCTTGTCAAAAGATACTGTTTCCTAATCTTTTGAATCATTTCTGTCATGAGACACTGTTTCATCACTGATTATGATCCAACAATCATCTCAGTTGTATGAACCCGTGAATTTGTATGAATCCGTGAACCACCCATGACATTTTAGTTTGCTAACTCTATTTTTTTTTCAAAAAAATAAATACTTATTTAAGTAAAATTAATATAATTATTAATCATACATGTCAAATTAAACCCATAAATATTGAGATGAATCCATTAAACCAATAGTTTACCTTAAATATTTCACATTTTTAGTCTTTTAGATAACAGGGATATATTTTTAAAAGTTTAATGTTTACAAATGATTATAAACTGTAAAATATTTATTTTATCAATAAGTGACATGGTTAGGTGAGCAAATAGAGCATAAACTTGGACAAAAAATAACTCTCAAAGAATTGAATTAATGTACATGTTAATTAATTTGTTACAGTCCTATCCCATCCAGAAAATGTTATGTCTTTAGGTAACATATCATAGCTATAAACTAGACAATCATCACTTCTAAAACATTTTTACGAAAATTCTAGGAGGTAGATTATCAATTATGTAGTATTACCTTGGTGAAGGCAAGCAAGTGTTTATTTTATACTTTGCGCCCTTATGGCTTTACTCATTTCTCCTTTTCCTTGTAACGAAGTGGGAATCAATGATCCAATTAACATGGTTGGATAGGTAATACTGGTAGTTTACCAACGCATACTATCACTCTTGGATGGTACCTCTTGGCATGGGAGCAGCATCATACTGCGGTATGGTGCTGCAGCTGCAGCATGGTGCTGGTGCTGCGGGCGGTACACTGATCGATACCAGGTGGTACCGGTATCGGACCGTAGTATCGTGTGTTGGTACTGTACGGACGTACCGGTACAGGTGTTTGACGGTATTTAAAACCTTGCCATCAGGTACCCTTTAAAATTATTTGGTTTGGTACTGGCCCTCTTTGGACTGATATTTTGTCCTTGTGTATTAGGTGTTTAGCACTCTCTTTCTTAACTTCCTAACTTTAGCTTGGTAATAGAAAATTGATGTGGGATTAAGTTGTTTTACTCAAATCATGATGCACATGTTGACTAACTCAAGAAATCCAGCACTGTTGCAAGCAATGCTAACATGTGAAATCAGTATGGTGTTATGCCTATACATGGCAACATGTTAGTATAGTAGGTGGCTAGGTGCTTGTAAAAGGGTGATAACTGTGCACAAGGTTCACACTTCACACCACTGCAAGGTATGAGGGCCATGTTACTCTTTGAGAGACAGAGATAACCACATATGGATCTTTTTATCAATGCCTCTCAGGTGCCTTTTTGGATTAATTCTTACATTCTTGGTCCGAGCCAATGTCAGTTGGAACTTGGGAGACACTTCAATCAGTATTATGATGACTAATTTTAAGTTCTGGTGCATCATAGAAAACTAAAACAACCATTTTTGTTAAATGTTTCCTTTTTCATTTATTCTATGGTAAAGTTGAAATTATTAGCAATATGCCTGTTGCAGGCTTACAATACTAGTAATTCAAAATTTGTCCATTATGCTACATGCAGTTTCAAGCGCATCAGAATTCCTGTTAAAGGACATCTCTGCAAGCATCATCAGGTTAGACTCTTCTTATGAATTGATCATTTTGGGAAATAAAAGTCCTTGTTTGACTTTGCAAGTGTGTGTAGTGTTTTGATTATGATAATTTCATGGAAATGAATTCTCGGAAACCATCCTGGCGTTGTCCTTGTTGTAACACCCCTACTAGCTGTATTGACCTTCGTATGGATCAAAAGATGGTTAAGGCAAGTCCTTTAAATACTAAATAATGGCAGTTGAGTTGCAAAGCAAGAAAGTCATGATATTCTTCTTATATTGTCAGATACTAGAAGAGGTAGCAGAACATGTGACTGATATTGTTATTTTGGCTGATGGATCATGGAAGGTTTTTGAGTATGGTGAACATATAAAACAAATGGATGATAGGCAATCTGGGCCACAAGAAGCTGTCATGGAAGATGTGAGAGGTACTTCAGCTGATGTTATGGATCTAACAATTGAAAAAGATTGTGCATCTGATACAGCAAATTATCCAGAAGTCATGCTTCCCAATATAACTGCAGACACAGCTGAAAACAGTAACTATGAGATAGAAGACAATAAACCAATCATGGAAAATGAATGTAGTCCTATCCCTCTGTATGCTTCTGAGGCTTCAGTTGTCAGTACTATGTGTGCTCAAGCAGTTTCATCCCACCTGGAAAATGCTATTTCGTATAGCAATTTGTCTTCAACTTCTTGCTCTTTATCAGATACATCAGTTTGTGCAGATACTAATGCACTGGGAACCTTGGAATCACTTGTTCCTAGTGTTCTGCTGAATCCTGTTGAAACGGATGTTGTTTCTCCAGCACTTAATCAGGGTCATGCAGGTTATGAACTTCCACAAGCTACAATGAACTTTCAGCAAGTATCTATAGTGCCCAGTGTCCTAAATCCTATTCGAACTGAATTTGTTTTTCCAGCACCTAATCAGAGACCTGCAGGTTTTGAAATTCCACAAACTACAGTAAACTCTCTGCAAGCATGGCTTGTGCCAAATGTTGCACTGAATCCTATTCAAAATGATGCTCTTTCTTCAGCATTTAACCAGGGCCCTGCAGGTTCTGAATTTCCACAAACTACATTGAACTTTCAGCAATTACCACAAGTTGCACATCTTACTGAAAATATGCAATTACAATCATTCCATGTGACACCTTCAGTTACTACCAATGAAGCAAGGAGGCATACTATACCTAGACATGTCAGTAGAACTCCAATAGCAATACAGGCACTTCCCGCACAAACACAAATGCCTAGATCACTGCAGAGGATGCAGACAGGTTAGTTGAGTTCAAATTATGCAACCACTGACAGAATTGCTTTTGCATCTCACCAAATACTTTCTTTATTGACAGCTCTTGCCAGTTCAATCAATAGTGAGGTGCAAACCAGTGGACTCTCAAGGACCAGCAATGTAGCTCCGGCATCAATCCAGGTAATTGCATTCTGTTACTTTGGTAATTCTATGTAAAATTGTAAATAAAATGATAACTCAAAAGATCAAATAGATCAAATAGTGTTGGATTTGAATGCAGTTAAATTTGATTGAGCAGCCATCTTTCCCAAAAGTTTAAACTATTAGAAAAGAAGCCAATTTATTTATTCTTAATACTAGCCCTCACATATGAGTAGGTGAACTCAACTAGACCTACTCAAGCATAATACATGGATTGACTTAAGTGGGGGTATATTTTTTTAATTAATGACAGGATTTGAACTCAAGACCTTCTCGTATCATGTTAAATTTAATTGAGCGACCATTTTTCTCATTAAGTTATCAGGAAAGAACCCACTCCAGATATTTATAATCTAAGTTTTCACGTGTGGGTGGCCAAACTAAACTAAATTGGCCCAGGTCCAACATGTTCACCTACTTAATTTAAGTGGAGGTATCTTTTTAATTACTAACAGCGGTAGGATTCATATTTGAATGGATGGCCATCTTTCCCAAAAGTCGAGCTGGGCCAATTTGTGTCTTTGTTTGCTTAGCAAATTGATCGTAGCATGGCTTAAAATTTTGGGCTATACAAAGTCTAGTCAGTATTGTGAGTTGGAAAAGGTCCAATTTATGGATTGCCCTTAACCAGGTGGTGTACTGATCAATGTGCATCAAACTATTAATTTTTTAGCTGTTGAAACCAAGTTCAAGCCGCCAAAGAACAACTAGTTTATCCATTTTTGCAGTTTTTTATGTAATGTCAGCCAAGGGTTGTGACCTAATTTGAATTCCTCTACTGTGATCCCACATCTGACTCAAGTCAGTTCTGGCATTCTAAAATCTTAGTATTGCACAATCCTACATTCTGGATCACAATAATGACAAACTATTGTGTATTGACCACTCTATTTTATCTTCTTAACTTCTTCCTCTTTTTTCTCAATTCCTATAAATTTTCCTCTTTTTTCACTTCCCAACTTGACCTGATCAAACTAGGACGAGTCAGTCTATTTTGAAATCAAGTTGGATCTTGGAGCTCATGTTTTTAAAATGTGGCATGAAAGTTAGGCTCATGGCGGATTTGGGTTAAAATTTGATGGACTAGGGTTGGGTCATTTTTTTTAAAAAAAGGAAATTGATCCGGTCTCAGTTTAGTGTTTTTGGAATTGTAACCCCAAAATTTGAGTTCCAATCCAACCCAATTATACCCCTAATCATCATGCCTTAGTCTTTGACAAAGGCCAATTTAGCTGGGAGGATGGGGAAAGAAGTTCTATCAATTTGTTTGCAGTGACTTCGATGACAATCTTGACTTGCTTAGTAGTTAATACTTGATAGTTGATACAACAACAGAAAGTTGGGAAAGTACTATTTGAGGTTTGCTTGATGGGTCTTTCCTGCCACAGAGCTATGTGCAATGCAATGCCTATAGTAAAATTTAGAAATTTCTGATCTCTTTATGATTTCTAATGACATACTTAATAAGCATATAATTGACCCTTATTTATTCCAGAAGCCTTTGATAATTGGGAATAAGGTTGATGATTTCATAGTTAAATCTCTTATGCAGTTAATCCTCTATCAGATCTCAAAATGTCAATGCCTGACCTATGGCCATTTCATATTAAAAAAAAGCTCTAAATTTTGATTAGATCAATCTAATAGCCTTTAAGATACTTTAGGAATATACAGTTGGCACAATATATGTTATGGTTTGATTAAAGATTCAATTGCACTTGTAATCCTATTTAATGCATGCTCAAATGTTTAGATAAGTGCTTATTATCGTTATTTTATAGTTTGACTGCAACCATGATATGTACAAATTGAATGACCAATCTACATGTCAGAGTTCTTCACCTGAGACCTTGTCCAAGGTCTCGAGCAATCTGGATCAATGCCAATTGATTCCAGTTATGGATAAGAAACCTCCTCAGACAGCCGAAGAAGGTCTTTCTTTAACCTTCTTCTTGCCTATGGTGATTACTGGGTGGTGAACAGAACAAGAAAAGAAGAGAAAAGGTGAAAGGGAAAGAAGAAATCCAAAACTGTTAGAATCAAGTTTGTTTGCCTGCCATACAATTCAGTTTTCCCACCTTATATACCCTTCCTGAGTATACAATGAAATGACTACTTTGCCCTTCCAGTTACTTAGTATTGTATCTCTTCTCAAGGAAGGTAAGAAGTAAAACAATGCAACAAGAAAAATGAACAAGTGCTGGTTGAACTCTTGGCCCTTTCTCCTTCTAATTTTTCTTCCATTTACCATGTTCAAATCTCTTATAAACTTCCAATTCTGGTTGATCTAACAATGGTTGGTTCCTAACACTACGTAACCTCCGGAATACCTGAAAAATATGCAGTTAGCAACGAATGCACTATTACATGATTAAAGTAAGTTGAACCTCTGCATTTTTAACTCTATATTTTGTTATGTTTAGTTGTTTTAGATATTAGTTGAAATAGTCTAGATGGTACTTTCATGGATATATACCTTGTAGACATTTTTTTTTGGTAGTGGGAATAACAACCAAAATATATCCAAAATTGCATGAGTTAGGTTTCTAATAATTTTAAATATTGTGAAGGAAATTAAACAGTTCTACTTTTCAATTTGGAACCTCCATAGTTGATTTTGACGTGATGCGAATTGTGATCTCAGTTTACCACCATGTGTTTCAGATACAATTATGGTTTCTAGCCATAGCAATTTTGTCGAAAACAAACCTATAACATAGATACTGGATCTGCAATCTTCCTCAATTGAAAACACAGCATTAAAGATGGGCAAATTTTTTAGTTTTTTTTTTTTGAGTTTATGCTGGGGAGGTTTCCTCACCCTATATTAGGACAACTTTTTTTGGTTCAATTGTTGTGTTGTCCATGTCATTCTAGGTTGAGCCAATACATGAGGTCTCCCACTACTTTCTCGCTCTATGTATAAACATATTCTACATAAACTCTTTGTGGCAGATATATGCATCTACCTCATGTACTGTTCAATTAGGATGTCTGTGAAAATGCCCACGGCCGGCTCTACCCTTTGGCCAAAAAGGCCATTGCCTTAGGCCCTTCAAAATTTTAGGCCTCCAAGTACTTAGATCGATGATTGAATATTATATTTATTTTATTATAAATTAAGGCATCAAATAAGTCATTTAATCTTTTATAATCATCTTTATCTCATTTTCATTAATTAGTCCACTATTATTTTATCAAATTTTCACTTTTCTATATTTTCTCTCGATCAATCAAATTTTTAATCATTTTTTTGTAATACCTCATTACTTAATTCATTTCGGTTCCGGTTCCGGATACTCAATGTGTTGGACCTAGAACCAAAATCGATTTTAACATGTTCCTTAAGTTTTGTCCCGGACCCTATCCGAATTTAATTCGGGTCTACCCGCAACTTACCCGATCGGATAGGTTCCAATCGGTTCCGGGTCAACTCGATACCCATGCACATCCCTAATATATACAAATCTTTAATTAAGTGACAACGCTCATGCCAACTTCAATTAAGACCAACGGTCCAAGGGCGATTCGTCCATTAGGTCCAAAAGGCCTCATCTTAAGATTTCGCCTTAGGCCACAATATCTCTTGAGCCGCCCCTAAAAATGCCTCCAGCTTGTCATGATTCTTTTATTGAACTTGCCTGCTAAGTTTTTTTCTTTTGGAAATTTCTGATCAGCAGCAACACCACCGTCATGGTTATTCATCATTGCTGCATGTTGTTGGCCTTTCTACACCGAGCATGACCAGCACCAGAGAACCTCAAGACCAGACGAGAGGGGTGGGTGTTTATAGAACAGCCTACTCTCCCTCAGATTACCAGTATCCACACCAGTTTTTATCTCAAAGGAGTCACCATTTAAGAACTCCATCTAGCACTTCACAGCATTCTCATGCCCTTTCAAGTCAGATCCAACAAGCATCACATAGTCCTGCAAATACAGCAGCTAAAGGAACTAGTCATAGTATATCCTCAGCCCAAGGTGCAGCACAAGCAACTACATGTGAGACACTGGCAGCAAGAATTCCTTCCTCAGCTAGAATGTCATCCATTCCCACATTTGGTGATGCAAGCGGGCCAGTGCTTTCATCACTATCTAACACATTAGCTGAGCTTCCAAATGAGCAGAACTGGCGGCCAACTGGACGCATGCGTGGTAGTCTAACTGGTAGCGATTACCAAGCTGTCCTTAACCGATATATATATAATTCACAACCAGCACAATCCTCCCAAGTGCAACCTTTTTCAGCCAATGCTCCATTGTCAATTTATAACACGCACCATTCCCAAGCATCCATGGTTCAGCAGGCTAACATGGGAATTACTGAGGCAGGCAACCAATATACAGGTCTTTATCAGTGAGCGGTATGACTTACTATAGGGAAGTGGAGACAAGGAAAAAGATATAAAAAAGGTGATTGACATTGGCGACCAGCAAGTAGTATAGGGAATGGAATTAATCGCTCCTGCAGTTCTTAATGGTTTATATAACATGTTAAATTCAATTGGATTTACAAAATCAGTGTATATGGAAATAGATGTTATCCGCTTTTATTTTGCAAAAATAGGATAAGCATTTCATATATATATTTGTTGACATGCTAACGAAGGGAGCATGAATGCTCGATGTAATACAAATTAATCTTTTTGATGGCGTTCCTTATTGAAAGCTGTTGTTTATATTTTGTACTCGATTTCAAGACTCCGGAAAGATTTAGCTTATTTTAGAATGATGTTTGAATTGGCAAAACATGCAGCATGGGAACTTCAAGCTTTGTTGCAAAGCAGGTTTGGATTACATGGCATGTTGCAGCTACCAACACATTTGGTTGAGCGAAAAATGAAACGTCGTGCAATCTGCACGACGTTATCAGGTTAAGGAAGCCAACCTTACAAAAATGAATGTTTTAGTCCCTTTGAAAAAAATTAAGGATTTGCTTGTTTCGCATAATATAAAAGTACGGTATTCGGCAACACTTGTTGTCCCGTGTTCGTTTGCGAAAACATATTATGGACAAGATAGGAATAATATTTGAGGATAGTACACTAGGCTCGTTTGGAGTAACAAGATCTTATTATTTTATTACAGGGTTGAAAATGACAATAATAGTCTTGTTCATATTTTCAATTCCTATTTTTTATCCTAAATGTATCTTGGCGGTGAGTTTTCTCCTCTCATCTTGATCCTCACCATGCATGCTTCTGCATCGTATGCTGCTTGGAGGTTTTGCATGGCATCGTTGCTATGGCCTCCCTTGCCTGGCATCATCGATGACACTATGACAGGGAGGCTATGGCCTCCAGGTTGCATCGACAACGCCATGTGGCATAGTCTCGTCGTTGACGATGCGGGGCCCTCCAAACTGCGTTGTTGACAACGTTGTGCCATGGAGGTCGCATCATTGGTGACGTCGGGCCAGTGAGGCGGCGTGGCCGCGCTGTTGGTGACACCAGGGCCTCTAGGCTACATCATCGATGACATTATACCAAGGAGGCCACGTCATTGACGACACTAAGCCAGTGAGGCGGAGCGGTGTGGCCGCATTGTTGATGATGTCAAGGGTTCCAAGCCACATCATTGACGATGCTAGGCTAAGGAGGTCGCATGCCACCTCATTTGTTTGGCGTTGTCAACGACGCGACCTACCTGGCATGACACAAGGTCGTCGACAAAGCAGCTTGAATAGGGATGGCAATTCAAACCAATTAACCGCGGTTAACCGGTTAATCGAACCACAAAATCCGGTTTTGGATAGTGGATTTGCGGTTCGGTTTCGGATATTAAAAACCAAAAATCGTTTAAAATCGATTCGCTTTCGGTTATCGGGTCATGGTTAACCGGTAATCGAAATCGGTTATATATTCGGTTTCGGTTACCAGTTTTTGCGGTTAATCGGTAACCGAAATCGGTTTTGTTATTAATCTTTGAACAGGTTATCCATTTACTATCGGTTTTTTACGGTTAATCGGTATCCGAAACCAGTTTTATTATTAATCTTTGAATCGGTTATCCGTTTACTACCGGTTAACTGATTAGTAAACGGATAATCGGTTCTATTCGAATCAAAAAATTCGGTTTCGGTTATCGGTTTCAGTTTCGGATATAGGCTTTTGAAACCAACCGGTTTCGGTTTCGGTTTCGGTTAGCGGGTTTGGAAAACGGTTTCGGTTTCAGTTAACCCCTAAAAATGCGGTTAATCGAACCGTTGCCATCCCTAAGCTTGAAACACTTACATTTTGATGGATTTATATTTAAATTGATTGACATTTTAGAAGATGTTATGAATGATGCGTTTCTTATATTTATCAATATTGGAGTACATTTACTCATTTACTATTTCTTATTTCCTATTATATAATATGTTTTATCATATTATTAATGTCGGAGCAGATTGATAAATCCTAAAGTTGCAACGTGTTAATTAATTAATCTACTAATAGAGTATATTAATTGGATTTATAATTATTATGTTAATTAATTTTATTATTATTATAATAATAATATACAATCTTATCTGGTATACTTTGTATGATGAATAAGAAATAGTACAAATAGTATTATCATCAAATTATCTTATCATATGTTGTGATAATATAATAAACACAAAATAATACTAAATTTGATGTCTAGTACCGTGCAAAACGAATCATGAATTATTTCTTATGGTGTTTCATACAACCTTATATTGTATTGACTAATCTTATTATGTATTAAACAATTTATGAAACGAATTGTTAGGGACCCTCAGGTTTGTCAAGTCATGTACGCGTCATGACAGTTCCCAACGTGCATTGTAAATATCGCATCATATGCATCCATGTGAAACGTTCGCGCACCGCCCATCGCTCTTGCCTGCGACTAGGAAACGTCCCTCGTTTGCTAGCCGCGACATGACCGGTGGGGTGTGCGGATCATGTAATTATGCATTGTAAAAGCACTCGCGTACGGCCCACCGCTCTCGCGCGCGACTAGGTAACACCCCTCGTTTCCTAGCCGCGGCATGACTGGTGGGGGTGTGCGACTATAGAAAATTTTATCATGCTCCTCGTGCTTTTAGAAACCCCGTGGGTGCCACAAGGGGTTAGGCTCCACACCTATATTGCCCCCGGGCAAACATCTCTGTAATTCATTCGCTCAAGCATCCGTCCAAGCATTTGTAAGCATTTTTCATACAAACGACTATTTGGCCCAAATGTTTTTGCGTCCAAGCACACCGAGGCTCGAACACGGGCGACCCGGGAGCCCGCGACTTTCGACATTGGCAAAGCGGTATTTGCCCAAGGCTTATCCCTTGTGGGGGGAAGGGAGCTGCACGAACATTTTCTGCCCAAAATAGTTAGTCCGTGACAGTTGGTATCAGAGTGAGGCAAGCTCGTAAAACTTTGGCGCAAGCAACCGACACAAATCGTCAACAAGCTCGTACCTTCGTCGTTGGAGACAAACGACGTTGGGGCACTCGACAATCTCGCAGGAGAGATTTTCTTGAACAAGCATGGCTCACAAAGGAGTCGGTCAAATGAGTGGCATTGCCCAAGCGGTGACGACCATTCCGGAAGAATCGTTGGAGGAGGACCCAACACAAACTCAACAAGCTAGGATGGGAAGATGGACCGTCCAATGGCTTGGAGACTTGGAAACAATGGTGGCCGCTCACGACGTAGCCATAAAC
This sequence comes from Canna indica, assembly GCA_034359265.1. Taxonomy (NCBI): domain Eukaryota; kingdom Viridiplantae; phylum Streptophyta; class Magnoliopsida; order Zingiberales; family Cannaceae; genus Canna; species Canna indica. The sequence continues at coordinate 23,329,741 of CP136892.1, forward strand.
GTCATCGAGAACGGCATGGGCCCGCAGGTCGGCAAGCTAGCCGACACACAAGAAGTTCTGGAGGCAAGGCTAGATGGACTCCAGGACGACACTCAAGAAGCGATCAAGCAACTTCAGGAGGATATTGCAGAACTAAGCGTTGCACTTTCATTCCTAACCCGAGAAGTCCACTCGGGCGGTGGCAACTCTCAGCAATTTGAGACGCCACAACACCATCTCAAAGCACCTGAACCAAAGCTTTACAATGGGGCTCGAGATGCAAAAGCGGTGGAGAACTTCCTCTTTGACATGGAGCAGTACTTCAAGGTCACAAGGATGTTCGACGATGATATGAAAGTGTCCGTCGCAACCATGTATCTGTTTGAGGATGCGAAACTTTGGTGGTGGACCAAATATGACGAAATCCAGAAGGGTCAAGCAAAGATCGACACTTGGGACGAGCTAAAGCGAGAAATAAAAGCTCAACTTTTTCCCAAGAATGTGGAATTCATCGCCCGACAGAAGTTACGACAACTCCGTCACACCAACTCGATCTGGGAGTACGTGAAAGGATTCTCAACCATTATGTCAGACGTACCGGACATGACCGAGACAAATCAACTGTTCACATTCATTGAAGGCCTAAGGCCGTGGGTGCAACAAGAACTCGCTAGGAGGAATGTCAAGACTTTATCGGAGGCAAAGATTGCCGCAGAGCGACTCACTGACTATAATTCGAAAGAAAACACGACAAAGGCGGCGCCCTACAGGCCGAGATTCCAAAAACCTAACAACTACAAGGGCAAAGGCACTGCAGGCGATACAAGATGGAGGGATCACCCGCAAAGAGAACACCCTCCGAAGGGGCCCCCTCAAAGGGATTACCCTCCGAGGGGGAACCAACAAAGACCCGCGCCTATCTGCTTCTTGTGCAGAAGACCCCACGTGGTCCGAGATATCCTCAACGATAAGCATTGAACACCGTCATAGCAGAATCGGTGGTGGAGAACATAGCCAACATCATCACCAAGGAGAAGGGCAAATCTCCTGCAGTCCCCGATACAAAGGACTATCCCAGCGAAGAAGAAGACACTATAAGGCCCAACATGGGAGCAATGCGTCTCCTCAATGCTCTCAAGACTCAAGTGGGGGAGCAAGGTCCAAAGAAGGGACCCCCCAAGGCGGCACACGAGCTGATGTTCATTGACATCGAGCTCAATGACAAGAATACCCAAGCAATGGTCGACTCGGGAGCAACTCATAACTTCATCGCCAAAGGAGAAGCAAAGCGACTAGGGCTCAAGCTAGAAAAGAGCTTGAGTCTTGTCAAGGCGGTGAACTCCGAGGCACAAGAAATCAACGGCGTCGGACGGGACGTCCCGCTGAAGATTGGAGGATGGAAGGGCCAAACCAACCTGATGACAGTACCTCTCAACGATTACTAAGTCATTTTGGGGATGGAGTTCCTCAAGTCGGCGAAGGTGGTACCCATGCCCTTCCTCGACACTTTATGCTTGATGAGTAGAACAATCCCAGCATTGTTCCAACGGTGCGTTCGACACCGGAAAGCGGAGACAAACTTCTCTCCGCAATATAAGTGAAGAAAGGAGTTCAACAAGGTGAACTCTCAATGGTGGCTGCAATGAAGCTGGAAGGATCACTCGATGGGGCGGAACGAGAACCCGCAGCAGTCTTTAGAGTACTCAATGAGTTCGAAGACATGATGCCACCCGAACTACCAAAGACCTTACCACCAAAGAGAGGGGTGGATCATCGAATCGAGCTGGAGCCGGGGACTAAGCCCCAATACCCACCACCTTACCGAATGATGCCACTAGAATTGGCGGAATTGCGGAGACAACTAAAGGAACTGCTCGATGGAGGATTGATTCGCAGCTCCAAAGCTCCATTCGGAGCCCCTGTGCTGTTCCAGAAGAAGAAGGACGAGAGTCTCCGCCTCTGCGTGGACTACCGGGCTTTGAACAAAGTGACTGTGAAGAACAGATACCCCATTCCGCTCATTATGGACTTGTTCGACCAACTTGGCCAAACAAGATACTTTTTCAAGCTAGACCTGAGATCGAGATACTGGCAAGTACGAATTGCCGAAGGGGACGAAGGAAAGACCACTTGCGTAACGTGCTATGGAGCCTACGAATTCTTGGTGATGTCGTTCGGCCTCACGAATGCTCCAGCCACGTTTAGCACTATGATGAATCAGCTGTTCCATGACACTTAGACAAATTCGTTGTGGTGTACTTAGACGATATTGTGGTCTATAGTCGGACCTTGGAGGAGCACATTCAACATTTGAAGATCATCTTCAAGATCCTCCGGGAGAACACTTTGTTCGTGAAACAGAAGAAGTGCTACTTCGCCCAAGAAGAGATCGACTTTCTGGGACACCATGTTGGGGGCGGAAAAATCTGAATGGACAATGTGAAAGTCCACACCGTGGTGGAATGACAGCCACCTACGAAGGTCATGAAGCTCAGGTCATTCCTTGGCTTTGTGAATTACTACCAAAGGTTTATCATCGATTACTCGAGGCGAGCTGCCCCACTGATGACTTGCTCAAGAAGGAGAAGGTGTGGCACTGTTCCCAACCTTGCATGGAAGCATTCGAAGACCTGCAGCAGGCGGTGGTCGAGGAACCAATTCTCAAACTCCCCGACTATGGGAAGCCCTTTGAAGTTCACACCGATGCCTCAGACTATGCCATTGGAGGCTTCCTCATGCAGGAAGGACATCCCGTCGCCTTTGAGAGTCGTAAGCTAAACGACATGGAGCAACGATATCCTGCCCACTAAAAAGAAATGACGACAATAGTGCACTGTCTCCGTGTTTGGAGGCACTACTTGCTCACATCACGCTTTGTTGTGAAGATGGACAACATAACGCTGAGTTACTTTCAAACTCAGAAGAAGCTCTCGCTGAAGCAAGCTCGATGGCAGGATTTCTTAGTTGAGTTTGACATGACGTTGGAGTACAGGCCGAGACGTTCCAACGTGGTGGCAGACACCTTGAGCCGCAAGATAGAACGAGTTGAAGTCGTTCAAGGAGAAACTGGGGGTAGTGTTAGTCAAGTACAATCCAACTTTCGTGGGAAGATAAGCATGGGCTTGCTCAAAGACACCCAGGTGGAGGCGATGTTCAAGTTGATCAAAGACAGGAAGACAAGGAAGTTTTGGGCCCGAGACGAACTCATCTTTACCAAAGGAAATCGACTGTACGTACCTAGGGCAGATGGCATGTGCAGATAATTATTAAAGGAGTGCCACGATACTCTCTGGGCAGGGGACCCTAGCGTACACCGAACTATAGCCCTACTGGAGAGGGCATCCTATTGGCCGAAGATGGCGGATGCCGTCGAGGAGTATGTGAAGACCTGCTTGATCTGCCAGCAAGACAATATCGAGAGGCAGAAGCCTGCGGGTCTCCTCGAACCCCTGCCTGTTCCTGAGAGACCATGGGAAAGCATCTCCCTTGACTTCATAGCGAGTCTACCAAAAGTGGGAGAGTTCAGTTCTATCTTGGTGGTCGTGGATCGCTTCTCCAAATATGCCACATTCATGGCAGCCCCCTCGCACTGCATGGCAAGTGAAGCCGCAAAGCTTGTGATGCAGAACATCGTGAAACTTTGGGACATCCCAAGGAATATCATCAGTGATCGAGATCCACGGTTCCTTGGCAGATTCTAGACAAAGGTGTTTAAATTATTGGGGTCTCAACTACACTTCTCCACAAGCTTGCACCCTCAAACTGATGGGCAGACGAAGCACATGAACGCACTCCTTGAACAATGCATCCGACACTTCGTAGCGGCGAACCAAAGGGACTGGACGAAACTGCTAGACGTAGCCCAGTTCTCTTACAATCTGTAGAGGAGTTCCGCAACCAACAAGAGTCCCTCTGAGATTTTACTGGGAAGGCAATCAGACACACCCCACTCACTGGTTCTTGGCTACATTGGAAGCAGTCCGATTGTTTATCAAATGGCCAAGGAGTGGCAACAAAATCAAGAAATCACTTGAGCCTACCTCGAATCAGCAGCACGCAAAATGAAGAAGTGGGCCGATGAAGGAAGGAGACATCAAGAATTCAAGGTCGGTGACCAAGTACTGATAAGACTCCACCCGGCATTACTCGCAGTCTTTCGGTGCAAGATACACAAGGGTCTCGTACGCAAATACGATGACCCCTTTCCCGTCATCAAAAGGGTAGGGCCGGTGGCATATCGACTCCAACTGCTAGCATGGTGCAAAATACATCATGTCTTCCATGTGAGCAACTTGAAGCCCTACCACGCCGACCCGCACGAGGACGAATGCAATATTCCAACACGCCCACTTGCCACAACCAAGGCAGTGCAACGTGAAGCGGAGGAGATCTTGGCGGACCACAAAGTGAAACATCCTAATGGCAACAAAGACTGGGAGTACCTTGTCAAGTGGAAGGGACTCCCTACCTCCGAAGCTAGCTGGGAGAAAGAGAGCACCTTGCGACACGAAGAAGACGTCATCACCGCATTCAAGAAGGGGTCGACGAGGGAGTCGACTTCGTAAGTGGGGGAGAATGTTAGGGACCCTCAGGTTGGTCAAGTCTTGTACGTGTCATGACGGTCCCTAACGTGCAATGTAAATATCACATCATACACATCCATGTAAAACGTTCGCGCACCGCCTACCGCTCTTGCCCGCGACTAGGAAACGACCCTCGTTTGCTAGCCGTGGCATGGCCGGTGGGGTGTGCGGATCATGTAATTATGTATTGTAAAAGCACTTGCGCACTGCCCATCACTCTCGTGAACGACTAGGTAATGCCCCTCATTTCCTAGCCGCGGCATGGCCGGTGGGGGTGTGCGGCCATAGGAAATTTTATCATGCTCCTCGTGATTTTGGGAACCCCATGGGTGGCATAAGGGGGTTAGGCTCCACACCTATATTGCCCCCGGGCAAACATGTCTCTAGTTCATTCGTTCAAGCATCCATCCAAGCATTTGTAAGCATTTTTCATACAAATGGTCATTTGGCCCAAACGTTTTTGTGTCCAAGCACATGGAGGCTCGAACGCGGGCGACCTGGGAGCCCGCGACTTTCGACATTGACAAAACGATCTTTGCCCAAGGCTTATCCCTTGCGGGGGCAAGAGAGCCGCACGGATATTTTTTGCCCAAAATAATTAGTCCGTGATAGGACGAACCCTAATTTTTAAATGAAGTCATTACTTTATTCATTTAACTATGTGGACAATTAGAGAAGGAAAAGCACGAAAGAAAAGAGGTTGCACCTAGAGTTTACCGTGGATTCTTATAATAATAAATGAGAACACCATGCCCTGTCAGCATAGGAGATTGTTGAATTCATATGCAATATTGAATTCAAATGCAATAGAGAAGCTTTAGATATGCTTTACGAGGAAGAACACGTTTGTTTGAGATAATGTGCCAATATTCGCTAGATTAAAAATAGTGATTGAAACATTCATTTCTTCAAGTAAATTGATTCTAATCACCACTGCCTCAATTGTGTTTCTAGATGGACGAGATTGCTAATACTCAAGAACTACCGTGTCTCCCTCCATGGTAGAATTTTCGCCATGGGATGAGCTTTTCGCCAATGAGGTTGATCTTCTTCAAGGTTTCGAAGCCCCTATCTCCTTGCGTGAAGTTAAGTATGTAGTGGTTGATTGTGATTCTTTTAAGACCCTAGACCCCAATGGTATTCCTACCAAGTTCTTTAAGAAATTTTGGCATGTTCCCCGGTTCGACTTGGTCAAAATTTTGGAAGAATTTTAGCTTAATCATCTATGCAGGTCTAGATTAAACAAGACAATCATCACGCTTATTTCAAAATTTGAAGGTGCGAACGATGCAAAGAACTTTTGCCCTATTAGCCTGGAACATAGCACCATAAAGCTTATCTCCAAAATCCTCATTAATGGGCTCAAACCACTCATGTGGATATTCTTGTCAATACACAAGGTGCCTTAACTGAATGTAGGAGTAGTCTAGATTGCTACCTCACAGTGTATGAAAGGATAAATCGTTACTATAGGAACAATGAAGACCGATTTTATTATCAAAATCAATTTCGAAAAAGCTTTTGACTCAGTTGATTGGCACTTCATTTCCAAACTTCTACAAGCTAGAGGCTTTCACACCCGTTGGATCTCTTGGATCATTGCAATCATTTCTTCCACCGAATCCTCTCTTTTGATTAATGGTAATCTCGGTACTCCATTCACACACAAACATGACATTCTGTCAGGTAATTTGCTCTCTCCATTTCTCTTCAATCTAGTCATGGATGCCCTTGGGAGACTTCTTCAAAGAGCCACTAATCAAGGGCTTTTTAATGGTGTCTTATGTTAGATTATTTTAATAATCTCATGTGGGCCAACGCATATCAATAGACGTGCATCCGTCGCTATCAAAATTAACATTCCAGATCTTAAGTGATCTAATTAATTATTTATTTATGAGCTCATGACATCTCAAAATATATAAGAATTTATTGTGCAGATATCATTAGGGGTAATTTTTGATTTTATGATGGAAAAAATTAAAATTACCATTACCTCAGGTTTTTGCTATAATAGAGAGATTATGGTCCCTGGGTTACACACTTGGTTCATGTCTAAGAAACCCCATTATTCAGAGACGTCATAAAGGTTCTATGCATTGACTTGGAAGGCCGCCCTCATTTCTCAAACTCCGGACGATGGATTCAAGTACACTTTCGCTTCTAGTATTTTTTAATGATTTAACATGTAGATCTTGACTTAGGGATTATATTCTTGTTATTGATTTCCATTTATTGGTATCAGAGCCTTACATGTTGAATCATTGAGAAATCTTTGAATTTATTTCGAAATTCAATCTACTGCTCCTGTTCATGATCTATGCACTGTTCGTGATTCGTGATTTTATGATGAGAAATGCATTCTTGGTTTTCTTTGGTGTTCTGATGTAATTAATTAATCATAACTTATCCATGAGAAGGTAATGATAAATTGATAATAGTCATAATTAAGTAAGAAATAGAAGCTAGTTTGAAATAAAAAATTACAATTTATTATTATTTTTACCTAGAGAAAATGATTTAATTATGTGATTTGGGTCATCATATGTTTGAAACCACGTGCACCAAGTAATCCTTAGGCCGCGAAATAGAACAAAGAAAAGAATAGCTATTTCTATATTTTGTATTAAAATTGACAATAAAGCCAATAAATAAGCAAGTATTAACTATTCTTTAAGCTATGACTATTTTCGAATCATCGATATTATAGTCATTCTCAATTTAGATCATGCGACATGTTATTTCTTAAGCTAATCTTCAAATCATCAAGAATAAATTTGAATTATTTTCTTATTATTGGTCTTTAATTATTAAATTAATTACATTAAGATATCTTGATATCATGGAATGAAAAAAACAATTTTTATAATTAATTCCACTATCTTTCATGCTATGCTACCAAGCATGTGTTGGGGGATCCAAAAATTAATGATGGATATATCATAATTATGGCTAGAACTATAATTACCCAATTGAAAAATCATAGTCACACCAAGATATGACACTATGGTATCACATTCTTTCCTACTTGAATATTTTTCTAGGAGAATAATAGCAACTCATATATACTTTAATTATTGTCCGCCTTCAATAGATAGCAACTCATTACTCATGTCTCTGTAAATATTTCCAGTTTTTTTTTTTACTTTTGATTTGGCCTAATTTTGTTTAAATGCATACTTTAATCTAGATTCAACAGATATGATCAATTCCCATGGACCAAATTTAGAGTTTTTTTTAAATGTTTTTTATTTGACCTAACTTAATTTGTTAAATTCAATCTACTGCTCCTGTTCATGATCTATGCACTGTTCGTGATTCTACGATGATATAGATGTTTGCAAATATAGATGTTTTCAATTACATCTTTACATGTTCTTAATCAAACATATCTACTATTCGTTCCATGATTCATGATTTACTCATTGTTTGAATACTGTAGTTGCAAAACATGTATTATGTATACTGTTCTTCCTCCTTGTATCTCCTTCTTCTCTTCTTCCTTCATGCATGAGGCATCTTTGTGGTCGCCATCGGGTCTGTGGTTGCAAGATCACGACGATGCAGATCAACAACACAACGATGCAGCCCCATCCTTGGTGGACGTGATGGCGACCAGTGGTGGTCGCAGGCTGCACGCGACACGCCAGGTTGAACACTGCCGCATAACAATTGCCTCTCCTCTCGTGAGTGTGGGCGATGCAAGCAAGGTGTTGTTGGGATGGGAATAAGAATCACAGTTGAAATAATAATTTAAAAAATTTAAATCATCTCGAAAATATCGATCTACTTTAGCAATATTAAGGAATTTTACAAAGGAGAAGAAGGAGAAGATCTACCTCGACTCGCGGTTCGTATGACTGCTCCTATCCCCGTTTTGAGACGCACACGCGCACGTCCTCCAACGTAAGTCCACACCAAGCACCTCGCAACAAAAGGGGCAGCAAACACCAGGGCTCATTGTGGCTCAACGGAGAAGCTTTCTTAATCCCAAAATCCACCAAGGCAAGGTCGGTCCTTCCACTACTAGAAACTTGGTCTTCAGCAACGGCTATCAGCAACGGCCGGTCAAGCCGTTGCTATTTGCAACGGCATTCTTACAGCCGCCCGAGCCGTTGCAGATATTTGTATCTGCAACGGCGTTCTAACGGACACGCGAGCCGTTGCAAATTATTTTAATTATCCGCAACGGCTTTCTGACGGAAAGGCGGGCCGTTGCTAATATTTTAATTATCAGCAACGGCTTTCTAACGGACAAGTGAGCCGTTGCTGATGATAACTTATTAGCAACGACTTTCTAACGGGCGAGTGAGCCGTTGCTGATAAGTTTATATAGGGCACGCAGTCGCACCCGACCCTTCTTCCTCCCGCTGCTGCCGCCGCCGTCTCCTGCTCCCGCCTGTCGTCGCCGCTGCCGACGCCGACGACGCCTCTTCCTCCTCCCGCTGCTGCCGACTTTTTCAGGTATGCCTCGTCGGCCGGCCGTCTCTTCCCGTTGCGGCCGGCGGCGGTCGGCCGATGGCCGCCGCCGGACCTTTTACAGTGGTCGGACAGTGTCTCCGGCCACTGTACGCCGGCGCTGGAGTCCACCTGACTCCGGCGCCGGGAATTTGTAGTATAATAAATATATTTTTAATTGTTTTATAATTGTTAATTAATTGTTAATTAATTATTTAGATTAATTGTTTAATTTGTTAGATTAATTGTTAGGGTTTAGATTAATTTTGGAATTGTCCACTTCGGACGCGCGCCGGAATCGTCCACTTCGGACGTGCGCCGGAATCGTCCACATGGGACGCGCACCGGAATTGTCCACATCGGACGCGCGCCGGAATCGTCCACATCGGACGCGCGCCGGAATCGTCCACTTCAGACGCGCGCCGGAATCGTCCACTTCGGACGCGCGCCAAAATCGTCCACTTCGGACGCGCGCCGAAATCGTCCAATATGGACTCAAACTGTCTCGAAACATTTAGAAAATAATCATGCATCCGACGAGTTCATATGTTTCACGTACGCATCGACGAGTCGGATATGATTTAGCAAAACCTTAGATCCGTTCGGGGATTGTATGTTTGTGCAAAAGAAGTAGATGATCTTTTATACGACGTACAATTCTTGAATTATCCCTGATTGGATAATTTGGGAATATAGTTATTTGTATTGCACTTACGTTTTTATTTTAACTGTTAACTAATTATTCTAAATTTCGGCAACATCTCTCTTGTTCTCCGATACGCGCCCAGATGATATGCGTATTCGGAGAACTGTAGGGAGATGCTGCCGAAATTTAGAATAATTAGTTAACAGTTAAAATAAAAACGTAAGTGCAGTATGAATAACATAAATCCCGAATGGAATAGGACAATCTCACCTAAAGACATTAACCAAAGAAATTGTCATTGATTGACAGAATCATGTCGGCTGATCGAAGTTGGATGTACCGACGTCTTGATCGTGGAGCTTTAACGAATGAGTTTCGATTAGGCGTAACGTACTTCCTAAATTTCGCCTATTTGAATCGGAATTTCGTTAGCATGGGTGATCAAATCCGATGTCCGTGCCACATTTGTTCGAATGGACGATTTTTGGATCGGGAGACTGTCACTCTGCATCTATATACCAAAGGATTTGCACCAAGATATTTTCTATGGACTTGTCACGGGGAGTCACGCGAAGTCGGGACGTCAAGCAATCCTATCGTTCAGACATATGGTGAATCTTCCTCTGCTGGTGCTTCTTCATCCAGTCAATGTAATCCCTATAGAACTATGATACTTGATAGTCTTGGGGGTCAATTCCACCTGAATGATAATGTTGATCGGCCAGTTCTTCAGACATCAGTCCCACCAGATACTACAGCGGTTGATATCACAGAAGTACAAACTGCGGTAGAGATTGAATTACCGAATAAAAAAGCTGCAGAATTTTACGAGATGTTGAAAGCTGCCGATGAACCTTTGTATGAGAATTGTTCTAAATACACTAGGTTTTCAGCAGTGACACAGCTCTTAAACATCAAGGTCGATTGTAATATCAGCGGAGTTGCGTATGATCGGATTGCTGGATTGATTAATGGAATGTTGTCTACTGATAACAAGTTTGAGCCAACTTTTTATAAGACTAAAAAGCTAATGAGAAAATTGGGGCTTGGGTACGAAAAAATACACGCGTGCCAAAATAACTGCATTTTATATTATAAAGAAAATGTGCAGTTGGATAAATGCCTTGTATGTCAGCATCCTCGTTACAAGGAGAAGAAATCGGTCCGACAGAAAAATATCCCGTTTAAGGTGCTTCGGTATTTTCCACTAACACCGAGACTTCAAAGATTATTCATGTCGGAAAAGACAGCCCCCTACATGAGTTGGCATGCAATAAGTAGTGATGATACAGTAATGACTCATCCATCTGACAGTGAAGCATGGAAACATTTGGATACATGTTATCCTTCATTTGCTAGGGATACTAGAAATATCAGATTGGGATTGTGCACAGATGGTTTTAATCCGTTTGGACATTCTGCAACTCCTTATTCAGTTTGGCCAGTGCTGCTGACAGTTTATAATTTGTCACCGTCAATGTGCATGAAAGATGAATTTATTTATCTTTCGATGATTATTCCGGGTCCTAAGGGTCCGCGAAATTTTTTTGACATATTTCTCAGACCCTTGATAGATGAATTGAAAACATTGTGGACTGAGGGAGCTGTCACTTATGATTGTCATCGGAAGCAAAACTTCAATTTAAAGGCCGCGGTCTTGTGGACAATCAATGATTTCCCGGCGTACGGCATGTTGTCGGGTTGGAGCACTCACGACCGACTCTCTTGTTCGTATTGTATGAAACACTCTAAACCAATCAGTCTTCAGAACGGACGAAAAATCTCATTCTTTGATTGTCATCGTCGATTCCTACCGGTTAATCATCAGTATCGAAGGAATCGTAATAAATTTACTAAGGGCAAAGTCGAAAGAGATGGGCCACCACCGATGTTGTCTGGTGAACAAATGTTAGCACGTGTTTCAGCACTTCCAGATATAGTATTTGGTCGCAATGAAAGAGTGTTAGGTTTTGGCCAAACACATAACTGGGTGAAAAAAAGTATCTTTTGGGAATTGCCCTATTGTAGTTCATTATTGATTCGACATAATTTAGATGTCATGCACATTGAAAAAAATGTGTTTGATAATATTTTCAACACTTTGATGGATATTTCCGGAAAAATAAAAGATAATGTCAAAGCCCGACATGATATGAAAATACATTGTAAAAGACCAAAGTTGGAGTTACAAGAGGTCAACGGACGATATCTGAAACCGAAGGCCCCATATGTGTTAAATAAACAACAGATCAAAGATGTTTGTCAATGGGTAAAAGAACTCAGATTACCCGATGGATATGCTTCAAACTTATCTCGATGTGTGAACGTCGATGATTGCAAAATATCAGGGATGAAGAGCCATGATTGTCATGTATTCATGCAGAGATTACTTCCGATCGCATTTCGAGATCTTCTACCTGATAATATTTGGGGTCCGTTGACTGAATAAGTATGTTTTTTAGAAACATCTGTGCAAATGTCCTTCGAGTCGAAGATATGTCAACACTTGAAAATAATATTGTTGAAATCATATGCAAGCTGGAGCAGTTTTTCCCTCCTGCATTTTTTGACTCGATGGAGCATCTACCGATACACTTGGCATACGAGGCACGAGTTGGTGGCCCCGTTCAATATCGGTGGATGTACTTATTTGAAAGATACATGAATCGTCTGAAGAAAAAAGTAAAGAACACCGCAGCTGTTGAAGGATCAATATCTGAATCGTATATCATCCAAGAAATTTCAATATTCTGCTCATTTTACTTTGAATCGACAATACAGACAAGATTTGATCGTCTTCCACGTAACGACGACGGGGGTGTTCGACATTCAGATGGACGTTTAAATATATTTTGTCACTCTGGTCGTGCTTTTGGTTCTCGTCCATCTCAACACTTAAGCGAGGAAGAGTATCATTTGGCACACTTGTATGTATTACTCAATTGTCCAGAGATTGAACAATTCATTGAAATATTTGACATTGAGATGGTGCAAAAATACTCTATTCACAACGATCAAGAATTGGAGAGATTACGGAATCGTGATTTCCCTACTTGGATTCAGACTTACAGCAAAGATCACAGAGCTGAAATAGATGAAAGAATATTTGAGTTTGTTAGTGGACCGTCGCGATTTGTGTCGTGCTATAGCAGATATTTTGTTAACGGGTATAAATTTCACACGGTTGAATATTCATTTACAAAGAAGACGATGAATGCTGGGGTCTGCGTGAAAGGGACAACCTATGTTGAATGTGATATGGATTTTTATGGACTGGTGGAAGAAGTGATAGAGTTGCACTACTTCGGCTTAAAATCAGTGATCCTATTTAGATGTCATTGGTTCGGTACAACAGAAAGGGGCATGAAAGTTCATCCAAAATACAAACTTGTTGAGGTTAATTACAAATCAAAATTGGCAGCAAATGAGCCTTTTATATTGGCATCACAAGCCGAACAAGTATATTACGCGAAGTATCCGGCTCGAAATAAAGATAGAGCAGATTGGCGTGTAGTCTGTAAGACAAAAGGTAGAGGAAAAATTAATCCGATAGTAGGAGAAAATGAGCTGATACCTGATATGACACATGGTTTCTATCAAGAAGATGATCCTCCTGTTGTAGATCGTATTATTCCAATACTCGAGGATGCAGACACAACGTCAATTCAATTAGAAGTTGAATATGCTGATGATGACGATCATGAAATTGAGGAAGCTGGAGATGAAAAAGATGAAGAAGAGGAAGAAGAGGAAGAATTCGAAGACTATTATTCAGGTGATGAGGAATAATTGTAAAGTATATATTTTATTAAATATATCTCTACTATTTATACAATAATCTGATTATATGTCTGTTCGACAAATATGTCTGGTCGTGGTTATCAACGCAGGAGAGCTTCGGAGTCTCCGATCGGTTAGACTCCAGCACTTACTCATGCTGTTGATCCTCTTGTTGCTGATCCTCATGCGGATGATACTGCCGAGGCTAGTACATCCAGACGTAGGCGGCCACGCGGGCCGAACAAGTAGCAGCCTCCACCAGCCACAGAGTCACGTAGATTGATTAGCGTGATTGGGGAGCGGTAATATATCATGAATTATGAATCGTTACAAATTCATTATATCATAATATAATATTAAAATTTATTTTTGTTGTGCAGGTTCGAGCAAGAAGAAGTGTCGAGGAGCATTTCTTCTACTATTCGACGATACATGCACGGGGCATGGCCTACGTGGTCTCACGTGCCTAGCGAGCACGTCGACATGTTATGGCGCGAGTTTGAGGCATGTATTATTATTATTTTTATATGCATTATGATTAATATTGGTACTGATATTATTATTTTGCAGGCTCGCTCTACATGGGCTGAGGACCAAAGGCCCTTTATTTACGCTGCCTGGGAGGCTATTTCCCGGGCAAGGTACAACGGGCAGCTGGGGCAGGCTCGGTCCCAAGCGATGGCCCGAGCTGGGACCACTAACATCGCGGAGACTCGGGGATACGGCCCCGGTTGGATTACTCCGGATATATGGGACCAGCTCGTGGGAATATGGTCGACGGATCGATGGCAGGAGGTTTCTCGGAATGCGGCTAGAAGTCGCATGTCGGGGGAAGCAGCACGTCACACCGGCGGCTCTATTGCATTTGCAGTGCACGCGAACCGTATGGTAAGTATATATTTTAATTATATATTTTATTTGTTACTATGTGTACTAATTAATGTATTTGTTTTGTAAATGTAGACGACGGTGTCGGATGACGGGACTGTCCAGTGACCCTCCCCGATGGCGGTGTTTGAGCGGACTCACCGTCGAGCACATGGGACGGGGGAGTACATCCACAACCGCGCTGCATACATTATGGTAATTATATATTTGTTTAAATTATTCATTATATATTTATAATTTAAGTTTTATGATAAATATTAAACAAAAAATCAAGCTCGAGTAGGAGACCTACAACCAGACGGTGGTGCAGCGCGGGGGTACCCCCGAGGACTTTGACGCAACATCGTGGGTCGAGGCCGCAGGTGGCTGGGACCATGGCCGCGTATATGGCTTTGCAGATAGTGGTCATGTGCGAGCCGTACTAGGGCCACTTGGGGCACCGACCCCTCTGGTCGCTGGTGAGCGGTCGTCCACCTCTAGATCCAGTTATGATCATAGTAGCAGAATAAGGACTCTAGAGGACACGGTCGCGCGTCAGACTGAGATGATGGAGCGCCAGAGTCAGATGATGGCGGATATACAAGCTATGCTACGCAACATGTCAGGTCATCCCGAAGCAGGCATCTCTTCGGCATCATCTAATCCATCGTCCTCGAGTCAGTCCACGCCGGTGTACACTCAAGCACTCCAGATCCCGCCATATGATCCAGGCCATCCTCCATTGTCATCGTGAGATTTTTTTATATTGATTTTGTTAATGAGATATTGAACTTGTTTAATTTATATTGACTTCTTTACTGAGATATTGATACTTCAATTTTGCATTTGAATTGTTTTTATACTATCGTGGATAATTAGCAATATAAATATAATTATTTTGATGTATATCTTGGTGTGTTTGTGATGTGTGAATGAATGTGTGTATGAGAGTATGGGTGTGTGAGTTATGTATCAGATAATGTATCAATGTATCAATGGAAATTTGGAATTTTAAATTTTTTCGTTATCAGGTACACATCATCAGCAACGGCTTTCCCACGGCCATCCATGGGAACGCCGTTGCTAAAAGTGTATCGAAAGCCGTTGCTGATGACCTACAGCAACGGCTTAGTGACGGGATTTTACTAACGGCGTTGCTACGGAGTCAGCGGCCGTTGCTATTAATGTTATCAGCAACGGCTCCGTGTCCGTGGCAAAACCGTTGCTGATAATATTGTTAGCAACGGCCCGAGCGGCCGTTGCCGATCCGTCGCTAAGTTATCAGCAACGCGAGTTTCTGTCACGGCTCTATTGCAACGGCCCGGCCGTTGCTGATGCTCTTCAGCAACGGCTCAACAACGGCATCAGCCGTTGCTGATGCCCATTTTTCTAGTAGTGTTCCACCAAGAACCGGGCACCAAAGAGGGAAGGAGAGAGGATGAGAAAATATCGGAACGAAAGAGAAGATGTAAAGATACCTCACTGTCCTCTTGGACTCCTCCAAGAAGATGAAGATTGCGGCACACTAAAGAAAAAAAGACGGGAGGATCAAGAAGGAGGAGGCCGACCACCAAGGAGAAGAATTAACTTAGGGTTCTTGAAACTCTTCCACACAAGAAGCCCTCTCAAGATTCACACTCTTTTTCTCTCTTAAACTTTCCTTTTCTCTCTATTTTTTCCATCCATGGTTCGGACACCCTTTTCCTCTTTTAAAAGGGGTGGCCACATGAGAGAAAATGGGGCCTTGCCACATGATTTCAATTTTGAACTCACCCCGGATTTCAAAATTAGGGGTTCGCCTCCTAATTAATTTTCATATTTAATAGTTTTATAATTTATTATGAATAAATAAAAAACGATTAAATAGACTATTAATTTATCTACATAAATTAAATGTCTATCAATAATAAGAATGATAATTATCTAAATAAATCAATTCTCTAAACAATAGGAAAGAGGTTTATCTAAATAATATGAATTCCTATGAATTAATA
The DNA here is from genome assembly GCA_034359265.1 of Canna indica. Lineage (NCBI taxonomy): Eukaryota > Viridiplantae > Streptophyta > Magnoliopsida > Zingiberales > Cannaceae > Canna > Canna indica. The sequence continues at coordinate 23,346,048 of CP136892.1, forward strand.
GAATTATGATTTATCATCATAAATCATATATCTATTAATCTTATGATTTATCTCCATAAATCAAATTCCTATTAATTAGTATTTATCTAAATAAATTAATTCCTAATTAATTGATTAGGCTCATGGTTAGAAACTAATTTTTCCACCATGTATTTTTGATTCAAAATCAAATTATATTTAATTCATAATTAAATACAATCTCCGTCAAGTTGTTAATTAAATATTTAATTCATAATTAAATGCAATCCCCGTCAAATGATTAATTAAATATTTAATTCATAATTAAATTTAATCAATCACATAAAATATTATTATATGTCAATCCCTATAATTTAGGGATATCATACAAATCAGGGTTACCGAGGAACTCCTTCATCGCGCATTCATTCATATAGGAAATACCATTCCTATTATATCTGTAAACGAGATCAGTGAACGGTTGCATGCATGTTTGTGCTAGTAGACATATAGTGCCACATTCAGACTCTATCTCATAAATTACGTTATGAGGTTAGCCTGTTGTATGTGACCCATTGGGCCCCACACTAAGCCAGTAATGAGTCGTGCACAACGGAGAGTCGGATCTGATATAACGACTTCTATTCGAGTCTTACGAGCATCCACTAAACCCCTTTATTGTGGTCGTGAGGGACTCCACTCACAAGTCAAGATTAACGTCTAGCAACGTGTAATGACTAGCCGGATAGTGTGAAGCTCAATCTACAGAGATCGAACGCCCTTCGGTGATTAGTTACAATATCCTGAAGTTGTCTAGGGTACTGAAGATGTGTCAAACCCTAATACCAATTCATATGTATTCCACCCGCGAAGATGTCGTCTCAATAATGAAACATCAAAAATATCTTCGTGACTTTCATGTTTACTCTAGTTAGAGATTCCCGAGTCGACACTTACAGAGACACATAGGACATTATCTTCTCTCACTAAGAGTAATTGATTCCATATTGGTTGCTCACCTACGTCCATGAATGCTTCCCCATGCCCAGTAATACCCGACACATGACTCAGAGGGCCACATAGGGATAGAACCAAACCAATGGATAGTCACTCACAAGGTGACCATGACAACCTCAGGTCCAAGAACTGCTTACACCTACTATCATCCGAGGAACATCCTATTGGCACTCATGCAAGGATTCCATTTTGTGTTCCTCATGTAGGTCCGTTCAGTGAACTCATTCCCTAATGAGCACCTGCACTTGTACATTAATGACGGTTCATAGATAATTGTGAGATCAGCTACCCCTTATCGTATAGGGCATGTACTAAGTACACTAGTCTATTCGGAATCATCAATCCCTTAATTGAGATCACTGAAGTGGCACCTCTTTCGTGGTGCTATGGTCCTAAGGGCAGTGATTGCTATTATCTAGCGACCTTCAGGTTCAAGGTGATGGCCCTATACGTTGGTTCCATACCCTAAGGAGAGGAAAGGTTCGATTAAGAGAAGTCATGAGAAGAGTGTTTAACTTAACACATGACTTTTCAGGTAGCTGACAGGGAACAAAAAGATTTCATGTTAAGCGTCTCAAGTTGGTACTTCTTTCAAGGAAGTACCTACTTGTTCCTTGCCCTAATCGGTCCAGGTGGCTCAGCCACCTCCCGCTCCTCCTCCTTGGTGATCCTACGACTAGGAACATTTAAAACATGTGCATTTGAATTCCAAGTCTCGCTGGCATGATCTTATCATGGTCTCAGAATCATTTGCCCGGGTTCATTACAATCTTTATGAGTGAAGATGCTGCATATGATGAAAAAGTTGTCTCATTAAGTTGATTACCCTTGAATAGTCCCTAAACACATTGAAATGTGATTGGCTCAAGTGCACTATTCCTTAAAGGTCCTGCTTTGCTCCGGCCAGAGGGGGGATGAAGAGGCGACTGTTCTGACCTTCTCAAGCAACTAAGGATGGTCGGTTACGTCTTTTCCATGACCGAAGATGTTGCAGTCGGATCAATTCAGACAGTCGGATCAAATCTTCCTATCACCGCCAGACGCCAAAGCAATTTTCGCTGGCGTCTCAGGAAGGGAGGCGTGGTCAGCAATGTCGGCGCCTTAAGGGCGCAGCTCTTCTGCTCAACGAACACTTGCAACCTTGCCTCAAGTGACAGAACGTGGTTGTGCGCCGCTGCAGCCTCTTCATTGCCAACCGACGTCAACGATTTTGTCGATCAGGATGGCCAACGGATATAAGAGGTGGTCGAGGTATGTCGTGGGGCAAGGCATATGGGGGGTGTCGGCTGTAGCACGGGGAGAGGAATTAGGGTATTGGTTGTGAGGAGTTGAGGAGATGGTATATTTATGGTTATTATTTAATTAATTTAGGAATTAGTACACCAGGTTGAACATTGCAACATAACAGTTGCCTCTCCTCTCGTGAGTGTGGGCGATGCAAGCAAGGTGTTGTTGACATGGGAATAAGAAACACAGTGGAAATAACAATTTAAAAATTTTAAACCATCTCGAAATAGCGATCTACTTTAGCAATATTAAGGAATTCCACATAGTAGAAGAAGGAGAAGATCTACCTCAACTCGCGGTTGGTATGGCTGCTACTACCACCGTTTTGAGACGCACACACGCACGTCCTCCAATGTAAGTCCACACAAAGCACCTCGCAACAAAAGGGGCAGCGAACACCGGGGCTCGTTGTGGCTCAACAGAGAAGCTTTCTTAATCCCGAAATCCACCAAGGCAAGGTCGGTCCTTCCACCAAGAACCGGGCACCAAAGAGGGAAGGAGAGAGAATGAGAAAATACCGAAACGAAATAGAAGAGGTAAAGATACCTCACTGTCCTCTTGGACTCCTCCAAGAAGATGAAGATTGCGACACACTAAAGAAAAAAAGATGGGAGGATCAAGAAGGAGGAGGCCGACCACCAAGGAGAAGAATTAACTTAGGGTTCTTGAAACTCTTCCACACAAGAAGCCCTCTCAATATTCACACTCTTTTTCTCTCTTGATCTTTTCTTTTCTCTCTATTTTTTCCATCCATGGTTCGGCCACCCTTTATCTCTTTTAAAGGAGTTGGCCACATGAGTGAAAATGGGGCCTGGCCACATGAATTCAATATTGAACTCACCCCAGATTTCAAAATTAGGGATTTGCCTCCTAATTAATTTCCATATTTAATAGTTTCATAATTTATTCTGAATAAATCAAAAATAATTAAATAAAATATTAATTTATCTACATAAATTAAATGTCTATCAATAATAAGAATGATAATTATCTAAATAAATCAATTCCCTAAACAATAGGAAAGAGGTTTATCTAAATAATATGAATTCCTATGAATTAATTGAATTATGATTTATTGTCATAAATCATATATCTATTAATCTTATGATTTATCTCCATAAATCAAATTCCTATTAATTAGTATTTATCAAAATAAATTAATTCCTAATTAATTGGTTTGGCTCATGGTTAGAAACTAATTTTCCCACCATGTATTTTTGATCCAAAATTAAATTATATTTAATTCATAATTAAATACAATCTCCGTCAAGTTGTTAATTAAATATTTAATTCATAATTAAATACAATCCCCGTCAAGTGGTTAAATAAATATTTAATTCATAATTAAATTTAATCAATCACATAAAATATTATTATGTGTCAATCCCTATAATTTAGGAATATCCTACAAATCAGGGTTACCGAGGAAATCTTTCATCGCGCATTCGTTCATATAGGAAATACCTTTCCTATTATATCTGTAAACGAGATCAGTGAACGAGTTGCATGCATGTTTGTGCTAGTAGACATATAGTGCCAAATTCAGACTCTATCTCATAAAGTACGTTATGAGGTTAGTCTGTTGTATGTTACCCATTGGGCCTCACACTAAGCCAGTAGTGAGTCGTGCACAACGGAGAGTCGGATCTGATATAACGACTTCTATTCGAGTCTTACGAGCATCAACTAAATCCCTTTATTGTGGTCGTGAGGGACTCCACTCACAAGTCAAGATTAACGTCTAGCAACGTGTAATGACTAGCCGGATAGTGTGAGGCTCAATCTACAGAGATCGAACGCTCTTCGGTGATTAGTTACAATGTCCTGAAGTTGTCTTGGGTACTAAATATGTGTCAAACTCTAATACCGATTCATATGTATTCCACCTGCCAAGATGTCGTCTCAATAATGAAACATCAAAAATATCTTCCTGACTTTCATGTCTACTCTAGCTAGAGATTTTCGAGTCGACACTTACAGAGACACATAGGACATTATCTTCTCTCACTTATAAGAGTAACTGATTCCATATTGGTTGCTCACCTACGTCCATGAATGCTTCCCCATGCCCAGTAATACTCGACACATGACTCGGAGGGCCACATAGGGATAGAACCAAACCAATGGATAGTCACTCACAAGGTGACCATGACAACCTCAGGTCCAAGAACTACTTACACCTACTATCATCCGAGGAACATCCTATTGGCATTCATGTAAGGATTTCATTTTGTGTTTCCTCATGTAGGTCCGTTCAATGAACTCATTCCCTAATGAGCACTTGCACTTGTACATTAATGACGGTTCATAGATAATTATGAGATCAACTACCTCTTATCGTATAGTGCATGTACTAAGTACACTAGTCTATTCGGAATCATCAATCCCCTAATTGGTGATCCTACGACTAGGAACATTTAAAACATGTGCATCTGAATTCCAAGTCTAGCTGGCATGATCTCATCATGGTCTCGGAATCATTTGCCCGGGTTCATTACAATCTTTATGAGTGAAGATGCTGCATATGATGAAAAAGTTGTCTCATTAAGTTGATTACCCTTGAATAGTCCCTAAACACATCGAAATGTGATTGGCTCAAGTGCACTATTCCTTAAAGGTCCTGCTTTGCTCCGGCCAGACGGGGGATGAAGAGGCGACTGTTCTGACCTTCTCGAGCAACTAAGGATGGTCGGTTACGTCTTTTCCATGACCGAAGATGTTGCAGTCGGATCAATTCAGACAGTCGGATCAAATCTTCCTACCACCGCCAGACGCCAAATCAATTTTCGCTGGCGTCTCAGGAAGGGAGGCGTGGTCAGCAATGTCGACGCCTTAAGGGCGCAGCTCTTCTGCTCAACGAACACTTGCAACCTTGCTTCAAGTGACAGGACGTGGTTGTGCGCCGCTGCACCCTTTTCATTGCCAACCGACGTCAACGATTTTGTCGATCAGGATGGCCAACAGATATAAGAGGTGGTCGAGGTATATCGTGGGGCAAGGCATATGGGGGGTGTCGGCTGTAGCACGGGGAGAGGAATTAGGGTATTGGTTGTGAGGAGTTGAGGAGATGGTATATTTATGGTTATTATTTAATTAATTTAGGAATTAGTACACCAGGTTGAACACTGCAACATAACAGTTGCCTCTCCTCTCGTGAGTGTGGGCGATGCAAGCAAGGTGTTGTTGAGATGGGAATAAGAAACACAGTGGAAATAACAATTTAAAAATTTTAAACCATCTCGAAATAGCGATCTACTTTAGCAATATTAAGGAATTCCACATAGTAGAAGAAGGAGAAGATCTACCTCAACTCGCGGTTGGTATGGCTGCTCCTACCACCGTTTTGAGACGCACACACGCACGTCCTCCAATGTAAGTCCACACAAAGCACCTCGCAACAAAAGGGGCAGCGAACACCGGGGCTCGTTGTGGCTCAACAGAGAAGCTTTCTTAATGCCGAAATCCACCAAGGAAAGGTCGGTCCTTCCACCAAGAACTGGGCACCAAAGAGGGAAGGAGAGAGAATGAGAAAATACCGGAACGAAATAGAAGAGGTAAAGATACCTCACTGTTCTCTTGGACTCCTCCAAGAAGATGAAGATTGCGACACACTAAAGAAAAAAAGACTGGAGGATCAAGAAGGAGGAGGCCGATCACCAATGAGAAGAATTAACTTAGGGTGTTCTTGAAACTCTTCCACACAAGAAACCCTCTCAAGATTCACACTCTTTTTCTCTCTTGATCTTTTCTTTTCTTTCTATTTTTTCCATCCAGGGTCAGCCACCCTTTACCTCTTTTAAAGGGGGTGGCCACATGAGAGAAATGGGGCCGGGTCACATGAATTCAATTTTAAACTCACCCCGGATTTCAAAATTATGGGTTCGCCTCCTAATTAATTTTCATATTTAATAGTTTTATACTTTATTCTGAATAAATCAAAAACAATTAAATAGAATATTAATTTATCTACATAAATTAAATGTCTATCAATAATAAGAATGATAATTATCTAAATAAACCAATTCCCTAAACAATAGGAACGAGGTTTATCTAAATAATATGAATTCATATTAATTAATAGAATTATGATTTATTGTCATAAATCATATATCTATTAATCTTATGATTTATCTCTGTAAATCAAATTCCTATTAATTAGTATTTATCCAAATAAATTAATTCCTAATTAATTGGTTAGGCTCATGGTTAGAAACTAATTTTCTCACGATGTATTTTTGATTCAAAATTAAAATATATTTAATTCATAATTAAATACAATCTCCGTCAAGTTGTTAATTAAATATTTAATTCACAATTAAATACAATCCCCGTCAAGTGGTTATTAAATATTTAATTCATAATTAAATATTTAATTCATAATTAAATTTAATCAATCACATAAAATATTATTATGTGTCAATCCCTCCAATTTAGGAATGTCCTACAAATCAGGGTTACCGAGGAACTCCTTCATTGCACATTCGTTCATATTGGAAATACCTTTCCTATTATATCTATAAACGAGATCAGTGAACGAGTTGCATGCATGTTTGTGCTAGTAGACATATAGTGTCACATTCAGACTCTATCTCATAAAGTACGTTATGAGGTTAGCCTGTTGTATGTGATCCGTTGGGCCTCACACTAAGCTAGTAGTGAGTCGTGCATAACGGAGAGTCGGATCTGATATAATGACTTATATTCGAGTCTTACGAGCATCCACTAAACCCCTTTATTGTGGTCGTGAGGGACTCCACTCACAAGTCAAGATTAACGTCTAGCAACGTGTAATGACTAGCCGGATAGTGTGAAGCTCAATCTACAGAGATCGAACGCCCTTCGGTGATTAGTTACAATATCCTGAAGTTGTCTAGGGTACTGAAGATGTGTCAAACCCTAATACCAATTCATATGTATTCCACCCGCGAAGATGTCGTCTCAATAATGAAACATCAAAAATATCTTCGTGACTTTCATGTTTACTCTAGTTAGAGATTCCCGAGTCGACACTTACAGAGACACATAGGACATTATCTTCTCTCACTAAGAGTAATTGATTCCATATTGGTTGCTCACCTACGTCCATGAATGCTTCCCCATGCCCAGTAATACCTGACACATGACTCCGAGGGCCACATAGGGATAGAACCAAAGCAATGGATAGTCACTCACAAGGTAACCATGACAACCTCAGGTCCAAGAATTGCTTACACCTACTATCATCTGAGGAATATCCTATTGGCACTCATGTAAGATTCCATTTTGTATTCATCATGTAGGTCCATTCAATGAACTCATTCCCTAATGAGCATCTGCACTTGTACATTAATGACGGTTCATAGATAATTGTGAGATCAACTACCCCTTATCGTATAGGGCATGTACTAAGTACACTAGTCTATTCGGGATCATCAATCCCCTAATTGGTGATCCTACGACTAGGAACATTTAAAACATGTGCATCTGAATTCCAAGTCTCGCTGGCATGATCTCATCATGGTCTCGGAATCATTTGCCCGGGTTCATTACAATCTTTATGAGTGAAGATGACGCATATGATGAAAAAGTTGTCTCATTAAGTTGATTACATTTGAATAGTCCCTAAACACATCGACATATTATTGGCTCAATGGCACTATTCCTCAAAGGTGTTGCTTTGCTCCGGCCAGAGGGGGGATGAAGAGGCGACTATTGACCTTCTCGAGCATCTAAGGATGGTCGATTACGTCTTTTCCATGATCGGAGATGTTGCAGTCGGATTAATGCAGACAGTCGGATTAATGCAGACAGTCGGATCAAATCTTCCTATCACCGCCCGACACAAAACAATTTTCGTAGGCATCTCTGGAAGGGAGGTGTGGTCAGCAGTGTCGGCGCCTTAAGGGCGTAGCTCTTCTGCTCAACGAACCCTTGCAACCTCGCCTCAGGTGACAGGACGTTGTTGTGCGCCGCTGCGGCCTCTTCATTGCCAACCAACGTCAGCATTTTGTCGATCAGGATGGCCAGCGGATATAAGAGGTGGTCGAGGTATGTCGTGGGGTGAGGCATGTGGGGGGTGGTGGCGGTAGCACGGGGAGTTGAGGAGATGGTATATTTATGGTTATTATTTAATTAATTTAGGTTTGGCATTAATTTAATCAAGGTCTAGGTTAATTATTATTTGAATTATTTCACTAACCAACTTATTATGCTGTCTCATTCTATTTAATGTTTGAATTGTTTAACAACGTGTCGGGTTCGAGTTCTTTTTGTCAAAATCCAAATCCATTAAGGCTATAACCCGATCCACTTCACTAGTTTTAGTTAGATCGGCCCATTTAATTGAATTAGAATTGGCCCAATTTCACAATTGGTTCATGCCTATATCAAATGGTTTGTTCTAGTTCTGGTTTAATTGTAGTGGGTCTAGTTCATTGAAATTGGATCAGTTCAGTACTGATTTAGGTCTATTTACATCGGTTCATTAGTTAATCTAGATCGGTTCAATGCAATTTATAAGCGACCCATTAGGTTGCTTGATTGGTTTACTAAAATTAGCATTTGGTTCAACATAATTTCAACCGGTTTAGTAAAATTAGCATTAGGGTCAACCTATCTAATTTAGCGTTGGTTCAGCTCAATTACCATTGGTTCAACATAATTTTTTGCCGCATTATTGTAGTTTGACCAATTTAACTTGAAATTAAATAATGACATATTTTTATTTAATATTTTGAAATATGTTGATTTGAAACAACATCTCGTCAAAACGAGTTCTCTTGTGTAAAATTTGCATGTTTTAGAACATAAAAGATGTCTGCATTTTTAAAATTCATGCGGGTAGTGATCGACCCAAAGGGAGGTACTACTTGGCCAAATTTCTTGTGTGCCTACGATGATAAATACGTGACTATCATAAAATTTTCCATTCGGGCAAGAGTCGGTCCAAAGAAAGGCTTCTTGTTTGACACGATTGATTGTCAGTATTTGATTACTGCATTAAGAGTACCGCTTACAAGTTGATTTTTTGTCCAAAGATAAAATGTCAATGTTGTGCTTGGTATCTTGTAATGGGACCTGTTATTATTTATTTTTCTTTTGCTTTATTAATTTATTTGAGTTGATAATATTATTGTTTTATTTTGTTCTCTATTCAGCTAATATTTCTGCTTCAATCAAATATTACTGTCACATTAAATTCTATCCCTGTGCTGACTAGCATGAATTTTAAAGCCTGAAAAGAGAACATCATGATAGTTCTCGGTTGCATGGATCTAGAGTTGGCACTTCGAACGAAAGAGCCTACTCTTATAGATGAGAGCTCTATTGATGATAAGAGAATATATGAGCACTAGGAAAAATCCAATCGCCTAAATCTTATGATCATGAGGCGTGCAATTCAAAAATGTTTCACAGGTGCTATGTCTGAAGAGACTAATGCAAATTGTTCCTTGTCGCTCTTGAAAAGCACTTTGAGAAAAACGAAAAGATTGAGACAAACATGTTGTTAACAAATTTGGTCTCAATGATGTATAAAGGCAAAAAGGACATAATGGAGTACATTAGGGAGATGTCAAATTTTGCTTCTAAATTAAACACACTGAAGTTAGACCTCTTTGAGGACTTACTGGTGCATTTGGTTCTGATATATCTTCTTACATGATTCAATCATTTTAAAATCAGTTATAACGGCCAGAAAGAGAAGTGGACTATTAATGAGCTCGTCTCTCATTGTGTGCAAGAGAAAGAAAAGACTAAAGCAAGATAAGATTGAAAGTGCTCATTTGGCTATAGCCTCTAAAAATAGGGGCAAGAAAAGACCTAATACTATAGAAGCTGTAGGTGTTCCACAAAAGAAAAAGCAAAAGGATCAGGCTAAGGTTTCTACCTATTTCTTCTACAAGACAAGTGGGCACGTAAAGAAAGATTGTACCAAGTATCACGCTTGGCGTGCTAAGAAAAGTACATTTCTCACTCTGGTTTGTTTTAAAGCCAATTTAACTTTTGTACCTATAGACACTTGGTGGATAGATTATGATGCTTCTACTCACACAAGTGTGTCTATGCAAGGTTGCATGAGCTGTTGAATGCCGAGTGATGCTGAAATATTCATCTATGTGGGCGATGACAAATCAGTTGAAGTTGAAGCTATAGACACATTTAGGTTTTTGCTTAGGATTTGGTGTTATTTAAATTTGAGAGAGACTTTTGTAGTACCGTATTTAGATGGAATTTGATTTATATCCCTGTTTTTGGACAAATATGGTCATTCTTGTTTATTTGGAAATGGAAAGTTTAGTCTTTATCTTAATTCTAATAGGGAAAAGGTATAAAAATGCCCCTAATATTTTCTCACGGGTACTAAAATGCTCATAAGGTTTTTTTTGGATAAAAAATACTCCTGACGTTATGGAATTGGGTATAAAAATGCCCCCATAGGTAAACAACGTTAATGTAGGGATAACGGAGCTGACGTGGATGATGACTAGAACTGATGACGTGGACACGTTGCACGCATGCAGGCGAAGACGTTTTCTCTCAGGTACTAAAATTTCCCTGACGTTTTCTCACGAGTACTAAAATACCTCTAACGTTTTCTCACGGGTACTAAAATACCTCTAACATTTTCTCGCGGGTACTAAAATGCCCCTAACGTTTATTTTGGAGCTAAAATACCCCTGACGTTATTGAAAATGGTATAAAAATGACATCAAGCTAACTTTTGTTAGGTGATACTTAACGGAGATGTCGTGGATACTGATAGAGATGTTGACTTTACACGTGGCGCACATGCAGAGAGCAACTTGTCACGCAACCGTATGGGTGAGCAAAAAAATTAAAAATTCGGTTAATCGAAAAACCGATTTGAAACCGAACCAAAATTTTTGATTAACTGATTTGATGGTTTCAGTTTCGGATTTTATTTTCTAAATATTCAATTTTCGATTTCAATTTCAATTTCAATTTCTTATGTGTCTTTTACATGGCAGTTGCTCTCTGTATGTGCGCCACGTATAAAGTTAACATCTTTGTCAGCATCCACGACATCTCTGTTAATATTGGAGTTTGTGGATGCTCAAGTGTATACACATCCGAATATTGCATGCACTGTATGGATGTTAGACAGATATCTAAGTAATCCTGGAATGGATCACTAGAAAGCAGTCAAACGGGTTATGTGGTATCTACATAGAACAAAGCATTACATGCTTACCTACAAAAAATCAGATCAGCAGGAGATCATTGAGTATTTTTTTATTCTGATTTTGCTGGATGCCTAGCTAGATAGTCGGAGATCCACTTCTGATTATGTTTATCTGCTTGTCGACAGAGCTATTTCTTGAAGGAGTGCTAAACAGACACTCACTACAGCTTCAATTGTGGAAGCAAAGTTCATAACTTGTTATGAGGCATCCAATTTTGGAATATGCATGCGAAACTTTGTCACTTGACTACGCATTGTAGATAGAATTGAAAGATCACTAAAGTTATTTTGTGACAATAAAACATCAATGGTATATTCTAATAACAACATGAACTCTTCGAAATCTAAGTATATCGACATCAAGTTCTTGGTTGTTAAAGAAAAATTCAGAGTGACCATAGAGCTTCCATGATGGCGGATCCGTTTACTAAAAGCTTACCACCCACAATTTTTCATGAGCATGTTGCTCATTTGGGTGTTACATCATGTATTGATATGATAGTTTAGTAGGAGTTTGCTATTTGTTATTGTGTTTTATGGATATTTTTCTGCAGAATAAAGTTTTATTATTTTACACTCTGAATATTTTATTTGACTCAATACAGTAGGATCAGTTGCAAATAGACATGTTTAGATCACATTGCATGTAATTTCTATGTTGTGCACCCATATATGATCTATGTCGTCGAAAATATTAACAATATGATTATTGATGAATTTGGTCACGATAAATGTGACGAAAGTCAATTTGGTTCTTTGTTGGTATGATTGATGGACCAGATTGTTGGAGATGATTGATAATAATAGCGATGAAGAACTCATAAAGTTAGCATGCATAGTCATACGATGATTTGTTTGTTGGACCAAGTGGGAGATTGTTAGATTATTTTAATAATCTCATGTGGCCCAATGCATATCAATAGGCGTGCATCCGTCGCTATCAAAATTAACGATCCAAATCTAAGTGATCTAATTATTTATTTATTTATGGGCCCATGACATCTCAAAATTTATGAAAATTTATTACGCAGATACCATTAGGGGTAATTTCTGATTTTATGATCGGCGAAATTGGAATTACCATTACCAGGTTTTCGCTATAAATAGAGGGGTTATAGTCCCTGGGTCATACACTTGGTTCCTATCTCAGAAGCCCCATTATTTAGAGACGTCATAGAGGTTTTGTGCATTGATTTGGAAGACCGCCCCTGTTTCCCAAATGATTCAGGTATTGTGCGATGGATTCAGGTATACTTCCGCTTGTAGTATATCTTAGCTTAGAGATTTTATTCCTGTTATTGATTTCCGATTTCCATCAAAACTATATCATCCATGTTAGTATCTCAAATGTCATTTCTGTGGGTGACTAATTAGTTGCCTTCGATGATAATAATAAAGAAGGAAATCTTAAAGCTCTCAAACTCCTCCTAGATTGCTTCAAGCTTTCCTCAATCTTAAGGTTAATGGAGACAAAACTTGCCCTATCAACCTTGTGAACAATGTTGTGTCTAGGCATGGACAAGTGACTAAATTCCTGACATGGTAAACTTCTCTTGAAAGGCAGCTAGCTTACCTTGATTAAAGCGTGCTTTCTTCCTAAGCATCCTACATCACTTTAATCCATAAACTTCAGCATGAGTGCCGAAACAAATTGATAAGAGATGGAGGTCACTTTTCTGGTTTGCAGATGCTGCCGGCAATCATAAAGGCAACTGCCTAGTGGGATGGGAACATTTGACTGCAAACAAAAACTAAGGTGGTTTGGAATTTTGGACTTAAAGTCACTTAACTTGGCCAGGCTAGAATCGTGGCTTTGGAAATTAACAAGGGGTGAGGCATGCAATGGTTGGACCTAGTTTAAAATATCATCCTCAATAAGTTGGAGTACCCTCTCTCTAGTTTGGAGCACATCTTCTTACTACAAACAATTTTAGAGATCAACATATTTATGATGTTGGAGAAGGAAATAGGATTAGACTACGGATGGAACCTTTGTCATCGAGATGCATGGTATCTTGGTTGTAATACCCGTGTTTTTAATTATTGATTTTGGTGTTACAGGGGGAAGCCTGGGATGCGTGCCGGAGCGAGTCGAGTGAATCGCCAGAGAACACGATAGGAGGTACGATTATTGTGCGTGAAAATTTACTTTAATTAGTTAGGAAATACAAATTTTGGTTTCAGTCAAGTCCAGAGGTCACTTTGGATGCGGTTTGATTGAGTCCTTAAGTGGCTTAAGTTAGGGGTATTTGGGTCATTTCAGCCTTAAGTGAATATTAAAAATATATATAGGGGGGGGACATGGAAACCAAGGAGGATCGAAGGTTCATCGTGAGGATTTGTCGTCGCACTCGATTGTTGGAATTTTCTTCTCAAGGGTTTTGATTTGGGGTGAGTGGCTTGCCACCATAAGGTTGGCCAGATCTTGTCTTGTGAAGATTCATTTATGAAATTTCAGAGATTTCGTTTCCGATGAATGTTGTTTTCGTAATTTGAGTTGTGAGTTGGAGGGTGTGCCTCCCTTTTGTTGTTTGGCTCGTTAGGGCAGAATCAGGTTTGATTTGGGGTCTCTTTCATGCCCTGTTGATGGCTAGAATTTTGATAATCGATTGAATCGGTTTCACACGAGATTTTCGATGTGGTTGTTCTGATTGTTTGATGAATTCTACAGAAATTTCGAGGTGACTTTTTGGGCTCGTATGACCGAAGTTTTAGGGTAGAAACATGTTGGTTCTTTCTGATTTTTAGGTGCTTTAAACTTGCTTTTGACTGAGATGGTTAATGGCCGAATTCAAGTAGTAATCATGTTGAAAATTTCAATTCTACATGTGTTGCTATTGCTGGAATTTGGTGGTGTTTATGGGTAAAAAGGTGTTGTTTTCTTTCAGTTTATCATATGGTTATTTGAGCTAGATGTAAGTTTAAATTTCTAGTTAAATTTGTGTTGAAATATGCGGCTAAAGGTAGGAGCTGCCATGACTAAATTTTGGACAGCCCTATGGTTGAAATTTTTTGATTTGGGGGTAGAACCATGCACTCTAGACTTGTGTTGGATGTAGGCTGAGAATGGTAGGTTTTGCCACGGCTTGTAGGCGGGAATGTACCATCTTAGGGGCTGCCGTCCGGCCTTGGTTGGGCATGGTTTGGGTTGTCCGCCAAGTGCTTGATGAAATGCTCCAATGAGACGAGTGTGCTGAAATTTCATGGTTGTTGCTTTTGATGAACTTGTCGAATCTGAAAATTATTGTGTTTAATGTGATGGGGTGTGGTGTGTGGCCGACTGATTTGTGTCCGAGCAAGGGGCAAGTTATGGGGTGTATCTAGGTGCACTCGGGGTGTTCGACAAAATGTCACACCCACACGAGTTGGGTTAATTGTGAGTATGCACGTCTGATTTTTTATGTTGATGATACTGCTATTGTGATGTGATTGATGGTTGAGTCGGGAAGCGCGTTAAGAGGTTAAGCTAACACCCGACCTGGTGTATATGGCCTTTGGGCTAAGAAGCTTGTCAGAGAGTCATACTGACGATCGACCCTAAGTGGTATTAGTTGGAGGGAAATTCCCAACTAGATTTGGGCGACGAGGTTAGAGGGTCATCCTAGCTCATGAGGTTCGAGACGAGAAGCTCGCTAGAGAGCCATCCTAGCGACCGACCCATATATTGTATGCTTAATATGATATGATTGATTGCTTCACGCTTATTATGTTGTCTATGGATACTAGCTTGGTTTACAATTATATTTATATTATGTTTTGCTTAGCGGGTGCTCGCTACGAGTCCTCACTGAGTGATGTGAACTCATGCCTCTCCTTTATATGTTTGTAGGATCTGATCAGTAGAGATATGCAAGTACTTGAGTGGAGGTGCAAGCTCACCGAACCATCCCCGTGTCGTAGTTGTAGGGGAGTCGAGATGTCTTGTAGTGGCATATTATTCATGAACTCCATGGGAGTTGTTTGTTTATCATTATGTTGTCATGGTGCTCATACAATTGACATGTTTGTTATAGTATATAAAAATGCATCTCTTCATTGTATTATGCATGATGTTGTAAGGCTTTAGGTACGGGATTTTATTTTCGGTCTGTTCGTGATTCAGAGTTTGGGGCGTGACATTGGCACACAAGCATGGGGAACTATTTTAGCTTGCAAATTATTTGTACTTATTGATTGCAAATGCTAGAACTAAAGATGACACGGGTGTCTTCATCGAATGGAACATACTGTTAGAAATTTTGTTAACACTAACTTCATGTATACCTTGTATGATTTGATTTGCATCACAAATTTGTCGGGAAAAGATAAAATTATTTGGAAATAGGATGCTAATGACAAGTACACCACGCGCGATCTCTTTACATACTATTTAACTATAGGTGAATTTGCAATAACAAGGACAAGTGCATTTGGGATCCAAAGATTCCACCTAATGTATCTACTTTTGAATGGATAGCATCTAAATCAGACTTCAAACTAAGGACGGGCAAGAGTATCAATCATGGTTGATAAAAACTGCACCAGCACATCTTTCGTTCTTGCAACTTCGTTGCTTCTGATTGGGTTGATTAGACTAACAAATAGCGAACATTTATCCCTCCAATTCCAGCCTTGGGACACGTGTCCTATTAGCATGTTCATGGATGCAAAGAAGACCCTTTACGCTAGGTTGATGCTATGGAAGTTTATGATAAGGCAGGAGCAAAATTTACGGTGTTTTGAATAGAAGCTCCAGCACTTTATCTGTGAATTTGGCTACATTATTTTTTTCATGATACTTGAATTCTATCTTATATAGAATCGATTTTTAAATTTTAGAATCGAACCTTATCATCAATGGCGGAGCTAGAAATCAAATTGGAGGGGGACATACTCTCAAATGTCATATAGTCTTTTTGAGCTACGATTCTCTTCTTCAACTTCCGCATTTACTTCTTTGTTAGCCGAAGACGATGATCCACCTCCGGGCATATTTTTTTTAAAAAAAATAATTCTCCGTATCTAATAAATAAAAATTAATTGGAATCAAGCAATCAAGCAATTAAATAACAATCAAGCAGTTAAATATAATTAAAATCAAATTAAATAGTGTAATCAAACTAAAATTAAGCAATTAAATCAAGCAATGGAATTAAATCAAAAAATTACTGGGATCAAAAAATGAAATTAAAAAAATCAAAAAATGGAACTAATCAAACATCAATATAAAAATTTACTGGAATAAAAAATGAAATCAAATAGTGAAATCAATGGTATTAATCAAACAATGAAATCAAAAAAAATCTAAAATTATCAAGATGCGGGAGACGCCGACTCCGGACTCCAGACCCTGAACTGGGCGGACGCGGACGCCAGACGCTGGAGATCGGGAGACGCAGTCACGCAGGAGTGTGCAGTCGTGCAAGAGTTGACGCCGACGATGGATGAGTGGGCGAACGCCGGGACGCAGGACAGGCAGCTGCCAGGAGATTGTCGAGTAGAGGGAAGGAGCACGCCGCCACACCGGAATGATCGCTTGCCGCCTAGTGTGGCCGGAGCACGCGGCTGAGCTATGGTGTCGGGAGAGTAAGAGCGACAGATTGGTGGAGGTTGGAAGTCGGAGGTCGGTGCAGCAAAGAGGGAGAGGGGATTAGGTATCGGGAGGGGAATAGATTAATTTCGGGATAGAAGGGTAATTTTTAAAATGGAGGACGGCAAAATCGTAAAAAAGATGTATATAAGAGAATTTTTTTTGAATGGGGGGTAGTTGCCCCCATCTCGACACTGTGGCTCCGCCCTTGCTTATCATGTTGGAATCTGGAACTGAACCCTACCCGAAATCACATGTTTCGATTCCGAGTACCTTATTGCAAGCTGTTCATTAACATATTCCAAAACATGTTCTAAAATAGGTCAAAATAAGTTCCAAAACATATTCTAGTACAGATTCCAAAATATGTTCGGGGTATCGGTTTCGATTTCGATTACCGATGTGTTGGACCCGAAACCAGAACCGGTTTTAATCAGTTCCTTAATTTTTACCCCGGATCCTATCCGAATTTAATTCGAGTCTACCCGAAACCTATCCGATCGGGCAAATTTCAACCGGTTTCAGGTCTACCCGGTACCCATGCACACTCCTATAAGTTGCCTCTCTCTTCCTACTCTATGAGAAGCATGTTTAGCTGATTAGTTGGCTTTGGTCCTCTAGCCTGTAGTTGTATCTCTAAATTTTACCTCCTATTTTGTCTAGATTTTTTTCCTTTTTTTTTTCGTCCAGTCAACCTTCACTTGTATTTCTCGTACCTGTTAATAAATTCAAGTATTCCTCATTTCAAAAGAAAAAACTTGGTTTGTAGTTTTATAATCATATATTATACTTTCAATTAATCTTTTATACACTTCTACCTTTTATTTAACACAAACTAAGCTAAAAGTTAGTTGTTGATCTCTTACATCGGTAATATCACTATGAACTTGATTAGTACTATTGGGCCCGATCGAATTAGACCCACAAGTGCCCCATAACCCAAATCAAGCCGAGACCAAACGGCTCTGCCTAGAGGCTCCACCCGACCATACTCCTAAATTGGATTCGAACCAGACCGAATGACTCCGCCCGAGGGCTCTATCCGATCATACAAGGACATTCACGTCCTTTATTATCGTGATGGATACACCATTATAGGTCCGATCTTTAGTATCAACCTTGACTCATTATGAGCAATATCATTGCGAGAATGTCAGACAACGTCATCATCTCCACCTACAATAAATAGACACGATATGTCTCAAGTAATCTAAATTCCATTTCATTCTCCCCACCGTTGAAGTTGCACTTGACCATGAGAGACATCAAGTCGAACCGAACTACTCCGATCCTCAAGCACGAACACACTAGTTTATGAGTGTCCAACATTTTACTTTAAAATACAACATAACATAAAGGAAGATCATCTGATGACAACTATAGGCATCATGTTGTTTTATGACTAGTTTGGTTGACATCAAGTTATGTGGAAAAATATAATTTCCCATTAAGTAGATTTTTTTTTCTCTTTTTTTGATTGATAAAAAGTGGATACAAATGAAAGATATATTAGTTATTTGAAGTGTACTTTCTGAAAAAGTAAATAATTGAATCGAACAAGATGTAAGAAAATATTTATCCATCCCCAAGGTACGTTGCACTGTGTGCCTTTAATTTAAAAGTACCACAATATTCTATTATATCAATATGATATTATTGTAATAATTATAATAGAGAACAAAAAAAAAAAATAGAGAACAGGTTAATCAGTACTTATTAAGAAATAAATAGTGGAACCAAACAAATGGTAAGGTTAATTTATGAAAAGTTACAATTCCCTTACTATCAAACAAATATGTATCTAATATTTCCTTTGAAGTTCATATAAGAAGTTAATTCATGAGAAATATAACTTCATAATAACCAAGCAAGCTCTTGATCTTATTACACAATAAAACAATTAGGTAGGGAGTGAGAAGCAAAAGCCTTCTTGAACTTGACAAGTATTAAAATGATACTCTCAGTGAGCTAGATGGATGACAGGCTGCTCTTTGTATAACCCATTAAAATTGATGTTGAAGTTCATGGCTGGTGTGTATTAAAGGTACTGGTAGGACTTGATAAACCACATATACTTCGACATCAAATTGAAAGTAAATATAAAGAAATACAATATATTAGCCAGTTTCAAATATCGAGATAAACAAAGATAAAACTAATGCAGAACACCTTTGTCAACTAACACACTGTAGTTGCTATACTCTGAATCAGAACAAGGGTTTCTTTCCTTGTAGCATCCCCATCAACTGATCAAAAACATGAGACCCATTGTCTCGAAGTCCAGAATGCATATATTCATTTGTCACCCAAAGCCTGATCCCTGCAATTTGAGAAGCTGTCTCCACCGCAAGTTT
The DNA here is from genome assembly GCA_034359265.1 of Canna indica. Lineage (NCBI taxonomy): Eukaryota > Viridiplantae > Streptophyta > Magnoliopsida > Zingiberales > Cannaceae > Canna > Canna indica. Next base: position 23,365,417 of record CP136892.1, read on the forward strand.
GAAGTTCACATACATGTCTTCATAATAAACGGCAGCAGCAACAGGAACCTGCATGAGGCTACCCTTGGGTTATACTTGCATGACTTGATGTTAACAACTGGAACTATGAAAGGATCACTAGGGGAAATTAACAATTTTATTCGTATTCATTGTTCATTATGTGATTCCCCCTTGTTATCTTAAATCTTGTGTGGATGTGGTTAACCATGACTACATCCACCGTGCTAGGTATTACCAGAGGCAGAGGTCTCGAATTGAGGTTGAAAACTCACAATAAGGGTAAGATAACTTTTGGAGTCCGCCCATATTATTCTTGAAGACACACTTAAAGCAACGAGTACGATAACAGCACAAATGAAATGACGGACAGACATGGATCATGTTGATATAATGTGTATATGCATACTTGAATCTGTGTGCAAAGTATGCATGTAATTGTGCTCATGTGGTGGCATTTCTTGTGTAAATGATTTAGGTCGGGTCAAGTTTCCTCCTCAACCCAACATTTCTTGGTATGGACAAAGAAGCTCCAAAACAATGTCAGGGAAACAAACTAACTTGGCTCAGTTGGTTTTTAAGTTTTTTGAATTGGGACCCATCAAGTCAAGTTGGGATTTCATTTTTGTTTTTAAATATTTTTTTAAAAATTCATGATTTTATTTTTACATCAACATCAAAAGCAAGTTGAGAGGGTCTTTTTAGATTTATATAATTTAGGGGGTCTTTTTGAGTCAAGAACCAACTTGACTCAAAAATTTAAAATTTTCATTTGGGTTGGATCAAGTTAAAGATAAACAGTCTTTTTGCACACAACTACTATGCATAGGGGTCAACTGGGGTCAAGTTTTGACCCAAATCCCAGCAAAAATTTCGTTACATTTTACAAACTTGAACCTGTGGCCCTTCCTGATTTCAAAAATTCAGGCTTCAGGTTTGGGCAATGTTAAGTGAAAAAACAGGAAAAAAGATTTAGGAAGTGAAAAAAAGAAGTGGTGTTTTATAGTTGGATAGGAATCCATCACCTCCCACAAATTACATAGAGATTAGAGACACTACCAATAAAGCAAAAAAGTAGATGTAGATTATTAAGATAATTTATATTCTCAGGTTGGATTTGTTGGTTTTATGACAAAAATCTGTACCTAACCTGATAATCATTTAAAAAATATTTAAAACACATCCAAAACTCAAACTTTTAGTTTGGGTCTATGTCAAGTTAGGTTGGTTTATGATTCCAGCGGGTTTTTTTTTTCCAACCCTATTATGCATGTGAAGTGCATGCATATATGTGTCAACTGTTCTAGTTCTTTGCTAAGATGCCAACCTATTGAAAATTAGTATCACATACAAATTTCCCCATGTCAATATAACAAAAAGAATTTTACTGAACTAAATGACTAATCTTCCAATCACGAAAAATATGAGATGAGGAAAATTCAGTAAGTAACCTACATTAGTAGCATGTTAGAGAATCATACCTTATTTTTGTTTAGTCTGCTAATGTCATACAATGGAGGCCAATCTTCCTTCTCAGCCAACAAATGGGCAGCTTCTTTAAGATGTCGTAAAGCATGGATTTCGTCAAACATCCACGGAAATATCATCTACATGAAGAAATAAAAAAAATGTATTACAATTTAGAAAGGATCCATATGACAAATAAATTATTGGGGGTAGTCAATTCCTCAAACCAATGGGAATGAATCCCATTGAGAAGAACATATTTCTTTCATAAAAATAGAATTTCCATATTTTATCTACTAAAGCAACTTGTTCTAAGCCATTAACCGGATCTGAGTTGATTGCCATCTCTTCTAACAAATTTCCTGATCCATTTTCCATTACATGTTTATCAGGGACAAGTGAAGAAGGGTAATCCTTAATGTGTAACCTTTTCCTTACATAGCACAGATGTTGTTTCTAATTATCAGGAACAAAACCTAAATCCAAAAAATGCGTTCTTGACTCTAGTAAGTAAGACCCTCTTGAAAGAAATAGTGCCCTTGAGCCAATCACATGTTGATGTGTAGGGAACTATTTTTTGGTTAATGAATAATATGAGGCAACTTTTCATCATATGCTGCATCTATATTTGTATATATTAGATTGTGATGAACCCCATGAACCCGGGGAATTGATTCCAAGGTCATAATGAGATCATGCCAGTGAGACCTGAAATCTAGATGCCCCTGTTCTAAATGTTCCCAGTCGTAGGATCACAAATTAGGGGATTGATGATTCCGGATAGACTGGTGCACTTGGTACATGCCTTACACGACAATGAGTAGCTGATCTCACAATTACCTATGAGTCGTCATTAATGTACAAGTGCAGGTGCTTATTAGGGAGTGAGTTCACTGAACGGACCTACACGAGGAACACAGAATGGAATCCTTACACGAGTGTCAATAGGATGTTCCTCGGGTGATAGTAGGTGCAAGCAGTCCTTGGACCTGATGTTGTCATGGTTACGTTGTGAGTGACAACCCATTGCTTTGGTTTTATCCCTACGTGGCCCTAGCGTCATGTGCCGGGTATTACTGGGCATGGGGAAGCATTCATGAAGGTAGGTGAGCAACCAACATGGAATCGGTTATTCCTAATGAGAGGAGATAATGTCCTGTGTCCCTGCAAGTGTCGACTCGGGAATCTCTAGCCATAGTAGACATGAAAGTTAGGAAGATGTTTCTGACGTTTCATTATTGAGACGACATCTTGGCGGGTGGAATACATATGAATCGGTATTAGGGTTTGATACTTCTTCCGTACCCTAGCCGACTTCGGGACGTTGTAACTGAGGCACTTAGTTGCACGGTAACTAATCGCCAAAGGGCGTTCGACCCCCTTTAGATTGAATCTCACACTATCCGGATAGTTATGACACGTTACTAGATGTCAATCTTGACTTGTGAGTGGAGTCTCTCACGACCACACTAAAGGGGTTTTAGTGGTGGCTTGTAAGATTAGAATAGAAGTCGTTCTATCGGATCCGACTCTCCATTATGCACAACTCATTGTTGGCTTAGTGTGGGGCCCAATGGGTCACACACAACAGGCTAACCTCGTAACGGACCTTATGAGATAAAGTCTGTATGCGGCCCTATATGTCTACTAGTATGGACATGCTGCAACTCGATTACGGATCTTGTTTACAGACATGATAGGAAAGATGTTTCCTATAGGAACGAATACGCGAAGGAGTTCCTCGGTAACCCTAATTTGTAGGGCATCCCTAAATTGTAGGGATTGGCATATGATAAATCCTAATCAATAAGAATTTAATTTATAGAGATAAATTAAAGTTTATATTTAGTTGAATTTAATTAATTTCGAATTAATTATAAATTCATTAAATATAAATTATTGTTTTTGTGCAACCTATGCCCCTCATAAATAGATGGCCTAACCTCCTTCAAGTGGGTTAAGCAAATTGGTTAATGATCTTGGATAAGAGCAAACGTTTGGTTCTTGAGAGGCTTCTTGAATAGAGAAGCTCCAAGAACTCCTCCTCATCTCCTTGAAGGGCCGGCCATCAAAAGCTTCCTTCCCCGATTTTGTGAAGCTGATTGAAGGTCTCTTCCGCTTGGGTGTGTCATCTACTTCATCTTCTTGGAGGAGTCCAAGAAGGACAACGAGATATTCCTACGTCTTCCTCCTCATTCCGTGGTTTTCTCATCCCCTCTTCCTCCCTTTTGGTGCTCGGTTCTTGGTGGAAGGGTCGACTTCACCTTGGTGCGTTTCGGGGTTGAGATTGCCTCTCCGTTGAGCCACAACGAGTCTCCGTGTTCGCTGCCCCCTTGTTGTGAGGCGCTTGGTGTGGACTTTCCTTAGAGGAAGTGCGAGTGTGCGTCTTGAAACGGGGATAGGAGCAGCCATACAAACCGTAGTATAAGGTAAATCTTCTCCTACTTGTTGATTGAATTCCTTAAAGATTGCTAAAGTTGATCGTTCATCGTTGGTTTACGGATGTTTTGAATTTTTTACTAACCTCTCCAGTAAAATATACAAGGCGACCTTCTTTGGCAGCTTTGATCGGATCAAATATGCTGTCATATTCACCCCTAATTTTATGAGCGGACCATTTTGAAGGGGCCCCCTGCATCAAAAGAAAAATATAAAGAACAAATTATACAAACATGCATTTAAGTAATAAAATCTGATAGAGGTAGAATGTTTTAGTTAGAGAGCACTTGGATACCTGACAGTATATAGATTCATGCAAGATAGCAAAGAGTGGGTTTGTATCAAACTTTATCGAGCTTTCAAACTGCCAGAAAAATATGAAGTCAATTATTCCAAATTCAAGAGTGTCCTTAAATTTTGCAGTGGAAAATTTAATAGAGCAAAAACATACAACATGAGACATGAGAAGATGATCAATACACCATGAAGAGTACAAAAAAACGCTTTTCTCTATAGCTTCCATTAAACATTCATGTATCAAAAAGAATAGTTTCTTGGGAAAGAGTGCATGTGATCAAATAGATTCTACACAATAAAATAAAGAAAATGTAAGATAATGGGCAAAGAATGATATTCACCGCCTCCAAAAAATAATGACTTATTTGCTTCCCTGCACCTGGAACTAGTTCAGGATCCCAAACCCTTTCAAACCTGCAATAAAACTATTTTAAGTGAATGTTGTAACTTCTAAATGCTAAGATGTAGAAATATTAAGGCTTATACTCATTCCATACATGTAATGTAGACGTTCAAAACCACCACTGGAGCCCAAACCTGAGAGTCCAACAATTTGCAATCCCTTTGGAGTTAAAATACCTCCAGATGGAGTGGGCACCTATCCAGACAGAAAAAAAATTATGAGCTATGTTTAAAGAATTGTTGAACAGTCAAAAAAGAGTAAAACTTCAATTAAAATACCTACCCCTCCACCTTCAGCTTTGGCCAGATAATTTACAAGATCACAAACAATTTTAATATCCTGAGGAAATCGCTTATAGTACTTCTCATTTTGATTTGCAACCTGTTTAAAGCTGGCTCTGTAAACAGCATCTGCAGTGCAACCTTTCGCAATTGGGGGAATCCCACCAGTTAAAAGAACAGACTTCAATCCTTCTGGTGCAAAACTCAAATAGGTAACTGCACAAAAGCCACCATAGCTCTGCATCAAAAAAGAAAAAGAATAGGTGGAGTAAATTATTCAAACACAATGAAACCGAGAGACATAAAAAAATGCATCACAGCATCAGAGTGTCCATTTGACATACAAATCTTTGGAAGTTGCAGAATTCCATAGATAATATGCATGATAAATTACTAAAATGTACTAGACTTAAACATGATCTAAGGTTCCATAGAACCCATATTTTTAATAAACATGACAATGAAAAGGAAATTGTTTGGGGGGCTAACAAATCCACTCAACGTGAAACATCCAATTGCTTTGGAAAATTATTATCATTGAAAGTTTAACTTTGCACAACCATTTAAAGATAAGATTTATATCAGGAATTACAAAAGAACTGGAAGTATCATTCCTTTTATGTCAGGGTGTCTATATACTCATCAAAAGGATTCTTGATTCTGATCTTTTGTTGTGAAATAAAAATAATTCTTGAGTACTTAGAACTAATATATAGAAAGGAAGGAATGAATTTCTAATTTTCAATAACCTCCAGACTATAAAGTACTCTCTCTAGTAAGAGTAGGAATTCCTATTTGACCAATACTAAGTTTTCATTACAGCAAGCTTTTGTTGATTGTTTATTGATTGAGGTAGTAAGTTAAATAAAATTGATGAATTGGAATGTTTTTTGAGAATGAACTTTGACAAGGAATGCAAAGAAAGATGAACTAGAAATTTTGCTAAAACCTAAAAATATATTTTTGTTCCATAAACATGAAGTTGGCTTAGATATCAATATAGTAGATCACACATCTATGCATGTATGCTGCTACAAATGACATAAACCATCCAGAAAGACCAAATGTACTGTCTTAACAAGTATACAGCGGAATTATTTAAATCTTAGCCATTCAGTTATGCTAGTGAAGTGACTGGGTGGTATTTCCTAATGTGTAGAAACATCTGCATTTGGACAAAATCTGAACTTTGTTCGACTCAAATAGATATAAACCTAAACCTAAAACAACTCAATCTAACCTCGAGTATAATTCAAACCCTAATCTCTGACTTCTGGCTAGACTCAAAATCTGACTCTATCACTGTGGCATAGTGGCACAAAGCCATGGTATCTCAGATATTGCAGAAAAAATATTAATTTCCTGTATAGTGGATTTTTATTATAAATCATGAAATAAAAGTGTTTCAAGACATAATAATAACATTAACTGAAACTATATTTTCTTTCTCCTAAAAACTAATAGAATATCAGTTCTTTTGATAAACACAATATAAGTTTTGCTATTAAGAATTAATCATCTGTGTGAGAATTTACTTGTCCTAACACTGTCCAAGTTCCAGAATCTGGTACAAGACATGTGCGAATAAATTCAGCATCTTTTACTATATTATCTGCTCGAAAATGCTGCAGATACTCAGCCATCTTTGCTGCATCCTTGAATTGAGAAAGAGATGAACCTACTAAGGGAGTTGATAAACCTGTCCCTCGCTGATAACCAAAGACATAATCTGAGTAATGTGAATAGAAACAGTGAAACTTCAGAAGAATGGAATTTTCAGGAAATCATAGGTCATACCTGATCAAGCAAAATAACTCGGTATTCTTCACATGCTCTCTTCAACCACCCACTAGCTTCAGTTGGTCGAGGGCTTTCAAATCCAGGTCCACCTTGTAGGTATAATAAGTAAGACAATTGCTGTTCTTCCTTCCCAGCTGAAAGATAAATGAATACATTAGTCCAGACAGAGAAAACATATTTTTCACAAAAAACAGAACATTTCAAGAAATACTACTTATTAATCTGCCACAAGAAACTCAGATATTTGCACAGATAATAAATGTCTTTTCTTGCCTGATCTTATGAGTTGAGTTACCGTGCTAACAATTAACAAGGTGTTTTGAGGACAATCCTAGTAGTGGCTGCACAACAGCGAATAAAATTGGCTTGGTTCAAAATTCCATAAAATTTACTTTGCAAAGCGACTGGTTCTTGCATTATATCCAACTCCTAGTCCACCTTTGTGTCAGGTAATTAGCAATTAAAATAGTCTACTAATCTCTGCTAATGTGTACGTATATGGAGAGAAAGAAGATGGAAAAGGGCTATCTTTACATGGAATCGCAACGTACAAGAGCAATTCATCAAACACCTATCTAGCACAGTAGAGACTTATCGAGCTTAGATTCTTTCAGGCCACCTGCCACGTACTAAAGCAATTCAGCAAACACCTATTTAGCACGGGAGAGCATCTATCAAGGATTCAGGGACACGTTACCGGCGACGACCTCGCGGGCGAAGACGGTGATGGTAGCGCCGGCTGAGTCGGAGTAATCAAGGGGAACGGTGAATCGGTGATCGCAGAGGCTGAGATCCGGCACGGAGTACCAATGTCCGGCGGCGTGCTTGTCCAAAAGAGCGGAAAAGGTGGCCATGCCCGATGACCGTATCCGAGTTGGCGAGAGGCGGCGGCCGAGGGCGCGGTGAGGCAGGAGTGACAAATAAGATGGAGGCTTCGGCGGAGCTGCGGAGAAGAGGTAGAAGAGGAGGTGAGCCGTCCCACCCGAAGCCACCGCGCGCATCGCTAATAAAATGCCTGGGTCGAGGAGCGGGCAAGCGATTGGCCACCGCATTTTCGTAAAAAAAAAACTTATATGGGCAGCTGCCATGTAAGTTTCTATGAACTGAGTGGATATAGGCTTCAAGCGATCGAAGATGAATAAAAAGGGATTCATATTCATTCTCTTTTTATTCATATTCAGTCGCTGGACATATTTATTCTCTTTCTATTCATATTCAATCGCTTAAAGCTCATATTCATTCGTTCATAAATTTTCTATGGGCAACCTGCCCATAGAAGTTGCACTCCCAAAATGCGGCAGGTGCAACATGTAGTTGCCCAATAAAACTTTTTAGTGGCAATCTTCCTGAGCTTCTGGTACGCGATATTCGATCGATTGTTGATAATTTTATTCTAAAATTACTTAGACTTCACGCGTTACTTATTTGGTATCTCAATATCGATTATCTTGATAATTTAAATTATCATCAAATTAATAATTCAGATCGCTCAATAAAAAAATATCTATATAAATTATTTTTGAAATAGTAATCTTAAATTAATTTTTAAGATAAAATTATCCTTCTTAAATTCTAATTTTTTTATAAAATTTTTTTTGATGCTTTCCTATGACATAATATTATAATAATATTATATTATATTATATTATATTATATTATAATAATATTATATTATATTATATTATATTATATTATATTATATTAATATTATATTATATTATATTATATTATATTATATTATATTATATTATATCATGTTATATAATATAATATATTATATCATGTTATATAATATAATATGTTATATTATATTATATAATATGATTAATTATAATATTATAATATATTTGTGAAAATGATATTTTCGGAAAGTATATCTCATTCTTTGGTAATGTATTTATTATACCAAATATGTCTACGTCAATTCTAGCAATCTTATCATAACATTACTTGTGCATATCAAATATTATATTCTACATTACTGACAATCTTTTTAGTGACAATCTATTTGAAATGTAATCTAGATTGCTTGATAATCTGAAAAGTAATGCATGAAACGTCATCTAAGTGTATATTGGATGATTAAATCTCAGGCTACGATCAATCTCTAATATTAAATATAAGTAAAATAGCATAGCAAAGAAGAGTGAATAATGTGTCTTAAAAATTAAAATTTAATATATTATATTATATTATATTATATTATATTATATTATATTATATTATATTATAAAGTAAATATATAAAAAATACGAATTTTAAATATTTTCTTATTTTTAATATAAACTTTTTTCGTTAGCAAGAAAATATACGAATAATCGTTCAGTTATCTCGTTTAGTACGCTCCGTCATTTTTGACGAATTTTGATGATGTGGGACATTAACGAGGACGAATTTTTATAAAATTTTTTTGATGTTTTCCTATGACATAATATTATAATAATATTATATTATATTATATTATATTATATTAATATTATATTATATTATATTATATTAATATTATATTATATTATATTATATCATGTTATATAATATAATATATTATATCATGTTATATAATATAATATGTTATATTATATTATATAATATGATTAATTATAATATTATAATATATTTGTGAAAATGATATTTTCGAAAAGTATATCTCATTGTTTGGTAATGTATTTATTATACCAAATATGTCTACGTCAATTCTAGCAATCTTATCATAATATTACTTGTGCATACCAAATATTATATTCTACATTACTGGCAATCTTTTTAGTGACAATCTATCTGAAATGTAATCTAGATTGCTTGATAATCTGAAAAGTAATGCATCAAACGTCATCTAAGTGTATATTGGATGATTAAATCTCAGGCTACGATCAATCTCTAATATTAAATATAAGTAAAATAACATAGCAAAGAAGAGTGAATAATGTGTCTTAAAAATTAAAATTTAATATATTATATTATAAAAAAATACGAATTTTAAATATTTTCTTATTTTTAATATAAATTTTTTTCGTTAGCAAGAAAATATACGAATAATCGTTCAGTTATCTCGTTTAGTACGCTCCGTCATTTTTGACGAATTTTGATGATGTGGGACATTAACGAGGACGAATTTTTATAAATTTTTTTTGATGCTTTCCTATGACATAATATTATAATAATATTATATTATATTATATTATATTATTTTAATATTATATTATATTATATTATATCATGTTATATAATATAATATATAATATCATGTTATATAATATAATATGTTATATTATATTATATAATATGATTAATTATAATATTATAATATATTAGTGAAAATAATATTTTCAGAAAGTATATCTCATTATTTGGTAATGTATTTATTATACCAAATATGTCTACGTCAATTCTAGCAATCTTATCATAACATTACTTGTGCATACCAAATATTATATTCTACATTACTGACAATCTTTTTAGTGACAATCTATCTGAAATGTAATCTAGCTAGATTGTTTGATAATCTGAAAAGTAATGCATCAAACGTCATCTAAGTGTATATTGGATGATTAAATCTCAGGCTACGATCAATCTCTAATATTAAATATAAGTAAAATAGCATAGCAAAGAAGAGTGAATAATGTGTCTTAAAAATTAAAATTTAATATATTATATTATATTATATTATATTATATTATATTATAGAGTATATAAAAAAAAATATGAATTTTAAATATTTTCTTATTTTTAATATAAACTTTTTTCGTTAGCAAGAAAATATACGAATAATCGTTCAGTTATCTCGTTTAGTACGCTCCGTCATTTTTGACGAATTTTGATGATGTGGGACATTAACGAGGACGAATTTTTATAAATTTTTTTTGATGCTTTCCTATGACATAATATTATAATAATATTATATTATATTATATTATATTATTTTAATATTATATTATATTATATTATATTATATCATGTTATATAATATAATATATAATATCATGTTATATAATATAATATAATATATCATGTTATATAATATAATATGTTATATTATATTATATAATATGATTAATTATAATATTATAATATATTAGTGAAAATAATATTTTCAGAAAGTATATCTCATTATTTGGTAATGTATTTATTATACCAAATATGTCTACGTCAATTCTAGCAATCTTATCATAACATTACTTGTGCATACCAAATATTATATTCTACATTACTGACAATCTTTTTAGTGACAATCTATCTGAAATGTAATCTAGCTAGATTGTTTGATAATCTGAAAAGTAATGCATCAAACGTCATCTAAGTGTATATTGGATGATTAAATCTCAGGCTACGATCAATCTCTAATATTAAATATAAGTAAAATAGCATAGCAAAGAAGAGTGAATAATGTGTCTTAAAAATTAAAATTTAATATATTATATTATATTATATTATATTATATTATAGAGTATATATAAAAAAAATATGAATTTTAAATATTTTCTTATTTTTAATATAAACTTTTTTCGTTAGCAAGAAAATATACGAATAATCGTTCAGTTATCTCGTTTAGTACGCTCCGTCATTTTTGACGAATTTTGATGATGTGGGACATTAACGAGGACGAATTTTTATAAATTTTTTTTGATGCTTTCCTATGACATAATATTATAATAATATTATATTATATTATTTTAATATTATATTATATTATATTATATCATATTATATAATATAATATATTATATCATGTTATATAATATAATATAATATAATATATCATGTTATATAATATAATATGTTATATTATATTATATAATATGATTAATTGTAATATTATAATATATTTGTGAAAATGATATTTTCGGAAAGTATATCTCATTATTTGGTAATGTATTTATTATACCAAATATGTCTACGTTAATTCTAGCAATCTTATCATAACATTATTTGTGCATACCAAATACTATATTCTATATTAATGGCAATCTTTTTAGTGACAATCTATCTGAAATGTAATCTAGATTGCTTGATAATCTGAAAAGTAATGCATCAAACGTCATCTAAGTGTATATTGGATGATTAAATCTCAGGCTACGATCAATCTCTAATATTAAATATAAGTAAAATAGCATAGCAAAGAAGAGTGAATAATGTGTCTTAAAAGTTAAAATTTAATATATTATATTATATTATATTATATTATATTATAGAGTAAATATAAAAAAATACGAATTTTAAATATTTTCTTATTTTTAATATAAACTTTTTTCGTTAGCAAGAAAATATACGAATAATTGTTCAGTTATCTCGTTTAGTACGCTCCGTCATTTTTGACGAATTTTGATGATGTGGGACATTAACGAGGACGAATTTTTATAAATTTTTTTTGATGCTTTCCTATGATATAATATTATAATAATATTATATTATATTATATTATATTAATATTATATTATATTATATTATATCATGTTATATAATATAATATATAATATCATGTTATATAATATAATATGTTATATTATATTATATAATATGATTAATTATAATATTATAATATATTTGTGAAAATAATATTTTCAGAAAGTATATATCTCATTATTTGGTAATGTATTTATTATACCAAATATGTCTACGTCAATTCTAGCAATCTTATCATAACATTACTTGTGCATACCAAATATTATATTCTACATTACTGACAATCTTTTTAGTGACAATCTATCTGAAATGTAATCTAGCTAGATTGTTTGATAATCTGAAAAGTAATGCATCAAACGTCATCTAAGTGTATATTGGATGATTAAATCTCAGGCTACGATCAATCTCTAATATTAAATATAAGTAAAATAGCATAGCAAAGAAGAGTGAATAATGTGTCTTAAAAATTAAAATTTAATATATTATATTATATTATATTATATTATATTATATTATATTATAGAGTATATAAAAAAAAATATGAATTTTAAATATTTTCTTATTTTTAATATAAACTTTTTTCGTTAGCAAGAAAATATACGAATAATCGTTCAGTTATCTCGTTTAGTACGCTCCGTCATTTTTGACGAATTTTGATGATGTGGGACATTAACGAGGACGAATTTTTATAAATTTTTTTTGATGTTTTCCTATGACATAATATTATAATAATATTATATTATATTATATTATATTATTTTAATATTATATTATATTATATTATATCATGTTATATAATATAATATATTATATCATGTTATATAATATAATATGTTATATTATATTATATAATATGATTAATTATAATATTATAATATATTTGTGAAAATGATATTTTCGAAAAGTATATCTCATTGTTTGGTAATGTATTTATTATACCAAATATGTCTACGTCAATTCTAGTAATCTTATCATAATATTACTTGTGCATACCAAATATTATATTCTACATTACTGGCAATCTTTTTAGTGACAATCTATCTGAAATGTAATCTAGATTGCTTGATAATCTGAAAAGTAATGCATCAAACGTCATCTAAGTGTATATTGGATGATTAAATCTCAGGCTACGTTCAATATCTAATATTAAATATAAGTAAAATAGCATAGCAAAGAAGAGTGAATAATGTGTCTTAAAAATTAAAATTTAATATATTATATTATATTATATTATATTATATTATAGAGTAAATATAAAAAAATACGAATTTTAAATATTTTCTTATTTTTAATATAAACTTTTTTCGTTAGCAAGAAAATATACGAATAATCGTTCAGTTATCTCGTTTAGTACGCCCCGTCATTTTTGACGAATTTTATTGACTAGGGACATTAACGAGGACAGCATGACAAGTATTTGTGCTATGTGAATTATTTTATTTTTATTAAAAAAAAAAAACTGTCTTGTCTTCTTGACGCCTTCACGGAGGCGGTGGAACATGAGACTTTGGAGGAAGGGGATGTCGCCAACGGCGTCGGGGAAGTCGTCTTGGAAAAGGGAGAGGCCGACGACACGATTGTGGGCGTTGCAGTCGATGTTATACCAATCGCAGCATTCACTGTCGGACGGCTAAGTGGTTGGAGTCGATGTAGCGCACGGCGCGGTTGGACTCCACCAACCAACCGGGAAGGGAAGACATCTCCTCCTCGAGGTTGGTCGGGAGGAGGACGCTGTCGATGATGGGGCCGCATGTGGGATCATCCTCCATGCAGATATTTTTGAAGCTGGGTCACGAGTCTGCCCTGTCATTCCGCTGGTTTCACTGATTCAGTCGCGTTGGTTTCAAGATTAAGAAGTGCGTGTTCTCGAACAACCGAACCCCGTGGAAATGGTTCGGCTCCCATTCGAGGGGAAGGTGGCGATGGTCACTGGCGCCTCCTCCGGCATCAGCCGCGAGATCTGCCTCGACCTTACTACCGCTGGCTGTAATGTCGTCGCCGCGGCACGGAGGGCCAACCGCCTGAGGTCCCTCTACGATGAAATCAACGGCTCGCGGACGCCGCCCTCCTCCGTTCTGTCTGTGGCCATCGAGCTGGACGTGAGCGCCGGTAAATCCGCGATCGAGGTGGCGGTCCAGAAGGCGTGGGATGCCTTTGGCCGCATCGATGTTTTGGTCAATAATGCAGGGGTTTGAGGTACATTTTGATCCAATTTTAGGCAAAAAAAACTTTACTTTTTTGCTTAATCATGTTCGAGGTACAACATCACTGCTGCCTCCCGCGCCAAAGCCCTCGTGGCCTTCTCCATCGGATCCACCCTACAACATCTCTTGCCCCTACGGCGATCCAGATGTAGAGGAGCTCAAGGCCATGATGCAAGAGGGATTCGAACTCCTCAGTGCCTTCAACTGGTCCGACCACCTCCCATGGTTGGCACGGCTGCATGAACCCTGCAACATGAATAAGCGGTGCGCCGCCCTTGTGCCCTGTATTCGCAAGCTGGTGAGCGGCATTATAACTGAGCACCGCCGCCGGGGCTAGAACCCAAAGGTGGACAATGCTGACTTTATCGACGTGCTCCTCTCCTTGGTGAGCGGCATCATAGCTGAGCACCGTCGGGGCCAGAACCCAAAGGTTGACAAACTTTTTTAATAAAAATAAAAATAAAAATAATAAAATAATTTACACGGCACAAATACTTGCTATACCGTCGCCATTAACGTGCCATATCAGTAAAGTCCGTTAAATATAATGGGGCGTGCTAAACGGGGTAACAGAATGATAGTTCGTGTATTTCATTGCTAACGAAAAAAATTTATGCTAAAATTGAAAAAATATCCAAAGTTCGTATTTTTTTTGGGTATTTACTCTATATTATATTATATTATATATGTGGAAAGGATATTTTCGTAAAGTAGTTATACAAGCTCATTATACATGCCTGCACCAAACAGTGTATAATAATAGTACAATACAAGCTAGTACTATATAGGTTAATCAATACATACTAGTATTATATAGGTTAGTACTATACAATGTACCAAATGGGCCCTTAGAGTTTAGGTTTTGGGGTTTAGAACAAATGTATTATTTGTTGGCTTAAGATTTTCAACCTTGATCTTAATATCAGTTTTGATGATAACAAATATGAAACTAATGTTTGAGCAAGAAATACTTTCAGGTTCCATATCGGTTTGAGCGCGACATCCACGATAAAAAAAAGATGAAATCAGTAAAATCGAAAGAACGCGAGTCGACGCTTGGAAATCGACAAGAAGTTAGAGTCTAGGTTTAGGGTGTCTAGTTTTATTATAAATCCTCTAAATTATGTTGATGTAACCCCAAAAAACTCGAAATCGAGACTCAAAACCCGAAATCGAGACCCAAACCCCAAAAATCAACAAAAAAGAAGAAGCTTGAAGTTGAGTTATCGATTAATCCCCGATCGATCTTCGGTCGACCGACGATCGATCGGAGATTGACCAAAAAGTTACAGGATTTTCTAGTAACTATTTGGTCGAAGCACGACCAATCCTCGGTCGATCGAGATTCGACCAATAATTGATAGAAATGTCCAATAAATCTATTTCTAGTCGTTTCTACCCGTTAGACCCGAAGTTTGAGTTGTTTTCTGCCTACATAAACCTCTTGACAGCCTTCATTGAGTGTTGTTGTTGATATTAAGCCACCATATGAACCCTTGAGAGCTTTCATTGAGCCATTCTTTGTGAAAAACATTGTTTGAGCCTATATTCTTGGTCTTGCCTTTGAACCCTCAAAGAATGATCTTGTCAAGGCATCAAAAGGAGCTAGGTGATTCTTGTTGGATCTAAGTACTATTGTTTTATTTATTGCTCCATTTGATATTGTATTTTGGTATTTATTTCATTGCTACTCAAGTGTGTAGATCTTGAGTTTGGTGATTGCCTTAGTGTAAAGACCTAAATCCACTGGTGTGATTAGTGTACTAGGATTAGTTGTGTTGTCCTTAGGGTTTAAGATGGGAGAGTGCTCTCGGTAAGAAGGCGGAGACTTACGGGTATGAAAGTGTCTTCGGTGTGAGAGAGGAGACTCTCCGATGAAAAGGTCCTCATTGTAGGGAAGCACTTTAATCTAGTAAAACTAAGTTTGAACATCCTAAGCGGGGTGTTTAGGTAGTGGAGTAGGCATTAGGGTCAAACCACTATAAATTTATCATACTTGCGTTGCTATTTTGTTTGTTGTTTGAATTGCTATATTTACTTTGCTTCCGCTTGCTACTCAATTTGTAAATTACCTAAGTAACTTAATAATCGATTAAATCAGATTTAGATTAAGTTTTTAGCAAACATACTATTCACCCCCCCTCCTCTAGTGTAGGTCATTCGACTTACATTTGGTATTAGAGCGGGTTGTGGATTGAGATCTCACAATCTCGTCTACATCTAGCCTCAATTATTAGAACGACACTAGAGTTGAAAGTTACTACACCTCCTAGGTTCGTTGACTCGAACTTTGATCTTCGGAAATATAGGATCTATACATTCTTAAAGACTCAAGGTTTAGGAGTATTCAATATGCTAAAATTTGAATATATTGAACCTATGGATAAAATGCATGCTTGGAATGAGAATGAGATTGAATCATTTGATTTGAATGCTAAATATTGCTCATTCCTAATGAAATTTTTGAAAAAAATCATGCACCTCCTTAGATACATGTAGAGCATCTTCGTATCATGATGATGAAACCACTTCCAAACTTTGCCTCATGGGACTTGAGGATGAGGTAAATTCCTCCACTCCTTGTCAAAATAATGATTCTAGCATTTCAAGTTCATTTACCATTTCTTATGATGAATTAGTTGAAGAATGAAGAAAAATGTATGAACTGCTCATGAAAAAGAACAAGAAAAATAGGAAAATAAAGAATCAAAATTTAACTAGCAGGAGCTCTCCCAGATCCACCAGTATAATGTTGCCCCGATCCCTGAGGCTGACTCCTCTGCACTACAAACGCCACCGATACTGGTACCTTCCCTCTGGGACTCAAACACGATTGTCCTATGAGTAGTCTTCAGTCTTGCACCTGATCGGCCTCTGAAAATGCTCTGCCCACAGCCCAGCTGACGGAAGACCCCTACGGAAACCCCCTCAGACTAAGCCTGCCACTCTCCTAGTCCTTGATGTTTGAACTTCTTCTTTGTCATCTCGTCCTACCTATCAATAGGCACCATTGCCTCCTTCTGCAAGGCCTCGTCCACTACTTGAGCAAAGGTAGTGTCCTAAGTATAGTGTATCAACCTGCCTATTTGGACCCTAAGTCCCTCAACAAACCGCCTGGCCCTGTCCGCCTCAGTCGCTACTAGCAATGGATGATATCTGGACAAACAGGTGAACTCCATCTCATACTCTATCACTGTCGTGCTGCATGTCTGTTTGAGCTGCTCGAACTCCTTAGCCCGCTTCTCACGGATACTCCGAGGTAGGTACCTCTCCACAATGACATCCCTGAACTCGGCCCAGGTAGGGGGCAGTGCATCTGCTCCCCTTTGCGCTCTCCAGGAATGGAACCACTCTTTGGCTGGTCCCCTCAGTTGTAGCCCCACCATCTGAACCATAGCCTTAGGAGTACATCCCAAGACCTCACATAATTCAAAGTAGTCATTTAGAAAGGTGGTAACCTCCATCTCCATATCAGTGTCTGTGAACTCTGGTGGCCGCAATCTAATGAAGTCTAGGTAACAAATTCCCCCTAACACTAACTCATGATGGTCTGTCACTCTGACTACAGGCTGTACAAGGTCCCCAACCTCTGGTGCCACAAGTGTTACTGGAGGCACCTACTAAGTCTGTTGCCTCTACTCCTGCTCCCTACGGAGCTCCTCAGTCAATTTGGCCAATTGGGCCTCAAGCTATGCTACCCTGGGATCTTGTCCCAGATTCACCTGAACTCGTCGCCTACTGCCATGACCTCGGCCCCGACCTTTGGCTTCTACCACTATCTCGGCCTCGACCCTGTCTGCCTGTGGAATTGCTTCCACTTCCACTCATCGCCGCATTATTGTTTAGCTCCATAACCATATATAAAGAAAACAACAACATATGGAATTCAAACAACTAATTAAACTTTGCAAAAATATAACACCACACTTACCGTAGCCTGTGTGCAAACTCAATCGTTTAATCTCATGACTAGGACATATTTTATACTGACAAGCTAGCAATGCCCATACAGTACCCTATGTCATATTGACACAGCAAGAAGCTAACCACATGCTCTGATACCACTTTGTCACGCCCCAAAAATCTAGGATCGCGTGATCGGCCGAGGTACACGTCCATACCCCGAAGCCTACACAATTATGATCACAATGCAGAAAGAAAACACAACCATGCAATTACCAAAATATAAAATAGATGCAATTCCAATCAAATCCCGAATATCCATATAGTATGTCAAAGTACTACATCCAAAGACTTAAAAGAAAAATGCGACAACTACTCTAAATTCCACTACGACTCTGTGTCATGAGATCTACGTCCTGAGCTCGCCACCCCAGCTATGCCTCATGTGCCACAGTACAGCTACTGCTCTGAAGCTGAAAACAAAAACATAATAAAAGCGAGGGTGAGTTCATGAAGAACTCAATGAGTGGCTCATTCCCGGGCTCTCTCTAAGTTATCATACAATTAATATATCAATTCCTTTATTGAAAGAAAAATATAACAACATATGTAATTGCTCATAAGATAGGAATTAGATGATTATAATTACATAAACAGTTCACACCCGTTCATAAAATATCCTAGCCAAGGTTATCCCCATACAAGTGTAAGCATAATCAATACAGGGTTAGATATCAGTTGCTAGTTCAACTCTAGTGACCCTCACCCATGAGCCCATGAGATGAAACCCAGGAAATCCAATGGTCGGGTGTGACCCTTCCACCAATGCCACTCTGGGGCTGCCGTTAGCGTGGCTCACTGAAGCGTTACCTGACCTATAAACCACCACATGACTAGGCTAGCCACGTATTCAGTCTCATGAACATTTACATCCACACCACACACATGTCATACAGTACCATGTAGGAGAATAATAAATATAAACATTTAACCAATTTCTAAAAATTGCAGTTCAGACCGTCGAGCTCCGGTATGTGCATGAGCATGCCTAAACCAACCCTACCTCGGGCTCCAATCCCTTGGCGGTGAAATTCATTTTCTCACATACATGTCCAGTAGAATATAAATGACAAAATGCACACAACATACATCCATAAATGAATACCCATGTTCCATTGTCGTATTATCATACAAGCACTACTTGTCTTTCATTATAAAGAAACATAAACATATATTCAAGCTGAAATTAAATAGCCACAATACCAACATAAATCAGTATTAATTCCTATAAAAACAAACTGATTTAAAGGAATAATTCCTAAAAATTTCATGCTCAACAAGTGCTAAATTGCTACACGTAACCTTTAAGAAACCCGAATTCTCGTAGCCTTAGGAATCGGCCTAAACATTCACGATAAGTCTCTACCCTTAAACCAATATTTTTCTACCATTCATATGTCATTTACCTACTGTTTTACCATACATTAACATACCAAACCCACATATCAAAGTAGGTAAGCCAAGTCTTTGCCGTTTTCCCACAAGTCCGAATTCAACGGTATCATCCCAAAATGTGTAGGGTAGGACTTAGGTGATTCACATGAGTGTACAACCCTGCTAATACCTTAGGAATTAGATTATGGGGATGTTGTCCTCACTAAGTTAATTAAGATTTTATTATGTCATCATCATCTCTAAATTTACTCAAATGTCCCTAATCGGCCGACCCTAAAACCCTAGGGGTAGCCCTAGTGTGGTCGGCCACCCTAAACTAGGTCCTTTGATTCATGTAACATAATACGATAGAAATTATAAGCATTCTAATCGACATGACACTGCTATCTAAATATAAATCCCAAGGGTTTCATTACCCTAAACCACTCGGCCCTACCCTAAGATTAGGGTACTCCTATGCGGCCGACCCTCTTAGTCTCTCTTTCTAGAGTAAACAAATTTGAACCAAAACTTAGGAGATGAAATCAATATATCAAATCAATCATAAGATGAAATTTCAATTCCCACTTTCCCTTATCCTTATTCGACCGGCCCTAAAACCCTAGGGCCACCAATAGGGGCTGTTGCACCTTAAAGTTTGCGCAAGAATCCAAGGACTGCAACAATAGACATCATCCGTAAAATGACAACAATTCAAGAAAAAAATCCAAAAAGATCCCAATGACAAAGGGCAGATAAAGAAATCCAAGAACCCTACTATTAAGGGCAAGGGACCACTCAGGAAGAAGAAATCGGAAAGGAAGATGACCCTACGCGTTCCTGCATCGATGAAATCCGGCAATGTCGAAATCCGAGTCTCCACCGATCGCCCCTCTCTTCCCCTTGTGCCTAGGGATGCGTGCAGTTGTTCTTGAGCTGTATGGTCCTTGTTGCAGGTATATAAAGTTTTAATTTTTCATTTATCAAATTACCATAATACCCCCTATTCATGTTAAGTCTAATATAAGCCATAACTTAACCAATTCATGTCTGATTTGAGTTTTGTTCGAACCTTCAGTCTCAACTTGAATCCTACTAGCATCTAAAGTCCAAACCATCCTAAATAAAAATAATTACCTTACGCATAAGGGCCGTGCCTTAATTCATGCCCTCCGGTGATTCACCCGTTCCGCTTTGACGCGCGTCCAAATTTTCCCGTTGAAATTATTAAGCAAAAATATAGAAATATTTGTGGGTATTACATCTCCAGCACACCCCGTCATGAAAGAGAAAAAGATTCCAAAGTCATGGAGATTGCGATTGCCCTCCCTATCGATGTGGGACCTTTCGCCGAGCACATCATGGCAACAAGCTTCCCATCCAAAGCAAGTTGCCTACCACTCTGACGCCCTACGATAGTATGGGCGACCCTACATGACACTTGACAACGTTCATGACCATGATGCTCTACAATAGCGTGATCGATCATGTTCTCTGCAGCTTTTTCGACTTTCCTAGGGAAAATCGCTTTACTGTGGTTCGCTTCCCTCCCGCTGAAGTCTATACACTCTTTTGTGAATCTCTCTCGTGCCTTCCTCAACCTATTTTCCAAATCTCGGGTCTACTAAAAAATGGAGGATGCCCTCCACTACGTTAGGCAAGGGCAATATAAGCCCGGGAATACATATGCAGATTTCAGACTACATCGATCGAAATCCCAAACCTCGACCCCCCGAGTCGAGCTCTACTCCATTAAATATGGGATGAAGCTCGGACACTTTGCTGACCAAATCGCCCTGATAAAGCCCAAGGATATGGCCGAGTTCTAGGAGAAGGCCTCCAGCTTCATAGAGATATAAGAACTCTGTAAGGCCAGAAAGGTCGATATGCAGAATATCAAAGACACTGCCGAAGATAAAAAAATTCAAAACGGCAGACAGAAAAAACAAAGATGCAACTATCACGAACAGAGTAACAACAGAGGGCTGAGGTCTCCATCTCGCCCAAGCACCCGATATGAAAGGTACACTCCTTTCAATACTAGGAGGAGATCATCCTTCGAGAAATCAACAACTTGAAACTTCTCAAGTACCCTGCCAATGCGGAAAAGAAGAAACTACCACCTAACGCCGATATGAGCAAGAAATGTGCCTTCCACGACACATATGGGTACACCACCGAGGATTGTGTGGTACTCGGTGATCAACTTAAATATTTGGTCCATGCAGGAAACCTAGATAGGTATATCCATTGTCGAAGAGAAGGAGGTCAGAGCAGGAGCCGCGACCCTCGACGACGAAGTCGAAGCCGAACGCCCCCAAACCCCACTCTGGTCAAAGGGAGAGCAACAGAGCTGATTGCTTAGGAAATAAACTCCGAGGAGTTATCGACTACACCGTTGGTGAATTCACGGGAGGTGGCGAATCAAGCTCAGCCAGAAAAAGATCTCTCAGGGCAATCATGGCGATTATCAACACTATTCACCCACGACAACCTGTCTCTAAAACCCCGATGATATCATTTTATAAATTTGATTTCCAAGGAACTGATCAAAACCTACACGATCCGGTCATAATTTCTGTGATTGTAGGAAATTTCGGTCATAATTTTGATCAAAAAGGTCCTAGTCGACCAAGGCATCTCTGTCGACATCCTTTTCTACTCCACTTTCGAGAAAATACAACTAATCAAAGCCTCACTCAACCCCTGCAAAGGAGACTGGGTAGGCTTCTTGGGAGAAAGAGTTGACGTCTAAGGTGTCATATGGCTAAGAACAACATTTAACTCTCAACCAAGCAAAGACAATTGATGTGTCATATCTTGTCATCAACATCCACAGCCAATACCATATGATTCTGGGGTGACCCTCTTTAAATAATCTGGGAGCTATTGTATCGACTCTCCATCTAGCACTAAAATTTCTCATTTCAGAGACGGAAGTAGGCATGCTCCACGCCGATCAAAAGGAGGCTCGACGATGCTACCATATGTGAATGCCTCAGGCAAAGGATGGTCGGGCCGAAGAAAGAACCTAATGGCCCACCAAACCAAGCACCTTCCACAATCCTAGGTGAACAACCGATAGGAATCCTCGAGCAAGACATAGGTTGAGACAAGCGAAAATGACCCCGACTCGGCCCTTAAATGACGACTCAAGTCATATGTGTTGAACGAATACCAACAGTAGAAGGGGGGGGTTGAATAGTGTTGGGTGAATTTTAACTTCTATTCGATTTCTTTCGAGTTTGATTTCTAACGCAACCAAATTAATAATGCAACTAAATTACGATGCTTGACAAATATAAATAGCAGGGTATATCAAATGAGCAACACAATGCAAACACAAGCCATTAGAGTGGTTCGGCCAACCGCCTACTCTATTACCTTGGCTCCACACCAAGGATTTCTAACCAACACTTTATAGACTATGTGTTTCCCTTTGAATAGAACCGAGGCCTTCCTTCTAAACCTTTTGAGAATGCCTCGAACCTATTCACCTAGGTAAAACACAATTCTACAAAACAAACCCTAAGTGTTTACACCAGCACACCTAGCAAGCTAACAATGAAGAAACAAGTTCAAATAACGAGTAAAATTACATTGAAAAGAGCTAAAGAGTAAACCACAACAAAGAGCTCTTTTCTAAGCCTTCAACGCCTCCAACTCCACAAGATATTGAGGTCGAATCGAAGCCGGAGTCAAGGGAAGATGAGCGCTTGAGAGAAATCATCGATCAGAGAAGCAAGTGCGAGCAAATCAACTTTGGAAGGTTTAAATCACACTTAGAAAGCTTTAGAGAGTTATTAGAGAACCTTAATGAAAGTTGGTTAGGGGTATTTATAACCCCTCACTCGGTAGTTCACTCCAACAAGCATTTTTTTGCCCGTTGGACACCGTCTGGTCGCTTGCCGGTTGATTGTCGGTCGATCGACTGATCGACCGCCCAGTGACTGTAGGGCTACTGCCACTTTCTAGCCACATTCGAACGACTGACTGGTCGATTGAATTGGCTACTGCCAATTTCTTATTTTGTCTTGTCGACCGACCGGTTGATCGAATTGGCCACCGCCAATTTTTAGCCTTGTTCGGTTGATCAACCGATCGACCGAACTTGGGCTGAGGCTATTTTTTCCAGCCATCTTCTTGCGCGCTTCAGCTCCGGGTTTCGTTACCAAGTTTTGACTTGCATAACATTACAAATTAACTTGGGATAAAATTTCTAGAGACATATTACATAAAATGTAATCCTAACTCTAGATTTTTCTACTCGCTCATTTTCGAAGCCATTTTTGTATTTCTCCAAACAAACTTTGTGTACGTATCATAGCCTCAACCTGAACTCAAAGCTTCATAAATATATTAAATGCTTGTTTGTTATCATCAAAATAGAGATCAAGGCCTATGGAGAACCCTTGGGCCAACAATATGCAAATTGCCCCTGCATGCACAAATAAAGCTCGGACAGAGCACTTTTCTGTACGCACAATTTCCTTCTAGTATTCGATAAAATTGTATTTCTCGCATTTTTTCGTGTGTGCTCAGGAATCCTACGGCTATTTTGCCGCTCTACTGCTCGAAACTTACTCGGCCCCTCGCATGCGGTCCTGCCTTACGCTCCTTGACGAGCTCGACTTGAAACCTCGAGTGCGGTCCTCGGCCCCCAGAGCCGCTACTTCCGGCCCTAGAGCCCTTCGCACGCAAATATATATATATATATATATATATATATATATATATATATATACGAAAAAGGGAAGGGTCGGCTTGCCCTCCTTGATGTTGCACGAGTGGGGACCTGGGCACCTCTCGCGTGGCATGGCTACGGCCGGTGTGGCGGCAATTGCTTAGTTTTCTTGAAATATAATTTGTCATCATCAAAAAGAGGGAGATTGTTAGCCCAATGATTCAACCTAGGCCTTATTCTCAATTTTGATGATAACAAACACGAAACTAATTCATTTATCAAGGTTTGAGTTCAGGTTAATACGTCTATGAAGTTCGTCGAAATTTTTTTGTAAACTCAAGTTGCGACGGCTCCGGAGACGATCGAGTCGAAACTTAGGTCTAAGTTTAGAAATTGATGTAATATGCTCCTATGACCTCAAACAAACCTATCTGAGTTGATTCCCAAGTCAAAATCCAAAACGAGACCCAAAAACGAGCCCCGACTGAAAATCAACAAAAACAATTAGTTTTAACTTCTGACTGGATTATCGATCGGTGTTCGATCAATCCTTAGTCGACAGAGGGCCGATCTTCAAATCACATTGGAATTTTCCAGTAGACTTTCAGCCGATGCTCGATCGAATCTCGATCGATCGAGATTTGATCGGCGGTCAACCGAAAAGTCCACCTAATCTTTTTAGATCCATTGAACGGCTCTTTTAAGAACCATACCTCCACCATCTATGTTAACCCTTATGTTTTCAGCTTCCAATCACTTTTTACTATTCATTGAGTTAATCACCAAGCGTTTGAACCTTAAAGAGTTGATCTAAAGCCCTAATATTCATTTCCACAATCTCAAAGTTTAGCCTTCACACTTCAAGCCTTTCAAGCCAAAGCTCGTCATCTTCTTGAGGCATTGGAGTGCTAGGAGGCTGTTGGAAGGAGCTTAATCAAATTTGAATTAATTTTATTGCTCCTTTACTTCTTTTCATCTTGTTTTGCTTGAATTAATAAGTGTTGATTGTAAGGTGTGGTTGATACACCTAGTTGAGTTATATATTGCTGTTTTTGTTTTAGAATAGGTCTTGAGGCCTCCTCTAGGGTTGAGGGATAAGTCCTCATGGTATTATTAGAAAAACAAGTAACCTATAAGATGTTAAGGTTAGAAATCCTGGGTGAGGAGCCAATGTAGTGGAGTAGACGGTGTTGGTCGAATCACTATATATCTACCTTTTAACATTGCTTGATGTTTGCTCATTTACCTTTACTTGTCTCAATTCAATAGTATTTGCATTTTTCGATAACTTCACTTCAAGTCGTTTGCAATTGGCTCTTTAGTTACTTAAATCGAAAAGAATCAAAACAAACATTGAATTTAGCTACACACTATTCAATCTCCCTTCTAGTGTGGATATTTGACTCATATTTGGTATCATAGCAAGGTTGTAGGACTAGATTTAACCATCTACCTTACCATCAAAATGATTACCGAATTCACATTAGCTCAAGGGATCTCTACCCATGCCCCTCCACTCTTCGATGACAACAATTATGTCTATTGGAAGATTAGAATGACCATCTTCCTTCAATCACAAGGATTGGAAGTGTGGAGAATGATTCAAGTAGAGTATAAGCAACCCACCAAAAATATGGATGAGTGGAACCAAGATGAGGTGAAGCTCTTTAATTCTAATTCCAAGGTCATGAATGCTTTGCATTGTGATCTTTCAATTAATGAATTCAATAGGATCTTCACTTGTAAGTTCGCCTTTGAAATTTGGAACGTCTTAGAGACTGCACATGAAGTAACCTCGCAAGTTAAGGAGTTTAAAATTAATTTGTGTATGCATGACTATGAAATATTTAGAATGTAAATACATGAGACCATTGATAAAATGTATGCTCATTTTCAAAATATTACTAATGTCTTGTGTAATCTTGGTAAAGATATAAGAGAAGAGGAGAATGTAAGAAAGCTCATTTGATCTCTTCCCAAAGCTTGGGAGCCAAAGGTGATCACCATCATGGAAGCTAAGGATTTGGCAACCATGTAGATCAACGAACTCATTGGATCTCTAATGACTCATGAGATCCACATGAGGACACACATGGAGGAAGATGCCCCCAAAGGCAAGAGCATTGCCTTAAAAACATCACACCGAGAAGAAGAAACCTCATCATCCGAAGAGGAACTTGATGATCATAAAGAGATGACAATGATCCCAAGGAGATTCATGAGGTTCATGAAGGGTGGCATGAGGAGAAGCAATGGAGGTTATACATGCTACAATTGCAACAAGTCGGGGCACCTAAGGAATGATTGTCCCCAACTCAAGATGATATCAACCTCCTCTCCCTACAAGAAGGACAAGACCAAAAAGAAGAAGGCATTGATGGCATCATGGGACGAGAGTGAGTCCTCATCAAGTGAAGAGGGCACAAAGAATGAGAAGAAAAATCTTTATATCATGCCCCAAATTTAGGGTCACGTGACCGGCCAGGGTATACGTGCCTAGACCCCGCATCTTAACCCATGCACGTGACAACACGTAAAATAGCGGAATAAACAACATCTTTTATTAATAAAAAGAACCAAAATAGATTTTCATTTCAAAACAACAAGGTTTTAAATAAATAGCTCAAGTGCGAAAATAAATAAATCGAAGAGCAACAGTTCTTTTAACAAATAAAACACTGAATAAAAACATGAATGTCCCCACGCGACTACAACTCCAAAACCAAAACCACAGTGCATGACAACCTACTACAACTTAACTACGACCCCTAACTAGGTCTGCTATGAGATCATGTGGCTCATCTGCCCTCCAGCTGTGCCTAGTGCTCCAGCTCACCTCACCGGTCAGGCTCTGCAAAACAAAATAAAACAACGACAACGGGTGAGTTCAAAGAACTCAGTGAGCGATTCTACCAACCATCACAAAAACAAACATCATAGATAAGATGCATAAGGTAAAACTCCTAACTCAAGCAAGAAAAAGGTCACAAGGGAATGACTTGCTAACAGGCCATTCAACCACCACCTGCCCTAAGGTAGCCAACACCCAACGGTGAAGAACAACAGACCTAAGCATACCATACTCTAAGGCAACAACACATACTAGGATAATCGGGAAGGCCCTCCAAACTTATCCTAGTATAAATAAACTTGGGAGCAATCGGGAAAGTCCCTCCGAACTTGCTCAACGAGACGCGTAAGGACAATCGGGATTCACCCATCCAAACTTGCCCCTTTAAGATATCATAAGAGTAATTGGGTAGGCCCTCCGAGCTTACTCTTAAAAGATATCACAGGAATAATCAGGAAAGGCCATCCGAACTTATTCCTTTTAACCACCTCGGGAATAATCGGGTAGGCCCTCCGAACTTATCCCACGAGGCCAAACCAGAATAATCGAAAAAGGCCCTCCGAACTTGTTCTACATATTAGAAATTAGCTATCCAACCTCCCGGGCTTAGCCCGCAATTCGGCTCCTCGACGAGCCTCTCCGTCATTCATAAAGATATGACGTATCATGACCTAAGTCAAGTCTTCCCTACGGTGTCTCAGGGGTGTTCCTATTGGAAAATATCTCAACACTCCAATACCCGACCCCAACTTCTAGACCCGTAATGTCATAAACCTTGTGTGGTTTTATTTCATGCAATAACTTGATTCATTGGTTCATAACAGATTATGCTAACCCTTTTCACAATTTTAATTATGAAATTAAAATTTAAATTGACCATATTAGGGTTTTGTTTTAGCTTACTGTTGTGCCCAGTACTGATGTATCTAACCCGAATAAAGTCTCCAAAGTGTG
This sequence comes from Canna indica, assembly GCA_034359265.1. Classification (NCBI taxonomy): domain Eukaryota; kingdom Viridiplantae; phylum Streptophyta; class Magnoliopsida; order Zingiberales; family Cannaceae; genus Canna; species Canna indica. The sequence continues at coordinate 23,393,531 of CP136892.1, forward strand.
ACCTATATTTCCAAACTATATTTTCTGGTTGAAATGATATGTTACATGACTATATTCAGATAAATACACACACCACAACAAACAATCTAAAATCAGCTCATATTCATCATCTTAGCATACAATTCCAGCAACATACAATTTTCAACATACTATGAAATTAAATCCGAAAATTAACAGAAATTAACTCCTAAATTATCATTAGGATAGAATACTAATCTCAAGATTTAATTAACAGAATTTATGCTTTTTAATCAAGATTAAAAAGAATCTACCATGCTTTAATCAAGATTTAAAAATCCCCCTTCTCAAGAATTCTCATGGCATAATTTACAAGATCTTGATCCTAAAAATAATTTCTACCAAAAATCACAGATTCAATCCTAAGCATGCAATCCACAAATCAAGAACTCAAATTAGATAAAAAGATCAAGATTTGCATATCAAAGAACAAGAAGGCTCATTCGGGTTTTTCATCGAACACCTTGAGGGCGACTCCGGTTTCCCCTTGGCCGAGCACCCCTAGGTTTACCCTAGGGCTGCCGAGCCCCACAGGGGAGAGATTTGGGTCTCCTCAAGCACGAATTCCAAGAAACATGCCAAGAACTCAAAAAACAAATCAAGAACAAAACATAAACGTCGAGCCGCTAAGAACGGCTTTGAAGAATTCGAATAAAAACCCGAAGAGAGAGGGTAAACCACTCACCTAATTTAGAAGGATGATTGGAGAAGAAAATTCAATCGATGGCCTACGATTTCGGCTCCGAAATCTGGCGGCTCAACCCCAAGGAAGAAGGGAACAGGTGGCGGCTCGTCGCAAGCCGCTGACTTGAGGAAAAATGGAGAGAGGAAGGGAGAGGAGCTGGCTTCGGCTGGCTCCTCTCATCTCGGCTCCAGAGGGAAGGAAGAGAGAAAGAGAGGGAAAGGGTTTTATACTCCCTCCTCAACCTCGAACCTTTTTATTCAACCTGCATCCACCTTAAATCGAACCCGAACCCACTAACTTAAATTAACTTATTCTAAAATAAATCATAAGCAATTAATTAAATATATCCACATGAACATAATTAACAATTATGCACACACAACATCAAATTAAATAATTTTAACTACTCAAGCCTAAATTCATAAATTTCATATCCTACTTAATTACCCGAGCACGCAAGCTCGCACCAGACCATGAGTCGACTCGGCTCGACCACAAACTAGTCCGCTAGGCTGGCAAACACAAACATAAGAGAAAAATAATAAAATTAAATATCTAAGATATTACACTTTGTCTCATGTCAAATGATAATGATGTAACATTTACTTTTGGTGAATTTTTATATACGCAACAAGAACATGAATTAGAATTTTAGCAAATGCACGATAAGTTCAATGCGGTTAGAAAAAGGTTTAAGAAATTAAAAAGGAAAAACAAATCTTTAGAGGAAGAAAATGATGATCTACTACTTTCATGCAATAGTTTAAGAAAGGAAGTAGGAGAACCTAAAAAATGAGAAAGCTTGCTTAGAAAAAGGAAATAGTGAGCTATGAAATACAAATGATAAACTAGGGAATAAAAAGACATTTTTGAGCACACAAGTAGAACATTTGAATGATAGCATGCTTTCATTAAAAAATGAATTATGTATGTTAAATGAGAAAATGATAGCACTATAAAAAACCATGCCTAAGGTCTAAGGTAGATGATGCTAGAAATACTAGAAGAATTTCACATGTTCGTGATCATGCACATTTCCATCATCATTCCCATAGCTCCACAAATTTAATGATTATTGCTTTTGTTGTGGGATCTATGACCACATGGTTAGGGATTGTGCACTTAAGAAGAACCCCTATGCTAGATTTACTTGGGTTCTTAAGATGACTAACACTCAAGGACACAAAAAAAATTAGGTGCCTAAAGTTGTCTCTTCTCCACTTGTAGGTGAAGAGTCACCCTCAATCAAGTAAGAGTACTTGGATCTTAGATAATGGTTGCTTAAAGCACATGAACGGTGACATCAACTTATTTGCAACCCTATTATGTAAGGTGGAGGACATGTCTTATTTGGAGATAATGTCAAGGGTAAAATTGTTGCCATTGGTGATATAGTTATATTATCTTATCCTTGTATTAAAAATGTTTTGTTATTTGATGATTTGAAACACAATTTGATAAGCATATCTCAATTATGTGATAATGGTTATATAGTGATTTTTGAAGTATCTAAATGTATCATCTAGTGATATAATATTTATTGGAAATAGACATGAGAATATTTATACGGTACGTTTAAATGTATTGTCTAATCCTTATGTTTAGATCTTTATTAGTGATAGATAATGACTCTTGGTTATAGAACCGAAGGCTGGAACATAGCCTTATCCAGAAGATAACTAAAAATGATTTAGTTAAAAGAATTCCTAAAATAAAATTTGAAAAAGATAGACTTTGTGATGCATGTTAACATGATAAACAAATCAAGTTATCTTTTCATAGTATTAATCAAGTTACTACCTCTAGCATTCTTGAACTTGTACACATGGATCTTTTTGGTCCTTATGATGTTGATGATTATTCAAGATTTGCTAGGAGAGTTGTACACATGGAGCTTAGGTGGTAAACTTTATTGCTATGTTTTGGTTGATGATTATTCAAGTTTTACATGAGTTTTCTTTTTAGCTAAAAAGAATGAAACTTTTGATTTCTTTAAGAAATTTGCTAGGAGAGTTGTGAATGAAAAAATGATTTCAATTTCAAAAATTAGAAATGATAATGGAGGTGAATTTAAAAATAATTTTTTTTCAAATTTTTGTGATGACCTTGGAATTGAACACACATTTTCTTCTATTAGAACCCCTTAACAAAATGAGGTGGTTGAGAGGAAGAATATGACTTTGTAAGAAATTGCTAGGACTATGCTTTGTGAAAATAATTCGCCCAAGTATTTTTGGACTGAAGCCATAAATACATCTTGCTATGTTTTAAATCGAGTTTTATGAAGACTAAGAAAACTTCTTTTGAGCTTTGGAATGATAGAACCCCATGTGTGAAATATTTTAGAGATTTTGGATGCAAATGTTTTATCTTAAATACTAAGGATAATCTAGGAAATTTTGATTTTAAATCCGATGAAGATATTTTCCTAGGATATTCCACTAGTTATAAGACATATAGAGTTTATAATCATAAAATTATGATAGTTGAAGAATCCATGCATATTACCTTCGATGAAATTAATGATTCTTCTAAAAATATTAACATTGTGAATATATGAGAAGAACGTGAGGCATTGACCTTCAATGAAGAAGAGGTTGAAGATGGACCTAATGAGACACCTTATGATGAAGAACCTTCACCCTCAACCTCTCAACCTCAAGTTGAAAAGCAAGCTCTACCGCCTCTCCCAAAGGCTTATTGAATGATAAATGATCACTCAATTGATCAAGTAATTTAAGAACCTTCAACGAGAGTGCTAACACTCTCTAAACTTAAGAGTATTTGTCAACATGTTACATTTATTTCTCAAGTAGAGCCTAAAAATATTAAGGAAATCGTAGATAATTAATGAATTTTGGGTTATGGTCAAGCAAGAGGAACTAAATATATTTTTTATGAATAGTGTTTGAGATTTAGTACCCCAAGATGATAATTGGAACTAAGTGGGTCTATAGGAATAAGTTAGATGAAAATGGCTTAGCTATTAGAAATAAAGCTAGGTTAGTGCCCCAATGTTACAACCAAGAAGAGGATATAAATTCGAATGAAACTTATGCTCTCGAGCTAGATTAGAGGCTATTCACATGCTTTTGGCTTTTGCAAGTTTCAAACCATTTAAACTCTTTCAAATGGATGTTAAAAGTGCTTTCTTAAATGGATTTATTATGGAGGAGATTTATGTTGAATGACCCCCTGGTTTTGAAAATTTTGAATTTACAAATCATATTTACAAATTGAAAAAGACTTTGTATAGTTTAAAACATGCAAGACCCTAGGACTTGGTATGAAAGACTTTCAAATTTTTTGATTGTGCAAAGATTTAGTGTAGGAAAGCTGATGTTTCTCTTTTCATTAATCACGATAACAATGATATCTTACTTGTTCAAATATATGTTGATGATATTATTTTTGGTGCTACTAATGAAGTCTTATGTGACTGGTTTGCTAAGTGCATGCAAGATGAGTTTGAGATTCACATGATGGGTGAACTCTCATTCATGCTTAGACTTCAAATCAAGCAAACCAAGCAAACCAAGAAATGGATATTCATTAATCAAACTAAGTATACAAAGGAACTCATCAAAAGTTTTGGGATGGATCGAGCCAAGATACACTACAAGAAATTTAGCTTTTAGTGACGAGATTTGGTAGGGGTCGCGTATCGACCATCACTAAATCCACATATTTATGGGAGTCGTTAGTCGACCCTCACGAAAACTCGTCAATAAAAAAACACTTTTGTGAGGGTCAGGTATGACCCTCACTAAAAAGTATATATAGTGAGGACAACACCTTGACCCTCACGAAAACCCGTTAGTAAAAATAGAACATGTTGTGAGGGTCGAATTTGAATCTCACTAAAAATTATATATTGTGATGACAACATCTTGGCCCTCAAATTTTTTTGCATTTTGTGAGGGTCGAATATGACCCTCACTAAAAAAATATAATTTGTGAGGATATCGTGACCCTCACGAAATCCTGCATTTAGTGGGAGTTTAATATGACCCTTACTAAAAAGTATATTTTGTGAGGACAAAATCATGACCCTCACTAAAATTTATATTTTGTAAGGACATTGTGACTCTCACGAAATCCTGCATTTAGTGAGGGTCTAATATGATCCTCACTAAAAAGTATATTTTGTGAGGACAATATCATGATCCTCATGAAATTTTGCATTTTGTGATGATCGAGTATGACCCTCACTAAAAAGAATATTTTGTGAGAACATGTGACCCTCACGAAATCCTGCATTTAATGAGAGTCTAATATGACACTCTCTAAAAAGTATATATTATAAGGACAATATAGTGACCTTACTAAATCCTACATTTTGTGATGATAAGAAATGACCTTCACAATTTCTCACCTCTCACTTCTAAATATGAAAATAAATAGAAATTAATTAAAAATTAAAATAATTTTATATAATTAAATAATTAATTAAATATATTTTAAAAATCTAAAAATATTATTAAATGAAAAATAAAATAATTAAAATTTTCACCCTTATCACTTAAAATTATTTACTTAATAAATTATTTAAAAAATCTATAATAATAATAATTGATTAAAATTTAATTAATCAGTTACATATTTAAAATTGATTAAAATATAATTAATCACTTATATATATATTTAAAATTTGATTAAAATATAATTAATCACTTATATATATTTAAAATTTGATTAAAATATATTTATATAAAATTAAATATATTTAATTTAAAGCAAAACATGACGTTTTCCCGAGGATCAAGGGCCCCGACAAACATAGAGTTTTCATAAGGTCAGTGTTTGGCCCCCGAGAAAACTCAAAACATAATAAATTGCTGCCTCTTTTTTTCGTTTTCTCTTCGCGCAATTTTTTTCGATCTCCTCTCCCGCGATCTGCTCATCTCTTCTTCACTGATCGCTCGTCATGATATTTTGTGGCAAATGTTTGCGACAATATATTTACCGTAAATATAGAACTATATATTTGTGATAAATTAAGTGTATCTTCTATAATAAAATAATTTAAAAAATAAAAAAAAATTGGTAAAATTTTAGACAGTATTTTTACCCCTTTTTATTTTCCCCCTCTTTCTTTTTATTTTTCCCCTCTTTCTCTTTTGCCTGATCCGCTTGCCTTACCCTCTTCTTCTCCTTCTTCCTAGCGGATCGCTTCCCTCTCTTCCTCTCCAAATCTTCCGTCCCAAGTACCAAATTCCTGCTCCAATCTCCCCAGCTGCCCTTAATTTTTATGTGCCATTGCTCCACCTCGCACCACTCAACGTGAATGCCACTTCGTACGCCTCTTCTCTGCTTGCCGCTTGCCGTCGCCGCCACATGCAGTAGAGGTTCGTCCCTTCCTCCCTGACCTCATGAAACCCAGCTCTCATGAGACCCTTTGTTCCTTATCCTCCCCAATCAAGTTGTTCCTCAATTAGAAAACGCTAATACCACCATCCATTCTGGAAATCACAACGAGAGATGAAATAGAGGGATGGGGACTGATGGAGAAGTCATAGATAGGGGTTTATACACCATCGAAATATATCTTATGTGGAGCAAACTTCATCGCCCAACCCCACATCACAAGGTTTAGAAAATCCTAGAAAGGATTTTTGTTGATGTGCAGCTTGGTATTTCTTTACCTAGGTAGGTGATTAGGGGAATCACCTGTTAGCCTTGAGGATGTGGCTATCCACCATGGAAACACCAGCCATTCCACTCTTGGAGCAAGGGAAGATGGACCTTTTAGGTGTGATCATGTTCGATTGAGGCTGAAGAAAGAGGTATTGGTAGTTGAAAGAAGCTATGAATTTATTATTTGTTAATATTGTGGGTTTCCCTAAAGAACTCATAATGCTTTTGATGGTGATGTTGTCTATGCATTTAGATTGTTTCCTTTGAAGATCCAAGCGTAATGCCCACTGAGATGGTTGCCTAATATGTAAAGCCTAAGGATTCTAATTCTTTGATAAGTAATCCAAAACGGTAAGTAGTTTGAAGTTTTAATCTTGTTTATTGCTGCAGCAGCATGATTGGTAGTATATCATCTACTTGTGTTATCTTGACATGCTATTAATTTGTATATATTCTTTTGATATATTTTTGCCAATATGCAGCTTGTTCTATACCTAACTAGAGAAAAGGGAAAAAAATATAAAGAACTTATGGTAAGAATTAGATCTCTTTATTTTATAAAAACTTATTCTCAAGAAGTATGCGTCGTACAGGTATTAATACTAACTTTTTGACATCTACAACTGATTCGTTTTTATTTTTTTAGATATTTTCTTGCTACTGAGCGTCCATAGTTATTTGGGTAATTAATTCAATTCAACAAAAATTTGAAAACCATTCAAAATGCTAAATAAGTGTGCGTAATATCCTAGATATTTAATTTTTTTTTTCTTTCTCCATGTGTGTGTTTGCCCGCCTAGCGGACTAGTTCGTGGTCGAGCCGAGTCGACTCATGGTCCAGAGCAAGCTTGCGAGCTTGGGTAAGTAGGATATGAATTTATAAATTTATAAATTTTAGGCTTGGGTAGTTGAGATGATTTAATTTGATGTTGTGTGTATATAATTGCTAATTATGTTAATATGAGTATTTAATTAATTGCTTGTGATTTATTAGAATGAGATTAATTAAATTAGTTAATTCTATCGAGTTAGCGGGTTTTGGTTTTGGCTTAAGGTGGATACGGGTTGTGGATTAAGGGTTTAAGGGGTTAGGATTGAGGAGGGAGTATAACCCCCCCCCCCCCCCCCTCATGGCTTGCGGTTGGCTCCCTTTCTCAACTAGCATTGTCGAAATAGCGCATCCAATCGAACTAGCATTGTTAGCGAAGAGGCTTCATTAGCAGTCGTTGTCGGGGAAGCTCTTACTGTTCTTGAATAAATGGACCTCCTTCGGACCCTTGACTTTTTGCCGTGCCTTACGTCCACTCTCTCAATATCCGATCTTTTCTCTAGTCCGGGCATCGAGTAGAAGTATGTCAAGGATTGGGCAAATAGGTTTTGCACAGACAGAAGCAAAAGTCCCTCCTTGCCTAGGTCTTAAAAGGCAAATACGAGTTAGCAGGGCTATCCCCAATAGCTCTTGTTGAATGGACATATGAGATGAGAACGAAATTAGTGCCCTTTCTCATGTACACGTGAAGTTGGCATATTTTGTACCGTGTAGTGGGATTCTTTTCTTCCTTTGTTGAGGAAAATCCAATCTTTTTAGCTTGTGCCACAGAATAGCCCCGTTGAATAGGAAGGCGAAGCGGTGGAAGACTGTTAGCAAGAAGGAGCTTTTTCGCGGAATCAGAGTCAGTTGTTGCTAGGCTCTTTGATAGAAAGGCCGATGAAACTGTCTAAAAGAGGGCAACCGCTTCAAGTCTTCCCACAGATGGAGGAAGAGAGCCAGGGACACGTGCAGATGAATTGCGAGATGCGTCGAATCATATCCCAAGTCTTCGAGCGGGGAAGACAAAATGACAATGATTTTGCGGAATAAACGCTCTTTTGTCCATTAGTGGGAGCCTTGCCTTCGTGGCGTGACGGGGCTACGGATATGCCTTCCCTGATGACTGACTTTCCTGCTTGACTTTCTTCAAAGATGCCTTAGATCTCTTTCTCATAACAACAGTAGAATGTTTGGAGGTGCTCGTGTAGGCACATTCCTCCTTTTGTCATTAGGGTCAGCATGAGTTGGCTTCAATGGGCTTACATGGACTACGGCGTGTAGCTGCTTCAACCTTGGGGGCAGCTGTCACTGGTAAGCCATGTTGCCCACCTTTATGACGATTGGCAAGAGGCCCTTTGGAATTTCCAGTGGGGGGAGTCTGATTGATCCAATCACGACGAAACCCCCTCTTTTGCGCCTAACTTGACTCTGATTCCCTCACTATGAGAGCTGATCCAGGGGCTAGTCCGGCTACTGAATGGAATTTATGAAAGCCTCCTGAGGGATTAGCCTAGCCAGCGGGTCTCTTCTCTGTCATGTCTCAGCTCCGGTCGCTTCCTCTTTCCCGAAAAAACCATTCGAGCAAGAAAGGCATTGGCATCATGAGGAGATTGAGTGGGAGCGGAAAAGCCCCCGGAGGAGAGCAGCCGGTCCTCCCTCCCTCCTTACGCCTTTCCCGGAGTAGCGATAGCCTCCTTCCGTGAAGGAGCGTCATGAGAGCCACCCGGGCGATCGGTCGCCAAGGCGCCACTCGTGCTCTGCCCTGCGGATCCGCGAATAGAGTGGGCAAGTGAAGCCTTGAAAGTGCTTTTTCATAAGTGAGGCAACCTGTTTGAAAAGTGCTCGGCTAAATATTTCACTGCAAGTGAGTGAAAAGCCAAGTACAGGAGAAGGGGCAGACACTACTACCATGAAAAGTAGAAAGAGCCATGCCCCACTTAAATACATGGCCTCAGACCCCCTCTGTATCTCCATAGACTGAGCGACGCCATGACTCTCAAATTAGGTTAGTCGGCTAGGTTGCATTGGATCGAAGAAGTGTGGGTGGGGTCTCCCCCGTAGGTAATGGACCTATGATCAGCTGTGTTTGAAGGACCTAGCCTTAGAACTGGACCGAGCGAGCTTGGGAGGCCCTTTACATTTCTGTTTTCAATCTCACGCACTAACGCTTCCATCTCGGCCCCCATCTTCTCCCTATGCTTTCTCATCCCTTCGGGTTCAAGCTGTATCATTTCATCGAATATTTCCGGAGTGATGTTATGATAGGCGGGATTAGCCTATCAAAGGCGAACGAATTGGGTAAAGAGGAGCTAGTCGAGCCGCCTCTTCTTCGTCTCTCTCCCTCTCTCCAATTCGGCGGCTTGGAGTGAGCCGCCGCCTCTTCTTCTTTTTCCTTTGGGTCGAGCCGCCGGGGTTTGGAGCCGGAATCGGAGGCCGTCGATTGGAAATCTTTCTCCAATCCTTTTCTCTTTTCATGTGAGTGGTTTACCCTCTCTCTTCGGGTTTTTCGTCGGATTCCTTGAAGCCGTTTTGAAGATTTTCATGATCTTGATGGTTTCTTTTTAATGATCTTGAGTCTTTTCTTGTTTCCTATGTCATGCTTGGATTTTGAGTTTAGATTTGGTTTCATGGTATATGTTAATATAATATCAGTGATTTTCTTGGATTTAATCTTGTGAATCTTGGATGCAACCTCATCTTGGAGTTCTAGATGTTCTTGATGTTATAGATTAATTAACTTCCTTGATTCTTGATTAAGAAATTCTCAATATATATGCTAGTTTTTATTTAGTAAAAATTATGAGATTGTATGCATGATTGGCATGATGGCTTGAATATGTGATGTTAGAAATTTAGGGATTTAATTCTGTAAAATTCGAACTTTATTGCATGATGTGCTGAAAATTTTAGCTTTCTGAAATTTATATGTTGTTTGTTGAATCTGGGCTGAATTTTGTTTTCTCTGTTATTATGTGATTTGATCTCTGGACATAGTCGTGTAACCTATCGTTTCGACAAGAAAATATAGTTTGGAAACATAGGACACACTTTGGAGATTAGATTCGGGTCAGACACACCAGTTATGGATAGAACAATAACCTAAAACAATCCCCTAAAACAAAACCCTAATTGAGATGATCTAAATTTTAATTATATAATTAAAATTGGGTTGAGGGTAAACATAATCTATTATGAACCAATTGATAAATTATGCAAGAAATAAAATCACACGGGTTCATAACAATACGGGTCTAAGGGATAGAGGTCGGGTTTGGAGTGTTGAAACACTTCATGATGAGAACACCTCTAGGACACCGTAGGAGAATCTTGACTTAAGTCTTCCAAATCCTTGAGTATGGCGGAGCGGCTCAATTAGAAGCCAGATTACGAGCAACGCCAGGGTGGTTGGACGCCAAATTCCCAACCAACAAAACAAGTTCGGAGAGCCTTTCCCGATTGTTCTAGTTCAGCTTTGTGGGATAAGTTCGGAGGGCCTTTTCGATTATCCTAGTATGTGCGGTTGCCTTCGGGCATGGTAGGGCTTCGGCCTGATGCACTTCACTAGTATGTGCGGTTGCCTTCAGGCATGGTAAGGTTTCGGCCTGATGCATTTCTTTAGTATGTGCGGTTGCCTTCGGGCATGGTAGGGCTTCGGCCTGATGCACTTCTTGGAGGGATAGATGCCATGGGCATGGGTGGCCTGTTGGCCTGGTAGCTAGTCACACCTTTGTGACATTGCTTCTTTAGAGATAGACTTTATTCTTGTTATCTCTATATTTTTATTTGTGAGGGTTGGTAAAATCGCTCGCTAAGTTCTTTGAACTCACCCGTTGTCGTTTGATTTCTGTTTTGCAGAGCCTGACCGATGAGGTGGGCCAGAGCACTTGGCGCACTGGAGGGCAGTGGAGCCACATGATCTCATAACCGTCCTAGTTAGGGTCGTAGTCGAGTCTTTTGGTAGTAGTCATGTACTTGTATTAGCTTGATTTGTAGTTGTAGCCCTGAGGGCATTTATATCATTTATTTCAGATTTTATTGTATCTGAACTTTTGAGTTGTTGAACTTAACTGTTATTTTCGCACTTTACGTTTCATCGAGTTTCTTGAAATAAAATTATATTTTGGTTCGCTTTTCATTTGAAATAAAACTTGTTATTTCTTTCGTTATATTTACTTGTTGAGTTGGTATATGCATGATTTAGGCTGCGGAGTATAGGTACGTATATCCTGACCGGTCAAGTGACCCCGAGTTGGGGTGTGACAATAAGCAACAAAGAGAATGATATATTTTTCTTGTTCCAACATACACTATAAAAAAATTTGGTAGTTGGGATATTTTTCTTGTTCCAACAAGACATTGGTGTAACCCTGTGAAATTCATTGAGAACTTTCTAGTATATTACATTTCCATTGATGGTAGTTGGGATACTCAGAGCAAAGAAGAGAACACCTAAGCTTATTATCTTTGTTGAGAAGAGGTAATATTCTTTTTGGAATGAGAACACCTAATCCTATTATATAAAAATTCGGGGTTTTTTTCCCCTATATTTTCTTTTCTATTTGACTTATGTCAGAATTCAGACCTGATGATTGAGGAACTAGGGCTGCCACTGAGACTTGAGAGGAAGACCCAAAGCTTCAACACAATATCTGGATCCAATCACTAGAACTCTGCCATCTGTGTCTCCACTACAGCGGACCAATAGATATGATGGATTAGATATCAGATAACTAAGACAATAAAAACAAGCTAGCTTTGCTCACGGACCAACAAGTCTTTGAATCTTTGCAGTACTCATGTACTCGTGTGATGATACAAATACAAAGAAATTATACACATTGACACTCTTGCATATCCAAATCCTCAGCCCTGCTATTATAAGCTTGGAGTAGAATCCAGTCAAATCATTACCATCAGGTAAATTGGACCACTAATGGAGACTACATTTTCTTGACTTCTGAGTTCTAAGTGAAGATCTCTAATTTACTAGCAAGTTATTTCACATGGATAATACTATCTGAAGCAGCATCTATGTTAAATGGTCAGTAAATATTTAAAATATATTCTTCTATGCATTTAATATATATATATATATATATATATATATCCTCAAGTGTATGCTCAGTTGTGACACACATATATATAATTCAGTTTCAAAAATAGAATCATGAACACAAATCTTTGCAAAATAGGACATGTAGTTGGTATATATTTGAATGGAAATTGGATTCAATTTTGTTGAGCACATGAACCTGATAATACTAATTATAGTCCTTACTTGATCAAAATGGTTAACCTTAGGAGTATTTTGATCCAAAAGGATAATGATGTAGGTGATGCACTACTGGCATGCTAGCTTAAGCCTTAAGGTTTGAAGATTTCGAGTACTTGAGTTACCAAATTGATGCTAGCTATGGTCAAATGGAGATTTTTTGCTTTAAGACAACATCAATAACTAAAGCTGTATATAATGTGCTTCAATCTAGTTTTGATTTCTTGCTTTCCATTTGCATGTGTAGGCAATGAGTAGAGCGCATAGGATAGGACAACAAGAAGTAGTAAATATTTATGAATTCATTACTAACTAGTAGAAGTGTTGAAGATGACATATTGGAACGTGCCAAAAAGAAATCGGTAATACACAACTATAAGATTGTCTTTTACGTTCTTTTTCTTAGAATACTGAATTGTTATATATGATTTGTATTGTTTACCTAATTTTGTAGCTTTTGGATAACTTGGATCTCAACTACATGGTTTAAAATCTCGGTACTGGTACCGATTTCGATCATCGGCCGGTACCGTACCGTACCGTACCGTACCGTACCGACACACGGTACGGTCCGGTACAAAAATTGCATACTGACCATTTTTTTGAGAGGGTTAGATATAACTCCAATAATACATAATTGATGAATAAATGTTTAAAATCAATATTCAAATGTCAAATACAATACAATGTTTAAAAGTCATTTGGTATTATATTAGGGTTTTTCATAAATACAAGAGAATCATTACATTAGAGTTTATATAGGACGACACAAGTCCACAATCCAAAGGGTCTAAAAAATCTCCGGGGGCTCCGCCCCCACACCCCTGGCAAGGGGCACTGCTCCCTTGACCCTCGTGGACCGCCGAAGACTCTGCGTAGCGCAACATTGATTGAGATGATGAATACCATGTGTTGGTACGGTCTTATGTTGCACTACGTCTTTTTTAGACCCTTTGGGTTGTGGACTTGTGTCGTCCTATATAAACTATAATGTAATGATTCTCTTGTATCTGTGAAAACCCGACCCCAAATGACTATAGAGCCATTTGGGTTACTATTCATCATACCGAGCGGTATATGCCGAAACATGTGGCTGACAGCCCTGTCGGGCTGTCGGCCACCCGTTACCAACGACGCTCAGCGCCGTTGGCAACGCCAACGTTTAAAAGTTATCATACCGCCCGGTATCACTCATATCGGGCGGTATGATACATATACTGCCCTTACCGGGCGGTATATGATAAAATACCGTCATATACCGTCCGGTATACATGATATACCCGGTATTTTCAAATACTATCGTATACCGTAAATCTCAAAAACCGGTTTATACCATCCTTACCGTACCGTTTCGGGCGATTTTTTAAACCATGCTCAACTATAAGGACTAGAAGTTGGCTACTGAACTAGCTTAAACCCTTATTATGGGTCTTAGTAGGTGCTGGCTTTGGAAGTATCAGTTGTTACTTTGGCTTCCTAAGAGTTCTTAACGTGAATCCTTGTTTTCAACCATAATTGTGCTTTGACATAAGTTTAGGTATATGATGAATTGATGATAGTAGGTTTTGATTTATAGGTATCTCCAGTATATTCATTTATGAAGAAAATGCATAGATATGTTGTAGCCTGAAAAATATGGTTGATATAAATTGTATGTAACAGTTCATGTAGTGTTGACCAGTCAGCTAAATTGAGTTTAGTTGGAGATTTTGGAGTAACACCTGGTGATTTCCTCGATCATGTGGAAGTGAACCAACAATATGAGGATGCTCTTAAGGCATACTAGTTTAAGAAATAAGGTATGATTTTTGGAGGCTACAATTTTCCTCATGTTGATCTTCCAAATATAATATCTACTCCTAGTATCCTATAACAGCTACTAATAAGTACTTGTCACTCGTTTTTCAATTACAGATGGGTTCAGAGTTCAAAAGATCCATGTTTGAGGAGCAGATAAAAGAGCGTTGAGAAGATGACATGATGGCGTTCGCATAAGGAGAAAGAAGCAACAAGCTGCCAGAAATCCTTCGTCCCTTTCTAGAAGGGAGAGTGATGCATCATCATTACCGGCATAATATTCTTTGAACTTTAATCAGCCAATTCAAGCATGTAAATAGAAGTTGGTTCCAAAAGAAAAAGGGATATGATAGTTGCTTTCATGGACGAGATGAAAGGAAAAAATTTGCAAAGATAGATCTTGATTTATGTATGAATTAGTAGAATATGTTCGAATTTTATTTTGAAATTGAAATTTTTCTGTAATGAGATTGATACTTTATTAGATGTGTTTTTTGTAATCGACCATGTAGTGATACTCTATGAATTTTGTAATAGATATATTACAAAATAAATGATGATATGTATTTTTTGTTTTATATGCTTCTTAATATTTATGTAAATATAATTAAATTATAAAAAATATTAGATTTTATATGCATATTATAATAACTTTTAGTGGGGGTCACAAAAAAAAAATCTATAAAAAAGATTTTAGTGGGGATTTGCAACCCTCTAAATATGTAAGAATTAATGAGGGTCGCGACCCTCACTAAAACCTCATATGACCCTCACTAAAGACTTTTAGTGAGGGTCACTCGGCCCTCACACGTCTAGGGATGGCAATTGGAACCGGTTAATCGCGGTTAACCGGTTAACCGAATTGCAAAATCCGATTTCAGGTAGTGGATTTGCGGTTCAGATTTGATTTCAGTTAGTAAAATCCAAAAATAGTTTTCAAATGGTTCAATTTTTGTTACCGGGTTGCGGATAATCGATAATCGAAGCCGATTATAAGTTTCGATTTCGGTTACCGATTATCCGCGGTTAACCGATAGCCGGAACCGTTTACTACTTTATTATATATTAACATTTATAATAATTTAATTCTAAATTTCTAATGCCTGAAACTTATAATTCTAATACCCGGTTATTATTATAATTCTAATACCCAAAACCCACGACCTGTTAACCCATTCTAAGTTTCTAACCCTAAAATCTTTAATCCCTAACCTAATTTCTACTCCTCACTTCTATCGCCTCCTCTCCCTCTCCCTCTCCCTCTCCCGTCCCTGACTCAATGCCGACTTCTCTCCCTCGCGTCCCCGACTCGGCTCCTCTCTCTCTCTCTCTCTCTCTCTCTCTCTCTCTCTCTCTCTCTCTCTCTCTCTCTCATCCTCGACTCGGCGACGTCAACTCCTCTCCCTCGTCCCCGACTCGACGACGCCGACTCCTTGCTTCTGTGCAAAGAAGGTTATTGATTTCTTCTTCTTTTGGTGTTGTTGTTTGGCGCTTAGAACAACAAGCGTTTTGATATCTTCTTCTCTATAAGACATCCTCTGCTTATTTTGGTTTAAAGTTTTGCTTTCTCTATAGAGGAGAAGCATTTCTTGAGACGAAAGGCTTATTGTTTTCTTTTCCTCTGTGTTCATCGGCATTCATGTGTCAAAATGTGATCTTTCTCGTCTCTTCCTCAACTTCTCAGGTCGTCGAGAAGAACATCCGAGAAGCTCGAGCTCTCATAGTGACGCGCGAGCAAACCAATGTATCGACGGTGGTGGGCCTTCTCGACGCAGCCCTCGCCCTCTCTCCGCGCCTCGAGGCCGCGCTCGAGCTCCCCCTGTGCGGCTGGACTATTTGATTTCGGTACAGCTTCCCCTGTGCTTTTGGTGAGGAATATTGTTAAACATTGTCATTTAGAATATTAGTTTTTGTCATGGAGATGCAAAGCTCATCGCATCTGATCTTGGGAACTGTAGTTTATTTTTTGTGTAGTTTCTACCTCCTTCACTATAAATAGAGAGATCAATGACTAGGATTTCATTTTCACCTTAGGGTTTCAGAATGTTGTCCTCATTTTTAATTGATAATATCTTTGCATGTCTACCAAAGACAATAAGTTTATTTTTTGTGTATTTCATCTTCCATGTGTGTCTATCATAGACATTTGGATTACTATGAGAGATCTTTTTCCTTTTATAAAAGTGATGGTGCTGCTAAAGAAATCCCCAATGTGGTAAACATAAACTTTTGGAATCTATTGCAGATTGCTAAAGAAATTCTCGTTTGTGATTTACTTAGAACTTAGTGGCTTGTCATCTACTGTTTGTATGCTACTGAATATGTAGTTTAAATTTGTAAGCTACATTGTAATATCCTTAAAGACATCACAAGAATAATCCCCTAGCGGCGGCCGTGCCGACGGTGGCTGCTCAAGGCCCCTTTTTTAAAAAATTAATCTATATATATATTTATTTAAATCAATAAGAGGAAGGACAACGATTTTTACTTCCGATCCGATACAAGAAAACACGTCAAAATCGACGCAAAACTCCGAAACATAAGAACATTGACATGAATCAAGAATTGGAGACGAGAAGGCCTAAATCCACACACTGGACTGAGAGAAAATGGAAGAAAAAGACGCGTAGGATCTTCCCCCGATCGACACCGATGAATTCGTGAAAATTCGGCTCCGACAGCTCCTCCTCCTCGACAACGCCCTCTCTCTCCTATCTCCTTTGTCTCAGGTGGCGTGCAGCTAAAACCCCTGGCCGCACACCCCATGGTCTAATTTATAGATACTGATTGGATCCAAATGATCAAAATATCCCTACTTAAGCTATCCAACTTAAACGGCTCATAACTCATCCGATCTAACTCCGATTCGAGATCCGATTGCACCGTTAAATTCGCCTCGAGACCCTATGTCACCCTAGTATGCTAAATCACAGAGATAAGACAAATAAAATTTCTCTTAATTTTTCTATATTTAATGCTTACTCAGGTCTAATCCCGAAGCTTCCCGACAATCCGTGCTAACTAGGGCCCACGATTCCCGTTCATTGAGAAATCTTATTATTAAGATTTTTGGGTATTATAGAGTACGATGTTGGCCTAAGGTTTTCTACCTTGGTCTTAATCTCGGTTTTGATAATAATAAATATGGAACTAATGTTTCATTGAGAAATCTTTCAGGTTCCAAGTCGGTTAGCGCACGACGTCCCTGATCGAAAAAATCAAAGAAATCGGAGAAATCAGCAAGGACGCTCATCGACGCTCGGGATTCTTCGGGAAGTTAGAGTTTAGGTTTAGGATGTCTAGAATGTGATGTAATTCTTTTTATGATGCAAAGAACCCAAAAACCAAATCCGAACCCCAAAATATGAAAACCCAAAAATCGCCCTGAAATTCACTAAGCCTAGGGAGCTCCTTGAAGGGCTATATGACCTAGACATTTTTTTGACACAAAAAAATGGCGGTAATTATTCTTTGGGTAAAAACTAGATAATAATGTATTTTAAAGGATATTTTGGAAGCCTTTAGCCTAGCCATACTCGACTTGGGAGATTAGAGAATTTTTGTTTTCCGAAAATTTATACTAGACCATAAAAACTAGATTTTGATTCTTAAGGATTTTAATTTTTTAGATACTTTTATTGAATCCAAATGGGGGGCAATCTTTATATAATATTTATGTTTTAAAGTTAGTAAATGTTATATAAGCAGACTTAGCAAAGATGGAACCCAAATGAGTAGAAAATCCAGCCTAACCAAACTGCCCTGCCCAGATTCGATCGACCGACTGGTCGACCGGCGGCATTTCGGTCGATCGAACATTTCCCAGAATGGGCAAAATGCTCCGGTCGCTCGGGCGATCGCTTGGTTGGTCGACCAAAGATCGACCGGACAAGCGACCGACGAGCTGTAACGGGCAAAAAATCGCTCGTTGAGAAGATTGAGCTCTCTCTTCTCTTCATGACTTATAAATAGGAAGCCATGAGAGCCTTCCTTCATAATGTTGATCACCTCTAACCTCCTTGAGCCATCTTTTGATCAATTCTAAGCCTTCATTGAGCCAATCTTGTGAAAACCCTAGCTTAAGCCAAAAACCTTGATCTCGCCTTCATTCTTTCATTGATTAACCATGAAAGGCATCAAGAGGAAGCTAGGAATCTTATTTTGGAGCTAAGTATTTTATTATTTGATTTATTGCTCCATTTAGTGTTGTATTTTCTTATTTATTTCTTTGTATTTGAGTTTGTGTTAGACCTAGAGTGTATGTCTTGAAATTGGGTGGTAGCCTTGGTGTTTAAGGTTTAAATCCATCGGTGTAAACATAGTTTACTAGGATTAGTTGAGTTGTCCCTTAGGGTTGAGGTGGAAGAGTGCTCTTGGTAAGAAGGCGAAGACTTCCGGGTGTAAAAGTGCATTAGTTGAGAGTGAGACTCTTCAGGTCAAAGTCCTCGTTGTAAGGGAAACAAGATTAATCCAGTAAAGCTAAGTTTGGAAATCCTAAGCGGGGTGCTTAGGTAGTGGAGTAGGCATTGGGGCCGAACCACTATAAATTACCGTGTTTGCATTGCTTTCTTCTTGCATTTTTTTAATTAGCATATTCACTTTGCTTCCGCTTGTTATTGGATTTATTAAATTGCCTAAGTAACCAAGTAAATGATTAAAATCGGAATTAGACGAATCGATTAGTAAACACACTGTTCACCCCTCACCCCCCCCTCTCTAGTGTAGGCCATTTCACCAACATACCAAACATCTGCCATGCCCCAACTCAGCGTCACGTGATCGGCTAGGGTATACGTGCCTATACCATACAGCCTAAATCTTGCACATGCCAACTCAATAAATAAACATAGCGGAAAGAATGTAACGAGTTTTATTTCAAAAGAAAAACCAAACCAGATTTCATATAAGCAGTAAATTTTTTATCAAAATTTCAAGTGCGGAAAGAACAATAAATCAAAGAGCAACAGTTCTTTTAACAAATAAAATCTGAATCAAAGACATGAATGTCCCCACAGGACTACAACTCCAAAATACCAAATCACAAGTGCACGATAAAACTACTACAGACTCGACTACGACCCCTAACTAGGACTGCTATGAGATCAATGTAGCTCTTCTACCCTCCAGCCACGCTAAGTGTTCCTGCCCACCTCACTGGCCAGGCTCTGCAAAACAAAAACAAATGACAATAGGTGAGTTCAAAAGAACTCAGTGAGCGGTTCTACCAACCCCCACGAGAAACCAAACACAGGTTTATAGCATAATGCAAACACTTGCCTCAAGCAGGAAAGGTCACAAGGGAGTGACTAGCTAATAGGCCATCTGGCCACCACATGCCAGAAGGCATCCAACACCCCATCGGTGAAGTACAATAGGTCTATGCCTACCATGCCCAAAGGCAACACATCATACTTAAGGGTTGCTAGAATAATCGGGATTCGCCCGTCCGAACTTGCTCCACAAGACGCTTAGGAACAACCGGGATTCGCCCGTCCGAACTTGCCCCTTTAAGATATCACAGGAATAATCCGGATTTTCCCGTCTGAACTTATTTCTTAGAAGAAACTCGGGAACAATCGGGATTTTCCCGTCCGAACTTGTTCCACGAGAAAACACAGGAACAATCGGGATTTGCCCATCTAAACTTGTTCCAAAATGATAACACAAGAATAATCAGGATTCGTCCATCCAAACTTATTCCTTTAAATATAGAATCATGGGAATAATCAAGATTTGACCATCCAAACTTATTCCACAAGATATGCAGGAACAATCGGAATTTGCCCATCCGAACTTGTTCCACATGTTGGGAATTTATCATCCAACCTTCCGGCCAGGCCCACAATCCGACTCCTAACTGAGCCTCTCCGTCATTCATAAAGATATGACACAACATGACCTAAGCCAAGTTTCTCCTACGGTGTCTTAGGGATGCCCTAATTGGGAAAGTTACAACACTCAATACCTGATCCCAACCCCTAGACCTGTAACATCATAAACCCGTGAGGTTTTATTTCATGCATAAACTTTATTTGTTGGTTCATAACATATTATGTTGCCCATTTTGAATTTAATTATGAAATTAAAATTATAATCACCAAGATTAGGGTTTATTTTAGGGTTTTATTTTAGCATACTGTTGTGCCCGAAACTAATGTATCTAACCCAAATCTGGTCTCCAGAGTGTATCCATATTTCCAAACTATGTTTTTTGGTTAAAACGATAGGTTACACGACTATGTTCAGAGAACTATTCTCATCTCAACAGAGAATTCAAAATCAGCCTAGATTCAACAATTTAGCATGAAATTCCAGCAAGATTGATTTTTCAGCATGACATGGAAATAAATCCGAAATTTACAGAATATAAATCCTTATAGGAACAAGTTTCAGAATTTTATAATCAGGAACTAACATGCATCCACATCATCATAGGGACAAGACTCATGCTTTAAATCAAGAATCCATCCATGGTATCAAGACTAACCTTTCCACATGCAAACATGGATTCATGAACTGAAAATTTCATATTTAAACACACCTCATGCATTGGTATCAAAGGAATTTAATTAAGAAGATTAATCCAAGCCTAAAATTTAAAGAACATATCAAATATTTCTCTTAGGCATTTTGTCAAACACTTGGAGGGCACCCTTTTCTCCACCTTGGCCGAGCACCCCTAGGGTCATCCTAGGGCTACCGAGCCTCGTAGGCAGGGTTTTCGGGCTTCCTTCAAGACAACACGTGAAAACAACGAGAAACTTCAAGAAACAACGGAAGATTCAACAAGAACTCTCAACCTCCAAGAACTGCTGAAGAAAATGAGAGAAACCCGAGAAAGGAGGGGTAAAACCACTCACCCAATTGGGAAGAAAGATTAGATGGGAAACCTCCGATCAGCGGTATCCGAATCCGACCCTAAACACTCAGCTCCAAGGACAAGGAAAGAAAGGGGGGGGGGGGGGCTCAAGGCTCAAGGGGGGTGCGCAGTGCGCAATATAACAATTAAATAAATTTACCGAACCAAGAAAAGAAACTACATAATTCAAATTTCTACTTACCCGAGCTCGCAAGCTCGCACCGGACCATGAGTCGACTCCGTTTGACTTCGAACTAGTCCGCTAGGCTGACAATCACACAAATAAAAATAAATATTAATATCTAGGATATTACAACATCCAAGATTTGCAATTTCCATAAATATTGATGAAAACTCCACCTATTATATGAATCAAGGTAATCCATTGGTTGACTTGATAATAAAAGCGAAACTTATTATATATGATGAAACTCCAATGATGAAGAAGCATTATTTTAAAGCTGTTGATCGAACCTTAAGGGATATAATTAAACTTTGAGCAACCTTTTGAAGGAAAATAAATATTTTTAGGGGGGTGATTTCAAAGAGATTCTGTCTGTTGTACCCAAAGGGTCAAGACAAGATATTGTGCATGCTACCATTAATTCATCTTATTTGTGAAGATACTGTATAAGATGCTAACATTAACAAGACATATATGAGGTTGCACTCAGGAAATTCACCGTATCAAGCATTGTAAATGAGACCCTTGGTGATGCAAATGATGGGGATGTTAACATAAAGATTCCTGATGATTTGCTCATATAAGAAATTGATGATCCACTTGCTGCAATTGTGATTGTCATTTATCTATTATTTTTGAAGAACATGAGTGATCTCAATTACTTGCACCACAAAGCTATGTTAGTACTTACCAATGAAATAGTTCAAAAGGTGAATAATTTTATGTTGTCTTTGGTTCCTGGTGAAATGAAGATTTATCTCTGCTTTGATAGCCCATGTTCATTGGATATGATTCAATTAATGACATTCATACGAATTGAAGCTCAAAGTCGGTGTTCTTGTCATGCTGCTTTTGAGAAACATAGATCAATATTCATGTCTATGCAATAAGATTAGACTTGAGATAATTCGAATAGGTTTGTCACACCCCAAACTTAGGGTCACGTGACCAGCCAGGGTATACGTGCTTATACCCCGCAGCCTAACTCATGCACATGTCAACTCATAAAATATAGCAGAACAAATAAATAGCTTTTTATTATAAAAGAGAAACCAAAACAAATTTCATTTAAACAATAAAGTTTTTAGCAAAAAGTTCAAGTGCGGAAATAACTGAATCAAAGAGCAATAGTTCTGTTAATCAAATAAAATCTGAATAAAAACACGAATGTCCCCACGAGACTACAACTAGGGCTGGCAACGGAGCGGATACGGTGCGGATACTGGATTATTCGTATCCGCACCGCACCCCATATCCGCCCATCCGTATCCGCACCGTATCCGCTACGGATGTGAATATGGATACGGATATCCGCACCGCATCCGTATCCGCACCGTATTTAATAAAAAAATATTAAAATTATATATTTAATTAAAAAAATCAATAAATTACCAATTTATTAATCCAAAATAAATATATAATATACTTCAAAATTCATCTTGACATGAAATTACCATAGAGCTCTTATATATATTAATAACTTATATGGGCAAAATAGTAATTCAGAGACGCGGATAGGCGGTGCGGATCCACAGCCATATTCGTATCCGCACCATATCCGCACGGATATAAGTTTTCTAAATCTGTATCCGTATCCATATCCATTTTTACTTGCGGATATGGATCGGATACGGTGCGGATGCGGTTTTTAGTTAGCGGATGCGGATAAAATTGCCACCCCTAACTACAACTCTAAAACACCAAATCACAAGTGCATGACAAAACTACTACAAACTCGACTACGACCTCTAACTAGGACTGCTATGAGATCAATGTAGCTCATCTGCCCTCTAGTCGCCCCAAGTGCTCCAGCCCATCTCACCGGTCAGGCTCTGCAAAACAAAAACAAACGACAACGGGTGAGTTCAAAAGAACTCAGTTAGCGATTCTACCAACTCACATATAAACAGATCATAGCGATAAAGCATAAAGCAAACACCTTCCTCAAACGGGAATAAAGTCACGAGGGTGTGATTAGCTATCAGGCCATCTGGCCACCACATGCCCAAAGGCATTCAACACCCAAACGGTGAAGAACAACAAGCCTAAGCCTACTATGCCCCAAGGCAATAACACATATTAGGATAATCGGGATTGGGTCATCCGAACTTATCCTAATATAAAGAAACTCGGGAGCAATTGGGATTGGCCCGTCCGAACTTGCTCCACGAAACGCGAAGGAATAATCGAGATTTGCCCATCTGAACTTGCCCCTTTAAGACATCACAAGAATAATCGGGATTTGCCCGTCCGAACTTATTCCTTAAAGAAACTCGGGAACAATCGGGATTTGCCCAACCGAACTTGTTCCAAAATGATAACGTAGGAATAATTGGGATTCGCCCATCCGAACTTATTCCTTTAAATATAAAATCTTGGGAACAATCGGGATTTGCCCGTCCGAACTTGTTCCCAAAGATACGCAGGAACAATCGGGATTTGCTCATCCGAACTTGCTCCACAGGTTGGGAATTAGCCATCCAACCTTTCGGGCCTAGGTCGCAATCCGGCTCCTAACCGAACCTTTTCGCCATTCAATAAGATATGGTACAACCTGACCTAAGTCAAGTGTCTCCTACGGTGTCTTAGGGATGTCTCTATTGGGAAAACTCCACAACGCCCAATGCCCGATCCCAACTCCTACACCTGTAATGTCATAAATTCGTGAGATTTTATTTCATGCATAACATTCATTTGTTGGTTCATAACAGATTATGCTGCCCTTGCATTTTAATTTTGCAATTAAAATTTATCATCACCAAAATTAGGGTTTTATTTTAGAATTTTGTTTTTAGCTTACTGTTGTGCCCGAAACTGGTGCACCCAACCCGAATTTGATTCTCAAAATGTGCCCTATGATTCCAAACTATATTTTCTGGTCAAAATGATAGGTTACACGATTATGTTCAGTAAACTATATACACCACAACAAGTATTTCAAAAACAACACAGATTCATCATCTCGGCATGAAATTCCAGCAACATTGAATTTTCAGCATATCATGAAAATAAATTCAAAATTTACAGAAATTAGGTCCTTAATTGTCATCAAATCAGAATATTATTCTTGAGATAAATCTCACAACTTTCATACTTATTAAACAATGCTAACAAGCATCAACAACATCTTTAAATAAGAATCCAACATCATGGTCAAGAACCCATCTCAAGAATACATATGACATCAATATCAAAATCTTAATTTTTGTAAAACATGATTTCCATTCATGATCACGGATTATTTACAAAGCATACATTAACATGTGGAAACCTAGATTGACAAGCATATCATGGCATGGATCTCAAGATTTCACAAGCATCCTCTCTTAGGCATTTTATCAAGCACCTAGAGGGCACCTTAATCTCCACCTCGGCCGAGCATCCCTAGGATCATCCTAGGCTGCCGAGCCCCATAGGGGGAGGGGTTTCGGGTCTCCTCTCACATGGCAATCACAAAGAACGATGAGAATTTGAGAGATCGACGAAAAAAAATGGTTCACAAGAACTCGAATTCAAGATCGGCTCAAAGAAAGCTCAAACACGAGAAACCACAGAAAAAGGGAGGGTAGATCCACTCACTTGAATAGGAAGAAGGATTGGAGGAGAATTCTCGGTCAACAGCCTTCGAATCTGGCTCCAAAAGGTGGCGGCTCGACTCAAAGAAGGGGGAAAGGGCACGGCTCGGCTCCACCCAAGCCGCTGGCTTCAAGAAAGGGGAAGAGAGAGAGGGGGGCGGCTCGGCTCAGGCGGCTCCTCTCTGCTCTGCTCCAAAGGAAGGGAGAGGGGGAAGAAGGGGGTGGTGGCTCAGGTAGCTGCTGCTTGGCTCGGCGGCTTCAATGAAGAGAGATGGGGAGGGGTGGCTACTGCTTGAGGGCGGCTCCTCTCCTTTCTCACTCGGCTAGTGCGGCTCCAATAGGGAGCCGTCAGCCCTAGGGGGGATTTTATAATCCCCTCCCATAACCACCTATCCACACCCTAACCCGCACTCTCCTCAAACCCTGATCCGCAACCCGCTAATTAAACCCAAACTAACCCCATGATAAAATACAAGCATCAAACACATGCACACCCAAATGCAACATGATTTAATAATCATGCACATGCAACAACATAATTACATAAATTCATCTATGCAAGCAAGAAATTACATAATTCATATTCCTACTTACCCGAGCTCGCAAGCTCGCACTGGACTAAGAGTCGACTCGGCTTGACCTCGAACTAGCCTGCTAGACTAGCAAACACAAGCAATAAAGGAAAAATTAAACAAAATCTAGGATATTACAGAATCTCTTTAAAAACACCCCCCTAAAAATATTCATTTTCCTTCAAAAGGTTGCTCAAAGCTTGATTATATCCTTCAAGGTTCGATCAACAGCTTCAAAATAATGCTTCTTCGTCGTTGGAGTATTCATCATATATAATAAGTTTCGCTTTTATTATTAAATCAGTCAATGGACTACCTTGATTCATATAACAGATGGAGTCTTCGTCAATATTTATGGAAATTGCTGGAGTTTTTGGCAAGTATTGTTCTTCCGCAATCGCCTTAAATTCTTCCCAGGTGGGAGGCGGCGCGCCTGCTGCCCTGCGAGCCCTCCAAGTATGCAGCCAGACCTTTGCTGGTCCCCTAATATGTAGCCCAACCATATGAGCCGCGGCTTCCGAATAGCACCCCAGTTCCATGCACAGTTCGTAGCAGTCTCCCAGAAACTCAATGACTTCCACTTGCCGGTCTGTTCTGGTGAATTCTGGCGGCTTCAGCTGTTGGCTTAAGGTTTTCAACTTTGGTCTTAATCTCGGTTTTGATGATGACAAACATGGAACTAATGTTTTATTGAGAAATCTTTCAGGTTCCATATCGATTAGCGCATGACGTCCGCGATCAGAAAAATAGGAGAAATCGAAAAATCGGAAGGACGTTGGTCGACGCGCTCGAACTCTTCAAGAAGTTAGAGTTTAGGTTTAGGGTGTCTAGATACGTTGTATATCCTCTTAATGATACAAAGAACCCTAAAACCAAATCCGAAACCCAAAATATGAAAACCCGGAAATCGCCCTGAAATCCACTAAGCCTAGGGAGCTCCTTGGAGGGCTATTTGACCTAGATAGTCTCTTGACAAAAAATGGCGATAATTGTTCCTTGGGTTAAAACTAGATAACGAGATATTTTTAGGAATTTTTTGGAAGCCTTTAGCCTACCCTTATTTGACCCGAAAAATTAGAAAAGTTTCATTTTCGGAAAATTTGTACTAGATCCCAAAAAAAGGATTTTGATTTTTTAGATATTTTTATTGAATCCAAATGGGGGGTAATCCTTTATAATATTTATGTTTTAAAGTTATATAGGTAGGCTTAGTGAAGACGGAACCAGAAAATGAACAAACAGAACCAAACTGCTCAGCCTAGTCCAGGTTCGATCGACCGAATGTTGCCAAAAACTACCAGTAGACAATTCGATCGACCGGTTGGTTGACTGAAGTGTGCCAAATTTGGCAGAGGGCGCATTGGTCGAACAATTGGTCGACTAGACTGCGGATCGCTGAAGTTGCAACTTGCATCGGTCGACCGGATTGCGGATCGCAGGAATCGCGTCTTGCGGGACACAAGAAGATGAATTGTCCTCTCTTGAAGAAGAAATCGAAAAAGAAGAAGTGTGCTTCTCCATCCACATCCAAATCAAGTGAAGCCTCTTCTAGACATGACGATAAAGTTACATCAAACTTTTGCCTCATGGGTCTTAACGATGAGGTAAAGTCTTCCGCTTCTTGTCATAATAGTGATTCTAGCAATTCAAGCTCATTTGACATGTCTTATGATGAGCTAGTTGATGAATATAGAAAAATGTATGAATTGCTCATGAAAAAGAACAAGGAAATAAAGAAAATTAAAAAAGGAGAACTCTAAGCTTACTAGTCACTTGCATGCCTTAGAAGTTAAAAATGAAAAATTGAACACTAGTATGCTTGATACATGCCATGATGATTTGAAGCTTGAAATTAAGAACTTAAAACATAGAAATGAAAAGTTGGAGATTGAAAATGATGAATTACTAAACAAGACATCCAAAATTAGAAATGAAAATGACAACTTGAAAAATAGATTAAAACTTAAGGGTAATGATTCTTCAAATGATTTCAAAATGGAAAATAAGAGTTTGAAAAATGAAAATTGTTTGATGAGATCTCAATCTCATGCATTGCATAAGTCCACTAATGACTTGAAAAATGAGGTTATTCTCTTGAGTAAGAAAACATATAATTTATCCAATGTTTCATCCTTTAGAAACTCTAGGAAGAAACATATTTTACTTAAGAATGTTCATATCCATCATCCTTCTTATGTTAAGCATTCTAACATTAAATCTCGTGTCCATATTAAAAATGAAAAGAAAAAGTTTCATGGACATTATTTTTATTGTGATATATATGGGCATGCTATCTATGATTGTGCTTTTAAAGTAAACCCTAGTGTTGTTAAGACACTTTGGGTACCTAAGCCCATTGACCCCCAAGGATCCAAAGCCATTTGGGTACCAAAGCTCCCTTGCTCTATTGTAGGGGGAGCTACAACACAAGGATGAGATGAAGGTGGTTGATTGAAGTTGCTTGAGGATTCAAAGATTGTACCATTTCAAAGTTGTAACTTCAAGTCATCTTGATGCCTTAGATAAAGTCGGCATCAAAACTATTCCGATATCATCTTCTAACTTGCATTGTTTTACCTTAGTTGAAGATTATGATACTATGCTTAACTCTAGTTGATCTCCGTGCTCTCGATTTGTTTTATGAAATGATTTTTTATTTTGATTTTCCGGTCTCTTCGGAGACCTATGTAGCCTGTAATGGGCTCATGCGACCTTGCGGTTCTAAATCATAGGCTCATTGTGGCCTTTCGGTTTTCAACCAATAGGAAAGGTTGGAGATCTTATTTTTCAAACATTTTATATTTTGAGATCTCTTAATTTGTTTCGGATTCACGATAATTTATTTTGAAACGAATTTCAAACTATTTAGCAAAGTGGACTTTGAAAATGATATTTGAATCTCTCTTTGCTATTTGGTTTGGTTAGCTTGCTATGTAGCCTTTAGTTTCATTAAATCTACTAATGGAGTCTACTTGCAAGTTGAGAATGTTAATGGAAGACTATGCTATCATGAAGAAAATTGAAAAGTAAAAAGACAAGTTTGACAAAATTTCCAAGAATAAGGTATGAGTTTGATTTTGCAAAAATATTAGTATAATATTTGAATACTTATGCTTAAATGATTTCTTTATGCTCATAATTGATTATGCATGACAAATATTTGAATTTTCATGAGTAAGAAAAATCTTGATAACTTAGCTCATTTCATAATATCATGATATTTATGAAATCGGACTAGATTGAAATTTTTCTTTAGAAACTTCATTTTAAGTTGAGAATTGGATGAACATATTTAGGTGTGTTAATGATTAGTTATCATGTGCTTAAAATTGAAAATTCATGAGAGATTGAATAAAATGATAACTAGTTTACTTTAGAGGACTAAAATTTGGAAAAGTTTGACCCAAGTCAACTAATCGACTTGGAAACTTCATTTTAAGTCCAAACTTCATAAACATGTTTAGGAATAGGTATGACATGTTTCCAAGCACTTAGAATGAAAAATTCATATGAATATAGATAAAATGACATAGAGGTCAATTCATGCTTACCTCTTTTGAACCAAGTTGACCCAAGTCAACAAATTAATTTAGAGGTCTCATTTTCAATCCATATTTGAGGCATGTTTAGATTTACTCATGTTAGGTATCCATAGGTTTAAGTTTGAAAAATCATGAGTAAATGATAAGATTGAAACTTAGCAAGTTTCACGATAACTAGCTTAGTTTTGAATGAAACCATGCTAGGTTGATATCTTGATGTAAGGACATAATTTTCATCTCAAACTTGACATACACTCTTTACATGATAATTTTATGGTGTCCTAAAAGTTTGAATGAAAATTGAACATGTTTTTGAAAAATTACTGAAAATCGCGAAAATGCCATTAAATTTCAATTTTAAAACAGTTTACTCAATAAATTTTAGAAAAATGTAGAAAATTGATTTTGAGATGATTCTTGAAGCTGCACTTTCATTGAAAAATCTAGTATGTTGTGTAAAAAATTTAAAAAATTTCATCAAGAATCTGATTTATAATGGAATTTTGAAGTTGAATTTCGAAAACTCAAAGTATCACTTACTTGAAATACTCACTTTTCCGATACTTTGATTTCTCATCAAAAATTTCAAATGAAAACTCATGTATATTATTTTGATTCAATGTCTAATATCTTTCACACCATTGCTTGAGTAAAATCATTCATAGGAATGATTTTGATAATTTGAATGATAGCTAGAAATATTCACTTTTTCATTGAAAACAATATATGATGAAAAATAAACTTAGACAATTCATTTTAAGCTCAAACTTGACACACACATCTTAAATGATCATTCAGCGATGTCTGAAAACTTTGAAGCAAAAATGATAACTTTCGAAAAAATACATGAAATTTATGAAAATACTTCTGGACTTTCAAGAATTTTATGAATTTATAGAAACTGATTTTTGAATGATTTTTAAACCTCTAGATTCCTTGAAAAATATAGTTTGTCCAGTTAAAGTTTCAAAAACTTTCGTTAAGAATATGATTTTATAAAGATTAAAAAGATTGATTTTTGTAAACTTGAAGTATACTTTGACTTAAGTCAACAAAGTGACTTTGAAATTTCATTTTAAGCCCAAACTTGACTCATATACTTAGATTCACTCATGTTTGATGCCTAGATGCCTAAGTTTGAGAAAACATGAGTAGATAACAAAATTTGATACTAGCCATTTTCATATTTTCATGCTTATTTCAAATGAAATCGTGCTAAGTTGAAATTTTGATCAAATGACATTAGTTTCACATCAAACTTAATATACATGCTTGACATGATCATAACTTGGTATTTTGAAAGTTTGAATGAACTATGAAAATGTCATGAAAGATTCACTTATTTACGAAAATATCCAAACTTGAGTCCATACATGATTCTAAGTAAAAGATCTCATTTATCATTTCACGATATCATGTATGACTTAGTCTCATATTAGATATTTGATTTTTCATCCCTTGAGTTGAGATCTTCATGCTTCATGAAAACTAATTTAGAGTCTCAACTTTGACTATAGATTGACTTTGCTTGCCCTTTTTGATTGATGTCAAAAGGGGGAGAAAAATATAGGTAAAAAGGAAGAAAATATAGGAAAATCATGCATATAGATAGGGGGAGTTCTATTATATAGATATGCATGTTGATAGGGGGAGAAATCCCATGTTTGATATCCTCTATGCTTAATTGTAGATATTTTCTTAAGGATATTTATCATCATCAAAAAGGGGGAGATTGTTGGCTTAAGGTTTTCAACCTTGGTCTTAATCTCGGTTTTGATGATAACAAACATGGAACTAATGTTTTATTGAGAAATCTTTTAGGTTCCATATCGGTTAGTGCACAACGTCCGCGATCGAGAAAATCAGAAGGACGTTGGTCGACGCGCTCGAACTCTTCAAGAAGTTAGAGTTTATGTTTAGGGTGTCTAGATATGTTGTATATCCTCTTAATGATGCAAAGAACCCTAAAACCAAATCTAAAACCCAAAACATGAAAACCCAGAAACCGCCCTGAAATCCACTAAGCCTAGGGAGCTCCTTGGAGGGCTATATGACTTAGATAGTTTCTTGACAAAAAAATGGTGGTAATTGTTCCTTGGGTTAAAACTAGATAACGAGATATTTTTAGGGATTTTTTGAAAGCCTTTAGCCTACCCTTATTTGATCCGAAAAATTAGAAAAGTTTCGTTTTCGGAAAATTTGTACTAGACCCCAAAAACTAGATTTTGATTCTTAAGGATTTTGATTTTTTAGATATTTTTATTGAATCCAAATGGGGTGTAATCTTTATATAACATTTATATTTTAAAGTTATATAAGTAGACTTAGTGAAGACGGAACCAGAAAATGAACAAACAGAACCAAACTACCCAGCCCAGTCTAGGTTCGGTCGACCGGTCGGTCAATCGAATGCTGCCAAAAATTGGCAGTAGGCAATTCGGTCAACTGATCAGTCGACTAAAGTGTGCCAAAATTTGGCAGAGGGCGCACCGGTCGACCGGACTGCGGATCAGTGAAGTCGTAACTTGCGTCGATCGATCGATCGATCGATCGGCTTACGAATCGCAGGAATCGCGTCCTGCGGTCAACCCATCGGTCAACCACACATAGAGATTGAGCCAGCGATCACTCGAGCGGTTGATCAGTCGGTCGATCGACGATCGACCGGCATGCGACCGAACGGCGATAACGGCTAGTTTTCCGCCCGTTGAGCTACCGTTTCTTTGAGAGGTTATAAATATCCCTTATCTAACTCCTTTAACTTTTCTTACAGATTTTATTGAGCATAGAAAAGAGAGTTTTTAGCCTTCTAAAGATCGATTGATAGCTCTGTTCTTCTGTCAACATTTTCTCAACCGCCCAGTTTTCTCCTCAACTCGGCTTCAATTCAAGCTCAACAACTTGGCGAGTTGGAGGCTTGAAGGCTTGGAAAAGAGCAATGATTCTTGGTTTTATTCTTTACCTATTTTCATTGTAATCTTTATTGTTATTTGAATGTGTTTACTTATTGAAGTTGAGTTTGTGTAAGACCTAGTGTTAGGTCTTGGATCTAAGTGGTTACCTGAGTACAGAAGGTGTAAAGCCACTTGTGTAAACATAGCTTACTAGGATTAGTTGAGGTATCCCTTAGGGTTGAGATGGAAGAGAACTCTCGATAAGAAGATGGAGACTTCCGGGTGTGGAAGTGCCTTAGATTGAGAGTGAGTCTCTTCAGGTCAAAGTCCTCTTGTAAGGGAACTGATTTAATCTAGTAAACCTAGTTTGGAAATCCTAAGCGGGGTGCTTAGGTAGTGGAGTAGGCATTGGGGCCGAACCACTATAAATAATTGTGTTAGTATTGTTATTTTTGTGTATTGTCTGTTTATCTTTATTACTCACTTCCGCACTTAGTCATTCATTCGTAAATTGCCTAAGTAATCTAAGAAGCGTCTAAAATTGAATTTAGGCTAATTAATTTAGTTAACACACTATTCACCCCCCTCTAGTGTGCCATTTCACCCAATATCAGCGTGACGAAGTTTGCATAGGATGGGGCTCCTGGAACCCTGGTCACCGGCACTACTGTCTCAGCTACCTCCGGTACTACCGAAACCACAGGTACAGGCTACGGCGGCGGCGGCTGCTGCTGCATTTGATGTCTCAACTCCTGCTCTCTTAGGAGCGCCTCTGTTAACTGAGCTACTTGAGCTTGCAGTCGAGCAACCACAGAGTCTTGTCCCTGTTCTTCGGACTGCTCTCTTTCCCTACCCGGCCCCGGCCTCGACCTCGGCCCCGATGCTCTGCCAAATTACTACCACTGCCGCTCGGTGCAACATTATGAGTCTCCATCACACTATCATAGAGAAAAGAAAGAAACAATTTTCTCGTTAACATACACAATTTATTCGACTGTAATTTAAATTACTAACTGCATGGTGCGCTGAGTGCAGTCATGGTTGCCAAATCTTGTAGCATACCTATACGGCATGTTGACACGCTAGCATATGTCTCATACGGTACCCAACTCCTAGTTGTAGTCAAGACCTAACCAAAAGCTCTGATACCAACTTTGTCACGCCCCAACTTAGGGTCGCGTGACCGGCCAGGGTCTATGTCCTACCCTGAAGCCTACCACATACACTGACTGACAAGAAATCGGAAGCATGTAAATAAAAACAACGATGCAGCTTTTATTTAATTGTTAAATAAAGTTCACAATTTTAAAAAAGAGTTGCGAAACATCAACTACAAAATAAAACAGCTCGAGTTAAAGTTGAATACATGTTTTCAACCAAACAACTCCCAGTGTATGTAAAGAAAACAATCCTAGACATCACGACTACAACTACTGGACACTGCTACGAGATCTACGCCACTGTCTGCCCTCCAGCTGCACCATGACTCCAAGCCTCACCTCACTTGTCGGGCTTTGCAAAATAAGAGAAATAAACCGTGAGTCCATATAGGACTCAATGAGCGGTTCTTCCGGACCTCCACATAAATTCTCAATAATCACATGTATATAATGTCAGAAAAATATAAAGTTAGAGATCTAATCTAGTCCTGATATGACAACCGACCCCAAGAGCCGTCCTGTATAGACCATACAGTTATAACCAACCATAACAGCCCAACTAAGCAGAATAGCACCTGGCCACTAGGGCCAGCTCATGAACTAATGGTTCGGCTCTAACTAGCCTTACCACACAATGACAGTAATATTTTGGCCGCACGGCCTACATAACACGAGTAAATCAGAGCAAACACCAGGCCGTCGATTAGGATGGTCTACTAGTCTCCGGACACCTACCGGGTTAGGGATAGCTAGTCCCACCCAACTGGGGTCTAACACCTAGCGGGCCCGCTGGTGCAATTTCAAGACCCAAATCACTGGCCGAGTCAAGCATTAGTCATTTCGACTATCCATGCTTCTCGGCTGACCATCACAATCACATCACACAAGCAAAGTGTCCTAAAGTTTCCTTATTTAAAATCTCGGGCATTCACCCGTGCTCAGCCCCTTTTTTTCGGGTCTTACCATTTGCACACTATTGCTCATTGGTTGTTCCCTAGGTGTGAGACCTAGCTTGTTTACATTCGAGTTTCTCTAATTAACAAGCACCCTAGAGTTTCCTAATAGTCCTCTAGCGTCATATGCCACATTTCAAGTGTGAACTACATGCCACAACCCATAAGTTATAAGGAAATTAACCTACATCTACTACCATAAATAACCGCATAATTGCAACAATAAAATAATTAAATTCTGCATTTAATCAATAAATTCCAGCAAGGTAACATTTAATCTATCATGGTAGTTTCAATACTAGCATTAATAATTTGATGAAGGAACTTCTACAAATCATATACCATACATAATCTTAGCCATATATGCGCATTCAAGATGATATTACAAGTAAATGAGACATTACCATGATTCACATGTCATACTAGGATCCTACCATGTATGCACCATCAAGAACATTTCCTTATAATGCTATAATCTCGATCCATCACTACCAAGTTTCATATATCATGCGAATGATTTACAACATAAAAGTATGACTTGGTACCCTACATGTAAGCATAAGACACATCAAAAGCTTTTCTCCCCCCCAATGACCACTCGGCCGAGCCTACCCAAGGCTGATCATACTCAGCCGAGAGCAAGCAGGATAGGAGGATAAGGTCTCGGCCATGATTGTGAAGAATCGAGTCGTCAATCGCGAGGAAAACTTAATCTGAGGGCTTCTGACCACTCTAGGAAATTGGGAAAAAAATCGGCATGACCTTCCCCCTTTCTCCTTCATGTGGCTGGCCCTAAACATCGGGAAAAACGACAAGAAATTCATACGAACAATAAATACATATCATCCAAAGCAAATCTTGGAAGAACATCGGTGGATCGACGAAATCTCACGAGAAAATCGAAGAAAACCCCTAAAGCTTGGATCGGCTACCTGCCTACCCTTCACAACAAGGTTCGTTCCACTCACCTTGATCAAGGAAGAAGAAAGGACAAGTGATGGCGATGTCGATCTTTCTGATGTCGGCACGAATCCGGTGCCGACTCCAAGGCTTCCCCTCCTCCCTCTCTCTTCTCTCGGGCTACGTACAGCTCCAAAAGTGAGCCGCACGGCTAGGGATGAGGGATTTTATTCCCTCATCTTCATTTGACCAATATGCTCCTCCTATTCACTTAGCCCCTACTCGACTCAATCCGAGTTCGATTCGAGCCCTGATTCAATCCGTACACACGATTAGAACTCGCCTCTACTAAGACATCTAATGCTTAAGAAGGAAGGAGCAATTGACCAATTAAACTTCATAAGCTAAATTATACCTTCTACTCGCGGCGATTCCGCGGCTCAACCCGACTAACTCCTGATCCGGAGCGCTGCACCAAAAATAGATTTTTATATTAGGAAACCTCGGGTCTTACAATTTTAGGGATATTTTTCATTTATTTCATGAATATTTTTGTAAAATTCTTTTTTAAAAATTCATTCATAAAAGTTTCCAAAAAGAATTTTTGTAAATGAACATTACTTAAATGTCCATTTAATGATTTTATAGAAACTAGCTATAGTACCCATGCTTTGCACGGTTAAAATATGCTTTTAAAAATAAAATATTTTAAAAATAAATATTATATTTTAATTTATTATTATATATTCTGTGATTTTATAAATAAAAAAGTTTAAATTATTTTTTTATAGTTTAATATATTAATATATATAAATAGAAGAGCTATCGATTTTTTTGATATTTTTCATATTTTCTAACATGATTTCAATTTGAAATTATATAAATTTAAATTTAAAACAAATTTTTAAAATTTTATAAAAATAATTATTTGAAACTTAAATCGTAAATTAATTTTTAATTTAAATTTTAAATTAAATTTGTAACTATAATTTAATATTCTTAATAATTTAAATTAAAATTTTAAATTTAAATATTTGTATACCTAGATTTTTAGAAATAAGTTATCATATTATTATCATATTATAAAAGAATTATATTTTTAAGAATAAAAGCTCATACTTTATTGGAAATGAAACATGTTTAATTTAATGGATTCGAAAAATTTCCAATTAATCATACATATATACGGAGTGAAAATAAACTTTAAAATTAAATATGCATAATATAATTAATTTGATTATAACTAAATATAAATTAATAAAATTCAAAATTAAGCATGTTTAATTAAGCATCGAAACTAAGATTTAATTTATTTTTTAAAAAAATCAAATTTTCATAAATAATTCTTAACTTTTGTAATTAATTAAATTCAAAAATTTTAAAAATTAAGCAATATTAATTTAAGGGAAAATAAAATTCACCATTAATAAAATTCAAAATTAATTTAATATGGAAATTAATTTTGAAATTGTAATTAATTTAATTCAAAAATTTAAAAGC
Organism: Canna indica; assembly: GCA_034359265.1. Classification (NCBI taxonomy): domain Eukaryota; kingdom Viridiplantae; phylum Streptophyta; class Magnoliopsida; order Zingiberales; family Cannaceae; genus Canna; species Canna indica. The sequence continues at coordinate 23,429,890 of CP136892.1, forward strand.
TAAGCATGATTAATGGAAGGGAAAATAAAATTCACCATTAATAAAATTTGAAATTAATTTAATATGAAAATTAATTTTGAAAATAAAATTAGAGGGAAATTAGCGTAGTTTCATCTGGAAATTAAAGTTGAAGATTTAAAAATTAAGCATATAAAAATAAAAATATAAGTAGGGTAAAAACAAAAAATAAATATTTGAGGGAGTGAGGAGAATTTTGGCGGGAAGGAGATGTTTCTTATTTTTCTATATATAGATGGCAATAAAATTTCTTTTTTTATTAAATGAACAGGAAAGAGAAAAAAAAGAGCGTGAAATTACTACTTTATTTATTTCAGACTTAGTTACTTTTATTATATAAAGATAAGATAAGATTAGAGTTGAAAATTAAAAAATATGATATTCATAATTAAAAATAGAGTCAGAAATTAAAGAATTAAGAATAATTAATTAAAATTTAAACGGCTTAATTTGAAAAGTAATCATAGTTAATTAAATGAATTTGAAAATTTAGAAATTAAGCATAATTATATTAATTTTAAAAAAATTCAAAATTAATTATTTTTAATAATAATAATAATAATATTCAAAATTAATTTAATTGGTAAATTAGATATGAAAATTGTTTTGGATGGAACACAGCTTCATGTGGAAGCGATACATGTCCACATGAAGATGTATTTTATATAATATATAAGATAAAATAAAATGTAAACTATATAGTCTATATTTATATTTATATGTAAATGTAAATTAAATTTCAATCATGTTTATTAAAATCATATTCATTATATTTCAATCACATTCATTTTTATACCGCAATGAATTTATATTAAAATTACATAAAAATTTATCTTTTTCCTATTAAATTAAAAATATAGTTATATTAATCCGAAAATTTAAAAATGTATTTTAATTTACTATCCAAAATTTTCAAAAATAATATTTCTGATATTTTCAGGCCACATTTTTTTATACCTCTAAAATTTATTTTTATTATAATAAATATAATAATAATTATTTTTCAAAAGAGTTTGTGACGTGTTACACACTTTTGTGCAAAATAAAATATTTTTTCTCGCTCATTTTAAGACTATTTTTCATTTATTTCATGGATATTTTTGTAAAAGTCTTTTTAAAAAAATCATTTATAACAAATTCCAAATTTTTCTTTTGTAAATGAACGTTACATAAATATCCATTTAATGATTTTATAAAAATATCAATAAATTTTCTTTTTTTATTAAATGAGCGGGAAAGAGTAAAAAAGAGCAGGAAATTACTATCTTATTTATTTCAGACTTAGTTACTTTTATTATATAAAGATAAGATAAGATTAAAGTTGAAAATTAGAAAATTTGATATGCATAATTAAAAAATAGAGTCGGAAATTAAAAAATTAAGAGTAATTAATTGAAATTTAAATTGGCTTTATTTGGAAAGTAATCATAGTTAATTAAATGAATTTGAAAATTTAAAGATTTAAAAATTAAGCATAATGATATTAATTTTAAAAAAATCGAAATTAATTATATTCAATAATAATAATATTCAAAATTAATTTAATTGATAAATTAGATATAAGAAATATTTTGGATGGAACACAGTTTCATGTGGAAGCGATACATGTCCTGATGTCCATGTGAAGATGTATTTTATATAATATATAAGATAAAATAAAATGTCAACTATATAGTCTATATTTATATTATATGTAAATGTAAATTAAATTTCAACCATTCTTTTTAAAATCGTAATCATTATGCTCCAATCACATTCATTTCTATACCGACATGAATTCATATTAAAATGACATAAAAATTAGTCTTTTCCTATTAAATTAAAAATATAAATTTATTAAACTGAAATTTTAAAAATGGATTTTAATTTACGATCCAAAATTTTTAAAAATAATATTTCTGATATTTTCAAGCCATATTTTTTTAAACCTCTAAAATATATTTTTATTATAATAAATATAATAAATATTTTTTTTCAAAAAAGTTTGTGACGTGTTACACATTTTTGTGCAAAATAAAATATTTTTTCTCGCTCATTTTAGGGCTATTTCCCACTTATTTTGTGGATATTTTTGTAAAATTCTGTAAAAAAATTCATTCATAAAAAATTTCAAAAAGAATTTTTATAAACGAACATTATATAAATGTTCATTTAATGATTTTATAGAAATGTCATAAAAAACTTTTTTTTATTAAACTAGCTGTAATACCCGCGCTTTGCACGGTTAACTTATAATTTTAAAAATAAAATAAAATAAAATAAAATAAAATTGAATATTATATTTTAATATATATTTATATACAAGTAGAATAGTTTATCAAATTTTTTTTATTATTTTTCATATTTTGTAATATAAATTTAATTTGAAATTATACAAATTTAAATTTTGAACTAATTTTTATGATTTTAGAAAATAATTATTTAAAATTTAAAATATAAATTAGTTTACAATTTCAATCGTAAATTGATGAAATTTTATCTATAATTTAATATTCTTAATAATTTAAATAAAAAAATTAAAATTAAATAATTGTATGCTTAAATTTTTCAATAATAAGTTACTATATTGTTAACATTTTACAAAAAAAAAATTAAATTGAATTTTGTATTTTTAATATATTATTAATATATTATTATTTTTAAAATTCTTTTAAAAAAAATTCATTCATAACAAATTCCAAAAAGAATTTTTGTAAATGAACATTACATAAATGTTCATTTAATGATTTTATAGAAATGTCAATAAAAATTTCTTTTTTTTATTAAATGAGCAGAAAAAAGAAAAAAAGAGCGGGAAACTACTACATTATTTATTTCAAACTTAGTTACTTTTATTATATAAAAATTAAATTTATAAATGCATACAACTAATTGATTTATCCTTATTCAAATAATTTTTATAGCATTATAAAGCCGTGTGTAGCACGGGTGTCATACTAGTAGACATAAAAATATGTGCATTAAGCGCTACAACTAATGATTGAATTCATGATTCATTGACAACCTACCAAAATATCTCATCACTAATATACTAGTGGGTCAACATTTAAATAAGTATTTAAACTTAATAATGATTTAAATGTTTATACAAACATTTAAACCTTAACTACATTATACCTCCATCATCTTTGGGCACAATTACTATATGTATTCTCAACATGACACATTAAGTATGTCATGTAATTGTACCACTCCTACAACAACTAAAACATAATTAGCCAACTGAGGATAGCAAGTGATAACATATTGTAAGTTGTCTAGAGATCTAAGATTCGATCCTTAGTATGATCATATATCATGACTTTTTATCTTTGTTAAAAAAATAATAACTAAAAAACAATTAAACAAACTCATTTCATCAACTTACTTGTTTACCTTTGCCTAGTTTTTATATCCAGATCAATTGTCATTTAAAAGATAACTCGCCTAATCCTTGAGAGGATGATTTTTTGTCTTTTTTATAATTTTTTTGCTGACGTGGCACGATTACGTAGTATACTTAACGGTCTTGTTAGCAAAATAAAATGAATAGTGTGTTGTGTGAAATGGCCACACTAGAGGGGGTGTGAATAGTGTGTTAACTAAATCGATTTGCCTAATTCCAGTTTTAATCGTTTTCTTAAACTACTTAGGCAAATTATAATTCGACGACTAAATGCAGAAACAATAAATAATAATGCAATCAATACAAATAATATTTCAATGCTAACACAAAGATTTATAGTGGTTCGGCCCCAATGCCTACTCCACTACCTAAGCACCCCGCTTATGATTTCCAAACATAGTTTACTAGATTAAATCGTTTCCCTTATAAAGAGGACTTTAACCCGAAGAGTCTCACTCTCAACCTAGGACACTTTCACACCCGGAAGTCTCCGCCTTCTTACCGAGAGTACTCTTCCACCTCAACCCTAAGGGACAACTCAACTAATCATAGTAAACTATGTTTACAATGGTGGGTTTAAGCCTTAACACCAAGGCAACCACCAACTCAATCAACCTAGCACTATAGGTTTGCACAAGTTCAAATACAATGAATAAACAATAAAATACAATAACAATTGGAGCAATAAATCAAACAATAAGTACTTAGCTCCAAAAGACACTCCCTAGTCCTCTTGATGCCTTGAGACGATGAATCGGTAAATCTTGAAGATCAAGGTGTAGAGATCGAAACCAGGGTTCATGCAAGAATGACTCAATGAAAGCTTGTAGAGATGCTTAGGATCACACTTTGAGGTTTGGAAGCGTCAAAAATTATCAGAGGAGAGAGAGCAAAAGAAGCTAGAAGAGGAATATTTATAACCCCTCAATGAAACGACAGCTAAACGGGCGGAAAACTAGTCGTTTCCACCATTCGGTCGCTTGTCGTTCGGTCATCGGTCGATCGACCGCCCAGCGACCACTGGCTCTTTGTGAGTTAGTCACACTGTTCGATCGACCGAATGAGTCACGACTTTAGCGATCCGCAATCCGATCGACGCACGCGTTGCCAAATTTTCACCTCGATCGGTCGATCGACCGGTCGACCAAAAATTGGAGAGACTGTGCAGACAGCTAGTTTGCTTGGTTTTTCTTTGCTTGTTTGGGTTCCGTCTTCGCTAAGTCTACTTATATAATATTTATCAACTTTAAGTTAATAACTTTAAAATATAAATATTATATAAGGATTACCCCCCATTTGGATTCAATAAAAATATCTAAAAAATTAAAATCCTTAATAATCGAAATCTAGTTTTTGGGATATAGTACAAATTTTCTGAAAATGGAAATTTTTTAATTTTTCGAGTCAAGAATGGGTAGGCTAAAGGCTTTCAAAAATTCCTCGTTATCTAATTTTAACCCAAGGAATAATTATCGCCTTTTTTATGTTAGGAAACTATCTAGGTCATATGGTCCTCCAAGGAGCTCCCTAGGCTTAGTGAATTTCATGGCGATTTCCGGATACTTTGGGGTTCAGATTTAGTTTTAGGATTCTTTGCATCATAAAAAGGATTTACAATATAAACTAGACACCCTAAATCTAAACTCTAACTTCCCGAATAATTCGAGCGCGTCGACCAACGTCCTTTCGATTTCTCGATTTGAGATTTCTCCCCTTATCAACATGCATATCAATATAATAGAACTCCCCCTATCTACATGCATATTTTTCCTATATTTTCTTCCCCTTCAATGAAATAGCCCGAGCGCCCCCAGCGTTTGAATGTGACTTGGTCAAGAATGGGTAGGCTAAAGGCTTTCAAAAATTCCTCGTTATCTAATTTTAACCCAAGGAATAATTATCGCCTTTTTTATGTTAGGAAACTATCTAGGTCATATGGTCCTCCAATGAGCTCCCTAGGCTTAGTGAATTTCATGGCGATTTCCGGATACTTTGGGGTTCAGATTTAGTTTTAGGATTCTTTGCATCATAAAAAGGATTTACAATATAAACTAGACACCCTAAATCTAAACTCTAACTTCCCGAATAATTCGAGCGCGTCGACCAACGTCCTTCCGATTTCTCGATTTGGGATTTCTCCCCTCATCAACATGCATATCAATATAATAGAACTCCCCCTATCTACATGCATATTTTTCCTATATTTTCTTCCCCTTCAATGAAATAGCCCGAGCGCCCCCAGCGTTTGAATGTGACTTGGTCAAACCCGACCTCCACCACGGGACAATTATTGACACAACTCGGCCAACAATCTTCCCTCAATAATTATCCGCTGGGATTTGAACCCGGGACCCCGACTCTGATACCAGCTCCCAGAATATTGGGCTACCAACTTTCCCCAAACCAATTAGTGAAGGGAAATGGCGCTACCATCATCTTATACCGTATAGTAGCCCGAGCGCCCCCGGCGTTCGAATGTGACTTGGCCAAACTCGGCCTCCGCCACGGGACAATTGCTGACACAGCCCGGCCAACAATAACATGGATATTAACGTGGTTAATATTTAAATTATTTTTTAGTTTAAATACTTACTTAAAATTTTGGTTAAATTTGTAAAAGTTGAAACACCTCGAGTGCAATTTATTGTAAATTATACTAGGGATGAGCGAGTTCGGGTAATTTATATTTTTCATGATATTCACTCTACCTTGTATAAGACTGGTTCTTAGGTTTTGGACTCGGACTCTACCCTGTTGGAACTTGGAATCGGACCCTATCGGAAACATGTGTTGTAGTACAAGTTTCGGATACCTTGTTGAAACATGTATACGTTCCAGGATATAGCTTCCAAGTATCTTGTTGGAACACGTTCATTTATGACACGTTTGTTTCGCAGGATAGGATTTTAGATGGATAGGAATTAAGTTGGAATTAACTAGAATAAGAATCACGTTGGATAAGTTTATATCATATCCAATGTTTGTTGAAATCTCGGATAAGAAGATCACAAAAGATATGATTTTAAAATTCTATGTTTGTGTTGACTCTAGACAAACGAGTCAGATATTAATAAACTAATACTTAATTTTGATTTTATCAAATTTTTATTTTAAGAACAATGAAATTAAATTTAAATAATTATTTAACATAATAATAATAATAATAATACATTGACAAAATATTTCTAAAAATTGAATTATAATTGACTTATCATAAATATCCAACTTAAATGATAAGAGAAGAAAAAATACGAGGATTTTAATTCCCATTAGAATCGGATTTGGATCCGATCATATCCAACTTAAATGATATCCGAAATTCGTAACAAACGATGGATAAGATTTGATGACAAATCCTATCCACTAGTCATATATATCTCGTGAAACAAACACGCCATTAAAGGTTCTAAGGTACATATTTCAGATATAATATTAGAACATGTTCATTTATAGATTTTGACATACAAGTTTCGTATACTAATTTTGGTTCTAATTTTGGGTACCAGAATCAGAATTGATTTTAATTAATTATTTAATTTATATCTTGGGTTCTACTCGAATTCCATTCCTAATATACTCAAAACATATTCGATCGAATAAATTTTAATCGATTGTGAGTCTACTAAGTGCACACCTGCGTGTAATTGACTCAATTAGAAATCTGCACTCTATTTAAGAATATAGTTCTATTTTATATTTTTTTTGAGATATTTGTACTCACCAGACGAGACTTGTTTTGCTCCCAATTGAAGGCACAAGTGTTGGTAGTAAAGGAAGCATTTTCACATAATTAAAACGAACAAATCGCCCCACCAAATTCTGAGCTGCAACTCAACAGCAACACCCGCTCCTCAGACGTGTTGTCATCCAATTGGCTCACTTCCGAGGGCCCTGTCCCCGGCCTTCTCATGTGGACCGGGTCTACCACGTCGACCGGCTCCCCATTTCAAAAGTTTTTGAAATCGATCGCATCCCAACACAAACAAATATTACTTAATTGCATGCACCCGCCGCACGCTCATCACCACCTGCAAACCTACTCTCTTTTTGAGTTCCCTCTTCACTTGCCGGACCCATCACGTGGGCCACGTCATTTTCCAATCATATGTTAGGTAATTAATGCGGTTAACTGAAGCAGATGGAGAAGTTATTTCTCATCAGTACCCACGCCCTTCTCTTTTACTCCCTCTTTGCTCTGGTTTGGTCTTTGCTCTCCTCTTGCGGTGCTTGTTGATTTGTTCTCTTCTCTCTCTCTCTCTTAGCGGTCCACCGACGAAGAGCAGCGGAAGAGGACGAGTAGATCCGTCCGATCTCTCTCTGAGGAGGCGAGATGAACGGCGCCGCGGTTGGGGGGAGGCAAATGCAGCAGCGTCCCGGCGGCCAGCTCCACCATCGGCAGTACTCGTCCGACCAGCTATTTTCCGACGGTGGAAACGGTGGAGTTGCCAGCAAGTGGCTGCAGCCCGGTGGGTTGGCTGCTTCTCAGCAGGTAATCGGGTCTTTGCCGACCCGGCGCGATCTGTCTGGCAGACTGGGGATGGGATTCCTTTTGGGAATTTTTCTGGTTTTTGTTTTTGGTGGTTCAATCTTTCTTGGTGCTGTAGGTGGAGTACTCGAGGATGTTGAGGAGCATGCAGAGAGGGATGAGCGGGGAGTTCCTGATATCGGGGGAGCCATTGACGCCAGGTTTGACTTCGCGGTCCTCCAGCCATAGGAAGAACGGGGAGGAAGTGTCCCCGAATGAGCTCAGCCCGGGGATCTTGGATCTCCATTCCTTCGACACCGAGCTTCTTCCCGAAGTAATCCCTTTTCTTTTTAAAAAATGGGGGATTCTTTTTCTTTAGCAGCAAGAGATATCATTTTTCGCTTTTTAACACTATCTTAGTCCTTATATATGAAACATTCCTCGCTTAAAATATGATGCACCAGTGAAAAAATGCTCATACTTAATGCCTAATGAAAATATCCCTAGATTTATTTCTTACTTGTGGTAGAATCATTCCATGGTGGAACATTTGTGCCCAATGTGTGTGTGTTCCACTGCATTATTATAAATATCTATGATAGTAAATTTTTCACCTATGGCTTGTTGAATTGTTGATATTGTCAGCAGATGACAGGTGCTGGATTTGATGCAGCTCCATTTGGTTATAGTCGTGATAGAAACATGGATGACCTGGAGACGAACTTTTATAGTAACAGGCCATTGAACCGGAACATAGTAGCTCCCGAGAAAGAAAAAACAAGTTCTGTTGCCAAGATCAAAGTAGTGGTATGCTTTTATACTTTGAAGTACTCAGCTTTAACCTGTCTCATTCTCTTCAACGTGTAACATGTATTTTGAGCTCTAACTGGCTGACATGTATTTTCCTAAAAGACAGCTTTAGTGCACCCCAAGGTTCATACATGTCTGACATGAATTTTGAGCATTATATGCCAATAGTTATTAAACCTTTCCAGAAGTCTGAGGTTGTTCCAGAACATTGCGAAACAACATAATTCTTATTTGTTTCTTATATGTTTGCTCCATTATGATCTGAATTTAGGTCAGAAAGAGACCACTTAACAAAAAAGAAATTGCGAAGAAGGAGGATGATATCATCACCATAGAACCAAGTTCTAACTCACTTACTGTTTATGAGACAAAACTAAAGGTAATATTCAAGTCTCATGTGTAATTTTTGCTTCATAGAATAATTTCTGGTTGCATTGCAATACCCCAGATAACTTCTCTATTCCTTCAGAGTTCAGAGTCACTCACAGTTCCTACTTTCCATCACCACTCACAGTTGGCATTCATTATAAAAAAATCACTCTAGTTATTTCAAAACAAGATTGTCTTATAATTTGTTGAATGACCCGCAATTGTCTAAATACTTGCATTCAACTGGAATCTTAGGGGCAGCATTGACAAAGATCAGTGGCTGAATAAATCATTTCCTTATGAGCATTTCTGTATATTTTATTACCATGTCTAGAACTTCATATAACTTTTCAGAAATTCTTGGGGTGATAATGATCGATTTCAACTTTCAAGTATGTTAGACCTCAAGAACTATCTAATACCATCTCCACCATTATATCATTAACTACTATGGCAGATTTGGTGTTTGATAATTTTGTGTTATGAAATGGAAATGGATAGATTGGGTCATTTTCTAATGGCTTAAGCTTTCAGAGAAATTGGTCACCTTGTTCAATGCTCATTGGTAAATATAATATTGAAACTTTGAGAGGATAGGTGTTATGCTGCCTTGATAGGTTATCACCGAAAAAAATGATGGTTCAGAAACTGAGTCTGGATCATAAACAGGCAACAATTATACTTTTCTAGAAAGAGCACACTAAGCAACTTCCAGCTTTGCACTATAATCAAATATTATTAATAAGAAACAATATAATGACAAAAACATGGCCATAAATGTCTTGTTACCATATTTCCAGGTCAATATATTTTCTTCATGAAATAATTTTGCTACCCCAAGTTTTCTCAAAATGTTAGATTGGAATTTAGTGTATTTCTTTTTTTCAGCTTCTAACTTATCTTGCTTGTTTAGGTTGACTTAACAGAGTATCTTGAGAAGCATGAATTTGTCTTTGACGCTGTTCTGGATGAAAATGTCTCCAATGAAGAAGTGAGTACCAAGTAGAAATGAAAAAAAGGCACTTCCAACACAAAATTTTCTTTACCGAAAAAAGGCAATTCCAACACAATTTTCTTTACCAACTTTTGTAACTTTTTTATAGGTATATCGTGAGACTGTTGAACCCATCGTTCCTGCTATCTTTCAGCGTACAAAGGCAACTTGTTTTGCTTATGGGCAAACAGGCAAGTAAACTACTACTTGGAAATTTCACAATGATACATTTATTTAATAGATCTTATCCTTCCTTATACTGAACTAAGCAATTTGCTGCCATTGCATTTCGGTGTCACCTATTCATCACCTTATTTTTTATTGCTTCAGTTCATATCCACAAAATCATCCATACATTATTTAGGGAGTAAGTCTAGTTGATAAGAATGATGTTATAGACATCATAGTGCCTCAACCATCAAAGGATTGTCTTAGATATTTCAATTATTCAAGTGTTTCTGCTATGTATGAATTGTTGCTATTCTTATTGTTAAGAACATAAATGAATTGATTGATCCCTTTCCTAGCAGTTTAAGATTTTGGGAAAGTTGGTGATCCAATTAGAAAAGGAAGTATTGAGTTTCAATCTTGCTAATATTGAATACTCTTAGTTAAGACAAGTCAAACCAGATGTTTGGCTAGGTTGGTTTGGTCTGCCTGCTCATACGTGAGGGGTAGTGTTATAAATATAGATGAATAGATTGGACATTTTTCTAATAATTTCAGATTTTGGAGAAGTTGGTTACCCGATAAAATTTAGCACTTACGTAAATCCTGATGGACACACTAACATGAATATTGTATTGTTTATTTTTGTCTCAATGTGGATCATTAATTGCTTGTTTGTTTCATTCTATAACTACATACTTTGGCCTTATTAAAATGGAGAGTTTTGGCACATTATTTGATGGCTTTTGTTGTTCTCTGGACTTATTTGATTTGTGTTTTATATTTCTCTGGGTGTTTCCCATGAGAGCTGGCATATTCTAACAAGTGCATGCTCTCCTGCGTGTATCTGTGTTTCTTGTGGCCCAGATGAATGAACTATCATAATTCTATTGCCGACTCTTTAGTTCTAGATTGGTGTTGGCTCTTCTAGATTTGTGTTGGGTCTTGGTTTCATCCTGTCAATGATTATGTTTTTGCTTTCCTCTTTTCAGGCAGTGGAAAGACCTATACTATGCAACCATTACCTCTTAAAGCATCACAGGACATTCTAAGGCTAATGCATCACACATACAGAAATCAAGGATTTCATTTGTTTGTTAGCTTCTTTGAGATATATGGAGGAAAGCTTTTTGATTTGCTAAATGATCGGAAGTATGGCCTTATTTTCTACTCTAGAAATGTACATTCTGCATTTTTTTCCCTTCAAGCTAATTTGTTTGTTTTAGGAAGCTTTGCATGAGGGAGGATGGAAAGCAGAAAGTTTGCATTGTTGGCCTACAAGAGTATAGAGTGTCAAGTATTGAGACCATAAAGGAGCTCATTGAAAAAGGAAATGCAACCAGAAGTACTGGCACAACTGGCGCAAATGAAGAATCATCCCGTTCGCATGCCATACTTCAACTTGCCATCAAAAAATCAGTAGATGGTAATGAATCTAAGCCGGCTCGAATTGCTGGAAAACTCTCATTTATAGACCTTGCTGGAAGTGAGAGAGGTGCAGATACAACTGATAATGACAAACAGACAAGGTGATAATTTTATCACTACAAGGATAAAAAAAGTGAACAATCAATTTAATTGATTTAACTGGTTCCAACCTTTCTTTTGGTTGCAGAATAGAAGGTGCTGAGATAAACAAAAGTTTGCTTGCCTTGAAGGAATGCATTCGAGCCCTTGACAATGACCAGGTTCATATTCCTTTCAGAGGGAGCAAACTGACTGAAGTACTAAGGGATTCATTTGTTGGTGATTCACGCACTGTCATGATTTCATGCATTTCACCAAATTCTGGTTCATGTGAACACACTTTGAATACTCTGAGATATGCGGACAGGTGAATGGATTATTTTGACTGTGAATCTAAAATATATTTTGTTTATTGCTAAAGTAGTTCCAAATTTTATGCAGGGTAAAAAGTCTCTCCAAAGGAAACAGTAAAAAGGAACTTTCATCTGCATCATCAAATCTTAATCTTAGAGAATCTGTTGCTGGTCCCACATCTCTCTCTAGGACTGAGGGTAACAATGCCGATGCTACTGAGAATTACAAATCTGGATGGTCCAAGCAAATTGAAAGAGAATCCTCTTTTTCCAGTGGGAGAGAAGAAGACCTAGTAACTTTGTCACACACAAAGCATTTTAGGGCAAACAGTAGAAGTTCCTCAATGGCAGAGGTGTTTGATTATTCGGAGGTATATGAGCAAGACAAACCATCTTGGAGAAAAGGAAAAGCAGAAGCGCATTCATCTTTACCTATAGATGGACGGAGTACAAAGCGAGTTGATTCCCTGGTGAAACGAAAAGATGGCTTTGATGAAGATAACAATTCCTTTTATTCAGATGATGAACTAACCGAGCTTTTGAAGGTGAGAACATATTTATCTTAATACGCAAGTCTATTTATTCCCCCAGCCCAACATTCTGAATGACACTATTACAGGAAGAGGAAGATCTGGTGACGGCCCATCGAAGACAAGTGGAGGAAACATTAAACATTGTCAGAGAGGTATGTCCCATTATTGAACTTTGTTAAGAACATAAACATACAGGTTGAACTCTTTCCTAATGTCTTGCCTTGTTTGGTTAAAGTGTTGAAAATTTTTCATTTACATCAAAAGTAAAAGGTGTGAAATGCAAATGATTTGGACTTTTTCAAATTTTTATTAGTCTGAAAATAGTTAATTGTTGAAATTTAGCCCTATTTCATTCATTTTAACATATAGCTTGAACTTTTATTTTCATTCGTACAACCCATACTTAATAAAGTGGAAATGGCTATATATGTTATCACCATATTTAAGTAGCAATAATTGAAAGTTCGAGCTAAATATTTTAAAATGAGTAAAATATGGATTTATTTCACAATTAATCCTTTTGAAAATGTATATAATATAAGAAAAACAAAACATTACAAGTACGCCAACATCTTTTGATTTTTTTAGAAAGTTAAAATGAAAACTCGAAAATGTCAAAAATGTTTTCAATTTTTGTTAAAGTCCCACATTGGTTAAAAATATGGCCAAGATAGTATTTAAATAGTTTGGGCAATCCTCTCCTCTTGAGCTAGCTTTTGGGGTGAGTTAGGCCCACTAATTTTTTAACATGGTATCAGAGCTTATCCTGTGGTTGATATTGTGCCACCCGCAGCTAGTTCTGCAAACTCCACGCTCGAGATGTCCAATCCTAGGCATGAGGGAGGTGTGTTAAAGTCTCACATTGGTTAAAAATATGGCCAAGATAGCCTTTAAATAGTTTGGGCAATCCTTTCCTCATAAGCTAGCTTTTGGGGTGAGTTAGGCCCACTAATTTCTTAACAATTTTCTCCAAAAATAATTGCAAGTATGTCATTGCCTACCTTTTCATTTTCTTGGAACTGAAAACCAAACATTATTTGCCATTCTTATTCTGTTTTCTCAAATGTCGAACTAGATAGGGCCTCAAGGTTTTGGGATAAGTGGTTAGCCAATCAAATTTAAGATGGTGCGAAAGCATGAGCCCTATTAGAATCATGCCATTTTTTATTAGGAACGTGCCTATTTTAGTGATTAGAAAACAATATACCTCTAATTATGTTATTGGTCACATGTTCAGCTTGGAGTAAGCTCGTCCACACACGAGAGGGGTGCATTTCCTAAGTTAAAGCTTTTGGATAAAAATGTGGTCTTCAAATCAGTTTTTGCTTGACTTAAAAGATTTTGGAACTTAATGAGTTTACTTTATTCAGGAAATGAGACTTTTGGATGAAGCAGACCAACCTGGTAACCAACTAGATGCATACGTTTCAAGATTGAATGCCATTCTCTCCCAGAAGGCTGCAGGAATTGTAAATTTGCAGACTCGATTAACTCATTTCCAGCGGCATTTGACTGAGAAGCATGTGCTTGTTTCTTCCCTTGCCCCTTGATCTTATTAACCATCTCTGGATAATGCTGCATCATGTTCTAGATTAAACAAGATTTCATCAGCGATTCCTTAAATGAATCAAGTGACTGGTCTGAGAATGGTGCAAGATTTAGTTCTTGTCCTCTCTTGTTAAAAGAGCAGAAGCTATAGCTAGCTGGTAGTACAACTTCATCTATCAAGGAATATGATTTCTGATTCTGTTGGGCAAATCAGTATCTTTGGCTAGTTCATGTCGTTGGTGTTCACGTATTTGAGATGAAACCGTGTTGGTTTCTCTTTCCTTTTTCTTTTTTATACTTCATCTTTCTCCCATTTAATGGCTATCGTCATGGGATTGCCTGGGGAGTTATTTTATTCTTTGGAGTTGTAATGATACTTGTTCAGTATGCGAGGTTGCCTTAACATTGCAACTTTTTATTTAGCAATCAAAAGCTTAATGTTACTTTCCTATCAGAAGAAAAGGTGTGAAACGGGTATTTTTGCTAGATTAAATAAGTGTCTTATGATCTATTTTCATTTTGAGATAAAATAGAAGGTAAATCTAACGGTTCTTTCTGTTGGTTAGTGATGAAAAATGATTGAGATGGCAAGATGGGTCAAGTATTTAGATTTAATCAATACAAATTCCTGTCTGAAGCCTGGATTCAGTTGTCATTTTTAAATTTTGAAAGGAGAAAGTTCAATATTATCATTTTGAAAGGAGAAAGTTCAATATTATCAAAAGTATATATAAAGGAGGAAGTTCAATTTTTCGTTCTTTTGTTGGATCATTTCTGCTCATCTTTATATAATAAAATTAACTCAGTCTGAAATAAATAAGATAGTAATTTTTTGTTTTTTTTTCTCTTTCCGCCTCTTTTAATAAAAAAAAAGTTTTTTCCTGCTGATTTTGGACTATTTCTGCTCATTTAATAAAAAAAAGTTTTTATAGAAATTTATATAAAATTATTAAATGGACATTTATATAATGTTCATTTACAAAAATTATTTTTGATATTTTTTATGAATGAATTTTTTTTAAAGAATTTTATAAAAATATCCATGAAATAAGCGAGAAATAGTCTTAAAATGAGCGAGAAAAAATATTCCATTTTGCACAAAAGTGTTTAACACGACACAAGCATTTTTGATAAAAAATATAAATAAATAAATAAATTTTCAAAAAAATATATGAATTGTATTTATTATAATAAAAATAGATTTTAGAGGTATAAAAAAATATGGTCTGGAAATGTCAAAAATATTATTTTTGAAAATTTCGGATAGTAAACTAAAATCTATTTTAAAATTTCAGTTTAATAAAATTATATTTTTAATTTAATAGGAAAAGATAATTTTTTATACCATTTTAATATAAATTCATGTCGGTATAGAAAATTAGAAATGAATGTGATTGCAGCATAAGGGATATGATTTTAATAAGAATGATTGAAATTTAATTTACATTTACATATAAATATAAATATAGACTATATAGTTGATATTTTATTTTATCTTATATATTATATAAAACACATCTTTTATGTGACCCGTATCGCTTCCACATGAAACTGTGTTCCATCCAAACCAAAACAATTTTCATAGCTAATTTAATCAATTAAATTAATTTTGAATATTATGAAAATAATTAATTTCGAATTATTTTAAATTAATATTATTATGCTTAATTTCCAAGTTTTCAAATCTTTTTAATTAACTATGTTTACTTTCCAAATAAAACTTGTTTAAATTCCAATTAATTACTCTTAATTTTCTATTTTCTAACTCTATTTTTAATTATTTATATTAAATTCCTAATTGTCAACTCTAATCTTATCTTATCTTTATATAATAAAAATAATTAAGTATGAAATAAAGAAGGTAGTAATTTCTCGCTCTTTTTTTTTCTCTTTTCGGCTCTTTTAATAATAATAAAAGTTTTTTTTCGCTCATTTTGAGCTATTCACCCCGTTTAATAAAAAAAGAAATTTTTATGATTATTTTTATAAAATCATTAAATAAATATTTATGTAATGTTTATTTACAAAATTCTTTTTGGGATTTTTTATCAATGAATCTTTTTAACCGAATTTTACAAAAATATTCATGAAATAAGTGGGGAAATAACCTTAAAATGAGCGAGAAAAAATATTTCATTTTGCACAAAAGTGTGTAACACGTCACAAACTTTTTTAAAAAAAATATAAAAAAGTAAAAAAAAAAATCCCAAAAAAATATATGAATTGTATTTATTATAATAAAAATAGATTTTAGAGGTAAAAAAATATGGCCCGAAAATATTGGAAATATTATTTTTTTAAATTTCGGATCGTAAATTAAAATCCATTTTTAAAATTTCGGTTTAAGAAAACTATATTTTTCATTTAATAGGAAAAAGATAAATTTTTATGCCATTTTAATATAAATTTATATCGGTATAAAAATGAATGTGATTGGAGAATAAGGAATATAATTTTAATAAGCACGGTTGAAATTTAATATACATTTAAATATAAATATAAATATAGACTATATAGTTGACATTTTATTTTATCTTATTTTATCATATATATTATATAAAACACATCTTCTATGTGACACGTATCGCTTCCACCTGAAACTGTATTCTATCCAATCCAAAATAATTTTAATATCTAATTTATCAATTAAATTAATTTCGAATGTTACGAAAATAATTAATTTCGAATTATTTTAAATTAATATCATTATGCTTAATTTCCAAATCCTTTTAATTCACTATGATTACTTTCCAAATAAAGTCTGTTTAAATTCCAATTAATTACTCTTAATTTTTTATTTTCTAACTCTATTTTTATGTCACGCCTCAAAATCCAGAGTCACGTGACTGGCCAGAGTACACGTCCGTACTTCGAAGCCTACCAACCCATGCATACCAATGTGGAATAAAAATGATAACCATATAGACACCAAATGAAACAAGTAAACATATAATTCTAACAAAACGCCACGACGAGTACAACTTCAAGTCTACAACCAAAATGAAAAACAATGCATAAATAATTCATGGGACTCGACTACGACCACTCGCCACGAGACTTGCTGCCTAAGCTCGTCACCCCCAGTCGCGTCACGTAGGTACATCAATATCTCTACTGAACAACAACGGTAAGAAAACACAAACAGAAGGGAGTGTGAGTTCATAAGAACTCAGTGAGTGGCTCGTCCCCGAGCCCTCTCTAAGTCATCACATATAATCATAATCGGGTTATAATCCATATTAATATAACAACTCTTATATTATCTTAACTTTATAATTCTCGCGGGTATTACATTTTAATTATTTATATTAAATTTCTAATTGTCAACTCTAATCTTATCTTAACTTTATATAATAAAAGTAATTAAGTCTGAAATAAATAAGATAGTAATTTCTAGCTCTTTTTGTTCTCTCTTTTCGGCTCTTTTAATAATAATAAAAAGTTTTTTTTCGCTCATTTTGGGCTATTCACAATCATTTAATAAAAAAAGAAGTTTTTATGGATATTTCTAAAAAGTTATTAAATAAACATTTATGTAATGTTTATTCACAAAAATTCTTTTTGAGATTTTTTTATGAGAATCTTTTTAAAAGAATTTTACAAAAATATTCATGAAATAAGCGGAGAAATTGCCTTAAAATCAGGGAGAAAAAATATTTTATTTTGCACAAAAGTGTGTAACACCTCACAAACTTTTTTGAAAAAATATAAAAAAATAAAAAAAATCCCAAAAAAATATATGAATTGTATTTATTATAATAAAAATAAATTTTAGAGGTATAAAAAAATATGGCCTGAAAATGTTTGAAATATTATTTTTGAAAATTTTGGATCGTAAATTAAAATCCATTTTTAAAATTTAGATTTAAGAAAACTATATTTTTCATTTAATAGGAGAAAGATAAATTTTTACGCCATTTTAATATAAATTCATGTCGGTATAGAAATGAATGTGATTGGGGAATAAGGAATATGATTTTAATAAGCATGATTGAAATTTAATATACATTTACATATAAATATAAATATAGACTATATAGTTGATATTTTATTTTATCTTATTTCATCTTATATATTATATAAACCACATCTTCTATGTGACACGTATCGCTTTCACATGAAACTGTGTTCCATCTAAACCAAAACAATTTTCATATCTAATTTATCAATTAAATTAATTTCGAATGTTATTAAAATAATTAATTTTGAATTATTTTAAATTAATATCATTATGCTTAATTTTCAAATTTTCAAATCCTTTTAATTAACTATGATTATTTTTCAAATGAAGTCGATTTAAATTCCTATTAATTACATTTAATTTTCTAATTTCTCACTCTACTTTTAATTATTTATATTAAATTTCTTAATTTTCAACTATAATCTAATCTTATCTCTATATAATAAAAATAACTAAGTCTAGAATAAATAATGTAGTAATTTCTCGCCCTTTTAATAATAATAATAAAAATTTCTCGATCATTTAATAAAAAAAGAAGTTTTTTTTATGTACATTTCTATAAAATTATTAAATGGATATTTATGTAATGTTTATTCACAAAAATTCTTTTAGAGATTTTTTATGAATGAATTTTTTTAAAAGAATTTTACAAAAATATTCATGAAATAAGCGGAAAATAGTCTTAAAATGAGCGAAAAAATATTTCATTTTGCATAAAAGTGTATAACACGTCACAAACTTTTTTGAAAATAATATGAAAAAGTAAAAAATTTCCAAAAAAATATATGAATTATATTTATTATAATAAAATTGTGGCCTGAAATTGTCGAAAATATTATTTTTGAAAATTTTGGACCGTAAATTAAAATCCATATTTAAATTTTGGTTTAATATAATTATATTTCTATTTCAATCGGAAAAATATAAATTTCTGTGCCATTTTAATATAAATTCATGTCGGTATAGAAATGAAAATGATTGGAGCATTAGGAATATGATTTTAAAAAACATGATTGAAATTTAATTTATATTTACATATAAATATAAATATAGACTATATAGTTGATATTTTATTTTATCTTATATATTATATATAACACATCTTCTATGTGACACGTATCTCTCCCACATGAAACTGTGTTCCATCCAAACTAAAACAATTTTTATATCTAATTTATCAATTAAATTAATTTTGAATATTATGAAAATAGTTAATTTCGAATTATTTTAAATTAATATCATTATGCTTAATTTTCAAATATCCAAATCCTTTTAATTAACTATGATTATTTTCCAAATAAAGTTTGTTTAAATTCCAATTAATTATTCTTTATTTTTTAATTTCTGACTCTATTTTTAATTATTTATGTTAAATTTCCTAATATTCAATTCTAATGTTATCTTATTTTTTCTCTTTCCCCCTCTTTTAAATTTTAATAATAAAAAAAGTCTTTACACACCCATTTAATTAAAAAAGAAGTTTTTATGGACATTTCTATTGTATCATTAAATGAGTATTTATGTAATGTTCATTCACAAAAAAAAATGAGGTTTTTTTTTGAGTGAATCTTTTTTAAAAATAATTTTACAAAAATATTCATGAAATAACCTTAAAATGAGCGAGAGAAAATATTTCATTTTGCAGAAAAGTTTGAAAAAAATATAAAAAAATTAAAAATTCCCAAGAAAATATATGAATTGTATTTATTATAATAAAAATAGATTTTAGAGATATAAAAAAATATGGCTTGAAAATATTGGGAATATTATTTTTGAAAATTTCAGATCGTAAATTAAAATCTATTTTTAAAATTTCGTTTAAGAAAACTATATTTTTAATTTAATACAAAAAAGATAAATTTTTATGCCATTTTAATATAAATTCATGTCGGTATAGAATTGAAAGTGATTGGAGCATAAGAAATAGTATTTTAAAAAGCATGGTTGAAATTTAATTTACATTTACATATAAATATAAATATAGACTATATAGTTGATATTTTATTTTATCTTATTTTATGTCACACCCCAATTCTAGAATAGTGTGACCGGCCAGGGTATACAATCATACCACGAAGCCTAACTCAAAACCACAAACCACAGAGATAAACCAAACTTTTATTTTATTAAAACGCCAATGACTAATAAAATGATATAAACGAAATAATCTAATTCACTATTAAAGAAAGTGCGGAAACATGAAAATCCAATTGAAACAAACTTCAAATAATATTTTGAAACAATGAATGAAAAAGAGAAACAATAAATCTCACTACAGGATTCTCTCTAAACCCGACCGCAAGCTTAACCCTAACTTCGACTTGTTACGAGGTCTGCCCTGAACCTGCTGCTCCCAGCTGCGCTACTCAAATACTCCAGTGTGACTGGTTCTGATTTGGTGTTACAAAAGAAAAGAAAACAACAAAATAAAACGGTAAGTCCACATTGGACTTAGTGAGTGGCTCGGTCCTGAGCCCACCACGGTCCACAACTATACAGTTGTATAAGATGCATAATAATGACATAATAGATAATTTCTATACCATAATCCAACCAATATCAAAGTACAAGAATAATTTCTTAAATTCAGAATTAAACCATTTTATCTATGTAATCCTAAACCAATCCATACATATCCCGTAAAGAAAAGAAACCACACATCTATACAAGCATATTTCCAAACAATACGAGTCGGTCACTAGGACATGCCCAGTGAGCTTCCCGCCCATGGTTCCTGAGCTAGGCAGACCCTCTAGCCTCAGTAACCCCAAATGATTGGAAAAACCCTCCAACCAGTGCCACTTCAGGTCCGTTGTCAGCGTGGCTCATTGACGAGTTTTCGAGTCCATATCCCATCCGCTGATCAGCCCACTCATGCCCAATTTAAACTACAAGCACACAAAATGCCAAAATCCACATATACGCAATAGTCAAATATAAACACAAAATCATCGTACACTTAATTATCGGAATATCCCATTTCAGTACAATTAACCCGATGTCAAGGCACTTACAAACCCGTAGCCAAATTTTCTCAAATATGAAATTAATTAGTTTAAATCCCAACATTTAGCATGAATAGATCAGTTTAACACTAACTGTAATAAAATGCAGTCATAGGAATAGGATATGTTTTCAACCATTACAACAATATTAAATTTCAAAGATGAATAACAAACTCCATCCAACTAATTATGAAAATAAAAGGATAGTAATGAAAAAGAGGGAAGTCCATCCCGTTTGTAGACTTCTAATATAGTCATTACATTAATTCAATAGTGGTCAATTTCACAAATACCTTCCCAATCTTACTTCCTAATCCAGTAACCTTAATCAACAAATTACATATCTCATGACCAAGACTAGGTCTTGAATTACCAAAGATATGATAGGCCATTAATTTTTCCAAGCCAAATCCTTCATTCTGTGATTTATTCAGGCACGTCTAGAATTTGGATTTCAGGAAGCTATATAAAAAAAGAAATGTTTCATTACTCACCAAGGTAACCTGCTTTAGAGATAAAAGAAGAATCCAAATCTTAGGTGCAGCGTGTAAACTCCTAATTAAATTAGACTTACTACTTCATCCCATATGCATCCTGTAAACTCACTAACTCTCAAGCCCTTACTGCATCAAATTCCAAATCCCACCATCCCACCAATTTCTACAGGGAAACGCCGCCTCCCACTAGTGCCGGCTGTGAGGCAGAGAAATCTAATCCCTAAATTTCTCAATCCATTCAGAATATACTAACAATATAACCACGGGAAAAATTCAATTACAAGACCTACCATCTGTGTAGATCAAGTAAGAATCCGACACAAAAGAAGAAATCTAAGGTAAAGACGTACAAGAAAACCACTCACCGGTAAAGGAAATCGAGATGGAAGATGCTCTCCAAAGTCCTTGAGCCGATGATCACCGGCGACGGCAAATCCTTCTTCCACCGCCTCCTATGTTGCCCTCTGTATCGCTGCCTCCTCTCTCTCTCTCTCTCTCTCTCTCTCTCTCTCTCTCTTTTACTTGGATGTGTGCGGCTGTAGCAACCGCACCATCCAATAAATCCCCTCCTTTTTAAATTTATTTGTTTACAATTCTACCCCTCACTTAACCTAACGTCCTAACCGCGGCTTCTACCTAGCTCGACCCACACTTGTCCAAATTAGGTTCCGATCGAGTCGTCGGACTCGACTCAACTAATAATCCAAAACCTAAAATAAAATAAAATACTAAACACGCGAAAAGGTCTCACCCTAATTCATATTATTCGGCACTTCTTCCGACTCGCTCCGATGCGCATCCACATCGCCCGGCTGAAAATAATTAAATTAAATTATATAAAAATTTTAGGATATAATATTTTATCTTATATATTATATAAAACACATCTTCTATGTGACACGTATCGCTTCCACATGAAATTGTGTTCCATCCAAACTAAAATAATTTTCATATTTAATTTATCAATTAAATTAATTTTGAATATTATGAAAATAATATTATGCTTAATTTCGAATTATTTTAAATTAGTATCATTATGCTTAATTTCCAAATTTCTAAATCCTTTTAATTAACTATGATTATTCTAAATAAAGTCTGTTTGAATTCAAATTAATTACTCTTAATTTTTATTTCTGACTCTATTTTTTATATTTTTATATTAAAATTTTCCAATTTTCAACTCTAATCATATCTTATCTTTATATAATATAATAAAAGTAACAAAGTCTGAAATAAATGAGTTAGTAATTTCCCGCTCTTTTTCATATATATAAAAAAGTTTTTTCCCGCTCATTTAATAAAAAAAAAAATTATGGATATTTTTATATAATCATTAAATGGACATTTATGTAGTGTTCATTCAAAAAAATTCTTTTTGAAATTTTTTATGAATAAATCTTTTATAAAGAATTTTACAAAAATATTCATGAAATAAGCGAAAAATAACTTTAAAATGAGCGAGAAAAATATTCTATTTTGCATAAAAGTGTAACACGACACAAATTTTTTTGAAAAAGATATAAAAAAGGAAAAAATTCCCAAAAAAGTATATGAATTGTATTTATTATAATAAAAATGGATTTTAGAGGTATAAAAGAATGTGGCCTGAAAATGTCAAAAATATTATTTTAAAAATTTCCGATCGTAAATTAAAATCCATTTTAAAATTTTTGTTTAATAAAACTATATTTTTAATTTAATAAGAAAAATATAAAGTTTTATGCCATTTTAATATAAATTCATGTCGGTATAGAAATGAATGTGATTAAAGCATAAGGACTATGATTGTCACGCCCCAACTCAGGGTCACGTGCCTATACCCCGAAGCCTAACCGATGCACATGCCAAAACAAATAATGTAGCGGAAAGAAAAACAACAAGTTTAATTTTAAAATAAAAGTGAATCAATACCAAGTTTAGATTAATAGCTCAGAAGTAAAGAAAATGCGGAAATACGATTAGGTTCAAAAGTTCAAAAGTTCAATCAAATAAAACCTGAAATAAATAACTTAAATGCCCTCAGGCTACAACTCCAAATCAAACTAATACGAGTGCATGACAACTACCAAAAAGGCTCAACTACGACCCTAACTAGGACTGCTATGAGATCCCATGGCTCCTATGCCCTCCAGCAATGCCAAGTGCATCCAACCCACCTTAACGGTTAGGCTCTGCAAAATAAAAATCACACGATAACGGGTGAGTTCAAAGAACTCGGCGAGCGGTTTTAACCACCCTCACAAATAAACACATAGATAATATAAATAAATTCAATCTCTAAAAAGGCCACGTAACAAAAGCGTGACTAGCTATCAGGCCCACAGGCCACCCATGCCCATGGCATCTAGTTCTCAAAGAGGTACATCAGGCCGAAGCCCTACCATGCCCGAAGGTAACATCACCCATAAAATGTGCATCGGGCCGAAGCCCTACCATGCCCGAAGGCAACATCACCATCAAAGAGGTGCATCGGGTTGATGCCCTACCATGCCTAGAGGCAATATCACCGTCAAGAGGTGCATTAGGTCGAATCCCTATCATGCCCAAAGGCAACATCACCATCAAGAGGTGTATCAGGTTGAATCCCTACCATGCCCAAAGGCAACATCACCATCAAGAGGTGCATCGGGTCGAATCCCTACCATGCCTAGAGGCAACCGCACATACTAGGATAATCGGGAAAGGCCCTCCGAACTTATCCTGCAGGTTGGGAATTTTGGCGTCCAACCACTCGGGCGTAGCCCGAACCCTGTCTTCTTATCGAGACGCTCTGCCATTCCCAAGGATATGGCGCGTCAAGACCTAAGTCAAGATTCCCCTACGGTGTCCTAGGAGTGTCCTCATTATAAAGTGTCTCAACACTCCAAACCCGACCCTTATCCCTTAGACCCGTAATGTCATGAACCCGTGTGATTTTATTTAATGAATACCTTGTAAGTTGGTTCATAACATATTATACTCACCCTTAAATCCAATTTTAATTATAGAATTAAAATTTAGATAATCTCAATTAGGGTTTTGTTTTAGGGTTTTATTTTAGGTTACTGTTTTGCCTAAAACTGCTGTGTCTGACCCGAATCTAGTCTCCAAAGTATATCCTATGTTTCCAAACTATGTTTTCTGGTCGAAAAGATAGGTTACACGACTATATTTACAAATACGCACACATCAAAGCAAATAAATTAAAATCAGCACAGATTCATCATCTCAGCATACAATTCCAGAAAATATGCAATTCAGCATACTTATAGAATTAAATCTGAAAATTAACAAAAATTAAGGTGGCTCGGCTTGGCTCTGGGTGGCGGCTCCAAGCATAAAGGGAAAGGGGGCTGACGGCTGGCTCCCTTTCTCAACTTTTTAGGTGGCTCCAAAATAGGAGCCACAAGCCATGAGGGAGGGGGGGTGGGGGGGGGGGGGTTATACACCCTCCTCAATCCTAATCTCTTAAACCATTAATTCACAACCCGCATTCATCTTAAGCCAAAACCAAAATTCGCTAACCCGATAGACTTAAATAATTTAATTAATCCCATTCTAATAAATCACAAACAATTAATTAAATACCCATATGGACATAATTAACAATTATGCACACACAACATCAAACTAAATACTCTCAACCACCCAACCCTAAAAATTCATAAATTCATAAATTTATATTCTACTTACCCGAGCTCGCAAGCTCGCTCCGGACCATGAGTCGACTCGACTCGACCACGAACTAGTCCGCTAAGCTTGCAAATACACATAAAGGGAAAAATAATAAATTTAAATATCTGGGATATTACAATCCTCCCTCCTTAAGGAAAATTCATCCTCGAATTTCAGAAAAGAAAATAAGGACTCACCACAACATCAAACAATGAAGGATAACACTCTCTCATATCCTGCTCCACCTCCCAGGTGGCCTCCTGGCCGGAATGGTGCTCCCATCTGACCTTAACCAAGGGGGATCTCAACTTACGAATCTGCCGATCTAGCACCTCGATTGGCCGCTCCTCAAAAGAGACTGCTGAATCCACCTCTACTGCGGTAGGCTCGATCACATGGGACTCATCCCGAATATACTTCTTCAGCATAGACACATGGAATACTGGATGTAATCGGTCCATACTAGGAGGTAGGGCCAACTCATAGGCCACAGCTCCTGTGCGCCTGAGAATAGGAAACGTCCCAATGAACCTAGGGCTTAGCTTTCCTTTCTTTCCAAACCTCACTACCTCTTTCATAGGGGACACCTTGAGGAACACCATGTCCCGCTCAGCAAACTCTACCTCCTTGGCCTTTCCATCCGCATATATTTCCTGGAGACTCTGAGCTGCCAACAGCCTCTCTCTGATCTGCTTTACTTTTCCCACAACCTCTTCTACCAAATCAGGTCCCATCATAAGGGAATCTCCTGCCTCAAACCAGCCTACAGGCAACCTGCATCTCCGCCCATACAACGCCTCAAAGGGGCCATCCCAATGCTGCTAACACACCAGGCACTTAGACACAAACTCGGCCACTTCCCTTCTCATGCTTTTCCACCAATAATTATGTCTGAGATCTCGGTACATCTTCGTGGCTCCCAGCTGCATAGTGTAGGTGGATCGATGAGCCATCTCCAGCATCTACCTGCGAACCACGACCATATATGGCACCACTATCTTGTTCTTAAACCTCAGAACGCCTTCCGAGTCCACACTGAACCCATTATTGGCATCGCCTCTCCTAGCCAGATCCTTAGTGAGTGCGCAAAAAAAACATCCTCCTCCTGCGCTGCCTGCAGCATGTCCACCAATGTGGACTGCACTCTCAAGTGGGCCACCAGCATACCAAAATCTGATACTAACAAGACTGCTCCTCCATCTAAGCATAAGGCCAACTCCTGAGCCAACGGCCTCCTCCTGACCGCCAAATGTGCTAAACTGCTCATAGACTTTCTGCTCAAGGCATTAGCCACCACATTAGCTTTCCCTGGATGGTACATGATCGTGCAGTCATAGTCCTTCAACAGCTCAAGCCATCTTCTCTGCCTTAGGTTCAACTCCTTCTGGGTAAGCAAATACTGGAGGCTCTTATGATCAGTGAATATCTCACAAGCCTTGCAATAAAGGTAGTGACGTCACAGCTTCAATGCGAACACCACCGCTGCCAGCTCAAGGTCATGGGTTGGGTAATTCTTCTCGTGAACCTGGAGGCATAGGCTATCACTCTACCACCCTGCATCAGTATGCAACCCAAACCGACTCGGGAGGCATCACAATAACAACTAAACCTCCTGAACCCGAGGGTACTTAGGGGTGAAAATAGGCCAGGCGGCCTGTGACCTAGCTTGGTTTGTTTAAAAAAAAACTAGGCCAAGGCTTTGAAATAGGCTTGTTTTCCTTAACAGGCCAGACCCAAGCTCAATTTAAAGCCTATTGAGCCTGATAGGCCGGCCTGGGCCTGTTAAGGTGGTGTATATATATATATATAATATTATTATTTTATTACGTATTTACATTAAAATTATTTTAATGTAATAATTAATATTATTTTTATTTAATAAAACACAGGCCACAGGCCAAAATTTTATATTAGAAGTAGGTTTTATAAAAAAATTTATATTGGAAGCAGGCTTCATAAAGAGGCCACAGGCCAGGCTCAGGCAAAATTTTAAGCCTATAACAGGCCACAAGCCAGGCCCGAGCCAATTTTCTACCATATAGGCCTAGCCTGTTAAGGCGAAAGCCAAGCCTGGCCTGGCCTGTTTCCATCCCTAAGGGTATTGCTAAAACTGGCGCCGATGTCAAGCGGTCTTTGAGCTTTAGAAAGCTCTCCTCACACTTACTGTTCCATTCAAACTTGACCTTCTTCTGGGTCAGGCGGGTCAATGGCGCCGCGATCCTAGAGAAATTCTCCCTAAACTTCCTATAGTAACCTGCCAACCCCAGAAAACTGCGAATCTCCGAGTCATTGGTCGGCCTCTTCCAGTTCTGAACTGCCTCTATCTTTGCAGGGTCCACCTTTATTCCTTCCTTGGACACCACATGACCAAGAAACCCTACGCTCTCCAGCCAACACTCGCACTTGGAGAATTTGACATACAACCTGTGCTCCCTGAGAGTTTCCAAAACTACCCTCAAGTGCTCAGCATGCTCCTCCCTAGTCCTGGAATAAATCAAAATGTCATCAATGAACACAATCACAAACTTATCCAGGTATTCCTTGAACACTCGATTCATCAGGTCCATAATTATTGCAGGTGCATTAGTTAGCCCAAAGGACATCACTAGGAACTCAAAGTGCTCATACCTCGACCTGAAAGCAGTCTTAGGGACGTCACTGTCCCGAATCCTCAACTAATGGTACCCTGACCGCATGTCAATCTTAGAAAACCACTGCGCTTACTGAAGCTGATCAAACAAATCATCAATCCTGGGCAATGGGTACCGATTCTTCACTGTTACCTTATTAAGCTATCGGTAATCAATACACATCCTCATGGACCCATCCTTCTTCTTTACAAAGAGCACTGGAGCACCCCAAGGTGAATGGAGATCGGCTCCTGCAACTAGGACTTCAACTCCCTCAACTTAGCTAGTGCCATCCGATACGGAGGAACGAAGACCGGCTTCACCCCTGATTGTAAATCGATGCAGAATTCGATCTCTCTCTCTGGAGGTAATCCTGGCAACTCCTCCGAAAATACATCAGAGAACCCGCATACTACAGGCATCCTCCCGATATCTCTGGCCGTACCTCCACCTTCCTCTGCCACTAACATAAAGGCCAAAAATGATTAACACCCGCCAAAAAGTAACTTCCGGGCCTTAAGAGCTGATATCGCCACCAACGGCTCACCCCTTCCCTCACCTAGAAGGTAAACTAGGATATCCCGAGCTTACTGAAGGTCACAATCTTAGCCCTGCAATCAACAGAGGCGAAATAGTTTGCCAACCAGTCCATGCCCAATATCACATCAAGCTCCAACATCAGCTGGAGTGTCAAATCGGCCATCAGTACATGCCCACAAATGACAACCTTGCAGCCTCGAAAGACTGTCTCTGCCATCACAGAAACACTTGTAGGTGTAGACACCACAAGGGGCAATTCAAGCACAAAAGATATCCCTGACAACTTAGCAGCAACCAAGGCAGACACAAAAGAGTGCATAGCACCTGGACCGAACAAGACATATGCAATAGCTGAACCTATAACAAGGTTACCTAATACTACTGCCCTGGACGCCTCAACGCCCTCTTGGTTCATAGCGAACACCCGTGCAATGGGCCTCTCTGAACCACCAGCTCGCTGGCCTCCTCCCTGAGTCTAACCCCTCTAAGCTACGGAACCCACTAACATCGGTGCCTTTTCTCTGGTCTGATCAGGTTACTGGCTACCTCTTCCAAGATAATCCCTCCTGAAGTACCCAACCTGTCCGCACCCAAAACATGCCTCAGAACGAAACCGCTCTTTGGTCTCACATAACCATGGCCCTTAAGCATAAGGTCGCTATACACCCATAATTTATATTTCCTGAAATCTAAGAGAAAGATCCTCTAATCAATCCAAAATTTCATCTATAAGGGAAATTTACTCTCAGCCAACCCATGCAGATCCCTTATGCAGAACTCTATCAACCGGTCTCCCCTAGGATCCCTAGGGCCACCCTAACCATACTGCACCATAGATATTTAACTATATGACGAGACCCAATGAATCATTCAAGATACTAAACAATCATTGCAAGGATCTCTAATCCAGGCACCCATACAAAGGTAGCCCCCCCCCCCCAAAATGGTGCACTCTCTAGCACAGGGCCATTCACGGCCTCAAAATGTGCTACCCTGGGACTGTCCTAGTTCCTCCTCCCTGCGGAGTGCCTCAGTCAGCTCAGCCACTCGGGTCTGCAGCTGCACAAACATGGGATCTGGTCCCACATCCTCCCGGGCCTACGGTGGTCTCCCTCGACCCCGGCCCCGACCTCGGTGCTTAGTGGAGTTGCTATCACTACCGCTCCTTGCGGCATCAAAGGCCTCCATTGATCTGGAAACACAACAAAAGAAATAATTCAAGATTAAGCAACTAAATTCACCCACTGTTTGCAAACCAAACCACAAGTCGCGCTGAGGTGCAGACTTAGCCCATTGATCTCATAGCATACCCTTACCGTATACTGACACGCTAGCAATGCCCTATACGGTGACAACTCTAGGTCGTAGTCGGACCGAACCACATGCTCTGATACCAACTTTGTCATGCCCCAACTCAGGGTCACGTGACCGGCCAGGGTATACGTGCCTATACCCCGAAGCCTAACCCATGCACATGCCAAAACAAAAAATGAGATCTGATGGCTCCTCTGCCCTCCATTGACGCCAAGTGCATCCAACCCACCTCACCGGTCAGGCTCTACAAAACAAAAATCACACGACAACAGGTGAGTTCAAAGAACTCAGCGAGCGATTTTAACCATCCTCACAAATAAACACAGAGATAACATAAATAAATTCTATCTCTAAAAAGGCCACGTCACAAAAGCATGACAAGCTACCATGCCCACAGGCCACCCATGCCCACGGCATCTAGTTCTCGAAGAGGTGCCTCAGGCCGAAGCCCTACCATGCCCGAATGCAGCATCACCCACAAAATATGCATCGGGTCGAAGCCCTACCATGCCCAAAGGCAACATCACCATCAAAGAGGTGTATCAGGCCGAAGCCCTACCATGCCCGAAGGCAACATCACCATCAAAGAGGTGCATCAGGTCGATGCCCTACCATGCCTAGAGGCAACATCACCGTCAAGAGGTGCATCGGGTCGAATCCCTACCATGCCCAAAGGCAACATCACCATCAAAAGGTGTATCGGGTCGAATCCCTACCATGCCCAAAGGCAACATCACCATCAAGAGGTGCATCGGGTCGAATCCCTACCATGTCTAGAGGCAACCGCACATACTAGGATAATCAAGAAAGGCCCTCCGAACTTATCCTGCAGGTTAGGAATTTTGGCATCCAACCACCTGAGCGTAGCCCGAACCCCAGTTCCTAATCGAGCCGCTCAGCCATTCCCAAGGATATAGCGCATCAAGACCTAAGTCAAGATTCCCCTACGGTGTCCTAGAGGTGTCCACATTATAAAGCGCCTCAACACTCCAAACCCGACCCCCCCCCTCCTATCCCTTAGACCCGTAATGTCATGAACCCGTGTGGTTTTATTTCATGAATACCTTGTATGTTGGTTCATAACAGATTATACTCACCCTTAAACCCAATTTTAATTATAGAATTAAAATTTAGATAATCTCAATTAGGGTTTTGTTTTAGGGTTTTATTTTAGGTTACTGTTCTGCCCAAACCTGCTGTGTGTGACCCGAATCTAGTCTCCAAAGTATGTCCTATGTTTCCAAACTATATTTTATGGTCGAAACGATAGGTTACACGACTATATTCACAAATACCCACACATCAAAGCAAATAAATTAAAATCAGCACAGATTCATCATTTCAGCGTACAATTCCAGCAAACATGCAATTTCAGCATACTTATAGAATTAAATCTGAAAATTAACAAAGATTAATCCGTAAATTAACATTATGACATAATACTAATCTCAGGAATTAATACACAAAAATCATGCTTTTAATCAATATTAACAAGAACTCATACACTTAAATCAAGAGTCAAATATTAGGATCAAGAATCCCTCTCTCAAGAACCCTTAATTAGTCATTATCAAGATTTTAATCCTACCACATGATTTCTACCCAAAATCATATATTTATTCCTAAGCATGCAATCCACAAATCAAGAAGCCAAATTTGGAAGAATAAATCATTATTTGCACATCAAGAAAATATGGCAAGAACTCGAAGAAAAATCCAAGAACAAAGCATAAATACCGAGCCGTCACGAACGGCTTCAAAAATTCGATTAAAATCCCAAAGAGAGAGGGTAAACCACTCACCTTAATTTGTAAAAATATTAGGAAAGAAATCCCGGACGAGGGCCCTCGAATCCGGCTTCAAAAGGTCTATGGCTAAACCCAAAAAAATAGCTCCAAGGGGTGGCGGCTCACTCCAAGTCGCTGGCTTGGAGAGAGGGAGAGAGGGGAAGGAGAGGGGCTGGCTCCTCTCGGCTTGGCTCCAAAAGGAAAGAGGAGAGGAAGCAGGTGGCTCGGCTCCAAAGAGAAAGAAGGAAGAGAGGAAGAGGAAGAAAAAGCAATGGCTCGGCTTGGCTCTGGGTGGCGGCTCCTAGGAGAAAGGGAAAGGGGGCTGACGGCTTGGCTTAGCTTGTCGGCTGGCTCCCTTTCTCAACTTTTTAGGTGTCTCCAAAATAGGAGCCACAAGCCATGAGGGGAGGGGGGGGGGGGGGGGGGTTATACACCCTCCTCAACCCTAACCCTTAAGCCATTAATTCACAACCCGCATCCACCTTAAGCCAAAACCAAAACCCGCTAATCCGATAGACTTAAATAATTTAATTAATCTCATTCTAATAAATCACAAACAATTAATTAAATACTCATATGAACATAATTAGCAATTATGCACACACAACACCAAATTAAATACTCTCAACCACCCAAGCCTAAAAATTCATAAATTTATATTCTACTTACCCGAGCTCGCAAGCTCGCTCTGAACCATGAGTCGACTCGACTCGACCACAAACTAGTCCTCTAACCATGCCTCAAATCTGTCGACTAGGATGGTCACGAGCCTCAGGAATCCTTTAGGTTAGGAATAGCTAGTCCCACCTAACTCGGGTCTACCGTCAGCATGTCCCACTGACGGAATCTCAAGACCCTCCGCCACTCAGGTCTAACACCTAGCGGGTCCGCTGGTGCAATCTCAAGACCCCATAAAATTGTTGAGTAGTGTGGTAGCCGCTCGGCTAATGGCACTGCTCAGTAGACCATCTCAACCACAACCGAAATTAGGTTGTGCATATTTTCTCATGTTTTGCTTTCCGTGCATTGCCCATATCCGACCCTACCCCCTCGGGTGACCTTTTTTGGATGTTGAAATCCATTGACTATCCCTAGGTGTAGAACCTAGCAATTTAAGTTGAATGTCACAACAAGGTACCAAGACCTTTCTTTCTAATGTTGTTCGAACGTACTGAATATAGATGAGTACGCGGTCTACTATTAATAACACCACTTACCAAATATATCATGAGCATAAATTTTCATGTACAAGCCGAATTAAAGAGGATAATTTCACTAAATAAACTGATTAGGAAAATGCAATAAACATAGCAACAATTAGGCATAATATCTGAAAATTAAATAAACATTTCCTTTGAAGCATGTACCATAACAATCCTGTCCATATGAGCGTTAGCAAGAACATTACCATAGTCATGAGAATATAGATTTATAATTTGCTATCAACTACTAAGATGAACAGTAAGCATGTAATGCAAATTAACCGTAACACTAAGCATGGAAGTAGGGATTAAGACAACATAATGTGAGATCCAACGTATCGATCCGAACAGTCCCCACTTTCGACCCCTCTCCAATGCTCGGCCGACTCAAGCAGGGTAATAACCTTCTCGGCCGAGTCCCCTAGGGATGGTAAGCATGGTTGTGGCAACAATACAAGCATAAATCCAAAGGTTTAAATCATATCGAACATAAGGCGATCCACAAGTCGCTAGACGAGAGAGGAAATTGGGGAAAATTTCGGCATGACTTTTCCCCTTTTTCCTCCACTCGGACAACCCTCAAAAACATGAAATAGATCCAATTTAAACATAAAATAGCAGATATACACATCGATTAAAGTTCTAACACGAGAAGACGCGTCGATCGGCAAGAAAAACTCACAAAAAGAATCTGATTTCAAACTACTAGGGTCGGCTACCCGCCTCCCCTCATAAGCACTCTAACTACTCACCTTGATTGGATCCCGAGGAAGCCTCGATGAAGATGAGTTTCGATCTCCTAGAGTGTCGACGCGAACTTGGCGCCGACAAGATCTCCCCTCTCTCCCTCTCTCTCTCTTTTCCCTCTTCCTCGGGTTGTGTGCGACTCCAAGATGAGCCGCACGGCTCATGATGAGGGATTATATTCCCCCATCCACTAATGGCTCAATTTCCCCTCTTATGACTTAGCCTGTACTCGATTCGATCTGAGTTCGATTCGGGCTCCGATTCTATCCGCACTCATGAGTCGAACTCGACTTTAATAAGACATCTTATGCATAAAAGGAAATAACCATTGAGCTAATTTAAACTTCATATTTTCATGGGTCGAGTTATAACTTCTACTCGAGGAGATTCCGTGGCTCGACCCGACTAACCCCCGATCCGGTGCGCTACACCAAAATAGATTTTTATATTAGGGGTCTTACAACCTTCCCCCCCTTAAGGGAAATTCGTCCTCGAATTTAGTTGGGTTACAAGGACTAACCGGCTCTTCAAATAAGGAAGGGTAACACTCTTGCATGTCTCGCTCTACCTCCCAAGTGGCCTCTTGTTCGGAGTGGTGCTCCCACCTAACTTTTACCAAGGGAATCTCCTTGGACCTCAGCTTCCTAATCTGCCGGTCCAATATCTCCACTGGCCTCTCCTCATACGAGACCGTCGTGTCTTCCTCAACCGCAGCCGGCTCGATCACAAGGGACTCATCCCTCACATATCTCCGGAGTATTAACACATAAAAAACTGGGTGAACTCTGCTTAGAATAGGAAGCAAAGCCAGTTCATAAGCCACCGCGCCTCTTCGCATGAGGATAGGGAAAGACCCAATTAACCTAGGGCTCAACTTTCCTTTTTTCCCAAATTGGAGCACCCCTTTTATAAGAGAAACCTTTAGGAATACTAAGTCGCCCTCAGCGAACTCCAACTCTCCGGCTTTCTTATCGGCATACATTTTTTGGCGACTCTGAGCCGCCAGCAACCTTTCCTTTATCAGCTGCACCTTCTTCACCGCCTCCTCAACCAAGTCCGGACCAACCAAGAGAGTCTCTCCTGTCTCAAACTAGCCCATAGGAGACCTACACCACCACCCGTATAATGCCTCGAAGGGAGCTATGCAAATGCTACTGTGATAGCTATTGTTGTAGGCAAACTCGATCAAAGGCAGGTGTTTCTCCCAACCGCCTGCTAGGTCCAGAACATAGGCCCTTAGCATATCTTCCAAGGTTTGGATGGTTCTCTCAGACTATCCGTTTGTCTGCGGATGGAAAGCCGTGCAGAAATGCACTTGGGTGCCCAAGGCTTCTTGGAAAGACTGCCAAAACTGGGCTATGAACTGGGTACCTCGATTTGATATGATCATCACTGGGGTACCGTGGTAAGACACAATCCTATCTAGAAATAGTCAGGCGTACTGCTCCGCAGAAAAGGTCATCTTCATTGGAATGAAGTGCGCGGTCTTGGTTAATCGGTCCATTACCACCCAAATGGAATCAAAGCCGCCTTTTGACTTAGGCAACCTGGTCACCAAGTCCATGGTGATTTTCTTCCACTTCCACTCGGGCACTTCGAGGTTCTGCAGTAGCCCTGCAGGCTTCAGGTGTTTGGCCTTTACCTATTGGCAGACCAGACATTTGGATACAAACTCTGCTATATCTCTTTTCATGCCCTTCCACCAGTAATGATGTCTTAAATCTCGGTACATTTTGGTGGTCCCCGAATTCATCGTATAAGTGGAACGATGACCCCACTCCAGAATTTGTCTGTGCACCTCTGTCATATATGGCACCACAATTCGATCTTTGAACCTCAGAAGAACCTTTGAGTCCAGTCTAAATCCATTCTCTGCATCACCTCTCTGCACTATGTCCTTCATCAGCACACAGAAGGCGTCCTCTCCCTGCGCGACATGCAACATACCCACTAGTATGGATTGTACTCGTAGGTGTGCCACCAAGGCACCTAAAGTTGACACTGTCAAGGTTGTACCCCCATCTAAGCACAATACCAGTTCTCGAGCTAAAGGCCTCCGCTTGATTTCCAAATGAGCCAAACTGCCCATGGATTTCCTGCTTAAAGTGTCTGCTACCACATTGACTTTTCCCGGGTGGTACATAATTGTGCAGTCATAATCCTTTAGGAGCTCCAGCCACCTCCTCTGCTTGAGGTTCAGCTCCTTCTGGGTAAGCAAGTACTGGAGGCTCTTGTGATCCGTATAGATCTCGCAAGTCTCTCCATACAGATAGTGCCGCCAGAGCTTCAGTGCAAAAACCACCGCCGCTAGCTCTAAGTCGTGCGTCGGGTAGTTCTTTTCATGAACTTTCAGCTGACGGGACGCATAGGCTATGATCCTGCAAAACTGCATTAGTACACAGCCTAGGCCAACCCGAGAGGCATCATAGAAGACTACAAACCCTCCTGAGCCGAAAGGTACGACCAACACAGGTGCCGACGTCAAGCATTCCTTGAGCTTCTGGAAGCTCGCCTCACACTTATCGTCCCAAACGAATTTGACCTTTTTCTGATTCAACCGAGTAAAAGGGGCTGCAATCCTGGAGAAGTTCTCTACGAACTTTTGGTAGTACTCGGCCAATCCAAGAAAACTACGGATCTCAGTCACGCTGGTTGGCCGCCTCCAGTTCTGCACCGCCTCTACCTTTACAGGGTCTACCCTTATCCCTTCCTTGGACACCACATGACCCAGGAACTCTACACTTTCCAACCAGAACTCACACTTGGAGAATTTAGCAAACAACCAGTGCTCTCTGAGGGTTTCCAGGACCATCCTCAAGTGCTCGGAGTGCTCCTCCTCACTCTTGGAGTATACTAAGATGTCGACAATGAAGACGATCACAAAACTGTCCAAGTACTCATTAAATACCTTGTTCATCAGGTCCATGAAAGCAACAGGTGCATTGGTCAGACCAAAAGACATCACTAGGAACTCGTAGTGGCCATAGCGAGTCCTGAATGCAGTCTTAGGCACATCGCAGTCCCAGATTCTCAGCTGGTGGTATTCGGACCTTAAATCTATCTTCGAAAACCATTGTGCACCCTGCAGTTGGTCAAACAAATCGTCTATCCTTAGCAATGGGTAATGATTCTTTACTTTCACCTTGTTCAGCTGCCTATAGTCGATGCACATGCGCATCGACTTATCCTTCTTCTTCACGAAGAGTACCGAGGCACCCCACGGTGAGACACTCAGCCAAATGAAACATAGGTCCAACATCTCCTGCAGTTGCACTTTCAACTCCCTGTGTTCGGCCGACGCCATCCTATAGGGTGGGATAGAGATCGGCTTTATCCCGGGCTGTAGATCAATGCAGAAATCCACTTCCCTCCTGGGCGGCAATCCCGGCAGCTCCTCGGGAAATACATCGGGGAACTCGCAGACTACCTGAGTACCACTGATATCCCCTGCCGCATCTCCCTTTTCCTCTACCATAGATACAAAGGCCATAAAGGACTGATAGCCCCCCTGAAGCAATTTACGAGCCTTAAGGGTTGAGATGACCCCAATCGGCTCGCTTCTTCCCTATCCTTGGAAGGTGAACTGCGGCAACCCGGGCTTGTTGAACATGACTGTCTTAGCCCTACAATCCAGCAACGCAAAGTGCTCCGCTAGCCAATCCATGCCGAGAATGACATCGAGTTCAAGCGTGGGCATGAGTGTCAAATCTGCCCCCAACGCATGGCCGCAGATGAGCACTTCGCAGCCTTGAAAAATTAAATTTGGCTAAGATTGCCTCGCCCGTAGGCGTTGATACTAGAAATGCCCCGTCGAGTAAAGAAGGTGCCATAGGTAACTCAGCCGCAAATTTGGCAGACACAAACGAGTGCGTAGCACCCGGATCAAACATAACATATGCAGCAGATGAACATAATAAAATAGTACCTGTCACTACTGCTGTAGATGCTTCTGCCCCATCGCGGTTCATGGCATAAACTCGGGCAGACGATTTCTCAGAGTGACTAGCCTGTGGTCCTCTACTCTGCATCTGACCTTTTTGTGCCACTAACCCCACTGACAATGGCGTTTTTCCCTTTGACAGCTCAGCTCTCTGGCCACCTCTGTCCGGGCAATCCATCCTAAAGTGTCCCATCTACTCACATATGAAACACGCATCTGTGCGGCCATAGCAAGATCCCCAGTGTTTTCGATTACAACGACCACACTGCGGCATGTTTGACTTCTGCGTAGCGCCCCCTGACTCTGCCTGTCTCACCGCCCCTGACCTTGAGCTTCTGCGGCCCCGGCTAATGTTGTGCCCACGGCTCTGCTGGTGATATGCAGTGGTCACAGTTCCCTCTGAATGCCACGACCGACCTCTTGACCCTTGAGACTGAAACTTTTTCTTGGGCGGCCCATATTTCCTCTCGAATGGCACCAGCGCTTCCTTCCAGAGGGCCTCATCCACAACCCATGCAAATGTGGAGTCCTCAGTGTAATGGATAAGCCTGCCTATCTGAGGTCTCAGACCCTTGACGAACCTCTTCACCCTGGCGGTATCGGTAGCCACTAGAGTTGGGTGGTACCTAGAGAGCCGAGTGAACTCCATCTCATACTCAGCTACTGTCATACTTCCAGACTGGTGCAGAAGCTCAAAATCTCGTGCCCGCTTATCGCGGACACTCATCGGCAAATACTGCTCCTCAACAGCTGCCTTAAATTCTTCCTAGGTGGGAGGTGGTGCATGTGCTGCCCTACGGCCCCTCCAGGTATGCAGCCAATATTTGGTAGGTCCCTTTAGCTGCAGGCCGACCAAGCGCGTCGTCGCCTCTGAGGAACATCCCAGCTGCATACACAGCTTGTGACAGTCCCCCAAAAACTCGGTAACTTCCACTTGCTGGTCTGTACCAGTGAATACTAGCGGTCTGAAGTTGATGAAATCGGCGTATG
This sequence comes from Canna indica, assembly GCA_034359265.1. Classification (NCBI taxonomy): domain Eukaryota; kingdom Viridiplantae; phylum Streptophyta; class Magnoliopsida; order Zingiberales; family Cannaceae; genus Canna; species Canna indica. The sequence goes on from CP136892.1 coordinate 23,468,267, forward strand.
TAGGTGCTCCTGGGTCCCTGACTTGCGGTGCTACCTGCTCAACCACCTCCGGTACCACAGGGACTGCGGGTACCGGCTAGGGTGGTTGCTGCTGCTGTTGCATCTGTTGTCTCAACTCATGCTCCCTGCGGAGCGCTTCTGTTAGTTGAGCTACCTGTGCCTGAAGTTGCACAATTGCTGAATCCTGACCCTCTACCTCAAATTGCTCTCTATCACGGCCCCGACCCCGACCTCGGCCTCGCCCCCGGCGTTCGGTGGAATTGCTACCGCTACCACTCAGAGCAGCATTTCGATCCTCCATCGAACTAGCATAAAATAATAATATCACCATTAATATTAACCAACTCATTCAATTAAAATTTAAGCTACTAATCGCATGGTGCGCTGAGTGCAGTCGTGGTTGACCGATCTCATAGCATAACTATACCGCACGTAGACATGCTAGCATATGTCTCGTTCGGTACCCACTTCCTAGTCATAGTCAAGACCTAACCTGAGGCTCTAATACCAACTTTGTCACGCCCTGACTCGGCGTACGCGTGACCGGCCAAGGTATGGGTCAGTACCCGAGGCCTACCCTATGCACTGACCAACACTCATAGAAATAGAACCATAATAACATCGAAGTCATAAACGGGAGAAACAGTACCAACTTTATTAACTGTTTGAAATCGATTTGATCAAACCAAGTTCGAAAACATCACAAGTTTTAAGATAACATCAAAAAGTTTTCAAGAAACATCACAACGTTTTACAGAATTAACACAGTGTATAAACATGACTCTACTAAACACGACTACGACTAACAACTGCTAGCTATGAGATCTGCCCCCACGCCTGCTCTCCTGCGCGACATGCTACCAAGCCGTACCTCACTAGTCGGGCTCTGCAAAACAACAATAAATAAATCATGAGTTCACGAGGAACTCAGTGAGCGGTTCTTTCGAACCTCCACTTAAAACTTCGGTAAATAACACATATAAGGAATTAAAAATAAGATCACATCAAATAAGTTAATCAGTTTGCCAAGACAGAAGAATAGATGAACCGGCCTCTCGGACCCTTATCCATTTTAGTAGCTTGGCCCCTAATGGCATCAATTATATATGGAAGGTTTGATTCTTCCCTCTATGAAACCAGGCCGGTCGGCCTATTCACAACCAGCCCATAAGGGCGTCTCAACTATGAATTATCATGCCACAGATCCGTCGACTAGGATGGCCACTAGCCTCAGGAATCCTCCGGGTTAGGGATAAATAGTCCCACCCAACTCGGGTCTACCGTCAGCGTGGCCCACTGACGAAATCTCAAGACCCTCCTCCGCCACTCGGGTCTAACACCTAGCGGGCCCGCTGGTGAAATCTCAAGACCCCATAAAACCGCTGAGTAGTGCAATAGCCGCTCGGCTAATGGCACTGCTCAGTAGACCATCTGAACCACAACCGAAATCAGGTTGTGCATATTTTCTCATGTTTTGCTTTCTGGGCATTGCCCATATCCGTCCCTACCCCCTCGGGTCACCTTATTTGGATGTTGAAATCCGTTGACTATCCCTAGGTGTAGAACCTAGCAATTACACTTGTCTCTAAGTTGAATGTCGCAACAAGGTACCAAGACCTTTCTTTCTAATGTTGTTAGAACGTACCGAATATAGATGAGTATGCGGTCTACTATTAATAACACCACTTACCAAATATATCATGAGCATAAATTTTCATGTACAAGCCATATTAAAGAGGATAATTTCACTAAATAAACCGATCAGGAAAATGCAATAAACATAGCAACAATTAGGCATAATATCTGAAAATTAAATAAACTTTTCCTTTGAAGCATGTACCATAACAATCCTGTCCATATGAGTGTTAGCAAGAACATTACCATAGTCATGAGAATATAGATTTATAATTTGCTATCAACTACTAAGATGAACAGTAAGCATGTAATGCAAATTAACCCTAACACTAAGCATGGAAGTAGGGATTAAGACGACATAATGTGAGATCCAACGTATCGATCCGAACAGTCCCCACTTTCCACCCCTCTCCAATGCTCGGCCAACTCAAGCAGGGTAATAACCTTCTCGGTCGAGTCCCCTAGGGATGGTAAGCATGGTTGTGGCAACAATACAAGCATAAATCCAAAGGTTTAAATCATATCGAACATAAGGCGATCCACAAGTCGCTAGACGAGAGAGGAAATTGGGGGAAATTTCGGCATGACCTTTCCCCTTTTTCCTCCACTCGGCCAACCCTCAAAAACATGAAATAGATCCGATTTAAACATAAAATAGCATATATACATATCGATTAAAGTTCTAACATGAGAAGATGCATCGATCGGCAAGAAAAACTCGCGAAAAGAATCCGATTTCAAACTACTAGGGTCTGCTACCCGCCTCCCCTCATAAGCACTCTAACCACTCACCTTGATTGGATCCTGAGGAAGCTTCGATGAAGACAAGTTCTGATCTCCTAGAGCATCGAGGTGAACTTGGTGCCGACAAGATCTCCCCTCTCTCCCTTTCTCTCCCTTTTCACTCTTGCTCGGGTTGTGTGAGGCTCCAAGATGAGCCGCACGGCTCATGATGAGGGATTATATTCCCTCATCCACTAATGACTCAATTGCCCCTCTTATGACTTAGCCTCTACTCGATTCGATCCAAGTCTGATTCGGGCTCCGATTCTTTCCGCACTCATGAGTCGAACTCGACTTTAATAAGATATCTTATGCATAAAAGGAAATAACCATTGAGCTAATTTAAAATTCATATTTTCATGGGTCGAGTTATACCTTCTACTCGAGGTAATTCCCTGGCTCGACCCAACTAACCCCCGATCCGGTGCGCTGCACCAAAATAGATTTTTATATTAGAAAATTTTTGGGTCTTACACCCACCTCACCAGCCAGGCTCTGCAAAACGAAACAACGACAACGGGTGAGTTCAAAAGAACTCAGTGAGCGGTTCTACCAACCCCCACACAAAAAATCAATCATAAATAGGTTGCATAAAGCAAAACTCCTGTCTCAAGCAGGAAAAATGTCACAAATGAAATGACCAGCTAATAGGCCATCTGCCCATCACCTGCCCGAAGGCAGCCAACACCCAAACGGTGAAGATCAACAGGCCTAAGCCTACCATGCCCTAAGGCAACAACACATACTAGGATAATCGGGAAGGCCCTCCGAATTTGCTCCACGAGATGCGAAGGGACAATCGGGATTCGCCCATCCGAACTTGCCCCTTTAAGATATCACAGGAGTAATCAGGTAGGCCCTCCGAACTTACTCCTTTAAGATATCACAAGAATAATCGGGTAGGCCCTCCGAACTTATTACTTAAAACCACCTCGGGGATAATCGGGTAGGACCTCCGAACTTATCCAACGAGGTCAAACTAGAACAATCGGGAAAGCCCTGTGAACTTGTTCCACAGGTTGGGAATTAGTCATCCAACCTCTCGGACCTAGCCCGCAATCCAGCTCCCCAATGAGCCTCTCCGCCATTCATAAAGATATGACGCAACATGACCTAAGTCAAGTCTCTCCTACGGTGTCTTAGGGGTGTCCCTATTGGAAAGCGTCTCAACACTCCAATACCCGACCCCAACTCCTAGACATGTAATGTCATAAACCCGTGTGGTTTTATTTCATGCATAAACTTTACTTGTTGGTTCGTAACAGATTATGCTGTCCCTTTTGCCCAATTTTAATTATGTAATTAAAATTTAGATCACCAAGATTAGGGTTTTATTTTATGGTGTTGTTTTAGCTTACAGATGTGCCCGAAACTGATGTGTCTAATCCGAATTTGGTATTCAGAGAAAAATACACACCACAATATGTATTTTAAAAATAGCACGGATTCATCATCTCAACATGAAATTCCAGCAATATTAAGTTTTCAACATAGCATGAAAATAAATCCGAAATTAACAGAAATTTGATCCTTAATTATCATTAAAATAGAATACTAATCTTAAGATAAATTTCACAGATTTCATGCTTATTACACAAGATTAACAAGTATCCACAACACCTTAATCAAGAGCAAGCATCATGATCAAGAACCCCTTTTCAAGAACCTCCATGGCATCAATATCAATATCTTAATCTTATAACATGATTTCTATCCAAAAATCACAGATTTTAATCTAAGGCATGCAACCACAAATTCAAGAACCTAGTTAGGCAACCAAATCAAGTTATACACTTCAAGATAAACAAGATCGCTCACTTGGGCATTTCATCGAACACCTTGAGGGCACCCATGCTTCTCCCTTGGCCGATGTCACGCCCCAAATACAAGGTCACGTGACCAGCCAGGGTAATGTGCCTATACCCCACAGCCTAACTCATGCATATGCCAACATCGTAAGATAGCGGAATAAACAACAGCTTTTAAAGATAAAAAGAACCAAATAGTTTTTTTAATTTTCAAACAGCAAAGGTTTAAATAAATATCTCAAGTGAGGAAATAAATAAATCGAAGAGCAACAGTTCTTTTAATAAATAAAAACTAAATAAAACATGAATGTCCCCACGGGACAACTCCAAATACCAAAACAAAAGTGCATGATAACCTACTACAGACTCGACTAAGACCCCTAACTAGGACTGCTATGAGATCATGTGGCTCCTCTGCCCTCCAGCTGCGCCAAGTGCTCCAGCCTATCTCATTGGTCAGGCTCTGCATAACAAAACAACGACAACGGGTGAGTTCAAAGAACTCAGTGAGCGATTCTACCAACCCCCACAAATCAACAACACAGAGATAAGTAAGAATAACATCTTTCTCTACATGAGGTAAGTCATAAATGTGTGACTAGCTAACAAGCCAACTGGCCACTACCTGCCCGAAGGCAGCCAATACCCATACGGTGAAGAACAATAGGCCTAAGCCTACTATGCCCTAAGGCAACAACACATACTAGGATAATCGGGAAGGCCCTCCGAACTTATCCTAGTATACAGAAACTCGAGAGCAATCGGGAAAGGCCCTCCGAACTTGCTCGACGAGACGCGTAGGGACAATCGGGATTCGCCCATCCGAACTTGCCCCTTTAAGATATCATAGGAGTAATCGAGAAAGGCCCTCCGAACTTACTTCTAAAAGATATCATAGGAATAATCAAGAAAGGCTCTCCGAACTTATCCCACGAGGCCAAACCGGAACAATCGAGATTTGCTCACCTGAACTTGTTCCAATAAATAACGTAGGAGTTATCGAGATTCATCCATCCGAACTTACCCCTTATTCCACGAGGCCAAATTGGAACAATCGGGAAAGGCCCTCCGAACTTGTTCCACGGGTTGGGAATTAGCCATCCAACCTCCTGGGCCTAGACCGCAATCCGGCTCCTCAACGAGCCTCTATGTCATTCATAAAATATGGCGCACCATGACCTAAGTTATAACTCTCCTACGGTGTCTTAGGGGTGATCCTATTGAAAAGTGTCTCAACACTCCAAAACCCGACCCCAACTCCAAGACCCATAATGTCATAAACTCGTGTGGTTTTATTTCATGCATAAACTTCTCATATTGGTTCATATCAGATTATGCTGACTCTTTTTCTCAATTTTAATTATGCAATTAAAATTTAGTTCACCACAATTAGAGTTTTGTTTTAGGGTTTTATTTTAGCTTACTGTTCTGCCCAAAACCAATATATCTAATCCGAATCTGATCTCCAGAGTGTGTCCTATATTTCCAAACTATATTTTCTGGTTGAAACGATAGGTTACACGACTATGTTCAGAGAAATACAAACATCACAGAAAGCATTACAAAAATAGCATAGATTCATCATCTTAGCATAAAATTCCAGCAACATTGAATTTTCAGCATATGATGAAAATAAATCCGAAAATTACATAATTAAATTCCTTAATTATCATCACAACATAATTATATCATGGAGACAAAATTCACATGAATTAAATCATGTTTGTTTAAACAAGATTAATAAGCATCAAGATATTCCTTAAACAAGATCTCAACTATATGATCAAGAACCCACATTAAGCATACTCATGGCTTTAAGATCAAAATCATATTTTTATAAACATGATTAAATTCCAAAAATCACATATTTAAGTCTAAGGCATGCCACAACAATACAAGAACTTAGATTGGTAAGTAATCCAAAGTATAGACCTCAAAATAAACAAGAACATCTCACTTAGGCATTTCATCGAATACCTTGAGGGCACCCTTGATTATTCCTTGGCCGAGCACTCCTAGGATCATCCTAGGGCTGTCGAGCCCCATAGGGGAGGGTTTAGGGCCTCCTCAAGCACGACACATAAAAATAACAGCAATAATCCAAGAGATCATCGAAAAACCAATCAATAACATCAAGCCTCCAAGAACGGCTTCAAGAAACTCGAAGAAAACCCGAGAAGGAGGGGCAAAACCACTCACCTAAATAGGAAGGATGATTAAAGAAGAAATCCTGGATGTCGGCCCTCGAATCCGGCTTCAAGAGATGGAGGCTCGACTCAAGAAAGGGGGAGGGGCGGCGGCTCACCTCAAGCCGTCGGCTTGAGGAGAGGGAGAGAGGAAGAGAGAGGGTCTGGCTTGGCTTGGCTCCTCTCGGCTTGGCTCCAAAGGGAAAGAAGAAGGAGAGGAAGGAGAAGGGGAAGGCTCAGTGGCTGCAAGGAAGGGGAGAGGGGCAGCTGGCTCGGCTTGTCTCCTCTCTCCTTTCACAACTTGTGTGGCTCCAATAGGGAGCCACAAGCCAAAGGGAGGGAGTTTTATACTCCCTCCTCATCCCTAACTCCACTAGCCCCTTTATCCAACCCGCATCTGCCTTAAGCCGAACCCGAACCCGCTAACTTAATTAACTTAATTAATCCTATTCTCCACATAATCATTCAATACATGCACACTCATATGCGACATAATTAATCAATCATGCATACACATCATAAAATTAAATAAATTAATCTACACAAGCAAAATTTACACAACTCCTATTCTTACTTACTCGAGCTCGCAAGCTCGCACCGGACCATGAGTCGACTTGGCTCGACCTCGAAATTGTCTGCTAGGCTGGCAAACACACACACAATAAACGGAAATTAGAATTAATATGTAGGATATTACAGCCGAGCACCCTTAGGGTAAACTTGGGGCTGCCGAGCCACAAAGGGGGAATCCCGGGCCCTCCTCAAACAAATCGGCATAAGAAACGGCGATCAAAACTCACAATTCGGCGAAAATCTCAAGAAACAAGAACATGCCTAAATTGGCTCAAGATCACAAGCGAACCCGAAAAATGAGAGGTAAACCACTCACATGATTAGGAAGAAGAAATCGAGAAAATTCCCAATCGGCGGCCTCCGAATCTGGCCTCAAACGTGGCGACGGTGACTCAGCTCCACAAGAGGAAGGGGCGGCAGCTCTACCAAGCCGTCGGCTTGGCTTCCAAAGGGGAGAAGAAGAGAGAAGGGGGAGGGGGGGGGTCTCGGCTTGGCTTGGCTTGGTTCTTCTCCTCGGTGGCTGGCTACAAGGGAAGGGGGAGAGTGGTGGCAGCTGCTCTCCTCTCTCTCTTGGCTGGTGCGACTCCAATAGGGATCCGCCAGTCCTAGTGGGGATTTTTATAATCCCCTCCCACTTCCACTTAACCACACCCTAACCCGCACTCTTCTCAACCCGGATCCGCAACTAGCTAACCCAAACTAACCCCAAGATAAAATACAAGCAATAAACACATGCACATTCATATGTAACATAATCAAATAAATTAGCTATATAATTATAACTCATAATTCAACTTACGTGAGCTTGCACCGAACCACGAGTCGACTCGTCTCGACCTCGAACTAGCTCGCTAGGCTGGCAAACACAAACAGTAAAAGGAAAAATAAATAAAAATATCTAGGATATTACAATCCTCACTCCTTAAAGAAAATTCGTCCTCGAATTTCGAAAAAGAAGATTAAGGACTCACCAGATTATCGAACAATGAAGGATATCACTCCCTCATATCCTGCTCCACCTACACTGTGGTAGGCTCAATCACATGGGACTCAACCCGAATGTACTTCTTTAGCATAGATAAATGGAACACTAGATGCACCCGGTCCACACTGGGAGGTAAAGCCAACTCATAGGCCATAGCTCCCCTGCGCTTAAGAATAGGAAACGACCAAATAAACCTAGGGCTTAACTTTCCTTTCTTACCAAATCTCACCACCCCTTTCATGGGGGATACCTTGAGGAACACCATGTACGCCTTAGCAAACTCTACCTCTCTGGCCTTTCCATCAGCATACATCTTATGGCGACTCAGAGCTGCTAACAGCCTATCTCCAATTAGCTTTACCTTTTCTACTGCCTCCTCCACCAGGTCTGGTCCCATCATAAGGGAATCTCCTGCCTCAAACTAACCTACAGACGACCTGCATCTCCGCCCATACAATGCCTCAAATGGGGCCATCCCGATGCTGCTGTGGTAGCTGTTATTATAGGCAAACTCAATCAGAGGTAAGTGCCTCTCCCAACTGCCCTCCAAATCTAGGACACATGCTCTCAGCATATCCTCCAGCGTCTGAATAGTCCGCTCTGACTGACCATCTGTTTGAGGGTGAAATACAGTACTGAATCAAACCTGAGTGCCCAATGCCTCCTGGAAAGACTGTCAAAATTGAGTTGTGATCTGAGTACCCCGATCTGAAATGATCATAACAGGAACACCATGGTAAGCGATGATTCGATCCAAGAACAACCTCGCATACTGCTTGACTGAAAAGGTTGTCCTGACTGGTATGAAATGTGGTGTCTTGGTTAGGCGATCCACCACTACCCAGATAGAATCATTGCCCTTCCCGGACTTTGGCAACCCGATCACAAAATCCATGGTTATCTTCTCTCATTTCCACTCTGGTACTTCTAGGTTCTGGAGCAACCCCGCCGGCTTCAAATGCTCAGCCTTAATCAGCTAACACACCAGACACTTAGATACGAACTCGGCCACTTCTCTTTTCATGCATTTCTACCAATAATTCTGCCTTAGGTCATGGTACATCTTTGTGGCTCTCGGGTGCATAGTGTATGTGGACCGGTGAGTCATCTCTAACACCTGTCTGCGAACCTCAGCCATATATGACACCACTATACGGTTCTTAAATCTCAAAACACCCTCCGAGTCAACACCAAAACTATTATCGGCATCGCCTCTCCTGGCCAGATCCTTAGTGAGAGCATAGAAAGTATCCTCCTCATGCGCTGCTCGTAACATATCAACCAACGTGGACTGCACTCTCAGGTGAGCCACCAGCACACCAGAAGCTGACACAGACAAGACTGCCCCGCCATCCAAACACATGGCCAAATCCCGAGCCAACGGCCTCCTCTTGACTGTCAAATGTGTCAGACTACCCATCGACTTCCTGCTCGAAGCATCAGCCACCACATTAGCCCTCCCCGGATGGTACATGATCGTGCAGTCATAGTCCTTTAAAAGCTCAAGCCATCTTCTTCACCTCAGGTTCAACTCCTTCTGGGTGAGCAAATATTGGAGGCTCTTATGATCAGTGTATATCTCACAAGCCTTGCCATAAAGGTAGTGACGCCACAGCTTCAATGCGAACACCACGATTGCCAACTCTAGATCATGGGTTGGGTAATTCTTCTCGTGAATCTTCAACTGCCTGGAGGCATAAGCTATCACCCTGCCATTCTGCATTAACACACAACCCAAGCCGACCCGGGAGGCATTATAGTAAACAACAAATCCTCCCGAGCTAGAGGGTACTGCTAGAACTGGTGCCGGTGTCAAGTGGTCCTTGAGCTTCAGAAAGCTCTCCTCGCACTTACTGTCTAATTCGAACTTGACATTCTTCTGAGTCAGGCAGGTCAATGGCGCTGCAATTCTGGAGAAATTCTCTAGAAACTTTCTGTAATTACTCTTAATTTTCTAATTTCTGACACTATTTTTAATTATTTATATTAAATTTCCTAATTTTCAACTCTATATAATAAAAGTAACTATGCTCGAAATAAATAAGGTAGTAATTTCTCGCTCTTTTTTTTTCTTTCCCGCTCTTTTAATAATAAAAAAAAAGTTTTTTTCCGCTCATTTTGGGCTATTCCTGATCATTTAATATAAAAAAAAGTTTTTATGAACATTTCTATAAAGGGCAAATAGACGAAAATAGTCTCAACTTTCACGAATTTCTCAATTTTGGCCAATCCTTTGATTGGTCTCAATTCTATATAAGAAGTTTAGAATTGGTTTCAATAATAGCCATCCGTCAACCCGACGTGATCTCGCCCGTTAGTTCGCTGACGTGGCAACTTGATAATAATATTTTATTAACGCCACGTCACTTGTAGTCCACGTCACCTAAAAAATCCGCACCCGATTTCTTTAAACCCGTTTCAAAATACCCGACTCGATCAAACCCGTTTCAAAATACCTTCTTCTCTCCCGCACGTTCTTCATGAGGTTCTTCTCTCCGCGATCATTCCCGACAATCAGATGACCAAACGAGTTCTTCTTCAGCGCGCACTCGGAGTAGAAGACGAGTCTCCTCCTACCATTTCTCCAGATCAGGCTCGGAGTAGAAGAAGAGGCGTGTTGCTTAATGAGTGTTTAGTCTATTTGATTTAGGACACCTTTGACCCCTAGGGTTAACTTGATTTAGGGCATCTTTGATTTAGGGTTATTTTGATTTAGTACATACTTCCGCAAGCTCATGTTTAGGGTTTGTTTGATTCAATTAGGGTTAGTGTTTGATTTAGTTTTATTTGTTTAAATTGCTTTTATTGTTTGATTCATAGGAATTTTGAAATGGCATCAAGATCAACATCACAAGTAGAGGAAGCATCCATAAACTCTATTGCCACAAGCCCTCTTTGAGGTCATCATATGCAAGCAACATTGTTAACATCAAGGACAACCAAAAATCCGGGAAGACGATTTTGGAGATGTCTACACTGGAAGGTTTGAAACATTTATGTTATATTTTTGCAAGTATTGTTATCGTACTAATGTTGTTTAGATAGCATTGTTATCAGGATAAAGGAAATGAGTGTGGTTTTTTTCAATGGCATGACACTGAGTATTCTAATCGAGCCAAGGAAGTATTGGAAGATTTAAGCAGCAAGAAAGATATTTTGAAGTAGAAAATTTTATTATTAGAAGAGAAGAATGAGCTGCTGATGTTAAAGTATGCATAACAAGAAATAGAGAAGAAGGAGTTAGAAGTAGAAAATAGAACACTAAAGAGATCTGTTTGTTGTATATCTATTTTTTGGATCATAGTTCTTATGGCTACGGTTTTGTGTGGTTGATGTTCATTTTAAAACTAGTATTTTAATCTAGTATGTTTGATTTTGGCATGTAAAACTTGAATATTATAAATCTGGTTGGTTGATATGTATCAGTGTTGAAACTAATATATCATGCAAATTTTCAGTGATATATGTATCAATGTTGAAACATGTTGAAACTGATATACTTTTGGAACTCATATGTATAGCTACTGATATCCATCAGTGTTGAAACTGATATCAATCTGATATAAATTTTTGGAAACTGATTGATATCAGTTTTCGAAAACTGATATCACTATGATATCAGTTCAGAATCTGGTATATATCAATCTGGTATGTATCAATCTGGTATATAAAAATCTGATATGTATAGCTACTGATATGAATCAGTGTTGAAACTGATATCAATCTGATATCAGTTCAAAAACTAATTGATATCAGTTCAAAAACTGATTGATATCAGTTCAGAAACTGATTGATATCAGTTTCCTAAAACTGATAAGAATCTGATGCATCTGTCTGCAGTGAAATGCCTTATATTACTTCGCTGCATTCATGAAGCTTTGATACATCACTGCCTTATATTACTTTACTACAGAAATTACTTCACTGTAGTTCACTACCTTATATGATATTAGTTCACTGCATTCAGTGAAGTAATATAAGTTTCACTGTAGTGAAGTATCAATTTGAACCTTCACACTGCAGTGAAGTTTCACTACTTCAATATACATCAAATTGATATGAAAATGAAACTTCGAAATTAGAAGCTGAAATTAAAAAATTGATCAAACACCAGTTCATCAAAATTTGAAACTTCGCACTGTAGTGAAGTTTCACTACTTCACACCGAAACTGAAATTAGAAACTGATCAAACTGAACTCAAACACTGTAGTGAAGTTTCACTACTTCACACTGAAACTTATCACTGCAGAAATCAAACACTACATCACTACATCACTGATCAAACACTACAGAAACTGAAATCAAACACCAGTTCAACAGAAATTAAAAAACTGATCAAACACCAGTTCATCAACATCAATATACATCAGACAACATCACTACTTCACACTGAAACTAAAATTAGAAACTAATCAAACTGAAATCAAACATTGCAGTGAAGTCTTATATCACTGCAGATTGATATCAAAATGAAACTTATCAATCTGACTGATATAAGACCTCACTGCAGAAATTAATATACATCACTGATCAACAGAAACAACATCACTTATCATAATTAATATACATCACCATATTAACCAATTCATCAACAGTAGTTTCAGTAACCAGTTCATCAACACTAGTTCATCAACAGAATTTGGTATATACATCACCATATTAACCAAGTTCATCAACATATCAAAACAACATCACTGATCAACAGAAACAACATCACTCTTTCAAATATCATCTCTTTGCATGTCTCCATCCATGTCAGATGTTTGAGAAGACTGGAATCCTTGCTGCAACTCACGAACTCTCCTATCGCGTTCTTGAACTATTGAACCACTCTATTGTCCTTAATCTGAGCATATTGATAATCCACTTCCCGGCATCTAAATATAAAAATAACAAACTGATAACAAACTAATAAAGATTAAAGAGGTAAATATTATAGAAACTTACTTTATAATAGGTGTTTCCAGATTCTTCACCAATGAAAACGTTGTATCCTTGCATAGCTAGTGATCTTTCCCTAAATAAAGCTTGTACATATTAAAGAGGTAGATATTATATCAATGTAAATATCAAGAGGTAGATCAATGTAAATATATCCTTGCATGGCTACTGTTCCTAAACTGGTATTTCCAGTTTTTTACTAACTTGATTTCTCCCTCTAGGTCCTTGAGATGATGATGATGCTCCCATAGATGTTTGAGAGAACCCATACAGTTAAGAATATCATAAGCATCGTTTATAATTGAAAATTTAAAAAATGTGCATTATAAGCGTTACCTCCCCTTCAACATGTGCATCACAAGTTCTTTTGTTATGACCCTTTCGAAAGCATCTTTGACATGTCATTATTGAACCTCTTGTGGATAATCTTGATGTTTGACTGCCATCTTCATGAGGTTTTCTTCTTCGTTTCTTCTTTGGCCTTCCGGGCATCTTCTTTATGTGTGGAGGCAATATGGGTGTGTCACCAACATCTGGCCATGTGTCTTTCCCAGTCAATGATTCTATACATAACTCATACGACTTCATGTATGTCTCCCTTTTATAGTATTCATGCACATATTGATCCACATCTTGTTTCATCCAATTAATGCAAGAAATTGCATGCTTGTAAGGTATTCCAGATAAATCCCAAGTCCTACATGAACAACCGTGATTTGATAAAGACACAATATGAGTCTTCTCTATGCATTGAATCTCGAATTTTAAATTTTCACAGGGTATGACAAAACAATTTCTACTACCCTCTTTATTCTTTTCAACTTTTTTTCGGATGTTTGGACATATACTGTCAGTGCACTTCAACATCATCTCTTTCTTCATGTACATTCTTTGCATTAGCATACGTCTTATATCCTCTAGCATATCAATGATTGGTTTTGACCTTGTCTTTAATATATACCCATTAAATGTCTCAGATATGTTATTGGTCACCACATCAGCCTTGCAGTTTGTATTGATATAGGCAACACAAAAATTTTGAAGACCAATTCCAATGAAATCTTGATGGGCTTGTGTAGAAGTAGATGTCAATTCATTCAACACCTTGTTCAAATCTGATTGAGTAGTACACCTAACTGCCTTCCAAAATAAAGGCTTCAAGAGATGTCCATTATGTTTCTTTTTCCAATTTGCATACAAATGACGAGCACAATTCTGATGCTCTGCGGCAGACACTCTCTGACTGATTGCATGCTCTAATCCCTGAAAATTTGAAGATGAAGATATGAAACATCAAAATTAAGATGAAGACTGATTAGGTCTGATTATTAGGTGATGAACTGGTTTTATGATAGCACAGTCTATTATTAGTAGTCTGATTAGGTCCATTCTCATCCTCCTTATTGCTTTGCATAACAACATGTGTAAGACAACATTTCATGCTCTAAATGAAGACACCTAACTGCTCTAAATAAAGACTAATTGCATACTCTAAATAAAGACACCGTACTGCTCTAAATAAAGACTGATTGCATGCTCTAAATGAAGACATCTAACTGCTCTAAATAAAGACTAATTGCATGCTCTAAATAAAGACTAATTGCATGCACTAAAGATGAATATATGAAACATCAAAACTAAAATGAAAATACCTTTTGTTGATCACTAATGATTGTCCAACCGTAGCCTTGTTCAACCCCTAAATCACCAAACAACATACCTAAAAACCACTTCTATGAATCATAATTTTCACCTTCCACTATGGCCCATGAAATTGGATACATCCGATTATTTGCATCTGTACCAATAGCTGTAAGAAGATGTCCACCTAAAAAGGTCTTCAAAAAACATCCATCTAGTCCGATAATAGGTCGGCAACCTTGAAGAAATCTTTTTTTCAAAGCTTCAAATCCAATGTATAATCGTTTGAATACAGGAGGTGCTCCAGTAAATGCCCTATCACAAACAATGTTAAACAAACTACCTCGATTTACCCTTCAAAGTTCAGCAATGTATGGACCCAACATGCCATAGTGATCTTCTACTGAACCACGAAGCCCTTGTAAGGCCGCTGCCCTCACTCTATAACACTTTGTTTTACCAATAGGAAAATAAAATTTTGACTGAAAATCTGCATCCATAAGTTTCACATCCCAATTAGAATTGTTCCTGAATGTCTCCATATAATAGTATGCCAACCATTTCACTGTAGCTTGCCGATTGTTCAAACTTCTTGAACACTTGTGTTCACTTATGTAATTCTTGATCATAAATGTGAGTTCTCTTTGGTACCAACTTGCATATACTTTCTAGGGGCAACCTGGAACACAAACAACATTCATTCTTTTGTTAGAAGACCTAGACCATTTGATGTTTACACCATTGGATAGGGCATACTTTTGTATAGCTTTCTTGAACTGGGCTGGAGATTCAAATTTTATTCCAACTTCCAGTCTCACATCATTAAAATCAGCTTGAGGATTATAAGCTTTGCGATGTTTTTTTCTTCTCCGATCAATATCAATATCAATACCCTCTTCACTGGTCTCTGGTGTAATTACTTCATCATCGCTTTCTTCATAGTCACTATCAGGCATCTCATTCAAATTAGGTTAAGGATGAGGAGGAACTTGAATATTACTACTTCTTTCTTGCAATGGGACTACTGGGACATCAGTTGTTTCCTTGAAATCTACCATAGAACTTGAACCTTCAACCTCAACTCTAATTGTCATGGTTTTCTTTATTGCAGTTGTCCTTTTGTTTTCCCTAGCCTCAATGAACTCATCGTCACTGTCATCCTCCTCAAATTCACTGTACAGACAATCATCTGAGCTTTCCCCCATAGATAAGTAGTCTGAATCCTCTGATGATTCATCACTCACATCATCTCCCTCTAGCTGCATATTCAGATTCAAATTTTGTAACTCTCCTTCATCTTTGGATGCCTGCGTATCAGCATGAACTGCATCTTGTGGAGTTTGTGGCAAAGCATCTTGTGGAGTTTGTGGCAAAGTATCTTGTGGCATTTGTGGCAAAGGATCAAATGGCATACGTGGCAAAGGATCGACTGGCATACGTGGAAAAGGATCACCTGGCATACGTGGCAAAGGATCACCTGTCATCCAATTTGGATATGTATCAAAGCACATTTCTCGCCTTACAAATCTTCCTTGTGAATCACTGCTTGAATTCTCATCCTCACTACTAATTTGAACCTGAACTCATCAAAACAGGCGGCAAGAACATTCAATAACCCTAATTTTAACCTTGTACTAATCTAAAATCAAATGTCGCAAGAAACAAAGCATCAAAGTTAAACAAATGTCGCTAACTAATGATGCTTACCGGTCTTGAAGGCGATGACGTCTCGCCCCAACTCCCGACACTGCGGCGGATCCTATTTGAACGATGCACAGGCTGTTGCAATCGATGACGACGAACCATGATTTCATCTACAGATCGTCGGGTGTTGAGAGCGCGGAGATGGGGAATGTTGCCGGAGTATTCGTCAGAGAACTGGCCGGAGATGGGGAATGTTGAGAGCGCGGGTGTGTTGGAGTTTTGATCGAGTGGGGTAGGGATTATCGAGTGGGGTAACTGGTAAAGCTCGAGTGATTTCTAGGGTATTTTGAAACGGGTTTGAAGAAATCGGGTGCGGATTTTTTAGGTGACGTGGACTACAAGTGACGTGGCATTAATAAAATATTATTATCAAGTTGCCACGTCAGCGAACTAACGGGCGAGATCACGTTGGGTTGACAGATAGCTATTATTGAAACCAATCCTAAACTTCTTATATAGAATTGAGACCAATCAAAGGATTGACCAAAATTGAGAAATTCGTGAAAAGTTCAGGCTATTTTCGTCTATTTGCCCAATCATTAAATGGACAATTATGTAATGTTCATTCACAAAAAAAAAATTTGGATTTTTTATGAATGAATTTTTTTAAAAAAAATTACAAAAATATCCATGAAATAAGCGGAAAATAGCCTTAAAATTAGCGTGAAAAAACATTCCATTTTGTGCAAAATTGTGTAACATGTCACAAACTTTTTTGAAAACAAATATAAAAAAGTAAAAAATTGCCATAAAAATATATGAATTGTAATTATTATAATAAAATATATTTTAGAGGTATAAAAAAATGTGGCCTGAAAATGTCGGAAATATTAATTTTGAAAGTTTCAGATCATAAATTAAAATCCATTTTTAAAATTTTGGTTTAATAAAACTATATTTTTAATTTAATACGGAAAAGATAAATTTTTATATCATTTTAATATAAATTCATCTCGGTATAGAAATGAATATGATTGGAGCATAAGGAATATGATTTTAATAAGCATGATTAAAATTTAATTTACATTTACATATAAATATAAATAACATATAATTTACATTTACATATAATTTACATTTTAAACTATAGTTGACATTTTATTATATCTTATTTTATCTTTTATATTATATAAAACACATCTTCTATGTGACACGTATCGCTTCCACATGAAACTATTTTCCATCCAAACCAAAATAATTTTCATATCTAATTTATCGATTAAATTAATTTCGAATAGTATGAAATAATTAATTTCGAATTATTTTAAATTAATATCATTATGCTTAATTTCCAAATTTCCAAATCCTTTTAATTAACTATGATTACTTTCCAAATAAAGTCGGTTTAAATTCTAATTAATTATTTTAATTTTTTAAGTTCTGACTCTATTTTTAAGTATTTATATTAAATTTTCTAATTTTCAACTCTAATCTTATCTTATCTTTATATAATAAAACTAACTAAGTATGTAATAAATAAGGTAGTAATTTCTCGCTCTTTTAATAAAAAAAGAAGTTTCAAATATTATGAAAATAATTAATTTCGAATTATTTTAAATTAATATTATTATGCTTAATTTTCAAATTTCCAAATCCTTTTAATTACTATGATTACTTTCCAAATAAAGTTTGTTTCAATTCCAATTAATTAGTCTTAATTTTCTAATTTCTAACTCTATTTTTAATTATTTATATTAATTTTATAATTGTCAACTCTAATCTTTTTTTGAATTTTTTTAGAATGCTTTATTATTATTAATTTTTAGATATTTTAGTATATATTTTTTAAGAATTTTAGTATATATTTTAGTATTTATATTAAATTTCCTAATTGTCAACTCTAATTTTTTTTTGAGCATTTTATTTATTAATTTTAAGAATTTTATTATTAGAGTTTTTAAGAATTAAGATTTTTTTAAGAATGAACTTTTTTTGTGATTTTTTGGGATTTTAGGATACGTTTTCAATATCATTTTTAATTTAGGATCCGAAATTTTCAAAATTCTAATATTATCGAGATTTTCGAATAAAATTTTTTCAACTTAGGATCTAAAATTTTTAAAACTCTAGTGAAAATTACAAAGTCAACTTAGGATCTGAATTTAAAAAAAGTTTTACTCTTGGCAAATTATGTTCGAACTTAACTACTACACAGAATTTAATAATTTTAAATTAATTTTTTGGAAAAAAATTTATTATGCTATTCTCATCAATTATTTTCGCATAAAATTTCTCTTTTTGTATTAAAGTAAAAATATAATTTTATTACCCGAAATTTTAGAAATTATTTTTAGTTTATGATCCGAAATTTTCAAAAATAAATGGGTGAGATTTTTTAGAGTTTTCTAGGCCACATTTTTTTAGACCCCTAAAATCTATATCTATTATAATCAATATTTTTTATTTTTTTATTTAATTTTTTTTGCAAAAGTCTGCAACATGTTACACATCCTAAAATCTCTAAAAAATACAAAAAAATACTTTTTTTTTACTTTTTTGTGTGAAGATTGAATCTAAGTGAAGATGAGTTGAAGAATTTTGCTCTTGTAGAGATTGAGAATATGTTAAGAAGTAACAATAGGAGTCTAGCTGATTTACCTGAAATATCATTTCTCGATACCTCATTCCCTCCTCAATGCAGAAATAGACTTATTTAGGATAAACTTAACTATGATAAACGATCATTAGCTGTAGAACATACCTAACTCCTTTCTAATCTCACAGTTGTGCAAAGAAATATATACGCTAAGATCATGCTTAGAATCGCAGAAAACCATGGAGGATTATTCTTTCTTATGGATTTAGTGGCACTGGGGAAATATTCATTTAGTGAACTCTTTCGGCAACTTTGAGATCCAAAGATAAAATTGTTTTAACAGTTGCTTCGAGTGGAATAGTGGTTTTGCTCCTTCAAAGTGGGAGTACGATACATCCAAAATTTGTAATTTCCATAAATGTTGACGAAGACTCCACCTGTTATATGAATCAAGGTAATCCATTGGCTGACTTGATAATAAAAACGAAACTTATTATATATGATGAAACTCTAATGATGAAGAAGCATTATTTTGAAACTGTTGATCGAACCTTAAGGGATATAATCAAGCTTTGAGCAACCTTTTGAAGGAAAATGAATATTTTTAGGGGGGTGATTTCAAAGAGATTTTGTATGTTGTACCAAAGTGTCAAGACAAGATATTGTACATGCTACCATAAATTCATCTTATTTGTGAAGATACTGAGTGAGATGCTAACATGTCACGCCCCAACTCGGGATCGCATGACCAGCCAAAAATACCCTAGGTACCCCTGAAGCCTCACAACTAAACCACAGTATGACAGGAGAACATAACCAAATTCATGAATAATTAAATACCAATGAGTTCAACATACTGAAATAAAATGATACAACTCTCTTACGACTAGAAAAAGTCTCACAAATGACTACAAGATGCAATTGCATGGTTCAAATAAATAAACCAAAAACAATCGTGACACGATGACTCTCTAACTACGACTGGGGGAGATCCTCTCGTTGAGCTTATGCCGCCAACTATATCAAGTCTCACGAGCCGCACCTGAACTTGCACACATAGGCAGGAGGTCATGAGTACATAACTCAGTGAGTGGCAGGGTAATGCCCGCCCTCAAAAGAATATAGTCATATAATTTTAAAAAAAAAATATTTGTTGACTAATTCAAGGTCCGATGTGGCATCAATTAACAATACGAGCATAACAATGTACATCACAAATAATCTCAATATCCTAAAGCATACATTAGGCTCATCTTGGCCCTGGCACATGCGCATGAGCCGCCACCTGCCCTTCTAGCCGCGGTCCAAAAACAAGTCGGGAATCTCCCTCCGACGTAAGCCACATAAAAACGGTGAGTTTAGTGTCGTCTCTCCGGGGCAACCCCGTCATCGGATGGGCATCCAGAATCGTCTCTTCGGGCATCTCTTGTCATCGGTAACACCAGACTCAACATCTTCTGATGTCACTAATACATCTCAATTTGAATAAAGCTTAAAACTCTCATCAAAGTCTAAATTTTCAATATGTCGTTCTGGTGTACAACCAAAATGGTTACTCAGGGAAATCCATGACTTGGTGTGCACAACACAAATTGTCATCTTGACATGAACTAATGCACTCAAAGTGATCTAAAGAAGCCTTGTAATTTGAATAAGATATTCATCACATAGAACCATAATGTTTTAATCACTTTAAGTAGTTGACTCATCTAGTCCTTATACATCAATTAAAAAAATCTATCAATTTCTTTTCAATGTGATTTGCACTGGAGCAGAAAAGAGGGAGGCTGATAATATCTCCTAGGGTTGTTCATTGGGTCGACCCGACCCAATCAACTCGAGAACTCGACCCGACCCGACCTATTTGGGTTGGGTCAGGTCGGGTAATCGGGTCGGGTTGGGTACAATTTGACCAAACCCTACCATAATTGGGTCGAGTCTCGGGTTTTAGAATTTGAAACCCGATGACCCGAGACCCGACCCGATGACCCGATGACCCGATTATTTACAATTTTTTAATCATTTTTAAAATACTTATATTAAAAAATATTTATTTTTAATTTTTTTAATTTCTTTTGAAAAAATATTGTTAAAAACTCATTTTTTACCTAAACGGGTAAACCCGACTACCCGACCCGACCCGACCCGATTACACTTGGTCGGGTCGGATCGATTTTTTTTCCTAAACACGACCCGACCCGTGAACACCCCTAATATCTCCCACACAATGGGCTTAGTGTTCTTGTCTAAGATCAGATATGATGTATAATAAACTTTGAAGCAACCTAGATATATCATCTTAATATGCATGACAACCCAGATCTCGGAAAGAGTGAAGTTGCTTGAATACTAACAGTTGCTTCTTGCCTTAACAAGTATAAATTCTGCTGCGATTATTCATAGTCTTAAAATAAAAACACAGTTAAGATAAATGTTCCACCATATTAAAATATTAAGCTAAAGATGAAACAAAAGATAGCATTCTCATCTCTCTCCACAAGAAGACCAGTTTACATTCACTAGCAAGGCTGGAATAAAATAAAATTAAACTCCAAAAATTTCACAACCAAGAATTGAGGGATTTAAAGAATAAACGCAGCATATATATGTTTGTTAATAGTTTAAATCCCTAGCAATATGAATCGTATAACACAACTGTTAGACACATATATTTAACCCCTGAAATTACACAACCAATGGGTGAGGTATTTAAAGAACAAAACGCAGCATATCCAGCAAACACTTCTATATAAATTTCATTACATGCCACCAAGTTCCTAATATTTCATTAGGATAGCTAGAATAGTTACATATCCACATAACATCAATTAATATGGACCTATCAATATAACTTTACATAATAGGAGATCCTGATATCATGAAGATTTTTGGTCTCATGTAGCGCATGAGAACTCCAGCATTTAGGGGGGGCGTGAGCAGCATCCAACAATATATACCCGTATGAAAAAAAACCAACATTTCAGTATCAACATGAAGAATCATAGAAACAGATTTAATAAGAAGAACTGCAAGAACAGATCAATAAGGAGAACTGCAAGAAACGATTTCAATATGAAGAATTGCAAGAATAGATTCAACATGAAGGAAGAGACTCCATAGCCGACCAGTAGAAAACCATCCCAATTCGTAAACTTCCAAAACCATGGATAGAAGGGCCACTCACTTGAAGAAAATGCCTCTACCTTTCCCCCTTAAGAGAAGGCCTTGACGACCCCAACGAACTCGCGCCGAAATTCGGCTGAAAGCACCGCCCGTCACCACCCAATTTACGCCGGCCAGAACTCCTATTTCGTCGCTCGCATGCACAAGACGGGGCTGCACTCGTCTGCCTCCCCTAAATCCAAAAACTAAATAAATAAAAGAAACCCTTCTTAAGTTGTCAAGTTACCAAAACACCCCTCACCTAAGCAACATGGTTAAATGAGTCCAAAACTCACTTAAATTGCACCCAAATACTTCTAGGACTCGACTTATCACACAAACTTAAAATTTAATCATTTACTAAATTAATCACGCGCAGGCGGTTCATACCTCATATCGCGACCTCCGATGATTGACCTCTCCGACTCGCTTTGGCTCTCCAACCATACCTCAACATGAAACCAAAAAAAAACAAACATGGGTATTACAGTCTTCCCCCCTTAAGAGAAATTTGTCCTCGAATTTCAGATAGACTAAGAGACTTACCGGGTCCTCAAATAAGTACGGATATTTCTCACGCATCTCGTGCTCAATCTCCCTAGACCTCAATTTCCTCATCTAACGTCCAAAATCTCTACAAGCTTCTCCTCATAAGATACGGCCGCATCCACCTCAATGGTGGTGGGTTCTAACACATGGGACTCATCCATGACATGTCTTTTAAGCATCGATATATGGAATACCAAGTGAGATTTGCCCACCAGGAAGCGAAGCCAACTCATAAGCCATTGCTCCTCTCCGCCTGAGAATGGGGAATGGTCCAATGAATATGGTATTCAGCTTCTGTTCCACTTTTACATAGGCATCTCCAGATATTGAGGTAATCCTGCTAGCCTTGGATGCTCAGCCTAAACTTGCTGACAGACCAAGAACCTAGATACAAACTCAGCCACCTTTGTTCTCAGCCCTTTTCACCAGTAATGCTGCCTCAAATCACGATACATTTTGGTGGCTCTTGGGTGCATAGTATGGGTGCAGATATGTGCCACCTCACGCACCTGCCTCCGGACCTCTGCCATATCTGGCACTGTAATCCTGTATCTGAATCTCAGGGCACCCTCTCTACCCAACTCGAAGCCCATCATTTGCACCCCCTCTCTCTGCTAAATTCTTAGTCAGAGCACAAGGGCATCCTCACCCTGAGCTATCCGGAATATGTCAACCAAAGTGGACTAATCTCACAGGTGTGCTACCACGCAGCCCGGGTCAAGCGCCGACAACACAATCCCAACACCCAAGCAACAAGTGAGCTCTCTCGCAAAAAGGGTCTCCTAATGGCAGTCAAAAGTGCCAAACTCCCCCAAAGACTTCTTGCTCTAGGCGTTTGACACAATGCTCGTCTTCCCAGGGTGATATAACATGGTGCAACCATAAACAGTCGGGTCGTCCAAGGCCGTCTTCGTAACTACCTCTGTCACCAATTCGTCACCCTCCAATCTCGTCTGGAGCCGTCTCTTCGGGGCAACCCTCGCCACCGGTCGAACTTAACTCCTTGGGGCGAACATTAGTATCCTCCCTAATAGCTCCCCGCCTATGGTTGGTCATCATAACCACAATTAAAATACACCGTGTCGAGAATAAGAATGCATAATAAAACATGGCACAAGCATAAAATAAGGTATCCCTTGAATACCTCGTGTGCTAATCCGAACACATTCGACCTTGCCCCCTCTCGGGCCTATCATACACAGGTACTCAAGCCGTCAAAAAGCACCATATGCATAAGAAATTATAAGTCTATCAACATGACCAACTTGTCGTGCCCTGACAACATTCGACCACACCAGCCATTTAACAACCACATATATACATAATCTAATCGTATAATTCAGTAGTCCAATAATAGAATACACAAAAATCTCAAGGAATCAGCCCCTTCGGGGTCTTATCTCAATCATAAGAAAAGAAATAGATCACGATACAATTCCTGATGGCCCGAATTGTGCCACAATGCCAAAATTTCAGCACAATGCCTTGGTTGAGGCATCCTACCGAATGCCTTGAGGTAATTCAACCTTACCAAGCTATACAACACATGGAAGCCCCTTAATCAAAGAAACCTTAGTCTGAAAACATTAAGGGACGTAACCCACATGTCCCTCAACCCCCACCACAATCGGGAGCATAATTTACTCAAAGGTAACATGATTTCCAATCACTTATCTATTATATTTTAGATTTGTACAGTCTCTACACTTGGCCACTAATCTGAGCTTAGTTACAACTTCAAGCTCTATCTATTCTCCAACACAAGTCTCCGGGTTCGGCCATCCCAAACCATGACTCACCCCAAGGATTCTACTTGTGTAGGGTGAGGACTCGTCCTCTACACATCATGATCACGCAACAATCTTTGGAACATGGGCAGCCGTATGCATCTCATAGACCGGCCACCCATCAACAATTTAAATCACAACATGACCAAAATATACATTTGTCCAAATAAATTCCAACAGCTCATAACATGAAATATATATATTTACGCACTCCATAAGGTTAGTCCTTTTAAAGCTTTTCATCAAACACACAACGAGCCGACAAAACTACGCCATTTGGAAACCCAAAACAGCGAGGAAACAAGGAATCTCAGCACACTAACTCGGTTGAGGCATTCCACCAAATACTTGGCGGGGAAACCAACCCTCGCCAAGCTACATGTCATACGGCATCCCCTTCCTAAGAGATTCAACATATAGAGCATCAAGAAACTTAGCCAACCTGGCCTCCAAACAGTACCAATATTCAACCATGATTCATCACATGACCTCCACATCCTAATTCGGCTCTTCCCAACCATAAGAACTCACAAGGCTTGACCATCCCAGCCCACAAGTCAACCCAAGTCCCTATGTGGACAAGACGATAAAACAATTGAAATTAAGGCTATAACAACCGTGTGTGACCACAAGGTCGGCCACACAAAGACCACCAATAGATCAACCCGGCCAAAATATCCAGTGCTCAAGAATTACATTTCACAACTCGCAGGTTGTTCACTAGGCTAGCCTCCCTAGTGAGCTTCCCGCCCTAGGCCCGCTGAGCTAGGAAGGCCCTCTAGACTCAGTGCCCTCGATCCTTGGTTGGGAAAGGCCTTCCAACCAGTGCCACTCGGTCAGTCATCGTCGTGGCCCGGTGGTGAGTTCTGAAAACTCAGTGAGTGGCTCTCCCGAACCATCACTAATAAAATCATAAGATGAAACTATATTAACATAGCTCAGCATTATAGTAGCAATCACATATGTACACAGCCGGGGATGACGTTAGGAAAAGCACTCTAACGCATACCCACGACACCACCAGGTAGGGTCCTAGGAAGTCCCTCTAGTGTTGCTGCCCTCTCCTGTCGGGAAAGCCCTCCGACATATCTCAACGCTAGGAAAGCCCTCTAGCGAGTCTCCACCGTTAGGAAGGCCCTCTAACGGTATCACAAGCACAACTCGCAAGTCGCTCACTAGGCTGGCCTCCCTAGTGAGCTATTCGCCTTGGGCCCGCTGAGCTAGGAAGGCCCTCTAGTCTCAGTGCCCTCAATACTCGGTTGGGAAAGGCCCTCCAACCAGTGCCGGTCGGGTCAGTCGTCGGTGTGGCCCACCGACGAATATCTCGACCCAATGTCTAACTCGCCGGTTCGGGCATTAGCTTCACATGCTAACGTGCTTCACATGCCATCACATAAACAACCACATACATGTCGAGATAATGGAAAGAAATATATATTATGTATAAAGTGTAGTCAACTCGGGTGGGTACGACTGTACATGAGTTCCCCGGGTGTGTGCACATACACACCCCACACGGCCCTATCTCGGCCCCAAACACTCGGCTACTCGCCGCACCACCCATCATCCACATTTTCTGAAATTAGATTTGGTTCCCTATCCAAAGGAAAAAAATACATGACAAGTTTGTCGTGTACGTCCACTGAACAACACGTCGCACCACTACGCTGACTACCATTTCAACCCCTTAAACTCCTCCAAACACCCAAAAAACTCTTGGACCCTCAAGCAAGGTTCCAAAGCTAACTATTTAATCTCAATGGCAGCACATGCAGAAGTAAGAATCAGATTCCAACTCGGTTATCTAGTGCTAAAAATTTCAGCATATATACTAGTATATTTCAGCCTTAGTCTAGTTTAAATTTCAACAACAAGTGCTGTTATATTTCAGCACTAATCCAAATTACATTCCAGCAACAAAAGTTAGTATACCACGACTTTTATATAGATCAAGTTCAACAACACATACTAACATATTTAAGCAAACTTCAAGAAACACCTCAGATTCAAACACATTTTGGATAGTATGCATCAAATACTATTCCTAAGATAGAAAAACAATTACATACCGTTGGCGCATAAGCTCAGTTCAATCTTTTCCCCCTAGGACAGGACACACCAAATGATGGCACGCTAGCAATGCCCCATACGATGCTCCCATGACCTATCGTCGCAGTCAGGACCTACTATCATGCTCTGATACCACTTTGTCATGCCTCAACTCGGGATCGCGTGATCGGCCGGAAATACCCTAGGTACCCCCGAAGCCTCACAACTAAACCACAGTATGACAGGAGAACATAACCAAATGCATCAATAATTAAATACCAATGAGTTCAACATACTGAAATAAAATGATACAACTCCCTTACGACTAGAAAAAGTCTCACAAGTGACTACAAGATACAATTGCATGGTTCAAATAAATAAACCAAAAACAACCGTGACACGATGACTCTCTAACTACGACTGGGGGAGATCCTCTCGTTGAGCTTATGCTAAATTATATTTTAATTTAAAAGGAAAAAGATAAAATTTATGCCATTTTAATATAAATTCATGTCACTATAAAAAGGAATGTGATTGGAGCATAAGGAATATGATTTTAATAAGCATGGTTGAAATTTAATCTACATTTACATATAAATATAAATATAGACTATATAGTTGACATTTTATATAATATATAAAACATATCTTTATGTGGACACGTGTCGCTTCCACATGAAATTGTATTCCGTCTAAAATTCATATGTAATTTACCAATTAAATTAATTTTGAATATTATTAATGTTGAAAAAATTAATTTTAATTTTTTAAAAAATTAATATTATTGTGCTTAATTTCCCCATTTCCAAATCCATTTAATTGACTATGACTATTTTCCAAATAAAGTCGGTTTAAATTTCAATTCATTACTCTTAATTTCCAAATTTCTGACTCTATTTTTAATCATGCATGTCAAATTTCCTAATTTTCAACTCTAATTTTATCTTATCTTTATATAATAAAAGTAACAAGGTCTGGAGTAAATAAGAAAGTATTTTCCCGTTCTTTGTTGGACCATTCCCGCTCATATATATTATATATATATAAATAAGAAACGACTCCTTCCCGCCTAAACTCCCCCCACTCTCTCAAATTTTTACCTTTATTTTTATCCCACTTATATTTTTATTTTTACCCCTCCCCTCAAACTTTTCCCTCTTTCCTCAACTAAATTTTCCCTTCCAAATTTTTACCCCACTTAAATACGTAATAAAAAATTTTACCCCACATATTTTCTCTATATACACCTATTTTGATATTTTTAATTTTGTATTTATTGTTTTTTGAATAATAATTGTAAATATTTTTTATTCATTGAAGTTTTTATATTAATTTTTTGGGTTTTGAAATATTATTTTTTGGGTTTGTTATTGAAAAATAGTATTTAAAAAAAAAAAATTATGCAGTTTAGAATAATTTAAATATCATGTTTTTTATTTTTTCGACTTATTATCTTATACTTATATTATATTTGATTTTTATCCATAAAAATTTTATTATTTTATTATTTTTAATTTTTTTGATCATTAAAATTCTTATAAATTAATTTTTTAATGTATATAATTATTTTTTATATTACTTTTGTGTATAAGAAATATCATTTTTTCTTTATTTTTTTAAAAAAACTTAACTAATTTCAAATATATATATATAAGCAACATATCATTCCCGCCTAAACTCCATCCCCTCAATTTTTTGTGGGATAACGTACAAATTTGTCCCTCAAATATACACGGGTTTTTAGGGTGGTCCCCCAAAGAAAAAATCGGTCAAAATAGTCCTTCTAAAACATAACTCAGATAGAATAATCCCTAACTCGGCCAAAATAGCCTATAAAAATAGTCTATAAAATATATTAGTAAAAAATATATTGTCTCTAAAATATGACTCAGGCAAAATAGTTTCAGACTCGGGCAATAATGAATGTCAACAAGTATCAAAACTCGGCTATTTTGCCCAAGTTAGGGACTATTTTTCCCGAGTCAAGTTTTAGAGACACCACAAGTATGAAAACTGCGTTTTGAAATATCACTTTTTTGGGTTTGTTATTGAAAAATAGTATTTCAAAACCAAAGAAATTTATGTAACTTAGAATAATTTAAATATTTATTTTCTATTTTTTTCATTATGTTATCTTATATTTGATTTTATCCATAATTTTTTTTTAATTTTTTATCACTGAAATCTATATAAATTAATTTTTTAATATATATAAATATTTTTATATTACTTTTATGTTTATGAAATATCATTTTTCCTAAATTATCAAAAAAGATTAAATTATTTCAAATTTCTTATTTTTGAATTAATTGTCTATACTTATAAATTTTTAATTGATATACTTTATATTTGCATTATATTTGATGTTTACCGTTAAAATTATTAAAAGTTTCCCATTTTATTTTTTCTATACATTTTTTTGTTAAAAACCTATATAGTATTATTTAGTTTGAAAAAGTTTTGATTTTTTTCTATTTTTAAAATTATTAGTTTAAATTTTTATTCAAAAATTTTTAATTTGAGGATGTATGTATTTTGAAACAAATTAATATCATTATATAAAAAGATTGTTGCCACTTTCAGATTTATATCTTATTAATATTTTTTTTTGTATGTCACAATAGGTTATAAATTTATTTATATGATTTTTTATTTTTTTATGTTTTTACTATATGAACATATTATTTTGTCACGCCCCGACTCAGGGTACGCGTGACCGGCCAGGGTACGTGTCAGTACCCCGAAGCCTACACTATGCATTGACCAACAACTCATAAAAACACAACCAAACTGACAATGAAATCATAAACAAAGCAATAGTACCAAACTGTATTAGCTATTTGAAAATAGTTTAACCAAACCAAGTTCAAAACACCACAAGTTTTGAAATAAACATCTAAAGGTTTTTCAAAGAACATCTCAATGTTTTACAAAACAACACAGTGAATACACACGACTCTAATGAGACATGACTACGACTAATAATTGCCAGCTACGAGCTCTGCACCCACGTCCGCCCTCCAATCGCACCATGCCACCAACCATACCTCACTGGTCGGGCTCTGCAAAACAACAATAATGAAACAGTGAGTTCACGAGGAACTCAGTGAGCGGTTCTTTCGAACCTCCACTTAAAACCTCGGCAAGATAACATATAAGGTATGACACAAGTTAAATAAGATCACACTACAGAAGTTAATCAGTTTGCCAAGACAGAAGAATGGATGAACAGGCCACTCGGGCCCTTGTCCATTTCACTAGTTCGGCCACTAATGGCCTAAAAATATATATAGAATGATCGGTTCTTCCCTCTACGTAACCCGGCCGGTCGGCCTACCAAAAACTAGCCCATAAAGGCATCTCAAATATGATTTTTCATGATTCGGATCCGTCGACTAGAATGGCCACTAGCCTCAGGAATCCTCCGGGTTAGGGATAGCTAGTCCCACCCAACTCGGGTCTACCGTCAGCGTGGTCCACTGACAGAATCTCAAGACCTTCTGCCACTCGAGTGTAACACCTAGCGGGCCCGCTAGTGCAATCTCAAGACCCTATAAACCACTGAGTCGCGTGGTAGCTATTCGGCTAATATCACTCCTTAGTAGACCATCTCAACCACAACCAGAACCAGGTTGTGCAAATTTTCCTGTGTTTTGCTTTTCGGGCGTTGCCCATGTCCGACCCTTCCCTTCGGGTCACACTACAAGGATATTGATATCCGCTAACCATCCCTAGGTGTAAAACCTAGTAAGTGTACTTATCTCTAAGTTAAATGCCACAACTAGGTATCGAAACCATTCTCTATAAAATTGTTAGAACTTACCGACTATGGATAAGTACTCAGCTTACCATTGTCAACGACACTTGCCAAAAATAATCATGAGCAACAATCATCATATGAAAGCCAAATAAAAGAGGTTAAATTCCATTAACTAAACTGATAAGGAACATGCAATAAACATAGCAACGATTAAACACAATATCTGAAAATTAATGAAACCTTTCCTTTGATTCAGGTACCACAACCATCATATCCATGTATGCATTAGCAAGAACATTTCCATAACCATGAGAATATAGATCTAAAGTTGCTATCAATATCTAAGATGAACAGCAATCACATAATAAAATTTGAATCTAACACTAAGCATGTAAGTAGGAATCAAGACGACATAACATGAAACCCAGTGTATAGATCCGAACAGTCCCGAATTTTTCCACCACTTTCCATTGCTTGGCCGACTCAAGCAGGGTAACACCCTGCTCGGCCGAGCCCTCTAAAGAAGATGCACATGTTTGCGACAACAACACAAGATCCAATCCAAGATCTAAAATATAACGAACATAAAGCGATCCGCGAGTTGAAAGACGAGCGAGGAAATTGGGGAAAATTTCGGCATGACCTTTCCCCTTTCTCCTCCACTCGGCCAGCCCACAAAATGAAAAATAAATACGTTTTAAAACATAATATCATAGGTATACACATCGATTAAAGTTCTGACACGAGGAAACGCGTCGATCGGCAAGAAACTCGCGAAAGAACCTCGATTTCAAAACTGCTAGGGTTGGCCACCCGCCTCCCTTCATAAACACACCAACCACTCACCTTGATCGGATCCCAAGGTGACCTCGATGAAGACGAGCTTCGATTTCCTTAAGGGTCGACACTAACTCGACGCCGACAAGACCCCTCTCGCTCCCCCTTCCTCTTGGGCTATGTGCGGCTCTCCTATTGAGCCACACGACTGGCTTGGGTGAGGGGTTTTATTTCCCTCATCCAATGACTCATTTACCCTCGATCACTTACCTCCTCATCTTACTCCACCTAACCCGGATTGAGTCCTGACTCGATCCGCGAACTAAAACTGAAACCAAACTTGAGTCAACCAATATGCTCATCCACTTAATCACCAATATTTAGTTATGATTTAAATTAATTTTACCTGCTATTCGAGGCGATCACGCGACTTGACCCGGCTACTCCGGACTCGATGGGCTGCACCACAAAAAATTATATTAGGTAACCCCAAGTATTACAATCTTCCCCCCTTAAGGGAAATTCGTCCTCGAATTTTGTAGATTCATACGGACTTACCAGTTCTTCAAACAGGGAAGGGTAACATTCCCTCATGTCCTGCTCTACTTCCCAGGTAGCTTCCTGCCCGGTGTAATGCTCCCACCTAACTTTCACCAAGGGAATTTCCTTGGACCTCAGCTTCCTGATCTGTCGATCAAGTATCTCCACTGGCCTCTCCTCATACGAGACCGTCGTGTCCACCTCAACCAAAGTCGGCTCGATCACATGGGACTCGTTCCTCACATATCTCCAGAGCATTGACACATGGAAAATTGGGTGAACTCTACTTAGACTAGGAGGCAAAGCCAGCTCATAAGCCACTGCGCCTCTTCGCTTGAGAATAGGGAAAGGCCCAATGAACCTAGGGCTCAACTTTCCCTTCTTTCCAAATCGGACCACCCCTTTCATAGGGGAAACTTTTAGGAACACCAAGTCGCCCTCAGCGAACTCCAACTCTCTGGCTTTCTTATCGGCATACATTTTCTGGCGACTCTAAGCCGCTAACAGCCTTTCTTTTATCAGTTGCACCTTCCTCACGGCCTCTTTGACCAAGTCGGGACCTACCATGAGAGTCTCTCCGGTCTCAAACCAGCCCACAGGGGACCTACACCGCCGCCCATATAATGCCTTGAAGGGAGCCATGCCAATGCTACTGTGATAGCTATTATTGTAGGCGAACTCAATCAACGGCAGGTGTTTCTCCCAACCGCCTGCTAGGTCCAAAACGCAGGCCCTCAGCATATCTTCCAAGGTTTGGGTGGTTCTCTCAGACTGTCCGTTTGTCTGCGGATGGAAAGCCGTGCTGAAACGCACTTGAGTGCCCAAGGCTTCTTGGAAAGACTGCCAAAACTGGGCTGTGAACTGGGTACCTCGATCTGATATGATCATCACTGGGGTACCGTGATAAGCCACAATCCTGTCTAGAAATAGTCGGGCGTACTGCTCAGCAGAGAAGGTCGTTCTTACTGGAATGAAGTGTGCGGTCTTGGTTAATCGATCCACTACCACCCAAATGGAATCAAAACCTCATCTTGACTTAGGCAACCCGGTCACTAGGTCCATGGTGATCTTCTCCCACTTCCACTCAGGGACCTCGAGGTTTTGCAGTAGCCTCACGGGCTTCAGATGTTCGGCCTTCACCTACTGGCAGACCAGACATTTGGATACAAACTATGCTACCTCTCTCTTCATGCCCTTCCACCAGCAATGCTGCCTTAAGTCTCGGTACATTTTGGTGGCTCCCGGGTGCATCGTATAAGTGGAATGGTGACCCAGTTCCAAAACCTGTCGGCGAACCTCTGCCATATCAGGCACTACGATCCGGTCTCTGAACCTTAGGACACCCTCTGAGTCAACCCTGAATCCATCATCAGCGTCACCTCTGCGGACCAAATCCCTTGTCAGAGAACAAAATGCGTCCTCCTCCTGCGCGGCACGCAACATGTCCACCAAGGTGGACTGTACCCGCAGGTGCGCCACTAGGGTCCCCGGTGCTGACACAGTCAGGGTTTCTCCCCCATCCAGGCACTGCACTAACTCTCAAGTTAGGGGCCTTCTTCTGATTTCCAAATGAGCCAAACTGCCCATGGATTTTCTGCTCAAAGCATCCGCTACCACAATGGCTTTACCCGGATGATACATATAGTACAATCATAGTCCTTAAGGAGCTCCAGCCACCTTCTCTGCCTGAGGTTCAGCTCTTTTTGGGTAAGTAAGTACTGGAGACTCTTGTGATCTGTATAAATCTCACAAGTCTCTAATGACGCCAGAGCTTTAGTGCAAAAATCACTACTGACAGGTCTAGATCATGTGTCGGGTAGTTCTTTTCATGCACCTTCAGCTAGCGGGACGCATAGGCTATGACTCTGCCAAACTGCATCAAAACGCAGCCTAGGCCAACCCGAGAGGCATTATAGTAGACCACAAACCCTCCTGAGCTGGAAGGTACGGCCAACACAAGTGCCGACGTCAAGCATTCCTTGAGCTTCTGAAAACTCGCCTCACACTTGTCGTCCCAAATAAATCTGACCTTTTTCTGAGTCAACCGAGACAGAGGGGTTGCAATCCTGGAGAAGTTCTATACGAACTTTCGGTAGTACCCGGCCAATCCAAGAAAGTTGCGAATCTCAGTCATGCTAGTTGGCCACCCCCAGTTCTGCACCGCCTCCACCTTTGCAGGGTCTACTCATATCCCTTCCTTGGACACTACATAGCCCAGAAACCCTACACTTTCTAATCAAAATTCGTACTTGGAGAATTTGGCAAACAATCGGTGCTCT
Source organism: Canna indica (assembly GCA_034359265.1). Lineage (NCBI taxonomy): Eukaryota > Viridiplantae > Streptophyta > Magnoliopsida > Zingiberales > Cannaceae > Canna > Canna indica. The sequence goes on from CP136892.1 coordinate 23,501,963, forward strand.
CTTAGGGTTTCTAGGACCATCCTCATGTGCTCGGAGTGCTCCTCCTCACTCTTGGAGTATACCAAGATGTCGTCAATAAAGATGATCACAAAACTATCCAAGTACTCCTTAAATACCCAGTTCATCAGGTCCATGAAAGTAGTAGGTGCATTGGTTAGACCAAAAGACATCACTAGGAACTCGTAGTGGCCATAGCGAGTCCTGAAGGCAGTCTTAGGCACATCGCAGTCCCGGATTCTCAGCTGATGGTATCTGAACCTTAAGTCTATCTTCGAAAACCATCATGCCCCTTGTAGTTTACGGGCCTTAAGGGTTAAGATGACCCAAATCGGCTCGCTTCTTCCTTCTCCTTGGAAGGTGAACTGCGGCAACCCGAGCTTGTTGAACATGACTATCTTAGCCCTATAATCCAGCAACGCAAAGTGCTTTGCCAGCCAATCCATGCCGAGAATGACATCGAGTTCAAGCGTGGGCAGGAGTGTCAAATCAGCTCTCAATGCATGGCCACAGATGAGCACTTCGCAGCCTTGAAAATTTGATTTGGCTATGATTGCATCGCCTGTAGGCGTTGATACTAGAAATGGCCCATCGAGCAAAGAAGGTGCCATTGGTAACTCGGCAGCAAATTTGGCAAATACAGACGAGTGCGTGGCACCCGGATCAAACAGAACATAAGCAGCAGATGAACATACTAAAATAGTACCTGTTACCACTGCTCTAGATGCCTCTGCCCCACCACGGTTCATAGCGTAGACTCGGGCAGACGATTTCTCAGAGTGACTAGCCTGCGGCCCTCTACTCTGCATCTAACCCTTCTGACATCGGCGTCTTTTCTCTTGACAGCTCAGTTCTCTAGCCACCTCTGTCCGGGCAATCCTTCCTAAAGTGTCCCACCTGCCCACATCTGAAGCATGCATCTGTGTGGCCATAACAAGCTCCTAGTGTTTTCAGTTACAATGACCACATTGCGACATGTCTAACTTCTGAGCAGCGCCCCCTGACTCTGCCTATCTCGTCGCCCCTGATACTAAGCCTTCGTGGCCCCGGCTACTACTGTGCCCACGACTCTGCTAGTGATCTGCGGTGGTCACAGTTCCCTCCGAATGCCACGGCTGACCTCTTGACCCTTGAGACCGAAGCTTTTTCTTGGGCGGCCCATCTTTCCTCTCAAACGGCACCAGTACTTCCTTCCGGAGGGCCTCATCCACTACCATATCAAATGTGGAGTCCTCGGTGTAATGAATAACCTTGCCTATCTGAGGTTTCAGACCCTCCACAAACCTCTTCACCCTGGCGGTCTCAGTAGCCACTAGAGTTGGGTGGTACCTAGAGAGCCGAGTGAACTCCATTTCATAATCTGCTACTGTCATACCCCCAGATTGGCGCAGCAACTCAAAATCTCGTGCCCGCTTATCGTGAACACTCATCGGCAAATATTGCTCCTCTACAGTTGCCCTAAATACTTCCCAGGTGGGAGGTGGTGCATATGCTGCCCTACGGCCCCTCCAGGTGTGCAACCAGTATTTGGCAGGTACTCTTAGATGCAAGCCAACCATGCGCACCGCCGCCTCTGACGAACACTCCAGCTCGTAATAGTCCCCCAGAAACTCGATGACTTCCACTTGCCGATCTGTACCTATGAATACTGGCGGCCTGAACTTGATGAAGTATGTGTATGTAGGTGCTCCTGGGTCCCTGACCTGCGGCGCCACCTGTTCAGCCACCTCTGATACCACAGGGGCTGCGGGTACCGGCTGGGGTGGTTGTTGCTACTGCTGCATCTGTTGTATCAACTCCTGCTCCCTGCGGAGCACTTCTGTTAGTTGAGCTACATGTGCCTGAAGTTGCACAACTGCAGAATCCTGACCCTTTGCCTCAGACTGCCCTCTATCACGACCCCAGCCCCGACCACGGCCTTGCCCTCGGCCTCGGCCCCGGGGTTCGGTGGAATTGCTACCGCTACCACTCAGAGCAGCATTTCGGGCCTCCATCAAACTATCATAAATAAAAAAAAAATCACCATTAATATTAACCAACTCATTCAATCACAATTAAAGTTACTAACTGCATGGTGCGCTGAGTGCAGTTGTGGTTGCCTGATCTCGTAGCATAACTATACCGTACGTAGACATGCTAGCATATCCTCGTTCGGTACTCAATCCCTAGTCGTAGTCAAGACCTAACCTGACGCTCTGATACCAACTTTGTCACGCCCCGACTCAGGGTACGCATGATCGGCCAGGGTACGTGTCGGTACCCCGAAGCCTACACTATGCAATGACCAACAACTCATAAAAACACAACCAAACTGACAGTGAAATCGTAAACAAAGCAATAGTACCAAACTATATTAGCTGTTAGAAAATAGTTTAACCAAACCAAGTTCGAAACACCACAAGATTTAAAATAAACATCTAAAGGTTTTTCAAAGAACATCTCAATGTTTTACAAAACAACACAATGCATACACACGACTCTACTGAGACACGACTACGACTAAAAACTGCTAGCTACGAGATCTGCACCCACGTCCGCCCTCCAATCGCATCATGCCACCAAGCCGTATCTCACTGGTCGGGCTCTGCAAAACAACAATAATGAAACTGTGAGTTCACGAGTAAATCAGTGAGCAGTTCTTCCGAACCTCCACTTAAAACCTCGGCAGCATAACATATATAAGGTATGACACAAATAGGGAATTTAAATAAGATCACACCACAGAAGTTAACCAGTTTTCCAAGACAGAAGAATGCATGAACCGACCTCTCGGGCCCTTATCCATTTCACTAGCTCGGCCATTAATGGCCTAAAAATATATATAGAAGGTTCAGTTCTTCCCTCTACGTAACCAGGCCGGTCGGCCTGATTCAGATCCATCGACTAGGATGGCCACTAGCCTCAGGAATCCTCCGGGTTATGGATAGCTAGTCCCACCCAACTCGGGTCTACCGTCAGCGTGGCCGACTAACGAAATCTCAAGACCCTCCGCTTCTCGGGTCTAACACCTAGCGGGCCCGCTGGTGCAATCTCAAGATCCTATAAACCGCTGAGTCGCGTGGTAGTCGTTCGGCTAATATCACTCCTAAGTAGACCATCTCAACCACAATCAGAACCAGGTTGTGCAAATTTTCCTGTGTTTTGCTTTTCGGGCATTGCCCATGTCTGATCCTTCCCTTTGGGTCACACTACGAGGATATTGATATCCGCTAACCATCCCTAGGTGTAAAACCTAGTTAGTGTACTTGTCTCTAAGTTAAATGCCACAACTAGGTATCGAAACCATTCTCTATAAAATTGTTAGAACTTACCGACTATGGATAAGTACTCAGCTTACCATTGTCAATGACACTTGCCAAAAATAATCATGAGCAACAATCATCATGTGAAAGCCAAATAAAAGAGGTTAAATTTTATTAACCAAACCGATAAGGAACATGCAATAAACATAGCAACGATTAAACATAATATCTGAAAATTAATGAAACATTTCCTTTGATTCAGGTACCATAACCATCATATCCATGTATGCATTAGCAAGAACATTTCCATAACCATGAGAATATAGATCTAAAGTTGCTATCAATTTCTAAGATGAACAACAATCACATAATAAAATTTGAATCAAACACTAAGCATGTAAGTAGGAATCAAGATGACATAACATGAAACCCAGCGTATATATTCGAACAGTCCGGAATTTTTTCCCCCCTTTCCATTGCTCGGCCGACTCAAGCAGGGTAACACCCTGCTCGGCCGAGCCCTCTAAGGAAGATGGACATGTTTGCGACAACAACACAAGCACCAATCCAAGATCTAAAATATAACAAACATAAAGCGATCCTCGAGTTGCAAGACGAGCGAGAAAATTGGGGAAAATTTCGGCATGACATTTCCCCTTTTTCCTCCACTCGGCCAGCCCACAAAATGCAAAATAAATACATTTTAAAACATAATATCACAGGTATACACATCGATTAAAGTTATAACACGAGGAAACACGTCGATCGGCAAGAAACTCGCGAAAGAACCTCGATTTCAAAACTGCTAGGGTTGGCCACCCGCCTCCCTTCATAAACACGCCAACCACTCACCTTGATCGGATCCCAAGGTGACCTCGATGAAGACAAGCTCTGATTTCCTCAAGCGTCAACGCAAACTCGGCGCCGACAAGATCCCGGCCTCTCGCTCCCCCTTCCTCTTGGGCTGCGTGCAGCTCTCCTATTGAGCCGCACGGCTGGCTTGGGTGAGGGGTTTTATTCCCCTCATCCAATGACTCATTTACCCCCGATCACTTACTTACCTCTTCATCCGACTCCACCTAACCCGAATCGAGTCCCAACTCGATCCGCGAACTAAAACTCAAATCAAACTTGAGTCAACCAATATGCTCATCCACTCAATCACCAACATTTAGTTATGATTTAAATTAATTTTATTTAGTATTCGAGGCGATCACGCGACTCGACCCGACTATCTCCCGACTCGATGGGCTGCACCACGAAAAATTTTATATTAGAAAACCCCGTGTATTACATATTTTAAGCATTAAAAATAATTATTAATCATTAAGATAAGATAATTCATCTTTTACCTTTTTAATTCTTATTTTTCTTTTAAATGTAATTATTGCTTATAGTTATTTCAAATTAAATTATATAAATATACATGCACACTTTTATAATTATATAAATTAAATTAAATTAATATATATTATTTTGTCGTATGTTTAAATATTATTATTTAAAATTGGAATTTAATTTAAATATCTTACTATTGGTTTTTATTATCAAACATATATTTTTTTATAATATGATAATAACAATGTAACTTATTTATGAAAATATAGGTAGAGAAATATTTAATTTTAAAATTTTAATTTTAATTATTATGAATATTAAAATATTGTTACAAATTTAATTTAAAATTAAAATTATAAATTAATTTATAATTGAAGTTTAAAATAATTATTTTTCTAAAAATATAAGAAAATAGTATTAAATTTAAATTTATATAATTTCAAATTTAAATTATGTTACAAAATGTGAAAATATCAAAACAAAATCTATAGACTATTCTATTTATATATAATATTATATTAAAAATATAAAATTCAATTTCAAACGTTTTTGTAAAATGTTAATAATATAGTAACTTATTCTTGAAAAATCTAGGCATACAATTATTTATTTCTAAATTTTTATTTAAATTATTAAAAATATTAAATTATAGATAAATTTTAATTTACAATTAAAATTTTAAATAAACATTTTCTAAAATTATAAAATTAGATTTATATAATTATTAAAGTATAGACTATTCTAAATTTTCTAAAATTATAAAATTTTATAGATTTATAAAATTTTAAATCTAAATTTATATAATTTCAAATTAAATTTATATTACAAAATATCAAAAATATCAAAAAAAATTGATAAACTATTCTATTTGAATATAAAGATATATTAAAATATAACCATCAATTTATTTTTTATTTATTTTTAAAATTACAAGTTAATCGTGCAAAACGCAGGTACTACAACTAATTTAATTTTTTTTTAAGTTTTTTTTCGCTCATTTTGGGCTATTCCTGCTCATTTAATAAAAAAAGAAGTTTTCATGAATATTTCTATAAAATTATTAAATGGACATTTATGTAATGTTCATTCACAAAATTGAGATTTTGGTTTTTTTATGAATGATTTTTTTTTTAAAGAATTTTACAAAAATACACATGAAACAGGTGGGAAATATCCCTAAAATGAGCGAGAAAAATGTAATACCCACTAAAACATTTTATGTATATTGATTTCAGCGGGTTGCGTGTGACGCGAGATGGTGCACGCGAGCTTGAGCATTGACGCTTAGCTTGAGGTGAGATCCGGATACTCTAGAAATTTTCTTAATTATAAATTTAAATGGAAAAATATTTTATGTGTCACGTATTTAAAGAGGACTCAGAGTGGAATCCAACGGTTCAATCGGATCCGAATTCGGACTTGGATTGGGTGAGATAGGAAGGTTTAGTGAACCACTTAAGTTAATAGCAGAATTGTAATCAGCCAAAACAATATATATATATATATATATATATATATATATATATATAATAAAGGGGCGCCGTACGACTGCTACAGCCGCACGGAACTCGAGAAAGAAAAGGGAGAGAGAGGCGGGTGAAGGTTTTGGAGAGGAGGTGATTTTGGCCGGAGTTCGCGGAAGAAACAGGGATCGAACGCCGCGGAAAGCGAGGACTGCATCTTCCTTTCAATCATTCTTCTCAGGTGAGTGGTTAGATTCTTGCCAAGCCATGGTTTCTCTCCTCACCTTGCTACCCCTCACCATTAAGAAATCTGAGGATTTCATTGAGGAGTTTAATTCTTCTTTCAATCGGGGTTGATTGTAGATTCTTATTTAAAATTTGGGATTCAAAGTATTCCATTACTAAGCATTGGAAATTTGATATATTTTTTTGTGGAGGCCGCCTACTGTCAATTAGGTTTTCTTGTTAATTGGCTTTCTTTCATGGTTGTATGATTGGCATTCTTAGTAGGTAGATTTTAATCTTGGGTTAATTGGTAAACGTGGTTGTATAATAGCAAATGATGAACCTGGAAATTTCTTTCGTGAATGGCCTCATATCCCTTCTTCTTGTGGCTGCATGGTGTAGGTAGGTGTAAATGAAATATTAAATCAGTAAGTCCTTGTTTGATTAAGATGTAACAGTAGGTGTTCGGGAGATTGGTGTTGAATGAGGGAAGGAAAAGAGGGAGGGGTTGTGCGGCAGCCCTATTTGGTTGTTAAAGTCTTGTATTCCTTAATCTCTTTACTTTAGCATCTACTGTTTTTGCAAGTTAAATTGGCATGGAAATTTTATCTATGTTTAAGTTTTAGTAGACAGGAAGTGTTTGAATGCTTAGTTAAAGACCCCTTCTTGAGATCGCATGCTTTAGGTGCATGAAATCTGAGATTTGGGTTGGTTTTTTAATTGTGAATTGCTGAATTTCTATTTGCTGAAATTACCATGTAATAGTGCTAAAATTGTATATAAAAATGATGCTGAAATGATGTGCATGATGTTGGTTATACATGCTAAAATTGCATGGTTAGATGCTGATTTTTATATGTGTGCTAAAATTACATATTATACGTATATTTATTGTGTGCTGGAATTACTTGGGTGTTGGCTAATTTAGTTGTTGAAACTTAGGTGCTAGAAATGTGATTATTGAATTGATAAATTGTGTGCATATAGTTCCACAATTTCATGCTGAAAATGGAAGTATAAGGATGGATTTTTGTGTGCTGAAATAGTGAAATCTATTAAATATGTGCTAAAATTATACATGATGATATACTAAATTGTTTTAGCAGTTTGGGTAACCAGTTTAATGTGGAAGGTACTGATGTAACTTATCGATCTTCGTGTGAGATATATTTTGGAAACATAGAAAGTACTCTGGGGACTTGAACATTAACGTGTGGTTAGGAAATGGATGATTTCAGTAGGTTGGGGTTTTCGTGGCACATGTTAATCGGGTCGTATGTAGGCCGAGTGGTACGCATAGCGTACGAACAATCATGGGTCGGAGGGCCTTCCCCACCGGGTGGGTACTGGTTCTAAAGGGCCTTCCTAGACCAGTGACCTGAGCAGAGATACAGTGGGTACTGGTTCTAGATGGCCTTCCTAGACCAGTGACCCGAATGAAGATACAGTGGAAACTGGTTCTAGAGGGCCTTCCTAGACCAGCGAACCCGAAGGAGAGGGAGAAAAGAGTCAGTTGGACACTGAGTCTAGAGGGTCTTCCTAGATCAGCGAAACTGAGAAAAGTGGCTAATTGGGATTCAGAGATTAGAATTTTTTTTTTTTTGTAAAGTCGGATAGGAGTTCATTCCTTACACAATTAACTTGACATACGCACTCACTTGATATATTGCATGTATTGCCATTACTGGATCCCATTTACTGAGGTTTGGGAGACCATTCACTGAGTTTCATACTCACTTTTCTTTCTGTGTTTGTTTTACCGAGCGTGGTCCCGAGGTACGGCGTAGCTGATGACGGCGGGGCTCCGGTAGCGATCTCGTGAGCTGGTTGGCATAGTCGAGTCGAGTCTTATTTGAGAATTGAGACATTGTAGCCTTTAGAGTGTCCTAGAGTTGTTTAAACTTTTAGTTGAATCGTTTTTATGAGATATCTGTCATGTGAATTATGTTTTTGTCATTGAGTTGCTATCGACTATTCCTTAGTTATGTTATAAAAACTTTGTTTTCAAGTTGTACCTATTTAGATGCTTGTGTAATGAGTTAGGCTTCGGGGTGCTTGACTGCACTCTGGCCGATCACGTGACTCAGTTTTGGGGTGTGACAAAAAAATATTCTATTTTGCACAAAACTGTGTAACACATTACAAATTTTTTTGAAAAAAAAATTAAAAAATACAAAATTCTGAAGAAAAATATATGAAATGTATTTATTATAAAAAAAAATAGATTTTAGAGGTATAAAATAATGTGGCCTGAAAATATCGAAAATATTATTTTTGAAAATTTTGGATCGTAAATTAAAAATTATTTTTAAAATTTTGGTTTAATAAAATTATATTTTTAATTTAATAGGAAAAAGATAAAATTTATGTCATTTTAATATAAATTCATGTCGGTATAGAAAGGATTGTGATTGGAGCATAAGGAATAAGATTTTAATAAGCATGGTTGAAATTTAATTTATATTTACATATAAATATAAATGTAGACTATATATTTGACATTTTATATAATATATAAAATATATCTTTACGTGGACATGTGTCACTTCCACATGAAATTGTATTCCCTCTAAATGTCACGCTCCAAAACTGAGTCACGTGACCGGCCAAAGTGCGATCAAATACCCTGAAGCCTAAACCAAACATCTAGATACAATACCCTCTTTTTATTTTTTTTTGTTTTTTTGTTTTTTTGTTTTTTTTGCTGAAATTACAATTCTGCACCTAACTTAAGTGGTTCACTAAACCTTCTCTATCTCACCTAATCCAAGTCCGAATTCGGATCCGATTGAACCATTGGATTCCACTCTGAGTCCTCTTTAAATACGTGATGCATAAAATATTTTTTCATTTAAATTTATAATTAAGAAAATTTCTAGAGTATCCGGGTCTCACCTCAAGCTAAGCGTCAATGCTCAAGCCCGCGCGCATCATCTCGTTTCTCATGCAACCCACTGAAATAAATATACATAAAATGTTTTAGCGGGTATTATAATTTTTCCCCCTTAAAAAAATTCATCCTCGAATTTAGAGGATAAAAGAGGAACTTACCATCTCCAATAAACAATTGGGGATATTTCTCCATCATATCCTTCTCCAACTCCCAGGTCGCCTCCTGGCCCGAATGGTGCTCCCATCGCACCTTTACCAAGGGGACCTCCTTATACCTTAATTTTCGAACCTGCCTGTCCAGAATCTCTACAGGCCTATCCTCATAAGAAACGGCTACGTCAACCTCAATCGCAATAGGCTTCAGCATTGAGATATGAAACACGGGGTGAACTCTGCTCATGCTTGGCGGCAAGGCAAGTTCATACGCCACTGCCCCTCTCCGACCAAGAATGGAGAACGGTCCAATAAACCTGGGACTTAGTTTCCCTCATTTGCCGAACCTCACCACCATTTTCATGGGCGACACCTTGAGGAACACCAAGTCCCCCACCGCAAATTCTAAGTCCCTTGATCTACCATCAGCATACATTTTCTGCCGACTTTGAGCTGCCAACAATCGATCCTTTATCACCTTCACCTTTTCTACAGCATCATGAACCAAGTCTGGCCCTAACGTCTGAGTCTCACCCACCTCAAACCATCCTACTGGAGACCAACACCTCCGCCCATAAAGGGCCTCAAACAGAGCCATGCCAATGCTACTGTGGTGGCTGTTGTTATATGCAAACTCTACTAGCGGCAAGTGCCTCTCCCAACCATCCTCAAAATCCAACACGCATGCCCGCAACATATCTTCCAATGTCTGGATAGTCCTCTATGACTACCCGTCAGTCTGAGGGTGAAAGGTTGTGCTAAACCGGACCTGAGTACCCAGGGCTTCCTGGAAGGATTGCCAGAATCGAGCGGTGAATTGGGTGCCCCTATTAGAAATGATCATCACCGGAATCCCGTGGTACGCCACTATTCGGTCCAGAAAAAGCCTAGCATACTGCTCCGCTGAAAAGGTTGTCTTGATCGAAATAAAGTGTGTCGACTTGGTCAGTCGATCCACCATGACCCATATATAGCCATGACCTCCTCTTGACCTCGGCAAACCGGTTACCAGATCCATAGTGATCTTCTCCCACTTCCACTCAGGTACATCTAAGTTCTGGAGCAACCATGGAGGTCTCAAAGGCTCTGCCTTAACCTGTTGGCAGGTCAAGCACTTGGACACATACTCAGCCACTTCCCGCTTCACTCCTTTCTACCAATAATGTTGCTGCAGGTCACGGTACATCTTCATGGCCCCTGGGTGCATAGTGTACGAAGAGCGGTGACCCATCTCAAGAACCTGCCTCTTCACTTCAGCCATATCGGGTACCACAATTCTATCATTGTATCTCAGGACATCCTCAACATCGATCCGAAACCCATCATCCGCATCCCCTCTCAATACAAAGTCTCTAGTCATCGCGCAAAAAGCATCCTCCTTCTGAGCTGAACAAAGCATCTCAACTAAGGTAAACTGCACCTGCAAATGTGCCATCAGATCCCCGGTGTCAAACACTAAAATTATGGAACCGCCATCCATGCATGTCACCAACTATCTAGCTAGAGATCTCCACTCTATAGCCAGGTGTGCAAGGCTACCCATGGATTTCCTGCTCAAGGCGTCAACAACAACATTCGCCTTACCAGGGTGGTACATTATGGTGCAATCATAGTCTTTAAGCAACTCAAGCCATCTCCTTAGCCTCAAATTCAATTCCTTTTGCGTCAGCAGATACTGAAGACTCTTATGATCTGTGTAGATCTCACAGGCCTCGTCATACAAGTAATGGCGCCAGAGCTTTAAAGCAAACACCACTGCCGCCAATTTCAGATCATGCGTCGGGTAATTCTTCTCATGATTTTTTAGTTGTCACGACGCATAGGTAATAACCTTGTCGTACTGCATAAGGACGCATCCCAAGCCTACTCTCGAGGCATCGCGGTATACGACAAAACCCCTAGACCCCGACGGTAAGGCAAGTATAGGTGCCAGCATCAGATAGTTCTTGAGCTTTTGAAAGCTCTCCTCACATCTGTCATCCCAAGCAAACTTAACCTTCTTCTGAGTCAACCGGGTTAGGGGGGCTGCAATCCGAGAGAAGTTCTCCACGAACTTCAGGTAATACCCGGCTAGACCCAAGAAACTACGTATCTTAGATACGCTAGTCAGCCTCTCCCAATTCTGCACAGCCTCAATCTTGGAGGGATCCACCTTGACCCCTTCTCGGGACACCACATGCCCCAAGAATCCTACACTTTTCATCCAGAACTCGCACTTGGAGAACTTAACATAAAGTTGATACTCCCTGAGAGTCGCTAGTATTGTCCTCAAGTGCTCACTATGCTCCAATTTGCTCCTAGAGTATACCAGAATATCATCAATAAAAATAATCACGAACTTGTCCAAGTACTCTTTGAACACACGGTTCATCAGGTCCATGAAAGCAGCGGGTGCATTAGTCAGCCCAAAGGACATGACTAAAAACTCATAATGGTCGTATCTCGTTCGAAAATCTGTCTTGGGCACATCCTGATCCTAGATCTTCAGCTAGTGATATCCGAACATCAAGTCAATCTTGGAGAACCACTGTGCCCCCTAAAGCTGATAGAACAGGTCATCAATCCTCGACAACGGGTATCGATTTTTGATGGTAACCTTGTTTAGTTGCCTATAGTCAATGCACATCCGCATTGACCCGTCCTTCTTAACAAAGAGTACCAGAGCTCCCCACAGAGATACACTTGGGCGAATGAAACCCAAGTCTATGAGCTCCTGCAGTTGGCCCTTGGGCTCCCTCAACTCGGTCGGCGCCATCCGATATGGGGGAATGGATATCGGTTTCACCCCAGGCTGCAACTCAATGCAGAACTTAATCTCTCTGTCTAGTGGTAAGCTTGCAAGTTCCCCAAGGAACACGTCAGGGAACTCACAGATCACATAAGTCTCTCTCAGCTCCATCGTCGGACCTCCGATTTCATCCGCCACGGATACAAAAGCTAGGAAGGATTGCCACAGAGTAACTTCCGAGCCTTCAGGACTAATATCACCCTAGCACCTGGCAGAATGCATAACAATCACTGAGAAATTATGTGACTTCTGCTGTTGGGTCGGTACCGGTGAACTCTAGGGGCCTCAATCTAACAAACCTCTCATAAGGAATCTCAAGGCCCACTGCCTCATGATGATACTCTGCCCCAATCACAAGTGACACTAACTCCTCAGTCACTGGAGCTGCTGGTGCAACTGGCTCGGGTTGAGGCGGTTGTTGCCTCATTTCTCGCTCCTTGCGGAGCGCCTCAATTAACTCGGCTACCTGGGCCTCTAACTGCGCCACTCAGGGGTCCGGCTCTACCCTCTCTTGGGCTGGGTGGCCACGGCCCCGACCCTCAGTGCGGCCTCTACCTCGGCCTCGGCCTCGGCCCCTCCGGCCTGCAGAATTACTGTCACTCCCACTCATCATTGCCTCACCCTGAGCTTCCATCACTATCAAAAACATAACAAAAAAACCAAAAGCATTAAGTACAGGTTTAATTAAAACTATTACCGTGATCATGAGTACTTCTGCTGATGCGGCCATCTTCGTAGCCCAATCTCGTGAGTAGAACACACCTTGTACGACACACTAACTCTTGTCTACACAGTACTATATGTTCTAATGACGTAGTCCGGACCTAACCACATGCTCTGATACCACTTTGTCACGCCCCAAAACTAAGTCACGTGATCGGCCAGAGTGCGATCGAACACCCTGAAGCCTAAACCAAACATCTAGATATAATATGCATCAAAACCAAGAGATAATAAACTATAGCATAGAAATAAACATCTGATGACAATTCAATATCACATCTATGGAGTACAATATAAACATGCTTCTTATAAGTTAAGAAAATAAAAAGACTATCATTCCAATCACACTAATGTTTTAATAGACTCTGTTCTAACAAGACTCGACTCGACTACGTCAACTAGCTCACGAGATCACTATCGAAGTCCGCCATCATCAACTGTGTCGTACCTCAGGTTCACACCCTGTAAAATAAATAAGAAAATAAAAGTGAGTATAAAACTCAGTGAATGGTCTCCCAATCCTCAGTAAATGGAATCCAGTAATGGCAATACATGTAATATATCAAGTGGGTGCTGATGCCAAGTTAATTATGTAAGGAATATACTCTCATCCAACTCTACGAAAAATGCTTTCTAATTTTCGAATCTCAGTTAGCCACTTTTCTCAGTTTCACTTATCTAGAAAGGCCCTCTAGACTCAGTGTCCAACTAACTCTCCCTCTCGGGTTCACTGGTCTAGGAAGGCCCTCTAGAACCAGTACCCAACTATTTTTTTGCTCGGATTCACTGGTCTAGGAAGGCCCTCTAGAACCAGTACCCTACTATTTTTTTGCTCAGGTTCACTGATCTAGGAAGGCCCTCTAGATCCGGCACCCGCTCGGTCGGGAAGGCCCTCCGACCCATGATCGCTCGTACGTTATGCGTACCACTCGGCCTGCATGCGGCCTATAGTCATCACGTACGCTACGCGCACTACTCGGCCCACCGGCCCCATGTAACCTGTGCGCTGAGCCACCACTCGGCTCAATATGCCCCGGACCACTACCCGAGGGTCACATCCTCGTGTCAACACACCCAAGGTTCACTTATCCCTGGTATTAACTAAAACTCCAATTGTTTATGATGGATTAGGAACGTCACACCGAGCCCGCATCCCGGCCTGATTAACATGCACTACGAAAATTTTTAGCATACTGAAATCATCAATTTTCTATCGACACATTACTGTTCGGGTCACCTAAGTACTTTCTGTGTTCCCAAAATATATCTTACATGCAAATCGATGGGTTATATGAGTACTTTTAGCGTTAAACTGATTATCCAAACTGCTAAATCAATTCAGCATGAATTTGACTAAATTTTACAGCACAGTACTAGGTAATTTCAGCATTCAACCAACCATATGAATTCCAACATTTAACATATGAATCTAGGTAATTAGGATACACATTAATTCAAAGTGAGCATATATAAACATCAATATATTACCAAGGTAATTTCCAAGAGATATTATTACAAGGTATCAATTTGTAATGGTAGGAAGCAACCAATTAAAAGTAAGGTATGGACAAGGAAAATAACAAATAAAGAAAAAGGAAATTGATTCCCAAGTGGCAGCCGGCCACCGTAGGAAATAAGAGGAAGAACTTTGATCCTCTTGTAGCAGCCACTTGGTTCACAAATAAAGAATTGATAGAAGTCAAAGGAGGAACCAATAGCAAGTGCTTCAATTAAATTTTATACAGTAGCTTTTCAATCTTTCTAAAGCGGTTATAGAAATCAAAGAGGGAGCCAATAACTAAAGTATCAATTACACCATATACTGCAGCTTCTCAATCACTCTATCCATGGCAGAACAGGGCGTGCTATGACAAAGGGGCGGCACACAAAAATCCCCTCATAATTATATACAACAACAATAATCATCATATATCAATTCATGCATTAACCGGAATGATTCCATGTTCGTTTTTGTAATCTAGATTGATCAAAACTTAGGGATTTCTTTTCATAAACTCAGCTAAACAAGGGAAGAGCAACTGCTTGGGTAGAAAACAAGAAAGAGGAGATAAACCACTCAAAAAAAGGGAAAAGAACGAAATGAAGACGAGAGCTTTGAGAAATTCGGCATTCAATCTTCGATTTCCTTCGAATCCGGCGTCTGATCTCTCCTCTTCTCCAAGACCACTCGTCGCCCCTTCCTCAAGCGTGTCTCAAGTTCCGTGCAGCTGTAGCAGTCGTACGGTACCCCTCTTTTTATTTTATTTTTATTTTTTTATTGAAATTATAATTCTACCCCTAACTTAAGTGGTTCATTAAGCCTTCTCTATCTCACCCAATCCAAGTTTGCATTCGGATCCGGTTGAACCGTTGGATTCCACTCTGAGTCCTCTTTAAATACGTCTGCATAAACTATTTTGTCATTTAAATTTATAATTAAAAAAAAATTAGAGTATTCGGGTCTCACCTCAAGCTAAGCATCAATGCTCAAGCCCGCGCGTACTATCTCGCGTCACATGCAACACGCTGAAATAAATATACATAAAATCTTTTAGCGGGTATTACACTAAAACAATTTTTCATATGTAATTTACCAATTAAATTAATTTTGAATATTATTAATGTTGAAAAAATTAATTTTAATTTTTTTAAAATTAATATTATTGTGCTTAATTTCCCCAATTCCAAATCCATTTAATTGACTATGATTATTTTCCAAATAAAGTCGGTTTAAATTCCAATTCATTACTCTTAAATTCCTAATTTCTGACTCTATTTTTAATCATGCATGTCAAATTTTCTAATTTTCAACTCTAATCTTATCTTATCTTTATATAATAAAAGTAACAAGGTTTGGAGTAAATAAGGAAGTATTTTCTCGTTCTTTGTTGGATCATTCCCGCTCATCTATATTATATATATATAAGAAACGACTCCTTCCCGCCTAAACTCCTCCCACTCCCTCAAATTTTTACTTTTATTTTTATCTCACTTATATTTTTATTTTTACCCCTCCCCTCAAACTTTTCTCTCTTTTCTCAACTAAATTTTTTCTTCCAAATTTTTACCCCACTTAAATTCGTAATAAAAAATTTTACCCCACTTATTTTCTCTATATGCACCTATTTTGATATTTTTACTTTTGTATTTATTATTTTTGAATAATAATTGTAAATATTTTTTATTTATTGAAGTTTTTATATTAATTTTTGGGTTTTGAAATATTATTTTTTGGGTTTGTTATTGAAAAATAGTATTTCAAAAGCAAAAAAAATTATGCAATTTAGAATAATTTAAATATCTTATTTTCTATTTTTTCGACTTATTATCTTATACTTATATTATATTTGATTTTTATCCATAAAAAATTTATTGTTGTAATATTTTTAATTTTTTGATCATTGAAATTCATATAAATTAATTTTTTAATGTATATAATTATTTTTTTATATTACTTTTGTGTATATGAAATATCATTTTTTTCTTTATTTTTGAAAAAAAAACTTAAATAATTTCAAATTTCTTATATATATATATATAAGCAACATATCATTCTCGCCTAAACTCTCTCCCCTCAATTTTTTATGGGATAACATACAAAATTGTCCCTCAAATATACACAGGTTTTTAGAGTGGTCCCCCAAAGAAAAAATTGGTCAAAATAGTCCTTCTAAAATATGACTCGGGCAGAATAATCCCTAACTCGGCCAAAATAGTCTATAAAATATATTAATAAAAAATATATTATCTTTAAAATATGACTCAGGTAAAATAGTTTCAGACTCGTGCAATAATAAATGTCAACAAGTATCAAAACTCAACTATTTTGTCCGAGTCAGGGACTATTTTTCCCGAGTCATATTTTAGAGAGACCACAAGTATGAAAACTGAGTTTTGAAATATCATTTTTTGGGTTTGTTAATGAAAAATAATATTTCAAAATCAAAGAAATTTATGTAACTTAGAATAATTTAAATATTTTATTTTCTATTTTTTTTCATTATGTTATCTTATATTTGATTTTATCCATAAAAAAAAATTTATTTTTTTATTTTTTATCATTGAAATCTATATAAATTATTTTTAAAATATATATAATTATTTTTTATATTAATTTTATATTTATGAAATATCATTTTTCCTTTATTTTTGAAAAAGATTAAATTATTTCAAATTTCTTATTTTTGAATTAATTATCTATACTTATAAACTTTTAATTGATATACTTTATATTTGCATTATATTTGATATTTACCCTTAAAATTATTAATAGTTTCTCATTTTATTTTTTCTATACATTTTTTTTTGTTAAAAACCTATATAATATTATTTAGTTTGAAATAGTTTTGATTTTTTTTTCTATTTTTAAAATTATTATTTTAAATTTTTATTCAAAAATTTTTACTTTGAGGATGTATGTATTTTGAAATAAATTAATATCATTATATAAAAAGATTGTTATCACTTATAGATTTATACCTTATTGATATTTTATTTTGTATGTCACACTAGGTTATAAATTTATTTATATAAATTTTTATTTGTTTATGTTTTTTCTATATGAACATATTATTTTAAGCGTTAAAAATAATTATTAATCATTAATATAAGATAATTCATCTTTTACCTTTTTTAATTCTTATTTTTATTTTAAATGTATTTATTACTTATAGTTATTTTAAATTAAACTATATAAATATACATGCACACTTTTATAATTATATAAATTAAATTAATATATATTATTTTGTTGTATGTTTATATATTATTATTATTTAAAATTGGAATTTAATTTAAATATCTTACTATTGATTTTAATTTACTATTGGTTGTATGTTTATATATTATTATTTAAAATATAAAATTTAATTTCAAACTTTTTTTGTAAAATGTTAATAATATAGTAACTTATTTTTGAAAAATCTAGGCATACAATTATTTAATTCTAAATTTTTTATTTAAATTATTATAGATAAAATTTAATTTACAATTAAAATTTTAAGTAACCATTTTCTAAAATTATAAAATTAGTTCTAAATTTAAATTTATATAATTTCAAATTAAATTTATATTACAAAATATGAAAAATATCCAAAAAAATTTTATAAACTATTCTATTTGAATATAAACATATATTAAAATATAACCTTCAATTTATTTATTTTTTATTTTTAAAATTACAAATTAACCGTGCAAAACGCGGGTACTACAGCTAATTTAATATATATAAAAAAGTTTTTTTCCGCTCGTTTTGGGCTATTCCCGCTCATTTAATATAAAAAAAAGTTTTCATGAATATTTCTATAAAATTATTAAATGGACATTTATGTAATGTTCATTCACAAAAATGAGATTTTGGTTTTTTTTATGAATGAATTTTTTTAAAAAAAATACAAAAATACCCATAAAATAGGCAGAAAATAGTCCTAAAATGAGCTAGAAAAAATATTCCATTTTGCACAAAATTACGTAATGCATTACAAACTTTTTTGAAAAAAAATAAAAAAAGTACAAAATTCTGAAGAAAAATATACAAAATGTATTTATTATTATAAAAATAGATAGATTAAGTACATATGATCTATCATTAGCAAGACATTTTTCTCATGTCATAAGTTATTGATTATTGTTAATGTGATACTCTAGACTTGTATTTGATCTACCTTTGAAGTTATGTGTAAATCGATCTTTGACTTTACTTAGAGTTGCAGATTGAATAAGGTATGCCAGGTCTAGTAATATAATGCTGCTGAGTATTGATTTTGAGTTCCATTAATGATTGCATCTCAGGCAACTTCTGGAATATAGGAGTTGTGATGTTATATTTAAGTTCTATGATTAACCAATGATATCAAGTTGTTGCAATTCTTTAAGTCATGATCCTTGTAAAGATGTTGCTTGCGTATTGCAAGTTATGGTGATTTTTTTTTATTGCTTTTGCAATCTCTATCATGCACTGGTTGGTATTTGAATTAATTTAGGTTACTATTAGACCCTATCATAGGTCAAATATTTGGGGTCCGCAGGATATTAATATTTCAGACTTCATCCAACATTTTGCTAGTATCAAGCACTCTAGAATGGGAGGCAGCATAATTGTTGGTATATTTTGCGGAATACTTTCTGGTAATTAAATCCCAACATCATTGAGCTAATTGAATATCCTTGTGAAATACTAGGTGAACAGTCTCTAAAAAGGACAATATCCTAGATGACCTTGATCGATGATGTAGTAAAATAAAATTATGACATTATGCTTATGCATGCAACATTAATTAGTTAGGGACCAACCTTGGAGGAAAGCATGCTGCAGGTTGTTTAATGGATGTGACTTAAGTAATCTAATATGTGTAACATGAGGTGTTGTTGATTATTCTAGTTAAGAGTTGGAGGGAATGCCTTAGTGATTACATCTTTGTGGGTAATTTATTCCCTTATGATCTCACTGTAACATACTCATGCCATCCAAGTCTGTACGCCTTATCCTACTAGAAGCAAGTTGAAGTAATTATGACATGAGAAAACTTCATAACATAGACTCATATTGAAGGCTGAAATATTTAGCTCAGTGTTAATGTCATTGCTATTGATTTTCTTTCACTAGATAGCCGGTCCCACTCTACTTGAATTTAGAATCTCTAGAGTCAAAGACTGTCCTGGATATATACTTTATAAAGCAAACAAATATTCTCGGGAAGAAATAAAATCACTGTCTTGTATGAAGTATTTCATACATTAAACATCATTTTGAATTTGCTTATGGTCTCCACCATCTCCTATTTTTACTAGGGCCATTAGTAGAAAACAGATGATGCCCTTCCAAACACCAGATCGTGTCTTGGAAGTTTTGAGAAGTATGCTTTTCAATCCCCAAGATTTCATGCTTGGGAATGACATTACTTCAGAATTAATGAAAACCTTATTTTGGTAATATTTTCCATTCTGGAAATGCATCATGCGTTTTCAGTTAAATTTAAAATACTAAAAGGTACTTGCTTGAGGAGAATTTTCAGTGCTTTGTAGTTGTTGGTCTCTATTAAAAAGTAGAGATGCACATTTTTAATTGTCAAATGTAAGATAATTATCTATTGAAATCAGAATGGTAAAAGCATTACCAATGTGATGTTCCGGCATCTCTTAGATGAAACCCCTGAAAAAAAAAAAAAAAAAAAAAAAGAAGAAATAGATGCTGGCTTTAAAGTTTCATCCTATTGACAAGGCAAAGAAAAACCTAGAGACAATTTGAGCCAACCTTAATGATTCATAGGTTGATTAAAATTAGTAAGTATAGATCGCTGGTCAATGGAATTGTGTAAAGATAGAAGATGGCATTGGAAGTCTTTTCAGGCATGGTTATTGTCTTGTTCGCTTTATAAGTCTCTAATATTTGTGCCCGGGAACCTGCATTGTGCATTCAACTATTTACCATCTTGTTCGCCATAGGTTGCCAATAAATTGTCAATTTCATGTAACTGAAATTAGTGTGCTATTCTGCTTGGTCGGCCTTTAGATGTCTCAGAAAATCCTTTACAAGCTTGATTGTGGTGGTAAAACTCACAATTTACATTTGGATCCTTTCTTAAAAACCCCTGAAGTTTGAACACATCTAAAAGTTGTTCACTTGTTTGAAGGTGCTCTCATCATTCTACTTTTGCCTCTTCATATTGGTCATAATAAAAAAGGGCACACCTAACATGCACCTTGTTAATTCCTCTCATATACAATAACAGAAGAAGAGAAATAATTCTTTTGGATTACTTAAAGACAGTCATTATTATGCATTATGCAATTCTGTTGTTATATCTTTTTCTACAGCATTCATTTTAATGTGGCCAACTATACTTCAGTAGTTCTCTTTCAGTGCACTTTGATATTTATGGCAGTGTAGAACCTGCATATCATGTTTAATTATGTTGAACATTTTTCTGAGGTTGTCACATGTCAGAACCCGCAAGCTTCAACATCACAATGGTTGTGTCTTTTGGTTTTATCTTTATTTATGTTGATAATAAGTAGAATTAATTTCTTTGATCTGAAACTTCCAATCCTTGCTTTATTACTTCATGTTAACAATTAATCTTGAAATACTTTATATGAATTCCACCAAATTCTTCTAGTTGCCTTGAGAAACATCATCTATTATTCAGAGCTGAATTTGGGCATCGTGTTCAGAGTATCCCACTTTTGTTTGTTCATAAAAAAATCCTCGTTAACAACTATTACATTGGTGAATACCCTCAAACATATTGTATGCATTCATTGGTGTCACTGTATATTGGGTAGTATTATACCCCAGACATGATAATTGTCTTAATTTAATAACTTCTACTCGGCATGGGTGAAATGTTTTCTTTATTTTATAGTCTTGCGTGACTATATGGCTTGCCTGTTTGTCTAAGTTAAATGTGACCTATCTCTGCATCAAGGAGCCATATATAGTTTCAGTATGGTTGAGCTTGTATGCAGGGACAGTATGCGGTTAGTTTATCCAGATTCTAAATTTTCAGCTTGACATGTTAAAATTTCCAGTTTGAGAATACCACCTTCGATTCTTGGGAATGTTTGGATAACTTGTTGAATTTTCAGCCTATAGTGTGGCTTATTTTTTTTTTAGGTTGGTGGGTCGGTGTGGTCAAGTGCTTTGGGCCAAGATAAGGGTGGTCGTGTGGGTGTCGATGGGTGTAACTGAGTATTTGATGAGAGTGAGAAACCACACCCACTCAAGTTGAATAGTGGTGAGCGTGCCCGTACATTTTACCAGTGGTGATTGTGCATGAGGTCAGCGTGATTAGATTGTACAGGAGCAATGGGCGGAAAATAATAATAATAATAATAATAAAGATGAGTAGAGAGGATGTCCTGGGATTTAGAGATAGAACTATGGTGCCAAGTATGGTAGAGAGTAGGTGGCGTGCAATACGCACGGCTAATGCTCATTCGAGTTTCATGATTTGTTGAGCCTATAGCTTACCCTAAAATTCGAGGACGAATTTTCTTTAAGGGGGGAAGATTGTGATAACCAAAATTTGAATAAAGTTATTTTGGTTTTATAGCAAGAAAGCGTGAACTTAAGTTAAGCGGGTTAGCGGAGTTTTCGGGTCTAATTCGGGTAAGCTTTTGATGTAGAAAATTTTTGAGAAATTTTATATATGTTATCTCTATAATTTGGCATGTCATAATGAAAGTAGACCTTGAGTCAAGTCCAACGATTCGATCGGAACTCGAATCAGAGTTAAGATAGATTTTTAACTAGTCTTGTAAGCCGGGTGATAAGAGAGGGGCAAAAGGGTAAATTGAGGTTTAGATAAACCCCAACCTATTTAAGTTGGGCTGTGCAGTTGAGTTGAGAGGCGCCGCACAGCACTCGTCATACGCAAGGGGCAGCGGTGACGCAAGTTGGAAGGGTGGACGGCGACCGAAGTTGTCGCGTTCGTCGGAGACGAGCGTCGGGGGACTTCAATAGCTCCTTTCCCTCTCCATTCCCCTCAAATCAAGTGAGTGGTTTTATCCTCTCCTTCCTTGTTCATTGATTCAAGCCGCCGCCCCTCTTCTAGAAATTCTTGTCGTGGATTTTTAAGTGGTAATTTCTAGGTCCTTGGTAAATCTAAGAACTTCCATTATTAAGGTATAATTCTTGTATTCATGCTCAATCTTCTTCATGTGCCACCTGTTACCTTGAAAAGAAAAAAAAAAAACTGGAAACATCGTATTGATTTCCTCCTTAAATCATGTAGATATGCTTGTAATGGATTTTCCCCTTGAGTAAAGCCATGAGCATGTGCTGTGAATGAGATTTGAAACATATGGATTTGGTTTCTATTTCTCAGCCGCCACATGTAAAAGGTATGGCTACTGTAGAAATTGTGGAATGATGAAATATAGGGATTTGATTTCTTTTCTCAGCCGCTACTTGTAGGAGGGATGGACCGTAGAAATTTTGGGATGATGGAATAGGAAAAGTGAAGGAAGTTGTGAACGTAGGAATTGGGTAGGGTATGCAGTAGCTCTAGGAAATTAAATACTATATATGCTAGGGCCGGCCAAAGTAGGTAGTAAATGGTAGGTTTCATGAAAGAAGATTAGACTATGGGATAGTAAATTGAAATTTCGATAATTTATTATTGTTTAATTACTGTGCAAATTAATTGGAGGTGAATGGTTAAGTTTGGATCTCTTCTTTTAGGACTGTAATTTAAATTGTCTTTAGATTATTTTTTGTGGATTCCCTGCCCTATGCTTGGTAGTGATTAAGAAGAGTTCTAAACCTATGATGTCTGAACTCACTCTTAAAATAATGTTTTATGATGTGTAAATGAAATAGGTGATTGTTTATGTATGGTATGACATGTGGATAGGAATAATTTATTCTATCTTATCTGATATGGTTACTACCTATATGTATATATATATATATATATTTGAGAACGAGTATTATGGTAATAAATGTTGCATGGCTGGGTACGGCAACGGGCTTGTACGCATGGACAATTCGGAGGACCTTTGGGTCCTAGGATATTTATACAGGCATGGAGATGATTTGTTCCTTTCTTTATTTAAAATTGTTGGTTGATTTATGAATGCCTGGTTGTACTTGTGGACCGGGAAGCTCGTTAGCCACCACAATGACGACCGACCCGAGTGGCGTGAGCGGGAAGTACACTGAGACAAAGGTGATCAGTGCCCGACTCGTAGGACCGACGGGTCCCTAGATTATTGGACCGATGGGTCCCTGGACCGGGAAGCTCGTCAGCACCGCCACACTGACGACCGACCCGGGTGGCTTGCTTGGATGGTTGGATTTTTGCATTATGCTTATACTTTCATTTCATACACTTGAATATGGTCATTACGATTATGAATGGATGGTTATACTTGACAATATTTACATCTCATATGAATAGTGATTATGTATATTTATTTTTGCGCATGGTATACGCTTATCTGTAATCTCTTACCTGCTGGTTGTTGGATCATTAGATTTGGTTGTAGAGGATTATGCCACTCACTAAGTCCTAGTTGGACTTACTCTTTACATGTTGAATCTTTTCAGTACCTCAGCGTGGTCAGATAGGTACTGGGATACAGTAGCGCAACTGGCGGCAGGGACAGCGGGTCTCGTGACACGTCGTGGTCGGGGGTTATGTTGAGTTCATAGGATCACTTTTATTCTTCTTTATAGATGGGTGTTTAAAACTTTGTTTCCGCATTGAATGTCAATAACTTTGTTTATGATTATTTGATTCATTTTAAATGAGTTTTAAAATATTGTAGTTATCAGATTATTTATAGATTGGCTTTTGGAATTTTGATCATTTATGTTTATTGCAAGAAAACTAGTTTTCTTATATGAACTGCTCAAGGTTTCGTATTCATTGGTTATTATGTTTGGGTCATGCTTCGAGGTACATGTAGTACTCTGGTCGATCATGCCTGGGTTTTGGGGTGTGACAATTACTCTTAATTTCATAATTTCTGACTATATTTTTAATTATGTATGTAAAATTTTCTAATTTTTAACTCTAATCTTATCTTATCTTTATATAATAAAATTAAAAAAGTTTGGAATTAATAAGAAAGTATTTTTCCGCTCTTTGTTAGACCATTCCCGCTCATCTATATATATATATATATATATCATTATATAATAATAGTAACTAAGTCTAAAATAAATAAGGTAGTAATTTCTCGCTTTTTTTTTTCTTTCCCGCTCATTTAATAAAAAAAGAAGTCTTTTCCCGCTCATTAAATATAAAAAAATTATGAACATTTCTATAAAATTATTAAATAGACATTTATGTAAATAAATAAATAAAAATTTTGAAATTAATATAATTTTACTTAGTAATTCTACTTATTTTAATTTTAAAAAAATACATCTTCGTATATACACATTTTGCTTCCACATTAATCTATGATCTCTTAAAAGTCTAATTAAATATTCATAATTTCCTAATTCACGCAGTTGTTTAATAAAATTAAATAAATAAATTTTAAAATTAGGAAATTAGGAAATAAATAAATATTTCGAAATTAATATAACTTTACTTAGTAATTTTTTAATTCACGCATTTATTTAATCAAATTCACTAAATAAAATTTGAAATCGGGAAATTAGGAAATAAATAAAAAAATTTCGAATTTCATATAATTTTACTTTAAAATTCTAATAATTCTAATTCAACAAAAATACATCATCGTGTAGACGCGTGTCCCTTCCAAATTAATCTGTATCCCCTTAAAATTCTAACTAAATATTTTAAAAAATTTAACTCACGCGAAAATTTAATAAAATAAATTAAATTAATTTTAAAATAAGGAAATTAGAAATAAATACAAATTAAAAAATTAATATAATTTTACTTAGTAATTCTAATAATTCATTTATTAATAATCCTTTTACACAATTAACTTTACTTAATTATTGTGATTAATTACATAATTCAAAATTATTAAATAAGAATAATAGTCAATATTTAGTAATTATCACTGAAACCAATAACTTAATAATCTTATTAATTGTTGTGAAATTTCCTAATTTTGAATTTCTTATTAATTTTAAATTTTGAAATTAATAATCCTATTAATTATTGAATATTAATTACCAAATTTATAAATAATTATTATAATTCTGTGATTAATAATCCTTTTGCACAATTTAATTATCTAACTATTATGATTGTTTTCAAAATTTTGATTAATTGTTATTAATTGTGTAACAACATTGTGTAATTATAACCGAAATCAATAACTTAATACTTTTATTAATTATTTTGAAACTTTCAAATATCAAATTTCCTAATTTTGAATTTTTAATTAATTTTAAAATTTGAAATTAATAATCTTATTAATTATTGAATATTAATTACCAAATTTAATAATTTTCCAAAATTTCATATGTCTATAAAAATTAGCTTCGTGGTTAGTGTTGGATATCAGTAGTTCTCTTTTCTGCTCTTTTAATACAAAAAAGATTTTTTTATGAATATTTTTATAAAATTATTAAATAGACATTTATGTAATGTTCATTCACAAAATTTTAAAATCGGCTACATTTGGAAACAAATAAAATTTTTGAAATTAATATAATTTTACTTAGTAATTCTACTTATTTTAATAAATAAAAATACATCTTCATATATACACATGTTGCTTTCACATTAATCTCTGATCTCTTAAAATTTTATTTAAATATTGATAATTTCTTAATTCACGTAGTTATTTAATAAAATTAAATATAAAAAATTAAAAATTAAAAAATTAGGGAATAAATAAACATTTCAAAATTAATATAATTTTACTAATTTTATAATTCACGCATTTATTTAATAAAATTAAATATAAAAAATTAAAAATTAAAAAATTAGGGAATAAATAAACATTTCAAAATTAATATAATTTTACAATTTGAAATCGTGAAATTAGGAAATAAATAAAAATTTTGAATTTCATATAATTTTACTTAAAAGTTCTAATAATTCTAATTCTACAAAAATACATTATCGTGTAGACATGTGTCCCTTCCACATTAATCTGTATCCCCTTAAAATTCTAACTAAATATTCATAATTTTCTAACTCATGTAATTTAATAAAATTAATTAAATAAATTTTGAAATTAGAAAATTAGAAATAAATAAAAATTTCAAAATCAATATAATTTTACTTAGTAATTCTAATAATTCATTTATTAATAATCCTTTTACACAATTAACTTTACTTAATTATTGTGATTATATTTGAAATTGTGATTAATTACACAAGTAAAAATTACTAAATAATAATAATAATCAACATTTAGTAATTATTACTGAAACCAATAACTTTAACAATCTTATTAATTATGGTGAAATTTTTTGATTTTGAATTTCTTATTAATTTTAAATTTTGAAATTAATAATCCTATTAATTATTGAATATTAATTACCAAATTTACAAATAATTCTTATAATTCTGTGATTAATAAATTTTTTGCACAATTTAATTATTTAATTGTTGTGATTATTTTCAAAATTTTGATTAATTGTGATTAATTACACAATTCGAAATTACTAAATAAGAGAAATAATCAACATTGTGTAATTATAATCGAAATCAATAACTTAATAATTTTATTAATTGTTTAGAAATTTTCAAATTTCAAATTTCCTAATTTTTAATTTGTAATTAATTTTTAAATTTGTAATTAATTTTTAAATTTGTAATTAATTTTTAAATTTGAAATTAATAATCATATTAAATATTGAATATTAATTACCACTTTTAACAATTTTCCAAAATTTCATATGTCTATAAAAATTAACTTCGTGGTTAGTGTATGATATCAATAGTTCTCTTTCCTGCTCATTTAATAGAAAAAGAATTTTTTATGGACATTTCTATAAAATCATTAAATAGACATTTATGTAATGTTTATTCACAAAATTTTAAAATTAGCTACATTTTGAAATAAATAAAAATTTTGAAATTAATATAATTTTACATAGTAATTCTACTTATTTTAATTTTAAAATATATATCTTTATATATACACACGTTGCTTCCATATTAATCTCTGATCTCTTAAAATTCTAATTAGATAATATGAAATTAGCTACATTTTGAAATTAGATTTTATTAATATTTTACTGACAAAAAAAATTAACTTATTTTTTATATTAGTTTTGTGCTTTTAAAATATGATTTTTCTTATATTTTTTTAATAAAAATTATATAATTTAGATTTTTTTTATTTTTGAATTAGTTATTTATACTAATTCAATTTTTGTTTGTATAGTTTACTTTATTATTACATTATATTTGAATTTATCCTTTAAAATATAATTTTTAATTTTATCTTAATATATTTTAAATATAAAGTATTATTTGTTTGAAATAATTTTGATATTTTCAATCCAAAACAAATAACTATAACTATTACTATTACTATTACTATTACTATTATTATTATTAGAAAATACACTGAATATGACGAAAATAGTTTGAGCGTGTCCAAAGCGATTGTGTCCATAAATGAAATTATCATATTATCCTTTATAATCTACCTTAATTGTTGTAATTTAATTTTCATTAACTCTCTCTCTCTCTTCTCCCTCATCTTTCTCTTCCGCATGAAATAAATTTTAATTAATTAGAAATTTAATTAATTTGACAATTAATATGTTTAGTAATATTTTTATTTATTTTGTTTTTATCACACGTGTAAATGTTTAGTAATAAGCTTAATTTAATTTGACATTTAAAGGATATTGCTAAATATATTAATGAGATCCACATATTTTTTAGTAATATTTGACCTCCCAAATAAAAGATCGAATGTAAATCACATTAGTTAAAATTCACAAATATTAAAATTTAATTTATTTTAATGCATATCATCAATTTAAATTATAATTGTCACATGCTAAATTCCCTACTAAATTGTATTAATAAGTGGTTTCTAAAACCACTTAAATATGAAAATAAATAACAAAGTCATTTTTTTACTTTTGAGACTTCATAACATGCATAATGAAATTTTGAGATAAATAATTAATTAATGTGACTTTACTATTTATTTGATATTCTTCATATTTTAATTTTGAATATTAAAATTTTAATTATTTAATGCATCATACTAATTAAAATTGTAATGTACACACTTATTCTATTATTTGTTTTTAACCATAATTTTATATAATAATTAAGATTTATATTTTATAATTCAAAATGGATTCATAATGGATTAAGTTTCTTTTACTATTTTTTAAAATTCAATTGGATACGTGTGGACACGTTTAAAATTCATAATCATCTTACATATAAAAGTTAATTTATTTTTTATTTTTTTGACATTTTATTTTATTTTATTTTATCTTATATATTATATAAAACACATCTTCATGTAGATACGTGTCGATTCCATATGAAACTGTGTTCCATCCAAAATAATTTTAATATCTAATTTATCAATTAAATTAATTTTAAATATTATTAAAATTGAAAATAATTAATTTCAAATTTTTTAAATTAATTTCACTATGATTAATTTCCAAATTTTCAAATCCATTTAATTAACTGTGATTATTTTTCAAATAAAGTCGGATTAAATTTTAATTAATTACTCTAAATTTCTTAATTTCTCACTCTATTTTTAATTATGCATATCAAATTTTTTAATTTTCAACTCTAATATTATCTTATTTTTATATAATAAAAATAACTAAGTATGTAATAAATAATGTAGTAAATTTTTATTTTTTTCTCTTTTCTACTCATCTTTATATAATAAAATAACAAGTCTGGAATAAATAAGTTAGTAATTTCTCGCACTTTTTTCTCTTTTTCACTCATTTATAAAAAAAAAATCGACTTATTTTAGGCTATTCCCGCTCATTTAATAAAAAAAAAGTTTTTATGAACATTTCTATAAAATCATTAAATAGATATTTATGTAATGTTCATTCATAAAAAAAATATTAAATTTCATCCATTTAATAAAAAATGTGTAGTTTTTCTCTCATTTAATTAATTTTTTAAAATAAATACTCTTGGCAAATTGCGTTCAAACTTATTACTGCAAATAATTTAATATTTTTAAATTATTTTTTTAGTTAAAAGAATTTATTATACTATTCTCATTCATTATTTTTGCATAAAATTTTTGTTTGTCTCTTAAAGTAAAAATATAATTTTTTTTCCAAAAATTTTAGAAATGGTTTTTAATTAATAATCCGAAATTTTCAAAAATAATTTTCGAGATTTTCGGGCCATATTTTTTTAAACCCCTAAAAACCTCCCCTCATGGCTTGGCGGCTAGCTCCCTTTCTCAACTTTTTAGGTGGCTCCAAAATAGGAGCCACAAGCCATGAGGGGGGGTTTATACACCCTCCTCAACCCTAAGCCTTTACGCCCTTAATTCACAACCCACATCCACCTTAAGCCCAAACCAAAATCCGCTAACCCGATAGACTT
Source organism: Canna indica (assembly GCA_034359265.1). Classification (NCBI taxonomy): domain Eukaryota; kingdom Viridiplantae; phylum Streptophyta; class Magnoliopsida; order Zingiberales; family Cannaceae; genus Canna; species Canna indica. The sequence continues at coordinate 23,531,733 of CP136892.1, forward strand.
AAATAATTTAATTATTAAATTAATCTCATTCTAATAAATCACGAATAATTAATTAAATACTCATATGAACATAATTAGCAATTATGCGCACACAATACCAAATTAAATACTCTCAACTACCCAAGCCTAAAAATTTATAAATTTATAAATTTATAAATTTATAAATTTATATTCTACTTACCCGAGCTCGCAAGCTCGCTCTGGTCCATGAGTCGACTCGACTCGACCACGAACTAGTCCGTTAGGCTGGCAAATATACATAAAAGGAAAAATAATATATTTAAATATCTGAGATATTACAATCCTCCCTCCTTAAAGAAAATTCGTCCTCGGATTTCAGAAAAGAAAATAAGGACTCACCACAACATCAAACAATGAATGATAACGCTCCCTCATATGAGACTGCTGAATCCACCTCTACTGCCGTAGGCTCGATCACATGGGACTCATCTCTAATATACCTATTCAGCATAGACACATGGAATACTGGATGTACTCGATCCGTACTAGGAGGTATTGCCAACTCATTGGCCACGGCTCCCTTGCACTTGAGAATAGGAAACAGCCCAATGAACCTAGGACTTAGCTTTTCTTTCTTACCAAATCTCATTACCCCTTTCATAGGGGACACCTTGAGGAACACCATGTCCTCCTCAGCAAACTCTACCTCCTTGGCCTTTCCATCCGCATACATCTTTTGGCGACTCTGAGCTGCCAACAACTTCTCTCTTATTTGCTTCACTTTTTCCATAGCCTCCTCCACCAGATCAGGTCCCATCATAAGGGAATCTCCTATCTCAAACCAACCTACAGGCGACCTGCACCTCCGTCCGTACAACGCCTCAAAGGGGGTCATCCCAATGCTAGTGTGGTAGTTGTTATTATAAGCAAACTCAATCAAAGGTAGGTATCTCTCCCAACTCCCCTCCAGGGCTAAAACACATGCCCTCAACATATCCTCCAGTGTCTGAATAGTTCGCTCTAACTTACCATCCGTCTGAGGGTGAAATAAGGTACTGAACCGAACCTGAGTGTCCAACGCCTCCTGGAAGAACTACCAAAATCGAGCTGTGAACTGAGTGCCCCAATCTGAAATAATCATAACTGGAACTCCATAATAAGCAACGATTCGATCCAAAAACAACCTCGCATACTGCTCGGCTGAAAATATCGTCCTGACTGGTATGAAGTGCGATGACTTGATTAGGCGATCCACCACTACCCAAGTATTAATGCAAACGATACTGTAGGACATGACTTGTAGATGATGCAAACGATATTAATGCAACAGATCCCTATAATCAAGGGGGAAATTAATTTATATCTGTAGGACATGACCTTAACCCTTATCTTGTTGGTGCAGTCCAAACCTTCCTACTGTGTATTTTCTCAAGGGTTACCCGAGTTTTTTTAACCAGAAATAAATAAATAAAACCAGTAAAAAAATCCTAACCATAGCAAACTATCCCTCACTCAAATTAAGCTATAGATGAGAATGGACCAGCACTGATTAGATCATTGGATTAGGTGGTCCTTTTTTTTTCTTTCTGCATTATTGAGCTGAGTCCAGCTGAAGGAGTATTTTGCTGAGTTTTAAATCAAGATGGGTAGAAGTATTAATTTTCACTGCAACAATTGCAGAGCAACTCAGCCGTACTAAATAAAGACTTCATGTTCTCTTCCGTACGAACAGGGAAACAAGCACCCCCACCTTGCAAATACATGCAAGGTGGAAATATTCAGAAGACAATTAAACTTAAACAAGGAAGGGCGAACACTAAATAGATTGACTATTTTCAACATAAATATATACGAAACATTCAGAAGATAGTAAACTAGGCATATCTCAGCATCGAAAAGGGATTGAAAAGGAGAAAACTGCGAAGAACATCTATATTGTAAGGAAGAAGCGCCCCCACCTTACTCAAGAGCAAACCCTAAGAGAGAGAGAGAGAGAGAGAGAGAGAGAGAGAGAGAGAACCTGGTAAGGTGAGCGATGGAATTTTTGTCGACAGCAAGGGCGGACAGCGGAGGAATACCAGCGGCGGGATTTTTGTCGATAGCAAGGACGGGCAGCGGAGGAATACCAGCAAGGGTGGGCAGCGTAGGAATACCAGAAAGGGTGGGCAGCCGGCGGGATTTTTGTCGGCAGCAAGGGCGGACGGGATTTTTTGTCGAGTGAGGGGAAAAAAAGGAGCAATCGGGCGGGATTTTTGTTGACTGAGGGAAAAAAAAGGGATTTTTGTTGAAGAGACTTTAGGTATTAGAGACTTTAGGGAACTGTTTATATTTAGAGGTATTAAATATTATAAATCAATTATATATATCATGCTAAGTTTATGTTTTTGTTGAAGACATCTTGAGTGATTGCATTTTATTGGATGATTAAAAAAAATAAAGTAATTACCTTGACTTTTGTCAAGGTGTTCAACCGTCATTGGATGATTAAAAATATTTTTAAACATAAATAAATTTTGGAACGATTTTAGGTATTAGATTTAGGAACGATTTTTTTTATTGTTCCGATTTTAGATATATAGGAACGGCTTTAGGGTGTTTAACAAGGAACAGTTTTTTTGTATTCCCATGGTATACTGGCTAAGGAAACAGTCTCTAAAATCATTCCCATATATTAGCTACGGGAACGGGTTTTTTTGTGTTCCTATAGTATATTTGTTAAGGGAATGATTTCTAAAACTGTTCTTATAAGTAATATATGGGAACACATTTTTAACCGTTCCCAAAAGTGGCGTGGTCATAAAGCCAAAATGTAGTAGTGTCACGTGCGCATAGCCCGCAACTCGGCCTATCCGGCCACAATATCATTTCGTGCGCGGAGCGCACCACTCGGCCCATTAAGGCCCAATAGATATTGATTTTAAGAACCACCAAACCCTTAAGCTTGCTTGCTTCCCCGCATCTTACGGAGCGTTGGTTCGCTTTCGAACCTCAAACCCTCTATATTTAACTTCCAATATATTCACTCGAGGGCTGGGCCCTCATGTCATCACACAAAAACTTACTTATTACTGATATCAAACCAATGTTTCAAATATATGCAACGTATCAGGAAAGTCGTACCGAGTCCGCAACCCGGCTCGTTATGCACGCACATAATAATCCCAGCCCATTGTGAGTGTCTATTTCCTACTTGTACACATCTGTTCAGGTTATCAAAATATTTCCTATGTTTCTAAACTATAGTTTACAAGAAAATCGATATGTTACATCGATATATTATATATACCACATGCTCACAGCAATACAACAATATGTATCTCAGTCTATACATAACAAATTTCAACAATTCAGCAAGTAATATACATTTCCAGTACATACTATAACTATTTCAGTATACATCATATAATCTCAAAACATCATACAAAATTTCAGCATCATTAGCATAAGCTTTTCGGCATCAAACACTAAGAAAATTTCAGCATCTACTACTAAGAAAATTTCAGCATCAAACACCAAGGAAATTTCAACATCTATACATCTAAATTTCAGCATTATTAACTTGGTAATCTCAGCAATATATAATTTAAATCTATAGTATAATCATGCCTTAGGTCATCACGTTTAATGGCTCAAGTAAGCAAACATTCTAATTTAGATTAGTACAACAACAAGATGTGGAAACAGTGAATTAAAAATACACCTCACCTACTCAACCTGTACTTTATGAAACCTCACCCCAATGCCTTGTTCGGCCAGTCCTAGGTGTCCCTTAGGGCTGCCGCACAAGTCCCTTCCCCTTTCATCCAAGAATTAAATCTCATCCAAGGATTCACCAACATAGTTTAATCTATCAAATATTCAATGGAACAATAAAGTTTCCATCCCCCATCATGTCCACTATGGGCAGCGACTGCAAAGGAGAAAGAAATCCTACACATAGGATTTATGAATTCACAGCAAAGCATGACTTCAATCATCAGACACTCGATTCAATGAGTTAATCTCGAATTCAAGAACCAATTAAGAAAAATTTAGAATTTTTCCTCCTCAACTAGGGGTCGGCGGCCATTCAGAATTTAGAAGAGATTGGGGAGAAATCCACTCACTAGAAGGAAGAAGGACGGAAGGTAGACGAGAGCTTTGAGAAATCCGACATCCGATCTCTGATTTCCTTCGAATCCGACGTCCGATCTCTCCTCTCCTCCAAGATCACTCGTCGCCCTTCCCCAAGTGCGTCTCGGGTTCCATGCGACTGTAGCAGTCGTACGGCGCCCCACTTTTTATTTTTATTTTATTTTTTATTTGCTGAAATTATAATTCTGCTTCTAACTTAAGTGGTTCACTAAACCTTCTTTATCTCACCCGATCCACATCCGAATCCAGATCTGATTGAACTGTTGGATTCCACTCGGAGTCCTCTTTAAATCCGTGACGCATAAAATATTTTACCATTTAATTTTTATAATTAAAAAAAATTCTAGAATATTCGGGTCTCACCTCAAGCTAAGCGTCAATGCTCAAGCCTGCACGCACCATCTCGCATCACATGCAACCCGCTGAAATTAATACACATAAAATATTTTAGCGGGTATTACAGACAGTCTTGTCGGCGACAACACACCTCATGTCAAAATTCCTCTTCCTCCTCTTCTGATATGTCTGATCATGCAAAATGCAATCCAGGTCAGCAGGCGAACAGGTCAACCATCGGTAACATTGATGAGTAGTTCTTGGATTCTGGGTGTTCCTATCACATGGGGAGGTTGCCTCTTCTTGGGTCTTTAAACCACCCCCTCCCTCCCTTTCCCATGTATCTTAAGTTTTGGCATGGAATTGGGAGCGTTGTGAATCTTCATGTCTACGACTCTTGCTCCCAAGATCCTTGTCGATGATATCGTGTAATACACGTGCTTGTATTTTTTAATTCAGGCTAAGACTTGGTTCGAACATCGGAGAGAGTCGAAGAGATTGCCGAGACTACGGTCTAAGGTACGACTTATGCGCTTGTCTAATTGAAATTTTGAGCCAATTTTGAGCTATTGAGACGAGTAGGGTGTCACGAGTCAATCGATGCGATCTGACTGAATTTTGGACTTGTTTGGGTGGAAACTCTAGTGTAGGGGCAAATTGGTCATTTGATACTTAATTAACCCTTTGATATTATAAAATGTTGATTTTTAGAAAATGGGGACAAAACCTGGACTTGCGCACACATCTTAAGGAGAGAGCGCACACAAGCCAAGGAGGAGATGAGGTGGTCGGCGATCGAAGGCTTTCCGACACGAGAGGTGTGCGCCAATGCCTTTTCCTAAGGGAAGGGTAGAAGCTTTATTTGAGGTGAGTAGCCCTAACATTCTAGGGATTTACCCACCTTTAGGACAGCCCCATGTTTATTGTGAATTTGGTTCGAAATCTTGATTTCTTCCTGTGTTTTCTTTGGATTCTTGTTGTTTCTTCATGGTGATTTAAATGGTGGAGGCGCGGATGATGTAGGCTGCCCTAGGAGGTCTAGGGCCGAACCCTTGAACCCTAGTTGTAGGGTATCTTGGGATGTTTGCTAAAGTATAGGTTGAGGAGAATTGATTTACTTAGGATGACGATTTTTGAGGTGTTGGTTGGTTGAGTTTTGTGGGAGAAGTCCTTTAGGACCCCTTTAGGTGAGTGCCCCTAATCTTAGAGGGCAAGTCCCTTGTTATGTGGTCCTCATGGGCAAGAGGTTAGGCAATGATTTGAAGGATCATACTATACTATAAGGAAGTCCCATAATGCATAGTGAGGTGTGGCCTAAACTTGCTCACCAAGTGTTTGGTGAAATGCCACCCCCACATATTTATGACCTATTCCTAATGATTGGCTTTTAAATCTTGGTATCTACATGGGCCATGTGTAGGGGAACTAAGTATGGTTGTTATGGCCGAGTTAAGGGCCAAAAATCCTACCTTTAAGTGGTCATAAGGAGGGGGCCTATGAGAATAGAAAATTGTTCAAAAATTTATAAATTTAGTTTGAAGGTTACTCAAAATTGTCCAGTTCTACACATAGTAAAATTTGTGATAAGTTGGAAGTTTAACACAATATTCAGATAATGAATCATTGTCCTAAGGCAATGAAACTTCGGGAGAACCTTATAGGGTATGAGGTCTAGCGAACGAATCTAGTTTGAGGGGAAAATGATAAGAAATGACTTAGTTATGAATTTTGCAAGATGGCTAGTCAAACAGAAAAATCTGCTCGTGAATGCAAAAATTCTAGTGAATGCAGAAATACTGGGATGACATGTTCGTCACGCTGATTCGTGACTGATCTGTTGTTTAAATTGTCTGAAACTTTGGGGTTAGTTGGTATGATATACAAGCGTGATCATTTGGTGAGTTGCGTAGCCATTTCACTCAACAACTCTGATATAAACTACTGTTATGAGCATGACAAGAAGATTTACTTGAGGGCGTAAGCTCAACAAGAAGATTTCCCTAGTCGTAGTTAGAGAGTCATGGAGTCTTGTTTCTTTTATTTTGCATCTGGTTATTTATGTACTATTGGTAGTCTCTTGTGAGACATTTGCATTTGTGTCGTGAATTGGTGTCGTTATGTTGGAGTATTAACCTTTGAAATCATATTTATATATATGCATTTCAATTGTGTTCTTGTCATATGTCTCTTTATTGTGAGGCTTCCGAGTACGCGAGCGTATTCCCAGCAGATCACGCTACCCCGAGTTTGGGGCGTGACATATCATCGTTTCATTCATCATCTTGATTGTAATGTTCAAAATTTTAATAATAATATTTTATTCTTGAGCGGAGGACTGTAGGCCCGAGTTAGCGCGGATTGGCAAAAAGCTTCAAAATTAGACCCAAGTAAGTATTTAATGTAGAAAAAATTAAGAAAAAAATTATTTGTTATGTCTATGTGATTTAGCATGCTAGGATGATAGAGGGTCTTGAGACGAATTTAGCGGTTCAATCGAAACTCGAATCGGAGTTAGAACGGGTTAGATAAGAGCTATTTAAGTCGGCTAACTTAAATAGGGGTATTTTGGTCATTTGGACCCAACCAAGGTCTATAAATTAGAGCCTGGGGTGTGCGGCCAAGGGTTTTAGCCACACGCCACCCGAGGCAAGGGAGAGAGGAGAGAGAGGGCACCGTCGAGGCCGGAATTCCACGAGTTCGTCGGCGTCGATTGAAGGAAGATCCTAAGCGTCTTCTTCCCTTCCGTTTTCTCCAAAGAGGTGAGTGGATAGCCCTTTTCCCCCATTCTTTCATTCATGCCACTGCCCTTATGGCATGGGGTTTTCATCAATTTTTGACGCGTCTTTCTCGTATCGAATTGGAAATCTCATATTGGTTGTTTTCGTGGTTAAATCGTGTCATTTCATCATTGTCCTTTTCGTGTAGGGTAACATCAATTTTAGGATGATAATTCACGTAGATATTCTATCGATTTGTAGATATGGAATTTTCTTGTGATTTCTTGGAGTTTTGAAGTGTTCGTGCTACTTTAATTTCGGATCTGATTTCTCGTTGCCGGATCTTGTGTTTTTCGTCGAATTTTTTGGCAGACTGCTCGCAGTCCAAGCCGTCAGCGAGGAGATGATCACAATACATGATCGGATATGTTGTTTCATGGTTGTATCGTGTCGTTTCGGTGTCATTTCGGCGTCATTTCATGTCGTCTTCTTCATGCTCGGACTCACCGCCGTCGGGTATAGTCTCGGTTGGCATTGCTCTGGACGGCTCCGCCAGGACGTGGTGTTGCACGTGGTTGTGTCCCAGCCGACACCAACTACGTCGACCAGTGGTGCCTGACGAGGCGCCACTGCCTCGCGTGCAAGGCAAGCAGCCGACTCGGGCTACTGTCTGTAGGCCTCCGTGGTCGCCAATGAAGGGAATAGTGCCCTTGAGCCAATCACATGTCGATGTATTTAGGGCTATTAAAGGGTAATCAACTTAATAAGGCAATATTTTCATCATATGCTGCATCTTTATTCATAAAGATTATGATGAACCCCATGAACCCAGGTAAATGATTCTGAAGCCATGATGAGTTCATGCTAGTGAGACTTGGAATCCAGATGCTCGTGTTCTAAATGTTCCTAGTCGTAGGATCACCAATTGGGGGATCGGTGATTCTGGATAGACTAATGCACTTGGTACATGCCCTATACAATAAGGGGTAGCTGATCTCACGGTTACCTATGAGTCATCATTAATGTACAAGTGCAGGTGCTCATTAGAGAATGAGTTCACTGAACGGACCTGCACGAGGAATACAAAATAGAATTCTTACATGAGTGTCAATAGGATGTTCCTCGGGTGATAGTAGGTGCAAACAGTCCTTGGAACTGAGGTTAGGGTTGTCCATTCGGTTCAAACTGAATCGATTTAGACCAAACCGAATTTCTTTTCCTTACTCAAATTTCAACCCGAACTCGAACCGAATAGTTTCTAAACCGATTTAACCCGAATCAAAATTGTTCCGTTCGGTTCAATTTTAAACCAAAAAAAACCAAATTTTAGTACATTCAACAGAGCAAATTCTTTATGACCAAAAATTTACAAATGCATTAGTAGTGATCTTATAAAATCAGCAAAACAAAATTACAAATCATATGAAATGAAACAATCAGCTTTGGGTGTTCTCAGAAAAAACAAGTCATCCATGCATGACAAGTACTCATTATTGAACATGGCAACATTTGGCAACCAACAAATTATTTTCCGGTGAAATATTGGGTGGAACATATTTCACAACTTGTGCTTCCATACCATGGTCTCTCAGCAACAATAATCTTCCTAAGTCAATAATCTCCTTGCACATGAATCCCAGAAGAGCCCTATTAAGTGCTGGCATTCTTTGTATAACATCATTAACATCACTACCCTCAAAGTTCAATTCTTTATCATTACATCACACCAAAAGCAAAAAAGAGAACATGAATCAGATAACAAAAACACAATTAACACATGGAAAGCAGAGAAGACAATTATCATGTAATCAAGCCCTTTCAACAACTTCACTTCTTATAAGTTCAAATCTGCTACTGCAAAGCAGAGAAAAGAAAGTTAGATAATATGGAAAGTAGCAACTAGCAATCATTATCTCTACCAAAGTACCAAATACCAATACTTATTGCAAACATTACCAACCATTATCAACCACTAAATTAAAAATTGAACCTAAAAAATAAAAACTAACATTATAAAGTATTGAAAACATTATATCAAGTATCAACCACTAAGTCACTAATCAAGTCCAAGACACTTAGACACCAACATTATAATTTATAAAGTAGCAAAACATTATCAACCAACAAACCAAATAAAATTCAACAAAACAAAACCATCATTGCTCCTTGCTAAGAAGACGACCGGATCAATTAAGAATGTCGATGATAGGCAGTGCAAAATCGATCTTCGCAAACTCTACAATAAAATAAGAAATCATCAATACGGTATAAACAATAAAACAACCACTACTAGAAACTTTGTCTTCAGCAATGGCTATCAGCGACGGCCGCTCAAGCCGTTGCTATTTGCAACGGCATTCTTACGGCCGCTCGAGCCGTTGCAGAAAACTGTATCTGCAACGGTGTTCTAACGGAAAACCGAGCCGTTGCTGATTATTTTAATTATCAGCAACGGCTTTCGGACGAAAAGGCGAGCCGTTGCTGATTTTTTAATATTCAGCAACGGCTTGCTAACGGATAAGTGAGCCGTTGCTGATAATAACTTATCAGCAACGGCGTTCTAACGGGCGAGTGAGCCGTTGCTGATAAGTTTATATAGGGCACGCTCTCGTGCCCGACTCTTCTTCCTCCCGCTGCTCGCTGCTGCCGCCGTCGCTCCTGCCGACGCCACTCGCCGCCGCTGCCGCTGCTGCCGACGCCGACGACGCCGACCGCTGCTGCCGACTTGTTCAGGTAAGTCTCTTCCCTGCTGCCGTCTCTTCCCTGCGGCCGGCGGAAATCACCCGACCGAAACCCTATTTCTAGGGTTTCGGCCGGCGGCGGTCGGCCGATGGCCGCCGCCGGACCTTCTGCAGTGGTCGGACAGTGTGTCCGGCCACTGTACGCCGGCGCCGGAGGGTGGACTCCGGCGCCGGAATTTATAATATATATATATAGTTTATATTATTTTATATTTGTTAATTAATTATTTAATAATTGTTAATTAATTGTTTAGATTAATTGTTTAATTTGTTAGATTAATTTCGGACGCGCGCCGGAATCGTCCACTTCGGACGCGCGCCGGTATCGTCCACTTCGGACGCGCGCCGGTATCGTACAATTCGGACTCGCGCCGGAATCGTCCACTTCGGACGCGCGCCGGAATCGTCCAATTCGGACTCGCGCCGGAATCGTCCACTTCGGACTCGCGCCGGAATCGTCCACTTCGGACGCGCGCCGAAATCGTCCAATATGGACTCGAACTGCCTCGAAACATTTAGAAAATAATCATCCTCCGACGAGTTGATATGTTTCACGTACGCATCGACGATCGGATATGATTTAGCAAAACCTTAGATCCGTTCGGGAATTATATGTTCGTGTAAAAGAAGTAGATGATCTTTTATACGACGTACAATTCTTGAATTGTCCCTGATTGGACAATTTGGGAATATAGTTATTTGTACTGCACTTACGTTTTTATTTTAACTGTTAACTAATTATTCTAAATTTCAGCAACATCTCTCTTGTTCTCCGATACGCGCCCAGATGATATGCGTATTCGGAGAACTGTAGGGAGATGCTGTCGAAATTTAGAATAATTAGTTAACAGTTAAAATAAAAATGTAAGTGCAGTACGAATAACATAAATCCCGAATGGAATAGGACAATCTCACCTAAAGACATTAACCAAAGAAATTGTCATTGATTGACAGAATCATGTCGGCTGATCGAAGTTGGATGTACCGACGTCTTGATCGTGGAGCTTTAACGAATGAGTTTCGATTAGGCGTAACGTACTTCCTAAATTTCGCCTATTCGAATCGGAATTTCGTTAGCATGGGTGATCAAATCCGATGTCCGTGCCGCATTTGTTCAAATGAACGATTTTTGGATCGGGAGACTGTCACTCTGCATCTATATACCAAAGGATTTGCACCGAGATATTTTCTATGGACTTGTCACGGGGAGTCACGCGAAGTCGGGACGTCGAGCAATCCTGTCGTTCAGACATATGGTGAATCTTCCTCTGCTGGTGCTTCTTCATCCGGTCAATGTAATCCCTATAGAACTATGATACTTGATAGTCTTGGGGGTCAATTCCGCCTGAATGATAATGTTGATCGGCCAGTTCTTCAGACATCAGTCCCACCAGATACTACAGCGGTTGATATCACAGAAGTAGGGGCTGCGGTAGAGATTGAATTACCGAATAAAGAAGCTGCAGAATTTTACGAGATGTTGAAAGCTGCCGATGAACCTTTGTATGAGAATTGTCCTAAATACACTAGGTTTTCAGCAATGACACAGCTCTTAAGCATCAAGGCCGATTGTAATATCAGCGGAGTTGCGTATGATCGGATTGCTGGATTGATTAATGGAATGCTGCCTACTGATAACAAGTTTGAGCCTACTTTTTATAAGACTAAAAAGCTAATGAGAAAATTGGGGCTTGGGTACGAAAAAATACACGCGTGCCAAAATAACTGCATTTTATATTATAAAGAAAATGTGCAGTTGGATAAATGCCCTGTATGTCAACACCCTCGTTACAAGGAGAAGAAATCGGTCCGACAGAAAAATATCCCGTTTAAGGTGCTTCGGTATTTTCCACTAACACCGAGGCTTCAAAGGTTATTCATGTCGGAAAAGACAGCCCCCTACATGAGTTGGCATGCAAGAAGTCGTGATGATACAGTAATGACTCATCCATCTGACAGTGAAGCATGGAAACATTTGGATACATGTTATCCTTCATTTGCTAGGGATACTAGAAATATCATATTGGGATTGTGCACAGATGGTTTTAATCCGTTTGGACATTCTGCAACTCCTTATTCAGTTTGGCCAGTGCTGCTGACAGTTTATAATTTGCCACCGTCAATGTGCATGAAAGATGAATTTATTTATCTTTCGATGATTATTCCGGGTCCTAAGGGTCCGCGAAAAGAAATTGACATATTTCTCAGACCCTTGATAGATGAATTGAAAACATTGTGGACTGAGGGAGCTGTCACTTATGATTGTCATCGGAAGCAAAACTTCAATTTAAAGGCCGCGGTCTTGTGGACAATCAATGATTTCCCCGCGTACGGCATATTGTCGGGTTGGAGCACTCACGGCCGGTGAGAACGAGGAATAATTGTAAAGTATATATTTTATTAAATATATCTCTACTATTTATACAATAATCTGATTATATGTATGTTCGACAGATATGTCTGGTCGTGGTTATCGACGCAGGAGAGCTTCGGAGTCTCCGATCGGTGAGACTCCAGCACTTACTCATGCTGCTGATCCTCCTGTTGCTGATCCTCATGAGGATGATACTGCTGAGGCTAGTACATCCAGACGCAGGCGGCCACGCGGGCCGAACAGGTGGCAGCCTCCACCAGCCACAGAGTCACGTAGATTGATTAGCGTGATTGGGGAGCGGTAATATATCATGAATTATGAATCATTACAAATTCATTATATCATAATATAATATTAAAATTTATTTTTGTTGTGCAGGTTCGAGCAAGAAGAAGTGCCGAGGAGCATTTCTTCTACTATTCGACGATACATGCACGGGGCATGGCCTACGTGGTCTCATGTGCCTAGCGAGCACGTCAACATGTTATGGCGCGAGTTTGAGGCACGTATTATTTTTTTTTTTACATGCATGATGATATATTAATATTGGTACTGATATTATTATTTTGCAGGCTCGCTATACATGGGCCGAGGACCAGAGGCCCTTCATTTACGCTGCCTGGGAGTCTATTTCCCGGGCAAGGTACAACGGGCAGCTGGGGCAGGCTCGGTCCCAAGCGATGGCCCGAGCTGGGACCACTAACATCGCGGAGACTCGGGGATACGGCCCCGGTTGGATTACTCCGGATATATGGGACCAGCTCGTGGGGATATGGTCGACGGATCGATGGCAGGAGGTTTCTCGGAATGCGGCTAGAAATCGCATGTCGGGGGGAGCAGCGCGTCACACCGGCGGCTCTGTTGCATTTGCAGTGCACGTCAACCGTATGGTAAGTATATCGTTTAATTATATATTTTATTTGTTATTATGTGTACTAATTAATGTATTTGTTTTGTAAATGTAGACGACGGTGTCGGATGACGGGAGTGTCCAGCGACCCTCCCCGATGGCGGTGTTTGAGCGGACTCACCGTCGAGCACATGGGACGGGGGAGTACATCCACAACCGCGCTGCATACATTATGGTAATTAATATTTGTTTAAGTTATTCATTATATATTTATAATTTAAGTTTTATGATAAATATTAAACAAAAAATCAAACTCGAGTAGGAGACCTACAGCCAGACGGTGGTGCAGCGCAGGGGTACCCCCGAGGACTTTGACGCAGCATCGTGGGTCGAGGCCGCAGGTGGCTGGGACCATGGCCGCGTATATGGCTTCGCAGATAGTGGTCATGCGTGAGCCGTGCTAGGGCCACTTGGGGCACCGACCCCTCCGGTCGTTGGTGAGCGGCCGTCCACCTCTAGATCCAGTTATGATCATAGTAGCAGAATAAGGACTCTAGAGGAGACGGTCGCGCGTCAGAGTCAGATGATGGAGGAGATGCATGCTATGCTACGCAACATGTCAGGTCATCCCGCAGCAGGCATCTCTTCGGCATCATCTAATCCATCGTCCTCGAGTCAGTCCACGCCGGTGTACACTCAAGCACTCCAGACCCCGCCATATGATCCAGACCATCCTCCATCGTCATCGTGAGATTTTTTGTTTGGATATTGAACTTGTTACTGAGATATTGAATTTGTTTAACTTATTTTGTTTGGATATTGATACTTCAATTTTGCATTTGAATTGTTTTTATACTATCGTGGATAATTATCAATATAAATATAATTGTTTTGATGTATATCTTGGTGTGTTTGTGATGTGAATGAATGTGTGTATGAGAGTATGGGTGTGTGAGTTATGTATCAGATAATGTATCAATGTATCAATGAAAATTAGAAATTTTAAATGTTTCTGTCCCCAGGTCCACATCATCAGCAACGACTTTCCCACGGCCATCCGTGGGAAAGCCGTTGCTAAAAGTGTATCGAAAGTCGTTGCTGATGACCTACAGCAACGGCTTAGCGACGATCTTTTACTAACGGCGTTGCTACGGACTCAGCGGCCGTTGCTATTAATGTTATCAGCAACGGCTTCGGGTCCGTGGCAAAACCATTGCTGATAATATTTTTAGCGACGGCCCGTGCGGCCGTTGCTGATAATGTTTTGAGCGACGGCCCGAGCGGCCGTTGCTGATCCGTTGCTAAGTCATCAGCAACGCGACTTTCTGTCACGGCTCTTTTGCAACGGCTCGGCCGTTGCTGATTCTCTTCAGCAACGGTTCAGCAACGGCATCAGCCGTTGCTGATGCCCATTTTTCTAGTAGTGAACTAAACAAGTCCAATATAATTAAAATGTAAAAGAACTTATTAATCTAAAATGTACCTTCTTGTAATTTTTCAACCTCTTCCAAATCGTCCATAATTTGCTTTTCTTTTCTGAGTCAAATCCAATCTTGAAGACAAATAAGTCCTTCCACCATAGAAGGAGCCAATGAACTCCGAAACTCATCGAGAACTCGACCTCCTGTGCTAAAAGTAGATTCAGATACCACGGGGGAGATAAGAATTGCAAGTATCTCTCGTGACATCGAAGCTAGAATAGGATATCTCCCACTATTGACACTCCACCATTTTAGAACATCACATCATCAGCTTCAGGATCCTCATCCCAATATCGGTCTAACTCTGTCTTGCTTTCAACACCAAGTATTTGCTTCTTATGCTTATATTTTTCAATTGTTCTTCTTGTTCCAAAAGTGACATCCACAACCGATGCTCGTGGTAGACTTGGTGGTTGCATGCTAGAAGCATGAAAACTAGAAGAGCCTGAAATCTCAGAAGGAATCCTTCTTAATTGCCCATTATTAAACCTATGAGAATATTCATTGAAAAGTTCAAAAAACTTATCCTTCATCTTCCTCGAAATAATTTTAGTCTTCTCCTCCCCAAACATCTCTTCAAGTGCAAACTCGGCCAAACCAAACTTACATCGAGGATCAAGGATCATGGCAAAAAATATCAAGAAGTTCAATTTATCTGAATTTCCCCAATACATATCCCATTTATATTTCATCTTCATTGTCATCTCCCGAAACTCAGGATAGGGAGATCGATCGGACACTCATTCATTTAGAAGAGCTACAATCTCGCTAATGTCATGAAAATAGACATTAGAAGTGGCAGATATCGTTCCAGATACAGTCAAAGTGACTCGATAAAATATTTGAAGCATCTAAACCAAACCCTTTAGAATTACCCAATCAAAATCCATAGGCCACCCCCTACCGTCCCTCTCGAGAAGATCCCTTTCAAAATAAGGATCCTCTTCGTGATACCTCTCAAAGGCCCTTTCGAACCTCAAAGCAACCTCCAACATTTGATAGGTTGAATTCCACCTCGTGGGGGCATCGAGCCGCAAAAGAGCTTTACTTTCAATTTTCTATTTCTCGACACATGTCTTAAATCTCTGAAGCCTAGCTGGTGATTGCCGAATGTATCTGATGGCCTCCCAAACATGAGTGAGCGACATATTAGATAACTTCAAACTATCCTGAACTACCAAATTCATGCAATGAGCAAATCATCGCATATGCAAGAACTCACCATTCATGACACATCCATCAAGCCAATTTTTCATTTTCTTCTTCAAAAAAACAATAGCAGTGTCATTTGAGCTTGCATTATCAACCGTTATAGTCATGACTCTATCAATTCCCCAATCATTCAAACACTTTCTCAATTGTCTTTCCAATATTCTCACCTCTATGGCTACTAATTGGACAGAAGTTCAGAATTTTCTTTTGCACCTTCCACTTCTGATCAATAAAATGAGCTGTGATGCACATATAATTGATTCTTTGAATAGAAGTCTACGTAGCTGTAGTTAGACAAACACGTTGACACTCCAGCTACAATAACTTCTTCATACTCAGCCTCTCCGCCACATACAGCTCATAACAATCTCTACTCACTGTTTGCCTAGAAGAAATTTGAAACCTAGGCATTCCAATAGCACAGAAATCCCTAAATCCTTCACCATCAAAACATGAAAAGGGATATTCATCCTTAACAATCATCCGTGCAAGTGATTTTCTAGTTGCAGCTTGACCAAACCTCCATGTGCTCATTATGTTCGACCCAGGATCTGATTCAGACAAGTTCGGTGTATAACCAATTTCTATTTGCTTCTTCTGTTGCTTTTCCTTATTAGGAGGATATTCAAAGCATTTTTCTAGGTGTGCCTTAAGTATACTAGTACTGCATTGCTTCGTGTCGCAAGCATACTCTTGCTCACAATAGTTACACTTACACTTCAACTTTCCCTCCTTATTGCTAAATTTCGTGTAGTGATTCCACACATCAACTCGTGATTTCATAGCTTTTCTCTTCTTTGGTGGTGGTCCTAAACCCGAACCTGAACTCTCAATGAGATTATTAGAGTTCTCGAGGACCTCGACACTAATATCAACATTAGGGGATATTTCTTCTGTCATCTATGCAAAATAAAGTTACATAATAATCATAGTAATTGCAATGAACACATAAAGGAAAACTTTAATTTATATCAACATTATATATAATATTAAGTTCATCTAGGCAAGTTATGAGAAAATGCATGATACTAAATTGAAAAACAGTTCTATACCTCTAAGAAAAATAATAGTTTAAGGTATAGCTTATTTCTTTAAGGTATAGACAATTAAATAGCAGTTCTATACTTCAAATAACAGTAAAAGCAAATACTAGAGTTACGCTAAATGCTATCATTAAGGTATAGCTTATTTCTAATTGCTAAAACAGAATCACCTCACTGGAATAGTTCTCTAAATCCTCTTTGTTCTTCTGTAACTAGAATCTAGTTTTTTTAGCTAATGTAGTTTGATTTCCTCCTATTTAGGCCACATTAAGTCTAGGTTTTAAGTAAAACTACAATATCGTATGATTATTAAGGAAAATAATCATATGACAGTAAATTTAGATTGCATGTGCTTATGTTCAGATAAATTTTCAGATTGCATATGACTATAAATTTATCTAAAAATAAGTATGCTAATACCAACAAAAGAGAAAAGGAAGGGACACAAAATATTTCATATATGATATATGGATCAGGGTGGCAGTTGATATACTTCGTTTTTGGAGAAATTTCGGAGATCTTTAGGTGAAACAATCACAAAACACAGATCTGATGCTGCAATATGAGAGTGCATCATTTCAGAAGCACCACAAACACGATGGAAGGGGGAAATGTGCCCCATTCTTCCTATTTCCAAAGAATCAACAGGGAATCAATAGTGAATTGATGGAAGGTGGATTCGACAGAGACTTACGAGTTAGGAGATTGACTGAGACACTGGGCCGCCGACCGGAGTGGAGGGTCGGGACTCAAGAAGGCACCGGAGAGGGAGATCGACAAAAATGACCTAGGCGGCGGTGTGTCGATTGTCGAGTGTCGAGGGTCGGGAGTCGGGAGTTGGATCCGATAGAGACTTACGAGTCGGGAGATCGACTGAGATGCTAGGCCACCGGCCGGAGTGGAGGAAGGCGTCGGAGTGGAGTCGGGACTCGAGAAGGCGCCATAGAGGGAGATCGATGAAGATGACCTAGGCGGCGGCGTGTCGACTATCGTGTGTCGAGGGTCGGGAGTCGGGAGAGACGAGTAGGGCGGGCAGTGTTGATTGTCGAGTAGTGAAAAATTATTACCCAATACCTTACCTTACCTTTACCTAGGTTAAAAAATAAAAATAAAAAAAAATATTTTTTTAATTAGTTCAATTTTTGGTTCGGGTCGGTTCCTGAATTTCGAGAACCGAATCCGAACCGAAACCAAGAATTCGGGTTCGGTTCGGGTCCCGAACCGAACCGGCAATCGATAAAACCAAACTGAATCAAAAAATTTGGTTCATTTTTTTGGTTCGATTCGGTGTAACCCGATTTTTGGACAGCCCTACCTGAGGTTGTCATGGTTACCTTGTGAGTGATGACCCATTGCTTTGGTTCTATCCCTACGTGGCCCTCGGCATCATGTGCCGGGTATTACTGAGCATGGGGAAGCATTCATGGAGGTAGGTGAGCGACCAACATGGAATCGGTTACTCCTAGTGAGAGAAGATAATATCCTATGTGTCCCTGTAAGTGCCGACTCGAAAATATCTGGCCATAGTAGATATGAAAGTCAGGAAGATGTTTTTGACGTTTCATTATTAAGATGACATCTTGGCGAGTAGAATACATATGAATCGGTATTAGCGTTTGACACTTCTTCTGTACCCTAGCCAACTTCGGGACATTGTAACTGATGGATTTAGTTGCACGGTAACTAATCACCGAAGGGCGTTCGATCCCTGTATATTGAACCTCACACTATCCGGGTAGTCATGATACGTTGCTAGACGTTAATCTTGACTTCTGAGTTGAATCTCTCACGACCATACTGAAGGGGTTTAGTGGTGGCTCGTAAGATTCGAATAGAAGTCATTTTATGGGATCCTACTCTCCGTTATGCATAACTCACTACTGGCTTAGTGTGGGGCCCAATGGGTCACACACGACAGGCTAACCTCGTAACAAACCATATGAGATAAAGTCCGAATGCGACACTATATGTCTACTAGCATGGACATGCTGCAACACGATCATGGATCTCGTTTACGAACATGATAGGAAAAATATTTTCCTATAGAAACGAATACGCGAGGAAGGACTTTCACAGTAACCTTAATTTGTAGGGCATCCCTAAATTGTAGGGATTGACACATGATAAATCCTAATCAATAAGAATTTAATTTATAGAGATAAATTAAAGTTTATATTTAGTTGGATTTAATTAATTTCGAATTAATTATAAATCCATTAAATATAAATTATTATTTTGGAAGGCAAACACCGAAAGTTTGAATTCTGATGGGAGGATTTAAAAAGGGGGGCGGGTCTACCATGGGTGGCCACCTACTCCCCTTATAAATAGATGGTCTAACCTCCTTCGAGGGGGTTAAGAAAATTGGTTGAAGATCTTGGAAAAGAGCAAGAGCTTGGATTCTTGAGAAGTTTCTTGAAGAGAAAGACTCCAAAGAGCTCCTCTTGATCTCCATAGGTGACCGACCATCTTGTTTTTTCTTCCCGGGTTTGTGAAGCCAAATTAAAGGTCTCTTCCTCTTGGGTGTGTCAACTCCTTCATCTTCTTAGAGGAGTCATGAAGGACAGCAAGGCATTCCTTCATCTTCCTTCTTGTTCTGCGGTTTTCTCATCCCCTCTTCCTTCCTTTTGGTGCTCGATTCTTGGTGGAATGGTTGATTTCACCTTGGTGCATTTTGGGATTGAGATTGCCTCTTCGTTGAGCCACAACGAGTCATGGGGTTCGCTACCCCTTGGTTGCAAGGCGCCTGGTGTGGACCTTCCTTGGAGGACGTGTGTGTGTGCGTCTTGAAACGGGAATAGGAGCAGCCATACCATCCGCGGTATAAGGTATATCTTCTTCTTCTACTCGTTGATTGAATTCCTTAAAGATTGCTAAAGTAGATCGTTGATTTCGGGATAGTTTGTATTTTTTAAATTGTTTTTTTGATGCACTTTCGATTCTTATCCCAACTGCCGGTCGACAGCGGTGTCGTCCTGATCTTGCCACTTGGTTTAGGCGCAGGCGCATGCAGCGGCTGTGGGAGGGAGGCGGTCGGTATAGGAGCTTGGGAACCCTAGTTTAGGGTGAAAGAGTTGAAGGGTTGAGATTTCCTTATGTTTAGATGAAAGGTTGAGGTTGCATCATTGTTTAGATGAAGGGCTGAGATTTCGTCATTGTTAGACGAATGGTTGATATTGCACAATTGTTTTATTCTTTGAGTTGTATCACTGTTACATTCATTTGTCGCAGTGATTTATTAGATAGAATTTAAGGTATTTCTATTATTATTCTAAATATTATTTTCAGGCTTTAAAGTTATAAAAAAATGTTTATATTTTATATGAATCTTCACCTAATCGACGTTATGGATTTATTGGCGAGGTCTATTTCACCATCAGACTTTCGGATTTTGAAAGCAGTGGGCAGTCGATGCCTCGTTTTGTATGCCGAGTTAAAAAATCATGTTTTATATGTTTTATATATTTTATATGTTTTTATGGTTCCAATCTGAGTTGGTTAGTTATTTTAATAGTTGATAAGGTGAATCTCATCCTAGATCAGTGTTACCTTATGTCGAAATATTATCTTGTTGTTCTATTCCATTAATTTTACTATTGAAGTTTGTTTTGCTTCATCTTCATGATATACTTGCTTCTTTGTCATGCCCAGTCTTAGGGTCACGTGACCGGCCAGGGTATACGTGTCTATACCCCGCAGTCTATCCCATGCACATGCCAACTTAAAAGAAACATTGTAACAACAATAGATGAAATTGAGAACCCAAATAAGTTTTCATTTTAAGAAAAGAAGTCCAACAAGCCAAATAAAGTTTCGGAAATAAATAACTAAAAGATTTACAGTTTTTCATAAAAAAAACTTAATCTCAAACGAATAAACTGAATGTCCCCAAATGACTACAACTCTAGAATACTAAACACCAAGTGCATGATCTACCACTAACAAGACTCGACTACGATCCCTAAACTCGGGCTGCTATGAGATCAATGGTATTCCTCTGCCCTCCAACCATGCATGCCAAGTGCTCTAGCCTACCTCACTGGTCAGCATCTGCAAAAAAATATAGAAAAGAAACGACGGTGAGTCCAAAAGAACTCAGTGAACGGTTCTAGCAACCCCCACCACAAAAACAATCATAGAGATATAACATATATACATAAATACACTTGTCTCATATAAGGAGAATGCAACATTTGTGGTATGGCTAACTAACAGCCATTTGACCGACCCATGCCCAAAGGCAAGCCTATTCACATAACAGTGAATCTACAACAGGCTTATCTGCCTACCCATGTCGTAAGGCATACAAGTCACTCACAAGGGTTATGATGCCATAGCACAAGATCATGAGTCGGGTAATTCTTCTCGTGGACCTTCAACTAACATAAGGCATAAGCTATCATCCTGTCATTCTGCATTAAAACGCAACTAAAGTCGATCCGAGAGGCATCGCAATAAACAACAAACCCTCCCGAGCCTGATGGTACAACTAGAACCAGTGTTGACATCAAACAATCCTTGAGCTTTTGAAAGCTCTCCTCGCACTCACTGTCCCAGATGAACATGACTTTCTTCTAAGTCAGGTGGGTCAATGGCGCCGCAATCCTGGAGAAGTTCTTAACGAATTTCCTGTAATAACCTGCAAATCACAAGAAGCTGTGAATTTTTGTGACATTGGCCGACCGCTTCTAATTCTGAACTGCATCTATCTTTTCAGGGTCCACTTTACCCCTTCCATCGACACCACGTGGCCAAGGAACCCTACACTCTCCAACCAAAACTCGTACTTGGAAAATTTAGCATATAACCTGTGCTCCCTAAGAGTCTTCAGAACCATCCTCAAATGCTCAGCATGCTTCTCCCTGCTCATGGAGTATATCAGAATGTCATCAATGAATACAATCACGAACCTATTCAGGTATTCCCTGAACACCCGATTCATCAGGTCCATAAATGATGTTGGTGCATTTGTTAGCCCAAAAGACATATTCAGGAACTCAAAATGGTCATACCTTGACCTGAAGGCGGTCTTAGGAATGTCACTATCCCGGATCCTCACTGGTGGTACCCTGACTGCAGGTCAATCCTAGAAAACCACTGAGCCCCCTGAAGCTGATCAAACAAGTCATCAATCCTGGGCAACGGGTAACGATTCTTCACTGTCACCCTGTTAAGTTATCGGTAATCAATGCACATTCGCAATGACCCATCCTTCTTTTTAACGAAGAGCACTGGAGCACCCCAAGGAGAAATACTTGGGCGTATGAAACCCAAATCAAGAAGTTCTTGCAATTGAGATTTTAACTCTCTCAACTCAGTTAGTGTCATCCAATAAGGTGGAATGGAGATCGGCTTTACCCAAGCTGCAAGTCAATACAGAACTCGATCTCCCTCTCTGGGGCAAACCTGGTAACTCTTTAGGGAAAACATCGAAGAACCCACACACCACTGGCATCC
Source organism: Canna indica (assembly GCA_034359265.1). Taxonomy (NCBI): domain Eukaryota; kingdom Viridiplantae; phylum Streptophyta; class Magnoliopsida; order Zingiberales; family Cannaceae; genus Canna; species Canna indica. Next base: position 23,554,039 of record CP136892.1, read on the forward strand.
CCTCACCGCACCTCCGCTTCCTTCTACCACAGACACAAAGGCCAAGAAGGACTGACAACTGCCTAGAAGTAGCTTCCGGACCTTGAGAGCTGAAATGGCCACCAACGAGTCTCCCCTTCCCTCACCCTGGAAGGTAAACTCGAGCAATCCAAGCTTATTAAAGGTAATAGTTTTAGCCCTGTAGTCCACTAAGGCGAAATGGTCCACCAACCCATCCATGCCCAATATCACATCAAGTTCCAACATCGACAGGGGTGTCAATTCGGCCATTAGTACATGCCCACAAATGACCACCTCACAGCGCCAAAAGACTGTCTCTGCCAGCACAGCATCGCTCGTAGGCGTAGACACTACAAGAGGAAAATCAGGCATAGAGGGTTTCCCTGACAATTTAGCAGCAAACAATGCAGAAACAAAGGAATGCGTAGAACCTAGATCAAATAAAACAAAAGCTATAGCGGAACCAACAATAAGGTTACCTATCACTACTACCTTGGATGCCTCAATGCCCTCTCGCTTCAAGGCAAAAACCCATGCAGCAGGCATCTCTAAACCACTGGCTCGCTAACCTCCACCCTGAGTCTGACCCCTCCGAGCTACAAAGCCCACTGACATCGGTGCCTTCACTCTGGACTGATCAGGCTGCAAACTACCTCTATTAGGACAATCCTTCTTGTAGTGCCCAATCTGTCCACAACTAAAACATGCCTCTGATCGTCCCAAGCAAGCTCCCCAGTGCTTCCTGCTGCTCTGCGGTCCCTCCAGGTGTGAAGCGAATCCTTGGCTGGTCCTCTCAGCTGTAACCCGATCATCCGAGCGGTCGCCTCAGAAGAACAATCGAGCTCCATGCACAGCTCATAGCAATCCTCAAGGAAGCTGGTGACATCTACCCGCTGATCTATCCCTGTAAACTCCAGTGGCCTGAATTTGACAAAATCTGCATACGTGGGTGCTCCAGGAACTCTGGTGCCACTTGCTCGACCACCTTCGGTAATGCGGGTACTACCGACACCGATTGCGACTACTACCTCTGTTCTTTCTCCCTACATAGTGCCTCAGTCAGCTCAGCCACTCGGGCCTGCAACTGCACAACCATGGGATCATGTCCCACATCCTCTCGAGCCTCCTACGCTCTCCCATAGCCCCAACCCCGGCCTCGACGCTCTGTGGAGTTACTACCACTATCGCTCCATGTGGCATTAAAAGCTTCCATCACTTTAAATACATCATAATTATAAAATTCAATTCACCCTTGAATCTTAAAATAAACTAACCATATGCCGCGCTGATGTGCAGACTTAGCCCATTGATCTCATAATACAACCCTATTGTATACTGACACGCTAGCAATGCCATATACGGTAAACAGACTCTAGGTCGTTGTCAGACCGAATCACATGCTATGATACCACATTGTCACGTCCCGTCTGAGGGTCACATGACCGGCCAGGGTATACGTGCCTATACCCCGCAGCCTATCCATGCACATGCCAACTCAAAAGAAACATAGCAGAAATATGTAACAACAACAGATGAAATTGAGAATCCAAATAAGTTTTTATTTTAAGAAAAGAAGTCCAACAAGCCAAATAAAGTTTCAGAAATAAATAACTGAAAGATTTACAGTTTTTCATAAAAAAACTTAATCTCAAACGAATACAACTGAATGTCCTCAAATGACTACAACTCCATAATACTAAACATCAAGTGCATGATCTACCACTAACAAGACTCGACTACGACCCCTAAACTCGGACTACTATGAGATCAATGGTACTCCTCTGCCCTCCAACCGCGCCAAGTGCTCCAACCTACCTCACTGGTCAGGCTCTGTAAAAAAAATAGAAAAAAAACGAGGGTGGATCTAAAAGAACTTAGTGAGCGATTCTACCAACCCTCATTACAAAAACAATCACAGAGATATAACATATATACATAAATACATTTGTCTCATACAGGGAGAATGCAACATTTGTGGTATGGCTAACTAACGGCCACTTGGCCGACCCATGCCCAAAGGCAAGTCTATTCACATAGCAATGAATCTACAACATGCCTATCTGCCTACCCATGCCGTAAGGCATACAAGTCACTCACAAGGGTTATGAGGATAATCGAATTTTATCCATCCGAACTTATCTCATGACATAACCTTAAAGAAACATACGGGAATAATCGGGATTCGCCCATCCGAACTTATTCCAAAGGAAACAGGAATAATCGAGATTCACTTATTCGAACTTATTCCAAAGAGAAACGGGAATAATCGGAATTCGTCCATCCGAACTTATTCCAAAGATATACGAAAATAATCGGGATTCGCTCATCCAAACTTATTTATTTTTAAACACAGGTTGGGATTTACCTATCCAACCTTACGGGCTCAAGCCCATAAATCGGCTCCTAACCAAGCCTCTTCATCATTCATGAAAGATATGACGCCCACAAGACCTAAGTCAAGTGTCATCCACGGTGTCCTAGGGGTGTTCTTACTGGGAAAAAGTCATAACACATTATGCATGTTCCCGATGCCCCAGACCCGCATGTCATTAGCCCATGAGGTTTTGTTTCATGCATTTAGATTCTTGTTGGCTCTTAAACAATTTTTTTTGTCACTTGAATTTTAATTCTACAATTAAAATTAAAATTTCCGGAATTATGTTTTGTTTTAGGGGTTTTGTTTTCAGCCTATTGTTTGAGCCCAATTCTGGTGTACCCAAGCCGAATCTGGTTTCCAGAGTGTGTCCTATGGTGGTTCCAGACTATATTTTCTGGTTAAAATGATAGGTTACACGACTATGTTCAGTAATCATCACACTTCACAAACACAATTTCATATCTCAACATCATTAGAGACATTCCAGCATGAAATTTCGGCATATTTAGATTTTCAGCATGCTAAATTAATTAACACGAAAATCACAACAATATTTATTCCAAAAATATTGCTAAACCAGATTTCATTCATCACAAACAATAATTAGAAATGTCTATATTCTAAACATATTTTAGCATGCTTCAAATCCTTACACCAACATTAAGATTCATGCTTTATAAATCAAGAATCATCAAGAACATAAATCATGCCTTCAAGATCTAAACTTTTCATATGAATCATGGATTCAACACTCTGAGATTCATACTTTTGACATCAAACATAATTCAACATCATATGAACATAGCAAAGATTCAAAACAAGGGATTTAAAAACTTATCAACAAAGACATGCTCTCGTGGGCAATATCACAAACACCTTGAGCGCGCCTCCTTTCCCACCTTGGCTGAGCACCCCTAGGACAATCCTAGGGCTACCACACCACAAAGGGGGGATCCTCGGACTTTCTCTTTCATGGTAACACGAGAAAACAACACCCACGTTGGAAAACAACACTACAAGAAATTTACCTTTTCGTGACGAGATTTGGTGGGGGTCGCGCATCGACCATCACTAAATCAACCTATTTATGGGGGTCTCTAGTCGACCCTCACGAAAATCCGTCAATAGAAGAACACTTCTGTGAGTGTCTGATATGACCCTCACTAAAAATATATATAGTGAGGATAACACCATACCCTCACAGAAACCTGTCAATAAAAAGAAAACATTTTGTGGGGATCGGATATGACTCTCACTAAAAAATATATATTGTGAGGATAATATCGTGGCCCTCACAAAATCTTACATTTTGTGAGGGTCGAATATGACCCTCATTAAAAAGTATATATTGTGAGGACATCGTGACCCTCACGAAATCCTGCATTTAGTGAGGGTCTAATATGATCCTCATTAAAAAGTATATATTGTGAGAACATCGTGACCCTCACGAAATCCTGCATTTAGTGAGGACAACATTATGATCCTCACGAAATCTTGCATTTTGTGAGGATTGACACTCAGTAAAAAGTATATTTTGTGAGGACATCGTGACCCTCACGAAATCCTGCATTTAGTCAGGGTCTAATTATACCCACACTAAAAAGTATATACTATGATCGAGGACAACATGGTGACCCTCACAAATTCTTACCTCTCACTTATAAATCTGAAAATAAATTTAAATAAATTTAAATTTAAATAATTAAATATTTTTAAAAATCTAAAATATTATTAATTAAAATAATAAAATAATTAAAACTCCTCGCCCAATTCCTTTTTTTTATCCGACTAAAATAATCCTTTTTCCGCGTCCAATTCCTCGTCTGCCTCCCTTCCCCGCCCGCGTCCCTTCCTATTTTTATTAGCCGACGAAACCAAGTCCTTTACAGCTTTACTCCTTTGCCCTAAATCTGGTTCGGGGCGTTCGGACTTCGGCGGCTATTCTTCCCATCCCTTCCCGTGAGCTTAATGTCAAGAGCTTCTCCACCTCAACCGCTGGCAACTCATATTCTCCTTCTCCCCATCCCATTTTCGTGAGCAGGCTCACTGCCGAGTGCCGAGAGCATCTCAACTTGCGGCATCTCCCCATCTCGTTTGCGTATAAGGTATCTCCCCATGATATGTTATAATTCAAAATAATATCTTCTTGCTGGTTGTTTTCAATTTCATGCTCCGATTTGTTTGTGTAAAAGGCATCTCCGATTGGTTTTCAATTTCATGCTTCGGTTGTTATCAATTTCATGCTCTGATTGTTTTCAATTTCATCTCCCCATCTCGTTTGTACTGGTTGTTTTCATGCTCCAATTTGTTTAATCTAATTTGTTTTCATGCGTAAAAGGCATCTCCCCATCTTTTATTTTGTTTGATCTGATTCTAAAAGATTAAATATTTATTCCGTCCAAAAAAATAGGATCACCTATCCTATTGCATCACTTTCATTCATAAAAATTATGAGCATGATTGTCTTCTGATGGATGGCATGTTGATGGCTTGTTGCTTCTGATGGATGGCATGTTCATAACAAATTTTACTGAATATAGAAGATATTTGAGGCAAGTTACAATAAAGTGATAATAAGCAACAAAAGTTATATTTGGGATTTCCATGATAATCTTGCTTTAGAGGTTAGATGGTCAAACATGAACAATGATGTAGCAGTTAAAATGATAAAAAAGAAATTGGAATAATAGTGTAGGATATCAAATGACGACAAATGCTATATCTCTAACTCAAGAGAGTTAATTCTTACCCTCTTAGATAATGTGTCGTACTTCCATTTGTTCTTTTTCCTATTTAATAGTCAAATTATATTTATTTACTTTTTCTACGCCCAGTTGAAACTCCGTACTATTCCGTACTTACACGTTGTCTTAAAATTGAGAAGGTAGAAGGAGAGAACAATAAGGACGCATTTGTTTACGAAAATTTAGAAGCAATTTTCGTTTCATGAAAATTAAAATGAGTTTTCGAGTTTCAAGTTTTTTATTTCGGTTTTTGTGTTTGGCGAAAACGTGTTTGTTTGACATATCATGTTTTCATCTTTCACGAAACGAAAACAGTGAAAATTCGTTTGTTGTGTGTTATTTTTGATGACTGTTTTCAAGACGAAAATTGAAACTGCGTTTGTTTATCAAACATAGTATCTATTTTCAAACTTAAAAAATATGTTTAATGATATTAATTATGTTAATCAGTAAATAAATATTATTTTATTAATTAATATAAATATTAAAATATTAAAATATGTTATTTTATTTTTTAATTTAAAATAAAATAATTAGGGATGATTACGAATTAGATACGGTGCACATATTATATTATCTGCATTGCACACATTCACATCACACATCCATATTCACATCGCATACGTTGAATATATTCATATCCGTACTGCATTCAAATGCGAATATATATACACTGCATTTGCATCTACACCTCATTTAATAAAAAAATTAATTAATAAGTTATTCAATAAAAATAATAACTTATGATTCCTACGTATAATATATAAACTGAAGTATTAAAAAAAGGCAAGTAGGTAAAGGGAGGCACATAGATATATTCGGTTTGATTAAAAAAAGATTCTTCTTATTTATCATCTAAACCCTAATGTAGAGAGAGAGAGAGAGAGAGAGCTGCCCACTCACATGGAGGAGTGATGTCTTCCTAAAGTAGTAGCACGTCTAACGAAAGCTACGAGTAGTAGAGAATTACCTAATTAATTATATATCATTAAGTTGTTTTTTTTGTTGCTGTAGAATTTTTGAGACAATTTTTTCCGAATATTTGCAACATTTATTTGCATAACAAGTAATCAAATAAATTTACATATGTACCACAAAAATTAAAAACAAACTTATGTAATGGATCTAAATACATCCAATTGAATTCTAACCAAATAAATTTACATATGTACCACAAAAATTAAAAACAAACTTATGTAATAAATTTAAATACATCCAATTGAATTCTAATCCAGTGAATTCAAATATTTTTGGTAGCACAAGTAAACCTCAGCTCGCTTGAAAATAGTCAAGGCCCGATTCCACCACCTCCAGCAGCACCGAGTTGGAGAAGAAGATGAATGATTGGTACAAATGCGTGTTTGGCATCGGAGTTATATGAATGTAGAACTATGAATGAAAATGTGTATCACCATTAGTTGGTGACCGCCTCCAATTCATAGTCCACCAAAAATAGATTTGCTCATTATCTAATAATCACACAATCAGCATAATCACGCAAGGATAAAATTAGCACAACCACGCAAGGTTAAAATCAGCACAACCACGCAAAGTAAATTATCACCACAACCACGCAATAATATCAAAACCCTAGATCGGAAAACAAATAACAAATTGATAACAACAATGCATATAAATACATAATAATGAGCAATATTACTTTACGGCTTTAGGAGGAAAGTGCGCATAATCATTAATTGGTTATCGCCTCCAATTCCTCGCCGATGCAAAAAAAATTTAATTTTTTTTAAAAAAAAGCACAACTCCCTATAATTACGGTATCACAGCAGTAATATATCCAAAAAATGACATCATGACAGCATATATACAGTGATGGATTCTGCCCCTTCCTTTTCCACGAGAGGCTCCTTACCGCGTACATTCTGCCCCAATAATTCGTCATCTAACTGACGCTCCTTTGATGAATTCAAAGGCGCTTGTGTAGATGATCGGGTCATCCCACCAGTTGCCGATTGATTTTGGAAAATTAATTCCAACAATGTGTAGTTGGCAGGTGGCTCATTCTTAAATTGTTTGAAACACACTTTTTTTCCACACGAAATAAACTCTATTAAAATGCTACCCAACATGCAACCTTACTCTATTATGAAAAACCTACCGTGCTATTCCACACCGTTTCGTCAGCCTCAATCCTCCTGTGTCGGGATTCCAGGTGACCCCAGTGTGGTTAATCAATTCTTGAAAGTCTTTAAACATATGATGAATGCGATTCTTCTTTCCCTTACACTGATCAACCCCGTACCTAGTGCCATATTTTTCCAAGAGTCTATTGCTAATTTCTTCTCATACAGGCTTGTCAAAATTCAAAGTGCCTAATTCTATTTGTTTATTATGCAGTATAAATAAAAAGTCCTCCGTAGCATTTATTGGACCAATTTTCCGACTTCTCCCTCGGATTACGATGGAGACTCATTTATAAACTCTATTAGAAGCAAGCATGCATGAACATATACGTAGCAGACTGAGCTGACTCAGCCAAACATGATACACAGCAGACTGAGTAATTAAACATTCAATAGGAATTATAATACAAGCAGACTGAGCATGAATATTAAACTGTCAACAACTTTCATGAATTATAACATGAATACAGAAATATAGATTGGAAGCATGTATGAAAATATATTACATGAATACAGCTTTCCTGGAAATAACAGGAAGCATGAGCATGAAATTATAATACAAGCAGAGTGAGTATTAGTATATACTCTAATGTATAATACAAGCAAACATGAATACAACTTTCAGGAAAATATATTACATGAATAGCTTTCAGTCAACGGCTTGTAGACTGAGTATTAAACATTCAATATGAATTATAATACAAGCAGACTGAGATGAATATTAAACAGTTAACAACTTGCATGAATATTAAACAGTCAACAGCTTTCATGAATTATAACAGTTCTAATATTGGACAATAGTAGACCAAACAAGAAGTCAATCTCAGGATTGGGTTTCAATGTGGGATAGGAATGGGAAAAGTACACTTAATCTAATTCAAATTTGGCTTGAATTGAATTAACAATACTTGATCACCGGTATATCATATTTATGCATGATTGCTTGTATCCATGCAAACAATAACGACGATACACAACAAATAAAAAACATGAAGCAAACAATAACATAGCCACGCATTGGAAGCTAACAATATAAAACAGAAAGCATGATACACGACAAATAAATAACAGGAAGCAAATAATAACAGAGCCCTAGATCGAAAGCACAAGAACAGCAAGAACAAACCCTAGATCGGAAGCACAAGAACAGCAAGAAGAAAGACATCGGATGATGCAGTTACTAGGAAAAATGAATAACAAGAAGAAAACCCTAGATCAGAATCACAATAACGACGAGAAGAGAAAACCCTACATAGGAAGCACAAGGAGCAAGAAGAAAGACATCGGAGAAGGAAGCACAACAAACCCTAGATAGGTAAACAAGATTGCGGAAAACCCTAGATCAGAAGCTCTAACTTGAGGAGATCGCTCGGAAAGTCTTCCTCAGGTTGTTTTCGACGAAATCGTTGAAGGAAATTGCCTTGAACAAACGTCGATCGAAAGGGGCGATAACTTGTCGCAGTTGTCGCCTGTCCTAGCCGAAGAGAGGGGCGCTCGGGTGTGAGATGCCCTAACGATGAAAAAATCCGAGTTTTGTTCGCCCGAATCAAGTTTCGGGCGAAACGGGTGAAAACAACATTTTAATTACAAGTATGCCACCGGTCGTTTTGCTTGTTTTCGCGAACACAGTTTGAAATGGTGTTTCGGAAAAACTCGTTTTCGCAAAATAGATTTGAAAATGGGACGAGTTTTCTACAACAAACACCGTTTCAGGCCCTAGTTTTAGTTTTCGTGAAAATGAAAACTAAAAACTGGGCAAACAAACATGCCCTAAATGTTGCCTTCGACCTTGCTAAACTTGTTAGATTGTTATTGGAATTTCATCCAGGAAACATTTCGACCTTGATGCTTGTCATCCATGATATTTTGATAGACACTTCACAAACGGATCCATTGTTGATATTTTAATCCATATTTGTCTTCAATCATCTTTGAGACTTCTATTTGTTTGTTAATTAATCTATATGTCATCTTATTCAATTGTATTTAAGAGTTTGTCTGACCATTGAGTCCCGATTTCTCTGGCTTAAAAAGTTCTCACAGGACTAGCGTCGTCCCAAGCTATCAACAGCTGCTGGTTTCATGAAGAAGTTGCATGATATGGCAAGTCAATTTCTTTGGTTTAATATTTTGATTAATTATGTCTCACTTTATATTGCTTACTTATTTTGGTATTTACTATCTAATTTCTTTCTCTACTTGTAGTTCAAAAAAGAGATTATGTCAACTTACAAGAATTACGATAGCTTCTTTTGATATTTAATTTTCTTTAAAGTATGAGGATATTAATTAATTATCGGTAGCTAGGTTGTGATTCATATTTAAAACTTATAAGCACAATTTTTATCTTGAAAACCTTATCTATATCTTGGGTGTTTCGATTTTTGATGATGTATTGTAAATAGTCCACTTATTGTAAATAATTCATAATCTATATCAGTGTTACTTGCTCAGTATTGGACTAGATATTTGTTGTAGTGTCATTCGAGCAGAGGAGGTTTGATTCTACTTTTGCTATGTACTTGTGTTCTACTTTTGTATTTTTAATTCTACAATTGTTATTGATTTTCTCATTTATTGTTACAGGCTCAAAAGGATCTAGAGCATCGTAAACCTTCTACATTATGAAAAAAAGGAAGATGAAAGAGGAGAGAAAGAAGATGGAAGAATAATTTCAAGATGATAGAAGAAAGATAAATAGAATAGTTATTTTCATGGACTGAAAGGTGGGAAGAAAAGAAAGAATTTGCGAAGATGAATCTTGATTTATGTATGAATCAGTAGAACATGTTTGAAATTTTTATGTAATGGGATTGATACTTTATTAGATGTGTTTTTTTTATAATGGACCATGTAATGATACTTTATGAATTTTGTAATAGATATATTATTTGTTAAATGATAACATGTCTTTTTTTATCTTTATATGTTTCTTAAGATTTATGTAAATATAATTAAATTTTAAAAAATATTAGATTTTATATGCATATTATAATAACTTTTAGTGAGGATCACGAAAAAAAATAAATCTATAAAAAAAATTTAGTGGGGCTCATCGACCCTCACAAAATGTAGGAATTAGTGAGGGTCGTGACCCTCACTAAAATCCTATATGACCCTCACTAAATGCTTTTAGTGAGGGTCACCCGTCCCTCATACGTCATCAAGAAAAGTCTCGTAACTAAAACTATAGGTGAGGGTCAATGTTCCAATCCTCACTAAAAGTAGCTTTCGTGAGGCAGAACCGACCATCACAAAAACTAACTTTTAGTGAGGGTCACTAGCGACCCTCACTAAATATAAGAATTAGTGAGGGTCAATTTTGCCTCACGAAAGCCACCTTTTAGTGAGGGTCGGGACATAACCCTCACCTATACTTTTAATGACGAGACTTTTCTTGATGACATGTATAGGGTTTTAGTGAGGGTCGCGACCCTCACTAAAACCCAGATTTCTTGTAGTACAACAAGAATTCTCAAATTCCAAGAGGCGACTCAAGAAAACGAGGAAAAAGAAGGGGGAGAAACCACTCACATGATTAGGAAGAATAAGAGGGAAAGAAATTCTTGAAGGCGGCCTCTGAGTCCGACACACGAGAGGCGGCGGCTCGGCTTGGCTCCTAAGGGGGAGGCGGCGGCTCCAACAAAGGGGGGGGGGGGGTTATAATCCCCTCCCAACCCTAATCTTATGCTAACCCACATCCGCCTCAAGCCCAGGTCCAAACCCGCTAACCCCTCAACCCAAACTAACCCCAAGCTCAACACAAGAATTATCATTATGCTCAAGCACATGCAATAAAAAAAATTATATAAGCAAGTAAAGAAAACGCATAATTCATATTTCTACTTACCCGAGCTTTCAAGCTCGCACCGGATCATGACTCGACTCAGCTCGACCTCGAATCAACCCGCTAGACTGACAAAGATAAAAAATTACCATAATATCTCGGATATTACATTCTTTTTCTTACGATGTTGGACATGCTATATTCCTATTTCATGATTGTTTATGTATGTTGCGAGCACTATTTCTATATATGTGTGTGTGTGTGTGGTTGTGATGTATGGCAGGAGAAGGTGGAGGTGGAGGTATGCAATAGACATACCCTTTATTACCTATTGCCAACACATCTTATTTTATGTTTAAATTCTTGTGTTTGTGATGTTGTAATGTACTTGTTGCATTTCCCGGAAGCCTCGTTGGTAAAGAGAGGGTATGTCCCAAAGAGACAACGTTGGCCTTATTCCGGAAGTCCGGCTAGTGATGGGAGATCATATCCCAAAGAGACAGTCCGGAGACCCCACCGATGGGAGGAACGTATGCCCCAAACAAACGGATTGGAAGAGCCTATGTCGGTGAGGGGAGGGCATGCCCCAAAGAGACAATACTGAGCTGGGTGGTAGTTCGATGACCACACCGTCTACGTACCCTATGTGGCTATATGGGACCGACGGGTCCGGTAAGCATGCATATGATTGAGGTGTTGCATATATTCATCATACTTTTATTGTTGCGGATATGTATATACTTGTTGATGGATGTTGTTATCATGCGTACAGTAGTAGATAATTTACCGGTGTGTATTCCATCATTATTGTGGATATTATATACTTGTCGATGGATGCTGTTATCATACATAGAGTAGTGGATAGATTATTGCTGATTATTCCTATCATTGTTGCTTATATTATATATCTGATATTTATTATCTATGCATGATGATTGATTTGATGGATTGAGAACTGATATGCTCACTAAGTCCTAGTGGACTTACCCATCATTATTTGATGTTTTTCAGCACTTGAGCGAGATCAGAGAGGTACCGAGGTGTAGTAGCGTGGCTGGTGGTGGCAGAACATCGGGTCTCGTGACATGTCGTGGTCAAGGGGATACCTGAGTCATTTTAGTTTTCTTTTGAATTGTTGAGTCATGTAGACTTAGGTTGTTGTTTCCGTATTTTATTTATTTTTAGGAGTTTTAATTACTTATTTGATTTCTTTAAAAATAATGATAAGTGAACTTTGATTTAGTCGTGGTTTGGTTTGGTAATTAATATGTATTCTTTTCTTTTAAAATTACATATCCATTGTTCAGGTTATTAGTTATTGTGTTGTATTTGAGTTGGGTTAGGCTTCGGGGTATGTGACTTACCCTGGCCGATCATATCGGATTTGGGGTGTGACACTGCTAGTCTCCGACTATCTTTGGTGAGTCTCTTGAAAACTCGGGAACAATCGGGATTCGTCCATCCGAACTTGTTCCACAAGAAACGCAAGAACAATCAGGATTCGCTCATCCGAACTTGTTCCATAAATAATCGCAGGAATAATTAGGATTCGCCCATCCAAACTTATTCCTTAAACACAGGTTGGGAATTAACCATCCAACCTTTTCGGGCCAAGCCCACAATTTGGCTCCTATCCGAGCCTCTCCGCCATTCATAAAAATATGGCGCTAATAAGACCTAAGTTAAGTGTATCCTACGATGTCTTAGGGGTGTCTTTAATGGAAAACGCCGCAACACTTTATACTCGATCCCGACGCCCTAGACTCGTAATACCATCAACCCATGAGGTTTTATTTCATGTAGATAAATTATTCTATTAGTTCTTAACAGATTATGCTGCCCCTTGAATTTTAATTCTACAATTAAAATTTCATTGCCGAAATTAGGGTTTTGTTTTAGGGGTTTTATTTTTAGTTTACTGTTGCACCAAAACTGATGCACCCAAGCCGAATTGGATTCCAAAAGTGTGTCCTATGGTTTCAGACTATGTTTTCTGGTTAAAATGATAGGTTACACGACTATGTTCAGTAAACTATACGCATTACAACAAAGATTACAAAATCAGCCTTGAATTAACAATTTCAGCATGAAATTTCAGCAAGTTTGAGTTTTCAGAATGTCAAAGTAATTAATCCGAAAATCACAGTAATTAAATCCTAAATTACCACTACAACAGATTTATAACATCAAGATAAATCATACAAAAATTAAATCATAATTCCTAATCAAGATTTAGCATGCATCCACATCATCTTTAATTCAAGACGATCCGCGATCTTTGGTCGACCCGTCGGTCGACCAACGCGATTGCATCTTCGGCTTATATGCAGGTCGGTCGACCGCCAGTCTCGGCCCGATTCTTTCACCATTTGGTCGACCCACGCGATCTTTCATCGCGGGTATCAGCAGGTCGGTCGACTGACGGGTCGATCGCCCAAGCTACTGCCCCATTTTGGGCTTCCATCGGTCGACCACTCGGTCGACCGAAGTAGCTCTGCTACTTTCTTTACCTTCGGCCGGTTGACCGAACCTAGGCTGAATGTTATTTCTTCAGCCTATTTCTTCCGCGCTTCATTTCCGAGTTTCGGCTTTCAACGAGCATCATCTTGGAGAGATTTTGACTTGATCTTTGGACTCATCCAAGCGACTTTGGTGCACTCGTCGATCTTCGAGAAACTTTCGCGATGAACCCAAGCGCGATGATCAATGTCCTTCCGATTTTGTGATTTCTCCGATTTATTCGATCGAGGATATCAAACGCTAGTCGATATGTAACCTGAAAGATATTCTCAATGAAATCATTAGTTCCATGTTTGTTATCATCAAAACCATCAAGATCGAGATTAAGGCTAAGGTTGAAAACCTAAAGCGAACAATCTCCCCATTTTTGATGATGACAAACATCCATAAGAAAATATATCATTAAAGTATATAGGATATCAACTAAGGGATTTCTCCCCCTATCAACATGCATATCTATGAAATAAACTCCCCCTATCTATATGCATGAATTTCCTATATTTTCCTCCCCTTTATACCTATACTTTTCTCCCTTTTGACTTATACATTTCTCTCCTATTTTCTTATACATTTCTCCTCCTTTTGATATCAACCAAAAAGGGCAAGAAGGTCTATCTAATCAAAGGGATGAAGAACACATTTTTATCATGAAGTTTAGACTTCTAAAATTATTTTTCATGCAATATAAAAATTTCAACCAAAGGGATGGAAAACAAATATCTAATGAGAAACAAAATCATACATGATATGAACAAAAACTAAATAGTTGAATTCATGAATAAATCATGTATGTTCTCAAAATGAATGACATTTTTAGATTTCATTCAAACTTTCAAAAATACAAGAATATAATCATTTAAAGCATGTATATCAAGTTTGAATTGAAACTAATGTCATTTGATCTAAATATAAACTTAGCATGTTTTCATTTGAAATAAGCATGAAAACTATGAAAATGCTAAGTCTCAAGTTTTGATATCTACTCATGTTTTCTCAAACATAGGCATCTAAATATCAAACATGAGATAGTGTAAGACTATGAATTAAGTTTGGGCTTAAGATGAGATTTTTAAGTTACTTTGTTGACTTAAGTCAACCTATACTTTTAGTTTTCAAAAATCATCCTTTTAAGTTTAATCAAAATTATATTTTTGACAAATAATTTTGAAACTAATTTTTGGATAAAAGATTTGATACCAAATATAGAATGCTCATTTTGATACCAACTGTGGAATGAAAATTTTAATACCAATTATTGAATAGACATTTGAAATGCATGTATCAAAGTTGAACTCAAAATGAATTTAAAAGTCAAAGCCCATTTTTCATCCTATATTATTTTCAAATAAACAAATGGATCCTAGCTATCATCCAAAATACCAAAATCATTCATAGAAATGATTTTACTCATTAAGATGTGTGAATGGTATTAGAATTAGAATCCAAATGGTGTACATGAGTTTTTATTGAAGTTTTTGAAGGAAAATCAAAGTATAGAAAGATTGATATTTCAATTAAGGATGATACTTTGAGTTTTTGAAATCCAACTTCAAAAATTCATTATAAATTAGATTCTTGATGAAATGTTTTGAAATTTTTACTTAAGAAACTAGATTTTTCAATGAAGGTGTAGTTTCAAGAATCACAAAAAAAAAAATTCTATATTTTTCTAAAAATAACTAAAATTTATACTAAATGTGGGTTGAAATGGTATTTTGTAAATTTCAGTTTTTCTTAAAAAAATTTCAATTTTCATTCAAACTTTCATGACACCACATGATGGTCATGTAAAGAGTATATGTCAAGTTTGAAATGAAAATTTTGTCCTTAAGTCAAGATATCAACCTAGCATGGTTTCATTCAAAACTAAACTAGTCTTCATGAAACTTGCTAAGTTTCAATGTTAACATTTACTCATGATTTTCAAGTTTAAACCTATGAATACCTAACATGAGTAAATCTAAATATGTTCCACAAGTATGGATTTAAAATGAGACATTTAGGTCAACTTGTTGACTTGAGTCAACAAGATTCAAAAGAGATTTGTATGAATTAACCTTAATTGTCAATTTATCCATATCCATATTAATTTGTCATTCTAAGTGCATGAAAACATGTCATACTTATTTCTAAACATGTTTATGAAGATTTGTACTTAAAATCAAATGTCCAAGTCAATTAATACCAATTGTAGTTTGTTGACTTGGACCAAGCTTTTCAAGCTTAAGTCCCCTAAAGTGATATAGATATCACATTGTTCATCTAGATAAGAATTTTCAAGATTGAACACCTAGAATCATATCGTGTGTGTATCTAAACATGTTTATTTCATTTTTACCTTAACATGAAGTCTCTAAAGAAGAATTTTAACCTAGTTCAATTTCATAAATATCAAGATATCATGAAAAGAACTAAGTTATCAAGATTTTGTCTACTCGTGAAATTTCAAACATTTATCATGCTAAATCAATCATGAGTATATAGAGACATCATCAAGCATGAAAATTCAATTATTTCTTAAAGATTTTTGCAAAAATTAAATTCATACCTTTTTTTGAAAATTTGTCCAACTTTTCATATCTTTTTTCATTTACTTTTAGATAGCATAGCTTTTCAATTCTTATCACTTTCTTAACTTGCAAGAAGGCTTCATTAGTAGAATGATGAAATAATATGCCAACTTAGCAAGATAACATACTAAATAGCAAAGGTTTCAATGCAAAGTTTCATTTAAGACCTTAACCTATGCTAGATAGATATGATTCATTTTTGAGAAAGTTTTCATGATATCTAAATGAATCTAAGAGATATTAAGATGTGAAAAATTTGAAGAATAAGATCTCAAGCTATGTTAAACTAGTTTGGACTTAAAAAAATGTCTCTAATGGTAAGTGTCAACTTAGAGCAAGTTTCATTTAATGAAATTTGCCTAAGTGCTAAGATTCTACCTACTCATGAGAAATCAAGAATTTTACATGTAATTACCATTATGAGTATTGAGACATGATTTAAGCTTAAACATTTAGGTATTACACTAAGATTTTAAATTTATCTAAGTTATACCTCATTCATGATAATTTATCCAAACTAATCTATTCTATTTAGCCTTCCATTTTATCATAACTTGCAAGCAATATTCATTAGTAGGATAATGAGAATATGATTACTAGCAAGTTATCAAACTAAGTAGCAAAGAGAGGAATCATTTATCGATATCAAAATCTATTTTGCTAAATAGTTTCAAAAAAAAATCGAGTGATATCAAAATGAATTTAAGAGATCACAAATATAATTAAAAAAAAATGATCTCCAACCCTTCTATTGGTTAAAAACCGAAAGGCCACAATGTGTCTACGATTTAGAACCGCAAGGTCGCTTAGGCCCATTACAGGCCACCGTGGTCTCCGAAGAGACCGGGAAATCAAAAATCAAAAACATTTTTCAAAAGACTCTTTTAGCAAGAGCAGGGAAAACAATTCAAATTAAACATATATCAAATTCCAACTATAATGCAAACAAGAGGGTATAGGAGATGATACCAAAGACTTTTTGATGCCAATCTTACTAAAGCATCAAGATGACTTGAAGTTGCAACCAAGGGAGGATTCATCATTCAATTTCATGGTCAACTTCAACTCTTCACTTCTCTCTACCCTTGTGTGGTGGCTCCCCCTACAAGAGAAGAAACCTTGGGTACCCAAATGCCTTTGGGTCCTAGGGGGTTAGTGGGCTTAGGTACCCAAAGTGTTTTCACAACACTTGGGTTCATTTTAAAGGCACAATCATAGATAGCATGCCCATAAACACCACAACAAAAGCAATGTCCATTAAATTTCTTTTTGTTTTTACTATGGACATGAGATTTATTTGTTAAATTTCTTTTTGTTTAATTTTACTATGGACATGAGATTTATTAGTAAAATGCTTGTCATTTGAACTAAGATGAGCATGAGCATTCTTAGATGAAACATTTTTATTTTGAACATAAGGTTTAAAGGTAGAATGTCTAACATGAGATTTAACATTAGCATGAACATTCTTTTTACTAAAATTCTTAAATGAGAAAGTATTTTTCATTTCATTCACTTTCTTGTTTAGGTCTTAGAACCTCATTTTTCAAATCAATCATTGAGTTGTGTAAAACATGCATTTGTGATTTCAACATATGATTTTCCTTTTTGATTTTTGAGTTTTCATTTTTCAAAGACTCATTCTCAATTTTGAAATCATTCTTCAATTTTTTATTTTCATTTTTCAAATCTTTAGTGTCAATACTTAAAGTATCATGACATGGATTGTTGACACTAATTCTTAGCTTCTCATTTTCTAATTTTGCATCGTGTAATTGAGAGCTAAGATTTGACTTTTCTTTCTTCAAATTTTTATTTTCTTTATCTTTCTTAACAAGCAAGGCATACATGATTTTATACTCATCCATCAACTCATCAAAATCATGAGAGCTAGATGAGTTAATACTATTATTGTTATTAACATGACCAAGGTTATCGAATCGCAATTCACAATGTGAATCGCGAGGCTAAATTTTGAATCGTGAATCGTGAATCGTATCGAATCGTAAGATTCAGAAGACACATGAAAAATTACTTATATATGAGTCATATGACATACCTTAAATAGAATGATATTATATAAGCTCAAAAAACATAGAGTTATCACTAAAGTCCCAAGTAATAGCTTTCTTCATCTTCTTTTTTGGAGCCATTGAGTCAATGAGGATTGAGGAAAGACTGTGCAAATGAAATTATGGAAGCAACTTGAAGAGAGAATTGTTGAAGCAAGGCTCGGCCAAGGGAAGCACTGTTGAAGGATTGAAGCACTACTGAAGGATTAATGAAGTGGCTCTATTGAAGCAAGCAGGAACCCAGTCGCGAGTTGTTGGCGAGGCAGAGTGTAGAAGTCGTGAGACTCGCAACTGAGAGGAGAAGTCGCGATCGCGACTTGGTTGGCGAGGCAGAGAGGAGAAGTCGCGGGACTCGCGACTGAGAGGAGAAGTCGCGACTTGGTTGGCGAGTGAAGAAACCACGAGCACAGGCGACCGGTGGCGGCGATTGAAGAAGCTCGGCAAGAAGACGCAGTCGCGGCTCCGACGAGCGTGCAAGGAAGAAGAAACACACGCCGCTGCTGCTTTCTTCGAGCGGAAGGAAGAAGGCACACTGCTGCTGCTTTCTTCGAGCGCAAGGAAGAAGAAATGCTTGCGTGCAGGGAGGAGATTTGGAGTGCGAAGATGAAATGTTGCGGTTTATGAAAAATAAAACGTCGGCGATTCACAGATCGCGGTGATTCGAATCGAATCATGTTGAATCGTTGATTCAAACACTGATTCGATGCAATCGGCGATTCAACTTCTCGATTCGAATCGCCGGGATCACAAATCGCATCGGATCGCACGATTCGCGATTCCGAATCGTGCGATTCGATAACACTGAACATGACTAGAAGAGGTGGAGTGTACCTCATTGTCATCATTCATGAGGCATTCTTTTGATATGGCTTCATAGTCATGAAGGGATGATGCTTCACTTGAGTAGGATGATATGGAAGCATTTGACCTCCTCTTTGTCTTGATCTTCATGGTAGGGCAATTCTTCCTAACATGCCCTTTCTCTTTGCATGCATGACACATTACCTTCCTTTTTCTACTCTTTGTACTTCTATGGTTAGAAACACTAAAAGCTTCAAGAACTTCAATAGATATAGGAGTATGACGATTGTCACAATCTCCTTCATTTAGAGTAACAAGTTCTTCACTTTTAGCATAATCATAAAGCATATTCAAAGTACCCCAAATATCATATGCCGAAGTACAATGCATGATTTTTTCAAATATATTATTTTTCAAATAACAATATAAGCAATTTTTAGCTTTGGCATTTAACTTAAACATTCTAATTTGTTCTTGAGTCCATGCATCCATATTTTTCTTAGGTTCAATATATTGGATTTTTACCATGTTGTAGATACATAAACCTTGAGTCTTTAGAAAGGTGTATATCCTAGATTTCCATAGACCAAAGTTTAATTCATCGAACCTAGGAGGTCTAGACGCTACCGACTCTAGAGTCATTTCTAGATCGAGATGAATTGTAGAAGGGATGGTGAAATCACAATCTACAACCCGCTCTGATACCAATTGTGGGCGAAATGACGACACTAGATGGGGGGTGAATAGTGTGTTTACTAAATCGATTCGCCTAATTTCACTTTTAATCTTTTTTCTTAGATTAGTTAGGTAATTTGCAATTTGATGAATGAATACGGAAGCATAAATAATTAAGCAATTAACGCAAACAAGAAATCAACGCAAACACAAAATTTATAGTGATTCGGCCCCAATGCCTACTCCACTACCTAAGCACCCCGCTTAGAATTTCTAAACTAGCTTCACTAGATTAATTCGGTTTCCCTTACACAGAGGACTTTGCACCGGAAAGTCTCACTCTCGACCTAAGGTACTTCCACACCCAGAAGTCTCCGCCTTCTTGTCGAGAGCACTTATCCCACCTCAACCCTAAGGGACAACTAAACTAATCCTAGTAAACACCCAGTTTACACAAGTGACTTTACATCTAACACAAGGTAACCACTTTACACAACCAAGACCTAATCACAAGGTCTTCTACAAACCCAAAACAAATAAAAGTTCAAATAACGGTAAAATACACAATGAAAAGAGCTAAATGATAAATACAATATTAACTACTATTTTCAGGCTTTCAAAACCTGCAACTCATCAAGTCGTTGAGCTTAAACAAAATCCCGAGTTAAGGAAGCAAACGACGCTTGAAGAAGAACTCGTGGAAGTAGCAGAGCGCACTTGATCAATCTTTGGAAGGCTTTGATCTTCCTTTTAATAGCTCAATAAAATCTATAATAGCGAAGGAAGAAGATCAAATAAATCATACCTGGGTGTATTTATACCCAGGTGAAGAAACGACATTCAACGGATAGAAAACTATCTATTACAGGTCGCCGGTTGAAGCGCCGGTCGAAGCATCGGTCGACCGATCATTCGACCGCTTCTGTTTACCCTGTGGTCGGTCGACCGACGCGATTGCGTCTTCGGCTTATATGCAGGTTGGTCGACCGATTGATCGACCGCCAGCCTCAGCCCGATTCTTTCACCATTCGGTCGACCCATCGGTTGACCCACACGATCTTTCATTGCGGGTATCAGCAGGTCGGTCGACCGCCCAAGCTACTGCCCCGTTTTGGGTTTCCATCGGTCGATCGCTCGGTCGACCGAAGTAGCTCTGCTACTTTCTTTACCTTCGGTCGGTCAACTGAACCTAGGCTGAATGTTATTTCTTCAGCCTATTTCTTCCGCGCTTCATTTTCGGGTTCCGGCTTTCAACGAGCATCATCTTGGAGAGATTTTGACTTTATCTTTGGACTCGTCCAAGCGACTTTGGTGCACTCGTCGATCTTCGAGAAACTTTCGCGACGAACCCGAACGCGACGATCAATGTCCTTCCAGTTTCGTGATTTCTCCGATTTATCCGATCGAGGACATCGAACGCTAGTCGATATGAAACCTGAAAGATATTCTCAATGAAATTATTAGTTCCATGTTTGTTATCATCAAAATCATCAAGATTGAGATTAAGGTTAAGGTTGAAAACTTAAAGCCAACAGAGTTATATATTATAGCATGGGTATTTGGTCGATCGTTTTCGAGGTACTTGGGTATTTGCTGCTGGTGGGGCTATCGGCCAAGATTTGTTCCGTCAGCAAAGTTTTACCAACCACTGTTATATAGGGAGGTTGCCTCTTCTTGGGTCTTTAAACCGCCCCATCCCTCCCTTTCCCTTGCATCTTAAGTTTTGACACGAAATTGGGAATGCTGCGAATCTTCACATCTACGACTCTTGCTCCCGCGATCCTTGCCGACGATATCGTCGTTTCGTTCATTATTCGGCTAATCTCCATCTATCTTTGGTCAGTCTCTTTGACATTGTCTCTTTACTTCAGCTTTGTCGATGTCGACCTTGGGTGGGTGTAAACTCATCATTCGTTTGTTTAGGTTCCTTGTTTCGTTGGTTTGATGAGGAAGAAGGACGTTGGTTTGGCAGTAAGTAGGTCAAGGATTGGCAGTAAGTAGATAAAGTGGGAGAGGTCAGCACTAGGCGACTAATTTTTGTTTTATTAGTGGACTAGCCCGCTGCCTTGATTCAAATCCGGACTGAGCACGTGAGCAGCTGCGCCTGGTCTTGCGATCTGTATTTCCAGAAAATTAATCTTGGCGGTTCCTTCTTTCGTTCAAACGAAAAGTCGAGCGGTGGCCGAAGCCGCTGGCGCCCGTCGTCATCGACCGGACACCAGTCTCGATCACATGCAATACTTCCGCTTACCATACTCTCTCTAGCGATGGCCTCGGAATCCTCTCGTGCTCGCATCGATCAGGTATTCCTTCTTTCCCCACACACTCGAACCCTATTTCTCTCCTTTTCCTTCCCCTCTTCCATCTTTTTACCCCAGTCTTTTTTGTCTCTTTTGTGAACGTCTGTTGCTGACAGTGTGTTTTTGATTTCGAAATCAGTTCTTTGCTTCGAGGAAACGAAAAACTCTGCTGCCGAAGGATGAAAAGCCGGATAAGGAATCCACAAGCCCGGCCGCTGGTTCTCCCAGCGCCAAGGGCACCCTGGATGGCTTCTTGTCGAAGTCTCCCGATGTCGTGCCGCCCACCAGCCAGCGCGAAACAGGTGTGCGTTCGCCTAGGCATGGCCTTGTTAGAAAAAATCTGGCTTCGAAGATTGATTTGATCTCAGACGCTGCTCCGAAGCCCGTCCTAGACTCATATTCATCGGAAACTGGGGTTTCGGAAAGAAATGGTTTTGCTAAAGGTGGTGGGTCCAAAGACCATCTTGATCCCGTTCAACTTCATTCTGCTGATCTTATTAAGGAAAAAGATTCTTCAAAGGCAGAATTAGCTTGTGAGACCAGCAGCGGAGGGAATTTGGAACTCAAAAAGTTTGCTGCGGATTTTCTATCTTTGTATTGCAGGTAACGATCTTCCTTTATGAATCAAGTCCTCATTACATTATCCTTTTGAGATACTAGGTTTATCTTTTGTTTACGTAATGTATTTTTTTGTTACTTCAAAATGATCTGTTTCGAGTTTTTTGACGAATGTAATGCCTGTCTCTAGTGATCTACCACCACCTGCAAGTATTCCCTTGCAATCAGAACTGAAGGGGCAAAAGAGAAATGGTAGTCCTTCTCTTATAGCTGCTTGCAGCAAGACATTGAGTAAAAGACAATGTGCCTTGGTTCAGAATGATGAACGCCAGGAGGTGGGAAAAGCTTCTCATGCTTTTCCAGAACCATCCACCAATGGATCACATGCAATGGCCGAAAATGAGGTAGTCAACATAATAATTGATTCTTGATCTCTCAGTATTTCTTATATACTAAAAAGTAAAAAATTCAAATCTATTCAGGTATCAGGTGTTAAGGTATGCAGTGTAATTGATGCAGAAGGTATGAGCCTGAGAGTATGCAGTGCTACTCCAAATTCTAGTGTTTCCAAGACAGGACATCATCGAATCAGTATGTCATATAGTAATGTGGTAACCAATGAGACCCCTAAATCTGCAATGGGAAACTCAATGTTCTCACCAGGAGAAGAGTTTTGGCATGAAGCAATTCAAGTTGCTGATGGTTTGCTTCCTGCAGCTACTAATTTATCTGAGCACTCGTGGTTTTTAAAAAGCAGAACATCTGATAACAAATCAGTTGTAGATGAATCATTCTGTAGAGTCGCAGAACATAACAAAAATTTGAATGAAGCTAGAGCTATAGGTGGTGTTTTAGATACTGGAGAAATGTCATTAATGAGCTCTTTGAAGGCTTATGATAATCATGTTCATGAGAATAAGATGTTGCTGAAAGCTAGTCAACATAAAGATGCATCTCCATTGCCTGTAAAGCATTTTGACTTCTCCCATGAGGATAACTTGCATCACTGTGTCACAGAGAAAACTGAAACTTCTATTGTTTCTCATTTGCAAACCACGAATGATAACAATATAGAAAGTATAGATATTCACAGCTCCAGTTTCCTGGGAGATTCACAACAAATGACAAACCACATGGCTCCTAAACAAAATCCTGATTCTTCTGCATGCAAGTCTGGTGGTTCATGCTTTGCTACTGGAAAATCATATCAAATTGGGGCTGATTCTTGTATGGCTGCTTCTGAGGGAAAAGGTGGTTTGCCAAATAAAAAAAATGGCTGTCCTTCAGGAATTGGTCATGATTTAGCTAATAGAAGGGGTAAAAAGAAGAACAGATCAACAGCTGATGGAAATTATGAAAAGTTTGGCACTCCCTCCAGTTTGGTCCCTCCAAAATACCGTCTACAGCTTGGTAGTTGGCTTCCTTCTGATGTTTGCAGCATATACATGAAGAAGGGCATTACAGAACTTTATCCTTGGCAGGTTTTCATTTAAACTCTTTTCTTTCTGTTTCGTTAAGATAGTCAATCCAAAGAAAACTATGGCCAGTAGAAAATTTGAAAGCCTGTAAAGTTGTTCACTTGTAGTATCTTTTCAGTTGATATTCTTTTTATCTGGAACTGTCTTATAACTTCCTTGTATTATCAAAACTTAAAAAATCAATCTCATAGAGCAGTTGGCCTTTTGGTTGTCTGGAAATATTATAGTTCACCATTGGGTGGTTGGGGAAATTGGAGGGCTACCTCTTAAATGGAGTTAATTCTTTAACCTACGAGTCAACATTTACAAATTCCTCCAACCTTATGGTTCATATTCCTTTACTAGTCAGATGAGGGAATGGTTTGTTTTTGTATGCCATGATGTGGAAATTTCCATTTAATTTTTGTTGGCTTCTCATGTTCAATTACTCACTCATATCCTTGACATGAGGGTAAATTTTCAAACACAATAGTAATTGGTATCATTGTTTTTGCTTCTCTACTTAATTCCTATTTGATTGGCAGAAAAAGTTGGTGATTTACTTACTTTTGTTAGTAAATGGATACTTTATTATGTATATTTAGCAAATTAGTCTCCATTTGAAGTTCATTTCTACTTATTAAATCTTATTTCACTTTGTTACCAAAGTGAGAAAATTGCTCTGTGTTTAGTTAGACCGTTAGACCTAACTTCATGATTTCAGAGGAGAGTTGGGAGTAGTAATTCAAATCAATTTTAGAAAAGATTCATCACATCTTGGAGTTCTAGTGTGACAGTACAGACTACTTAGCAAGTTAGATTAAACAATACCACCGGTCCACCGCATTTTAGTATGAAACAAGCCTGGTCAAAATTTAAAATTTTAGATCGCCAGAGTGCAACATGACCAATTAAACTGATGGATTCTGGGTTGGCAAAGTATCCCCTCCGCAGATAAGAGTTTATAGCGAAATAACAGAATCACCTTTCTCATATATTTGTTTTACTCAACTGTCATAATTGGCACTACATGTCTCACATGTGCCTTTACATAATTTTTTCAATGTCATTGTACTTATTCATGCATTACATGGACTTATCGTCTCATAATTCATCATGCTAAAGCAATATCTAAGGTTTTTTATCCCTATAGAGCAAATGCCTTTTGAAAGTATATGTTGACTTTCAGAACACTGTTTTCGTTATTTGCTAGAACAATACTAGATAAAGTATTTACAGTTTATTATTCTGTAACTCATTGCTCTTCATCATCCTTTTAAATCCACGTCCAGCATTTTGTTTCTCATTATATAATCAAACAAACAATTGTTTAGTATCATAGTATGTCAAGGTTAGCAAAAATTAGATATAGTTAATTGTCTTTGATTGAGAATCATAATCTGTAAGATGACAACCAACATATGGATTCATGAAAAAACATTGGTATTTCACTTGGGTGGGTGGGAGGTTGTGATTAAGGCTGCTAGCTACAAAAACTTTGGGTCTAGACATAATATGGGGAATCTTCACATTGATAATGAAATGGTGATAAAGATTTAAATTAACATGTGTGAATGGGAATGTGGATTCAGATTTTAGTAATCTTCTTGGAACGCAGAGGGGAAATATGCCTCTGGCTCGGCTTTGGTATGGAAAATGAGGACCTTGAAGGATCTTGGTTTAGCTATCTAGGGTTTGTGTTTTGGAAGATGGGACAGGAAAATGGGTTAGAGGTTTGGTACAGGTTTATGGATTGTGGTGACCTGGGATACTGTTTTCGGGCAATAGGGATTTGTAATTCTAACAAATAGATTAGCAAAAGAGAGAGTTACATAATTGTGAAGATATGCTTTCTTTTAAACCAATAATAACCAAAGTTGGTACCTTCGAGAATTTGTATTCCTTTCCTTGTCTTCTATTGGATGAACCATATATAAAGTGCATGTGATAATGCCCACTCATGGAATATTGGTCTGACAAGGTACTAGATTTTGACGTATATTATTTGGCTTCGGTTTGAATTCTTCATTTGCAGAATTGTTTTGTATTTTGTTGTACTTTGTTGCCTATTTTTGTTTCTTAAAATCTATATGCATTTCCACATGCTGGTTGCTTCTATGTTATATATTTTGTGCCTACTAATGTTGTTAGTTTCTTTTCTACTTCTATAATATTTAAGATATACATGGAAAAAAACTAATAATTACCTACCCATTTTCTATTTTATGCATGGTTATGAAATCTGCTAACTTGTCTCGTGATTACTAGAACTTCCCTTGAGTCTTGTTCTATGACATGTTGAATAATGACTTATGAGTATTATTACATGATTGTAATATCTATAATATAGAGAAGACTTAGGTTATGTACTGATGATGATGATGTCTTTGGTAAACTTAGGTGGAATGCCTACTCGTCGATGGTGTTTTAGAGAAAAGAAATCTCGTCTATTGTGCAACTACAAGGTACTTATGCACAAAGTTATTTTGTTTCTCTGGTACAGTTGTCAATTATAGTTGCTGTTTGATTGTGGGTCATTTAATTGAAAATTTTATTTGATTTAAATAACATTTTCACTAGTTTTAATTTATATTTCAGAATATGTAAACTTTTATTGATAAAAGATCAAAATATAAAATTTATGGATTACAAGACGTAAATGCAAAATATACTATTTTCACTATTTTTATTTATTATTTTTAAAATCTGTGATTTTTATATTGATGATGGATTAAAATCTAAAATTTATAAAAAATATTGGACCTAAATGAATAAATGCTCTTTTCCACTAATAGTTTTACTTAATTTTGATTTATTATTTTAAAATTCTTTAAGTTTTTATTGATCAATGGCTTATATATAAAGCTTATAAATTGAAAGACCTCAAATGCAAAATATTCAATCTTCCAATAATTTTTATTTACTTAAATTTAATTTTATTGTTTTTAAAAAATATATAGATTTTATTATAAAGGACTAAAATAAAACATTTATAAATTAATGGACTCAATGCAAAATTTATTGATTTGTCTAAATTTACTATATTAATTTTAAAATATGTAATGTTTTGGATAAAAGATTAAAATATAACATTTATAAAAGTATGGTCTAAATGTCAATATATATTATGTTCCATTAATTTTTATTTACACATTTGTAATTTTTTTTTATTAGTATGTAAATTGTGTATATTATAGACTGAAATATAACTTTATGAAATTAAAGGACCTAACTATAAAAAATACAGTGGAATTGTTTTGAAAACAAAAATTTACAATATTTATATTAATAAATAAAAATAAATTTTAATTGAGAGTTGTTTGGGTATTAGGAATCGTATTTGGGAATGAGTTTCATTTTCTACTTCTCACTCCAGTTTCAAAACCCAATTTTTTTTGAGTTTCATATTCACCCATTTTTTCAAAACCTTCCAACCTAACACCTGGTATGGGTATCAAATCCATTGCAATTTTCAAAACCCTCCAACCAAACGACCGCTACAATATTTGGATACAAATGCTCATTTATTCACTATTTATAGATCCACATCCTTCAGTTTTCAAGTTATTTTACTGGAAACATTCTACTGTTCTGTTTTTGCTTTTTACTTTTTTCTTCAAAGTTTATTAGTTATGTAAGTGTTGATAGTTTTGGACTTACCTGGCAGTTCTGGTAAGAGTTTTGTAGCTGAAATTTTGATGTTGAGGCAAGTTTTATCTTGCGAGAAGATGGCTCTGCTTGTCCTTCCATATGTATCCCTTTGTGCTGAAAAGGTGCACTTATTAATGTGAATCAAATCCAGTGCTTATGTTAATGCATTAAAAATTTAAAACTCAACCTTTTTGATTTTATACTGATTGCTATTCAGTTCATTGTAGGCTGAACATTTGGAGCTACTTCTTGAGCCACTTGGCAAGCATGTTCGTAGTTTCTATGGAAACCAAGGTGGTGGGTCACTTCCAAAAGATACATCAGTAGCTGTATGTACGATTGAGAAGGCAAACTCGTTAATTAACCGCATGTTGGAGGAAGGTCGCCTCTCAGAACTTGGGATTATTGTGATAGATGAACTTCATATGGTAGGGTTATCATATCTTGGGATCCATGTGAGACTGATGAATGATTAAGTCTGATTTTGCCATTGCTTTGACATTTCCAAAATGCATTCATTTAAAGCATTTTAGTTGAAAGCATTTAAGTTCCGTTAATTAACTTCTAAAGTTGCTCTACAAACTACTTTGGTAAAGAAAAAAGTTCTTACGGAACCTCATGCTTTAAAATTTCGGTACCGGTACCGGTGCTTGACCAGTACCGGTACATACCGGTATCGTACCGCACCAACATACGGTACGGTCCGGTACCATTTCCGGTACCGGAAGTATGGTGCAGCAGTACCATACCATACTGTGCACAATATGGTGCAGTACTATACCATACTGTGCAGTACTGCACCATACCGGGCGGATACCGGACTGCTCATACCGGGTGGTATTGTGGAATACCGGGCGTATTGCCCGGTATGTATCGGTACACCCGGTAGCCGGATACCGGTTTCTCAAAAACCGGTATGTACAGCTCGTACCGGGTGGTGCAGAATGGTTTTTGAAACTGTGATTTGGAGAGTAGCTTTTGAAAGCACACTTCCTGCTGCCTTGGAAAAACCATTTTGGCAAGATAGTGCTTTGAATTAAAATTACCAAGCACCTTTCTTCCCCCAAAGTGCTTTTAAGTTTTAAGGCCTAAAGCACTTTGTAAACACAAATGTCAAAGCCTACCTAATTGCTTTATATGTAGCCATGGTATAGGAGGTAAAGATTTTACAATTATCAGGCCTTTCCATTTATTGGACATCCGTTGGGACCTTGGGGTAAAATCTATTATTCTAATTGCTTTATATGTAGCTGAGGTCTAGGAAGTAAAGATTTAATAATTCATAAGGCCTTTCCATTTATTGGACATCTGTTGGGACCTTGAGTATTTTTTGTCCTTCTCACAACGGTCCATTCATTCTTATTTGTTACCATAACAATCACTTTTTAGATGGTGCCATGATGACAAAATTTCAACTCATCATGGTTCTCTAGGATGATAAGTTTGGAAATGATTACATCCTAATTTATATGTTCACAGCTCTTAAAGATTGGGTTCTGACTTGACTCTTGAGCTCCTCCAAGTTTGTTGAGAGTAAACCTGAATTTTTCTAAAAGGAGCAACATAATAAGTTGTCTAACATTTTAATAGATAGAGTGTTGGATAAAGTAGGATATCTTTATTTCATGGTAGCATGCTTCAAGACAAGTTTGTATGCAAGGGGCTGTTAATTTCCTTTGTGCTTTGTGACCTTTGTCTAGTTTTAGGCTATATGTTGAGTAGAAATTGTATAGGGTGCAATAAAAGATGCTCCTTAGATGGACAAATTACATGCTCTTATTATCATAATAATTTATGGCAGTCTAATGATGTCTCAGTATGGATAGTTCTTTTAATCAATAATCTAATAATTTGGAGATATGTGCGATACAACATGTTGATAGATCCTTAACTTAAAATAAAAAAATGATAAAGTGTGTAAAAAAATAGGAGTTATGGAAAGTGCCTTGACCTAGAGGTGTTCATTGAATGAGCCAGATTTAATTGTATTAAATCTGTTTTTCTTTGTCTAAGCTTGGCACATGATAGTGGTTAGGCCTAAAAATTTTGTCCAATCATGACTCTAATTAGGACTAATCATTAAGGTAATGTGGAGTACCACTGAAGAAGGATAGCATCATGTGCCTTAGCCATTTTTTTTATCTCTCTAATCTCTATGTAAATTTTCATTGATTGTTTTTTATCTCTCTAAGTCAATCATGACTCTAATATTTGGCTTGAAGAAAGACAAGAATTACAATGTTTTACTATGGAGCTTTGGATGGGAACAAATTAGAAACTTGGTATTAGTAAACAGAGTAAACACAAGGATATGAATGTCAGGAAGGAAACAGATTGGTTAATTACTGTATGGTTATTTGTCAGAACTAATACTTGAAAGAATAGAAGGAATGAAGTAAATAGAGAGGATGAATTCTACTTTGAATCTATCAATATATAGATATAGTATATGATTTAATGCTCCTTTAGGTATCTAAACTTATAAGTTCTCTACATGTCCCCCCTGCCACAATACTATCCCTACCCCTTACCATGTTTTGCCATCTTGGCATCTTGTATCATACTGCCTAACATATAAGGTATGTACTGGCCAGACAAAGAAGTAGCATATATGTAATTTATTTTTATTTTTGTGCTGGTAGTGTGTAGTATTCTATGTTATACCACCAAGTATGGCCAGTATGGTACCAATTTATTTATTCCTTGAAACAAATAGAATGCCAGTATTTTGACTATTTAAGACCATCCCCCAACTGTTTTTTCTTCCTTTCTTCCTCTTTTGATTCTTTTTTTCTTTCAGACAAATGTCTGATTATAGAACAATAAAAGAACTCCCCTATATTGTTTGAGACAACCAAAGATGACCTAGGTTATCCATTTTATGAAAATTTGCAATGTTTTATGTTAAGGTTTAGTTGCAGGTATATGTAATTCTCCTGAAGTTGAATTTACAAATTCAACAGAAGACTGTTATTTAGAAGTTATACACAGTTGAATTTCTTTGTGTACTTCAGTTGGGTGAACATGACTCGCCTCCCCTCTCTATATATGCGTACTCAAAATGACAACCATTAGATGCTTTTTCTTGTCAAACTTGCTGGAGAAAAGACAATACAACAGTATTTATTAGATAGCTTAATATTGGTTATACAGTCTTCTTTTGCAAAAAAAATTTGCTTAGTGAAATTTGTTTCTCTTTATTCTAGTTTGTCAATCTATTTTGTCTGCAATTTCTTTCTCTAGATTTCTCTCATTGTCTTAACGGCTCTCATGATTAAAGTTATTAGCTCTTACTTGCTAATTTAGGTTGCAGATCAGCACAGAGGTTATCTACTAGAACTAATGTTGACAAAGCTTCGTTATGCTGCGGGTGAAGGAAGTTCTGATTCATCCAGCGGAGAAAGTTTAGGAAATAGTAGCGGAAAGGCTGACCCAGCTCATGGTTTGCAGATAGTTGGAATGAGTGCCACCATGCCTAATGTAGCATATGTTGCTCATTGGCTTCAGGTATGTGGGAATTTAATTTAATCTCTTGAAATCCTATGTCTTATAGAGAGTTGCACATAGGGGTGAGCAAAACCCAAACCGACCCGAATAATCTGACTAGAATTAAATTTTCGGGTTGGGTTATTTGGGTAATTCGGATCGGGTCGGGTCTGATTTTTAAAGGGGTTTACACCCCTAATCTGGGTCAGTTTGGGTCGGGTAAAAACCATTTTGTTGTATTGGAAATATTAAGTAATGTTGTGCTTTGAACTATTTGACAAAATGGTTAACTTATGGAACTGTCACAAATGATGAATGTTGTTATTTTTAAAGGAAATTCGGGTTATTAGGGTTTGGGCTCAATCTTATTCAAGTTAATCAGGTCGGACCCCTAGTTTTTAATTGGATAGGTTCGGGGGGTTCTTGGAGTCTCCTTATTCAGGTTGGGTCGGGTTTTGACCCGACCCGACCGATGCTCACCCCTAGTTGCACATTTATATTCTCAAGCAAGGATTAAGTCTTGCTACCTTTGTTCTATGTTGGTTGGACTAGCACTAGTTGGACCACTCTAGGTTTACAATCTCATACTAGTACCGTACCAACACACGATATAGTCCTATACACATACGCTTGTATCGGCGGCTTGTCTCGGGATTTTTCGTTTTTTTCTAATGTAAGCTTCAAAAAATAATTTAAGCTCTAAACACATAAATCACTAATATATGATAAAGAAACATAGACTTCTCAAACATGGTCCAATACATTAAAAAGATAATTTTAATCTTCAAATTTCAATGAAAAAAAAAAAAGTCATATCTAAAATGTAGAAGAGTGAAGTCCTTTGAAGAAAGTATGCATCTAGCCGGACCCAACACGACTAAGGTCAATTTCGTAAGTTTGCAGAGCCCACATTTGAAAACTATCTCAAGTCATGATGCTTTGGTATTCGGAATACCACTTTGACATAAAACTTTTTTTTTGTGGGAGCCCAAGCACAAGTCCTTGAGTTAGCATAGTCTTAGAGTAGGAAGTGACACTAGTGTAAGGTGTCGTTTGGTTGACACAATTTCTTGCAGAAAGTTATATTTTTGTTTGGTTTGGTTGACACATACAACTTTCCCATGAAGTGTGACTTAGTAACTTAACTAGGGGACCCAAGTAAGTTGCACTTCCTGCATTGTATTTGAAAGAAAACGACAATTCTATCTTTACATTTGTATTTAATGCTAAATTTATAATTTATGTTCTCAACATTATGAGATTAGATTATCCATAAATTTTTAACTCATTTAATTTATTTTAATTTATTTTTGAGCAAAATATGTAATTTTTTAATTACCTCCAAATAAAAATTATTATTTTTATATAATAAATTATATAGTATATTAGTTATATATGAAAAAATTATATTATATTTTACATATATGTATTAACATATTAATTTACAAATAAAACTTAATTTTTTCATATATTTTAATATATATCGATTAAAGTATTAATTTATAAAAAGAAGGGTATATTGGTCATTTGATGTATACTTCCTAGGAAGTACCCATGTCAACCAAACTTGTTAGAGGTAGGAAGTTACACTTTCTATCAATTAATTATTTGTCAACTAAACACATTTTTAGTACTTTTCGAGAAACAGGTGGAAAGTTAATCGATGAGAATTACAACTTTCTGCAGAAATTTACTTCCTATGTCGACCAAACGAGGCCTAAGTATGAGACTCGACCTATTGCAAGCTACTCATCATGTTATGATGGTAATCGTGGAATGCCTTTGGTGCTCCAAACATTTGTTTCTCTTTTCCTCTATTTTCATAAACTTTGGTGGTCCTACGCGCCCTTTTGTCGTGGTCTTCATCTTGTGTGAAGTGATCAAAATATTGCTTGTTCGTCCAAAGATCTGGAGGTGTTGGCGTTGTTGGAACTATAGTCTCTCCTCCACTAGCTGCATAACCTCCATCATCGTCATTTTTATTATCTTGTGTGCTATTGCTACTATGGATGGAGGCCTCTTCTTCTTAGTCGATTGCATCAAGTGGATCTGTAATTGGTCTTTTTCCTTTTGATGATGACAGTGCAAACTTCTTCTTTACTTGGTTGCGATTGCAATTGAGTTTCGGATGTCAGGGAGCCATATTGGGCTCTCGACTGTGAACGTGTCCCTTGTGAAGGAACAAGGCTTATTTCCCTCTCAAATCTTTGGCGCTATATATCTTCTTGCGTACCCTCTTAGTCTTCGGACTAGATTGCTTCGGATAAATATCTTGATGGTCTAGGTGAATCATCTACGTCGTCCAGAAGTGGTTGATCATTTTCCGTGGTGACCAATCCATCAAAGTGTCATCCTCGCTTTGGAGAAAATCAGCATTAAAAGGATCTATCTCCATATTTTCTTCTTTGCCTTCAATTTGAAATGCCGACATTTGAAGTCTTAAATTGTAGTGAAGATGTATGAGCGAGAAGATGGATCTGTTTCTATTGCATCCAATTGACGAAGTTGTTTGGGAGAGGATCCGTACGACAATCTTTCAAAGATTTGAAGTATTAGAGCCAAATTATAACCACAAAATGAGATTTTGAACTAATAAATGACTTCAAAAAGAAAAAAAGATGATAAATTTTTTTATACTTGGGTCCATGGTGTATGGGCACTCATTTGCGAAAGAATCATTGAAGTTGTAAATGCATGTTGAAAATTTCTTGTTTTCAAAATAGCTTCCGAAGCTTCTGCCTTTGATGCCGACATACACATGATAATCTTATACAAAGCATACAATAGTATTTTGACTGTGGTACCAATTGCATATTGATATTGGTATGTCAGATTTAAATATAACCTAGAAAAAGATAAATAATTTTAGGATAACTATTAAATAATTTTTTTAAAAATGAAACAAGTGAATAAATTAATAAATTATTACCCGCTCGGTGTGTCTTGGCCTATCTGAGACCCGAGTTTCTCATCCCTTTATTATGATATTAATGAAGGGCTTATATTTTTTTTGCACCTTTAAGACCATGATTTCTTTCTTTGCCCGATGAATCTTTAATCTTATCGCCGGTAAATTTCTTCATGAGAGCATGGACCCACGTGTGCGATTATAGATGATTTTGGTGATTTATTGTCCTTTTTGATCATGGACTTCATCATACCCTTCATCATCAAGTCTATACAATGCGCTGCACATGGAGTCCAAAAGATGTGAGAATACTCATCTTGAATTAGCTCATTTGCCCTTTTAAAGTTTGCGCAGCAATCAATGACGATGATGACTTAGACTATGTGTTGTGGATCAATCTTCTTGATAACATCGTTCATCAGATTCAACATGTAGATTGCGTCATGATAGTGATCCAAAGCATCCATCAATGTGTGATAGACCACCTTCCTGTTGCGGCATTTCGCGAAGTTAATGATGCTCATTTGGGTTGACCCGATTTAACTATTGCACATCAACGTGCAACCATATTGCTTCCATTGCCTCTTGAAAGTATCGATGCATTGTCAAATATCGTCGACCTCTACATCAAGATATGGACTTAAAATTTCGTAATGAGTTGGGGGGGCAATACCTGAGTCGACCTTTTGGATTGTCGATACCATAGATCAATAATGGGGATTGTTGGCTGCATTGGATGGAATCTGACTGAAGTGAAACCATTTGGAGATTGCTCTTCCCAACTCCCACTTTTTACTTTTTTTGGAAGCATTGTGATAACGATTGCTTCAATGCTTGAGATGGAAAAGCCCTTGGATCAGATACATCAATAGAAGAGCTCGTACTGCTTGATTCGAGGGAAGAGAAGATGCATCGATTGCCTCCACCTTGGCTCTGAGTTTGAGGTGCCCTTATGCGGGAACTTCGACCAATATGAGGATCAGAGGGGATAGAATTTCTTCGGTTCATTGTTGGAGCAGCCGAGGATTAGGCCATGTTGCTGGTGCCGCTACCCATGGTTTCAAATACCGTACCGGTACGGTCGGTATTTACCGATTTTTTTAAAAATCGGTATAAGAGATACCAAGTATTGGGCGATACCGGGTATCTCGGTAAATAGTGCCCGCTATGAGCGGTATTTATCAAATACCACCCATACCGGGCGATATTTATCAAATACCGTCCATACCGGGCGGTATGACGTAACGACTCTTAAAAAGAGCTGTTGCTATAGTGACATATAGCCGTTTGGGGCCGAATTTAAAATATTGTATTCATGTATTTGACATTTGAATGTTAAATTTAAGTATTTCTTGATCAATTATGTGTTATTGGAGTTATTTTTAACAAAAAAAACAAAAAAAACAATTTTTTTTGGTTGGTATGCTTTTTTTCGTACTGGCCCATACCGTGTGTCGGTATGGTACCGATACATATCGGTACGAGATCGGTACCGGTACCGGTATTTTAAACCATGCTGCTGCCATACTTAAAATTAGATCTTTGATAATATGGACAACCTCGCTCGAATGCCGCTTGCTCTAAAGAAGCATATATGACAATTGCAAGCTCTGGATCTTCCTCAACATTGTCACCACGATCCTAGATTTGGCCATAGTGCACATCTTCAATAACTCTTCGGTCATACTCTACTCTTTGTTCAACATCTTGAGCTTGTTGCTCTTGTTTGTTGTCGGACAACTTCCTGAAGTGATTTCGGACTTCCTCTGGTGTTTTCGAGCATTTCGTCATGTTGGAATATCCCCCGGTCAAATGTTGCTTCAATCGGGTGATCCCTCCACCACGAGCATTGTATTCATATGAAGAGATTGCCAATAGTTTCTCTTGTTCAATCGACTACAGTGCTGCCATGCGGGACGCTTTGAGATTTCGGGACCATTTCAATAGAGTTTTGAAATGAAAGTGGAGAAGACGAGAGAGTTGAAAGAGAAAAAGAGAGATTTGAGAGAGTGAGTGAGTGGGGTGCCCAAACCAGAGGTTTGGGGGCTTTATATAGCCCCCAAAGCCTTAGAAAACCGGCCCCACCAGCTAAATTAGCTGTTTGGGACTGGTTGAAAACATGCCCAACAACTATAAAAATAGCCATTGGGCATGTACCGGGTGGTACCAACCCGGTACACCTAGTACCGGGCATGTACTCTCGGTACACTAGGTACCCTGCAGTACCGAGTTGTACCAAGGTGCACTAGTATTGGTTTTTCGGAAAATCGATAAATAGTGATCGTACCAAGTGGGTAGGGTATCATATTTCAAAGTTCAAACCATAAGACAATACCCCCTCAACTCTTGAGAATGATGGGACGCCAAACTAGAAGAGAACATGTTGGAGATGGTGTCAGAGAGGTGGCAGTAGAGTGTAGTATATCCCTTTCCCCTCGCCTATCACTCTTGCTGTATGTACCTTGTATTTAAAACCTTCAATGTCTCAAATGGTCATGACTTCAGCTATCAAAGATTCTTTTGCTGTTAGTATAACATTTCTATACTGATCACTTGTTAGATAGTGGCTCTCCTGTTCTTGGGTTATCTGGTTTAAACCCATGGATATCTTGCACAATTTCACAGGGCCTTTTTAATAGTTGAGAGTCTTGAGACTATAGCTTGGAAACAATGTCACAAGATTGGAAGTTCAGGCCCTCCAAGCATCATTGTTATTTTCGTCAAAGATTGACGACACTTTTTGTGATTTATTCTTTTTGTTGTTGATGTTACTGTTTTCCCATACATATGTTTGCCTTTACTCTTTTTTCTCTACTTTTTCTGTTTGCATATTTGTTTTTAAGTTTTGCCAAGTAGCAATTTCTGACCCTTGTCCAATAAAATTGGCCATGTACATTTGTGAGATACTTGAGGAGGCTGCAAATCGTAATGCATTTTGTAATTTTCTTTATTTTGTTACAATTTTAATCCTATAACCTGTTTTTACTCCCATATTGATTATACAATTTGCAGCTCATTGTTCAACAATTTATTTATTAAGTGAGATGAATTAGGTATTGTATGATTTTATCAAAATGGCTGGGCATCACTATCATACATAAAAAATACTTTTTTACATATCCAATCTATAATTGATCTCCTGAATTAGATGCATATGTTTTCTGGCTTATGCTTCAACTATTAGAAAGGTGTATTTCCGTGTTCATCAGGTCTTTGGGCGTTGGCTCAAGTCTCAATTGTGTCTAGGGATCATAAAATTGTCAGGCTGTAAAAGAGCTAAGTAAACATTAAATGTCAATCTGGTTGTTACTGAACAAAATCTCTTTTTCTTTTAGGATTAGAGGTTCTTATTGTGCTATAGGCATTGAACAAAATCTCGTACCGTATTCGATGGTATTGGTTTTTCAAAAAACAACAATACATGTCCTAGTTTTCGAGCAGTTGGGCATTTTTTGTACCGGCTCCAAACGACCACTCTTATGCATTTTAGGTATATGGTTGTATTTTTTAATGTAACTTGAAAATCGCCATGATTGAAAAGTCTGTTTTTTCCATTATTTATTAGTGGGTTATGTGTGTTTTTTCTTTATTTAAATGATAAAATAATGTATTTGAAGCTTAAATTGAATTTTTTTTTGACAAAATTGGGTACAAGCTGGTACAGGCTAGTTTGTACTGGCCCAAACTTGCCAAGATTGGTATCAATATGAGATTTTAAATCATGACTATAGGATCAAATTTATTTGTAGTTTTTTGTCATCAAATAGACTTTTTGAGTCTATTTTTTCTTTATTAGTTGGTTTTGTTTAATATTGACATATTCATACTGTATTGAGTTCTCTTTCAGCTTATATTTTTTTTTGATAGCAAGCTTATCTTGAATGTTTATCTGTTTATACAAACTATCAAATTATAAAATAGGAAAAACCCTCATGCAGCACACCAAGTTGTAGTCCAATATCTGAACACTTAAAATTGCTTAAAAGTTCATTCAAGACAAATGGTTGACTTCTTTTTATAGAGTAGTTGAATTATTTACGAGGGGACAGTTGACTTTCTTCAGATTGTACACATATTTGTTAGCGACCTTAGGAGCTAGGATTCAGAATCTTTTTAGTTATTCAGCAAAAATTCTGTTGCTTGTATTCTTCAACATGAAGTTATTATGTTGGTCAGTAGTTCATTACTTATTTATGAAATACTCTAGTTTTTGGCACTAGAAAGGATAGGACAACAAATGATAGAGGTGGATATAATTTTTTTATTTAGTGTACACTGGATATAACAACAATTTTATATTCTTTTAATCCAAGCACCAAACAAGTAAGAAATTAAAATCCATCCCTTATTGTATCTTCTTTTATCCTATGACAAACATGCACTTAGAGTTTAACACTTGCACACATTGTTACTGGTTGATAAAACAAGAAAAGCCACATTTGGGATGCCAAAATGGTTGCTAAGGTTCACATAGTTGGTAGGAATTAGGAAATAAAAGAAAGCCGTGATTGCCTTTTTTTGCTTTTCCATGTTTTCTTCTAATTCTTGATTTCTTAGGTCAATTACTTAAATATATCCAATGATAATATATTTCTGTGGTTCTTTAGGCAGCACTCTATCAGACAGAGTTCCGTCCTGTTCCATTGGAAGAGTTCATTAAAGTTGGAAATTCCATTTTTGACAAGAAAATGAATGTTGTCCGCATGATTCCAAAAACTGCTGATCTTGGGGGCAAAGATCCTGACCACATTGTGGAACTGTGTAATGAGGTATTCAACTATAGTTCATCAACCTACAAACTGTGGGCTCTCTTCTTCACATATTTGAAGGAAGTCGCTATGTTACATGCATAATTCTCTTGTATCATCCTTTGTGCAGGTTGTTCAAGATGGTCATTCAGTTCTTTTATTCTGTTCCAGTCGCAAAGGATGTGAGTCAACTGCAAGGCATGTGGCTAAATTTTTAAAGAAATTTTCGGTTAGTACTCATGAGGACTGCGAATTTAGTGATGCTTCTGCTGCAATTGAAGCCTTAAGGAGGTCTCCTGGTGGATTAGATCCTATTCTTGAAGAGACACTCCCATCTGGTGTTGCATATCATCATGCTGGTCTCACGGTAAGTTTAATTTTTGTTGGTTTACTTATGTGTCTATGCATCTATGTACGTACATGTTTATTACCTCTAACATATAAACACAGATCTAATTATTTGTTATATCCATTGGTGGCCAAGAAGTGTATTCATGTACGTGGCCTAACTGCACATGCAATAACACATTATGTAGTTAAAAAAATATGAATCATCTAGACCTGGCACATTTTTTGACAATATAGCATATATGGTTTTACTTCTCTATCACTTGTATCTAGTTATGTCTAATCATTGGTGATGATAGACCAAAGGGATTAAGGGACTACAAAACATGATTGCCTTTATGCATATTCCTCTTCTGATCAGCTGTGCTGATAGTGACATACAATTCGGTCATTTTTTTTGATCTATGATGACAGGTATTTTTTTGCTTATTATTATGTGCCTTTTCGTAGAGTGGTATCAACTTAACCCCATGCCTTTAAATTGAAGTACATTGGTAAAGAAAAGAAGTTGACAAATAATAATCTATATCCAATATAATAAATTGAAGATGAAGAGTTCAATGTCCATTAAATCAAATTATGATCGTTTTACATATCTGGATGGTGCCAACTAACTGCTAATGCTACATCTTAAGAATATAAATTAATAGATTGGTTTCTTACCTGGTAGTAGCGTAAGCTTTATTAAAAGCTGATGACTCAAATCAAATTTAAGATGGTATCAGAATACTTGCATAAATGAGGTAGTATTTTCAACTCCAATTACTATTTTTGGTGAATGTGCGAATTTTTTTCCACGCATCTTGCTTGTCTATTCTCCATTGTTAGCCACTCCTTACAGCTTATTCCTTATAGGTAGAGGAGAGGGAGATTATTGAAACATGCTACCGTAGAGGACTTGTACGTGTTTTGACTGCTACCTCAACTTTGGCTGCTGGAGTGAATTTGCCTGCTAGACGGGTTATATTTCGACAACCACGGGTTGGACGTGATTTCATTGATGGGACACGGTACAGACAAATGGCTGGTCGGGCTGGTCGAACTGGAATAGATACGAAGGGGGAGAGTGTAAGCTATTTATTCCCCGCTGCAAGCTTGTTTGGTTCTTTCATGTTTTCTTCATCTCTGATTGAGTAACATAATTCTTCTAAAATCATTTTCCTTCTTTCTAAACCAGATTCTTATCTGCAAACCTGATGAGGTCAAAAGAATAGCTGGTATACTTAATGATAGCTGCCCCCCATTGCAGTCTTGTCTATCTGAAGATAAAAATGGGATGACTCATGCTATAATGGAAGTTGTTTCTGGTGGGATTGTTCAAACTGCACATGACATTAATCGCTATGTTAGGTGCACACTACTTAATTCTACGAGGCCATTCCAAGATGTTGTTAAATCTGCTCAAGATTCTCTTCGATGGTTGTGTCACAAGAAATTTCTTGAGTGGAATGAAGAAACCAAGTTGTACAGCACAACCCCTCTTGGACGTGCTGCTTTTGGCAGTTCTCTTACTCCTGAAGAATCACTAGTATGGATTACTCAATTTGTCATGTCATGTTTATTTGTCCATAACTGTTCGCAATTAAATTCTCTTCTATTTCTTGATTTGGCTTTGTTCCATTTTTTAATGTACAGGTTGTACTGGATGATCTTTTGAGGGCAAGAGAGGGTTTTGTTCTTGCTTCTGATTTGCATTTAGTTTACTTGGTTACACCTATTAATGTTGAGGTTGAACCCGACTGGGAACTGTATTATGAAAGATTCATGGAATTGACTGCACTTGAGCAGGTATAAATCAACTTAATTTTCTTCTTGTATAATCTGACATTTGCTGAAGTACCGAAGTTGAAATTTGTATGAAAAATTGCAACAATGTTTTCTCAACCACATTAATCCTTTCACTTTGTTTAATTGTTTGATGCCTGCACCATTGTTATGTCATTAGTTTTGGTCTCTATTTGCACAAAGTACTATCTTGAGCACCTGGATTGACTAGACTTTGATAAGGTGTATTAGAGTGAAATATATAACTTTTACTTCCCGTGGATAAATCCTAGGTATTAGGTACTTTGACGTTCTTTTGATGGAAACGGTCTCCTCTTAGAGACATTGATTTTGATAGCATGTTCTGGGATCAATTCTTTCTCTTAGGTAGTGTTTGGTTGGGTGGAATAGAGGGGGAATGTAATACTATTCCTTATGGTCTATTTATTTGCTTATTTAGTTGCAACTTGTTGATAAGGAATAGATAAAGAATAATAGATAAGGAGTACTATTCCCCATGGATGGGAATACTATTCCTTACCTCAACCCAAGGAATACTATTCCTCATAGACATTTTCCAATATTGTCCTTAAATATTTATAATATTACATAAGAATATAAAAATTAACTTTAATAATTACATATCTTAAATAGATAATTATTATTTTATTATTAAATATATTTTAATTATTATTTTATAAAGATTCAATTACTTTTTACGAAAATAAAATGAATAATAATTTTTATTATCTTACATAATGCATACTTTTATTATGTTGTGTCACTAATTAGAATACATTATAATATAATTTATATATTTTTATAAGGATATTTTAGTCATTTTTCTCTGAATTCCTTGTCTATTCCTAATATGAACCAAACAAGGTAATACTATTCATTGTCTATTCCATTCCTTATCTATTCATATTCCTTGTCTATTCTTATTCCTTATGATTTCATTTCCATCCAACCAAATACACCCTTAGAGACATTGTTTTTAACTTGGGATAATGAAATGTGGAACAATATCTAGGAATATGAAGGTGTGAATGTTGTTGTGATTGGTTTGATATGTATGGGAATTTAACTTGCTTGTGGGAATTACTTTACCATGAATCATGGTAAGTAATTTTTACCAAGGGAGGCGGTAATCATAAATTAAGTGCACCTTAGTATGCCAATTGTCAACTCTTGTTAAGAATAAAGTTAACAACAAACTAATACTGGATAAATTTGTAATAAAATGAGATTTGTTAAAAATTAGCATATGATAGATATGAAAAAGGCGAAAAATATAAAATAGGTTTAGATATTAATCCTTTATTAATATCCTTACTTAAATAAATGGTAAAGTGAAATTAACATAATTATTAATATAATTTAGATGTTAATATAGAAATATTTTAAAATCTGAACTAAAACATTATTAATTATAAGTATATAATTCTAAATATAAAATGGTATAAAATTTCTAAATATAAAATAAATAAGAATATGTACTAACGAATTAAAATAATATATTTTACTAATTTTATATTAACTGATAATACCACAATATTGTTTTTATATTAGAAAATAACATTCTATTGTATTTTGTAATGATTATATTGATCTATTTCATCATATTTATTGTTTTTCGATTCATATTTTTTTTGATAAATTATTGTAGTAAACAAAATAGTAAATGTTCATTTATACGTAAAAGTTCTGAGCAATGTGATTGATCGAACCAAATATGATATAGTCTTAGATGTGACTATCTGTAACAATTTAGTTATATATTTCCATTGAACCAAACATGTCATTTACCGTGCATGACAATTTGATTGATAAATGATATGCTCGGTGTATTATTCTTTATGGCAATCTTACATTTCATGAATCAATTGCTCTTGAAGGGGAAGGAGGAAAGAACCAAGCTTATTTCATCTTGTACATCAGACAATCTTTAAGCAAAAATGTATCTCTAACCCGTATTTTTTTCTTTCTTTCTTTATCCTTTTCTTTTTTCACTTCACACTTTTTCTAGTAGCTGGATGGAGCTGTTATTTAAACATTTGTGAAAACTGGACATAAAAATATTCTGGGGAGTGCGTGTGATTTGTTCGAATTTTTTCCACCAGAGTTCCTTAATGTATGTAATAGATTTAGGTTGTATTTCTACATTTCTGCTAGAATCTTAAATAACTTTAATTTATTGGTGCCTGTTTCAATTTTCAATTGTTGTTTGTTTCCAAAGAGTTATGCATCTTTCTTTTGAGCTAGCAGCATCTTTTAACCATTTATATTTCTGAATTATTGCTAGCCATGCTGCTTTTATCTGCTTCTGATATTTTCTCCAAATCGAAGTGCAGTCAGTTGGTAATCGAGTAGGCGTGACAGAACCCTTCTTGATGCGCATGGCCCATGGTGCCCCAATGCCTGTTCAAAATAGACCAAGAGGAAAAAAGAATTTTCTGTGTGAACGATTACAATCTCGAAGCAAGGAAGCTGATAATAGCATATGTTCAAGTGAACAAACTCTTCGTGTATCAAAAAGGTTCTATGTCTCGCTGATGTTATCAAGGCTTGTACAGGTAATATAATGTATATGTTGCTAAAGAAATGTTCTTGCTTGGCTCACAGCAATGTCATTTCATCTAAAGGCTTAAGCCATCAGATGGCATATGATCTATTCATTTGTATCTTAAAACTTTCCCTCATGTTTGGGTGGCAAACTAGACTTAGCTAAGCCCAAGACGTGGAATTGAATTAATTGGGCAAATATATCTTAAAAGCATGCTTGGACAACATGAAGATAGGACCTGAACCTTTGTTTTGATACCATCTAAGTTCATTACAATTTTTATACATTGTTTTGAAAAGCATCTCATGCTAGTGGCAATACATGCATATACACAATTTTATCACTGCAAAAAATCAAAACGATTGCTTATGCGACCCATTGATTATGTGGCTATATAACCTGCTTGTGGCTGTATAGTTGGTTTGACCTAAATATAGCTTAAATGCATGAATGAGTTCGGACCAACCCTCTATTCAAATCCTATTTTGCCATTCTGCACCTATTTCTGCCCTATTTGTCCTGATTGTAGCTTTTATCTATTGAGTTTTGTTGATTATCTTTCTAGCAACTAT
This sequence comes from Canna indica, assembly GCA_034359265.1. NCBI lineage: Eukaryota > Viridiplantae > Streptophyta > Magnoliopsida > Zingiberales > Cannaceae > Canna > Canna indica. The sequence goes on from CP136892.1 coordinate 23,598,087, forward strand.
ATTAGATATTAAATTTAATAATTTTTTATGTTACTGCATATGCATGCGCCCATGTGTCCCCTCTTATTGTATATGTGCTATTCACTGATACAATTGCATAGATCTTACACATGCTCTGCAAAATGTGATTTTGTTTTAAAAGTTGTTCAATTATTGATTTTCTGCATTAGAAAAGGATGACCTCTGAAGTAATATTTGATCTTTTCGCTATCTTCTATGATGCTGAATGATTTCATTTCATTTTCTGCTTTTTTTGGTTAATTTTATGGGTGTACTGCATGCTGTTTCCACAGTACTATTGGACATTTATAAATGCTCCAGATAAAAATTGTATTAATCAAGTATTCATCCATAAAAATAAATGTTGCATAAGCTAACTTTCTAGTCTTCTTGTTGGCATTTGCGCAAACCATATGTAAATATTCTGTCATATATATACAAGTTTGATGCTTGAAGAAGTTTGTCTTATATATATATAGCTCGATGGTATTATTTCAGCTGTATAATTTTTTATGTTGTACTTATTAATGATCCTAGTTTTGGTACATTGACTCTTTGGCATACAAAGATATGGGATCTCTTGATATCTCTTCGTGAATGAGTTTGCACTCACTATAATTTTGAGATGGCTCTTTTGATTTTCTTGCAAATTTTCCTTTACCTAGGAGGTTCCTGTTTCTGATGTTTGTGAGGCCTTCAAAGTTGCTAGAGGGATGATGCAAGCTTTACAAGAAAATGCTGGCAGATTTGCCATGATGGTATCAGTATTCTGTGAGAGGCTTGGGTGGCATGATTTGCAAAGTCTTGTTGCCAAGTTCCAGAATCGTGTCTCATTTGGCGTGAGGGCAGAAATTGCTGAACTTACTGCAATACCATATGTCAAAGTAATGTTACTGCTTAAACATCCATAGTTTATGTTAGTGATAATTGAAATTCTTCCCTTTACATTTTTTGCAAAAACCAAGATGGTGTTTTTCTTTTGCAAGGGTTCAAGAGCTAGGGCACTTTACAAGGCTGGATTACGGACTCCTCTTGCTATTGCAGAAGCGATTGTTACTGAGATCAGAAAGGCGCTGTTTGATAGTTCTGCATGGGCTGGTGAAGGTGAGATTGTTCGATTCATTTGTTCTTACTTTCTTTTTATTCTCCTTATAATATCCTTTTTCTGATATTTTAAGTATGTGCATAAACTTTGGTTTTGGTAAAGAATATAAATCGAATGGAACTAAAACAATCATTGCAATATATTTGTGTTTTCCTTCCATAGTTCTATCTAAAGCATGCAAGAAATGTTTGTTACATTTATTTTTTGTTCTGTTACTGTTTTATTACATTATTGTGCAATTATATGTGATTCATTGGTTTGAAACCTATTTGGGAAAAGAAAGAAGCTAAACGCTAGTGTTGATCCAAGATTGTCCTTACAATGAGATGCTTGTAGCGCATAATTGACAAAGAAAAGACTTCTTATGTTATGTTATAAAGATAAATAACTTCTGTATATGTATAAAAAAAATTCTTCAGAACTTAATAATTGTTGTTATACTCATGAATTATAGAAGTTTAGATTGGGCTTTTCTAACTTCTAACAGCTTAATCTTTTCGGAGTAGTTACCCAATGAAATTTAACATCGGTATTGGAGAGTAGGTCATGTGTTTGAATACTCTGTTAAATTATTAACACCACTAAGATTTGAATCCAAGATATCCTGCTTTACAATGTCAAATTTCATGGTGTAACTACTTCCAAAAGATTAAGATGTTTGGTGAGGGCTGAATCTATTCTTGTTTGTATATTTTGACACTCTTGTTCATGTATGGGTTGGAGAACAAGAATGTGCTGGCCCAAGCACACTCATGGATTGACTTAGCTTAACTAAGGGTGTTTTTTCTGTTTTTTTTCCAATTATTGATATCCGTAGGCTTCAAAACACCTCTTGCTCCAAGTCCATGTTAAATTTGTTTTAGATACCTTTTCTTTTTTCAAAATTTTTTATCTGTTATGAAAGGGCCTTATACAATTTATATTTTATATTTCTGATGCAAACAACAATTTTATATTTCAAAATTGAAGGATTTGAAATTCCTATTCTGACATTGGATTTTCCAAGAAGGTCTAATTACCAAGTCTAAAGGAGGTTAAATTACACAACTTGAAATTTCAAAATGTAAATGTGAGGTTATTATGAATTTCAATGCCTACTCCAATAGTGATGAAAAAGAGGAGGGTTGAATTAGGCCATTGACAACCAACATAAAACATTGCCATATCTCACAAACATGCATGTATTTCTATGACTAGGCTCCTACCAAGTTTGTCAAATTTGATCTGTTCTAGATCAAATGCTTGAAGGTTGTGCTCTTGGTCCTTGGCTGTGTGGTCAATACTTCTTTAGGAAGATGTCTTATGGCATTGAAGGTCAAATGATGAAGTAGGTGGGTGGAAGGTAGGAGGTGGGAAAAAAAACCTGCTTGACCCGATCCAAAACATGAACCTGACTTTGACTGAAACCAATTTGAAAATTTGTATATTGGGTCCATTTCTAAGTGAAGTATTTTTTCCTAAATAAATATTGGCTTCCATACCTAAACAACTTGATCTTTCTCATACCCAATTTGGAAATGTGTTACGAGTTGACTTCTTAGGTACTAAAATATCTGACTTGACTTGGTCCCGACCCTAATGAAGGGTGAAAGGGAAGAATATATATATATTATTAAGAAATTAGTAGGCCTAACTCACCCCAAAAGCTAGCTCATGAGGAGAGGATTGCCCAAATTATTTAAAGGCTACCTTGGCCATATTTTTAACCAATGTGGGACTTTAACACACCCCTCTCATGCTCAGGATTGAACATTTGGAGCGTGGAGTTTTGCAGGATTGGACATCTGCGGGTGGCACAATATCAACCACACAATTGGCTCTGATACAATGTTAAGAACCTTTAAATAGTTTGAGCAATCCTCTCCTCATGAGCTAGCTTTTGGGGTGAGTTAGGCCTATTAATTTCTTAATATGGTATCAGAGCTAGACCTATTGTTGATTGTGGGCCACCTGCAGACTCCAGATGTGGATCCTGGGCGTGAGGAGGGTGTGTTAAAGTCCCACATTGGTTGAGGTTGTGGTCTAGATAGCCTTTAAATAGATTGGACAATTCTCCCCCTTATGAGCTAGCTTTTGGGGTCGAGTTAGGTCCAAGGCTGATTTTCTAACATATATATATATATATATATATATGTTTACTGATGTGCTATACGTGAATTTAATCTCTTTATTGAATTAATGATTCTAAAATCCCCAATTTGATTGTCAATGGCATTGTTGTCAAACCAAATATGAGAGTATCATTTTGTAATCGTCAGATTCCGTCTAGAACTTTGGAAAGAAGTATAAGATTTATTGCCCTATAATTGATCATTAACCTCTTAACTCTTCCAGTTTTTCTTGATAATACATCAGTGCTTACTAATCTCTTAAATCTTCCAGTTTATCTGATCATACTTTTGAGCAACTTTTCCAAATAATACACTTGATATGAGGTTTTTGTACTAAAATTATATCGTTTGCCTAGATGATTCCAACCTTCGACGCATGCAGTTGGGAATAGCCAAAAAGATAAAAAATGGTGCACGTAAAATTGTTCTTGATCAAGCTGAAGAAGCAAGAGTCGCTGCATTTTCTGCTTTCAAGTCACTTGGAGTTCATGTGCCTCAGCTTTCACAGCCTCTACTGTTTGCTGTGGTTGAGTCCCCTGGTGGTGGTAACATGGCTTGTTCTCAAGAAGATCCTACTAAAGAAGTTCAGCACACTGAAAGGAAACTTTCAGATTACAGAGTTCTGAACTCTAATAGTCTTCCTAGGGTTGACAGAGATATGTCAACTGAGACAAATGATTCTAGTTCGAAGGCCACTGGAGAAACAAGTTCAGATGTACAACGTCAGTGTAATGGTAATATTACCGAGGGCGGCAATTTGGTTGAGGAAACAGTTGGCCATGCTAATACTATGATTGAGGAGAATATTAAGTGTGGTCATGGAGTTACAGGTGCAATAGTTGGGGATAACAAATGTACCAAGTCTGAAGGTCCTATTAGTTCAAGTAACTTTCCTGGTGGATTTGATTTTTTTTTGGATCAATGGGCTTCAGTAAATGAATTTTATTTTGATCTTCATTTCTTAAAACGAGCAAACCCACAATCTTCCAGCCACTATGAAGTTTTTGGCCTGGCCATTTGTTGGGAGAATTCACCAGTTTACTATTGTAATTTCTCAAAAGATCTTGTAGCCTGTAGTGACATAAATAAATTTGATATATGGGAGCTTGCTAGAAAAAGATGGAACAAGATAACTAAAATCATGAAGCAAGATGGTGTTAGGAAGATAACTTGGAACTTAAAAATTCAGATTCAGGCTCTAAAATTTCCTTGTGTTTCTCTTCAAAGATTTGGGAGGCTCAACATCGACCATATGAAATGGGATAACATTGAGATTATTGATAACTCGTTTCTTTTATTACCATCTGTATTGGTACATAATGGAGTTGATCTTTGCTTGGCCACTTGGATCCTTTGGCCTGATGAGGAAAGCAAATCCACTCCAAATCTTGAGAAGGTATTTTAATATATTCATGATTAATATGCTGCAATAGTGTGAATTTGTTATCCACATTATCATTACTACAAATTACAATACATGTTGTTCCCATATGCTTTAAAAACTTTTGATTAACTAAATAAATTAAGGCTGATGGGTTGAAACAATTAATGCAAGGTAGTTTTTATTAGGCTGTACTTCTGTTATGGTTTTAGCCACTAGATTAAAGTTTTATAGAATTGAGCTTTTATGAAATTTTATGGGGAATAGTTCATCAAGAAAAAGATTATTTTCTTATAGGTTTTTACTATTTTTGGTAGGTTTGGTTTGTTGTGGTTTGTATGACTATTTGTAGTGGGTTTGATGAATGAAAATTGGAGTTTTAACCGAGGTCCTTGTAGTGCGGTCAACAACTCAACTTTGGCAACATATAACTACCTTCATCTTCTCCATATGTTATGGTTTAATAAGATCTTGATTTTAGGCCAAAACTTAAGGATTAATTTGATGTTTTCTTTATCTTGATTCCTATTGCCATTAGAGTTAGGAATGGTAGGCTATGTATTTGTAAGCCCTTGGGGCATTGGGGCATTAGGGACAGTTTGCTATCAACTGAATTATTAATTTCTCTTCTTTTCCCTCAATTCTCCTCTTCTCTCCTCTATTCTCTCTCTTTCTCCCTTTCTCCCTCATGTCTATGGTCTGGTGCTGCATCGCCTTGATTTGTTCTCCTTCGTAGTACATCTCACTGATTTCTCTAATCTCGTACACTTTCTGTTATTTTTATTGGTTTATCTCCTTCCTGCTATAGTGGTTGTAGGCTTATTATTAACGCAATTACTATCCTGCCTTTTAACTGCATGCATGATTGGTTATCCTTGTTTCCCCTTATTCCAACAGGAAGTTAGTGGCTAGACTTTCTCTATAACTTCATAATACATATATTTACATTGTTTCAACTTCCAAGTACATATCCGTATTGCTCATATAGAGTGGTACATGTAGCAGTTGGGTTGTTAAAAATAGCTGTGAAAGATGATTTGAAACCTGTTTTTGTTTTGCTGTGACAGTGAGAATCAAGGAAAAAGAAAGTGAATGCAGCATAAAGGAAAAAGAAGAAAAAGAAATCTGATACATCCTGTATTATTTGTTGTTTTCTTTTAATCAAAATGTGTCAATGGTTTGATTTAATCGCTTAACCTGAAATTTTCTTGTAAAAGAAAATCCCCTTCCTCTTCCCATTCTAGAAATTCAGGAAAAATACCCAAACATCTTTTTTCAGTTTGGTTCATATTGATGTTCGGGTTTTACGAGTCAGATTGGGTTTCAGTTCAGATTTCACTTATAAGCAAATTCTAAAGAAATATATAGAGGCAAATAAACAACAAAATTTAGAGGCTGAGAAGATGGAGGGAGGTAGAGGCATAACTAGTGCTTGACTATTCCCCTCTGGGACGTGGCTAAGAATAGATGGGGGGAGATGCCACCAAGAGACACGATTGTGAAGTGCAAATTTCTTGTCCCTGGTTGCGAAGTCATGATCATAAAGGAGGTTGGTCTGGTGGATTCTTTTGAGTTTTGATCAAAATGAAAAATCCACTATTGTTTATGTATACGCTCAGTTTGATGATTCTAATGGAATGCAATCCAATTCATGAGGTTCCTATCATGATGAGGTTTGGGAAGGTGCAGAGGAAGAATATCTTACTCTTGCATGCAGAAATACCATTTCATTTTAACTGTTCATACCTAGATTTCAGTGGAGCTTCCGGTGGTACCAAGTCCTACGGTTCCTACCTAGTCCTATAATGGTTTCAAAGTCCAAGCAATTTTAGAAATTTCTTTATTTTTCTATACCACTTTTGTGATATGACTTTCCACCTAGTCACTTGAGTGGTTCAATGATTTTGGACCGCCTTGGTAGTCATAGCAATTTAAGTAGTTTGTCCGTCTTTTATGTTCTTGCCAGCAAGGATAATGTTTATATAAAACATCAAGCTTCTGAGTTAAATATTTGACAACTGCATATGACTTGGTTCACACAATCATTGCGCTAATTGCTGAATTTGGCATGCATGCAGGTGGTCAAGAAACGGTTGTCTAATCAAGCTGCAGCAGCTGCTAATCGGGATGGTAGGTGGAGAAATCAAATGCGTAAGGCAGCACATAATGGTTGTTGCCGCCGAGTGGCACAAACACGTGCGTTAGGTTCTGTTTTATGGAAACTAGTTGTTTCAGAGGGACTAGAAGAAGTGCTCATGAGGATTGAGAATCCATTAGTATGCTTCATTGGTTTTCATGTCTCCAAAGTTTCAGTTAATCATTTATATACCACATCAATTTGTTTCTTACCTATTGTTTGTACATTTAAAATAGGTTGAAGTCATTGCTGACATGGAGCTTTGGGGCATAGGCGTTGACATGGAAGCATGCCTTAGTCAACGATATGTTTTAATGAGAAAGCTAAAGGAACTTGAGAAGGAGGCTTACAAACTTGCTGGATTTAGTTTCTCACTTTATACTACTGCAGACATTGCAAATGTCCTTTATACACATTTAAAGTTGCCTATTCCTCAAGGATGTGAGAAGGGAAAACTACACCCTAGTACAGATAAGCAATGTTTAGATAAGTTAAGGTATTTATTTTCCTTTGTGAGATTTTCTATTCTTGTTATTATTTGCGCTTGCTTCTTTCTGAGAACTGAGAAGATCATAGAATAGATGAACAAGATTGTATTTAATGTCCACTTGTTAATTAGGAGTTTGACGTTGCATTACATCACTAAATATCTTGTAAACAATAACTAATTATCAATTTTATAATACTTATGTGCCAAGATGAATTGCGATGACTCAAATCTTGATATCTTATTTATTTTGTGGTTTCCTATTTGTTGTTAGAAGCAGATTTTTATAAAGACAGGTCGTGTTTCCTAGGAAATTTGTTAGCTTTGAGTTGGATTTGTTTGTCTTTATTAGCATCCAAGATAGATACCTTTCTTCAAAAGGAGAGAATAACATTAGTGTTTTCTTTCTTTGATATCATTCTATTATTGACATGGGTCATATTGGTTTATGTGAGTCACACCTGTGCTAGCACAATTATATATTTCTATAAGGAGTTTTTCTATTCCACCTTTTTTGCTATTTAGCCCTAGTCCTGTTGAAAAGAAATTCTTACTTGTGCATTGAAGTAATGCTGGTTGATGTGAGTCATGCCTGTGCTAGCACAATTATATATTTCTACAAGGAGTTTTTCTATTCCACCTTTTTTGCTATTTAGCCCTAGTCCTGTTGAAAAGAAATTCATACTTCTTGTGCATTGAAGTAATGCCAGAATTTGTGGTATTTCATTGTAACCTAAATAAAATGTGGCTGAAACAGAAACAATTGATACAGCAGTGTTTAGTGTGAACTTGCTCTGTCAACTTGCTCCAGCTTTGAAAAATTTAATGTGATCACCTTGTAAGTTGCAATCTTCAGAGGATACTTCTTTTAGTTTATTGGTAGCCTTGAAGATCCCAAATGCCCTGGCAATTACCGGAAGACTAACCTTCATGTTAGTACAACTAGCAGCTTCACTATATCAGTAAACTAGCCTGGAATGAATTTCAGAGGCCATGAGGGAACTTTTGTTTCCAATATGAATAATTAAGAAGACTTCATAGTTACATATAAATTTATTGATTTATTTATTATGACTTTAATGCAATTAATTATATGGAGGGTAGAACTCTTTTGATACTAGATGTATTTGGCATGTCTCTGATACAAATACCTGTAACAATGGCACTTGCAGCTTTGGTTTTATATTTTTTAAGTCTGGAGTCTCAATCTTACCTCATATTTATATCAACTTTTGTAGTTTCACAACTCTGTTTTTGTTTTCTTAGGGGTCAACATCCTATCATTTCTGTAATTAAAGAACATCGAACCCTGTCCAAGCTCTTAAACTGTACTCTTGGATCAATTTGTTCACGGGCTCAATTGTGCATGAAGACTCAAAAGTACAAAGTACAGGGACACTGGCTCCAGACCTCGACAGCAACTGGACGCCTTTCTATGGAGGAACCAAATCTTCAGGTTTGTTCTGTTTTTTCTTGTTAACCGTGTGCATAGACAATTGACTGACTTGTTAATTGCTGGTTTTTTTAGTGTGTTCAACATATGGTTGTTTTTACAACCCACCGAACTGATCAAAATAGCTCTAACTCATTAGAGTTTGATCACCATCAGCTCAATGCTCGTGATATCTTCGTTCCTACTCAAGTAATACTCCTTTTTGAAGTTTTGTTGTTCTATTTATATCTGAACTTCGGCAACACTCACAGTGGCATCTTCATGCAGGATAATTGGTTGCTGCTAACAGCTGACTTCTCTCAGATAGAACTACGATTAATGGCACATTTCTCGCAAGATTCATCACTAATAGATCTTTTAAGTAAACCAGATGGTGATGCTTTTACAATGATAGCTTCAAGATGGATTTGTAAGCCAGAATCTGCAATTAACTCTGAGGAGAGAGATTACACTAAAAGGTTGGTCTATGGCATCCTATATGGAATGGGTCCTAATGCCCTTGGGGAGCAACTTCAATGCAGCACTGAAGAAGCTGCAGAAAAGATCAAAAGTTTCAAAGACTCATTTCCTGGTGTTTCTAATTGGCTAAATGAAGCAATTACATCGTGCCGACAAAAAGGGTTAGTTCATCTTCATATTTGATGCATTTGTCTCTCCATTTCCACTTAAGTTTTACTATCATATAGTTTGCTGCAAGGTTTTCAATACTGTTACCGGTGTACCGAACTGTACCGACACACGGTATGGAAAATGGTACCGGTAGGTGCAGCTACACCTGCACCATACTGGAGTATGTTTACTGTGCACCATGGTTTAAAATCTCGGTACCGGTACCGTACCGTACCGACACACGGTACGGACCGGTATGAAAATGCATACCAGCCGGTTTTTCTTTTTTTTTTCTTTTTTTTTTTAAGAACTAACTCCAATTCTCCAAAAACACATAATTGATGAAGAAATGCTTAAAATTAATATTCAAATGTCAAATACATGAATACAATGTTTAAAATGCGGACGAATGACGTCCGTCGTACCCATACATATCTTCGGCTTCGGGACATACACGGCTAAGGTCAACACCGTAGTTCTCTAATGCCCATATTTGGAAATTTTCCCATGGCATAATGCCTTAGTATCCATTATACCACATTGACATTAGCGTTTCTTTGTTGGGATTCCAAGAACTAGACCCTGTATCATCAATTGAGTAGGTACTGGATACAGAGCAGGTGGATTCAGAAACCTCTTGCAAACTACTCATCATATCGTGATGGTAATCTTGCAAAGCTGTCGGTCCACCTCTTCGACGCGAGCCTCTCTTCTTGTACACCTGAGTTGTTTGTCCGGTACTAGCACCATGGTCATCATCTTGGGTGGCGTGATCGAAGTATTGCTCATTTGTCCATAGATCATCATATGGCAATGTTGATGGCACGACGATGTCTTCTCCACCAGCTCCATCATCATCATCATCATCATCTCCTCCGTCTTTTGTGCTGCTACTGCTATGAATGGAGGGCTCGTCTTCTTCGTCCTCTTCTGCTTCTGCAATCGCTTCCAAAAGATCAATTGGTCGTTTACCTTTGGCTTTGCCTTTTGCCTTTGAAGGTGTTGCCTTCTTTTTTCCCTTTGATTGGGAAGATGGAGAGTCTGATTTGGATCCGCGTCTTGCTTGCCGAATTCGTTGAGAGTCCAAGGGAGTAATGGCTATGTCTTTTGGTTGGCTCTCAGACTCAAGTGCATCAGATATAATTAGTGAAGGCTGAGGTGGTTCGCCTGGTTCATCAAGAAGAGGCTGGTCGCTCTCCATTGCACTCCACCAATCAATTATCGAGTCGGCATCGTCTTGGACGAACTCAACATCGAACGGATCTACATGTCGAATATCTTCGTTTTGTAATGTCCGCATTCGAAGCCGCATGTTGTAATGAACATATACTAGCTTCTCTAATCGGGCATATGAAAGCCGATTGCACGGCTTGGTATGAATTAAGGAGAAGGTCGACCAATTTCTCTCGCATCCACTTGATGATGTGGTTTGCGAGAGGATACGTGTTGCAATGTTCCGAAGAGTTGGAGCTTCGATTCCAAATTGCAACCACCATTCAACTGCAATAGATTTACAATTGATTTTAGTAACGAGATTACCAATTTTATCATTAATAAATAAATTGAAAAAAATTATATCTATCTGGATCCATAGAATCTCAGCACGATATTGCAAATGGATCTTCGAAATTGCCACTTGAATCTCGAAAATATTTTGATTCATTTAGAGCTTGTGCCGCTTCTCTGGTTGTTGCCGACATTCGTTGTATGACCTTGCGAAGCGGATATAACAAACTATCCATCGTTTCAAGATCATATCGATAGTGGTATGCGGGATTTAAATAATACGCTACAAAAAATTATCAATTTAATAAGTAATTTAGCATAATAAATTAAAATTAAATAAATTTTAGAAAATTAAATAAAAAATTACCCGCGATGTGTATGTCACGACCCATTTGATCCTCCCACCTCTGGGAGATAATGTCGATGAAGGGTTTATACTTGGTCTCCGAAATCATAATCCTCTTGATTTCTTCTTGTGCTTGATGGATGTAGTAGTAGAGATGACCCATTTGAGGCGTCTTTTTCATCTCCACCTGTTGTAGAACCTTGTACAATGGTCTACGGTGACGACTATCTCCGCAACGCGATCCCAGAACCGCGTGTTGAGGACGTACTTCTCGGTTTGCTCTCCATCATTAGTTCCGACATATCTTGATGTAGACTATTCCTCACTTGTAAACATTGATCGAAGGCCCGCCTTACGTTGTTGGAGCGACCTTAATGCGATGAAATTGGTTGAAAAATGAGTCGCTCCCGGTCGAAGAATATCACCTAAAATATGGAATTATTATTAGTAATTATCACCTAAACTAATTAATAAATAAATACTATAAATTATTTTTAAAAAATACCTTATGTAAATTTTCTCATAAGGGCGTGTACCCATGTGTGGTTGTATATGAAGCGCGTAATTTGTTGCCCCTTTTGTACCGTCGTATTCACCATCGATATATCACCGATATCTTTCATCATTAGGTCTACACAATGCGCTGCACATGGAGTCCAATATATGTGAGAATAATCCAGTTCAATTATCTCACCAGCCCTTTTGAAATTAGCTCCGTTGTCGGTTATAATTTGAACAAAGTTCTGGGGTCCATTCTCCTCGATCACCTCCTTCATCAGCTTCGAGATGTAGAGAGAACTATGGACTTCATCGGATGCGTTCACCGACTTGTGATAGATAACCCTCCTGTTGCAATAGATGAAGAAGTTGATGATGCTCATTCGGGTTGGACCGGTCCAACTATCGCACATCAAAGTGCATCCGTAATCCCCCCGTTGCTGCTTGATTCCGTCGATCCATTGATTTATTTCCTTGACCTCTTCTTCAAGGAAAGGTCCTGAAATTTCATACGGAGTTGGAGGGATAATACCTGGGTCTACCTTTTGGATGGTAGACACCATAGTTCGGTAGTACGGGTTGTTGGCTGCATTTGCAGGAATCTGGCTGAAGTGGAACCATTTGGAGATGGCTTTCCCCAACTCCCACTTCTTGTTCTTGGCCCAAACATCGTCTATGCGCGGTTGCTTTGATGATGGAGGAGGAAATGCCCTGGGATCAAGATCAGAAATATCAACATTAGTTTTCCTACCACTTGCTCCGAGGTTTGTGAAGAATCCACGAAGGCCTCCTCTGCTGCTTCCTCTGCTCTGAGTTTGAGGTGCTCTCATGCTAGAACTCCGACCAATATAAGGACCGGAGGGAATTGGACCGCTTCGGTCCATTGCTCCGGCAGCCGAAGTTGAGCCGACGCTGCTTATCCCACCGCTGCCACTGCCGCCGCCATATTCGAATTGAGATCCGGGATAATACATCCGTTCTCGTTCGAATTCAGCATGCTCCAATGAAGCTCGGATACCGGCTTGAAGTTTCGCCTCCTCGTCGTAATGGTCACCTCGAGCCTCATAATGGCCACCGCTGACATCTTGGGTAGCTCGTCGGTCGAACTCGGCTTGTTGAGCTGCAGTCTTAAGACGTTGCTCCTTCTTGTTGTTGAGTTGCGCTTTGAACATCTTTCGAACTTCGGCCGGTACTTTGGCGCAATTGACGACGTCGGAATATCCGCCGGCCAAGTGTTGCTTCAATCGAGTGATGCCTCCACCACGTGAAATCATATTACAGTGGAGGCATTGCCAGTGATGAGCCTTCTCCAACCGACGACCGTGCTGCCATGCGGGGTCGGCTTGAGATTTCGGCGCCATTTCGACGTAGAAATTAATAAAGAGAGAGATTGAGAGAGATTGAGAGTTTAGATGGGTAGAGGGGTGAGTGAGGATGAAAGAAGTGTTTTGGGGGCTTTATATAGGCCCCAAAACAACCCAAACTTGGCCCAAACGGCTATAGAGCCGTTTGGGGTCACTATTGATCATACCGGGCGGTATACCGCCCGGTATGCATGTAATACCGCCCGGTTTGGGCGGTATGATTCCGGCATGTGGCCGACAGCCCTGTCGGCCACAGAGCCGTTGGCAACGCCAACGGCATGTGACATACCGCCCGGTATCGCCCATACCGGGCGGTATGAGCATATACCGCCCATACCGGGCGGTATATGGCATCATACCGCCATATACCGCCCGGTATACACAATATATCCGGTTTTTTCAAATACCGGGTATATCGTATACCGGAAACCTAAAAAACCGGTAAATACCGGACTTACCGTACCGTACTGACCGAGATTTTAAACCTTACTGTGCACCATACTTAGTGAGCCATATTCTAGTATGGTGCTCAGTGCACCATACTGCACTCATACCGGGTGGTACCTCTGGGTATTAGGTATGGTACTGCTGGTATCGCTCGGTATGGGCAGTACTATTGAATACCTGGCGGTATGCCCGGTATTTGCTGGTACACCCTGTTCCGACTGGTACCGTGTATACCAGATATCGGTTTTTTAGAAAACTGCTATGTACCGCCTGTACTAGGTTGTACGGTACAAATTTTAAAACCGTGGTTTGCTGATTGCTGCACAGCTAGTAAGGTCATGAGCTGAAACATCTACTTGTCTACATTGTGAACTTTGGAAACTTGGTGTCTCTTTTGAACTTGGTGTACTATAAAATATTCAATGTATATAATATTTTATATCTAATGTTGATTACATATAAATTGAAGTTTTCATAGTTGGGAACTAGATTTGTTAATCTAGGCCTTAATTTTCTTGGGTGTTAAGTAGATGTGGTGTAAGGATTGAGCCCAAGTAAACAATATGCATCTAAATGCCATTACATAATTGATAGCCTCTTATATTCTTGTTAATGGTTGACATTATTGAACATATTGTTTTATTTTTCTTTTCGTAATTAGATGTTTGTTATTTACTTTGCAGTGGAGAGATTTATACTAGTTGGTTATAATTATTTCCCTTTTTAATATTACATTTTGGCTAATAACATTTTTTGCTGATGTTTGTGCCACCACGAATATGATTTCTGTACGATTGTTCTGTGTGCGTGCTTGCGGACACGCGCTTTGTGTGTGTTTGTGTAAAATAAACCAAGTGTTATATTATACTCTACTACTGTACGACATTGCAGATATGTTGAAACCTTGATGGGCAGGAAACGTTTTCTATCCAAAATAAAGTTTGGAAACAACAAAGAGAAGGCTAAAGCTCAAAGACAAGCTGTTAACTCAATTTGTCAGGTAGGAGCAAATATGCACGCCTTACCTTCAGGTTCTCAATAGTCAATTGTTCAAAATTTTATTGAATTCTTTTTCCAGGGATCTGCAGCAGACATTATTAAGATGGCTATGATAAATATTCACTCCGTAATTGTTGATGGGCGATCAGACCTTAATTTGAGCAAGGGGCCCACAGTAGAATTATTGTCAAATGTCAAAGGGCATTGCCATATACTTTTGCAGGTTGTGTTATCTGCAGATAGCATTCAATTCATTTGACGCTTCATTTACTCATTTGTTATTCAGCTTGTTATTTTTCATTTCTCTAATTTTGTGCAGCAGCATATATGTTGGACAAACTATATATTTAATATTATTGTAGCTACTTTTTTTATCTTTTACAATAATTTCATTTATGTTTCTGTCCCAGGTTCAAAATAATCAGTTGTTATTTATAATTTATTTCCTTCTTGGACGACTTTTGCACCGTATCCTATATTTTAGCAGGAGGGTCGAGGAATTTAGATTTAAATTCTGGAGCCTATTGTATCTAGATACTCATTTTGTTGAATTCCACTGCCTCAAGAGATCTCCATTTTCAAAATATTGTGATCCATTCTCATCATTTGACACTGCATATATGGCTAGACAATCTGTGTGTTTATATGAATCAATCCATTATCTGATTCTTAATTTAATGTTTGGGGAATCATATCAGTACATGTCATAGTAGTATTTAATTGAACAAACAAAAACAATGGCGACCTCCTTTTCAAGTTTTGTGAAGAAAAATATGATTATTATCTATTTTGAACTTTGAAACAGTTCAATGATGCTTCTCTCATGAGCATGGCATGTTTACAAGAGAACAACACATCATTATGATGTTGGGCGGTTGTATGAATATTTTGAATAGTCCAGAATTGTTTTTGGATTTTATTTATGCTGATAATCATGATTCTTGCTCTGACCTTACTAAATAAACTGAAAAATTCTCCTTTTATAAAGGCATAGTGGCATCAATGTAATTTAAGGCATGCACCTAGGTGCTTGGGCGAAGCCTTTTGACTAGGTTTTGCCTTAAATTGCCTGAGGAGAGGCAGTTTGAGTTAGGTGCTCGCCTATGGGCTTATGTGAGCGGGTGAACATTAATTTTTTTTAAGGTTATGAGTTAATTTTAAGAATAAAATAGATTATTATTTATTAGAATAGGTAATTTAGACATCCAGCCATAGCGAAAACCAAAAAGGCACCATTTTCCTCTCTCCTATCTCAATTGCACATCTACAGTGCCTTCAAGTTTTGATTGCATGCTGAACACGAGTTTACTAGTCTCAATTTTGATGATTTGAATGATTGATATTGTTGTATTGATGTTAAAGTTTAGACTTTATTGACTTTAGAGAAGTTATTTTATATATTTACAAATTGGATTTTTTTTCTTGGTCATATTATGAATTTTACTAACATATATACATATATGGAATTTACGCCTTGCTTAAATTAGGCTAGCACATTTTTAGCGCCTAGTTCCTTAGGCTATTTGAGGGGTCTATCACCTCCAGAGTGCCTTGGTGTCTTGATAATCTTGAGTTGCATACTATAGTGTGTTTGTTTCATGGGATAGAAGATAGGATAAGGAGCGAATTTTATTTTCCTACTTATTTAGTGTCCCGATTAGAAGCAGATAGGATTAGAGGGGTATAAAATTGATGTTATCAGCATATAACAGACAAAAGTATTTACTCATACCCTCTCCTTATATCCTACCCAATTTCTCCTTCTATCCTATTCTTTCATCCTATCCAGTGAAACAGGGGGACCCTTAGAGAATATTTAACACATCTTTATGTTGTATGCGATAAACTTGCTTTGAGGGTAGTTTATACTGATAACTAAATTTTCTTGTTTTATGATGACTAGGTACATGATGAATTAGTACTGGAGGTTGATCCAAATATAATCAGGGAAGCAGGGATTTTGTTGCAGATGACCATGGAAAATGCCGTGAAACTTCTTGGTATCATATGCATTAGAACATTAATATACTTAGACTACATGCTTGATGGTACTATTTTACTTAGTGGCTTTATTGATTGTTCCAGTTCCTTTGCGTGTCAAACTGAAGTTTGGAAGAACATGGGGCTCCCTGGAGCCTTTTCAGTTAGAACCATAAAACTCCTACCAAAATGTCCATTTTTGGGTATTGATTACTTTCTTTTTTTCAAAAAAAAAAGTTTAGAGCGTCTTTTGGTGTTTTTTAATTCTGAAGTGTCTAAATAATATTTTCATGTTCATATTCATTTTTTTTCAGGTAAGCTTAGAAGACGAGGAAGTTTTGCCATATGTTACCGTACGTAGACAAAGTTTAGCTAATCTCTTGCAGTCATCATCCTCAGTAACCCATGTTTGTCTGGTTGGTTCTGAAGTTCAAGCTATGGCCCTCAACAGCATATGAGAATTACAAGTTAGTAAATCCTTGCTTGTTGTCCTTTTTATATATTCTTGGTTGATAGTTGGTGTTAAATTTGATTAGATGACCAATTTCTTCGAAAGCTTAAGCTGTTAGGAAAGATACCAATCTAAGTGTTTATATTCTTAACAGCTGGTTCAAGTACAACAGGAGAGACAACATTTGTTGAAGCTCGATGGGTTAATAGGCAGATGCTCTCAATTTTGCAGTTTTTGGCAGGTATAGATCTTAGAAAACCAAATGAAGGTGAAATTATGAGTTTGAAGTAACCAATTTCTTCTAAAGCATAAAATAACAAACAAATTGTCTGCTTTTACCTGGTATTAGCAAAAAAGTTCTCCAGCTTTTTCTAACAAGGTCATCTGCTTTTACCAGGTGTTTGCATTTCTCTGTTTTCATCTGGAACAGCTTGTAATCACACTGGATGATGGAAATGAAAGTTCTTTAAAGAACTAAAGAGCATACTGATAGATATATGCTCGCGAAGCTGGTAGATCGCTTAACTGGTAAAGTTATTGTTAATCTGAAGATCCAGCAATCCTGCCGTCACCAATTAATTTTTCCAATAAAGAACTATCATTGAGGTGCATTCCTACAGCCTTTGCACCGTGGGCAGCTGATTCTCTTTTGTGACCATTTTTCAATCCAAAATTTTTATTATCACCCTACATTGAAAGGCGTCTTAGCCTTTTAATAATTTCTTTTGATTGTACTGGGATCACCAAATAAGGATGTAGTTTGAGTCTTTCTTTTTTCTCTTTGATAAAATATAAATCGTGTAAAAATGTTAAAATGATAGATTGAAATATAAAGCAGTGCTCATTCAGTTAGAAATGGGATCAGGCCTAATTGATGCCTTAAGGCGATGTATTTTGAATTGAATGTAGTTGTGTAATAAGTGGCACTTGCCCACTAATAATTACTTGTAATAATTATAGGGTAATTTCATTTGTTCTTATTAAAGTTGTATTTTCTTAGTTTTACCCTTTTGTGCACAATACTTCAAAGTAACTTGACGTGATAAAAATGTAACTTGTAAGCTGTGCTAACCTCTGCAGTTTCATATAAGACCAACCTGAACGAAATAAGTTGTACTCGACAGTAAAATTATAGTTTATTCATATGTGAATAAGTTATATGATTGTTTGGGGTGATTTTCTTATTCGATAAACATTACCTTGGAGATTTACATGCCCATTTTCACCCCAATTTGAATAATACGTTTGAGTTCCTTTATTATTTTGACCTCAAGCTAATGGATGATTCATTTATTAGTACCTCTTATGGATGATAGTACGTCAGGGATGTAATGATAGCGATCAATGGATGGATGCAAAACTAGGTTGGGCCGGTATGGATCATTAACACTTGATGTTCTTTTAACAACTCATAGATGTTTCTTCATATATTACCCAAGAATTGTATTTTTTATGGTGATTTTTCCATCCTTCCTTTTTGCACATATATAGATCAAAATACTGAAATAGGAATTTATCAATAGTCGTCTAGATCTAAAACACGAATAACTTTTCATAGTATTCAAAACAGAAATGTAAAATCTAGTTAGTAGATTTTGGATTTTTGTTTTAAAAAATTTGAAAATATGACACGTTAAGTTCGTCTTTTGGCAATATATACTAGTTTCTAGGCTTGTCTAGGATTTGTTCCTGCATCTTTGCATGATCATTAACCAGGCACATATGTTTCATTTAATTAATTCTTTGCAGCTATATATTGCACCGCAATACGAGCACCGTAAAAAAATAATTTCCGGAGAATAATTAATCAATTAATATTAAGAAACAAGGTTAGTAGCAACTGAGATTATAAATTATATGTATTGGTACCGAGAGTGAGTGCAGTGAGTGAGTGCAGTGATGATGAGGTATTGAGGCACTTGACCCATGCAGCAGGAGAGACATAGTGGTACGAAGCATATCTGGGTGTCCAAGATTCGTCCTCCGCGATTTGTCGTCCATCATTTGTGGAGATTCCACAGAGCGCGCTGGATTCGGTCGACGACGACGTCGGCCATGTGCTCGCTACTGCTTACATGCTAATTACAAGTCTCCTCCATCTTTAAATTTTTGGGATCTCGGCCTGATCAAGATTCTTCCTTTTCGTTTTTGGTTGGGCTACAGGCTGGGAGAGTGGGAGTGGATGCTGTCGGCGATGGTGTCAGCCGCCATTGGACAAGCTTCAGTTGGCTGCACCGATTGAGTAGTGGCATGCAGCTGCTGCTCGTTAATTAGTTGAGCTAGTCATGAGTGTTGTCTGTGTTGTCTGAGGGAGGGAACTACTGTTCATGTTGGCTCTGATCGAGGTGCAATCACAATAATTATCAGATCTTCCCACCACTTGCTTGTACAAATCCATGACAACATGCACTCATCATCAATTCATTTCTTTTTCAGTTATATAACCTCTTTTTTACTATCCGACTGACTTAATTAATTTTCCGATGCTAATTTAGGGTGAATTAACTGAAGATAGATATATAGGCTCCTACCACTAGGCACATACATATGTAAAATGAAAATGATTGACGTGAAATGTGCGGAACAACAAACAGCAATGAAATAAAGTGAAAGTAAAAGAAAGATTGATTGACTAACAAGTGCAAGCACTGGGAATAATATTCCAGGTAGTGTCAGGAGAAGAATGGACAACAGCCAATTTAATCAGTGTAGTACTGCCATGCTGCCCTCCTTTATCATGGCAATCCATGACTTCTCTTCTCTTCCCTTCCCTTCCCTTCCCTTCAATTGCAATTCTTAACATCAGCAGAGAGTCTGAGCTTGTCGTTACTTCTCTTACTTTGGGGGCGCGTCTGCCCATTTTTAGGTCAACCACTAAAGTCATATCGGATCCAATCGGATCAAATTATCTTGACTTCATCTTCCTTTCTTTTTTCATTTTTATTTTTATTTTCATTTGAGTACAATTTAATTTATTTTTTCACCAATTTAATTTTCTAAATTAAGTGCAAAGATTACTAACTCAATTTTTTTGTATTAATTCTTTTTTTTTTTGTAAAAGCATACAAATTATTATTAGTTCAATTTGCAACTGAAATGATGAAAAAACACAACTTGATCATTGTGGTTAAAATTAATTATTGCAATTAAGACTTATATATAGTGGAATTAATTTTATGGTAAAAAATTTCTTGTATGTATTAATTAAACTTTGGAACATTTTTATTTTATTAACTAAAAGTGACAAGCATATTAATTAATTAATTGTTCTCAGCTAGCTTGACCTGAAAAAAATGAATCTTGTCAGTGAATGTGGAGATCGAGAATTATGCTGGTCTAGCGTGAAAGTGACGAGCAATCATTTGATGTGAGAGAGTGAGTGAGGCATTTTGACAAACACATCACGATGGATCATCTATTATTCCTTAAGTCCACCGAAAGGTAATCATGATTTACTTCCCCTAATTGATGTCCTTATTAACATGTGCGCACTTAATTTGTTCAATCAACTCCCCAAAATACACTAAACAAATAAAAAATCGTTAATTACATCAAGAAAACCTTAATTAAAAGATCGACGAAACAAATCAATACAACATGTAGTACATAATTTGTAGCCCTACATGCATGCATTTAATTATAAGGGGACCCATTCATCACTTAGTTGAAGGAGCACTTGTCTCTGGAGAGCAAAACTACTAGATTGACACCTTTGACAACTTACATTACTATAATTTGGGCAAACAGTAGACAATTTGATTCCTACTTCTGTCGGTCTATTTCTTTGTAATCTAATAGGTATTGTTCTTACTTAAGTCGGGGTGATATAGACCTTCACATCTTCTGGCCCGGTGCAGTTTCGGGGGTGACCTGCAAAGGCACTCTGATGCTCAAGTAAGAATAAATTTTAGATGGTGAGTATGAAATTAAAATCAAGAGTATACTTGATGTGCGTCGTGTTTATTTTTATGAGGCAAGTTAGGGGTATTTTTGGCGATGATGTCTCTTAGAATCTCTTGAGGATATGCCCGGAATGGGCCGAGGTTTATCGCAGAGATGACATGCTCATTAATATTGAATCTCTAGTTATTAATGAAGGAAGTTGATATCATTATTTAGTCGGGTGGATCCCAAGGCTAAGTTGTGGTTGGCTCGATCTGAGTCTGGTTCATGAGTGTTGGCATCCCGGCCTGGTTCAACCGCGTCCAAAGAGCTAGTCCAGTCTATAACCCTCGAGCTTGGTCGAAGTCCCAGGACTTTGTGTCGAGCTCTAGTAGTGTGCCGACTTCTGCTCGTTTGCCAAGCTTTCTACATCTTCAGAGTGTCTGACCACGGTCGAACTTCGGTAAGTGAGAATGTGCTGAGATCTGTCCTTAATTGAATTGTCGAGGTAGGTGATATCAACATATTTTGGTCTCGTCATTTCATGACTTTTTAGTTTCTGCACCTAGTATAGTGGCTGCATGAAGAGGAAGTGCTTCTTTCCACGTGTCAGCCTCCCTTTGTTGCCTTTTTTTTTGGCATTTAATTCTGGCAGGGGATAACCATCGTGCAGAGATATGGTATTCTATGCTTTGAGGTGTTTAAGTATCTGCCGCTGATGGGATGATCGGCTAGGATTCATTCCGTTGCCAGAGCACGACTGTCAGCAGTCCGATGAAGATGATGTCGCTTCCCGATCTTTAAAACTCTCCTATCTCCTTCATTTTGAGTTTTCTTGCGTCCTAAGTTATTGCATGTTCCTTGCTTGTGCTCTCGAGGTCTTCGCTAGTGACGTTGCCGCTTCGCTCGTCGCCTTGTCCGCTAACATTCATTCCCAGTGAGTCTTCATGACTCAATCTTTTATTTCTGTCTTGTTGGGGTCGGCCTTAGGTTGGTAGGCTGCATTGACTCGTCCCTTGTTCATTAGGGTTTTCAATCTTTGTCGAGTTAATGGGGAAGAAGAGTGTTAGCCTTGAGTTGATAGTAAGTTGGGCGAGGCCGCAGACCCTTACTCGTGGGTTCATGATGAGATAAAGAAACAAAGCTCGACGATGACCAACTCTAGTGGTATTGAGGCTTTCCACAAAGGCGCGTCACTCTCTCGTTCCGATGACGAGGATGCCTTCCAGTGTATTCCCTATTCTATGGAGGATAGGGTATTTCATTCCAATAAGGATCCCGAGTTCTTCTTTGTGCATCAGACTATGTTTGAGGATCTTGGTGTCCGATTGCCTTTTATTGACTTCGAGTACAGGGTACTTATTCAAGTGAACGTCACCTCGATGTAGCTTCACCTGAACACTTGGGCGTTTGTTCGCTGTTTATTCAAGTAAATTCTGATGGAGTTCCTCAGTGTCAAGTTGAGCCTCAATGTGTTTTTTCCTTCTTCCAAGCTAAGGGGATGCAGAAGGGCTTATGGGTGTTCTTCAGTAGCACCTCGGGGAGGAAACTCTTTGGCTTATTTGGGATTTTTTACAAGAACTTCAAGAGGCATTTTTTCAAAGTGAGGTCGAGGCTGAGTGATTGGCAGTTCTTTCTGGATAGGGTGTCGTGCACTGGGAAGCTTCCATTATTTTGGAGGTGGAATCTGATACCATCCTGGCCTTAGAGGAGGGGGGCATTCTGCCCGAGGATAGGCTGGTGATTAGGTATTAAAACTTTGCGGGCCTTCTACTCCTCTTTCCCGTAGAGAGTTGTTGAGATGGAACTAGGAGAAGTCATTGGTCACAGGATATATAAGTAAACCCAAGGTTGTATGGTATATGTTTTGCTACCTTAGCCATTTTGAATGTGCTAATTTCAGACTTCTCTTCATAGGTGAGATGGCCTCAAGGTTGAACCAAATGTCCCTTCGGTCCAGATTGGAGGAATTGAAAGGGAAAGCCCCGTTGGTGGACAAGGGGAAGGGGATAGTGACCAATGTTTCTCCTCGCTCGCCTTCATTGAAAACGGTGAATATTTCGAGGTCCTGACACTACAAAAAAGGTCTTCTACGACGGACATACCGGTCGCAGAACCGTCACAATAGATCTTCTACGATAGCTTAAAGCGGTTGCAAAGGTCCATCGTAGAAAAATTGGTCGCAGATATTCTACGACCACAGCTCCAGTCATCACAAGTAGTAAATATTGCGACCACTACAACAACGGCCAGCAAGCATCGCAAAAGCAATCATGGACCAAAATGAGACAAAAAATTTCCATCACATGGTTTTCACTTTGCATGACACTGCGACTGTAGCGCACCATCGCAGTGCCATTTTCGATCGCCGTACACAACCAGTTCGATAAACCTTCTACGATGACACGTCGATTGCAACACTGTTGCAGAAGTATATTTTGTTTTTTGAATAATTAGAAAAAAAATAAATTCCTATTTGTAGTATTTAATTAAAATACGTATCAAACATAAGACATCAAATTGTAATATGAATCATCAATATTTAATGGATATCAAAATATAATGTTTACATCGTATCAAAATATGTTTACATCATATCAAAATAAAACATCAATGATCAGGCGCACAGGTGGCGGCGGGGAAGGCGGCGAGGAAAGGGGCTACGTGGGAAGGGCATCAGTTGGTATCGACGATGATGATGGATCTGATGTTGATGCTGTCACGTCAAATAATGGGGGAGGCGGAGGGGCAGGAGCACTAGGTACAAAAGAAGCCATATTTGCCATGTACAGGGTCATAGTCTCCCTCATAGCGGCTATGTCAGTCTTGACAATCGCTAATCGGTCTTGATCTGCATGTGATGTACCAGCGGAGGAGGAGGTGAAGGTAGATGATCCTGCACCATGTGTAGGGGTGAGCATGGACCGGTTAATCGATCCATTAGAAATTTTATTAACTTGTCCATTAACTTCGGTTTTTCAAAATTATTAATCGTAAACCGGTCCATTAACTTCGGTTAACTGTCACTTCAGTTTCGGTTTTCCTGATTCGGTTGATCGATAGTTTTCGGTTAACCAATAAATATTTTTAACCTACAAACATAGTAACATTATACAAATCATATATGCAAAAAAATCTAAACAAATATCGAATCCCTATTGGAAAAAAAGAAAAAAAAAGTGAAACCACTTGAGCCAAGATAATGTGATGCAAAAATTAATAATATATATATATATTTATAATTTTTTGTAATTTTGTAATAATTTTTCATAATTTATAAACCATTTGGTTAATTCTTTAAATTTTTTATAATTTATGAATCATTATTTAATATATATAAATTAATAAATTATATTGAACCGGTCAATTAACCGAATCTGGTGGATTTTTTAAACCGCGGACTGAACCCGAACTCGAAAACTGAATTTTTCAAAAATATAACCCGAAATCGAAAAAACCTATTCGGTTTCGGATTGATTTTTTCAGTTAATCGAAAAACTAATTTTTTTTCTCACCCCTAACTATGTGGCAGCAATAACGCCCGTGCGTGGGCCGTTATGCCAATGTCATAGACACGATCGTACTCGACGCATGTCACCTGCATCCATACGTCAGCATCAAGCTGATGTTACACAGGATCACCTCCCCGCCGAGTCACCAATTCACTTTACGTAGCTGTTCCCGCCTGAGGATCAGAGTAGTTCAATTTGGCTTGGTGTCTCTCCTAGTTAGGTGCAACTCCAATGGGGGGGGGGCTGCAAAAGACACTATGATGCTCAAATTAGTGGGACTCCAAAGTCGAGGTATCAGAATATGAATCTTTGGTTACATAAGGCGTGTTGTGTGTGTATTTATTGCAGGTGGAGGTGATGACGCCGCCCAAAAATCTCGTGGAGATATTGCTCAAAATGGGTCGAGGCTGATCCCGAAGATGGAGGGCTTGTGATTAGGGCTGACAACGGATCAGATACGGTGCAGATACTGGATTATCCGTATCCACACCACACCTCATATCCGCACATCTGTATCCGCACCGTATCTGCTACGGATGTGAATATGGATATCCATATCCGCACTGCTTCAAATGCAGATATCTGCACTACATCCGTATCCGCACCGTATTTAGTAAAAAAATATTTAATTAAAAAAATCAACAAAATTACCAATTCATTGATCCAAAATAAATATATAATATACTTCAAAATTCATCTTGACTCTTGACATGAAATTACCATAGAGCTCTTATATATATTAATAACATATATGGGCAAAATAGTAATTCAGAGACGCGAATAGGTGGTGCGGATATGGTGCGGTTCCACAGTCATATCCGTATCCGCACCGTATCCGCGCGGATATAAGTTTTCTAAATCCATATCCGTAACCATATCCATTTTTACTTACGGATATGGATCAGATACGGTGCGGATGCGGATAAAATTGCCACCCCTACTTTTGATGACATATCCCTCGTGGTAAGGAAGGACTTGGATGTCCATGTATGGTTGGATGGAACCCCGGGGCGGAGTCGTCTGGTTTGGCTCGAGTTGGGTTGTGGGGCGCTGTTGGGTCTATTCTGGTCGAGCCCAATAGTTCTAGTCTAGTCCACAGCTCCCGAGCTCTGTCAGAGTCTGAAGGACTGTATCAAGCTTTTAAGTAGAGTTAACTTTCCTGTCTATGAAGTTTCTACTGTTTGAGGAACTTCTAGAAATTTCTACCATGTTGCATTTAGCTTTTGCAAAGGCAGAGTTGTTCTAAGTGGGTAGCGAGGTAGGCTGGAATAGATGACTACGAGGGTCGAATTGGAATGGTCTGCTGTGGAGGCTGAGCTGGAGTGAGCGACTGTAGAAGTCGAGCTGGAGCAGGTGCCCATAGAGGCCGAATTGAAATGAGTGGTTGTAGGAGCCGAGTTGGAGCAGGTAGCCGTAGAGGCCGAACTAAAACGAGCGACTATAGGAGCCGAGTTGGAGCAAGTGGCCGTAGAGGCCGAACAAGAATGAGTGACTATAGGATCCGAGGTGGAGTAGGTGGTCGTAGAGGCCGAACTGGAACGAGCGGCTATAGGAGCCGAGTTGGAGCAAGTGGCCGTAGAGGCCGAACTAGAACAAGTGGCTGTAGGAGCCGAGCTGGAGAAAATGATTTGTGGAGATCGAGTGGCAGATCTTTGCTGTGTTATTCTTATGCCTCTTCAACTTCTGTGCCTCGTATGACAACTTAGTGGTAGGGTTTTCTCTTTCTTCGTGGCACCTCCTAATTGGCTCTTTGCTTCTTCGGTTTAAGAGGTGATTATGGCGGAAAAGGTGCTCACACATTCCTTACCATTTCCTAGGAGGCCGTCATTTTGGTGTTTGCTTGGACGGTCTAGATTTTCTTCTAATGAGATCACTGACCATTTGATGGGGGGTTTTTCGCCCATCGTGATGTCTATAAGGCATTTTTCCTTTTCTTGTTTCCGAACTCTTAGTTGGGCTTTTGACAATCTTGGTGCTTCAGAGTTTTCCTTCAACGAGAGCTTCGTGGTTTATTTGTCTGGCCGCTACTGCTTTCGTTCTCTCCTCCGGTGAGTTTTCTAATGCTTGGCTAACCCTCATAGGTCATGCCTTAGCTTAGTAGGTTTTAACTGACTTGTTGGCGAAGAAGAGTGCCATTGTGAATTAAGTCAGAATTTGGGACGCCGGTGAGGGATCATTCTTGGGTTCAGGTGGATGTGAAGTTGCATGGCTCGGTGTTAACCGATCTTTATAGCATTCTATCCTTTTGGGACGGTGTGTCCATTGCTCGTGAAGGCGTTAAGGAGGACTACGATTGTCTTACGTGCCTCTTGTCGGATTGAGTATATCATAATATCAACTCAAAATTCATCTTTATGTACTGAACTTTTTTCGACGAGCTGAGGGTTCGTCTTTCGTTTACCGACTTTGAACACAACCTTCTAAATTTGGTTAATGTAGCTCCCTCTCAGTTGCACTCGAATAGTTGGGCGTTCGTTTGGTGTTTCGAGATTGTGATGAAGTGTCTCGGAATCAGGCCAAGCCTCAATGTGTTCTTTTCTCCTTTTCAAGCAAAAGGAGTCCAGAAAGGATTGTGGGTGTCTTTCAATGCCGTCTCAGGGAGGAAACTATTCGCTCTACTTAAGAGTTCATATAAGGGCTTCAAGAACAGCTTCTTTATGGTTAAGTCACGAGAGGGCATTTGGCTCTTTTTTCTGGAGTCTCCCTACTACATAGAGAGGTTCCCTCTGTCTTGGAGGTCGGAGCCTCGTTTCGTTCAGGATTTTGAGGAAGGAAGTGTTCCTTTCTAGGACGAAGTTTCGATTGCCTTTTCATCACAGAATTGTCCTTTTATTGCTCTTGCTCCACGGGAGATATTTGATAGGAGTCATGACGGGTCTTTGGTTTTGGAATACATAATTAGGTTTGTAGTGTGGAGTGTTTAGTGCTTTTCTTTGTCCGAAAATTACTCACTCGCTTTTCCTTTGTTTGTACAGAAAAATGTCTTCATTGTGGAAGGCTCATGGAGCTCGTACTCGGTGGGCGAGGATAAAAGGGGATGATTCGAGCGATAAGGAGAAAAATCCCTAAAGTCTTGACCTTCGAGGCCTTAGTGCCTCTTGCTCGAAAGACGATTGAGTGGTTTATGCCCTCAGATTCTCCTACTCCTCTTGGTTCTCCTCTCAAACATCACAAAAGAGTTAGCAGTACTAATGAGGGCTCGAGCCCCCAAATGGTCAAACTTCCGGTGGGAGGTGTCACTATCGCGTCTACGGGGAAGGCCCCGTTGGCACCTCTACAACCAGCTGTACCCTCTAGAGGTGTTAGTGATGTTCACCTTGGTGCTCAGATGGTGTTTTATGAGGGGGTAGATCCATGGGAAATTTATTAATCCCATTTTTTTAGCCTGACCGGGGAGCTAAGGAGGTTTTTGTCGAGGGCATTGGAGGCCCACTCTCACGAAGTTGAGCCGCTGAAGAGGGCTCTGGATTCCAAGGCTAGTGAGATTGATTGCCTAAATGTTTGGGTAAAGGAGGTGGAAAGTCAATCTGCGACTGCAAAGGCGGAGTTGGTTAAACTATATCAAGACTTGGCTATGGCCATAGAGGAGAATTCGCGTTTGCAGGCGGAGTTTGAGTTGACCAAAGCACAATTGCAGGCTAAGGTTGCATTGGCTAGAGATAAAGTGGATAGATGGAGGTTCGTAGCTCAGAGCCTCGAGACCGAAGTGAGCCGCTTCAATGATGCTGCCTACGAGGTGTACGATGTGTAAGTCGAATGGCCTCTAATGAGCTCCCAATGTGTAAGTCGAATGTCACTTCAATGTAGCCCTCCAAGGAGCTCCCTAGGCTTAGTGAATTTCAGGACGGTTTCTGGGTTTTCATGATTTGGGGTTCGGGTTTGGTTTTTGGATTCTTATGCATCATCATGAGGATTTACAATTTACCTAGACACCCTAAACCTAAACTCTATCTTCCCGAAGAATCCCGAGCATCTACAAGCGTCCTTGTCAATTTCTCCGATTTTTTTGATCGGGGACGTCAAGCGCTAACCGACTTGGAACCTGAAAGATTTCTCAATGAAACATTAATTCCATGTTTGTTATCATCAAAACCAAGATTAAGACCAAGGTTGAAAACCTTAAGCCAACACTCTTGTGAGTAATCGAATAAGGGCGTTGAGGCTGAAAGTAACGGCTCTGGGGGTCGAGGACTGTTCTCGGGGATTCAAGCCAAGCTCGCTGAGGAGCGTAAGACAGGACTGCGCGCGAGGAGTCAAGTAAGGGCTATGAGGCCGAAAATACTGGCATGATAGCCAACGAGCTAGGCTGGTGAAAACCAAGTCTTGGTTGTGTAAGGGTGCTGAGGTTGGAAGTAGTTGCTATGAGGGCCAAGGACTAGACTCGGTGAAAATCGAGCTTGTGAGAAGCATAGTTAGGGTCGTGTTGCTCATTCTAAGTGTGTCGGGCTGAGCTGGAGGCCGCATTGAAGGCCGAGGACCAGACTCAGTGAAAACCAAGCTCACGAGAAGCGCACTTGGGGTCATGTTGCTTATTCGGAGTGTGCTAGAGCCCCGAGGCCACATTTAGGGCCGATGACCAGACTCGATGTAAACCGAGCTCGCGAGAAGCGCGACTGGGGTCGTGTTGCTCATTCGGAGCGTGCCAGGATGAGCCAGAGGCCTCATTTAGGGCCAAGGACCAGACTCGATAAAAATTGAGCTCGCGAGAAGCGCACTTGGGGTCTTGTTGCTCATTTGGAGCGTGTCGGGCTGAGTCGGAGGCTGCATTTAGGGCCGAGGACCAGACTCGATGAAAAATGAGCTTGTGAGAAGCATGCTTAGAGTCGTGTTGCTCATTCGAAGCGTGCCGGGCTGAGCCGGAGGCCGCATTTAGGGTCGAGGACCAGACTTGATAAAAATTGAGCTCACGAGAAGCACGCTTGTGGTCGTTTGGGGTGTGGGAGCCCGTATTAGGCACTGAGGCCAGCGAGCCAGACTAGTGTAAATCGAATTCTGGTCACTGAGTGGAGCATTGCGCTTTGAGGCCGAAAGTAACGGCTCTGAAGGCCAAGAACCACACTCGAGGGGTTTAGGCCGAGCTCGTATGCGAGGATTCAAGTAGGTTTTGAATAATGGAATATTCGTTAAAGCGGCGAGATAGTCATAGAGTTCCATGGGCATGCGAGAAATGCAATTTTATTAAGTAATAAAAAGAAATTGTGCGTACAGGAAACTGCTCGGTGTGAGCTTTATTTGTGCCCGCTGTGACGATTTTTTCACGACTCGAGTTCTTTCAAGGATTGAGTCAGGGTTGTTTTCGCATGTCTTGTCCTGAGTTTGAGTCGAAAATCCTTGCCAACTGTTTGCCTTTAACTGTGGAAAGTTCTTGTGGGCCATTAGGCTCTTTCTTTGATTCGACCATCCTTGGCCTGAATCATTTATTATAGCACCATCATGATTCTTTTTGGTCGGCGTGCAGTATGCCTACTTCCATTTCTAAAACATGAAGGATGATTGCCTGGCACGGCCCATTGCCACCTCTAGATAAGACATCTCCCAAATTGTAAGGATGATTGTCCCCGGATCATATGATATGGGCTGGAGATGTTGATGACTAGGTACTAGACATCAATCATCTTTACTTTTAGTTGAGAGTTGAACGTCGTCCTTAACCATATGACTCCTCGGACTTCAACCCTTTCTTTTGAAAAGCCTACCAAGTCTCCTTTGCATGGGGTGAGTGAGACTTTTGTTAATTGCATTTTCTCAATGGTGGAGTGGAAAAGGATGTCGGCCGAGTTGCCTTGGTTGATTAGGACCTTTTTGAATATAAAGTTTCATGCAATCATAGAGACTATGATCGGGTCGTGTAGGTTTTGATTAGTTCCCTGAAATTCGAATTCATAGAATGATATTATCGGGGTTTTGGAGATGGGCCAGCGTGGGCGAGTAGCGCTATCGACCTCTATGATTACCCGAAGAGATCTCTTTTTGGCCGAGCTCGATTCTCCGCCTCATGCAAATCCGCCAGTGATGTAGTCGATAACTCATCAGAGTTTGTTACCCGAGAGATTAGCTTGACTATTCTCCCTATGCCCCGAGTGGGGATTCAGAGGTGTTCGTCTTCGTCGTCGAGGGTCGCAGCTCTTGCTCCGACCTCGTTCTCTTTGGCAGTGGATGTATTTGTCTAGGTGTCCTACATGGGCCAAATCTTCAAGTTGGTCGCCAAGTACTACACAGTCCTTGGTGGTGTGTCCATAGGTGTCATGGAAGGCGCACTTCTTGCTCATATCGACGTTGGGTGGTAGCTTTTGCTTTCCTGCATTGGCTGGGTACTTGATAAGCTTCAAGTTGTAGATGTTGCGAAGGATGATTTCGTTCCTAGTATTAAACAGAGTGTACCTTTCAAATAGGACGTTCGGGCAAGGTGGCGACCTCGACCCTCTGCCATTGTACTGCTCGTGGCAGTTGCGGTCTTCGCTTTTTCTATCCGCCCTTTTGGATTTTTTATATTCGACGACGACCTTGAGATTTTGCCTGTCGGCCTTTTTAGCCTCTTGGAGTTCTTCCATCTTTTTAAAGCTGATGACTTTCTCTTGGAATTCGGCTATGTCCTTGGTCTTCGTCAGGGCGATTTGGTCGCAAAGTATCCGGGGTTTAGCCCGAATTTGATGGAGTAGAATCTGACTCGAGGGTCGAGGTTGGGGATTTCAAACGCTATGGCCTGGAACCTGCATATGTATTCCCTTAGGGACTTATGTTTCACTTGCTTGACATAATGGAGGGCATCCTTCGTTTTGTGGAAGATCCGCGATGTGGTGAACCGATTGAGGAAGACACAGGAGAGGTACTCGAAGGAATGAATAGACCTCGGTGGGAGGGAAGCAAACCACAACATAGCGGTTTTCCCAGGAAAGTTGGAAAAGCTCTGCAGAGTGCGTGGTTGGTTGCTCCGTGGTAGAGCATCGTGGTCCTGAACGTCGTCAGGTGTAGGGTAGGTCGCCCGTACCATTTTAGGGCGTTAAAGTGGTAGGCAACTTAATCCTTGATGGCAAGCAGGTTGCCATTATTTGTTTGGAAAAAGGTTCCGCGTCGATAGGAAGGGTAGTCCCGACGTTCTTGGCTTTGGAATCATCCTCTTTCTCCGGACGGGGAGTATTTGAGGCTTCGTCGCGAAGGACGAAAATAGGCCTCCTTCGTTCAGGTGATTGCTTTCTTTGTGCTCTGAGCGGTGGCGCTCGTGGTCAGTCGGGAGTTATTCCCGGGACCATGTCAGCATCTTGACTTGGGCTGCTAACCATTGGTTCTTCGCTTCCAAATTGTTTATCCGACGTTGGGGCTCTTCAGGGGGAGGATGGGCTGGTGCTGGAGTGTCGCTCCTCGCCGTTTAAGCATCACTAGGTTGCGGTTGATCGTCGGTGTTGGGTCTTGGCCGTTGGCGTGCAATGGCGGTCGCTTGGCTCCGGATTCGAACCATTGTGGGCGAGGTAAGCTTTACTCAGCCCCACGATGGGCGTTAAATATTCTTGCTTGAGGATCAGAGTAGTCTGGTCCGACTCGGTGTCTCTCTTGGTCAAGTGCAACTCCGGCGTGTGGGGGTGGGGGAGGGGGGGACCTGCAAAAGACACTAGCCAAAATAAAAGGATTGTTCGACGTTAACTTAGATTTGAAATTAACGTCAATAAGCTTATACTTTGGATGAATTTGACTCCCCCGTAATGATGTGTCAAACCATTAGCATTTGAATATCACTATTCTTTTGCACCCAAAATATTGAAGCTCAAGTACTTTCTCAAGCAACCCGTAAAAATCACAATCACAATCGATCCAAGTGGAGCCTATGCAAGATGGTACTCCTCTTCAATTAAATATCTCGATGGACGTGAGCCCAAACCACGACTAGGATAACAAGATATTGGAAAACAATCTACAGTGTTGACATTTCCACCATCATCATTACATAGAAGGTGATTCAACCTTGTGTGCACATTGGACTCGAAATAGAAAGAACAAAAAGTTGATATATTCTGAATTATATAAGCTTTACTTATTGAACCTTTCACTGCCACTATATTTTTTATTTTCCTTTTTAAGCTCTACATATACCTCTCAAATAAATACATCTACCGATACTGAATTGGACCACCAACTCTTGCCTTGTATGCTAAATGAACTGGTAGATGCTCCATCGGGTGAAAAATCCAAGTGAAAATATTTGCTCTAGTTTGTAAAGAATTTCTATAATGTTTTTCTCTAATTTTTAAATATCTTTGATATAGAGGGCATTGACACAAATATATTTGAAGAACAAACTAACCTTGGTTAACAGACCCCAAATTTTATTTGGTAAAATATCACAGAATGCAATAGGGAGTAGTCTCTGCATGAACACATGACAATCATGACTATTTATTCATGATATTTTACCTTCGTCTACATTGACGCATCAAGCTAAATTAGATGTAGGGATATTCACGGGTCGGGTCGGATCGTGTTTAGGGAAAAAATCGACCCGACTCAACCAAGTATAATCAGGTCGGGTCTGGTTGGGTTCACAACTTTTCACCTCTCAAACCCGACCCAACCCAACCCGACTTAGTTCGGGTCAGGTCGGGTAGTTGTGTTTACCCGTTTAGGTAAAAAATGAGTTTTTAAAAATAATTTTTAATTTTTTTTCAAAAAATAATTAAAAATAAATATTTTTAATATAGAATATTTTAAAAATAATTAACAAATATAAATAATTGGGCCATCGGGTCGGATCTCGAGTGATCGAGTTTCAAATTCTAAAACCCGAGACTCGACCCGATTATGGTCGGGTTTGGTTGGATTGTACCTGACCGAATTACCCGACCTGACCTAACCCATATAGGTCGGGTCGGGTTGGGTTCTTGAGTTCATTGTGCCGAGTCGACCCAATGAACATCCCTAATTTGATGCATAGTCATATGATAATTTAATATCTTTTATCCAAACATCTTTTTGCTATTTCTTACTAAGAACATAAGAAGCTTTCGTTTTCACTTGTTTGTCGTTCGTATCCTGTAGATCTAAATTTGGACGCTTGCAATATATTTTTAAGTCCATTCTTTCCTTCATGTTATCTTTTGTTTTTCCTGCAATGTCCATCACTGTATTAAAATTATTCTAGAACACATTCTTTTCAATGTGCATCATATCCAAACTGTGCTGAATCAATAATGAGCTCCAGTAAGGTAGTTCCCAAAATATAATTTTCTAGACCCAATTGTGTCTTTCTCCAAAACTAGTAATTCTATCAACCTCTTCGAATGTGATGTCCGGTAACACAAAAACCTGAGCTAACATTTGGTTACCAAACAAACACGGAGGTGGTTTGTCTTTTTCCACCCTACCGCTGATGAATTTATATCTATTTCGCAAAAAAATGACGAAGACAGTCAAAGTATGAAATCTTTCATCCATTTTGGAAGACTTAAAGATTTTTTTCATTCCGTACAATACTAACAACCAAGCCTCCGATGTGTTCTCCAACCAGACAACAAGTATATGAGGGGAAGTCACTAATTGTTCACAATAATGCGGCCCTTAAGTTGAAATTCCTTTTTTGATGGAAATCATAAGTGATGACTCCGCCGACCCACAATTTATTTAAATCGCAATTAACGATAGAAGGAACACATCTAATTCTTTTCTTGTTCCTCTTGGTCCTCAGATTACCATACTCAGAAATATGAAACCATCTTTCATGCACATCGACGGTGGCAAGTTGTAGACTGTGAGGAGCACCGGCCAAACATAATATGAAGTGGATGATTGACCGAATGGATTGAACCAATATGTAAATAACCCTAGTCTGACGTTTCTAGGGTCACTTGCAAATTAGGGGTAACATCGATCAAGATCTTTTTGTGCTTCACTGCCAGATGGGTGAGTCATAACATTCGGGTCACGTCTGTTAGCATGTCATATCATATGTTGAGCTTTTTTTTTTATATTTAGAAATGAACAACTGCTTCAATCTAGGAGTTATCGGGAAATACAGAAGAACCTCAAACGGTATATCATTCTGCCAACTCGAAGATTTCTCTTGGTACTGGGGATGTTGTCATATTGGACACTTGGTCAAGTCTACGTATTCAGGATAATTGAGAATGCAATTATCCTGACATGCATAAATTTTTTGATACCCTAGACCAAGTCTCTTCATTATCTTTTTCGTCTTATAGAAACTTTCCTCTAGTTTGTTATCTTTTGGCAACGCTTTGTGAAAAAACTCGACAAACCGATTATATGCTAGCTCGGTTACGTTGCAGTCCAACATAATATTTAACATTTGAGCCATTGCTGACAACTTTGAATATTCATCACATCCTTCATACAATGGTTCATCTGCAGCTTAATTTCAGTAACTCATAAAACTTTGCAGCTTTTGGATTTGATAACTCTATTTGAATTTTCGGTTGTTCTTGTGGCTCGCACTCTATATCCACTGCCGCTTCAATACTTAACGATTGATCTCCTAGTTCTATGTGAAGCATTGGCAACCTTTCAAATTTACGATCGTCAATGTAAATAAATCTACCGCCCAGAGCATCCCTCAAAATCCTAACTATTGTCTTTAGGTCGAGAAGTATTCTTGGGATCAGGTCGAGCTCGTAGGGAGCGGGAGGCAGGACTACGCTTGGGGTCAGAAGGAGTGGCGCTAAGGACAAGGATCGTGTTTGAGGGTTAAGCCGAGCTCGCGGGGAGCGTGTGGCAGGACCCTGCTTGGGCTCAGAAGGAGTAGTGCTGAGGCCGAGGGCTGCATTTATGGTCAAGCCGAGCTCACGAGGAGCGTAAGGCAGGACCACGCTTGGGGGTGTTGGCCTAAGGTTTTCTACCTTGGTCTTAATCTCGGTTTTGATGATAACAAACATGGACCTAATATTTTATGGAGAACTACTTTCAGGTTCCATAATGTCTTCGATGGGAAATATCGAATAAATCAGAAAATTGGAAGGACATTAATCGACACGTTCGGGTTCGTGGCAGAAATCTCTAGAAGTTCGACATGTGCACCAAAGATGTCTTGGACGAGTCTAAAGAACACATGGAAAGCTCTCCAAGTTGATGCACGTTAAAGGCCAGAACTTGAAAACGAAGCGCGCAAGAAGAAGGCTGAAAAAATCAAGCTCAGCCCAGGTTTGGTCGACCGATCGGTCGATCGAATGTGGTAAGAATTGGCAATAGCCAATTTGATAGACCGATCGGTCGTCCGAATATGGCAAAAAATTAGCAGTAGCCAATTCGGTCAACCAGTCGGTCGACCGAAGTTCGCCCATAAGTGATAGAATGTCACGATCGCTTGGGCGGTCGATCCATCGGTCGACCGACGATCGACCGGCAAGCGACCGGGCGTCACCAACGGACAGAAAAATGCCCGTTGAGGAGCCTTGGTGTTTGAGGGGTTATAAATACCCATCCCAAACTCTTTCCTAGCCAATGCTGATGCTTCCAAGTCTCAAAGAGTGATCTTTAGCATCCTCTAAGCTCCTCATTGATCAAATCCTTCAAACCTAGCTCTTGATCCATCATCTTCAAGTGTTCTTCATTGGAGGGCTCATCAAGGGTGCTAGGCTCAAGAAGAAGATGTGTTCTTATTGTGATAAGTCCTCTTTACTCTCTTCTTATGATGAAAGTGTTTTTATTTTGTTTTGAATTGATTTACTTGAGCCTGTAAGAAGACTTAGTGTTAGGTCTTGTGATTAAGTGGTATCCTTGGTGTAGAAGGTGTAAAGTCACTTGTGTAAACTAAGTTAGGAGTAGGTCTTAGGAATTGAGGTGGGAAAGCTCACTCGGTAGGAAGACAGGATACTTTCGAGTGTGGAAGTGCCTTTGAGGTGAGTGTAGGGTCTTTTCGGTGTAAAGTTCTCAATTGTAAGCTACTCATAATTTAGTGGATTTGGGTGTGAAATCCTAAGCACAATGCTTAGGTAGTGGAGTAGGCATTGGGGCCGAACCACTATAGATCTTTGTGTTAGCGTTAATATATTGCTTGTGTTTAAATTATTTGCTTAATTGCTTCATATTTATTGCTTCCGCTTGCTATTAATATCATGCTTAGTCCAACTAATCAAGAAATGATTAAAACCTAAATTAGGCGACAAGATTAGTTAACACACTATTCACCCCCCTTCTAGTGTGGCCATTTCACCCAATAATTGGTATCAAAGCGGGTAGTAGATTGAGATTTCACCATCTCCTCTATCCGAAAAATGGCACTAGAGAGTTTAGCGTCTTCACCTCCTAGGTTCGATGCCTCGAACTTTGGTCTTTGGAAATATAGGATATACACATATTTAAAGATTAAGGGTTTTGGTGTCCTTAACATGTTAAGACTAGAATTCATTGAACCAAAGGTTGACATGCATGCTTGGAGTGAATTAGATAAGAAAATGTTTAATAATGGAGATGCTATGAATTGTATACTTTGCACATTACCAAACGACATCCTAGAAAAAGTCATGCATTGCTCTTTAGCTTGTGATTTATGGGCCACTTTAAATCTTTTATATGATCATGCCAAAACCGAAGAGATTGACACTTTTGATGAAGGTAGTGATGACATTGGTCACTCACCTACTACTAATCTTGGTTTTGATGCCCATAGTGCTTCTAGTCAAAGGAGCAACTCTAAGAGCTGAAAACGAAAGGTGATTTATCATGCTTGCAAGGAAAAGGGGCATGTGAAGAAAAATTACCCTACCATGATGAACAAAGCAAGGAAGAGGTCAAGTGCTTCCACCTCCACATCTCACTCATTTGAAGCACCCTCTAGCCATGACTATGAAGCCACCTCCAAAGTATGCTTCATGGTTGCAAATAATGAGGTACTTTCTTCTTCATCTAGTCATGATAATGATAGTACTAGCTCTTTTAGTTCACATAATATGCAATATGATGAGTTAGTAAGTGAATATAAGAAATTGTACACCTTGCTAGTGAAGAAGGATAAAGAAAACACAAAATTAAAGAAGGAAAACTTGACTCTTAGCTCTCATTTGCATTATGCTAAACTAGAAAATGAGAAGCTAAAAATTAGTATCTCTAATCCATGCCATGATGTTTTAAGTATTGACACTAAGGATTTGAAAAACTAAAATTACATGTTAAAGAATGAAATAACATGTTGAAAACTCAATTGCATGCTTTGCATAAATCTATGAATGATTTGAAAAATGAGATGTTGATTTTGAGTAGAAAAGTTAATACTTATTCTCTTAATTCTAAAAATCAAAATGTCTCATTTAGGAAACCTCAAAAGAAAAATGTATTCTTCAAGAATGCTCATGCTCATCATGTTTTTTATGCTAAGAATTCTAACATTAGACCTCATGTCCATAAGAATAATAAAAAGAAGAGATTTAATGGACATTGCTTTTGTTGTGGTGTTTATGGACATGCCATTTATGATTGCGCTTTTAAGATAAATTCAAGTATGGCAAAGACACTTTGGGTTCCTAAGCTCTCCCCAAGGACCCAAAGTCATTTGGGTACCAAAGATTTCATGCTCTTTTGTAGGGGGAGCTACCACACAAGGGTAAAGAGAAGTGAAGAGTTAAAGTTGACCATGGACTTAAATGAAGTATCATTCCTTGGTTGCAACTTCAAACCATCATGATGCCATAGGTATGGAAATTGGCATCTAGGTATATTTTGGTATCATCTCCTATACCCTCTTTCTTAAATTATAGTTGGAGTTTGATATATGCTTAACAGTAGAAGATTTTCCGCTCTTGATAAGTTTCAAAAATATTTTCGGTTTTTTATTTCCGGTCTCTTCGGAGACCTATGTGGCCTATAACGGGCCTAAGCGATCTTGCGGTTCTAAATCATAGGCTAATTGTGGCCTTTCGATTTTCAACCAATAGGAAGGGTTGGAGATCTTATTTTTCAAATATTTCATATTTTGAGATCTCTTGATTCATTTTGTTATCATGAATGATTTATTTGAAAATGATTCTATGCTATTTAGTGAAGTTGAATTTGGAAAATGATACTTGGTTTTTCACTTCGCTATTTAGTTTGATCGCTTGCATATAGCTTTGGTTTCATTTTCTACTAATGAAGATTGCTTGCAAGTCATCAAAAAAATTGAATGGAAGGCTATTCTAAGAAAAATAGAAAATGAAATGAAGTTTGGCTAAATTCACATGGATGAGGTATGTTTTTTGGTTTTTGCATATTTCTAGTCTAATACCTCAATTTTCATGTTTGATTGATGTCTCTATACTCATGATTGAAATCTCATGAGTAGAAAAACTCTTAGTACTTAGTCAATTTTTCATTGAGTAAAATTATCCTAGGTTAGAACTTGTCATTAGAGACTTCATTTCTAAGTCCAAACTCATGAAACATGTGTAGATATAAACATGACATGCTTCTAGGTGTCTAGAGTTGAAAATTCATGTGTAGATCATCAAAGTGATATGTAGATCATCTTAGGGGACTCAAAGTTGAAAAAGTTTGACCTAAGTCAATAATTT
This sequence comes from Canna indica, assembly GCA_034359265.1. NCBI lineage: Eukaryota > Viridiplantae > Streptophyta > Magnoliopsida > Zingiberales > Cannaceae > Canna > Canna indica. Next base: position 23,636,841 of record CP136892.1, read on the forward strand.
GACTTAAAAATCTCATTTTGAGTTCAAATTTCACAAACATGTTTAGATTTACTCATTTAAGGTGTCTATGTGTCTAAGTTTGGAAAACCATGAGTAAAGGATAAAAAATTGATACTTAGCAATTTCATGTTAACATGCTTATTTTTTGATTGAAATCATACTAAGTTGAAACATTAGGTAAATGACATTAGTTTCTCTTCAAACTTGATATACATGCTTTACATGACCGTATCTTGATATTTTGAAAGTTTGAATGAAATCTAAAAATGTCATGAAAAAGAACTCATACTTACAAAAATATCCATACTTGAGTGTATACATGATTCATAGTTTTGGATTCTATCTATCATTCTTTGATATCATGTATTGATTAGTCTCATATCAAATATTTATTTTTCATCCATTTGGTTGAGATTTTAATGTTTCATGAAAAAAAATTTGAGTCTCAACTTTGACTAGATTGACTTTTCTTGCTCTTTTTGATTGATGTCAAAAGGGGAAAAAGTTATTGGTAAAAGAGAAGAAAATATAGGAAACCTATGCATATAGATAGGGAGAGTTTATTTCCATAGATATGCATGTTGATAGGGGGAGAAATCCCATGTTTGATATCATATGTGCTTGAATGATATATTTTCTTAAGGATGTTTGTCATCATCAAAGGGGGGAGATTGTTGGCCTAAGGTTTTCTACCTTGGTCTTAATCTCGGTTTTGATGATAACAAACATGGACCTAATGTTTTATGGAGAATTGCTTTCAAGTTCCATATCGATTAGCACTCGATGTCGTCGATCAAAAATATCGAAGAAATCAAAAAATTGGAAGGACATTGATCGATGCGTTCAGGTTCGTTGTGGAAATCTCTAGAAGTTCGACGTGTGCACCAAAGATGTCTTGGACGAGTCTAAAGAACACATGAAAAGCTCTCCAAGTTGATGCACGTTGAAGGTCGGAACCCGAAAACGAAGCGCGCAAGAAGACGGCTAAAAAAATCAAGCTCAGCCCAGGTTCGGTCAACCGGTCGATCGACCAAATGTGGCGAAGATTTGGCAGTAGCCAATTCGGTCAACCGATCGATTGACCGAATGTGGCAAAAAATTGGCAGTAACTAATTCGGTCAACTAGTCGGTCGACCGAAGTGCGCCCAGTAGCTGCAGAATGCCGTGGTCGCTTGGGCGGTCGATCCATCGGTCGACCAGCAAGCGACTGGGAGTTGCCAACAGGCAGAAAAATGCCCGTTGACGAGCCTTGTTGTTTGGGGGGTTATAAATACTCATCCCAAACTCATTCCTAGCCAATGTTGATGCTTCCAAGTCTCAAAGAGTGATCTTTAGCATCCTCTAAGCTCCTCATTGATCAAATCCTTCAAACCTAGCTCTTGATCCATCATCTTCAAGTGTTCTTCATTGGAGGGCTCATCTAGGGTGCTAGGCTCAAGAAGAAGAGGTGTTCTTATTGTGATAAGTCATCTTTACTCTCTCTTGTGATTAAAGTGTTTTTATTTTGTTTTGAATTGATTTACTTGAGCGTGTAAGAAGACCTAGTGCTAAGTCTTGTGATTGAGTGGTATCCTTGGTGTAGAAGGTGTAAAGCCACTTGTGTAAACTAAGTTAGGAGTAGGTCTTAGGAATTGAGGTGGGAAAGCTCACTCGATAGAAAGACAGGATACTTCCAGGTGTGGAAGTGCCTTCGAGGTGAGTGTAGGGTCTTTCCGGTGTAAAGTCCTCAATTGTAAGCTACTCACAATTTAGTGAATTTGGGTGTGAAATCCTAAGCACGATACTTAGGTAGTGGAGTAGGCATTGGGGCCGAACCACTATAGATCTTTGTGTTAGCGTTGATATATTGCTTGTGTTTAAATTGTTTACTTAATTGCTTCATATTTATTGCTTCCGCTTGCTATTAATATCGTGCTTAGTCTGACTAATCAAGAAACGATTAAAACCTGAATTAGGCGACAAGATTAGTTAACACACTATTCACCATTCCTTTAGTGTGGCCATTTCACCCAACAGGGGGTGTTGAGGTCTTGAAGGGTGCTGAGTCCGCAAGTGGTGGCGCTGAGCAGGAGAGAGGTTGCTATCGCTGCGGGGCGGTGTTCCTGCCACGAGTCATAGGGGTTATTTCGTCGTATATAGCAAGATAGCTGTAAATTTTCTGGATGTACATACATAGATGTGGAGAAAGGAAATGATCTTTATTAAATTAGAAAAAAGATTAGTAATACACTAGATTTATTCCACGCGAGGCAGTTGGCCCACGCGTGGTTACGCATCGTTAAAACCTTCCAAGGCAAACACTATATGGGAGAAAACTGCAATGAAGGGAAAAGAGTGCGCCGATCACTTGTAGTTAAGGAGGGTAAATTGATCTTTCCTCGATTTGGGTGAGTTTTTGTTCCTTAGCGAGGTCCAGTTCATTCTTACAAACTTTTGAGTCATTTTGTTCATCGAGGCTCGTCCTCAGGAGGCGAGGCCCCGTGGTTTCTGCTGGAGCCAGTTGCCTCGACCAAGCAATTGGCTGGATGGTTTGTCGCCAGTTCGGGCATTTGGACCATGACCAAGGTGTTGGTCGACTAGATGCTCGATTGCTCGTGGGCTTCTTGAACGACTGACTTGCTATTCCTCGACTTCTTCGTGCCAACTATTTCGGGTGGTGGATTGGCCTGAGTGCCTTCCTTTTGAGGCATTCTAAAGGATGGACAAAGGATTGCTACCTTTTCAGGGAGGGGTTCCACGCTCGGCACTCGACGTTGTTTATGAGCAAAGAGCCAAGTTGCATTTTGGGTTCGGCTGGGAGGCGAGTTTCAATGAATGCCACCTGTTTGGGCAACGCTATGGTTCACACGGGCTCCAAGTTATCGGCAGGTTAGGGCTGCTCTTGGACATCCTTATTTAGGTCCAGCTTGGATATCCTCGGCTGTTGTTCTATGTGGGATATTGAGTGTGCTTGATGGTGTGGAGCGGTCGGCCCTTCCCTTGATTTGGTCGTCTTCTTCTTCAAACATTTGTTGTAACACCAGCAGGCTTCTTTTTTGCCGGCATGGACCATCCCCACTTCTTCCTTTGAAATATGAAATTTGAGTGCTAAATGGGGGAGTTGATACGATGACTCTGAGGTTGTTCAGTGAGGCTCGCCCCAAAATCATATGATAAGGGTTGGAGATATCAATAACCAAGTATTGCACGTCGATCATCTTTGCCTTCGGCTAGGAGTCGAACATCATTCTCAACCAAACATAGCCTCGAACATTGACTCGTTCTCTTGGGAAGCCTACTAGGTCCCCTATGTAGGGATGAAGTGAAGCTTCAATTAGTTGTATTTTTCTAAATGTGGAGTGAAGGAGGATGTCGACCAAGCTTCCTTGTTCTACTAGGACTTTCCTGATAATAAAATTGCTAGCAATTATCGAGATGATGATAGGGTCGTGCAGATTTTTATCAATTCTTTGTAAGTCAAATACATACAACGATATTACTAGGGCCAACGGAGTTACTTCCGCTTCCACTCATCATCATCATATGCCTCCATTGCTATTAAATAAGAAAGCAAGCACTACACAATTTTTTTAAACATATTTACAACAAAGAAATTAACCAAAGAAAACATGTACCGCCACTAGTGCGCAGATTCAGTTGTCGATCTCGTGACTAGGACATACCATATGATGACACACTAGCAATGCCCCATACGATAACTACTATCCTATTGTCGTACCCGCTCTGATACCAATTTTGTTATACCCCAAACCCAGAATGACTGGCTAGGGTACGCCACGTACCCCAAAACTTAAACCCAAACCAAACCACATGTAAACAAACCAAACCATGAACATTCTATTAGTACTTCTAGGAAGTTTAAAAAATACTTTTAAATTCCAAAACCCCAACCATCAACTCAACAATAACCAATGTTCAAAAGAAATGGAACTAAAGTTTGCTTACAAAAACGGGCAACTCAAAGTAAATAAAATGCAGAAACATAAATAAACCGAGTCAACATGACTTAACGACTCAAAGAAACAAAGAAAAGCACTCGGTATCCCCGTCGACCACGACATGTCACAAGATCCGCTGTCCCGTCGCCACCAGGCGCGCTACTGCACCCTGATACCTCTCTGATTTAGCTCATATGCTGTAAAACAACATAATAAGGGGTAAGTCCACCGGGACTTAGTGAGCAGATCAGTCCTCATATCTTTTATATCATCATCAACATGAAGAAAACATAGCTCAAGCGGCAAACAATATCATGATAATACCATATCTATTACACTATGCATGATAATCACATATCAATTTGTACAACATCATAATTGAGTACATGTTAACCACACCACGCATGACAATCATATAGCAACAATACCACAGAAATAACGAATAAGAAACATGATGCATCATCCACATGAATCACCTCCGGACTCGTCGGTCCTACGTAGCCACATAGGGTAGGTAGACGAGTGGCCGCCACACTAACACCCAACTCAGTGTCAGCCTGTTGGGGCATGCCCTCCCCTCATCGACACTGGCTCTTCTGAGCCAGCCTGTTGGGGCATACATTCCCCTCACATGCTTGAGTCTCCAGGCTGTCTCATTGGGGTATGATCTCCCCGCACTAGCCGAACTTCAAGAATAATGCCAACGGTGTCTCCTCGGGGCATATCTTCTCCGCACTAGCGATGCTTCCGGGAAATGCAACACGCACATCACAACATCTCATACGCAGGTACATATATAAATGAGCATAACAACATGTGAACAATAGGTAACCAAGGTATGTTTAGGGCATACCTTCACCTCCGCCGCCTCCCGTCATCCACCACAAGCACACACAATTATATATTAAGGGAAATAACACCAAAATCATAACACCATAGTGTGTGTAATAAGCATAGAAGTATAGCATAATATGTACAAAAGCGCAGGATAAGAGCATGGAAAGCATGTATAGAAAACCCTAAGAATAGGGAATCACCCCTTAGCGATCCTACACAATTTAACCCGCCCTTAAGGACCCTAGTGGAATGCCCTAGGTCTGGCCTACCTACCTCACCCGAGTGCTCTAAGGGCAAGGTAGGTTCGCCTCCCTCAGGTGTCCTTAGGGGCGGCCCTCCCGAAAGTTAAACCGGGGTCCTAGTGTCTCTAGGTGCCCATAGGTTTCCAATTGTCTAAGTGTAAGGTTCTATATTATTTCTATCCTTAGTAACAAGTCCAGCATGGCCTATAGTGAATCTCCTAGGTGTGAAAAATAGATTGAACCCCTAAAAATCCCAGCTTTAGTGTGGCCGACCATCCTAGGGTTCCTAGGGTGCCCTATAAGGGGGTGACACACCTTAAACACCTTTCATCTTTCCCCTTTTCTCAAGATATCAAACCAGATTGAAGAAGAAAGGGGGCAACACAGGAAGGTAAGGGGCGACCAATTGCCCAAAAATTAATCCGATAGAATCGTTACGATCATGGTAAAACTCTCAATGCGATTAACCAATTCAATTCACGAAAAACCCAATGGAAAATGAAAAGAACCCCATGACATAGGGGTGGCATCGCTTTGAACGCCAACGATCTTGCGAAATCCAACTCCGGAACTCCTCCTCCTCCTCTCAGCGGCGGCTCTCTCTCCTCCTCTTGAGTCTCAAGTGGCGTGTGGCAAAACCCCTGGCCACATGACCTAGGTTCTATTTTATAGGCCCCTATTTGGTCCAAATGACCAAAATGCCCCCACTTAAGTTATCCGATTAAACTAACCCGCATCTAACCCATTTTCATCTCGAGATTCTCTATCATCCTAGCATGCCAAATCACAAAAATAAAATAAATATATTTTCCTAAATGTTTTCATCTAAAAAGCTTACCCGAATTAAATTCCGCGACTCTATGCCAATCCGCACTAACTCGGGCCCACGATCCCCTACTAAGGATTAAAATATTATTTTAGGATTTTGGGCATAACAATTCCTCCCCCCTTGAAGAAAATTCATCCTCGAATTTTGAGATGAAGAAGAGTAGCTCACCTCGGCATCAAAAAGGTACGGGTACTTCTCTCTCACATCCTGCTCGACCTCCCAAGTGGCCTCCTGCACCGAGTGGTGCTCCCAACGAACTTTCACCAAGGGGATCTTCTTGGATCTCAGCTTCCTCACCTGCTTGTCTAGGATCTCCTCAGGTCGCTCCTCATAGGAAATGGCTAGATCAACCTCCACCACAGCAAAATCTAGAATATGGTATTCATCCCGGACATATTGCTTAAGCATGGAGACATGGAAAACAAGATGCATTCGATCCATGCTGGGCGGTAGAACCAACTTATAAGCAACATCTCATTTGCGCCACAAGATAGGGAAAGGCCTGATGAATATGGGGCTTAACTTTCCCCTTCTCCCAAAGCGCACAACCCCCTTCATAGGGGACACCTTCAGGAAGACCAAATCCCCTTCCTAAAATTCCACATCACGGGCCTTACCATCACCATACATCTTCTGACGACTCTGAGCTGCTAGAAGTCGCTCCTTGATCAGCTTCACTTTCTCAACGGCGTCATAAACCAAGTCCGGCCCTAACATCTAGGACTCGTCGGCCTCAAACCAACCTATCGGCGACCTACACCTGCGCCCATACAAAACCTCAAACGGGGCCATAATGATGCTGCTATGGTGACTGTTATTATAGGCGAACTCTACCAAAGGTAAATGCCTCTCCCAGCTACCCTCCAGGTGCATCGCACACGCTCTCAACATATCCTCATGCGTCTGAATGGTCCTCTCTGACTGTTCATCCATCTTAGGCTGAAAAGTGGTGCTTAACCGCACATGCGTACCCAAAGCCTTTTAAAAATGGCTGCCAGAACCGAGCGGTAAATTGAGTGTCTCAGTATGATATTATCATGATTGGGATCCCATAGTAAGCCACAATATGGTCAAGGAATAATCGTGCATACTGTTCAGCAGAGAAGGTGGTCTTCATAGGAATAAAATGCGCTCCTGGGTGATACTGAATGATGCAGTCATAATCTTTTAATAGCTCAAGCGATCTCCACTGCCTCAAGTTCAGATCCTTTTGAGAAAGTAGATACTGGAGGCTCTTGTGATCGGTGAATATGTCATATGCCTCCCCGTATAAGTAGTGACGTCACAACTTCAAAGCAAAGACTATGACTGCCAACTCCAAATCATGAGTCAGATAATTCTTCTCATAGTTTTTCAGCTGCCTGGATGCGTATGTGATCACTCTGCCGTGCTGGAACAGAATGCACCCCAATCCGACTCTAGAAGCGTCATAATAGACAACAAATCCTCTCGACCCCGATGGTAGTGCTAGTACAGGAGCAGTAGTCAAGCGAACATTGAGCTTCTGAAAGCTCTCCTCGCATTTGTCATCTTAGATAAACTTTACTTCATTCTGAGTTTGGCACGTGAACGGGGCGGCAATCTTGGAATTTTTTTTCACGAACTTCCTGTAGTAGCCGGCTAACCCCAAGAAGCTACGGACCTCGGTCACGTTGGTCAGCCTCTCCCAATTCTGGACTGCCTCAATCTTCGTAGGATCAACTTTCACACCATCCCGGGATACAATATGTCTCAGAAATCCCACGCTGGTCAACCAGAACTCACACTTTGAGAATTTTGCAAAGAGCTAGCTAGTGGTGTCTCAGGGTCTCCAGAACTACCCTCAAGTGCTCCCTGTGCTCAGCCTCGCTCCTGGAATATACCAGAATGTTGTCAATGAAGACTATGATGAATTTGTCCAGAAAGTCCTTGAACACATGGTTCATCAGCTCCATGAAGGCTGCTGGGGCGTTAGTAAGCCCAAAGGACATGACCAAGAACTCATAGTGTCCATACCGCATCCTGAAAATAGTCTTTTGGATATCATAATTGTTGGTGAAGTGGCCACATTAGAGGGGGGGGGGGGGGGGTGAATAGTATGTTAACTAATCTCATCGCCTAATTTCAATTTCAAACTTTTCTTAAACTACTTAGGCAATTTACAATTCAACGACTAAATGCGAAAGCGAGTAATGAAGATAAACAATGTGATATACAAAGAGAACAATGCTAACACAATTATTTATAGTGGTTCGACCCCAATGCCTACTCCACTACCTAAACACCCCGCTTAAGATTTCCAAACTAAGTTTTACTAGATTAATCTTGTTTTCCTTACAACGAGGACTTTGACCCGAAGAGTCCCATTCTCAACCTAAGACACTTCCACACCTGGAAGTCTCCGCCTTCTTATTGAGAGCACTCTTCCACCTCAACCCTGAGGGACAACTCAACTAATCCTAGTAAACTACGTTTACACCAGTGGATTTAAACCTCAAACACCAAGGCTATCACCCAATTTCAAGACCCACACTCTAGGTCTTACACAACCTCAAATACAAAGAAATAAACAAGAAAATGCAACACTAAATGGAGCAATAAATCAAATAATAAAATACTTAGCTCTAAAATAAGATTCCTAGCTTCCTCTTGATACCTTTGATGGTTAATCAATGAAGGAATGAAGGCTAGGTTTTTGGCTCAAGCTAGGGTTTTCACAAGATTGACTCAATGAAGGCTTAGAATTGATCAAAAGATGGCTCAAGGAGGTTAGAGGTGATCAACATCATGAAGGAAGGCTCTCATGACTTCCTATTTATAATCCATGAAGAGAAGAGAGAGCTCTCTCTTCTCAATGGGCGATTTTTTGCTCATTACAGCCCGCTGGTCGCATGTCCAGTCGATCGTCGGTTGACCGACCAAGCGATAGCCCGAGCGACTGGAGCATTCTACCCGTTCTGGGCAATATTCGATCGACTGATCGGTCGATCGAAATGCCACCGATCGACTAGTCGATCGACTGAATTTGGGCAGAGCAGTTTGGTTAGGTGGGATTTTTTGCTCGTTTGGGTTTCGTCTTTGCTAACTCTACTTATATAACATATATGTTATATAAGGTTACCCTCCATTTGGATTCAATAAAAGTATCTAAAAAATTAAAATCCTTAAGAATCAAAATATAGTTTTTGGGGTCTAGTACAAATTTCCGGAAAACGAAAATTCTCTAATCTCCAGGGTCAAGTATGGGTAGGCTAAAGGCTTCCAAAAAATTCTTAAAAATGCCTCGTTATCTAGTTTTAATCCAAGGAACAATTACCGCCATTTTTTGTGTCAAGAAAATGTCTAGGTCATATAGCCCTCCAAGGAGCTCCCTAGGCTTAGTGAATTTCAAGGCGGTTTCCGGGTTTTCATATTTTGGGATTCGGGTTTGGTTTTTGGGTTCTTTGCATCATAAAAAGGATTACAACATAAACTACACACCCTAGACCTAAACTTTAACTTCCCGAAGAATCCCGAGCGTCCTTGCCGATTTCTCCGATTTTTCCAATCGGGGACGTCGAGTGCTAACCGATATGGAACCTGAAAATATTTCTCAATGAAACATTAGTTCCATGTTTGTTATCATCAAAACCAAGATTAAGACCAAGGTAGAAAACCTTAGTCCAACACTAATCCCTAATCCTGAACTAATGGTACTCTGACCTCAGATCGATCTTTGAGAACCACTGAGCCCCCTGCAACTGATCAAATAAATCGTCAATCCTGAGAAACGGATATCGGTTCTTGATCATCACCTTATTGAGTTACTGGTAGTCGATGCACATCCACATAGACCCATCTTTCTTTTCCACGAACAACACCGGCGCCCCCTAGGGTGAGACACTTGGGCGAATGTACTCAATGTCTTTAAGCTCATGCAACCGCACTTAAAGCTCCCTCAGCTCAGCGGGTGCCATTCGGTATGGGGGAATCGATATAGGTTTTACCCCCGGCTGCAAATTAATACAGAACTCGATCTCCCGCACTGGTGACAGTCCCGACAACTCATCATGAAACAAGTCTAAAAAGTCCATGACAATTGGGGTACTCTTAGTGCCGCGGTCCGAGCTCTCGCTGGTAACACCTGTAGAAACAAAAGCCAAGAAAGACTGACAAGCACCCATCATTAGCTTGTGGGCATGGAGAGCAGAGATCACCCTGATAGAGTCCCCTCGCCCATCGCCCTAAAAGGTAAAGGGTGGTATTCCCGGCTTGCAAAATGTCACCACTTTTGTCCTGCAATTGACTGATGTATAATGGGCCAGTCCATGCCCAAAATTAAATCCAACTCTAAGGTCGGTAATAGCATCAGCTCTGGTTTCAGATAGTGCCCACCTATGGAAATGTCGCAGTCCATGAAGATCATCCTCGCAACAACAGTACCGCTTGTAGGTGTAGACACTACTAATGGTTTAGCTAACTAACTCTTATCTTTTTCCAACCTTAGTGCCAGCAACTCAGATAGAAATGAATGACTAGCACTTGGATCAAACAGTGCATAAGTAGGTAACAAACTAACTAAAATGGTACCTGTCACTACTGCATTGGACACCTCTACGCCCTTAGGAGTCAGTGCAAAGACATGAGCAGGTGGCCTCCTTGGGCCCGCCGTGTGCTACTGCCCGGTCCCCTGAGTCTGAGTCCGTTGCGCCACTGAAGCTGTCGACATAGGAGCTCTCCCTCTGGGTGGTGCTACTGCTTGATCGCCTATAGGGCAGTTGTTCTTGATGTGACCTGACTGGCCACACCAAAGCAGATACTCGAACTGTAGCACGCTCCTCTATGCCTCCTCCCTCACTATTCGCACTCAGGCGCATCACTCCACTGTCCTCCTGGTACTATGGTATTCTGGGCAGCCGTCAGTGGTCCCATCGGTGCACGACCCCTGAAATCTCCTCGTCCTTGGATCTGCGGGCGCGCCGTTCTAGGGCCGACACCCTAAGACTAGGTGCGCCTATCCCCCTAGTGGTGCGGCCGGAACCTCTTCCGAGCTAGTCCATCCTGCCGATCGGTAGGTACCATGGGTTCCTTCCGCATTGCCCCGTCCACCACCTGCACAAAGGTAGTGTCCTCGGTGTAATATATGAGGCTGCCAATCTATACCCTCAAACCCTCCATGAACCATCTCATTCGATTTGTCTCGATCACCACTAGGGATGGGTGGTAACGAGACAACTGTGTGAATTCAATCTCATATTCTGACACTGTCATGGTGCCCATCTGGCGAAGCTACTCGAACTCCCTAACCCGCCTCTCGCGGACATTCTTGGGTAGGTACTTTTCAATGAGAGCCGTCTGGAACTCCCCCCACGTAGGAGCTGGTGCATGAGTCCCCCTACGCGCCCTCCATGACTGGTGCCACTCATCCACCGGGCCCTTAAGCTGTAGCCCAACGAAGTACACCATCGCTTCAGAGGAACACTCCAAGAGTGAGCATAACTCTGTGCAGTTATTTAGGAATGTCGTCACCTCCACTGCCTGATCCGTGCCTGTGAATACAGGCGGCTTCAGCTTCAGGAAATCCATGTACAATGATCTACGTATCACTGAATCCTGCTGGACCTCCTCCACCTATTCAGACCGAATCAGCTCGATCACTGCGGGTGCCACTGGTGGTATAGGTGGGCTCCGTTGCTGCACTAGCTCCCGCTCCTTACGAAGCTCCTCTCGCTCCCTACGAAACTCCTCCTGTTCTCGACGAAATTCGTCACGTTCTCTACGAAGCTCCTCAGTCAGCTCCGTCACTTGGGTCTCTAGAAGTGCAATCCTGGGATCTTGCGTTGCCTCCTCCCGGGCGACCTGGCTAGTAACACAGCCTCTGCCTCTGCCGTGACCCTGGCCTCGGCTTCATCTGTCAGCGGAGTTACTTCCACTTACACTCATCATGGAATCATCAGATGCCTCCATTGCTATTAAATAAGAAAGAAAGACCACACATTTTTTAAAACATATTTACAACAATGAAATTAACCAAAGAAAACACGTACCACCGCTGGTGCATAGGTTTAGCTCTCGATCTAGTGACTAGGGCATACCATATGACGACACACTAACAATGCCCCATATGATACCTACTATCCTATTGTCGTACCCGCTTTCATACCAACTTTGTCATACCCCAAACCCAGTATGACCGGCTAGGGTACGCCATGTACCCCGAAGCCTAAACCCAAATCGAATCACATGTAAACAAACCAAACCATGAACATTCTATTAGTACTTCTAGGAAGTTAAAAAAGATTTTTAAATTCCAAAACCCCAACCATCAACTCAACAATAACCAATGTTCAAAAGAAATGGAACTAAAGTTTGCTTACAAAAATGAAAAACTCAAAGTAAATAAAATGCGGAAACATAAATTAACCGAGTTGACATGACTCAATGACTAAAAAAAAACAAAGAAAAGGACTCGGTATCTCCCTTGACCATGACCTGTCACGAGACCCACTGTTCGGCCGCCATCAGCCGCGCTATTGCACCCCGGTACCTCTCTGATTTAGCTCAGGTGTTGGAAAATAACAGAATGAGGGGTAAGTCCACTGGGACTTAGTGACTAGATCAGTCCTCATATCCTCTATATCATCATCAACATGAAGAAAACACAGCTCAAGCGGTAAACAACATCATGATAATACCATATCTATTACACTACGCATGATAATCATATATCAATATGTACAACATCATAATCGAGTACATGTCAACCACACCACGCATGACAATCATATAGCAACAACACCACAGAAATAACGAATAAGAAACATGATGCATCATCCACATGAATCACCTTCGGACCCGTTGGTCCCACGTAGCCACATAGGGTAGGTAGACGAGTGGCCACCGCACTACCACCCAGCTCAGTGTCAGCATGTTGGGGCATGCCCTCCCCTCACCGACACTGGCTCGAGTCTTCGAGCCAGCCTATTGGGGCATACGTTCCCCTCACATGCTCGAGTCTCCGAGTTGTCTCCTAAGGGTATGATTTATCCGCACCAGCCGAACTTTCGAAATAAGGCCAACGCTGTCTCATTGGGGAATATTGTCACGCCCCAAACTCAGGGTCACGTGACCGGCCAGGGTATACGTGCTTATACCCCGCAGCCTAACTCATGTACATGCCAACTTATAAAATATAGCGGAAGAAAAAAATAGCTTTTTATTATAAAAGAGAAATCAAAATAGATTTCATTTAAACAGTAATATTTTTAGCAAAAAGTTCAAGTGCGGAAATAACTGAATCAAAGAGCAACAGTTCTGTTAATCAAATAAAATCTGAATAAAAATATGAATGTCCCCACGAGACTACAGCTCCAAAACTCCAAACCACAAGTGCATGACAAAACTACTACAGACTCGACTACGACCCCTAACTAGGACTGCTATGAGATTAATGTAGCTCCTCTGCCCTCCAGCAGCGCCAAGTGCTCCAGTCCACCTCACCGGTCAGGCTCTGCAAAATAAAAACAAACGACAACGGGTGAGTTCAAAAGAACTCAGTGATCGGTTCTACCAAACCCCACATAAACTAGTCACAACGAATAAAGCATAAAGAAAACACATGCCTCAAACAGGAATAAAGTCACGAGGGTGTGACTAGTTATCAGGCCATTTGGCCACCACATGCCCAATGGCATCCAACACCCAAATGGTGAAGAATAACAGGCCTAAGCCTACCATGCCCCAAGGCAACAACATATACTAGGATAATTGGGATTGACCCATCCGAACTTATCTTAATATAAAGAAACTCGGGAGCAATCGAGATTGGCCCATCCGAACTTGCTCTACGAGAGGCGAAGGAACAATCAGGATTCACCCGTCCGAACTTGCCCCTTTATGATATCATAGGAATAATCAGGATTTGCCCATCTGAACTTATTCCTTAAAAGCAGCTCAGGAATGATCGGGATTTGCCCGTCCGAACTTATTCCATGAGGCCTCACAGGAACAATCAGGATTTGCCCATCCGAACTTGTTCCAAAAAGATAACGTAGGAATAATCGGGATTCGCCCATCCGAACTTATTCCTTTAAATATAGAATCTTGGGAACAATCGAGATTTGCCCGTCCGAACTTGTTCCATAAGATACGCAGGAACAATCAGGATTTGCCTATTCGAACTTGTTCCATAGGTTAAGAATTTGCCATCCAACCTTCCGGGCCTAGTCCGCAATCCGGCTCCTAACCGAGCCTCTTCGCTATTCAATAAGATATGGCATAATATGACCTAAGTCAAGTGTCTCCTATGGTGTCTTAGGGATGTCTCTATTGGGAAAACTCCACAACACCCAATTCCCCATCCCAACTTCTAGACCCGTAACGTCATAAACCCGTGAGATTTTATTTCATGCATAAACTTTAATTATTGGTTCATAACAGATTATGCTGCCCCTTTGCTTAATTTTAATTATGCAATTAAAATTATAGTCACCAAGATTAGGATTTTGTTTTAGGATTTTATTTTAGCTTACTATTATGCCCCAAACTGGTGCACCCAACCCGAATCTGGTTCCCAATGTGTGCCCTATGATTCTAAACTGTATTTTCTGGTCAAAATGATAGGTTACATGACTATTTTCAATAAACTATGCACATCATAAACACGATTTCAAAATCAGCCCTGATTCATCAACTCAGCATGAAGTTTTCAGCATAATTGAGTTTCAGCACAATAAGAAATAAAATCCAAAAATTCGCAGAATATAAATCCATAATTTACCATCACATCAGATTTATAATCATTAAGATAAATATCATAAAATCATATTTGTTAAATAAGATTAACAAGAACCACAACCATCTTTAATCAAGAACCAACTTTTATGATCAAGAATTTATATCAAGAATCCCCATGCCATCAAGATCAATCTCATCTTTGAAACACATGATTAATGTCCAAAAAATCACAGAGTCAATATCCAAGCATGCATTAATATTATAGGCATCCAAATTGGTAAACAAATTGAATCATAGATAACAAGATAAACTATACCCTTCACTTAGGCATTTCATCGAACACCTTGAGGGCACCCTCTTCTTCCACCTTGGCCGAGCACCCCTAGGGTATTCCTAGGGCTGCTGAGCCACAAAGGGGAATCCTCGGGTTCCCTCCCACAAGTTGACACAAGATTCGGCGATCAAAACCCATGATTTGACGAAAAACACAAGAAACAAGAGCATCGTCCAAATCGGCTCAAGAACACGAGGAAACCCGAGAAAGGAGGGGTAAAACCACTCACCTAGATTAGGAAAAGAAATTAGAGAAGAACTTCGAAGCGGCGGCCTTTGAATCCAGCCTTCAAGCACTCGGCTCTAAGGCAAAGAGAAAAGAGGGGGGGGGGCTCCACCTTAAGCCGACAGCTCCAAGAAAAGGGAAGAAGGGTGCGGCGGCTCCACTAAGCCAATGGCTTGGATTCCAAGGTCGAGGAAGGGAGAGAGAGAGAGAGAGAGAGAGAGGAAGGAAGGAAGGCCGGCTCCTCGGCTTGGCTCTACCCGGTGGCTCCAAGAGAGAAGAGGGGAGGGCTGGCTGGCTCGGCTTGGCTCCTCTCTCCTCTCATGACTTGTGCGGCTTCAATAGGGAGCCGCAAGCCCTAGGGGGGGTTATAATCCCTTCCCACATCTTCAACATTAATCTCCTTTAACCCGCATCCGCCTCAACCCGGATCCGCAACCCGCTAACCCAAAACACCCCATACTAACACATGCATCAACCACATGCACACCCATGTGCAACATGATTTAATAATTATACACATGCAACAACATAATTAAATAAATTCATCTACGCAAGCAAGAAATTACATAATTCATATTTCTACTTACTCGACCTCGCAAGCTCGCACCATACCATGAGTCGACTCAGCTCGACCTTGGACTAGCCCGCTAGGCTGACAAATACAAATAATAAAGGAAAAATAAATAAAAATATCTAGGATATTACACATATCTTCCTCGCACCAGCGAGGCTTTCGGGAAATGCAACACGCACATCACAACATCACACACGTAGGTACATATATAAATGAGCATAATAAGATGTGCATAATAGGTAACCAAGGTATGTTTAGGGCATACCTTCACCTCCGCCTCCTCCCGTCATCCACCAAAATCACACGCAATTATATATTAAGGGAAATAACATCAAAATCATAACATCACAGCATGTGCAATAAGCATAGAAGTATAGCATAGGATAAGAGCATGGAAAGCATGTATAGCTAACCCTAGGAATAGGGGTTTTTTTTTTTAACCCTAGGAATAGGGTATTACCCCTTAACGATCCTACACAATTTAACCTGCCCTTAAGAACCCTAGCCAAATGCCCTAAGGCCGGCCTACCTACCTCACTCGAGTGCTCTAAGGGAAAGGTATGTTCACCCCCCTTAGGTGTCCTTAGGGTGGCCCTCCCGAAAGTTAAACCGGGGTCCTAGTGTCTCTAGGTGTCTCTAGGTTTCCAATTGTCTAAGTGTAGGGTTCTATATTGTTTCTATCCTTAGTAACAAGTCCATCATGCCCTATAGTGAATCTCCTAGGTGTGAAAAATAGATTGAACCTCTAAAAATCCCACCTTTAGGGTGGCCAGCCATCCTAGGGTTCCTAGGGTGCCCTACAAGGGGGGGCGGCACACCCTAAACACCCTTCATCTTCTCCCTTTTCTCAAGATATCAAACCACCACCAAGAACCCTCAACAACCATCAAGATTCCTCAAAGAAACCATCAAGAATTAAAGAAGAAAGGGGTGGCACATCAAGGTAAGGGGCAGCCAATCGCCCAAAAATCGATCCGATAGAATCGTTATGATCACGGTAAAATTCTCAACGTGATTAACCAATTCGATTCACGAAAAATCCAACGGAAAATGACAAGAACCCCATGACATAGGGGCAGCATGGATGATGAAGAAAGGAGAAAAAAGAAGGCTCATCCACTCACATATTTTGGAGAAATCGAGAAAGAAGAAGAAGCTAAGGGTCTTCCTACATTGAACGCCGACGATCTTGTGAAATTCGGCACCGAAACTCATCCTCCTCTCGGTGGCACCTCTCTCTCCTCCTCTTGAGCCTTGGGTGGCGTGTGGCAAAACCCCTGGCCACATGCCCCAGGTTCTATTTTATAGGCCCTATTTGGTCCAAATGACCAAAATGCCCCCACTTAAGTTATCCGATTAAACTAGCCCGTATCTAATCCGTTCTAACTCCGATTCGAGTTCCGATTGAAGTGTTAAATTTGTCTCGAGACCCTCTATCATCCTAGCATGCTAAATCACATAAATAAAATAAATACATATTTCCTAAAAATTTTCATCTAAAGAGTTTACCCGAATTAAATTCCGCGACTCTATGCCAATCCACGCTAACTCAGGCCCACGGTTCCCTTCTAAGGATTATAATATTATTTTAGGATTTTGGGCATAACAGTGTGTTGACTTAAGGTTTTAAACATTGGTCTTAATCTTAGTTTTGATGATAACAAACATGGAATTAATGTTTCATTGAGAAGTCTTTCAGGTTCCAAGTCGGTTAGTGCACGACGTCCTCGATCGGAAATATCAAAACAATTAAGAAATTGGAAGGACGTTGGTTGACGCGCTCAGATTCATCGGCAAGATAGAGTCTAGGTTTAAGGAGTCTAGTTTATATTGTAAATCATCATGATGATGTATAAGATCCCAAAAATCAAAAACCAATCCCGAATCCCAAAACATGAAAACCTAGAAGCCGCCCTGAAACTCACTAAGCCTAGGGAGCTCCTTAGAGGGCTATATAACCTAGATACTTTTTTTACATAAAAAATGGCGGTAATTGTCCCTTGGGTTAAAACTAGATAACGAGGTATTTTTAAAAATTTTTTGGAAGCCTTTAACCTACCCATATTTGATCCAAAAGATAAGAAAATTTTGTTTTCTGGAAATTTGTACTAGACCCCAAAAATTAGATTTTGATTCTTAAGGATTTTGATTTTTTAGATATTTTTATTGAATCCAAATGGGGATAATCCTTATCTAACATTTATGTTTTAAAGTTTTTAACTTAAAGATAATAAATATTATATAAGTAGACTTAGAGAAGACGGAACCAGAAAATGAACAAACAAAGCCTAACAAAATTGCCCAGTCCTGGTTCGATCGATCGGTCGATCGACCGAATGTTGTTAAAAATTGGCAGTAGCCAATTCGATCGACCGGTCGGTCGACCGAAGTGTGCCAAAAATTGGTAGTGACTACTTCGGTTGATTGGAAAATAGAGGAGCCAGTTCGTGATTATGTTGGTCAACCATCCGGTTGACCGAACAGCGTGGCAGAAGTGCAGAAAGCCTGCGGTCGATCGATAATCGACCGAATGACGAAAAATGGCTAGATTTTGTACCGTTGAGCGCTGCTTCATCCGCTCTTTCACCTTGGCTCTATAAATACCTAAGCGTAAGCCTTCCTTAACAACTTTTGATCACTCCTACACTCCATTGAGCCATCATTGATCAATTCCAAGCTTTCATTGAGCCATTTCTTAGAGAAATCCTAGTTTGATCTTTCATTCATTGAGTTTGCCTTCAAGCTTGATTTGATTCATCATCAAGGCATCAAGAGGAGCTATGATTCATTGTGTTTGAGCTAAGTATTTGTATTGTTGTATTTTTTTCTCCATTACTTGTATATTTTCTTATTTACCTCTTTGTATTTGAGTTTGTAGAAGACCTAGTGTTAGGTCTTGTGTGTAAGTGGTTACCTTGGTGTAAAAGGTGTAAAGCCACTTGTGTAAACGTAGTTTACTAGGATTAGTTGAATTGTCCCTTAGGTTGAGGTGGAAGAGTGCTCTCGGTAAGAAGGCGGAGACTTCTGGGTGTGGAAGTGCCTTAGGTTGAGAGCGAGACTCTTCGGGTCAAAGTCCTCGTTGTAAAGGAAACAAAATTAATCTAGTTAAACTAGTTTGGAAATCCTAAGCGGGGTGCTTAGGTAGTGGAGTAGGCATTGGGGCCGAACCACTATAAATAATTGTGTTAGCATTGTTCTCTTTGTGCTTTCATTGTTTATCTTCATTACTCGCTTCCATATTTAGTCATCGAATTATAAATTACCTAAGTAGTTTAAGAAAATGATTAAAATCGGATTTAGTCTAATAATTTAATTAATACACTATTCAACCCCCCATTAGACTTATTTTTTTTTGAAATTTTAAAATAACTATTAATTAATTTTTATAACTAATTAAAAAAAAAATCTTAAATTACCAATAACTTAATTAATTAAATCATACAAATATTTTATAACCATATTAGCAAACTTGTTGTTTCAACTAACTACTACTAAACATTTAATTACTACTAAAAATGTTAAAGGAAAATTAATATTATTTTTATAACCAAATAAATATTCACTGATTTCAACTAAAACCAAACACATTTTCAGAAAACTAAAAACTACAAAGCAAAACTAACTTTTTGAAACCAAGTTTTTAAAATCAAGTTTTCAGTTTCATTGAAACAAAACAAGAAAATAGTTTTCCCTAACCAAACAACACATTAGGTACTCCCTCAACAGCTTATGATATCCTTGCTTGATATAATGGAGAGAGTCCTCGGTCTTGGGGTAGATCCGAGACGATGAGAACTGATTGATGATGGCTCTGGCGAGCTCCTAGAACGTGTGTACTGACCCAGACAAGAGGGTGGAGAACCATTGCAGTGCAATTTTTCTCAAGAAAGTGGGGAAAGCTAGGCATAATATAGAGTCAGTTGCGCCGTTGAGGAACATCATTGATCTGAACATTGTCAGGTGGGTGGTTGGATCACCCGTGCTGTCGTAAGGCTGAAGAGTTGTTGACAATTTGAAGTTTTTGGGAAGATGGACTGTCATGATGTGTTCAGCGAAAGGTCCCGTGTAAGACCCGGAAAAAGTTTCCTAATATAAAAATCTATTTTGGTGCAGCGCGTCGGACCCGGGGGTAGTCGAGTCGAGCCTCAGGATCGCCTCGAGTGAAAAGGTATGACTCGACTAATGAATCAGGAAGTCTTTTTGCATAATTAACTTTCCTTTTACAAAATCATACCTTAAATTAAGTTAACTCGAGTCATGTTATGGGTTGGGCCGAAAACCGAGTCGAGTTCCGGGTATGACTTAAGTGAGCCTTGAGACCATCTTTGGAAACATGGTTGAGGGAATAAATCCGCCTTATGGCAGCCGTGTGACTCACCCATTGAGTCGCACAAGGCTGCAAGGGAGAAGAGGAGAAGGAGCAAGGATGGGGTTTGGGGCTTGGATCGATCTGGAATTCGCGTCGTCGTCGGAAAATCTCAAGTCGTCATCATCCGATCCTTATTTCTTGTTGATCTAGGTGAGTGGTTAATGTTTTAAAGGTTTGGGGGAGGCGGGTGGCCAAACCCTAGTTGAAAGGTTGAGTTCTCGTGATTTTTTTCCGATGATCCATGATTTCAACGTCACGTATTCACTGTTTTATGAAGCTTCTTGTCAGATCTCGCTGTTTTAATCATCGATTTATGTATTATTGGGGCTGCCAAATCATGGGAAAAGGGGAAAGGTCATGCCGAAATTTTTCCCGATTCCCTTAACGGCAAGAAGGCCCTTAGATAACCTTATATCACTGTTTTGATGTAGTTCTTTTGAACACCTCGTGTATGATGAAGTATGTCCTCTCTAAAGCCCCTTGAAGTGGCCGAATGAACCCTAAAATTCATGAAGAGGGTTGGATTTATGCCAAGCAGAGGCCTCTAGCTCGAGAGTTGGATTTATGCCAAGATGGGGGTGCAACCTTATCAGTGTCAGCTTCAGGTGCCCTGATGGCCCACCTACGGGTACAGTCCACGCTGGTGGACATGCTGCGTGCCGCGCAGGGGGAAGATGCCTTTTGTGCACTGACCAAGGACTTCGTACAAAGAGGTGATGCAGAGAATAGTTTCAGATTGGACTCGGAAGGTGTACTGAGGTTCAGAGACCGAATAGTAGTACCAGACATGGATGAGGTGCGCAGGCAAGTCCTAGAACTGGGTCATCGTTCCACTTATATGATGCATCCGGGGGCCACCAAGATGTACCGGGACTTAAGGCAGTATTACTGGTGGAAAGGCATGAAAAGAGAGGTGGAAGAATTTATTTCCAAATGTCTAGTCTGTCAGCAGGTGAAGGCCGAACACCTTAAGCCTGCGGGGCTCCTGCAAAATCTCAAAGTGTTCGAGTGGAAGTGGGAGAAAATCACCATGGATCTAGTGACTGGATTGCCTAAATCAAAAGGCGGTTTTGATTCCATTTAGGTGGTGGTGGACCGGCTAACCAAGACTGCACACTTCATACCAGTGAAAACTACCTTCTTTGTGAAGCAGTATGCCCGACTATTTTTAGATAGGATTATGGCATATCATGGTACCCCGGTGATGATTATATCCGACCGCGGTACCCAGTTCACAACCCAATTTTGTCAGTCCTTCCAGGAAGCTTTGGGTACTTAGGTGCATTTCAACACAGTTTTCCATCCGCAGACTAACGGGCGGTCAGAGAGGACCATCCAAACTTTGGAGGATATGCTGAGAGCATGCGTCCGGGATATGGCAGATGGCTGGGAGAGGCACCTACCGTTGATCGAATTCGCCTATAACATTAGCTATCACAGTAGCATTAGCATGACTCCTTTTGATGCCTTGTATGGGCAGCGGTGCAGGTCCCCAGTGGGCTAGTTTGAGGCAGGGGAATCACTCATGGTGGGCCCTGATCTGGTTGAGGAGGCGGTAGAAAAAGTAAAGGTCATTAAGGAAAGATTGCTGGCGGCTCAGAGTCGACAGAAAATGTATGCTGACAGAAAGGCCAAGGAATTGGAATTTGCAGAGGGTGACTTAGTATTCCTGAAGGTCTCTCCTATGATAGGGGTGGTCCGGTTTGGGAAGAAGGGGAAGCTGAGCCCTAGATACATTGGGCCTTTTCTCGTTCTCAAGCGGAGGGGCGAAGTGGCCTATGAGCTGGCATTGCCTCATAGCCTGAGCAGAGTGCACCCGGTCTTACATGTATTCATGTTGCAGAAGTATGTAAAAGATGATTCGCATGTGATCGAGCCCTCTTCTATCGAGGTAGATTCGGCCATCTCATTCGAGGAAAGGTCGGTAGAGATTCTTGACCGCCAAATCAAGAAGCTAAGGTCCAAAGAAATTCCCCTAGTAAAGGTCAGATGGGAGCACCATTCCAGGCAAGAGGCCACATGGGAGGTAGAGCAGGACATGAGAGAGCGCTACCCTTCCTTGTTCGAGGAGCCGGTAAGTCCTTATTTTTCAAGTAAATTCAAGGACGAATTTCCCTTAAGGGGGAAAGGTTGTAAGACCCAGAAAAAGTTTCCTAATATAAAAATATGTTTTGGAGCAGCGCGTCGGACCCGAGGGTAGTGGAGTCAAGCCTCAGGATCGCCTCGAGTGAAAAGGTATGATTCGGCTAATGAATCATGAAGTCTATTTGGATAATTAACTTTCCTTTTATAAAATCATACCTTAAATTAAGTTAACTCGAGTCATGTTATGAGTTGGGTCGGAACCCGAGTCGAGTTCGGGTATAGTCGTGTTCCGGGTATGACTTAAGTGAGCCTTGAGACCATCTTTGGAAAGATGGTTGAGGGAATAAATTCCCCTTATGGCAGCCGTGCGACTCACCCATTGAGTCGCACAAGGCTGCAAGGGAGAAGAGGAGAAGGAGCAAGGAGGGGGGTTTGGGGCTTGGATCAATCTGGAATTTGCGTCGTCGCCGGAAAATCTCAAGTCATCATCACCCAATCCTTATTTCTTGGCGATCTAGGTGAGTGGTTAATGTTTTAAAGGTTTCAGGGAGACGGGTGGCCGAACCCTAGTTGAAAGGTTGAGTTCTCGCAATTTTTTTCCGACGATCCATGATTTCAACGTCACGTATTCACTATTTTATGAAGCTTCTTGTCGGATCTCGTTGTTTTAATCATCGATTTATGTATTTTTGGGGCTGTCGCATCATGGGAAAGGGGAAAGGTAAATGCCGAAATTTTTCCCGATTCCCTTGACGGCAAGAAGGCCCTTAGATGACCTTATATCACTGTTTTGATGTAGTTCATTTGAACACCTCGCGTATGATGAAGTATGTCCTCTCTAAAGCCCCTTGAAGTGGCCGAATGAACCCTAAAATTCATGAAGAGGGTTCGGCCAAGGGTGTGGGGGAGGTTAAGTTATTCATTGGTATTTAAGTTGTATGCGGAATTGAAGAGACAATGTATAGCTAAAGTCTCCTCCATCTTTTCCTACCCCAAGGACCTTGGCCGAGCAAGGTTTCCCTTGCTCATGGCCGGTTCGGCCATGGTTAGGGAGAGGAGGAGAGACTTGTTTTAGATGGAAATTTCATGATCTTAGGGATCATACATAGGGATATGACAATACTTAGGAAAAACACCAAGCTTAGCCTATAGCTTAATTGATTAGAATTGTAGGAATGCTAGTTTGTAACCATACTTAGCATTTGATCCTTAAACTTTGGATGTTGACAAAGTTACCATGTTTTATAATTCATACATGTTTTTTAAATTCATTACTACCTTGCCATGCTAGATAATTACTCTTATTGTGATAATATTCCTAAGGTAGTATAAGAATTGTTATGCATGTGCATTATGATTATATATGATGAATGTTGTAATATATGAGCATTTTTCTTTGGATTATGCATGCTGCCCTAAATGTTCTTGGATGATATTCCAAGGTTGATTCATGGGAATTCTCACCTAAGATAGTGTAGAAGGCTAGGTAACATGTAAGGTGTCACTAGATGTTCATAGCACATTTATGGAAACTAAGATATCAGACGATAACACTTCTGTGACTGCTTGTATACTTTTGGAAACTTAGAGCTTGTAGGTGCATATATACTAAAAGGGGCGGCATGAATTATTGACTCGGTAGCCAGACATAGGCTATATACGGGCAATGGCCCGAAGTGTATATATATATGAAAACCCTAGGATATTGATTGTGTAATGTGCTTGAGATGGTCCGCTGAGGAGCGAGGAGCTCGGAAATAACCAATGCTCAGCTCGGCTAGTTTGGGTCTATAGGTGCGCCAGCGGGCCCGCTAGGTGCCAAACCCCAATTGGGTGGGACTAGCTATCCTTACCCCAGACGGTGTCCGAAGACTAGTGGACCATCCTAGTCGACGGCCCGTGATTGTTTGCTTGCATCTTGAGATTATGTGGCCGATGGCCAGGATGATGCTACCTGGTATGGTAGGGACGGCTGTAGCCGGGATATATTGCTATGAGTAGGACGAAGGGCCGGATGCCAGAGGCTTGATAAGCCAAGGTGGCAGGTTATCATGTACAGTTGGTACTGATGGATCCGTTGAGGGTCTGTAGTTGCATTAGAAACACACTTTATCTCCTTGTACATTTCTTTATTGCCTTGTATGATATATATGAATGTTTGAGGCTTATGTGGAGGTTCATTTGAGCCACTCACTGAGTCCCAAGTGGACTCACGGTTTATTTTTTTTTTTGCAGAGCACGAGCAGTAGCTTGGCGTCGACATGGTGTAGCTGGAGGGCGAAGGCAGTGCCATATCTCGTAGCGGCGTCCATGAGTCTTAGACTAGTCCTAGTTATGTTGGTTTTATTTCTGCACTAACAATTGTAATTGAAAAGAATTGTAAAACTTGATATTTGACCATTTGGATTTGATGTTGATGTTTCTTCTTGTTTTGAAAAACTTATATTTTGTGATTTGCAAACTTTTTATAAAGTATGTTAAGTTTCTTTCAGTCGATATGTTTTGGTTTCTTAATGTCAGTGTAGATAGTAGGCTACAGGGCAGGATGTGGGCCCTGGCCGGTCACACTACCCTCAGTTGGGGTGTGACATCCCGTGTCGACGGTGGGGGAGGAATATATGCCCGCTGCGACCCTAGTAATTCCTTTCTCCTCTCTAATGCTCGTGTGGGAGACCTCATCACAGAAAGCCGAGACTAGGCTCCCGATTCTTTCGAGATGACTATCTTCATCGTTCTCCAAGGGCGATCCTCGCGCTGGGTCAGGTGCTGCTCCTTGGATTGCGTCAACGTCGCAACCTGGGCTATTAACCTTTGGTTATGCACTTGGAGGTCATTAATCAGGCGTCATACCTCTTCTAGTGTTAAGCCAGTGGGCATTGGAGCGTCACTCCTCGCCCTATTAGCATCTCTTAGCAGCGAAGGAATGCTACTATTAGGTTGCTGCCTATGTGTGGCGACGTTCGCCTAACTCCAGGTACCTGCCATGATGGGACTGATACGATTTACTCGGCCCTATGGGGGGACACCAAATGTTCTTGCACGAAGTAGGGGTGATGCAGGACTTCGTGTCTCTTGGTCCGACACAACTCTGAGGGTGACCTGTAAAGACACTCCAATGCTCAATTAAGAAGGAATCCCACATGGTGGGTATGGAATTCAAATCGACAGTATACCTAATGTGTGTCGTGTTTGTTTTATGGGTAGGCCAGTCAAGAATATCTCGGGCGATGATGTCTCCTAGAATCTCGCGGGATATGCCCATAACTGGTGTAAGTTTATCTCGAAGATGATGAGCTCATTACTATCGAATTCCTGATAATTAATAGACCTTCGGGTTAAGTTTTGGTGAGCTCAATTTGGGTTTAGTTCATGAATATAGGTGCATCCGAGCCTGATCCTACCGGGTCTAAAGTGCTAATCTAGTCCAAAGAGTTTTATAATTCTAAACTGTATATTGAATATACTATACAGTATATATAACAAGATGATCATACACGTGCTATCCACGTGAGATGATGACCTAGGCCAAACATTCAATCGAATTATATCAAACTTATTAGAGACAACGTTATGCAAGATGATCATACACGTCCTTGATTTATACATGCCCAGTTCGAGAGCCATCGTGTCCCACCAAATTGATGATTTCAGGGATAAACTTTTGTGATACCATTAAACTCCATTGTTTTAGACGTTCATCAGGAACAACATAATAAAAGCAAGCAAATAATAATTTTCGATTAATTGTCTTTTTTTTAAAAAAAAAATTACTACATTTTCAAAAACATTAAAATACAACTCAACCTTAATTTTCTTGTTGATTAATCGAGGTTAATTCGTTTGGCAATTCGATATGCATGAGCAAGATGAATTTATGTACTTGGTGTTAAAAGTACATAATTGGTGACCACTGACCACATATTGATGTGGGTGGAAGCAAGTGTATGATCAGCATCATCCAGGTGCCCCTTTCACTGTTCATTTTGTAGGTATCGTCTGTTTACTTGGGACCGCCACTATAGATTTGTTTCTTCTTCTTCTCCTTCCTTCCCTCAATCATTACATATATACTGTCTCTTAATTGCACATATAAATAAAAGACCGATCTGCTGCTGTCATCATGAAAGATTCGAGTTGCATGTTTACGCCTCCAGGTTGGGCTATTTATAGAAAGCAAATAATGGGCAAGCAAACTCTCATAATATAAAGGGTTTAAGAAATAAGCGGCTTAATTATTAACGATATATATTGTTTTTGATTCTATTGCTTGGGGTCCCGCCCCCTATATATCTATACCTAAAGTGGAGCATAGCAGGCAAGGCAAAATTCTTCCATTTACCGTGTAGGGTATAGAGCAGGTCGTTGATTCAACAAGTGGTCGGGGTATAGTATAGAACATGTTGAATGCTATATGCATTTTCATGTTAAATAAAGAAAAATTACTTTCTATCCCCCACCATAATGCGGTTAAGTTTTAAAGCTACCCTATTCCTATCCCTATCCCTATCCCTACCCCATTAATTATACAAACAAGGTGGGTGGCGTGGGATGTCTCCGTTTAACACAGATTTTTCAATTAGACAAATATCGAAAATGTAAGCTTCACCAACGGCTTAAATCGTTGTTGAACCGTCGATAATATTTATCACAGATGTCAAAAAATGTTGCAAACACACCGTCGCAATTATAGAAGTCGCAAATAACCTATGATGATCGTGTTGGCCGTCACAAATAATATATCAGCGACGGCCGCTATACCTGTCCCTGATATTTAATCATCAACGATGACCGACACAATTGTCATTGATATGTTATCATCAACGGTCCTTGGCAGTCGCTGAATGTTATTAGCAACCGTGATAACCTATGCTGCCCAGGTCATCGGCCATTTACGATACGCTTTCAGCAATGACTAAGTGATAGTCAACCGTTGGTAAGTCATCGCTAATGTTTTATCATGCACCTGAAAAAAATAAAAAATTTAAAAATTCTTATATACATCAATTTATTCTTAAACCCCACAATATACACGGGTTTAAATCACACAATATACAAACGTAAACAACCACACAAAATACACAATATGAATCAAATTTATACTTAAATATTATATATCACCAATCTAATCAAAATACAATTATCTAAGCCTCAAATGGTGGCTATCAAGTATGAAAACTAAAGTATATACAAATATCAAGTATAATGTAATCAAAATACACTACAAAAAAATCTCACGGCTGAGGCGGAGGCTGTCGAGGATGAGGCGGTGGAGTCTCGAGCGGCTGGGTCGGGAGAGGTGTCGATTGGCACGAGGACGACGATTCGGACATCGAAGGTATCAAAATGCAAGAGTGAGTTGCAATCTATGTCAGGAGCGCCTGCATGTTCTCCATCATCTGTCTCTGATGTGTGAGCTCTGACTCCAAGACTGCTATCCGACTCTGATCATGCATCCAAGATGTGGAGGGTTGTTCACCCGCAACATGAGGGGTCGATGCCCCAACTGGCCCCAACACAGCTCGCACATGGCCATTGTGTTTAAAGCCACAAACACGATCATGCTTCCAGCCACCTGCGACATCGACCCACGTTGTAGGGTCAAAGTCACCTTGCAACGATCCTCCGTGCTGGGTGACGGTCCTCCTGTATGTCTCGTACACGAGTTTGTTTTTTGTTTCATAATTTTTTGAACTGCATATATAAATTATAAATAAAAATTGTGTGAACCAAGTATACTTACTATGATGACTGTGACCTTCCTATCGACGTAGTCCCCCGCCCTGGTGCCAGCCTCCTTGACTCGCATCTAAAATTTGAAAAGAAATACATTAGTACATTGACATTCTATAATATATAATTTAATTAAAAGTAAGGAAATACATACCATACGATGTTTGTGCACCACAAAAGAGGCAGAGCCACTAGTGTGGCGCGCCCCCGAGCCCTCCGCTCCAGACATATAGTTTCTAGCCGTAGTTCGATAGACCTCCTGCCACTCCTCAGATGCGTACGCTCAACGAGCTGGTCCCACACGACTGCAGGAATCCACTCGGGGTTGTGTCCCCGAGTCTGCGCAATGTGCGTGGCCCTAAGTCGTCTCATCATGGTGGTCTGGGCCTAGTTCAGCTGCCCGTTGTAGTGAGCGCTGACAACCGCCTCCCACACGCACTCTACAAAGGGAATCTAATCCTCAGCCTATGTATAACGGGCGTACAAAATAAAATAATAATATTAGCATCGATATTTATAATTATCATTGATTTAAAAATATTGTATACATACCTCAAACTCTTGCCAGATCATGTTCACGTGCTTGAGGAGAAAGTGAGATCAAGTAGGCCACGCCTCGTGCATGAAGCATTGGATCATTCCCACTATAGTGCGGGAGACGTCCTCCTGCTCGATTGGGGCGATTAGGGTAACATCGGTAGAAGAGGTGGTGGCTGGGAATACGGGTGGTAATCGTCGGGGTCCTACGAGAATATCCTCGACCCGTCATAGTTGTCGAATAAGCATATAATTAGATTATATATTTTTACTTATAATTAAAAATAAATAGATAATAGAAGATAAATTATTCATTTACAATTATTCATCATCGACATTATCATCATCCGAGTAATATTCTTCTTCTTGTTCTTCTTCATCTTCCACTACTAGAAATGTTAGAATCACCGACGGCCATCATCACCCATGGCCGCCCAGGTCATTGGAATGACCCACAGCATTCTTACGGTTGCTACGGCCATTGTGGATGTGCTATATCTGCAACGACTTCCTTACGACCGTTATGGCCGTTGCTTACAAATCGATGGCGCGCACGTGGTGCGCAAATGAAATAACTTATCAGCAACGGCTTAGTGAGCGCCACATCGACTGTAAGTGATGTTATTATTACATTAGCAATGGCTTACGTATGGCTTATGCATTTGTCGCTCGTTAGTCGATGGCACGCTCGCGGGGCAAAAATAAAATACTTATCACCAACGGCTTAGCGGGGGTCACGTCGGTCGTTGATGATATTTATCATCTGCAATGGCTTACCAACGGATAAGTCGATCGTTGGTGATAAATGTTTTTATCTCTACGTTCGCGCTCGCCCCCTCAAAGCCGTTGCTGATGACCTGGGTCGCAACCCCAAAGTCTTATCGTAATTCCTGGGTGTATCATAATTCTTGGGCCACAACCTCCACTACTAGAACTGTCGTCATCACTGACGGTTGAAGTCGTGGTTGAACCGTCGGTGAAAACTATCACAGACAGCGTTAGCCATGGCAAAACGCTGTCACTGATGTGCGCGTCTCAAATAAGTTATGACGGCTTCTCTCAGCCATCATAGGTAATCATCAATGACAGCCGCGGGCGTTGTCGCTGATTTAAACACATCAGTGATGACAGCAGGCGGCTATCACCGATACCAACACATCAGTCATGGCCCAGGGCTGTCGGTGATACTATTAGTATTGGTGAAATGGCCACACTAGAGGGGGAGGGTGAATAGTGTGTTAACTAATCTTATCTCCTAATTCTCCGATTTTAATCGTTTGCTTGATTACTTAGGCAATTCACAAATTCGAATAGCAAGCGGAAGCAATAAATAAGACAATTAAGCAAACTCAAGATAGACAACGCTAACACAATAATTTATAGTGGTTCGGTCCCAATGCCTACTCCACTACCTAAGCACCCCGCTTAGGATTTCAAAACTAAACTTTACTAGATTAATCTTGTTTCCCTTACAACGAGGACTTTGACCCGAAGAGTCTCGCTCTCAACCTGAGACACTTCCACACTCGGAAGTTTCCGCCTTCTTACCGAGAGCACTCTTCCACCTCAACCTAAGGGACAACTCAACTAATCCTAGTAAACTAAGTTTACACCGGTGGAATTAAGCCTCAAACACAATGGCAACCATCCAATTTGAAGACCTAACAATCTAGGTGTTCACAAGCTCAAATCCAATGAAATAAACAAGAAAATATACAAGTAATGGAGCAAAAATACAACAACACAAATACTTAGCTCCAACACAATGAATCCTAGCTCCTCTTGATGCCTTGATGATGAATCAAATCAAGCTTGAAGGCGAACTCAAGGAATGAGAGATCAAACTAGGATTTCTCCAAGTAATGACTCAATGAAAGATTGGAAATGATCAAGGATGACTCAATGAAGTGTAGGAGTGATCAAAAGTGTCAAAGGAAGGCTTAGGCATAGGTATTTATAGAGCCAAGAAAAAGGCTCGGGTGAAGCACCGCTCAACGGCACGAAAACTAGCCATTTTCAGCCTTCCGGTCGATTTTTGGTCGATCGTTGGTCTACCGACCGAGTGACTGAAGGCATTACTACCGTTTTCTGGCATACTTTGGTCAATCAACCGATTGACCGAATTGGCTACTTCCAATTTTCAACCCTATTCGGTCGACCAAAACTGGAAAAATAAGCCCAGTTTGCTGATTTTTCTGCTCGTTTGCTTGTTTTTGGGTTCCGTCTTCGCTAAGTCTACTTATATAACATAAGTTAATAACTTTAAAACATAAATATTATATAAGGATTACCCCCATTTGGATTCAATAAAAATATTTAAAAAATCAAAATATAGTTTTTGGGGTCTAGTACAAATTTCCGAAAAATAAAAATTTTCTAATCTCCCAGGTCAAATATGGGTATGCTAAAGGCTTCTAAAAATTCCTTTAAAATACCTTATTATCTTGTTTTTACCCAAGGAACAATTACCACCATTTTTTGTGTCAAGAAAATGTATAGGTCATATAGCCCTCCAAGGAGCTCCTTAGGCTTAGTGAATTTCAGGGCGGTTTTTGGGTTTTCATATTTTGGGGTTCTGATTTGGTTTTTGGGTTCTTTGCATCATAAAGAGGATTACATCACATTCTAGACACCGTAAACCTAAACTTTAACTTCCCGAAGAATCGCGAGTGTCGACGAGCGTCCTTGCCAATTTCTCTGATTTCTTCGATCGAGGACGTCGAGCGCTAACCGACTTAGAACCTGAAAGATTTTTCAATGAAACATTAGTTCTATATTTGTTATCATCAAAACTAAGATTAAGACCAAGGTAGAAAACCTTAGGCCAACAATTAGCAACCGTGATATTTGGTGCTGCCCAGGCCATCAACCATTTACGATAATGTTTCAGCGATGGCGTAGTGATGGTCGACCATGGGTAAGCCATGGCTGAAGGTATATCCTATAACTATATAAAATAAATTTTTTATAAATTTCTGTATACAATAATATTTATAGATTATAATCTATTTTCAATCACAAATTACAATCAGAAAACATCATACACATGCATTTGAAACCAAACCTACAAGTTTTACATAAATATCATCAACCTAAGTCTCAAACCGGAGGCAAACAATTATCAAAATGTAAGACACGAAAAAATTTCCTAATATAAAAATCTATTTTGGTGCAGCGCGCCGAACCCGGGGGTAGTCGAGTCAAGCCTCAGGATCGCCTCGAGTGAAAAGGTATGACTTGACTAATGATTCATGGAATCTATGTGGGTGATTAACTTTCCTTTTATGAATTCATTCCTTAAATCAACTTAAATCGATTCATATTATGGGTTGAGTCAGAACCCAAGTTGAGTTCGAGTTTAGTCGAGGTTCGAGTATGAGTTAAGTGAGTCATGGAGCTATTGTTGGAAAGCTAGATGAGGGATTAAAACCCTCATCTTGCAGCCGTGCGACTCATCCCTTGAGTTGCACAAGGCTGCCTAGGGGGAGAGAGGAAGAAGAGGAAGGGAAAGCTTGGAGGACTTAGATCGATCCGGGATTTCGCGTCGTCGCTGGAAAATTTTAAGTCATCGTCGCCCGATCTTTCATTTTCCGCAATCTAGGTGAGTGGTTAGAGTTAGAAGCATGAGTGAGGCGGGTAGCCTAACTCCTAGTTGTGATAGGACGAGTTTCTCGGGATCTTTCCGTCGGATCTTGGTTTTATCGACGTGTAATTGCTATTTTGTATGATTTCTTGTCGGAGTACCTTGTTTCTTCGTTGATTTTCAATTGTTAGGACTGCCAAGTCATGGTAAAAGGGGAAAGTTCATGCCAAAATTTTCTCCAATTCCCTTGACGACAAGAAGGCCCTTAGATGATCTCATGTTCATGATTGATGTAGTTCAAATCGTAGGTTTCATGCGTCATGAAGCATATCTTCCCTAGATCTCTCTTGATGTGGCCGAATGAACCCTACACCTCATGAAGAGGGTTCGGCCAAGGATAAGGGAAGGGGTAAAATAGTCCATTGATATTAAGTTATACTCGGAATCGAAGAATTAGAAGTATAGCTAGAGTCACCTTTCCCTTTCCTACCTTAAGGGCCATGGCCGAGCAAGGTTCTTCTTGCTCATGGCTCGACCAAGACTAGGGAGGGGAGAAGAGAGTAGCTTTAGATGGAAACTTACTTGATTATAAGGTTCACACATGTAGGTATGACAATACTTAGGAAGAACATCAATCATAGCAAGTAGATTGATTGATTTTGAATTGTAGGAATGCTAGCCTTATGACCATCCTTAGCATTAGATCTTTAAATTTTGAAATGTTGCAATTGTTTACCATTCTTAGTATTTCCTACATTTTTGAATTCATTACTACCTTTCCATGTTAGATAATTATTTCTTATTGAGCTTAATTCCTAAGGTAGTGTAAAGTTGTTGTGCATGAATATTGTGGTTATTTATAGTAGATGTTATAACATTTGAATATTTTTCTTTAGATTATACATGCTGTCCAAAAATGTTAATGGGAAAAATTCCAAAGTCGGTACAAGGAATTCCTCACCCAAGGTAGTGTAGAAGGGTAGACAAAATGTAAGGCGTCGTGAGACGTCCTTCGTGTTTATATGAAAACTTAGCTAGGAGACGATATCACTTCTAGGACTTCTTGTAAATATTTGGAAACCTAGAACTCCTAGGTGTACACATTGTGAAAGGGCGGCATAAATTGTTGACCCTGTAGCTCGGATTAGGGCCAGATACGGGCAATGGACCGAAGTGTATAAATGGAAATCCTAGGATATTGATTGTGTGATGTGCTTGAGATGGTCCACCGAGGAGCGTGGAGGTCGGGAACAACCAATGCTCAGCTCGACCAGTGTTGGGTCTTGAGGTGCGCCAGCGGGCCCGCTAGATGTCAGACCCCAGTTGGGTGGGACTAGCTATCCTTACCCCAAACGGTGTCCGAAGACTAGTGGACCATCCTAGTCGACAGCCCGGGATTGTTTGCTTACATCTTGAGATGAAGTGGTCGATGGCCAGTATGATACTACCTGATATGGTAGGGACGGCTGTAGCCGAGATATTTATTCCATAAGTAGGCCCAAGGGCCGGATGCCGGAGGCTTGATACGCCGAGATGGCAGGTTATCATATTCAGTTTTACAGATTGACCCATTGGGGGTCGGTAGTTGCATTAGAAGTATTCTACCTCCTTGTACATTCATTTTGTTGCCTTATATGATATATGCATGACTGAGGCTTATGTGGAGGTTCACTAGAGCCACTCACTGAGTCCCAAGTGGACTCACTGAGTAATGACTTAGCTTATCGACATGGTGCAACTGGTGGGCGGGAGGTGGTGCCATATCTCGTAGCGGTGTCCATGAGTCTTAGACCAGTATCTAGTAGTGTTTGTTTTGTTTCTGCATTGACAGTTGTGTTTGAAAAAGAGTTGTAAAACTTGTTACTTGAACGTTCAGTTATTTTGATGTTGGTGTTCTTACTTGTTTTGGAAAACATAAAAATTGTGACTTTGAAAACTTTTAATAAAGTGTGTTGAGATATCTTTTATTCGATATGTCTTGGTTTTCCTTGTGTCGGTGTAGATAGTAGGCTACAGGATAGGATGTAGGCCCTGGTCGGTCACACTACCCTCAGTTGGGGTGTGACACAAAATATCATATATATACAACTGTATCATCACGACTTCTTGCATGCCAACTCATATAGGGGGCAGTCTTTTTCGACATGAATAACCTTTGAAGCCTCGGTGCTAGTGGAAAATACTGAAGCACCTTAAGGGGAATATTTTTTTATCGGGCCGGTTTCTTCTGCTTGTAACGAGGAAGTTCACATACCGGGCATTGCTCTAACTGTGCATTTTTTTAATAATATAAAATGCTATTATTTGGGCACACATGTATCTTTTCGTACCCAAGCCCTAATTTTCTCATCAGCTTTTTTTGTGTTATAAAAAGTTGGTTCAAACTTGTTATTTGGAGATAGCATACCATTGATAAAGCCTGCAATCTGATCAAACGCAACTTTGCTGATATTACAATCGGACTTGATGTTCAGGAGTTGCGTCATTGCCGAAAATCTTGTTTAATTAGGACAATTCTCATACAAAGGTTCATCAGCAGCTTTCAACATCTCGTAAAATCCTGCAGCCTCTTTATTCGGCAATTCAATCTGTATCGCAGGTTGTTCTTCAGTGACTTCAACTGTCGTAGTATCTGGTGGCACTACCATCTCAGTAATTGACTCAATATTATCATTTAAATGGAATTTATCCTCCAAGACTATCCACAATCTTTGTTCTATAAGGATTAAGTGGATTGGAAGAAGAAACACCAGTAAAAGAAGATTCACCATGAGTTTGGACAACAGGATTGCTCGACGTCCCGACTTGACGTGACTCCCCGTGATAATTCCATAGAAAATATCTTGGTTCGAATCCTTTTGTATACAGATGCATTGTGACAGTTTCTCGGTCCAAAAATCTTATGTTCGAACATTTCCGGCACGGACATCGGATTTTATCACCACTAAGGAATTTTTTATTCGAGTAGGCAAAATTTAAGAAGTAAGTTACGCTTACTCAAAATTCGTCTGTTATAGCTCCACGTTGAATTTGTCGATACATCCAACTTCGATCGCCCGACATGTTCTGTCAAAAAGTTGGCAATATCTTTAGGTAATGTCTTTTGGTGGGATGGTCTTATTCCATTCGGAATTCATGTTGTTTATATTGCACTTAGAATTTTTTTAGTCATTAACTTCATTCTAAATTTCGGCAGTATCTCCCTACAGTTCTCCGAATACGCATATCATCTGGGCGTGTATCGGAGAACAAGGGAGATACAAGCCAAAATTTAAAAAGAAATAATGACTAAAAGAGATAAACTAAGTGTAATATAAATATCTATGTTCCCAAATTATCCAAATAGGGACAATTCAAGAGTTGTACGTTGTATAAAAGATCATTTACTTCGTTTACACGAACATACAACCCCCGAACGGATCTAAGGTTTTGCAAAATTAAAACTTGACTCGTCGATGCGTGCATGAAACATATCAACTCGTCTTGATTATTTTCTAAATTTATGGATGCCGGTGCGAGTCTACAGCAGACGATTGCGCGCGAGTCCAAAGTACGTGGATGATTCCGACGCGCGAGTCCAAGGTGGACGATTCCGGCGTGAGTCCAAAGTGGACGATTCCGGCACGAGTCCAAAGTGGACGATTTTGGCACGAGTCCAAAGTGGATGATTCCGCGCTAGTCCAAAGTGGACGATTCTTCGCGAGTCCAAAGTGGACGATTACGGCGCGAGTCCAAATTAAGTGGAGAATTCTGACGCGCACAAGTCCAAAGTGGATGATTTTAACAAAACTAATCTAATTAAATTAAATCTAATCTATTTAATTAACCCTAATTAAATCTAATTAATCTAACTAATTTAACCCTAATTAAATCTAATTAACAAATAACCTTAATTAATCTAATATTAACCATAATTAATAATATTTAATTAATCTAAAAAAAAATAACTACTGTCGGCGCCGGTTGAAACCCTAGGGTTTTGGCCGACGTCGATCGGAGAGGGGAGGAAGAGCTCACTAGACGACTGCGAGGGAGAAGGCAACGAGGGAGATTGGGGCCGGTGCGCGGCACGTGGAGATCGATTGTGGCTCGATCGATCGGTGAGGGCGAGGGCGGCGTCTTCGTCGACGGCGGCTTGACGGCGAGAAGGCGAAGTCGACGGCGCACGAAGTCGGTGCAGAGGACATGATCAGCGGCGACGTTAACTCTATCGACAGCGGAGAGAGAAGACAACGAGGAAAGAGGAAGGGTCGGGCGCGAATGCAAATAAAAAGGATTTTCACCGACGGCTCGTCAGCCGTTGGAAAACCGTGGATTCGTAATTTTATTATCACCGACGGCTCTCTCAGCCGTCGGTGAAGAGTGTTTTAATTTTTGTGCTGCGTTCGCGCAATTAATTAATAAGCGACGACCACTTCTAGCCTTGGCTAATAACTTATTCATATCATTAATGGCTCTAGCGCCCGCGCTAAGCCGTGGCTCATAACTTATCTTATTTCGCACCCTGTGTGTGCCATCAACTATGAGCGACGGCCCTAGGCGGTCGTATGCGAGCCACGACTATTTTGGTTACATCAGCCATGTCTGCTACTGCCGTCGCAAAGCCGCGAATTATTCTGACGGTCGAGGCGGCCGTCGGTGATTCCCGTGGCTGATGTGGTATATTCTAGTAGTGCTCAAAGTCGTTGCTGATGACCTACAGCAACGACTTAGCAATCGACTTTCAGCAATGACGTTACCTCGGTTGACAGCCTACCACTGATATCAATATCCGCAACAACACAAGGGCCATTGCGAAGCTGTGGTTGTTACCTTAGCAATGAGCGATGGGGCCATTGCTGATACGTTGCCAGGAATGACTGGCCTCCACTATTGCTAACTTATCAGCGATGCGCTTTTTTGCGACGACGTTGTTGCAACGGGTCGGGCCGTCGCTCGCCGTTGGTGATGGTCTTCACCAATAGCTTACCAATGGATGCGATAGTCGGTGAAGATCGTTATTCTACTAGTGTTCTTCTCCTTCTTCGTTGTCATTTTGTCCTTCCTTAACTTTATTATCGTCGTCATCAACATATTCTACTTTCAATTGGACTAACTCGCTGTACTTCGAAAGGATCATCTTCTTGATAGAGATCATCTGTCACATCATGTATCAGCTCATTCTCTCCAACTACTAGATCAATTCTTCCTTTGGCTTTGGTCTTAAAGACTACACGTCAATCTGCCTTATCTTTCTTTCGAGAGGGATACTGCGTATAATATACTTGTTGGGCTTGAGATGACAATATAAAAGGCTCATTTGAAGCCAATTTCGATTTGTAATTGACCTCGACAAGTTTATACTTTGGATGAACTCTCACACCCCTATCGCATGTATTGAACCAATGTCATTTAAAAAGGACAATTGATTTCAAGTCGAAAAAGTGCAATTCTATGACTTCTTCCAATAGTCCGTAAAAATCGACATCACATACAGCATATGTTGTCCCTTTGACGCAGACCCCGACATTCATAATCTTTTTTGTAAATGAATATTCAATTGTGTGAAATTTGCACCTATTAACAAAATAATCATTATAACACGATACAAGTCGCGACGGTTCGCTAACAAACTCTTCTTTGGAAGCGTGGAGCATCAAGCGTGCTTCCCTTTCGATGTTATGATGTTGGAGCCTTTGGATAGTATAGAACGATTCTATTTTCAAGGATCTACAAGCAGACTAGACGAAGGTAGTACAGTTAGGGTTGAGCTTCTGGGCGCGTATCAACTCTTCTTAGACGTTACCGAATTTTAGGTTTTTAGATTCCTACTCCTTAGAGCTTTCTCTTCTAGCGTAATTGGCCATCCGACAGTTGATTTTTGTGCTTTGGGTGGGGACTTATTTTCCCACCTGCTCCTCTATACATTTTAACTCTCATGAAATGCATTATGTGGCATTCTGCCTCACCATTTTTCAAAAAATAATAATTAAACAATACATCAAATTCATTAACCTATACATCAAATTAGTTAAACAATAGATCAAATTAAGCTAAAACTAAACTACGCTATACATCAAATTAACCTATACATCAAATTAATTAAACAAAAAAAAAATCATTAACCTACTATTAGGATTGAAACCTAGGGTTTTTCCCCAACAGTGGATAAGAGAGGGGAAAGGGGAGGATCGATGTACCTGGGTGGCGATAGTGAGCGACGGAGATCAGCAAGAAACAACACGGAGATCGTCAGCGGCACAGAGAAGAAGAGAAGAGAGGAGGAAGAAATAGGTGCAATTGTGCAGGAGGAAATAAAAAGACTTATCAGTGATGGTTGCCACAACCGTCGCTAGCCCGTCATTGATAAGTATTTTAATTTGGTGACATGGCCGCACCCTCTATGTATCAACGACGGCTTCGAGCGACCATCTCTGAACTATATGGGACAGTTGCATAGGCTATCACGTAACCATCGCAAATGATACATTATTAGCGACAACCTCTTGGACCGTTGGTAGGCTGTCACCGTTGCAACAACTCTATCGGTCGTCACTGATACCAATAGCAATTGAACTATTTTTTAGTAGTGGAAGTTAAGAGACAAGATAGGAATTAGTCATATCGGGAACATGATACACCTCTATCTTAGGTGAACAAACTACTATGGAGCTGGGTCCATAGAATTATTTATGGAGTCAGTGAACCTATCATTGTTAAGAATGAACCTAGCATTATGAACATCAAACCAAAAGTAGAAATGTTAGGTTCACTCTTTCACATCACAAATTCACTCTTACCTTGGGTTCGGTCTTAATTAATGATAGTAGGTTTGGTACTACTAAGGCTAGGTTCACTTCTATGAGAGGCTCCATAAGAATTTCTATGGAGCCTGACTCCACAATAGTTGCACCTCTATTTAGGTTGCCTTATTACCTTATTTCGTATATCAAGGATAGATTGAATAAAAAATGAGCACATTTGTATATTCTTGCTTGACCCACTTTTTTTAAAAAAAAAAGAATTTATACTAATTAAAGTTTCAAAACTTGAAGCAAAATTTTGATTAGATGAATATTATAATTGAACTGATCAAGTATATGAAATTTGATTTAGAATTTTTTATTTTTATAACCATTTCCCTTGGATCACCCCTCCTTCAATCCAAGTGTAGGCCACACCTAGAAATGAGGAGGAGGAGCGACTCCACCGATCCAAGTGCGAATGGAGGAGGGTTAGTGCGAATCCAACAAGGGCTATATATATATAATTTTTAATTTATATTTTTTCATTACGTAATTATAATTTGAAAATCTTTTTGTATATATCAAGTGTTTTACGATCTCACAGTGATTTGCAATCTTGTCATCGATGTCGCTTTGGTATGTTTATTTGTTTGTTTTCATTGATGAATAAGTAATTGATTATTTTATTTATGTTTATTGATGTTTAATTTTTTATGTTTAATGTTTATCGATGTATATATGATGTTTGATACTTATTGATGCATAATGCTTTCTAATTTTGATGTTTAATGATATTTGTGTTTATTGATTCATGCTTCTTCTGTACATGTTTATTCATGTTTGATCATGCTAAAGTTAATGTTAAATGTATGTTTGCTAGTGTTCAATTTAATTAGTTGTAAATAAAATGGTAATTTAGTTTGGTTAAATTATTTCTTGCTTAAATTTAATAAAAATATTGTGAATCATAAGTTGATAGGTTCCATGAACTTATCGACTCTTGATTCATGATATATCAATATCATTTGTAGATTGTATTATTATCAATAAGAAGTACAAAATTTATAGATGATTTATAATTTTTTGAATTATCCCTGATTAGACAGTTTGGGAACATTTAGACAAGCTCTAGTTAAATATTTTTCAACAGTCATTTCACTTTAAAATTTCAAACTCAGAACTAATATTTCGTTGAGAAACAATTTCAGGTTTCATGTCGAGTAATGCGCGATGTATGCGATAGGAAGATCGACACAATATCGCAAAATCGAAAGGACGTTGGTCGACACTCGAAAATCGACGAGAAGTTAAACTCTAGGTTTATGGTGTTTAGATTAATTGTAAGTCCTCTTAATGATGTAAATGAACTCCAAAACTCGAAATCGAGACCTGAAACTCGAGAAACTAGCTAGAAACAAAAAAAATCAGCTTGAACCTGATTATCGATCGACGGTCGGCCGAACAACCCAACGACTCATTTTCTAGACGTTTCAATTCGTTAAGCCCGAGCTACCTCTTGTGTTCTGCCTATGAAAGCTATTCCCAACCTTCCTATGAACCTCCAATGATACTTGGGTCATCTTATGATCCTTTGTAAGCTTTTCTTGAGTCATGTCATGATAAACCCTAGCTCTGACACATTCAACCTTGATCGAGCCTTCATACTCATTGTTTCATCATCAAGAGGCATCAAGAGGAGCTAGGTTAGATCTCTTGGAGCTAAGTATTGTTGTTTAACTTACAGCTCCATTAAAGTGTGAATTTTGTGGTTTATTTTTGTATATCTTTAGTTGTATTTGTAGACCTAGGGTGTAGGTCTCAGAATTGGGTGGTTGCATTGGTGTTAAGGCATAATTAAGTCAATCCACTCAGTTCACTAGGAATTATATTGTTGTCCTTTATGAGAGAGGTGTTGTTGGTACTCTCGGGGAGAGAGTCAATGCTTTAGCTTGTAAATCCTCTAGGAGGAAACAATATAATTATAGTGAATTAGGTTAAAATCCTAACCGGGATGCAACGATACAATGCCGAGCTCTCTACCTCTACCTCTACTATGGAACCATCCACTTTGCACACATCTAGCAAGATCGAGGAGCGTATAGATGCTTTGGAGATGATACAAACACAACTCGAGATCAGATGTGGCAGATGGTACATTATCTAGAGAGAATGCAATTAGGTTGTGCGGTGCTCCCCCTCCATCATCATGCATGTGTTGTAACTATATATACATCAAATCCAACTTTCTTATCGATGTCAAGTGATGTGCATCCCACCCAACTAATATCGATGCTACAACCACCGTTGTTGGTGGTTGTCACCTTTGCCTATCAAGAGCTGGTTAATTTGTCTTTGTTTAAACTTTTGGTACTTAAACATTTGGTTCATTTGATACATATATGTTTTATATACTTGATATAATTGATTACGATTGGTCGACGGTTATGGAAGTCGTAGTAGATGACAAAGTTTTTTTTTGTAGTGTGTGTTAAATGATTATGTGGGGTGGCTTGAACATAGTTTGTGTTTGGTTAGATAGAATGAAATTATAAGGAATAAGAATAGACAAGAAATAATATTACTTTATTTGGTTGACATTATGAATAGAGTGGGAATAACATTTCCTTGTTTGGTTAGCTTGAGGAATCAAAAATAAAATGATCAAAATATCTTTCTTAATAATATTGAATATACTTACTCAAAATTATATTTTATATTATATATTATTGTAATTAATATCAACATTACAAAATATAAGTAACATAAATAATCAATGAATAAATAATTTTATTTAATTTTACTTTAACTAATTTGAATTAAAATATCTATTAAATATAACACATAATCTAATATATATTAATTATTGTTATATAGGCAATGAGTAATAGGAGAGATGTCGATGACACAAGGAAAGGGTTGATAGTAGTGACACTAAAGGGGAGACAATAGCACAAGGAGGGGCAACAACATTGAGGGAGATATCGACTAAGATTTCAAAATAAAGTGAATATTGAAAGGATAAAATCATAATGC
Organism: Canna indica; assembly: GCA_034359265.1. NCBI lineage: Eukaryota > Viridiplantae > Streptophyta > Magnoliopsida > Zingiberales > Cannaceae > Canna > Canna indica. Next base: position 23,678,576 of record CP136892.1, read on the forward strand.
AATACGAACAATCACGTTGCCGAAAACCAAGCTATTCAATTTCTTTCAGAAAAGAAAAAAAAACTCAAACTATCCAATTAAAAAGAATTCATCAATTGTATATTTTTAAGAAATGAATCTACTTTTGAAATATGATCTCTTGGCTAAGAATGGCTAAGAAAGGGCATTAGAAGAGGAAGACAACTCTTGGCTAAGAAAGAGCATGAGAAGGGGAAGACAACACTCGAACATTATATCGATGAGAATAAAGATGACTAAATGTGAAATGAAATGGAGAGATCGTGTGGAGACTAATAGCATGCTAACATTTATGATTACACTTAGGGGGCGTTTGGTTGTCCGCAAGTGCAAATGTTGCAACTCTAATTGCAGCAAATAGATCAAAAAAATTATTTGGTTGGTTGTAAAAATTCATTGCAGCATTTAGTATTTACAAGTTATATTTTTAATATCATTTGCAGGCTGCAAAATAAATTGCAGCCCAAAAAGCCCACAATACAAGATTGCGAGCTGCAAATGTAATAATTTAAATATTAAAAAATAATTAATTTGGGCGAGTTAGAATTGTCGGATGAAGACGAGATAAATATCAAAGTTGTAGATTTTCATGCGCTGAACGTGATGGTAGTGTCAGATTTTAGATCTATTATCGTTTGGTAGAACTTTTATATTTTTTAGTATTATACATTAATTAAATATTATTAATTTATTTTGATAAATAATTAAATAATATAAAATAATATTTTACTAAACTAAATGATGATTTAGAGTATAAAATAATATTATTATGGGTCAGATTGATTTGTTGTAGCCGATGAATTGTTGTTGGGTAAAATGATAGATTTACCTTTTTTTCCTCTATTTGCTTGTTATTGTTTCTAAATTCCGTTGAACTCCTATTGTATATTATTGTTGGATCGATTTGGATAATTTTTCCAGCTATTTCTCGTCTAGATCATAGGTTTTTTCGGCACTCATTGCCCCTTGCTTGCTCCTCTGATGATTCGTGGATCGGTTTATGCTCGAGACGAATTCTGGATCACACCTTTCAAACATCCATCCATGCAAGCAACTGCCTCCACTTGAAGCAACAAATCTTGGCTCCTCTGTCGCGTCTGGTATTTCAGGCACTGCTAATCCTTGGGGCGGCTCATTTAATGATGTCATGTCTCGGCCCAATACAAATTTGGGCCTGAGAACCCGGGCTCGACATGACACAAAAATGAAATGGGTCATCACGTACGGCCCAACCCTCTAGCATGATTATGTAAAACTAAATCAGTCGCCCCCTTTCTTGACTTTGGTTATCAGGCTATTAGGTCGGACTGGACCTACATCGCTTGGTCCAGCACGATAACGTGTGGTCCGAGTATGATTTTATCGTGTCGAGCTATCAGACCAGTCCAAAATTACCAAACCTAGATATAAAGTTGAAAGTTGCAAGTGTATTTGTAACTTTCATTTGCGGTCAACGAAGCGCTTGCAAATAGAAGTTGTAACTCTACTTACGGACAACCAAACAATAGACTGCAAATTCTATTCGCGGGCATTTGCTTTTGCATGCAAATGTGTTTTTGTAGTATTTGTACTTGCGGACAACCAAACGTCTCCTTAATCATTATCGATGTAAACATAGTCATCTGAAATGATTATTTGTGATGGCTTTTAATTAATTATTGTCACAGAGTCATTGTAATTATGAGGATTCATTGGCGCCAGTACATTGCAATCACAGATAAGTAAAAATCCAATCCCAGATAAGTAAAATTTTAGTATTTAGTGAGCCTGATAAAGTAAATGTGACCTCTATCTGTGATATGTGCTATTTGTTTTTTGTTTTCTTTCATAATCTAATCCAAACATCGTCTCATTTCAATAAATATCATATCATTCTTAATTTCTAGCTTGTTATCTATCTTGAGAGTAGCTAAAAGTGGACAAATATATACATAGACATAGACAAGTCACTTCTGACACAAATGATGATATAATGAGATTGAGAAAACTGATTCATTAAAAAAAGAAGGTTAAAGAAGATTACATCAAGCTTCTCTATCCTATCCCAAACATGGAGGGTATTTAATTAGAAAATTAAAACTCCTTCAGTAGCTCCAATTATATCAAATCAAAGCCTATACATATATATGTACAGATTAATACTTCACAACCCCTTTCAGCAAAAAAACAAAAACAAAAACAAAAATACTTCACAACCCCCATGCAAATATTGATGGAATTAGTAGAGCCGCCCTCTTGTTATTAATAATTAATTATTGTGCTTGCCTCGTTGGAGTACATGTGAAGGCCATTATCTTTTTCATTTCAGCTTTCCAGTATTGTTCAATGTCTTGAGCAATTCTTCTTGCATCCAGAGATGCACCCATCAAGCCTCTCTTTGTGTATCCAACGGCGTAGAGCCCTCTCTCTCCTTTCCACCCATTCGGAAATGGCCTCCTTGGCAATCCATCTTTCTTCGAGAAGAACTCATCCTGATCCTGCAGATATATATAATCAAATATCAGAACGATAATACAATAAATATGTTCAGGTAATTAACTATATAATAAATTTTACCTTGAGCCAGCATGGGACGTTGCTCTTGTAGCCTGTTGCTAAAACTACAGCATCGAACTCCTCTAATCTACCATCTACGAACTCAGCACCACGCTCAGTGAAGCTCTTTACAGCAGGCCTCACCTGCATTACATGAAGCAGCAAGAGACCATCAGAAATACTGATAACTGTAAGAAGAGTACACAGAGAATGACTTTCGATCAGTAAATTTACGGAACCTTAATGCCACCGGATTTGATCTTCCCGAGTGTGCCGACGTCAAGGACCGGGGTCTTGCCAGTGAGTGACTTGAGCTGGAGCGGGCCGAGGCGGGGCCGCGGGAGGCCGAGCTTGGCTGTATTGCCGAGGATGAAGCGAGCGGCGAGCAGCAGCAGTCGGTCCACTGCCTGCACCGGGAGCCACGTGAGCAGCCACATGGAAAGCCCGAAGGTCGATCGACCGAGCATTTCTCGGGGCAGTATATGCACCTGCGCATGCATAATATAAAATATATTAGAAAGAGATGGTGTGTGATTAAAAAGTGGAAGAGGAATTGAGGTATTGGAATGAATTATTTATTATTAGATTAATCGGCCCCATTACAAAACATTAAATTAAGCTTATCTTTGCCCACGTTGTTAGCTGCAAAAACTGGGTGCAGTCTCCACATCCGGCCTCTCTCTTATCTTCAATATATATTGTTTGCTATGGCCGAAAGGAAGATGCATGCAGATCATGATATAGTTTGATGGCAAGTTTCATGTCTTCTATTTTGTCACTAGCTAGCATGATATGGATCAGAGATTGGTTTCTTTTGGGACCCAGCAACTGGTTTGTACTTTAATTGTAGAATAATACATCAGAGGAAATAAAGAGCTTTCCACAACAAAAATGTATTCACATGAAAAGTAATATAAATAATTCTTAATTTATAGCAGGGATGACAATATAACAGATATATACTTACAAATATTGTATATATATATAGTCAAATTCAAACTCAATTATTTTAGCCAAATTGTTCTTAGTGCATTGTGTCTGATACTTGTGAATTTTAGCTAAACTAAAATATGATGATCTGAATCCAGTTGGAATTTTATATTTGATATTTCAACTAATAATATGGTAGATAAATTCAATAAAAAAATTAGTGATGAATAAATTTAAATTAGTGGCAATTAATTAATATTGTGTTGATGGGTACATCTATTTTTAGCATATGTATATATAATAGTAAAATTTTGTTATTTTAGAAAACGGAATTTAAATATATGGTATGAAGTAGAGCTGGAGTTAACTCACCGAGTCCCTGACGACGATGGTAGGGTGGCCATTGTTGTTGCAGAGATCCAAGCACACCTCCATGCCGGAATTGCCGCAGCCGACGACGAGCACCCTCTTGCCCTGGAACACGTCGCCGCTCTTGTACAAGCTCGTGTGCAAGATGGGCCCCTTGAAAGCAGCGGCTCCGTCGAACTCCGGCACCACGGCCTCAGCGTTCTCCCCGGTGGCCGCCACCAGCCACCGGGACAAGTACTCCCGCCTCCTGTCCTCCTTCCCCTCCACCGTCTTCACCCTCCAAAGCCCGACCACGCCGTCATACTCCGCGCCGACGACCGTCTCCCCGAAGCGCGGCCGGATGTCGAACCGCCGCGCGTAGGCCTCGAGGTAGCCAACGAACTGCTGCTTCGTGGGGTACGTCGGGAACGACGCCGGGAAAGGCATCAATGGCAGCTCGCAGAACTTCTTGGGGAGGTGCAGGTGGAGGCGGTCGTAGGTCTTGAGCTGCCACAGCGAGGCGATGCAGTTGGCTCGCTCGAGGACGAGGCTGGGGATGCCCTTCTCCTTGAGGCAAGCGGCGACCGCGAGCCCCGACGGCCCGCCGCCGACCACGATGGGGCCCGGGATCCACACGCACGCGTCGGCGCCCTTTCTGGAGTAGAAGAAGGGATCGTGGGTTCTCTTGCATTCTTCTTCTCGGGACCAATCCATGACGAACGAACGAGGGCGAAGGAATGGATGGATATTGAATCTGGGGAGGAGTGGCGTGAGTATATAGCAGCTAGATGAGGAGAGAAAGGGACTGAGATCCTTGGAAAGAGGAATCCCCAGTTGCTGGATTACAGGAAGAGTGATCAGGTGGAGATCCGGAAAACACTAATGGATAGGGGATAAAGGATTCCTTTGAACTTATCCAAGAATTAAAGAGAGAAAGCCGGGGTCTTGATCGATCTCCTAATGTTATGGGGAGACCTTATCTTGATGGCGACGGAGGAGGCGGATCACAAGCGGCGAGGGAGAGGATGAGGAGGAAGAAGGAACTGGGTAGATATATAGTGGAGTGCGAGGGAGCGAGGGTATATATATGCGGTGAGAGGGGGTATTTATATAAAACTGAGGCGACATGTTGCAGTGGCATCTCTCTAACTTGTCATTTAATTATCACCGCCATCATTGCCTAGCTTGGTTTATATTTAATTATTATATGCAATCTAAATTAAGCCGCAATCTCAACCTAATTTTATTACCAGATGAATCACACATTTGTTGCTTAATTAATTTCGGAAGATTGATTTGTGGTCTATATATAGACGTAATTAACATTCCACATAATTAGAGTGGATTTAAGGTCGTCAATCAGCTCATTCTGCATTTCTGCCCACTTTTTGTACTTGAATTTAATATGAACTGATTTTGGTATATATATTATAAATCTTCTACTGCAGGTTCAACTCAAATTCGACTAATTATTGCTGCTCAGACTTAACTAAGTCTAAGTTGTTTAGTCTAAGTTTTCATTGCCTTCAGGACTTTTTAATTTTGGGAAGAAATTAACGGAGGAAAATAATTCAGAAAACAAAGAAAAACTGAAATATTGTATATTGAAGGGTTATATATATAATTATAATGGATTGAACTGAAAGGGAAAACGTAATTAATTAGGACTAAATTAATTAAGGACAATATATCACAATGTTACTTGAACATAATGGTTCTAATTGTGTGTGTATGTGTGGATTTAGCTACTGATTGAGCCATAGAGAGACGAACTAAGCATTTTTTCACTTTGTTTCTTTTTCTTGTTCCTGTGATGTGGAAATAATAAGAGAAACTATACATGTATATATTATTATGTTGATTATTCTGGTCTAAATATTTGCCTCTTGATTAGAGAACATATGCAAGTAGAATGCGCCCTAAGACTAGGACAATTTGAACTGTTTATCTACATCTTTAACAAGGAATTGGTCCGGCACCGTATGAAACCTAGAACAGGCTTTTAATTGAACTTATTTATAAAAAGTGTCTACAGCATTATTCCTATCTTTTAATTATAGGCCTTAGCTAGCAAAATCTTGTAACTATACAGTCACTTTAATTATCTTGTAATAATTTAAAAAATGTATATTTTGATTTCAATTTATTAGAAATCTTTTAATAATTTCCTTTACGGAAGACAAAATTATGCTTTTTGAAAAAAAGGTTAGGAAGCACGAACACTCCGTGGGCTATTAGAGATGCATGTGTGGATTAGACATTTGTCAAGAAGTAATTAAGTTATGTGTTTGTGTTCGTATTGACAATTAAGTAATTAAGTTACGTGATCTCTTAAAAAAAAATTTAAGTTATGTGTTTGTGTCTGTATTGACAATTACTTTATGTTGGTTATGATTGTACTTGTGTTTGTACTTTTAAATTTCAAATGTAAGGTTGTAAGAGACAGTTACTTGGGAATAAGTGCATGATGTAATGGATGGTAAGTATGTGTGAATCACACTTATTGAAAATTGTTCATTCATCCAATCTGCACTTTTCTCCATCTTCTTCTCTCTTTGTCTGTGTGAGTGAGTGAGATATATTACATAACTGCAATTTGAGTGAGTTCTCGAGTGCAAGGATCAAGAGATTCCTATGCATTTGTGTGTGTTGAGTGATACAGGTGAGTGAGGGTTCGAATTGCATCATGGGCTGTTGTGTCTGCGTGTTCGACACGCCGCGGACACCAACACATGAACACACTTGTCCGACACACGTGTCCCATGTGTCCAAGAGTGTCTTGAACAGTCAATTTTTTTTGCTTCGACACGGCCCGAAAGTCTGGACATGATCATCAATGCATCTTTTTTAAAAAAATAATAAAACAATCACCGGCGAGTTTCAAGGAAGCTTGAGTTTGCAAATTTTTCGGATGGTAGAGTTGGGTTTGATGATTGTGACTCCTTAAATGTAGAGGTGTGCTTGATGCAAAATCTTGGTGGCTAGTTCATGATATTCATGCTCCAAATCTTCAAAAGATTGCTCCAATTCTTTCACTTGATGAACTAGAGTTGTAGAGAATAATATTTTTCAATGAAGAAGATAACAACAATAATATATTGATGAAGAAGATAGCGAGACTCTAGTTAACTTTTTGTTTTATATGTGGTTGTACATGACTAGTTCTATTAAGACATGCTAATTTAGAAATATTTTGGGAGATGCCAATAGATATTGTGCCCCATGATTTTGGAGTGGGCTTACAAATAATAAGTATTAACACAAGAAATTATCTAGAATTAATGTTTCATATATTTTAAAAGGTGCTTAGAAAAACTTGAAAATTAAAAGTTTGACATCAATGAAAATATCATGATATTATTATAAATCTTGAACTCCTCCTATATATATATATATATGAATCGTGGATTTTTTTTTAAATTTTTAATTTATATATATATGTATGTTGTGTCCATGTCTTGTAAATTTTTGAAGTTGGTATGTCCTCGTGTCCGTGCTCGTGTCATGTTTTGTGTCCATGTCGATATCAGTGTCTTCATAGAAGAAAGGGATCTACTCATGCTCAACCTATGAACATTTTAACAATCAATTTTTCCCTTGAAATAAAAAGAACTTAATTAATTCAAAGTTCTTTCTTTAAAAAAAAATCCATATAACTCAAAACTCAAGAAAAATTCTAGGGATAAGATGTTCATTTACCCTTGAACTTTAGTAAAATATGTGAAAATATCCCTAAAAATTTGTTTGAGCCCAATATGCCCTCAAACTATCAAAACTAGTGCGAAAATACTCTTTTTTGATACGGTAAAGTGATGTGACAAACGGTGCTAACGGTAACAGATGACAGTACGACACGTCGTCGATGAATTATCAAAAAATATATGATAAGGGGTGTTTTTACTCCTGAACTCTAGCAAAATGTGTGAAAATATCCCTAGAATTTTTTTTGAGTCCAATATGACCCAAAATCACCAAACTAGTACAAAAATGCTAAGGGTGGCAATTCGTGCCGAGCTAGTGTTATAGGCCGGCTTGAAAATTTTTTTGCATGGCCCGGTTTAGCTCAGCACAAAAAACAACGCGCTGACACAGCATGACCTATTTAGCCCGATAACACGAAAAAGAAAATTGGGTTGTCGGGCCCAAATCGTGCTATCGGGTCCATTATAACAGGGCTATTGGGCTGATTCGGACCCAATAGCCCGATTTTTTAATAATGTACAAAATTCTTAATTATCGAGCTATCGGGCCGGGCTTACACCGCCTAGCCCAACCCGACGCAATAATTTTTCGGACGTTATCGGGTCGGCCGTGGGATGAAGGCTTTATGTTAGCACCGTTTGTAGTGTTGTGCTATAATTGGTTGTTGTTAGCACTGTTTGTTACGTCACTTTATCGTTCCAAAAAGGATATTTCCACACTAGTTTGATGGTTTAGGAGCATATTGGGCTAAAAAAAAAATATAGAAGCATTTTCACACCTTTTGCTAGAGTTCAGGAGTAAAAATACTTCTTTTCATATTTTTTTGGACAACTCATCGATGGCGTGTCGTGTTGTCATCTGTTATCGTTAGCACCGTTTGTCACATTAATTTATCATCTCAAAAATGACATTTTCACGTTAATTTTAATAGTTTGAGGGTATATTGGCCTCAAATAAATTTTTAGGAGCATTTTTATACCTTTCACTGAAGTTCAGAGAAAAAAATCATCTTATCCCAAAATTCTAACTATAATGATATGCTTTAGAAAGAGCATTAATTATACGCTTGGTGTGCAGATTAATTATAAGCTGCATAGACAGAGAGTTGAGGGAGAAAACCTAACCAACAAATTCCATAAGAAAGTGTGCAGATTAGATGTTTGGTGTTGCATTTGAGGCACATGCGTGAACAAAGACTGATCATAAACCCATTTGAAAATTGCAAAGAAGCAGAGTTCAGGGACAAAACCTAACCAACTAGCAGCAGGTAATTAGGAAAGCATATGCTGAAAAATTGCATGGTACATGGCTTCTTGATTTAATTCTTTAAGAAGGTAGATGCTGCAAAGCCACCAATAATAATTAATTAAAGGTGTAATAGGTTCTTCTCCTTCAAGTTCAAGGTTATCTAAAGCAAGCCGCAGTCTGATCCGTACTATTCGGGAATAATACAATAAGTATGGCATCAATATATAATTAAGATGATCACAAAGTGTAGGCCAACTTAATTGGGAAGTACAGCCTAGTATAACCAAGACACCACTATATATATTAGCATTAAAATCTCCCGACATTAGTGGGAATTATGGTGCATGATGCCAAGCTTCTGGACTATATATATGTGTAAAGAAAATGTAGCACACTCTGAATTTAAAGTAGAGAGAAAAGTTGGAATAAATTAAACAAGTAATTACTTGTGAACATCTTTCAAAGTGCGGCTGTTTGATTAGTTTAAAAGAAAGCACTTAGATTAGATAGGTAGAGCATTAAGCATGAGGGATTAGAATTTATTATGCATGCTTTCCTTGGAACTTTCACTACAAAGCAAATTCTTGTCAAGTGTCTCCCTTTTCCTTTTAATTTAACAAGAAAAACCAAAGTTCTGCATCCTTTTTTTCTTTAGATATTAAATTTGTGAAGAGACATTCTTCGTGTCAAATTAAACTAGGTTATTCATAGAGGTTGACTTACATCTAACATTTTGTACTGTCTATTCTTTTTTAATTAGTGGACTGAATTAGCATTTTGAGCTGACCGAATCAAGGTTCGATAACATTCACACTCATGAATCAAATTTAAGTTAAGTCAACTACAATTTAGTGTGGGGGCTCCATCCGATCATACAAGGACACCGACATCATTCATTAATTACCAGGAATTCAACAGTAATGAGCCCGACATATTCGGGATAAACTTCGATCCATTTTAGGTATATTCTCTCAAGATTCAGGGAGACATCATCGTCCGAGACATCCCTAATCTGTACTATAAACATGCACCATACTCATCAAGTATACTCTTGATTTTAATTTCATACCCATTATTTGAGATTTATTCTTACTCGAGCGTCGAAGTATTTTTGCAGGTCCCCCCACCGGAGCAGCACCGGACCAGGAGACACGTGGACCCGCATCATCTCGACTTTAGGCAAGAATAATTAGTTAAGGGAAAATGAGAGTGAAGCATCCCTTTATATTAATTGTTGTGCATCTCCCCATATCTCAACTATATATTAGGATATATAGAGAAAATTGTATAAATCAAGGAAAATTTTAAAAATTGTCAAAACAATAACTTGTTTGAATTATGCTTTATTTGTGTGTTGAACCGATTATAATTTTGATTTGGATCCTAAAGAGAACGACAAACTGAGTTGAACAAAACATCACTCATGCATGAGACTAAAATTGACCCATTTTTGCGATCGCGACCTTACCCTTGACCCACCCTTAATATTCTTTCCATGTGGCGTACAGCAACCCATTGGCTCCCTACTTGAGTCTATCTTGGCGTTGAGTGTGGCGTGCTCGATGACTAAACTCCATGCTCCTATTGTTATGATTAATATTTTAATAATCATATTTTATCCTTTAACAAAGGATCTTAAGCTCGAATTAGTGCAGGCGGATGAAGAGCTTCAGAATTAATTTCAAATAAACAATTAATGTAGAATTTTTTTTAAAAAAATTATTTGCAAGGATTATGTGATTTAGCATGCTAGGATGATAGATTTGGGGCCGAATTAGATGTAGATTTTATAAGTCGATTCACTTAGAGAGAAGTATTTTGATCATTTGGGGCCAATCAGACTCCATAAAAATGCACCAGGGGTGTGTGGCCTGGGGTTTAGTCGCACGCCACCAAAGGCAAGAGGAGAGAGAGAGAGAGGCGATGCCGAGAGAGAGGGAGCAATCCGAAGGCCGAAATTCGCGGGTTCGTCGGCGTTCATTGTAGGAAGGTCCCTAGCTTCTTCTTCCTTTTCGTTTTCTCCAAAAAGGTGAGTGGATTAAGCCATCTTTCTCCATTTTCTTCATCATGCCACCGCCATGAGAGGGGGTTTTCTCGAATTTTTGATGATTTTTCTCGTATCGGATTCGATGTATGGAATTGAGGATTTTACGTTGTACATGTTGTTGTGGATTTCTTGGTCCGAATTTTGGAGCTTTGGCTGCACGTCTCATGGCGAATTTTTGAGGAGCCACCAACCCCTCCTTTCTTCTTGATCTTGATGGTTCTTTGATCTTGATGGTAGGCTTTGATCTTGTTGGTTTCTTGATTCTTGGTAGAAGAGAAAATATGAGGTTTAGGGATGTGCCGCCCTCTCCTAAGAGGTTCCTTAGGAACACTAAGGGATGGCCGGCCCTTAATAAATTTATAAATGATAATAAGACAAGTTTACACATAGGAACTACACTTTAAGGAATTTCTCATGTGTTATTAGATTTTGTATAAGTGTAGAGACCTACAATTAGGAAAGCAAGAACTTATGGACACCTAGAGACATAAGGACCTTAAGATGACACTTGGTTGAGATGACCTATGGAGAACCTATAGGCGCCGAACCCCCCTTGCCTTTAGAGCATTCGGGTAAGGGGGTAGGCCGACTCTAGGGTATGCGGCTAGGGGTCACAAGATTTGGTTTACTATTGTATAGGCTTGCTATGTTGTACGTAACACCTTGTTTAAGGTTATTCATGCTTAATACTTTAATTGCTTACATGTGCTATTGCATTGACATGTGCTTATGTCGGGTACCTGTGATGATATGTGGGTTAGAATATACTTAGTTCATTTGGCATGTTTCATATGATGCTAGGATATGATGCATTTATATTCATGGCTTGCGTTTGTTATGTTTAATAAATATGAGGCATGAGCACCATTATTTATAGACATGTGAGATGTGATGTATGACATGAGGATATGGAGAGCCGAGGTATGTCCTTAGCATATCTCTAATATACCTGTGATGTGGATGTGTTATTCTCTTTATATATGATGTTATGTGTGTGTGATGTGATTAGTGCATGATCTCAGAAGCCTCACTGGTGAGGGGAGGGTATGCCCCAAAGAGATGATGTTGGCATTATTCCGGAAGTTTCGGACGGTGAGGGGATATCATACCCCAAAGAGATGGTTCTAAATCTCGACCAGTAAGGGGAACGTATGCCCCAAAGAGACGGATCGAAAGAACCCATGTCGGTGAGGAGAGGGCATGCCCCAAAGAGACGACACTAGGCTGGGTGGTAGCTCGGAGGCTACACCGTCTACCTACTCTATGTGGCTTTGTGGGACCAACGAGTCCGGATTGGCATTCATGTGATTGTGTTGATGCATTGGACTTGCATTTATTACTTGGTTATATATCTATTGATGGTTGCTATATTATGCACAAGAGAGTAGATATGCATATTGGTATTCATTCCTATGAGTTATGTTTATCATTATATGACTGCTTATATGTTGGTTTCATTGATGTTGATTATGGTTGATTGAGGATTGATCTACATACTAAGTCCTAGTTGGACTTATCCTCTTTATGAAATTATTTTTCAGCACCTGAGCGAGATCAGAGAGGTACCGGGGTATAGTAGCACGACTGATGGCGGCAGGGTAGCGAGTGTTGTGACATGTCGTGGTCGGGGGAATACCTGAGTCTAGTTGTGTTTCTTTTAGAGTCGATTAAGTCATGTGGACTCGGGTTCAATTATTTCCGCATTCTTTTTATTTGAGGTGTCATTTGATTAGGTGTCATTTGATTAGTGATTTTTATCTATGAAAGTAAATTTGAACATTTGACCATTAATTTGAGTCGGTGATTTGGAATTTATTATAAATGTCTTTTCTCATTTTTGAAATAATTTATAAATATTCAGATTTAGTATTTTTATCTATGGTTTATTTGGATTAGGCTTTAAGGTACGATATTATTCGGCCCGATCATACCGAATTTTGGGATGTGATACCTATGCTCCTCACATTATTGTCGACCAGGCTCCTTGCTCTCGGTAGCGTCACCTCCCACCTCATAATTTCATCATGGTGTCCTTGCCCACTCTCAAAAAATCATATTGAATTCCAGATAGCATATAGCATTTGGTTTTCATATTATGACACTACTAAAGACCTCAAATTAATCATGAAGTTGCCTTAATTTTAGTGTTAGAGACTTCGAATAAAAGTTTCTCACTCGTTTATCATGGATACATCATCAGTAAAAACATTCTTATTTAATTTTTAAATATCGTACTTAGCCACAATGTAGGTATCACAATAGGCCAAAAAGAGTTAGTATCCATCAATGATGATGTTTTAGCACACTAGACTCTATAATAAAGTTTTCTACTAGGGATACATGCACCAACGCTTTATCTCTCAATCCTAATGATACCTCTACTTTTATTACAAGAAACACTTATTTTATGAAAACTCAGTGTATTACCCGCACTCTTACAATTGAAAAATAATAAGAATACGATCAATAAATATGAAAAACAAGAAAGACTTTAGAGTAATTCAAACTCGTTGACGAACTCCTTGTAATCTCTTATCCTTTGAAATCATTTAATTTGATGATGATTGGATAAGAGATGTGGAGCTTATCAAAGGATTTGAATCAAACGATTAAATTTAGCAACCAAGATCTGCTCTTTGCTCCTTGCTCCTTGCTAGACCTATGCTAGACCTAGCTCCTGCTCCCAATAGAGTCATCTCTCACTTCACAATTTCATCGTGGTGAAGTGTCCTTGCCCACTCTGACAAAAAAATCATATTGAACTAGAAAAAATGGCACGCTTCACGATGGAATTAAAATATTTTATAAATAAATTTAATTTAATAATTTTAATGATATTAATTTTATTTTTTAACATATAAAGAATTATATCATGATCGAATATTAACCGTATGAAAATAAGATAATTTATTAATACAATTAGATATTAATAAAGATTAATCTTACAATTAACTTAAATTCAATGATAGTAATAAAATTTCAATAATACAAAAAAAATAGTGAAAAAATAATAAATATGAATGTAATTTTTTTAAAAAGAGATATAATAATAAAAAAACTCAAAAAAATAATAATAAGTGAAAAAAACTTAAAACAACTTGCTTGCTAATAAAAAATAATCAGATTTTTAAAAAATAGAATATCGATAAGGAAATTTTTTGCACTTTTTGGCATAATAAAATTTTACAATATATGTCACACCCCAACTCAGGATCGCGTGACCGGCTAGGGTAAGTGCCAATACCCTGAAGCCTACCACATGCACTTACCCAATCATAAAAGAACAACACTGAACCAACAAAAAAGCCATGAAATAAACGACGACCAAATTTTATTAATTTCAAAATAATTTTAAGTTTAAAGAACAACTCAGCTTTTCAAATAACAGTTCAAGTTTTAAACAGTAATGTTTTACAAACGACCACTCAATGCATGATTATCAACCCTAAATAACACGACTACGACTCTATGAACACCTGCTACGAGATCTGTGCCTCCACCTGCACTCCAGCTGCGCCATGCCACCAAGCCGTACCTCACTGGTCGGGCTCTGCAAAACAACAACAAATAAAATCATGAGTTCACGAGGAACTCAGTGAGCAGTTCTTTCGAACCTCCACTTAAATCCTCGGCGAGGTAACATATACAAGGTATGATACAAATAAGGAATTTAAGCTGATCACACCATGATAACCCACCGGTTTGCTATGTCATGAGAGTAAGTAAATCAGCCTCTTTGACCCTTATCAAACTCGGTGTCATTCGGCTGCTATAGGCCTTAACATATGTAAGGGGGGTTCAGACGTACCGGGTTCCCCCTCTCTACATAAACCAAGCCAGATCGGCCCCCACAATTAGCCCAATGAGGTACACATAATGTAAATAATCAAATTACCGGGGTCCATCAATTAGGATGGCCACTAGTCTCAGGAACCCTCCTAGTTAGGGATAGCTAGTCCCACCCAACTCGAGTCTACCGTCAGCGTGGCCCACTAACGAAATCTCAAGATCCTCCGCCACTCGGGTCTAACACTTAGCTGGGCCACTGGTGCAATCTCAAGATCCTAATCACCGCTGAGTAGTGTGGTAGCCGTGCGGCTAATAACACTCCTCAGTAGATCATCTAAATCACAGTACACAAGCAAAATGCTCTACAGTTTTCGTATTTAAACCTCGGGCCTTCACCCGTACCAGCCCCCCCTCATTCCAGGCCCCATCAGCCATATATCAGTCCCCGCTGATTATTCCCTAGGTGTGACACCTAGCTCGTCCACATCCATATTTTCTCAATAGCTAAACACCCGATGGTGTTATTAAATTCATCTAACATCCTTAGCCACATTCCATAAGAGTGAACCACATCTCATGAGCAGGAATATGTTCAAATACAAATGTATCACAACATACTAATTATATTGACTTTATTTTACAGCTAATTGCATAAACTACATGCGATAGCAATATTTAAAGCAATTAAATTATGCATTTATAGAGAAATTTCAGCAAGGTAATAATGTACTAGCATGGAAATCTCAAACAAACATCAATAGTGCGGTAAAGGAAAATTAATGAATTATATGATACCTCATGAATTTCTCTATCAATATGCAACCTTATAGTGTGATCTTTCCTAATATTTCAAAATCACCTAAGATGACCATGAACGACTCAGCAAGCGCCAAGATCTACATTCAAGTTATCGAATATGAAATCTAGCATAAAGAAATCGATTTATCTTTCTGTATCATCCTCTCCTTGCTCGATCGGATCTTGAGCAGGGTAATCCCTTGCTCGACTGAGCCTTCTAGACTAGAAGGGCATGATCTCGACTATCATCCATACATATCGATGCAATGATCTATTCTTTAACTAGAAGAAGAGAATCTAAGAGTTTTAAGCTGCTCGAGGAAATCGAGGAAAATTTCGGCATGACCTTTCCCATTTTTCCTCTATTCGGCCAACCCCTAGATCTCAAAAATCATCATCAATAAAACACATAAAACACAATGAGACGAATCATCCGAACTCTAAATACAAGAACTACAACGATCAGCAAGAATCATCGCGTAAAAACCCGATCCATGAAAACTTCCAAGGCTCGGCCACCCGCCTCCCCTTTTTGACAAACCCGACCACGCACCTTGATCATGAGAAGATGATGGATGGGATGAAGACGATCTCGATTCCTCCGACGATGACGCAGATCCGGCGCCGTCCCAAAGTTCTCTTCTCCTCCCCCTTCCCCTCTCGGGCTGCGTGCGGCTCAACTTGCCTTGAGCCGCACGGTGGCTTGCGATGAGGGGTTTTATCTTCTTTCTTTTTTGACGAGAATGCCCCCGATTCACTTAAAGCCCCTCATTCGACTCCACCCAACTCGGATCGAGCACCGGCTCGATCCGCGAACCCGATCTCAACCCAACTTGAGTCAATCTAACACATAAGTCATACGACATGCTTCACAAATCAACAAATTTTGTTATACCTTCCATTACTGTCGATTCTCGCGACTCAACCCGGCTATTCACCGATCCCGTGCGCTGCACCACATAAAACATATATGTTAGAAAATCTCGGTTATTACAATACACTACTAGAAAAATGGGCATCAGCAACGGCTGATGCCGTTGTTGAGCCGTTGCTGAAGACCATCAGCAACGGCTGGAGCCGTTGCAATGGTGCCGTGGCAGAAACTTGCGTTGCTGATAACTTAGCAACGGCCGCTCGGGCCGTTGCTAAAAATATTATCAGCAACGGTTTTGCCACGGACCCGGAGCCGTTGCGGATAACATTAATAGCAACGACCGCTGAGTCCGTAGCAACGCCATTAGTAAAATCCCGTCGCTAAGCCGTTGCTGTAGGTCATCAGCAACGACTTTCGATACACTTTTAGCAACAGCTTTCCCACGGACGGCCGTGGGAAAGCCGTTGCTGATGATGTGAACCTGGTAACGAAAAAATTTAAAATTTAAAATTTCCATTGATACATTGATACATTATCTGATACATAATAATTATACATCAAAACAATTATATTTATATTGATAATTATCCACAATAGTATAAAAACTATTCAAATGCAAAATTGAAGTATCAATATCCAAACAAAATAAATTAAACAACTCCAATATCTCAGTAACAAAGTCAATATAAAAAAAATCTCACGATGACGATGGAGGATGGTCTGGATCATATGGTGGGGTCTGGAGTGCTTGAGTGTACACCGGCGTGAACTGACTCGAGGACGATGGATTAGATGATGCCGAAGAGATGCCTGCTTCGGGATGACCTGACATGTTGCGTAGCATAGCATGCATCTCCGCCATCATCTGACTCTGACGCGCGACCGTCTCCTCAAGAGTCCTTATTCTGCTACTATGATCATAACTGGATCTAGAGGTGGACGGCCGCTCACCAGCGACTGGAGGGGTCAGTGCCCCAAGTGGCCCTAGTACGGCTCGCGCATGATCACTATCTGCAAAGCCATATACGCAGCCATAGTCCCAGCCACCTGCGGCCCCGACCCACGTTGCTGCGTCAAAGTCCTCGGGGGTGCCCCCGCGCTGCACCACCGTCTGGCTATAGGTCTCCTTCTCGAGTTTGATTTTTTATTTAATATTTATCATAAAACTTAAATTATAAATATATAATGAATAACTTAAACAAATATATAGTTACCATAATGTATGCAGCGCGGTTGTCGATGTACTCCCCCGTCCCATGTGCTCGACGGTGAGTTCGCTCAAACACCGCCATCGGGGAGGGTCGCTGGACAATCCCGTCATCCGACACCGTCGTCTACATTTACAAAACAAATACATTAATTAGTACACATAGTAACAAATAAAATATATAATTAAAAGGTATACTTACCATACGGTTCGCGTGCACTGCAAATGCAACAGAGCCGCCGGTGTGACGCGCTGCTCCCCCCGATATGCGATGTCTAGCCGCATTCCGAGAAATCTCCTGCCATCGATCCGTCGACCATATTCCCATGAGCTGGTCCCATATATCCGGAGTAATCCAATCGGGGCCGTATCCCCGAGTCTCCGCGATGTTAGTGGTCCCAGCTCGTGCCATCGCCTGAGACCGAGCCTGCCCCAGCTGCTCGTTGTACCTCGCACGGGAAATAGCCTCCCAGGCAGCGTAAATGAATGGCCTCTGGTCCTCGGCCCATGTAAAGTGAGCCTGCAAAATAATAATATCAGTACCAATATTAATCATCAAGCATGTAAAAATAATAATAATACGTGCCTCAAACTCGCGCCATAACATGTCGACGTGCTCGCTAGGCACGTGAGACCACGTAGGCCATGCCCCGTGCATGTATCGTCGAATTGTAGAAGAAATGCTCCTTGACACTTCTTCTTGCTCGAACCTGCACAACAAAAATAAATTTTAATATTATATTATGATATAATGAATTTGTAATGATTCATAATTCATGATATATTACCGCTCCCCAATCACGCTAATAAATCTACGTGACTCTGTGGCTGGTGGAGGCTGCCACCTGTTCGGCCCGCGTGGCCGCCTGCGTCTAGATGTACTAGCATCAGCAGTATCATCGGCAGGAGGATCAACAACAGGAGAATCAGCAGCATGAGTAAGTGTTTGAGTCTCACCGATCGGAGACTCCGAAGCTCTCCTACGACGATAACCACGACCAGACATATCTGTCGAATAAACATATAATCAGATTATTGTATAAATAGTAGAGATATATTTAATAAAATATATACTTTACAATTATTCCTCATCATCTGAATAATAGTCTTCGAATTCTTACTCTTCTTCCTCTTCTTCCTCTTCTTCATCTCCAGCTTCCTCAATTTCATGATCGTCATCATCAGCATATTCAACTTTAATTGAATTGACGTTGTGTCTGCATCCTCGAGTATTGGAATAATACGATCTACAGCAGGAGGATCATCTTCTTGATAGAAACCATGTGTCATATCAGGTATCAGCTCATTTTCTCCTACTATCGGATCAATTTTTCCTCTACCTTTTGTCTTACAGACTACACGCCAATATGCTCTATCTTTATTTCGAGCCGGATACTTCGCGTAATATACTTGTTCGGCTTGTTATGCCAATATAAAAGGCTCATTTGCTGCCAATTTCGATTTGTAATTAACCTCAACAAGTTTGTATTTTGGATGAACTTTCATGCCTCTTTCTGTTGTATCGAACCAATGACATCTAAATAGGATCACTAATTTTAAGCCAAAGTAGTGCAACTCTATCACTTCTTCCACCAGTCCATAAAAATCTATATCACATTCAACATAGGTTGTCCCTTTCACACAGACCCCAGCATTCATCGTCTTCTTTGTAAATGCATATTCAACCGTGTGAAATTTATACCCATTAACAAAATATCCGCTATAGCACGACACAAGTCGCGATGGTCCACTAACAAATTCAAATATTCTTTCATCTATTTCAGCTCTGTGATCTTTGCTGTAAGTCTGAATCCAAGTAGGGAAATCACGATTCCGTAATCTCTCCCATTCTTGATCGTTGTGAATAGAGTATTTTTGCACCATCTCAATGTCAAATATTTCAATGAATTGTTCAATCTCTGGACAATTGAGTAATACATACAAGTGTGCCAAATGATACTCTTCATCGCTTAAGTGTCGAGATGGACGAGAACCAAAAGCACGACCAGAGTGACAAAATATATTTAAACGTCCATCTGAATGTCGAACACCCCCGTCGTCGTTACGTGGAAGACGATCAAATCTTGTCTGTACTGTCGATGCAAAGTAAAATGAGCACAATGTTGAAATTTCTTGGATGATATACGATTCAGATATTGATCCTTCAACAACTGCGGTGTTCTTTACTTTTTTCTTCAGACGATTCATGTATCTTTCAAATAAGTACATCCACCGATATTGAACGGGGCCACCAACTCGTGCCTCGTATGCCAAGTGTATCGGTAGATGCTCCATCGAGTCAAAAAATGCAGGAGGGAAAAACTGCTCCAACTTGCATATGATTTCAACAATATTATTTTCAAGTGTTGACATATCTTCGACTCGAAGGACATTTGCACAGATGTTTCTAAAAAACATACTTAATTCAGTCAACGGACCCCAAATATTATCAGGTAGAAGATCTCAAAATACGATCGGAAGTAATCTCTGCATGAATACATGACAATCATGGCTCTTCATCCCTGATATTTTGCAATCATCGACGTTCACACATCGAGATAAGTTTGAAGCATATCCATCGGGTAATCTGAGTTCTTTTACCCATTGACAAACATCTTTGATCTGTTGTTTATTTAACACATATAGGGCCTTCGGTTTCAGATATCGTCCGTTGACCTCTTGTAACTCCAACTCTGGTCTTTTACAAAGTATTTTCATATCATGTCGGGGTTTAACATTATCTTTAGTTTTTTCGGAAACATCCATCAAAGTGTTGAAAATATTATCAAACACATTTTTTTCAATGTGCATGACATCTAAATTATGTCGAATCAATAATGAACTCCAATAGGGCAATTCCTAAAAGATATTTTTTTTCACCCAGTTATGTGTTTGGCCAAAACCTGACACTCTTTCATTACGACCAAATACTATATCTGGAAGTGCTGAAACACGTGCTAACATTTGTTCACCAGACAACATCGGTGGTGGCCCATCTCTTTCGACTCTGCCCTTAGTAAATTTATTACGATTCCTTCGATACTGATGATTAACCGGTAGGAATCGACGATGACAATCAAAGAATGAGATTTTTCGTCCGTTCTGAAGACTGATTGATTTAGAGTGTTCCATACAATACAGACAAGAGAGTCGGCCGTGAGTGCTCCAACCAGACAACATGCCGTACGCTGGGAAATCATTGATTGTCCACAAGACCGCGGCCTTTAAATTGAAGTTTTGCTTCCGATGACAATCATAAGTGACAGCTCCCTCAGTCCACAATATTTTCAATTCATCTATCAAGGGTCTGAGAAATATGTCAATTTCTTTTCGCGGACCCTTAGGACCCGGAATAATCATCGAAAGATAAATAAATTCATCTTTCATGCACATTGACGGTGGCAAATTATAAACTGTCAGCAGTACTGGCCAAACTGAATAAGGAGTTGCAGAATGTCCAAACAGATTAAAACCATCTGTGCACAATCCCAATCTGATATTTCTAGTATCCTTAGCAAATGAAGGATAACATGTATCCAAATGTTTCCATGCTTCACTATCAGATGGATGAGTCATTACTGTATCATCACGACTTCTTGCATGCCAACTCATGTAGGGGGCTGTCTTTTCCGACATGAATAATCTTTGAAGCCTCGGTGTTAGTGGAAAATACCGAAGCACCTTAAACGGGATATTTTTCTGTCGGACCAATTTCTTCTCCTTGTAACGACGATGTTGACATACAGGGCATTTATCCAACTGCACATTTTCTTTATAATATAAAATGCAGTTATTTTGGCACGCGTGTATTTTTTCGTACCCAAGCCCCAATTTTCTCATTAGCTTTTTAGTCTTATAAAAAGTTGGCTCAAACTTGTTATCAGTAGGCAGCATTCCATTAATCAATCCAGCAATCCGATCATACGCAACTCCGCTGATATTACAATCGGCCTTCATGTTTAAGAGCTGTGTCATTGCTGAAAACCTAGTGTATTTAGGACAATTCTCATACAAAGGTTCATCGGCAGCTTTCAACATCTCGTAAAATTCTGCACCTTCTTTATTCGGTAATTCAATCTCTACCGCAGTTTGTACTTCTGTGATATCAACCGTTGTAGTATCTGGTGGGACTGATGTCTGAAGAACTGACCGATCAACATTATCATTCAGGTGGAATTGACCCCCAAGACTATCAAGTATCATAGTTCTATAGGGATTATATTGACTGGATGAAGAAGCACCAGCAGAGGAAGATTCACCATATGTCTGAACGACAGGATTGCTCGACGTCCCGACTTCGCGTGACTCCCCGTGACAAGTCCATAGAAAATATCTTGGTGCAAATCCTTTGGTATATAGATGCAGAGTGACAGTCTCCCGATCCAAAAATCGTCCATTCGAACAAATGCGGCACGGACATCGGATTTGATCACCGATGCTAACGAAATTCCAATTCGAATAGGCGAAATTTAGGAAGTACGTTACGCCTAATCGAAACTCATTCGTTAAAGCTCCACGATCAAGACGTCGGTACATCCAACTTCGATCAGCCGACATGATTCTGTCAATCAATGACAATTTCTTTGGTTAATGTCTTTAGGTGAGATTGTCCTATTCCATTCGGGATTTATGTTATTTATATTGCACTAAGTACTTATTTTAACCGCTAACTTCATTCTAAATTTCGGCAGCATCTCCCTACAGTTCTCCGAATACGCATATCATCTGGGCGCGTATCGGAGAACAAGAGAGATGTTGCCGAAATTTAGAATAATTAGTTAACAGTTAAAATAAGAACGTAACTGCAGTATAAATAACTATATTCCCAAATTGTCCAATCAGGGATAATTCAAGAATTGTATGTCGTATAAAAGATTATCTACTTTTTTTACACGAACATACAATCCCCGAACGGATCTAAGATTTTGCTAAATCATATCTGACTCGTCGATGCGTACGTGAAACATATCAACTCGTCGGATGGATGATTATTTTCTAAATGTTTCGAGACAGTTCGAGTCCATATTGGACAATTCCGACTCGAGTCCAAATTCGACGATTTCGGCAAGAGTCCGAAGTGGACGATTCCGGCGCGCGTCCGAAGTGGACAATTCCAAAATTAATCTAAACCCTAAAAATTAATCTAACAAATTAAACAATTAATCTAACAAATTAAACAATTAATCTAAATAATTAATTAACATATAAAAAAAAATTAAAAAATATAAATATGCAATTTCCGGCGCTGGAGTACAGTGTCCGGACAGAGTGTCCGGACAGAGTGTCCGGACAGAGTGTCCGGACAGAGTGTCCGGACACTGTAAAAGCTCCGGCGGCGGCCATCGGCCGACCGCCGCTGGCCGAAACCCTAAAAATAGGGTTTCGGTCGGATTTCCCGCCGGCCGCAACGGGGAGAGACAGTCGGACGACGATGATTACTTGAAATCGGCGGTCGAGGACGGACGGCAGCGTCGGCAGTGGCAGCGGCGGCGAGAGGCGGGAGGAGGAGGCGGCGGCGGCAACAGCGGGAGGAAGAATGGTCGGGTACGATCTGTGACCTATATAAACTTATCAGCAACGGCTCACTCGCCCGTTAGAAAGCCGTTGCTGATAAGTTATCATCAGCAACGACTAACTTGTTCGTTAGAAAGCCGTTGTTATTAATTAAAATCATCAGCAATGACTCGCGTGTCCGTTAGAAAGCCGTTGCAGATATAGCATATCTGCAACGGCTAGAGCGGCCGTAAGAATGCCGTTGCAAATAGCAACGGCTTGAGCGGCTGTTGCTGATAGCCGTTGCTGAAGACTCAATTTCTAGTAGTGATATAATTATAAAATAAAAATTATGAATTTGATTACATATTAAAGCATATAATGATTAAAATATAATCAAACATTATGATATAAATATAAATTTGTTTATTAATAGATCCAAAATAAAGATTAGTTTACAATAATCAAATTTAAATTGAACAATAATAATTTAGTTTAATATACTCAACAAAAATAGTGAAATATTTAATAAAGGCGTATACAATTTATAAAAATAAATAATATTAAGCATAGGCACTAAAATAATATAATGGAGAAATAAAAAAAATCATAGTTTAAGAAAATTATAACTTTTGATAAAGTTAAATAATGAAAGTAAAAAGAAAAGAGAAAGATTTTTTTTAAAAAATAAATAAATAAAGTGTCCAACTTCTTATGTATCACATGATTATATTATTAATATCACTACAATATCTTAAATAAAAGCAAAAGAGAAAGACTCAAACTAAATAAAAATTTTAATGAAAAATTGAATATCCAATTAATATAAAAGCATAATATTTTCTTCACATGTAGTAAATAGTAGAGAAATAAATATGTTATATCCACATTTCCTTCATATTTTATAAATTTTAGGGATTATTTTGAACTTATTATATTTGAGGGGCTTTATGTAAAAATATGCAACTTGTCATCTGTAAATACGAAACTCGTCTCATTGTCACGCTTACGTCTTTTTCGGATAAAATAAAAAATTTAGGAACAAAACAAAATCTTTAATGAAATTTTAGAAATTAAACTAAACTAAGTAAAAGTTAAATATTCAACTAATAATATAAACAAACGGTATTAGTATAATTCGAAGTATTTGATATTTCATAAAATGCATATATCGACTTGATGAAAAATTGAAAAAATATAAAATTTTAACCAAAATTTAAAAGTTAATAATAAATATGTATCAAAAGTTACTTTGAACTAATACCACCAAAAATAATAAAAAATAAGTTAAAGTTTTATTAGAAATTATAAGTAGTAAATAATTATAATAATAATAGTAATAATAAACTTAGAAAATAAATTTAAAGTAGTAACTAAAAAAAGAAATGAATGATATATAATATATAATGTGAAAAGTGTATATTTAAATAATATATTTTATATAAAGAAAAATGTATATTAAAAGGTGTGAAAAAAATTAGAACGTTGAAATCATGCATTTTTTTCTTATGAAAGTTTATAGAAATTTGAATCAATTTAAAAATTTGATCATATTAAAATTAAATCTAATTTGAGTAGACTTATAATACATATTATTGAACTTAAAATTTTATAATATATTAATTTATGATTTCGTTTAATTCAATGTTTTGGATATTTGTTGAAAAATGTATATATATATTTTTAAAAATATTCATAGAAAAAATAAGTTCAAAAATTAAATCAAATTTTGGAATATTTTTTCGAAAAATTGAATTTTTAAAATTTAATAAGTTGCATCAAATTATAATAGGTAGTAAATAAAAGATAATAATATTATTAAATATTTTCTAAAAATAATATAAAAAAGAAAAATTTGAAATAAAATTTTTGAATAAAAATGAAATTAGAACGAAAAATATATAAAAAAGAAAAAGGAAATAGCTAAAAACAAAATAATTTAAAAACAAAAAAAAATGAAAAAAAACATAAAAAAATGCAGTGCTTTTTCATTGATGTCGTACAAATGTCAAAAAAAAGAAGAGAAATTAACAGCAGCGCTGAGAGCTGCTCTCAGCGCTGTTTTTTTTAAAGGAAAAGTAAAGAAAAACGCAGGTTGCTGCCGTATCGACCACACCTAGTATCGACAACGGATCGAATACGATGCAGATACTGGATTATTCGTATTCTCACCGCACCCCATATTCATACATCCGTATCCGCACCATATCCGCTATGAATGTAAATATGGATATCCATATCTGCACAGCTTCAAATGCGGATATCCGCATCGCATTCGTATTTGCACCGTGTTTAATAAAAAAATATTTAATTAAAAAAAATCAATAAATTATCAATTCATTGATCCAAAATAAATATATAATATATTTCAAAATTCATCTTGACATGAAATTACCATAGAGCTATTATATATATTAATAACTTATATGGGCAAAATAATAATTCAGAGACACGGATAGGCGGTGCGAATACGGTGCAGATACGGTGTGGATCCACTGTCATATTCGAATTCACACCGTATCCGCACGGATATAAGTTTTCTAAATCTGTATCTGTATCCATATCCATTTTTACTTACGGATATGAATCAGATACGGTGCAGATGCGGTTTTTAGTTAGCGAATACGAATAAAATTGCTATCCCTAACCACACCCTCGTACTTCTAAAATTACTATACAGTAGATAGATTCCATATAGCATATAGCACATTTGGTTGCCATATTGGTACTTAGAGTAACACTATACTAAGGACCTCAAATTAATCATGAAGTTGTCTTTATTTTAGTGTCAGAGACTTTGAACAAAAATTTCTAACTCATTTTTCATGGATATATATCATCAGTAAAAACTTCTTTGTTGTACTTAGCCACAATGTTAATAGGTATTATAAAATTAAAGAGTCTAAAAGTAGTATCCATTGAGGGCACTTTAGCACACTAGAGAGCAACGAGAGGGTTGAACAATGTGTGAACCAAAAGTATGATTTCAAAAATCTAAGACTAGTAAAGTCTTCATTAATTTATCTTTGATTAACACTTAGCAAATCACAAAATATGAAGAGAGCACAACAATTAACAAGTGATTTCAAGCACAATAATAAACACAAAAGATAAATACTAACAAAGAGATTTATAGTGATTTAACAATCTTCGTACATCCACTACCTTGGCTCCATACACTATGGAGGATACATTAATAACTTATTTCTCAATCCAAATGATACCTCTACCTTTATTACAAGAAACACCTATTCTATGAAAACTCGTTGTGTTATCCACACGCTTCCAATTGTAAAATAACAAGAATACGATCAATAAACATGAAAAGAGAGAGAGAGAGAGAGAGAGTTATAGTAATTCAAACTCGTTGGTGAACTCCTTGCAATCCCCTAGTCATTTGAAGTCGTTTGATGATGACTCGATGAGATATGTAGAGATTCTCAAAGGATTTGAATTACAAAAGAAGTTGAGACAATGGACTCTCACTCTTAGGGCTCGAAGAAAATTTCCTAGAGTTCTAGACCTATTCTAGGGTCAATCTATAGGGGCATATTTGTTTAACAAGATATGACTAGTGGATATGATTTGTCAAATCCTATTTGTCATTTGCTACGAGCATAGGATATCATTTAAGTTAGATATGATCGGATCCAAATATAATTCTAATGAGATATACATATCCTCCCGAGGGGGGGTGGGAATTAAAATCTCAGAATTTTTTCTTCTTCTGTCATTTAAATCGAATATTTGCAATAAATAAATTATAATTCAATATTTAAGAATATTTTGTCGACTATTATTATTATCATTATGTTAAAATAATTATTTAATTTAATTTCATAATTTCAAAATAAAAATATGATAAAATCAAATTTTAAGTATTAAATTATTAATATCTGACTCCTCTATCCGGAGCCAACACAAACATAAGATTTTAAAATCTTATCTTTTTGATCTTCTTATCCGAGATTTTAGCAAACACTGGATATGATATAAGTTTATCCCACGTGATTCTTATCCTAGTTAATTCCAAGTGAATTCCTATCCGTTCGAAATCCTATCATACGAAACAAACGCGCCATAGGAGTATATAAAGGAAAATGGTTAGATTTGGCAAGCAAGACCAAAATGGTTATAATGGATACAAAAGTTGTTAGAGGTTTAGTTGATTGTTAATTGATTGAGCTATCTAAACCTTATCTGAAAGGCTACTATTCAATTCTAGAGTGCTTTGGTCAATCCTTTGACTGATTATCATACGATCGAGATTCGACCAGCCTTCAACTAAATAGGCTACTATTTTAAAATGTTAAATTTCATCATTTTGAGTTCATGGAAGATTTTGAAGTTCGAAAACATCATTAATAGACATCCAATGTTTACAATTGAGATACTAAACCCTAATTCTATCAAAACATACCAAGGCTCTGAGTCACTATCTTCTCATTTCATTTGACCTTCTTGATTCCAAATATGATCTTTGCATGAATGCGATTTTTTATCTTGCAAGAAAGACTAATAATATATATATTTATTATCATAAAAACTAAGAGCACACAAAAGGTCAAAGACCTCGGGCAAACATGGAGTTTGGTTCAATGCCCCTAACACAATATATTTATATATATATTAACCTCTATTCATATTACTTTGTTGGTCTTTTAGATTTCGTCGATTCATTTTTGCATGTTAGATAGAGCAAAGAGTATTAAGATGTTCTAAGTGAATGGGGACAACTACTAATGCTAGCTAGGACAAAATTACAAGATGATATTTCAAAAACATTACAATGTACTTGTCGTGTTGATCATTGTAGAAGATTTTCTTGGAATAGGTCGGATAGATAATGGAGAAATCTTTTGTCTATTGAGCTTCATCCTACCCATGTAGAAAGGATAAAGAGGACTTCATTTGCATAATTTTTGGATCCGCTAAATTTTCCTCTAGAAACATAATGTTGTATATTTTTCAACATTGGGAACAAAATAACAACTTCAAATTTAAAGATGTGTTTGTTGAATTTACTGATGATGTTGCCTTAGTGTTGGGGCTGCCAAAGAAGTGCAATACTCGTGCTTGTAATTATGGTTTAGCTAGAGATCTTGGTTGCGCGTTCGAGCGAGTTGGAGAGATCGTCAAATGTCACGGTCGGAGATAAGACTCACGCGCAAGTTAATTAAAGTTTAGTTGGGTTATTTCTGATCCTGCTTGGTTGAGTCGGGTCCCCGAGATATTTTGATACGGTTAAGTAGAACTTTGAGTTCGATTTGGGTGCGAACTTGAGATTATATACCTAGGCTTGAGAGAGAGGCTAGTTTTGGACTTGATGACACACATCCCTAGGAGGAGGTGCACGCACTTGGAGAGGGAGGAAGAGCATCCTCGACAGGCAATTCCTGCAGCGACGGACCTCATCAAACCTCATGATCAAAGGGGCATTCGTGGTCTGATCTTTCTGAAATTTGGTAATTGAGTAGTACACTTCATTTTATGGATTCTGATTAGTGGAGATTGTCTTTTGTGTTGGGGAATATGCGGTGCAACACATCAGAAATAATGAATAATATCTCAAAATCAAAATGCACAAAAACAACCACAAGAGCACACATGAATTTTTAACGTGAAAACCCCCTCAAGGTGACGGGTAAAAATCATGGGACCTAGTCCAGATCAACAATCAACTATAATGATAAATGATTATATAAAAGAGTTTCTAGCATCCCTAGAATCTCAAACAATCACTGCTCATCATCAATAAAGTAAAAACAACGCAATAACATACCACATAACCATCAAACAACAAGGAGATAATAAGGATTAAGGATAGAGATCACCAGGACAACTACTGTTCTTGAAATTGAACAAGGTTCTGGTTCTCCAAATAAAATTTTCACCGTGCAGATCAAAGAATAATGAGTCTTGAACAAGCTCACAAAATTTTGTCCCGATCGGACCACAGATGATTGAACGATCGTTGCGATAATGAAACTCGTCGTTGTAGAGAATACCCAAAGAAAAGTGCAATTGCTGTAGAAAAATCCCGGCATGTTGACCTCCAAACATGATCACCACCGTTCAGAATAAAGAACTCAATGTCATCTACCTCTCCAGCAAAAATAAGCTCAATCGGAGTTCGACTTATCATCCGATCGTTGAGAAAGATGAACTGGACAAGTTGGGACAATACTCTAAAAATGTCCTTTTTCTCTCTCGATGGTTCTCTTGAGGGTTCAAAATAAAGTGGCGGTTGCTGCCCTACTTTTGTGTGGCTATCAAAAACTTTTAGCATGAAATGACCAAACTAACCCCAATGGGTTCAAACATGAGTTTTATCACATAGGAGGAAATCCAAACCCAACAATTCTCCCCCTTCTCGACTATGTGGAGGAGTTTTCCAAACCGATAATCATCCAACATGCTTCAAACTTTCCCTTTGGTAGAGACTTCGTCATCATGTCTGAACCATTGTCATATGTGTGAATCTTTTCAAGTTGAAGCAACTTAGAGTACATAACATCACGTATCTAGTGATACCTCACATTAATATATATGTTTAGATCTACCATGGAAAGTATGATTCTTGCTCAAGTGAATGGAACTCTGACTATCACAACAAAGAACATAACTCTTTTGTGTAGAACCAAGTTCACTCATGAAGTTCTTCATCGAAAGCAACTCTTTGCAAGCCTCAGTACTTGCAATGAACTCAACCTCGGTGGTAGACAATGCAACAAACTTTCGCAGCTTGGATTGCCATGCCACAGATAATTTGAAGTGGACTTTCTAGAATCAATATCACCTACCATGTCTGAATATGTGTAGCCATAAAGAATAAGTTCACCAATTCCAAAACACAATTTCAAATTGGAAGTGCCCCGAAGATATCTCATAATCTATTTCACAGCATTCCAATGCTCTTTAACTAGATTAGAGAAAAATCGGCTAAGTGTCCCTATTGCATGAGCTATATCTGGCATAGTGCAAACTATTGCATACATCAAACTTCCCACTGCTGAAGCATAAGGAACGCACTGCATGTCTTCTTTCTCTTTATCACTAAAAGGAGTGAGTCTGACTAGTGCTAAGTCTAAAGTGAGTAGCAAGAGGTGTGTTTACCACTTTAGTTTTATC
The DNA here is from genome assembly GCA_034359265.1 of Canna indica. Classification (NCBI taxonomy): domain Eukaryota; kingdom Viridiplantae; phylum Streptophyta; class Magnoliopsida; order Zingiberales; family Cannaceae; genus Canna; species Canna indica. Next base: position 23,708,696 of record CP136892.1, read on the forward strand.
CATGTGAAATCTGTGAAGCACTTTCTCAATGTACATCTCCTGGGATAACCATAACTTTTTGGACTTTCTATTGTTGGCCCAAGGGTTCCCCTTTGGCTTCAATCTCTATTTTGATGATAACAAACATGTATTTAATATATGTGTGAAGTTTTGAGTTCATGTTGAGGTTACGATACGCACGCGAACTTCGCTCGGAGAATCGTAAAATCGACAAAAAGTGCCCGGATGTAGATTAAGTAGAACTCGTAAAATTATCAAATAGATTCTATGTAATATACCCCTAGGATCTCATCCCAAGCCTATTTGTAAAGTTATTCAAGTCAAAATATGGTAACGAAACCCATAAAAAAAGTGTGTAACAAAACAAATGAAGAAAATAGCCTCAACCTAGGTTCGGTCAACCAAACAAGGCAAAAAAATGGTAGTAGCCACTTCGGTCGACCGGGCGGTCGATCGAACAAGGCCAAAAATTGGCAGTGGCTAATTTGGTCGACCAGACAACAAAGGAATTAATCGCGATCAATTCGGTCGACCATCCGATCGACCGAACACGGCTGTAGAAGGGAAGAATGCTAGTGGTCGCTGGGCGATCGATCGGTCGGTTGATCGATGATCGAATGGCAAGCGACCGATCGGTGTCCAACGGGCAGAAAAATGCCCGTTGGAGTGCTGTTCCGAGTGAGGGGTTATAAATACCCCTCACCAACCTTAATTAAGGCTTCTTAACTATTCTTAAAAGCTTCCTAAGTGGGATTTGTGCCTTCAAAACCTGATTTGCTCGTGCTTGCTTCTCCGATCGACGATTTCTCTCAAGCACTCATCTTTCCTCCACTCCGATTTCGGTTCGACCTTAACATCTTGTGGAGTTGGAGGTATTGAAGGCTTAGAAAAGGGCTCTTAGTTGTGGTTTACTCTTTAGCTCTTTTCATTGTAATTTCACTTGTTACTTGAACTTGTTCTTCATTGATTAGCTTGCTAGGTGTGATACTGTAAACACTTAGGGTTTACTTTATAGAATTGTGTTTTGCCTAAGTGAATAGGTTTGAGGAGTTCTCAAATGGTTGTGAACCGAGTCCTCGATTGTATTCATAGGGAAACACTAAGTCTATAAATGAGTTGGTTAGAAATCCTTGGTGTGGAGTCAAGGTAGTGGAGTAGGCGGTTGGCCGAACCACTATAATCTCTTGTGTTTGCATTGCCTTGTGTGATTGCTTATAATTATGTTTCATACTTGCTAACGAACATCATTTAGTTGCACTTACTTTCGGTTGAAATTGGAATTGATTTAAAAGAAATTCAAGTAGAAGAAAAAAAGTCACCCAACACTATTCAACCCCCCCTTCTTGTGTGGATTTTCATTCCACAATTGGTATCAGAGCAAGGTCGTAGGATTAGATTTAACCATCTACCCTACAATTTAGAATGGCTAGTGAAATCCAACTAGCTCAAGGCTCTAATCATAATCCACCATTGTTTGATGGAAACAACTATGCCTATTAGAAGATACACATGAATGACTTCCTACAGTCACTAGGCATGAATGTATGGAGAATGATTCATGTAGAGTATAAGCAACCAACTAAGGATATGGATGAGTGGGATCAAGAAGAGATTAAACTCTTTAATACAAATACAAAGGCCGTCAATGCATTATATTGTGGCCTATCAATTAATGAGTTTAATAGAATTTTTACTTGTAAGTCTGCATGTGAACTTTGGGAAGTCTTAGAGACTACACATGAAAGTACTTCACAAGTTAAGGAATCTAAGATAAACCTACTCATCCATGATTATGAAATGTTCAAAATGATATCGCATGAATCTATTGATGCCATGTATGCTCAATTTCAAAATATTACAAATGGATTAGCTAACCTTGGTAGAGATATAAGGGTAGAGGAGAAGGTAAGGAAGCTCCTTCGTTCCCTTCCAAAAGCTTGGGAGCCCAAGGCATCGCAATCATGGAAGCAAAGGATATGAGCACCTTGAAGATCACCGAGCTCATTGGGTCTCTCATTACACATGAGACTCATATGAAGCAATACAAGGAGGAAGATGCCCCTAAAGGCAAGACCATTGCCTTAAAAGCATCACATCGAGGTGAAGAACTCTCATCATCCGAGGAAGAGACAGATGATTTTGAAGAAATGACAATGTTGGCAAGAAGATTCATGAGCTTCATGAGAGGAGGCATGAGAAAGGGAAGAGGAGTCTACACATGCTTCAATTGCAATAAAATCGGGCATCTAAGGAAGGATTGCCCACTTCTCAAGATGGCTTCCACCTCCTACCCTCACAAGAGACAAATACAAGAAGAAGAAGAAGAAGAAGACAATGATGGCTTCTTGGGATGAAAGCGAGTCTTCGTCAAGTGAAGAAGACTTTAAAAGTTAAAAGGCAAATCTTTGCCTCATGGCAAATGACAACGAGGAAAGATTTACATTTGGCGAGCTTTCATTTACGCAAGAAGAACTAGACAATGAATTTGATCAAATGCATGATGAATTTAATGCTATTAGGAAAAAGTTTAAAGAGCTTAAAAATGACAACAAATCTTTAGAGCTTGAAAATGATAACTTGCTACTTTCATTGTAATATCCCATATATTTAAATTTATTATTTTTCCTTTTATGTATATTTTCCAGCCTAGCGGACTAGTTCGTGGTCGAGCCGAGTTGACTCATGGTCCGGAGCGAGCTTGCGAGCTTGGGTAAGTAGAATATAAATTTATAAATCTATAAATTTATAGACTTGGGTAGTTAAGAGTATTTAATTTGGTGTTGTGTGCGCATAATTGCTAATTATGTTCATATGAGTATTTAATTAATTATTCATGATTTATTAGAATGAGATTAATTAAATTATTTAAGTCTATCGGGTTAGCGGGTTTTGGTTTTGGCTTAAGATGGATGTGGGTTGTTAATTAAGGGTTTAAGGGATTAGGGTTGAGGAGGGTGTATAAACCCCCCCCCCTCATGGCTTGTGGCTCCTATTTTGGAGCCACCTAAAAAGTTGAGAAAGGGAGCCAGCCGCCAAGCCAGGCCAAGCCGCCAGCCCCCTTTCCCTTTTCTCCTTAGAGTTGCAGCCACCCAGAGCCGAGTCGAGCCGCTAGATTCTTCTTCCTCTTTCTCTCTTCCTTCTTTCTCTTTGGAGCCGAGCCGAGAGGAGCCGAGCCGTGCCGAGCCGAGCCACCTGCTTCCTCTCCCTCTCTTCTTTGCCCTTTGAGCCATTTTTTTGGGTTGAGCCGTCGGCCTTTTGAAGCCGGATTCGAGGCCGTCGTCCGGGATTTCTTTCCTAATATTTTTCCAAATTAAGGTGAGTGGTTTACCCTCTCTCTTTGGGATTTAAATCGGATTTTTTGAAGCCGTTCATGACGGCTCGGTATTTATGCTTTGTTCTTGGATTTTCTTCTAGTTCTTGCCATGTTTTCTTGATGCGCAAATCATGATTTATTCTCCCAATTAGGTTTCTTGATTTGTGGATTGCATGCTTAGGATTAAATCTATGATTTTGGGTAGAAATCATGTGGTAGGATTAAGAACTTGATAATGACTAATTAAGGGTTCTCGAGAAGGGAATTCTTGAACTTAATGCTTGATTCTTGATTAAGAAATTCTTGTTATATATGCTAGTTTTTATTTAGTAAAAATTATGAGATTGTATGAATGATTGGCATGATGACTTGAATATATGATGTTAGAAATTTGGGGATTTAGTTTTGCAAAATTCGGATTTTATTCCTTGATGTGCTGGAAATTTCAGCTTTCTGAAATTTATATGTTGTTTGTTGAATCTGGGCTGATTTTTTATTTCTTTGTTATTATGTGATTAAATATCTGAACATAGTCGTGTAACCTATCGTTTCGACTGGAAAATATAGTTTGGAAACATAGGACATATTTTGGAGACTAGATTCGGATCAGACACAGTAGTTCTGGGCAGAACAGTAACCTAAAATAAAACTCAAACAAAACCCTAATTGAGATGATCTAAATTTTAATTCTATAATTAAAATTGGCTCTAAGGGTGAGCATAATCTGTTACGAACCAACTTACAAGGTATTCATGAATAAAACCACACGGGTTCATGACGTTACGGGTCTAACGGGTAGGGGTCGGGTTTGGAGTGTTGAGACCTTTCATAATGAGGACACCCCTAGAACACCGTAGGGGAATCTTGACTTGGGTCTTGATGCGCCATATATTTGGGAATGGCGAAGCAGCTCAATTAGGAGCCGGGGTTCGGGCTACGCCCGGGTGGTTGGACGCCAAAATTTCCAACCTGCAGGATAAGTTCAGAGGGCCTTTCTCGATTGTCCTTGTATGTGCGGTAGCCTTTAGGCATGGTAGGGATTCGACCCGATGCACCTCTTGATGGTGATGTTGCCTTTGGGCATGGTAGGGATTTGACCCGATGCACCTCTTGATGGTGATGTTGCCTTTGGGCATGGTAGGGCATCGACCTGATGCACCTCTTTGATGGTGATGTTGCCTTTGGGCATGGTAGGGCTTCGACTCGATGCATATTTTGTGGGTGATGTTGCCTTCAGGTATGGTAGGGCTTCTGTCTGATGCACCTCTTTGAGAGTTAGATGCCGTGGGAATGGGTGGCCTGTTGGCCTGGTAGCTAGTCACACCTTTGTGACATTGCCTCTGTAGAGATAGATATATTCTTGTTAGCTCTGTGATGTTGATTTGTGGGGGTTGGTAAAACTGCTCACTGAATTCTTTGAACTCACCCATTGTCGTTATTTTGTTTTGTTTTGTAGAGCCTGACCGGTGAGGTGGGCTGGAGCACTTGGCGCAGCTGGAGGGCAGAGGAGCCACATGATCTCATAGCATTCCTAGTTATGGGTTGTAGTCGAGTCTGTAGTAGGTTGTCATGCACTTTTGTTTTGGTATTTGGAGTTGTTGTCCCGTGGGGACATTCACATTTTACTCAGTTTTATTTATTAAATGAACTGTTGCTCTTCGATTTATTTCCGTACTTGAGATATGTATTTAAAACCTTGTTGTTTTGAAATGAAAATCTATTTTGGTTCTTTTATTATTAAAAGCTGTTATTTACTTTGTTATTTATGATGTTTGCATGTGCATGAGTTAGGTTGCAGGGTATAGGTACGTATACCCTGTCCGGTCACGTGACCCTGATTTTGGGGCGTGACATTCATGCAATGCATTAAGGAAAGAAGTAGATACCCTTAAGGAAGAAAAGCATGCCTTAGATGATGCTAAGAAAAACTTAGAAAACGAAAATGAAAAGTTGGAAATGAAAACAAGTTCTTAAGTGATAAAGTAGAGCACTTGAATGATAGTATGCTAAACTTAAAAAAGGAACTTTGCATGCTAAATGAAAAAATGACAACCTTACAAAATACCATGCCTAAGGTTGTACATGCTAGAAGATCATCAAACAATCATGCTTATGCACACTTCAATGCTTACACACATAGCCTACAAAAGTTTAATGGAAGTTGTTTTTCATGTGGTATTTTTGGCCATATGGCTAGAGATTATGCACTAAGAAGGAACCCTCATGCTAGATTCACTTGGGTTCCTAAGATGACTAACACTCAAGGACCTAAGAAGATTTGGGTACCTAAAATTATCTCTTCTCCTTTTGTTGATGGAGAAGCATCCTCAAGCAAGTAGAAGCACATGGATATTGGATAATGGTTGCTCAAATTAAGTACATGACGGGTGATTTCAATCTTTTCTCAACCCTATCAAGCAAGGATGATGGGCATGTGACATTTGGAGATAATGCCAAAGATAAGATTGTTGGCATTGGTGATATAGGTATACTCTCCTACCTATGCATTAAAAATATCTTACTAGTTGATGGGTTAAAACATAATTTGATTAACATATCTCAATTGTGTGACAATGGATATGTGGTCATTTTTGAAGCATCTAAATGCATCATTAGAAGTGCACCATCTAATGATATTGTGTTTATTGGAAATAGGCAGGAAAATGTTTAAACATTAGTTTTAAATGTTTTGCCTAGTCCCTATGTTAGAAGCTTGGTTACCATGGAAAATGATTCTTGGTTATGACATAGAAGGCTAGGACATGCTAGCATGAGCCTCATCCAAAAATTAAAAAAGGACTTAGTTAAAGGAATACCTAAGATAAAATTTGAAAAAGACAAACTTTGTGATGCATTTCAACATGGAAAACAAGTTAAGTCTTCATTTCATAGCATTAATCAAGTGAGTACATCTTGAACTCTTGAACTTGTGCACATGGATCTTTGTGGTCCTCGTGGTGTAGCTAGTATAGGTGGAAAATTATATTGCTATGTTTTGGTTGATGATTTCTCAAGATTAACATGAGTTTTCTTCTTAGTTAAGAAAAATGAAACTTTTGATTTTTTCAAAAAATTTGCTTGGAAAGTTACAAAAGAGAAGGGAACTTCAATTTTGAAAATTAGAAGTGATACTGGAGGATAATTTAAAAATAAAAAGTTTTCCGAATTTTGTGACGAATTGAATATTGAGCATACTCTCTCTTCCCCTAGAACCCCTCAACAAAATGGAGTAGTTGAGAGGAAGAATATAACCTTACAAGCGATGGCTAGGACCATGCCATGTGAAAATAATTTGCCCAAGTACTTCTGGGCCGAAGCCATAAATACCTCTTGTTATGTGCTTAATCATGTTTTATTAAGACGTAAAATCAAGAAAATACCTTTTGGGCTTTGGAATGATAAAATTTCAAGTGTGGGATATTTTCGTATTTTTGGATGTAAATGCTTTATCTCAAACACTAAGGAGCATCTAGGAAAATTTGATTCTAAATCCGATGAAGGTATTTTCCTAGGTTACTCCAATAGTTCTAAGGCATATAGACTCTATAATCGTAGAACTATGATTGTTGAAGAATCTATGCATGTTACATTTGATGAAACTATTTATTCTTCTAGAAATGTTAAGATTGTGAATGTAGGTGAGGAACTTGAGGAACTCACATTTCTTGACAAAGAGGTTGAGGATGAAAACAATGAGGAAACTCAATATGAAGAACCCTCATCCTCAACTCTACCTCAAGATGAAGAAGAAGAAGAAGAAGAAGCTTTACCTCCTCTCCCCAAAGGGTACCGGTTGATCAGAGATCATCCAATGGATCAAGCCATTGGAGAACCATCAACAGGAGTGGTAACGCGCTCTAAACTTAAGAACATATGTCAATATGTAGCATTCATATCTCAAGTAGAGCCAAAAAATATTAAGAAAGCAATAGAAGATGAATTTTGGGTAATAGCTATGTAAGAAGAACTTAATCAAATTGTTAGGTATTAAGTATGAGACTTAGTACCTAGACCTAGCGGACAAACCGTGATTGGGACTAAATGGGTATTTAGAAACAAGTTAGATGAAGGAGGTTTAGTCATTAGAAACAAAGCTAGGTTAGTGGCCCAAGGGTACAATCAAGAAGAAGGAATAGACTATAATGAAACTTATGCTCCTGTAGCTAGATTAGAGGCAATTCACATGCTTTTAGTTTATGCTAGTTTTAAAGGCTTTAAACTTTTTCAAATGGATGTTAAAAGTGCATTTTTAAATGGTTTTATTGATGAAGAAGTTTATGTTGAACAACCCCCTGGATTTGAAAGTTTTGAGTTTCCAAATCATGTTTTTAAACTTAAAAAAACTTTATATGGCTTAAAACAAGCCCCTAGGGCTTGGTATGAAAGGCTTTCCACATTTTTGATAGATCAAGGCTTTAGCATTGGAAAAACCGATGTTTCTCTTTTTATAAAACATAATGAAAATGATATTTTACTCGTGCAAATTTATGTTGATGATATAATATTTGGTGCTACTAATGAATTTCTTTGTGAGTGGTTTGCAAAGCGCATCCAAGAAGAGTTTGGAATGAATCAAGCAAACCAAGAAAGGAATCTTCATAAATCAAGCTAAATACACAATCAAAAGGTTTGGAATGAATGAAGCCAACATAGCTTCTACACCAATGAGCACATCAATTAAGCTTGACAAAGATGAAGATGGTGTCAAAGTAGATGAAAAATGATATCGAGGTATGATTGGTAATCTTCTCTATTTAACTGCAAGTAGACCCGGGATTATGTTTAGTGTTTGTGCATGTGCTAGGTTTTAATCTTGTCCTAGAATGTCTCACTTAAGTGTGGTTAAACGCATATTGAGATATTTGAAGGGTACGGTTGACTTAGGATTACGATATCCATGTAATGCATCTTTCTATTTAATTGGTTTTTTGGATGCCGATTTTGCCGGGTGTAAAGTAGATCGAAAAAGCACTAGTGAGTGTTGTCAATTCCTAGGGATGAGTCTTGTTTCTTGGTTTTCAAAGAAACAAAACTCGATTGCACTTTCAACTACTGAAGCGGAATACATCGCTACGGTTAGTTGTTGTGCACAAGTCATTTGGATGAAACAAACCCTTTTAGATTATGAACTTAAGTATTCATGTATACCTATACATTGTGATAACACTAATGCAATCAATTTAATAAAAAATCCAATTTTACACTCTAGGACCAAACACATTGATCTAAGACACCATTTTCTTATGGATAATGTAGCTAAAGAAAATATATTCATAGAATTTGTCTCCACCGACAAACAACTTATGAATATATTCACAAAACCCTTAAGTGAAGAAAGCTTTACAAACTTAAGAATACAATTAGGAATTTGTGCTTTTCCTAGTGGTTAAAAATATTCAAAATATACATGATTTTTGAAAAATTGTATTTCATGTGGTATCATCACACTTATGTATTGCCTTGTAATTGGGCTTTGCGACTTATCGATGTTTGCCTTCTATAGGCTTACATTGATAGGAAGGACTATAGTGGTATATGATACTCAATTTTATGATTTTCTTGGTTTTAATGATGAAACTCAGTAATAGTACATTAGCTCTTGCCCTTTTTAATTGATGTCAAAAGGGGGAGAAAAAATAAGGTCACATTTTTTTTATGATGCATATAGATAGGGGGAGTTACAAGCATAATATGCATATTGATAGGGGGAGCATATGTTAAGTTGCGAACTAAGATGCGCATGCCTTAACTCATACTCACAAATGATACTTAGAGTCTTCTTTTATATAAAAATTTTATGTTATGTTTGTCATCATCAAAAAAGGGGAGATTGTTGGCCCAAGGGTTCCCCTTTGGCTTCGATCTCTATTTTAATGATAACAAACATGTATTTAATATATGTGTGAAGTTTTGAGTTCAGATTGAGGTTACGATACGCACGCGAACTTCGCTCGGAGAATCGTAAAATTGTCAAAAAGGGCCCGGATGTAGATTAAGTAGAACTCGTAAAATTATCAAATAGATTCTATATAATATAGCCCTAGGATCTCATCGCAAGCCTATTTGTAAAGTTATTCAAGTCAAAACTTGATAACGAAACCCATAACAAAAATGTGTAACAAAACAAATATAGAAAACAACCTCAGCCTATGTTCGGTTGATCGATCGATCGATCGAACAAGGCTAAAAAATGATAGTTGCCACTTCGGTCGACCGGACGGTCGACCGAACAGGGCCAAAAATTGGCAGTGGCTAATTCGATCGACCGGACAATAGAGAAATTAATTGCGATCAATTCAGTCGACCATTAGGTCGACCGAACATGGCTGTAGAAGGGCAGAACGCCAACGATTGCTGGGCGATCGATCGGCGTCCAATGTGCAGAAAAATGGCCATTGGAGAGCTGTTCCGAGTGAGGGGTTATAAATACCCCTCACCAACCTTCATTTAGGCTTCTTAATTATTCTTAAAAGCTTCCTAAGTGAGATTTGTGCCTTCAAAACCTGATTTTCTCGCGCTTGCTTCTCCGATCGACGATTTCTCTCAAGCCCTCATCTTCCCTCCACTCGGGCTTCGATTCGACCTCAACATCTTGTGGAGTTGGAGGCATTGAAGGCTTAGAAAAGAGCTCATAGTTGTGGTTTACTCTTTAGCTCTTTTCATTGTAATTTTACTTGTTACTTGAACTTGTTATTCATTGATTAGCTTGCTAGGTGTGCTAGTGTAAACACTTAGTGTTTACTTTATAGAATTGTGTTTTGCCTAGGTGAATAGGTTTGAGGAGTTCTTAAAGGGTTTAGAACCGTGTCCTCGATTGTATTCAAAGGAAAACACAAAGTCTATGATCTATTGTGTATGCATTGCCTTGTGTGATTGCTTATAATTGTGTTTCATACTTGCTAACGAACATCATTTAGTTGCACTTACTTTCGATTGAAGTTGGAATTGATTTAAAAGAAATTCAAGTAGAAGAAAAAAGTCACCCAACACTATTCAACCCCCCTTCTAGTGTGGCTTTTCATTCAACATCTATCACGAATGATCTTCTTGCCAAGAATGTGTTTTGTTGGTCCTAAGTCTTTCATTACAAAAGACTTTCCGAGCTCTTGTTTCAAACTGTCAATTCTAGCAGAATTATGACCAACAATCAATATATCATCAACATAGAGCAATAAAATGATGAAATCAGTGTTTGAGAATTTTGGAATAAAAACACAGTGATCAGAAGTAGTTTTCTTATAACCCTGCTGGAACATAACAGACTCAAACTTCTTGTACCTGTAATACCCGGGGTTTCCTAATATAAATTTTTTTCTTGGTGCAGCCCACCGGATTGGGAACTAGCCGGGTTGAGTCGCAAAAATTGACGTGAATTGAAGGTATAATTCAATTTGCTTGACTCGTGAATTATGTTTTTATGATTTATGTGTTAGATCAATTCAAGTCGGGTTTGCTAGTCGAGTCGGGGCTAAATTTATGTGTTAGATCGATTCAAGTCTAGAGGGCATTTTTGTCAAAAAAAAAGAATTAAAATCCTCTCACCCCAAGCCGTTGTGCGGCTCAAAGCAAGAGAGAGATGCACGCAACACGAGGTGAAGAGGAGGGAAGAATCTTGTGGACGGCGCCGGTCTCATGTCACCGTCGGAGAAATCGGGATCGCCTTCATCTAGTCCATCTCCTTCATCTCATCAAGGTGAGTGGTTGGATTCATTGTTGTGGGGAGGTGAAGGGGCCGAACCCCTAAGTTGTGTGATTCGGGTTTTGATGCATGAATCTTGTCGATCGATCTCTTTTTTCTGGGAATTATATATCGAACTACCTAATCATGTGTGAATCGTTGTGTTTTGAAGATTTATTTTGTGGTTCTAGGGTTGGTCGAATAGGGGAAAAAGGGGGAAGGTCGTGCTGGAATTTTCCCAAATTTCCTCGAGTGGCTTAAATCATTAGATCACTTTTCCTTTTGATAAAGCTTTGTTTATTGACTTGCTAGGTAAAAATCATGATTGAAACTCCTCCCTTCTCACCCTTTAAGGTTCGGCTGAGCAGGGTAAACCTTTCTCAACGCTCGGCCGAGCATGGGGAAGGAAGAGAGTGATCCTACAATAGGCTTAATTAGGCTAGATTCTTGTTTATAGCATGAAATGTAAACCATTAAACTTGACAAAAAATTTCATTGTTAGGATAGGAAATTAAATTCTCAGTTTTCACATATGTAGCAAAATTTATGAGGTAGAAAATGCTCTTAAGTTTCCTTATTGAATTGTTGATGCTATTGAAATTCTATTTTGTCAGAACAATTATTTCCATGCTAGTTCAATATGAACCTTGTTGAATTTTTTTATATGAAAAGTTCAATTATGTTACTATTTGCATCGTCTAAATTATTTGTGGTAGTAGTTGTATGATTTACCGATTCCACTTAAGGAAATTATAAGTATTGTGTATAGAGACACTTGTGTGTGCATAGACTAGCTGTCACATGTAGGGAACAGACGACAGGCATTAGTGCTCGGTTAATGGAACCCTGAGGGAGGGGTCGGATATGGGCGATGCCCGGAAGGCTAAATGGAAATATTTAGAGAAATCATGATTGTGTATTGTGATTGAGATGGTCTACTGAGGAGTATTAATAGTCGAACAACTACTACTCGACTCAGCTGTGATTAGGGTCTTGAGATTACACCAGCGGGCCCGCTAGGTGTTAGACCTGAGTGGCGAAGGGTCTTGAGATTTCGTAAGTGAGCCACGCTGACGGTAGACTCGAGTTGGGTGGGACTAGTATCCCTAACCCGGAGGGTTCCTGAGACTGGTTGACCATCCTAGTCGACGGACCCAGTGATTTGATTGTTTTAAATAATATATGCATCATTGGTGTTATTGTGGAGGCTGGTCTGGCCTGGTTCTATAGAGAGGGGAAGTCCGACATGGCTGAACCTCCTACATCGATTTAGGCCCATAGTGGCCGAGTGATACTGAGTTTGGTAAGGGCCGAATAGGCCGATTTACTTACTTATATGACATGGCAAACTGGTTGGTTATCATGGTGTGATCAGCCTAAATTTCTTATTTGTATCATACCGTTATATATGTTACCTTGCCGAGGATTTAAGTGGAGGTTCGGAAGAACCGTTCACTGAGTTCCTCGTGAACTCCTGGTTTTATTTGTTGTTGTTTTGCAAAGCCCGACTAGTGAGGTACGGCTTGGTGGCATGGTGCGACTGGAGGGCAGGCATTGGCGTAGATCTCATAGGAAGCAGTTGTGTAGTCGTAGTCGTGTCGATTTGGGTTATTAGACATCGACTGAGTAGTTTTGTTTTCGAAAAATTTCTAGTTATTTTAGACTTTGAAACTCGAGTTGTTTCCTTCGAAATTGAAACTTGTTAAAGCTGTTTTGATTTTAAATAAGGATTTGCGCCGCTGTTCTTTTATTCATGTTGCTGTGATGTATAGTGTTTTCTTGTTTATTATTGCGTAGTGCATGTGGTAGGCTTCGGGGTATCGACACATACTCTGGCCGGTCACGCGACCCTGAGTTGGGCTTGACAAAGTTAGTATCAGAGCTTTTGGTTAGGTTTTGACTACAACTAGGAATTGGGTACCGTATGAGGCATATACTAGCATGTTGACATACGGTATAGTTATGCTACGAGATCAGGCGGCCACGACTGCACCTCAGCGCACCATGAGGTTAGTAATTTAAATTTCAGTTATAATTTGATCGTATTAATGGTAAAAAATGTTGGCTTTAGGTTTTCAACCTTAGCCTTAATCTCGATCTTGATAGTTTTGATAATAACAAACATGGAACTAATGATTTGTTGATATTCTTAATGATTTCATTAAGAATATCTTTCAGGTTCCATATCGACTAGCGTTCGATGTCCTCGATCGGATAAATCGGAGAAATCGCAAAATCGGAAGGACATTGATCGTCGCGCTCGGGTTCGTCGTAGAAGTTTCTCAAAGATCGACGAGTGCACCAAAGTCACTTGGACGAGTCCAAAGATCAAGTCAAAATCTCTCCAAGATGATGCTCATTGAAAGTCGGAACCCAAAAACAAAGCGCGAAAGAAATAACATTCAGCTTAGGTTCGGTCGACCGACCGAAGGTAAAAAAGGTAGCAGAGCTACTTTGGTCGATCGAGCGGTCGACCGATGGAAGCTCAAAATGGGTAGTAGCTCAGGCGGTCGACCCGTCGGTCGACCGACCTGCTGATTCCCGCGATGCAAGATCGCGTCGGTCGATCGATGGGTTGACCGAATGGCGAAAGAAATTGGCCGAGGCTGGCGGTCGACCGACCTGCATATGAGCCATGACGCAATACTGCGTCGGTCGACCGAAGATCGCGGATCAATTGATTTGTGTCTGGCGGTCGACCGACCACAGGGAAATTTGCAGCGGTCGAATGATCGATCGACCGATGCTTCGACCGGCACTTCGACCGCCTGTCTGTAACAGATAGTTTTCTATCCGTTGAACAGCCATTTCTTCCGTAGAGTATAAATATAGCCTCTACATCTTCATTTAACCCTCTCCTTCAATCTCACAGAAATTATTGAGCTATCTAAGAGAGATCAAACCCTTCCAAGGATTGATCAAGTGCGCTCCGTACTTCCGCGAGTTCCCGCACACTTTGCTCCTCAACTCAGAATTTCACTCGAGCTCCACCACTCTGCGAGTTGGAGGTTTCAAAGGCTTGGAAAAGAGTAGATAATAGTAAAAGTTCTTTTCCCTTGTAATTTTAACTATTTTTGGATTTGTGTGTGAAGACCAAGGGTGTTTGGTCTTGTGTGTGAGAAGTGGTATCCTTGGTGAAAAGGAGTAAAGTCACTTGTGTAAACTGAGTGTTTACTAGGATTAGTTTTGTTGTCCCTTAGGGTTGAGGTGGGAAAAGTGCTCTCGACAAGAAGGCGGAGACTTCCGGGTGTGGAAGTACCTTAGGTCGAGAGTGAGACTTTCCGGTGCAAAGTCCTCTGTGTAAGGGAAACATAAATTAATCTAGTAAAACTAGTTTGGAAATCCTAAGCGGGGTGCTTAGGTAGTGGAGTAGGCATTGGGGCCGAACCACTATAAATTATGTGTTTGCATTGCTTTTAATTGCTTGTTTTATTCGCTTGATTATTAATCGCTTCCGCATTCAATCACACAATTGCATCTTGCCTAATCGAATTAAAGAAACGTTTAAAATTGGGATTTAGGCTAATCAATTTAGTAAACATACTATTCACCCCCCCTCTAGTGTCGAATTAATGAGATCTCATTTATTAGGGTCGCTGCATCTCAAGGAAGATGGCTGAAATGAGATCTCCAGCAATGAGATTGGTGGCACTGGTTGCTGCCGGAGACTTCTTCCTATGATGGCAACCTGGTGTGAGCTCATTAAAATCAAAGAGAGCACACAATCTTCTTGTAAAGAAAATAACAAAACACACTACATGACTCCTTCAAAGCAACAACTCTAGTCAAAACATGTCAAAGGAAATAATAAAGAAGAGATAAGGATAAATGTAAACACAACTTCTCCTACACTTGCGAGGTAGTTAAGGATAAGAATTTCTAGTGACAGTTAACTCCATTAGTAAGCAATTAAATTAATGGCATTTGTTCAATAGTAGCTTGACAGTTAATGATAGTTAACTCCATTAGTAAGCAATTAAATTAATCTAGAGATAAGACACTAAGAATCATAAATGACAATGAAGGTTGAGATCATAAAGTGTTGATAGTAATCATAAAATCCAAATTAATGGCTATTAATATATATAGACCCCACTGCCTCAAAATAGATGGCAATGAATAAGGTATTTTATTCAAGTCTATAGTCTCCAGTTGATGGCAATAGATGGCCAGACACCCACTGTTCTGACATGAGGTAGCTTGATACATATTCAAGTCTATAGTCTCCAGTTGCATAGGAATTTAACAAGTTATAAGGTATTTTATCATAATTTGGATGGCACTATATGTTTATACATCTTTAATTATTTATATATGCTTCATTTATTTTATTAAGTAATGGTGAATACACGAAGTCGAGGTCGAGGTCGAGGACGAGGACGAGGGCGTCCTCCTTTGAGTCAATACCCTTCTACCACTTCTATACATTCATCATCTGAAGATACACCTGTACCACCTGTGATCATTTCTTCTGCACCCATGATACTTGAACCTGTACCTGTGATTGACTCTTTAGCACCCACGATACCTATATCTGTACCTGTACCTGTTACTGTTCCCATAGAAACACCTAATATTCCTAGTATTCCTACACCGTCGACATCGGCAGCATCGTTACCCTCACAACCTTCAGTAAATTTGCCTTTGACGTCATCAGTTCCTATTATACCATCTACGTCTATACATGACACATCTATTCCTACACAAAGTGATGGTACTTCACATCAAAGTCGAGGAAGAGGACCAAATCAGCCTTCACAGCCGCCAGAGACACCAGATGATGGACACCTACTAATTATTGATAAGAAAAGGTATATAAGTCGTCAGATATTCAAACACCATCATTTGTAAATACAAGATATTTATTAACATCATTTATAATGTGTTTATTTGTTAACATTCTTTTTTGTAGCTTCCCCGAGACAGAAGTAGTACGAGATATTTCATCAATAATTAAGGCAAATTTCACGGGTGCATGGCCATGTTGGTCTCAAGTGCCATCACATGTGAATGAATTCATTTGGGACAAATTTAAGGTATTTTCCTATAAAGCAAGTCAAATTTCTTGAATGTAAGTCACAAATTTCATTGATGTCCTCAACCTAAAATTTTAATATACAGTTATTTCAGGAAGAGTTGAATGAATGATGGAATAATTCACTTATAAAGATTTCGATTGAAAATGAATTTCTTTTTAGAAGATAGATGCTCGTTGATGTACATTATTATTGATGAATGTTGTACAATCTATTTTTTGATACTTGGAACAAAAGAGCAAATAGTATTGACCAACATCATTTGCAAAGGCATGAGCTTCGGCTAATTTCCATATCCAGTTTGTTGTTGCATCATGCCCATGAGTATTGACCATTTTATTACTTTCATACAAATTGTTTACATGAGAATCCACATCTACATGGACAAAACTACTACTATTTATTACATGAGGACTACTGCTTACTACACTATTTATTATAGGTAACACAGCCTATTCATTCAAAGAACTACTACTACTTGGTTTGAACAAATGAATAAAACTTTCTTCCCTTCCTTTCTTCTGCTCCAGAGCAGACCTTGCTAGGTTGTGCGCATCACTGTTCATTTCCCTCTTTATATGAAACCAACCCTTGACACTGATAGGAATGACTTGATAAGCTCCAGCTTGTGGATATCAGTATCAGGATATTGAATAGGAAGAAGCTCCAGGTTATCCTGATTTTGATATCAGTATCATGACTGATATAGGAATTACTAGCTATCTAAATTCTAAGAAAATAAAGTAACTAGGGAATAACAAGTATGTGGCCTGTTCTAATACCATTAACATCTATTTGGCCTGCTCATAATTAACAAGTATGCTGCCCCTAAGCTGTTCTAATACCATAGCCTAGCTTATCAAGTTGCACTACAACGATCTAAACTCTAAACTCTAAAGACCACATCTAGAACGATCTTAAATAAAGTTCCACTAGCTTATCAAGAAGGAAGGAAGAAGCTCATGTGGATATCAGTATCAGGATACTGAATAGGAAGAAGCTCCAGCTTATCCTGATACTGATATTGACTGATATAGGAATGACTAGCTGTCCAAATTCTAAGAAAATAAAGTAACTAGGGAATAGCAAGTATGTGGCATGTTCTAATACCATTAACATCTATTTGGCCTGCTCATAACAAGTATGCTGCCCCTAAGCTGTTCTAATACCATAGCCTAGCTTATCAAGTTGCACTACAACGATCTAAACTCTAAACTCTAAAGACCACATCTAGAACGATCTTAAATAAAGTTGCACTAGCTTATCAAGAAGGAAGGAAGAAGCTCATGTGGATATTAGTATCAGGATACTGAATAGGAAGAAGCTCCGGCTTATCCTGATACTGATATTGACTGATATAGGAATGACTAGCTTATCCTGATATTGACTGATATAGGAATGACCAGCTTATCCTGATACTGATATTGACTGATACTTATCTAGATGTTTTCTCTTTGGCACAAAGTCATTAGACCAAGAAATAATGTTCTGCTGCCCATAAGCTATTCTAATACAATAGCCTGTTCTAATACCTTTGTTTATTATAAACAATCTATTGTTATCCATTGCTTGCACAAGGAATTAAAAGAGAACCATCACCTCTCATGAGAGAACAACAACAATAGAGAAAAAAAGTATTTGATAGGAATCATTATGTTGATGATTTCCTCCTGAAGTCATTTATATCTATAGTTATTACTGCTTATCCACGGCATGTCCAACCCAGCACTTGAATTTATAGCCTTATGGGTCACTGCTCCACATGACTTACTGAAGAGAGAAACAAGTACCACAATTAGATATTTTTGCTCTCTTCTTTTTTATTTCCAAGAAGATTTATATGAAAATGAATCCATGCTATTTAGTGAAGTTGAATTTTTGAAAATGAAACTTGATTTTTCACTTCGCTACTTAGTTTAATAGCTTGCATGTAGATTTGATTTCATGTTCTATTTATAAAGTATACTTGCAAGTTATAAGTTTTCAGGAAGGCTAATTAGGAAGAAAAGAATTAGTTTGGCTAAATTATCATGAATAGGGTATAACTTAATTTGATAAATTCAAAATCTTAGTGTTATACCTCAATATTTAAGCTTAAATTATGTCTCTATACTCATGATTAGAATTGCATGTTAAATCCTTGATTTCTCATGAGTAGGTAGGATTTTAGCACTTAGGAAAATTTCATTGAATGAAATTTGCTCTAGGTTGACACTCACCATTAGAGACATTCTTTTAAGTCCAAACTAGTTAAGCATACCTAGAGATCTTATTTCTCAAATGTTTCACATGCTAAGATCTTCTTAGATTCATTTTGATATCATGGTATACTCATTTAAAATGAATATTTACTATCTAGCATAGGTTGATTTTTTTTTAAATGAAACTTTGCATTGAACCTTGCTATGTAGTAAGTTAGCTTGCTAAGTTGACATATTATTTCATTATGCTAATGAAGTCTACTTGCAAGTTAAGAATTGGAAATCTATGCTATCTAAAATAAAATGGAAAAGGATATGAAAAATTGGGCAAATTTCAAAGAAATAAGGTATGATTTATTTTGCAAAATCTTTGAAAAATACTTGAATATTTATGCTTTAATAAATTTCAAAGAAATAAGGTATGATTTTATTTTGCAAAAATATTTGAAAAATACTTGAATATTTATGCTTTAATGATGTCTCTATATGCTCATGATTGATTATGCATGATAAATATTTGATTTTTTATGAGTAAGAAAAATTTGAATAACTTAGCTCATTTCATGATATCATGATATCTATGAAATTGAACTAGGTTAAAATTCTTCTTTAGAGACTTCATTTTAAGTTAAAAATTGGATAAATATGTTTAGGTGTGTTAATGATTAGTTGTCATGTACTCAAGATTAAAAATTCATGTATAGATAAAGAAAGTAAAAACTAATTCACCTTAGGGGACTTAAGCTTGAAAAGCTTGGCCCAAGTCAACAAACCACAATTGGTATGAATTGACTTGGTCATTTGATTTTAAGTCCAAAACTTCATAAACATGTTTAGGAATAGGTATGCCATGTTTCCATGCTCTTAGAGTGAAAATTCTTATGGATATGGATAAAATGACATAGAGGTCAATTCATGCTTATCTCTCTTGAAACTAGTTGACCCAAGTCAACAAGTTGACTTAAAGGTCTCATTTATGATCCATATTTGAAAAACATGTTTAGATTTACTCATGTTAAGTATCCACATGTTTAAATTTGAAAAATCATGAGTAAATGTTAAGATTGAAACTTAGCAAGTTTCATAAAAACTAGTTTAGTTTTGAATGAAACCATGCTAGGTTGTTATCTTGACTTAAGAATATAATTTTCATCTCAAACTTGACATACACTCTTCACATGACCATTATGTGGTGTCATGAAAGTTTGAATGAAAACTAAGCACTCTTTGAAAATAACTGAAATTTTTTGGAATTGTCATTTGTTCAACAATTGGTATCACCAATTTCAGTTATTTCTAGGAAAATCAAGAAAAGTCATTTTCAAATGATTCTTGAAACTACACAATCATTGAAAAATCTAGTTTCTTAAGTAAAAATTTCAAAACATTTCATCAAGAATCTAGTTTAATATGAATTTTTGAAGTTGGATTTTCAAAACACAAAGTATCATTATTTAAAACACTAATCTTTCCTATTCTTTGATTTTTCTTCAAAAAAAAACTTCAAATAAAAACTCATGTATACCATTTGGATTCTATTTCTAATATCATTCACACCATTGATTGAGTAAAATCATTCCTTGGAATGATTTTAAATTTCTGAATGATAGCTAGAAATTACATTTGGTATGTTTTCATTAAAATCAATATAGGATGAAAAATGAACTTAGAAAATTTATTTTGAGTTCAAACTTGATACATGCATTTCAAATGACTATTCAATAATTGGTATCAAAATTTTCATCCAACAATTGGTATAATTTTTTTAAAAATAGGAATCTGATTTTGAATGGATTTAAAATTTTGATTTTTGAAAACTTAAGGTATAAGTTGACTTAAGTCAACAAAGTACCTTTAAAATCTCATCTTAAGCCCAAACTTAATTCATAAACTTACACTATCTCATGTTTGATGTCTAGATGCCTAAGTTTGAGAAAACATGAGTAGATAGCAAAACTTGAGACTTAGCATTTTCATAGTTTTCATGCTTATTTCAAATGAAAACATGCTAAGTTCAAATTTAAATCAAATGACATTTGTTTCACTTCAAACTTGATATACTTGATTTAAATGTCTATATCTTGATATTTTGAAAGTTTGAATGAAATATAAAAATGTCATGAAAAAGATAAATTACAACATTGGTATCAAACTTGAGTGCATACATGATTTAGGCTTGAATTGTATCTACCACTCCTTGATATCATATATGATTTAAGTTGGTATCATGTTAAATACTTGCTTTCCATCTCTTGAGTTGAGATTTTCATGTTTCATGAAAAATAGTATTTAAAGTCTCAACTTCATGAAAAAGATATTTGTGTTTCCATCCCTTTGATTAGATAGATCTCTCTTGCGCTTTTTGATTGATGTCAAAAGGGGGAGAAGAGTATAAGAAAAATGGGAAGAATAATATAAGAAAATATAGGAGAAAACTATAGGTAAAGGGGAGGAAACTATAGGAAATCCATGCATATAGATAGGGGAAGTTCTATTCCATAAATATGCATGTTGATAGGGGGAGAAATCCCTTAGTTGATATCCTTATACTTTAATGCTATATTTTCTTAAGGATGTTTATCATCATTAAAAAGGGAGAGATTATTGGCTTGAGGTTTTCAACCTTAGCCTTAATCTCGATCTTGATAGTTTTGATGATAACAAACATGGAACTAATGATTTCATTAAGAATATCTTTCAGGTTCCATATCGGCTAGCGTTCGATGTCCTCGATCGGATAAATCGGAGAAATCGTGAAATCGAAAGGACATTGATCATCGCGCTCGGGTTCTTCGCAGAAGTTTCTCGAAGATCAACAAGTGCACCAAAGTCGCTTGGACGAGTCCAAAGATCAAGTCAAAATCTCTCCAAGATGATGTTCGTTGAAAGCCGAAACCCAGAAATGAAGCGCGGAAGAAATAGGCCGAAGAAATAACATTGAGCCTAGCTTCGATCGACCGGTTGGTCGACCGACCTGAGGTAAAAAGGGTAGCAGAGCTACTTCGATCGACCGATGGAAGCCCAAAACGGACAGTAGCTTGGGCGGTCGACCCGTCGATCGACCGACCTGTTGATTCCCGTGATGCAAGATCGTGTCGATCGACCGATGGGTCGACCGAATGGCGAAAGAAACTGGCCGAGGCTGGCGATCGACTAATTAGTCGACCGACCTGCATATGAGCTGTGATGCAATACCGCATCGGTCGACTGGCGGCTCGATTGAAGATCGCGGATCAATTGATTTGTGTCTGGCGGTTGACCCGTCGGTCAACCGACCACAGGGAAATTTGCAGCGGTCGTATGACCGGTCGACCGGTGGTCTGTAACGGATAGTTTTATATCTGTTGAACAGTCATTTCTTCCGTAGAGTATAAATATAGCCTCTACATCTTCATTTAACCGTCTCCTTCAATCTCACAGGAATTATTGAGCCATCCAAGAGAGATCAAAGCCTTCCAAATATTGATCAAGCGTGCTTCGCTACTTCCGCGAGTTCGCGCACACTCTACTCCTCAACTCTGAATTTGACTCGAGCTCCACCGCTCTGCGAGTTGGAGGTTCCAAAGGTTTGGAAAAGAGTAGATAATATTATTTTACTTCAAGCTCTTTTCCCTTGTATTTTTAACTGTTTTTGGATTTGTGTGTGAAGACCAAGGGTGTTTGGTCTTGTGTGCGAGAAGTGGTATCCTTGGTGAAAAAGAGTAAAGCCACTTGTGTAAACTGAGTGTTTACTAGGATTAGTTTAGTTGTCCCTTAGGGTTGAGGTGGGAAAAGTTCTCTCGACAAGAAGGCGGAGACTTCCGGGTGTAGAAGTACCTTAGGTCAAGAGTGAGACTTTTCGGTGCAAAGTCCTCTGTGTAAAGAAAACATAAATTAATATAGTAAAACTAGTTTGGAAATCCTAAGCGGGGTGCTTAGGTAGTGGAGTAGGCATTGGGGCCGAACCACTATAAATTCTGTGTTTGCATTGCTTTTAATTGCTTGTTTTATTCGCTTGATTATTAATCGCTTCCGCATTCAATCGCACTATTGCATCTTGCCTAATCGAATTAAAGAAACATTTAAAATTGGGATTTAGGCTAATCAATTTAGTAAACACACTATTCACCGCCCTCTAGTGTCGCCATTTCGTCAATAAAATATTTTCTTTATCCTAGTGTGATGGAGACTCACAATGCTGCGTTGAGCGGTAGTTGTAGTAATTCCACCAAACGCCAGGGCCGAGGCTGGGGACGAGGCCGAGGTCGGGGCCAGGGGCGGGGAAGAGAATAGTCAGAAGAGGGGGTACATGACCCCATAGTTGCTTAGCTACAGACTCAGGTAGCTCAGTTGACAGAGGCGCTCCGCAAGGAGCAAGAGTTGAGGCAGCAGCAGTAGCAACAGCAGTAGCAGCCGCAACCGGTACCAGTGGTACCCGTAGTGCCAGAAGTGACTGAGCTAGTAGCGCAGGTGGTCAGAGTCCCAGGGGCGCCCACCTACGCAGACTTTGTTAAGTTGAGGCCGGTAGTGTTCACTGGGACAATAGGCAGGTAGAGGTCACCGATTTTCTGGGTGACTGCTATGAGCTGTGGAGCTTGGGTGCTCATCCAAGTCAGTGGCTCGCATGGTAAGCTTATAGCTCAAGAGATCGGCAAAGAACTAGCTACACACGTGGAGGGACCACATGACAACAGATGCACAACCCCCTACGTGGAAAGAGTTTAGGGCGGCCGTAGTGGAGCAGTACTTACCACTGAGTGTTCGCGATAAGTAGGCAAGTGAGTTTGAGATGCTACGTCAGATGGGTGGTATGACCGTGTCAAACTACAAGATGGAGTTCACCAGGCTCTCTAAGTACCACCCAACCCTAGTGGCTACTGAGACCGCCAGGGTCAAGAGGTTCATCATGGGGTTGAGATCCCAGATTAGCAGGCTCATCCATTATAGTGAGGACACCACATTTGCTTGGGTAGTGGATGAGGCACTCAGGAAGGAAGCATTGGTGTCGTTCGAGAAATTTGACGAACCCGCAAGGAAGAAGTACCGACCTCAAGGGGCAAGGGGCCGACCTTAGCACTCTGAGGGGACTGTTGCCGCTGCAAACCACCAGTCGAGCCGGGGACACAATAGTAGCTAGGGTCGAGGAGGCCCAGGGTGAGGGGCAATGCGATAGGTAGAGTTCGAGGATGCCACTCAAAAGTCAGAAATGCCACAGTGTGGTCGTTGTAACAGAAAGCACTAGGGGACTTGCTATGGCTGCACGGATGCATGTTTCAGATGTGGGTAGGTTGGACATTTTAGGAAAGATTGTATGGATAGAGGTGGCCACAGAACTAAGAAGTCGAAAGGAAAATCACCAATGTCAGTTGGATTAATAGCTCAAAAGTGTCCGATGCAGAGCAGGGGGCCGCAGGCTAGTCACTCTGAGAGACTGTTTGCCCGAGCTTACGCCATGAACCGTGATGGAGCAGAGGCATCTAAGGCAGTGGTGATAGGTACTATTTTATTCAGTTCATCTACAGCTTATGTATTGTTCGATCCGGGTGCCACACACTCATTTGTATCTACTAAGTTTGCTGCTAAGTTACCTATAGTACCTTCTTTGCTTGATGTACCGTATGTGGTGTCAATGCCTATAGGCGATACAATAATAGTTGGAATAATTTTCTGCGACTGCGAGGTGCTCATATGCGGTTATGCATTGAGAGCAGAGTTGACACTTCTACCAATGCTTCAACTAGATGTCATACTTGGCATGGATTGGCTGGCAGATCACTTTGCGTCAATAGATTATAGGGCTAAGACTGTTATTTTCAGTAAGCCTAGATTGTCATAGTTCATCTTCGAAGGAGATGGAAGAGGTGAGCCTATGAGAGTCATTTCAACCCTGAAGGCTCATAAGTTACTTGTGGGCGGCTGTAAGTCTTTCTTGGCCTTCGTATCAGTGGCCGAGGAGGATAGAGACACAGCGGGGAACGTCGAAGGAACACCAATGGTTTTTGAGTTCCCTCGATGTCTTTCCCGAAGAGCTACCCGATCTACCGCCAAGAATGAAAATAGAATTCTGCATTGATTTGCAACCCGAGGTGAAGCCGATCTCCATCCCACCCTATAGGATGACACCGGCCGAACCTAGGATTGCAACTCCTTTGACTCAGTTGACTCAGAAAGAGGTCAAATTTGTATGGGATGACAAGTGTGAGGCGAGCTTTCAGAAGCTCAAAGAGTGCTTGACGTCAGCGCCTGTGTTGGTCGTACCTTTAGGCTCAGGAGGATTTTTGGTCTACTGTGATGCCTCTTGGGTTGGCCTGGGCTGTGTTCTAATGCAGTTTGGTAGAGTCATAGCCTATACGTCCCGCTAGCTAAAGGTTCATGAGAAGAACTACCCAATACATGACCTAGAATGGGCAGTAGTGGTTTTTGCACTAAAGCTCTGGCGTCACTACCTATACGGGGAAGCCTATGAGATTTATACTGATCGCAAGAGCCTCCAGTACTTGCTTACCCAAAAGGAGCTAAACCTCAAGCAAAGGAGGTGGCTGGAGATCCTAAAGGACTATGACTGTACTATTATGTATCACCCGGGAAAACCCAATATAGTGGCGGATGCTCTAAGCAGAAAGTCCATGGGCTGCTTGGCCCATTTGGCAATCAGGAGAAGGCCACCACCTCGGGAACTAGCACTGTGCCTGGATGGGGGAATAGTTCTGTATGTATCAGATTTGGGCACCCTGTGGTACACCTATGGGTACAGTCCGCCTTGGTGGACATGTTGAACGTCGCGCAGGAGGAGGACGCATTTTGTTCCCTGACAAAGGATCTGGTCTGGAGAGGTGACATAGATGACGGTTTTAGGATCGACTCAGAGGGTGTCCTAAGGTTCAGAGACAGGATCGTGGTGCTTGATATTGCAGAGATGCGCAGGCAGGTTTTGGAAATGGGCAATCGTTCCACTTATACAATGCATCCGGGGGCCACCAAAATGTACCGAGACTTAAGGCAACACTACTGGTGGAAGGGCATGAAAAGTGAGGTAGCAAAGTTTGTATCCAAGTGTTTGGTCTGCCAACAAGTGAAGGCCGAACACCTGAAACCCGCAGGGCTGCTTCAGAACCTCGAGGTGCTCGAGTGGAAGTGGGAGAAGATCACCATTGACCTAGTGACCGAGCTACCTAAGTCAAGAGGAGGGTTTGATTCCAATTGGGTGGTAGTGGATCGGATGACTAAGACCGCGCACTTCATTCCAGTCAAAATGACCTTTTCTGCTGAGCAGTACGCCAGACTATTTTTTTTAGACAGGATTGTGGCATACCATGGTACCCCAGTGATGATCATATCAAATCGAGGTGCCCAGTTCATAGCCCGGTTTTCGCAGTCCTTCCAAGAGGCCTTAGGTACTCAGGTGCGATTCAGCACAACTTTCCATCCGCAGACGGACAGATAGTTAGAGAGAACCATCCAGACCCTTGAAGATATGCTGAGGGCATGCGTTCTAGACCTAGCTGGTGGTTGGGAAAAACACATGTTGTTGATTGAATTTGCCTACAACAATAGCTATCATAGTAGCATTGGTATGACCCCTTTCGAGGCCTTGTACAGGCGAAGATGCAGAACACTAGTGGGCTGGTTTGAGACAAGAGAGACTCTCATGGTGGGTCCTGACTTGATTAAGGAGGCAGTGGAGAAGGTGAAGCTGATAAAAGAAAGGTTGTTGGCGGTTCAGAGCCGCCAGAAAATGTATGCTGATAAGAAGGCCAGAGAGTTGGAGTTCGCTAAAGGCGACTTGGTGTTCCTGAAGGTTTCCCCCATGAAAGGGGTAATCCGGTTTGGGAAGAAGGGAAAGTTGAGCCCTAGGTTCATTGGGCCTTTCCCTATTCACAAGCGGAGAGGCGCTGTGGCTTACGAGCTGACTTTGCCCCTTAGCCTGAGCAGAGTTCACCTTGTTTTTCATGTGTTAATGCTCAAGAGATATGTGAGGGATGAGTCCCACGTGATCAAGACGACTGTGGTTGAGGTGGATACGATGGTCTCATATGAGGAGAGGCCGGTAGAGGTGCCTGACCGACAGATCAGGAAGCTGAGGTCCAAGAAAATTCCCTTGATAAAGGTCAAGTGAGAGCACCACACCGGGCTGGAAGCTACTTGGAAAGTAGAGAAGGACATGAGGGAGCGCTACCCCTCCTTGTTCGAGGATATGGTGAGTCCCTAAGCTCTACTAAATTCGAGGACAAATTTCCCTCAAGGGGGGAAGGTTGTAATACCCGGGGTTTCCTAATATAAAAATTTTCCTTGGTGTAGCCCATCGGATCGGGAGCTAGCCGAGTTGAGTCACAAAAATCGACGCGAATGGAACGTATAATTCAATTTGCTTGACTCGTGAATTATGTTTTTATGATTTATGTGTTAGATCGATTCAAGTTTGGTTGAATTCGGGTTCGCGGGTCGAGTCGGAGCTCAATTCGGGCTCGGGTTAAGTTGAGTGAGGCAACTAAAGTGTAGAGGGCATTTTTGTCGAAAAGAAGAAGAATTAAAACCCTCTCACCCCAAGCCGCCGTGCGGCTTAAAGCAAGAGAGATCCACACACAACCCGAGGTGAAGAGGAGGGGCAGAAGCTTGTGGACGACGCCGGTCTCGTGTCTCCGTCGGAGAAATCGGTATTGTCTTCATCTAGTCCATCTCCTTCATCTCATCAAGGTGAGTGGTGGATTCGTTGTTGTGGGGAGGTGAAGTGGCCGAACCCCTAAGTTGTGTGATTTGGGTTTTGATGCATGAATCTTGTCGACCGATCTCATTTTTCACAGAATTATATATCGAACTACCTAATCATGTGTGAATCGTTGTGTTTTGAAGATTTATTTTGTGATTATAGGGTTGCTCGAGTAGGGGAAAATGGGGGAAGGCCATGCCAAAATTTCTCCAAATTTCCTCGAGCGGCTTAAATCATTAGATCACTTTTCCTTTTGATAAAGCTTTGTTTATTGACTTGCTAGGTAAAAATCATGACTGAAATTCCTCCCTTCTCACCCTTTAAGGTTCGGCCGACCAAGGTAAACCTTGCTCAAGGCTCAGCCGAACATGGGGAAGGAAGAGAATGATCCTACAATAGGCTTAATTAGGCTAGTTTCTTGTTTATAGCATGAATTGTAAACCATTAAACTTGACAAGAAATTTCATTGTTAGGATAGGAAATTAAATTCTCAATTTTCACGTATGTGGCAAAATTTATGAGGTAGCAAATGCTCTTAAGTTTCCTTATTGAATTGTTGATGCTATTGAAATTCTATTTTGTCAGAACAATTATTTCCATGCTAGTTCAATATGAACCTTGTTGAATTTTTATATATGAAAAGTTCAATTATGTTACTATTAGCATCGTCTAAATTGTTTGTGGTAGTAGTTGTATGATTTACCGATTCCACTTAAGGAAATTATAAGTATTGTGGATAGAGACACTTGTGTGTGCATAGACTAGGTTTCACACCTAGAGAACATAAGACGGGCATTAGTGCTCGGTTAATGGAACCCCGAGAGACGGGTCGGATATGGGCGATGCTCGAAAGGCTAAATGGAAATATTTAGAGAAACTCTGATTGTGTATTGTGATTGAGATGGTCTACTGAGGAGTATTAATAGCCGAACGACTACTACTCGACTCAGTGGTGATTAGGATCTTGAGATTTCACTAGCGGACCCGCTAGGTGTTAAACCCGAGTGACGGAGGGTCTTGAGATTTCGTCAGTGGGCCACGTTGATGGTAGACCCGAGTTGGGTGTGACTAGCTATCCCTAACCCGGAGGGTTCCTGAGACTGGTTGACCATCCTAGTCGACGGACCCGGTGATTTGATTGTTTTAAATAATATATGCATCATTGGTGTGATTGTGGAGGCCGGTCTAGCCTGGTTCTGTAGAGAGGGGAAGTTCGACATGGCCAAACCTCCTACATAGGTTTAGGCCCATAGTGGCCGAGTGATACTCAGTTTGGTAACGGCCGAAGAGGCCGGTTTACTTACTTATATAACATGGCAAACTGGTTGGTTATCATGGTGGGATCAGCCTAAATTTCTTATTTGTATCATACTGTTATATATGTTACCTTGCCGAGGAAGTGGAGGTCCGGAAGAACCGCTCACTAAGTTCGTCGTGAACTCATGGTTTTGTTTGTTGTTGTTGTTGTTTGCAGAGCCCGACCAGTGAGGTACGGCTTGGTGGCATGGTGCGACTGGAGGGCAGGCATTAGCGCAGATCTCGTAGGAAGCCGTTGTGTAGTCGTAGTCGTGTCGATTAGGGTTGTTAGACATCCACTGAGTAGTTTTGTTTTCGAAAAATTTGGAATTATTTTAGACTTTGAAACTCGAGTTGTTTCCTTCGAAATTGAAACTTGTCAAAGCTGTTTTGATTTTAAATAAGGATTTGTGCCGTTGTTCTTTTATTCATGTTGCTGTGATGTACATTGTTTTCTTGTGTATTATTGCGTAGTGCATGTGGTAGGCTTCGAGGTACCGACACATACCCTGGCCGGTCACGCAACCCTGAGTTGGGGCGTGACAGTACCTCTGCCTGGGTGCTTGTTTCAAACCATATAAGCTATTCTTTAGTTTATAGATATAATTCTCCTTACCTTTCACCATAAAACCCTTAGGCCGTTCCATGTAAATCTACTCCTCCATCCCAGCATGAAGGAAAGTTATTTTCACATCCATCTACTCAATCTCCAAGTCAAAATTAGCTTCTAGACTCAGAACAACTCGGATTGAGGACATCTTGACAACAAGCGAGTAAATCTCATCAAAGTCAATCCCCTTTTTATGATTGAAGCATTTGACAACTAATCTGGCTGTGTATCATGGACGGGAGGTGTTCTCTTCTTTCTTTACTTGGTAAATCCTTCAATTTCTCAAAGCTTTCCGATCCTTAGGCAACTAAACAAGCACAAAGGTATACTTGTCATGCAAAGACTTCATTTCATCCTCCATTGCATCAAGCCAATATGCTTTGTGCTCACTCTCTATAGCCTTCTCATAGCACTCAGGTTCTCCCCCATCAGTGAAAAGCACAAATTCATTTGGTGAATAACGAGTAGAGGGAATTCTCTGTCTAGCAGACCTCCTAAGTGAAGCTACAGGATGATCAACAATTTCATCAATAGCATCCCCATCAACAGCAGCATCTGGCATAGTGGCATTCTCACCATTACCCTCAACTGAATCACCCTGAACATGAACAGGCAAATTACTAAGATTATCAAACTCAACTACATCAGGGCGTATAAGTCATAGGAGCTGGAGTTAAATCAACCAGGTCATCACTTCTCTATAAAACTGACTTCTCTCCTTTATCAATATCTTCAATGGTCTAATCCTCCATGAAAACAACATCACGACTTCTAACAAGCTTCTTTTCAACAGGATCATAAAACCGATAGCCAAACTCATCATGACCATATCCAATGAAGATACATTATCTTGTCTTGACATCCAACTTGGATCTCTCATCCTTAGGCACATGCACAAAAGCTTTATAGCCAAACACACGTAAGTGATTATAGGAAACCTCCTTGCCATATGACACATGGTTAAGAGTATCAGACTGTAGAGAAATGTACTGTAGGGGACAAATAAATTACATGTGCAATAGTATATAAGGCCTTACCCCAAAATGATCTAGGCAACTTTGCTTCTAAAAGCAAACATTTGACTCTCTCCACCAATGTCATGTTCATCCTCTTTGCTAGGCCATTCAACTAAGGAGTCTTGGGAGGCATCTTCTGGTGTCTAATTCTCTGCTCTTTGCAAAATTGATCAAAGGGTCCAAGGTCACCACCATTATCAGTACGAATGCACTTTAGTTTCTTGCCTGTTTCCCTTTCAATAAAAGCTTGAAACTCTTGAAAAACACCAAGAACCTGATCTTTGGATTTCAAAACATAAACCCAAACTTTCTTGGAATGATCATCAATAAATGTAAGAAAGTAAAGAGTTCTATTAAAAGTCTTTACCTTCATATGACCACAAAGATTTGAATGCACCAACTCAAGCAAATCTGGCTTTTGAGAAGGAGAATGACTAATCTTGAAGGAGACTCTATTCTGCCAAGCAGTGATCACACATTTTCAAACTTGTACTCTTTAAACCAAAGAGCAAATTATTCTTGATTAAGCAATTCAGTCCCTTCTCACTGATGTGACTAAGATGCTTATGACACAACTCTGAGCCATTGTCATCCTCTACAGAATTCACAACATCAACAAAGATTGAAGCTTGTATCCAGTACAAATCCGAATACTTCTTTGCACGAGCCACAACCACGGAGCCTGTAGAGATCTTGCAGATACCATCACCCTGAAAATTGTGACACCCACCATCATCAAGCCTACCTATTGAAATCAGGTTTAAATCAATATCTGGTGCATGCCAAACATCCCTGAGAACCAAGCTAGAACCATTTTCAGTCTTCAAGCAAACAGATCCAATGCCAACCACCTTTGATAGTCAACCATTACCCATCTTTAATACCCCAAAATCTCCAGGAGTATAAGATGTGAAGAAGTCCTTCCTATAAGTGACATGAAGTGTGGCACCGCTGTCAATAACCTAGCTTGACTGATCACAAGCAACATTGATCAACATCTCGTCATAAACAAGAATAAGATCCGGTGTAGTAGTGGTAGCAATACGATCATTGTTATCTTTGTTTTTGTTTTCTTGTTTGCCTTGTTCTCCCTTTTCCATTTATAACAGTACTTTATGATGTGTCCAGGTTTAGCACAATAGTGACATTTAAAGTTCTTAGACCTTAACTTTGATTTACCTCTACTCTTAATTCTGCTACTCTGTCCATGATCCCTTTCTTTATTTTCCCCCCTATTTTCTGTAATCATGACACGAGAATGTTAAATAGAAACCTCATGAGTTCGTCGTCTCATCTCTTCGTTGAGAACACTACTCTTCACATATTCCATGGTCACAGTGCCACCAGGAATAGAACTAGTCAAAGAAACACAAAAACTTTTCCAAGAATCAGGCAATGTGTTAAGCAACTAAAGTCTCATAATCTCATCATCAAAACTTTACACCCATACCAGACAACTGATCAAAGCATCCCTGAAAATATTTAGATGGTCTGAAATGGTTGTACCTCAACTAAATAGCTTGCTTTAGTAGAAATAATTTATTATTCCCTGTTTCAGAGGCATACAAGGTCACAAGTTTTTCCCAAAGAATTCTGGCATGTGCATCATTGTGGATGTGATTCAAGACATTATCATCCACCTATTGACGAATGAAACCACAGACCTGCTCATGCTCAAACTATCATTCTTCTTCTGTTTTGGACTCTGGCTTTTGAGTAGCAAAAACTAGTAAGTGCAACTTTTTCACAACAGAAGATCTTTCATTTTTTCCTTTCTATTTTTGGTAATTTGTGTCATTCAAACTAATCATCCTGCTATAATTTGGTTCCATTATTCAATCTCAAAACACCACACAAGTAATAACCAAAGCTCTGATACCACTTGTTGGAAGAATATGCGGTGCAACATAGTTGAAATAATGAACAATATATCAAAACTAAAATACACAAAAACAACCACAAGAGCACAGACGAATTTTTAATGTGGAAAACCCCCTCAAGGTGACAGGCAAAAACCACGGGACATAGTCCAGATCAACAATCCACTATAATGATAAATGAGTGTACAAAAGAATTTCTAGCACTCCTAGAATCTCAAACAATCACTGCTCATTATCAACAAAGTAGAAGCAATGCAATAGCATATCACATAACCATCAAGCAACAAGGAGATAACAAGGATTAAGGATAGAGATCACTAGGACAGCTACTTCTCTTGAAATCAGACAGGGTTCTGATTCTCTAAATGAAATTTCCACCGCTCAGATCAAATAACGAGGAGTCTTCAACAAGCACACCAAATTTTGTCCTGATCGGACCACAGATGACTGTCCGATCGTTGCGATGATGAAACTCGTCGCTTTAGAGAATACCCAGAGAAAAGTCTGGTTTCTATAGTAAAATCCCAGCTTTTTTACCTCTAAACACGATCACCATCATTCAGAATAAATAAATCAGAGTCCTCTACCTCTCTACTAAAAATCAACTCAATCGGAGTTCGACTCGCCGTCCAATTGCCAAAAAAAGATGAATTGGACAAGTTGAGACAATACTCTAAAAATCTCCTTTTTCTCTCTTGATGGTTCTCTTGAGTAGGGGTTCTTTTATAATTATGAATTTTGATTATTTATTTATTTTTTAAAGGAAATTCGGGTTATTCGGGTCGGGGCCCAATATTTTTGGGTTAATCGGGTCGGGCCCCGAATTATATTTTGAGTAGGGTTGGGTTGAGAAAAATATGGAAATTTCGGGTTTGGGTTAATCAGGTCGGGTTTTGACCCGACTCGACCGATGCTCACCCCTACTCTTGAGGGTTCAAAATAAAGTGGCAGTTGCTGCCCTACTTTTGTGTGGCTGCCAAAAACTTTTAGAATGAAATGATCAAACTAACTCCAATGGGTTCAGACATGAGTTTTACCTCATAGGAGGGAACCCAAACCCAACATTTTGACGGCAGGATATGTGATTGTGAATTTTGCCTTTTATCATTATGAATTTTGATTATTTATTTATTTTTTAAAGGAAATTCGAATTATTCTAGTTGGGGCCCAATTTTTTTGGGTTAGTCGGGTTGGCCCCGAATTATATTTTGGGTAGGGTCGGGTTTGGACGGTGTTGCTGCCGTACTTGGAAATTTCAGGTTTGGGTTAATCGGGTCGAGTATGTCCGAGGCTCATTGTTTCATAACTTAAACGGTGGAGATCTGATTTGGACGCTTCATTTTAGGGATGCACGAGGAGGAGGAAGGGGCGACATTTTGGAGAACAAGATCCGGCGCGAGAGATCGATGTTCGTGAGAGATTGTCGGAGTCGTCGTTTAGGATTTGATGGGAGTTCCAATCGAGGTGAGTGGCCTTAATCCTTAGGGCTTTGCCTCTCCTTAGCGAAGCCCATTCTTGCTTAAAATTCGAACAGAAATATGAGATTTTCTGTAATCATAGAGTTGTGATGAATGTTGTAGGGCCGCCCTAGAGGAGACTAGGGCTGGGTAGGGGCCCTAATTGATGGGATTTCGGGGCTATTTTGATAAGTACTATCCTTCTCATTGTTAAACTATATAATTTCATCATGTATGATACTTGATGTGCTAGTTTAGTAAGGGAATTGGTGAAGATGAACTCCTCCCATTTGATGGGGGTATGCCGCCCTAGTAGAGGATAAATCTTGTTGGGTATTTGGTCCTAAGTGTTCGTGATTATTTAGGGTAGTTGGAGGTGGTTGTAGTTTGAAAAAAAGGGCATGAATCCATGGTGGTAGTAGAGAAGGAGGTGCAACTAGGTGAAGTCCCCACAAGGTGTTCGACGAAATGCCTCAACACCTTGTGCACGATCGACTAAATCATACCCTATTGGTTGTAGAAATCTAGGATTTGGTTGGAACGTCGTATGGGGGCCTTGGAGGGTTGAGTAGGTCGACTCTTAGGACAAGAACTCAAGGTTTGGAGGTGAATTGGGTGGCCGGCCTTGAAATGTTCATGACTGTTCTAAATCTGAGTAAGCAAGTTTGACATGGAGTCTTTATGATGAATCATCATTCTATTCAAGTAGAACTTCAGGGATGACGTGTGGGATATATGGTCAAGCTCGGTATCTATTTTTAGCGAAGAATAAACTGAGATTTAAGGGGTGTTCATGCTTGACAAGATGACTAAGTGAAATCTGTGTAAATATGCAATTTTAGTCTAAGTACATGAAAACCATGTGTTACTAAGGTAGATCGTACCCTTGGCCATAACTCGGATAGAGGGCCATGCGGGCTACGATACTTGATGCCCCCAAATTAAGTTTACCCTTAGTAAGGGCTGGTATCAGATGAGTAGGGTAGTAAGGGTTGAGTTTCTTTCAAAGTGTTCGATATAATGCATCACACAAGGCAATAGGCTAAAATTTGACTATTAGGCACTGCTTTGGCCGCTAAGTCACATAATATGATAAATTATCTCTATGATTGATGTCGGGACCCCAAGGGGGATATATATTTCATTATGATTTCTATGCATATATGCCACGTTTAAATTGCTGATGTATATGTGATTGACGAATATGCATGACTCCTGGGAGCTTGTATGGTCGTATATTATGTTGGTGTGTTATGTATTTTCTGATGCATGTGTGCGATATTATTTTTGCACCATACTCTGGTTATATGCGGAGATTGTGCATATGGTTTGGTTGAAAGGTGTTCCAATCATTCAGGTAGCGGTTAGCGTCGACTAGATGGGCTACATAGTAGCGGCTAGCGATGACTAAAGGACTACGAGAATGGGATGGTAGTGGCTAGCATTGGCTAGAGGGGCTATGTGGTAGCGGTTAACGACGACTAAAGGGGCTACGAGGATACGATGGTAGCAGCTAGCGTCGGCTAGAGGGTCTATGTGGTAGTGACTAGCGATGACTAGAGGGCTTACGAGGATGAGATCGTAACGAATAGCGTCGGCTAGAGGGGCTACGTGGTAGCGGCTAGCGATGACTAGTAGGGATGGCAATTCAAACCGGTTAACCGCGGTTAACCGGTTAATCGAACCGCAAAATCTAGTTTTGGATAGTGGATTTTCCGTTTGGTTTCGGTTATCGGGTCACGGTTAATCGGTAACCGAAATCGATTATATATTCGGTTTCGATTACCGGTTTTTTGCGGTTAACCGGTAACTGAAACCAATTTTGTTATTAATCTTTGAACCGGTTATCCGTTTACTATCGGTTTTTTACGGTTAACCGGTATCCGAAACCAGTTTTGTTATTAATCTTTGAATCGGTTATCCGTTTACTACCGGTTAACCGATTAGTAAACGGATAACAGGTTCTATTCGAACCAAAAAATTCGGTTTCGGTTTCGGATATAGGCTTTTGAAACCGACCAGTTTCGGTTAGCGGGTTTGGAAAATGGTTTCGATTTCGATTAACCCCCAAAAGTGAGGTTAACC
Source organism: Canna indica (assembly GCA_034359265.1). NCBI lineage: Eukaryota > Viridiplantae > Streptophyta > Magnoliopsida > Zingiberales > Cannaceae > Canna > Canna indica. The sequence goes on from CP136892.1 coordinate 23,743,954, forward strand.
GAACCGTTGCCATCCCTAATGACTAGAGGGGCTACGAGGATGATAGGTAGTGGCTAGCGTCGGCTAGAGGGGCTACGTGGTAGCAGCTAGCGTCAGCTAGAAGGGCTACAGGATAGTGACTAGAGTGTGTGCCCAATCATTGCGAGCATCATGTAGAGGGGGTATGAAACATGATTTATATGTATGAGCACTTATTATAACATGTTTTGTCATATTATGTTCATATATGATGCAGTACTCTGATGAGTTAAACTTTGATTTGTATATCATGCATACTTTACCTATTTACCATATTGATGTTGGTAATATATTGTTTTTCCTGAGAGGGCTCATCTTTAGCCACTCACTGAGTTTTGAGAACTCGCACTCTCCTATTGGTGTGTGCAAGTTTTGAGTAGAGGTACGTGGGTACTAGTGATGGGCGGCTAGCTATGCAAGCTCGGCGAGTCATCTCTCGTGTCTCAGTCGTAGGGTCGAGTCCTATATGTCTCGTGTAGTTGCATCTGTGTTGAACTCCTTGGGAGTTGACGTTGCTTTCCTTTTAGTGTAGTGGATGTTCACTTAGTTTTGTTCAGTCATGTTTAGTTGATTGGGACTCATTTGTTTTTTTTTAAAATATGCATATCTTTTCACATGTATCCATGGTTGGTTAGGCTTCGAATACGATGTAGTATTCCCGACCGATCACACGACCCAGATTTGGGGCCTGATAAGAAGTGATAATAATCCCACTACTAGAGGACCCTAAATCATCAAAGGGAAAAGAGAACTAATTTGAGAAGTTGCTCAGTACCATGTACCATATCTGAATTAGAAAACTATATGTTGGTGCTAATACATTGTGATCCTAGAGCAGTTGTTGAAGACTTTTCTCAATTTTGTGTCTTATTTATTTTCTTGTATATTATTTAACACTTTGGCCTATAGTATACTAAGTTTTTTGCTTAAATACATTGATAATTTACAAGACACATCTAAAAATGATTGCCTCGTCGAGGTGGCAACGGGCCGTGCCTGGTATGGCCTGAACAATTGGCAGCCAAGCCCAGCCCGAGCCCGAGCCCGCCCAACTGAGCTCGGGCTGGGCCGGGCTCGAGCCGGGTTCGGGCAGGTTCGGGCGAGCTCGGGCCGGCCCGAAAATTAATTATTTAATTTAAATTTTTAAAATTTTAAATTTAATTTTTTAAAGGTTTAAATTTTAATTTTAAAAATTAATGATTACAGGTTAATTTTGAACTTGGACCTCTAATTTTATTAATCATTGTACTAAATTTTATTATATATTTTTTAACACATTTTTTATATGTAATGAAGTACAAATTAATAAAAATATTTTAAAAAAATCAAATTAGAATTAAATTTTTATTTATCTTTAATACAAAAATATTCATCTAATGATAAAATATTTTTTTTAATATTAAAATAGACCGTACCTTAAAAGGTTGCCTACGTACCTTCTATAGCTAAACTTGCACTCCCCAATGATTAACTATAGAAGGATCAGGTCTACGTAGTTCTTTTTACATTTTTAATCACCCGTAGTCCCAGTGATTTAACTTGTACTTGGACCAGCAGCACCAGCTTCGCTTGTTTGAGCTTCCTCCTCTACCGATGATGAAGTCTCTTGTCCTCCCATATCTTGTAATTTATCTTTAGCATCCAACCAGTCTTTTAAATAAATGCACATTTCAACCGTTTCTTCACTCATTCGGCTCCTTTTCTCGGCGAGAATTCTATTTCCTACACTAAAACAAGACTCGGAAGCTACTGTAGACACATGAACAGTTAGTATATCACATGCCACGATGGAAATAATAGGATACGTATTTTCTTATTTTTTCCACCATGCTAAAATTTCATTATCATCTATTTCTTCAGAATGATTATGATCTAGAAAAAAAAGTAATTCATTAAAATTAGTATATTTAGTTTTTTTTATTCTACGACCAAGTTGAGAATTAATACTATTTCCACCATCTTCTCTTAATCTAGAAGAAGATGTTGTCTTATTTGTAATTGTATCACCAAATTTTGAAGCGTAAAATACAAACATAGAATTCAATAAATTCAAAAAAAAAAAAATTCTTCAACATTATTTAATTTCATATTGTTATAATAATCATCTAACAACATATTTAAACCATCAATTTGCATTCTAGGATCTAAACATATTGCTAAACAAAATAAAGTAGGTATATTTGACCAATAGTTTTTAAATTTAGATTCCATTAAAGAAATAATTTGTGCAAATAAAGGATGATGTCTATATGAAGAAAATACTTCACTAATACGAACTATATGTGAAAGAGTTAAATTACATGTAGGATAATAAACACCGGAAAGTTGTTCGGTAGCTTTATTAAAAAGTTCTAAAATTTGAGTAATATGCCCAGCAACTAACCAATCATTATTGTTAATTGGATCACCAGACATATTTTGATTATAAAACATTGTAAGGATATCTTGATATCTTATAGTAGACATAAGCATATGATATGTTGAATTCCATCTAGTAATAACATCACCATTAAATTTTTTAAATGGTTTATTAAAGGATTGACATAATGTTTTAATTCTTGTGTTCTTGCTTTTGAAGAACGCATATATCTAATAACATCTCTTATTTTTTCTACATGTATATTTACTTGTTTTAAACCATCTTGTACACATAAATTACGAACATGACAAACACAACGAACATGAAATAATTCACCATCTAATACTGGTTTAAATAACTGTATAAGGGGAGGAATAGCAGCATCATTATTACTAGCATTATCAAAACTAATCGAAATTTTTTTATCATTTATATTATAGAAAGATGTTACAAATCTAATAGCAGAAAAAATGACAACATAAGTGTGTGGATATTCAAAAACTTTAAAACTAATTATTCTTTTTTGCAAAATAAAATTTTCATCAATCCAATGTGTTGTAACACAAATGTAAGAATTAGTAGTACGTTGACTAGACCAAACATCAGATGTTAAAGAAATTTTTTATTTATTATTTTGAAAACTAGTCATTATATTTTCTCTATATATAAAAAATTATTTTAAAGCATCACTTTTCATTGTATTTCGAGTAATTTTTTTATATTTTGGTTGTAAAGTATTTTGAATCCAACTAAAAAATCTTGGTTGATCAACAAAACTAAAAGGAGATTCACTTTGAACAATTAATTTTGCAAATTCTCGACGTTGAAAATCATGATCATACGAAAAAGTTGTTAAACCAAAAGAAGATAAATTAAGAATTTGTTGAGCTTGTGCAACCTTAGTGTCATGACCCTTTGCATGACGTAATAAATGACCAGTTCCTCCGGTTGTTGAAGCCGAAAGATTTTTTTGACATTTTTTGCACCGGGCTGTTGTTATGGTGCCATCAGGTTCAATAATTTTCTCAAAATAGTTCCAAACCATACTTTTTTTTCTACCTGATGGACATAAATTAATAGATGGACTTATCTCTATGTTTTGATTTTGTTGAGTGATAGGAGTGGTAGAAGTAGCAGGAGACATTTCTTCTAACATATTTGATCCAGTTTGTGGAGTATAACCTGAGAAATCTCAATCCGCTATTAGTAAAAATTAAAAATGTAAAAAATATAAATATTATACTAATCAATGAAATAAATTGAAGAGATTAAAAAAATTTAACAACAATCTTGAATACTTGTCTTCTCGATGAGCTTAAAATGTTGTTGAGAATGATTGTAAATGAACTTAGATTGTTGAGAGTAAGAGTGTAAGAGAGTTGAGAGTTAAGGATTGAGAGAAAGAGTTGAAGATGAAGATAGAAGAGATGAAGAAGGAGAGGAGGTATTTATAGGATTTGTTTTTTATAATAAAGGATTCGTCGGCCCGAGACAGACCTGGCTCGGGCCGACCTACGTTTGGCGCGCGCCAGGCCTCCCATGCTCGGGCCAACACTGTGCGCGGGCCATGGTCGGCCCGCGTGCCCAGAAGGCGAGCCCGGCCCGTCTTCTGGGCACAGTCGTGCCGGGCCGAGCCCGCATGGGCTGGCCCAGCCCGTTGCCACCTCTAATTGCCTGATATATATATATAGTTGGGAAATATGTTATCTCGACCATAAGGTGAAAGGTATTAAAAGCCCATCTTCTACGTACCTTGATGGAGATATACCTTGATTCATTATAAGTATACATGTACTTTCTAGTTTATTACTTTATAATATTCATTGCTATTCATTGTCACATTTGATCCTTTGCGTAGGATTTGCAGCCCAAATTGACAGGGATATGCTTATAAGTGCAAATGGAAGATCAATTTATGACAATATACCACACTGAAGAAACTATGAGAAGAATTTTCTCAATCCTCAGTGAGTGAGGTTTCAAATTTTGTAAATTTATATTTTGTGTGCTTATGATATCATTTTTTTCATTGTAGAACATGTCTAAACGTTTGGGGAGTTTAGAGGAAGCGTGCACTCATTAAGGTATATAACATTTAAATGGTAGTATAACAATTAAGTAGCACAAAACAACAATATTGCTATATTCTTTTTTATACAATCTTCAAATGAAATGCAAATGAGGACAAGTTAGGGAACATAAAAAAGATGAAGAAAATAAAAAAATAAAAATAAAAAGAGAGGAAGAAGAGAAGATGATGATCACACTTCTTATGCTAGAACACAATCGGCCTACATAGATACATAATTAAAGATAAATTTAATTTTTATTTCTAAATCTCCACATTTAATAGATACAAAATTTATTTCTAGTTAGTCTCTAAAAATATATAAAAATAATTTTAGTGTCAGATCAATTAAGTGATTATATTGCTGGTATTTCTATAACTTAGAATCGATCAAATCAATTAAGTGACTATGTTGTTATTATTTCTATAGATCTTTAGAGACTAATTAGGAATAAATTTTGCGTTTATTATTCTCTAATTTGTCTTTAGTTTTATCTCTATAGATTCATTATGTTGCAGTGTTAATAAGAAGAAAAGGCAAAAAAGGAGAAGAATGTTAAGGATGTCAAGCTAATTTGTACCTCTTCTTGAACTTAAATCAATGTACTAAGGAATTAGAACACCAAATCCTCACCGCTTTTTATCGAACAAGATTTATCAATGGAGGATAATAAGAAAATAAGAAGAAGAAGAATTAAATAAGCAAGCCGCTTGATGAAATAAAACTATAAGGGTATATATTTCTTGCAGAATAAAATTATAAACTCACTCAATAAAATTTGGAGAGAAACATCATTTTTATAGAATATTTTGGGACTTCACATATAAATGTTATAATTTTGGCAATTTGCCAAACTTACCTGCGATTTTGGCAATTTATCCAAAATTTTTAATGTTATCTTGGGAATTTATAGTTGTTGGTTTTATATGTGTTGTAGTGAGTGTATTTAACACCTTGAGAAGTTATTTCTCTTGCATGTGCTTGAAATGTTATCTTGTTTATATCACATGTTGCCTAATAACTCTAATAAGAATTTTTACGATTTTGGTATAATGGATTTTTAAATATCCTATTTGTTGCGTCATGCAAGGAGTTTCACCAATTATTTAAGGAAACATTGCAAACATTGCAATTTAACAAACTATGATTTGGTGAGTAGCAATGAATTTAGATATTAGTAATGTTGTAGTGGTAGCTAGTATTCCAGATGATACAAATGCAGGTGAGATGGCTGTGAAAAATTTGAGAGGTAGTAATGTAATAGGTGAGATGGAAGGGGTTGTAAGTAGTTTGTTTTCTTTGAATACAGTAAGTAGTGTAAATGATGTAAGTAGTGGATGGTGTATAGATGAAAACTCTGATGTTTTGTTGATTGAGATTAATAATATGAACAACACTCAAGGGGAAACATATCTTTACTCTCATGGGGGCGAGGAATGCACGGTCGTGAGCCCTCTACATCCTCTACCCTCCCATTTGAGTAGGAAGTGACCTGTCTTTTGAGCTTGAGTTCTTTTTGAAAAAAAAATTATGATTTGTCACATTATAATTTTATCTTCTTATTTAAACCTTATTGTCTACGTCAACTTATAGTTAATACTTAATAAAAATAATATTTTATTAATGTATCTAGATTGTTTTGTGAAGACGCGCAGGATGCAATTGTAATTTGATACGAAAAAGTATGCAAAAATCAAATATAATCAGACATGTATGGTTGAATAATAAAAATAAAAATAATAACTCACATTTAGGTAACCTTGAATGTTGATCTATTCACACAAGTGTAAAATAGCTATTTGAATATTACTCAAATGGTTCAAGATTAAGATATAAGTAGCAAGAGAGATAAAGTTAAGAATGAGAATCTAATGAATCATAATTATTGAACAAAGGAATTTGATGTAGCCACTAGGATTATACATGAGTTCTATTTACTACCAGCAAGAACCAAATATAGGACGCCAACTGTGGGTAGCACAGTTGGTGACAACATGTTGTATGTTGTCTAGAAATTTAGATTTTGATCCCTAGTATGATCACCTATTATGACTTTCTATTTTTGTTAAAAAAGAACCAGATATAGGACATGAATTCATGTCATTATTAGAAATAGTTTCTTATCTCAATGATGGGTCCTCCATACTATCACGAAGCTTTTCTAATGCGTATATACGATCTCACTCTGTACCATTTAGCTCTAGGCACTAAAACATAAAATTTGGATTAAAAATCCATGGCTATAAGCTTCACATCCCAACTTGGATTCTGTCTAAAATGCTCCATATAATAGTGGGCTAGCCACTCAATGATTGCTTGTCTATTTGTCATACTTCTACAGCACTTATGTTCCTTCACATAACTCTTGATGATGAATGTGGTTTCATGTGGCTTCCAATTTCCATATATCCTCCACGTGCAACCTCACACATATTTGGCTTCCATTTGTTCCTTACATGTTTGGACCTATCTTACATTCACCCCATTGTGCAATGCATAAAATTAAATTATGTGGAGGACTCAAATTTCATTCCAATTTCAAATGAATATCCTTCTAATTACATTTTGGATTGTATATTTTGTCACGTCGTCTTTTCTTTTGCAAAGAATTGAGTGATGGATCTACAATCTCAGGATTGGTCTCCAATATAATCACTTCATCATCACTAGATTTATAATCACTAACCATTGTTTCATTTTCAAGACCTCTCTCAGTAGCTCTAGGCACATGCTCAAATTCAGTTCCAACATGAACAAGTAATGGTATTGCATCATTCAACCCAGTTGGAGGCAAGTCAACTCCAACTTGGACTGTCACTGGTATTTTCTTCACTGGTATTTGCTTCATTCCAACCACTCCAAGATGAAGATGTATCTTCACTTAAGTTCAAGCTTATTATCGCGACTAAAATTTTTTATGGTAGTGAACCTTGATATCGATATATATCGTTTTGCAACCAATATATTATCCGCATCGCGACATATCGATTAGATAATATATTATAAATATAATATATATATATATATATATATATATAATAGCAAACATAGAATATACAAAATCCAATTAAATTCACATAGCATGAATCATAAAACATCAAGTAGCTAAAGCCATCACAATCATGAGTAAACAAGTCTTAACATAGAATTGGCAAGTAGCTAAAGTCTAGTTTTTTCAATTCATCACAAATGAAAACAAGTCTTAAGTCTTAACAAATTAATCTCCAATCTAAAAAAGATTATCAAAATTATCTTCAATGTCTTCATGATTATTTGGAAATATCTCTCCTTCTCCTTCTTCACTTGAATCTTCATCCACCAATCATGAAGTAGAACCACGATGACGTCGATTATAAGTGACAAGCTCATTAACTTCACGCCCCCTTCTTGGAAAATTACGACCCTCAAGATCATTCGAAGCACCAATGGCTTCAAGAACAAGCTCAAAAGGAATTCTATCATCCTCTCCATCATCATTGTTGAACCACACATTTGTCCCCCAATCAAAATCATCAATTACTAGTGGATCATAACTTTTGCCACCTTCACGAATCTTTTGGAATCTCATGGCAATCTTTCGATTGTATTGGACATACACCAAATCATTCAATCTTTGGTGCAACAATCCATTCCTTTTCTTGGTGTGAATCTATACAAAAGAAAATTAATTAACATAAAAATAATAACTACTAAGAAAATACTATAAAAACATTAAATACATAGTTACTTACAAACTCAAAAGTGCTCCAATTTCGTTCACACCCGGAGGACGAACAACAAAGACCAATAATGCGCTTTGCAATCTTTGAAAACTCGGGCCAAGACTTGTTTGATCCTCCTCTTAGCTTCACCCATTGCCGCGGCTAATTATGTCATAACGGGTTTTTCATCACCATCCTCTATCATCAAAACCATAAGTAGAGGCTGTGATACTCTAAGCAATCTTCAACTGCCTCCCAAAATTTAACCGCATGGATTAAGTCATAAATTTTCTTTCCTGCTTTGGTCTTCCACAATTTTAAATCAAACCAATCTTGATTTACAAACAACCGCTGCAACTCTTGCTTAAATTTTCTCAAACATGATAATGTTAGAAATACAGTGGCGAATCTAGTAGCCCCAGGTCTAACAAGATCATGCCCGTTGGCGGGGTCCCTCATCGCATCAAGAAGATGACCATATCTATAAATGAATGTGGTCAAGGATTTGCTCTTGCGATTGTAGGCATGAATTCTTTCATCTTCCCCACGTCTTCCAACATAAGGTCCAATTAATGTGCGGCACAACGGGTCCAAAACAGTGTAGGCAATCTTTGCTCCAACAATCTCCCCGCAGCCTTATAGTTGGCGCCATTATTTGTAATAACTTGAACAACATTACTTGGTCTGATTTCTTAAATCTTGGTCTCAAGTAAGTAAGCCAACATCTGAGCATCATGACATTGACTGGAACCATCAACAGAGCCAAGAACGATAGTTCCCTGAGGACTATTTACAAGAAAATTTATCAGCTGTCTTCCTCTTATGTCCGTCCACCCATCTGACATAAGAGTGCACTCATTGTTGGGTGAAATGGCACACTAGAGGGAAGGTGAATAGTGTGTTATCTGAGCTTGTTGTCTAATTTCGGTTTTAATCGTTTCTTAAATTATTTAGGCGAATTGCAATTTATTGACAAGATGCGAAAGCAAAAAATAAACCAATTAAACAAAAACAAAGATAATAATGCTAACACGAAGATTTATAGTGGTTCGGCCCCAATGCCTACTCCACTACCTAAGCACCCCACTTAGAATTTCCAAACTAGGCTTACTAGATTAAATTGTTTCCCTTACACAGAGGACTTTGACCTGAAGAGTCTCGCTCTCAACCTAAGGCACTTCCACCCCCGGAAGTCTCCGCCTTCTTACTGAGAGCACTCTTCCACCTCAACCTAAGGGATGACTCAACTAATCCTAGCAAACTAAGTTTACACCGGTAGAATTAAGCCTCAAACACAAAGGCAACCATCCAATTTCAAGACCTAACAACCTAGGTGTTCACAAGCTCAAATCCAATGAAACAAGTTCAAATAACAATTAAAATTACAATGAAAAGAGCTTAAAGAATAAACCAATACCAAATGCTCTTTTCCAAGCCTTCAAAGCCTCCAACTCGCCAAGTCGATGAGCTCAAATCGAAGCCCGAGTTGAGAAAAGATGAGGGCTTGAGAAGTTGTTGATCGGGGAAGCGAACGCAAGCTAATTAAGCTCTAAAAGGCACCAATCTCTCTTTTGAATGCTTATGCTAGTTGTTAAGAGAGGTTAAAGAAGTTGGGTGAGGGGTATTTATAACCCCTCAGCCGAACGGCTCCTCAACGGGCATTTTTTCCCCCATTGGATGCCGTTCGGTCGCTTGCCGGTCGATCGTCGGTCGACCGACCGATCGATCGACCAGCGACTGCTGGCAATTCTTGCTTCTGCTGCTCTATTTGGTCGATCGAAGGGTTGACCGAATGAGTTGTGATCAAGCTCCTCTACTGTCCGGTCGATTGCTCGGTCGACCGAAGCAGCTACTGCCAGTTTTTGGCCTCGGTCAGTCGATCGACCGATCTACCGAAGTAGCTACTGCCAATTTTTAACCATCTTCGGTCGACCGAATTAGCTACTGCCAATTTCAACACCATTCGATCGACCAAACCTGGGCTGGAAATTTTTTTCTTGGTCTTCTCGTTTCACGCTTTGTTTTCTAATTCCGTTCTTCAGCGTGCTTCAACTTGAAAGACTTTCCATGTTGTCCAAGCCACTTCTAGTGCACGCATTGGTTTGTTTAAAGATCGATTGTAAGACATGAGGCTTCACTTGTCATTTATCGATCATACAATTTTCATACTTCAAGAATTTGTTAAATAGGTTTGTTATCATCAAAATAGTCATGAAAAGAATAGAGCATGAAGGAAGAAACCTTCAGCCAACGATCTCCCCCTTTTTGATGATGACAAACCATTGACGATAAAGATCAAGAGAAAGTAATGTATTTGTCAATATATTAGCGTGAGTTTATAGATGGATATATGAGAGCATTAAAAGGAATGATGTATACATTTTGTATTTTGCGCTCCCCCTATCATTATGCATATATTTCTAACTCGATCTCCCCCTATTATCATGCCATACTATATATGATAACTCTCCCCCTTCTGTCATCCATCAAAAAAAAAAAATTCAAACATAGCAAGTTTCAAAAAAAAAACTCTACATTAGCATGTGTCAAAAAATATGTCATTCAATCAACAAATACCACTTACATTACTAATCATCAACAATAGTCAATCATGATAAGGAGTTGCCAAATACATATAAAGTTGATCATCAAATACAAGTCCATAAGATGAATAACATCAAAACATCAAATAATACTAATCATCCTCGGGTGGTGATTGAGGTGGTAGATGCGACTGATAGTATTGCCACATCTCATCCATCCGACCATATATCTCATCAAATTGACGACCATATTCATCCACTTACTGACCGAACTGGTCAACACATTGACCATATTCATCCATACGCCGACCATGCTAGCTCATCGATCATCAGACCATACTCGTCGATCCGACGGTCGTACTCGTGTTGGCGCTCTCTTGTGCCTCTGTTCCACTCCACCTGGTCAATGTGAAACTGAGCAAAGTGATGCTCCATATCACCTTGACGTGCAATGGGAGTGTCAGATGATGAACTTCCACCAGCATCGCCCGCCTCCATGACTATGTCATAATTAGTGAGTTCCTCAGGAGCCCCCCGCACTCTTTTACCATGTTGATTTTCAAGGATTTTCTATGGCTTTGGGTACAGGCTCTATTTCAAATCTAGATTTGTTGAGCCCAGCAGCATATATGAAGTGAGAAATCACTGAGGCATATGGTAGGGCATGCTTCTTAGAGGCATGAACATCCGCTATATACCGAAGCATGAGATCAGGGAGGTCTATGGGTATGCGAGATATGGCAAATAAGAGTACCCTAGAACTCATAGTGGTTACTTCATCATAGTGACCTGCTCTAGGAAGAATATTATATGCAATGATGAGGTGCATAATCCTAGCAAAGGTTGAAAGTTTGATGCTTTGGGTAGGGAGCATTCCTGATAGTCCTCAGGACAGATAGCTGGTATAACTTCATCAGTAGGAAAATCCTCATGAAATAGGTGTGTGGATATCTTATATATTAGCCTTCCTAGCAGAGGGAACCCAAAAGAATCTCTAAATCACAAGAAGCATCCTCTTGTCATGACTATGAAGGCACATCCAAGTGCCTCATGGGTATCCATGATGAGATACAATATTCCACTTTTAGTCATGATAATGATATAGCATATGATAGTGATGCTAGTTCTTCACATTCAATCAAAATGTCATATAAAGAATTAGTACAAGAATGTCAAAGTATGTGTGCCATGCTTTTAAAAAAGAGTAAAGAAATGAAGAAAATTAAGAAGGATAACTCTAGGCTCACTAAAGATTTGCAAGTTCTAGAATTAGAAAATAAAAATTTAAAGGCAAATCTAAGTTCCTCAAGTGTTGATTGCCATGGTAGTATTGATGTTTTGAGAACTAGTAATTCTTGTCATGACAATCTTAAGATTGAAATTGAAGACCTAAAAAGTAAGAATATTGACTTGAAAAATAAAAATGATGATTTGAAAATTGAATTGAAAAATATCTCAAAAGTTGAGATTGAGAATTTGAAAGTATAAAATATGAAAATCAAAAATGAAAATAGTATGATGAAATGTCAAATGCAAGCCTTACATAAATCGATAAATGATTTGAAAAATGAGGTCATTTTCTTGAATAGGAAAACTAGTAGTTTATCACATATCTCATCCTTTAGAAATTATGTATAAAAAAAATATTTCATCTAAGAATGCAAATGTTAATCATGTCTCTCATGCCATGCATTCTGATATTAGACCGCATGTTCATATGAATGGTAAAAAGAAAAATTTTAATGGAAATTGTTTTTGTTGTGGTATGTATGGGCATGCCATCTATAATTGTGCATTTAAGATGAATCCAAGTGGTGTTAAGTCACTTTGGGTAGCTAAGCCCAGTAACTCCCAAGGACCCAAAGTCATTTGGGTACCAAAAATTTCTTCTCTTGTAGGGGGAGCCACCACTCAATGGTGAAAAAGAAGTGAAGAGTTGGAGTTGATCATGAAATTAAATGGAGTATCAATTCTTGGTTGCAACTTCAAACCATCATGATGCCATAGGTATGGAAACTGGCATCTAGGTATACTTTTTATCCTCTCCTTACTTTGGATTATTTTTATTTAAGTTGGAGTTATGATACTATGTTTAACTTGAGTTGTTTTCCCCGCCCTTGTAAAAGAGTTCTTCATAAAATGATTTTTGATTTTTTGATTTCCCGGACTCTTCAGATACCCAGGTGGCCCGTAATGGGCCTAAGCGACCTTGCGGTTTTAAATCGTAGGCTCATTTGGCTTTCGGTTTTCAACCAATAGGAATGGTTGAATATCATATTTTTCATTTATTATTCTTGTGGTCTCTTAAAATTCATTTTGATATCCTTCTATTTCATTTTGAAACGAATTTAGAACTATTTAGCAAAGTGAGCCTTTATAATGATATTTTGATGCTTCTCTTTACTTCTTAGTTTGGTTAGCTTGCTAAGTAGCTATATTTTCACTAAAACATTAGTGTAGTTTACTTGCAAGCTATGAGTATTATAGGAAGGCTAACTAGGAAGAAAAAGATTAGTTTGACTAAATTCTCATGAATAAGGTATAATCTTGATATATTCAAAATCTTAAGTTTTATACCTCAATGTTTAAGTTTAAACTATGTCTCTATACTCATGATTAGATTTGCATGTTAACACACTTGAATTCTCATGAGTAGGTAGAATATTAGCACTTAGGCAAATTTCATCAAATGAAACTTGCTCTAGGTTGATACTTGCTATTAGAGACATTTCTTTAAGACCAAACTAGTTAAATTTGTTTAGGGACCTTATTCCTTAAATGTTTCATGTCTTAGGATCTCTTAGATTCATTTAGATATCATGACAACCTTTTAAAAATGAATCTTAACTATCTAGCATAGGTTAAGGCTTTTAAATGGAACATTGCATTGAACCTTGCTATGTAGTAAGTTAGCTTGCTAAGTTGACATATTATTTCATTATGATACTAATGAAGTCTACTTGTAAGTTAAGAATTGATAAGCTATGCTATCTAGAAGAAAATGAAAAAGGATATGAAAAGTTGGACAAATTTTCAAGAAAAAGGTATGAATTTAATTTTGCAAAAACTGCTTAAATGATTTCTCTATACTCATGATTGATGTTGCATGATAAACATTTGAATTTTCATGAGTAGGAAAAATTTTGATAACTTAGCTCATTTTATGATAACATGACATTTATGAAATTGAACTAGGTTAAATTTCTTTTTTAGAGACTTCATTTTAAGTTAAAAATGAAATGAACATGTTTAGATATACATATCACATGAGTCTAGGTATTTAAAATTAAAAAATCATGTCTAGATGAATAATGTGATATCTATATCACTTTAGGGGACTTAAACTTGAAAAGGTTTGACCCAAGTCAACAAATTGACATGGACACTTGATTTTAAGTCTAAACTTCATAAACATGTTTAGAAATAGGTATGACATGTTTTCATGCACTTAGAGTAAAAAGTTCATATGGATATGGATAAAATGACAATAGAGGTCAACTCATGAAAATCTCTTTTAAACCTAGTTGACTAAAAGGTCTCATTTTCAATCCATATTCGTGGAATATGTTTAGATTTACTCATGTTAGGTATCCATAGATTTAATTTTGAAAAATCATGAGTAAATGTTAAGATTGAAACTTAGCAAGTTTCATAAAAACTAGTTTAGTTTTGAATGAAACTATACTAGGTTGATATCTTGACTTAAGGACATAATTTTCATTTCAAACTTGACATATACTCTTTACATGATCACATTATGATGTCATTAAAGTTTGAATGAAAATTGAAGAAGTTTTAAAGAATAACTGAAAATTACAAAAATACCATTGCAACCTAAATGATTCTTGAAACTGCACGTTCACTGAAAAATCTAGTTTTATCAGTAAAAATTTCAAAAAAGTTTTTGTCAAGAATCTAATTTATAATGAGATTTTAAAGTTGGATTTTTAAAATGCAAAGTATCATGTTTTTGAAATATCAAAAAAAATTTCAATAATTTGATTTTTTTTGGAAACTTCAAATGAAAGTTTGTGTATACTATTTTGATTATGTTTCTAATATTATTCACATCATTGATTGAGTAAAATCATTTCTATGAATGATTTTGATATTTTGGATGATAGCTAAGATCCATTTGTTTATTTAAAAATAATATATGATGAAAAATGAACTTAGAAAATTCATTTTGAGTTCAAACTTGATACATGCATTTCAAATGACCATTCAATAATTGGTATCAAAACTTTTCGTCCAAATAAATTGGTTTCAAAAATATTTGTCAAAAATATGACTTTGTATAAACTTAAAAGCTTGATTTTTGAAAACTTATAGGTTGACCTAAGTCAACAAAGTGAATTAAAAATTTCATCTTAAGCCCAAACTTGATTCATAGACTTTCATTATCTCATGTTTAATGTCTCGATGCCTAAGTTTGAGAAAACATGAGTAGATAGCAAAACTTGAGACTTAGCATTTTCATGGTTTCATGCTTATTTTAAATGAAAATATGCTAAAGTTCATATTTAGATCAAATGACATTAGTTTCACTTCAAACTTGATATACATTAGTTAAATAACCATATCTTGGTATGTTGAAAATTTGAATTAAATTAAAAATGTCATGAAAAAGATATGAGTACATTCATATGAGAGCATACATGATTTAGATAAGAATTATATCTATTTTTTATGTATGATTTTGTTTCATATCAAATTACTTATTTTCCATTCCTTTGGTTGAGATTTTCATATTTCATGAAAAATACTCCTTAGAGTCTCAACTAAAAAATAATTGTGTTTCATCCCTTTGATTAGATTGACTTTTCTTGCCCTTTTTGACTGATGTCAAAAGGGGGAGAAATGTGTAGTCAAAAGGGGGAGAAATGTATAGTTAAAATGAGGAGAAACGTATAGGTAAAGGGGAGGAAAATATAGGAAATTCATGCATATAGATAGGGGAGTTCATTCTCATAGATATGCATGTTGATAGGGGGAGAAATCCCTTAGTTGATATCCTTGTGCTTTAATGATTATATATTTTCTTAAGGATGTTTGTCATCATCAAAAAGGGGGAGATTGTTGGCTTTAGATTTTTAACCTTAGCCATAATCTCGGTTTTGATAGTTTTGATGATAACAAACATGGGACTAATGATTTCATTGAGAATATCTTTCAGGTTCCATATCAGTAGCTTCTGATGTCCTCGATCGAAAATATCGAAAGAAATCAGAAATCGGAAGGACATTAATCGTCGCGCTCGGGTTCATCGCGGAAGTTTCTTGAAGATCGACGAGTGCACCAAAGTCGCATTGGATGGGTTCAAATATCACATGAAAGCTCTCCAAGATGATGCTCGTTGAAAGCCGGAACCAAGAGACAAAGCGCGGAAGAAAATAGGCTGAAAAATAAGTTTCAGCCTAAATTTGGTCGACCGGGTGGTTGACCGAATAGGGTAAGATATTAGGCAGTAGCCTTATCGGTCGACCGATCGGTAGACCGAACACTGCCTAAAACAGGCAGTGGCGACTTCGGTCGACCGACAAAGGCCTGAAATAGGAAGTAAGCCTGGCGATCGACCAGTCAAATGGCGAATCGTGAAATTTGCGTCTGGGCGGTTGACCCGTCGGTCGACCGACCACAGAGTAAAGAGCTGTGGTCGAACAGTCGATCGACCGACCATTCGATCGGCGGTCTGCAACGGATAGTTTTCTATCCGTTGAGCAATCGTTTCTTCAGTAGGGTATAAATATACCCTCATATAATTCTTTTAATCTTCTTTCTTGATTCTTACAGAAATTATTGAGTATTCAAAGGGAAGATCTAAGCCTTCCAATCGATCAATTGCAGTGCGCCCTGTTTCTTTCTGCGACAATCTTTTTCAAGCACACAAGCTTCGCTCAACTCGGGTGTTGATCAAGCGCTACCACTTGACGAGTTGAAGGCGTCAAAGGCTTGCAAAAGAGCGTTTAATATTGGTTTTATTCTTATCTCTTTTGATTGTAATTTTACTTGTTATTTGAACGTTTTATTTGAATTTGAGTTTGTAAGACCTAGGTTGTTAGGTCTTGTTTGTGAAGTGGTATCCTTGGTGTAGAAAGAGTAAAACCACTTGTGTATACTTCATGAATACTAGGATTAGTTATAGTTGTCCCTTAGGTTGAGGTGGAAAAATGCTCTCGGTAGGAAGGTGAGATACTTTCGGGTGTGAAAGTGCCTTCGGTTGGAGATCGAAGACTTTTTGGTGAAAAGTCCTCGTTGTAAGGCGAGATAGTACTACTGCCAGAACCAGAACTAAAAGATGATTAGTTGCTCAAATGCTTGTCCTTCTGCATTTCCACACGTGTGCAAGGTACTATCCTTCTAATGGTATAATCAAGGCTATCTAAATCAGGACTACTGCTACTATCCAAAGCAATATTTACGATAATAGTAAATGAATGCAAACAGTAAATACACTTAAATACACTTACAGTTAACAAATTCACTTATAACAGTTAACTCAATACACTTATAACAAATGCACTTGTTACACTTAAATACACTTACTGTTAACAAATACACTAACAGTAAATGAAGGCTAACAGTAAATACACAATAACAGTTAAATCAAAACCAACATTAATGGAAACCTTATAAAGCTAACAAATACACTTAAATACACAACCGATTACACTTACTGTTAACAAATAGGATTACAATTAGCTAACACTCAATGATAGTAGCTGTTAACAAATAGGATTAGCTAACACTCAATGATAGTAGCTGTTAACAAATAAGATTAGCTAACACTCAATGACAGTAGCTGTTAACAAATAGGAAAACAATTCAAAATTTACTACACTTAACAAGTAGGATTACAGTTAACTCAAAATCAAGAAACCAAAAAAGAAAGCTCAATAAAGTCCAAAGCCCTAATAGCCGATTACAAGAAACTCTAACTTTGATTTCAATACATAAATGTAAATCAAACACACATGAAAACAAAAAAAATAGAACTTACATGATTTTCCGTGGTCGATTTGTCACCATTAGGAGGAATGATAGTCCTGTGACGTCGAGTAGAATGTCGTAGGGGTTGTTTCCCACGACCAACCATGCTGCAAGCACTCGCCAAGTGTTGTAGTTGGGGATTCCTCACTCGTCGGAGAAGTTCCAGAATCGTTGATCACCAATCCTGAGCGTAGTGGGTGGGGTAGTCGGGAAGGTTGGGTTGGGCATCGGGAAACATGTGGGGCAGCAGCGAGGGTTAGGTCAAGAAAAAAGACAAGGCTGACTTGTCCACGTGTGAAGCACACGTGGACAAGTCAGTTTGGATTTAAAAAAGAAATAATTTTTAATCAGGTTTTTTAAAAAAAAATTATTCCATGTGTGTAGCACAGGTGGACATAATAAGATTTAAATAATAATAATTTTTTAATCGGGTTTGAATTTTAAAAATAATTTTTTAATCCACGTGTGCAAGATACGTCACATAATTAACAGGGTATGTGACGAAATTTTAACGGAGTGATACAATTGATACAAATCTAATAGTTCATGATACAATTTAAAGAAATAAAAATTTTGGATACATTTGAGACAAAGTTCAAAGTTTAAGATATATTTAGGTAATTATCTTTTTTTATAAATAGTTTCTTATGATTTCTTAATTCCCCGAACCAAAAGGAATTATAGGTTTTCATTTTTTAAAGATCGTTAGTAAAATGAAACACACAAACCAAAAGGGATGACTCTCATTTTCTTTCATTTTTCATTTGGAAAAATTGGATTTGATCTAAGCAGCAGGTATTAGTTCATTGGTTTCAGCAGACTGAAAAAGTTCTAGCCCACTTTCCTATTCAATTGTCATTTCAGCTTTAGATGATTTACTTAGAAAAGCTCACATCAAATTGTGGTCATATTTGTTATATTTGATTGGAGGACTTGAGAATAAAAACCAATTTATAAATTTATGTTAATAACATTCCCCCTCATGTCTAGGCAAATAAATTGAAGTAAGACTTTTTAAAAAGAAAAATACTTATGATAGGAGGATATGAACTTAGAACATTATGCTCTAATACCATGGAGAGAGACAAAAAAAGAGAGAAAAAAAACCTTTGTGAAAGCCTTGTGTAATACTCGTGTTTATAGTTATCAATTTTGGTGTTTCAGTAGGAAGCCCGAGATGCGCACCGGAGCGAGCTGAGTGGATTGCCAGAGAATGCGATTGGATGTACTACTTCTGCGCGAGGAATATGATTGTAGTGAAGTAGGAAATTTTAATTTCTTGTTTGAGTCGTGTCCAGGTCTACCTAGGGTGTGTTTCGGTCGAGCCCATGGGCTTGACCGGGTGTGGACTTGAGTGAGGGGCAGGGAGGTCATTTGGCATTAAGTGATTAATAAATAAAAAAATAAAAAGGAAAGAAGGGAAGAGAACTCACTTGCACGCATCCTAAGGAAAGGGAGGAAGAATAATCTCCACATGTAGTTCCAACAGCAACAAATATCATCAAACATCGCGATCGGAGGGGCATTTTTTATCTGATCTTGCCGAAACTCGGTCAGTAAGTAGTAGACTTTATGTTCTGGATTCTGCGATGAAGATTGGGTTTATTTGGCGGGATCTGTGATTGTGACGGAAAACCGAAGCCCTATTCTTGATTTTCTTCGACAGATTCCTGTAACGACTTGTTTCATCTAATCGAGCGATCGGGACACCATCTTGGATCTGATCGGACTGATTTTTGGTGGAAATGTTGGAGACTCCTTTTTTATCTGAACAATGGAGATATGATTTGGTCGGTTCATTTTACGGATACTCGAGAAGAAGGAAGGGGCGACATTTTGGAGAACGAGATTCGTTGCGAGTTCGTCGAAGATCGTCGGAAAATCGCATAAGGACTTTGTTCAAGGTGAGTGGCATTTATTCTTTAGGAATTTGCCCCTCTATAGGATGATCCCTTGTAGTAGATGAATTCTAATATAAAATTTGTGAATTCTCGTGATGCTGTGAGGGATTCTTGAAGCTTTTCTTTGCTTGGTTACTATTTTTGGGGTGCGGATGATGTAGGGCAGCCCTAGGGAAGGTTAGGGCTGAATGGGAGCCCTAGTTGTAGGGTTTTGGGACTGTTTTGTTGTGGGATTGTTCTTCGTAAAAGAAATTGCAGAAGTTCCCTTCTTATGATGCTTGAGGTGTTAGTTTAACCGAAAATTAGGGAAGATTTTAACTCCTTTGCTCTCTTTAGGACATGCGGACCTAGTTAGGGAGCGAAAACCCTCACCTTTCTTGACCCTTAAAGTTAGGGGTCATAGGTAAGGGTTAAGGATGGCCATAAACCTAGATTGATGGCCAAATTCTACCTTGGTTGTTAGTCGAACGGTCATACTAGAGGAGGAGTGAATATTATTTCTACTAAAACTTAACCAAAATTTGTTTTAAACTGATTCTTAGGTTACTTAGACAAGAACACTATTCAACTAGATAAGTAAGTGCATAAGCAATAAATGAAGCAATTAAATACAAGTAACCACACAAGCACAATGATAATGCAAACATCGAGATTTATAGTGGTTCCGCTCCAATGCCTACTCTACTACCTAAGCACTCCCGTTTAGGATTTTCAAACTTAGCCTTACTAGATTATAATTGTTTTCCTTATAACGAGGACCTTTTACCCGAAGAGTCTCTGCTCTCACATCGAAGGCACTTTCACATCCGGAAGTCTCCTCTTCCTACCGAGAACACTCTTCCACCTCAAACCCTAAAGGACAACAATCACTAATCCTAGTAAATCAAGCTACACTAATGGATTTAGGCTTCTACACCAAGGCTACCACCAAACTCAATATCTACACACTAGATCTTTACACAACTTTCAAGTATACAAAATAAACCACAAAATATAGTTAAAATGAGAGAAATAATAAAACAACTACAACTTAGCTCTCAAACAAGATGTCCAAACTCCTCTTGATGAGTTGAAGATGAATCAAGGCAAGCTCAAAGTCAATATCAAGGTTTCTAGGCTCAATCTAGGGTTTCTTCAATAAGATGGCTCAAGTAAGCTCAAAGGTGATCCAAAAGATATCTCAAGGAGTGTAAGATGGCTTTTGGAAGACCGATAATGTGTATATATAGAGGAAACACCAAAAGAAGCTCGGATTCAACCAAGCTCAGTAGCTCAAAATAGAGTCGTTGGGCTGCCGGTCATCGGTCGATAATGTTATTTCAATTGAGCAATACCATGCTGACCACTACCAACAATGACAATATCATTAACATAAACAACTAAATATATACAACCCTGAGTAGTATCACAATAGAATACCATACTAAACTATAGCACAATAGATCTAAAACATCAAAACCAAGCTTGAGGAGACTATTTCAAACCATAAAGTGGTTGTCAAAGTTGACAAACCAGTCCTCAAGACTCCTCTCATTGAGCAATAAAGTCTGACGATTGCTCCATATAAACTCCCCCTTCTAGATTGTCATGAACGAAGGCACTTTTATGTTAAGTCGATATAGCGGCCAATGACACATGATAGCTATGGATAAAACAAGCAAATACAAGACATTTTAGCCAAAGGCGAAAAAATATCTCCATAATCAAGATCAAAAATCTAAGTGTAGCCCTTGGGTACCAATCTAGCTTTAAGTTGATCAACTTGACCATCCGGCCAACCTTGACCCTGTAAATCCATCTACAACAACAATAGATTTTCCCTTCGGGAGGGGAACCAATTGCAATATTTCATTGGATTGAAAAGCGATCATTTCTTCAACAATTGTTTGTTGCTATCCTCGATGAGGAAGTGCCTTGATTGTATTATTAGGAATAGAAATAGAGGACAAAAGCATAATAGGAAGGACACTTGATAACTCAAAGTAATGTACTTACGATAGGGGTTACAAGTAGAGAGAATACCTTTGCATTCGGAGTCAAACTCGTTTAACAAGTCTGGAGCAGACATGGATCTAGATCGAGATGTGAGTTAGTAAGTACCTGTTCACCAATCTCAATTAGAAGAGTGGTAGTGGTTTCTTCATGCTTTGTAGGTCGAGGTCTCCGGTAATAAGTCAAGAGTGGAGGTGTAGGAGATGAAGGTGGCTGATCCACATGTGGTTTGTCTAAAGTGTGAGAACCAACGAGAAGAACAAAGGAACATGAGTACATGACGCACCTATGCTATGAATTGTTCAAGAGGAGATGAGTTGATCCCATCAAAGAAGGGTGGACTCAAAAAAGGTAATATCAACAAATATACCATGGCGTTTAAAATCAGGAGAGAAACATTGATACCCCTTTTGGAACTGAGAATAGCTAAGAAAAACACAATTAAGATAACAAGAAGTCAGAATAAAGCACGTAGAACTAAAGGTGCGAAGAGGGATGCCATAAAGAGACTAGTGAGGAAATAAATGTGAGGTGAATTGTCTATACTAGAGGGAAGTGAATAGTGTATTATGATAATTTTAAGTTTAATTTTGGTTTAATCGTTTCTTTAATTGCTTAGACAAGTTCACTATTCTAGTTGCTAAGTTAATGCGGAAGCGATGAATGAAGCAATTAAGAAGCCTACCACAAGAAGCAAGCTAACAGAAAGGATTTATAGTGGTTTGGCTTCCTATTTAATTACTTCACTATCTAAGCACCCCACTTAGGATTTCAAATTTAATTTACTAGTTTAAAATGTATCCTACACAAGGATTTACAAGCTAAGGCTCCGACCCTCTCCTTGAGGGTTATCCTCTTCCCGATAGTACCTCCAACACCTCTTTTCCAAGGACTACACAACTAACCCTAGTAAACTAATTAAGTTTATACTAGTGCGCTTATCCCTCTATACCAAGGCAACCATCAAACTTACAAGACCTACAACCTAGGTCTTCACACTTTCGAATACAAAGAAATAACTCACAAAATACAACAATAATGAGGCAAATAAATCAAACAAGTTATACTTAGCTCCAACAGAAGTTCCCTAGTCCTCTTGATGCCTTTAGAAGATGAATCGATTAGAGCAAAGGCCAAATCAAGGTGAGAGCTCCAAAGTAGGATTTCCTAAAGAAAATGACTCAATCAAAACTTAAAAAGATCAAAGAATGTCTCAAGGTGTTCCAGAATGCTTGGAAACTATTTATATAGGGAAAAATGGGTTGAGATTTTAGGTTCAACGATATACAACGGCTAAAAAAGAGTCGTTGGTTCCCTTGGTCAATCTCCGATCAAAGTTCGATCGGCCGGGGATCGTCCGAGCTTCGACCGAACTCTGATTCGACCAAGATTCGAATGAAATTCAGTTTAATTACAGCCTTTTTCAATCATTCAACATTTCAAGTTTTAGGGTGTCGATTTCGAATTTTGGTGATTTTTTTTACATCATAAATAGGATATACATGAATTCTAAATACCCTAAACATATACTCTAACTTTTCGACGAATTCCAAGCATTAACGAGCATCCTTCCGATTTTTGCCAATTTTGTCAATTTTCCGATCGCGGACACCGCGCTTAACCCAACTTGAAATTTGAAATTATTTCTTAATGAAAACATCGGTTCCGAATTTATTATCATCAAAACCGAGATTAAGATCAAAGTTGAAAATCTTGTGCCAACAATACAATAGTAGGAACTTGGTTTTTAGGAATAATTTATGACATTCTATTGATTAAAAAACAAGCAATGAGGACAATCTCCCCAAAAATAAATATGAACTTCATCATGAATAGGGGGGTACATGTTGTCTCATTCAAACATCAATTCTTTCTTTGTGCAATGTCATTTTGTTAAGAGGTAAGGTCATAAGCGATCGCAAATGAGTAGAAAAATATTCACGAGCATTACCACTTCTAATGTAATGTGCATATAGACATACCAAATTGATTTTTAACTTCAGAACAGAAACTCTTTAAAATAGAAAATAGTTCTAATATCTTTTTCTTTAAGAAAAGCCGAGAATAATGATTATTAGATGTAATAAAATATTAAAATCCCAAAGTTGAAAATAAACAACTCTACCCAAACATCAATATGAATTAACAAAGGGAGATGTATCTCCATTACAAACTCGACTAGCAAATAGACTACAAGTGTGTTTTCCAAATTGTCATGACCCTCTAAAGAAGACAGTAGTTAGTGATGTCCCAAGCGAGCATGGATAAGGTCCGGTGAGTTAGCAGCAAAATGGGCTCTGGGTGACTGAGAGTTGAAAGAGGTCGTGTGTGACCCACGCACTATTTCAATTGTCCTTCCAATACTCTAGTCCTGTAGACATCTATAGAAGCTAGTGAAGGTAATTGAGCAATCCTGGGCACAAGTCAAATGTCTAATAGATAGTAAGTTAAATGGACATCTATGGACATAAAAAATCGAGTCAATAGATAATGAAAGAATAGCATTGGCTTTGCCAATTCCTAGCCTTGTGTTTATGATCTATTAGCTAAAGTAATAGCACGAAGAAAACCAGGTGATTGCCTAGCTTCAAACCACTTCAGAAAATCTTCATAGTCCACATGGGAAGGTCTAGCATCAAATGAAACTGAGCAACATTAGCAAAGAGGGTTGGTTTTTCATATAGTTTCCAGTAGCAGTCACAAGTATGATCAAGTTTCTGCAGTAGTCACACATAGGACGAATTCGATTGCCTATGTGTCCTCCATTATTGTGATTAGTATTGTGAGAGACAAGTGCAAAGGGATCAATAGAGGTATTAGGAGATGTCTGAGAAGTAGGGGTCCAACAACCCTAAGCAAACTAGATCAAGTTTGTGAAAGGGTAGGTACTGTAGGACTATCCACTATTTGATCACAAGTATAATACTCAGAAGAAGGCAGATTATCGAGAGCTAATATCATGAAAAATATACTCCTTTCCTCATATTCTTTCTCATGAGTGCGTATTGAAGGCAACAATTCATTAAATTCAGCCAGTTCAGCTTGAATCTTCCCCAGGTAAGTGGGCATATGTCCTTCTAGCTTCTTTGGAGCATATAAGTTCATGAGATATAAACAAACAACATACATTCGTTGCACATCATTGGTATAAAGTTCTTTAGCATGGCGCCACACCTTATAGCAAGGCATATGGGTTCAGAAAATCTGCTCCAAATGTGAGTGAATAGTAGACTTGATCACACCACAGTTGTGCATCAACCTGCTCCCACTTAACTCTTTCATTTGCACAAATATCTTTGATCTTTTTAGTTAGATGGTCTAGATAACTCTACCCTTTGAGTCATAACTAAACTTCAGATGCTCAAGTGGCATAATTGGCATCATCCAATTTCTCTGTATTTAATTGAGTGTCATAATTTGTAAATATAGGAGCATCAACTCTATTGGTAGCAACATTGGGAGTCACATCATCTCTAAAGGTACTTTCGATCTCATACATGAAATAAACATAGAAATATGACATCTTAGGACAAGGACAAGGACCTTAGGAATAGGTGAAGAAAAGATTGAAATCCATCTAGTACGCGACATCAAACAACGCATGTAGCGGAGGACATCAACAGACTTCCTAAGTCAAACCAAACAAAGCCAACAGTTGTACCCGTGGAGGTGCTCAATCTGAACACATAATACCTCGAGAAGAAGAAAGCTATGACTACCGTGAGACACGACCAATAGACCTTACCAAAGATGAGACAAAGTAGGAAAAAGATAGATTTCTCTCCTCGAATGCTCTGATATCATGTTAAATTTGATTAAATAACATACTACCCTAAAACCTTAAACTCTAAGGAAAGAGACCAATTTATAAATTTATATTCTTAACAATATTTATTGGCTCTTTCTAAGTTATTACCTTTGGACATGTTCTGCAGAGAAGCTCTTGCACACAGTGAACCATCTAAAAGGGCATATTTACCTAGAAGAGATTACTTATTAGAGATCCTTTCTATTCCTCCAACTTCTTGGTTCAAAAAATCTCTGACTTTAGCATAGTCTCAATAAAAGATGGCAAGGAACACTTGCCATCAAGAATAACACTTACCATCAAGAATCAAGTTCAAGAATACAATGCTTATCAAGACCCCAAATTTAATTTGATTAATGGTCTTCACCACATGATTTTAGTTGACCTCAAACATTATTAATGCAAGCATTCCAAAAACATCTCAACGGTTTGGTTCATTCATGTTCACAATAATTAAATGTGGGATACCAAACTATATATTAATGTACCTATAAAGTAGCAATAAGTGGCAACTAACAAGTATATACCACTTACAAGTTACATGTACTAAGCAAAAGAAACAGACATACAGAGCAAAGTGAGCAAGCATCAAACATGCCTGCAAGTAAGTTGCTTTTCTCGCAAGATGAAAAAAGGCAATATAATTGCCTATCTTACAAGGTGAGAAAAGGGAAAATATGCATTATAAGTGGTATGAAATAAGCAAAATTAACAAAACTGAACAAAAACCAAGAAATAAGTATCTTTCTACATCTCGAGAGAACAAAATTTCTGGGCTGTTTCTTATCTCAGGAGTCATCTAAGCAAGCTCAAGTGAAATCTCTGCAGGTTCTACCTAAAATGTGAAAATATACCCATGAATCACTAATGAAGGAACAAAACCATCCCTACTGGAAAATGAAAACTGCATAATGGTCCACAATCAAAACTGAACAATGTGCCACATATATAAGAGATGACTTACTTTATTTCCTGGATGATAATCTAACTTGAGATGTGCATAACTTGAGATGTGCATAATAACTATGAAACTCCTTTTCTATAGGCACAATGATTCCCTGATTATCTGTTCAATGTTGAGATGTGCATCAAACCCCTCAGCAACGCCTTTTACTTTGTTCTAGTCACACTACTCATGGATAGCAAAAATATAGATTCTAACCTAGCGAAGAGACAATAAGAAAATCAATTCATGATTTATGAAGTAAATTACATGAAAGGGAGACCATAACATCTCAGAGTGCAAGCTACCATTTGATGAGTTGTGTGAATACAACAAAAGAAAAGGCTTTGCCGAGGGGTTTGATGCACATCTCACCATTGAACAAAAGAAAAGGAGTTTCGCGGTTATTATGCACATCTCAAGTTATATAAGCTTTGGCCTAATCAAGCCAGATCTGTAGTTCTGTAATACTGTATGAATCCGAAAGAAATTGAAGTCATGCTCCTTATTTTTGTCGAAACCTCGGCGAAATCGCCTCTATCGACCGATCCCGAGAAAACAGTAACCGAAATCTCGACACCAGATCCGGCAGAAATCCACTGAAACCATGGAAGATATCCTGTTTCCTTAAAAATATGAACAGAAAGAAGGAATCAGGCTTTTAAAAGGAGGAAACGATGGAAAATCGAAACCAAATAAAGAGAGAAACCCACACTCGCCTGGGCGTCGTCACCGATCGCCTGCCGCCACTCGACGCTTGGATGCCAACACTCGCCGATCTCCGTCGCCTGCGTGTGGAGAGGTCGCGAGATTGCCGTGACCTGACATCGATAATATATTTTCGTTATCTTATACGGACCTAGGGCTGTTCATGGGTCAAACCCACCCAATGAACCCGAGAAATCGACCTGACCCGAATTAATCGAGCCGGGACTGGTCGAGTAATTGGGCTGGGTCGAGTTCAGTTTGTTCAAACTCAACTGTAATCGAATCGGATTTCGAGTTTTAAAGTTTGGAACCCGATTATCCGAGATCCGATCAGATTATCCGATTAATTATATTTCTTATTATTTTATATATATATATATATATATATATATAAATCTCGTTCGGATAAGATGCGGGCCGCACTGGACCGCGTCTTCCTAAGAAGGAAGACGCTCGGGAAGATGCGACGTATGCGTGAGAAACGATTTAAAAAAAAAAAACTTTTTTTATTTTTTAACAAGTAAACCGACTACCCGATCCGACCCGACCCACCCGGAATCGGGTCGGGTCGGGTCGGATCGGTTTCAAAAAAAATTACCTTAAAACCCGACCCGACCTAGTTGCTTGTTGGTTGGGTTGGGTCGAACTGATTTTTTTCAAACTCGACCCGACCCGACCCGTGAACAATCCTACTCGGGTTATATATTTTATACTTAAATTATATTTACGTTATGTTTAAATATATCAACAATAAAACTAAAATTATTATTTTTATCATATAAATTTATGCATAGAAATATATAATTTAAGAATAATAAACCATGAGATCAGAATTTTTAATATTTATACATTTATTTGTATATTAATTAATTTTATTATTTTTTGTCATATAAAATTATGCATAGAAATATATAATTATACGATAACAAACCATGAGAGTAAAATTATTAATATTTATATATTTACTTTTATATTAATTAATTAAAATTATAAATTTAAAGAAAATTTAAATTATATTTACATTATAATTGATAGGATGTTTAAAATATCATACCAAAATTATTAATATATATCAAGCTATAGTAATTAAAATAACCTATATCAACAATGTAATAATTAAACGTTAACATATAATTGCATTTTAATTATTATTTAAATATATTAATATTTAATTACTTCTTTTGAAAATAATTATTTATTTCAACTACTCGGGTTTTTCATATAGTTTCCAGTAGCAGTCACAAGTATGATCAAGTTTCTGCAGTAGTCAGACGAATTCGATTGCCTATGTGTCCTCCATTATTGTGATTAGTATTGTGAGAGACAAGTGCAAATTGCCTATGTGTCCTCCATTATTGTGATTAGTATTGTGAGAGACAAGTGCAAAGGCATCAACGGAGGCTTTAGGAGATGTCTCGGCAATGGGCTAGGCCAGCCAATGGGCGGCATGGGTCTGCCTGGCCTAGCACGGTTGTGCCCATAAGATGGGCCGGGCTCGCCTTCTGGGCACGCGGGCCGTGCTAGGCATAGCCCGCAGACGGACCGTGCTAGCCCGAGCACGGCACGTGTGCCCGTGCTCTGGGCGAGCACGGGAGGCCTGGTGTGCGCTAGACGTATGGCCACCTAGGCTTGGCGCCCGCCAGACCAGAGTCTGGTGCGCGCCAGGCCTACGTCGGCGCTGCCAAACCCTGGTCTGGCAGCGCCGACCTGGATCTGGCGCGCGCCAGACGTAGGACGGCCCGAGCCAGACTTGGTTCGGGCCGACGAATATTTTTTATATAAAAAAAATCTATAAATACCCTCTCCCCTTCTTCATTTCTTCTATCTTCATCTTCAACTCTTTCTCTCAATCCTCAACTCTCAACTCTCATTTCTCAACTCTCTTACTCTCAACGATCAACAACATTTTAAGCTCATCAAGAAGCCAATGATTCAAGATTATTGTTAAATTTTTTTAATCTCTTCAATTTATTTCATTGATTAGTATAATATTTATACTTTTTATATTTTTATTTTTTACTAATGGCGGATGGAGATTTTTCAGGTTATATACTCCACAAACTGGATCAAATATGTTAGAAGAAATGTCTCTTGCTATTTCTACCACTCCTACCACTCAACAAAATCAAAACATAGAGATAAGTCCATCTATTAATTTATGTCCACTAGGTAGAAAGAAAAGTATAGTTTGGAAATATTTTAAGAAAATTATTGAACCTGATGGCACCATAACAAAAGCCCGGTGCAAAAAATGTCAAAAAATTCTTTCGGCTTCAACAACCGGAGGAACTGGTCATTTATTACGTCATGCAAAGGGTCATGACACTAAGGTTACATAGACAAGCTCAACAAATTCTTAATTTATCTTCTTCTGGTTTAACAGCTTTTTCGTATGACCATGATTTTCAACGTCGAGAACTTGCAAAATTAATTGTTCAAAGTGAATCTCATTTTAGTTTTGTTGATCAACCAAGATTTTTTAGTTGGATTCAAAATACTTTACAACCAAAATATAAAAAAAAATACTCGAAATACAATGAAAAATGATACTTTAAAATTATTTTTTACATATAGAGAAAATATAATGACTAGTTTTAAAAATAATAAATAAAAAATTTCTTTAACATCTGATGTTTGGTCTAGTCAACGTACTACTAATTCTTACATTTGTGTAACTGCACATTGGATTGATGAAAATTTTATTTTGCAAAAAAGAATAATTAGTTTTAAAGTTTTTGAATATCCACACACTTCTATTGTCATTTTTTCTACTATTAAATTTGTAACATCTTTCTATAATTTAAATTTTTCGATTAGTTTTGATAATGCTAGTAATAATAATGTTGTTATCCCTCCCCTTATACAGTTATTTAAACCAGTATTAGAAGGTGAATTATTTCATGTTCGTTGTGTTTGTCATGTTCTTAATTTATGTATACAAGATGGTTTAAAACAAGTAAATATACATGTAAAAAAAAAAAGAGATGTTATTAGATATATGCGTTCTTTAAAAGCAAGAACACAAGAATTTAAAAAATTATGTCAATCTTTTAATAAATCATTTAAAAAATTTAATGATGATGTTATTACTAGATGAAATTCAACATATCATATGCTTATCTCTACAATAAAATATCAAGATATCCTTACAATGTTTTACAATCAAAATATGTCTGGTGATCAATTAATAATAATGATTGGTTAGTTGCTTGGCATATTACTCAAACTTTAGAACTTTTTGATAAAGCTACCGAACAATTTTCCGGTGTTTATTATCCTACATGTAATTTAACTCTTTCACATATAGTTCGTACTAGTGAAGTATTTTCTTCATATAGACATCATCCTTTATTTGCACAAATTATTTCTTTAATGGAATCTAAATTTAAAAAGTATTGGTCAAATATACCTACTTTATTTTGTTTAGCAATATGTTTAGATCCTAGAATGGAAATTGATGGTTTAAATATGTTGTTAGATGATTATTATAATAATATGAAATTAGATAACGTTGAAGAAAAAAAATTTAAAATTTAAAATTTATTGAATTCTATGTTTGTATTTTACACTTCAAAATTTGGTGATACAATTACAAATAAGACAACATCTTCTTCTTATAGATTAAGAGATGATGGTGAAAATAATATTAATTCTCAACTTGGTCGTAGAATAAAAAAAACTAAATCTACTAATTTTAATGAATTACTTTTTTTTCTAGATCATAATCATTCTGAAGAAATAGATGATAATAAAATTTTAGCACGGTGGAAAAAATAAGAAAATACGTATCCTATTATTTCCATCATGGCACGTGATATACTAACTGTTCCTGTATCTACAGTAGCTTCCGAGTTTTATTTTAGTGCAGGAAATAGAATTCTTGACGAAAAAAAAGTCGAATGAGTGAAGAAATGGTTGAAATATGCATTTGCTTAAAAGACTAATGGGATGTTGAAGATAAATTACAAGATAAAGGAGGACACGACACTTCATCATCGGGAGAGGAGGAAGCTCAAACAAGCGAAGCTGGTGCTGCTGGTCCTAGTACAAGTTAAATCACCGGGACTACGGGTGATTAAAACTGTAAAAAGAACTACGTAGACCTGATCGTTCTATAGTTAATCATTGGGGAGTATAAGTTTAGCTATAGAAGGTACGTAGGCAACCGTTTAAGGTGCGATCTATTATAATATTAAAAGAAATTATTTTATCATTGAATGAATATTTTTGTATTAAAGATAAATAAAAAATTAATTATAATTTGATTTTTTAAAAATCTTTTTATTAATTTATACTGCATTATAATGTTACATATAAAAATATGTTAAAAAATATATAATAAAGTTTAGTACAATAATTAAACTATCTCAAATAAAATTAAAGGTCCAAATTTAAAACTCACCTGTAACCATTAATTTTTAAAATTAAATTTAAAAAATTAAATTAAATAATTTAAATTAAATAATTAATTTTCGGACCGGGACGTTGCCATCTCTAGGTCCAACAACCCTAAGCAAACTAAATAAAGTTTGTGAAAGAGTAGGAACCGTAGGACTTTCCACTATTTGATCACAAGTATAATACTCCAGAAACTCTATAGTTTGTGAAGGCAGACTATCAAGAGCTAATAACATGAAAAATATACTCCTTTTCTCATATTCTTTCTCATGAGGCATTGTTGGCAACAATTCATTAAATTCAGCCAGTACTGCAGCTTGAATCTTCCCCAGGTAAGTGGGCATATGTCCTTCCTGCTTGAGCAAACGGGTTCATGAAATATAAACAAACAACATACACTCGTTGCACATCATTGGTATATATAAAGTTCTTTAGCATGGCGCCACACCTTATAGCAAGGCATATGGGGTCAGAAAATCTGCTCCAAAAGTAAGTGAATAGTAGACTTGATCGCACCACATAGCTGTGCATCAACCTGCTCCCACATATCTCTTTCACTTGCAGAAATATCTTTGATCTTTTTAGTTAGATGGTCTAGATAACTCTACCCTTTGAGTCATAACTAAACTTCAGATGCTCAAATGGCATAATTGGCATCATCCAATTTCTCTGTATTTAATTAAGTTAATATATTTGTAAATATTGGAGCATCAACTCTATTGGTAGCAACATTGGGAGTCACATCATCTCTAAAGGTACTTTCAATCTCATACATGATATATACATAGAAAGATGATATCTTAGGACAAGGACGAGGGCCTTAGGGGCCCGTTTGGTTTGCTAAAAAATGGAGGACTGGACTGGACATCCGCCCATATCCCCCGTTTGATTTGCAAAAGAAGCTTCGGGACAAGGACTTCTCATTGTTCGGGACAAGGACTTCTCCTTGTTCGGGACAAGATTTCCACCCATTTTGGTGTACCGAGAAATTTCTCGATACACCGAAATCGGGCGGAGGATAAGGGCTGCAATTGTCAAAATTACCCCTTCCTTCGACGGAGCCGGGCCACCATCGTCAGACTGGTCGCGGAGGTCGGGGAGAGGGCGGACGTGTCGCCGGGATGATCGCCGGCGGCCGGGAGGACCGGCCGACGTGGGTCCGAGCGAAGCAGAGGAAGGCGGCGCTCGGACGGGAGGAGGCGACGGGATCGGACACAGAAGGGGCTGGCGATGAGTCGGATCGTGTCGCCGGGAGTGATCGCCGGCGGCCGGGAGGACCGGCCGACGTGGGTCCGAGCGGACCAGAGGAAGGCGGGGCTCGGGCGGGCATTGGGCGGGCGTCGGGTGGAGAGGGAGACGAGTGAGGGAGAGGGTATTTATTTAATAAATTGGGTAATTAAAGAAGAGAGCTGTATCACATAAAATAAGATTGAATTATGAATTATTAGGATATTTTTGTAGTTGATCGTAGAATCGTCGGATCGAGTCGAGATGAATACCAAAGTTGTAAATTTTCACGTGCTGAGCGCGATGGTGGTGTCAGATTTCAGATTGGAGATCGTTTGGTATGATTTTTATATTATTCGGTATTATCCTATTATTATACTTTTAGGTTAGTTGAAATCTTATTAGTTAAACTAAAACTTCTTATTGTATTAAAGTATTTGATACTATATATTAATATTTTTTTACATATTAATTAATTTTAAGACTAATTTACAAGGGTATTTTAGTCATTTGTCATGTATAGTACTTTGTTATAGCGAAACAAACGCAGGACAGGACGGAATATCGTGTCCTGTTCTTGACGAATATGAACAAACACGGTATAACTATTGTCCCAGGACATCTGATGTCCTGTCCTTGTCCCTATCTGGTGTCCTGTGATGAGCAGTTTGCGAACCAAACGGGCCCTAGGAATAGGTGAAGAAAAGATTGAAATCGATCTAGCACACGACATCAAACAACGCATGTAGCGGAGGACATCAACAGCCTTCCTAAGTCAAGCCAAACAAAGCCAACAGTTCTACCCGTGGAGGTTTTCAGTGGAAAACAATAACCTAGGGTGCTCAATCTGAACACATAATTCCTTGAGAAGAAGAAAGATATGACTACAATGAGACACGACCAATAGACCTTACCAAAGATGAGACATAGTAGGAAAAAAATAGATTGTTTTCACGCTGGAAGTAGGCACAGTAGTAGTGACTAGGGTTTTCTCTCCTCGAATGCTCTGATATCATGTTAAATTTGATTAAATAACATACTTCCCTAAAACCTTAAAATATTAAGAAAGAGATCAATTTATAAATTTATATTCTTAACAATATTTATTAGTTGTTTCTTAGTTATAACCTTTAGACATGTTCTGCAGAGAAGCTCATGCACACAGTGAACCATCTAAAAGGGCACATTTACCTAGAAGAGATTACTTATCAGAGATCCTTTCTATTCCTCCCACTCTTTGGTTCAAAAAATCTGACTTTAGCATAGTCTCAATAAAAGATGGCAAGGAACACTTGCCATCAAGAATCAAGTTCAAGCATACAATGCTTATCAAGACCCCAAATTTAATTTGTTTAATGGTGTTCACCACATGATTTTAGTTGACCTCAAACATTATTAATGCAAGCATTCCAAAAACATCTCAACGGTTTGGTTCATGCATGTTCACAATAATTAAATGTGGGATACCAAACTATATATTAATGTACCTATAAAGTAGCAATAAGTGGCAACTAACAAGTATATACCACTTACAAGTTACATGTACTAAGCAAAAGAAACAGACATACAGAGCAAAGTGAGCAAGCATCAAACATGCCTGCAAGTAAGTTGCTTTTCTCGCAAGATGAAAAAAGGCAATATAATTGCCTATCCTACAAGGTGAGAAAAGGGAAAATATGCATTATAAGTGCTATGAAATAAGCAAAATTAACAAATCTGAACAAAAACCCAGAAATAAGTGTCTTTCTACATCTCGAGAACAAAATTTCTGGGCTGTTTCTTATCTCAGGAGTCATCTAAGCAAGCTCAAGTGAACTCTCTGAAGGATCTACCTAAAATGTGAATATATAACCATGAATCACTTATGAAGGAACAAAACCATCCCTACTGGAAAATGAAAACAGTATAATGTGCCACAATGAAAACTGAACTATGTGCCACATATATAAGAGATGACTTACTTTATTTCTTGAATGATTATCTAACTTGAGATGTGCATAATAACTATGAAACTCCTTTTCTGTAGGCACAATGATTCCTGATTATATGTTCAATGTTGAGATGTGCATCAAACCCCTTAGCAAATCATTTTCCTTTGTTCTAGTCACACTACTCATGCATAGCAAACATATAGATTCTAACCTAGCGAAGAGGCAATAAGAAAATCAATTCATGATTTATGAAGTACATTAAGAGGGCGTTTGATTGCCCGCAAGTACAAATGCTGCAACTCTAGTTGCAGCATTTAGATAACAAATTTGTTTGATTGGCTGCAAAATCATTTTGCAGCATTTACTAGTTGCAACTTGTATTTCAAATATCATTTGCGGGCCGCAAGTGGAATTGCAGCCCAAAAAGCCCGCAATACAAGATTGCGGGCTGCAAATGCAATAATTTAAGTATTGAAAAATAATTAATTTTGGCGACGTAGAGTCGTCGGATGAAGACGAGATAAATATCAAAGTTGTAGGTTTTTGCGTGCTGAACCTGATGGTAGTGTCAGATTTTACATCTGATGTCATTTGATAGATTTTTTAATATATTTTTAGTATTATACAAAAATTAAAAATTATTAATTTGTCAGACAAATCGTGTCGGGCCTAAGTTTTTAGCCCGGCCCGAAAAAAATTTGTCCCAGGCTCGACCCAAAAAATTTATGCTCGACCCGACCCAAAAAAGTTCGTGTCCAGCCTGACCCGAAAAAATTTGTGCCCGGCCCAACCCGAAAAAATTCGTGTCCGTCCCGCCCCGAAAAAATATGTGTCCGACCCGACCCAAAAAATTCGTGCACTGCATGGCCCGTCCCAGCCCGGCTCGGTCCGAAAAAATTCGTGCCCAACCTGGCCTGAAAAATTTCGTGCCCAGCCCGACTCAAAAATTTCGTGCCTGGCCTAGCCCAAAAAAATTTGTGCTCGGCCAGGCCCGAAAAAATTCGTGCTCAGCCTGGCTCGAAAAAATTCACTGTCGGCCCGGCCCTGCCCAAAAAAAATTCGTACCCCGGCCCGGCCTGAAAAAATTCATGTCCGACCCAAAAAAATTCGTGCCCAACCCAGCCCTGCCCGAAAAAATTTATGCACTGCCCGACTCGTGCCGAACCGAAAAAATTCGTGCCTTGCCCGACCCAAAATTATTCGTGCACGGCCCAACCCCAAAAAATTCGTGCCCAACCCAGCCCAAAATATTTTGTGCTCGGCCCGCCCCAAAAAAATTCGTGCCCGGTCTGGACCGAAAAAATTCTTGCTGGCCCTGCCCGAAAAAATTCGTGGTCAGCCCTACCCAAAATAATTCGTGTCCCGACCCGACCCGAAAAATTTTATGCCCAGCCCGACCTAACACGAAAAGAAATTCATGCCCAGTCCGAAATATTCGCATCGGGCCCAACCTTGCCCGAAAAAATTCGTGCACTGCCCATCTTGACTCGGCTCGGCCCAAAAAATTTATGCCCGACCCCGCATGAGAAAATTCGTTCCCGGCCAAAAAAAATTTGTGCTCGGCCCGGCCCGAAAAAATTCCTGCCCGACCCGGCCTGAAAAAATTCGTTTCCCGGCCCAGCTCAAAAAAATTCATGCCCGGCCCGGCCTGACCAGAAAAAAAATTCGTGCCCAGCCCGAAAAAAAAATTATGTTCGGCCCAGCCTTGCCCGAAAAAATTCGTGCACTGCCCAACCTGTCCCGGTCCGGCTCGGGCTGACTCGAAAAAATTCGTGTCCGGCCCGGCCCAAAAAGATTTGTGCACGACCCGACCCAAAAAGTTCGTGCTCGGCCCTGCCCGAAAAAGTTTGTACCCGGCCTGGATAAATTCGTGCATGCTCGGCCCATCCCATCCCGGCCCGGCTCAGCCCGACTTGAGAAAATTCGTGCCCGACCCGATCCGAAAAATTTCGTAAGATGCAAGTTGCACATTGCAAGTTGCAAGTGTAATTACAACTTCCATTTGCGGCCAACCAAATGCTTGCAAATAGAAGTTGCAACTCTATTTGCGGGCAACCAAACGATAGGCTGCAAAATCTATTTGCGGGCATTTGTTTTTGCATGCAAATAAATTTTGCAGCATTTACACTTGCGGGTAACCAAACGCCCCCTAAATGAAAGGGAGACCATAACATCTCATAGTGCAAGCTATCATTTGATAAAGCATGAGTAAGCATGTTGGTTGAAAATATTCTTCGTTCTTAGGTCCACCCTTATTGCTCGCATTCTATCCCACAAGAAGTTGTAGATATCCAAAAAGTCCTCAAGTTAGGTCCATTCTTGTTGATTCAATAATGCTTTATCAAATGGTAGCTTGCACTCTGAGATGTTATGATCTCTCTTTCATGCAATGTACTTCATAAATCATGAATTGATTTTCTTATTGTGATATTGTGTCTTCTCTTGGTTAGAATATATATTTTTGTTACGCATGAGTGGTGTGAATAAAACAAAAAAAAAAACTTTGCTGAGGTGGTTTGATGCACATCTTACCATTGAACAAAAGAAAAGGAGTTTCGCAGTTATTATGCACATCTCAAGTTAGATAAGCTTTGGCCTAATCAAGCCAGATCTGCAGTTCTGTTATACTGTATGAATCCGAAAGAAATTGAAGTCATGCTCCTTATTTTTGTGGAAAACTCGGCAAAATCGCTTCTATCGCCCGATCCCGAGAAAACAGTTTCCGAAATATCGACACTAGATCCGGAATAAATCCACTGAAACCATGGAAGACGTCCTGATTCCTTAAAAATCTGAACAGAAAGAAGGAATCAGGCTTTTAACAGGAGGAAATGATCGAAAATCGAAATCAAAAAAAGAAAGAAACCCAAACTCGCCTGGCCGTCGTCACCGATCGCCTGCCGCCACTCGACGGTTGGATGCCAACACTCGCCGATCCCCGTCGCCTGCGCGTGGAGAGGTCGCGAGACTGCCGTGACCCATGACATCGATAATATATTTTCATTATCTTATACGTTAATTAGGGTGGTTCATGAGTCAAATCCGACCCAATAAAATCGAGAAACTGACCCTACCCGAATTAATCAGGCTGGGTTAGGTTGGATAATTGGGTCGGGTCGGGTTCAGTTTGTTCAAACCCAACTATAATCGGAGTTGGATTTCAGATTTTAAGATTTGGAACCCGATTACTCGAGACCAGATCCGATTACTCGAGACCCGATCCGATTACTTGATTAATTGTATTTTTTATTATTTTTTAATATATATATTGTTCGGGAAAGATGTGGGCTGCGTCTTCCCAAGGGAAGACGGGAAGACGCGACATACGCGTGAGAAACGATTTTTTTAAAAAAAAAAACTTTTTTTTATTTTTTAACGGGGAAATCGACTACCCAATCCGACTCGACTCGATTCCAGGCGGATTGGATTGGATCAGGTTCAAAAAATTTTACCTTGAAACCCGACCAGACCCGGTTGCTTGTTGGCTGGGTTGGGTCGGGCCGATTTTTCTCCAAACCCGACCCGACCCGTGGACAGCCCTAAGTCTGGTTATATATTTTAGGGATAATAGACTAAAAAATCACAAGGTTCGAAGAAATTTTATGTTCTACCCGCGTTTTTAAAATTCGCCTATAAATGCACAATCTTTACATCCGTTTATGTCATTTACCAAATCGTCAAGCGTCGTCTCAACTTAGTTGGCGTGGAGGAAAACGACGTTCTCGTGGCTGACGGCTTCATACGCCCACATTTTTCTCTCTCTCTTCTTTTCTTCTTCCTAGACGACCCCACCTTTTTTTTTCTCTTCTTTTCTTCCTCCCATGATCCCACCTTTTTCCCTCTCCTTCTCCTATACCTTCATCTTCGTCGCTGCCTCAACTCCGCCATCCCAAACAACGTCACTACTTCTTTCCTTCTCCTTCCCTCACCATCACCGCCAGCACTTCTCCTTCCCCCCACCATCGCCGACACTACTGGTGAGAATGATATCGACCTCGCCATCGGCCTCCTCCGGTTCATTTCCATGATTGTTTCGTTCAGGAGCTTTCCCGGACCCTCATTCACTATTTTTGACCCCACTAACACCACCGACCTCGTCACCCTCTCCGGCGTGATTCATGCTGAGCTTTCCGTCCTCATCGCCACTCTCAAGCATCTCAACCGACCCCACAAGAGCTTTCCCGTCCTCCGAGTTCAATTCCTCCCGGCTTCATATGGCTCCATTTACGCGGAGCTTTCCCGTCCTCAACTCCTCATCGCCGCCCTCAACCATCTCAACCTCGACCCCACCGACCTCGTCACCCTCTCAGGCGAAACCTCTACTCGACCTGCCTCAACAGGGAGACGAAATTAAAAATTAAAAAAGTGATAGGAAATCACTATTTTTGGCGAATAATAAAGTGAAATTAAAAACCACAGAGGGCTAAAGCAGAGATCAGTCACTTGGAGGACATCATCTTCATGCATGGCATTACTAGCATATCAAGCTTCAAGCACCCCAAACTAGCAAATCACGCTTCACGCTTCATCCTCGGTTTGCCTCAGCCATGTTGACGCATGCAGCAAGCTTCTCCACCTGAGCTTTCGAGGAGTGAGTTCTCATGTGCCTGAAGAGCGTCTTCCATGACGCGAACTCATGATCTGGAGACAAAAGATTTGGCATGAGCATAACATCAGGCTTTTCGACAATCAGAGCAGAATGGCCCTGGATCTTGCCGCGGAAGCAGCTGCTTTACTTGCTCTTATGTAATTGGCCTGGTTCTTTTTTGGAGCATGACTTTTACGTTTTGCTCCATTCTTACCTGTAATGCTTCTCTTCATTTTGCCTCCCTCCTCCATTTTTCTTGTATTCCCTTAACTCCTCTTGAATTAAATACAAGACTTCTATTTTTCAGGCACTGCGTTGCGTCGGCACCTCCGTCGTCGTCGCCGCCGACGATGGAATCAGATAGCCGTCGGGTCTTCTTGGGCTAGGCGAATAACCCCTGATTATCAACATGAGGGAGATTGGCACGGGGCGTCGAATTATGCATATTGCATGGATGTATTGATGACTGGATGTGTGGATGTATGTATATGTGTGGTTGTCTATGCACTTAATTATTTACTTCCGCTTTAGTTGATTATGATATAATCTGTTGGTTATAATTATATGATGGTTTAGGGTGAGCTCAAGGATGAGCCACTCACTGAGTTCTTATGAACTAACCCTCATTTTATTTACTATTTTTATTACAGCTCCAGAGCAGTAGAGGTACTGTGGCACATGAGACGTAGCTTGGATGGCGAGCTCAAGGCGTGGATCTCGTGACACGAAGTCGTAGTAGAGTCTAGGACAGTTATTTATTTAATGTATTTAGACATGTATTTTGATTTTCTTTAGAGTGTTCATGACTTGTTCATTTCAGACATTATCTATCTTTGCACTTGCATGGTTGTCTATTCATTTCCACATCTTTGGTCATGTCTGGTAGGCTTCGAGGTATGGACGTGTACTCTAGCCGATCACGTGACCCTAGTATTTTGGGGTGTGACAAAATATCATTACTTGAACTTGATACATAAATACTTGACTTAGAATTCTTTAATATCATGTATTAATTTATCTCAAAATGAATACGTTGTTTTCGTCCCTTGGGTTGGTTGACTTCGTTATAATGAAAACTAGTTTTCAAGTCCCAACTTTGATCATAGTTGACTTTTCTTATCTTTTTTGATTGATGTCAAAAGTGGGAGAAAATATAGGTAAAGTGAAGAAAATATAGGAAAACTATGCATATAAATAGGGGGAGTAAAATTATTTAGATATGCATGTTGATAGAGGGAGAAATCCCATTATTAACTTCCTTTATGCTTAATTGAAGATATTTTCTTACGGATGTTTATCATCATCAAAAAGGGGGTGATTGTTGGCATAAGATTTTCAACATTGGTCTTAATCTCGATTTTGATGATAACAAATATGGTACTAATATTTTCATGGAGATATATTTTTAGGTTCCAAGTCGGTTAGCGCACGACGTCCGCGAATGGAAACATCGGAGAAATCAGAAAATCAAAAAGACGTTGGTCGATGTGCTTGGATTCGTCGGAAAGATAGATTCAAGGTTTAGGGTGTCTAGAATGCTTGTATTAATCCACATTATAATGCAAAGATCCTTAAAGAACCAAACCCGAAACCTGAACTAGAAGAAAGAACCTTGCTAAAACTGCATTCAGTGCAATTTCGATCGTAGGTTCGTCTGATGGTTCGGTTGACCGACTAATCGATCGACTGATGATAACAGCTAGTTTTAGAGCCATTGAGTGGTGTTTTACCCGAGCTCTTATCATGTCTCTCTATATAAACACATACCCAGCCTTCCTTATGTGGAGTAACTATTATTGAGCCATTATATGTGATACAAAAGCTTTCATTGAGCCACATCTCTTGAGAAACCCTAGCTTGGAGCCTGAACCTTTGATTGAGTCTTGTCTTCATTGATTCACCATCAAAGGCATCAAGAGGAAGCTAGGAATCTTATTGTGGAGCTAAGTACTCTATTATTTGATTTATAGCTCCATTATTGTTGTATTTTGTTGTTTACTTCATTGTATCTCAGGTGTATAAAGATCTAGTGTGTAGATCTTGAGTTTGGTGGCTGCCTTGGTATAGAAGCCTAAATCCACCAGTGTGTTTAGTTTACTAGGACTAGTTGTGTTGTCCTTAGGATTTGATGTGAGAGAGTGCTCTCAATAGGAAGGCGGAAACTTCCGGATGTGAAAGTGTCTTCGGTGTGAGAGCGAAGACTCTCTGGTGAAAACGTCCTCATTGTAAAGGAAACAATTAATCTAGTAAAGCTAACTTGGAAATCTTAAGCGGGGTGCTTAGGTAATGGAGTAGGCATTGGGGCCGACCCATTATAAATCATTATGTTAACATTGATATATTTATTGTTTGTGTTTAATTGACTTATTGATTCTGCATTTAGTCATTGAATTGTTA
This sequence comes from Canna indica, assembly GCA_034359265.1. NCBI lineage: Eukaryota > Viridiplantae > Streptophyta > Magnoliopsida > Zingiberales > Cannaceae > Canna > Canna indica. The sequence goes on from CP136892.1 coordinate 23,785,527, forward strand.
ATTGCCTAAAGTAATCAAGAAACGAATAAAACCAGAATTAAGTTTATGTTTTAGTTAACACACTATTCATCCCCCTCTAGTGTAGGTCATTTCACTTACATAAGGGGTCAGCCATTTTGAATTGTTGACCGAATTCAAATTCAAATCAGGGGAGACCAAGCCCGAATGGGCTTCAACCCAATCGATTGAGACTCCCTAATAGTTAGGAAGTCGGTTTTTGACTACCAACTCTTAGAGAGTCGATTTTTGACTCCCCAATTATTGGGGAGTCAGTTTGGAAGGATGAGGCTGGAATTCAAATTCCAAGCCTCATCCATACCGGGGTTGGCTATGGTAACCGACCCTTGGGCTTGGTCTAGGTCGACTGCTCCTAGCTAACCTAGGTGGTTGGTGAACCACCCATTTAAGTGGAGGCTTTGTAGTCAAACCCCTTAATCCTTTTGGCCAACTCCATCCCCCGATACATCATCAGTCAAACTCCCTTCTTCCACCTCTTCTATATCCGCAAGACTCAAGGAGTCTTACCGATGTTTTCATCGCCGGGAATCGCTGCCAAGTTGGAGTTTTGGAGGAGTCCGAAAATTTTAGCAAGGTACATCTATCTTGTGTGAATTCATTCTGATGTTTCTCACCATTCTTTTACCCCCTTTTCTATCTAGTTCTTAGTGGAAGGGTCGGCCCACTTTTTGGTGCAAATCGGAGATTGAGAAGCCCATCTGTTGAGCCACGATGAGCCCCATATGATCGCTGCTCGGGAAAGAAGTTTCCCGAAGTTACAAGGTGTTTGGTGTGGAGTATCATTTGAGGACTTGCGCTTGTGCATCTCGGAGTTTGGGATCATAGCAGCTCTTCTTCCTTTTCGGCTAAGGTATAAAATTGCTCATTGCTCTCCTATCGAATCATCTATGTCGCTAAAGTAGATCATTGTTTTCGGGTTGGCCTAAAGATTTTTGAAATATGTTTTTCCGCCTTTTTCTGCTCACTTTTCTCTCCATACCCCAACAGTGGTATCAGAGCCACCTTTAGCAAGTTTTGTAAGTCTGGTTTTGCGTTATTGTTGCGTTTACGAACCGTTCAAATCCAAAATATGTTGATGTGATTGATGCACTTTCGAGGGCTTCTTAAGTTGTTCATTCGCTTCGTGGCTCAAGCATTGAGTCGGGGACGAAGCCTATTGTTCTTCTCCTTTCGAGATAGAAAAGGAACTCAAGAGCCTCTTGGGTTCATGAGATGACAGCCCTAAAAGTTAGATTTTCATCATAGTTCACGAGACATGTTTTAGATGGAATGTAGCCTGATTATGCTATTTTTGCATATGTTTTTTTTCCTTTTTGTTTGCTTACTCGATAAGATGCATGCAAGGATAATTATCGACTAGCCCTATGTGCATGTGATTGGATGTAAATCTGGTTGTGATGATTGTTTGTAAATTTAAGAAATTTTAGCATTGTATCTTTTAAATAGGGCCCGTGTACCCCTGCCTTCACCTCGAGAATTCTAGATATAAACCTTTTCACCCTTTCCTTAACCGTCTCCCCAAGGATTGTTTGGTGTCTTCTTCTTTTAATTATGTAAAAGTAGAACTTTAGGGGTTGTTTACTTGAGGAAGCTTGCTGCCTCGTTTCGGTACGCGCGGAGGAGTTCGTGTCCATGGCGATGATGACTTGAACACCGTGAAGGCGCTAATTGAACCAGCCACCTCCCTTTGATGTTTAGGCAGCACCTTGGCAATACAACGCTCCAAAAACCCTAGGATAATGGCTATGGTTCACCATGTGGCTTGGGTGGATCACATTAGAATCGTCCATAGTCATCCTTACTTTTATTTACTATTTTGCTGCAAATTAGTTGTTAGTTACGATATAAATTTCACAAAAGTCCCTCCACCAATATTAAGTCTGAATAGTTAAGGTATTAAGAATACTGGTCATGCCTTCATCGTTTTGAGGGGTAGAGTGTGTATACAAACGCAACAGGTTTGTTGTGCACACACAAGGCCCTTTGTGCAAGTTGGCATGATGCACCTCATCATATCACGTGATATGTGTTTCTACTACAGACTTGAACGTGAGATGTGGTCACTTTCTCGCTTGGGTATAAGAACGATGGGTCCGACTCAACTAGAGTTTTGCGGTTTATTTTGCATACACAAGGCCGTTGTAATCCTAGAGGCATAACTTGATGGAAGCCACATGAGATGTGATCGGTAAAGAGTTACCTACTCATAAACCTATCAGGGTTTGTCGTATGTCACAACCCAGGGTTTGTCGTATGCCACGTACCCAGAAGCCTAACCCAAACCAAACCACATGTACACATAAACCGAACCTGAACATTTAATAACATCTCAAGTATTTTAAAAGAAACATTTATTTTCAAGTAAAACCTAGACCACCAACTCAACAAATAGAAAATATTCAAATTGGTTACAAAGTTTAATTACTAAACAAGACACCTCATGTAATAAAAGTGCGGAAACAAATAAACCAAGTCGACATGACTCAACGACTCAAAAGAACAAAAATGACTCGGGTATCCCCCTCGACCACGGCATGTCACGAGACCCGTTGCCCTGCCGCCCTAGTCGCGCTACTGCACCCCAGTGCCTCTCTAATCTAGCTTAGGTACTTCAAAACAACAGATATGAGGGATAAGTCCTACTAGGACTTAGTGATAGTGAGTAGATCAGTCCTCAATTTCCACCACATCATCATCATGCAATAATCAAATAATCACATATATGAGCATAAGAATAATAAGGCATATATCAAGAGCATTGGTTTTCTTATTTAGCAAGCCATCCACAGAAACCTCATATAGCAACCTGCAGGAAAATACACAATCAGGTATAAAGTATAATATGCTAAATGCATCAACCACATGCTTACCTGGACCCGTCGATCCTAATCGCCATATAGGGTAGGTAGTCGGTGCGGCCTCCAATCTACCACCCAGCTAGTGTCATCTCTTTGGGGTATGCTCTCCCCTCACCGACACGACTCTTCCGATCCATCTCTTTGGGGCATATGTTCCCCTCACCGGTTAGGTTTCCAAACTGTCTCTTTGGGGGTATGAACTGCCCTCACCAGTCGGACTTCCGGAATAAGGCCAACACTGTCTCTTTGGGGCATACCCTCCCCTCATCAGTGAGGCATCCGGGAAATGCAACAATCACACCACAACATCACACATGCAGGTACATATATAAATGAGCATAAACAAGATGTGCACGATAGGTAAACAAAGGCATGTCTAGGGCATACCTTCACCTCCGCCTCCTCCCGTCATCCACCACAATCACACGCAATTATATAATAATGGAAATAACACTAAAACCATAACATCACAACATGCACAATAAGTATGGAATTATAGCATAGTACGTTCGAAAGCGTAGGATAAGAGCATGGAAAGCATGTATAGCAAACCCTAGGAATAGGGCATCACCCCTTAACGATCCTACACAATTTAATTCACCCTTAAGGACCTTATCCGAATGCCCTAGGGCCGGCCTACCTCCCTCACCCGAGTGCCCTAAGGGAAAGAAAGGTCCGGCCCCCTTAGGTGTCCTTAGGGTCAGCCCTCCCGAAAGTTAAACCGGGGTCTTAGTGTCTTTAGGTGTCCTTAGGTTTCCAAATGTCTAAGTGTAGGATCCTACATTGATTCTACCCTTAGGAACAAGTTCAACATACCCTATAGTGTATCCCCTAGGTGTGAGAAATAGATTGAACCCTTAAAAATCTCACCTTTGGGGGTGGCCGGCCACCCTAGGGTTCCTAAAGTGCCCTACAAGGGGGCGACACACCCTAAACACCCTCCTTCTCCCCACTTTCATCAAGATATCAAACAACCACGAAGAACCCTCATCAAACATCAAGAAACCTCAAATAATTCATCAAGAATTGAAGAAGAAGGGGGTGGCAGAGCAAGGTAAGGGACATCCAATCGCCTAAAAATCAATCTGATAGAATCGTTGCGATCACGGTAAAACTCTCGACGTGATTAACCAATTTGATTCACGAAAAACCCAACGGAAAATGACAAGAACCCCATGACATAGGGTTGGCATGGCTGATGAAGGAAAGAGGAAGAAGAAGGCTAATCCACTCACCTCTTTTGGAGAAACTGGGGAGGAAGAAGAAGCTAGGGATCTTCCTACATTGAACGCCGGCGATCTTGCGAAATCTGGCACCGGAACTCCTCCTCCTCTCTAAGCCTCGAGCGGCATGTGGCCAAAATGCCCCCACTTAAGTTATCCGACTAAACTAGCCTGTATCTAACCCGTTCTAACTCTGATTCGAGTTCTGATTGAACTGTTGAACTCGTCTCGGGACCCTCTATCATCCTAGAATGCTAAATCACAAAAATAAAATAAATATATTTTTCTAAATTTTTTCCATATATAAAGCTTACCTAAATTAAATTCCGCGACTCTACGCCAATCCGCGCTAACTTGGGCCCACGGTCCCCTGCTAAGGAAGAAAATATTATTTTAGAATTTTTGGGCATAACATCATGTTACATGAGTAGGAGAAGTAGAGTTCCATCCTTCCCTCTAAGGAAGCCTACCAACGGGGCCTCTCGCTTCCCAACCGGAGCATCATTTGGGAACTGTGAAAATTAGTAGGAGACATGATTAATTAAAAGACGTTAATAATCATGCATGTTGAATGTCTGCTTATGTTTTTTTTTCCGTTGTAGCATTCTTACTATCACCATGTCATCATCATTGTCGTTGTGAAGCATATTGGATGCTAACAAATTAACTAGACGAAATTATGTGGATTGATTGCGAAATCTAAGAATTGTCCTTACTCAGGAGAAACTCTCCTATATTCTTGATATTCCGGCGCCGGTGGAACCCCTTTGAGAAGGGTACTACATCGAGGAAGATAGGCTCACTTATAAGAAGTGGCAAGATGACAACACCGTCGTTCAATGCATAATGCTAGCATCCATGTCTGATGGATTGCCGAGGCAACATGAAAAGATGGATGCCAGAGCTATCCTGCTCCACATCAAGGAGTTGTATGGTGAGCAGAGCGGGACTACTAGGTACGAGTTGTCTAAGAAACCTCTTTAGTGCCAAAATGGATGAAGGCACTCCTATCGAGACCCATGCCCTCAAATTATTCAATTTGATGAAGAGTTGGAGAGGTTGGGCTTTGCCATGGACGAGGAGCTAAGACAAGACTTAGTACTCTAATCCCTCCTAGAATCATTCTCATAGTTTATTGTAAACTTTGACATGAACAAGTTGGATGTCTCGCTACCCGAGCTCCTTAATATGTTGAAGACTACTGGGCCTTACCTTGTGAAGTATAAGGGAAAAGTCTTATTAGTGGGAGGAGTCTCTAACATAAAGGCAAAGAAATGCTCTGTTTAGAACAGAGCGAAGAATAAAGCTGTGAAACCTAAAAAGGATATCAAGAAGAAAGGGAAGGATGTCCCCGAATGCACCTGCTACCATTGTGGTAAATGTTGTTCAAATACCCACACTAGAAGGAGGGGTGAATAGTATTGGGTTAAAACTACGTTCAATTCGATTTATTTTGAATTCAATTCCGAACACAACCAAATCGACGTGCTACTATTTTACGAAGTTTGACAAGTATGAATACCAAGTAATAGCAATCAATCAAGGCAATACAAATACAAATAAGTATAGTGGTTCAGCCAACCACGTACTCCACTGTTGGCTTAAGGTTTTCAATCTTGGTCTTAATCTCAGTTTTGATGATAACAAACATAGAAGTAATGATTTTATGAAGAGTTTCTTTCAGGTTCCATATCGGTTAGCACACGATGTCCTCGATCAGAAATATCAGAGAAATCAGAAAATCGGAAGGGCGTTGGTTGACGCGCTCGGATTCGTCGGGAAGATGAAGTCTAGGTTTAGGGTGTTTAGTTTATGTTGTAAATTCTCATGATGATGCATAAGAACCCAAAAACCATCCCCGAATCCCAAAACATAAAAACCCGAAAACCACCCTGAAATTCACTAATCCTACGGAGCTCCTTTGAGGGCTATATGACCTAGATATTTTCCTGATACAAAAAATGGTGGTAATTGTACATTGGGAAGAAATTAGATAACGAGGTATTTTTTAAGGATTTTTTGGAAGTCTTTAGCCTACCCATATTTGATCCGGAAGATCAAAAAATTTCCGTTTTCCGAAAATTTGTACTAAACCCCAAAAACTAGATTTTGATTCTTAAGGATTTTGATTTTTTAGATATTTTTATTGAATACAAATGGGGGTAATCCTTAAAGTTAATAAATATTATATAAGTAGAGTTAGCGAAGACGGAACCAAAAAATGAACGAACAAAGGAAAAAAAATCTGCCCTGCCCAGGTTCGATCGATCGACTGGTCGACCGACCGAAGGAGAAGGCATTTCGGTCGACCGAACGATGCCAGAATTTGGCAATAGCCAATTCAGTCGACTGGTCGGTCGATCGAAGTGCGCCCAGAAGCGGCAGAATGCCGAGGTCGCTTGAGCGGTTGATCGACCGGCAATCGATCGGAAGGCGGAAAATGGCTAGATTTCGTGCCGTTAAGCGTTGCTTCACCCGAGCCTTCTTCTAGGCTCTATAAATACCAATGTCTAAGCCTTCATTTCACACTTTTGATCACTCCTATACTTCATTGAGCCATCCTTGATCATTTCCAAGCCTTCATTGAGCCATTACTTGGAGAAACCCTAGTTTGATCTCTCATTCCTTGATATAGCCTTCAAGGCTTCATTGATTCATCACCTTGAGGCATCAAGAGGACTAGAGAGTTTATTGTGGAGCTAAGTATCTTATTGTTTGATTTATTGCTTCATTTAGTGTTGTATTTTCTTGTTTATTTCTTTGTATTTGAGTTAGAGTAAGACCTAGAGTGTAGGTCTTGAAATTGGGTGATAACCTTGGTGTTTAAGGTTTAAATCCACCGGTGTAAATATAATTTGCTAGGATTAGTTCTTGTTGTCCTTAGGTTTGAGGAGGGAGAGTGCTCTCGGTAGGAAGACGGAGACTTCCGGGTGTGGAAGTGTTTTCGGTGTGAGAGCGGAGACTCTCTGGTGAAAACATCCTCGTTGTAAAGGAAACAAGATAATCTAGTAAAGCTAGTTTGGAAATCCTAAGCGAGGTGCTTAGGTAGTGGAGTAGGCATTGGGGCCTGTTGGCTTTAGGTTTTCAACCTTAGCCTTAATCTCGATTTTGATGGTTTTGATGATAACAAACATGGAATTAATGATTTCATTGAGAATATCCTTCAGGTTCCATATCGGTTAGCGCGCGACCTCCGCGATCGGAGAAATCAGATAAATCGACAAGGATGCTCGTCGACGCTCAAGAATCTTCAAGAAAGGGAGTGTAGGTTTAGGGTGTATAGATATGTTGTAATTCCTCATCATAATGCATAAGAACCCAAAAACCTATCCCGAACCCAGATCATGAAATTCCGGGACCACCCTGAAATTCACTAAGACTATGGAGCTCCTTGGAGAGCTATATGACTTAGATAGTTTCTTGAGATAAAAAATAGCGGTAATTGTTCCTTGGGTCAAAACTAGATAACGAGATATTTTTAAGAAATTTTTGGAAGCCTCTAGCATACCCATACTTGACCGGAAAAATAGAAAAATTTCATTTTACACTAGATCCCAAGAACTAGATTTTGATCCTTGGGGATTTTGATTTTTAAGATATTTTTATTGAACTCAAATGAGGTGTAATTCTTATATAATATTTATATTTTAAAGTTATCATGTTATAAAGTTATTTAACTTAAAATTAATAAATGTTATATAAGTAGATGTAGTGGTGAAAACGGAAGCAGAAAACCCAAGCAAAGACCCAGTCTGCCCAGTCCAGACCAGTTTCGATCGACCGAATGGTGGCAGAATCAGGCCGAAGCTGGTGGTCGACCGACCTGCGAGCAGCCACGACACAAGATCGCGTTGGTCGACTGACGGGTCGACCGAAGATCGTAGATTGCGATTCTTGCGTCAAGCGGTCAACCCATCGGTCGACCGCCCACAGGGAGATGAGCAGCGGTCGAATGACCGGTCGACCGATGCGGTCTGTAACATATAGTTTTCTATCCGTTGAACAGTCGTTTCTTCCGTAGGGTATAAATATACCTGTTATAACTTCTTCTCTTACATCCTTCAGTTAATCATTGAGCATCCATAAGAGAGATCAAAGCCTTCCAAAAGATAAGGTGCTTGTGTTCGATTCTTCAGGCGACAACTTCTTGTGCACACTCTGCTCCTCAACTCGGTTTCTACTCAAAACATTTCTTTTCACGAGTTGGAGGCTACAAGACTTGGAAAGAGCATTCATTATTGGTTTTATCCTTAGCTCTTTTCATTGTAACTTTTGTTGTTATTTAAGCTATGTTTAATTTGTGCGTCTGTAGAAGACCGTGTGTTTGGTCTTCTATGTGAAGTGGTATCCTGGGTGAAAAGGAGTAAAGCCACTTGTGTAAACTTAGCGTTTACTAGGATTAGTTCTAGTTGGCCCTTAGGTTGAGGTGAGATAAGTGCTCTCGACAAGAAGGCAGAAACTTCCGGGTGTGGAAGTACCTTAGGTCAAGAGTGAGACTTTCCGATGAAAAGTTCTCGTGTATAAGGGAAACTCAAATTAATCTAGTAAAACTAGTTTGGAAATCCTAAGCGGAGTGCTTAGGTAGTGGAGTAGGCATTGGGGCCGAACCACTATAAATTGCATGTTTGCATTGCCTTATTATTTTGTGTTAATTGCTTTATCTTTATATCGTTTCCGCATTCATTCATCGAATTGCAAATCGCCTAAGTTAGTCGAATTAAAGAAATAATTAAAAGATAAATTAGGCGAATTGTATAGTAAACACACTATTCACCCCTCATCTAGTGTGGCCATTTATCCTACAATTGGTATCAGAGCGGGTTCGTAGCTTGAGATATTACCATCTCTTCTACATCTTGTCTCGATCTCGAAATGGCTCTAGAGTCGGTAGCGTCTAGACCTCCTAGGTTCGATGAGTTAAACTTTGGTCTTTGGAAAGGAAGAATGTATACATTCTTAAAGACTCAAGGTTTAAGTGTTTTTAATATGGTAAAATTAAAATACATAGAACCTACGAAAAAAATGGATGCATGGACCCAATAACAAATTAGCATGTTTGAGTTAAATGCTAAAGCTACAAATTACTTATATTGTTCTTTGGAAAATAATGTGTTTGATAAAATCATGCTTTGTACTTCCGATTTCGATATTTGGGCTACGTTAAATATGCTTTATAATTATGCAAAAACCGAAGAGCTCAAAACATTTGATGAGGGGAGTGATAACAATTGTCATCCACCCAATACTAACATGATTTTTGAAGCCCACAGTGTCTCTAGTCATAAGAGCACAAGAAATCGAAAAAGGAAGGTGGTTTGTCATATGTGCAAAGAAAAAGGGCATGTGAGGAAAAATTGCCCTTCCATGAAGAGCAAGGCAAAGAAGAGGTCAACCGCTTCTACATCATCATCATATTCGAATGAAACATCCTCTTCCCATAGCTATGAAGCAAATTCAAAAGATTACCTCATGAATACTAATAATGAGGTAAAATCTTCTACTTCTAGTCATGTTAAAAATCTTGATAGTGATGATAATAGCTTTAATTCTTTAGGAATGTCTTATGATAAGCTATTAGAAGAATCTAAGAAGATGTATGCCATGCTTATAAAACCAAATAAGGAAAATAGGAAAATCAAGAAATAAAACTTGAAGCTTGTCAATCATGTGCATGAGTTGAAGAGTGAAAATGAAAAATTGAAAACTAACATGATTAATCATTACCATGATACATTAACTCTAGAAGTTAATGACTTGAAACATAAAAATGAAAATTTAAAGAATGAAAATGGCATGCTAAAAACTCAATTGCATGCTATTCAAAGATCAATGAATGATTTGAAAAATGAGGTTATTTTATTGAATAAGAAAGTAAATGAATTCAAAAATACTTCATCTACTAAGAACACTAGAATAAAAAATGCCTATGTAAAGAATGCCAATATTCATAATCATTCTCATGTTAGGCATTCCACATTTAAACCTCATGTTCAAAATAAGAATGTCTCATTTAAGAATGCTCCCACTCATCATGTCTCATATGTCAAGCATTCAACTGATAGATCTAATGTCCATTGCATAAATAAAAAGAAATTCAATGGACATTGTTTTTGTTGTGGTATTTTTGGCCATGCTATTTTTGATTGTGCATTCAAAAAAAATCCAAGTGTAGTTAAGACACTTTGGATTCCTAGGCCATCTAACTCCCAAGGACCCAAAGTCATTTGGGTACCAAAGATCTCATCTTGTATTGTAGGGGGAGCTACCACACAAGGGTGAAGGCTTGATGATATGTTAGAGTTGACCATGGACTTGAATGATGAATCCTCCCTTGGTTGCAACTTCAAGCTACATTGATGCCTTAGGTAAAGTTGGCATCAAAACTATTCCGGTATCATATTCTAACTTGCATTGTTTTACCTTAGTTGAAGTTTATGATACCATGTTTATTTTGAGTTGGTTTTGCCCGCTCTTGATAAAATTTCAAAAACATTTTTGATTTTTGATTTCCCGGTCTCTTCGGAGACCCCGGTGGCCTGTAATGGGCCTAAGCGACCTTGCGGTTTTAGATCGTAGGCACATTGTGGGCTTTCGGTTTTCAACCAATAGGAAGGGTTGGAGATCATATTTTTCATTAATTAATTTTGTAATCTCTAAAAATTCGTTTTGATATCACTCGATTTCTTTTTGAAATGAATTTGAAACTATTTAGCAAAGTAGATTTTGATATCGATAAATGATTCATCTCTTTGCTACTTAGCTTGATAACTTGCTAGTAATCATATTCTCATTATCCTACTAATGAATATTGCTTGCAAGTTATGATAAAATGGAAGGCTAAATAGAATAGATTAGTTTGGCAATTTTCCATGAATAAGGTATAACTTGGATAAATTCAAAATCTTAGTGTTATATCTCAATGTTTAAGATTAAAGTATGTCTCTATCTCATGATGGTAATCCCATGTAAAATCTTTGATTTCTCATGAGTAGGTAGAATTATGACACTTAGGCAAACTTCATTAAATGAAACTTACTCTAAGTTAGAACTTGTCATTAGAGACATTCCTTTAAATCCAAACTAGTTAAACATAGGTAGATATCTTATTTCTCAAATATTTCATATCTTAGATCTCTTATATTCATATTGATATCATAGTATCCATCTTAAAATGAATCTTAACTATCTAGCTTAGGTTAAGGTTTTAAATGAAATTTTGTATTGAACCCTTGCTAGTTAGTATGTTAGCTTGGTAGTAGATATAATATTTCATTATGATACTAATGATGTCTACTTGCAAATTATGAATGTAAATGAAGACAATGCTATCTAAAAAAAATGAAAAAGTTGGGCAAATCTTCAAGAAATAGGTATGAATTTGATTTTGCAAATCTTAGTAAAATAATTTAATTTTCATTTTAATGATGTCTCTATATACTCATGATTGACTTTGCATGTTAAATATTTGAAGTTTCATGAGTAGGGAATATTTGGATAACTTAGGTAATTTCATGATATATTGATTGAATGAAACTTGCTCTAGGTTAAAAATTTTGTTAGAGACCTCACTTTAAGTAAAGCATCTAATGAACATGTTTAGATACACATATCACATGAGTTTAGATATTTAAATCTTGAAAAACTCATGTCTAGATGATCAAATATAATTGGTATCTCAATTTAGAGGACTTAAACTTGAAAGATTTGACCCAAGTCAACAAATTGACTTGGACACTTGATTTTAAGTCCAAACTTCATAAACATGTTTAGAAATAGGTATGACATGTTTCTATGCTCTTAGAGTGAAAAATTCATGTGGATATGAATAAAATGACATTGAGATCAATTCATGCTTACCTCATTTGAACAAAATTGACCCAAGTCAAAAATTGACTTGGAGGTTTCATTTTCAATCCATATTTGTGGAACATGTTTAGATTTACTCATGTTAGGTATCCATTGGTTTAAATTTGAAAAATCATGAGTAAATATTAAGATTGAAACTTAGCAAGTTTCATAAAAACTAGTTTAGTTTTGAATGAAACCATGCTAGGTTGATATCTTGACTTATGGATAAAATTTTCATTTCAAACTTGACATATACTCTTTACATGACCATCATGTGGTGCCATGAAAGTTTGAACGAAAATTGAAGAAGTTTTAAGAAAAACTGAAATTTACAAAAATACCACTTCAATCTACATTTGGTATCAAATTTCAGTTATTTCTAGAAAGATATAGAAAATTAATTTTGAGATGATTCTTGAAGCTACACCTTCATTAAAAAATCTAGTTTGTTAAGTAAAAATTTCAAAAAATTTCATCAAGAATCTAATTTTTAGTGAAATTTTGAAGTTGAATTTTCAAAATGAAAAGTATCATCTTTCAAGATATCAATTTTTTCAATATCTTGATTTTTTTTAAACTTCAAATGAAAGTTGGTGTATACCATTTTGATTATGTTTCTAATATCATTCACACCATTGTTTGAGTAAAATCATTTCTAGGAATGATTTTGAATTCTTGAATGATAGCTAGAAACTACATTTGGTATGTTTTGATTAGAATCAATATAGGATGAAAAATGGACTTTGATTTTTAAAATTCATTTTGAGTTCAAACTTGATACATGCATTTCAAATGATTATTCAATAATTGGTATCAAAATTTTCATCCCACAATTGGTATCAAAATGAGCATTCTATTTTTGGTATCAAATTTTTTCTTTCATCCAAAAATTGGTTTCAAAAATATAATTTTGAATAAACTTAAAAGGGTGATTTTTGAAAACTAGAAATATAGGTTGACTTAAGTCAACAAAGTAACTTAAAAAATCTCATCTTAAGCCCAAACTTGATTCATAGGCTTATTTTATCTCATGTTAGATGTCCAAATGCCTAAGTTTGAGAAAACATGAGTAGATAGCAATATCTTGAGACTTAGCATTTTTCATGTTTCCATGCTTATTTCAAATGAAATCACGCTAAGTTCATATATAATTGAGATCATACATGTTTTTGTTTTGAATTCAAATACTATTTGAACATATCATGTATGATTTTGTTTCTCCTTAAATATTTGTTTTCTATCCTTTTAGTTGAGATTTTCATATTTAATGAAAGATAATCTTTAGACTTTCAACCTCATGTATTAATTGTGTTTCATCCCTTTGAATAAATAGACCTTTCTTGCCCTTTTTGATTGATGTCAAAAGGGGGAGAAATGTATAAGTCAAAAGGGGAAGAGAATTATGTAGAAAACCATAGAGAAAATATAGGTCAAAAGGGGGAGAAAACCATGGAGTAAAGTATAAGAAAAAGGAGGAGGAAAATATAGGATATCCATGCATATAGATAGTGGAAGTCTAATTACATAGATATGCATATTGATAGGGGGGAGAAATCCCCTAATTGATATCCTTATGTGCTTTAATGATATATTTTCTCAAGGATGTTTCTCATCATCAAAAAGGGAGAGATTGTTGGTTTTGTTGATAACAAACATGCAACTAATGATTTCATTGAGAATATCCTTCAGGTTCCATATCGGTTAGCGCGCGACGTCCGCGATTGGAGAAATCAGATAAATCGACAAGGATGCTCATCGGCGCTCGAGAATCTTCAAGAAAGGGAGTTTAGGTTTATGGTGTATAGATATGTTGTAATTTCTCATCATAATGCATAAGAACCCAAAAACCTATCCTAAACCCCAGATCATGAAATTCAGAGACCGCCCTGAAATTCACTAAGATTAGAGAGCTCCTTGGAGAGCTATATGACTTAGATAGTTTCTTGAGATAAAAAACGACGGTAATTGTTCCTTGGGTCAAAACTAGATAACAAGGTATTTTAAAGAAATTTTTGGAAGCCTCTAGCATACCCATACTTGACCTAGAAAATTAGAAAAATTTCGTTTTACACTAGATCCCAAGAACTAGATTTTGATCCTTAGGGATTTTGATTTTTTAGATATTTTTATTGAACTCAAATGGGGTATAATCCTTATATAACATTTATGTTTTAAAGTTATCATGTTATAAATTAATAAATGTTATATAAGTAGATGTAGTGGTGAAAACGGAAGCAGAAAACCTAATCAAAGACCTAGTCTGCCCAGTCCAGACCAATTTCGGTCGACCGAATAGCGGCAGAATCAGGCCGAAATTGGCGGTCGACCAATCGGTCCACCGACTTGCGAGCAGCCACGACACAAGATCGCATTGGTCGACCGATGGGTCGACCACTTGACGCAAGAATCGCGATCGACCGATTTGAGCAGCAGTCGAATGACCGATCGACCGATGCTTCGACTGGCGCTTCGACCGACGGTCTCTAACGGATAGTTTTCTATCCGTTGTACAGCTGTTTCTTCCGTAGGGTATAAATATACCTATTATAACTTCTTCTCTTACATCCTTTAGTTAATCATTGAGCATCCATAAGAGAGATCAAAGCCTTCCAAAAGATAAGGTGCTTGCGTTCGATTCTTCAGGCGACAACTTCTTGCGCATACTCTGCCCCTCAACTCGGCTTCTACTCAAAGTATTTCTTTTGACGAGTTGGAGGCTACAAGACTTGAAAAGAGCATTCATTATTGGTTTTATCCTTAGCTCTTTTCATTGTAACTTTTGTTGTTATTTAAACTGTGTTTAATTTGTGCGTTTGTAGAAGACCGGGTGTTTGGTCTTCTGTGTGAAGTGGTATCCTGGGTGAAAAGGAGTAAAGCCACTTATGTAAACTTAGCGTTTACTAGGATTAGTTCTAGTTGTCCCTTAGGTTGAGGTGGGATAAGTGCTCTCGACAAGAAGGCGGAGACTTCCGGGTGTGGAAGTACCTTAGGTCAAGAGTGAGACTTTCCGGTGAAAAGTCCTCGTGTATAAGGGAAACTCAAATTAATCTAGTAAAACTAGTTTGGAAATTCTAAGCGGGATGCTTAGGTAGTGGAGTAGGCATTGGGGCCGAACCACTATAAATTGCATGTTTGCATTGCCTTATTGTTTTGTGTTAATTGTTTTATCTTTATATCGCTTCCGCATTCATTCATCGAATTGCAAATCGCCTAAGTTAGTCGAATTAAAGAAATGACTAAAAGATAAATTAGACAAATTGTATAGTAAACACACTATACACCCCCCCTCTAGTGTGACCATTTATCCTATAGGGCCGAACCACTACAAATAATTATGTTTGCATTGATTCTACTTGTGTTTATTTCATTATCGTATTTATTTTGCTTCTGTTTGCTACTCAACTTGTAATTTTCTTAAGTAATCTAAGAAATAATTAAAACCGGATTTAGGCAAAAAAATTAGTAAACACACTATTCAACTCCCCTCTAGTGTGGCCATTTCACCAAAATCCACTACCTTGGCTCCACATCAAGGATTTCTAACCAAATCCTTTATAGACTATGTGTTTCCCTTTAAATACAACCGAGGATTCGCTTCTCAATACTTTGAGAATGCCTCAAACCTATTCACCTAGACAAAACACAATTCTACAAAGGAAACCCTAAGGTGTTTAACCCAGCATACCTAGCAAGCTAACAAAGAAAATCTAGTTTAATAACAAGTAAAAAACACAACAAAAGGAGCTAAACAGTAGACCACAACAAAGATCTCCATCCAAAGCCTTCAATGCCTCCAACTCCACAAGATGATGAGATCGAATCGAAGCCGGAGTCGAGGCGAGATGAGCGCTTGAGAGGGATCGTTGATCGGTGAAGAAAACATGAGCAAATCAAGTTTAGAAGCCACTAATCTCTCTCAGAATACTTTAATGAACAGTAAGAGAGAATTTAAAAGGGTTGGTGAGGGGTATTTATAACCCCTCACACGGTAGCTCCACCCAATGGGCATTTTTCAGCCCGTTGGGGACGCTCGGTCGTTTGCCAATCGATCGTTGGTCGATCGACCAATCGACCGCCGAGCGATCGAAAGCATTCTGCCACTTTTGGGCATCATTCGGTCGACTGACCAATCGATCGAATAACCTACTGCCTATTTTTAACTTCATTCGGTCGACCGAACTGGGGTCGATGCTATTTTTTCGAGTTTTCTTCTTGCGCACTTCGTTTCCGGGTTCCGTTCTCGAGTTTGGACTTGAATAATATTACAATTAGGCTTGGGATATATTCCTATAGTCATATTACATGAAATCTATTTCTAACTCGATCGACGACGGAGCTATTTTTGCCAATTTTTGGTATTTCTCTGAACGAACTTCGCGCGCGTATCGTAACCTCAACCTGAACTCAAAACTTCACAAATGCATTAGTTCCATATTTTTTATCATCAAAATAGATATCGAAGCCATGGGCAACCCTTCGGCCAATAGTAAAGATGGCCAGTGAAAGCGAAACTGCAAGGAATATATTGCGGAGGTAAAGCAAAAGAGGGCTTCGATCTGAAGTCGCTCCTTCAAGTGCATTTGTTATTGAGATAAATTTATCATTAACTAACTCTACTTCATGGGTATTGGATACCGACTGTGGTTTTCACATCTACAATTCGTTGTAGGGGCTGAGAAGAAGTAGAAGGTTGTACAAAAGCGACTACAACCTGCGGGCGGGCAATGACGCAAGAGTTGCAGCATTAGCCGTAGGAACCTATTATTTAGAACTATCATCTAGCAAAACTATTGAGCTTAATAATTTATTACGTTCGAGCCTTAATAAAGAATACCATTTTTGTTTCTTTGTTGCTTGAATAAGGTTATGAAATGACTTTAAAAGCCAATAGTTTTCTCATATACCATTCGGATGAGTTATATGCTACTGGACACACTTCAAATGGCTTAGTGTTTCTAAATGTTAGTGATAATATATTTCATATCGAATGAACACATAAAAGGCAAAGAGATGAAATGAACTTCACATATCTCTGGCACTTGAGACTCGGACATATAAATGAGAATCTGATAAATAGGTTGTACATAGATGAGTACTTTGATCCATTCGATTATGAATCAATGCCAACTTGTGATTAGTGTCTCAAAGGGAAAATGACCAAGTCTCTCTTCAGTGGGCATAGTGAAAGGGCCATCGAGTTGTTAGAGCTGGTCGACACATATATTTTTGGACCGATGACGACTCAAGCCAGAGGCAGATATTCCCACTTCATGACGTTCATTGACGTTCATAGACGATATGTCGAGGTAGTGCTCTCAAGCCAATCACATGTCGATGTATTGAGTGACTATTCAAGGGTAATAAATAATAGGAAAAATACCTAAATATAAATGTATATTGACATTTGTCTCAATTGTGGCTTGTACTTTCATTTGTCTCATTTGTGTATATGTACTAAGATAATTTGTTTTAATTGTGGCCTATCGTCAAATTTTCGTCGGACGCCCTATTAAATTGACGATGTGGCATGCTGACCTGCATAAAAAATAATTTTTTAATCTATTATTAACCCAATCGCCATGTCATCTCTATGGGATTATTAAAATTGGATCCCACATTTTTTATGGGTCCCACCTCTCCCTCTCCCTCTCCCTCTCCCTCTCACAGCCATCATCACTGCACAATGCCATCAACACTGTCGGCAGCCTCAACTTCAGCATCTCTAGTTCCCATCCTCAACAGAAGCGTATTGCATTTGTCATTCTTCCCTCTTCCTCCAGCTGACCTGCCCTCCTCCTTCCCCAAGTACCCCTCCTGCACCACCCCGCAGCAGCCCTTCTTCCCGTCATACCCCTCTCCTCCGCCCCCGCTATCGCCATTCGCCGCCGCAGCCCAGCATCGCTGTCAATATCTCCTCCCTCAGCCGCGACGTTCCACACGGCCGCGAAAGCTTCAGAATCATCGGAACCGTCCTCCTCCCCCTCCTCGCTCTAGTTCTCCTTGCTGCCGCCGCGGTTGTGTTTGTCCTCCTTCGCAGCCGACGCAAGCGCCATTGCCAGGACCCTTGACGCCCCTTTTTTCGCCTCTACCGATGGAACAGTCAAGCTGCCTTCCTTGGACGCTGCCGTCGTTTCCGACTTCCTCAACATCGGCACCGTCGTCGATTAGGAATGGTGCTTCAAGTATCACAGCAGATTTTATTCAGGCGATTAGAAATAATGGGACATTCTGCATGTTACAACTCAAGGCCAACATTAACCTGTTTCCTCTTTGAAGACTTTGAAGACTTCAAAGTTGGTAGTACATCAAGACTTCTTCTGCTCCTAATTCTAAACCACATATTGAACACCTTATCCTCATCATGCCAAACAAATGGAGGTGGACAGCCATTTAGAAAGTAGAACTGTAAATTACAAATCAGTCAAAAACCAACTAGAGTAGTGCATAAGTAATGTAGGCAGTTAGAGTACCAGAGGTATAATTTCTTTGACTGGCTCACTAACTAATTTTAGTGGCGAAAAAAGGATGATAGTTCAGCTTCAGGAGTACACTTCATAGAACAGGTAGGTAGTGAAGTGCTTCTAGGTGAACAAGGTGGCATTTTTCCAGCAGGAAACATGAAAGGCAGTGAATTTTTAGTTGCAACATTTGCGCACTACTAAAGTTGCTAGTAGTAGTCAAAGTTGAACCCGCTTTGGCATCTTCAATCAATGACTTAACCTGAAACAAAAAGCTAAAATATTAGATAAAAGAAGGTGATCCAGGTTTGTTGTTACTCGGTAGTTGCTTCTTTGCAGAGCATGGGAGACTTTCCTTCTGGTCATCTATTCCGCTTGGGTATCACCATTTGAATTCAGGTTCATCATGCAACCAAAGGTTCATCTCTAGTCATCATACAACGTTGTCATGCATTCTTTGCCTACCTCGATCGAACAACTTACCTTCTTGTAGACAGTCCTAAGTTGATAGCAAAGAGGTATTTGACCAGCTGGTTTGTTCTGGATCTTGCCACCATAATCCCTTCTGAAATCGCTCGAAAAATTCTTCCCTACCGAAGATATCGCCGAGGCGCACTTCTTCCCCACCGAGACCGACAAGATCATCGTGCTCCCTTCCTCCGCCTCCATTGTAGGCCACATAGCGGCTTTCAAGGCCTCCGTCTACTACGGCGACCAGTCTGACCTCCTTCTCGAGCTCATCGAGACTCTCCGCTCGCTCCATTTAAAGACTCTGAGAGCTGAGATCGCAACCCTCGGCGGTCGAGTCCGTACGTTCTCTTCCTTTCCAAAGAGACGAAAGACGGAGAGGAGGAGACCACCGGCGTCAGTGTAGCCTTCCTCAAGGATGCTGCCTCACTTCCCCCAGTGCTGCTGCCTCACGCCGCGGTACAACTTCGCCGGCACCAAGACACCAAGACAGGTGGTTGCAACAGCATTGGTGGCTAGAAGAGCCCGCAGTACAGCGGAACAGGCAATCGCCACCCCAAGTTCCCGTGTGGGCTGAGGTTGAGCCACTGGCAGCTCTCCTCCAGCTATTGCTGCCTGGCTTCTCTGTTGATGGAGAGAGAGAGTCAAGAGAGAGAGAGAGAGATGGGACCCGCTATTTAATATTTAAAAAGGTGGGATCCAATTTTAATAACCATGGTATGGCATTGGGTTAATAATATATTAAAAAATTATTTTTTTACGAGCCAGCATGCAACATCGTCAGCTTAACTGGACGTCCGACGGAAATTTGACGGTAGGCCACAATTGAAACAAATATCTTAGTGCATATACACAAATGAGAGTACAGGCCACAATTGAGATAAATGTCAAAATACATACTATATTTAAGTATTTTCCCTAAATAAAATGAGATAACTTTTCATCATATATTGTATCTTTAACTATTAATAGATTGTGATGAACCCCATGAACCAGGGCTATGATTCTAGGGTCATGATGAGATAATGACAGTGAGACTTAGAATCTAGAGGCCCAAGTTCGAAATGTTCACGGTCGTAGGCGCGGATCACTGAGTAGGGGATCGGTGAATCCGGTAAGACTAGTACACTTTGTACATGCCCTAACTTAGGGGGTAGCTGAACTCACAGATACCTATGACGTGTCATTAATGTACAAGTGTAGGTGCTCATTGGAGAATGTTGCATCTTTAAATGTTAATAGATTGTGATGAACCCCATGAACCAAGGCTATGATTCTAGGGCCATGATGAGATCATGATAGTGAGACATAGAATCTTGAGGCCCCAGTTCGAAATGTACATGGTTGTAGGATCACTGAGTAGGGGATCAGTGAATCCGATAAGACCAGTACACTTGCTACATGCCCTAACGTATGGGGTAGCTGATCTCACAAATACCTATGAGGTGTCATTATAGTACAAGTGTAGCTGCTCAATGGAGAATGAGTTCACTAAACGAACCCACTCGAGGAACGCCAAATGGTATCCTTACTTGAGTGTTAATAAGTTGTTACTCAGGTGATAGTAGGTGCAAGTAATCATCGGACCTGACGTTCTCACAGTCAGCTTGTGATTGACGATCTATCGCTTTGGTGTATTCCGTAGCATGACTCATAGAGTCATGTGTTGGATACTCTAGGCATAGTGAGGTTATCATAGAGGTGAGTGAGCAACCAATAAGGAATCGGTTACTCCTAGTAAGATGAGAGAATGTCCTATGTTCTCCAACAAGTGTCGTCTTAGAAATCTCAGGCTAGAGTAGATATGAAAGTTAGAAAGGGGTTTTTGACTATTCATTATTAAGACGACGACTTGAGAGACTGGAATAGATATGGATCAGTATTAAAGTTTTATACGACTTCTATACCCTAGCCGTATTTGAGACATTATGTAATTGAAGGATTTTATTGCACAATAACTAATCACCAAAGGGCGTTCGATCCTTGAAGATTGAACCTCACACTATTCGGGTAGTCATGACATATTGCTAGACGTCAATCTTGATTTATGAGTTGAGTAACACACGATCACATTAAAGGGATTTAATGGTGGATCATGGAAATCCGAATAGAAGGCGTTCTTTCGAATTCAACACTTGATCATGCACGACTCACTACTGACTTAGTGTGGGGCCCAATGGGTCACAAACAAATAGGCTTTCCTGGTAACAGGTTTTATGGGATAAAACTTGAACGCGACAATTGATGTTTGCTAGCACAAACATGCCCCGACAAGATCATTATTCTCATATACGAACAAAAGCGGGAAAGTGTTTCCCCTTTGAACGAATTACACATACCCGAGGAAAGAGTTCCTCGAACCCTAATTAGTAGGGATTGACACACGATACGACTGAACCAAATCTATGGTATGGTTTCTGGGATGAACCAACCTACGAATTAGGGTTGGACTCGACTACATTTGATGTGGTCGGTTGAGTCATGGTGGAAGGGGTCGACTATTTTGAATGGCCGACCAAACTCAAATTAAAATCAAGGGAGACCAAGCCCATCCAACCCAATCGGTTGAGACTCCCAAAGAATTAATTAGGGAGTCGGTTTTTGACTCCCTACTCTTAGGGAGTCGGTTCTTTGACTCCCCAATTGTTAGGGAGTTGGTTTGGAGGGATGAGGCTGGAATTCAAATTCCAAGCCTCATCCATACCAGGGTCAACTGCGGTAGCCGACCCTTGGGCTTGGTCTAGGTCGATTACTCCTAGCTGACCTAGGTGGTTGTTGAACCACCTATTTAAGGGGAGGCTTTGTAGCCGAACCCGTTAATCTTTTTGGTCGACTCCATCCCTTGATACACCATCAGCTGAACCCCCTTCTTCCACCTCTTCTATATCTGCAAGCCTCAAGGAGTCTTGCCAGTGTTTTCATCGCCAAGAATCGCTGCCAAGTTGGAGTTTTGGAAGAGTCCAAAAATTCTAGCAAGGTACATATATCTTGTGTGAATTCATTTCGTGATCTCTTACAGTTCTTCCCCTTTTGTTATTCAGTTCTTAGGGGAAGGGCCGACCCTCTTTTGTTGCAAATAAAAAATTTAGAAGCTCGTCTGTTGAGTCACGACGAATCTTATGTGATCGCTGCCCCGAAAAAAGTTTCCCAAAGTTACGAGGTGCTTGGTGTGGACTATCATTGGAGGACGTGCGCGTGCGCATCTCAGAGTTTGGGATCAGAGCAGCTCTTCTTCCTTTTCGGCTAAGGTATATGTTGGCATAAGGTCTTCAACATTGTTCTTAATTTTGATTTTGATGATAACAAACCTGGAACTAATGTTTGAGTAAGAAATATTATCAGGTTCAAAGTAGTCTTGTGAATGTCGTCCGCTATTAGAAAAATCAGAGAAATTGGAGAAATCAAAAGGACAATCGTCGAAGCTCGGATTTCGTTGGAAGATAGAGTTTAGATTTTTGGTGTCTAGATTCATTGTAAAATTCCTCATTGAGATGCAAAGAAATCCAAAAAATGAAACCCGAAAACCAACAAACTGCACGAAACTGCCCATAATAATAGTTATCGACCGACAATAGGCCGATCGTTGGTCGCCCAAGAATCAGCCGGTGATCGATTGACGAAAGGCAACGACTCTATTTTGAGTCGTTGTGTGGTTTCATCCGAGCCATACCTCCATGGTTCCTTATAAATAAGCCTCCCTTACCTTCCTATGATCTCCTAGCACTTATTGAGCTATTCCATGAGATATTATGCCTTTTATTTAGCCACTTTTCATCAAACCCTAGCCTTGAACCGAAATTTATTGATCGAGCCTTGAATTCATCGTTTCATCTTCAAAGGCATCAAGAGGGGATAGGATTCTTCATTTGAGAGCTAAGTTTGTAATTGTTTATGTTTAGCCCTCATTACTTGTATATTTTGTGGTTTATTTCTTCATACTTGAAGTTGTGAAAACCTAGGTTACTAGATTGTTTGATTGGGTGGTTGCCTTGGTTGTAAGGCTTATGTCCACTGGTTTAGTTAGTTTACTAGAATTGAATTTGTTGTCCTTTAATTTTTGAGGTGGGAGAGTACTTTCGGTTGGAAGACGGAGACTTCCGGGTGCAGAAGTGCCTTCGGGTTGAGAGTGGAGATTCTCCAGTGTAAATTCCTCATTTTAATAAAATAAATTAATCTAGTAAAGTTAAGTTGAAAATATTAAGCGGGGTGCTTAGGTAGTGGAGTAGGCATTAGGGCCGAACCACTATAAATCTCTTTGTTGTTGTCTTTATTTGTATTTGCTTAATTGTCATATTTACTTTGCTTCCGCATTCATCAAGTTAAAATTGAGAATTAACCTAAGTAATCAAGCATCTGATTAAAACCGGATTTAGGTTAAGTTTTTTAGTGAATATACTATTCACCCCATCTCTAGCGTAGGCAATTCGACTTGCATTTGGTATCGGAGCAGGTCGTAGCTAAGATTTCACCATCTCTTATACAATTTCTCTTAATCCGAGAATGACACTAGAGTCGGTAGTTAGCGGAACTCAATTCCACTGAGTTCCGCTAACGCAATCCCAATATGGGAGGCTTTGGTCAGGGAGATGCAGAAATAGTGCTTCAAGACCCGGTCCAAGGTCTTTTGTTCTTCTTGGCATCTATTATTTTGGCACAAGTTCTTTTGCTTCTTAAAAAGACAGAGTTTGAAAAGGTGCAATTGTACGAAATCAATTTCTAGGTGTCCTTCCGGTCCGCCGAATTGAATTTAGGCATACAAAGGAAGAGAATACAAGGCAAGCATAGGAAAAATGAAAGAAAGAAATCCTTTGATTTTAGGAGGGGTCTTACGAATCTTCTATTTGACAAAAGAAAAAGAACTGAGCCATAGCCTACGAGCTTCAAAGATTTTCCACCCGAGAGAGCAGAGAAAAGGATAGGCAGCAGGTAAGACCAACATCTTGTGTCGTCTTAGAGCCAAATAATGTTGATTTTTTCTCCTCTTCGTCATAGATTAGAGAAGGTTTGAGATGAGTTTGGACAATCTTAAAGATGACCAGTGTATGATTCCTCACCAAGGGTTTGATTTTATACTTATTACCACGTTCAGTATAATACCTCAGAATGAAAATTCCATCAAATCGGGCAAAATTATGGAAATAAACAGTTCGAAGCCTACCATTTTTTCTCACACATTCTTCCAAATTCGATAGAAATTCAAATAAAATTCTTTGACTCCTATCAGCAAAGCTAGGATAAAAAGTGATTTGATTTTCACTGAAAAAGGTGATAGCTTTGAGAAATTTGTCTAAAGGTAGTCAAAAAGGGAGGTGTGATTTCCACCAATGTAGGGGTAGACTGTATCGGCCGGGGCCTAGGGCTTTTGTTGACCGATTGGTTGAACATGACATTGGTTAGACTGAGATCGTTGTGTTCATTTCCATCTCATTTGTGAGAGTTAGGGACGAAAATTCAATATGTTTGAAATCTGAGTCTCTTCCTTTGATCGAGGAACTAGCGGGCCCAATGAGTTCTTCAGCAGTGTCCGGGTCCGAAGGGCCGTCTCAGACCAGTGAAGATCGGAATTGAGCTGCAACAAATTCCAGTAAGGAAGATTGGAATTAGTCTAGGTATTCTAATGAAAGAAAAATACCATTAGCACCCCCATCTCGACTGAGAGATTCGATCGGAATGAAAGCGAAACATATGGAACTGCTAAAGATGGAAAAAAGGCAAGGGCGTTAAGGCATCAGTCGGGTGACATCCAAAGACAAGAGAGCCATCATTGTGGTCCGGGTAAAGCCAAGGACCTTTGTTTGATTTTCGAAATTCAAGATTGAGCAGCTGCTGAAGATGGAGCTGTAGAGCGGTAAAAGAGAGAAAGTTTGATTGAGAAAGGCATTCTATGAATGGAGGAATTGGCAAAAATCGGATCATCTTGCGGCTGAAATCAATAGGCCTGTCAAATATTTCCGCTAAAGAGTTCTCTATTGCAATGTTGTTTTTCGGGTCGCTGTCTTTTGACAAGATAGGTTTCGTTTGAAAAAAGAGAGCTCCTTCGGACCCATCAAATCAAGTTTCAAGCCGGTCAAAGGACAATCAAGATGAATGTCGACCTGGTAAATCACCTAACTTTGTATAGCTGAAAGTTGCCAAATCGGTTGAAACGAATGCTGGAAAATGAGCTTCAAAGCCCACTTTCAAGAGTCAGAAGAAGCGCAGATGGCACCAGTCCTGATTGATTGTTTTGAAGTGTTGGGCTTTTGCCTACTAATGAGTACATATATGCGGTCTTAGTATAGGATTATAGTCCTAGTATTAGAAAAAGAATTCGCCCAGTCCCTTAGTGAATCAAGCTCAATCCCAACTAGTCCCAGAAAAGACTTCAAAGAAGTCGCTCATTCCACTGAGTTCCGTTAACTGCTTCTTAGGTTCAATTTCTCTTGATGTCAATGCATGGACTCAAGAACAACATGATTTGTTTATGTTAAATGCAAAAGCTAAGAATTGCATAAATTATTCTTTGCAAAATAATGTTTTTGGAAAAATCATTCATTGTGCCTCCGGTTTCGATGCTTGGGCTTGCTTAAACATGCTATATGATTATTCCAAAATCGAAGAGTTAACTACTTTTCATGAAGGTGACGATGACAATGGTCATCCCTCCAATAGTAACTTGGTTTTTGATGCCCAAAGCATGCATAGTCAAAGAAGCAAGTGTAAGAACCGGAAAAGAAAGGTTATTTGCTTCTTGTGCCAAGAGAAGAGACACATTAAAAAGAATTGTCCCTTGGTGGAAAGGAAATCAAAGAAAAAGAAGGCTTTTTCTCATTATAAAGAGGCTACTTCCCAATGGTGCCTCATGGGACTTAATGATGAGGTAAAGTCATATACTTCTCATCATAATGAAGATAAAGATAATGATGTTAATTCTTGGAGCTCAATTGACATGTCTCATGAAGAATTAGTTCATGAATGCCAAAAATTGATTGTCATCATCAAGGAAAAATGTATGATTATTAAAAGAATTAAAAAAGAAAATTTTTTGCTCAGTTCTTATGTGCATGAATTAGAAAATGAGAAATTGAATACTAGTTCTTATGATTCTTTCCATGATGATTTAAAACTTAAAATTAAGGATTTGAAAAATAGAAATGAAGAATTAGAATTTGAGAATGATGAATTGCTAATTAAGAGTTCAAAAATTAGAAATGAAAATGAAAACTTGAGAACCAAAAATAATGATATGGAAAATAGATTAAAGCATGGAAAGAATGATTTCAAAAATGATTTCAAGATTGAGAATGCGAACTTGAAATTTGAAAGTGTGAAAATCATAAATAAAAATAATATGTTGAAATCTCAATTGCATGCAATCCATAAATCCATGAATGATTTAAGAAATGAGGTTGTAATTTTAAGCAAGAAACTTAATGTTTCTTCCTTCGGAAATTTTGAAAAGAAAAATGGTTTCTATAAGAATGCTTATGCTCATTCTAATTCACATGTTAGGCATTCTAGCACAACACCTTATATCCTAAATAAAAAGTTTCATGGACATTGTTTTTATTGTAGTATACATATGGTCATACGATCTATGATTGTGCTTTTAAAACAAATCCAAGTGTATCTAGGACACTTTGGATTCCAAGGCTAACTCACCCCCAAGGATCCATACCAATTTGAGTACCAAAAGTCTCATCTTCTCTTGTAGAGGGAGTCACTGCACAAGGATGAGGAATGATGGAATTGTTGGACTAAGGTTTTCAACCTAAGTCATCATCTTGATTTTGATGATAACAAGTAATGAGTTCATCAAGTGTTTGATCTCATGTTGAGGTTATGATATGCGCACGAAGTTCGTTCGGAGAAAAACAAGAATCAATAAAAATGGCTTCGTCATAGATCGAGTAGAAAATCTAGAGTTAGAAATAGAATTTATGTAATATGTCTCTAGGTATATATCCCAAGCCTAATTGTAATATCATCCAAATGAAGACTTGGTAATGGAACCCGGAAGCAAAGCACGCAAGAAGAAAACTCGAAGAAACAATCTCTGCCCAGGTTCGGTCGACCGGTCAGTTGATCGAATGAAGCCAAAAATTGGTAGTAGCCAATTCGGTCGACCGATCGGTCGATCGAATGTGGTGAAAAATTGGCAGTAGCCAATTCGGTCGACCAGTCGATCGACCGAAGAGCGCCCAAAAGCGGCAGATTGTCGCGGTCACTTGGGCGATCGATCAGTCGGTCGACCGACGATTGATCGGCAAGCTACAAGGCGTCCCCAACGGGTAGAAAAATGCCCATTGGGTAGAGCTGCTGAGTGAGGGGTTATAAATACCCCTCACCAGCCTTCCAAGAGGTTTTTTTTTAACCATTCATTAAAGATCTCCTAGAGTGTTCTTGAGCCTTCCCAAGTGGATTTCATCGTGCAAGGTTCGACGATCGTTCATCTACTCGAAGCATTCTTTTCGCCTCATCTCCGGCTTCACTTCGAGCTCTACATCTTGACGAGTTGGAGGCTTCGCAAGGGAGCTCACTTGTGCGATTTAATTCTTAGCTCATTTGTTGTTATTTTTCTTGTTATTAAACTAGGTTTCCATTGTTAGCTTGCTAGGTGTGCTAGGTTAAACACCTTAGGTTTTCCTTTGTAGAATTGAGTTTTGCCTAAGTGAATAGGTGTGAGGCATTCTCAAAGGGTTGAGAAGCGAGTCCTCGGTTATATTCAAAGGGTAACACATTATCTATAAAGGAGTTGGTTAGAAATCCTTTGTGGGGAGTCAAGGTAGTGGAGTAGGCGGTGTTGGCCGAACCACTATAATCTCTTGTGTTTGCATTACCTTGTTTGATTGCTTATAATTGCTTTTCATATTTGCTAACGAATATCATTTAGTCGAACTTAGTTTCGGTTGAAGTTTGAATTGAAGTTAAAATTAATCCAACACTATTCAACCCCCCCCCCCCCTTTTCTAGTGTGGGTATTCACTCAACAGGAATGTTGAAGTTGGTCATGAACTTAAATGAAGAATCTACCTTTGGTTGCAACTTCAAGCTATCATAATGTCACAGGTATGAAAATTGGCATCTAGGTATACTTGGTATGTATCATCTCGTATGCTCATCTTATCTCTTTTATTTAAGTTGAAGTGTATGATACTTGCTTAATTCGAGTTGGTTTTAGGTCCGTTCTTGATATAGTTTTATGAAAATGATTTTTGATTTGGATTTTCAATCTCTTCAGAGACCTATGTATCCTATAAAAGGCTAATGAAAACTTGCGGTTTTAAACCCTAGTCTAATTGTGGCCTTTTGGATTTCAATCAATATGAAGAGTTAGAGATCTTAATTCTCAAATATTTTCATATTTTGAGATCTCTTAATTCATTTTGGTATCATGATACTTCTTTTGAAATGAATCTTTACTTTATAGCTTAGGCTGAGGCTTTTGAATGAAACCATACATTTAATTCTTGCTATTTAGTATACTAACTTGCTAGTAGTCAGATGTTTCCATTATGCTATAAATGGTTGTTGTTTACAAGTTATTAAAAATGTGATGGAAGGCTAGTAGATTGAAATTGGAATGATAATGACAAGTTCGGCAATTTATCTTGAATGAGGTATGACCATGGTTTGAAAAATTATACTGTATACGTACCTTTTTTTGCCTTTACGGTATTTGGTACACCCAGTACCAATCGGTACCGGATGTACCAATAAATATCAACCTTACTGCTAGATATTTATTGTGTACCACCCTTTTTGGGTGGT
This sequence comes from Canna indica, assembly GCA_034359265.1. Classification (NCBI taxonomy): domain Eukaryota; kingdom Viridiplantae; phylum Streptophyta; class Magnoliopsida; order Zingiberales; family Cannaceae; genus Canna; species Canna indica. The sequence goes on from CP136892.1 coordinate 23,814,150, forward strand.
ACACTAACCCATACCGAGCGGTACATGGGCGGTATACTAATCTATGCTGGGCGATACCGCCCGGTATGGGAGCCACATGGCACAGCAGCTTGCTGTGTTGTGTGCAGCACGTGCTGCTGACAGCAGCAGGCTGACATCTATTTTGCTAGTACCATTTCCCGTACTTAATCTTATTGCATGCCATTATAGTACGGTACCGGTATCTATCAAACACTTATCGGTACCGAAACTGATATTTTGAACCTTGGGTATGACCTTGGCTTTTATTAAAATCTAGTTTAATTACCTCAATAATTATGCTTGAATGATTTCTCTATGCTCGTAATTGATTATGCATGATAAATGTTTAAAATTTCATGAGTAGAAAAAATCATGATAACTTAGGTCATTTCATGATATCATGATATTAATAAAATAAGACTAGGTTGAAATTCTTCATTAGAGACTTCACCTTAAGTTGAAAATTGATTAATATGTTTAGGTCCGTGAATGATTTGTTTTCATGTGGTTAAAATTGAAAACTCATGGGTACATGGACAAGTGATAATTAGATCACTTTAGGGGATTTGAATTTGGAAATATTTGACCCAAGTCAACAAATCGACTTGGACATTTCATTTTAAGTTCACCCTCAATAAACATGTTTAGATACACAGATGTCTATGATTCTAGGTGTTTAAAATTAAAAATTTACGTGGAATTGAACAAAGTGATAACTAGTTCACTTTAGGGGATCCTAAACTTGAATAAATCTAAACATGTTCCTAAAATATGATAAAGTTTGAGTAAATCCATATTTTAGGACCATAGGATAAAGTTTGAAAAACCACGAGTAAATGATAAGGTTGTCACTTAGCTAGTTTCATGTTATCATAGGTTATTTTTTAATAAAACCATGGTAGGTTGATATCTTGACGTAAGAAATTATTTTCATCTTAAACTTGACATACACCCTTTACATGATCATTATGTAGTGTCATAAAAGTTTGAATAAAAACTGAACATGATTTGAAAAATAACTAAAAATTACGAAAATATCATTGAAATTTCAGTATTTTTAGTTAATTTTAGAAAAATATAGAAAACTAATTTTGAGATGATTCTTGAAACCACGCCTTCATTGGAACATCTAGCTTGTGTAAAATTTTTAAAAAAAATTATCAAAAATTTGATTTATAATGGAATTTTGAAGTTGGATTTTAGAAATGCAAAGTATCCTCTTGAAATAGTGATTTTTCCGATACTTTGATTTTCCATCAAAAAGCTTCAAATAAAAACTTTTGCTTGATATTTTGATTCCTCTTGTAGTGTCGTTCGCAATATTGATTAAATGAAATCATTGTAGAAGAAATGGCAACACTGGAGGGGGGTGAATAATGTGTCAAAAAAATTAATTAGCCTAAATTCTGATTTTAATCGTTTCTTGATTAGCTTAGGCAAATAGCAATTTTAAGATTGGATGCGGAAGCAAGATAAGCAATTAAGCACAAATAGAAAATCAATGCTAACACGGTAATTTATAGTGGTTCGGCCCCAATGCCTACTCCACTACCTAAGCACTCTGCTTAGGATTTCCAAACTAGTTTTACTAGATTAATTTTTGTTTCCCTTACACAGAGGACTTTGACTCGAAGAGTCGCACTCTCGACCTAAGGCACTTCCACACCCGAAAGTCTCCACCTTCTTATCAAGAGCACTCTTCCACCTCAACCCTAAGGGACAACTTGACTAATCCTAGTAACAACTAATTTTACAAAAGTGGCTTTACACCTAACACCAGGTAACCACTTATACCCACAAGACCGAACAACCTAGGTCTTACAAACTCAACTTCAAAGAAACGATAAATTAATAGTTAAAATATAATCAAAAGAGCTAAAAGATTAAACCAAAGATTAATGCTCCTTTGCAAGCCTTTGGCGCCTTCAACTCGTCAAGAGATATAGCTTGATCAAATCCCGAGTTGAGCCCAGGTTGTGCGCTTGAAGAAGACGTCTACGAAAAGAAATAGAGCGCACGCAATTTTTCTTTTGGAAGGCTCAAATCTCCCTTTAGAATACTGAATCAAAACTGTAAGAGAGGGAGAAGAAGATTGAATGAGTTATATGAGGGTGTATTTATACCCTCCTGAAGAAACGACATCTCAACAAATAGTTTTCTATCTGTTGCAGGCCGACGGTTGATTGGTCGGTCGACCGACCGACCGACCGACCGGTCATTCGATCGCTACTCTTCTCTCTGTGTGCGGTCAATCGACGGGTCGACCGCCCAGACGCAAATCCTTCGATCCCGCATTCGGTCGACTAGTCGGTCGACCCACACGATAGGCTTACTACCTATTTTCGGCCTCTATTGGTCGACCGACCGGTCGACCGAAGGAGCCACTGCCTGTTTTCGGCAGTGTTCGGTCGACCGACCGATCGATCGGCAAGGCTACTGCCATTTTCCTTACCCTATTCGGTCGACCGCCCGATCGACCGAACTTAGGCTAAGATTTATTTTTCAACCGATTTTCTTCCGTGCTTCATTTCCGGGTTCCGACTTTCAACGAGCATCAACTTGGAGAGCTTTCTATATGATCTTTCGACTCGTCCAATGCGACTTTGGTGTACTCATTGATCTTCGAGAAATTTCCGCGATGAACCCGAGCACGATGATCAATGTCCTTCCGATTTATCGATTTCTCTGATTTTTCCGATCGAGGACATCGAACGCTAAATGATATGGAACCTGAAAGATTTCTTAGTAAAATATTAGTTCCATGTTTGTTATCATCAAAACCGAGATTAAGAGATTAAGACCAAGGTTGGAAACCTAAAGCCAACAATCTCCCCTTTTTTGATGATGACAAACATCCTTGAGAAAATATAATATTAAAGCATAGAGGATATCAACTAAGGGATTTCTCCTCCTATCAACATGCATATCTATATAATTAAACTCCCCCTATCTATATGCATGGATTTTTTATATTTCCCTCCCATTTTCCTATAATTTTCTCCCCAATTTTCTTATACATTTCTCCCCCTTTATACCTATACTCTTCTCCATATTTCTCCCCCTTTTGACCTATATTTTCTCTAAAGTTTTCTCCCCGTTTTGATATCAATCAAAAAGGGCAAGAAAGGTCAATTTTGTCAAAAGAATGAAAAACAAATTTTTTTGCATGAAGATGAGACTCTAAAGATTATTTTTCATTAAACATGAAAAGCTCAACCAAAGGGATGGAAAACAAATATTTAATGTAAAAATTAAATCATACATGATATGTTCAAAACTAAATATTTGCATTCAAGGTTAAATATTTTTCATGACATTTTTAGATTTCATTCAAACTTTCAAAATAATAAGATATGGTCATTTAAATCATGTATATCAAGTTTGAAGTGAAACTAATGTCATTTAATCAAACTTTTAACTTAGCATGATTTTATTTGAATTAAGCATGAAAATATGAAAATGCTAAGTTTTAATTTTTTTTATTTTTTTATTTTTTTGTTATCTACTCATGTTTTCTTATATTTACGCATCTAGACATCAAACATGAGATAATGTAAGTCTATGAATCAAATTTGGGCTTATGATGAAATTTTTAAGTTATGTTGTTGACGTAGGTCAATCTATACTTCAAGATTTCAAAAATTAAACTTTTAAATTCATTCAAAATTATATATTTGACAAATATTTTTAAAACCAATTGTTGGACGATAAATTTTGATACCAATTATTGAATGATCATTTTAAATGAATGTATCAAGTTTGAACTAAAAATGAATTTTCTAAGTTCATTTCTCATCCTATATTGATTTTAATAAACAAATGAATATTTCTAGCTATCATCCAAGATATCAAAATCATTTCTAGGAATGATTTTACTCAAGAAATTGTGTGAATGATATTAGAAATGGAATCCAATTGGTATTCATGAGTTTTCATTTGAAGTTTTTTTTGAAGAAGAATTAAAGTATCGGAAAGATTGATATTTCAAATAAGTGATACTTTGAGTTTTTGAAATCCAACTTCAAAAATTCACTTTAAATCCAATTCTTGATGAAACTTTTTGAAATTTTTACTGAATAAACTAGATTTTCAGTGAATGTGCAGTTTCAAGAATCAGTTAAAAATGATTTTTCTATAATTCCTTAACTAGACTGTTTTAAAATTGAAATTTTAAAGACGTTTTCGCAATTTTCAGTAATTTTTCAAAACATGTTCAATTTCCATTCAAACTTTCATGACACCACATAATGGTCATGTAAAGAGTGTATGTTAAGTTTGAAATGAAAATTGTATCCTTAAGTCAAGATATTAACCTAGCATGGTTTCATTCAAAACTAAACTAGTTTTTATGAAACTTGCTAAGTTTCAATCTTAACATTTACTCATGATTTTTTAAACTTAAATCTATGGATGCCTAACATGAGTAAATCTAAACATGTTCCCCAAATATGGATTGAAAATGAGATCTTTAAGTGAACTTGTTGACTTGGGTCAACTTGGTTCAAAAGAGATTTTCATGAAACCAACTCTATGTCATTTTATCCATATCCATATGAATTTTTCACTCTAAATGCATGGAAACATGTCATACTTATTCCTAAACATGTTTATGAAGTTTTGGACTTAAAATGAAATGCCCAAGTCGATTTGTTGACTTGGGTCAAATTCCTCAAGCTGAGTCCTCTAAATTGACTTAGTTTTCAATTTGCTCAATCTCTTATGAATTTTCAATTTTAAGCAAATGACAACTAATCATTAACACACATAAACATGTTCATCAAATTTTCAACTTAAGATGAAGTCTCTAAAGAAAAGTATTAACCTAGTTCAATTTCATAAATATCATGATATCATGAAATGAGAAAAGTATTACTCATGAAGATTTAAATATTTATCATGCAAAATCAATCATGAGTATATAAAGACATCATTAAAGCATAAATATTCAAGTATCATAGTGAGATTTTTGCAAAATTAAATTCATACCTTATTCTTAGAAATTTTGCCCAACTTTTCATTTCCTTTTTCATTTTCTTTTAGATAGCATAGCCTTTCATTAGCATTCACAACTTGCGAGTAGACTTCATTAGTAGCATAATAAAATAATATGCCTACTAGCAAGCTAACATACTAAATAGCAAAGGTTCAATACAAAGTTTCAAATAAAAACCTTAACCTATGTTAGATAGTAGAGATTCATTTTAAATGAATTAATATGTTATCACAATGAATCAAAGAGATCCTAAAATATGAAATATTTAAAGAATAAGATCTCTACCCATGTTAAATTAGTTTGGACTTACAAGAAGGTTTCTAATAATAGATATCACCCTAGAGCAAGTTTCATTCAATGAAATTTGCCTAAGTGCTAAGATTCTACCTACTCATGAAAATTCAAGGGTTTGACATGCATAGAGACATAGTTTAAGCTTAAACATTGAGGTATAACACTAAGATTTTGAATTTATCGAAATTATACTCTATTCATGATGACTTAGCCAAACTAATCCTTTCTATTCTAATAAGCCTTCCCAAAATATTTATAACTTGCAAGTATACTTTATAAGTAGAAAATGAAACCATATCTACATGCAAGCTATCAAACTAAATAGCGAAGAGAAAAACCAAATATCATTTTCAAAATTCACCTTCACTAAATAGTTTCAAATTAGTTTCAAAATGAAATCGAGTGATATCAAAACAAATTTTTAGATATCACAAATGAAGTATAAATAAAAATATGATCTCAAACCCTTCCTATTGGTTGAAAACCGAAAGCCACAATTAGCCTACGATTTAAAACCGCAAGGTCTCTTAGGCCCATTACAGGCCACATAGGTCTCCGAGGAGACCGGGAAATCAAAATCAAAAATTATTTTATATAATAAATCGATAACATGGAGATTAACTATCATTAAGCATAGTATCATGATCTTCAACTAGAATAAACAATTCAAGTTAGAAGATGATACCAGAATAATTTTGATGCCAACTTTACTTAAGGCATCAAGGTAGCTTGAAGTTGCAACCAAGGGATGATTCATCATTCAAGTCCATGGTCAACTTCAACACATCACTTTCCTTCAACCATGTAAGGTAGCTCCCCCTACAATAGAAGATGAGATCTTTGGTACCCAAATGGCTTTGAGTCCTTGGGGGTGAGTTGGCCTTGGAATCCAAAGTATCTTAACTACACTTGGATTTTTCTTGAATGCACAATCATAAATAGCATGACCAAAAATACCACAACAAAAACAATGTCCATTAAATTTCTTCTTTTCATTTTTATTATGGACATGAGATTTATTTTTAGAATGCTTGTCATGTGAAACTTGATGAGTATGAGCATTCTTAGAAACCTCTTTCATCTTCTTATAATTATGAGGTCTAATGGTAGAATGTCTGGCATGAGAGACATGATGAGCATGGGAATTCTTAGATAAATTATTTTTCTTTTGAGATTTACTAAATGAGACATTTTGTTTTTTAGAATTAAAAGAGGAAGTATTAACTTTCCTACTCAAAATCAACATCTCATTTTTGAACTCATATTGTCACACCCCAACTGAGGGTAGTGTGACCGGCCAGGGCCTACATCCTGCCCTGTAGTCTACTGTCTACACTAACATAAAGAAAACGAGAACGTATTAATAAAGAAATCTCAACACAACTTTATTAAAAGTTTTCAAATTCACAATTTTATGTTTTCAAAGCAAATAAGAAAACCATCATCAGAACAACTAACGTCTCAAGTAATCAAGTTTTACAAACTCTTTTCCAAATACAACTGTCAGTGCAGAAATTTAAAAAAAACAAATACTAGACTTTGGTCTATGACTCATGGACGCCGCTATGAGATAAGGCACCACTTTCTGCCCACCAGTTGCACCATATCGACATGTCAAAGTCACTGCTCAAGCTCTGCAAAAACAAAGAATAAACTGTGAGTCCACTTGGGACTCAGTGAGTGGCTTTAGCGAACCTCCACATAATCCTCAGTTATGCATGCATATCATATAAGGCAACATAATGAATGTACAAGGAGGTAAACTAATTCTAATGCGACTACTGACCCCAATGAGTCAATATGAACAAACTGAATATGTGAAAACCTGTCATTTCGGCCTTTCAAGCCTCCGGCATCCGGCCCTTGGGCCTACTTATGGAATAAATATCCCGGCTACAGTCAGCCCTACCAAACAAGGTAGAATCATACTGGCCATTCGGCCACATCATATCAAGATATAAACAAGCAATCCCGGGCCATCGACTAGGATGGTCACTAGTCTCCGGACACCGTCTGGGGTAAGGATAGCTAGTTCTACCCAACTGAGGTCTGGCACCTAGCGAGCCCGCTGGCGCACCTCAAGACCCAACACTGGCCGAGCTAAGCATTGGTCATTCCCGACCTCCACGCTCCTCGGCGGACCATCTGAGGCACATCACACAATCAAGTATCCTAGGGTTTCCTTATATACACTTCGGGCCATTGCCCGTATTCGGCCCTAAGCCGGTCTGTAGGGTCAGCAAATTAATGCTGCCCTTTCAAATTGTGCACACCTAATGGTTCTAGGTTTCTAAAAATGTTTACTAGCAGTCCTAGAAGTTATGTTATCTCCTAGCTAAGTTTCCATATATGCTGAGCATCCCACAACATCCTACACGTTGCCTAACGTTATACGCTACCTTGGGTGAGGAATTCTATGAACCGATCTTAGAATTTCACCCATGAATATTTCAGGACAGCATGTGTACATCACTTACCAAATTAATTTCGAAAAGTAACATCATGAAGAATCGAAATAAAAAGTAAGTAATGTAGAGGTTAATCCCATATGGAACGTACACTAAGCATAGCAACAATTAAACGTGATATGAGCAATTAAATGAAACCTTTCTTGTCTACATATACTATATAAGCATTAGCAAGAACATTTCCAATTTGATAATATTGTTCTATCCCAACAATTCACAACATGAATATGAATTAACATTTATGTGAATATGAATAAACATTAAATGGAGGGATATGAACAACTACACAAAATCGTTCGCTTCCTCCCCCTTTTCCTTGATCGACCGAAGCTTGAGCAAGGTGAACCTTGCTCGGCCGAACAACCCATGTGGGAAGGGGCTGGAATCTATGCATTTTAACCAATGCAACAGTAACATAAACTTTAAATTGAATCTAACATTTAAACGTGAATGTGCGGGTTATGACGATAAAATACGAGGTCCAACAATCCAATACAAACAGTCCTACTTTTACCCCTTCTAGTGCTCGGCCAACTCGAGCAGGATCATAACCATGCTCGCCCGAACATATAGGGGTGGTGGACGTGGCTGCGACGTCCACACGATTGTCAATCCAAAAGCAAAAACAAGCGAATACAAGTTGCGAGACGAGCGAGGAAATTGGGAAAAATTTCGGCATGACCTTTCCCCTTTTTTCTCGACTCGACCAACCCCTTAAAACAAGAAATCGACACGTATAAAATGACGAAATCATAGCATATACAATGATCTAAGAATCTAATATGGAGAAAACAACTCGATCGGCAAAACTCGCGAAGAAGAATCCCGATTTCAAAATCTATGGGGCCGGCCACCCGCCTCCCCTCAACATCTATATAACCACTCACCTCGATTGCGGAGAATGAAAGATCGAATGACGATGACTTCGAATCTTTCGGCGATGGCGTGAAATCTCGGATCGACCCAAAGTTCCCCTTTTCCTTGCTTCTTCTCCCTAGGCTACCTTGTGCGACTCCAAGGTGAGTCGAACGACACAAGGATGAGGGGTTTTAAAACTCTCATCTAGCCTTCCATATAGGCTCTTGACTCACTTGACTCCTACTCAAGACTCGACTAAACCCGAACTCGACTTGGGTTCCGACTCAACCCACAACATGAGTCGATTTAAACTTGATTTAAGGTATGATATATTGCATAAAAGGAAGGTCAATCACCCAAATAAAATTCCATGCATCATTAGTCGAGCCATACCTTTTCACTCGAGGCGATCCTGAGGCTCGACTCGACTATCCCCGGGTTCGGCGCGCTGCACCAAAATAGATTTTTATATTAGGAAAAAAAAAATTCCGGGTCTTACACATATATGGATTTATGCAATGCATGCAATTGAGATTTCAACATGTTATTTTCAACTTTCAATTTTTCATTCTCAATTTTGAAATCATCATTCTTAAACTTCAATTTATCTTTTAAATCCACATTTTCATGTTTCAAAGCTTTTAGCTAAAGGTTCAATGTATCATGGCAAGACTCAATAGAATTAGTCTTTAATTTGTCATTTTCTAATTCTAATGCATGCACATGTGAGCTAAGCTCTAAATTTTCTTTCTTCAATTTTTTGTTTTCTTTATCTTTTTTAACAAGCAAGGCATACAATTTTTGACATTCATCAACTAGTTTTTCATATGGCATATTGAATGAACTAGAAGAGCTAGTACTAACATTGTTATTATTACGACTAGAAGGAAAAGAGTGTGCCTCATCTTTGTTACTTATGCGGCAAACTTTTGAAGTAGCTTCATAGTCATTGCTAGAGGGTGCTTCAAATGTGTGAGAGGTGGAGGTGGAAGAACTTGACCTCTTCCTTGCTTTCTTCTTCATACTTGGGCAATTTTTCTTCACATGCCCCTTTTCATTGCAAGCATGACAAATTACTTTTCTTTTTCGGCTCTTGGTGGTACTTCTTTGACTAGAAGAGCTATGGGCATCAAAACCAAGATTAGTAATAGGTGTGTGACCATTGTCATCATCGCCTTCATCAAAAGTGTCAATCTCTTCGGTTTTGATATAATCATATAAAACATTTAAAGTGACCCATAAGTCATAAGCCGAAGAGCAATGCATGACTTTATCTAGGATGCCATTTGGTAATGTGCAAAGTATGTAATTCATGGCATCTCCATTATACTTAGATATTTTCTTATCCATTTCACTCCATGCATGCATATCAACCTTAGGTTCAATGAATTCCCAATGTAACATGTTAAAGACACCAAAACCTTTAGTCTTCAAATAAGTGTACATCCTATGTTTCCAAAGACTATAGTTTTAGTCATCGAACGTAGGGGGTATAGACGCTACACTCTCTAGAGCCACTTCTAGATCGAGACTAGATGTAGACGAGATGGTGAAATCTCAATCCACGACCCACTCTGATACCAAATATAGACGAAATGGCAACACTAGAGGGGAGGTGAATAATGTGTCAACTAAATTAATTAGCCTAAATTCCGATTTTAATCGTTTCTTGATTAGCTTAGGCAAATAGCAATTTTAAGATTGGATGCGGAAGCAAGATAAGAAATTAAGCACAAATGAAAAATGAATGCTAACACGGTAATTTAAAGTAGTTCGGCTCCAATGCCTACTCCACTACCTAAGCACCCCGCTTAGGATTTTCAAACTAGTTTTACTAGATTAATTTTCATTTCCCTTACACAGAGGACTTTGACTCGAAGAGTCACACTCTCGACCTAAGGCACTTTCACACCCGGAAGTCTCTGCCTTCTTATCAAGGGTACTCTTCCACCTCAACCCTAAGGGACAACTTGACTAATCCTAGTAACAACTAATTTTACAAAAGTGGCTTTACACCTAACACCAGGTAACCACTTATACCCACAAGATCTAACAGCCTAGGTCTTACAAACTCAACTTCAAAGAAATGATAAATTAACAGTTAAAATACAATCAAAAGAGCTAAAAGATTAAACCAAAGATTAATGCTCCTTTGCAAGCCTTTGGCGCCTTCAACTCGTCAAGAGATAGAGTTTGATCAAAACCCGAGTTGAGCCCAGCTTGTGTGCTTGAAGAAAACGTCCGTGGAAAGAAACAGAGCGCACACAATTTTTCTTTTGGAAGGCTCAAATCTCCCTTTAGAATACTCAATCAAAACTGCAAGAGAGGGAGAAGAAGATTGAATGAGTTATATGAGGGTGTATTTATACCCTCCTGATGAAATGACAACTCAATGGATAATTTTCTATCCGTTGCAGGCCGCCGGTCGATTGGTCGATCGACCGATCATTCGACCGCTGCTCTTCTCTCTATATGCGGTTGACCGATGGGTCGACCACCCAGACGCAAATCCTTCGATCCCGCATTCTATCGACCAGTTGGTTGACCGATGCGATCTTGCGTCTGCGGCTATCGTCGGTTCGGTCGACCGATTGGTCAATCGACAGGCTTACTGCCTATTTTCGGCCTCTGTCGGTCGACCGACCGATCGATCGAAGTAGCCACTGCCTATTTTCGGTAGTGTTCGACCGATCATCCGGTCGACCGATAAGGCTACTACCTTTTTCCTTACCTTATTCGGTCGACTGCCCGGTCGACCGAACTTAGGCTGAGATTTATTTTTCAGCTGATTTTCTTCTGTGCTTCGTTTCTGGGTTCCGGCTTTCAACAAGCATCAACTTGGAGAGCTTTCTATATGATCTTTGGACTCGTCCAATGCGACTTTGGTGCACTCATTGATCTTTGGACTTGGCAAATTTCACTCGAGAAATTTCTGCAATGAACCCGAGCGCGACGATCAATGTCCTTCCGATTTATCGATTTCTCTAATTTTTTCGATCGAGGACATTGAACGCTAACTGATATGGAACCTGAAAGATTTCTTAGTAAAATATTAGTTTCATGTTTGTTATCATCAAAACCAAGATTAAGAGATTAAGACCAAGGTTGAAAACCTAAAGCCAACAATCATTTCTAGAAATGATTTTGATAACTTGAACGCTAACTTGAAAATATCGTTTTTCGTTAGGATCGAGATATGAAAAATGAACTTAGAGAATTCATTTTGAGTTCAAACTTGACACATGCATCTTAAATTATTATTCAACGACGCCTCAAGAGTTTGAATCAAAACTGATAATTTTTAAAAAAAAATCATGATATTTACGAAAATACCATTAAACTTTAGGGAATTTTATGAATTTACAAAAAAATAATTCTTGACTAATTCTTGAACCTGTATATTCTTTAAAAATTCTAGTTTATCCAATTAAAGTTTCAAAAAATTTCATCAACAATATGATTTAATAAGTATTTAAAAGTTTTATTTTTGTAGACTTGGAGTATCCTTCGACCTAAGTCAATAAAGTGATTTAAAAATTTTATTTTAAGCCCAAACTTGACTGTCATACTTAAATTCACTCATGTTAGATGTCTAGGTGCCTAAATTAGAGAAAACATGAGAGGGTAGCAAAAATTTAAGATGTCTAGGTGTATATTTCATGATTTCGTGTATATTTTGATTGAAATCGTGCTAAGTTAAAATTTTGATCAAATGAAATTATTTTCACTTAAAACTTGATATACATGTCTTAAATGACCACATCTTGGTATTCTAAAAGTTTGAATGAAATCTAAAAATATCAAAAAAATTCTAGTTATTTATCAAAATGCCAGAGATGTCCAGAAAATTCTAGAAAAATACAAAAAAAAATCAGTTTCGATTTATTCTTGAATCTTCATTTTTCTTGAAAAATCTTGTTTATGACATAAAAATTTAAAAACCTCCAATAAGAATATGATTTAATTTAGATTTTTTAAGTTTCTTTTCAGAACATGAAAGTATCGTTCTCATCAATTGCTCATTTTTTGGATACTTTGAATTTTCATTAGATTTTCGAATGAGACTTGAAATATGATATTTTGAATTCATTTTTGGTATCGTTCTAATCATTCGTTGAGAAAAAACATTTCTAAAATGATTCTTGATATTTTGAGCGATACATGAAAATATCAATATACTTAAGCTATAATTTGTAGACTTGGAATTTATTTATCATACATGAAAATATCAATATACTTAAGCTTATCGAGTCGGGCTGGGCCGACACGATAACATTGCGGGCTAAGCGGGCCAGCCCTTATCGGGTCGGGCCGACCCGTTTGGCTCGCTAAATATTTAAAAAAATTGGTGTTGCAGTATTCTGATGTTGATTTATCAAGATATCAATGCCACCAAAATTCTGATGTTGATGTTTGGCCCGTTATGCCCTTTTGCCCCGTTAAATATTAGAAGAATTTATCAATGTCATCATTGATGTTAATGATGTAGAAGGTGATAAACATAGACAATCTGCAGTTTACGGGCTCGCGGGCCGTGCTGGATCGCGAATTTTTGACCAACGCAGTTAGTAGGCCGGCCCATTTTGCCACCTCTACTTTTTCTTATCCTTTTTTATTGATACCCAAAGAGGGATAAATTATAGGTAAAATGGGAGAAACCTTAAGGAAAATCATGTATATAGATAGAGAGAGTTCTATTATGTAGATATGCATATTTTTTTACCAAACAAAGAAATATATTAATTAGATAGGGGGATGCTCAGCATCCTTACATAAAATGAAATCCAGCTCAAGAGGCCGTATGGTAGTCCAAATAGTGGACTCCCTACGTCTTCTAGCATTATTTGCTGCCCAATGGGCAGCTTCATTTACAGATCTATTTACAAACACACAGGATATATTCTCAAAATTTCGCAAGAAGTGACAAATCCAATTGAATAATTAAGTTCCGGTGCTGCCAAGGAGGAGTAGACGTTTTGTTGATCATATCCACAAGAGTTTTGCAATCTGATTCGATGATAAGATGATCCAAGTTCATGGAACCTGCCCAAGTTAAAGCATTCAAAATAGCAGTACCTTCCGAATGGAAAATTGAAATAGAGTGGAAAATTTTAGAGGAGACCAAGGTACAATCAGCTTGATGATTCCTAACCATGAATCCTGCACCTCCGCTAAGGGCTAAAAAAGCTCCATCACAATTGATTTTATACCATCACAGAGGAGGAGGAGACCATTTCATAACATTAATGACGGTAGGTATAGAGCCCTCAGGAGAATGTGGGAAATTATAATTCATAGAAAAAGTTAAAATTCTCTTGACTGCATTAGAAATGGTAGGCCTTCCTTCACAAAGTAAAATATTGTTTCTAAAAAACTAAATGAACCACAATGAATTAGCAACAATGGCTTTAGTCTGAGAATTCAAATTTGAATTCAAATGGGACCCAAGCCAGCTACCAAAATGCCAAGTACTACAATTAGATAAATCCAAATTAAGTTTTTGACCTAGAGAAGACCAAATTTTAGAAACATATGCACAGTTCAAGAAAAGATGAGAAATAGTTTCAACATCGTTATCATAAAAGACACAAGAAGGATCCACAGATAAACATAGATTTAACAATCTAGTTTTAGTAAGCAGACGGCCATGAAAGAACTTCCATAAAAACAATTTTACTTTTGGATCAATAGAAAGTTTCCAAGTCAAGTTCCAAATTGGATTATTACTAAAAAAAGTAAGGTATTTAGACTTTAGAAACAAATATGCAGAGGATGCGGTTGTCATACCATTTTCATTTGTAGTCCAGGCCACAATATCATCATCGGGGTATACTGATATCTCAATGTTACAAATGGTCTCCCACATATAATCACTGCACAAATATAAACCTAAGAAAGCAGACCAAGCATGATTAAATTAACATTAAATGATTAACATGAGTGAGGTTTTGAATCAGGTTCATATTAATGAAGGTGGGCTTCATAGCTAAGGGAAGATCAAGAGTCCAGAAGTCGTTCAGGATAGAGGTATTGTTACTATTACCAATTATATTTTTAAAGCCATGAAATGGATTAGAATAGGCATTACAAAAAAGCTTCCAGCTACAAGATGATTTAATAGGAGGGTTAGAATTGGTGCAGGAAACCAAGGGGTATTTGGCTTGAACCACCTTAACCCAGAGGGAGTTGGAATTGTTTAAGTAGGATTGAATTCTTTTAGCATGAAGAGCAATGCTTTTGGAACTAATATCATGGATACCAAGACCTCCAAGCTTTTTAGGGAGGGTGACAATATTCCAATTAAGGAGATGGATGTTGTTTTTATTAGAGTTGTGATTCCAAAAAAAATTCCTAATTGTTCTGTCAATTTTTTTGCTAAGGTCACTATTTAATCAGGTGACAGAAATGGAATGAGTGGGAATGAAGTTAAGAACATATTTGATGATAACCAATCTCCCAGCTTGAGAGAGGAGACTAGCTTTCTAGTTTGAAAGTTTTGATTCAATTTGGGTTAGAATATGAGAATGAGTAGAGGCGGGAGGTCTCCTAGAGGACATCATGACTCCTAGGTATTTAAAGGGGAAGCTACCAACTTTCATACCAAGATTAGAAGAAATCCTATGCTTAACGGAAGAAGGAGCATTTTTAGGAAAAAAATATTTCAGATTTAGAATAATTGATTTTTTGACCAATAAGATTTTCATAAGAAGAGAAAATGGATTTAACAACATTCAGACTTTTAGAATTGGATTTGAAAACAAGAATTATATCATCTGCAAACATGAGATGACTTACCTTAAGATTGTTTTTGAATTTAAAAGGGGCTTATCAAGGTTTGCAGCATCATTAAGAATGTAAGTTGGGATTTGAGCAACTAGAATGTATAAAAAAGAAGAGAGAGGATCTCCATGTCTAATTCCCCTAGAGGAGGGAAAAAATCTAGAAACTTGAGAGTTCACAAGACATGCAAAAGATGGGGAAGAGATACAAGCATGAATTTTAAATAAATTGATTAGGAAATTTAAATAACTTTAGATCTTCAATAATGGCTTTCCTATTAAGAAGATCAAAAGTTTTTTCAACATCAATTTTAACAATGATATAAGGGAACTTACTTTTAGAATTATAAAAAGAATGAATAAGTTCCTGAGCAATCAAAATATTGACATGATTATTTATGTCTTTTACAAAGACTGATTGTTCATAGGTTATAAGAGAAGGAAGGCATTGTTTGAGCCTATTGGCAAGAAGTTTAGATAAAATTCTATAGGAAATGCTACACAAAGCTATAGGCCTATAGTCTCTAATAGTTTTAGGATTTTTTTTATTTTGGGAATGAAGGTCAGTAAAGTTTTATTCCACTCGTTAGGAATAACAAAATGTTGAAAAAATTATTGAATAGAATTAAAAAAAGTCACTAGCAATAGTCCCAATAATTTTTATAGAATTCAATGGTAAAGCTATAAAATATAGGGATTTTGCCATTTTTGAAAGTTTTAACAGTGTCCCACGGTTCATTCATAGAAATAGGTTCAATAAGCATACTAGCAAGATTGGCATCAATATGATTGGAATTGGGCCGAACAAAAGAAGTATTTGAAATAGTATCATTATCACTCCAAAGATTCAAATGATGATTGACAAAAGTTAACATGATGTCTTTAGAGTCAGTAATAATAGAATTATCAGAATGAAGAATAGAGTGAACATAATTAATACGTCTACGAATAGTAACAATTATGTCGAAGTACGCAGTATTAAGATCATCATCAGTAGTCCATTTGACTTTAGATTTGGACGACCAAAAACTTATTGTTGGACTCTCTAAGTTTAGTATCTAAGTCAATAGGCCTAGAAGGAGAGTCTTCAAGAAGGGAAATGTCACTAGCAGTAGAGTCTAATTGAGTTTCTAAGTTCTTAACAGTGTGCCTATTCCAATGAGGCAGGGCACCTCTAGTGTTTTTTAGCTTGGAATTGAAAAGGATATCCAGGTGATGATTAGGATTTGAAGACCAAGCATTTTTAACAATATCATGGTTTTCTTCATATTCTAACCAAAAATTTAAAAATTTAAAAAGATTACTCCTAACTTGGGGTGTAGTAGGAATGGATATAGAAATGGGGTTATGATCAGATATCCCTCTATTTAGGTGATTAACAGAGTAGTTACCAAAAAAATATGACCGAGCAGTATTGGAAAAAAAATCATCTAATCTAATTAAGATTTTTGCAGCACCTTTGCGGTTGTTTGACCAAGTAAATTTGAGATTCGAGAAAACAAGGTCAATTAAACCAACATGATGAATAAAAGCAGAAAAATCTTGAATAGGTTTAGTAAGTTTAAAGGGTAAGCCACCACATTTATTCACAGCATTTAAAATACAATTAAAATCACTCATAATTAACCAAGGAAAATGAGAACAATCAATGTTTAATAAGGAATTCCAAAGATTAGCTCTAATTCTAGAATCAGTATTATCATAAACACTAGAAAGAAGAAAAGGCTCAAGTTGAATAATAATATGCACAATTTGAGCAAAAATAAAAATATTGTGAGCTTTGACATTGGAGGAATCTCAAGCAATCAAAATGGCTCCAAAAGCACCAGAACTAGGCTAGATATCAACCTTCCAAGTGCGACCAAAGGTTCTAACAAGTCTTTTGGCTTGGTTTCCATCCAAATGGGTTTCTTGAAGAGATATTACCTTTACATTAGCATTCCCAATTTGAAGGTAAAGAAACTCCTTAGCTAGCCTTCTACCAGCACCCCGTGCATTCCAGTTAAGAACATTCATCTAATAAAGTAAAAGGGTTTGGAGATTGAAACTCACTAAGAGTATTATCACCCTCGGGGGGTGAGATCATTTTCATTATGAGGCCTATGTCTCTTAAATTTACTTGATCAGCCTCCAGTCCTAGGACCTAGGTGGTTCTTGGACTTGGCAGGCTTAGTATTTTTTCTCCTAGCAATTGTAGGAGAAGAGGCATTAATTGAAGCATGACCGGAAGAATTAAAAACTATGCGTAAATGAGTAGCTAACTCTTCTATAGATTTAGAAGCAGGATGATTTATTAAGAAACTATGGTCTTGTTCTATATTGACAGAATTTTCATCCTTTTTAGTGCTAATAGGAACATTTAAAACATCAATTCGTATCATGAGAAAGAGAATAATTACTAGAAACATTAGAATTAACATTTCTACTAGAGTTTTTAACTGCCCAAGATAAATTGTTGTTTATAGAATCAGAATGAGGTTTAAAAGAACCATTCATAGTCGATTTACCATTCTCGGGAGGAGGAGGTTTAGGCCTAGGAGTGTTCTTGAAAGAACCAAGAGCATTGTTCAATTTTCGAGTATGCCCCTTTAGGGATTCATCCAGTTCACTAGCCCGAGCACGGAAATCTCCCGAGGAGTTTGCGCACTACGAGGGCTCTGCCGAGCAAAGCTACGGCGTTGGACTTGAATCCAAGGGCCACAAACAGGATCTGGTATGGAAATACTAGAAGAAGGGACAATAGTATCCAAAAGGCACAAATATATTGGATTTGGAAACTGGCGAAGAAGTAAAAACCTTAGGGGAATTTTTGCAAGAAGAATCCATAGGAAGATTTTTGGATGAAGAATTAGCAACATGATTCGAAATAACAGTTCAGTTTCTTTCACGATGCCCTATTACACCACACTGAAAACATATAATCGACAAATTTTTGGAATCGTTAATAGAAATCCAGATGCCTGGTTTAATTAGCAGGGAAAGGTTTATTTCAACACAAACGTGTATGTAATGACTACGTTAATAATCAAAAGATCGACCATCCAAACGCAAGACTTTACCAAACTTTTGAGCAATTGAAACAGTCGATTCACGGTTCCAAAATTCAAGATGGAAGGATTGCAAGCGAATCCAGACAAGCGCATTAGAAAATTTTTCCTCTCATGACGTAAACATAGGCTTCCAAGGCATAAGGCGCAGAACATCCCCACGTAAAATCCAGGGTCCTCCGGTAAGGAAAAGGTTTGCGGATTCAAGAGAATCAAAAAAAAAAAAAAAAAAAAATCTTCTAAGTCTAGAACCGATTGAAAATCGATGAAAAATCAAATACGGGAAGCCCAATTTTTGATAGAATGTCACACCCCGACTGAGGGTAGTGTGACCGGCCAGGGCCCACATCCTGCCCTGTAGCCTACTGTCTACGCTAACATCAAGAAACCAAAACATATCGACTAAAAGAAACTTAACATACTTTATAAAAAGTTTGCAAGTCAAATGTATAAGTTTTTCAAAACAAGAAGAAACATCAATGTCAAATCCAAATGGTCAAATATCAAATTTTACAATTCTTTTCAATTACAACCGTCAGTGCAGAAATAAAACCAACATAACTAGGACAAGTCTAAGACTCATTGACGCCGCTACGAGATATGGCACCGCCTCTGCCCTCTAGCTGCACCATGTCGACACCAAGCTACTGCTCATGCTCTGCAAAAATAGAAATAAATTGTGAGTCCACTTGGGACTCAGTGAGTGGCTCAATTGAACCTCCACTTAAGCCTCAGTCATGCATATGTATATATTACAAGGCAATAAAGGAATATACAAGGAGGTAAGATGTGTTTCAAATGCAGCTACCAACCCTCAACGGATCCATGAGTATCCATTATACATGATAATCTGCCACCTTGGCTTATCACGCCTATGGCATCCGGCCCTTGGGCCTACTCAAAGCAATAGATATCCCGGCTACAGTCGGCCCTACCATATCAGGTAGTATCATACTAGCCATCTGCCACATCATCTCAAGATGCAAGCAAAAAATCTCGGGCCGTCGACTAGGATGGCCACTAGTCTCCGGACACCGTCTGGGGTAAGGATAGCCAGTCCGACCCAACTGGGGTCTGGCACCTAGCGGGCCCGCTGGCGCACCTCTAGACCCAACTGGCCGAGCTAAGCATTGGTCATTTTCGACCTCCTCGATCCTCGGTGGACCATCTAAAGCACATTACACATTCAATATCCAAGGGTTTCCATATATATATATATACCTCGGGCCTTTGCCCATATCTAGCCATGTCCGGCTACCGGGTCAACAATTCATGCTGCCCCTTTTAGTATATGTGCACCTACAATCTCTAAATTTTTAAAAATATACAAGCAGTCATGTAAGTGTTATCGTCTCATATCTAAATTTCCATAAATGTGCTATGAACATCTAATGGCACCTTACAAGTTAACTAGCCTTCTACACTGTCTTAGGTGAGAATTTCCATGAGTCAACCTTGAAATACCATCCAAGAAAATTTAGGGCAGCATATATAATTTAAAGAAAACTGCTCAAATATTACATCATTCAACATATATAACCATAATGCACATACCTAATAATTCTTATACTACCTTAGGAATATTAGCACAATAAGGAGCAACTATCTAGCATGACAAGGTAGTAATAAATTTAAATAATATGTACGAATTATAAAACATGGTAACATTGTCAACATCCAAGTTTAAGGATCAAATGCTCAGTATGGTTACAATCTAGAATTTCTACAATTCAAATCAATTAAACTACTTGGTAAGTTTGATGTTCTTCCTAAGTATTGTCATATCCCTATGTGTGATCCCTAAGATCATAAAATTTCCATCTAAGGCAAGTCTCTCCTCCTCTCCCCAACCTTGGCCGAACCATGAGCAAGGGAAACCTTGCTCGGCCAAGGTCCTTGGGTAGGGAAAGATGGAAGAGACTTTAGCTATACCTTGTCTCTTCAATTCCACATACTTCTTAAATTCCAAGGATCAACTTACCCTTCCCCTCACCCTTGGCCGAACACTCTCCATGAATCTTAGGGTTCATTCGGCCACTTCAAGGGGCTTTAAAGGGGACATGCTTCATATTACGTGAGGAGTTCAAAGGACTACATCAAAACAACGGTATAAGGGCATCTAAGGGCCTTCTCGCCGTCAAGGGAATCAGGGAAAATTTCGGCATGACCTTTCCCCTTTTCCCATGACTCGGCAGCCCCAAAAATACGTAGATCGGCGATTAAAATAGCGAGATCCTACAAGAAATATCATAAAACAGTGAGTACATATCGTTGAAATCATGGATCGTCGGGAAAAATCGCGAGAACCCGACCTATCCTCTAGGGTTCGGGCAGCTGCCTCCCCCAAACTGTTAAAGCCTTAACCACTCACCTAGATCGCCAAGAAATAAGGATCGGGTGACGACGACGCAAATTCCAGATCGATCCAAGCCCCAAGCCCCCTCCTTGCTCCTTCTCCTCTTTCTCCCTTGTGGCCTTGTGAGACTCAATGGTTGAGTCGCACGACTGCTATATGGGGGGGTTTTATCCCCTCAGCCATCTTTCCAAAGATGGTTTCAAGGCTCACTTAAGTCATACTCAGAACTCGACTAAACCCGAACTCGACTCGGCTTCCGACCCAACCCATAACATGACTCGAGTTAATTTAATTTAAGGTATGATTTTATAAAAGGAAAGTTAATTATCCAAATAGCCTTCATGATTCATTAGCCGAGTCATACCTTTTCACTCGAGGCGATCCTGAGGCTCGACTCGATTACCCCCGAGTCCGACGCGCTGCACCAAAATATTTTTTTTATATTAGGAAACTTTTTCCGGGTCTTACAACCTTCCCCCCTTAAGGGAAATTCGTCCTCGAATTTATTTGAATAATAAGGACTTACCGGCTCCTCGATCAAGGAAGGGTAGCGCTCTCTCATGTCCTACTCTACCTCCCATGTGGCCTCTTCCCCGGAATGGTGCTCCCATCTCACCTTTACCAGGAGAATTTCTTTGGACCTTAGCTTTCTAATTTGACGGTCAAGAATCTCTACCGGCCTTTCCTCGAATGAGATGGCCGAATCTACCTCGATAGAAGAGGGCTCGATCACATGCGAATCATCTTTTATATACTTCCGCAACATGGATACATGGAAGATCGGGTGCACTCTGCTCAAGCTAGGAGGCAATGCCAGCTCATAGACCACTTCGCCCCTTCGCTCGAGAATGGGAAAAGGCCCAATGTATCTAGGGCTCATCTTCCCCTTCTTCCCAAACCCGACCACCCCTTACATAGGAGAGATCTTCAAGAATACTAAGTCACCCTCTGCTAATTCCAATTCCCTAGCCTTTCTGTCGGCATACTTTTTCTGTCGACTCTGAGCCGCCAGCAATCTTTCCTTAATGACATTTACTTTTTCTACCGCCTCCTCAACCAGATCGGGGCCCACCATGAGTGATTCCCCTACCTCAAACTAGCCCACTGGGGACCTGTACCGCCGCTCATACAAGGCCTCAAAAGGAGTCATTCCAATGCTACTATGATAGCTATTGTTATAGGTGAATTCGATCGACGGTAGGTGCCTCTCCCAACCATCTGCTATATCCAAGACGCAAGCTCTCAGTATGTCCTCCAAAGTTTGGATGGTCCTCTCTGACTGCCCGTCAGTCTGCGGATGGAAAGCTGTACTAAAATGCACCTTAGTACCCAAGGCTTCGTGGAAGGACTGCTAAAATCGGATTGTGAACTGGGTACCGCGGTCGGATATAATCATCACCGGGGTACCATGATAGGCCACAATCCTATCTAAAAATAGTCGGGCATACTACTCCGCAGAGAAGGTAGTCTTCACTGGTATGAAGTGCACGGTCTTGGTTAACTGATCCACCACCACCCAAATGGAATCAAAATCGTCTTTTGACATAGGCAATCTAGTCACTAGATCCATGGTGATTTTCTCCCACTTCCACTCGGGCACTTCGAGATTTTTGCAGGAGCCCCGCGGGCTTAAGGTGTTTGGCCTTCACCTGCTGACAGACTAGACATTTGGAAACAAATTCTGCCACCTCTCTTTTCATGCCTTTCCACCAGTAATGCTGCCTTAAGTCCTGGTACATCTTGGTAGCCCCCGGATGCATCGTGTAAGTGGAACAATGACCCAGTTCCAGGACTTGCCTGCGCACCTCAGCCATGTTTGGTACTACTATCCGGTCTCTGAACCTCAGTACACCTTCTGAGTCCAATCTGAAATCGTTCACTGCATCACCTCTTTGTACCAGGTCCTTGGTCAGTATACCAAAGACATCTTCCCCCTGCGCGGCATGCAGCATGTCCACCAGTGTGGACTGTACCCGTAGGTGGGCCATCAGGGCACCTGAAACTGACACTGATAAGGTTGTACCCCCATCTAGACATAAAGCCAACTCTCGAGCTAGAGGCCTCCGCTTAGCTTCCAAATGGGCCAAACTACCCATGGATTTTCTGCTCAGCGCATCTGCTACCACATTTGCTTTCCCCGGATGATACATAATGATGCAATCATAGTCCTTTAGGAACTCCAGCCACCTCCTATGCTTGAGGTTTAGCTCCTTTTGGTTAAGCAAGTACTGGAGACTCTTGTGATCTGTGTAGATTTCGCAAGTCTCCCCGTACAAGTATTGCCTCCAAAGCTTCAGTGCAAAGACCACGGTTGCTAATTCTAGGTCATGCGTATGATAGTTCTTCTCATGAACTTTCAACTGGCGAGACACATAAGCAATCACTCTGCCATACTGCATCAAGACGCAGCCCAGACCAACCCGAGAGGCATCACAGAAAACCACAAACCCTCCTGAGCCTGAAGGTACAGCCAACACGGGTGCAGAAGTCAAATATGCCTTGAGCTTTTGAAAGCTCGCCTCGCATTTATCATCCCAAACGAATCTGACCTTCTTTTGGGTCAATCGAGATAGAGGGGCTGCAATTCTGGAGAAATTCTCCATAAACTTTCGGTAATAGCCGGCCAACCCAAAAAAACTGCAGACCTCGGTCACACTAGTCGGCCGCTTCCAATTCTGAACCACTTCAATGTTGGCAGGATCTACCCTTATTCCTTCCTTAGACACTACATGGCCCAAGAACCCTACACTTTCCAACCAAAATTCACACCTGGAAAATTTGGCAAACAAGCGATGCTCTGTGAGGGTTTCTAGGACCATTCCCAGGTGCTTAGAGTGCTCTTCCTCACTCTTGGAGTAAACCAGAATGTCGTCAATGAAGACGATCACAAAGCTGTCCAGGTACTCCTTAAAATACTTTGTTCATTAGGTCCATGAAGGCAGCAAGTGCATTGATTAGGCCAAAGGACATCACTAGGAACTCGTAGTGACCGTAGCGAGTCCTAAGGCCGTCTTTGGCACATCGCAGTCCTGGATTCTCAACTGATGGTATCCGGACCTCAGATCTATCTTTGAAAATGATTGAGCCCCCTATAGCTGGTCAACAGATCGTCTATCCTCGGTAGTGGGTAGCGATTCTTAATAGTCACCTTGTTCAGCTGCCTATAATCAATGCACATGCACATCGACCCATCCTTCTTCTTCACGAAGAGAACCGGTGCACCCCAGGGTGACACACTCGGCCAGATGAACCCCAGGTCTAGCATTTCCTACAATTACACCTTTAGCTCTCTGAGTTCGGCCGGTGCCATCCCGTAAGGGGGAATAGAAATTGGTTTCACCTCGGGCTGCAGATCAATGCAAAAATCGACCTCCCTTCTGGCCGGCAACCCTGGCAATTCCTCGGGAAACACATCAGGGAATTCACGGACCACGAGGGTTCCGCTGACATGCTTTGCTTCACCCCCTTCCTCCTCGGCCATAGATACAAAGGCCAGGAAAGGTTGGCAGCCGCCCCTAAGCAATTTGCAAGCCTTTAGGGCTGAGATGACCCCTATCGGCTTGCTACCTCCCTCTCTTTGGAAGGTGAACTACGGTAGTCCAAGCTTATTAAACATCACTTCTTTGGCTCTACAGTCCAACATTGTAAAATGCTCTGCCAGCTAGTCCATGCCAAGGATGACGTCAAGCTCAAGAGTGGGTAGGAGTGTCAAATCCGCACTCAGCACATGGCCGCATATGAGCACTTCACACCCTTTATAAATTGAGGTTGCTAAGATTGCATCGCCCGTAGGCGTTGATACCGTTAATGGCCCATCAAGCATAGAGGGTGCCATTGGCAGCTTTGCAGCAAATATGGCAGACACAAATGAGTGCATGGCACCCGGATCAAATAATACATACGCAGCAGACGAACATACTAAAATAGTACCTATCGCCACTGCTTTGGAAGCCTCTGCCCCATCACGGTTCAAAGCATATACCCGCGCAGATGGCTTCTCTGAATAACTAGTATGCAGACCCTTATTCTGAGTCTGCCCTCTCGGTGCTACTAACCTTACTGACATAGGTGCTTTACCCCTTGACTGCTCAGGCTTCTGACCAGTTCCCTCGGGGCAGTCCTTCTTGAAATGTCCGACTCGACCGCACTTGAAGCAAGCATTAGTGCGATTAAGGCAAGACCCCCAATGCCTCCGACTGCAACTACCACACTGCGGCGCCTCAAATCTCTGAGAACCACCTCCTGACACTGTCGGCCTCACTGACCCGATCCCTGGGCCCCCAAGGCCCCGGTTGCCATTCTGCCCCCGGCTTTGCTGCTGTTCTGTTGTGGGCATTGCCCCCTCGGAGTGCCAAGGTCGACTACCAGAATCCTGTGATCGAAACTATTTCTTAGCTGGCCCGTCATTTCTCTC
This sequence comes from Canna indica, assembly GCA_034359265.1. NCBI lineage: Eukaryota > Viridiplantae > Streptophyta > Magnoliopsida > Zingiberales > Cannaceae > Canna > Canna indica. Next base: position 23,839,359 of record CP136892.1, read on the forward strand.
GAACGACACCAAAGCTTCTTTCCGCAGGGCTTTATCCACTACCCGAGCCAGTGTAGATTCCTCGATGTAATGAATAAGCCTGCCAATTTGTGGCCTCAATCCTGCCACGAACCTCTTGACCCTGGCAGTCTCAGTCGCCACTAGGGTGGGATGGTACTTGGAGAGACGATTAAACTATATCTCATATTCCGACACTGTCATGCCACAAGACCTGCGCAACATCTCAAGGTCCTGTGCCCGCTTATCACGAACACTCATTAATACATGACATGCTCATGAATGCCAAAATCACTCGGCCCATGCCGGCCCCACATAAAACAATTCATTCATACGACCCAACCCGGCCCAAACCAAGCAATCATACAAGTCATCGCTAGAATCTATCTAGCGAGCCTTCTACCTAGGCCCTCTCTAGTTGGTATGGCCCACCCAACCAAATCCACTTGGGTCTAAAGTTAGTGTGGCTCCCCTTGGGTCTAACGTCAGCGTGGCTCACTCACGCAGTATCAAGACCCAAAATCCATGCACCGAGTCACGACCAACTTGCCAAGTCGGTATGCTTCTCGGATCGACCATCGCTCATCCACAAGCACAACCACAATCAATATCCATGCACAGTACGCACAAGTACATAAAGAATATTTTCTACCGACAATCGGGGTACGTGTCTACGCGCCCCAACTCGACCCTCTCTTGGGTCTAACCTCTTGGCTCTATGTTTCATCACCCAATTTACTGCCACTGTCGCTCAGTGCAGCATTGGGAGCCTCCATTACACTATCACAGAAAAGAAAAAGTTTCCTGTCACATAATAAATTTTTAACATAAGCTTTGAAAAGTTACTAACTGCATGGTGCGATGAGTGCAGGAGTGGTTGTCCAATCTCATAGCATAACTATACCATATGTCGGCACGCTAGCATATGCCTCATACGGTACCCAACATTGAGTCATAGACAAGACCTAACCTAGTGCTCTGATACCAACTTTGTTACACCCCGACTGAGGGTAGTGTGACCGGCCAGGGCCCACATCCTGCCATGTAGCCTACTGTCTACACTGACATCAAGAAACCAAAACATATCGACTGAAAGAAACTTAACATACTTTATAAAAAACTTGCAAGTCAAAATGTATAAGTTTTTCAAAACAAGAAGAAACATCAACGTCAAATCCAAATGGTCATATATCAAGTTTTACAATTCTTTCCAATTACAACCGTCAGTGTAGAAATAAAACCAACATAACTAGGACTAGTCTAAGACTCATGGACGCCGCTATGAGATATGGCACAGCCTCTGCCCTTCAGCTGCACCATGTCGACACCAAGCTACTGCTCATTCTCTGCAAAAATAGAAATAAATTGTGAGTCCACTTGGGACTCAGTGAGTGGCTCAATTGAACCTCCACTTAAGCCTCAGTCACGCATATGTATATATTACAAGACAATAAAGGAATATAAAAGGAGGTAAGGTGTGTTTCAAATGCAGCTACCGACCCTCAACAGATCCATGAGTATCCATTGTACATGATAACCTGCCACCTTGGCTTATCACGCCTCTGGCATCCGGCCCTTGGGCCTACTTATAGCAATAAATATCTTGGCTACAGCTGTCCCTCCCATATCAAGTAGTATCATACTGGCCATCGGCCACATCATCTCAAGATGCAAGCAAATAATCTCGGGCCGTCGACTAGGATGACCAATAGTCTCCGAACACCGTCTGGGGTAAGGATAGCTAGTCTCACCCAATTGGGGTCTGGCACCTAGCGGGCCCGCTGGCGCACCTCTAGACCCAACTGGCCGAGTTGAGCATTGGTCATTTTCGACCTCCTCGCTCCTCGGTGGACCATCTCAAGCACATTACACATTCAATATCCTAGGGTTTCCATATATATATATATATATATATATATATATATATATATATATATATATATATATATACCTTGGGCCTTTGCCTGTATCTAGCCATGTTCGGCTACCGGGTCAATAATTCATGCTGCCCCTTTTAGTATATGTGCACCTACAATCTCTAAGTTTCCAAAAATATACAAGCATCCATAGAAGTGTTATCATCTCATATCTAAGTTTCCATAAATGTGCTATGAACATCTAATGGAACCTTACATGTTAACTAGCCTTCTACACTGTCTTAGGTGAGAATTTCCATGAGTCAATCTTGGAATACCATCCAAGAACATTTAGAGCAGCATACATAATTTAAAGAAAAATGCTCAAATATTACATCATTCATCATATATAACCATAATGCACACACCTAACAATTCTTATACTACCTTAGAAATATTAGCACAATAAGGAGCAACTATCTAGCATGACAAGGTAGTAATAAATTTAAATAAAATGTATGAATTATAAAACATGGTAACATTGTCAACATCCAAGTTTAAGGATCAAATGCTAAGTATGATTACAATCTAGCATTTTTACAATTCAAATCAATTAAGCTACTTGGTAAGTTTGATGTTCTTCCTAAGTATTGTCATATCCCTATGTGTGATCCCTAAGATCATGAAATTTTCATCTAAGGCAAGTCTCTCCTCCTCTCCCCAACCTTGGCTGAACCATGAGCAAGGGAAACCTTGCTCGGCCAAGGTCCTTGGGTAGGGAAAGATGGAAGAGACTTTAGCTATACCTTGTCTCTTCAATTCCAGATACTTCTTAAATTCCAAGGATCAACTTACCATTCCCCTCACCCTTGGCCGAACCCTCTTCATGAATCTTAGGGTTCATTCAGCCACTTCAAGGGGCTTTAAAGGGGACATGCTTCATATTACGTGAGGAGTTCAAATGACTACATCAAAACAGCGGTATAAGGGCATCTAAGGGCCTTCTCGTTGTCAAGGGAATCATGGAAATTTTCGGCATGACCTTTTCCCTTTTCCCATGACTCGGCAGACTCAAAAATACGTAGATCGGCGATTAAAACAGTGAGAACCGACAAGAAACATCATAAAATAGTGAGTACATATCGTTGAAATCATGGATCGTCGGGAAAAATCGCGAGAACTCGACCTATCCTCTAGGGTTCGGCCACCCGCCTCCCCCGACTGTTAAAGCCTTGACCACTCACCTAGATTGCCAAGAAATAATGATCAGGTGATGATGACTTGAGAATTTCCGGCGACGAGGCGAATTTCGGATCGATCCAAGCCCCAAGCCCCCTCCTTGCTCCTTCTCCTCTTTCTCCCTTGTGGCCTTGTGCGACTCAATGGTTGAGTCGCACGGCAGCCATATGGGGGGTTTTTATCCCCTCAGCCATCTTTCCAAAGATGGTTTCAAGGCTCACTTAAGTCATACTTGGAACTCGACTAAACCCGAACTCGACTCGGCTTCCGACCCAACCCATAACATGACTCGAGTTAACTTAATTTAATGTATGATTTTATAAAAGGAAAGTTAATTATCCAAATAGTCTTGATGATTCATTAGCCGAGTCATACCTTTTCACTCGAGGTGATCCTGAGGTTCGACTCGACTATCGCCGGGTCCGATGCGCTACACCAAAATATATTTTTTTATATTAGGAAACTTTTTCCGGGTCTTACATAGAATCAAGAGAGGGGGGTTTTCTTAAGAACTTACCTATGAGACATTTTTCCCATGGTTGTCTCCAGGCCTGAATCTGATCAGAGGAGAAGGAAACACGGTCCGCAATGGCCAATTGAATCTTGAAAAGAGTAGATGTCAGAACCTTAATTTGGGGCTTAGGGTTTTCACGTCGCAAGATTTGAGCCTAGGAGTCCGGCTTCTGAACTTGGGAAGCGGATGAGGGGTTTGAAGATACCTTCGGCATCGATGGAACCAACGAGGAAGATGGAGGAGTCCACTGAGAACCATTGTTTAGCGGGGTCAACGAGGATGACGCACCGTTGGGATTTGCATGCAGCGGGGAAGTCTTCAGGGAACTCTAATGCGGGCGATCCAGAGGGTCGGGCGGGCAAGGTGGCAGAGGAGGGGCGAGGAAACACTAGGGTTTTGCATCGCCATGGGAATCGCCTTATATGTCTCCAGAGTCGAAGCGTCACACGAGATGAGGAGAAGAGCGAGTTGCAAAGCAATGATATTTAGATATGCATGTTGATAGGGGAGAAATCTCATAATTGATATCCTTTATGATTAAATGAAAATATCTTATTAAGGATGTTTGTTATCATCAGAAAGGGAGAGATTGTTGGCCTAAAGTTTTCAACATTAGTCTTAATCTCGGTTTTGATGATAACAAACATAGAACTAATGTTTCAGCAATAAATATTTTCAGGTTCCAAGTCGCGTTGCATGCGACGTTCACAATCGGAAAAATCGGAGATATCGGAAGGACGATCTTCGACGCTCAGATTTCGTCAGAAGATAGAGTTTAGGTTTATGACGTCTAGATTCATTGTAAAATTCCTCATTGAGATGCAAAGAAACGAAAAAACCGAAACCTGAAAACTCGAAAACCAGCAAACTGCACAAAACTGCCTAGAACAACAGTTATCGGCCGACCACCGGCCGATCGTCGTCCGCCCGACAATTTGTCGGTGATCAACAGACGAAAGGCAACTACTGTATTTTATGTCGTTGTGTGGTTTCATGCGAGCCATACCTCCATGGTTCCCTATAAATAAGCATCCATTGCCTTCCTATGAGCTCCAAACACTTATTGAGCTATTCTATGAGATATTGAGTCTTTGATTGAGCCACTTTTCAACAAACCCTAGCCTTGAACCGACATTACTTGTTTGAGTCTTGAATTTAGCGTTTCATCTTCAAAGACATCAAGAGGAGCTAGAATTCTTCATTTGATAGCTAAGTTTGTAATTGTTTATGTTTTGTTCTCATTACTTGTATATTTGTAGTTTATTTCTTCATACTTGAAGTTGTGAAAACCTAGGTTACTAGGTTTTTTGATTAGGTGGTTATCTTGGTTGTAAGGCTCGCCTTATAGTCCACCGGTTTAGTTTGTTTACTAGGATTGAATTTGCTGCCCTTTAGTTTTTGAGGTGAGAGAGTGCTTTCGGTAGGAAGACAAGAACTTCTGGGTGTGGAATTGTCTTCAGATTGAGAGCGAAGATTCTCCGATTTAAATCCTCATTGTAACGAAACAAATTAATCTAGTAAAGCTAAGTTAAAAATCACAAGCGGAGTGATTAATTAGTAGAGTACATATTGGGGTCGAACCACTATTAGGCCATGTTTGCTTGTGTGGATTTGGAGGTGGATTGGATTTTAAAAATCCAAATCCACCGTTTGTTGCATCCATAGATAGGAATTGAGTTGGAAATGGGCTGGATTCAATTTAGCCCAAATCCACCCCGAGCCTGATTAAGAAAACCAGGAGAGGGGGATAGGTTTAGGGTATCGACGGATGTAATATCCATCCGCCGCTCGATACCTAGAGTCTCGAGAGCTTCTCCACGACTACAACACGCCGATGCTCTTCTTCCCGACGCTCTTCTCCCCGACGCAACTTTGTAGCCATACAACACCACGACACTCTTCTCCCCGACGCGGCTACAACAACTCTGCACCACGCGCCTACAGCAACTCTGCGACTACAACTTCTCCACGCGACAGCTTCTCCTCAGGTTTCTTCTTCTTCTTCTTCTTCTTCTTCTTCTTCTTCTTCTTATTATTATTATTATTATTATTATTATTATTATTATTATTATTAACGTTCAGTTCCCTCATTGCTCCTCTTGGGGAGACCATGATGTAAATGAGCCTAAAACGGTTCAGTTCCCTCAACGCACTGTGTACACCATCTTCTCCAAATTATCAAAAGAGCCTTCATCTTCTTCCCCCTTCTTTATCCCCTTTATCAGTTTATCTGAAGAAGCCAATTAATGGAGTAGATTTTAATTGTTTGATCTGATGATTATGTGTTCAGAAGTGCAAGGACTGTCTTTATGTGCAGTATTCATTGTGCTTTCTCTAGTGGAGGTTTTCTGAGCTTTTATCATTATGTCAGTGTGAATCTTTTGCTGTGGAGAAGGCATGATGAAGAAGAACTGGGTTTAATTCGTACATGTAGAGACTCATCAATTTGACAGTATGTGCATCAACTTTTGTCCAGAACTGTCTATTTGTATGCATTTCATGGACAACCCTCTATATACACACAACAAAATCCTAACTTTTTGTCTTCATTGTAAGCTAGCAGTTGGAGCTATTAGATCTGTTTGATGCATTGGATACTACATATACATCATCCTTAATTAATTATTTAATCTGAGCTAAAAAACGTTTATGTGAGGTTCATATGAGGCTAATTTTAGTTGCACATAATTTTCTCCTAATCTTTAGTTGGTACCCTCATTTGATTTGTGAAGTTTTATCCTAATCTTTCTGCATTTGATCTATTACTTCTTCTTCTCAGGTTTGTTATCTTCTTAATTCTTAGCAGCCCTATTACTTCTTCTTCTTCGTGACAGCTCTTCTCCACGCGCCTACAAAAATTCTGCATCTCAACGCTCTTCTGCTCAGATTTCTTCTTCTTCTTAGCAGCCCTATTACTACTTCTTCTTCCTGCTGCTTGTGGATAGGGAGATTGTTCTATTACTGCTATTTTATTACTACTTCTTATTTGTGTAGAGAACTAATAAAACATAGCAAGAGATGCTCTGTGTTTTTATTTCTCTTACCAACGTGGATTCTCATAAGATCTCATCTTGAAACAAGATGTGATTTATTTCAATGTCTCAGCCGCTTTATCATTATATTATCATGCCTTTATTGGGTTATCATTATATTGTTCCTTATTTGTATGTTATTGAGAAATATAGTTAGGATAATCTATTGCTCCTTCTCTTCTCTCTTGATGTTGTGCTGCTGCTGACACTGTCGAGTGACAGGAGAAGTTTTTTCTTTTCTTTTGGGAAAGAATCACATATTGGCAAAAAGGAAAAGGTAGAAGAGAATGACATTCTCTGACTTCACTCAGTCTCTTGTTTTAATGGCATGCAGTAGCTCACAGTGGATCATAATAGTGTTGAGTTTTATTTTCTTTCCTTCTCAAAAAAAATCAATTTTTTATATTCAGCAGAATGCAACTTTCACCTACTGTGCTAATTGCTTTTACATAAATCATCTATTCTTAACTAAAAACACTTTGACTTTTTCCAAAAACAAGTAGAAAATTATGAACACTCTTCTTTTTCTAGCAACACTTGGTGACATTGACAATCCTAAAGCAGGTCCCGAATGGAGGCCAAACTGACTGCACCTCCCATCAATTCCTTCCCTCTTCCCTTTCTTTGGCATGTTGTATAATGGCAATAGAACAAACTGATAATGATACAGTTACAAAACACAATAGTAACGATCAATTTTTGATCTGGGAATAAATTTCCAGCTTCTCAAAGTTCGAGGAGATGACTTCTTCTCCTTTCATTTCTCTGTAAGGATAATAATGATGGAGAAGCTTCTGCTTCAAACCCTATCCTATAATGATGCTCCAATAAAGTAGGTAGTGACATACATTGGATTGTAGGTTTCTATGAGTGTTCATGGATCACATTGGGTCGGGTTAGGTCGAATTGAATCAAACTTTAACATAATCTCAATTCGATCGACACTATCTGAAATCCTAATGGGTAGATGAAAATATAACTATTTTGTCAATTTAGATTAAGTAAATTTTGCTTTAAACTAGGAGTTATTATTTCAACACTTTGTCTACCATTTATTATTTATTGATTATTTATTTAATTTTCTTAGTTATGACGTCAAGAAGTGATTGCAGCAACTTTAGTAGTAGTAGAGGCAATGATTGCTGAAGTTGTGTCTGTTCTTTTACCTTTTATTATGTTGCTTATAGAGATTTTAGGTAGAATTGAGGAACGTAGGACAATAAGAGAGTATAGAACTTTAAGGTACGAAACCCGATTAGAGAGGTTGAATCAAATTATCAATCATAGTGATGTTACTTGCATTGACCAACTAAGGGTTGATAGACGTAGTTTTGGGATATTGTGTGAGTTACTTCGCACAGTGGGTAAGTTAAGAGAAAAAGAATCTGTTGGCGTGGAGGAGCAAGTCACGATGTTTTTGCATGTACTTGCACATCATGTGAAGAATCGTGTGATCAAGTTCAATTTTGTTTGTTCGGGTCAAATAGTGAGTAAGCATTTCAATGCTATATTGAATGTTGTCATAAGATTGCAGAATATCTTATTGAGATCCCCAAAACCTATAATCGAAAATTGTACCGATGCAAAATGGAAGTGGTTTAAGGTGCGTAAGAAGTTCAATAAAATAATGATATATTTTTCCACATATGTTGAATATGTTCTCATGCTATTTAATTTTTATTTTGTATTTTCTAGAATTGCTTAGGAGCATTAGATGACACCTATATTAGAGTGTGTATCTCAACTGAAGATAAACCTCGTTATCGCACTCGTAAAGGGGACATTGCCACTAACGTATTGGGTGTTTGTACCCCTGATATGAGCTTTATTTTTGTGATGCCTGGATGGGAAGGTTCAGCTGCAAATTCTAGAGTGCTACGAGATGCCATCAATAGATGGAATGTGTTAAAAGTCCCCACTGGTAAGTCATTATTAAGTTACAAATTCATAGTTAGGTTATAGTTTCATGTAATAAAAACTTCTAATACGAGTTATACAATTGATATTTTAGGGAAGTATTATTTGGTGGATGTTGGTTACACTAATGGAGAAGGATTTCTTGCACCATATTGATCAACAAGATATCATATATCCGAATGGGCGGAAGGTTCTAGAGCTCCATCAATACCTCAAGAGTATTTTAACATGCGTCATTCATCAGCTAGGAACGTGATAGAAAGATGTTTTGGATTGTTGAAGATGCGCTGGGCTATTCTTAGAAGTCCATCTTTTTATCCAATCACCACGCAAAACAGAATAATTATAGCTTGTTGTCTTTTACATAATTTCATTAGAAGAGAAATGAGTTTAGATCCTCTGGAGGCACAATTAAGTAATATGGAGGAAAACAATGACAATGACGATGATGTTGATACCATAAGTAGTGTAGAGACATCATTCCATTGGACAAAATTTCGTGATAGACTGGCTAATGAAATGTATAATTAGTGGAGTACGAACAATTGACTTGGTATTTTGTACTTTTATTTGACTTGTTACCGAACTCTTATTTGGATGCTTAAATTGCATAATTTTTCTTATCTAACTTGTTATTTAATTTAAACTATACCATGATGTGATGATACTGTACCTTATAATTTGAATTTAATTTTGGTTTTATAAGATGGATCATCAAAGTTCTCAAAGCACTCAAAATACTCAAAACAAGAAGACTCGAGATAGACGGGTTTGGACTAAAAAAGAAGAGGATTCATTTGTTGACATTTTAGAAGATATGGTTAATGCTGCGTGGAAAAGTGATAACGGATTTAGGCCCGGTATGTATGTTGAAATTGAGCGACGGATGGAGGCTACGTGTCCGGGATGTGGGATTCGACCTACCCCACATATTGAATCAAAATTAAAAAATCTTAAAAAATAATATAATATTGTTTATGACATGCTAAACCAGTTGGGCTTTGGATGGGACTCTAAGCGTAATTGTGTCACAACTGAAGATGGTGTTTCGGAAGAGTATCTAAAGATATATATGCTTTATTTTTATTTAATATTTTTCATTCATAATTATAGAATTATATTGTGTGTAAATTATTTTTTACAGAAGGACAATGATGCTAAAATGATGAAAAACAAGTCTTTGCCTCATTATGAGAAGCTATCTATAGTCTTTGGGAAAGATCGGGCAACTGGTAAGAATGTGGAGACACCTGTTGATATCCTTGAAATGTTAAATGACAAGGAGACAAACAAAACAGATGAGGCAAGCAAAACAAATGATATGGAGGTATCAACTCCACACGTAATTGTTGATGGATCGACTAGTAGGAATCAGATTCGTGAAGGGCGAAAGAGGAAGGATCGTGGAGATAATAAAATGGCCTAAGAGGTTGCTAAAATTGGAGAGTATATCGGCGCAGTAGCTTCCAAAATCGGGGATATAGCGGATAATATAACAACATTGTCAAATCAATTTGGACATGATAAGGATTTGGCAAAGATGCAGAGAGAAATTCATGAACAATTAAAAAAACTTCTACTATTAACTTCAATGGATATTTTCTTCCTTGCTAGTTATTTAGGCGCACATCCAAATGAGTTGATGGTTTTTAGTGGAATAGATAAAGTGGAGGACAAAGTTGGATTTTTAGAGTATATTATGAGAAAACATCATTCCTCTTGAAATCAAGGTTAGTATCTCTTATTTTAAAATTATTAATCTAATCTTCTCATTTCTTCTTCTTCCACTTTCTCTTCTCATTTCTCTTTTTTGCTTGTGAATTAAAGTTTGTTTATTAACTTTAATTATTGAATCTATTATATGTTTTTTTTGTAGAGTGTCATACAACATAGCTATTCATCTACTTTGTAAGACATGGGACAATTTTGCTTTGGAACTTTTGCAAGTAAGTGTTCATCTGCTGTGTTTAGAATTTTCATAAGACATGAGATGATTTAAAATGGTATTTTTCAAATGTGTTACTGTTATTACTACTTTAAATGTGCAGGTTTCAGGAGGAGGTTTAGATGCTGAAAATTTCAAATTTTTGGGTTCGTTATATTGCTGAAGTTTAAGCTTGGTATCTAGAAATCTATTGTTAAAAATTTCAGCTTGTTGCTGAAAATTACTTGATATTGTTGTTTGTTATTGAAGTTTAAGTTTTGTATTTAGATTTTTATTGCTAAAAATTTAACCTTGTTGTTAAACATTTTAGTTTACTGCACCTTAGGTAATGCTGAAAATTTAAGCAAATGTTGAAATTTTCAGTTGGGCTTGTATTGCTAAAAAAACTTGTATAATGTTCACTGCTTGAATATATGCTTGAATTGTTTAGGCTAGCAATGATGTTTGTTATTTCAATTATTTTAATATATGCTGAAATTTTAATTTCGTGATGCTTGTTAGGACAATTATTTTAATTGTTCATGCTTGTTACGGTAATAATTTTTAATTTTCATATCGAGTAAAGAATGATTTTGTAAAAGTAATTTAATTTCATGATGCTTATTACATATTATTATTTTGTAATTCACTTGTTAATAATATTATTATCCGGTTTCGTTATCCTAACCAAAACAAACATAAGATATGAATTTCATATCTTATCCAAGCTTTTTATCTTGTGTCAAAACAAACGCATGATATGATTTCAAGATATCCCATTCAATTTATATCCTATCCTTATCCACTTCATATCATATCCCATCAAAATCCAATCTGGCCAAGCAAACATGGCATTAATCTCTTTGTTTGCATTGTCTTTACTTGTGTTTGCTCAATTTCCATATTTACTTTGCTTCCGCATTCATCAAGTTAAAATTGAAAATTAACCTAAGTAATCAAGCATTAGATTAAAACTAGATTTAGGTTAAGTTTTTTAGCGAACACACTATTCACCCTCCCCTCTAGCGTAGGCCATTCGACTTATAGTATAAAACTACTCCTTGCTCTCTTATCGAATTCCTCGATGTCACTAAAGTAGATCTCTATTTTTGGGGTGTTCTAAAGATTTTTGAAATATATTTTTTCCATCTTTTTCCGCTGTGTTTTCTCTCTGCACCACAACAATAATGTCATTCACTTAATTTTCGTTTCCTTTTCTATATAAATCTTCCACAATTTGAGGATTTGAGACATTATCATCATTTCAATCATGGTTCCAAATATCGTACCGTATCGCTCAATACGAGCAGTACGTACTGATATTTTGGAAACCTAGTACTCGGTACACTCGATATTATGCGGTACCGAGTGTACTGATATATCGCTTGGTACGAGCGATATTTTTCATATACCACCCATATCGAGCGGTATTTGAAAGATACTGGACGACACCGCTCGGTTTGGGAGCAGCACAACACATGTGTCGTACTACTGCAGCAGCAGGGAAGCCAGCAGCTATGCTGCTAACAATAGCAAGGCTACTGCAGCACATGTTGTGCTGCTGGCAGCAGCTTCCTTGCTGCAACAGCACGACGCATCAGTAGCAGCTTTCTAGCTATAGTAGTACTGCGAATCGGGAAGTCAGTACCAATTTTGATATTGGACCATACTGTGTGTCGATACAGTATGTTACTCGTATGTACCGGTGTCACGCCCCAACTCAGGGTCTTGTGACCAGCCAGGATATACGTGCCTATACCTCGAAGCCTAAACCATGCATATGTCAAATCAAATAATGTAACGAAAAGAAATAACAAATTTTATTTTAAAGAAAAAGCGAACCAATACCAAGTTTAGTTTAATAGCTCAAGAAAAATACGGAATAACGATTAAGTTCAACAGTTCAAAAGTTTAGACAAAATAAAACCTAAAATAAATGATATAAATGCCCTCAGGGCTACAACTCCAAAACAAGCTAATGCAAGTGCATGACTACTAGCAAAAGACTCGACTACGACCCTAACTAGGACTGTTATGAGATCCTGCAGCTCCTCTACCCTCCAATGGCGCCATGTGCATCCAACCTACCTCACCGGTCAAGCTCTGCAAAAAAAAAATCAATGACAACGGGTGAGTTCAAAGAACTCAACGAGCGGTTTTACCCACCATCATAAATAAACACAGAGATAACATCGATAAATTCTATCTCTAAAAAGACAATGTCGCAAAGGTGTGACTAGCTACCAGGCCAAAAGGCCACCCATGCCCACGGCATCTAACACTCCAAAGAAGTGCATCAGGCCGAAGTCCACCATGCCCGAAGGCAACAACACATACTAGTATAATCGAAAAGGCCCTCCGAACTTATCCTAGTACATAGAAACTCGGGAGAAATCGGGAAAGGCCCTTTGAACTTGCTCGACGAGACGCGCAGGAACAATCGGGATTCGCCCATCCAAACTTGCCCCTTCAATATATCATAGGAGTAATCGGGAAAGGCCCTCCGAACTTACTCCTAAAGAATATCAAAGGAATAGTCGGGAAAGGCCTTCTGAACTTATTCCTTAACACCACCTCGGGGATAATTGGGAAAGGCCCTCCGAACTTATCCCACGAAGCTGAACCAGAACAATCGGGAAAGGCCCTCCGAACTTGTTCTGCAGGTTAGAAATTTAGCGTCCAACCACCCGGGCGTAGCCCGTAACCCGGCTCCAAATTGAGCCACTCTATCATTCTCAAGGATATGGCGCATCAAGACCTAAGTCGAGATTCTCTTACGGTGTCTCAACACTCCAAACCCGACCCCAACTCCTAGACTCGTAATGTCATGAACCCGTATGATTTTATTTCATCCATACTTTACAAGTTGGTTCATAACAGATTATGCTCACCCTTTAACCCAATTTTAATTATAGAATTAAAATTTAGATCATCTCAATTAGGGTTTTGTTTTAGGTACTGTTCTGCCCAGAACTGTTGTGTCTAACCCGAATCTTGTCTCTAATGTGTGTCCTATATTTTCAAACTATATTTTCTGGTCGAAATGATAGGTTACACAACTATGTTCAGATATCTAATCACATAATAACATAGTAACATAGTAAACAAGAATCAGCCCAGATTCAACAAACAACAAATAAATTTCAGAAAAGCTGAAATTTTCAGCACATCATGAAATAAAAATCCGAATTTTACAGAATTAGATCCCTAATTTCCAACATTACATATTCATGTTATCATGTAAATCATGCATACAATCTCATAATTTTTACTAAATAAAGGCCAGCATATATATCAAGAATCAAGAAAATTAATTAATCTATAGTATCAAGAACATCTAGAACTCCAAGATGAAGTTGCATCCAAGATTCACAAGATTAAATCAAGATTCACAAGACTAAAAATCACAGATCTTCCATTAAACATATGCCCCATGATATAAGATCTAAATTTATCATTTAAGCATGGCATGAAAATCAAGAAAAGACTCAAGAACATAAAAAGGATCATCAAGATCATGAAGTCTTCAAGGCGGCTTCAATAAAATTCGAAGAAAAATCCGAAGAGGAGGGATAAAACCACTCAATGACAAGGAAAAAGGATTGGAGAAAGATTTCCAATCAACGCCCTCCGATTTCGGCTCCAAACTCCGGCGGCTCGACCCTAAGGAAGAAGAAGAAGGGGCGGCGGCTCCTCCCAAGCCGCCGGCTCCAAGGGAAGGGAAAGAGAAGGGCAAAAGGGGGCGGCTCCCTCTGCTCGGCTCCACAGGGAAGGAAGAGAGAAGGGGCAGAGGAAACTCGACGGCTCAACGCTGCAAGGGAAAGAGAGAGAGGGGTGGCTGGGCTTCTGGCTCGGCGGCTCCTCTCCTCTCTTCACACGGTTGGGCCGCTCTAATAGGGAGCCGCCAGCCCTAAGGGGGGGATTTTTATAATCCCCTCCCACAACCACCTAACCACATCGTAACTCGCTTTTTTTTCAACCCGAATCCGCAACCTACTAACCCAATAGACTTAATTAAATTAATTAGGTTTGATTTATTACAAAAATAATCATAATCATTTAATTAAATGCACCACATAGGCATAATTCATAATTATACACACACCACAATAATTAAAATAATTTCAACCACTCAAGCCTAATTTCATAAATTTAAAAATTTAGGGCGCGTTTGTTTACGAAAATTTAGAAGTAATTTTCGTTTCGTGAAAATTGAAATGAATTTTCGAGTTTCAAGTTTTTGGTTTCGAATTTTGTGTTTGGCGAAAATATATTTGTTTGACATATCTTGTTTTCATGTTTCGCGAAACGAAAACTCGTTTGTTGTGTGTTATTTTCGACGATCGTTTTCAAGACAAAAATTGAAACTGTGTTTGTTTATCAAATATAGTATATGTTTTCAAATTTTACTTGGAATTTTTTAACTCAAACTTTAAAAATATGTTTAATAATATTAATTATTATGCAATATAAACAAAAAATTCTGTTTGTTTATTATGCAATATAAACAAAAAATCCTCTGTAGCATTTTTGAACCAGTTTTTCGACTTCTCCCTCGGATTACGATGGAGACCCATATATAATTATATCTATTAAAAAATAACATGAATTATAATACAAGCAACAGTGAATAGAAAAATAACAGTCAACAGCTTGCATGAATATTGAACATTCATGAACTATAACATGAATTATAATACAAGCAATATGAATATATACACATGCAAATAAAATTAATTCTCATTTTACCCTCGACCAAGCATGAACATGACTGATACTATTATATGAAGCAACATGAAGCATGAATAAGAACAAGACTAATAATACAAGCAGCTTGAAGCATGAAGCATGAACAAGATTGAACAGACTGAAACAAGTAGCATGAAGCATGAACAAGACTGAACAGACTAAAACAAGCAACATGAATATAATACAAGCAACATGACTAAATATGACTAAAACAAGCAGCATTTTGGCTAGAACAAGACTGAACAGAAGTAATAATCAGCATGAAGCATTAACATGACTAAAATAAGCAGCATGAAACATGAACAAGACTGAACATATTGAGCAACATAAAGCATGAACAAGACTGAACAGACTGTGCAACATGAAGCATGAACATGACTAATACAACCAGCATGAAGCATGAACAAAAACTGAACAGACTGAGCCAAGACTGAATATTATAATACAAGCAACATGAATATATACACATGAACTGAAACTATTATATGAAGCAGCATGAAGCATGAATAAGAACAAGACTAATAATACAAGCAGCTTGAAGCATGAACAAAATTGAACAGACTGAAACAAGCAGCATGAAGCATGAACAAGACTGAACAGACTAAAACAAGCAACATGAATATAATATAAGCAACATGACTGAACATGACTAAAACAAGCAGCATTTTGGCTAGAACAAGACTGAACAGAAGTAATAATCAGCATGAAGCATTAACATGACTAAAAGAAGCAGCATGAAGCATGAACAAGACTGAACAGACTGTCCAACATAAAGCATGAACATGACTAATACAACCAGCATGAAGCATGAACAGAAACTTAACAGACTAAGCCAAGACTAAACATTATAATATAAGCAACATGAATATATACACATGAACTGAAACTATTATATGAAGCAGCATGAAGCATGAATAAGAACAAGACTAATAATACAAGCAGCTTGAAGCATGAAGCATGAACAAGACTGAACAGACTAAAACAAGCAGCATGAAGCATGAACAAAACTGAACAGACTAAAACAAGCAACATGAATATAATACAAGCAACATGAATGAACATGACTAAAACAAGCAGCATTTTGGCATGAAGAAGACTGAACATGAAGCATGAACATGACTAATACAACCAGCATGAAGCATGAACAGAAACTGAACAGACTGAGCCAAGACTGAACATTATAATACAAGCAACATGAATATATACACATGAACTAAAACTATTATATGAAGTAGCATGAAGCATATATGAAGCATGAACAAGAACTAATATGTGATTCTGACTTTTCTACATCTATCATTATTGCTGACAAGCTATCGAAAGTATGTACATCAATCACTTTTAGCATTTGAATTATCTCTAGCCAGTCTTCTTATTAAAACAAACTAAAAATTTGTTTAACCAAATCTAAAAAATAATAAAAATGCAATCTTTTTCACAGAAACCTTACTCCAATTCAACCAATCATTTTCACTATCAATTTTAATATAAAATATAGCATAACCAAGAAATGTATATAAGTTCCTTCTGTCAAAACGTGAAATCATTTTCACAGTCAATTATAAGTTCCTTCTGTCGTACTCAAGAACTCAGAAGAACAAGCAAATACAAAGTGTTTGTAAACTATATTCACACTCAAGAACTCGAAAGAATAAGCAAATACAAACCCTAAGTCGAACAAACCCTAGATCAAAACCTAAGGTAGTAGCACAGGAAAACAAGCAAATACAAATAAACCCTAGCATCAAAACTCGAACATTACATCTCGGAAGAATATCAAAACTAGCTCGAACAAACCCTAGGACAAAACCCTAGATTAAAACCCGAACATCACAACCATAGATCGGGGAAACAATACCGGCAACATCACAACCATAGATCGGGGAAACAATACAACATAGATTGGAAAAATAGTATCAAATATTATAAAACATCGAAAAAATAGCATCAAAGAATATCAAAGACCGGCAACGATCAATGTGAAAACCCTATATCGGGCAGACAATAAAAAATAAAGACAAAAAATTAAAACCCCACATCAAACTTCAAAACCCTAGATCTAACATCAAAACCCTAGATCTGAAAATCAAAACCCTAGATCGGGTTATCATTAAAATCGTAGAGCTGAAAACCAAAAACCCTAGATCGGGTAATATCACAACCCTAGATCGGGTAACATGACAACCATAGATCGAAAAAGATTGACTGAATGTGGAAACCCTAGATGAAATCACGAACCTGAAGGTAAGGAAAGCAAGAAACCGACGATGTTGTAGCCGAAGGTGAAGAAAGCAAGAGGTCGGGGATCGATTTGGACCGGCAACGATCAATTTCAACAGACGACAATAAGTTTTCACCTGTCGCCAACAGCAGCCGAAGAAGAGTGTTGAGGGGTCGAGGGGTGGAGTGGGTGAGCCCTAACGGGCGAAACATCCGGTTTTGTTCATGTTTTCGGGTGAAACGGGTGAAACGAGTGGATATTACAAGTATGTCACCGCTCGATTTCGCAAGTTTCGTGAAAACAAGGAAAACATGTCCAAGTCATTTTCCAGATCTAGTATATTTGCGTGTTTCGCGAAAATGAATTTTCGCGAAACCGAAAAATGAAAACAACCTTGTTTCGATCAACAAAAAAGATTTCAAACCGTTTTCGTTTTCGATCGAAAATGAAAACCCAAAATAGGCCCTAACAAACAGGCCCTTATACTCTACTTACCCGAGCTCGCAAGCTTGCTCCGGACTATGAGTCGACTCGGCTCGACCACGAACTAATCCGCTAGGCTGGCAAACACATGCAAAACGAAAAATAATGAATTAAATATCTAAGATATTATAATCGGTACCGATCAAACCAATGCTAAAACTGATATTTTGAACATTGATTTCAACCATCGTCATCCATTTCCTTTTCCAAATCAAACACCGAAAAAATATTTTTAATAATAATTTAGTTAATAAAAAATGGGGCCAAATAAAAACCCTACAGAGTAACAACACAAAGCTAATTAAAATCTAGAAAGATTAAGCATTTTGGACGATGGTGATGATGCTTATGGGTCAACATAGGGGCTGGGAGCCTGGGACGATAGACTTTCAAAACCTTATATGATGATTTTATCAATGGCAATGAAAGGAATTGGACAGGGGTTTACGTAGTTGCAAGTGCATTGGAAAAACGCTTCAGCCCTCCGAGTACGCCGGTTGATGGCGGTGATGATTGCGAGATTGAACGCTAGGATGCCAGCGTCGATAGATGGAGGATGAGAGGATGAGAGGAGGAGAGGTCCGAGTAGCTAAACAGCAATTGGTCATTATGGTACATATACAAGCGAAAAAAGTGAACCAAGTCGGCCGAATTCGCAGCATGCCAATTCGTGTTGCACACAAATAGTGCAGTCCGTGGCTTTCAATTCGGCTGATTTGCCTCGACGGCGTTTCGAGGAGAATCGAAACTTCGGTTCCAATTTTTATAATAATCGGAACCAAAGTTTCAATTTTGGTAAATCGCTAAAACCAGTATGCAAGCCACTAATTTCTAAGAGTGAAAGGTGCTTATTTTGGCTCAGTTATGTAAAATATTCTGATGAGTGTTTTTTCTACCATGACGCTAGCCAAACAACTAAAACAGCAAATCTCATATTTACAAAGAGCTCCTGCCATCACTGGAAGAAAAAGTCAGTAATTTGCAGTGGGAGAGCTCAAGACAAGGCAATAACTGAAAATGGTAAAGAATCCTCAATTGGTGAAGATGAATCGACCTGGAAGTAGCCTCCAAAACCAACTGCTTTAATTTCTTCT
Source organism: Canna indica (assembly GCA_034359265.1). Classification (NCBI taxonomy): domain Eukaryota; kingdom Viridiplantae; phylum Streptophyta; class Magnoliopsida; order Zingiberales; family Cannaceae; genus Canna; species Canna indica. The sequence continues at coordinate 23,858,385 of CP136892.1, forward strand.
TAAAAATTCAATGGAAGAGGTTTAATTAAATTAGATTAGAGAACCAATGTTAGATTCATCAACCTAATACTACAAGTTAAGAACCTAAATGAAACAAAATAGATCACGATAGAGGGTGGCATCAGATCTCACTAGTCTCTGCCGTTGAGCAGCTCGTGGGTGTCCGAGATGAAGAAATACTCATAGAGGAGTCCGGCGACGCCACCGCCGAGGAGGGGTCCCAGCCAATACACCCACTGGTTGTCCCATGCCCAACTCACAAGCGCCGGCCCGAACGACACGGCCGGGTTCATTGACGCCCCGTCGAAGGCGCCACCCACCAAAATGTTGGCGCCCACGATGAAGCCGATGGCCATGGGCGCGATGGTCCCCAGATTGCCCTTCCTCGGGTCGATCGCCGTCGCGTAGACCGTGTACACCAGGCCGAAGGTCATCGCCGCCTCCAGCACCACCGCCTCCCACGCGCTCACGCCGGAGAGCCCGAAGCTGCCGGTCTCCAGGCCGCCGGTGGAGTAGCGAAGCAGGACGCAGGCGACGGTGGAGCCGAGCAGCTGGGCGCTCCAGTAGAGGATGCCTCGGATGAGGCTGATGTAGCCGCCGATGAAGACGCCGAAGGTCACGGCCGGGTTCACGTGGCCGCCGGAGATGTTCGCGCCCACGGACACAGCCACGAAGAGGGCGAAGGCGTGCGCCAGGGCCGCCGCGATGAGGCCCGCCGGGGTCGTGGGGCCCCCGCCCGTCAGCTTGTCTGCGGACGCAAGGAAAACGAGAAAACAACTACATGAGCTTTGGTGAACCGTACATTGTCATCGCGAAATAGCGGAGAATGAAGAGAAGAGGCGCCGTACTGAAGGCCATGCCGGAGCCTTGGCCCGCGAAGACGAAGATGAAGGCGGAGATAAACTCCGCGAGCACCGCTTTAAGCACTTCCGGGTGAGTCGCCTCCTCCCGAGTTCCGATGACGATCCGAGAGATCGGCATCGCTTCTTCCTGTTCTGCTTACTTCCAAAAAGACTAGTTGGACTAGAGAGATTGGTAACTCATCTGCTCGTTCCACCACCAGCGCTCTTATAGCGTGATGCTAACCGGTAATAGCCGGTAACCCGATCATATGGATGTGTGGTTTGTGCCCGTTTAAAAGTCTACCGGCCCAAAGGGCCCGTTTAGTTTGCTAAAAAACGGGGTACTGAACTGGACATCCGCCCATGTCCTCCGTTTGATTTACAAAAGAAGCTTCGGGACAAGGATTTCTCCTTGTCGGGGATAGGATTTCCACCCATTTTGGTGTACCGAGAAATTTCTCGGTACACCGAAATCGGGCAGAGGACAAGGGCTGCAATTGTCAAAATTACCCCTTCCTTTGATCGTAGAATCGTCGGATCGAGTCGAGGTGAATACCAAAGTTGTAAATTTTCACGTGCTGAACGCGATGGTGGTGTCAGATTTCAGATTGGAAATCATTTGGTATGATTTTTATATTTTCGATATTATCATATTGTTATACTTTTAGGTTAATTGAAAATTAGTTGAACACTTATTAGTTAAACTAAAACTTCTTATTGTATTAAAGTATTTGATACTATATATTAATATTTTTTTACATATTAATTAATTTTAAAACTAATTTACAAAGATATTTTAGTCATTTGTCATATATAATACTTTGTTATAGCGAAACAAACGCATGACAGAACGGAATATCGTGTCCTGTTCTTGACGAAACAAATACGGTATAGCTATTGTTCCAGGACATCAGATGTCTTGTCCTTGTCCTTGTCCCTGTCTGATGTTCTGTGATGAGCAGTTTATTACATTGTGGGACCTGGCAATTTGGGAGGACGGGTATGATTGGGTCAATGCATGATAAATCAATGTGTCCTTAGGAAGAAGGTAAAGCAATTTCTACCACAGTAAATCAATAATATCGTATTTTTCGTATATGAAAAATATACAAAATCTTGAAAAATAATTTTAAAAATATAATAATTGTAACTAAATTCAAAAATTAATACAATTTACAAGTTAAATTATATAAAAATGTTTATTTGATAAAATATAATATAAATATAAAATAAAATAAAATATATTTAATCATGAATTACTACGAAATCCTAATTTAACTTCATAGGTCCGGGTTTTTTTTTTGCAATAGGTCCGGTTATTTTTAATTTAAGTGAAATGGATATTAAAATATACTTTTAGTCGGTCGTAATAAATAATATATTTATCCATATTGATAATTTATTTACCCTAACTATGGGGCTAGAAACCGGGCCACATCTACGGTTGACTCGAGAGTTAAAATAAAATACAATAAAATAAATACACGAGAAACACGTTGGCCCAACTCCAAAATAGTAATGCATATACAAGTAATAATTATAAAATTTGTTATATACGCTCCATTAATTATTAATGTTAGCAAGTTGTGATTGAGATCGACACATAAGTACGCGAACAACGTGTGCATGTGATTCCACAGTGTGGGAATGAGTTCTTAATTTTGTTTTCAATGTTCTGTCAGAATAAATTGGTTTTCTTGCACAACGGACGATTCGCATAAGAATGCTCGACTTCTACGGTTCTGCCATGCCTATTATGTTTTGATATATGTTGCTTTAAATGAGGGACGATTAGTTTATTAGACTTTTACCCATTTGGGGTTTACTATCGGCCTAATTTTATTTTTTTTACATTTTTTTAATGATATATTTATTTTATTGAATTGAATACGATATAATTGAATAATAAATAAAAAATAATTAAATATAAATTTTTTAAATTCGATATATATTAAATATAATATTAATGTTATATTATTATATTCTAATTTTCTTTTAATCACTGAATAATGAATATTAATTCTTTTTTTTCCTTTTTTTTCTTATGAATTCAACACTCTAAATTATTAATTATTCAAGTAATTTGAACCAGCAATACGGTGATTATGATAAATGAGTTTGGTCAAACTCAGTTGAATGGATTGCCTTGTGTGTGCATCTCAGGGATAGTAAGTATCAGTTGCCTAATGGCTACACTGAGATCATTAGATTAATTATTATATTAATTAATTACAATAATAAATGATATTTGGTGGATAAAAGGACCAAAAGATTCATTGATACACCAACAGTTAATATCAAAAATCCTAATAAATCAATACATTAATTGTTTGCTTTGTAGAATTAAGAGAGGATAAGATATGAATTTAAATTCATTATTTATTTAGTGCATTGATTAGAAAAAAATAAAATTAGAATAATATAAAATTAATATGATATTCAATGTATATCGAATTTAAAATATTCATATATAATCCTCTCGCATTTATTATCAAATCATATCATATCCTATCCAATGAAGCAAACATACATCAAATAGGATTAGATAGGATTGGATTAAGGGCATGTTTGCTTCATCAGATAGGATTTGATTAAATAATAAATAAGAGAGATTAAATATGAATTTTTTAAATCTCATATACATCAAATATAATATCAATTTTATATTCTTATATTTTTTATTTTTTTTTTAATTTATGCACTAAATAAAAAATGGATATTAATCATCCACTTGTCCTATCGTCTTATTCCATGAAACAAACATACCTTAAATACACTAATTCAACAATCATATTAATTTTTTGAGAATTATTTATAATATATTTGGCAAAATCATAGATATTTTATACTCCCTTCATTCTAAATTAAGTGTTAAAAATTAAGATGTCTATTTAATAGCTTAATTTTTAATAAAAAAAATTACTTGATTAAATTACCCCTAGTGTGACCCTACCTTCCAGCATTAAAGTTAAAGAATCCAACATTAATTCTAAATGATGCCGAACTGATTGGTGATATGAAAATTTTGAAACTTAGAGCTTTTTTAGTTAAAATGGATAAAAGAATTAATACTTTATTGAAATTTTAAAACGACACTTAGTATGAAATAAATAAAAAAATCTAAAACGACACCTAATTTGAAATGGAGGGATTAGTATCTATTAAAGTTATATTTTGAAAAAAAAATATAATATATTAAAAAATCATAAATACTTTATAGCTAATTATTAAAGTCATAACTTTTTTATGATCTACCCAAATTGTTTATTAATTCTAATTATATCGACAATTAGGGAGCTGGAGATTTTTCAAAGTATCTAACTTTTTATATATGCATTTTAAATTGTAATATATAATTTTTTTAAATTTTACATGTTTACGAAATTAATAAATCTAATAATCTAAAATGAGAGGTTAATTGCAATTATATTGATAATTAGATGCTTATTTTTTTAGAAAAATGTAGGGAATGACCCTTTTGAGATAAAGATTTTAAAAACTAACTATTGATATAAGGCTTTTAAAAATTACCATATTTTGCCTTGATTGGACTAAGATGCCCTCGTGAGAGATAAATCCTAATTAAAGGCTAAAAGCATCAATTTTGTCAGAAAACAAAAAAATCACGTTTCAAAAGTTGTGAAGTTGTGTCACACCCCAAAATCCTAGGATCGTGTGACCGACCAGAGTACACATCTGTACCCCAAAGCCTACCAGACATGATTATAATGCGGAAATAAAAATACACAACCATATAGTTACCAAGAGGAGAAATAACATATTGCCAAATAAATCATGAACACTCTAAAAAGTAAGTCTCAAATACATCAGGTCTGAAAAGGAACAAAATAAAATAATTGTCCTAAACACTTAGGGGTGGCAATTTGTGTCGTGTCGTGTTTAAACGTGTCGTGTCTAAACGTGTCTCGTGTTGTAAAAGGCTAAAGCCAAACTCGATCCATTAATTATACGTGTCTGAATATGCAAATTCGAACCCGACCCTTTTATTCCCGGGTTGACATGACACTATACACTTAACCCGTTTAAGTAAACATGTCTAAACGTATACATGTGTACACCTACATGATACAACACGATAAACATAATTTCAATAGTGAACAAAATAAAAGCTACTGGAATTAAAAATTAAGCACAATAGAAAGACTATTAATAACAAGACATACCCAACATGCACAACTTTTTAATTTTTATTATATATATATCCTTATAAACGGGTAAATGGATTAAATAGGTTCAGTAATACGATTAAACACGTTTAGTTAAATGAATTTAATCATGTTTATACCGGTTACACGGGTTCAACCCGGATTAACACGATTATTTAATCATGTTAATCTGGGTTGGATCCGTTTAATCAAAATACATGTTTAGCCAAACCCGAACCCGCGTAACTCTATGTCGTGTCGTATCGGGTTATCGTGTTGTCAGCCCTATAAACACTACTATGACTCCGTGTAACGAGATTTACGTCCTAAGCTCGCCACCCCAGCTGCGCCTCATGTGCCACGGTAGCTCTACTGCTATGGAGCTGAAACAAAAATAATAAAGAAAACGAGGGTGAGTTTAAAGAAACTCAGTAAGTGGCTCGTCCTTGAGCCCTCCTTAAGCAATCATTTAATTATATTCATAAAGGAATAATCATAATTAAATGACACAAATAGTAAATCAATTCATATAATCCATACATCCATATGGGCTGGACTAGAACTATTGGATCTGGTCGAACTAGACCCAGTAGCGCCCCACCCTTCGCTCTGAACCAAACCACGCAGCTCCGCCCAGGGGGCTCCGCCCAAGCAATGTCTTTGAGCCAAACTCAAGCCAAGTTAGACAACTCCATCCGGGGGACCCACTCGGCGAAACATGGACTCTTACGTCCTCCATTATCACGAGGGATATACCATCATAAACCCGTCATCTCCGAGATTAGCCTCGACCCATTCAAGGCAACAATGCGCCCACCATGGGGCCGAGTAAAGCATTACCTCCCCCACAATGGTTGAAACCTGGAGCCAAGCGATCGCCACCGCATGCCTATGGCAACGACCCAACAACGACGATCGATTGTAGCCTAGTGATGCTGAAACAGCGAGGAGCGATGCTCCGGTACTGACCCCCCCCCCCCCCCCCTTTTCCTTGAAGAGCCCCGACAGCGGGTAGACGAGACAAAAGCACAACATAAACAACCAGCGACACAAGCCGAGTTATCGGGGCAGCCTCAGGGGTAGCCCTCGGGTGAACATGAACGATGTCGTTCAAAGCATGTAAGGCCCAACTACTCAGAAGGAAGGAGACGGTCTCTGTCCTCCAAGACGAAATTTCCAGCACTCTGCGATCGAAAGAAGACATGGCCCCCAGCCCCAAGAACCGAGGTAGTCTCTCCCCTCGACATAGGGCCCTTCGCCCAGCATATTATGGCAACTCGTCTTCCACCTAGAAGTGAGCTACCCACTACTTTAACACCCTACGACGGCATGGGTGACCCTGCGCTGCACTAAACGATGTTTCAACCCGCGATGTATTATCGTGGGGCGACCTACTCTGTGCTTTGTCGGGCCTTCCCGATTTTCCTTGGGAAGGCCGCTCTACTATGGTTCTCATCCCTCGCGTTGGGATCGATCAATTCCTTTGACGACCTTTCTCGGGTCTTCCTCCGACGATTCACCACATCGTGAGTATATCACAAAATAGGAGCAACCCTGCACTACATCAAACATGGGCAACATGAGCCCCTAAGAGAATACCTGAACAGGTACCACATCATAACATCTAATATGCCTCACCTCGATCCACAAATCGAGCTTTTTTGCATCCAGCACGGGTTGAAGCCCAGGCCTTTCGCCGACCAAATCGCATTGGAGTAACCCAAAGGCATGGCCGAGTTCTAAAAAAAGGCGTCAGGTTTACTAATGATGAAAGATCAAAGAGAAGCAAAGAAGATCGACTGGAAAAACCTCAAAGCCTCGATCGAAGACAAAAGGTCCAGAAAGGAAGATAAAAGGACCGAGGACCGCAGTCGACATGAACGAGGAGCTGGCAGAGGGTCAAGGTCTCTACCTCGCTCGAGCGCCCGCTTCGAAAGACATACTCCCCTCAACGCCAAGTAAGAAACTATCCTCCGGGACATCTATCACTTGAAGCTCATCAAATATCCCTCCAACGCAGGAAAAAAAAAAGTTGTCGCCCAACGCTAACATGAACCAGAAGTGTGTATACCATGACACCTATGGACACACTACCGAGGAGTGTGTAATGTTTGGAGATCAGCTGGAAGATCTAGTCCGCACAGGACACCTTAACAAATACCTTCTCCACAAGAAGGAGAGAGATCGGAGTAGGACTCGCAACCTTTGGCGGCGAGCCGAACACCCCCGAGGTCCCAAAAAGAGAGCAGTTAGCTGAACAAACCCTAAGGGGTAATCAACTACGTCGCAGGCGGATTCGCGGGAGGTGGGGAGTAAAGCTTGACCAGGAAGGGATCCCTTCGGGCAATCATGGCGGTCGACAACGTTGTTCGCCCACGCCAACCTATCCCTAGAACTCTGGTAATATCATTCTATGAATCCGACTTTCAAGGAATTGATCAGAATCTACACGACTCGGTAATTATTTTTGTGATTGTAGAAAATTTCATTGTAAAAAAGGTCCTCGTCGACCAAGGAAGCTCGACCGATATTCTTTTCCACTCCACCTTTGGAAAGATGCAATTGACCGAAGCCTCACTCACATGTTGCAAAGGAGACCTGGTAGGTTTCTCAGGAGAGAGGGTCGATGTTTGCGGAGCCCTATGGCTAAGGACAATATTCGACTCGCAACCTAAAGCGAAAACGATCGACGTGCAGTATCTCGTCATCAATATACCCAGCCCATACCATATGATCCTGGGATGACAATCCTTAAACATTTTGGGGGTTGTCGTGTCTACTCCTCATATAGCAATAAAGTTACCTATCTCAGAGATAAAGGTAGGAGTATTGCATGCTGATCAAAAGAAAGCTCGTTGGTGCTACAATGAATGCCTCAAGCCGAAGATGATCGAACCGAGGAATGCACCTATTAGACCACAAACACTTCCCAGGGACAAGAACAAGCAACCGGTTGAATATCTTGAACCAAGCTCAAGATGAGACGCACACAAACAACCCTGGCATAGCCCCTAAAAAGAACTCCATGCAATATCACATCATCAATAAAGCTCAAAAAAGGGCACTTCCCATGTATGCAAAACTGCTTTATCACCTAAATAAAGTTATATTTCTCGCAATTATCTCTATGAATGATCAGGAGATTATTAAAGTGATATTGTTGTTCGAAACTCACTTGAGTCTTCGTATACGAGCACGCTCTAAACATTCTTAAGCACGAATGTGCATCTTCAAGCTTATGGTCTTCGACTCTAGAAGCCTAAACTCTACATGCAGCGACCAAAACCTGGTATTCACTAGTTTGGCTTGTCGGCCTCAGCGCCTATCTTGGGCTCCCACGCTCACAACGACCTAAAGCGTGCTCCTCACGAGTTCGGGTTTCACCGAGTTTGGTCTAATGGCTACCACACCAATACATTCGGCCTCAGCGCCCTCATAGGACTCCTCATGTGCGGTTCCATATTATGCTCCACGGCGAGCTCAGCCCGAACCCACCGAGTGCGGTCTCTGGCTTTCACACCAACTCATTCGGCCTCAACACTCTCATACGACTCCTTGTGTACGGTTCCGCCTTACGCTCCTTAACGAGCTCAGCCCGAACCCTTCGAGTGCAGTCTCTGGCTATCACACCAGCACATTCAGCCTCAGCGCCCTCATACGACTCCTCGTGTGCAGTTCCGCCTTATGCTCCTCGGTGAGCTCGGCCCGAACCCCCCCCCCCCCCCCCCCCCCCGAGTGCGGTCTCTGGCTATCACACCAACACATTGGGCCTCAACACCCTTATACGACTCCTCGCGTACGGTTCTGTCTTACACTCCTCGGCGAGCTCAAATCAAACCCCGAGTGCAGTCTCTAGCTATCATGCCAACACATTTGGCCTCGGCGCCTCTATATAACTTCTCACACAAGTTTCTGTCTCATGTTCCTTATCGAGCTCAGCCTGAACCCCCGAGTACCAGATTCCTCACACCAAATACTCCTAACCATAGCCTCTACATGATGTCTGGCACACGGCCCTGACATACACCTTTTGATGGGATCAACCTAAGGCACTATATGTAATCAACAAGGTTCAAACAAGAAATAGACTATAGATGGTTCAGACATGAACCAAAGTTTAGAAGATTCAATCATGAACTAGATTTTGGAAGGTTCAACCATGAACCAGACTTCGGGAGGTTCAACCATGAACCAGATTTCAAAATGTTCGACCGTAAATAGGATCTAGCCAAGGGGTTTCCAATCCTAAATAAGATGGTTGATAGGGACACCCCCTTTGCAAAACATTAGGCAATATCTATAAACCCACATAGGGAATGCTCGTCTGAATAAGGACAATTACAAAAACCTTCGGCTACCAAAATCCTTTGGAAGTAGAACAAGAGTCGGCTACCAACCTTCAGCTACCTCTCCTGAGCCTTCACCAACCAGTTCTCCTCGTCACGGATCTACTCCAAAACCGAGGACGCCCTTCACAACATGAGTCGCTGAGAGATTACCTGAAGAGGTTCCATACATATCACCAATCTCGACCCACACGTCGAGTTATATTCCATTAAGCACGGTCTAAAGCCCCGGCAGTTTGTGTCACACCCCATCTTAGGGTCACGTGGCCGGCTAGGGTATACGTGCCTATACCCCGTAGCTTATCCCATGCATATGCCAACTCAAAAGAAACATAGTGAAAATATGTAACAACAACAGATGAAACTGAGAATCCAAATAAGTTTTCATTTTAAGAAAAGAAGTTCAACAAGCCAAATAAAGTTTTAGAAATAAATAAATGAAAGATTTACAGTATAAAAAAAAACTTAATCTCACACGAATACAACTGAATGTCCCCAATGGACTATAACTACATAATACTAAACACCAAGTGCATGAACTACCACTAACAAGACTCGACTACGACCCCTAAACTCGGACTGTTATGAGATCAATGTAGCTCCTCTGCCCTCCAACCGCGCCAAGTACTCCAGCCCACCTCACTGGTCAGGCTCTGAACAAGGGTAAGTCCAAAGGAACTCAGTGAGCGGTTCTACCAACCCCCACCACAAAAACCAACCACGGAATAATGTATACATGTGTTTGTCTCATACAGGAAAATGCAAGACTGGTGATATGGCTAACTAACCGGCCACTTGGCCATCTCATTCCCAAAGGCAACCTATTCACATAACCGTGAATATACAACAGGCTTATCTGCCTGCCCATGCCGTAAGGCATACAAGTCACCCACAAGGATTATGAGGATAATCAGGTTTTACCCATTCGAACTTATCCTATAAACATACCCTTAAAGAAAAATACAAGAATAATCAGGATTCACCCTTCCGAACTTATTCCAAATAAAAACGGGAATAATCGGGATTCGCTCATTCGAACTTATTCCAAATAGAAATGAGAATAATCGGGATTCGTCCATCCGAACTTATTCCAGATAACATATATGAACAATCGAGATTCGCTCATCCTAACTTATTGCTTTTAAACACAGGTTGGGATTTACCCATCCAATCTTCCGGGCCCAAGCCCGCAAACTAGCTCCTACCCAAGCCTCTCCGCCATTCATGAAAGATATGGCACCAACAAGACATAAATTAAATGTCCTCCACGGTGTCCTAGGGGTGTTCTTACTGGGAAAATGCCGCAACACACTATGCCCGTTCCCGACGCCCCAGACCTGCAATATCATCAGCCCATGAGGTTTTGTTTCATGCAATTAAATTCTTTTGTTGGCTCTTTAACAGTTTATTCTACCTCTTGAATTTTAATTCTACAATTAAAATTTAAATTCTCGAAATCAAGTTTTATTTTCAGCCTACTATTTGAGACCACTTCTAGTGTACCCAAGCCGAATTTGATTTCCAGAGTGTGTCCTACGATTCCAGACTATATTTTCTGGTTAAAATGATAGTTTACACGACTATGTTCAATAATCGTCACGCATGACAACAGTCATTTCAAATCTCAGCATCATTAATGATAATCCAGTATGAGATTTCAACATGTCTAATCAATTAACACAAAAATCACAGCAATAATTATTCCTAAATATTGTCAAACCAGTTTACATTTATCACAAACAATAATTAAAAAGTCTATCTTCTAAACATAATTTAGCATGCATCAAATCCTTACATCAACATCAAGATTCATGCTTTCATAATTTAAAACACCATCAAGAACATAAAATCATGCCATCAAGATCAAATATTTTCATATGAAATCATAAATTTAACACGCTGAGATTCATGATTTAACACCATAAGAACATAACAAGATTCATCATCAAGGAATCTAAATCTCATTGAACATCACATGCTCTCTTAGGAAATTTCACAAACACCTTGAGGGCATCCCATTACCCACCTTGGCCGAGCACCCCTAGGACAATCCTAGGGCTGCCGCACCACAAAGGGGGGTCCTCGGGCCTCCTCTTTCATGGAAACACGAGAAAACGATGAGAAATGAAAATTTCAGCAAAAAAAATGACAAGATTTCTCAATACTCAAGAAAATGGCTCAAGAACACAAGAACAAGAAAGAGAGATAGGAAGGAAGAACCACTCACTTGATTAGGAAGAAGAAGGGAGACAGAAACTCCCGAAGACGGCGGCGGCTCCAAGAGAGAGGGGGGGAGGGGGGAGGGGGGGCGGCTCGGCTCCCCTCTTCTCCAATCGGCTTGTGCGGCTCCACAAGGGAGCTGCCTAGCCCTAGGGGGGATTTTATAATCCCCTCCCAAACCCCCATCTACACCCTACCCCTTTAGCTAACCCGCATTCGCCTCAAACCCAGATCCAAAACCCGCTAACCAAAAGCATCAATAATACATGCTCAAACATATGCAATACAAATTTAATTAACAAGTAAAGAAAACACACAACTTATGTTTCTACTTCCCCGAGCTCTCAAGCTCGCACTGGACCATGAGTTGACTCAGCTCAACCTCGAATCAGCCCGCTAGACTGGCAACATAAAATGAATAATAGAAATTAGCCATAATATTTCAGACATTACAGTTTCCTGACCAGATCGCCCTGGCGAAATTGAGAAATATGACGTACGACATCAAGGACAAGAAGTCTAAAAAACCTGACAAGAAAGGCAAATACCGAGATCTCCACAACCGAGACAACAACAAGATTGAGAGCAAAATCGCAGCCTCGATCGATATGTCGGTCAATGAAGGGAACGCAGTTGGGATAGGAATGGCCACGACCATCGACACCAAAGTCATAGTCGTACGTTCTCGGGCCACCCCGAAGTCCAGCGGGATCACGATCGAACTAACCGGCCAAGAAGCAAGGTACGAGGAGTCATCAAATACATAGCTGGTAGATTCGCCGAAGGAGGCGATACATGTTCGGCCAGGAAAATGTTGGATGAATGTCCACACTAGAAGGGGGGGTTAAATAGTGTATAGTAGGGGTGAGCATGGACCAGTTAACCGGTCCATTAGCAAAAAAAAATACGGCCCATTAACTTCGGTTTTTCAAAATCATTAACCGTAAACCGGTCCATTAACTTCGGTTAACCGCTATTTCGGTTTCGGTATTTTCGGTTCGGTTAACCGATAATTTTTGGTTAACCAATAAATTTTTTTAACCTACAAACATAATAATATTATGCAAATCATGGAGAAAAATCTAAATAAATAGCAAATTCTCATTGAGAAAAAAGAAAAAAAAAGTGAAACCATTGAACCAAGATAATGTTCTACAAAAACTAATATTTTTATTTTTATTTTTTAAAATATTTTTTGATTTTTTAAATATTTTTAATATTTTTTGATTTTTTTTAAATATTTTAAATATTTTTTTGATTTTTTTTTAAATATTTTTTAAATATTTTAAATTTTTTTATAATTTTTTTATAATTTTCTGTAATTTTTTATAATTTTTCATAATTTATAAATTATTATATATATAATTAAAAATTAATAAATTATATCCAACCGGTCGGTTAACCGAACCGGTGGACTTTTTACCTCTCAGACCGAAACCGAAACCAAAAACCGATTTTTCCAACAAAAAAAAACCGAAACCGAAAAAACCGGTTCGGTTAACCGGAAAACCGTTTTTTTTTTCTCACCCCTAGTGTATAGGCTACTTTTGAGTTCAACTGAATTCTTTTCCAGTTTTAATCAACTTAACAAGTCAATTCAAATTTTTTGATCTTAAGTGTAACTAGATGCAATCACAATTAAATTGAGCACAAGTAAGAATCGAATTAAGCAATAAAGATAGCAATGCAAACAAGAAATATATAGTGGTTCGGCCAATCCCGCCTACTACACTATCTTGGCTCCCCACCAAGGATATCTAACTTTAACACTTTATAAATTGAATATTTTTCCAAGAATACAATGAGGACTTATCCTTCAAGGCGGGCCTCAAAACTTATTTTATAGTAAAAACAACAATATACAAGACATCAAGGTGTTTATATGCACACCCTGCAGGCTACACTCAAATTCGATACAAAACAATAGGAAAACAAGATTAATGGAGCTTAGATATAAAACAATCTTGATGAAACTCCAACAACGCTCCTCCTAGCACTTTAAGGCCTCAAGTATGAATTTCTTGATTTAAAGGAAGGCCCGATGAAGTGAGGAGAGATTGAGAGTACGAAAGTGAATATTAGGGTTTTAGATAAACTCTTTTAGGCTCAAATATTCTAGGATAGACTCCATAAATAGTTGAGGACAAAGGAAGGCAAGTGTGGGAGCTTATATAGAGATCCAAAGGGTAGGAGCTCGGTTTCCAACAATCTCAATGAGTAAAAATTTAAAATAGAGCTGTTGGAGGCATTCTGGGATGATAGTATATGTCTCTACGAAAACTTCTGTTAAGGGCAATTGAATAGGAAGTTGCAACTGCTATTGCAACTGCTACTAGTGGCAAAGTAAGAACCAAAAATAAAAACACACGCAAACACAAGAGGTTTATTTACTCAGTTCAGTGATAAAACTAGTCACCTAATTTGCGGGGCACTAACCGAATAGATGCCCAATCCACTCTCTATAAGTACAATTTTAGTCCTCAAGATTTCACACCTAAAATCCGACTACCAGTACAATAGTGAATTGGAAATAATAAAAACCTATTTGCTATTACAAGTACATACCCAACTTGCCTCTCTATGACATCTAACCACAGAGTTCCGTCCTCCACAAAGCTTTGTGTTGTAGCGAGTTATCAGCCCGAAACCATCTTCTCCTTAAGATAAGAGAGATAGATTGTTGTCGTCTGCACTCAGTAGTCCTGCACTTAGCAATCCACACTCAGCAGCCTGCACTCATCAGTCTCAACTTCTCTCAATAACTGGCAACGCAGTGTTCGCACATGGAGAGAGTTGTCGACCAAATCTTTTCATCGAAATTTATATGAGACAACTGAAAGATCTGAATATATCCTGACTTTAATCACTAATCATTAATCATTCTTCAATTCAAATAAAATAGTCATCAGTTTGAACGGCCAATATTGAAAATATTATAAACACGTGATCTAAGAGTAACACTCAGAATATAAAGAGTAGGAAACTCTCCACTACTCAAAACCCCAAAACAGACAAACGACATATATAAATAATAATTATTAATAATACCAGAGATACCAAGAGAATCGTCATCAATATTGAAGTCCAATAACCATCTCATTCGCAATATACTTATCTAGAAAACCTCAGACTGTAGAAGCGGTTGAAACTGCTCTCACACAGTTGAAACTATCATCATATAAGCAGAGCTTCTCATAGTTGTGACTATGCAAAAATTAAGATTTAACCTAAAACACTTTTGCCAAATATAGCCAACATATAAAAGCCAAAAACTTACAATCTTCCCATTTGGCTTATTTGGCAAAACTTATTCTGACAAGTTTAATATCAACAATAGAGAAAAGATTCACAGGAAAAAAATAATTGTCAAAACTTATAAATCACCCGTTAAGATAATTATCCAAAGTATCCAACCAAAGGCATCATCACAGAGTCACACACAGTCATATCAAAAGATTACAACCAGACAGACATCTATAGTAAACATACAACCAGTCACAGTATCAGACATAAGTTTTAGAGTATCACCACACAGAGAGTTTTAAAAGTACAATCATCAGTTGCAACCAGCACAAAGACAGTAAAACAAGGTTACAATTGAACTAAACTTGTTCTCCCTCTTTTTGGCATAATAAGCCAAAGGAGTGTGACAAGAAAGTTAATATTTACTCAGAACTTTCAGAGGTAGATGAGTCAGAAAAGCTAGCAGAAGAGGAAGGAGCTGGTCCTGCAGAAGCAACATAGAAGTATGCAAAAAATTTCTTCTCAATTGAAATTATCTGCTGTTGAAGTTGAGCCATGGTTTCTCTGGCAAAGAATAGTTCATCAAGAATTTCCCTTTCTACAGTTGAAGTAGCACCAGAAGTAGTTTTAATTGAGCTTGAACCTAGCAGATTTTTAGCAGGAGTTTCAACTCTTTTTAGAATCTTGTGATGGATCTTAAGTGAAGTACCTAATGATTCTAGAACTTCTTCAGAGGAACACTTGAATCCTTGTCTTTCCAAGATCCGGTGTTGTACACCCATGAAAGTCTTGTATACTCTCATCTTCTCCTATCTTTAGATTCTCAAATCCTATGTTGAGGATTTCAACCTTTGACTTTCGAAGTGTCAGAGATCCTTGATGATTTGTTTTAAAAATCTCCCACGCCTACTTTGCCAAGGTACAAGCCGAGATTAGTTTAAATAGAGAAGGATCAACTCCATTGAAGATATCATTAAGAGCTTTATTATCATAGTTTCCTGCAACTATTTCTGTTTCGGTATATTGGTTCTTTCATTTGCGCTCAGTCCCATTAGGTGTTGTGGGAGGAGTGTAGCCAATGTCTATTGTGTCCCAGCAACGATCATCCAATGCTAACTTTAATCACTGATCTTTAATCAGTCTTCAATTCAAATAAAACAGTCATTTGTTTGAACGACCAACATTGAAAACATCATAAACACATGATCAAAGAGTAATGCCCAGAATATAAAGAGTAGGAAACTCTCCACTACTCATAACACTAAAAAGGACAAACGACATATATAAATAATGATGATTAATAATACCAGAGATACCAAGAGAATTGTCATCAATATTGAAGTCCAACAACTATCTCATTCGCAACATACTTATCCAAAAAACCTCAGACTATAGAAACGTTTGAAATTGTCCTCACACAGTTGAAACTGTCATGATATAGGCAAAGCTCCTCATAGTTGTGATTGTGCAAAAACTAAGATTTAGCTTGGAACACTTTTGCCAAATATAACCAACATATAAAAGCCGAACACTTACATGGGAATTCTGGACAGTTTGACTGGTTGAGGTCATTCTGGGAAAACTTACAAAGTACTAGTACTTTCTGGTCGAAGTCCGGGCTATTCCGGAATGTCTATCTAGACTATTCTGAGTTATTCCGAAATGTCCATCCAGGATGTTCCGGGATATTTCAAAATGTCCATCATGTTGGTGCAATGGGCTACACTAGAGGGGAGGGGGGGGTTAAATAGTGTGTTAACTAAAACTTAAGTCTGATTCTGATTTTAAACGTTTCTTGATGAGTTAGGCAAATTACAATTTAATAACAAGCGGATGCAAGATAAACAATAAGAAATTCAATACACAAATTAAACAATGCTAACCCAATAAGATTTATAGTGGTTCGGTCCCAATGCCTACTCCACTACCCACTACCTTATTAGTTTCCTTACAGTGAGAAATTTACATCGAAGAGTCTTTGCTCTCAAACCGAAGGCACTTCCACACCCTCAAGTATCCCGCCTTCCTACCGAGAGCACTCTCCCACCTCAACCCTAACGACAACTCAACTAATCCTAGCAAACTACGTTTACACTGGTCAAATTAAGCCTTAACACCAAGGCAACCACCAATCATTCAAGACCTAACAACCTAGGTCTTCACACTTGGAAATACAATGAAATAAACAATAAAATACAACACTAAATGGAGCAATAAATCAAACAATAAAATACATAGTTCCACAACAAGATTCCTAGCTTCATCTTGATGCCTTGATGATGAAACAATGGACGAGTGAAGGCAATATCAAGGGTTTTTGGCTCACGCTAGGTTTTCACAAGAGAATGGCTCAATGAGGCTTGTGATTGATCAAAAGTATGTCTCAAGAGTAGTATAAGTGATCAAGATCATCTAGGAAGGCTCTCATGGCTTGTATTTAAATACAAGCCATGAAGAGAGAACGCAAGACATGCCATCCCAACGGTCATTTTTCTGCCTATTGGCCCCGCCCGATCGGTGGCCGACTGATGGCCGATCGATCGACCGAGCGACCGGCAACCGACCGAAAGACTCTGCCTATTTTGGGCTTTCCCCGATCGGTGACCGCTTGATGGCCGGTTGATCGGCCATCAATCGCCCATCGGCCGGCATGTAGAAAATAACCCAAATTTGATTGATTTTTTTGCTCGTTGTTTATTTTCGGGTTTCGTCTTCCCTAAGTCTTATATAACATTTCTTGACTTTATGTTAATAACTTTAAAACATAAATGTTATATAAGGATTACCCCCCATTTGGGTTCAATAAAAATATCTAGAAAATCAAAATCTAACTTTTGTGGTCTAGTAAATATTTCTAAAAATCGAAAATTTTATAATCTCCCGGGTCAAATTGTCACAAAATACCCAAAATTCATGTCACGCCCCAAATACAGGGTCACGTGACTGACCAGGGTATATGTGCCTATACCCCGCAGCCTAACTCATGCACATGCCAACATCATAAGATAGCGGAATAAACAACAGCTTTTAAAAATGAACCAAAACAGATTTTCATTTTAAAGCAGCAAGGTTTTAAATAAATATCTCAAGTGCGAAAATAAATAAATCGAACAGCAACTCGACTATGAATAAAAGATGAATGTCCCCATGGGACTACAACTCCAAATACCAAAATAAAAGTGCATGACAACCTACTACAGACTCGACTATAACCCCTAACTAGGACTACTATGAGATCATGTGGCTCCTCTACCCTCCAGCTGCGCTAAGTGCTCCAGCCCACCTCATCGATCAAGCTCTACAAAACAGAACAACGACAATGGGTGAGTTCAAAGAACTCAGTGAGCAGGATATATCGACTCCCATAATAAAACATCACAGAGATAAACAATAGCATAACATCCAACTCTACAGGAATAAGGTCATGAAAGAGTGACTAACTATCAGGCCATCTGGCCACTACCTGCCCAAAGGCAGCCAACACCCATATGGTGAAGATCAACAGGCATAAGCCTACCATGCCCTAAGGCAACAACACATACTAGGATAATCGGGAAGACCCTCCGAACTTATCCTAGTATACAGAAACTCAGAAGCAATCGGGAAAAGCCCTCCGAACTTGCTCGACGAGACGCGTAGGGACAATCAGGGTTCGCCCATCCGAACTTGCCCCTTTAAGATATCATAAGAGTAATCGGGTAGGCCCTCCGAACTTATTCCTTAACAAACTATCTCGGGGATAATCGGGCAGGCCCTCCGAACTTATCCCACGAGGCCAAACCAGAACAATCAGGAAAGGCCCTCCGAACTTGTTCTGCAGGTTGCGAATTAGCCATCCAACCTCCCGGGCTTAGCCCGCAATCCAGATCCTATATGAGATTCTTCGTCATTCACAAAGATATGACGTACCATGACCTAAGTCATGACTCTCCTACGGTGTCATAGGGGTGATCCTATTGGAAATTGTCTCAACACTCCAAACCCGACCCCAACTTCTAGACTCATAATGTCATAAACCCGTGTGGTTTTATTTCATGCATAAACTTCTCATGTTGGTTCATAAATGATTATGCTAACCCCTTTCCCAATTTTAATTATACAATTAAAATTTAGTTCACCACAATTAGGATTTTGTTTTAGCTTACTGTTCTGCCCGAAGCTAATGTATCTAACCTAAATCAAGTCTCCAAAGTGTGTCATATGTTTCCAAACTATATTTTTTGGTCGAAACGATATGTTACACGACTATATTCAGAGTAATACACATACCACAACAATATTCAATTTTTAGCATATCATGAAATTAAATCCGAAAATTAACAAAAATAAAATCCTTAATTATCATTGGGACAAAATACTAATCTCAAGATTTATTTCACATATTTCATGCTTATTAATCAAGATTAACAAGAATTTATAACATCAAGAACAAGC
Source organism: Canna indica (assembly GCA_034359265.1). Taxonomy (NCBI): domain Eukaryota; kingdom Viridiplantae; phylum Streptophyta; class Magnoliopsida; order Zingiberales; family Cannaceae; genus Canna; species Canna indica. Next base: position 23,877,636 of record CP136892.1, read on the forward strand.
ATTAAGACCAAGAACCCATCTTTCAAGAACCCACATGGCATCAACCTCAAGATTCAAATTTTTCTTAAACATGGTTTTTATTTAAAATCACATATTTAATACCAAACATGCTTGAACGTATAAGAACTCATTTCAAACATCAATTGAAGATATAAACCACAAGATAATCAAGATCCGTCACTTAGGCATTCCATCGAACACCTTGAGGGCACCCTTGTTCCACCCTTGGCCGAGCATCCCTAAGGCCATCCTAGGGCTGCCGAACCCCATAGGGAAGGGTTTAGGATCTCCTCAAACATGGCACACAAAAAGAACGTCGAGAATTCGAGGAATCGTCAGAAAACAAATCAAGATTTCAATAGCCTTCAAGATTGGCTTCAAGAACTCGAAGAAACCCGAAAGAAGGAGGGTAAAACCACTCACCTAGATTTGGAAAGATGATTAGAAGAGAACCCCGGACAACGACCCTCGAATCGTCTTCAACAAACTCGGTGGCTCAACCCAAGAAGAGGAAGGACAGGTGGCGGCTTGAGGAGTGCGGGAGAGAAGAAGAGAGAGGGGCTGGCTTTGGCTGGCTCCTCTCGGCTCGGCTCTAAAGGGGAGGAAGAGGAGAGGAGAGGGAATGGAAGAAGGCTTTGGGGCGGCGGCTCGGCTTTTGGTGGTGGCGGCTCCAAGGGGAGAGGGAAGGGGGCCGGCTGGCGGCTGGCTCCTCTTCTCAAAATTTTATGTGGCTCCAAATAGGGAGCCACAAGCCAAGGGGGGGGGGGGGTTTATACTCCCTCCTCAACCCTAACCCCTCTAAACCATTTATCCAATCTGCATCCACCTAAAGCCGAATCCGAACCCGCTAACTTAATTCAACTTAATTTATCCTACTCTCCACATAATCAACCAATACATGCTCATAATCAAACAATCATGCAACATAACATATAATTAAATAAATCTATTTATGCAAGCAAAATTCACATAATTCATATCCTACTTACTCGAGCTCGCAAGCTCGTACCGGACCATGAGTCGACTCGGCTCGACCTTGAACTAGTCCGCTAGGCTGGAAAACACAACCATAAAAGGAAAATAAAATTAAAATTTATAGGATATTACAATCCTCCCTCAATAAAGAAAATTCGCCCTCGAATTTCAGAAAAGAAAATTAAGGATAACGCTCCCTCATATCCTGCTCCACCTCCTAGGTGGCCTCCTGGCCGAAATTGTGCTCCCATCTGACCTTAATCAAGGGGATCTCCTTGGACCTCAACTTTCGGACCTCAACTTCCGGATCTGTCGGTCTAGCACCTCAATTGGCCGCTCCTCATAAGAGACTACTGAATCCACCTCCACTGCGGTAGGCTCGATCATATGAGACTCATCCCAAATGTACTTCTTCAGCATAGAGACATGGAACACTGGATGTACTCGGTCCATACTAAGAGGTAAGGCCAACTCATAGGACACAGCTCCCCTACGCCTGAGAATAGGAAATGGCCCAATGAACCTAGGGCTTAGCTTTCCTTTCTTACCAAACCTCACTACCCCTTTCATAGGGGATACCTTGAGGAACACCATCTCCCCCTCAGCAAACTCTACCTCCCTGGCTTTTCCATCCGCATTCATCTTCTGGCAACTCTGAGCTGCCCAATAGTCTCTCCCTGATTAGCTTCACCTTTTCCACAGCCTCCTCCACCAGGTCAGGTCCCATCATGAGGGAATCCCCTACCTCAAATCAGCCTACAGGCAATCTACATCTCTGCTCATACAATGCCTCAAATGGGGCCATCGCGATACTACTGTGATAACTATTATTATAGGCAAACTCAATCGGAGGTAAGTGCCTCTCCCAACTGCCCTCTAAATCCATGACACATGCTCTCAGCATATCCTTCAGCGTCTGAATCATCTGCTCCGACTGACCATCTGTCTGAGGGTGAAATGCAGTACTGAACCGAACCTGAGTGCCCAAGGCCTCTTGAAATGACTGCCAAAAATAAGATATGAACTAAGTACCCCGATCTGAGATGATGATCACAGGAACACCATGATATGCGACGATCCGATCCAAGAACAACCTCGCATACTGCTCAGCTGAAAAGATCATCCTGACCGGTATAAAATGCGAAGTCTTGGTTAGGCGATCCACCACCACCCAAATAGAATCATTGCCCTTCCCAGACTTTGGCAATCCTGTCACAAAATCCATGGTTATCTTTTCCCTTTTCCACTCCAGTACCTCCAAGTTCTGGAGCAACCCTGCCGGCATCAAATGTTTAGCCTTCACCTGCTGGCACACCAGGCACTTAGACACGAACTCGGCCACCTCTCTTTTCATGTCTTTCCACCAATAGTTCTGCCAGAGATCTCAGTACATCTTCGTGGCTCCCGAGTGCATAGTGTATGTAAATCAATGAGCCAACTCCAGCACCTGCCTGCGAACCTCGGCATATCTGGCACCACTATACTGTTCTTAAATCTCAAAACGCCCTCCAAGTCAACACTGAACCCATTATCTGCATCTCCCCTCCTGGCTAGATCCTTAGTGAGTGCACAAAAAGCATCCTCCTCCTACGCTACTCACAGCATGTCAACCAACGTGGAATGTACCCTCAAGTGAGCCATCGGCGCACTAGAATCTGATACTGATAAGACTGCCCCGTCATCCAAACATAGGGTCAAATCCTGAGTCAATGGCCTCCTCCTGACCGCCAAATGTGCCAGACTACCCATAGACTTCCTACTCAAAGAATCAGCTACCACATTAGCCTTTCCTGGATGGTACATGATCGTGCAGTCATAGTCCTTCAACAGCTCAAGCCATCTTCTCTGCCTCAGGTTCAACTCCTTCTGGGTGAGCAAATATTGGAGGCTCTTATGATCAATGTAAATCTCACAAGCCTCGCCATAAAAGTAGTGACGCCACAGCTTCAATGCGAACACCGCCGCTACCAGCTCAAGATCATGGGTTGGGTAATTCTTCTCGTGAACCTTCAACTACTTGGAGGAATAAGCTATCACCCTGCCATTTTGCATCAACACACAACCCAAGCTGACCCGAGAGGCATCACAATAAACAACAAACCCTCCCGAACCCAAAGGTACTACTAGAACTGGTGCCGACGTCAAGCGGTCCTTGAGCTTTAGAAAGCTCTCCTCACACTTATTTTCCTATTCGAACTTGACCTTCTTCTAGATCAGGCGGGTCAATGGCACTGCAATCCTGGAGAAATTCTCCACAAACTTTCTGTAATACCCTGCCAACCCCAGAAAACTGCGGATCTCAGTGACATTAGTCAGCCTCTTCCAATTTTGAACTGCTTCTATCTTTGCAGGGCCCACTTTTATTCCTTCCTTGGACACCACATGGCCAAGGAACCCAAAACTTTCCAATCAGAACTCGCACTTAGAGAACCTATCATACAATTTTTGCTCCCAGAGAGTCTTTAGAACCATCTGCAAGTGCTCAGCATGCTCCTCCCTGCTCTTGGAATAAATCAAGATATCATCAATGAACACAATTACAAACTTATCCAAGAATTCCCTGAACACTCAGTTCATCAGATCCATAAATGCTGCAGGTGCATTAGTTAGCCCGGAGGACATCACCAAGAACTCAAAGTGCCTATACCTCGACCTGAAAGCAGTCTTAGGGACGTCATTGTCCCGGATCCTCAACTGATGATACCCTGATCGCAAGTAAATCTTAGAAAACCACTGAGCTCCCTGAAGTTGATCAAACAAGTCATCAATCCTGGGCAGCGGGTACCGGTTCTTCACTGTTACCTTATTAAGCTTCCAACTATCAATGCACATCTGCATGGACCAATCTTTTTTTTTTCACAAAGAGCGTTAAAGCACCCCAAGGAGAAACACTTGGGCGGATGAAACCCAACTCAAGCAGCTCCTGCAACTGGGATTTCAGCTCCCTCAACTCAGCTAGTGCCATCCGGTACGGTGGAATGGAGATTGGCTTCACCCCAGGCTGCAAATCAATGCAGAACTCAATCTCCCTCTCTGGAGGCAACCCTAGCAACTCCTCCACAAATACATCAGAGAACCCGCACACCACGGGCGTCCCCCCGATGTCCCTAGCCGCACCTCTGCCTTCCTCTGCCACAAACACAATGGCCAAGAAGGAATGGCAACCACCCAGAAGTAGCTTCCGAGCCCGAAGAGCTGAAATAGTCATCAACGGCTCTCCCCTTCCCTCATCCTGGAAGGTAAACTGGGGTAATCCGGGCTTACTCAAGGTCATAGTCTTAGCCCTGCAATCCACTGAGGCGAAATGGTCCGCCAACCAGTCCATGCCCAACATCACATCAAGCTCCAACATCGGCAGGAATGTCAAGTCGGCTATTAACACATGCCCACAAATGACAACCTCGCAACCCTGAAAGACTGTCTCTATCATCACAAAAACACCCGTAGGCGTAGACACCACAAGAGATAACTTAAGCACATAAGGTGTTGGGTGAAATGGCACACTAGAGGGGGGGAGGGTGAATAGTGTGTTATCTAAACTTTTTGCCTAATTTCGATTTTAATCGTTTGTTAGATTATTTAGTCAAATCACAATTTATCAATTAGATGCGGAAGCAAAAATAAATCAATTAAGCACAAACAAAGAAAACAATGCTAACACAGATATTTATAGTGGTTCAGCCCCAATGCCTACTCCACTACCTAAGCACACCGCTTAGGATTTCCAAACTAAGTTTACTAGATTAAATTGATTCCCTTACATAGAGTACTTTGACTTGAAGAGTCTCACTCTCAATCTAAGGCACTTCCACATCCGGAAGTCTCCGCCTTCTTACCGATAGCACTCTTCAACCTCAACCCTAAGGGACAACTCAACTAATCCTAGTAAACTACGTTTACACAAGTGGCTTTACACCTTCTACATCAAGGTAACCACTTACACACAAGACCTAACACAAGGTCTTCTGCAAACTCAAATACAAAGAAGTAAACAAGAAAATATAAAGTAATGGAGCAAAAATTACAATAATACAAATACTTAGCTCCAACACAATGAATCCTAGCTCCTCTTGATGCCTTGACGATGAATCAAATCAAGCTTGAAGGCAAACTAAAGGATTGAAATATCAAACTAGCTAGGATTTCTCTAAAAATGGCTCAATGAAAGCTTTGAATTGATCAATGATGGCTCAATGAAGGTTAGGAGTGATCAAAAGTGTCTTAGGAAGGCTTTTACATGGGTATTTATAGAGCCAAGAATAAATAGAATGAAACAGGCGGCTCAACGGGCGGAAAACTAGCCGTTATCGTCATTTGGTCGCATGTCGATCGATCATCGATTGACCGATGGATCGACCACTCGAGCGACCTTGGCTTTTTGTGCTTTGTACGCGTTGTTTGGTCGACCAAATGAGTCGTGGCTTCAGCGATCTGGTCGACCGATTGCCATTTTTTTGCCTCTGTTAGTCGATCGAAAACTGGATAGACTACGCAGTTTTCTATTTTGCTTTGGTTTTTCTACTCGTTTGGGTTTCGTCTTCGCTAAGTCTACTTATATAATATTTCTTAACTTCAAGTTAATAACTTTAAAACATAAATGTTATATAAGGATTACCCCCCATTTGGATTCAATAAAAATATCTAAAAAATCGAAATTCTTAAGAATCAAAATCTAGTTTTTGGGGTCTAGTATAAAATTTCAGAAAACGAAAATTTTCTAATCTTTTGGGTCAAATATGGTTAGGCTAAAGGCTTCCAAAAATTCCTAAAAAATACCTCATTATCTAATTTTAACCCAAGGAACAATTACCGCTATTTTTTATGACAAGAAACTATCTAGGTCATATAGCCCTCCAATGAGCTCCCTAAGCTTTGTGAGTTTCAGGGCGGTTTTCAAGTTTTCATGTTTTGGGGTTCGGGATAGGTTTTTGGATTTCTTTGCATCATCATGAGGATTTATAATTTATCTACACACTCTAAACTTAAACTCTAACTTCCCGACGAATCCGAGCGCATCGACCAACGTCCTTCCAATTTCTCGATTTCTTTGATATTTCCGATCAAGGATGTCATGCGCTAACCGATATGGAACCTGAAAGATATCTCAATGAAACATTAGTTCCATGTTTGTTATCATCAAAATCGAGATTAAGACCAAGGTTAAAAACCTTAAGGCAACAGAAGGTACCCCTAACAACTTAGCAGCAAACAAAGCAGATACAAAAGAGTGCGTAGCACCCGGATCGAACAAAACATATGCAATGGCACACCCAACAACATTATAACCTGACACCACTGCCCTGGATGCCTCAGCGCCCTCTTGGTTCATAGTAAACACCCGTGCAGCGGGCCTCTCTGAACCACCAGCTCGCTGGCCTCCTCCCTGAGTCTGACCCCTCTGAGCCACAGAACCCACTTACATCGCTATCTTTCCTCTGGTCTGATCAGACTGCTGACTGTCTTGCTAGGATAATCCTTTCTGAAATGTCCAATCTGCCCACAGCTGAAACATACCTCCGAACGTCCCCAGCAAGCCCCCTAGTGCCTCCTGTGACATCGGTTATACTGCTGCGGCCCAGATCTTCACTGTGAACCTCTAGATGACACCCCTAGTCCTGAACCCATGTGGCCTCTAAAACTGTTATGACCTCCGCCCTGCGGTGGATTTGCTGACCTAAAAGACCCCTCTGAGTGAGCTAGCCGACCCCCCGAAGGCTGGGGCCGAAACTTTTCTTCTGGGGACCATCATGCCTATCTGTCGGTACCAACACCTCCTTCCGGAGTGCCTCATCAACGACCCGGGCAAATAAAGTATCCTCCGTGTAATGGATCAGTATGGCGATCTGCAGCCTCAACCTCTCGACAAACCTCTTGACCTTGGCGGTCTCTATGGCTATCAAGGTGGGATGGTACTTCGAGAGCCGAGTGAACTCCATTTCATAATTTGTCACTGTCGTACCGCTCGTCTGACGCAGTAGCTCGAACTCTTTCGCCCGCCTATCCTAGATGCTCATCGACAAGTACTTCTCCACCATAGCAGCTCTAAACTCCTCCCAGGTAGGGGATGGTGCATCTGCTGCTCTACGGTCCCTCTACGTGTGAAGCCAATCCTTAGCTGGTCCTCTCAGTTGTAACCCGATTAATCGAGCAGTCGCCTCAGAAGAACAACCAAGCTCCTTGCACAACTCAAGGCAATCTCCACACGCTGATTTGTTCGTGTATACTTTGGTGGCCTGAATGCAACAAAATCTGCATATGAAGGTGCTCTGGGGGCTCTGACCACCGGTCCCACTAGCTAGACCACCTCTGGTGCTACGGGTACTACCGGTACTGGCGGTGGTTGCTGCCTCAACTCCTGCTCTCTACGGAGTGCCTCTGTCAGCTCAGCCACTCGGGTCTGCAGTTGCACAACCATGGGATCCTGTCCCACATCCTCTCGGGCCTCCGGTGGTCTCCCACGACCCCGGCCTTGGCTCTCAGTAGAGTTGCTGTCACTACCGCTCCTTGTGGCATCAAAAGCCTCCATCGATCTGGCATCACCAGAAAGCAAATATCAAATTTTAACAATTTAATTCACCCTAAGTCGTTAAATAAATAAACCACAAGTCACGCTCAGGTGTAGACTTAGCCCATTGATCCCATAGCATACCCATACCGTATACTGACACGCTAGCAATGCCCTATACGGTGACAACTCTAGGTCATAGTCAAACCGAACCACATGCTCTGATACCACATTGTCACGCCCCAAATACAGGGTCACGTGACCGACCAGGGTATATGTGCCTATACCCCGCAGCCTAACTCATGCACATGCCAATATTATAAGATAGCAGAATAAACAACAGCTTTTAAAAAAGAACCAAAACAAATTTTCATTTTAAAACAGCAAGGTTTTAAATAAATATCTCAAGTGCGGGAATAAATAAATCAAAGAGCAATAGTCTTTTAGTAATAAAAATTGAATAAAACATGAATGTCCCCATGGGACTACAACTCCAAATACCAAAATAAAAGTGCATGACAACCTACTACAGACTCGACTACGACCCCTAACTAGGACTACTATGAGATCATGTGGCTCCTCTACCCTCCAGCAGCGCCAAGTGCTCTAGCCCACCTCACCGGTCAGGCTCTATAAAACAAAACAATGACAACGGGTGAGTTCAAAGAACTCAGTGAGCGGTTCTACTGACCCCCACAATAAAATAGCACCGAGATAAACAATAGCATAACATCCAACTCTACAGGAATAAGGTCACGAAAGTGTGACTAACTATCTGGCCATCTGGCCACTACCTGCCTGAAGGTAGCCAACACCCATATGGTGAAGATCAACAGGCCTAAGCCTACCATGCCTTAAGGCAACAACACATACTAGGATAATCGGGAAGGCCCTCCGAACTTATCCTAGTATACAAAAACTCAGGAGCAATCGGGAAAGGCCCTCCGAACTTGCTCGTGAACTGCATAGGGACAATCGGGATTCGCCCATCCGAACTTGCCCCTTTAAGATATAATAAGAGTAATCGGGTAGGCCCTCCGAACTTTCTCCCCTAAGATATCCCAGGAATAATTGGGTAGGCCCTCCGAACTTATTCCTTAACAAACCACCTCGGGGATAATCGGGTAGACCATCTGAACATATCCCACGAGGCCAAACTAGAATAATTGGGAAATGCCCTCCGAACTTGTTCTGCGGATTGGGAATTAGCCATCCAACCTCCCGAGTTTAGCCTGCAATCTGGCTCCTCTATGAGCCTCTCCGCCATTCACAAAGATATGGCGCACCATGACCTAAGTCATGACTCTCCTACAGTGTCTTAGGGGTGATCCTATTGGAAAGTGTCTCAATACTCCAAACAGGATCCCAACTCCTAGACCTGTAATGTCATAAACCTGTGTGGTTTTATTTCATGCATAAACTTCTCATGTTGGTTCATAACAGATTGTGCTGACCCGTTTCCCAATTTTAATTATACAATTAAAATTTAGTTCACCACAATTAGAGTTTTGTTTTACGGTTTTGTTTTAGTTTACTGTTCTGCCCAAAACTGATGTATCTAACACGAATCAAGTCTTCAAAGTGTGTCCTATATTTCCAAACTATATTTTCCTGTCGAAATAATAGGTTACATGACTATATTCAGAGTAATACACACACCACATAAACTAATATAAAAACAGCACAGATTCATCATCTCAGCATAAAATTCCAGCAACATTCAATTTTCAGCATATCATGAAGTTAAATCCAAAAATTAACAGAAATAAAATCCTTAATTATCATTAGGACAGAATACTAATCTCAAGATTTATTTCACAAATTTCATGCTTATTAATCAAGATTAACAAGAATTTACAATATCAAGAACAAGCATTAAGATCAAAAACCCCTCTTTCAAAAACCCTCATGGAATCAACATCAAGATTCAAATTTTTCTTAAACATGATTTTTATCTAAAATCACAGATTTAATACTAAACATGCTTGAAAATATAAGAACTCATTTCAAACATCAATTGGAGATATAAACCACAAGATAATCAAGATCCCTCACATAGGCATTCCATCGAACACCTTTAGGGCATCGTTGTTCCACCCTCGACCGAGCACCCCCAGGGCCGTCCTAGGGCTGCCAAACCCCATAGAGAAGGGTTTAGGGTCTCCTCAAACACGGCACACAAAAAGAACTTCGAGAATTCAAGGAATCGTCAGAAAACAAATGAAGATTTCAATAGCCTTCAAGATTGGCTTCAAGAACTCGAAGAAACCCGAAAGAAGGAGGGTAAAACCACTCACCTAGATTTGGAAATATGATTAGAAGACAACCCCGGACAACGACCCTCGAATCGTCTTCAAGAAACTCGGTGGCTCAACCCAAGAAGAGGAAGGACAGGCAGCGGCTTGAGGAGAGAGGGAGAGGGGAAGAGAGAGGGGCTGGCTTCGACTGGCTCCTCTCGGCTCGGCTCCAAAGGGGAGGAAGAGGAGAGGAGAGGGAAGGGAAGAAGGCTTTGGGGCGGCGGCTTAGTTCACGATGGCGGCGGCTCTAAGGGGAGAGGGAAGGGGGCCGGCTGGCTCCTCTTCTCAAAATTTTGTGTGGCTCCAAATAGGGAGCCACAAGCCAAGGGGAGGGGATTTTATACTTCCTCCTCAACCCTAATCCTTCTAAACCCTTTATCCAACCCGCATCCACCTAAAGTCGAACCCGAACCCGCTAACTTAATTCAACTTAATTAATCAACCAATACATGCTCATAATTAAACAATCATGCAACATAACATATAATTAAATAAATATATTTATGCAAGCAAAATTCACATAATTCATATCCTACTTACCCGAGCTCGCAAGCTAGCACCGGACCATGAACTAGTCCGCTAGGCTGGCAAACACAACCATAAAAGAAAATTAAAATTAAAATTTCTAGGATATTACAATTCATGTCAAACATGTATGGACCTTCAGGGTGCGGTATTCTGCCTCTGCAGAAGATTTTGAAATAGTTGATTGCTTCTTGGACTTCCAAGATATAAGAGAATGCCCAAGATATACACAAAACCCTATAACAGAACGTCTTGTTTCATGGAAAGAAGCCCAATCTGCGTCACAATAAGCTTCAGGAACGAATGAATTATTCACAGGATAAAACAAACCAAGAGATGAAAAACCTTTCAAGTATTTTAAAACATGGACTGCAACTTGCATATGAGTAGTTCTCGGTTGGCTAACGAATTGACTTAATTGATGCACATCAAAGGTTATATCTGGGCATGTATAGCTCAGGTACAGAAGTCTACCCACTAATGTTCTGTACGAGTGTGGGTCATCAAGAAGTTCTCCAAAGTCAGTAGTAAGAACAAGACCCTTTGGCAATGGTGTGTGTGTAGGCTTACTACCCATTAAGCCCAAGATCAAGAACATAATTACGTTGATTGACATACATGCCTGTAGGAGACCGTGCAATTTCAAGTTCGAGAAAATATCTAGCATTACCCAAGTCCTTTATTGTGAATTTGTCATCAAGAAACATCTTAACCTGTCGGATTTCATCCTCTGAATTTCCAGTTAAGAGCATGTCATCAACATAGACAAGCACAATTAAGAAAATTGACCCCTTCGACAAAGTAAAAAGGCAATGGTCATGTTGAGATTGAACAAAACCATATTTATGTAGTTGAACTATTAGCTCAATATTCCATTGCCGCGAAGCTTGTTTGAGACCATAAAGGGATCGTTTTAGTTTACATATTTGACCAGGCACACTACTAGAATATACCACATCAGCCACGGAAATCACCGACGGCCGCCTCGGCCGTCAGAATAATTCACGACTTTTGCGACGGCCATAGTGGCCGTGGCTAATGTAATCAAATCAGCCGCGGCTCGCATACGGCCGCATAGAGCTGTCGCTCATAGTTGATGGCGCGCAAGGGGCACAAAATAAAATAAGTTATTAGCCATGGCTTAGCGGGGGCGCTAGAGCCATTGGTGATATGAATAACCAAATCAGCCGCGGCTCGCATACGGCCGCATAGAGCCATCGCTCATAGTTGATGGCACGCACGGGCGCGCGAAATAAAATAAGTTATTAGCCACGGCTTAGCGGGGACGCTAGAGTCGTTGATGATATGAATAAGTCATTAGCCACGGGTAGAAGCAGCCGTCGCTTATTAATTAATAGCGTGAATGCAACACGAAAAATTAAAACACTCTTCACCGACGACTAAGAGAGCCGTCGATGATAATAAAATTACAAATCCACGGTGTTCCGACGGCTTGCGAGCCATCGGTGAACATCCTTTTTAATTGCGTTCGCGTTCGACCCTTCCTCTTTCTTCCTCTTCTTCCTCTTTCTTCTCTACTCGCCGCTGTCGCCTGTTGCCGCCGTCGTCCGTCGGTGTCGGTTGTCGTCCGTCGCTGCCTGTTGCTATCGCCGCCGGTGACCCACTCCCTTCCGGTATGTATCTATTCCTCTCTCTCCCCATCTCGATCCCTCCATGCATCTCGCTGCCCCGCACCGGCGTCTATATGTCGACGCCATGATTTGGGGCCGATGGTAATCGGCCCCAATGCAAACAGTAGCCGGTAGTGATGTCGTCTACTGTTGATGCATGATTAGGGTTAATTAAACCCTAATCAATTATTTGATTAGGGTTTAATTAACCCCTAATCAAATTGTGATTAGGGTAATCATAGTTTGATTAGGGTTTAATTAAATCTTATAATTTTTTATTGTTAATTATTAGAAATTAATTGTTAATTAGGTAATTAGTTCGATTAATATTAATTAATGGTTAATGCTGATTAGGGTTTAATTATTTTTAGGTTAATTAATGAAATTAGATTAATATTAATTAATTAGTATTAATGGAATCGTCCACTGAGGACTCGCGCCGAAATCGTCCACTTTGGACTCGGGTCAAATTGTCTATGGTGGACTCATGCCGGAATCGTCCACAATCGACGGAGTCATGCCGGAATCATCCACTTTGGACTCACGTTGAATCGTCCACTATGGACTCGCACCAACATCCATAAATTTAGAAAAAAAATCAAGACGAGTTGATACGTTTCACGTACGCATCGACGAGTCAAGTTTTAATTTTACAAAACCTTAGATCCGTTCGGGGGTTGTATGTTCGTGTAAACGAAGTTAATGATCTTTTATACGATGTACAACCCTTGAGTTATCCCTAATTGGATAATATGGGAACATAGTTATTTATATTGCACTTAGTTTATTCCTTTTAGTCATTATTCATTATTCACTTTGGACTCGGGTCAAATTGTCTATGGTGGACTCATGCCGGAATCGTCCACAATCAACGGAGTCATGCCGGAATCATCCACTTTGGACTCACGTTGAATCGTCCACTATGGACTCGCACCGACATCCATAAATTTAGAAAAAAAATCAAGACGAGTTGATACGTTTCACGTACGCATCGACGAGTCAAGTTTTAATTTTACAAAACCTTAGATCCGTTCGGGGGTTGTATGTTCGTGTAAACGAAGTTAATGATCTTTTATACGATATACAACCCTTGAGTTATCCCTAATTGGATAATATGGGAACATAGTTATTTATATTGCACTTAGTTTATTCCTTTTAGTCATTATTCATTTTTAAATTTTGGCTTGTATCTCCCTTGTTCTCCGATACGCACCCAAATGATATGTGTATTCGGAGAACTGTAGGAAGATGCTGAAGTGCAATATAAATAACATGAATCCCGAATGGAATAGGAACATCCCACCTAAAGACATTACCTAAAGATATTGTCAACTTTTTGACAGAACATGTCGGGCGAACGAAGTTGGATGTACCGACGAATTCATCGTGGAGCTATAACGGATGAATTTCGAGTAGGCGTAACTTACTTCTTAAATTTTGCCTACTCGAATCAAAAATTCCTTAGTGGTGATAAAATTCGATGTTTGTGCCGAAAATATTCGAACATTAGATTTTTGAACCGGGAAACTGTCACAATGCATCTGTATACAAAAGGATTCACACTAAGATATTTTCTATGGAATTATCACGGGGAGTCACGTCAAGTCGGGACGTCGAGCAATCCTGTTGTCCAAACTCATGGTGAATCTTCTTCTATTGGTGTTTCTTCTTTCAATCCACCTAATCCTTATACAATAATGATTTTGGATAGTCTTGGAGGATTATTCCATTTAAATAATAATATTGAGACAATTATTGAGACGGTAGTGCCACCAGATACTACGACAGTTGAAGTCACTGAAGTACAACTTGTGATACATATTAAATTGCCGAATAAGAAAGCTGCAAAATTTTACAAGATGTTGAAAGTTGCCGATGAACCTTTGTATGAGAATTATCCTAATTATATAAGATTTTCGGCAATGACGCAACTCCTGAACATCAAGTCCGATTGTAATATCAGCGGGGTTGCGTTTGATCGAATTGCAGGCTTTATCAATGGTATGCTACCTCCAAATAACAAGTTTGAGCTAACTTTTTATAAGACAAAAAAGTTGATAAGGAAATTAGGGCTTGGGTACGAAAAGATACACGCGTGCCCAAATAACTGCATTTTATATTATAAAGAAAATGCACAGTTAGAGCAATGCCCGGTATGTGAACATCCTCGTTCCAAGGAGAAGAAATCGGTTCGACAAAAAATATCCCCTTTAAGGTGCTTCGATATTTTCTACTGACACCGAGGCTTCAAACATTATTCATGTCGAAAAAGACTGCCCCCTATATGAGTTGGCATGCAAGAAGTCGTGATGATACAGTAATGACTCATCCATCCGACAGCGAAGCATGGAAACATTTGGATAGGTGTTATCCTTCATTTTCTAGGGATACTAGTAATATCAGGTTGGGATTATGCACGGATGATTTTAATCCGTTTGGTAATTCGGCAACTCTGTATTCAGTATGGCCAGTGTTGTTAATAGTTTATAATTTCTCGCCCTCAATGTGTATGAAAGATGAATTTATCTATCTTTCGATTATTATTCTGGGTCCTAGAGGTCCTCGCAAAGAAATTGACGTGTTTCTCCGACCCCTAATTGATGAGTTGAAAACATTGTGGGTTGAGCGAGATGTCACTTATGATTGTCACCAGAAGCAAAACTTCACTTTACGAGCTACTATATTATGGACAATCAATGATTTCTCGGCCTATGGCATGTTGTCTGGTTGGAGCACGGATGGGCGACTCTCTTGCCTCTATTGCAAGGAACACTCAAAATCCTTCAGTCTTGAGAATGGTCGGAAAATTTTCTTCTTTGATTGTGATCGTCGGTTCCTACCGTCTAACCATCAGTATCGAAGGAATCGTGATAAATTTACCAGTGGTAGAGTCGAAAGAGATGAGCAACCACCGATGTTGTCTGGTGAACAAATGTTATCACGTGTTCAATTGCTCCCAGATATTACTTTTGGTCGGAATGTAAGAACTTCAGGCTTTGGTCAAACACATAATTGGGTGAAAAAAATATCTTTTGGGAATTGCGTATTAGAGTTCATTACTGATTCGGCATAATTTGGACGTCATAGAATTACAATTTTTCGGGTGTAAATCAGTTGCCCTTTTTAAATGTCATTGGTTTGATACAAGCGATAGGGGCATGAGAGTTCATCCAAAGTATAAACAGCTGGTCGAGGTCAATTACAAATCAAAATTGGCTTCAAATGAGCCATTTATATTGGCATCTCACACTAAACAAGTATATTATATGCAGTATTCATCTCGAAAGAAAGATAGGGCAGATTGGCGTGTAGTCTGTAAGACTAAAGCCAGAGGAAAAATTGACCCAGTAGTTGGAGAGAATGAGCCAACAGATGACCTCTATCAAGAAGAAGATCCTTCCGAAGTGGAACGAGTTAGTCCAATACTCGAGGATGATGACACAGAGTTAGTTCAATTGGAAATAGAATACGTTGATGACGATGATAATGAAGTTGAGGAAGGATAGAATGATGATTAGGGAGAAGAAAAAGAATTTTAAGATTCTGATACAGAAGAACAAGAAGAAGAGTATTACATGGATGATGATAATGACGATGATGAATAATTGTAAATGTGAAGTATATATTCAATTATTAAATATATCTATTAATCTATTATATATAATCTAATTATATTGAATTTTTACAGCTATGGTTCGAGATATCAATTCTCGACGAGGCATTCCTCATAGGACCCCTCGACAATTACCACCCGCCCCCACCTGTACCCACTGGCCCTTCGCCTTCCAACACCATCCCCCCACCTCCAGCCGCCATCCACCCACCTTTAGCCACCTTTCCCCCACCTGATCCGTCTATTGTTCCCTCACCTGATCTGGCCACCATCCCCTCACCTTCGGCTACCATCCCTTCGCCACCCTCTGCAGATCCAGGACTGTCGTCTTCGAGACGTAGGCCACAAGGGCCTAACAGAATTATCCCTCTGCCACCCGAGGGAGAATTGCGCAGATCAGTTAGTGTGCGCGCAAGACGGTAAGTATATGCACCAATTATTTCTTATAATTTATTTATAATTCAAAATATCATAATATGAATTTATATTTGGTGCAAGTTTGAGCAGGAGGATGTCCCTCGCACGATAGCGGGGACAATCCGGAAGTTTGTGCACGGGGCGTGGCCTACATGGTCTCACATGCCCCCTGAGCATATGAATTTATTGTGGCGAGAGTTCACGGTAAGTATATTTATTAAATTAATGTTAATATTAAATATTGATCAGTAATAATTTTTTTTTTTACATGCTCATTATACATGGTCGGAGGACCAGACCACTTTTATTGAGGTTGCATTGGAGCGTGTTGCCTGCGCTCGCTATAACGGGCTGCTTTAGTAGGCCTGTCAAACCATGATGAGATAGCTAGGGCCCATACATATAGGGCAGACTCGGGGACATACCCCCGATTGGATTCCTGGCCCTGTGTGGGACAGGCGTGGCAGGAGGTCTCCCGGACTACGTCGAGAAATTGCATGTCCGGGGGGGACGGCACGAGCGCACGCCACACTGGTGGCTCCATCTCTTTTGTGGTTCATGAGCGTCGTATGGTATGTAGAATTTAATTATTTTTAATTAAATTATATATTGTGTATAATAATATTAATGTATTTATTTTCTAATGTAAGACGCGAGTGGCAGATGACAGCACCGTCCAACACCCGTCGATGATGGAGGTGTTTGAGCGCACCCACCGTCGTCGATGAGGAGCGGGCGACTACGTTGATAGCAGAGCCTCGATCATAATGGTAAGTATTTGTATATGTCTATTTGATTTACACAATTTTTATTTATAGTTTATATATATTTTAAATATAAACACGTGTAGGAAACTTACACGAGGACTGTGATTGAGCGTGGAGGCACACCGAAGGAGTTCGACACAGGAGCTTGGGTGGAGGCCGTAGGTGGCTGGGAGCACGGTCGTGTTTATAGCTTTGCAGACAGTCGTCATGTACGCGCCGTGCTCGGACCACTTGGGGCACCGACCCCTCCGGCTGCGGGTGAGTGGCCCTCGATATCCCGAGCGCAGGACCAGAGCTGGATAACGGCCTTGGAGTCGGAGCTCACCCAGTAGAGGCTGGCGATGGAGGAGCAGAGGCTGGCGATGGATAAGCAAAGGCTGGCGATGGAGGAGCATAGACGGACGAATGAAGAGTTAAGACAGACGATGCAGAGCATGCAGGCACTCCTCATTCAAATTGTGTCTCACTCTGGCCTTCTACCGATGATGTCGCGGTCGTCGTCCTCCTCGACCTAGTCGACGCGCCCGACCCAATCGCTGTCGACTCCACCGCAGCCATGAGATTTTGATTTATTATATTTTGTTTATATGTTGATACTTGTTTGCTCGTGTAATTGGATTGGCAGATGCTCTAAGACAAAGCGGGCGTGCAAGGACATTCGGGTTGTGTATATAGTTATGTATATGATATTTTGATAATTGTTTGCCTCCTGTTTGAGGCTTAGATTGATGATATTTATGTAAAACTTGTATGTTTGGTTTCAAATGCTTGTGTATGATGTTTTCTTATTGTAATATGTGATTGAAAATATATTGTAATCTATAAATATTATTGTTTACAGGAATTTATAAAAATTTTATTTTTTTCAGTTACAGGAAATACCTTCAGCCACGGCTTACCCACGGCACCGTCACTAAGCCGTGGATGAAGTCTTATCATAAATGGCTGATGGCCTGGGCAGCACCAAATATCACGGTTGCTAATAGTATCACCGACGGCCCTGGGTCGTGGCTGATGTGTTGGTATCAGAGACAGCCGCCTACGTCACTAAGCCGTGGCTGATGGCCTAGGCAGCACCAAATATCATGGTTGCTAATAGTATCACCGACGGTCACGAGCCGTGGCAAATGTATTGGTTCAGCCACGACTATAGCCGTCGGTGATGACGACAATTCTAGTAGTGGCAGTACTGGATGACGACTAAGGTGATGACGACATGTGCTTTCATATAAACTTCTTCTTCAAGAAACCCATGCAAGAAAGCATTGTTAGTATCTAGTTGTTGCAATGACCAGTTATTAGCAGCAGCAATAGCAAAAATGATTCGAACAAACACCATTTTAGCTATAGGAGAGAAACTTTCATTATAGTCAATGCCTTCTGTTGGCTTTAGGTTTTCAATATTGGTCTTAATCTCTTAATCTCAATTTTGATGATAACAAACATGGAACTAATATTTTGTCGAGAAATCTTTCAGGTTCCATATCGATTAGCGTTCGATGTCCTCGATCGATAAAATCGGAAGAAATCGGAAAATTTGAAGGACATTGATCGCCACGCTCGGGTTCATCGCGAAACATCTCAAAGATTGACGTATGCACCAAAGACGTATTGGACGAGCTCAAAGATCACATGAAAAGCTCTCCAAGTTGATGCTCGCTGAAAGCCGGAACCCGGAAATGAAATGCGCACAAAAAAGAGCTGAAAAATCAATATCAACCTTTGTTCGATCGACCGAAGAGTGTAAGAAATTGGCAATAGCCAATTTGGTCGACCGGTTGATCGATCGAACACTGCCAAAAATTGGTAGTAGCCCTAGCAATCGACCGATCAGTCAATCAGATTGAGGATCGCGCAATCGCGCGTCTCTGCTTCCCCTACATCGGTCGACTGAATTGCAGGAACGCAGTCTTGCGTCTGGACGATCAACCCGTCGGTCGACCACACACAGAAAGGAAGGCAGCGGTCGTTCGAGCGGTCGATCGGTAGGTCAATCGACCAATCGACCGAGCGTCTGCAACAGATAGTTTTCTATCCGTTGAGCTGTCATTTCTTTGAGATGGTATAAATATACCTCATCTAACTCATTTTACCTTTCTCTCTCATTTGTTTCAGAAATCATTGAGCATCAAAAAGAGAGACCTAAGCCTTCCAAAAGATTTAGTGATTGCACTCGATTCTTCCGCCAACTACTTCTTCAAGCGCACACTCTGCTCCTCAACTCGGGAATTGATTCAAGCTCTACGACTCGGCGAGTTGGAGGTTTCAAGGCTTGGAAAAGAGCATGAATTCTTGGTTTTATTTTAAGCTCTTTTCACTTGTTTTTTTATAGTTATTTGAACATATTTAAATTGGATTTGTGCGTGAGAAGACCTAGGCTGTTAGGTCTTGTTGTGTAAGTGGTTACCTTGTTGTGAATGTGTAAAGCCACTTGTGTAAACGTAATTTTACTAGGATTAAGTAAGTTGTCCCTTATGGTTGAGGTGGAAGAGTGCTCTCGGTAAGAAGGCGGAGACTTCCGGGTGTGGAAGTGCCTTAGGTCGAGAGTGCGACTCTTCGAGTCAAAGTCCTCTGTGTAAGGGAAACCGGATTAACCTAGTAAACCTAGTTTGAAAATCCTAAGCAGGGTGCTTAGGTAGTGGAGTAGGCATTGGGGCCGAACCACTATAAATTTATGTGTTTGCATTGATACTTTATTTGTGCTTAATTGTTTTATCTTGCTTCTACATTTAATCGCATAATTGCAACTTGCCTAAATGATTTGACAATGAAGCCTATGCGTATGGACCCCAAACATCTATGTATAGAATTTCAAAAGACTTAGAAGATCTATACTGACTTAATGGAAATGGCAACCTTGTTTGTTTTGAGAAGTGACAAATATCACAACTATCACAAGCCTTATTATATTTATCTTTACCGCAAGAAATATGTTTCATAACAAGACATGATGGATGTCCTAACCTTGAGTGCCACAAACTCTGAAAACTAGAGTTTTTATTTACATTGCAGGCACTAGCAATATCTGCAGAATATTCAACTGAGTTACAAGAATCAAAAGAAGTTTTACTAAGAACATATAGGCCCTTTATGACTTTTCCTTTTGCCAAGATCTGATTAGTCCTCTGGTCCTGTAAGAGGCAACAATTAGCATGAAAAATTAGCTGAATAGGAAATGCCTTAGTAAGCTTATTAACTGATAATAAGTTGTGATTGAAAGAAGGAATGTATAGGA
The DNA here is from genome assembly GCA_034359265.1 of Canna indica. Lineage (NCBI taxonomy): Eukaryota > Viridiplantae > Streptophyta > Magnoliopsida > Zingiberales > Cannaceae > Canna > Canna indica. Next base: position 23,897,601 of record CP136892.1, read on the forward strand.
CTTGATCAAGTATCAAGTTATTACTAAGAATGATAGTTCCCTTCTTATTCATATAGTAGATTCTCCATTAGGTAAATGAACTTTTGTTGGTCTATCAACAAATGTCATGGAAGAGAATAATGACTTGTCTGCACAAATATGTGTGGAAGCCCCCGTATCTATAACCCATACTCCTTGTTCACTAGTTTCGATTACAACAGCAGGTTTTAATGACATACCTGCAAAATCTACTTCAGCCAGGTTCATGAAATGGTTGTCTCCTTGTTGCTTTCCTTTCATTAATTTGGACAGTTCTTGTTGAATGAGGCTTGTTAGAAACTGTGTCCATATTTGGTTTGCTTTCACCCTCCAAAACATCCATAGGAGACTCTGCCATATTTACTTATTTGCCTTTATAGTTCTGAAATTTCCCTGCAGTATCTCTTTTAGCCTTGAGATCTTTATACCACTCTGGATATCCGTGAAGTTTGAAACATGTATCCTTCTCATGTCCTTCTATTCTACAATGCTCACAGTACTTGTCTTCCTTTCTCTTTCCATCTTTCCTTTTAGAGTTTCCTTTGTCGTATACTTGCTTTCCTACATTACTTGAATTTCTCACTATCAGAGCATTGGATTCAGTGTTCTCTGTAGCTGCCATGTGGATCTGTCTTTGTTTCTCAATTCTAAGTATCATTGAGTAAGCCTTGGTTACATTAGGGGCCAGATCTTGAGCCAAAATCTGACCTCTTTGTGATCAAAAGATTGGTCTAATCCCATAAAAAATTGTATCAGTTTATTTGAAGACTCCATTTCAGCAAGCTTTCTATTCATGTCACAAGAACAATCATTACAGTTACAACTAGCAGTCGGCATTAGCTGATCTAATTCATCCCAATATTTGTTCAGTTTATTATAATGGGCAGTGGCATATGTGTTTCCCTGTTCAACCATATTAATTTTCCTTTCAATCTGAAATATTTGAGGCAGATTACTATCTCCATAAACTTCTTCAAGTTTATCCCAAAGCTTCTTATATGTAGGGCATTTAATAAAAGATTCTGATGTATCTCTTGAAATAGAATTCAGAATCCAAGATTTTATCATGCAATCGACTTTCCTCCATTTCTTATATTCCACAACATTCTCAGGTGGCAACAAAGATCCATCAACGAATCCAAGTTTATCTTTAGCCTCTAGAGAATTTTTAACAGAAGTACTCCAGGTATAATAATTGTTACCTGTTAATGGCTAGGTGACAAGCACCACTCCTGGATGATCGGAATTGTGCAACGTGAGATAATCCCCATCGATGATCTCTGCTTCTCGATCCTTTTGAATTCTCTGCTGTCAATTTCCCTCCATGACTCCCTCAATCGAATTATGAAGACTCCAGATCAATAGATCTAAATAAAATACTTGGATTAGACCATCTTTGATACCATGAAGAAAATGAGGTGAACACAGAGAGGAAGAACAAATGCTAGAAACAAGAATGGAGAAGTAAACTTCTGTATATTTTCACATACTTAATTAACCACTGTATACAAGAATTACATATATAGAAGATGAAAAAAAAAAGTACGCAGCAGAATTACTGAGCTGGATAACAACTCAGCAACCTACTATTACAACCTACTAACAGGAATTGCTGAGTTAGATAACAACTCAACAACCCACTATTACTACACACCCCCCAACCACGGCGTCTCGCCTCCTCTACCGCAGCTCTTCGTTAACGAGATGTGGAGGGGCGACCACATGAGAGAAGAAATGGAGGACGACATTATGAGAGAGAGAGAGAGAGAGAGAAGCATAGCGAAGATGGAGTAAAAGAGAAGGGCGTGGGTACTGACGAGTGACGAGAAATAACTTCATCTGCTTCACTTAATCCATTAATTTCCTAACAAATGGTTGTGGGTACTGACGAGAAATAACTTCATCTGCTTCACTTAACCCATTAATTCCCTAACATATGGTTGTGGGTACTTCATCTGCTTCACTTAACCCATTAATTCCCTAACATATGGTTGTGGGTACTGACGAGAAATAACTTCATCTGCTTCACTTAACCCATTAATTACCTAACATATGGTTGGAAAACGACGAGGCCCACTTGATAGGTTCGACAAATGAAGAGTGAATTCAAAAAGAGGGTAGGTTAGCAGATGCATGGAATTAAGTAGGGCTTAAAGAGGGTAGTTTGGAAAAATTAACTGTAAAAGGTTAAATTATATTGATATATAATATATTCAATTATAAAATTAAAAATTATTTAAGAATTTAAAAATAATCATTAGTTTAATAATTCATTGTTAAATTATATTTAATTTAAATAATTACTTAACATCTTGATTAATGCGTAGTGAGATTAGTAACTGAGAATAATACTAATTAGACATCTCCCTCTCCCTGCAATTAAAATGGAGGGTTTTGACACAAAATACAAAATCTACTTGATTAAGCAACGTTTAAGCACGTTGTATTAAACGACATATTATACATGGCATAGCCATAAATAGAGAATTGCACACTGTTTGGTCAGATGTACTTGGTATTCATGCCATCTTGTCCCTCAATACCTTGAATACGACTCCAAAGACATCTTATTCCAGGTCTGACTAATATAGTAATAATTCCCAGAACTTTTTCATTACTGCAACGAAAGGGTCTCATCAGACAAAATTGAAAGCTGCTAATACTGGTTAGTGCAAGCAGTCAACAAGAATATATCATTATTGCAAAACTGAAATTAATATACCACATTGTAAATCACAAAGATAATGTTGGAATACAAAAAATGTAACTAATGTAGCACTTAGGAAATAGGAAATTCCAATCCATCTAACCTAAACTAATATGACCAAATAATAAAATAGGATGTTACTATTTCAAGACTCCGTAACGTGAATAGTGCAACAGAAAACATTAAAACTAGTCAGAACTGGAGTTCCACTAAATTGATTACAAAAAACACAAAATCAAAATCCTAGAAACTTCAGTTTCAAATGAACCTGGGTTCCACAAACTAGAATTTCTCAAGAAAGAAAGAAACATCACCGCACAAATGGCATACTTCATATAGAATTTCAAAACAATTGTTCAATGTGGAGGCCACATTGGAACCTATGCACAAATATAAAGTACTCACTGTCAGATTGATGTATCTATCCATTATTTATCTCTCTTAGACAATACCTTCATGCTATAATGAAACTACACTTCACTCTTCAGATCAGTCAATATACCACTCGCTAATCATCATTGCTGGTCAAGCACTCAAAATGAAATGTAGAACCTTTGGGGGTTTCCTCAATATGCAGACCAAATCTTGAACTGTACCAACAAGTTTCATGGCCGTAGATATGATTCTCCACATTATAATTTGGAGATAAAACTAGCCAAAACCTGTCCAGATCCGTATGTTTTTATAAGCAAAGACCAATGTGTGGATAGGTTACCAACCGAGTAGAGGAAAGTGAATGTGAAAGAAGCAAATTGAATATACTCAACAATGCTCAAGGGCATTGAAATTGGCACTGACCTAATAAAGCAAACACAAAAAGGCCATTGTAACTCAGCTTTAGCCCTTCCAATAAAGGAAGTATGTTTCAGTGGAAATAAACGAACATATAATAAATAAATTCAATCTATACAATGTACTTTTTTCTTTCAAGACACAATTATATATAGGAGACATTTAAAAGTATTCTAGCAAGTATGGTTACTTATTCTTAAAATGAGTACAACAACAACTAAGCCTAGTCTAGTATGGAGTCAGCTTATTCTTATAATGACTAAACAAGGTTATTCATAAACAAAGGAGTGCAACTAAATCTGATCATGGGTTGGGTCACATGAAATATGAAATATATTGATTTTCATGTTTATGGGTTGGGTTGGGTCAAGTTATTTTTCAAAACATATAAACCCAGAAAAAACCTTGAAAATTTTATAACAAATTAATTTTTTAAAAATGAACAAACTTGCTATAACACAACTGACCAAATCTAATATCAATTTAAAAAGGAATTATCAAGGTTTTAAAAGGCATATTCAAGGGGCATGCAATTGGCTACTGCATAGTGCATGTACAGTCTATATAATATAAATATTTTAAAAAATTATATTTAATAAAAAACATAATGTAAATAGTTTTTAAGTAATTAATGTGCATAATTCAAGAGATAAAATCTATAATGCCATAATTACTTGAGTAGATGATAATATAAAGAATATTTTGCATCTATAAACAAAAATTAATTTTCTAATAATTGATAAGAAAAATGTTTTGTTTTGAAAATAATAATAATCAAATTAAAGTTGGTAAATGTTAGAGAATGTATGATTTGGGTTAGGTTTGGATTATAAATGTTTTGGACCCAAGCTGATGGGTTTAGATTTAACTTTTTAATAAGGTGATTTAATTAGAAACTTAGGATAATTAATCTAAACCTAGGTATTGCATTGCGGTAGGTAACAGGATGAGAATGAGAGATTGTGAGGGAGAAGGCAACTGATACACGGCAGGACAAACGAGGCAATGCAAACTCATAATTGGACGTGATTTGAGATAGGAGATCTAATATATTCCATCATTATCATTTTTTACATTAGTTTTGATTAATCTATCTACATCGACAATACATGCAGCTAAATAGTATGAAGATATTTTATATTTAAATTAGCTTTGATTAATCTATCTACATCAACAATACATGCAGATAAATAGTATGAAGATATTGCTGAATATATTTTAGATTCCTCCTATTTGATTGGTAAATTGAAGATATTGTTGAAATCTAATTATAGTATTTAGAATATCGCTTGATAGTTTGTTATATAGTTGAAATCTAATCAAAGACCCCATAAGCCATAGCAAAGGTGCAAAGCTTTTACAGCTGGTAAAGCCTCGTCTTCTATGATATAGGCACCAGAAACCCCTCTTTCGACCATGTTCTACTGGACAATTAGCATGCTTTCAATTCCCTTGACAATCAAAATGAGAAACCAATAAAAAGGTTACAAGGAGGATAGACATGGAAGAGATTAGATCTCCTACAACAGATCACACCCGATGACGTGTTGAAATAGCCTCCTCGTCCTTAATCGGTCATCTTCTCACTCATGATCTCTTGTTCTCACACAACCGCCCACACAAAAACTACAGTACTTCATTCTTATTTTTAAACATAACAAAGAATCCAAATTGCAAAGAATAATGAACTAGGCGACTGGCAAGCAAGAAAGGGGCAGGCCGGCCTGTTGGGGCCTTGGCGATACGTTCTTCTTTCGAAGCGTTTTTCCAATAGAATGAGGGCATCCTTATGGAGTGGGCCATTGCACGAAACAACCCCCCCTCTCCTTTATCCCCTCAGTTCTACCTCAGGTGTGTAATCAACATCTAGCTCATTATAGGTAGTTTTTCATGCAAGCCTGACCTCAGCTGTCCATTTTTTATTCATTGAGGGCGCCCCCAATGGACTTGGCAGTGCTCCTTTGTCAAACCAAAACTGTGTTATGCAAAAAGTTGCAACTTCCAAATATCTTAATCTTCCTCAAAAAGGAGGTTATGAGAAAATGAAGGGCTGCATCCATAAAAATCAAGTACAAGGCAAGGGAAACTGAAAGTTCATCAATTATCATTAGTTTCAAACTTTAATATATGATTTATAGGTCAAAGTTGGCCATTTAATAGGGTCTAAACCCAACTGCATATAATTCTTAAAACCCACTTCCAGAACACTAGGTATAACAAATTCAAAAAATAAAACATGAAAACATAACTGAAATTTATATATATTACTACCCTAACAAATGCCAGCTCTCATGTTGTCAATTATCTTAAATTTAAAATATTCTTCAGATATTGGTAAATTTTTAAATACTCTTTGTTTGTAGAATACTTTTTGTGTCTATCTTTAATTTTTATTAGAAATTAGTTTGGATTTGTTTTTTCCATAGTTTTAAATGGCGCACGGCGCACAAAGGCGCAAAGGGCTCTTGGAGCTATGGCGCAAGGCGCAAGGTTACGGCGCGCGCCATAACGAGGCGAGGCGCAAAAATAAAATAAAATTATAAAATATATTTTGTACATAAAATCACATCATTAAAAAAATAATTAAAAATAATTATAGAACATGAGAACATGAAAATAATTAAAAAAATATTTTGTACATAATTAAAAATCACATCATTCAGCATGCTGCATGCTGAGAATTCAGCATGCTGAAACTCTCGGCATGCTGAGAATTTCTTCAGCATGCAGCATGGTGAATTCACCTGCTGAATTTGAATTCAGCAGGTGAATGCTGAATTCAGCATGAGTTCCTCATGCTCAGCCACCATGCTGAATTCAACATGAGGAACTCAGCATAAGTTCCTGGTGACATGCTGAATTCAGCAGATGAATTCATCATGCTGAATTCAGCAGGTGAATTCATCATGCTGAATTTAGCATGATGAATTCATCATGCATTCATGCTGAATTCAGCAATTCCTCATGAGGAGGCTGAAATCGGGTGGAGATTTGAGAAAAGGAAAGAAACTGAGAAAGAAAAGAAAAATACCTGGCGGAGGCTGAAATCGGGTGGAGAGGCGCCGGAATCCGGTAGAGAGGCTCGTAGGAGGAGAGGCTCGCCGGTGGAGAGGCTCGTCGGACGGCCGGAGGACGAGAAAATGAAGGCGGAAGGCGGAAGTAAAAGAAAAAAATCGGGTGCCCTAAGTTAACTTAGGGCACCCGTGCGCCACACATGCGTGTGGCGCATATGGCGCGCGCCTCGCGCCTTGGATGAGGCGCGCGCTAAGGCGCCCGAGGCGCTAGGTTAGCGCCTCGGGGGAAATATGGCGCAGGGGCCTGCGCCTGTGTGCGCCCTGCGCCATGGCGCGCCTATGGCGCGCCTTTTCAAACTATGGTTTTTTCAAGTTTCAAAATAAAAAATCAAAACCAAAACAAATGAATTTGTGCTAAGAAAAAATCTCAAGACCCATCGCAACTCAAGTAACAGATTATTTTTGGTTGAGTTGGGACTTGGGACCAGTTAAACATGCCACTGCAATTTGTCACATTTATGAACAGGAAGCAAATTTAGGAAACCTAAGTAGTTGGTACTTGGTAGCAACATCTGTATTGACATAGGCCTGGTGACCTGTTCAAAGAACTGTAAATCTTGTAGGATTAACAAAAAGGTGGCTCCAAAATCAGACTTTTAAGAGAATAAGAGTGTTGGCATCATAGAATTATATAGCATAGGCAATTCACCTCGGAATTTCAGAGGATAGACAAAGAGCATGGTACAACAATTTACGCAGGTCGTAAGGTTACTCACTAGTTTCAGATGAACCAACTTGGGAGCTTTACCAATGATATTCAACAACTCGGGCCCAGATTCAGTGCCATGATTTAGACTAACTAGTTAACCACTTTTGGTATTTTTCTCATCCCTACAAGGATTCTGACACGCCACAATACCAATCATTCACTATTAGCTTAAAGTACAATAGGTTTCCTAACATACTAATTATGTTCCAAACATTTCGCTGTAAGTTTTCTGATTGGAGTTCTGTGTTGAAGTTCTTCAATAAAGTTCTATGTTTAAGTTCTCTGATACCCATAGAAAGGAGAGGACTTCAAATTCAAGACAAATAGGACCCAATGGAAGCAATAAAAGGATGACAGAGAAATCCAAGGATGGAAAACATTAGAAGTCATGCGCTTCATTAAGCCAATAAACATATAACACCTATCTTACGTCTACCATTTATTTGATCATAAATCAAGTGTAAGAGATCATTCCAAATAACTAACTAACGCACCTCCACGTCTGGTCTACTTGTAGTCGAATTTCGGGATTGGTGCGCTTGGCGTGTCAAAACCCTCCAACACCTCCGTCTTGCTGCCTCCACTCTTCGCTTCATTATCTTGGTGCTTCTTCTCACTACTGAAAAGCCCTCCGAACCAAGATGAAGAAGTGGTATTACTGGAGGGCTCCACTTGGTACGACATGTTTGGAAACCCATCAGCGCGGGCAGGAGTGGGTGGGACGATATTGGGTGGGACAACCGGGGCGTTCGGGTCCTCCAAAGGGGGAAGATTCTGGGGAGAGCTGAGGACGCGGTTGAGCATGATACCGGCGCCCTCAATGAGGGCAAGGAGGATGCCTCCAAAGAGAGCGGAGCGAGCGGCGGGACCGGCGCCCTGTCTCATCTGGAGGAATCCGCCGGTAGCAGCGCCGGCGAGTATGGAGTTCCAAGGGTCCTCCTTCTGGCGGAGGTAGACCATGGAGCAGTCGAAGGCGGAGAAGAGACCGCCCCAAACGGCGAAGCTTCCGCCAACGCGCGGGGCGTTCATGCGCACGGCTTGCGTACCTCCAGCGAGGCGCTCGCCGTTAGGGGAGTTGTAGATACCCTTGAGGAAGTGGAAGGCGGAGCCGCCCACAGCGCCCATGGCGAACGCACCGCCGACGTCATCTAGAATCCGGTCCGGGCACGGCTCCCGCGATGTCTCCGGCGTTCCCATCTCCGGTATTTGCCGCCTCCTCGGATGCTATCAAGCGTCAAAAACCCTAGCTCGGAAACAACACCCCTCAAATGCTCGGGGGACGAGGAAGAACCGAAGAAGAGCGAAAATAGCAACAGGTGGCAGTCGCGATACCGCCAACCCACTGATGGCGGTGATCGACCATCGAACAATAAATAACAGAACAAACGCATCCAATTCCGACTCGGATTAGGGACTATGTGAACCGGTTTGCTCTTAGTTCCGGTCGGCCCAAAACTTAAGTTGGGCCCCCAAGACAACATACTAAGTAATATTTTTTATTACCTTTTAATCGTAGTTTGAACAAGATCTCAGGACACGAAAAAAGAGAGAGAGAGAGAGACAAAAAGTCATGCTTTGGGTGTTACTATGATAATGTGTTTTTTTATTCCAGATTAACCCTAAAATGTTTCAGATGATTTCTAGCGTATGAAATCAGTGAATTGGAGTCATTATGATCTGACTCTCTCTCTCTCTCTCTCTTTTTGTGACAATGTTATTTTAAATTAAATTGAGTACTTTTTTGTTGCAACGTGTATTAGTTATACAATGAATCTTTGAATTAAACTCATGTATCAGTTAGCATACAATGGAATACTGAACTCATGAATCATTTGCACCAAAACAAATTTTTCATGTAGTAAAACTACATTTTGTTACTGCATTGAATCAATCACTGGTACCATTCAATGTAACCAAAAAGTTGCACTAGTATCACTTGTATTTAGCCATTGTTTTCAAGCATTTCCAACTACAACTGAATACAGCCAAAAGAAAGAAGTATTGAGATAGATTAGGTAACTCAGTTCATATATAAGACTGAACCCTCTATGCAATTCACTGTAACATGGAATATGTCATTCAATTCATATTCGACACTATGAAGTTGAACATTTCATCCTATCATAACGCAATACATTAACGATGACAAATGAACTTTTAACATCTCGAATTTAACAATGACAAGTGAACTTTTAACGCCTCGAATCAATTCCAGATTAAGAGTTGATGAAAGATTGTATTAGTAAATAAAACTTAACAAATTTATTATTATTAACTTCAGATTAAATATTTTATATGATATGTAGTTTGGGCCAATAAAATTGATAGTTTATTTATCTCATTGTCTCAATCGTAATAATTGGTATGAAAGTATAACCTAATGCTAGTGGTGAGAGAGTCTATGTTAGAATTGGGTGACTCAAGATGAGGTAAAATCGCTACTAAATTATGCTTCATATGTTATCGATTTGCATGTGATAATATGTATTACTATCAACTTGAGTTTAAGTATTTTAGTTAGGATACTTATATGGGCCTATAAAATTAAAGGATTAGTTATCTCATTGGGCAAATTATAAACACCAAATTAAACAATTCATTATAACATTTCATCCGTTATTGAATACATCAAATTATACAAAAGTATCATCGACAAAATTTAGTATCATATCATTATAGCAATATATTTTCACCGTCAAAGTATATACTACTTTCGGCATCAGTAGATCGCAAGTAGTAACAAAATATACAAGTACATATGCTTAAGTCAAATAGGTAAGATTATCAATAAACATATCTTGATAATCATTACGTTTTTCTAAGTGGGATCATGTTATTATCTTCGAGCTTTGTTTGGTTATCAGAATAGATAAGAATCCTATTACATTGTTTGATTGGGCTTTACATAGAAGGAATTACTATTCCTATTCTACATCTATTCATAATGGGTGGGCAATAACCATTTCTTGTCTCAAGGCAAGAGATAGGTTACAAGTATTCCTTGTCCCGGTAATATTTTTCATTTTTGCCCATTGTAATTAATCTTAATTATATAATATATATTATATTATGCATACTTGTTATATTTTAAATTACACAATAAATTATTTAACTAATTAAAAGTTATATAACAAATATAATTTTTTAATTAATATTTTTTTCTAAAATTATAAAAATTCATATAATTATTATGTTATTATGGATTATAATAAAATGTAATATCATTTATTATTTGTGTGTCATTTTGTCTCTGTTTTTGTCATTTTAAAATAAATTATAATATCATCAAAAACAAGTGAAATATTATAATATTATTAGAATAAAATATAATGTGTGAATAATAAATTCTAAATTAGTACAAACATTTAATGTTATTAAAAATGATATTTTTGTCTTAATGAGCCCGAGGTGCGCGAGAAGTTCACTAGGGTGGCCAGCCTAGCGAGCAACTTGCAAGTTGTAGGCGGCTAATTTGATGTTGATTTATTTGGGTCGGATCGGGCCAACTGGTGCGTGTAGCGCACAAGATGACTAATACAAATCATTATTACGTTTTTTTATTAGTTGAATGAGCATTGAGTTATTTACTGTATTTATTTATGTGTTTGGCTTGGTGATGGTCGAGACGGCCACTCACTGAGTTCTTTCAAACTCACCATTCTTTTCTTGGCATTATTTTGCATAGTGTGATCATTGAGGTATGACGCAGCTGGTGGCGGTCTCGTGAAACTTGTTGGTATAGTCGAGTTGTGTCGAGTCATGTAGTTTAATTGAGCATGCGAACTTATATGGTGTTGATACTCGAGCTCGAACCTTGGATATGTAACTTATGCACTGGGTTTGATACTTTGATTGCTACTTTTCATAAATAAATATTTATGTTGTGTTAATTTGAGTTGTTATATTGCATGCTTGACATGATTGTATGGTCTAAGCTTCGGAGTGCTTGTTCATACTTTGATCGATCGCGTGACCCAATTTCGGAGCGTGACATAATTAGACTACTGCAGCGGCATTGTCCCTCTCCCTCCACTCCTTATGCACTTCAAGTTCAAATATATCATTTATAAAAAATTTATAATAATATATCATTTATATTATAATTTATTATTTATAAAATATCTTTTATATATAATATATTATAATATATCCTTATGCACTCCTGGAGCGGCATTATTATTTATTATAATATATCATTTATAAAAATTTAACAATAAAAAAAAATTTATAAAAATAATAACTAAATTCAGTTCAAGTTCAAATATGGAAGAAAAAAATTGATTTTTTTATTAGGGACATCTTTGCAGTTTCTTATCAACCCTTCGGGCCTGTATGGTTAGTGAAATCAAATTTATTTTCATGATTTCGATTTTACTGAAATCAAAACTCCTTACGAAAATGTGTTTGATTCAGCGTTTTCATGAAACTGAATCGAAATCAGAATGAAAATGAAACCAGATTTCTTAATAAAAATGAAAATGGCATAATGTTATTTTCTATTATTTCGAGATTGTCGGATTCGTTATCAAAATGCAGTGACAACTTTGTAATTATAAATATTTTTTTATAAATTTAATTAATTTAAAAAAAATCAAACTATATTTATTTTTTAAAAATAATAATAAAAAATATCATTTTTAACTCAAATTATTATCTTAAATTTACAAATTAATTAAACCAATTTATATCTAATTGACTCAAACCTAAATTTTAAAATAACTCAATTTTCTTTAAATTAATCTATTTATAATTAATCAAAACTAACTTTAGACCACTCGACTTTTTTTTGTTTTTGAATTTTTATAATAATTATTAATTAATTTTTATATCTAATTAAAAAAAAATCTTAAATTATCAATAACTTAATTAATTAAATCTTACATATATTTTATAATCATATTAGTAAATATTTAATTTTGTAAATTAATTAAACATTTAATTATTACTAAAAAGATTCAAAAAAAAATTAATATTACTTTTTATAGCCAAATAAATATTCACTGATTTTAACTAACTAAAATTGATGTTGTTTTTATTAATCAAACGTGTTTAAAAAAATTAAAAATTAAAATTAAATCAAAAAATAATTATCACTAACCAAATAGCACCTTATCCATCGTTTTCATCGAGTATAAAAATATACATTAGTACTAGGTGTAAGAATTTAGCATAGATGCAATGTATAAAAATTAATTAGCATTCGTTGTCCTTTGAATCCTTAATTCAGAAACCAAATTAAGATCGGTAACACAAGAACCAATGAAACAAGTTAATGAGAGCATAACCCTAACAGGGAAAAAGAACAGGAATCCTGATGGGATGTACACCAAATCCAATCAATTCAATCCATGGCATCTTCCCAAAAACCTACAGCTGATATATAGCAGACGTGCTCTCTCTTCCAGACTTCGCCCACAGTGGACATGCCAATCTATGCACTACAAAAGCTGCCCCTATTAATTGCCCTGTCTCCTTTCTCATTCCCCCTTCTGCTTCCTCTCAAGCTTTATCAATGGTTATAAATCAGGATTGTGCATCAATCCTTCCTCTTCCCTGCAGCAGTGACTGACAGAAACTTAGTACTAATCCACTCTGCAAACAAGCATTCTCTCTGTGACAGGAGAGAGCACAGCAGCTGTTATTTGGTGCCTTTCTTTTTTGCCCCATTTCACCGTGAAAAAGATTGTCCTTGGTTGTATTTATATTTTGCATTTCCAGTTGTGGATTCAACTTTTTAAGACTTAAAAGTGATTCGGTAAACTCAGAGGGAGACAATGACAAGTCCATGTAGCTTTTCGGTGTGTCCTTTTGTCTCTGCTGTACCTTCCACATTCTGAAAGAATTTCTATTTCTAGTTGGGTTCGATTCAAATTCAACAGCATGTGAAGTAACATTTGATTTGAATCAATTGCATTTGGCACTCGCACTTCATCTTAATTAGAGTATTTGATTTGATTTGAAATTAAAATGAATAGGGTAATGTTGGCTCAATTTTTGATATGAATTTGATTGAAGACTCTACAAATATGTAATTATCTTTATTTATATCCACACTTTAATAATTATCTTTACTAGTTCATAGAATTTCTAGGCAGGACTAACCCTTTTGACGTGCTCATCTAGATATAAAAAAAGGATAAGAGATTTTTTTATCATTGAATTTTAGCAAAATATGTGAAGATATTCTTTAAAAAAAATTGAGACTAATATATTCCCAAATCATTCAAATTAGTGCAAAAATATTTTTTTTTGGACGATAAAGTAACATGACAAATGATGTTAACGACAATCAATGAGAGCACAATACGTCATTAATGAACTAAAAAAAATTGGATAAGGGATTTTTTTGCTCCTGAACTTTAGCAAAATGTGCGAAAATATTCCTAAAATTTTTTTGAGCCCAATATGCTCCCAAACAATTAAAATTATTACGAAAATGTCTTTTTTGGAACGATAAAATGACGTGACAAATAATGTGACAAATGATGCCAATGGTAACCAATGAGAGCACAACACGTCATCAATGAGTTGTAAAAAAACTCCAAATCAACTCATATGTAGCATCCAAAGTCCAAACCCATCCTAAGTGGCACCCAAACTAGGATTTTAACCATGAAGTTAGAGCTCGTTTCTGGATGAATTTGACATGGACGTTGAGCTTGATGTTTTTGGTAATTGTTCTTAAAGGTGGCAATGGGCCATGCCTGGATCGGCTCAGGCCCGTTGACCTTCGGGTTGTGCCTGCCTAGCAAATAATCGGTAGGCACGACCCGACTGCATAAAGGGGAGGCCTAGCCCGGGCTTGAGCCCGCCCTTCGAGCTCGGGCTAGGCTCAGGGCGGCCAGAAATATTAAAAACAACAATTATGGTTGGCAGTGAGATTTAAACCACCAACTTTTACCTTTAATTGTGGTGAACTTACCGCTACACTATAACTCATTATCTATTTAAAAACATCTTTACCAAGTAAAGTAAGTGATGCAAAGATTGCCAGCCTAGCTGGCTAGTTGGCGCAGACCAGGCTAGGCCTGGGTGGTGCTGGCACAGGGCCGTGCCGAGCATGGCCCGCGTGCCCATGGGGGCAAGCCCAGCCTGCCACTGGGTGCGGCTAACTCTAATTCTCAGTGAACCTCGCTGCAAAGATTTACTTCAGTAGAAGCTCAGAAACGCAAGGAACTTGGCTTATGCTACTACTGCAACGACAAATTCACTTGGGGCCACGAGTGTAAATCACCTCAGCTGTTTATGCTAGATGACGACCCTCACTATTAGGAATGTGTTAATCAGCAACGGTCATTAGCAATGGCCGCTCACGCCGTTGCAATGACTAACAACGTTCTTACGATCGCTTGAGCCATTGCAGATGTGATATATTTGCAACGACGTCTTTACGATCGCTCGGGCCATTGCTAACAAGTGGATGGCGCGAACACGACGCGCAAAGGAAATAACTTATCATCAACGGCTTACTAAAGGCCGCATTGGTCATTGCTAATGATATTATCACATTAGCAACGACTTACTTACGGTTTTTGTATCGTTGAACTTTAGTTGATGGCGCACTCGCGGCGCGAAAATGAAATACTTATCAGCAACGACGTTACATAAGACGAGTGGCCGTTGCTGATGATATGTATTTATTATCAACGGCTCTGCAACGGATAAGTGAGCCGTTGTTGATGAGTTTATTTAACTCATGATCAAGCCCGACCCCTTTCTTCCCCGCTTCCTTCTTCCTTCTTTGTCGACGTCGTCGATGCCTGTTGTCGCCGATTCTTCGCCCACTAACGCCGCCCACCGCGCCCTTCGACGCTGAACTATTTCCACTATTAGAAACTTGATCTTCAGCAACGGCCGCTCAAGCCGTTGCTATTTGCAACGGCATTCTTACGGCCGCCCGAGCCGTTGCAGATATCTGTATCTGCAACGGCGTTCTAACGGAAAACCGAGCCGTTGCGGATTATTTTAATTATCAGCAACGGCTTTCTGACGGAAAGGCGAGCCGTTGCTGATTTTTTAATATTCAGCAACGGCTTACTAACGGATAAGTGAGCCGTTGCTGATGATAACTTATCAGCAACGGCGTTCTAACGGGCGAGTGAGCCGTTGCTGATAAGTTTATATAGGGCACGCTCTCGCGCCCGACCCTTCTTCCTCCCGCTGCTGCCGCCGCCGCTCCTGCCGATGCCTCTCGCCGCCGCCGCCGCTCCTGCCGACGCCTCTCGCCGCCGCTACCGCTGATGCCGGTATGTTGATCGGCCGGCCGGCTCTCACTATGTTTCGGCCGGAGAGGTTAAAATCCGACCAAAACCCTATTTCTAGGGTTTCGGCCGGCGGCGGTCGGCCGACCTTCTACAGTGGCCGGACAGTGTGTCCGGCCACTGTACGCCGGCGCCAGAGGGTGGACTCCGGCGCCGGAATTTATATATATATATATATATATTATTGTTTTGAAATTGTTAATTAATTATTTTATAAATGTTAATTAATTGTTTAGATTAATTGTTTAATTTGTTAGATTAATTATTAGGGTTTAGATTAATTTCGGACGCGTGCCGGAATCGTCCACTTCGGACGCGCGCCGAAATCGTCCAATTCGGACTCGCGCCGTAATCTTCCACTTCGGACGCCCGCCGAAATCGTCCAATTCGGACTCGCGCCGGAATCGTCCACTTCGGACTCGCGCCGGAATCGTCCACTTCGGACGCGCGCCGAAATCGTCCAATATGGACTCGAACTGTCTCGAAATCGTCCAATTTGTCACTCTGGTCGTGCTTTTGGTTCTCGTCCATCTCGACACTTAAGCGATGAAGAGTATCATTTGGCACACTTGTATGTATTACTCAATTGTCCAGAGATTGAACAATTCATTGAAATATTTGACATTGAGATGGTGCAAAAATACTCTATTCACAACGATCAAGAATTGGAGACATTACGGAATCGTGATTTCCCTTCTTGGATTCAGACTTACAGCAAAGATCACAGAGCTGAAATAGATGAAAAAATATTTGAGTTTGTTAGTGGACCGTCGCGACTTGTGTCGTGCTATAGCGGATATTTTGTTAACGGGTATAAATTTTACACGGTTGAATATTCATCTACAAAAAAGACGATGAATGCTGGGGTCTGCGTGAAAGGGACAACCTATGTTGAATGTGATATGGATTTCTATGGACTGGTGGAAGAAGTGATAGAGTTGCACTACTTCGGCTTGAAATCAGTGATCCTATTTAGATGTCATTGGTTCGATACAACAGAAAGGGGCATGAAAGTTCATCCAAAATACAAACTTGTTGAGGTTAATTACAAATCGAAATTGGCAGCAAATGAGCCTTTTATATTGGCATCACAAGCCGAACAAGTATATTACGCGAAGTATCCGGCTCGAAATAAAGATAGAGCAGATTGGCGTGTAGTCTGTAAGACAAAAGGTAGAGGAAAAATTGATCCGATAGTAGGAGAAAATGATCCTCCTGGTTTCTATCAAGAAGATGATCTTCCTGCTGTGGATCGTATTATTCCAATACTCGAGGATGCAGAGACAACGTCAATTCAATTAGAAGTTGAATATGCTGATGATGACGATCATGAAATTGAGGAAGCTGGAGATGAAGAAGATGAAGAAGAGGAAGAAGAGGAAGAAGAGGAAGAAGAAGAAGAATTCGAAGACTATTATTCAGATGATGAAGAATAATTGTAAAGTATATATTTTATTAAATATATCTCTACTATTTATCACTACTAGAAAAATGGGCATCAGCAACGGCTGATACCGTTGCTGAGCCGTTGCTGAAGAGAATCAGCAACGGCCGAGCCGTTGCAATAGAGCCGTGACAGAAAGTCGCGTTGCTGATGACTTAGCAACGGATCAGCAACGGCCGCTCGGGCCGTCGCTCAAAACATTATCAGCAACGGCCGCTCGGGCCGTTGCTAAAAATATTATCAGCAACGGTTTTACCACGGACCCGGAGCCGTTGCTGATAACATTAATAGCAACGGCCTCGAGTCCATAGCAACGCCGTTAGTAAAACCCGTCGCTAAGCCGTTGCTGTAAGTCATCAGCAACAGCTTTCGATACACTTTTAGCAACGGCTTTCCCACGGACGGCCGTGGGAAAGCCGTTGCTGATGACCTATACCTGCAAGCAGAAAAATTTCAAATTTATAATTTCCATTGATACATTGATACATTTATCTGATACATAACTCACACACCCATACCCTCATACACACATTCATTCACACATCACAAACACACCAAGATATACATCAAAACAATTATATTTATATTGATAATTATCCACGATAGTATAAAAACAATTCAAATGCAAAATTGAAGTATCAATATCCAAACAAAATAAGTTTAACAAGTTCAATATCTCAGTAACAAGTTCAATATCCAAACAAAAAATCTCACGATCACGATGGAGGATGGTCTGGATCATATGGCGGGGTCTGGAGTGCTTGAGTGTACACCGGCGTGGACTGACTCGAGGACGATGGATTAGATGATGCCGAAGAGATGCCTGCTGCGGGATGACCTGACATGTTGCGTAGCATAGCATGCATCTCCTCCATCATCTGACTCTGACGCGCGACCGTCTCCTCTAGAGTCCTTATTCTGCTACTATGATCATAACTGGATCTAGAGGTAGACGGCCGCTCACCAGCGACCGGAGGGGTCGGTGCCCCAAGTGGCCCTAGCACGGCTCGCGCATGACCACTATCTGCGAAGCCATATACGCGGCCATGGTCCCAGCCACCTGCGGCCTCGACCCACGATGCTGCGTCAAAGTCCTCGGGGGTACCCCCGCGCTGCACCACCCTCTGGCTGTACGTCTCCTACTCGAGTTTGATTTTTTGTTTAATATTTATCATAAAACTTAAATTATAAATATATAATGAATAATTTAAACAAATATATAATTACCACAATGTATGCAGCGCGGTTGTCGATGTACTCCCCCGTCCCATGTGCTCGACGGTGAGTCCGCTCAAACACCGCCATCGGGGAGGGTCGCTGGACAGTCCCGTCATCCGACACCGTCGTCTACATTTACAAAACAAATACATTAATTAGTACACATAATAACAAATAAAATATATAATTAAACGATAAACTTACCATACGGTTTGCGTGCACTGCAAATGCAACAGAGCCGCCGGTGTGACGCGCTGCTCCCCCCGACATGCGATTTCTAGCCGCATTCTGAGAAACCTCCTGCCATCGATCCGTCGACCATATCCCCACGAGCTGGTCCCATATATCCGGAGTAATCCAACTGGGGCCATATCCCCGAGTCTCCGCGATGTTAGTGGTCCCAGCTCGGGCCATCGCTCGGGACCGAGCCTGCCCCAGCTGCCCGTTGTACCTTGCCCGGGAAATAGACTCCCAGGCAGCGTAAATGAAGGACCTCTGGTCCTCGGCCCATGTATAGCGAGCCTGCAAAATAATAATATCAGTACCAATTCTTAATATATCATCATGCATGTAAAAAAAAAAAAATACGTGCCTCAAACTCGCGCCATAACATGTCGACGTGCTCGCTAGGCACGTGAGACCACGTAGGCCATGCCCCGTGCATGTATCGTCGAATAGTAGAAGAAATGCTCCTCGGCACTTCTTCTTGCTCGAACCTGCACAACAAAAATAAATTTTAATATTATATTATGATATAATGAATTTGTAATGATTCATAATTCATGATATATTACCGCTCCCCAATCACGCTGATCAATCTACGTGACTCTGTGGCTGGTGGAGGCTGCCACCTGTTCGGCCCGCGTGGCCGCCTGCGTCTGGATGTACTAGCCTCGGCAGTATCATCCTCATGAGGATCAGCAACAGGAGTAAGTGCTGGAGTCTCACCGATCGGAGACTCCGAAGCTCTCCTGCGTCGATAACCACGACCAGACATATCTGTCGAACAGACATATAATCAGATTATTGTATAAATAGTAGAGATATATTTAATAAAATATATATACTTTACAATTATTCCTCATCATCTGAATAATAGTCTTCGAATTCTTCTTCTTCTTCTTCTTCTTCCTCTTCTTCCTCTTCGTCATCTTCTTCATCTCCAGCTTCCTCAATTTCATGATCGTCATCATCAGCATATTCAACTTCTAATTGAATTGATGTTGTGTCTGCATCCTCGAGTATTGAAATAATACGATCCACAGCAGGAAGATCATCTTCTTGATAGAAACCAGGAGGATCATTTTCTCCTACTATCGGATCAATTTTTCCTCTACCTTTTGTCTTACAAACTACACGCCAATCTGCTCTATCTTTATTTCGAGCCGGATACTTCGCGTAATATACTTGTTCGGCTTGTGATGCCAATATAAATGGCTCATTTGCTGCCAATTTCGATTTGTAATTAACCTCAACAAGTTTGTATTTTTGATGAACTTTCATGCCCCTTTCTGTTGTATCGAACCAATGACATCTAAATAGGAACACTGATTTCAAGCCGAAGTAGTGCAACTCTATCACTTCTTCCACTAGTCCATAGAAATCCATATCACATTCAACATAGGTTGTCCCTTTCACGCAGACCCCAGCATTCATCGTCTTTTTTGTAGATGAATATTCAACCGTGTGAAATTTATACCCGTTAACAAAATATCCGCTATAGCACGACACAAGTCGCGACGGTCCACTAACAAACTCAAATATTTTTTCATCTATTTCAGCTCTGTGATCTTTGCTGTAAGTCTGAATCCAAGAAGGGAAATCACGATTCCGTAATGTCTCCAATTCTTGATCGTTGTGAATAGAGTATTTTTGCACCATCTCAATGTCAAATATTTCAATGAATTGTTCAATCTCTGGACAATTGAGTAATACATACAAGTGTGCCAAATGATACTCTTCATCGCTTAAGTGTCGAGATGGACGAGAACCAAAAGCACGACCAGAGTGACAAAATATATTTAAACGTCCATCTGAATGTCGAACACCCCCGTCGTCGTTACGTGGAAGACGATCAAATCTTGTCTGTACTGTGGATTCAAAGTAAAATGAGCAGAATGTTGAAATTTCTTGGATGATATACGATTCAGATATTGATCCTTCAACAGCTGCGGTGTTCTTTACTTTTTTCTTCAGACGATTCATGTATCTTTCAAATAAGTACATCCAACGATATTGAACGGGGCCACCAACTCGTGCCTCGTATGCCAAGTGTATCGGTAGATGCTCCATCGAGTCAAAAAATGCAGGAGGGAAAAACTGCTCCAGCTTGCATATGATTTCAACAATATTATTTTCAAGTGTTGACATATCTTCGACTCGAAGGACATTTGCACAGATGCTTCTAAAAAACATACTTAATTCAGTCAACGGACCCCAAATATTATCAGGTAGAAGATCTCGAAATGCGATCGGAAGTAATCTCTGCATGAATACATGACAATCATGGCTCTTCATCCCTGATATTTTGCAATCATCGACGTTCACACATCGAGATAAGTTTGAAGCATATCCATCGGGTAATCTGAGTTCTTTTACCCATTGACAAACATCTTTGATCTGTTGTTTATTTAACACATATAGGGCCTTCGGTTTCAGATATCGTCCATTGACCTCTTGTAACTCCAACTCTGGTCTTTTACAAAGTATTTTCAGATCATGTCGAGCTTTGACATTATCTTTAGTTTTTCCAGAAATATCCATCACAGTGTTGAAAATATTATCAAACACATTTTTTTCAATGTGCATGACATCTAAATTATGTCGAATCAATAATGAACTCCAATAGGGCAATTCCCAAAAGATACTTTTTTTCACCCAGTTGTGTGTTTGGCCAAAACCTGACACTCTTTCATTGCGACCGAATACAATATCTGGAAGTGCTGAAACACGTGCTAACATTTGTTCACCAGACAACATCGGTGGTGGCCCATCTCTTTCGACTCTGCCCTTAGTAAATTTATTACGATTCCTTCGATACTGGTGATGAACCGGTAGGAATCGACGATGATAATCAAAGAATGAGATTTTTCGTCCGTTCTGAAGACTGGTTGATTTAGAGTGTTCCATACAATACGGGCAAGAGAGTCGGCCGTGAGTGCTCCAACCCGACAACATGCCGTACGCCGAGAAATCATTGATTGTCCACAAGACCGCGGCCTTTAAATTAAAGTTTTGCTTCCGATGACAATCATAAGTGACAGCTCCCTCAGTCCACAATGTTTTCAATTCATCTATCAAGGGTCTGAGAAATATGTCAATTTCTTTTTGCGGACCCTTAGGACCCGGAATTATCATCGAAAGATAAATAAATTCATCTTTCATGCACATTGACGGTGGCAAATTATAAACTGTCAGCAGCACTGGCCAAACTGAATAAGGAGTTGCAGAATGTCCAAACGGATTAAAACCATCTGTGCACAATCCCAATCTGATATTTCTAGTATCCATAGCAAATGAAGAATAACATGTATCCAAATGTTTCCATGCTTCACTGTCAGATGGATGAGTCATTACTGTATCATCACGACTTCTTGCATGCCAACTCATGTAGGGGGCTGTCTTTTCCGACATGAATAATCTTTGAAGCCTCGGTGTTAGTGGAAAATACCGAAGCACCTTAAACGGGATATTTTTCTGTCGGACCGATTTCTTCTCCTTGTAACGAGGGTGTTGACATACAGGGCATTTATCCAACTGCACATTTTCTTTATAATATAAAATGCAGTTATTTTGGCACACGTGTATTTTTTCGTACCCAAGCCCCAATTTTCTCATTAGCTTTTTAGTCTTATAAAAAGTAGGCTCAAACTTGTTATCAGTAGGCAGCATTCCATTAATCAATCCAGCAATCCGATCATACGCAACTCCGCTGATATTACAATCGGCCTTGATGTTTAAGAGCTGTGTCATTGCTGAAAACCTAGTGTATTTAGGACAATTCTCATACAAAGGTTCATCGGCAGCTTTCAACATCTCGTAAAATTCTGCAGCTTCTTTATTCGGTAATTCAATCTCTACCGCAGCCCCTACTTCTGTGATATCAACCGCTGTAGTATCTGGTGGGACTGATGTCTGAAGAACTGGCCGATCAACATTATCATTCAGGTGGAATTGACACCCAAGACTATCAAGTATCATAGTTCTATAGGGATTACATTGACTGGATGAAGAAGCACCAGAAGAGGAAGATTCACCATATGTCTGAACGACAGGATTGCTCGACGTCCCGACTTCGCGTGACTCCCCGTGACAAGTCCATAGAAAATATCTTGGTGTAAATCCTTTGGTATATAGATGCAGAGTGACAGTCTCCCGATCCAAAAATCGTCCATTCGAACAAATGCGGCACGGACATCGGATTTGATCACCCATGCTAACGAAATTCCGATTCGAATAGGCGAAATTTAGGAAGTACGTTACGCCTAATCGAAACTCATTCGTTAAAGCTCCACGATCAAAACGTCGGTACATCCAACTTCGATCAGCCGACATGATTCTGTCAATCAATGACAATTTCTTTGGTTAATGTCTTTAGGTGAGATTGTCCTATTCCATTCGGGATTTATGTTATTCGTACTGCACTTACGTTTTTATTTTAACTGTTAACTAATTATTCTAAATTTCGACAGCATCTCCCTACAGTTCTCCGAATACGCATATCATCTGGGCGCGTATCGGAGAACAAGAGAGATGTTGCCGAATTTTAGAATAATTAGTTAACAGTTAAAATAAAAACGTAAGTGCAGTACAAATAACTATATTCCCAAATTGTCCAATCAGGGACAATTCAAGAATTGTACGTCGTATAAAAGATCATATACTTCTTTTATACGAACATACAATCCCCGAACGGATCTAAGGTTTTGCTAAATCATATCCGATTCGTCGATGCGTACGTGAAACATATCAACTCGTCGGATGGATGATTATTTTCTAAATGTTTCGAGACAGTTCGAGTCCATATTGGACGATTTCGGCGCGCGTCCGAAGTGGACGATTCCGGCGCGAGTCCGAAGTGGACGATTCCGGCGCGAGTCTGAATTGGACGATTCCGGCGCGCGTCCGAAGTGGACGATTCCGGCGCGAGTCCGAATTGGACGATTCCGGCGCGCGTCCGAAGTGGACGATTCCGGCGCGAGTCCGAATTGGACGATTCCGGCGCGAGTCCGAATTGGACGATTCCGGCGCGCGTCCGAAGTGGACGATTCCGGCGCGCGTCCGAAGTGGACGATTCCGGCGCGCGTCCGAAATTAATCTAAACCCTAATAATTAATCTAACAAATTAAACAATTAATCTAAACAATTAATTAACATTTATAAATTAATTAATTAACAATTTCAAAACAATAATATATATATATTCCAGCGCCGGAGTCCACCCTCCGGCGCCGGTGTACAGTGGCCGGACACACTGTCCGGCCACTGTAGAAGGTCCGGCGCCGGCCATAGGCCGACCGTCGCCGGCCGAAACCCTAGAAATAGGGTTTCGGTCGGATTTTAACATCTCCGACCGATCAACATACCGGCAGCAGCGGCGCGGCGGCGAGAGGCGTCGGCGAGAGGCGTCGGCGTCGGCAGCAATGGCAGCAGCGGCGAAGGTCGGCAGGAGCGGCGGCGGCAGAAGCGGGAGGAAGAAGGGTCGGGCGCGAGACCGTGCCCTATATAAACTTATCAGCAACGGCTCACTCGCCCGTTAGAAAGCCGTTGCTGATAAGTTATCATCAGCAACGGCTCACTTATCCGTTAGTAAGCCGTCGCTGAAGATTAAATAATCAGCAACGGCTCACCTTTCCGTCAGAAAGCCGTTGCTGATAATTAAAATAATCCGCAACGGCTCGGTTGTCCGTTAGAAAGCCGTTGCAGATACATATATCTGCAACGGCTCGAGCGGCCGTAAGAACGCCGTTGCAAATAGCAACGGCTTGATCGGCCGTTGCTGATAGCCGTTGCTGAAGACCAAGTTTGTAGTAGTGTATACAATAATCTGATTATATGTCTGTTCGACAGATATGTCTGGTCGTGGTTATCGACGCAGGAGAGTTTCGGAGTCTCCGATCGGTGAGACTCCAGCACTTACTCATGCTGCTGATCCTCATGTTGCTGATCCTCATGAGGATGATACTGCCGAGGCTAGTACATCCAGACGTAGGCGGCCACGCGGGCCGAACAGGTGGCAGCCTCCACCAGCCACAGAGTCACGTAGATTGATTAGCGTGATTGGGGAGCGGTACGTAATATATCATGAATTATGAATCATTACAAATTCATTATATCATAATATAATATTAAAATTTATTTTTGTTGTGCAGGTTCGAGCAAGAAGAAGTGCCGAGGAGCATTTCTTCTACTATTCGACGATACATGCACGGGGCATGGCCTACGTGGTCTCACGTGCCTAGCGAGCACGTCGACATGTTATGGCGCGAGTTTGAGGCACGTATTATTATTATTTTTTACATGCATGATGATATATTAATATTGGTACTGATATTATTATTTTGCAAGCTCGCTATACATGGGCCGAGGACCAGAGGCCCTTCATTTACGCTGCCTGGGAGGCTATTTCCCGAGCAAGGTACAACGGGCAGCTGGGGCAGGCTCGGTCCCAAGCGATGGCCCGAGCTGGGACCACTAACATCGCGGAGACTCGGGGATACAGCCCCGGTTGGATTACTCCGGATATATGGGACCAGCTCGTGGGGATATGGTCGACGGATCGATGGCAGGAGGTTTCTCGGAATGCGGCTAGAAATCGCATGTCGGGGGGAGCAGCGCGTCACACCGGCGGCTCTGTTGCATTTGCAGTGCACGCAAACCGTATGGTAAGTATATCTTTTAATTATATATTTTATTTGTTATTATGTGTACTAATTAATGTATTTGTTTTGTAAATGTAGACGACGGTGTCGGATGACGGGAGTGTCCAGCGACCCTCCCCGATGGCAGTGTTTGAGCGGACTCACCGTCGAGCACATGGGACTGGGGAGTACATCCACAACCGCGCTGCATACATTATGGTAATTATATATTTGTTTAAATTATTCATTATATATTTATAATTTAAGTTTTATGATAAATATTAAACAAAAAATCAAACTCGAGTAGGAGACCTACAGCCAGACGATGGTGCAGCGTGGGGGTACCCCCGAGGACTTTGACGCAGCATCGTGGGTCGAGGCCGCAGGTGGCTGGGACCATGGCCGCGTATATGGCTTCGCAGATAGTGGTCATGCGCGAGCCGTACTAGGGCCACTTGGGGCACCCACCCCTCCGGTCGCTGGTGAGCGGCCGTCCACCTCCAGATCCAGTTATGATCATAGTAATAGGATAAGGACACTAGAGGAGACGGTCGCGCGTCAGACTGAGTTGATGGAGCGCCAGAGTCAGACGATGGCGAATATAGAAGCTATGCTACGCAACTTGTCAGGTCATCCCGAAGCAGGCATCTCTTCGGCATCATCTAATCCATCGTCCTCGAGTCAGTCCACGCCGGTGTACACTCAAGCGCTCCAGACCCCGCCATATAATCCAGACCATCCTCCATCGTGATCGTGAGATTTTTTGTTTGGATATTGAACTTGTTTAACTTATTTTGTTTGGATATTGATACTTCAATTTTGCATTTGAATTGTTTTTATACTATCGTGGATAATTATCAATATAAATATAATTGTTTTGATGTATATTTTGGTGTGTTTGTGATGTGTGAATGAATGTCTATGAGGTGTTTGTGATGTGTGAATGAATGTGTGTATGAGGGTATGGGTGTGTGAGTTATGTATCAGATAAATGTATCAATGTATCAATGGAAATTTGAAATTTTCAAATTTTCTGGTTGCAGGTATATGTCATCAGCAACGTCTTTCCCACGGGCGTCCGTGGGAAAGCCGTTGCTAAAAGTGAATCGAAAGTCGTTGCTGATGACCTACAGCAACGGCTTAGCGACGGGCTTTTACTAACGGCTTTGCTACGGACTCAGCGGCCGTTGCTATTAATGTTATCAGCAACGGCTCCGGGTCTGTGGCAAAACCGTTGCTGATAATATTTTTAGCGACGGCCCGAGCGGCCGTTGCTGATAATGTTTTGAGCGACGGCCCGAGCGGCTGTTGCTGATCCGTTGCTAAGTCATCAGCAACGCGACTTTCTGTCACGGCTCTATTGCAACGGCTCGGCCGTTGCTGATGCTCTTCGGCAACGGCGCAGCAACGGCATCAGCCGTTACTGATGACCATTTTTCTAGTAGTGTTCCAGGTATTAGCTCCCCCCTTCTATTCTCCTATACTAGGGCCGACCGAAACCCTAAACATTAGGCCCTATTTGGTTAGCGAAACTAAGTCTGTTTTCATGATTTCAGTTTCACTAAAACCAAAATTGCTTACGAAAATATGTTTGGTTCAGTGTTTTCATAAAACTGAATCCAAACCAGAATGAAAACCCGAAACTAATTTTCTTGATAAAAATTAAAATACCATAATGTTATTTTCTGTTGTTTCGAGACTACCGATTTTGTTATCAAAATGGAGTGACAACTTTATAATTATAAATATATTTTTATAAAATTAATTAATTTAAAAATAAATCAAACTATATCTAATTTTTAAAAATAAAATAAAAATCATCATTTTCGACTCAAACTATTATCTTACGTTTATAAATTAATTAAACTAATTTATAAATAATTGACTCAAATCCAAATTTTAAAATAACTATTAATTAATTTTATATCTAAATGAATAAAAAAATCTTAAATTACTAATAACTTAATTAATTAAATCATACAAATATTTTATAATCATATTAGCAAACATTTAATTTTGTAAACTAACTAAATATTTAATTACTACTAAAAATATTCAAGAAAAATTAATATTATTTTTATAACCAAATAAATATTCACTAATTTCAACTAATAAAACTAATGTTGTTTTCATTAACCAAACACGTTTTCAAAAATCTGAAAACTAGAAACCAAAACTAAGTTTTCGAAAAAAAGTTTTCAGTTTCACTAAAACCAAATCAAAAAATAGTTTCGCTAACCAAACAACACCTTAGGGTTTCGACCAGACTCTGGAATGTTGGTTAGGGTTTTATTAAACCCTAATTAAAAGTTTATTAGGGTTTAATTAAACCCTAATAAAATTTGGTTAGGATTTAATAATCTATGTTAATTGTTTATTGTTTAGATAAATTTTTCATATTTTAAATTAATTTTTCATGTTTTAGATTAATTTTTCATATTTAATGTTTAATGTTTAGATTAATTTTCATGTTTAGATTAATGTTTAAATTAATGTTTAGATTAATGTTCAGATTAATGTTTAGATTAATGATTTAGATTATAATGTTTAATGTTTTTTTAATGTTAATTAAATCTAGATTTAGTTTTAGGTTATATCTGTTAATTAATTTTAGTTTAGATTAATTTTAATGTTAATCTTTAGATTTAGATTAATTAGAATCGTCCACTTTGGACATGCGCTAGAATTGTCCACTTTGGACTCGTGCCGGAATCGTCCACTGTGGACTCGAACCGACATCGAAACATTTAGACAATAATCATCCATCCTATGAGTTGATACGTTTCACGTACGCATCGATAAGTCGAATATAATTTAGCAAAACCTTAGATCTGTTCGGGGGTTGTATGTTCGTGTAAAAGAAGTCGATCTTTTATACGACGTACAATCCTTGAATTATCCCTAATTGGATAATTTGGGAACATATAATTTGTATTGTACTTAGTTTTTTTGTTTTAACCGTTAACTCATTCTTAAATTTTGGCTATTGTACCTCTCTTGTTCTCCGATACGCGCCCAGATGATATGCGTATTCGGAGAACTCTAGGGAGATGCTGTCGAAATTTAGAATAAAGTTAACGGTTAAAAGAAAATACTTAGTGCAATATAAATAATATGAATCCCGAAAGGAATAGGACCATCTCCCGAATCATGTGGGGCGATCGAAGTTGGATGTACCGACGTCTTGATCGTGGAACTTTGACGAATGAGTTTCGATTAAGCATAACTTACTTCCTAAATTTTACCTATTCGAATCAAAAATTCGTTAGCGCCGATGATAAAATCTGATGCCCGTGCCGCATTTGCTTGAATGCACGATTTTGGATCGCGAAACTATCACTCTGCATCTGTATAGCAAAGGATTTGCACCAAGATATTTTATATGGACTTGTCACGGGGAGTCACGTGAAGTCGAAACGTCGAGCAATCATGTCGTTCAGACACATGGTGAATCTTCCTCTGCTGGTGTTTCTTCATCCAGTCCATCTAATCCATATAGAACTATGATACTTGATAGTCTTGGGGGTCAATTTCAGCTAAATGATAATGTCGATCGGCTAGTTACTGAGACGTAAGTGCCACCAGATACTACGGGTGTTGATGTCATAGAATTGCCACAAGAAGTAGAACCTGCGGTAGAGATTGAATTGCATAATAAAGAAGCCGCAGAATTTTACTAGATGATGAAAGCTACAGATGAACCTTTGTATGAGAATTGTCATAAATACATTAGGTTTTCGGCAATGACGCAACTCCTAAACATCAAGGCCGATTGTAATATCAGCGGGGTTGCATTTGATCGGATTACGAGATTGATTAATGGAATGTTGCATACTGATAATAAGTTTGAGCCAACTTTTTATAAGACTAAAAAGTTGATGAGAAAATTAGGGCTTGGATATGAAAAAATACACGCGTGCCAAAATAACTGCATTTTATATTATAAAAAAATGCGCAGTTGGATAAATGCCCTGTATGCGAACATCCTCGTTACAAGGAGAAGAAATCGGACCGATAGAAAAATATTTCGTTTAAGGTGCTTCGGTATTTTCCACTGACATCGAGGTTTCAAAGATTATTCATGTCGAAAAAGATGCCCCCCCACATGAGTTGGCATGCAAGAAGTCGTGATGATACAGTAATGACTCATCCATCCGACAATGAAGCATGGAAACATTTGGATACATGTTATCCTTCATTTGCTAGGGAAACTAGAAATATCAGATTGAGATTGTGCACGAATGGTTTTAATCTATTTGGTTATTCTACAACCCTTATTCAGTTTGGCCAGTGCTGCTAACAGTTTATAATTTGATGTCATCAATGTGTATGAAAGATGAATTTATTTATCTTTCGATGATTATTCCGGGTCCTAAGGGTCCACGAAAAGAAATTGACGTATTTCTCAGATTCCTAATAGATGAATTGAAAATATTTTAGACTGAGGGAGCTGTCACTTATGATTGTCAACGAAAGCAAAACTTCAATTTGAAGGTCGCGGTCTTGTGGACAATCAATGATTTTCCGGCCTAAGGCATGTTGTCTAGTTGGAGCACTCACGACCGACTCTCTTGTTTGTATTGTGTGGAACACTCTAAATCATTCAGCTTTTAGAATGGACGAAAAATCACATTCTTTGATTGCTATCGTCGATTCCTATCGGCTAACCATCAATATCAAATGAATCGTAATAAATTTACTAAGGGCAAAGTCGAAAGAGATGAGCCACCACCGATGTTGTCTGGTGAACAAATGTTAGCACGTGTTTCAGCACTTCCAGATATAGTGTTCGGTCGAAATAAAAGAGTGTCGAGCTTTGGTTAAACACATAACTCGGTGAAAAAAGTATCTTTTGGGAATTGTCGTATTGGAGTTCATTACTGATTCGACATAATTTGGACATTATGCACATTGAGAAAAATGTGTTTGATAATATTTTTAACACCTTGATGGATGTTCCCGGGAAAACTAAAGATAATGTCAAGGCCCGACATGATCTGAAAATACTTTGTAAGAGACCGGAGTGGGAGTTACAAGAGGTCAACAGAAGATATCTGAAGCGGAAGGCCCCGTATGTGTTAAATAAATAACAAATGAAAGATATTTGTCAATAGATCATAGAACTTAGATTACCCGATGGATATGCCTCAAACTTATCTCGATGTGTGAACGTCGATGATTACAAAATATCAGGGATGAAGAGCCACGATTGTCATGTATTCATGCAGAGATTGCTTCCGAACGAATTCCGGGATCTTCTACCAGATAATATTTGGGGTCCGTTGACTGAATTAAGTATATTTTTTAGAAACATTTGTGCAAATATCCTTCAAGTAATATTGTTAAAATTGTATGCAAGATTGAGTAGTTTTTCCCCCTGCCTTTTTTGACTCGGTGGAAGGCAAACCAATACTCTAGCAGTGAAGTGTAACAAACCTTAGCCTACCGTGCCCTAAGGCAACAAATTATACTCAAGGGTTAGAAGGATAATTGGGATTGGCCCATCCGAGCTTATCCTAAAGAAACTCGGGAGCAATCAGGATTTTCCCGTCCAAACTTGCTCACGAGACGCGTAGAAATAATCGGGATTCGCCCATCTGAACTTATCCCTTAAAGATATCACAGGAATAATTGAGATTTGCCCGTCCAAACTTATTTCTTAAAAGAAACTCGGGAACAATCGAGATTTGCCCATCCGAACTTGTTCCAAAGAAATAACGTAGGAATAATCGAGATTCGTCGATCCGAACTTATTCCTTTAAACACAGGTTGGAAATTAACTATCCAACCTTCTGAGCCAAGCGCGCTATCCGGCTCCTAGCCGAACCTCTCCGCCATTCCTAAAGATATGACGTAATATGACCTAAGTCAACTGTCTCTTACGGTGTCTTAGGGATGTCTTTATTGGGAACGCTACAACACCCAATATCCGATTCCAACTCCTAGACCCACAACATCATAAACCCATGAGGTTTTTATTTCATACACAAAATTTAATTTGTTGGTTCTTAACCGATTATGCTACCCCTTGAATTTTAATTATGCAATTAAAATTTTCATTTGCCAAAATTAGGGTTTTATTTTTTAGTTTACTGTTGAGCCCAAAATTGGTGCATTCAAGTCGAATCTGACTTCCAAAATGTGTCCTATAGATCCAGACTATATTTTCTGGTCAAAATGATAGGTTACACAGCTATGTTCAGTAAACTATACGCATCACAACAGAGATTACAAAATCAGCCCTGAATTAATAATTTCAGCATGAAATTCCAGCAAAATTGAGTTCTCAACATATCAAGATAATTAATCCAAAAATTACAGTAATTAAAATCATTAATTACCACTACAACAGATTTATTCATCAAGATAAATCATACTAGGATTAATTCATAATTCTTAATCAATACTTAGCATGCATCCACATCATCATTAAACCAAGACTTAAGATTCAACATCAAGAACCCTTCAAGAACATACATGGCAACAAGAGTTAAGACTTTTCACATACGAAACATAGATTCATACGCTAAAATTAAAGATTTAGATAGGGATCATGCGTAGCACCATAGGAACATAATCAAGATTAGGAATTTAAAAGTTTAGACCTCAAGAACAACAAAAATTCCTCTTAGGTATTTCATCGAATACCTTGAGGGCAACCCAATTCTTCCTTGGCCGAGCACCCCTAGGGTAACCCTAGGGCTGCTGAGCCCCATAGGAGGGGGTTTTTGGGCCTCCTATTCCATGGCAACAAGAAAAGCGGCAAGAACTCAAGATTCAACGAAAAAGCCAACAAGAACACTTTGATTTCAAGAACGGCTTAAGAACACGAAAGAAAACTCGAGAAAAGGAGGGGTAAAACCACTCACCCAATTAAAAAGAAAGTTTAGATGAAAATTCTCCAATCCGGCCTCAAAGGGTGGTGGCTCTGCTCAAACAAGGGGAAAGGGGCGGCGGCTCCAAGCTTCAAGAGGGGGAGGGCGGCTCGGCTACACCAAGCCGGCGGCTCGGCTACACCAAGCCGGCGGCTCCAAGCTTCAATAGGGAAGGATGAGAGGGGAAGAGAGAGGGAGCCCAGTGGCTGGCTATTTGAGGGTGGTGGCTCCAAGGGAGGGGAAAGGAGAGAGGGGCGGCTCGGCTTGGTTGGGCGACTCCTCTCTTCAATTCGGTTGGTGCGGCTCCAACAGGGAGCTGCCTAGCCCTAGGGGGGATTTTATAATCCCCTCATATTTCCTCCTATCCACACCCTAAAACCCGCTCTCACACCATCCTAATCCGCAATCCTCTAACCCAAACTAACCCCATGCTAAATACAAGCATCAATCACGTGTACGTTCATATGCAACATAATTTAATAATCAAGTACGCGCAACAACATAATTAAATAAATTTATCTAATCAAGAAAAGAAACAACATAATTCAAATTCCTACTTACCCGAGCTCGCAAGCTCGCACCGGACCATGAGTTGACTCGGCTCGACCTCGAACTAGCCCGCTAGACTAACAATCACAAACAACGATAGAAATAAATATTAATATCTAGGATATCACAATCCTCCATCCTTAAAGAAAATTCGTCCTTGAATTTTGGAAAAAGAAGCTTAAGGACTCACCAGATCATCAAACAATGAATGATATCGCTTCCTCATATCCTGCTCCACCTCCTAGGTGGCCTCCTACCCGGAATGGTGCTCCCACCTGACCTTAACCAAGGGAATCTCCTTGGACCTTAATTTCCTGATCTGACGGTCTAGCACCTCAACTGATCGCTCCTCATAGGAGACTGCTGAATCCACCTCCACTGCGGTAGGCTCAATCACATGGGACTCATCCCAAATATACTTCTTCAACATGGATACATGGAACACCGGATGCACCCGGTCCATACTGGGGGGTAAGGCCAACTCATATGCCACAGCTCGCCTGCGCTTGAGAATAGGGAATGACCCGATGAATCTAGGACTTAGCTTCCCTCTCTTGCCAAACCTCACCACCCCTTTCATAGGGGATACCTTGAGGAACACCATGTCTCCCTCGGCAAACTCTACCTCCTTGGCCTTTCCATCCGCATACATCTTCTGGCGACTCTGAGCTGTCAACAACCTCTCCCTGATTAGCTTCATCTTTTCTACTGCCTCCTCAACCAGGTCAGGTCCCATCATAAGGGAATCCCCTGCCTCAAACCAACCTACAGGCGACCTACATCGTCGCCCATACAATGCCTCAAAAGGGGCCTCCCGATGCTGCTATGATAGCTGTTATTGTAGGCAAACTCAATCAGGGGCAAATGTCTCTCCCAACTATCCTCCAAATCCAGCATACATGCTCTGAACATATATATATCCTCCAACATCTGAATGGTTCGCTTCGACTGACCATCAGTCTGAGGGTGAAATACAGTGCTGAACCAAATCTGAGTGCCCAATGCCTCCTGGAAAGACTACTAGAATCGAGCTGTGAACTGAGCATCCCGATCTGAGATGATAAAAATAGGAACACAATGATATGCACCGATCCGATCTAAAAATAACCTCGCATACTGCTCAGCTGAAAAGGTCATCCTGACTGGTATGAAATATGACGTCTTGGGTAGATGATGCACCACTACCCAGATAGAATTATTGCCCTTCCCAAACTTTAGCAACTCTGTCACAAAATTCATGGTTATCTTCTCCTATTTCCACTCTGGTACTTCTAGGTTCTGGAGCAACCCTGCCGGCTTTAAATGCTCAGCCTTAACCTGCTGACACACCAGGCATTTAGACACAAACTCGGCTACCTCTCTTTCCATGCCTTTCCACCAGTAATTCTACCTTACATCACGGTACATTTTTGTGGCTCCCGGATGCATGGTGTATGTGGACCGATGAGCCATCTCTAGCACCTGCCTGCGAACCTCAGTCATATCTGGCACCACTATCCTGTTCTTAAACCTCAGAACACCCTCCGAGTCAATACCAAAACCAATATCGGCATCGCCTCTTCTGGCCAGATCCTTAGTGAGTGCACAAAAATCATCCTCTTCATGCGCTGCCTGCAGTATGTCTACCAACGTGGACTGCACCATCAAGTGAGCCACCAGTGCACCAGAAGCTGATACTGACAAGACTGCCTGCCCCGCTATCTAAACACATGGCCAAATCTTGAGCCAATGGCCTCCTCCCGACTGCCAAATGCGCTAGACTGCCCATAGACTTCCTGCTCAAAGCATTTGCCACCACATTAGCCTTCCTCAGATGGTACATGATCGTGCAGTAATAGTTCTTCAAGAGTTCAAGCCATCTTCTATGCCTCAGGTTCAACTCTTTCAGAGTGATCAAATACTAGAGGCTCTTATGATCAGTGTATATCTCACAAGCCTCGCCATAAAGGTAGTGACGCCACAACTTCAATGCGAACACCACTGCTACTAGCTCAAGATCATGAGTCGGGTAATTCTTCTCGTAGACCTTCAACTGTCGGGAGGCATAAGCTATCACCCTGCCATTCTGCATCAACACACAATCCAAGCCGACTCGAGAGGCATCACAATAAACAACAAACCCTCCCGAGACCCGAGGGTACAACTAGAACTGGTGTCGACGTCAATTGGTCCTTGAGCTTCTGAAAGCTCTCCTCCGCACTTACTATCCCAATCGAAGTTGACCTTCTTCTGAGTCAAGCGGGTCAATGGCACTGCAATCCTGGAGAAATTCTCCACAAATTTTCTGTAACAACCTGTCAACCCCAGGAAACTGCGAATCTTAGTGACATTAGTCGGCCTTTTCCAATTCTGAAATGCTTCTATCTTCGCGGGGTCCACCTTTATCCCTTCCCTGGACACCACATGGCCAAGGAACCCTACACTCTCCAGCCAAAACTTGCACTTGGAGAATTTGGCATATAATTTGTGCTCATTGGGAGTCTCCAGCACTACCCTCAAGTGATCAGCATGCTCCTCCCTGCTCCTGGAATATATCAAGATGTCATCAATAAACACTATCACAAATTTATCCAAGTATTCCCTGAACACTATGTTCATCAGGTCCATAAATGTTGCAGGTGCATTAGTCAGCCTGAAGAACATTACCAGGAACTCAAAGTGCTCATACCTCGATCTAAAAACAGTCTTAGGGATGTCACTATCCCGGATTCTCAACTGATGGTACCCTGACCGCAGGTCAATCTTAGAAAACCACTGGACCCCCTGAAGCTGATCAAATAAATCATCAATTCCGGGCAGCGGGTACCGATTCTTCACCGTTACCTTATTAAGCTATCGGTAATCAATGCACATCCGCATGAACCCATCTTTCTTTTTCACAAAGATCACTGTAGCACCCCAAGGTGAAACACTCGGGCGACTGAAGTCCAACTCAAGCAGCTCCTGCAACTGGGACTTCAACTCTCTCAACTCAGTTAGTTCCATCTGATACGATGGAATGAAGATCAACTTCACCCTAGGTTGCAAATCAATACATAATTCGATCTCCCTTTCTGGGGGCAAACCTAGCAACTCCTGTGGAAACACATCAGAGAACCCGCATACCACTAGCGTTCCCTCAATGCCCCTAGCCATAGCTTCGCTCCTCTCTGCCACAGACATGAAGGCCAAGAAGGATTGGCAACTGCCTAAAAGTAGCTTTCGGGCCTTGAGAGATGAAATAGCTACTAACGAATCTCCCCGTCCCTCACCCTGGAAGGTAAACTACGACAATCCGAGCTTACTGAAGGTCATAATCTTAGCCCTGTAGTCCACTGAGGCGAAATGGTTCGCCAACCAGTCCATGCCCAAAATCACTTCAAGCTCTAGCATCGGTAAGAGTGTCAATTCGGCCATCAGCACGTGCCCACAAATGACCACCTCACAGTCCCGAAAGACTATCTTTGCCAGCACAGAATTGCCCGTAGGCGTAGACACCACAAGAGGCAAATCAAGTGTAGAGGGTTTCCCTGACAACTTAGCAGCAAATAATGCAGATAAAAAAGAATGCGTAGCACCTGGATCAAACAAAACATAAGCAATAGCAGAACCAACAACAAGGTTACCTAACACTACTGTCCTGGACGCCTCAGCGCCCTCTTGGTTTAAAGCAAACACCCGAGCAGCGGGCCTCTCTGAACCACCAACTTGCTGGCCTCCTCCCTGATTCTGACCCCTCTAAGCCACAGAACCTACTGACATTGGTGTCTTTCCTCTAGTCTAATCAGGCTGCTGGCTGCCATTGCCAGGATAATCCTTTCTGTAGTGCCCAGTCTGCCCATAGCTAAACCATACCTCTAAACGTCCCGAGCAAGCTCCCCGGTGCTTCTTGTGACATCGGTTATATGGCTGCAGCCCAGGCCTCCGCTGTGAGCCTCCTGATGATGCCCCTGGCCCTGAGCCCATGTGGCCTCTAGAACTGTTATGACCTCCGCCATGCTGTGGATCCACTGTCTTGTGAGTACCATCAGAGTGAGCTGGCTGACCTCTCGAGTGATAGGGCCGAAACTTTTTCTTTTGGGGTCCATCATGTCTTCCTGTCAGTACCAATGCCTCCTTCCGGAGTGCCTCATCTACAACTCGAGCAAAAGAAGTGTCCTCCGTGTAATAGATAAGCCTAGCGATCTGCGGTCTCAGCCTCTCGACAAACCTCTTGACCCTAGTGATCGCTGTGGCTATTAAGGTAGAATGGTACTTCGAGAGTCGGGTGAACTCCATCTCATAGTCCATTACTGACATACTGTTGGTCTAACGCAATAGCTTGAATTATTTTGCCCGCTTGTCCCGAACACTCAACGGTAGGTACTTCTCCACCATAGCAGCTCTGAACTCCTCCCAGGTAGGGATGTTCATAGGTCGGGTCGGGTTTACGGAAAAAATCGATCCGACCCAACCAAGTGTAATCGAGTCGGGTCGAGTTGAAATTTTTTCACCTCTCAAACCCGACCCGACCCAACCCGACCTAGTTTGGGTCAGTCGGGTTTATCCGTTTAGGTAAAAAATGAGTTTTTGACAATATTTTTTAAAAAAATAATAAAATATAAATATTTTTTAATATAAATATTTTAAAAATAATTAAAAAGTATAAATAATCGGGTCATTGGGTCGGGTCTCGGGTCATCGGGTTTCAAACTCTAAAATCCAAGACCCG
Organism: Canna indica; assembly: GCA_034359265.1. NCBI lineage: Eukaryota > Viridiplantae > Streptophyta > Magnoliopsida > Zingiberales > Cannaceae > Canna > Canna indica. The sequence goes on from CP136892.1 coordinate 23,934,798, forward strand.
ACTCGATTATAGTCAGGTTTGGTCAAATTGTACCCGACCCGACCCGATCCGACCCAACCCAAAAAGGTCAGGTTGGGTCGGGTTCTCGGGTTCATTGGGTCGGGTCAACCCAATGAACAACCCTACTCCCAAGTAGGGGTGTGGTGTATCAGCCGCTCTGCGGGCCCTCTAGGTGTGAAGCCAATCCTTGGCTGGTCCTCTCAGTTGTAACCCAATCAGTCTAGCGGTCATCTCAGAAGAACAACCGAGCTCCCTGCACAGCTCATAGCAATCCCATAGGGAACTAGTGGCCTCCACCCGCTGATCTGTCCTTGTATACTCTGGTGGCATGAATGCGACAAAATCTGCATATGAAGGTGCCCTGGGAACTCTGACCACTGGTGCCACTGGCTGGACCACCTCCGACACTACGAGTGCTTTCGGTATCGATTGTGGCTGCTGCCTCAGTTCTTGCTCCCTACGGAGTGCCTTAGTAAGCTCAGCCACTCAGGCCTACAACTGCACAATAATGGGATCCTATCCCACCTCCTCCCGAGCCTGCGGTGGTCTCCCACGACCTCGGCCCCAGCCTCAACCTCGGCGCTCTGTGGAGTTGCTGCCACTACCTCTCCATGCGACATTAAAGGCCTCCATCAATCTGGAATCACCATAAAGAAAAATATCATAATTAGGTAATTTAATTCACTCTAAACTTTTTTTTTTTTTAAACAAACTTAACCACAAGTCGCACTGAGGTGCAGACTTAGCACATTGATCTCATAACACAACCCTACCATATACTGACATGCTAGCAATGCCCATACGGTAAACAAACTCTAAGTCATAGTTAGATCGAACCACATGCTTTGATATCACATTATCACGCCCCAACTCAGGGTCACGTGACCGGCCAGGGTATACGTGTCTATACCCCGCAGCCTAACTCATGCACATGTCAACTCATAATGATGATAAAATATAGCGGAAAGAATGTAACGAGTTTTATTTTAAATAAAAAAGAAACCAAATCAGATTTCATTATAAGCAAGTTTAGCAAAACAGTAAAGTGCGAAAACAATAAATCAAGTTCAACGGTTCATTTACAAGTGAAATCTGAAATGAAAGACATGAATGTCCCCAAGGGACTACCACTCCAGAATACCAAAATACAGGTGCATGATAAACTACCAAAAACTCAACTACGACCCCTAACTAGGACTACTAAGAGATCAATGTGGCTCATGTGCCCTCCAGCCGCGCCAAGTGCTCCAGCCTACCTCACCGGTTAGGCTCTACAAAAAAAACCAAAAACGACAACAGGTGAGTTCAAGAGAACTCAATGAGCGATTCTACCAACCCCCACGAGAAACCAAACACAGAGATATAACACACGATAAAATACCTATCTCAAACAGGACATAAGTCACAAGGGGTGTAACTAGCTATCAAGCCATCTGGCCACCACATGCCCAAAGGCAAACCATCACTCTAGTAGTGAAGTGTAACAGGCCTCAGCCTACTGTGTCGGCAATAAATCATACTCAATGGTTACTAGGATAATCGGGATTGGCCCATCCGAGCTTATCCTAAAGAAACTCGGGAGCAATCGGGATTTGTCCGTCCGAACTTGCTCCACGAGACGCGTAGGAACAATCGAGATTCGTCCGCCTGAACTTGTCTCTTAAAGATATCACAGGAATAATCAGGATTTGCCCATTCGAACTTATTCCTTAAAAGAAACTTGGGAACAATCGAGATTTGCCTATCCGAACTTGTTCCACGAGAAAACATAAGAACAATCGAGATTTGCCCATCCGAACTTGTTCCAAAGAGATAACGTAGGAATAATCGGGATTCTCCCATCCGAACTTATTCCTTTAAACATAGGTTGGGAATTAACCATCCAACCTTCCGGGCCAAGCGCGCTATCCGGCTCCTAGCCGAGCCTCTCTGTCATTCTTAAAGATATAGCGCAATATGACCTAAGTCTAGTGTCTCCTACGGTGTCTTAGGAATGTCTTTATTGGGAACGCTACAACACCCAATACCCGATCCCAACTCCTAGACCCGTAACATCATAAATCCATGAGGTTTTATTTCATGTAAAAAATTTAATTTGTTGGTTCTTAACCGATTATGCTGCCCCTTGAAATTTAACTATGCAATTAAAATTTTCATTAGCCAAAATTAGGATTTTATTTTAGGGTTTTATTTTTTAGTTTACTGTTGAGCCCATAACTGGTGTACCCAAGTCGAATTTGACTCCCAAAGTGTGTCCTATAGATCCAGACTATATGTTCTGGTCAAAATGATAGGTTACATAACTATGTTCAGTAAATTATACACATCACAACAGAGATTACAAAATCAGTCATGAATTAATAATTTCAGCATGAAATATCAGCAAGATTGAGTTCTCAACATATCAAGATAATTAATCCAAAAATTACAGTAATTAAAATCCTTAATTACCACTCCAACAGATTTATTCATCAAGATAAATCATACAAATATTAATTCATAATTCTTAATCAATACTTAGCATGCATCCCCATCATCATTAAACCAAGACTTAAGATTCAAGATCAAGAACTCATCAAGAACATACATGGCAACAAGGGTTAAGTATTTTCACACTAAAAACATGAATTCATAAGCTAAAATTAAAGATTTAGATAGGGATCATGCGTAGCATCGTAGGAACATAATCAAGATTAGGAATTTAAAAGTTTAGACCTCAAGAACATCAAAAATTCCTCTTAAATATTTCATCGAACACCTTGAGGGCAATCCAATTCCTCCTTGGCTGAGCACGTACCCCTAGGGTAACCCTAGGGCTGCCGAACCCCATAGGAGGGGGTCTTCTGGCCTCCTATTCAATGGCAACAAGAAAAGCGGCAAGAACTCGAGATTCAATGGAAAAGCCAACAAGATCACCTTGATTTCAAGAATGGTTCAAGAACATGAAAGAAAACCCGAGAAAAGGAGGGGTAAAATCACTCACCTGATTAGGAAGAAAGTTCAGAAGAAAATTCTCCGATCGGCGGCCTCCGAATTCGGCCACGAAGGGTGGCGGCTCGGCTCAAACAAGGGGAAAGGGGCGGCTGCTCCAAGCTTTAAGAGGGGGAGGGCGGCTCGGCTACACCAAGCCGGCGGCTCCAAGCTACAAGAGGGAAGGATGAGAGGGGAAGAGAGAGAGGGAGCCCGACGACTAGCTAGCGGCGACTCCAAGGGAGAGGAAAGGAGAGAGGGAGCCGCCTAGCCCTAGGGGGGATTTTATAATCCCCTCCTATTTCCTCCTATCCACACCCTAAAACCCGCTCTCACATCATCCGGATCCACAACTCGCTAACCCAAACTAATCCCATGCTAAATACAAGCATCAATCACATGCACACCCATATGCAACATAATTTAATAATCAAGTACACGTAACAACATAATTAAATAAATTTATCTAATCAAGAAAAGAAATCACATAATTCAAATTCCTACTTACCCGAGCTCGCATGCTCGCACCGGACCATGAGTCGACTTGGCTCGACCTCTAACTAGCCCGCTAGGCTAACAATCACAAATAACGATAGAAATAAATATTAATATCTAAGATATTACACTCTAGTGTGGGAATTGGAGCGGTACTAGCTCAGGAGAAGCAGCCTGTACCTTACTTGAGTCAGAAGCTCTCGAGTCGCATGCAGGCGGCTCCGACGTATCAACGAGAAATGTATGCCATCACTCAAGCTGTTAGGAGTGGCGTCAATACTTGCTTGGTAGAAAATTTCTCATCATTACTAATCAATGCTCTTTGAAGGAAATGGTCAATCAAGTTATACAAACACCGGAACAATAGAAGTGGCTGGCAAAGTTCATTTGTTATGATTTTGATATCCAGTATCGATCTGGAAAATTGAATGTGGCCGCGGATGTGCTATCAAGGGAATCGCTTGTGACGCTGATGGCGCTATCTCAGCCTGTATGTGGCACCATTGAGGAGATTAGGTGGCTTAACCAAGAGAATGAAGAGTTGTTGGCTCCATAACAGGGGGGATGCGAGCATCAGTCGGACCTATCGAATGATAGCTGATAACTTTCGTTGGAAGTCAATGAGGAGGGTCATCCACCGATATGTTGAGGAATGCCAGACTTGCCAAAGAATGAAAATAGAACAAATGTCACCTGCCGAGTTATTACAGCCTTTAGCTATTCCAGAAGAAGTGTTTGAGGATGTGACGATGGATTTCATTACTGGATTACCCCCGTCAAATGGTAAAACAATTGTTATGATCGTGGTTGATTGGTTGTCTAAATTCAGCCATTTCTTTTCTCTTCCTCACAGTTGTTCCACTGAGAACATTACTGAAGTATTCCTCAGAGGGGTCATCAAACTACATGGAGTACCTTGCTCGACTATAAGTGATCGAGATAGTCATTTCCTCAGTCAATTTTGGAAAGAACTCTTTCGCTTGCAAGGCACTGAACTGGTTTCAATTCGTCGTATCATCCTCAGACGGATGAACAAATGGAGGCATTAAACAAATGTCTCGAATTGTACCTTCGCAGCTTTGCTTCTAAAGAACCTAAGAACTGGGAGAACTACTTGGCCTGGGTGGACTATTGGTACAATACTTCACATCAGACATCGGCTAGAATGACTCCATTCACGGTGTTGTATGGACGCGATCCTCCCAAGCTAATCAGATATCTGGGAGGTGCGAAGAACTTAGTGGTCAATCGAGAATTGACAATGAGGGATCAGGTGCTTAAGCGGCTAAAATTTGACCTGGCGAAGGCCCAGGAAAGGATGAAAATTCAAGTTAATAGAAGATGCAGGGACATTTAGTTCAAGGTGGGAGATTTGGTGTTTGTGAAGTTAAAACCATATCGACGGCTCTCACTACGGTTGTAGAAGAATCAAAAGCTCAGCCTGCGTTATTTTGGTCCTTATCAGATTATTCAGAGAGTGGGACATGTTGCTTATAAACTTAGCCTACCAGAACCAGCAAGAATACATCATGTATTCCATATTTCGTTTCTCAAGCTTTGCAAAGGGAAACCCACCATGCAAATGACTCATTTTCCTCTGATAAATTCTTCACCAGAGCTTCCTTTGAGCCGATCGGCGCCACCGACAGGTGAAGAAACCGAAGACAACCTCGAGGATGAGGTTTTGCTTGACCCCGGGAGTATTATCATGAAGCAGCAAGGTAGGGACGATGATCTGAGTCAGCCTCTTGGGACGCAGGCACATCAACGCACAGTGAGGCGTTAACTTCCAGCCATGATGTGGCACAATCTCAAGGGAGGACGAAACGTGTACGACGGATGTTGCACCACCTTATCGATTATGAATTGTAAATGTAACAGAACGCAAGTATAAAAAGAACATTTGATGAATAAATAACATTTGATCAGTCCATTTGAATTCTCTCTCTCTATATTTCTCTCTTCTTCCCTCTCCTCCTCGTTCTCCACCTCATTTTGTTCTCGGACGTCAGAACTCAATCTCCACTCAACAGGACTGAAGCTGCAATCACTTCGACCACTTGGGGATTGGATCTAGCTCATGCGATCGGCCTTATATGCTTGAAACACCCTTGACAGGTGAGTTTGATCTTGTCAACAGGCTCGGCTCATTGCCACCTCTAATCGTTCTTCTATTATGATGGAAGCTAGCTTTAGATGGTAATAAGGACAGTTGGGGGTTTAAGGAAGTTGCCTAAGTTAAAATCCTGATTTGTGTGCCACTTAGGGTAGGTTTGGATGCCACGTATGAGATGATTTGAAGTTTTTTTTATAGCTTATTGATGAGATATCGTGTTCTCATTGGTTGCCATTAGCATCATTTGTCATGTCATTTTACCGTTTCAAAAAGAATATTTTTGCACTGATTTTGATGGTCTGTGGGCATATTGGGCTCAAAAAAAATTTTATGAGCATTTTTGCACATTTTGCTAAAGTTCAGGGGCAAAAAATCTTTTATCCCATTTTTTTTACAGTTCATTGATGACATATCGTGCTCTTATTGGTTGCCGTTAACATCGTTTGCCACGTCATTTTATCATTCAAAAAATAGTATTTCGATATTAATTTTGGTGCTTTGAAAATATATTGGGCTCAAAAAATTTTAAGAATATTTTCTCACTTTTGTTAAAGTTTAGAGAAAAAGAACTCATTATCTTAAAAAAAAAATCATAGAGCGGAGGCAATGAAGCAGCTTGATTAGGAAACAAGCTTGTAACTGAATGTTTGAAAGCATTCAGGCAGCGATGCAGGTCGCGCGCACTGTTGGCAGATGCAAGAGGCCATGTTAGTGATGTATGTAACTTGTCTTGTCAAGGGCTTCTTCTCTGCTACGAGCTGAGAGAGGGATGTGAGAATCTAGGTTGCTTTAGAGTGCAGACAACCCTACAGTTTGGTGGGTGCATCGATTAAAGAATTAGAGAGAGAACAAGCTTTAGGTACGTACTTCATTTTCTGAGCTATATATATAATGTACCTAATCCCTTTATTTGCTGGATAATTTACTGTCTTGTTCATCAATTCAATGTTGGAGACATTGACTTCTTTATATTCTTGAAATCTATGTCTATATATTTTTCTTAAGTTTCAATCAACTAAAAAGTATTTGTTTAATCAGCAATTATTTGAAGTTACCACGAGCGCGCCTTCCAAAAGTTTAAATATTACGTAGGGTTTGATTTTATATAGATTATTCAACATTTTTATATTTTAACATTGCACGTTGTCGGCAATTTCTCATCTCCGAATTTGAAAAATGAGAAATTCTCATATTCGAATTCTAAGTGAAATTTTTTTCTCAATTGGGATGAAATCAATATCGATTTTGCTTATGGCCAAAGTCTCTAACTGATTAGAGACTTTGGCCAAAATTTTTAATACATTATTCTTTAATCAGTTAGAGACTTTGGCCAAAAATATTTAAAAATATTTAAAAAAAATTAATTTATAAAATATTTTTTATGATAAAAATAAGATATTAGAGAATAAAAAAATATTTTTCAAACTCTATAATGTATTAAAGATTTTTTGTACAAAGTCATAATATATATTTTGTATCATTAAAAAATTATTTTATGAATTTAAATATGTTTTAAAAAAATTATAAATCTATTATAGACTTTGCACAAAAGTCTCTAATGAGTTAGAGACTTTTGTTTATAGTAATTTTATAATTATAAAAAATAAAATTTAATTCATAAAAAAAGATATGCTAAAGTCTATCAAAATATTTTGGACAAAAAATATTTTATTAACATCATAATTAAAAATTAATTCTATAGACTTTGGACAAAAGTCTCTAAATAAAATTTAATGCATTAGAGACTTTTGCCCAAAATTTATAATATTAAAAATATTTTATACTTTTTAATTTAAATTTAAATTTATAGACTTTGTTCAAAACTCTCTAATGATTTAGAGAGTTTGAAAACATATTTTTTAAACTCTAACACATCATTTATATATCATTAGAGTTTAAAAATATATTTTTTATAATCTAACACCTCATTTCTATTATACCTTTTTTTATATAAATTAAAATTATTTTTTATATTTTTTTATTTTTAACTAAAGTCTCTAACTGACTAGAGAGTTTGAAAATATATTTTTTTAAATCTAATATTTCATTTTTATTATACCTCTTTTTTTATATAAATTAAAATTATTTTTTATATTTTTAACCAAAGTCTCCGGTTAGAGACTTTGGCCAAGAGCAAAACCAATATTGATTCCATCCAAATTCGGTTTGGGGAATTTCTCATCTTAGGATCCGAATATGAAAATTTCTCATTTTCCAAATCCGATTCAAAAAAATTGCTCTTTATTTTTTCAATTTATTTTATTGATAGTTGATTAGAGATATGTTTGGCCTTCTTAACATTTCATAGGATGAAAAATTATCCTTAAAAATTTGTAGGATGAAAATGTTAACCCCTTTAAAAATCCTAATAAAATTAGATTTCTCATATAGTTTTTTAATTCATCCTCACTTTATTTGACATAAATGTTGGTCTTATTTCTTTCCAATTTTCTAAAATTGATTACGATTTTTTAAGGGGATTAAAATTTTACTCCCTTATTGATAGTATTTTTTCTATTATTAAAAAATCCTCGGATAGTTTTGAAATCCCTCGATAGAGAGCTTTCATCTCTCCCGGAATTAATTTTATTTAAAAATTTAATAAATTTGTACCTACAATCTTTATTGCAACTAGTTTCTCCAACAGTAATGCACTCTTCCTTACCGCTCCAATTTTCTATAACACTTTTATCAAAAGCTACTTTAGCCAACAAATGAGCACAAGAATTAAACTCTCTTCTTACCGGACACCAATCAAAAATATTAACCTCCTTGCCTAAACACTAAATACTTATTATCAGATTTCTCAAATATCAGGGTACTCCAATTTGGCCTTTCAGTATCAAGATAGCATTCGCACAATCTAAAATCAGCAGTAAATATTTGCCTCCTTTCTTTCTAACGTTATCTAAGTCATACCAAATGACAAAAGCTCAGCAGCAAGAACATCCCATGTTTCTTGCATTTCCTATAAAGACTCCTTATTTTTGTTCAAATAAAATGTACCCAGCACCAGCCTCTTTGTCTTCAGTCCAGGCTGCGTCACAAAATAAAATTCTATTGCTTTTTTCCAGTAACTCTTTAGTGGCAGCTCTTCACTTTTATTATTACAAGTTTGATTACTTTTTTCCAATTGAAGCTTTGGCATACTATATTTCATAATTAGATTAAAAGTTTTCACAAATAGGAAGTTTAGACTCTCCCTCTTCCTTGAATATTTACCAGCATTTTTGTTCTTCCACAGCAACCAAAGAGATATTACAATCATAGCTACAATCTTGCTTCCAAAATCACTATTATATCTCTCATTTTCCTTCCGCCACTTTCCTTCCTTCCAATAATCAAAATAGTTAAACATTACTCCTAATTTCTCTTGCAACAAAACCCAATATTTCATAGCAAAAAGACATTCAAAAAAAAAAAGGATCATAATCATCTTCCCCTTGCTTACAAATAAGACAGTTTTCTACTCCAAAATTAGAAAAGGAGCAAAAATGACTTGAAATTGGAACCCTCTTCCATAATCATTTTCAAACAAAAATTTTAGCTCTCTCTAGTAAATTTTAATAAATTTACCAACCATTTCCAAACAATATTGATATATAGTAAATTTTAATCTCATAAAATTTAGGATAAATTACACTGATCTTCCCTCAAGTTTAGTGAAATTACACTGATCTCCTCTCTATTTGTAATTTTATCTTATAACCCCTCCTGAATTTTGTAAAAGATTACACAAACCTCCCCTATTACGAAATAAGATTACACAAACTTCCCTGAGTTTTGTAAAATATTATACAAATCTCTCCTAAAAAAATTACTCAAAGATTACTCAGGAGAGATGATTGTAACCTGGATAAATAGATGGGGGGTCAGTATAATTTCACTAAATCTCATGAGAGATCAGTGTAATTTATCCTAAAATTTAAAGATGTTTTTAGGAGCAATTTTTATTTTCTTTTAATTCCTTCCCCTACATGATTTTAAAGTGAGACTTTTGGCTTAGATATGGGAAAATTTTGTTCAACTAAAATAATATTTTTAAACTTAATTTATGAGTAAGTTTTAAATTCAAACATACGACGGGTGAGTGGAGCTTTTCTTTGTTTAAGATTGACTTGTTAGGTAAATTTTAGTCTAAGTTTGAGTCGAGCTTACGTCATGCCACTTGGTCCATCTAAATTTCTAGGAGATCAAGTAGCTCTAAGGTTCCTCATGAATGCAACTCCACAAGCTTAACTGGGCTTTAACATAAGCTTGACCTCGAGTTCAGCTTGTTTTAAAATCTAGAAATATTGATCCCAAAAATGTATAATCCAATTAAAAATATAGTTAATTATATTATATGTCATGAACTTTAAGATTATTTCCAAGATTGATCCGAACTTTCGATTGTATTAATTATATACCTCAATTTTTAATTTGTTTCAATATTAATATTTCAACGTCAAGTCACTGTGAATCTTACCATTTGATTGCTGACATGATTTTGCATACGTGTACCAGAAAATATAAAATATATAAAAAAAATCTATTCATTGTCATGTCAGCATGTCACGTCAGTAACAAATCTAAACTTGAATAAATAATGTCAAAAAATACACGTCAGCATTACACTATATATCCTGAACTTTAGGGGTATTCTCAATTTTGATCCAAACTTTCGGTTGTATCAATTTTATACCCTAATTTTTAATTTGTTTCAATAATATTCCATCGTCAAGTCACCGTGAATCTTGTCGTTTGATTGCTAACGTGGCTTTGCATACATATACCAGAAAATATAAAATATGAAAAAAAAATCTATTTACTGTCACGTCAGCAGCAAATCTAAACTGTTTCAGTGTTTACTGATTAATCAATGGTATTTGTTGGTATCAATTGTTTACTAATTTAGTGTTTACTGTAAATATTATTTTCTGCATCAAACCATTATATCCGGATGTTTACTAATGTTGTTAATTGCACTTGGTATACTAATATTATTAAGTTACATGATTTTTTTGCATCAAATCATTCAATTTATTTCTAGAACCTCAGGAATAATGTTGTTAACTACACCTGGTATACTGATACGATGCTTATTTCTTCATCAGTATATAATATACGAGGTGCAGTAAACATCAAAAATTACATCAGTAACATTAAATACTACATCGTTTCTGAATATTACGTGGCAGTGAATATTTTTTTTCTTCATATTTTATATTTTCTGGTACACATATGCAAAGCCACGTCAGCAATCAAATGACAAGATTCACGGTGACTTGACGATGAGATATTATTGAAACAAATTGAAAATTATGGTATAAAATTGATACAATCGAAAGTTCAGGATATATAGTGTAATTAACCATTAAAAAAATACAACATAAATATAAATAAATTTAAATCAACCAAATAAAATATTCTCGCCTGAAGTCGGGATGATGCAGGCCTCCCAATCTCCTTGGTCTAGCGCAGCTTCCGGTGGTGACCTGCAAATGATATGTATGAAATTGGAATCGAGAGTATACCTGATGTACTGCATCATGTCTATTTTATGAGGCAGGATAGGGATGTTGGCGATGATGTCTCATAGAATCTTGCGGAGATATGCCATGAACGGGTCGAAGCTTATCCCAAGATTGCAGGCTCATTACTACCGAATCTCTGGTAATTAATGAAGGACGTTGATATCCTTGTATGACCGGGTGGAGTCCTCGGATAAGTTGTGGTTAGCTTGACCTGAGTCTGGTTTATGACTGTGGGCGTATCCAGACCTCGTCCGGCTCGGCCCAAAGAGCTAGTCCAGTCCACAGCCCCCGAGCTTGGTCGACGTTTGAGGACTTATTATTGAGCTCTAATACTGCATTGACTTTTGTTTGTTTGTCGACCTCTATATGTTTTTCGAGTATCTGACCTCGGTCGGACTTCAGTATGCGAGCACGTGCTAAGTTCTGTCCTTAGCCAAATAATTGAAATAGGAGAACTCGGTGTGCTTCGGTTTTGTCACTTTGCAACTCTTCGATTTCTGTGTTCAATGTGGCGGTTGAGGGGAGAAAGGATATCTTTTTTCACGCGCCTGCCTCCTGTTAATGGAATGTGCTGCATATTTTTGTTCCTCTGATTCTCGCTCTGAGGATCTGCACCGACGATCTTGCCGTTTCGTTCAATATTATCCTGTCAGCCCCCGACCATGTTTGGTGTTTCCCTGACCTTGTCTTTTGCTGAAGTCGGCCTTGAGCGGGTGTAGACTCATCTTTCATCTGTCTAGATTTCTCGCATCGTCGGTTTGATGGGGAAGAAGGACGTCGCCTCATCCTGGCATTGAGGAGGGTGTCAGGAGCTTGCCTCACTTCTGGAAGTTCGAACCACTTGCCCCGTTCTAGTGGTTACGCTAGCATCTTCTTATAACTTGGCATCCCTCCATTTTGTCAACCATAGTTCCTAGCCAAGGCCAGGTATAACAATGCAAGGGAGAGAAAATAACCCCACTGATCGAGCTTCCTTGCTCTAAGTGGCACCAGAAGTGATAGGACCAGAGAGATGTCATGAACACTATTGTAATAACAAAACATTTTCTCTTCAATAGTTGTGAATGTACGTCTACCCCTTGCGGGTTTGTGAATATATATGCATATTTTTTTTTCTATGATGCTTCAGTCTTAATGTTTCTGCATACTCTTTGTGATGTTTTGCTCATTATGGGCCAAGTGTTGGGAAATGCCGATGTTACGTGGTCGACCGACTCCTTTGGAGCCAAGCACGATGCTTAGGACTGTTTTGTCTTCGTCGGTGCTATCTGGCCGACAATTGCTTGGGGGTAAGAGTGGCATTTTTTTGGCTGACATCAGCTAGTCGGCAGCCATCAAGGTCGTGGACCTCCTTTATGTTTGGATCAGGTTCCTGTCAAATGTAGTCTTAGGACCTAGGTCACCCGTTTGGCGATCACTGATAGATGGCCCCTCAAATTTGATCTCCCTCGAAGTTGTTCGAGTCCGTAGTTGTAAGTGGAGGTACTGGGGCCAGAAGTGACGGCGCTAGGGGCGAGGACCGCGCTAGCTGAATCAAACTTTTATAAAATAATAACGCATATGATACTATATATTTCATAATTAAGATTTCAATTGATTAATTGAAATATAAAATAAAATAATTATTTACTCTTGATCAACATTTAAATCACATATCATCAATTTAGTTAAAACTTTTAATACCAACGTCAATATTTCATGAAATAAGGAAAAATTGAATACGGATGCCGAGACTAGCGTCTTTATCCCAAATCCTTCGCTATTTACTTTCATAAAGCGGTTTTTAATAAAATTTGGAATCAGTTTTCCATTATTTTTTTTGTAGTGTTTGAAGAAAATATGCACACAAAAAAATCAAAATATATTAGTTAAAACTTTTAATACCAACGTCAGTATTAAACTGTTCGGAAAAAAAATCTAATTTTATCCGGTTAATTTAATCGAGTTTCATCTATTTTTTATCAAAATTTTCAACAAAACCACAATTTGAAATAAAATCCAATTTTATCTTATAATACTCAATGCTTGGGTAAACTAGCTTATAGTTAATTAGGTTGTAATTTAGGCCCAATTAACCATGGATGCTCTTGATTCTATTTGTCTCCCATGGCTCGGACATGTACTTACAGCTTTATATATCGTGGCAATTTTTTTGTAACTTAGTCATTGGCAATTTTTAATATATATATATATATATATATATATATATATATATTCATGAACATAATCAAGCTAGATTACACCAGAATAAGATAAAAAGATTAAGGGAAATTGCATTTAACCAAGTTGATTAAGGTTCATACATGAAAATTACACAAGTTATCAGTGACCCAAAAGAACCACCCAGATATCAGAGAAGGCTTGCAGGATCAGCGGATGGAGTTGAGACGAATTCAGCGACAGATACGACTGCAGCAAGCTCTCCAACTCCTCCTTCCCAAACATCTGTCTCTCCATGATCATCTCCACCATCGAGCTCCGGAAATCGCCGTATGGATTGCTCGACCGCTTCACCACCGCGAACCCGCCTCTCTTCGCCTTCGCCGCCGGCCCGCCGACCGAGAGCAGCGGCTGAAGCCCCTTGCACCCGCCGCCCCAGGATTCCTGCTTATTCCGGGCCCGCCTCCTCTGCGGACATGCCACCTTCTTCGCCTCCTTGTTCTTCTTGTTGTTGTTCTTCTTCTTCGACGCGGGCCTTCGGTAGAACTCGGAGGAGTCGGAGGAGAAGCTCCGCGACGAGAAGAACGTCTCCGTCTCCTCCTCCCCCTTCCCTTCCCTTCCCTCGCTGCTGAAGAACGCGTCCTCCTCTTCTTCGTCGCTTTCCATCGATGAAGAGCTGCTGAAGCCGTAGCCATTCGACTGCAGCCTCTTCGTTTTCTTCTTCTTCTTCCTCTTCTCTGCTCTGATGACAGCGGCGGCGGCGGCGGCGCCGTTATTGAAAAAACAGTGGTAGTAATAAGAACTCTTCGAAGGGGAAGAGGGCGAAGCCGGGGGGCACGTCGTCCCCTCCCACTCGCCGGTCTCGTAGTACGCGCCGGTCTCCCTTACCCGCCTCTCCTTCCTCCCCCACTTCTTGCTCTTGGCCGCCAGCGGCGCCGCCTGAGAAGGCCGGCAGCTGCTGCAGTCCACCGACAGCCGCCGGGAGACCTCGAGCCGGCGATGATCGCCGATGGGAGAGAAGAAGCACTCGTCGAGGCTGCAGTGGTCTCGGCGGCGGCGAGGGACGAAGGCGGGCTCGAGCGCGGCGTCCTCGAGCAGGGCACGACTGGATGCGGCGAGGCCGAGGTTGGCGGCGGAGGCGGAGGGCTTGCAGGCGGAGCGGAACAGGCGGGCGAGGCGCTGCTTCAGCCTGCTACTTCTCGTGCCACTCTCCATGTGAATGTTCAAATTGAAATGGGAAGAAGGAGAAGAAGGCATTGATTAAAGAAGGGAGAGCGAGAGGGAGCGGGCTTTTATAAAGGGTATAAATGTGGGGAGGATTAATTACACGCCAGGAAAATCCACGACAGATATATTTCGGGAGATTTTTATTATTGAGTAATTATTACGGCTGGGTGGTTAAAATTAATTATGCGTACGCGGCTGCGGCATGTAGACACAGCGCGCATAGAGTAATTTAATGAGATCGCCTGGCACATCACTGACAGCATTGGACCGCCCGGTCCAACTCCTGACCCGAGCCGGACCTGAATGATCTCTCCAGTCGAACTCACAGTTGATACTGTCAAAGAATGATGCATCCTTTTATCTTCCACATTGGATCTCCTCCGAGTTGCATCACTGTCCGCATTTCCCTTCTCTCCTATGGCACAGGAAAAAACCCTACATTCCATTTTGTTGTTAACCCAGCACAAAATCCCTGCGCTGGGGCAAGCATGCCAATTTAATGCTTCCGAGTGCATTTATGAGGTGGGTGGAAGTGGACATGCATTTAATTTGAACTTCTCCCAATTCTTTCTCTTTATTGATGCCCAAAAGAGGAGGCCAAGAACACAGCATGTTCACTACCTACAAATGGCATTAAATGCACATTCCATGTTTAGAGAGTGCTGCCAAACTGCAAGCAATGGAATGCTCTGCTTTGCTTAGCTTTTGCAGCAAAAGGCACAAATTCAATTCTTCATAAGAGCACACATACCACCCTCGATCATTTCCAAAGCATTTTCCTTTGTGTTTGAATCATCAACTTCATGCGTCCATTCTTGTGTAGGGTTGTCACGGATGTGAGCACGACCATCATTTTTGCAAGAAGAAGTATCATGAATGTCTTCAAATCTTTGATCAACCAAACCCTAATCCAAGTTTTGATTGGATGTAAAGTTTTCCTACGTATTTCTTGATTTTATGTCAAACCAAATAGAAAAAGAGGACTTTTTTGTTTCTTTTTTACTGATATTTATATTGTTATAAAAATTAATTTTGCAGGTTAATTTGGTTTTAACTTTTAATGAAGAAAATTTAAGCTACCCAACACACTTAGAATGAATAATACTAATGGCTCGTTTGTTTTACTAGATAGGATATGATTAAGGATGTCAATAGGGCGGGGGCGGATAGAGAGGTGCCTACCCGCTACCCGCCTCGCGAAACATATGAGTACCCACTACCTACAAATATTTCTCAACATCATCAAAAGATTTTAAAACATAAGGTCTTCAAATATAAATTACAAATATTTTTCAACATCAACATAAGATTTTAAAACATAAAGTCTTCAACATAAGGTCAATTCACTTATTTTCGCAGGTAACGAGTATCCATCCCAAATAATAAACGGGTAAGAAAAATTACCCGCGAAATCTCGCGGGTAGAAAACTAACCCCCATACCTGTTATAAACGGGTAAATACTAGCGGGTACTCGCCTAAACATGTATTATTACCATCACTAGATATGATAGGATTGAATAATAAGAAGCATTGAATAATATTTTTAAATTCAGTGTACATCAATTATAATATTAATTTTATATTCTTCTACTTTTATTTTTTTCTGCTCTATGTACTAAAATTATGAATATAAATCTATCCATTCTCGTATCCCTTTATCCTATAAAACATGCATGCTAGCTCTAATATTTTAACATTTTTAAGTAATATAGTATTGTTAACTAAAAATAGTAATTATATAAATTCAGTTCAAACCAGTTTAAACACAATGAGACTTCATTATATACAAAATAAGAATAAGAAATGGTACGTGAAACCCGAACTAATAATATATGACCTTTTTTCTTATTTTTTAAATATTATTGACCTTTTTTTTAAAAATAATATATATATATATAATATGGACCAATTAAACCGATCGGATCGTCCTAACTCGAGAATCGATGATCCAACTAATTCACAATTTATGGAGGTTCAAAAACATTATTTTGCAGCTATTTGCATTATTAATTATCATGGAAGAAACACAAACCCCTAATAAACATAAAGGATGAACCACCATGTGCAGAAGGGGTTTGGTTACTGTGGATTCAGAGCAAGTTCAATTTGAGATCCGATGCTTAGACGAACAGTAGGGCTTCCAGTTCACCACAAACAAAAGGACAAACTCCTTGCTGCTAAACTAATAGATTTAGATGCATAGATATCCATACAATTTCAAGTACAAGGATGAAATGACTTCCCCATTGACTCCCCAAACTGCTACAGTGCCATTTTTGTTCTTTTTCTCCTCTTGGCATTAACAAGTTATGAACAAACAAAATAGTTGGTAACTAATCCAGACTCCCAAGCCCAGCCATTGTACTGCCTCTTGGGATCACGCTGTCCCAAGAACTCAGCCATGGATACTGCCAAGGAGAGGAAAAGGAAGGGGATTGGTGGCATGTGTTCTCTCCTCTTCTTCTCCATCTCCTCCTCTTCTTTCTCACCAACACCAAGCTAGTTGCTTTTTGAAATCTCTCTCTCTATGCATGGAGGGAAGAGAAGGAGAGAGTGGACAAAGGAGGTGGTGATGTTTGTCACCTCCCTTGTCCTTGTGGGCTCACTTCCCATCACAAAAATGTCAGGTTGCCTCTGTCTGATTCACTCCCATGGTCAGAGCCCCCGGATAGCTGGATTGGTGGTGAGCTTTTCTCACCCGGCCCCTATGAGCAGACTCAGAAGGGGATGAAGGAGTTGACATTATTTTTCCTTGTATTGGACATTGGATTAATGCTATGGGGGTTGGCTTGTTCTAGTACCTCAGTGGTCAAAATTATTCAAAACTTATTGAAGTCAAAATGACAAAATCTCCACTAAGATGATTTTTTTCAGCATAGATAATTAATTTAAACCCTGGCATATTCAATTTTTGAAACATGAAAAGTGAAACTGAAAGCAAGGGTTGACATTATTTGTTTTTTTTTCTTCAATTGGATTGATTATGTGGGGCTTGGCCTAAAGTGGGACTTTCTCTGTCTTCCACAAAGGCTATTATTGGGATGTGGTGGTATACCATGCCCCCCTAAATTTGTAGGGTTTACCTACATTTGGGGTATCAATAGTACAACCAAGAGATGGACCTTCCCCACCCTTTTAGGGCCTTGCCTTCCATGTGAGTTTTCATGTGGGGTGAGTTCTTTGGGTTACCCTCTGTGGAGTCTACTTATTTGATTTTAATCATAGCCATGCATCAATGCATGCTTAGGTTTGTACTTGGAAGTCTTGGTTCAAATAAATAGATGATGAGTTGTTAATTAATTAGGGGAACTTTCATCTTAGGGGGTATCTCATTCATGCCTACTCTAATTCATTTATATAGATAGATTTGAAGTGTTGATTAGTTGTGATAAATAATGATGATTTATTAGGATAACCATGTTTGAGTTTTGTGTGTGTTACATACCTACCCTAATTCATAGATAGATTGATAGTTGTCTTTCTCTAAATTTGAGCTTGAAAATGCTTAACACAATATGGTAGAGATAGACTTGGAAAATTCTGGCTTAGAATTTGATTTCAAATGATATTTATATTAACCCAAATAGTGATAACATGAGTCCTCTTTGTTGGGTTGAATTAGGTTGATTGAATTTTAGGAGTGTGCATGTGTATCGGGTAGATCCGAAATCGGTTGGAATCTATCCGATAGGGTAGATTTAAGATAGACCTAAATTAAATTCGTGTAAGCTCATTGTAAGAAATTAAGGAACCGGTTAAATCTGGTTTCGATTCTGATTCCGATTTCGATTCCAGCATATAGGGTACCCAAAACCAAACTGGAATCGATATTCGAAACCAAATTATTGCATATAATACATCTATACTTATATAGTTTAAAATATATCCAATTATTCATTATCCAAAATTGGTTAACCCGGTATACGAACCTATAATCTAAATCCAATATCCACTAATATATATACAAGCAACAACTTCTTGCCGCCTAAATTTTCCCCACTCACTCAATTCTTTACCTTTATTTTTACCCTACTTATATTTTTATTTTTATATCATTAATTTCTAAATTTTCAACTTTAATTTCCCTCCAATTTAATTTTCAAAATTAATTTCAAAATTTATCAATGGTGAATTTTATTTTCCCTTCATTATTTATGAAATTTCAGTTTTTTTTAAAAAAATAAATCTTAGTTACGAATTTTATTATGCCTATTTAATTAAACATGCTTAATTTTGTATTATATTAATTTCTATTTGATTATAATTAAATTAATTATGTCAGCTTAATTTTCAAATCTTATATATATATATATAATATTATACATGTTTAATATTGAGTTTTATTTTTCCTTCGTAATTATCTATGATTAATTGGAATTTTTTCGAGTTCATTAAATTAAATATGTTTTAGTTCCTATTAAGTATGCTTAATTTTCAAATTTTTAATTATATTTAAATTAATTAGACTTAATTTCAAAATAAATTGAATTAATTTTCAAATTTTTGAATTCTTTTAATTATGTATAATAAATTTTGAAACTTATTAATTATTGAAATGCATATTAATTTCAAATTTTATTAATTTAAATCATATTAATTAATGGAAATTAATTTCTAAAATTTCAAATTAAAATTTCCATATTAAGGGCCATGTTTGGCCCTAAAGTATTCGAAAAGGTACAATTTTACCCTCAAACTTTTTTTCTTCAAAAATATCCTCGTCATCCAAATTTTGGACTAAAAATATCACTGTATGTAACAGTTTGACAAGTCAGCAAACAGTTACTTACGTGGAAATAATAAGGGTCATATTTGCCCCTAAAGTATTCGAAAAAGGTACAAATTTGACATTACACTTTTTTTTGAAAAATACCCTCTCATCGTCCAAATTTCAGGTCATATTTTTCCTTAAAGTATTCGAAAAGGTACAAATTTTTCATTAAACTTTTTATTTTTGAAAAATGTCATCGCCGCCCAAATTTTGAGCCAAAAATACCACTGCTTGTAACGATTTGACAAGTCAGCAAATAATTACTTACGTGACAAATAAAATAAATCACATCATCAAGCCACACTGGATTTTAAGCTGCCAACATGTAATACCCAATATATTCACAACCTAAATTAATTAGGGGTGACATATAGAGTTCGTATATATCCTAGCTTTTAGTTACAAGCTATTAAAACATGCGTTAAATTGAACGAGCTGAAAAGATAGAAAAAATAAGAAAAAGAAAATAAGGAAGCCTAGCCGACTACAAAAACTAGCCGATTAAGGGGTGGTACAAAAACACGTCCCACCACTTCTTTGTAATACCCAATTTTTTTAAAAATACTTATTTAATTATTTCAGTGGGATAATTTAATCGTACGTCAGGATGAATCAGATGAAATGTCGGAGGGCTTGAATTGAAGATTGACCTTTGCATGAGAGGAAATTAATTCATCTAAATTTGATTAGTTTTTAGATAGGTTGCTTGGTTCGAGACGAATCTAGAGGTTCGAGCGAAACTCGAATCAGACATATATTGATTGAGTTATGACTTATTTTAGACTCAACTTAAGTTAAGGGACACTTTGGTCTTTTAGCGATTGAGTTTTAGTATTTATACCTCATCCCTTAGGGGCGCGAGAGATTTTTGGCCCAAAATTTAGACGACGATGACATTTTTCAAAAAATAAAAAGTTTAAGGGCAAATTTGTATATTTTCGAATACTTTAGGGGCAAATATGACCCAAAATTAGGACTACGAGGGTATTTTTCAAAAAAAAAAATTTAAGAACAAATTTGTATATTTTCAAATACTTTAGGGGCAAATATAACTCTTATCCTTGCCATGTAAGCAATCGTTTGATGATTCGTCAAACCGTTACAAGTAGTGACATTTTTGACCCAAAATTTGGACGACGAGGATATTTTTGAAAAATAAAAGTTTAAGGGTAAATTTGTATCTTTTCGAATACTTTAGGGGCAAATTTGGCAGTTATCCTATTTAATTAAGCAAGTTTCATTTTCAATTAATTATTCTTAATTTTTAAATTTTCATATAAAACTACTTTAATATTATTTGAATTTAATTTCTAAACTTTAATTAATTTTGAATTTTATTTTCCTTTTATAATTATGCATGTCTAATTTCAATTTTTAAATCTATTTAATTAAGCATGCTTGATTTCTAATTAATCATGCTTAATTTTCAAAATTTTGAATTTAATTAAATTTTAAATGTTAATAAATATTTATGAAATTTTAAAATTTGTTGTCTACTTAACTAAACATGCCTAATTATTAATTTTATTAATTTTTATTTGGTTATAATCAAATTAATTATGTTTGCTTAATTTTCAAATCTTATATATTATATTATGCATGATTAATTTTAAATTTTATTTTCCCTTCGTATTTATGTATGATTAATTGAAATTTTTCGAGTCCATTAAATTAAGAATGTTTCAATTCCAATTAACTATCGACTTTTATTCTTAAAAATATAATTCTTTTATAATATGATAATAGTATGGTAACTTATTTCTGAAAATCTAGGTATACAAATATTTAAGGGTAAATTACACTGACCTCCCCTGAGGTTTAATGTAATTACACTAATCCCCGCTCTATTTGTCCAGGTTACAATCACCTCCCCTGAGTAATCTTTGAGTAATTTTTTTAGGAGAGATTTGTGTAATATTTTACAAAACTCAGGGGAGATTTGTGTAATCTTATTTCGTAATAGGAGAGGTTTGTGTAATCTTTTACAAAACTCAGGGAGGTTATAAGATAAAATTACAAATAGAGGAGAGATTAGTGTACTTTCACTAAACGTCAGGGGAGGTCAGTATAATTTACCCAATATTTAAATTATTAATAATATTAAATTATAATTACAAATTTAATTTACAATTTAAGTTGAAAATAATTAGTTTTCTAAAATTTTAAAAATTAGTTTTAAATGTAAATCTATATAATTTCATATTGAAATTATTTTAGAAAATATTAAAAATATCAAAAAAAATTGATAGACCATTCTATTTATATATAATAATATTAAAATATAAAAAGTTAATTTCAATTTTTTTATTTTTAAAACCACAGATTATATAATAATATAATAATATATAAAATTTAGTTTCAAATTTTTTTATTTTTAAAACCATATTTTAATCGTGCAAAGCACGAGTACTATAACTAGTTTTATTATATATTTGTCAGCTTTAATTTTACATTTTGAGCCTTTTTTTATTTATTGGATTATGATATATGAAAAGAGAAAAAAAAATAAACATGCTCGGTATTTATTTATAATTTAGTGAACATTTATGAAAAGAGGAAAAACTAAACATCTAGTTGTAGAATTTTTTTGGGAATAAACTTTAGTTTTATTAAAATAAAAAAATGAATAATAAAAAAATAATTTTAGTTTCATATTTTTTAATTTTTAAGAAATAATTCAAAATGAAAAAGTAGAAAATAGGTTATTTTCATTGTTATTAATTTATTTATAATCTAGTGGTTCCATTCTTATTTGTTTTCTTTTTCCAAAAGTGAAAGACATATATAAACCAGACTATATCCTCGAGCCATCAGGTGAGCCCATGAAGCCCAGCTCCGCTGAGCCACTCAAGGACCTAGGCCGGCCCAAGTCAGGCCCGAGGGCTCCGCCCAATCATTATGATGACGTTAAGCTAATTCATTCAAGGCATATCTCCGCATAAAGGAGAAATCCCTTACAGCATAATTCATAGACCGAGGGCCCGAGGGCTCCGCCCTTACAACATAATTAAGGCGCTAAGCTTGGCAACTAATTCATTCAAGGCATATCTCCGCATTAAGGAGAAATCCCCGCCATATCGCCATCTATTGAAGACATGTCTTATAAACCCAATTATACGCCTACAAGTACATCTAGAATCCAATTGTTACATAGATAATCTCGAACACGTCATTACTTAAGCGTTAGAGTGTCTTTGCAGGTCGTCTCGGAGCTATGTCGAGCCGAGGAAGGCTTGTAGCATCTCCGATCTCAAGCGAGAATATTTGGTGCTCACCGTGGGGCCGAGTATCTTATATTCTCCATCATGGTTGACACCCAAAGCCAAGCCAACGCCATCGCCAGTAACCGACAACAGCCAAGCAGTGACGTTTCCCAGTTGCTGCGCAATGTCAACGCGTCCAGGAATGATGCTCCGGTGGCCATCGATCCAGCCATTCAAGAGTTGCGACACACAAAAACAGAGGCTGACGACCCAGGTCAATGTTCTAACACAATCCAAAGAACACCAGACTGACCACGAACACCGTCGTTCAAAACGTAAAGCCAACACCTACACAGGAGATGATGAAATCTCTCACACACAACATCAGAGGGAGATGACTAAGATCACAGAGGCCACCCATCGTCCTCCTGTCGATTCAGGATAGTTTGCAGAACACATCATGGCGGCGAGTCTCCCCCACAACTTCAAGATGCCGACCACTCTCCGTCCCTAAGATGGCACATGCGATCCCACTACTCATGTGACGATGTTCAAGTCCATGATGCTCCTCAATGGCATTACTGACCCCTTCCTCTACCGAGCTTTTCCTACTTTCATACTAGAATAGTTGCTATCACCGACGGCTAAAACTGTTGTTGAACCATTGGTGCAGACTATCACGGACGGCACGCGTCGTCGCTTATGTGCGCATCTTAGAGAACTTATGAGTTGTGACAGTGCGGGACAGCCGTCACAAGTATTTATCAGTGACAACCACTAGAGCTTGCTAGACGAATTATATCTTGGTTAGTAGAGCTCTGGGAGTTGAGCATCGAATACCAGCCTAGAGGCGCCACCAAGGCTCAAGCGTTGGCATTTTTCATCACCAAATTCACCGACCAAGAAGGCATTCCTAACTAGGTAAAATTTTGGACGTTGTTCATAGAAGGCGCCTCCAACGAAAAAGGAAGTGAGGCCGACATAATTTGGAGAATTATCAAGGAATCGCCCTAAAACAATCCCTTCAATTCTAATTCAAAGCCAGCAACTGTTGGGATGGGAAGAAGAAGCATAGCAGAAAAAACGATTTAAAAATTCAAAACATCCATAAACCAACGATCAACTTTAGCAATCTTTAAGAAATTCAATAAACGAGTAGAAGGAGAAGATTTACCTTATACTACGTATGGTATGGCTGCTCCTATCCCTATTTCAAGATGCACACTTGCACGTCCTCCAAGGAAAGTCCACACCAAGCGTCTCGCAACAAGGGGGCAGCGAACACGAAAACTCGTTGTGGCTCAACGGAGAGGCAATCTTAACCCCGAAATGCACCAAGGTGAAGCCAGCCATTCCACCAAGAATCGAGCACCAAAAGGGAGGAAGAGTGGATGAGAAAACCACGGAACGAGGAGGAAGATGAAGGAATACCTCACTGTCCTTCTTGGACTCCTCCAAGAAGATGAAGTATATGACACACCCAAGAGGAAGAGACCTTCAATCGGCTTCACAAAACTGGAGAAGGAAGCTTTAGATGTCCGCCCACCCAAGGAGATGAAGACGAGTTCTTGGAGCTTTTCTCTTCAAGAAGCCTCTCAAGAATGCAATCCTAAACCTTCTCCAAGATGAGTAACCAATTTGCTTAACCCCCTTGAATGAGGTTATGCCATCTATTTATAAGGGGCATAGGTTGCCACCAAGGTAGACCCCCACCCCCCTCTCCTAAATCCTCTCCCTGGAATTCAAAATTTCGGGGTTTGCCTTAAAACAATAATTTATATTTAATGGATTTACAATTAATTTGAAATTAATTAAATCTAACTAAATATAAACTTTAATTTATCTCTATAGATTAAATTCTTATTGATTAGGATTTATCATGTGTAAATTCCTACAATTTAGGGATGCTGTACAAATTAGGGTTATCGAGGAACTCCTTTCTCGCGTATTCATTCCTATAGGAAAAATCTTTCCTATCATATCCGTAAACGAGATTCGTGAGCGTGTTGCAGCATTGTCCATGCTAGTAAACATATAGTGTCGTATACAAACTTTATCTCATAATGTTCGTTATGAGGTTAGCCTGTTGTGTGCGACCCATTGGACCCCACACTAAGCCATTAGTGAGTTGTGCATAACGAAGAGTCGGATCCGATAGAACGACTTCTATTCGAATCTTACGAGCTACCACTAAAATCCCTTTAGTGTGGTAATGAGAGACTCCACTCACAAGTCAAGATTGATGTCTAGTAACGTGTCATGATTACTCGAATAATGTGAGGTTCAATCTACAAGGGATCGAACGCCATTCGGCGATTAGTTACCGTGCAACTAAGTCCCTCGATTACAACGTCCCGAAGTCGACTAGGGTGCGGAAGAAGTGTCAAACTCTAATACCGATTCGTATGTATACCACCCGCCAAGATGTCATCTCACTAATGCCAAAGATTCCCAAGTCGACACTTGCAGGGACACATAGGACATTATCTCCTCTCACTAGGAGTAATCGATTCTATGCTGGTTTCTCACCTACCTTCATGAATGCTTCCCCATGCCTAGTAATACCCGGCACATGATGCTAGGGCCACGTAGGGATAGAACCAAAGTAATGATTTGCCACTCACAACGTAACCACGACAACCTCAGGTCCAAGGACTGCTTGCACCTACTATCACCCGAGGAACGTCCTATTGACACTCATGTAAGGATTCTATTATGTGTTTCTCGTGTAGGTCCATTCAGTGAACTCATTCCCTGATGAGCACATTCACTTGTACATTAATGAAGGTTCATCGATAACTGTGAGATCAGTTGCCCCTTATCGTGCAAGGCATGTACCAAGTACACCAGTCTATTCAAAATCATCAATCCCCTAATTGGTGATCCTACGACTAAGAACATTTAGAACAAGGGCATCTGGATTCCAGGTCTCACTGGCATGATCTCATCATGTCCTTGGAATCAATTGCCTGAGTTCATGGGGTTCATCACAATCTAATATATACAAAATATAGATGCAGCATATGATGAAAAGATGCCTTATATTATTCATTAATCAAAAATAGTTTCCTACACATCAACATGTGATTGGCTCAAGGGCACTATTTCTTTCAATCTCCCACTTGCACTTGTAGCCAATGATTGCAGTATTTAATATCCATACAACTTAAGTGGCAATCAAACTGCTGCTATGGTAATGGCTTTGTGAATGGGGATCAGACCGACAACCTCAAGAAAAACTCCTAAACTCATAGATAAATTTCTTTATCCACACTCCTTTTGCGGCTTCGCTTGCAGTGATGTACTCAGCTTCTGTCACCCGGTCGGCCATAGTTCCTTGCTTGGAACTGTTGGCTTTAGGTTTTCAACCTTAGCCTTAATATCAGTTTTGATGGTTTTAATGATAACAAACATGGGACTAATAATTTCATTGAGAATATGTTTCAGGTTCCATATCAATTAGCGTTCGATGTCCTCGATCGGAAAAATCGAAGAAATCAAAAATAGGAAGGACATTGATCAACGCGCTCGGGTTCGTCGCGGAAGTTTATCGAAGATCGATGAGTGCACCAAAGTCACTTGGATGAGTCCAAAGATCAAGTCAAAAGCTCTCCAAGATGATGCTTGTTGAAAGCCGGAACCTAGAAACCAAGCGCGGAAGAAATAGGCTGAAAATGCAATTTCAGACTATGTTCGGTCGACCGCCTGGTCGACCGAATAGGGTAAGAAAGAAAGGCTCAGCCATTTCGGTCGACCGAACACTGCCAAAAAATGGTAGTGGGCACTTCGGTCGATCAGTCGGTCGATCGATAGTGGCTGGTTTTGGGTAGTAGGCTTGGCAGTCGACCGATCGGTCGACCGACCACAGACAGAAGAGAAGCGATCGAACGGTCGGTCGACCAGTCGGTCGACCAGTCGGTCGACCAGTCGGTCGACCAGTCGGTCGACCAGTCGGTCGACCAGTCGGTCGACCAGTCGGTCGACCAGTCGGTCGACCAGTCGGTCGACCGACTATTGGACTGTCAGCCTATAACGGATAGTTTTCTATCCGTTGAACAATCGTTTCTTCACGAGGGTATTAATACACCCTCATATACATCATTTAACTTCTTCCTTGATCAACACAGATTTTTTGAGCCATTAAAAGGAAGATTTGAGCCTTCCATAAGATTGATTGAAGCGCGCCATGTTCTTCATCGAGTTCTTCTTCAAGCGTCATCTGCTTCCTCAACTCAGGATTTAATTCAAGCTCAACGACTTGGTTGAGTTAGAGGTTTTAAGGCTTGGAAAAGAGTAGATAATTCTATTTTACTTAAAGCTCTTTTCCCTTGTAATTTTAATTGTTATTTGAAACTATTTTTTGATTTGGGTTTGTGTGAAGACCTAGGTTGTTAGGTCTTGTTGTGTACAAGTGGTTACCTGGTGTTAGGTGTAAAGCAACTTTTGTAAAACGTAGTTGTTACTAGGATTAGTTTAGTTGTCCCTTAGGATTGGGGTGGAAGAGGACTCTCGATAAGAAGGCGGTGACTTCCGGGTGTGGAAGTGCCTTAGGTCAAGAGTGCGTCTTTTCGGTGAAAAGTCCTCTGTGTAAGGGAAACGTAAATTAATCTAGTAAAACTAGTTTGGAAATCCTAAGCGGGGTGCTTAGGTAGTGGAGTAGGCATTTGGGCCGAACCACTATAAATCTTGTATTTGCATTGATTTCTTATTTTCTTTAATTGCTAAATAATTTATTGCTTCCGCATATAAAATCATCGAATTGCAAATTGCCTAACTAATCAAGTAAACGATTAAAATATGAATTTAGGCTAATCGAATTAGTAAACGCACTATTCACCCCCTCTCTAGTGTCGCCATTCCGCTAACAGGATCTTTTCCAATATACTGCGCCACCATTCAGAGTAAATACATACCCAAAAGTGGATTTACTGTCATCCAGGTCTGATTGGAAACTAGAATCTGTGTAGCCCTCTAGTTTAAAATTTGACCCATCGTAAATCAGGAGAACATATTTAGTCCTTCTAAAAGACTTAAGAATGTTATTTACGATTTTCCAATGTTCCTCTATAGGATTTGTCTGAAATTTGCTAGTTACCCCTAGGGCATAAGTGACATCAGGCCGAGTACAAAGCATAACACACATGATGGATCCTACTACCGAAGCATAAGGGATCCCGCTCACCCTTTTTCTCTCCTCAAGTGTCTTAGGAGACATCTTCTTGGAAAGAGTGATGCCATGACTCATAGGCAAGTAACATCTTTTACTGTCTTCTATGCTAAACCTTTTTAGCACGATATCAATATACCGAGACTGGGATAAACCAAGCATCCTTCTAGACTTATCTCTAAAGATCTTAATACCGAGTACGTAAGATGCTTCGCCCAAGTCTTTCATGGAGAAGTTTTTGGATAACCATGCTTTCACTGACTGGAGCAAAGGAACATCATTCCCCATGAGCAGTATGTCATCCATATACAGCCCAATAAACACAATGGCGCTCCCACTAACCTTTTTATAGACACAAGGTTCGTCTACAATTTTGATGAAATCAAACTCTTTGACTGTCTCATCAAAATGGATGTTCCAACTCCTCGAGGCTTGCTTGAGTCCATAAATGAACCTTTGTAATTACATACCTTCTTCGGTCCTACCGGAGACACGAATCCTTCTGGCTGGGTCATATAGACCTCTTCCTCAAGTTCACCATTGAGGAATGCAGTCTTGACATCCATTTGCCAGGTCTCGTAGTCATGATATGTAGCAATGACCAGCATTATCCTAATGGATTTGAGCATGACTACAGGAGAAAAAGTTTCATCATAGTCATGACCTTGCCTTTGAGTGAAAACTTTTGCTACTAGCCTGGCCTTATAGGTCTTTACCTGGTCATCAGTGTTGGCTTTAGGTTTTCAACCTTAGCCTTAATCTCGATTTTGATGGTTTTGATGATAATAAACATGGGACAAATGATTTCATTGAGAATATGTTTCAGGTTCCATATCAATTAGCGTTCAACGTCATCAATCAAAAATATCGGAAGAAATCGAAAATCGAAAGAACATTGATCATCGCGGTCGGGTTCGTCGCGGAAGTTTCTCGAAGAACGATGAATGCACCAAGTTGATGGTCGTTGAAAGCCGGAACCCGAAAACGAAGCGCGGAAGAAAATCGGCTGAAGAAACAAATCTCAGCCTAAATTCGGTCGACTGGGCGATCGACTGAATAGGGTAAGGTATCAGGCAGTAACCTTGTCGGTCAACCGGTCGGTCGACCGAACACTGCCTAAAATAGGCAGTGGCTACTTCGGTCGACCGATAGAGGCATGAAATAGGCAGTAAGGTTGGCGGTCGATCGAGAGGTCGATCGACCTGCATATAAGCCAAAGACGCAATCGTGTCGGTCGACCGACCAGAGAGAAAAATGAAATGGTCGAATGATCGGTCGACTAGTTGATCGACCGACCAATCGATCGGTGGCCTGTAACGGATAGTTTTCTATCCGTTGAACAACCGTTTCTTCACGAGGGTATAAATACACCCTCATATACTTTATTTAATCTTCTTCCTGATTTCTACATATTTTATTGAGCATTTAAGAAGGGATTTAAGCCTTTCAAAGAAAAATTGAAGCACGCTCTGCTACTTCCGCGAACACCTTCTTGCGCACACTCTGCTCCTCAACTCGGAAATTGACTCGAGCTATTCCCTCGGCGAGTTGGAGGTTCTAAGGCTGTGAAAGGAGCTTTTACTATTGGTTTTATATTAAGCTCTTTTCAATTATAATTTTATTATTATTTTAACTATTTTATCTGTGCGTGTAAAGACCTTGTGTTAGGTCTTGTGTGGAAGTGGTATCCTTAGTGAAAAGTAGTAAAGCCACGTGTGTAAATGTAGTGTTTACTAGGATTAGTTTAGTTGTCCGTTAGGGCTGAGGTGGAAGAGGACTCTCGATAAGAAGACGGTGACTTCCGGGTGTGGAAGTGCCTTAGGTCGAGAGTTCGTCTCTTCGGTAAAAAGTTCTCGTGTGTAAGGGAAACGAAAACTAATTTAGTAAAACTAGTTTGAAAATCCTAAGCGGGGTGCTTAGGTAGTGGAGTAGGCATTGGGGCCGAACCACTATAAATTACTCGTGTTTGCATTGGTATCTTGTGTGTTTTAAATTGCTTAATTATTATTGCTGCCGCATACAATCATCGAATTGCAAATCGCCAAATCGATATAAGTAATCGTTTAAAATTGAATTTAGGCTAAATTGAATTAGTAAACAAACTATGCACCCCCCTCTAGTGTCGCCATTTCGCCTTCAATTGGTATCAGAGCGGGTTCGTAGCTTGAGATTTCATCATCTCTTCTACACCTTGTCTCGATCTTGAAATGGCTCTAGAGTCGGTTGTTTCCGCGCCTCCTAGGTTCGATGCCTCGAACTTTGGTCTATGAAAATCTAGGATGTACGCCTTTCTAAAGACCCAAGGTTGAGGTATTTTTAAGATGGTAAAAATCCAATATGTTGAACCT
This sequence comes from Canna indica, assembly GCA_034359265.1. Classification (NCBI taxonomy): domain Eukaryota; kingdom Viridiplantae; phylum Streptophyta; class Magnoliopsida; order Zingiberales; family Cannaceae; genus Canna; species Canna indica. The sequence continues at coordinate 23,964,772 of CP136892.1, forward strand.
AAGGAAAATTTAAACGCATGGACCCAAGAACAAATTGATATGTTTGAATTAAATGCTAAAGCTACAAATTATATATTTTGTTCTTTGGATGATAAGATTTTTTAAAAGATCATGCATTGCACTCCCGCTTTCGATATTTGGGCTACCTTAAATATGCTCTATAATTATGCAAAACTCGAAGAACTTAATACATTTGATGAAAGGAGTGATGACAATTGTCATCCACCCAATACTAACATGGTTTTTGAAGCCCATAGTGTCCCTAGTCATAAGAGCACAAGAAATCGGAAAAGAAAAGTCATTTATCATTTGTGCAAGGAGAAGGGGCATATCAAGAAGAATTGCCCACTATTGAAAAATAAAGCAAGAAAGACGTCAAATGCATATACATCGTCCTCCGAGTCCCTCGAAGCATCCTCTCATCATGACAATAGAGCTACTTCTCAATTGTGCCTCATGAGATTAAAAGATGAGGTAAATCCCTCCACCTCTTGTCATGATAAAAATTTCATCGATAATGATAGTCATAGCTCCTCTAGTTCATTTGACACGCCATATGAGAAACTAGTTGAGGAATACAAAAAAATGTATGCCTTGCTTGTGAAAAAGAATAAGGAAAATAAAGAAATAAAGAAATAAAATTTAAGGCTTAGTTCTCATGTGCATGAATTAGAGAAAGATAAATTGAATACTAGTGTTGTTAATTCTTGCCATGACAATTTTAAGATTGAAATTGAAGGCTTAAAAAGTGATAATATGTATTTGAAACATAAAAATGAAAATTTAAAGAATGAAAATAACATGCTAAAAACTCAATTGCATGCTATTCAAAGATCAATGAATGATTTGAAAAATGAGATTGTTTGTCTAAATAAGAAAGTCAATAATTTATCTAGCAATTCATCTTCTAAGAATTCTAGAAATACAAATGTTTCTTTCAAGAATACTCATACTCATCATGTTTTAAATGACAAGCATTCTAAAAATAAATCTCATGTCCATAACAAAAATAAAAAGAAATTTAATAGACATTGCTTTTGTTGTGGTGTATTTGGGCATGCTATTTATGATTGCACATTAAAGAAAAATCCAAGTGTTGCTAGGACACTTTGGATTCCTAAACCCTCTAACTCTCAAGGACCCAAAGTCATTTGGGTACCAAAGATCTCATGCTCTTTTGTAGGGGGAGGCACCACACAAGGGTAGAGAGAAGTGAAGAATTGAAGTTGACCTTGGATCTAAATGAGAAATCTCCAAGAGGTTGCAACTTCGAATCATCATGATGCCTAAAGAATGGAAATTGACATCTAGATATATTTTGTATCATCTCCTTCTTTGGTTTGTTCTATTTAAGTTGGAGTGTTGATATATGCTTAATTTGAGTTATTTTCCCCGATCTTACTAAAGAGTTCTTTCAAAAATAATTTTTGATTTTTTGATCTTCAGTCTCTTCGGAGACCCCGGTGGCCTGTAATGGGCCTAAGCGACCTTGCGGTTCTAAATCGTAGGCACATTGTGGCCTTTCGGTTTTCAACCAATAGGAAGAGTTGGAGATCATATTTTTCATTTATTATTCTTGTGATCTCTTAAAATTCGTTTTGATATCACTCGATTTCATTTTGAAACGAATTTGAAATCATTTAGCAAAGTGGTATTTGATAATGATACTTAATGCTTCTCTTTGTTTTTTGGTTGAGTTAGCTTGCTAAGTAGCTATATTTTCTCTAAAAATATTAGCGTAGCTTACTTGCAAGTTATAAGTGTTTTAGGAAGTCTAATTAGGAAGAAAAAAATTAGTTTGGAAAATTATCATGAATAAGGTATAACTTTGATAAATTTAAAATCTTAGTGTTATACCTAAATGTGTAAGCTTAAACTATGTCTCTATACTCATGATTAAAATTGCATGTTAAATCCTTGAATTTTCATGAGTAGCTAGATTCTTTGTACTTAGGCAAATTTCATTGAATGAAACTTGCTCTAGGTTGATACTAGAGACCTTATCATTAAGTCCAAACTAGTTAAACATAGGTAGAGATCTTATTCCTCAAATGTTTCATATCTTAGGATCTCTTAGATTCATTTAGATATATATCATGACAACCTTTCAAAAATGAATCTTAACTATCTAGCATAGGTTAAGGCTTTTAAATGGAACATTGCATTGAACCTTGCTATGGAGTAAGTTAGCTTGCTAAGTTGATATATTATTTCATTATGATACTAATGAAGTCTACTTGCAAGTTAAGAATTGGTAAGGTATGCTATCTAGCAGACAATGAAAAGGATATGAAAAGTTGGGCAAATTTTCAAGAAAAATGTATGATTTTAATTTTTGCAAAAATCTTTGTAAAAATAATTGAATACTCATGTTTAAATGATTTCTCTATGCTCATGATTGATTATGCATGATAAATATTTGAATCTTCATGAGTAAGAATTTTTTTGTTAACTTAGCTCAATTTTATGATATCTTGATTGAATGATACTTGAACTAGGTTAAAATTTTTCTTTAGAGACTTTATCTTAAGTTAAACTTGAAATAAAATTAAATTTCTAAAAGTAAGGTATAAATTTAACTTTACAAAAATCTTAGTACGATGATTGAATATTAATGCTTTAATAATGTCTCTATATACTCATGATTGATTTTGCATGATAAATATTTGAATTTTTATGACTAAGAAAAATTTGGATAACTTAGGCAATTTCATGATATCTTGATTGAATGAAACTTGCTCTAGGTTAAAACTCATATTAGAGATCTCATTTTGAGTAAACATCAAACAAACATGTTTAGACACACATGATATGACTCTAGGTGTTCAATCTTGAAAATTCATGTGTAGATGAAAATGTAATAACTATATCACATTAGTGGACTTAAGCTTAAAAGGTCTGACCCAAGTCAACAAATTGACTTGAACACTTGATTTTAAGTCTAAACTTCATAAATATGTTTATAAATAAGTATGACATGTTTACATGCATTTAGAGTGAAAAAATTCATATGGTTATGGATAAAATGACATAGAGAATTCATGTTTACCTCTCTTTGAACTATGTTGACCCAAGTCAACAAGTTGACTTAAATGTCTCATTTTTAATCCATATTTGTGGAACATGTTTAGATTTACTCTTGTTAGGTATCCATATGTTTAAATTTAAAAACTCATGAATAAATGTTAAGATTGAAACTTAGCAAGTTTCATTAAAACTAGTTTAGTTTTGAATGAAACCATGCTAGGTTGATATCTTAACTTAAGGATATAATTTTCATCTCAAACTTGACATACACTCTTTACATGACCATTATGTGGTGCCATAAAAGTTTGAATGAAAACTAAGCATTCCTTGAAAATAATTGAAAACTTATGGAATTACCATTTGTTCAACAATTGGTATCACCAATTTCAGTTATTTCTCAGAAAATATAAAAAAATCATTTTTAGATGATTCTTGAAACTACACATTCACTGAAAAATCTAGTTTTATCAGTAAAAATTTTAAATTTTTTTGTCGAGAATCTAATTTATAATGAAATTTTGAAGTTGAATTTTGAAAACACAAAGTATCCTTATATGAAATATCAATCTTTCTAATACTTTAATTTTTCTTCGAAAACTTCATATAAAAACTCATGTACACCTTTTGGATTCTATTTCTAATATCATTCACACAATTTCATGAGTAAAATCATTCCTAGAAATGATTTTGATATTTTGGATAATAGCTAGGATCCATTTGTTTATTTGTCAAAAATATGATTTTGTATAAACTTAAAATGTTGATTTTTGAAATCTTGAAGATAGGTTGACCTAAGTCAATAAAATAACTTAAAAATCTCATCTTAAGCCCAAACTAAATTCATAGACTTATATTATCTCATGTTTGATGTCTAGATGCCTAAATATAAGAAAATATGAGTAGATAGCAAAATTGAGACTTAACATTTTCATAGTTTTCATGTTTATTTCAAATGAAACCATATGCTAAGTTTATATTTGGATCAAATGATTTCATTTTCATTTCAAACTTCTAAAACATGCTTTAAATGATTAGATCTTGGCATTTTGAAAGTTTGAATGAAATCAAAGAATTGATACTTAGCATTTTCATGTTTCCATGCACATGTCAAATGAAACAATGCTAAGTTAAACATTTGTTTTTCATCCATTTGGTTGAGATTTTCATGTTTCATGAAAATAATATTTGAAGTCTCAACTTCATGAAAAAATAATTGTGTTTCATCCCTTTGATTAAATTGCCCTTTTTATTGTCCTTTTTGATTGATGTCAAAATGAGGAGAAATATATAGTCATAAGGGGGAGAAATGTATAGTTAAAATGAGGAGAAACGTATAGGTAAAGGGGAGGAAAATATAGAAAAACCATGCATATAGATATGAGGAGTTTAATTATACAAATATGCATGTTGATAGGGGGAGAAATCCCTTGGTTGATATCCTCTATTCTTTAAATGAATATATTTTCTTATGAATGTTTGTCATCATCAAAAAGGGGGAGATTGTTGGCTTTAGGTTTTCAACCTTAGCCTTAATCTCGGTTTTGATGGTTTTGATGACAACAAACATGAGACTAATGATTTCATTGAGAATATGTTTCAGGTTCCATATCAATTAGCGTTCAATATCCTCGATCGAAAATATCGAAAGAAATCAGAAATCGAAAGGACATTGATCATTGTGCTCGAGTTCATCGCGAAAGTTTCTCGAAGAATGACGAGTGCACCAAGTTGATGGTCGTTGAAAGTCGGAACACGAAAACGAAGCGCAGAAGATAATCGGCTAAAGAAACAAATCTCAGCCTAAATTCGATCGACTAGGCGGTTGACCGAATAGGGTAAGGTATCAGGTAGTAGCCTTGTCGATCGATTGGTCTGTCGATCGAACACTACCTAAAACAGGCAGTGGCTACTTCGGTGGACCGGTCGGTCGATCGACCTGCATATAAGCAAAAGACGCAATTGCGTCGGTCGACCGAAGAAGAAATCGCGCGATCTTGCGTCTGGGTGGTCGACCCGTCGGTCGATCGACTAGAGAGAAAAATGAAACGATTGAATGACCAGTCGACTAGTCAGTCAACCAACCAATCGACCAACGGACTGTAACAGATAGTTTTCTATCAGTTGAACCGCCGTTTATTCACGAGGGTATAAATACACCCTCATATACTTCATTTAATCTTCTTCCTGATTTCTACAAATTTTATTGAGCATTTAAGAAGGGATTTAAGCCTTCCAAAGAAAAATTGAAGCACGCTCTGCTACTTCCGCGAACACCTTCTTGCGCACACTCTGCTCATCAACTCGGAAATTGACTCGAGCTATTCCCTCGGCGAGTTGGAGGTTCTAAGGCTGTGAAAGGAGCATTTACTATTGGTTTTATATTAATCTCTTTTCAATTATAATTTTATTATTATTTTAATTGTTTTATCTGTGCGTGTAAAGGCCTTGTGTGGAAGTGGTATCCTTAGTGAAAAGGAGTAAAACCACGTGTGTAAACGTAGTTTTTACTAGGATTAGTTTAGTTGTCTCTTAGGGTTGAGGTGGAAGAGGACTCTTGATAAAAAGACGGTGACTTCCGGGTGTGGAAGTGCCTTAGGTCGAGAGTGCGTCTCTTCGGTGAAAAGTCCTCGTGTGTAAGGGAAACGAAAACTAATTTAGTAAAACTAGTTTGGAAATCCTAAGTAGGGTGCTTAGGTAGTGGAGTAGGCATTGGGGCCGAACCACTATAAATTACTCGTGTTTGCATTGATATCTTGTGTGTTTTAAATTGCTTAATTATTATTGCTTTCGCATACAATCATCGAAATGCAAATCACCTAATCGATCTAAGTAATCATTTAAAATTGAATTTAGGCTTATCGAATTAGTAAACACACTATTCATCCCCCCTCTAGTGTCGTCATTTCGCCTTCAATCAGCTCTAATCTTTCTTTTAAAGATCCACTTACACCCTATAGGAGTAACTCCTTTGGGTAAATCAACCAAAGTCAAAACTTTGTTTGTGAACATGTAGTCCATTTCGGATTTCATTGCTTCATGTCATTGTTTACAATCAACATCTTTGATTTCTTGATCATAGGATTGCGGATCAATGAATTCATGGTAATTCTCAATGGTCAAGAATAATCTTTCAGGTTGCCTACGCAAACTTCCTGATCTTTGAATAGTGGTGGGAGGTAGGGTTTTTGCAATTGGTTCTTCCTGTGGAATTTCCACGGGTGGTTGCGATTTTGCTTGTGGTTGTTGAACTCCATCAATCTCAACATCTCTCCCGCTCTCACTTTCCTCGATAAACTCTTTCTCTAAGAAAGTGGCATGCCTACTGACAAACCTTTTATTCAGTCAGCGAGTGGAAATAATACCCTAAACTCTCTTTAGGATACCCCACAAACTTGCACCTGATTGATTTAGCATAAAGCTTATCTGACTCTAATTTCTTGACGTACGCGGGGCAACCCCAAATCCTGAGATGCCTCAGACTTGGTTTCTTGCCACTCCATATCTCATATGGTGTACCAGAGACAGACTTTGTGGGAGCCCTATTCAAAAGGTAGATAGTCGTTTCAAGCGCATATGCCCAAAAGGAAATCGGGAGATTAGTAAAGCAAAGCATGGACTGCATCATGTCTAACAACGTGCGATTTCTCATTTCAGATACTCCATTATGTTGTGGTGTGTTGGAGGGGTCCATTCGGAGATAATCCCATTGTCTTTTAGATAATTTAGAAACTCAGTGGATAAGTACTCCACACCCCGATCTGATCGAAGTATTTTAATACTTTGCCCTACTTGTTTATCAACCCCAGCCTTATACTATTTGAACTTTTCAAAAGTATCAGACTTATGTCTCAACGGGCAGACATATCCATTCCTTGATCTATCGTCTGTAAATGTTATGAAGTAGGAATACCCACCTCTGGCTTTAGTTGTCATTGGTCCGCAAACATCTGTGTGGACCAGCTCTAACAACTCAGTAGCCCTTTCACTACGCCCAGTGAAGGGAGACTTTGTCATTTTTCCTTTGAGACAAGATTCACAAGTTGGCATCGATTCAAAATTGAAAGGGTCAAACAACCCTTCTTTGTACAACTTATTAATTTGATTCTCATTAATATGACACAGTCTCAAGTGCCAAAGATAGGTGAGGTTCAGATTATCTCATTTCCTCATTATCATTTACATCTAAGACCATCAAACCATTTGAAATGTGTCTAGTTCCATATAATTCATTAGAATGATATATATGGCAACAAATGCCTTTTTAAAGACATTTGATAGCCTTATTCTAGCAAAAAAGTAACAAAAATAATATTCTTTATTAGAATTGGAATGTAATAACAATTGTTCAATTCAATGGTTTTACTTGATGACAAATACAAATAATAGGTTCCTACGGCTAAAGCTGCAACTCTTGCTCTATTTCCTACCCCAAGGTCGTAGTCGCATTTGTTTAGCATTCTACTTATTCTCAACCCCTGCAACGAATTGCAAATATGAGGACCACAATCGGTATCCAATACACATGAAGTAGAATTTTGTAATGATAAATTTATTTTAATAACAAACGCACCTGCAGAGGGGGCTTCAGAAGCCCTCTTATGCTTTACCGCTTCTAGTGGCCATCTTTACCACAATGGAAACAGGTGCCCTTAGGAGCCTTCTTCCCTATCTTCTTGATATCCTTCTTGGGTTTCACATCTTTGTTTTTCGCTTTGTTCTTACACTACTAGATGTTGGCCTAAGGTTTTCAACCTTGGTCTTAATCTCGATTTTGATGATAATAAATATGGAACTAACGATTTCATGGAGAGTTATTTTCAGGTTCCATATTGGTTAGCGCTCGACGTCCCCGATCGAAAAAATTAGAGAAATCGGAGAAATCGGCAAGGGCTCTCGTCGTCGCTCGAATTTCATCGAGAAGATAAAGTTTAGGTTTAGGGTGTCTAGAATGTATTATAAATCCTCATGATGATGCAAAGAACCCAAATTACCAAACCCGAAGTCCGGAACATGAAAAATTAGAAAAGGCCTCGAAATTCAATAAGCCTAGGGAGCTCCTTGGAGGGCTATATGACCTAGACATTTTCTTGGCACCAAAATTGCCGATAATTGTTCATTGGGTAAAAACTAGATAACGAGGTAATTTTATAGATTTTTTGGAAGCCTTTATCCTACCCATATTTGACCTGGAAGATTAAAAAATTTCTATTTTTCGGAAATTTGTACTAGACCCCAAAAGTTAGATTTTGATTCTTAAGGATTTTGATTTTTTAGATATTTTTATTGAATCCAAATGGGGGGTAATCCTTATATAACATTTATATTTTAAAGTTATTAACTTTAGGATTATATAAAAGTTAATAAATATTATATAAGTAGACTTAACGAAGATTGAAACCAGAAACGAACAAACAAAGCAAAAAAATCAGTCATGCCCAGATTCGATTGACCGACAGAAGGCAAAAACGAGCAGAAGGCATTTCAGTCGATCGAGTGATCGATCGATGGATGCCCAGAATGGGCAGAATGCCTTCGGTCACTTAGTCGGTCGACCGACGATCGACCGGACCTGCGACTAGCGGTCGGTAACGGGCAAAAATCCGCCCGTTAAGAAGAGGGGAGCTCTCTCTTCTCTTCATGGCTTATAAATAGGAAGTCATGAGAGCCTTCCTCCATGATGTTGATCACTTCTAACCTCCTTGAGCCATCTTTTGATCAATTCTAAGCTCTCATTGAGCCAATCTTGTGAAAACCCTAGCTTGAGCTAAAAACCTTGATCTTGCCTTCATTCCTTCATTGATTAACCATCAAAGGCATCAAGAGGAAGGTAGGAATCTTGTTTTGGAGCTAAGTATTTTTTGTTTGATTTATTGCTCCATTTAGTGTTGTATTTTCTTGTTTATTTCTTTGTATTTGAGTTTCTGTTAGACCTAGAGTGTAGGTCTTGAAATTGGGTGGTAGTCTTGGTGTTTGAGGTTTAAATCCATCGGTGTAAACGTAGTTTGCTAGTATTAGTTGAGTTGTCCTTAAGGTTGAGGTGGGAGAGTGCTCTCGGTAGGAAGGTTGTATACTTCCGGGTGTGGAAGTGCCTTCGATTTGAGAGCGGAGACTTTCCGATGTAAAGTCCTCATTGTAAGGAAACTAATTAATCTAGTTAAACTAGTTTGGAAATCCTAAGCATGGTGCTTAGGTAGTGGAGTAGTCATTGGGGCCGAACCATTATAAATTATTATGTTAGCATTGATATTTTGTTTGTGTTAATAGTTTTATCATTAATCGCTTCCGCATTTAGTCGTTCAATTGTGAATTGCCTAAGTAGTTTAAGAAAATATTTAAAACAAAATTTAGGCAAATAGATTTAGTTAACACACTATTCACCCTCCCTATGGTGTGGCCATTTCACCAACATTTGGTATCAGAGCAGGTTCCGTAGCTTGAGATTTCATCATCTCTTCTACACCTTGTCTCGATTCGAGAATGACACTAGAGTTGGTAGCGTCTTCACTTCCTAGGTTCGATGACTCGAACTTTGGTCTTTGGAAATATGGGATGTACACATATTTAAAGACTAAAGGTTTTGGTGTCTTTAACATGTTACATTTAGAATTCATTGAACCTAAGGTTGACATGCATGCTTGGAGTGAATTAGATAAGAGAACGTTTAAGTATAATAGAGATGTCATGAATTGTATACTTTGCACATTACCAAATGACATCCTAGAAAAAAATCATGCATTGCTCTTCGGCTTTTGATTTATGAGCCACTTTAAATGTTTTATATGATCATGCCAAAACTGAAAAAATTAGCACTTTTAATGAAGGTGGTGATGACAATGGTCACTGACCTACTACTAATCTTGGTTTTGTTGGCCATAGTGCATCTAGTCAAAGGAGCAATTCTAAGAGCTAAAAACGAAAGGTAATTTGTCATGCTTGCAAAGAAAAGGGGCATGTGAAGAAAAATTGCCCAAGCATGAAGAATAAAGCAAGGAAAAAGTCAAGTGCTTCCACCTCTCACTCACTTGAAGCATCCTCTAGCCATGACTATGAAACGACATCTAAAGTTAGCCTTTTGGATGCTATTGATGAGGTACACTCTCCTTCACGTAGTCATGCTAATGAAAATGATGATGCTAGCTCTACTAATTCTCATAACATGCCATATGATGAGTTAGTAGATGAGTGTAGGAAAATGTATGCCTTGCTTGTTAGAAAAGATAAGGAAAATAAAATGTTGAAAAAGGAAAATGTGATGCTTAATTCTCATTTGCATGAATCCAAATTAGAAAATGAAAAATTGAAATCTAGGTTATTTGATTCAAGCCTTGATAATGTAGAACTTGAGCGGAAGGATTTGAAGCTTAAAAATGACTATTTAGAAAATGAGAATTGCATGTTAAAATCTCAATTACACGCATTGCATAAATCTATGAATGAGTTGAAAAATGAGATGTTGATTTTAAGTAGGAAAGTTAATGCTTCTTCTTTCAATTCTAAAAATCAAAATATCTCATTTAGGAAATCTTAAAAGAAGAATGTTAGTCTTAAGAATGCTCATGCCCATCATCCGTCTTATGTCAAGCATTCTAACATTAAATCTTATGTCCATGTTAAAAATGAAAAGAAAAAGTTTCATGAATATTGTTTTTGTTGTGGTATCTATGGTCATGCTATCCATGATTGTGCATTGAAGAGAAATCCAAGTGTGACTAGAACACTTTGGATTCCTAGGCCGACTATTCCCCAAGGACCCAAAGTCATTTGGGTACCAAAAGTTTCATGCTCTTTTGTAGGGGGAGCTACCACACAAGGATAAGGGAAAGTGATGTATTGAAGTTGGTCAAGAATTCAATGAAAGATTCTTACATGGTTGCAACTTCAAGATTTCCACCTAGATGCCTATGGAAATGAAAGTTGGTGTAAGACCCGAGGTTTTCTAATATAAAATTTATTTTGGTGCAGCGCACTGGATCGGGAATTAGTCGGGTCGAGTCGCGAAATCGCCGCGAGTAGAAGGTATAATTTAAGCCTTAATAAAAAATTTATTTGATAAATATTCCTTCCTTCTTAATCATAAGATGATTTAGTAGAGTCGAGTCTGAAATCATGCTCACGGATCGAGTCAGGGCTCGGATCGAGTCGAGTAGGGGCTAAGTGAGTGGAAGGGGCAAAATGGTCAAGAGAAAATGAGGGAATAAATCCATCATCGCCCTAGCAGCCGTGCGGCTCATCATTGGAGCAGCACGCAGCCCGAGAAGCGAGAGGGAGGAGGGGAAAACTTGGGGTCGGCACTGGATTCGTGCTGCCGTTGGAAAGGTCGAGATCGTCGTCGCTCATCCATTCTTCTTCCTTGATCAAGGTGAGTGGTCGAACCTCGGTTAGTAGGGTGAGGCGTGTGGCCGAACCACGTAGAGGCGATGAATCGAGATTTTGTGCGTCGTTTCTTGTCTATCGATGGTGTTTCTTGAATTCCTAAATCATGTTCTTCAACGATGTATGGATTCTTGTTTTAGATGTTCGTTTTTCTTGATGATTAGGGCCGACCACATGAAGGAAAAAGGGGAAAGGTCATGCCAAATTTTTTCCCAATTTCTTAGAGTGGTCGAAAGCCCTCGGATTGAGTTTTCCTCGTGATTGATGACTTGACTCCTCCCAACCATGGCCGAGAACCTTTGTCCCTACCCTGGTTGCTCTCGGCCGAGCATGAGCAGCCTTGGCTAGGCTCAGCTGAGTAGGTGTGAGGAGGGAAAAAAAGGGCTCAAGTTGTTCCACATTCACATATAGGATATTAAATCCTTGATTTCATATGGATCACTCAATTATTATATGAAATATTAGTATTGATAGACTGAGAACATCATGCTATAAGGAAATGTTCTTCATAGTGTACATATGGTTAGAATTTTGTATGGCATATCATCTTAAGAAATTTCCTCCATTAATTTTACTAGTATTGAATTTTTACTATGTTAGTTCTATTATTACCTTGCTGGAATTTATTGATTAAATGCATAATTTAATTACCTTATTGTTGAAAGCATATTGTTATTTATAGTAGTAGCTGTAGAATACTTCCTTTATAACTTATGTGCTATGACATAATTGTATTCGAACATTTCTACGCTTATGACATGTAATTTACACTTAAGGAATCTGACGAATGACGCTTGATACTTATTAGGAAATTATAGGGTGTTTACATTGTCAGGAAAACTTTAATGCAAACAAACTAGGTTTCACACCTAGGAAATAATCAGCGGGCATTAATGTGCGGCTGGTATGGCCCGAAATGAGGGGGCCGGTACGGGTGAATGCTCGGGGTTCAAATAAGGAAACTTTAGAACACTTGTGTATTTTGATTGCGATGGTCGGGTGAGAAGCATAGACTAATGCTTGACTCGATGGGTGATTAGGGTCTTGAGATTGCACCAGCGGGCCCGCTAGGTGTTAGACCCGGGTGGCAGAGAGTCTTGAGATGGGTGGAACTAGCTATCCCTAACCCGGTGGGTTCCTGAGACTAGTTGACGATCCTAGTCGACGGCCCGATGATTGCTCTGACTTTCCTTATGTAATATGTGGGCCGTGCGATCGGATCATTATTTTGTGGTAAAGGCCGGGCAGAGCCGAGCGACCAGTTCTCGAATAGGTTCTAGTGGCCGAGTGTTGCTCAGTCTGGTAGGGCCGTTTTGGTCGATTGTATGGTATTCAGGACGACCTTTGGGCCGGTCGTCATATCATGACTAGATGAGATCCCTAAGTTTATAAATTGCTGACTTATCTGCATGTTGTTATTGGGGATTTATGTGGAGGTCCGGAAGGACCGCTCACTGAGTCCCATATGGACTCACAGTTTATTTCTCTTGTTTTTGCAGAGCCTGACCAGTGAGGTGAGGCTTGGAGTCATGGTGCAGCTGGAGGGCAGGCGGTGGCGTGGATCTCGTAGCAGCGTCCAGTAGTCGTAGTCGTAGTCGTGATGTCTAGGGTTGTTTTTTTTACATTGAATGATGTTTAAGTTGAAAACATATATTTGACTTTTAACTCGAGTTGTTCTTATGAGTTGGTTTGTTTTACGACTCTTTTAAAATTGTTCGAAACTTTTTCTTTAAATAAAAGTTTGCGATGTTGTTCTCCTACTTGTATGTTTTCTGGTTGGTGTGTTTCTCGATATTTTGCTCTTCAGTGTATGTGGTAGGCTTCTAGGTAGGACATACACCCTGGCCGGTCACACGGCCCTGAGTTAGGGCGTGACGGTTGGCATCTAAAAGGTTTGGTATCATCTCTTAACTTCAATTGATCCATTAATAGTTGGAGTTCATGATACTTGCTTAAATTGATTGTTTTTTCCCGCTCATGATATACTTTCAAAAATATTTTTGATTTTTGATTTCCGGTCTCTTCGGAGACCTATGTAGCCTATAACGGGCTGATGCGACTTTGCGGTTCTAAATCGTAGGCTCATTGTGGCCTTTCGGTTTTCAACCAATAGGAAGGGTTGGAGATCTTACTTTTCAAAATATCATATTTAGAGATCTCTCGATTCGTTTTGGTTTCATGACAATTCATTTTGAAACTATTTAGCAAAATAGACTTTGATATCGATAATTGATCCCTCTCTTTGCTACTTAGTTTGATAACTTGCTAGTAATTACATTTTCATTATCCTACTAATGAATACTGCTTGCAAGTTATGATAAAATGAAAGACTATAAAAATTGAAAGAAAAAGACAAGTTTGGCAAAATTTCCAAAAATGAGGTATGAGTTTGATTTTGCAAAAATCTTAGTATAATACTTGAATACTTGTGATATAATGATGTCTTTATACTCATGATTGTTTTTTGCATGATAAATCTTTGAAATTTCATGAGTAGGTAAAAGTTTGATAACTTATGCGATTTCATGATATCTTTATTGAATGAAACTTGCTTTTGATTGAAATTCATATTAGAGACCTCATTTTTGAGTTAGAACTTGGTAAACATGTTTAGATGGATATATGACATGATTCTAGGAATTTAAACTTGAAAAGTCATGAGTAGATGAACAATTTGATAACTAGATCACTTTAGCTAACGTAAGCTTTGAAAAGTTTGACCCAAGTCAACAAATCGACTTGGACACACCATTTTAAGTCCAAACTTCATAAACATGTTTAGGAATATGTATGACATGTTTCCATGCATTTAGAATGAAAACTTCATATCGATATGGATAAAATGACATAGAGGTCATTTCATGATAACCTCTTTGAAACCAAGTTGACCCACAAAGTATCACTTACTTGAAATACTTATTTTTCCGATACTTTGATTTTTCTTCAAAAACTTCAAATGGAAACTCATGTATACCATTTTGATTCTATTTCTAATATCATTCACACTATTGCTTGAGTAAAATCATTTCTAGGAATGAGTTTGATAACTTGAATGATAGCTAGAAATTTCCATTTTTTTCATTAAAATTAATATAGTATGAAAAATGAACTTAGACAATTCATTTTGAGCTCAAACTTGACACACATATCTTAAATGATCATTTAGTGATGTCTGAAAAGTTTGAAGCAAAATTGACAACTTTTGAAAAAATACCGTAAAATTTATGAAGATGCCCCTGAACTTTCAAGAATTTTATGAATTTATAGAAAATTGATTTTTGACTGATTCTTGAACCTATAGATTCCTTAAAAAATATAGTTTGTCCAGTTAAAGTTTCAAAAAATTTCGTTAAGAATATGATTTTATAAGGACTAAAAAGTTTGATTTTTGTAAACTTGAAGTGTACTTTGACTTAAGTCAATAAAGTGACTTAAAAACCTCTTTTTAAGCCCAAACTTGATTGATATATTTAGGTTTACTCATGTTAGATGTCCAAGTGTTTAAGATAGAGAAAACATGAGTATATAGCAAAATTTGGTACTTAGCATTTTCATGTTTTCATGTCTATTTTGAATGAAACCGTGCTAAGTTCATATTTTGATCAAATGATATTCTTTTCACTTCAAACTTGATATACATGTTTTACATGATCATATCTTTGTATTTTGAAAATTTGAATGAAATCTGAGAACGTTTGGAAAAATCTCACTTATTTACAAAAATGCCACTAAAGTATCACTCTCCTTAAATGCTCATTTTTCCGATACTTTGAATTTTCATCGGATTTTCGAATAAGACTTCAAGTATGTTGTTAGAATCATGTTTTTGGTCTCGTTCTCATTTTGATCCGTGAAAAATCATTTCTAAAATGATTTTTGATATTTTGATCGATACGTGTAATATCGATACTCGAATTAGTACATGATTTCTAGTTTATATTATGTTTATCATTCTATGATATCATGTATTGATTAGTCTTACTTGTATGTATGTTTTCATATCTTGAGTTGATATCTACATGTTTTTTATGAAAACTTGTTTTTAGGTGCCGACTTTGACCATAGTTGACCTTTCTTGCCCTTTTTGAATGATGTCAAAAGGGGGAGAGAAATATAGGTAAAAGGGAAGAAAATATAGAAAAATCATGCATATAGATAGGGGGAGTATAATTATTTAGATATGCATGTTGATAGGGGGAGAAATCCCATGATTGATACCCTTTTATGCTTAATTAAATATATTTTCTTAAGAATGTTTGTCATCATCAAAAAGTGGGAGATTGCTGGACTAAAGTTTTCAACCTTGGTCTTAATCATGGTTTTGATGATAACAAACATGGAACTAATGATTTCATGGAGAGTTATTTTTAGGTTCCATATCGATTAGCGTTCGACATCCTCGATCGAAAAAATTAGAGAAATCAGAGAAATCGGCAAGGACGCTCACCGCCGCTTGAATTTTGTCGAGAAGATAGAGTTTAGATTTATGGTGTCTAGAATATGTTGTAAATCCTCATGATGATGCAAAGAACCCAAAATACCAAACCCGAATCCTGAAATATGAAAAATCTGAAAATTAGAAAAGGCTCCGAAATTTATTAAGCCTAGGGAGCTCCTTGGAGGGCTATTTGACCTAGATATTTTCTTGGCACCAAAAATATCGATAATTATTCCTTAGGTAAAAACTAGATAACGAGGTATTTTTAAAGATTTTTTGGAAGCCTTTAGCCTACCCATATTTAACCCGGAAGATTAGAATATTTTTGTTTTTCGAAAATTTGTACTAGACCCCAAAAGTTAGATTTTGATTTTTTAGATATTTTTATTGAATCCAACTATATGGGGGGTAATCCTTATATAACATTTATGTTTTAAAGTTATTAACTTTAGGATAATATAAAAGTTAATAAATGTTATATAAGTAGACTTAGCGAAGATCGAAATCAGAAACGAACAAACAAAGCAAAAAAATCAGCCTTGCTCAATTTTGTGAAAACCCTAGCTTGAGCCAAAAATCTTGATCTTGCATTTATTCCTTTATTGATTAACCATCAAAGGCATCAAGAGGAAGCTAAGAATCTTGTTTTGGAGCTAAGTATTTTATTGTTTGATTTATTGCTCCATTTAGTGCTGTATTTTTTTTTGTTTATTTCTTTGTATTTGAGTTTGTGTTAGACCTAGAGTGTAGGTCTTGAAATTGGGTGGTAGCCTTGGTGATTGAGGTTTAAATCCATCGGTGTAAACGTAGTTTGCTAGTATTAGTTTGTAAACAACTATAAGCCTCAAACTGGAGGCAAACAAGTATCAAATTATGAAATGTAAAGTATAAACATCTATAAAGTATCTAAGCCTCAAACGAAGACTAACAAATATCAAAATATAAACAAAATAAAGTAAACCAAAATCTCACGGCTGCGGTGGAGGCGGTGGAGTAGACAACGACTGGGTCGGGAGCGTCGATTGGGTTTTGGAGGACGACAGCTGCGACATCATAGGTAGAAGGCCCGAGTGAGATGCAATCTGAGTGAGGAGGGCTTGCATGTTCTGCATCGTTTGTCTCGACTCGTCATTCGTGCGTCTCTACTCCTCCATCGCATGTCTCTTCTCCTCCATTGCTTGTCTCTGCTTCTCTATCGTCGCTCTTTGCTATGTTAGCTCGGACTCCAAGGGTGTTATCTAGCTCTGGTCTTGCGTCCATGATGTCGAGGGCAGCTCACCCGCAGCGGGAGGGGTTGGTGCCCCAAGTTGCCCTAACACGATGCGTGCATGGCCACTGTCTGCAAAGCCATAAACACGGTCATGCTCCCAGCCACCTGCGGCCTCGACCCATGCACCCGTGTCAAACTCCTCCGACGTTCCTCCGCGCTTGATCACGATCATTGTGTAGGTCTCCTACACGAATTTATATTTTAAATTATATATATATATATATATATATATATATATATATATATATAATATAAATAAAAATTGCATAAATCAAATAGATACAAATACTTACCATGACGATCGAGGCTCTGCTATCGATGTAGTCCCCCGCTCAAACACCGATGCTGAGTGCACTCAAACACCTGCATTAGCGAGGGGCGTTGGACGGTGACATCCTCGCAACTCGCGTCTTCTATTAGAAAACAAATACATTACTATCATTATACAAAATATATAATATTTTAATTATACATACCATACGACGCTCATGCACCGCAAAAGACACGGAGCCACTAGTGTGGCGCACCCCCGTGCCGTCCCCCAGGCATGAGATTTCTCGACGCTGTCCGGGAGACCTCCTGCCACTTAGGTGTGTCCCACCGCTCAACAATCTAGTCCTACACAGGTCCAGAAATCTACTCGGGGGCATGTCCCCGAGTCTCCTCAATCTGTGTGGCTCCCAACTATCTCATCACGGTCTTACGGGTCTACTGAAGCAGTCCGTTGTAGCGAGAGGGCAATCACAGTAGAGGATTCACCATAAGTTTGGACAACAGGATTGCTTGACATCTTGACTTAACGTGACTCTCCGTGATAATTTCATATAAAATATCTTGGTGTGAATCTTTTTGTATATAGATGCATTATGACAGTTTCCCGATCTAAAAATCTTATGTTCGAACATTTTCGGCACGGACATCAAATTTTATCACCACTAAAGAATTTTTTATTCGAGTAGGCAAATTTTAAGAAGTAAGTTACGCCTACTCGAAATTCGTCCATTATAGCTCAACGATGAATTCGTCGGTACATCCAACTTCGATCGCCTGACATGTTCTGTCAAAAAGTTGGCAATATCTTTAGGTGGATGGTCCTATTCAATTCGGGATTCATGTTATTTATATTGCACTTAATTCTAAATTTTGGCAATATCTCCCTACAGTTCTCTGAATACGCATATCATCTGGGCGCATATCGAAGAATAAGGGAGATACAAGCCAAAATTTAAAAATGAATAATGACTAAAAGAAATAAACTAAGTGCTACATAAATAACTTTGTTCCCAAATTGTCCAATTAGGGATAATTCAAGGGTTGTATGTCGTATAAAAGATAATTTACTTCATTCACACGAACATACAACCCCCGAACGAATCTAAGGTTTTGTAAAATTAAAACTTGACTCGTCGATGCGTACGTGAAACGTATCAACTCGTCTTGATTATTTTCTAAATTTGTGGATGTCGGTGCGAGTCCACAGTAGATGATTCAACGCGAGTCCAAAGTGATGGATTCCGGCTCAAGTCCATCCATTGTGTTATGAATAGAATTATAAAAGTAACGTCAGATTCGTTTTCGATAGCGAAGGTATGATTCATGCACCACTAGTTTTGGTAAGAATATTTTGGAATGTAATATGTAGGATATTCTTTTTCTAATTACTTGCTTGAATTCAAGATTTTTGCACTATCCTCACAATATTCAATCCGTTGACATGGCTAATAAACTGGTATAGATTCTAAATTGCTAGGAAATGAAAAATATCTAAAATTGAGATTCTTGCTTTAGTACTTTCAAATATAGATAGGGAAGTAAAGCTGGATCCATTTAGGACACCAACGGTATGATTCATACACCACTAGCTTTGGTAAGAACAATTTGGAATATAATATGTAGAGATTCTTTTTCTAATTACTTGTAAAAGATATCAAATTTGTCTTTATAAAGAACTCGACCACAGTGTTTTAGATCTATAAGAGTTGAAAGATAACAAGGGTTACGGTTTGGAATTATTAGCCGTAGCAATGTGGGGGAAGGAACCACTAAAAAACAAAATGCTAGCCGCTACTACAACATGATGTGTGAGGTTCACAATCCCATGGTGTTCATTAATCTCCTTCATCTTGAAAGATAATTTCTCATTTTTTGTCTCCTACTATATTTTTAATTTCTACTACTTTTTTTTTAAAAGAAAGTGTTAATCATGTAATCTAGCCTCTAGAATTCATTTTAAGAGGTACAAAATGTTGAAGAAATTTCTAGAGAGAGTAGAAGAGGAGATAGAGAATAAACACAATCAAATTAAAGGTGATTGAAGTTTTTGATTCTAATAGGCACATTGATGCTAATGATGATCATATGAGAGGGAATTTAATGACTTACTTTAAATTCATGATAATTGAGCCCCGAAAAAAAAATGAATGAGAGGAGAGAAGAGAAGAGAATGATAGGTTATCTTCCCTTGTATGGATAGAATAGAAAGGAAGAGAGGATCATGAAGCATTCTCTTGTTTGATGGCAACAAATACAAATGGGAACAAGAAGGAAACATTATTTTTATTCATATAATACCCTTAGAATCATTCGTTATACATTTATAATATAATAAAGTGGTGAAGAAATGAATTATTTTTATTCGTATAGTCTTATTTCTTATGAAGAGTAGGGTAAGTCCATGGGCGTAGCCAATGTATTGGCAGGGGAGCAATTGCCCCTAGGGTTGGCAATTTCTGACACAACACGATAACCCGACACGACACGACGCGGAGTTATGCGGGTTCGGATTTGGCTAAACATGTGTTTTGATTAAACGGGTTCAACCCGTATAAATATGATTAACCCATTTAATTAAACGTGTTTAATCGTGTTACTGAACCTATTTAATCCATTTACCTGTTTATGAGGATATATATATAATAAAAAGTAAAAATTTACGGATATTGGATACGTATGTCTTGTTATTAATAGTCTTTTTACTATGTTTAATTTTTAATTTCAGTAGCTTTCAATTTGTTCACTATTGAAATTGTGTTTACGTGTTGTATCGTGTAGGTGTACACATGTACACGTTTACTTAAACGGGTTAAGTGTGTCGGGTCGTGTCAACCCGAAAATATAAGGGTTGGGTTTGGATTTAGCCTTTCACAACACAAGACACGTTTAGACACGACAGATTGTCACCCCTAATTGCCCCCCCTCCCCGACATTGGTACCCCGTCAACATATACTAGCTAGTATTTAACTACATTTGCCAAAATCATATTCTATAAAAAAATGTTTTTATTACTTAAAATCATAACCTGTAAGTATGACCAAGTCTTCATATATTGATTCAGAACAACAATTTCATTTCATTTTATGATAAATCATTGTATGAGGGCAATATGTGGTTCAAAATGCAATTTCAAATCTTGAATGTCAGAAAATAGTGTTATAGATTAGTTGCTACTTTCTATCTTAAGAGAGAAATTTGCTGCACTGAACTTCATGGGCATTCAAATGAGTCTAATTTTTAACTGATGAATGGACAATGTGTTGAGAGTACTGGGAATCAACAGTACCTTGTCAAAAGATTTGAGTCCATGGCAAGTCAAAGTGGAGGAGTTAAACACACAAAAAAGTAAAGTGAAAATGGCTGGAAGAGTAATTGATAAACAGGTTCAAAGGATGTGGATATGGAGATTGTCATACAATAGCTACACCCATTCCTAGTCATCTAAATGTTTCTTTTCTCTTTCTCTTATATATGGTATGTTTCCTTCCCCCCGTGTCTTCTTTAGTTGGCTATTTTTACCATCATTGGACCACCTCCTTCCCTCTTTTTCTGGGGTTATGCTAAAACTGCATTGGCCTTAGTGGAGTTTGTGAGGAATAACATGGTTTTCTATTATTGCCCAGATGCACTACAGAAGGATCTTCTAAGACAAATATCAAAATGGCCAAAACTTTGTCCTTCCAAATAGTGCAACTGATGATCATAATGCTGTCACTCCGGTGTCTAAAATGCTTAATCCATTTTATTCATCTAATAATGCAATTGGTAGTGATTGCAGTTCTTTCGAAATAAACAAGAAATAGGTTCTGAAGAAGAAAAGTTAAAAGCGGCGCAAGATCTCTCGTAACGACATAGTGGTAGACGGGGTATTCTCTTCATATTTCTTGAGACATGGAAATCAAAGAAAGGATTGAACGACGACCATAAGGCTTAGAATGTCATGATCCACCTGTTTGTTATAAATGTGGAGGCAGAGGTCACAAAGGCTTTGAATGCAGAGAGACCAAAAAATTAGTTTGGTGAAGAATTTGGGCTTCCAAGCGGCATCAGATGATGGTTTCGTGATAAAGGTAGATTTTGAAAAGGATTTTGTTCTTGAAATGCTACGTTTGAGGGACTTTCCAAATAAGTAGATCTCTTGGATTTAGGAGCTCTTATGCACATTTGGATCCTCTATACTTACCAATGGTAGTTCTGGACATGCCTTCTTGCAAAACAAGGGTGAGACAAGGCAATGCCCTATCACCCTTCATCTTCACCCTTGTGATGGAGTGCTTATCTCAACTCATCAACAACCCTATCAAACAAGGCCACATTCGGGGGTGTGCTTGATCATATGGTGCGTGGGGGAATCGCCCACACTGATTTGGTTTTATTTTGTGCCAATGAATTGCATAGTATCAAGAATCTCAAACTCCTGCAATGTTGATTAGTGTTGAATCCATCAAAAATAATTTTCTACTTGCTTGAGATTTGTACTCGCGATGAGTATGATCGAATCCACGCGTTTCAAGTTCTTTTAAAACCAAAAAATTAAAACAAAAGAAAAAAAAGGGAGGTTTAATTGAATGCAAAAATATGTAAATAGAAAGAGTAATCAGATGGTTGATCAATAGTACTATCAGCACCAGTTCGGCCTACTATCTCTCCACCTTTAAAGCCCCACTTTACTTTAAGAAATTGGATGATAAATCTAACCAAGGAACTTCCTAGGTAGAGCTCGGGCTTCCTCCTCGCCATCGCCGTCTGTGGCTGTTGCCAACGCGTAAGATCTCGTCGCTATCACTGTCGGTGAACTCAAACGTTCTTCGTTGTGCTTTTAGACACCCGACAAGAGAGTAGGAGAAGATTAACTTGCATTTTAAAATCAAATTATTTAATACACATCGTTTTTTAACCCGATCTACTTGAACACCCAATGGATCGAGTTGAACATGGAGCCCGTGCTTCTATCCAACTTAGGAGAGGCGGGTAATTGAATGGGTAGGTTAGGTTTTGGATGAAGGAAAAAAGAAGCGGAGGTGGGACCAGTGCTGAGTTGTTGACCACGACCGAATAAATTTTCTTTGCATAAATTTCACAAACTACTTCCACTTGAACTTTTTTTTTATTTTTTTATTTTTAGTAAAGATAGGATATACTGATATTTGAACCTCAAATCTCTAGAAAAAATATAAGATATTACTATCAACTATGCTACTCACGATTGGCCACTTTCACTTGAACTTTCCACTTTGACCCAACATTTACTTAATATTAATATATATATATATATTTAGATTAATTATAAAAATAATTTCTACCTTTATGAAATTTGAAATTTTAATACGAACTAAAAGTTTGATGTATTTATCATAATATAATATATTATTATTTAAAAAATCGACAACCAAATTTAAATATTACTATTTTATTTAAGCTCGATCCATGTAAAATTTGAAATTCATTTTAAAATATATGTTTTAAATCTTCATATAAAAATGATCAAATAACAAAATCAAAGTGGATCTCGAATTTAGTAAATTCAAATTTAAATAAATATATAGTAATTTTATAATATGGGTTGAATATGATAATTATTTTTCGAAGTAAAATTAAAATTTTAATAAAAGTTGTAAATTAGTATTATAAATTTTCAAAATCCAAATTAGACTAATTTAAAATTTCCTGATTAATAGTTATCACCGAGTAAAAATCAAAGTCCAAGATCAAAAGTCCCATCCTAATTTTAGGGATGAGCATGGACCGGTTAACTTATCCATTAACAATTTTATTAACCGGTCTATTAACTTCGATTTTTTAAAATCATGAATCGTAAATCGATCCATTAACATCTGTTAACCGTCACTTCGGTTTCGATTTTTTCGGTTCAGTTAACCAATAATTTTTGATTAATCAATAAATTTTTAAAATCTACAAACATACTAACATTATACAAATCACATATGGAGAAAAATTCAAAGAAATATCGAATCTCCATTGGAAAAAAGAATTAATAATGTAATGTAAAAATTAATAATTTATTTTTATTATTTTTAACTTTTTATTTTTAAAAAATTAAAATTATAGTTTTAGTTATCATAGTTTCCTCTGATTTTGGTTTTAGTCCACACACTATATTTTCATTTAGGATTTGATCCTTGCCGTAAATTGAGGCATAAACGGTGTTGACGTGACTAACGATTGCTGACTGGATATTACTGAAGTGGAGATCCTTTAAAACACACTAAAAGTATGAAGACTAAAACTAAAATTCGAGTAAACTATGGGGACTAAAATCAAAATCCGAAAAAAATTTAGGGACTATAACCAAATTTTTTTGTGAATGGTCGAAACAAGTAGGACTAACTCTCGATGGCGATCGCTCGACTCTTCCTCTTATGATATGACGCAGAATGACTTCATAATCTGAAAAGTCGGCATACGAATATTAGATACGTACAACACTCATATAAAATTTTAATTCTCTAACACTTGACACGTCGACCTTAGCTCAATTGGTAGAGCGGAGGACTCTAGTTGGTTCAGG
Organism: Canna indica; assembly: GCA_034359265.1. Lineage (NCBI taxonomy): Eukaryota > Viridiplantae > Streptophyta > Magnoliopsida > Zingiberales > Cannaceae > Canna > Canna indica. Next base: position 23,988,683 of record CP136892.1, read on the forward strand.
CATCTTTAGGTCGCTAGTTCAAATTCAGTAGGTTGGATTTTGAAAAGTTACAAATTAAATTTTTTCTTCTCGATCCTTCTTTACAAATATATAGAAAACCATCCCTTTTAGTCCTCATAGTTTACTCAATTTTAAAGTATGAAGAGTAAAACCAAAATCTGAATAAACTATAGGGAAAATAGACTAAAAAATCACAAGGTTTGTAGAAATTTTACGTTCTACTCACGTTTTCAAATTTAGCCTGTAAATGCACAATCTTTACTTTCGTTTATGTCATCTACCAAATTGTCACGCGCCGTCTCAACTTAGCTGACGTGGAGGTAAACGGCTCTTGCGTGGATTGACGAATTCATAAATAAATATTTTAGAAAGAAAAATAACTATATATGACCTCACATTTTACTCTCTCTTCTCTTCTTTCTTTCTTTCTTTCTTCCTCCCTCCTGTCATCTTTCTTTTTTTTCCTCCCAGCTTCTATCTACCACTTCTTCTTCTTCCCAGCTTCTACCTGCTCCATGGCGCAGTCTCTCTACCTGTCTCCCTCTCTCTCTTTGTTCACCCAAGCCCGACGACAACAAGTCACGAGACAGCACCACTCCCACCTGTCATGGTCGCGGACAAAGGAGCACCACCCAACAAACCCACTACCTGTGGTGTTGGTGACGGTGGCAGAAACTGAGTGCCACCTGGTTCATGCGGTGGCGGAGGAGGAGTGGATGGCGGTGCTTTGCTCCCTGACGGTGAAAGAAGGGGATACCAAAGTGGCCTTGTGCTATGCACCTCAATGAAAAAGACCTGCTCTGCTCCTTTCACCTCAATAAAGAAGACCTGTACCTCAATGAAGAAGACCTGGCCACCCTGCTCACATGTACATGAACATGGCCCACAAGTTGGTGGCCCATGTGTCCCACACTGAATGGGACGAGGCTCACCTCGAGTCCCTCTCCATTGATCCGGCTCGCCACCTCTTGTACGCCTGCTCAATGAAGAAGACCTGGCCACCCTGCTCACATGTACATGAACATGGCCCACAAGTTGGCGGCCCATGTGTCCCACACTGAATGGGACGAGGCTCACCTCGAGTCCCTATCCATTGATCCGGCTCGCCACCTCTTGTACGCCTACTCCACCGCCGTCCATGGCTTCGCTGCGTGGCCAACGCACACACACCTTCGTCCATTGATCGGGCACGAGACGCACACTGCGTCGACCGCCGCCGGTGCGCCCGTGGTCAACGCCATCATGCTCAGCTACGCCTCGGGCGTCGCCCGGGAATGGCGCCCGGCACGCACGTAGCCGCTTACAAGGTCTGTTGGAGCAATCGGGTGCTACGGCTCAAACATCCTCGCCGGGATCGATAGGTCCAGTGAGGATGGCATCAACATCCTCTCCCTCTCCCTCGGTGGTGGATCCGCCCCATTCTCCATGGATTCGATCGCCGTGGGGGCTTTTTCCGCCATGCAGTGCGACATCTTTGTTTCCTGCTCCGTCGGGAACAACGACCCCACCTGTTCTTCCCTTACCAACACTGCGACATGGATCACCATCGTCAGCACCAGTACCCTCGATCATGACTTTCGGCCTACGTCCAGTTGGGCAACGGTGAATGCCACACCGGCGTGTCGCTCTATAGCAGAGAGGGGCTGGATAACCAAATGGTTCCAATAGTATATGGCAAAGGCACGCGGGTAGGTAGTGACTTCAGCAAATTTTGCATGCCCAAAATCGTCGATTCCAATGAGGTCTGATGAGCTTAAAGCGGCCACACTGTTCGTAAACAAGGTGGCACTCAGTTTCCACCGCCGCTGCCAATACCACGAGTAGTGGGTTTATCGAGTGGTGCTCCTTTGTCCGCGACCATGGCAGGTGGGAGTGGCGTCGTCTCGTGACTCATCGTTGCCGGGCTTGGGTGAACAAAGAGAGAGAGGCAGACAGGTAGAGAGACCACGCCATGGAGCAGATAGAAGCTGGGAAGAAGAAGAAGTAGGTAGAAGCTGGGAGGAAGAAGAAGAAAAGTGGCAGGAGGGAAGAAGAAAGAAATAATAGAAGTGAGAGAAAACGGTGGGGGTCATATATATTTATTTTTCTTTCTAAAATATGTTTTTATAAATCTGTCGGTCCACATAAGAGTCGTTTACTTTCACGTCAGCTAAGTTGAGACGGCACGTGATGATTTGGTAGATGACATAAATAGAAGTAAAAGTTATGCATTTACAGGCTAAATTTAAAAATACGGGTAGAACGTAAAATTTTTGCAAACCTTGTGCATTTACATGCTTCTATACGACGTAGGAGAGGCAGGTAATTGAATGGGTAGGTTAAGTTTTGGATTAAGGAAAAAGAAGTGGAGGCATGACTAGTGCTGAGTTGTTGACCACGACGAACAATTAAATTTTCTTTGCATAAATTTCACAAACTACTCCCACTTGAACTTTTTTTAAAAAAAAAGCAAAGATAGGATATACTGAGATTTGAACCTCAGATCTTTAGAAAACATACAAGATATTGCCGCCAACTGTGCTACTCACAGTTGGCCACTTTCACTTGAACTTTCCACTTTGACCCAACATTTACTTAATATTAACATATATATATATAGATTAATTGTAGAAATAATTTCTATTTTTATGAAATTTAAATTTTTAATAAGAGCTAAAAGTTTTATATATTTATCATTGTAAGACCCGGAAAAGTTTCCTAATATAAAAATTTATTTTGGTGCAGCACGCCGGACCTGGGGGCAGTCGAGTCGAGCCTCAGGATCATCTCGAGTAAAAAAGTATGACTCGGCTAATGATTCATGAAATATATTTGGATGATTAACTTTCCTTTTATGAAATCATATCTTAAATTAAGTTAACTCGAGTCATGTTTTGGGTTGAATCGAAACCCAAGTCGAGTTCGGGTTTAGTCGAGTTCCGGGTATGAGTTAAGTGAGTCTTGAGGCCATCTTTGAAAAGATGGATGAGGGAATAAAACCTTCTTATTGCAGCCGTGCGACTCACCCTTTGAGTCGCACAAGGCCGCCTAGGGAGAAGAGGAGAAGAAGCAAGGAGGGGGCTTGGGGCTTGGATCGATCCGGGATTCGTGTCGCCGCCGAAAAAATTTCAAGTCATCGTCACCCGATCCTTGTTTCTTTGCAATCTAGGTGAGTGGTTATGTTTTTGAAGCTTGGGGGAGGCGGGTGGCCGAGCCCTAGATGAAATAGGTTGAGTTCTCGTAATTCTTTCGACGAATCTTGATTTCCAACGACGTGTATTCACTGTTTTATGAAGTTTCTTGTCGGATCTCACTGTTTTCTTCATCGTTTTGCAAGTTCTTGGGGCTGCCGAGTCATGGGAAAAGGGGAAAGGTCATGCAAAAAATTTTCCCGATTCCCTTGACGGCAAGAATGCCCTTAGATGACCTTATATCACTGTTGATGTAGTTCCCTTTGTACATCTCACGTATTATGAAGTATGCCCTCCTTAGAAGTCCCTTGAAGTGGCCGAACAACTCTACAACTAATGAAGAGGGTTCGGCCAAGGGTGGGGGAAAAGTAAATTAGTTCATTGGTATTTAAGTTGTATGCGAAATTGAAGAGGTAAATGTATAGATAGAGTCTCGTCCCTCTTTCCTACCACAAGGGCCATGGGTGAGCAAGGTCTTCCTTGCTCATGGTTCGGCCAAGGATAGGGAGAGGAGGAGAGATTAGCTTTAGATGGAAATTGGATGATTATAAGGATCATACATAGAGATATGGCAATACTTAGGAAGAACACCAAACTTAGCAAGTAGCTTGATAAATTTTGAATTGTAGAATTGCTAGTTTTATAACCATTCATCGCATTAGATCCTTAAACTTTGGATGTTGACATTGTTATCATGTTTTGTATTTCATACATATTATTTAAATTCATTACTATCTTGCCATGCTAGATAGTTGTTCCTTATTGTGCTAATATTCCTAAGGTAGTATAAAAATTGTTATGTATATACATTGTAGTCATATATGATGAAGGTTGCCATATTTGAATATTTTCCTTTGGATTATTCATGCTGCCCTAAATGTTATTGGGTGATATTCCAAGGTCGACACATGGAAATTCTCACCCAATGCAGTGTAGAAGGATAGGTAACATGTAAGGCGTCACTAGACGCTCATAACACATATATGGAAACTTAGGTTGGAGATGATTACACTTATATGACTCCTTATATACTTTTGGAAACTTAGAACTCATAGGTGTTCATATATTAAAAGGACAGCATAAATTGTTGACCCGGTAGCCAGACTTAGGCCAGATACGGGCAAAAGCCCGAAGTGTTTATATATGGAAACCCTAAGATATTGATTGTGTGATGTGTTTGAGATGGTCCGCCGAGGAGCGAGGAGGTCGGAAATGACCAATGCTCAGCTCGGCCAGTATTGGGTCTAGAGGTGCGCCAGCGGGCCCGCTAGGTGCCAGACCCCAATTGGGTGGGACTAGCTATCCTTACCCCAGACGGTGTCTGAAGACTAGTGGACCATCCTAGTCGATGGCTCAGGATTGTTTGCTTACATCTTGAGATGAGGTGGCCGATGGCCAGTATGATACTACTGGATATGGTAGGGACGGCTGTAGCCGGGATATTATTCTATGGGTAGGTCTAAGGGCCGGATGCCGAAGGCTTGATAAGCCAAGATGACAGGTTATCATATTCAGTTGGTACAAATGGACCCGTGGGGTCGGTAATCACATTAGAAATAAACCTTACCTCTTTGTACAATTTCTTTAATGCCTTATATGATATATGCATGATTGAGACTTATGTGGAGGTTCATTTGAGCAACTCACTGAGTCCCAAGTGGACTCACAGTTTATTCCTATTTTGCAGAGCATGAGCTTGGTATGTCGACATGGTGTAGCTGGTGGGCGGGAGGTGGTGTCATATCTCATAGCGGTGTCCATGAGTCATAGACCAGTGTCTAGTAGTTGTTGTTTTTATTTTCTGCACTAACAAGTTGTATTTGGAAATAGTTTGTAAAACTTGATACTTGAGACGTTCAGTTATTCGGATATTGGTTTTCTTACTTGCTTTGAAAAATATAAAACTGTGGATTTTGAAAACTTTTAATAAAGTTGTGTTGAGATTTCCTTTATCAATATATTCTAATTTTCTTTATGTCAGTGTAGACAGTAGACTATAGGGTAGTATATAGGCCCTAGCCAGTCACACTACCCTTAGTTGGGGTGTGACAATCATAATATAATATATTATATTAAAATATCCACTACCAAATTTAAATATTATTATTTTATTTAAGTTCGATTCATGTAAAAATTGAAATTCATTTTAAAATATATGTTTTAAATCTTCATATAAAAATGATCAAATAACAAAACTAGAGTGGATCTCGAATTTAGTAAATTCAAATTTTAATAAATATATAGTAATATTATATTATGGGTTGAATATGATAATTTTTATTCGAGGTAAAAGTAAAATTTTAATAAAAGTTGGAAATTAGTATTATAAATTTTCAAAATCCAAATTAGACTAATTTAATTTTTTTTGATTAATAGTTATCACCAAGAAAAAATCAAAGTCCAAGATCAAAAGTCCCATACTAGTTTTAGGGATGATCATGGACTGATTAACCGGTCAAGTAGCAATTTTATTAACCGGTTCATTAACTTCGATTTTTTTAAATCATGAACCATAAATGATCCATTAACTTCTATTAATCGTCACTTCGATTTCGGTTTTTTCGGTTCAGTTAACCGATAATTTTCGGTTAATCAATAAATTTTTAAAATCTACAAATATAGTAATATTATACAAATCACATATGAAGAAAAATCCAAACAACTATCGAGTCCCTGTTGGAAAAAAAGAAAAGAAAAAGTGAAACCACTTACTCAAGATAATATAATGTAAAAATTAATTTTTAATTTTTAATTTTATTTTTTTTGAACTTTTTATTTTTTAAAATTTAAAATTATAGTTTTAGTTTTCATAGTTTTATCTGATTTTAGTTTTAATCCACACACTATATTTTTGTTTAGGATTTGATCCTTGCCGTAACTTGAGGCATAAACGGTGTTGACGTGACTAACAATTGCTGATTGGATATTACTGACGTGGCAATCATTTAAAACGCACTAAAAGTATGGAGACTAAAATCAAAATTTGAGTAAACTATGAGAACTAAAGTCAAAATCCGAAAAAACTATGGGGAGTAAAACCAAATTTTTTTCTGAATGGTCGAAACGAGTAGGAGTAGCTCTCGATGGCGACTGTTGGACTCTTCCTCTAATGATATGATGTGAAACAGTTTCACAATATGAAAAGTCGGTATACGAATATTAGATACGTACAACGCTCAATCGTATAAAATTTTAATTCTCTAACACTTGATACGTGACCTTAGCTCAATTGGTAGAGTGAAGGACTCTAGTTGGTTCATGCATCTTTAGGTCGCTAGTTTGAATTCAGTAGGTTGGATTTTGAAAAGTTGCAAATTAAATTTTTTCTTCTCGATCCTTCTTCTTTAAATATATGGAAAATCATCCATTTTAGACCTCATAGTTTACTCAATTTTAAAGTATAGAGACTAAAACCAAAATCTAAATAAACTATACAGACTAAAACTAAAATTCGAGTAAACTATAAGGACTAAAATCAAAATCCGAGTAATCTATGGGGACTAAAACTAAAATCCGAGTAAACTATAGAGACTAAAATCTAAATCCATCGAGAATATTTTTGTTTTAACTTTTCAAAATTCGACTTGTCGAATTCGAACCAGTGGCCTAAGGATGTCTGAATTAACTACAATCCTTTGCTCTACCAACTGAGCTAAGGTCGGCATGTCAAGTGTTGGAGAATTAAATTTTTATATGAGCGTTGTACATGTCTAATATTTGTATACTTACTATGCAGATTGTGAAGCCGTTCCATATCATATCATATTTGTATACTCCTACTCGTTTCAACCCGTCACTAAAAAAAAAGGATTTTAGTCGTCATAGTTTATACTGATTTTGGTTTTAGTTCCCATGGTTTACTCGAATTTTGGATTTAGTCCCCATACTTTTAGTGTATTTTAAAGGATCCCCATGTCAGCAATGTCCAGTCAGTAACTATTTATCACGTCAGCACCGTTTATGCCTCAAGTGACAGTAGAGACCAAACTAAACGAAAAATATAGTGTGGGGACTAAAATAAATTTTTTTAAACTATAATGACTAAAATCAAAGTTAGAGAAAACTATGAGGATTAAAATTATAAATTCCCTTTATATTTTATTATATTTTTATAATTTATAAATCATTTGGTTATCTTTTAATTTTTTATAATTGATAAATAATTATTTAACATTATATATATATATATATATATATTATTGAACCGGCGGGTTAACCGAAACCGGTGGACTTTTTACATTATGGACCGAACCCGGAATCGAAAACCGATTTTTTAAAAAACATAAACCGAAACCGAAAAAAAAAGTTCGGTTAACCCAAAAAACCGGTTTCGTTTCGGATAAGTTTTTCGATTAACCAAAAAACCGGATTTTTTTTCTCACTCCTACCTAGTTTGATCAAGCCCATGATTAGAAAAAAGCAAAAAGCTTGTAATTGGTTGCAAACTAAAAACCGAGGGCCTCTTTGGTTGGGCTTTGAATAAGTTCATTTGCAAAAGAAATCCATTGATTTAACCCATTTGTTGCAAATAAATTTGCATTAAACCATTCATGTATTCCGGAAGCAATTAACTTGGACTATTAAGATAAATTGTAGGGACGTCAATTGTAACTACATTTGCACCATCTATTTTTTTTTTTTTGATAAATGGATAGGCATGCATATATGTCTAAGAAAAATTAATACCTACGCAAATACACGGCTTGGAAAGTATATCCACACCATATCCTATGTGCATTTATATGGTGCATCAACATCAGCATTCATATCCCTATTAGCATAGTTAGAACTACACTATACCCTCAATTACTCTTTTATATCCATACATATATAATAATTTTATCAGAACCTTAAATATTTACCATACACATATTGACAATTTATTTATGTGATTTGATGATTTATTCTTTTTATATTATATTATATATTGTGTATTTAGGGTATGATGCATTATCCACATTTACATTATACGGTGCAGATATAGTATGTTACGAATGAGGAAGATGAGGGATTGACGGATGAGATTAGAAGGGATGAAGCAACGACAGAGATGGTTGGCAGCTCGGAGGAAGGTATAAGTGCGGAACCGTTGCACCAAACTACCAGCGAAGGTGACTTGGCGGGTGTCATGCAACGTACTCAACGGGAGGATGACTTGACAGGTACCATGCAACGTCCTCAACGAGAAAGGCGAATGCCCACGCGTTACGCCGATTTCATCATTCAATAATAAGCGTAGGATATAAATAAACAATGTAAGATCTACGGACGAGGTTAATGAATGAAGAACTACATTTCCTCCTCCTATGTTTCTACTCTATTTCCTTTCTCCAGCTCTCGAACTCTTCCTCCCCTCTCTCTTTCTAATGACCTCCTCCAATAATGATTGCCAAGCCACGGATCTTAGATTGATCTCGTGACTTTGGTGCTTTCATTGAGATGTCTACGCCGACGGACATAGCAGGAGCAACTTCGGTAGGGATCACGACAAATTGGAAGTAAGACGTCGGCGACTGTCAAAGTTCTCATGGAAACTTACCATCAGGCGGTTGCGGAGTCCCTCAAACTCTTGCATGAATCCAGCAGCCAGCATGATCAGCTACTGGGATCGCTCCAAGCCAATTTGGAAGCGCAACATCAGGCGTTGGAGTTGCAGAGGCAATCAATGAAGAATCAACAGAAGATGCTTCAAACTGTAAACTCTCAAATTGCCTTGTTGAATTCCCAGATAGTGCAATTTTATAAACCGAAGTCGGAGACGGCCGGATCTAGTGGGATGATCGCTCATCGAGGAAAATCAAACCAGGGGGAAGGAGATGAAGAGGAGTTTCAGTTCTCTCCACGACCTCCGCAGGTAGAGCTACCAATCTTCACCGGGGCGGACGCTGAGGACTGGATCGCTTCCGCCGAGGATTTCTTCGACTTATATGCCACTGAAGACCAACACCAGGTGATGATGGCATCCTTTAGAATGGAAGGAACGGCTCGTAAGTGGTTTCGGTGGATGCAAAGAAGGAAGCAGCTCGCGGGGTGGCGACACTTGGTCGAGGCCATCCGGTGTCGATTTGAGCCAACAGATCCAGAGTCCCCAGAAGGGCAACTCACCAAATTAATCCAGGTAACCACAATAGCAGAGTATGAAGGGTGGTTTGAAGAATTGTCTCTACGAACCACTTCACTTCCCGAATCTTTTCTCATTAATTGCTTGATATCTGGATTGCGGGTTGATATTAAAACTTAAGGGCTCACACAACAACCTGAGACGATGCATGCAACAATCACCCTAGCTAAGTGATATGAAGCCAAAGTTATGGCTACCTGAAGGTTCTCAAGTGGCCAGTGGCAGTCGCGCAATGCACCCTTGTTACCCACTCCTATTCAAAATATTGTCACCGCTAATGGTGTTAATAGGGTGATGAGCGGGGCTCTGACCACCAGTCGACCTGTGTTCAATAACCCAAACAAGGGAGTGCGGCCGGGGATTCAAAAAATTTCATCCACAGAAGCCCAGAAGAGAAAAGAGCAAGGTCTTTGTACTATTGCGATGAATAGTACACTTGGGGACACAAGTGTAAGACACCCCAGTTATTTATGCTAGATGATACTCTTCATGTTGAAGGAAGTGAAGATATAGCCGTGGTAGGAAGCGAGCTCCCGGCCGAAGAGGTGGAAGCTAGTGAAGTACTTGAGCAATCACTGATATCATTCAATGCACTATCAGGTTATTGCCTTCCTTTGACCCTGCGTTTTAATGGAGTGGTGGCTGGCCGTGCAGTGCAAATTTTACTGGACGACGGCAGCACCCATAACTTCATCCAAGCAAGGGTGGCCAAGTACTTGGGTCTCAAGGTCGAACCGGTGACCAACTTTGCTGTAATGGTCGGCAACGGCGACAAAGTTCAGAATGAAGGAGTGGTTAAAGAACTCATAGTCTAGGTTCAAGGAACTACCTTCAAAACTGATTTCTATGTATACCAATTAAAGGGTCCGACATGGTTCTGGGAGTAGCCTGGATGGCCACCTTAGGGCCAGTAGTCATGGACTATGGCCGAATGATACTTGAGTTTCACTTGAATGTGTTGGCTTTAGGTTTTCAACCTTAGTCTTAATCTCAGTTTTGATGGTTTTGATGATAACAAACATGGGACTAATGATTTCATTGAGAATATCTTCAGGTTCCATATCAGTAGCGTTCGATGTCCTCGATCGAAAAAATCGGAGAAATCGATAAATCGGAAGGACATTGATCGTCGCGCTCAGGTTCGTCGCGGAAACTTCTCGAAGATTGACGAGTGCACCAAAGTCGCATTGGACGGGCTCAAAGATCACATAAAAGCCCTCCAAGATGATGCTCGTTAAAAGCTGAAACCCGAAAATAAAGCGCGGAAGAAAACCTGGCTGAAAAACAAGTTTCAGCCTAAATTCAGTCGATCGTGCGGTCGACCGAACAAGGTAAGAAAGAGGCAGTAGCTTTGTCGGTCAACCGATCAATCGTTCGAACACTGCCGAAAATAGGCAGTGGCTACTTCGGTCGACTGGTCGATCGATCGACAGAGGCGGGATTTGGGCAGTTGCCCTAGCGGTCGATCGATTGGTCGACCAGATTAAAAAATCACGTGGCGCCCGATCTTTGCTTCCCTGCGTCGGTCAACCAATGGGTCGATTGGATTGAGGGAATGAACAGTCGCGTCTGGGTGGTCGACCCGTCGGTCGACCGACCACAGACAGAAAGCGACGGTCGATGTGAACGGTCGATCAGTCGGTCGACCGACCAATCGATCGACGGCCTGCAATGGATAGAAAACTATCTGTTGAGCTACCATTTCTTCAGAAGGGTATAAATACACCCTTATATGATTCATTTAAACACCTTCCTTCACTCCTACAAATTTTTATTGAGCATTTAAAATGAGATTAAAGCTTTCAAAGAGATTGTTTTGGAGCGTGTGTTGATTTCTGTCGAGTTCTTCTACGAGCACACAAGCTCTGCTTCTCAACTCGGGTGTTGATTCAAGTTCTACTACTTGACGAGTTGAAGGATTGAAGGATTGCAAAAGAGCACGAATTCTTGGTTTATTTTAAGCTATTTTCAATTGTATTTTAACTGCTATTTAAATTGTTTGATTTGTGAGTCTGTAGAAGACCTGCTGTTAGGTCTTGAAATTGGTGGTAGTCTTGGTGTTTGAGGTTTAAATCCACCGATGTAATTAAACGTAGTTGTTGCTAAGATTAGTTTAGTTGTCCCTTAGGGTTGAGGTGGAAGAGGACTCTCGATAAGAAGACGGTGACTTCCGACTGTGGAAGTGCCTTAGGTCGAGAGTGTGTCTCTTCGGTGAAAAGTCCTCGTGTGTAAGGGAAACGTAAATTAATCTAGTAAAACTAGTTTGGAAATCCTAAGCGGGGTGCTTAGGTAGTGGAGTAGGCATTGGGGCCGAACCACTATAAATTCTGTGTTTGCATTGATTTATTGTTGTGCTTAATTGCTTTATCATATATAAGCTTCTGCATCTAATCGTCAAATTGCATATTGCCTAAATAATCTAAGTAAATAATTAAAAATGGATTTAGGCTAATTGAATTAGTAAACACACTATTCATCCACCCTCTAGTGTCGTTATTTCGCCCACAGAATGGACAAAAGCAAGTTTGGCAAGGAAATCAAGCAGGCCAAGCGGAGCAGATTCCTTACCATACACTCAAGATGTTGTATGGGACTCATGCCATAGCTGAGATGTACCATCTTGAATTGAGGCCAAAGGAAGAAGAAAAGGGAAGCGTTGAAGTTGAAGAATTGAGGGTTTTACTTGAGGAATTCTCTGTGGTATTTACCAAACCGAAGGGATTACCTCCATCTAGAAACATTGACCATCAGATTCATTTACAATCGAATCAAATACCAGTGAATGTGAGGCCCTATAGGTATCCTCATTTCCAGAAAATAGAAATAGAGCAATAGGTGAAAGAAATGTTAGAGGAAGGCATCATCAAGCACACCAGTAGCCCTTTCTCTTCCCCATTTCTCTTAGTTAAAAAAAAGATGGTACCTGGAGGTTTTGCGTTGACTACCGAGAGCTAAATGCAGTCACAATACGCGACTGGTTTCCTATCCCGACTGCTGATGAGCTGTTTGTTGAGCTCGATCAGGCCAAAATATTCTCTAAATTGGACTTGCTTACGGGATATCACTAGTACGAGTCAAGACAGAAGATGTAGGTAAAACAGCCTTAAGGACACACGAAAGACACTACGAGTTTCTTGTCATGCCCTTTGGCTTGACGAATGCTTCGTCGACTCTTCAGTCGACAATGAATCGTATCTTCCAACCTTACTTCCACAAGTTTGTGTTAATCTTCTTTAACGACATTTTAGTTTACAGTCAGACTTACAGAGAGCATTTACTACACTTGAGGGAGGTGTTGAAGTTACTGATGACGCACAGATTGGTGGCAAAAAGGAGCAAGTGCTCTTTTGGATGCTGAAGTATTGAGTATCTTGGACATTTCTTATCAGCTGATGGCCTGTAAGTTGATCCTAATAAAGTGGTTGCTGTCTGATCATGGCCAACTCCAAGGAATGTCAAGCAAGTTAGAATCTTTTTGGGGTTAGCTGGCTACTACTGCAGATTTATCAAAGGATTTGCGACAGTGGCTGCCCCTGTTTCTGATTTGTTAAAGAAGGATGCGTTCAACTGGAATGAGCAAGCACAAGAGAGTTTTGACAAGCTCAAAAGTCTTTTAAGCCAAGCACCAGTACTGGTTCTACCCAACTTTAATATAACATTTGAGATTGAGGCAGACGCGTCCGGAGTGGGTATAGGAGCCATTCTCGCTCAAGGGGGAAGACCAGTAGCATTTTTTAGCAAAAAGTTGTGTCCCCGAATGCAAGCAGCCTCGACTTACCATCGCGTGATGTATGCCATCACGCAGACAGTGGGCAAATGGCGCCAATACCTCCTCGAGAAGAGATTTACGATTCTCACCGATCGCCAAACCCTCAAAGAGTTAACGGCGCAGACCATTCAGACGCCAAAACAACAACGCTGGTTGGTAAAACTAATGGGGCATGATGCGTTGTCCTGGCAACCAAGTTACTATAGTATTACTTTCATTCAGCCCTTACTTGGCATCTTGGAACAAATTAGAGAGTTCCATAAGACTAGTCCTGAACTTAAGCTCTTGCATGACAAGTTAGCTGAAGGTGAGGATGATCACGGGAGGCTTAGTAAACAAGGGGGACTTTTACTCTACTGAGGAAAAATTATCATCCTAGAAGACCATGCTCTTCGAACAACATTGCTTAAAGAGTACCATGATTCAGTAATTGGTGGCCATGCGGGCATCAATCGGACGTACCAGCGGCTGTTGTCCAATTTTTATTGGAGAAACATGAGGAAGGATGTCCAAAAACACATCAATCAATGCCAAACTTGTCAACGTATGAAAGTAGAACAATTGATGCCGGCGGGTCTTCTACAACCTCTCCCGATTCCGGAGGAAGTATTTGAAGATATATCTATGGATTTTATAACGAGCCTGCCACCCTCAAATGGTAAAACAGATATTTTAGTAGTAGTTGACAGGCTTACAAAGTATGGTCACTTCTCAGCTCTACCACGCAGCTACAACAATGAACAAGTTGCCGAGACATTCTTAAAGGATATCATTAAGTTGCATGGCGTGCTGAAGTCAATTGTATCGGGGAAGTCACTTCGTGAGCAAGGTATGGAGAGAATTGGCTCGGCTTCAGGGCACCTCGCTTAAGCTCAGTTCGGCTTATCATCCACAAACTGACGGCTAAATAGAGGCCTTAAACCGCTGCCTAGAAATGTATCTCCGGAGTTTTGTAGCTAATGAACCGGCTACCTGGGTAAAATACTTGCCCGGGGCAGAATACTGGTACAACACAATGCATCAGACTTCGACAAGTATGACGCCTTTCAAGGCGTTGTATGGAAGGGAACCTCCTACTCTTTTGAGATTTATCAAAGGAGAATCATGGTACGAAGAGATGAGATTTTGCAGCAACTCAAGCGCAACTTATTGATTGCTCAACAACAAATGAAAATGTAGGCAGATCGCCATCGTCGGGAAGTAGAATTCGAAGTCGGGAACTGGGTATTTGTGAAACTCCAACCCTACCGACAGGTTTTGCAAAGATTGCAGCGACATCAGAAACTAGGACCGAAGTATTTCGGACCTTTTCGGGTAGAAAAGAGGGTGGGAACTGTCGCCTATAAATTGGAGCTACCCCATTCATCCAAAATCCACCCAGTATTCCATGTTTCAACATTGAAGATATGCCGAGGCCAGCCAGAGGTGCAAATAACACCACTGGACCTGCTAAAGATAAGTAACGAAGAGGGCGAGCAAATAAAAAAATGGAGAGGAAACATCCAATAGCTATCGCCAGATTGGTCCGAACCTTGAGTACAAGGTTCCTGCGGCACTGGGGGTATTGTTACGAATGAGGAAGATGAGGGATTGACGGATGAGATTAGAAGGGAAGAAGCAACGACAGAGATGGTTGCCAGCTCGGAGGAAGCTATAAGTGCAGAACCGTTGCACCAAACTACCAACGAAGGTGACTTGGCGGGTGCCATGCAACGTACTCAACGGGAGGATGACTTGACAGGTACCATGCAACGTCCTCAACGAGAAAGGCGAATGCCCACACGTTACGTCGATTTCATCATTCAATAATAAACGTAGGATATAAATAAACAATGTAAGATCTACGGACGGGGTTAATGAATGAATAACTACATTTCCTCCTCTGTTTCTACTCTATTTCCTTTCTCCATCTCTCGAACTCTTCCTCCCCTCTCTCTTTCTAATGACCTCCTCCAATAATGATCGCCAAGCCACGAATCTTAGATTGATCTCGTGACATAGTACCAGATATTCATATCCGCTATGGATATATATGGATGTGCGGTTGTGGATTGGTGTGCAGCTATGTTTTTGCTCCATCTGCACCAAATTCGATTCGCTGTTATCGCTAATACATTGGTATAAATTCTAATTTGGTAGGAAATGAAAAATATTTGAATTCCAGATTCTTGCTTTAGTACTTTTTGATTTAGTTATGAAAATAATGCTGGATGCGTTTAGGCCAGCGAGGATATGATTCATACACTACTAGTTTTGATAATAATATTATGGAATATAATATGTAGGGGAATCTTTTTCTAATTACTTGTTGGTAAAATATATCAAATTTGTCTTTATAAAGAACTCGACCATTGGTGCTTTAGATCACAATGGTAAGAGATGGAAGATAACAAGAGTTAGAGTTTGGGATATTAATTTGCCGTAGCAATGTGGAGGAAAGAACCAATAAAAAATAAAATGCTAGCATCCACTCCAACAAGATATGTGAGGTTCAAGGTTCAATCCCATGTGTTCATAATTTCTTTCATTTTGAGAGGTAATTCTCTTTTTCTATCTTATATTATATTGCACTTTTTGCATATTTTCTTTTTGAATGAAAAATATTAGATTCAAAATAGTTGAAGGGAATACATGCATAAAATAGTGGAAAGAAAAAAAATTAAAATTTAAAAAAATGTAAAATAAACGATTTTCTAAGTCATAAAATCAAATTAATTGGTAGACTATATAAAGTATATAAATTTTATGAAGAATAAAAGGTTACAACTAATTCTCATTACATGTAGAATAAGTTACATGGATAAACACATGGCATTGATTTATCATACTATTCTTATTTTTTGGATTTTTTAATTTACAATATTTTTAAAATTCTACTACTTTTTAAAAGAAAGGGTTAATAGTGTAATCAAATCTCTGAAATTCATTTCAAGAGGTGCAAAATGTAGAAGAAACTTTTAGACGGTGTTAGAGAGGGGAAAAGAGATAGGAGAGAATAATTATAATCAAATTAAAGGAGCTTGAATCTTTGATTTTAATAGGCACAGTGATGCTAATGATTATCATATGAGAGGGAATTTAATGGGTTACTTTAAATTCATGACATTTGATCACTAAATGTGGTTACTTCAAGCCATCAATAAGGTAGATCTTTTTGCCAACTTTTTTGTCTGCCTTTTTTTAGCGTTGATGTGATTTTATGTTTAGTCAATGTAATAGTCTTTCATAAATTTCATTTGTTAACTTGTGTTATGCATATGTTTGTTTCTTTTAGGATTTTTTTAAACTTTGAATATTGATAAATGGTGATATCTCATCTATTACTTTCTTTCTTTAATTGTCTATCTTGATTTTTGTTATATTTCTTCATTGCACGTTAGGGTATTTTGGGATTAAAAAAATGCAGGACATGAAAGAAGAAATTCAGTGTTGATATTTCTAGTTGCTCCTCTTAGCTCTGTCATGTACATACTCTTGGCAGTCGATCAGAAGGTACACTAGGAAGATGCAATGTAGAAGAATTATTTATGAACGATTATGCTTTCCGAGAATAAAAAATCAGAACCATTTGCAGTCTTAGTCTTAACTCCCTCTTCCAATATGTTGAGCCATGAATTCTCCTCTATGATTTTAAATGCCATCACTACCTCCACAACAAAAGAACATCCATAAAACTAGATGAGAATTCAAATAGATGATAACGTGCCTCAATATCGTTTGCCACCCAGCCATAGCTTCAACCGCCCTTTCCACCATACCCACATTTTGGTATGTTGAATCAGCTTCCTTTTCTTTCTGCTTTTAATCATTCGTCTCCACCACCTTCACCACATCTTGTTGCATGGCTAAGCTCAAGCAAGGTGTCACCACCAATACCAATAACACAAAAGCTAATTCTCAAGCATTCATTTATAGTTGTGACCAAAACAAGAAAATGAACAATCGTTGTGTGAATATATATTTGACAATATTATTTACTGTTCATATGAATGAGTTGTGACCATAAACATGAAGATTGTCATAACGAGAATTATGTATACATTATTTCTTTTGGTTCTAAATATGTTTTAACTTTATATTATTTGTTTTGCATCTTAATTTTTAGCTTAAAAATTCTTTCAATCTTTGCAGGTTTTTATAATTAAAGTTGAAAATTTGTGTGCAGCATATTGTATTAGCCCGTTTAATTTTTTGGTTCAAATTTTATTTCATAGTGACATTAATAATATTACTTCTTATTCAAATATAATAATTTTATACTATATGTTAAATATGACAATTTTTTGTTCGAAGTAAAATTGAAATTTTAATAAAAGTTAGCAATTAGTATTATAATTTTTCAATTGATACTTAAAATATCATAAAGATTGGTGCATTAATGTTTAGTTCAATGATTATTGTTGACCTTCAGAATTCTTTTGGTCAAAAGAAAAGTCAACCGACAAAACTATAATTTAGTGACGGATTAGAATACATACCGGTTTAAATAGAATCAAGAAAGTTTGACTTCAAAATTAAACTAGTCAACGACCAATCGAGCTGAGCGAGACCAAATTAAATCTAAACTCTTTCCTATTATAATTTCTTTTAATTAGAGACTTTTTCTTTTTATATTTGCAGGGATTTATTTAAAACTTGGTTCAATTTAAAAAACATTTAATTTTGGTCAAGTAATTTAAATTCAAAAAATATATGAAAGAAGTTGACCATTCAATTTGACCAAAATTTTTATTTTAGCTATTTTGTTATCAAATAAGAAATTGGGATTAAGCCGTTAATGTTTTTAACTAATTATCATGACCGATGCTATTTTGATTTTTGGCTCATTTTCTAAAAAACACCTCAATTTTCTTTAGCATAATGGAGACCTTGTAGAATTGGTCTTCCATGTTGGGCTTTTTACTATAATTTGATATTAATGTTTGAATTTTTCATATTTTTAAGATTAAATGCTAAAAACTATTTTATGCTTTGATCAAAATTTTGAATTTAATCATCATTTAGAATTATCATATTATTATTCTCGCCTGGTGTCGGGGTGATGCGGTCCTGCGTGATTCCTGATCCGGTGCTAGCTGTCACATCCTAACTCAGGATCGTGTGATCAACTAGGGTCTACGTCCTACCCTGAAGCCTACTATCTACACTGACTAATGAGAAATCGAAACACATCAAATTAAATCAAAGAAAAGAAAACAACAGTGCAGCTTTATTTGAAAGTTTCAAAAGTTCACAATTTTTTTTGAGAAAAAAAAGTAGCTAACATCATCACAAACTGAAACATCTCAAGCTCAAAGTTTAATACAAGTTTTAAAAGCCAACAATTCTCAGTGTCGGAAAATGACAAAATTAGACAACTAGACTATGACTATCGGACGCCGCTACGAGATTGACACCACCGCCTGCCCTCTAGCTGCACCATGACTCTAAGCCTCAACTCACTGATCAGGCTCTGCAAAACAAAAAGAAATAAATCGTGAGTCCACATGGGACTCAGTGAGCGGTTCTTCGAACCTCCACATAATCCCCAATTATAATATATATATATATATATATATATATATATATATATATATATATATATATATATATCTCTGTGTCAGCAAAAATATAAAGTTTTAGGGATCTAAGCTATTACTGATATGACAACCGACCCCTAGGGTCGTACTGTGTAGACCACACATATATTTCACCGACTATAACAGTCCCAACTGTGCCAACTAGTACTCGGCCCTTAGGGCCTGTTCATGCATTAGTGGTTCGGCTACAACCAGCCCTACCACACAAAATAACATCCTACCGGTCGTCTAGGCCACATAGCATATAAGTGAATCAATAAGATCTCTGGGCCATCGACTAGGATGGTCTACTAGTCTCCGGACACCGACTGGGGTAGGGGTAGCTAGTCCCACCCAACTGGGGTCTGACACCTAGCGGGTCCGTTGGTGCATCTCAAGACCCAAAATACTGGCCGAGTAAAGCATTTGTCATTCTGACTATCCGTGCTTCTTGGCAGACCATCGCAAGCACATCACACAATCAAAGTGTCCTAAAGTTTCCTTATTTACACCCCGGGCATTTACCCATATCCGGCCCTAATCCGGCCTTTAGGGTCAACAATTCAATGTTACCCATCCTCGGCGTGTACACCTAACAATTCTAGGTTAAAAAAAAAGGCTATAAGAAGTCTTAGAAATTATGTCATCCACTAGCGAAGTTTCCATATCTAACATACACATTATAATGTCACACATGTTATCTAGCGTCATATGCTACCTTGGCTGAAGAACTACGTGTTCCAGACTTGAAATTTCACCCATTAACAATACCAGACAGCTTGTAAGATAATTTACTTTACAACAACTACTATATATAGCCACATGACTCAATGATAAAGAATTTAAATTCTGCATTAAGTAACAATTTAACAAGAAATAAATTGTCTAGCATGGTGAAAATATCAAATAAATTCAACAAGGAATAAATTATCTAGTATGGTAAAAATATCATCACATTCAGAATTTAAGGAGGAATGGTCTAAGGATGGTTACTATCCTACCATCCTTTAATTACATGCATCAATATAGTAGCCTTCCATAGTTAGAGTCTTATCTAAGTGTCATCATGTTTCTAATCGATAATATAGGTAACTTTTCATGTCCTATTGCTTTGAGTATTTCTAACCATGAAGTTTTACTTCTAGAGTTCACCACCCCCTCCTCCTTGTTCGGCCGAGCCTCCAAGGGTGGGAACAAAAGGGAAGGACTAACCCAACCCTAATACATTGTTTTCGATTTATCCTAATCAACATGTTGATCAAGTCATCCACCCCATGCTCGGCCAAACCATGATATTGAAATTTTCCTTTGCTTGGCCGAGCCTATAGGCTTTAGGGGAAATGTGTTTCAATCATCACATTCAAATAATAATTTACGAATACACTCGACATGGATTTAAGATCGTCCAAGGGGTTCTACATCCTTCAAGGGAATTGGGAGAAATTTTGGCATGACCTCTTCCCTTTTCCCTTAATTCGGCAGCCCCTAAAAGTCAAAAATCCGACAAGAAAACTACGAATAACAATTCAAACCAGTGATAGAAAAGTCAAGATACCAAGAATCTATGGAAACTCGCGAGAAATCGATACCTAGCAGTTCTAGGGGTTCGGCTACCCGCCTCCCCCAAAACACCGAAAACAACGACTCACCTTTGCTTGAGGAAGAAGAAGAATTAGACGTTGGTGATCTTGAATCTTTCGACGACGACACGATCTCTGGGCCGACCAAGATCTCCCCTCCGTCTCTCTCCCTTCTCTCTTGCTCGGGCTATTGGCGGCTCCAAGATGAGCCGCACGGCTCAATGATGAGGGATTTTATTCCCTCATCTACAATGACTTAATTTCCCCTTTAATGACTTAACCTTGACTCGACTCAGCCCGAGTCCGACTTGGGTTCTGATTCTATCCGCAACTCGAGTAGATCTTAACTCAATTAAAACATCAATGCATAAAAGGAAAGGGTCATTTAACCAAATTTAAACTTCATACTTTCATTAGTCGAGTTATATCTTCTACTCGAGGCGATTCCGAGGCTCGACTCGACTAACTCCGGGTCCGGCGCGCTGCACCAAAAATAGATTTTTATATTAAGAAATTTTTTGGGTCTTACAGGTGCGAGTCTCGGCAAGAGAACCTGCAAATACACTCCGACGGTCAAATAAAAAAGAATCCCAAATTTGGGCACGAAAATTGGAATCAAAAGTTAAATTTTGTACATGGTACTCATCATGTCTGTATATCGTACATGATAAGAGATGTCTGACGATAATATCTCCCTGAATCTCATAAGGATGCACTCATAATGGATCGAGGCTAATTCTAGAGATGTCGAGTTCATAATTAGATTAATCATTCTAATCGCCCACATTTCAACCTATAAAAAGTAACAAAAACTTTTAATTTCATAAATAACCCTAAGGTCTCCGAATATTAACATAAAATTTATAATCGTACAATTTTACAAATAATAATAATCTAATAGACAATGTACATAGACCTATCAAAGCTGTATATCTTTTAGACAAACAAACTCCACCAACACGTTTGAAATAATATATCTTTTAGAGAAACACACATTCACATGCTACTTAAAAATATAATATTTTTAACCTCAATTATTTATTTATTTAAAATAAAATTATTTTTATAATAATAACCTCATAGATGGTAATAAAAAAAGTAAACTTTCACATTAATTATGATGTAGGCTTTTATAACACCCGTCAACACTAGTAATTACTAAAAAATATATATGAATCAGTATATTATCATAAGATCATATACTTGTTTTTTTCTACCTTTCATCAGTAACCCTAACTTTTGCCTATCTTCTCCACTCATGCACCAACGCTATACCAATCTCTCATTCTCTGGTTGATCGTATCACGCCCCATACTGCTATATCCACTCCATCTGATTATGGCATGCATATATTGGTCGTTCGATGGCTTAGAAACCGTATATATATATAGTCCATTGTTAGAAACCGATGCATACGTGTGTATATATATATATATATAAAATCTATTATTAACATCCTTCCTCCGTCCTTGGATATATATATATATATATATATATATATAATCCTAACATCTTCCTCCATCCTTGGCCTAGATATGAGAATACATGATCCCAAACTATATATATATATATAGTTTCCATTATTAACATCCTTCATCCATCCTTGGCCTAGACATGAGAAGACATGAGCTCAAATCACGATCAGAAAAATAAAATATTGGTAGACAGTCTACAACGTTGACATTTCCCATCATCATTCTGCACATCTTCTCGAGGCACGATAATGGCTTTATATATATATAGTTAACGAGTAACCCGACTACCTGACCTGGTCCAATTTCGGGCGCGGCGGGTCGGATCGGGTTCAAAAAATTTTTACCTCCAAACCTGACCCGACCAAGTTGATTGTTGATTGGGTCGGGCCAACTTTTTCTTTAAATCCGACCCGACCCGTGAACATCCCTAGTTTGAAAAGTATATCCACACATCCCATTTGCAACCACATCCACATCCCTATTCACATAGTTAGAATTACTCTATTACCCTCAATTACTCTTATATATACATAAATATATAATACAAAAAATTCATCTAAATATTTGTTGAACACTTACCAAGTTGCCAATTCATTTATTTGATTTAATGATTCAATCTTTTTATATTATATTATATTATATTATATAAATACACTGGATGTGCGATGCGATATCCGCATTTACATTATACAGTGCATATATAGTACCACATCATATCTGTTGTGGATATGGATGTGCAGTTGTGGATCCGTGTGCAAATATGGTTTTTGCACTATCTGCACCATATTTGATTCGCTGTCATCGATAATAAATTGGTATAAATTCTAATTTAGTAGGAAATGAGAAATATTTCAAATCAAAATTCTCACTTTAGTACTTTCGAATAGAGTTATGAAAGTAATGCTGGATCCATTTAGGACAACCACGGTATGATTCATACACCACTAGTTTTGGTAACATTTTGGAATATTGTAATACATAGGAGATTCTTTTTCTAATTACTTGCTTGTAAAAGATATCAAATTTGTCTTTATAAAGAACTCGACCATAGTGCTCTAGATCATATATGTAAGAGTTGGAAGATAACAAGAGTTAGAGTTTGGAATATTAGACGTAGCTATGTGGGAGATGGAACCAATAAAAAATAAATTGCTAGCACCCACTACATCACGGTGTGGGGTTCAAGGTTCAATCCTATGGTGTTCATTAAATCACTCTCTTCTTGTAAGGTAATTTCTCAATTTCTATCTCGAACTAGATTAATTTTTTTGCACATTTTCTTTTTCACTGAAAAGCAACGTGTATTCAATTTTGCCCGATTGAAGGGAATACAAGCTTAGGGCCATTGATAAAAGAAAATTTTCTTACTCCTCGAGGGTCTTGCATTATTATGTGCATTGTTGTGATGGTCCTAATGATGGTTGGAAGGTTGAAATGGTTTCTCTTTTGCAGAATCAGGAAAAGTGGGAAAGAAGAGTTTCCATTCAATATTGAGATCGGGAGCACCCATGGCGAATAAGTTCGATGCACCGAGGAGTGGGAAGAATCCCCAAGAGCAGTAGTACATGTGAGTGCATAAACAACCCTTTGCCTTTGTTTGAAACTATTTGCAATCCTTATAGGTCTCCACCTTTCCATATGCTCTGATCTTCCTCTAAAAGATCCATCTACACCCTATCAGAGTCACTCCTTCGGCCTGGTTAATCAAAGTCTACACTTGGTTGGTATATATAGAGTCCATCTCAGAATTTATGTCATTTGGCCATTTTTTGCACTCAACACTACCTAGAGTACTGGTGAACATGGCATCAGGAGGGGCAGCCAGTCTAGAAGAAATTGCCGGTGGTTGCTGTGGACATTGAAGGATAGAAGGGTTTTGAGGAACAAATGGCGTCGGTGTGGTGATCATGTCGACTAGTACCGTAGAGATGACGATGGGTAGCCCGCGTCGAAAAGGGTCTTTTTATGGGGATCCGAGGAGACAGGCATCACTAGGTGATAGGTGGTGTTAGTGCTAGAGACGCTCGTACGATCAAAGTTAACAAGGAGGTCAAGGCGGTATTACTAGCGTTTGACAACGATTGGGTTGCCATAATCAATGGGGGAGGGTGGTACGCGAGCTGGAGGACATCGTACCAGTCGACGTGTGTGGTTGTTGATGCGCCGTTGACCTGCCAAGAGAACGTTTGTGATAGCAATGACTTCGTCGATGCAGTCGAGGAGGCATCCACCTCCATGGCCCGCTCGGCTAAATGTTTGCTCTCGACAAGGTCACGCACCTTGAGGAGCCTCACAGCATGGCCAGCCATTGCTCCCCCTCGGCCATGCCATCTCTGCCACCAATGTCCATGTTGGCCAATTCATAAACAACTAAAAGCAGGTGGCTTGTTGAAACATCAAGCTCTGCTCATCTATTTATGGCATGTAATTCGTGAGCAGGTGGCCTGTTGGTTCATTGTACTGAAAATTGAAGGGGTTCTTCTCTACTTATAAAGAAACTAAAACAATTTCATAACTTTTTTATTAGTTTCAAGAATCAAATGTTGAACGATTTCACCAACTTCAGGTACTCTTTTAAAACATCACATTGTTGTTTGTGTCATGGGATGAACTTCGATGGATCTTTTGAAGCTCTCAAGCTTTATGAAACAATAACTCTTGCTGCCTAGGAAACTTAGCTTTAGTATAGTTTGATGCTGCATTTTTTATTCACATAAGTTCATCTATGTGAATAAAAAATGTGAAGGCAGAGTTCACAAAGGCTTCGAATGCAAAAAGACCGTAAAAAATAGGTTTGTGAAGAATTTTAAGAACAGTGACCTGAATCATTCATTACATATATATAATAGCTCTCACCCTGGATTCCCACACGGAGATGACTCCTCGGCTGATCTTGGGGAGATGAAACATAGTGCTAGAGTATCTTTAAATCCATACCCTGCTACTGCCCAAACTCGCAACTGTGAAGAGCGAGGCCACAAACTGTGTGCGAACCAACCTTCCTCCTGCACCAACAAATCCAAAAATCCTATCATCGCCGACCATCATAGAACGAAGCGGGATAACAAAGTGACCACCTTGTATTCGTGTTTGTGTGCCTCACTCAGCCTCCTCGCAGAATCGAGCTCATTGCACTGTCCTGGTTACGCCGCATGGGCACATCCAAGGAGGTGCCGATGTTACTCATTTTCTTGCATTTTGCTTCTGAGATGAACGACATCATGCACCCCAATGACGACAACGTCGTTTGCCGAATGGATGATTCCTTTTTACAACACCCAGGAGATTCCTACTACAATTGGACACTACTACAAAAACGATTCGTCCGATGGAATCATATCGTTCTCCACTTCGAGGATTGGTTGCAGGAATCATATCGTTCTCCACTTAATTTCGATATGCTTTGTGCGCCCATGTAAGACTGGATTGTGAGCCAATGAAATAGTAGATGTATTATCACAATACATCATAGTTGCCAGCTTTGTTTCTATTCCAAAGTCATTTAAAAGTCTTCGCATCTAGATAGCTTGACAGCAAGCAGTCGTGGTTGTAATATATTCTGCTTCTGCAGAAGACAAAGCAATTGAATTTTGCTTTCGTGAAATCCAGCAAACTGAGCCTGTACCAATTTTGAAAACATATCCTGAAGTACTCCTATCCTTAACTGATCCACCCCAATCACTATCAGTGAAACTAGTCAGCTTCAATTTAGTGTTTCTATTATAGAAAAGACCAAATTTCATTGTGCCTTTCAGATATCTCAGAACTCTTTTTGTAGCTTTGAAGTGTATTATTCTCGGATCATTCATATATCGAGATAACATGTTAACATTGAACTGTATGTCTGCTAACTTTGTTCCTATCACCATTGGGCTTCCAATAGGATGACATAATTAAGTTCATTCCAAATCTTTCCAACAGATCAATAATGTATTTTTCTGAGAAACATATATACCTTCCTTTTCTTGATCAATTTCCAAACCCAGAAAATATTTCATTTCACCTAGATCAGTCATTTCAAAAGTATCAAACATTCTGCCTTGGAACTCTTTTCTCATTGTCTAGCTGTTACTACAATATAACAGATCATCCACATACAGTAAAAGAATCAACACATTGTTGTTTTCATTCTTCATTGAATACAAAGTATACTCATTCTTACTTCTTTGAAAATTTTCAGCTGTAAAGAAACTGTCAATTTTCTCATACCAGCTGCGAGGAGCTTGCTTGAGGCCATACAAAGATTTTCTTAACCTGTAAACCAGATTTTCTTTGCCCTCAATTACAAAACCTTTTGGTTGGGCTACATAGACCTCTTCTTTCAATCCTCCATTCAAGGAAGTTGACTTGACATCTAATTGATACACTTTCCATTCTTGAATAGCTGCTACACTCAACAAAATTTTTATTGTATCAAACTTTGCAACAGGTGCAAAGGTCTCAAAGCAATCTTGGCGTACTGTATGCATGTAACCTTGAGCAACCAGTCATGCCTTTTGATTTGTAATCACTCCATGAGCATTTTTCTTAGCCTTATAGATCCATTTCAGACCTATAATATCTTTTCCTGCTAGTAACTTGGTCAGATACCAAGTGTCATGCTTATTAATTGAGCTCAACTCTTCTTCCATAGACTTTTCCAATATGGTATTTTGATGGCCTCATCAAAAGAACAAGGTTTAGCTAGCTCCATGAGATTGCATCTCTCCATGAAACATTCCTGTAACCCCTAGGTGGAGTAGCTGAACCACTACTGCTATCATTCTGAGTATGTTCAATCTCAGAATGTTCAGTATTAGTATCTTGATACACTTCATCATTCAATACGTTTCCTCCTGCAGCACCTGCCATGTCATTAACTGATATAGAAGTGTCAAAGTCACCTCCCAATTCAGCTGCAGTTTCTTTCCTTTTTCCCTTAATATCATCAATTCCAAGATGATTTTCATCAAATGTAACATCTCTACTAATTATCAGTTCTTGTTTTTGAGGATCAACCAACTTGTATCCTTTTGTCTCTGAATTGTAACCAACCAGTATTGTTCTTCTACTAGTATCATCTAGTTTTCTTCTGATCTGCTTAGGAACATGGCAGTATACAGTACACCCAAACACCTTCAAATGACTCAAATCAAGTTTCCTATTGAACCACATTTCATAGAGTGTTTTATCAGTAGGTGCTTTAGTGGAACATCTGTTAATAATGTGAGCTAATGTACTGAGAGCTTCGGCCCATAAATTCTTTAACAAATTGCTCCCCCTTAGTAAGCACCTAGTCATCTCTATTAACACCCTATTCTTTCTTTCTGCAACGCTATTTTGTTGGGGTGTGTAACTAGCTGTCAATTGATGTTTAATCCCATGTTCAGCATAGAATTCATCAAATGCTTTGGATGTGAATTCTCCTCCACGATCAGTCCTCAACACTTTAATTTTTGAGTTAACTTCATTTTCCACAGCTGATTTAAATTTCTTGAACAACCCAAGTGTTTCACTTTTGCTTCAAAAAGTATACCCACATCATCCTGCTCCAATCATCTACAAACACTGCCACATACTTATAACCTGAGCAAGAATCAACCTCCATATATATGTCCACAGAGGTTCCTATGAATCAGCTCTAAGACTTTTATAGCCCTTGTAGCCGAATTCTTCGGAAAAGGCAACCTGGAATGCTTTCCCAGCTTGCAAGTTTCACAAACTCTATCACAGCCTGAAAATTTCAATTCTGGTATGTCCTCAACCATGCTCTTAGCTGACATTTCTACCGAACACTGTTCATTTACATGTCCCATTTGTTTATGCCACAAAACTAATTCTGATTCTATCTCACTCTCATCCTTTAAGGCAAAATTTGAACTATTTTTTTTTTTGAACTTTGAATACATGGAATCTTATTCAAGAGAGTTGAAAAGATTACAGGTGAGGGGGAGAAGGGATAAAAATAAGTCTAATATCGAAAATATAGTATGGTCATAGGCCTACAACCTAATGTCAGGAGAGACATTTGTTACAACAATCAAGGTAACTTGTAGCCGCAGCAGCCAATGATTGAGGGGTAGATCGTCGCTCTTCGAATATCCGCGAGCAAAATTTGAACTGCTTGGCCTAAACAGATTGTTCTTTGCCATGTTTAATGCACAAACCACCTTGTCTGGTTGTGAGTTTGAGTATATCTGACATGGGTTATCATTGAACACCACCTTGTAGCCATCTCTCAAAAGTTGTCCAGTACTCAATAGATTGGACTCTAAGTCAGGTACATATAAGACCTTCTTGACAACAAATGATCCTTGATCAGTGCTTAATTGCAAATCGCCTAGACCTTTTGCTAATTTCACTTAACCATCTCCAAGTCTTACTTCTGTTGTGTGATCACTGTTCATGTTGATGAATAGCTCACGACGTGTAGTCATATGATTACTACAACCAGAATCTAAATACCAGCCTTCACTGATATTGTCATCAACTTTTGCCAAGAGTAAGACTTCCTCTTCCTCTTCATCATCACTTTTCTGCTCTTCCGCAAAGTTGGCCTGTTTTTCTTTCTCATGCCTTTGCTTCAGCCATCACTTCTTTTCTACATGCCCAAATTTATTACAATAGTAACACTGGAACTTCTTCTTGCTCGATTCACCAAGCACTCCTTCTTTCTTGTCTGTATTTGACTTCGAGTACTCATGTTTCCTACTATAATCATTGTTTCTGATAAACTTCTTC
The DNA here is from genome assembly GCA_034359265.1 of Canna indica. NCBI lineage: Eukaryota > Viridiplantae > Streptophyta > Magnoliopsida > Zingiberales > Cannaceae > Canna > Canna indica. Next base: position 24,017,076 of record CP136892.1, read on the forward strand.
TCGTTAGACTTTTTGCCGGATCTCATGAAGAAAGCAACACCTTCTTCTTTGTTTTTCTTGAAATCGCTCATCCGCTCAGCATGGGACAACAGAGAACTCAGAAATTCCTCACTTGTTATCCTCTTTATGTCTCTACCTTCTTCAATGGCAGTAACTACGTGATCAAATTTCTGGGGTACTCTTCTTAGGATTTTTCTCACTACCCTTACTTCTTCAATCACATCACCAAATCCAAAAATCTGATTCACCATATCAATGACTGATGAAACAAATTCATTTAAATCTTCATCCTCCATAAATGAGCTTTCGAATTTTCTGTGTAGAGTTTGCAACATTACCTCTTGTATCCTTGAAGATCCACGATACCTATGCTCCAATACCCACCAGGCTTCCCTAGCAGAGGGGATTTTTCCCAATCGAGTAGTGATCTCCTCCGACAAGGCCTGTTGGATGTAGAAAATCGCCTTGGCATCATGTTTCTTCAGCTCTTTGAGTCGATTTTCGGTCAGATTCTCAGTCATATACCCATCTTCAAGCAGATCCCAAAGATCCATGGTGATGATATAGTTTTGCATCTTCGAGCTCCACAATTCATAGCTGGTGCTCGAAAAAATCGGCACAGGCGGAAGACTAGAGGAATTGGCCATTATGCCAACAATTCCTCAAAGCTAGCTATGATACCAATGTTCCAAAAGATTGAAGAGATGAGATCAGTTGACTTACAAATTAAAGTCAACAGATAATCTCCATATCGATAGATTCAACATCAACTCACAAGCATTAGAAGAACAGATGAAGATGAAATGAAAATCTCAGATTCGAAATCAAATTAAAAAATTACAAACTCACAGTATTTATAGTTCAGTAAAGTAAAGACACGTGTACAAGTATTAAATCCTATACAAGAGACTAATTGTAGTTTATCTTACAATGACTAATCAATGGTCAATAATGTTTCTAATTTCTCATTAATAACATCTAACAAGTTCTTCGTCGTGTGAACTAGTAGACAATTTAGGAGTTAATTTGGTTAACTAATTACCTAATGAAGAGTTGCATATTGTTATGCTGGTATAACCAGAAAACTACAAAACTAATAAAGTTGTAATAGTATATAAAAACATCTATTGTATAATTCAATTGTTTGAATGCTTCTTAATTATACTTCGATTACATTCAATAATAGTCTGAGCTATTCGTCTCTCTTCCACCTTCCCATCTTTTCTGTGTGAGTGCGTGTGATTGATATTGATCGTTTACGGGCAACAAGTGGTGCTAGATCTATGGCGACAACAGCTCAAGTTTAATAAATCCTTCCAAAACAAACACGGAACCATATTACCTGCCACGTTATCTACTGAATCACCCCACTGATTCCTTATTAAGTAGAGTACTAATAGCAGTTATAGCTTCAATACATACTATTTTACCATTCTGCCTCTAAATAAAGCTTAGATACTATTAAAGGTCAGTTTTGTACTTTTTGCTTTTGTTCTGTTTTAGCTTTAGCTTGCGCAGATATATAAGCACGATTTGCCATTTTGTAATTTGAATAATCTCTTTACTTCAATAAACAAACTCTTTTCTTCTATCTTCGGGTCCAATTCTGTATCCAAATCAGGGGTGAAAAACCTAACATGGTATCAGAGTAGGTCAATTAAAGATTTGGATCTCGCCGTTGAGGTGATCTATCGTCAATGGGGATTAGAGTGTCATCAAGGCGGAATGGCAAGAAATCGCCGCAACTCGACGGCCAGATCTGTAGTTGGCGATTCACAGAATAGCGTCAAGAGCAGATCAGCGATTGAGGCCAATGAAGTGGATGACAATCCCTTTCTTCTTTAAGGGAATGATAATCTGGGTATGGCTTTAGTGTCTGCAAGCTTAACTGGATATGAGAATTATCTACCTTGGAGGGCGACGATGTTGATCGCCTTATCTACAAAAAACAAGGTGGGATTTATCAATGGTCAGATTGAAGTTCCTGAAGAGACCTCACCTAGGTATCATGTGTGGAGAAGATGCAATAACATGGTGAGGTCCTGGATCTTGCAGTCCCTGTCGCCAAGTCTGAGTACAAGCGTCATGTATGCTAATAGTGCCATAGAAATGTGGCTTGATTTGTAGAGCAGATTCGGGAAGAGTAATGAGCCCCGGATTTTTGAAATTGAGAACCAAATCCGTGCAATCAGATAGGGAAACATGCGAATTGTTGAATACTACAATAAGCCGAAAGCTATGCGGAATGAGTTAGATGCAATTGACGGATACATGTGCAAAGAAACTCACTGCACGGAAAATACTATTAAAAGGAGGTTAAGACAATTTTTAATGGGATTGATCGAGTGAGAGCTACATGGGGGTAAGAGGACAGCTATTGTTGATGAAACCACTGCCCACTATTAATCAAGCATACTCCTTGCTAGAACAAGAGGAGTCTCAAAGGTCAGTGGGTGCCAATCCAATTCAGGGTACATAAAACATAGCTTTGAACAGTACGTACAGTGATAGGGGAGGATATGCAAAGATGAATGAAAACAAATCTCAATAGTACATGGAAAAATACCGTGATCACTATGGAAGACATGGCCACACAAAGGAAGATGGTTTCAAGATTCACGGTTTCCCACCTGGACACAAACTGTACAAAGGAAAGAAGAAAATGAATGAAGCACTAAACCAAGAAAAGCAAACAAATAGCATCATGTCAATGACTAAAACCAAATGTGAAGAGAGTGGGTCTGGAATAGTGAACAATGGAGGTTTCATAGAAGAGCAACTCAACACTCTTATCAGCATTGTCAACAACAGGATTTCAGCCAATCCAATGTGAACATGGCAGGTAATCCTCTTAGTTCAAATTCATGTCTTTTATCTTCTAAATGGATCATAAATAGTGATGTTTCGGGGCCACATAGGGTCCCAACTTATGATAATTGTTCTTATTTTTTAACTTTGGTGGATGATTAATCAAGAGCTTGTTGGACTTTCCTTTTTTCCACAAAGAACCAAATACCTAAGCTACTCATCAAATTCATCAAACTTGTGCAAACACAATTCTCCAAAACCATCAAAATACTTAGAAGTGATAATGGGAGTGAGTTCTTTAACTCAAGAATCAATTCTTTCCTAGATGAGTGTGGCATAGTACATCAAAGTTCTTGTATAGAAACTCCTTAACAAAATGCTGTTGTAGAGAGGAAACAAAGGCATTTTCTTGAAGTTGTAAGAAGTCTAAAATTCCAATCACAGTTAGCATTGAAATTCTAGGGAGATTGCCTTCAAATAGCCACCTATTTAATAAATAGGTTACCAAGCCCAGTAACATCCAATTACAGTCCATATGAGCTACTATACAAGTGTGAACCAAATTTAAACCATTTGAGAGCCTTTGGGTGCTTATGCTATAGGAGCATCATCAAACAAGGTAGGACCAAATTTGACCCAAGAGCACAAGAATGTGTTTTCTTAGGTTATCCTCATGGAAAGAAGGGATACAAATTTTTTGATTTAAAGACTCACTCCATTTACATATCTAAGGATGTTGCCTTTGTTGAACACATTTTTCCATTTGACACCAAGAAAATTCAGTACACCATTTATCCCTTGCCAACACATGAGCCTAATCCTCATTTTGACATTTTTGTTCATCCTACCAACAATATACGGTTAAGAAAACATCCACTAAAGTTAATGAATTTGAGAACAATAGCAGTCCTCAGAACATCAATGTAGAAGTTGACAACTCCTCAAGCGAGATACCATTAGAAGTAGTTCTACCTGAATGTGAAAGTGTTTCACCTGAGAGAAATGCATGTCATGTCAGAAAAGCCAGAGAGTATCACAAAAGCCTTCAAAACTAAGAGATTATCAATGTAACTCATTGACTTCAGTACCAACACCAAGTGTTCATAATAAGGTCACTCCTTACCCTTTGTCTAACTACATCTATTTGACCAACATTCCACCCAAACACCAAGCCTTCCTATCATACATTGACTCCAATCATGATCCACAAACATACCAAGCTACTGTCGAGGATCCTAGGTGGATAAAATCCATGAAAATTGAATTAGAGGTACTTGAAGCCAATGGCACATGGAAAATGTACAATTTACCTCATGGTAAGAAGGCTATTGGGTGCGAATGGGTGTATCGTACCAAGTTTAATCCAGATGGGAGCATAGATAAGCTGAAATCTAGATTGGTAGCAAAGAGTTTTACCCAAATTGAAGGGGTAGACTACCAAGAGACCTTTGCTCCAGTATCAAAACTTGCCACTGTGCGCACCCTCATAGCGGTGGTAGCAACACAAGGTTGGTCATTGTCATAATTAGATGTGAACAATGCTTATTTGCATGGAGAGCTACATGAGGAAGCCTACATGCAAAAACCACCTGGTTATGGTAAGGAAGGAGACACTCGGGTATGCAAACTGTTAAAGTCAATTTATGGCATGAAACATGCCAGAAGGCAGTGGTTTGCAAAATTAAGTTCATGCTTGTTATCTACAGGATATAAATAGAGTTTGTTTGATACCTATATGTTTACCAAAGAATAGTGCAACAAAATTGTCATAATACTCATCTATGTGGATGATATAATTCTAACTGGGACTGATTTAGAGGGGATTACACAATTAAAAAGGAAGTTGCATGATCAGTTCAAGATCATGGATCTTGGAGAGCTCACATACTTCTTGGGCTTAGAAATACAAAGAACAGAAAAAGGAATCATGTGAGTTAGAGAATATGTTGTTGATCTATTGACAGAGATGAAACTAAAGGACAATAAGCCAAAGGATGCTCCTATGCAATTGAACAATAAGCTTAATAATTCAACCACTGAAACTGATCCTTACATTACAGTTATGACAAAATACAAGAGCTTGATTGGCAAATTGCTTTACATGACTGTAACAGGGCCAAATATTGCATATAGTGTGCATTTTCTCAGTCAGTTTACACAACAACCCAAACAGTCACACTAAAGTACCTTAAGAAAACACCAGGTCTGAGACTTTTTTATATTGCATAAAACAATGTTTTAGTGATAGCATACTGTGATGATTGGGCAAGCTGCAACATGAGTAGAAGATATGTATCTGGATATCTTGTCAAGCTTGGCTCTTCAATGATCACCTAGACATGCAAGAAGCAAAACACAGTGAACAGGTCAAGTGCAGAAAGTGAATTACGGGCAATGTCAAGTGCATCAGCTGAAGTTATATGGGTAACAAACATTCTATCAGATATGGGTATCAAATGTTAGCTATCGATACCACTATACTGTGATAACCAGAGTGCGATGCATATTACAGCAAATCCAGTATTTCACGAACACACCAAACACCTGAAAGTTGATTGCTATTTTGTCAGAGAGAAATACCAAGCAGGACTCATAAAGCCAGTGCACATAACAAGCAAATATCAACCTGCAGACTTGTTGACAAAGAGCTTAATTAGCTTCTCAGCAACATGAACTACTACTCCGCAAGTTGGGTCTAGAGAATCCATTCTCCAGCTCCAACTTACGGGGGGAGTAGGGGGAGTATTAACTAGAGTACTAATACCAGTTATAGCTTTAATACATATTGTTTTACCATTCTGCCCCCGTAGTTAAATAAAGCTTAGATACTATTAAAGGTCAATTCTGTACTTTTGCTTTTTGTTCAGTTTTAGCTTTAGCTTGCGCAAATATATAAGTGCAATTTGCCATATTGTAATTTGAATAATCTCTTTACTTCAATAAACAAACTCTTTTCTTCTACCTCCGGCTCCAAGTTCTGTACCCAGATCAGGGGTGAAAACCCTAACATTCCTCTGCTGTATCATTTCTTGGAAGCATGGAGACAACACCAACAAACATCGTGGAAGATGTTTTTATACGAATCATTTTTGATTTAATCCGATCATTTCTGTTGTTGTTTGTTTTGATTTATTGATTCTTTTTCCTTGTCGTTTATAACCCGGCAAGTGTATATAAGATACTGTAAACCAATGATGAACACAATCGATCTCTCTTTTATTTCATTCTCAAATGAGCTCTTTCTGATTTTTTTTTCTATTAAACCACGCTCATCCTATCTTCATAATATCTCATCCTCTCATAAGATTGTCTCATATCTTTCCTTCTGTCAATTGTGTCGGAGGAACACGACAACCGGTTTCAAACACAACGGTGTCACTAGTCATGGTTTTATCAACCCTATCACCAATGGTGGACAGTTCATCACCATCAACCCAGCTGCTCAACACCCCATCGAGCTCACAGGAAGCAATAATTATCTCACCTGGAAAGCTCAACATGACATGCTATTCTTAGGGTATGACTTAAACTCATTTGTAGATGGTTCATATCCTTGCCCTCCTCCTTCAGATCCTGAGAATAAAACATGGCTTCGGCAAGATGGATTGATAAGGCACGCCATTATGGCCTTGGTGGATCCAATAATAGCACCATTAGTAGTTACTGCACCATCTACTTACGCTGCATATGGACAAGATTGGCTCAGCAATATGCAAATAAATCACAATCTCGAATTTATGGCTTGCAAGATTCTCTTGCTTGCCTCATCAAAGGAACAAAAACAATAGCTCAATACTTCAATGAGATCCGCACCATTGCTGATGAACTCTCAATCGTCGAGGCTCCCATCAATGACTCAGCGTTGGTTATCAAAGTACTCAATGATAATGTTTAAAATCTCGATTACGGTACTAGTACCGTACTGTACCAACACTCGGTATGACGGAAATGGTACCGAGTGAATTTTTTTTTAAGGAGTTAAATATCACTTTGATGATCAAATTTGAATTCTAAAACCTTGTTTGAAACTAGAAAACATCATAATTGACTATGAAATGATGAAAAATATCCATAAAATTCTTAACTTAATAGTAATTAAGGTATGACTACAAGGTTTAAAATGCGGACGAATGTTGTTCGTCGTAAAAATTAACCATCTCTTGGGGACCAACATGACTAAGGTTAAGCAACACGACTAAGCCATCTCTTCGGGACGATTAATACAAGGTTTTAAAAACTGTAAGTAACTTGGCCATATCGTTAATTAAAGGTGCCCAAGCATTTTAACCTGGTTGTAGGGTTGGCAATGAGTCAAGCCGGCTCGCGAGCTCCTTATAGCTCAACTCATTAACAGCTGGATAAGCCAAGCTCACGAGCTAACAAGTCGAGCTTGAGCTTTGATATGCACAGCTCGATAGCTCGTTATATATATAATATTTTAAAATAATATTAACATTCTAATATAATATATACTAATTATATATACACATCAAATTTACTATATATTTACTAAGCTTTAGTAAATACTTTTAAAACATATTTCTTTTTTATTTCATTATAAAATTTTAGTCTCGTGTATTTTATTATTTTAAAATATATATGTTTTTAAATTATGAAATGTTTTGTAAGATAATTATAACTTTTTATTAAAATTAAACTCACACACACTTAACGTGCAGAACTATTTGAGTTCAAATTAAGCTACTAGTGAGCTGAGCTCGAGCCAAGATTGTGTCTGCTAAGGAGTTCAAAGTGACTGTGTCTGCTAGTTTCAATTAAGCGGACCTAGACCGATGAAATTTTTTGTAAGGCTCTCAAACAATGGATATGTTACTTAAAAGGGCAACAAGGGCTTCTCACAGGCTGTTTGAAAAAGAAGTGGAGAATCACAATGCTAATCTCGAGACTAATGGTCTCAACTCCTCTCAGATGGATGAATTCAGAAATGCCAAGGACAAATTGGATAAATTATATCAAGAGGAGGACTTTGGAGACAAATAGGAATGAAAGGATGGATCAAAGATGAAGATAGGAACACGCGATTCTTCCACCAATGTGCCTCAATGAAAAGACAACAAAATTGGATACTATGGGTTGAGATGGAGAGTTACACTACCACTGAACATGAAGACATCAAAGGATTATAAATGAACTTTTACATCAGCCTCTTGTGTACTTACGGGAAGCTGCTTCAAAAAGTGCCGGACTTGCTCAACATCTTCAATGAGCTTCATGCCAATCTGAAAGAAGTTTATAGAATCAATAAGGGCTTCAATGCATTGATTTCAAAAATAGAGGGGGCGTGGATGTTGTGTGACTGGAATATTAGCACCACTCATGGATAAACTAATCAATGCATTCGAAGGGGCTTTCCTTCCTAATAGAAGCACCTTAAATTGTTCATACATATATGAAACAATTTGGGCTTGCAAGCGGCTTCAAGATGATGGTTTCATGATAAAGGTAGATGACCTATCAAAGCTCTCTCTCTCTCTCTCTCTCTCCCTCCCTCCCGTGCACGTGCGTGCCCTATGTCATAAATCACGAGACCGTGCAACCTTGTCTCAGTACCCTACGCACGATTTTGCACTTTGGTGCAAGACTGAACATTTTCTCTTAATACACACACACGCATATATAGTATGCCTATGATATTCCACCCTACAACACAATCGACCTATAGAAACACATAACTAGAGACAAATTAAATTTTTATTTCTAAATTTTCACATTTAAAGATTAATAGACACAAAATTTGTTCCCAAATAGTCTCTAAAAATAGTTTTAGAGTCAGATCAATTAAGTGACTCCGTTGTTGGTGTTTCTATAGCTTAGAGTCAAATCAATTAAGTGATTCTATTGTTGTTGCTTCTATAGATCTTTAGAAACTAATTAGGAATAAATTTTATGTCTATTAGTCTCTAAATGTGAAAATTTAAAAATAAAAATATAATTTATTTCTAATTTTGTGTCTCTATAGGTCAATTGTATTGTAGTGTCATTTTATTCATATAAGTTACTCGTGCTAGTTAGAGAAGGGATACACTAAAACCATCTACTTTCGAATGGATCAAATACTTAATTTCTTAAGTCATGTTGAGAAAAGTGTGATAGTGGTGTGAGATATTTTAGTAGCAAACAGGAACACTTTGAATAAAATTAAGACTAAAAAAGCTAACATGACTAAAAACTACCCCTTTTTGTCACATGCATTGCCTCCTTAGGTTCAATAGACTCCTAGGATATGGTGTGGATATTCTTTTCATACCATACCATACTTCACATTTTCTCAAAATCAAGAAGAAAAAGTTGCACATGGGAAGAGAAGTGGGTTTTTTTGTGTTCAATCCACTTATCTTCTTATTTTCTACCCAAATAGGTGGAAGTTTTATTCTTTTCTCGAATATTCCATCCAAACTATGGAAAGATATTGTCTCTCCTCTTCTATTTGCATCTCTTTGCTCCACTTCCCTCCTAACCAATCAAAGAGTTAAGTTTTGCAACTTTGTCTTTGTTCCTAGGTTAACCTCAAAAATTAGAATATATGTTTGAAATGCAACTTATATTTTTTTATTGTTATGTGATTTGTTGAATCTTATGCTTGACTAACTTTCTCTTCAAAATTGGTGGTTAAACATTTAAAAAAAAATTATAATGTTAATAAAATAAAATAGACTAGTAGTTCTTATTTGCTTAGCAATTTTCTTCTTGTAATATCCATATGAATTAATTTTTCTTTGTTCCTTTTAGTCTTTTTCAGTAACTCGTTATATATGTGGATTACAAGGGCGCATGCCGTAGGTTGGAATTGGTTCATTGTACTCAATTTCGTAGAGATTCTTCTACACTTATAAAGAAACTAAAACAATTTCATAACTATTTTAGATTCAAGAATCACTTGCAGTCTTAGTCTCAACTCTCTCTTCCAATATGTAAATGGCATCATTGCCTCCACCAAAAAAGAAGAAGAATGTGCTGCTACTAAAAGGCTGAAACTGAATGATAATGTGGCATCCCAATTATAGCTTCGATCATCCTTTCCACCATACCCACATTCTGGTACGTTGAACATTTCTTCCGCTTCGTGCCCCTTGTCATTCACCTCCACCATCTTCACCATATACAGTTGCATGGCTAAGCTCAAGCAGGGTGCCACCAACAATACCAATCTCACAAAAGCTTGTTATCATGCATTCATTTATAGTTATGACCATAAACTTGAAGATAATCGATCGTTGTATGAAGATATATTTCGCAACATTGTTTACTGTTCATATGAATGAAGTAGAATGTCATTTAGCCAACAGCCACTTCCAGCTGCTCCTCCATATTGATTCGACAAAAAAAGTGAGAGAAAATCGGTAATGGACATCAGTTGCATATCTAACAAATTAAAAAACTAGTTGTCGTGCATTCTTATCTAACAAATGAAAAAGCTAGTTGTCGTGCATTCTTATATAGTTGTGACCATAAACATGAAGATTGTCAACGTCAGGATTATGTATAAATTGTTTCTTTTGGTTCCATATATATTTTAAATATGTATTATTTTTTTTGCATCTTAATTTCCGACTTAAAAACTCTCTCAACTTTGCTTTTGAGTTACCAAGTGCTTATAATTAAAGTTGGAAATTTGTGGGCAACACATGATATTGCAGTACTGAATAGGGGTGTAATCAAGCCGAGCTGAGATGATCTTGCCTGTGCTCAAGCCCGACTCATTTAAGAAATGTCAAGCTCGAGCTCGAGCTCGATCAAGCTTCAATCTCTAGGCTCGAGCTCAAGCTCGGCTCGTTTATGCTAATTTATTTTTATCAAGCTTGGTCGTGCTCTTTCAATCTTGATTAAGACCGAGTGGAGTTCAAGTTTTCATCGAGTCGATCCCAAGTAGCTTGCGAGCTGCTCATCTCAATCTTAAAATTACGAAACTGATGTTCATCGAATGCAAGAAAATCGAAAATTGCATATTCCATCCAAATAAAACAATTCCGGCCAACCCTATGGTGGTAAGCCACCATCGTCTTGTCGGCCAAGCCACTCACCTCAAATTGGAGTTCAACCAACATTTTGCGGAGAGGATTCCGATGATCATGTGTGACTACGGACCATCGTCTTCTTGGAGTGCGTGCACTCCTCCCATCTCTTGCGTTATGTGTGCCTCCTCTCTCTTGTGAGGCGTGAAGGCCGAATGACCCATTTACTCCTAACTTGAGTTTGCTTCTATGTTAGCCCACGGACTCGATCGAACCACACCCAAAGTAAACCCCCAGATTCGACTCAAACCAGAATTTAAATTCCTACTTGATTACAATTAATTTCCACACGCAATAGTCGTACCTCCAATCGCGTTCTCTGACGATCCACTCGACTCGCTCCGGCATGCATCCCGGGCCTCCCACTGAAAGATTAAAAATTGACCATTATAAGCACGGGTGTTACAATATTCCCCCTTAAGAAAAATTCGTCCTCGAATTTTAGATCGGTTAAGGACTTATTAGCTCAGATAATAAGTGGGGGTACTTATCACGCATGTCGCGTTCCACTTCCGATGTGGCTTCCTACCCCCTATGGTGCTCCCACGGTACCTACACCAATGGGACTTCCCTCGACCTCAGCTTTCTTTCTTGAGTATCCAAAATTTTCACCGAGCACTCCTCATAGTATACAGTCGTATCAACCTCCACCGTTGTAGGTTCCAACGTGTGGGATTCATCCCTAACATATTTCTTCAACATGGAGACATGGAATATCGGGTGCACTTTATCCATACTCGGAGGCAAAGCCAACGCATAAGCCACTGCTCCCTTCCATCTAAGGATGGGGAACGGTCCAATAAACTTGTGACTCAACTTTTCTCTCTTTCCAAACCTCGCCACCCCCTTTATGGGTGATACCTTATCCCTCTCAATAAACTCTACCTTACGGGCCCTTCCCCTACAGGAAATTAATCAATTATGGGAGCTTATTATTAAAGAAACCGACACTTTTGTTGGATCTAAACATGAGTTTAGACACATATAATAGCATTGGTTTAAGGGCCAAAAATAGGTGATGAAAAAATGTAAAAAAAATGGCACCAATAATGGCGTCGAGTATTAACTAGCCGACACATTTATTAATGGCGTCGAGTATTTAATATACAGTTGTGGATTGGTGTGTGCGGATATGATTTTTGCACTATCTGTACCATATTCAATCCACTATCATCACAAATAAATTGGTATAAATTCTTATTTAGTAGGAAATCGAAAATATTTGAAGTTGAGATTCTTTTTTGCTATGGAAGTAAAGGTGGTAATGGGTTGGGTCCGCCCATGGGCGGCATGGACCCAGCTCGGAAAGGACCGTGTTTGACTCGACTTAAAAAATTTCGGATTGATTGGGTCAAGCACGACACGCTCGTGACCAAGGACGGGCTGGGCTTGTTCATTGGGGCACAAAGGTTGTGCTCGGCACCGCTCGTGTCTGTGCTAGCACCAAGCCTACTGTAGCAAGCTAGGCTTGGGTGCAGCCAGACTTGGCACAAGCCAAGCTAGTTCTTGGGTGCAGGCTAGTCTTCCACAAGCAAGGCTAGTGTTAGGCCTATCCTAGCCTTGGGTCGGCCTGAGCCCGAAGGGGCGGGCCTAGTGTCTAGCTGGGCCCGCCCCTCTAGCAATGGGCCTGAGCCGGCACTGAGCATGGCCCATTGCCGCCTCTATATGGAAGTAATGTTGGATCCATTTTGGACGAGGGTAATTCATACACCACCAGTTTTGGTAAGAATATTTTGGAATGTAATATACGACAGATTTTTTTTCTAATTACTTGCTTGAAATCGAGATCTTTGTGCTTTTGCACCATACTTAATTGATACGCTGACGTCACTAATATATTACTTGGTAAGAACATTTTGGAATGTAATATGCAGTTGATCCTTTTTTTAATTACTTGCTTGAAATAAAAAATTTCGCACTATCATCACCATATTCAATCCGTTGACATCGCTAATAAATTGGTATGAATTCTAAATTGCTAGGAAATAAAACATATCTGAAATCAAGATTCTTGCCTTATTATTTTCGAATAGAGATATGGAAGTGAAGCTGGATTCATTTAGGATAGCGAGGGTATGATTCATACACCACTAGTTTTGGTAAGAATATTTTGAAATATAATATGTAAGGGATTCTTTTTCTAATTACTTGCTTGTAAAATATATCAAATTTGTCTTTACAAAGAACTCAACCATAGTGCTTTAAATCAGATCAATTAGAGTTGAAAGATAACAAGAGTTAGAGTTTGGAATTATTAGTCGTAGCAATGTGGGGGAAGGAACCACTAAAAAACAAAATGCTAGCACCCGCTACAACATGATTTGTGAGGTTCAAGGTTCAATCCCATGGTGTTCATTAATCTCCGTCATCTTAAAAGGTAATTTCTCATTTTCTATCTCCTACTATATTTTTAAATTATACTACTTTTTTTTTAAAAGAAAGGATTAATCCTGTAATCTATCCTCTAGAATTCATTTTAAGAGGTACAAAATGTAGAAGAAATTTCTAGAGAGAGTCAAAGAGGAGAAAAGAGAAGATAGAGAATAAACATAATCAAATTAAAGGTGCTTGAAGTCTTTGGTTCTAATAAGCACAGTGATGCTAATGATGATCATATGAGAATGGTAGGTTCTCTTCCCTTGTTTGGATAGAATAGAAAGGAAGAGAAGAAAAGAAGCTTTCTGTTGTTTGATTGCAACAAATACAAAGAGGACAAAAGAAGGAAACATTATTTTTATTTATATAATACCGTTAGAATCATTCGTTATATTATAGATGATGAATTCTTTTTATTCGTATAATCTTATCTCTTATGAAGAGTAGGGTAAGTCAATTCATATTCTTTTTCATACACGTGAACTAGGGTAGATTTTGTTCTTCTTATTTTTTCTATTTTGTGTGCAAATCAATTATAGGTAAAAAAGAATGAAAAATCTATATAACTTATGATCTTTCTCTTCTTTCCACTTTTTCTCAAATGAGGAAGAAAAAATTTGTTCAAGTGAAGAGAAGTGAATACTTTTCTCTTCTATGCACTTATCTTCTTATTTTCTTTCCAAATAGGAGAAAGTTTTATTCTTGATTTTATCCTCTTCTCTCTTCCCTCCACTTCCCTCCTAATTGAACATAGAGTTAAATTTTGTAACTTGGTCTTTGTACCTAGTTTTACCTAAAAAATTAGAACATATGTTTCAAATACAACTCAGATTTTTTTGTCTTTATGTGATTTGGTGTATCTTATGCTTCACTAACTTTGTCTTCATATTTGATGGTTAAACAATGTTTTTTTTTTTAAAATAATTGTTATAACCTAGAAAAGGGGCCTAGTTTAAATAAAATATTTAGAGGAGCCTTTTTACAGAAGTGCCTAATCATGTTTATTTAGCCCTAATCTCTTCTCTAACTCATCATTTTTTGGTCACTGTAGCGATTGGTAAGGATCCGGAGACGATAGACGTGCCGGCGGCAATGAAGACTTCGGAGAAGAAACAGGGTTTGGAGAACCTTTGTGGTAGGATTCTTGTCGAGATGGTGGTGGCGCCATCTCGATCGACCTCGCCGACTAGTTCCTGGCGGCGGCGGCAGTGGGGATGAGGGAGACGTGGGGAACCCTAGACTTGAGAAGATGAGTGGTTTAGAATATTACAGTGTTATATTCAATATAACAATGTTATATATAATGTATATATCAATGTTAATATTTGTTTTATCAGTTTGTATTTCTTTTAAGTATATAACACTGTTATAAGTTGATAAGTGGTGTTACATGTTACTGTTAATAACTTATACATGTAGCAGTAATAGTGAGTTTGTAACACTGCTACATACGTTCGTAATAGTGACTTGATTAAATGATCATTTTAAGGTATTTAGTGTTATTCTAAATATTATTTCTGAAACTTTAAAGTTAACAAAAATAGTCGTATTATATATGAATCTTTATCTACTCGACGTTTCGGATTTATTGGTGAGGTCTATTTCACCATAAGGCATCTGGATTTTGAAAACTATAGGCAGTAGTTGCCTCGTTTTGCGTGCCAAGTTGTGAATAATATTTTATATATTTTTATTATCTCAATCTAGGGTTGAATAGTTGCTATGACTTTAGATATGGTTGAATCTCATCCTAACTCATAGTGGTTACCCTATATCAAAGTATTTACCTTGTGTTCCATACCGTTGATTTTGTTATCTATTACCGTTGATGCTCCTTATGTATAATTGTCGATTCATGTACATGTTGAAATCATGATGTTGCATATGCTTTGGTATTTTAGGATGCAAGTAGATATATGTTGCATTCTTTATTGCATGATGCTAGAATTGAATCTTGTTGATTGCATCATTATTTAGTTGTTGATATATATATAATTCATGAGTTGATGTCATGGTTAGTAGCATCATTCACAAGTTAAATTGTAGTAGTTATGAAATCGTTGGCATGTTTTATGACCTATTATTGGGCGAAAGCCCGAACATTATTTATTATTTGCCCGAGGTGTACGAGTAGTGACACTGGTGATCATTAAATTATCACACGGGGTGTGTGTGCGACGTCGAGGTGTTAGATGTCAACGGGTTATCCTTTGGATAGTCGTATATCTTGCTTGAGCGGGCTTGAGGTGCTACTCTCGAGGTGCGGGAGTGCGGGGGAAACCCACTGTCCACTACGCTCTTGATTGGGTCTATGACTATGCACACATGTAGACAGTAGTTGTACTTTAGTTGACATTATATATATACATTGTAAGAGCATTTGGAGATGTTGAGGAGCCATATTTACCGTTGCACTCAATAGCATCATGGCATAATGTTGTATATCATATTACTTGGCATATTGTTGAATCCTACTCAGCCTTCTGCTGACTTTGTTTGTTGTTGCCTCAGATTCACATGTATGTCGGTAGATTGGTGTCACACCCCAAAATCGGGTCTTGCGACCAACGAGAGTGTGGATAGACACTTCGAAGCCTAGACTATGCAACCACCTCAATCTTGCAAGCCATCAACTCAGATTAACATAACATAGACAATTATGTTATAAAAGTAGCAAACCATTATCAAACTCAAGCATAAGTTACATGTCCAGATACTAGTGTCAACACAACATAAGTTCACATGTTTAAAGAACTACAAATTTTAAAATAAGCTCGTTACTAAACTCGACTCGACTACACCAACGGGTTTCATGAGACTGCCACCGGAGTCCGCCGCCACCAGCTGCGCCATACCTCAATGATCACGCTCTACAAAATAGTGCCAAAAAAAATGGCGAGTTCAAAGAACTCAGAGAGTGACCGTCTCGACCATCACTAAGCCAAACCATATAAGTAAAGAAATGTAGTAAATAACTTTATGTTCAAATGACAGATATAATCATGGCAACTATTTGCATTAGTAAACTCGTGCGCTAAGCGCACCGTATTGTCACGGGCCAATTGTTTTGTGCGGAAGAACCTGTGCAGCACCATTGTATCCCGTGCAATGGATATGCCTTTAATCTCGAATCCATCTTGAATTGGGCTTCCCGACTTAATATCGCGGGGCATGCGTTGGTCTACGTGCCGACCTCACGCTCCATATCCGCGCTCTCAAAAGACAATGTTGGCTGAATGGTATTGAAGGCGTAAAGTAAAATAATAACTACATGACTATAGACGCAAGAAAATATAAAATCGAGTGTTGGACGAGCTCCGCAATTGTCTTGGGCGGTGATCGACAAGTCGCACGCCCAAATGGGCCGCTCGTTCTTCTCCGCCCAAGGCAACCGCTTTGTTTGCCAACGCTCTCCTACATTATACATGAGACCCCTAACCCCCAAGTGCCACCCCCAAGGTTCCCAAAAGAACGAGGAGCATGAGAAAATGGTGGCCATGCGAGATGGTGATTTTCCATGGCCACGGTCATGATGAATGCACGAAAATTGCTCCGCTTAGCCGTAACGCACGCACCAAGCGTCAAATGACCTCGAAATGGATCCAAGTCGTACCGTGGGCCCTCAGGGATCGAACAAAGGATTTTACAAGTATAAACTGCAATAAAAGCCAAAATTACATGGACGCAAAAATATATTTACAAATATGTAAGGAACATTCCGTCATGATTCGTCGTTGCTCGGGCGCATCGAAAAGTTCCTAACAGCATGGTCTGACTCGGCCCAAAAGGGACAATTCTCTTGTTACCCGCCTACAACTCACAGAGTGCTCGCTAGGTTGGCCACCCCTAGAGAACCACCCAACCCGGGCTCACTGAGATAGGAAGGCCCTCTAGCCTTAGTACCCATAACTCATTCGGGAAAGGCCCTCCGACCCATGCCTCTCGGGTTAGTCGTCGAGGTGGCTCAGCAATGCATATCTCGACCCAAAATTACTCATGTGCGAGGCGCATCACTCAGCCCAATATGGTCCAACAACAACTCGTGCGTGATGCGCACCACTCGGCCTATCCAGCCCAATATCATCTTGTGCGAGATGCACACCACTCGGCCCATCCAACCCAATATCATTTTGTGTGCGATGCGCACCACTCGGCTTATCCAACCCAATATCATTTTGTGCACGATGCGCACCACTCGACCTATCCAGCCCAATATCATCTCGTGTGTGATGCATACCACTCAGCCCATCTAACCCAATATCAACTCGTGCGCGATGCGCACCACTCGGCCCATCTGGCCCAATATCATCTCGTGCGTGATGCGCACCACTCAGCCCATCTGACCCAATATCAACTTGTGCGCGATGCGCACACTTGGCCTATCCGGCCCAATATCATCTTGTGCACGATCCTCACCACTCGGCCTATCCGGCCCAATATCATCTCGTGCGTGATGCGCAACACTCAGCCCATCCAGCCCAATATCAACTCGTGCACGATGTGCACCACTTGTCTTATCCGGCCCAATATCATCTCATTTGAGTTTATGAATTTTGCGGACAATAAAAGATTATTATCTTCCTAAGGATTTTGACTTAGAGAAACAACCACCAACTCCTAAATTTCCTTTATTTCTCATGTCTCGCGGAACGTCGGTCCGCATTCAAGATTTCAGCCCTTCAACGGCCAACTTCCTAAATTTTTAACTCGAGGGCTATACCCTCATCCGAACATGTAAGAGTTCAACTTTCCTACTGTTTACATGGTTGAACTCCTAATATTTACAGCAAGCTAGAGAATGTTGCACCGGGCTCGCAACCCGACTCGTTTAATAGATACAACGACAATTCCAGCCTACTGAACCCATATGATTCCTATTCGTACACTATTGTTCAGGTCACAATAATAATTTCTAAGTTCATAGAACAAAGTGTACATGAAGATTTACAGGTCATGAAGATTTATTACTATCTCAAACAAGATAAACAATCTCAGCCTTCATTAATGAAAATTTCAAGCAAACCATAATAAATTTCAGCATAATTGAATATCTATTTTAAATACTTGAGCACAGCAATATGGCAACATTTAAGGAATGAAAAACTCATCTACTTACCCTTAAGAGTACCCTACACTCTTAGGGTCACTCGGCCACCCTAGGCCACAACGAAAGATGGGATTCTAACATGACGTAATTCATAAAATTTTCGGAATTAATAACCAATTAAATTGGAAACAAATATTAAACATCATTACCAATGTTCCTACACTAGGGCCAGCCCTCCCCAAGGTTTGGGGGCATGCCCTAGGGCTGCCTCCCCCTCCAAACCTTAAGGGGCGCCCTACAAACAACAAAACGCGACAAGGAATGATAAAGGAATATCTATTAGCAAGAAAACGAGATGAACTCGCGCCCAAATCTCCAAATACATGTTGGCAGCCCATATTTTCACTTCTAGGGATTTCTTAGGGTAGAACCACTCACCTACGATTGGTTTAGGGACAATGAAGACAACGGAGAAGCCCCATCTCGTATCTGATCCGACGACACCTCGATCCTTCGGCCGATTCCTCCGATTCATCCCCTCTCTCTCTTTTCTCCCTTGGTTGGTGTGCGCTCCTTCTTGGAGTCGTGCACCCCATGGAAGGTGTGAATTATATATATATTTTATTTTTTAATTGTCCAAATTACCTATTTGCCCCTCATCACTTAACTCGACCCGACTTGCTCAAAACGAGTCTGATTCGAGCCCCGATTGCACCCTCGGACTTGGCTTGAACCCAACATGGAGTTAACACAATAATTAATTGTAAATTTAAGTAATTTAGATTGACCAAGGGTCTCACCTCAATTTGCGTACAACCACGATTAACTTTGCACGTGTCGTTACGCGTCGCGCTTATCCCGCTGAGCCCAATATGCAAATTTTAATAAATTTTGCGGGTATTACAATCCTCCACCCTTAAAGAAAATTCGTTCACAAATTTAGGGGTAAAAAAATAACTTACCATTTCAATTAACAATTGCGGATATTTCTCCAACATATCCTAAACAAAATCCGGCTCCAGGGTCTCACCCGCCTCAAACCACCGCATCGGAGATCGACATCTCCGCCCATACAGAGCCTCCAACGGGGCCATGCCACACTACTCGGATAGCTGTTATTGTAGACAAACTCTTCCAATGGTAGGTGCCACTCCCAGCCATCCTCAAAGTCCAAGACACATGCCTGCAACATGTCCTCCAATGTCTCGATGGTCCTCTTCTACCATACGTCAGTCTGCGGGTGAAAAAAAAACTGTACTAAACCGAACCTGAGTACCCATGGCTTCCTAAAAAGATCGCCAAAAATCTCACCGTAAATTGGGTACCCTTGTCCGATGTAATTATCACTGGAATCCAATTATAGGTTACAATCCAATCCAAGAAAAAGTCTGGCATACTGCTCAGCCAAAAAGGTCATCTTGACCGAAATAAAATGTGCCAATTTGGTCAGCCGGTCCACAATAACCCAGATAGAGTCATTACCTCCTCTCGACCTCGGCAATCTAGCCACAATGTCCATAGTGATCCATTCCCATTTCCACCAGGTCTCTGGACAAAACACATAATGCATCCTCCTTCAGGACCTCCCGCAGCATATCCATCAATGTGGACCACACTCGCAAGTGTGTCGCCATGTTGCCAGTGTAAATCACCGAGATAATTACTCTGCCATCAAGGCAGGTCGCAAATTCCCAAGCTAGTGTAGTCGAGAGTACTCACTCCACGGCCTTAATCGTGGCCCCCGAAATATTCGACCACACCGACCCATCGACCTCATTAATCATACCAACTGCCAGGTCGAGGTTTTCCACATATCATTTTGACCTTCAGAAATTTTAAACAAAATTACCAAGCCAAAGTGTTCAGCCACAAAGGCAACATCCACCTCTGAAAAAAATTATATGTGTGCATTTACCCATATCAATTGGGTGGTTGGGGTACCTTACCAAGACCTCGAGTGCGCGCATGGGCACCTCCACTCTCGGACCTTCCCACTGGTCCTTGACTCGCAGAGGTTCCCGCTAATTTATCTCATCTATAGACCCATAATCAATAGACACTTTAACGCAATGTCCATGTACACCTCTCGTGCCCGCTCGCACACATACCCACACCGACCAGTCTCGACCAATACTATATTCATAAATCACGCAATAGTAAGTATACAAACACACATGCCGGGGATAACGTTAGGAAAAGCCCTCTAACGAATACACACAGTACCACCGGGTAGGGTGCTAGGAATGCCCTCTAGCACGTATACCATCCATGGGACAGCCAACCTAGGAAGGCCCTCTAGTGTTGTTGCCCTCTCCCATCAGGAAAGCCCTCCAACATGACTCAACACTAGGAAAGCCCTCTAAAGAGTCTTCATCGTTAGGAGTACCCTCTAACGACATCATAGGCACAACACAGGCACACATCACTTTTTTTTTTCTTTTGAAACATTGGATAAAATATAAATTTTACCATGTCGTGTACAAGTCACAACATCTAATCAACCATCCAGTGCTCCTCCGCATATCTAAACACATTGGCCCTATCACAACACAACATTTAACAATCTCGCGAGTCAGTCACTGGGACACCGCCTAGTGAGCTTCTCGTCATGACCCTCCGAGATAGGACAACCTACTAGCCCGAGTAGCCCTCCCATAGTGGGGAAGGTCCTCCCACTGATGCCACTCACCGGGTCAGTCGTCAGTGTGGCTCACTGACAAGCTTCCCGAGGTCCACAATCCTCTTGCTGAGTTGGGTGATAGCTCTACCAACTAAAGCACTTCTGAGCCCGCCATGCTCCAAGCACAAGCATACACCATCACAAGAATACGAAAATTCACAAGGATACAGACCAATAATATTACTCGAATGGTTTAGGCAATATGCCGATATCAATGTGCGCGCATGGCCGCATCGAGTCTGACCTATCCCCGGTCTCGCCCTCTCGGTCGCCATGCACCCTCACCACTCCAATCAAATGAACAAATCCCAAGCGTATTTTTGCTTAATCGTTTGCTATCCAACCATCCCAAAAGGGAATTCTAGGAACTCATTATTACTTAACGAGTTTGAGATTTTAGCACTAGTAAAAGTGCTTCCAACCTTAATTTTTTTTTTATATATTGACGATGCATTATGCGTCACACCTACGAGGTAAATAACATACATGCAGAACAAAATTAATCATAGGAACACAACATAGATATCAATAAGCTATTATAAAGAATGTGATGGTTTTCAATAATAATTCTCTCGTGCGTGTCGCGTACCATCCGGCCTAACTCGGCCAAAACATGAATCCTCATGACCACAATACACAACTGTTGGTGTTTGGTTTATGTTGTGTTGGCTATATTTGGCAAAAGGATTATCGGCCAGTTCTCAGTTGAATGACAGTTGCAACTACTATGGAGTTTATACTAAAGCTCTCTGTTGTGTCCTAGTTGTTGCTACTATATTTGGCAAAAGGATGATCAGTCAGTTTTCAATTTTATGTCAGTTGCAACTGCTATGGAGTTTTTGCTGAAGATCCAGTTTATACTTACAGTTTACATTATGTTGTCTAAACTGTTACTTGCTCTGTGGTTGCTTAAGCAAAAATATTCCAAGTTAAGATCTCAGTTTATACTTACAGGTTACATTATGTTGTCTAAATTGTTACTTGCTCTATGGTTGCTTAAGCAAAAATATTCCAGGTTATTCTCAGAAAATTTGGATATGCAAGACAATTAGCTTGATTGATCACTTATGGTGACTTTTGGACTTAGTCATGTATGATGCTTAATGGAGTTTTGGTCATCATGGAGCCACTAATTTATGGATTTGGTCGTTCACTTTGGAGGAGTTTTGGTCATCATGGAGCATTATGGACTTGGTCATTCATTGTTGGAGTGAATGGTCATTTATGATGATTAATGGAGTTATGGAGTTAGGAGTTTTCTTGAGTAGTAATGGCTATGTCTTTTGGGGTTGCCTACTTTAGTTATAAAAGGCGTGAGAGAATATTTGAGAAGATTGACCATCTCCGATGGATCCACTCCTATCCACTCTAATATGGGTCCTATTCTATTGATTTACTTAAACTCCTATGTGCTTAAACTGTGTTGCCAATTATTTGAGGAGTTGAGACTGCTGAGTGCAAAGAGACAATAATATATTCTTTCTATCTTCTCTGTGATGTTTGGTTTTGGGCTGATAACTCGCTACAAAATAAGGTTGTGTAGAGGACGGAACTCTGTTGCTGAGATGTCATAGCGAGACAAGTTGGTATGTACTTGTAATAGCAAATTAGTTTTTGTTATTTCCAATTCACTGTACTACTAGTATTCGGATTTTGGGTGTGAAATCTAGAGGACTTATATTATACTTATAGAGAGTGGATTAGACATCTGCCCGATGAGGGCCCCGCAGATTAGGTGACTGGTTTGGTCACTGAACAGCGTAAACAAACCTCTTATGTTTGCGTGCTTCCTTGTGATTTTCTGTTTTGGTTAATTCTTAGTTTGCTACTTACAAGCAGTTGCAACTTCATATCAAACTGCCCTTAACAAGAGTTCCCTTAGAAACATATATAATGTCAACAACTTCCCACCTCGGGCCCCGCTGAGCTAGGATGGCTAGTTTGGGAAAGACCCTCCAACCAAATGCCACTTGGGTATTGTTGTTCAAATACCCATATTAGAAAGGCGAGCGCGGGGGGGGGGGGGGGGGTTGAATAGTGTTGGGTTAAAACTATGTTAAATTCGATTTCATTTTGATTCGATTCCAAATGCAACCAAGTCGACGTGCTACTAGTTCACGATGCTTGACGAGTAATAATAGCAAGAAACAACAATCAAACAAAGCAATGCAAACACGAGTAATTATAGTGCTTCAGCCAACCTCTTACTCCACTACCTTGGCTCCACACTAAGGATTTCTAACCAAATCCTTTATAGACTATGTGTTTCCCTTTGAATACAACTAAAGACTCGCTTCTCAACCTTTTAAGAATGCCTCAAACCTATTCACCTAGGCAAAACATAGTTCTACAAAGGAAACCCTAAGGTGTTTAACCTAGCACACCTAGCAAGCTTAGAATGTAAATCAAGTTTAGTAGCAAGAAAGAATTACAACAAAAGGAGCTAAAGAGGAGACCACAACAAAGAGCTCCTTTCAAAGCCTTCAATGCCTCCAACTCCACAAGATGGTGAGATCGAATCTACGCCGGAGTCAAGGGAAGACGAGAGCTTGAGAGGAATCGTCGATTGGTGATGCAAGCACGAGCAAATCAAGCTTAGAAGACTCAAATCACACTTAGGAAGCTTTAATGACTCGTTAAGAAGCTTTAAGAGAGGTTGGTGAGGGGTATTTATAACCCCTCACTCAGCAGCTCCACCTAACGGGCATTTTTTTGCCCGTTGGGGACGCCGATCATTTGTCGGTCAGTCGTCGATCGACCGACTGATCGATCGTCGAGCGACCGAAGGTGTTCTGTCGCTTTTGGCCATATTCGGTCAACCGATCGGTCGACCAAATTGGCTACTGCCAGTTTTTGGCCTTATTCGATCGACCGACCAGTCGATCAAACCTGGGCTGTGGCTATTTTTTCCAACTTTCTTCTTGCGCACTTCATTTCCGAGTTCCGTTATTGAGTTTGGACTTGGATAACATTACGAATTGGCTTGGGATATATTCCAAGAGTCATATTACATAAAATCTAATACTAACTCTAGATTTTTTACTCGCATGTTTTCGAAGACATTTTTGCCGATTTTTGTATTTCTCCGAATGAACTTCGCGCGCATATCGTGACCTCAACATGAACTCAAAACTTTATAAATACATTAGTTTCATGTTTGTTATCATCAAAATAGAGATCGAAACCTAGGGGAAACCCTTGGGCCAACAATCTTCCCTTTTTGATGATGACAAACAAAACATGAAATTTATCAATTTAAAGTGTACATTTGTGAGTTTAAATAAGTCATATAGATTACTAAACATAAGTTAACCTATACTTCCCCTATTAATACATATCAAGCTTATGGCTCCCCCCATCTATATGCATCATACAACAAAAGTGACATTGTCTTTTCTCCCCTTTTTGACATCAATCAAAAAGGGCAGAAAATCAAGATACTATTAATGAGTTTATCAAGAAATTCGAGAAAACCATAAAACCAAGTATCACCTACCACTATAGTCCTTCCTACCAATGTAAGCCTATAGAAGGTTAATATCGATAAGTCGCAAAGCTCCACTACAAGGCATTACATAAGTGTGTTGATACCATAAAATGCAATTTTTCAAAAGACATGCAAATTTTGAAAACTTAAGTATTCGGCAAAGTAGAAATTCCTAATTGCATTCTTAGATTTGTGAAACTCTCTTCATTCAAGGGTTTTGTAAATATATCGGCAAGTTGTTTATCAGTGGATACAAATTCTACGAATATATTACCCTTAGCTACATTATCTCCAAGAAAATGGTGCCTTAGATCAATGTGTTTGGTCCTAGAGTGTAAAATCGTATTTTTAGTCAAGTTGATTGCACTAGTGTTGTCACAATGTATAGGTATACATGAATATCTAAGTCCATAGTCTAAAAGTGTTTGCTTCATCCAAAGGACTTGTGCACAATAATTAGCCGCGGCGATATATGTATTCCGCTTCGGTAGTTGAAAGTGCAACTGAGTTTTGTTTTTTTGAAAACCAAGAAACAAGACTCATCCCTAGGAATTGACAACACCCACTAGTACTTTTTCTATCTACTTTACACCCGGCAAAATCCGCATCTGAAAAACCAATTAAATCGAAAGATGCATTGCATGAATACCATAATCCTAATTCAACCATGCCTTTCAAATATCTCAATATATGTTTGACCGCACTTAAGGGAGACATTTTAGGACAAGTTTAAAACTTAGCACATGCACAAACATTAAACATGATATCGGGTCTACTTGCGGTTAAATAAAGAAGGCTACCGTTCATACCTCGATATTGTTTTTCATCTACCTTTACACCATCTTCATCTTTATCAAGCTTAATGGATGTGCTCATTGGTGTAGAAGCTATCTTGGCTTCATTCATCCCAAATCTTTTGATGAGCTTCTTTGTGTACTTAGCTTGATTTATCAAGATCCCTTTGTTGGTTGCTTGATTTAGAGACCAAACATGAAGGAGAGTTCTCCCATCATGCTCATCTCAAATTCCTCTTGCATGCACTTTGCAAACCACTCACAAAAGAATTCATTATTAGCACCAAATATGATGTCATCCACATAAATTTGTACAAGAAAAATATCATTTTTAATAGAGAGAGAAACATCGGCTTTTCCAATGCTAAAATCTTGATCAATCAAAAAAGTGGAAAGCGTTTCATACCAAGCCCTAGGGGCTTGTTTTAAACTGTACAAAGCCTTTTTAAGTTTAAAAATATGGTTCGGAAAGTCAAAACTTACAAAACGGGGGGGTTGCTCAACATGAACTTCTTCATCAATAACACCATTCAAAAATGCACTTTTGACATCCATTTGCAAAAGTTTAAAACCTTTAAAACTTGCATAAGCTAAAAGCATGCGAATTGCTTCTAATCTAGCTACGAGGGCATAAGTTTCATTGTAATCTATTCCTTCCTCTCGACTATACCCTTGGGCCACTAACTTAGCTTTATTTCTAATGACTAAACCTCATTCGTCTAACTTATTTCTAAACACTCATTTAGTCCCAATTACGGTTTGTCCATTATGTCTAGGTACTAAATCCCAAACATCATTCCTAACAAATTGATTTAGTTCCTCTTGCATGGCAATTACCCAAAATTCATCTTATATGGCTTCCTTAATGTTTTTAGGCTCTAATTGAGATATGAAGGCTACATATTGACAAACATTTTTTAGTTTAGAATGCGTTACCACTCCCGTTGGTGGATCTCCAATGACTTTCTCAATTGGGTGATGTGGTAGAGCTTTCTCTTCTTCTTCTTCTTCTTCTTCACCTTGAGGTAAGGTTGAGGATGAAGGTTCTTCATGATGAGTTTTCTCATTGTTTTCATCTTCAACCTCCTTGTCATGAAATGTCAATCCCTTAAGTTCCTCACCTACATTCACAATTTTAACATTTCTAGAAGAATCATTAGTTGTTTCATCAAAAGTGACATGCATAGATTTTTCAACTATCATAGTTCTATGATTATAAACTCTATAAGCTTTAGAACTAGTAGAATAACCTAGGAAAATACCCTCATCGGATTTAGAGTCAATTTTTTCTAGATGTTCCTTAGTGTTTAAGATAAAACATTTGCATCCAAGAACTCGAAAATATCCCACACTTGGATTCTATCATTCCAAAGCTGAAAAGGTGTTTTGTTAATTTTAGGTCTTAACAAAACACGATTAAGTACATAACAAGAAGTAATTATGGCTTCGACCCAAAAGTACTTAGGCAAATTATTTTCACAAAGCATGGTCCTAACCATTTCTTGCAAGGTTCTATTATTGCTCTAAACCACCCCATTTTGTTGAGGGGTTCTGGGGAAGAAAAGGTATGCTCAATACCTAATTCATCATAAAATTTGAAAAACTTTTCATTTTTAAATTCTCCTCCATTGTCACTTCTAATTTTCAAAATCAAAATTTATTTTTCATTTATAACTCTGCTAACATTTTTTAAAAAGAAATCAAAATTGTTACATTTTTCTTAGCTAGGAAGAAAACTCATGTAAATCTCGAGAAATCATCAACCAAAATATAGGAATATAATTTTCCACCTAGACTTGCAATATCACAAGGACCAAAGAGATCCATGTGCACAAGTTCTAGTATTCTAGATGCACTAACTTGATTAATACTATGAAATGAGTATGAGATCCATGTATATGTATGATACTGATATCATAGATACCAGTATGATACTGATATCATATTGATATGTATCATACTGATATCAGTATCAGTATGATCTTTACATATTTAAATTTATCTTTTGTTGCCTGAAATATTCATCCCATGTCCCATAATATTACCAGCATATTTGATTTAAAATAATCTTCTATGAAGCTATGATTTTGGACAAGGAGTTGAAGTTTTGTCTAATGAGCATTTGCCAATGATTAATCGTTGGCTAATGATCATCATTACTGATTAGCTGTTGATCCATGATCATCATTCACCATCAAGTCTGTTAGCACACTAGTTTGCTGGTGGCCTTGACTTAGTTTGTAGCAATAAACAAATTGGTTGTAACCTATAAGTTTGTGGGTCTTTCAGCAGTCTTCTACCAACAGTCTGCCAATTTTTCCAGTTGCCAAATTAAATAAATAATAACTTCTTAGTTGTGAGAAATGATACAAAAGCAGAAGTGGTACAGCACCTCCACCCCTACACCTCTGTTACGTGATGTGCAACTACACCAATATTTTAGTGGATGTTTAACTCAGCTGGTGGTTGTGAAACAAACATCCACCAGCTTTAGGAAGCAAAAGTGGTACAACTTGCTCATGCATGCTTCTTAGTTAACTAACTCAGTGCATGCTCAATCATTTGCAGCTTCTAATGCAGTAGCATTCTTATTTATACAAATCATAATTGCATATTAATTCAAAGATCATCCAAAAGGAAAGTAATTAAATAGAGAATTGTTTCCAAGAGAAAGCATGGATGACCTCCATTTCTAGAAAGTGCATGGTTCATGTCCTTGTGTAGCTCCAGGACTGAACATATACAGTGAACTGTAGATGCCTCCTTAGAATTGGCAACCAAGTGTCAGGAGTCAAAGCCTTTATAATTATATCATGGACAATTGAAATTTGGAGACACTACGAAAATTATAAGAGATCTATGCAGAAGCTTGCTTTACTGAAACTTGATATGTGCATAAGCTTTACTGAAACTTGCTTTCTTTCATCTGAATATGCTTAATGTTGATGGATTTTATGAATATGAATATGCTTAATGTTGCTTTCTTTAATTATTGGATACTTTAATTAATGTTTTCTTTTTGTAGGCCCGATACACCTGGGATCCTGCCATTCAGGTTCTGGTGGAGGATGCTTGGGAAGCTTACATTAAGAAGCTTTTCAAGGATATCCTCCACCGTGAGCGGGATGAGGCGCGTGCAAATGTAGACGGTAATCGGGATACGCCTATGGATGCGCTGAAGGGAAATGGACCCAACTGGATAACGAGCCATGTATGGGATCGACTATGTGACATCTGGGCGTCCGAGGAGTGGCAGGGTGCCTCCCGAACGGCGCACCGGAACCGAATGACACTAGTTGAGGGATCCGTGGCCCGACATACCGGTGGGTCCATCCCATTTACTAGTCACGAGCGTCGCATGGTAAGTAATTTAATAATAGTTTTTATTATTTATTATAGAAAAACTAATTATATTTATTTTATTGCAGGGGACGCGAGACGAGCAGGGGATGCTCATTCCGGCTGACCCTTTGAGGGTCTTCGAGGAGACACATAGATATAGACATGGTCCTCGCCGGGGTGAGTTCATCAGCGGGAGGCCGGAGACGATCCTGGTAAGTTAATATTTAATAAAGTTTATATTTTAAAAAATTATATTAGTTTAATTATGTAAAATTAATTTAATTAATCAATTTTTAAATGCCATTATACTGAGTTGGTGACCCAGCGGGGAGGTGATCCTGCGCAGCATCAGCTTGATGTTGACGCATGGATGCAGGTGACAAGAGTCGACTACGGCGTATATATGGCATTGGCACAACGGCCCACGCACGGACGTTGTTGCAGCCACATGGTGCGGGGTCGTCTGCCTTCACCTCTTCCACCGCTGGTCTATTAACATCACATAAGGGCCAGGATCGATTTGCAGCCTTAGAGGCTTCGCATGAAGAATTACAGGCTTCTCATGCATGCCTCATTAGTGAGGTGGCCGCTATGAGGGAGTACATGACACGTATTGCTTCTTCCATGCCTGGTGCTCCGGCCCCTCCGCCTCCCCCGTCATTCGAAGCGACGCCAGCTGATGCCGTCCCAACACAGCCCCTCTCCTCACCGCCACATGATGCGCTTCATGATTGATGTACCATATTTTCTATTTTGATGTAAACATGTTTTGATACGATGTAAATATTATATTTTGATATAAATATGTATAAACATTATAATTTGATGTACGTCTTGAATATTCCCTCGTTGTGATAGCATTTTGATATAATTTGATATCTTGTATATTATCTCGTTGTGACATTGCATTTTGATATAATATGTTAAATGTAAACAGGTATTTTTTAAAATAAAATATTTTTATAAATTGTTTTTTTTAAAAAAATATGAATTTGCGATGTCTCTGCGACCGCAATACCCATCGCAAAAGGTATATTGAACTAGTCGCCAAAAGCGGTAGCAGTTACAGTTGCGACCGTTATGCGACCGCATTAACCGTCACAGATATAGTATTTTGCGACGGACAGAGCGGTCGCCATACCATTGCCTATATAATTTCTACAACGGTCAACTAAGGTCGCAGATATTGCACGACCACATTCTGCGATCGCCGTATACCGTCGCATTGCGATCGCATGATGTTATCATTTGCGACCGCTGCTTCTGCCGTCGTAAGTTTTCTGCGACGATAGCGTTTGCTACCGCTCTTTGCGACAGTGTCATGCCATCGCAGAAGGTCTTTAGCGACCGTTTTACGATGGTAGAGTCCATCGCAGATATCCCATTGTTTAGTAGTGGAGGACTTAACTTGTTTTCCCTGTTGACATGCATCACAAAGTTTGTATTTTTCAAATTTTATCTTAGGTATTCCCTTAACTAAGTCCCTTTTTGTTATTTCTTGGATGAGGCACATGCTAGCATGTCCTAGCCTTCTATGCCACAACCAAGAATCATTTTCCATGGCAATGAAGCATCTAACATGAGGATTAGGCAAAACATTTAAAACTAGTGTATAAATATTTTCTTGCCTATTTTCAACAAACACAATATCATTAGATGGTGCACTTCTAATGATGCATTTAGATGCTTCAAAAATAACTACATAACCATTATCACATAATTGAGATATACTAATCAAGTTATGCTTTAACCCATCAACTAGTAAATCATTTTCAATACATGAGTAGGGAAGTATACCTATATCACTAATACCAACAATCTTACCTTTGGCATTGTCTCCAAATGTCACATGTCCACCATCCTTGCTTGATAGGGTTGCAAAAAGATCGATATCACCCGTCATGTGTTTTGAGCAACTACTATCCAAAATCTATGTGCTCCTACTTGCTTGAGGATGCTTCTCCAAAAAGAACCCAAATCTACAAAAGGATAAGAGACAATTTTAGGTACCCAAATCTTCTTGGATCATTGAGTGTTAGTCATCTTAGGAACCCAAGTGAATCTAGCATGGGGGTTCCTCCTAAGAGCACAGTCTCTAGGGATATGGCTCAAAATACCACATAAAAAACAACTTCTATTAAAAAGTTTTGTGCTATGTGTGTGAGCATGGAAGTGTGCATGAACATTATTGTTTGTGATTTTTCTTGCATTTACAACCTTAGGCATGATATTTTCTAAAGTTGTCATTTTCTCATTTAGCATGCATGATTCATTTTTTAAGTTAAGCATGCTATCATTCAAATGCTCTACTTGATCACTCAAGATCTTGTTCTCATTTTCTAACTTTTTATTGTCATTTTCTAAACTTTCTTTAATAATCTCAAAGGCATGCTTTTCTTCTTTAAGGATATCTACTTCTTTTCTTAAGGCATTGCATGAATGTCACAAGTTGTCATTCTCAATTTCTAAAGATTTGTTGTCCTTTTTAAGTTCTTTAAATTTCTTTCTAATGACATTGAATTCATCATGCATTTGATCAAATTCATTTTCTAATTCTTCTTGCATAAATAAAAGCTCTCCAAAAGTCAATTTTACCTCATTGTCATTTGCTATGAGGAAAAGATTTGGCTTCTCCCTTTTGGACTCTTCTTCACTTGACGAAGATTTGCTCTCATCCAAAGAAGCCATCATTGCTTTCTTCTTCTTCTTGTACTTGTATTTCTTGTGGGGGTTGGAGGTAGAGGCCATCTTGAGAAGTGGGCAATCCTTCTTTAGGTGTCCGGTCTTGTTGCAATTATAGCAAGTATATCCTCCCTTGCCTCTTCTCATGCCACCCCTCATGAAGTTCATGGACCTTCTTGCCATCATTGCCATTTCTTCAAAATCATCCATTTCTTCCTCGGATGATAAAGGTTCTTCAATCCAATGTGATGCTTTTAAAGCAATGGTCTTGCTTTTGGGGGCATCTTCCTCCTTGTATTGTTTTATGTGAGTCTCATGGGTCATGAGAGACCCAATAAGCATGGTAAGCTTCAACGTGCCCAAATCCTTGGCTTCCATGATTGGAATCACTTTTGGCTCCCAAGCTTTCGGACGGGAACAGAGGAGCTTCCTTACCTTCTCCTCTTCCTTTATGTCTTTGCCAAGATTAGCTAAGCCATTTGTAATATTTTGAAATCTAGCATATATGACATCAATTGATTCATGCGATAACATTTTAAACATTTCATAGAGGAGGTTTATCTTAGATTCCTTAACTTGTGAGGTGCCTTCATGAGTGGTCTCTAGGACACTCCAAAGTTAATAAGCTGACTTACAAGTATAAATCATATTAAACTCATTAATAGTATGCCACAATATAGTGCATTGATGGCCTTGACATTTGTATTAAAGAGTCTAATTTCTTCCAGGTTCCATTTATCCATATTCTTAGTTGGTTGCTTATACTCTACTTAGATCATCCTCCATACACCTATGCCTAGTGATTGAAGGAAGCCATTCATGCATATCTTCCAATAGGCATAGTTGTTTCCATCAAATAGTGGTAGAGTATGAGTAGAGGACCCTTAAGCTAGTTGGATATCGCTAGACATTCTAAATTGTAGGATAGATGGTTAAATCTAATCCTACAAACTTACTCTGATACCAAATATTGTTCAAATATCCACACTAGAAGAGGGGAGGGGAGGGGAGAGGGGGGGGGGGGGGGGGGCTGAATATTGTTGGATTAAAACTACGTCAAATTCGATTTCATTTTGATTCGATTCCGAATGCAACCAAGTCGACATGCTACTAGTTTACGATGCTTGACGAGTAATAATATCAAGTAACAAAAATCAAACAAAGCAATGCAAATACGAGTAATTATAGTGTTTCAGCCAACCGTCTACTCCACTGCCTTGGCTCGACACCAAGGATTTCTAACCAAATCCTTTATACACTGTGTTTCCCTTTGAATACAACCGATGACTCGATTCTCAACCCTTTGAGAATGCCTCAAACCTATTCACCTAGGCAAAACATAATTCTACAAATGAAACCCTAAGGTGTTTAACCTAGCACACCTAGCAAGCTTACAATGTAAATCAAGTTTAATAACAAGTAAAAATTACAACAAAAGGAGCTAAAGAGTAGACCACAACAAAGAGCTCCTTTCAAACCCTTCAATGACTCCAACTCCACAAGATGGTGAGATCGAATCGAAGCCGGAGTCGAGGGAAGACGAGCGCTTGAGATGAATCATCGATCGGTGAAGCAAGCGGGAGCAAATCAAGTTTAGAAGGCTCAAATCACAATTAGGAAGTTATAATGACTCGTTAAGAAGCTTTAAGAAAGGTTGGTGAGGGGTATTTATAACCCCCCACTCGGCAACTCCACCCAACGGGTATTTGTTTGCATGTTGGTGATGCCCGGTTGCTTACCGGGATTGACCAATCGACCGCCGCGCGACCAAAGGCGTTCTTGTCACACCCCAACTCAGGGTCACTTGACTGGTCAGGGAATGTGTTGGTACCCCGAAGCCTACCACATGCACTAACCATCAACACATGAAAATACAGTCGAATAATAGATAAGTTATAAGCAAAAGAACCAACTCCAAACTTCATTAGATGTTTTAAAAATAGGTTTAACAAATCCGAGTTAAAGTAATCACTCAAAGTTTTAAAGAAACATTTAAAAGTTTTTAAAACGACAACTCAATGTTTTACAAGTCAACTCAGTGCATGTACAATGACACTACTCAACACGACTATGACTATAAGACCGTCTGCTACGAGATTCGCGTCACCATCTGCCCTCCAACCGCACCATGCCATCAAGTCGTACCTCACTGGTCAGGCTCTACAAAAAATAAAAATAAACCGTGAGTTCACGAGGAACTCAGTGAGCGGTTCTTCCGAACCTTCACTCAAATCCCAGTATAAGTGCAACCTAGAAGCAATAAGATGCATAATGACATATTTGATTTTCTACACAACTGTCCAATCGATCGCACCCTGGTAAATTACAGTCTCGGCCAACCTAGGCCTTTTGTGGCTACCATCCCGCCATAAGGCTCCACCCCGAGGGGCAACTCTCGGCTATGACCGGCCTTCATACTAAGTGGTAACACTCGGCCAAACAGCCTATAACCAAATGAGATCAACCAATACATACCAAATGTGTCACACAAGGAGATTTGCATATAGCGATTCAATCACCGGGCCCGTCAACTAGGATGGTCAACTAGTCTCAGCAACCCATCGGGTTAGAGATAGCTAGTCCCACCCAACTCGGGTCTACCGTCAGCGTGGCCCACTGACGGAATCTCAAGACCCTCCACCACTCGGGTCTAACACCTAGCGTGGCCCGTTGGTGCAATCTCAAGACCCTAATCACCCGCTGAGTCGAATATTAGCCGTTTCGGCTATCAATGCTCCTCAGCTCGATCATCTCAATCATAATACACAAGCAGAGTATTCTATAGTTTTCTTATTTAAATCCCGGGCATTCACCCGTATCCGGCCCCTTCATTCCGGGCCCTACTAGCCGCATACTAGTGCCCGCTGATTTTTCTTTCCCAGGTGTGAAACCTAGCTTGTCCACATTCAAGTTTTTCTAACAAATTAAACACCCTATAATTTCCTTATAATCATCTAGTGTCATTCGCCACATTCCTTAAGTGTAAACTACTTGTCATAAGCGTAGAAATATCCTAATACAAATATGTCACAACACATAAATTGAAAGGAAATTATTCTACAGTTACTACCATAAATAACCACATGATCGCAACAATTAAGTAATTAAATTCTGCATTTAATCAATAAATTCCAGCAAGGTCATATTCAATTCTAGCATTTACGATTCATTGAAGGAAATTTTGAAGAATATACGCTTCATCATAAATTTCGCTACATATGTGCAATCAAGAATATAATTCTCCTACGATTGTGAAATCATCTAATACTACCATAAATTTACTCGTCGAGCAAATAGTCTATATCTCAAGCAATGATTTAAGGTTTCTAAAATGAGGGAGTCGATTTCTAGATCAGTCTTCCCTTCCTCCCCACTCGGCCGAACCCCAAGCAAGGGTAATCATGTTCGGCCGAGCCCTTTAAGGTGGGAAAGAGGAACCCCGACCATACTTTAGAAAGATTGAATCATTAATATACTTAATCATGAAAAGAGGTTGATCTAAGGGGTTTAAACCACTCGATGTAATTGGGGAAATTTTCGGCATGACTTTTCCCCTTTTTCCTCTATTCGATCGTCCCCTAAAATCGACAAATCATCGCAGAAACATTCATCAATCAACACTAGATGCATAAAGGAACCACAAATCTTGAACTGCTTTAAAGAAACGACGAGATTCAATGCGAGAATCGACAAATCCCCAATTTCAATGGGTCGGCCACACGCCTACCCTCCGAGTCAAGGTTCGACCACTCACCTTGATCAAAGAGGAAGACGATCTAGGTGATGACGACTTCGATCTCCGGCGACGACACCAACTTCTCGCACCACCACTCGGAATCCCCTTCTCTCCCTTCACCCGGGCTACATGCGGGTCACCTTCTTGAGCCGTACGGCGGCTAAGGTGATTGGTTATATATATATATATGACTAAAAAACCCTTCCTCTCTTAAACCCCTACTCGACTCAATCCAAACCTAAATCGAGCCCCAACTCGACCCACGAACACGATTTCAAACCACTCATGATCATGAAGGAAGAGAACACTTAGCATTAATTTATAAAAGTTAAATTATACCTTCTACTCGCGGTGATTTCGTGACTCAACTCGACTAGGTCCCGATCTGGTTTGCTGCACCAAATAAATTTTTATATTAGAAAATATGGGGTATTATAGTTTTGCTGCTTTCGGGCCACATTCGGTCGACCGAATTGGCTACTACTAGTTTTTGGCCTCATTTAGTTGATCGAATCTGGGCTGAGGTTGTTTTTTCCAGCTTTCTTCTTGTGCGCTTCATTTTCGGGTTCCATTACTGAGTTTAGACTTGGATAACATTATGAATTGGATTGGGATATGTTCCTAGAGTCGTATTACATAAAATCTAATCCTCACTCTAGATTTTCTACTTGCTCGTTTTCAAAATCATTTTTGCCAATTTTTGTATTTCTTCGAATGAACTTTGCGCGTGTATCATAACCTCAACCTGAACTCAAAACCTCACAAATACATTAGTTTCATATTTGTTATCATCAAAATAGAGATCGAAGCCTAGGGGCAACTCTTGGGCCAACATGTATGTCGTGAACGTGGCTCACTGATGAATATCTCAATCCACAACCACACTCGCCGAGTTGGGCAACCCTTGTTATTGGATAACCATGCTTTCACTAACCTTTTTGTAAACATAAGGTTCATCCACATTTTTTATCCAAACTCTTTGACTATCTCATCAAAATGGATGTTCAAACTCCTTGAGGCTTGCTTGAGTCCATAAATGGACCTCCGTAACTTGCACACCTTCTCCGGTCCTACCGGGGATACCAATCCTTCTGGCTGAGTCATATAGACTTCCTCCTCAAGTTTACCGTTGAGGAATGCATCTTGACATCCATTTGCCAGATCTCGTAATCATGGTATGCCACAAAGGCTAGCAATATCCGAATGGACCCGAGCATGGCTATTGGAGAAAAAGTTTCATCATAGTCAACACCTTGCCTTTGGGTGAAACCTTTTGCAACCAGTCTGGCCTTATAGGTCTCCACCTTGCCATATGCTCTGATATTTCTTTTAAAGATCCACTTACACCCTATAGGAGTGACTCCTTCAGGTAAGTCAACCAAAGTCCAAACTTAGCTGGTGAACATCGAGTCCATTTCGGATTTCATTGCTTCCTACCATTGTTTGCAATCAACATCCTTGATTGCTTGATCATAGGATTGCAGATCAACGTCTTCGTGGTCATTATCAATGGCCAGGAAGAACCTCTCAAGTTGTCGATGCAATCTCCCTGATCTACGAAGAGTGTTGGAAGGTAGTGTTTTTGTGACTGGTTCAACCTGTGGACTATCCACCGGTCATTTCGATTCGGTCTGTGGCTGTTGATCTTCATCAAGTTCAACATTTCTTCAACTCTCACTTACCTCGATAAACTCTTTTTCTAAGAAAGTGGCATACGTATTGACAAACATCTTTTGTTTAGTTGGAGAGTAGAAGTGATACCCTAAACTTTCTTTAGGATATCCCACAAACTTGCACCTGGTTGATTTAGCATAAAGTTTATGTCTCCAACTTCTTTACGTACGCAGGACAACCCCAAATCTTGAGATGCCTCAGACTTAGTCTTTTGCCACTCCATATCTCATATGGTGTACTAGATAGATTTTGTGGGAAACCTTATTAAGAAGGTAGATAGCAGTTTCTAGCGCATATCCCAAAAAAGAAATCGAGAGATCAGTAAAGCAAAGCATGGACCGCATCATATCTAGCAATGTGTGATTCCTTCTTTTAGACACTCCATTATGCTATGGTGTGCTAGGAGGGGTCCATTTGGAGACAATCCCATT
This sequence comes from Canna indica, assembly GCA_034359265.1. Lineage (NCBI taxonomy): Eukaryota > Viridiplantae > Streptophyta > Magnoliopsida > Zingiberales > Cannaceae > Canna > Canna indica. The sequence continues at coordinate 24,054,166 of CP136892.1, forward strand.
GTCCTTGAGATAACTTAGGAACTCGGTGGATAAGTATTCACCACCTCGATCTGATCGAAGGGTTTTAATACTTTTCTCTACTTGATTCTGAACCTCAGCCCTATACTCTTTGAACCTTTCAAAAGCATCGGACTTATGTCTCAACAAGTAGACATATCCAAACCTCGATTCATCATTTGTAAACGTGATGAAGTAGGTACTCACCTCTGGCTTGAGTTGTCATCGGTCTGCAAACATTTGTGTGAACCAACTCTAACAACTCAGCGGCTCTCTCACTACGTCCAGTGCAGGGGGACTTGGTCATTTTTCCCTTGAGACAGGATTCACAAGTTGGCATTGATTCAAAATCAAATGGGTCAAATAACCCGTCTTTATACAACATGTTGATCCGATTCTCATTAATATGACTGAGTCTCAAATGCCAAAGATAGGTGAGGTTCAAATTATCTCCTTTTCTTTTGTGTGTTTCAACATGAAAAATATTATCAGTTATATCTAAGACCATTAAACCATTCAAAATACATCCAGTTCTATATAACTCATCAGAATGATACATGTGACAACAATTGTCGTTTAAAGACATTTCATAATCATGTTCAAGTAACAAGGGAACATAAATAATATCCTTTATTAAAATTGGAACGTAATAACAGTTATTTAATTCAATGGTCTTGCTAGAAGACAGACATAAACAATAGGTTCCTATGGCTAACGCTGCAACTCTTGCGCCATTGCCTACCCGAAGGTCGTAGTCACCCTTGTTCAGCATTCTACTTTTTCTCAACCCCTGCAATGAGTTGCAAATGTGAGAACCACAATCAGTATCCAATACCCATATAGTAGAATTATGTAATGATATATTTATTTCAGTAACAAACGCAATGTACTCCTTGCAGTTGCGCTTCCAATGGCCATCTTTACCACAATCGAAATAGGTGCCCTTAGAAGCAATCTTGTCCTTTTTCTTGATTTCCTTCTTAGGTTTTATAGATTTGTTTTTTGTTGTGTTCTTAATAGAGCGCTTCTTCGCCTTTTTAGGGGCACTACCAACTAACAAGACTTTGTCCTTTTCCTTCGGATGGTGAGACTCGGCAGTCTTTAGCATATTAAGGAGCTCGGGAAGCGAGGCATCGAGCTTGTTCATGTGGTAGTTGATAATAAACTGTGAAAATGATCCTGGGAGGGATTGAAGTATTAAGTCCTGACTTAGCCCCTTATTAATGCTTACGCACAATTTCTCTAACCTCTCGATCTAATTGATTAATTTGAGGACATGGGTTTCAACAGGGGTCCCTGCCATCATCTTGGCTTGGAAGAGTTGCTTTGACGGCTCAAACCTAGCAGTCTGGCTCTCTTCAACATACAACTCTTTGAGGTGAGAGAGGATGGCTCTAGCATCCATCTTTTCATGTTGTCTCTACAACACGTCGGACATTAAGGCGAGCATAATGCATTGTATAGTAGTGTTGTCATCTTGCCACTTCTTGTAAGCAGCCCTTACTTCCTGGGAAGCCCTTTGGGTAGGCACATCCGGTGGCCGGTTATCAAGGACATAGGAGAGACGCTCATGGGTGATCGAGGACAATCCTCAAATTTCGCAACCAATCGATGTAGTATGTTCTAGTGAGTTTATTAGCATCAAGAATGCTACGTAATGATAGTGTGTTTGACATGATGACGATGAAATGCTACAAGAAAAAACAAAGACAAGTATAAGCTACCATTTTGGAAGCGGGAAGCCATCGTTGGTAGACTTCCTTAGGGGAAAAATGGAACCCCACTTCTCCTACTCAGGTCTCGCTTGTAACATGACAAACCCTAATAGGTCCATGGGTAAGTAACTCTTTATAAGTTTTGCCTCTAGGGTAACCAAGGCCTTGTTGTGTGCACAACAAACCAAGGAGCCCTAGTTGAGTCGTACTAGGGATGGCACTGGGGCGGGTTTGGGACGGCGAAGCCAATCCTATCCCAAACCCATTAAGAAAATTCAATCCTGAATCCGTCCCAAACCCGTTAGTATTTTGAAGGGTAATTTCCAAACCCATCCCACTAATTTAACGGGTACCCACTGGGAACCCGCTTTTCGCCCGTTAACAAATTATATATATATATATATATATATATATTTTACAATTTACATATCACAACATAATTATCACAACATTTAAACATAAATCATATAAATAGTAAGCTAATTTAAACAATGAAATCAATTATTTGAGCTAGTATCAATGACTATCAAGAGCTAGTAAAGACTATCAATTATCTGAAGAAAAAATGACTTCTTTCATGCAAAGAATCAATAGGAGCAGGCGGCAGGTAACAATTAGAAAACAAGCAAGAAAAATAGCTTCTTTCATGCAAAAATCAACAGTAAATAATTGCTGGCGGCAGGTAAGAAAAAAGTAAAAAAAAAATATAGAAAAAAACCTAAGAATCAGATCAAGGGGCGTCCGACGTCCGCGTCGCAGCGTCGGGTCCGTCGGGAGAAGCAATCATCGGAGCAGATCATGACATTGGGTTCATCGGGAGAAGTAGATCGAAGCGGCCGACTGCTGTTGAGAGGCGTCAGGAGAAGCAATCGTCGGAGCAGATCGCGGTGTCGGGTCCGTCGGGAGAAGTAGATCGAGGCGGCCGATTGCTGTTGAGAGGCGTCGGGAGAAGCAATCGTCGGAGAAGTACATCGATTGGTGGCTGGCTCTGTTGAGAGGTGATCGGTTGTTGTTGAGAGGCGATCAACTGTTGTTGAGAGGCGTCGAGATTGAGCGGCGGTCATGAGAGAAGCGGTCGCGTGATTGAGGAGCGGCGAGAGGGCGATCTAGCGAAAGGAGGGGCAGCGAGGCGGCGAGCGGGCGTGAGGGCAGTCGGGCAGATGGCTGAGGTAGTGAGGCATCGAGTGACTGGGTGAATCGGGTGAATTAAAATAATGTATTATTAATTTATTTATATTATATAATGGGTTAGGAATTAGGGTATAAGTAAAAAGACATAATTATCCCTATATAAGTATATATTAGATAATATGAAGGGTATTTAAGTAATTTTATCCTTAACGGGTTTGGGACGGGTTTTAGACTAAAATCCTGGACCCGTCCCAAACCCTACAGGGTTTGTACCTCAAAATCCTATACCCATCCCACGACCTAACGGACAAAACCCGCTAATGACCTATCAGGGTTTGGGAAGGGTAAATACCCATTTATACAAACCCATGGCCATCCCTAAGTCGTACCCATCTTTCGTATGCCCTAGTGAGAAGACAACCACCCATGAGTGTAGCTCAACAAGGTAAGTCATGTTCAAGCCGGTAGCAGAGACACAAATCGGATATGTGCCATATGAGGTGCAACGTGTCTATCAGCACAAAAGGCTTTGTGTGTACACAACAAACCTGTTGTGATGATAGACACACTTGTCCCTCATAACGATGGAAGGCATGACCAATATTATTAATACCTTATCCATTCAGACTCAATATTATTGGAAGGTTTCTTCATGCAATTATAATTTATCTAAGCATTCAACAATTGAAGCAAGAGCTATAAATAAAAGCATAAAGGAAATAAGGATGATTATGAACATTCTAAAAGTTCCATCCGAGCCAACGGGTGAACCAAGGCCGTCATCCTAGGGTTTTTAGGGGATATCCTTCTCGCCAAGGTGCTGCCCAAAACCTCCTTTTAAGTTGCCAATTACATCAATGCCTTCCCGGGGTTCAAGCCATCATCAACATGGTGTCGAACACCTCCTCGATCTCTGCATGCGCACCAAACGGGGCAGCAAGCGTGCTCATCACTAAACAACCCCTAAATATCTTATTTTACAAAACTAAAAGAAGAAGACCCAAAAAAACCATTGGGTAAAGGTTCTAGAAGAGGGAGAGGTGAATTACAATCAAATTTTTCAAGAGGAAGGTAGGGGTACGCAGGCCCTATTCAAAAATTACAGTGCTGACATTTTATAACCATTACAAGCAATCAACACAACCATTATTACTCACAATCACATGCACATAGGGCTCATCCATAATCATCCTTTCATGCATCACATCATATATGAAAAATAAAGGAAAAAATAGAATCTGAAATCGCGCAAATCCGATCATGTTTCCACCCAAAACGGTTCAAACAACCCATGCTGATTTTTTCGGTTCTCGGGGCTATTCAACCATGAACCCACAAGATTTTTGAGATAAAATTCTGTCCAAAATCAATATGGATAGTAGGCTTCAACCTCGATTCATCGCATGAACCGTGAAGCCAAGAAAATGACTCAAATACCCTCGAAAACCAAAATCGGGCAGTATGACGTTTAGGGAGCGAACGGTTCGTAAACGTGACCAAAATGCGAAATAAAAATTCCAAAAATTTGCTAAAGGTGGATTTGATACCAATGAAGGGATGGTAATCGAAAATGTGGCGGAAATAGCAATTTTTTAAAAAAATCAAACCATCCCAAAATAGTGTTCTACTTTAGCAAAATTCAAGAAATTCTAACTACAAGTGTAGTGGAGATGGTATACCTTATACCGCAGTTGAACTTGTTGCTCTTATCCCCAAATCAAGATGCATACGTGCATGTCCTCCAATGCTAGTCCACGCCAAGATCCTCACAACAAGGGGGTAGCGATCAACCGGACTCGTAGTGGCTCAATGGTGAGTTTTCCTCAACCCCGAAGCCTCAAAGGCTGGGCCGGCCCTTCCACCAAGAATCGGGCTCCAAAACGGGAGGAAGAGGAGATGAAAAAACCTAAGAACAAGAGGAGGAATAAGAAGATACCTTGCAATTCTCTTAGGACTCCCTCAATGGAAATTTGGGTGGCACACCAAGGTGAAGAGAAACGCCTCTCCGGCTTGTTGGAAAACTCGGGGAAGGGGAGGAAAGTGGACGACCACCCTAGGAAGAAGAAACTTCTTCCTTTTTTGCCTCCTCGAGATGATGCAAATCTCTCTTTTTCTCCAAGAGGATATTTTGCCCCTATATAAAGAAGGGGGGAGGCAGCTACGAGCAAAGACTTGGGCCCTCCCCTTAATTCTCTGCCAGATTTCCAAAAAAATCAGGTTTGCCTCCAAAAGGTAATTTATATTTAATGGCTTCTTAATTAATTCAAAATTAATTAAATTCAATTAAATATAAACTTTAATTTATCTCCACAAATTAAAAGCCTATCAATAACAATGAGAATTATCTAAATAAATTAGTTTAATTATATTCATGTAGATAAATTACATTCTTATTTTATAGAATCATGATTTATCTAAATAAATCAATTATCTATAAATCTATGATTTATCTAAATAAATCAATTTCCTATTAATTATGATTTATCTAAATAAATCAATTCCTAAATTAATAGGTGTAGGCACATGGGGAAAATCAAATTTCTCTCCATGAATTTTTTATTTCAAAAATCAAATTATGTTTAATTCTTAATTAAACACATCCTCGATTTATGCTTAATTTAATTTCTTAATTCATAATTAAGATTTAATAAACCATATAAAATAGTACTGCGTGCCAAACCCTACGACTTTAGGGTTACCCTACAAATTAGGGTTTTTGAGGAACTCTTTCCTCGTACATTCCTTCTTATAGAAAACACCTTTGCCATCTTATCCGTAATTGAGTTCCGTGATCGAGTTGCAGCATGTCCATGCTAGTAGACATATAGTGCCGCATGCGAGCTCTATCTCATAAAGCCCATTACGAGGTTAGCCTATTGTGTGTGAATCATTCGTTCCCGCACTAAGCAAGTAGTGAGTTGTGCATAACGTAGAGTCGGATCCGATAAAACATTTTCTATTTGAATCTCACGAGCCAACACTAATCCCCTTTATTGTGGTCGTCTGAGACTCCACTCACAAGTCAAGATTGATGTCTAGCAACGTGTCATGACTGCCTAGGTAGTGTGAGGTTCGATCGAGAGGGATCGAACGCCCTTTGGTGATTAGTTACCATGCAACTAAATCCCTCAGTTACAATGTCACGAATACGGCTAGGGTATGGAAGAAGTGTCAAATCCTAATACCAATTCATATGTGTTCTATCTGCCAAGTCATCGTCTCAATAATGACATGTTAGAAACCCTTTTCCGACATTCATATCCACTATGGCCAGAGATTCTTCAGTCGACACTTGTAGGGACACATAGGACATTATCTCCTCTCACTGGGAGTAACTAATTCCATATTGGTTGCTCACATACCTCCATGGATACTTTCCCATGCCTAGAGGTATCCGGCACATGACACTGAAGGCCACGTAAGGATAAGTCCAAAGCAATGGGTCGACACTCACAAGGTAACCATGACAACCTCAGGTCCAAGGAGTGCTTGCACCTACTATCACCCGAGGAACATCCTATCGATACTCATGTAAGGATTCCATTCTGTCTTCCTTGTGTAGGTCCGTTCAGTGAACTCATTCCCTAATGAGCACATGCACTTGTACATTAAATGATGGCTCATAGGCAACTGTGAGATCAGCTGCCCCTTATCGTATAAGGCATGTACCAAGTGCACTAGTCTATCCAGAATCACCAATCCCTTAATTGGTGATCCTACGACTAAGAACATTTAGAACAGGGGCATCTGGATTCCAAGTCTCATTGGCATGATCTCATCATGGCCTTGGAATCAATTGCTCAGATTCATGGGGTTCATCACAACCTAATATATATAAAATATAGATGCAGCATATGATGAAAAGTTACCTCATATTATTCATTAACCAAAAATAGTGACCTTCACATCAACATGTGATTGGCTCAAGGGTACTATTTCTTTCACTTAAGACTCAAGTGAGGGAGCGAGACCCCACGACAAAGCTTCCCAGAGGCGACACATGAGCTGGTGTTCATCGACATCGAGCTCAATGGTGTAATAACTCAAGCGATGGTAGACTCGGGAGCAACACATAACTTTATTGCCAAAGAGGAGGCAAAGCGACTTGGACTCGGACTAGGGAAAAGTTTGAGTGAGGTCAAAAAAGTGAATTATGAGACACAGAAATTCAACGGCATCGCAAGAGATGTCTCGTTGAATATCAGAGGATGGAAAGGGCAGATCAACCTGATGGTTGTGCCCCTTGATGACTATCAAGTCATTCTAGGGATAGAGTTCCTCAAATTGACGAAGGCGGTACCCATGCCCTTCCTCGACACATTATGCTTGATGAGGGAGAACAACCCCAACATTGTTCCAACGGTGCGTTTAGCACCATGAAGCCAAAACAAACTCCTTTTCACCATACAAGTGAAGGAAGGAGTCCGACAAGGCGATCTCACATCGGTGGCTATAGTAAAACTTGAAGACCATCCCGATTAGTGCATAGAGAAAATGGCTCATAAGACGCAAGGTTTGTGCGCAGGGTAGATGACCCCTAAGTCACAATGTTTGTGCGCAGAGCAGATGGCTCATAAGATGCAAGGTTTGTGCGCAAGGTAGATGACCCCTAAGTTTTAATATTTATGCGTAGAGCAGATGTCTCCAAAGAGGCATGCGCAGAGCGGATGGCTCAGAAGACGCAGCATGCAGTGAGGACCTACAATAGTGGCCAGGGAACAAGCCCCATACCACTACTTGAAATATGTTATTCAGCAACGGCCGCTCAAGTCGTTGCAATTGCTAACGATGTTCTCACAGCCGCTCGGGCCGTTGTATATGTGATATATTTGCAACGGCTTCGTTACGGCCGCTCGAGCCATTGCTAACAAGTGAATGGCACGAACACGGCGCGCAAATGAAATAACTTATTTGCAACGGTTTACTAAAGGCCACGACGGTCGTTGTTAATGATATTATCACATTAGCAAAGGCTTATTTACGGCTACTTCATTCGTCACTCTTTAGCCGATCGCGCGCTCATGGCGTGAAAATAAAATACTTATCAACAAAGGCGTTGCAAAGACCGCGTAGCCGTTGTTGATGATATTACTTATCTGCAATGGCATTCTAACGGATGAGTGATCTGTTACTGATAAGTTTATTTAACTCGACCCCGATTACGCCCACCCTTTTTTTTTTTCTTCTTCTTCTTCCTTGCTTCTGTCGACGCCGCCGCTGCCTGTGGGCGAAATGGCAACCCTAGAGGGGGGGGTGAATAGTGTGTTTACTAATTCGATTAGCCTAAATCCAATTTTAAACGATTACTTAGATCGATTAGGCGATTTGCAATTCAATGCGATTAAATGCGGAAGCTTATAAATGATTAAGCAATTTAAGCACAACAAAATGAAAGCAATGCAAACACGTAATTTATAGTGGTTCGGCCCCAATGCCTACTCCACTACCTAAGCAACCCGCTTAGGATTTCCAAACTAGTTTTACTAAATTAGTTTTCGTTTCCCTTACACCCGAGGACTTTTCACCGAAGAGACGCACTCTCGACCTAAGGCACTTCCACACCCGGAAGTCACCGCCTTCTTATCGAGAGTCCTCTTCCACCTCAACCCTAAGGGACAACTAAACTAATCCTAGTAAAAGCTAAGTTTACACAAGTGGCTTTTCTCCTTCTACACCAAGGATACCACTTCACACAGAAGACCAAACACCCGGTCTTCTACAGACGCACAAATTAAACATAGTTTAAATAACAATAAAAGTTACAATGAAAACAGCTAAGAATAAAACCAATAATGAATGCTCTTTTCAAGCCTTGTAGCCTCCAACTCGTCAGAAGAAATGCTTTGAGTAGAAGCCGAGTTGAGGAGCAGAGTGTGAGCAAGAAGTTGTCGCCTGAAGAATCGAGCGCAAGCCCTTTGTCTTTTGGAAGGTTTTGATCTCTCTTATGGATGCTCAATGATGACTGTTGGAATGAGAGAAGAAGAATTAAATGAATCATACGAGGGTATATATATAGCTTACGAAGAAACGTCAGCTTCAACGGATAGAAAACTATCCATTGCAATGCGCCAGCCGAATGGTCGGTCGACCGACCTATCGACCAATCATTCGATCATTTCACATCTGTCTGTAATCGGTCAACCGACGGGTCGACCGCTAGACACCACTATTCATTCCTGACCTTTAGTCGACCCATCGATTGACCGACGCGATCTCGCGTCTCGGGTATCCACAAGTCGGTCGACCGCTCGATCGACCGCCAACCTTACTGCCCATTTTGGGCTTCGGTCGGTCGATAACTTTAAAACATAAATGTTATATAAGGATTATACCCCATTTGAATTCAATAAAAATATCTAGAAAATCAAAATCCCTAAGGATCAAAATCTAGTTCTTGGGATCTAGTATAAAACAGAAATTTCCTAATCTTTCGGGTCAAATAAGGATATGCTAAAGGCTTCCAAAAAATCCTAAAAAATACATCGTTATCTAGTTTTGACCCAAGGAATAATTATTGCCATTTTTTATTTCAAGAAAAGGTTTGGATCATATAGCCCTCCAAGGAGCTCCCTAGTCTTAGTGAATTTCAGGGTGATCCTAGAATTTCATGGTTTGAGGTTCAGGATAGATTTTTGGGTTTCTTATGCATTATCATGAGGATTACATTAATTTCTAGGCACCCTAAACCTAAACTCCTTTTCTTGAAGATTCCCGAGCGCCGACGAGCATCCTTGTCAATTTATCTGATTTATCCGATCGCGAACGTCGCGCACTAACCGATATGGAACCTGAAAGATATTCTCAATGAAATCATTAGTCCCATGTTTGTTATCATCAAAACCATCAAAACCGAGACTAAGGCTAAGGTTGAAAACCTAAAGCCAACACTGCCGATCTCCGCCCGCCGACGTGGCCCCCGACGCCACTCGTCGCCGTTGGCCACCGCCGAACTCACTCCAGGTAATTTCAGCGCCCCCTCTGTTGAGTGAAAATCCACACTAGAAGGGGGGGGGTTGAATAGTGTTGGGTGACTTCTTACTTCTACTTCAATTTCTTTTAAATCAATTTCAACTTCAACCAAAAGTAAGTGCTAGTAAATGATGTTTGTTAGCAAGTATGAAACACAATTATAAGCAATCACACAAGGCAATGCAAACACAAGAGATTATAGTGGTTCGGCCAACCGCCTACTCCACTACCTTGGCTCCACACCAAGGATTTCTAATCAACTCCTTTATAGACTTTGTGTTTCCCTTTGAATACAACCGAGGACTCGGTTCTAAACCTTTGAGAACTCCTCAAACCTATTCACCTAGGCAAAACACAATTCTATAAAGTAAACTCCAAGTGTTTACACTAGCACACCTAGCAAGCTAATCAATAAAGAACAAGTTCAAGTAACAAGTAAAATTACAATGAAAAGAGCTAAAGAGTAAACCACAACTAAGAGCACTTTTTCAAGCCTTCAATGCCTTCAATGCCTCCAACTCCACAAGATGTTGAGTTCGAATCGAAGCCAGAGTCGAGGGAAGATGAGCGCTTGAGAGAAATCGTCGATCGGAGAAGCAAGCGCGAGCAAATCAAGCTTAGAAGGCACAAATCTCACTTTGGAAGCTTTTATGAATTGTTAAGGAGGATTAATGAAGGTTGGTGAGGGGTATTTATAACCCCTCACATGGAATGACACTCCAACGGACGTTTTTTTGCCCGTTTGATGCCCAGCGACCGCTGGCATTTTGCCCTTCTTCAGCCATGTTCGGTCGACCGAATTGATCGCAATTAATTCCTCTATTGTCCGATCGATTGATCGGTTGACCAAATTAGCCACTGCCAGTTTTTGGCCTTGTTCGGTCGATCGACCAGTCAATCAAAGTGGCTACTGCCATTTTTCTGCCTTGTTCGGTCAATCGACCGGTCGACCTAACCTGGGCTGAGGCTAATTTTTACGTTTGTTTTATTACACACTTTTTCATGGGTTTTGTTACCAAGTTTTGGCTTGGATAACTTTACAAATAGGCTTGGGATGAGATCCTAGCACTACTAGAAAAATGGTCATCAGCAACGGCTGATGCCGTTGCTGAGCCGTTGCTGAAGGGAATCAGCAACGGCTGAGCCGTTGCAATAAAGCCGTGACAGAAAGTCGCGTTGCTGATGACTTAGCAACGGATCAGCAACGGCCGCTCGGGCCGTCGCTCTAAACATTATCAGCAACGGCCGCTGGGCCGTCGCTAAAAATATTATCAGCAACGGTTTTACCACGGAACCGGAGCTGTTGCTGATAACATTAATAGCAACGGCCTCGAGTCCGTAGCAAAGCCGTTAGTAAAAACCCGTCGCTAAGCCGTTGCTGTAGGTCATCAGCAACGGTTGTCGATACACTTTTAGCAACGGCTTTCCCACGGACGGCCGTGGGAAAGCCGTTGCTGATGACCCATACCTGCAAACAGAAATATTTCAAATTTCTAATTTCCGTTGATACATTGATACATTTATCTGATACATAACTCACACACCCATACCCTCATACACACATCACAAACATCTCATACACATTCATTCACACATCACAAACACACCAAGATATACATCAAAACAATTATATTTATATTCATAATTATCCACGATAGTATAAACACAATTCAAATGTAAAATTGAAGTATCAATATCTGAGTAACATAGTCAATATAAATTAAACAAGTTCAATATCTGAGTAACAAAGTCAATATAAATAAAATCTCACGATGACGATGGAGGATGGCCTGGATCATATGGCGGGGTCTGGAGTGCTTGAGTGTACACCGGCGTGGACTGACTCGAGGATGATGGATTAGATGATGCCGAAGAGATGCCTGCTTCGGGATGACCCGACAAGTTGCGTAGCATAGCTTCTATATTCGCCATCGTCTGACTCTAGCGCTCCATCAACTCAGTCTGACGCGCGACCGTCTCCTCTAGTGTCCTTATCCTATTACTATGATCATAACTAGATCTGGAGGTGGACGGCCGCTCACCAGCGACCGGAGGGGTCGGTGCCCCAAGTGGCCCTAGTACGGCTCGCGCATGACCACTATCTGCGAAGCCATATACGCGGCCATGGTCCCAGCCACCTGCGGCCTCGACCCACGATGCTGCGTCAAAGTCCTCGGGGGTACCCCCACGCTGCACCACCGTCTGGCTGTAGGTCTCCTACTCGAGTTTGATTTTTTGTTTAATATTTATCATAAAACTTAAATTATAAATATATAATGAATAATTTAAACAAATATATAATTACCATAATGTATGCAGCGCGGTTGTGGATGTACTCCCCAGTCCCATGTGCTCGACGGTGAGTCCGCTCAAACACTGCCATCGGGGAGGGTCGCTGGACAGTCCCGTCATCCGACACCGTCGTCTACATTTACAAAACAAATACATTAATTAGTACACATAATAACAAATAAAATATATAATTAAAAGATATACTTACCATACGGTTTGCGTGCACTGCAAATGCAACAGAGCCGCCGGTGTGACGCGCTGCTCCCCCCGACATGCGATTTCTAGCCGCATTCTGAGAAACCTCCTGCCATCGATCCGTCGACCATATCCCCACGAGCTGGTCCCATATATCCGGAGTAATCCAACTGGGGCCGTATCCCCGAGTCTCCGCGATGTTAGTGGTCCCAGCTCGGGCCATCGCTCGGGACCGAGCCTGCCCCAGCTGCCCGTTGTACCTTGCCCGGGAAATAGACTCCCAGGCAGCGTAAATGAAGGACCTCTGGTCCTCGGCCCATGTATAGCGAGCCTGCAAAATAATAATATCAGTACCAATTCTTAATATATCATCATGCATGTAAAAAAAATAATAATACGTGCCTCAAACTCGCGCCATAACATGTCGACGTGCTCGCTAGGCACGTGAGACCACGTAGGCCATGCCCCGTGCATGTATCGTCGAATAGTAGAAGAAATGCTCCTCGGCACTTCTTCTTGCTCGAACCTGCACAACAAAAATAAATTTTAATATTATATTATGATATAATGAATTTGTAATGATTCATAATTCATTATATATTACGTACCGCTCCCCAATCACGCTCATCAATCTACGTGACTCTGTGGCTGGTGGAGGCTGCCACCTGTTCGGCCCGCGTGGCCGCCTACGTCTGGATGTACTAGCCTCGGCAGTATCATCCTCATGAGGATCAGCAACTGGAGGATTTCTAATCAACTCCTTTATAGACTTTGTGTTTCCCTTTGAATACAACCGAGGACTCGGTTCTAAACCTTTGAGAACTCCTCAAACCTATTCACCTAGGCAAAACACAATTCTATAAAGTAAACTCCAAGTGTTTACACTAGCACACCTAGCAAGCTAATCAATAAAGAACAAGTTCAAGTAACAAGTAAAATTACAATGAAAAGAGCTAAAGAGTAAACCACAACTAAGAGCACTTTTTCAAGCCTTCAATGCCTTCAATGCCTCCAACTCCACAAGATGTTGAGTTCGAATCGAAGCCAGAGTCGAGGGAAGATGAGCGCTTGAGAGAAATCGTCGATCGGAGAAGCAAGCGCGAGCAAATCAAGCTTAGAAGGCACAAATCTCACTTTGGAAGCTTTTATGAATTGTTAAGGAGGATTAATGAAGGTTGGTGAGGGGTATTTATAACCCCTCACATGGAATGACACTCCAACGGACGTTTTTTTGCCCGTTTGATGCCCAGCGACCGCTGGCATTTTGCCCTTCTTCAGCCATGTTCGGTCGACCGAATTGATCGCAATTAATTCCTCTATTGTCCGATCGATTGATCGGTTGACCAAATTAGCCACTGCCAGTTTTTGGCCTTGTTCGGTCGATCGACCAGTCAATCAAAGTGGCTACTGCCATTTTTCTGCCTTGTTCGGTCAATCGACCGGTCGACCTAACCTGGGCTGAGGCTAATTTTTACGTTTGTTTTATTACACACTTTTTCATGGGTTTTGTTACCAAGTTTTGGCTTGGATAACTTTACAAATAGGCTTGGGATGAGATCCTAGCACTACTAGAAAAATGGTCATCAGCAACGGCTGATGCCGTTGCTGAGCCGTTGCTGAAGGGAATCAGCAACGGCTGAGCCGTTGCAATAAAGCCGTGACAGAAAGTCGCGTTGCTGATGACTTAGCAACGGATCAGCAACGGCCGCTCGGGCCGTCGCTCTAAACATTATCAGCAACGGCCGCTGGGCCGTCGCTAAAAATATTATCAGCAACGGTTTTACCACGGAACCGGAGCTGTTGCTGATAACATTAATAGCAACGGCCTCGAGTCCGTAGCAAAGCCGTTAGTAAAAACCCGTCGCTAAGCCGTTGCTGTAGGTCATCAGCAACGGTTGTCGATACACTTTTAGCAACGGCTTTCCCACGGACGGCCGTGGGAAAGCCGTTGCTGATGACCCATACCTGCAAACAGAAATATTTCAAATTTCTAATTTCCGTTGATACATTGATACATTTATCTGATACATAACTCACACACCCATACCCTCATACACACATCACAAACATCTCATACACATTCATTCACACATCACAAACACACCAAGATATACATCAAAACAATTATATTTATATTCATAATTATCCACGATAGTATAAACACAATTCAAATGTAAAATTGAAGTATCAATATCTGAGTAACATAGTCAATATAAATTAAACAAGTTCAATATCTGAGTAACAAAGTCAATATAAATAAAATCTCACGATGACGATGGAGGATGGCCTGGATCATATGGCGGGGTCTGGAGTGCTTGAGTGTACACCGGCGTGGACTGACTCGAGGATGATGGATTAGATGATGCCGAAGAGATGCCTGCTTCGGGATGACCCGACAAGTTGCGTAGCATAGCTTCTATATTCGCCATCGTCTGACTCTAGCGCTCCATCAACTCAGTCTGACGCGCGACCGTCTCCTCTAGTGTCCTTATCCTATTACTATGATCATAACTAGATCTGGAGGTGGACGGCCGCTCACCAGCGACCGGAGGGGTCGGTGCCCCAAGTGGCCCTAGTACGGCTCGCGCATGACCACTATCTGCGAAGCCATATACGCGGCCATGGTCCCAGCCACCTGCGGCCTCGACCCACGATGCTGCGTCAAAGTCCTCGGGGGTACCCCCACGCTGCACCACCGTCTGGCTGTAGGTCTCCTACTCGAGTTTGATTTTTTGTTTAATATTTATCATAAAACTTAAATTATAAATATATAATGAATAATTTAAACAAATATATAATTACCATAATGTATGCAGCGCGGTTGTGGATGTACTCCCCAGTCCCATGTGCTCGACGGTGAGTCCGCTCAAACACTGCCATCGGGGAGGGTCGCTGGACAGTCCCGTCATCCGACACCGTCGTCTACATTTACAAAACAAATACATTAATTAGTACACATAATAACAAATAAAATATATAATTAAAAGATATACTTACCATACGGTTTGCGTGCACTGCAAATGCAACAGAGCCGCCGGTGTGACGCGCTGCTCCCCCCGACATGCGATTTCTAGCCGCATTCTGAGAAACCTCCTGCCATCGATCCGTCGACCATATCCCCACGAGCTGGTCCCATATATCCGGAGTAATCCAACTGGGGCCGTATCCCCGAGTCTCCGCGATGTTAGTGGTCCCAGCTCGGGCCATCGCTCGGGACCGAGCCTGCCCCAGCTGCCCGTTGTACCTTGCCCGGGAAATAGACTCCCAGGCAGCGTAAATGAAGGACCTCTGGTCCTCGGCCCATGTATAGCGAGCCTGCAAAATAATAATATCAGTACCAATTCTTAATATATCATCATGCATGTAAAAAAAATAATAATACGTGCCTCAAACTCGCGCCATAACATGTCGACGTGCTCGCTAGGCACGTGAGACCACGTAGGCCATGCCCCGTGCATGTATCGTCGAATAGTAGAAGAAATGCTCCTCGGCACTTCTTCTTGCTCGAACCTGCACAACAAAAATAAATTTTAATATTATATTATGATATAATGAATTTGTAATGATTCATAATTCATTATATATTACGTACCGCTCCCCAATCACGCTCATCAATCTACGTGACTCTGTGGCTGGTGGAGGCTGCCACCTGTTCGGCCCGCGTGGCCGCCTACGTCTGGATGTACTAGCCTCGGCAGTATCATCCTCATGAGGATCAGCAACTGGAGGATCAGCAGCATTAGTAAGTGCTGGAGTCTCACCGATCGGAGACTCCGAAGCTCTCCTGCGTCGATAACCACGACCAGACATATCTGTCGAACAGACATATAATCAGATTATTGTATAAATAGTAGAGATATATTTAATAAAATATATACTTTACAATTATTCTTCATCATCTGAATAATAGTCTTCGAATTCTTCTTCTTCTTCTTCCTCTTCTTCCTCTTCGTCATCTTCTTCATCTCCAGCTTCCTCAATTTCATGATCGTCATCATCAGCATATTCAACTTCTAATTGAATTGACGTTGTGTCTGCATCCTCGAGTATTGGAATAATACGATCCACAGCAGGAAGATCATCTTTTTGATAGAAACCAGGAGGATCATTTTCTCCTACTATCGGATCAATTTTTCCTCTACCTTTTGTCTTACAGACTACACGCCAATCTGCTCTATCTTTATTTTGAGCCGGATACTTCGCGTAATATACTTGTTCGGCTTGTGATGCCAATATAAATGGCTCATTTGCTGCCAATTTCGATTTGTAATTAACCTCAACAAGTTTGTATTTTGGATGAACTTTCATGCCCCTTTCTGTTGTATCGAACCAATGACATCTAAATAGGATCACTGATTTCAAGCCGAAGTAGTGCAACTCTATCACTTCTTCCACCAGTCCATAAAAATCCATATCACATTCAGCATAGGTTGTCCCTTTCACGCAGACCCCAGCATTCATCGTCTTCTTTGTAAATGCATATTCAACCGTGTGAAATTTATACCCGTTAACAAAATATCCGCTATAGCACAACACAAGTCGCGACGGTCCACTAACAAACTCAAATATTCTTTCATCTATTTCAGCTCTGTGATCTTTGCTGTAAGTCTGAATCCATGTAGGGAAATCACGATTCCGTAATGTCTCCAATTCTTGATCGTTGTGAATAGAGTATTTTTGCACCATCTCAATGTCAAATATTTCAATGAATTGTTCAATCTCTGGACAATTGAGTAATACATACAAGTGTGCCAAATGATACTCTTCATCGCTTAAGTGTCGAGATGGACGAGAACCAAAAGCACGACCAGAGTGACAAAATATATTTAAACGTCCATCTGAATGTCGAACACCCCCGTCGTCGTTACGTGGAAGACGATCAAATCTTGTCTGTACTGTCGATTCAAAGTAAAATGAGCAGAATGTTGAAATTTCTTGGATGATATACGATTCAGATATTGATCCTTCAACAGCTGCGGTGTTCTTTACTTTTTTCTTCAGACGATTCATGTATCTTTCAAATAAGTACATCCAACGATATTGAACGGGGCCACCAACTCGTGTCTCGTATGCCAAGTGTATCGGTAGATGCTCCATCGAGTCAAAAAATGCAGGAGGGAAAAACTGCTCCAGCTTGCATATGATTTCAACAATATTATTTTCAAGTGTTGACATATCTTCGACTCGAAGGACATTTGCACAGATGCTTCTAAAAAACATACTTAATTCAGTCAACGGACCCCAAATATTATCAGGTAGAAGATCTCGAAATGCGATCGGAAGTAATCTCTGCATGAATACATGACAATCATGGCTCTTCATCCCTGATATTTTGCAATCATCGACGTTCACACATCGAGATAAGTTTGAAGCATATCCATCGGGTAATCTGAGTTCTTTTACCCATTGACAAACATCTTTGATCTGTTGTTTATTTAACACATATAGGGCCTTCGGTTTCAGATATCGTCCGTTGACCTCTTGTAACTCCAACTCTGGTCTTTTACAAAGTATTTTCAGATCATGTCGGGCTTTGACATTATCTTTAGTTTTTCCAGAAATATCCATCACAGTGTTGAAAATATTATCAAACACATTTTTTTCAATGTGCATGACATCTAAATTATGTCGAATCAATAATGAACTCCAATAGGGCAATTCCCAAATGATACTTTTTTTCACCCAGTTGTGTGTTTGGCCAAAACCTGACACTCTTTCATTGCGACCAAATACTATATCTGGAAGTGCTGAAACACGTGCTAACATTTGTTCACCAGACAACATCGGTGGTGGCCCATCTCTTTCGACTCTGCCCTTAGTAAATTTATTACGATTCCTTCGATACTGGTGATGAACCGGTAGGAATCGACGATGACAATCAAAGAATGAGATTTTTCGTCCGTTCTGAAGACTGATTGATTTAGAGTGTTCCATACAATACGGGCAAGAGAGTCGGCCGTGAGTGCTCCAACCCGACAACATGCCGTACGCGGGGAAATCATTGATTGTCCACAAGACCGCGGCCTTTAAATTGAAGTTTTGCTTCCGATGACAATCATAAGTGACAGCTCCCTCAGTCCACAATGTTTTCAATTCATCTATCAAGGGTCTGAGAAATATGTCAATTTCTTTTCGCGGACCCTTAGGACCCGGAATAATCATCGAAAGATAAATAAATTCATCTTTCATGCACATTGACGGTGGCAAATTATAAACTGTCAGCAGCACTGGCCAAACTGAATAAGGAGTTGCAGAATGCCCAAACGGATTAAAACCATCTGTGCACAATCCCAATCTGATATTTCTAGTATCCATAGCAAATGAAGGATAACATGTATCCAAATGTTTCCATGCTTCACTGTCAGATGGATGAGTCATTACTGTATCATCACGACTTCTTGCATGCCAACTCATGTAGGGGGCTGTCTTTTCCGACATGAATAATCTTTGAAGCCTCGGTGTTAGTGGAAAATACCGAAGCACCTTAAACGGGATATTTTTCTGTCGGACCGATTTCTTCTCCTTGTAACGAGGGTGTTGACATACAGGGCATTTATCCAACTGCACATTTTCTTTATAATATAAAATGCAGTTATTTTGGCACGCGTGTATTTTTTCGTACCCAAGCCCCAATTTTCTCTTTAGCTTTTTAGTCTTATAAAAAGTAGGCTCAAACTTGTTATCAGTAGGCAGCATTCCATTAATCAATCCAGCAATCCGATCATACGCAACTCCGCTGATATTACAATCGGCCTTGATGTTTAAGAGCTGTGTCATTGCTGAAAACCTAGTGTATTTAGGACAATTCTCATACAAAGGTTCATCGGCAGCTTTCAACATCTCGTAAAATTCTGCAGCTTCTTTATTCGGTAATTCAATCTCTACCGCAGCCACTACTTCTGTGATATCAACCGCTGTAGTATCTGGTGGGACTGATGTCTGAAGAACTGGCCGATCAACATTATCATTCAGGTGGAATTGACCCCCAAGACTATCAAGTATCATAGTTCTATAGGGATTACATTGACCGGATGAAGAAGCACCAGCAGAGGAAGATTCACCATATGTCTGAACGACAGGATTGCTCGACGTCCCGACTTCGCGTGACTCCCCGTGACAAGTCCATAGAAAATATCTTGGTGTAAATCCTTTGGTATATAGATGCAGAGTGACAGTCTCCCGATCCAAAAATCGGCCATTCGAACAAATGCGGCACGGACATCGGATTTGATCACCCATGCTAACGAAATTCCGATTCGAATAGGCGAAATTTAGGAAGTACGTTACGCCTAATCGAAACTCATTCGTTAAAGCTCCATGATCAAAACGTCGGTACATCCAACTTCGATCAGCCGACATGATTCTGTCAATCAATGACAATTTCTTTGGTTAATGTCTTTAGGTGAGATGGTCCTATTCCATTCGGGATTTATGTTATTCGTACTGCACTTACGTTTTTATTTTAACTGTTAACTAATTATTCTAAATTTCGACAGCATCTCCCTACAGTTCTCCGAATACGCATATCATCTGGGCGCGTATCGGAGAACAAGAGAGATGTTGCCGAAATTTAGAATAATTAGTTAACAGTTAAAATAAAAACGTAAGTGCAGTACAAATAACTATATTCCCAAATTGTCCAATCAGGGACAATTCAAGAATTGTACGTCGTATAAAAGATCATCTACTTCTTTTACACGAACATACAATCCCCGAACGGATCTAAGGTTTTGCTAAATCATATCCGACTGATCGATGCGTACGTGAAACATATCAACTCGTCGGATGGATGATTATTTTCTAAATGTTTTGAGACAGTTCGAGTCCATATTGGACGATTTCGGCGCGCGTCCGAAGTGGATGATTCCGGCGCGAGTCCGAATTGGACGATTCCGGCGCGCGTCCGAAGTGGACGATTCCGGCGCGAGTCCGAATTGGACGATTCCGGCGCGCGTCCGAAGTGGACGATTCCGGCGCGAGTCCGAATTGGACGATTCCGGCGCGAGTCCGAATTGGACGATTCCGGCGCGCGTCCGAAGTGGACGATTCCGGCGCGCGTCCGAAATTAATCTAAACCCTAATAATTAATCTAACAAATTAAACAATTAATCTAAACAATTAATTAACAATTATAAAATAATTAATTAACAATTATAAAATAATATAAACTATATATATAAAATATAAATTCCGGCGCCGGAGTCCACCCTCCGGCGCCGGCGTACAGTGGCCGGACACACTGTCCGGCCACTGCAGAAGGTCCGGCGGCGGCCATCGGCCGACCGCCGCCGGCCGAAACCCTAGAAATAGGGTTTCGGTCGGGTGATTCCCGCCGGCCGCAGGGAAGAGTCGGCCGCAGGGAAGAGTCGGCCGCAGGGAAGAAGGGTACCTGAACAAGTCGGCGGCAGCGGTCGGCGTCGTCGGCGTCGGCAGCAGCGGCAGCGGCGGCGAGTGGCGTCAGCAGGAGCGGCGGCGGCAGCAGCGGGAGGAAGAAGGGTCGGGCGCGAGAGCGTGCCCTATATAAACTTATCAGCAACGGCTCACTCGCCCGTTAGAAAGCCGTTGCTGATAAGTTATCATCAGCAACGGCTCACTTATCCGTTAGCAAGCCGTTGCTGAAAATTAAAAAATCAGCAACGGCTCGCCTTTCCGTCCGAAAGCCGTTGCTGATAATTAAAATAATCAGCAACGGCTCGGTTTTTCGTTAGAACGCCGTTGCAGATACAGATATCTGCAACGGCTCGGGCGGCCGTAAGAATGTCGTTGCAAATAGCAACGGCTTGAGCGGCCGTTGCTGATAGCCGTTGCTGAAGACCAAGTTTCTAGTAGTGTAGGGATATATTACGTAGAATCTACTTAATCTACATCCGAGCCTTTTTTTGATGATTTTTGCGATTCTCCGAGCGAAGTTCACGTGCTTATCGCAACCTCAACCTGAACTCAAAACTTCACACATATATTAAATACATGTTTGTTATCATCAAAATAGAGATCGTAGACTAGGGGGAACCCTTGGGCCAACAATCTCCCCCTTTTTGATGATGACAATCACAACATAAAATTTTTATATAAAAGAAGACTCTAAGTATCATTTGTGAGTTTGAGTTAAGGCATGCACAACTTAGTTCGCAACTTACCATATGCTCCCCCTATCAATATGCATATTATGCTTTTAAATCCCCCTATCTATATGAATCACAAAACAAGTGTGACCTTCCTTTTTCTCCCCCTTTTGACATCAATCAAAAAGCGCAAGAACTAAGGTACTATTAATGAGTTCCATCATTAAAACCAAGAAAACCATAAAATCGAGTATCATCTACCACTATAGTCCTTCCTATCAATGTAAGCCTATAGAAGGCAAACATCGATAAGTCGCAAAACCCCATTACAAGGCAATACATAAGTGTGATGATACCACATGAAATGCAATTTTTCAAAAGATATGTATATTTTGAATATTTTTAACCACTAGGAAAAGCACAAATTCCTAATTGCATTCTTAAGTTTGTAAAGCTTTCTTCACTTAAGGGTTTTGTGAATATATCTGCAAGTTGTTTGTCGATGGATACAAATTCCACGGATATATTTCCCTTAGCTATATTATCCCTAAGAAAATGGTGTCTTAGATCAATGTGCTTGGTCCTAGAGTGTAAAACTAGATTTTTTATTAAATTGATTGAACTAGTGTTGTCACAATGTATAGGTATACATCAATACTTAAGTCCATAATCTAAAAGGGTTTGTTTCACCTAAAGGACTTGTGCACAACAACTAGCCGCAGTGATGTATTTTTCTTCGGTAGTTGAAAGTGCAACCGAGTTTTGTTTCTTTGAAAACCAAGAAACAATACTCATGCCTAGGAGTTGACAACACCCGCTAGTCCTTTTTCGATCTACTTTACACCCGGAAAAATTGGCATCCAAAAAACCAATTAAATTGAAAGATGCATTACATGGATACCATAATCTTAAGTCAACCGTGCCCTTCAAATATCTCAATATGCGTTTCACCGCAATTAAGTGAGATATTCTAGGACAAGATTGAAACCTAGCACATGCACAAACACTAAACATGATATTGGGTCTACTTGCAGTTAAATAGAAAAGACTACCAATCATACCTCGAAATCATTTTTCATCTACTTTGACACCATCTTCATCTTTGTCAAGCTTGATGGATGTGCTCATTGGTGTAGAAGCTATCTTGGCTTCATTCATTCCAAACCTTTTGATGAGCTTCTTTGTGTATTTAGATTGATTTATGAAGATTCCTTTGTTGGTTTGCTTGATTTGGAGACCAAGCATGAAGGAAAGTTCTCTCGTCATGCTCATCTCAAACTCTTCTTGCATGCACTTTGCAAACCACTCACAAAGTAATTAATTAGTAGCACCAAATATTTTATCATCAACATAAATTTGCACGAGTAAAATATTATTTTCATTATTTTTTATAAAAAGGGAAACATCGGCTTTTCCAATGCTTTAGCCTTGATCTATCAAAAATGTGGAAAACCTTTCATACCAAGCCCCGGGGGCTAGTTTTAAACTATACAAAGCCTTTTTAAGTTTAAAAACATGATTTGGAAACTCAAAACTTTCAAATCCGGGGGGTTGTTCAACATAAACTTCTTCATCGATGAAACCATTTAAAAATTCACTTTTAACATCCATTTGAAAGAGTTAAAAACCTTTAAAACTAGCATAAACCAAAAGCATGTGAATTGCCTCTAATCTAGCTACGAGAGCATAAGTTTCATTATAATCAATTCCTTCTTGTTAATTATACCCTTGGGCCACTAGCCTAGCTTTGTTTCTAATGACTAAACCTCCTTCATCTAACTTGTTTTTAAATACCCATTTAGTCCCAATTACGGTTTGTCCGCTAGGTGTAGGCACTAAATCCCAAACTTCATTCCTAACAAATTAATTAAGTTCCTCTTGCATAGCAATTACCCAAAATTCATCTTCTATTGCTCTATTGCTTCCTTTATATTTTTTTGGCTCTACTTGAGATATGAATGCTACATATTGACAAATATTCTTAACACTACTAGAATTGTCGTCATCACCGACGGCTCAAGCCGAGGATGAACCGTCGGTGATAATTATCACAGACAGCATTAGCCATGGCAAAAGGCCATCACTGATGTACTCGTCTTAGATAAGTTGTGACGGCTGAGAGACGTAGTCACAAGTAATCATCAGTGACAGCCGCGGGTGTTGTCGCTGATTTAAACACATCAGTGACGGCTGTAGGCGGCTGTCACTGATACCAACATATCAGCCATGACCACAGGCCGTCGGTGATACTATTAGCAACCGTGATATTTGGTGCTGCCTAGACCATCAGCCATTTACGATAAGCTTTCAGCCACGGCTTAGTGACAGTCGCCCGTTGGTAAGCCGTGTCTATAGGTATATCCTATAACTGATAAAATAAAATTTTTGTAAATTCCTGCATACAATGATATTATAGATTGCAATCTATTTTCAATCACAGGTTACAACCAAAAAACATCATACACATGCATTTAAAATCGAACATACAAGTTTTACATAAATATCATCAATCTAAGCCTCAAACCGGAGGCAAACAATTATCAAAATATCATATATATACAACCATAAGTATATAAACAACTATCAGTATACAAACAAGTATCAACATATAAATAAAATACAATAAACCAAAATATTACGGCTGCGGTGGAGGCGGTGGAGTTGACAGAGACTGGGTCGAGAGCGTCGACTGGGTCGAGAAGGATGACGGCTGCGACATCATCGGTAGAAGACAAGAGTGAGAGACAATCTGAGTCAGGAGTGCCGGCATGTTCTGCATTGTCTGTCTCAACTCTTTATTCGTCCGTCTCTGCTCCTCCATCGCCTATCTCTGCTGGGTGTGCTCCGACTCCAAGGCCGCTATCTGGCTCTAGTCCTGCGCTCAGGATGTTGAGGGCTGCTCACCCGCAGTCGGCGGGGTCCGTGCCCCAAGTGGCCCGAGCACGGTGCGTACATGGCCACTGTCTGCAAAGCCATAATCACGATCGTGCTCCCAGCCACCTGCGGCCTCCACCCAAGTTACTGCGTCAAACTCCTCCGGTGTGCCTCCATGCTCGATCACAGTTCTCGTGTATGTTTCCTACACGTGTTTATATTTTAAATACATATAAACTATAAATAAATATTATATAAATCAAATAGACATAAATACTTACCATTATGATCGAGGCTCTGCTATCAACGTAGTCCCCCGGTCCTCGTCGACGACAGTGGGTGCGCTCAAACACCTCCATCTTACATTAGAAAATAAATACATTAGTATCATTATACACAATATATAATTTAATTAAAAATAATTAAATGATACATACCATGCGATGCACATGAACTGCAAAAGACACGGAGCCACCAGTGTGGCACGCCCACCGTGCCGTCCGCCCCAGACATGCGGTTTCTCGACACAGTCCAGGAGACCTCTTGCCACTCAGGCGTGTCCCACCGCTCAACGAACTGCTCCCACACAAGGCCAGGAATCCACTCGGGGGCGTGTCCCCAAGTCTACCCTATTTGTGTGGCCCCTAGCCGTCCCATCACGGTCTGACGGGCCTACTTAAGCAGCCCGTTATAGCGAGCACAGGCAACACGCTCCCATGCAGCCTCAACAAAAGTGATCTGGTCCTCCGGCCATGAATAATGAGCCTGCAAAAAAAAAAACAATTACTAATACCGATCAATATTTAACATTAACATTAATTTAATAATTATACTTATTGAGAACTCTCGCCAATATAAATCCAAATGCTCACAGGGTACGTGAGACCATGTAGGCCATGCCCCGTGCATAAACTTTCGGATCGTCCCCGCTATCGTGCGGGGGACGTCCTCCTGCTCAAATCGACACCAAATATAAATTCATATTATGATATTTTGAATTATAAATAAATAATAAGAAATAATTATTCGACAAAGGTTCATCGGTAGCTTTCAACATCTCGTAAAATTCTACAGCCTCCTTATTCGGCAATTCAATCTGTATCGCAGGTTGTTCTTTAGTGACTTCAACTGTCGTAGTATCTGATGGCACTATCGTCTCAATAACTGACTCAATATTATCATTTAAATGAAATTTTCCTCCAAGACTATCCAGAATCATTGTTCTATAAGGATTAGGTGGATTGGAAGAAGAAACACCAGTAGAAGAAGATTCACCATGAGTTTAGACAACATGATTGCTCGACATCCCGACTTGACGTGACTCCCCATGACAATTCCATAGAAAATATCTTGGTGTGAATCATTTTGTATACAGATGCATTGTGACAGTTTCCTGGTCCAAAAATCTTATGTTTGAACATTTTCGGCATGGACATCGAATTTTATCACCACTAAGGAATTTTTTATTCGAGTAGGCAAAATTTAAGAAGTTACGCCTACTTGAAATTCGTCCATTATAGCTCCACAATGAATTCGTCGGTACATCCAACTTCGATCACCCGACATGTTCTGTCAAAAAGTTGGCAATATCTTTAGGTAATGTCTTTAGGTGAGATGGTCCTATTCCATTCGAGATTCATGTTATTTATATTGCACATAGAATTTCTTTTAATCATTAACAAGGGAGATGGTCCTATTCCATTCGACATGTTATTTATATTCCATTCGACAACATCTCCCTATAGTTCTTCGAATATGCATATCATCTGGGCGCGTATCGG
This sequence comes from Canna indica, assembly GCA_034359265.1. Lineage (NCBI taxonomy): Eukaryota > Viridiplantae > Streptophyta > Magnoliopsida > Zingiberales > Cannaceae > Canna > Canna indica. Next base: position 24,080,182 of record CP136892.1, read on the forward strand.
AGAACAAGGGAGATAGAAGCCAAAATTTGAAAATGAATAATGACTAAAAGAAATAAACTAAGTGCAATATAAATAACTATGTTCCCAAATTGTCCAATTAGGGACAATTCAAGGGTTGTACATCGTATAAAAGATCATTTACTTCATTTACATGAATATTATCTAAGGTTTTTTTAGGGTTTACGCGACATATGTCGGACCCAGGACTCCAGCGCCGGAGCAGTGAGTTAATTAGGGTTTTTTGAAACCCTAATTTTTTTATTACTCTAATTAATTAAATATGTTTAGATTAAATGTTTAATATGTAGATTAGATTAATATTTAATATTTTTTTCAATGTTAATTTTATTAATGTTTAGATTATTATTTAATGTTTTTTTAGGTTAAATGTTTAATGCATGTTTAGATTAGTTAGAATAATTTTATTGCTATATTTGTTAATTAAGTTTAGTTTAGTTTAGATTAATTAGATTAATTTTATTGTTAATATTTAGATTTAGATTAATTAGAATCTTCAACTTTGGACTCGCATTGGAATCATCCAATTTGGACTCGCGCCAGATTCGTCCACTGTGGACTCAAACCGACATCCACAAATTTAGAAAATAATCATCCATCCGAGGAGTTGATACGTTTCACGTACGCATCGGAGAGTCGGATATGATTTAGCAAAATCTTAGGATCCGTTGGGGGGTTGTATGTTTGTATAAAAGAAGTAGATGATCTTTTATACGACGTACAACCCTTGAATTATCCCTGATTGGACAATTTGGGAACATAGTTATTTGTATTCCACTTTGTTTTTTCTTCTAATCATTAACTCATTAATTCTTAAATTTTGGCTATTGTATCTCTCTTCTTCTCCGATACGCACCCAGATGATATGCGTATTCGAAGAATTGTAGGGAGATGCTGTTGAAATTTAGAATGAAGTTAGCGGTTAAAATAAATACTTAGTGCAATATGAATAATATGAATCCCGAATGGAATAGGACCATCTTACCTAAATCCATTAACTGAAGAAATTGTCATTGATTGACCAAATCATGTCGGAAGATCGAAGTTGGATGTATCGACGTCTTGATCGTGGAGCTTTAACGAATGAGTTATGATTAGGCGTAACTTACTTCCTAAATTTTGCCTATTCAAATCAGAAATTTGTTAGCATCAGTGATAAAATCCGATGTTCGTGTCGCATTTGCTTGAATGGATGATTTTTGGATCGGGAAACTATCACTCTACATTTATATAGCAAAGGATTTACACCAAGGTATTTTCTATGGACTTGTCACGGGGAGTCACGTGAAGTAAGGACGTCAAGCAATTTTGTCATTCAGACACATGTTGAATCTTCCTCTGCTGGTGTTTCTTCATCCAAACCATCTAATCCCTATAGAACCATGATACTTGATAGTCTTGGGGGTCGATTCCAGCTAAATGATAATGTCAATCGGCTAGTTACTGAGACGTCAATGCCACCAGATACTATGGGTGTTGATTTCACAGAAGTACAACCTGTGGTAGAGATTGAATTGCTGAATAAAGAAGCCACAGAATTTTATGAGATGTTGAAAGCTGCCGATGAACCTTTGTATGAAAATTGTCCTAAATACACTAGGTTTTCGGCAATGACGCAACTCCTAAACATCAAGGCCGATTATAATATCAGCGGGGTTGCGTTTGATCGGATTGTGGGATTGATTAATGGAATGCTGCCTACTGATAAGAAGTTTGAGCCAACTTTTTATAAGACTAAAAAGTTAATGAGAAAATTAGGATTTCAGTACGAAAAAATACACGTGTGCCAAAATAACTGCATTTTATAGTATAAAGAAAATGTGCAGTTGGATAAATGCCCTGTATATGAACATCCTCGTTACAAGGAGAAGAAATCGGTCCGACAGAAAAATACCTCGTTTAAGGTGCTTCGGTATTTTCCACTAACACCGAGGCTTCAAAGATTATTTGTGTCGGAAAAGACGACCCCCTACATGAGTTGTCATGCAAGAAGTCGTGATGATACAGTAATGACTCATCCATCTGATAGTGAAGCATGGAAACATTTGGATATATGTTATCATTCTTTTGCTAGGGATACTAGAAATATTAGATTAGGATTGTGCACGGATGGTTTTAATCCGTTTGATCATTCTGCAACTCCTTATTCAGTTTGGCCAGTGCTGCTAATAGTTTATAATTTGCCGCCGTAAATGTGTATGAAAGATGAATTTATTTATTTTTTCGATGATTATTTCGGATCCTAAGGGTCCGTGAAAAGAAATTAACGTGTTTCTCAGACCCCTAATAGATGAATTAAAAACATTGTGGACTAAAGGAGCCGTCACTTATGATTGTCATCAGAAGCAAAACTTCAATTTAAAGGTCGCGGTCTTGTGGACAATCAATGATTTCCCGACCTACGGCCTGTTGTTTGGTTGGAGAACTCATGGCCGACTCTCTTGTCCGTATTGTATGGAACACTCTAAATCATTCAGTCTTCAGAACGAATGGAAAATCTCATTCTTTGATTGTCATCGTCGATTCTTATCGGCTAACCATCAGTATCGAAGGAATCATAATAAATTTACCAAGGGCAGAGTCAAAAGAAATGAGCCACCACCGATGCTGTTTGGTGAACAAATGTTAGCATGTGTTTGAGCACTTCCAGAGATAGTATTTGGTTGGAAAGAAAGAGTGTCGGGCTTTGGTCAAACATATAATTGGATGGAAAAAAGTTTCTTTTGGGAATTGTCGTATTAGAGTTCATTACTGATTCGACATAATTTAGACGTCATGCACATTGAGAAAAATGTGTTTGATAATATTTTTAACACTTTGATGGATGTTTTCGGGAAAACTAAAGATAATATCAAGGTCCGACATGATCTGAAAGTACTTTGTAAGAGGCCGGAGTTGGAGTTACAAGAGGTCAACGAACGATATCTGAAGTCGAAAGCCCCGTATGTGTTAAATAGACAACAGATGAAAGATGTTTGTCAATGGATCAAAGAACTCAGATTACCTTATGGATATGCCTCAAACTTATCTCGATGTGTGAACGTCGATGATTGCAAAATTTTAGGGATGAAGAGCCATGATTGTTATGTATTCATGCAGAGATTGCTTCCGATCGCATTCCGAGATCTTCTACCTGATAGTATTTGGGGTTTGTTGGCTGAATTAAGTATGTTTTTTAGAAATATTTGTGCAAATGTCCTTCGAGTCGATGATATGTCAACACTTAAAAGTAATATTGTTGAAATTGTATGCAAGTTGGAGCAGTTTTTTCCTCCTGTCTTTTTTGACTCGATGGAGCATCTATCGATACACTTGGCATACGAAGCACGAGTTAGTGGCCCCATTCAATACCGGTGGATATACTTATTTGAAAGATACATGAATCCTCTAAAGAAAAAAGTAAATAACACCTCAGCTGTTAAAGGATCAATATTTGAATCGTATATCATCCAAGAAATTTTAACATTATGCTCATTTTACTTGGAATCGACAGTGCAGACAAGATTTGATCATCTTCTACGTAATGACGACTGAGGAGTTTGACATTCAGATGGATGTTTAAATATATTATGTCACTCTGGTCGTGCTTTTGGTTCTCGTCCGTCTCAACACTTAAGCGACGAAGAGTATCATTTGGCACAATTGTACGTATTACTCAATTGCCCAGAGATTGAACAATTCATTGAAATATTTGACATTGAGGTGGTGCAAAAATACTCTATTCACAGCAACCAAGAATTGGAGAGATTACAGAATCATAATTTCCCTACTTGGATTTGGGCTTACAACAAAGATCACATAGTTGAAATAGATGAAAATATATTTGAGTTTGTTAGTGGACCGTCGCGACTAGTGTCATGTTATAACGGATATTTTGTTAATGGGTATAAATTTCACACAGTTGAATATGCATTTACAAAGAAGACGATGAATGTCGGGGTCTGCGTGAAAGGGACAACATATGTTGAATGTGATATGGATTTTTATGGATTGTTGGAAGAAGTGCTAGAATTGCACTATTTTGGCTTGAAATTAGTTATCCTATTTAAATGTTATTGGTTCGATACAACAGATAGAGGCATGAAAGTTCATCGAGAATACAAACTTGTTGAGGTTAATTATAAATTGAAATTGACAGTAAATGAGCCTTTTATATTGGCATCACAAGAGGAACAAGTATATTACGCGAAATATCCGACTTGAAATAAAGATAGAGCAGATTGACGTGTAGTCTGTAAGACTAAAGGTAGAGGAAGAATTAATCTGATAGCAGGAGAAAATAAGTTGATACCTGATGTGACAGATGATTTCTATCAAGAAGGTGATCCTCCTGCGTAGACCGTATTATTCCAACACTCGAAGATGTAGACACAGCGTTAGTTCGATTAGAAGTTGAATATGTTGATGACAATCATGAAGTTGAAGAAGGTGGAGACAAAGAAGTAGAATTTGAAGAAGATGAAGAAGAAGAATTCGAAGACTATTACTCAAATGATGAGGAATAATTGTAAAGTATATCTTCTATTAAATCTATCTATACTATATATATATATATTCTAATTAAATTCTTATTGGACAGCTATGGTGGGTCGAGGTTATTGTCGGACGAGATCTACAGAGTCTCCGGTCGACCATACACCAGATTCAGCCACACTTGCTCCTGCCGCTGATTCTCCTACCGCCGAGGCTAGTTCATCGAGACGCAGGCGGCCACGCGGGCCAATCAAGATTCAGCCTCCGCCAGTCGCGGAACAACGCCGACTTATTTCTGTGATTGGCGAGCGGTAATGTATTATGAATTATAAATTATATATAATTCATTATATCATAATATAATATTGTACTTTATTTTGGTTGTGCAGGTTCGAGCAGGAGGATGTCCCCAGGACTATATCGGGGACAATCTGATGATATATGCATGGGGACTGGCCCACTTTGTCTCACATGCCGCGTGAGCACGTGGACATGCTTTGGCGCGAGTTTGAGGTATGTATTTAAAAAAATTTAATCAGCTTGATTATTATTGGTACTGATATTATTGTTTTGCAGGCTCGCTATACTTGTCCAGAGGAGCATAGGTCATTCATTTACAATGAGTGGGAGACCATTTCCCGACAAAGGTAAAATGAGTGGGATACGGCCCTGATTGGATTACTCCACATATTTGGGATCAATTCGTGTCGATATGGTCAACCGAGCGGTGGCCGAAGGTATCACGGACCGCGGCTAGAAATCGCATGTCGGGGGGAGGAGCGCGTCATACTAGCGGCTCTGTTTCATTTGTCGTGCACGCAAGACGTGTGGTAAGTATTATACCTCATTTTGATTTATATGTTTTATTTGTAACTTTGTGTACTAATTATATATTTGCTTTGTAAATATAGAAGACCGTGATGGATGATGGGACTATCCAGCGACCCTCCCCGATGGAGGTGTTTGAGCGGACTCACCGTAGAGGACATGGGGCGGGGGAGTACATCGACAACTGCGTTGCAGTCATCATGGTAAGTATATTTGTTTCAATTATGCATTATTTATTTATAATTTAAGTTTTAGGAAATATATGAAACAAAAACCAAACTCGTGTAGGAGACCTACACTCAGACGGTGACGCAGCGCGGGGGCACCCCCGAGGACTTTGACTTGGGGGCGTGGGTTCATGCTGCAGGTGGCTAGGACCACGGCCACGTCTATGGCTTTGCTGATAGTGGCCATGCGCGAGCCGTGCTCGGGCCACTTGGGGCACCGATCCCTCTGGTAGTCGGTGAGTGACCCTCCACCTCTAGGATTAATGATCAGAACAGGAGGATATCAACGCTAGAGAATACGGTCACGCGACAGACTAAAATCATGGCTCATTAGAGTCAGATGATGGCTCATTAGAGTCAGGTGATGGCTGAGATGCATGTCATGCTGAGACAGATGACAGGTCAATCAAGCGGTGTACACTCAGATCCATCATCATCGACTTAGTCCATGCTGGTGTACACTCAAGCACTCCAGATCCCGCCGTATGATCCCAACGTTCCTCCACCGTCGTAGTGAGCTTTTATTGTTTTATGACTTGATTGACTTGGATATTGACATGTTATATACTTGTTACTTGGATAGAGTTACTTGTTTTGTGACTTGATATATTGATTTGTATCTTGTTGATACAATACTTTTGATTTTGTATATTTTTTATACGATTGTGTATAATTATAATTATCCGTATAATTATTTTGATGTATATCTATGATGTGTGTGTGAATGTATGTGTATTTGAATGAAAGTGTTTATGGGTGTGTGTGAGTTATGTATTAGGTTATAGATATATCAATGGAAATTTCTGATTTTGAGATTTCTCAGTTACAGGTAAACATCATCATCAACGGCCTTTCCATGGTCATCCGTGTGAAAGCCGTTGCTGAAAGTGTATCGTAATACTTGGGCCACAAACTTAAAGCCATTGCTGATGAACAACAACAACGGCTTAGCAACAACCTTTCAGCAAAGGCTTTGTAATGGCATGGCGGCCGTTGCTCATGGAAATATCTGCAACAGTCCATGCGTCGTTGCAGAACCGTTGCTGATAAAAGCAGTAGCAACAGCAACGCCTCATTGCTAAGCCGTGGTTGATGATGTATCAACAACTGGTGAAATTCGTTGCGGAATCATTGCTGATAATAACATTAACAACGGCGTGAGCGACCGTTGCAGATCCATTGTTAAGTTATAAGGTACGCGATTTTCTGCAACGGCTACGTTGCAACGGGAGCAGTCGTTGCTGGCCGTTGTTGATGGTCTTGAGCAACGGCGTAGAAACGGATTGAGCCGTTGCTGATGCTCGTTATTCCAGTAGTGTACCGACCTCCTTATAGAAGGACAGCACCAGAGTTGGCGGACTTTGCAATGGGTGGCGTCCTCATGCAGGAAGGACATTCCACCATTTACGAGAGTCGAAAGCTGAACGACACAGAGCAATGGTTCCCAGTTTGCCAGATGAAGAAGTGGAAGATCAAGGAAGAAGACATCACCAACGCCTTCAAGAATGAGTTGACGAGGGCGTCAACTTCGTATTTGGGGGAGAATGTTAGGGACCCTCGGGGTTGTCAAGTCCCGTATGTGTCATGACGATCCCTAACGTGCATTGTAAATATTGCATCATAAGCATCCTTCTAAATATGCATTGTAAAAGCACTCGTGCACCGTTCTCGCTCATGACTAGGCAAACGACCCTCGTTTACTAGTTGTGCCATGGCCGGTGGGGATGTGCGGACATAAGAATTTTGTCATGCTCCTTGTACTTTTGCGAACCCCGTGGATTGCACCTGGGACTTAGGCTCCACAAGTATAGTACCCAAGAATCGCCTGAAACACTCTAGTTCATTCGCTCTAGCTTTTGCTCTTGCACTCACTAGCATTTTCATGCAATCGGCCATTTGGCTGAAACATTTTTGCGTCCAAGCACCGCGAGGCTTTTAGCCGAGCGGATTAGAATCCCACGACTTTTGACATTGGCAAAGCAAACTTGCTTAAGGCTGATCCCTTTCACGGAAGCAAGCGAGCTGCACGAATATTTTCTGCCCAAAATAGTTCATTTATGACAGTTGGTATCAGAATGAGGTCAAGCTCACAAAACATTGGTGCAAGCAAACGACGTAAACCGTCAACAAATTCGTGCCTTCATCGTTGGAGACCGTGCAATCTCTCTCTCTCTCTCTATATATATATATAATTTCTCTCTCTCTCTCTCTCTTGCGTGTGTGTGCCCTATGTCATCCATAACGATATCGTGCAACCTTATCTCACGTACTCTATGCACGATTTTGCACTTTGGTGCACTACTGAACAATTTATTTATATATATATATATATATATATATATATATATAATATGCCCATGATATTCCATTTTGTTCCTATAAGTTACTTATGCTAGTTAGAGATGGGATACATTAAGACCATCTACTTCTGAATGGATCAAATATGCAATTTCTTAAGTCATGTTGAGAAAAGTGTGATAGTGGTGAGAGATATTTTAGTAGCAAATAGGAACACTTTGAATGCTTTCAATAAAAGACTAAAAGCTACCCCTTCATCACATGCATCGCCTCCTTAGGTTCAATAGACTCCTAAGTCCCATCCTAGTTAGATCTTAGTAGTGGGGCAAACATCTAGTTTGATCACGCCCATGATTAGCGAAAAGCAAAGCTAATAATTGGTTGCAAATAAAAAGAACCAAGTGCCTCTTTGGTTGGGCTTTGAATAAGTCCATTTGCAGAAAATGACTACAAATAGCTCAAAACTTGTTAAAATATCTATTGACTAATGCATTTGTTGCAAATAGATTTGCATTAAACCATTCATGTAATTCTGGAAGTAATTAACTTGGACTAGTAGGACAAATTGTAGGGATGCCAATTATAATTGCATTTGCACCATGCATATCATTTTTTTTTCTTGAAAAATGAATACACATGCGGATATGACTTTAAAAAATCAATACCTGCGCAAATATGATGTGGGTATGGTATGAAAAGTATATCCACACCATATCCTATCTGCATCCGCACCCACATACCTATTCGTATAGTTACAATTACTCTATTATCCTCAATTACTCATATATATACACAAATATATAATACAATAATTACATATGGACATTAAATATTTATCATACAGTTACCAAGTTGTCAATTTATTTACGTAATTTAGTGATTTTATTCTTTTTATATAATATTATATATGGTGTATTTAGGATGCGGTGCGATGTCTGAATTTACATTATACGGTGTAGATATAGTATCAAATATTCATAACCACTATGGATATGGTCCATATCGATGCACGATTGTGGATTGGTGTGCAGATATGATTTTTGCACTATGTGCACCATATCTGATTCGTTGTCACCGCTAATAAATTAGTATAAATTCTAATTTGGAAGGAAACGAAAAATATTTAAAATCAAGATTCTTGCTTTGCTACTTTCGGATAAACATATGGAAGTAATGCTAGATCCATTTAATTAGGATAATGAGGGTATGATTCATACACCACTTACTAGTTTTGGTAAGAACATTTTGGAATGTAATGTGTAGGGTACTCTTTTTCTAACTACTTGCTTGTAAAAAATATCAAATTTGTCTTTATAAAAAACTCGACCATAGTATTTTAGACTAAATCTGTAAGAATTGAAAGATAACAATAGTTTGAAACATTAGCCATAGCAATGTGGGGGAAGGAACCAATAAAAAATAAAATTTTAGCACCCACTAGAACATGATATGTGAGGTTAAGGTTCAATCCCATGGTGTTCATAATTTTCTTCGTTATGGAATTAATTTCTCATTTTCTATAGCATATTATATTGCACTTTTTGCATTTTTTTTTAATGAAAAAATATGGGATTTAAGATGGTTAACTGAAATACAAGTATAAGAATGTGGAAAGAAAATCTTTTTTAGAAGAGAAAATTGACAAATCTAATCCATACTTTGACGAAATTAACAAATCTAACCTGCATTTTAATTTACATCAATTATAACTCGTACTTACGAATTTACTTCAATTCTAATCTCCTGTCTACTTGCTGTTAATCGCCCCGTTAGTGGCTGACGTGGCATCCTAGTCAGCAACTTGGTTTATATTTTTTAATCTGAACTTACCACGTCAGCCTATTCCAAAAGAATAAAAAAAATATAAACTAAGTTGATTTTTTTGGGAAAATTGACAAATCTAACACACACTTTAACGAAATTAACAAATCTAACTCATCTTTTAATTTGCATCAATTATAACCCATACTTACGAATTTACATCAATTCTAACCTCTTGTCTACTTGTTGTTAATCGCCCCGTTAGTTGTTGACGTAGCATCCTAATCAGCAACTTAGTTTATATTTTTTTAACCTGAACTTGTCACGTTATTCCAAAATCATAAAAAAATATAAAGTAAGTTGAATTTTTTTAATCCGAACTTGCCACGTCAGCCTATTGGTGCGTGGCCAGAGCCACCAGCACCATGACCACCCCCAGCGGTGTGCCGGGGCACTTCGCTTCCCGGTGCTGAAGGGAAAGATCTTGAAGTCTGGCCCGTGGCTTATTTCCACTCTCTGGTACTCACCTTCACCGTCTGTCGGCAATAGGTGCTGCTCCCGTCGGAACTCGTCGATGTCAGCATTGCGCATGTAGGGTGAAGGCGACATCGACGAGTTTCGACCAGAGTGGCACCTGCTGTCGATGGAGGGTGAAGACGAGTAGCAGAGAGTGGAAATAAGCCACGGGCCTAACTTCAAGATCTTGCCCTTCGCACAGGGAAGCAGAAGTGCCTCGGCGCACCGTTGGGGGTGGTCATGGTGCTAGTGGCTCTGGCCACACACCAATAAGCTGACGTGGCAAGTTTGGATTAAAAAAATTCAATTTAGTTTATATTTTTTTTATTCTTTTGGAATAGGCTGACGTGGCAAGTTCAGGTTAAAAAAATATAAACTAAGTTGCTGATTAGGATGTCATGTCAACAACTAATGGAACGATTAACAGCAAGTAGACGAAAGGTTAGAATTGATGTAAATTCGTAAGTACGGATTATAATTGATGCAAATTAGAATGCGGGTTAGATTTATTAATTTCGTCAGAGTATGAGTTAGATTTGTCAATTTTAAAATCAACTTAGTTTATATTTTTTTTATTTTTTTGGAATAGGCTGACGTGACAAGTTCAGGTTTAAAAAAAAATAAACTAAGTTGCTGACTAGGATGCCACGTCAGCAACTAACGGGGCGATTAACAGTAAGTAGACGGAAGGTTAGAATTGATGTAAATTCGTAAGTATGAGTTATAATTGATGTAAATTAAAAGGTGGGTTAAATTTATTAATTTTGTTCAAGTATGAATTAAATTTGTCAATTTTTCTTTTTTAAAAAGAAGAAAAAGGTCAAGTAAACGTCAATCTAATTAAGTGCCAAAAAAAGTCAAATGTCGTTTACTTTACCCATTTTTTTCTCATTTTTTAGAAAGATTTTTCTTTTAGGAGATGTAAATTTTAGTATATAATAAATTTTTTTAATTTATTATATAAATTTTTGTTTATTATAGATATGTAAACGACAAGTCAATTTTTAATTTGTTGACTTGCTATACAGATGTTTGCTCTTTTAGGAAATTGTTTTGACTTTGGATATTGATAAATGGTGATATCTTATCTATTATTTTTTTCCTTTATTTTCTATAGTGGTTTTTGTTATATTTCGTCATTGCGTGTTAGGACATTTTTGAAAAGAAAATGCCATAAAAGAAAATGCCATAAAAGAGAGAAAAGAAAAGAGTGACAGGTTCTCCTGCCTTGTTTGGATAGAATAGAAAGGAAGAGAAGAGAAGAGAAGAATATTTCTCTTGTTTGACTGCAAAAAGTACAAAGGGAGAAAAGAAGCGAACATTGTTTTAATTCGTATAATATTCTTAGAATCATTTGTTATATATTTAGAATATAATAAAGTGATGAATAGATGAATTATTTTTGTTCATATAATTTTATTTCTTCTGAAGAGAAGGGAAATTTAATTCATGTTCATTTTCTTACATGTGAACTAGGAAGGTTTTGTTTTTCTTATTTTTTCTATTCCACATGCAAGTCAATTATGGGTAAAATAGGAATGAAAATTATATATAACCTATGGCCTTTCTCTTCTCTCCATTTTTTCTCAAAATCAAGAAGAAAAAAGTTGCACATGGGAAGAGAAGTAGGTTCTTTTGTGTTCAATCCACTTATCTTATTATTTTCTACCCAAATAGATGGAAGTTTTATTCTTTTCTCGAATATTCTATCCAAAATATGGAAAGATATTGTCTCTCCTCTTCTATTCACATCTCTTTGCTCCACTTCCCTCGTAACCAATTAAAGAGTTAAGTTTTGCAACTTGATCTTTATTCCTAGTTTAACCTCAAAAATTAGAATATATGTTTCAAATGCAACTTATATATATATGGTGGTTAAATATTTGTAAAAAAATTATATTGTTAACAAAATAAAATAGACTAGTAGTTCTTATTTGCTTAGCAAATTTTTTCTTGTAATATCCATCTGAATTAGATTTTCTTTGTTCCTGTTAGTCTTTTTCAATAACTCCTTATGTGGATTACAGGCCGCAGATAAGACTAGGAAACAGAGACTCTCTGGTCACATATCTAAGGCATTCTCGTGAGCAGGTAGGTTGTTGGTTCAATATACTCAATTTTGTAGAAGTTCTTCTATACTTACAAAGAAACTAAAACAATTTCATAACTGTTTTAGATTTAAGAATCACTTGCAGACTAAGTAAATGGCATAATTGCCTCCACCAAAATAGAAGAACGTGCTGCTACTAAAAGGCTGAAACTGGATGATAATATGGCATCCCAATTATAGCTTCAATCATCCTTTCCACCATACCCACATTTTGGTACGTTGGACATTTCTTCCGCTTCGTGCCCCTTGTCATTCACCTCCGCCATCTTCACCATATACAGTTGCATGGCTAAGCTCAAGCAGGGTGCCACCAACAATAGTAATATCACAAAAGCTTGTTATCATGCATTCATTTATAGTTGTGATCATAAACTTGAAGATAATCGATCGTCGTATGAAGATATATTTCGCAACATTGTTTACTGCTCATATGAATGAAGTAGAATGTCATTTAGCCAACAGCCACTTCCAGCTGCTCCTCCATATTGATTCGACAAAATGAGTGAGAGAAAATTGGTAATGGACCTCAATTTGCATATCTAACAAATTAAAAAGCTAGTTGTCGTGCATTCTTACCTAACAAATTAAAAAGCTAGTTATCGTGAACTATTCTATAGTTGTGACCATAAAGATGAAGATTGTCATCGTGAGGATTATGTATAAATTGTTTCTTTTGGTTCCATATATATTTTAAATATGTATTATATGTTTTGCATCTCAATTTCCGATTTAAAAACTCTCTCAACTTTGCATTTGAGTTAGCAAGTGCTTATAATTAAAGCTGGAAATTTGTGGGCAACACATGGTATTGCAGTACTGAATAGGGGTGTAATCGAGCCGAGCCAAGATGAGCTTGATGTGCTCGAGCTCGGCTCATTTAAGAAATGCCAAGCTTGAGCTCGAGATCGAGCTTCAATCTCTATGCTCGAGCTCGGCTCGGTTAAGCTCATTTAGGCTCATTCATTTTTCTCATGCTTGGTCGTGCTCGTTCAAGCTCGATTAAACTCGACTCCACCCGGGTTTAAGCTCGACCCAATCTGAAATATTAGTATTTATATAATTATATATAAATATATGAAGCTCGATTAGGCTCGCGAGAAGCTTGAGTCAAGTATTGCTTAGCTCGAACTCGGCTCACTCGTATATAAAGCTCAGGTCGAGCTCGATAAGATCGAGTGGAGTTCGAGTTTTCATCGAGTCGATCCCGAGTAGCTTGCGAGCTGCTAAGCTCAATCTTAAAATTACGAAATCGATGTTGATTGAATGCAAGAAAAATAAAAAATTGCAATTCCATCCAAATAAAACAATTCCAGCCAAGCCTACGGCCAAGCCAGTCACCTTAAATTGGAGTTCAGCCAACATTTTGCGGAGAGGATTCTGATGATCATGCACTACTACGGACCCTCACGATGAGCCCTCGACTCTTCGGCACCCTGCCCTCTCCTTGGAGTGTGTGCACTCTTCCCATCTCTTGGGTTATGTGTGCCTTCTCTCTCTTGGGAGGCGTGAAGACCGAATGACCCATTCACTCCTAACTTGAGTTTGCTTCTAAGTTAGCCCACGGACTCGATCGAACCACACCCAAGTAACCCCCCAGACTCGACTCAAACCAGAATTTAAATTCCTATTTGATTACAATTAATTGCCACACACAATAGTCATACCTCCAATCGCGCTCTCTAACGATCCACTCGAGTCGCTCTGGCGCGCATCTCGGGCCTCCCACTGAAAGATTAAAAATTGACCATTATAAGCACAGGTGTTACAATATTCCCCCTTATGAAAAATTTGTCCTCGAATTTTAGATGGGTTAAGGACTTATTAGCTCAGATAATAAGTGGGGGTACTTATCACGCATGTCGCATTCCACTTCCCATGTGGCTTCCTACTCCCTATGGTGCTCCCACGGTACCTACAACAATGGGACTTCCCTCGACCTCAGCTTCCTTGCTTGACGATCCAAAATTTTCACTGGGCGCTCCTCATAGGATACAGTCGTATCAACCTCCACCGTTGTAGGTTCCAACAGGTGGGATTCATCCCTAACATGTTTCTTCAACATGGACACATGGAATATCGAGAGCACTTAATCCATACTCGGAGGTAAGGCCAAACCAATAAGCCACTACCCCCTTCCGTCTAAGGATGGGGAACGGTCCAATAAACTTGTGACTCAACTTCCCTCTCTTTCCAAACCTCACCACCCCCTTCATGGGTGATACCTTTAGCAATACCATATCCCTCTCAGTAAACTCTACCTATCGGGCCCTTCCAATACAGGAAATTAATAAACTATGGGAGCTTATTATTAAAGAAACCAACACTTTTTTTGGATCTAAACATGAGTTTAGACACATCTAATAGTGTTGGTTTAAGGGACAAAAATAGATGATGAAAAAATGTAAAAAAATTGGCACCAATAATGGCGTCGAGTATTAACTAGCTGATACATTTATTAATGGCGTCGGGTATTTAATATACAGTTGTGGATTGGTGTGCAGATATGATTTTTGCACTATATGTACCATATTCAATCCACTATCATCGCAGATAAGTTGGTATAAATTCTTATTTAGTAGGAAATGGAAAATATTTGAAGTTGAGATTCTTTTTTGCTATGGAAGTAAAGGTGGCAATGGGCTGGGTCCACTCATGGGCGGCACAGACCCAGCCCGGAAAGGGCCGTGTTTGACCCGACTCAAAAAAATTTGGGTCGATCGGGTCAAGCACGACACGCTTGTGACCAAGGGACGGCTCGTGTCTGTGCTAGCGCCAAGCTTGCTGCACCAAGCTAGGCCTGGGCGCAAGCCAACCTATTGCTTGGGCGCAGGCCGGTCTTGCACAAGCATGGCTAGTGTTAGGCCTAGCCAAGCCTTGGGTTGGCCTGAGCCCGAAGGGGCGGCCCTAGTGTCGGGCTAGGCCGCCCCTCTAGAAATCCGGGTCATGCTTGGCAAAGCCTAATCGACAATGGCCCTACCTGGGCCTGAGCTAGCACTAAGCACGACCCATTGTCGCCTCTATATGGAAGTAATGTTGGATCCGTTTTGGACAACGAGGGTAATTCATACTCCACCTGTTTTGGTAAGAACATTTTGGAATGTAATATATGGGGAATTCTTTTTCTAATTACTTCCTTGAAATCGAGATCTTTGTGCTTTTGCACCATACTTGATACACTGACGTCAATAATAAATTGGTATAAATTCTAATTTGGTAGCAAATGAAAAATATTTGAAATGAAGATTCTCGCTTAATTACTTTCT
The DNA here is from genome assembly GCA_034359265.1 of Canna indica. Taxonomy (NCBI): domain Eukaryota; kingdom Viridiplantae; phylum Streptophyta; class Magnoliopsida; order Zingiberales; family Cannaceae; genus Canna; species Canna indica. Next base: position 24,095,676 of record CP136892.1, read on the forward strand.
AATAGAGTTATGGAGGTAACGATGGATCCGTTTTGGACAACGATGGTATGATTCATACACCATTAGATTTGGTAAGAACATTTTGGAATGTAATATGTAGTTGATTCTCTTTTTAATTACTTGAGTGAAATAAAAAAATTTGCACTATCATCACCATATTCAATCGGTTGACATAGCTAATAAATTGGTATAAATTCTAAATTTCTAGGAAATAAAAAATATTTGAATTCTAGATTCTTGCTTTATTACTTTCGAATAGAGATATGGTAGTAAATCTATATTCATTTAGGACAATGAGGGTATGATTCATACACCACTAGTTTTGGTAAGAACATTTTGAAATATAATATGTAGGGGATTCTTTTTCTAATTAATTGCCTGTAAAAGATATCAAATTTGTCTTTATAAAGAACTTGACCACAGCGCTTTAAATCAGATCAATAAGAGTTGAAAGATAACAAGAGTTAGAGTTTGGAATTATTAGTTGTAGCAATGTGGGGGAAGGAACCACTAAATAACAAAATGCTAGCACCCACTACAGCATGATGTTTGAGGTTCAAGGTTCAATCCCATGGTGTTCATTAATCTCCGCCATCTTGAAAGGTAATTTCTCATTTTTTATCTCCTACTATATTTTTAAATTCTACAACTTTTTTTAAAAGAAATGGTTAATCCTGTAATCTATCATCTGGAATTCATTTTAAGAGCTAGAAAATGTAGAAGAAATTTCTAGAGACAGTCAAAGAGGAGAAATGAGAAGATAGAGAATAAACATAATCAAACTAAAGGGGCTGTCTTTGATTCTATAAGCACAGTAATGCTAATGATGATCATATGAGAATGGTAGGTTCTCTTCCCTTGTTTGGATAGAATAGAAAGGAAAAGAGGTAAAGAAACTTTCTCTTGTTTTATTGCAACAAATACAAAGGAGAGAAAAGAAGGGAACATTTTTTTTATTAATTCGTATAATAACATTAGAATCATTCATTATATTATAGATGATGAATTATTTTTATTCGTATAATCTTATTTCTTATGAAGAGTAGGGTATGTCAATTCATGTTCTTTTTCATACATGTGAACTAGGGTAGATTTTATTTTTCTTATTTTTTCTATTTTGTGTGCAAATTAAGTATAGGTAAAAAGAAATGAAAAATCTATATAACTTATGGTCTTTCTCTTCTTTCCACTTTTTTCTAGAAATGAGGAAGAAAAAATTTGTTCAAGTGAAGAGAAGTGAGTACTTTTCTCTTCTCTGCATTTATCTTCTTATTTTCTTTCCAAATAGAAGAAAGTTTTATTCTTGATTTTATCTTCTCTTCTCTTTTCTCCACTTCCCTCCTAACTGAACATAGAGTTAAATTTTGCAACTTGGTCTTTGTACCTAGTTTTACCTCAAAAATTAGAACATATGTTTCAAATACAACTTAGATTTTTTTGTAGTTATGTGATTTGTTGAATCTTAAGCTTCACTAACTTTGTCTTCATATTTGATGGTTAAACAATTTTTTAAAAAAAAATATAATTGTTATAACTTGGAAAAGGGGCCTAGTTATAAATAAAATCTTTAGAGGAGCCTTTTTGCAAAAATGTCTAATCATGTTTATTTAGCCCTAATCTCCTCTCTAATTCATCATTTTTCAACTATAGCGATTGGTGAGGATCCGGAGACAGGAGATGTGCGGCGGCAGTGAAGACTTCGGAGAAGAACCGGAGTTTGGATGACCTTTGTGGTAAGAATCTTGTCGAGATGGCGGTGGCGCCATCTCAACCTTGCCGCTCAATTCCCGACGGAGGCAGCGGTGGGGATGAGCGAGACACGGGGAACCCTAGATTTGAGAAGATGAGTGGTTTGGAATATAATATTGTTATATTAAATATAGCAGTGTTATATATATTAGTGTTAGTATTTGTTTTATCAATTTGTATTTATTTTAAGTATATAACACTGTTATAAGTTGATAAGTGGTGTTATAGGTTACTGTTAGTGACTTATAGATGTAGCAGTAATAGTGAGTTTGTAACACTGCTACATACGTTCGTAATAGTGACTTGATTAAATGATTATTTTAAGGTATTTTAGTGTTATTCTAAATATTATTTCTGGGACTTTAAAGTTATAAAAAATAGTCATATTATATATGAATCTTTATCTACTCGACATTCTGGATTTATTGGTGAGGTCTATTTCACCATAAGGCGTCTGGATTTTGAAAACAGTGGGCAGTAGTTGCCTCATTTTGCATGCCAAGTTGTGAATAATATTTTATATATATTTATTATCTCAATCTGGGGTTGAATAGTTGCTATGGCTTTAGATATGGTTGAATCTCATCCAACCTCATAGTGGTTACCCTGTATCAAAGTATTTTCCATGTGTTCTTTACCATTGATTTTGTTATCTATTACCGATGATGCTCCTTAGGCATAATTGTCGATTCATGTACATGTTGAAATCATGATGTTGCATATGCTTTAGTATTTTAGGATGCAAGTAGATATATGTTGCATTCTTTATCGCATGATGCTAGAATTGAATCTTGTTGATTGCATCATTATTTAGTTGTTATATATAATTCGTGAGTTGATGTCATGGTTAATAGCATCCTCCACATGTTAAATTATAGTAGTTATGAAATTGTTTGCATGTTGCATTATGACCTATTATTGGGCGAAAGCTAAGACATTATCTATTATTTGCCCAAGGTGTATGGGCAGTGACACCAGTGATCACTAAATTATCACATGAGGTGTGTGCGACGTCGATGTGTTAGACGTCGACGGGTATCCTTTGGATAGTCGCATATTCTTCTTGAGCGGGCTTGAGGTGCCACTCTCGAGGTGCGAGAGTGAGGGGGAAACCCACTGTCCACTACGCTTTTGATTGGGTCTATGACCATGCACACATGTAGACAGTAGTTTTACTTTAGTTGACATTATATATATACATTATAGGAGCATTTGGACATGTTGAGGAGCCATATTTACCGTTGCACTCAATGGCATCATAGCATAATGTTATATATCATATTACTAGCTTGGCATATTGTTGAATCCTACTCAGCCTTCAGCTGACGTTATTTGTTGTTGCCTCATATTTGTAGGTATGTCGATAGATTGGTGTCACTCCCCTGTAACGTCCCAATTCAGGGTCACGTGATCGGCCACGGTATACGTGCCTACACCCCGCAGCCTAAACCATGCACATGCCAACTCAACAATAAAACATAGCGGAAAGAAATAAACGAGTTTTATTTCAAATCGAAAACCAAACCAGAATTCATTATAAGAAAGTTTAGCAAAATAATAAAGTGCGGAAATAATCAATCAAGTTCAACTGTTCAACTATAATGAAATCTGAAATAAAGACATGAATGTCCCCAAGGGACTACAACTCCAAAATACTGAAACACAATTGCATGACTAACTACCAAAAACTCGACTACGACCGCTAACTAGGATAGCTATGAGATCAATGTAGCTCATCTGCCCTCCAGCCGCGCCAAGTGCTCCAACCCACCTCACCGGTCAGGCTCTCCAAAACAAAAATAAATGACAACGGGTGAGTTCAAAGAACTCAGTGAGCGATTCTACCAACCCCCACGAAAATAACATAGAGGTAAAGCATAAGCATAACACCTATCTCAAGAGGAATAAAGTCACGAAGGTGTGACTAGCTATCAGGCCATCTAGCCATCACATGCCCTAAGGCATCCAACACCCCAAGGGTGAAGTAAAATAAGCCTAAGCCTACTATGCCCTAAGGCAACAAAATATACTAGGATAATCGGGATTGGTTCATCCGAACTTATCCTAATATAAAGAAACTTGGGAGCATTCTGGATTGGCCCGTCTGAACTTGCTCCACGAAACGCGAATGAACAATCGGGAATCGCCCATCATAACTTACCCCTTTTAAAATATTGCAGGGATAATCGAGATTTGCCTGTCCGAACTTAACCCTTTAAGATATCACAAGAATAATCGAGATTTGCTCGTCCGAACTTATTCCTTAAAAACACCTCGGGAATAATCGGGATTTTCCCATCCGAACTTATTCCTCGAGGCCATACCAAAACAATCGAAATTTGCCCATCCGAACTTGTTCCAAAGAAATAACGTAGGAATAATCGGGATTCGTCCATCCGAACTTATTCCTTTAACACGGGTTGGGAATTAGCCATCCAACCTTTCAGGCCTAGCCCGCCATCCGGCTCCTAACCGAGCCTCTCCGCCATTCATAAAGATATGGCGTAACATGACCTAAGTCAAGTCTCTCCTACGGTGTCTTAGGGGTGTCCTTATTGGGAAGGATCTCAACACTCCAATACCCGACCCCAACTCCTAGACCCGTAAAGTCATAAATTCATGTGGTTTTATTTCATGCATAAACTTTATTTATTGGTTCATAACATATTATGCTAACCCTTTGCCCAATTTTAATTATGCAATTAAAATTTAAATCACCAAGATTAGGGTTTTATTTTAGGATTTTGTTTTAGCTTACTATTTTACCTGAAACAGATGTATCTAACCCGAATCTGGTCTCCAGAGTGTATCCTATGAATCCATACTATATTTTCTGATCGAAACGATAGGTTACAGGACTATATTCAGAATAATACACACACCACAATAAATATTTCAAAAACAACAGACTCATCATTTTAGCATGAAATTCCAGCAAGATTGATTTTTCAGCATAACATGAAAATAAATCCAAAATTTACAAAAAAAAATAAATCCTAATTTGTCATCAAAACAGAGTTATTTCATTTAGGCAAAACATCTCAAGAATCAAGTCATGATTGTTTAACCAAGAGTAACATGAATCAAGAAAACCTTCAAGCAAGAATCAATTACATGATCAAGGTTCTCATATCAAGAATACTCATGGCTTCTAGATCAATCTTACTTTTGCAAACCATGCTCCACATCCAAAAATCACAGATTTAATCTAAGGCATGCAATAACAATTCAAGAACCTAATTAAACAAGCAACTCAAGATATAAACTTCAAGACTTGGGCATTCCATCGAACTCCTTGAGGGCACCCTTGGCCGAGCACCGCTAGGGTAAACCTAGGGTTGTCGAGCCACAAAGGGAGAGTCTCGGGCTCTCCTCCCACGAATCAGCACAAGAATACGATGATCAAACCCACAATTCGGCAAAAAATCACAAGAATTAAAAAAATGCCCAAATCGGCTCAAGATTACGAGAGAATCCGAAAAAAGGAGAGGTAAAACCACTCACCTAGATTAGAAAAAGAATTAGAGAAGATCTTCCAAGCGGCGTTCTCTGAATCCGGCCTCAAAGACAACGGCTCGGCTCCACCAAGGGAAAGAAGGGGGGGCTCCTCAAGCCACCGGCTCCAAGAAGAGGAGAAAAGGGGCAGCAGCTCCTCCTCAAGCCACGACTTGGCTTCCAAGGGAGAGGAAGAGGGGCGGCTGGCGGCTGCTCCTCACTTCAATAGGCTTGTGTGGCTCCAATAGGGAGCCCGCAAGCCAAAGGGCAGAGGGTTTTATACTCCCTCCTCAACCCTAACTCCACTAAACCCCTTAGCAAACCCGCATCTGCCTCAAGCCGAATCCGAATCCACTAACCCGATTAAACTTAATTAATCCTATTCTAACCCCATGCTACCACAAGCACCAATCACATGCATAACATAACAACATAATGAAATAACTCAAGCACACGCCATAGGATAATTAAATAAATTTATCATTGCAGAAAGGAAATTGCATAATTCATATTCTTACTTACGCGAGCTCGCAAGCACACACCGGACTATAAGTCGACTCGGCTCGACCTCAAACTAGCCCGCTAGGCTGACAAACACGCATAATAAATGGAAACTAATATTGATATCTAGGCTATTACAGCCCCAAAACCGGATCACGCGATCGGCCAAAGTATGGACAGACACTCCGAAGCCTAGACTATGCAACCACCTCAATCATGCAAGTCAGCAACTCAGATTAACATAACATACATGATTATGTTATAAAAGTAGCAAACCATTATCAAACTCAAGCATAAGCTACATGTCTAGATACTAGTGTCAACACTACATAAGTTCACATGTTTAAAGAACTACAAATTTTAAAATAAACTCGTTACTAAACTCGACTCGACTACACCAACGGGTTTCACGAGACCTCCACCGGAGTCCGCCGCCACTAGTTACACCATACCTCAATGATCACGCTCTGCAAAATGGTGCCAAAAAGAATGGTGAGTTCAAAGAACTCAATGAGTGGCCGTCTTGACCATCACTTAGCCAAACCATATAAGTAAAGAAATGTAGTAAAAAACTCTATGTTCAAATGACATATATAATCATGGCAACCATCTGCATTAATAAACTCGTGCGCTACGCTCACCACACGGTCTAACTCGGCCCAACGGGGACAATTCTCTTGTTACCCTCCTACAACGCATGGAGTGCTCGCTAGGATGGCCACCCCTAGCAAACCTCCCAACTCAGGCTCACTGAGCTAGAAGGCCCTCTAGCCTTACTGCCTATAACTCGGTCAGGAAAGGCTCTCCGACCCATGCCTCTCGGGTCAATCGTCGATGTGGCTCAGCAATGCATGTCTCGACCCAAAATCACTCGTGTGCACCTGTGTGCGAGGTGCACCACTCAGCCCAATACGGCCCAACATAAACTCGTGTGCGATGCGGACCACTCGGCCTATCCGGCCCAATATCATCTCGTGCGCAATGTGCACCACTCGACCTATCCGGCCCAATATCATCTCGTGCGCGATGCGCGCCACTCAGCCCATCTGACCCAATATCAACTCATGTGCAATGCGCACCACTCGGCCTATCCGGCCCAATATCATCTCGTGCGCGATGCACACCACTCGACCCATCCGGCCCAATATCATCTCATGCGCAATGCGCACCACTCGGCATATCCAACCCAATATCATCTCGTGTGCGATGTGCACCACTCAGCCTATCCAGCCCAATATCAACTCGTGCGCGATGCGCACCACTAGGCCTATCCGGCCCAATATCTTCTCGTGCGCAATGCGCACCACTCAGCCTATCCGCCCCAATATCATCTCGTGCGCGATGCGCACCATTCAGTCTATCCGGCACAATATCATCTCGTCCGAGTTCATGAATTTTGCAGACAATAAAAGATTATTAATCTGCCTAAGGATTCTGACTTAGAGAAACAACCACCAACTCCTAAATTTCATTTATTTCCCATGTCTCACGGAAAGTCGGTCCGCATTCAAGATTTCATCCCTTCTTCGACCAACTTCCTAAATTTTCCACTCAAGGGCTATACCCTCTTCCCGACATGTAAGAGTTCAACTTTCCTATAGTTTACATGGTTGAACCCCTAATATTTACAACAAGCTAGGGAATGTCACACCAAGCTCGCAACCCGACTCGTTTAATAGATACAACGACAATTCCAGCCTACTGAACCCATACGATTCCTATTCGTACACTATTGTTCAGGTCACAATAATAATTTCTAAGTTCATAGAACATAGTGTACATGAAGATTGATAAGTCATTTTAGTATTTTACAAACTGTATTACTCTCTCAAACAAGATAAACAATCTCAGCCTTCATTAACGAAAATTTCTAGCAAACCATGATAAATTTCAGCATAATTGAATATCTATTTTAAATATGTGAGCACAACAATATGGCAACATTCAAGGAATGAAAAACTCATATACGTACCCTTAAAGGTCACTCAGCCACCCTAGGCCACAACGAAACATGGGATTCTAACATGCCATAATACAAAGAATTTTCGGAATTAATCAGCAATTAAATTGGAAACAAATATTAAACATCATTACCAACGTTCCTACACTAGGGCCAGCCCTCCCCAAGGTTTGGAGTAAGCCCTAGGGCTGCCGCACCCTCCAAACCTTAAGGGGTGCCCTACAAACAACAATACGCGACAAGGAAGCATAAAGGATGGTCTATTAGCAAGAACACAAGATGAACTCGCGTCCAAATCTCCAAATACATGTTGGCAGCCCCTATTTTCATTTCTAGGGATTTCTTAGGGAAGAACCACTCACCTAAGATTGGTTTAGGGACAAGGAAGACGACGGAGAAGCCCCGTGTTGTATCCGATCCGACGACGCCTCGATCCTCCGGCCGATTCCTCCAATTCATCCCCTCTCTCTCTCTCGCCTCCCTTGGTTGGTGTGCGCTCCTTCTTGGAATTGCGCACCCGATGGCAAGTGAGAATTATATATATACTATTTTTAATTGCCCAAATTACCTATTTGCCCCTCAACACTTAACTCGACCCGACTTGCTCAAAACGAGTCTGATTCGAGCCTCGATCGCTCCCTCGGACTCGCGGCTCAAATCCAACTTGGACTTAACACAATAATTAAATATAAATTTAAGTAATTTAAATTTGGATGCACCGTTACGCGCCGCGCTTATCCCACTAAGCCCGATATGCAAAAATTAATAAATTTTACGGGTATTACAATCCTCCCCCCTTAAAGAAAATTTAGGGGCACTACTAGAATATACCACATCAGCCACAGGAATCACCGATGGCCGCCTCGGCCATCAGAATAATTAACGACTTTGCGACGGTCGTAGCGACCGTGGCTGATGAAACCAAATCAGTCGTGGCTCGCATACAGCCACCGAGGGTCGTTGCTCTTAGTTGATGGCGCGCTCGGGGCGTGAAATGAGATAAGTTATTAGCCACGGCTTAGCGGGAGCGCTAGAGTCGTTGGTGATATGAATAAGTCATTAGCCACGGCTAGAAGCGGTCGTCGCTTACTAATTAATTGCGCGAATGCAGCACGAAAATTAAAACACTCTTCACCGACGGCTGAGAGAGCCATCAGTGATAATAAAATTATGCATCCACGATTTTTCAACGGCTGGCGAGCCGTCGGTGAAAATCCTTTTTATTTGCATTCACGTCCGACCCTTCCTCTTTCCCCCGCTCTCTTCTCTCTTTGTCGTTGTCGGTCGAATTGTCGTCGCCGATCATCACCGCGCCGCCTGCTACATCGCCCTTGTCACGCCGCCTGTTCCCTCTCTCTCGCTCAGACCGTAGCGCCCTCTCCCTCGCTTGCGCCGCAACTGCCGTCCAGCTCCCCCACCATCGCCGCCAATCCCTCTCCCCTCTCCGCCGCCACCAAGTGAATTTGATCCCCTCTCCCCTCTCCGGTCTGGTGCCGGTCGAAACCCTAGGGTAGAATAATATATATATTAAATTTGATTAATTAGTGTTAATTACTATTATTAGTGATTAATTAGATTTATTTACTGTTATTTACTATTTAGGGTTAATTTTAAATTTAATTAGTAAATTGTTGTTAATTTTTTTAAAATTAGATTAATTAGTTTTAAATTAGATTTAATTACTGTTAATTAGTTGTTAATTAGATTTAATTAGGGTAGAATAAATGTTAGGGTTAATTTTAGTTGGGTATAATTATAATTTTGAAATCGTCCACTTTGGACTCGCGCGCGGCGGATTCGTCCACTTTGGACTCGCGATCAATTCGTCCACGGTGGACTCGCGCCGGAATCATCCACAATTGATGGACTCGCGCACGCCGAATCATCCACTTTGGACTCACGGCCAAATCGTCCACAATCAAGACGAGTTGATATGTTTCACGTACGTATCGACGAGTCAAGTTTTAATTTTGCAAAACCATAGATCCGTTCGGGGGTTGTATGTTCGTGTAAAGAAGTAAATGATTTTTTATACGACGTACAACCCTTGAATTGTCCCTAATTGGACAATTTGGGAACATAGTTATTTATATTGCACTTAGTTTATTTCTTTTAGTCATTATTCATTTTTTAATTTTGGCTTCTATCTCCCTTGTTCTCCGATACGCCCCCGGATGATATGCGTTTTTGGAGAACTGTAGGGAGATGCTGCCAAAATTTAGAATGAAGTTAATGACTAAAAGAAATTATAAGTGCAATATAAATAACATGAATCCCAAATGGAATAGGACCATCCCACCTAAAGACATTACCTAAAGATATTGTCAACCTTTTGGCAGAACATGTTGGGCGATCGAAGTTGGATATATCGACGAATTCATCGTGGAGCTATAACGGACGAATTTCAAGTAGGCATAACTTACTTCTTAAATTTCGCCTACTCGAATCAAAAATTCCTTAGTAGTGATAAAATTCGATGTCCGTGCCCGAAATGTTCGAACATAAGATTCTTGGACCTGAAACTGTCACAATGCATCTGTATACAAAAGGATTCACACCAAGATATTTTCTATGAATTGTCACGGGGAGTCACGTCAAGTCGGGACGTCGAGCAATCCTGTTGTCCAAACACATGGTGAATCTTCTACTGGTGTTTCTTCTTCCAATCCACCTAATCATTATAGAACAATGATTCTGGATAGTCTTGGAGGATAATTCCATTTAAATGATAATATTGAGTCAGTTATTGAGACAGTAGTGCCACCAAATACTACGATAGTTGAAGTCACTGAAGAACAACCTGCGATACAGATTGAATTGCCGAATAAGGAGGCTGCAGAATTTTACGAGATGTTGAAAGCTACCGATGAACTTTTGTATGAGAATTGTCCTAATTATACAAGATTTTCGATAATGACGCAACTCCTGAACATCAAGTTCGATTATAATATCAGCGGGGTTGCGTTTGATCGGATTGCAGGCTTTATCAATGATATGCTACCTCCAAATAACAAGTTTGAGCCAACTTTTTATAAAACAAAAAAGTTGATGAGGAAATTAGGGCTTGGGTACGAAAAGATACACGCATGCTCAAATAACTGCATTTTATATTATAAAAAAATGCACAGTTAGAGCAATGCCCAGTATGTGAACATCCTCATTACAAGGAGAAGAAATCGGTTTGACAAAAAATATCAACTTTAAGGTGATTCGGTATTTTCCACTGACACCGAGGCTTCAAAGGTTATTCATGTCGAAAAAGACTGCCCCTTTATAAGTTGGCATGCAAGAAGTCGTGATGATACAGTAATGACTCATCCATCCAACAGTGAAGAATAGAAACATTTGGATATGTGCTATCCTTCATTTGCTATGGATACTAGAAATATGAAGTTGGGATTGTGCATGGATGGTTTTAATCCGTTTGGTAATTTGGTAACTCCGTATTCAGTATGGCCAGTGTTGTTAATAGTTTATAATTTGCTGCTCTCAATATGTATGAAAGATGAATTTATCTATCTTTCGATGATTATTTTGGGTCATGGGGTCCTCGTAAAGAAATTGACGTGTTTCTCTGACCCCTAATTGATGAACTAAAAACATTGTGGGTTGAGGGAGCTATCACTTATGATTGTCACCAAAAGCAAAACTTCACTTTATGAGCTGCTATATTATGGATAATCAATGATTTCTCGGCCTATGGCATGTTGTCTGGTTGGAGCACACATGGGCGACTCTCTTGCCCGTATTGCATGGAACACTCAAAATCCTTTAGTCTTGAGAACGGTCGGAAAATTTCATTCTTTGATTGTCATCGCCGATTCCTACCATTTAATTAACCATCAGTATCGAAGGAATCGTGACAAATTTACCAAGGGTAGAGTCGAAAGAGATGAGCCACCACCGATGTTGTCTGGTGATCAAATGTTAGCACGTGTTCAATTGCTTCCAGATATTACTTTTCGTCGGAATGTAAGAATTTTAGGCTTTGGTAAAGCACATAACTGGGTGAAAAAAAATATCTTTTAAGAATTGTCGTATTGGAGTTCATTACTGATTTGACATAATTTGGACGTCATGCACATTGAAAAAAATATGGTTGATAATATTTTTAACACTGTGAAAGATATTTCCGACAAAACTAAAGATAATGTGAAGGCCCGACATGATGTGAAAATACTATATAAGAGGCCCGAGTTAGAGTTGCAAGAGGTCAACGGACGACTTCATAAGCCAAAGGCGTCGTATGTGTTAAATAAACAACAGATGAAAGATGTGTATCAATGGATCAAAGAACTCAGATTATCCGATGGATATGCCTCAAACTTATCTCGATGTGTAAATGTTGATGAACGCAAAATATCGGGGATGAAGAGCCATGATTGTCATGTATTCATGCAGAAAATTGCTTCCGGTCGTGTTTTGAGATCATCTACATGATAAGATTTGGGGTCTGTTGACAGAATTAAGTATGCTTTTCGGAAATATTTGTGCAAATATACTTCGAGTCGAAGATATGTCAGCACTTGAAAATAATATTGTTGAAATCATATACAAGCTGGAGCAATTTTTCCCTCCTGCATTTTTTTAGTCGATGGAGCATCTACTGATACACTTGGCATACGAGGCATGAGATGCTGGCTCCGTTCAATACCGGTGGATGTACTTATTTAAAAGATACATGAATCATCTGAAGAAAAAAGTAAAGAACACTGCCGCAATTTAAGGTTCCATATCAGAAGCATATATAATTCAAGAAATTTTAACATTTTTCTCATTTTATTTTGAATCAACCATCAAGACAATACTTAATCGCTTTCTACGGAACGATGACGGGGGAGCTCAACCATCAGATGGTTGTTTAAATATATTTTGTTACCCCGATCGTGCTTTGGGTTCTCGTCCGTCTCGATTCTTAAACGACGAAGAGTACCATTTAGCCTACTTGTACATTTTACTAAATTGTCCAGAGATTGAGAAGTTCATTGAAATGTTTGACATTCAGATTGTGACAAAATACTTAATTTACAGCGATAAGGAATTAGGAAGATTACGGAATCATGAGTTCCCTAATTGGTTTCAAGCTTACAGCACATAACACAGAGGTGAAATAGATAACCAAATCTTTGAGTTTGCTAGCGGACCGGCGCGACTTGTACAGTGTTATAACAGTTATTTTGTTAATGAATATAAATTTCACACACTTGAATATTCATCTACAAAAAATACTATGAATGTCGGGGTCTGCGTCAAAGGGACAACGTATGCTGAATGTGATGTTGACTTTTACGGACTATTCGAAGAAGTCATAGAATTGCAATTTTTCGAATGTAAATCAGTTGCCCTTTTTAAATGTTATTGGTTCGATACAAGCGATAGGGGCATGAGAGTTCATCCAAAGTATAAACAGCTGGTCAAGGTCAATTACAAATCAAAATTGGCTTCAACTGAGCCATTTATATTGGCATCTCAAGCTGAACAAGTATATTATATGCAGTATTTGTCTCGAAAGAAAGATAGGACAGATTGGCGTGTAGTCTGTACGACTAAAGCCAAAGGAAAAATTGACCTGATAGTTGGAGAGACTGAGCCAGCAGCTAGATGACTTCTATCAAGAAGAAGATCCTTCCGAAGTGGAACAAGTTAGTCCAATACTCGAGGATGATGACACAGAGTTAGTTCAATTGGAAATAGAATATGTTGATGACGACGATAATTAAGTTGAGGAAGGACAGAATGATGATGAGGGAGAAGAAGAAGAATTTCAAGATTCTGATACAGAACAACAAGAAGAAGAGTATTACACGGATGATGATAATGACGATGACGAATAATTGTAAATGTGAAGTATATATTAAATTATTAAATATATCTATTAATCTATTATATATAATCTAATTATAATAAATTTTTACAGCTATGGTTTGAGATATCAGTTCTCAAGGAGGCATTCCTCGTAGGACCCCCCGACGATTACCACCCGCCCCACCTGTACCCACTGATCCTTCGCCTTCTACCACCATCCCCCCACATCGAACCACCATCCCCCGACCTCCAGCCACCATCCCCCCACCTAATCCATCCATCACTCCCTCACCTAATCTGGCCACCATCCCCTCACCTCCGGCTACCATCCCTCCGCCACTCTCCGCAGATCTAGGACCGTCGTCTTCGAGACGTAGGCCACGAGGGCCTAACATAATTCTCCCTCCACCACCCGAGGGAGAACTGCGCAGAGCAGTTAGTGTGCGTGGAAGATGATAAGTATATGCATCAATTATTTTTTATAATTTATTTATAATTCAAAATATCATAATATGAATTTATATTTTGTGCAGATTTGAGCAAGAGGACGTGCCCCGCACGATAGCGGGGACGATCGGAAAGTTTATGCACAGGGCGTGGCCTACATGGTCTCACGTGCCCCGTGAGCATATGGATTTATTGTGGCGAGAGTTCACGGTAAGTATATTTATTAAATTAATGTTAATGTTAAATATTGATCGGTAATAATAATTTTTTTTTGCAAGCTCATTATACATGGCCAGAGGACCATACCACTTTTGTTGAGGCTGCATGGGAGCGTGTTGCCCACGCTCGCTATAACGGGCTGCTTCGGCAGGCCCATCAGACCGTGATGAGACGGCTGGGGGCCACACAGATAGGGCAAACTCGGGGACACGCCCCCGAGTGGATTCCTGGCCCTGTGTGGGACCAGCTCGTTGAGCGATGGGACACGCCTGAGTGGCAGGAGGTCTCCCGGACTGCGTCGAGAAACTGCATGTTCAGGGGGGACGGCACGGGGGCGCGCCACAATGGTGGCTCCGTCTCTTTTGCGGTTCATGAGCGTCATGTGGTATATATAATTTAATTATTTTTAATTAAATTATATATTGTGTATAATGAGACTAATGTATTTGTTTTCTAATGTAAGACACGCGTGGCGGAGGACAACACCGTTCAACGCCCGTCGATGATGAAGGTGTTTGAGTGCACCCACTATCGTCGACGAGGAGCGGGAGACTACGTTGATAGCAGAGACTCGATCATAATGGTAAGTATTTATATATCTCTATTTGATTTATACAATTTTTATTTATAGTTTATATATATTTAAAATATAAACACGTGTAGGAAACTTACACGAGGACTGTGATCGAGCGTGGAGGCACACCGGAAGAGTTCGACGCAGGAGCTTGGGTGGAGGCCGCAGGTGGTTGGGAGCACGACCGTGTTTATGGCTTTGCATACAGTGGCCATGCACGCGTCGTGCTCGGGCCACTTGGGGCACTGACCCCTCCGGCTGCGGGTGAGCGGTCCTCGACATCCCGGGCGCAGGACCAAAGCCGGATAGCGGCCTTGGAGTTAGAGCTCATCGAGTAGAGACAAGCGATGGAGGAGCAAAGGCTGGCGATGGAGGAGCAGAGACGGACGAATGATGAGTTGAGACAGACAATGCAGAACATGCAGGCACTCCTCACTCAGATTGCGTCTCACTCTGGCCTTTTACCGATGATGTCGCAGCCGTCGTCCTCCTCGACCCAGTCGACGCTCCCGACCCATTCGCTGTCAACTCCACCACCTCCACCGCAGCCGTGAGATTTTGATTTATTGTATTTTGTTTATATTTTGATACTTGTTTATATATGGATAGTTGTTTATATACTTATGGTTGTATATATATAATATTTTGATAATTGTTTGCCTCCGGTTTGAGGCTTAGATTGATGATATTTATGTAAAATTTGTATGTTTGGTTTTAAATGAATGTGTATGATGTTTTCTAATTGTAATCTGTGATTGAAAATAGATGTAATCTATAAAAATTATTATATACAGGAATTTATAAATAATAAAAAAATTCAGTTACAGGATATACCTTCAGCCACGGCTTACTCACGGTCGACCGTCACTACGCCATGGCTGAAAGCTTATCATAAATGGTTGATGGCTTGGGCAGCACCAAATATCATGGTTGCTAATAGTATCACCGACGGCCCTGGGCCGTGGCTGATGTGTTGGTATCAGTGACAGCTGCCTACAGCTGTCACTGATGTGTTTAAATCAGCGCAGCGCCTGCGGCTATCGTTGATGATTACTTGTGACGATCGAGAGACACAGTCATAACTTATTTGAGATGCCCACATCAGTGATGGTGTTTTGCCACGGCTGGCGTCGTCCGTGATAGTTATCACCGATGGTTCAGCCATGGCTTCAGCCGTTGGTGATGACGACAATTCTAGTAGTGGGGTAAAAAAAGAACTTACCATTTCAATTAACAATTGCGGATATTGCTCCAACATATCCTGAACTAAATCTAGCCCCAGCATCTGGGTCTCACCCGCCTCAAACCACCCCACAGAAGACTGACATCTCCGCCCATACAGAGCGTCCAACGAGGCCATGCCACAATACTCGGATAGCTGTTATTGTAGGCAAACTCTACCAATGGTAGGTGCCACTCCCAGCCATCCTCAAAGTGCAAGATACAGGCCCGCAACATGTCCTCCAGGGTCTGCATGGTCCTCTTCGACTATTCGTCAGTCTACGGGTGAAAAAAAATTGTCTTAAACCGACCTTGAGTACCCATGGCTTCCTGAAAAGATTGCCAAAAATCTCACCGTAAACCTGGTACCCCTATCCGATGTAATCATCACTGGAATCCCATGATAGGCTACAATCTGATCTAAGAAAAAGTTTGGCAAACTGCTCAGCCAAAAAGGTCATCTTGATCGAAATAAAATTTGCCAATTTGGTCAGCCGGTCCACATTAAACCAGATAGAGTCAAGTTATGACCTTCTCTCGACCTCGACAATCCAACCACAAGGTCCATAGTGATCCTTTCCCATTTCCACCAGGTCTCTGGTCAAAACACGGAATGCATCCTCCTTCAAGACCTCCCACAGCATATCCATCAATGTGGACCACACTCGCAAGTGCGTCACCATGTCGCTAGTGTCAATCATCGAGATAACTGCCCCTCCATCCAGGCAGGCCGCAAATTCCCGAGCTAGTGTAATCGAGAGTACTCACTCCATGGCCTTAATCCTGGCCCCCGAAATATCTGACCACACCGACCCATCGACCTCATTAATCATACCAACCGTCAGGTTGAGGTTTTCCACATATCATTTTGACCTTCAGAAATTTTAAACAAAATTACCAAGCCAAAGTGTTTAGCCACAAAGGCAACATCCACCTCTGAAAAAAATTATACGTGTGCACTTACCCATATCCTTGGGTGGTTGGGGTACCTTACCAAGACCTCGGGTGCGCGCATGGGCACCCTCCACTCTCGGACCTTCCCATTAATCCTTGACTCGCAGAGGTACCCGCTAATCTATCCCATCTATAGACCCATAATCATCAGACACTTTAACGCAATGTTCATGCACACCTCTCGTGCGCGCTCGCGCACATATCCACACCGACCGGTCTCGGCCAATACTATATTCATAAATCACGCAATAGTAAGTATACAAGCACACAAGTCGGGGATAACGTTAGGAAAAGCCCTCTACGAATACACGCGGTACCACTGGGTAGGGGGCTAGGAATGCCCTCTAGCACGTACTCATTCATGGGATAGCCAACCTAGGAAGGCCCTCTAGTGCTGCTGCCCTCTCCCGTCAGGAAAGCCCTCCGACATGACTCAACACTAGAAAAGCCCACTAGCGAGTCTCCACCGTTAGGAATACCCTTTAACGGCATCATAGGCACAACAGACGCACACATCCTTTTTTTCCTTTCTTTTGAAACATTGGATAAAATATAAATTTTACCCTATCGTGTACAAGTCACAACATCTAATCAACCATCTAGTGCTCCTCTGCATATCTAAACACATCAGCCTACATCGGCCATATCACAACACAACATTTAACAATCTCGCGAGTCAATCGTTGGGCACCGCCTAGTGAGCTTCTCGCCATGGCCCTTCGAGATAGGATGACCTACTAGCCCGAGTAGCCCTCCCTTAGTTGGGAAGGTCCTCCCACCAATGCCACTCACCGGGTCAGTCGTCAGTGTGACTCGCTGACGAGCTTCCCGGGGTCCACAATCCTCTCGCTGAATCAGACGGTAGCTCCACCAACTAAAGCACTTCTGAGCCCACCAAGCTCCAAGCACAAGCACCATCACAAGAATAAGAAAATTCACAAGGATACACACCAATAATATTACTCGAATGGTTTAGGCAATCTGCCAATATCAAGGGTGGGCGCGTGGCCGCATCGAGTCCGACCTATCCCCGGCCTCGCCCTCTCGGCTGCCATGCACCCTCACCACTCCAATCAAATGAACAAATCCCAAGCGTATATGTGCTTAACCATTCGCTATACAACCATCCCAAAATGGAATTCTAGCAACTCATTATTACTTAACGAGTTTGAGATTTTAGCACTAGTATAAGTGCTTCCAACCTCTTTTTTTTATATTGACGCTGCACTACGCGTCACACCCACGAGTTAAATAACATACGTGCACAACAAAATTTATCATAGGCACACAACATAAATATGAATGAGCTATTATAAAGGATGTGAGGGTTTTCAATAATAAATCTCTAGTGTGTGTCACGCACACTTCGGCCTAACTCGACCAAAATAGGAAATCCTCATAAACACAATACACAACTGTTGGTATTTGATTTATGTTGTGTTGGCTATATTTGGTAAAAGTATTATCGACTAGTTCTCAATTGAATGACAGTTGTAACTACTATGGAGTTTATACTAAAGCTCTCAATTGTATGCTCGTTGCTACTACTATATTTGGCAAAAGGATGATCAGTCAGTTCTCAATTGTATGTCAGTTGCAATTGTTGTGGTGTTTATGCTGAAGATCCCAGTTTATACTTACAGGTTACATTATGTTGTCTAAATTGTTACTTGCTATGTGGTCGCTTAAGCAAAAATATTCTAGGTTATTCTCAATTAAATGGACAGTCACATCTATGATGAGTTCTGCTTATGTTGAAGGCAGTTATAACTATATGAGGACAATTTTAACTGCTCCTGTAGTATATGGTTTTTTGGACGGGGGTGCTACGCAAATGATGACCTTTGGTTTCTAGTTTTAATTATGATTCTCTTTTATATATCTCTGACTGGATGTTGTTAATGATCAGTGTTTAAGTCAAGATTTATTCAGATTGGGCAGTTATCTTGAAGTCTTTATGACCAAAGTCAATTATGGAAGAAAAGAAGTGGTCTTCATTAATGAGCTGGCAATTTTTCTTAAAGCTTTTATGTTGAGGGTTTTTCTTGAAGCTTTATGGTCGAAGTGTTATAATGTGTTATGGATGTATTTTGAGTTTGAAACTGCTGAAGTTAAGACCCTTTGTTAAGTGGCATTAATGGAAGTTAGTTGGCCTTCTCTATTTATGAGGAAAGAGAAGATTTGGATCTACAAGACAGTCGGTTTTAATTGCTCGTTGGCTAGTCTCAACTGCTCTTGCTGCAGTGAAGATTATACTGCTGCGATATTTATCCTGCTGCAATGTTGCTTGAATGTTGCTGAGATTATTGATATATATATAATCTTGATTGATCACATATGGTGACTTTTGGGCTTGATCATTTATGGTGACCTTTGGACTTAGTCATGTATGATGCTTAATGGAGTTTTGGTCATCATGGAGCCACTAATTTATGGCCTTGGTCATTCACTTTGGAGGAGTTATGGTCATCATGGAGTGTTATGGACTTGGTCATTCATTGGTGGAGTGAATGGTCATTTATAATGATTAGTGGAGTTATGGAGTTAAGAGTTTTCTTGAGTAGTAATGGCTATGTCTTTTGGAGTTGCATACTCTGGTTATAAAAGGTGTGAGAGAATGTTTGAGAAGATTGACTATCTCTGATGGATCCACTCCTATCCACTCCAATGCGGATCCTTTTCTATTGATCTACTTCTATGGATCCATTTCTATCAACTCCTATGTGCTTAAACTGTGTTGCCAATTATTTGAGGAGTTGAGACTGCTGAGTGCAGACTGCTGAGTGCAAAGAGACAACAATATATTCTTTCTATCTTCTGTGTGAAGTTTGGTGTTGGGTTGATAACTCGCTACAACATAAGACTATGTGGAGGATGAAACTTTGTGGTTGGGATGTCATAGAGAGGCAAGTTGGTATGTACTTGTAATAACAAATAGGTTTTTGTTATTTCCAATTCACTGTCGTACTGGTAGTCAGATTTCAGGTGTAAAATCCAGAGGACTTATATTGTACTTATAGAGAGTGGATTGGGCATCTGTCCGGTGAGTGCCCCGCAGATTAGGTGATTAGTTTGGTCACTGAATTGCGTAAACAAACCTCTTGTGTTTGCATGCTTCCTTGTGATTTTTTGTTTTGGTTTTTAGTTTGCTACTCACAAGCAGTTGCAATAGCAATTGCAACTTCTTATCAAACTACCCTTAATAAGAGTTCCCTTAGAGACACATAATGTCAACAACTCGCAAGACGCTCACTAGGCTAGCCTCCCTAGTGAACTTCCCACCTTGGGCCCACTGAGCTAGGATGGCCTACTAGTCCTGGTGCCCCCTTTTGGTTGGAAAAGACCCTCCAACCAAATGCCACTTGGGTATGTCATCAACGTGGCTCACTGGGAAATATCTCGACCCACAACCACACTTGCCGAGTCGGGCACTAATTTGACATGCTAGCGCGCTTCTCGGTGAAAGGAATAGTGCCCTTGAGCCAATCACATGTCGATGTGTTTAGGGACTATTCAAGGGTAATCAACTTAATAAGGCAACTTTTTCATCATATGATGCATCTTTATTCATAAAGATTGTGATGAACCCCATGAACCGAGGCAAATGGTTCCGAGGCCATGATGAGATTATGACAGTGAGATTTGGAATCCAGATGCCCATGTTCTAAATGTTCCTAATCGTAGGATCACCAATTAGGAGATGGGTGATTCCGGATAGACTAGTGCACTTGGTACATGCCCTATACGATAGGGGGTAGCTGATCTCACATTTACCTATGAAACGTAATTAATGTACAAGTGCAGGTGCTCATTAGGGAATGAGTTCACTGAACAGACCTACACGAGGAACACAAAATGGAATCTTTACATGAGTGACAATAGGATGTTCCTCGGGTGATAGTAGGTGCAACTAGTCCTTGGACCTGAGGTTGTCATGGTTACCTTATGAGTGACGACCCATTGCTTTGGTTCTATCCCTGCGTGGCCCTCAGCGTCATGTGCCGGGTATTACTGGACATGGGGAAGCATTCATGGAGGTAGGTGAGCAACCAGCATGGACTCGGTTTCTCCTAGTGAGAGGAGATAATGTCCTATGTACGTGTCCCTACAAATGTCGACTTGGGAATCTCTAGCCAAAGTAGACATGAAAGTAAGGAAGATGTTTTTGACGTTTCATTATTGAGACGACATCTTGGCGGGTGGAATACATATGAATCGGTATTAGGATTTGACACTTCTTCCGTACCCTAGCCGACTTCAAGACATTGTAACTGAGGGATTTAGTTGCACAGTAACTAATCACCGAAGGGCGTTCAATCCCGATTCGATCGAGTGAATTGTCACGTGCAAGGGATAAGCCTATCATCTCGATCCGTCACAAATTGGGCTTCCCGACTTAACATCGTGGGGGCATACGTTGATCCACGTGCCAACCTCGCGCTCCATATCCGTGCCCCAAAAAGACCATGTTGGCCGAATGGTATTGAAGGCGTAAAGTAAAACAATAATTATAGGATTATGGACGCAAGAAAATATAAAACCGAGTGTAGGACGAGTTCCGCAATTATCTTGGGCGAAGATCGACTGATCACACACCCATATGGGTCGCTCGTGCGTCTCCGCCCAAGGCAACCGCTTTATTTGCCAACGCTCTCCTACATTATACATGAGACCCCTAACCCCCATGTTATGCCCAAAAATCCTAAATAATATTTTATTCCTTAGCAGGGGACTGTGGGACCGAGTTAGCGCAGATTGGCACAGAGTCGTAGAATTTAATTCGGGTAAGCGTTTAAATGAAGAAAAATTTAGGAAAAATATAATTATTTTATTTCTATGATTTAGTATGATATTATGATAGAGAGTTCTGAGACGAATTCATCAGTTCAATCGGAACTCAAATCAGAGTTAGAACGGGTTAGATACGGGCTAGTTTAGTCGATTAAGTTAAGCGGGGGCATTTTCATCATTTAAACCAAACATAAGCCTATAAAAATTGAACCTGGGGCGTGTGGCCAGGGGTTTTGCCACATGCCACCCAAGGTTCAAGAGAGGAGGAGGAGAGGCGCCGCCGAGAGGAAGAGGAGGGATTCCGGTGCTGGATTTCGCAAGATCGTCGGCGTTCAATGTTGGAGGACCCTTAGTTTCTTCTTCCTTCCCATTTTCTCCAAAAGAGGTGAGTGGATTAGCCTTCTTTCTTCTCTTTTCTCCATCAGCCATGCCACCCCTATTTCATAGGGTTCTTGACGATTTCCGTTGGGCTTTTCATGGATTGAATCGGATATTTGCGTTGAGGTTTTTATCGTGATCGCAATGATTCTATTGAAGTGATTTTTTGGGCCACTTGGCCACCCCTTTTCCTTGCTGTGCCACCCCCTTCTCTTTGAATTCTTGATGGATTCTTTGTGTAATCTTGATGGTTGTTGAGGGTTCTTGGTGGTGGTTGGGTATCTTGAGGGAAGAAAGGGTTTGGGGGAAGAACTGGGGTAGGCTGCCCCCCTTAGGACCCCTTTTGGTGCCTTAGGGTGGCCGGCCAATTAGGGACAGCTCGGGATAAAAATAAAAGGAGAATTTTTACACATTAGGGACATACTTTAGGGTACATTAGATCCTTCTACACTTTAGGGAAATTGTAGAGACATATATATAGGGAATTGAGTGCCCTAAGGACACCTAGAGACCCTATAACCCTAGGACGACCTTAGGGTAAGCTGACCCTTAGGGAACCCAATGAGGGTCGAGCCCTCTATGCCCCTAGAGTATTCGGACAGAGGGGAAGGTTGTCCCTAGGGTACATGGCTAGGGGAGGGCTAAGGTCGGGTCTAAACCGCGTAGGAAAATTAGGAGATGTTGCATTGTTTACTTCTTATACATGCATGTTTTTCCTACGATGATTAGAGGTGTTGTACTTAAATTTTATGCTCATTATGTACACTATGAATTCATGATTTGAGCATCATTATATATGTATATTTACCTATGTGGTTGTGATATATTACAGGAGGAGGCGGAGGTGAAGGTATGTCCTAGACATACCTATGTTACCTATTTGTGCATATCTTGTTATGCTCATTTATATATGTATGTATCTCTGTGTGTGATGTTGTGATGTGCATGATGCATTTCCCGAAAGCCTCGTTGGTGTGGGGAAGGTGTGCCCCAATGAGACAGCGTTGACCTTATTTCGAAAGTTCGGCTGGTGTGGGGAGATCATACCCCAAGGAGACAGCCCAGAGACCCAAGCAAGTGAGGGGAACGTATGCCCCAACAGGCTAGCTTGGAAGAGCCAATGAGGGGAGAGCATACCCCAATAGGCCGATACTGAGCTGGGAGGTAGTGTGGCGGCCACCCTTCTACCTACCCCTTGTGGCTATGTGGGACCGACGGGTCCGGAGGTGATGCATGTGGATGATTGCATTGAGCATGTGGATGGTTGCATCGGGCATGTGGATGATTGCATTGAGCATATTATATGTTGTGGTATTTTTTGCAAGGCTGCTAAGCATTAATGAGGATGATTGCGCTGCTAAAAATAAATGCTCAAAATAAATATGTTTTATGCTCTTATACTTACTTATATGTTTTGATTATTGCATGATGATGTTGATGTGTTGGAAATTGGGGACTGATCTACTCACTAAGTCATAGTGGACTTACCCCTCATTTTATTGTTTTACAGCACCTAACCTAGATCAGAGAGGTACCTGGGTGCAGTAGCGCGGCTGGTGACGGCAGGACAGCGGGTTTCATGATATGTCGTGGTCGAGGGGGATACCAAGTCCTTTTTCTTTTTTTTCTTTGAGTCATTGAGTCATCTCGATTCGGTTTATTTGTTTCCGCATTTTTTTTTAGATGTTTTGATTAGAAATTGAACTTTGAAACCAATCTGGATTTTTCTATTATTGAGTTGGTGATTTAGGGTTTATTGAAATTAAAAGTTTCTTTTAAAATCCATGAGTTATTATTAAATGTTCAGGTTTGGTTTATGTGTACTTCTGGTTTGATTCAGGGTTAGGCTTCGGGGTACATGGCGTACCTTGGCCGATCATACCAGGTTTGGGGTGTGACACCCCAAGTGTCATATATCCCAAGGTTCCCAAAAGCACGAGAAGCATGACAAAATCGTGGCCATGTGAGATAGTGATTTTCCATGGCCACGGCTATGACGAATGCAAGAAAACTGCTCTGCTAAGCTGTAATGCACGCACCAAGTGTCGAATGACCTCGAAATGGGTTCAACTCGTACCGTGGTCCCTCGGGGATCGCAGAAAGGATTTTACAAGTACGAACTACAATAAAAGCAAAATTACATGGATGTGAAAATATATTTACAAACATGTAGGGAACATTCCGTCATGATTCGTCGTTGCTCGGGCGCATCGAAAAGTCCCTAAAAGAATGGTCGATCGACAGAAGCCAAATATGGGCAATAGGGTATTCGGTCGATGCAGTGGTCGATCGAATGGTGCCCTAAATTGGTAGAGCGATGCGGTCGCTTGGGCATTCAATGAGTCGATCGACCGACGATCGACCGATAAACGATCGGGCATCGGCAACGGGCAAAAAAAATCCCGTTGACGAGCCTTGTGAGTTGGGGGTTATAAATACCCTCCCCAATCTCTCTCCCTTGTGGTGGTTGATGCTTCTAAGCATCAAAGAGTCATCTCTAGTATCTCCTAAGCTATTTCTTGATCAAATCTTTAAAACTTAACTCTTTATCCCTCATTCTGAAGTGCATCTTCATTGGAGGGTTCTTCAAGGGTGCTAGGCTCAAGAAGAAGAGGTGTTCTCATTGTGATAAGTCCTCTTCACTTTCTTCTTGTGATAGATTTATTTTTGATTTGTTTTGATTTACTTGTGTGTGTAAAAGACCTAGTGTGTGGCCTTGTGAGTAAGTGGTTTCCTTGGTGTATAAGATGTAAAGTCACTTATGTAAACTAAGTTAGGACTAGTCCTTAGGGATTGATGTGGGAAAGCTCACTCGGTGTGAAGGTGGATACTTCCAGGTGTGGAAGTGCCTTCGAGGTGAGTGTAGTGTCTTTCCGGTGTAAAGTCCTCGATTATAAGCTACTCGTAATTTAGTGGATTTAGGTGTAAAATCCTAAGCACGGTGCTTAGGTAGTGGAGTAGGCATTGGGGCCGAACCATAATAAATAATTGTGCTAGCATTGTTTTCTTTGTGTATCGCATTGCTTATCTTGATTACTCGCTTCCGCATTTAGTCGTTGAAATGTGAATTGCCTAATTAGCTTAAGAAAAGATTAAAATCGGATTTAGGCAAAAAGATTTAGTTAACACAATATTCACCCCCCCTCTAGTGTACGCCATTTCACCAACAATGGCGGGGAAATGGGTCTCGTGACATGTCGTGATCGAGGGTGATACCGTGTTGAGTCATGTTACTTTTCGCGTCATTTGACTCATGTAGACTCAGTTTATTATGTTTCCGGACTTTTGTTATTTTGAGGTGTCTTTGTTTAGTAATTAAGTTCTGAAATCGATTGAACATTTAGTTATTTATTGAGTTGGTGGTTTGGCTTCTTGAAAATAAATGTCTTTTATAAAATCTTTGAAATGTTATTAAATGTTCAGGTGCGGTTTGATTGTATATGTGGTTTAATTCGGGTTAGGCTTCGGGTTACGTGGCGTACCCTGGCGGATCATACAAGGTTTGGGGTGTGACAGTCGTCGACGTGGCTCAGCAATGCATGTCTCGACCCAAAATCACTCGTGTGTGAGGCGCACCACTCGGCCCAATATGGCCCAACATCAACTCGTGCGCGATGCGCACCACTCGGCCTATCCGGCCCAATATCATCTTGTGCATGATGCGCACCACTCGGCCCATCCAGACCAATATCAACTCATGCGCGATGCGCACCACTCAATATCATCTCGTGCGTGATGCGCACCGCTCGGCCTATCCGGCCCAATATCATCTCGTGCGCGATGCACACCACTCGGCCTATTCGTCCCAATATCAACTCGTGCGCGATGCTCACCACTCGACCCATCTGAACCAATATCAACTCGTGCACGATGCGCACCACTCGGCCTATCTGGCCCAATATCATCTCGTGCGCGATACGCACCACTCGGCCTATCCAACCCAATATCATCTCGTGCGTGATGTGCACCACTCGGCCCATCCGGCCCAATATCATCTCGTGCATGATGCGCACCACTCGGCCCATCCGGCCCAATATCAACTCGTGCGCGATGCGCACCACTTGGCCTATCCAGCCCAATATCATCTCGTGCGTGATGCGCACCACTCGACCTATCCGGCCCAATATCATCTCGTGCGTGATGCGCACCACTCGGCCTATCCGACTCAATATCATCTTGTGTGTGATGCACACCACTCGGCCTATCTGGCCCAATATCATCTCGTGCGTGATGCGCACCACTCGGCCTATCTGGCCCAATATCATCTCATGTGTGATGCGCACCACTAGGCCTATCCGGCCCAATATCATCTTGTGCGTGATGCACACCACTCGGCTCATCCGTCCCAATATCAAATTGTGCGTGATGCGCACCGCTCGGCCTATCTGGCCCAATATCATATTGTCGCGATACGCACCACTCGGCCTATCCGGCTAGGGATGGCAATTCAAACCGGTTAACCGAATGACAAATTTTGGTTTTGGATAGTGGATTTGCGGTTTAGTTTCGGTTTCGGTTTTGGATAGTTAAAACCGGTTCGATTTCGATTATCGGGCTACGGTTAATCGGTAACCGAAACTGGTTATATATTCAGTTTCGGTTACCGATTTTCTTATGCTTAACCAGTATCTGAAACCGGTAGTAATATCATTTATATTAAATATAAACCTGAAACTTGTTATCCTTATCCACTTACCCATTTACCCATAACCCATTACCCATTAAATCTTTGAACCGGTTAACTAGTTAGTAAACGGATAACCAGTTCTATCCGAACCAAAAAATTCGGTTTCGGTTTCGGATATAGGTTTTTGAAACCAACCGATTTCAGTTTCGGTTAGCGGGTTTGGAAATCGGTTTCAATTTCGGTTAACCCCCAAAAGTGTGGTTAACTGGACCATTTCCATCCCTACATCCGGCACAATATCATCTCATGCATGATGCGCACCATTCGGCCTATCCGGCCCAATATCATCTCGTCCGAGGTTACGAATTTTGTGGACAATAAAATATTATTAATCTGCCTAAGGATTTCGACTTAGAGAAACAACCACCAACTCCTAAATTTCCTTTATTTCCCATGTCTCGCATAACATCAGTCCACATTCGAGATTTCAGCCCTTCTACGGCCAACTTCCTAAATTTTTCACTCGAGGGCTATACCCTCATCCCGACATTTAAGAGTTCAACTTTCCTACTGCATGTTATATGGTTGAACTCCTAATATTTACAGCAAGCTAGGGAATGTCGCACCAAGCTCGCAACCCGACTCGTTTAATAGCGACAATTCCAGCCTACTGAACCCATACGATTCCTATTTGTACACTACTATTTAGGTCACAATAATAATTTCTAAGTTCGTAGAACATAGTGTACCTAAAGATTGATAGGTCATCTCAGTATTGTACAAACTGTATTACTATCTCAAACAAGATAAACAATCTTAGTCTTCATTAAGGAAATTTTCCAGCAAACCATGATAAATTTCAGCATAATTGGAATATCTATTTTAAATACTTGAGCACAACAATATGGTAACGTTCAAGGAATGAAAAACTCATCTACTTACCCTTAAGGGTACCCCTACACTCTTAGGGTCACTCGGCCACCCTAGGCCACAACGAAAGATGAGATTCTAACATGCCATAATACATAGAATTTTCGGAATTAATCAGCAATTAATTTGGAAGCAAATATTAAACATCATTACAAAGGTTCCTACACTAGGGCCGGCCCTCCCCAAGGTTTGGGGGCATGCCCTAGGGCTGCCGCCCCCTCCAAACCTTAAGGGGCGCCCTACAAACAACAATACACGACAAGGAAGCATAAAGGAAGGTCTATTAGCAAGAAAACGAGATGAACTCGCACCCAAATCTCTAAAAGCCCCTGTTCTCACTTCTAGGGATTTTTTAGGGAACAACCACACACCTAGGATTGGTTTAGGGACGAGGAAGATGACTGAGAAGCCCCGCATCGTATCCGATCCGACAACGCCTCGATCCTCCGACTGATTCCTCTGATTCGTCCTCTCTCTCTCTCTCTCTCTCTCTCTCTCTCTCTCTCTCTCTCCTCCCTTGGTTGGTGTGTGCTCCTTCTTGGAGTCGTGCACCCCATATATATATATAAATTTTTAATTGCCCAAATTACCTATTTGCCCCTCATCACTTAACTCGACCCAACTTGCACAAAACGAGTCCGATTCGAGCCCCGATCACACCCTCGGACTCGGCTCGAACCCAACTCGGACTTAACACAATAATTAAATCTAAATTTAAGTAATTTAGATTGAGCAAGGGTCTCACCTCAATTTGAGTCCAACCGCGATTAACACTGCACACGTCATTGCACGCCGCGCTTATCCCGTTGAGCCCAATATGGAAATTTAATAAATTTTGTGGGTATTACAATTGGAGTTGGGTAGCTAGAGTCCTAGAGGATGAGAGGTTGTGTATTAGTTATCTTTTAGTTGTCTTATAATTGTTGTTGAACTTCTATTTTGAGAACCCTTGTTGAAATGTTAACTTTTGGTTGTTCTAGTTGAAATTTATTCCTTAGATTTTTGGGTGTATCATGTGGATTTGGTTGTTGGTTGCGCTTCTCCTAGGTGGTATCCCTTATCTAGAGATGAACTTAGGCGGGGCGTAACAATAATGTTAATAAAATAAAATAGATTAATAATTTTTATTTGTTTGGCATTTCTTCTTATAATATCCATCTGAATTTATTTTTTCCTTTTAGTCATATTCGATAACTCCTTATGTGGATGGACAAGAGTGCTTGCACAAATGAATCCAGAAATTTCAAGACCTAATACCACATGCTAAAGGGATGCATAGAACAACTAAAGTAGTTGAGACTTCAAGAGACTCTCTGGACCTATCTAAGGCTGAACATGAACAACATTTCTTTGCAATGAAGCCAAGTTGCAGAGGTCTTGTGTGTTCAGTTAAACTTTCACATTATGGAGGATAAAGTTCAAAAGAACATGCACATGTCACTTCATCTTTTCTCTTCCAAAGTACGTGAGACCTTAAATTTCATCAAAAAGTCCAATTGTGGTCCAAGGGGAGGCGAAGCAAGCGTCATGTCTGGTAGAACGGAGTGTGCGCCTCCCTTACTCATGGCACTGGATGACAAAGGGTACTAGGAAGATGCAGTTGTAGAAGGTATGAGAGATCTTCTACAAACAACTATGCTTCCCATATGGAGGAGAACCAGAAACCAGAACCATTTGCAGTTTTAGTCTCAACTCCCTTTTCCAATATGTTGAATCATGCATTCTCCTCTTTGGTTTTAAATGCTATTGCTTCCTCCACAACAAGAGATGAACAACCGGCTGCTATTAAATGGTTGAAACTAGATGATAATGTGTAATCCCAACCATAGCTTCAGCCACCCTTTCCACCATATATACCCACATTTTGGTATGTTGAATCAAAACATGGCATGTTGCTTGCGAATAATTTTGTAGTTGAGATAGCAGTATATTCATCTTTTTTCATCTAGGAAAAAGCACATCCATCTTTACATTATTCTAACTCATAGCAGAAGTGATCAAAATTTAACAATGGATGCTGTTAGAATTGTATTGAAGCAAACCTGCTTATCTTCTTTTCTCTCATAGAAATTAAAGTGTTCTAGTATCATCCCCAATGCTGATAGTTTTCTCAAAGTTCAAACAGAAGTTGGCAACCATTTACCTATATTTTGAGTTGCTGCTTAAACAGGATGCACCTTCCTTCTAATTCCAGCATCACTTAGGACTCATAACTGCAAGGTATGTATGTTAATGATCTGTCTTTATTGCTTAACCAATATTTTTGATACAACAGAAGTACTATAAAAGTGTTTTCTTTAAGTGATGCACATGAAATACCATGAAATCGAGTTTCCTCTGTTGTCTTTGGAGCATTTAATCAATTTCTCGAGCTTATGATATGCTCTTCATAGTTTAAATCCTGAATACTAAATCATCCAAAGCTTGGAGTTAATGCAGATTGAATCAAAACAGTGAAGTTTGTCAAATATTCCATGCTTTATGGCAGTTTAAATCTGTGTTCTCGAATAATTTAAGTTGGTAATTCATATCCTTTGCTCATCTTAATCATGTAGCTGGAATAATATGTAATATTTAAGGGATGATTGTGTTTGGTCAAACTTAAATTGTTTTCCATGTAGCTGGATTTCTTGTACCTCTGAAATCCATACATCATACGCTTGTATTTTAATTGTTGACTATGGAGTGTATTGTTGGAGTGAGGCAAGGAAAATCTCATGTCTGCATATATTTGAACTTCTCTTTGATTCATTACCACTTTTGTACAAGATATAGACCATAAGCATGAAATAAGGAAAGTGGATCAATGACAGAAAATAAGATCAACTTACATTCAAAATTGTCATTTTGGCACAAATTCTATGTGATTTCAAGGTAGCAAAATCTTGAAGTTAAATTGCAATATAAAGTTGTTGGCAACCAATTTTCATTTTCCATTCTTTACAAACATACACTGATTCACAGAGTATGTAGCACTCAGATTGTACCCCCCACCCCCCACCCAAGTGGCCAAGCCTCTTGTTCCCTTTTTTTCCCATTGTATATAGACTATAAGAATTGTTGTAATTATCTCCAGTGTTTTGATGAACAAAAGACCACTCCAGCTGATACTATGGAAGCTTTGTAGGTCCGGGTGTAAAACTTAGAACAATAAAAGTATTAGCTGAGTGTGCATTCAAGAGTCATTTCCATCTACACTTGTAATTGGCTTGAGAATTTTTGAAATATTTCTCAAATTTGCAATATTTGGAATTTGATTCTGATATGATGAGGGGCTTCCATTTTTATATTATTTGTGAAGTGCATCAACTATTTCAATGTATGTTTCCTGTAGCTGGATGAGTCTATTTAGTTGCAGCATGTACTAGATTTCAGGTTTTTTCCCGTGTTGTAACACTCATATGTAACCTTCTATGCTTTACATGTTAAGAATGCAAGAGGTGTTGTAAGGTCAAGAAAAAACTGGTTCCATTTTTCATCTAACATCAATTATACTGAAATTTCAATTATAATTGGTAATACTTAATTATTATTATAATGAAATTTTAGTTTCTAAGTTGTTATCATACCTAAGATCTTTTATTCACATTTCTTTTGTTTTTACATGCAGGTAAAAAGGCTGAAGTGCAAGGATTTACTTTTTTGAAAAAAACTATCTTATATGTATTTTTGAAACAATCTTAATATATAGAAACTTTGAAACAATGTAATGTTTGACTAACACAATGTCTTTTGAAATTAGATGTATAAAATGGTTTCCTTAAGTTTATGTGTGTGGATTTAGAAATGCAATGGTTCATGTGTGGTTTCAAAAATTAATTTTATTATTTCGTGTGGATTATAATGGTTTTAGTATTGATTCAGGTACACAATATATTACCAACGAATAGATTCTGTTGATAATACCGACGAACATACCAACAGAGGTGTATCCACTGGTAATACCAACATAGGTGTATCCACTGGTAATACCAACAGAGGTCAATCTGTTGGCAATATCAACAGAACTATCACCGACGGATGTATCTATTACTAATACCAACAAAAATTATCTGTTGATAATACCAACGGTAGTGGACATTGTTGAACTATATATCCGTTGGTAATACCAACGGATTAATAGCTGTTGGTATTAGCAACGGATATATATATATTCGTTGGTAACACCAACAAAAGAAAAATTATTTTGGTATTACCAACAGATTAATCAAAATCCGTCGTTATTACTGATGAGGCATTTACTGACGAATTTTACCGACAAATACTCCGTCGGTAAGACTATTACCAACAGATAATTAAGTATCATCGACGAATTTAGTCCATTGGTTGATACCCTATTTTCTTGTAGTGTTCCTCCTCTTTCTCCCCCCTTGTCATTCTCCTCCACCACCTTCACCATATCATGTTGCATGGCTAAGCTCAAGCAGGGTTCCAGCACCAATACCAATCTCACAAAAGCTAGTTGTCATGCATCCATTTATAGTTGTGATCATATGAATATGGAGATAATCGATTGTTGTATGATGATATAATTCGCAACATCAATTGTTTATTGCTCATCTGAATGAGCTAGAATGTCATTTAACCAATAGCCATTTTCATGTGCTCCTCCATGTATATTCAACAACAAGAGTAAGAGAAAATGGTACGACCTCGGTTGTGCTTGCATATTTAACGGATTAAAATGCTAATTGTCATGCATTTTATCTACGATTGTGATCATAAACAAGAAAATAGTCATCATGAGCATTATGTATAAATTATTTCTTGTAGTTCCAAACATGTTTCTAATATGTATTATTATTTTGCATCTTAATTAATTTCTGACTTAAAGACTCTGCATTTGAGTTGGCAAGTGCTTATAATTAAAGTTGGAAATTTGTTTGTGGTGCATGGTATAAGCTAGTTTAATTTCTTGGTTCAGATTTAATTCCACGGTGACATCAACAATATTACTTCTTATTTGTAAGAGAAGAACATTTCTTTTTTGTTTGTTTATTGATATTTTGGACTTCCATTATTTCAATGTCATATACTCAATTTGCTAGCATATTGCATTTGTACACAAAAGATATATATGTTGCACGTAAAATATAATTTGAGTCATTTAATATTTTCATATATATCAACATACTAAATCAATATTTAATTGTATATATATAGTACATTTAATATTTAATTGTATATATTAAATGTCATATTATTATTATTTTTTAAATTGCCACGTTAGGAATATAATTTAGTTTTTTTATAATTTGTTACTGATTGAGAGATAGAGTGTCATCTGACATCCTACGTGTCGGCTTGTGATTAGACTCTGTTAGTATCATTTGCCAATTGGATATTCCATCCAAAATAAGGGCATTTTTTAATAGTTTTCCGTATGTCTAAGGGTAAAAACCGATAAAAAAAGTATAGGGGTATTTTTATCTCTATTTCTAATAGTTCGAGGAGAAAAATCATCTTTAATCCTTTTTATAGTTTATTACTAACTGAGAGTGTGTGTGTCATCTGACGTCCTACATGTCGGCTTGTGATTGGACGTCGATAGTATCATTTGCCAACTAGATATTCTTTCCAAAATAAAAGTATTTTTCAACAATTTTCATTTGTCTAAGAGTAAAAAATGATCGAAATAAAGTTTAGGGATATTTTTATCTCATTTCCAATAGTTCAAGGACAAAAATTACTTTAACACATTTTTTATATATATAGAGAGAGAGGATAAATAAGACAATCTATTATAGTTGAAGGATTGAAGGCTTGAAGCAAGAAGCCAGAGAGGCAAAGACCATTTCTTCTCTTCAATTCTTCTCTCCCACCTCCCAGAATCCTAAACTTAAACCCCCTTACCTCCTCTCCTCCAAGAGCTCCATCACCAGAGCCACCAACTTTGCCTCCTCCTCTTTCTCTTGCTCCACTTGTCAATTACCCGCTTCCTCCTCCAACCCCGACTCCTTGAAATCCATCCTCTTCTCCGTACATCCCACCTTCCCTTCCGCCCGCTCTGTCTCCCCACCGAAAAACTCCAACTTTTGGGGATTTCGTCTCTTTCGCCTGAGGCAGCGCCATCGGGATGACGGATATATGCGGCGGCGGAGTGAAGGCCCAGGGCGGCAAGGTCGATGCCCCGCCACTTTCCGACCGTAAGAGTGGTGACGGTGGGAATAGAGGTGGGGAGGGTGGTGATGGAGATGATGATGAGGATGAGAAGAAAAAGATAGGTCTTTTACCAGATTGGCTGAATATTACCAAGGAGGACCTCAAGACTATCCTTGGGGAGTTGGTGATTTCCTTGGCCTTCAGGACGTTCATAAATGTCAAGACTATCCTTTCGGTTGGGATGTAATTGAGCCGAGCCAAGCTGAGCTTGCATGTGCTCGAGCTCAGCTCGTTTAAGAAATGTCAAGCTCAAGCTCGATCGAGCTTCAATCTCTAGGTTCGAGCTTGACTCAAGCTCGGCTCGATCAGCTTGAGCTCAACTCATTTAGGCTCATTTATTTTTCTCAATTTAGATCATGCTGGTTCAAGCTCGATTAAGCTCGAATCAACTCGGGTTTAAGCTCGACCCGATCTAAAATATTAATTAGTATTTATATAATTATATATAAATAAATGAAGCTCGATTAGGCTCGCGAGCCGCTCGAGTCAAGTATTGCTTAGCTCGAGCTCGGCTCGTTCGTATGTAAAACTCGACTCAAGCTCGATAAGATCAAATCGAGTTCGAGTTTTCATTGAGTCGATCCTGATCGAGTAGCTCACGAGCTGCTCAGCTCAATCTTAAAATTACGAAACCGATGTTCATCGAACGCAAGAAAAATCGGAAAATGCATATTCCATCCAAATAAAATAACTCCGGCCAACCCTTTGGTGGCAAGCCACCACCGTGTTGTTGGCCAAGCCACTCACCTCAAATTGGAGTTCAGCCAACATTTTGCGGAGAGGATTCTGATGATCACGCGCGACTACGGACCTCACGACATGCCCTCAACTCCTTGGCACCCTGCCCTCTCCTTGGAGTACGTGCACTCCTCCCCTATCTTGGGTTGTGTGCGCCTCCTCTCTCTTGGAGGCATGAAGGCCGAATGACCCATTTACTCCTAACTTGAGTATGCTTCTAAGTTAGCCCACAGATTCAATCGAACAACACCCAAAGTAACCCCCTAGACTCGACTCAAACCAGAAAAGGGCCAAATTTGCCCCTAAAGTATTGAAAAAATTATAAATTTACCCCTTAACTATGTTTTTGACCAAAATTACCCTCGGCGTTACATAATTGGATCATTTTTGCCACAGATCCCTCAACTAGCATCATCCGGTTCCGGTGCGCCATCCGGGAGGCACCCTGCCACTCCTTGGACAATGTGCCACTCATCGTTTAAATTTCCTACTTGATTATAATTAATTTCCACACGCAATAGTCGTACCTCCAATCGTGTTCTCTAGCGATCCACTCGACTCGCTCCGGCGCGCATCCCGGGCCTCCCACTGGA
Source organism: Canna indica (assembly GCA_034359265.1). Lineage (NCBI taxonomy): Eukaryota > Viridiplantae > Streptophyta > Magnoliopsida > Zingiberales > Cannaceae > Canna > Canna indica. The sequence goes on from CP136892.1 coordinate 24,130,820, forward strand.
ATATCAGGTGACTTTATCCATACTCGGAGGCAAGGCCAACACATAAGCCACTGCAGCCTTCCGTCTAAGGATGGGGAATAGTCCAATAAACCTATGATTCAACTTCCCTCTCTTTCCAAACCTCACCACCCCGGTGATACCTTCAGGAATACCATATCCCTCTCAATAAACTCTACTTATCATGCCCTTCTACTACAGGAAATTAATAAATTATGGGAGCTTATTATTAAAGAAATCGTCACTATTTTTGGATCTAAACATGAGTTTAGACACATCTAAAAGCGTTGGTTAAAGGGCCAAAAATAGATGGTGAAAAAATGTAAAAATTGGCACCGATAATGGAGTCCAGTATTAATTACCCGACACGTTTAATAATGTAATACCCCAAAAAAATGTCTTATTTATGTTGTTGGTGATGTTGGTTTAAGTTGGACTCTGGTCGAGCCCGAGGGTTCAATCGAAACCAAATTGGAGGAGTATAGGGGACTTGGGTTCAACATAAGTCATAGGGGCACTAGTGTAAATTAGAAAAAAAAAATATATGTTGGGGGAAGGAGGCGTCATGCGACTTGAAGAACCGCACGTACGCTGAGGCAAGAGAGGGGTGGGCGACACAAGCTTGGTGGTCGGAGAGCTCAGATCGTCGTAGCCGATCATCATCAAACCTTGAGGATCGCCTTCTCCTTTGGATTTCCCTTCTTTTGGTGAGTGGATTTGGCCTTTCCCTTGTCTTACGGCAGTCAAGTGTAGGAAAGTTAAATTCTGAAATTTCTTAAGAAATTATGATTTTTGATTGATTAAGATCTGATGGGAAATGCAAATTGCATCTCCACAATGTGAGCGGAACTCAGATCTCCAAATTCATTGTTGAACTTTATTGGAATTGGTATCAAGGAGAAGATTTACAAAAAAAAAAAAAAAACCTAAGTGCGAAAAGAAAAGAGGTTAGCTATTATAGTCTGTTTGAAAATTCAAAGATACAAAATTACAACTTTGCCCTTATCACTTATTGAAACTAATGAATATGCAGATGTCCATTTTTGTCCTTTGCAACATGGAAATTAATAACTGCTGCGAAGGTTAATGACTGCAGACTTCCTTCTCTTTTCCTTTTACACTCAAGCTTACACTCCTCCTGCAAGTTGGTAGAATGGAAACATGGTTTTCCATTCCCAACTTGGAGATTACTTTGTGATGTTGTGGAGCTGGGAGCGCCTTGGTGAGGAGGTCTGTCAGTTGCTCTGAACTGGGCAGATAAAATGGTTCTATTAATTTTCCTTGATATTTCTCACGAACGAAGTAGCAGTCCACTTCGAGATGTTTTGTTCGCTCGTGAAAAACTGGAGTTCTTGTTATATGTAATGCACTTTGAGAATCACAATGAAGTGGTATAGGACTAGGTTGTTCAATGCCAATATCTGATAACAAGTTTGATGCCCAAATTAATTAACTCAGCCGTCGTGCTTGACAATGCGCGCAACTCACTTTCTGTGCTTGATCGACTGACAGTAATTTATTTTTTACACTTCCAATTGATCACAGATGAACCTAATTTGATTACATAAGTAGTGACTGATCTTCTTGTATCCGGACAACTTCCCCAATCCGCATTCGAATATCCAAATAGGGAAGTACCTGAATTGTTTTCATAGAACAAACCCAACCCAATGGTACCCTTTAAGTACCTTAATACTCTCAATGCAGCTTGTAAATGTGATGCTTTGGGTTTCTGAACATGTTGGCTGACATTATGTACAATCTACATAATGTCAGGTCTTGTTACTGTGATATACAAAAGTTTACCAATCAACATTCTGTAATCAGTGTTATCTCTCAATGTTTCTTCCTCAGCCAAAGTTCCCTTCCTATGTTTACTATTTAAAGCCATAGGAGTCCCTTTCGGTTTACAATTCACCAAGTTTCTTTCACACAGTAAATCCTAAATATACTTGTGTTGACTAATATGTAATCCTTGTTCACTCCTTTGAACCTCAAGTCCAAGGAAATATGCCAGGTTTCCCAAATCTTTAATCTTGAACAGATCATCTAAGTAAGCTTTCAATTCACAAATGTCTTCCCTATCTGATCCAGTCAATATTATGTCATCCACATAAACCAAAGCCAAAACAGCTTTCCCATTTCTTTTCCTGATGAACAAACATGGATCACAGGTGTTGGCTTTAGGTTTTCAACCTTGGTCTTAATCTCTTAATCTCGGTTTTGATGATAACAAACATGGAACTAATATTTCGTCGAGAAATCTTTCAGGTTCCATATCGATTAGCGTTCGATGTCCTCGATCGGAAAAATCGAAAGAAATCGGAAAATTGGAAGGACATTGAGCGTCGCGCTCGGGTTCATCGCGAAACATCTCAAAGATCGACGTATGCACCAAAGACATATTGGACGAGCTCAAAAATCACATAGAAAGCTCTCCAAGATGATACTCATTGAAAGTCGGAACCCGGAAACAAAGCGCGGAAGAAGAAGGCTGAAGAAATCAAATTCAGCCTAGGTTCGGTCGACCGGGAGGTCAACCGAATGTAGGTAAAAAGTGGCAGTAGCCATCGTAAAGGCTACGTCGGTCGACCAGTCGATCGACCGACCGAAGGTAAAAAAAAAAAGCGACAGTAGCTATGGGCGAAATGGCGACACTAGAGGGAGGGTGAATAGTGTGTTTACTAATAACAATCGCCTAAATCTGATTTTAGTCGTTGGATAACTTGTTTAGGCAATTTGCGATTCAATGATTATATGCGGAAGCAATAAATGATTAAGCAATTAAAGCACAGCAAAATGAAACAATGCAAACACAAGTATTTATAGTGGTTCGGTCCCAATGCCTACTCCACTACCTAAGCACCGTGTTTAAGATTTCCAAACTAGTTTTAATAGATTAATTTACGTTTCCCTTACACAGAGGACTTTTCACCGAAGAGACGCACTCTCGACCTAAGGCACTTCCACACCCGGAAGTCACAGCCTTCTTATCGAGAGTCCTCTTACACCTCAAACCCTAAGGGACAACTAAGCTAATCCTAGTAAATACTAAGTTTACAAAAGTGGCTTTACACCTAACACCAGGTAACCACTTATACACTCAAGACCAAACACCTGGTCTTCACACGCACAAATAAAAATATAGATTCAAACAAATAGTAAAAATTACAATTGAAAGAGCTTAAAGAGAAAACCAATAATTGCAAACTCCTTTCACAGCCTTGGAACCTCCAACTCACCGAGTCGTAGAGCTCGATTCAATTCCCGAGTTGGGGCAGCAGCTGGCGCTTGAGAAGGTGTTCGCAAAAATAGCACAGCGTGCTTGATCAATCGTTGGAAGGCTCAAATCTTTCTTTTAATGGCTTAATAAATTCTGTAAGAATCAAGGAAGAAGATTAAAAGAATCATATGTGGGTATATTTATACCCTGCTGAAGAAACGACTGCTCAACGGATAGAAAACTATCTGTTGCAGACCACCGGTCGATTGCTCGGTCGATCGACCGCCGCTTTCTGTCTGTGGTCGGTCGACCGATGGGTCGACCGCCCATACGCGATTGTTCATTCCCTCAATCTGGTCGACCCATCGGTCGACCGACGCAGGGATGCCAAGATCGCGCACTGCGCGATTTTTTTACTGCGATCGACCGATCGGTCGACCGCTAGGGCTACTGCCCAAAACCAGTCTCTGTCGGTCGACCGAAGTGCCCACTGCCTATTTTCGGCAGTGTTCAGTCGACCGGCTGGTCAACCGAAATGGTTGGTGCCATTTTTCTTACCCTATTCGGTCGACCGCCCGGTCGACCGAACTTTGGCTGAATTTTATTTTCAGCCTATTTTATTTCGCGCTTCATTTCCGGATTCCGGCTTTCAATGAGCATCATCTCGGAGATCTTTCCATGTGATCTTTGAGCTCGTCCGAGGCGACTTTGGTGCACTAGTCGATCTTCGAGAAGTTTCTGCGACGATCAATGTCCTTCCGATTTCTGATTCCTCTGATTTTTCCGATCGAGAACATCAAATGCTACTGATATGGAACCTGAAGATATTCTCAATGAAATCATTAGTCCCATGTTTGTTATCATCAAAACCAAGATTAAGACTAAGGTTTAAAGCCTAAAGCCAACAATCTCCCCCTTTTTGATGATGACAAACATCCTTAAGAAAATATATATTCATTAAAGCATGGAGGATATCAACTAAGGGATTTCTCCCCCTATCAACATGCATATCTATATAATTAAACTCCCCCTATCTATATGCATGGATTTCCTATATTTTCCTCCCCTTTACCTATAGTTTTCTCCTATATTTTCTTGTACTTTTGCTCCCCTTTTTACTCATACTCTTCTCCCCCTTTTGACATCAATCGAAAAGGACAAAAAAGGTCAATCTAATCAAAGGGATGAGAAGAAAAGATGTTTTTCATAAAGTTGAGACTCTAAAGGTTTTTCATGAAACATGAAAACCTCAACCAAGGGATGGAAAACAAATAATTTGATATGAAACAACATCATACATGATAAAAAAAAATGATAGATACAATTCAAAGCTAAATCATGTATGCTCTCAAAATGAATATTGTTTCTTTTTCATGATATTTTTAGATTCCATTCAAACTTTCAAAATACAAAGATATAGTCATTTAACTTATGTATATCAAGTTTGAAGAGAAACTAATGTCACTTAATCCAAATATGAACTTAGCATGTTTTCATTTGAAATAAACATGAAAAACATGAAAATTCTAAGTCTCAAGTTTTGCTATCTACTCATGTTTTCTCAAACTTAGGCATCTAGACATCAAACATGAGATAATGTAAGTCTATGAATCAAGTTTGGGCTTAAGATAAAAAAAAATTTAAGATACTTTGTTGACTTAGGTCAACCTATACTTCAAGTTTTGAAAAAAATCAAACTTTTAAATCTATACAACATCATATTTTCGATGAAAATCTATGGTATATTTTTGGATGAAAATTTTTATACCAATTATTGAATAGTCATTTGAAATGCATGTATCAAGATTGAATTCAAAATGAATTTAAAAATCAAAGTCTATTTTTGATCCTATATTGATTCTAATCAAAAGCAAATGGGTATTTCTATCTATCATCCAAGATATTAAAATCATTCCTAGAAATGATTTTACTCAAGAAATTGTGTTAATGATATTTGAAATGAAATCCAAATGGTATACACAAGGTTTCATTTGAAGTTTTTGAAGAAAGATCAAAGTATCGGAAAGATTGATATTCCAAGAAGGGTGATACTTTGAGTTTTGAAATCCAACTTCAAAATTCCATTATTAATTAGATTCTTGATGGAATGTTTTGAAATTTTTACTGAAGAAACTAGATTTTTCAGTGAACGTGCAATTTCAAGAATCATTTAAAAAATATTTTTCTATATTTTTCTAGAAATAACTGAAATTATACCAATTGTAGGTTGAAATAGTATTTTTGTAATTTTCAATTATTCTTAAAACTTCTTTAATTTTCATTCAAACTTTCATGACACCACATGATGGTCATGTAAAGGGTATATGTCAAGTTTGAAATGAAAATTATGTCCTTAAGTCAAGATATCAACCTAGCATGGTTTCATTCAAAACTAAACTAGTTTTTATGAAACTTGCTAAGTTTCAATCTTAACATTTACTCATGATTTTTCAAATTTAAACCTATGGATATCTAACATAAGTAAATCTAAACATGTTTCTCAAATATGGATTGAAAATAAGACCTTTAAGTCAACTTGTTGACTTGGGCCAACTTGGTTCAAAAGAGGTTTTCATGAAACCACCTCTGTCATTTTATCTATATCCATATGAATTTTTCACTCTAAATGCATGGAAACATGTCATACCTACTCCTAAACATGTTTATGAGTTTTGGACTTAAAATAAAGTGATCAAGTCGATTTATTGACTTTGGTCAAACTTTTCAAGCTTAAGTCATCTAAGGTGAATTAGTTGTCACTTTATTCATCTAGACATGAATTTTCAATCTTAAGCACATAACAACTAATCATTAACACACCTAAACATATTTATGAAGTTTGGACTTAAAATGAGATGACCAAGTCAATTTATTGACTTGAGTCCAACTTTTCAAGCTTAAGTCGCCTAAAGTGAGATATCAATTGTATTTGATCATCTAAACATGAATTTTCAAGTTTTAAATATCTAGACTCATGTGATATATGTATCTAAACATGTTCATTTTGTGTTTACTCAAAATGAGGCCTCTAATAAGAAATTTTAAACTAAAGCAAGTTTCATTCAATCAAGATATCATGAAATTGCCTAAGTTATCCAAAAATTTTCTACTCATGAAAATTCAAACATTTATCATGCAAAATCAATCATGAGTATATAGAGACATCATTAAAGCATAAATATTCAAGTATTACATTAAGATTTTTGCAAAATCAAATTCGTACATTTTTCTTGAAAATTTGCCCAACTTTTTATTTCTTTTTTCATTTTCTTTTAGATAGCATAGTCTTTCATTAGCATTCACAACTTGCAAGTAGACTTCATTAGTAGCATAATGAAATAATATGCCTACTAGCAAGCTAACATACTAAATAGCACAAGTTTAATACAAATTTTCATTTAAAAATCTTAACATATGCTAGATAGTAGAGATTCATTTTAAGTGAGTATACCATGATATCAAGATAAATCTAAGAGATCTTAAGATGTGAAACATTTGAGGAATAAGATCTCTAAACAAGTTTAACTAGTTTGGTCTAAAGGGAATGTCTCTTATAGTAAGTGTCAATCAAGAGCAAGTTTCATTTGATGAAATTTGTCTAAGTGCTAATATTCTACCTACTCATGAGAATTTAAAGGTTTTAACATGCAATTCTAATCATGAGTATAGAGACATAGTTTGAGCTTAAATATTGAGGTATAACACTAAGATTTTGAATTTATCAAAGTTATACCTTATTCATGATAATTTAGCCAAACTAATCTTTTTCTTCCTAATTAGCCTTCCTAAAATACTTATAACTTGCTAGTAAGCTACACTAATATTTTTAGATAAAATATAGCTACTTAGCAAGCTAACTCAACCAAAAAGCAAAGAGATGCATCAAGTATCATTATCAAAGATCACTTTGCTAAATGGTTTGAAATCCGTTTTAAAATGAACTCGAGTGATATCAAAACAAATCTTAAGAGATCACAAAAATAATATAAATGAAAACATGATCTCCAACCCTTCCTATTGGTTGAAAATCGAAAGCAACAATTAGCCTACGATTTAAAACTGCAAGGTCGCTTAGGCCCATTACAGGCCACCTGGGTCTCCGAAGAGACCGGAGATCAAAAAATCAAAAATTATTTTTGAAAGAACTCTTTAGTAAGAGAGGGGAAAACAACTCAAATTAAGCATATATCAACACTCCAACTTAAATAGAACAAACCAAAGAAGGAGATGATACAAAATATACCTAGATACTAATTTTCATACTTTAGGCATCATGATGATTCGAAGTTGCAACCTCTTGGAGATTTCTCATTTATATCCAAGGTCAACTTCAACTCTTCACTTCTCTTTATCCTTGTCTGGTAGCTCCCCCTACAAGACAAGATGAGACTTTTGTTACCCAAATTGCTTTGGGTCCTTGGAGGTGAGTTGGCCTAGGAATCCAAAGTGTCTTAACTACACTTGGATTTTTCTTGAATGCACAATCAACAATAGCATGGCCAAAAATACCACAACAAAAACAATGTCCATTGAATTTCTTTTTATTTATGCTATGGACATTAGATCTATCATTTGAATGCTTGATATGTGAGACATGATGAATATGAGCATTCTTAGATGAAACATTTTTATTTTGAATATGAGGTTTGATGGTAGAATGCTTAGCATGGGAATGATGATGAACATTTGCATTCTTTACATAAGCATTTTTCATTCTAGTGTTCTTAGGAAATGAAGCATTTTTTAATTCATTTACTTTCTTATTCAAGAAAGTAATCTCACTTTTCATTTCATTCATGGATTTATGTAATGCATGTAATTGAGTTTTAACATGCAATTCTCTTTTTCTAAATTGTTATTTTTGAGCTTCAAGTCCTTAAGCTCAAGTTCTACATTATCATGGCATGATTCAAATGAACTAGATTTCAATTTTTTATTTTCTAGTTTGGATTCATGCAAATGAGAATTAAGCATTACATTTTTCTTTTTTAACATTTTATTTTCCTTATCTTTTCTAACTAGCAAGGCATATATTTTTTGACATTCCTCAACTAGTTCTTCATATGGCATATTGAATGAACTAGAAGAGCTAGTACTCTCATTATCAATATTATGACTAGAAGGGAAAGAGTGTATCTCATCATTGGTACTCATGAGGCAAACTTTTGAAGTAGCTTCATAGTCATTGCAAGAGGATGCTTCATTTGAATGGGATGATGATGTAGAAGCCCTAGACCTCTTCTTTGCCTTGTTTTTCATAGTGGGGCAATTCTTCTTCACATGCCCTTTTTCCTTGCATGCATGGCACACTACTTTCCTTTTTCGGCGCTTGGTGCTACTTCTTTGACTAGAAGAGCTATGGGCATCAAAACTAAGATTAGTAGTAGGTGAGTGACCATTGTCATCACCACCTTCATCAAAAGTGCCAATTTCTTTAGTTTTGGCATAATCATATAAAATATTTAACGAGGCCCATAAATCAAAAGTCGAAAAATAATGCATGACTTTTTCTAAGATGTCATTTGGTAATGTGCAAAGAATATAATTCATGGCATCTCCATTACACTTAAACATTTTCTTATCTAATTCACTCCAAGCATGCATATCAACCTTAGGTTCAATGAATTCCCAATGTAGCATGTTAAAGACTTCAAAACCTTTAGTCTTTAAATAATTGTACATCCTATACTTCTAAAGATCAAAGTTTGAGTCATCGAACCTAGGGGGTGAAGACGCTACACTCTCTAGAGCCATTTCTAGATCGAGACGAATTGTAGAAAGGATGGTGAAATCACAATCTACAAACCCGCTCTGATACCAAATGTGGGCGAAATAGTGACACTAGAAGGGGGTGAATAGTATGTTTATTAATAACAATCGCCTAAATCCGATTTTAATCGTTTGATAACTTGTTTAGGCAATTTGCGATTCAATGATTATATGCGAAAGCAATAAATGATTAAGCAATTAAAGCACAGCAAAATGAAATAATGCAAACACAAGTATTTAGAGTGGTTCGGCCCCAATGCCTACTCCACTACCTAAGCACCCTGCTTAGGATTTCCAAACTAGTTTTACTAGATTAATTTATGTTTCCCTTATACAGAGGACTTTTCACCGAAGAGATGCACTCTCGACCTAAGGTACTTCCACACCCGGAAGTCACCGTCTTCTTATCGAGAGTTCTTTTCCGCCTCAACCCTAAGAGACAACTAAGCTAATCCTCGTAAACACTAAGTTTATAAAAGTGGCTTTACACCTAACACCAAGTAACCACTTATACACTCAAGACCAAACACCTGGTCTTCACACACACAAATAAATAGCAAGCTCCTTTCACGGCCCTGGAACCTCCAACTCGCCGAGTCCTAGAGCTCGATTCAATTCCCGAGTTGAGGCAACAACTGGCGCTTGAGAAGGTGTTCGCGGAAATAGCAGAGCGCGCTTGATCAATCGTTGGAAGGCTCAAATCTTCCTTTTAATGGCTCAATAAATTTTGTAAGAATCAAGGAAGAAGATTAAAAGAATTATATGAGGGTATATTTATACCTTGCTGAAGAAACGACTGCTCAACTGATAGAAAACTATCTGTTGCAGACCATCGGTCGATTGGTCGGTCGACCGACTAATCGACCGCTCACATCGACCGTTGTTTTTTGTCTGTGGTCGGTCGACCAACGGGTCAACCGGCCAGACATTACTGTTCATTCCCTCAATTCGGTCGACCCATCGGTCGACCGACGTAGGGAAGCCAAGATCGCGCACTGCGTAATTTTTTTACTCCGGTCGACCGCTAGGGCTACAGCCCAAAACTAGCCTCTGTCGGTCGACCAGTCGACCGAACTTAGGCTGAATTTTTTTTTTAACCTATTTTCTTCCACGCTTCATTTCCGAATTTTGGCTTCCAACGAGCATCAGCTCGAAGAACTTTCCATGTGATCTTTGAGCTCGTCCGATGCGACTTTGGTGCACTCGTCGATCTTCAAGAAGTTTCCACGATGAACCCGAGTGCGACGATCAATGTCCTTCCGATTTCTAATTTCTCTAATTTTTCTGATCGAGGACATCGAATGCTACTGATATGGAACCTGAAGATATTCTCAATGAAATCATTAGTCTCATGTTTGTTATCATCAAAACCGAGATTAAGACTAAGGTTGAAAGCCTAAAGCCAATAGTAGCTACTTCGGTCAACTGGTCGGTCGACCGATCGATCGACCGACTAAGGCCAAATATTACCAGTAGCTTCATCGGTCGACCGGACTGTGTTCGCAGATGCCGCAAGCTTGCGTCGGTCGACCAATGGGTTGACCGAATTGAGGATCGCAGGTTTTGCATCTGGCGGTCGACCCGTCGATCGATCGCACACAGAGAGGAAGGTAGTGGTCGTTCGGGCGGTCGACCGACCATTCGACCGAGCGTCTGCAACGAATAGTTTTCTATCTGTTGAGCTGCCATTTCTTCATGAGGGTATAAATATACCCTCATTTAACTCCTTTTAATCTTCTTCCTTGAAAATACAGATTTTATTGAGCAATTAAAATGGAGTTTTTGAGCCTACCAAAGATCGATTGTCGCGCGCTCTGCTCTTCCGTCGAGTTCTTCTTCAAGCATCATCTGCTCCTCAACTCTGCTTCGACTCAAGATTCATCTTTTGGCGAGTTAGAGGTCGGCTTGGAAAAGAGCATGAATTCTTGGTTTTATTTTAAGTTCTTTTCATTTGTATTTTTAACTGTTATTTGAAACTATTTTTGGATTTGTGCGTGTGAAGACCTAGGATTGTTAGGTCTTGAAATTGGGTGGTAGCCTTCGTGTTTGAGGTTTAAATCCACCGGTGTAATTAAACGTAATTTGCTAGGATTAAGTGAGTTGTCCCTTAGGGTTGAGGTGGAAGAGTGCTCTTGATAAGAAGGCGAAGACTTCCGGGTGTGGAAGTGCCTTAGGTCGAGAGTGCGACTCTTCGAGTCAAAGTCCTCTGTGTAAGGGAAACTAATTAATCTAGTAAAACTTAGTTTGGAAATCCTAAGCGGGGTGCTTAGGTAGTGGAGTAGGCATTGGGGCCGAACCACTATAAATTCATGTGTTAGCATTGTTATCTATTGTTGTTTGTTCTTAATTAGTTTATCTTGCTTCCACATTTAATCATTCAATTGTAAATTGCCTAAACAATCTAAGTAAACGATTAAAATTGAATTTAGGCTAAATAATTTAGTAAACATACTATTCACCCCCCCTCTAGTTTTGCCATTTCGACTACATTTGGTATCATGATTAAACATACTAGAGGTTTTGATGTTTATAACATGATTAAATTAGAATACATTGAACCTAAGGTTGACATGCATAATTAGAGTGAACATGACAAAAAAATGTTTCAATATAATGGAGATGCTATGTATTCCATATTTTGTACCTTACATAATAGCATCCTTGATAAAGTCATGCATTGTACATCCGCATTTGATATTTGGGCAACATTAAATATGTTATATGATTTTGCAAAAACCGAAGAGATTACTACTTATGCTAAAGGTGGTGATGACAATGGTCATTCATCTGCTACTAACGTCTCTTGTGGTGCCCATAGCATTTCCGGTCAAAGAAGCACGCTTAAAAATAGGAAAAGAAAAGTCAAGTGCTTCCTTTGCCAAGAGAAGGGACATATTAAGAAAAAATATCCCTTGATGAAAAAGAAATCCAAGAAGGAGAAGAAGGTCTCCAACTTTCCTTCGGAATCAAGTGGAGCCTCCTCATGTGGTGACAATGAAGCCACCTCAAAATTATGCCTCATGGGTCTTGACGATGAGGTAAAGTCTTTCGCTTCTTGTCATAATAGTGACTCTAGCAATTCAAACTCATTTAACACGTCTTATGATGAGCTAGTTGATGAACGTAGAAAAATGTATGAATTGCTCATAAAAAAGAACAAGGAAAATAGGAAATTAAAGAAGGAAAATTTAAGGCTTAGCTCTCATGTGCATGAATTAGAAAATGAATAAGGTTGGGGTAGCTTGCTAAGTAGCTATATTTTCTCCAAAATATTAGTGTAGCTTACTTGCAAGTTATAAGTATTTTAGGAAGGCAAATTAGAATAAAAAAGATTAGTTTGGCTAAATCATCATGAATAAGGTATAACTTTGATAAATTCAAATCTTAATATTATACCTCAATGCTTAAGCTTAAATAATGTCTCAATACTCATGATTAGAATTGCATGGTAAACCCTTGGATTTTCATGAGTAGGTAGAATCTTAGTACTTAAGCAAATTTCATTAAATGAAACTTGCTCTAGGTTGATACTTACTATTAGAGACATTCCTTTAAGTCCAAACTAGTTAAACATGTTTAGGGACCTTATTCCTCAAATGTTTCACATCTTAAGATCCCTTAGATTTATTTTGATATCATGTTAATCTCCTTAAAATGAATCTTTACTATCTAGCATAGGTTAAGGTGTTTAAATGAAACTTTGCATTGAACCTTTGCTATTTAGTATGTTAGCTTGCTAGTTGGCATATAATTTCATTTTGATACTAATGAAGCCTACTTGCAAGTTAAGAAAGTGGTAAACATTGGAAGGATATGCTATCATTAAGATAATTGAAAAGTAAATGACAAGTTTGGCAAAAATCTCTAAAGACTAAGGTATGGATTTAATTTTTCAAAAATCCTAGTTTAATAATTAAATATCCATGTTTAATAATGTCTCTATACTCATGATTGATTTTGCATGAAAAATGTTTGAATTTTTATGAGTAGGCAACTACATGATAACTAGGCAAATTTCATGATATTAATATTGAATAAAATTGGACTAGTTTGAAATTTTTTATTAGAGACCTCATTTTGAGTAAACACCAAATGAACATGTTTAGATACACATATCACATGAGTCTAGGTTGTTAAACTTGAAAATTCATGTCTAGATGAACAAATGTGATAACTAGATTATATTAGAGGACTTAAGCTTGAAAAGTTTGACCCAAGTCAATAAATTGACTTGGTCACTTTATTTTAAGTCCAATCTTCATAAACATGTTTAGGAATAGGTATAACATATTTCCAAGCACTTAAAGTGAGAAATTTATATGGATATGGATAAAATGACATAGAGGTCAATTCATGCTTATTGAACCAAGTTGACCTAAGTCAATAAGTTGACTTAAAGGTCTCATTTTCAATCCATATTTAAGAAACATGTTTAAATTTACTCATGTTAGCTATCCATAGGTTTAAGTTTGAAAAATCATGAGTAAATGATAAGATTGAAACTTAGTAAGTTTCATGAAAACTAGTTTAGTGGTGAATGAAACCATGCTAGGTTGATATCTTGATTTAAGGATATAATTTTCATTTCAAACTTGACATACACTCTTTACATGATCATTTTATGGTGTCATAAAAGTTTGAATGAAAATTGAACACGTTTTGAAAATAACTGAAAATTACAAAAATGAAATTTCAATTAACAATTAGTATGCACTTTTAGTTATTTCTAGAGAAATATAAAAAACTCTTTTTTAATTGATTCTTGAAACTGCACCCTCACTGCAAAATCTAGGTTCTTCAGTAAAAATTTTGAAAAGTGTCATCAAGAATCTGATTTAAAATGGAATTTTGAAGTTAGATTTCGAAAACACAAAGTATCATCCTTCTTGAAATATCAATCTTTCTGATACTTTGATTTTTCTTTAAAAACTTCAAATGAAAACTCATGCATACTATTTTATTTCATTTCTAATATCATTCACACCATTGCTTGAGTAAAATCATTCATAGGAATGATTTTGATAATTTAAATGATAACTAGAAATATTCATTTTTTCATTGAAAATAACATAGGATGAAAAATGGACATAGAAAATTTATTTTGAGTTCAAACTTGATACATGCATTTCAAATGACCATTCAATAATTGGTATCAAAAAAAAATTGGTCTTAAAGCATATAGGATAATAAACATGTTGGCTTTGGTGCAAATGATAAGGGGAGAGATTGTTGGCTTTAGGTTTTCAACCTTGGTCTTAATCTCTTAATCCCGGTTTTGATGATAACAAACATGGAACTAATATTTCGTCAAAAATCTTTCAGGTTCTATATCGATTAGCATTCGATGTCCTCGATCAGAAAAATTGGAAGAAATTAGAAAATTGAAAGGACATTGATCGTCGCGCTCGGGTTCGTCGCGAAACATCTCAAAGTTCGACGTATGCACCAAAGACATATTGGACGAGCTCAAAGATCACATGGAAAGCTCTCCAAGTTGATGCTCGTTGAAAGCCGGAACTCGAAAACAAAGCGCGGAAGAAGAAGGCTGAAGAAATCAAATTCAGCCTAGATTCAGTCGACCGGGTGGTCAACCGAATGTAGGTAAAAAGTGGCAGTAGCCATCGTAAAGGCTACATCGGTCGACCGGTCGATCGACCGACCGAAGGTAAAAAAAAATGGCAATAGCTACTTCGTCGATCGGTTAGTCGACCGACCGAGGCCAAATATTGGCAGTAGCTTCGTCGGTCGACCGACCGGTCGACCAGACTACATCTGCTGAAGCCGCAAGCCTGTGTCGACCGATCGGTGGATCGACCGAATTAAGGATCGTAGGTTTTGCATCTGGCGGTCGACCGCACACAAAGAGGAAGGCAGCAGTTGTTCGGGCGATCGATCGGTCGGTCGACCGACCAATCGATCGAGCGTCTGCAATGAATAGTTTTCTATCCGTTGAGTTGTCATTTCTTCGTGTGGGTATAAATATACCCTCATCTAACTCCTTTTAATCTTCTTCCTTGAAAAATACAAATTTCATTGAGCAATTAAAAGGGAGTTTTTGAGCCTACCAAAGATCGATTGCAGCGCGCTCTGCTCTTCCGTCGAGTTCTTCTTCAAGCGATGTCTGCTCCTCAACTCTGCTTCGACTCAAGATTCATCTTTTGGCGAGTTGGAGGTTTCAAGGCTTGGAAAAGAGCACGAATTGTTGATTTTATTTTAACCGAACCAAAAAAACCGAAATCGAAATAACGGTTAACCGAAGTTAATAGACCGGTTTACGGTTAATGGATTGGTTTTTTTTTGCTAATGGACCGGTTAACCGGTCCATGCTCACCCCTAGCTCCTAGCTACTCGTTCAAGGTCCTATTCATCCTCTCAGCAACACCATTCTGCTCAGGTGTTCCAGGAACTGTCTTGATCATTCTGATCCCATTCTCATAACAGAAAGCCTTGAACTCTTCACTGCCATACTCCCCTCCATTATCTGACCTCAAGCATTTGATTTTTAAACCTGTCTAATTTTCCACTTCTGCTTTCCACCTCTTAAATACAAAAAACATGTCAGATTTATTTTTAGGAAAATAATCTCATACCTTTCTGGTGGAGTCATCAATGAAAGTAACATAGTAGCGTGAGCCACCAAGGGAAGCCACCGAAGCTAGTCCCCATACATCTGTATGTACCAATTCCAACTTCTCAGCCTTTGAAGTTATTTTGGCCTTCAATAATTTTACTCTTTTCTGCTTCTCATATACATAGTCTTCACACAAGCCAACATCAACTGACTGCAAGTCTCGTATTTTCCCATTTGAGATGAGCAACTTCATTCCTTTTTCACTAATGTGACTCAACCTTTGGTGCCACAATGTCGACTTCGTACATGATTCCACCACTGATACTATATTCTTGGTTTTCGTGGTTTTGTACAATGTTCCAACCTTTTTACCTCGAGCTACTATTAGGTTTCCTTTTGTGATCTTTCATGAACTGTTTCCAAACACTGTAGTGTACCCTTCTTCATCAATCTGACCCATGGAGATAAGATTCTTCTTCAGGCCTGGAACATATCTGACATTCTACAGCTTTAGTTGATTTCCATGGGTAGTTTGTATATCGACATCGCCTTTACCCATAATATCTAAGGGCTCATCATCTGCAAGGTACACCTTTCCGAACATACCAGAAACATAATTAATGAATAATTCTTTACGCGGACTAGCATGGAATGATGCACCTGAATCAAGATGCCATGAGTCAGTACCATTGTCCACGCTGCAAATCAGAACATCTGCGATCTCCTCAGTAACCGTGTTTGCTGAATCATCATGTTGATTCTTCTTCCTCGGCTCCTTGCACTGGTTTCTGAAATGACCTTTCTTATCGCAATTCCAGCAAGTTATTTATTTGTGATGCCTAGACTGACTTCTCCCCTTAGATTTGGGTCTACCCTGGCATTGATTCTGGCTTCGATGAGGGTTTCTGCCCCTGGCTTCGCTGCTGAAGGCAAAACTTGGAGATTCAGCTGACTCCTTTCTACGGATATCCTCATTGAGAATCAAGTCACAAACTTTAAACAACTTTAGCTTTTGATCTTGAGTCGAACTGCTCGCCGCAGTCACTGTCGCTGACCAACTTTCAGGTAGTGATGACAACAAGATCAATGCTTTAACTTCGTCATGAAACACGATCTTCACCGAGCTCAATCGATTTGTGATATCATTGACCTCGTTGATATGTTCTGTAATAGACGCACCCTCAAACATCTTCAAATTGAATAAGTGATGCATCAGATATACCTTGTTTGGAGCGGAAGGCTTCTCGTACATATCTGATAGTGTCTTCATCAAACCCTGGGTAGTCTTTTCATGGATAATGTTGAACGCAACGTTCCGCGTCAGCGTCAATCGGATCACCCCAAGTGCTTGGCGATCTAACAGATCCTAATCTTCTTGCTTCATGTTATCTAGTTTCTCCCCCGACAGCGGTTCGTGCAACTTCTTCTGGTACAAATAATCCTCGATCTGCATCTTCCAGAAACTAAAATATGTTCCATCAAACCTGTCGATCTTCACCTTCCCATCTTCTGACGCCACCTCTCCCACGGATCCTTTGCAAACCTGATGGCTCTGATACCAGTTGTTGGGAATAGATCTAGCGCGATAGACAAGAAACGAGAAAAAAATGAAACACACAGAAGAACACTCAAGATTTACGTGGTTCGGCAAAAATTGCCTACTTCCATGACTGCACTAAAAGTTTTCACTATTAGGGTTTTCTCAAGAGTACAAGACAAATATTACATGTGAGTTTATATAGGGTGATCGCCAAAAAACTCTGCGTAGTGCAACATAAAAGGATTTGGGCAGATCAGTCGCCACACATTCCATCACCTTGAGCAAAGGAGCCACAAAGAACTACGAAATGAGCATATCAACTTTGTGAAAATAATTATTGAAGTCTACAACAAAATGCTTTACATTTGTAAAGAACAGATGGCATACTCTGGTATAACCTGTTGAATGTTATTAATGAACTTTTGGACTGCAAGTAACAAGATGACATCATGATTCTTGGTTGCCAAACTCTAACAAAATTCATTTGCAGCCAGGCAGACAATACGTGTACATAAAATATTGAAAACTTGGTCCCTAAAGTTTGCATGCTTGCACATGGGAGAAGGTTCCTTGTCGATAGGAACTGATGTAGGGTCGGATAGGGCAGCCCTAGGGATTAGGGGCCGGCGGCTTGGGAAAGATGGTGATGCTGAAATTTTTATTTATTCACTATTTGATCACTATTTTATTTTAGATAAATACTATGTGAAAGAAAATTGATTCTTTGTTGATAGAGTACTGATGTAAGACAATTTAGGGTAATCCCTAAAGTCGTAGGGTGTCGGCAGTTGGTGATAGAAAAATAACCTTGGTAGATTACTATCTTGACATACATTATGCATGATGGTTTGGATAACTTGATGATGACATAAGACTCCTTATTATGGATACTCGGCTAGAGACCTACTTGAACGGTTAAGGGCCAAATGGTCCTAGAGATGAAGGTTCTATTTCGGCTTAAGATGAACCTAGATTTTGATGCAAGAAAAAGGGTTAGAACTTGGAAACTATGACATATTTAAATCTGGAATTTTTATAGCATGATAAGACATGCTGAAATTATCTTCATACATGCTGAAATTATATGTATACATGCTGAGATTATCATATACTATTCTAGATAAATGCTAGAGGTAAGGTTTAGCAGGATGAGCATAATATATGGTATGAGACCATGTCGGTATATGATGGAAACTGCTAGAAAATATATAATTATTTCTAAACATAGAGACCATATATGTAGGGTGACACATAGAAATTAAATGAT
This sequence comes from Canna indica, assembly GCA_034359265.1. Lineage (NCBI taxonomy): Eukaryota > Viridiplantae > Streptophyta > Magnoliopsida > Zingiberales > Cannaceae > Canna > Canna indica. Next base: position 24,149,187 of record CP136892.1, read on the forward strand.
TGAGCCCAACGTAGGGCTGGGTACGGGCACATGCTCGGTAGTTGAGTGAGTATTGAAACCTTGTGTGCATTGTGTATTGTGTACTATGATTGTACGGCTGGTCGAGGCCGAATATTGCGCATGTATACACGGCTGGTCGAGGTCGAGTAATGTGCATGATTATACTGCCAGTCGAGGCCGAATATTGCGCATGTATACACGACTGGTCGAGGTCGAGTAACGTGCATGTCTATACGGCTGGTCGAGGTCGAGTAACGTGCATGTCTATACGGCTGGTCGAGGCCGAGTATTGCCCATGATCATACGGTTGGTCGAGGTTGAGTATTGATCATGTTTATGCGGCTAATCAAGGCCGAGTGTTGTTCATGATGTACAACTGGTCGAGGCCGAATAGTGCTTATGTTATGCTTATCATGCTAGGCTAGGTATGGCTGGATATTCATACTCTTGCAGGTTGGCCAATTGGCCATGCTTTGTACCAAATCCCTGAGAATTTGATTATGTTGTATATATATTATTCATGTATTGGGATTTTGGTGAAGGTTCAGTAGAACCACTCACTGAGTTCATTATGAACTCACACTCGTTTGTTGTTGTATTTATTGCAACTCTAGATCAGTAGAGGTGTTGATGTACCTACGTGGCGCAGCTGGGTGGCGAGCTCGAGCAGTAGGTCTCATGACGAGTCAATCGTAGTCGAGTTATAGGGTGGTTATGCATTGTATCATATGTAGGTTGAGAACCTAAATTTTTAAACATATTGGTGTTTAAATGTTCCATTGGAGTTATGCATTTATTCTTTTCCATTCAGTATCTGCATGGTTATTGTTTATTATTTGTGCATTGGTATTCATGGTTTGGGTAGGCTTCGGAGTACGGACGTGTACTCCTGCCGGTCACATGACCCTGGATTTTGGGGCATGACAAATAATGGCGCGCGGGTATTTAATATACAGTTGTGGATTGGTGTGCGAATATGATTTTTGCACTATCCGTACCATATTCGATCTACTATCATCGCAAATAAATTGGTATAAATTCTTATTTGGTAGGAAATGAAAAATATTTGAAGTTGAGATTCTTTTTTGCTATGGAAAGTAAGGTGGCAATGGGTTGGGTCCGCCCATGGGCAGCACAGACTCGGCCTGGAAAGGGCCGTGCTTGACTCGACTCAAAAAATTTCAGGTTGATTGGGTCAAGCACAACATGCTCGTGACCAAGGGACAGGCTGGGCTTGTCCCTTAGGGCGCATAGGTCGCGCTCGGCACGGCTCGTGTTCATGCTAACGACATGCCTGCTGCACCAAGCTAGGCCTGGGCACAGGCTAGTCTTGCACAAGCATGGCTATTATTAGGCCTAGCCTAGCCTTGGGTTGGCCCGAGCCCGAAGGGGCGGGCCTAGTGTCGGGCTGGGCCGCCCCTCTAGAAATACGAGTCATGCTTGGCACAGCCTAACCGACAATGGCCCTGCCTAGGCCTGAGCCAGCACCGAGCACGGTCCATTGCCGCCTCTATATGGAAGTAATGTTGGATTTGTTTTGGACAACAAGGGTAATTCATACACCACCAGTTTTGGTAAGAATATTTTGGAATGTAATATATGGTGGATTCTTTTTCTAGTTACTTGTTTGAAATCGAGATCTTTGTGCTTTTGCACCATACTTGATATGCTAACATCACTAATAAATTGGTATAAATTCTAATTTGGTAGCAAATGAAAAATATTTGAAATGAAGATTCTCACTTAAGTACTTTCTAATAGAGTTATGGAATTAACGATGGATCCATTTTGGTATGATTCATACACCATTAGATTTGATAAGAACATTTTGGAATGTAATATGTAGTTGATTCTTTTTTTAATTACTTGCTTGGAATCAAAAAATTTACACTATCGTCACCATATTCAATCCGTTGACATCGCTAATAAATTGGTATAAAATTGCTAGGAAATAAAACATATTTAAAATCGAGATTCTTGCTTTATTACTTTCGAATAGAGATATGGAAGTAAAGCTGGATCCGTTTAGGACAGCGAGGGTATGATTCATACGCCACTAGTTTTGCTAAGAACATTTTGAAATATAATATGTAAGGGATTCTTTTTCTAATTACTTGCTTGTAAAAGATATCAAATTTGTCTTTATAAAGAACTCGACCCTGGTGTTTTAGATCAGATCAATAAGAGTTGAAAGATAACAAGAGTTAGGGTTTGGAATTATTAGTTGTAGCAATACGGGGGAAGGAACCACTAAAAAACAAAATGCTAGCAACCACTACAGCATGATGTGTGAGGTTCAAGGTTCAATCCCATGGTGTTTATTAATCTCCTCCATCTTGAAAGGTAATTTCTCATTTTCTATCTCCTACTATATTTTTAAATTCTACTACTTTTTTAAAAAGAAAAGGTTAATCATGTAATTTATCCTTTGGAATTCATTTTGAGAGGTACAAAATGTAGAAGAAATTTCTAGAGAGGAGAAAAGAGAAGATAGAGAATCAACATAATCAAATTAAAGGTGCTTGAAGTCTTTGATTCTAATAGGCACAGTGATGCTAATGATGATCTCTCTTCTCTTGTTTGGATAGAATAGAAATGAAGAGAGGAAAAGAAGCTTTCTCTTGTTTGACTGCAACAAATACAAAGGGGTAGAATAAGGGAACATTATTTTTATTCGTATAAATAACGTTGGAATCATTCGTTATATATTTGGAATATAATAGAGTGATGAATAGATGAATTATTTTTATTCGTATAATCTTATTTCTTACGAAGAGTAGGGTAAGTCAATTCATGTTATTTTTCGTACATGTGAACTAGGGTAGATTTTGTTTTCTTATTTTTTCTATTTTGTGTGCAAATCAATTATAGGTAAAAAGGAATGAAGAATCTATACAACTTATGGTCTTTCTCTTCTTTCCACTTTTTCTCGAAACGAGGAAGAAATATTTTTTTCAGTTAATATATACTTTTCTCTTCTCTGCACTTATTTCTTATTTTCTTTCCAAATAGGAAAAAAGTTTTATTCTTCTTATGGTGTATCTTCTCTTCTCTTCTCTCCACTTCCCTCCTAACTGAACATAGATTTTGCAACTTGATCTTTGTACCTAGTTTTACCTCAAAAATTAGAACATATGTTTCAAATATAACTTAGATTTTTTTTGTCGTTATGTGATTTGTTGAATCTTATGCTTCGCTAACTTTGTCTTCATATTTGATGGTTAAATATATTTTTTTAAAGAAATATAATGTTAATAAAATAAAATAGATTAATAATTTTTATTTGTTTGGCATTTCTTCCTATAATATCCATCTGAATTTATTTTTTTCCTTTTAGTCATTTTCGATAACTCCTTATGTGGATGGAATAGGTGCATGCGCAAATGAATCTAGAAAGTTCAAGACCTATTACCACACGCTGAAGGGATGCATAGAACAACAAAAAGCAATAGAGACTTCCAGAGACTCTCTGGACCTATCTAAGGCTGAACATGAACAATATTTCTTTGCAATGAAGCCAACACTGTAGAGAACAAAGTTCAAAAGAACATGCACATGTCACTTCATATTTTCCCTTTCAATGTGAGACCTCAAATTTCATCAAAAAGTCTAGTTGTGGTCCTAGGGGAGGTGAAGCAAGCGTCACGCCTGGTAGAACGGAGTGTGCACCTCCCTTACTCACGGCACTGGATCACAAAGATACTAGGAAGATGCAGCTAAAGAAGGTACGAGAGATCTTCTACAAACAACTATGCTTCCTATATGGAGGAGAACCAGAAACCATAACCATTTGCAGTTTTAGCCTCAACTCCCTTTTCCAATATATTGAACCATGCATTCTCCTCTTTGGTTCTAAATGCTATTGCTTCCTCCACAACAAGAGATGAACAATCAGCTACTATTAAATGGCTGAAACTAGATGATAATGTGTAATCCCAACTATAGCTTCAGCCACCCTTTTCATCATACCCACATTTTTGTATGTTGAATTCGCTTCCTCCTCTTTGATCTCTCCCTTGTCATTCGCCTCCACCACCTTCACCATATCATGTTGCATGGCTAAGCTCAAGCAGGGTGCCCGCACCAATACCAATCTCACAAAAGCTAGCTGTTATGCATCCATTTATAGTTGTGATCATAAATATAGAGATAATCGATTGTTGTATGATGATATAATTCGCAACATCAATTGTTTATTGTTCATCTGAATGAGCTAGAATGTCATTTAACCAATGGCCATTTTCGCGTGCTCCTCCATGTATATTCAACAAGAGTAAGAGAAAATGGTACTCGATTGTGCTTTCTAATATGTATTATTGTATTATTGTTTTGCATCTTAATTGATTTCTGACTTAAAACTCTGCATTTGAGATGGTAAGTGCTTATAATTAAAGTTGGAAATTTGTTTGTGGTGCATGGTATAGGCTAGTTTAATTTCTTGGTTCAGATTTAGTTCCACGGTGACATCAATAATTTTACTTCTTATTTGTAAGAGAAGAACATTTCTTTTTTATTTGTTTATTGATATTTTGGACTTCCATTATTCCAACGTCATATAGTCAATTTGCTAGCATATTGCATTTATACACAAAAAGATGTATATGTTGCATGTAAAATATAATTTGAGTCATTAAATATTTTGATATATCAACGTACTAAATTGGTATTTAATTGTATATATCTAGTACATTGAATAATTAATTGTATATATTAAATATCATATTAAAAAAATTGCCACTTTAAAAATATAATTTATTTTTATTAATTGTTGACTCGAATGTCATCTGGCGTCCTACGTGTCAGCTTGTAATTTGTTAGTATTGTTTGACAATTGAATATTCCGTCCAAAATAATAGTATTTTTCAACAGTTTTCCATTTGTCTAAGGGTAAAAATCGATCAAAAAAAGTTTAGGGATATTTTTATCCTTATTCCTAATAGTTCGATGACAAAAATCATTCTTAAATTATTTTTTTATTGCTGACCGAGAGTAAGTGTGTCATCTGACGTTGTTAATGTCGTTTGCCAATTAGATATTTCGTCTAAAATAATAATATTTTTTAATAATTTTTATTTATCTAAAAATAAAAATTAATCAAAATAAATTTTAAAAATATTTTTATCTCATTTACAATAATTTTATGACAAAAATCACTTTAATATATACAGAGGATAAATAAGTCAATCTATAATGGTGGCTAGATATATAGCTGAAGGATTGAAGGCTTGAAGCAATAAGCCAAAGAGGCAAAGACCATGTCTTCTCTTCAGTTCTTCTCTCCCACCTCCCAAAGTCCTAAACCTAAACCCCCTTACCTCCTCTCCTCCAAGTGCTCCATCACCAGAGTCACCAACTTCGCCTCCTCCTCTTTCTCCTGCTCCACTTGTCAATTACCCGCTTCCTGCTCCAACTCCGACTCCGACTCCTCGAAATCCATCCGCTTCTCCATAAATCCCACCTTCCCTGCCGCCCGCTCCGTCTCCCCACCGACAAACTCCAACTTTTGGGGATTCCGTCTCTTCCGCCCGAGGCAGTGCCATCGGAATGACGGATGCGGCGGCGGAGTGAAGGCCCGGGGCGGCAAGGTCGATGCCCCGTCACTTTCCGACCGTAAGAGTGGCGGCGGTGGAAAAAGAGGTGGGGAGGGTGGTGATGAGGATGAGAAGGGAAAGACAGGTCTTTTGCCAGATTGGCTGAATATTACCAAGGAGGACCTCAAGACTATCCTTGGGGCGTTGGCGATTTCCTTGGCCTTCCGGACGTTCATAGCGGAGCCACGGTACATTCCTTCTCTTTCGATGTACCCCACGTTTGATGTCGGAGACCGCATTGTCGCCGAAAAGGTACCTTTCTATCTTTCAATCTGCTGAGTTAAAATCCAATTCGCTGTAGACGTGCAATTTTTGATCATTTGTTATGTTGAAGCTACTAGAAGGCCAATGATAATTAACTAATAAAATTATTAAGGGTAATGATTTGGTTGTCATTTTGGTTGCGAAGACATGAGGAAGAAGAGTTGCTGAATTTGAGTTTATGATGCTGTTGGTGCGTGCAAAATGATTGCTAACTAAGCTGCATGCATGATTTAGTTTACAGTTGAAACTAAGATAGCATTAAGGTGCCAGTGACCGAGTTGATATTTGCCATTCCTGAGCTGCCCCAACCCTATTGTGCCATGGACACCCAGAAAAAACAGAAGATATCTCTCTGATAGTGCACTAAGAGATTTTTAAGTGGTTGGGTTTTGTTTAACATAAGCACATTGTTTATCTAAGATAAGGCCAAACTTATACAAAAAAGTTTCATGTTGAATGGATATGGGGTTTTCTTGGCTTGCCATTGCCAATTGCTCAGAGTGCACATGTGTTATGACCTTCATATGACTTTTAAGCTCTAAAGAATACAAGTTAGATTCTGAGAAGCGGGTAAAAAGTTTAACTAATGACTACTACATGCAAATGTTTAATCCATTTGAAGTATAGCTTTGTCTTTAAGGTTTCGTTATTTTGATTATCCCTTTTCTATCTTCATGAGCAGTCACATTCACATAGCTTGCCCATATATTTTTTCCTAGTAATAGCATTATTGGATATTTTCTTTAATCAAATCAAAGTTATGAATGTTTACTGACTTAAGATATGATAGCTGCACCTGGAACTTTTTTCTAATGTGTAGTTCATCATTTCTTAGGTCTCATATTATTTCAGAAAACCAGGTATAAATGATATAGTCATCTTCAAAAGCCCACCTGTGCTGCAGGTAGCTAAAGTACCTTTTCATAGATTCTTATAAGAACATCAATTTTTTTTTACAATTTATTTGATGCCTATTCTGAAACATAATATGCAGGAAAAGGGATATACCAACAATGACGTATTCATCAAAAGAGTTATTGCCAAGGAGGGTGATGTTGTAGAAGTGAGTAACTTAGTAATGTTTTACTTTATTAATATTGCTTTTTGCACATTGATAATTGTACTTGTATCCTACTTCTTGTCTGTGGGATGATCGTATTTAAAAACTATCCTGTTTGTGACTGTTCTCTATAATTTGAGCAATAAGCAAAGGTTATCCACTAGAATTTCACTTCCAACTTTTTACTGGGGCACTTGTTTTCGTGTATGCTGGAAGAATGTCTCGTTATTTCTTTTTCTCACTTTGCAGGTTCATAATGGCAAATTAATGGTAAATGGCACAGTGAGAGCTGAAGGTTTTATTCTCGAACCTCCATCTTACGAGATGAACCCTTTTGTAAGGAATTCATCATTTTTTTTTCTTTGCCCATTTAATATAAGAGAAGCATTCAGTTATTTTTATCTGGGAGATACTATCACATGGTTTTTATCTTTATAACCGTTTTGGGAGTTTTTCATATATATTATATCCGGTGAAACTTCTAAAGTATGATATTGTACTAGCAAATTGTTGGAGAAGCAAAATTTTGCCTCTGTTAAATTTTGAGACAACGAGTCACCATCTTGCTGTTCCATTGGATATTGGAGATGTTATGCTTCCATTATCTTGCAAACTATGTCATCATATTAGCAAATTGTTCAAAAAAGTACACTTCAGCACTTGTTAAATATTGGGGACAACAAATCCAGTAGGAATGGTCAATAGAGATGCTTTTGCTTGCATTAGCCTCCGTATAGATGTTTTATTTAGGAGTTGTTTATCCAAACCGTTCTAATGTGCCCGGATATATTGCTTTAATAGTTTCTTCAGCCCTTTTTAAGGAAATAGTTTCTTCGGTGTTGTAATATGCCTCTTTAATAGTCTTTGCGTGCTTCTGCTGCAGCAAGTGCCTGGAAACTCTGTATTTGTAATGGGTGACAACCGGAACAATAGTTATGACTCTCACATATGGTAGTAATCTTTTTATTATCAGCATAATCATAATTTGACCCATATATTTTGCTGTCTGAACAATTTAATCTCCAGGGGACCGCTTCCGTCAGAGAATATACTGGGGAGATCGGTGTTCCGCTACTGGCCACCAACTAGAATTGGCAGCACAGTTCTTAGTGAAAGTACTGAAACCCTTAAATCTGAAGGCAGCTTAGTGACTTCAACTAAGATGTAACAACTGCCAACCCAATTTTGATTGTACAAGCTTGTAAATGCTTATTCTTCTAACCTGCAACGCTTGAAACTAAATTGGTCCAATTTTCTCTCATTTTTTTGGTTCTATGACAATGATGGCCTCCATGTAGGGGACATTTATTTATGAGATATATTGACTATTGTTCGTGTATGTGTAAAATATCTAGATTCATTTATATGATACATTGTTCTTGCATTGATTTCCTTCACCAGTCTCATTGAATTTGGTCTTGTTGTAAATTTAAAAGCTATTACAAATCATTTTCTAATAATTTATTAAAGTTATGGAATAACTGAAATTATGATTAAATATGTTTCTGAAAACAAATGAGAAACACTGAACTCGTTTTTATGACAATATGAGTATTAATTTTAGGGTTAATTATATTATATATTATATATTCTAAAATTTGAGGGTTTTTTCAATTATTTCCTAACTTTTTATTTGTACCAAAAGGGTACTCTAATTTTTATTTTGTTTCAATTATATCTCATTGTCAAACAAATGTGAGATATGTTGTTTAAGTATTGACGTGGAATTGTTGATGTGCATATTGGCCTAAGGTTTTCAATTTTAATTTCGATGATAACAAACTCGAAATTAATATTTAAGTGAGAAATAATTTTATGTTCCAAGTCGAGTAGTATGCTAAGTCCACGCTCGGAATTGAATAAAAACTTAAAAGATATTGATCGATGTTTGGAAGACAGTGAAGATGTAGAGTCTAGATTTAGGGTTTTATATTTATTATATAATCTTATGTATTATGATGAGTTATAAATTCAAACCGATATTCGAAATTTGAAAAACTTAAAATTAGCCCTCAACATGAATTTTGATCGATCCCCACCCGATCTTCGGCCAATCGAAGTTCGACCGAAAGGATTTTCCACTAAGGTTAGCTAAGCTCGGCCTGCACATGACTATTTCACTTGTTGAATACTTGACGAAACAAACATGTTACAAAATATTGTTTAGTACAATCATATTACATCACTATACTGTACGCCCGGTATCGTGTATTTAATGAAACAAACGCATCCTATGAGTATTAATTTTAAAGGGTCCTCGATTCTATGAAGTTTATATTTCAAATAAATTATAGGATAAAATTTTTAGCTTGACAGTTTGAATTATAGCCTTTATCGTAGGTTGACCCAAAAATTGTTAGTCTCAGTTTAATTTCTTAATTTTTAATTTAACTTGAATTAATTTCCTAATTTCTTAATTTATGTTAATAAAATTGTATTTTGTAAAAGCAGAAAGGATGATCATGCAATTAAAATAAATTAGGAAAAGAATATATAATTTACCTTTCAAAATAATATAGTTTATCTTTCAAATTTTTTACATAGTCGATGAATTATTGTTGAGCAAAATGATAGATTTACCCTTTTGTCTATATTTGTTTGTTATTATTTCTAAATTCTGTTAAACTCCTATTGGACCTAGCAATTCGTATCGGGCCAAAGATATCGGGCTAAGCTGGCCCGATCTGAACAAAAAATCGTGTTTGGCCTAATAAAAGTTCGGGCATGAGACCCCTTGCCCGACACGACACGAAGAGTAAACGGGCCAGCCAGGCCCACTAGCACAATAAAAAATCAAAATTAGACTATCGGGCCCGAATCGAGCCATTGAAACTAAGCTATCAGGCCAATTCGAGCCCAATAGCTCGATATTTTCGATAATGAATAAAATTATTATCGGACTATTAGGTCGGGTTAGCCTACACTTTGTAGGTTCGGTCTGGCCCGATATTTTTTCGAGCCTTATTGAGCTGGCCCAATATTTGTTCATGCCTTATTGGGCCGATCTGATAACGACCTCGGCATGATAACGAGCGGTCCGAGCATAATTTTATCGTATCGGGCTATCAAACCGAGCCAAAATTGTCAAACCTAGATATGCAAATACTAGTTGCAAGTGTAATTGTAACTTCCATTTGCAACCAACCAAACACTTACAAATAGAAGTTGCAACTCTAGTTGTGGGCATCCAAACAATAAGCTACAAATTCTATTTGCGGACATTTATTTTTGCATGCAAATGATTTTTGCAGCATTTACACTTGCGGTCAACCAAACGCCCTTAGAGTGAATTCATAAGAAATAAGAATAGATGGAATTAAATAGATAATGAATAATATTACTTTGTTTGGTTGACATTGTAAATAGACCAATAATAGGATTACTTTGTTTGGTTATCATAAGAAATAGATAAGAAATAAAAAAAAAAGTTAAATGACCAAAATATCCTTCTTAATAAAATTGAATATATTTATTTATAGTAATATTTTATATTATAATTTATTGCAATCAATAATAATATAATAAAAATCTAAAAATTAATGTAAAATAACTTTTAAAAATTTATTTATTAAATAATTTAATTATAATAATTTTATATACTATAATTTATTATAATTAATAATAAATATAATAAATATATGTAATTAATGAAAAATAACTTAAAATTATTTATTGAATATATTTATTTAAAACAATATTTTATATTATATTTATTATAACTAATAATTAATATAATAAAACATTAAATTCATTTTTATAACAACTTAATAAAATATGGATTTATGTAAAATAATTTATTGATTTAAAATAATAAAAACTATTATTTATTTTATTTTCATAAAAAATAATTGAATCTTCCAATAATTATTAAAATATTATTTAATAATAAAATAATAATTATCTATTTAAGATATGTAATTATTAAAATTAATTTAACAATTTAATTTTTATATTCTTAGTAATATTATAAATATTAAAAGACAATATATAATTCTAAAAATATAATAAATTATATAACAATTTATTTTATTTAATAATAACATAATAAAAATATGGATCATAAAAAAATTGAATCTTCAAAAACAATTATTAAAATAATATCTAATAATAATTATCTATTTAAGATATGAATTTTTTAAAATTAATTTAACAATTCAATTTTTATATTCTTATGTAATATTATGAATATTGAAGGACAATATAAGAAAATATCATAAGGAATAGATAGAGAATACTATTCTTTGGGTTGAGGTAAGAATAATATTTCTTATTCACGGGGAATAGTATTCCTTATAACTCATCTATTTTTTTGTCAATAAATTGCAATCAAACAAGAGCATAAGTGAGGCATAAGAAATAGTATTACATTCCTCATCTATTTTATTTAACCAAACATTATCTTAAGGTTGATATTTATTCAATGGGAATAGTATTCCTTATCTATTCCTTATGACCCACCTATTTTTTGTCAATAAGTTACAACCAAACAAGAGAATGAGTGGGGCATAAGAAATAATATTTAATTCCTTATCTATTTCATCCAATCAAACGCTAATACGCTATCTTAAGGTTGGTATTTATGTTTTATTTATTTATTATATACTCCAAGATCTTTTATAATAAATTATTTATTAAACATAATATTATGTATTATTTTAATATTTTAATATTTTTAGTAAACATAATATTTTGTAATTTCTTAAACATTATTAAACATAATTTACTAAAGTACTTAATCAAGCAACATAATTTATATGGTTTTATATTTTAACTGTAAAATATTTATAGTATAGTATTATTAATATTTTTAATTTCATAATTATATTATTATAATTGTAAATTCATGTTATACATTAAACATATATATTTTGTTTTGAAAACTTTAATATTTAATATATTTATATACATTTTTATATTTTATATTTTATAATATCATATACATATGCTCTATATATACTTTACATACTATATCTATTTCTAAAATATAGTATATAATTTTTAACTTAATCTTATATATTATATTAATATAAGTTATATTTATAACATCATCAAATTGACTTAGATTGAGTAGGATTGATAATTTTATTTGCATTCACCGATAAAAAAAACACATTCACATTATATTCATTCCATATCCATACTATAAAAATGAATATGAAACAAATATAGATTCGAAAAGTTCATATCCACATGAATGCAAATAGACTACACTTGCGGTGAATTGTATATAATTATAGTAATATCTCAACAAATTATAGCATATATGCATATATAATATATATTATACATTTAGGTAATTCATGGATTTTTTTAGAGTGTTAAGTGATTGTTTCACCTATTGTTTATTTAAAAGTATTTTAATGATTTTTGTTATTTTTGTAAATATTTTATTAAATTATTTTATTTAAAATATGATACGGATGGATATATATATGCACATGTGAAACGCGGTTCAGATGCCAATAATGTAACATCATATTTGATCTCCTCACATATCTAGGGTAAGTATAAAAATATTGACTTCTTATGAACTTTAGCACAAAATGACCACATTTCTATTAGCCCTACAAGAATATCGACGTGGCTAAATGTTATTGGGCACGACTCATCTTTGCTATCTTTGCGTAGCTTCCTGTGTCCTATAGCCGTTGGGGATTTCCCAAATAATCACGTATTTTAATTTATCAAAAAAAGAAGCGCCGATGACTCGTTCTCTTCTTTGGAGGAGTGCACGCGCTTTACCTGGAATAGGGATTCCCATTTCGCCTCTTCTCCCGGTCGGTTTCTCCAGTTGTGGCGATCGCCAGGAGAGGAGCGCCTCCTGATAATAGTTCCCCTGAATGCGATCGGTGCTCGCTCCGAAGGGCCCTTTTTTTCTCTTGGTTTTGGCTGGTATCGTCGAGTTTCCGGGGCAATGACAATGGCGGGACCGCTGGTTGAGCGAGCCACGAGCAACATGCTGTTCGGCCCCGACTGGGCGATGAACAACGAAATATGCGAAATCCTCAATCGCGAACCGGGGTATGCAGCTCTGCATCGTTTTGCTTTTTACTCCCTTCCTCTATATTTGTTTCTCGGACTCGCGTCCATTTTATGATTTACTTTGAGGTGATTGTTTGACGAGGATGTGTTTCTATAATAATTGAATCCCCTTTGTTATATGCTGCTCCTGCAATTGCCATTGCTTTCTGGAAATTTAATCTTGCTTCTATTAACTAGTTTCTTTAGTAGGAAAAGAATGTTTTATTAGTTGTAATCAACCAAAATATTTTTTTATTGTTTCCTTGATGCATTCTTTTCCTCATAGGCATGCAGTATGAGAACTTTGATAAAAGTATTTTGTTTTGTATTTGGATTATAAATTGTTAATTTGGATGCATCTAATATTCCCAAAGCCCATTTATTTCAGTCTTGATAAACTAATAGACGCTTACTTCTATTGATGAGGATGACTGATCAATGCATGTCTTTGAGGATGAGTTGAGAAGATGAGGGTAGAAAATATAAAATTTGTGCTTTGCCTCTCTTCTTTCTTTTGCTAAAGAGATTTGGTGTTAATCAAAATTTTTAATTTTTTATATAGTTAATAGGTTAATTAAATTAATCAGATACAATATTGCATACCATAAGTTACGTAACATAGGTGATAGTTGGAACTAATTAAGCAAAATGATATATAAAATTTATTTATTTATATATTATAACATTTTTTTTCTAATGTCTTTATCGTGAAAATACTTACCCTTTCAACTCTTTTTAACATTAGCATTTAAAAAATAAAAAATAAATTAAATTAAAAAGGAAATATGGTTGCTAGAATATAATTGTGCTAGTTGATCATATATATTTCATGATAGGCATTTAATTAGCAGTTTCATACTTGATCATATTACTTAATGTAAAAGATTTTGTTTTGTTTTCTATTGATTACTCCACTTACATGCATCAACAGGACTTATCTAATATTAATTTATTTCTTTGTTTGCTTTGGCCATCAGGCAAGCTAAAGATGTTATTAAGGACCTCAGAAAACGTATTTGGAACAAGCACCCTAAGGTTCAGCTTCTTGCACTAACAGTAAGTATCAAATAGTTTGACTTATAGACTTATAGTTGTGTATTATAATTATTGGTTTTTCAAATTTTTTAAATGTGGTTATTGCATACACTTGTTAAATTTATTTGTTGCTTGTTGTAACTAGTGCTTTTTTAGAACATTAACATTTTCCAATACATTTTCCCGCTTCTGTTTTGTAGTTCGTTTATATGCAACTTTTGTTGCCTGTTGTTGAAAATCTTGTGCATTCCATTGTAAGCTGACCTATTTGGTCAAGGTTTAAGGATTTCTGTTTTGGGTTTCCTGGTTTGAACCATCTGGTCCATACCATTTCATTCTGATGTTGGCATTTGAGAAGGGAAGAATGATTCATTTTTGAATGCTCTGATTTATGATATCGTCTTCTTAGTGTTAAAACAGCCTGCTGGTAACAAGGAAATTGAGACATTGGGATTCCCTAACTTATACGCTTTTTTCTTGACCGTCTAGCTTTTAGAACAATTGAAGCTGAGCATATTTTAGGTTTGAGCTTAAGAGGAGCCACATTAAACCCAAACTAAGGTGATGGCAGCCTGCATGGCATTCAATTGGGTGCTAAACTTTAACTCTGCTCAGAGCTTGACTAAAACCAAAGAACCAAAATTACTCTTCATCATTCTTGAGCGAGTGTACTTCAGCTTGAACCCAAGCCTGGTCCTCTACTAGACCCAAATGCCATGTTTGTCTATGTTGGCTGACAATCGTTCGTATATGTTGCAGTTGTTGGAAACAATGATAAAAAATTGTGGGGACATAGTTCATATGCATGTTGCCGAGAAAGATATATTACATGAGATGGTCAAGATTGTAAAGAAGAAGGTTATAGTTCTCTAACATTTTATTATTTTTGTCATTCACTATTATGCTGAACTAAGTTATTAGTATTACTGTACAGCACTCTGAGTCTCATGTAAAGCAAAAGATATTGATGTTAATAGATGCATGGCAAGAAGCTTTTGGTGGACCACAAGCTAGATATCCTCAATACTATATAGCATACCAGGAGCTGTTGGTAAGCTCAAGAACTTAGTTTTTATTTTAACTAAGTGTGCTTTTGTTTTTTGATTTTTTCAGTTGGTGAAAGGTATATACCAACATGGCCAGTTAGATTCTTTGACAAATTCTTTAAGATTATTTTTTATTTCCTTCATCAGAGATATGGGGTTGTATTCCCTCCAAGACCCAAGAAATCTGGGCCTAAATTTACCCCAAAAACAGTGCCTCCGCGATCCCATCCTCCATCAACAGAGAATCCCGATGATCATAAGACACATGCTTATGAACTTTCTGTTATGAGGTGCTATTCCTAATTTATCATCAATTATTAATGTTTAAGATAGTGGCTATATTTTTATCGTCACTTTTCTTATTTTCATTATAACTTGGTGTTTTATATCTTGATTGATGGATAAGGTCCTTCTCTTTATTTCAGTTGTGATTAAATGCTACTTTCATTGACTTAGTGACTTACCAAACTGAAACCGAGGGGTAATCTTACCTCCTCTAACAACTTGAAAATTTTACTTACCAAATTACTTACAACATGAATATGACCTTATTTAGGGACTTTGGACCTAGCCCCTAACTGCTCATATATGTATGTTGAACCCATTTTCAATTGTTCATATATATATATGAACACATTGTCAAATGTCAAGTAAAGTTGAAATGGTTGAAATGATAGCAACAGAGGACTACAATAGCAATGGCAGTAGGACAATAGCTTTAAGGATAACACAGCCCCCCCTCTCATCCTAATGCAAACATAATCATACCTTACCTCCTTCAATAACAACTTGAAAATTTTCCTCACTAAGTTACTTACAACATGAGTATGACCTAAGTTAGGGACCAAAGTCCCTAACTACCCATATATGTATGTTAAGCCCATTTTCAACTACTTATATACACATTGTCACTTGAATAATTGAGTTGAACGTATGTATATTAATAGTTAGGGACTTTGATAACAAACTTGCTCTCAACATACTTAGGCGACCCCATACTTTTAATAACAAACTTGCTCTGGGATAAGAACATTCCTTAAGAGTTATAAGTAATTTCAACGCAAAGAAAATACTTAGGCCGCCCCATACTTGTAATAACAAACTTTGTCTCAAAATGTTGCTTTACTTGAATAAACCGGTCTTTTTCACCGGTAGTCAGTAGATAGTCATCAACATACACTGCTAAATCACAATGCTAGAAGTGGAGTTCTTCACAAAAATTGAGTGATTTGATTTGCTATCATGAATACCAATTTCTAGAGCCACTTGTTGAAATTTGTGAAGTCATGCTCGAGGGATTTGTTTTTGGCCATAAATTGTCTTCCCAAGCTTACACACGTGAGTGTCCCCTTGAGCAACATACCCCAGACTCCCAGAGGTTGCTTCATACAAACAGCTTTGGACAAGTCACCATATAAGAAAACATTACTTACATCCAGCTCAAATATCTATAAGCACTAAGATACTAAGAAAGTAAAATTAAACAAAATTAAGAAACACAAGGATAAATGGTTTATGTGTTCAACCCATGTTCTATTGTACACCAAGATATCATCAAAAAACACGAGGATAAATTTTCGTAGATAAGGAGCGAATACCTCATTCATGAGAGATTGGAATGTAGATGGTGCATTTGTAAGGCCGAATGACATTACAAGAAATTCAAAGTGCCCATGATGAGTTCAAAAAGCTATTTTCTCCACGTCATTAGGGTGCATCCGAACTTGATGATACCTGGACTGAAGGTTCAACTTAGTAAAATATTTTGCACTAGTAAGTTCCTCCAACAACTCATCGACAACAGGGATTGGAAACTTTCGAACTGAGAGCTCGATAATCAACACATAGATGCCGTGATCTATCTGCTTTTTGTATGAGCAAAACAGGAGATGAGGAGATTGTAGTATCTCAGAACATTGTTTCTCGATTTCGTCCTTCTGGGCATGAGGATATCGATATGGGCGTACCAACATTGGACTTGTGCCTAGTTCCAAATTGATGTGGTGGTCACAAGGTCGGGAAGGTGGCAGACCTGTAGGAGCTTTGAAAAGTGCTTAAAAGTCAAGTAATAACTTGTGGAGGTCCAACTCAGCTGTATCAACTGCTGAAACTAAATTTAGGGTATTAGGTGGACCAAGTCAAACACTTTTGAGACCAGTTAAGTCGATTGAAGTTCCCTGCTTGCTGCTTAAGAACATATGCATTTTTAGAGAAATCCCACATAATAGGACCCAAGGTTCGCAACCAATGGACACCCAAGACGACACCAAAGTCATTTAACGGAAGAATAAAGAGATCAGTAGTGAAGGAATAAGAGCCTAATTATAGTTGAACCCCCCACGATAAGTGCCTAGACTAGTGAGTTTTTCACCATTTGCCACCACCACCTTAAGGTTATCACCTCTTTGAAGCTCCATGTGCAATTGCCACTGATAGCATTGAGGGAAATTTTTGGGGTGAGGTGGTTTTTCTCCAAGATGGTTAATAATGTCCACTTCAGCTGTGTCATCTTCTTCAATTTCAATCCAGAAGATGCATCACAGTTGAAGCAGAGCCCCTTTAGTCGACGTTCTTCCATCTCAACCCGAGTCAATCTTTTAGAAAATTTAGGGGGTTGCTTAATGCTTATTCAGAGGTAGGGACTGTTTTTGTGGATATCCGGATATCAATGCAGATCTATTTGAGAAAAATACATGCTCATAACAGAGACTAAATATGTTGGATGATGTAATTCAACCTCAACCGCAATGGCTTCTTGTAAGCCACTGATGTAGAGTTGAATCTTTTGGTCTTGGGTTAAGGGGCCAGCTCGAGCTACTAAAAGTTCAAATTGGTTTTCATAGTCCTCAACAGACCTAACTTGCTTTAGTTTTGCTAATTCTCCGAGTTTGTTATTCCTTATGGGAGGGTCAAAACTGAGATGATATTGACGCTTGAATTCGTGCCAAGAAGTATTAGGAATGTTGATGAGGAATTGAAGGAACCAGAGTTGGGTAGGTCCATTGTAGGTCCTTCTAAATGGAATGAGGCCAATCTGACCATTTCATCTTCTGGAGTTTGTTGGTGTTTGAAAAAAAAGTTCTTGTCAACTCAGCCAAGCAAGAGGGTCCGCATGGCCATTAAAACGAGGAAAGTCAAGCTTAGTATACTTAGGGATAGTACGACCCCCTATTGAATGTTCACTACTGAGTCCCCCGCAAGTCCTTTTCCTTTTCGAGATTTGTTGTTAGTGGCATCATCAGCAGAAGAAGACTCCAATTTAGATGCAGCCAAGTCACGAGTAAGATCATCTAAGGTAGCGCTTGGTTGGATGGAATGGATGGGGAATAGAATACTATTCCTTATCCTCGACTTATCCCCTTGTTTGGTTGTAACTTGTTGACAAGGAATAGGTGGGCCATAAGAAATAAATAAGGAATACTATTCCCCATGCATGGGGAGTACTATTCCTTACCTCAACTCAAGGAATGCTATTCCCCATGATATTTTCTAACATTGTCCTTAAATATTTATAATATTACATAAGAATATAAATATTAAATTATCAAATTAATTTTAATAATTGCATATATTAAATAGATAATTATTATTTTATTTTTAAATACTATTTTAAATGTTATTTTATGTAGATTCATTTACTTTTATGAAAATAAAATAAATAATATTTTTTATTTTAAATTAATAAGTTATTTTACATTAGTGCATATTTTTATTATGTTGTTATTAATTAGAATAATTATAATACAACTTATTATACTTTTGGAAGGGTATTTTAGTCAATTTTCTTTCAATTCCTTGTCCATTGTTTATGTCAACCAAACAAGGTATTACTATTCTTTATCCATTCCATTCCTTATCTATTCCTATTCCTTGTCTATTTCTATTCCTTATGATTTCATTCCATGCAACCAAACGCTACCAAAGTGTGCTGTAATTGTATCTTGATGTGCATGGTTGGCTGTGAACAACTCGAATAATCTAGCAAGTTGTCGTTGGATTCCATCACCCATAATGCTTGATTCTAATACCAAAATGTTATGGTCCCAAGAGTAAGAGCGAGTTATGGGTATGTGAAATGATGGATTGAGAAAAATGCATGTAGACGCACGAAGTGGTTCAGTTGAAATAGAAGCAGATTTCTTTTTCTGAGTACTCAAAGACTTGGGAATTTTCCTCTTTCATTCTCATTCAACATCAACAAATAAATAGGTCTGTGGAGAAGTAACTTTCCTTTACTATTCAGGAAACAAGAACATGGACTTACTTTGTCCACTATTCTTAACCTTACGCATAACTATCTACTATTTAGGAAACAGAACATGCACTTTGCCCACTATTCCTAACATTAAGCATAACTTCCCAGAAAATTGAGCCACTACTACCACATTCAGTCATAATCTCAAATAGCAAAAATAACTAACAACAAAGTCAATAAAAATAAAGACAACAAATTATCTATTTAACATTTCTGTGCTTCTGATACCATCATCAATGCACCAAATCAAGATGCACGCTACAAGTTTCAATACCAGCGCAGAAAATGGCAAATTAATGCTACTCGGTAAACACCATGAGGAAGACAAAAACCTATTTGCATTTTGTATTTGACTACTTCATGGATGGTTCAGTCACCTTTAGAGTTAGAATGCAAATTGGTTTTGTCTTCCTCATGGTGTTTACCGAGTAGCATTAATTTGCCACTTTCTGCGCTGGTATTGAAACTTGTAGCATGCATCCTGATTTGGTGCATTGATGATGGTATTAGCTTCTTTGCCCCATGTGTATTTCTTTTATATACTAAGGTCATCGGAGGCTTAGTAACATGCCCACATGTGCATGAATCAATTTCAAGATTGCCTAACCTATGTTTTTCTTTTTTATCACTACCCACATGTGGTAACCACAGTTAGCACGTTCCCTGTTTGTGAACATGCTAAATTTCAAGGTACATGAGTGTTTTTTTAACAATCTGCTTACTAATCACATTTATCCTCATTTTACTGACATATTTCTTTCTATATCAGTTTAGTTTTTTTGCTTTAGAACATAGGGTGGAAATGACAACAACAAATACAACATGCTAAATATGTTTACCATTGATGGTAACTGATAAAATAAATCACATCCAAGCAAACATGGATTATTGTTTCTCATCAAGGATGAAAGGGAAACAATTACCATAAGTTTTGTGATGCGTGATAGGGGAGGATTGTGTCATGGGTTATTGCATCTTTCTCTCCTTAATTATTTGAGAGCTATTTTTTAAAAATATTTTAGTTATTTTGTTGAGTTTAGATAGTAGAAATATTTTCATAGTCGAAATAAAGGTCTACATGATGGCCTCAGATCTAATGAGAAGGTATTTTGGAAGGATAAATTTATCCCCTTTCCTAATTTCCTCTTCTCTCTTGGTACTACATCAACTAGACCGTGTTTGGTTCCCTGCTTTATTTTTCTTATATTACTTGCTAATTCTCATATGGTTATTGTAGATGACATTCTATTCTGAGATGTAGGTAATCAAATTATAATACTTGGTTGTCTATACTCTATACTATAATGGATTAGTTTGACTTGCACATTTTCATTGTTGTTTTAATGGTAATATACTTTATGACTGAAACTCTAAAAATTGATTTCCCAGCCTCAATGAAATTCAGAATGCTCGCGGTATCATGGATGTTCTTGCAGAGATGTTGAATGCCTTGGATCCTGGAAACAAAGAGGTATAATAAGCTTCAAAATTTTGCCTTTATAGTGCTTGTTACCATGCAGTTGTTGGACACCACTGTTTGGTTAAAATTGGCTGTGAACTTTCAGTCTTGAAAATTTTAAATGCATATATTTTACTGAAGTATGACATCCAGGCTTAATGGATCAAAATATCTTGGATGATAAAGCTTGTGTCCTTAAGTTGCCGTTCTCTTCCTGAGCTTCTTGGAAAATCAATATATACCATTATCATGTTACTTATCTAACAACTGCTCAATTATGCAGGGTGTCAAACAAGATGTAATTGTAGATCTTGCAGGTCAATGTCGTACTTATAGACAAAGAGTGGTACATCTTGTCAACACAACTTCGTAAGTCTTCTCATATATTCCAAGTGTTTTGTTTTGTCATTTCTTGAATTTTGAAAATGTGATATCAGATATGTGAAGTTTGGGCTAAATTATTTCTCTATTATATGCAAAATCATGATCTATAACCTTTTTTTTCTTTGAACAGCCTTATCCAAAACAGATAAATGCTTACTTTACTACATTCAGTTCACTTGAACTCGAATACTTTTTAGATACCAGTCCAGAATTCTTCCTGTGGAGCATCAATATACCTAGCTTTATATGGATCTACTTTCTTGTAATATATGTTCTGATACAAATACGTGGTCAAATTAAAATCCAACCCCACCAGTCTAACTGCTGTTTTTTTTAAATTTGTCAGCCAGTAGTGCCTTTCTTTTTTGTTCAGCTTCTCTATGGTTCTGCGTCATAGTTGATATTGCTAGTAGTACCTATGCCCTTCCTTCATATACAGCATAATGTATTTTGGGCATTTTCTACTTGAATTTTCTCATTAATTCCCAAGATTTCTATCTTTTTATCCTTTGGTGTTTTGAACAGAGATGAGGAGCTGCTTAGCCAAGGACTTGCTTTGAATGATGATTTGCAAAAAGTACTAGAAAAGCATGATGCTATTGCTTCAGGAACTGCTGTCCAAGTGGAGAAAAGAAAATCTCTTCAGGCACTTGTTGAAATGGATGAAAGGTAGTTGACTTTCTCTCAAATAATTTTCCTTTGACAAACTATGCATGATAATTCCTACATCAGAGGCATGTTCTTCCAAAGTAGTGTGTTAAAAATATAAAAGTATGAATTGGACATTTTTCCTAATAGCTTAAGCTTTTTCCTAATAGCCTTGTTGAGAAGTGTATTGCGAAGTTTAAATCTTCTATTCTTTCAGTTTTAGTCAAATTAACTAGCTCAATATGTTTTGCTGTATGAGTAAATATTTGGAGAACATCATGAATAGCTTGCCGTTTTGTTTCTTTTCTAGTTATTTGCATGATTTTGACTCTCTTGCATTGTCTGTGGATTATTACAAGCACAAGTGACCAGCCTCCTCTACAGCAACTATTGCTGACTGCATCTCCATCTGGTTCAGAAACCTCTTCAGCAATTGTTGATCCTTTTATGGACTTTCTTAGCGGCGAGGACTTAAATAAAATTTCAACGGAGAATCCACTAGCTCTTGTTCCTGCTGGCGAGCCAGTCACTAATTCTTCTCCTGGAAACATCCTAGCACTTGCAGACATGTTTTCTCCTAATACCCCTAATGCAAACTCTTCTGAGAATTCTGCGTCCTCCTCACAACAAATGTATCTTGCTGGATCTAATCTTCAACTGGTCCCAAGCTCAAGGGCACCTCAATTTGAGCAGACAAGTCATGAGACAAATGTTGCTTGGAGTGGTAAACTTGATGCAGCATATAATTCACAACATCAGGCTCTAGGTCATGGTAAGTCCAGTATATTTTTCCCTTTTTAGAATATCTTTCTCTTTGGGATTCTATTAACATTGTTATTATTAGATCTTTTCAAGCCTCAATTTTTTAGACATTGACTGATCATGAATAGGACAAGATAGTTAGAAGTAAATACATTTATCTACTATGCAATTGGTGTGTACCTCTCCCATCCAAAAGACAATAATATAAGACTCATGCTTTAGGGTTTAAAATTATGCCGAAGAAGTATACAAGAAGCTAGTGTATTGTAAATAACAATGTAGACATGTGATATGATGAGCCCTAGAAGCATATATCATTCATTAATGTGAGGCCTATAAATAGGCATTGAATACAAGATGTGCTTTACATGAGGAACACCCCAGTTATCCTATACCCCCAATATATATACAATTAACAAATATTAACACTAATAATACTAACACTCCCCCTCAAGTTGGAGCATATATGTCAATCATGCCCAATTTGTCACATAGCAATTTGAACCGAGTTGAGTTGAGAGCCTTGGTGAAAATATTTGCGATTTGGTCTTGAGAGGAGATGTGAGGTGTGATGATCTTCTTTGAAAGAACGACTTCCCAAATGAAATGAGAATCAACTTCAATATGCTTTGTCCTTTCGTGGAAGATAGCATTGTTGGCAATGTGAATAGCTAACTGGTTGTCACAATACATGATCATAGACTTATCAAAAGAGACCCCAGTTCTCCCAGAAGGCTTTTTATCCACATGAGTTCCCATGTGGTGTGAGCCATAGCCCTATACTTAGCTTCGGCACTTGAGCGGACCACCACGTTCTGCTTCTTACTCCTTTAGGTGACCAAATTTCCTCCTACATAAGTGCAGTACCCTGAGGTGGATCTTCTACCCTTCTACTTTTATATGTCCATTTTTCCTCAACCACACGCCTTTCCCGGGGGAACTGTTGACATAGTGTAGGATTTTTAGTAGAGCATTCCATTGAGAATATTTTGGTTGATGCATGAACTAACTGCATAGAAGATGTCACATCGAGTGACAATCAGATAAATTAGTTGTTCAACCAACTTATGGACCCTCACAAGGTCATTGAAGTCTCTATCACCTTTAGGCTCAGAGGTGACACATGCATCAAAAATTATACTCTGGTTTGCATCCTAGCATGCCGACCTCACTCAACAGATCCATAGCATACTTCCTCTTCAAGAGAACCACCCTTGTTTCATTATAGGCAAACTCTATACCGAGGAAGTACCTTGGACGACCCAAATCGTCATGAAGTGATTCTTTAGTTGGGCTTTAACTTCCTCAATTCCATCACGATCATTGCCGGTGAGGAAGATATCATCCACATAGACTGCAAGTATCACACTTCCGGCCGATGTTTTTTTCGTGAACATCGAGTGATAAGACTTGCATTCTTCGAGATCAATAGAAGATGCAATTTTGCTTAGTTTTTCAAACCATGCCCAAATACTTTATTTGAGACCATATATTGCTTTCTTTAAGTGACACATTAGATTCTCCCCTTGAGCAACATATCTAGGTGGTTGCTCTATAAACATAGTCTGAAATATCTACCTAGAAGCATATTGATGTTTAATAAATGTTTCACACTGAAATAAAACCTAGGGCTCTGATACCATGATGAGCCCTAGAAGCATATATCATTAATTGATGTGAGGTCTATAAATAGGCATTTAATACAAGATGTGTTGTACATGAGGAACACTCCAGTTATCTTATACCCCCAATATATATACAGTTAACAAATATTAACACTAATAATACTAACATGATAAAATATCATTCTACTTGTAAATTAAAGTTAACTTTTGATTGTATTCTATTAAAAAAAGTGTAGTACAAAAATTTTCTTTTTTGCATTTGTTCTATGGACAAATCTTGCCATGATTTCATTTTTGATGTTTTGGGACATTTTGCCAATAGATGTCTTATAAAAAAACTTGTCAAGTTGTTTATCAACTATATCATGTGCTATCAAATTTGTGAATTGAGAAGAAGATCATTATATTGCCATAGATGAGAAAGGATATATAAAGGAGAGTACAATACAAGACCTAGCATAGGTGTATTACACAATCACTCAAGATAACTCTAAGACTCCCCTTAAGCTCGAGCATATATATCAATCATGCACAGCTTGTCACATAGGTAGCTGAATAGAGTAGGTCCAAGCGCCTTAGTAAAGACATCCGCACTTTGTTCTTCAGATGGGGTGTGAGGAATGACAATATTCTTAGAGAGCTCAATGTCAGTTAAGTAAAGACATCAATCTCAATGTGTTTTCTTCTCTTGTAAAAGACAACATTGCTTGCAATATAGAGGACTGATTGATTATTCACAATACAGATTCAATATAAATAAACCCAAACTCCTCCAATAGGGTTTTAATCTACATTATTTCACAGGAAGTGTGTATGTTCCATGACTCTATATTCTACTTCAGTGTTAGAGCAAGCCACAACACGTCACAATACCCTGCTTTTTACTTTTCCAAGTCACAAGGTTTCCTCCCTAACTGCAATGTCCTGAAGTGGACCTTCTATCACTAATGGAGCCAGCATAATTAGCGTCATAATAGCCTTCAATATATAGATAACCATTCTTCTTGTACCACTAACCCTCGCCTGGAGATTTCTTGATGTAGTGAAGAATCCTAATGACCATATTCCAATAGCAAACTTTGGATCCCTGCATGAATTGACTGACCAAACCCACAACAAAATATGTCTATTCAGGTAACAGGTAACAGTGAGATGAGTTCGCGAACAAGTCTGCGATATCTTGCATAGTCATCAAAGTTTCTACCTCCATCAGATTTAAGAGACATCTAAGGTTCAATTGGGGTTTCAGCAGGTTTACACCCCAATAGTCCTACTTGAGTGAGTAGTTTAATAGCACACTTCCTTTGAGATAAGGCTACATATTTAGCACTGTAAGAAATATCTATTTAAAAAAAGTACCTAAACTCAAGTCTTTAGTCACAAAATGATTCTTCAATATAAGCCTTCACCTCAGAGATGCTAGCTTTATCACTCCTAGAGATATCATCAACATACATAGTAAGGATAACAACACAGCAGAGTAATATTGTACAAACATAGTGATCGGACCTTATTGCACTTATGTCCAAGCTCTAGCACTTTGTTTGAGACCATATATATAGCTTTCCTTAGTTTACACACTTGATTCTCCCCCTAAGCAACATACCTAGGAGGTTGCTCCATGTAAACAGTCTTTGAAAAATCACTATAAATGAAGGCATATTTGACATCCATTTGATGCATTTGTCACCCCATAGTCATAGCTATAGAAATAAGAATCCTTACATAATGCATCCCAGCCATAAGATAAACGATCTCAAAATAGTCAACCTCATACTCTTGAGTAAATCCCTTTGCAACTAAGGGGCCTTGTATTAATCAACGGTGCCATCCGTAAGATATTTAAAAATGAAAACTCATTTGCAACCAACTAACTGAACACTTGAAGGAAGAGAAACAAGGCCCCATGTATGTCGAGTAATAAGGACTGACATTTTGTCATCCTTAGATTGTAATACCCTGGTTTAGTCCCACATCAGGAGTATATTGGATATTGTGTTGGTCATATGGTTTGATGAGGGTGCTACAATCAATTTCAGCCTAAGCATTACAGTTAGCTCAATGGTTTGAGCATATAAAGTTGATGAGCTAGTTATCCCATCGAGCGGATCGTAACAATAACATCACCCTAAATGGTGAGGAGCATGCATATGAAGCATCATAGTATGAGCAACATCAAACAGATGTTAGTTTTTATGCTCGACAACTCCTTTCTTTGCAAAGTATATAGGCATGATGATTCATGAATGATCCCATGAGAAGAAAAGAAAGTAACATATTTAGATTGCAAGTATTCTCGAGCATTATCAGTTCGCAAAATTTTAATGAAAGTTTCATTGAGTTTTTATTTCAAAATAAAAGTTTTGCAATGCATAAAGGATTTCATACCTACACTTCAATAGTTAAACCCATATTATGCAAGTATGGTCATCAATAAAGGTAACAAAACATTTGTATCCCAAACGACTAACAAGAGAACTCGATCCCCAAACATCTGAATGAACAAGAGCAAACAAAGACTCATTATCATGATTGTGGGAGCTACAAGAGAAAGACACACTATGACATTTATCAAGTTCAAAAGCTTTTAGAAAGGAACACAAGACAGAGATTTTGGAAAGAACTTCAATTTATCGATCGACGGATTATTAAGACGACAATGCCACTAATAAGATGCGGAGGCGGTGGTAGAGTGATGATCAACAACAAGAACATTAGGAAGCAAGTAAATTGCTACAAATTCAGTTCCCTTACTAATAGTCTTCCTCATCTTTAAATCTTGAATGACATAGTAAGGAATAAAAAGTTACACAACAATTTAGATTTTTGGTAATTTAGTTGATAGAAAGAAGATTAATAGAAAACTTAAGGAAATAGATTGCATCAAGATCAAAAGCATTAGGGTTTGTAACAATCCCTAACCCTTGAACAAGAGATGAGGACCCATCAAGTAAAAAAGATATGTGGTAGTTTCGATGAAGAATGAAAGGTGGAGGAGCCTTATATGATTAGAGGCTCCACGGTCAAGAATCCAAGACATACCATTATAGATAGAATCTGGCAACCCTATGAGTGGAGGATATGGTAGTAGTAGGGGCAGTAGAAGAGGGGCTCATATGAAGAAGTCATATGAAGAAGCCGCTTATAGTCTGCTTTAGAAACCACCACAAAGTTTGTCCTAGAGTCACACAAGGATTCAAAGCCGCCATGAGTGAAAAGTGAGGAAGTAGCTGTTTGAGCTTGAGCTTGAGACAGTCGACTAAACTTACAATGTTCAAAAGGATGACTAGACCAACCACAATGAGAAAAAGGCGGGAAGAAATTATTCCCACGCCCACGCCCACGCCCATGACCACTAGACCTATGACTACTACAACCTCTATCAATAGCAGTAAAGGCAAACTGCTTAGGGATAAATGTGGGAGTAGCAGGATAGAGTTCATGGGAGTAGCAGGAGAGAGTTCACTTGCTGAGATCAAGAATAGTGTTATCTTCCATGAGTTGAGACTTCACAAATTGAAGAGAAACTAGTAGAGCAAACAAGAACCCATGGTTTAAAATCTCGGTACCGGTACCGATTTCGATCGTCGGCCGGTACCGGTACTAGTACCGTACCGTACCGTCGTATGGGTACATATCTTGGGCTTCGGGACATACACGACTAAGGTCAACACCGTAGGTCTCTAATGCCCATATTTGGAAATTTTCCCATGGCATAATGCCTCGGTATCCATTATATCACATTGACATTAGCGTTTCTTTGTTGGGATTCCAAGAACTAGACCCTGTATCATCAGTTGAGTAGGTATTGGATACAGAGTAGGTGGATTCAGAAACCTCTTGCAAACTACTCATCATATCGTGATGGTAATCTTGCAAAGCTGTCGGTCCACCTCCTCGACGCGGGCCTCTCTTCTTGTACACCTGAGTTGTTTGTCTGGTTCTAGCACCATGGTCATCATCTTGGGTGGCGTGATCGAAGTATTGCTCATTTGTCCATAGATCATCATGTGGTAGTGTTGATGGCACGACGGTGTCTTCTCCACCAGCTCCATCATCACCATCATCTCCTCCGTCTTCTGTGCTGCTACTGCTATGAACGGAGGGCTCGTCTTCTTCGTCCTCTTCCGCTTCTGCAATCGCATCCAAAGGATCAATTGGTCGTTTACCTTTGGCTTTGCCTTTTGCCTTTGAAGGTGTTGCCTTCTTTTTCCCTTTGATTGGGAAGATGGAGAGTCCGATTCCGATCGGCGTCTTGCTTGCCGAATTCGTTGAGAGTCCAAGGGAGTAATGGTCATGTCTTCTGGTTGGCTCTCAGACCCAAGTGCATCAGATATAATTGGTGAAGGTCGGTCGCCTGGTTCATCAAGAAGAGGTTGGTCGCTCTCCATTGCACTCCACCAATCAATTATCGGGTCCGCATCGCCTTGAACGAACTCGACATCGAATGGATCTACATGTTGAATATCTTCGTTTTCTAATGTCCGCATTCGAAGCCGCATGTTATAATGAACGTATACTAGCTTCTCTAATCGGGCATATGAAAGCCGGTTGCACGGCTTGGTATAAATCAATGCGAAGGTCGACCAATTTCTCTCGCATCCACTTGATGATGTGGTTTGCGAGAGGATACGTGTTGCAATCTTCCGAAGAGTTGGAGCTTCGGTTCCAAATTGCAACCACCATTCAACTGCAATAGATTTAAAATTGATATTAGTAACGAGATTACCAATTCTATCATTAATAAATAAATTGAAAAAAAATTATATCTACCTGGATCCATAGAATCTCGGCACGATATTGCAAATGGATCTCCGAAATTGCCACTTGAATCTCGGAAAAATCTTGATTCATTCAGAGCTTGTGCTGCTTCTCTGGTTGATGCCGATATTCGTTGTATGACCTTGCGAAACGGATATA
This sequence comes from Canna indica, assembly GCA_034359265.1. Classification (NCBI taxonomy): domain Eukaryota; kingdom Viridiplantae; phylum Streptophyta; class Magnoliopsida; order Zingiberales; family Cannaceae; genus Canna; species Canna indica. Next base: position 24,178,257 of record CP136892.1, read on the forward strand.
ACAAACTATCCATCGTTCCAAGATCATATCGATACTGGTATGCGGGATTTAAATAATACGCTACAAAAAATTATAAATTTAATAAGTAATTTAGCATAATGAATTAAAATTAAATAAATTTCAGAAAATTAAATAAAAAATTACCCGCGATGTGTATGTCACGACCCATTTGATCCTCCCACCTCTGGGAGATAATGTCGATGAAGGGTTTATACTTGGTTGGAGAAATCATAACCCTCTTGATTTCTTCTTGTGCTTGGTGGATGTAGTGGCAGAGATGATCCATTTGAGGTGTCTTTTCCATATCCACCTATCGTAGAACCTTGTACAATGGTTCTACGGCGACGACTATCTCCGCAACGCAATCCCAGAAGCGCGTGTTGAGGATGTACTTCTCGGTTTGCTTTCCATCAGTAGTTCTGACATATCTTGATGTAGACCATTCCTCACTTGTAAACATTGATCGAAGGCCCGCCTTACCTTGTTGGAGCGACCTTAATGCGATGAAGTTGGTTGCAAAACGAGTCGCTCCTGGTCGAAGAATTTCACCTAAAATATGGAATTATTATTAGTAATTATCACCTAAACTAATTAATAAATAAATACTATAAATTATTTTTAAAAAATACCTTCTGTAAATTTTCTCATAAGGGCGTGTACCCATGTGTGGTTGTATATGAAGCGCGTAATTTGTTGCGCATTCTTTACCGTCGTCTTCACCATCGGTATAGCACCGATATCTTTCATCATTAAGTCTACACAATGGGCTGCACATGAAGTCCAATATATGTGAGAATAATCCAGTTCAATTATCTCACCTGCCCTTTTGAAATTGGCTCCGTTGTTGGTTATAATTTGAACAAAGTTCTGGGGTCTATTCTTCTCGATCACCTCCTTCATCAGCTTCGAGATGTAGACAGCGCTATGGACTTCATTGGACGCGTTCACCGACTTATGATTGATAACCTCCTGTTGCAATAGATGAGGAAGTTGATGATGCTCATTCGGGTTGGCCCGGTCCAACTATCGCACATCAAACTGCATCCGTAATCCCCCCATTGCTGCTTGATTCCGTCGATCCATTGATTTATTTCATTGACCTCTTCTTCAAGGAAAGGTCCTGAAATTTCATACGGAGTTGGAGGGGTAATACCTGGGCCTACCTTTTGGATGGTAGACACCATAGTTCGGTAGTATGGGTTGTTGGCTGCATTTGCGGGAATCTGGCTGAAGTGGAATCATTTGGAGATGGCTTTCCCCAACTCCCACTTCTTCGTCTTGCTCCAAGCATCGTCTATGCGCGGTTGCTTTGCTGATGAAGGAGGAAATGCCCTGGGATCAAGATCAGAAACATCAACATTAGTTTTTCTACCACTTGCTCCAAGGTTTGTGAAGAATCCACGAAGGCCTCCTCTACTGCCTCCTCTGCTCTGAGTTTGAGGTGCTCTCATGCTAGAACTCCGACCAATATAAGGACCGGAGGGAATTGGACCGCTTCGGTCCATTGCTCCGGCAGCCGAAGTTGAGACGACGCTGCTTATGCCACCGCTGCCACTGTCGCCGCCATATTCGAATTGAGATCCGAGATAATACATTCGTTCTCGTTCGAATTCAGCATGCTCCAATGAAGCTCGGATGTCGGCTTAAAGTTCCGCCTCCTCGTCGTAATGGCCACCTCGAGCCTCATAATGGCCACCGCTGACATCTTGGGTAGCTCGTCGGTCGAACTCGGCTTGTTGAGCTGCAGTCTTAAGACGTTGCTCCTTCTTGTTGTTGAGTTGCGCTTTGAACATCTTCCGAACTTCGGCCGGTACTTTGGCGCAATTGACGACGTCGGGATATCCTCCAACCAAGTGTTGCTTCAATCGAGTGATGCCTCCACCATGTGAAATCATATCACAGTGGAGGCATTGCCAGTGATGAGCCTTCTCCAACCGACGAGCGTGCTGCCATGCGGGGTCGGCTTGAGATTTCGACGCCATTTCGACAGAATTTCAACGTAGAACTTAATAAAAAAAGATGTGTGAGAGAGATTGAGAGAGATTGATGGATAGAGGGGTAAGTGATAGTGAAAGGAGTGTTTTAGGGGCTTTATATAGCCCCCAAAACACCCCAAACCCGGCCCCAAACGGCTAGAGAGCCGTTTGGGGTCACTGTTTATCATACCGGGCGGTATTTGATATATACCGCCCGATATCGGGCGGTACGAGCCGACAAATGTGGCCGACAGCCCGGATATATGGCGAAATACTGCCATATAGCGCCCGGTAATACCATATATACCTAGTATTTTCAAATACCGAATATATCGAATACCGCTAGCCCAAAAAACCGGTAAATACCGGGCTTACCTTACCGTTTCGGCTGATTTTTTAAACCATGCAAGAACCTAACCGGTAAAAATTCCTCCTGTTTACTTATTCAGGGGAGAGAGTGGTGCCTTGAGAAGCACTCTTGAGAGGAAGATGCTTGGCCCCTCTTCATTCTCTACAAGGTCTCAGCCCACATGGAAGCGAGGCAGAGATGGAAAAGATCAAACATGGGAATAAGAAGCAAGCTCGCCTTCCTTTTAGTTCATTTTGATAGAGGGTGATGCCTTTTTCGAATAGAAACATCGGTGGTGAAACGATGATACTCAATTAGATATTATGCTTTTCCCTTCAAAGTGGCACAGAAATCCTAGACAGATCCACCTTCTTCAAATTTTAGATTAAATATCTCATAGTACAAGGAATAAATTCTAGAGATGTTTTTATCTTGAAAATATGTCTTCTTTAGGGCATTCCACATGCTCTTGGCGGTTGAGTGAAAGACAATAGTTAAGACAATATGAGGTTTAAAGAATATCCTAAGAGGAAGAGGTTTAAAGAAACCCTAAAAATCTTGTCATTCTTGAGAGGCAGCGACTGCCTCTTGTGAGGATGTTGTCCTCTTTTGGATAGGAGGCAGCTGCAAGCCCCTCTAGAGCAGGTACCTGGGGCCAGCCGCTGCTGTCCCTTCTAGGACTGGAGGCAACTGCAGCCCCCTCTAGGGCAGGGGACGGTGGCTGCTGCCCCCTAGGTCTGGAGGCAGCTGCCCCAGATGCAACTAATTTTGGCAGCAACCCTAGTTGGCGGCAGTAGTGGCTGTTGTTGGGGCGGCGACCAGCGGGAGGAGGGAAGATGGTAGGAAAAAGGGATTAGGGGGTTCTAATCATATCCTTGCTCTGATACCATGTGAGAAGATTGAAAAGAAGATCATTGTATTGCCATGGATGAGAAAGATATACAAAGGAGAGTACAATACAAGACCATACAACTTAGGTAAGCCTACTTTAACGTAGGTGTATTACATAATCACTTAAGATAACTCTATCTAACAAACTTCCGTCAGAATAGTTCTTCAAACAATTCTCAACCTTCTTGTCTATTACAATTCCTAATCTTGATCAATTATAGCTAACTCAACATCACCAAAAAAACTTGAGCATCCGTAAGACCTGGTACTTCTTCATTCAATTAAAGCATGTCAACCATTTTCTACTAAATTATACCCTCGTCTTCGAAAACAGCAGTGTCTGCATTTGTATTAGAAAATTTCAATCAGATGATTAACACATTTTCTTGTTATTCCTTTATTGATTATGAGAGCTGCAATTGTACTCTTGATATCCATTAATCTATGAGTACCCATATTGTGTGGTCAGGAAGTAAATCCTTTCTCTTAATAATTTTATTTTTAGCCTCTATACATCACCATAAAGTGATAACAAAAACTACCTATATCACCGTTAAACTCACTCCAAAGACAAACCCATTCAACAATAGGATTGTAGTTGGTGCTTGGTAGCATCAGGTTTCACAAGGACAAGCCAACCTAATAGGCTAAAAGCATTTAACTGAATCACAATAGGAGTGTAATGGTTATATTGTTAGCACCATATCTACCACCTCTGAATCAATTTCAGTCCCTCTTTAATGCTGACAATCTCTGCTAGGAAGGACTCAGTACATCAAGCTAAATTTCTCTGGGGTCCACCATAGTTGTTGCAATTGCCTTCCATATGTATACATCATTTTTGGAATTATTTGGCTTTTTCAATTTATGTTCTCATGTTCTTGTAACCTTTGTATCCTCTTAATACATGTCTTTTTTGCAAAAAACCATTTTCTTGCCACTTGAGTTTATGTTTATACTTCACCTGCTTCATTCTGGGCTATCAAAAACTGACCCTTCAAATGTTTGGAAGGGGTTCTTAAACTTCTTAATTATAACCAACCTTAAATAGTTGGAATACAATGTGAAGAGAATTATATCTTTAGTTTTGCTTCAGAATCATTTCACAATGCGGAATCTAATTTTACTGGTGTTGCAGGTGCAGATGATCAAGATGGAGCTCTTCCCCCACCACCGTGGGAACTGCAATCTACACATATCGAAGTGCCTGGTTATCAACCTCAACCCGCCCACCTCGAGGGCATGCCACTGGAACCCTTTCCCGTCGACCGCCCTGGAGGCATGCCATACCAACTCATGTATGGAAACCAGCTCGGAGGAATGCAAGCACAGTATAAATTAGCAACACAGCACCCAGGGCTGCAACCTCAACTTGTGCAGAGCAATCAATTTTTAGGCACTTATCCTCCGATGCAGAACACCCAAATGACAGCCATGTATCAGCAACAAATGCGCCGAGGGGATATGGGCAGCACCGGTCAACAGTATGGCCAGATGACAGGCTATGGATATGGGCAGCAGCAGTATGAGCTCTCACAGAGAATGTATGGGCTTTCTGTGCAAGATAATGGCATGAATGGGAGCATGAGTACTTCTTATCAGCATCAGATGCCCACATCCTCGCCTTACTTGCAGCAATCAAATAAGCCTTTGAAGCCGGAGGATAAGCTTTTTGGTGATCTTGTTAATTTGGCCAAAACAAAACAAAGTAAACCTGCTGTTGCTAAGGTGGAGAGCTTGTAAAAACAATTTTTTAAAAATGAAAAATCAGCGGGGGGTCAATTTTTTCTTCACATGTTTCATTGTCCTGATTCAATTGTTCTTTTGTCAATATATCATTCTATTGTAAAGAAATGGATGTATTCAGAGCCAAATCGCAGTGCAGAGCACAAAATGTTAAAGTTATTTTGGTGATAGTTAATTTTATTCATGCTAGATTTAATCATCTAGAGTAGTTGACTTGAGTTGTGAAGCATATTTAGTACCCTGTGTTGGTTTGACATAAGACCACTGCGTTCAACCAGTTCCTGGCAGGAATGCAACGGTTCAAGTTAAGTGTGAGTCAATAAGAAAAAAGGAAAGGTTTGTGCATATTTGGTTGTGCTAAAATTTTAATCCTCAATTACTAAATTGCTAATATCTCTTAGATGGAAATTCTATTTTAGGTGATTATTTTTTGTTAGAAAGAAGATAATTTTTTTTTAGAAATTCATCTCATGTTCCTAACGTAATTCCAGTGTTTCAAGAGTTAAAACAACCTTACAAACTGTGGCAAGATTTAAATATTGAAGTTTTCCTAAATTGGTTTATTTGAGTAGTCGTTTTCAGAGTCATTTTCTACTAAGGCCTATGCAAATTGACATAGGGCTGTTTAAGGTTCTACAAAACAAGTTCTCAAATTCCTTGTGATGGGATACAACTTCTCAAGTTCCTTGTGATGGGATACAACTTGTAGAAGAGTCTTGTGTGTCTAGAGTTGCTTGAGAAAGGAGTGATGAGATACAACTTGTAGAATAGTCTTGTGTGTCTAGAGTTGCTTGAGAGAGGAATTAAAAGAGTGAAGGAAATAAGTTGTACAAACTCTTGCAAAGGTTGTCATAACTGGTGGATGATTTGAGTTGTGAGAAAAATGCTTAGTCTTGCATAGTTGGTGACCTCCCTGCTTAGTCTTGTATAGTTGGTGACCTTGTGGAGAAGAAACTTTGCTTCTCTTCCATTGACTGTAGGCTCCATTTTTTAGTTGAACTATGGAAAATCTCATTGTTCATTTTTATTTCTGGTCGAATTTGGCATTCCACCTTAATAATGGTATCAAAGCCAAGCCAAGTTTGGCGTTGACAAGTGGATGGAATGGCCACAATGAAGCAAAAGGTAATTGAAAATTTTAATTGGAACAGATTCTTTGCCCTTTGGTAAGTCAAGATGAGGTCCTTGCTCACCCAACAATACCTAGACGTGATGATTGATAGGGAGTTTGAAACCCTGGAAGAAGACCGATGCTAAGGCATTGGCAGATACTTGCCTTGCGCATTATCTAATGAGGCACTTTGAGAGGTTCTTCAAAAAGATTGCTTTTGCAACTTGGAAGAAGGTTGAGGAGTTATATGTATCAAGGAGCTTCATTGGTAAATTAATTCTTAAACAATGATTCTTCTTGTTTAAGATGCAGGAAGGAACTCTAGTTAAAGCTCATATTGACAAATATGAGGAGATTCTTCTATATCTAAGAACATTAAGTGCATGTTTGCTTCATAGGATAAGGAATGATATGATAATGGATGAATTAATATCTATTATTTGTTTAATGCATGAATTAGAAGAAAATGAGTATAAAATTGATATTATATCCGGTGTATACCGGATTTCAAAAATTTATATTCAATCCATCCTCGTTTATTATCCAATCCTATCTTATCCTATCCAATGAAACAAAGATACCTAAGGGCATGTTTCTTAATTTTATAGGATAAATGAGGATATGATAAGGGATGAATTATAACCATTATTTTTTTAGTTCATGGATTAGAAGAAAATAGTATTAGGAGAATATAAAGTTGATGTTATATGCGTTGTCTGTTGGATAAAAAAATCATCTCTCCCTCATTTATTATCTTATCCTATCATATCCAATAAAGCAAATGAATAATAAGTGATCGAATGTTAGTTTCATTGAACTTGGAGGGCAAATAGGCCTTGAGAAATTCTATTCGTCGTTTGTATTGGATGTCAAATTTCAAAAAGAATGAATATAATTAAATCATAATGCTAACACCTTGATTTTAGACTTTAGAGTGGTCTGGCTTTTAACCAAGTTTACATCCACTGCATAAGCTACATGTTTAGGATTTTCACATAATTCACTAAGTAAATATTTTCCTCAACCTAAGAGAGTACACCAAGGACTTATTCCTCAACCCTAGAGGATGCCTCTACCTCTATACCAAAGGAACAACACTCTTACTTTTAATCAAGACACACATATAAGTATGAGAACAAAATAATAATAAAACAAGAGTAAAGGAGCTTTAAAAAAAGCAAATACTATTGAAGCTCTTGCTTGCCGCCTCATAGTCCTTCAAGGCCTCAAATTGATGAACTTGCAAGATTGAATGACTTGAAGGAGAAAGAAAAGCTCAAGAGGTGGAAAGATTGAGTGTTAGGGCTTAAACTCAAGTTGCATGGCTCAATCTCTCATAGAAATGACTCAATGAAGTGTTAGGAACTTGGGGAAATGAAATCAATGGTTTATATATATATATATATGAAGTGGACTTGGCGAACAGTTATAAATGGATCTTTTGGACTCGTCAATCGCAGACTAGTCGAAGGTCGATCGAATAGAGGTTCAACCGACTAATTGACCAAAAGTGCAATAAGTAGTTTTCAACCAACGGTTTTGTTCAGGTCGGTTTAAGGCTTGGTTTGGGTTTGGATTGAGGTGAAGCAATTAGATACATCACAATGAGACCTAAAATGAGTTACATGGAAAAAAATCTAAGTCCTAAACCTAATTCTTCTTATGTCTTGGCATCGAGCATCGATGTTACCAAAAACTCCTTTTTGAAATTCAAAACTGAATTAGACGCGTGTATCGTTCCTCAACCTAAAATAAATATTTAATAAATACATTAGAAATATATTTGTTATGGTCAAAATTAAAATTGAAACTATTCGAACTATTTAAATGACATGTTTAAATAGTTTCACTAAAATTGTTTAAACTGTTTAAATGGCCTATTTGAACTGTTTAAATGGTTTAAACAGTTTTGTCCTTAGACTTGTACACACTCATTTTCTCTGGTCCAAATTGTGAACCTCGTTTTATTTAGTAAATTAGAACTTCTATGATTTTTTGATAATTTTATGATATATTTTCAAGCTTAAATGATCAATTTAAACAATTTCATTAAAAATATTTAAATGACTTAAACAATTTTGTTTCGAGATTTGTACACTTATTTTTAAAGATTCAAGTTGTGGATTTCATTCCATTCGCTTAGTAAATTAGAATTTTTATAATTTTTTGATGCATTTTCGAACTTAAATGATCAATTTAAATAATTTTAGTGAAATTATTTAAATAATTTAACGTGTGTAATGTGAAATATATTACAACAGCGTTAATGGGGTTAACGAAACGTTAACCCCATTATGAAGTGTATTATGGAGATATTTTGAATTCATTCGATTTTAGAGAATAATTCATTTATTATTTTACTTTTGTAAATAAGCAAAAACTCTATTATGTTTTAGGATTTTTAAAATAGGTGAGGATATCTTTCATATCATTTTCTTTTAAATGTTTTGATGTTTATAAAACTTTGTATGTACATGTTATAGTAAAACATGGTCGGTTGTCTCTGCACCGTTCTTCAATCAAACATGAGAATAAAATAAAATAATGGTTCCAATTAACAAGTGGTCCGCCAATCATCCTCAAGAGTAAGAATGTCAACGGGACGGAACAGGATATGAGAGTGACTATCTGTTATTCGCCCCGCGAAATATACGGGTACCCACTACCTGTTTAATTCTCCATGGGTATCAAAAATGTGTACTCATTTAATTACCCGCAGGGGACGAATAGCCACGGATATTGGCGGGTACCCATAACACTTTAAAAAAATATAAATTATAATATTTTGATAACAACTTCAAATGTAAATACACTCACAAAGTTATAATCACAAGATATTAAAATATAAACTACAAATATTTCTCAACATCATCAAAAGATTTTAAAACATAAGGTCTTCAAATATAAATTATAAATATTTCTCAACATTAACATAAGGGGATTTTAAAACATAAGGTCAATTTACTTATTTTCGCGGATAATAAGTACCCATGAGTACGAGTACTATAATACCCCTACCTACCCCATATAATAAACGGGTAAAAAAATTTCCCGCGAGTAGAAAACTAACCCTCATACCGTCATAAACGGATAAATACACGCGGGTACCCGCCTAAACGAGTTTTATTGCCATCCCTACTCAAGAGTCGTGCTGATGGAAGTAGAGGTGGCAATGGGCCGTGCTTGGCACGACCTAGTGGGCTCGGGCTAGGCTCGGGCCGACCCGAATAATTAAAAAGTTGGTTTTTTTTAGCAAGTGGTGGGAATTTAAACCACCGACCTCTATCATTATTTGAGATGAACTAATCACTCTACTAAAGCTCACTATTTATTTTTATATATTTTCAATAGAATAGTAAAATTACTATACTAGCCTGACATGCGCAGATCAGGCTAGGCTTGGGTGACGCCATGCCTAGTCTATTGGTGCAGGGCAAGCTTGGCCCACGTGCCGGGACCGGGCCCGGTCCCGTATCGTTCATGGGCAACCCGGCTCATTGTCACCTCCAGAGGGAAGGAGTCAATGTAACGTGCGACGATAGAGAACAGTCTTCCAACTTCAATCTACTCTCTCTCGCCCGACACAAATCACGAGGTCCAATAACGGTACGGATCCGGCTCATTGCCAGTCTAGATGGAAGGAGTCAACGTCACGTGCAACGAGAGAGAACTGTCTTCCAACTCCAAGTCTCCAATCTACTCTCGCTCGCCCGACACAGACCACGAGGCCCAAACCTCGTAATTATTAATACTAGTTATAATCCGCTCTCATTTGTATCAATGCACGTCATACTAGTTATAATCCGCTTTTATCAAATCATCGAACCCAACGCGACGAACTCCTTGGAATGGCCTCCCACGTTTACTCTCTTACACTGTGACGGTCGGAAGACATTCCTAATTATCCTGACGTCAGCGGCTCGAGATGTACGCCACTCTTCGCGCGGACGTTATTTGTTGGTATCACATGCTCCAGGCAGCGTTACGTGCGGAAATAAATGACGGTCGCACATCTCACGGTATTAAATTGTAGCGGTGCGGAATAACAAGTATTACGACGTACGGGAAGATCGTCTTTATGACCGTTGATTTGTGTATACCACTCCACAACTTTATTCGGCTAATTAGATGTTTTTTTTAAAGAAAGCGTACTTGCAGTTATCAAGAAAATTAAATAATAAAAATGGTATGAGAGAAAATGGGAGAAGTGCATAATCCTATAAATCTTTAATTTTTTGAACTTTGATCCTATAAGTATCATTTTAGTATTTTCGATCCTATAAGTTTGCTCTCTAGTACAGATTTGATCATATCTGTGACGGTTCGTTAACTCTCCGTCAATGTGGACTAACATCGTTCATACACGTTGACATATTTGGTCCTATAAATTTCATTTCGAAATTTTCAATCCTATATGTTTGCACCGTAGCACAGATTTAGTCCTATATATTTGCCCTGTAGCATAAATTTGATCCAATATATTTGCTTCATCGCACAAATTTGATCATACTCGTGATGGTTCGCTAACTCTCCTCCGTCTACGAAAAAATAAACGATGTTATGTCCATATTGACGGAGTTAATGGACCGTCATGAATATGCTCAAATCTATGTTACGAAGCAAACTTATATATGTTACAGAGCAAATCTATCCGGTCCATCATGTAAATTTGGTCATATCCACGACGGTCTATTAACCCCGTCAACAAGGATATAACGTCGTTTATTTTTCGTGGACGATGAGTTAATGGACCATCGCGGATAGGACTAAATCTGTGCTACGGGGCAAATATATAAGATCAAATTTGTTCTACGGGGCAAACATATAGGACAGAAAATTTCGAAATAAAATTTATAAGACCAAATGTGTCAACGTGTATGAACGGCATTAGTCCACATTGACGGAGAGTTAACGGACCGTCACGGATAGGACCAAATCTGTACTACAGAGCAAACTTATAGGATCGAAAATACTAAAATAAAACTTATAGGACCAAAGTGTTGGCTTAAGGGTCTCTCTTAAGTTTTCATCTTCATTTTGATGATAACAAATATATATTTAATCTAAGTGTGAAGTTTGGAGTTCAGGTTGAGGTTGCGATAAGCATGCGAAGTTCGTACAAACGAAACGAAAGAAAAGACCATTAAAGAAACGGAAGAAGAAAACGTCAAAAAAGGCTCGGGAATAGATCAAGTAGAAATCATGTAATATACCCCTAGGATGATTTTATCCCAAGCTAAATTGTAAAGTTATCCAAGTTAGAACTTGGTAACTAAACCCATGAAAAAGCATGTAACAAATCCAAAGTAAAAAATCAGCCTCAGCCTGAGTTCGATCGACCGAACAAGGCAGAAGAATTGGGTGTAGCCTTGTCGGTTGACTAGACGATCGACCAAATCATGCCACAAAATGACAGAAGCCATTCGGTTGACTTGTCGGTCGATCGAATTAAGTTGGCAAAAATTTGGCAGAAGGCTATGTCGATCGATCGACCGGTCAACCGACTGAAGCCAAATTTTGGTAGAAGGTGCATCGATCGATCGATCGGTCGACCGAATTACAGATCGCAGATCGCGCTGTTGGCTTCACTGCATCGGTCGACCAATCGATCGATCGAACTGCGCATTGACGAAGTCGCGATCCATTCGGTCGACCCGTCGATCGATCAGACGGCGCGAGTTAAGCACAGAAAGGGTAGCGGTCGATCGATCCACCTACCGAACGACGATCGACCGAACGATTGTAACGGCTAGTTTTCTACCCGTTGAATTGCCGTTCAGCTGAGGGGTTATAAATACCCATCACCTACCTTCTTAAAAACTTCTTAGAGAATTAATTGAGCATTCAAGAAGTGATTAAAAGCCTTCAAAGTGATCGATTTGCTGCGCCCTAATCTTTCATCAAAATCCTCTTCAAGCGCCTGCTTCCCTCAACTCTGCTGCAACTCGAGTCTATCTTCTGGCAAGTTGAAGGCGTGAAGTCTTGGGAAAAAAGTTGTGGTTCCTCTCTCTATTCTTAAGCTCTTTTGCATTGTATTTGAAGTTTTATTTCAGACTTGGTTAATTTCAATCTGTAATAGCCGCTAGGTGTGCTAAAGAAACACTTAGGGGAAACTTTATAGATTTGTGTTTTGCCTAGGTGAATAGGTTTAAGGGATTCTCAAAGAGATGAGAAGAGTGTCCTCAATTTTATTCAAAGGGAAATATAAGTTCTATAAAATAGTGGTTAGAAATCCTTGGTGAGGAGCCAAGATAATGGAGTAGGCAGTTGGCCGAACCACTATAATTACTCTTATCTGCATTGCTTTCTTATTTGCCTATTATTGTTCTTAATTCTTGATCACATTCATTGTTAAGAAACACTTGCACTTAATTGAAGTTAAATTTGAGTAAAAAGAAAAAAAATTAATTAAATAGAAAAGGGGACAAACACTATTTAACCCCCCTTCTAGTGTCGGATTTCACACAATAATTGGTATCAGAGCTTGGTCGTAGGATAAGATTTAACCATCTTCCCTACAAATTAAGATGTCTAGTGAAATCCAACTAGCTCAAGGGTCATCTACTCATACTCCATCACTATTCGATGGAAATAACTATGTCTACTGAAAGATTCGCATGAATGGCTTCCTACAATCTCTAGGCATGGATGTATGGAGGATTATTCTAGTAGAGTATAAGCAACCCAATAAGAACATGGATGAGTGGGACCAAGAGAAAATTAAACTATTTAATGCTAATGCAAAGGCTGTCAATGCATTATATTGCGGCCTATCAATTAATGAGTTTAATAGAATCTCTACTTGTAAGTCCGCATATGAACTTTGGAAAGTTCTAGAGACCAAATATGAAGGGACTTCTCAAGTTAAGGAATTTAAAATAAACTTATTCATGCATGACTATGAAATGTTTAAAATGTTATTGCATGAATCCATTGATGTCATGTATGCTAGATTTCAAAATATTACAAATGGATTAGCTAACCTTGGCAGAGAAATAAAGGAAGATGATAAGGTAAGGAAGCTCCTTCGTTCCCTTTCAAAAGCTTGGGAGCCCAAGGTCATAGCTATCATAAAAGCAAAAGACATGAACACCTTGAAGATCACCGAGCTCATTGGGTGTCTCATGACACATGAGACCCACATGAAGCAATATAAGAAGGAAGATGCTCCCAAAGGCAAGATCATTGCCTTAAAAGCATCACATAGAGCAGAAGAGTCATCATCATCCGAGGAAGAGACGGATGGCTTTGAAGAAATGACGATGCTAGCTAGAAGGTTTATGAGTTTCATGAGGGGAGGCATGAGGAAGGGAAGAGGAGGCTACACATGCTACCATTGCAATAAGACCGGACACCTACGGAGGGATTGTCCACTCCTCAAGATGGCTTCCACCTCCAACCCTCACAAGAATGACAAATACAAGAAAAAGAAGAAGACAATGATGGCTTCGTGAGATGAAAGCGAGGCTTCATCAAGCGAAGAAGATACAAAGAGTGAAAAGGCAAATCTTTGCTTGATGGCAAATGATGATGAGGTAAGATTTACTCAAGAAGAACTAGAAAGTGAATTTGAACAAATGCATGATGAATTTAATGCTATTAGGAGAAAATTTAGAGACCTTAAAAATGACAATAAATCTTTAAAGCTTGAGAATGATAGTTTATTACTCACATGCAATGTCTTAAGAAAAGAAGTAGACACCCTTAAGGATGAGACACACACCCTAGAGAAAGCTAAGAATGACTTAGAAAATGACAACAAAAAATTAGAAGATGAAAATAAGTATTTAAGTGATCAAGTAGAGCACTTGAATAATAGCATGCTAACATTAAAAAGGGAACTTTGCATGCTCAATGAAAAGATGACAACCATACAAAATGTCATGCCTAAGGTTGTCCATAAAAAGAAATCATCACACTCTCATGCTCACACACACACTAGAAGAAAATTTAATGAAAATTATTTTTCTTGTGGCATATTTGGCCATATGGCCAAGGATTGTGCTTTGAGGAGGAACTCACATGCAAGATTTACATGGGTTTCCAAAATGACTAACACCCAAGGACCTAAGAAAATTTGGGTACCTAAAATAGTTTCTTCTCCTTTTGTAGATGGAGAAACATCCTCAAGCAAGTAGAAGCACTTGGATATTGAATAGTGGTTGCTCAAAGCACATGACGGGTGACATCAACTTATTCGCAATCCTATCAAGCAAAGATGGTGGACATGTCACATTTGGAGACAATGTCAAAGGTAAGATTGTTGGCATTGGTGATATAGGTATACTTCCTTACCCATGCATTAAGAATGTTCTATTAGTTGATGGGTTAAAATATAACTTGATTAGCATATCGCAATTATGTGACAATGGATACATAATTATTTTTGAAGCATCTAAATGTATCATTAGGAGTGCACCATCAAATGATATCATGTTTATTGGGAATAGGCAAGAAAATGTCTACACCTTACATTTGAATGTCTTGCCAAATCCCCATGTTAGATGCTTAGTTGTCATGGAGAATGACTCTTGGTTGTGGCATAAGAGGCTAGGACATGCTAGCATGAGCCTCATCCAAGAAATATCTAAGAAAGAATTAGTTAAAGGATTACCCAAGATAAAATTTGAAAAAGATAAACTTTGTGATGCATGTCAACTAGGTAAGCAAGTCAAATCCTCATTTCATAGTATTAATCAAGTTAGTACATCTAGAATTCTTGAGCTTGTGCACATGGATCTATTTGGTCCATGTGATGTAGCTAGCCTAGGTGAAAAGCTATATTGTTATGTATTAGTTGATGATTTTTTTAGATTTACATAGGTTTTATTTTTAGCTAAGAAAAATAAAATTTTTGAGTTTTTCAAAAAGTTTTCAAAGAAAGTTATAAATGAAAAAGGAGTTTCAATTTTAAAAATTAAAAGTGATTATGGAGGGGAGTTTAAAAATGAAAATTTTTCCGAATTTTGTGATGATTTTAGGTATTGAACATACCTTTTCTTCCCCTAGGACCCCTCAACAAAATGGGGTGGTTGAGAGGAAGAATAGAACCTTACAAGAGATGGCTAGGACCATATTATGTGAAAATAATTTGCCTAAGTATTTTTGGGCCAAAGCCATAAATACCTCTTGCTATGTTCTTAATCGAGTTTTATTAAGACCTAAAATTAAGAAAACACATTTTGAGTTTTGGAATGGTAAAATTCCAAATGTGGGATATTTTCATATTTTTTGATGCAAATGTTTCATATTAAATACTAAGGAAAATTTGATTCTAAATCCGATAAAGGGATTTTCGTAGGTTACTCCATGAATTCTAAGGCATGTAGAGTTTACAATCGTAAAATCATGATTGTTGAAGAATCTATGCATGTTACGTTTAATGAAACTAATAATTCTTCTAGAAATTTGAAGATTGTAAATGTAGGTGAGTAACTTGAGAATCTCACACTTCATGACAAAGAGGTGGAAGATGAAGATAATGAGGAAACTCAACATGAAGATCCACCATCCTCAAATCTACCTCAAGTTGAAGATGATGAAGAAGAAGCTCTACCGCCTCTCCCTAAAGGATCATCCAATGGATCAAGTCATTGGAGAACCTTCAACGGGAGTGGTAACACGCTCTAAACTCAAGAATATTTGTCAATATGTAGCTTTTATATCTCAAGTAGAGCCTAAGAACATTAAGGAAGCAATAGAAGATGAGTTTTGGATACTAGCTATGCTAGAAGAACTCAACCAATTTGCTCGAAATGATGTATGGGACTTAGTGTCTTGACCTAGTGAACAAACGATAATTGGGACTAAATGGATTTTTAGAAATAAGCTAGATGAAGAAGGATTAGTCATTAGAAACAAAGCTAGGTTAGTGGCACAATGGTACAATCAATAAGAAGGGATAGATTATAATGAAACTTATGCTCCCGTAGCTAGATTAGAAGCAATTAGAATACTTTTGGCATATGCTAGCTTTAAGGGTTTTAAACTTTTTCAAATGGATGTTAAAAGTGCATTTTTAAATGGTTTCATTAGTGAAGAAGTTTATGTTGAACAACCCCCCGTATTTGAAAGTTTTGAGTTTCCAAACCATGTTTTCAAACTTAAAAATGCATTATATGGTTTAAAACAAGCCCCTAGGGCTTGGTATGAAAGACTTTCAAACTTGTTAATAGAACAAGGTTTTAATGTTGGAAAAGTCGATGTTTCACTTTTTGATTAAGCATCATGAAAATAATATGTTATTAGTTCAAATTTATGTTGATGACATAATTTTTGGTGCTACTAATGAAATTCTTTGTAAGTGGTTTGCTAAGTGTATGCAAGATTAGTTTGAGATGAGCATGATGGGAGAGCTCTCCTTCATGCTTGGTCTCCAAATTAAGCAAACCAACAAAGAAATCTTCATCAATCAAGCCAAGTACACGAAGGAGCTCATCAAAAGATTTGGGATGAATGAAGCCAAGATAGCTTCTACACCAATGAGCACATCCATCAAGCTTGACAAAGATGAAGAGGGTGTCAAAGTTGACGAAAAATAATATTGATGTATGATTGGTAGCCTTCTTTACTTAACCGCAAGTAGACCTGATATCATGTTTAGCGTCTGTGTATGTGCTAGGTTTCAATCTTGCCCTAGAATGTCTCATTTAAGTGCGGTCAAACACATATTGAGATATTTAAAGGGCACGGTTGACTTAGGGCTATGGTATCCATGTCATACATCATTTGATTTAATCGATTTTTCGGATGCGGATTTTATCGGGTGTAAAGTAGATAGAAAAAGCACTAGTGTATGTTGTCAATTCTTAGGAACAAGTCTTGTTTCTTGGTTCTCAAAGAAACAAAACTTAGTTGCACTTTTAACTACCGAAGTGAAATACATCGCTGCGGCTAGTTGTTGTGCACAAGTCCTTTGGATGAAACAAACCCTGTTAGACTATGGACTTGTGAGTATTCTTGCATACCTATTCATTGTGATAATACTAGTGCGATAAATTTAACAAAGAATCCTATTTTACACTCTAGAACTAAGCATATTGACTTAAGGCACAATTTTCTTAGGGATAATGTGACTAAGGGAAATATATCGATAGAATTTGTATCCACCGACAAACAACTTGCCGATATATTTACAAAACCCTTGGTTGAAGAAATATTTACAAATTTTAGGATGCAATTAGGAATTTGTGCTTTTCCTAGTTAAAATGTTCTTCTTCAAAACTCATATGAGTTTCAAAACTTGCATTCTATAAAAGTATCATCACACTTATGTAATGCTCTGTAGTGGGGCTTTGCGACTTATTGATGTTTGCCTTCTATAGGCTTACATTAATAGGAAGGACTATAGTGGTAGATGATACTTGGTTTTATGGCTTTCTTGGTTTTTATGATAAAACTCATTAATTGTACCTTAATTCTTACCCTTTTTGATTGATGTCAAAAGGGAGAGAAAAAGTAAGGTCACACTTGATTTTTACGATGCATATAGTTAGGGGGAGTTACAAAAATGATATGCACATTGATAGGGGGATCATAGGGTGAGTTATAAGTATTTATATGCATATGTTGAGTTACAAATCTTGCATGCCTTAACTTATGAATGCCTTAACTCAAACTCACAAAAATATGCATATGTTTCTTAAAATTTCTTGTTATGTTTGTCATCATTAAAAAGGGGGAGATTGTTGGCTTAAGGGTCTTTCTTAAGCTTTCATCTTCATTTTGATGATAACAAATATATATTTAATCTGTTTGTGAAGTTTGGAGTTCAAGTTGAGGTTGCGATAAACATGCGAAGTTCGTACAAACGAAACGAAAGAAAAGACCGTTAAAGAAACGGAATAAGAAAACGACAAAGAAAGGCTATTAACCCCGTCAACATGGACATAACGTCGTTTATAGATTTGGTCATATCCACGACAATCTACTAACCCCGTCAACATGGACATAACATCGTTTATTTTTTCTTGGATGATGAGTTAATGGACTGTCGCGGATAGGACTAAATCTGTGCTACAGGGCAAATATATAGGATCAAATTTGTTCTACGGGGCAAACAAATAGGACTGAAAATTTCGAAATGAAACTTATAAGACCAAATATGTTAACGTGTATAAACGGCATTAGTCCACATTGACGGAGAGTTAATGGACCGTCACGGATAGGACCAAATCTGTACTACAGAGCAAACTTATAGAACCGAAAATACCAAAATGAAACTTATAGGACCAAAGTGTTGGCTTAAGGGTCTCTCTTAAGCTTTCATCTTCATTTTGATGATAACAAACATATATTTAATATATGTGTGAAGTTTGGAGTTCAGGTTGAGGTTGCGATAAACATGCGAAGTTCGTACAAATGAAATGAAAGAAAAGACTGTTAAAGAAATGAAAGAAGGAAACGTCAAAGAAAGGCTCGGGAATAGATCAAGTAGAAATTATGTAATATACCCCTAGGATGATTTTATCCCAAGTTAAATTGTAAAGTTATCCAAGTTAGAACTTGGTAACTAAACCCATGAAAAAGCATGGAACAAATTCAAAGTAAAAATCAGCCTCTTCCTGAGTTCGGTCGATCGGTCGATCGACCGAACAAGGCAGAAGAATTGGGTGTAGACTTGTCGGTCGACCGATTCATGCCACAAAACGACAGAAGCCATTCGGTCGACTTGTCGGTCGATTGAAGTTGGCAAAAATTTGGCAGAAATCTATGTCGGTCGACCGACCGAAGCAAAATTTTGGCAGAAGGTGCATCGATAGACCGATCGGTCGACCGAATTGCAGATCACAGATCACACTGTTGGATTTACTGCATCGATCGACCGGACTGCAGATCGACGAAGTCACGATCCATTCGGTCGACCCACCGGTCGATCGGACGGCGTGAGTTAAGCACAAAAAGGGTAGCAGTCGATCGGTCGGTCGACCGACGATCGACATAATAGTTGTAACGGCTAGTTTTCTACCCATTGAATCGCCGTTCAGCTGAGGGGTTATAAATACCCCTCACCTACCTTCTTAAAAACTTCTTAGAGAATTAATTGAGCATTCAAGAAGTGATTAAAAGCCTTCAAAGTGATCAATTTGCTGTGCCCTAATCTTCCATCAAAATCCTCTTTAAGCGCCTGCTTCCCTCAACTCTACTGCAACTCGAGTCTATCTTCTAGCAAGTTGAAGGCATGAAGGCTTGGGAAAAGAGTTGTGGTTCCTCTCTCTATTCTTGAGCTCTTTTGCATTGTATTTAAAGTTTTATTTCAGACTTATTTTCAATCTGTAATAGCTGCTAGGTGTGCTAGAGAAATACTTAGGGGAAACTTTGTAGAGTTGTGTTTTGCCTAGGTGAATAGGTTTGAAGGATTCTCAAAGAGGTGAAAAGAGTGTCCTCAATTGTATTCAAAGGGAAACACAAGTTCTATAAAGTAATGGTTAGAAATCCTTGGTGAGGAGCCAAGGTAGTGGAGTACGCAGTTGGCCGAACCACTATAATTACTCTTGTCTGCATTACTTTCTTATTTGCCTATTATTGTTCTTAATACTTGATCACATCCATTGTTAAGAAACACTTGCACTTAATTGATGTTAAATTTGAGTAAAAAGAAAAAAAATTATTAAATAGAAAAGGGGACATACACTATTCAACCCCTCTTCTAGTGTCGGATTTCACACAACACAAAGTCCAAATAATTGAAAATTTATAGGATCAAATCCGCACTTCTCCCGAGAGAAAATAAAGATAGTCATCAAACAATAAAAGCAGATATAAAATAGATAAAATATTAATAGGTGAGACTAAATAGATTAGCCGCCTCAATTGCTAGAGTGATATGAGAGCGAGTAGAGGCGCCGAAGCAACGATTGTTCCGTTCACACTAGATCTTCCACCGCCAAACCATTGTAGCTCTAAAAAAAATTAGTTTGTCCACTCGAGAGTCATGAGCCTTCGAAATCCAGGGAGCAAAATTGAGTCCAAACGGTTTGAGCTTGGTTATAAGTAAGAAACACCTCCAACCTTGCAAGGTATACAGACAACTGCCGAAAAGATGTGCATGCGATTCCGAAACTGAACAACAAAGATGACAAATCGAATCTAAATTCATGTTATGTGCAATTAGACGATTCTTTGTGTGAAGTCGCTTCTAAAAATAGAACCAGTTAAAAATGGTAATAGAGATCGGACAGTCCTTATGCCATAAGAAACGAGCTCTGCAGTCTGTAACACCTCGAAAATTAAGCAGGTTTTACAAGAATCTAGTGCTGAAAAAACCCAAAGAGTTCCATTTCGAAGAGATAGTGTCTTTGCCAACGCTATGAAGAACTCCACTTAGATCCTCCATTGATGCCAGAACCTCGGATAAAGGAACATAATTGAAGAAATTAGTATTCCACCAGTCACACAACCCCGAGGTCATTAATCTGATTGACATCCACAATACTTGTATCCGGAGTAGTAGTAAGAGCGAACAGGTTCGGATATTTGTCTCATAAGGTGTTGTTTCCCAATCATCTATCGTGCCAAAGACTTGTCCGATGCCTAGAACCAATAGATAGCTTAGTGGACAATTTGAACACATCAATTAAATAAGAGATACCTTTCCATATGTATGAGACTCAACATGTATCAAAAGTACCCATACCAAAGGACAAAGGATAAAGAGCCCAGATAAGATTCGGCAGAATGAAGATCCTCACACTACCAAAGTTTCCAGATCTAACTTTCGAGTCTTGCCTGATTGTGGAGATGGATATCAAACAAACCCAGACCCCTCAAAGATTTGTCGGCAAGGAGCGAATCCCAGCGGAACAGGCTCTTGCCTCTACAATTTGCTTCCCCAGCTCCACACCAAAAAAAACGCCGTCTTGTTAAATCCATTTGCTTCACAACCGAAGTGGGTGCCAAAAAAATAGAAAACATATAAGAAGCCTGACTGGTAAGAATGCTATTAATCAAGGCCAGTTGGCCTGCTTGAGATAGACAAAGACTTTGCCAGGATGCAATTAGCCTATCAAACTTCAATAAAAGCTTGAGCCAATCATCCTTCACCAGATGTCCAATACTGAGTGGCAGCCCAAGGTATCTTAAAGGGAAAGTGCCCACAGAACAGCCCAGTATATTCGCTATCCTGGAGGCGGTGGAGAGGTTGCCCCCTATGTTAATAACCGATGTCTTGCATACATTGATTTTAAGTCCGAATGCCAACTCAAAACATTTGAATAGAAGGCAGATATGTTCAAAACTTCTGGTGTTAGCCTCACAAAACATAATGAGATCATCGGCATAAAACACATGTTAATACCTCCAAGGATCAAGTTGTTTAGTTATTTTTTATTACTGATTGTCAGAGTAATAAAGATGATGAAGTGTCAGCCTAATCGTTGTATCAGATCTTTGGTAGTTGTTATGCCAATATATTCATTCAGATATCTTATGAATTACCCATTTCAGTTTAATATTATCAGTTACTTGCTAATACTCTAGAGAGCACCAAGTTGTTCCCTCTTTTTAGTTGGTGACTTAGTGCATGTAGGCCATTTTGCTAAGGAATTTTTATTTGTCTTTAGAAGGGTATCAAGGGAACTTGGCATATGTCCCGTGAGTGAGTGACTTTGGTTGTGTGGGCTAAATGTGTGCTCTCAAACTTGGGTTGACTTAAGCTCATGCCAAGTAAATATAGCGTCCAAATTATATTTCCTAATGGCTAAGCATAAACCAAAACAATTTTGCTACTGCTTCACTCTGCATCGTGGAGGGCTATGGTATGTTCTCATCTCCTATAATTCTCATCTCCTATGATTTGTTGTTACATACTATAGCTGGAAAAGAGGGGACCATAGCAATTAATTTGATGGGTAAAGATAATGTCCAATGTTGATTATTATACAAGTACCTTATCATGTCAGTTCTTGGAGAGAAAGGAAAAGGATTATAACACGGTCACTCCTACCATTTTTAGAAGGCCATTTTGGATTTGAGAAACACATTCCTGCACACAGTAGCATGGTAGAAAGAAATACTTTTCTGGGAATGACTGCTTTGGGCTTAAAATACTTGTGCAAGATTTTTAAACTGTCAAAAATTTATTTTAGCTTAGAACTCTAGAGGAGTATACAATGTTATTTCAGAAAACAAAAAATTAATGCAGCAATAGAAGTTAATACCAAAAATATGAACTCCATAATTAGTCACCATTTACCTTTTTTTACCACTATTTTGACATTTATCTATAATTAAATCATCTTTATTTGTTACATTTCAGATTCAATTGGCTGCTTTGGTACTGCAGTATCAGGATAGCTAGTTTTTATATTTTTGAAACTGATCGAGGCATTATTAGAGCAACTACAACTGAATAGCATTATTCTTTGGGGGAAGAGAGGGGATTTGTGTAGAAGAGCTATCCGAACGTAGAGAAGACGGAATAACCTTAGAAATACACAAAATATAATCGAGAAAAAACACTAACAAAGTGAAAGAAATTACCTCAAAAATAGCTCCAAGAGAATGAAAGTTTTTTGTCTTCAAGAGAAACAACTTCAAGAGAATAAAAGCTCAAAGCAGTTGTGACTTGTACTTATGGTGGAAAGAGCAAGGGGGGAGAGAGGGGATTTAAGAAGAAGAGCCAGAGATGAAAGAGAACCTGGTCAATTCAAATCCAACTATAGTTTCCTCTATCATGAATACTGCATCAACAAAATCAGAAAGAGGTATTCAAAACTTACCTCTATCATGTTGGTTGACAGCAATAAATTCTTCTAAATAAAACTTACATTTTTTCGAAGTTTAACTATCTGCTCCACCTCACTCGATGCAAAAAGCGGTATTCAGAACTTAGCAAAATTAATTTGAGTATTCATAACGTAAATACTTGTTGTTTTCGAGAAATGGTTAAGTTTTGAACATTTGGTTGAGTCTCATCATTAATGCGAGGACTACAGCTGTCAATAACGTGTATATAAAATGCAATAAAGTCTTTGCCATTTAGCTCAAAGTGTTGGAAAATGTAATCAAGCTTTAAAAATGAGTTAAAAAAATGTAAACAAGTATTCATAACGTAACTACTTGTTGTTTCGAGAAATGGTCAAGTTTTGAACATTTGGTTGAGTCTCATCATTAATGCGAGGACTACGGCTGTCAATAATGTGTATATAAAATGTAATAAAGTCTTTGCCATTTAGCTCAAAGTGTTGGAAAATGTAATCAAGCTTTAAAAATGAGTTACAAAAATTTAGTCTCTGACGTTTAGCTGAGAGTGTTGGAAAATGTAATCAAACTTTTAAAAATGAATTTAAAAAAGTATGGGTGAAAGTGAAAAGAGAGTTTAAAAAATTGATGGTGAATTTTTTTTGAAAAACAACTGTCGACCAACATTTCAAATTGAGGGTAAAATTGGAAAGATACTTAAGCTTAAAAATTAAGGATAGAATTCGAATAACAAAAAACACCACAGGAAAAAAGTATGGGTGAAAGTGAAAAGAGAGTTAAAAAAATTGATGGTGAATTTTTTTTTTTTGGAAAAATTGTCAACCAACATTTCAAATTAAGGGTAAAATTAAAAAGATAGTTAAGCTTAAAATTAAGGATATAATTGAAACAACAAAAAAAAACCAAAAAGAGCCACGTGTCAAGCTTAGAAAGGGAGTTAAAAAAATGAGACTGCTTTTATATTTTAATTGATGTAGGTCATGAAAATTCCAAGATAACTTAACTATGTAATGGTGTGTATATTTCATCGGATGGAATATGATAGGATATGATAACAAATGTGTGAGGGATAGTTGGATAGAATTTTTTATCTCGTATATACAAGATATAACATTAATTTTATATTCTTCTATTTCTATCCTATTTTCTTCTCATCTAAGTACCAAATAAATAAAGGATTATATATAATTCATCCATTATCCTAACTTCTTAATTTAATTTATTCCATGAAATTATAAACATGCCTTAAAATCATGTTTATTTTGTTGGATGTGGAGAGCGAAAGGATTTGGGAAATCCTATTCACTGTGTCTATCGTCAGATTTCAAAAATGATAGATGTAGTCGAATCAAATTCCCAATAAAATGAGAATTTAATTGTTGCGATTATTGAAGAAAAACTTAATTTTGAAAAATTAAAATTCAACTTTTATTTTAAAATAAAAGATAATATATATTGAAATAAACTCAACATTCTCGAAAGAATCTTTCAAGAAGCAACCTTTTATTGTATCGAAAAAGTAGTATTTATCTATATTTCATGAATTTATATTTGAAAGAAAATTTTAATTCATTTTTTAGAAAATATTTTATCAAATTTGTCATATTATTATGTTAAATTAATTATTCAAATTTAACTTCATAATCTTTAAATTGATAAGTTTGTAAATCAAATTTAAGTATTAAATTGTTAATATATAGCTCTCTTATTTAAAACCAAAAATATATAGAATTTAGAAATCCAACCTTATCCAATATTGTTACCTGAAAATCTAAACAAACACCTAAATTTCTATCCTATGAGATATTTGTTCTGATTAGTTCTAACCAAATTTTTATCCGACTGAAATCATATCCTACGAAATAAAATGTGCCATAAATTAATAAAAGATAGCTTATTAGGTCTATATCATTTCTGATATGTATAAATATATATATTTAAAGAAGAATGCTAAATATTTTTTTCTTTACAATTATACACATCACCCAACCTAGCTAACTTTCTAGTTGCTTCTAAAGTAAAATTAAGAGACTAATTGCCTAAATATATGAAATCTCATCTATGTATGATTCAGATACATGAATGAGATAATAAAATTTAAAGATAAGAATAGATGCACCTTCAAACTAACTAAAATGTATAAAATGCATGTAGTTTTTCTTAATTTGCTTTCTAAACTAGGCCTACTTGTTGTAAAGGAGGTGGGCTACCGTGACATTATAAAAATTAAATTAAAAATCTTTGTCATATTTAATTAAAAGGTTGGCGTCGGTACGATGATTAAATTAGAATTTAAATATTTCGTGAAGCGAATAAATTTGAGCAGGAATTTAGTAGTAAATAAATTAGGATATTAGGGCTAGCATCCAATTTTTTTTAATATTCACATCAAATACCTACACCTTTGCTATTGCGTCAGTATCAAAAAATTTGATTATTTTTTTGTCCTGATGATGTGAAATTAAATAATTGATATCGGGGTTTAATTATTTAATCCCACATCAGGGTTTAATATCGAGTTAATTAAAGTGAAATCGGATGTCAGATGCCAATTTCAACGAGCCATCCTTTTTTAAATGTTTTTTTTGTAGTGTGAGCGTAGAAACATTAAAATTGAAATGGGCACCAACAGGGAGGAGCCACCTTACGAAAGGGGGAGGAGGCAATTTCCCTTAATATAAAGGGAAAAAGACAATTTTGCTTTTTTTTTTTTCTTCCAAATTAATATATTTGTCCCTTCGCTTCCTCTTCCTTTATTAATCATAAGTAAATATTTAATCTTAATTAAAACAAACGACATAATATTTGATAATAGCTAATTAGTTATTACTATTATATAGAATATAATTAATTTAATTTATAATTCTTTTGATTTTTTAAAAAATTGAAATTAATTTTTTTTTACTCAATAATTTGAACATGAAATAGTTATACACTTATACAATTCTCTAAACTACGTAACTCAATCCTTAATTTTATATATTTTTATTTTTTTTCCATTTTCCTAATAATATTGCTTGAGTTATCTTATCTCCACACCCACGCCATGATATATTGTCATCCTTACAATCATGAAAATTCACACCCAAGCTCGTAATGACCGTGACTAACTCCAAGCTCTTCAATATCGTGTATAGCAACTCCCTTTGTGCTCAACTACCCGTGTCATGACCTCATGTGCAGCAATCCTTATTGTGCTCACACTCATGTGTATAATTCTTAACGCTTCGACCCCACATGCAATCCTAAGCTCCCGCATGCGATCTTTGGTTGTTATTTTTTGCACCTTTATTCTATATGAAGTTTGTCCCTCCCTCTCATATTGATTTATGGCTTCGTCATTGGGCACCAAGTTTACTTTAAAAAACTAGTGTTTGATATGTAAAGGAATTAAAACATTTGATGCTTTTACGTGGAGTAATAGAGGTAAAAACTATGAATAAATTAGAAAATCACCATTCATAGTAAATAATTTAAATAAATTTAAGATCTATCTTATTTGGTTAGATCATGTTAATATTTAATTTAATCTTATTATGTTTGATTGAGCCTTATAATAATAATTCCCATTATCATTATTATTGTATTCGGAACAATCAATTATCAAGTAACATATACAAGTAAAAGTAATAAATTATGTTTTGATGTAGGATTATCTTTTTCAAAAATTGATAGACCGACACCAACGACTAGCGTCAATTTCCAAATGAAAATTTGAAACATGGTATATTTGGTGCCATTTCATTTCGGTATTGGGGACATGTGCCGGTTTATGATAATTATACCAATCAAATATATGAAAAATCTAGTTTTTCTATCTTAATCAATGATAAAAGAAATCAGCGACAATTTTTGTGTTTTAAAATTAACAAAAATATTTTTTACTTAATTCAAAATAATTTATATTTTTTACCAATTTAAATTAATTTTTTATTTAAAAATATATTAATTAGAATAAATCATAATTTAATATATTAATTTGAGTATTGATATATAATATTATTATTAAGAATATTTTGATCATTTTCCTTTATATTTCTTGTATATTTATGAGGTTAATCAAATAATATATATTTCTATTATCAATTAAATAATAAAATATTATTTCTTATTTATTTTATTTATTTATTTATTTTTATTTTTTATATTTTCATCCCGTCCAACGAAACACCGTTAGCAGCTATATCACCCATTAGTTGTCTGAATCGGTGAATCCATCGCTTTGTAACAGTTTCTGGTTCCCGTTACGCTGGTAACATATCGTGGGACCGTTAAAACATGTATCGGAACCGGTAGCTTCTTTTTCCCGGTTTTATTGGCGACAGGAGTGGAGGGGAGAGACCGAGCGCAGTATAGCAGGGAAGGCAGCAGCGGAAGTCTCGTCTAGTCGTCTCCCTCTCTCGGATTATCTCGGATGGTGGCTTTAGGGTTTCTCTGTAGATCGCATTTTTATCTTTTAAACAACAAATAGTAAGCGAGAGAGGTGTTAGATCTTTTAAATCGAATCTAAACTTGTTCATCTCTCAATTCGTCGTATTGAGCAGCTGTCATTGTAGTAGATGTAACTGCTGACGTATGCTCGATTTGTGGAGTGAGAATTCGAGTTGGATTTGATATCTCATAAAGTTAGAGAAGAATTCGAGTGATTAAAGTTGATGGAGAATCAACCGGGCCTTAATTCCGTCGTCTACAAGAGGATGCCGTCGAAGGACTTCCCCGAAGACGTAGAACGCGGGGACGATGCGTCAGGTTCCTTCTTCCCCCCTTTAGCTTCGCCTCCCTTTTTTGAGTTGATTTAACTTAGTTGTTTTCTAAATCGGTTGGAATCGCTTTAGAGCGATTTCTGGATCCGAGGGATCAAGACATTGGCACCCCGTCCTGGAAACTGTCTTTGTCCCACGTTTGTGTCGCGACGATATCCTCCTTGTTCGGGTACCACCTTGGGTGAGTGCTTTCTTTAATATTTCTTCTCTGTGGTCTTTCGGGGAGTGAGGGAAAGTACAAAGTTGTGAGTTTTATGACGATCTTTTGCTTCTAGAGTTGTGAATTTAGCCGCTCGAGAGCATTTCGCTGGATCTTGGGTTTGCCGGGAACACGCTGGCCGAAGGTGATCTCCCCTTCACTTTGCAGCTGTGTGTTTGAGTTATTGTGATTCTTCTAATGTTTTGTGGTGCTGATAATAGTTATTATTGTCTTGTGCAGGACTTGTGGTAAGTATGTGTTTGGGTGGCGGTCCGCCGATAGAAAACTTATGAACGAGTGAATATGAGCTTTAAGCGACTGAATATGAATAAAACGGGAATGGATATGTTCAGCGACTGAATATGAATAGAAAGGAAATGGATATGAACATTCATATCCCTTTCTATCCATGTTCAATCGCTTGAAGCCTATATCCACTCAGTCCATAGAAACTTATATGGGCAGGCTGCCCATATAAGTTTTTTTCCCCTTATTGGATGCTTGTTGAGTGGGTCGATTTCCGATGGGATCGGGCGGCGCAGGTCCTTCCAGTTAAGTGCTTTGCCCATGATTTTTGGGGCTTCACTGAGGTAATTCAATGGAGATTGAAAATTTTACCAGGCTTTTCAAGTTTCTTCCTTGTCTTCGTTTGAACATCTATTTGGCCCCATTATACCTAACAAGGTTGTTTAGGCATCGTAGATAGAACAAGTAGGATACTTTTCTTAGTGCGCTACAAGATATATAAATCAGAAGTGGAGGTTTTGTTGGATCTAGTTGAATCATGAGCTATTAGCTCGAAGCAAATGAATGCTCTCTTCCATAGAAAAGGAATAATTGCTATTCTATACTAAATAGATTTTTGGCAAGGCTGTAATGTTAACTATTCATTAAATGTATGTTTGATATACATCTGCAGTGCTTCATAAACTAGTCTGGTGGGTATGCGGTATGCTTCTTGGAAGATTTCTTGTTGGAACCGGGATGGGTCTAGGACCACCTGTAGCCTCGCTTTATGTAACAGAGGTACACAAGATGATTGTTACAGATAATCCAAGTGTTCAATGTTTTCATTTACTTCAAATTTTATCCTAATCTCTTCAATGTTCTAACTTGCCTATGTTGTCAGGTTTCTCCTCCATCAGTCAGAGGTACATATGGTAGTTTTATTCAGATTGCAACTTGCCTTGGTCTGATGTCAGCACTCTTTGTTGGCATTCCAGTCAAGCAAGTTATGGGATGGTAACTTATCATGTTAAAGAATTCTGCAGTGACTTGAGTTAATATGTTCTTGGGTAGTGTTTCCCAAATGAATAAAGTACATGACTGTTGCAGGTGGCGAGTGTGCTTTTGGGTATCTTCTGTTCCAGCTGTCCTACTTGCTCTTTGTATGGAGTTTTGTGCTGAAAGTCCGCATTGGCTCTATAAGGTTATCTTTATAATGGGTGTTTGCTAGTCTCCCAATACTAATCTGGGCTTTAAGTTTAAATTTTCATTTTATTTATTTCATAAGTTATCTTGCCCCTTATAGCAAATGTTTTAGAAAATTTCGGCTACTTCAATGCTTACTATGTTGGAAATCATTTTTTTGAGAACAATATAGAAGATCTAGTTCACTGTATATTTTTGTTATGTTGGCAGATATCTATTCAATTCTAGTCAAAGAAGAAATCAGCCAATCATGTATTAGAACTGTTTGATGGATGCATGATGTCAAGAAAATTGTTTCAAACAGCTCAGAAAGAAAGTCTATAGGATGTAAAAGTAATCTTACTGTATGAAAATGTAAGAACTATTTGCATGCATGAAATTTAAGGTAATTTCAGGGAGGAAAAAAATGATAAATATGATTTATATTTCTTTTTGGAAATAATCAAAAGGAACCTACTATGTTGTCACCTGGCTAGTTTCCTTGTTTGGGATCACTAGCGAAGTGGAGAGTGATTTATTCTTGATGTTTTTGTGAAAGGGAAATGAATCAGCATATCTAATAATTTTTGGTCGAGTAGTCTTCTGCACTATTTAGTATGGAAATACGATGAGATTGGTAAAATGGCATTTTTAGAAAAGAGAAAATACCTATATTTTGACGTTTGTCTCAATTGTGGTCTGTACTTTCATTTGTCTCATTTGATATGTAATAAGACATTTGTTTTAATTGTGGTCTGCCGTCTAATTTTCTTTGGGCACTCCGTTAAACTAACGACGTGGCTTGGTGACATGTATAAAAATTATTATTTTTATTCTATTATTAATCCCAATTATCATGTCATCTCTAGTATATTAAAATTGGGTTCCACCTTTTTAATATTAAAGAGTGGATCCTCTCTCTCTCTCTTCGGATTACGAGACTCAGCGGCGGCCAGCGCCACTGTCGTCGACGACCCACCAACGCTCTCCTCCTTCCCTTCCTACGCCGTCTCCCCCCCTTCCCCGCCATCGTCCTCGTTTGGTCCCTCGCCTTTGTCACGCTCGTCGTGCCCTGCCTCCTCTACGATTGGGAGGAGTTGGTGGTCCTCAGAGAGTTCATGATGACAGGTAAAGCCAGCCCTCATGTTCTCTACATGTATTTTGCTGATTTCAATATTCCCCTGCAGGTGATGATCTATCATTTCTCATTATTCCTGCAATCTAGTACATGGTTGAAATTTTGAACATGTGAACCCCCTTTCCCACGATCATGCAATTTAATGAATTCCACTTGCCTGCCTGCTTCCTTCTGCAGATTTCACTTCTCATCGATGGTGGCTTTGCTGTGTGTCAGTGAGGATATGGCGGAGGCGGGACACGATGTGGTTGATCCGCCGTGTGTCGCAATCGAGGGGCGAGCCGGAGAGCTCATCCGGCCGTTGTGGGTCCACACTTTGGCCTCCACGGCGGTGCATCTGAGGTCGGCGAGCACGGCAAAGACCTCAGAGAGGAGTCCGAGGCGGTCGCCGCCATGGTGATCTTAAACGAGATTTCCTTGTCGACGACGCTCCACATGCGGCAGCCACGAAGAGGATGATGATGTATACTTTTGCAGAAGAGGAGGAGGAGCGTTCATGCCGACGGCTAGCGCATGTGCAATCTTTCCGAAGGCTTTGTCTGCAAGCACATCGTCGATGGTGATGTGATCTGCTGATGCTTCGTCTTCGTCGACCGCCGCTCCCTCCATCTGCTCTTGCTTTCCTCCTCTTCCATGCGATTCCTGATGTGTTAGCAACTAATGGAAGTTGACAAACAACAAGCTCTCTGTGAAATTTTATTTGATTGCGAGATCAAAAAGGAACTTGACTGATTCAAGAAAAGAGAAGGATTATACTTCTGTGGTTGATGGTGGTGTCTTCCCAGCGCAGGACGCCGCCTTCTCCAAGCACAGGACGCCGCCTTCTCCAAGCACAGGAAGTTGTTCAACCGGAAGCACGCCGAGTCGTGGGTCTCCATCGAGTCAGCCAACCTCGGCGAGCTATCTCTGAGTTACAAGGACTAGGGAACGTCGCTCGCCAGCTCCACCCCTCCTCCTCCCGCTCCCCCACCTCGTTCATAAACTTGCCCCGGTCCTTGTGCAAGGAAGAAGAAGATGGTAGAGATAGAAAGAGATGGGACCCACTCTTTAAAAAGACTGACCCAATTTTAATAACTCGGAGATAGACGCGACAATCGAGGTTAATAATATATTAAAAAAATATTTTTTTATACAGGTCAGCATGCCACATCGGTCAACTTAACGAGGTACTTGACAGAAATTTGACGGCAGGATACAATTGGTCTTAGTACAAGTATATAAATGAGACAAATGAAAGTATACGCCACAATCGATATAAACATCAAAGTACAAGTATTTTTTCTTTAAAAAATAACCGCAACTGCATGTTGGTGAACATAGCGTGGAAGAGTTGCTGAAGCAGAACTTGAATTTGAAAGACTCTTGGGAGGACCTCACGTAAAATCAGCAATGGCAGATTTATCAAGATCAGATAGAGGGGGTGAGGGAGAAAGCATTAAATATGCTGAACTATTCTATGGCAAGCATTTCAAAGGTATTGTTACATGCATCAATCCTTTCCATGTCTCTTTTATTCTTTGTTCTCATTGTTTTCATTTTCTTAATCAATTTTGTTATGTAATATATGTATATTTGTTCATTGCCATTTCCTTTTCCTTGCGACAGTTGTTTACATTGGAACAATGCTATTTGCTTTACAACCAATGGCGGAGCTACCGCAGCAGGATGGGGGGTGGGGCAGCTGCCCCCCCCCCCCCCATTCAATTTTGATTTTTGTGCCTTATATATATATATATATATATAGATTATTTTGCCCTCTTTATTTTAAAAATTACTCATCTGCCCCACCCCCCCCCATTCAATTTTGATTTTTGTGCCTTATATATATATATATATATATAGATTATTTTGCCCTCTTTATTTTAAAAATTACTCATCTATCATCAAATTATCTATTTTCTTTCCCGATACCTAACCCTCCCCATCTCCTTGTCGCCGATCGGTCCCCATCTCCTGTCGTGCCGACCGCTCGCCGCTCGATCGCATGCTCCGGCGTCCAGCCAATCATTCCGTCTACCCGGTGTTCTCTTGCCGGCGTCTAGCAAACGATATGGAGCCATTTTTATTTAATTGCCTGATTAATTTTTATACAATAAATTGTTGTATTTTTTTTAGTTATGTTCTATGCTTTGCATTATGTATGAATAATGTCTATAATAATTTTTATATATAATGTGATGAATTATTTTAAAAAAAAAATACTTATTTTTTCATGTATAATATCGTTGGTAATTTGGTCTTTGTTCATTTGAGAGTTTGCCCCTCTCCAATTTAATTTCTGGCTCCGTCACTGTTTACAACAGTTATCAGGAATAAATGTAGTATTCTATTTCTCTTCTACCGTGTTCAGAAGTGCAGGGGTGCCATTAGATATTTCTAATATATGTGTTGGGTTTGCAAATCTATCAGGTTAGTTGCATGAGATGGGAAATTAGTCCTATTATTACTGTTTAGTAGAAAAATCTTATTGTTCTTTCTTAACAGGTTCAGTTGTGGCCATGCTTTTGATGGACAAGCTAGGAAGGAAGGTTCTTCTTATTGGAAGTTTTGCAGGAATGGTAATAAAGATCTTATTTGGAAAAAAAAGGTGGTTGTAAGCTTTGATACATATGCATTAATTTATTGTCCCTGGTGTTGTTTAGGCAATAGCAATGGGTCTTCAGGCTGCTGCAGCATAGCATGCCTTCAACCCGAAAGTTCATGGCTTGTGTACCTCTCTGTTGGCAGAATGTTGATGTAAGTACTACAAAGCAATACCACCACAGTTCTATTGAGTACATTAGAAGAAACCCAAAGCCAAGGGTCCAATTTCCCCTATCTCTGGCTTCTGTATTTTGTGATTCGTTCATAAGCTAGCCATCAAGCCCTTAAATTATGACGTTATGTTCCTGAAATAATAAGATGGAGATTTTGATGTTCTATTATGACTTTTGCAGATCCATCGTAGCATTTGCACTGGGAGCCGGCCCAGTTCCTGGTCTACTTCTACCTGAGAGTTTCCCCAACAAGATTCGTGCAAAGGCTATGGCTTTGTGCATGTCTGTGCATTGGGTAAAGACTTATATTTTATTTTCGTATAACATGCCATGAACAAAAAAAATTTCTCCACGAGCTTTTGGTGGAAAACGTTAGTGCCTAATTAGGTTAATAATGTGGTAAAATCAAGAAGCTTCGTTTTTTAGCAATATGTTATTTTCTTCCATTTGCATTAAATATCCATTAAAGAAAAGGCCAGTTAAAGTAGAATTGGTTTTTCCATGTCATCATTATAATAGTTGTTTTATATATGGTAATTACCTAAATATATTCTGAATTATATATTTTTTCTCATTTGTGATCAATTTGAAAATATTACCAAATTATATTTCGAACTTTGACATTTGTCTCAATTACATCCTCTCATTAACTCTCCGTCGGCAACCCCGTTAAGATGATGACGTGTCTTTCTAAAGTGAATTAATAAAATATATTTTTTATTCAAAAACATATAAAAAATCATGTCAATTTATATTAAATAATATAAAATAATATTTTATATTTTATATTAAAGAATCATTACGAGCCATGTCGGGGGTGAACATGGAGTGATTTTTTAATAAAAAATAAAAAATATTATTTAATATAAATTGACGTGATTTTTTTTTATATTTTTGAAACAAAAAATATTATTTTAATCCACGTCAGAATGCTATGTCATCGCCTTAACGGTGCTACTGACGAAGAGTTGACGAGATGATGTAATTGAGACAAATGTCAAAGTTTGGGAATTTGATAATATTTTGAAATTAGCCACAAATGAGAAAAAATGCATAGGTAATTACCCTTTTATATATGATTTTTCTTGATCCACGGATCTTTTCTACTGAAAGGAACATATCTCTGGTTAATTTTGGAATTTCGGTTGTAAATTTCTTTGTCGGCTGTTCTTTTTACGGTTGCTAGAGCAATTAGGAGCAAAAGTTTTGTACTCCTTGTTTGCATCCTTTTGCCTAATAGCAGCAATCTTTGTGAGAAACAACTTAATCGAACGAAAGGCAAGAGTCTCCAAGAAATTGAAATCACACTCCTGTCACCTGTGAAGGTAAGATCATAACTGATTTCTTGCTATCATCATGATAGCTTGAAAATTTTAGATTCTATATAGACAAAACAAGCTAAAGATTACTTCTCATGCATAATATCAATCAGCTTATGAATGAAGTGATAATTAGTGACCAATACATGCTAGCCTGATAGGTTTTCCATACCATAATAACTTCCATGAAAAAAGACCTTTCAAATAATTCTTTAAGTTTGTTCTAGATCTTGATACAGCTTATGCGTGTGCGTGTGTGTTATTTTTCAAAAAAATATTGATCTTAGGATTTAGAGTCCTCAAAGTACTGGCGTTATTGCATTGAGTGTTATTTCGTGAATTATTGTATGTGTTTTCCGTAAATGTAATCTTGCCTCTGTAAATTTGCAGGTCCTAGAAAGGGAAATGATGGGCTCTCGTTCTTTCACAACCATTGCAATTACAATTTTCGATGGTTTAACATATCCAAACTATACTATATGTAACTTATTAAACAACTCTAGATTCCACATCATTTTTGACCTTGTAATTTTTTTTTCTTGGAAAGAATACTAAGAATTGTTTTCTATTTAAATTTTCGGGAAATGACATACATGCAATGATCAGGAAAATGCAATTTTACAAATTTTGACTTCTGTTAACCGAGGGCTCAATTTATACATTAAAAAATTTCAAAGTTGTCAATGCTGGTGTACAATATCGTCCTACTTCTAATGATTTAAGAATTATCTTTTTAATAAACACTATTATCAAGTTAGAAGATGAGGTATGTGATATTCCAAAGTTATAAATTTTATTCTGCAACTCTTGATACCATAAAAAAAGAGTATGAATGACTCAACTATTTTGACAGATATTGTTCAATCGTATATACTATATTACAAAATTACAATAAAATTTTATAATGAAAATGACTAACTTATTTCTTATTAATTACATATATTTTTGATCACTTTGATAGAAGATATCTACAATTAATAAGAAATAAGTTAGACATTTTCATTATAAAATTTTATTGTAATTTTGTAATATAATATATACGATTGAACAATATATGTCAAAATAGTTGGATCATCTATTCTCTCTTTTGTGGTATCAAAAGTTGCAAAATAAAATCTGAACTTTGAAATATCACATACTTCATCTTCTAACTTGATAATAGTGTTTATTAAGAAGATGATTTTTAAATCATTAGAAATAGGACGATATTGTCCACCAACGTTGACAACTTTAAAGTTTTTTAATGTATAAACTGAACCCTTAGTTAACAAAAGTTGACTTTGTAAAGTTGCATTTTCCTGATTATTGCATGTATGTCATTTCCTTAAAATCTAAATAGAAAAAATTTCTTAGCATTCTTTATTAATAATGTAAATGTGATCAATTAAATTTTAAAAAATACACTTTACCTTTTCATCAACGGTGATCATGTCTAAACTTATGGAATTATTAATTTTGGGATTTTGTAATACCCAGTAAAAAATAAAAACAATATTTTATGTGTAATGGTTTCAGCGGGTTGCGCGTGATGCGAGATGGTGCGTGCGAGATTGATCTATAGCGCCTAACTTGAGGTGAGACCCATTTTACTCTGGAGTTCTCTTAATTATGAGTTTTTGGATATATAAAATTTATGTATCGTGGAATAAAAGAGGACTCCGAGTGGAGTTCGTCAGTCCAACTGGAACTCGATTCGGACTAGAATCGAGTAAGTTACAGTTGGTTTAGTGAATCACTTAAGATTGGGGGTAGTTTAGTAATTTTGTCAATTAAGAAAAGAAAAGAACAAAGAAAAAGGATTTGGGGCGCCATATGGCTGCTACAACCGCACGGAACTCGAGATATCAAAGGGGCGAGCGAAGGTTGAGGGTGGAGGAGGAATCGGCCAGAGTTCACGAGGGAATCGGAGATTGGACGCCGGGGAAAGCGAGGATCTAGTCTTCCTTCCGATTCTTCTTCTTCGGTGAGTGATTCCTTCCCAAACTCTAGTATGTTTTCTATGGCTGCCTATCCTTGGTGTGGAGGATGAAAAATCTGAAATTTTCTTGGTTGGTTCATAAATCCATGAATAGCTCCTTGATTTGATTGTTTGAAATTTGGAATTGCTTGTTCTTGGAGTTGGTAGGTAGCGGCAGCCCTAGGGCATGCCCTTGTGCTCTAGGGCGGCCGGATCTTGTAATGGGGGAGGGTGAAGAATAAATTTTGGTTGCTAAAATTTTGGTAGTGTTAATTCTGAATTTTACTTGGATAAATGCATGCTAAAATGTTATCTTGTAATCTGAAATTTCTTTGTGATGTTGGCCGAATATTTCTTAAAGTTTGTAGGGTAGGATTATGTTGTTTTCATGTGGAAATTATCCTTGTCGAAGTCTAATGATATTATGGCTGAAATTATCGGTATTGTATCTTACTGAAATTTACAATTGCTGAAATTATAATTGGCTGAAATTTTAGTTGTTGAAATTATGGTTTGCTGAATTTTTGTTATGCTCAAATTATTGTTTGATGGAATTATAGTTTGCTGGAATTATGTGCTGAAAACTATTCTGTTTTTGCTGAAAACTTACTTAAATGTATGCTGAGTTGATTATGTTGTTTGAGTTGCTAGTTTAATGTGTAAAGTATAGATGTAACCTATCGATTTTTATGTACACTATGGTCTACAAATTTAGGAACTATTTTGATGACCGGAATAGTGGTGTACGATTAGTAAATAGAGGGCTATACCACTCGAGGGCTGGAATTGTCGATGTATATGTTCAACGGGTCGGATTGCGAGCCCAATATGACATTTCCTGGCTTGCTGTAAATACTAGAAATTTTATCCCGATAACAGTAGTAAATTGAACTTTTGCATGTTAACGTGAGGGTATAGCCCTCGAGTGGATAAAGGGAAAAATTAAACGTAGAAAGGTTGAGGTCCGGGTGCTGTAAATAGGCCGAGTGGTGCGCTTCTCGCTCCAAATACTATTGAGCCGGGTAGGTCAAGTGGTGCGCTTCGCGCACGAGGTGATATTAGACCGCATATTGGGCCGAATAGTATGCTTAGTGTTCATGGGTCGGAGGGCCTTTCCAAGCCGAGTTCTGGGCACTGATGCTAGAGGGCCTTCCTAGATCAGTGACCAGGACTCGGCTTACTGATCTAGGAAGGCCCTCTAGCATCAGTGCCCAGAACTCGATCGTGTAAAAGCCCTCCGACCCATGAACATTCGTACGCTAAGCGTACTGCTCGGCCCAATGTGTGACCCAATATCATCTCGTGCGCGAAGCGCACCACTCGGCCTGTCTGGCCCAATATCGTCTCGTGCATGAAGCGCACCACTCGGCCTACTTGGCCCAATAGTATCTCGTGCGTAAAGCGCACCACTCGGCCTATCTGGCCCAATAGCGTCTCGTGCGCCATCCGCACTACTCGGCCCAATAAGGCCAATTAATACCTCGTGCGCTATGTGCGGCACTCGGCCTAATAAAGTCCACTCTTTCAATTTAGAGGACCACTAAAACTCCTAGGCAACCATTCCTTCCAATGTCTCGCGTAACCTCGGTCCGCATCCGAACCTCAACCTTTCTACGTTTAATTTTCCCCTTTATCCACTCGAGGGTTATACCCTCACGCTAACATGCAAATGTTCACTTTACTACTGTCATCAGAATAAAATTTCTAGCATTTACAGCAAGCCAGGAAATGTCGTACTGGGCTCACAATCCGACCCGTTGAACATATACATCGACAATTCCAACCTACTATAACCATCTATTTACTCATCGTACACCACTATTTCGGTCATCAAAATAGTTCCTAAATTCGTAGATCATAGTGTACATAAAGATCGATAGCTTACACCGATACTTTACACCGTAAACTAGCAACTAAAACAACATAATCAACTCAGCATGCATTTAAGTAAGTTTTCAACAAAACAGAATAATTTTCAACACATAATTCCAGCAAACTATAATTTCAGCAAAATATAAATTTAGCAAACCATAGTTTCAGCAACATAAATTGCAACCAATTATAATTTCAGCAATTGTAAATTTCAGCAAGATATAATACCGATAATTTCAGCCATAATATCATTAGACTTTAACAAGGATAATTTCCACATGAAAACAACAAATTCCTACCCTACAGACCTCAAGGAATATTCGGCCAACATCACAAAGAAATTTTAGATTACAAGAAAACATTTTAGCATGCATTTATCCAAGTAAAATTCAGAATTAACACTACCAAAATTTTAGCAACCAGAATTTATTCTTCACCCTCCCCATTAAAAGATCGGACCGCCCTAGAGCACAAGGGCATGCCCTAGAGCTGCTGCTACCTACCAATCTCTAAGAACAAGCAATTCCAAATTACAAACAATCAAATCAAGGAACTACTCATGGATTTATGAACCAACCAAGAAAATTTCAGATTTTTCATCCTCCACACCAAGGATCGGCAGCCATAGAAAACATACTAGAGTTTGGGAAGGAACCACTCACCAAAGAAGAAGAATCGGAAGGAAGACAAGATCCTCGCTTTCCCCGGAGTTCGATCTCCGATTCCCTCGCGAACTTCGGCCGATTCCTCCTCCACCCTCAACCTTCACTCACCCCTTTGATATCTCGGGTTACGTGCGGTTGTGGCAGTCGTACGGTGCCCCAAATCCTTTTTTTTCTTTTCTTAATTGGCGAAATTACCAAACTACCCCCAATCTTAAGTGTTTCACTAAACCAACTATAACTTACTCGATTCTAGTCTGAATCGAGTTCCGGTTGGACTGACGAACTCCACTCAGAGTCCTCTTTAATTCCACGATACATAAATTTTACATATCCAAAAACTCATAATTAAGAGAATTCCAGAGTAAAATAGGTCTCACCTCAAGTTAGGCGCTACCGATCAATCCCGCACGCGTCGTCTCGCGTCATGTGCAATCCGCTGAAACCAATACACATAAACTATTATTTTTATTTTTTGGCGGGTATTACAATCTCCCCCACCCCCCTTATAAAAAAATCGTCCTCGAATTTAGGGGTAACATAAACTTACCAACTCAAGTGAATAACTGGGGATATTTCTCCATCATATCCTGCTCCAACTCCCAAGTCGCCTCTTGACCCGAGTGGTGCTCCCACTGAACCTTCACCAAGGGGGGCTTTCTTGGACCTCAATTTTTGGACCTGCCTGTCCAAAATCTCCACATGCCTCTCCTCATAAGAGACCGATGCGTCTACCTCAACGGCGGTGAGCTCCAGCACATGAGAGTCGTCTCTAACATACCGCTTCAGCATGGATATGTGAAACACGGGGTGAACCCTATCCATGCTAGGAGGCAACGCTAGCTCGTACACCACCGCCCCCTTCTAACTAAGAATGGGGAACGGTCCAATGAACCTGGGACTTAGTTTTCCTCGCTTGTCAAATCTCACAACCCCATTCATAGGGTACACCATGAAGAACACTAAGTCTTCAACTGCAAATTTCAAGTCCCTTGATCTGCCATCAGCATACATCTCCTGCCAACTCTGAGCTGCCAACCGACGATATTGAATCACTTTTATTTTTTTCATTGCGTCCTGCACCAAGTCCAGCCCCAACACCTGCATCTTGTCTGCCTCAAACCACCCCACCAGAGATCGACACCTCCGCCCGTAAAGGGCCTCAAACGGGGCCATGCTGATGCTACTGTGGTGGTTGTTGTTATAGGCAAATTCTACTAACGGCAAGTGCCTCTCCCAACCATCCTCAAAATTCAAAGCGCATGCCCGCAACTTGTCCTCCAATGTTTGGATAGTTCTCTCTAACTGCCCGTCAGTCTGAGGGTGGAAGGTTGTTCTAAATCGAACCTGAGTACCCAAGGTTTCCTGAAAAGACTACTAGAATCGAGCAGTGAACTATGTGCCTCTGCCCGATATGATCATCACCGGAATCTCGTGGTAACCCACTATCCGGTCCAAGAAAAGCCTAGCGTACTACTCAACTAAGAAGGTCGTCTTGACGGGAATAAAGTGCGCCGACTTGGTCAGTCGATCCACAACAACCCAAATGGAGTCATGACCTCCCCTCGACCTCGGCAACCTGGTCACAAGGTCCATAATGATTTTCTCCCACTTACACTCGGGTACATCTAAACTCTTGGAGCAACCCCACAAGCCTCAAGTGCTCTGTCTTAACCTGCTGATAGGTCAAGCACTTAGATACATACTCGGCCACTTCCCGCTTCATTCCTTTCCACTAATAATATTGTCGCATGTCACGATACATCTTCGTGGTCCCTAGGTGGATGGTGTATGAAGAGCAAGGACCAATCTCGAGTACCTGCCTCTTCACCTCTACCATATCTGGTACCACGATCCTGTCCTTGAACCCCAGGACACCCTCAACATCTAACCGGAATCCATTATCCATATCCTTTTTCTCTATAAAGTCTCTAGTCATCGCTCACAATGCATCTTCCTTCTGCGCTGCCCGAAGCATCTCTACCAGAGTAGACCACACCTGCAAGTGTGCCACCGAACCCCCTGTGCCAAACACCAAAATCACGAACCCGCCATCCAAACATGCCGCCAATTCTCTAGCCAGAGGTCTCCTCTCAACTACCAAGTGTGCAAGATTGCCCATGGACTTCCTTCTCAAGGCGTTAGCAACAACGTTCGCCTTTCCAAGATGATATAGTATGGTACAATCGTAGTCCTTAAGAAGCTCAAGTCATCTCCTCTGCCTCAAGTTCAACTCCTTCTACGTCAGCAGATACTGAAGGCTCTTGTGGTTTGTATAAATCTCACAGGCCTCACCATACAAATAATGGCGCTAGAGTTTTAAGGAAAACACCACTGTCGCCAACTCGATCATGTGTCGGATAATTCTTCTCAACATTTTTTAACTGCCGCGACGCATAGGCAATCACCTTTCCATACTGCATAAGGACACATCCCAATCCTACTCTTGAGGTGTCGCAGTATACGACGAATACCCCTGATCCCGATAGCAAGGCAAGTATATGTGCCGACGTCAAGCAGTCCTTGAGCTTCTAAAAGCTCTCCTCACATCTGTCATCCCAGACTGACCTAACCTTCATCTGAGTCAACTAGGTCAAGGGAGCTACAATCCGTGAGAAGTTCTCCACGAACTTCGGTAATACCCAGCCAAACCCAAGAAACTATGTATCTCATATACGCCAGTCGGTCTCTCCCAATTCTGCATAGCCTCAATCTTGGCGGGGTCCACCTTTACCCCTTATCGGGACACCACATGCCCCAGAAATCCCATACTCTCTATCCAGAACTTACACTTAGAGAACTTGGCATACAGCTGATGTCTCCTTAGAGTCATCATAACCGTCCTCAAGTGCTCATCACGCTCCTCTCTACTCCGAGAATTCACAGGATATCGTCAATGAAGACGATCACAAACTTATCTAAGTACTCCTTGAACACCCGGTTCATCAGGTCCATAAAAGCAACAAGTGCATTCGTCAACCCAAACAACAAGACCAAAAACTTATAAAGTTCATATCTCGTCCGAAAAGCTATCTTAGGCATATCCTGATCCCGGACCCTTAACTGGTGGTATCCGGACCTTAAATCGATCTTGGAGAACCACTATACCCCCTGTAGCTGACCGAACAGATCATCAATCCTCGGCAACGGATATCGATTCTTGATGGTAACCTTGTTCAGTTGCCTATAATCGATGCACATCTGCATGGATTCGTCATTCTTCTTAAAGAAAAGAATTGGAGCTCTCCACGGGGAAATGCTTGGGCGAATGAAGCCCAAATCCAAGAACTCCTACAGCTGGCCCTTGAGCTCTCTCAGCTCGGCCGACGCCATCCAATAAGGGGGAATGGATGTCGGTTTCACCCCCGGCTACAACTCAATGCAGAACTCGATCTCTCTGTCAGGTGGCAACCCCAGAAGTTCCTCAGGGAACATGTCAGGGGACTTGCTGATCACCAGAGTCTCTCTCAGCTCCCCAATCGCTCCTCCGAATTCTTCGGCCACTGACACAAAAGCCATGAAGGACTAGCAACCTCCACAGAGTAACTTCTGAGCCTTCAAGGCTGAAATCACCTTACAAGAATCTCCCTTCCCATCACCGTGGAAAATGAACTGTGGCAACTTGGGCTTGGTAAAAATGATTGTTTTGGCCCTGTAGTCTACCTTTACATAATGGGTGGCTAGCCAATCCATACCCAGAATGACATCCAACTCCCGCGACGGGAGTAGAACCAAATCAGCTGCCAAGAGGTAATAACAGACATAGACCTCACAGTCCTGAAAGACCAACTCAGACACAACCATATCGCCCGTAGGCGTCGACACCACTAGTGGTGCCTCAAGAGAGATGCAAATGAAGCATATATAAAAGAATGGGTGGCTCTTGGGTCAAATAAAGCATAAGCACTAGCAGAACAAACTAAAAGTGTACCTGCTACCACAACATTCGACGTCTCCGTGCCGGCTGGTTTAAGTGAGAAAGCCTGAGCAGGAGCCTTCCCAGAACTACTCGACCACTGCCCTCTGCCTTGCG
Organism: Canna indica; assembly: GCA_034359265.1. Taxonomy (NCBI): domain Eukaryota; kingdom Viridiplantae; phylum Streptophyta; class Magnoliopsida; order Zingiberales; family Cannaceae; genus Canna; species Canna indica. Next base: position 24,221,140 of record CP136892.1, read on the forward strand.
TCTGACCCCTCTGAGCCACTGAAGCTGTGGACACGGGTGCTTTCCCCCGTGACTGGGCTGCCCCCTGACCTCCACTGGCCGGACAGTCCTACTTATAATGCCCAAGTTGGCTATATCTGAAACAAGCGCATGTACGACCGTAACATACACCCCAGTGTCGTCTGCCACACTGTCCATAAGATGCCAGTGCCTCAGACCTCTTCGGCAAATATGTGTCCCTTGTTGGTGCCCTCAGCGCTGAACTCGTCCCTGAGCGGCCTTTGATCGTACTATGCTCTCTGCTCACCTACTGACCCGACCTCGCGACGGTGCCCTCAGAATAGGCCTGTCGCAACACTTGTCCATGAGATTTAGACCTCTTCCTCAAGTGCCCCTCGGGTCGCTCTACAGGTACTAGAGCTTCCTTCCGCATCACCTCATCGACTGCCTCAAGAAAAGGTATGCCCTCTGTGTAATGAATCAAGCAGCCAATCTGCGGTCACAGTCCCTCAACAAACTGCCTAACCCTGGTTGTCTCTGTAGCTACTAATGTAGGGTGGTAGCGGGACAACCGAGTGAACTCCATCTCATACTGCTGCACTATCATCCCACCTGTCTGGCGAAGCTGCTCAAACTCTCTTGCCCGCCTCTCGCGGACACTCCTGGCCAAGTACCACTCTGTCACTGCGGCCATAAACTCGCCCATGTAGGGGATAGTGTAAGTACCCCCCTACGAGCTCTCCAGGCATGGAGCCACTCCTTTGTCGGTCCCCTCATCTGCAAACCCACCACATGTGCTACTGCCTCAAATGAGCACCCCAGCACCTTGCAGAGCTCATAGCAATCACTTAGGAAATCGGTGATCTCTACTAACGGATTGGTACCAGTAAACTCTAGGGGCCTCAATTTGACGAACTTCAGATACGGAACCTCATGCTCTGCGGTCTCATGACGGTTTGCTGCCCTGATCACTGGTGGCACTGGCTCCTCAGTCTCTTGAGCCGTTGGTGCAACCGACTTGGGTTGAAGCTACTATTGCCTCATCTCTCGCTCCCTACGGAGAACCTAAGTCAACTCGGCCACCTGGGCCTCTAACTGTGCCACTTAGGGGTCCTGCTCTGCCCTCTCCTGGGCTAGGATTCTACAACCTCGACCCCTAGTGTGGCCCCTACCTCGGCCTTGGCCCCGACCCCTCAGGCTTGCTAGTTGTTACCGCTTCCACTCATCACTGCCTCACCCTGAGCTTCCATCACTATCAAGAAAATATAAAAGAACATTGCATTAAGTACAAATCTAAATAAAATTTTTATCGTGATCATAAGTACCGCTGCTGATGCATGCTGTCTCCGTAGCTCAATCTCGTGAAATAGAACACACAGTATATGACATACTAACACCTACCTATATGACACTCTATGTTCTAATGACGTAGTCAGAACCTAACCACATGCTCTGATATCACTTTGGCACGACCCGCTTGATGGGATAACTAACCCATCAACTTCATAGATCAACCTATTGATCTAATTAAAATGCTCAAGTTGAAGTTGATGGTAGCACGTACATCAAGCCTTATAAGCCAACACCACATCCAATATACTCCTAATGCGGGACTAAACTGGGTTATTACAAATTTATTGCATCCTGGCCATATCCTTATAACTCAGACATTGATCGTCTAATCTTCTCCCTCACAACTAATTTCATTGATGAATTGTATGTCATTTGCTAGAATAATCCTACATATATAAATGAAAGAAAGAAATTATAATTTTTATATTAACATAAAGTTATTTTAAAAAAATATATGAACTATAATTATGAGTCAAACCTTGAAATGATTATTCATAAAAAAAATCGTTATAAACGATATTATTGATTATTTTTGAAGGATTTTTCTCATCATCTAATGTAAAAAATTTCAAGCCACTTCTACTTGTAACTCTTGACATAGCAACATATAATTGTCCATGTGTGAACATTTGTCTTTCAATGAATAATTCAACTTTTTCTAGAGATTACCCTTGACTTTTGTTAATTGTCATTGCAAATCATGGTAATATTGAATATTGTCTTCTTTTGAGTACAAAAAGTCATTTGTTTTTATTTGGTGATAGTATAATTCTTGGCAAGAAAACTTTTTCACCGACATTAATTCATATAATTATTTCTACTTCAATATACCATCAACCCAACCTTCTTAGAATCAATTTGGATATAAAAGATGGGGATCTTCAGAAGTAGATAGTATTTGAAATTGAGTTTGAACTATAATAAACCATCTCTTCATCTTCAATAAGATCCTTGATAAAGTTGTCGATTTTGTCAACAATTTGATGATGAGGAGCTAAAATAGTTGTATTATTTAAGCATTTGCTATTTTTGTAATTTTCCTTTAAATTAGGAAATGTTGTTTCTACAACTGACTTTATTGGATCACCATTATATTGTATTAGAATACCATTTCACACATCCATCTAAACTTCTCCATCTATTGAACAATCAATATCATTTCCTAATAATATCAAATATACAAAGTCTCTAAGTTCTTAAATTTGCCTCTATGTTAAGTCATTTGATTGTAATCACATATTTTCGGTAAGAAAAATAACTTCAAAATAATCCCAAAGATATGACCTTTTTATTGAAGAATTTATAATATCTGCTCATCGTCCTTTTGGTACTACAGGGAGCATTTGCTGGAAATCTCCGCTTAATATAACTATTATTCCATCAAATGGTTTGTTCTCCCAATTTGTAAATTTGGTTCGTAGTATATCTCCTAGTGTTCGGTCTAATGCTTCAACAGAACACTTGTTTGTCATTAGAGCCTCATCCCAAATAATAAGAGATGTTTTATGAATTAGTTGTGCTAATTAAGATCTTTGTTTGATATCACGTGTTGATGTGTTTGAAGTTTCAAAGGGTATTCCAAATCTTGAGTGAGGTATTCGATCTCCTGGTAGTAGCAATGAAGCAATTCCTGATGAAGCAACCAATAAAATATTTTTTCTTCAGATTTGAGTTTTACACTAATGGTTTTTAATTGGTATGTTTTTACAGTTCCAACATAACCATCAATAAAATATAATTTTTCTTCATCTTTATATGCCGACTCAATTATTTTTTCAAGTGTTAATTTTTGTTGACTATTGAGTTTTCTGTTTAATATATGAAATTCCTTGACTAATTCATAACTATAATTTATCTCCTTCATTAACATTTCGTTGTGCATATATTTCTCCCATCATAAGTCCGTTAGGAAATTCAATTCTCTTTAATTCTGTTAAACTTTTTCCATTTTTCTTTAATATTTTTTCAATTTCTAAAAAAGCATAATTTTTTATCTGGCATGTAGTCAATGATAAGTTTAGAAATTTCAATTACTTGTGACGTAAATATAATATATCTTCACTAAGAATCTCCCAATTACATGACCAGAGTGAAGCGGGATCTGAGACTTCACAATGCATAATAATAGTTGAGAAAAAATTCCTCAATTGAGATGCAGATGCCCATACAGAAGCGTCGTTCAAATAATCATCTCATTCCTTATCATCATCCAGAAAATCTAATGCATAGCATGCTGCCTTTAAACTTGGATAAATCACATTGTTGACAGTTTTGATGCTCTCAAATAATGTAGATCCTTTGACAGTATTGAGAAACATTCTTAGATAATATTTCTCTTCACCGGTGGAATGTGCATAATATATTATTCCAAAACATTGTGCCTTTTTTTCTTCTTGTCCATATAAAATCTTTTTATTCTAAACTCATTTTGAAGGAAAATCAACATATGTTAGGTCTTGAGCATCGGGATAAAGTACATTAGTGTTCATCCACTCCGTGAACATTGTCTTATGTGTTGTCGGTCTATCAACTAATTCTTCCAAGTCGTTTGAATCTTTATAAATTATTGGTTGCTCATTTGGGAGATTAAAACTTAAACATTCTACAGCAGGTTGTCTATGATGTATGCCAAACTGAAATATTCTCCAACATACTTCCATCGCAGAGATATAACGACAATCTAAAAAAGCTTTGATTTCATGAGATATAACGACAATCTATATAAGCTTTGATTTCATCTATTTGATATTGTCCCATACTATGATGTTGATTGGAGGACTCATTATAACTATTGTCATCTTGAATAGTAGCAATTGCTCTATCTGAGTTTTTATTCATGTATTTGAAAAGATATTTAATGGACCTACATAAAAGATATTAAAAAATCAAGATATAAGATCACCTAATTGCATATTATAATTTATATTCTAACTTTATATTATGATATAATCATATAAATATAAAATAAATGATAAATCTATATCTTGAAAAAAACTATATCATGCATCTATTTGTTATGGGAAATTGCATTATAACATACCAACATTACTTAACTCGCAACCACTACAAAAAAAAGTAGAGCAAAACCGACTGCTTATTATAGGGAAATCTAGCATTTTTTTAAGCCTAAAATTTAATTTTAGGCCCTCCTAAAAGCATCAGTTGCGTGGAAAAAAAATATATGAATATAAAATTTAATAACCGACGTATTCGTTGATGCCGGGTATTAATTACCCGACATCTTTATTAATGACATTGTGTATTAATTACTCGGCGCATTCAATGCATGCACCGGATAATTAATAATCGGCGTTTTATTAATGGCACTGGGAAACCATATTAGAATTGTGACTTTCATCGATGGATATCACCAAAGGCCAACGAAGTTGTCGGTAAGATCCATGGCTTACTTACGGCCGCTCAGGTTGTGGTAGATATAACAACATTTGCAACGACTCGCTTACAACCACTAAAGCCTGTCACTTATGAGTCGATGACGCACACACGATGCGAAAATGAAACACTAATCAGCGACAGCATAGAGAGGGCCTCGTGGGCTGCCGTTGATTTATTAACTCAGTACTGACGGCTCTCTTACGACTGCTAGGGTCGTCCCTTATGAGTCGATGGCGTGTACGCAATGCGGAAATGAAAAAACTAATCAACGATGATTTAGAGATGACTGTGTCGATCGTCCGTGATTTAATAACTCAATAGCGAAGGCCTCTTCGGCCATCGGTGAAGACTCCTTTATTTGCTTTCGCACTCGCGCCCCTTCTTTCTTCCTTCTTCTTCCTCCATGTTGTGTCGCTTCTTCTCCGCCCGTCGTTTCTCCTCCTCCAGGTAACAACTTCGTCACCTCTACCCTTCTCCACCACTTCTCTCGGCGGAAGCTCTGTCATTTGATTTGGGGGCCGAAACCCTAGGTTTCAGCCCCAACTTCGGCGTTGATGTCCACTAGACACTGGCGCCAGCACACACTGGATTCCAATGCTGGAGTTGGGGCTGAAACCCAACCTAGGGTTTCGGCCCCAATCAAACAGTAGATTGAGTTTTTTAAATAATTTTATTAGGTTTTAATAATTAGTAGATTAATGTTTTAACTATAGATTAAAACGTTAAAGAGTAGATTAATTATTAGGTTTAATAATTAGTAGATTAGGTTTTAATCTTATTTTAATTGATAGATTAATCTTTTCATATTGTTTTAATTAGTAGATTAATATTTAATAATTTAATTAGGTTTTAATCTTGTTTAATTAGTACTTATCATGTTTAATTAGGGTTTTGATATTGTTTTAATTAGGGTTTTATTCTTGTTTAGTTAATTAGTTAATATTTAATTATTTGTTAATGTTTAATTATGTTGTTTAATTATTTTTTATTTGTTGTGTAATTAGGACTTTAATCTTAGATTAATTAGAAACTTTTTAGATTTAATGTTAGATCGAGTTGATACGTGTAACGTATGTATCAACGAGTCAGACATAAATTTGCAAAGTACTCTAAGATCCATTTAGGGGTTGTATGTTCATGTAAACAAAGTTAATGATCTTTTACATGATCTACAATCCTTGAATTGTCCTTAATTGGATAGTTTGGGAACATAATTATTTATATTGCACTTAGTTTTTTCTTTTAGCTTTTTTTCATTCATAATTATGTTGCAAAAATTAACGTAGATGATTAATAAAATTCATTATTTTTAAATTTTGAGTTCTCTATTAAATAAAATTCACAATCATAAATGAAGTATTACATCTATGTTTTATTGATTTTCCAAAATTTTCGTCGAATGCTTAATGAGCAAACTAATTATTGAATCATATATTGTATAACTCATCCACTAAAATCTACACAACTTAATAATATAAGCATGGATAATAGCATAGAAAAATGTATTAGGAATTAAAACAACATGAGAGCTTTAGATGTAAAAAAAACTAATGGGAAAAATTTTGAACTTAACTTGTAAACTAATGGAGAAAATTTTGGACTTAAGTTAGAAATTAATAAAGAAGATTTTGAAGTTTTTTATTTAAAAAATGGGGTTTTATAATTACCATTACGAAAAAAAAGTAAATAATGCATATAAAAGACTAAGATAAGAATCGAACCCAAGATCTATAAACAAAAATTTAAAAAACTAACCATTATGCTATGAACAAACTTGTAAAGGAAGTTGAACTTAATGCTATTTATACGGTTTTACCATATAATTTTTTTAAAAAATTATTAAATTATCTTTAATATTTAATATTTTGGAGAATTTTTAGGGGGCCCGGTGCCCCCCTTGGCCCTAGTGTGGATCTGCCCCTGTTGATGATGGCGATCATGAAGTTGAGGAAGGTGAGAATTCAAAGAACATGAAAAAGAACAAGAAGAAGACTATTACGATGATGATAATACTAAGGAGAAATAATTGTAAATGAATAGTATATTTTCTATTAAATCTATCTACTACATATATAATCTAATTATATGCTTATTCAATAGTTGCAGGAGCCCAGCTCGACTTTCACAGCCAGCCAATTAGGGGTGTGCATAGGTACTGGGTACACTTGGAGCCGGTCGGAACCTACCGCGTAGGTTCCGAGTAGATCCAAAAAAATTCGGGTAGGATCCGGGTAACAAATCAAGGAATATGTTAAATCTGGTTCTGGTTCCGGTTCCGATTCCACCATTCCAGGTACTAGGAACCGGATCCAGAACCTATTGGAGCGAACCTGTTCTGGAACCTGTTGGAACATGTTGGAACTTATTTTGGAACCTGTTCTAGAAGCCAATAGGGTACCCGGAATCGGAACCGAAACCTGCAGTTCCGGGTAGCGTCTGGTTCCAGGTTCAAAGTCAAACAAGGTAGGGTCCAGTTCCAAAATCAAGGCACTGGTCCTATACAGGGTAGGGTTCGGGTATCATGAAAAATACAAGGTACCCGGGACCCGCTCACCCCTACAGCCAATTCGCCTATTGACGAGACTTTGGTTTCCTCTCCAGTTGCCCTTCGTCCTACCGCTGATCCTCTTGCCGTCAAGGCTAGTTCGTTGAGACATAGGAGGCCACGCAGGGCAAATGGGATTCTACCTCCGCCGACCGAAGAGGCACACAGATCGATTAGTGTGCGAGGACACAGGTAATGTATTATTAATTATTATTTATATATAATTCATTATATCATAATATATCATTGTATTGTATTTGTGTTGTGCATGTTCGAGCGGGAGGACATCCCTCACACTATAGCGGGGATGGCCAGATGATACATGCACAGGGAATGGCCCACGTGGTCTCACATGCCCCGTGAGCACGTCGACATGCTATGACGCATGTTTGAAGTACGTATTAAATTTTTTATATAAATGATAATTATAAATATTTGTACTGACATTATTATTTTATTTTATAGGATCGCTACACTTGGCCAAAGGACCAGAGGCCCTTCAGAAAGAGCGCCTGGGATGCGGCTTCTCGCGCTTGCTACAACAGGCAGCTAAACCATGCCCAGACCTAGGTGATGACCCAAGCTGGGACCACAAAAAAATAATTCATATAAACTTTTCATTTACTATCATCCGAACGAGTTCTTAGCATATTTTACCAAATATGTCTCATACTTTTATTTGAAATAATTGGGTATTCTAACTTTTGAATTTGTAACAATTATATCTTCTCGATAGTTGGTTGTTAATATACATGTTATATGATGACATGGAATGTCATGTCAGCATCAAAAAAATATTTTTTTTAATCCAAGTTGCCACGTCATCAAAATTGATGTTGGAAAAATTAGTTTTTATTTAATCGAATTGCCATGTCAGCAGACATGGCAAACTTTGGCCCTTGTAACAAATCTATTCCAAACTTTTGCCCTTGTAACAAATCTGTCCCAAACTTTGGCCCTTGTAACAAATCTTTCACAATCTTTAATCTATCTTAAATTTTAAATTTTGAAGGGTTATTAGACGAAAATAGCCATAATTTCGCGAATTTTTCAATTTTGGTCAATCCTTTTATTTGTCTCAATTGTATATAAGAACTTCAACATTAGTTTCAATAATAGCCCGCCGTCCGTGAACCGTGAGTATGTCCGTTATTTCGTTGTAGTGGCAATTCAAAAATAATAAAATATACATATTCCCTATGTCACCTAGATACACGTTAATTAGGTCCCACCTCTCTCTATCTCTCTCATGGATATACGGGAGATGAGAGGCGTCGCTGACACGAGCTCGACGCCGCTGCCGGCCTCGGCGCTGAGCGCGTCCAATGAGGACCGCATCTCATCGGGACCTGGAACGACGCAAGCAAAGTGGTCGTCGGTCTGGGCGGCGGCTGCTGCAATCAAGGCGAGGCGGCCTCCGTGCGTGCCGAGCGCATCCAGTGAGGACCGTAGCTCATTGGGCATGTCCACCCAAGTCTTCGATCGGCAGCAGCAAGCTTAAGTCGAGCTGACTTCTTCCCTTTCAGAATACTCTTCATCAAATGGAAAGATTTCCTTGTTGGTTCCTGCCACTTCAACATTGTGCAATGGCGAAGCAGTCTGGTCTTGGCTCACCGTCGACGATCAATTATTTATACAATTATTTATAAACATATGTCAAGTATTGATCGTTTTGACTTGTCTAAACGTAGATTGGGTTGAATCTTTGCACGGCTTAACGCCGGCAGCGACGATGGGGTATCTCCGGCAAAGGACGACAACAAAGAAAGAAAGAGTGAGGTGGGAACCATCTCTCTAATTAATTTACTTGTCATTTAATTAATTGAATTGATCATACAAGTTGAATTCATATTAATTCTTGCACCCATTTGATTCAGCAGTTGGCAAAATTGGCATGCATGAAGGAAGAGAACAAGAAGCTGACGGAGACGCTGAACCAAGTTAGAACCAACTACAATGCTCTCCAGATGCATCTCATCGCACTGAAGCAGCAGCAGCACCAACCTCATGAGGTAATTAATATATAAAGCAATAAGATAAAAAATATATATTAATTAGCAATTAACAAAAGACTCTAACTCAAAGCAATAATTATTAAAGGATGACAAAGTTGAATCCAAGAGCAATGATCATGGACATCGAGGAGTTCTTGTGCCGAAGCAGTTCATGCATCTTGGTCGAGCTAGCCAGGGAAGCTCATGATCAGCCATCTTACTCTCGATCGTCGACGACGAGCCAAGACCAGACTGCTTCGCCATTGCACAACGTTGAAGTGGCCAGAACCAACAAGGAAATCTTTCCATTTGATGAAGAGTATTCTGAAAGGGAAGAAGTCAGCTCGACTTAAGCTTGCTGCTGCCGATCGAAGAAGTTGAACTTAATGATATTTATACGGTTTTACCATATATTTTTTTTAAAAAATTATTAAATTATCAACTTGGGTGGGCATGCCCAATGAGCTACGGTCCTCGCTGGATGCGCTCGGCGTGCACGGAGGCCGTCTTGCCTTGATGGCAGCCGCCGCCCAGACCGGCAGCCAAGTCGTCTGCGTCGTTCTAGGCCCCGACGAGATGCGGTTCTCACTGGACGCGCTCAGCGCAGAGGACGCCGGCAGCGTCGAGCTCGTGTCGGCGACGCCTCTCATCTCCCGTATATCCATGAGAGAGATAGAGTGAGGTGGGACCTAATTAACGTGTATCCAGGTGACATGGGGAATATGTATTTTTCGAAATAACGGACATACTCACGGCTCACAAACGGCGGACTATTATTGAAATCAATGTTGAAGTTCTTATATATATATATATAATTGAGACCAATCAAAGGATTGGCCAAATTTGAAAATTTCGCGAAAGTTGAGGCTATTTTCGTCTAATAACCCAAATTTGAAATGAAATTTATATCTTTTCTAGATATTATTATTATTTATTAAATACTTAAAATTTTGAAAATAATTTTATAATTATCTATTGAAATTTTATTTTTTAAATTTTGATTCAAATTTTGAGTTTCTTATTATTTTTTATTTAATTATATTATGACATTTTAGAGAAAATCAAAATATCCAAATTAAACCAATAACTTTCCATATAGTATTATTATTTACCCAAACTATTTATTCTTAATTTTTTATTTAGTATTTAACAAAATTTAATATTTTTTGGATATTCAATGGTCCCTGAACTATTTCGACTTTTTTACTTTGGTCCCGGAACTTTTTTCCCGCTCATGTGTACCTGAATTTTTTTCCGTCCCCATTTTAGTGCCCGGCCCACACCCTACCGGCCATTAAAAAAACATCTACATGGTTAACGTTCCGACGATGTGGCATCTTTCTTTAAAATAAAAGAAGTGTGAAACATCTACTTACCTAACTTTATAATTTATAAATTAAAATGGAGATTGTTTCTTTTCTCTCTCCCTCCCACCGCTGCCATCATCTTCTTCTTCTTCCTCCTCCTTGCTTCCGCCCTCGCAGTCGCCTCCTCCTCCTCCCCCCGCCTCCTCCTCCACCATTGCCTGCGAGCACTAAGTACTTGTCCCTCCGTGGAGATGGTTCGCCATCTCGCGGCTATCGCACTCCCTCCCGCCAACCCTCCTCGTCCCCGCCTTCGCCATGAACTCCACCGCGTAGCTTGGTGACGAGTTCATGAGGAAGTAGAGGCGGTCCAAGTACTTGAGCTTCCCGGTGCTCGTGTCGTGGAACATGGTGACCCACGACTGCAATGCCATCGGCGCCACCTCGTGGCTCACCTCCGCGAACAACGGGCTAAAGCGGAGGAGGTATGGCTCGCGGCACGTCGTCCCCTCCGGGCACACCAAGAGCCCTCGACCGCCGCCTAACTCTTCCTCCTTGAGCAGCCTCTTCATCAGCGCCTTGTCCTGCTCCCGGTTGCGCGACAGCCAAACGGTGCGGATGGGGAGAGCAACTCGCTGAGGCGGCTGATGTTGTAGGTGGAGGCGGTGACACGGCGACCGAGGGCGATGGAGATCTAGAGCGGGTCGAAGAGGGTGCAATGGTTGCTGATGAAGAGATGGATGTCGTCGCCGCGGACATACGTCGACAAAGGAGGGGATGACCTGCAATTGCATGCCTGAAAAGCTAAGGAGAGGAACAGAGAAGGAGTAGGGAGGGAGACGAAGACGAGAGCTCGAGTGACGGCGAGGAGGAAGGCGAAGGGAAGCCACGGGAACATGGAGTTTAGGGAACGCAACTTCTACGGAGCCGGGCTCCATAATGGTTTTTTTCGAGTTTGGGGGACTTCGATCAAGGAAGGACATGTCATTTCAACTCAGACATCCTCAAATCCCAATAACATCCTCCTCTCTCAACTTCTCCATCAAGACCAAGATCGCTTCCCTGTCCTCATCATCAACCCAGAATAATACCCACCAATCACCTTCATCTCCATCCCCACCACCTTCTCCATCTCCAAATACTCCCCCGAAACCCCTCCACCATGACTTTTGGCATGGCATTGATGCACGGCGATTGCGGGGTCGCCTCCGTGGTCCGAGCACGGTGAGGGTGAAGGCAAGGAGGAGGCGACGGCGACGGCGACGGCGACGACGGAGGCAGAGGCACGCATGGAGGAGGAGGAGGAAGAAGATGACAGCGATGGGAGAGAGAAAAAAGTGGATCTCATTTTAATTTATAAATTATAAAGTTAGCCGCGTAGATATTCCACACATCTCTCATTTTAGAGAAATATGCCACATCGTCAGAACGTCCTTTTGATCAGAGGTTGAATCGATCATCAGAAGAAGAATTAGGCCAAAAATTAGGATACATTCTGGGAAAATGAAACTTCCCAGATAATAGGTAAGAACATAAACTGAAACATTCTGGAGCTACAAAGATAGTTATTAAATCGTTAGCACCACATAAAAACATTCCTCCTAGAGTAGCTGTTAATACGAATAACAGAAACTCTGTTATAGCCATTTCTGCACATTCAATGTACTCTACGGATAGAGGAATACATAGAGTTGAACATAGTAAAATAAGAAATTGAAAGATTTCGTTGAAATTGTTCGTTTGGAAATTTCCCGAAAAGCTAATTATAGGTTCTTCTCTCCATCGGAACAATAGGGCCGTTAGCCTCATAGATATTTTTTAACGGCAAGTTGTGGACCCAGGACTAAAATGGGGATGGAAAAAAATTCAGGTACTCATGAGCGAGAAAAAAATTTCTGGGACCAAATTGAAAAGGCCGAAATAGTTCAAGGACCATTTTGGTCATTTTCTCAAAAAATAATAATAATCTCAAATTTTGAATCAAATTTTAAAAAATAAAATTTCAATAGATAATTATAAAATTATTTTTAAAATTTTAAGTATTTAATAAATAATAATAATAATAATATCTAGAAAAGATACGAGTTTTATTTTGAATTTTAAAATTTGAAATAAATTAGGAATAAATTAAAGATTGTAATAGATTTGTTACAATGGCCAAATTTTGGAACAGATTTGTTACAAAGGCCAAAGTTTGTGATAGATTTGTTTCAAGGGCATGTCTGCTGACGTGGCAATTCGATTAAATAAAAAAAAATCTTTTTTTTTTCAACATTAATTTTGATGATATGGCAATTTGGATTAAAAAAATATTTTTTTATGCTAGTATAACATTCCAGGTCATCAAATATAACAAATATATTAATTGCCCACTAATAGGATGATATAATTATTATAAATTCGAAAGTTAAAATATCTCATTATTTTAAATAAAAGTATGGGATATATTTGTTAAAAACGTGATATTTTCACTAATTTATATATATAAGGGAATTAAATTAGTGAAAAGTATAACTTTTCGCACAAATTTATTTTTCTATATGAATGAAACGAGACCTAATTGTGATACCAAATATTCCAATTTATATTACTATTCATTTGACACCAAAAAGTATATCGAACACTTAAGTAAAGTTTATCTCTGAAACTTATTTGATAATACACCCAATGAAATTATAGTTTGAACGAGTCCTTTCTTATGCAGTCATGCTTAAATCCTTCAATCTAGCACTAATCTTAATTAATTCTAGTTGTAACAAATAGATCAAAAAATTTATTTGGTTGGAGGTAAAAAGCTCTTGCAGCATTTAGCATTTACAAGTTGTGTTAAAAGAAATTACAATCCAAAAAATCTACGATATAAGATTGTGGGATGCAAATATAATAATTTAAGTATTAGAAAATAATTAATTTAGGCAACTTAGAGTCGTTGGATGGAGACGAGATAAATATTAAAATTGTAGTTTTCGCGCGTTGAATGCGATGGTAGTATTAGATTTTACATTTGGTGTCGTTTAGTAGAATTTTTATATTTTTCAGTATTATACAATAATTTAAAATTATTAATTTATTTTAATAAATAGTTAAATAATATAATATAGTATTTTACTAAACTAAATGATGATTCAAAGTATAAAATAATATTACTTTGAATCGAATTGATTCTGTTGTAGTTGATGAATTATTATTGGAGTAAAATGACAGATTTATTTTTTTCTCTTTATTTGTTTGTTATTGCTTCTAAATTATTATTGTTGGATCGATTTGGATAATTTTTCCAACATTTTCCCATCTAGATCACATATTTTTTCGACGCTCATCGGCTCTTGCTTGTTCCTCCAATGATTCATGGATCAATTTATTCTCAAGACGAATTATGAATTGCACCTTTCAAACCACCATGCGAGCGACCGTCGCCACTTGAAGCGACAAATCTAGGCTCTCTCTGCCACTTCGAATATTTCAGGAGCCATTAATCCTTGGGGCAACTCATCCGACTTGGTAAAAATTAATTTGAGCCTGAGATTCTAAGCTCAACGGGACACGAAAATGAAACGAATCGTCATGGCTCGACGCGCTAGCACGATTATGAAAAACTAAACCGATCACCCCTTTCTTGACTCTGGTTATCAAGCTATCAAGCCATACTAGACCTACATCCCCTAACCCGGCACGATAACGAGCAACCCGAGCATGACTTTCTCGTGTCGGACTATCGGTCTGGACCAAAATTGTCAAACCTAGATATGAATTTATAAGTGTAATTACAACTTTCATTTGCAATCAACCAAACACTAACAAACAAAAGTTACAACTCTACTTGTGAGCAAACAATTAATATACTGCAAATTTTATTCGCGAGCATTTGCTTTTGCATGCAAATACATTTTACAACATTTGTACTTACGGGTCAAACGTGGCCTCTCAATGAACTAACCATCCATCATATAATAGTTCATCTCTTAAATTGAGTTCCTAACAACGAATTACATTTTATTTTGTTCATACAATAATTCTAACATATAGACCACATGCATTGGTATCTACTCTTGCACAGTAAACATGCTCTATGTGAGGACATGCCTGCATACATACTACACTTTAAAAAACCTTAACAAGGCGCATGTGAGTAGTGGGAAAAAACAAATAATTTTAATTTGATTTCTAACTATAATCTTGTGAGATCCTTCAATCAATGAATGTTAGCCTCTACAGGCATTGGATGAGTATATAAAACAGTTACAACAATGATCTCCTTCAAAAATCTCAACTTGTAGATTCTCTGTTGTCTTCATGAGGATGTTTTAGTTTCATTGGATCCATATCGCTGAATGGCAACAATGGCCTCATTGCAACGGCCACACCGATATGAGCGGACAGCTGCACAGCGTGTGCGGAGACAATAATAGCAAAATCTGCATGAAAACAGAAAACTTAAGTATATATACATAGAGGGCATCTCCATCATGATATCTTTCTTCCTAATAGGCCTATACTATTGAGCAAGGAAATATAAATTGTTACTCATTTCCCAACTTACAGAAAGAATGGTATTTAGATCAAAATAATCTCTGCTTTTAGCTGGAGTTCCAACTAATAGATTCAAAGCAAAGCTCCCTTGCATATTGGAGATTCTAAAAGAAGAGGGATATGATAACGTATTCATTTAGAATTAACATTCATGTCAATGGCAAATATAAACCACAAAGCCACAACATAACATGAGTCTAGCTTATATTTCTCAAACAAATGAACTATTCTCAGTCTATGTTACAACTTAAAACTCGTAAGCTATAAACATCAAGTTAATTTTAAGCAATATTTGCATTTGGACAATATCAATCATCTATGTATTTAAGATTTAACTGCTTGATTCAACATAAAACACCATCAACAATATTTAAATAGACCAATAATCCCAACAACCTCAATAACCTGACTTTACCTCTCAAGTAAGGACTGGATAAATATAGAGGTGCTAGAGGTAAAGATGTCCTTATAAAAAAATTGGGGGTGTTTAGGAACTCCTCAGGAGACAGCTTCTTCCATATCATTAGCAAATCTTTTCCAATTCAGTGTAAACAAGGATACCGAAACCAAAATTATATGAGCAACTACTCCACATGGAAAACAATTGCAACTACAAGGTTTAGCTGCAGATAAATGTGATACAATGTGTGATATCTTTTAACAAGCAGAAGAAAAATGTTTGCTGGACTGTTGTTGCACTATTGAGACAAAGCATAAGCATAAAGGAGCTGGAAGAAACAAAATAATAGAAAGAAATACTTCAAGTAGATACCTAAAAGAATTATCAATACTATTTAAGAGCAACACTATTCTAGTGTTCTATTGTAAAGCAAGTGTACCTGTGTTGACAAGGAAGTGCAACAAAAGGGATTGTAGGAACTGATTGGCATACTGGGCACAACGTTTCATCACCAGCAGAACCAGACGATTTGTCTTTAGAGAATGGAAGAAGAAATCGCTTGATTGAAGATGAGTTCAGCAGAGGAAGAAGCAACAGTAACATCTCCTGCGCATTGCTAGCAAATTCAGAGAATCACAAATGCACTTCGTTTTGCCATATAAAACAATTGGAAAACTGGTGAAACACTGATGCAAGAGCAGCAAGCAAGACTGGGACTGGTGATGCTTCATATTCACTATTTCTGTAAGATACAGAACAGAAAGTGTCTTTGAAGTGGGTCAAGTAGATTGGAAAAACAAAAAAAAATGATATCATCACATATTAAACTTCTAATCGTTGCATTGGGTCCCATTTCATCCATGAGTGACTAGAATCAACAATTTACTCCCATTATATGGATGGCACAGTGGAACTTCTCCATAAGCAGCAACCTTAACATTCACAAATAACAAATACATTTACCTGTTTAGAATTAGAATGAAGTATGATTCTGTATTCAGTTACCTAAGCTATTAGTTGCAGGGTATTTGCTGATAATGCTTAAGTATTTCCTATAAATCGCATATGGTAACAAAAAGAAAAAAACACAACGTATATGAAAACTTGCTTTGTGGATTATCAATCAGGTTTAGCAATCCTACACAAGAAAATTCAAGGAATGAATTTATTGATGGCATTATAAAGAAGTTTTAAAGTACGAGTAGTTGTTGTTAGATGTCTAATGTTTTTTTTCTAATTGATGCAGAGTTGGGTTCTGACACCTTAGAGTCTACCACCTTGTTAACTAGAAATCAAGTAATGCCATAAATGAAGTGGAGAAATGCAGTTCCAACAATATGATAGAAATCATCGCTTGCAAGTATTTCACGAGTTAACAACAGAGGGAGATTCTGTCTCTTGCAAGGATAAGTTATTTTCAGATGAAAAGATACAACCACGTAAATCTAGTAACATCAGAAAATGCGGGATATGTCATTAGTTGCATGGAAGTATTGGATGCATCTGAAACCCAAAACATTCTAAATTTCTTTTCAATAAGATGCTGAAGGAAATGGATTTGAGGGTTCCATAATTTGGCAAGTAAAGACATCAAAGTTTAATCTTCCGTCTTCCAGAATAAATGCCAACCACAGAGACAAGGATGCAAATAAATTCGAACATATAGCAAAATATCAGAAAACCAAGACTAAAGCAGCAGGATTAAACTGATTTCCAGAAGAAACTTACTGAAAACTCATTCAAAACTAACTGCCTATTCATGTATTCAAAACTAACTGCCCGGTTCATATTGGGGCTTTCATAAACGAGCCTTGCTCTAAGAACCCTTTCTATAATACTTCTGTACCTGCATCACCAATATATTAAGAGTTCAAAGAGTTTGCAAAGAAAGTGAAAATCATGTATATATATTATATAAACCAAACACATGAATTTAGTAGTACATTGATAATAACTGTCAACCTTCACTCGGGCTCCTATGCATAGGCCCTTCATTGAGCATCCATCCACATGCATTCCTGCATCAATGCACACTGGATGCACCTCAATGTACTGCAAATGGAGCTATGATAGTGTGAAGGCAAATACTCTACAAAGCCAAAGTCCACTTCTAAGTAGGAATCAGTTTGACTGGTCCCAGTTGGCCAAGTTAGCTTTATCAGAAGATTCAGTAGTTTATATCAGGTCAAGGAACCAAATACCTAGGGAAAATCAAATCCCTGCTACATCCTTGAAATAGAGATATTCTAAACTGCTTGCACTGAGGTTAAGTAGCAGAAACGTTATAATATTGATCCTCTATGACAGCGACTACAGTAGGAGAGGAAGAAACAGACAACTTAACTGCTCCACTTTTTTAAAAAAATTATACAATTACTGCTCTCAATCTATCTTAAATATACAGTTATTAAGACAGGAAACAGAAATAGGAAAAAAAATCATGGTGCAGGTTCCTTTTATCTTTTCTATTCACCATAGCTGTATAAGAAGATTTTCTTCCAACATAATCCTATATATTTCCATTGCTGGTAGTCACTTGAGTTCACTTTTTTTCTCTATTAAATGGAATCTTATTCTCCATTATCCTTATTTCTTGAGAGACTGTCTCTGTACATTGTACATTGTAGATCGTTAAGTTAGTTTTTATTTCAATTATCCAATTCTTGTGCTAGATTACTTTTCAAAATATTGGTTTACAAGAAAAGTTTTTCCAATATCTATAATTGATTTGTACATTTTAGATCGTTAAGTTAGTTTTTATTTCAATTATTTAATTTTCCAATTCTTGTGCTAGATTACTTTTCAAAATATTGTTCTTGGTTCATATGTTCTTTTCTTTTGGTTTTCTGCATCAAATGCCTTATATGTGTCAGCAACCAACTTCCACACCCCTGTACAAATATACTTTTCTAACATAACATATATATGTATGTTCTATATATGATCTAAGTAGTAGTAAGATACTTAAAAGTGCCTACCATGAATTTTACATTTCCCATGACCGTTATAGAGAATTCCTAGACCAAATGTATGAAATGAAAACAGATATAGCATATTATGAATTAAGTTAACAACAGACTAGATTTAAACTTATGTGCATGTGAAAACAAGGCAGATGGATCTCATGAGCGAAAATATCTAAACATGTTAGGGCTTGAAGTGACACTTTTGTCTCTAAGATTTGCAGACATGAGGATGCATAAGAATTATTGGATCCTCACCTTCCAGTATAAAAAAAAACCAACAGGTTGCTGAAGGAGGCAACTTTATATAATCCCTCGATACGCTGTAATAGAAGCCAGGCTCTCCGTGCCACTGACCTCTGAAGCATAAAGTTGCATAAATTAGATTGATAGTTGCTAGTTGTTCAGAATCACAAAATGAATGAAGCAAAAATAACCATGGGATAACCTGTTCAGAATCACCCCATCTGCGAAAAGCAGAGAATGACTGCACACGAGACCATAGATATTGCCCACCAACTGTGGTAAGGCAATACCATATCTTTTGAGAAACAGAAAGCCCAGGTCCTTCCATCCCAGTCCTAACTGAAAGGCATTATAATATTTTTAATTATACGTCCTCTGAATAGAAGAGAAACCACTGAAAAACATTGAAACAACTTATAAATTCTCCACTAAAGAAGATACAACCAATCTCATGCATGATATACAATCTTCCTTTAAGTTGAGACCACCACCCTTCTACAACACAACACACATCCATTGACTAGGCTGTAAGAAAAAAGTCGGCTAAAAAGAAAGAACCATGCCTCAAGTTAGTCATGTCTTATTATATTTCATTTTAATCTTTTAAAAAGATAATTTTTTCAAGAACCATAATGTTTTTTATTTTATAATAAGATAGAAAGAAATACATAGGATATGTAGGACACTAGGACGAAAAGATTTGATACTCCTTGTTGGCTATTATTTAATCCTATACATAGGGTCCTATGAGCTTATACACCCAAATAGGCTTATTGCAATTAAGAATGTGAACAGTTGTAAACAAGCCAAGACAAATGTCCAAGCTCGGCTCATTTATCTATTAGCTCGTTCAAGCTCAGCTTGAGATATATTTAAACTTGGCTTAAGCTCACTTTGAGCTTTAGTTTTGTGTTCGAGCTTAGTTCGTTTAGGCTTTCGAGCTTGACTCGAGCTCAATTTGATAAATTAATAAATAACTTAAACGAGCTTTGAACTACTTTTAAATAAGCTTTGGATGAGTCTTCACCAAGCTCATAAACGAAGGGTAAGGGTTATAGTTAATTATAAGTATAAATACCTAACAAATCGAGCACAATAACAAGTCTATTTGCAAATATTAAATGAGCCTATTCATGAGTGAATAAGTTTGAGTTCAACTTGTTTAATAAATGAGCCTAAAATTGTTTTCATATTTTTTCTTTGATAAATAAACAAACATCAATGACTTAATATAGAGTATGTCCACTAGCCATTTATTGAGTGTATTAGTTGGTTTTACCCCTAAAAATGTGTATGATCCATAATTGAATATATAGTTTTGGAAGGCATCATGAACCAATTGGCCAAGACATCACTTTTTATCCCCCTTCAACTTTTTCTCTACTCATTCTGGCATGGTATATGTTAATCCAAACCACTTAATTGTTCCTCTTAAGTTAGGTTTGAGGTAGTCAAGGAGGAAGTATACTATTTAAATTTACCTTCACAATCATGATAGGTGAAAAGAAATGCAATAGAAAAGGCGTGATTTCAAGAACAGAGTTTCACAATCATGGAGATGGATGATTTTTCATATTTCTAAATTCAATCATATAGTCTTCTGCCTCCTGTTTCGTAATTTTGAAAATGATATAGTAATAAAGAAGAATCTGGATGATCATGTACATCAACTAGAATGTTAATGTTTTGACAATGTTTGATCATATATAACTTATTTATAATATAAAATATGATTTTACATGTAGCAATATCTGCTTCGGTCTCATGAAATCCTTAGTTCACTATCTGCGATGAAATTTTTTAGAATCATGTTTTAGATACATCGCAGGAGATATACGAGGTTAGCTTGACCCAACAAATAGACATGCATGGTAAGCATTGCAGGTGCTGAACTACATTCCCATAGACACATATAACCAAATAAAATGGCCCAGAGGATTAAATAATTCATAAAGAATACTTACTTGTCTGGCTAAATATAACAGTTAGAAGATATTCAAGCATTTCCCGTGTCAGATAACAATATTTACTAAACTGTCTTTTATAAACACTTGTCATCATACTTTGTAACACCTTAAGTCAGATAGAAAGAATATCATTATCATACTTAAAGCTTCTGCCAAAAAATTCCAATGGTTGGTAGAATAAATAAATTACAAACCTTCTTTCCCTCCAACTGGCACGGCACGCTCGTCTCTGTACCTCAGATTCATGAGAGCATTTCCCGGAGTCGGCTTATCTACCCAAATAGAGAATCTCCAAATCAGAAACTCGAGGAAGGCATCCAGTTCTGGCTCATATTGAAATAAAAACCCTGGCTAATTCCCAAAAGAAGAAAAAAAGGTAACTAACTACCATTCTCAAACCAACCAACACTAACTCCTCCAAGATTCAATATTTAGAGTGTACCTTCAAAAAGGAGAAGACTTTGACAAGTTGCTCCTTCAACATGGCCGACATCTCCACATCCAAACGTGCCGCATCAAATTGGTTAACCCTCGATATGGTGATCTCTATCGGCAGCTGGCCATCCACAAATTCACCAATCCCACTCAATCTCAGTCGGAAATTCATCTTAAAAACATCCAAAGAGTTCCACAACCAGAAACAAACACATTAAACCTAAAAAGGAACAACCTGTGAGGAATCTCGCAGGGACTTCCAACGGGCAAACGATCTGCGGTACTCTTCTACCCATGTCTCGGGCGGGGGATCCGTACTCGGAAACGACGACGAAGAGGAGGGAGGAGTGCGAGAGGGGGGAGCTAGGGTTCCTCGGTGAAGAGGCATCGATCCGGCTGCCTTCGCTCGTCCTCGTCTCGAGTAGATGGAGGCGCAGAGAAAGAGAGATTAAAGAAGCGGCAAAGAAGAGACCGCGTTATTTCCATCAACGCAGGAGGATATTTTTGTCAATTAAATATAAAGGGCAAGCTAGTAATTTAACTAGAATAGTTGGATTCGTCAGAACCTTACTGGGATCCTCTCCAATTCCAATCTATAACTCTATCATATCCACATATCGTGACCGTCCGACAATATCATTTCCACATGCAATAATGGACGATTGGGTGAACGAACAGGATATATTCCAATTGAAAGATGAATTGGATACGATACTCAGATCTCTATATTCCATGCTTCTCCTGAACTTGAAGCGAATCTAGCTTGAGCTGGTCAAACCCGACCAGTTCGAGAAGAGTCAACGATGATGGAGATTGGACAACAAAAACTATTATTATAGCAATTTAATAAAAAATTTGTTGTTCTCCTTTGAATGGTAGAAGAAGATTTTATTATTATGTATATGGCTTCGAGATTCCTAACTTTTATGAAATTATTAGATTCCCTTTCAGAAGATTCTCGGGGAAGTTATTGGTTTAAAATGTGAGAAGCAAACTTGCACTTTGCATTCTGGATTTGCGTCAAAGATGTTGATTGATGAAGGGTGGGAGACTGGGAGTCCACAAGTTAATGATGTAGGATAGAAATGTGTTCCATTCTTGATCAACGTTTCGATGATATTTTTTCTCAAGCAATCGAGTAACTTGTGCAATTAGATTCGAAATTATTTCAATTAGATTCGAGAAGTATTTAGGTACCTTGTTCAATTAGATGCAATATATTTTCATGATCAAACTTGAAATTGAATAATTATTTAAAAAAAATCAAGTAAACTTCCTAAAGTGATTATTTTAATTATGAAAATAAATTTTAAAGTATTCAAAAAATACAAAAATTTTAGATTAATATTTGAAATTTTTAATGATTTCTTGAGATGTTATGATGCATTTCACCGTCAAACTTGAAACTTTGTAAATGAGTTTTAAGTGAAATTCTTGAAAATAATTATTTAACTATGAAAATGCATATTAAGATTCATCAAAAATCATAAAAATTCTAAATTAGTAAATGAAATTTGTTTGTGATTTTTTGAACATTGTAGGATGTGTTTTAAAAATATTTTTTAATTTAAATTTAGTGTTATATACTTTGGATAAAAGTCTCTAATATTTTTAAGATTTTGGGTCCAAATTTTTTTTAGAACCCCAAATTTTATTTTTATTATAAAAAATATATTTCATATTTTTCAAAAAATATATTTCATAATTTTCAAAAAGTATATATTTTTTAATTTTTTGCAAAAGTCTGTAATGTGTTACAAACTTTCGCATAGGGGATGGGTATTACAAAATTTGACACATGTCAAGTCCTTTTAATTTCCAATATTACGGTGAAAAGGCAAGGGTATTTTTTGGATTTTATAAAATGTGATTTTGATTTGGAGAAATATGGTGAGGTTGTTCTCTTGTTCTTTGAAGAGTTGATTGGGAGAATAACTTCTTATATTCTAAGATGCGAAGGCTTTCTCTTTTAAGGCTAAATATTTTTGATCCACTCCTCTATAGTCAAGATTTTCTCTTTATAGATGTAGGCTCAAGTTTGCTCCTAACCATGCTAACAAGTGTGATTGCTTGTGGTTTTCTTTGATTTGGTGGCTTTTACTATTACTTTCATCCTATTTAATATTTAATCTTGCTTATCGTAGTTAGTATTTAATCTTGCTTTTATTTAGAACCATAAGAATAGATCGGGAGTTGTTCGATTGGATTATGGGATTACAATACTTTTCCCAACAAGTGGTATCAAAGTAGAGGTTCTTTTGAAAGGATTAATTAGATCAGTCCTCTCTTGGAGGCATGAGATGACTTTGATCTTCAACTCAACAAATTGCGCACATGCATTTGATTTATATCTAGTGAAGCTTTTTTCCTTGGAGACATAAATTCTATCGAGGATGGCAAGTACCAAGCTCTAAGGTTGGAGGACTCCATATTTTTGCTTCAATGAACATTTTAGTTTCTCTTAAACTAAGTTTGGATTGATGATTTTGGAGAGATTTGGAGGAGTTCAAAATACTCTGTTTGGATAATTTTTTATAGAGTTTGGATGGTTGCAAACCCCTTCAAACCCCTCATAGAATTCATTTTCAAAATCTCTCATTTTGAAAATTTTTGGAGGAATTTGGATGATTAATGAATAAAAAAAAATTAAATTACACAAATGTCTATGAAATAAAAAGTGTTATTAAAATGAGGCATAATTGTCTTTCAAACCCTTCAATTCCTCTAAACTCATTATGAAGTCTAATCAAATAAGATTTTTTAAATATTTTCAAAAACCTTCAAACCTCTCCCCCTCCAAACTCCATCGAACCCCTTCTCCTCCAAACCCCTTACTCAAATTTATCTAAACATAGTGTTAGTGGTTATAGAGGAATTCAGACCTCATGGAACAAGAGTTGGGTGATACTTTGCTAAGGAATGAGAAGAGCAAGATCATTAATGTAACAAAGGCCCACTTTGGAAGATGAGCAATGGCAATAAAAATTGGACCTATACAATTTCGTGCTGGTGAAATGGCCTACACTAGAGGGGGGTGAATAGAGTGTCATCTAAACATTTCTCCTAAATATGTTTTAAACGTTTCTTACAACACTTAGGTAAGATATAAATTTAACGAATAAATACGAAAATGATTAATAAAACAACTAACACAAACAAACATCAATGCTAGCGCATGGATTTATAGTGGTTCGGCAACCCGCCTACTCCACTACCTAAGCACCCCCGCTTAGAATTTTAACTTAATCCACTAGATGTAGAGTTCCTTTACAATAAGGACTTTTCACCTAAAGTTCATTTACAA
Organism: Canna indica; assembly: GCA_034359265.1. NCBI lineage: Eukaryota > Viridiplantae > Streptophyta > Magnoliopsida > Zingiberales > Cannaceae > Canna > Canna indica. The sequence continues at coordinate 24,245,556 of CP136892.1, forward strand.
TGAGGACTTGTCATCGAAAAGTTACCGTTCTCACACCAAAGCACTTCCATACTCGGAAGTCTTCGCCTTGCTACCGAGAGCACTTTTCCACCTCACTCTCCCTAAGGACACTCTAATCCTATATTATACAGGTGGAATTATGCCTAAACACCAAGACAACCACCCACTCAATCAACCTAGAACTCTAGGTTTACACACTTGATAGACAATGAAATAAATAACAAAATACATAAACAATAGAGTAAATAAATAATACAATAAATACTTAGCTCCAAAAGAAACTCTTTAGTCATCTTGATGCCTCAAGATGATGAATCGATGAAGCTTGAAGGCTATATCAAGGAGTTGAGAGATCAAACTAGGTTTCACCAAAGAGTGGCTCAATGAAGCTTAGGATTGATTAAAGGATGGCTCAAGGAAGTGTTGGATAACCATGGAAGGTAGTCAAGGGTTTGTATTTATAAGCCATGAAAGAAGGGAGCCAACACAACTCACCCAACGGGCATATTTTTGCCCGTTGGTGCCGCTTGGTCGGTGGCCGGCTAATGGCCGATCGATCGACCACCGACCGGAGGCCACTGTCCGTTTTGACCCATCACCGGTCCGTTTAGGCCAACAATCTCTCCCTTTTTGATGATGACAAACATTCTTAAGAAAATATCTTCAATTAAGCATAAATGATATTAAACATGAGATTTCTCCCCCTATCAACATGCATATCTGAGTAAATTTACTTCCTCTATCTATATGCATGTATTTCCTATATTTTCTTCCTTTTGACTTATATTTTTCTTCCTCTTTTTACATCAATCAAAAAGGACAAGAAAAGTCAACCTATAGTCAAAGTTGAGACTCTAAAAATATTTTTCATGAAATATGAAAATCTCAACCAAATGGATGAAAACCAAATATCATATATGAGACTAAATTATACATGATAACAAAGAATGATAACTAAAATCTCAATCCGAAAATCATGTATACACTCAAGTATCAGCCAAAATATCAAAAATCATTTTAGAAATAATTTTTCTCAAATAATAATGAAAAACGATACCAAAAATAGAATTATGATATCATACTTGAAGTCTCATTTGAAAATTTTAACGAAAATCTAAAGTATCGAAAAATGAACACTTAACGTAATTTCAATATAAAAAAAAAGCATGATAACATGAACTTGCTAAGTATCAAATTTGATCATTTACTCATGGTTTTTCAAGTTTAAGCACAAGAACACCTAACATGAGTAAAACTAAACATGTTTGTGATGTTTGGACCTAAAATAAAGTCTCTAAGTCAATTTATTGACTTAGGTCAACTTTAGGTTTTCTAAAGTGAACTTGTTATCAATTTATTCATTTTCACATGATTTTTTAATTTTAAGCACATGAAGATAAATCATGAGTAAACTTAAACATGTCCATCAAGTTTCAAGTTAAAATGATGTCTCTAAGATGAATTTCTACCTATAGCAAATTTCATTCAATCAAGTTATCATGAAATTGCATGAGTATCAAAATTCTATTTACTCATGAGATTTCAAACATTTTTTATGCATAATCATTCATGAGCATAGAAAAATTATTTTATCAAGAAAATTAAGGTGTTATGCAAGAATTTTGCCAAGATGAAACTAATACCTCATTTCTTGAGAAATTCCATAATTTTCATTTTCTTTCTTAATTTTCTTTAGCCTTCCATTAAAATCAAGTTTATCTTGCAAGCAAGCATCATTAGTATCATAATAAACCTATGGCTATAAGCAAGATAACTAGACTAGATAGCAAGGAGGAAAATTTATGTATCATTTTCAAATACCTACTTTGCTAAGTAGTAAAGATTCATTTTAAAGAAGTAAACATGATATCAAAATGAATCAAGAGATATCAAAATATGAAAATTTTGAAAAGTAAGATCTCCAACCCTTCCCATTGGTTGAAAATTGAAAGGCTACAATGAGTCTACGATTTAGAACCGCAAGGTCACATGAGCCCGTTATATGCTACATATGTCTCCGAAGAGATCGAAAAATCAAAATCAAAATTTATTTTTCAAAAGACTCTTAACAAGAGCGGGGAAGATAACTCAAATTAAACATATCATAACTCCAACTCAAATGATACGATGTATATCTAAATGCCAATTTCCATACCTATGGCATCATGATGGTTTGAAGTTGCAACCAAGGAATGATACTTCATTTAAGTTCATGGTCAACTTCAACTCTTCACTTCTCTTTACCCTTGTGTGGTAGCTCCCCCTACAAGAGAGCAAGAAATCTTTTGTACCCAAATGGCTTTGGTCCTTGGGGGTCAATGGGCTTAGGTACCCAAAGTGTCTTAACAATATTAGGGTTCACTTTAAAAATACAATCATAAATCGCATGCCCGTAAACACCACAACAAAAGTAATGACCATGAAATTCTTTATTTCCATTTCTCATAATATGATGTTTAAATGTATAATGCCTAGTATTAACATGAGCACGGGCATTTGTGAATGAAACATTTCTAATTCTAGAATTCTTAGAAGAGAAACTATTAGGTAAATTATTTATTTTCCTATTCAAGAAAACAATCTCACTTTTCAAGTCATCCATGGATTTTTGAATAACATGCAATTAAGATTTCAACATACCATTTTCATTTTTGATTTTCATATTTTCTACTTTTAAATTCTCAATCTCAACTTTTGAGACACTTTTCAATTCAATTTTCGAATCATCATTTTCATTTTTTAAATCAATATTCTCACTTTTTAAGTCCTCAATTTCAAGCTTAAAATCATCATGACAAGAATTAACCAAACTAGTATTCAATTTCTCTTTATCTAATTCATGCACATGTGAACTAAGCCTTAAATTTTCTTTCTTTAGTTTTTTATTTTTTTTGATCTTTTTCATAAGCAAGGCATACAATTTCTTAGATTCTTCTAATAGCTCATCATTAGTCATACCTAAAGAATTAGAGCTACTATCATCATTATCATTATCAAAAATTTTATCATGACTAGAAGTAGAAGATTTTACCTCATTCCGAAGACCCATGAGACAAAATTGAGATGTTACTTCATGATAATGACAAGAGGATGCTTCTTGTGATTCGGAGGTGGAAGTTGAAGCATTTGTCCTCTTCTTGACATTCTTCATTGATGAAGGGCAATTTCTTTTAATGTGCCCATTTTTCTTGCACAAGTAGCATATAACATTTCTTTTTCGGTTTTTTTATTTGCTTCTTTCACTAGAAGCACTAAGAGCATTAAAACCGAGGTTAGTATTAGGGAGATGACCATTATCATCACCGCCCTCAACAAGTGTATTAAGCTCTTCGATTTTAATAAAATCATATAATATATTTAATGTGGCCCATAAACCAAATGCCGATATACAATACATGACTTTTTCGAATATGTTATTTTGCAAAGTGCAAAATATGCAATTCATAGCTTGTGCATTAACTTTAAATAGCTCAATCTCATTTTCATTCCAATCATGCATTTCCTTTCTAAGTTCAACATATTGAATATTTTTAAACCTTGAGTCTTCAAATAGATATACATCCTATATTTCCAAAGACCAAAATTCGAGGCATCGAACCTAGGAAGTGAGGACGCTAAACTCTCTAGTGTCATTTTTCGGATCGAGACAAGATGTAGAGGAGATGGTGAAATCTCAATCTACGACCCGCTCTGATACCAAATATTGGTGAAATGACCTACACTAGAGAGGGGTGAATAAAGTGTTATCTAAACTTTTCGCCTAAATCGGTTTTAAATGTTTCTTACAACACTTAGGCAAGTTATCAATTTAATGACTAAATGCGGAAGCGATCAATAAATTAATTAACACAAACAAACATAAATGCTAGCACATGGGTTTATAGTGGTTCGGCAACCCACCTACTCCATTACCTAAGCACCCCCACTTAGGATTTCAACCTAATCCACTAGATGTAGAGTTCATTTACAATGATGACTTTTCACCGAAAAGTCATCACTCTCACACCGAAGGCGCTTCCACACCCGGAAGTCTCCGTCTTCCTACCGAGAGCACTTTCTCACCTCACTCTCCCTAAGTACACTCCAATCCTAGATTACACTGGTGGAATTATGCCTAAACACCAAGGCAACCACCCACTCAATCAACCTAGCACTTTAGGTTTACACACTTGATAGACAATGAAATAAACAAAAAAATACATAAATAATGGAGCAAATAAATAATACAACAAATACTTAGCTCTAAAAAAAAACTCCTTAGTCCTCTTGATGCCTCAAGATGATGAATCGATGAAGCTTGAAGGCTATATCAAGGAGTTGAAAGATCAAACTAGTGTTTCACCAAAGAGTGGCTCAATGAAGCTTAGGATTGATCAAAGGATGACTCAAGGAAGTGTTGGATAACCATGGAAGGTAGTCAAGGGCTTGTGTTTATAAGACATGAAAGAAGAGAGCTAACACACCTCAGCCAACGAGCATATTTTTGCCCGTTGGCGCCGCTCGATCGATGGCCGGCTAATGGCCGGTCGATTGGCCGAGTGACCGACCACCGACCGGAGGCCATTGTCTATTTTGACCCATCGCATGTCGGTGATCGGCTGATGGGTCGGTCGACTGGCCGTCGACCACGCATCGGTCAGCACCCTAAAAACGACCAGATTTTGCTATTTTTTTTTATAAATCCGTACGCGTCGACCAACGTCCTTTTGATTTTTTAATTTCTTCGATGTTTTCGATTGCGGTCGTCGAGCGCTAACCGATTTGGAACCTGAAAATATTTCTTCATGAAAATATTAGTTCCATGTTTGATATTATCAAAACCGAGATTAAGATCAAGATTAAAAACCTTAGGCCAACACTCTGTGATGAATGGGATATTTGTAGAGATAACAATTCAAGGAGCTATTAATCAAAAGACTTAAAGAGCTCTATTTACCTAAAACTTCTATTAATATGATATATCTAAAAAAACATAAAGAGCACTATTTATCTAAAATTTCTATTAATATGAAATATCTCAAAAGAACTATTAAGATTACACACGAAGACTTTGAAGGAGCACTTGAATACATGCGAAGGCATAGTTGTTGAATTGGAAAAAGTTAGAATTGACTATAGAGACTTCATCAACTATAGGCACATAGTACACATTTTATCATCTTTAATCCTTAATTTTTATGACACCCTGTGTAGAGACATTGTCGTGCGACAAGGATAATTATGTGACTTTTTTAAATATACTATTTGATTGCTGGACTCGACTAAGATTATTGGTCCGGTCGAATCAGACCCAGCAGCGTCCCATTATTCATTCTAGGTTGAATCACATAGCTCCATCCATAGGGCTCCCCCCAAACTACACTTTTGGATCAAACCAAAGTCAGATTGAGCGGCTCCACCTAAGGATCTCATCTGGTTATACAAGGATACCTACATCATACCTTATCAAGGAAGATACAATATTACGAACCCGCCATCTCCGGGATCGACCTCGACTCATTTTGGGCATCCTCACCACAAGATTTTCGAGCGGCGTCATCATCCCCACTTGCAATAAATATGGACACGACGCGCTTTAGGTAACCCTAATTCCAATTTGCATTACCTTCATCTTGGAGTCCCACTGACTTGAGCGTCAGAGTGTATTTTGCAGGTGTCCCTTCTCCCCCGTCAGCGTCGAATCAGACAAGAAGAGACACTGAACCGAATCGGAAGGCCCCAACTCTCAAGCAGGAACAATTACGTATATAGTGTAGAAGAAAGAAAACATTGATGTGGCTAGTCAAGTCAATACAGGGATAGTATATTGGCCACAAACGATGAGGGTAGTAGGAGGTGGTTATAGGGGTAGAGATCTTAGAGAAGAAGATCAAGATCAATTTTAGGACATTGGAGGACATTCAATGTTTCAAATGCATAGGATTTGGGCCTTTATCCTATCAAAAAAGAAAAAAACAATACAATCGTCGCAATCTAGCACACAAAGGATAAGTCCTCATCTCATAATGCAACAAAAATGCACATTCAAATAGCTTGGTTGATAGATTACGCTAATTTAAGATATTTTTTTTAACAAAGATAGAAAGTCACACTAGGTGATCAAACCCTAGACCTCTAGCATATATAGAAGATTTTTGCTACCATGCCAACAGTGCTACTCACATATGGCCTACTAGCACTACAAGAAAAATGAGCATCAATGACGGAAATTTTGTAACGACTATAATCCGTCACAAACTATGATAGATTTGTGATGAATTTGTCATGACATGAAATGAACTTTCTTTTTTCCAAAACAAGGACGGATTTGTGACGGAAAATCTGACACAAGATGATTCCGTCATAAATCAGTCACAGAATTTTTGATCAATTTGGTCTAGAATTTTTAATAAATAGCATCAATGACAAAATAGTGACAAATTTTATTTCCGTCACTAATTTTTCGACACTAATCCGTCACTGAATTTTTTTCTTCATATCCGTCACAGATCCATCACTAAGCCATCACATAACAGTGACAGATTAGTGACGGAAATAGAATTCCGACATAAAATTAAAATAAATATTAGTAAAACAAATTTTATCATGTTTAGTCCCACATGATTTTAAAATGGTTTTTTACTTATTCTTAACCATTATAAATATTTTTTTTTTAGTCTCATATGGATCATTTTTTTTCTCTCGTAATTTTCTTAAATTTTATAAATTGACACATCATGAGACCAAAAATTTTACTATCATGCTATCTTTTATAAATTTATTAAAAATATTATAAAAGAATAAATAATAATATAATGTAATATCATTATTGATTATTATAATATATTATAATATAATATAATATTATTATAATATACTATTATATTATAAAAATCTATAATATAATATAGTTGATATATTTTTATTAATAAAAATTATAATTAATATCATAATTAGTGACAGAAAATTTATTTTCGGTCATCGACATTAGTGACAAATTTTGTGACGAAAATTTTTCCGTCACAGATTTTTGTGACAGACACATCCGTCAAAGAAAAGCAAATGAAGCATTAGCCACGAGACTTTCAGCAACAGAATTTGTGACGAAAATTTCAGTCACTGATACCCTTCAATGATGGATTTTCAAGCATCAGTGACGGATTTTTCCGTCACTGATGTCTGTTTTTCTTGTGGTGTATAGTTTAAGACATTTGATATAGTGATGTCTGGAATGTGTGTATATATACCACAAGGGGCTAGCTTGAGATATTTGATATAGTGATGTATGTAAGCTTGAGACATTTAAAAATGCATAATTGTGACATGCTAACTTTTGTAGATGACTGAGGGAGAGATTACACTCGATAAATCTGTAGCATAATTGCGTCAAATCTCGAATAAAAAAGCAATCGAGAGGTCTCTTCCTAAAGAAACGTGCGACACATTTTGAGGCTCTTTCCTGTTGTAATTCTAATCGAAAAATTTGCATGATCTTGCCAAGAATCAAACAAAGAAGTTAATCCTCTGACGTTGTCCTCATGAGAATGTCAAGAAGGTCAATGAATGACCATTGTCTTGTCGAGACATATGGAGGGAATAAGTGTTGTTCAAAAACAGAGTCAAGAATCTTTCCTATTTTGCCAAGAGGAGACACCGAGTTGTTAAAGGAAAGGTGGCCTAGAGTTCCATCGAAAAAGAGGGTTGTTGGTACCAAAAGACAGAGCCGAGATTGTTGTGCTTCAGTCTACAAATGGAACCAAAGACAGTAGAGTTTGATCCCTTAAGAGTGGCGGAATGTGTGGTCAAACACGGGAATGTTCTAGGAAGGACGCCTTCAATCTCTTGACCTATTAGACGAGAATTACAAGACGAGTGTTGTGGTGTGAGATTTGTAAGCATAAAATCGAGATATTACATGGATATTAAAACACTAAGCACATCGAAAGGTAAACTTACTTGATGAAGACATGTTTGAAGATTTGCCATATCGAATTCTTGTTGAGCAGAAGGCTTGGTCTTCCTCTACAGTACTTCCTCTAGGCTCAAGTTCTTGATGAAAAGAACCAGTGACAGAGCAATGCAACAATGGGTGTGTAGAAGGGACCTAGCCCCTTTAAATAATAAATAATATAGGCCCATCCATCATAGGCCATTTGATTTGGGCCTACACTTAAGTTAACATGTCACACCCCAAAAATCTAGGCGTGACCGGCCAGAGTACTACATGTACTCCGAAGTCTAACACAACATAATAACTAATAAATACGAAGCCTTTGACAATATAAGAGACTAGTTTCTTACAATAAACATAAATGATCAAAATTTCCAAAGTCAATCCATAAGTAATATGATAACTACATATGTTCAAAACTCATTTAAAATGAATCAACTAATCATAAACAAGTGTTCGACATACAGTGCGGAAACGTAGTGTTAAATGTCCATTTACAAATAAAAAGAATAAATATGATCCTATAGACTCAACATAACCCCCGACCACGACGTGTCACGAGATCTGCCGTCCCTGACGCCACCAGCTGCGCTACGACACTCCAATACCTGCCTGATCACGCTCAGGTGCTGCAAAATAGTGAATAAAACAATAAGTCCAACTAGGACTTAGTGAGTGACATAATCTCCTGCAACCATGCTCAAAAATGCAAACCAGCAAATATAAATATGTATGTTCAAACTCAATGTTTCATAAGCAAAATGAGGTGTGCCTAGGAATATAGATATACTCAGCGTAAACATGCATCCATCTAAGCAACAACTAGTAAGAGCATATTAATAATCCTAACATGAGATAAGCAACAATAAAGTTATTCAACTATTCACACAAGCCACCCGAGTCGGTCGTCAGTGTGGCAGTACTGACGAGCTTCCCGGTCCAAGGACTTGTCGGTCAGGGACCCATCGGTCCGATCATCTAGAGACCCGTTGGTCTGAGTCGGGCACTGATCACCTTTGTCTCAGCGTACTCCCCGCTCTTTGCCACCCGGGTCAGTCGTCAGTGTGGCGGCTGACGAGCTTCCCGGTCCATATCCACATACACATTCAGGCATTTACAACCAAGCTACATTATATGCATGTAAATATAAAATGAGATAAATGTGTACATTTACATGTCGGTAAATTGTTCCAGGGCCATATAGAGCCCTAAATATCCTCAAGTAAAAGGCACAAGTCTCATCCATAGCATGTAAGTAAGACAACTCATGAAATAATCAAATAACCTTGTGTGCACAATAAATCCAGCAATAACATTTACAGCCATAGTCCAGATTCTTAGGTGCGTTGTAGTGACATTAGAACCCCACCGAATCAAGTACAAGACCTCCAATCCCAACCGGCCCAAGTGACCCTTAGGACAGCTAGGGACACTCGAAATTGACAAATTTCCTATACGAGCAGCATGTGTAAGCCTGAGAGTTTGTGAGATTCTATAATGGCAACATGTAAATTCATATATACTAGGAAGAATCTAAGAGGGCAGCATGCATATTTTCTCTTAATATCTATGTTTCCTAGGTAATCTGTCAATCATCACAAGGAGTTCTCCAAATCTTCAAGAGGGGGGATGAGGGCAGCGGTACCAAAGAGAACAAGATTACTCATGCAGCTATAAAAAATCAAGGACAAGGAACATAGATTTCTTAAGCATAAATTCTGTAAAGGAATCAAGGAAGAAATCCTATAAAAACATAATCTTTCACGATACCTTCATCAAGATAAATCCTTAACAGAGTATAAAGAAATCAAAAAAAAAAAATTGTTTGAAGGGAGGCAGTGCACACCCAGTCGAGCGGACTGGACTAGGCGCCTCCTCCTCCAATCCAATTTCTTTTAGGCAACAATTAAAGCATCAACAAGAGTCCATGCAGTTGATCCAAGATGCGATTGTTTCATCCAAGAAAAACCAGACGAGGAATCAAGAAATCAAGGAGCGGCGGCTGCTTGAATTGATGGGCAAGGGAGGAGGGCTATATCACTCACCGCTTTAGGGAAGATGAAAAAGAGGAAGAGTAAATTTGATTCCTCCGACAATCGTCGCCGACGAGATTGTCACAAGCCGGCTGATATCTGCTCGCCCCCTCCTTGCGCCCCAATTTTTTTTAATAATTTTAGTAATTAATAATATATTATATTAAAATTATAATTAACTTTATATTTAATTTATTTTATTTCAAGTGTGTTCGAGTGTCGTCGATTGTCGGCTGTCGCCCCGTCGATCGTTGTCATTGCCCCGTCGATCGCCGCATCTCTCTAAAGAAGTTCGTGCATTCGTCGATTATCAGGGTAAGTTAGTTTAGTATCATGTTTAATGTTAATATCATGCTTAGTTTAGTATCATGTTTAATGTTAATATCATGTTTGAATTCGTTATAATATCATGTCTAATGTTATGTTTGATATCATGTTTAGTTTAGTACGTATCATGTTTGAATTCATTATAATATTAATTTATTGGTATAATTTTAGGTTTGAAATTGAAAAAGAATAATTATGATTCGCGAGTTGATAAAGTGACACGAACTTATCAATCATTAAATCATAAATTTTATTACAATACTTTAAATTCGTTCGGAGATCGTATCGTCGTCTATAAGAAGTACAAAACTTATAGATTCTTTACGATTTCTTAATTATTTTTGATAGGACAGTTTGGGATCGAAATTATTTTTTACTTGCAGTTAAATGTTTTTTTAACATTCATTTCAATTAAAAATTCTAACAGATATCCTTGTTCTCCAAATGATATCATACTTAGAGAACTGTAGGGAAATACTGCCGGAATTTCGATCGAATTGAATGTTAAAATGAATATTTTAATGCAAGTAGAATAATTTGATTCTCGAATGGAATAGGATCACCCCACCTATGAAGAGTTCAAAATAAGTGATTGTTGTGGTATAGTACGTACAAATTCATGACGGAAGATTGTAGTTGGATGTACCGTGGAGGTTTACTTGAAGAATTCAAGAACGATGTTCATGAATATTTGAACTTCGCATATCCAAATCCCACAAGTTGTCAATGGTAACAAAATAAGATGTTTGCATCGTCGGTGTGTCAATATGTTTTTTCTACACCGACAGACAATGACATTGCACATATACAGAAATGGTTTCACGAGCTGTTACTATCGATGGATTTCACATGAGGAGTAATTCATAGGCATGCATCGTAAGAATTAGAAGGTCAGACGTCTAATATTGGATCATCTTTTGCAACTCATACGACATCGATTGAATAGCCATATTGGAATGGGTTATTAGACGAAAATGACCCAAACTTTCGCGAATTTCTCAATTTTTGTCAATCGTTTGATTGGTCTCAATTATATAGAAAGTTTAACATTGGTTCCAATAATAGCCCCCCGTCAGCTAGCCGTGATGTCGCTCGTTAACTTGCTGATGTGGCGATCTGAAGATAATTTTTAAATATCGTCACGTCAGAAAGGATTCACGTAGGTTTAATTTTAACTCCACTTCCTCCTTAATATTAAACTTGATCAGCCCACTTCAATGAAAATCAGGCCATTATTAAATCTACGTGGGTTAAAATTAAGGAGGAAGTGGGGTTAAAATTAAATCCATGTGGATCCCTTCTGACGTGATGATATTTAAAAATTATTTTTGGATCGCCATGTCAGCAAGTTAACAGGTGATATCACGGCTAGCTGATGGGGGGGGGGGGGGTCCATTATCGGAACCAATGTTAAACTTCTTATATACAATTGAGACCAATCAAAAGATTGATCAAATTGAGAAGTTTGCGAAAGTTGAGGTCATTTTCGTCTAATAACCCTATTGGAATATGGTTTTGGATGCTCTAACCTGTAGATTTAATTACAATGACGACTGTGAATTTCAAAGGTTGCCAATATCTCACACTAAATTAGGAGATCATCCATCAAATACTGAAGCGACAATGGATATATAACTATTTGTACAAGCGAAAATTCAAATAGAGTTATCAAATCCAGAAGCAACACAATTTTATGAGTTACTGTAAGCTGCAGATGAACCATTGTATGAAGGCTGTGCTGAATACTCGAAGTTGTCAACAATATCTTAATTGTTAAATATTAAGTCTGACTACGACGTAGCCGATATAGCATATAATTAGTTTGCTAAGTTTTTTCACAAAGTGGTGCCTAAAGATAACAAACTAGAGGACAGTTTCTATAAGACAAAAAAGTTGATGAAAAAGCTTAGTTTAGGGTATCCGAAAATTCGCGCATGTTAGAATAACTACATTCTCTATTACCATGTATACGCAGATTTTTTTGACTCGATGGAGCATTTACGGGTTCACTTAGCATACGAGGAAGAGTTGGTGGCCCAGTTCAATATCGGTGGATGTATTTATTTGAGAGGTATATGCAAAGGTTAAAAAGGAAAGTAAAAAATACAACGACGATTGAAGGTTCAATAAGTGAAGCTTATATTATTCAGGAGATATCAACCTTTCATTTGTTCGATTTCAAGTCCAATCTGCACACAAGGTTGACTCGTCTTTTGTGAAATGATTATGGGAGAAATGTCAATGCTGTAAATTATCTACCAATATTTTGTTTTCCTGATCGTGGTTTGGGCTCACGTCCATCGAGATATTTAAATAAAGAGGAGTATCATCTAGCACAATTATATGTATTGATGAATTGCCCTAAGGTTGATCCTTTCATTCAAAAATTTGATATGGAGATTCGTATACAGCCACCGAATATGTTTGAGGAAGAATTAGAAGAAAAGCGTAACACAAAATTTTCAAATTGGTTGAATGAACATATTCAAGAAATAGACAATAAATTATTCGAGTTAGCTTGTGGACCATCACGACTACAATTTGGCCTTTTTAGCAGTGATTATTATGACATTTGTTAGCAATTATAAATACTGCAAAAACCTTTACCAACAATCAATGAAGTCCCACTAGATCCATTGTCGTTAAAATACTTTAGAACTAATTTATACAATTGCTGGTAAAGATAAAAATAATCACCACTAAATATATATATATTTAAATCTATAAATTTTTGTGTAAAGTTTTTAATAATAGTTTCTAAATGATATAAAATATTTGCTCCCTCTAAGTTATTTAACTGCAATTATCTTATTGCTATTAATTAATTGCCACTAAAGAAATAATCTCTTGTAGTATATGCTATAACAGATACTTTGTAAATGGATATGAATTTCATACAATGGAGTACTCAACCACAAAGAAGACAATGAATGCCGGTGTTTGTGTGAAAGGATCCACCTAGGTTGATTATGATTGTGACTTTTACGGTCTGCTTGAGGAAGTACTTGAGCTTCAATATTTCAGGTGCAAAAAAATTGTGATATTCAAATGTCATTGGTTTGACACATCATCACGGGCGAGTCAAATTCATCCAAAGTATAAGCTGGTATACGTTAATTACAAATCTAAATTAGCGTTGAATGAGCCTTTTATTTTAGCATCACAAGCACAATAAGTACATTACACAAAAAATCTAGACAAACGAATAGATCAGAATGATGAGTGGTGTGTAAGACTAAGATACGACTAAGGATTGATCCAATAACAGATGAGAATGATACTACAAGATTTGTACAAGTTGATTTTTATCAGGAGGACGATCCACCTGCAGTTGAAGTTGTGGGTCAAACAATTGAAGAAGAAAATTTGGTAGTTGTACAAGGTCTCTGAAGAAAATGTTGATGTTGAATCAGGTCATGTGGAGAACAAGGACGAGGAGAACAATTTTGAACATTATAAGACGAGTGAAGAGAATCAATGAATTAAATATAATTTAGATGATATCGATGATGATTGATGTAACATTTGTTTCTCAATTTATATTATTAATTATTTCTGTTATATTTGTCATCACTTATTAAGCGTTGGGATATCGTCTGCGATATCGACGAGTGGGACTACCTTCGTCGTTGCCGCCACCCCCTGTGACAGTCGTGCTCCCACCAATACCACCCCCACAACAGACGCGCCTCTTGTCGTTGCACCACCACCACCAGTTGCAGCGGCTGGACCTGTTGGGTTAAGGTTTTCAATCTTGGTCTTAATCTCGGTTTTGATTATAACAAACATGGAACTAATATTTCATTGAGAAATCTTTTAGGTTCCAAGTCGGTTAGCGCTCGACGTCCCCGATCAAAAAAATTGGAGAAATCGGCAAGGACGCTCGTCGACGCTCGGGATTCTTCGGGAAGATAGAGTTTAGATTTAGGGTGTCTAGATAAATTGTAAATCCTCATGATGATGCTAAGAAACCCAAAAACTAATCCCGAACACCAAAACATGAAAACCCGTAAACTGTCCTGAAATTCACTAAGACTAGGGCTATATGACCTAGACATTTTCTTGACACAATAAATGACGATAATTGTTCCTTGGGTAAAAACTAGATAACGAGATATTTTTAAGGAATTTTTGGAAGCCTTTAGCATACCCATATTTGACCCGGGAGATTAGAAAATTTCCATTTTCCGGAAATTTGTACTAGACCCCAAAAACTAGATTTTGATTATTAAGGATTTTGATTTTTTAGATATTTTTATTGAATCCAAATGGGGGGTAATCCTTATATAACATTTATGTTTTAAAGTTATTAACATAAACGAGCAAAATAGTATGCCATGCCCAAGTTATATAAGTAGACTTAGCGAAGATGCATGGAACCAAAAATGAGCAAACAAGTAAAACAAACCAAGCAGAACAGTCTGCACTGCCCAAGTTCGATAGATCGATTGGTCTACCGATGGCATTTCGGTCGACCGAACGTTGCCCAAAAGCGGCAGATTCCTTTGGTCACTCGGTCGATCGTCCGACGATCGACCGGACAAGCGACCGACGGGCAGTAACGGGCATAAAATCGTCCGTTGAGAAGAGGGAGCTCTCTCTTCATGGCTTTTAAATAGGAAGCCATGAGAGCCTTCCTCCATACTTTTGATCACTTCTAACCTCCTTGAGCCATCTCTTGATCAATTCTAAGCATTCATTGAGCAAATCTTGTGAAAACCATAGCTTGAACCTTTCATCTCCTTGATTAAGCCTTTACTTCATTGCTTCATCATCAAAGGCATCAAGAGGAAGCTATAAATCTTGTTGTGGAGCTAAGTAATTTATTGTTTGATTTATTGCTCCATTTAGTGTTGTATTTTCTTGTTTATTTATTTGTATTTGAGTTTGTGTAAGACCTAGAGTGTGGGTCTTGAAATTGGGTGGTAGCCTTGGTGTTTGAGGTTTAAATCCACCGGTGTAAACGTAGTTTACTAGGATTAGTTGAGTTATCCCTTAGGCTGAGGTGGGAGAGTGCTCTCGGTAGGAAGGCGAGATACTTCTGGGTGTGGAAGTGCCTTCGGTTTGAGAGCGGAGACTTTCGATTGTAAAGTCCACTTTGTAAGGGAAACGGTATAATCTAGTAAACTTAGTTTGAAAATCCTAAACAAGGAGCTTAGGTAGTGGAGTAGGCATTGGGGCCGAACCACTATAAATCATTGTGTTAGCATTGATATTTTATTTGTATTTATTGCTTCATATTTATTGCTTTCGCTTGCTATTAATATCGTGCTTAGCCTAACTAATCAAGAAACGATTAAAATCAGAATTAAGCGATAAGATTAGTTAACTATTCACCCCCCCTCTAGTGTAGGCCATTTCACCAACAGGACCGTCGACATCAGCACCGGTCCTCGAGGGTCGAGGCCATCGCTGGCCTCATGGGCCTAACAAAGGGGTGCCAATACCCTCATCCGTAGACCTACGTCAGAGGATATCGCTGAATGGTCTAAAGTAAATATCAAGTTTTATTTATTATGATTATTAATTAATTAATTGTTACTTATCTTGTTATATTTGAGTTGTAGGTTTGAGCAGGACGATGTCGCACACGATATCACTACTATTATAAAGAGATTCTTTTAGGGGCCATGGCATTCGTGGACCCACGTGTCATAGCAGTACTGCGATTTGTTATGGGTCGAGTTTGAGGTACGTAATTTATTAAGTTTTTTCTTTAATTGTATTAGTACATAAATTTATTGTATTACATAATTTCTTTTTTATAGGCCTTATACACTTGTAACCGAGTCATTCATGCCCAAGTGGAGGATACTTGGGAAGCTGACTATACAAAGCTTTTCAAGGATATCCTCCACTGAGCACGGGAAGAGGCGAGGGTATAGGTGGGAGGCGACCGCGGGACAACCATGGTCTTTCTGAAGGGTCATGGTTCTATCTCGATGTCGCATGAGATATGAGATTCACTGGTCATCAGACGAGTGGCAGGGTGCCTTTCGAATGGCATACCAGAAATGGATGACATCAGTCAATGGATCCGTCGTCCGACATATCGGTGGATCCAACCCATTTACCAGCCATGAGCGTCGATTGGTAAGTAATTTAATAATTATTTGTATTATTTATTATTATTATAGAAAAATTAATTATATTTAATTTATTGCATGGGACGTTAGATGTGCAGTGGACGCTCATCCCGACTAACCTTTGAGGCTCTTCGAGGAGACACATAGATATCAGCGTGGTCCTCGCTGGGGTGAGTTCATCAACAGGAGGCCTAAGACAATACTAGTAAGTTAATATTTAAATTATTTTATCTAGTTCTATTATGTATAATTAATTTAATTAATCAACTTAATTTTCTTTAAAGGCCATGTATAGTGAGTTGGTGACCCAGTTGGGAGATGATCTTGCACAACATTAGCTTGATGCTAACACATGGATGCAGGTGGCAGGCATCGACCATGGTCGTGTATATGACATTGGCACAACGACCCACATACGGGCGTTGTTGCAGCCACATGGTGTGGGGTCATATGCGCCTTCACCTACTCCACCGTTGGTCCATCAACATCATGTGCGGATAAGGATCGATTAGTAGCCGTCGAGACTGACATGGCCGCTATGAGGGATACTATGACACATATGGCCCAGTATAAGACGCAAATGACCCACTATATGGTGCAGATAGCTTATTACATACTGTTGGGTGAAATGGTCACACTAGAGGGGAGGGTGAATAGTGTATTAACTAAATCTTATCGCCTAATTTCGATTTTAATCATTTCTTACAACTCAGGCAATTCACACTTCTAATATTTAATGCAAAAGCAATAAGTAAGACAATTAAGCAAATTCAAAATAGACAATGCAAACATAATTATTTATAGTGGTTCGGCCCCAATGCCTACTCCACTACCTAAGCACCATGCTTAGGATTTCACATCCAAATTTACTAAATTATGAGTAGCTTACAATTAAGGACTTTACACCGGAAAGACCCTATACTCACCTCGTAGGCACTTCCAAACCTGGAAGTATCCCGCCTTCCTACCGAGTGAGCTTTCCCACCTCAATTCCTTAGACCTACTCCTAACTTAGATTACACAAGTGGCTTTACACCTTATACACCAAGGTAACCACTTACACACAAGAGCACACACATGGTCTTCTTACGAGCTCAAGTAAATTTAAGTAAAAATAAATAAAAAACAACTCTATTACAAGAGGAGGAAGAAAAGAACTTATCACAATGAAAACACCTCTCTTTTTTTAGTCTAGCACCATTGATGAACCCTTTAATGAAGAACACTCGAAGATGAGAGATCAAGAGCTAGGTTTGAAGAATTTGATCAATTGAGAAGCTTGGAGGATGCTAAAGATCACTATTTGAAGGTTATTGGCATCAATAGTTACCTAGGAGAGAGAGAGAGAAGGGTATTTATAATCCTCCGATCAAATGGCTCGTCAACGGGCACATTTTTGCCCGTTGCCGATGCCCGATGGCTTTCCGGTCGATCATCGGTCGACCGATGGATCGACCGCCCAAGCGATCGCGGCATTCTGCCGTTTCTAGACGTACTTCGGTCGATCGATCGGTCGATCGAATTGGCTACTGCCAATTTTCTGCCACGTTCGGTCAACCAGACGATCGACCGAATTGGCTACTGTCGATTTTTGACCATCTTCGGTCGACCGAATTGCCTACTGCCAATTTCTAACCATCTTCGGTCAACCGATTGGTCGACCGAATTGGCTACTGCCAATTTTTAACATCATTCGGTCGATCGAACCTGGACTGGAAAGCTTCTTTTTAGATCTTCTCGTTGCACGCTTTGTTTTTTTGTTCCGTTCTTCAGCGTGCTCCAACTCGAAAGATTTTCCATGTATTCTTTTGATTTGTCCAAGCCATCTCTGGTGCATGCATTGATTTGTATCAAGATCGATGTCGCAAGACGTGAAACTTGACTTGTCATTTATCGATCCTGCGAGCTTCATACATCAAGAACATGGTTAAACAGATTTGGTTTGTTATCATCAAAATAGTCATGAAGAGAATAGAGCATGAAGGAAAAACATTCGCCCAACAATCTCTCCCTTTTTGATGATGACAAACCATTAACGATAAAGAGCAACAAAATGTCTATATGTAATGTATTCGTCAATTAGTATGAAGCATGAGTTTATAAGTGGATATATGAGAGCATTAAAAGATGATGTATACATATTGTATTTAGTGCCGCCCCTATCATCATGCATATATATATTTTTAACTCTCCCGCTATCATCATGCCAACCTATAAACATTAACATGTTAACTCGCCCCCTTTTGTCATCCATAAAAAAGAATAGCAAGATACTTGCAGATAAGGAGTTTCAAATATAATAGGTCATTCAATCATCAAATAATACTTAAAGATAAGGAGTTTCAAATACAAATATAAAGTTGATCAAGCAAAGTGTAGTGTTGATACAAGTCCATAAAATGAATAACATTAAACATCAGAGGGACTAATTATCCTCAGGTGGTGGAGGTGGTAGATGCAACTAATAGTATTGTCACATCTCATCCACCCGACCATACATCTCATCAACCCGACGACCGTACTCATCCACTTGCTAATCGTACTGGTCAACACGTTGACCATATTCATCCATACGCCGGCCATGCTCATTGATCGTCTGACCATACTCATCGATCCGTTGGCCGTACTCGTCTAAACGTTCTTTTGTGCCTTTGTTCCATTCCACCTGGTCGATATGAAACTGAGCAAAACGATGCTCTAGATCACCCAGACGCTCAATGGGAGTGCCAGTTGACGAGCTTCCACCAGCATCTCTCGCCTCCATGACTATGTCATGATCAGTGTGCTCCGCAGGTTCCCCCGCACTCTTTTACCGCGCCGATTTTCAAGATTTTTTATACGGTTGAGAGAGGATGAATCTATTGCTTTGGGCACAGGATCTATTTCAAATCTAGATTTGTTTACCCCAGCAGCATAGATAAAGTGAGAGATCACTGAGGCATAGGGTAGGGCTTGCTTCTTTAAGGCATGGACATCCGCTATGTAGCGAAGCATAAGATCAGGAACGTTTATGGGTATACGAGACATAGCAAAGAAGAGTACCCTAGCACTCATACTGGTTACCTCGTCATAGTGTCCTGCTCTAGGAAGAATATTATATGCAATGATAAGATGCATGATCTTAGCAGAGGTTGACAGTTTGATGCTTTGAGTAGGAAGCATCCCCTGATAGTCCTCAGGACAGATGGCTGAAATGACTTCATGACTAGGAAAATTCTCATGAAAGAGGTGTGTGGACATCTTATGTATTGATCTTCCTAGCAGAGGAAACCCAAATGCATCTCTAATGGTTGATTCGGTGATTACTATGGATTTGCCCAAATTTTCAGATATGAGAACGAGTGAATCACCTAATCTATCACGAGGTTGGAGAAAAATGCTTTTATCAAGATGGGACATACTGGTACTTGCTTCCCTATATACTCGATCCATCCCAGGCTTGCAAGTTTACCTCTAATGTCATACTGCTCTAGGTCACCTAAGTTAACTGGACAAGTCTGTAAGACAACTCTGTCCACAAACCTAGGGGCTTGAGTCCTGCCTATAGCGGTCAAAAGATTATCGGGCAAGCTTGGAAGCTTTGTCTTGGGTGCCATTCTGCAAGACAATTAGGATGATGTGTAGATAATTAGCGTTGATGAGTAATGCATGCTCTTAAAGCAAGGAGAAGAAACACTTTTAAGATCAATATAGATTCATACAAGACCTCCTTTTCAGAAAAAATAAATTGGATTTTAACATTAAATCTCAATGTGTGAGTCCACTAATAAAAAATAAAAAATAAAAAATAAAAAATAAAAGATAGGATCTAAAACAATAAGAATAAAATGGGTCACAAATAAAATAGCAAACATAAGTTTGAATCATTAATATTCTCCTCCCAACAGAAGGTTTTTGTTTTGGCAAGATGAAGATGCGAAATTTTAATTAACAAAAGTAAATATATCTAAAAAAAACTTTTTTCAAAAAAAGTTAAGAGTAAAAATAAACTTTTACTTACGCAAGAACCATAAGAGATTTGATTTTTCTTCCCTAGAACTTATTTTTCTGAAGTAAAAATACGAAGGAAAGATGAAGGGAAGATGAACCATGATTTTTATGAGTGAATCTAGACGTAGAGAGAAGGGAAGATGAAAAATCCACTCAACATTATGAACTAATTAACTCATGTATGATAGCTAAAAGTTGAGTCTTTTACCTTAGAAGAGAAGAAGAAGCCTTAAAACCAAGGAGAGAGGGGTGAGTGGCCAGTTGAAGTGATCAAGGAAGCCCTAGTTTCAGGCTTAAAAGCTTGGGTCGAAGGGCTGAGATTAAAATAGTTGGCCAAATGGGTGGATAGGATCAATTTCTGTCCACCGGTCGATCGGGCGGTCGCATGTCGTGCGACCGCTCGAGCTGCAATGGGTTTTCTTAAGCCCAAAAGAAAATGTTTTTGAGAGATCTATATATTGAAACTTTATGAAATTTTTTCTCGCATGAACTAGGCTTCATGAGGATTCCAAAAAGTCAAGAGTCACTCAAAAAGGATGTCTCTATAATTTTCTAGAAAATCTACAAGTTCTCAATGGCATTTTTGTAAATGTAAGTCATTTTGTCAAACGTTTTCAGATTTTGTCCAAACTTTCTAGATACCAAAATATGATTATTTAAAACATGTATATTAAGTTTGAGACAAAGAAAATGTCATTTGGTCAAAATTTTACCTTAGCATGATTTCATTCAAAAACAAACATGATAACATGAAGTTGCTAAGTATCAAATTTTAATCTTTACTCATGGTTTTTCAAATTTAAGCATATAGACACCTAACATGAGTAAATCTAAAACATGTTTGTGAAGTTTGAACTCAAAATGAGATTTCTAAGTCAAATTATTGACTTAGGTCATACTTCTTCAATTTTGAGTCCCCTAAGGTGATCTCGTTATTACCTAGTTCATTTACACACGAATTTTCAAGTTTAAACACCTAGAATCATATCATGTGTGTATCTAAACATGTTTTTCAACTACTAACTCAAAATGATGGTCTCTAATATAAATTTCAACCTAGAGCAATTTTATTCAATATCAATATCATGAAATTTCCTAAGTTATCAAAATTTTACCTACTCATGAACTTTCAAATATTTATCATACAAAATTGATCATGAGTATAGAGACATCATTAATGCATGAATACTCAATTATTATACAAAGATTTTTGCAAAATTAAACTCATACCTCTTTCAATAGAATTTTGCCAAACTTGTCATTTACTTTTCAATTTCTAAAGCCTTCCCTTTTATCATAACTTTGCAAGCAATATTCATTAGTAGGATAATGAGAATATAATTACTAGCAAGTTATCATACTAAATAGCAAGGTGAAATAAAAATCTTCATTTGAGAATTTCAACCAAGCTAGATAGTGAAAAATTCGTTTCAAGAAAAATCGTTATGAAACCAAAACGAATCGAGAGATCTCAAAATATGAAATTTTGATACATAAGATCTCCAACCCTTTCTATTGGTTGAAAATTGAAAGGTCACAATGAGCCTACGATTTAAAACCGCAAGGTTGCTTAGGCCCGTTATAGGCCATATAGGTCTCCGAAGAGATCGAAAATCACAAATCAAAAATCAAAAACAATTTCCAAAGAACTCTTTAGCAAGAACGGAGAGAATAACTCAAATTAAACATGTATCACAACTCCAACTTAAATAAAACAAACCGAAGTAAGGAGATGATACAAAGTATACCTAGATGCCAATTTCCATACCTATGGCATCATGATGGTTTGAAGTTGCAACCAAGGAATGATACTTCATTTAAGTCCATGGTCAACTTCAACTCTTCACTTCTCTTTACCCTTGTGTGGTAGCTCCCCCTTCAAAAGAAAATAAGACTTTTGGTACCCAAATGACTTTGGATCCTTGGGGATTAAAGGGCTTAGGAACTCAAAGTGTCTTTGCTACACTTGGATTTATCTTAAAAGCACAATCATAAATGACATGCCCGTAAACACCACAACAAAAACAATGTCCATTAAATCTTTTCTTTTCATTTTTCTTATGGACATGAGGCATAATGTTAGGATGCTTAGCATGAAAGACATGATGAGCATGAACATTTTTAAAGGAAATATTTTTCTTTTGAGGTTTCCTAAATGAGACATTTTGATTTTTAGAATTAAGAGAAGAAGTATTAACTTTTCTACTCAAAATCAACATTTCATTCTTCAAATCATTCATAGATTTATTCAAGGCATGCAATTGAGTTTTCAAAATATTATTTTCATTCTTTAACATGTCATTTTATTTTTCAATTCCTTAGTGTCAATACTTAAAACATCATGGCATGGATTAGAGACACTAATTTTTAGCTTCTCATTTTCTAGTTTAGCATCATGTAAATGAGAGCTAAGAGTCAAGTTTTCATTTTTTAATTTTTTTTTCTTTATCCTTTTTAACCATCAAGGCATACATGATTTTATATTCATCCATTAATTCATCATAAAGCATGTCATGAGAACTAGATGAATTAATACTACACTTTTTGTTATCATGACTAGAAGAAGAAGAGTGTACCTCATCATTAGTATTCATGAGACAATCTTTTGAATTAGCTTCATAGCCATGGTAAGAGGATGCTTTATTTGAATAGGATGATGATGTGGAAGTGTTTGACCTATTCTTTGCCTTGTTCTTCATGGAAGGACAATTTTTCTTCACATACCCCTTTTCCTTGCATGCATGACACACGACTCTTGGAGCTACTCCTTTGACTAGAAGAGCTATAGGCATCAAAATCAAGATTAGTGGTAGATGAATGACCATTGTCATCACTACCTTTATTAGAAGTGTCAATCTCTTCGGTCTTGGCATAATCATATAGCATGTTTAAAGTTGTCCAAATATCAAAAGCCGAAGTACAATGCATGACTTTTTCAAAGATGTTATTTTCCAAAGAACAATATATGCAATTTGTTGGCTTAGCATTTAATTCATACTTATTAATTTGTTCTTGGGTCCATGCATCCATATTTTCCTTAGGTTCTATGTATTTTGACTTTACCATATTAAAAACATATAAACCTTGAGTCTTTAGGAAATAAAGTGTACATTCTACTCTTCCAAAGACCAAAGTTAGACTCATCGAACCTAGGAGGTGTAGACGCTATCAACTCTAGTGCCATTTTTGGATCGAGACTAGATGTAGACGAGATGGTGAAATCTCAAACTACGACCCGCTCTGATACCAATTGTTGGGTGAAATGGTCACACTAAGGGGGGGTGAATAGTGTATTAACTAAATCTTATCGCCTAATTTTGATTTTAATCGTTTCTTAAAACTTAGGCAATTCACACTTCTAATATTTAATGCAAAAGCAATAAGTAAGACAATTAAGCAAATTCAAAATAGACAATGCAAACACAATTATTTATAGTGGTTCGGCCCCAATGCATACTCCACTACCTAAGCACCGTGCTTAGGATTTCACACCCAAATTTACTAAATTATGAGTAGCTTACAATTGAGGACTTTACTCCGGAAAGACCCTACACTCACCTAGAAGGCACTTCCAAACCCGGAAGTATCCCGCATTCCTACCGAGTGAGCTTTCCCACCTCAATTCCTAAGACCTACTCCTAACTTAGATTACACAAGTGGCTTTACACCTTATACACCAAGGTAACCACTTACACACAAGACCACACACAAGGTCTTCTTACAAGCTCAAGTAAATTTAAGTAAAAATAAATAAAAAACAACTCTATTACAAGAGGAGGAAGAAGAACACACAAGGTCTTCTTACAAGCTCACAAAGAAAACACATCTTCCTTTTGAGCCTAGCACCCTTGATGAACCCTTTAATGAAGAACACTTGAAGATGAGGGATCAAGAGCTAGGTTTGAAGAATTTGATCAATTGAGAAGCTTGGAGGATGCTAAAGATCACTCTTTGAAGGATATTGGCATCAATAGTTACCTAGGAGAGAGAAAGAAGGGTATTTATAATCCTTCGATCAAACGGCTCGTCAACGGGCGCATTTTTGCCTGTTGTCGCTTGCCGGTCGATCATCGGTCGACCGATGGATCGATCGCCCAAGCGACTGCGGTATTCTGTCGCTTCTGGGCGCACTTCGATCGACCGAATTGGCTATTGCCGATTTTTGACCATCTTCGATCGATCGATCGATCGACCGAAATTGCTACTGCCAATTTTTAACCATCTTCGGTCGACCGAATTGGCTACTGCCAATTTTTAACCATCTCCGATCGACCGAATTGGCTACTGCCAATTTTTAACATCGTTCGGTCGACCGACCGGTCGACCGAACCTGGACTGGAAAACAGATTTGGTTTGTTATTATCAAAATATTCATGAAGAGAATAGAGCATGAAGGAAAAACCTTCGCCCAACACATACATGGTGCTCCGACCCCTCCATCTCCCCTGTCATTCAACGCAATGACATCAGCATCAGATCCATCATCGTCGTTGACGCCGACTGATGCGCTCCCCACATAGCCCCTTTCCTCACCGCCCCCCTTGCCGTCGGCTGATCATTGATGTATTAGATATATGATGTAAATATTTGTTTGATATGATGTAAATATTACATTTTTATATCATATTACAATACAATTTGATGTATCTTGTTTGTATTTTAATTAAATATATATGTTGGACTGGGCTAGCACTATGGGGGCCGACCGGATTAAGACCCAGCAACACCCCACAAAAAATAAGCTAAGACTAGATGGCTCAACTTGAGGCTCCATCCGGCCATACTCTAGAACCTGACTCGAGCGAGACCAAATGGCTCTGCCCGAGGGCTCCACCCGGCCATACATGGATATCCACGTCATTTCTTATCACGAGGGATACACCATTACAAGCTCGATATCTCCGGGATCAGCCTCGTCTGAGTAGTATCCTCGCGAGATTGCCAAGCAACATCATCACCTCCATCTACAATAAATACAAACACGACACACCTCAGGTAATTGAAGTTTCATTTTCCATTACCTCCACCTTGGAGTCCCACTAACTTGAGCGTCGAAGTGTCTTTTATAGGTCTCTCTTTCCCCCCGCTAGAGTTATGACACCGAGCCAGATCAGACTACTCCGATCCTTAGGTAGGAACATATGTAAACATGAATTTATTTTTTAAAATTATTTTTAAAAAATAAAATAGCCTTCTATGACGGCCTTGCAACCGTTGTGCCATGGTAGAAGGTGTATCGAACTGCTCACGTACAAGTGTGCATCGCAGTTGGTCCACGACCGCTTCTGGGATGCCTTGTGGTTGTAATTGTGTCGGTTGCAATAGTTATTATTTGCGATGGCAGGAGTCGAGGTCGGAAATTATCTGCGACCACTTCTTCTGTGATGGATCCTTCTGAGCGCAACTTGCCATCGCAAAAGAGTGATGGCGACGACTTTGCGGTTGCATTGGCTATAGCAGAAGATGATGTTTTTGGTAGTGATATATCAAAGTTGCTTTGAGGATGAAAAATATAGCACAAAATTAAATATTTATACATGCATATGTTGGAATTACTTAGCTACTATTGTTGGACAAGAGAACTGCTTATTGACAACTCTTTGACAACAAAATTTAGTTAAAATAAATCAAAATACACGACCATTATTTGTGTAAATCAAAGGGGATATATTTGAAAAAACCTATAAAATCGAACAAATATATTTATTAATTAACCCTAAAAAATAATATTGGTTTTAAAATATAATGAACAAATGTACTATTGTAATTTAGGGATATATTTGTAATTTTCTTTTTCTTGAGGACCTTTATGTAATTATCTTAGTATTAATAAAAGCATGAGACCTAACCCTAGGGGTTAACTTTTTCCCCAATTTGTATTCCACAAAACAACTTGGTAGGAATCAAAAATCTCACCTATGCCTGCGGCGTGTGGGTTCCAAGGTACTAAGGAACCTGCGCCAGCCGCTCCATCGAGACACACACGCACACGAGACGCACACGCCTCAAGCAGCGCAGGCATCTCAAGCGGCCCAACGTTGCATCACGCGACTTGCCGAGTTAATATATTGCCTGTTGCCTTCTTGGACGCTGCCTACCACACCTAATGTTGCTGCTTTCTGCCAGATTTCATCTTGAGATGCGCACGCTGCTGCTTTATGCCACCGAGTCTTTTTCATCTTGAGGTATCCGATTTTTTTTCTCTCCTTGGAAACTATGCCAAATTTCTTTTAAAAAAGGATCAGCCCGTAACAAATGTTGGCTGAAACATTGCCATCACTTTAGCAAGTTTTCTCTATTGTTCAAAGTGAGAAGACTCCAAGAAGAGTTATGGTGGAGCCTAGTAACTCACCAATACCATCACATCGATCTGCACTGATAGTTCAACCTCGTGAAAGGATCGAAAGTGAGCAAATGAAGTGTCATCACTGTCAAAGGTCTGGTCACATTAAAGACACATGTTGATAGTTACATGCTAGACCTCGAGGAGGTGGATGTGGCGGACGTCGGGGTGGAAGATTTGGGAGTCAAACTCATAGACAAGCTCACTATTCTGAACACAGTGAAGATACTAATCAGTCTGCTGATAACTCCTTAATGTCAGCTTTAAGTGTTACAAACTCTCAAACAGCTCATGGCAAAGCTTGATCTTATCTCCACTGGAGAGACCTCCTCCTCTACTGGTTCAGCTAGTCAACCTTCCACTTCCATACACCACTCTCTCATTTTGCACAATCAGGTACTCTACATAGTGCATTAAATTGTGCCCATCTTTCACCTTCATCTTGGATTATACATTCAAGTGCATCAAATCATATGGCAGGTTCCTCTAGTCCCTTTATTTCATATTTTCCATGTTCAGGTAGAGATAAAGTTCGTATTGCTGATGATTCTTTTGCCCCTATATCTAGTAAAGGTGCCATCACTATTACTCAGCTCCATCTCTACATTTATCATTAGTTTTGCATGTTCCTCATTTTCCTAACAATCTCTTGTCAATTAGTTTAATTACCAAGGCTCTCAATTGTAAAGTAACATTCTTTCCTACTCATTGATTATTTCAGAAGCTCGTGACGGGGAGACGATTGTATTTGGTAGAATGCATGATGGTTTCTATCACCTTGATAACCTTGACAGTCCCAATGAAGTCGGATATATGGTCTCTTCTGCAACAAGTGCACTGGAGGAATTGCAGTTACATCATCATCAATTTAGGCATTTATCTTTTTCAGTTTTAGCTAGGCAGTTTCCTTCTCTCTACAAATTATGCAATAAAGACCATTTGGTTTGTGATACTTGTGAGTATGCCAAACATACAAGAAATATCTATTCTGCTTTTGGAAATCCTAGTCAATCACCATTTGATGTTATTCACATTGATGTTTGGGGACCCTGTCGTGTTACTTTTCTTTCTGGGCATAAATGGTTCGTTACCTTTATTGATTGTTTTAGTCAAACCACTTGGGTCTATTTGTTAAAGAGTAAAGATGAAGTGTTGCGATGTTTCAAAAAATTTCACAGAATGGTAGAAACTCAATTTAGTACCAAAATCAAAATTCTCCACTCAGATAATGGTATTGAGTACACAGGCAATGAGTTTCAAAACTACTTGTTATCTAATGGAATTATTCATTAAACTACTTGTGTAGATACACCTGCTCAGAATGATGTGGCAGAAAGGAAGAATCATCATTTAATTTATTGGAGGTCACTCGATCTTTACTGTTTACCATGGTAATGCCCTAAAACCTTTTTTTTATATTCTTAAGCAGGGAACCGTGGGCTCGAGTTAGCGCGGATTGACATAGAGCTACGGAATTGAACTCGGGTAACCTTTAAATATAGAAAAATTTAGGAAAATCCATTATTTTGTTTCTGTAATTTAGCATGCTAATATGATAGAGGGTCCCAAGACAAGTCTATAGGTTCAAGCGGAACTCGAATCGGAGTTACAATGAATTAATTATGAATTTTAGAAGTCAGGGCGAATTAGTGAGGGCATTTTGATAATTTGGGCCAACCAGGGCCCATAAATTAACTAATGGGGGTGCACGACTGCTGTTTAGCCGCACGCCACCCGAGAGGGAGGCGACACCAAGGAGGAGGAGGAGCTGCCAGAGCTGGAATTCTGCGAGTTCGTTGACGCCGATTGAAGGAGGATTCCTATCGTCTTCTTCCTTCTCGTTTTCTCCAAAGAGGTGTGTGGATTAGCCTTCTTTTTCTCTCTTTTTCATCAGTCATGCCGCCACCCCTATGTCATAGGGTTTTGTCAATTTTTTATTCGATTTTGTCGTATTAGTTTGAGTTTTCGTATCGAGGGTTTTCCTATCATTGTTGTGATTTTGTCGGATCCAATTTTGGGCAATTTGGCCGCCCCCACCCTTGTTGTGCCGCCCCCTTTTCTTCAATTTCTTGATGGTTTCTTTGAGGATTCTTGATGGTTGTTGAGGTTTCTTGGTGCTTGCTTGAAATCTTGAGGAAAGGAGGAGTTTTGGGGTAGTTCTAGGGTATGCCGCCCCCCTTTAGGGTTCTTTAGGAACCCTAGGATGGCCGCCACCCAAAGGAAGGATTTTTATGATTTTAAATATATTTTCACACTTAGAAGTTAAAGTTTAGGGTATGTTGAATTTATTCCTAATGGTATAAACATTGTAGGAACCGATACCTAGGAATTAAGGACCTTAGGGACACTAGAGACATTAGGACCCTAATTTAACTTTCGGAAGGGCCGACCCTAAGAACACCTAAGGGGGGAGAACCTTACTTTCCCTTAGGGCACTTGGGTGAGGGAGGTAGGGCGGCCCTAGGGTATTCGGCTAGGGTCACCAAGGGCAGGTTAAATTGCGTAGGATTGCTAGGTGGTGATACCCTATTTTTAGGGCTTTCTATATGTGTTTTTCATTCTCTTTTCCCTACGCTTTTGGATTATTGTGTATTTATTTATGAGTTGTACATTCCATGTCATATTTTAATATATACATGTGTAGTTGTGATTTATGACTTGGAGGTGGAGGTTGAGGTATGTCCTTAACCTAGCTTGTTGTTATTGATAGCACATCTTATATTTAGTTTTATAACTACGTGTGTGATGTGCTTATTCATTTTCCGGTAGCCTCGCTGGTGAGGGGAGGGTATGCCCCAAAGAGACAGTGTTGGCCTTATTCCAAAAGTTCGGCTGGTGAGGGGAGATCATACCCCAAAGAGACAGTTCGAGACCCGACCGGTGAGGGGAACGCATGCCCTAAAGAGACGATTTGGAAGAGCCAGTGTGAGTGAGGGGAGTGCATGCCCCAAAGAGTCGGCATTAAACTGTGTGGTAGTTCGGAGGCCACACCGTATACCTACCCTACGTGGCTTGAGGGGCCGACGGGTCCGAAGATTATTCATGTGGATGTGACATTGCATTATGATGTTTTATCTGTGATGGATGTGGATATCATGCATAGAGTAGTAGATATGCTTATTATGTCATGATGCTACTTACTGCTTTTTATTACTTTTTCTTATTGCATGATGATGATGACGTGGTGAAATCGAGGACTGATCTACTCACTAAGTCCTAGTTGGACTTAGCCCTCATTTCTGTATTTTTCAGCATCTGAGCTAGATCAGAGAGGTACCGGGGTACAATAGCGCGACTGGTGGTGGCAGGGCAGCGGGTCTTGTGACATGTCATGGTCGAGGGGGATACCCGAGTCTTTTCTCTTTTCTTTGAGTTATTGAGTCATTTAGACTCGGGTCGATGTTTTCGCATTTTGTTACTTTTAGGAGTCTTGATTATTTATTAATCTTTCTTAAAATAACTTGAGCACTATATATATATTGAATTGGTTGGTTAATCGAAACCGGTGGACTTTTTAAACCGCGGACCGAACCTGAAAATCGAATTTTTCAAAAATATAATCCGAAATCAAAAAAACCGGTTCGATTAACCGAAAAAATCGATTCGATTTCGGACTGGTTTTCCGATTAACCGAAAAACCGGTTTTTTTTCTCACCCCTACTTCATTGTACCTCCTAAGATATTCAGGTGTGTCTATTTTGTATGTGATCATCGCCCCTCACTCAGTAAACTTGATCATCGTTCCTTGAAATATGTATTTGTTGGATATTCAGCTACACGAAAGGCTACAAGTGTTATTTCCCTCCTCAACAGAAGATGTTTGTGAGTATGGATGTGACCTTCAAAGAGATAGAGACATACTATTTATTAGATCAGAATTTGATAAACACTGTCCCTCTATCTCCATCTACAGTTTTTGATGAGTTCCTATATTCACCATATTCATGTCTTGAGATATCACGTCATGAGGGGGGAATCATCTAGAGTTCAAGAAGAGCCGCACACAGTTGGAAATGATTGAGGAACTGATAATGAAGAACCTATTCAGGGGGAGCAATGTGTAATTCCAGCTTCTCATGATGATGGTAATACTGATACCACTATGCATTCTCCTAGAGTCCAAGAATCTCCTCATGTTACAGCTTCAGATGCACCTGACCTTGGTAACATCTCATCTCTTGTTTCATCTTTAGGTTTACCTATTGCCGTTCGTAAAGGTTCTCGCCATCATTTCCTTCTGTCTTGTTATCTTTATGACATCTCTCATTATGTTTCCTATGAGTCTTTGTCCTCTAGGTATAAATGTTTCATTGCATCATTATCTTTTGTCACCTTTCCCTCAAATTGGAAGGTTGCAATAGCGGACCCGAGGTGGAAAGAAGTCACGTTGGAGGAGATGAAAGCCTTAGCCAAGAACCAAACTTGGGAGCTTGTACCACTACCAGAAGGAAAACAACCGATGGGGTGCAAATTGGTGTATACCATAAAACAAACACCAGAAGGAAAGGTGGATCGTTTTAAAGCTCATCTGGTTGCAAAGGGATACACTCAGACATACGAAATTGATTATGATAAAACATTTGCTCCAGTTGCCAAGATGAACACTATTCAGACTCTTATTTCATCGCTACGAATCTTGGATGGAAACTACATCAGTTGGATGTGAAGAATGTATTTCTGCATGATGATCTACAAGAGGAAGTTTATATGGATATCCCACCTGATTTTGATAGTACATATATTGTTGGGAAAGTATGTCGATTATGATGATCACTCTATGGACTGAAACAGTCACCTTGTGCCTGGTTTGATAAATTTCGTCAAGTAATTCTTACTTTGGGGTATAAACATAGCAACAATTATCATACTTTATTTTTCAAGCATAGGCAAGGAAAAGTGGCCATCCTCATTGTTTATGTTGATGACACAATCGTTACCGAGGATGATATTATTGAAACTACTAGCTTGAAGGCCCAACTTGCACAAGTATTTGAAGTTAAAGACCTAGGGGAACTAAGATACTTCCTAGGGATTGAAATAGCACGTTCATCACATGGTATTTTCTTATCTCAAAGAAAGTATGTGCTAGACTTGTTGGCTGAAACAGGTATGTTGGGCAGTAAGGCTGCTCCAACCCCAATTGATCAGAATTCTCAACTTGTTAGCAATAGTGGTAATTCTGTTGATCGTGGGAAATATCAGAGACTAGTGGGAAGATTGATATATCTTTCACACACCATGCCAGATATTACATTCATTGTGAGTCTTGTAAGTAGATACATGCACGATCCGCGTGAGCAACACATGGAAGCTGTGTATAAAATTCTGTATCTTAAAGGTTGTCCTGGTCATGGCTTATTGTTTTCTCGACAAGGTAACTTGAAGATAGAAGGTTACGCAGATGCTGATTGGGCTGGATGTCTAGATGACCATCGATCAACTTCTGGATATTGTACATTTGTTGGTGGCAACTTAGTCACTTGGAGAAGTAAGAAGCAAACAGTGATTGCTCATTCTAGTGTGGAGGCTGAATATCGAGCTATGTCTCAAGGTGTTTGTGAGTTGTTATGGTTGAAAAGCCTCATGCTAGAGTTACATCTTGATTCACAAGATTCGTTTCATCTTTTTTGTGATAATAAAGCTGCTATTGAAATTTCCAATAACCCAATGCAGCATGAAAGAATGAAACACATAGAGTTTGATCGTCACTTCATCAAGGAAAAATTGGAGAAAGATGAAATTTGCATTCATTTTGTTCGATCCTCTGAGCAGTTGGCTGATATCTTCACCAAAGAGTTGAATAATATTTCATTTTTTTCTATTGTTCGCATGATGGGTTTAAATGATATATTTGCACCATCTTGAGAGGGAGTATTGTAATTTTTCCTTTCTCGAGGACCTTTATGCAATTGTCCTAGTATTAATAAAAGCATGAGACCTAACTCTAGGGGTTAATTTTTTTCCCAATTTGTATTCCACAAAACAACTTGTACTTATAATCAAATTTAAGATTGTGAGCATGGACAATCAATGTAAATAACCCCTTGCTAGATGTTATTGGCATGTTATAGTTTTGTAAATTGTTCTTAGTGTCAAGCTCCATATTTACTATAGACTTTTCTATCTCACCTTTATACCCAAAGACTTCTCCATCTTCTTTTTATGTTCTACACTCCATATCTCTCAACGACATTTTTATCTCTTCTTTATATATGTTTGTACTTCATATATGCTAAGCGAGCTTCCATAACATATGTTAGCATATACTAAAATAATGGTCCTATGTTATCATATCAAGAATTTAATAGTAGGGTCAATGTGACCCAAGACCATGCCCTTGAACACAACATGATATCTCTAGATCCATTGCATTAGTGAAAATTTAATTTTATAGTTGTAATTCAATTGGCACTGGGGTTGAACTTAAATTTTCCTTAACTAGATGGAATATATCATCCTATATAAGATAATAAACAAAAATATCAAAAAAAATTAATAACATAAAATAATCCATTCCTATCAATTATTGTAGAACTTTAAAAGTTATAATTTTTTTTTTTGTAAAATATTGTATTATACTAGTTTAGCATCCTAAGACTAACATTCAACCGTCTATTGACAAATTGGTTCAAGAAGTATCCTTAATCTTTAACTCCCAACCTTCTACCTGTGGGCGAAATGGCGACACTAGAGGGGGGGGGTGAATAGTGTGTTTACTAATTCGATTAACCTAAATCTAATTTTAAACGATTACTTAGATCGATTAGGCGATTTGCAATTCGATGCGATTAGATGCGGAAGCTTATAAATGATTAAGCAATTTAAGCACAACAAAATGAAAGCAATGCAAACACGCAATTTATAGTGGTCCGGCCCCAATGCCTACTCCACTACCTAAGTACCCCGCTTAGGATTTCCAAACTAGGTTTTACTAGATTAATTAGAGTTTCCCTTACAACGAGGACTTTGCACCGAAAAGTCTCCGCTCTCCAACCGAAGGCACTTCCACACCCGGAAGTATCCCGCCTTCCTACCGAGAGCACTTTCCCACCTCAACCTAAGGGACAATTAGAACTAATTCTAGTAATCACTAAGTATACACAAGTGACTTTACTCCTTCTACACTAAGGATACCACTTCACCCAATTCAAGACCTAACACCTGGTCTTACAAACTCAACTTAAACAAACAGTTAAAATAACAAATAAAATACAATCAAAAAAGCTAAATAATAAAACCAATGAAAATAGCTCTTTTGCAAGCCTTTGGCGCCTTCAACTCTTCAAGGGATGAGCTTGATCAAAACCCGAGTTGAAGCAGCAGCTGGCGCTTGAAGAATGAACTCGACGGAGAATAGAGCGCAAGCTTTAAATCTTTTGGAAGGCTTAATTCTTCCTCTTAATGGCTCAATAAACTCTGTAAGAATGAGGAAGAGAGTTAAAAGAATCATATGAGGGTATATTTATACCCTGCTGAAGAAACGACTGTTCAACGGATAGAAAACTATCTGTTACAGACCGTCGGTCGAATGGTCGATCGACAGACTGGTCGGTCGATTTTTTAACCACTGTAATTCTCCATGTGGTCGGTCTACCGACGGGTCGACCGCCTAACGCAATTCTTCGATCCGCGACTTTCGGTCGACCCATCAGTCAACTGACGAGATCTTGCATCTTCAGCAAATGTAGGTCGGTCGACCGGCTAGTCGACCGCTTGAGCTACTGCCCAATTTGGGCTTCAATCGGTCGACCACCCGGTCGACCGAAGTAGTTCTGCGATTTTTCTTCCCTTTGTTCGGTCAACCGACGGGTCGACCGAATTGCTACTGCCCCTTTTTACCTACATTCGATCGACCGCCCGGTCGACCGAATTTAGGCTGAAATTGTTTTTTTAGCCGATTTCTTCAGCGCTTGGTTTCTGAGTTTCGGCTTTCAACGCGCATCATCATGGAGAGCTCTCATGTGAACTTTGAGACCGTCCAATGTGACTTTGGCGCACACGTCGATCTTCGAGAAACTTTCCACGACAAACCCGAGCGCGACGATCAATGTCCTTCCGATTTATGATTTCTCTAATTTTTCCGATCGAGGACATCAAGCGCTAATTGATATGGAACCTGAAATATATTCTCAATGAAATCATTAGTCCTATGTTTGTTATCATCAAAACCATCAAAATCGAGATTAAGGCTAAGGTTGAAAACCTAAAGCCAACAATACCATTGTTAAACAAAATAGGAAGAAGGGGAAACCATTAAAGATGCCTACTGATTCTAAAGTTGTTGAGAACTGTTATTCCCTACCCTCAGCCCCCTCTTCTAGTAAAAGATTAAGGGTTGCTCCACCCTTACCCCTCTCGACGAGGAAATGAACCAATCCAACAACCTAGCCATTGTTTTATATGGAGATGATAAATTGGAATGTTAGGGGTGTGGTGAGGAATCCTGTTCTTGATAGAATTTTCTTTTTAATTAAGAATAATCATGTTAACTTGCTTTTCTTTACAGGAAACTCATGTCTCTGAAAATATCTCTAATACTTTTATTAAGAAACTTG
The DNA here is from genome assembly GCA_034359265.1 of Canna indica. Classification (NCBI taxonomy): domain Eukaryota; kingdom Viridiplantae; phylum Streptophyta; class Magnoliopsida; order Zingiberales; family Cannaceae; genus Canna; species Canna indica. The sequence continues at coordinate 24,280,820 of CP136892.1, forward strand.
GTAAAAATTGGCAAGAGGTCTCCTCCCTCTCAAATGGGGCTTCTAGGGGTATCATTCTTGCTTGAAATTCCTCCATTGTAAATTCTAAAGTGACTTCTATTCAGGCTGATGTTATCCATGTTGTCATTTCATTTAATAACTCTATGTCTTTTATTATTTCCTTTGTTTATGCCAATACAAATCATTATTTGAGAAATACTTTATGGAATAGTCTCTCTAATGTTGAATTATCTTCTTACCCCTGGCTTGTCATGGGGGACTTTAATTGTATTTTAAATCAAGAAGATAAGAAGGGTGGCCTGCCCTTTAGACTCAATAATAATATTAAAGGGTTCAGAGAGTTTATTACTCACTCAAATCTCATTGACTTAGGCTTCACTTGTCCTAAATACACTTGGTGTAATAATAGGAAGGGTAGCTCTAGAATTCTGATTAGATTATATAGAGTTTTCTCTAATCCTGCCTGGTTGAATTTCTTAGAAAAAACTTCTATTAAACATCTCGTCAGAACTGCCTCTGACCATAACCCACTGCAAATGAATTTGCATTAACCCTAATATGAACAGAGGCAAAAATCTTTTTAAGTTTTAAAACTTTTGGATTGAGTACTCTGACTCCAAGGACATTGTTAATCAAGCTTGGTGTAAACCTATCCTTACCCATAATCCTCAATCTAAACTTCCACTGCAACTTTCTGCTATCAAACAAGCTCTTTCTAAATGGAACAGGGAGGTTCTTGGGAATCTTGAAGCTAATTTAAAAATCACCCAAGGCCTCATTCATAACTTGGAACTTAAGGAAACTAATCATGAATTATCTTCTTCTGAACATCTTAACCTAACTTCTCTAATCAATAAAGCCATTGTCATTCAAAGGTGGTAGATTAGCCTGAAATGGTGGGCTAAGGCTAAATTGAAATGGTACCTTGATAGGGATCGTAACACTACGTATTTCCATCGTATGGTTACCTCTAGAAGAAGGATTAATCACATCTCCTCCATTACCTCTAACAATGGTTCTATTATTACTGGAGAGAATAATATCCTTGCCAAGTTCTCTAAATTTTTTCAAAACCTTTGGATCAACTCCTCTTCTAGCAATTTTACCATTCAGCTTTAGCCCATGTTCCCTACTGTTTCTGATGATTTTTTAAAAAAATTGATTGCTCCTTTTTCTAAAACTGAGATCCGAAAAACCATCAAATCTATGGCCAATGAGAAGAGCCCTGGCTTCGATGGCTTCACCGTAGAGTTTTACAAACATTATTGGGATATTATTTCTACGATCTTTTCAATTGTTTTCAAAATTTTCATTCCACTAGTTTTATTCCCCATGAATGGAACAAACCTCTTTTAACCTTTATCCCCAAATGTCAAAGCCCTACAAAAGTCAAAGATTTCAGACTTATTGCACTTTGCAATCTGTCTTACATAATTCTAACCAAACTCATTGCCAATAGATTTAAGGAATGCCTTCATAACCTTATCTCCAAAGTACAGTCAGCTTTTATCAAGGGTCGTAGTATTCATGATAACATTATTATTACTCAGAAAATGACTTATACTATGTTCAGTTCTATGAATAGGAAACCTTATATTCTTGTCAAACTTGACCTGGAAAAGGCCTATGATTCCTTATCTTGGAATGCCATCCTCTATGTTCTTAAATTTTGTGCTTTTCCACCTCTCTTTATTAGTTGGATAAAGTCTTGTATTTCTTTTGCTTCTTTTGCCTGTATGGTTAATGGTCATATTTCTGGTTTCTTTCAATCTTATAGAGGCATTAGACATGGTGATCCCCTTTCACCTTTTCTCTATATTATTGCAGCTCACACCTTAACTCTTCTTATTAATAAGGCTGTAAATGAGAACCTTTTCACTCCTCTTAAGATTAAAAATTCTCTTACCATTAGTCACTTAATGTTTGCTGACGATATCCTCGTTGCTTTTAAAGCTGATGACACTAGTATTAATAGCTTCAAAACTATTTTTGAACATTATTTTCAGCTTACTGGGCATAAAGTTAACCTTCATAAATTTACTATTTTTCCCCCTAAGTACACTCCTCCAAATATCAAGAACTGTATTTGTAACAAACTTAGGATTCAAGAAGGTTCTTTTCCTTTTAAATACTTAGGAGTCGTGATTTCCCCTCGCAGACCTCCTGAAAATGCTCATGAGTTTCTTGTTGATCAGCTTAATTCTAATTAGGGTCCTGGCAGTCAAACTACCTTTCACAAGCTGGGAGACTAATCTTGATAAAATCTGTTCTTGCTTCTGTGCCTATTCACTCCATGTCTGTGTCCTGGCTTTCCAAAAAATATATGAATAAGATGAATTCTGCTATTAGCACTTTCCTTTGGCAAAACAGTAAGGATAAAAAAGGAATGCACCTTGTTTCTTGGAATACTACTACTTTACCTAAAAACATAGGAGGCCTAGGTATCTAGAATATCTACCTCCAAAGTTTTTCTTTACAAGCCAAAAGAATTGATGCTTACCTCAATAATCAGGACACTCTTTTGGTAAACTTAGTTAAATCCAAATATCATATGGTTACCTCTCTTAACCATTCTCCTCCTTACCATTGCTCTTGGTCTTGAAGGCTTTTTCTTAAAGCTTTTAAACATTTAGAGTTTGGATTTAAAAAGGTTATTAACTCTGGCATTAACTCTTCCATTTTGATTGATAATTGGTGCTTAGATATCCCTATTTGCTTGAAACCTACTTTGGTTGATAATAATGATCTTAGTTTTGATACTCCTATTAAGTATCTAATTAATAATCAATATTGGAATAACTATGTGGGTTTATCTTTGTTTGATCAAGAATTGTGGGATCATATTACTACACTTGATTTGCCCCAAAACCCCTACGATGATTTTTGGGTATGGAAAGAAAGCACCAACGACAAAGTTACCACTGATGCAGCCTATTCATTCCTAACCAACCTTTCACCTTCTGAAAATAATACATGCTTTAACTGGGATGCTATTTGGAAACTTGATATGTCGGATAAAATCAAAATCTTTCTTTGGAAGATAGCACAAGGCAAACTCCTTACTAAGGCCAAGCTTTTATCAATGGGTCTATCCCCAAATAACTGCTGTGTTTTCTGTGGCTTATATCCCAAAACTTCAGAGCATCTCTTCTGCTATTGTATCTATACCTCAACTATTTTTAACCTACTCCAAAATCATCTATTACCAAACCAGCTCCCTGATAACTCCACCTGGATACTTGGTAGTAACCTCTTGTTTCTCAGTGAAGATTCTATCATCAATAGAGCAAGAAGTCGATTGTTGTGTCTTGGTGGTATATCGATCTGGTTCTCTAGGAACGAAAGACTGCATCAGGCACAACAACTCTCCCCTGATTGCTTGATGAGACAGATTTTTGCCTTCCTTAAGGCTATGGATCATACCCAATTACCTGAGGGGAACTCGATACAAAAGTCTCCTATTATGTGCATGTGGTCTGCTCCCCCTCCTATTGCTATTAAAATTAATTGCGATGCTTCGGTAGACAACATTAAAAGTGGTATTGATTTTGTTATTAGAAATCATTTGAAAGTTTGCTTATTTACTGTTTGTAAAGTTTTTAATAACAGCTTGGACATACTAACTGCTGAGGCCCTAGCTGTGAAAGAGGCACTTCTATTTGTTTTGCAGGAAAACTATGGAAATATTATCATTGAATCAGACTCAAAATTTCTTATGGATGGTTTGGCTAATGGAATCTGCCCGGATTGAAGAACTCAAGCCACTGTTCATGATATTTTTGATTTTATGTCAACTTGTAATTCTATTCAATTCAAATTTATTTTTCGTGAATGTAACAAAGCAGCCTATTGAGCTGCAAACTATGCTAGACTTTGTAATTACTCTCAGGTTTGGTCTACTGTTCGACCACATGAACTGGAACAAATCTTTGTAAGGGACCATGATGGTCCTAGTTACCTTAGATTAATATAAGTTCCTTTTTTTCTGTAAATTTGACTTGACTTGGGTGTGTGATGGATATAGTATTATAAATTCCAACTTATATATTTTAATTAGCTTAGTGGTTTGAGCTTATGAAATTGATGACCTAGGAAAGAAGTTTGAAATGTGGTTCAAGTAAAATTAGAAGGGCTAGCAAACTATAATTGTAAGTTTCGTCTTTGATGGAGAAATGATTTTCATGAAAAATAGCCAAATAATCCTAAGGAATTGAAACAAAGTTGAAGTTAAAATTATATTGACATTAGGGTTGAATCATCTTATTTTCATGTTTTACACCATAGTTGAATAGATAGTTCTTCCAATTTTTTGTATAGTCTACATGCTAGAAAAAAATAAAAGTAAAACTAGTATATATATATATCTTATTCTTTCACAAATGGATACGAACTCCTTGGATCTTATCCCAATTTTGATAGATACATTACTATAGCATAGTCCTTTTATTTCAGATTTGTTATGTATATCACGCTAATTCTTTGAATTGAATAATAATTTTGACCTATTTTTTGTGAGACCACCTTAGGAACGCCTGCGAAAACTTTTCACTAATATAGCCTTCAACAAAACTTGTGGTATAGTGTTCGGATAGGGCCCAAGAAGCTTAAGCTGGAGGTTCCCTTTACGGAACAACTATCCGAGATGGAAAGGATCGCACCACAGTTGAAGTTAACAACTTTCACAGAATAGTTCATGTAGGTTGTGTTGATGCATTTTTTGTTGGCTATCTGTCGCCTCACACTCATGGCGCCCATTTTTATAAAGTTGCTTGTTCTTCCATAAGCCGGTTACTAACCAGCCAGGCAGGCACCAGAAGAAAAATGAGTATAAGTGATGGAAAAATATATCACTAAAGGGTATTAATGATGAAAATTTTCGCCACAATGTCTATCGCTGAAAACCTCCTAACTGATGCTCCATCCACTCTTATGTGACGGACACATCCGTCACAAAAACCTGTGACGAAAAAATTTTGATAACAAAATCCATCACTAATTTCTATGATCAAAAATAGATTTTTCGTCACTAATTGTGGTAGGATTGTATTCGATTTGTGACTGACAAAATGAGAACACAGAATCACTTTGTGACAGATTAGTGACGGGTTTGTGATGGAATTTTTGTAGCGGATTAGTGATGGACTATTTTGTAATAATTTTATGACAGATTAGTGACAAAAAAATTATGATGGATTAGTGATAGACTATTTTAAGACATATCAGTGACGAAAAATTCTGTCATTGATTCGAATGAATCATATGCCAGATATGTCACTGATTTTCAATTGATATGACTGCTCATTTTCAACTTAAAATACGCACATAATCAATAATTCAAAAACAAAATACATAATTCCATCATAGAATGATACATCCTAAAAGTACATCCATATTGCATATAATACATAATTCATTCATAAACAAAATAAACAATTCATTCTCCAACAAAAAAAATAATAATTTCAACACAAATTGTCCAAACAAAATGCTAGCTCCGACAAAGTAAGTTTCATAATCCAAGATCCATCGATATCGATATCCAATACTAGTCGGAATAAAAACATAACTCATTGAAATTGCATCTATTCATACACAACATGAACTACGATTCACCATCACCTAGTGTAGAAGATGAAGTTTCTCCTTGTGGCAAAATGGCTTCTCGCTAAAGCAACTCACTCATCATCTTCTCTACCAGTGCCCTCGTACGTGCTTTGATCTCTGCTTCCATCCCCTGTCATAAGTCTTGCCGTATACGCCCTTCAATGTTCTTAAGTTGCTCATCAACAATCCCACGCGATGAAGATCCACCCTTATCACTAAAAGAAGCCGAATAAGATCTATTGGATCCCAAGATCAACTTAGTATCTTGTCGAGCTAATTCAAAACCGTGTGTATATATATATAAGCAACAAATATCACAATTTTATGCACGTTACCTTGTACAAGATATTACAGAGGTCTTTTGAAACTATTTATCTCAATCTTCTCTTAATATTTGCAGGGCAGCTATTTAGTAAAAAGAAAAGAAATACACAAATGTATACTTCAATTTTCAACAAAGTTCAATTAAATAATAATGATGTCCAAAAGATAAATCTTCTCCTAAATACAGTAACGTCTATTTTGATTTTTATTGAACTTTATCTAAATGGAGTTTGAAATGAATGCAATTATCATAGATAGCATAATTGATGGCAACATCTTGTATGTTGCATAGAGCTCTAGGATTCGAATCCTAATATAATCACCTATTGTGATTTTTTATCTTTGTTAATTTTTTTTTATCTTTTATAAAGATGGATTTAATTTGGTAAAAAATAAGACGAAGAATTTAACATGACCGATCAAGAGACAACCTTAAAATTACACTCATAGGTAACAATGTGTACTTTAAACATTGAATTAATTAAAACCAGTCGAAAACTCAATATTAATTTAAAAGAATTTATATAATTATAAAATCAAAATATAGAAATTTAATTTGAATTTCAATATACATCAATATACATAAAATATAAAAAAACAAAAATTATACTCATTGTACTTGATTACCACATTTGAATGTCATAGTACTGACATTGATAATTAAATTATTTTTAATTTTAGTTTTTGCAATTAAATATCTTTATTTTTTTATGGTATAAAATAATATATGAGTGAACTATTCATTTATTTATTAGTCATAATGCATTACAATAGTTGATTGATATTTTTAGAGGTGGCAAAACAGAGCCGACCTGGCACGATTAGGTAGCGTGCCGATCAGGCCCGCCAACTCAGTGGGCCAAAAATTCTCGGCCCGGTACGACCCAATAATATTTTGCGGGCCGCTCGGCATGGCTCATGAGCCCGTTTATAAATTAAAAATTTACTAAAAACTTGTAAAAAATTAATTTAAAATGTTTAAGAAACTAAATAAGTACCAAATATAATATTTCACATGAAAAGCTCCATGAATTAACTCCAGTTGCAATTTTGAAGCACTAAACAAGCACTAGACTATATTGAAAATTAATTTTTTTAATGCTTAGCAGGCCAAATAGGTCAGCTCGTCACGATAAGAGCCGACCCGCGTCGGCCCGCAATGTTATTGTGCCGGGCCAGCTTGGCCCGATAATTTATCGGGTTAAATTTTCCTGCTTGGTCTGCAGTTATCGTGTCGTGCTCGTGTCGTTTCCATTTTTACCGCCCCTAATTTTTTTTGTGTACCTACTATTAAAAAAACTTTAAATTATAAAATTAAAAACACAAAATAAATTGTTTTATAAACAAATACAATTTTAATGTTTGTCCCGAAAATTATCATCGAAATCAACACAAAATAAATAATTTTCGTTGATTTTATTTCGCGAAATATGAAAATTGAACGTATCAAATAAACACATTTTCGACGAAAAAAAATCGAAATCAAAATTATAAAACTCGAAATCAACTTCGTTTTTTAAGAAATAATTTTTTTAATTTTTTTTCGTAAACAAACTCGCCTGACCGTCCAGATCGTCTTTTCATATGCAGGCAATTAGGAGACGAACCTCTTTAACACATAATAAAATGGACGGGCAATATTAGGCGATTGACTCTTTAACGGTCCAGATCTGATGGGTGATGTGTCAACTGCACACCTTTTGCCTGGGTTCGGACTCGTACCCGCCGTTGGAGGTTGGTGTCAAACTCGAACCTTCTTTCCGTTCTGCCAATCTGCCCCAAATTCATCTCGTCTCCTCTTTTGTGCTTCTCCCTTCTCCAATTCTGTGTTCGCTTCGAACCCGGCTCTTGAATCTTGATTCATCCTTCCTCGAGGATCATCAGCTACATCTGGAAACATCGATCAAAAGGGTGTTTGTTTGTTTTTTTTTTCTTCTAGCCTCCTGTTTTTGTTTCGAATTCGTTTTTAGGGGATTTTTGCTTGATCGGAGTTGTTAAACCGAGGATTAGAAGTTCAGGTAGCTGATTGGTCCTATAAAGCTTGGATTTTGACCGGTGATGATTTCGGTCTTTATTTCTAGTCTATTTTAGTAGCTTTTGGTGCTGCGATCTGGATTTTGCGGCTCGTAGGAGATTGAGACTTGGTTATTATTTTGATCCGCGAATATGGATCAAAGCCGGAGAGCAGTGGAAGCGTATTGGAGATCTCGTATGGTTGATGGGGTGACTTCGGACGAAGACAAGGTCGCTCCCGTGTACAAGTTGGAGGAGATCTGCGATCTTGTGCGAACTTCGCCTGCGGGCATCGTGAAGGAGGTATCGGATTATATTCTCAAACGGCTTGATCACAAAAGTCCAGTAGTGAAGCAAAAGGTACAGATCCTCTCTTTGGTTTTTCTTCTTTTTTATTGAGAAATTCTAATCTCTGTACCAATGAACGTTTATTTTACGATGTTCGTCATAATAAAGTACGGGTTTCGCCCTCGCTTTACAATAAAACGAACTAAAGTTTCAAGTAAAAAGAATGATCACTTCTCCTCTTTTTGTTGAAGTATTAATCTTTAGCTTTATGATTCCCCAGTATGATACATCAATGATAAGTTTTTTCTATTAATCATGCACGCCGCAGACAAAATTTTCCACACAACATAATGCTTCAAAAATCTCATTCTATAAACAGAACAGTATGTTTAAACTGCATACTAGCCACTTACTAATACACAATTTATGGCTGGTGAATTAAATAATTGTTTTATTTTCTATTCCTCGCAAGGCTCTTCGGCTCATCAAATATGCAGTGGGGAAATCTGGAAATGAGTTTAGGAGGGAAATGCAAAGGCATTCAGCAGCAATGCGTCAGCTGTTCCATTATAAAGGCCAGTTAGATCCCTTGAAAGGGGATGCCCTTAATAAGGCCGTCCGTGACACTGCTCATGAGACAATTACTGCCATCTTTGCTTCCGATGACAACAAAGCAGTAGCACCTGTGGAAAGTCTCAATAAGCGCATCCAAGGTTTTGGAAATACAAACTTTGAGGTTCCAGTTGAAGAAAAAAAGTCATTTCTTAGTGAAGTGGTGGGTCTTGGAAGTGCAACAATCAAGCAGGGCCTCAACACCATTGCTGCTGCTCATTCATCAATGAAAAATGACACTGGAAGTTATAAGAGTCCAATCCTTGGAAGGTCTCTAGCACAAGAAATGGACAACCATAATGAATATCAGGGGATTGAACACCACCAGAGAGGAAGTTGGGAAGCTTCTAGAATGTCAGGAAGAAACTCTGGAACATGGGGTCCTGAGTCAAGATTGAGTGTAAGTACTTCTGTGTCAAGTGAGGACACAAGTTCAAGTAATACAGGGGTTAAAAGTCGTGAGGAAAGGCTATTGGAAACAATTGCCACATCTGGTGGTGTACGTCTACAACCAACTCGAGATGCTCTGCAGGCTTTTCTTGCAGAGGCTGCAAAATTGGATGGAGTGGCTATGAGTCATGCGATAGAGATGAAGCTCCAGTCCCATTTGTGGCAGGTCAGTTGATTGATCTCACTTGTTCAATGTTTTTATTACTTCCCCATGCAAATGGTTTGTCTGTTAGTACACCTTAGGAACAGCTCTTTAATAAATTTGCTGGATCACAGTTTTTTTCCTGCATTTAGTAATTTCTTTAGGCATACATGTCTGGACTCAGCACTGTGTTTTGCTTGCTAATATTATCCAATAATATGATGTTCTTCATTGTGCTTGTTAAGAATCTAAATGAATAGATGGTGTCTCTTCTAATGGATTGAACTTTTAGATGAAATGAATTTGATCAAGAGGTTGATATAGCGTGTGAGTTGGAGGTGCTGAGTTCCAATCTTGTTAGGCACCATCATTTTAAAATTTACATCTCTAGTTAAGTCAAGACTATGTGCTAGGCTTGGACTAGCCATGTCCACCCACCCACATGAAGAAAAATGTTAAGCATATAAAATGAATAGATCACGCCTCATCTATTCACTTAAGCTTTCAGATAAGATGAAATTGATGAAACAATAATTTATTGTTGAGTGTTGACAATTAACCTTTTCAACCATTTACTTTACTGGAAGATGGATTCAGATCATCAAGTGAATAATTATTCTGTTTAAGCATGCTATGGCGCTATGCCAAGTTTCCAAAACAAATTCATGTTGGGGACACCTTCCTAGATGTTTTTGCAATGTGGTCATTTACCAGAAGCACAAATCTTGTCTCTATTGCATTAATGGAAAAAACAAAAGTTATCTTCTAGGAATTGCTGTAACCTTAGTGGAGCATCTTCTTATGACCTTGAAAAGGTAACAGTGGAAAAAGTATAGCTTTTCTTCTGGAGTTCTTATCCTTGTTATGTTTTGATGCTCTATTTTCAACATCATCTTTTCCACTGCTGCCTTTTCCTTATTTTCTTCTATCTTCTATTTTCAACCATGGTTTAAAATCTCAGTACCGGTACCGTACCGATACACGGTACGGTCCGGTACGGAAATTGCATACCGGTGGTTTTTTTTTTTTTAAGAAATAACTTCAAATCTCCAATAACCATATAATTGATGAAGAAATGCTTAAAATCAATATTCAAATGTCAAATACATGAATATAATGTTTAAAAGCCATTTGGTTTTGTACTAGGGTTTTTCACGGATACAAGAGAATCATTATATTAGAATAAATGTAGGGCGACACAGGCCCACAACCCAAAGGGTCTAAAAATTTTCCGAGGGCGGGCAAGGGGCGCTGCCCCCTTGACCCCCGCCCGCTAACCGGCTAGCGGCCCAAACCTGGCCCCAAACGGCTCTATAGCTGTTTGGGGTCACTATTGATCATACCGGGCGGTATATATCAAATACCGCCCGATATTGGGCAGTATTTGATATATACCGCCCAAACCGGGCGGTATTATTTCGAAACATGTGGCCAACAGCCCTGTCGGGCTGTCGGCCACCCGTTGCCAACGGCCAATGGCATTACCGCTTGATACCGCCCGGTATCGCCCATACCGGGCGGTACGAGCCATATACCGCCCAGTATACACAATATACCCGGTTTTTTCAAATACCGGGTATATCGAATACCGGAAACCTGAAAAACTGGTAAATACCGGGCTTACCATACCGTTTCGGGCGAAATTTTAAACCATGTTTTCAACATCATCTATATTTTGATGCGCTCTACAAAAAGATGATTCAGTGGGACTTTGGATAATAATTTCAACATAATTAATCACTCTGCTTGACAATACTTGCAATTTTGATAGACAATATTCCATAGCTTAATCATATTTTTATTTAAACACTTTCTATAATAAGTAAATACTGATTAAATTATTCAGGATGTTTTGTGCTTTGTTAAAAAGAAAAACTTGATTTTTTCAGGTAAGAATGAAGGCTATTTGTGTCTTGGAATCAATTTTGAGGAAAAAGGATGATGAACATTTCATTAGCATAGTGTCTTATTTTACCGATAACAAGGAGTCTGTGGTCAAATGTACAGAGCTACCTCAAGCTTCCTTGCGGGAGAAGGCAAACAAGGTACTTTTATCTTTCCTATCAATTTGTTTCCCCGTTTTAAAGTTACTTCTAATAAGTTTATAGTGCTACTTACATTCTTAAGTTTGCTTCATTATCAATGGGGTTCTTGTGTTCAATTCCTTAATCAGATAATTACTTTTTGAATTAAAAAATACGAAGGTGGATCAATGATTACTCAGAGAATAGATGATGAAGGCTTCTTTCTTCATAAACTGCCTTGGTTGGCATGGGTTCTTTTTCTTTATTTTATCTAGTGCCCTTGTTCTTGTTTTATTTTCAGAGCCTACCATTTGTGAAGTACCTTGTTCTTGTGGACTTTAGTATTTAAATGGTCTCAATTGAGTATTCTCTTTCCTAGTTGTGAAGATGGTAGGCTCTGAAAATGGTGATATTGATTTTGACTTTCAGATCGCTGAGATAATTTACCAGATATCCTTCATTAGCTTTGATGCAATTAAAGTTCCATGCAGCTATCAAACTTTTTTTTTATTTGCCAAAATTGCTACTAGTTTCTTGACCCATTTTCATTTTATTTTTTTCCCCACTGTACAGGTTTGTAGGCTTGTAGCTTTATAACCTTTTAAAATTATTTTTCTCAACAGTCAATTCAAATTATCAGCAGTAAACTGTGCTTATATTGGCTAATAACTATTTTCATAAATTTCTCTTTTTTGTTTGAACCTAGTTGACATGACACTTGTGCTTACTTTTCTTTCTTTATAACTATTTGTCATCACCGCCTGTGGGTTTGGATTCCATGAAAACAATTATTATCATCCAAAACCATAAAAGCACTAACTTCTGAATGTTAATTTGTTCTGCGTTATTGTTTGTGCATGTCCTTTTCTGTTGTTAGTGTCTACCTATTCCCGAAAAGAACATAAGCTCAGGTGAAAGTACATTGATCAGTTTATCATGTAAGTCTCTGTTCTGCTCATTGCAAGCTAGTTTCAATTATGTGCTGTAGATGCAAGCATGGTTCTTGTCGTTACAATTTTCATCTGCAGTATCATTTTACTCATGGGTCAAGACTATTGTAAAGGATAGAGAAAGCTTTGTATAGGACTTGTTGGGAAAGCATAATATGAATACACCAGTCAGAAAAATTACTTAGTGGTGTGTTTGTTAGTTACATGAAATGGGATTTGGGGCACATAGGATATAGGAAGGAATTCAGTAGGATGAGAAATGATGGGGGATAAATATTTTATCCCAATACTGTTTGTTTTTAACCCGAATAAAAGCAATCAGATTCAATTTTATTCCCACTTTCTCCTTCTTCCCTCTCTCTTTCACCTTCTTCTGCTTCTTCTCCTTTCTCTTTCCCCTTCTTCCACTCTCTCCTCCTCCTTATCTTTCCTTGTGGTTGCAACATTGCTGCAATAGTTGTGCTCCAGCTGCAATCGCTGAAACAGCTTCTTCTTTACACTTCTCTCCTTCCCCTGTCTCCTCCTCTCCTCTCTCCTTCTCTCTCTTTCCCTTCTTCTTCTTCCCCTCTCTCCATCTTCTCTCTCTCTTACCCCGTCTTGTTCTTCTTCCCCTCACTCCTCTCTCTTTCCCCTTCTTCTTCTTCCGCTCTCTCCTCTTTCTTTCCCCAATTGCTGCAACAACTGTGAAGGGGTGATGGAGGAGGGCACTCCAACAACTACAATCACTACAATAGGCTCTTGAGGACTCTGCAACAACTGCAGTCAGCATTGGGTGAGGGCCCTAGAATTGGCAGTGGAGGGCAGCCAGGGCTGCAACAAGAGGTCTCATGCAAAGAGGCCGAGGCATTGAGGAAGCGGCTGACAAGGGTTGCGGGGCCATTAGGGAGGCGGGCAGTGAGGGTGGACTCATGAGAATGTGTCATGAGCCAACTGCCATCTCAGCATGGAGCACAACAAATGCAGGAAACAGAGCATGCAGCAGCCACGTCCACACGTTGGAATCATCACTATGTTAGACGTGGGAAGAGGCATCCGGAAGCTAGAGATTGAGGGCGTAATGCTCTGCATGAGAAGCATCATTATCTATTTACTTTATTTCGTTTGACATCATTATCTATTTACTTTTGCATCATTATCTATTTACCTTATTTCCTTTGACATTTAATTAGTTGTTATCCATTAGAAACGTGAGATGTCAATCTCATGGGTGTTTGACCAATTCAATTCAAGAAGCCATGTACTATAAATCAGAAGCAGATTACATGAATGAGAGATACATTGGTTTCTTACAATCTTTGTCTTTATTTCTTCCTATCTCTCTCTCTCTCTCTCTCTCTCTCGTTCGTGACCACCTACAGCAGGTCCCCTGCTTCCTGAACGCCACCATAGGGAAGAAGGCGCCACTCCTTACTTTCTTGTCGGCGGAGACTCAAGGCAACAGTGACTGTCCCTCCCATTCTGGTTCTCCTCCAACGGCTGGGAATCAAAGACCCTGGACAAGGTCCTGCACTTGGGCCGCAACAAAACTGGTATCGGAGCTGGTTCCAGCCGTGGGAGAAGAGTTGCAACAAAAAATCATGTCCATGCTACAAAGCTTGCAAGAGGATTGTGCTCAACAACGTCAAGAACGGGAGCAACTTGCAGCCAAGATAGAAAGCATATCAAAGGACTTGGAAGAAGTCCGGCTTGGGCAACGCTTCAACGAAGAATCAAGCAGTCGTCCTCCACGTTTAGTCATGCAACCTGATGAAGGGCATAGAGGAGGATCGATGTTCATGGCCGATCGGAAACATGATGAAGACTCCATCTTGGGGCAACCTCCACGAGGGATGCTACTTCCACCACGACCACGTTTTGACTTCCCTCGTTTCGATGGAACCGGGGATCCAGCCACTTGGGTCTCATGTTGCGAATACTTCTTCCGCCACCATCAAATCTTAGAAGGGCAGAAGTTGCAGGTGGTTGCTTTTAATTTAGACGTGGAGGCTCAGTCGTGGTTCTGCTACTTTGAAGGCCGCCACCCTGAACTGACGTGGACTACCTTCTCTCGTTTCCTCATCAGTCGCTTCGGTCGACCCGACCAGGGAGGTGAATTTGGAGACATCTCTAAGCTCACTCAAAACAAGACGGTTGCCGATTACCAGAGGGACTTTGAGCAGCTCCTCCCTCATACAAACCATCTACCGGAGTCGTATCTCACATCGATGTTTGTTAGTGGCCTCCAATCGCACATTCATGTCCACGTGCAGGCACAACAGCCCATCGACCTTCTCAGTGCAATGGGCTTGGCTCGGCTTTACGAGAAGCACTTTTCTCCCTCCATAACCCAGCAACCACAACGTCCAGCCCTCCCACAGCCACGTAGCGGGTCTTCCACAACAATCTTGTCTTCCCGCCGAAGACCATCTACCCGCACCCTCACAAGCGCAGAACTATCACAGCGACGAGCACAAGGCCTTTGTTTTCATTGTGATGACAAATGGTCTCCAGCTCACCATTGCAAGAAATTGTTCCTGCTACAAATATTGGAGGAGGAAGATGAACAACAACCAAGTATACAAGAGGAAGAAGAACCCCATCAACTCTCCTTGATGGCTGTTCATGGAATACAACAACTTCAAACAATTCAGCTTGTAGGACAGATTGAGGACACATCGGTAAGTGTTCTCTTAGATTCGGGTAGTACGATGAATTTTATTAGTACTCACTTGAAGGATAGGATGCAACTCCACACAAGTGATGCCCACCATATTAAAGTGGCAGTGGCTAATGGGACAAAGCTTCAAGGAACCAAGCTTGCCAAGCCATTAACCTTCTGGCTAGGAAATGAACAAGTGACAACTGAGTTCTTTGTGGTGCCATTGGGAGGATTCGATGTTGTCCTCGGAGTACAATGGCTTCGGACGCTCGGCCCGATAACTTGGGACTTTGAGACTCGATCTATGTAGTTCACGGTAGGTGGACGCACCATCCATCTTCGCGATTTAGGCTCACTTCTTTCGGGCGCACAACTTCAATCACTTCACCTCTGTTCGGACCAAGGCGCAACAAGCAAAATTTCAGCCATTATCCACAACAATTCTGATTTGTTTGCATAACCAAGGGGACTTCCTCCGATCCGTCATTGAGAGCATCGCATCATGTTGCTCCCACCTACCACTCCAATTGCCGTTCGACGCTATCCGTTCCGGCAAAAAGATGAAATAGAACGACAATGCAAAGAGGTGCTTGACCAGGGGCTGATTCGACCCAGTTCCTCCCCCTATTCAGCCCCCGTCCTATTGGTCAGGAAAGCGGATGGGACATGGTGTTTCTGCATAGACTACCGCGCCCTCAATGCATCCACCGTCAAAGATAAATTTCCAATCCCGGAGATAGACGAGCTCTTGGATGAGTTACATGGGGCCTCCCTCTTTACCAAGCTAGATTTGCGGGCTGGTTATCACCAAATTCGGATGCACTCCGCAGACATTGAGAAGACGGCGTTCCGAACTCACCATGGACACTATGAATTCATGGTAATGCCTTTCGGACTTACTAACGCCCCTTCAACTTTTCAAGCCTTGATGAATGACCTCTTCCGACCATGGTTGCGGCACTTCGTCCTCATATTCTTTGACGACATTCTCATATATAGCAAAACGGAAGATGACCACATTCACCATCTCCAGAAGGTCTTCAATCTTCCTCAATCTTCTCCAGCAACATCAACTATTTGTCAAGAGGTCCAAGTGCACTTTTGCAGCCCCCTCTGTTAGCTATTTGGGACATGTAATTTCTGCCAAGGGAGTGGATATGGATCCTGCAAAGATTCAAGCCGTTTCTGAGTGGCCCACTCCGAGTTCTGCAACCGAGCTTCGTGGATTCTTGGGACTCGCTGGTTACTATAGGAAATTCATCAAACATTATGGCTCCATTGCAGCCCCTTTAACAATGCTTTTAAAGAAGAACTCATTCAAGTGGTCCGAGATAGTCGATCAAGCATTCACCCAACTCAAGCATGCTCTAACTACAGCAGTGGTCTTAGCGTTGCCCGACTTCTCTAAGTCATTCCTCATTGAATGTGACATGGCTGAGCAAGGAGTAGGGGCTGTCCTACAACAAGATGATCAACCCATCGCATACTTCAGTCGGTGCTTGGCCGAGAGACATCGTAGTCTTCCAGCCTACGAAAGGGAATTGATAGGGCTCGTCAAGGCAGTCCGCCACTGGACTCCTTACCTTTGGGGCACCACCTTTAAGGTACGAACCGACCACTATGTCCTTAAATTTTTACTTGACCAACGACTTGCAACAGGACCTCAACAACGCTGGACTTCGAAGTTGATGGAATTTGATTTTACCATCGAATATAAATCAGGGAAGCACAACCAAGCCGCGGATGCATTATCTCGAAGGGCCCAAGAAAATGGCAACTTGATGGCAATTTTGGCACCTTTACCAACATTCCTGGAGACATTACGAACTGACATAGCATGCCATGATGAAATGAACACCAAAGCTAAAGAGATTACTGCACTCCCTCAGCCCTCTCCATGGACTGAACGGAACGGCCTCATCTTCTAGAAAACACGTCTCTACATCCCAGTCAGTTCCTCCCTCTGCCAAGAACTCATTGTTGCCATCCACAACACTACCCACGAAGGGTATCAACGTACACTACAGCGGCTGAAAACAGAATTTTTTTGGCCGGGTATGAAGCAGGACGTTCACCAATATGTGCAATCGTGTGTCACCTGTCAGCGTAACAAAATAGAGCATCTCCATCCTGCCGGACTGCTCCATCCATTACCAATACCCATACAAGTGTGGGCTGATATTTCAATGGACTTTATTGACGGACTGCCACCTTCCTTTGGGAAAACTGTCATCATGGTGATCGTGGATAGGCTCTCCAAATATGGGCACTTTATAGCTCTCTCACACCCTTACTCTGCATCAACGGTTGCACGGGCCTTCTTCGACAATGTAGTCAAACTTCATCGTGAGCGACTGAGATGCTGTCCTTACAAGTGCCTTTTGGAAAGAACTATTTTATCTTAGTGGCACAACACTTTGCTTTAGCTCTGTTTACCACCCTCAAATCGACGGGCAATCTGAAATTGTTAATCAAGGCTTACAAATGTATCTTCGTTGCTTCACAAGCAATCGTCCAAAGCTTTGGGTTCGATGGTTACTGTGGGCAGAATATTATTATAATACCGCATTCCACACCACGCTGAAAACTTCACCTTTTGAAATAGTATATGGGCGCCCTCCTCCACGACTGATTCCTTACACAGCTGGGGCAGCCCGCTTGGAAGCGGTTGACATCGAACTCTAGAGAAGAGATCAAGCCATTGGCCTATTGAGGCAACGCATCCTAGGTGCACAACAAATTATGAAACGTGCATATGATGCTAAACATAGAGACCTGCACTTCAACGTCAGCGACCAAGTTCTGTTAAAACTTCACCCCTACAGGCAACAATCAGTAAAACAAGGACGACATTCCAAGTTGGCACCAAAGTACTATGGTCCGTTTAGAGTCCGGCGACAAATCGGATCAGTGGCCTATGAGTTGGAGCTTCCTACCACAGCACAAATCCATCCCGTGTTTCATGTGTCCTTCCTCAAACCATTCAAGCAAGGATCTGTGCCGATCGAGCCCACCCTACCGCCGGTTACTAATGAGGAACATCACCCTTATCCACAAGCTGTACTTGAATCATGACGATGGAGCAACCGCTTGGAGTTGCTTGTCCATTGGCGAGGTTGGTCCCCTACCGAAGCATCATGGGAATGCTACCAGGATTTCCGAACTCTCTTCCCAGCTTTCGAGCTTGAGGACAAGCTCGTTCACGAAGGGGAGGGTATTGTCATGAGCCAATTGCCATCTCAGCATGAAGCACAACAAATGCAGGAAACAGAACATGCAGCAGCCACGTCCACACGTTGGAATCATCACTATGTTAGACGTGGGAAGAGGCATCTGGAAGCTGGAGAGTGAGGGCGTAATGCTCTGCATGAGAAGCATCATTATCTATTTACTTTATTTCCTTTGACATCATTATCTATTTACTTTTGCATCATTATCTATTTAACTTATTTCCTTTGACATTTAATTAGTTGTTATCCATTAGAAACGTGAGATGTCAATCTCATGGGTGTTTGACCAATTCAATTCAAGAAGCCATGTACTATAAATCAGAAGCAGATTACATGAATGAGAGATACATTGGTTTCTTACAATCTTTGTCTTTATTTCTTCCTATCTCTCTCTCTCTCTCTCTCTCGTTCGTGACCACCTACAGCAGGTCCCCTGCTTCCTGAACTCCATCATAGGGAAGAAGAAGGCGCCACTCCTTACTTTCTTGCCGGCGGAGACTCGAGGCAAGAGTGACTGTCCCTCCCATTCTGGTTCTCCTCCAACGGCTGGGAATCAAAGACCCTGGACAAGGTCCTGCACTCGGGCCGCAACAGAATGTTGGGGTGGATTGGCAAGAAGTTATCCGGAGTAAAAGACACCCCCTCGGTATTATTTTATCCGGTGTCAACCGTATATTGGTGTTTTTATCTGGTCGAAATCCTACCCCTAAGAAATCTGATCCTGTGGGAAACGTTGGATTGGTTTTCTAAATACAATCTGGTCCCTCTTATCCTGCTTAACAAATGGGCCGCAATATTATTAAGGATCAGATTGCGAGGAAGCGGCTGGCAAGGGTTGCAGGGCCAGGCGGGCAGTGAGGGTGGAGTCATGAGAATGTTGGGGTGGATTGGCAAGAAGTTATCGGGGGTAAAAGACCCCCAAGAAAACGTTGGATTAGTTTTCTAAATCCAATCTGGTCCCAGCTGCAATATTATTAAGGATCAGATTGTGGGTTCTGTAATGAATGTAGCATTCTTGTGGGCTATGACGTGCATCAATCCATCTTATAGAATACTAAGAATAGTATTGACACTAACTGGTGCTAAAGTTAGTAAAACAAATGAACTCTAGGAAAACCCAAGAATGTTAGCACTGTCATTTTAGATCTTATAAAGGCAAATCCCAATTTGAGAAGCTTCTGACAATGCTTCTGAATTACGCAGCTTTACTGTTGCATAACAATGAGGTTATTTTTCCTAACTCAAACTATGGTCTCTCGTGTCACAGCAGAGCAATTAACAATTGCACTAAGGCTCTCCTCATTCACTTAGAACATGTGCTTAAGAAATTTAGTGCATTGCCCTAAAAATATGAGAAATTGAAACCTACCTTCTTACTTGATTGTGGTTTAGAGTGCAATGGTTACTTTTCAGTGTTGTGTATTATGATCATTAGATTGCAACCTTATTTCATCTCATTGCCATTGCTTTATTTTTCTGGTAAAAGCTCAAATCACATCCCTTATTTAGTTAAGCATGGATGGATGCTAGAATATTAACCATATCATACTGAGATGCAGATATTTAAACTTTTGACAAATTGCAAAAAGCTTTATGGTAGCGATATTGTATATTTATGGAGTCTGTTATACATAATAAAACCTTTTTCTCAGTTCTTCTAGAGCTGTTTATTTTGATTGTGCATTCCCTTTCTTTTGATTAGGTCTTAAGTCTTCTGGATGCTGAGCAAACTTCTGGAGTAAGAGAAGAGCCATCCAACGAAAAGGCTGTACCTGCTCCTGTTGTTCCAATGCCAGACTTAATTGATACAAGCGAGCTTCATGAGTATGGTAGTCAAAATTCTGTGGAGAAGCAGGGCAACCAAAGCACATTAAAGTTGAAGCCATCCAGCCAGTTGACTGATGATTGGTTAGGGAATGATCCTCTTGCTGATCTAAGCACCGTAGACGATGTAAATCAAGATGACCCATTTGCAGATGTTTCTTTCCATGTGACTGAGGACAAGGGCCAGGGTGACCTTTTCTCAGGATTGACAGTTGATGATAAGAAGGCAGATATTCCTGAAAGCAAGAAACCTGACTTTCTCGATGTTTTTGGTGCAAATTCTGTACAACTTAAAGAGGATGCAGAAAACCATAAAGGGAACGTACATGATTTGATGGATGGTTTAACTATTAATGGTAACATTCAAGAAAACAAGCAACCTGGAGCAGTTGGTGCCTCTGGAGGTACTTATGCAGGACTTGGTTTCTTCCCCCATGGAAGTCAATCAAGCCAGATTCCTACAAATGGTGCTATGAAAGGGAATTTGGATTTGAATTCTGTCTATACTCCGGCTCCTGTGCAGTATGGAATGTCTCCAAACATTATGCTCAATCAAGGTTTTGTTGCACAGCC
Organism: Canna indica; assembly: GCA_034359265.1. Taxonomy (NCBI): domain Eukaryota; kingdom Viridiplantae; phylum Streptophyta; class Magnoliopsida; order Zingiberales; family Cannaceae; genus Canna; species Canna indica. The sequence continues at coordinate 24,301,492 of CP136892.1, forward strand.
AATCAATTACAATGCTATGGGTGCGCTTATTGCTCAACAGCAGCTTCTATTGCAAAACCTTGGAAATCTCAACCCAGGGTTTGGACACTCTGCTGCGAATGCTATGAAGGAAGGCTATTCTTTGCCACTTCCTGATGTCTTTCAACTTACAAATAATCCAATGCAAAACCATGCTTCAACAATGAAAAGCCCAAAGGAGGACACTAAAGCTTTTGACTTTATATCGGTAATGGTTCTTTCATTTAAGTGTTTGGTTACTCAACTTTTAATGCCTAAAGTTGTTTGAAATGAGGTTAATATCACAAGTGCATAAACTAACTCATGTTCTTCATATATAATTCATATTAATTGCTATATTACCATTACGTATAACTTGACATCTCTATTCTCAAAAACATTTCATATATCATTCCTTTGGTGTTTCAAAGGTATTGAAAGGTTAGGTTGTTTATATATACTCCATTGCTCTACCATTTGAACTAAAACCTAGTTCCATTATTTTCCTGTGGCAGGATCACCTTGCTTCAGCCCGAGGTTCCAAGAAGGTTACTTGAAACTGTCTTGACTCCTGAAGGTGCAGAGCCTTCGGCAGAACAGATCAGTGCTGGTTTGTGTTTGAAGGCAGTGTGCCATCTCATTCTTTTGCAATAACAATGTCATGCCTCAAGCTACATGAGCATCATCCTTTCCAATCTTATACATTTAGAAATATCCTTTGTTTGTAGAGCGGTGTGTCAGGTCTTCTATTCTACTTTGTGACTTTCAAATTCAACATGTTAATGTTTATTCTCTCCCTTAAATAAATTGTGGTTGGGGCTTAATTTCTTCTACTGGTGAACGATGTATTGTTCCTTGTTGATTGGTTCCAGATTTTCATTTACTTTTACCATTGAGTCACTACATGTAGAGGACCTTCCTTAGACAGTGTCAAAATGCATATGAGTTACTTAAAATGTTCTTGCAGATGTCCAGTATGTATATTGTTACAATGTTACGGATCTCTCAATGCTAATAAATAAAATATAGTGATTTGTAGTATACATAGAAAAGGAATTCTTGTGTGGGCTTCTATTTGAAATTCTAATTTCTGCTGCTCTTGCTGTAATGATAAACAATTCTAGTCGGTGGGAATGGAAATTAGGGATTTTAATTTTTGTTCCACATTATTTTGTCCCCATTTTGGTTATTCGTCTACCTTGTTTACGTGATCAAGTGGGGTTCAGATTGATGTACTTCATTTTGCTTTGGCTTTATTTGAGCCACTTATATTTTTTTCTCATGTGTATTCGATTTGATGTGATTTGCTTCAATTATAAAAGTACTTAAATTTTGTTCATGATATTTCTAACATTTTTGAAAACCTAATAAAAACTTGCATCTTTTCTTAATTCACATTTAGCCTTGAGAGATGGAAATAAGATGAATAAATTTGCCTTTTTTTTTAGGTAAATTACATCATATATCATAACTTTTACTCTCCCAAATATATCTCGTCTTTTTATTTGTATTAAATAAGGTTTTCAACTTTTATTTCCTTTCAATTATATCCCGCTGTCAACTTTTCGTTATATCTACCGTTGGAATGCTGACGTGGACATACTGACATGGATTAGCAGTCTAGTTAGCATCCAACCATACTGACATGGATTAACAGTCTAGTTAGCATCCAACCCTACTAATAATTATTTGCAGAAAATTATGCATAAACATTTTATGTATGGTTGTCTTCGTGTTAATTCTCTTCTTGTTTCGGCGGTTGCATTGCCGGGAGGCCGCAGCCATCAACAGAGGCAGAGACCAACCTGACGACCTCCATATACTAGACACGATTGGGCGTCACTTCCCTTACATGGTCCCACGCCGTTCTCGGCCTCAGCCTTGGCGCTGAATTTTGCCTCTCTAGCGCCGCTTCTAGAGAGGAAGATGAGGACGAGAAGCCCCTCAGGTTATGTGTCCGGTCATGGCTGCTCTGGAAGCAGCGGGGCTCACAACGGTTTCTCCTCAGGGACCACACCAATCACCGTTGTGTGGACTTGGGCTGCTTGAGCCGATCTCCGTGTTCTTCGTTGTCATCGCAATCAATGCCGAGATACTTTTTATCGCCGGTGACCTCATCGAGGAAGTGTACAAGAAGACCATGGTATAGAGGCCCAAAGGTCCCTTTTCGAACCCCACCCCGAACTTGAGGAGGGATTACGTCGTGCTCGAGGACCCCGGTGTGCGTAGGTCATACCGCACAATGATGCGTTTCGGGGGTAGAGATTGGGAGATCTCTATTGACCTGAGGGCGAAGTAGAGGGAGGCGGAGATGGCGGTGTCCGTCAACGGCAAAAGGTCATACCGCACAATGGTGCGCTTTAGGGCTAGAGATCGAGAGATCTCCATTGACATGAGGGCGAAGGAGAGGGAGGCGGAGGAGGGGTGGCGGTGTCCGTAGATGACGAGAGGTCATATCACATAATGGTGCGTTTTGAGGGCAGAGATCACGAGATCTCCATCGACCTAAGGGCGAAGGAGAGGGAGGTGAAGGTGGAGGCGGGGATGGTGGTGTCCGTCGACGACAAAAGGGTCCACAACGTGCTTCGGCTCCAATGGATGTTCCGGGGCATGGAGAAGGTTGAGGTTGAGGGGGATGCTGGCGCCCAGATGCAGGTCTCATGGGACCTCCACGACTGGCTCTTTGTGTTCGAGGGAGACAGAGAAAAAATATTTCTGCATAATTTTCTGCAGTAGGGTTGGATGTTGACTGGACTGCTAATTCAAGTCAGCATGTCCACAGCGGCATTCCAACGGCAGATATAATGGGAAGTTAACAGTAGGATATAATTGAAAGGAAATAATGTTGGTCTACCTTAGTCTTAATCTCGGTTTTGATGATAACAAACATGGAACTAATAATTTCATGGAGAATTATTTTTAGGTTCCATATCGATTAGCGCACGACATCCACGATCGGAAATATCAAAAAAATTAGAAAATCGGAAGGACGTTGGTCGACGCGCTCAGATTCGTCGGGAAGATAGAGTCTAGGTTTAGGGTGTCTAGATTAATTGTAAATCCTCATGATGATGCAAAGAAACCCAAGAACCAAACCCGTAATCCGAAACCCGAACCGAAGAAAGAAACCAACTGAAACTCATTATAGAGTACAGGTACAATACGTAGAGTACCGGTACCCTACGGTCGGTCGATTGATCGATCGACTGAAATGAGCCCAGAAAGCACAGCAGGCTCCGGTCACTCGGTCGGTTGCTTGGTCGGACTAGTGATCGAACGACGAAAATAGCTAATTTTCTAGCCATTGAGTTAGCTGTTTGAGGTCAACTTTTCATGGCTTATAAATACCAAGCCATGAGAGTCTTTCCTCCATGATCCATGATTTCATTGAGCCATTCTTGATCATTGCAAGAGCCTTTCTTGAGCCATTCCTTTGCAAACCTTAGTTCTCATGATAAAACTTGATTTTGTCTTCAAAGCTTTGACCGGTTCATCATTGAGGCATCAAGAGGAACTAGGACTCGTGTTTGGAGCTAAGTATTTGTTGTATTATTTATTTGCTCCATTATTTGTGTATTTTGTGATTTATTTTCATCGTATATCATTTGTGTAAACCTAGGTTGCTAGGTTTAATTGAGTTGGGTGGTTGCCTTAGTGTTAAGGTTTAAATCCACCGGTGTAAACATAGTTTACTAGGATTAGTTATTGTTGTCCCTTAGGGTTGAGGTGGAAGAGTGCTCTCAGTAAGATGACGAACACTTTCGGGTGTAGAAGTGCCTTAGGTTGAGAGTGAGACTCTTGGGGTAAAAAGTCCTCTTTGTAAGGGAAATGATATAATCTAGTAAAGCTAAGTTTGAAAATTCTAAGTGGGGTACTTAGGTAGTGGAGTAGGCATTGGGGCCGAACCACTATAAATCATTGTGTTTGCATTGCTTCCACTTGTATTTATTTAATTAGCATATTTACTTTGCTTCCGCTTGCTACTCGATTTATTAATTGCCTAAGCAGTTTAAAGAAAAGATTAAAATCGAAATTAGACGATAAGCTTAGTAAATACACTATTCACCCCCCCCCCCCCGTCTAGTGTAGGCTATTCACCAACAAATAAAAGTTAGAGACCCCATTTGATACAAATAAAAAGACGAGATATATTTGGGAGAGAGAATAAAAATTGGGATATATAATGTAATTTACCCATTTTTTTCCTGTCGTAGTAATTCATATCCAATATGAGGTGGGAACATGACTTGCTTCCGCCTCGTGTTATAATTGTTGGTCTAAAGTTTTTAATCTTGATTTCAATCTTGATTTCAATGATAACAAATTATAAACTAATGTTTCATTGTGAAATAATTTTAGATTCGAAGTCGATAAGCACGCGATGTATGCAATCGAAAAGATCCACGTTAAATCAAAAAATTATGAGGACATTGGTCGTTGCTCGGAAGAGAAAAAGGCTTGAAGAATAAGTTTAGGAGTCTAGAAAGAATGTATTATCCTTAGGATGTAGGTTGATGATTGAAATTTTTGAATCGTTGCATCAAAACTCAACCCAAAATCGAACCACATTGGGATTATTTATAGTGCAGTTTCCATCGATCCTTTTGTCAATTATCGATTGATCAATCATTTATCGATCCTCGATGGACGGGCTAATGACTAGTTTTCCAATAGTTGTGACTTGTTCTCAAGCCCTAAAGCCTTGTAACTTTATAAATACCCCTTATCAACCTTCCTTAACCCCTAATGTTGATATTGAGTTATCCTATGATTTATTTTAAACTTTGATTGAGCCATTCTTCTAAAACTCTAGCTTTAAACTCTCTACTCCTTAACCATTGATTGATTCATCATCAAAAGGCATCAAAAGGAGCAAGGATATCACATTTGGAGTTAAGTATTGATTATATTTTTACTTCATTTTAATTATATTTTTTGTTTGTTTTTATATCTTAAAAAACTTTGTATAGACCTAATGTGTAGGTCTCACTACAAAAAAATCACGTCTTCTATGATGGCTTCAGCGGTTGCAAAACTATCGCCGAAGTGCTTCTACGATGGCATCACGTGGTCACAAAAGTCCGTCGCAGAAGACGTTGTCGCAAATAATCTATGACCGCTAAACTAGCCGTCACAAAAAATATAAATTGCAATCACTGCCGCGATGGCCAGCAGGCGTCGCAGGCTCGGCCGCGGACCAATTGAGATGGTCTTTTGCCGTCACAAGATAATAACTTTGCAACGGCACGACGACAGTGAGTTGTCGTTGCAAAGTCGTCACCTAACCAATTTGTGACCATTGTACGCGACCAAGTTGATAAACCTTCTGCAACGGCAAAGCAATCATAGATCCGTTACAGAAGTCTATTTTGTTTTTTTTTTAATAATTTTAAAATTAAATTTTCTAGTTTACAATTGTATTTAAAATGCATCAAACAACAAATGGACAACAACTAATACATGAATCATGAAAACGTAATACATAGATATCAAAATTTTATATTTACATAAACGTATCCAAAACAATACATCATATAAATGTGCATACATATATCAATGTATAAATACAAAACAAACATCATCGCTCGGGATCAGGCATTAGTGAGGAGAGGGACTATGTGGGGAGTGCGTTAGTCAGCGTCGACGGCGACGATGGACTCGATGATGATGTCGTTGCACCGAATGATGGGGGCTCAGAGCACCACGCAAACATGAAGCAATTTGTCCTAAGTACTGGATCATATGTGTCATCTGATCCCAAAGAGTGGTCACGTTGGTAATGAAGCGTGCTTAAGTAGTCTCGATGTCCGCTAATCGATTTCGATCCATGCATCCAGACGTAGATGATGTTAATGGACCAGTAGTGGAGGAGGTGAAGGAAAACGACCCCGCACCGTGTGGCTGCAACAACTCTCGTGCGTGGGCCGTTGTACCAATGCCATAAACACGATGGTGGTCGACGTTGGCCACCTGTATCCATGCGCTTGATGCTGCACAGGATCACCTCCCCGCTGGATCACCAACTAATATATGTAGACTTAAAAAGTAAATTTAATTTAATTAATTACCTAAGAGAACTGGAAACAAATATTCAAAGAATAACTTAATTAAGTATTTACCTACCAATATGGTCTCTGGCCTCCCGCTGATGAACTGCCCTCGACGAGGGCCACGCTGATACCGATGTGTCTCCTCAAAGACCCTTAGAGGGTCAACTAGTGTCAGCATGCCCTGCTCGTTCTCGTCCCCTGCAATAAAATAAATATAATTAATTTTCGATAATTATATTAATAAATAAAAGTAATGTTCAAATTACTTACCGAACGACGCTCATGGCTCTTGAAGGGAATGTACCCCCTGATATGACGAGCGAGGGATCCCTCCACTAGTGTCATCTTGTTATGGTGCGCCATTTGAGAGGCACCATGCCAATCGTCTGACGCCCAAATGCCAACTAGTGTATCCCATACGCTGACCGACATCCATGTGGGCTCATTTACCTTTAGGAGATGCATGGGCGCGCGTGTCTCTATCACCACCTATCCTCAATTGCGCCTCCTCGGTGCTGCCTCCAACGGATCTATTTTGATCCATTGAATGGTCATCTTTGAGCCCATGTCTTTGTTGAGTCTATCTTGAGAGAGTTTGAGTCTTTTATTGGAGTTTAAACCTTAAATCTCTACTCTCCACTCATTTGACCATTCTACTTATCTTCAAGTCTTCCTTGATTCAAAGATTCATCATCTTGAGTCCTTGAAGGATTTGGAGGAAGCTAGCAGGAGCACCAAGTATTTCATTTAATGTTTGTTTGTTCTCCTTTGTTATAGTGCTTGTGCATGGTGTTTTTGGAGTAAGGTGGGACACACATTACTGCAATTTCTTTTCCATGGGTTAACTGCAAAGAATATATTCTACCAACTTGGCTTCAAAGCAGCGGCTCATTTGTTTCGTTAGATAAGATGGGTGGGATATGATTGTATATTGTTTATGGGTAGGATATGATTGTATATCCTATTTTTGTAATAGGAATATACCAAAGTAGTTATTTCATTCCTCGTCTATTCCGACAACAAAAAATGGTTATAGTTTTAATATGCAGCATAAATTTCACTCGCATTTGTTTTATTTACGAGTAATCGTATGATTTTTATTATTTTAAAATATTTGAAACTAGATCTCTTAATATTTGCTTAGAACCTCTCTCAATGATTAAAAACAATTTTTGATAGAAAATATATTCAATGATTAAATTTTCAAATTTTCATGGCATATTATAAACTTTTTTTAATCCTAAATTTATTATCTTTCTCTTTGACACTTGAATATTTTATAGGTTTGTCTTGTTGTTGAGTTAAAAAAGTACTTATGTATTTTAGTTTTCAGGGGCGCTTTTTTATATGACATTTTTTAGATAAGAATTTTAAAAAGTGACAATCTTTGTAAGTTTAATAAAAACTAGCCAAGAGAATAGATTTTTGGACAAAAATTACCCTTATGTGTCTGTTTCAATAACCCGTCCAAGTGTCGACAACCCGGGACAATCCATCCATATGCCAACAATCAATGGACAAAGACAACATACCCCGCCCTGCATGTCAACAACCCAGGACAACCCATGAACACCCGTCCATATGCCAACAACAAGGGACAAAGATAACACACCTCGCTCTGGATGTCGACAACCCATGACAACTCAAAACAATTCGTCCGGGGTGTCGATAACTTGGGACAACCCGTCGATAGAGTCAACAACCCGGGACAAAGACAACATATGACACACTCATATCTATGTTGTTTGTGTGATTTCTGTTTGTGCTACAGATCACTTATAAGGAAGAGGAGAATCTGGTTCATGTTATAGATGATTGCAGGATGCCAAAGATGGGTCGATCGAAATCATGAATTGAGATTGCACGTTGATCGGTGAGAGGAGGGGGTGGGGGAGTTATTGGAAAATGTAATGAGATCTAATGCACAGCGGAAAAGTATGAACAACAAAATAATTTTATTGAACAATAACATGCAAACATGATCAAACACACACTACATCTCATCTGATGTGCGCGATATCGCTTTGTTTCTGATCTAGACAATGCAAAACTAATCACTACAAGAATGGATAAAAAAGTATACCTCTTGTAGTGACTCCCCGATGTTGAAGAAAGCACCATCTCACGATCATTGATGCACGATCACGTAGCCGTCCAAGCATCCGACCTCTAGTTTGTCCACACAAGCACGTTCTTTGCTAAGATGCACCTTCTCACGATCAAATCACGTCCCGCATTGCCCCACGCTCGAACAACAGGCGCACAATCACAAACTGCAAAAGGTGGTGTTGATAGGGCTAATTCTAGAGAGAAGTATTGCTGCCCCTCTTCTCCAAGAGGGGTACGACAGCAGTGGCGGATCTAGAAAATTTTATTAGCGGGGGCAAACTAATACATAAATTTTCAAGACTTCAAGTTTAAGCTAATTTTGATAGTCGACCTCGACGAGTCTTCATGTTTTAAAAATGTTGCAATTTTTTTTCGTTATCAATGTTGTCGAATACTTCTTTCTCAATGTATGTAACCAAATAATCATTTAACCATTCATCTCCCATGCGATTATGTAGTTTATTTTTTATAAAATTCATAGTAGAAAAAGTTATTTCAACACTTGCTGTTGCCACATGAAGAATCAATGGACAGACTATATATTTTCTTGTCTCAACTAACTTTACAGAAAGGCCAACGATTGTGTTTAAGCTTAAAAATTTATCATTTGAGTGGATATCTAAAATATAATTCTCAAGTTGATCATCTAAAATCATAAGATCTAGAGTAGAAAATTTAGTCGGATAAAATTTTGCAAGCTGGATCAATTTTTGTTTATCAAATGAAATAAAACAATCTTTTGGACTTAAGCTTGCCACTGAAAGAAGTAATTCAGTATTTATCTCTGTGAACCTATTGTTGAGTTCCTGAAGTTGTCTATCAATCACTTGGTAAAATAACTCAACCTGATAATGATGTAAGTTTGAGGTTTTTTCTAATTTTTGTCTTGGTCATCCAGGAAGTACAAAAACATCATTCATATTTGGGATGATTATCTCATGTTTGTTAGAGAAACTTCATCCAATAAACTGTTCAATCTTTCATCTCTCATTAATTGCAATCTTCGTTTAGATATTTTTACTAATGACATTGCATTCTCATTGTCTTGATCATTTCTTTGTAGCACTTGAGATAAATCATTAGTAATTCCTAAAATATTCTTCATCAAGTGCAAAGTGAAAATAAATTCAAAAGATTGCATTGCACTTAACAAATTATGTGTTTGACCTCTTTGATCTAAATTGGTACCATCAGTTTTAATAATCTCAAGAACATCCATAGATATTTCACCATTTTCTAGGTTAATTTCTAAGTATTCTTTTTTACATTGAGGTTGTGTTTTATTTTCGGAACTAGAATCATTATAGACTGATTTTCTTTTTAAAAATCTTTCCATAATTTTTTCATAATTTTTTAAAAAGGAAATAATTTTTTTTAAAGAAAATGATGCTAACAATTAAATTGAACAATAAATATATAATTTTTTCAATCAATTTAATTAGTAAGAAAACAAAAGCTAAATATTGAGATAATTAATAATGTTGAAAATTAAAAAATAACAACAACAAAATAATTAATATTGAATGAAATAAAACTATAGGTCTTAGAACCCGAAGAAAGTAACAACCAATAAAATAAAAATATCGTATGATGCAGGTATCTCGGCGAAGATTGAAGGCGGTCCAACGAATGCTGAATGCAGCGAGCAGCCCCGACAAGATGTTTTGTTCTATTTTATAAAGCTGCAGTGCTTATTATGATCTGCATGAATTATGTATCAAAGGGCCCACAATGAGCTGGAGGCATACACTTCATTACGGGTGTGAACTGCCTACGTGGAGCAGTCCAAGATCAAGAAGCTTACGGAGTTATGGGTGTGAACTGTGAAGGCCAAGGAACTCCTCCTATGGTTGACGCTGGACGAGATCTCGATCGTAGAATTGTGACTCGGCCAAGGAGCTTCAAGAAGCTCCTCCTATGACTGACGTTGAACACTGGACGGGTGTGAAGGCAGCATGTTCGTGACTCGTGAGTGAGAAGTCGACAGCGGCTAGCAGCAACGAGTAAAGGCGGCACCGCGGTAGCAGAGCTCGAGTGAAGGCGCTGCATTAAATGCTAATGAAACAGTGTCGTTTGTGTATGATAGTTGAACACGTACGACACGTTAAATGAAAAGATATGGTAAGATTTCACGATTCATAGCCGTTTGTGTATAAAAGAAAAGATATTTCATGGCACTATGCGGTAGTGCAGTTGTGATTGTGGGGCCATCCAAAGTTTTTTTTAAGAAAAAAAATATTTCAGTGGGGGCCACTGCTCTCACTGGGCCTATAGTGGATCCGCCACTGTGCGGCAACAACACAAGGGAATGGGCAAAAAGTTCTCTTGCTCTTTAGGTTTCTTGCTTCTCATAGAAGCGGCGCCTACCCCCTTCTTTATTTGAAGGGGGCGGTTGTCCTCTTTCCTAGTAGGATGGGTTGGCTACCAAGAAATGATGTCAAGGATGTCCTTCCTTGTATTCCCTTCTTATCAAATAAGCCTTATCCTTAATTAGGAATCGCATTCCTAAATATTCATTAAGCCCTTGACTTAAACTTCCACATATAGACCATCTACATATGTCCAAATAAGAAAGTCTCTGTCTATATCTCATATAAATGTTTCTTATTTGGATCCACTCATATCCTTTCATTACAAGGTCTCGATCTACCCAAGGTCATGACTGGTGTCAAACCCTATAGCTTAGACCATATGGATCCCTCTCGCGTGATTTTTATTCTTTGATCAAAAGGACTTAAATTAGAAACTCCTTTCTATTTAAGTCTCCAATACCTTGGCCAAGGATTTCCTGATAAAGAACAACCTCATATTTATAGGACTTTATCCCTGTTTACCCATAATGAATCCCATCTTGACTGGTCACCTATCTCCATATATAACTAACTAGAGCCACATAAAGCCGGATGCACATGCAAAGTATGAGCATATAAGCAGTAGCAAACTCTAGCCACATATGCACAAAATAACCGTGCCATCTCAGGTCAAAGAATCATATGCACTAATATGATCTAGATAACGCTTCAATGACATTGGTAAAATACCATGTGAACATTATCTATACGTCACGTTCGACCCACTTATCTCATAAGTGTCCACATATCTGTTTTAACATTCAATGTCATGTAGCGTGAGACTCACTACTCCATCTTCATTAGTATCTCATACCAATCATGGAAACAGACAGAGGTGATGATCTTTCAGAATAATAATGCCCAATTACTATTCCTATGATCGTGAACTGATTTAACAACTTGTACTAGAATACTCTACCACTTATATTCTCAACTCTTGAGAATGAAGTATTCTAACAAGTATGTTCTAGACTTTTTCTATTAAACATACACAGCTCGTGCTTATAAGAATAGTAAATTACCATTTAAAGGAATTATTCAAAACATACATTGGCACTAGGGCATATAAAACTAACACGAGAGGCGAGGGGCGACCACCGGTGGTGAATCCAGCAAAGAGAGGGAGACAGATGAGCATGGGATGGAAGGAGAAGAGAAGATAAGGTAAAAAATATTTTTGTCTATTCATATAAAATTTGATCAAAAATTATATGAAGTGTCACTTTTTAAAACACTTATCCCAAGAGGGTCAGTCCACACAATTTTCTCTAGTTTTTAACATAAGTTAGCATATGACATGAATATTTTAATATTAAATACTTTATTTTATTTAGAAATTATAGATAGTTAATATAATGTGTGAATAAATTATAATTTAGTATAAATAGTTAATTATACTCTTTGAATTTTCAAGAGAATTATAGATATTTTAAAGTAGTGAGAAAAGATTCGTATAGTTAACTCTCTATTTAGAGAGAACATCTCACTATATAATTTTATCGTAACATATAAACTTGTACTAGAATACCCTGCCACTTATATTCTCAACTCTTGAGAATGAAGTATTTTAACAAGTATGTTCTAGACTTGTTCTATTAAACATACACAGCTTGTGCTTATAAGAATAGTAAATTTCTATTAAAGAAATTATTTAAAACATACATTGGCACTAGGTGTTGGCTTAAGGGTCTCTCTTAAGCCTCGATCTTTATTTTGATGATAACAAACAAGTATTTAATCCAAAGTGTGAAGTTTTGAGTTCAGGTTGAGGTTGCGATACGCATGCCAAATCCATTCAAACGGGACGACGGAAAAGATCGTCAAAGAAACGGAAGAAGAAATCGTTGAAGAAGGCTCGGGATTAAGACAAGTAGAATTAATGTAATATGTCTCTATGATAGTTTATCCCAAGCCAAAATTGTAAGGTTATCCAAGTTGAAACTTGGTAACCAAACCCATAGAAAAGACATGTAAAAATCTATGAAAGAAATCATCCTCAGCCTGGGTTCCGTCGATCGGTCAGTCGACCGAGCAAGGCAATATAATGGTAAGCAGCCCGTTCAGTCAACCGACTGGTCGACCAGATATCGGTAAAAATGGCCAGTAGCCATTTGATCGACCAGTCGGTCAACCGAAATTGGCGAAGGCAAAACATCTGGACTGCGTCGATCGACCGACAAACGACGAAAATGGATAGAACGCTAGCGGTCGACCAATCGGTCGACCGAACTGGACAACCGAATCGCGACCTGGCTTCAGCCATTCGGTCAACCGACGGGTCGACCGAATGTCGGAAGAAATGTAGCCAGTCGACCCGTCGGTCGACCGAGCTCTCACAGATTGCCAGCGGTCGCACTAGTGGTTGATCCATCGGTCGACCGACCGATTGATCGACCGCGATCGAACGACTCCAACGGTCGATTTTTCACCCGTTGAACGGGCCGTTCGGGTGAGGGGTTATAAATACCCCTCACCTAACTTCTTTAACACTTCTTAGAAAATTGATTGAGCATTAAAGAAGTTCTCTAAAGCCTTCAACAATCGACATTTGAACGCGCCCTCTACTTCCATCTTCAACATCAAAAACCAGGCGCTGCTTCTGCTTCTTCAACTGTGCTGCGATCCTTTGAGTCATCCTTTTGCAAGTTGAAGATGAGAAGGCGGTGGAAAGAAGCTTGGTTGATCTTTCATTCTTTAAGTTCTTTCCTTGTATTTTGATTTTATTGTAAACTTGTTTTCAAGTTGAGATAGCTGCTAGGAGTGCTAGGAAATACTAAGGGATAACTTTATAGAATTGTGTTTTGCCTAGGTGAATAGGATTGAGGTGTTCTCCGAGTGGTGAGAAGGGTGTCCTCAAGTGTATTCAAAGGGAAACATAATTTCTATAAAGCAGTGGTTAAAAATCCTTGGTAAGGAGCCAAGGTAGTGGAGTAGGCGGTTGGCCGAACCACTATAAATATTATTGTTTGCATTGCTTCTTTATTAGCTTTTATCATTGCTATTGAATTGTGATCACATTAACCATTAAAGAACAATTGGATTAAGTAGAGTTAAAATTGAGTGAGGAGAAAACTTAAAAAGGGGACAGACACTATTCAACCCCCCCTTCTAGTGTCGGGTTTCACACAACAATTGGTATCAGAGCAATGTCGTAGGTTAAGATTTAACCATCTTCCCTACAAGTCAACATGTCTAGTGAAATCCAATTAGCTCAAGGGTCCTCCACTAATACTCCACCACTATTCGATGGGAACAACTATGCCTACTCGAAGATCCGCATAAATTGCTTCCTTCAATCCTTAGGCATGGATGTATGGAGGATGATCCTAGTAGAGTATAAACAACCCGATAAGGACATGGATAAATGGGACCAAGAAGAAATTAGGCTTTTTAATGCTAATGCCAAGGCCGTCAATGCTATATATTGCTGCCTATCAATTAATGAATTTAATAGGATCTCTACATGCAAGTCCGCATACGAAGTATGGAAGGTTCTAGAGACCACCCATAAAGGGACTTCGCAAGTAAAGGAATCCAAAATTAATTTACTCATGCATGATGATGAAATGTTTAAAATGCTTTCACATGAGTCTATTGATGCCATGCATGCTAGGTTTCAAAACATTACGAATGGCTTAGCTAACCTTGGCAGGGAGATAAGGGAAGAGGAGAAGGTAAGGAAGCTCCTTCGTTCCCTTCCAAAGTCTTGGGAGTCCAAAGTGATAGCCATCAAGGAAGCCAAAGATTTGAGCACGTTAAAGATCACCGAGCTCATTGGGTCTCTCATGACACATGAGACCCACATGAAGCTATATCAAGAGGAAGATGACCCCAAAGGCAAGGCCATTGCCTTAAAAGCATCACATCGAGTAGAAGAGTCGTCATCATCTGAGGAAGAGATGGATGATCTTGAAGAAATGGCGATGCTCGCAAGAAGATTCATGAGCTTCATGAGGGGAGGCATGAGGAAGGGAAGAGGTGGCTACATTTGCTACAATTGCAACAAGACCAGGCACCTAAGGAAGGATTGCCCGCTTCTCAAGATGGATACTACCTCCAACCCTCACAAGAAAGAAAAATACAAGAAGAAGAAGAAGGGAATGATTGCCATGTGAGATGAAAGCGAGGCCTCATCAAGAGAAGAAGAGACAAAGAGTGAAAAAGCAAACCTTTGCTTGATGGCAAAGGATGATGAGGTAAAATTCATTTTTGGTGAAGTTTCATTTACTCAAGAAGAGTTACAAAATGAATTTGAGCAAATGCATGATGAATTCAATGTCATTAGGAGAAAATTTAGAGATCTCAACAAGGATAGTAGATCTTTAGAACTTGAGAATGATAACCTATTACTTTCATGCAATGCTCTAAGGAAAAAAATAGACATTCTAAAGGAAGAGAAATGCACCCTAGAAAAAGCTAAGAAGGACTTAGAGATTGACAACCAAAAACTAGAAAATGAAAACAAATATTTGTGTGATACAGTAGAACATTTAAATGATAGCATGCTAACATTAAAAAAGGAACTTTGCATGCTTAATGAAAAAATGACAACCATCCAAAATGTCATGTTAAAGATTATCCATAAAGAGAAATCATCACACTCCCATGCTCTCACACACACAAAGAGAAAAATTATTGGAAATTGCTTTTCTTGTGACATTTTTGGTCATATGGCCAAAGATTGTGTATTGAGAAGGAACCCACATGCAAGATTCACATGGGTTCCAAAGTTTACTAATACTCAAGGACCCAAGAAAATTTGGGTACCTAAGAAAGTTTCTTCTCCTTTTGTAGATGGAGAAGCATCCTCAACCAAGTAGGAGCACTTGGATATTTGATAGTGGTTGCTCAAAGCACATGAAGGGAGACATCAATTTGTCTACAACACTATCAAGTAAAGATTGTGGACATGTCACATTTGGAGACAATGCTAAAGGTAAGATTGTTGGCATTGGTGACATAGGTATACTCCCTTACCCATGTATTACAAATGTTTTATTAGTTGATGGGTTGAAACACAATTTGATTAGCATATCACAATTATGTAACAATGGATACATAATTGTTTTTGAAGCATCTAAATGTATTATTAGAAGTACACCTTCAAATGATATCATGTTCATTGGAAATAGGCAAGAAAATGTATACACCTTAGAATTAAATGTCTTGCCAAATCCTCATGTTAGATGCTTAGTTGTCATGGAAAATGACTCTTGGTTGCTAGCATGAGCCTCATCCAAGAGATATCTAGGAAAGAATTAGTCAAAGGCTTACCTAAGATAAAGTTTGAAAAAGATAAACTTTGTGATGTATATCAACAGGTAAGCAAGTAAAATCCGCATTTCATAGTTTTAATCAAGTTAGTACATCTAGAATTCTTGAGCTTGTGCACATGGATCTCTTTGGTCCATGTGATGTAGCTAGTCTAGGTGGAAAGCTATATTGCTATGTATTGGTTGATGACTTTTCTAGATTTACATGGGTTTTCTTTTTGGCTAAGAAAAATGAAACTTTTGAGTTTTTCAAAAAAATTGCAAAGAAAGTTTCAAATGAAAAATGAGTTTCTATTTTGAAAATTAGGAGTGACAATTGAGGGGAATTTAAAAATGAATTTTTTTTCGAGTTTTGTGATGGTTTAGGTATTCAACATACCTTTTCTTCCCCTAGGACCCCTCAACAAAATGGGGTGGTTGAGAGGAAGAATAGAACTTTACAAGAAATGGCTAGGACCATGTTATGCAAAAACAATTTGCCTAAATATTTTTGGGCCGAAGCCATAAATACTCCGTGTTATGTTCTTAACCGAGTTTTATTAAGACCAAAAATCAAGAAAACACCTTTTGAGCTTTGGAATGGTAAAATCCCAAATGTGGGATATTTTCATATTTTTGGATGTAAATGCTTCATATTAAATACCAAGGATAATTTAGGAAAATTTGATTCTAAATCCAATGAAGGAATCTTCCTAGGTTATTCCACTAACTCTAAGGCTTATAGAGTCTATAATCGTAGAACGATGATTGTTGAAGAATCCATGCATGTTACTTTCAATGAAACTAATGATTCTTCTAGAAATGCCAAGATTGTGAATGTAAGTGAGGAACTTGAGGATCTCACACTTCATGATAAGGAAGTGGAGGATGAAGATAATGAGGAGACCCAACATGAAGAACCTCCATCCTCAAATCAACCTCAAGTTGAAGATGAAGAAGAAGCTCTACCACCTTTCCCTAAAGGATACCGATTGATAAAAGATCATCCAATGGACCAAGTCATTGGAGAGCCTTCAACGAGAGTGGTAACACGTTCTAAACTCAAAAATGTATGTCAATATGTAGCTTTTGTCTCTCAAGTAGAGCCTAAGAATATTAAGGAAGCCATAGAAGATGAGTTTTGGGTATTAGTTATGCAAGAAGAACTCAACCAATTTGATAGAAATGATGTATGGGACTTAGTGCCTAGACCTAATGATCAAACTATAATTGGAACCAAATGGGTATTTAGAAATAAGCTAGATGAAGAGAGATTTATTATTAGAAACAAAGCTAGGTTAGTGGCACAAGGGTACAATCAACAAGAAGGAATATACTATAATGAAACATATGCTCCCGTAGCTAGATTAGAAGCAATTAGAATGCTTTTAGCATATGCTAGTTTTAAGGAATTTAAACTATTTCAAATGGATGTAAAAAATGTTTTTTAAAATGGTTTTATTAATGAAGAAGTTTATGTTGGACAACCCCCCGATTTTGAAAGTTTTGAGTTTCCAAACCATATTTTTAAACTTAAAAAGACATTATATGGTTTAAAACAAGCCCCTAGGACTTGGTATGAAAGACTTTCAATTTTTCTAATTGAACAAGGTTTTGATATAGGAAAAACAGATGTTTTACTTTTTATTAAGCACCATGAGAATGACATGTTATTAGTTTAAATCTATGTTGATGATATAATTTTTGGTGCTACTAATGAAATACTTTGTGAGTGGTTTGCTAAGTGTATGCAAGATGAATTTGAGATGAGCATGATGGGAGAGCTCTCCTTCATGCTTGGTATCCAAATCAAGCAAACCAACAATGAGATCTTCATCAATCAAGCCAAGTACACAAAGGAGCTCATCAAAAGGTTTGGGATGAATGAAGCCAAGGTAGCTTCTACACCTATGAGTGCATCCATCAAGCTTGACAAAGATGAAGAGGGCATTAAAGTGGACGAAAAATGATATCGAGGTATGATCGGTAGTCTCCTTTATTTAACCGCAAGTAGACCCGATATCATGTTTAGCGTATGTGTATGTGCTAGGTTTCAATCTTGCCCTAAGATGTCTCATTTGAGTGCGGTAAAACATATATTGAGATATTTAAAGGGCACGGTTGACTTAGGATTATGGTATCCATGTCATGCATCATTTGATTTAATCGGTTTTTCGGACGTTGATTTTGCCGGATGTAAGGTAGATAGAAAAAGCACTAGTGGGTGTTGTCAATTCTTAGGAGCGAGTCTTATTTCTTGGTTGCACTTTCAACTACCGAAGCGGAATACATCCCCGTGGCTAGTTGTTGTGCGCAAGTCCTTTAGATGAAACAAACCCTTTTAGACTATGGACTTAAGTATTCTTGCTACCCATACAGTGTGATAATACTAGTGTAATTAACTTAACCAAAAATCCCATTTTACACTCTAGAACTAAGCATATTGACTTGAGACATCACTTCCTTAGGGATAATGTAGCTAAGGAAAACATATCGGTAGAATTTGTATCCACCGATAAACAACTTGCCGATATATTTACAAAACCCTTAGTTGAAGAAAGTTTCACAAATTTAAGGATGCAATTAGGAATTTGTACTTTTCCGAGTAATTAAAGTGTATTTTCTTCAAAATATATATGTTTTTTTAAAACTTGCATTCTATAAAGTATCATCACACTTATGTATTGCTCTATAGTGGAGCTTTGCGACCTATTGGTGTTTGCCTTCTATAGGCTTACAATAATGGGAAGGACTATAGTGGTAGATGATATTTGGTTTTTGTGACTTTCTCGATTTTTATGATTAAATTCATTAATTGTACCTTAATTCTTACCCTTTTTTATTGATGTCAAAAGGGGGAGAAAAAGTAAGGTCACACTTGGTTTTCACGATGCATATAGTTAGTGTGAGTTTCATAGTTAAGGGGAAGATATATATAGTTAGGGGGAATTAAAAATAATATGCACATTGATAGGGGGAGCATAGGTCAAGTTATAGGTAATTGAATATGCACATTGATAGGGGGAGCATAAGTTGAGTCATAAGTAGTTGAATGCATATGCTAAGATAGATAGTTGAATGCATATGCTAAGGCACTTATCTTGCATACCCTAACTCTTGAATGCCTTAACTCAAACTCACAAATGCTTATGTTTTCTTAAAATTTTATGTTATGTTTGTCATCATCAAAAAGGGGGAGATTGTTGGCTTAAGGGTCTCTCTTAAGCCTCGATCTTTATTTTGATGATAATAAACAAGTATTTAATCCAAAGTGTGAAGTTTTGAGTTCAGGTTGAGGTTGCGATACGCATGCCAAATCCATTCAAATGGGACGACGGAAAAGATCGTCAAAGAAACGGAAGAAGAAATCGTTGAAGAAGGCTCGGGATTAAGACAAGTAGAATTTATGTAATATGTCTCTAGGATAGTTTATCCCAAGCCAAAATTGTAAGGTTATCCAAGTTGAAACTTGGTAACCAAACCCATACAAAAGGCATGTAAAAATCGATGGAAGAAATCATCCTCAGCCTGGGTTCAGTTGACCGGTCGATCGATCGAACAAGGCAATATAATGGTAAGCAGCCCGTTCGGTCGATCGATTGGTCGACCGGATGTCGGTAAAAATGGCCAGTAGACATTCGGTCGACCAGTCGGTCGACCGAAATTGGCGAAGGCAAAATATCTGGGCTACGTCGGTCGACCGACAGACGGTGAAAATGGACAGAACGCTAGCGGTCGACCGAACTAGACAGCCGAATCGCGACCTGGCTTCAGCCATTCGATTGATCGATGGGTCGACCGAATGTTGGAAGAAATGTAGCCGGTCAACCGAGCTCTCACAGATTGCCAGCGGTCGCATTGGCGGTCGATCCATCGGTTGACCGACCGATTGATCGGCCACGACCGAACGACTCCAACGGTCGATTTTTCACCCGTTGAACGAGCCGTTCGAGTGAGGGGTTATAAATACCCCTCACCTAACTTCTTTAACACTTCTTAGAAAATTGATTGAGCATTAAAGAAGTTCTCTAAAGCCTTCAACAATCGACATTTGCACGCGCCCTCTACTTCCATCTTCAACATCAAAAACCAAGCGCTGCTTCTACTTCTTCAACTGTGCTGCGATCCTTTGAGTCATCCTTTTGCAAGTTGAAGACGAGAAGGCGGTGGAAAGAAGCTTGGTTCATCTTTCATTCTTTAAGTTCTTTCCTTGTATTTTGATTTTATTGTAAACTTGTTTTCAAGTTGAGATAGCTGCTAGGAGTGCTAGGAAATACTTAGGGATAACTTTATAGAATTGTGTTTTGCCTAGGTGAATAGGATTGAGGTGTTCTCCGAGTGGTGAGAAGGGTGTCCTCAAGTGTATTCAAAGGGAAACATAATTTCTATAAAGCAGTTGTTAGAAATCCTTGGTAAGGAGCCAAGGTAGTGGAGTAGGCGGTTGGCCGAACCACTATAAATATTATTGTTTGCATTGCTTCTTTATTAGCTTTTATCATTGCTACTGAATTGTGATCACATTAACCATTAAAAAATAATTAGATTAAGTAGAGTTAAAATTGAGTGAGGAGAAAACTTAAAAAAGGGATGGACACTATTCAACCCCCCCTTCTAGTGTCGGGTTTCACACAACACTAGGGCATATAAAACTAACACGATAGGCGAGGGGCGACCACCGGTGGTGAATCCAGCGAAGAGAGGGAGAACAAGGGAGGGAGATAGATGAGCATGGGACGGAAGGAGAAGATAAGATAAAGATAAAAAATATTTTTGTCTATTCATATAAAATTTGATCAAAAATTATATGAAGTGTCACTTTTTAAAACGCTTATCCCAAGAGGACCAGTCCACACAATTTTCTCTAGTTTTTAACATAAGTTAGCATATGACATGAATATTTTAATATTAAATACTTTATTTTATTTAGAAATTATAGATAGTTAATATAATGTATGAATAAATTATAATTTAGTATAAATAGTTAATTATACTCTTTGAATTTTCAAGAGAATTATAGATATTTTAAAGTAGTGAGAAAAGATTCGTATAATTAACTCTCTATTTAGAGAGAACATCTCACTATATAATTTTATCGTAACATATAAATTTGTCAACTATATTTTTACAAGTTGGCCACCTATGAGTTAAAGAATAAAAAAAATGTTTCAATGCACAGAGCAATCCTACTTTTATAAGCTCTAAGAATAGTTGATGTAAACTATTTTCATTGCTTGAACCCATAACCTCAAGATCATAAGTAGCTAACTTTATCATTACACCAAGTCACCCTCTCTACAAGTAAAAAATTGAAACATGTAATTTAACGTATATAGATTAGGGAAACATATAATTTAGCACAGTTGGTGACAACATATTGAACGTTGCCTAGAGATCTAGCGTTTGAACTTTAGTATAGTCACCTATTATGATTTTCTATCTTTGTTATATAAAAATTTTTTGAATAAAAAATAATATAATATATTGTGTAATTAAGATTAATTACAATTGATAAAATTAAAAAATATTATGAGGAATAGACAAACAATCACTATTCCGGAGAATATGAATAGTTATTCATTGTCTTTAAAATCCAATCGAATAAGGTAATATGAATAGAGAAAAGTAATTATTTCATTCTTCATCTATTTTGACAACAAAAAATGGTTATTATATATATATATATATTAAAAGCAAAATTTAGAGGCATGTTCACAATTCGACTTTCCATGGCAAATTGATTTTTTTTCTTAATTTTATATATTTTTCTCTTTTTCATCTCTCCCTCTCTCTCTCTCACCCACCGTCATCTCATCTCTCTCCAACTATGATGTTTTAGGTAGGGGTGAGCAACGGTTCGGTTCGATTAATAACCAGATCGAAAAAAAAAATGGATTAACCGTTTACGATTAATTGAATTTTTCAGTTCGGTTCGGTGACTTCACCGAATTTTTTTTAAAAAAATTATATATATATACACCAATGCAAAAGCTCAAACCTAGCACCATTGACATATATAGTTAATTCTCTAACCAACCTAGCAAACCACAATATTAAGTTATGTTTGACTATCAATGATTATATAACATATACAAGGTAAAATAATTATAATAGCGCCCACCAAGATTCAAACTTGGGCAAATCGGATGGAAAAATGCCTGTCTAACCAAAGGGGCAAACAATGTTATATGTTGTAAATGTTAATTTATATATCTTATATATAATATTTGGTTAATTCGGTAATTAATCGAACCAAACCGAAAATTGAAAACTTAAATTTTTTAACTATTAACCGAACAGAAAATTATTCAGAAAATTCGGTTCGGTTAATTTAGGTTTGGTTCGGTCGGTTAATCGATTAATTCAGTTAATCGGTAAATTTTGCTCACCCCTAGTTTTAGGAGTTCATGTCCTCCATTTTTCTAAGTTGAAATGTTTAAAAGAGTTTAGTAAGTTCGTGTCCATCTGTCCATGTGCATCTGATGTGAATCTTTTACACGAATGATACTATATTTCAACCATGTGAATCTTTTACACGAATAATACTTCAGCAAACAATGTAATTATTTCAAGATCACAAGGGCCATAAAGGTGAAGGAAAGCCTAGAGAATTATGTTCTTGGAATAATTGTCACGGTTGATCTTGATATGGTATGAGTGCTTGAATTGAATAATCAAGTCACTAATTTTGGATCAATCATATGCTTAGATATATTTGATAATTATCATCTGGGTTGCTTTCAATCCTCAACCCTCCATTCGTGTCTCCACTCTCGACAACAACTATGTTAGACAAATATTGAGTTTTGAATTTCTATCAGTTTAATTTATAGAATGACTTCGCAGAGGCATTATATTGTTACAGTTGAAATTCCCCTTGAAGTGTCATATATATTGGATAAGTTTGAGATTGTCAAGACATACAGTTCACACAATGTTAGTCATGCCCCAAATCCAGGGTCACGTGATCGGCCAGAGTACACATCTGTACTCTGAAGCCTACCATCACACGCATACCAATGTGGAAATAAAAGAAATCACAATGCATACTCAATATAAAATGCTAAATACTAGGTATGTTTACATAACCAAATGACTACAATGAAGTCACAACAATATGCAAATGAGGACTCTCTACACTCGACTACGACTCGTCACATCACGAGATCCGCCACCTAAGCCCGCAACCCCAGCCGCGCCACAAGGGTACCACCGTACCTCTATTAGTCAAGATCTGCACAATAATAACAAAATAAAGTGGTGAGTTCCAAAGGAACTCAATAAGTGGCTCTACCAAGCCCTCCACATAAAACCTGAACATAATATAGTAAACGTAATACAATGAATGAAATCGCTGAAATATAATAGCAAGATAAGTAAAGACTTCATCTGTGAACTTATGCTCAAATAATCTCGTCACTCGACTTGAGTAGGCCCAACAGTAACCTCAGCACTCATTCGGCCCCAAGGGTCCACATCAACTACCCGACCCCGAAGAGGCCCAAATCACACACCCGACCCTCAAGGCCCAAACCATATACACGGCCCAAAAATCCCAATCCATATATACAGCCCATAAAGCCCAATCCATAAGCTCGACCATAAGACCCAATCAATATACTCAGCCATAAGGCCTAAATCATGTAAGTATACGAGTCGGTCGCTAGAACCTCTATCTAGCGAGCTTCAAGCTCGTGCTCGTTGAACTAGGATGGCCTACTAGTTCCCGCGCCCACTTCGGTTGGGAATAACCCTCCTACCAATACCACTCGGGGCCATCGTTAGTGTGGCTCACTGATGGCAACTCTTGACCTGTATCCAAACTCATCTAGTCGGGACCAACTTGCCAAGTTGGCACGCTTCTCGGCTTGGCCATCGTCCATCCACAATCACAAGCACATGTAATGTCTAATCAAACACAAGAATATACAAACATCTCTCGGGTGATTTTATTATTTTAGTCAACTACCCGGGTACACGCCCACGCGCTCCAACTCGGCCCTCTCTTGGGTCCAACCTCTAGGCTCTATGATTTATCACCCCAATTTACGTTTCGGCATGAGTAGTCATAAATTCAACATGCATAAAAAAATCCAGCATGTACATATACGATTTCAGCTTATTTACGTAATTCTACATGTACATGAATACCACATGCATATACCATATTTCAGGATGGATACAGACTTTAATAGCATGTAATTACACCATAACGTAGTGAATATAAATTATAACAATATGTATATACAACCCAACAGAATGGATATCCAACGTAACAACATGCATGTATATTCAGTCAAATAGAATAGATATGGATATACATTATAGGGAAAATCATACATTTGGTCCCCATAATTTGCTCAAATTTTGGTTTTAGTCCCTATAGTTTCAAATTTTTGGTTTTAGTCCCCATACTTTATTTTCATTTAGGATTTGATTCCTGCTGTCACATGAGGCCTAAACAGAGCTGACGTGGATAAGAGATGTTGATTGGACATTGCTGACGTGAACCTGCAAGGACCAACATTGTAAACTATGGAGACTAAAATCAAAATTTTATAAACTATGATGACCAAAACTAAAATTGAACTAAACTATAGGGATCAAATTTTTTTAATATATATATATATAATCACAAGATATTTTTACATTTATTTTTAAATAATTAAAATATTTAAAAATATTAAAATTGAGCCAACTGCAGTAATTTACGTTAATTTGGGTGGATTTAAAACGACAACGTCATTAGGCGTTGATTTTTATCCATTAATTATCCCGATTTAGCGTGAATTTCGTAGTGATTGTAGAATTCGAAAATCTGCTCTTCTGATCTGCTCATCTCTTCACTGATCACCTCCTCACCTCCATTTTGATCCTAAATTTGGTGCATTCAAAGTGGTTTAAATTAGATTTTAAACCTCAAAAAGTGTTGATTTTAACTCTAATAAATGTTGGTTTCCCATGCATTTGTTGTAGTGACAACACCATAATATAAGATTATTGCTACGACTTCGTGGGCATTGTTAAGGGATATTCAGAGATACAGAACATACTGCAAAATATTAATATGTTCCTTGTTCAATTAATGTGTTCAATGCAAGAATACGACATCAAATATTTATGTCTTAAATAGAAAATAAATTAATCTTGCAAAAATTAAACTAATCTTCTAAATATATAAACATGTCATCAAACTTTTTAAAATAAAATTCAAAATAAATCATCTTAATTTGTAAAAAGTTTACTCAATTTTAATATTTTTAAATATTAGAATTATTTGTAAATAAATTAAAAAATATCTTGTGATTTTTTATATTTATTAGGAAAAATAATTACTTGAAATTTGGTTTTAGTCCCTATAGTTTACAAAATTTTGGTTTTAGCTCCCACAGTTTACAAAATTTTGATTTTAGTCCCCAAAGTTTGTCCCTGCAAGCTCCACGTCAGCACATGTTATCCACATCAGCTTCGTTTAGGCATAATATGACGGTAGGGATCAAATTGTAAACTTAAATAAAGTGTGGGGACTAAAACTAAAATTTTGAAACTATATGGACTAAAACCAAAATTGAAGCAAACTGTGGGGACCAAAAGTTTGATTTTCCCTACATTATAAATGGATGGATAAAAGCCATTTCAACATGGATATACTTCAACTTCGCATGCATACACATATTTCCAACATGTATAAAAGTAATTTCAGCATGTATTCCATAATATCCTAATTATCATTCATGATCATAATCACCCAGGTAGACATATGTTCAGGTAAATAGACATCCATATAATTTAGGATTAGTTATTAAATATATCCCGACTTTCGATATATTTCCCAAACCTATTCCCACTTTATAATTTTCTCAATTCAATACATCACTTTTCGATTTGTAATAAATCTATCCCACCGTCTACACGGCGTCAACTTTGTCGTCTCAATGATGGCGTGGCTTCGCTGATGCCACTAATCCTAGTCAGCGATTTATTTTAACTTTTTTTTTTGTGGGCCCCATCTAACTCAGTCAGCAAACCTTTTACCCAAACCTAGTCATGAGATCCTTGACCACGGACACACTGGCGTAGTGAACTTCCAAATCCAACTCCCTCAACGCCAACATCAGCTTAATTCACGGGCCAGGCTTTCTTATCTGGCGAGACATCCTAGATCCTTGGTGCTGACCGCCTAGGTATGGCTCCCTGCGAGCGTGCACGTCAGGTGAAGGTGTTTGACATCCAGACCATCGTCTGTGTCCCTGTCGGATTCGGCGTGTCCCTGTCGAATCGACGCAACTCATTTACCAAAGCTCCAAGATCAAGAACAAGATTCGATTGCTTTTCGACTTTAAATCGCCCGACATGCCCTCAACCATAGCCACCGACGCCGGATCCTGGCTCTCGCCATCGTTTGTGGTGACGCCCGCCGTGGTTGATTAGGGTGAGACAAATTCGTCCGTGCTCTGGCTTGCAGATCCCTCCTTAATCGAGATCAAGGACTCTATCTCGCCTACCTCTAGCACCGCTAAGATCTTCGTTTCAAAGCCATTGAACCAAATCAACAGCATCCATAGCTCGAGCACGCTGACGGAGAATCCTAGCTCTTCCGTGCAGATCCAGCAATCCCAGAACAATGATGGTGTCTCCATGGCGACAAGAAGAAGAGGTCCACCAGGGCCACGTCGAGGCTGAGCAACACTGATGAGGGGATGCTATCGTTCTCCTCTTCCCCCATCCGCCTCATTGGCATCGTCGCCACCCAGGTGAAGACCTCCGACTGCGAATTCCTTTGCACGACCGACTCGGACCATTCCGACCTCGAGCCTTCCCTGTGGGAACTGGAGAGCAGCCGGCCAGAAGAACTAGAAAAGCGGCCAAGGAAGCACGGCCGCAAGCCCGCCAACGGCTGCGAGGATCCGCTCAACCACATCAAGGCTGAGCGACAGCGCCAGGAGAAGTTGAACCAGAGGTCAAGGATCCAACAATCCTAGCTCTCCTTGGCGATGTCGTCTCCTACATCAACGAGCTTCACACAAAACTCCAGTGTGTCTGTGGTCAAGGATCTCACGACTGGGTTTGGCTAAAAAGTTTGCTGATTGAGTTTTGTGGGACCCACAAAAAAATATAAATTAAAAAATTTCTTATGAATGCTGACTAGGATTACTAGTCACGTCAGCATTCAAATGGCAAAGTTGACGCCGGGTAGATGGTGGGATAGATTTGTTACAAATCAAAAAGTGGTGTACTTAATTGGGAAAATTGGAAAGTGGGGATAGATTTGAAAAACACGTCAAAAGTCGTAATATATTTAGTAATTAACACTATAATTTATATGACAAGAGAAACTCAAACCACATCAATATCCTCATGCCTCAGCATCCAATTTATTTTGGCCTACCCCAACCCATATAAATAACATATGGACAGGCAAAAATTTGAGCCGAATAAAGGATCTCCCCAAATCCAACAACCACTAGCATAGGGATCATTTCGAACTCCCATGTCGCACCTTCACCTTTATTTTATGTTTCCATGCATTAAGACTATAATTGATCTCTACACTTAATCATACCTCCATCTAGACACCAAGGTGTTCAGGGTTAGGGATTTCACGAAGTCATAAAACCCGAACACGTAGGGGTCGGCTCTAACCCCCTTGCTACACCCATCGTCTCACTCATGACATCTAGGACTTTCCTATTTAGAGACGAGTCAAGGTCAACATAACATTTATCTACTCAATTACTGAAAAATATGTAAAGTCCTACCAGACGACCTCTGATCAGAAATTGAACACCACCATCGTGTTCAGAATGCGAAAACCTATAACTTTCATATTCACCTCTATATCATCTGATATCTCTAAGATTAATTTCAAAAATACCCCAATAGTCTATACATACCCACTAATTTCTTGCGATACAACTCACATTTTAAAATATTTAATTAAAAATCATATATCCTTGCTCGTCACCATCGCTGATCCTCTTCCTCCCGACTCGCCTCTACACCTCTTGGCTCCATGCCTGGCGGCCACCTAGCCGTCGGCGAGCCATATCCGCTGACCCCTCCGACGCCAGCCTCCCCTGCCCACGACAGCTGCTCCTGCCGCCATGGCAACCGCTAATCAGGCGGGGTGCAATTGCTGCACCGCGATTGCCCCACCGATTTACTCTTATTCCCAGTTTCCCTCTTCGATCAACACTTCCTCTGATCAACACCGATCAAACCTTCCCCGATCAACATCTACTCCATATAAATAACAACAGGAACAAAATGGGCATGTTAGAACCACTCAAATGAGGAAACGCCTCTACCTTTCCCCCTTGAGAGAAGGCCCTGATGATAGGGGCTGAAATAGGCCAAGCAATCTGTCAGGGGCCTGTGGCCTGGCTTGGCATATTTTAAAAAAGAGAAAATTAATGAAAATATCCTGAACTATTGAATTTTTAACAAATCTGTCACATACTTTTATTTGTAACAAATTTATACTCAAACTTTCATCTTTGTATCAATTGTATACTCCTGTTAGTTGGGTGTTAAAATAATCGTTATATGTTGACGTGGACTACACAGTCATCATAAAAATGAATTTTTTAATCAAATTTGTCTCGTCATCAAATATACTGTTGATATTCATTTATTAAAAAATTTGATGATGAGGCAAATTTGATTAAAAAAGTTATTTATTTATGCTGACTGTGCAGTCCACGTCAACATATAATGAATATTTTAACACCTAGCTGACGGGAGTATACAATTGATACAAAGATGAAAGTTCAAGTATAAATTTGTTACAAATAAAAATATATGACATATTTGTTAAAAACTCAATAGTTTATGACATTTTCATTAATTTTCCATTAAAAAAAACCTAGGCACAGACTTATTTCTAGGTATATTTTCCTTATCAGACTAGGCCTAGGTTCACTATAAGGTCTATTGAGCCTAATAGGCCGACATGGGCCTGTTAAGGTAGTATATATAATATATAATAAATATATAATATTATTATTTTATTATATATTTACATTATATATAATAAAATATATTTTAATTTAATAAAACAACAACTATTGTTGTTATGTTTAAATTTGTTGTTATTATTTTTGTATTGGAATTTGAAAGTAGGTTTATAAACATGTTTCAGGTTTTAGCAAACTTTATAAACAGGCCATATACTAGGTCAAGCCAGGCTCAGGCAAAAAAAAAAGCCTATAACAGGCAACAGGTCAGGCTCAAGCCAATTTTTTACTATATAGGTCTGGCCTGTTTCCACCCATACTTGACGACACCAATAAACTCGCGCCAGAAATCCGCTGAAAGCACCATCGGCCACCACCTAGTTTACGCCGGCCACCTCTTCTCTTCCGTCGCTCGCACGCACAAGAGGTGCCTGCACCCGTCTGCCTCCCCAAAACCAAAATAAAAATAAAAATAAAAGAAGCCTTTCTCAAGTTGTCAAGTTACCAAAACACCCCTCACCTAAGTCATGAGGTTAAATGAGTCCAAAACCCAATGAAATTGCACCCAAATACTTCTAGGACTCGGCTAAATCACCCAAACTCAGAATTCAATCCATTAGCTGAATTAATCACGCGCATGCGGTTCATGCCTCAGACCGCGACCTCCGACGATCTCCCCGAACTCGACTCAAGTCCAACTCACATCCAATATCCAATCAAAAATAAGTAAAATAATTTTACTTGCGCGATAAAGGCCGTAATTCAATTCGCACCTTCCGACGATTCACTCGGTCCACTCTGATGCGCATCCAACTTCTCTATTGGAAACTCAATAAACAAAGTTAAATTTTCCACGGGTATTACAATGTTCTTCTTACACCAAGCATTAAGTGCCGGATAAATTTAGTTATTATCAAATGCTATTAAGCTCTTGTCGCTTCCTCCCGCGCCTCCTAATTTGCTAATCTTTTATTGGAAAGTTTTGGTGCTGCTAATTTGTTAAAATTCACGTACTAGAGGTTTCTTTTATGTAAGATCCCATTCATATAGTCTTAACCTTATTGTTATTTTGCATTTGAGTTTATTTGGATATTTTCTCATGTTTCTTTAATTAACAAAGGATTTGTTTGGTCATGAATTTTTATGGGATTTCATGTGATCAATAAGAAATCCATGTTTGGTAACCATTACCTATGAATTTCATGGGGTTTATTATCTATTTGATGGGATTTGGAGGTGGATTATAAAAGTACTCTCAGAATTTGTAACTCTCTAATTGGCTTACAAATCATAACTGTAAGATGCATTTAAAAAAATTTAAAAAGTCAAAATAGGAAACTATAACGTAAAAATAATTATTACACTGAATGAGAGGTTTATGATGTTGGTAAAATAATCACACTAGAAACGGGGGTTGAATAGTATGTTAGCTAATTCTAGGTTCAATTAGCTCTTTTCAATTTTAATCCCTTCAACAATCAATTTAGAATTCTCTTGATATGGATGTTTGACAAGTATGTAAGAACAATTAGAAAGAAAGTAGACAAGCAACACAAACACGATATGTATAGTGGTTTGGCCAACCCGCCTACTCCACTACCTTAGTTCTTCTAACTCAAATGCTTTATAGAAGTAGTGTTTTCCTAATAATACAATGAGGACTCAAATCTCGACCCTTTGAGAAAGCCTCAACAATTATTCTTTTAACAAAACATAATTCTATAAACTACCTAAGGTGTTTCACTAGTACACCCTATAAGCTAACTTAAAAATCACAAACAAACAACTTAAGAAAATAAGTTTAAAGGAGCAAGAATATTAAATCAAACTTGAGAGCTCCTTCTTAGCCTTCAATCACTTCAACTCTTCAATGTGGATGAAAGATTTCGATGTGAGAGTTGAACCGTAAAGAACACCTTGAGAGAAATGTGGAACTTGAGAACTAGGGTTTGAAAATCAAGACTTGAATGCTTGAATGCTTGTATATGAACTCAATGGAACAGTTAAAGGGGGTAGGTGAAGTGTTATGGCTTGTATTTATAAGCCGTGAAGTAAAACACCAGCTCACACCCGTTGCAATGGATAAAAAACTATCCATTGTCGCCCGACGGTCGATCACCCGGTCGATGGGTCGACCGATAGAATGAGCAACTGGTCATTGATCAGAGGGCTACTTCCCATTTCGTGCCTCTAGTGGTCGGTCGTCGGTCGATAGTCGACCTATCAACCGGCCAAGCGACCGATACATTGGTTTCAGCTCGGTTTGCTAATTTTCACACTTGATGTTTGTTTTTGGGTCTAGTCTTCATATTTTGACTTGGAACATATTAGAAATAGGTTTGGTTGATATCCTAGGGGCATATTACAATCATTTCTAATCTTAAACCTAGGTTAAGATGCGATCACCATCGGAGCCATTTTTACTTGATTCTTTGCAGTTTTTCGGACGAACTTCGTAGGCGTATCGTTCTATCAACCTGAACTCAAAACTCAACAAATGAGTTAGATACATGTTTGTTATTATCAAAATAGAGAGTGAGGCCTAGGTGCTACCCTTGCGCCAACATATGACTGTGGTTCTTCTACGATTTCCACGATCGATGTTATCAACGATTTTGGCATTCAATATGTCGTTGCATGCTCGCGCAGTGTCCGAAAGTAATCACAATTTCGGTGAATAATGGCCTACACTAGAGGGGTTGAATAATGTATTTACTAATCTCTTAACCTAATTCCGGTTTTATCAATTTCTTACAATCTTTAGTCTAAGCACAATTAATAACAAGCGAAAGCAAGATAAATAACAAGTAATCTAACACGCACATGAGCAATGCTAACACAATGAATTTATAGTGGTTCGACCCCAATGCCTACTCCACTATCTAAGCACACCGCTTAGAATTTCAAACTCTAGTTTACTAGATTAAATGTATCATACAAGAGGATTTATAAGCTAAGACACCGACCCTCACAACCAATGGTTACTCTCACACCTGAGAGTACTTCCAACACCTCTTCTCCTAAGGACTAAACAACTAATCCTAGAAAACTAAGTTTACACCAGTGGATTTAAGCCTCTATACCAAGGCTACCACAATAGATACAAACCTAGCACCCTAGGTTTTCACAACTTGATGTACAATGAGAATAACAATAAAATACAAGTATAAATGGATCAAAAACACAATCAATACAATACTTAGCTCCAACACAAGATCCTAGTTTCCTCTTGATGCCTTTGATGATGAAACAAAAGGTTGAAGGCTCAATCAAGGAGGTAGAAGCTCAAAGCTAGGTTTTCACCAAAAATGGCTCAATCAAGGCTCTTGGATGTCAAAAGATGTCTCATAAAGTGTTGAGGGATTTATGGAAGGTAGGTTAGATGTTTATATAGAGAAAACACCAAGAGATGCTCGGGTTCAACCAAGCTCAATGGCTCAAAATAGAGTCATTGAGACCATTCTAAGAATTCTAGGCAATTTTACTGGTCAGGGGCATGCATTGTGGGCAGTTTGGTGGTTTCTAGACTTTCAAGTCTTATTAACATTTATGTTCTAAAGTTAATTAACTTAAAGTTACGAAATGTTAATAAGAAAGTACCCCTCATTTGGATTCAATAAAAATATCTAAAAAATCTAAATCTAAATTCTGGATTCTAGTACTAATTTACAAAAATCGGAAAATTTAAAATCTCCTGAGTCAAATATGGATAGATTAAAAGTTTCTAAAAATTCCTTAGAAGTAGGTCTTTAACTTATTTTTAACTAAGGAACAAACAGACTTTTGATGCCAAGAAAATATCTAAATTATCTAGCCCTCTATACTTTGAAATTTTCATGGTTGTTCTCTAATTTTTTTGTTTTTTCAAGTTTTTGAGGTTCGGATTTCGATTTTAGGGTTCTTATGCATCAAATAGAGGATATACATATAATCTAGACACTCTAGACCTAGACTCAACCTTCCCGATGAATCTCGAGCGTCGACGAGCATCCTTGCCGATTTCTTCGATTTTTTCGATGGGTACGTAGTGCGCAAATCGATATGGAACCTAAAAATATTTTTTACTCAAATATTAGTTTTACATTTATTATCATCATAATTAAGATTAAGATTAAAATTGAAAATCTTAGGCCATGATAATCATCAGATGGCCATCAACATAGGTGTTCATTACGAAAATGACATAGCACCTCGTGTTGGAATTAGTCTTCATGAAATGAGTTCAACGGTGTTGTTGTATCTGGATATAAAGCGCTCATTTTGGCATATTAAGCATTTTGCTGTCGTGGGTGCTTTTATTATTAAATACATTGGTGGTCAATAAATCTACCATTTGTAGCATTTTGGCATAGGGGTTTACTTATGATTTCAGTCATCACCTATATAATAGTTTGGCTCTGATTTTTTTATTGGGGAAATATTAACAAGCGATATTGGTTAACTTCTTGAAAGTTTTAAGATTTCAGTAAATTTTTATTTGATTGGAGACGACAAAGTTCATTAAGTGATCAATTTTATACCAGATATATCTAACTATTACCTTGACGTGCATGCTTATATTTTATATTTTATATTTATAAAGTATAAAATTATTATTAAATTGTTAATATTAAGTTTATAAAATTTATAAAATTAATTGTATATTTATTTATGTTTATGAAGTATTATATATATATATATATATATATACGAGACACAATATACTAATGTACTAAATTTTGTCAATTTTAAATGTTTTGATATATCATAGTCTCATCTAGTAGTATTTATAATTCCGCAGGAGCCAACCGCAACATTGCCATCATATCGTATTATCATATTGTTTTCACGTTTGAGTTCTTTACAAGTACATGCAGTTACAACTCTAATTATTTTTGATTTTTCTAGTGGCATATTGGTCACTGCTTCTTTTATTACAGCAACAATAACGTCACCAATATGAGCATATCGTTGATTACCAACTCCAATTCTCGAGCTTCACTGTTATCCGCTACATTCAAAAGGGTTTGAGGTTGAATCATATCATCTTATTGAAATTCGTTATTTTAATGCAAAGGATGACGAAAAAAAAAATTATTTTATGTCCAAAAAAAGCTTTCGATTATTTTTTCATCCTCAATATTAATACATCGTTTAGTTCTACATCCCTATCATGATAAATTGAGTTTGTATAGGCATTTTGGACGCAGTTAGTGAAATAGTTGCACTGGCTACAATTTTTTGATACTCCACCCATTTCATAAAGTATTCGATCTGATTTAACAACGAATACCCAATATTCATAAAGAATTCAAGGGATCCCTTCCACGAACCCATATGTGCTTTTGCGGGTCTTACAATAAAAGGTTTGTCCGAAAATATATATACCCATATTTTTCCACCACGACGTGCATATCATGTCATTGCTCTTCGCCCTACTTCTATTTTTCTAGTTGTGATCCAAGCGGGTCCGTGTGCCTGATGAGCGTATCTGCGAAACAAATATGATCGTCTCGATAAGATATTCCCTTTACTCTGTGTTGTTTATGAAATCTGCTTCTTTTTGTGTTATAGTTGATGATTGTTTCTTAAGTCCATCTCTATTGCAGAATCGAGCATGAGAGTTTCCTCTCATCCAGCTCCTCGCGAATGAAAGGATTCAATAAATATGCATAAATAATAGAAATATAATAGTTGTAGATCTTGTATTATTTTTATGCTTAACATTTCAGTAATAATTTTATAATAATGTGATATATTTAAATAAAATATTATTTACAATTTTTAAATCAAAACATTAATTTTATATTAAATTTATTAAATTATTTATTATTATTTTATCAAAATTATATTTATTTATATGTATTTGCACAATGTGCGGGTTCTCGACTAATTTTAATATATAGCATAAATTGCACTTGCATCTCTTTTATTTAGGAGTATTTGTATTATTTAATTTTTTATTATTTAAAAATATTTAAAAATCTAAATATTCGGAACCTCCCTAAATCATTAAAAATAGTTTTTAATAGAAAAATACATTCAATGATTATATTTCAATATCGTAATCTCATATTATAAACTATTTTTTAATCCTAATTTTATTATCTTTCTCTTCCACGTACGCTTGAATCTTTTATAGATTTGTCTTGACGTTTAGCTTTTAAAAAAAGTAATTATATGGTAATTTTTGACATAAGATAAGCATATGACATGAATTTTTCAATATTAAGTACTTTATTTTATTTAGAAATTAATTTAAGAGTGTTGAATTTTCAAGAGAATTGTAGATATTTTAAAATAATGAGAAAATACTCGTATAATTAACTGTCTTTGTAATTTAACATATATAGAAAGTAGAAAATATACATATAATTTCATTTGATATATCTTTCATTTTGACGGAATTTAAACATACTATATGTTCCGCTACAATATGTTATAATGTTATATTTGATTGAACCATCACTCTTCCCATCAACTTAAATTATTAGTAAAAAAGAATAAGTTTACATTTTTATAAATTTTGGCGAATCCCATATACATGATACAAATAGAAACAGGTTTTCACAACTTCCAACACATATAAATTAATTACATGAATAAATATTCAGTATAAATTAATTTTTCAAGCCAGCTTCAGGTGTCGTCTCGGCTGGCTCCGATGTCTTTAGCGCTGGCTCCGGTGTCTTTGGCGCGGACTCGGACAATGCAGTCGGCTCGGTAGGGGAAGGCGCGCGCGTTGCCGTCGGGCCTTCCTCGGAGACAGTAGCGGACGCTGGAGTCTCCCCAGCCTTCTCAGCCTCCTCCTCTTTCGTGGCGTCCCCGTCGGCGACGGCGGCCGGCTCGGGCGGTTTGTCGGAGACCAAGGTTGATACCTTTTCGAGGATGAAGATGATCGGAAAGGCGACAAGGCCGGAGCCGTACTTGGATGCAGCCTCGCTCACCGGCTTCGAGCCAGGGAATTCTATACACAATGATAAGGCTTTAATCAATTTGTTGATAGACAATAATTTTGATTAAATGTATGAAAGGAAAAAATTAGGGAAAATTAATTTTATCACCTATCTTAGCTAATTCCTCCATGAACTTGACGACATGAACTGATTTCTTCTTGATTTCTGGCTCAGTAGGTTTCTTCACCAAAGCCTGATTAGAGATTGAAAACAGTTATTTTGATCAATAAATCCAACTCATTATAATAAAAACAAACAAAACACGACTCAGATTTAACTTTCTTTCTTTTTTTTCTCGGGATTTCGATTGAACAAGACTATTAGATCTGATTACTGTATCGACTACTTCTCTATTACATTAAGATGAAGAACCAAAATGAAAAGGAAAAGTCGTACCTTGATATCAGCAGTACAGTTCTCCAAGATCTCCACCAATTTGGGCTGGAGGTCAGTCTTGTTATCTTCAATCTCTTTGGCGATCTCCTCCTAATTCATTAATGCAAAACACACTTAAACAAAAAACAATAACAATTATTGTTTGTATTAGTATTACTACCTTTGATTCGTTGAACAATTTGCAAGCCTCTGCTGCGGCAGCCTTATGGCCATTTCTGTCGAACACCCTCTTGATCGTTGGGAGAAGCTTTGGCAGCTTCCAGGAGTAACTACTTGCCATCTTTAATTCTTCCTCCTCCTTCGATTAATCAAGCGATTAGTTCGATCTAACAAAAACGCACGAATAAAACATCAATAAGCATCATCTCAATTAACCTGAATAGAAAAGTAGATCAAAAGTTAATCAAGGAGATCGAGGAACAAGACATACTCTGATATCTCGATCTCCCTTTCCCTCTTCTTTTGCGGGTGCCCTGTATTTATATTACTTGATCAACAACGTAATATAGCATGTATAGCGCAACACCATGGATTTTTAGGTAATAATAATTGAGAAGGTATCGAAACAACCTCAAATGGTACAATTACGTCAGCGCCCTTCCCTTAATTTATTCATGTCCGATTTGGCATGGCTGTGCGTGGGTGTTATAGGACGCCTATTATCGTCTCCTCGAGCTCTGGATGTTGATGTATCGCACGATAGGAATGGTGCGTACTTGTAAATTATGCGTGGATGGAGAGGTGTCAAAGGGGTGACGTGACAGCTAGCTTTGCTTATTTCAAGGGGATCGACACAAAATGAGCGGGAAAAAAAACTCAAGCGACTCGTGAACCGGTATATTTTAAAAGATTGCAATGTATTTTTATCTATTTTTAAGAAGAATTTTTTTTTTTAATTTTAAATATGAGTAAAAATATTGATATTTTTTAATTATTTTTGTTAAAAAATTTATCAGAAAAATAAATTTAAAAATATTTTTGCTCATTTCTAATAGTTCGAATATATATTTTAATTATTTTAATTTATTTAAAGATAAAGATCAATCATTTTTAATTTTAAAAAAATTGTGTACGAAAAAATAATGAGTGAGCGAAAAAAAAGATGATATTATCGTTTTCTGAGGGGAGCTTCCCCAAACCTAAGAAACCACATGATCGGAAGTTGACGAAGGCAAAGCAGCAAGCGAAAGTGGGAGAATACTCGAAGCAGCATAAGCTTTCAGATCTAGCTTCAGATCAAGCGGCTAGTGGAGACTGCAAGGGATTAAAAATTGGAAATCAACCTACCTAGAGAAAGACGAAAGGTCCAAACTCTTGGGCTGGATTATTCAGACGAGTGGAAATGGAAGATGACCGGAGGTACTCAGAGGAGCTGAAAGAGAAGATAAAGATGATACAGAAGAATGCGAAAGGAAAAGTTCGAATTGATGATGCTGAGATTGAGAGGGCCAGAGAAGATTGCAAAATGGTTCTTCATGGGAAATTTTTCGAAAGATCTCCGACACCTGAAGTGGTAAGGAACATTCTGCCTAAAATATGAAAATTGAAGTTTAATTGCAAAAATAGTTGACCTTGCTTCTGGTTACTTTGCTTTTAAATTTGAGAATGATATTGATTACTGGGATGTAGTATCTGAGGGACCTTGGTTCTTGAGAGGACAGGCCCTGTCGATTTTCCAATGGAAAGAAAACTTTCAACCTATGAAGGAGTCTATATCTATGGTACCAGTGTGGATTCAGATGTCAGGATTACCTCTAGAATTTTTAAATCAGAGTATAATACTGCAATTAGCAGCTGCTATAGGCAAACCTGTCAAAATTGACGAACACACTTTATCAGGGAATAGAGGAAAGTATGCAAGCGTATGTGTATTGCTTGATTTGAAAAAATCCATAGAGCAAGGATTTTGGATAGAAGCAAAAGGAATCAAGTTCTTTCAATACGTGACCAATGAAAATATGCCAATTATATGCTATGCTTGTGGAAAGTTTGGCCACGTAGAAGAGGTTTGTTTGCTGAAAGGAAAAAAAATGGAAGACAATAAGAAGGAACACAAAATAGCATAGGAAGAAAAAGAAAAGGATGGCTTATTATTGCCATGGATACAAGTTCACAACAGAAACATGAGAATGGTAAGGGAGAATGTGGAGAAAAGAAACACAATAAATAATACCTTTAGGGTTCTGAACAACCCAACTTATAAGGACAAGCATAAGGAAGCAGATGCAATTGATAGCAATAGAAAAGAAAAAGATGTGGTGAATGAAAGAGGGGTTGCAGCTTCAGAATATACGGCAGGCAAAAATAGAAAGGAGGGAGGTCAACATTTGATTGACAATGGATGGAAGTTTGACAAAAAGGAAAAATCAACAACAGTAGCTGTGTGGAAGGAAAAAATATGCAAAGAGAAGAATGCAAGTAGTAGTATGGATATAGAGCTTTTCAAGGGAGAGCTTGATATAAGCAATATCAGTTTTAATTCAAATAAAGAAGAACAGTTGGAAAAGAAAGAAGTGAAAGGGAAGAGCAAGGAGAAGAAACTAAATGAAATTTCACTAAAATTATCTGATTCCTTTTCAAAAATCTTGGAAAAAAAATTTGCAGAGGAAGATTTTTTAGAAGTTGGGTTTGATCTAGAAAGGTCAAGATATAAGAATAAAGATGGTACAAAAGCAAGAAGAGGAGCAGGACTATCTAAAAATCTAGTGAATGTGCCAATAATGTTAAGGAATGCAAAGCTGAAAAAGAGGAAATTTATGATTGAAACTAGTGCCATAAAAGATGAAGGTGACCCGGGAAGTCAAGTCAGTATAAGTTCAGAGAGTAATTTTTAAAATGTAAGTGCTATCTTGGAACATAAGGGGAGCTTGGAAAGAGGAAGCAAATGAGTATCTGTGGTATCTAATCAGAGAGAATAAAATAGATAATTGTGTTGCAGGAAACACACTTAGAAGAAAATGAAATAAAAATGTATATGCTAAATAAATGGAGAAATTGGGATGCAGAAGTTGTTTATAGTACTGGGAGGGCTGGTGGTATAATACTACTCTGGAAAAAGAATTTGTTCAAAGTTAATATTGTGTATAAAGATGAGCAGACTATTAATGCAGTAATTCAGATGAACAGTGGAAAAATCTTTTTCTTCACAGGTGTTTATGAAAATACTGATAAAAAGAAAAGAGGCAAGTTGTGGAAAATATTAGGTGATATGGAAGTCCCCAATATGCCATGGTTGATTGTAGGAGACTTAAACTGTGTCAACAATGCTTGTGAAAAGAGAGGTGAAAAATCTTTCATGGTTAAAAAATTAGTAACTGAATATAGAAAATTTTTAACAAAAATTGGGTTGATGGAAGCTAGCTTCTATGGACCACAATTTACCTGGTCTAACAATAGGAAGGAACAATACAGAATCTATGCAAGATTAGATAAGGCATTGCTGAACATAAAGTGGGCTGATTGGGACTATAGTGTGAGGGTTGATCACTTATAGAAAGTAGGATCAGATCATAGACCCATCTTGGTGACTAGTGAACATAACAGCAAGAAGGGGAGAAATAAGAGGCAATTTGTGTTTAAAAAATTCTGGATGAAATATCATGAATTGAATCAGGTAATCAAGAGTCATTGGGAAAAAGAAGAAATGGCAGGGCGGGAAATTGTGGAGAAGCTTGAGATGCTGAAGAAAAAATTGGAGATTTGGAATAAGAAAAAAGTAGGCTGTTTAGAGAGAAATTTAAAAGAAACAATGACAGAGCTGAGAAGAGTTGAGATTAAGGAGGAAAAGGAAGGCTTATTGGATGAGGAAACTATGCTCTTGAGATGTTTATCTAACAAGGTAGCTGCTTTAAGAAGACAAATCCATATAAAGTGGTGAACTAAATCAAGAAAAAAATGGCTAGAATGTGGAGAAAAAAATACAAAATATTATAACAGCATTGTCAAGTTAAGAAGGCAGAAAAGTCTGATTGAAGAGTTGGAAATTAATAGTACTGTAGTTAAAAATGAAAAAATCATGGCTGAAGAGATGACAAAATGGTATGAGAATCTCTGGAAGTGGGAGGAAAATGAGAATATGGACTTCAGGCTCTTATCTGAACTACACTGGGAAACACTGTCAAGGGAGGAAAGTAATAAACTGTGCAGAAGATTCACTATCAATGAAATATGGAAAGCTATGAATTCTCTGGGGAGGGGCAAAAGCCCTGGATTGGATGGATATACACTTGAATTCTATTTGTCAAGTTGGGAAATTGTGAAGGGTGACATACTGAATGAGTTCTCAAAGTTTTTTCATAATACAAGCATGCTAGATAGTTGGAAGGAGACACTGTTAGTCATGATACCAAAAAAAGAAAGGCCAAGAAAAATAATTGACTTCAGGCCTATTGCACTATGTAATGTGTTATACAAAATTTTGGCAAAAACATTAGTCAATCAGATCAGACCTTATCTGAGTAAATTGATCAGCAAAGAGCAGTCAGCTTCCATTCTAGGAAAGTAAATTCAAGATAATATCGTGATAGTTAATGAAGTGGTAAACTCATTATACAAATCAAAGGTTAGAAAACCATATTTCATAATAAAGTTAGACCTAAAAAAGGCGTATGATAGGACCAAATGGAACCTAGTGTACACA
The DNA here is from genome assembly GCA_034359265.1 of Canna indica. Classification (NCBI taxonomy): domain Eukaryota; kingdom Viridiplantae; phylum Streptophyta; class Magnoliopsida; order Zingiberales; family Cannaceae; genus Canna; species Canna indica. The sequence goes on from CP136892.1 coordinate 24,342,174, forward strand.
GTCATGAAATATATGGGTTTTCGAGCAGAATGGATGTTATATTCTGTAAAAAAAAAAAAAAAAAAAAAAAAAAAAGGGTTTGATTATAAATTTAAGGAGTGTAGAGGGTTATTTGCAAAATAACCACCCCACCGCCTTACCGTTCTCCTGTGATTAGGGTCAATCGCGTGAGAAAAAGGGGAGATTAGCGGTGAAGTCGGCGCCGGAGAAGGAGGGAGTCGGAGATCCGGTTGCCGTAGGTGTCGTCGTCGGAGCCAGAATTTGAGGTAGGACTCTTACCTTTCTCCTTTCGTTCCGTCATTTACCCTTGTTGTTCATCGGCGGCGATGATGGGAATCGGAGGGAGAGGGAGGCCGACGGAGTCGGCCGGCGAGCGGCGGCGCTCGCGGCAGCCCAGCTGCTGCCCGCGACGCCAGGCCGCACGACCTTGGCGGCCGCTAGTAGCGGCAGCAGACTGCTGCCCGCAGCGTGGCAGCAGCCGCTGCACGCTGCCGCTGTGGCTGCCGGCGGCCCACAGCGCCGGAGGTCGCGGAGTGGACCGGCGAGTGATCGCCGGCGGCCAGGAGGGCCGCCCAGCGTGGGTCGAGCGGAGCAGAAGGTGTCGGGCGGGCGCGGGTGGGGTGTCGGGCGAAGAGAACTGTATAGTAGCAAGCGGAGAGAACTGTATTGTATGAAATTGATAAATTTGTAGATTATATAGGGTATTTTTCTAGTTGATCGTAGAGTCGTTGGATCGAGTCGGGGTGAATACCAAAGTTGCATGTTTTCGCGTGCTGAACGCGATGATGGTGTCGGATTTCTGATCGGAGGCTGTTTGGTAGGTCTTTTCTATATTTTAGTGTTGGTTGATGATTAATATTTATTAACTTAAATTGATAAATAATTAAATAATATAAAATATTATATTACTTTAAAAGGGGTTGATTTAGGGGTAATTGGTTGGTGTGAGCTTGAGTTGTTTCCCGTTGTAGTCGATGAATTACTATTGGGTGAAATGTCGGATTTATCTTCTTGCCTCGATCTGCTTGATATTGCTTCCAATTCTGTTGAACTCGTATTGCATATTATTGTTGGACATGTCATGTAGATAATTGCATGTGTTATTGTTGATCATGGTGATATACAGTATTGATGTTGATATTTGATCATGATATGTCATGATATTATGTTGTTACCTGTGGTGTTATTCTTTTGATCATATCATCATCATTTGGTGTTGTTATATTGTTGATATTGGTGATCATGTCATTTATTATCCATTGATCATGGTGATACACTTTGTTGCATGGTTGGAGTTGAGTTGTCGACCTGGAGGCTACGGCCTCGGAGAGGACTTCGGTCCCGGACCATTTTAGTGCGGTACCCTCCAGACATGGGAGAGGGTATGGATATTGACTAGTCACTTTGGGCACCTTCGGGTGTAGGGATGTCGGATACGCCGTCCATTGGGCTACCTGCTTGGTAGGGGTAGTCGCGCGGACGTCGGATCCGCCGTCCATCGGGCTACTTGCTTGGTGGGGGTAGTCACATCATTGTTGGAGCGGACGATTGATGCCACTCTGCATGTGGTAGAGTGCGGGATTTTTACCCAACGGTCCATACGCTCGATGATTTGGTTGACGTTGATTAGGAGTAGGTGTGGAGCATTTGTTGTACATCTATCGCCTTTGATTGCATCTTAGGCCATATTGTTGTTTATTGTTGAGTTGACATCTTATTCATGTTGTTGATCATATTGTGATTCTCCTACTCAGCATTTTCGCTGATTCCTGTTGTTATTGCTTCAGACTTGCAGGGGAGAGTTGTCGATCGATAGACCGAGGTGTAGATAGTCGGTAGATAGCAGGTATCTGGAGCTCTGATATGGCGATAATTTTTTGTATCTTGTCTTGCTTTGTCGCCTTTCGATATTGATGATGTTGGAGTTTCGTAAATATGTAATATTAAATACTTTGTTTAATATTGTACTTAACTGAATTATCTTTTGTCGTATATATATGTTATCCGGCTTTTTGATGTAATTATCTGGTTTATAATATGTTTTATTATGGATTCCGATGTGTATCGGATGGTTTTCTTCCGCTGTGTGGGTTTCGAGTCGCCCACTGTCGCGCGTCGGAACGGGCCCGCCTCGGGGCGTGGGGGTGGACCCGAACCGGGGCGTGACAGTATTTATTGGTATCAGAGCATAGGAGTTAAGGTTATGTTAGGGTTAAGAATTCAAGTGTCTTACCTTAATGTTAATATTCTATGGTGTAGGAGTTAAGATTGTGAGTTTTACCAAAAATTTTTGTTCTATTTGTAGAAAGATGGCATCGAGGGGCAGTGTTGGGCGTGCGAGGGGTCTTGGAGACCCGGGTGCAGATCAGGATCGGGTGGCGATTCCTCGGCGAGCACGCACCACTCAGGTTGCGGCTTCGACTGTCAGGGGTCGAGGTGGACGAGCTAGTCGGGGTGCTCGTCAGACTGGTCGCACTGCTGGAGGCAGGGGGCGCGGTCGGGGCGCTCCGGTGCGTGTTCCTATAGAGGAGGTGCATGATTTCACTCCTGGGGCTGGAGTGGGAGCAGAGGAGGTAGTTTCGGAGGCAGTACCGGTAGTTCCTCAGGCTGTTGGAGAGGGCTCGGCAGTGCATGTTCCTATGGCACCCCAGCCTCAGTATGTGATGCTTGTGCCGGGACCTCATGGAGCTCTTGCTGGAGCAGAATCATGGGAGTCTCGCATGCTGAGATTCCATCAGCTTGGCAAGGAGCGTTTTGGTAGCTTTGGGGGTAGTACTGATCCGATGATAGCTAGGAGATGGTTGGCAGGGGTGGAGGATACCTTCAAGGCACTTAGGTGCAAGGAGGAAGAGAAGGTGGAGCTGGCCACCTTTTATTTGATTGATGGAGCCAAAGAGTGGTGGAGAGTACAGGTTGCTGCCAGAGATGGAGCTGATGTTTCCTGGGCAGAATTCGGAGCTGTATTCTTTCAGAAATACTTCCCAGTGATATTTCGCCAGCAGAAGAAGCAGGAGTTTCTCGAGCTACGTCAGGGGAGTCGTACTGTAGCAGAGTACGAGGCAGAATTCGACCGTCTGTCAGAATTTTGTCCGCAAATGGTGGCTACCGAGGAGGACAAAGCAGAGCACTTCTTCAGAGGACTGAATTTGCTATTCAGGACCGGATGTCCGGTCATGATGACCTAGGGGACTACAGTCGGGTGGTGGCTCGAGCACTTCTAGTCGAGCGTATTCACTCGATGATCACACAGCAGAAGCAGAAAGATCGTCATGGCCGACCGCCACTTCCACTGGCTGCAGGAGGTCAGGATAGGGGCCAAGGAAGCCATAGAGCTCAGGCCCAGCCATCTCAGAGTGGGTCCGCCAGTAGTTACTTCAGGCAGCAGAAGAAAGCAAGGACATATTCCTCGCATGCGCAAGGACCGTCTCAGCCTTCACAGGCAGTTCCAGATCATATATCAGGAGTCAGACCTGCAGATCAGATAGAAATCAAGGCTGACCACTGTTTCAGATGTGGAGATAGCAGTCACTTTATCAGAGATTGTCCTAGAAGTGGCAATGTATGCTATCACTGCAAGCAGCCTGGTCACATCAGCAGGAGTTGCCCAGCTAGGGGGATACCGGGGACGTCACTACAACAGTCGAGAGGATATAGCCAGGGGCAGAGACAGACCAGTCAGCAGAGGCAGACTAGTCAGACTCATGCCCGAGCTTTTGCATTGACGCAGGAGGAGGCTCATCAGGCGTCAGGATCAGTGGTCCGAGGTATTATTTTAGTTTTTGATTTACCTGCTCATGCATTGATAGATACTGGTAGCACTAATTCTTTTATATCTCCGGTTATGATTGCTAAATTGGGGAGAGAGCCTACACCCAAGACGAGTGGTTTATCTGTACTCACAGCGTCAGGTGATGTGATGCAGTCGAGCCACGAGTTGAAGGGGTGCAGACTTAGGTTGGGAGATGCTGAGATTTTGGTAGATCTTCTTGTGCTAGATTTCTTTGACTTCGACGTTATTTTGGGTATGGATTGGCTTGCTGCCAACCATGCTAGAGTCGATTGTCATGAGAAAGTGGTTGTGTTTTTTCCCCCAGATCAGCCTTCCTTCGAGTTTGTTGGATCGAGGGAGCTAGTGGCACCGATTATCTCAGCATTGCAGGCTAGACAATTGATGAGCCGTGGGTGCAATGGTTTTCTGGTGTCCTTAGTCGGCACGGCTGCTGAAGAGCAGGTCCGGATCGAATATGTGCCAGTGGTTAGAGAGTTTCCTGATGTATTTCCAGATGAGCTGCCAGGCCTGCCACCGGATCGGCAAGTTGAGTTTTGCATTGAGTTGCAGCCTGGCACAGCTCCTATTTCGAAGGCACCCTACCGCATGGCACCTAAGGAACTGGAGGAGCTAAAGGGGCAGTTGCAGGACCTTCTGGATAAGGGATTTGTCCGTCCTAGTGTGTCACCTTGGGGAGCTCCAGTTCTGTTTGTGAAAAAGAAGGATGGATCTTTGAGGCTCTGCATCGACTACAGACAGTTGAATGCAGTGACTATTAAGAACAAGTACCCGTTGCCTCGGATTGATGACTTGTTTGATCAGTTGCAGGATACTTGGGTGTATTCAAAGATTGACTTGAGATCTGGGTATCACCAGTTGAGGGTAAGAGAGCAGGATGTGCAGAAGACTGCTTTTCGTACTCGTTACGGGCATTATGAGTTTTTGGTTATGCCATTTGGACTAACCAATGCACCTGCAGCATTCATGGATTTGATGAACCGAGTCTTTTTGGAGTATTTAGATCGGTTCGTGATCGTTTTTATTGATGATATTCTGGTGTACTCCAAGTCAGAAGTCGAGCATGAAGAGCACTTAAGGATAGTGTTGGGTGTGTTGAGGAGGGAGCATCTATTTGCTAAATTCAGTAAGTGTTCATTTTGGCTCAGAGAGGTTGGCTTCTTGGGGCATGTGATTTCTGGTGCGGGTATATCAGTGGATCCGCATAAGATTGATGCAGTGATGAGCTGGCAGAGGCCAAGGACAGTCCATGAGATTCGCAGTTTCCTTGGGCTAGCAGGCTATTATCGTAGATTTATAGAGAGCTTTTCGAAGATTGCTGCACCTTTAACTTAGTTGACGAGGAAAGGTGTGAAGTTTATTTGGGATGGCAAGTGTGAGTCTAGCTTTCAAGAGCTGAAGAAGAGACTCACTTCTGCACCTGTATTGGTGATTCCTTCTGGGAATGATGGTTTTGTCCTGTACACTGATGCATTCATTCAAGGTCTTGGTGTTGTTTTGATGCAGAATGAGCGGGCGGTAGCTTATGCTTCTAGACAGCTTAAGGAGCATGAAAAGAACTATCCAGTGCATGATTTGGAGTTAGCTGCTATCATATTTGCACTTAAGATATGGCGACACTACCTCTATGGTGTTACCTTTGAGATATTTACAGATCATAAGAGTCTCAAGCATTTGTTCACTCAGAAAGATTTGAATATGAGGCAAAGGAGATGGATGGATGTTCTTAAGGATTATGACTGCTCTATTAATTATCATCCTGGTAAGGCAAATATTGTGGCAGATGCCTTAAGCAGGAAATTTGTGGGGATATGTCAGCATCTCAGAGTTGCAGAGTCAGAGCTGATCAGACAGTTGTCAGAGCTTAGCTTGGACTTGGTGGGTCAGACTCAGAGTGGATTTCTAGTGCAGCTAATTGCACAGTCGCCGATAGTTGAGCGGATTCAACAGTGTCAGATGGAGGATCATTACCTTCGGGTTATTGCACAAGAATTAGAGCAAGACACTCGATCGGACTTCTCGCAGGACAGTGATGGCACTTTGCGATTTCGTGGCAGGTTATGCGTTCCTGGGGATCACCCAGTGAAGGAGGAGTTGTTGGAGGAGGCTCACAGGTCTCGTTTTGCTATACACCCAGGCGGTACGAGGATGTATAAGGATCTGCGAAAGTCTTTCTGGTGGCGTGGGATGAAGAGAGATGTTGCTAATCATGTGGCGAGGTGTTTGGTCTGTCAGCAGATAAAGGTCGAGCATTATAGACCGGCAGGGAAGCTCCAGAACCTCCCTATTCCTGAGTGGAAATGGGATCATATCACTATGGACTTTGTGTCTGGGCTTCCGAGGACTCAGAAAGGGCATGATTCAATCTGGGTGATTGTGGATCGATTGACGAAGTCAGCTCACTTTTTGCCAGTTAAGAAGACTTATTCCTTGGACAGGTTAGCTCAGTTGTACTGTATGGAGATAGTGAGATTGCATGGTGTGCCTACTATTATCATTTCAGACAGAGACCCTCGTTTCACTTCGCGATTTTGGCAGAGTTTTCAGAGGACTTTGGGTACCGAACTTCGATTCAGTACAGCGTTCCATCCACAGACTGATGGACAGTCCGAGCGCACTATTCAGACATTGGAGGATCTTTTACGTGCTTGTGTTCTGGACTTTGGAGGCAGCTGGGAGAGTCATCTGCACTTGGTAGAGTTTGCTTATAATAATAGTTATCATTCAGCTATTCAGATGGCTCCATTTGAGGCTCTTTACGGTCGGAGGTGTAGGTCTCCTGTGCATTGGGATGAGGTGGGTGAACGACGTCTTTTGGGGCCGGAGATAGTCCAGCGAGACGTCGAGTTGGTCCAGAGGATCAGGCAGAGGTTGCTTACAGCTCAGAGCCGACAGAAAAGCTATGCAGACCGCCGAATGAGGGATTTGGAATTCTTAGTTGGGGATCATGTGTTCCTCAAAGTGTCTCCAACTAAGGGTGTAATGCGGTTTGGCAAGAAAGGCAAGCTTGCACTGCGATTCATTGGTCCTTTCGAGATCTTGGAGAGGATTGGACCTGTTGCTTATCGGCTAGCATTGCCGCCATCATTGGCAAGAGTGCATAACGTCTTCCATGTTTCCATGTTGAGGAAGTACGTGCCAGATCCTTCCCATATACTGCAGGAGCTAGTGTTGCATATCAGAGAGGATATCAGTTATGAAGAGTTGCCAGTGAAGATCCTTGACAGGAAGGAGCATCAACTTCGCAACAGGGTGGTCTCATTGGTCAAAGTTGGTTGGCAGCACCATCCAGATGCAGAGGCTACTTGGGAGCGTGAGGAGGATATCAGAGATCGTTTTCCTCACTTATTCGACCCTGCAGGTAAATAAATTTGGAGGACCAAATTTCTTAAGGAGGGGAGGATGTTATATTCTGTAAAATAAAAGGGGGGGGTTTAATTATAAATTTAAGGAGTGTAGGGGGTTATTTGCAAAATAACCACCCCACCGCCTTATAGCCGTTCTCCTGTGATTAGGGTCAATCGCGTGAGAAAAAGGGGGGAGTTAGCGGTGAAGTCGGCGCCGGAGAAGGAGGGAGTCGGAGATCGGGTTGCCGTCGGGTGTCGTCGTCGGAGCCAGAATTTGAGGTAGGACTCTTACCTTTCTCCTTTCGTTCCGTCATTTACCCTTGTTGTTCATCGGCGGCGATGATGGGAATCGGAGGGAGAGGGAGGCCGACGGAGTCGGCCGGCGAGCAGCGGCGCTCGCGGCAGCCCAGCTGCTGCCCGCGACGCCAGGCCGCACGACCTTGGCGGCCGCTAGCAGTGGCAGCGTGGCAGCAGCCGCTGCACGCTGCCGCTGTGGCTGCCGGCGGCCCACAACGCCGGAGGTCGCGGAGTGGACCGGCGAGTGATCGCCGGCGGCCAGGAGGGCCGCCCGGCGTGGGTCGAGCGGAGCAGAAGGTGTCGGGCGGGCGCGGGTGGGGTGTCAGGCGCAGTAGCAAGCGAAGAGAACTGTATTGTATGAAATTGATAAATTTGTAGATTATATGGGGTATTTTTCTAGTTGATCGTAGAGTCGTTGGATCGAGTCGGGGTGAATACCAAAGTTGCATGTTTTCGCGTGCTGAACGCGATGGTGGTGTCGGATTTCTGATCGGAGGCTGTTTGGTAGGTCTTTTCTATATTTTAATGTTGGTTGATGATTAATATTTATTAACTTAAATTGATAAATAATTAAATAATATAAAATATTATATTACTTTAAAAGGGGTTGATTTAGGGGTAATTGGTTGGTGTGAGCTTGAGTTGTTTCCCGTTGTAGCCGATGAATTACTGTTGGGTGAAATGTCGGATTTATCTTCTTGCCTCGATCTGCTTGATATTGCTTCCAATTCTGTTGAACTCGTATTGCATATTATTGTTGGACATGTCATGTAGATAATTGCATGTGTTATTGTTGATCATGGTGATATACAGTATTGATGTTGATATTTGATCATGATATGTCATGCATGATATTATGTTGTTACCTGTGGTGTTATTCTTTTGATCATATCATCATCATTTGGTGTTGTTATATTGTTGATATTGGTGATCATGTCATTTATTATCCATTGATCATGGTGATACACTTTGTTGCATGGTTGGAGTTGAGTTGTCGACCTGGAGGCTACGGCCTCGAAGAGGACTTCGGTCTCGGATCATTTTAGTGTGGTACCCTCCAGACATGGGAGAGGGTATGGATATTGACTAGTCACTTTGGGCACCTCCGGGTGTAGGGATGTCGGATACGCCGTCCATTGGGCTACCTGCTTGGTAGGGGTAGTCGCGCGGACGTCGGATCCGCCGTCCATCAGGCTACCTGCTTGGTGGGGGTAGTCACATCATTGTTGGAGCGGACGATTGATGCCACTCTGCATGTGGTAGAGTGCGGGATTTTTACCCAACGGTCCATACGCTCGATGATTTGGTTGACGTTGATTAGGAGTAGGTGTGGAGCATTTGTTGTACATCTATCGCCTTTGATTGCATCTTAGGCCATATTGTTGTTTATTGTTGAGTTGACATCTTATTCATGTTGTTGATCATATTGTGATTCTCCTACTCAGTATTTTCGCTGATTCCTGTTGTTATTGCTTCAGACTTGCAGGGGAGAGTTGTCGATCGATAGACCGAGGTGTAGATAGTCGGTAGATAGCAGGTATCTGGAGCTCTGATATGGCGACAATTTTTTGTATCTTGTCTTGCTTTGTCGCCTTTCGATATTGATGATGTTGGAGTTTCGTAAATATGTAATATTAAATACTCTGTTTAATATTGTACTTAACTGAATTATCTTTTGTCGTATATATATGTTATCCGGCTTTTTGATGTAATTATCTGGTTTATAATATGTTTTATTATGGATTCCGATGTGTATCGGATGGTTTTCCTTCCGCTGTGTGGGTTTCGAGTCGCCCACTGTCGCGCGTCGGAACGGGCCCGCCTCGGGGCGTGGGGGTGGACCCGAACCGGGGCGTGACAATGGTAAGATGGATAAAAGCCTGCTTAGAAGGAGTGAAATACTTTTGCAAAATGAATGGAGAAAAATCAGAGAGTTTCAATGGGTTTAAAGGCATTAGGCAGGGTGATTCATTATCACCCTACCTATTTATCATGATGAAGGAAGTATTGTCAAAACTCTTGAAGAAGGCAGTACAAGAAAACAAGATTGATCCATTCAGAGTGGGTGATTTCAGAGTTAATCACCTTTGTTTTGCTGATGATATAGTGATCATTGCTAAAGGAAATAAAAAATCAGTTGATGGAGTTAAAAAGGTTCTGAACTTGTATTGTAAAATTTCAGGTCAAAGGATTAATTTTGAGAAATCAGAACTATTTTTTCCTAAAAGCTGTAACGCAGGGGTTAAACATGAAGTTTGTCAAGCTTTTGGTATGAGAGAAGGATTATTCCCAATGAAATATTTAGGAGCATTTGTTTCACCAAGAAGACTAAAGATAGAGTATGAACTGAAACTTGGAGAGAAGGTTGAGAAAAGGGTGGAGCCATGGGCAAAGAACTTAGTTTCACAAGCTGGTAGGAAGGTGTTAATTAGTTCAGCATTAAATTCCATTCCTACATATTCTCTCATGACCTCCTAGACAAGTGAAGAATCTGTGAAAAAGTTGACAAAGATTACTAGGAATTTTTTTTTGAAATTCTAGTAATAATGGCAAGTCTGCCAAAATGGTGAGTTGGAAAAGGATAACTGCTAATAAATGTATGGGAGGGTTAGGAATCAGAGATTTATCATTTATGAAAAAAACATTAATGACAAAAAGGATATTGCCACTCCTCAATGAAGAAGAACACACATGAACTTCATTGGTTACTGAAAAATATGAAAAATTTAATCCTTGGAATATGGAAGGTATTAGAGGATATTCATGGGCAATGAAGTCAATGAGAAACACTATAGAAATACTCAAGGAAGGGTTGAGGAAAAGTGTTGAAAATGGCAAGGATACTGAATTATGGAAGGAACCATGGATAGATACCTTACCTCTCAGCATTTGGCCAACATATATTAATATGACAGAATTGGAAAGATACTCGAAAGTAGAGGAACTGATAACTGACAAGAGTTGGAATCATGGAACGGTGGATAGTTGTTTTGGTGAACATCTGAGACAAAAAATCTATTTGATTCATATTGATGAGCAAGATGGTAAGGACAGGTGGATTTGGAATTATAATTGGAGAGGAGAGTTATCAGTTAAAAATGTGTATTGTTATCTGAAAAGAAGAGAAAACTTGGATGAATATCCAAAAGTGAAGTGAAAAGAAATTTGGAAAATGAAGACATCAGAAAGGGTGAAGATGTTCATTTGGAAGGTCTTATGAGGCAGATTGCTTACTTCAGGCTCGTTTGCAGGGTTATCAGGGGTCGAAACTGAGAAGTGTTATGTATGCAATGAAGGAGAAAATGAAATGTATCATATCTTGTTTGACTGTAAATATGCAAAAGAATACTGGGCAATGGCTGAGAATATCTTGGGCACAGATTTCAAATACAAAGATAATTGGAAGGAAGGAAAATGGCTAGAGGAGGCTGAAGCTTTTGAACCAAATTCAGCAGTAAGACTAAAAGCTTTTTTGGCAATCTCTATGTGGTGCATCTAGAAAAATAAAAACAAAAGCAAATTTGATAAGGAAAGATGGGAAGCCAGAAGTTTACTCAACAAAGCTCTTTTGAAAATGTGGGAATATAATGAGCTGGACTTGATGAGTTCAAGCAATGTAAAGGTGAAGGAGAATGAAGTTGAAAAAGCTGATAAATGGGAGTTTGTGCTACAATGTGATGCAGCTTGGAAGGAAAGCATAATATGTGGTCGTGGAATGATTTTAAAAAATAGTAAGGGAGTGACTCTGTTTGCTGAGGCAAGAAGTGGTTTAGCTGAAAATCCATTAATGACTGAAGCAATAGCAATGTGGTATGACTTTTAGATAATGTGAGGAAGAAAAACATTAAGAATGTTTTGGTGAAGACATATTGTGTAAGATTGGTGAAAATATTAAAAGATGAGTTTGAGTCTCTTTGGAACATATTTGTTCTGATAAGGAACATAAAGAAATCAGCTAAGGAGATAGGAGTGGTGGAATGACAATATTTCAAAAGAGAATTGAACTCAGAAGCACATGAACCGACAAGAATTGCTTTGAGAGATGAATTGGGAGAGAATGATAGAAAAAAGGAGAATGAACCTAATGGCAATGGAATAAAGACCATGCTTAAAGGAAATCAGTATGAAGAAGCGCTTCAGTCTAAAATCCAAGCTGAGATAAATAGTAATGATGTTACCAATTTTGATTTTGTGCGTGTAAGTAAGAGCTTAATGTGTAAAGAGAAATATTATGTAGCCAGATCTTTGGCACGTAAAGAGCTAACTTTAATAGATAATAATATAGAATCAAACAAAAAATATACATCTACTTATAAGACCAACGAGGAAAGTACGATTATGGTCCAATGCTCTCTTTACCTGAAAAATGAGTAGGTGGGTGACCCTGTTGTTGGTCTTTTTTTTTCTTTTTTTAATAAAATAAAAATCAATCAAAAAAAATTCAAAATCATTTTCAATATTCATTTTTAATAATTTGAGCAAAAATCAGCCATAACCTTATTGTAAAAGATTACAAAGTACAAACCGATTGTAAATTAATCTGAAGAATAATCATTCTAAAGTCCTACATTTTGTTGTGCTATTCTCATGACATTAGAAATGAATCTGGGCAGAATTTTTTTTATTGTAAATTTAATATTTGTGTTCAGGTTTAATCAAACTTTAATAGAAAAATATCCACAAATCAAGGCATGTTCTGATACGATTTACAGTATCTCTTTTTCGAGAGAACGATACGAAACTGCTAGCATGTTCTGATATATATCAAAATATCTCCGAAATGGACAGACACCAATTCGTGTCGGTCTCAATAACGTATCCGTTCCCATCACAAACTAAAACCGGAAAACCATATATGATATATCAACGACAAAAACGAAAACGTTACGTAGAGGAACAAGGAAGAATAATTAGGGTGGGGGAAAACATCAAGCGATTTATCTTCTTTTTCACCGGCGATTTCTTCTTACAAATTATCCTCACTTGTTATTCGAACCGATCCAGATCTGGCCGCGATCAGCACCGGAACCCTAGAACGGACCCGTCTGCGGGGGATACCCCGACGCGGCAGTCGGCGGAGGTCTCGACGTGGTGGGTGAAGAACCGCAGCACGCGGACGCGGCCCTTCACCCGCATCCGCGACTCCACCTCGACGGCGCCCGGCGGGGCGGCAGGCGCGAGAGGGAAGGCGTCGATGGAGAAGGAGGCGGACATGTACTGGGTGTGGCCGCCGGCGATCTGGCCGGCGGGGATGAACATGAAACCGACCTGGCTGCCGGCATAGACGAGCTGGAGCGTGCTGTCGTAGTGGGAGAAGGCGGCGCGGTTGGGGTTGCGGACGGAGGCGTGCTGGTCGAAGTTGAAGCGGAGGGTGCCGTTGGAGGCGGCGAAGCCGGGGAGCTGGAAGGCGGAGACCTGGATCTCGGGGTCGCGGGGGCGGAAGAGGACGAAGAGGGCGACGGCGGCGGCGGCGAAGACAAGGAGGAGGAAGGCGGTGGCGAGGAGGCAGGAGGCGAGGTTGGTCCGGCCGCCGTGGTGGGATTCGGCCATTAGGGCGTGGAGAATTCAAGGTCGGTTGGGGGTTTACTTGGCTTCGCCTTTTCCCTTTGAATTTTCTAACTCATCTCCTTGTTGTTTTACCACTACAACTACTACGGAGAGAGTATTATTGACTTCCAAGTTAAAACTCACTTCACTTGTCGCCGTTCTCTTCTTCTGTAGGAAAATAAGAAAAAGAATTAAATAGTTAATTAATAAAGTAAATAGATTTGTTTTGGAGAAGGGAACGGAAAGTTGCGAGGTTGGTGTGGATGATGGAACTGGGATTCTTTTGGTCACGTGCTCCGCTTTTGCTTCTTTTTTGAAATCATTTTCTTTTGGTAGAAGATAAAACTAGGCGTTTTGTCTTCATTGATTATTACTATTTTTTCAAGACAAAAGTCCAGGCCTTACTTAGCCAGAATTAAGGGGATCAGAATCTATTATATTATTTAAAAAATAAATTAGATCAATTTGACCATAATTGTCAAAGGATACAATTTGAGCTAAGATCAAGAGGGAGAACTCCAGTATATTGCAATTTGAGCAACAATTAATCTCTCAATGATTTAGTTTTCTTAGCTACCAAATGGGCAGCAAGATTACAATTTCTACTAGAATAAAAGAAAACAGCAGATGAAATACATTTAGGTGGTATTTGATTGCTCGCAAGTGTAAGTGTTGTAACTATTTAGATAAAAGATTTGTTTGGTTGGTTACAAATTTTTTTTACAACATTTAATAGTTACAATTTGTGTTTCTAATATCATTTTGTAAGCTGCAAATGAAATTGCAGTCCAAAAAATCCTCAATCCAAGATTATGGACAATAAATGTAATAATTTTAGTTTTAGAAAATAATTAATTTGGGCGACTTAGAGTCATCAGATGGAGGAGACATGATAAATATCAAAGTTGTAGGTTTTCACGCGATGATAGTGTCAGATTTTAGATGTGATGGCGTTTGGTAGATTTTTTTTATCTTTTTTGTATTATGCGATAGTTAAAACTTATTTAACTTATTTTAATAAATGATTAAATAATATAAAACATATTTGACTAAACTAAATGATGATTTAGAGTATAAAGTAATATTATTCTAGGTCAAATTGATTTTATTGTAGCCAATTAATTATTTTTGGGATAAAATTATATATTTATCCTTTTACCTTTATTTGATTAATATCTTCGTGCCTCCAATGGGTCGTGCTTGACTCGGCTCATTACCGAGCCCGATCAAACCTATTGCTAGTCAAGACGTGCCTGGCATGACCCGGATTCCCAGATGGGCGGCCCAGCTTGACACGAGGTCGTCGCTTCGAGTTCAGGCCGAGCTCGGGCCAACCCAGTGCCAGGCCTAGCATGGTGCAATAGTGTTAGGCTTAGCCTACCGCTAGCTAGGCTTAGCGTGCTAGCTAGGCCTGGGCTCAGTCCAACCGGGGGGCACCGACGATTTGTGCCAGGTTGGCCTACTGGTTATCAGGCTATAAAGTCGGGTCGGACCTACATCCCTTGGCCTGGCATGATAATGGGTGGCCCGAGCATGATTTTATAGTATCGAGCTATCATACCGGACTAAAATTACTAGACCTAGATATGAAGATGCAAGTTGTAAGTGCAATTGCAACTTCCATTTGCGGTCAATTAAATGCTTGCAAATAGAAGTTGCAACTCTACCTGCGGGCAACCAAACAATAGGCTGCAAATTCTATTCGTGAGCATTTGTCTTTGCGTGCAATTATTTTTTGCAGCATTTGTACTTGCGAGCAACCAAATGCTCTCAAAACTAATACATGAGAAGAAGAGTCAAGCACATCAGTTAATAATTTTGCATCACTTGGGAATATTCATGCACAACTGAGTGTTATAAAGCTGTTTGATAGCAATAACTTTCACAAATACTACAGAATTATAGTAAGATTCAATCTGCATGCAAGCGAAGTCATGGGAAGAATGGCGTCAAAAAATCATCTAGGGAATCCCTTTGGGGAGGATTGAACTACTGGTCCATTTGTTTTATCGGATGGATATAATATTAAACGAGAGACAAGATATTTTAAAATTTGGTATACATCGAATATAATAATAATTTTTATCTTTTGCTAAGCCTATTTTTCTTCCAATCCATGCTCTAAGCAAACAAATGATATAAATTCATTCATTATCACTACAACAAACTATTAAAATTTAGGTGCCAATCACGTATTAATTTTCTACAAATGTATCAGTCGAAATATTAAAATGGACGTCTGCACAGGCGACATAATGTAGTTGGTAAACATGCGAGCTGTATGTCATTTGACATATTGGCGCCCGTACGTGAGGCGGCAAAATGTTAGACATACCAGCGCCGATATATATAATTAAATAGTATTATATATATATATATAATAATTCTCTCAAACAATATTATATTTATATATGATAATATAAATAATATATGAATATACTAGCATTGGCCCCCGTATGTCAATATCGTCGCCAGTGTCGGTAAAACAAATCAATATATATTATATAATATATAATAATATATCATGTATATTAGGAACGAAGTAGTCCGGTTCAGCTCGGTGTCTCTCCTAGTTAGGTGCAACTTCGGCTGGAGGGGAGGCTGTAAAAGACACTCCGACGCTCAAGTTAGTGGGATTTTAAGGTGGAGGTAACATAATATGGAATTTCGGATACTTGAGGCGTGTTGTGTCTATATTTATTGTTGGTGTAGGTGATGACGCTGTCCGACAATCTCGCGGGGATATTGCTCAGAATGAGTCGAGCTGATCTGGAAGATGGCAAGCTTATAATGGCGTATCTCTTGTGATAAGGAAGGACGTGGATGTCTTTGTATACCCAGGTGGAGCCTCGGGGCAGAGCCATCTGGTCTGACTCGAGTCAGGTTTAGGAATATGTATGGGTGAAGCCTCCGGGCAGAGCCGTCTGGTTTGACTCGAGTCGGGTTGTGGGGTGCTGCTAGGTCTAATTTGATCGAGTCCAATAGTTGTAGTCTACAGCCCCCGAGCTCGGTCGGAATCTAGAGGACTACATGTTGAGCTCTTAAGTATAGTTAAATTTTCCATTTCTCTACAACTTTTGGAAATATATATCTACGATGTTGTATTCAGCTTATTGTAAAGGTTGAGTTCTATTGAGAGACCATTTAAGGCCGAGCTGAAACAGATGATCACGGGGGTCGAGCCACAACAGGTGGCAGTGGAGGCCGAGCTAGAGCGAGCGGCCGTGGAAGCCAAATTAGAGCGAGCGACCATGGAGGAGGAGAAGAAGGGGGAGCGGCGACATACCTAGACAACGGGAACTGGCGGCGAGCGAGCGACAATGAGCAGCAGATATCGGCGAGAACCGACGGCGAAGAACTACGACGGCACAGAGAAGAAGAAGAAGAAGAAGAAGAAGAAGAAGAAGAAGAAGAAGAAGGAGGAGGAGGAGGAGGAGGAGGAGGAGGAGAAGAAGAAGAATGAGGAGGAGGAGGAAGGGGAGGGCGCAGCTGCTGGGTGAAATAAAAAGACTTATCAGCGACAGTCGCCACAGTCGTCGCTGATAAGTTTTTAATTTGGCGTCGTGGAGGAGGAAGGGGAGGGCGCAACCGCTGGGTGAAATAAAAAGACTTATCAGCGGCAGTCGCCACAGCCGTCGTTGATAAGTTTTTAATTTGGCGTCGTGTCCGCGCCCTCTACCTATTAGTACCGACTTCAAGCGGTCATCGTTGAACCGTCGCTCAAGCTTGTGTAATTAGTGATGGTTGAAGCTGTTGTCTTGCAACCGTCACATATGTTGTATTATTAGCGACGACCCCTGCGGCTGTAGGTAAGCCGTAGCCGTTAGCGATAGTTACGCCGATCGTCATTGATATCTATTGTAATTAAACTATTTTTTAGTAGTGGTAGTAGCCAAATATGATAGAATTTCAAGCTATAGTACATTTAGAAACTTTGGAGATGAGAAAATGTGTCTTTTTTAATTGAGAAAAAACTATTTAAATGTTTTGATCCTTGAAGCAAAGAATTACTAGAGAAAAAACATTAAAATAAAAATTTAAAGATGTAAAAGAAATTTTGTTTTATGTATAAAATGCAACAAATCTTTCTAATTGGGGAAACCCTTCCTTTCACAATAGTTAGCTAAAAGACCATCAAGGAGTGTTATTGAACGATATGTAATTTGAAGTTCCTTGCAACAAATGAATTGGAGAATTTGAGACAATAAGGCTGGTGAAATGCTCAAGAAGATTCTTGCTTGTCAATCAGCATATATAGATAGGTGAATGGTTGCCACTATAATCGTTTATTATTATAGGAAGCAACAAACTTCATAACAATGCCAATTGTTATATAAATGGATAAACGAAATTGAAACCATTTAGAAATTCGAAAATCAAAATCAAAATCAAAACCGTTCGATTTTAAAAAACTAATATCGATCCGAAACCGAAATGATTCGTTATTAATATCGATCCGAAACCGAAATGATTCATTATTAATTAGTTACCCTCCGGTTATCCTAATCAAACTAACTCGTTCGGATAGATGTGGTTATCCGGCTAGTTAATAACTGAATAACCAATTAATTAATTAATAAAAACAATACACATTGTTATTGTTTCAAATTTTTTTAACTATGAATAAGTAATATCCCACCTATGTACAACACATTATATTATATCAAATATGGAAGTGTGTACAGAAATTTCTATTGAAATCATTCCTTAAACTTCATATATAAGTCACAACTGTAGTCAATTTAACTATGAAATCTATACAAAATTAATGAAGATTTATCTCTTTAGTCAATTTAACTACAAATGCACCTTTGGTCCAGCAATGATTATATGTTGAACAGCTGAATTCTCCAATAACTAATTTATACAAAAGTAAATGAACATTAATGACTTTGGAAGCAATTTATTGCTCCAGCTCAACTGCTTGTGAACTTGAGGGTATGTTTGGTTAGCGAAATCAAGTTTGTTTTCATGATTTTGGTTTCACTGAAATCAAAACTGCTTACAAAAATGTGTTTGGTTCAGCGTTTTTATGAAACTGAATCGAAATCAGAATGAAAACGAAACCAGTTTTCTTAATAAAAATAAAAACACCATAATGTTATTTTTTGTGATTGCGAGACTGTCGGTTTCGTTATCAAAATGCAATAGTAACTTTGTAATTTTCAAATTCTTCGCAAATCGATATTGAACTCTAGCAAATAGGAACAACATAATCTTGCTCTTGAATGCGAATTGCGGAGGCAACACATAATGTAGAAGCACTCAGATGAACTCTCACAGAGTCACAGCACTAAACAAGTTAGTTTATGGATAATTTATTTGTCCAAGCAAATCTGAAATGATGTTTCAAAAGTCATAATTCTATCATGCATCTATAAAAAATGCTTCATGGTTTTTCTGTTACCTGTGTGTCACTACTTTTTCTGATTGCCATGTTAGTTGCGTCAGCAACATATATATTTCCATTTTCCACTATATCATCAACTGTAAAGCCCTTTGGATGACACTACCAGAAAAATGCCAAAGCCGTCGCTAAACCGTCACAAACTTGTGAAACAACTACTATCTACTTCAAACTAATGCTCATCTTCTTATGTCTGCCAGCTAGGAGAGTTTATAAGGTGTATCTAACTTTCTATGGTTCCCCATACCTAATGGACCAAAAAAAAAGCAAATATGAGCATCACTCAGATTATACTATAGA
This sequence comes from Canna indica, assembly GCA_034359265.1. Classification (NCBI taxonomy): domain Eukaryota; kingdom Viridiplantae; phylum Streptophyta; class Magnoliopsida; order Zingiberales; family Cannaceae; genus Canna; species Canna indica. Next base: position 24,360,859 of record CP136892.1, read on the forward strand.
CACAGATAAATCATATGCTCACTTGATACATTAATAACATACAAATAATGAACTTGCTTTATAATCACAAACCAATAAAATATAAAACCAAGGAGAATACCTATCAAATTGTTTTCTTTCATCAGGTAACTCCATCATCTACATACATACATATGGCCAAGAGAAAAGTGAGATAGATGAGATCAAACAACTGCATCTGAACAAACTTAAATAAAAAAGTAAAAAATAAACATGTTTTACTGACCTTGGGTACAGAAGCAGCTGAAAATTGAGGTAAGCTTATACCATTAGGTAAATCGGGTTGACCATCTCTCTTTAGGAGCTGCCTGCTAAACTGAGTATTCTGCAGAAACAAATGGATACCATATGATCAAAAAATTTAAAAAATTATTACTGGGGGCGGCTGCCAGCTAGGGCTGGCCACCGCCCCCGCACCAATCCGGCGGTGAGCTGGAGAGGGGGCGTCGCCCTGCCGGCCATCACGCCAGGCCTCTCGTGTGGCATCAGGGAGGGCCAACCCTCCCCTTTTTTGTCGTCGGCCCACCCTAGCAGGCTACGGCTAGGGTTTCGGTGGCCCTATATATATATATATGTGTGTGTGTGTGTGTGTGTGTAGAGAGAGAGAGGAATACCGGCATGGGGCGATGGTGGGCGACAGGTGGCGGGTGGAGATCGCAGAGAGCTCGCGCGCGCGCGCGCGAGAGAGAGAGAGAGAGAGAGAGAGAGAGAGAGAGAGATCGAGCGGGAGAAGAAAAAGAGAACGCGCATGAATTAAAAATTGACTTGGTGATGGTTTTGCGACAACAATTTAGCCCTCGCAAATGGCAGTCGCTACGCGGTCACCACGCCGTCGCGGAGTCATTAAGTTTACGACAGCAGACGTACCGTTGCAAGGACGTCGTAAAACATGAGGACTCTGTGACCCCCGTAGCCGACGGTCGCAGATTCGTCGCATCTACGACCGCATATTTTGCCATCGCAGATTACCTGATTTTTAGTAGTATGATTCATTCTTGCTTTTAGTGATCTTCCATCAACATGAGCGAAATACCCTTCTGGAGAACCCGCAATAAGCTTTGGTTTTGCTGTCTGCTAGGAGTGTTCGCGGGTCGGGTCGGGTTTAGGGGAAAAATCGACCCGACCCGACCAAGTGTAATCGAGTCGGGTCGGGTTGAAAATTTTCACCTCTCTAACCCGACCCGACCCAACCCGACCAAATTCGGGTCGGGTCGGGTAGTCGGGTTTACCCGTTTAGGTAAAAAAATTAGTTTTTAACAATATTTTTTAAATATAATTAAAAAATAATTAAAAATAAATATTTTTTAATATAAATATTTTAAAAATAATTAAAAAATGTAAATAATCGGGTCATCGGATTTCAAATTCTAAAACCCGAGACCCGACTCGATTATGATCGGGTTTGATCAAATTGTACCCGACCCAACCCGATTAGGTCGGGTCGGATTCTCGGGTTCATTGGGTCGGGTTGACCCAATGAACAGTCCTACTGTCTACATCAGTCAGCAAAATGTAGCAGAATGTCAAACTAGTCAGGATCAGCTCATAAATCATAAATGTATATATGAGAGTGAAAGAGAGACTACAAGAGATTATTTCGTGGCAATTAATTAGTAGCAATAAGATAATCGCTGCTGAATAACTTAGAAAGAGCAAATATTTTATATTTTTAGCAACTATTACCAAAAAAATATTACAAAAAAGTTCTAGATTTAAATATATACACATTTAGTAGTGATTATTTTTATCTTTATCAATAATTGAATAAATTGCTCTAAAGCCTTTGACGATAATGAATCTAGTGGAAATTCATTAATTGCTGGTAAAGATATTTACAGTATTTATAATTACTAGCAAACATCATAATAATCATCGCTAAAAGGCCAAATTGTAGTAGTGAGAGAATTTCAACTTTCAACTTGTGTGGCTTCTCGCGTTCTATCGACACATTACTTTTGATATTGAAACAGACAGGCAAAACAGATATTTTTCATCTTAAAAGATTGGAGATAAAAAAGTAAAGAAAGTTATATAAAACTCTAATAATAGTACTTCTCTACGAGGCATGTTTGGTTGTCAGAGTAGACCAGGAATTGAATAGTTATTCCTAGTATATTTCTATCATCATGTTTGGTTGGGTTTTAAACACAACGAATTTTTATTTCTATTTCATATTTATTCCGATAAATAGGAAATAGCTATTCCTTGTCTCGGGACAATTCAAGGAATAACTATTCGTTGACTATTCTTAGTAAAAAAAATTTATTTTTGCCTATTGTAATTAATTTTAATTACATAATATATATTATAATTAGGATGGTAATTGAAATCGGTTAACTGTAGTTAACTGATTAATCAAACCGCGAAATTTGGTTTCAGATAGTAAATTTACGGTTCAATTTCGGTTTTGATTAGTGAATTTGAAAAACTAATTAAATTCGATTCGATTTCGGTTATTGGTCCGCGGATAACCGATAATCGAAATCGATTATAATTTTGGTTTCATATTCCTAGAGTTTTCATGATCTATTCCTTCTAAAAAATCTTCCTTCGCAAATTCAATCTTTGAAAATGAATTGGATAGTTTATCTGAAAGCTCTTCCATGTTCAATCATTTCCCCTTAACATCCGTCTTTACCTCATTCTTTTCTAGCATCATTGTTTTTGGTTATCGATTATCCGTGGATAACTAGTAACCGAAATCGAAACCTATAATTGGTTTCAATTACCGATTATCTATGAACTGCTAACTAAAACCAAACTTATAACTGATTTCGATTGTCGGTTATTTGTGGATAACTGCTGAACCGAAATCCAAATTCATTAACCAAAATTGAAACCAAACCACAAATTCACTATCTGAAACCAAATTTTGCGGTTCCGATAAAATTGGCATCCCTACACATGCATGACTTTTATTTGTTTTAAGAACATAAGCATCAACTAATTAAACAACATATTGTTCCAATTTTTATCAATGGAGCTAAGGGCACTCTCTTAACAAAATTCAACTTGCAACATTCACACTTTTGCAGAGAGTACTAGGGGTAAGCGGGTTCGGGTACCCTGTATTTTCATGATATCCGGATCCTACCCTATATAGGACCGATGATTTTGGACCCGGACCCTACACTGTTGGGACCTAGAACCGGACCCTAGCTGGAACCTGTGGTGTAATACAGGTTCTAGTACCTTATTGGAACCTGTTCATTTATAAGTTCCATGATGCAGGTTCTGGATACCTTGTTGAAACTTATTCATTAACAAGTTCTGAGTACCATGTTGGAACCTGTTAATCAAAACAGATTGTGGGGTACATGTTTAGGGTACTGGTTTTGGATCCGATTCCGGGTACCTTATGTGTTGGACTTGGAACCGGAACCAATTTTAACTGGTTTCTTAATTTTTGTCTCGGACCCTACCCGAATTTAATTCGGATCTACTCGAAACCTATCCGATCGGGTAGATTCCAACCGATTTCGAATCTACCCGGTATCCATGCACACCTCTAGAGAGTACAACAATGAGCAAAACTGACAAATAGGAACCCAATTATAAATGATAGAATTTTAACAAGTTCACTTAAAAGGCAAAGATACAAAAGTTGCCTAGCATTATGCAACTTATTATTCTCGAAAAACCAAATCAATTAGATGGTAATGGCAATTTAGCACCTAAAGTTTTTGAAAATTTAATTATCCAATAATAAGAGCTAACCGCTAGAAAAACATGATCTTTTAGTAGAGGAAGAAAATTTTGAAGGGACAGACTATTCAAATGTTTAAAATGCGAGCAGGAACAATAAGGTTATTTACCAACGAAGCATTACTTTGTGGTACAAAAATGACAATTGAGCATCTACTTAACGACGATCGAAATTTATGAGTTCAAAAAATGACAATAAGGGAAGAATTGATAGCATTAATCAGACCAATTAACCCTTCTACTTGTTGTGAGAGTGGGACCGGAAAAAAAACACAATTGGCAAATCCCCTCTTGTAGAACTTGGTCTGAAATTAAAAAATATGCTCAAATATCAATAGCAAAATAAACAAAGAGGACACCAAAATTTAACGCGGAAACCTCCTCGTTGTGAGGAGTAAAACCATGTACGGCCTGAGGGCAACCATAAATCTACACTATCAGCAGATAAAGAGAATACAAGGAGTTCTTCTCTAGCAATTAATCAACAATTAGAGGTACACACCAATCAATTCAACTCAACTTTCATCAAGAAACAAGTTCTTGGCAATCACAACTAATCCAAAAGATTAAAAGCTCGAGTTGAAGAGATTTGATCACCAAAATAGGAAGCATGATTATGAGACTGACAACGCAGGATGTAGGTCTCCTTTTCCGATCTTCATAGTTGAAATTGAAGAAAAATGAGTGTAGAACATTCCCTCAAATTTTCAACTCGATCCAATGGTGCGACTGCTGCTGTGCGAAATTACTACCGCTAATCTACAATTGACACTTGTAATACCTGGGGTTTCCTAATATAAAATATTTTCGTGGTGCAGCCCATTAAATAGGGAGCTAACCGGGTCGAGTCATGTGATCGCCTCGAATAGCAGGTAAAATTAATTTAAATCATAACCAATTATTGGTAGTTGGGTGGATGGGAATTGGTTGACTCAAGTTGGGTTGAGATTGGGTTCGCAGATCGAGTCAGAACTCGATCTAGGTTAGGTGGAGTCGGATGAGGAGGTAAGTAAGTGGTAGGGGGCATTTTAGTCAAGTGATGAGGGGAATAAAACCCCTCACCCAAGCCAGCCGTGTGGCTCAAGAAGAGAGCCGCACACACCCCAAGAGGAAGGGGGGAGCGAGAGGGATCTTATCGGCGCCAAGTTCGCGTCGATGCTTGAGGAAATCAGAGCTCGTCTTCATCGAGGTTACTTTGTGATCCGATCAAGGTGAGTGGTTAGTGTGATTGTGAAGGGAGGCGGATGGCCGACCCTAGGAGTTTTGAAATCGGGTTCTTTCACGAGTTTTTTGTCGATCGTCGTGTTTTCTCGTGTTGGACTCTAAACGATTGATGTACTTGTGATCTCATGTTTTAAATCGTGGTTTCTTTGTGTTTTATGGGCTGGACGAGAAGAGGAAAAAGGGGAAAGGTCATGCCGAAATTTTCCCCAACTTCCTCGATCGTCTTGCAACTCATGGATCGTTTATGTTCGTTATATTTTAGATCTTTGGATTGATGCTTGTGTTGTTGTCGCAAACATGCCCACTTTTTCTAGAGGGCTCGGCTGAGCAAGGTATTACCTTGCTTGAGTCAGCCGAGCAAGGGCAATGGTGGAAAAGTTAGGACTGTTCGGATTAATATGCTAGGTTTCATGTTATGTTGTCTTGATTCACACTTACATGCTTAGTAATAGGTTGAAATTATATTATATGATTGTTGTTCATCTTAGGACTGGTTAGTAACTATAGATCTATATTCTCATGGTTATGGAAATGTTCTTACTAATGCATACATGGATAGGTTTGTTATGGCATATGAATTAAAGGAAATGTTTAATTAATTTTCAGATATTATGTTCAATCATTGCTATGTATATTGCATGTTCCTTAATTTTCAGATATTATGTTTAATTAATGGAATTTATTCTCTTTAATTCGGCTTTCACATGGTAATTGTTGTTCATGATTATTTTTGGCAAGTGTCGTTGACAATAGTAGATTGAGTATTTATCTATAGTCGGTAAATTCTAACAACTCTAGAAAGAATGGTTTCGGTACCTAGCGGTGACATTTAACCTAGAGACAAAGTACACTTACTAGGTTCTACACCTAGGGATAGTTAGCGAATATCAATATCCTAGTAGTGCGACTCGAAGGGGAGGGTCACACATGGGCAACACCCGGAAAGCAAAACATAGGAAAACTTGCACAACCTGGTTCTGGTTGTGGTTGAGATGGTCTACTGAGGAGTGTCATTAGCCAAACGGCTACCACACGACTCAGCGGTTTATAGGGTCTTGAGATTGCACCAGCAGGCCCACTATGTGTTAGACCTGAGTGGCGGAGGATCTTGAGATTCCGTTAGTGGGCCACGCTGACGGTAGACCCGAGTTAGGTGGGACTAGCTATCCCTAACCCGGAGGATTCCTGAGGCTAGTGGCCATCCTAGTCGACGGATCCGAGACATGAAAGTTCATATTGAGATGCCCTTATGGGCTGGTTTTGGATAGGCGACCCGCCTGGTTATGTAGAAGGAAGAATCGAACCTTCCATCTATAATTTTTAGGCCATTAGCGACCGAGCTAGTGAAATGGATAAGGGCCCGAGAGGCCGGTTCATCCATTCTTCTGTCTTGGCAAACTGATTAACTTCGTTGTGTGATCATATTTTAGTTCCTTATACGTATCATACCTTGTATATGTTATCTTGCTGAGGTTTTAAGTGGAGGTTCGAAAGAACCGCTCACTGAGTTCCTCATGAACTCACGTTTATTTATTGTTATTTTGCAGAGCCCGACCAGTAAGGTACGGCTTGGTGGCATGGCACGCAGGAGGGCAAACGTGGGTGCAGATCTCGTAGCTGGCAGCTTTATAGTCGTAGTCGTGATTGAGTAGAGTCTTGTGTATGCACTGAGTTGGTTTTATAAAACATGGAGATGTTTCTTTGCAAACCTTTAGATGTTTATTAAAAATCTTGTGTTGTTTTCGAACTTGGTTTGGTTGAACTATTTTCAATAACTAATAAAGTTTGGTACTGTTGCTTTTGTTTACGATTTCCACGTCAGTATGGTTGTGTTTTATGAGTGATTGGTCATTGCATATGGTAGGCTTCGGGGTACTGGCATGTACCCTGGCCGGTCACGCGTACCCTAAGTTGGGGCGTGACAACACTACTTTTGTGCCCTAACTCCTTAATTAATGTGGTGATTTCTAAAAAAACATTTCATGAATTTAAACACGATAACCATCCATGTGAAAGTTAATTAGATCAACACGGGTTTTGGGGTACTCTCCACATCGGAGAGTAATCAGCCCAACAAATCTCCCCCTTCTCGACTATGCGGAGGGACTCGTCGCAATCCCTGCAGTGCGACAACATGCAACAATCTTCTCTTTTGGTAGCGCCTTTGTCAACATGTCAGAAAAATTATGCTTAATAGGAATTTTCTTAAGTTGCAACAACTTAGAGTTCAAGACATCTCAGATCCAATGGTACCTCACGTTAATATGTTTGGACCACGTATGGAATGTAAAGTTCTTTGCAAGGTGAATGACACTTTGACTATCACAAAGGAGGACATAAGGGTCTTGTGCAAAATCAATATCCTGACATAGTAACTCCTTGAACACTTCTATAGTTGCAATAATTTCACCTCGGTGGTGGAAAGTGCGACGCGGTTCTGCAATCCGACTGACGAGCCACAGCTCCCCCTACAAAGTTAATCAAACAACCTTGTCTGCATCTCCATCCTTGTGATGCATTCATGTAGCCACAACTTGCGAGTGTCAACATCTCCATCCTTGTCTGCATTCATGTAGCCAACTAACACAGGTTTCTCGGGTCCAAAACAAAGACTCATACTAGAAGTACCTCGAAAGTACCTCATGATCGACTTGACTGCATTCCAACTACATGAGCTATGTTTGGCCTTGTACAGACCTTTGCGTACATCAAACTGTCGACTGCTAAGCTATAAGGTACTTTCTGCATATCTTCCTTCTTCTTATTAGTTGAAGAGCATCATTCATTGCTCAATTTTACGGTAGCAGCAATAGGAGAACCCACCACATTGGCCTTATCCATGTTAAATCTCTAAAGTACCTTCTCAATATACTTCTCCTATGATAAATAAAGTTTCTGTGTACCTCTATCTATGAAGATCTGCATTCCAAGTATATGCTATGCTGACCCCAAGTCCTTCATGGCAAAGGACTTGCTCAGCTGTTTCCTCATCTCAGCTATTCGAGAAACATTTCTGCCAACAATCAACATAACATCAACAAAGAGTAAAAGAATAACGAAGTCGCCATCATAGAACTTTTGAAAGAAGACATGTTTTAATTTCAGAATGAAGAACGATATGCGTGTCAAGTTCGATTTTGGAATTCAAGAAGGAATTTTTTTGGGAAAATCGTCGCTCGATGCTAATACGTATTAAGAATAAGGGTTTGGGTTTAGATTCATTTTGGTAATTCATTTTAGGCCCCAAGGTGTTGTTTTAAGTTCTTTGACCCATCTCGAACCCAAATCCAAGACACGACACTCGAGTTCGCGAAACTCAACTGAAATTGAGTTTCGACCAAACTTCGGTCAAAGTTCGACCGATCGAAATTTGACCGAAGGTCGACCGAAAGGCTTCTAGAAATTATAAAATCACTTTGGATGAATATCAACTGAATCTCGATCGACTGACATTCGACCGACAGTCGATCGAATTGTCCAACGATTCTTTTTATAGACGTTGAATGGCTAGTTTCGAGCACATTCCTTTGTCATCACTATAAAAAGCTCCTGAAACCAACCTCTCTTGGGTTCTAACCATTCATTGAGTCTATCTTAGGAGAGTTTGAGTCTTTTACTTTAGTTTAAACTCGAATTCTCTACTCTCCACACATTTGAGCCTGTTGGCTTTAGGTTTTCAACCTTAGCCTTAATCTCGATTTTGATGGTTTTGATGATAACAAACATGGGGCTAATGATTTCATTGAGAATATCTTTCAGGTTTCATATCAGTAGCGTTCAATGTCCTCGATCGAAAATATCGAAAGAAATCAGAAATCGGAAGGACATTGATAGTCGCGCTCGGGTTCGTCGCGGAAGTTTCTCGAAGATCGACGAGTGCACCAAAGTCGCATTGGACGGGCTCAAAGATCACACGAAAGCTCTCTAAGATGATGCTGGTTGAAAGCTGGAACCCGGAGATAAAGCGCGGAAGAAAATAGGCTAAAAAATAAGTTTCAGCCTAAATTCGATCAATCGAGCGGTCGATCGAATAGGGTAAGGTATTAGGCAGTAGCCTTATCGGTCGACTGATCGGTCGACCGAACACTACCTAAAATAGGCAGTGGCTACTTCGGTCGACCAGTCGGTCGATCGATAGAGGCCTAAAATAGGCAGTAAGCCTGGTGGTCGATCGACCTGAGGATAGCCAAAATGCGTCGGTCGATCGATGGGTCGATCGGAAGTCGTGAATCGAGAAATTTGCGTCAAGCGGTCGACCCGTCGATCGACCGCCCACAGGGAGAGGAGCAGCGGTCGAATGACCGGTCGACCGACCATTCGACCGGCGGCCTGCAACGGATAGTTTTATATCCGTTGAGCAGCCGTTTCTTCAGCAGGGTATAAATATACCCTTATATGATTCATTTAACTTCTTCCTTGACACATAGAGATTTTATTGAGGCATTCAAAGGGAAGATCTAGGGCTTCCAACGATTGATCAAGCGCGCTCTGCTATTTCCACGAACACCTTCCCAAGCGCCAGCTGCTGCCTCAACTCGGGTGTTGATTCAAGCTCTACCCCTTGACGAGTTGAAGTATTGAAGGATTGCAAAAGAGTTTTTCTCTATTGGTTTCATTCTTTAGCTATTTTCAATTGTATTTTAACTGTTATTTAAACTGTGTTTAATTTGTGCGTCTGTAGAAGACCAAGTGTTTGGTCTTCTGTGTGAAGTGGTATCCTTGGTGTAGAAGGAGTAAAGCCACTTGTGTAAACCTAGTGTTTACTAGGATTAGTTTAGTTGTCTCTTAGGGTTGAGGTGGAAGAGGACTCTCGATAAGACACTACTAGAAACTTGGTCTTCAGCAACGGCTATCAGCAACGGCCGCTCAAGTCGTTGCTATTTGCAACGGCATTCTTACGGCCGCCCGAGCCGTTGCAGATATTTGTATCTGCAACGGCGTTCTAACGGACACGCGAGCCGTTGCGGATTATTTTAATCATCCGCAACGGCTTTCTGACGGAAAGGCGAGCCGTTGCTGATATTTTAATTATCAGCAACGGCTTTCTAACGGACAAGTGAGCCGTTGCTGATGATAACTTATTAGCAACGGCTTTCTAACGGGCGAGTGAGCCATTGCTGATAAGTTTATATAGGGCACCAGTCGGGCCCGACCCTTCTTCCTCCCGCTGCTGCCGCCGCCGCTCCTGCTCACGCCTCTCGCCGCCGCTGCCGCTGCTGCCGACGACGCCGCCGCTCCTGCTCTCGCCTCCCCCGCTGCTGCCGACTTGTTCAGGTATGCCTCGCCGGCCGGCCGTCTCTTCCCGTTGCGACCGGCGGGAATTAATCCGACCGAAACCCTATTTCTAGGGTTTCGGCCGGCGGCGGTCGGCCGATGGCCGCCGCCGGACCTTGTACAGTGGCCGGACAGTGTGTCCGGCCACTGTACGCCGGCGTCGGAGTCCACCTGACTCCGGCGCCGGGAATTGGTAGATTATTTAATTATTATTTAAATTAATTGTTTTTTGTTTTATAATTGTTAATTAATTATTTAAATTAATTGTTTAATTTGTTAGATTAATTATTAGGGTTTAGATTAATTTCGGAATTGTCCACTTCGGACGCGTCGGAATCGTCCACTTCGGACGCGCGCCGAAATCGTCCACTTCGGATGCGTCGGAATCGTCCACTTCGGACGCGCGCCGGAATCGTCCTCATCGGACGCGCGCCGAAATCGTCCACTTCGGACGCGCGCCGGAATTTTCCAATATGGACTCGAACGGTCTCGAAACATTTAGAAAATAATCATGCATCCGACGAGTTCATATGTTTCACGTACGCATCGACGAGTCAGATATGATTTAGCAAAACCTTAGATCCGTTCAGGGATTGTATGTTCGTGTAAAAGAAGTAGATGATCTTTTATACGATGTACAATTCTTGAATTGTCCCTGATTGGACAATTTGGGAATATAGTTATTTGTACTGCACTTACGTTTTTATTTTAACTGTTAACTAATTATTCTAAATTTCGGCAACATCTCTCTTGTTCTCCGATACGCGCCCAGATGATATGCGTATTCGGAGAACTAAGGGAGATGCTGCCGAAATTTAGAATAATTAGTTAACAGTTAAAATAAAAACGTAAGTGCAGTTCAAATAACATAAATCCCGAATGGAATAGGACAATCTCACCTAAAGACATTAACCAAAGAAATTGTCATTGATTGACAGAATCATGTCGGCTGATCGAAGTTGGATGTACCGACGTCTTGATCGTGGAGCTTTAACGAATGAGTTTCGATTAGGCGTAACGTACTTCCTAAATTTTGCCTATTCGAATCAGAATTTCGTTAGCATGGGTGATCAAATCCGATGTCCGTGCCGCATTTGTGCAAATGGACGATTTTTGGATCGGGAGACTGTCACTCTGCATCTATATACCAAAGGATTTGCACCAAGATATTTTCTATGGACTTGTCACGGGGAGTCACGCGAAGTCGGGACGTCGAGCAATCCTGTCGTTCAGACATATGGTGAATCTTCCTCTGCTGGTGCTTCTTCATCTAGTCAATGTAATCCCTATAGAACTATGATACTTGATAGTCTTAGGGGGTCAATTCCACCTGAATGATAATGTTGATCGGCCAGTTCTTCAGACATCAGTCCCACCAGATACTACAGCGGTTGATATCAGAGAAGTAGGGGCTGCGGTTGATATCATATAATATTAAAATTTATTTTTGTTGTGCAGGTTCGAGCAAAAAGAAGTGCCGATGAGCATTTCTTCTACTATTCGACGATACATGCACGGGGCATGGCCTACGTGGTCTCACGTGCCTAGCGAGCACGTCGACATGTTATGGCGCGAGTTTGAGGCACGTATTATTTTTTTTTTACATGCATGATGATTAATATTGGTACAGATATTATTATTTTGCAAGCTCGCTATACATGGGCCGAGGACCAGAGGCCCTTCATTTACGCTGCCTGGGAGGCTATTTCCCGGGCAAGGTACAACGGGCAGTTGGGGCAGGCTCGGTCCCAGGCGATGACCCGAGCTGGGACCACTAACATCGCGGAGACTCGGGGATACGACCCCGGTTGGATTACTCCGGATATATGGGACCAGCTCGTGGTAATATGGTCAACGGATCGATGGCAGGAGGTTTCTCGGAATGCGGCTAGAAATCGCATGTCGGGGGGAGCAGCGCGTCACACCGACGGCTCTGTTGCATTTGCAGTGCACGCGAACCGTATGGTAAGTATATCTTTTAATTATATATTTTATTTGTTACTATGTGTACTAATTAATGTATTTGTTTTGTAAATGTAGACGACGGTGTCGGATGACGGGACTGTCCAGCGACCCTCCCCGATGGCGGTGTTTGAGCGGACTCACCGTCGAGCACATGGGACGGGGGAGTACATCCACAACCGCGCTGCATACATTATGGTAATTATATATTTATTTAAATTATTCATTATATATTTATAATTTAAGTTTTATGATAAATATTAAACAAAAAATCAAACTCGAGTAGGAGACGTACAGCCAGGCGGTGGTGCAGCGCGGGGGTACCCCCGAGGTCTTTGACGCAGCATCGTGGGTCGAGGCCGCAGGTGGCTGGGACCATGGCCGCGTATATGGCTTTTCAGATAGTGGTCATGCGCGAGCCGTGCTAGGGCCACTTGGGGCACCGACCCCTCCGATCGCTGGTGAGCGGCCGTCCACCTCTAGATCCAGTTATGATCATAGTAGCAGAATAAGGACTCTAGAGGACACGGTCGCGCGTCAGACTGAGATAATGGCGCGCCAGAGTCAGATGATGGCGGATATACAAGCTATGCTACGCAACATGTCAGGTCATCCCGAAGCAGGCATCTCTTCGGCATCATCTAATCCATCGTCCTCGAGTCAGTCCACGCCGGTGTACACTCAAGCACTCCAGACCCCGCCATATGATCCAGGCCATCCTCCATCGTCATCGTGAGATTTTTTTTATATTGACTTTGTTACTGAGATATTGAACTTGTTTAACTTATTTTGTTTGGATATTGATACTTCAATTTTGCATTTGAATTGTTTTTATACTATCGTGGATAATTATCAATATAAATATAATTGTTTTGATGTATATCTTGGTGTGTTTGTGATGTGTGAATGAATGTGTGTATGAGTGTATGGGTGTGTGAGTTATGTATCAGATAATATATCAATGTATCAATGGAAATTTTAAATTTTAAATTTTTTCGTTACCAGGTTCACATCATCAGCAACGGCTTTCCCACGGCCGTCCGTGGGAACGTCGTTGCTAAAAGTTTATCGAAAGTCGTTGCTGATGACTTACAACAACGGCTTAGCGACGGGCTTTTACTAACGGCATTGCTACGGACTCAACGGCCGTTGCTATTAATGTTATCAGCAACGGCTCCATGTCCGTTGCTGATAATATTTTTAGCAACGGCCCGAGAAGCCGTTGCGGATCCGTCGCTAAGTTATCAGCAACGCGAGTTTCTGTCACGGCTCTATTGCAACGGCTCGGCCGTTGCTGATGCTCTTCAGCAACGATTCAGCAATGGCATCAGCCGTTGCTAATGCCCATTCTTCTAGTAGTGAGAAGGCAGTGACTTCCGGGTGTGTAAGTGCCATAGGTTGAGAGTGTGTCTCTTCAAGTCAAAGTCCTCATTGTAAGAGAAACTCAAATTAATCTAGTAAAACTAGTTTGGAAATCTTAAGCGGGGTGCTTAGGTAGTGGAGTAGGCATTGGGGTCGAACCACTATAAATCTTGTGTTTGCATTGATTTCTTATTTGCTTTAATTGTTAAATCATTTATTGCTTCCGCGTATAAAATCATCGAATTGCAAATTGCCTAAACTAATCTAAGTAAATGATTAAAAGTGAATTTAGGCTAATTGAATTAGTAAACACACTATTCACACCCCCCCTCTAGTGTCGCCATTTCGCCAACAATTGGTATCAGAGCGGGTTCGTAGCTTGAGATTTCACCATCTCGTCTACACCTAGTCTCGGTCTACATCTAGAAATGACGTCTTCTCCTCCTAGGTTCGATGACTCGAACTTTGGTGTTTGGAAGTATAGGATGTACAATTATTTAAAGACTAAAGGTTTTGGAGTCTTTAACATGCTACATTGGGAATTCATTGAACCTAAGGTTGACATGCATGTTTGGAGTGAATTAGATAAAAAAATGTTTAAGTATAATGGAGATGCCATGAATTATATTCTTTGCACATTACCAAATGGCATTTTAGAAAAAGTCATGCATTGTTCTTCGGCTTTTGATTTATGGGCCTCGTTAAATGTTTTATATGATTATGCCAAAACCGAAGAAATTGGCACTTTTGATGAAGGTGGTGATGACAATGGTCACGCACCTACTACTAATCTTGGTTTTGATCCTCATAGCTCTTCTAGTCAAAAAAGTAGCACTAAGAGCCGAAAAAAAAGAGTAATCTGTCATGCTTGCAAAGAGAAGGGGCATATGAAGAAAAATTGTCCAAGCATAAAGAACAAAGCAAGGAAGAGGTCAAGTGCTTCCACCTCCACCTCTCACACATTTGAAGCACCCTTTAGCAATGACTATGAAGCTACTTCAAAAGTTTGCCTCATAAGTACCAAAGATGAGGTACACTCTTCTCATTCTAGTCATAATAATAATAATGTTAGTACTAGCTCATCTAGTTCATTCAGTATGTCATATGAAGAACTAGTAGATGAATATCAAAAAATGTATGCCTTGCTTGTTAGAAAAGATAACGAAAATAAAAGATTGAAAAAGGAAAATGTGATACTTAATTCTCATTTGCATGAATCCAAACTAGAAAATGAAAAATTGAGATCTAGGACATTTGATTCATGCCATGAAAATGTAGAACATTAGCTTAAAGATTTGAAGCTTAAAAATAATAATTTAGAAAATGAGAATTGCAAGTTAAAATCTCAATTGCATGCATTGCATAAATCCATAGATGATTTGAAAAATGAGATGTTGATTTTGAGTAAGAAAGTTAATACTTCCTCTTTTAACTCTAAACATCAAAATGTCTCATTTAGAAAACCTCAAAAGAAAAATGTTTTATCTAAGAATGCCCATGCTCATCATGCCTCTCATGCCATGCATTCTACCATTAGACCTCATAATTATGAGAAGATGAATGCGGTTTCTAAGAATGATCATACTCATCATGTTTCACATGATAAGCATTCTAAAAATAAATCTCATGTTCATAACAAAAATAAAAAGAAATTTAATGGACATTATTTTTGTTGTGGTATTTATGGCCATGCAATTCATGATTGTGCATTTAAAAAAAATCCAAGTGTTGCTAAGACACTTTGGATTCCTAGGCCAACTCACCCCCAAGGACCGAAAGCTATTTAGGTACCAAAGTTTTCATCTTCTAGCTTTTGTAGGGGGAGCTACCACACAAGGATGAATGAGAAGTGGTGTATTGGAGTTGACCATGGACTTGAATGATGAATCCATCATTGGTTGCAACTTCAAGCTACCTTGATGCCTTAGGTAAAGTTGGCATCAAAACTATTCCAATATCATCTCCTATATCCCTTTGCTTTATCTAAGTTGGAGTTTTGATACATGCTTAAAATTGATTGATTTCCCCCGCTCTTAATATATTTCAAAAACATTTTTGATTTTTGATTTCCCGGTCTCTTCGGAGACCCAAGTGGCCTGTAATGGGCCTAAACAACCTTGCGGTTCTAAATCGTAGGCACATTGTGGTCTTTCGGTTTTCAACCAATAGGAAGGGTTGGAGATCATATTTTTCATTTATTATTCTTGTGATCTCTTAAAATTCATTTTGATATCACTCGATTTCATTTTGAAACGAATTTGAAACCATTTAGCAAAGTGGTATTTGATAATGATACTTAATGCTTCTCTTTGCTTTTTGGTTGAGTTAGCTTGCTAAGTAGCTATATTTTCTTTAAAAATATTAGTGTAGCTTCTTGAAGTTATATGAGTATTATAGGAAGGCTAACTAGGAAGAAAAAGATTAGTTTGGCTAAATTCTCGTGAATAAGGTATAATCTTGATAGATTCAAAATCTTAAGTGTTATACCTCAATGTTTAAGTTTAAACTATGTCTCTATACTCATGATTAGATTTGCATGTTAACACACTTGAATTCTCATGAGTAGGTAGAATATTAGCACTTAGGCAAATTTCATCAAATAAAACTTGCTCTAGGTTGATACTTGTTATTAGAGACATTTCTTTAAGACCAAACTAGTTAAGCTTGTTTAGGGACCTTATGCCTCAAATGGTTCACATCTTGATCCCTTAGATTCATTATGATATCATGTAAAAATTTTCTTTAAATGAATCTCTACTATCTAGCATAGGTTAAAGCGTTTAATGAAACTTTGCATTGAACCTTGCTATTTAGTTTGTTAGCTTGCTAGTAGTCATAATTATTTCATTATGATATTAATGATGTCTACTTGCAAGTTGTGAATGTAAATGAAGGATATGCTATCTAAAAAGGAAATGAAAAAAGTTGGGCAAATTTCTAAGAAGAAGGTATGAATTAGTTTTGCAATTTTTTTAAATATAATAATTGAATATTCATGAATATTGATGTCTCTATACTCATGATTGTTTTTTAATGATAAATATTGAATTTTCATGAGTAGGCAATTTCATGATAACTAGGCAATTTCATGATATTAATATTGAATGAAATTGGACTAGTTTAAAATTTCTTGTTAGAGACATCATTTTAAGCTAAAAATGAAATGAACATATTTAGATACACATATCACATGAGTCTAGGTATCTAAAATTGAAAAATCATGTCTAGATGAACAATGTGATATCTATATCACTTTAGGTGACTTAAACTTGAAAAGGTTTGACCCAAGTCAACAAATTGACTTGGACACTTGATTTTAAGTCCAAAACTTCATAAACATGTTTAGGAATAGGTATAACATGTTTCCAAGCACTTAGAATGGAAAATTCATATGGATATGAATAAAATGACAATAGAGGTTAATTCATGATTATCTCTTTTGAACCTAGTTGACCCAAGTCAACAAGTTGACTTAAAGGTCTCATTTATGATCCATATTTGAGAAACGTGTTTAGATTTACTCATGTTAAGTATCCATAGGTTTAAATTTGAAAAATCATGAGTAAATGTTAAGATTGAAACTTAGCAAGTTTCATAAAAACTAGTTTAGTTTTGAATGAAACCATGCTAGGTTGATATCTTGACTTAAGGATATAATTTTCATCTCAAACTTGACATACACTCTTTACATGACCATTATGTGGTGTCATAAAATTTTGAATGAAACTAAGCATTCTTTGAAAATAATTGAAAAATTATGAAATTGTCATTTGTTCAACAATTGGTATCACAAACTTCAGTTATTTTTAGGAAAATATAAAAAAATCATTTTTAGATGATTCTTGAAACTACACATTCACTGAAAAATCTAGTTTTATC
This sequence comes from Canna indica, assembly GCA_034359265.1. Lineage (NCBI taxonomy): Eukaryota > Viridiplantae > Streptophyta > Magnoliopsida > Zingiberales > Cannaceae > Canna > Canna indica. Next base: position 24,378,283 of record CP136892.1, read on the forward strand.
AGTAAAAATTTCAAAAAGTTTCATCAAGAATTGGATTTAAAGTGAATTTTTAAAATTGGATTTCAAAACACAAAGTATCATCATTCTTGAAACGTCAATCTTTCCGATACTTTGATTTTTCTTCGAAAACTTCATATAAAAACTCATGTACACCATTTGGATTCCATTTCTAATATCATTCACACAAATTCTTGAGTAAAATCATTCCTAGAAATGATTTTGATATTTTGTGTTAGCTAGGATCCATTTGTTTACATGAAATCAATATAGGATGAAAAATGAACTTAGAAAATTCATTTTGAGTTCAAACTTGATACATGCATTTCAAATGACCATTCAATAATTGGTATCAAAACTTTCGTCCAAACAAATTGGTTTCAAAATTTTTGTCAAAAATATCACTTTGTATAAACTCAAAAATTTGATTTTTGAAAACTTTAAGTATAGGTTGACCTAAGTCAACAAAGTGAATTAAAAATTTCATCTTAAGCCCAAACTCAATTCATAGACTTACATTATCTCATGTTTGATGTCTAGATGCCTAAATATGAGAAAACATGAGTAGATAGCAAAATTTGAGACTTAGCATTTTTCATGTCCTTCATGCTTATTTCAAATGAAAATATGCTAAGTTCATATTTGGATTAAATGATATTAGTTTCACTTCAAACTTGATACATGAGTTAAATGACCATATCTTGGTATTTTGAAAGATTGAATGAAATCTAAAAATGTCATGAAAAAGATATGAATACATTCATACTTGAGTGCATACATGATTGAGTGTTGAATTGTATCTATCATCTTTTTATCATGTATGATTTTGTTTTCATATCATATACTTGTTTTCCATCCCTAGGGTTGAGATTGTCATTTTTCAGAAAAAATCTTTAGAGTCTCAACTTCATGAAAAAAATACTTGTCTTTCATCCCTTTGAATAGATTGACCCTTCTTGCCCTTTTTGATTGATGTCAAAAGGGAGAGAAATGTATAGTCAAAAGGGGGAGAAATGTATAGTTAAAATAGGGAGAAAAGTATAGGTAAAGGGGAGGAAAATATAGGAAATCCATGCATATAGATAGGGGAGTTCATTCTCATAGATATGCATGTTGATAGGGGGAGAAATCCCTTAGTTGATATCCTTGTGCTTTAATGATCATATATTTTCTTAAGGATATTTGTCATCATCAAAAAGGGGGAGATTGTTGGCTTTAGGTTTTCAACCTTAGCCTTAATCTCGGTTTTGATGGTTTTGATGATAACAAACATGGGACTAATGATTTCATTGAGAATATCTTCCAGGTTCTATATCAGTAGCGTTTGATGTCCTCGATCGAAAATATCGAAAGAAATCGGAAATCGAAAGGACATTGATAGTCGCGCTCGGGTTCATCGTGGAAGTTTCTCGAAGATCAACGAGTGCACCAAAGTCGCATTGGACGGGCTCAAAGATCACATGAAAGCTCTCCAAGATGATGCTCGTTGAAAGCCGGAACCCAGAGACAAAGCACGAAAGAAAATAGGCTGAAAAATAAGTTTCAGCCTAAATTCGGTCGACCGGGTGGTCGACCGAATAGGGTAAGGTATCAGGCAGTAGCCTTATCGGTCGACCGAACACTGCCTAAAATAGACAGTGGCTACTTCGGTCGACCGACAGAGGCCTAAAATAGGCAGTAAGCCTGGCGGTCGACCGACCTAAGGATAGCCAAAACACGTCGGTCGATCGATGGGTCAACCGGAAGTCACGGATTAAGAAATTTGTGTCAAGCGGTCGATCGCCCACAGGGAGAGGAGCAACAGTTGAATGACCGGTCGATCGATCATTCGACCAGCGGCCTACAACGGATAGTTTTCTATCCGTTGAGCAGCCGTTTCTTCAGCAGGATATAAATATACCCTTATATGATTCATTTAACTTCTTCATTGACACATAGAGATTTTATTGAGGCATTCAAAGGGAAGATCTAGGGCTTCCAACGATTGATCAAGCGCGCTCTGCTATTTCCACGAACACCTTCCCAAGCGCCAGCTGCTGCCTCAACTCGGGTGTTGATTCAAGCTCTACCCCTTGACGAGTTGAAGTATTAAAGGATTGCAAAAGAGCTTTTCTCTATTGGTTTCATTCTTTAGCTCTTTTCAATTGTATTTTAACTGTTATTTAAACTGTGTTTAATTTGTGCGTCTGTAGAAGACCGGGTGTTTGGTCTTCTGTGTGAAGTGGTATCCTTGGTGTAGAAGGAGTAAAGCCACTTGTGTAAACTTAGTATTTACTAGGATTAGTTTAGTTGTCCCTTAGGGTTGAGGTGGAAGATGACTCTCGATAAGAAGGCGGTGACTTCCGAGTGTGGAAGTGCCTTATGTCGAGAGTGTCTCTCTTTGAGTCAAAGTCCTCGGTGTAAGAGAAACTCAAATTAATCTAGTAAAACTAGTTTAGAAATCCTAAGCGGGGTGCTTAGGTAGTGGAGTAGGCATTGAGGCTGAACCACTATAAATCTTGTGTTTGCATTGATTTCTTATTTGCTTTAATTGCTAAATCATTTATTGCTTCCGCGTATAAAATCATCGAATTGCAAATTGCCTAAACCAATCTAAGTAAACGATTAAAAGTGAATTAGGCTAATTGAATTAGTAAACATACTATTCACCCCCCTCTAGTGTCGCCATTTCGCCAACAGAGCCTTCTACTGATCTTCAAGTCTTCCTTGATTCAAAGATTCATCATCTTGATGCCTTGAAGGATTAGGAGGAAGCTAGCAAAGAGCACCAACTGAGTTTGTTTTACTTTTGTTCTCTTTATTATTATTTTTACTTGTATTTTGTTCTCACATGTAAGTGTATGTGAGTGGTGTGTGGGACATATGTTAGGTAGGATTGTATTGTTGTTCCTTTGGTATAGAGGTAGAGGCATCCTCAAGGGTTGAGCAATAACTTTTTTGTGTGCCCTTTTAGGAGGAAAACTTTACAATAGTGAAAAGGGTGAAATCCAAAGCGGGGAGCTTAGGTAGTGAAGTAGGTGGGGTTGCCGAACCACTCTAAAATATCTTGTGTTAGCATTGCTTATCTTTGTGTATGTGCTTGGCTCCCTTTACTTATTTATTATCATCTTGCTAAAGTATCTACACATTGTGCCTAAGTTTATAATTGAATAGTAGCTTAAAATCGATAAGTTGACATTGTAACTTAGACACACTATCCCCCTCTAGTGTGATCATTTACCTTACACGAAGGCAGTATGATATCTTTATGACAAGAGAAAATGTTTCTTCAAAGTCGACACCCTTTCTCTGACTGAATACTTTGACGGCTAGTATGTCTTTGTATCATGGATGAGAGTTGTGTTCTTGCTTCACTCTAAACACCCATTTGCTCTTCGAAGCCCGCTTGCCCTTAGGCAACTTCACCAGCTCATACATGTGATTCTCATGCAAGGAATTCATCCCATCTTGCATTGCTTCAATCCACTCCTTTTTATGCTCACTCTCTATCCTCTTCCAAACTCTCAGGTTCTCCACCGTCAGTAAACAAAACAAACTCATTGGTGGGATACCTTGTAGACGGCTACCAAGCCCCGGTAGATATCTTAAGTAGATTTGCTAGAATAATCTCTATACCTTGTAGACGGCTATCGATCATTGTCATCTGACTCGCCTATACTCGGCTACTCATCTTGAACTATACTTGGCTCTTCATTCTATTCATGGACTAAACTAGGAGGAACAATATCTATATTTGTAATCTCATACTAGGGCACTAACTCTTGTGACTTATTCATATCATCTATATTCTAATCCTCCACTGACACAGCATCGCGGCTTCTGACGAGTTTCTTATCAATTGGATCATAGAACCTATAACCAAACTCATCGCGACTATAGTCGACAAAAAAACATTGTTTGGTATTCAAATCGAGCTTGGACCTCTCATCTTTGGGAACGTGCACAAAGGCCTTGCACCCAAAGACCCATAGATGATCATACGAGACATCCTCACCCATCCGAAATTCAAAGGGACACATGCTGAGAGATTCAATACATGTGGAACAGTACTCTTCACCCCAAAAAGACTTCGACAGTTTTGCTTGTGATAGCAAACATCTTACTCTCACAACCAAGGTCTTGTTCATCCTCTCAACTATAATCCATTTAGCTGAGGTATCTTTGGTAACTTCAGCCGATCCTAGAACGAAGCTCGGTTGATCGAGCTTCGGCCGGTGATCAACGGAAATTCAGTCAAGGCTGAATTTCGCCAATTTTGAGTTTCAAGTTTTGGTGATTTCTTCATCATCAATGCACTTAATGAGGATAATACATTATATTTGTTGGTCGAGGTTTTTACCCTTGTGTACAAATATTCTCGATCAATGTTTTGATAATTGCGTCTAATGAAGAATTTAAGCATGAAAATCTCATGTTGAAGTTGACGATGAAAATGCACGTCTGATATCGTTTGGGAACTCAAGCTTTTTGGTGTTTCGATCGGCGACGACTCGAATAATGAATTTTGTGCTTTTAAGTTAAAATTGTCTATAGAGTCATTGTGACTTGTTTGGGCAAGTCTTTGGGGTGTGTGCACTTCAAAATTATGATACCTGAAACATGAATCTCGAGAAACTAAAAAATCTACCCAATATTGAATATTGGTCAAACCTTCGACTAAAGGTTCGATCGAACTTCGACTGAAAACTACTGGAATTCTAAGATTGATCAATTTCAGGGAGCGCAGTGGTTTTCTAAGATTGACCTGCGGTCAGGGTATCATGAGTTGAGGATTCGGGATAGTAACGTCCCTAAGACTATTTTTAGGTCAAGGTATGGGCACTTTGAGTTTCTGTGATGTCATTCGGGCTGACTAATGCACTTGCAGTATTTATGGACCCGAGTGTTCAAGGAATACCTAGATAAGTTTGTGATTGTGTTCATTGATGACATTTTGATTTATTCCAAGAGTAGGGAGGAGCATACTGAGCACTTGAGGGTAGTTATGGAAACTCTCAGGGAGCACAGGTTGTATGCCAAATTTTCCAAGTGCGAGTTCTGGCTGAAGAGCGTAGGGTTTCTTACTCATGTGGTGTCCAAGGAAGGAATAAAGGTGGACCCTATAAAGATAGAGGCAGTTCAGAACTAGAAGAGGCCGACCAATGTCTCGGAGATTTGTAGTTTTCTAGGGTTGGCATGTTACTACTGAAAGTTTGTGGAGAATTTCTCCAGGACTGCAGTGCCATTGACCCGCTTGACCAAGAAGAAGGTCAAGTTCGAATGGGACAGTAAGTGCGAAGAGAGCTTTCTAAAGCTCAAGGACTGTTTGACGTCGGTGCCAGTTTTAGTAGTACCCTCGGGTTCATGAGGTTTTATTGTTTATTGTGATGCCTCCCGAGTCGGCTTGGGTTGCTTGCTGATGCAGAATGACAGAGTGATAGCCTATGCCTCCAGACAGTTGAAGGTTCACGAGAAGAATTACCCAACTTATGACCTTGAGCTGGCAGCGGTGGTGTTCTCATTGAAGCTGCGGCATCACTACCGTTATGGCGAGGCTTGTGAGATATACACTGATCACAAAAGCCTCCAGTATTTACTCACCCAGAAGGAGTTGAACCTGAGGCAGAGAAGATGGCTGGAGCTGTTGAAGAACTATGATTGCACAATCATGTACCATCCAGGGAAGCTAATGTGATGGCAAATGCTTTGATCAGGAAATCTATGGGTAGTTTAGCACATTTGGTAGTCAGGAGGAGGTCGTTGGCTCAGGAGTTGGCCTTATGCTTGGATAGAGGAGCAGTCTTGACAGTGTCAGAATCGGGTTCGCTGGTGGCCCACTTGAGAGTGCAGTCAGCGTTGGTTGACATGTTGTAGGCGACGCGGGAGGAGGATGTCTTTTGTGCACTCACTAAGGATCTGGCCAGAAGAGGAGATGTAGATAATGGGTTCAATGTGGATTCGAATAATGGGTTCATGGTGTCCTGAGGTTTAAGAACCGAATCATGGTACCATATATGGCCGAGGTTCGCAGGCAGGTGCTGGAGATGGCTCATCGAACCACCTACACTATGCATCCGGGAGCCACGAAGATGTACCGAGATCTTAGGCAGAATTATTGGCGGAAAGGCATGGAAAGAGAAGTGGTTGAGTTCGTGTCTAAGTGCTTAGTGTGTGAGCAAGTGAAGGCTGAGCATTTGAAGCTGACAGGGTTGCTCCAGAACTTAGGGGTACCGGAGTGAAAATGGGAGAAGATAACCATGGATTTCATGACTAGGTTGCCAAAGTCCGAAAAGGCAATGACTCTATTTGGGTAGTGGTGGATCACCTAACCAAATCATCGCACTTCATACCAGTCAGAACGACATTTTCAGCTGAACAGTATGCGAGGTTGTTTTTGGATCGGATCGTTGCTTATCATAGAGTTCCAGTTATGATTATCTCAGATCGGGGCACTCAGTTCACGGCTCGATTTTGGCAGTCCTTCCAGGAGATGTTGGGCACTCAGGTTCGGTTCAGTACCACATTTCACCCTCAGACAGATGGTCAGTCAAAGCGGATTATTCAAACGCTGGAGGATATGCTGAGGACATGTGTCTTAGACCTGGAGGGCAATTGGGAGAGGCACCTACCTTTGATTGAGTTTGCTTATAACAACAGCTACCATAGCAGCATTGGAATGGCCCCCTTTGATGCATTGTACGGGCGGACATGCCGGTCACCTGTAGGTTGGTTTGAGGCAGGAGATTCCCTTATGATGGGACCTGATCTGATGGAGGAGGCTGTGGAAAAAGTGAAGCAAATCAAAGAGAGGCTGTTGGCAGCTCAGAGTCGCCAGAAGATGTATGTGGATAAAAAGGCCAGGGAGGTCGAGTTTGCTGAGGGAGACATGGTGTTCCTCAAGGTGTCCCCTGTGAAAGGGGTAGTGAGATTTGGTAAGAAAGGAAAGCTAAGACCTAGGTTCATTGGGCTGTTTCCTATTCTCAGGCGCACGGGAGCCGTGGCCTATGTGTTGGCCCTACTGTTGGGTGAAATGGTCATACTAGAGGGGGGTGAATAGTGTGTTAACTAAATAATTAGCCTAAATTCGATTTTAATCATTTTTTAGATTACTTAGGCAATTTACAATTCAACGATTAAATGCGGAAGCGAGTAATGAAGATAAATAATGCGATACATAAAGAGAACAACGCTAACACAGTTGTTTATAGTGGTTCGGCCACAATGCCTACTCCACTACCTAAGCACCCCGCTTAGAATTTCGAAACTAGTTTAACTAGATTAATTAGTTTCCTTACAATGAGGACTTTGCACCGGAAAGTCTCCGCTCTCAAACCGAAGGCACTTCCACACCCGAAAGTATCCCGCCTTCCTACCGAGAGCACTCTCCCACCTCAACCCTAAGGACAACTCAACTAATCCTAGAAAACTACGTTTACACAAGTGGCTTTACATCTTCTACACCAAGGATACCACTCAATCACAAGACCTAATACTAGGTCTTTTTACAAGCTCAAATATAAAGAAGTAAACAACAAAATACAATAATAAATAGAGCAATAAATCAAATAATAAATTACTTAGCTCCACAACAAGATTCCTAGATTCCTCTTAATGCCTTTGATGATGAAACAATTAAGGTAAGGCTTAATCAAAGGGATGAGATATCAAAGCTAGGGTTTTTCCAAGAATTGACTCAATGAAAGCTTGAATTTGATCAAGGATGGCTCAATGAAGTGTAGGAGTGATCAAAAGTATCTTGGGAAGGCTTAGGCATGGTTATTTATAGAGCTAAGAAGAAATGGAATGAAACAGCAGGCTCAACGGGCGGAAAACTAGCCATTTCCGTCGTTCGGTCGCTTGTCGGTCAATCGTTGATCGACCTACCGATCGATCGCCCAGCGGCCGCTAGCTCTAATCGCACTGTTCGGTCGACCGAATGAGTCGCGACTTCAGCGATCCGCAATTCGGTCGACCGACGCACGCACTGCCAAATTTTGGCACACTTCGGTCGATCGATCGATCGATCGACCGAATTACCTACTACTAGTTTTTGGCAGCATTTGATCGACCGAACTTGGACTGGATTGGGCAATTTGGTTTTGTTTGTTCATTTTCTGGTTTCATCTTCACTAAGTCTACTTATATAATATTTATTAACTTCAAGTTAATAACTTTAAAACATAAATGTTATATAATGATTACCCCTCATTTGGATTCAATAAAAATATCTAAAAAATCAAAATCTTTAAGAATCAAAATCTAGTTTTTGGGGTCTAGTACAAATTTTTAGAAAACGAAAATTTTCTAATCTTTTGGGTCAAATACGGTTAGGCTAAAGGCTTCCAAAAAATCCTTTAAAATACCTCATTATCTAATTTTAACCCAAGGAACAATTACCGCCATTTTTTATGTCAAGAAACTATCTAGGTCATATAGCCCTCCAATGAGCTCCCTAGGCTTAGTGAGTTTCAGGGTATTTTCGGGTTTTCATGTTTTGGGGTTCGGGATATGTTTTAGGGTTCTTTGCATCATAAAGAGGATTTATAATATAAACTAGACACCCTAAACCTAAACTCTAACTTCCCAAAGAATTCGAGCGCGTCGACCAACGTCCTTTCGATTTCTTCGATATTTCCGATCGATGACGTCGTGCGCTAACCGACTTGGAACCTGAAAGATTTCTCAATGAAACATCATTAGTTCCATGTTTGTTATCATCAAAATCGAGATTACGACTAAGGTTGAGAACCTTAAGCCAACACCTACCTCCTAGTATGGACCGATGTATATTCGGGATGAGTCCCATGTGATCGAGCCTACCGCAGTAGAGGTGGATTCAGTAGTCTCCTATGAGGAGCGGCTAGTTGAGGTGCTAGACCGGCACATCCAAAAATTGAGGTCCAAGGAGATTCCCTTGGTTAAAGTCAGATGGGAGAACCATTCCGGCCAGGAGGCCACCTGGGAGGTGGAGCGGGATATGAGGGAGCATTATCCTTCATTATTTGATGATGCGGTGAGTTCTTATTCTTTTCTGAAATTCGAGGATGAATTTTCTTTAAGGAGGGAGGATTGTAATATCCTAGATATTTAATTTATTATCTTTTTCTGTTGCGTGTGTTTGCCAGCCTAGCGGACTAGTTCGTGGTCAAGCCAAGTCAACTCATGGTCCGGAGCGAGCTTGTGAGCTTGGGTAAGTAGAATATAAATTTATGAATTTTTAGGCTTGGGTAGTTGAGAGTATTTAATTTGGTGTTGTGTGTGCATAATTGCTAATTATGTTCATATGGGTATTTAATTAATTGTTTATGATTTATTAGAATGAGATTAATAAAATTATTTAAGTCTATCGGATTAGCGGATTTTGGTTTGGGCTTAAGGTGGATGTGGATTGTGAATTAAGGGTTCAAGGGATTAGGGTTGAGGAGGGTGTATAAAAACCCTCCCTCATGGCTTGTAGCTCCTATTTTGGAGCCACCTAAAAAGTTGAGAAAGGGAGTCAGCCGCCGAGCCAAGCCAAGCCGCCAGTCCCTTTCTCTTTTCTCCTTGGAGCCGCAGCCACCCAGAGCCGAGCCGAGCCGCCTGCTTCCTCTTCCTCTTCTTCTCTTCCTTCTTTCTCTTTGGAGCCGAGCCGCCTGCTTCCTCTCCCTCTCTTCTTTCCCTTTGGAGCCAAGCCGAGCCAAGCCAGCCCCTCTCCTTCCCCTCTCTCCCTCTCTTCAAGCCGGCGGCTTGGAGTGAGTCGTCATCCCTTGGAGCTATTTTTTGGGTTGAGCCGTCGGCCTTTTGAAGCCGGATTCGAGGGCCGTTGTCCGAGATTTCTTTTCTAATATTTTTTTCAAATTAAAGTGAGTGGTTTTATCCCTCCTATTCGGACTTTCTTCGAATTCTCTTGAAGCCGTCTTGAAGATTCTTGATCTTGAAGATGTTTATTTTTGTTCTTGAGATTTTATTGGTTTCTATGCTATGTTTAGATCTTAAATTTTGATCTCATATCATGAGACTTATTTTTAAGGGAAGATCTGTGATTTTATAATTAAATCTTGTGAATCTTGGATGCAAACCTCATCTTGGAGTTCTAGATGTTCTTGATGCTAAAGAATTGATTTAATCTTCTTGATTCTTGGTTTAGAGATTCTTGATATATATGCTAGTTTTTATTGAGTAAAAATTATGAGATTGTATGCATGATTGGATTGATGACATGAATCTGTGATGTTAGAAATTTAGGAATTTAATTATGTAAAATTCGGATTTTATTTCATGTTGTGCTGAAAATTTCAGCTTTCTGAAATTTATGTGATGTTTATTGAATCTGGGCTGATTTTTTATTTCTCTGTTATTATGTGATTAGATCTCTGATTATAGTCGTGTAACCTATCATTTTGACCAGAAAATATAGTTTGAAAATATAGGACATACTTTGGAGATTAGATTCGGGATATACATAGCACTTATGGGCAGAACAAAACCCTAAAATAAAACCCTAATTGATATTATCTAAATTTTAATTCTATAATTAAAATTGGGTTTAAGGGTAAGAATAATCTGTTATGAACCAACTTACAAGGTATTCATGAAATAAAACCACACGGGTTCATGATATTACGGATCTAAGGGACAGAGGTGGGGTTTGGAGTGTTGAGACGCTTCATAATGAGGACACCCCTAGGACACCGTAGGAGAATCTTGACTTAGGTCTTGATGCGTCATATCCTTGGGAATGATGGAGCGACTCAATTAGGAGCCAGGGTTCGGGCTACGCCCGGGTGGTTGGACGCCAAAATTCCCAACCTGCAGGATAAGTTCGGATGGCCTTTCCCAAATATCCTAGTATATGTGTTGTTGCCTTCGGCGTGGTGGGCTTCGGCCCAATGCACTTCCCTAGTATGTGATGTTGCCTTCGTCATGGTGGGCTTCGGCCCAATGCACTTCTCTAGTATGTGTTGTTGCCTTCAGCATGGTGGGCTTTGGCCCGATGCATGTTTTGTGGGTGATGTTGCCTTCGGGCATGGTAGGGCTTCGGCCTAATGCACCCCTGTGAGAGTTAGATGTCGTGGGCATGGATGGCCTGTGGGCCTGGTAGCTAGTCACACTTTTGTGATGTGGTTTCTTTTAAGAGATAGAATTTATTTATATTATCTCTGTGTTTATTTGTGAGGGTGGGTAAAACCGCTCGCTGAGTTCTTTGAACTCACCCGTTGTCGTGTGATTTCTGTTTTGCAGAACCTGGCCGGTGAGGTGGGTTAGATGCACTTGGCGTCGCTAGAGGGCAGAGGAGCCGCTGGATCTCATAACAGTCCTAGTTATGGTCGTAGTCGAGTCTTTTTGGTAGTTCTCATGCACTTGTATTAGCTTGATTTGGAGTTGTAGCCCTGAGGGCATTTATGTTATCTATTTCATGTTTTATTTGACTGAACTTTTGAACTGTTGAACATAATCGTATTTTTGTATTTTCTTTACTTCTGAGCTATTAATCTAAACTTGGTATTTGTTCACTTTTCCTTTAAAATAAAACTTGTTGTTTTCTTTCTGCTACTTTATTTGTTTTGGCATGTGCATGGGTTAGACTTCGGGGTATATGCACGTATACCCTAGCCGGTCACGTGACCTTGAGTTGGGGCATGACATTCACCCACCCAAAAGTGAGGGGGAGTGTTAAGAATATAAATGCATATATTGGTCTCTTTCCTAATAGCTTAAGCTTTTAGGAAAGTTGGTCATCCGATCAAATTTAACACTAGGCACAAGAGGAGGAGATGGTCAATATGTGATAAGAGTTCTTTCCTCATTTTTTGCAATTTAACTTTGTTTTACGTTTATTCTTGATTGTAACTTAAAATTGTGTTGAGACCTTGTTAGGTCTTGAGTGTTGGTCTATCCCAACGTTTAATGTTTCTTCCTAATCTATCTCAAACTCTTTGGAATGGACAATAATTGTCTCATTTGAAATTTAGATTACATTACAATTATAATCAATCCAAAAGATTGAATTATATTTCTCCCTATTTTTTTATTAAATTCGACTATTACATTAAAAAAATTAAAACTTGGAAAAAAAATCATATCTTTTTCGTATATTCTTATTATTTATTTGATTCAAATTTTGATTTTTCTTATTAATCTTTTATTTAATTATATTATTACATTTCAGAGAAAATTGAAATGTCCGAATTAAACCAATAACTTTCTATATAGTATTATTATTTACCAAAATTTTATTTTTTTAGTTTTTATTTTTTTATTCAATTCGGCTATTGCATTTATAAAAAAAATCAAAATTTCCAATCAAACAAAGACCTTTTTGCTTATATTATTATTTATTAAATATTTAACATTAAGATTATATTTTATTTAGTGTCTAACAAAATTTGGCATTTAAAATTTGATTTTTTTTATTCAATTCAATTATAGCATTTTAGAAAGAAAAAAAAAAATTTGAATCAAATCAATATATTTTACTGATAATATTATTATATATCATACATTTAGCATTATTTATATTGTATTTAATTTGGTTTAGTATTTAATTTTCTTCATAAAATTTCTTTATTTTACTCTAAATTTTTATTTTTAAAAAAATATAAAATCTGAAATGAAATTTATATATAACAACTATAAATTAATTTTGATGAAATTAGACGGGAGATTCTTCGAGGTGTTAAAAGGTTTTTCATGTAATTTTTTTAAAGGAAAAAGAATTTGGTGAATCCGAATACGAAATTATCGAATAAAGTGAGAGTTTTGATGTATTTTAAAAAATCATTTGTCTTCAAGAACTATAATTGTTATCAATCCCAAAGTTTGGGATAGATTAGGGAGAAAGATTAAAGGTTGGGATAGATTTGTTATAAGGACCAAAGTTAGGGATAGATACATTAATTTTCCCTATTTATATAATATTATATTTTTTATTACATGTTGATGTGGCACAAGTGATAATAAAAAAATATTTTTTAATTTGTTGAGTCAGATGCCATGTCAGCACTTAACGATTGCATTGACGGACATTTGACGTCAGACTAGAATTGATATCAATCTGATAGTTCGAGATGTAATTGATACAAATTAAAGATCAGGCTAGATTTGTGAAAATGATTATAGTTTGAGTTAGATACATTAATTAACCCAACTAAATGGCGTTACAAAAAACATTTAATATATGAACAAAATGACAAAAAAAAAGGCATTGAGTTTACTCAATTTATGTAATCAGAAGAAGGGAAAAAATAAAAATAAACAATAAAGGAATATATTGACAAACAATCATTATTCACAATTATAAAAAAAACTCCAAGAAAACAATATAAAAAAACACTACAAATAGAAAAACTATTTTTCTCCATACGCAATAATAAGCATAATTTTGGTCATAATCGGATCATCATATATCTCATCGAAAGAGTTCCAGTGGAGTATTCTACCCATTCCTTACACATTTTTCGCTAAATGTATTAAACAATTTCAATAGAGAGAAAAGAGAAGCTAACAATTCACCGCGACACGAATACCTCCAATGACGACAACAACAACTCACGAATGTTAGCCACTGTCGTGATATTAGAGCAACAAATGACGCTAGAAGGAAGACACGAACGTAGAAGAGAGAAGAGAGAAGGCAAGTCACAAAACGAATGAATGAATCGTGAATCGAAGAAGAGAGGGCAGAAGAAGGCCTTCATCATGAGCTCGAGTGCAACTTCTATAGTCTCCATAAATATTTTTATGGAGTCTTTCACAGATGCGAACCTAGCTTTATTAAAATTGAACCTGAAGTAAAAATGAACATGTATTGCAAACAAGTCAACCTAGCACTTTTAATTTAGGTTCAGTATTGATGATGCTAGATTTATTCTTTAAAATGCTAGATTCACTCATACGTGAGGCTCCATAGTAATTTTTCCCCATAAGCTCCGACCCAAAAGAACCAACACGTGGACACCTCCCTCGTGAGCTCCATTGACCAATCGGTAGCCGACAAATGCCAATCCGAACTGAGAGCAATTATTTCAAAATTGACTTTTTAAGACTAAGGTTGTAATATCCTAGATATGTTTATTTATTATCCCCGTATTGTTTGTGTTTGCCAGCCTGGCGGAATAGTTCGAGGTCGAGCCGAGTCAACTCATGGTCCAGTGCGAGCTCAGGTGAGTTGAATTATGATTTTAATTATATAGATAATTGATTGATTATGTTGCTTGTGCATCTGTATGTGTTTGTTGCTTGTATTCTCTCATGGGATTAGTTTGAGTTAGCGGATTGCGGATCCGGATTGAGGAGAGTGCGGGTTAGGGTGTGGTTAGGTGGAAGTGGGAGGGGATTATAAAAATCCGCCCCTAGGGCTGGCGGCTCCCTATTGGACCCGCCCCAGCCGATTGGAGAGAAGAGAGGAGCCAGCTGCCGCCCCTCCCTTCCCCCTTTTGGAGCCGCCGAGCATCCCAATCGTCCAAGCCGCCGCCTCCCTTCTTCCCCTCTCCCTTCCTTGGAGCCGAGCAGAGAGGAGCCGCCCAGCCTAGCCAAGCCACCCCTCTCTTTCTTCCCCTCTCTTCAAGCCGACGGCTTGAGGAGGAGCCGCCACCCCCTCTCCCCCGTTCTTTGAGTCGAGCCGCCATCTCTTGAGGCCGGATTCGAAGGCCATCATTCGGAATTTCTCCTCTAATCATTCTTCTTATTTAGGTGAGTCGTTTTACCCCTCCTTCTCGGGTTTCTTCGAGTTCTTGAAGGCTATGATGATTTTAATTTGTTTTCCGACAATCTATCGAATTCTCGTCGTTCTTTTTGTGTGTCGTGCCTAAGGAGGCCCTAAACCCTCCCCTATAGGGCTCGGCAACCCTATGGTGACCCTAGGGGTGCTCGGCCAAGTTGGAGAAAGCGGTCCCCTCCAAGTGTTCAATGAAATGCCTAAATGAAGGGTGTAGATTTTCTTGCCTTCTATAAATCAATTTGTTCATCAATCTTGATGCTTGTAAATTTAAATGCATGCTTGTTATTAAATCTGTGATTTTTTGGAAATATATCATGTGTTTCTAAGATGGGTTTGATTTTGAAGGCATGAGGGTTCTTGATTTAAATTCTTGAGTATAAAGGTTGGTTCTTGGCTAAGGAGGGTTGTGATGCTTGTTGTCTTTGCATGTTAAATATGATTTTTATAAGATTTATTGTAATAATTATGAATATGATGTGATGGAAATTTTGGGAGTTATTTTATGTGAATTTTCGGATTTATTTTCAAGATATGCTGAAAATTTAATATTGCTGGAATTTCATGCTGAGATGATGAATCTGTGTTGTTTTTGAAATACTTGTCGTGGTGTATATAGTTTACTGAACATAGTCGTGTAACCTATCATTTTGACTAGAAAATATAGTTTGAAAACATAGGTTACACTCTGGAAACCAAATTCGGGTTAGATACATCAGTTTCGGGCATAACAGTAAGTCAAAACAAAACCCTAAAACAAAATCCTAATCTTGATTATCTAAATTTTAATTGTATAATTAAAATTGAGCAAGGGGTCAAAATAATCTATTACGAACCAACAAATAAGTTATGCATGAAATAAAACCTCACGGGTTTATAATATTACGGGTCTAGGAGTTGGGGGTCGGGTATTGGAGTGCTGAGACGCTTCCCAATAAGGACACCCCTAAGACCCCGTAGGAGAGACTTGACTTAGGTCATGTGGCGTCATATCTTTATGAATGGCGGAGAGGCTCGTTGAGGAGCCGAATTGCGGGCTAGGCCCAGAAGGTTGG
The DNA here is from genome assembly GCA_034359265.1 of Canna indica. Lineage (NCBI taxonomy): Eukaryota > Viridiplantae > Streptophyta > Magnoliopsida > Zingiberales > Cannaceae > Canna > Canna indica. The sequence continues at coordinate 24,394,009 of CP136892.1, forward strand.
ATGGCTAATTCCCAACCTGTGGGACAAGTTCGGATGTGCAAATTCTGATTGTTCCTGCATATCTTGTGGAACAAGTTCGGACGGGCAAATCTCGATTGTTTTCAAGATTCTTTCTTTAAAGGGGTAAGTTTGGATGGGCGAATCCTGATTACTCCTACGTTATTTATTGGAACAAGTTTGGATGGGCAAATCCCGATTGTTCCGATTTGGCCTCGTAGAATAAGTTCGGAGGGCCTACCCGATTATTCCCGAGGTGCTTTTAAGGAATAAGTTCGGGCGGGCAAATTCCGATTATTCCTGTGATACCTTGAAGGGGCAAGTTCAAATGGGTGATTCCCAATTGTTCCTACGCGTCTCGTGGAGCAAGTTCGGATGGGTCAATCCCGATTGCTCCCGAGTTTCTTTATATTATGATAAGTTCGGAGGGCCTTCCCAATTATCCTAGTATGTTTTGTTGCCTTATGGCATGGTAGGCTTAGGCCTGTTGATCCTCACATTTTGGGTGTTGACTGCCTTCGAGCAGGTGATGGCCAGTCACTCCCTTGTGACCTTTCATGCTTGAGTCAAGAGTTTTGCTTTATGCAGTATATCTGTGTTTGGTTTTTCGTCGGGGTTGGTAGAATCGCTCGCTAAGTTCTTTTGAACTCACCCGTTGTCGTAGTCGAGTTTTTGGTAGTTAGTCATGCACTTATGTTTCAGTGTTTTAGAGTTGTAGTCCCTTGGGGACATTCATGTCTTTATTTCAGATTTCATTGTAATTAAATAGTTGAACTGATTTATTATTTCTGCACTTTATATTTTTACTTATAGTGAATTCTATTTGGTTTTTCATTTGAAATAAAACTTGTTTATTTTTTCCGCTATGTTTTATTGTTGAGTTGGCATGTGCATGGTTTAAACTACGAGGTATAACCACGTATACCCTGAGTTAGGACGTGACAAAGGTCTTGTTTGGTTGACATGAGAAGTAAATTTTTACATAAAGTTACAATTCACATGAATTAACTTTCTATATGTATTTCCCGAGAAGTATTTTAAAAAATATTTAGTTGACAAGAAGTTAATTCGTAGGAAGTGCAACTTTCCTCCTAGAACATATTTGGTTGACATAAATACTTTCTATGAAGTGCATATCAAATGACCAATATACTCTTTTTTTAATCTCTTTATAAAATAATATTTTAATTTATATGCATTAGTATATATATGAAAAAAATAAATTTATTTATAAATTTATATATATATAATTTTTGCATATATAATTAATATAATATATACTTTATTATATATGAAAAAAATAAATTTTATTTATAGTCAATATGAAAAAATTACATATTTTTATTAAAAATAAATTAAATTAAATTAAATACGTAAAGAATTCATAGATTGTCTAATCTATAATATTGAGAATATAAATTATAAATTTTGTACTAAATACAAATGTGAGGATAAAATTAACTTTTTCTTTCAAATGAAATACAGAAAATTGTACTTCCTGCAAAATACAGGAAGTGTGTCAATCAAACATGAGCTCTTTTTGCTACTTCCTAGGAAGTACAATTTCTTGCCGAAAATAGTGTCAACCAAACAAAGCCTAAATCCAACCTGCTAATTATAATAAAAGATAAAAATTGCCATAAAAAATAAGTAAGCAAGAGTATATCAAATAATAATCAGTACGACCTTGAAACATTAGGCTATTAGCCAAAATACATTAAATAAGTTGGAGCTGAGTGAACAGACTCCAGTCGTTCCTTCTAGCAACATTGCTATTTATAGAGTATCAAAATTTATTTATAGTATTTATTGAATGGTGAGCACCAAAATTAAATTAGAGAATGTAAAGTACAAGTTATTTACAGTAAGCTTCACTAGAAGAACTACAAATTGACGACTACTGGAGGAAGCTCCTGTTCCATCTCAGATTCTTCCTCTGATCTCATCTGCAAAAGGCAATGAGCATAATTAAGCATGAAATTACATAGCAGTAAGTTACTACTAGGACATAAACAAGAAGCAACACAGCTGAACTTGCACCAATTGCTAGGGTTGATACAAATGAGTTTGCCAATGATTATGGTATAAATTGGTCAGTGTCATTAGCAGGAAATAGAATGCCAGGGGGGAAAAGGCAATATGCAGATAGCCTATTGAGAAGGGTATTTTTCCTACTAATGCAAGTCGAGGATGACACGGGGATTTGGAAATGGAGACAGAATCCTTATAGCCGAAACCATCTAGTATGAAATTAAGGCTTATTTGTTGTTGTTGTAATGTAAGTCCAGGATCCATTGATGGAAATGTAATTTCCTTCATCCCATCTTACACTCAAATTTAATAATAGGTTCACAACAAATGGAAGAGAGGCATTCAAAGAGAATCCTCTCAAATATAACCTGTGATTCTTTCTTGCATTGAGACAACAAACAAACCTAAAGTTGATATGATCTTTGAGTTGGGATCTTTTCCACTAGAGATGTCCCACAATAAACAAGCCTTCAATAGTATAGTTTTTTGTGCTTTGACCTTCTTCACCATATGCAACTATGTAAATGTATGTGGTAATCAAATGGATATTGGAAGTTAGTTAGAGGGAACTTCCTGGTCTGATTAAAGGGCTACTTGAAATTGAAACGGCAATTGCTTCCTTTATCCATTCAAAATAGTGCTTAAGAAACAGGAAAAGATAAGCAAGATAAAGAAAGATAAACTAATGGGCTCAATTAAGTTACTCAAAGAATCAGAACATAACAAAAAGGAGAAAACTAATATCAGCCTATCAACAAAGTATCAATCATCAGACAACTAACTCCGTGTTGGATAGGATAACGAGTGGGCCAAATTGTTCTCCAACTAAGCTCATAACAAAGTCCCTATGCATTCTAGTGGTCATATTTATCACAAACCATTCGAGTAACTAACACAAACAACTATTTTTTCTCAAAGAGCATTCTGATATTAGTTGCTAAATCAAAGTCATTTTAGCAAAATGACATTGGTTGTCAAAAATACTAAACAGAGAATGCAGTCAAAACAATCAATAGTCAGAAGAGAGTAACAAATAAGCACCAAAGAATATACCTCTTCTACCACATTTTGTCTAAAAAGGTAACGCTCAAATCCTCCTTCACCAAAGAGAATTTTAGCGCCACATCCATGCATGTCTACAGATCCAACAGATTCCTCATCAACTGCAACAGCATCTATTCTTTCTTTCCCTGTTCTTCTATCAGGAATCTGTAGTAGGAAACATTGGAGTTATAAAGAACATCAGCAAATATCCAATTATGCACATTGTGACAAATTAACAAGATTTGTTAAAATGGGTGTAAACCTAGAACAATAAGTTCACTCCAGGTATGCTTATATACCAATGAAGAATTATTAAAGCCTGATTTTGTTAAATAATATTGGAAGATGTGCATCTTTAGGAAGTTAATTAAAATAATCACAAGCATAATAGACCTAAAAATTATCTTTGAGTAAGAATTGGTATTCACCAGAAGCCATGGTTATGAAGTTCACTGATCTCTTTCTGAACCAACCATTGAGGTTGACATTTGCCAGCAAGAGAAGAGCAAAAAAATAAAAAGCAAAAGGATGAGATTTAAGACTGTTAAAAGACGGCAGACAGCATACCTCATACATAGCATCAATCAAAATTCTCTCCAGTATTGATCGCAAGCCACGAGCACCAGTGTTATTAGCAACTGCTTTTTTTGCAATTAGCTGCAAGGCCTTTTCAGTAAAATGAAGCTTGACCTAGTAAAGGAAACAATTCTTAAAACATTAGTATCTAGACACTCACAATAGGAAGCACGAAAATCAAAGGATAATCATAATTTAACACAACACTGTATGCCTTACATTGTTCATTTCAAACAACTTTGAATATTGTTTTTGAAGGGCGTTTCTTGGTTTGGTAAGTACCTAAAACAATAATAGTCTTGTTAGAAAATATATGGTAATGATAGTTCGGCCAAGTCAAGTGAGCGGTACAAGCTCATAGACAAAGAAATATAAGTTTTTCAGCTTATTTCCCGGGAAAAAAGATCTACCAATGGAAACTTTGGTAAATGAGTTGAGGATATTAAAATAATGTTGAAAGAACAAGAAAGAAAGTGTTAATAATTGCAGCAATGTAAATGTATGTCTGAGACAAGAAAAATTACCTCTACAAGTTGATCTTCATTTAGAGAAGACAAACTTGCAAGTATAGGAAACCTTCCTACGAATTCTGGAATTAGACCATATGCAACAAGATCACCAGCTTCGACCTAATTAGAAGATAATTTCCGTCATATATCATTAGGCAAATCAGAATTGACTTCTATGTTTCCAAATTCCAACAACCAAGTTACACATCACATACTGATTCTAATAAAGCAGAAGCTACAGCAGCATTTGTAACACCGCCATGCTTCAAGCTTTCCCGTACTGGAGCTCCAAAACCAATAGAAGAATCATGTCGCCTGAATTAGCATGTCATAGCCACATTGAGAATACAAACAAGTTGGGGGAGGAATATTGTCCAAGCATTTCAAAGTTTTGTCCAATCAAACCTTTCTGATATTGTCTTCTCTAGATCATTAAAGGCACCACCACAAATGAAGAGAATATCTTTTGTATCAATCTGCAGAAAAGATATGCAGATCATAAATCGTGTAGAAATTGCAAGTATATCACTGTTAATATTACGCTGTCTGATAAATGCATCAAAGACAACAGTGGAAAGTGAAACAAATTTATATTGCCTATTGCAGGTTGCAGCTAGCATATTCCTTTCAATTAAAAAGGTATTCAGAAGCCTGGAAACTGCTATTTTTAAGTTCTATCTCGATTGATTAATAAAAATAAAACAAACTTGATGTAGTTGGACTGAGCTTTATTATAATTGATTATACAAGCAGACTCAACTAAAATATCCATGCTCCTCGATGTTCATTCTGTTCAAGCACTTGGTGGTGTTATGTGATTTCTTGGTGTCTATATCCTAAATATACGATTGATATATATGATTATTGATTTTGTAAGGACTCGTTGTTAACCAAAGAAATTACTCTATGACTTAGCTAAATAGTTCCAAGATGAACATTGTGATTATAACCATTATGGCAGAGATTTTCATTCAACACTTGGTAATTACTTCCCATTAAGTGAATAAGTTCCATAGTGAAAAATTATGCCTACTAAAATTCATTCCACATTATGATTTAACACAGATTCTTAGGGTCCTCCACTAACAAATGATTTTGCAAGTCGTGACACCTGGACCCTAAAAAGATATCAAATTGCTTGTACGATACAATTTCATCATGGGTCAAGACAATCTACATCGCAAGTGTATCCAGTTTGTATTAATTATTTATAAGCAGGGAGCAGCAATGGGCTAAAGAAAAACTAGAATGAGTCTTTTTTTATCACCCACAACAACCAAATTTCCCTTAAAAAATACATCCATCAACTCAGACACCAGTTTAAAATGAAGATGAAGATATATTATCAAGACCGGTGTTGTCACGAGGCGTTAGACGGCTCAAGAAGCCAAGGTCCTTATTGCCCAAGGCGCTAGGCACTCGCCCGAGCGAAGCAAGGCGCTTATATTTAAGTATATATAATATTATATATATTATTCAATGATAAACCTATTATATTCATATTTAAGTATATTTATCATATTTAACTATATATCATATTTAAGTATAAACGTACCATTTCATGCAATATTATTAATAACATTGCGGTGTTAATAACAACACTGCATGCGATGTTATTAATAACACTGCATGCCACATAACACCACATGCAGTGTTACCTGTGGTGTATAACACTGCATGCGATATTATTAATAGCGCTGCATTCCACATGCGGTGTTATTAATAGCACTGCATTCCACATGCAGTGTTAACATTGCATGGTTGCACCATTCGTATTAATAACACTGCATGATTCCAATGGTGCATTCCATGCAGTGTTATTAATAACACCACATGGAATAGTGCAGATTATTAATAGGCGCCACCTGGATTAGTGTGGCGCCTCATTTAAGTCGCCCGCATCATCCATTATTGAGGCGCTCGGGCGTCGCCTCGCCTGGGCGCCTAGACGAGCGCCCAAGCGCCGGGCGCGCCTATTAATAACACTGATCAACACTAAACTATATTTCCTGAAATATGCTTCTAAAATATGCTTCTGACATACCTGGATGTTTTCACCTCTTGAATAATTCCGAACTTGCTTACAAGGCACATTAACAACCTGATTTAGTTGAAAAGACCATAATAAACAAAGAATCCAAAAAGGAAGTATTTCCCATCATATCAATCACAAGTAATAAAGTACATTTAGTAGACAGTTACTCTCGCATTGTGAAAGGATCAATATATAATATATAAACTTGACAACCAATTACAGGTTGGCAATTTCTGCCAGTACTAGTCACTGGAATGCCCATTTGCTTGGTTGTAATAATTGGTAACATAGAAATTTATAATCATTTATGTGAACTAGAGTTAGGGGACACAAAGGTTTATAGGGGATGGCATACCTATGTCAGCTAGATGAGAAAGACCATAGACGAGATAGGCGACAACATGAGAGAACATCCCATGATGAATAGAAGTCTCCAAGAAGTACAAGTTACCCTGGTGACGAGAATCTCAATGAGATGAGATAATGGTATCTCATTGGTCCCATGCATGGAGAAGTAGCACATTTTTCTTTTGAATATACAACATATAGAATTGGAGCATGTACTTAAGTAGACTAAATGGATCCTTTCCATTTTATATAGGAATTGAGGTTGATTATTGATTAATGAAGGTGAAATGGATCGCACACTGTAGATAGCTTCTGCATTTTGGTGTCTACTACAAATATGTTTCCTACTTAATTTCATACTTTTCATATAACTTTTTTTTAGCAATAGCTTCCTGGAGGGTAAACCCTGGCACCATGGTAAGTTTACTACTTTGCAATCTAGATTGTTAGAGCTATATATCTTATGTGTTGGTCTAGTTTAAATATATCTATATAGTGTTACATTGGACACTTCTTGAGTCTATATATTCGTAGACTCTTCACTAGTAGTGCAATTAACCTAATCATGTGCCACTTTCATCTCAACTAAGTTTCAGAGCACAAACCTATCATTTGTTTACCAAGAAATAAAGACAATTTTCTTCTTTTATAGAGATTGTGTTCTGACAATATTAATATATATGGCTTGCTTTTCCTCTTTCAGTAATTCCAATCAACATTATCCATCAGATTACTTGTGTTTAAGATAATGCAACACCACTTCAGAGATACGGGCAAAGGCTTGCATGGTTGACTAAGCCTTGTAGTTATCCTCTAATTATCTCTATTTATCATGTTAGTTTAGTAAGTTATCATCAAATAAGGAAGAAGATTATCTCCAGCAAGGTCATCATCAAATTAAAATTCCGGAGGGTTTCATCGCCGCTCCATCGCATCGACTCCCACTGGTTTTGGGACAAGTCACCTTGATCGCCAGATAGGGGAGACCGCAATCATGGAAGAAGCCGACCAACCCCCGCTTCTTCAGCAATAATAGGTCTCCGAAGTGGGTTTTCAGAAGTAGTCGTCGTCGAAAGGAAGAGAGAGGGAGATGAAAAGGATAGTCTTGTTAGGTCCTCGTGGAGAGCACAGATGACAAGTCTCGTCAGGTCCTCGTGGGGAGCACAGAGGACGAAACAAGTATCGTCGGGTCCTCATGAAGAGCACAGAGGACGAAAGAAGTCTTGTCAGGTCTCCGTGAAGAGCACAGGAGACGAAAAAGACAAAGAAACGAAAGCGACGAAAGAGATGTACGCGAGGGAAACAAACACATGGGTGCGACATCATACGGAAGATGATGATCAAAAGCTTGGGATGGTGATTCGGTGAAGTTGGTGTTGAGGGGGAGTGTTGAAGATAATACAACACCACTTCAGGGATATGGGCAAGGCTTGCATGGTTGACTAAGCCTTGTAGTTATCCTCTAATTATCTCTATTTATCATGTTAGCTTAGTAGGCAATTATCAGTTAATTACCGAGTCTTTAGTTGTTATCAACTTGTCATGTAAAGTCTATCTAAGGCTACTCGATTTAGTGATTAAATGCATCTCTCGTTTCAAGTTCAACAACTTGTGCATATACATCGTGACTAAATAGGATTAGAAAGCGTGACTAAATAGGATTACAAAGCATAACAAATCATCATCTCACTATGATGTTTCATATATATGTTCCTAATCAGTTCTAGGAAAATGTTGTCCATATATGATGCTTCCTAATCAGATAGCTTTCTCCGTACTAAATTGTCAAGGGTTCAGTCCATACTTGTAGTGTCTTTGTGACGCAGGAGTTGTTATTTTAATTATTTATCTAGTTGCTTTGTTTTAATTCAGTTTATGTTATTTCATTACTTAAGTGGTCATGTGAGTTGCATGTGTCTTTTAATATGTTTTAAATAGTCATGTGACTAACATGTGACCTTCTAGTGAGTTTCAAGGGTTAGGATAAAAAGTAGTTTATTCTAGGGCTGAGATTAAAGATAGAGGGTATTGCCCTAGACCCTAGTATTTAATGAGTTGTAATACAGATTTTGCAGCTGCCTTTCATTGTTTATTGATGATATTTCATTGTTTATTGATGCTATTCAGAATCTACAGGTTTTTAAAAAAAAAAAAACCTAACAATTCCAACTTTAGTCTTCCCCTCTCAAGCCCTAATTCTGTAACTTTAAGATTTCTTCAATCTTTAATTTGCATTTCAAGTGATGCTGTAGAACAGAAAATTCAGCACATATGAACAGAATTAGGGCTTGAGAGGGGAAGACTAAAGTTGGAATTGTTAGGTTTTTTTTTTTGCAAAAACCTGTAGATTCTGAATAGCATCAATAAACAATGAAATAACATCAATAAACAATGAAAGGCAGCTGATGAAATTAAATTCATTTGCATTCAACTTTAGTCTTTCCATTAGCACATTAAGCAAATTAAAGTTTGATGAAATCTTATTTGAAATGCTACGGTGTCCAAGAAAATTAACACATCACTAGCTCTGGGAATCAACTTGCAGATATCTTCATGAGGCCCCTTAGTTTAACTCACTTTTCTATTTCCCAACCTGGGCATGTCTGACATCAATGCTCCAACGGGGGTATATTTGTGTAGTAGTACGTCACACCAATCTTCAACTCAGATAACAAGAGTTCAAGTAATAATGATAGCCTCTTTGTTTGCAAGGGAAGCTGCACAAGTTGACCCTACCACCCCTATTGTTGGTGGAGTATGGAAATGGGAGTAATGCTCAATCATCAAGGGATGAGGCCACTTGTGAGGACCAAACAAAATTAACTTCCAACATTTGTATATTAATACAAAGTGAAATGACTTCAGTTCAGAAGAAGCGAATTACCAAGAAACGTGTATAGTTAGTGATATACTCACCATTCCTTCAAGCATTTTTAGCAATGCCTGTTGAACACCCTCACCAGACACATCCCTACCAATTGTGCGACTCTCTGCCTGCTCAAACAGAGAAGATTACAAGCACTCTACAGTGCTGCTACAGTAGACGAATATTCCATTTTATGATAGAACCAGTTTAAATACCTTTTTTGTTATCTTATCAACTTCATCGATGTAGACAATACCCTGCTGTGCAGCTTCCACATCGAAGTCAGAAGCCTGAAAAAGCAAAGAGCTACAGATGTAAACCTAGTATAAAAATTAAGAACAAATAGATCAAAGAGCTCAGTGGAGTATCAAGTTTTATTGATTATGTTAAATTTATATTGATGAAAATAATCCTGAAACAAGCACCACTCACCTAAAAAAACAATCACCCGTCCATTTTTCTCATGTGACTTTCTGAATAGTATTAGGCCTCGTTTGGTTGACATGGGAAGTAAATTCCTATGGAAAGTTACAATTCTCATGAATTAACTTTCTACCTATATTTCTTGGGAAGTAACAAAAATGTATTTGGTTGACAAAAAATTACTTGATAGGAAGTGTAACTTCCCACCCGTAACATGTTTGGTTAACATTGGTACTTTCTAGGAAGTATCCATCAAATGACCAATATACCCTTCTTTTTATAATTAATATTTTATTTGTAAATTAAAATATATGAAAAAATTATTTGTAAATAAAATATATATTAGAATATATGAAAAAATTAAAATTTATTTGTAAATTATTATTTTAACACATATATGTAAAATATAATATAATTTTTTCATATATAACTAATATAATATATAATTTATTGTATATAAAAAATTAATTTTTATTTGAAGTTAATATATATAAAAAATTTACATATTTTGTTCAAATATAAATTAAAATAAAATAAATAAATCAAGATTTTATGAATTATCTAATTTTATAATGTTGAAAACATAAATTAAGTTTAGCATTAAATGCAAATGTGAGGATATAATTATCTTTTTCTTTTAAATATAATACAAGATGTGCAACTTACTTAGGTCCCCCTAGGTAAGTTACTTCCTGCATTTTGCAGGAAGTGTGAGTCACACTTCCTAGAAAGTAAGTTTTACTTCCCGCAAAATGCAGGAAGTGTGTCAACCAAACAGGGCCAAAAAGTACAACTTCCTGTTGAGGTACAACTTCCTGTTGAGGTACAACTTCCTGCAGAAAGTTGTGTCAACCAAACGACACCTTAGTATGACGAAACAAATATTGGACCTGAGAGCTGGGACGGGTATACGGGTGATTTTCACAAGTGAAGCATCAGCACATGGGAATTATGGAATAACTACTAAAATAAGCAAGACCGTATGAAACATTAGATATATGCTTCCAAAATATTGTTTCTCCTCATCCTGACAGAAGGTCAGAGAGACCTATCATTGGTTGCCTCATTTGCCTGTCTTTTACCCTCTAAGAGCAACGATGCAGAATCCTACTCTCATAAGATCAATTTCTTAACCATGACTGAAAGTAAAGACTAATGATTTTCTTATAAAAAACCTCCAGAATCCAGTAACATAATTTAATTATACAATAACTTATAATTAGTGCTGGAAACTTTACAAAACTTTGAGTACAAAGAGTATGGCACTAACCATCACATAATAGTAAATAAGCATTACTGATATTGTTCAAACACACCTATAACAACTTTCTATCTCCAAGTAACCTAACAAACTTGATTAGTGTTGTTCTAACACACTAGATAAACTTTCTGCCTCCAAGTAATTTAGTAAATTTGGTTATATGGTTAACCTCAAATGATTTCCATGTTTGGTCACCAATATAATATAGCTATTTTTTATATATAGCTATTTGGCAGTACAATGATGCTATAACTATAGGAAGCCTGATGGACACAAGCAAAATCAAGCATATCATGCACTTGAACTATAGTAGATATAGACAGGGGCAGGTGAGGTTGGATAAGGAAAACGGAGAGCAAAATTTGACAAGGAAGAGGCTACTTATTAGATTCAGGATGAAACCATGGCATATAGAACTTCACTGCCTAGCCATTCCAGAACATGTCAGTATAGAGTACAAGAGTTGAATAAAAGCTGAGGAACTAGCTTCTAAAAGTGTGGCATGAATGAAGGTAAGTGTAGCATGACCACATGAATATATTAGTTAAATAAGATATTATCATAGTTGAGGACAATTGCTGAAGCAGTCAAGTAGATGCAAATGGTGAAATGCTAATGACATGATAACACCGGAAGCACCAAAATATTATTGGCTTAAATCAACAACATACACCTAAAACTTGATACTAATGCAACAAATAATTCCTAACAAATAGTTATAAAAAATCAATAAAGGTCTCCATTTAAGCAAATATAAAGCTTTGCATGTCTAACAAGCACCAAGGTATGTAAAAACTTATGTATATTTTGGATTCGACATTAGTTAAGGTAAGGTTTCCTGAAGAGAAATTAGAGGGGTTGTTTTTACTTTTTACATAAAACACTTGTTGGTTTGGACAAAGATATAACTAGCTTCAACAAGTGAAATTTTCAAAGCTCTTGATGATACATTGGTTTTTTTTTTAATGTGCACATACATGAAAATGGAAGTCAAAGGGATATAAAATGAATTCAGTGCCACAAAGATGTCAAACCTTAAGCAACAATAGATGGGACAATCAGATTATTAATGAGAAAAAAACAAAAAAAGAAACAAGGCAAGGGAAGGGAATTTATGATGCTTTAAAATGTAGGTTTGATAAGTACCACTAGAAGCTTATATAATATGGACTCCACATCTTCACCAACATATCCAGCCTGCAAAAAGAAAAGCATATGCCAGTTACACTTAGATATAATATCAAGAGAAAGGTTCTGAATAAACCCTTATTTTCTTATGAAATACTCAAATACTGTGCAGATGTAGGCCATAGAATAATGTTATTGCATAAATTAATGTTGTTGATTTGTAGGCTATTAGAATCATGTGATTGAATGATTCATGTAGGGGTGTGACAAGGTCGGATCGGGTCGGATAGAATTTTAGCCCAAATCTGATCCGACCCAACATTTTCAAGTCATGCTATTTAGAACCTGGACCAGTACCCCACCAAACCCAACTTGGTTCCAGTCAAGTTGGGTTTCGGGTTTAAATTTAAATTCGGGTAACTAAGATTCCAATCGAGTCAATTCATATTTCCAATTAATTTTGAGGTCGAGTCAGACTAGATTTTCAATTAATTTGGGATTGGATCAGGTCAGGTCAAATAAAGTTTTTCAATAAATACCTAAAACCTAAACCAAAGCTCAAAAATCCAAAATAATACTACTGAATAGCTGACTATGTTAACATGGTTAGAGGTCAGGGTTCGGTCGGGTTCGGTCGGGTTCTGGTCTACCGAGTTATATGCTCACGGCAGGGGTGTAATCGAGCCGAGCCGAGCCGAGCTTGCTTGTGCTCAAGCTTGGCTCGTTTAAGAAATGTCGAGCTCGAGCTCGAACTCGAGCTGGATCGAGCTTCAATATCCAAGCTCGAGATCAGCTCGAGCTCGACTCAAGTAACTCGAGCTCGGCTCGTTTAAGCTCGTATAGGATCGTTTATTTTTCTCAAGCGTGACTGAGCTCATTCAAGCTCGATTAAGCTCGGCTCGACTCGGGTTTATGCTCAACCTCATATGAAATATTAATATTTATATAATTATATATAAATATATGAAGCTCGATTAGGCTCGCGAGCCTCTCGAGTCGAGTATTAGTTAGGTCGAGCTCGAGTTTTCATCGAGTCGATCTCGAGTAGCTCACGAGCTGCTCGGCTCACTTACACCCCTCACCCCTTCATGAGCTTATGTAATTTTAGTTTTTCTTTTAACAAAAAAAAAATAATCAACTGAATTTGGTACATCATTCCTCCTATAAGAATACCTTGAAATAAGTTTGATGATATATGTAACTTTAGTTGCATCCTAATCTACTTACATTGAACAAGCTGATTTATCTGTTTTATGTGGATGTTGGATTATTGATGTGGTTTTATTGATAAGATGTACTATCCTTTCTATTTTTATGTTTATTTGACATTACTGAACTATCCACTTTGTTTCTTTCGATCCCAAAACTAAAATAGCTCAAGTACTAAGTCTCAACAGTCATGAACACCCCCCTTTCCCAATCATCATTATCAGTATCCATATTTGGTCTTGGACCGGAATGGTTCCATGCATCAGGCAGAATCACATCATATGGCATCGTAGGAGAAACAACAAAATAATAAATGTATATTGTCCAATATGGTGATTTGTTCTTATGAGTCATTTCTTGGACTGGTATGTGCTACCTATATCGAGCGGCAGGGAACATCACATTACGTGCCTAGCCATTTCTTAAGTATAACTCATGTTCAACTTTAATTTTATTCAAATATAATAAGTTAACTGGTATATGAACCTTTGACATTAAGTACTCTCATTGGTGAAGCCTGCAATGATGGACATAGCTTAGATGAGTAATATGACAAGTTTAACTAAAATTGACAGAAAACTGGGGGACAACTCTTATATAACAATCAATTATTCATAAATCAAACAGACAACACTTTGTCTATCTCCTAGGTCCACCAAGCCAACTGTCTCCTTGATATTCTACAACAACAACTAACGCTTAATCCCATACTACTAGATGAGGTCGGCTATATGGATCTCTTTGATATAAAAGAAAAGAAATATATGGATAGCGTTATCCAGATAAGAACATGAGAACTTATACCAACTATAATTTTAGCAAGCAGCGACCACAAGCTCTTGCTTCAACATGTAACATTACAATCTGAAAAGCTGATACCAAAAGCTGGAAAAAAAACACACAATGTACAACCAGAACAAACATAACATACAACATTTCTTGGTAGACTTAGCATGAGGCTAACAAACATAACATACAACATTTCTTGGTAGACTTAGCATGAGGCAAAAAAGGTTCACCAACAGTTGCAGCAGGCACAAAAATCTATTACACTCATTTCAAACAATAGAAAATATGAAGCCCGTTCGGAGGATACAATAATTTTTTTTCTAGAGAATAAAAGAACTATAAAAAAGCTTGGCACATGGTCACTTTAAAAGACCAATTGTTGACTAGCAACATATTGGCATCGATTTTTTAGGACAAAATGATTAGAAAGTAAATTCTTACTCCTATAAAAATTTGACAAACTTCATAAGTTATATCAAATTTTGAGTAAAAATAATAAGTTCTTTATAATACAAACTCAAAAGTAAGTTTGTCAAAATGGCATGTCGGACAGTCTGATTTTACAACTCCAAGCAAGGCTGTTCAAATTGCACACTGAAACGTTTTTTTAACGGACTCTGTAAACTTGTAAGGGTCAACTCGTGGACTTTTCCAATGATTGGTGGCATTTTTCGAAAGAACTTCTCTGATAATTCTGAAGAAACATACATTCTCCCTGATTTCGCAGCTAAGACCTTGTAATCATTGATATAATCAAAAAGATCTTTCACGTTGTAACATGAAAGTCTTTCTAGGTCTTCATATGCTCGATTTTGTTCTTCTGTAGAGCCTGTCGTTGGATCTTCTAACAAAAACATTCTCCTGATCTGGGATAATACATTCTGAGGATCGTCGGCTATGTTTGTTAGCTCATCATATTCATTTGGGTAGGCCATCCTCCATTGTATCCAAGTCTTCTTTTCAGTTTCTCCCAGTAAGTTTTCTATGTAGCACATTTTGGACTTGTTATCCGTCCAATTTTTCTCATTTATCAGGTTGAGTGTGATGGATTCCCATCTTGAAATCACATCACCATACTGTCCTACATGTTCTGGTAAGACTAGTATAACTCCTACATTTGCCTGTGCTGATGGTAAGTTGAACCTTTCATTATGTTGCTTGGAATAGCCTCCTCTAAGGCCATTTACTCTGGAGTTGATTATGGGAATATTAGAACTTCCCATTCCTTGTGGATGATAATTTGTTGGTATTCCAGGTGGGTACATTGCTGGACCCATTATAGGCTCTTTTGGAAGCCTGGTTGTTGATGATTCAGCGGTGGTAGCAGTGGTGAACGCTGATTCAACTTTCTTTTCTTTGTCAATCTTCTTGACCAATTTCTTTAGAATCGGATAGTCCATTTCTGCTGTATATGCCATTTCTTCATCCTTTTGGGGTTGATAAAATTCATCATCATCCATCTCCCCCTCCCCATTTTGCGAAAATAGGTCCCACCTATTTAATTCATATGCTAGTTCGTCAGAACCTTCGGACGTATCCCATTTGGGTAGATCATCATCATCACTATCAAGTTGATCCCATTTGGGTAGATCATCATCAATATTGTCTTCGGCTTGTAGAGACATAAGATGTCTTAAGACGGCTATATCTTCATCTTCCTCTTCATCATATTCTGAGTTGTTTTCAAAGTCACTATCCCAATCGCAAGTCATCATCAGGACTAGCTCACGATCCATAGCCTCATCATTTTCTGGGTTATTTGTTGCTGTATAATCTGCAAATTGTACTGCTAAAGTGCCATCCGTTCTTGAACTAATGCTGGAAGTTTGCGGATTTTGTGTCGTCATTAATACAGCGGGTCTAATAATCCATTGCCGACCTTGTAAACTTGATGTGGTTCTTATCTGTCCAGGGATTGCTCGAATTCCCCTGCTGGCTAAATGATCCGCCACATGCTGAACATTATAGCGGAAGTTTGTATGACTACTGTTTGAAAGTCTCCCGATTAAAGATCTCGAGAGTAGAAGGTTATGTTTCCTCTCTGCTCTTCATTATCTTTCGACTCAGTGCTCTTCTTAGCCCGCAGTCGAAACGATTTGATCTTCCCGATCCAAGAAACTCAAGGAGCAATTATTGGGAACAACAAAATTCGGCTTCAACCGCATATAATCAAGAAGATTATAAACTTTGATGAAGAAAGTCTTAAGAGCAAGACTGGGCTGAGGTCTTGGTTGGGCATTCTGAATTATGCCAGGTCTTATATCCCCAACTTAGGGACACTGTTAGGGCCATTATATTCTAAGACAAGCCCTCATGGAGATAAAAGGATCAAACACTCAGATCAGCAATTAATTTCAAAAATCAAAGATCTAGTCCAACATCTTCCTGATCTGGAATTACCTCCACAAGATGCATACGTGATTTTAGAAACTGATGGATGCATGGAAGGATGGGGGGGCATCTGTAAGTGGAAACTGAAGAAAAATGACCCGAAGAGCACAGAAAAGATTTGTGCTTATGCGAGTGGGAAGTTCCCAGTGGTCAAGTCTACCATTGATGCCAAAATACATGCTTGTATGGAAACCCTGAGAGCACTAAAAATTCATTATTTGGATAAGAAGGAGGTCACTCTCAGAACAGACCGCCAAGTGATTATCAGTTTTCACAACAAATCGGCACAGAACAAACCATCTAGGGTGAGATGGATAAACTTTGTAGACTTTGTCACAGGTACAGGAGTTCAAGTGCATTTTGAGCACATAGACGGCAAAATGAACACATTAGCCGATGCACTGTCAAGACTCACGGCAAACCTTGTTTCCATAAGAGAGCCGGAGTACGTAGCCGAGCACCTAGTGAATTTGGAAAATGCCTTAAAAGAAACTGAGCAAGCACCATCTGAAGTTATTCAGACACTGAGCATTGCTATTGATGACATCAATGACCTACTATTATCTTCTCAAGGTGCAGCCCTTATGGCAGTCACCTCATGGGACGACGATTGGCAGGAAGCCTTAGAAGAAAATGACCAGGCTATAAGTAGGGTCATAGAAGATATCCCACCATTATGGGATGAGGTCCCTTACTGGGACGAATTTGAAGAAGTTGAAAGCATTTTGGCACGCCTAGCCAAGTATGAAGAAGACGAAACACTCTACAAACTTATGTTCAAAGAAGAAAAGACTGAGAAGGTGAGTAATCCTAAGGACCTCAATCCTGAGGATAATATTCATCCTGAGACAGAAGACCAACAGTTCAGGATTAATGAAGAAAAACCTGAGAGTTCAAAAGCAAGACAAGAACTCAATTCTTGGGAAAGAATGTACTACAGACAAGGTGAAGAATGGCTTAAACCAAACAAGACCCAAGAAGAAGAAGTAAACACCACCCCGGAAAGACAACTGAACTATGAAATTCCTGAAGACCAGCTGGACTATGAAACCCGAAGAAAGGGGAAGTATCCAGCACGCGACTGATAAGCAAGAAACAATAGGGGAAGTGAAAACCCCTTCAGAAATATTTCACATTTTTTTTATTTTTGTTAATTTTGCAGTTATTCTCATAGAAGATGATCATGGACGAGCTTAAAAGGCTTGTGGCAACCAAACATACAGCACCTTTAGCGAAGAAGGATATCACAACCGCGCAGCATTGGGCAGTGCTTAGCGGAGCAGCTAACCTTGAAAGATTGGAGTACCTTACGGGAAAGATTATGTTCAAATACCCAAGAACTATGGACAAAGGGCATAAATGGGCAAAAGAAGTCTATGACATCCACCATACCCAAACTCTGAAGACAATAGACGAAGTGGGTAAACTTCTTGCCATGGCTTATCTTCAGAAAGCCAGACTAGAACAAATGGCAACGAAGGACAACTGGGCAGAAGACGCACTAGGACCTGTGACTCATCACATCAACAACCTGGTCCAATGTCACAAGATGCTCTGCAGCAGCAGAAACAGCAACGTCCACTAAGGCCAAAGGATAAGAACGAATCTCACCCAAGGACAATAATGCAGCCGTGATGTCTTTTCATTAGCTGTTACTTAGCTGGAAAGTAAAGTAGCCAGTACAATAATTATGATGTGTCTTTTTCATATCTGTAAGAAGGGAATCTTTTTACTGTGGACAGCCAATAATTCAATGGTCGATGGGGCCCAATGAGCACCCGCATTGAAATTATTGAGCTTCCTCCAGAAGCTACCCTCGTGCCTATATAACGGCACTCTATCGGAGTTGCATAACACACTTGAGCACCAAGGAGTTATACTTCTCATAGATTGTACTAAATATTCCTCGTCCTAATATAAGCTTTCTAAGCTTTCCTTTTTCAAGTTCGAGTTTCAAGTTCCTCATTTCAACCCAGTGTTCGACGCAGCCCAAGTTTGATTTGAGACGCGCGCTTCCGCCCCACTTTGCTCACCCGAATCCAACTGAGTCATCATGTCCACAACTAATAAAAGCACTGAATGGCAATAATTATGAATATCTTTTTTCCACACGCAATACCCTAGAAAAATTGACTTTTAGGGGACTGATTATTGACTTTTTCCGCACACCGACTAGAAGTATTTGTCCATAAAAAATAAATATATTTTTCTGATGTTATCTAATTTCATTCCTTAAGCTACTTGATCCATTTAATCACATTATGAATGAGTCGAGCAAAAGAGAGAGCATTCAAGTATTCCTAAGATAGAAATGAAAAGGCAGGCCGCTTACCTGAGTCAGGTTAGTTGCATCAGCTATAACAAATGGTACATTTACAAATCGAGCCAATGTTTTTGCAAGTAAAGTCTTCCCTGTCCTTGAAGAAATTTTACGGAGCTATAAGAACAAGGAACATAAAGAACATGCTATATCATTCAAAATTAAAGAGCATAAAAATCAAAAACACAAAATGATGCACCAAGAATTTCATCAACATTTTTTGACAATGCAATATACAATTTCAACAAAATGAAAATGATACTTTGATATGTTTGTGGCATGTTTAGACACATTTTAGCATCAAGCTAGCAAAAGAAAGAATGGAAAATTTCTATTCAATAATATATTATAGAATAGTCATTGGAATCTGCTTGCAATGTCATCATCAAAGTTCAGCTAAAATAGTAGAGAGAAAAAAAGGAAAAGAAAAAAAACAGATGTTGGATATTTATGTCAGTGCTGCAATTGTCATCTAAATACTTGATTAATGAAAAGAAAAAAAAATCACATAATAATTTCCAATGTCAAGTTTTAGACAAGTATTATTTGAGCAGGTGAAAAACAATGAAAGTTACATATCAAGTGGTGCCTACTCAGAAATCCTATCATGCTTGTAAAATCGTAAAATTAAATGAAGTACCCTAGCCAAATCAATTAAATCAAGCTTGAAGAAACCAAACAAAAACGATGTGCACATGTGTGGCTGACCTATAAATAACAAAAGTGAATTTATGCTCAGCAAGTCTGTACCAATTACAACATTGTGGAAGCTAGCATAGAAGTAGTCAAATAGAAATATATGCTGATATGCCCTTGATGGTATCTCAACTTTATAAAATAAATACAAACCAGATCCAGTAGGGCCCATCAAAAGAATATTGCTTTTCTCAATTTCCACTTCATCTATGCTAGATGCATTGGCTTCATCACTATCTGAATGATTGACAAACCTAAATTCCAATATTATGAATTAAATGCTGAGTCATTCTGCAGCAGAAAAAAAATATAAACTATGACCTATAGAAAGAAAAAAAATAACCATAATCAAAATAGACTACAGTGAGAATCTAACCTCATTGATGAGCAATCATGATAAATTCTTTTGTAATGAGTGTATACAGCAACAGAGAGTACCTGCAGGTAACATGTCTAAATTAGTTTTTATTCAACTTACCACAGAAATTTGATCACTGGTAACCAGGAGATTGTTTTACAAAAATTACACACTGATTTTTCACCTAGATATCAAGCCAATCGCCAAGAATTGTTGAGAAAAAAATTCTTGAGTACTATTCTATAAAAAATAATGCCTAAAACTTTAAATGTCCAGTTATAATGAACTAATTTTGTTTAATAGAAGAAACGGCAAAACGATTTGTCTCTCGGACAAGATAATCAATATTTATTCCACAAAGATAAGAGTTCAAATTTCTGTCCATTTATCAAATTCCTTTCTAAGTTACATATCGGTCAATATCCATGCAAATGCAGGATTCAAAATAGCAGTGCAGTGCAGCAGCGGAGCCACATGGAGGGGAAGGGGGGCAATTGCTCCCCCTCAAATTTGAAATTGTTTTATTATATAGGGGGAGAAGTTAAATTTGACCCCCTATATATAATAGTATTCTCATTTTCTCTTTAAAATAAAATTCCTTTTGCATTATTACTATTTTTATTTTTAAAATAATTTAAAAATTAATAACTAAAGTTGCCAAGTCCAATCCATCTTTATCCTCATTTCTTATTCTTTTCCTCTTTTTCGTCGACGTTGTATGAGTTGTCTCATCTTTGCGCTCACACCATCATGCATTTTTATCCTAACACCTAGGCTCCACTCACAAGCAACTACAACCCTCGCCCACGCATGGTCACGGTCATGCACATTAGTCTAACGTGTAGCCCGTCAGCCCCCAATGCACATTTGTTAAGAGAAATATTTTTTAATATAATTGACAATGAGATTATTATGCAATATTATCAACTTGTCGAGAATAATTATTATTAATTTTAAAAAATTTAAGATATATTTTGTGCTTATAAATTATGCATGGATGATATTTATTAATTTTTATACATAATATAATGAATTATCTTTTGAAAAAATATATTGATTATTTGTTGCTTTTAAGTCAGCCCCTAATTTTTTGATTCCCGGCTCCGCCAGAGTATCAGTGTATGTAACAAAAAAATCAACAAAAGAAAAGGTATAAAGTTACCTTTTTCGCCCGCTCCTGGCCAATTACAAACTTATCAAGAGCTCGAAATATCTCCTTGGGGGTTGGAAAATAATTACCGATGTCAGACCTGCCCCAAGGCTCCTTCGGGCTAGACTCTCCGCCGCTGCCTCCTGACGATCCGCCTCTTCCTCCCCCTCCAGCCCTAATAAAGTGGACCCGTTCAAGGCTCGTCGAGGGAACGACAATCTCCGAATCTTCTTGCTGCTGCCAGATCTCAGGAGGCTCCCCAGTCGACTTTACTGTAGCGGCGGCGGCCGCAGCCTTCGGCGAGGGCGGCGCACTGGCAGAGACGAGGGAGGACCCTCGGTCAACCAGATGACCCTGGAGAGAGACTAGCTCGAAGGAGCGCAGGGGTGGGAGGGCGCAGGCCAAGAAGTCGTGCCGGCGGCGGCGATAGCGGACGTGGAGTTCGGGGATCCGGCCGGCGTGCAACCGACGGATGGAGAGGCGCCCCGACCGTGAGCGGAAAGCGGCAGCGGAGGCTGCCACCTCCCGGAGGGTTCTCGATCTTGCGACTGAGAGCATGGCAAACGCCGAGAGTCGAGACGAGAAGAGGGAATGAAGGTGTTTCTTCCTTCTTTTTTATGTTAAAAAAAATACACGTTAAGTACTTCAAGAGTTCAAGTTACAAAGTTACAGTAATTTTATACGCCCCTTCGATTATTCCGGATGAGGCCGGTTCCCAAAATAATTTTTTTACACCCTGGAAATTTCAATATTACGTACTTACCGTAAAGTGATTTTGGTAAATACTATAAAATATTTATAATTTTATCAATAATCATAAAAGTGTCTATGATTTTGATAAATATAATAAAGTATTTACAATTTTATCAATATATAATAAAGTATTTATATTTTTATCAAATCTTCATTATATTTGTAAAAAATTAGTAGGAACGATGAGATTGATTATAGTATGAAAGAATGTGATTGGTTGAAGGTGCTAACAATGACCATGGACGAGAACAAGGCTCACTATATCGGTAATCATGTGTTAAGTAACTTCAATATAAGTTTATCGGATGATAACGGTAATGATATTTATGATATATTTATATATTTGTAATTATGTATATGAAGTATAATTTTTTTCAGCGGAAGTAAATATGCAATTTCATTTTTTTTTCCTAAAATAAAGGAAACTTTATTATCTAAGATAACCAAGAGCAATTAAGTCTTGTGCCAGAATCGTCTCCAAATCGGATAGTCCGACCAAGAGCCCAAACAAAGGACTCAAGATGACGCCTTAATATACACGTGAATTTCAATTAAAATGGGTTCACAATTAATATAATTTTTAATAAAAATAATTGAAATAATTGTTTAAAATTATTTAATACACTTATTACTAATATGAAGTATATTAAATGTATTATATACACGACAATTGCTTAAATTTGAAATATCTTTAATGGAAATTCTCATCCTGAATATGATTGCTTAAATTTTTAAATATGCAATCCAAAATATTTTACTATTTTAGTTCATGATAACGCATTAGAAATTTTGCCCAAAGTCTATAACATATTCATAATTCTAAAAAAATAATTTTAGTTCATGAAAAATATTTTATATGATATAAAAAATGTGCTAGAGTCTGAAAAATACATCAATATTTTCAATTAAAATTTACATTAAAGACTTTTGTCCAAAGTCTATAACGGATTCATAACTCTAGAAAAATTAATTTTAGTCCATGAGATATATTTTATATGATAGAAAAGACGTGCTAGTGACTGAAAAAATATTTTGAACTAAAATATTTTACTATTTTCAATTTAAATTTGGGGTTCGTATGTAACTATCCAAAATAATACAAGGATGGTTAGTATAATATAAAATTGTATAGTATTTTACAAGGAACTAGTATGACACCCGTGCTACGCACGGTTTAATTATGCTATAAAAATTATTTGGATAAGGATAAATCAATTAGTTCTATGTATTTATAAATTTAATTATAGAGTAAAAGTAATTGTATCTACTTTTTTGAATATAAATTATATATATTAAAATAATACTAAATTAGATATCAACATTTATTGCATACGTAGAGATTTAGAAATATAATAAGTTATGAAAAATATATTTTATGTGTAAAATTTAAATTTTAAAAATAAATAAAAGAAAAAATTAAAAATTAACAATAATATTGGATTATATATCAACATATTAGGTATTAAATTATTTACAAAAGATAAATTGACATTTTATTTTAAATTAAAATATAACTAAAGATAAAATATACACTATAGAAGACTTTCGTGTAAAGTAATCTTTCAAAAAAATGAAAATACTTATTTATTATACATTATGAAAGACTTCCTTTAACAATATTTATAGTGCTATTTTTTTCATTGTCATCGTTGTCATGTATAAGAAATTTCAAACAACGACTGTTGGTTACTCTAGAAATACCAACATATAGTTGACCATGAGAGAACATATGTTTCTAGATATACTCCAACGTGTTTAAGGTTTTGACCTTGGCTCTTATTTTATGGTCATAGTAAAACAAACACATATCGAAAATTATCTCCGTTTAAATTTAAAAAGAACTTTTATATCTGATGGCGTCAATATCAATCTTGGAATAAAAATCTTATCCCCTATATTGGTTCTTGATATTATTTTTCCTTCCAACACATGTTGACCTATTTGAATTATCTCAAGTCGAGTATCATTGCATAGACCTGAAGATTGATCTATGTTTCTCAAAAGGAGCATGACAGGAACACCGAGCTTCAATTCATATGAATGTCATTAATTGAATCACATCCACCATCCGATGAACAGGGGTTGTCAAAGCTGAGATAAATCTTCATTTCACCCAGAACCAAAGACAACATAAAATTATTCACCTTTTGAACTATTCCATTGTTAGGTACTAACATAGCTCTGTATTGCAAGTAATTGAGATCGTCCATGTTGTTCAAAAATAATAGATAAATGATATTCACAATTGCAGCAAGTGGATCACAAATTTCTTCTATGAGCAAATCATCAGGAATCTTTATGTTGACATCCCTATCATTAGCATCACAAAGTGTCTCATTTCCAATGCTTGATACGGTGAATTTCTTGAGTGCAACCTCGTATACATCTTGTTATTGTTAGCATCTCACACAGTATCTTCACAAATAAGATGAATTAATAGTAGCATGCACAATATCTTGTCTTGACCCTTTAGGTACAACAGACATAATTTCTTTAAAATCACCCCCTAAAAATATCTTATCTAACCCTTTGGGTACAACAAACATAATCTCTTTGAAATCACCCCCCTAAAAATATTTATTTTCCTTCAAAAAGTTGATCAAAACTTGATTATATCCCTCAAGGTTCGATCAACAGCTTCAAAATAATGTTCTTCATCATTGGAGTTTCATCATATATAATAAGTTCCGCTTTTATTATCAAATCGGCCAATGAACTACATTGATTCATATAACATGTGGAGTCTTCGTCAACATTTATGGAAATTGCAAATCTTGGATGTATCGTACTCTCACTCGGAATGAGCAAAGACATTATTCCACTCGAAGCAACTGTTGAAATAATTTCACTTTTGGATCTCAAAGTTGCCAAAAAAGTTCTCTAAATGAATGTTTTTCAATGTCATGTACTAAATCCATATAGAAAGAATAATCCTCCACGGTTTTCAACAATTCTAAGGATGATCTTATCGTATATATTTCTTTGCTCAACTGTGAGATTAGAAATGAGTTGGGCATGTTCTGGAGCTAATGATCGTTTATCATAGTTAAGATCATCCTAAATAAGTCTATTTCTGCATTGAGAAATGAATGAGATATCTAGAAATGACATTTCGGATAAATCAGCTAGACTCATGTTATTACTCCTTAACATATTCTCAAAATTGGCAAGAGCAAAGTTCTTCAACTCATCTTCACTTAGATCCAATCTTCACACAAAAAATTCATTTATAAAAAGTCCAAAAAATTTTAGGATGGATAACGCGTTGCAGACTTTTTAAAAAATTAAAGAAAAAATATATATATAATATTTATTATAATAAATATAGATTTTAGGGGTCTAAAAAAATATGGCCCGAAAATTTGGAAATATTATTTTTTAAAAATTTGAATCGTTAATTAAAAATCATTTCTAAAATTTCGGGTAATAAAATTATATTTTTACTTGAATAGACAAATAGAACTTTTATGTGAAAATAATTAATGAGAATAGTATAACAATTTTTTATACCAAAAATTTAATTTAAAATTATTAAATTATATGTAGTAATTAAGTTTGAACGTAATTTGCTAAGAATAATTTTTTTAAAAAAAATTCATTAAATGAGCGAAAAACTATACATTTTTCATTAAATGGGCGGGATCTAATATTTTTTGTTACATGATTTTATAGAAATGTCTATGAAATAAGCAGGAAATAATATTCATTTTTACCCATAGACTTTATAATTTTTATTAGAGTTTTAAAAATTTCAGATCCTAAGTTAAAAAAAATTGACCCAAAAATTTCGATAATATTATAATTTGAAATTTTTGTGTTATTTTTTTTTGATATTCTATGATACATTTTCAAAATCATTTTTAATTTAGTATTCAAAATTTTTAAAAAAAATCCTTAAATTCTCTAAAAATCACAAAAATACTAATTTGATTTTTTTATAAATAAAGTTTTTTTAAAAAGATTTTACGTTACGTTTGAATAAGTAACTTACGTTACGTTACGTTTGAACATGCTACATTAACTTATAAATTTGAATAAGTAACTAACTAAATTTATTATAAATACAATAGACAAGTTTATCTAATTTTATTATAATTTGATATAATGATGTAATATCCATTTAATCAAATTTCATTGGGTAGATCAATTTTATTGATTTTTTTTTGTAAATTTTAGCAAAAGCATAATTAATTTAATTGGGTAAATCAATTTGATATAATTAATTACTTATATTGGTTAATAAATTTTAATAAATAAATTAATTTGATATGTCAATTTGAAATTATATAGAAGTGCAACGGAAGTCCTATAGGTTTTAAGTTTTTGAACATAAGTCTTATAAGTTTTATTTTGATATTTTCAGTCCTATATATTTGCTACGTAGCATATATTTGGTCCTATCCGTGACGACCTGTTAACTCTTCGTCCACGTGGACATAATGTCGTTCATACACGTCGATAAATTTGGTCCTATAAATTTTATTTTGAAATTTTAGTCCTATATAGCTCTGTAGCATAGATTTAGTCATATTTGTGACGGTTAGTTAATTCTTCGTCCACGGGAAATAAACGGTGTTATATCCATGTTGATATAGTTAACGGACCATTAAACATAGGACCAAATAAATGTTACAGAGCAAACATATATGACTGAAAACACCGAAATAAAACTTATACTAAAGTCCAAAAAACTTAAAACTTATAGAACTTCTATTGTCCTTATCCCTTTAATAAAATGTCAACTATATAGTCTATATTTATATTTATATAAAAATGTAAATTAAATTTCAATCATGCTTATTAAAATCATATTTCTTATGTTTCAATCACATTCATTTCTATACCAACATGAATTTATATTAAAATGACATAAAAATTTATCTTCTTCCTGTTAAATTAAAAATATAATTTTCTAAAACCAAAATTATAAAAATGAATTTTAATTTATGATCCAAAATTTTTAAAAATAATATTTCCGATATTTTTAGGCCACATCTTTTTATACCTCTAAAATATATTTTTATTATAATAAATACAATTCATATTTTTTTTCAGATTTTTTTTCAAAAAAGTTTCTGACGTGTTACGAACTTTTGTGCAAAATGTAATATTTTTTCTCACACATTTTATGACTATTTTATGCTTATTTTATGATTATTTATATGAAATTATTTTAAAAAGATTCATTCATAAAAAAATACCAATTTTTTTTTGTTAATGAACATTACATAAATGTCCATTTAATGATTTTATAGAAATATCCATTAAAAAATATATTAAATGAGTGGGAATAGCCCAAATTGATCGGGAAAAAATTTCTTTTTTATTAAACTAGTCAAGAACACGCGCGTTGCGCAATTAATAAATTTTAAAATCTATGATGATAAAATTATCAAAATTAATTTAAATTAAATTACAATTTTAAATAATAATATTAATTCTCAAATAATTAAGAATAATAATAAACATCATATATATATATATATATATAATATTAGTTTAATGTAATATATTTATATATATAAATACATATCTCTTGTTAAATATTATATTTGTTTATTGCTAAGATAAATGTGAAAACATATATAAAATAGAAATCGATGTAATTAATTTTTATATTTAAATGTAATAATTGAATTATTTTTTATTCCAATATTTTCAATTGCATTATTGATTTTTAATTGTATAAAACAATGGCTACAATTCATTTATAGATTAATCTCAATTTTATTATAACATTTTATTAATATTTTTGTTTACATGGCTATTAAAAATCAGTAAATTATAAAAATTAAAATCTATACCATTTATGTAATTAAAATTATACTATTTTTAGGGTATATAATATAAAGATCCAATTATATAATAAATAAAGAACGGTAGAAATTTAAAATATAATTTTCTGAAAATTTAATCGTAAACATTTGTTTAACAATTAAATTAAGGAATTACTCTTTTTCCTGTATATTTAAAACATATATCACTTGATTAATATCATTTCATTGTAACTAAAAATTAAATTTAAAATTATATAAATATATATAATATTTATTATTACTCTTAATTATTTGGGTATGAATATCTATTATTTAAAAGTATAATTTAAATTTAATTAATTTTGACATATATTATATATATATAGATATATTATAACAAACTGAAAAAAATACAAATAAAACAAGTAAATTGTTTTAAACAACATAAATTTATTTCAAAAATAATTATCAAGAACAAACTCAAAAAATAATATTTCAAAAACTTAAAAACTAATATAAAAAAACATTCAATACATTAAAAAAATATTTATCAATTATTAAATGATAATAAATCCTACATTGAAAGTATAAACTATAGGCCAATATAAAAAATACTTAAAAAATTGCACCAAGAGAAATTATAATAATCTATATAAAATTAAAAATAATAATATTTTTATGGATGAAAATCAAATAGAATATATAAATAATGTTACAAATTGAAATAAATTGGAAAAATAATTATTTTTAATTACAAAAATTTATTTGATTTTGAAATACTATTAAAAACAAACTTAATAAATGAAATTTCAAAAACTAATGAACTCATATAAAAATAATTCAATGCATCAAAAAATATTTTTATTAATGATTAAAATAATAATAAATAGAAAATTATAAATATAAAATATGGAACGATATAAAAAATACTAAAAATTTTGTACCAAGAGCAATTATACTGATCTATATAAAATTAAAAATAGTATTATTTTTATGGATAAAAATCAAATAGAATATATATATAATGTTACAAATTGAAACAAATTAGAAAATTGAACATTTTATATTATTTTAAGCTACATAAATTTATTTAGTTTTGAAATACTATTAAAAACAAACTTTATGAAATGAAATTTTAAAAATTCAAGAACTAATATAAAAAATAATTCAATACATAAAATAATATTTTTATTAATTTTTTAAAATAATAATAAATCCAAAATTAAAAACATAAAAAAAAGTTATATTAAAATAGTAAAAAATAATCACCAAAAGCAATTATAATAAGTAAAATAAAAAATTACAAAAATAGTAGTATTTGTATAGATAAAATTAAAATATAATATAGATTATAATATAACATATTGAAAAAAAATATTTTTAAAATAAATAATTTTAATGGGTTTTGAAACATTATTTAAAAAAACTAAGTAAATGATATTTCAAAAACTAAAAACTAATATAAAAAATTCAACTCATTTATAAATAATGTAAAAAATTATGAGAACGTGTGCGTAAAAAATTCAACTAAAAATTTTGTTTTTAGTATATACTAGTCGAGAACCTGTGCGTTGCGCAATCATATTTGTAAATATAATTTAAAAATTATGATAAATGAAATTATTAAAATTAGTTTATATTAAATTAAATTTTTAAATAATAATATTCATACCTAAATAATTAAAAGTAATAATAAATATCACATAAACAAAATAGTAAATATTAAATTAAATTAATTTATATAATTACAAAAGAAAAAATATACATGTCTCTTGTTTTCTGTTTACCAAAAAAAACCAAAATTTATTGAAAAGAAGCAGGAAGGTCCTGGGTCAAAATTACATCAAGTTCAAACGATCTAATGAAAGTCGTTGGTCTCCCTTAGTTGTCTTATTTTATTTGCAGTCCAATGGGCTGCTTTATTACAATTGCATGTGCAAAATTAAAATTTATAACTTATAAAATTTCTTTCCAAATTCCTGATCTGCTTCACCGTAGCCTTCAGCTTTGAAGGAGTTTGATAGAGCCCATTAATAGTTTCAACAACAGATTTAGAATTCATTTCCACAATAATTTTTGAAATTGATATATACAAAGTGGCATTGAGAGAATGCAAAATAGCTTGAGCTTCAGCCATCGCACGGGAACAGAGATCAACCAAGTGAATGATTAAGGAAAATAACATGTCTCTTGTTAAATATGATTTTTGTTCATTGCTTAAAATTCACCCAACACAATAATATATTCACAAATATTAAAAATTATATAAATTAAAATTCAATCTAATTTATTTTTATATTTAAATATCATAATTCTAATATTAATAATTGAATTAATTTTTATTCCAATTTTTATACTAAGTAAATATATGATTATTACCAAAAACAATATGCTCAAAGAATAAATATAGAAAAAATATATTAAATATTAAATAATTACAAAAATCAAAATGTAAAATAAATATAAATATGAAATCAATATTAATATTTTTGTTTCTTATATAATACACATTTATTCTAAAACAAAATATTTATACAAATTAATATTTAATAAAAAAAATCTTCATTGTAATGATTTATAATTTTTAAAATAAAAAATTAAACCAATTATAATAAATTTATATAGATTTCAACAACCAAAATATATAAAAAGAGAAAAAATTTACAAAAATAATAATATTTTTATGGATAAAAATGAAATATAATATATAGATAATATAACAAATTGAATCAAATTAGAAACTAAAAAAAATAAATTATTTTAAACTACATAAATATATTTTATTTTGAAATACTATTAGAAACAAATTCAATGAAAGACATTTCAAAAAACTCAAAAACTAATATAAAACATATTTTTATCAATCAAAAATATTTTTTATGTATAAGAAAATTTACCAAAAATAATTTTTTATGAAGAACAATCAAATCAAATATATATATATATATAATAAATTAAAATAAATTAGAAAATAAAATTTTAATTATTTCAACTATATAACAAATTGAATCAAATTAGATAATAAAAAAAATTAAAATTATTTTAAACTACATAAATTTATTTGGTTTTGAAATATTATTAAAAACAAACTCAAGAAATAAAATTTAAAAAACTGAAAAACTAATATAAAAAATAATTTAATACATTAATAAATATTTTTATTTGGTTTGAAATACTATTTAAAATAATCTCAATAAATGAAGTTTCAAAAACTCAAAAAATAATATAAAAAAATAATTCAATACATTAAAAAATATTTTTATAGATAGAGAAGACTTGTGAGAGAAAAGAGACATGTGTGAGAGGGAGTAGAGTTATTAAAAGGATAAATTACACTGACCTCCTCTGAGGTTTAGTGAAATTACACTGATCCTCCTCTATTTGTCCAGATTACAATCACCTCCCCTGAGTAATCTTTGAGTAATTTTTTTGGGAAGATTTGTGTAATATTTTACAAAACTCATGAGAGGTTTGTGTAATCTTATTTCGTAATAGGAGAGGTTTGTGTAATCTTTTACAAAACTCAGGAGGATTATAAGATAAAATTACAAATAGAGGAAAGATCAGTGTAATTTCACTAAACTTCATGAGAGGTCAGTGTAATTTACCCTTATTAAAATGACATGACATTGTTCTCTCGTCACCGCAATTAACTTTTTCTCACCAATTCCTCCAAGTATGCATAGTGTTCCTGCAACTGCAAGAATCAAGTAATTAATTAAAGTTAGGAAAAACATGATATCCATCCAAAATCATATTATATATGTAAGTTAGCATGCAACTAATAAATTACTAAGTAATTAATTAAAGCTAGACAAAACATGATATCGATCCAAAATCATATTATATATGTAATTTAGCATGCAGCTAATAAATTACTTGTTTAAAGCTGTTTCCAGATGCAGCAGTAGCAGCTGCGAGCCTCATGGAGAGAAACTGAAGGTATCAAGCTGGAAGCACATCAAAAGAAAACATAAATGTTTCAACGTACATGTTTCATTAATCTATATATATATATATATATATATATATATATATATTCGGGTCATATAGCTAGCAGTAAATTTGCTACATGCTTAATAATTAATTACCCCAACTTGGTTATGCAGTGACTACACAAACTTGATAACCTCCTCCAGCATTGCTGCCTTGCTCTTTCCCTGCATATATATCAGTTAATTGCATATGTACAGAATTCCAAATCATTACAATTAATTTGACTTCAACTCCTATATACACGTACCCTGTAGAATCCAGGAACAACATCTTCCAGACCAGTCACATTTTCTTACTCATCTTCTCCCTTCTCATATGAAAATAGATTGAGTTAATTAGAAGCTAATCATTGAGCATTTGCTAGCTAGCCAGCATGCATAATGAATGATATATACATGCATTCATTCATGTGTACGTTTAAGGAGGCATACCATATCAGCAGCTTTGCCTCTTCTTGCCATGCTCATTTGGGATTCTGATCTCCTCCCCTTTTCCTACTTCTTGGTGAATCCTGCAAATCAATTAGATAAGAAATCTTATGATAAATTAACTATCAGCTTGTCAAGATAGCATATATATATATATATTTTCGTTCTAATGTATTTAATTTTTACTTGTTACTTTAACTCTCCCCTCCCCCCTACACCCGTACCCCTTCACTTCTCTTGAATGAAATGCAGGTTTCTTTCTTCAAAAAAAAAGATAGCATATATATATATATATATAAAGAGATGGTGCGTTGTTCTTGGTGGATATGATGATGATGATCTATTACTTCTACGTTAGTATCAGTGGCAGATGCTGCAGTGATCTCCTCAAGGAACAATCACCTACTTTATAAAAGAAACTAAACCAAATAAATGATGCATATGAAAATATCCATAGTTTTTCATACAAAAAAGAATTTTACCGAGAAAATAAAATTATAGTCCTTTTAAAGAACAACACGCAAAAACTCAATTCTTCTCCACATCATTGACCAATATCCAGCAGACATGAATAGCTTCTCTTCAGAGAAATCCAGTCCCTTAGTAATAAGAGCAAAACAGTGGGTGTGTAGAGACAAACACTGTATGTATGTCTTCTTGTCCAAGGCAATAATTACCAAATGGTCCAAAAGTATGCGTGTTCCATCACCTATCCAGAAACTCTCAATGAATAAACCTATAATAGACCCAGAAGAAACTCATGCAAGTATGTAACATTCAAGGTGGTTAATACTCAATATCACTATTTTGTTCTCCATTGCTGCCTCCTACGGAACCTTCTCAAGACTTACATCCTCGCTTTCCTGCAAGTTGTATACATATGAGTTCATGTCCAAAACCAAGGTGCAAATTATCCAACATCTTGAAGAAGAAGAAGAAGAAGAAGCCCATGCATCATTCAAGGTGCTTAATATCATTGTTTTGTTCTCCATTGCTGCCACCTTCAGAACCTTCTCAAGCCCTACATCATCGCTTTCCTAGAAGAAGTGGATGTACCTGGCGAGCTCGAATATGGATGACCAGCACCGGATGCCGAAGGCTTGAGCTACATCATCGTTGAATGCGAGTCACAATGCTGTAACCAGGATATTATTCTATGGGTAGGCCTAAGGGCCGGATGCCGAAGGCTTGATAAGCCAAGATGGCAGGTTATCATATTCAGTTGGTACAAATGGACCCGTGGGGTCGGTAATCGCATTAGAAATAAACCTTACCTCTGGCCTTGTACATTTTCTTTAATGCCTTATATGATATATGCATGGTTGAGGCTTATGTGGAGGTTCATTCGAGCCACTCACTGAGTCCTAAGTGGACTCACAGTTTATTCCTATTTTGCAGAGCATGAGCAGTAGCTTGGTATGTCGACATGGTGCAACTGGTGGGCGGGAGGTGGTGCCATATCTCGTAGCGGCGTCCATGAGTCTTAAACTAGTGTCTAGTAGTTGTTTTTTTATTTTCTGCACTGACAAGTTGTATTTGGAAAGAGTTTGTAAAACTTGATACTTGAGACGTTCAGTTATTCGGATGTTGGTTTTCTTACTTGCTTTGAAAAATATAAAACTATGGATTTTAAAAACTTTTAATAAAGTTGTGTTGAGATTTCCTTTATCGATACATTCTGGTTTTCTTTATGTCAGTGTAGACAGTAGGCTACAGGATAGTATGTAGGCTCTAGCCGGTCACACTATCCTCAGTTGGGGTGTGACAAAGTTGATTTCGGAGCACTAGGTTAGGTCTTGTTTATGACTCAGTGTTGGGTACCGTATGAGGAATATGCTAGCGTGCCGACTTACGGTATAGTTATGCTACGAGATTGGGCGACCACTCCTGCACTCAGCGCACCATGCGGTTAGTAAGTTTAAATAGCTTTGTGTTAAGAATTTATTATGTGACAGACAACTTCTTTTCTTTCCTGTGTTAGTGAAATGGAAGCTCAAAATGCTGCTTTGAGAGGCAGTGGCAGTAACTCAACAAAACGTCGAGGCTGGGGGCGAGGCCGAGGCTGGGCTCGAGGCAGGGATAGAGACCCGTCTGAGGGTCAGGGTCAAGAGTCAGTGGTTGTTCTACTGCAGGCTCAGGTGAATCAGCTGACTGAGGCGCTTCTTAAGGAGCAGGAACTGAGACAGCAAATGCAGCAGCAGTAGCAGTCTCAGCAGCCATCGCCACAACCTGTGCCCGTAGTTTCAGTGGTACCAGAAGTGGCAGAGGTGACAACACCGATGGTCAGAACCCCAGGCGCCCCAACCTATGCAAATTTTGTCACACTGAAGCCATCGGAGTTCACCGGGATAGATCGTCAGGTGGAAGTGACAGAATTCTTGGGGGATTGCTACGAGCTATGTATGGAGCTGGGGTGTTCATCAGAGGCAGCTGCTCGTATGGTCGGTCTTCAGATGAGGGGACCGGCAAAGGTCTGGCTGCAAACTTGGAAGGCCCGCAGGGCAGCTGGCGCACCACCTCCCACGTGGGAGGAATTTCGGGCGGCTGTGGAAGAGCAGTACCTACCCATGAGTGTTCGCGACAAGCGCGCCCGTGATTTTGAGATATTGCGCCAGGCTGGAGGCATGTCAGTATCAGAGTATGAGATGGAGTTCAACCGTCTCTCCAAGTACCATCCAACCCTAGTGGTGTCTGAGACCGCCAGGGTCAAAAGGTTCGTGGCAGCCTGGCAGGATTGAGGCCACAAATTGGCAGGCTTATCCACTACATTGAAGATTCTACTCTGGCTCGGGTAGTGGATGAAGCCCTGCGGAAAGAAGCCTTGGTGTCGTTTGAGAGAAATGACGGGCCATCTAAGAAAAAGTTTTGGTCACAGGGTTCTGGTAGTCGGGCTTGGCACTCTCAGGGGGCAATGACTACAGCAGATCAGCAGCAAAGCCGGGGGCAGAATGGCAACCGGGGCCGTGGGGGCCCAAGGACTGGGTCAGTGAGACCAACAGTGTTAGGAGGTGGTTCCCAGAGATCTGAGGCGCCACAGTGTGGCAGCTGTTGTCGGAGGCACTGGGGGTCCTGTCTTAGCCGCACTAACACTTGCTTCAAGTGCGATCAAGTCGAACACTTCAAGAAGGACTGTCCTGAGGGAACTGGTCAGAAGCCTGAACAGTCTAGGGGGAAAGAACCTATGTCAGTAGGGTCAGTAGCTTAGAGAGGGCAGACGCAGAATAAGGGGCTACAGACCAGTCATTCAGAGAGGCCGCCTGCACGGGTATATGCTATGAACCGTGATGGGGCAAAGGCATCCAAAGCAGTTGTGACAGCTACTATTTTAGTATGTTCGTCTGCTACATATATTTTATTTGATCCAGGTGCCACGTACTCGTTTGTGTCTGCCATGTTTGCTGTAAAGTTGCCAATGACACCCTCTATGCTCGACGGGTCATTGATGGTATCAATGCCTACGAGCAATGCAATCTTAACAAACTCAATTTATGAAGGTTGTGAAGTACTCATCTGCGGCCATGTGCCGAGTGCGGATTTGACACTCCTACCCACTCTTGAGCTTGATGTCATTCTTGGCATGGACTGGCTGGCAGAGCACTTTGCAATGTTGGACTGTAGAGCCAAAGCAGTGATGTTTAATAAGTCTGGGTTGCCGTAGTTCATCTTCCAAGGGGAGGGAGGTAGCAAGCCGATAGGGGCCATCTCAACCCTAAAGACTCGTAAGTTGCTTCGGGGCGGCTGCCAATCTTTCCTGGCCTTTGTATCTGTGGTCGAGGAGGAAAGGGCTGAAGCAAGGGATGTCAGCAGAATCCCAGTGGTCTGTGAATTCCCTGATGTGTTTTCCGAGGAATTGTCGGGATTGCCGCCCAGATGGGAAGTCAATTTTTGCATTGACCTGTAGCCCGGGGAGAAACCAATTTCCATTCCTCCCTATAGGATGACACCGGCCGAACTCAGGGAGCTAAAGGTGCAACTGCAGGAAATGCTAGATTTGGGGTTCATCCGGCCCAGTGTGTCACCCTGGGGTGTCCCGATTCTCTTCGTAAAGAAGAAGGATGGGTCGATGCGCATGTGCATCGACTATAGACAGCTGAATAAAGTGATTGTTAAGAATCGCTACCCACTGTCGAGGATAGACGATCTGTTTGACCAGCTGCAGGGGGCTCAATGATTTTTAAAGATAGATCTGAGGTTCGGATACCATCAGCTAAGAATTCGGGACTGCGATGTGCCGAAGACGGCCTTTAGGACTCGCTACGGTCACTATGAGTTCCTAGTGATGTCCTTTGGCCTAACCAATGCACCTGCTGCCTTCATGGACTTAATGAATAGGGTATTTAAGGAGTACCTGGACAGCTTTGTGATCGTCTTCATTGACGACATTCTGGTTTACTCCAAGAATGAGGAAGAGCACTCTAAGCACCTGAGAATGGTTCTGAAAACCCTCAGAGAGCACCGCTTGTTTGCCAAATTTTCCAAGTGTGAATTTTGGTTGGAAAGTGTAGGGTTCTTGGGCCATGTAGTGTCCAAGGAAGGAATAAGGGTAGATCCTGCCAAGATTGAAGTGGTGCAGAACTGAAAGCGGCTGACTAGTGTGACTGAGACCCGCAGTTTCCTTGATTTGGCTGGCTATTACCAGAAGTTTATGGAGAATTTCTCCAGAATTGCAGCCCCTCTTACTTGGTTGACCCAGAAGAAAGTCAGGTTCCTTTGGGATGATAAATGCGAGGCGAGCTTTCAGAAGCTCAAGGCATGTTTAACGTCTACACCCGTGTTGGATGTACCTTCTGGCTCAGGAGGGTTTGTAGTCTTCTGTGATGCCTCTCGGATTGGCCTGGGCTGCGTCCTGATGTAGTATGGCAGGGTCATTGCTTATGCGTCTCGCCAGCTGAAAGTTCATGAGAAGAACTATCCGACGCATGACCTAGAATTAGCGACAGTGGTCTTTGCACTGAAGCTTTGGCGGCACTACCTGTACGGGGAGACTTGCGAGATCTACACAGATCACAAGAGCCTCCAGTACTTGTTTACCCAGAAGGAGCTGAACCTCAGGTAGAGGAGGTGGCTGGAGCTCCTAAAGGATTATGATTGCACCATTATGTATCATCCGGGGAAAGCAAATGTGGTAGCATATGCTCTAAGCAGAAAGTCCATGGGCAATTTAGCTCATTTAGAAGTTAAGCGGAGGCCTCTAGCTCGAGAGTTGGCTTTGTGCCTAGATGGGGGTGCAAGCTTATCAATGTCAACTTCAGGTGCCTTGATGTCACACTTGCGGGTACAGTCCACGTTGATGGACATGCTGCGTGCCGTGTAGGGAGAAGATGTCTTTTGTGCACTGACCAAGGACCTGGTGCAAAGAGGTGATGCAGAGAACGGTTTCAGATTGGACTCACAGGGTGTACTGAGGTTCAGAGACTGGATAGTTGTACTAGACATGGTTGAGGTGCGTAGGCAAGTCCTAGAACTGGGTCACCGTTTTACTTACACGATGCATCCAGGGGCCACCAAGATGTACCGAGATTTAAGGCAGCATTATTGGTGGAAAGGTATGAAAAGAGATGTGGTAGAGTTTGTTTCCAAATGTCTAGTCTGCCAGCAGGTGAAGGCCGAACACCTTAAGCCTGCGGGGCTTCTGCAAAAACCTCGAAGTGCCCGAGTAGAAATAGGAGAAGATCACCATGGATCTAGTGACCAGATTGCCTAAGTCAAGAGGCGGTTTTGATTCCATCTGGGTGGTAGTTGACCGGTTAACCAAGACCGCACACTTCATACCAGTGAAAACTACCTTCTCTATGGAGCAGTATGCCTGACTATTCTTGGCTAGGATTGTGGCATATCATGGTACCCCGGTGATGATTATATCCGACCGCGGTACCCAGTTCACAGCCCGGTTTTGGCAGTCCTTCCAGGAAGCTTTGGGTACTCAGGTGCCTTTCAGCACAACTTTTCATCCACAGACTGACGGGCAGTCAGAGAGGACCATCCAAACCTTGGAGGACATGCTGAGAGCATGCGTCCTGGATATGTCCGACGGCTGGGAGAGGCACCTACCGTTAATAGAATTCGCCTACAACAATAGCTATCATAGTAGCATTGGCATGGCTCCTTTTGAGGCCTTGTATGGGCGGCGGTGTAGGTCTCAAGTGGGTTGGTTTGAGGCAGGGTAATCACTCATGGTGGGCCCCGATTTGGTTGAGGAAGCGGTAGAGAAATTAAAGGTCATTAAGGAAAGATTGCTGGTGGCTCAGAGTCAACAGAAAATATATGCCGACAAAAGGCTAGGGAATTGGAATTTGCAGAGGGTGACTTAGTATTCATGAATGTCTCTCCTATAAAAGGGGTGGTCCGGTTTGGGAAGAAGGGGAAGCTGAGCCCTAGATACATTGGGCCTTTTTCCGTTCTCAAGTGGAGGGGCGAGGTGGCGTATGAGCTGACATTGCCTCCTAGCCTGAGCAGTGTGCACCTGGTCTTCCATATATCCATGTTGCGAAAGTATGTAAAAGATGATTCGCATGTAATCGAGCCCTCTACTATCGAGGTAGATTTGGCCATCTCATTCGAGGAAAGGCCGGTAGAGATCCTTGACCGCCAGATCATGAAGCTAAGGTCCAAAGAAATTCCCCTGGTAAAGGTCAGTTGGGAGCACCATTCCGAGCAAGAGACCACATGGGAGGTAGAGCAGGACATGAGAGAGTGCTACCCTTCCTTATTTGAGGAGTCTGTAAGTCCTTGTTCTTCAAGTAAATTCGAGGACGAATTTCCCTTAAGGGGGCACTACTAGAATATACCACATCAGCAACGGGGATCAACGACGGATGGAAGAGCCGTCAGAATAAGTCACGGCTTTGCGTCAGCCCAGTCCGCCGTGGCGGATGTAACTAAATCAGCCGCGGCTCACATACGGCCGCACAAAGCCGTCGCTCATAGATCATGGCGCGCATGGCGCACAAATTAAAATGGGTTAGTAGCCATGGTTTAGCGAGGGCCTCGTAGTCGTTGGTGATGAGAGTAACCAGGCGTGCAAAATAAAATAGGTTAGTAGCGACGGCTCCTCTACGCCGTCAGTGATATGTGAAGTCATTAGCCACGGCTGGCTGCGACTGTCGCTTATTATTTAATACCACGAATGCAGCACGAATATATAACTCTCTTAACTGACGGCTCTGCGAGCCGTCGATGATAATAAAGTTACATATCCACGATGTTCCGACGCCAGTGCACCGTCGGTGAAAATCCTTTTTATTTGCGTTCGCGCCCGACCCTTCCTCTTTCTTCCTCTTCCTTCTCTACTCGCCGTTGTTGCCGCCGTCCGTCGCTGCAGAGTTGCCAGGGAGTCGTTGCCTATTGCCGCCGCTGTCAATCGCCGTCGATAAACCTTCTGGTATGCTCACTTCCTCTCCTCCTCCGTTAAATCCCCACAGCACCGCCGCCGCCCTTTCTGCCTGCGCTGCCTCTTAGCGCCGGCGTCGACCCGGCCGGCCCTCTTCGTGCCGGCGTCGACACAGCATTCATCTCAGTGCCGGCCTCAACCCGGCCGGCGCCGCATTAGGAGCAGTAGCCGGTAGTGATGCCGGCTACTGCTTGATTAGGCTAATTAACCCCTAATCAAACTGTGATTAGAATTTAATAACCCTAATCACAGTTTGATAGTTTTTTAAAAATTATTTATTGTTAATTTTTAGAAATTAATTATTAATTAGGTTAATTATTAGTTTAATATTAATTAATTAGTCACGCGGAATCGTCCACTAATTAAGGACTCGCGCCGGAATCGTCCACTTTAGACTCGCGGTCAAATCGTCCTTGGTGGACTCATGTCGGAATCATCCACTTTGGACTCGCGCGGAATCGTCCAAAAGGATTCACACCAAGATATTTTGTATGGACTCACGCGGACCGAGAAACTGTCACACTGCATCTGTATACAAAAGGATTCACACCAAGATATTTTGTATGGAATTGTCACGGGGAGTCATGTCAAGTCGGGACATCGAGCAATACTGTTGTCCAAACTCATGGTGAATCTTCTTCTGCTGATGTTTCTTCTTCCAATCCATCTAATCCTTATAGAACAATGATTCTGGATAGTTTTGGAGGATAATTCTATTTAAATGATAATATTGAGTCAGTTACTGAGACGGTAGTGCCACCAGATACTATGATAGTTGAAGTCACTGAAGAACAACCTGAGATACAGATTGAATTGCCGAATAAGGAGGCTGCAGAATTTTACGATATGTTGAAAGCTGCCGATGAACCTTTGTATGAGAATTGTCCTAATTATACAAGATTTTCGGCAATGACACAACTCCTGAACATCAAGTCCGGTTGTAATATCAGCGGGGTTGCGTTTGATCGGATTGCAGGCTTTATCAGTGGTATGCTACCTCCAAATAACAAGTTTGAGC
The DNA here is from genome assembly GCA_034359265.1 of Canna indica. Lineage (NCBI taxonomy): Eukaryota > Viridiplantae > Streptophyta > Magnoliopsida > Zingiberales > Cannaceae > Canna > Canna indica. The sequence continues at coordinate 24,434,481 of CP136892.1, forward strand.
CAACCTTTTATAAGACAAAAAAGTTGATGAGGAAATTAGGGCTTGGGTACGAAAAGATACACGTGTGCCCAAATAATTACATTTTATATTATAAAGAAAATGCATAGTTAGAACAATGCCCGATATGTGAACATCCTCGTTACAAGGAGAAGAAATCGGTCCGACAAAAAAATATTCCCTTTAAGATGCTTCGGTATTTTCCACTAACACCGAGGCTTCAAAGGTTATTCATGTCGGAAAAGACTGCCCCCTATATGAGTTGGCATGCAAGAAGTCGTGATGATACAGTAATGACTCATCCATCCGACAGTGAAGCATGAAAACATTTGGATAGGTGTTATCCATCATTTGATGGGGAGACTAGAAATATCAGGTTGGGATTGTGCGCAGATGGTTTTAATCCGTTTGGTAATTCGGTAACTCCGTATTCAGTATGACCAGTGCTGTTAACAATTTATAATTTGTCACCCTCAATGTGTATGAAAGAAGAATTTATCTATCCTTCGATGATTATTCCGGGTCCTAAGGGTCCTCGCAAAGAAATTGACATATTTCTCCGTCCCCTAATTGATGAATTCAAAACATTGTGGGCTGAGGGAGTTGTCACTTATGATTGTTACCGGAAGCAAAACTTTACTTTACAAGCTGCTATATTGTGGACAATCAATGATTTTCCGGCCTATGGCATGTTGTCTGGTTGGAGCACGCATGGTCGACTATCTTGCCCGTATTGTATGGAACACTCAAAATCCTTCAGTCTTGAGAATGGTCGGAAAATTTCCTTCTTTGATTGTCATCGTCGATTCCTATCGTCTAACCATCAGTACCGAAGGAATCGTGACAAATTTATCAAAGGTAGAGTCGAAAGAGATGAGCCACCACCGATGTTGTCTGGTGAACAAATGTTAGCACATGTTCAATTACTTCCAGATATTACTTTTGGTCGGAATGTAAGAATCTCAGGCTTTGGTCAAACACATAACTGGGTGAAGAAAAGTATTTTTTGGGAATTGCCGTATTGGAGTTCATTACTGATTCGGCATAATTTGGACGTCATGCATATTGAAAAAAATATGTTTGATAATATTTTTAACACATTGATGGATATTTCTGGCAAAACTAAAGATAATGTGAAGGTCCGACATGATGTAAAAATACTTTGTAAGAGGCCTGAGTTAGAGTTGTAAGAGGTCAACGGACGATTTCATAAGCCAAGGGCGCCGTATGTGTTAAATAAACAACAAATGAAAGATGTGTATCAATGGATCAAAGAACTCAAATTACCCGATGGATATGCCTCAAACTTATCTCGATATGTAAACGTCGATGAATGTAAAATATTGGGGATGAAGAGCCACGATTGTCATGTATTCATGCAGAGATTGCTTCCAGTTGCGTTTCGAGATCATCTACATGATAAAATTTGGGATCCGCTGACAGAGTTAAGTATGTTTTTCAGAAACATTCGTGCAAATGTACTTCGAGTCGAAGATATGATAGCACTTGAAAATAATATTGTTGAAATCCTATGCAAGCTGGAGCAGTTTTTCCCTCCTGCATTTTTTGACTCGATGGAGCATCTACCGATACATTTGGCATACGAGGCACGAGTTGGTGGCCCCGTTCAATATCGGTGGATGTACTTATTTGAAAGATACATGAATCATCTGAAGAAAAAAGTAAAGAACACCGCCGCAGTTGAAAGTTTCATATCGGAAGCATATATAATTCAATAAATTTCAACTTTCTGCTCATTTTATTTTGAATCAACCATCAAGACAAGACTTAATCATCTTCCACGGAACGACGACGGGGGAGCTGGACCATCAGATGGTTGTTTAAATATCTTTTGTTACCTCGGTCGTGCTTTGGGTTCTCGTTCGTCTCGATTCTTAAATGATGAAGAGTACCATTTGGTCTACTTGTACGTTTTACTAAACTGTCAAGAGATTGAGAAGTTCATTGAAATATTTGACATTGAGATGGTGACAATATACTCAATTTACAGTGATGAGGAATTAGAAAAATTACGGAATCATGAGTTCCCTAATTGGTTTCAAGCTTATAGCACAGAACACAGAGGCGAAATAGATAACAAAATCTTTGAATTTGCTAGCGGACCGACACGACTTGTACAGTGTTATAATGGTTATTTTGTCAATGGATATAAATTTCATACACTTGAATATTCATCTACAAAAAAGACTATGAATGCCGGGGTCTGCGTCAAAGGGACAACGTATGCTGAATGTGATGTTGACTTTTACGGACTATTGGAAGAAGTCATTGAATTATAATTTTTTGGATGTAAATCAGTTGCCCTTTTTAAATGTCATTGGTTCGATACAAGCGATAGGGGCATGAGAGTTCATCCAAAGTATAAACAGCTGGTCGAGGTCAATTACAAATCAAAATTGGCTTCAAATGAGCCATTTATATTGGCATCTCAAGCTGAACAAGTATATTATATGCAGTATTCGTCTTGAAAGAAAGACAGGACAGATTGGCGTGTAGTCTGTAAGACTAAAGCCAGAGGAAAGATTGATCCAATAGTTGGAGATAATGAGCCAGCATATGATTTCTATCAAGAAGAGGATCCTTCTGAAGTGGAACGAGTTAGTCAAATACTCGAGGATGATGACACAGAGTTAGTTCAATTGGAAATAGAATACGTTGATGAGGACGATAATGAAGTTGAGGAAGGACATAATGAAGATGAGGGAGACGAAGAAGAATTTCAAGATTCAGACACAGAAGAACAAGAAGAAGAGTATTACACGGATGATGATAATGACGATGATGAATAATTGTAAATGTGAAGTATATATTCAATTATTAAATATATCTATTATATATAATCTAATTATATTAAATTTTTACAGCTATGGTTCGAGATATCAGTTCTCGAGGAGCCATTCCTCGTAGGACCCCCTGACGATTACCACCCGCCCCACCTGTACCCACTAACCCTTCGTCTTCCACCACCGTCCCCCCACCTCCGGCCACCATTCCCCCGCCTGATCCATCCACTATTCCCCCAGCTGATATGGTCACCATCCCCCCACCTCCAGTCACCATCCCTTCAGCCGATCTAGGCCCGTCGACATCGAGACGTAGGCCACGAGGGCCTAACAGAATTCTCCCTCCGCCACGAGAGGGACAACTACGCAGAGTAGTTACTGTGCACGGAAGAAGGTAAGTATATGCATTAATTATTTCTTATAATTTATTTATAATTCAAAATATCATAATATGAATTTATATATGGTGCATATTTGAGCAGGAGGACGTCCCCCGCACGATAGTGGGGACGATCCGGAAGTTTATGCACGGGGCGTGACCTACATGGTCTCACGTGCCCCGTGAGCATATAAATTTATTGTGGCGAGAGTTCACGGTAAGTATATTTATTAAATTAATATTAATGTTAAATATTGATCGGTAATAATAAAATTTTTTTTTGCAAGATCATTATACATGGCCGGAGGACCAGACCACTTTTGTGGAGGCTGCATGGGAGCGTGTTGCCCGTGCTCGCTATAACGGGCTGCTTCGGCAGGCCTGTTAGACCGTGATGAGACAGCTGTGGGCCACACAGATAGGGCAGACGCGGGAACATGCCCCCGAGTGGATTCCTGGCCCTGTGTGGGACTAGCTCGTTGAACGGTGGGATACTCCTGAGTGGCAGGAGGTCTCCCGGACTGCATCGAGAAACCGCATGTCCGGGGGGGGGGGGGGGCAGCACGGGGGCGCCCCACACTGGTGGCTCCATATCTTTTGCGGTGCATGAGCGTCGTATGGTATGTATAATTTCCTTACTTTTAATTAAATTATATATTGTGTATAATGATACTAATGTATTTGTTTTCTAATGTAAGACGCGTGTGACGAAGGACGGCACCGTCTGACGCCCGTCGGTGATGGAGGTGTTTGAGCGCACCCACCGTCGTCGACGAGCAGCGGGGGACTACGTTGATAGCAGAGCCTCGTATATAATGGTAAGTATTTATATATGTCTATTTGATTTACACAATTTTTATTTATAGTTTATATATATTTAAAATATAAACACGTGTAGGAAACTTATTCGATGACTGTGATCGAGTGTGGAGGGACACCGGAGGAGTTCGACGCAGGAGCTTGGGTGGAGGCAGCAGGTGGCTGGGAGCACGGTCGTGTTTATGACTTTGCAGACAGTGGCCATGCACGCGCCGTGCTCGGGCCACTTGGGGCACCGACCCCTCCGACTGCGGGTGAGCGGCCCTCGTCATCCAGAGCGCAGGACCAGAGCCGGATAGCAGCCATGGAGTAGGAGCTCACCCAACAGAGACAGGCGATGGAGGAGCAGAGGCACGCGATGGAGGAGAGGATGCGGGAGCAGAGGCTGACGATGGAGGAGCAGATGCAGGAGCAGAGACGGTCGAATGACGAGTTGAGACAGACGATCCAAAATATGCAGACACTCATCACTCAGATTGCGTCTTAGTCCGGCCTTCTACCTATGATGTCGCAGCCGTCGTCCTCCTCGACCCAATCGACGCTCCCGACCCAGTCATTGTCGACTCCACCGTCTCCACCGCCGCCACCGTCGTCGTGAGATTTTGATTAATTGTGTTTTGTTTATATTTTGATACTTGATATAGATGATATTTTGATACTTGGATATATAGATGATATTTTGATACTTGGATATATAGATGATATTTTGATAATTGTTTGCCTCCGGTTTGAGGCTGAGATTGATGATATTTATGTAAAACTTGTATGTTTGGTTTCAAATGCATGTGTATGATATTTTCTGATTGTAATATGTGATTGAAAATAGGTTGTAGTCGATATATCATTGTATACATGAATTTACAAAAATTTTAGTTTTTTCAGTTACAGGATAACATCTTTAGCCATGGTTTACCCACGGTTAACCGTCACTAAGCCGTGGCTGAAAGCCTATCGTAAATGGTTGATGGCCTCGGCAGGACCAAATATCACGGTTGCTAATAGTATCACCGACGGTTGTGAGCTCAGGCTGATGTGTTGGTATCAGTGACAGCGCCCAGAGCCGTCCCTGATGATTTTAAATAAACGACAGTCCACGAGGCTGTCGCTAGGGACGGCAACGGTTCGATTAACCGCACTTTTGGGGGTTAACCGAAACCGATTCCCAAACCCGCTAACCAAAACCGAAACCGGAACCGGTCAGTTTCAAAAGCCTATATCCGAAACCGAAACCAAAATTTTTGGTTCGAATAGAACCGATTATCCGTTTACTAATCGGTTAACCGGTAGTAAACGGATAATCGATTCAATGATTAATAACAAAATTGGTTTCGAATATCGGTTAACCATAAAAAACCGATAGTAAACGAATAATCGGTTCAAAGATTAATAACAAAACCGGTTTCGGATACTAGTTAACCGCAAAAAATTGATAACCGAAACCGAATATATAACTAGTTTCGGTTACCGGTTAACTTCGGCCCGATAACCGAAACTGAACCGATTTTAAACGGTTTTTGGTTTTTACTATCCGAAACCGAAACCGAACCGCAAATCCACTATCCAAAACTAGATTTTGCGGTTCGGTTAACCAGCTTGAATTGCCATCCCTACCTGTCGTTGATGATTATGTATGACGGTCGTGTGCGGCCGTCACAAAACATCTGAGACGCGCACATCAGAGACAGTTTTTTGCCACAGTTGACACCGTCCGTGATATGCATCACTGACGGTTCAGCCACGGTATCAGCCGTCGCTGATGACCACAATTCTAGTAGTGGGGGAAGGTTGTAAGACCCAAAAAAGTTTTCTAATATAAAAATCCATTTTGATGCAGCGCGCCGGACCCGGGGGCAGTCGAGTCGAGCCTCAGGATCGTCTCGAGTGAAAAGGTATGACTCGGCTAATGATTCATGAAATCTATTTGCATGATTAACGTTCCTTTTATGAAATCATATATTAAATTAAGTTAACTCGAGTCATGTTTTGGGTTGAGTCGGAACCCAAGTCGAGTTCCGGGTATGAGTTAAGTGAGTCTTGAGGCCATCTTTGGAAAGATGGATGAGGGAATAAAACCCTCTTATTGCAGCCGTGCGACTCACCCTTTGAGTCACACAAGGCCGCCTAGGGAGAAGAGGAGAAGAAGCAAGGAGGCTTGGGGCTTGGATCGATCCGGGATTCGCGTTGCCGCCAGAAAAATTTCAAGTCATCATCACCCGATCCTTGTTTCTCCGCAATCTAGGTGAGTGGTTATGTTTTTGAAGCTTGGCGGAGGCAGGTGGCCGAACCCTAGATGAAATAGGTTGAGTTCTCGCGATTCTTCCGACGAATCTTGATTTCTAACGACGTGTGTTCACTGTTTTATGAAGTTTCTTGTCGGATCTCACTGTTTTCTTCGTCGTTTTACAAGTTCTTGAGGCTGCCGAGTCATGGGAAAAGGGGAAAGGGCATACCGAAATTTTCCCCGATTCTCTTGACAGTAAGAAGACCCTTATATGACCTTATATCACTGTTGATGTAGTTCCCTTTGTACATCTCGTGTATTATGAAATATGCCCTCCTTAGAAGTCCCTTGAAGTGGCCGAACAACCCTACAACTCATGAAGAGGGTTCGGCCAAGGGTGAGGGGAAAGTAAATTAGTTCATTGGTATTAAGTTGTATGCAGAATTGAAGAGGTAAAGGTATAGCTAGAGTCTCCTCCCTCTTTCCTACCACAAGGGCCATGGCTGAGCAAGGTCTTCCTTGCTCATGGTTCGGCCAAGGTTAGGGAGAGGAGGAGAGATTAGTTTTAGATGAAAATTGCATGATTATAAGGATTATACATAGAGATATGACAATACTTAGGAAGAACACCAAACTTAGCAAGTAGCTTGATAAATTTTGAATTGTAGAAATGCTACTTTTATAACCATTCATAGCATTAGATCCTTAAACTTTGGATGTTGACATTGTTACCATATTTTGTATTTCATACATGTTATTTAAATTCATTACTACCTTGCCATGCTAGATAGTTGTTCCTTATTGTGCTAATATTCCTAAGGTAGTATAAAAATTGTTATGTATATACATTGTGGTCATAAATGATGAAGGTTGCCATATTTGAATATTTTCCTTTGGATTATTCATGCTGCCCTAAATGTTCTTGGGTGGTATTCCAAGGTCGACACATGAAAATTCTCACCCAAGGCAGTGTAAAAGGAGTAACATGTAAGGCGTCACTAGACATTCATAGCACATATATGGAAACTTAGTTAGGAGACGATAACACTTCTATGACTCCTTATATACTTTTGAAAACTTAGAACTCGTAGGTGTTCATATATTGAAAGGGTGGCATAAATTATTGACCCGGTAGCTGGGCTTAGGCCAGATACGGGCAAAGGCCCGAAGTGTTTATATATGGAAACGCTAGGATATTGATTGTGTGATGTGTTTGAGATGGTCCGCCGAGGAGCGAGGAGGTCGGAAATGACCAATGCTCAGCTCGGCCAATATTGGGTCTAGAGGTGCGCCAGCGGGCCCGCTAGGTGCCAGACCCTAATTGGGTGGGACTTGCTATCCTTACCCCAGACGGTGTCTCCGAAGACTAGTGGACCATCCTAGTTGACGGCCCGAGATTGTTTGCTTACATCTTGAGATGAGGTGGCCGATGGACAATATGATACTACCGAATATGGTAGGAACGGCTGTAGCCAGGATATTATTCTATGGGTAGGCCTAAGGGCCGGATGTCGAAGGCTTGATAAGCCAAGATGACAGGTTATCATATTCAGTTGGTACAAATGGACCAGTGGGGTCGGTAATCGCATTAGAAATAGGGGTGGCAATTTTATCCGCATCCGCTAACTAAAAACCGCATCTGCACCGTATCCGATCCATATCCGCAAGTAAAAATGGATATGGATACAGATACGGATTTAGAAAACTTATATACGTGCGGATATGGTGCAGATACGGATATGGCTGTGGATCCGCACCGTATCCGCACCGCCTATCGCGTCTCTGAATTACTATTTTGCCCATATAAGTTATTAATATATATAAGAGCTCTATGATAATTTCATGTCAAGATGAATTTTGAAGTATATTATATATTTATTTTGGATCAATGAATTGATAATTTATTGATTTTTTTAATTAAATATATAATTTTAATATTTTTTTATTAAATACGGTGCAGATACGGATGTGGTGCGGATATTCGTATTTGAACCGGTGCGGATATGGATATCCATATTCACATCCGTAGCGGGTATGGATGGGCGGATATGGGGTGCGGTGCGGATATGGATAATCCAGTATCCGCATCGTATCCGCTCCGTTGCCAGCCCTAATTAGAAATAAACCTTACCTCCTTGTACATTTTCTTTAATGCCTTATATGATATATGCATGGTTGAGGCTTATGTGGAGGTTCATTCGAGCCACTCACTGAGTCCCAAGTGGACTCACAGTTTATTCCTATTTTGCATAGCATGAGCAGTAGCGAAGATATGTCGACATGGTGCAGCTGGTGGGCGGGAGGTGGTGTCATATCTCGTAGCGGCGTCCATGAGTCATAGACCAGTTTCTAGTTGTTGTTGTTTTTTTTCTGCACTGACAAGTTGTATTTGGAAAGAGTTTGTAAAACTTGATACTTGAGACGTTCAGTTATTCGGATGTTGGTTTTCTTACTTGCTTTGAAAAATATAAAACTGTGGATTTTGAAAACTTTTAATAAAGTTGTGTTGAGATTTCCTTTATCGATACATTCTGATTTTCTTTATGTCAGTGTAGACAGTAGGCTACAGGGTAGTATGTAGGCCCTGACTGGTCACACTACCCTCAGTTGGGGTGTGACAATCACTTTCCTAGAAGAAGTGGACGTACCTGGCGAGCCCGGATATGGATGACTAGCACCGGACGGCGACCTCCATTGCGTCGGCTCCTCGAGAGTTTCCTCGAGTCACATAGCTGGAGGCAAAGGATCGGAGATCTTGCTGCCACCATCGTCATCGAGTTTGGAGACGGCTAACCAGCACCGAATGTTGGGGAGCAACGCGGGCAGCAGATGCGGGCGTCAGCGGTACTAATGCACCTCCTCTCGGCGTCAAGGAGCACCATGAGGAGCAATGAGAAGGGGTGGGGAGGAGAATGTGAAGGAGGCGGGAGGAAGTTGAGGAGACGTAAATGGAAGGTAACACTACATTAATTAAAAATTAAATATCAATAAAGAAATTAAATCGCAATGCGGTAGACGCGGGGCGGGGAGTGAAAGTGTACATTAATTTAAAATTAAATATTAGGAAAGAGATTAAATTGTAAATTAAATATCAATAAAGAGATTTAATGGTAGATTAAATATTAGAAAAGAGAGAGAAGACGTGGGGAGAGAGAGTGTACATTAATTAAAAATTAAATATTATGAGAGAGATTAAATTAAAAATTAAATATCAATAAAGAGATTTAATGGCAAATCAAAGATTAAAAGAGAGAACACGTGGGGAGAGAGTGGGGAGAGAGAGAACGTGGGGAGTGGGAGTGTACATTAGGAGAGAGGAAAGTAAAAGAACATTTGATTGAGAGACGATTGAGGACACATTAATAAAATATTTGTAGTTTAAATTTGTAAAAAAAATTTAAAAAAAATTAAACAAATCCAAAAAAAATCATAAGATATCATGTCAGCAAACATGACTTTTGAAGGTGTCACGTGACTGGTTTGAATCTTGCTTTTAAGTATATATATAGATATATAGATGAGTGGGAAAGAAAAAAAAAAGGAGCGGAAAATTTTATTTGGAAAATAATCATAGTTAATTAAATGGATTTAGGAATTTAGAAATTAAGCATAGTGATATTAATTTTAAAAAAAAATGAAATTAATTATTTTCAATTTTAATAATATTCAAAATTAATTTAATTGATAAATTAGATATGAAAATTATTTTGGATGAAACATAGTTTCTTGTGAAAGCGACACGTGTCCACATGAAGATGTGTTTTATATAATATACTAGTCGAAAACTCGTGCGTTATGCAAATATATATTAATATAATTTATTTAAAAACTATAAATAATTAAATAAATTAAGTATGAATTTAATAATTTTGTAAAATTATATATAATATGTATTCGAATGTATAATATCATTGGAATTTCATTATTAGAAATAAAATATAAAAAATATATGTATATTAAATTTTATATTAAAAATTAATATATTGTTCATAATTGATAGAATACAATCATTATTTTTATCATATAATATGTATTCGTAATAAATACAACAAAGATTTATAAAAAAATATAATCATTTTACAAATAAAAATTTCGAAAACATTTTCAAGAAAATCAACATGAAACTGAAACTATATTGATCATACTAAAACTATATTTCATATCTAAAAAAATATGATTGATTTGGCTAGAGAAGATTGATACAAAAATAAAGAACAATTACAGAGATTATAATTTGAATGTGAAAACTACTGAGTGCACTGATGTAAAGACTGAATATTGAAAATAATAAAATGACTATGATTTGTGAAGGGATTACTTAAGCTAATTAGATTTGCTTTCAAAAAATAAGAGATTATACATATAGCCGAAGTCATTTTCATTTGAGTGGACAAATTACTATTCTTTAGTTTACGCCCTTGTCTTGAACTCTCTTGCTTAGGTTTTTTAGCATTTGAGCCATGGGGCAATTCCTGAATTCAGGCGGATCGCAGGACACCTTAATTCAAGAACTCTGGTGATGAGGCGCATTTGAATACATGAAGATGATAGAAAAAGTATACGACATCATAGTCTTTCCTTGTCAGTTGGGAAAAAGCTTTTGCGTGGCCTGGGTACGAAAGAATCAGGTGCAAAAGTTTTGTTTCGGGCAATCGACTTGGAAGACTTTAGATTTAGAAGATTGTATCAATGTCCTGAGATTCCAAGGAGTTAATTTCTTGCTCTTGTTCCAAACCAATTCAAATTAGCTGAATATTTGTAGCCGATTGTTTCCCGAACACCATTCTCAAATTCCTCCACGCGGGGAAGGATGCTAGTGCCAAGACAATGTCGCCAAGGAGTGTTGCTTCCATGTTCAAAGCTGCCACCTCTAACTTCTTCATATTGGTGTTCCAGTAGTTCATCTGTGTATACTATTGCAATTAATATATACTTTAAAATTTAAGTTGTACTCTTCAATAAATAAATAAATAAATAAATATATATATATATATATATATATATACGAAGTTTAATAATAACATGTTGCCCAACAAAGACTGAAAATGGATGATGATTCCGTCCTCACGTGGAGTGAAGTTGGTCCATCTGTAATATTCAAAATTTTAATAATAAATTTTTATTCTTGAGCAGGGAATCGTGGACCCTAGTTAACACAGATTGACGGGAAGCTTCGGGATTAGACCCGAGTAAGCATTTAATGTAGAAAAATTAAGGAAAATTTTATTTGTCTTATCTCTGTGATTTAGCATGCTAGGATGATAGAGGATCTCGAGATGAATTTAACGGTACAATCGGATCTCAAATCGGAGTTAGAACGGGTGAGTTATGACTTGTTTAAGTCGGATAGCTTGAGTAGATGTATTTTGATCATAACCGGTGTCTATAAATTAGACCATGAGGTGTGCAGCCAGGGGTTTTGAGCCGCACACCACCCGAGGCAAAGGAGAGGAGAGATAGGGCGCCGTCGAGGAGGAGGAGCCGTCGGAGTCGGATTTTCGCGAGTTTATCGGTGTCGATCGGGCAAAGATCCTGCGCGTCTTTTTCTTCCATTTTCTCTCCGTCCGGTGAGTGGATTTAGGTATTCTTTTCTCCAATTCTTGATTCATGTCGCTATTCTGATGTTTCGGGTTTTTCGTCGATTTTTGACGCATTTTTCTCGTATCGAATCGAAAAAAAAATTGTGGTTCTTCCTTTGAAACTAATAATAATAATAAAATAAGAAGAAGGAAAAAAAAGTTTCTTGTTGCCTTGTGCAGTTGCCGCTGGCGCGGCCGCCGATAGGGGCGGCCGTTGCCAGGCAGCGGCAGGTCAGGCCATGGCCTGGCCAGACCGGTGACGGCGTCGCCGGTCGGGCCCTGGCCTGTCCAGGTCGGCGCCGCCGAGCGCATCCGATGGCCGGGGCGACTGCCCGACCTTTGGGGCAGCCGACCTAGCTGCTGTCTTTTGGGGCCGCCGCCGAGCGCTAGGTGGCGGCGAGCCGCAGTCGAACGGCAAGAGACCCGGTGAGGTCCCCGTCCGGCCGGACCCCGTCGGTGAGTGGCGGCCGGGGAAGAGCGGCGGCGGTGGTCGGGGAAGGGCGGCTGCGGCAGGTGGGTGAGGAGAGTTGGAGAAGATGACCTAAGGGGGTGAGTTAAATGGAGGGTTGAGATTGAATTGGTTGAGATGAAGGGTTGGATTGAATTGATTGAGATGAAGGGATGGGATTAGATCTTGTGTAGATGTAAGGATTAGATTGCGTCATGTAGATGGAGGGATGAGATTGCATCAGGATAGATGTAAGGTTGTGGATGCATCATGTTAGATGTAAGGCTAAGATTTCATTTGGTTAGATGGAAGGCTGAGATTTCATCAGGTTAGAGGGAGGGCTGTGATTGCATCTGGTTAGATATAAGGTTGTGATTGCATCATGTAGATGGAGAGCTGTGATTGCATCTGGTTACATGGAGGGCTGTGATTGCATCTGATTAGATGTAAGGTTATGATTTCATCATGTAGATAGAGGGTGGCGATTGCATCTGGTTAGATGTAAGGCTGAGATTGCATCTTGTTAAATAGAGGGCTGTGATTGCATCAAATTAGATGGAAGACTATGAAGTGATCATGTTTAGATGAAGGGCTAAGATTTTATTACTGGTTTATGGATCGTAACACCGTTATATTTATTTATAGATTTATTAAATAAATTAAAGTATTTCTTTCATTATTCTAAATAATTATTTAGAGGCCTTAAAGTTAGCATATCTATTCATGTTATATATGAATTTTCACCTAATCGACGTTCCAAATTCATTGGTGAGGTCTGTTTCACCATCAGACCTTCGAATTTTGAAAATAGTAGCTGGGGTGTCGCCTCATTTTGCGTGCCAGGCTGAAAAAATCATATTTTATATATTTTTATGATTCGCTCTGAGATGATTCATGGATATAGTATTTAATGAGGTGAATTTTATCCTAGATCAGTGGTTTCTATGATGAGTTATTTTATCATGTTCCAGTTGATTGATGTATAGTTGGAGTTTCTTTTTGCATTGCTTTCATGATACATGTGCATCATTTCTTACAGTGCTATAATTATATTTTATGGTTGTTTAATTGTGTTGAGCATTCATGATTTATGAGCAATATTTCTACATATATATATATATATATATATATATGTTTGTGATTGTGATGTATGGCAGGAGGAGGTGGAGGATGAGCTAGGTATGCACTTGGCATACCCTTTATTACTTGTTTATAGCACGTCTTGTTTATAATTATATACTTACGTGTGTGGTGTTGTGATGTGCTTATTGCATTTCCCGGAGGCCTCGCTGGTGAGGGGAGGGTATGCCCCAAAGAGTCAGTCCGGAGACCTGAGCAGGTGAGGGGAACGTATGCCCCAACAGGCTAGCTCGGAAGAGCCAGTGCCGGTGAGGGGAGGGCATGCCCCAAAGAGACGACACTGAGCTGTGTGATAGTTCGACGGCCACCCGTTTACCTACCCTATGTGGCTATGTGGGACCGACGGGTCCGGAGAGCATGCATATGATTGGGGGTGTTGCATTGCATGCATATGATTGAGGTGTTGCATTCATCCTATTTTATTGATGTGGATATGTTTATAATTATTGATGAATGCTTATACTTATTGTTGTGGATATGAGTAGGGTAGCGAATGTGTTATTGATGTTTATCCGTCATTTTTAAAAAGATATTTTATACTTGTTGATGGATGTTGATTTCATGCATAGAGCTATGGATATATCATTGTTGATTTCTTCTGACGTTGTTGTTTCGTTATTTATATCGGCTATATTGTGTTTTTATGCATGATGATTGATTTGGTGAATTGAGGACTGATCTACTCACTAAGTCCTAGTTGGACTTACCCCTCATTACTATTATTTTGCAGCACCCGAGTTAGATCAAAGAGGAACCGAGGTGCAGTGGCGCGATTGGTGGTGGCAGGGCAGCGGGTCTCGTGACATGTCGTGATCGAGGAGGATACCTGAGTCATTTTAGTGTCTCTTTGAGTTGTTGAGTCATGTTGACTCGGATTGTGGTTTCCATAATTTATTTTATTTAGGGAGTCTTATTTATTTAGTTGAACTCTTTTTTAATAACTTGTTCAGTATGTTCATATTGATTTTTGGTTTGGTTTGATTTGGTTCGTAGTGTCATGTCTATTCTTTTCAAAAATAAAATAAAAAATCTTTCACTGTTCCGGTTATTGTTGTTTTGATGAGTTGGATTAAGCTTCGGGGTACGTGGCGTATCCTGATCGGTCATACCGGGTTTGGGGTGTGACACCATCTTAATCTACAACTCTTACTGCACACCTCATCAATCTTGCAACAACATTTAAAGTAAGAAGAAGAAGATTCTGTCCTCAAATGGAGTGAAGTTGCAGCAACATTTAAGAAGAAGAGGAAAGGTGGAGTTTTTAGCATCTGCTTTCGGTTATACACAAATATTCTACTTCGCGATTCAATTCATCTTTTCACGATGCAAACCAAATAAGGACCATTGGACTTAATTTCTCTCAATCGAGCTAGCCACTTGCTCGTCGGTGATCCTACACTCATTTCCATTGTAATGTGTCCGAAACTCATAGCTCATAGCAAGGTCCTGCAAAAACCCATGCAAGATAACAAATCACACCACAATTCCCAACACTAATTTCAGCATCTAAAAAAATGTCGCTTTTTCTTTTTTCGAGAAGCAGAAATGAATACAATGTGTCTAATTTGACAATTTTTCTTTTTCTTCAAGTAAAAATAAATACACGTCTGATATACTACGCACTTCAAGAGACCTTTTCCTCTTCAAGACCAAGTCAAGGTTCATCCTCTCTTGAACAATTAAGAGCTTTCATACTTCAAGAATTAAAAAAACAATAGATTGTAGCTCTTAAAATATCATATTTAAATTAAAGAAGCTAGAAGAGAAATGAAATGGAAAGATGATACCATTTTCTCGCAGAAGAGTTGTACAAAGATCCGCTGCTTATGTTTTCACGAGTGACAGTATAGAACCAAGGGTGCAATAATGGAACTTCAGTAATGTATTGGGAGAAGCTGCTTGAGGTCAATAAAGAATTTCACTTTCCACATACAGTCAGGAATTGGAAGAATGATTCTAGAGGTAGTCTTGCAATTACGGCTTTGAAAAGATCTTCTGGATAGTTTTTCCAGATATGTTGCTCCATCAAGTCACTTGAAATTAATGAGAGTGCTTTTGCAAAATGATTCTAGAGGTAGTCTTGCAATTACAACTTCGAAAAGATCTTCTGGAAAGTCTTTCCAGATATGTTGTTTCATCAAGTCACTTGAAATTAATGGAAAAATCTTTACAACAAATTTGCTGGGTTCTTCTCTCTTCTAGATCTTTTGCAAGGTGGAGAGTTGAGAATGTCAATCATCTTTTGGCCAAATTTCCCTTCCATTAACAGACCACAGAAGTCATACTCCAGTGAATTATTGTTCAATTCCAATATATACTCACATGAGCCAAGCATTATTAACAAAAAAAATATCAGTTCTTGCTTTCTGAAGACAATTAACATAATGTATATATGGAAATATCATCAATTAACAGAATGTATATAAGAAGAAGAAGAATTCTTGCTTTATATATGAAGACAATTAACAGAATGGATATATGAAAACATTACCAATTAACAGAATGGATAGAGAACTCGATCAACAAATCTGCTCTCGAAGAAGAACTCGATCATCATATCGATCAACAAATTTGCTCTCACGTTTGTGTTGCATCCATGCAAACCAAACTCTAAAGGATTCATCACGATGTGTTCCACAATATTCTTCGCCTTCAAGCATGACTTCATCACGTTCAACGTTTTCCACGACCGCCTTCCTTATCTTCTCCATGATTCGTCTCGATTGAGAAGTTAGAGAGAGAGTTCATTGCATGAGAGAAAGATGAGAGAAAGAGAAGTAAATTTAGGAAATGTAAATTGAGTTAACTGCCATAAATTGAGAGAGAAGACGAAACGCGCAGGAGAAGTAAATTGTGTTAAATGAAAATTTTAAATGGGCTTTCCAAAAAAATAAAGTCGGTAAAATTTTAAAATCAGAAAATTTCAAAAAAAATTTGAAATTGCCACGTGAGCAAACTTTCCAGGGGAAAGTGCCACGTGGCTTCCTTGAATCTTGCTTTTATATATATATATATATATATATATATATATATATATAAGATAAAATAAAATGTCAAGAAAATAAAAATTAAATTAAATTTTATATGTGTAGATAATTAAATTGAAAATGAAAATGAAAATGATATAAATTTTCTTCAAAATAAACAAAAAATGATATTTAAACATTATGAAGCTAATATAAAAAATCTATAATTAAAAATTATTTTCAACAATTATTCGATAATTCTATAATATATTACCATATATATATATAGTTAAATTTATTATAATAAAGAGTAAAATACTAATATGATGTAAATATGGAACCAACATTAATATTCATATTTTTAAGATAACAAAGTTCACTTCAATAGATTAATAAATGGTGAAATAGAAATATATTAGTGCAATATATAAATAGAAAGTGTTTAATTAATATCAATGAATAAAGTAATCAAAAATTATAATTTGAGTGGATTATGAAATAAATAATTGACTATAATTATTGAATATATAAGTATTTGTACTTGTAATTGTTTTTAAGAATAGAAAATATTAAAAGTGCATATTTTTAGAAAAAAAATAGCATTAAACAAAATGTAACAACGAAATATTATTTTATTTAACTAAAAAATATATGAAAAGTAAAAGGAATTTTAAAAAATAGTAATTTTTTTTTCTATATTATATATTTTTATTAAAAAAAAGGAAAATCATATTTTAAAAGCACAAAACTAATATAAAAAATAATTCTAACAATAAAAACTATTTCCAATAATTATTTAGTAAATCTATAGTTATCAACATAAAAAATAAATATATAAAAATAAGTTTAAACTTGTAATAATAAAAGAGTGAAATATTAATAAAATCTAAATCTAGAATCAATACTAATATTTTTGAAGAGATTTTTTTTTACTACAAAACATAGATAATATTTCTATATAGTGGTATGCATTCATTTTAAAATGTACTTATTTTCTAGACTATTTTTTTAATTAAAGTCTTTATAGTAATGACATTTTACATGAAAAATTTAAAATAATTGTAATAGATTTTATAATTATCACCGTAAAAAGTAAATGTTCAAATAATAAATATAGAAAATATAAAAATAAATTAAAATTTATAATAATAAGATAGTGAAATATTGATAAAATATAAATCTAGGATCAATACTAATATTTTTTAAGGAGGAGTGAAAATATTAATAAAATATAAATTTAGAATCAACATTAATTTCTTTGAATTTGAAATACTATTAAAAACAACTTTACAAATTGATATTTTAAAAACTCATAAACTAATAGAAAAAACAATTCAACCCATTAGAAACTATTTTCAATAATCATTCAAAATAAAATAAATATAAAGTTAAAAACATAAAAATTAAGTAAATTCTATAGTTACAAAAATTAAATTATAAAAAAAACAAAAAGTTTCAAATTAATAAAATATAATATAGATATAAAATAACAAATTGATTAAAATTAAAATATTATTTTAAACTTCATAAATTTCTTTGGATTTGAAATACTATTAAAAACAAATCCGAAAATTGATATTTTAAGAACTCAAAAAACTAGTATAAAAATAATTCAACACATTAAAAAATATTTTCAATAATTATTCAAAAGAATAATAATTATAAAATTGAAAACATCAAAAATAGATCCTTGCAAAATATAAATTGAAAAGTAAAAAAATTATATGAATATGATTTGCAAACAAGTAGTAATAAAATGAAAATAAGAATAAAATAAATAAGAATAAAAATCAATAAAATTGAGAACCCTACGTCAATAATCAATAAAATAATATAAGAATAAAATGAATAACTATTTAAAAATTTATCAAATCATTTAAAAAACACGAAAATAAAAATCTAACATTTCCATCGATAAGAACCATTTCGATAAAATCCTTTTATTTAGAATTATTGAAATTAGACTCTCTCCACACCCGTATTGATACTAACTAAATCATAGCGGATCATTATTTCGGTACGAAAATGAAAGAAAAAAATAATAAACTATGAAGATTAAGAAAACATAGAACAATTAATATCTTTTATTAATCATGAAGCTAACTTTTATAGACACTTAAAATTTTGGAAAATTTGTAAATTTATTAATATGCAATAATTAATAATAATATTAATTTCAAATTTCAAAATCAATTAAAAATTCGAAATTAGGAAATTTGAAATTTAGAAATTTCACAACAATTAATAAGATTATTAAATTATTAATTTCGGTTATAATTATTCAATATTGATTATTACTCTTATTTAGTAATTTTGAATTGTGTAATTAGTCACAATTAATAACAATTAATCATAATTTTAGAAATAATCATAGTAATTAAGTAAATTAAATTGTGTAAAAGGATTATTAATCACATAATTATAAGAATTATTTGTAAATTTGGTGATTAATATTCAATAATTAATAAGATTATTAATTTTAAATTTCAAAATTAATAACAAATTCAAAATTAGGAAATTCCACAACAATTAATAAGGTTATTAAGTTATTGATTTTGGTAATAAATTTTACAACAATTCGAAATTAGGAGTAATTACTAAATGTTGATTATTACCCTTGTTTAGTAATTTCGAATTGTGCAATTAATCACAATTCCAAAAATAATCACAATAATTAAGTAAATTAAATTGTGTAAAATGATTATTAATAAATGAATTATTAGAATTACTAAGTAAAATTATATTAATTTCAAAAATTTTATTTATTTCCTAATTTCCTAATTTCCTAATTTCAAAATTTATTTAATCAATTTTATTAAATTTCCACGTGAATTAGGAAATTATGAATATTTAATTAGATTTTTAAGGGAAAAAGATTAATGTGGAAGTCTACACCAAGATGTGTTTTTGTTGAATTAGAATTATTAGGATTTTAAAGTAAAATTATATTTATTTCCTAATTTTCCGATTTCAAAATTTATTTAATTAATTTTATTAAGTAAATGTGTGAATTAGGATGTTACTAAGTAAAATTATATTAATTTTGAAATGTTTATTTATTTTCTAATTTTCTAATTTCAAATTTTAAATGCGTGAATTAGGAAATTATGAATATTTAATTAGAATTTTAAGAAAACACAGATTAATGTGGAAGCAATATGTGTATACACGACAATGTGGAAGCAATAAGTAAAATTATATTAATTTCAAAATTTTTATTTATTTCCAAAGGTAGCCGATTTCAAAATTTATTTAAATAATTAAACAAATGCGTGAATTAAGAAATTATAAATATTGTTCCTCCTCCGCACGTGGAGTTGAGATTTTTAGGATTTCTCTAATTGCTAACTCCTGCTGTTCATCTGGTACGCTAGGAACCTTATGTTGTATGAAGCTAGGCAACCTACTCCTGTGAACTTAGTGACCCGGATCCTTGCTTTGACTCATGATCGTATGAGTGATTTTAAGTCTGATGGCAATTCTAGACAAAATAATATCTTGGTTAAATGGACTCCCCCTACTCCAGACCTGTTAAAATTTAATTGTGATGCCTCGTTTTTGGATTCTCATAGTGGATTGGGCTTTGTGTTAAGGAATTAAGAGGGTATTTTCTTAAATCCCGAAGGTGTATTCTGTGATGGAGAAAATGTTCTTTACCTTGAAGCAATGGCTGTGAAAGATTGACTGCAATTTGCCTTAGTCAACGCAGTTCCACCGTTTACCATTGAAACAAATTCTAAAATTTTAGTTGATGTTATCAACAAGAAAACGCCGGTGCCATGGATTGTATCTATTATTATTGATATTTGGATGTTATCAACAAGAAAACGCTGATGCCATGTTATCAACTAGATATATTTCATTTAATATATATCTGGTTGTAATTTCTCTCGCATATCTTTTTGCTATCGAGAGGTAAATGAAGCTGCCCATTGGGTAGCAAATCATGCTCGTGTAATCAAGGACCGTTGTGTTTGGTCCGATCCGACCTCTGGAGTTGGATTTCATTTTGTCAGCAGACATTTCTGGTCCTGGGTTATCCAGGTCTTAATAAAGTTTTTAATTTTTGGTAAAAAAAAGAAATTATAAATATTTAATTAGAATTTTAATATTTACGTATGTGAAAAATTAAAACAGTTAATGTTGGAGCGACACTTGTCTAATTAAGATGTGTATTTTTTAATTAGAATTACTAAGTAAATTTATATTAATTCCATAATTTATATTTATTTTTAAATTTCTAATTTCAAAATTATCACACGAAGATGTGTTTTATATAATATATAAGATAGATATAAGATAAAATAAAATAAAATAAAATAAAAATATCAACTATATAGTCTATATTGATATTTATATGTAAATATAAATTAAATTTCAACCAAGCTTATTAAAATCATATTTCTTATGCTCCAATCATATTAATTTCTATACCGACATGAATTTATATTTAAATGATATAAAATTTTTCTTTTTTCCTATTAAATTAAAAATATAATTTTTATTAAACTGAAATTTTAAAAATAGATTTTTATTTACAATCCAAAATTTTCAAAAATAGTATTTCCGATATTTTCAGGCTACATTTTTTTATATCTCTAAAATCTATTTTTATTATAATAAATACAATTCATATATATTTTTTTCAATTTTTTTTTACTTTTTATATTTTTTTTTCAAAAAAGTTTGTGACGTGTTACACACTTTTGTGTAAAATAAAACATTTTTTCTCGCTCATTTTAGGGCTATTTTCCGCTTATTTAATGAATATTTTTGTAAAATTCTTTTAAAAAGATTCATTCATAAGAAAATACCAATTTTTTTTTTTGTGAATGAACATTACATAAATGTCGATTTAATGATTTTATAAAAATGTCCATAAAAACTTCTTTTTTATTAAATGAGCGGGAAAGAGAAAAAAATAGCAGGAAACTACTACCTTATTTATTTCAGACTTAGTTACTTTTATTATATAAAGATACATTTCATATACTTTTTTAGAATTTTTTTTACTTTTTTTATATTTTTTTTCAAAAAAGTTTGTAAAGCGTTACACATTTTTATGCAAAATGAAATATTTTTTCTTGCTCATTTTAGGACTATTTCCCGCTTATTTCATGGATATTTTTGAAAAATTCTTTTAAAAAAGATTCATTCATAAAAAAAATCAAAAAGTCATTTTTGTGAATGAACATTACATAAATGTCCATTTAATAATTTTATAAAAATCTCCATGATTTTTTTATTTATTAAATGAGCGAGAATAACCCAAATGAGCAGGCAAAAACTTTTTTTTATTAAATGAGCGGGAATGGTCCAACAAAAAGCAAGAAAATACTTTCTTATTTACTCTAGACTTTATTACTTTTATTATATAAATATAATCTTATGTATTAAACACAAGGAATAATCTATCCATCGGGAATAGATGAGGAATAGGAATAGCTATACCCTGTGTTTAAAATCTAACCAAACAAAATGAAGAATAAGTACTCTATTCCTCGTCTATTTCGACAATCAAATAAGCTCGTAATGTAATTCAAGCACAAGTCCTCTCTACTCAAGCTAACCATCTTAACCTTACACTAAATATGTCTTCATCTTCTAAGGACACTTTCATGGTGGCATCCTTGATGTGTCGTAATTGACTCCTTCCTATTATGGTGTAATTGACTCCTTCCTAACGTGGCGTAATTGACTCATTCCTATTATGGTGCTATTGACTTCTATTAAATAGGAATTTATGTGGTATAATTGACTCCTTCCTATTATGGTGTAATTGACTTCTAAACAAATAGGAAGTCAATTTTCAACTTTATTATTTTCCTATTATGCGTGGATTCTTGTTTAATTTTAGATTCCCTAGTTAATTTCGGATTCTAATTAATTTCTTTCCTAGTTGAATCCTAGGCAAATCAAGAAAGCCTTTTCACCAATTGTGAGTAGCATAGTTGATTGCAACATTTTGTATGTTTCATAGAGGTTTGGAGTTCAAACTTGGTATACACTACCTTTGCTAAAAAAAATTTAAGAAAGCTTATTTAAGTTACTTGTAAGCTTTTTTGGCCATCATGTTGGTGTTATTTAGAAATATTCAGAGTTTTCACTATATTGTTTGAGGGTTTGATCTAAATCATATTTTCGTTATTTGCTACGTCAAGTGGTATCGAATCGAGCAGGTATAACTTGACTGGAGGGGATCGGTGTTAGCAACCATCCCGGTGACAGTGATCAAGGGGTGCAGGCCACTAGGGACGAAGTCTTAACAACCCTTCCCGAGGTTGTAAGAGCCCAGGGCATGGCGCTTAGAGACTAAGCAAGGATTTGGCCGATTAGAAACTCAGATAACAAAACAATTGCACAGATTAATCGGTTGCTCGATGATCGCACTAACAGATATAAGGATAACATTAGGGTTGTAGACGGAGATTTGTCTCGCAATACACCCAATGGTAGACATTTTCTTGTTGAACCAAACCAATATGCTTACTAGGCTCCACTAGAGAATTTGGGGAGAGGAGCCATAGGAGGATATTATGGTGGAGAAGAGGGATGTGACTGATTTAATCATGACCATAACAGATTATAATAGAAAGTGGGCATTGCCTGCTTTAATGGAGATTTTGGAGTAGAGGATTTTATGAACCTGCTTGCTGATTGTGATATGGTAAAGGAGTACACTAGGTGGTCATAAGTAGATATTACAGGAATGGTGACAATAATGTTGAAAGGAAGGGCTTCGTCTTGGTGGAAAAGGGTGTGAGATGATTTAGAGGCACAATGGATGCGACTTATTACGACATGGTCTCAGATTACTCACAATACTTATTTCATAAGTTTCAGAAGTGTATCTAGGATCGAAAGACTGTCTATGAATATACTGTCGAGTTTTTGAACCTAGCAGACCGTAACCAACTGCGGGAGACTGTGTTAGCCTAAGATTTTCAACCTTGGTCTTAATCTCAGTTTTGATGATAACAAACATGAAACTAATATTTCATTGAGAAGTTCTTTCAGGTTCCAAGTCGGTTAGCGCACGACGTCCGCGATCGAAAAAATTGGAAAAATTGGCAAGGACAGTCATCGACGCTCGGATTTCTTCGGGAAGATAGAGTTTAGGTTTAGGGTGTCTAGATAAATTATAAATCCTCATGATGATGCAAAAGAAACTCAAAAACCAAATCCGAATCCCAAAATACAAAAACCCGGAAAATTAGAAAATGCCATAAAATTCACCAAGCCTAGGGAGCTCCTTGGAGGGCTATATAACCTAGACATTTTTTTGGCACCAAAAGTGCCGGTAATTGTTCCTTAGGTAAAAACTAGATAACGAGATATTTCAAATGATTTTTTGGAAGCCTTTAGCCTACCCATATTTGACCCGGGAGATTATAAAAGTTTCGATTTTCGGAAATTTGTACTAGATCCCAAAAGTTAGATTTTGATTCTTAAGGATTTTGATTTTATAGATATTTTTATTGAATCCAAATGGGGGGTAATCCTTATATAACATTTATATTTTAAAGTTATTAACTTAAAATTAAGAAATGAACAAACGACCATAAAACAACAAACTGGGCATATTTTTATAGTTTCAGTCGACCGAATGGTGCCCGAATTAATGGGCAGAAGCCATTCGGTCGCTCGGCGGTCGCTCGGTCGATTGACCGACGATCGATCAACCTGCAATCGAACGGCGGAAAATGGCTCTATTTCGAGCCGTTGAGTGCTGTTTTGGGTCTCTACCTTAATGGCTTATAAATACAAGCCTTTGAGTGCCTTCCATCATCATCTAATGCTCCATGAGACATCCTTAGACACCTACAAGCTTTGATTGAGCCATCTTTGTTGAAACCCTAGCTTTCTACCTTGTTTTTCTTGAGTTTGCCTTCAAGCTTCATTTGATTCATCATCAAGGCATCGAGATGAGCCAGGATTCATTGTGATGGAGCTAAGTTTTTGTGTCGTCGTATTTTTGTTCCATTACTTGTATTTTGGTGTTTATTTCATTGTATTTGAACTTGTATAAACCTAGGTTGCTAGGTTTGATAGATTGGGTGATTGTCTTTGTGTTTGAGGCTTAATTCCACTGGTGTAAACGTAGTTTACTAGGATTAGTTGAGTTGACCCTTAGGGTTGAGGTGGAAGAGTGCTCTCGGTAAGAAGGCGGAGACTTTCGGGTGTGAAAGTGCTTTAGGTTGAGAGCGAGACTCTTCGGGTCAAAGTCCTCGTTGTAAGGGAAACAAGATTAATTTAGTAAAGTTTAGTTTGAAAATCCGAAGCGGGGTGCTTAGGTAGTGGAGTAGGCATTGGGGCCGAACCACCATAAATAATCGTGTTTGCATTGCTTCTACTTGTGTTTACTTTATTATTGTATTTACTTTACTTTCGCTTGCTACTCAACTTGTAATTTGCCTAAGTAACCAAAGAAACGATTAAAATCGGATTTAGGCAAAAAGATTAGTAAACACACTATTCACCCCCCCTCTAGTGTGAACATTTCACCAACAGACTAAAGATTAAACCGTTGCTAGATATATAGATGGTTTAAGGCTTGTTATTAGAGATAAAATTGGTGTGAAGATAGTACGTGTGTTCAATGATGCAAAAAATCTTGCTTTGAAGGTTGAGACTTTACTACAAGAGATGTCATATAAAAATAGCATATTTGAAGCAACCTGAAGAGTTTATGTTGAAAATTTCAAGACCGAAACTAGCCAAACAGGGGTTGAGAGGGTCAAAGAAGTTGCTACTCGGCCTATCCAGCAAAATGATCGTCATGAGACTACTATGCAAGACAAGACAGTAGCAAGGAAGCAACAAAATGAGGTAGCTAAGCCAACCAATCCATATGCCTGATCAGTACTTATGAAGTGCTTTAAGTGTGGCCAACCTAGTCATCGCTCTAGCGATTGCATAAGGCAAAGCACTGCCAATGTGGTGACGAGAAACTATGCATGAGTGTGATGATGGTGAGTTGTGTTGACCTAATGATGATGATGAGTACGATGAAGGGGGAGAGACTTTTGTTGTGAAAAAATTATTATTATCACAAAATCTATGAGAGGGATCTCAACGTCACAAGTTGTTTCATACCATATGCACTATTAATAATGGTTTGTTTGATTTAATTATTGATAGTGGTAGTTGCAAAATTATAATAGGAAAACAAGTTCTAAGGAAGTTGAATTTGTCTATTGAACCTCATCATGAACCTTACAAAATTGGATGGATTAAATATATAGGAGGAATTAGAGTAACAGACGGGTGCGTTTGGTTACCCAAAACGCGCCCGTTTTGGATTTTTGTTTTCTTTTGAAAACGAAAACAGGACAAAAATCGTGTTTGATTGCGCGAAACAGGCCAAAACGGGCGCCTGTTTTCTCTAAAACGTGTTTTCTTCAAAACGCGATTAATACATGAATTAGAAAACACCGATTCGGTGTTTTCTTTGTTTTCATCAAAAATAGAAAACGGGCGGAGTGGCATTCTTGTAATTACGTGGAAAACAACTTGTTTTCGATTCAATCAACAAAACCCGATACTGCTCCTCACGAGTCTCTCATCCCACGCGACTCACCCTTCACCCAAACCCTAGCATAGCTCGGCGACAACTTCTCGCCCAGCAGCGACTACCTCTAGGTCTCGGGTTTTTTCGGCCACTCCTCAAAGGTAAGGTCTCTATATTACATGATCTATGTTTTCTTCTTCTCGATCTACTCTTTCTTCTTCTCGAACTCGACCTGATCTAATCTAGTTTTTTTTTTCTTAGGGCGACAACTTCTCTCGCCCAGCGCCGACTACCTCTCCTCAGTTGTTTTCGGCCACTCCTTTGAAGGTAAGTTCTACTCCTACCGGCTTATTTCGGATCTAGGTTTTCTTCTTCTCGATCTATGCTTTCTTCTTCTCGAACTCGACCTGATCTACGTTTTCTTCTTCTCGATCTACACTTTCTTCTTTTCGAACTTGACCCGATCTATGGTGTGTTGTATTTTGTTATCTAGGTTTAGGGTTTATATGATATTTTCTTTTCTTCTTCAAATAAGAAGTTTGGGTGAAGGGTGAGTCGTGTGGGATGAGAGACCCGTGAGGAGCAATATCCGGGTTTTGTTGATTGAATCAAAAATGAGTTGTTTTTCTAATAAGCAATTTGTGGGTGCTGTTTGTTTTTCTTTTTATTTTCAAATCACATATACTGTTCCTCTTCCAACTTATGGTCGGGGATGAATGCTTTCTCTTTTCCCCTTCTCATTCTCTTGTTGTTGGATTGCTCATGTAATTATTCTTTTTCTTGTATAAAAAATTGTGATGGAAGATTTTAGTTTGGTTGAGCAAATTGGTTAAGTAGATAAAAAGGACTTCTATATTGACACAAATTTGATCCATCAATTTGCTAGTTGGATGGTTGCCACCAATACTTCACATGCATGCCCTGTTTTTAGGGGCTGGCCTTTTAAACAATGTAATATGATGGATGGTGAGACTTGTTGGAAGTGAGCTGGTGATGCCTCTGGCTTTTATTTGTTTTGTCAATTTGCTTGGCTGGATTGGTCGCTACTGATGCTTCACATGCATGCCCTGCTTTTAAGGGCTGGCCATTAAACAATACTATCTGATATGGATGGTGAGACTGTTGTTGGATGAAGCTATCTAATGTAGCTGTAAATATTTAAGTCCATATCAAGATTCTATCCTATCATTATCCACTTTTACCTTAGTAGATTAGTATGATACTATGTTTTGTTCTATTTCATTGCTCAATGAATGAACGAATGAATGCTATTCAAATTCTGTTTACATGATCTATATATTGTTTTGTGATGCTATTCCAGTTTATTTTATCATGCTATTTAAACTATGGTATGTTTTAACGGTCTTCATATATTACATGATCTATTTTTTTACAGTATGATACTATGTTCTGTTCTATTTCATTGCTCAATGAATGAATGAATGAATAGATGTTATTCAAATTCTGTTTACATGATCTATATATTGTTCTGTGATGCTATTCTGGTTTATTTTATCATGCTATTTAAACTATGGTATGTTTTAACAGTCTTCATATATTACATGATCTATTTTTTTACAGTATGATACTATGTTCTTTTCTATTTCATTGCTCAATGAATGAATGAATGCTATACTATGTTCTGATTTGGATTACGATTGTAGAATAAATAGTTGAACATGGGTGGCTATCGCAAACCAAGAGAAAATGTGGCTGAGTGGGCCCACCTTGTCACTGAAGAATTTTTAAAAATTATGGCCGAGTACACAAGGCAACGTGGTACCACCAACTATGATAAGAAAAGTTGAGAGGGGATTAGTGATAAGTTGGAGGAAAAGTTTGGAGGCAAATTTGGGTTTGATAAGTGTAGACAAAAAAAATGTCGTGTTCATAGAATTTATCGATCTTTGAAAAAGCTAATTAATCATACCAGAGTAACTTGGAATCCTGACACAAATATTATTGAAGCTGATGAAACTGTTTGGAACCGATCTTCAGTATGTCATTTTTTATTATTAGTTTTTCTTCTTATGAGTCATAAGACAATGTACAAATAAAAAAAATTTGGTTCACAGACTCTTGAAGATTCATTCAAAATGTTCAAAAATGATCCACCTAAGTTTTATGACTTGATGGAATTAGCATTTGCTAATCAGTCCGCAACGGGCCACTTAGCTCATTCCTCTTCTCAAGTACCATTGACCTCAGACGAAGAGCGTCGGGTTGAGAATGAGTTTAGAGATATAGGTCGAGGGAAACGACCATTGAGAGCACATGAGAATGAGGGAACATATTCAAGTGGTGGTTCAGAACCCTTTTTGCGTAGGGTATCCCTTAACATTCCATCGGGATCATGTAGTGGTCGATCGAGGAAAAGAGGTAATTCATCTCAATGTTCGGCTCAAGCATTATCTGCTGCAACTGCACTAATAGATAAGTTGGGTGGAATCACAGTTAAGGAAACAAGTGCCACTAGTCCTCCTCAAGTAGTGCCCGAGTCACCCGCATCGTGTGTTTCAAGGCTGCAGAGTTTTGGCCTAGATAATCAAGTTAACAACCATGTTATAAATTTTCTAATAAAATTTTTTGATGCTCACAATTTTTTTGCAGCTTTAGATGACGAAGGTGCTGTAGCGTGGTGCATGGGAATATATAACATCAATTTTATGTAAATATTTTAAACTGAAATGCTCCTAATGTGGGGTTGTACTAAATGCTCCTAATGTGAGGCTGGACTAAATGCTCAACTATGTGGGGGCTGTACTTAAACTTGTTTGCTTTGAGTAGGTTGCTATTGTTTGCTATTAATGTTTGATTTAGGACTGTTTGCTATGTTTGATTTATACCTTCTATGCTATTATAACTTGTTATTTGCTATATCAGTTTACTATTTCTATTTACTTTAAATTCAGAATGAGTTCTAATGATGATAACGATGAGGTGAGAGATGCACTTATTAGAGCTGGGATAATTCTTACGGGTGCGGTTATACTTGATGAACTTTTTGAAATCTCTCAATCACCACCAAGACCTGTACGCACATCTATACTATCGGGTGCGGAATATACTCAAGAGTTGATGAACTCTCGCATCCGTTGCTATGAAAGTTTGCGGATGGAGCCTGACTTGTTTAGAAGGCTATGCCAATGGCTTAGAGGGGTTGGGTTGGAAAATCAAAGAATATCAGTTGAAGAAGGGGTAGCTATGTTCTTATTCACTATTTGCCACAATGAACGTGTGCGAATTATGGCGGAACGCTACCAGCACTCAACTGAAACCGTGCACACATGGTTCAAAAAAGTTCTATGTGTGGTTTTGAGTCTAGCCCCTCAACTAATACGGCCACGAGAACCCCGTAAAGTCCAACATGAGATACAAGGGAATCCTCGTTGGTTTCCTTATTTTAAGGTACGAATTTAGTGTGTTTCCTTAGTTTAAGGTATGAACTTAGTGTGTTTCCTTATGTTAAGGTATGAATTGATTTGGGTCTCCTTACTATTTTTTTTTTTCCATTTTTTAGAATTGCATCGGGGCTATCGATGGAACTCATATTTTGGCATGTGTCCTCGCCGATAAACAAGTTTTGTATCGTGGTCGGAAAGGTACAACCACGCAAAACATGATGACAACATGTGCACATAATATGATATTTACACATGTTAAGGCCGGTTGGGAGGGGACGGCAAATGACTCTCGAATTTTTTCTCATACAATATACTCAACCGATTCAGACTTTCCCATGTCAAATGAAGGTATCATAGTTGATAAGTGTATATCTTGCTCAATGGATAGCAATTTATACTAATAATAGCATATCTTATTTATGTAGATGAGTTTTATGTTGTCGACGCGGGATATCCCAACGCAAATGGATTTTTGGCCCCTTATAGGGGTGAACGATACCATCGTTCAGATTTCGTTGGTCGGGGAGGGTCGTCTACCAAAAGAGAATTATTTAACCAAAGACATTCGTCTGTTCGAAATGTAATTGAACGATGCTTTGGTTTGCTTAAGGCATGATTCCCCATTTTAAAGCAAATGCCCAATTATAAATTGGTAAGGCAAAGTAATATGACAATTGCATGTTGTGTCATACATAACTTCATCATCAAGTATCGGAATTCAGATTCCTTGATAGATGAATGGAGCACCGCTGAATTGAATTTCGATGAAGATCAAGACCCTTCTTTATCATCTTCACAACAATATGACGGTGAATCATCTCAAAATGTGATGCATGCGATTCGGGAAGAGATCGCATATCGACTTTGGGCCAATATACATAGACATTGAATTAGAATGGGGCATGTAACTAACTTGTATTTTAGTAACATTAATTTATGTAACCTGACTTGTTTTTATGTAATATATATTCTAATGCAAAATATCGGTTTTGTTAAATTAGAATGACAACTTCGAGTTCAATCAATACTAATGGAAAATATATCAAATATTCCAATAAAAGATGTACGTGCGGCAACCGAGCTGGTGTAAGGATCAGTGAATCAAAAGATAATCCGGGCCGATTATATGCAGTGTGTCAGAACACTCCCGGATGTGGGTTTTTTCGCTGGTTTACACCAATCGCACCTATAGATGAAGGTGAAGAAGAAGTCAACCATAATAGTGGCCTAGATTATTTAAGAAGAGACCTAAATATGTTGGTGGCCAAAGTAGACAAACTTTAAGCTTTGGTCACGAAGGGGGTAGTCCTAGTGGTTGTCATTATGATAGTTTTTATGTATAAATAGATCTGGATGTTGGATATTATTTAACTTGGATTTGAACAGTGTGTATATTTGACTTGAATTTGAATACTTTATATGTTTGACTTGGACATTTGATTCCATCCTTGCACATGTGTTATTTGATTCATATCGGAAAGGAAATGGAGGCGATACCCAATCAATGGGTATGCGCACTTTCCTTCCTAATGTCGTAGATCAATATTGCCCATTATACTATGTATGTTTTGTGTATGCTTATTGTGTATGCTTATATGATTGTATTTCTGGTTGTATATCTATGAATGAGATAATGTGCATGCCATTTCTTGTGTGGGCAATGAATTGGAGGCGATCATCAATTAGTGATGGTGCACATTTCCTTCATCGCCCAACATTTATATGAATCTTACGTTGCTGTTGGTGGCTGTTGTTGGTGTCTGTTATTAATCAATTCTATATCGATGTTGTTGGCTGTTGTTGGTGGCTGTTATTGCTAAATTCATGGCTGTTGTTGCTCAGTTCATGGCTGAGTTTGAACCTTGTGGATGGTTTCAGTGAACTGTTTCATGATTTAAGTAGTTGATTTCATTTCAATTTTAGTGAACTGCTACTTTCTGTTATTGTTGGTTCATGACTGAGTATGAACCTTGCGGATGGTTTCAGTGAACTATTTCTTTCTGTTATTGTGGTTCATGGCTGAGTTTGAACCATTTTTGAACCATTTTTTGTTTATGTTATTGATGCATCTGCTTCAGTGATTAGCTAATCAATAGTGATTAGCTTTTTGGATCTGTTGTTGACTTAGTTCATAGCTCTCTGTTGGATTTGTTGTTCACTAAGTTCATGGCTGAGTTATTTATAGTAGTGCTGATTTGTTTCATGATTTAAGTAGTTGATTTCATTTCAATTTTAGTGAACTACTACTTTCTGTTATTGTTGGTTCATGACTGAGTTTGAACCTTGCGGATGGTTTTAGTGAACTGTTTCTTTTTGTTATTGTTGGTTCATGGCTGAGTTTTGGTTTTAGTGACCTGCTACTTTCTCTTATTGTTGGTTTATGGCTGAGTTTGAACCATTTTTTGTTTATGTTATTGGTGCATTTGCTTCAGTGATTAGCTTTTTGGATCTACTGTTGACTTAGTTTATAGCTCTCTGTTGGATTTGTTGTTCACTAAGTTCATGGCTGAGTTGTTTACAGTAATGCTGATTTGCTTCATGATTTAAGTAGTTGATTTCATTTCAATTTTAGTGAACTGCTACTTTATGTTATTGTTGGTTCATGACTGAGTTTGAATCTTGCGGATGGTTTTAGTGAACTGTTTCTTTCTATTATTGTTGGTTCATGACTGAGTTTGAACCTTGTGGATGGTTTTAATGAATTGCTACTTTCTCTTATTGTTGGTTCATGGCTGAGTTTGAACAATTTTTTGTTTATGTTATTGATGCATCTTCTTCAGTGATTAGCTTTTTGGATCTGCTGTTGACTTAGTTTATAGCTTTTTGTTGGATTTGTTGTTCACTAAGTTCATGGCTGAGTTATTTACAGTAGTGTTGATTAGTTCATAGCTCTCAGTTGTTGGATTTGTTGTTGACTGAGCTCATGGCTGAGTTGTTATTTATACATGGTGAACTACTATTCTGTTTTGGTTTTACAGTATGTCATGGTTAGGGCTGATTTGATTCATGATTTAAGTGTAATTTACAGTATGGTCAGGGCTGATTTGTTTCATAATTTAAGTAGTTGAATTCACTTCAATTTTAAAAGTATAGATTACAATGAGCTGCTACTTTGATTTTAAAGTGAACCTATATGTGAAGTTTTTTAAAAGTATAGATTACGCTGCTACTTTGATTTTAAAGTATAATTTGCATCAAGATATCAACCATACATTAATAAAATGTATGACTTTTATTTTTAAATAATTAATTTTTAATTTAATTTGAAATAAATGTAAGACTATCTTTTTTTGAGTTTGTTGATAAAACTATTTTGGTTTTATTTCAAGTTATATATATTTTCAAATATCAAAGTCATACATAGGGTTTAGAATTGGAGAAGCCATCTCATTTTTTATTAGAGATGTGCAATATTCAAACAACCCTATATTTTATTTACTAACAAGATGATCTCGCAGCTAAAAGTGAAGATGCGGCAAGAGGTGGTCAATATTAGCAAGAGGTGGTCAAGATTATTGTTTCATGTATCATTTTAAATTTGTAACTAATGGAAGATAAAAATTTATTGTATCATATGTAATATTTTTTTTTCTTTCTGTGTAATTTTTGTATCTTTCTTGTACTTGTATATGACAATTTTTTTAATAAAATTTATTTGAGGGATTTTTTCTTATCAAAGTTTGTATCTGACTTGATATTTGATACAAGTATCATTCCAATTCAAGTATCATTCTAATTCTTCAAATTGAGTTATACTTGATACTAGTTTCAATATCATTTTAAATGATTATAATAAAAATGAGAATTTTTTTACACACCTTTCATTCATCAAAAAATATATATATAATTAAAAATTATATAATAAATTATATAATAAATATCTAATTAAAAATATATATTTTTTACTTTAAAATATTATATTAATTTAAATTAATATAAAAAATTGTATAATAAATATCTAATTAGATTTTTTTATTAATTTAAAATATTATATTTAATATTTTTAAATGTTATAATATTGACAATGTACAAATAACTTATATAAAATATTTTAAAATTCAATTTAAAATATAATATTTATTTCGAAAACAAATTCGTTATTTTGGTAAACCAAACAAGTTTTCATGTTCTCAACTGAAAAATACATCTGAAAACCAACACTATTTTGTATAACCAAACAAGTTTTGACAGTTTTCAATTTCATGAAAACACATTTTGTTTTCGTTAACCAAACGCGTTTCAAAAAATGAAAACATCAAACCAGAAAATAGAAAAACAGAAAATCATTTTCGTTTTCTTCAAAATGAAAACACAAAATAATTTTCGCTAACCAAACAAGTTTAGTTTGAAAATCTTAAGCGGTGTGCTTAGGTAGTAGAGTAGGCATTGGGGCCGAACCACCATAAATAATCGTGTTTTCATTGCTTCTACTTGTGTTTACTTTATTATCGTATTTACTTTGCTTTCGCTTGCTACTCAACTTGTAATTTGCCTAAGTAACCAAAGAAACGATTAAAATCAGATTTAGGCAAAAAGATTAGTAAACACACTATTCACCCCCCCTCTAGTGTGACCATTTCACCAACAGACTAAAGATTAGACAGTTGCTAGATA
Organism: Canna indica; assembly: GCA_034359265.1. Classification (NCBI taxonomy): domain Eukaryota; kingdom Viridiplantae; phylum Streptophyta; class Magnoliopsida; order Zingiberales; family Cannaceae; genus Canna; species Canna indica. The sequence continues at coordinate 24,468,363 of CP136892.1, forward strand.
TATAGATGGTTTAAGGCTTGTTATTAGAGATAAAATTGGTGTGAAGATAGTACGTGTGTTCAATGATGCAAAAAATCTTGCTTTGAAGGTTGAGACTTTACTGCAAGAGATGTTATATAAAAATAGCATATTTGAAGCAACCTGAAGAGTTTATGTTGAAAATTTCAAGACCGAAACCAGCCAAACAGGGGTTGAGAGGGTCAAAGAAGTTGCTACTCGGCCTACCCAGCAAAACGATCGTCATGAGACTGCTATGCAAGACAAGACAGTAGCAAAGAAGCAACAAAATGAGGTAGCTAAGCCAACCAATCCATATGCCCGATCAGTACTTATGAAGTGCTTTAAGTGTGGCCAACCTAGTCATCGCTGTAGCGATTGCATAAGGCAAAGCACCGTCAATGTGGTGACGAGAAACTATGCATGAGTGTGATGATGGTGAGTTGTGTTGACCTAATGATGATGATGAGTACAATGAAGCGGGGGAGACTTTTGTTGTGAAAAAATTGTTATTATCACAAAATCTATGAGAGGGATCTCAACGTCACAAGTTGTTTCATACTATATGCACTATTAATAATAGTTTATTTGATTTAATTATTGATAGTGGTAGTTGCAAAATTATAATAGGAAAACAAGTTCTAAGGAAGTTGAATTTGTCTATTGAACCTCATCATGAACCTTACAAAATTGGGTGGATTAAATATATACGAGAAATTAGAGTAAGAGAAAGATGTAAGGTTCCATTCTCTATAGAAAAATATAAGGATATAATGTGATGTAGTAGATATGGATGCATGTGGTCTCATATTTGGTAGGCCTTGGCAATATGATGCGGATGCTAGTCATTTCGGCAAGGAAAATGTGTATAAGTTTTGTAAGGGATTTGTGAGTTATACTTTGATATTGGATTGGACTAGTAACAAAGGGCCCGGTTGGATCAGACCCAACAACGCCCTACGACCCAACTCGAGCCAGACCAAACGGCTCCACCCAAGGGCTCCACTCGGACACATTCCCAAACCTGATACGAGCTAGACCAGACGGCTCCGCCCGGGGGCTCCACCCGGCCATACAAGGAAATTCATGTCTTTCCTTATCACAAGGGATACGTCATTACAAGCCCGTTATCTCCGGGATCAGTCTCCACTCATTTTGAGCAATATCCCCGCGAGATTATCGGACGACGTCATCATCTCCACATACAACAAATACATACACGACACGCCTCAGGTACCCTAAGTTTCATATTCTGTTACCTCCACCTTGGAGTCTCACTAGCTTGAGCGTCAGAGTATCTTTTGCAGGTCCCCCGCGTCATCACCTCCACCTGCAATAAATACATAAACGACATGCCTCAAGTACCCTAAGTTCCATATTATGTTACCTCCACCTTGGAGTCTCACTAGCTTGAGTGTCGGAGTATCTTTTGCAGGTCCCCCGCGTCATCACCTCCACCTGCAATAAATACATACACGACATGCCTCAAGTACCCTAAGTTCCATATTCTGTTACCTCCACCTTGGAGTCCCACTAACTTGAGCGTCGGAGTGTCTTTTGCAGGGCCCCCTCCCGCCGGAGTTGCACCTGACCAGGAGACACCGAGTCGGACAGGACTACTCCGATCCTTAGGAACATTTGGCGCCCACCGTAGAGCCGAGTAAAGCTTACCTCCCCCACAATGGTTGGAACTCGGAGCCAAGCGACTGTCACCGCACGCCAATGGCGACAATCATCCACAACCTAGTGACAATGAAACACGAGGAGCGGCACTCCGGCACCAGTCAAGCCTCCCCCAAACGAACCCCAGCGTCGGATAAATGACTTGGAGGCCAATAACCAATTATTAGTAGCTCAGGTCGAGATGCTGATACGGTCCCGGGGACACCCCCTGATTGACCATGAACATCGCTGCTCAAAACAGGAAGAAAGCAACCACTCAAAAAGGAGGAGGCCAGTTTCCGTCCTCCGAGACGAAATCTCCAGCACCCCCTGCCTGGAAAAAGAGAAAGACTCCAGCGCCATAGAGGTTTGTGACTTCCCTCCTTATTGACGCGGGACCTTTCGCCGAGCACATCATGGTAACAAGCCTCTCATCCAAGAGCAAGTTGTCCACCACTCTGATGCCCTACGACGATACAGGCGACCCTACAATACACTTGACGACATTTAGGTCTATGATGATCTACAATGGAGTAACTGATCCTGCTTTTTGCATGATTTTTTTAGCTTTCCTAGGGAAAACCGCTTTGATGTGGTTTGCTTCTCTCCCATCAAGGTTTATTCACTCATTCGCAAATCTCTTCCGCGCTTTCCTCAATCGATTTTCCACATCTCGGGTCTACTACAAAACGGAGGACGCCCTCCATTACATCAGGCAAGGGCAACATGAGCCCTTAAGAGAATACATATACAGGTTTCAGGCTACAATGGCTAAAATCTCGAACCTCGACCCTAGAGTCGAGCTCTACTCCATTAAATACGGGATGAAGCCCGAACACTTCGCCGATCAAATCGCCTTGGCAAAGCCTAAGGATATGGCTGAGTTATAGGATATAGCTGACAACTTCATAAAGATGGAAGAATTCCGAGAGGACAAAAAGGTCGATAGATAGAACATCACCGAAGATCGCACTCGTCGCGAATAGAGTAACGGCAAAAGGCCGAGGTCACCACCTCGCCCGAGCGCCCGATATAAAAGGTACACATCTCTCAACACCAGGAGAGAGAGACCATCCTGCAAGAGGTCTACCACCTACAGCTGCTCAGACCCCCCAACAGCCCTAAAAGGTTAAAACCTTCATACAAAGGCGACAAAAGCAAGATGTGTGAGTTTCACCAAACCTACGGACATACCATCAAAGAATGTAAAGTCCTCCATGATCAGATTGAGCGTCTAATTAGAGAATGTCATCTTGACCACTATATCTGGCACACCCGGAGTTGCAGCCGAAGCCGATGGAACCACCGGCGGCATCAAAGTGCCAGTGTAGCACCACCGCCCAGCGACACAAACAACTTTGATGACTCTTACACCGAACAGCTTCACCCGACATTTGGGGAGTCATTGATTACATTTCGGGCGGATTTACCGGAGAAGGCAATTTCGGAGCACAATGATCCCAAACCATCATGATCGTCAATGACACAACTCTACCGCAAGGGCTACGCACACCCATCATGACAATATCTTTCTATGATACTAACTTTCGGGGATTTGACAAAAACTTACATAACCCTATCGTTATTTATGTAATCACTGATGTTTTCCTTGTCAGGAAAGTCTTAGTGGATCAGGAGAGTTCAACCGACATCCTCTTTTACCCACCACTCAAAAAGATGAGTATCTGACAAAGGGGGGCGCGGGGGGGGGGGGGGGGGGGGGGGGGTGAGCCCTTGCAAAAGACACTCCGACGCTCAAGTTAGTGGGACTCCAAGATGGAGGTAGTGAAATTGGAACTTATGTTATCTAAGGTGTGCCGTGCCTGTATTTATTGTAGTGTGGAGGCGATGACGATGACACTCAACTTAGTGGGACTCTAGGTGGAGGTAATGGAATTGGAACTTAGTTTACCTAAGACGTATTGTGTTTGTGTTTATTGCAGGTGGAGGCGATGACGCTGCTCGACAATCTCGCAGGGATATTGCTCAGATGGATCGAGGTTGATCCCAGAGATAGCTGACTCATAATGACATATCCCTCGTGATAAGAATGGACATGGGCGTCCTTGTATGGTCAGGTGGGGCCCCGGGCGGAGCCATTTGGTCTGGCTCGAGTCAGATTCAGGAGTATGGTCGGGTGGAGCCCCCGAGCAAAGCCGTCTAGTCTGGCTTGATTTGGGTTGTAGGGCGCTGCTGGGTCTAATTCGATCGGGCCCAATAGTACTAGTCCAGTTCAATCCTTAATCCATCTATTTAGAAATTTAAAAGTATTAATCCACAAATTAATAAAAAAAATTGAGAATTGTTTTATATAGATTGCTTGGTATTCAAGTTTGAAATATCAAGAAAATAATATTTGAGAATAATGAAGTTACATTTTTCAAATTCTATATTTGGAACATTATTTTTCATTCAAGTGTTTTGTATTTTGGTCACTGAACAAGGAGAATTTTGAAAATTAAGAAAAAGGGAGAAGGCTATGTGAATTTGATAATTCTCTGTCTTTTTTTCTCAAGCAAATAACTAAGATCATTGCACCATTTATTATCGAGGTTGACCTAAGGCAAATCAGAAATCGAACTTTTGACCTGAGGCAAGATGCATGGATATCTTTAACTATCTAAGCGTTAGATTGTGGAAGTTGACTAAATTTGCTAAATCTTAAAAACAATGCACGTTTTTGAGAAAAAAAAAATCATACTTATTTCTTAAATTGTTCCATTTAGGATCGTAGCAATAAAATAAAATTTTGAAAAAATTACACACTATTCAGTGGGTTTTTAAAAAAATCTTTAGAAATATAAGTAACTAAAAATTCACCTCAATTTCGAATTTTGTAAATTAAAAAAAAACATAATTTACAATGAAATTCATTGCCGAGGAATTTCAAATACAATATGCGAGTTGGACAAGCGCGAGAATTAAAAAAACTCCATGCGAAACAAACCCTTTTACATGAAAACATGCTTTCTTCTTTAAGTTGTTTGGTTGCCTATAAATAGGCTTTTAGTGTTTATATATGCAGCATTTTGATCAATTAAATTATTTGGTTAGATGCAACAAAATTAGTTGCAGCATTATAATTTTATGCTAGGTTGGAGCTCAAAAAGCTTGCAAGTCCAATTTGCAGCATGCAATGATAATGCTTCTTCTCTTCCTCTCGCTTATTAGAGTATCTCTTTTCGTTCATAACTCTCACGACAGTCTCCTCTCGCTCACGATAGCCTCCTTCTATTCGCAGTAATCTCCCTCTTCATCTCGCTTGTGAAAACCCCATATTCCTCTCGCTCGCAACAATCTTCCTCTCACCCACAACAACTTCTCTCTCACTCGAAAAAGTCTTCCTCTTCTTTATTTGCAGTCAACCAAATGCATGCAAATAGAATTTACAACTCTACTTGCGAGCAACCAAGCAATAGGTTGCAACTCCTATTCGCGAACATTTGCCAGAACCAAACGCCCCCATGAAAGTAAGGTTTTGGATATCCTCCATTGGCCTTTAAGATAATTTCTTTTTTGCCTGGTTCTGAAAATGAACCAAACTGGATTCAGGCCAATTCCATTTACTGCGATATATTTAACTTACCACTACTTGTTTATTGTGTTATATCCTACTTGGTAAGTGGCTTAAAGTATTATTTCCTTTTATTCTGAATCGACTAGAGGAGATATTCGGGATGTCATTTATTACCACAAAAAATAAAAGCTATTTTAACCTAACTTTTGGAGCAAAGCAAATAACTGACAGCTACTTTCAGCTATCAACTAAAAACATTATGCCAGACATAATCTATTATAATAATCTATTAGACTGGAAGATCAGCAGCAGTATGAATTCTCAACTATAGTATGTCATTTGGAAATATCAACTGCTGCATGGGAAATAATCAAACATCCTGTTAAAGGATGAAATGGTTAAACAACTCGGGTTGGCATACAACTGAGGTGAATAATTGTATTTACAGTGATGAATATTGCACAAAAGCAGCGTGAGTTTTGCTTCAGTTTTGTCACATATCACCAAAAATCAGAAGCTCCCTTGTCGCCTTCGTTTGATTGTATCTTTCTTCTCATTCTACTGTTTTGAGTCTATGTTCCTAACAACTAAATTGGAAGAAATCTTATCAAGAAAAAGACCCTACCAGGAATAATCAACAAATGAGCAGCACTCCTCCACTCTCCGAGGGAATTAGTTTGTGCTTTACGTGCCTTGTGTTTGCAGGCAAGAGTCAAAAATGTAAACTTCTTGTCCTGCTGACCAGAAAGACATCAAGTATGTCTTTGTAACTCCATGTAGCAACCTCACAACACAAACTAATCAAATAACTACCACTGATTTGGGAAAGCTTCTCTGTAATTTAAATCCTCCCCCTGCAAGATCTGCTTGGTTGCAGATTCAGTTACACGTGTGTTTAGAAGCCTCTGAGTTATTCTATCTTTAGTTGTTACTTTCTTCTTTAACATTGATGCCAGTGTAGGCTTCTTTGCCTTGCCTTCACTTCGATTGTCATGTAAGGCTTCTCTCTGTTCCCCAGAAGCTTCAGAATATGATGTGGAAGCAATTGCAGCTTCTCTTAAAATGACTTCATTATGATCACGTACTTTTGCAAGCTTTGCCCTCTTCAACAGATTGACATCCCTGTCTCTTTCCCTTATATTCTTCACTGCCTGTTTTGCCACTTTTTCAACTGTTAGTTTACGCAAACGGTGAGATTCTTCTGAGCGCATGTCATGGATTTGTCTAATAGTGATGGTGGAAGAATCTTTTTCAGTTTCCTCTGTTTTATTAGATGAGCCTTCTATAGGATTTCCCTCAGCATCACGCGGAATAATAGGTCCATGGAAGGGGCATACCTTCAAGTCCCTTCTCTGACACCTGCCACCCTTCCTTAAAGGAGCAAGACATGGGCGAATTTCAACTGCATCTTCTTTATATACCATACAGTGAACATTCAGCTCTGCAATCTTCTCAGCAGGAATAACAGCATCATAGTCCACTCTACCCCAGTGGCCCTCTAGTTCTAATCCTCTCTGATTTGCCAAAACATCTCTTCTTGAACCCCAGTTATCCAAGAATGGGCCCCAAGTTATCACTGGAGCTTCAGCCAAAAGCCTTGACCTTTGAGATGCTGACTCGGATAAGTTCTTTTTATAGGATGGAGCTGCATTATTGTCTTTGTGTGTCTTTGAAGCATCAACAGAATTGGATAAACTTCTATTCGTGATGAAATTCTCTGGTTTGTAATCTTCTATTTTACCCTCTTCCCAGAAATCCTCTTCCTCCTGATTAGATGGTTCATTCAACAAACAGCCTAATTGAACACATTTATTCCTGACAGACTGGATATGATTTCGAATGTCAATGAACTCCTTCAATGCAGTGTCCCTGAATTTGATATCACTGGGCTCAACCCTGATGAGCACAGATATCCACTCTTGCACTGATCTCAAATGCTTGAAGACCAGCAGCTTGAACAACTCCCTAAGTGCATCAAAGATGGCTTTGTTGTCACTATCCTCTTGGACCTTTTGGCTCTCCTTCAATGAATCTAGACGAATTTGCCACAATGTAAGTGATTGAAATTCTCCAACTTCATCATCATCAGAGAAGCTATGTGGATTAAAATCTTCTTTTTTTTCATTAATAATTTCTAAGCACTCTGCAATTTCATCAATTGTTGACTGGATTTCACTCTTGATAGAAGAGAAGATCTCCTTTAGAGCTTCAAACTTATTAAGTAAAATCTGTTGTGTCCTCAACTCCCTATCTCTTCTCTCCTGCTGCAAGCGAGCTGCATTTTCTAGTCGATTGGGGAATTGATATCTGAGAGTGTTCTTCAGGTAGTTAAAACCTAGTCTTACTTGTCTGTAGTAAATCCCATAAGAGGCATTCCATTTCTCTAATAGTTCTATGCTCATCTTACGCAAATTGGATGCAATGGAAGAAGGAGGAGGAAGAGGCATATTTCTCCTGAAACCAATACTTAAGCTCAAAAACTGGTCGAAGTGAATCATTAGAAGGGATCTGAAAAGCTGAGAACGCATGAAAAGTTCATCAATGATAAGAACAGCCAGGTACCGCACCTGCAACCCAGCAATTTCATTAATGCTATTGTCTGTAGGAGTTCTTAGTCCACAAATCCAAAGATAAAAGTATACAATTTTCTTTTGAAAGCAAGAGATCATATGTCATGCAAAAAATATACAAACCATGTGTAAAGCCTGGATTTGAACCAAAGGGACATCAGAGGCCCCCAATATCCAAAATATAAAGCCCCCACAAAGAATTCATAGTTCTGAAAATCTAATGATCATAATATGTTCTTTCTACAAGTTTGAAACTTTCACACAATTTCCCAAAATTAAGAGCATCTGATAATTCCCAAACTACCCTATGTATCTTGAATGATATATATCTTTGCAAAAAAAATTCTTTTCCATCCCAATCTCCCTAATTAGGATGAAAGTTTGTTTCAGCAACAAGCAAGACATCAAATTGCTGTAGCAATATCAGTTTCATCATCAGTAATTAGCTTGCGGAACTTGTATATCATCGTTCAATTGCAATATTTATTCAATTATGCAAGGAAATGATACTTCGAAAACGCAAAGTCAATTGAAACAACAACATGCCCAAATTTTGAGAAATACGCGAATATAATTGACCACGTATTGTGAGTTGAGAAGAAAAAACACGTAAACATTTGGTATTGGGTCCACTGGAGGGTACAAATTAAAGCACCTGGGAATGGGATCTCCTCATCTGGATCATGAGGGATTGGACGGCAGCGCGGGCCTCGTCGTCGGAGTACCGAACGGTGGCCTTGATGGCCCTGAGGAGGCGACGGTCGACCTCATGGTCCGTGGAGTTGGTGGCCTTCTCGATAAGATTTGGCACCACTGCCGGCAGCGGCTCTGCCTCCGCCTCGGTCTCCTGTCCTTCCTCTCTTCTCATCTCTCTCGCCTCGCCCTTTCCCAGAGCTCGTTCTTTTTTCCAGTTTCCCTAGTCCGAGGCCAATTGAGAATCAAGGTTAACTGGTCTGACTTAACGATTGATTGTAGTACCCACGGTCTGTGCCACGTGTAAAATGTCAAGTGGGGTCCATCCAAATTTTTCATCCACGTGGCGGACAAATTTATGCTTTGTATGGAGATAACAAATTGGCCATCTCACAAAATTGAGCTCCAGGCTTTCAAAATATTTTCATATCGCAACCTAATTTTCATTTTTATTTCCGCAAGCAAACACAAAACCATAATTTTTCCTTTCTATTTCTATACGAGTGGTTTATCCGCGCATTATGTGATAATATAGAATTTTAATTTAATTATAAATAAATTATAATTATTTAAAAATAAACTATTTTGATAATTAACACGTGATTTTTAAAATTTCTAATATTATTTATCTTCAAAATAATTCATTTAATAAATTAGAGATGTTAATGTAGATAAGATAAAATATAATAATTATAATATCATTTTCTATTAGAATTTTTTTAAAATGATCAACATTATTATATTAAGATAAAATTATATTATGTACAATTTTATGTTTTATATTTTATATTTTTCATTTGGTATAGTTTATTTGCATAAATAAAAAATTAAGTATCAACTTAATTTACGCTCTTTATTTTAAAATTAAAAATAGACTACCATCAAAATTTTAAAATATTACCACCTACCTTCAGATGTTATCAGCCTGTACCAAATTTAAAATTTACAAAAAAATATAAAAACTATACCATGATATAAAATTTTTTGTTTTTTATTTTTATTAAAGTTCTCATATTTTAATAGAAATTATATTATTTTTTTCTAAAAATAAAATTAAATTAAAAATAAAAAAATTGAAAGGGAAAATGGTCAAATTTGCTCATGAAGTATTGAAAAAGATGCAAATTTATCCATCAATTATATTTTTGACCAAAATTATCATCGGCGTTACATAATTAGATCATTTTTATCATTCTCGTTAACGAAAGTTCACGTCACCAAACAGAATCCCACGTGGCAAGTGTAACTCTACCACGTAAGATGTCACGATGAAAAATGACACATGACAATTATGTACTGACAAAGGCAATTTTAACTCAAAACATATTTAAGGGGTAAATTTGCATATTTTTCAATACTTTAGGGATAAATTTAATCATTTTTTTTTATATATTATTATCGTTAATGTGATTCTAATTAACACTATAAGAATGATGTTGATATCATCTTTACCAAATTAAGAAAAATATAAGCTTGACAATTATACTTTGTGTTATAACTGAATTGTTTACTCAAAGATATGAATTATCAGCTTTAGTCACTTGTCATTGTAATAAGAATCCAACCAACATAGTAGGGGTGAGTTCGGGTCGAGATTTGGTATGTCTCGATCCCGTCCCAATTTTGAGTCGGGACGCAAATATGTGTCTCAGTCTCGGTCTCAAATATGAAGCATCACGATTTTGTCTTGGTCCCGTCCCGATTTTGAATTGGGACGGGATTATCTCCGAACTTTTGGGTCAGGCCGGATCGATTACTAATAATTAAATTTAATCAAGTTTTTATTTTAGTAATCAAGATGTATCTTTTTTAATATATTTTTTTTCATCTATAAAATTTATATTTATCAAGAAATTTACTAAAATATTTGTTTAAATTCTAAGGTAGAAGCTAAATTTGTAGAAATCGTGCAATGGATATAAAACACATTGTCTGTGTACCATATAAATTTTATTCAAGGAAAAATGACTAAATTTATCCCTAAAGTATTGAAAAAGGTGCAAATTTGCCCTTGTCAATACATAATTACCACGTGTCATTTTTCATCGTGACATCTTATGTGGCCGAGCTACACTTGCCACATGGGATTTTGTTTGTTGACGTGGACTTCCATTAACGAGAAGGGCAATAATTATCCAATTATGTAACGTCGAGGATAATTTTGATCAAAAACATAGTTGAGATGCAAATTTGCACATTTTTAAATACTTCGGAGGCAAATTGTTATATAGGCTACTTATAGGGATGACAACGGCTCGGGTATAGGGATGACAACGGCTCGGGTACTCATGTTTTTCATGATACTTGAATATGAAATCGTTTAAAAAATTGTTATAAAAAATTCAATGTAATACCCACAATTTTAATGGAATTTTGTCTTTTGTTTTAGCGGGATGATTCAGAGGCGCGCCGAAGCGGGTTGAGCAAATCGCCGAAAGGCGTGAATTAATGTACTATCGATCACACCCCAAATTTGATATGATCGACCAGGGTACGCCACGTACCCCGAAGCCTAACCCAAATCAAACCACATACACAATAAAATCAAATCTGAACATTTAATAGCATTTCAAGGAATTTTAAAATACATTTATTTTCAAGAAAAATCTCAAAACCACAAACTCGATAAATAGCTAAATATTCAAATCAATTTTTTAAAAGTAAAATAACTAAACACGGACACCACAAAGTAATAAAATGTGAAAACATAACAAACCAAGTCGACATGACTCAACAACTCAAGAAAGAAAAAAATGATTCGGTATCCCCCTCGACCACGACATGTCACAAGACCCGCTGCCCTACCGCCCCCAGTCGCGCTACTGCACCCCAGTGCCTCTCTGGTCTAGCTCAGGTACTGCAAAATAACAAATATGAGGCGTAAGTCCAACTGGGACTTAGTGAGTAGATTAGCCATCAGTTTCACCACAACATCATCATCATCCATAATCAAAAGCATATAAGTAAGCATAAGAATATGAAGCATAATTTTATTTTGAGCATTTATTTTTAGCAGCGCAATCATTCTCGTCAATCATATAGCAACCTGCAAGAAAATGCCACCGCATATAATATGCACAATGCAACCATCCACAAGCTCAACCAGACTCGTCGATCCTCATCGCCACATAGGGTAGGTAGTCGGTTCAGCCTCCTATCTACCACCTAGTCACTGTTGTCTTTTTAGGGTATGCTCTCCCCTCATCTACATAGCTCTTTCGATCCGTCTTTTTGGGGCATATGTTCCCCTCATCGGTCGGGTCTCCGGATTATCTTTTTGGGGGTATGAACTCCCCTCACCGGTCGGACTTCTAGAATAAGGCCAACACTATCTCTTTAGGACACACCCTTTCCTCACCAGCGAGGCCTCCGGGAAATACAACAAGCACATCACATCATCACACACAGTTATAACAACATAATTATAATGTGCTATCAACAAGCAAATAAGGGTATGATAGGATATACCTCATCCTCCACCTTCTCAAGTCATAATTCACAACCACGCATGTAAACATAAGCATATGACATGGAAGGGACAACAAGGAATAAATATGTAATACATCTAAAGCATAGAATAATAAGAAGGGAAAACACACATAGGAAGCCCTAAAAAAATAGGGTATCACCACCTAGCAATTCTATACAATATAACCCTCCCTTGAAGACCCTAACCGATTACCCTAGGCCAGCCAACCTTCCCCACCCGAGTGCCCTAGGGGCTAGGAGGGTTCGGCCCCCTTGGGTGTTCTTAGGGTCGGCCCTTTCGATAGTTAAGTTTAGGTCCTAGTGTCTCTAGGTGTCCCTAGGGTTTCAATTCTCTAAGTATATGTTCCTACAATGATTATACTATTAGGAATCCATCCAACATACCCCCAAAGTATATTTTCTAGGTGTGAAAATATGTCTAAATTCATAAAAATATCGTCTTTGGGGTGGCCAGCCACCCTAGGGTTCTTAAGGACCCTCTAAAGGGGGCGGCACATCCTAATTCCACTCTATCTTCCTTCATTCCTCAAGATCACAAACAAGCACCAAGAAACTCCAACAACCATCAAGAAAATTCACAAGAAATCATCAAGAAAACAAGGGGGAAGAGGGGCGGCACAACAAGGAAAAGGGGCAGCCCATCGCCCAAAAATCAATCTGATAGAACCGTTGCATTCACGATAGAAATCTCAATACGATTATCCAATTCAATTCATGAAAAACCCAATGAAAAATGATGAAATCCTCGTGACTAGGGGCGGCAGCATATATGAGGAAATTGGGGGAAAGAAGGCTAGAACCACTCACCTTTTTGGAGAACCGGGAAGGAAGAAGAAGCGAAAGATCTTCCTATATTGAACGCCGACGAACTCGTGAAATCCCGGCTCCGGCGACCCCCCCTCCTCTTGGTGTCACCTCCTCTCTCTCTCTCTCTTGGGTGGCGTGCGGCTGGAAATAGTAGCCGTGCACCCCCCTTTGGTTATTTATGGGTCCTGGCTATCTCAAATTACCAAAATGCCCTCACTTATTTGCCCGACTTCTAAAATCCACAACTAATTCATTCTAACTCTGATTCAAGTTTTGATTGAACCGCTAAATTCATCTTGAGATCCTCTATCATCCTAACATGCTAAATCACAATAAAATAAATATTTTTTTCTAAATTTTTTAATATAAAGCTTACCTAAATTAAATTTCATGACTCTACGTCAATTTGTGCTAACTCGGGCCCGCAGTCCCCTGCTAAGGAATAGAATATTATTTTTAGATTTTTTAGCATAATAGATACAACCCGAACCCGCGTATAAAATTGTTAATCCTTGTTTGGCTATGATGTTGGGTTCGAGTCGGGGTCGAGCCGAGTCCGAGGGTTTAATTGGAACCCAAATTGGATGTCTTAGTTATTTGGGTTAACTTAAGTTGTGGGGGGGGGGGGGGGGGGGGGGGTATAATTGGCATTTTGAAAAATAAAAATAAAATAAGAAGTACCCCAGCCGATCGTACGACTAGGGAATAGTTGCATGGACACCGAGGTCAAGGAGGGGGCGAGTGATTGGGGTGGCCGGAGTTCGCGTCGTCGGCGGCAATCGGAGTCGCAGAACTTCAATTTCTTCATCCCCTTCCCTTCTCCTTCATCTAGGTGAGTGGTTTGAACTTTCTTGAGTAGGGTTAAAAATTGTATGGCCGAACCATGTGTAGGGATGTAAATCCGAGATTTTGCTTGTACTTTTCCTTCGATTTCTTGATGTTTTGATGTGTAGATTGTATGGTATGATAGATTTCATATTCTTTGAAGTTTGCTTTGGTTTCTTGAAGTTTTAGGGCCGGTCGTCTGGGTTAAAAATTGAGGAAGGTCATGTCAAATTTTTCTTCGATTACTTGACTTCATTTATGGTTAATTAGCAACTTGAATGTGTTTAATCTTGGATGGGGTAGTTGTGTGGTGCGCGGGGTATAGGGCAGTCCTATTCTCCTTAGGGCCGACCACCTTGGGTTTTTTTTCCTAACTCTAAGGGCCGGCCGAATAGGGGAAAAGGGGAGGAAGCTCTTGTCGAAAACTTTTTTATTTTGGATAAATTATAGATACGTAGATTTAATTATCTGAAAATGTGATAAATATTGTTTGTTATTGGGTAGAGCTAAGGGCCGACTACCCTAGACTTCCCTAAGTCTTTAGGGTCGGCCAAGTAGGGAAGCTCGAGACACAGGTTCTAGTAGAAATCACGATTTGGGAGGACGATATTAGTTGTGAATTCCTAAGTCCTATTTAATAATCGATAGGTATTCCATGAAATAACATTGCTATTATTATGCTAAATATTCCGGATTCCTTAAAGCAATGTAGATTGCGATATGAATTCATGTGTTGAAATTTAGTCTTATTTTAGATGCATATAAATTAAAAAATTAATATTTAATCTCAGATGTTTAGAAGGACTTGTAGGTTCATGCAAGGAATTTCATTTGCTAAATTTTAAAGGAATACTCTATCTTTGCCATGTTAAATTTCAGATTCGAAAAGAGTGTAAATTCGGTGTTTTTAAAGTTGAAATCTGAAATTTTATACATGTGCTGAAATTATTTACTTAGGCTGGAATTTTATTTTATGTGCTGAAACTATTTACTTAATTAGGCTGGAATTCTATTTCATGTGCTGAAATTATTTACTTAGGCTGAAATTTTAGCTCATGTGCTGAAATTATCTATTTAGGCTGAAAATGTAACTCATATGCTGAAATTGTTTATTAAATACTGAAATTGCATTTTCATATGCCGAATCAATTATTCTGTGCTGAAATTATAAGATACAAGCCGTGTTTATTTAAATTAACAATTTAAATAATGTAGAGCATGTAGAAACTTGCCTGAGGTGTGTTGTAATCTTCCACCGGGAAAATAAGGCTTTAAGCCGAAACTTTTGGGCTCAAGGGAGAGTCGGGTTGGGGCGCGTGGGAGTGTACCCGAGTTGTTGGATAGATATACACTATTTTGTGTACTTATATGTACTGAGTAGAGATACCGCATGTGTTTGTGATTGTGGATGGATGATGGCCGGGCTGAGGAGCGTCTTTAGTTTGTGCAGCTATTGCCCGACTCAGCGAGTGGTTGATGGGTCTTGAGATTGCGTCAGCGAGCCACGATGACGTTAGACTCGAGTGACAGGGTCTTGAGATTGCGTCAGTGATCAGCCACGCTGACATTAGACCCGAGTGAATTTGGGTTTGATGAGTTATTCCCAACCGGAGTGGGCACCAGAACTAGTAGGCCATTCTAGTTCAGAGGGCCCGGGTGAGAGGATCGCTAAGTTGAGATTTTAGCGACCAACTTGTTTATTTGTTGTATTAGGCCGGTTCAAGCCAAATGTGTGTATTGATCAAATTAGGCCGGCATGGGCCAGATGATTGTAGTTTTTCCTGATCATGAAAATTTTAAATAAGTGGGCTTACTTTTATGACATCCAACTCAGTATTTCATTGAAAATAATTATGCTTCCTATGCTTGTGTTGGACTTAAGTGGAAGCTCGATAGAGCCACTCACTAAATTCCTCATGGACTCACGATTTTATTTGTGTTGTTTTACAGAGTTTGACCAGTAAGGTTCGACTATGTGTTACGCCCCAAAATTGGGTCACGTGATCGGCCAGAGTGCAGTCAAGCACCCCAAAGCCTAAACCAACACACACAAGCATTTTGATAATAACTCAATACTAAGTGAGAAATCCACAAGACAAGTACTCCAACAATAAATCTCAAACAAAAGTCTACAACTTTTAAAACACACCAAATATCACAATAACTCAGTTTTAAACTTTGACTTGACTCAACTCGACTCGACTACGTAAACCAGTTCATGAGATCGCTACCGGAGTCTGCCACCATTAGCTGCGCCATACCTCAGAATCACACTCTGCAAAACAAACACAATAGCAAAAGTGAGTTCAAAACTCAGTGAGTGGTCACCCAAGCTTCACCAAGTAGAAGCCAGTTAAATCAGTAGTGTAATATATTAAGTGAGTTCGGATGCTAGATTAAATAAACAAGTAACCTATCCTGATTCGACTCTATAGGAGTTTGTTCTCTAAATATCCAACCCTTATTTATTGAGTATTTACTAGGCTTATCACCCCTAGCTAGTCTTCCAACTCGGGCTCGCTGATCTAGGAAGTCCCTCTAGTATTAGTGCCCAAAACTCGATCGGGAAGGCCCTCCGACCCATGATCACTCATACGCTAGGCGTACAACTCGGCCCAATATGCGGCCCAACATCACCTCGTGCGCGTAACGCACCACTCGGCCTGTCTGGCCCAATATCATCTCATGCGCATAGTGCACCACACGGCATGTCTGGCCCAATATCATCTCGTGCGCGTAGCGCACCACTCAAGATGTCCGGCCCAATATCATCTCATGCACCATGCGCACCACTCGACCCGTCCGGCCCAATATCATCTCGTGCACATAGCGCACCACTCGACCTATCTGGCCCATTATCATCTCGTGCGCGTAGCGCACCACTCGACTTATTCAACCCAATATCATCTCGTGCACCATGCGCACCACTTGGCCCAATGAGGCCCAATAATATCTCGTGCACCATGCGCACCACTCGGCCCAATGAGGCCCATTCTTTCCACTTAGAGGACTACCAAACTCCTAAGCCTGCTTGCTTCCCATATCTTGCGGAACGTCGGTCCGCTTCCTGACCTCAAACCTTCTACTCTAAGTTTCCCATATATCCACTTGAGGGCTATACCCTCCTGTCAACACACCAAAAGCTCACTTACTACTGATATCAAGTTAAAATTTTAAGTATTTATAGCAAGTCAGGAAACGTTGCACCGAGCCCGCAACCCAGCTTGCTTAACACGGACATGATAATTTCCAACCTGCTATAAGTACCTATTTTCTACTCATGCACTACTATTCAGGTTACCAAAGTATTTTTTTATGTTTCCAAACTATAGTTTACACGAAGATCGATAGGTTACATTGATATATTACACATCAGACTCGCAACACTACCACAGAATCAATCTCAGCATGTATCTATAATTTTTCAGCAACTCAGAATGAAATTTCAGCACAAGACAAACTCTATCCTTGCACTACAATATTCAGCATACTTAGGAATTGATTTCATTACCTTCATTCAATGAAATTTCTGCACATTTGTAACTCATTTACAGCATCACATAACTAGGAAATTTTAGCATTATTTAACTAGATAATTTCAGCAACATTAACTTGAAATTTCAGCATCATTAACTTGGTAATTTGAGCAACATTAAATTGGATAATTTCAGCATCCACTACAAAAATAATAGGATATCACCAACGGACTAAATCCGTTGGCAATACTTAAAAATCCGTTGGTAATAGATTACCAACAGATTATCCGTTGGTAAATACGTCGGTGTTGACCATGCTAGGTATTACCGACAGATATTATTATATTCGTTGGTAACACCAACGGAAATTATAATCCGTTGGTAACACCAATGGATATTAAATCCGTTGGGAATACCAACGAATATCACGTCTGTTGGGATTACCAACGGAGTTCTTCGTTGGGAATACCAACGAAAATAGACGTCGGTATTATTCATAGGTATTATCAACAAAGGTACCCTTTGGTAATACCAACTGATATCTGTTGGTATTACCAATGGGGACATCCGTTGATAATACATTTTATAATCAAAATATTCATACCCATATGAATTTTTATTTTCCTGTATACAACCTAAAAAGCAAATCACACATCAAATTTCTTATTACCCAATCTCAAATATATATACAACCGGTCAAGAAAAAAACTCATATTTTCATAACCAAATAATAGTGTCATTTTCATAACCAAAATAACTAGTACCAAGCATCTACAATCGAGTATATTATCTAACAAATACAAATCTTACTAAAAGTCAAATCTTCCCTAACAAAATTTAAATTTTCATAATAAAATTAACAACCAACATGAAAATCATAACCCAGATGGAGGTGGAGGTGGAGGTGTGGTGGAAGCTGAAGGTGAATATATTGATTGCAAAGAGTTGACTGGAAAGCTGAGTTGTGTTAACATCAACCGAAGTTAAGCTTCCACTTGTGCTTGTACTTGTACTTGCGACTGCACTTGTGATTGTTGTGATTGCATTGATGTTTCTAATTCAATAATATACTATCGTATGGATGTCATCTCAGTCTGCATCGCATTCCACTTATCATTCGTTCGACCATGCCCATAACTCGATGTACTAGATTCTGCCGAGCTAGAACTCCCCATAATGAATTTAACATCCTCTCGACATCCAAAACCATAAATCTGATTATGAGATGGATGTCCAGAGGCATTAATCCATTCTTCAAGATCTAAAATGGGTTGTAATGCTACATATGTACCATACTTCTTTATGATCGATGCCTCATAAGTCTCCTGTATAATTTTTTTTAAAAAATAGTTAATTACGATATTTCAAAAAGAAGCAACATATAAAATAAATACATATCGCAACACTCTGCGATTTGTTGTCAATATAGTCACCACCCTCACCACTATTACGCTTATTAGTATGCTTAAACAACTCAAGATGTGTTGGTGGTCGATTCAACTTTTCTTCCTACAAAAAATGATAAATAATATTTATTTAATAATATTTTTAAAAAAACATATAGGATAACAAATTCTATTAATATCATATCAATTTTCTTCGATGAGCCACAAATAAAATAGATCCACCTTTATGTCGTGTGACGTCACTATCTACCTCTTTCTTACGATTTTGACGAGCAACTTCTGATTTTCTCCTCCACTTTTCCGTGACCCAATGCTCACTAATAAGTTGATTCCACACATCTGGAGATACCCATGGAGGGTCAAATCTGCTAGTTCGGCTGATATCATCAGTATTAGTCTTTCTTTTCGCATAATTCCTAGCATCACACATATTGTCAGAGAAGCGTCGACAAGTTGTTTTATCCCATATTTCATGAACCTCGCTTGGCCTAGATGGATCCCAACGATCGATAAACTGCCTGAAAAAGGTAAATAAGTTAATGAAACTGCTAAGCTCAATTACTACATGAGGAAATAAACTAGTATAAAACATTATGTAAAATGTCATAACTGAACGTAATGAAACTTCAATCTGTAAACTTCATTTTGGAATTAAAATTACTATAAAAAGGTTACGGCTAGTCTTGTAGTAATAAGCTCCCAAGGTTTCAAGTTAAGGTCTTGCTTTGCTAATGGTGATGGGTGCCATCTACTTTGCTAATTAATACTACTTTACAAAGTATGTGTTTTGGGACAACAACTACTTGACAACATACTTGGCCACCCTCTTGTGCAACAACAACTAAAGAAGTACTTGCAGTGATGTTATTGAGTATGTGTTTTGGGACAGCTATCACCCCACAGAAAAAGCTTACAGAGTTATAGTTGACAACATTCTAAAGAAGTACCAAAAATTCTTGATATGAAAGGAAGTAAAAGACACTACTAAAAAATAGCTTTTTGCGACGGCTCATTTGCGACGGTACAGGATACGATCACAGATGCGATGGGTCTGCGATCGCCTTGAGTACCGTCGCAAACATAGCGACGACACTGCGACCGCATAGAGTGCCGTCGTAATATGGCGACGGTTTGGCGACCATTTGCGAACGTCACGTTGCGACCGCTTATTTGCAACCGTTAAGGTCGTCACAAAATGTTATTAAATTCCCCGCCCAATCCTTTTTTTTTCACTTCCCCTACTCGATCAACCCTAGCTGATCTCTGCCGCTAGCATAAGACTCTCACTCTCGTTCTTGATCTCTGCCGCTGCACACCGCACGCCGACCGCCGACCGCCACCTGCTGTTCATTGGATGCTGCCCGCTGCTCGTCGCCCGCCGCAAGCAGGCCACCCGTCGAACCCTAGCCAACGATATTCTCCTCTCATCTCCTGATGCAATGTGCTTATTTCTTATTTTCTAACAAGTGACATATGAAACTTACTGTGATCTCAAACACATAGGTAGGGATTAGGTAGTGGAGTTTGTCTTTTATTAGTATACTCTAATATAGTCCACTGTCACAACTTTATGTCAAAATTTTATTTTGCAATCAAGCTTGTAGATTTTGTCAAGTATCTTGCGTCATAGTTATCAATCTCTTGTAGGAAAAGGCATTCATTTCATCTGCTAGGCCCTAAGCAATTTTTGACCCGGAAGGAGTCCTCAACATGTTGGACCACTAGTTCAAGGCTCACGGTTCTGGGTAAAAATAAAGTAATAAATTAAAAAATTGAAATAAAAAGTTGACATAAAATCTACATTAATATGAGTCAATTGGTCTATAAGCCTTAGCTACGCAAAATCCAAATTGGATTTCGACTGGTTTCCTGTTGAACTGATTGAACCTGATGGTATTTGAAACCTTGTTGCTAAGTAAGAATTAAAGGTTAATGCTTTGGATTTGCTAAGTATTTTACAGACTTCTGCTACATCGAAACGAACTTGGAATATATCATTAATCAACTTCTTGATTGAGACAATGATTGAAGATAATTTAAAAGGCAAGTTCTTATGTCTCTAAATAGTAAGTACCTCGAAATATTTTCTATGATTGCTGCTTGTTCTGTCATTTTGTGACATGACAGAATATCTGAAATAATAGCATCTTGAGATGTCATGTGATCTACTTAGTTAGATTTTTGATTTTTTTCTTGAATTGCAAATGATCATAATGCTTATATATCATCCTGAAGAAGCCATGATTAGTTATAATTCAGAAATATATAATTTTGTTCATTCTCCGGTTCATGCATTCCAAACTCATTATTCTAAGAGTGTATTCTGCTTGATTTTTGTCTATATAAGCAATACTAACCATACATTATTGTACATAAGCAATGATATCCATTCATGGAGCTTGCGCCTATCAACCTACTAATTGATTAATCAATCAGCAAAGAGACTACCTATATATTAATACCACTTGTTTCTCTCAATTCTCTAGCGCAATCTATGCAAGTTGTGATTGATAGATTAACTAAATACTTTCAATTGAATGAGATTAACTACATATTTATATGTAATTTATATATTGAATGAATAGTATTCAATATATTGAAATTAATATTGCTATATGACAGTAGTGTTTTGTTTTAGTATTCAATAGTATTAGTGTATAATTTTATGTTGGTGAGCTTGAAACTGAAAAAATAATGTTATGATTCACGAGTTGATAAAGTGACATGAACTTATCGACCGTTGGATCATAATTTTTTTTTACAATACCTTAGATCCATTCGGAGATCGTATCGTTGTCTATAAGAAGTACAAAACTTATAGATTATTTACGATTTCTGAATTGTCCTTGATCGGACAGTTTGAGATCAAAATTATTTTACTTGCAGTTAAATATTTTTTTAACATTCATTTCAGTTTGAAATTCTAGCAGATATCCCTTGTTCTCCCAGTATGCGCCCAAATGATATGCATACTTGGAGAACTGTAGGAAAATGTTGTCGGAATTTCGATTGAAATTGAATGTTAAAAAGAATATTTAAATGCAAGTAGAATAATTTGATTCCCGAATGGAATAGGACCACCCCACCTATGAAGATTTCTAAAGAAGTAATTGTTGTGATATATCACGAACAGAATCATGACGGAAGATCGTAGTTGGATGTACCATCGGATGTACCGTGGAGGTTTACTTGAAGAATTCAAGAGCGGTGTTCAAGAATTTTTTAACTTCGCATATTTCAAATCTGCAATTTGTTAGTGTTGACAAAATCAGATGTCCGTGTCGTCGGTGTGTTAACTTGTTTTTCCTAGACCGACAGGTAGTGACATTGCACCTATACATAAATGGTTTCATGAATAGTTACTATCGATGGATTTCACACGGGGAGTCATTCATAGGCATGTCATCGTATGAATTAGGAGGCCAGTCGTCTAATATTGGATCTTCGTCCGCAACTCATACAACATCCGTTGAGCAGCTGTATCAAAATATGGTCTTGGATGCTCTGGGCGGTCGTGAATTCCAAAGGTTGTCAATGTCTCACACAAAATTAGGAGGTTAGTCATCAAGTACTGAAGTGACAATGGATATAGAGTGCGAGCCACAAGTAGAACCGAAAATTCAAATGGAGTTACCAAATCCAGAAGCAGCACAATTTTATGATTTAATGAAAGGTGTAGATGAACCATTGTATGAAGGCTATGATGAATATTCAAAGTTGTCAATAATGACTCAAATGTTAAACATTAAGTCTGATTGCAACGTAACTGAGATAGCATATAATCGATTTTTCGAGCTTTTTCATAAAGCGTTGCCTAAAGATAACAAACTGGAGGACAGTTTCTATAAGACGAAAAAGATGATGAAGAGACTTGGTCTAGGGTATCAGAAAATTCATGCATGTCAGAACAACTGCATTCTCTATTACCGTGAATACACAGACTTGATCCAGTGTCCAACATGTGAACATCCACGGTACAAAGAGAAATATTTGAGTAGGCATAAAGATATACCGTTTAAGGTTTTTCGGTATTTCTTGATAATTCCTAGATTGAAGCGGTTGTTCATGTCTGAAAAAATAGCCCAACATATGATATGACATGCTAAGAGTCGTGATCCGAATGTTATGACTCACTCATCTAACAGTGAAGCATGGAAACATCTTGATCGATGTTATCCATCATTTGCAAGTGATCCTAGAAATGTCAGACTAGGGTTATGTACTGATGGGTTCAATCCATTCGGTCAATCATCCACTTCATATTCTGTTTGGCCGGTGCTCCTCATAGTCTACAATTTGCCGCCGTCGATGTGCATGAAAGATGATTTCATATTTTTGAGTATGGTAATCCCAAGACCAAGGGGACCAAGAAAAGAATTGGATGTGTTCATTCGACCGTTAATTGACGATTTAAAGAACTTGTGGGACGACGGAGTCATCACGTATGATATTCATAAAAAAAGGAATTTCAACCTAAGGGCCGTATTGTTGTGGACAATTAGTGACTTCCCGGCATATGCTATGTTGTCTGGTTGGAGCACACACGGGAGGCTTGGTTGTCTATATTGTATGGAACGAACAAAAGCATTCTGTCTTCGGCATGAACGAAAGATTTTATACTTTGACTGTCATCGTCAATTTTTGCCACTTGATTATCCATACCGAAGAAATAGAGATAAATTCATCAGGGGCAGAGTGGAAAAAGACGGACCACCTCCGCGTTTGTTTGGTAATCAAATGTTAGCTCGAGATTTTGTGTTACCGGATATCACATTCGGAGAGGTTGACATAATTAGTGGTTTCGGAGAAAGACACAATTGGGTCAAAAAAAGTATATTCTGGCAATTGCCTTACTGGAGCTCATTACTAGTTTGACACAATTTGGATGTGATGCACATTGAAAAGAATGTGTTTGAGAATATTTTTAATACAGTGATGGATTTTGCAGGAAAAATAAAAGATAATGTGAAGGCAAGAATGGACTTAAAAGTATATTGCAAACGTTTAGATTTAGATCTACAGGAGGTGAATGGCAAATAAGTGAAATCGAAAGCCTCTTATGTTCTCAGTAAGCAACAACAAAAAAATATTTGCCTGTGGATAAAAGATCTCAAATTACTAGATGGCTATGCATCTAATTTAGCTCGATGCGTCAATGTAGACGAAGGCAAAATATTAGGAATGAAAAGTCATGATTGTCATGTGTTCATGCAGAGATTACTCCGTATTGCATTCCGCGATATTTTATCAGACAAAATATGGGGACCGTTAACCGAGCTTAGTTTGTTCTTCAGAGATATCTGCGCCAATGCCCTCCGTATCGAAGATATGAAAAAGCTAGAGCTTAGTTTGCCGCCGCCCGCGATAGCACCACCACCACCACCACCAGACGTGGCAGATGCTGTACCACCACCACCTGCACCTATACCATCACCACATGCATCAGCCGTGGTAGATGCTGTACCACCACCAGCTCGAGGTCGTCGTAGGCCACATGGGCCTAATCGGGGGGGGGGGGGGGGGATGCACCTTCATCATCCGACCAGCATCGGTGGATATCACTGAATGGTTTAAAGTAAGTAAACTAATTTATTTATTATAATTGTTAATAATTAATTGTTACTTATAATGTTATTATACTTAAGCGGTAGATTTCAGCAGGATGATGTCGCCTCCACCATGACCATTATGCTTAAGAGTTTCTTTCATGAGCCGTGAACTTCATGAACCAGGGTGTCGGACCATTATCAAAATTTATTATGGAATGAGTTCGATGTACGTAATTCAAGTTACTTTGATTTAATGAATGTTGATTCAAGTGGTGTGTTTGAATCTTTGTTCTTAATTCATGAACTTGTAGCATTTATCTTCTTCCACATTCGATCTGCCAGTTTTTTCCATCTCCATATAGTATTTATCTTCAATTTGAAAACTAACTTGCCAAATGCTCATAGAATTAATATACATCAATATAAATACTGTAGCAGTGAATATTACAAATGGAGAAAGGAAAAAACTGTAGCAGTAAATACTGCTACGTAATAGAGAGAATGATACACCACTCATAATTAGAAAGGAAACTTTTAGAGCACTCAAATCAAAATATGGACTTTGCTTGGCTGCCACCCTTACTCTAACTCTCAGAAAGGTAAAGACTCATAAATCTTATTACTCTGTAACAGCAATCAAGCATCAAGATCCAAAGCTTCACATCTTTCCTTTAGCCCTTGTACAAGGTTCCTGTTTCTGAACATTCCTTTCTCCCAATTCCCTAAGCAATGAAATGCCATTACTAGTCATATATATAACGTACACCTGCTTGATTACCATCCTTGTACTGCACAGGGATTTGGTAGTGAGATTTTAGATTGATTCACTCTTAACACTTTGAGAAATAAACAATGAGAGATTAAGTGAAAAGTTTAGTTTCCTGAACACTGCAATTGGTATCATTACCAATGACAACATAACAAAATACTTCCCCAAACAGCTAGACCTGAATCCAGATCCAAGAATCTTTTGTCTTTGATCTGTAGTATTTCTATCAATTATATACTCGACATTAACTTTTAGAGCAAACAACTAACAACTGCTATCAGCTATTGACTTAAATAATTTTTGCTAAGCATTTCCTCAATTGAAAGGGGACCATATTGCAGTGGACAAATGCCTGCAAGTTAGATTCCTCCAGTTTGCACTACATTGCTTCTCTCTCTCTCTCTCTCTCTCTCTCTCTCTCTCTCTCTCTCTCTCTCTCTCTCTCTCTCTCTGTGATCATAGATGGCATGCTTAATGTGATGTCTAATTTTCTTGTTTCAGAGTCCAGAAACCATCATTCATGAATCCTTGGATGCCTTCTTTATAAAATAGATTTAATAGTATTTGTTTCCATAATTTTGTTTCTTCTTATTTGGTCCAGTGTCATAAAGAAGCAGGCTACATTCAACAACACTAGTATTGGACTATACATATATACACTGATTAGAATTTGTGTACTGAGATGGAAGCCAACAAAATTACTTAAATGATGCCAGATGAATAAATCAGTTGCTGCAATACACAGTAATTAATATATCTTTTTCTAGCTCCTACAGTAAAAATCAATATGTATAATCACTTGATTTCTTGCAATTTGTGTTCAAATGCTTGTCCATGTTCTATTCAAGTGTTAGCATAATTGTTGAACATATAAAGAAATCATAGGTAACATGTGACTTTGCTCTACTCCCAATCACCTCCCTCTTCATATCCACCCGCACTTTTAGACATGTTGCTTGTGAAGCCTCCATTGGGAGAATCCATATTAGAAACTACCATTGGCTGGGTACTAGTGCTTCCAAATGGAGCTCCATAATGAATACCATGCCAACCATTCAGTCTCAGAAGATTAGAAACACTAGAATGACAACTCATTTACCTGTGAAGGCATGATTTACCTATTTTTTCCATCTCCATATAGTATTTATCTTCATATGGTTAAATAATTTGTCCCAATTCCATTACAAGTTTATTGATCCATGAAGCTGAATTTTTATTCATATGCAAGCAGGAATATCTGTTGAGCTTTGGATAAAAGAGTAGAATGGTTATACATTCATATGGCTTTCATGTTCTGGTTTTCATGGTTTTCAAAGTTGACTTATAATTTTAGCATATGAAATAATTTTGTCTTCTACAAATTAATGTTGATAATGTTTAATATGCTTTATTAAATGTTTGCACCAGAATAGATTTCCCTTTTCATGTATGTCATGAGCTAATTATAATCTTCGAAAACCTCTGCAACATAATAAAATTAATACCTGGAGCTTAACAATAATTAACTATCTGAACATGATGGACTGGAGGGTGAGGGCAAGGCTCCTTCTCTACAACCTATGTGACCAAAGTTTGAATTGCAGGGCAAAAGTGCTAACACTTACCCTGCCCATACACGCATATGGCCGATTCTGCTTTGCTTAGCCTGAGATTACATATGGCAGATTCTGCTTGTTCCCAAGACAGCTTAATGCTTAAAACTTCACCTTGTTTCTATCTTTGTTGGAAGATTTAATGTATATATACTTTGCTTTGTGGTCACCATGAGGGGCTTTTAATGTATTCTTTTAGTCAATCTTGTATTTGTGTTGAATTTAGTTTGTATTGGACTAATGATCACCGATACAAAATAAGAATTAAGTTTGCATTTGTGTTGAATTAAGGTTTAAAATGATTGTATTAATATTTTCTTTTTGTAGGCCCGATACACATGGGATCCCACCATTCAGGCTCAGGTGGAGGATACTTGGGAAGCTTACAATAAAAAACTTTTCAAGGATATCCTCCATCGTGCGCGTGATGAGGCGCGAGCAAATGTAGGTGGTAATCGGGATACGCCTATGGATGCACTGAAGGGAATGGACCCAACTGGATAACAAGCAACATAAGGGATCAACTATGCAAAATTTGGGCATCCGAGGAGTGGCAGTGTGCCTCCCGAACGGCGAACCAGAATCGGATGACGTTAGTTGAGGGGTCCGTGGCCCGACATACCGGTGGGTTCATCCTATTTACTAGTCACGAGCGTCGCATGGTAAGTAATTTAATAATAGTTATTATTATTTATTATTATTATAGAAAAACTAATTATATTTATTTTATTGCAGGGGACGCGAGACGAGCAGGGGACGCTCATTCCGGTTGATCCTTTGAGGGTCTTCGAGTAGACACATAGATATAGACATGGTCCTCGCCGGGGTGAGTTCATCATCGGGAGGCCGGAGACGATCTTGGTAAGTTAATATTTAATAAAGTTCATATTTTAAAATATATATATTAGTTCAATTATGTATAATTAATTTAATTAATCAATCTTTAAATGCCGCGTATACTGAGTTGGTGACCCAACAGAGAGGTGATCCTGCGCAGCATCAGCTTGATGTTGACGCATGAATGCAGGTGATAGAAGTCGACCACGGTCGTGTATATGGCATTGGCACAATGGCCCACGCACGGACGTTGTTGCAGCCACATGGTGCGGGGTCGTCTGCCTTCACCTCTTCCATCGCTGGTCCATCTACATCACATGCAGGCCAGGATCGATTTGCAGCTTTAGAGGCTTCACACATAGAATTACAGTCTTCTCATGCAGCCTTAGAGGCTTCTCATGCACGCCTCATCAGTGAGGTGGCCACTATGAGAGAGTACATGGCATGTATTACTTCTTCCATGGCCAGGTGCTCCGACCCCTTCGCCTCCCCCGTCATTCGACGCAACGCCAGCTGATGCCCTCCCGACACAACCCCTCTCCTCGCCGCATCCCTCTCCGCCACATGATGCACTTCATGATTGATGTACTTTATTTTCTATTTTGATGTAAACATATTTTGATACGATAATTTGATGTAAACATGAATTACATTTTGATATAAATATGTATAAATTAACATTATTTGATGTCTTGTATATTCCCCGTTGTGGCATTGCATTTTGATATAATTTGATGTCAAATATTTTAAACAGACATTTTTTCAAAAAAATATTATTATAATTTTAAAAAAAAAGAAATACACCTTTGCGACAGCTATGCGACCGCTAGCCGTCGCAAAAGGTGTATCGAACTAGTCGCCAAAATCGGTCGCAATTACAATTGCAACCGTTATGCGATGGCAAATGCAGTCGCAGAATCGTCGCGAATATAATATTTGCTATGAGGATCGCGGTCGCAATGCCATCGCAGATATATTAGTTGCGACGGTCAAAGAAGGTCGCAGATGTTACGCGACCACATTCTACAACCGTTGTATACCATCGCATACCGGTCACATAATATTTTCATTTGCGACCGCTGCTTCTTTTGTCGTACATTATCTGCGACAAGTTCTTTTGCTACCGCACGTTGTGGCCGCTTCCAGCCGTCGCAGAAGGTCTTTAGCGATCGTTTTGCGACGAAAATGTCCGTCACATATATCTAGTTTTTTAGTAGTGAGAAGTCATG
The DNA here is from genome assembly GCA_034359265.1 of Canna indica. Classification (NCBI taxonomy): domain Eukaryota; kingdom Viridiplantae; phylum Streptophyta; class Magnoliopsida; order Zingiberales; family Cannaceae; genus Canna; species Canna indica. The sequence goes on from CP136892.1 coordinate 24,496,781, forward strand.
TTCATCTTGCCATTACATGTGATTTTTTCTATTTGTTCTTGTTATTACTTGGGGGGTGTTAGCCTAATTAATTAGGTAATTTCAATTGTCAAATAAGACTGCTAGCCCAGTCAAAACTGAACTTTGATAAATAGTGGAACTTTATAGTACTGAGTTGATTAACATTACAATGCAAGAACATATCATGTGGCTCTCACTACAAATGGGCTTCTAACTCTGTGTACCCCATCTGACCAAGTGATTGATAGCAAGCTCGTACCGTAAATCTCGTAACAAGCCGGGTTGAGTCGTAGTCATGTAGTGTGTCATTTATTTCTTGCATATGGAGTTGTAGTCTCATGTTATGAACCTTTGAAGTCTGTAGTTCAACTTTGAATCTTCTTTATTCATGCATGGTGGATCATTAGTATTTTGTTCAGTCATGTTGATTATATTTGCGTGGTTTGTGTATGCATTTGGTAGGCTCCGGAGTACGACCACGTACTCTGGCCGGTCACTCGACCATGTAAATCAGGGCATGACAATCAAATGAAAAATCGATTGGTTTTTAATATTGATATCCGAAGTCAAAATCGGCTAATCTAACCGGATTAAACTATTCAAACAAAACCGGTCACGGGTAACCAATTCCTATACGTGTATCCGGTTATTGGGTTAGTCATTAGTGTTGGCCCAAGGGTTTCCCCTATGCCTCGATCTCTATTTTGATGATAAAAAACATGAAACTAATGCATTTGTAAAGTCTTGAGTTCAGGTTGATGGTGTGATACGCGTGCGAACATCAGTCAAAAAAATGCCAAAAAATGTCAAAACGGCTCCGACGATGATCGCGTAGGTATCCTAGGATTATAAATAGAAACTATATAATATGACTCTAGGAATACATCCTAAACCTGATTGTAATATTTTCCAAGTCAAAACTTGAAAATGAACTTGACGAGAAGAAATCTGCAAAAAGGTTATTTTCCAGGTCTGGTCGTCAGCCGACCATCGACCGACAGAGTCCCAAACTGGACAGTGGACTCCGGTCGATGGTCGGTCGACCAGCCTTCGATCGACCATCGATTGGGCGATGTCCAATGGGCAGAAAAATGCCCGTTGGGTGCTGTTGAATACACACACACAATGGAGGAATGAAAATAACTTCAGATGAGATGCATTAATCGGTGGAAATGAGGGCCTTATATAGGCTTACAAGATAATGATAAACTCAAACCTACGTTATCTCAAAACAATGTGAGCCACATACTAAATCAAACTAATTAAATAAATAAATGCAAGATTATCAAAACCAAGAAGATAATTACAAGGCTTGGTCAACCAAGCCTTGTCGAGTGAGGGATGATGTTGCTATCTTTAACACTCCCCCTCAACATCAACCTCCGTCTTATTTATCATGTCGAGCTTCTCACAAAAGTCTTCAAGCTTGTTGCCACTCAAGCCTTTCGTGAATAAATCTGCAAGTTGATCTTCAATTTTGATATACCTTAATTCAACTTCTTCTATTAGGACCTTTTCTCTAACAAAGTGAGAATGTACTTTAATATATTTTGTTCTTGCATGGAAGGTTAGATTTTTCGCCAATTGTAATGCTGATTGATTGTCGCAATATAAGGGTACTGTATACCCTGTTGGCTGATGTAGGTCCTTCAATAGTTGCATAAGACATGTACATTCTTGAGTTGCCATGGCTGCAGCTCGATACCCGGCTTCTATTGTAGACAACAACACTATTGGTTATCTTTTACTGCACCAAGAGATTGCTCCCGGCCCAATCGTGAAGACATAGCCTATGGTCGAGCGTCGGGTATCGTGATCACCTGCATAGTCAGCATCGCAATAACCAACTAGCTTGCAATTTTCACCATTCTTGTAGAAGACTCCATGGTCAAGTGTGCTCTTCACATATTTGAGGATTCGATGTACTACTTCTAAGTGTGGCTTCTTCGAAATCTGGTACATTGTTAAAGTTAATCTAAGTGTGGCTTTTGAGGAAATGTCAGGTCTTGTTAAAGTAGATTAAACTACTTACTAACTGCTGGTACATTATTGCATCTTCCAAATCTTTTCCTTCGTGAGCACAATTTTCTGCATTTGACTCCATAAGTGCTGAGATAGGCTTGCCCGCAAGCATTCCAAACTTATTTAGCAGGTCTCTGGAGTATTTCTGTTGATGAAGGAGGATTCCTCTTTAGTGCGATCAACTTCTAAGCCAAGGAAGTGTTTAAGTTCACCTAGTTCTTTCATTTGGAAGTGAACTGATAGATTCTCCCTTGTTTGGAGAATTTCTTCTTCACAATCTCCCGTGATGATTAGATCATCTACATATACTAGCACAACAGCTAGTTTGCTTCCATTAGTTTTGACAAACAAGCTAGAGTCTACCGGTGTTACAACATAACCATTATGCAGCAATCTTACCATACCATGCCCTTGGAGCCTGTTTTAGCCCATACAGTGTTTTTCTCAACTTACACACATAGTCAGGATGATCTTGACTCTAGAAACCTGATGGTTGATTCATGTAGATCTCTCGATCCAGATCTCCATGCAAGAATGCATTTTTCACGTCCATCTGCCACAACCTCCAATTTTTGTTTGCAGCTAAGGCCAATAACACCCGCACAGTTGTAAGCTTTGCCACCGGACTAAATGTCTCATCATAGTCCAGTCCATATTGTTGAGAGAATCCTCGAGCTACCAGTCGAGTCTTGTACCTCTCAATTGATCCATCTGTGCGACACTTTATCTTGTAAACCCATTTGCATGAGATGGGCTTCACATCTTTTGGCTTTGGCACGAGCTCCCAAGTTTGGTTTTGTTCAAGCGCAATAATTTCTTCTTTCATTTTTTTAGTCCACTCCGGCTTCATATGCTTCTTCAAAAGTTTTTGGCTCTTTTGCATCTTGTTCTTCAATTATGGCGGCGTTGGCGTACCTAGGATAAGGCTTTCTGATTCTGGTAGACCTTCTGAGTGGAGTCGGTGCTACTGCTTCGCTAGGTTTGTCTTCATCACTTGGTTGATATACACCAGTTTGCCAAGGACTTTGATTTTCTCCACCATCGCCATATGCAACATCTGAGTTCCACTGGACTTGAGGAGAAGTTTGTACCTTATCTTTAAAGGCGTCTGAATCTGGCAATACTTGTTTGTCTGAGGACCACCAAGAGGATGCTTCATCAAACATAACATTCCTGGATATGTAACATTTTATTGTAGTAGGATCACAACATTTTCATCCTTTTATCTGATTGTCATATCCTACAAAGATGCACCTAACAGCCTTTTTGTCCATTTTGCTACGTAGATGATCAGATACAAATACATAACATACACATCTAAAAACTCGAAAGAAACTAACCGAAGGTGTCATGTTCCATAATTTTTCATAAGGGGTTAGAAAGTGTAACCTTTGTTGGGGAAGTCTATTAATGACAAATGATGTAGTCCTCATTGCTTCAGCCCAAAAGCGCATTGGAACATTCTTTGCATGAAGCATACTTCGACATATTTCTATAAGATGTATGTTCTTTCTTTCTGCTATGCCATTTTGTTGTGGAGTGTTGGCACATGTAAAGTGATGACGTATCCAGGCATCTCGAAGAAATTTAGAGAACTCGGTTGAGGTGTACTCTCCTCCGTTGTCAGTGCGTATGCAGCAGATTCTTTTGCCAACTTCTGCTTCTACTGCCTCCTTGTACTCTTTGAATTTTGAAAGAGTCTCTGATTTTTCCTTCATAAAATAAATCCAAACATACCTGGAAAAATCATCAATGAAGGTTACCATGTACTTCATCCCACCGATGAAGGCCTGTTTGACTAGTCCAAACATGTCAGAGTGGATTAACTCCAGAGGTTCTATTGTTTTAAAGTTGGACTCTTCATATGGTTGTTAATGCGCTTTCCCATATTGACAGCTTGCACATACTATGTCTATTCTTACTTCGAGTCGTGGGAGTCCCTTTAGCATGGATTTCTTCATCATCATGTCTAGCTTGTGATAGCTGACATGATTTAGCCCCATGTGCCATAAGTCTGTTGTTTCGCTCCTCCTGGTGTTGTCTACATAAGTTGTTTCTATAAATATCACATAGATCGAGTCCAATCTATGTCCCTTCATCACCGGCTTCTTAATAATTTCATGGTCTCGATAAACGTTTACATATTGTGGCCCAAACAGAACAAAATGACCAGAAGACGTTAGTTCTGCTACTGAAAGAAGATTTTTCTTCATACATGGGACATGGTAGACATTCTGAAGAGGCACCTCGGTAGCACTATTCTGATGAGAAACTATGGTGTTACCAACATGAGCTATTGGTAATTGAGAGTTGTTTGCTGTCACCACCACACGGCTTCCTTTGTATTATGACGGGTTCTGCAGCTTCTCTTTGTCGCCTGTCATATGATTTGAGCAGCCCGAATCAATAATCCAATCATTTTCATAGTTGATTTGATTGGACACTATTGACATAAGAGCTAGCTCCTCCTCTACAACAAACAATGCCTCGACGTCCCATTCTTCATTTGGGAGTAGAACAAATTCTTCTTTGGCGGTAGCAGTATTGCTCTCTACGGGCTTTTTCTTCCTTGACCAGTAGTCTTTTGCCATGTGACTATTTTTGTTGCAGTTGTAGCATATCACCTCAAATCTTCTATTATTGTTTTGTTTCTTTGATGCTCTCCTTGCAAGGTTGCTCCCTTCTATTGTATGATTCTTACAATCATTTCTTCTAAATTTGTTGCCGGTGCGTTGCTTGAAGTTTCCCTTATCCTTCATGGCGTAGAGTGCCTCCTCCTCATTTTTAAGAGAAACTTCTGCCATTTGCTTCGCCAAGGTTTCTTGATTAGAGAGTAGATTCTCTAGTTCTTCTACAGAAGGTTGCTTTGGTCACCCTTGGATGGAAGTGACAAAAGGCTCGTACTCCTTTTTCAATCCATGAATAAGGTATCTCCGTAGACATGCTTCGCTAATTTTCTCATCTGTATCTATCTCTGAAATTTCAGCACAAATATTTTTAACTCGTAAAAAGTATTCTGAAATTGTCATACCTTCCTGTTTAAGTGATGCCAACTCGTTATCCAGCAGTTGTAATCTTACGGTATTCTTCTTGGTAAACAATCTTTCAAGTATTTCCCAAACTTATTTTGGAGAGCTCACATCACGAACATGATCAATAAATTCTTTGTTTATAGATGTCCTCGAAATAAAGAGGGTCTTACCACACTTGATCTTCCACTTCCTTCGTGATTCGGCATTTTCAGGAACATCAGTAGGGATTCCTGTATCAGCACCAATCACCAATTCCCACAAGTCTTGGCCTTGAAGATATGCCTCCATACACTTCCTCCAGTACTTGTAGTTATTACCTACAAGCATCTCTATCCCGCTCTGAGTATTTTCTCCGTTTGCTATCTCTATCAGAGAATTTTAATTTCTTACTAATCTTTTTTTTTTGTTACAGACAAGAGAACAGATAAAATATGAAATAAAATAAGCAAATGTATCACAAAAAATTAGCCTGAGTCGACTACTGGTTTGCTTCTTTTTCTCCTTTCTATTTTGACCAAAGTCAAAATTAATATCTTGCTACTTGCTGTTGCTTCAAAAAAAAATTTGAATTGGGCCCGCCAGAGTTAAATAAGATGACACATTTTTCTCCCTCACGTGATGTTGAAAAAAACTTATATGGGCAGCCTGCCCATATAAGTTTCTATGGACTGAGTGGATATAGGCTTCCAGCGATTGAACATGGATAGAAAGAGAATGAATATGTTCATATCCATTCCCTTTCTATTTATATTCAGTCGCTGAAAATATCCATTTCCTTTCTATCCATATTCAGTCGCTTAAAGCCCATATTCATTCGTTCATAAGTTTTCTATGGACAGACTGTCCATAGAAATTGCACTCCATGATGTCTCCCCAACAAATGAAATAATTCTTTATCAAAAAAAATTCTTCAATGCACAAAGAACACAGACCTCTTGCGTGGGCAATTGGAGATTGAGCGCACGATAGCTTTTTCTTCACGCCAGTAGTGAAGTTGTGATCCCGAGCTTCTCGAGAAAGAATGTGGCACAGAAGGTGTGTGTTTCTCCTTGTTCGAAATAGGAAAAGATTGCTGGAGGTGATCTGCCTCTAGGCGCTCGACTCGGTTGCAGGGGTGCAGTTCTTCCTCTTCTTCTCAATGAGACCAATGTCGGCTCTTGGTCTTGCAGCAACCTTGATCAAGCGGATAAGAAATCCAAATTTTTGCAGAGAGTTGCGATAGTTTCAGATTTGGAAGCCGATGATAGAGTGGCTTTGTTCTGAAACAGCTCTTGGGCGGCTTCTTCCAGGGATGGGGAGAAGAAGCCGATCTCTCCTTCAATCACTCAATCTGGGAAGATGACCTTTCTCTTAGGTAATCTTTTCCTCTCTTTCTTCTCTCAATCTCTCCCTTAATCAACCCGGCCTCTGATACCAGATGTTGAATACGCACACCAATTGAGGAATGAAAATAATTTCAGATGAGATGCATTAATCAGTGAAAATGAGAGCTTTATATAGACTTACAAAAAAATGATAAACTCAAACCTAAATGATCTCAAAACATGTGAGCCACCGTACTAAATCAAATAAAATAAATAAATAAATGCAAGATTATCAAAACTAAGAAAATAATTGACCAAGCCTTTGCCGAGTGAGGGATGATGTTGTTATCTTTAGTAGGTGCTATATCTAGGTGAGGGGTTATAAATACCCCTCATAAACCCTCACCTAACCTCTCTCATTATTCACTAAGTCTTCCTAAGAGAGATTTTGTCACGCCTCAACTCAGGATCACATGATCGGTCAGGATTGTTGGAGAAATGGCAACACTGGAGGGGGGGGTGAATAGTATGTTTACTAAATTAATTATCGTCTAATTCCAATTTTAATCGTTTACTTAGATCACTTAGGCAAATTATAATTTTACGATTGGATGCGAAAGCAAAATAAACAATTAAGCACAAGTAGAGTATCAATACAAACATACAAATTTATTGTGGTTCGGCCCCAATGCCTACTCCACTACCTTAGTACCCCGCTTAGGATTTTCAAATTAGGTTTACTAGATTAATTCTTGTTTTCCTTATAATGAGGACTTTGACTCGAAGAGTCGCACTCTCGACCTAAGGCACTTCCACACCCGAAAGTCTCCGTCTTCTTACCGAGAGCACTCTTCCACCTCAACCCTAAGGGACAACTCGACTAATCCTAGTAAACTACGTTTACACAAGTGGATTTACTCCTTCTACACCGAGGATACCACTCACACAATAAGACCTAACAACCTAGGTCTTCTTAAACTCAAATTCAAATAAAATAATGACCAAATAACAATTAAAATACAATCAAAAGAGCTTAAGAAATGAGAGAGGAACCACAGCTCTTTTCCAAGCCTTCAACGTCTTCAACTCGTCAAGAGGTAGAGCTCGTATTAAAATCCGAGTTGAGGAAGAAAGCTGGGCGCTTGGGAAAAGGTTCACGGAAGAACAGAGCGTTGTTGATCGATCCTTTGAAGGCTCAAATCTTCCTTTTAATTGCTCAATAAAATCTGTAAGAGTGGGAGAGAGGGGTTAAATGAGTTATATGAGATATATTTATACCCTCTCAAAGAAACGGTAGCTCAATGGGTAGAAAACTATCCGTTACAGTTGCTTGGTCGATTGGTCAATCGACCGACCGATCAACCGCTACCTTAATGTCTCTGTGCGGTCGATTGACGAGTCGATCGCCAGACGCAACTCTTGCGTTCCCTCAATCCGATCGATCGATCGATCAATCGACGAAGCTACTGCCAATTTTTGGCCTCAGTCGGTCGACCACCCGGTCGATCGAAGTAGCTACTGCCGCTTTGCGGCATCCTTCGGTCGACCGACCGATCGATCGAACATAGGCTGATATTGATTTTTCAGCCATTTTTCTCGGGCGCTTCATTTTCGGGTTCCGGCCTTCAACGTGCGTCAACTTGGAGGGCTTTTCACGTGATCTTTGGACTCGTCCAAGATGACTTTGGTGCACACGTTGATCTTCGAGAAATTTCCGCGACGAACCCAAGCGCGACGATCAATGTCCTTCCAATTTTCTGATTTCTTCTGATTTATCCTATCGATAACATCGAACACTAACCGATATGGAACCTGAAAGATTTCTCAATGAAATATTAGTTCCATATTTGTTATCATCAAAACCGAGATTAAAACCAAGGTTGAAAACCTAAAGCCAACAAGGATATGTGCCAATACCCCGAAGCCTGACTCATGCATTTCAAACCACGCAGATAAAATGACAATGATGTGACCGAACATAAAATGAATCAAGTACACTGATATGAAATGAATATTTGTTCAAAGGGAATACAGACTCCAAATGTTTCTAACAATGATAACTCAATTTATGAAAAGTAAACCACTACTTGACTACGACTCTCTAACTCAATTTGCTACGAGATCAATAGTGTCGTTTGCCCCTCCAGCTGCGCCATGTCCACTAGCTAATACCTCAGTGGTCAAGCTCTGCAAAATAAAATTAAATAATCCGTGAGTCCATGAGGAACTCGGTGAGTGATTCTACCGAACCTCCACCTAAATCTCAGATACATGAATATATAAAATTAAATAAATTCTCAAATAAACTCAGGGATTTAGTACACACCTGGCCAATTGGCCAACCTGCATGAATGAGAACATTCGACCATAATGGCCATATACAGTATAAGCATCCCTAGACCATAATCGGCCTATATAGTAAATATAACATCCGGCCCTATCCGGCCCACACAACATAAATGCTACCCTGCCACATCTGGCCCACATGCATATATAATACCTGGCCATAACCGGCCACACAAGCATGAGCAATACTTGGCCACAATCGATCATACAAGCATGTAATTACATAATTCCACAATGTCCACATTTCAACTCGATCTGTATAAAGCAAATCTTCAGGTCCTTCAGCTAGGATGGCTAGCTAGATTTCGGTACCCCACTGGGTTGAGAATGACTCATCCAACCCAAACTCAGGTCTAACAGCAGTGTGGCCCACTAACGTAATCTCAAGACCCTCTGCCACTGGGTCTAACACCAGCGTGGCTCACTAGTGCAATCTCAAGACCCCTCATCATTTGCTAAGTTGGGCAATAGCCAGGTCGGCTAAAGACGCTCCTCAACTTGGCCATCACAAATACAATACACAATATATAGTGCACACAAAATTTCCACTCATTCAAACTACCCGGGCATGTGCCCGTACCCAGCCTCATCACGGGCTCTGTCAGTCAGACCTTTAAATGTTACCCTTCCTTGTGGGTGTAGGGTGTGACTATTATGACTACAATTTTCTCTCTACACACATAGATACATGTCCCTACTTATGATGTCTCTATGTTTGAAATTAAGTATTTAATTTTTAATATTCTCTGTCATTTACTAGTAGTTATGTCAAACATTCATGCTCATCATGTCAACATATGTCTCTAATATTTATCTACCTTTGGTACATGATAAATGTTACAACCATACATCTATATTTTTTTTAGCATGCTCTAGATAATTATTGAAATTAATAATTGAACCACAGCGTTCCAAAAATAGGATATCTTAACAATTTAATTACAATATTTATCGACTAAACTCTAGCATTTGAATATACAATTTTTGCAATTAAATAAATAATTTCAGCATGCTAAATAAAATTTCAGCGATCAACATAGCGATGTAGATATACAATTAAATATATATTTGAGCATGGGAATCATCTACAAGCAAGATAAACTCATTTATATCTCTTACATCATGATTGCGACAAGAAAAATATAATCGTCATTATGAACTCCCTCTAACCCATGCTCGACCGACCCTTATCCAAATACCCCATGTAGGGTACTCGGCCGGCCATGGTTGTTCCTCAATTAAATAATAAGATTACTCTACATGAATTTTATCTAGGAAACACCCTTTCAAGTTTACCACCCTTCTTTCCCCCTACACAGTCGAGCCCTTTCATAGGAAATTTTTCATGTAGCCGGCCCTTAGGGGTTTAGGAAATTAAGATTGTCACATGTGTTGTCTACTTAAATTTCGTTAGGTGTTCATGCGCCCTAAATGTGTAAATCTACAAGTTTCAATGCTCTAAGATTTAGGAAAATTTTTGGCATGACCTCCTCTATTTTTCCTATATTCGACTGGCCCCGATAATCAAAGAAACACCACAAAAACCCCGAGAAAACACATCAACAATCATGAGGGAGATTCAAGAAATAAGAAACCACAAGATTCGTCAAAGAATCGTCGAGAAAACCATCTCAATCATAAATCCAAGGGTTCGACCAAGCGCCTTACGCTACACCTAAGGTTCAACCACTCACAGGAGGATGGAATTGGAAAAGAGGACGGTCCTCCTCGCTCCCGCGTCAACGAAGTCCGAGTGCACTACTAAGTTTCAAATCCTCTCACGCTTTCTCCTTCCCTCCCGTGTAACCCAAAATCTAGCCGTCCAAAATAGATCTTCACTGTTCCCGACCAAGAGCAAGGGGTCTCGGACATGATCCCCAAATTTTAGTCCGATCAGCCCCAGGATAGTGTCCCAATCGTCTGATTAGGCGAAATTCGACGCAACAAAATCATGGAGAAGAAAATAAAAAACAAGGCTTCGGTAATTCCATCACAGAGACATATTCGGCCGTCAAAAACCAATCTCCACCGATAAAATAGTAAATCGTGAAGTCTAAAACGTACTGTCCAAATTTCATTACGATCCGACCACGAATGCTCCATCGATCGCGAAGTTTGATGGCATTCGACGCTTTAGGAGTTGTCTGCCGAGATTTCCCTTCCTCCCTCTCCATGTGTGCGTCTCTTCCTATGGACACCTAAGGGGGTGTGCGGATGTTGCTATGAGCGGCGCGCCCTTGAGGGATGAGATATAAATACCAAAATCCCAATCGCCAAAAGACCAAAGTGTCCATTAACTTAAGTTGAGTCTAAAACAAGTCATAACTCAACCAATACAAGTCCGATTCGAGTTCCGCTCGAACCTCCGGACTCGTCTTGAACCGAACAACCCATCTAAGGACTAATCAACTTAGATAAATTAATTTCTTTGCTCGCAAAGGACAATCTTCAATTCAAGCCCTCTGGTGTTTCATCCGGCCCATTCTGACGTGTGACCAAAATATCCTGCTGGAATAATTAAAAAAAAATTAAAAAAAAATGTGGGTATTATAGATTTGATCCTTCCCAAGTTGATTTCCACGCCCGAGCTTCGACGATCGATCTTCTACTCTGGGTGTTCTTCGCATCTCGACTCCGGCTTCAAATCGCATCCTACGAGTTGAGGAGTTGGAGGCTTTGAAGGCTAAGAAAGGAGCACTCTTGTTTGGTTTATGTTATGCTCAAAAATCCTTAAATAATATTTTATTCTTTAGTAGGGGACCATGAGCTCGAGTTAGCGCAGATTGGCGTTGAGTCGTGGAATTTAATTCGGGTAAGCTTTATATATGGAAATTTTTTTGAAAAAATATATTTATTTTATTTCTATGATTTAGCATGCTAGGATGATAGAGGGTCTCGAGACGAATTTAGTAGTTCAATCGGAACTCGAATTGAAGTTAGAACGGCTTAGATATGGGTCGTTTAAGTGAATGGATTAGCCTTCCTTTTCCCCTTTTCCTCATACATGCCGCCGCCCCTATGTCATGGGGATTTCGTCATTTTTCGTTGGATTTTTTGTGAATCGAATTGGATATTCGTATTGAGAATTTGTCGTGATCGCAACAGTTCTATTGGATGAATTTTTGGGCGATTTGGCCACCCTTTTCCCTTGTTGTGCCGCCCCCTTCTTCTTCTTCTTCTTCTTCTTCTTCATATTCTTGATGTTTTCTTGAGAATTCTTGATGGTTGTTGAGGTTTCTTGATGCTTGCTTGGGATCTTGAGGAATGGAAGGGTTTTGGGGAAGAACTAGGGTATGTCGCTCCTTTAGGGTCCTTTTAGGAGTCCTAGGGTGGCCGGCCAATTAGGGACAGATTTGGAAAAAATAAAAATAGGATTTTTATACATAAGGAAAATACTTCAGGGCACCTTGAATTATTCTACACTTTAGAAAAATGATAGAGATATACAAGTAGGGAATTGAGTACCCTAGAGACACCTAGAGACCCTAGAACCCTAGGACAACTTTAGGGTGAACCGACCCTTAGGGAACCCAAGGGGGTCGAACCCTCTATGCCCCTAGAGCACTCGGGTAGAGGGGTAGGCCGACCCTAGGATACATGACTAGGGGAGGGCTAAAGTCGAGCTTAAATCGCGTAGGGAGATTAAGAGGTGTTGTATTGTTTTCATCTTATACATGCTTATTTTTTTCTACGATGTTTGGATGTGTTATACCTTATTTTTTATACCTTATTTTTTTGCTCGTTGTGTACGCTGTGAATTCATGATTTGAGCATTATATGTATATATATATATATATATATATATATATATCTGCGTGGTTGTGATGTATTGAGGGAGGAGGTGGAGATTGAGGTATGTCCTAGACATATCCTTATTTACTTGTTGTTCAACACACTTTACCTTATGTTTATATCCCTGCGTGTGTGATGTTGTGGTGTGATTGTTACATTTCTCGGAAGCCTCACTGGTGAGGGAAGGGTATGCCCCAAAGAGACAGTGTTGGCCTTATTCCAGAAGTTTGGCTGGTGAGGGAAGTTCATATCCCCAAAGAGACAGTCCGAAGATCCGACCAGTGAGGGGAACGTATGCCCCAAAGAAACGAATCGAAAGAGCTGTGTCAGTGAGGGGAGAGCATACCCCAAAGAGATGACACTGGCTGGGTAGTAGAGCGGAGGCCACACCGACTATCTACCCTATGTGGCGATTAGGACCGACGGGTCCGGGTGAGCATGTGGTTTGATGCATTTAGCATGTTATACTTTATACCTGGTTGCATATTTTCCTGCAGGTTGATATATAAGGTCTAGGTGGATTGCTTGCTAAATAAGAAAACAAATGCTCTTGAATTATGCTTTATTATTCTTATGCTCATATACATGGTTATTTGATTATTGCATGATGATGATGATGTGGTGGAAATTAAGGAATTGTCTACTCACTAAGTCCCAGTTGGCATAGGTGTAGACACCACAAGAGACGAATCAAGCATAGAGGGTTTCCCCGACACCTTAGTACCAAACAATGTAGATACAAAAGAATGCATAGCACCTGGATCAAACAAAATATACGCAATAACGGAACCAACAATAAGGTTACTTGTCACTATAGCCCTGGACGCCTCAGCGCCCTCTCGGTTCAATGCAAATACCCGTGCAGCGGGTCTCTTTGAACCAGCAGCTCACTGGCCTCCGTCCTGAGTCTAACCCCTCTGAGCTACAGAACCTACTGACATCGATACCTTCCCTCTGGTCTGATCAGGCTACTGACTACCTCTGTCAGGATAATCCTTCCTGAAGTGCCCAACCTGTCCGCACCCAAAACATGCCTCAGAGCGAAACCGCTCTAGTCTTGCTCAACTCTCGTCGCACATAATCATGGCCTTTAAGCATAAGGTCGCTCTACACCCATAATTTATATTTCCTGAAATCTAGGCGAAAGATCCTCCAATCAATCCAAAATTTCGGCTATAGGGGAAATTCATCAGCCAACCCCTACACATCCCTTCTGCAGAACTCTATCAACCGGCACCTAGGATCCCTAGGGTCGCCCTAACCAAATTGCACCATAGATATTTAAACTATATGACGAGAACCAATGAATCATTCAAGATACTAAGCAAACATTGCAATGATCTCTAATCCAGACACCCGTACAAAGGTAGCCCACAAAAATGGTGCACTCTCTAGCACAGGGCCATTCACGGCCTCAAGCTGTGCTACCCCAGGACTGTCCCAGTTCCTTCTCAACTGGTCGTCTACTTTTACGACCCCGGCCCCGCCGTCAACCTCCACTCTGGCCTCGGCCTTGGCCTCGCGTGGAGTTACTGCCACTGCCGCTCTATGCGGCACTAAAAGCCTTCATCACACTGGAGCCGCCAGAAAGAAAACATCATCAATAAATGAAATGATTCTCCCTTGAATCTTAAAATAAACTAACCACATGTCGCGCTGAGGTGCAGACTTAGCCCATTGATCTCATGACACAATCCCTACCGTATATTGACACGCTAGCAATGCCCTATACGGTAAACAGACTCTAGGTCATAGTCAGACCGAACCACATGCTCTAATACCATATTGTCACGCCCCAACTCAGGGTCACGTGACCGGCCAAGGTATACATGCCTATACCCCACAACCTAACCCATGCACATGTCAATTTATAAATAAACATAGCGAAAAGAATAGTAGTCTTCATTATGAATGAGAAAATAAAATAGGTTTATAATTAAGATGTAAAGTTTTTAACAAAGTATTTAAAGTGCGGAAATAAATAAATCAAAGTTCAATAGTTTGATCTTAACAAATGAAAATTGAAGGAAAAATAAGGATGTCCCCAAGGGACTACAGTTCCCAAAATACCAAAATACAAGTGTATGACAAACTACCAAAGACTCGACTACGACCCCTAAATAGGACTGCTATGAGATTAATGTGACTCTTCTGCCCTCCAGCCCCGTCAAGTTCTCCAGCCCACCTCACTGGTCAGGCTATACAAAAAAATAGAAAGAAACAACGGACGAGTTCAAAAGAACTCAGTGAGCGATTCTACCAACCCCCACCAAAAATATCAACTACAGAGATAACATAATAAAATGCCCATGTCTCATACAGGGGTAATGCATTAGGTGGTATGACTAGCTAACATGCCAACTGACCATCACATGCCCCAAAGGTAAACCAATTCACTTAGCAATGAAGTACAACAAGCCTCAGCCTATCCGTGCCCTAAGGCAACACATCACACTCAAGGGTTATGAGGATAATCGAGATTAGTCCATCCGAGCTTATCCTATAATAGAACCCTTAGATAAAGCGCATGAATAATCAAGATTCATCCATCCGAACTTATTCCTTAAATAAAGTAACTCGGGAACAATCAGGATTTACCCGTCCGAACTTATTTCACGAGAAACGCAGGAATAATCGGGATTTGCCCATCTGAACTTATTCCTTTAAAAAAAAACTTGGGAACAATCGGGATTTGCCCGTCTGAACTTATTTCTTACAATATAAAAACTTGAGAACAATCATGATTTGCCCGTCCGAACTTGTTCCACAAGAAACGCAGGAACAATTGGGATTCGCTCATCCGAACTTGTTCCTTAAACACAAGTTGGGAATTAACTATCCAACCTTCCGGGCCAAGCCCGCAACCCGGCTCCTATCCGAGCCTCTCCGCCATTCATAAAGATATGGCGCTAACAAGACCTAAGTCAAGTGTCTCATACAGTGTCTTAGGGGTGTCTTTATTGGGAAACGCCGCAACACTCAATGCTTGATCCCAACTTCTAGACTCGTAATATCACCACCCATGAGGTTTTATTTCATGCATATAATTTAATTTGTTGGCTCTTAACAGATTATGCTTCCCATTGAATTTTAATTATACAATTAAATTTTTCATTTGCCAAAATTAGGGTTTTGTTTTTAGTTTACTGTTGAGCCAAAAACTGGTACACCTAAATCGAATCTGACTTCCAAAATGTGTCCTATAGATCCAGACTATGTTTTCTGATCAAAATGATAGGTTACATGACTATATTTAGTAAACTGTACACACCACAACAAAGATTTCAAAAATCAGCCCCAAATCAACAATTCAGCTTAAAGTTTTCAGCAAGATTGAGTTTTCAGCATATCAAGGCAATTAATCCGAAATTTACATAAATTAATTCCTTAATTAATACCAAAATAGATTTATAATATTGAGATAAATCACACAAGAATAAAATCATATTTGCTAAACAAGATTAGCAAGCATCAATATCATCTTTAAAACAAGATTCAAGCTTCATGATCAAGAACCCAAGTCAAGAACACACATGACATCAAGATCAAATCATTTTCTATGTAAAGCATGATTAATACACTAAAATTACAGATTTAATTACAAGACATGCATTGACATCATAGGAACCTAATAAGTTAAGCAATCCAAGACATAGATCCCAAAACAAACAAGAAATCATCTCTTAGGGTTATTAGACGAAAATGACCCAAACTTTCGCGAATTTCTCAATTTTGGTCAATCCTTTGATTGGTCTCAATTATATATAAGAAGTTTAATATTGATTTCAATAATGGACTCATATATATGTACCATCAAACATCGCACTGCACACTGATATATATGTATCATCAAATACCACACTAATATATATGTACCATCAAACACCACACTGCACACTGATATATACACTACACTGAACTATATTGATATCAACAATATCAAAAAGAAAAAGAATACTTCAATCTGATAACATCAAATACATTATCAAAAATATTAAAACATCATACTATACTGAAACATACACCATAAAAAATACATCATCAGAAATATAACACTATACTAGTGTTATGTCACACCCCAACTCGGGGTCGCGTAACCGGCCAGGGTTAGTGTCAATACCCCGAAGCCTACCACATGCACTTAACCAATCATAAAAGAAAAAACACTGAACCATCGAAAAACCATGAAATAAACGACGATCAAACTTTATTAATTTCAAACAGTTTTAAGTTTAAAGGAACAACTCATTTTTTCAAATAACAGTTCAAGTTTAAAATCGTAAATGTTTTTACAAACGACCACTCAGTGCATGACCATCAACCCTAAATAACATGACTACGACTCTATGGACGTCTGCTACGAGATCTGTGCCTCCACCTGCACTCCAGCTGCGCCATGTCACCGGGCCGTACCTCACGAGTCGAGCTCTACAAAATAACACTAAACAAACCGTGAGTCCACGAGGAACTCAGTGAGCGATTCTCTCGAACCCCCACTTAAATCCTGGTTAAGATAACATATACAACAGTATGGTACAATCAACGAATTTAAGCTAAACAACATGTCAAGTCACCGAAGTGATTGAACCGGCCTCCTTGGCCTTTACCAACTCATACCATTCGGCCACTATGGGCCTATTCATGGGGGGGGGGGGGGGGGGGTTAGGCCATGCCAGGCTTCCCAACCCTATCAAATCAGGCCTGACAGCTAATCGGCCTTCTCAACAAGCCTAACGAGGCATATAATGTACAAACAATCAATCCCAGGTCCGTCGACTAGGATGGCCACTAGTCTCACCCGACTCGGGTCTACCGTCAGCATGACCCACTAACAAAATCTCAAGACCCTCTGCCATCCAGGTCTAACACCTAGCGGATCCACTGGTGCGATCTCAAGACCCTATCACCGCAGAGTCGTGTGGTAGCCGTTCGATTGATGACACGCCTCAGTAGACCATCTCAATCACAACACACAATCAACGTTTCAGTTATAATTCCATCTAGGTTTATCCGGACAGTGTCCCTATCCGAGACTTACCTCGGATCGTACCAGTCGAATGCTAAGGTTAGCTGTCTATCCCTAGGTGTGAAACCTAGTGTATGTATTTTGTTTCTCAGGGTAACTACCATTCATAAGTATAGAAATCCTTCCCACTTGATTTAGTTGAGTAAACGAAATATAGCGAAGAATGTGGCCTACCCTTATCAATAATAATTACTAGCAATAGTTACCAACAATAATCACCAAAATTAAATACCAACAATAGTAACTAAATGAATGCTAGAGCAAAAGATTAATTTCAGCGATTAAAGCTAAATTCGTAGTAAGGAAACAAGTAGTATAACATGGTATGATGGGGCACTAGCATTAGAATATAATCGTAACCTTTCCATGATTCGCATGCCATACTGAATCCTAACCATGTATGCAATAACAAGAACATTTCCTTAAACATGATAATCTAGATCTATCGCTACTAACAATTTATATGATGAGCGAGAAATCTCATAACATAAATACAATTTAACACCAAGCAGGTAAGCATGAGCCAAAACAACCCAACATGAAATCTAGCATGAATAATTCGACCAATCTTTCAGTTCCACCCTTACCCTTGGTCGGTCGAAACTTGAGCGTAGGAAGGGCATGCTTTCGACAACAATTCTCATGCATCAATCTAAGGGTTTGATATTTAACAAAAGAAGACGATCCATGGGTTATAAGCCGCTCGAGGAAATTGGGAAAAATTTTAGCATGACCTTCTCCCTTTTTCCTCTATTCGGCCAACCCCTAAATCATGTAAAACATGATAAAAAATACATAACCACAACTATGCGAATCACCCGAAGTCCAAACACGAGAAACCACATCAATCGGCAAGAAACATCGCGTAAAACCCGATTACAAGACTTCCAAGATTCGGCCACCTGCCTCCCCTTTCTAATAAACCAACCACTCACCTCAATCAGACGCAAAGGTGGACTCGATGAAGATGAATTTCGGCTTCTCTGACGACGACGTGAGATCGGCGACGTCCACAAGCTCTCCCTCCCCTTCCCTCGGGCTGCGTGCAGCTCTCCCTCCTTGAGCCGCACGGCGGCTTGACACTACTAGAAATTGAGTCTTCAACAACGGCTATCAGCAACGGCCGCTCAAGCCGTTGTTATTTGCAACGGCATTCTTATGGCCGCTCAAGCCGTTGCAGATATGTTGTATCTGCAACGGCTTTCTAACGGACACGCGAGCCGTTGCTGATGATTTTAATTATCAGCAACGGCTTTCTAATGGACAAGTGAGCCGTTGCTGATGATAACTTATTAGCAACGGCTTTCTAACGGGCGAGTGAGCCGTTGCTGATAAGTTTATATAGGTCGCAGATCGCGCCTGACACTTCTTCCTCCCGCTGCTGCCGCCGCCGCCTCCTCCTCCCGCCTCTCGTCGCCGCTGCCAACGCCGACGACGCCGAGCTGCTGCTGCCGACGCTGCCGTGCGTCCTCGACCGCTGATTTTAGGTATTCATCGCCGCCTGGCGGTCTCTTCCCATTGCGGCCGGCGGGAAATCCGACCGAAACCCTATTTTTAGGGTTTCGGCCGGCAGCGGTCGGCCGATGGCCGCCGCCGGAGCTTGAATAGTGTTCAGACACACTGTCCGGACACTGTACTCCGGCGCCGGAAAGAGTAAATTTATATTTTTTTATTTTTTTATTTATATGTTAATTAATTATTTAGATTAATTTTTAGGGTTTAGATTAATTTCGAAATTATCCACTTCGGCATTGTGCCGGAATCGTCCACTTCGGACGTGCGCTGGAATCGTCCACTTCGGACGCGCGCCGGAATCATCCACTTCGGACACGCGCCAGAATCGTCGACTTCGGACTCTTGCTGAAATCGTCTAATTTGGACTCTTGTCGGAATTGTCCAATATGGACTCAAACTGTCTCGAAACATTTAGAAAATAATCATCCATTCGACGAGTTGATATGTTTCACGTACGCATCGACGAGTCGGATATGATTTAGCAAAACCTTAGATCCTTTCGGGGATTATATGTTCATGTAAAAGAAGTAGATGATCTTTTATACGACGTACAATTCTTGAATTGTCCCTGATTGGACAATTTGGGAATATAGTTATTTGTACTGCACTTACGTTTTTATTTTAACTGTTAACTAATTATTCTAAATTTCGGCAACATCTCTCTTGTTCTCCGATACGCGCCCAGATGATATGCGTATTCAGAGAACTGTAAGGAGATGCTGCCGAAATTTAGA
Organism: Canna indica; assembly: GCA_034359265.1. Taxonomy (NCBI): domain Eukaryota; kingdom Viridiplantae; phylum Streptophyta; class Magnoliopsida; order Zingiberales; family Cannaceae; genus Canna; species Canna indica. The sequence continues at coordinate 24,516,552 of CP136892.1, forward strand.
ATGAAGTTAGCGGTTAAAATAAGTACTTAGTGCAATATAAATAACATAAATCCCGAATGGAATAAGACAATCTCACCTAAAGACATTAACCAAAGAAATTGTCATTGATTGACAGAATCATGTCGGCTGATCGAAGTTGGATGTACCGATGTCTTGATCGTGGAGCTTTAACGAATGAGTTTCGATTAGGCGTAACGTACTTCCTAAATTTTGCCTATTCGAATCGGAATTTTGTTAGCATCGGTGATCAAATCCGATGTCCGTGTCGCATTTGTTTGAATGGACGATTTTTGGATCGGGAGACTATCACTCTGCATCGATATAGCAAAGGATTTGCACCAAGATATTTTCTATGAACTTGTCACGAGGAGTCACGCGAAGTCGGGACGTCGAGCAATCCTGTCGTTCAGACATATGGTGAATCTTCCTCTGTTGGTGCTTCTCCATCCAGTCAATCTAATCCCTATAGAACTATAATACTTGATAGTCTTGGGGGTCAATTCCACCTGAATGATAATGTTGATCGACCAGTTCTTCAGACATCAGTCCCACCAGATACTACAACGGTTGATATCACAGAAGTACAAACAGCGGTAGAGATTGAATTACCGAATAAAGAAGCTGCAGAATTTTACGAGATGTTGAAAGCTGCCGATGAACCTTTGTATAAGAATTGTCCTAAATACACTAGGTTTTCAGCAATGACACATCTCTTAAACATCAAGGCCGATTGTAATATCAGCGGAGTTGCGTATGATCGGATTGCTGGATTGATTAATGGAATGCTGCCTACTGATAACAAGTTTGAGCCAACTTTTTATAAGACTAACAAGCTAATGAGAAAATTGGGGCTTGGGTACGAAAAAATACACACGTGCCAAAATAACTGCATTTTATATTATAAAGAAAATGTGCAGTTGGATAAATGCCCTGTATGTCAACATCCTCGTTACAAGGAGAAGAAATCGGTCCGACAGAAAAATATCCGGTTTAAGGTGCTTCGGTATTTTCCACTAACACCGAGGCTTCAAAGATTATTCATGTCGGAAAAGACAGCCCCCTACATGAGTTGGCATGCAAGAAGTCGTGATGATACAGTAATGACTCATCCATCTGACAGTGAAGCATAGAAACATTTGGATACATGTTATCCTTCATTTGCTAGGGATACTAGAAATATCATATTGGGATTGTGCACAGATTGTTTTAATCCATTTGGACATTCTGCAACTCCTTATTCAGTTTGGCCAGTGCTGCTGACAGTTTATAATTTGTCACCGTCAATGTGTATGTAAGATGAATTTATTTATCTTTCGATGATTATTCCGGGTTCTAAGGGTTCGCGAAAAGAAATTGACATATTTCTCAGACCCTTGATAGATGAATTGAAAACATTGTGGACCGAGGGAGCTGTCACTTATGATTGTCATCGGAAGCAAAACTTCAATTTAAAGGTCGTGGTCTTGTGGACAATCAATGATTTCCCGGCATACGGCATGTTGTCTGGTTGGAGCACTCACGGCCGACTCTCTTGTCTGTATTGTATGGAACACTCTAAATCAATCAGTCTTCAGAACGGACGAAAAATCTCATTCTTTGATTGTCATCGTCGATTCCTACCGGCTAATCATCAATATCGAAGGAATCGTAATAAATTTACTAAGAGCCGAGTCGAAAGAGATGGGCCACCATCGATATTGTCTGGTGAACAAATGTTAGCACGTGTTTCAGCACTTCCAGATATAGTATTTGGTCGCAATGAAAGAGTGTCAGGTTTTGGCCAAACACATAACTGGGTGAAAAAAAGTATCTTTTGGGAATTGCCCTATTGGAGTTCATTATTGATTCGACATAATTTAGATGTCATGCACATTGAAAAAAATGTGTTTGATAATATTTTCAACACTTTGATGGATATTTCCGAAAAAACTAAAGATAATGTCAAAGCCCGACATGATATGAAAATACTTTGTAAAAGACCAGAGTTGGAGTTACAAGAGGTCAACGGACGATATCTGAAATCGAAGGCCCTATATGTGTTAAATAAACAACAGATCAAAGATGTTTGTCAATGGGTAAAAGAACTCAGATTACCCGATGGATATGCTTCAAACTTATCTCGATGTGTGAACGTCGATGATTGCAAAATATCAGGGATGAAGAGCCATGATTGTCATGTATTCATGCAGAGATTACTTCCGATCGCATTTCGAGATCTTCTACCTGATAATATTTGGGGTCCGTTGACTGAATTAAGTATATTTTTTAGAAACATCTGTGCAAATGTCCTTCGAGTCGAAGATATGTCAACACTTGAAAATAATATTGTTGAAATCATATGCAAGCTGGAGCAATTTTTCCCTCCTGCATTTTTTGACTCGATGGAGCATCTACCGATACACTTGGCATACGAGGCACGAGTTGGTGGCCCCGTTCAATATCGGTGGATGTACTTATTTGAAAGATACATGAATCGTCTGAAGAAAAAAGTAAAGAACACCGCAGCTGTTGAAGGATCAATATCTGAATCGTATATCATCCAAGAAATTTCAACATTCTGCTCATTTTACTTTGAATCCACAGTACAGACAAGATTTGATCGTCTTCCACGTAACGACGACGGGGGTGTTCGACATTCAGATAGACGTTTAAATATATTTTGTCACTCTGGTCGTGCTTTTGGTTCTCGTCCATCTCGACACTTAAGCGATGAAGAGTATCATTTGGCACACTTGTATGTATTACTCAATTGTCCAGAGATTGAACAATTCATTGAAATATTTGACATTGAGATGGTGCAAAAATACTCTATTCACAACGATGAAGAATTGGAGAGATTACAGAATCGTGATTTCCCTACTTGGATTCAGACTTACAGCAAAGATCACAGAGCTGAAATAGATGAAAGAATATTTGAGTTTGTTAGTGGACCGTCGCGACTTGTGTCGTGCTATAGCGGATATTTTGTTAATGGGTATAAATTTCACATGGTTGAATATTCATTTACAAAGAAGACGATGAATGCTGGGGTCTGTGTGAAAGGGACAACCTATGTTGAATGTGATATGGATTTTTATGGACTGGTGGAAGAAGTGATAGAGTTGCACTACTTCGGCTTGAAATCAGTTATTCTATTTAGATGTCATTGGTTCGATACAACAGAAAGGGGCATGAAAGTTCATCCAAAATACAAACTTGTTGAGGTTAATTACAAATCTAAATTGGCAGCAGATAAGCCTTTTATATTGGCATCACAAGCCGAACAAGTATATTACGCAAAATATCTGGATCGAAATAAAGATACAGCAAATTGTCGTGTAGTCTGTAAGACAAAAGGTAGAGGAAAAAATGATCCGATAGTAGGAGAAAATGAGCTGATAACTGATATGACACATGGTTTCTATCAAGAAGATGATCCTCCTGCTATAGATCGTATTATTCCAATACTCGAGGATGCAGACACAACGTCAATTCAATTAGAAGTTGAATATGCTGATGATGACGATCATGAAATTGAGGAAGCTGGAGATGAAGAAGATGAAGAAGAGGAAGAATTCGAAGATTATTATTCAGATGATGAGGAATAATTGTAAAGTATATATTTTATTAAATATATCTCTACTATTTATACAATAATCTGATTATATGTCTGTTCGACAGATATGTCTGGTCGTGGTTATCGACGCAGGAGAGCTTCGGAGTCTCCGATCGGTGAGACTCCTACACTTATTCATGCTGCTAATCCTCCTGTTGTTGATCCTCATGCCGATGATACTGCCGAGGCTAGTACATCCAGACGCAGGCGGCCACGCGGGCCGGACAGGTGGCAGCCTCCACCAGCCACAGAGTCACGTAGATTGATTAGCGTGATTGGGGAGCGGTAATATATCATGAATTATGAATCATTACAAATTCATTATATCATAATATAATATTAAAATTTATTTTTGTTGTGCAGGTTCGAGCAAGAAGAAGTGCCGAGGAGCATTTCTTCTACTATTCGACGATACATGCACGGGGCATGGCTTACGTGGTCTCACGTGCCTAGCGAGCACGTCGACATGTTATGGCGTGAATTTGAGGCACGTATTATTATTTTTTTTACATGCATGATGATTAATATTGGTACTGATATTATTATTTTGCAGGCTCGCTTTACATGGGCCGAGGACCAGAGGCCATTCATTTACGCTGCATGGGAGGCTATTTCCCGTGCGAGGTACAACGAGCAGCTGGGGCAGGCTCGGTACCAGGCGATGGCCCGAGCTGGGACCACTAACATCGCGGAGACTCGGGGATACGGCCCCGATTAGATTACTCCGAATATATGAGACCAGCTCATGGGAATATGGTCAACGGATCAATGGCAGGAGGTTTCTCGGAATGCAGCTAGAAATCGCATGTCGGGGGGAGCAGCGCGTCACACCGGCGGCTCTGTTGCATTTGCAGTGCACGCGAACCGTATGGTAAGTATACCTTTTAATTATATATTTTATTTGTTACTATGTGTACTAATTAATGTATTTGTTTTGTAAATGTAGACGACGGTGTTGGATGATGGGACTGTCCAGCGACCCTCCCCGATGGCGGTGTTTGAGTGGACTCACCGTCGAGCACATGAGACGGGGGAGTACATCGACAACCGCGCTGCATACATTATGGTAACTATATATTTGTTTAAATTATTCATTATATATTTATAATTTAAGTTTTATGATAAATATTAAATAAAAAATCAAACTCGAGTAGGAGACCTACAGCCAGACGGTGGTGCAGCGCGGGGGCACCCCCGAGGACTTTGACGCAGCAACGTGGGTCGAGGCCGCAGGTGGCTGGGACCATGGCCGCATATATGGCTTTGCAGATAGTGGTCATGCGCGAGCCGTACTAGGGCCACTTGGGGCACCGACCCCTCCGGTCGCTGGTGAGCGGCCGTCCACCTCTAGATCCAGTTATGATCATAGTAGCAGAATAAGGACTCTAGAGGACACGGTCGCGCGTCAGACTGAGATAATGGAGCGCTAGAGTCAGATGATGGCGGATATACAAGCTATGCTACGCAACATGTCAAGTCATCCCGAAGCAGGCATCTTTTCGGCATCATCTAATCCATCGTCCTCGAGTCAGTCCACGCCGGTGTACACTCAAGCACTCCAGACCCCGCCATATGATCCAGACCATCCTCCATCGTCATCGTGAGATTTTTTTTATATTGACTTTGTTACTGAGATATTGGACTTGTTTAATTTATTTTGTTTGGATATTGATACTTCAATTTTGCATTTGAATAGTTTTTATACTATTGTGGATAATTATCAATATAAATATAATTGTTTTGATATATATCTTGGTGTATTTATGATGTGTGAATGAATGTGTGTATGAGTGTATGGGTGTATGAGTTATGTATCAGAATGTATCAATGTATCAATGGAAATTTGAAATTTTTTCGTTACCAGGTTCACATCATCAGCAACGGCTTTCCCACGGCCGTCCGTGGGAAAGCCGTTGCTAAAAGTGTATCGAAAGTCGTTGCTGATGACCTACAACAACGGCTTAACGACGAGCTTTTACTAACGGCGTTGCTACGGGCTCACCGGCCGTTGCTATTAATGTTATCCGCAACGGCTCCGGGTCTGTGGCAAAACCGTTGCTAATAATATTTTTAGCAACGGCCCGAGCGGCCGTTGCTGATCCATTGCTAAGTTATCAGCAACGCGATTTTCTGCCACGACTCCATTGCAACGGCTACGGCCGTTGCTGATGCCCATTTTTCTAGTAGTGTGAGGTCAATGATTTTATCCCCCCCCCCCCCTTTGGTTTTTGACCAAAGTGCCCTCGAGACTTAAGTCTCATTACTCAACGCAACCCGAGTCTGAATCGGACTCCGACTCAACCCATAACCCGATTCCATCCCAACTTAAATCAATCTAAGACTCCTTTAAACAATCCAAATAAACAAGAATAGAGTTTTTATTTAAAAGCGAAAACAAATCTAACACCAACCCATAACTAAAGAAAAATATCAAAGACCCTACAGACTTGGGTATACATCCCCGACCACGACGTGTCACGAGACCCGCTGTCCATGCCGCCACTAGCTGCGCTACTGCATCCCATGCTCGGGGGCTGAAAAATATATATATATAGAGAGAGGGTAAGTCTACTTAGGACTTAGTAATTAGTTTAGCCCTCAATCAACCATGTTTAATACCACAAGTCCAACAAGCAATATATTATCTTAATAATCACTACTTATATATGGTAACAGATAATATGACCATCATTTCTCATGAGACATAAATACTTATCTATCCATCCAAACAAACATGATGCATATAACCAATATTAAAAAAAGAGAGTAAACACACAAGTAAAATCATCTTTTCAAACAAGCCACCCGGGTCGGTCGTCAGTGTGGCGGTGCTGACGAGCTTCCCGGTCCAGGGACCCGTCGGTCTATGAGTCGGGCATTGATCACCTCTGTCTTAGCGTACTTTCCGCTCATGCCACCCGAGTCGATCGTCAGTGTGGCGGCTAACGAGCTTCCCAGTCCACAATCACAAGCACAACCAACACCCATGTAATAGCATAGCATTCCATGAGACCCAAATAAATGCCTTGGGACCCCTAGGGTCCTCAATATCCACTTAACATAGCATTCCATAGCCGTGCACCGGCCCAAGCATCATCATGCATCATAGTATCCATTCTAATAATAGATAAGCAAAACTCATCCATACGTCCACCATACATGAACACTAGCATACTTTACATTCTAATCCCGATATGTAATGATAACAAAAAGGGTGTACTAAGGACTTAATAAGTTATACGTATAGATGCTCAAGTTTTCTTTTTCCTATCGTTTAAAGTCATTAGGTTGTCAAATAAGGAAGTAGCGTGTTCTAGGTGTCCCTATGGTTATTGTTTTTCATCCATGTGTCCCTACAACCAACCCCAACCCAACCAAGCCCTTAACAAGCCAAATGACAACCTGTAATACCTAAGAGCAAGGTTTGCTCGAGTAGGACAGCCGGTATAAATTTTAGGGCAGATACAAGAATTATGCATTGATGAAATAGGTTCTTAGATTGATTCAAGCTTCAAGGTTTACTGTGAAATATTCCATAAATGAATGCATTTCTTGTGTTCATAAAATGTACGTTGCCTTCAGCTTGAGAGTACGTAGAATGGTTGGTTTCAATACACAGGCACCTTTCGGTCATTGCTAGGAAAGAGAACTTTAGACAGCTTGCACTAAGTTGTTTCTTTTTATCAGATTGCATCTATTTCATTGATCAGACCAACGTATGCACAATAACATAAGAAGATATCATCCATAATAAGCATGCTATCACCCTTAGAGCTATAAATTCATGCGAGGAAACCTAACTTTCTCTGTAGAACAAATAAAAAATGGCAAGCCGAGAAAGCTAACAACCTAATTTCTTCATCCATATTCTGTAATCCTCGTACTAATAGTGTTTCCTCAAACAAAGACAACAAAGTTTATAAACCATTGGCTTGTTTCAGGCATACATCTATATCTATTTGCAAACCATAGCAGCAATGTGATAAACAATTTAAGATTGTGTCAGCGGATATTTAAGTATTCACACGCATAAAAGAAAGGAGAATAAAAAAGAATAAAGCAGAGATAAAAGAATCAGAAGAAATAAATCAAGAATGATACAAAAATTAGATATTGATAACATAAATTTCTAGATTAACCAAAGCCTTAAGATCTACATCCCAAAACCACGGCAAAATTGGGAGGGGACGGCTTGGGTAAAAAACAGGGAAGAGAAGGCTCAAAACCACTCACCTAATGAAGGAAATGGAAGGGAAGAAGGATGCTTAGGATCTCCGACGAGCCTTTGAAATCCCGGCCAAATCCGCCGCTCCTCCTCCAATCGCCGCCCACTGCTCCTGTGCTGTGCGGCGCCCCAAGTCGTACGGCTTGGTATTAAATTTGGGGTTCAATTTTGAGCTCCAAATTACTCTTTTACCCCTCCCACTTAACTGACTTAACCAAATCCATTAAGATTTCAATTTAACTTTGATTCGGACTCGACTTAAAGTCTACTATCACTATAACATGTCAAAATGCAGAAAATTTAAATATAAAATTTATCGTAATTTTTTTCTACTTCAAGAACTTACCCGAAATTATCTCGGAAAATTCCATTAACCCACTTTTAGCTTAAATCTACATTTTCCCGCTGAAATAAAACCACAATAAATTTAATCAAACTTTTAGTTATAACATTCTCTATATATCATGTGAAAGGGTCGATTTGTCAAAGGCAACTACGGACAAAAGCTGCGCTATCGATACTTGGGATTGCAATATTCAATTCGCCCTCGAAACTTGACCGACACTTTTCAAATTTGTGGCTAAAATGTTCTCCTTGGAAAGAACAACACACCGGTAAAGATCGCGTCAAAAGTGATGTTAAATTGATGAAGATGCTTGAGTTGGATAGCTTTGAGCTAATTTTGGAGAAAATTTTGATTTGAGCACCATTTCCTACAATCGAATATGATCGGCCAAGATATGCCACGTACCCCGAAGCCTAACACAACTCAAATAAAACAACAATAACTTGAACAGTGGAAGATTTATTTATTTTTTTTGAAAAGAATAAACGTGACATCACGAACCAAACCAAACCAAAACTCAAACGAACACACTGAACAAGTTTATTAAGAAGGAGTTCAAATAAATAAATAAGACTCCTCAAATAAAAATAAAATGCGAAAACCACGACCCGGGTCAACATGACTCAACAACTCAAATAGATACTAAAATGACTCAGGTATCCTCCTCGATCACGACATGTCACGAGACCCGCTGCCCTGCCACCACCAGCCGCGCTACTACACCTCGGTTCCTCTCTCATCTAACTCAGGTGCTACAAAATAATAGTAATGAGGGGTAAATCCAACTAGGACTTAGTGAGTAGATCAGTCCTCAATTCACCAAAATAATCATCATGCATAAAAACATAAATAGTCGATATAAATTAACGTCAGAAGAAATCAGCAATAATATATCCATAGCTCTATGCATAAAATCAACATCCGTCAACAAGTATAAAAGATCTTTTTTAAAAATGACGGACAAGCATCAATAGCACCTCCACCACTCTACTCATATCCACAGCAAAAAGTATAAGCATCCATCAATAAGTATAAACATATCGACAACAACAAAGTAGGATGAATGCAATACCTCAATCATATGCATGAAATGCAGCATCCCAATCATATGCATGCTCTTCGGACCCGTCGGTCCCACATAGCCACATAGGGTAGGTAGACGGGTGGCCGCTAAACTACCACCCAGCTCAGTGTCGTCTCTTTGGGGCATGCCCTCCCCTCACTTGCAGTGGCTCTTCCGAGCTAGCCTGTTGGGGCATACGTTCCCCTCACCTACTCAGGTCTCCGGACTATCTCTTTGGGGTATGATCTCCCCTCACCAGCCGGACTTTCGGAATAAGGCCAACGCTATCTCTTTGGGGCATGCCCTCCCCTCACCGACGAGGCTTTCGAGAAATGCAACAAGCACATCACAATACCACGTACACACGCAAGTACATAAGTATAAACAAGATGTGCTATCAACAAGTAATAAAAGGGTATGATAAGTGCATACCTCATCCTCCACCTCCTCCTGCTATACATCACAATCACATACAGATATATATATATATATATATATATATAGAAAACAGTGCTCATAAATCATGAATGCTCATCACAAACACACAACTATAAAATAGCATTATAGCACTGTAAGGAAAGATGCACGTGTATCATGAAGCAGTGCAAAAAGAAACTCCAACTATAAATCAATGAACTGAAACATGATAAAATAACTCATCATAGAAATCACTGATCTAGGATAAAGTTCACCTCATTAACTACTATATCCATGAATCATCTCAGATTGAATCATAAAAATATATAAAATATGATTTTTCAGCTTGACACGCAAAATGATGCGACATCCGCCTACTGTTTTCAAAATTCGAAGATCTGATGGCGAAACAGACATCACCAATGAATCCAGAACGTCGATTAGGTGAAAATTCATATATAACTTGTATAGTTTCACTAACTTTAAGGTCTCCAATTAATTATTTAGAATAATGAAGTAACTGTCTTAATTTATTTAATAAATCACTGTTACAAATAAATATGTCGATGTTACAATCAATAATCAGTAATGAAATCTCCGCCCTTCATCTAAACAGGATCACATCATAGCCTTCTAGCTAATCTGATGCAATCATAGCCCTTTATTTAACATGATGCAATCTCAGCCTTACATCTAACCAGATGCAATTTCCGCCCTCCATCTACATGATGAAATCATAACCGTACATCTAATCAGATGCAATCACAACCCTCCATCTAACCAGATGCAATCACATCTGTCCATCTACATGATGCAATCACAATCTTTCATCTAACCAGATACAATCACAGCCCTCCCTCTAACCTGATGCAATCTCAGCCTTCCATTTAACCAGATGAAATCTCAGCCTTACATCTATCCTGATGCAATCTCATCCCTCCATCTACATGACGCAATCTAAGCCTTACATCTACAAAGATCTAATCCCAACCCTTCATCTCGACCAATTCAATCCAACCCTTTATCTCACCCAAAATAATCCCAACCCTCCATTTCATCTCCTCACCTAATCTCTTCCTCTTCTTCTCCCCTCACCCGTCGTCGCCGCCCCTTCCCAGGCCGCCAGAGATGCTGGCGCCGATGTCGGCACCGATGCCGGCCCCTGCTGACGGCACGCCGCCGCCACGCGGCGGTGGCAGCGCCTCGCGCGGCCACCCTGTCGCGTGGCAGCGACGCCACAGTGGGCGCCGCTACCTCCGTGGTGCCTCACCGGCACCCACAGCCGCCGCCACCGCGGCGTCTCGCCGGGTGCCGCCTCCTGGCGCAGCCGGCGCCTGCCGATACAGTGAACAGGAAGGGTAGAGGAAAGAAAAAATAAAAATATTATTTTATTCCAAAAGAAATAAATAACATGTTTTCATTTAAGAAACGACCGATCCGACTTTCGATTCGATACGAGAAAATGCGTCAAAAATCGATGAAAAACCCCGAAACATAAGAACAACCACATCAATTAAGAATTGGAGAAAAGAATGCCAAAATCCACTCACATGATGGAGAGAAAATGGAAGAAGAAGACGTGCAGGATCTTCGCCCGATCGACACCGACGAACTCGCGAAAATCTAGCTCAAAGCACCTCCTCCTCGATGGCGCCCTCTCTCTCCTCTCCTTTGCCTCGGGTGGTGTGTATCTCAAAATCACTGACTGCACGCCCTAGGGTCTAATTTATAGACACCGGTTGGGTCCAAATGACCAAAATACTCATATATAAGTTATCTGACTTAAACAACTCATAACTCATCCGTTCTAACTCCGACTCGAGATCCGATTGCACCGCTAAATTCGCCTTGAGACCCTCTATCACCCTAGCATGCTAAATCACAGAGATATGACAAATGAAATTTTTCTTAATTTTTTAACATTAAATGCTTACTCGGGTCTAATCCCGAAGCTTCCCGCCAATCCGTGCTAACTAGGGTCCACGACCCCCCACTCAAGAATAAAATATTACTATTAAGATTTTGGATATTACAGTGTTTGAGCGAATCAAGTCTCATTCTTATTTGGATTTTGTTTTTGGTGATGCTCATATTTGAAGGCTGCCCTATGAAACTCTTTAGAGAACTTGGAAGCACTCAGCATCGTTGGTATATGGGGTTCATATCACCATCGAGCTAAAGCACATAACAAACCTCGTTAGGGCATTGGCTGACAATCAGACTCAAAGTCGATGATGTGGCACAATTGTCCGAACATGAGTGTCACCTTCATCGGTGCTAACAAGACCAAATATGTTGCTTGCGAAGATCGAGTGAGCTATGTTTGTGCTCAACTAGAGAATGCTAAAAATTGAAAAGTTTATATACTATATAAAAATTTAGAAATGGTCACGCCAATTCTCATATAATTTATTTAATAAAATTATTGACAAACAAGTGATTGAAAGATACAACTGAATTAAATATCATAATATATAATAATTGACATAAAATAAAAGAATTGAATACAAAGGAATGTAATCACTTTTTCAAAATATGTTAAGCTAATAATTCAAAAGTAAAATATAAAATTTTTATAATAAAAGAGCATAAATGTAAAATTAAATTAATTTTAAAAAAATATTATTAATAGGAAAAATGATTAAAACTTATATTTTATGAATATTTGGAGATTAAATTTGTAATAGGACGATATAATATTGATGGAATATATAAATGAAAGAGATTTTTGGGTTTTAAGATATGAATATTTTAAGAATTTCTTATTTATGATTATGTTTTTGAGGATTTCCTGAAAAGTACATTTGATTTTGGATAATTGCTACAATTTATATTTTATACAACAGTTCAGAGTGCTCGTTAGGGTTAGGAAAGCCGAACTCTAATTCACGGCTTCAAATTGATGACAATCAGACTCAAAGTCGGTGATGTGGCACAATTGTCCGAACATGAGTGTCACCTTCATCGGCGCTAACAAGACCAAATATGTTGCTTGCAAAGATAGAGTGAGCTATGTTTGTGCTCAACTAGAGAATGCTCAAAAGTGAAAAGTTTATATACTATATAAAAATTTAGAAATGGTCACACCAACTCTCATATTATTTATTTAATAAAATTATTGACAAACAAGTGATTGAAAGATACAACCGAATTAAATATCATAATATATGATAATTGACATAAAATAAAAGAATTGAATACAAAGGAATGAAATCACTTTTTCATAATATATTAAGCTAATAATTCAAAAGTAAAATATAAAATTTTTATAATAAAAGAGCATAAATGTAAAATTAAATTAATTTAAAATTATTAAATAGGAAAAATGATTAAAACTTATATTTTATGAACATTTGGAGATTAAATGTGTAATAGGACGGTATAATATTTATGGAATATATAAATGAAAGAGATTTTGGGGTTTTAAGATATGAATATTTTAAGAATTTCTTATTTTGATTATGTTTTTGGGGATTTCCTGAAAAGTAACTTTGATTTTGGATAATTGCTATAATTTATATTTTATACAATGGTCCAGAGTGCTCGTTAGGGTTAGGAAAGCCGAACCCTAATTCACGGCTTCAAATTGGTGACAATTAGACTCAAAGTCGGTGATGTGGCACAATTGTCCGAACCTGAGTGTCATCTTCATCGGCGCTAACAAGACCAAATATGTTGTTTGCAAAGATAGAGTGAGTTATGTTCGTGCTCAACTAGAGAATGCTAAAAATCAAAAAGTTTATATACTATATAAAAATTAAGAAATGGTCACGCCAACTCTCATATAATTTATTTAATAAAATTATTGACAAACAAGTGATTGAAAGATACAACCGAATTAAATATCATAATATATGATAATTGACCTAAAATAAAAGAATTGAATACAAAGGAAAGGAATGTAATCACTTTTTCATAATATATTAAGCTAATAATTCAAAAGTAAAATATAAAAAAATTATAATAAAAGAGCATAAATGTAAAATTAAATTAATTTTTTAAAAAATATTATTAATAGGAAAAATGATTAAAACTTATATTTTATGAACATTTGGAGATTAAATTTGTAATAGGACGATATAATATTGATGGAATATATAAATGAAAGAGATTTTGGGGTTTTAAGATATGAATATTTTAAGAATTTCTTATTTATGATTATGTTTTTGGGGATTTCCTGATAAGTACCTTTGATTTTGGATAATTGCTACAATTTATATTTTATACAACAGTTCAGAGTGCTCGTTAGGGTTAGGAAAGCCGAACCCTAATTCACGGCTTTAAATTGATGACAATTAGACTCAAAGTCGATGATGTGGCACAATTGTCCGAACATGAGTGTCACCTTCATCGGCGCTAACAAGACCAAATATGTTGCTTGCAAAGATAGAGTGAGCTATGTTTGTTCTCAACTAGAGAATGCTCAAAAGTGAAAAGTTTATATACTATATAAAAATTTAGAAATGGTCACACCAACTCTCATATTATTTATTTAATAAAATTATTGACAAACAAGTGATTGAAAGATACAACCGAATTAAATATCATAATATATGATAATTGACATAAAATAAAAGAATTGAATACAAAGGAATAAAATCACTTTTTCATAATATATTAAGCTAATAATTCAAAAGTAAAATATAAAATTTTTATAATAAAAGAGCATAAATGTAAAATTAAATTAATTTAAAATTATTATTATTAATAGGAAAAATGATTAAAACTTATATTTTATGAACATTTGGAGATTAAATGTGTAATAGGACGATATAATATTGATGGAATATATAAATGAAAGAGATTTTGGGGTTTTAAGATATGAATATTTTAAGAATTTCTTATTTTGATTATGTTTTTGGGTATTTCCTGAAAAGTAACTTTGATTTTGGATAATTGCTATTATTTATATTTTATACAACGGTTCAGAGTGCTCGTTAGGGTTAGGAAAGCCGAACCCTAATTCACGGCTTCAAATTGGTGACAATCAGACTCAAAGTCGGTGATGTGGCACAATTGTCCGAACATGAGTGTCACCTTCATCGGCGCTAACAAGACCAAATATATTGCTTGCAAAGATAGAGTGAGCTATGTTCGTGCTCAACTAGAGAATGCTAAAAATTGAAAAGTTTATATACTATATAAAAATTTAGAAATGGTCACGCCAACTCTCATATAATTTATTTAATAAAATTATTGACAAACAAGTGATTGAAAGATACAACTGAATTAAATATCATAATATATGATAATTGACATAATATATTAAGCTAATAATTCAAAAGTAAAATATAAAAATTTTATAATAAAAGAGCATAAATGTAAAATTAATTTAATTTAAAAATATTATTATTAATAGGAAAAATGATTAAAACTTATATTTTATGAAAATTTGGAGATTAAATGTGTAATAGGATGATATAATATTGATGGAATATTTAAATGAAAGAGATTTTGGGGTTTTAAGAAATGAATATTTTAAGAATTTCTTATTTATGATTATGTTTTTGGGGATTTCCCGAAAAGTACCTTTGATTTTGGATAATTGCTACAATTTATATTTTATACAACGGTTCATAGTGCTCGTTAGGGTTAGGAAAGTCGAACCCTAATTCACGGCAGTGGTTAGTTGAACCTTCTTGTTGCCCTGTGGATTAACAGCAGCTTGCGAAGTATCGCTTTGTGATGTCATGTCTTCGCCGGTCTCCACACCTCCCTTGTTCTATTTAGTTCCCTCGCCGTGAATTTCTTTCACAACCCGAGGGTTTCTGAATCATATTATAGTCAATTTAGTGATCTGGGATGAAGGTGAAGGTGATATCTCGCTCCACCGAAGAGTTCACTCGGGAAAGAAGCCAATATCTTTATGTTCTATTTCCCCTTTTTTTTTCGCTAATTTGATTATTTTTCTTTTTTTAGATGAAACACCAAGGCTAGGTTTTGCTCATGTGTATTACCTACAAATCCTAAACAATTAACAAATATCATATATAAGCTTCTCTAATAGTGTCGGCCCTCCCTGTTGTGTGAAATCCGACACTAGAAGGGGGGTTGAATAGTATCGTCCCCTTTTTCAATTTTCTCCTTACTCAATTTAATGCAATTGTTCTTTAATGATTAATGTGATCACAATTCAATGACAATAATAAAAACAAGTTAAGAAACAATGCAAACAAGAATATTTTATAGTGGTTCGGCCAACTGCCTACTCCACTACCTTAGCTCCTTACCAAGGATTTCTAAACACTACTTTATAGAGTTTATGTTTCCCTTTGAATACACTTGAGGGCACTCTTCTCCCTCACTCGGAAAATACCTCAATTCTATTCACCTAGGCAATAAAGAACACTATCGATCATACCTCGATATCGTTTTTCGTCCACTATAATGTCTTCTTCATCTTTGTCAAGCTTGATGGAGGCGCTCATAGGTGTAGAAGCTATCTTGGCTTCATTCATCCAAAACCTTTTGATGAGCTCCTTTATGTACTTGGCTTGATTGATGAAGATCTCATTGTTGGTTTGCTTGATTTGGAGACCAAGCATGAAGGAGAGCTCTCCCATCATATTCATCTCAAATTCATCTTGCATACACTTAGCAAACCACTCACAAAGCATTTCATTAGTAGCTCCAAAAATTATATCATCAACATAGATTTGATCTAATAATATGTCATTCTCGTGGTGCTTAATAAAACAGTGAAACATCTGCTTTTCCTATATCAAAACCTTGTTCAATTAGAAAAATTGAAAGTCTTTCATACCATGTCCTAGGGGCTTGTTTTAAATCATATAATGTCTTTTTAAATTTAAAAACATGATTTGGAAACTCAAAACTTTCAAAATCGGGGGGTTGTTCAACATAAACTTCTTCATTAATAAAATCATTTAAAAAAGCACTTTTTACGTCCATTTGAAATAGTTTAAAACTCTTAAAACTAGCATATGCTAAAAGTATTCTAATTATTTTTAATCTAGCTACGGGAGCATATATTTCATTATAGTCTATTCCTTCTTGTTGGTTGTACCCTTGTGCCACTAACCTAGCTTTGTTTATAATAACTAATCCCTCTTCATCTAGCTTATTTCTAAATACCCATTTGGTTTCAATTATCGTTTGATCACTAGGTCTAGGCACTAAGTACCATACATCATTTCTATCAAATTGGTTGAGTTCTTCTTGCATAGCTAATACACAAAACTCATCTTCTATAACTTCCTTAATATTCTTAGGCTCTACTTGAGAAACAAAAGTTACATATTGGCATATATTTTTAAGTTTAGAACGTGTTACCACTCCCGTTGAACGCTCTCCAATGACTTGGCCCATTAGATGATCTCTTATCAATCGGTATCCTTTAGGGAGAGGTGGTAGAGCTTCCTCTTCATCTTCAACTTGAGGTTGATTTGAGGATGGAGGTTCTTCACGTTGGGTTTCCTCATTATCTTCATCCTCCACTTCATTTTCATGAAGTGTGAGATCCTCAAATTCCTCGCCTACATTCATAATCTTGACATTTCTAGAAGAATTATTAGTTTCATTGAAAGTAACATGCATGGATTCTTTAACAATCATTGTTCTATGATTATAGACTCTATAAGCCTTAGAGTTAGTGGAATAACCTACGAAGATTCCTTCATCAGATTTAGAATTAAATTTTTCTAAATTATCCTTGGTATTTAATATGAAGCATTTACATCCAAAAATATGAAAATATCCCACATTTGGGATTTTACCATTCCAAAGCTCAAAATGTGTTTTCTTGATTTTTGTTCTTAATAAAACTCGGTTAAGAACATAACACGAAGTATTTATGGCTTCGGCCCAAAAATATTTAGGCAAAGTTCTATTATCACAAAACTCATTATTAGTTAAGAACATAACACGAACATAACATGATCTTAGCCATTTCTTGTAAAGTTCTATTATTCCTCTCAACCACCCCATTTTGTTGAGGGGTCCTAGGGGAAGAAAAGGTATGTTGAATACTTAAATCATCACAAAACTCGAAAAAAAAAATTATTTTTAAATTCCCCTCCATTGTCACTTCTAATTTTCAAAATATAAACTCCTTTTTTATTTGAAACTTTCTTTGCAAATTTTTTGAAAAACTCAAAAGTTTCATTTTTCTTAGCAAAAAAAAAAACTCACGTAAATCTAGAAAAGTCATCAACCAATATATAGCAATATAGCTTTCCACCTAGAATAGTTACATCACATGGACCAAAGAGATCCATGTGCACAAGCTCAAGAATTCTAGATGTACTAACTTGATTAATACTATGAAATGAGGATTTTACTTGTTTACCTAGTTGACATGCATCACAAAGTTTATCTTTTTCAAACTTTATCTTAGGTAAGCCTTTGACTAATTCTTTCCTAGATATCTCTTGGATGAGGCTCATGCTAGCATGTCCTAGTCTTCTATGCCACAACCAAGAGTCATTTTCCATGACAACTAAGCATCTAACATGAGGATTTGGCAAGATATTTAATTCTAAGGTGTATACATTTTATTGCCTATTTCCAATGAACATGATATCATTTGAAGGTGTACTTCTAATAATATATTTAGATGCTTCAAAAACAATTATGTATCCATTGTCACATAATTGTGACATGCTAATCAGATTGTGTTTCAACCCATCAACTAATAAAACATTTGTAATACATGGGTAAGGGAGTATACCTATGTCACAAATGCCAACAATCTTACCTTTGGCATTGTTCTCAAATGTGACATGTCCACCATCTTTACTTGATAGGATTGCAAATAAATTGATGTCTCCCGTCATGTGCTTTGAGCAACCGCTATCCAATATCCAAGTGCTTCTACTTGGTTGAGGATGCTTCTCCATCTACAAAAGGAGAAGAAACTATCTTAGGTACCCAAATTTTCTTGGGCCCTTGAGTGTTAGTAAACTTTGGAACCCATGTGAATCTTGCATGCCGGTTCCTTCTCAATGCACAATCTTTGGCTATATGACAAAAAATGCCACAAGAAAAATAATTTCCATTAAATTTTCTCTTTGTGTGTGCGTGAGCATGAGAGTGTGATGATTTCTCTTTATGGACAACCATTGGCATGACATTTTGAATGGTTGTCATTTTTTCATTAAGCATGCAAAGTTCCTTTTTTAATGTTAACATGTTATCATTTAAATGCTCTACCGTATCACATAAATATTTGTTTTCATTTTCTCGTTTTTGGTTGTCAATCTCTAAGTCCTTCTTAGCTTTTTCTAGGGTGCATTTTCTTCCTTAAGAATGTCTATTTCTTTCCTTAGAGCATTGCATGAAAGTAATAGGTTTTCATTCTCAAGTTCTAAAGATCTACTATCCTTTTTGAGATCTCTAAATTTTCTCCTAATGCATTGAATTCATCATGCATTTGCTTAAATTCATTTTGTAACTCTTCTTGAGTAAATGAAACTTCACCAAAAATAAATTTTACCTCATCATCCTTTGCCATCAAGCAAAGGTTTGCTTTTTCACTCTTTGTCTCTTCTTCGCTTGATGAGGCCTTGCTTTCATCCCACGTGGCCATCATTGTCTTCTTCTTCTTTTTCTTGTATTTTTTCTTCTTGTGAGGGTTGGAGGTAGTGGCCATCTTAAGAAGCAGGCAATCCTTCCTTAGGTGCCTGGTCTTGTTGCAATTGAGCAAATGTAGCCACCTCTTCCCTTCCTCATGTCTGCCCTCATGAAGCTCATGAATCTTCTTGTGAGCATCGTCATTTCTTCAAGATTATCCGTCTCTTCCTCAGATGATGATGACTCTTCCGCTCGATGTGATGCTTTTAAGGCAATGTCCTTGCCTTTAGGGGCATCTTCCTCTTGGTATTGCTTCATGTGGGTCTCATGTGTCATGAGAGACCCAATGAGCTCGGTGATCTCTAACGTGCTCAAATCCTTGGCTTCCATGATGGCTGTCACTTTGGACTCCCAAGATTTTGGAAGGGAACGAAGGAGCTTCCTTACCTTCTCCTCTTCCCTTATCTCCCTGCCAAGGTTAGCTAAATCGTTCGTAATATTTTAAAACCTAGCATGCATGACATCAATAGACTCATGTGAAAGCATTTTAAATATTTCATAGTCATGCATGAGTAAATTAATTTTGGATTCATTTACTTGCGAAGTCCCTTCATAGGTGGTCTGTAGAACCTTCGATACTTCGTATGCGGACTTGCATGTAGAGATCTTATTAAATTCATTAATTGATAAGTCGCAATATAGAGCATTGACGGCCTTGGCATTAGCATTAAAAAGTCTAATTTCTTCTTGGTCTTATTTATCCATGTCCTTATCGGGTTATTTATACTCTACTAGGATCATCCTCCATACATCCATGCCTAAGGATTGAAGGAAGCCATTCATGCGAATCTTCTAATAGGTATAGTTGTTCCCATGGAATAGTGGTGGAGTATTAGTAGAGGACCCTTGAGCTAATTGGACTTCACTAGACATGACTTGTAGGGAAGATAGTTAAATCTTAACCTACGACCTTGCTCTGATATCAATTGTTGTGTGAAATTCGACATTAGAAGGGGGGGTTGAATAGTGTCATCCCCTTTTTCAATTTTCTCCTTACTCAATTTAATGCAATTGTTCTTTAATAATTAATGTGATCACAATTCAATGGCAATGATAAAAACAAGTAAAGAAACAATGCAAGCAAGAATATTTTATAGTGGTTCGGTCAACCGCCTACTCCACTACCTTAGCTCATTACAAATGATTTCTAAACACTACTTTATAGAGTTTATGTTTTCCTTTGAATACACTTGAGGACACTCTTCTCCCTCACTCGGAGAACATCTCAATCCTATTCACCTAGGCAAAACACAATTCTACAAAGCTGACCCTAAGTGTTTCATAGCACACCTAGCAAGCTATTTCAAACTTGAAAACAAGATACAATAAAGTTCAAATACAAGGAAAGAGCTAAAGAATGAAAGATTGAACCAAGCTTCTTTCCACCGCCTTCTCGTCTTCAACTTGCAACAGGATGATGACTCAAGGAGTGCATCACAGTTGAAGCAGAAGCAGCGCCTGGTATTGATGTCGAAGGATGAAGCAGAGAACGCGTGCAAGATTTGATCGTATGAAGGCTTGGAGAACTTCTTTAATGCTCAAGAATGTTTGCAAAAAGTGTGTAAAGAAGTTTGGTGAGGGGTATTTATAACCCCTCACCCAAACGGCCGTTCAACAGGTAAAAAATCGACCGTTGAAGCCATTCGGTCGCAGGCTGGTCGATCTGTCGGTCGACCGACGGATCGACCACCAGTGCGACAGCTGGCAGCCTATAAGAGGTCGATCGACCGACGGGTCGACCGGCTACATTTCTTCCGACATTCGATCGACCCGTCGATCGACCGAATGGCTGCTGCCAGGTCATATTTTTTGGCTAAGTCCAGTTCGGTCGACCGCTAGCGTTCTGTCCATTTTCGCCGTCTGTCGATCGACGCAGCCCAGATGTTTTGCCTTCGCCTATTTCAGTCGACCGACTGGTTGACCGAATGGCTACTGGCCATTTTTACCGACATCCAGTCGACCGAACGGGTTGCTTAGCATTATATTACCTTGTTCGGTCGACCAACCGGTCGACCGAACCCAAGCTGAGGATGATTTCTTCTATGAATTTTTACATGTCTTTTCTATGGATTTGGTTTCCAAGTTTTAACTTGGATAACCTTACAATTTTGGCTTGGGATAAACTATCCTAGAGACATATTACATTAATTCTACTTGTCTTAATCTCGAGCCTTCTTCAACGATTTCTTCTTTCGTTTCTTTGACGATCTTTTCCGTCGTCCCGTTTGAACGTATTTGGCATGTGTATCGCAACCTCAACCTGAACTCAAAACTTCATACTTTGGATTGAATACATATTTATTATCATCAAAATAAAGATCGAGACTTAAAAGAGACCCTTAAGCCAACACTCCCTAGCGTTTAGGGGCATGCCCTAGGGCTGCCGCACCTCCTAAACCCCAAAAGGGTGCTCTATTAAACATGATCGGTTGTCATAAACATCATACAATCATTGAACTTGCAAGAAACAACGAAAATTCAACTCCGATTTCAAGAACACCTCCACTCGGTAGCCCTACATGAAATCTAGGGATTTTTTTAGGGAGAAGCCACTCACATGAGAAGAGGATAAGAGAGGAAGAAGAGTATTGAGGCCTCGCGGTATCCGATTCCGACGAACTTGCGAACTCCGACCGATCGAACAACTCCTCCCCAAGCTTGGTCGCTGCCCCTCTTCCAAACACGTCTTGGATTTCATGCGGCTAATGTAGTCGTACGGTCCCAGATGCTTATTTTATTTTATTTTTTAGTTAGCAAAATTACTAAACTGTACGTCCTCCCCCTAAGTGGTTCACTAAACAAGCTATAACTCACTCGGTTCTAGTCCGAATCAAGTTCTGGTTGGACCGTTGAACTCCACTAGGAACCCTCTTTAATTCCACGATACATAAATTTAGCACATATGATAACTCAAAATTAAGAAAATTCCAAAGTAAATGAGTCTCACCTCAAGTTAGGCGCTACCGATCAATCCCGGATGCGCCATTGCACGTAATGCTCAACCCGCTGAAATCAATACACGTAAAATATTATTAAAAATTTTAGCGGGTATTACAGTTATGCA
This sequence comes from Canna indica, assembly GCA_034359265.1. NCBI lineage: Eukaryota > Viridiplantae > Streptophyta > Magnoliopsida > Zingiberales > Cannaceae > Canna > Canna indica. The sequence goes on from CP136892.1 coordinate 24,538,853, forward strand.
TTGTATCATATGTTGGTTGAGAACCTAAATTTGTAAATATGTTGGTGTTTAAATGTTCCATTGGAGTTATGCATTTATTCTTTTCCATTCAATATCTGCAGGGTTATTATTTATTATTTATGCATTGGTATTCATAGTTTGGCTAGACTTCGAAGTACGGACGTGTAGTCCGATCGATCAAGTGACCCTAGTTTTTGGGCGTGACATTAGTTTAATTATTTTGTCAATTTAAGATAATAATTTGAGTTGAAAATGATGATTTTTATTTTTATAAATTAGATATAGTTTAATTTATTTATAAATTAATTAATTTTATAAAAAGTTATTTATAATTACAAGTTTGCCACTATATTTTGATATAAAAAATGATAGTATTAAAATCACAGAAAATAACCTTACGACGTTTTTATTTTTATTAAGAAAATAACCTTCTAGTTTCGATTCAATTTCATTAAAACATCGAACCAAATACGTTTTCGTAAGTAATTTTGGTTTCATTGAAATCGAGATCATGAAAACAGATTTGGTTTCGCTAACCAATTAAATATGACAATATATGATATAATTGATATGAATAAAAAAATGAGTACAAATGAAATAAATTACTTTTTCATGATATATTAAGTTGATAATCCACCAGTAAAATACAAAATTATTATAATAAAAGATTAACGTAACTACAAAATTAATTTAATTAAAAAGATTATTATAGTAAGAAAATGATTAAAAGTTAAATTTTATGAAAATTTGGACCTTAAATGTGTAATGGGACGATAATATTGATAGGAGAATATATAATATTGATGAGATAGTTAAATGAAAGAGATTTTAGAGTTTTAAGAAATGAATATTTTAAGAATTTCTTATTTATGATTATGATTTTGGGAATTTCTTGAAAAGTAGCTTTGATTTTGGATTATTGATATAATTTATATATAATACAATTGTTCATATGGGCCATTTGGTTAACAAAAATTATTTTATGATTTGATTTTAGTGAGAATGAAAACTTTATTTAGAAACCTAGTTTCAGTCTTTAGTTTTTAATTTTTTGAAAACGTGTTTGGTTAGTGAAAATAACATCGATCAATTTTAGTTGATTGAAATATGTGAATATTTATTTGGTTATAGAAAATAATATTAATTTTGATTGAATAGTTTTAGTAATAATATGATATTGATTAAATAGTAAACTAATTCATATGAAATAATTTATAAAACTTAATATAATTATAGAAGAATACTGTATATTGATAAAGTATGAGGAATCACTATTTTGGATTACAAACAACTACAATAAATTTATTGAAAATCAAAATATGAATTTTTGTGTCCATTTTAAAAGAAGTTGAAATTTAATTAATTCAAAAAATGAATAACTCCCGTGATCAATGTTATTAGCTTCTGAGCATAAGTATCAATTTTATTTTATAATTAAACTATTATAAAGATGAACTAGAGAGTTTTATAATTTTATAAAATATTAATTATGTATTTGTAGTTAGTTTACAAAATTATTGTTTACTAATATGGTTATAAAATATTTGTAAGATTTAATTAAGTTATTGATAATTTAAGATTTTTTTTCAATTAGATATAAAATCAATAAATAAATACTATAATATTTCAAAAAAATAAATTCAGTGGTCTAAAATTAATTTTAATTAAATTATAAAAAAATCAACTTTAATAAAATTGAGTTATTTTAAAAATTAAGTTTGACTCAATTATATATAAATTAGTTTAATTAATTTGTAAATTTAAGATAATAGTTTGAGTTGAAAATGATAATTTTTTTTATAAATTAGATATAATTTGATTATTTATAAATTAATTAATTTTATAAAAAGTTATTTATAATTATAAGTTTGCCATGCCATTGTATTTTGATATTGAAATCGAGAGTCTCGAAATCACAGAAATTAATATTTTGACATTTTTATTTTTATTAAGAAAATTGATTTCGTTTTCATTATGGTTTCGACATAATTTCGTGAAAAACGTTGTACCAAACATATTTTCCTAAGTAATTTTGATTTCATTAAAATCGAAATGATGAAAATAAATTTAATTTCACTAACCAATTAAATATGATAATATATGATATAATTGATTCGAATGAAATAAATGAATACAAATGAAATAAATCACCTTTTCATGATGTATTAAGCTCACAATCCACAAGTAAAATATAAAATTATTATAATAAAAGAACGTAACTGCAAAATTAAATTAATTAAAAATATTATTAGGATAGGAGAATGATTAAAAGTGAAATTTTATGAAAATTTGGACCTTAAATGTGTAATGGGACGATATAATATTGATAGGAGGATATATAGTATTGATGTAATATTTAAATGAAAGAGATTTTTGGGGTTTTAAGAAATGAATATTTTAAGAATTTTTTATTTATGATTATGTTTTTTGAAATTTCTTGAAAAGTAGGTTTGATTTTGGATTATTGGTACAATTTATAACGATTTAAAGTGCTCCTTAGGATGTGTTTGGTTCATAAGGAATAGAAATAGACAATGAATAAAAATAGATAATGAATGGAATAGATGATGAATAATATTATCTTGTTTGGTTGACATTATAAAATATGTCAAGAATATAATTACTTTGTTTGGTTAGCATAAAAAATAGACAATGAATAAAAAATTAAATGACCAAAATATTATTCTTAATAAAATTGAATATATTTACTCTATTTATATAACACGAAGAATACACAATAAATTAAGAGAAAATAATTAAAATGTCATCCTAAAGATATAATAAATTATATTATAATTTATTCTAATTAATAATAATATAATAAAAATATGAATTAATATAAAATAATTTATTAACTTAAAATAATAAAATAAAAATAATTATTAAAATATTATTTAATAATAAAATAATAATAATTTATTTAAGATAGGTAATTAATAAAAATAATTTAACAATTTAAATTTTATATTCATATTATAAATATTGAATGATAATATAAAAAAATAATTAAAATATTCTTCTAAAATTATAATAAATAATGTTATAATTTATTTTAACTAATAATATCATAATAAAAATATGAATTAATATAAAATAATATATTCATTTAAAATAAAAAATTATTATTTATTTATTTTCATAAAAATTAAATTTTTTAAAAATAATTATTAAAATAATATTTAATAATAAAATAATAATTATTTATTTAAGATAAATAATTATTAAATTAAATTTAATAATTTATTTTTTATATTATTATATAATATTATAAATATTAAATGATAATATAAAAAAATATCATAAGAAATAGATAAAGAATATTATTTATTGAGTTAAAATAAAGAATAATATTTTTCATGTATAAAAAATAATATTTTTTATCTATTTTTTTATGATCCTTTTATTTTTGTCCTTACATTATAATTAAATAAAAAAATAAATAAAATATAGAAAATAATATTTTATTCTTTCTCTGTTCCATCCATCAAACACTACTTAGGGTTTAGTTGAACCTTCTTGTTGCTTGTGGATTAGCAGCGGCTCGCCCGACGTCCTCTTCCAAGCGAAGCCCTGTCTTCCCTCGCCGTGAATTTCTTTCTCAATCCGGGGGTTTCGGAATCAGATTATAGTCATTTTATTGATTTGGGATGAAGGTGAAGGTGATATCTCGCTCCACGGAAGAGTTCACTCGGGAAAGAAGCCAAGATCTTCAGGTTCTATTTCCCCTTTTTTCTCGCTAATTTGCTTATTATTTTTTTGTGATGAAACACTAAGGCTAGGTTTTGCTCATGTGATGTTAAGCCTATTCCGGTCCTGGTGTTAAAATTTGATATTATTCTCTCCCTGAAGTTTCTTTTGATCTTTAAAGCAGCATGACGGGCGCTGTTTAGGTCAAGAATTAAATGATTTTGCCCTTTTTATTCATCTTTCAGCTTTGATGCGTTACTTCGAAAACTTTGAACTAAATACCGAAAATGAATTCTAATAGTATTATAGGCAAGTCTGGGAGTTGTAGTGCTGGCAAATATTTCTCTTTTCTTTTCGTATTTGCTTAATATAAAAAACCTTTTGCTTTCTGAATCATTGTCCTCAATTGACTCCATGCAGATGGACTTTGATGGATATTTAGAATTTTATTTTTTTTAAAATAAATTCTTTTGTGTTATCCAACAGAAAGTGTTTCACAACTATGATCCAAACCTTCGTACCCATGAGAAAGCAGTTGAGTACACCAGAGCTCTTAATGCTGCAAAGTTGGAGAAGGTGAAGTTACACACTACAATGATAAAAAACCTACTTTTTCCCATTTTCCTCATTTTTATTGATTTGCATGCCTTATTAGATATTTGCGAGGCCTTTCGTTGGTGCGATGGATGGCCATATTGACGCTATTTCTTGCATGGCAAAGAATCCAAATAATCTAAAAGGAATATTTTCTGGCTCAATGGATGGAGGTAATTGTCACTCATATATTGCACCCTTTACATGCTCTTTAACTCTTCCAATTGCAAAATTTTATGTTGGCATTTTAGTTGTATATAAAAAGTTGTTATTTTAAGATTTGCTATCATGTATCTAGCAAGTGTGTCAGCATTCTTTGAAGTCTACATAGAGAAACTTCTATTCATTTCTGGAGTTATACTAAACTCTAGTAAAAGCAAATAAATTCCCTTGAGCAAAAAGTGAGTTCCTACTTTATATGCGTATATTTTTCGAACAAACCTCCATTCTGTATTGTATGTCACCCTAGTAGCATCTTTTTATAATTTGCATATACAGATATGTGCATTGATCATGTCAAAATAAACCTTGTGTTAATTTTCTTCTTCATAGAATCAAGCAAAATACTTGTAGTTATAATGTATAAGATAATTTTTACCACTTAGAATCTAATGCTTTGGTAGCCTAAAGACCCCAAACCTTGATGACCTAGCAATATATTAACTTTTCCCCTTACGTAGCTTAATATTCACTCTTAAGCAGTAGTTGTTACGTAAGAGATAACTGTAATGCCAATGATTTATATGGGGGCAAAACATGGGTAGTTTTGATGCTAAATTCTAATGAAATAGCTGAACAACTATTGTTTTTTGGTAACTATGAAATGTATGCTATGTATATGCAAAGGCCAGAAACATTCAAAACTCATTCAATGTATGCATCCTGTTTTTGTCATTCTAATTTTAAGATGATTGATTTGGTATTTGGACAAATGAAGCATCTCAATTTTAGTATTGGAAGGCACTATCACACAACGCTCTGTATCTGACTGATATGGGAACCAGGTTATTTTGTTTGTAGACATCAGCTATCATTATCCCTCTTGTCACTGTCATGTTAAAAACTTTACTGTTCGGTTGATTTTTATTACCAACCATGAATTCTTTTAGGGAGAGATGTTCTTTGTTCAGTCTCTGATAGCCTGACCTTTGTCTATCTTTCAAAAAGTACAGTGGAAGCACAATTTTCTCATGTGTTAAAATTTTACATGTTAGATATCACTGACTATTCTTCTTTTGCAATCTGAAGTGAAGAATTCAGAAATTTCATTGTTCTTATTTATAATTTTACATATTATTTTTTTCTTATGTTTTATTTCTTATTTGCACTGTTCTTGTAGATGTTACAATATGTAATTTGAAACTTTTTGATATTCTAATATGGTGTCTTTTTGGCAGATATACGTCTTTGGGATATTGCAACCAGGTTTCCTACGTCTCAACTTTATTTTTATTTTCATTTTTGGATTGATTTTTTTCTTCTTATTTTCTGTGAAAGAGATATTAATGCCTTGCTTCCATAGTTTTAAATGGCGCACGGCGCACAAAGGCGCAAAGGGCTCTTGGAGCCATGGCGCAAGGCGCAAGGTTACGGCGCGCACCATAACGAGGCGAGGCGCAAAAATAAAATAAAATTATAAAATATATTTTGTACATAAAATCACATCATTAAAAAAATAATTAAAAATAATTATAGAACATGAGAACAACAAGTTTAATATTATTAAAAAAACAAGTCAACATCAAGTTTAACATCATTAAAAAACAAGCCTAACATCAAGTTCATCATCAAGTTCAACATCATTAAAAGAACATGAGAATAACAAGTTCAACATCATTAAACCAATAGACTATTCATCATCTAGATCTAAATCTAGATCTAAATCTAGATCTTGGTCTTCATCAATCTCATAATCAAAAAGTTTGGAATATTGAAAAGGGACAGTGTTTCCTTCTCCATCTTCTCTTTCTTCTTCTTCTCCTGAAGATTCATTTATGAGTCTTCGGTGAAGAAGAAGAAAGAGAAGATGGAGAAGGAAACACTGTCCCTTTTCAGCATGAGTTCCTCATGCTCAGCCACCATGCTGAATTCAACATGAGGAACTCAGCATAAGTTCCTGGTGACATGCTGAATTCAGCAGATGAATTCATCATGCTGAATTCAGCAGGTGAATTCATCATGCTGAATTTAGCATGATGAATTCATCATGCATTCATGCTGAATTCAGCAATTCCTCATGAGGAGGCTGAAATCGGGTGGAGATTTGAGAAAAGGAAAGAAACTGAGAAAGAAAAGAAAAATACCTGGCGGAGGCTGAAATGGGGTGGAGAGGCGCCGGAATCCGGTAGAGAGGCTCGCAGGAGGAGAGGCTCGCCGGTGGAGAGGCTCGTCGGACGGCCGGAGGACGAGAAAATGAAGGCGGAAGGCGGAAAGAAGGCGGAAGGCGGAAGTAAAAGAAAAAAATCGGGTGCCCTAAGTTAACTTAGGGCACCCGTGCGCCACACATGCGTGTGGCGCATATGGCGCGCGCCTCGCGCCTTGGATGAGGCGCGCGCTAAGGCGCCCGAGGCGCTAGGTTAGCGCCTCGGGGGAAATATGGCGCAGGGGCCTGCGCCTGTGTGCGCCCTGCGCCATGGCGCGCCTATGGCGCGCCTTTTCAAACTATAGTTGCTTCAAATTACCTGAAATGGTTTTTGAGGCAATTGCTTCCTCTTCACAATGGTTTGTCATGTCCAAGTTAAATTGGAACAATTTAGTTCCAAGTCTCTCAGATGAAAGGAGTCATTTCTGATTTGTGTTTTCATTCCTCAAAATACTATTTATTAGGAAAACAGTTCGTCAGTTCCCTGGTCATGAAGGTGCAGTACGAGGCTTGACATCATCTACGGATGGGGACATGCTTATATCGTGTGGTACTGATTGCACGTGAGTTCTTGCTGATCTTTTACTTTGATCTGAATCTCTATGTAGTCCTGATCTCCACTTTTTGTTGAGCATGTACATGACCTATTTTCAGTAACATTTTGATGTTTATATTTTTTTGGATAATATAATGGTAGATGATGGAACAGATTCTGATGAATATGCTTGGCATTTGAATCTTGACTGTGCCTTCTTTTTGACAATTTGCATTTTGAGCAGAGTGAGGCTATGGAAAGTTCCTATTTTGAAAATCATGGATCCTAATGAATCAAATGAGGATTATTCAAAGGTGTGTAAAGTGTTTAACGTGAACTATTATATATTCTTTTTGTGTTCTTTTTCTATCTTGCCATGCTTAAGTTTGGCTACTCTCCCATTTCAGCCACTTGCTGTTTATGTGTGGAAGCATGCATTTTGGTAAGGATTTTTTTTCTTTTTCATAATCATGTAATCTATATTTGTATTTAGTTTCCACCTTGTATTTGTATTTTGTAACTAAACATAAGTTAATTTTTACATATTTGTTTAATGCCTATTTTACATTCTTAGGTCTGTTGATCACCAATGGGATGGTACCCTCTTTGCCACAGCTGGTGCTCAGGTTGACATATGGGATCACAACAGGTATCCATAATTTTCACTTGCTTCTAATGCTAATTTCATTCATCTTTGTATGCTTTATACTGATTTTAGTGAGCTTCAAAAAGGTCTGAGCCCATAAATACTTTTGAATGGGGTAAAGATACAGTTATTTCTGTGAGATTTAATCCTGGAGAACCTGATGTGTTGGCAACATCAGCAAGGTACATAAACTCTTTCTGAAAGTGTTCTTTAGCATCTTTTTGTTTGTGATTTATATGATTTTCTTGGCGCGGAATAGAGCTATGCCACAATTCACAAAGCACCATTCTTGCTTCTATAGTTCCTGCTATCTTTGTATAACTATTCACTTTCATATAGGTCTCATAGTAATGTTGTTGAGGACAACAACAATAAAACTATATGTTCTACGTGCACAGGAACCACGAGGAAACTTTCATGTCATCTAATCGATTAGATCTTCCATGTCCTATGTCCAAGCCGTGTTTGTTCTTACCATTGGAGAACTTATCTATTTTTTAAGCACTTAGGATTCTGAACATAAACTCACAATCCACTATCACCTAGAGAATAAGTATGCATATATTTATGAGATAGGTTGGATGCATGGAAAACACTTGGAACAGTTTATCTCTGGAGTTTTTTTTTTTCTTTCTAATTAAGTAAAGAATCCTTCAATTTAGCAGTTTTTTTAAATCTGAAGAAGGATTTGAGGCTCCATAATATTATAGAGCATCAAAATTAGTTTTGGTTGTTAAAATGAATTAATACTCACATTTTGGTATTTAGTTATCATTCTCGGCTTCAATTTTAAGGTACCCTTTTACACCTTTTCAAATCTGATAGCATGCTTCTTTGATTCTTTAAATTGGTTATATTTTTTATGTTACATGGATTGGTTCTGTTGAAATTTTTTCCCTCCGAGGTGTTCATTCTCTTTGTTTTTGGTGTAGTGATCGCAGTATAACTTTATATGATCTGCGCATGTCATCCCCAGCTAGGAAGATAATCATGAGGGTAATGTTTCATCTTCTTAACAATCTTTGTCATCTTTGTACACCATTTCATGTCAGGGCCGTCAGGCTTCTTTGCTTCATTTTGTCATGCCCACTTAAAGTTTCTTAATTAAGTTTCAAAATATCAGCTTAACTCTAGCCCTTGAGAGTTGCAAATCGATGTACCTGTCATCACTGTTACGCCTGTTTGTTGAAGTTCTAGCACCTATTATGCATATGTTCTACTTAAGCATTTGGTATCATACTAGAGGTGTAAAGAAAGATTCATGTGTACTGTGCTGTAGTACCTTCTTTGCTTCAAGGTTGTCAAAAATGCAAGGTGTACTCAAGGCGCAAAGGTCTCATATCGCTGAGGCGCAAGGCACAAAAAAAGTGCGCGCCTGACTGAAGCAAGTCACACCATTTTAAAAATATTATCTATGCTATTCTCAAACAATAAAAAAAATGATATGCAATATAAGAATTAAATTCTATGCACCAATAACATCAATAATTCTGACAAAGAATTAAAACCTCGCATATCATGAATCTAATTAAAGAGAAAAACAATAATTTTTTTTAAAAACTAAGAGTTTTTCATAATCCATAAAATTAGGTAATTCAAATCAATATGTAATCCACCAAAGATTTTAACCCCAATTTTTTGATCCTCCTAGTCCCTAGAGATCACCCTAGGAGTCCCCGTCACTAAAACAATACTGCTATTTAATACTGCTATGGCTGCCTGCTGAATGAAGCTGTTGGTAGTCGAAGAAAAAAGGACAGAAAAAAGGCGTGAAGAGATGGAGAGAAGACATAATGGAAAGAAAGAGAAGAAGACAGAGAAGAGAAGGAATAAAGAAAAGAAAGAAATGAAGAAAAGAAGAAAAGAAGTAATCGAGAAGAAGAGAAGACTAGATAGAGTGAAGAACTTACCGAGAAGAATGAAGAGAAGATGAGTAAGGGAGTCGAAGAAGCTGAAGAACGACAATTGAACGAGAATGATAGAGAGTTTCATGCCTAAGTTCCTCTTTTTAAATTTTTTTTTAATGCTATAATAAGTGGGTGGACTTAAAAAGAGGTTTGGGCCAGCCCACTAACAAAGAAAAAAGCCCAAAACAGTGGGCTGAACAGAATTTAAGTCAGGCGCAAAAGACACGCACTTTGAGCCTCACAAAAAAGGCGCACAGGTGCGCTCCTTGGACGCACCTCACTGAAGGCACTGCACCTTGGCCAAGCCAAGGCGCTAGGGCCTTTTTTGGTTCCCCTTGAGCGCCTAGGCGCCAAGGCCATGCACCTTTGACAACACTGCTGTTCTTAATGCTAGCTGTAAGTTGTTTAATTTGCTGACCACTTGTATTTAACCATATTAGTGTTATACTTGTGTTATTGACCTGCTGCAGTGCATGTAACACTAATACATATTAGTTTTAACTTGCTAGAAATCTGACTCAAACTTTCTTGATACAGACCAAGACCAACAAAATTTGTTGGAATCCCATGGAGCCAATGAACTTTACAGCTGTAAGTAATTTAAACTAGTATTCTATTCTACATGAGCTAATTCTTTTTTGGATGTTCCTTACTCTTCATAGTGTAGTTTAACTTGTAAACTTGATCTATCATTTGCTTTCTTCACCATAAACTGTTATGTAAAATTTTTAGAGCTGATGTGGTGCTTCTTGTCATGGAATATTGAGTTTGAGGATCGTTGTTCTTTTATGTCTCAGTCATAGGACTTTTGGATTATATGGATGTAGCTTTTATGGCCAATCATTCTTAAGATTGACCAACTCAAGTTGGTACTATGCTGATATCCGAACCTGGATAGCTCTGTACATTAGTTGAATCTTCTGTACCATTCAAGTTGGACCAATTTTGTGTTTCAAATCCTAATTTGGTCCTGGCTAGTATGCAATCAATTTAGTCAATTTTCGGCTAATTCTAGCTTTATTCTGTTGATCCAATAAATCTAGTCTGGTGATCCCATTTGGCCTTGTTTAAACTAATTTCAATTATAGATAAATCCGACAATCACCATCCCATGAATATTAGTTCCTTGAAACTTTGGCTAATAATATTTCATGTAGTAGTCAAAATCAAAAGCCAAAACATTTGCAAACATCAAGGTAGAAGATGCTTACAAGCTAGCTGACAAGATATTTGCTGTTGCAGGCAAATGAAGACTGCAGCTGCTATAGCTATGATATGAGAAAATTGGATGAAGCAAAGGTCGTGCATAAAGATCATGTTTCTGCTGTGTGAGTGACATGGCTATTCTCGTATTTACTCCTCTATAGAGCTTATTGAAATTGTTTGACAATTTAGTTGATATCTCTTCCTCAATGCTGAGTACAGGATGGATATTGACTACTCTCCAACGGGCCGTGAGTTTGTGACTGGTTCTTATGACAGAACAGTGGGTCCAATTCTTTTGATTTTTTAAAATGTTTTATTATGAAACTGGCATATAAAACTATTCTAAATCTGACTGCAGGTGAGGATTTTCCCTTACAATGGAGACCATAGTAGGGAGATTTATCATACTAAACGGATGCAAAGGTTTTTCTACCCCTTGATTTTTTGCTTGCTTTTGTTGTAAAATTCATTTTATAGCTTGCACTAGTCTAAGATAACTTGTACATTATAATTTGATTTGATCTTTGTAGTTCTGATCTTACATGACATTCCACACTTTCATGTGATCATGTCTTTTCTCCATGGGTCTCTGTTTCTTGTATTTTCTGATAGTTCAATGAATAGTTTCTTTTATAGGTATTGACATTGTTTTCCCTTTAGGGTATTCTGTGTGAGGTACAGTTGTGACGGATCTTATGTAATTTCTGGAAGTGATGATACCAATCTTCGGCTGTGGAAAGCCAAAGCTTCAGAACAGATGGGAGTAGTAAGCACCTAATTCATTTTTTTAAAATTGACTCTATGATAGCCAATACATGCGTACAAAGATGCCAAAATTGAAGGAAAACATGCACACAAGATGCTAGAACTAGGGATCAAACCCATTTATCTACCATCTTTTTTGTACACAAACCTTGTTGCTTATCCGTCTCACTTGGTGAGTGAGTTTACTTTTTTTACCTTGCATTCATAACTGATATCTCCTCATCTCCAATGCAGCTACTTCCTAGGGAACGGAAGAAACATGAATACTTAGATGCTGTGAAAGAACGATACAAACATCTGCCGGAGGTGAAACGTATTGTGAGGTAAACTTATTGTTTCAATATTCTTCAAAGAGAATCTAGGAGAGCAAATGCTAAATAAAATGCTAGAAGGATGAAGGGGGAAACACCAAGAAATGTAATCATAATCTTTATCTTGTACTGAAGCCTATAGGTGTAAAAACTTAAAATGACCCTTTTAATACATGAAGTGCATAAATAACAAACGAATTGGGAATCTTGGACTTTCATCCTTGAGCTACTGTATTTGAATTCAGCTTGCCAATGTTTTTCTACTAATAACACTTATTTCTTTATACAGACACAGACACTTGCCAAAACCAATATACAAGGCGGCTGCATTAAGACGCACAATGATTGAAGCTGAAAACAAGAAAGACAAACGGAGGAGAGCTCATAGTGCTCCTGGAAGTGTATCTGCGCAACCCTTCAGAAAAAGAAGGATCCTCAAAGAAGAAGAATGATCCAATGAGGAAAAAGAAAAAGGTTCTTTCTTTTCCTAAGATTCATGTGTAATGTATTCTTGGTAATACAGTGATCCCGCGCAAGAAGCACGCATGTGAAGGTCCAGCTTCGAGGTGGTTTGTAAAGATAAATTTGCATGTCCGCCAGCTTAACGTCAAGTTATTTCGTCTTAGTTTATGTAATGTCACCCAACATTAGAAATTCAAGAGGTATTCTTTTTGTTAATCTTATTTTGATGGATACCATATCAGAAATGTTTTCACAAACGTTGTGTGGTTTAAGTTTTCTATAACTGAGTGGAGTAATTCCCTCTTATAGAATAAATCTCTCAGGTAAAAGGATAAACCGCACCTAAATCATATCATTCATCAGGAAGCGATGCATCCACCTCTGTTAGCCTTGTCTCCCTCCCAGAGAATGAGACCATTCACAATTATTCAAATTTAATTTATTTATAAGTTGATTTGATATTTTATTATCCAAGTTGTATCATTTCAAATTGACAAATAAAGCTCGATTGAAATACTTATGTAGTTTGGAAGCTCAAATGAAACCAAAAAAAAGAAGAGGGCCAAAATAAAATAGTATGTATTATTTAGGAATGTCTGATGTAATTTGCTTAAAAATATATTAAAATCCCTCTTTTCTTCCAAAACCCTAAGTTTCCATGTGAGACAAGGAAAACACTGATAGATACACTCTTTTATCTCTTAAAACCACCCATTTTGGGCATATAAAACATACAAATTTACAATAAAATTAACAATCGTGGAGTGGAATCATACATTTGAAACGCAGTTTATTCTTACAAAGATTGTCTAACATCAGCCGGACAACCAAATTTTAGCTTCACGACTTACAGAAGGCAACAAATAATCTCATACACAGTGAGAAAATAATCTCACGCACAGTGAGAAGATACATCAAAGAGTGCTCTGGCATCTTGGATTGGTCCTACCTGGAATAACATTCTCCATAAACCGAGCACACGTGCAGCAGAATGCCACCTCTTCATCTTTTTCCATAGAATCATGTGGTAGATTCATCCTCGGAGAAAACTCCAATTCTTTAGACAAAAATGATTTCTTGAAGCGCATGTTCCGGTCTACTGGTGGTATCCCAATTAGATTGCCCAGAGTGTTGCTATGATCTTGAAAGAAGGATCTTGTGGACTGAAATAGTAATGTAAATAGAGTAACAATATAAGGCGATTCTACTATCATAATGATTGAGATAATACATATTGATTCTACAGAAAATTGCCAAAGACATAAAATGGTTTTGACAATTTTATGTGTAAAGCCCCAAAATGCTTTTGATTCAAATTTCTTGCTGAACCAAATTTCAAATTGCCTGGTTATGAAATTTGGACTACAATTAAGTGTCTCATGATTCAAACCGCAATATATACATATAACAACTAGGATGTACCACTGTGTCAAGTTCAGATGAAGAGTAGGAGGGGAAACTATCTGAATGCATGTGAAGTGAATTCGGTGCTGTTGCAGGAGGTTGGAAGTACTCCGTGTTCCTCAATCTGAAGGTCAAGCTCGCTAGTCCAAAAGGCCAACCTCCAAGGAGGCTTTCGATCTGAAAAAAGAAAATTATAGTTTCTGGAACTGAAAGGTTTGGATATAAAACGTGGGAGAAAACTGAAAAGAAGAATGACAATAAGAGATTTCCTTGTTTGAATATAGGAGAATGTTTTTATTCTCTCTACTTCGATTTTATTGATGTGGAGAGGTCTTTTCTTTTCTTCCCTAAAAGAAAGAAAACAGATCCTAAGTTTGGACTACGAAAAACTCAACTCATGTTTCCGGCGAGCTTCATTATATATATGCTTGTCATTTTCTCATAGATTGTAAAAAACTAGAATTCATCAGCATGACACACTTCATTGGTTAACAACTGTAATCTCTAATCAAAGAGTTGAAGAGTTGCTAAAGTTTGTTCTTAGGCACATGCCAAAACAACCTACCCTTCACTTCAAATACTATATTGTTTTGAACAGGGAAAAACTTCAGCATGAACAAATAACCACTGCTGAGTTATGTGATAGCTTAAGTTCTTTAGCATCAGCCCATTGAGTGTTACCCCTTGTCCCCACTTCAGTTTCACCAATGAAAATCATGCACTAAGATTTATTCTAGATAAAACAAAAATCTAGAAATGCAAGCATATCCATTAGCACGAACCCCAACCCCACCACATACACACATACTATTATATGAGAAAAGGGAAGAAAAAAAAAGTTAGTCAAAGAAAATTCAGCTTTAATTGATCAATATAAATAAGAAGAAACATCCACTATGTTTGGATAAATTTGAGTAAGGGGCTTGGATGAGTTTGGAGGGGTTTCGAAGTTTTTGAAAGGATTTAAAAAACTTTGTTTGGTTAGACTTCATAAGGGGTTTGGAGGGATTGAAAGGGTTTGGTAGACCATTGCGCTCTCATTTATAATTATATATATTTTTGTTTCAGGGATATTTTTCTAATTTAATATTTTTTATTCATTGACCTTCCAATCTCTCCGAATCCCTCCAAAATTGGAGGTTCTGAAAATGAATTCTAGGAGGAATTCGAAAACCTCGAAATCCCTTCAAACCCTTTCACCCCCCTCAAAAAAAACCCAAACAAGGTGTTTTGAACCCCTCCAAACACCTCCCATCGAAATTCCTCCAAAACTCTCAATCCAAACAAGCTGGAAAGGCCATCCAAGTAGTTATCTCAATTTTATGAAATTGCCCAGTTAATATCTCACAACCTTATCTACAACTGGACACATCAAACATGCTTTAGTAAGAACACTAAAAGGATAAAAAAGACCACTCATTACAAGGAACTCTAAACCTACTTCTGATATCTAAAAAAGGATGCGTCTAAAAAATAACCCAAATCAGCGAATGCATTATTCAATAGAACAATGTGCATTTTGCACCAACACAACAAGATAAGAAGCAACCAGATAAAATGTAAGCGAAAACAAAAGTGACATAAGAATGCGCGGAATCCGCGACACCGTTGGAAAGGAAATGCACTAACCTCGGCAGCCATGGGCGAACGCCAGGTATTCGATAGAAGTCGTCAAAGAGGAACTCGAAGCGCTCCACTGGCAGCTCTTCCGGGTCCATGGAGGAGGCAATTATACCGCGATCCAAGAAAGAAAAATCCAAAAACACACAAGGACCGTCGGCCACCACGAGTAGGTGCCGTGCGGATTAAAACAGGGCGAGTAATAATAATAGTAAAAGCCTAAAAGGCTTGTAGATTACGGCGGAGGAATTGACCCCAGCAAGTGTTCGACGGAAGTCTTTGTTTAATTAATGAGGAGATGGCACGCGAGCGAAGTAGATCGCGCGCGGGGGGGGGGGGGGGGGGGGGGGGGCGGGGTAGGTTTCGCCGTGGACGTGGGGCTTCAAGAGGAAAATTTGATGGAAGATTCGCAGCAGGAGCGCCCAATCATTAATGGCGAGCCGACATATTCTTCGGATCGTTCCTTCCGTGTAAGATCCGCATCCAGATCCGATTAGACGCGGATCCGTTATATTTTTAGATAGAATTGAAGTCAGGCGA
The DNA here is from genome assembly GCA_034359265.1 of Canna indica. Lineage (NCBI taxonomy): Eukaryota > Viridiplantae > Streptophyta > Magnoliopsida > Zingiberales > Cannaceae > Canna > Canna indica. The sequence goes on from CP136892.1 coordinate 24,554,892, forward strand.
CCGATTTTATGCACACAACTCATGCTGATTTAATGAATTAGATGATCCATATTTCAATGGATTCCTACCTAATCTGAGTCAACTCAACGGGAGTCAATTACTCGATTCAACTTGTCCCGAAACATTTTATTAAAAAAGGGGGGGGGGGAGAAAGATACAAAAATACCTTTTAACATTTATCCCATGAGTACTAAAATATCTTAATATTTTTGTATCATCATTAATAATCTCAAGAATATTTTAACTCCAAAATAAATGTTAGGAGCAATTCAGTACACATGAAAAAATATTAGGAATATTTTAATACTTATGAGAAAATATTAGGAATATTTTAGTACCCGTGAAAAAAATCTTGGTAAGCATGCGCGTCATATGTCCACGTCATCAATCCCAATCACCAGCCATGTCAATTTTGTTATCTCTCTAGTAACACTGTTTACCTATATGATTATTTTTATACCCAATTTCATAACGTAAAAAATATTTTATACTCAATTTCATAACATAAGAAGTATTTTAGTGTTCGTGAGAAATTTTAAAAATATTTTTATAATTTTTTCCCGAATCATATTTATTGCATACTGTAAATTTATGACAGAACTAGAACAGATTTGCTCCCGCACAAGTAAATGCTTACGTGAAGGGCTCTAATGATATATTTGGAAACCAAATGCATAGAGGCATATGATGGCAGCTGCCGTATGCAAATTCAAAAAATTGCAAGTAGGTTTTTGTATTTTTATTTTTATTTTATTTAGGATAATAAAAAAATATCTAGAAAATCATTCTAATGAATTTTTACCTATATTTTTTACATAATGTTCCTAATATAAATTTTAAACTAAACATATTTTGTTGATACAAATTTTGAAATAAAAATAGAAGCATATTTTTTTTAAAAAAACTAAACTCTAATTTTTGCCCTCCTAAATTTTGTCATAGCATTTTAAAAATCCAAAGTTGACGGGCATTTAAAACATAAATTTCAGAATTTATTTTTTTCCCCTCTATGCACGATGGGGCAATATAAACAATAGAAAGTTTCATTTTATTGAAATCCTAAAAAATGACTTGGTATTGTGGTGGTTTAGGCCGAGTTTTTAACATTGGTTACAATTTTGGGTTCGAAGATAACAAACTAGCAACAAATGGTTTAATGAGAAATAATTTTAAAGTTCCAAGTTGATAAGCACGCGATGTTTGCGATCGAAAAGGTTGACTCGAAATCGAGAAAATCGAAGTGATGTTGCTCGATGCTTAGATTCAAGAAAGACTTGAAAATTAGTGGTTTAGTGTCTTAGAATGAACATATTATTCTTGGGATGCATGATGAAGTAAAAATCCAAACTTGATGCATTGAAACCCGACCCAGAATCAACTTTCGTTGAAATTGCACATAATGTAGTTTCAGTCGATTGATGGCTAACTGACATGCGACTGGCCGATCTTCGACCAGCAGGCTAACTACTAGTTTCCAGCCATTATGAACCATTTTCTCGAGTCTTAACTCCATAACTCTCTATAAATATACATTTTGTGCCTTTCTTGAACCTCTACTAACCTTATTGAGTCATCATTAAGCCTCGTTGAGCCCTCTTGAGCTATTCTTTAGGGCTTGTTTGGATTGTGGAATAAGGAGATATAAAGAGGGATGAGAAGGGAGGGGTTAATTATTTCATGTTTGGTTTTCAATTTTAGGAGGGGGAGGGGTTTCAAGGTGTTAGAAATCCCTCCAAACTCTACCAAACCACTCAAACCTTTATTCCACCAAAATGGTGGAATAAGGAGATATAACAATTTGAAATATTTTAATATAATTAAAAATACCATTTTGTCATCCATGAAATAAAAAAAATTCTCCTACTTTTTTAATTATTTAATTTGTATAGTTATCTTTCAATAGAGTTGATAATTTTTTGGTTTGACCCGACCTGATAAGGCCCAAACAAATATTGAGCCGGGCTAAGGCCAAGCGATGTATGTCCAACACGACCCGACCCGATAGCCCGATAAAATTTTTATTCATTATTGAAATATCCTGCTATCGGACCCAAATCAGGTTGATTTGGGCCCGATAGCTCGATTTGCGTCGAAAGTCCAATTTTGATAGCTCGATTTGGGCCCAAATCCAGCACAGTTGATGCCCAATAGCCTGATTCTAAATTTTTGTTATTGTGCTCATGAGCTAGGACGTTTACTGTTCGTGTCTTGCCGGGCTCGGGACTCCGGGCTCGAACTTTTATCGGGTCGGGTCGGGCCAAACTAGACACGATTCTTGTACGGGCCAACCAGGCCGACACGATAACTTTGGCCCGACATGAATTGTCGAATTTATCTTTCACATTTTTTTCAATTTTTAATATTTGTTGATTTTTTAAGTTTGATTATTAAAATTTATCTTTCACGTTTTTCAATTGGTTGGAAATTTCAAACGAGGAACTTGGGTAATCTATGTAGGCTTAGTTAAAAGCTATATGTTAGTAATTATTTTGATTGCTTGTATACTTGATTCATTTAGCTTATGCGTGCCAGAATTAAACTTATCATTTGCATAATCAAGAATGAATAATATTGAATTTGGGCTTAATTAATTCTTGGTACATACTATTCACCCTCTCTCTAGTGTCATTTTCTCTCACATGTACTAAAAGCGCAGATGAGATGAGGTTAGTGTCAAAAAATAAAATAAGACACCAGGAATGTGTCTTATTTTTCAATTTTTAATATTTGTTGATTTTTTAAGTTTGATTATTAAAATTTATCTTTCACGTTTTTCAATTGGTTGGAAATTTCAAACGAGGAACTTGGGTAATCTATGTAGGCTTAGTTAAAAGCTATATGTTAGTAATTATTTTGATTGCTTGTATACTTGATTCATTTAGCTTATGCGTGCCAGAATTAAACTTATCATTTGCATAATCAAGAATGAATAATATTGAATTTGGGCTTAATTAATTCTTGGTACATACTATTCACCCTCTCTCTAGTGTCATTTTCTCTCACATGTACTAAAAGCGCAGATGAGATGAGGTTAGTGTCAAAAAATAAAATAAGACACCAGGAATGTGCCTGATGGGCGGCCGCATGCTTAAAAAAGTCAATGAAATTATTACAGAACCTAGAGTACTTGAACTCTAGAGAAGTATGAAGTATTTTGCACACATTAAAGAGGAGAGAATTATATATGATCCTAGAATAACAAATTCTTGCAAATATAAATCCAAGTGTTATGGTCATCAAGTGAAAGCAATGCAATAAATCAACCAACACATAAGAGCAATGAAATAAGCAAGAAAGTGGAAATAATGAATAAGATTACTCATTTTAGGGCACACAAAGTTTGACCAAATATGTGGATGGACATTGAACTCTAATAATCGGGTCATTGAATTCTAAATTTTGAAACCCAAAATCCGATCAAATTATGATTTGATTTGGTCGAGTTGTACCCGACCCGATCCAACCCAAATAGTTCGTGTCGAGTTCTCGGGTTCATTGGGTCAACCCAATAATGAATAAGATTACTCATTTTAGGGCACACAAAGTTTGACAAAATATGTGGATGGACATTGAACTCTAATAATCGGGTCATCGAATTCTAAATTTTGAAACCCAAAATCCGATCAAATTATGATTTGATTTGGTCGAGTTGTACCCGACCCGATCCAACCCAAATAGTTCGTGTCGAGTTCTCGGGTTCATTGGGTCAACCCAACCCAATGAACAGAACTATCCTAAGTAGTCATATGATATCAATATAATCCTATTTGGGCACTTTGGACCAAAGTGTCTAACTTCTTATATGATATAAACTAAGGGTCCATTTATTTCACATTATTTTGAGGTACATGATTAGACAATTACTGTTGTCTAGTATTCATTTGCAAAAATAAATACTATGAACAAGATAAAACCATGCACTAGGACGGTACAACATGGTCCTTTTTCACTAGTACAATAATATAAGTATATACATTACCACAATGTCTTTCCTTGATCTATTTCAAAATATAAATGGCTCCTTGTTTCAACTTCACACCTCAGATCTCATGTCTTAGTTGTGACTACAAAATAAGCAATAAATGTAAAAAATCACTAAATTTATTGTCAAGTGTTGCGCAAAACGAACATGAGATAATTTGTTGTAGAGTCTATATAACCTTATACTATACAAACCACTCTTGTAATGTATAGTTTGGAATATGGTTCAACGTAATATTTAAATTCACAGGCATTTTAGAGTATATACATAAATGTTACCATTTTGGCAATTTGATTTATCAATTATGGAAAACTAGAATATCTATAAGAATAAATTGCACTTTTTTCTTCTGCCTAGAATGATGTGAAGAAGAAGATGCTTGTACTTTGTCGAATGGTGTAAAAAAGAATTTTTTGATGTGATATTGAATTCCTTGTAAGAGGCTCCTTTTATAGGTGAATCGAGCCAATTAAAAAAGAATTAATTAATTGCATTTGTTTTCGTTGATTTTAAACATTTAGCAACTGCATCATTTGATTCCTAACTTTGATTAAAAAACTTCAATTTTGATCAAGTGAAATCGGTCAAGTAATTGAAGGCTCCCATTTAATGCAGTTGTAGTTGGCAGTTGCTAGCAGATGGAGCATGGGCGGGCTTAGCCCCCTAGCCCAAACGATCTTTCTCCTTTGATTTATCCTAAACGGGCATTCTAGGTTGATACAATCCAAACGGGTCAAAACTGATCTTCTCCTCCTCCCCACCCCCCCCCCTTTTTGGATTCAACCCAATGACTTGGTCCATTTATGATTTGGATCAAATTGAGTCAACCTTCACGTGCGCACACACACACATTATGCCATTAAGGTAATCCATAGTTTGATAATCTTTGCTCATGCATCTTTCAAGATCACAAACCAATTTAATGAATTTTCACAAGTTTATGTTAACATTGATCTTTTCAAAAAAATAAAGCTACTATAGTTAAGTTGTTCTTCATTTGGCGGTCATGATTCTCAACTTCATTTCTGCCTTCCTTATAATTTATTGGATTTTTTCTGTTTGTTTTTCTCTTCATTTATTGCATTGGTCAGAACCAACTTCTGCTATGGTAATGAAGGATATAATACATCCAATTACTTCTCATTTTTGATTGTCAAATCTCTTTGTTGATCAGTTATAGTTTAATTCATACAGGGGTTAGAACGAGTCCATGAGTCAGGTCTGGGCGAGTTTGGCGAAACCCATTTCTCTTGTTCCGAAACCAAAAGAACCCCCAGATCCACCGGATTGGAGAGATCTGAATCAAATTCATGGAGCAGGAACAACTTCTTCTTCTGTTTTGCCGATGAGAAGACAATTTGATGAGGGCGGAAAGAAAGTATGCAGAGGAGGAAACGAGATGATGATGAACACGAGATCGACGCCAACTTCCTGGGCGGGTCTGTTCAAAATGGCGAGAGATGAAGAGACCTGGAGGAACTCCAAGGAACTTACTGAGAAGATAGATCGGATTTAGAAGAATGCAAAAGGAAGGATTGCAATCGAAGAAATGGATCTAGAAATGGTGAGAAATAATTGTAAGTTCTGTTTGTATGAGAAATTTTTTGGTAGATCACCTGCTTTAGAAGTGGTTAAAAATTTGATTCCAAAAGTATGAAAGTTGAAATCTGAATGCCAAGTTGTTGATTTAGCTGCTGGGTTTTTTATGTTCAAATTTTTAAATGAAGATGATTAATGGAATACCTTTTCGGGAGGACCATGGTTTATTAGGGGACATCCTTTGTCTCTGATATCATGGAAAAATAATTTTCAGCCTTTGAAAGAGAAGATTAATGTGATGCCAGTTTGGGTTCAATTGCTTGAGATTCCTTATGAGTTTATGCACTCTTCTATACTGCCACAAATTGCAGCTGTAATAGGAGAACCTCTAAAAATTGATGAATACACATTGAAGGGTATAAGGGGCAAATTTGCAAGGGTGTGCATATTATTAGATGTTAGAAAACCAATTCAGCAAGACATTTGGATAGATACCAAATATGGTAGTTTCTTTCAAACTGTGGCGTATGAAAATATATCTGTATTATGCTTTCATTGTGGTAGGATTGGTCATAGAGAAGCAAATTGTAAACTGAAAAATGGGGATGATAACTTGAAGATGAAAGATGCAGACTATGCAGTAGAAGAAAAGGAGGAAAAAGATGTTCTAGGACCATGGGTCCAGGTTCAGAAAAAAAAATTTGTTAAAAAAGAGGTAGTTAAAGTTAACAAGCAAATGGAAAACCCTTTTGTGGTGTTGGACAATCCTACTTTTGAGAAAAATATGGAAAATAGAAGGGAGTCTGAAGCTAGGAGGGATGAAGGAAAAAACAAAGAAAAGGGGGAAGAGAAGTTGTATAATGTACAAATGGTCAATAATTCGAAAGGAAGGGAGGAAAAAACATCTACGACATCAGACATTACTGTTGTAAAGTCAGTTCAGGGTTTGGATATGGAGGAGAGAATGGAAATTGAGATATTGACCAAGCATATGGACCTGGAAAATATAACCTTTGTAGCTACGAAGGATAAAATAACTGAAAAGGGGAAATCATGAAAAGAAAATGAAGTGAAAAAAAAGGATACTACACTAGAGGAAATTTTTGAGAAGTTAAACAAATCTTTTGCTAGAATTCTTAGCAATGAGAATGCAAGAGAAGATTTTCTAGAGGAAGGCATTGATCCAGAGAGGTCAAGAGTGCTAGAAGGAAAAATTCTCAAAGGCAAAAGAGGTTCTTTAAGTACTCAAAAGCTAGTAAATGTACCTATTGGATACAAAAATATAAAATTGAAGAAGAGGAAGTATTCTAAAGAAACTTGTGCAGAGAATACAAAAGGTGACCCAAATAGGGATACATGTGAAAGTTTTATCATTCCAAATACTCATTGAAGTTTGAAGAAGAAGAAGACTGAAGATTACCTTTGGTCAGTTGTGTACCAAAAGAGAGTTGATATAATTCTGCTACAGGAAACACACTTAGAAGATGAGGAAGCAAAAAAGTTCATGGATTACAGAAAGAGAATATGGGAAGGCTGCAGTGTAGGAAGCAAAGGAAGGTCTGGGGATTTGATACTGATGTGGAATAAGAATGTTGTAAATGACAATATTGTTCATAAAGATGACCAAGTTATAAATGGAGTCTTTGAATGGAGAAATGGAAAACACTTCTTGCTATCATGTATATATGCTAGTACAGACATGAGAAAAAGGAAAAATCCTTGGAACCTGCTAGGGGAACTAGACATAGAAGATACACACCTTGGTTACTGATAGGAGACTTGAATTGCATTGTGGCGGCAAAAGAGAAAAGAGGTGGTAGATATTTCTCAATGAACCAAGCTGTTATTGATCTGAAAAATTTTATTTCAAAGAAAAGGCTTATGGATGCAGGATACTCTGGACCTAGTTTTACTTGGTCTAACATGAGGAAGGGTGACAGAAACATTTCAGCAAGGCTTGATAAGGCTATGTATAATATGTAATGGATTAGTTGGAATGTTGATTTTAGTGTTGAACATCTGAGATGGGGAGAGTCTGATCATAGGCCTTTGTAAATAACAAGTAAAGATGAAATCACAAGGAGGAAAAAACTGAACAAAAGGGATTTCATGTTCGAATATTTCTGGCTAGAATATCCTGAATTGAAAGAGATTGTGTATAACTACTGGAACAGTATGGAAGGAAATGGAAAATCAATTATGGAAAATTTAGAAGGACTGAAAAAAGTGTTGAAAAAATGGAATTGGGAAGGTATTGGCAATCTGGAAAGGAGACTAGAAGAAACTAATAAGCAAATAACGTTTCTTGAAATAAAAGAGGAAAATGAAGCTTTATCACAAGAAGATTTGTGGATGCTAAGAAGTTTATCCAATAAATCCAATGGTCTTTCAAAGCAAATAAAGTTGAAGTCGTGGTCAAAATCAAGACAAAAATGGATTGAAGGGGGAGATAGAAATACAAAATATTTTCATTGCTCAGTCAAAATGAGGAGGAGGAAAAATCATATTGAGAGTCTAAATGTGGAAAATGTTCTCATCAAGGACAATAAAGAAATGGTGGAAAGTTTTGCAATGTGGTATGAAGACCTATGGAAACAGGAAGATGATCACACATGTTGGGTGAATGCTCACAATTATAAGTGGAGTAAATTGGATGAGAAGATAACTGATGAGTTAACTAAAGATTTCAGTATGGAAGAGATATGGAAGGCCATGAATAGTATGGGAAGGGGGAAAAGCTCGGGAAAAGATGGTTTCATATTTGAGTTCTATTTGCAAAATTGGGATACTATGAAGAACAAAATAAAAGGTGAAATGGATTTATTTCACAAAGATGCTTTATTGCCAATGGGATGGAATGAAACAGTGTTGGTCTTAATTCCGAAGATTGAAAAGCCTTTGAAAATCCAAGACTTTCGACCAATAGCACTCTACAATGTATTGTATAAGGTTCTTGCCAAGGTAATTGCATATAGAATGAGGCCTCATCTAAGCAAGATAGTACGTCCAGAATAATCTGTCTTCATACCAAGAAGGCAGATACAAGACAATATTTTGATTGTTTCAGAAATTATTGATTCTTTCCACAAATCCAAGATAAAAAAATCATATTTTCTTATGAAATTGGACTTGTAAAAAGCCTATGACAGGGTTTGTTGGCAATCTGTATACTTAGCCATGTAAAATATGGGGTTTCCTGAAAAATTCATCAAATGGATAAAGGGATGCATGGAAGGTATAAAATATTTATGTAAGATAAATGGAGAAACATCAAGGGAGTTTTTGGGATTTAAAGGAATAAGACAAGATGATCCTTTGTCACCTTACTTATTTATTCTAATGGAAGAAACTCTTTCAGTTATAATGAGAAGTTTTGTTGAAGAAGGAAGGATAAAGCCTTTTAAATTGAAGGACTTTAAGCTCAGTCATTTGTGCTTTGTTGATGACCTTATTTTTTCCATAAAAGGGTCTATGAAATCTTGTAAAGGACCGAAGGAGGCTTCGAGAATATATTGTGAATTGACTGGACAAAAGATCAACAATAAAAAATCAGCAGTTTATTTCCCAAAGAAGCTGAATACAAGAAAAAAACACAAAATCTGTGATCTTTTTGGCATTAACGAAGGCAAATTTCCAATGAAATATCTAGGAACATATCTCAGTCCTACAAGATTGGAAAAGGAATACCAGAACAGATTGTATGAAAAGGTGATTGCTAGAATGGAACTTTGGTCAAAAAAATTCATTTCACAAGCAGGAAGAGCTATTTTATTAAATTCAGTACGTAGTTTCCTCTATGCTTGTATTCAGTTTAATGTTTGCAAATGTGGATGAAAAAGTAATAAAGAAGATTGATAATGCTGCCAGAGATTATTTCTAGGGAGGAAATAACAAGAAAAGTGCAAAATTACTTAGCTGGAATAAAGTTACAGCTAGCAGATCAGTAGGAGGGTTGGGAATAAGAGATTTGAATGTGATGAAAAGAATTATGCTTGTGAAGAGAGTTATCCCAATCTTAAATGAAGAGAATAACAACTAGTGTAATTTTTTCAATGTCAAATATTATAACTTAAACCCTTGGAATTATAAAAGGATGAAGTGGAAATTGACTCAATACAATGCAATTCTGAAATGTATGGGTCAGATAAGAGATGGGTTGCAGAAAAAGATAAATGATGGGAAGAATACAAATATATGGATGGAGCCATGGGTAGAAAACATGCCTTTCAACAAATGGCCCACTTTTATAAATGTCCTTTAGTTGGAGAAATACGGAAGGGTAGCTGATTTGTTGATTGCAGAAAGATGAAATGAAAGCATCTTAGATAGGTGCTTTGGCAAAGAACTGAAAGAAAGAATTGAAAGTATGCATGTAAATATAAATGGAGGGATGGATGAATGGGTATGAAAAATATATAATGTGGATGGAAAGATTAAAGTCAAGGATGCTTATTGCTCTCTGAAAACAAAAGAAATTGAAATTTTGAACTGTGAGTTCAATTGGAGGAAGATGTGGACAATAAAAACCTCTAAGAAAGTAAAAGTCTTTATCTGGAAGCTAGTATGGAAAAGACTTCCAACTTCTAAATGGTTCACAATGTTTACTGGAATTGAAACTGACAAATGCTACATATGCGAGGAGGATGAAGATGAAGCTGAAAACATTTTTTTCAAATGTAAATTTGTACAGGAATATTGGAAGCTGGTTGAAGAGAAACTAAACTTGAAATTTAGGTTTCAAAATAGATGGAACAATGGTGACGGGACAAAAGAAGCTGGTATTTTTGAATGGAATTATGCTGAATGTCTAAAAGTTTTTTTGGCAACTTCTTTTTGCTACATTTGGAAGAATAGAAACAAAAAGAAATTTGAAGGAAAGAGATGGTCAATTCACATGATCTTTAATAAAGCTTACAATGATACAATGTCTTATATGGCCAATGGGGAGAGAAAGGTTTTGTCAAAAAAAGAAGAAGAGGAATATGATGAATTGAGAGAGAATGACATTGTGAATTGGGAAGCTTTTCTTTGTACAGATGCATCCTGGAAAGAGGATGAAAATGCTGGTTGCGGCTTTATACTAATCAAAGAGGGAAGATGTATAGCTGAAGGAGGAAAGAAGCTGTCGTCAATTAATCCTTTACAAACTGAACTAATTGCTATATGGTTTGAGCTTGATAACGTTAGAAGGAGAGGATTAAAAAGAATTGAGGTGGTCTCAGATTGCAAAAGAGCAGTGAGAATATTGAGAGAAGAAGAAAAGTGTCCATGGGATATGACTGGGTTAGTTGAGAGGATTAAGAGATTGTTGAATGATTTTGAAGAACATGAATTGTTCTATGTCAGAAGAGATAGAAATGTGGAAGCTAATAACATTGCTAGGAAGACTATGATTGAAGAGTTATCTTTTGTTAAAGAATACATGAATATAATGAAATATAGTTCTATGTCTTTGTTTGATTTTTGTAAGGGTGCAAAACTCTGGAAGGAAATCTATTTTCCTGGTAGCAAGGAAGTAAATAATTTGTATAAGGGGGTCCAACCTCAGTTTGATGATGTAAAATTTGTGATTAATTCTAATAAAGATTTGGTGATCTGGGGAACATACCCTTGTTTATCTTAGAGGCAAGAGTAGCACGGTCGATGACCCTCTGCTCTCTCTACCCTCTAGTTTGAACAGGGGGTGACCTTTTACCTGGATACTTTTCATATAAAAAAATCTCTTTGTTGATCTGATGTCAATAAGTTCAGATGACTGCTTCAGTAGCCAAAAACTGAAAATGATATTGAATAATATTAAGATTTTATGAAGAGAAGAGTAACTTGTTAATTTGGTATATGCTTTATAGATTAAATTTGTTTTGAGCTTCATTTTGATTTTTTATAGAAGACATTTTTACTTTATGGATGCTATAATGCAACTCTTGGATATTTGGTAAATATTATATATACTATCATTGCAATCCACTACAAAAGGCCTCAGTTAGAGATCATCAGCCGCTGCTCTCTTCGTTCCGGCCAAGAGGAAGTAGGTGAAAGTAGATAAAGTGGAAGAATCAAGAGGAACGAAGCGGGGTAGCGCGCAAACTCCTCATCATAGTCATCATCAAAGCAAGAGGACAAGGGCGCCGCAGGATAATAGCAGAAGAGAAGCCATAGCAGCGGAGGAGATATGGGTGTTGATTACTACAAGGTCCTCGGTGTCGACAAGAACTCCAAGAACGACAACCTCAAGTGATGAAGGAAGGTTCATTGAGAGGCAATCCAATTGTAATTAGCTGAGTATTATTTTCTTACATAGTTTCATTAACTCTGTTACCTCATCAGTGTATCTAGACTTAGCTTTATTTTGAATTCATTTGAGATTGAATAAGATTAGAACACGTGGACTGATTCACGACTGCTGTTATTTCTCTTTGTTTTGCGGGTGGTGTTTAAAAGGTGCCCGCTCATTAGTTTGATGGTAATTTTTAATCCAGAACATTATAATTTCCTCTGTATCGTTGAGTTGTGCAATGAAATAGAAGTCTCAGATTCAGCTCCTGAGTTCTTCGATTTGTGAATCCTTAATTGGATTGTGTTGTTGTTTGATTTTTTTTACATCAATTGGTATCAAAGCCAAGGATGTTACCTTGCTCGATCGCCAACCCTGATGAAGACCAGAGTCAACCTTCCACGGCGGCAATCACGCTGGAGATCCTCAGACTAGAGATGCAAGAGATGAGTCGTAGGATGGACGAGCTGACAATGGAAGTGCGGTAAGCGCTGGGTCGATCTGCACTGAATGCGGAAGCCCACTTCGCGCCTGCGCGTGCTAGGGCTCGTGATCTGAATCGCCCCCCTTTCTCTGGGGCGGTGGCATCTTGCTCCAATGCCAATCGACGACCTGAATGCTTTGATCCCGATGATCACCTATCTTTGCAGTTGCATCCTCAGCTGGGCGTTCCCGATGCAGACTCCGACGACGAGTTTGAAGTTACTTTGACTGGTCATCAACCTCGTCGATTCCTGCAATCTCAACACCTACTGATCCCAAATCAATTCACCCCACAAGGAAGGTATTCCTTGAACTCAGATGCCTCTAAATATAAAATGAAGATGGACATCCCTTGTTTTGATGGCCAGCTGCATATAGAGAACTTCCTTGACTGGTTACATAGCGTCGAGACGTTTCTCGACTACATGAGTATCCCCGAGCATCAACAGGTCAAAGTTGTGACCTACAAGCTGAGAGGAGGAGCCTCCACTTGGTGGGAACAATATTAACAAAATCGTTTACGAGAAGGAAAGGATAAAATCCGCACCTGGACCAGAATGAAACAGTTAATGAAGCTTAGGTTTCTTCCTGCTAACTTCGAGCAGATTCTTTACCAACAGTTCCACCATTGCAGCCAAAGGGGAAGGACCGTCACTGAGCACACTGAAGAATTCTACAGGCTCAACTCCAGGAACAATTTGCTTGAGTCGGAGGCACAACAGGTTGCCAGATATATTAGTGGTTTGAACTTACCAATTCAAGAGAAGCTAGAGCTCAATAATGTTTGAACCTTGAATGAAGCAGTCAATTTAGCCTTCAAGGTGGAGAATCAAATTTCTAGAATGACCAATAGAGTGAGCCAAAAATGGAGGTCAGTACGTGGTACATCCAGTGCTACGAACAAATCAATAATGCCTTTAATAGTTAAAACTGATACTGATCATCTGACCATTGAAAAATTTCCTGCTTCAAATATCAGGCCACAAAATCCATATCAAAGGCCGTATCCACTGAAATGCTTCAAATGCAATGTTGTGGGACATAAGTCCAGTGACTGTCCTAGAAGGAGGATACTTCAGCTGGTTTAACCTTTGGAGGATGAAAATGAACACACCATAGATTATGGAGAACACATTGATGAGGAAGAAACACAATTAGTAGGAGAAGAAGGAGAGCCCTTGTTATGCATTTTAGAGAAGCTGTTAATCACTGAAAGGCAGGAACTGACAACACAAAGGCATGAAATTTTTAAGACCAAATGTACAGTCATGGGCAAGGTGTGTGATCTGATCATTGACGGGGGCAGTAGTGAGAATGTAGTTTCCAAGACTATGATCAATGCTCTCAAGATAGGATGGGTCAAAAGAGGGGTGGATATCACAGTTAAAAATCAAAGAAAAGTACCTATCTCTATTGGGTCAGTATACCATGACAATATTGTTTGTGACATTCTTGATATGGATGCTTATCACATATTGCTAGGGAGACCATGGTTGTATGATAGAGAAGTTTTTCATGATGGCAAGAAGAACACTTATTCCTTCATTTGGAATGCAAAGAAACTTACACTACTACCATTGATGCCAAAACAAGCTACAAAGTCAGACTTCACTAAAGCCCCAGCTGATAAAAGTAGTTCCAATGCTAAGACTGTTCCACCATAGATTAGTCAATCCTCTGGGGCCTTTCCACAGGGCAGAGACATCATCATGGCTTTGGTCCTTAAGAATCTAGAACCAATTGACCAGGCACCAATACCTGACATTGCTCATCCAATACTGAAAGAATATTCTGACTTGCATCCAGCAGAATTACCTTCAGAATTACCTCATATAAGGAATATACAACATTGTATTGACTTTCATCCAGCTGCTACTCTACCAAACCTTCCCCATTATAGGATGAGCCCAAGAGAGCATGATATACTACAAAACATTGTTGAAGAACTACTTGAGAAGAAACTGATATGACAGAGCACTAGTCCATGTGCAGTACCAGCTCTCTTGGTACCAAAGAAAGACAATTCTCGGAGGATGTGCATTGATAGCTGAGCCATCAATAAAATAACAGTGAAGTACAGATTCCCTATACCAAGGTTGGAGGATATGCTGGACAAGCTCGAAGGGTCAAAAATATTTTCAAAATTGGATCTCAAGAGTGGTTACCACCAAATTAGAATCCGACCAGGAGCTGAGTGGAAAACTGCCTTTAAGACTAAAGAAGGGCTTTATGAGTGGCTAGTTATGCCATTCGGGCTATGTAATGCCCCTAGCACATTCATGAGGCTGATGAACCAAATCAGGAAGCCGTTTATTGGACAATTCCTGGTAGTCTATTTTGATGACATCCTAATCTATAGTAAAGAGGAGCAAGAGCATGAGAAACAACTGAGAGCAGTGCTACAAGTGTTGAGAGAGAACAAATTATTCTTGAGTCTTCATAAATGTGAATTCTTTACAACTAAACTCCTCTTTCTTGGGTTTGTCATTAGTCAAAGGGGTATACACACTGACCGAAAGAAAGTCCAGACCATCAGAGATTGGCCAACACCTACTACAATCACTGAATTGAGGAGCTTTCTTGGGTTAGCAACCTTTTACAGAAGGTTCATCAAGGATTTCAGTGAGCTAGCTGGGCCATTGACAGACAGTTTAAAAGGAGGACAATTCACATGGGGACTAGTGCAAGATGCAAGCTTTAACAAATTGAAAGATAAACTCACAGAAGCTCTTGTACTGGCTCTACCCAATTTTGATAAAACATTCGAAGTGGAGACTGATGCTTCAAAGATTGGAATTGGAGTAGTCCTGATGCAAGGAGGCAGACCAATTGCTTTCTTTAGTGAAAAGCTTAGTGAATCACGGTAGAAATGGTCCACCTATGAACTGGAATTATATGCTATCATTCGAGCTTTTGATCACTAGACTCATTATCTAGTGCAAAAAGATTTTATACTACACAGTGATCACCAACCCCTCAAGTACCTTACTTCTCAAAAGAAGCTGAATGCCATGCATGCGAGGTGGCTGGAGTTCCTCCAAAAGTTTTAGTATACCTTTCAATTTAGGAATGGCAGAAACAATAAGGTAGCTGATGCTCTCAGCCGAAAGAACTCTCTTCTTACTGCCATTCAAGTGAAAATATTAGACTTTGAGCATTTTAAGGACCTCTATGCTACTGATACTGATTTCCAACATATATGGCAAAAATGCAGTGATCTAGAACAGATGGAAAATTTCCATATTTCAGAAGGTTACTTGTTCAAAGGCAATAGGTTGTGCATACCTGATACTTCTCTACGAAGCCACCTAATTAAAGAGCTGCATGCAGGGGGTTTAGCAGCGCATTTAGGAAGAGAAAAAACTCTGAAACTAGTGACTGAAAGATACTATTGGCCTAAGATAGCCAAAGAAACTACTGCTGCAGTTGAAAAATGCATGGTTTGCCAAAGGGCTAAAGGTCACAACCAAAACACTGGACAATATACACCCTTACCTGTTCCTAACACAATTTGGGAAGACCTTTCGATGGATTTTATATTAGGTTTACCACTGACAGTGAGAAAGATGGATTCCATATTTGTAGTTGTGGACAGATTCTCGAAAATGGCACATTTCTTGCCTTGTAAAAAAACTGCGGATGCCAGCAACATAGCCCATCTTTTCTTCAGGGAAGTGGTTAGACTCCATGGGGTACCGAAAGCAATTGTATCTGACAGAGATGTTAAGTTTGTTAGCCACTTTTGGAGGGTGTTGTGATAGAAATTTGGCACCCAGCTGAAGCTCAGTAGTGCCTATCACCCCCAAACTGATGGGCAAATTGAAGTTGTGAACAGGACCTTGGGAGGAATCTTAAGAAGCTTGGCTATAGATAAGCCAAAACTATGGGACACTGTACTGTTGCGGGTTGAATTCGCCTAAAATAACATGATAAATAGGTCAACTGGGCAGTCACCATTTGCTATAGTTTATACAAAAATTCCTAATCATACTGTAGACCTACTATCAGTCACCACTGGAGTAAGTAGACAAGCTACAAGCTTCGCTAACAATTTCATTAAACAACATCAGAAAGTGAGGCAAGCCATTGAAGCTGCCAACAACAAGTACAAGCTTGCAGCTGACAGACACAGGAAGCTCAAAACTTATCAAGAAGGAGACTTAGTCATGGTATATCTTCGGAAAGAAAGATTTTCACCTGGAACCTATAATAAGCTACAACCCCGAAAGATTGGGCCTTTCTTAGTGACTAAAGTGCTTGGTGAAAACGTCTATCTGATTGAACTACCAGATGATATGAAAATATCACCTATATTCAATGTTTCAGATTTATTTCCTTACATTCCTCCTGATGGGGCGCCAGTGTAGTGCTCTGAACTCGTGGACGAGTTCTCCGATAGCAGGGGAGAGCTGATGAAGGAATGTTCATCGAGAGGCAATCCAATTGTAATTAGCTGAGTATTATTTTCTTACATAGTTTCATTAACTCCATTACCTCATCAGTGTATCTAGGCTTAGCTTTATTTTGAATTCATTCGAGATTGAACAAGATTAGAACATGTGGACTAATCCACGGCTGCTGTTATTTCTCTTTGTTTCTCGGGTGGTGTTTAAAAGGCATCCGCTCATTAGTTTGAAGGTAATTTTTAATCCAGAACTTTGTAATTTCCTCTGTATCGTTGAGTTGTGGAATGAAATAGAAGTCTTAGATTCAGCTCCTGAATTCTTCGATTTGTGAATCCTTAATTGGATTGTGTTGCTATTTGATTTTTTAATATCATCAAGAAGGCCTACCGCAAGCTCGCCCTGAAGTGGCACCCTGACAAGAACCCCAAGAACAAGAAGGAAGCCGAGACCAAATTCAAGCAGATCTCCGAAGCCTACGAGGTACCCTATCTCCCTCCCTCCGTCCTCGATGTCCCACCCTCAAACATCCAATCTTGCTGATTTGTCAATCTCTTCTTATTTTTGGTAGGTCTTGAGCGATCTGCAGAAGCGCGCCGTCTATGACCTGTACGGCGA
This sequence comes from Canna indica, assembly GCA_034359265.1. NCBI lineage: Eukaryota > Viridiplantae > Streptophyta > Magnoliopsida > Zingiberales > Cannaceae > Canna > Canna indica. The sequence goes on from CP136892.1 coordinate 24,572,191, forward strand.
GGAGGGCCTCAAGGTGCTGGTGCCACCGCCGGGCGCCGGATGGTTCGGAGGCAACGACGGGTCGGCTTCTCCTTCAACTTCACCTTCAACTTCACCTTCACCTTCTTCTTCACCTTCTTCACATACTCCTTCACCTTCACCTTCACCTTCTCCTTCTCCTTCTTCACCTTCTCTTTCTCCTCTTACGTACCTTCCAATGTTAGAGTTGTTCGTTGGGCGAAAAGGAGAGGCATATTGTCAAAATTGAGCTTCCCAAGCCAAGGTGTACTTTGGGCTAGCTCAACACAAAGCGTTAGGGGTGACTTGTAGGGGTGATCAAGGATCATCTCGATTAGCTCAAACCAAATTGCTCAAAAACAATTTATTTTAGATGTTTCATGGCTCATATTATGAATTTTTCTATCCAATCTTACAAGTCTAAAAATAGCTATAGAATAGTACCATGCAATTAAATGATGAGTTTCAAGTGATTTTTTTGTTAAATTGTAGTGATTCCAAGTTTTTTTTTCTGAAGTGTTGATTCATGGAGTTTCTCAATCAGCCCATTGATATCATTTTCACACTTACCATCTATGTCAAATTTGATATCATTGTAAATGGAATATTATATCTCTCAATATGTTTGGTCTGTGCTATTAATTTCTAGATTAGATAACGAATTGTATACTGGAGGTTCGTTGTGCGATGCCTAAGCAAATTCGTTGAGATATAGAATTTCAATTATCAATTTTATTTATTTTTTGGTGTTTCCTCTTTTATTGTGTTTCTCTACTCATTTTCCTAATACTCGAATCTCACCAAAATCGTAAAGACTTCGATTGTTCTTGCTCTTGACCTCGAGAAAGCACACGTGTTTAAATAATGCCAACTCCAAGTAAATCATATTCTTACTTAAACCAAACCCTAGAAAATACTATTGAAAGCGCCTTTGAGAGATTTGAAGAGTCTCCTTACCAAGAAAACATGATAATAATAATAATAAGTGTCATTCCTCTTTTCAAGGGCCCAATTCCAATACTAGGATTCATGACAAATCCTTAATGCATTTAGGGCTTGTGCTACAAATCCTTAATGTATTTAGGACTAGTTTGGTATCTCGTATAAATCTCATTTTAGTTTCGGTGAAAGTCTCTAATTAATTAGAGACTTTTATCGAAAATTAAAATATATACAAAATTTAAAAATAATTTAATTTTTTAAATATTTTTTAATGATAAAAAAGATGTTAGAGTCTATTTTTTTCAAACTCTTTAATGCATTAGAGACTTTTGTACAAAATTTATAAAATTAAATTTAAATTAAAAATTGTGAAATGTTTTAATGAAAAATATTTTTTTAACCACAACACCTCTTTTGTATTATAAAAAATTTATTTTATCAATTAAAATACTAATGAGTTAAAATTTATTTCATTAATTAAAATACTAAGTATAGATGGATGACATATCTAAGCATCCGAAATTCAGAATAATTTACAAAACTACTTAAGTATATCTGAGGTGATTGAGATGGTGATTGGAGATTTATGTGTGTCCTTTTTTGGTTTTGTGACGAATTTAACTTTGATATTTATGTTTATGGTTAGAATTTAGCTTTGATGTTTATATTTGAAGTATTTTATGTGTGGACTTGCTATTGGTGTATGTGATATTTAACTTTGATATTTGTGGTTAGGGCTGTTCATGGGTCAAATCTGACCCACTTGTGTGAGCTAGGTTAGGAGATTTCTTTAGGATTTGAGGTGAGAGAGTTCACTCGATGTAAAGGCGGAGATTTCCGAGTGTGGAAATGCCTTCGGTGAGAGTGTAGAGACTTTCTGGTGAAAAATCCTCAATTGTAAGAAATCCTTAGTGGATTTATGTGTGAAATTCTAAGCACGATACTTAGGTAGTGGAGTAGGCGGTGTTGCCGAACGACTATAAATCTTGATGTGTTAGAATTGATTTATTTAGTGTTGATTTCTTGATTATTTTCTCACTAAAGCATATACTTGTAATTGAAATCAACAACTTATTTAAAGAATCGAACTTACCTAAAAATTAGTGGTACACACTATTCACCACTAATTGAAATCAACAACTTATTTAAAGAATCGAACTTATTTAAAGAATCGAACTTATCTAGTGTGAACATTCAACTTATAGTCTTCGGCGGAGAGCCGAACATTGTCACCAGCCACATGTATCCTCGGATGCTGACACGTTCTCCTAAGAACCTGACGAGGTCCCCATTGTCGGGGTGAAGTGAGGTTTCGTTCAACTGCATCTTTTTTAATGTCGAGTAGAATAGGATGTCAGTTGATCTCCCCTGTGTGAATGAAATATCCACACTAGAGAGGGGTGAATAGTATATTTGCTCTAATTCTGTGTCTACTTGCAATTTTAATATCTTCTTAAATGATTAACTAATTAAGTTAGATGACAAATACTGAAAGCAATCAAGAATCTACACAAATGAGCAATACTTGATCTACCTTTACACCGTCTTCATCTTTATCAAGCTTGATGGATGTGCTCATTGGTGTTGAAGCAATCTTGGCATCCCAAATATCTTAATGAGCTCCTTTGTGTACTTGGCTTGATTGATGAAGATTCATTTGTTGGTTTGCTTGATTTGAAGTCCAAGCATGAAGGAGAGTTCTCCTATCATACTCATCTCAAACTTCTCTTGCATGCATTTGGCAAACCACTCACAAAGCAATTCATTAGTAGCACCAAAAATGATATCATCACATAGATTTGCACAAGTAAAATATCATTTTTATCATTTTTAATAAAAATAGATACATCGATTTTTCCAACACTAAAACCTTATTCAATCAAAAAATTAGAAAGCCTTTCATACCAAGCTCTAGGGGCTTATTTTAAATCATATAAAGCCTTTTTAAGTTTGAAGATATGATTTGGAAATTTAAAACTTTCAAAACCAGGTGTTGTTCAATATAGACTTCTTCGGTTATAGAACCATTTAAAAACACACTTCTGACATCCATTTGAAAAAGTTTAAAATATTTGAAACTTGCATAAGCTAAAAGCATGCGAATTGCTTCTAATCTAGCCATAGGAGCATAAGTTTCATTATAATATATTCATTCTTCTTGATTATACTCTTGGGCCACTAACCTAGCTTTGTTTCTAATGACTAGACTATCTTCATCTACTTTGTTTCTATAAACCCATTTAGTCCCAATTACGGTTTATTCACTAGGTCTAGGTACAAAATCCCAAACATCATTCCTTACAAATTGATTTAGTTCCTCTTGCATGACAATAATCCAAAACTCATCTTCTATGGCTTCCTTAATGTTTTTAGACTACTTGAGAAATAAAAGCTATATATTGACAAACATTTCTAAGTTTAGAATGAGTTACAACTCCCGTTGATGACTCACCAATGACTTGATCAATTGGATGGTCTTTTATCAACCGACATCCTTCAGGGAGAGGTGGTAGAGCTTCCTCTCTTCTCCAACTTGAGGTAAGGATGAGGATGAAGGATCTTCATTATGTGTTTCCTCATTGAGTTCATCTTCAACCTCCTTGTCATGAAATGTCAACTCCTCAAGTTCATCACATACATTTACAATCTTAATATTTCTTGAAGAATCATTAGTTTCATCAAAAGTAACATGCATGGATTCTTCAACTATCATAGTTCTACGATTATACACTCTATAAGCCTTAGAACTATTAGAGTATCCTAGGAAAATACCCTCATCGAATTTTGAATCAAAATTTCCTAGATGCTCCTTAGTATTCAAGATAAAGCATTTACATCCAAAAACTCTAAAATATCTCACACTTGGGATTCTATCATTCTAAAACTCAAAAGGAATTTTCTTAATTTTAGATCTTAATAAAACACGATTAAGCATATAACAAGAAGTATTTATGGCTTCGGCCCAAAAGTACTTAGATAAATTATTTTCACAAAGAATGGTCCTAGCTATTTCTTGTAAAGTCCTATTCTTCCTCTCAACCACCCCATTTTGTTGAGTGGTTCTAGGGGAAGAAAATGTATGCTCAATGTTAGTGTTTTGTTTGTTGTTGGCTGTATTTGGCAAAAAGAAGCTTTCAGCTCTACTTATGTATTGATAGTCTCAAAGCAGTTTCAACTATGGAGAAACAATTTTCATCTACCTACTGTTTATGGTATTCTGGATAGTTCTTTTGGTGAGAATATGATGGTCGATGAACTTTTGATTTAATGATGATTCTTTTGATATTATTGATGATTTAATCATCATTATTTATGGCTGGGTTTAGTTGAGTTTTGAGAGTCTTTCTAATCTTTATTTCCAGACGTTACTATTTGCTTAAATGTTCATATGTTTATGATGCCTATTTATGTTGACTGCTTCAAACCGAAGTCTGCGAAGAGGTGAGTGATTGAAGACAACATTTATTCAGATCCTTCAGTTGTCTCATATAAATACTTAAGAAGGGATCTGTTGTCGACAACTCCATTGTGCCAATAATCTATTGTCTATTTTATAGGAATTGAGAGTGCTTATTGCAAAGTAGGCAACAACCTACTCATCATATCTTCATGCTGTGATGATTATGGGCTGCTAACTCATTACAACACAAGAATTGTGAGGAGGATAGGACTCTGTGTCTGGGACATCATAGAGAGGCAAGTTGGTATGTATTTGTAATAACAATAGATTTTGTTATTTCCAATTCACTGTAATACGGATAGCTGAACTTCGGTGTGTGAAATCCTGGAGCTAAAAGATGTACTTTCTGATAGTGGATTGGGCATATGTTCGATGAGTGCCCTGCAGATTAGGTGACATGTTTTGCCACTGAAGTGCGTAAACAAATACTTGTGTTTGCGTATGTCTTTATTTTGGTTATTAGTCTACTACTTAAGGCAGTTGTTATAATAGTTGCAACTTCCTAAGCAACTGTCTTTTATAAAAGTTTCCTAAGAGATATATACTGTCATTTGGTATCAGAGCGGTTGTGCTAACCTTTACCTGCGCAAGATCTTTGGTGTGTCTCTTATTCTTCCAGGCTCAAGATGGAAGGAGTGTCAATGAGAAATTTTGTCAATATTTCTCCACTTCTTGTTGGAACAAACTATGTTTATTGGAAGGTTCAGATGAGGACTTTTATCAATTCCATTGATGATCGTTGATGGGACTCTATAGAAGATGGCTATACTCCTCCAACTATTGATAGGACTGACAAGAAGCTAAAGAACCAGTATACTCAAGTAGAAGTTACCGCTACAAACTTCTATTGGCGGAGTTGAGTATAAGTTACCGCTACTTATACTCAAGTAGAAGTTATCGCGAACCAGTATTCTTTCAGACAAGAAGCTAAAGAACCAGTAACAAGGCCCCGAATGCCATTTTTAGTGGAGTTGATTGATCTCTCTCAATTTAAACTTATCTCTGCTTGTACTCTTGCAAAGCAAGCATGAGAGATTTTGGAAATAAATCATGAAGGATCATTGACTCTTCGTAAGTCAAAGGTTGAAATTCTCAATACCAGATTTGAGAACATGAAAATGGGGGAAGATGAAAGCATTTAAGACTTTCATTGGTGCATAAAAGATTTAATGAACAATGCTTTCAACCTTGGAGAACCATTCTCTGAAGAAAAAATGGTAAGAAAAGTTCTAAGATCCATGTCTAACAAGTTTGACATGAAGGCTGCTGCTATAGGTGAAGTTCATGATCCCCCAACCATTACCCTTGACACTTTGATGGGTAAACTTGAAACATATGAGTTGGAATTGTTTGAGAAATAATCTCATAAAGAGAAAAGGAGAAACTTTGCTTTCAATACTACTGGAGATGAGAACAAGTCTGAAGACTATTTTGAAGAAGAGATGGATACGACATATGCGCTTATGATAAAAAATTTCAGGAGATTTCTAAAGGCTAAGAACAAGAAAAATCAAAATTCTCAGTTCAAACAACAGTTTCAATCGGCTCCAAAACAAGTTCTTCCTTTGGCAAAAATAGAAAAAGTCAATCTTTTGCTGATCTCAAACAGAAGTCTAAAGGTGTTTATTGATTTGAATGTGAAGGATATAGACATATCAGATCTGAATGTCCAAATGTACAGAAAAATCTCAAGAAGTCTTTTACTGCTACCTGGAGTGATGATGATGAAGAAGATGACACAAAAGAATCTCAGCGAGGAAACTATAGAGCTTTTGCTACCTGCATAATTGACACAGTTCAAACTGCCTGTAACCCTGACATTGATGATGAACGAAAGAAGACTGAATGTGCCAATTGTCGTGAAGAAGCCTATTAAGAGATGTTTGATAAATGGGTTGAAGTGACAAAACTCAACAAGACCCTCAGAAATCAAAACAAATAAACGAAGAAACTTAAGGAGGAAGTTGAGACCTATCAAAATCAGATTTCTGAAAAATTTGATAAAGAATTCAAGTTGATTTTTGAACTTGAAAAGGTAAAGAAAGAAGCCAAAATGATGAATTCCACTGGTACTCTAAATAAAATTTTAAGTGTAAGAAAATCTCCTTCAAATTATGCTGGACTTGGATACACTAGCTCTAGGCAGTCAAAACTCCAGTCTCAACTACTCATTCAAATAAAGAACTTCCGTAAAGGCTCCTCAAGTCACCAACAGCCCACTACAAAGAAGGAAAATAGAGTACCCACATGTTACTACTGCAAGTGTAGAGGACACATAATTGCAAGTTGTTTCAAGTTTACCGACAAACTAAGGAGAAAGAAGCATGGAAATCTTCCAAAGCAAAAAATTAAACAAGTCTGGGTAAGGAAAACTAATCTTAAATGCAAAGTTACTTTTGTGTCAAAGACTATTTCTTCTATTGGATCATGGTATTTCGACAGTAGTTGTTCTCAGCACATGATAGAAGTTCAGAAAATTTGAAAAACATCCAGAAATATGAAGGTGCAACTATAACCTTTGGAGATGGAAGACATGGAAATGTTATAGGAATTGGAACACTCAATGAAGGAATCCCCAGTTTGAAAGATGTCCTGCTGGTGGATGGTCTTAAGGCCAATCTTGTGAGTATCAGTTAATTGTGTGACCAAAATTTAAATGTTCAATTCAACAAAAATAATTGCAAGGTCTATAATAAAGATGGTGATTGTATTCTTGAAGGGAGTAGATCTAGAGACAACTGCTATAAGATTGCCTATTCTTTAATCTGTCTTTTAGCTATTTCCTCTAATATAAATTTGTGGCACAGAAGGTTAGGTCATGTTAATTACATTGACCTAAAGAAACTTATTAATACTGAAGCTGTGAGAGGAATCCCTAACTTTTAGGAGAACCAAAATTAGTTTGTGGCGCTTGCCAAGAAGGAAAGTAGACAAGGCAATCCCATAAGCAGTTGCTACTGGTGACCACATCAAGGCCTCTAGAACTTCTTTATTTGGACTTGGTTGGTCCTATGCAGGTTGAAGTAGTGGAGGTAAACAATATGTTCTTGTTTGTGTAGATGATTACTCTCATTTCACTTGGACACAATTTCTAAAGGAAAAAAGTCAAATGCCTTCAACAACTTAAAATCCTTATGCTTGAGACTTCAGAATGAACAAGAACTTCATATTCTAAAGGTGATCAGAATAAGAAGTGATCATGGAAGAGTTTGAGAACATTTCTTTTTCTGAATTTTGTGATGAAAATGAAATACTACATGAATTCTTTGCTCCAAAGACTCTTCGACAAAATGGTGTTGTTGAAAGGAAGAACCGCACTATCCAAGAAATGACTCGGGTCATGCTAAATTCTAAGAAGATTTTTGAAAGATTTTGGACTGAAGCAATCAATACAGCTCGCTATATTATAAATAAAGCCTATCTCAGACCAAAAACTACAAAAACACCTTATGAGTTATGGAAGGGAAGAAAACCTAACCTTATATATTTTCATATTTTTGGCAGTAGATGCTTTGTGCTAAATGATAGGGAATATCTTCAAAAGATACAAAACAAAAGTGATGAAGCAATATTTCTTGGTTATTCAATAAACAGCAAAGCCTACAGAGTCTACAACAAACGTACTCAAACTGCTATGGAGTCACCAAATGTGAAAGTTGATGACTCACAAATCTATCAAACTCTGACTACTGATGAGAAGGGTGTTGAAACTATTGAGAAGACTTCCCAAGACTCATCAAAGTCAACAAAATAGACAGATGAAATTGCTGATTCAACAGATTCTGAGACCGACACTGATCAAGAAAATAAAAATACAACTGAAAAATCTGCAAAAGCTCTCAAGAATCATCCACTGAAGAATGTAATTGGGGATATACATGAAAGAGTCAAGACTAGGAATCAGTCCAAGAATAGTCATCTAGGCATGATCAGATATTCTTGCCACACCTCAATTGTTGAACCCAAAAGCATCATGGAAGCCTTAAAATATGAATTCTGGATCATTTCTATGCAATAAGAATTGCAGCAGTTTGTTAGAAATGATGTTTGAAATTTGGTTCCAAGACCTAAAGGTGTCATTGTGATTGGAACTAAGTGGGTCTTTAAAAATAAGACTGATGAGGCAAAAAACATCATAAGAAATAAGGCCAGACTTGTTGCTCAAGACTATAATCAGATTGAAGGTCTGGACTATGATGAAACCTTTGCACCTGTTGCAAAATTAGAGTCCATCGGGTTACTTCTTGCCTTGTCTTGCTGTATGAAGTTCAAACTATTTCAAATGGATATTAAGACTGCTTTCTTGAATGTTATTCTCAATGAAGAAGTCTATGTTGAGCAACCAAATTAAAGGGTTTGAAGATTCTACTCATTCTGACCATGTGTATAGACTGAAGAAAGCTTTATATGGTCTCAAGCAGGCACCTAGAGCTTGGTATGAAAGACTAACTCAGTTTTTACTCCAGAAAGGTTACAAAAGAGGAAGAGCTGATCAGACCTTATTCAATAAGAAGGAGTCTCAATTAGTAATTGTTCAGATTTATGTTGATGATATTATTTTTTATTCAGCTTCTAAATGTTTGCTAACCAATTTGTGGATGATAAGAAATCTGAATTTGAAATGAGCATGATTAGGGAAATGAGCTATTTTCTCAGTCTTCAAGTTAAACAATCTAAAGAAGGAATATTTATTTCTGAGAGTAAGTATGCTAAGAATCTAGTTCATAAGTTTGGACTAGACAGTTCTAAGGCATTTAGAACTCCTATATCAACTCATGAGAAACTAAGCAAGGATGATGAAGGGATGAGTGTTGATCCTAATCTCTACAGAAGAATGATTGGCAGCCTATTGTATTTAACTGGTAGCAGACCTGATTTATGTTTTAGTGTTGAATTGTGTGCCACGTATTAAGCAAATCCTAAAGAGTCTCATCTTAAGGCAGTTAAGAGAATTCTTAAGTATGTGAAAGGTACTTTAGATTTTGGTCTTTGGTATTCAGTTGATTGCAACCCTTGTCTAGTTGAATTTACAGATGTAGATTGGGCTAGTAATATTGATGACAAAAAGAGTACTTCAGGTGGTTGTTTTTATGTTGGAGCAAATCTTGTGGCTTGGTTAAGCAAGTAGCAAAATTCTATTTCTCTTTCCTCCATAGAGGCAGAATACTTGACAGCAGGTAGTTGCAACACACAGTTGATATGGATGAGGAGCATGTTAGTTGATTATGGTCTTAATCAAGAAGAGATGGTACTCTATTGTGACAACACTAGTGCAATCAATATTTCAAAAAATCTTGTTATGCATTCTCGTACTAAGCACATTGATATAAGATTTCATTAAATCAGGGAGTTAGTTGAAAGGAGAGAGTTGAAACTGGAGTACAGTGCAATAGAGAAACAAGTGGCAGATATCTTTACAAAAGCCTTAAATGGTGAAAGGTTTGAGCAGCTGAGGTCTACTCTTGGATTATGTGTCATATGAAACATTTTATTTCGAGTTGAAATAAATAAGTTTTTATTATGATGAGAATAAAAGAGTTTTCAGTTTCATTCATTCTTTTCATCACTTATTAATGAAAACAATCTCTTATGCCTTTTTACCTTAATTTTTTTTTTATCAGAGCATGGGTGCCTTCATTGAAGCCCGCACATGTGATCCTTTATGGTATCTTGTCAAAAGACTTTAAGTGGAATGAAGTCTGACCAATTGAGATCCGCTCTAGGATAGTGAATCATTTGATACCTCTTTGTATGAGAATATGAGATATTTAAAAAGTCTCTCAAATCCTTTTAGGACTGTGTGTCATGTGACAGATCTCTTCTTTATTAAAAATTTATTCACCCTCCTTATTGACTTCGGTTGGGTTTTTTTTATTATCCCTCCTATGTTTCTCTTTAATTTTCTTCGGCGAGAGGCTAATTTTAATGAGAATCTGAACTGATTGGACTTCTATCATCATCCTTGCATTGTAACTTGGTTAAATGCCTTGATAATTTAACAGTATGTTTCACTCGTCCTCTTATCTATTTAAATCAGAAGTTTTGATGATGGGCAGTAAAAATATCAAGATGAGCTTTGAGAAAGAGATGACTGCTTCATTGGTTGAAGAGATGGTGTTTTCAAGTCCTCCCGATGAAATCGAAACACTTGTTCAAGCTCCATCTCCTAATAAAAAGTCTGCTCCCTCTACCTTTAAAGGTAAAAATTCGAGAAAGAGATCTCAGGGAAAATATGTTGACCGCCATGGTAAAGGTATTATATCTGTAATATTCAAAATTCCTTTCTATGTTTCCTAGTCCTAAGGGGGAGGAACTGTCTTCGGAGGGAGAGGGTAAAGATGAAGTCATTTTTTTTAGATTTAATATTTTTCTTTGTTGATGAAATTTCATAGTTGAAACTAAATTTGGGGCAGTTAAAATTGCTAATAAAAGGCTTGAAAACGTCTTTGTTCCAACTACTGCTGATATAATTTTAGCCCTTGCATCTAAAGCCTATGATCTCTATCCAGCTTCTGGATCCACAGCAGAAAGAGCTATTCATGATGATTTATTTAAATTGTAGGTGAATTTGGCAGAGCTCCATCTGCGAGTCGTATCTGTTGAGAAAAAGATTCTTGAGTATTTCGTAGCTAGTACTGCTGACTCTGCATATTACTCAGATGGTTTGACAAGTCCAAATGGCTTTGAGTGACTGCTTTATCTCATTTGGCTTATTAGGCTAAAAAGGGGGAGATAAATAGAGTGTTTCTTTGAAGAAAATAAAAGTCTGGTCGAGTTTAGTCTAGTCGTATCAAACTTCCAAGTTGCTAGTTTATTATCTGGTTGTATGTGGGGTGACTATGCTAGTTATGACTTCGTGTGACTATGGTGGGTATGACTCTTGTGTCGGACACTAGGTTGATACAACTTGATTGTTATTGTGCTTATTTGTGATTATTGTATTCTTAAGTTGATTATGGCAAGTTGGGTTTTTGCCAAATAAGCCAAAGGAGGAGAGTGTTAGTGTTTTGTTTGTTGTTGGCTATATTTGGCAAAAAAAAAGCTTTCAGTTCTACTTATGTATTGGTAGTCTCAAAGCAGTTTCAACTATGGAAAGACAGTTTTCATCTACCTACAATTTATGATATTCTGGACAGTTCTTTTGGTGCAAATATGATGGCTAATGGACTTTTGATTTAATGATGATTCTTTTGATATTATTGATCATTTAATCATCATTATTTATGGCTGCATCCAGTTGAGCTTTGAAGAGTCTTTCTAATCTTTATTTCAAGGCGTTACTATTTGCTTAAATATTCATATGTTTATGATGCCTATTTATGTTGACTGTTTCATACCGAAGTCTGTGAAGAGGTGAGTGATTGAAGTCAGCATTTATTCAGATCCTTCAGTTTTCTCATATAAATACTCAAGAAGTGATCTATTGTCGAAAACTCCATTGTGCCAATAATCTATTGCCAGTTTTATAGGAGTTAAAACTGCTTAGTGCAAAGTAAGCAACAACCTACTCGTCATATCTTCATGCTGTGATGATTGTAGGCTGCTAACTTATTACAACACAAGGGTTGTGTGGAGGACAGGACTCTGTGGTTAAGACGTCATAGAGAGACAAGTTGGTATGTACTTATAATAATAATAGGTTTTGTTATTTCCAATTCACTATAGTACGGATAACTGAATTTCGGTGTGTGAAATCCTAGAGCTAAAAGTTGTACTTTTTGATAGTGGATTGGGCATCTGCTCGGTGAGTGCCTCGCAAATTAGGTGACATATTTTGTTACTGAACTGCGTAAACAAATACTTGTGTTTGCATATGTTTTTATTTTGATTATTAGTTTGCTACTTAAGGTAGTTGTTATAATAGTTGCAACTTCCTAAGCAACTATCTTTTATACAAAATCCCTAAGAGACATATACTGTCACTCAATAACTAATTCATCATAAAATTCCAAAAAAAAATTATTTTTAAATTCACTTCCATTGTCACTTCTAGTTTTCTAATTTTTAAATTTGAAATTCCTTTTTCATTTATAACTCTCCTAGCAAATTTTTGAAAGAAATCAAAAGTTTATTTTTTTTAGCTAGGAAGAAAACCCATGTAAATCTCGAAAAATCATCAACAATACATAGCAATACAACTTACCACCTACACTAGCAACATCACAAGGACCAAAGAGTTTCATGTGCACAAGTTTAAGTGTTTTAGATGTAATGACTTGATTTATGTGTGAAAAGAGGACTTTACTTGTTTACCATGTTGAAATGCATCACAAAGTTTGCCTTTTTCAAATATTTATTTTAGGTATTCCTTTAACTAAGTTATTTTTAGTTATTTCTTGGATGAGGCTCATGCTAGCATGTCCTAGTCTTCCATGTCACAACCAATAATCATTTTCCATGACTACTAAGCATCTAACATGAGGATTAGGCAAAATATTTAAGACTAATGTGTATACATTTTCATACCTATTTCCAATAAATACAATATCATTAGATGTTGCACTTCTAATGGTACATTTAGATGCTTCAAAAATAATAACATTGTTGGTGAAATGGCCTACACTAGAGGGGAGGGGGGGTGAATAGTGTGTTATCTAATCATTTAACCTAAATTTGATTTCAATTATTTCTTGATTAGTTAGATGTCACGCTCCAAATTCAGGATCACGTGACCGGCTAGGGTATACGTGCCTATACCCCGCAGTCTAACTCATGCACATGCCAACTCATAAAGATAGCAGAAGAACAATAGCTTTTAATAACAAAATGAACTAAAACATATTTTTTTTCAAAAATATCAAAGTTTTTAATAAATAGTTTCAAATGCGGAAATAAATGAACCAAAGAGTAACAGTTCTTTTAACAAATAAAAACTGAAGTAAAACAAGAATGTCGATCCCCACGGGACTACAACTCTAAAACATCAAATTATAAGTGCATGACCAAACTACTACAGACTCGACTACGACCCCTAACTAGGACTGTTATGAGATCATGTGACTCCTCTGCCCTCCAACCACGCCAAGTGCTCTAGCCCACCTCACCGGTCAGGCTCTTCAAAACAAAAATAAAATGACAACGGGTGAGTTCAAAGAACTCACTGAACGGTTCTACCAACCCCCACGAAAAAAACCAAACACATATATGATGCATAAAGCAAAACTCCTGACTTAAGCAGGAGAGATCACAATGGAGTGACCAGCTAATAGGCCATCTGGCCACCACCTGTCGGAAGACATCCAACACCCAAACGGTGAAGATCAACAGGCCTAAGCCTACCATGTCCTAAGGCAACAAAACATACTAGGATAATCGGGAAGGCCCTTCGAACTTATCCTAATATAAAGAAACTCGGGAGCAATCGGGATTGGCTCATCTGAACTTGCTCCATGAGACGTGTAGGAATAATCGAGAATCGCCCATCCAAACTTTTCCTTTTAAGATATCACATGAATAATCGGGTAGGCCCTCTGAATTTATTCCTTATTTTCATCCAAACTTGTCAAGACTGCCGCGCCAACCAAACACATGGCCAAATTCTGAGCTAACGACCTCCTCTTGACTGCCAAATGCGCCAGACTAACCATAGACTTCCTGCTCAAAGTATCAGCTACCATGTTAGCCTTCCCCTGATGGTACATGATCGTGCAGTCATAGTCCTTCAATAGCTCAAGCCATTTTCTCTGCCTCAGGTTCAACTCCTTCTGGGTGAGCAAATATTGGAGGCTCTTATGATCAGTGTATATCTCACAAGCCTCGCCATAAAGATAGTGACGCCACAGCTTCAATGCGAACACCACTGCTGCTAGCTCAAGATCATGGGTTGGGTAATTCTTCTTGTGAACCTTCAACTGCGTGGAGGCATAAACTATCACCCTGCCATTCTGCATCAACACACAACCCAAGCCGACCCGGGAGGCATCACAGTAAACAACAAATCCTCCCGAGCCCGAGGGTACTGAAATCTCTCCTCGCACTTACTGTCCCATTCGAACTTGACCTTCTTTTGAGTCAGGCGGGTCAATGGCGCTGCAATCCTAGAGAAATTCTCCACAAACTTTCTGTAATAACCTGCCAACCCCAAGAATCTATGAATCTTTATGACGTTAGTCGGCATTTTCCAATTCTGAACTGCTTCTATCTTTGCGAGGTCCACTTTTACCCCTCCCCTAGACACCACATGGCCAAGGAACCCCACACTCTCCAGCCAGAACTCGCACTTAGAGAATTTGGCATACAATCTGTGCTCCTTGAGAGTTTCCAGAACTACCCTCAAGTGCTCAGCATGCTCCTCCATGCTCTTGGAATAAATCATGATGTCATCAATAAACACAATTACAAATTTTATCCAAGTATTCCCCGAATACTCGGTTCATCAGGTCCATAAATGCTGCAGGTGCATTAGTCAGCCCGAAGGACATTACCAGGAACTCAAAGTGCCCATACCTCGACCTGAAAGCAGTCTTAGGGACGTCATTGTCCCGGATCCTCAACTGATGGTACCTTGACCACAGGTCAACCTTAGAAAACCACTAAGCCCCCTGAAGCTGATCAAATAAATCATCAATCCTAGGCCGCGAGTACTGATTCTTCACCATTACCTTGTTAAACTGCCGGCAATCAATGCACATCTACATGGATCCATCTTTCTTTTTCACAAAGAGCACTAGAGCATCCTAAGGTGAAACACTTGGGCAAATGAAGACCAACTCAAGCAGCTCCTGCAACTGGGACTTTAATTCCCTCAACTCAGCTAGTGCCATCTGATACGATGGAATGGAGATCGGTTTCACCCCTGGCTGCAAATCGATACAGAATTCGATCATCCTTTCTGGAGGCAACCCTAGCAACTCCTCCAGGAACACATCAGAGAATCCACATACCACTGGCGTTCCCCTGACGTCCCTAGCCGCACCTCCGCCTTCCTCTGCCACAGACAAAAAGGCCAAAAAGGACTGGCATCCACCCAGAAGTAGTTTCTGAGCTTTGAGAGCTAAAATTATTGTCAACGAATCTCCCCTTCCCTCACCATGGAAGGTAAACTGGGGCAACCCGAGCTTACTGAAGGTCACAGTCTTAGCCCTGCAATCCACTGAGCAAAAATAGTTCGCCAACCAGTACATGCCCAAAATTACATCCAGCTCTAACATCGGTAGGAGTGTCAATTCGGCTATCAACACATGCCCACAAATGACAACCTCTTAGCCCCGAAAGACTATATCTGGCATGACAGAAATGCTCGTAGGCGTAGACACCACAAGAGGCGAATCAAGCGTAGAAGGTTCCCCTGCCAACTTAGCAGCAAACAAAGCAAATACAAAAGAGTGCGTAGCACCCGGATCGAACAAGACATATGCAATAGCAGATCCAACAACAAGGTTATCTGACACTACTCCTCTAGACGTCTCAGCGCCCTCTTGGTTTATAGCAAACACCCGTGCAACAAGCCTTTTTGAACCACCAGTTCGCTGGCCTCCTCCCTGAGTCTGACCCCTCTGAGCTACGGAACCCACTGACATCGGTGCCTTTCCTCTGGTCTAATCAGGTTGCTGACTGTCCTGCCAGGACAATCCTTCCTGAAGTGCCCAACCTGTCCGCACCCAAAACATGCCTCAGAGTGAAACCGTTCTGGCTCCTGCTCAACTCTGGTCGCACATAATCATGGCCCTTAAGCATAAGATCGCTCTACACCCATAATTTATATTTCCTGAAATCTATGGAAAAGATCATCCAATCAATCCAAAATTTCAGCTATAGGGAAAATTTACCATTAGCTAGCCCCTACAGATCCCTTATGTAGAACTCTATCAACCAGCCCCTAGGATCCCTAGGGCCGCCCTAACCAAATTGCACCATAAATATTTAAACTATATGACGAGACCCAATGAATCATTCAAGAAACTAAGCAAACATTGTAAGGATATCTAATCCAGGCACCCATACAAAGGTAGCCCCCAAAAATGGTGCACTCTCTAGCACAGGGCTATTCATGGCCTCAAGCTGTGCTACCCTGGGACTGTCCCAGTTCCTCCCGGGCCTGCGGTGGTCTCTTATAACCCCGGCCCCAGCCTCGGCCTCGGCCTCGGTGCTCTGTGGAGTTGCTGCCACTGCCACTCCTATGCGACGCTAAAAGGCCTCCATCAATCTGGAATCACCAGAAAGAAAACAAATCATAATCAGGCAATTAAATTCACCCTAATATTTTGCAAATTTAACCATGAGTCACGTTGAGGTGCAGACTTAGCTCATTGATCTCATAACATAACCCTACCATATATTAACACGCTAGCAATGCCCTATACGATAACAACTCTAGGTCGTAGTCAGACTAAACCACATGCTCTGATACCACAATGTCACGCCCCAAACTCAGGGTGACATGACCGGCCAGGGTATACATGACTATACCCCGCAGTCTAACTCATGCATATGCCAACTCATAAAGATAGCAGAAGAACAATAACTTTTAATAACAAAAAGAACTAAAATAGATTTTGTTTCAAAAACATCAAAGTTTTTAATAAATAGTTTCAAATGCGAAAATAAATGAACCAAAGAGTAACAGTTCTTTTAACAAATAAAAATTTAAGTAAAACATGAATGTCCCCACGGGACTACAACTCTAAAACATCAATTCATAAGTGCATGACCAAACTACTACAGACTCGACTACGATCCCTAACTAGGACTACTATGAGATGATGTGGCTCATCTGCCCTCCAACCACACCAAGTGCTCCAGCCCACCTCACCGGTCAAGCTCTGCAAAACAAAAACAAAACAACAACGAGTGAGTTCAAAGAACTCAATGAGCGGTTCTACCACCCCCCACGAAAAAAAGCAAACATAGATATGATGCATAAAGCCAAACTCCTACCTCAAGAAGGAGATATCGCAATGGAGTGACCAACTAACAGGCCATTTGGCCACTACCTGCCCGGAGACATCCAACACCCAAACGGTGAAAATCAACAGACCTAAGCCTACCATGCCCTAAGGCAACAAAACATACTAGGATAATCGGGAAGGCCCTTCGAACTTATCCTAATATAAAGAAACTCGGGAGCAATCGGGATTGACCCATCTGAATTTGCTCCACGCGACGCGTAGGAACAATCGGGAATCGCCCATCCAAACTTGTCCTTTTAAGATATCACATGAATAATCGGGTAGGCCCTCCGAACTTATTCCTTAAAAGCACCTCGGAAATAATCGGGTAGACCCTCCGAACTTATTCCACAAGGCCAAATCAGAAGAATCGGGATTTGCCCATCCGAATTTGCTCCAAATAAATGACGTAGGAGTAATCGGGATTCGCCCATCCGAACTTACCCTTTTTAAATATAGAATCTTGGGAACAATCGAGATTTGTCCATCCAAACATGTTCCATAAGATATGCAGGAACAATCGAGATTTACCCTTGTTTCACAGGTTGGGAATTAGCCATCTAACCTTCCGGCCCTAACTCGCATTCCGGCTCCTCAACGAGCCTCTCCGCCATTCATAGAGATATGGCGCAACATGACCTAAGTCAAGTCTTTCCTACAGTGTCTTAGGGGTGTCCTTATTGGGAAGCGTCTCAACACTCCAATACCCGATCCCAACTCCTAGACCCGTAATATCATAAACCAGTGAGGTTTTATTTTATGCATAAACTTTATTTGTTGGTTCATAACAGATTATGCTGACCTCTTGCTTCAATTTTAATTATGCAATTAAAATTTAGATCACCAAGATTAGGGTTTTATTTTAGCTTACTATTATGCCCGAAACTGATGTATTTTACTCGAATCTGGTCTCCAGAGTGTGTCCTATGTTTCAAAACTATATTTTCTGGTTGAAACTATAGGTTACATGACTATGTTCAACAAATTAAAAACACTACAACAGACATTTCAAAAATAGCACAGATTCATCATCTCAGCATGAAATTCCAGCAATATTAAATTTTCAGCATAGCATAAAAATAAATCCGAAATTCACAGAAATTAAACCCTTAATTATTATCAAAATAGAATACTAATCTTGAGAATAAATTTCTCAAATTTCATACTTATTGAACAAGGCTAACAAGCATCAACAATATCCTAAACAAGAATCAATCATCATGTTCAAGAACTCTCATGGCATCAATACCAAGATCCAAATTTTGTAAAACATGAGTTCTCTCCAAAAATCACAGATTAATTACAAGGCATGCTTGAACATAAAGGAACTTTATTTAATAAGCAATTTAAGGCATGGATATGAGGAACACCAAAAAAAAAACTCTTACTTAAGCATTTCATCGAACACCTTGAGAGCACCCTTGTCTCCACCTTGGCCGAGCACCCCTAGGGTCCTCCTAGGGCTGCCGGACCCCATAGGGGAGGGTTTAGGGCCTCCTCAAACACGGAAATAGAAAAAATGATGAAAACTCGGGAGATCGACGGAAAACAAATCAAAACATCCTAGCCTTCAAGAACGGCTTCAAGAATTCGAAGAAACCTAAAAAGAAGGAGGGTAAAACTACTCACACGAATAGGAAGAATGATGAGAGGAGAAATCCCGAACAACGACCCTCGAATTCGGCTTCAAGAATCGGCGGCTTGACTCAAGAAGGGGAAAAATGGAGGGGGGGGGGTTCACTTCAAGCCACCGGCTTGAAGAGAGGGAAAGAGGGAGAGAGAGATGGGTTGGCTCGGCTTCAGACGGCTCCTCTCGGCTCGGCTCGAAAGGAAAGGAAGAAGAGGAGGAAGAAGAAGGGGCTTGGCTTTGGCGGCTAGGCTCGGCGGCTCCAGGAGGAGAGAGAAGAGGGGCAGTTGGCTTGGTGGCTGGCTTGCGGCTCCTCTTCTTCAATTGGCTTGTGCGGCTCCAATAGGGAGCCGTAAGCCAAGGGGAAGGGTTTTTATACTCCCTCCTCAACTCTAACTCCACTAAACCCCTTATCAAACCCGCATCCGCTTCAAGCCAAATCCGAACCGGCTAACTTAATTAATCATATTCTAATCCCATGCTACCACAAACACAAATCACATGCATAGCATATCAACGTAATGAAGTAACTCAAGCACACACAATAGGAAAATTAAATAAATTCATCATTGTGGAAATGAAATTGCATATTTCACATTCTTACTTACCCGAGCCCGCAAGCTCGCACTGGACAATGAGTCGACTCGGCTCGACCTCAACTAGCCCGCTAGGTTGACAAACACGCACAATAAATGGAAACTAGAATTAATATCTAGGATATTACATTAGACAAAACATAATATGAGTTAATTATGTGCGGGAGGAAATGATAAGCAATTACACAAGTACAAATATAAATAATGCTAACACATGAAATTTATAGTGGTTCGACAATCCGCCTACTCTACTACCTATGCACCCCCGCTTATGATTTCAACCTAATCCACTAGATATAGAGTTCTTTACAATAAGGACTTTTCACCGAAAATTCTCCGCTCTCACACCGAAGACACTTTCACACTTGGAAGTCTCCGCCTTCCTACCGAGAGCACTTTCCCACCTCACTCTACCTATGGACACTCTAATCCTAGATTACATCGGTGGAATTATTCCTAAACACCAAGGCAACCTCCGACTCAATCAACCTAGCACTCTAGGTTTACACACATGAGTAAACAACAAATAAACACAAAAATACAATAACAAATGGAGCAATAATCAAAATAATAAAGTACTTTGCTCTACAACAAAGTTTCCTATCTTCCTCTTGATGCCATTGATGATGAAGCAATGAAGTCAAGGCTTATTCAAGGAGTTGAGAGATCAAAGCTAGTGTTTTCAAGAATGGTGGCTCAATCAAGATCAAGGATCATCAAAATATGGCTCAATAGGTTCAACCCCTAAGGAAGGCTCTCTTGGCTTCTATTTATAATCAATGAAGAGTCGACATCAAACAGCCAACCCAACATGCGAATTGTTTCAACCGATTTCTTTCTTCGGTTCGAGTTTCAGATTACATGTTTGGTTCTTTAAGGGTCTTTGCATCTTAATGAGGATTTTACGATTTATCTAGACACCCTAAACCTAGACTCTATCTTCCCGACGAATCCGAGCGCGTCGATCAACGTCCTTCCGATTTTCCAATTTTCCGATCGTGGACGTCGTGAGCTAACCGATATGGAACCTGAAAATAATTCTCCATGAAATCATTAGTTCCATGTTTGTTATCATCAAAACCGAGATTAAGACAAATGTTGAAAAACTTAGGCCAACAAACATATCCATTAGTACACAATTGAGATATACTATTTAAATTGTGCTTTAACCCATCAACTAATAATACATTTTTAATGCATGGGTAAGGGAGTATACCTATATCTCCAATGCCAACAATCTTACCTTTGGCATTGTCCCCAAATGTCACATGCCTACCATCCTTACTTGATAGGGTTGCAAATAGATTGATATCACCCATCATGTGCTTCGAGCAACCGCTATCCAATATCCATGTGCTCCTACTTGCTTGAGGATGGTTCTCCATCTACAAAAGGAGAAGAGGCAACTTTAGGTACCCAAATCTTCTTGGGTCCTTGATTGTTAATCATCTTAAGTGAATCTAGCATGGGGGTTCCCCTTAAGTGTACAATATCTAGCCATATGACCAAAGATACCACATGAAAAACAACCTCCATTAAATTTCTTGGTGCTATGTGTGTGAACATCGAAGTGTGCATAAGCATGATCATTTGTGGTTTTACTAGCATTTACAACCTTAGGCATGTCATTTTATAAGGTTGTCATTTTCTCATTTAGCATGCATATCTCCTTTTTTAAACTAAGTATGCTATCATTCAAGTGTTCTACTTGATCACTTAGAAACTTATTTTCACCCTCTAGTTTTTCATTTTCATTTTCTAAACTTTTCCTAACATCTTCAAATGCATTCTTTTCATCCTTAATGCTACCTACCACTTTCCTCAAAGCATTGCAAGAAAGTAGCAATTTATCATTTTCTATTTCTAAGAATTTATTTTCCTTTTTAAGTTCTTTAAATTTCTTTCTAATTGCGTTAAATTCATCATGCATTTATCAAATTCAATTTCTTGATAAAATTTACCGAAAGTAAATTTTACCTCATTATCACTTGTCATAAGGCAAAGGTTTGCCTTTTCGCTTTTGGTCTCCTCTTCACTTGATGATGATTCGCTTTCATCCCAAGAAGCCATCATTATCTTTTTCTTCTTCTTGTACTTGTCCTTGTAGGGAGTGGAGGTAGAGGCCATCTTGAGAAGTGGGCAATCCTTCTTTAGGTGTCTGATCTTGTTGTAACTGTAGCAAGTGTAGCCTCCCTTGCCTCTCCTCATGCTGGCCCTCATGAAGTTCATGAACCTCCTTTCATCATCGTCATTTCTTTAAAGACATCCATTTCTTCTTCGGATGATGAAGGTTCTTCAACCCGATGTGATGCTTTTAAAGCAATGGCCTTACTTTTGGGAGCATCTTCCTCCTTGTGTTGCTTCATATGGATCTCATGGGTCATGAGAGATCCAATGAGCTCGGTAAGCTTCAATGTGGCCAAATGCTTAGCTTCCATGATCGTGATTATCTTTGGCTCCCAAGCTTTGGGAAGGGAGCGGGGGAGCTTCCTTACCTTCTTCTCTTCCTTTATGTCTCTTCTAAGGTTAGATAAGTCATTTGTAATATTTTGAAAATGAGCATACATGACATCAATTGATTCATGCGATAACATTTTAAATATTTTATAATCATGCATGAGAAGGTTTATCTTAGATTCCCTAACTTATGAAGTGTCTTCATGTGTAGTCTCTAAGACATTCCAAAGTTCAAAGGCGGACTTACAAGTTGAAATGCAATTAAACTCATTAATGGATAGACCACATTATAATGCATTAATGGCCTTTGCATTTGCGTTAAAGACTTTAGCCTCTTTCGGGTTCCACCCATCCATATTCTTAGTGGGTTGCTTATACGTACTCTACTTGGATCATCCTCCATACATCCATGCTTA
The DNA here is from genome assembly GCA_034359265.1 of Canna indica. Lineage (NCBI taxonomy): Eukaryota > Viridiplantae > Streptophyta > Magnoliopsida > Zingiberales > Cannaceae > Canna > Canna indica. Next base: position 24,594,573 of record CP136892.1, read on the forward strand.
GTGATTGAAGGAAGCTATTTATTCGTATCTTCCAATAGGCATAGTTGTTACCATCAAATAGTAGGGGAGTATGAGTAGAGGACCCTTGAGCTAGTTGGATTTCGCTAGACATTCTAAATTGCATGGTAGATGATTAAATCTAATCCTACGACCTTGCTCTGATACCAAATGTTATTCAATACTCACACTAGAAGGGGGGAGGGTTGAATGGTGTGTGATTAAAACTAAGTTCAATTTAATTCTTTTCAATTCAAATCCGATCACAACCAAATCGATATTCGTCTAATTACGATGCTTTGACAAGTATAGATTTTAAATAAAGATAAACAATCAAAGTAATGCAAACACGAGTAGTTATAGTGGTTCAGCCAACCGCCTACTCCATTAAACTTGATTCCACACCAAGGATTTCTAATCAAACTTCTTTATTGACTAAGTGTTTCCCTTTGAATACAAAGAGGACTCACTTCTCAACCCTTTGAGAAAACCTCAACACCTATTCACTTAGGCAAAACATAAATCTACAAAGAAAATCCTAAGATGTTTACTTAGCACACCTTACAAGCTATCAATGAAAAATTATTTTAACAACTATGAAAATAAGATCTAAAAGAGCAAAGAAGTAAACCAAACAAGTGTGCTCCTTTCTTAGCCTTCAAAGTCTTCAACTCTTCAACTTGTGGGATGCGATTTGAAGCCGGAGACGAGACGCGAAGAACACTTTGAGTAGAGCATTGATCGTCGAAGCTCGGGCGTGGAAATCAACTTAGGAAGGCTTAAAACTCTCTTAGATGACTTAGTGAATAGTGAGAGAGATTAGATGAGTGTTTATGAGGGTTATTTATAACCCCTCACTCGGACAGGGCACCCAATGAGCATTTTTCTGCCAGTTGGTGCCGCTCGGTCAATGGTCGGACGAAGACCGATTGACCAATCAAGCGACTGGCCATCGATCGGAGTCCACTGTCCATTTTGGAACTCCACCAGTTGATGGCTGGCTGATGGGCCGATCGACCGACCGTCGATCGCCCATCGACCGAACCCTAGAATCGGCTATTTTTGTTGATTTCTTCTCACGATGTTTATTTTCGGGTTCCGTTTCTGAGTTTTGACTTGGAGAATATTACAATCAGGTTTATGATGTATTCCTAGAGTCATATTACATAATTTCTATTTCTACTCCTAGGATTTCTACGCGAACGTCGTCGGAGTCATTTTTGACGTTTCTTGGCATTTTTCCAACCGAAGTTCGCACACGTATCGCACCATCAATATGAACTCAAAACTTCACAAGTGCATTAATTTCATGTTTGTTATCATCAAAATAGAGATCGAGGCATAGGGGTAACTCTTGGGCTAACAATTGCCGAGGTTTAGATGTGAGGCCTCTGCAGGTGGGTCGCGTCGTTGATTGTTATATGATGCCTCAGAGCGACTTCTTTTTGCCCGAGCTCATCTCACCTCCTCCGGCGAATCCTCTAACTATGTGGTCAATGACTCCACGGATTTCATTGCTCGACTGGCTAACACTACTGCCATCTTGGTTGCCCTCGACATTCCTCGGGGTTGGCGTTCTGCTCGAACTTCGGCGCTAGGAGCCGTAGTCCTGCCAATCCCGGCTGCAGCTTCTTATGCAGTTGATATAGAGGTCAAGACAACCTTCTTATATCAGGCGCTTGATCTGATCCTTGAGCAACATACACTCTTCAGTGGTGTGTTCGTAGGTGCGGTGGAGCTCATCTTGAAAGGTTGAAGTCGGCATCCTCGTTCTTTCAAGATGACTATCTTCATCATGCTCCGAGCGGCGTTGCTCGCGTGCGCTCGCGTGCTGCTCCATTGATTATGTCGGAGCCTCGACCTGGGCTTTCAGCCTTTGGTTCTAAACCTGGAGGTCATCAATCAAGCGTCGTAGCTCTTCGGGTATTGGATCGACGGGCACTAAAGCGTCACTCCTCATTGTGTTAGCGTCTCTCGGTAGCGGGAGAACACTACTGCTAGGTTGATGCCTGTGTGTAGTGGTGTTCTCCTGACTCTAAGTGCCTACCATGATGGCGCAGGTAAGATCTACTCAGGCCCTATTATGGGCATCAAATGTTCTTGTCTAAAGTCGGTGTAATGCGAGCTTTCGTGTCTCTTGGTATGGCGCTGCTTCGGTGGGGGACCTGCAAAGATACTCCGATGCTCAAGTAAGAAGGAATTCCATATGATGAGTATGAAATTGGAATCAAGAGTATACCTGATGTGCGTCGTTTCTATTTTATGGGCAGGTCAGGGATGTCTCGGGCGATGATGTCTCCCTGAATCTTACGAGGATATGCCCAGATTGGGTCAATATTTATCCCAGAGATGTTGGGCTCATTATTATCTAATCTTTGATAATTATTGAAGGATGTTGGTATCCTTATATTGTCGGGTGGAGCCCGCAGGTTAGGTTGTAATTGTGGGCGTAATCAGGCCTCGTCCGACTGTGCAAAAAAGTGCTAGTTCAATCCAAGATATTTCCAACTTGAAATTATCAATAATGTGTACATACAACAATAAATATATGACTGAAACAAAAAGATAATTCAAATATTTGTTTAATAAATATATGTATTATAATATTTTAGAGAGTTGTGTATCATTGTATTTATTCATATTTAAACAATATATATGGTCAAAATTTAGAGAATGAATTATAATTTAAATATACTTCAATGTATTACTTATATAAGTTTTAGAGTGAAAAATATATATAAAAAGTTGAGTTGTAAAAATTAAAATGTTATATATGAATCAATTAATCGGCACTCAAAAACCAAAACTCAAATCGAAAATCGAAAATTTTAAAAATAAAGACTAAAATCGTCTGATAAATTAATCAAAAATATCGATTCGATTTCATACCAATTTTTCGATTAATTAAAATTTTGATTTTTTTTGGCTCACCCTTATTAAATTTTTAATCATTCATTTTGCTTTAAAATATATGCAAGATGATAATTGATGATGATAATACTATTTGATCACAAGAGTGCCTATTAGTGGAGGCATTTTGCGGAATACTTTCTCTGATAATTCAGTTGAGACATACATTCTACCAGATTTAGAGGCTAGTACCTTGTAGTCGTTTAGGTAATCAAATAGGTCTTTAACGTTGGTACATGATAGCCTTTCCAGATCTTCATACGCTCTGTTTTGTTCTTCCGTAGAGCCAGTAGTCGGATCCTCCAATAGAATCATCCTTCTAACTTGTGAAAGGATATTTTGTGGGTCATCAGCAATATTGACCAATTCATCATATTCCGCTGGGTATGCCATACGCCATTGTATCCATATCTTATTCTCATTTTCTCCAAGAAGATTTTCAATGAAACATACCTTTGCCTTGTTGTCAGTCCATGTCCTCTCATTGACAAGATTTAGTGTTATTGATTCCCATCGGGAGATAACATCACTGTATTGTCCCAAGTTTTCTGGAAGTACTAGTATGGCCCCGTATTTGATTGGGCCGATGGTAATATGTAATTGCCATCATAATTCTTTGCATATCCGCCTCTGAGTCTATTCACTTTCATTCTCATGACGTTCGGATCTCCTCCGAAGAATGGTTTTGGAATGGTGTTACTTGGCGGGTACATCGCTGGTCCCATAATGGGTTCTCTTGGTAACTGAGTTACGGACGAAGACTCAGCTGTGGTGAATGCTGATTCTGTCTTCGTCATTGTGTCCTTTAACTTTCTAAGGACTGGATACTCCAATTCAGCAGTATATGCAGTCTCTCCGTTGTATGCTGCTAAGTTGAGTCTGCTAAATCGTGCTTCAAAGTCTTCTTCCTCATCATCTTGAAGTTCTTCATCATCTGAATCTGAACTTTTGTCATCATCATCGTCAAAAATCGGTTGATTGACAACCTCCTCCTCCTCCCCATCCGGAAGGATTAGGTTCCACCTAATCTTTGTAGGAGATGATGATGTGTCACCATGGGATTCGTCAGAGGTATCCCATCGAGGTGGTGGATCATATAGTGGATCATCAGTGACAGTGAGGAACTGGTGGAAAGCTTCAAAATCCTCAGTTTCATCATAATCACTGCTCCAATCAGGAATCTCCTGATCATAGAGCATAGCAAGGAACTCTTCCTGAAGATCGTTGTCGGTAGCCGTAACCGTAGGTTGCACTGAGTAGTCTGCGAACTGGACGGCTAAAGAGCCATCAGTTCTTGTTCGGATACTGTGTGTTTGGGGGTTTCTTACCACTGCAATGGATGCGATAAATGGTAAAAAAAGGAGGATTTGGTGATACTTAAGTGAATAAGAGCCCTATCTATAATCAAACTCTCAAAAGTGGTGGTTAAATTGTAACTATTGGGCTAAATGAACCTGACTATGGCCCAATTATAAGACCAAGGATTTGGTGACATCTAACCCAGCCGAACTGATCAAGTTCGCGGTCATTCTGGAACCTTCGACAGCCTTCCTCGTTCTGGATCTCTCGATCGCCTTTCCATCCATTTCCACCTCCTTCGGTTCCAAATCCAATCCACTGCAAAAGGCCTCCGTCGGAGATCATCCGCCGCCGCTGTCGAAGCAGGAGAAAGTAGATAAAGTGGAAGAACCAAGAGGAACGAAGCGGGGTAGCGCGCAAACTCCTCACCGCAATCATCATCAAAGCAAGAGGACAAGACCGCAGGATAATAGCAGAAGAGAAGCCGTAGCAGCGAAGGAGATGGGTGTCGATTACTACAGGGTCCTCGGCGTCGACAAGAGCGCCAAGGACGACGACCTCAAGAAGGCCTACCGCAAGCTCGCTATGAAGTGGCACCCTGACAAGAACCCCAACAACAAGAAGGAAGCCGAGGCCAAATTCAAGCAGATCTCCGAAGCCTACGAGGTACACTATCCCCCTCCCTCCCTCCTCGATGTCCCACCCTTAAAGATCCAATCTCGCTGATTCGTCAATATCTTCTTATTTTTGGTAGGTTTTGAGCGATCCGCAGAAGCGCGCCGTCTACGACCAGTACGGCGAGGAGGGCCTCAAGGGGCAGGTGCCGCCGCCGGGAGCCGGAGGGTTCGGAGGCGGCGACGGGTCGGCGTCGTTCAGGTTCAATCCCAGGAGCGCTGACGACATATTCGCGGAGTTCTTCGGGTTCTCCAGCCCGTTCGGGGGCATGGGTGGCATGGGCGGCATGGGCGGAATGGGGGGAGTGTCCAGGGGTGGATCGAGGTTTCCTGGCGGGATGGGCGGTATGTTCGGCGATGACTTCTTCAGATCCTTCGGTGATGGAGAGGGCGCATCGATGTATGCTCAGCACCCAAAGAAGTCGCCGCCAATTGAGAATCGGTTGCCGTGCAGCCTCGAGGACTTGTATAAAGGGACCACCAAGAAGATGAAGATTTCGAGGGAGATTGTTGATGCCAGTGGGTGAGCATCTCCTCTTATGTTTTCAATGGATTAAAAGAATGCAATGGTTCTGTCTTCTTTTGCTCCAGTTTTCGTTTTTAGTTCATGTTTGTTGAGAATATACTTCAAATAGTCTTCTGACAGATGAAACTAGCTTACCGAAGTGATCAGCAGTTGACAATATTTTGTTTTTGCTAAGATTAGTTGACAGTAATTATTTCTATTAGTAATTAATTGAGGTGGCATACTTGGTTTAACTAAAATTATGTTAATCGTGAATTTGGAAATTATATTTTATATGTTTCAGTACTTTTCTTTCCTTGTGTAGTTGTGCATTTCATCAATATTCCATTTTTGGCTGTCCTTTTCCTTTCTATGCAAATGGGCAGTATAAATGTTATGATGCTGACCTGCAAGTGCAGACTATTTAAAGTTCCAATGAAAACATTAAATTAGATATAAATAGAGATAAGTTGTCACTTTTCAATATATTCATTTTTCACCAACATCCAGTTACTTCTAAGGTGTTTCAAATGCTCAGTATTCAGGGAGCTTAAATAGTCACTCTCAGAAAAAAATTTTTTAGGTCAATATGATAAGTGCGTCCTTAATTTAAAATGTTGTTTGCAGCTATGACTGTAGTGTTTGTCTTTTTTATGCTTATAGTGAATGATTTTTAAAGTCTTGTGAGGATCACGGTGCCAATCTCTGAACGGTATTGCCCGAAAGGAAATAAGAAACATGCTGCCATAGCTATGGTAGCTGTACTAAGTAGTCATATGGCTATCACACACATTATCCCAGTAAGGTATTCATAATTTGATAATCTTTGCTTGTGCATCTTTTAAGATCACAAATCAATTTAATGAATTTTCACAAGTTTTTATTAACATTGATCTTTTCGAAAAATAAAGCTACTATAGTTAAGCTGTTCTTCATTTGGCAGTCATGATTCTCAACTTCATTTCTGCTTTCCTTGTTTATTGGATTTTTTCTGTTTGTTTTTCTCTTCATTTATTGCAATGGTCAAAACCAACTTCTGCTCTGGTAATGAAGGATATAATACATCCAATTACTTCTTTTTCAGGCCTCATTCTTATTTCTGATTGTTAAATCTCTTTGTTGATCTGATGTCAATAAGTTCAGATGACTGCTTCAGTAGCCAGAAACTGAAAATGATATTGAATAATATTCAGATTTTATGCTGCAACCGATGAAAAGAAAAGTAACTTGTTAATTTTCATGCTACATTCTGGACTGGATTTGGTATATGCTTTATAGATTAAAATTGTCACGAGCTTCTTTTTGATTTTTTATACGAGACTTTATTACTTTATGGATATGCTATAATGCAACTCTTTGATATCCAGTAAATATTATATTATCACAGTTTTATCATCGAAGTTATAATATTGGGTCAACAGTTTGTAAATAGGCTGAGTTGATCCATTATAGATACATTTGCGTCTGCATCTGCATGACCACATTGGATGTGCTAAACCAATTATATAGATGAACTTTTATGCTTGACTTCAAACCTGCTGCCATATTTGTTGCCTATGTTATATATTTTAGGCAGAGTATTTTGAAGAATTACTTTGTTGTTATATAGCTCTGATACTAGCTCAATTTATATTCTTTCATCAGGCAAAGAGAATATTACTGCAGTGACTCTGCAGTCATACTGATGATAATTGTGGTTATGTTGCTCTCACTGGACCTTTCTGTTTATTCTTTCCGCTTAGTACCTGACTATTTTGTTAATGCATAACAGGAAAACAATGAGCGTGGAAGAAATTCTGACAATTGATATAAAGCCAGGTTGGAAAAAGGGAACCAAAATTACTTTCCCGGAGAAAGGAAACGAAGCTCCTAACATTATTGCTGCAGATATAGTCTTCATCATAGATGAAAAGCCACACGATGTATACACTAGGGAAGGAAATGATCTGGTTACAACTCAAAAGATCTCTTTGCTCGAAGCCCTGACTGGTTATACTGTTCATTTAACTACACTTGACGGGCGCAACCTTACCATACCTATAAACTCTGTCATTCATCCTGGCTATGAGGAAGTGGTCTCCAAAGAGGGCATGCCGATACCTAAAGATCCCTCGAGGAAAGGAAATCTTCGCATCAAGTTCGACATTAGGTTTCCGACAAGGTTGACCTCTGAGCAGAAAGCCGGGATCAAACGGCTACTGGCTCCATGAACGATGGTGAATCTTCTTGATGTCTAGCGCTGTAATGTTTTTGCTAGGTAAAAGTCTCAAATGCTTGATAGTCTTCGGTTCATTGTCTTTGTAACTTAAACCAACATTATTTAATAAGCTACCGTAATAGTTTTTAAGAATTTTAATGTATTTAGTTTCACAATGAGTTATTTACAGATTATCCTTTGATAATTTGCTGGTAATTTACCCAACATTTTCCACCAACCAATGTGTTTGCCAGCAAACAGTACTACTCGTCCCTCCTATTTTTTTGAAAATTCTAAGTGCCATGTCAATCCACACGTAACAAAAATATATTTTCATCTTCTCTACCTTGGTCATTGTAAATATTTTATTGTTTTATTATTATTTTCAAAATTTTATTTTACTAAGATGTATTAAATATAATTTAATTATTATTTTCATTGCTCCTTTCACATGATCACAATGAATCCGAATCACTCGTAGTGTGGAAGAGTTACAACTATACATAGCACTTATGCCATTTTAAATAATTAGTAGAAAGTTATTGTGGTTACCAACTTTAATTTTTATATGTTTGAGTATGGAATTCACAGTTACTAAAATAAGTATTTTGTTGGATCTCCACGCTAAGATTTCAATACCCAAATCTTAACCATCAGTTAATGGGCTCCATAGTAATTTTTTGCATAAATGATACTCATGGCTTGAAATCTGTTAATAATTCAACACGATTATTTTCAGTGCTATTCAAACTTCAACTCATTTGGGAGTATTCTATTCGTCAAAGCTGTTTGAGATGATAGCCGAAACGCTTCGTAGCCTTTTTACTTCAAAATTTTAGTTGAAATAATTATTCATAAATGATATTTAGCAAGATGAGGATTGAGGAATCTCACGAAAGTTCTTAAACAACTGTTTCAAAATGAAATGATTCCAAACAAGCACTTGAGTATTATCAAATATTCATTCCATTGAAATCCAAACGATGTTCTTTTACTTCTATACGTACGGATCTCATCTTAATAGGCATTAGCTAGTTGCAATATAAATAATAATAATGTACTGGGTCATGTATCCATGAAACTAAGTTGTGCCTCCTTACATAGCAATATTCAGACGTACTTGGTAGGATGGCTTCAACGTGTCGATTTGTTTCCCCCTTCCAACCGTCCTCCTCTTGCTCCCCTCTTCCAACGTGTCGAGAGGTCGACCGAATAGGGTAAGAAATGGACAGTAGCCCTAGCGGTCGATCGATCGGTCGATCGAACCGAGGCTACCTGCAGACGTAGCTTGCATCGATCAACCGAAAGAGAAATCAAAAGCTTCTTGCATCTGTCGGTTGACCGGCCCGGTCGACCAATCGAAGCCCAAAAAGGGTAGTAGGCTTGGCGGTGGACTAGTCGGTCGACCAACCTGTGAATAGCCGAAGACGCAGATCGCGTCGGTCGATTGAAGATCACGGATCGCGCGATTTGCGTCTGGCGGTCGACCCGTCGATCGACCGACCAGAGAGAAAATTGCAGCGATCGAATGATCGGTCGACCGATGATTCGACCGGACCATCGACCGAGCATCTGTAACGGTCGAAAATATTCCCGTTGATGCCCCGTTTCAGCTGGGGGTATAAATACACCTCATACACATCTTTTAATCTCTCACTCAAAAACGTTGACAGAAATTATTGAGCATCCAAAAAGAGAGATCAAAGCCTTCCAAGGAGTAATCGCAGCGCGCTCTGTTCCTCTGCTGAGTTCTTCGTCAAGCGACGCCTGCTCCTCAACTCGGGCTTCAACTCAAGCTCTACCACTTGGCGAGTTGGAGGTTCTTGAAGGATTAAAAAGAGCTTTTAATCTTGTTTTATATTGTAGCTCTTTTGATTGTATTTTATATCTTTATTTGAACTGTTTTATTTGGATTTGAGTGTGAAGACCTGGTGTTAGGTCTTGTTGTGTAAGTGGTTACCTTGCAAGGTGTAAAGCCACTTGTGTGTGTAAACTTAGGGTTTACTAGGATTAGTTTTAGTTGTCCCTTAGGTTTGAGGTGGAAGAGGGCTCTCGATAAGAAGGCGGTGACTTCCGAGTGTGGAAGTGCCTTAGATCGAGAGTGCGACTCTTCGATGAAAAGTCCTCGGGTGTAAGGGAAACAAAAACTAATTTAGTAAAACTAGTTTGAAAATCCTAAGCGGGGTGCTTAGGTAGTGGAGTAGGCATTGGGGCCGAACCACTATAAAATCTATGTGTTTGCATTGATTGATTGTTCATTTTTAAATGATTAATTATTTATCGCTTCCGTAATCAATCATCGAATTCCAAATTGCCTAACGATTTAAGAAAATGATTAAATTGGAAATTAGGCGAATAATATAGTAACCACACTATTCACCCTCCTTCTAGTGTTGCCATTTCGCCCACATCTTCCACCAACCCACTCATCGGCCATCAGTTCTAGTTTTTCCACCATCAGTAGCAGCAATACTTGTCGGAGCCAAGGCGGCATCTCATCCCACAACATCACCAGCTTGTGTTGGATCAGGAGTCGGCTCCGGCTTCCCCCGACAAGTGCCTAAGATGGTTGGACCCTAATTAAAATAATTTAATATTTTAAGTTTTTGCGGACATGTATTTTTTTAATATTTTATTCGGGTTAAATTTTACAATGATGACTTGACACTGATTTCATTTTCTATTCAAATTTTATGTGTTGATTTCAACGCTTATACACGTATGCAGTGTCACGTCATCAGTCAAACGACAAAACTCATGGTTACTTAACGAGGGTATATTATTGATACAAATTGAAAATAAGAGTATACTATTGATACAAATGAATGTTTGGGTCAAAATTTGGAAGACCCCTAAAGTTGAGGATATATAGTGTAATTTTTTTAATTTTGTTGCTGACGTGGCATGTTGACGTGGCATTGGATGAATTTTTAAACATATTATATGGTTTCAGGTCCATGTGTGCAATGTCACATCATCAAACAAACGGTAAAATCCACGGTGATTTGACGACGGAATATTATTGAAAAAAATTAAAAATCAGAGTATAAAATTGATACAACTGAAAGTTCATGTCAAAATTGGGAATACCCCTAAAGTTCAGGATATACTGTGTAATTTTCCCTTTAAAAAATTGAAATCATCCCAAAAATAACGATCTACTTTATCAATATTTAAGGAATTCAATGTACGAGTAGAAGGAAAAGATATACCTTATATTGCAGTTGGTATGGCCAGTGGCAGATCTAGAAAATTTTATTAGTGGGGGTAAATTGATACATAAAATTTAAAAAATCGATGCTTCAAATTTGCACTGACACTTCAAATCGACACTTCATATATTTAATTGCTAAAAGATTTATATTCATATATCTAGTTATATATCTATTCGACAAATTTGTTACAATTTTTTTCCTATTCTTGAAAAATAATTTAAAATTAATTAAAATCTTAATTATAATAAAAATCTTAAAATATAATTAGTAAAAATTTAATCAAATTCAAATACAAAATTAAAATTAATCAAGAAGAAGTAACAACAAGGTAATGATGGAAGCTAATTATAGAGGTAAGTAGTAGAAGCTTGCTTTGAAGAAGTAGCAGCAAGCTATGGTGGAAGAAGTAGAAGCTAATGAGTAATGATAGTAGCAAGCTAATACGAATAAGAAGAAGAAGCTTTAGAAGAAGCAATAGCTGCTAATGATGGAAGAAGTAGAAGCTAATGATAGCAACAAGCTAAGAAGGCTCGCTGCTGGAGACTTTTCTATATATCTTGATGGGGACATCACTAAAGTCGGTCTACAGGCTTTTCTTTATAATTTGATCTCTTTAGTTTCTGGTTTATAAAAGATTTATATATGTAATAGAAGTTGCTTTGAGAGCATGAAACATACCACCTGTTACTAGAAGATCTGGATTATCCACTGTGCATCCAATGCACAGAACTCAACAATCCATTGTTCTTAAAGCAGTTAAATTTATACCTATTAAAGAAGAAGAAGGAGAGCAACCAGCAGGTGGGGCGAAGCAAGAAGAAAGATCTGGATCCACTGCGCATCCAATCCATCGAACTCAACAATCCATTATTCGAAGAAGAAGCTCGTTGGAGATTAGACGAGAGGCAACAAACAACAAGTGGGGCAAAGTTTACATGCAAATAGTAAAAAGTACTACATCTATGAGAAAAAGAGCAAGCAGCAGGTGGGGCAAAGCAAGAAGAAAGATCTAGATCCACCGCGCATCCAATCCATCGAACAAAGGTACTACATATATGAGAAGAAGAGTAAGCAGCAGGTGGGCAAAGCAAGAAGAAAGATCTGGATCCACCGCACATTCAATCCATCGAACTCAAGAAGAAGAAGAAGAAGAAGAACAAGAACAAGAACAAGAACAAGAAGAAGAAGAAGAAGAAGTCCATCGAACTCAAGAAGCTCGCTGGAGGTTAGAGGAGAAGCATCAAACAACAAGTGGGGCAAAGTTTACATGCAAATAGTAAAAAGTACTACATCTATGAATTTTTTAAAATTTTCAATGGGGGCAATGGCCCCCACTGGGCCTATATTGGATCTGCCACTGGGTATGGCTGCTCCTATCCTCATTTTAAGACGCACATGCGCACGTCCTTCAACGAAAGTCCATACCAAGCGCCTCGCAACAAAGGGGCGGCGAATACCGGGACTCGTAGTGGCTCAACGGAGAGGCCAACTCAACCTCGAATCGCACCAAGGCGAAGCCAGTCCTTCCACCAAGAACCGAGCACCAAAAAGGAAGGAAGAAGGGATGAGAAAACCACGGAACGAGAGGGCAGATAAAGGAATACCTCGCTGTCCTTCTTGGACTACTACAAGAAGATGAAGTAGGCGAAACACCCAAGTAGAAGACACCTTCATATTGGCTTCACAAAAGCCCAAGGAGGAGGAAGAAGATGGCCGACCATCAAGGGAGAGGAGGAGGGACTTTTTGAAACTTTTCTACTCAAGAACCCTCTCAAGAATCAAGTTCTTAATCCTCCCCAAGATGAAAAACTAATTAACTCCACCCATAGAAGGAGGTTCGGCCACCACCAATTTATAGGGGGCAAGGGTGGCTACAAGAGTAGACCCGACCCCCTAAAAAACTCTCCCCGTAATTTAAAATTCTGGGGTTTTCCTCCAAAAAATAATTTATATTTAATGACTTCGTAATTAATTCAAAATTAATTAAATCCAGTTAAATATAAACTTTAATTTATCTTCATAAACTAAGAGCCTATTAACAACAATGATAATTATCTAAATAAACCAATCCCATAAATAATAGGAAAGAGGTTTATCTAAATAATCTGAATTCCTATTAATTAATAGAATTATGATTTATCCTCATAAATCATATATCTTTTAATTTTATGATTTATCTTCATAGATCAAATTCCTATTAATTAGGATTTATCTAAATAAACTAATTCCTAATTAATTGGTTAGACACATGGTTAGAAACTAATTTTCCCACCATGTATATTTGATTCAAAATCAAATTATATTTAATTCATAATTAAATACAATCCTCGTCATGTGGTTAATTTGTTGGCCTAAGATTTTCTACCTTGATCTTAATCTCGGTTTTGATGATAACAAACATGGAACTAATATTTCATGGAGAATTATTTTCAAGTTCCACATCGGTTAGCGCTCAACGTCCCCGATCAAAAAAATAAGAGAAATCGGCGAGGACGCTCGTCGTCGCTCAGATTTTATCGGGAAGATAGAGTTTAGGTTTAGAGTGTCTAGAATGTGTTGTAAATCCTCATGATGATGCAAAAAATCCAAAATCCAAACCCGAACCCGAAAACATGAAAACTTGGAAAATTAGAAAAGTCCCTGAAATTCACTAAGCCTAGGGAGCTCCTTGGAGGGCTATATGACCAAGATATTTTCTTGGCACCAAAAGTGTCGATAATTGTTCCTTAGGTGAAAACTAGATAACGAGATATTTTTAAGGATTTTTTGGAAGCCTTTAGCCTACCCATATTTGACCCGGGAGAATATAAAGTTTCGATTTTCAAAAATTTGTACTAGACCCCAAAAGTTCGATTTTGATTCTTAAGGATTTTAATTTTTTAGATATTTTTATTGAATCCAAATGAGGGATAATCCTTATATAACATTTATGATTTAAAGTTATTTCACTTAAAGTTAAGAAAAATGTTATATAAGAGGAACCTATAAACGAACAAACGAGCAAAAAAATCAGCCAAACCAAGCAGTCTGCCCAGTTTCGATCGACCAGTCAGTCAACTGAATGTTGCTAGAAATTAGCAGTAGGCATGTGGTCGCTCGGTCGATCGACCGACGATCGACCGGATCTGCAACTGGACGACGAAAATAGTTAGTTATTTAGCCGTTGAGTTGGCTGTTTCATGCCAACTCATCATGGCATATAAATACCAAGCCATGGGAGTCTTTTCTTCATGATCTATGATTCTATTGAGCCATTCTGGATCATTTTCAAAGCTTTTCCTGAGCCATCCATTTGATAACCCTAGTTTTCATGATCTTGGTCTTGCCTTCAAACTTTGAACGATTGATCATTGAGGCATCAAGAGGGACTAGGACTCGTGTTTGGAGCTAAGTATTTGTTGTATTATTTATTTGCTCCATTATTTGTGTATTTTTTGTGATTTATTTCATTGTATTTGAGCTTGTAAAGACCTATGTTGTTAGGTCTTGAAATTGGGTGGTAGCCTTGGTGTTTGAGGTTTAAATCCACCGGTGTAAATGTAGTTTCCTAGGATTAGTTGAGTTGTCCCTTGGGGTTGAGGTGGAAGAGTGCTCTCGGTAAGAAAGTGGAGACTTTCGGGTGTGAAAGTGTCTTAGGTTGAGAGCGAGACTCTTCGGGTCAAAGTCCTCGTTGTAAGGGAAACAAGATTAATTTAGTAAAGTTTAGTTTGGAAATGCTAAGCGGGGTGCTTAGGTAGTGGAGTAGGCATTGGGGCCAAACCACTATAAATAATTGTGTTTCCATTGCTTCTACTTGTGTTTACTTCATTATCGTATTTACTTTGCTTCCGCTTGCTACTCAACTTGTAATTTGCCTAAGTAACCAAAGAAATGATTAAAACCAGATTTAAACAAAAAGATTAGTAAATGCACTATTCACCCCCACTCTAGTATGGCCTTTTCTCCAACATAATTAAATATAATCAACAACATAAAATATTGTTATGTGTCAATCCCTATAATTTAGGGATGCCCTACAAATTAGGATTACCAAGGAACTCTTTCCTCGCACATTCGTTCATATAGGAAATACATTTCCTATTATGTCCGTAAACGAGATCTGTGATCGAGTTGCAGTATGTCCATGCTAGTATACATATAGTGCCGCATTCGGAGTCTCTCTCGTAAAGTCCGTTACGAGATTAGCCTATTGTGTGTGACCTATTGGGCTCCACACTAAGCCAGTAGTGAGTTGTGCATAACTCAGAGTCGGATCCGATAAAACGACTTCTATTCGAATCTTACGAGCCTCCAGTAAATTCCTTTAGTGTGGTCGTGAGAGACTCCACTCACAAGTCAAGATTGACGTCTAGCAACGTGTCATAACTACCTGAATAGTATGAGGTTCAATCTATAGGGATTGAACACCCTTTGGTGATTAGTTACCGTGCAACTAAATCCCTTGGTTTCAATGTCCCGAAGTCGGCTAGGGTACGAAAGAAGTGTCAAACCCTAATACCGATTCATATGTATTCCACTCGCCAAGATATCGTCTCAATAATGAAACGTCAAAAATATATTCCTGACTTTTATGTCTACTCTGGCCAGAGATTCCTGAGTCGACACTTGCAGGGACACATCGGGCATTATCTTCTCTCACTAGGAGTAACCGATTCCATGTTAGTTGCTCACCTACCTCCAGGAATGTTTCCTCATGCCCAGTAAAACCCGACACATGATGCTGAGGGCCACATAGGGATAGTACCAAAGCAATGGGTCGTCACTCACAAGGTAACCATGACAACCTCAGGTCCAATGACAGCTTGCACCTACTATCACCCGAGGAATATTATCACACCCCAACTCAGGATCATGTGACCGGCCAAGGTATACATGCCTATACCCCGCAACCTAACTCATACACATGCCAACTCACGAGAATAAACAATAGCAGAAAGAAATCAACAAGTTTTTATTTTAACTAGAAATTAAAACCGAGTTCATCATAAATAAGTTTTAGCAAACGAATAAAAAGCGGAAATAATACATCAAGTCCAACAGACCAAATACTATGAAATCTGAATAAAATGACATAAAATGCCCTCAAGGGCTACAACTCTAAAAACCAACAAAAGTGCATGACACACTACCAAAAGACTCGACTACGATCCTAACTAGAACTGCTATGAGATCATGCGGCTTCTCTGCCCTCTAACTGCACCAAGTGCTCCAGCCCACCTCATCGGTCAGGCTCAAAAAAACAAAACAACGACAATGGGTGAGTTCAAAGAACTCAATGAGCGGTTCTACCAACCCTCACAAAAAAATATCACAGATAAGATACATAAGGTAATACTCATGACTCATCACAGAAAATGTCACAAGGGAGTGACTAGCTAACAGGCCATCCGGCCACCACCTGCTCGAAGGCAGCCAACACCCAAACGGTGAAGAACAACAGGCCTAAGCCTACCATGCCCTAAGGCAACAACACATACTAGGATAATCGGGAAGGCCCTCCGAACTTATCCTAGTATAAAGAAACTCGAGAGAAATCGGGAAGGCCCTCCGAACTTGCTCCACGAGACGCGTAGGGACAATCGGGATTCGCCAATCCGAACTTGCCCCTTTAAGATATCACAGGAGTAATCAGGTAGGCCCTCCGAACTTACTCCTCTAAGATATCTCAGGAATAATCTGGTAGGCCCTCCGAACATATTCCTTAAAAATCACCTCGGGGATAATCGGGTAGGTCCTCCGAACTTATCTCACAAGGCCAAACCAGAACAATCGGGAAAGGCTCTCCGAACTTATTCCGCAGGTTGGGAATTAGCCATCCAACTTTCCGGGCCTAGCCCGCAAACCGGCTCCTCAACGAGCCTCTCTGCCATTCATAAAGATATGGTGCACCATGACCTAAGTCAAATCTTTCCTACGGTGTCTTAGGGGTGTTCATGTTGGAAAGTGCCTCAACACTCCAATACCCGACCCCAACTCCTAGACCCATAATATTATAAACCCGTGTGGTTTTATTTCATGTATAAATTTCTCATGTTGGTTCATAATAGATTATACTGACCCTTTTGCCCACTTTTAATTATGCAATTAAAATTTAATTCACCACAATTAGGGTTTTATTTTAGCTTACTGTTCTATCCGAAATTGATGTATCTAATTCGTATCTGGTCTTCAGAGTGCGTCCTATGTTTCTAAACTATGTTTTCTGGTCGAAATGATAGGTTACATGACTATGTTCAGCAAACTATGCTCATTACAAATAGGATTTCAAAATCAGCCCTAAAACAAACAATTCAGCATGCAATTTTTAGCCCATTAGAGATGATTTAATCCGAAAATTACATAATTAAATTCCTTAATTATCAACACAACATAATTATATCATGGAGATAAAATTCACAAGAATTAAATCGTGTTTGTTTAGCCAAGATTAACAAGCATCAAGATAATCTTTAAACAAGATCCCAACTTAATGATCAAGAACCCATATTAAGCACACCCATGGCTTTAAAATCAAAATCATATTTGTATAAACATGATTAAATTCCAAAAATCACAGATTTAAATCTAAGACATGCAACCATAATTTAATAACCTAATTAGGCAAACAATTCAAGTTTTATACTTCAAGATAAACAAAATCGCTCACTTGGGCATTTCACCGAACTCCTTGAGGGCACCCCTGATTCTTCCTTGGCCGAGCACCACTAGAATCATCCTAGGGCTGCCGAGCCCCATAGGGGAGGGTTTAGAGCCTCCTCATGCATGACACACAAATGGAACGACAAGAATCCAAGAGATCATCTTAAACAACTCAAGAACATCAAGCCTACAAGAACGGTTTCAAGAAACTCGAAGAAAGCCCGAAGAAGGAGGATAAAACCACTCACTAGTTTGGAAGGATGATTAGAAGAAATTCCGGACGATGGCCCTCGAATCTAACTTCAAAGATGATGGCTCGACTCAAGAAGGGGAAAGAGAGAGGGGCTGGCTGGCTCCTCTCGGCTCGGCTCCAAAGAGAAGGAAGAGAGAAGGAGAGGAATATGGGAGGGGCTCTAGGGCGGCAGCTTGCAAGAGAGAGAGGAAGGGGAGCGGCTGGGGGCTCCTATGGCTGGGGGCTGCTCCTGTTTTCTATTGCTTGTGCGGCTCCAAAATAGAGAGCCACAAGCCAATGAGAGGGGGTTTTATACTCCCTCCTTAATCCTAACCCTTCTAACCCTTTCTCCAACCCGCATCCGCCTTAAGTCAAACCCGAATCCGCTAACTTAAATTAACTTAATTAATCCTATTATCCACATAACCATCCAATACACGCACACCCACATACGACATAATTAAACAATCATGCATACATAGCATAAAAATTAAATAAATTAATCTACACAAGCAAGGCTACATAACTCATATTCTTACTTACCCGAGTTCGCAAACTCGCACCGGACCACGAGTCAACTCGGCTCGACCTCGAACTAGTCCGTTAGGCTGGCAACACAACCTTAAAAGAAAAGAATATAATCAAAATATCTAGGATATTACAAACATCCTATTGACACTCATGTAAGGATTCCATTTTGTGTTCCTCGTGCAGGTTCGTTTAGTGAACTCACTCCCTAATGAGCACCCGCACTTGTACATTAATGATGGCTCATAGGTAACTGTGAGATTAGATACCCCTTATCGTATAGGGCATGTACCAAGTGCACTAGTCTATCCGGAATCACCGATCCCCTAATTGATGATCCTACAACTAGGAACATTTAGAACATGGGCATTTGGATTCCAAGTCTCACTGGCATGATGTCATCATGGCCTCGGAATCATTTGCCCGGGTTCATCAGAATCTTTATGAATAAAGATGCCTTCCTTCGATGCTAAAACTCTTTTAGTACCTGTATTAACATACATGGGCTTGGGTAAACCAGGCATCCTTTCAGACCTATCCACATAAATCCTAATGTCAAGCATATAGGAGGCCTTTCCTAGATGTACCATAGAGAATCAGTATGGGAAAAAACTGGAGCATGAGAATAATTTTCCCACGAGTATGTCATATAATATGACTACACTCCCACTAAACACCTTGTCTACACAAAGTTCATCCACATTTTTGATAAAATCAAAACCCTTTTGACTATCTCATCAAAATGAATGTTTAAACTCTTCGATGCTAGCTGTAGTCCATAAATTGACCTCTGCAGCTCGCATACCTTACTTGATCCAACCGAGGATACGAACTCCTTTGGATATGTCATATAGACTTCTTCATAACAGATGAACGCAGTCTAGACACCCACTAGCCAGATCTCATATTCATAATATGTAATGATGGCTAGCAATATCTTGATCGACTTGAGCACTGGAATTGGTGAGAATGTCTTATTTCAGACAACCTATTGTCTGAGTTAGATCTCATTCACAGCTAGTCTGGTCTTATAGGTTCATACCTTGCCAGCTGCTCAAATCTTTCCTAAGGATCCACCTGCACCTTAGAGGAGTTATCCTCTTTGAGCTGGTCAACCAAAGTCTATACTTGGTTTAAGGCTACTTTGGATTTGCATAATGCCACCACATGGTGTCAACACATTTGACCATTAAGAGATCACGAATTTCCTGAATCTATGTCATACCCTATGACTAGATATCATCACTCAGGCAGTCTACGTAGTCTCCCAGAAGAGTGATGAGAAGTAATAATTATATGGAATGGTTTAACCTTTGAACTTTCCACTAGTTGTTGCGATTTTATTCGTGGTTTCTGAACTTCACCAAGTTCAACATATCTTTCACTCCCACTTTTCTCAACAAACTCCTTTTCTCAGAAAGTGGTGAAAAAACTCGTTTTGTTCAGTTGGGAGAACTTGATACCCAAAACACTTTTTAGGGTATGTCTCAAAATTTGCACCTGGTTAAGTTTGTCATATGTTAGGCAACCCCAAATCACGAGAGGTCTCAAACTCAGTTTCTTGTCATTCCATATCTTATATGGTGTATTAGAGATAGACAAAATTATGGCCGCTACAATAGCTTATCCCCTGAAAAGAGATAGGAAGCTAAGTATGGATCACATCATATCCAATAAGGTGCGGTTCCTTCTTTCAGACACACCATTGTGTCAAGAGGCGTCCATACAGAGACAATTTTATTATCTTCTAGATAATTCACGAACCTAATGGATAAGTATTCTCTACCTCAATCCAATTGAAGGCCTATAATACATTTTCCAATATGTTTCTTTAACTTCATCTTCATACTCCTTAAACGATTCAAAGGTATCGGGTTTGTACCAAAATAGGTGGACGTACTCGTGCCTAATTATATCGTAGGAGTATCCTTTTTTGGCTTGAGATGTTATCGACCTGCATACACCTATGTTGGCCAACTCTAATCAACTCAGCGAGCCTTTTGCCAGGTCTGGTGAACAGAGACTCAATCAGAATCTCCTCGAGACACACTTCTCAAGTTCTGACTGTGGTTCATAATTGCCCAAAGTCAAAAAAGCTAGTAGTATGTGAGGTTAATTTTAACTCTTTGTGCGTTCATACAAAATATTTATCATTAACTTCAAAAACCATTAAACCAATTGAAATTGGTCTAGTCGCATTTAACTCATTAGAATGGTTCATGCGACAACTATTGCCTTCTAAAGAATTTTTCACAACCTTGTTCAAGTTTGTCTCTATCTTTTAGTGACTTAAGTATTGAACCCATAATTGTGCATAAAAACTTACCTTATTTTCTTGTGCATGGAGTTGTTTGTAATGGATATGGTTATCTTTGTAATTTCTTTTATATGATTCCATTTCTGGTTTAAGAACTTTTGTCCATAAATTAACTGATTTATAAAAAAACAATGAGAATAAAAATGTCAACTGCATAGTCGGCTGTTTGTATCAGTGTTATTAATGGCGAATGGCGGCTCATGGCGGAAAGCCAATGTAATATGCGTGATATTATAATAATTTTTATTATTTATCCTTGCCAGTCTAGCGGGCTGATTCAAGGTCGAGTTTAGTCGAGTCATGATCCGGTGTGAGCTTTAAAGCTCGGGTAAGTGGAAATATAAATTTTTCATTTTCTTGACTTGCCTAGATAAATTTAATTATTTATTTTAATGCATGTGCTTGAGCATAATGATGATGTTTGTGTTGAACTTGGGGTTAGTTTGGGTTGAGGGGTTAGCGGGTTTGGACCCGGGTTTGAGGTGGATGCGGGTTTAGCATAAGGTTAGGGTTGGGAAGGGATTATAACCCCTCCATGAGGCTATGCGGCTCCTAGTTGAGCCGCATTAGGCCAAGAGAAGAAGAGGGGAGCCCCCCCTCCCCCCTTGATTGGAGCTGCCGCTTCCCCCTTAGGAGCCAAGCCAAGCCGCCGCCTCTCATGTGCCGGATTCAGAGGCTGTCTTCAAGAATTACTTTCCCTCTTATTCTTCCTAATCATGTGAGTGGTTCTTCCTCCCTTTTTCTTTTCATGTTCTTGTGTTCTTGAGCCGTCTTCTTGGGTATTGAGAAATCTTGTTGTTTCTCCGTTGAAATCGTGTTTTATCATCGTTTCTCGTGTTGCCATGAAACAAGAGGCTTGAGGACCCCCCCCCCCCGCCCTTTGTCTTTGTGGTGCGGCAGCCCTAGGATTGTCCTAGGGGTGCTCGGCCAAGGTGGGTAATGGGACGCCCTCAAGGTGTTTGTGAAATTGCGTGAGAGAGTATGGGGTGTTTAATGGGGTTTAGATTCCTTGATATTAAATCATGTCTAATGTTAAAATCATACTCAACGTGTTAATTTTATGATTTCATATGAAAATATTTGATCTTGATGGCATGAATCTTGATGTTGATGTAGGGATTGTATGCATGTTAAATTATGTTTAGAAGATAGATATTTTTTATATATAATTATTTATTGTGATGAATATAATCTGGTTTAGAAATATTTTTGGGAATGATTATTGCTGTGAATTTCGTGTTAATTAATTAAGCATGCTGAATTTTCATGCTGGATTATCATTAATGATGCTGAGATTTGTAATTGTTGTTGTGATGCATAGTGATTACTGAACATAGTCGTGTAACATATCATTTTAATCAGAAAACATAGTCTAGAACCATATGACACACTATGGAAATCAGATTCATCTTGGGTACACCAGAATTGGGCTCAAACAGTAGGCTGAAAATAAAATCTAATTTCGGGAATTTAAATTTTTAATTATAGAATTAAAGTTCAAGGGGCAGAATAAACTGTTTAAGAGCCAACGAGAATCTAAATGCATGAAACAAAACCTCATGGGTTGATGACATTGCGGGTCTGGGGCGTCAGGTAGCAGGCATAGTGTGTTGTGATATTTTTCCAGTAGGAACACCCCTAGGACACCGTGGATGACACTTGACTTAGGTCTTGTGGGCGCCATATCTTTCAAGAATGGCGGAGAGGCTCGGTTAGGAGCCGATTTGCGGGCCTGAACCTGAAAGGTTGGATGGGTAAATCCCAACCTATATTTAAAGAAGGAATAAGTTCGGATGAACGAATCCTAATTATTCCCGCTTCTCTTTGGAATAAGTTCGGATGGGCGAATCCCAATTATTCCCGTTACTTTTGGAATAAGTTCAGATAGGCAAATTCCGATTATTCCCATATGTTTCTTTAAGGGTATGTCATGGGATATGTTCGGATGGGTAAAACCCGATTATCCTCATAACCCTTATAAGTGACTTGTATGCCTTACGACATGGGTAGGCAGATAGGCATATTGTAGATCTACTGCTATGTGAATGGGCTTGCCTTCGGGCATGGGTCGGCCAAGTGGCTGTTAGTTAGCCATACCACAAATGTTGCATTCCCCCTGTATGAGACAAGTGTATTTATGTTTATATGCTATATCTCTGTAGTTGGTTTTATGGTGGGAGTTGGTAGAACCGCTCACTGAGTTCCTTTGGACTCACCCTCGTTTCTTTCTCTCTTTTTTTGCAGAGCCTGACCAGTGAGGAAGGATGGAGCACTTGGCGCGAATGGAGGGCAGCAAGGTACCATTGATCTCATAGCATTCCTAGTTAGTGGTCGTAGTCGAGTCTTGTTAGTAGTTGGTCATGCACTGGTGTTTTAGCATTTTGGAGTTGTAGTCCTTTGCGACATTTATATGTTTTATTTCCGATTTCGCTTCATTGGGAAGAGCTGTTAAACTTTTCATTTTCCGCACTTTATTTGGTTTGCTGAATTTGATTTCTAAGATTGAAAGGGTTCGAGATCTTATTTTTTAAAATTTCATATTTTGAGATCTCTTGGTTCATTTTGTAATCATGAATGATTTATTTGAAAAATGAATCAATGCTATTTAGTGAAGTTGAATTTGATAAATGATACTTGGTTTTTCTCTTCACTATTTAGTTTGATAGCTTGCATGTAGATTTGGTTTCATTGTCAACTTAAGAAGTATACTTGCAAGTTATGAATATTTTAGGAAGGCTAATTAGAATGAAAAAGATTAGTTTGGCTAAATTTTCATAAACAAGGTATAACTTCAATTAATTCAAAATCTTAGTGTTATACCTCAATGCTTAAGCTCAAATAATATCTCCTTACTTATGACGGTAATTACATGTAAAACTCTTGAATTTTCATGAGTATGTAGAATCTTTGCACTTAGGCAAATTTCATTAAATGAAACTTGCTCTAGGTTGATATTTACTAGTAGAGACCTTTTTGTAAGTCCAAACTAGTTTAACATGATAAGGGATCTTATTACTCAAATATTTCACATCCTAATATCTACTTAGATTCATTTAGATATCATAAAAACTTTCTTAAAATGAATCTTAACTATCTAGCAAAGGTTAAGGTTTTAAATGAAACTTTGCATTGAACCTTGCTATTTAGTTGTTAGCTTGCTAAGTTGACATATTATTTCATTATGATACTAATGATGTCTACCTGCAAGTGATAAAAATTTGAAAGGATATGCTATCTAAATGAAAAATGAAAAAGGAAATGAAAAGTTGGGCAAATTTTCAAGAAATAAGGTATGAATTTAATTTTGCAAAAATCTTTTTAAAATAATTGAATACTCATGCTTAAATGATTTCTCTATGGTCATGATTGATTTTGCATGATAAATGTTTGAATTTTCATGAGTAAGAAAATTTGGATAACTTAGGCAATTTCATGATATCTTGATTGAATGAAACTTGCTCTAGGTTAAAACTCATATTAGAGATCTCATTTTGAGTCAACATCAGACAAACATGTTTAGACACACATGATATGACTCTAGGTGTTCAATCTTGAAAATTCATGTGTAGATGAAAATATGATAACTAGATCACATTAGTGGACTTAAGCTTAAAAGGTTTGACCCAAGTCAACAAATTGACTTGGACACTTGATCTTACATCCAAACTTCATAAACATGTTTAGAAATATGTATGACATATTTTCATGCATTTAGAGTGAAAAATTCATATGGATATGGATAAAATGACATAGAGGTTAATTCATGTTTACCTCTCTTTGAACTATGTTGACCCAAGTCAACAAGTTGACTTAAATGTCTCATTTTCAATTCATATTTGTGGAACATGTTTAGATTTACTCATGTTAGGTATCCATAGGTTTAAATTTGAAAAATCATGAGTAAATGTTAAGATTGAAACTTAGCAAGTTTCATAAAAACTAGTTTAGTTTTGAATGAAACCATGCTAAGTTGATATCTTGACTTAAGAATATAATTTTCATCTCAAACTTGACATATACTCTTTACATTACCATTATGTGGTGTCATAAAAGTTTGAATGAAAACTAAGCATTCTTTGAAAATAACTGAAAAATTATGGAATTGTCATTTGTTCAATAATTGGTATCACCAATTTCAGTTATTTCTAGAGAAATATAGAAAAATCATTTTCAGATGATTCTTGAAACTACACATTCACTAAAAAATCTAATTTTATAAGTAAAAATTTCACAAAAATTAATCAAGAATCTAATTTATAATGGATTTTTGAAGTTGGATTTCGAAAACACAAAGTATCATCATTCTTGAAACGCTAATCTTTCCGATACTTTGATTTTTCTTCAAAAATTTCAATAAAAACTCATGTACACCATTTGGATTCTATTTCTAATATCATTCACATAATTTCATGAGTAAAATCATTTCTATGAATGATTTTGATATTTCAGATGATAGCTATGATCCATTTGTTGATTAAAATCAATATATGATGAAAAATAGTCTTTGAAAATTCTTTTGAGTTTAAACTTTGTTCATGTATTTCATATGACCATTCAATACTTGGTATCAAAAATCTTCATCCAAAAATTGGTACCAAAATTTTTCATTAAAGATATGATTTTGTTTAGATCTAAAAGTTTGATTCTTTGAAAACTTTAAGTATAGGTTGACCTAAGTCAACAAAGAAACTTAAAAAATTCATCTAAAGCCCAAACTTAATTCATAGACTTGTATTATCTCATGTTTGATGTCTAAATGCCTAAGTTTGAGAAAACATGAGTAGATAACAAAAACTTGAGACTTAGCACCTTCATACCTTCATGCTTATTTCAAATGAAAATGTGCTAAGTTCATATTTAGATCAAATGACATTAGTTTCACTTCAAACTTAATACATGAGTTAAATGACCATATCTTGGTTGTTTGAAAGTTTGTATGAAATCTAAAAATGTCATGGAAAACATATTAATACATTCATACTTGAGTGCATACATGATTGAGTGATGAATTGTATCTATCACTCTTTTATCATGTATGTCTTTGTTTCATATCAAATTACTTGTTTTCCATCCCTTTGGTTGAGATTTTCATGTGTCATGAAAAATAATCTTTAGAGTCTCAACTTCATGAAAAATTATTTGTTCTTCATCCCTTTGACTTGATTGACCTTTCTTGCCCTTTTTGATTGATGTCAAAAGGGGGAGAGAAGAGTTTAGGTATAAAGGGGGAGAAATGTATAGTTAAAATGAGGAGAAAAGTATAGGTAAAGGGGAGGAAAATATAGAAAATCCATGCATATAAATAGGGGGAGTTCATTCTCATAGATATGCATGTTGATAGGGGGAGAAATTCCTTAGTTGATATCCTCTAATGTTTTAACGTATATATATTTTTTTAAGGATGTTTGTCATCATCAAAAAGGGGGAGATTGTTGGCTTTAGGTTTTCAACCTTAGTCTTAATCTCGGTTTTGATGGTTTTGATGATAACAAATATGGGACTAATGATTTCATTGAGAATATGTTTCAGGTTCCATATCAATTAGCGTTCGATGTCCTCGATCTAAAATATCAGAAGAAATCGGAAATCGGAAGGACATTGATCGTCGCGCTCGGGTTCGTCGCGGAAGTTTCTCGGAGATGAATGAGTGCACCAAAGTCGCTTGGACGAGTCCAAAGATCACGTCAAAAGCTCTCCAAGATGATGCTCGTTGAAAGCCGAAACCTGGAAACGAAGCGCGGAAGAAATTGACTAAAAAATAAACTCAGCCTAATTCGGTCGACCGGTCGGTTGACCGAATAGGGTAAAAAATGGGCAGTAGCCCTAGCGGTCGACCAGACTGAGGCTAGCTGCAGACGCAGTTTGCGTCGATCGACCGAAAATGAAGTTTCTTGCGTCGGGCGGTCGACCGACCAAAGCCCAAAATGTGTAGTAACTTGGTGGTCGATCGACCTGCGTATAATCCAAAGATGCAAGATCGCGTCGGTCGACCGACGGGTCGACCGGATGACGGATCGTGAAAATTGCGTATGGGCGATCGACCCGTCGGTTGACCGATCGATTGACCGACCACAGAGAAAAGAGAAGCGGTCGAAAGACCGATCGACCAGTCGGTCGACCGACCATTCGATCGGCTGTCTGCAATGGATAGTTTTATATCCATTGAGCAACCGTTTCATCAACAGAGTATAAATATACCCTCATATGATTCTTCCTTCATTCTTACAGAATTTATTGAGCCATTAAGAGGAAGAATTAAGTCTTCCAAAAGATTTAAAGCTTGCGCTCTATTCTCCGTCGAGTTCATTCTTCAAGCGCCAGCTGCTGCTTCAAATCGGATTTTGATCAAGCTCATCCCTTGAAGAGTTGAAGGCGCCAAAGGCTTGCAAAAGAGCTCTTTCCATTGGTTTTATTATTTAGCTCTTTTGATTGTATTTTATCTATTATTTTAACTGTTTGTTTAATTTGAGGTTGTAAGATCGGGTGTTAGGTCTTGAACTGGGTGAAGTGGTATCCTTGGTCTAGAAGGAGTAAAGCCACATGTGTAAACTTAGTGTTTACTAGGATTAGTTTAGTTGTCCCTTAAGGTTGAGGTGGAAGAGGACTCTCGATAAGAAGGCGGTGACTTTCGGGTGTAAAAGTGTCTTAAGTCGAGAGTGCCTTAGAGACAGACGATGGAGGAGTAGAGACAGGCGATGGAGGAGCAGAGACGGACGAATGACGAGTTGAGACATACGATGGATGCGAAGAGAAAGATGATGCATAATATGTAGGTGCTCATGACTCAGATTGCATCTCACTCCGGCATTCATATACTGATGATGTTCGAGCCGTCCTCCTCGACCCAATCGTTGTCGACTCCACCGCCTCCACCGCAACCGTGAGATTTTGGTTTATTGTGTTTTGATTATATTTTGATACTTGTCAGCCTCCGTTTGAGTCTTAGATACTTGATAGTTGTTTATATACTTTAGCTTTGATATTTTGATACTTGTTTGCCTCCTTTTGAGGTTTATAGTTGTTTATATACTTGATAGTTGTATATATACTTTTAGTTTTGATATTTGATACTTGTTGGCCCCCGTTTGAGACTTAGATTGATGATATTTAAATAAAACTTGTATGATTGATTGTATTTGTATATGTATGATTATTTTTTGTTGTAAATGGATCGTATCATGTGAATATTTTTGTATACAAGAATTTCCAAAATTTTGATTTTTTTTCAGTTATAGGATATAACATCAGCTACGGCTTTCCCACGGCTGACCATCACTAGGCCGTCGCTGAAAGCGTATCGTAACTAGCTGATGGCCTAGGCAACACCAAATATTACTGTTGCTAATAATATCACTAACGACTCCCAACCATGGTTGATAGTTTAATTTCAGTGATAGCCGCCACGGCCGTCACTGATGTGTTTAAATCAGTGATAGCGGGCGCGGCTATCGCTAATAATTACTTGGGACGGCCACCCGCGGCCATCACAAATTATCAGAGACGCACACATAAGCGACGGTGTTTTACCACGACGCGCACCTTCCGTGATAGTTGGACGATTCAGCCACGGCATGAGCCGCCGGTGATAGCGACAATTCTAGTAGTGGCATTTACTTTGATTACGTGTTCAGATTCTTGACTGCTTTGCTCACAATAGTACAAAAGATGAGCTTTGACTTATCTTTGTCTTTTAATTCCTTAATTCTTTTGGAACAAAAAAAGAGAGTTTCCCAAATTGATGCGTGTAATGTGCATTTGTATGAGAAAAATAAAGGCGATAGAGAGAGATGATTAGGAATCATCGAAATGCCACTCGTTAGAGAATGAGGAGAATGAGCAACTTAGCCCAATGTCGATAATTAATGGACTTCGATCCCCTTTGAAGAAGATGACAACAAGGAACATGAAGCCCACGACCTCCCACGAAGTTCCCTCTATCACAACCTCGTCAAGCAAAAGGTAAGCCACTCGATTTGAGTTAAATTCTTGTATCTACATCATCGTGCCACGTCGACAAATTGAAGGCAAGCATGGAGAAGCTCCTAATGGACTTCTTCATCCACGAGCTCTCCTACAACGACGACAGCGACAGCACATTACAACAAAGGCTCTTAGCGGAGGAAGAGGAAGAAGCCTATTATCAAACAAATGATTCAAAATAAAATGATTCCAAACAAGCACTTGTATTATCAAATATTCATTCCATTGAAATCCAAACGATGGTCTTTTACTTATATAAGTATGAAACTCATCTTAATAGGCACTAGTTGCAATGTAAATAATGTACTAGGTCTCGTATTCTTGAAACTATTTTCTATATTTGAATTTTATTTGGATCGGCAAGAGTATAATCTTGATCCGAACACGTACACTTAGTGATTATTCACTTAATTAGTGATTACCTAAAGTGAATTTAATGAAGTGATTCAATAGATGCAAGTATTTGTAAGCACCCAACTTGCATGTTCACTATTGTCAAGTGTCGACACTAATTTCACAATGCTACAAAATACTTGGCAACTTTTTTTACAAAGTGAAAGCTAGCAAAGAAATTGGGAGTTCTCTCAATTAGCAATTCATTTATTATAGGATAATTACTTGAATATATTCTGAACTATGGACTTTATCTCATTTGTGATCAATTTTTTTATTTCATCAAATTGTATCTCTTACTTTGACATTTGCCTCAATTCTAGCCTTCCATCGAGTACTCGTCAACAACTTCGTTAAGATGGTAATGTAATTTTTCGACGTGAATTAAAATAATATATTTCTTATTTTAAAAAGAAAATAAAAATCTTTGTCCCGGACCCAGTGTTGGACCTGTTAAGATGATTCTGGGTTCCCGATGTGTTGGACCAGGAACTGAAACCCATTTTAATCGATTCCTTAAATTTTGTCTTGAACCCTTCCCAAATTTAATTCGGGTCTATCCAAAACCTACTCGATCTGCTAGATTCCATTTAGTTCTGGGTCTACTCAGTTCCCATGCACACCCCTAGTGAGAAAGGGCTGTCCATATATGAGGTGAAGCCGTTACTAAGCTAGGCCTCACATGTCCCTGACTTGGGTGTGTTTCTAGGTTATGTTAGACTTGAGTTGGATCTTGATGATAATATTAAGATATAAGTGGGGGAGATTATAATATCTCAATTTAGTCCCACATGGAGATTATATCGCATGTTGCGTTGATTTATAAGACTTGATGAGTGTGCTACCATCAACTTTTGTTTAATCATTTTAATTAAGCCATTGATTTGGATCACTAAACTTGATGTGATAGTTATCCTATCATGCGGGTCGTAATAGACGTGATAAATATATCAAATCCGAAATAACTTTTTGAATTACCAAAATAAGAACAAAAAAATCTTAAATATCCTTAATTATTAATTTAATTTATTATTTCATTAAAATAAAATAATAAATGACAATTTTTGTCAAATAAAAACTACCGGGATACAAAACATAAAAAAACAAATTTATTATTATTATGAAATGCAAAAAAATATTAAAAATTATAAAGAATTTTATCATTATTGTCACTAAGTTTCAACACGATATTTTACTAAAATAGAATAATGAATAATATTTTGTTTGAAAACATATAAATCTTATAAGTTAATGTCATATTACAAAACTGCTAAATAAAATAAATCATATAGCATATTAACATATTTAATGAATATGAATAAACAGCAATGTGAATATACAAGGAATATCATAGAGACATCACAATATTCTGTCACACCCCAAATCCGGTATGATCGGCCAGGATACGCTACGTACCCTGAAGCCTAACCCAACTCAAACAAAACAACAATAACCTGAATACTGAAAGATTTTTTTTTTTAAAGAAAGAAAAGACATAACATCACGAACCAAACCAAACCAAAACTCAAATGAACACACTGAACAAGTTTATTAAAAAGGAGTTCCAATAAATAAACAAGACTCCCCAAATAAAAATAAAGTGCGAAAACCACAACCCGAGTCAACATGACTCAACAACTCAAAGAGACACTAAAATGACTCAGGTATCCTCCTCGATCACGACATGTCACGAGACCTACTGCTCTGCCACCACCAGCCGCGCTACTGCACCTCGATTCCTCTCTGATCTAACTCAGGTGCTGCAAAACAATAGTAATGAGGGGTAAGTCCAACTAGGACTTAGTGAGTAGATCAGTCCTCAATTTCCAAATCAAACATCATGCATAAAAACACAAATAATCGATATAAATAACGTAACAACAACGTCAGAAGAAATCAGCAATAATATATCAATAGCTCTATGCATGAAATCAACATCCGTTAACAAATATAAAATATCTTTTTAAATGACGGAACAACATCTGTAACACATCCACCACCCTACTCATATCCACAGCAATAAATATAAGCATCCATCAATAAGTATAAACATATCCACAATAATAAAATAGGATGAATGCAACACCTCAATCAAATGCATGCAATGCAACACCTCAATCAAATGCATGCAATGCAACACCTCAATCATATGCATGCTCTCCGGACCCGTCGGTCCTATATAGCCACATAAGGTAAGTAGACGGATGGCCGCCGAACTACCACCCAGCTCAGTGTCGTCTCTTTGGGGCATGCCCTCCCAGCTAGCCTGTTGGGGCATACGTTCCCCTCACCTGCTCGGGTCTCCGGACTGTCTCTTTGGGGTATGATCTTCCCTCACCAGCCGGACTTCTGGAATAAGACCAGCGTTGTCTCTTTGGGGCATACCCTCCCCTCACCAGCGAGGCTTCTGAGAAATGCAACAAGCACATCAGAACACCACACACGCAATATAAGTATGAACAATATGTGTTATCAACAGGTAATAAAGGGTATGTCAAGTGCATACCTCATCCTCCACCTCCTCCTGCTATACATCACAATGACAAACAGATATATATGAAGAAATAGTGCTCATATATCATGAATGCTCAGCACAAATAAATAATCATAAAATAGAATTATAGCACTTAAAGAAAGAATGCACGTGTATCATGAAAGTAGTGCAAAAAGAAATTCCAACTATAAATCAATGAACTGAAACATGATAAAATAACTCATCATAGAAATCACTGATCTAGGATAAAGTTCACCTTATTAACCACTATATCCATGAATCATCTCAGATCGAATCATAAAAATATATATAATATGATTTTTCAGCTTGGCACGCAAAACGAGGCGATATCTGCCTATTGTTTTTAAAATTAGAAGGTCTGATGGCAAAACAAACCTCACCAATAAATCCAGAACGTCAATTAGGTAAAAATTCATATATAACATGAATAGTTTCGCTAACTTTAAGACCTCCAAATAATTATTTAGAATAATGAGAGAAATGCATTTAATTTATTTAATAAATTACTGTTACAAATAAATATGACAGTGTTACAATCAATAAACCAGTAATGAAATCTCCGCCCTTCATCTAAATAGGATCACATGATAGCCTTCTATCTAAAATGATGCAATCACAGCCCTTTATTTAACATAATGCAATCTCAGCCTTACATCTAACCAGATGCAATTACCACCCTCCATCTACATGATGAAATCATAGCCTTACATATAATCAGATGCACTCACAGCCCTCCATCTAATCAGATGCAATCAGAGCTCTCCATCTACATGATGCAATCACAGCCTTACATCTAACCAAATGCAATCACAGCCCTCCATCTAACCAGATGTAATCATAGCTCTCCATCTAACCTGATGCAATCTCGACCTTCCATCTAACATGATGTAATCTCAGCCTTCCATCTAACATGATGCATTCACAGCCTTACATCTATCCCGATGCAATCTCATCCCTCCATCTACATGATGAAATATAAGCCTTACATCTACACAAGATCAAATCCCAACCCTTCATCTTACCCAAATCAATCTCAACCCTCCATTTAACTCACCCCCTTAGGTCATCCTCCCCACCTCTCCTCACCCTCCTGCCGCCGCCGCCCTTCCCCGGCCACCGCCGGGCTGCAAGGCGCTGGCACTGACGCCGACGCACCGTCGCCACCATGCGGCGGTGGCGGCGCCTCGCGCATGGCAACGACGCCACGCCGGGCGCCACCTCCCCTGCGGCGCCACATGATTCGATTAAGAAAAGAAAACCAAGAAAAGAAAAAAAAAAGAATATTTTATTCCAAAAGAGGGGTAAGCCACATGATTCGATTAAGAAATGATCAATCCGACTTCCGATCTGATACAAGAAAGCACATAAAATCAACGAAAAACCCCGAAACATAAGAACAACTAGGGGTGGCAATTTTATCCGCATCCGCTAACTAAAAACTGCATCCGCACCGTATCCGATCCATATCCGCAAGTAAAAATGGATATGGATACGGATACGAATTTAGAAAACTTATATCCGCGCGGATATGATGCGGATACAGATATGGCTGTGGATCCGCACCGTATCCGCACCGCTTATCCGCATCTCTGAATTACTATTTTGCCCATATAAGTTATTAATATATATAAGAGTTCTATGGTAATTTCATGTCAAGATGAATTTTGAAATATATTATATATTTATTTTGGATCAATGAATTGGTAATTTATTGAATTTTTTAATTAAATATATAATTTTAATATTTTTTTATTAAATACGGTGCGGATACGGATGCGGTGCGGATATCCGTATTTGAAGCGGTGCGGATATGGATATCCATATTCACATCCGTGGCGGATACGGTGCGGATACGGATAATCCGTATCCGCACCGTATCCGCTCCGTTGCCAGCCCTAAGAACAACGATGTGAATCAAGAATTGGAGAAAAGAAGACATCCACTCACTGGATGGAGAGAAAACGGAAGAAAAAGATGCGCAGGATCTTCGCCCGATCGACACCGATGAACTCGCGAAAATCCGACTCCGACGGCTCCTCCTCCTTGACGGTGCCCTCTCTCTCCTCTCCTTTGCCTCGGGTGGTATGCGGCTCAAAACTCCTGGCTGCACACCCCAGGGTCTAATTTATAGACACTGGTTGGCTCCAAATGACCAAAATACCCCTACCTAAGCTATCCAACCTAAACAGCCCATAACTCATCCGATCTAACTCCGATTCAAGATCTGATTGCACCGATAAATTCGCCTCAAGACCCTCTATCATCCTAGCATGCTAAATCACAGAGATAAGAAAAATTAAATTTTTCTTAAATTTTCTACATTAAATGCTTACTCGAGTCTAATTTTAAAGCTTTCTGCTAATCTGCGCTAACTAGGGCCCACGATCCCCCACTCAAGAATAAAATATTATTATTAAGGTTTTTGAGTATTACAAATTCCATTACTTGGTAACCAGGCACAGACAATGAATTGCTATTTGTTATTTCTTTGTTTGGTAGATGAAAAGAATTTGAATAGAAAGGATTGCCCTTGTTAACATATATAGACAAATAATTTACATCATGAAGTAATTAATTTTAATTAATAACAACATAATATAACATAAAATTCTCACTGGTCAAAGGATTAATCCCAATAAATCTAAAATCTATTTTCCTAGGGATACTTCTATTTCTGTTAAGAGATCTATCCTAAATGCTCTCATCATGAAAGCTGAAACTTTTCCCTTTAAATACTTAGGCTTAATGATTTCTCCTAGGAGACCTCCTCCTAGATCTAATGATTTCCTTCTGAACCAGATTGATGCTAAAATAGGTAATTGGAAAGCTAATTATCTCTCCCAATGTGGGAGACTTGTTTTAGTTAAATCTATCCTCAACTCGATCAGTTCCTATTCATTCTCTTTCTGGGTCCGTTCATTTCGCATAATTTTAAGGTACAACACTAGACAACACAAGTTGTCTCATGTTCGTTTGCGAAAATGTACTATGGACATAATAAGAATGATATCTCAAGACAGTACAACATGTTCATTTCCTTGTTACTTCAATTTGGAGTAACAAGAGCTTGTTACTCCAATTTGGAGTAATAAGAGCTTGTTACTCCAATTTGGAGTAATAAGAGCTTGTTACTTTGGTACAAGATTGAAAATGACAATAATAGCTTTGTTTATATTTTCAATATATGTATTTTTTTTTTCAAGAATGTCCGATTTTCCAAAAATGAATATATTTATATTTAAAGATAATATATTTGGATTAAAAGAGAATATATTTTGATAAAAATGAGTGTATATATATATATATATAGAGTATATTTGAATCAAAAGAAAGTATATTTAGACCCAAAAAAATATTTGATAGAAATTGAGTCTATCAATATTTAGAGAAAGTATATTTGGACTTAAATATAATATAATTTAGAGAAACCAGGTATATATCCATATTTATATTAAATATTTGGATTAAAAGAGAGTATATTTAGACTCAAATAGAGTATATTTTGATAGAAATTGAGTATGTATCTATATTTAGGAAAAGTATATTTGGATTAAAATATAATATATTCAAATAAGATATATCTCTATTTATCGAGAGTATATTTGGATCAAAAATTGATCTTTAGTCAAATAAAATATTATGATCATGTATACTTTCTTTGCAGTCAAGTATACTCACTATATTAGCATGTATACTCAATATGAGAGGCGGTGTGGTTGCATCGCCGACAACGCCGGGGCCTCAATATCGCAACATGTTAGTTAATTAATTATGATATAATTGTAACAAAGCATATTAATTAGATTTATAATCGTTATGTTAATTAAAATAAATATTTTATTATAACAATATATAATATTGCCTAGTATGCTTTATATGATGAAATGGAAAAGAAATAGTTCAAAAGATATTTTCGTCAAATTATCTTATCATGTGTTATGATAATACAAAGCGAACGCAAGATAGTACAAAATTTGATGTCCAGTACTGTGCGAAACAGACATGAGACTATTTGTTATGTTGTCTTGTACAACCTTATACAGTACTGACTAATCTATTATATACTAAACTATATATTTACGAAACGAACGGACCCTCTGTCACTTGGTTAAACAATGATATCTCAGTTAAGATTGAGAGTAAAATCAATGATTTTTTATGGAACAAGAGTATGCATGCTATAAGTTGGAACACTATTACCCTCCCTAAACAACAAGGTGGTCTAGGTATTCAGGACATCTATAATAAGAGTTTGGCTTTACAAGCTAAAAGGGTTCAAACTTACTTGAACAAATGAGGACACCCTTTGGGTCCATCTTGTTAAATCTAAGTATCAGCCCATTAGGTTTCATACTAATTATTCTACTAATGTCTCTTGGGTCTGGAAACTCTTCACTAAAGCTTTCCATTCTTTGAAACTTGGATTTCATAAACTAATTGGTGATGGTTCTCAAACCTCCTTCTTAAATGACAAATGAATTTTAGATTTGCTCTTATCTTTGAAACCAACCTTCATTAATGTTAATTTGCTTCATGCTATTACTCATGTTAATCATCTTATGCTTAATGGTGCGTCTGACTTCATTGGTAAATCTGTTTGCAATGATGACTTGTGGAATGCTATTGGGGGATTAAGGTTGCCTAGAGAATCCTATGAGGATCACTCTATTTGGATGAATGAGGATTTTGGTAATATTTCCTCTTCCTCAGCTTACAAATATCTTAAATGCAGATATCCTTCCTTTGTTGTAGTGAATCATATTTGGAATAGAATGTGGAAGTTGCCTACTTTTTCGAAGGTTAAATTTTTTCTATGGAAGTTTTTTCCCGGTTATCAACTCGTTTACAGCTCTTTAATTTGGGTATTTTTAACTCTTCTCTATGTGTTTTATGTGGTCTTCATGAGGAATCTATTGAACACTTATTTTTTAGCTGCTCTTTTGATATGAATATTTGGGCTCTTCTTAGTTCTAAACTAAATTATGTTTTCTCTCCAACTTTGGAATGGTGTTCTGGTAGCTGGTTGTTGCTGGTCTCTTCTCCTTTATTGGATTTGGGGTTCTCAACCATTGTTGCTAACACCCTTTGATTTCTATGGTATTTTAGAAATTGTGTTTTGCATGGGGAAGAGAAATCTACCATTATCAATGCAGTCAACAGAATTCTCCATTTCTCGTGACAATCGATTAAATTATATGTTTCTGAGAATAATACTCTATAGTCTACTTTAATCCCTCGGTGACAACCACCTTGTCTTCATTATATTAAAATTAACTGTGATGGTTCTTTTTTATTGAATGATGATGATGTTGGTTATATCTTGAGAAACCATTCAGGTAGCATTTATATGACTTTCATTTATATATTTTCATGCTGACTCTGCTCTGTTATGTGAAATAGTGGCCGTATGCTTGGCCCTTTCTTATGCATCTTCAGTTAGCATAGACAAGTTGGAGATTGAATCTGATTCCAAACAACTAATTGATTGTCTGAATCACTCCTCCCCTACTCCATCGAGAATCCGCTCTCCAGTGCAAGATATTTAGGCTCTGAAGAATTCCTTCTCTATTGTAAATTTCAGTTTCATTTCTCGCAAAATTAATAAAGCAGCCCACTGGGCTGCAACCAAGGTTCGTATCAATAAAGAGTCCACTGTTTGGACTTCTACTAGGCCCCCTGAAGTAGAAAGCATCGTTGCTTTTGATGTACTGAACTCTAGCCTCTCGGCTGATTAATAATATTTTTCTTTCTTTGGTAAAAAAAAACATAATATAACATAAGATGTACAACGTATAAAGCTTAACACTAATATCTATATATATAAATTAAACAATACCAACATTAATTTTTAAAATAATTAATATACTAGTTGCGAAATAATTAGAAAACAAAATAGTAAAAATATAAATGATTATTTTTTAAAATTAAAAAGTAAATATATCATTGATCAAAATCAAAATATATAGATAGAGATAAATTACATTAAAAAACAATATGATATTTCGTTCAATTCAAAATCAAAATGGATAGATAGATTACTGTAACCATAATTTAAGTGTACCACTAGATAAATGAAATTAAAGCCACTAACATTCCTAAGGTTGAGATTGAGAATTGTATTTCCCGTTCACCCATCTCAACCAAATGTAGCCTTCTAGTGTTTTGAAATGCATTTTTCAAGTATTGGTAGATGTAACTTGAACATTCGAGCCACAAGCCATTTTCTTTTTATCTTTTACAGTAAGAATAACAACTATATATAATGATAGAGGGAAAAAAGAAGAAGAGGAAGAGTTCATGTCAGAAACTATAACCACGAGAGGTAACCCTCTAATTGGTCAAAACTGTTACATATAAGATCAAAAAAGATAGGCTTAATTTAGTTGATATGAAAGTAATTTTACTTAAAAAATGGCACTTCTATGAATTAACTTTTCATTTAATTTTTTTGGAGCAAGTGTTTGGTTGGATGCTACCATTTCAGATGAATTAATTTTTCACAATATATTTGATTCGCATGAGTATTTCTCAAAAAATACGCATCAAATCATTAATATATCATTCATTTATAAATTAATATTTTTGTTTTTATATATTTTAAATATATAATTAACATAATATATATAATTATATATTAGTATATATATAATTTGATTTTTATTTTTAAATTAATAGTTTAACATATATGTAAAAATATAATGTCTATTTTTTCATATATAATTAATATATGTTTTAATCAATGAGATGGGTGATAGTGTGACGTGTCATATGGGAGAACCAAAGTAGGCAAAATAACATAAAAATATATTTTTCTTTCAAATATAATATATCAAGTGCTTGTTTGCTTCGTAGAATTAAGGAAGATAAGATAAAATATGGATTTGAATTGATTGTTTGTTTAGTGCATTGATTAGAAAAAAATAGGATATGAATAATATAAAATTAATATGATATCTGATGTACATCGAATTTAAAAGATTCATATCCAATTCACTCTCATTTATTATCCAATCTTATCATATCCTATCGAATGATGTACAATAATTTTTATATTTTTTCTAAAAAATAATTAAAATTAAATATTTTTTAATATAAATATTTTAAAATGAATAGAAAATATAAATAATCAGATCATCGGGTTGGGTCTCGGGTCATCGGGTTTCAAATTTTAAAACCCGAGACCCGACCCGATTATGGCCGGGTTTGGTCGAATTGTACCCGACTCGACCCGATTACCCGACCCAACCGAACCCAAATAGGTCGGGTTGAGTCAGGTTCTCGGGTTCATTAGGTCAGGTCGACGACTCAATGAACAACCCTATGTATAGTACTACAGTGTTTGGTGCATACATGTATAATGATTAATGAGCTTGTATATATAACTTATAGTGTGTTTAGTGCAAACATTTATAATGAGCATGTATAACATATGCATTGCTTTCTCAAACTTATACAAGTTGACTTTTGAAAATTAATATATATTTAATTTGAAAATTAATAAAAATATTCCAAACATAAACATCAAAGCTAAATTCCAACCATAAATATCAAAGTTAAATATGTCATACACCAATAACAAGTCCACACGTAAAATACTCCAAACCTAAACATCAAAGCTAAATTCTAACCATAAACATAAACATCAAAGTTAGATTCGTCACATAACAAGCCAAAAAAATGTCACACATAAATCTCCAACCACCGTCTCAATCACCTCGGATTTGCTTAAGTAGTTCTGTAAATTATTTTGATGCTTGGGTATGTCTAGACCTGGCAATTATTGACCCGGCCCGATAGCTCGACCCGGCCCGGCCCGATAAAATCGGATTCGGGCCGGTTCTTATTGAGTTTGGGCCAATTTCGGGCCGGCCCGATATGGCCCGAACACTTATCGAGCCGGGCCTAGTGATATCGGGCCGTGCCGGCCCGATAATCAATATAAGGTATAACCATGATTAGCAACTCTACTATTAGAAGGTTATCCACCTGCATTTAGGCTAAACATAATAACCAATATAAGGTAATGACCCTTATATTTTCGGGCTAACGGGCTATGTCGAGCCAGACCGGCGACTTAGGGCCCGAATCGTTATAAAAAAAATTTCGGGTCGGCCCGACAAATCCTGCCCGGCACGATTTGCCAGGCCTAGGTTTGTTATCCATTTGAGGAAGGCTTAAACTTCTTCCTCTACCACTACTTAGTATTTTAACTCATTAGTATTTTAATTTATTAAATAATTTTTTATAATACAAACGAAGTATTGTGTTTAATAAAATATTTTTCATTAAAATATTTCATAAGTTTTAATTAAAATTAAAATTTATAAATAAAATAATTTTAATTTATGAAATATTATTAATGATAAAAAAGAAATATTAGAGTCTATTTTTTTCAAACTGTCTAATACATTAAAGACTTTTGTACAAAGTAAAATTGTTAATTTTCGATCAAAGTCTAATCAGTTAAAGACATTGGCTAGGGTAAAATAGATATCTGAAACATTACGTTCCGAATTTAGGAATTTTTATTTCCAAAATCTGGATAAGAAATTTTCATTTCTCAAAATTCGATTTTGGGATATTATTATTTTTCTAATACAATGACGAGGTCTCATGGTGTAATATTAATATATCATTTGAGGTACTATTTCTAATCCATGCATTAATTAATACCTCATTAAAAAATTTCCAAACGTTGTATAATATTGTGATAATATTATACAAATGGTACCAAACAGGCCCTAAGGACGTGTTTGGTTTATAGGACAAGGGGTGGATTAACATTCATTATTTGTTTAGTACATAAATTCGAAGAAAATATGAATAAAAAAAATATAAAATTGATATTATATTTGATGTACATCATATTTAAAAAATTCATATTCAATCTTTCATTATTTATTATTTAATCCAATCATATCTTATTCAATGAAGCAAATATACCATAATGAATATTAATCAAATAATCAAGGAGTGATTGTTAGCATGATCCATTTCCTTAGTCGAGCTAATTAAATTGGTATTTACCCTTGGTCCAAGGGCTAGAAGATAAAGAGTAGGTTAAAATACCAGTTTTATTTTTTTTAAAGAGATTTTTTTTATATATTTTCATAAACATATTGTAATTTTAAAATAAGAGATTTCTTGGACCAAATGATCCAACGATGTTTCTAAATTATGTTGAGAGCTAGAGGCTACATCATTACCATTTTCATTAAAGTTGTCTTTTAATTTAGTAGTCGTAAGAATATGCCCGAGAACATGGATCTTTTGATACATGTAGGGTTGTCCAATGTCCACCATCCGGATCACATCGAACCAAATCAAAAAACCGAACCGAAATATTCGATTCGGTTCGGTTTCAACAGCAATAGGTTCGGATCTTTACTCGAACCAAAATCGAATAGTGG
This sequence comes from Canna indica, assembly GCA_034359265.1. Taxonomy (NCBI): domain Eukaryota; kingdom Viridiplantae; phylum Streptophyta; class Magnoliopsida; order Zingiberales; family Cannaceae; genus Canna; species Canna indica. Next base: position 24,635,384 of record CP136892.1, read on the forward strand.
TATTCGGTTCAGAGTCGGTTCCCAAATTTGGAAACCGAACCAACCGAAAATCAAAAAATATATATATATTTTATATATATATAATACGGTTCGGGATTTAGGGTTCCAACTTTCCAATCTATTCGATCGTTCTTTCTTCTCCCTCCGGTTTTCTTCCACAATTCGATTTTCAATTTGGAAACTGAACTTATCACGCCCCAAAATTCTAGGGTCGTGTGGCCGGCCAGAGTACACGTTCGTACCCCAAAGCCTACCCAGACATGACCATGATGCGGAAATAAAAACATACAACCATGCAATTATCAAAATGGGAAATAATATAATGCTAAACAAATCATGAACACTCTACAATTCACGTCTCAAATACATCATGTCTGAAAGAAACAAATACAACAACTATCCTAGACATCATTACGACTCTATGTCACGAGATCCACGTCCCGAGCTCAACACCCCAGCTATGCCTCATGTGTCAGGATACCTCTACTGCTCTAGAGCTAAAATATAAACAGTAAAGAAAACGATGATGAGTTTAAAAGAAGTGAGTGGCTCATCCTTGAGCCCTCCCTAAACCATCATTTAATTATAATTCATAACATAATAAACCATAATCAAATGATACTGCAAATAAATAAATAAATAAATAAATAAATAAATGCATGTACAACCATACATACACACATCCGTACATCCATACATCAATACATCCATCCATCCATACAATCTAAATAATCCGGCGCCTCGCGCCAATCTCCCTCATGCTAATAATCAGGCAACCAAGAATGCTTGGGATCATCTGGCTAGTCAAGACTAACGACCCTCGAGCACGAGTCCCCTGGGGTAAACCCATATATATAATCCAGTGGTGGGTACGACCCTTCCACTAATGCCACTATGGGATTGTTCGTCGGCGTACGTGGCTCACCGATACGCTACTCGATCACCAGTTGACCAAGTTGGCACAATCTGGTCCCGCTAGTTGACCACTCTGGCAACATCCCAGTATCATACAAACACAATACAAATCCACATCACAAGCAAGTAATATAAACAACATCAATGGCAGAGTAAATAAGAAAATTCCAAAAACTAGAGGAATTAACCATACTAATTTATTTCCTGCATGTCCATGTACCTGCCCATCTCAGCCCCAAACCGAACTCCAGTACTTTAGCAGAGGATCTCATATGTCCTTGATTTACAATCCAAGGACCTTATATACAATATCCACAATCATAAGAAGAGCATAATAATTTCCACATCGAGTAAACACAAGCTCCGCTTGTCATTGTAATCAGTAGAAGCAAAATACAATAACCCGAACTAAAATTAAATAAATCATAAATTCTACCAAAGTTTGGAAATATTCATACATTTCACAATCTGAGTTTTCATGAATTTAACTAAAATTTTAATGCTCTAAAACATATGATTAAACATGCAAAGCATTCAAGAAAACTTGGAATCTCGTAGCCATAGGAACCGGCCTAAATATGTATGTCATGTCTCTACCCTTTATCATATTTTCCTCCCAAAAATATATCAATTACCTATTGTTTAAATCATGAATTCAACAGAAATAAATTTCATGTCAAGTAGTTAAAGCAAATTTATATCGTTCTTCCAATAACTCATATTTTACAATATTGGCCTTAAAGTATAGGGTAGAATCTAAGGGCGTGTTTGTGAGCCCTGCTTTTGGTTTTCGTTTTCGCTCGAAACCGAAAACGGGCTCGAAATGTTATTTATTGACGATAACATGGGCATGTTTCAGTTTGTGTTTCGCGAAAATCCATTTTCGCGAAACACCCAAATACACACAAGCGCGAAAACTACTCCAAGTAGTTTTCGTGACCCTTTTGGGGTAAAAGTTTAGTGAAATATAAAAATTGGACATGTCAAACAAATAGATTTTCGCCAAACCAAAAAATTGAAACTTGAAAACCGATTTCAGTTTTTTCGAAACGAAAACTCAAAAAAAAAATCTCGAAAACAAACGCGACCCTACATGCGACCCTACAAATATTTTTCATAATCTACCTTCAGTGTATAATGTCATCACAAGGTGTGCTAAGGACCTACAGTGTCGTAGTTGTCTCTAAAATTATGAAAATACTCCTACCCAACCTACCCTTAATCTCTAGGGTAGTCCTAGTGTAGCCGGCCCTATGAAATCCCTATTTCATGCAAATAAATACAAGTAAATTTATGAACAACATCTGGAATATATCTGAAATTTCTAGGAATTATTTATGTGATTTTTAATGGCCAAAACTATTCGGTCATACCCTTAATGTAGAGTAGCCCTATGCGGTCGGCCCCCTTATCTTTCCTGCTAGTGTATTTAATTTGTACGACATGGAGGGAATGAAAACTACCCAAAACCCGAACGAGAAACCAAAGGCAAACCCCTCTTACATGGTTCAGCTGGCCCTTAATCTCCAGGGCCACCAATAAGGGCTGCCGCCTGCCGATCCTAACAAATCACACAAGGAAACAAAGACCGCAAAAATACGATAATTCCAATAGCTAACATCCGATAAATCACGATGAATCAAGAAAAATCTCGAAAAAATCTCTATCAATAAGGGGCGACTGTCTTAATGTGAAAACTACTATTGGGAACAAGGGAACCACTCACCTCGAATCACGTCCCTTTGAGGAGTGGATTCTGACGATCTCCAACAAACAACGATCTCTTGCACCGGATCTTGTTCTTCAAGGTGTAGCCCCTTCTTCCTCCTCATGTATCCCTAAATCTAACCGTCCAAATCAGATCTCCACCATTCCTATTAAGAAGAAAGGGGTCTCAGACATGCTCACCAAATTTCAGTCCGATTAGACCACAGATAGTGTCCCGGTCTCTCGATTAGGTGTAACATGATGCAGTAGAAATCTAAAACAAGTCTAAAACAAAATTCCTATGAGCCTCATTTTCAAATGACCAAAATTACTCTTAACTTAAGTTAAGTCTAAAACAAGTCATAACTCAATCAATTCAAGTCCGATTCGAGTTCCGTTTGAACCTCCGGACTCACCTTGAACCCAACTACCCATCTAAAGACTAATCAAACTTGAATTAATTAATTACCTTGTGTGCAAAGGCCAATCTTCAATTCACGCCCCCCCCTCCCCCCGGCATTTCATCCGGCCCATCCTGACGTGCGACCAAATTATCCCACTGAAATAATTAAATAAAAATTTATAAATTTGCGGGTATTAAAATCTTCCACCATTAAAGAAAATTCATCCTCGAATTTTGGGATAAATAAAGACTACCAGATCGTCAAATAAATATTAATATTTCTTATGCATATCACGCTCCACCGACCAAAATTCCTCTTAACTTAAGTTAAGTCTAAAACAAGTCATAACTCAATCAATTCAAGTCCGATTCGAGTTCCGTTTGAACCTCCGGACTCACCTTGAACCCAACTACCCATCTAAAGACTAATCAAACTTGAATTAATTAATTACCTTGTGCGCAAAGGACAATCTTCAATTCACGCCCCCCCCTCCCCCCGGCATTTCATCCGGCCCATCCTGACGTGCGACCAAATTATCCCACTGAAATAATTAAATAAAAATTTATAAATTTGCGGGTATTAAAATCTTCCACCATTAAAGAAAATTCATCCTCGAATTTTGGGATAAATAAAGACTACCAGATCGTCAAATAAATATTAATATTTCTTATGCATATCACGCTCCACCTCCCAGGTGACCTCCTTACCCAAGTGGTGCTCCCAACGGACCTTGACCAAGGGTACCTCCTTGGACCTAAGCTTCTGAACCTGCCTGTCCAAAATATCAATGGGTCTCTCCTCAAACGAGACTGTGGTGTCCACCTCGACCACAGTAGGTTCAAGAATGTGCCACTCATCTCTGACTTACCACTTAAGTATCGAAATAAGAAACACATGATGTACTTTTCCAGACTCGATGGTAGGGTCAACTCATAAGTCACGGCTCCTCCACGTCATAAAATAGGGAAAGACCCAATAAACCTAGGGCTCATAAACTATTCATAGGAGATATTTTCAAGAAAATAATGTCCCTCTCAGAAACTCGACATGATGGGTCTTCCCATCATCATGCACCTTCTCACAACTTTGACTTACTAAGAGCCGCTCCTTAATCATCCTTACCTTATCCACTACATCTTGCACTAAGTCTGGTCCAATCATCTGAACCACGCCAGCCTAAAATCAGCCCACCGAGGATCTACATCTATGCCCATATGGGCTTCAAATGGTGCCATCCCAAAGCTACTCTGGTAACTGTTACAATAATCAAACTTTACCAATGGCAGGTGTTTCTCCCAACCATCCTCCAAGTCTAAGACACATGCTCTCAACATAGCCTCTAGAGTTTGTATGGTCCTCCCCGACTGCCCGTCGATTTGCGGATGGAAGATGGTACTGAACCTCACCCGAGTGCCAATGGCTTCTTGAAAGGTCTGCCAAAATCTAGCTTTAAACTGGGTACCTCGATCAGATATGATCATCACCGGGACCCTATGGTAGGCAACAATACGATCCAAAAATAGCCGAGCATATATATCAGCGGCGAAAATCATCTTCACCAGAATGAAATACGCCGACTTAGTGAGTCGGTCCACTACAACCCATATGGAATCATTGTCATTCCTCAATCTAGGTAGACTGATCACAAATCCATGGGTGATCTTTTCCTTTTTCCACTCTGGCACCTCCAAACTCTATAACAACCCTACAGGCCTCAAATGCTCAGCCTTAACCTACTGGTAGACCAAGCACTTAGATACAAAATCTACATCTAGGGTTGTTCATTGGTCGACCTGGCCCAATGAACCCGAGAACCCGACCTGACCCAACCTATTTGGGTTGGGTCGGGTCGGGTACAATCTGACCAAACCCGACCATAATCAGGTCGGGTCTCAGGTTTTAGAATTTGAAACCCGATGACCAGATACCTGACCCGATAACCTGATTATTTATAGTTTTTTTAATTATTTTTAAAATATTATATTATAAAATATTGATTTTTTAAATAATTTTTTAGATTTTCTAAAAAATTATAGTTAAAAAATCATTTTTACCTAATCGGGTAAACCCGACTACCCGACCTGAACTAGGTCGGGTTGGGTTGGGTCAAGTTTGAGATGTGAAAAATTTTAAACCCGACCCGACCAGATTACACTTGGTTGGGTTGACCCCACCCGACCCGTGAACAGCCCTAGCTATATCTCTCTTCATCCCTTTCCATCAGTAGTGCTGCCTCAGGTCACGGTACATCGTATAAGTGGACCTGTGAGCTATCTCAAGTACCTGCCTGCAAACCTCTACCATAATCGACACCACTACCTTGTCTCTAAACCTCATAACACCCTCAGAGTCAATCCTGAATCCGTTAACAACTTTGCCTCTCTCGACTAAAATCCCTGGTCAGAGCACAAAAAGCATCCTCCCCCTAGGCCGAACGGAGCATGTCAATTAGGGTAGATTGAACGTGAGGACGCGCTACCAAGCCACCCGAGTCCAACATAGACAATATATACTGCCTCGTCGCCCAGACATCCAGTGAGCTCCCTCGCCAAAAACCTCATATCCATAGCCAAATGTGCCAAATCCACTACCAATTATAAAATCTGCTATGTACAGAAATGGACAATTTTGATTAGCCCATTAGTCAACTGCCCAACTTACTCTTCTCAACTCAGAACTCGCTGAAATTTGGTATCGGATTTGTACATGCCCACCACGAACTAACTTTAACAGTTTGCACTAATCTGATGACACGTCGATCTCCGAGCTCTATCAAAAGTGCATGATAAATCATTTCCAGACAGCTAGAATACTTATAAGTCTTTGTTAGTGATATGCCCTAGAGCCCTCATATAATTGGGAACTCTTCATGAACATTTTACTTATTTATGAAAGGCTATCTTTATTACTTAGTGCTCATGTTAATTCAGTTGCGCGCTTGCATAAGGACTTAAACTATGTAGTAAAGTCCTTGGTATATGACACAGTGCAAAGGAAATCATGAAGAGTTCATGATGTGAGATTCTTATTGCATGTAAATGTGTTTATGCCTAAATTATCCCTAGTCACAGTATTAACAAGATAGGACATTGTTAATAAGGATAGAGTAGCACATGTTATACTTATTGACTCGTTCAAGCAATAGTTCTCACAAGTTGTGAGCATTGCGATGCTCAGAGTTAACATGTGGATGCTTGTTTGAGAAACAAGTTCATTGGAGACCTAATCATGAGATCTTCACAAGAATGTTCAATCTATGTTTGTGAAAGCATCTCATCATATCAGTTGTGCAAGTATCCTTGGACTTGAGATCACCAAAGTATCTTAAGTGCCTAGTGTTATACTTTGACTTCATTACTTATGGTTCACCTTTGGGTGTTCATAGCTGGAAGATTGGGTATAGCATGAATCACTTGAAGATAGTTGAGTGATCAACATAGATTCACCATCCTATATTTATTTAGCGAGTTTATCTCACTCTTCTTGTACAATCTCTTTATTCAGGAGTCTCTGGCCAGAGCATTATGCGTTTATGAATGTGATTTTGGAATAAAGTTTTAAGATACAAGAATCTATACATTCAGGACTTGATTAACCTGGATGAGATAAAGAGTGGTGAAAGGAGTTGAATGCATGGTAACTACATATGGAAGGGTGAAATGGTCAAACCACCGGCCTTCTCACATTTGGGTAGTCATGATGCTTGGCTAGAAGTCTCTCTTGACTTGTATAAGTGAATTTGTTTATTAAGAATGAATAATAATTTAAAGAGTTTAAATCATGTAATTCCACTTAAGTGTGAATTATAATTCACTATATACTACCAACATGTTTCAGAAGCCCATAAGGTCACACACATATACGAAGGATACAAAGGTAAAATAATAATGACATATATGTCATAATATGTCATTAGGTCCATGAGAAAGAAGAGAGAAGATGGCTTGCGAGGCACATGAGATGGATTTGATCCATCTAGTTGAGTCCACTTATTGGACTCAAACCCGTTAGATGGATTTGATCCGTCTTAAACCTGTGGGCACATAAGATGAATTTGATCCATCTTGAGCCCTCTTATTGGTTTGAAACACTAACCCTAGGAGTATATATTTCCACTCTTAGGGTGCAGCCAGATATAACAAAAAGAGGAGCAAAAATCAATTTTGGTCTCTCTTCTCTCATTGTACCTCTTCCTCTCCACTCCACCTTTCTCCTTGTGCCAAATTCCCTTGCTAGCATATAGGGAATTTTGGCTATTATTACTGCGCTTGAAGCGTTCTTGGATCCATCCTAGTGTGGATACTTTGGAGGTAATCCGATCTAGATCACGATGGTTTATGACAACTCGGTGACGAGAAGGTCTTTCGTTATCGGTCGATTTGGGTAACAGATCTAACCTTCTCCTTGTTTTTCTTTACTATTATTTTAATGATGCAATCGGATCTTGGTTTTGGTGATCAAAGGCACACAAAAATTTTGTTTTCCGCTGCCCCGTGCGCCAATGATTACCAACAATGGTATCAGAGCCAAAGATTGCATCAAAAGAACAATAGGATTAAGATATATAGATTCCGGCTTGTGTATACTTGTTGAACACGAATTTTGAAATGATCTATGCAATTTTTTATTTGTTGAGACCTATAAAATAGATATTTAATGATGATTGAATATGAATATTATTGGTCTTGAATAGAATCTATGATCTAGATCGATTGGCTAAAGATAGAACCTGAAAACCCTTATTTTTAAGGCTTGTGGCTTGTTGTAGTTTGATGGGGCTGTCCTTACTTATTGTTATTACTTTTTCTAGTAATTAAATCATGGTAATGATGAATTAAATTGTTGATTTTAATTTTGGACAACATGAATCTATTAAAGGGTTTAATAGAAATAAGAAAAAAACAAATGAATCTACAAGGGTTCATAAAAGCCCTAGGACCCGATTTGGGATTCCTTGTATGTGATTCTTTGTTTTGATTTTTGAAGATTCCAAATCAATAAATTTTCGTGATTATTTGATAATTATGAATGATAATAAAAGGTTTCAAGTGTTAAAAATGAATTCCTTTATAATTTGGTTCACAAATTAGTTCCCGTAATCATGCACATGCCCAGATTCGTTTTCTAGTAAAGATAATTTGTCTATCAAGTTAACCGACAACTTGGTTGGACCAAGAAGTTAATTTGAATGAATAAAATTTATCATTTAACACTAAACTTTATGTGCATAATTGCTGGAACTAATGCCAAAGTCGTTCTAATTGTTTTAGGAACAATCCAAGTAGGAATATGATTCCTAGTCAAACTTGGAAAAGGATTTCAAAAGTTCAACCTTGTCATTTTTGTCATGTTTATCTTAATAAGATTATGATTTATAAATCTGGAAGTTATGCAATCTTATTTTATATGGTTAAATAATCATAATTGCAAAGTTAATTATTGATTGGATCAATAAAAGCATCAAATTACATTAATTAGCAAATCTGAAAATTGTATTGAGTTTTCAATGAGATTGAATAGTTTCCTTTCTAGAAAGAGTTTCCTTGAATGAAACTTCCGCAAATGTTTTTTCAAAGTTGGAATGTTATTTACATACAAAGACCGAATTCTATATTTCTTAATTATCTTACCATGCATTTGATTATGCATGGTAAGGATGTATGTTTGGCATGATGATCTAATTATGGAATCTGTGACCAATGAGATTGTTCATATGCATGTTTACTGTTATGGTAAATAGGGCATGTGTGTCCTCCCTTCTCTAATCTCTGCATTGTATTTCTTTTCTCACCTAAATCCCCTCAAATGTAACTTAAGGTTTCTTTTTAGAACAATGTAATAAGATTTCATAGGATTAAATTAGGATTGGAGTACCAGAGCTCAAGGAGAAGAAGGTGGCAGAACAAGAACCAAGAAAAAATGCAATGTGTTGTATCATTTTCTATGTTTTGTTCATGCATTCTACCATGTTTTGATATATTAATTTCCTTTATGCTTGAGAAAATTAACATTGAAATTCCATAACTAGATCATGTTTATTTTAGTACGCATGATATTATGTGATTAATATGCTTTACATGCCTTACAATGCCAATTGTGTTTGATGAGACTGAAAGGAACAAATCCCTCATTTAAAATATTAAGACAAGATCGTCTTCTGTTAATGTAATCAACGAACCAGAGTTCTTTATAGATGTTGGGTTGTTGAGCATACTCAAGCCCATTCCACATCGAATATGTTCAAGATTATATTAATAGGTTTATCTTAACTTGTTCATTAATTTGTTAAGCATACTCAAGGTTGATGAGCAAGAGGCAGGTTAGGGAAATGAATATGAGATATTCATGTATCTGTTGGCCTAAGATTTTATACATTGGTCTTAATCTCGGTTTTGATGATAACAAATATGGAACTAATAATTTCATGGAGAGTTATTTTCAGTTTCCCAATCGGTTAGCGCACGATGTCCCCGATCGAAAAAAACAAAGAAATCGGAGTTTAGATTTAGAGTGTCTAGAATGTGATGTATTCCTCTTTATGATGCAAAAAACCCAAAAACCAAACCTGGATCCCAAAATATGAAAACCCGGAAACCGCCCTGAAAATTCACTAAACCTGGAGAGCTCCTTGGAGGGCTATATGATCTAGATATTTTCTTGACATAAAAAATGATGGTAATTGTTCCTTGGGTAAAAACTAGATAATGAGGTATTTTTGAGGAATTTTTGGAAGCCTTTAGCCTACCCATACTTGACCCGGGAGATTAGAAAATTTTTGTTTTCCAAAAATTTGTACTAGACCCCGAAAACTAGATTTTGATTCTTAATGATTTTAATTTTTTAGATATTTTTATTGAATCCAAATGGGGGATAATCCTTATATAATACTTATGTTTTAAAGTTATTCACTTAAAATTAGTAAATATTATATAAATAGACTTAGCAAATACAGAACCAGAAAATAAACAAATAAGCAAAATTCGAGCCAAACCAAGCAGTCTGCCTAATTTCGGTCGACCGAATGTTGCCAAAAACTGGCAGTAAGCAAGTTGGTCGACCGAAGTTTGCCAGAAAATGACAGTGTGCCTTCGGTCGCTCGGTCGTCGACCGACGATCGACCGGACCTGCGACCGGACGACGGAAACGGCTAGTTTTCCACCCGTTGAGTTGCCTGTTTCATGCCATCTTCTCAAGGCTTATAAATAGAAGCCTTAGCAAGTCTTCCACCCCTTATCCAACATACTTTGAGCCATATTTGATGATCCTTGAGCTTGATTGAGCCACTATTCTTGAAATCCCTAGCTTTGATCTCTCAACTCCTTGAGTAAGCCTTGACTTCATTGATTCCCCATCAAAGGCATCAAGAGAAAGCTAGGAAACCTTATTTGGAGCTAAGTATAAGTTGTGTATTTTCTTCTTTATTTCATTGTATTTGAGCTTGTGAAGACCTAGGTTGTTAGGTCTTGAAATTGGGTGGTTGCCTTTGTGTTTAAGGCCTAATTCCACCGGTGAAAACGTAGTTTACTATGATTAGTTGAGTTATCCTTAGGTTGAGGTGGGATAGTGCTCTCGGTAGGAAGACGGGATACTTTCGGGTGTGGAAGTGTCTTCGGCTTGAGAGCGGAGACTTTCCGGTGTAAAGTCCTCATTGTAAGGAAACTAATTAATCTAGTTAAACTAGTTTGAAAATCCTAAGCGGGGTGCTTAGGTAGTGGAGTAGGCATTGGGGCCGAACCACTATAAATAATTGTGTTAGCATTGATATATTATTTTGTGTTAATTGCTTCATATTTATTGCTTCTGCTTGCTATTAATATCATGCTTAGCCTAACTAATCAAGAAACGATTAAAATCAAAATTAGGCGATAAGATTAGTTAACACACTATTCACCCCCTCTAGTGTGGTCATTTCACCAACAGTATCAAGAGTTGATAACCCAATGTTTCAGTAGTTGCATGAAGATGGAATTGGTTTGAGATACCTACCATCAAAGTTAAAGTTGGCTTGTTGAGCATACTCAAGGTCAAATTTTAACCTAGATGGATACTGACCCACTAGAAAATCCATCGGGCTTTCTCGGATCAATAGTGAGGGCTATTGGTTCGCAATGAAATAGTGGGAGTTGAAATGTGATTAATTAAAGACCTAATTAATGCATTCATGTACATGTGCATATGCTAATTCTTTTCTTTTCTTTTCATTCTTTTCATTCTTTACATCTAGGTACATTTTAATCATGAGCACAAACGTAAGTCTGCGTTCAATCCTCGACTCGAACAAATTGACTGGCCCCAATTATCTTGATTGGTATCGTAACTTGAGAATTGTTCTCAATGCTGAAAAGATTATGTATGTATTAGATGCATCGGGACCATCTGTGCCTCCAGATGATGCTACTGCTGATCAATAGCAAGCTTATTTGAAGTGGTCTGAGGACAATGATATGGCAACATGTATCATATTGGCCTCCATGTCTCCAGAACTTCAAAAGCAGCATGAGTATATGGATGCTTATACCATCATCTTCCATTTGAAGGAGTTGTTTGAAGAACAAGCTCGCACTGAGCGATATGAGATATCGAAATTACTGTTCTAGTGCAGAATGGTGGAGGGAACTTCAGCCGCATCTCATGCACTGAAGATGTTGGGCTATATTAAGTGCCTTGCCTCTTTAGGTTTTGTGATGGACCATGAATTAGGTGTAGACCTAATTCTATAATCTTTGTCTCCTAGTTATGTGCAGTTTGTGCTTAATTATCAGATGAACAAGATCTCCACCACTTTACCTAAATTGGTAAATATGCTCATGACTGCTGATGATTCAGTGAAGAAGAATCAGAAAGCAGTTATGGTTGTTGGTTCTTCTACTTCCCAGAAGGGGAAGAAAGACAAAAACAAGAAGAAGAAAATAACTAAGCCCCAAGGTGGGATCAAGAAAAAGGGGAAGGTGCCAAGTGCACAAAAGGAGACCGACTCCAAGGGGACTTGCTTCCACTGTGGCAAGGTAGGTCATTGGAAGCGCAACTGCAAGACCTACTTAGAGTCTCTCAAGGAGAAGAAGCAAGGAACTGCTTCTACTTCAGGTATTTGTGTAATTGAAATTAATACGCATACTGCTTCTAGAAACCACTCATGGGTATTGGATATCGGTTGTGGTGCTCACTTGTCTTCTCACATGCAAGGCGTAAGGAGCAGTAGAAAGGTGAACAAAGGGGAGATAGACTTGCGTAGTGCGACTGGAGCAAGAGTTGCTGCACTTGCTGTAGGAACTTATCATTTATGTTTACCTAGTGGACTTATATTGGAACTTGAAAATTATTATTGTGTTCCTTCTTTGTCTAAGAACATTATTTTCTTATCTTGCCTTGTCGAACAAGGTTTTGACATTTCCATTACAAAGAACAAAGGTTGTTCTATTGTGTTGAATAATATGTTTTATTGTTCTGGAACAAATGTTAATGGAATATATATGCTTGATATTGAGAAGGAAATTCACAACATAAATACCAAGAGAGCTAAGAAGATAGCTTAAAGCCATCTTACTTGTGGTATTGTCGCCTTGGCCATATAAACAAAACTTGCATGACTAAGTTACACAAGTCTAGTAACTTAGGTTCATTTGATTATGAATCATATGAAATATGTGAATCTTGTTTATCTGGTAAGATAACAAAAGTGCCCTTTAGTGGAAAGGGTGCACATGCCGATGATGCATTGGAATTCATATATTCAGATGTTTGTGGTCCAATGTCAACACACGCATGAGGTGGTTTTCTCTATTTCATAACTTTCATTGACGATTACTCGAGATTTGGGTACATATATCTAATGAAGTTTAAATCTGAAGCTTTTGAAAAGTTCAAAGAATTCAGAAATGGAGTGGAGAAATAACTTGGCAAAAGTATTAAAACACTTAGATCTGATCGAGGTGGAGAATACTTAAGCCAAGAATTCCAAAGGTATCTGAGAGATAATCGGATTTTTTTCTCAATGGACTCCTCCATATACGCCACAACAAAATGGTGTGTCTGAAAGGAGAAATTGAACATTGTTGGATATGGTTCGATCAATAATGAGTCTAGCAGAGTTACCCAAGTCTCTTTGAGGTTATGCATTGGAAACTGTTGTTTATGCACTAAACAGAGTTCCATCCAAATCGATTGATGTTACACCATATGAGATGTGGTATAACAAGAAACCTATACTTTTACATATGGAAGTATGGGGCTGTCCTGCTTACGTAAAAAGGACAATGCCAGACAAGCTAGAAGCTAAATCTGATAAATGTATATTTGTGGGGTATCCAAGAGAGTCTTTAGGATACTATTTCTACCATCCTTTGGAACAAAAGGTGTTTGTTTCAAAGCATGTTGTCTTCTTAGAGAAATAGTTTCTTCTAAAAGAAGATAGTGGGAGTAGAATTGAACTTGGTGAAGTTCGAATACACAAATAGAGGTGGGTCAACCGATAGATCCCACACCTAATACTCATGATGATGAGATAGTAGATGTACCTAAAGTTACACATGAACCTAGGCGATCTACTAAAGTACGCACAGTTCCAGAGAGATATGGATTTCTCATAGATGAGAACAAGGATGTGCTACTAGTAGAAGATAATGAGCCTACAAGCTATGAGGAAGTTCTGAAAAGTTCAGAATATGAATTATGGCTTAAGGCCATGAAATCCAAGATGGATTCCATGTATGATAACCAAGTTTGGCCTTTGGTTGAGGCACTTGAAGGGATATAACCCATAGGGTGCATATGGATCTTCAAGAAGAAGACCGACATGGAAGGTAATGTGATTACCTATAAGGCATGCCTTGTTGCAAAAGGCTATCGTCAAAGATAAGGAATTGACTTTGATGAAACCTTTTCTCTAGTGGTCATGCTTAAATCCATAAGGATATTGCTTGCCATTGCCGCTCATTATGATTATGAGATTTGGCAGATGGATGTGAAAACTGCTTTCCTTAATGGAAATTTGATAGAGAAAGTGTACATGGCACAACCTGAAGGATTCACATATGAAAATGGCAACAAAGTATGCAAGCTTCAGAAATTAGTTTATGGATTGAAGCAAGTGTCTAGGAGCTGGAATATCCAATTTGATGAGACTATCAAAGAGTTTGGTTTCTCGCAAAACATGGATGAACCTTGCGTGTACAAGAAGGTCAGTGGGAGTGCGATCATTTTCATAATACTATATGTTGATGACATACTACTTATAGGAAATGATGTCTCAGTTCTCCAATCAGTCAAAATTTGGCTTTCTAAGCAATTCTCCATGAAAGACCTTAGAGAAGCTACCTATATTTTGGGGATTAGGATCTATAGAGATAGATCCAACAGGTTGTTAGGTCTTTCACAATCTATATACATTGATAAGATGCTAAAAAGGTTTAGCATGGATCTCTCCAAGAAAGGGTTTATTTCTATGATACATGGAAAACCCCTTTCTAAGCCTATGTGTCCTAAAACACAAATAAAAAGAGAGAACCTGAGTAAGACTCCTTATGCATCTGCTATAGGATCTATCATGTATGCTATGTTATGTACACGACTCGATGTGTCATTCGCTCTGAGTGTCACGAGCAGATTCTAATCCAATCATGGAGAGGAACATTGGGTGGTTGTAAAGAACATCCTTAAGTACTTGAGAATGACTAAGGATATGTTCTTAGTATATGGAGAATGTGACTTGCATGTTAGCGGGTATACATATGCCAGCTTCCAATCTGATAAAGATGATTATAAGTCATAGTCAGAATTTGTGTTCATATTTGGAGTAGGTGCAGTCAGTTGGAAGAGTTCCAAACAAGATACAACTGCGGACTCTACGATGGAGGCTGAGTACATAGCAGCTTCTGAGGCAGCTAAGGAAGCAGTTTGGATCAAGAAGTTCATTACTGAACTAGGAGTGTTTCCCAGCATCATTGATCCAATACCTTTGTATTGTGGTAATAATAAAGTCATTGCTCAAGCAAAGGAACCAAGGTCTCATCAACGATCCAAGCATGTTCTCAGACGCTACCATCGGATTAGAGAGATCATTGGTAGAAATTGTTAGCTTTAGGTTTTCAACTTTGGTCTTAATCTCGGTTTTGATGATAACAAACATGAAACTAATGATTTAATTAAGAAAATCTTTCAGGATACATATCGATTAGTGCTCGATGTCCTCGATTGAAAATTTTGGGAAAAATCGCAAAGTTGGAAGGACATTGGTCAACGCGTTCGGGTTCGTCATGGAAATTTCTCGAAGATCGACGTGTGCACCAAAGACGTCATGGACAAGCCTAAAGAACACACGAAAAGCTCTTCAAGATGTCGCACGGTGAAGGCCGGAATCTGGAAATGAAGCGCGCAAGAAAAATGGCTAAAAAATCAATATTAGCCTATGTTCGGTCGACCGGTCGTTTGACCTAATAGAGTTAGGAAATTGGCAATAGCCAATTCGGTCGACCCGTCGGTCAACCGATAGAGGCAAAAAATGGGCAATACGTGCGTCAGTCGACCGATCGATCGATCGGATAAAAAATTGCATGGTGCACATAGAGGGCTTCACTGCATCGATCGACTGGTCGATCGATCGGATTACGAGAACGCAGGAGTCTGGCGGTCGATCCGTCGATCGACCGCACAGAGAGAGTAAGGCAGCGATCGCTCCAGCGGTCGATCGGTCGGTCGACCGACCAATCGACCGAGCGGCTGTAACGGATAGTTTTCTACCCGTTGAGCTATAATTTCTTCGAGAGGGTATAAATATACCTCATCTAACTCCTTTAATACTACTCCTCCCACTCTTACAGATTTTATTGAGCAATTAAAAGGGAGTTTTGAGCCTTCTAAAAATCGATCAATAGCTCTCGGCTCTTCCGTCGACAACTTCTTCAAGCGCACACTCTACCTCGACTCGGGATCTGATTCGAGCTCTGCGTCTTGGCGAGTTGAAGGCTAGGAAAATAGCACTGATTCTTCGTTTCATTTCTAAGCTCTTTTCAGTGTAATTTTATTGTTATTTGAATGTGTTTACTTTGGATTTGTGCATGTGAAGACCTAGGATTGTTAGGTCTTGAAATTGGGTGGTAGCCTTGGTGTTTGAGGTTTAAATCCACCAGTGTAATTAAACATAGCTTACTAGGATTAAGTGAGTTGTCCCTTAGGGTTGAGGTGGAAGAGTGCTCTTGATAAGAAGGCGGAGACTTCCAGGTGTGAAAGTGCCTTAGGTCGAGAGTGCGACTCTTCGAGTCAAAGTTCTCATTGTAAGGGAAACAAAAATTAATCTAGTAAACCTAGTTTGAAAATCCTAAGCGGGGTGCTTAGGTAGTGGAGTTGGAATTGGGCTGAACCACTATAAATTTGTGTGTTTGCATTAATACTCTATTTGTTCTTAATTGTTTATCTTGCTTCTGCATCCAATCGTAAAATTACAATTTTCCTAAGTGATCGAAGTAAACGATTAAAATTGAATTTAGGCTAATAAATTTCGTTAACACACTATTCACCCCCCCCCCCCCTCTAGTGTTGTCATTTCTACAACAATTGGTATCAGAGCGGGTCGTGGATTGAGATTTGACCATCTCTTCTACACCTTGTCTCGATTCGAAAATGGCACTAGAGAGTATAACATTTGCACTACCTAGGTTTGATGAAGAAAACTTTGGTGTTTGGAAGAGTAGGATGTATATACCTTTCTTAAAACACAAAGTTTAGATGTCTTGTGCATGCTAAAGAATGAGTATGTTGAGCCCACCATTGACATAAATGATTGGACTCAAGAACAACTTAGATTATTTGAATTGAATGCTAAAATAACGCATCTCCTATATTGCTCATTTTCAAATGAAATACTTGAAAAGGTTATGCATTGTTCTTCCGCTTTTGATATTTGGGCAACATTAAATATGTTATATGATTATGCTAAAATCGAAGAGCTTAATACTTATGTTAAGGGTGGTGATGACAATGGTCATCCCCTTAGTACTAACCTCGGTTTTGATGCCCAAAGCACTTCTAGCCAAAGAAGCACAAGTAAAAATCAGAAAAGAAAACTTAGGTGCTTCCTTTGCCTAGAGAAGGGACACAAGAAGAAGAATTATCCACTCTTGAAGAGGAAATCCAAAAAGAAGTGTGCTTCTTCATCCACATCTCAATCAAGTGAAGCTTCTTCTAGACATGACGATGAAGCTACATCGAACTTTAACCTCATGGGTCTTCGGAATGAGGTATATTTATCATCTTCTAGTCATGATCAAAATAGTGATTCTAGTAGCTCAAAATCTCTTGACATGTCTTATGAAGAACTACTAGAAGAATGCAAAAACATGTATGAATTGCTCATGAAAAATAATAAAGAAAATAAGAAATTAAAGAAAGAAAATATAAGGGTTAACTCTCATGGGGATGAATTAAAACTAGAAAATGAGAGAATGAAATCTAGTTCTTTTGATTATTCCCATGATAGGTTGAAACTTGAGCTTAAGGACTTAAAGCTTAAGAATGAAAATTTGAAACTTGAGAATTCAAAAATTATAAGTGAAAACAACAATTTGAAATCTCAATTTAATGCCTTATATAAATCTCTTGATTTATTAAAAAATGAGGTTGTGTCCTTAAATAAGAAAGTAAATGAATTAAGAAATGTTTCATTTCTTAAGAACACTAGAAATGCTTATGTAAAGAATGCCAATGCTTATCATTATTCTCATGTTATGCATTCTACCATTAGACCTCATGATCATAAGAAGAAGAATGATTTTTCCAAGAATGCTCATACTCATCATGTTTCACATAACAAGCATTCTAATAATAAATCTCATGTCCATAGTAAAAAGGAAAATAAGTTTAATGGACATTGTTTTTGTTGTGGTATCTTTGGTCATGCTATTTATGATTGTGCATTCAAGAAAAATCCAACTGTAGTTAAGACACTTTGGATTCCTAGGCAAACTCACCCCCACAGACCCAAAGCCATTTGGGTACCAAAAGTCTCATCTTCTTTTGTAGGGGGGGCTACCACACAAGGATGAATGAAAAATGGTGTATTGGAGTTGATCTTGGATCCGAATGAAAAATCTCCATGAGGTTGCAACTTTAAGTCATCATAATGCCATGGGTATGGAAATTGGCATCTAGGTATACTTTGTATCATCTCCTTGCTTTCGTTTGTTTTATTTAAGTTGGAGTTATGACACATGTTTAATTTGAGTTATTTTTCCCGCTCTTAATAAGAGTCTTTTGAAAAATATTTTTGATTTTTGATTTCCCGGTCTCTTAGGAGACCTATGTGGCCTGTAATGGGCATAAGCGACCTTGCGGTTCAAAATCATAGGCACATTGTTGGCCTTTCGGTTTTCAACCAATAGGAAGGGTTGGAGATCTTATGTTTCAAAATTTCATATTTTGAGATCTCTCGATTCGTTTCAGATTCATAATAATATATTTTGAAACGGATTTCAAACTAAGTGGATTTTGAAAATGATACTTGATTCTTTGCTATTTGGTTTGGGTTGCTTGCTAGTAGCTTTATTTTCATTAAATCTACTAATGAAGTCTACTTGCAAGTTGTGAATGTTAATGGAAGGCGAGGCTATCTAAAAGAAAATTGAAAAGTAAATGACAAGTTTGACAAATTTCTAAGAATAAGGTATGAATTTAATTTTGCAAAGATCTTAGTATAATACTTGAATACTTATGCTTAAGTGATTTTTCTATGCTCATGATTGATTATGCATGATAAATATTTAAATTTTCATGAGTAGGAAAAATCTTGATAACTTAGCTCATTTCATGATATCATGATATTTATGAAATCAAACTAGGTTAAAAAATTTCTTTAGAGACTTCATTTTAAGTTAAAAATTTGATGAACATGTTTAGGTGTGTTAATAATTAGTTGTCATGTACTTAAAATTGAAAATTCATGAGAAATTGAGCAAAATGATAACTAGTTCATTTTAGGGGACTTAAACTTGAAAAAGTTTGACACAAGTCAACAAATCGACTTGGACACTTCATTTTAAGTCCAAACTTCATAAACATGTTTAGGAATAGGTATGACATGTTTCCAAGCACTTAGAGTGAAAAATTCATAAGGATATGGATAAAATAACATAGAGGTCAATTCATGCTTACCTTTTTTGAACCAAGTTGACCCAAGTCAACCAAATGACTTAGATGTCTCATTTTCAATCTATATTTGAGGAACATGTTTAGATTTACTCACGTTAAGTATCCATAGGTTTAAGGTTGAAAAATCATGAGTAAATGATAAGATTGAAACTTAGCAAGTTTCATGATAACTAGTTTAGTTTTGAATAAAATCATGCTAGGTTGATATCTTGACTTAAGGACATAATTTTCATTTCAAACTTGACAAACACTCTTTACATGATCATTTTATGGTGTCATAAAAGTTTGAATGAAAATTGAACATGTTTCAAGAATAACTTAAAATTAAGAAAATATCGTTTCACCCAATAATTGGTATGCATTTTCAGTTATTTCTAGAGAAATATAGAAAAATCTTTTTTAGATGATTCTTGAAGCTACACTTTCATTGAAAAATCTAGTATGTTGTGTAAAAATTTCAAAAAGTTTCAACAAGAATCTGATTTATAATGGAATTTTGAAATTGGATTTTGAAAACACAAAGTATCATCCTTCTTGAAATATTAATCTTTCCGATGCTTTAATTTTTTCTTCAAAAACTTCAAATGAAACTTTGTGCATGCTATTTTGATTTCATTTATAATATTGTTCTCTGTATTCTTTGAGTAAAATCATTTCTAAAAATGATTTTGATAATTTGAGTGATATCTTAAAAAATTAGCTTCTAGTAGAATTCGAGATCGATTAAAAAATGGACTTTGTAAATTCATTTTGAGTTCAAACTTGACACAAGCATTTCAAATGACCATTCAATGATATTTGGAAAGTTTGAATAAAAAATGATAACTTTCGAAAAATACTTAAAATTTACGAAAATGCCCCTGGACTTTCAAGAATTTTATGAATTTATAGGAAACTGACTTTTGACTGATTCTTAAACCTCTAGATTCCTTGTAAAATCTAGTTTGTCCTGTTAAAGTTTCAAAAATATTCGTCCAATAATTGATATCAAAATTTTCGTCAAAAATATGATTTTGTATAGACTTAAAAGTTTGATTTTTGAAAACTTGAAGTATAGTTTAACCTAAGTCAACAAAGTGACTTAGAAATTTTATTTTAAGCCCAAACATGATTCATAGACTTACATTCTCTCATGTTTGATGTCTAGATACTTAAGATAGAGAAAACATGAGTAGATAGCAAAATTTGATATTTAGCCATTTTCATGTTTTCATGCTTATTTCAAATGAAAACGTGCTAAGTTTGTATTTGGATCAAATGGCATTCTTTTCACTTCAAACTTGATATACATGTTTTACATGACTATATCTTTGTATTTTGAATTTTGAATGAAATCAAAAATGTTATGAAAAAGAAACAATATTCATGAAAATACTCACACTTGAGAACATACATAATTTAATTTTGAATTCAAATATTTAGTTTTGAACATATCATGTATGATTTTGTTTCATATCAAATACTTGTTTTTCATCCCTTTGGTTGAGATTGTTATGTTTCATGAAAAAATATTTGTTTTTCATCCCTTGACTAGATTAACCTTTCTTACCCTTTTTGATTGATGTCAAAAGGGGGAGAAAATTATAGGTAATGGGGAAGAAAATATAGGTTAACCATGCATATAGATAGAGGGAGTTCTATTATATAGATATGCATGTTGATAGGGGGAGAAATCCCTTAGTTGATATCATCTATGCTTTAATGAATATATTTTCTTAAAGATGTTTGTCATCATCAAAAAGGGGGAGATTGTTGGCTTTAGGTTTTCAACCTTGGTCTTAATCTCGATTTTGATGATAACAAACATGGAACTAATGATTTAATTAAGAAAATCTTTCAGGTTCCATATCGATTAGCGCTCAATGTCCTCGATTGAATATTTCAAAAGAAATCGCAAAGTCGGAAGGACATTGGTCAACGCATTCGGGTTCGTCGCGGAAATTTCTCGAAGATCGATGTGTGCACCAAAGACGTCTTAGACAAGCCTAAAGAACACATGAAAAGCTCTTCAAGATGTCGCACGTTGAAGGCTGGAACCCAAAAATGAAGCACGCAAGAAAAATGGCTGAAAAATCTCAGCCTATGTTCAGTCGACCGAATAGAGTTAGGAAATTGGCAGTAGCCAATTCGATCGACCGAATGTTGCCAAAAATTGGCAGTAGCCAATCGGTCAACCCGTCGGTCGACTGAAGATGGTGTAAAAAATTGGCTAAGGCTACTTCGGTCGACCGACAGAGGCGAAAAATGGGCAGTGTGTGCGTCGGTCGACCGGATTAAATATCGTATGGCGCGCATCTCTGGCTTCACGAATCGGTCGACCGAATTGCAGGAACGCAGGAATTGCGTCTGGCGGTCGACCGCGCAAAGAGAGTAAGGCAGCGGTCGCTCGAGCGATCGATCGGTCGGTCGACAGACCAATCAACCGACCAATCGACCGAGCGGCTATAACGGATAGTTTTCTACCCGTTGAGCTGTCGTTTCTTCGAGAGGGTATAAATATTCCTCATCTAACTCCTTTAATACTACTCCTCCCACTCTTTCAAGTTTTATTGAGCAATTAAAAGGGAGTTTTGAGCCTTCTAAAGATCGATCAATAGCGCTCGGCTCTTCCGTCGACAACTTCTTCAAGCGCACACTCTGCCTCGACTCGAGATCTGATTCGAGCTCTACGTCTTGGCGAGTTGAAGGCTTGGAAAACAACACTGATTCTTGGTTTCATTTCTAAGCTCTTTTCATTGTAATTTTATTGTTATTTGAACGTGTTTACTTTGGATTTGTGCGTGTGAAGACCTAGGATTGTTAGATCTTGAAATTGGGTGGTAGCCGTGGTGTTTGAGGTTTATATCCACAGGTGTAATTAAACGTAGCTTACTAGGATTAAGTGAGTTGTCCCTTAGGGTTGAGTTAGAATAGTGCTCTTGATAAGAAGGCGTAGACTTCCGGGTGTGGAAGTGTCTTAGGTCGAGAGTGCGACTCTTCGAGTCAAAGTCCTCATTGTAAGGGAAACAAAAATTAATCTAGTAAACCTAGTTTGAAAATCCTAAGCAGGGTGCTTAGGTAGTAGAGTAGGCATTGGGGTCGAACCACTATAAATTTGTGTGGTTGCATTGATACTCTATTTGTGCTTAATTCTTTATCTTGCTTCTACATCCAATCGTAAAATTACAATTTGCCTAAGTAATCTAAGTAAATGATTAAAATTGAATTTAGGCTAATAAATTTAGTTAACACACTATTCACCCTCCCCCCCCCTCCCCCCCCGCTCTAGTGTTGCCATTTCTACAACAAAAATGATGTAAAGTTTGAAAGGGTCCCCACCGATCACAATGTTGCTGATCCTCTCACTAAAGCACTTACCCAAAGCAAGTTTGGCTTTTATGTAAACAATATGGGTATAAAGTTTAAGGGCGATTAGCTCTAGTGCAAGTGGAAGTTTGTTAGTGATATGCCCTAGAGCCCTCATATAATTGGGAACTCTTGATGTACATTTTACTTATTTATGAAAAGATATCTTTATTACTTAGTGCTCATGTTAATTCATTTGCTTCCATAAAGACATAAACTATGTAATAAAGTCCTTGGTATATGACACAGTGCAAAGGAAATCATGAAGAGTTCATGATGTGAGATTCTTATTGCATGTAAATGTGTTTATGCCTAAATTATCCCTAGTCACAGTATTAACAAGATAGGACATTGTTAATACGGATAGACTAACACATGTTATACTTCTTGTCTCGTTCAAGCAATAGTTCTCACAAGTTGTGAGCATTGCGATGCTCAGAGTTAACATGTGGATCCTTGTTTGAGAAACAAGTTCATTGGAGACCTAATCATGAGACCTTCACAAGAATGTTCAATCTATGTTTGTGAAAGCATCTCATCATATCAGTGGTGCAAGTATCCTTGGACTTGAGATCACCAAAGTATCTTAAGTGCCTAGTGCTATACTTTGACTTCATTACTTATGGTTTACCTTTGGGTGTTCATAGCTTGAAGATTGGGTATAGCATGAATCACTTGAAGATAGTTGAGTGATCAACATAGGATTTACCACCCTATATTTATTTAGGGAGTTTATCTCACTCTTCTTGTACAATCTCTTTATTTAGGAGTCTCTGGTCAGAGCAGTATGCGTTTATGAATGTGATTCATAAAGGGCATTTTTGGAATAAAGTTTTAAGATACAAGAATCTATACATTCAGGACTTGATTAACCTAGATGAGATAAAGAGTGGTGAAATGAGTTGATTGCACGGTAACTACATATGGAAGGGTGAAATGGTCAAACCACCGACCTTCTCACATTTGGGTAGTCATGATGCTTGGCTAGAAGTCTCTCTTGACTTGTATAAGTGAAATTGTTTATTGAGAATTAATAATAATTTAAAGAGTTTAAATTATGTAATTCCACTTCAGTGAGAATTATAATTCACTATATACTACCAACATGTTTCAGAAGCCCATAAGGTCACACACATATACGAAGGATACAAAGGTAAAATAACAATGACATATATGGCATAATATGTCATTAGGTCCATGAGAAAGAAGAGAGAAGAAGATGGCTTGCGAGGCACATTAGATGGATTTGATCCATCTTGTTTTAAACCCGTGGGCACATGAGATGGATTTGATCCATCTTGAGCCCTCTTATTGGTTTGAAACACTAACCCTAGGAGTATATATTTCCACTCCTATGGTGCAGCCAAATATAATAAGAAGAGGAGCAAAAATTAATTTTTGGTCTCTCTTCTCTCATTGTACCTCTTCCTCTCCACTCCACCTTTCTCCTTGTGCCAAATTTCCTTGCTAGCATATAGGGAATTTTGGCTATTGTTGTTGCGCTTGAAGTGTTCTTGGATCCATCCTAGTGTGGATACTTTGGAGGTGATCCGATCTAGATTAGTGTGGTTTACGACAATCCGGTGACGAGAAGGTCTTTCGCTCATCCGATTTGGGTAACAGATCTAACTTTTTCCTTATTTTTCTTTACTATTGTTTTAATGATGCAATCGGATCTTGGTTTTGGTGATCAAATGCACACAAAAATTTTGTTTTCCGCTGCCTCGTGTGCCAATGATTACCAACACTCTTTCCCTTCATAACCATCAAGGTGTAGGATTTTCGACCCGTAATTCGACCAAACCAACCATACCTAGTTTCCCTATGCATAACTCATGTAGATGCCAAGATCCGAAAACCGATTATTAGGAATAGGACATAAACCTAGGAGTGTGGCACTTCACCAAACAATTAGTGAGCAGATTAGGCCTTAGCTCAACATGTACCATGAGCTTCCACCTAAGACAACTCGCTCCCCCTTAGCCACACCTCGGCCTCTTCCAATCCTTATCTATAACCTTACTCTCGAGAACGACCAAGCAAAGATTTTTCCCTCTATGGCTAGGGCCGCATACCCCCAAAGGTCCTAGGGAAACTTTTCCCTCCAAAACTCCATCAATTATCATACCAACATTTTTTATCTCAGGGAAATTTATCCACTATAACCATAACTCATCCAGGACAGTTCTATAACCCCACAATTAGGGTTCTAAAATTTGGACCCATACCATTGTAATGTTGCTTTGCACCAAGCACATATTCACCCCAAAGTTGGCAAAAGAAATCCATGAGGACATCACAAGACCCAATTATTTTGGATTCACCTCATCCTCGAACTTGGGATGCCCTAAGGGTAGACAAATCCATAAAGTTCCAGGCTACGCTATCCCTCCTCGTGATGACCAACCACAGTTTCACAAAGATGGTTTACATAATTAAATTTCAACATCTTAACTTTGTTTTCTTGGTGGTGCTAAGCCCACTCTTGGTCCGACTTGTCAGTGACCAGCTACTCACTGCTCAACTACCACATAACTAAGGCATACAAAATCATAGACATTATAAAATCAAATTCATAAGTAGGGCTATTAGGATAGTTGAGGTATTAGGCCGAACTCCTCGGGTGCGTTCGTAACGCCCCATCCCGGCCCTCTCTAGGACCCTAAACTCCCGTCAGGGCACTCTACCATAATTACCAACCAAAATTTGTCCTAGATAAATCCACTGAGCATTACGAAGTAGATTATTCCACAAGAAAAGTATGTAAACTGTGGTGCCTCATGTATAAATCATGCATCTGTCATACATTTGAAACATAATTTTTACCACCTCTACTTCAAGAAATTTCAACACACAATTCAAAGATAAAAGTACTCATTTCCACCACAGACAACCGTGTAGGTGATAGCTACAAACATACCCATTTTGTACCAATGTATGACAAGCCATCTTAGTGGTACTTTGCAAGTTAAATCCACTTGATCAAAACATAGATGCTGACACATACAATATGAAAGTTTAAGCATCTAAGCAGCATTTGAAAACTGACATTAAACACCATACCTCTTAATCACAACCGACATAGACCATAATTTCTCTCGTCTAGGGTTGGAGAATACAGTCAACCCTATTCTCTCACTTAACTCTAGGGAGTGGCCGAATAGGGCCCTAAGAGTTAGTTGTCCTACTAGGTAAAATACCCTTAGTTTTCATTCAACACCCCTAATATCAATTTCATTCAAATGGAAATATTTTTCCTTACCAACCGTCAATATGACACATAATCTTTTATCCCAACTTATGATCTCTTCCCTGGGAACTTAAGTCATGAAAACCTCATATTCATGAGAGGCCTTTAACAAGTACAATATCATGTATTGAACCATACACTAGGAACATAGGATCATTTCTTTTTAAAAAAACAAAACAAGGAAATTTGGAATCAAATTATCACAGCATCAACCAAAATTTTGGATTAGTTCAATCAGTAATGAGATTTACATAAGCTCTTGATCGTTCACCCTTATAATAAATCTCGGTCTCCATCGACCCACAACCTAACCACTTTCTGAAGTAAAGCCTCAAGCTAAACCACTTTAGGTCCTGCTCAACTCTGGCTGCCCACAATCATGGCTCTTAAGCGTAGGGCCGATTTACATTCACAATTATATTCTTTGAAATTTAGGGGACAAAGTTCTCCAATAATCCAAAAATTTCATCCATAAGGGAAATTTATCATCAACCAACCCCTACAGATCCTTCCTGTAGGACTCTATCAATCAGCCCCCATAGGAAACCTAGGGCTGCCCTAACCAAACTGCACCACAGAGATTTAAACAATATAACGAGAACCAAGGAATCACTCAAGATACTAAGAAAATATTGTAAGGATCTCTAATCCAGGCACTCATACAAAGGTAGCCCCAAAAATGGTGCACTCTCAAGCAAAGGGTCATTCACGACCTCAAGCTGTCCCAGATCCTCCTGAACTGGTCGTCTACTGCTACGACCCTGTCACGCCCCGTCTTAAGGTCACGTGACCGGCTAGGGTATACGTGCCTATACTCCGCAGCCTATCCCGTGCACATGTCAACTCAAAAGAAACATAGCGAAAATATGTAACAACAACAAATAAAACTGAGAATCCAAATAAGTTTTCATTTTAAGAAAAGAAGTCCAACAAACCAAATAAAGTTTCAGAAATAAATAACTAAAACATTTATAGTTTTTCAAAAAAAACTTAATCTCAAACGAATACAACTGAATGTCCCCAAATAACTACAACTCCAGAATACTAAGCACCAAGTGCATGATCTACCACTAACAAGACTTGACTACGTCCCCTAAACTCGGACTGCTATAAGATCAATGGTACTCCTCTGCCCTCTAGCCACGCCAAGTGCTCCAGTCTACCTCACTGGTTAGGCTCTGTAAAAAAAATAGAAAGAAAACAAGGGTGAGTCCAAAGGAACTCGGTGAGCAGTTCTACCGACCCCACCACAAAAACAAACCATATAATAATGTATATATGTGCATGTCTCATACAGAAAAATGCAAGACTGTTGATATGGCTAACTAATCGGCCACTTGGCCATCTCTTGCCCAAATGCAACCTATTCACATAACCGTGAATATACAACAAGCCTATCTGCTTACCCATGCCGTAAGGCATACAAGTCACCCACAAGGATTACGAGGATAATCAGGTTTTTACCCATCCGAACTTATCCCATAACATACCCTAAAAAAATATGGGAATAATCGAGATTCGCTCATCCGAACTTATTCCAAATGGAAACGAGAATAATCGGAATTCACCCATCCGAACTTAATCCAAATAGCATACGGGAATAATCGGGATTCGCCCATCCGAACTTATTTCTTTTAAAAATAGGTTAGGATTTACCCATTCAACCTTCCGGGCCCAAGCTATAATAATATATTAAAATATAAAATTTAATTTCAATTTTTTTTATTTTTAAAATTATATTTTAATCGTAAAAAGCACAGGTACTACAACTAATTTTTATTTGAAAAAGTAGATACAACTACTTTTACTCCATAATTAATTTACACATACATACAATTAATTGATTTATATTTATTCAAATAATTTTTATAATGTAATGAAGCCGTCCGTAGCACAGGTGTTATACTAGTTTAATTATAATAACAAACTAGATACTTCTCTTTAAAAAAAATAGCTTATTTCAAAACAATTAGTTACATGAACAAAATATTAAAATATTTTAAAGATTTCCAAAGTTAATATAATAGGGATATTAATTAATGCTCATTATTAAAGAAAAGATAGAGAGTGCGCACGTGCAATAATGACATGAAAAATAACATCCTTTTCACTTTAATTATTTATTTTTGTGTCACCAAAATAATAATAATAACCAATAAAACTTAATTACATTTTTTACCCCAAAATATCATATATTTTTCGTTTGATCTCTCATTTTTAAAAACTTTTTGATTAATCATTCAAAAATTATTTTTATTTTTGTTTAGTCCATCTGTTAACTTTTAATATTAAATGCCAACATGGAATGCTGACATGGACTAAAAAGGGATCAAACAGAAAAGAAGAAGAAGAAGATATTTTAATGGACTAGATAAAAAATATATATATATTAATAATCTAAAATATAATAACATACAATTTAATAACCTAAAATATAATAATATATAATTATATTTTATATTATTAAAATATATTTTTTTCATCCGATTTCTTAAAATATTTTATTTTTTTCGTTTAATTCATCTTTAGTTCATATCAGCCTTTTATGTTGGTATTTAATATTAAAAGTTAATGAAAAGTTAACGAAGGGATTAAACGGAAACGAAAATAATTTTGAGGGACTAAACAAAAAAAATAAAAAAAATGATGAATTAAATAAAAAATATATAATATTTTAAAAGATCAAAAATATAATTCAGCCTAATAATAATTACTAAATGAAATTTTTTGGTGCGGAGTCACGAGTCCCTTTTTATTCCCTGTTTTATGGGAGAACATATGCTATAAGAAATTGAAACCCCACCTTAATTTTGAGGGTCCACCTCTCTCTCTTTCTCACCCTAAATAATACGCCTGCTAAAAACGTGTCTCATGTGTCAATTTTAAAGGTGGGACCAATTCCTTAACTAAATTGAAAGCTAAGTCCTACATTACACCACCACCGACGAAATAAATAACTTTTTTTCCTGCTATTTTATCAATTCAATCAAACAAAGCCAAGTTTAAAATTAGAATAATCAAATTCAAATTTTATCAGATTGTTTTTTTAAGAAAAAATTCAGTTGACAATTTGGTAATTTGATCATCAAATAATTTTCAAAAGTTGGTCATTTTATTTTTCTCATAAAAAATAGTAGTCATCACTTCTCTTTGAGCTCTGCAATAAAAAGAATTACTGTAGATTATTTAGAGGATTTTTTCGTCAATCCTTAATCTAATAAATACTTAAATTTTGTTTGGTTGATATGAGAAATAATTTTTTGTATAAAATTATAATTTTCATGAATTAATTTTTCATGTGTATTTTTCGGAAAATACCTAAAAATATTTAATTGACAAAAAGTTAATTCATATGAAGCATAATTTTTCACTTACAATATGTTTGGTTGGAATGAGTATTTCTTAGAAAATACATATGAAATGATCAATATTTTTTTATTATAAATTAATATTTTAATTTATATGTATTAATTTATATAAAAATAAAATAAAATATATTTATAAATTAATATTGTAATATATATATATATAACATAATATAATTTTTTCATATATAATTAATATAATATATGCTTTAATATTTAAAAATAATATTTTTTATTTATAATTAATATAAAAAATTAAAATAAAATAAATACATGAATAATTCAAGAATTACCTAATATCATAATGTTGACAGCATAAATTATAAATTTCATATTAAATGCAATTGTGAGGTTAATATTATTATTATGTTTTCAAATACAATATAGGAAATGTAACTTATCTAGGGCCTAGGTAAGTTACTTCCTGTATTTTATAGAAAGTTTCACTTATTGAGAAAATTATACTTTCTGCAAAATGTAAAAAATTTGCCAACCAAACAATAAGTCTTTTGACTACTTTATGAAAAGTATAATTTTCTGCAAAACATTATGTCAAACAAACGAGACCTTAGATAAGGGTAATATTTGGCTTCGAAGGAAGCCATTTAGTGTGGTTAATATCATGTGTTTACTGTTCATTGACTCATTGATGGCATAAATAAAATATAAAGGAAATTTTTCAATCACAACTAACTCATTTTTTAATCTAAGGCTAATTCTAAGTCAAATACTTAATTTGATTGTGCAGGGAGAGAAGAAAAAGAGTGTTTCCAAAGCTTGCAAGGCATCCAAAGGAAAAAAAAGGGACAAATTATATTTTTAGGTAGCAAGTTGGCATCTCTTTTTCATCCATTCCTTGTAGCTTAAGATGGGATGCAAAAGCAAGGAGATGATTGGCTTGCAAGCCATGGTGGCTCCCTTTTTGCCTTTGGTTTCTCTTCTCATCTTTCATTCTTAATTGGGGAATTAGTTCAAATATCCAATCTGAAATCTCAAGGTTCAATGTTCTGTTATAATGATAATGTCATTCAACTCATGCTCAAAAATAATTACAAGACAATTGACCACAATCAACAACTCTAATTTGACAACTAGATAGTCGAATAAATTAATGTTTACCTAAATTGATTGGTATGAGAAAAGATTCACCAACTATTAATGGGCTCGGTTCGATGCATCTTGTTCTACTTATGAAAATATTTTTTTATCTAATTTTTTCTTTCTCTAATAAAAGAATCAAAGAATTTGTGTTTATAAAGTTATGTAAAATTATTTGTTGAAAAAGTTAAAATTATAAAAAAAATCCCAACGCAGCAATATTTTTGTTTGATTAATTAATTCAAATAACCACAAAATAACTTTAAATTAATAAAAATAATAATTACATCAAATCCAACACATGGTATATATAATTTGTTAGCTCAACTACAACTAGAACGATATGTGCTCAAATATATCGGCGCCACCAAATCAGTACCAACCCGTTCACGTTTGGTATAACGGCAGCATCCACCAAATTAACGGATGTTGGTTACCTCCTCCAATCACGATTCCGTGGACTGCCGCCGGCCACGTCGACCCGAATCCACCCGCTCTGACTCTGATCGGATCCCTTATTACCCCCACATGACTCGCCCGCTTATTTTTATCTGATGCTAGAAAATCGAATTATGACGTCAGAAAATTGTTCAAACAGTAATATATTTGTATCTCGTAATAACTATTGTGGGTCCAACATGCGATGAGATGAGGCTCTTCGAAGCAAGGACAGAGGTGATGTCATGCGGCATGCGTCGCAAGCTTGATTAAAAATAATTATATTGCTTGAGGAAGAGGTCGTTTGGTGCCACACTTCGGCCAGGGCAGCCACAGCCCTCAAAAGTCGACCAATAGGTGTTCGACATTTGGCCACCGCACGCCGAAAGGACGCGTCGACTCCTTCGCCTGCCAAAAATCCTTATTCTCTCGCCTTCTCCATCTAATATATATATCCATTCTTTTAATCCTTTCCCTATTCACGCCACACTTGCTCTTCTCTTTATCTCCTCCGCCTCCACATTCCATTGCAGAATGGGCATCGATCGGTGGCGTCGAGGCCGGGCCATAGGCCGTGGCTCCTCCGCAGAGGTCTCTGTCGCCACCGCTCTGCCCTCCGGTGAGGTTTTCGCGGTCAAGTCCGCTGAGCTCTCTCGCTCTGCCGTCCTCCAGCGCGAGCAGAGGATCCTGTCCTCGCTCGATTCTCCCTACTTGGTTTCTTGTTTCGGGTTTGACATCAGCTCGAGCGCGACCACCGGCGGCCTCTGCTACAATCTTTTCTTGGAGTACGCTGCGCGGGGATCGCTGTCGGACGACATCGCGAAGCACGGAGGTCACCTCGACGAGGTCGCGATTCGGTCGAACACCTGCGACATCTTGCGGGGCTTGGCTTACCTGCACGCTAATGGAGTCGTCCATTGCGACGTCAAAGGTCGGAACGTGTTGGTTGGGTCCAACGGCCGCCCCAAGATCGCCGACTTAGGCTGCGCGCGCTGGAGTGGGCTTGACGACGAGGTGGACGAGCTCGAAGGCGAGTGCCGCCGGGTAAGGGGCACGCCCATGTTCATGGCGCCGGAGGTCGCCCGAGGCGAGGAGCAGGGGCCGCCCGCCGACATCTGGGCGCTCGGCTGCACCGTCATCGAGATGGCCACTGGCCGCCCGCCGTGGCCGGACGTGCCCGACCCCGTCGCCACAATTCACCGGATCGCGTTCTCGCAGGACGTGCCGGAGTTCCCCTGCTGGCTCTCCGGGGCGGGGAAGGACTTCCTGAGCAAGTGCTTGGTAAGAAACCCCAACGAGCGGTGGACGGCGGAGCAGCTCCTCGAGCATGAATTCGTGGCCTATTTGTCCCCCACGACGACGCCGCTACCCAAATCGGATCCGGATCACATGTGGGTCTCTCCGAAGAGCACACTCGACCAAGCTTTCTGGGAGTCATTGCCGGAGCAAGAAGAGGAAGCCGCCAACCGCACGTCGGCCGCCTACGAACCGGCGGCGAGGATCCAGGAGCTCATTAGCAGCTCCCATCCTCATTGGACACGGGACGAGAATTGGGTGACAATTAGAAGCAAGGACGACAAAGAAGATTCTTTTAACGATTCATGTGAGGACAGTGTAATTGGCTGTCACAGTTATTCATGTGCTGATCTAAGCTTTAGATTCAGCAGTTGTAGAACAGAGGCAATATTTGCCGAGAGTAGTAATGTTTCAGGAAAGCAGGAACATGAAATCCAATTTGAGATTTGTTATTGGCTTTTTTTTTGTGCTGCCGGCGTTGCCATTGCCTACTTAACTTTTGTCTTCTTTCTGTTGTTGGTTAGAGAGAGAGAGAGAGTACTGTAGCATTTTTATTAGTTAAAAGCCAGCCGTCTGTGAGCCGGTTAGTGGAAAACGAGGAATAAAGTAAGGAGGAAGAGTTAGATTTAGGCAAGCATGAAGGGACGAAGGGTTGCTTCTTGAAGAATTAAAGTGGCCTTGCAGTGGATTGGTGGTTTCAGCTGTCGCTCCGACCAATGATTAGATCAGATCTGGAGAGAGAAAGAGGGGAAGAGAATCTGGTCGGGTGGTGACAGTTGCTAAAATTAAATGTGCGCAGATTCTGCTGGCACGGCAAAATCTTTCACCATTTTGGAAGCTTAATTACTGGGCTAGAATAAGGAAGTAGTTCGCTAACGATGTCAAGTTACAGCAAATAAATGGGGCTGGCCACATGAGATGAATGATTCTCGCTACTGACACAGGGCAAACTATTCTAACAAGCCAAAGATTGATCCAATCAACGTAATAATTTTTTTAGAAAAATGATTCAATCACGGTGATGATTGACTATCGCAGCATAGGCATCATCTCCATGATCATATTTTAATCAAATGGTTGAGATGGAATCTATAAGGTGCATGTTCTTGTCTTAAAAATATTGCAGGTTATGAATAGCTTCCCGTGGATGAGTCATGGACTTGCTAATCCAACCCAGATTAACTCATTAGCTAACTAAACATGGAATAGCTTCCCGCAAATGGAATCTAAAAACACACTCAAATTTGAAGCTAACTAAGCATCATCGTCAACCCTTCAACAACCGAAGCCTTCAGCGTTGGAGAAACAGGATTACCCCCAAAAAAACCATCATAAAGCGCCCAGTTCACGTTCATCGACCTGATCTCAGCATCAATATCAGCAGGCAACCCGGTCGACGAAATCGAAATCTACATGCACAAAGAAATCAAATGATCATAGAGAAGATGGTTATTCAATGAGAAATCAAGATAAGCAGTCTCAGGTTGCATACCAACATTTTGGATGCCTCCACCCAGGTGAGGAGTATACAAGTCCCTTGCTTAAGATCTCGCCCTTGAAAGGTGTTCCGGAAAGTCGATATTGCGGATTCATCATCAGCTGTGTTTTTTTTTTTTTTTGAAGAAGAAGAAGAAATCTGCTTCTATTCAAGAGTATTGAAAAGTTACAGATATATAAGAAGGGAGGAGAGAAGAAATCAAAATATAAAATACAGAGAATAGATCACATGTTCAACAATGCTCAATAATGATGTTATGAAACTGCAGGGCTCAAAACCACTTGAAAGTATCTTCTCAAAAATGCATCAGCCGCCATAACAGTCAGTTGAATAGAAGACTGAGAATTTTGAAACACTCGTGAGTTGCGTTCATACCATATAAACCATCTCCATATGAAGGAGAGAACAGTCAGATGAGCACGACCATGATTAGTCCGCCCATACCATCCTGATGAACGTAATGGAATAGGCCTGAGGTGCCACAAGAGAAGGAGACTGGACCATCCCTCCGAAGTATATGGGCAGGAAACAAAAAGGTGATGGTGAGATTCCAAACCAGAAGAGCAGAGAACACATGATGGGTCAGAGGAGATACCCCATCGGACCAAGCGATCGCGCGTAAGGAGCTTACGTTTAATCCAAATCCAGCCAAATAGAGCAATCTTAGGAGGAAGTTTAGAAGACCATATACGACGAAGTTGATGATCAATAGTCCCGCGGAAGGAAAGGATCCTATAAAGACTACGAGTGGTGAAGCCTCCATGAGCCTCCCATTTCCAGGATACAGAATCTTCAAATGGGCAGTTTTTTATCATCTCAAGGTCCAGAAGTAAGGAGGCTAATGAAGTCGCATCAACAAACGAGGAAAAGGTGAGATTCCATCCAATACATGATCCGGAAGGATCGAGAATTTTGACCTTTGAGATGGTGCAGTAGGTTTGAGTGGAGAGCCGGTAGAGGTCTGGATACTTCATAGCCATGCTCTGACCAGAGCAACACCATTTATCAGACCATAATCGAGTGTGTGCACCATTGCCGACCATATAGTTGGCCCCGGCGGAAAGAATGTCTAGGTGGCATGAGATATCTTTCCATATCGGGGAAGCACTACTACAAACTTGGTCTTCAGCAACAGCTATCAGCAACGGCCGCTCAAGCCGTTGCTATTTGCAACGGCGTTCTTACGGCCGCTCGAGCCGTTGCAGATATCTGTATCTGCAACGGCGTTCTAACGGACAACCGAGCCGTTGCGGATTATTTTAATTATCAGCAACGGCTTTCTGACGGAAAGGCGAGCCGTTGCTGATTATTTAATCTTCAGCAACGGCTTACTAACGGATAAGTGAGCCGTTGCTGATGATAAGTTATCAGCAACGGCTTTCTAACGGGCGAGTGAGCCGTTGCTGATAAGTTTATATAGGGCACGCTCTCGCGCCCGACCCTTCTTCCTCCCGCTTCTGCCGCCGCCGCTCCTGCCGACACCTACGCCGCTGCTGCCGACGCCTCTCGCTGACGCCTCTCGCCGACGCCTCTCGCCGACCCCTCTCGCCGCCGCGCCGCTGCCGCTGCTGCCGGTATGTTGATCGGCCGGCGTATACCGTTTCGGCCGGAGATGTTAAAATCCGACCGAAACCCTATTTCTAGGGTTTCGGTCGGCGGCGATCGGCCTATGGCCGCCGCCGGACCTTCTACAGTGGCCGGACAGTGTGTCCGGCCACTGTACGCCGGCGCCGGAGGGTGGACTCCGGCGCCGGAATATATATATATTTATTGTTTTGAAATTGTTAATTAATTATTTTATAAATGTTAATTAATTGTTTAGATTAATTGTTTAATTTGTTAGATTAATTATTAGGGTTTAGATTAATTTCGGACGCGCGCCGGAATCGTCCAATTCGGACTCGCGCCGGAATCCTCCAATTCGGACTCGCGCCGGAATCGTCGACTTCGGACGCGCGCCGAAATCGTCCAATTCGGACTCGCGCCGGAATCGTCCACTTCGGACTCGCGCCGGAATCGTCCAATATGGACTCGAACTGTCTCGAAACATTTAGAAAATAATCATCCATCCGACGAGTTGATATGTTTCACGTACGCATCGACGAATCGGATATGATTTAGCAAAACCTTAGATCCGTTCGGGGATTGTATGTTCGTGTAAAAGAAGTAGATGATCTTTTATACGACGTACAATTCTTGAATTGTCCCTGATTGGACAATTTGGGAATATAGTTATTTGTACTGCACTTACGTTTTTATTTTAACTGTTAACTAATTATTCTAAAATTCGGCAACATCTCTCTTGTTCTCCGATACGCGCCCAGATGATATGCGTATTCGGAGAACTGTAGGGAGATGCTGTCGAAATTTAGAATAATTAGTTAACAGTTAAAATAAAAACGTAAGTGCAGTACGAATAACATAAATCCCGAATGGAATAGGACAATCTCACCTAAAGACATTAACCAAAGAAATTGTCATTGATTGACAGAATCATGTCGGCTGATCGAAGTTGGATGTACCGACGTTTTGATCGTGGAGCTTTAACGAATGAGTTTCGATTAGGCGTAACGTACTTCCTAAATTTCGCCTATTCGAATCGGAATTTCGTTAGCATGGGTGATCAAATCCGATGTCCGTGCCGCATTTGTTCGAATGGACGATTTTTGGATCGGGAGACTGTCACTCTGCATCTATATACCAAAGGATTTACACCAAGATATTTTCTATGGACTTGTCACGGGGAGTCACGCGAAGTCGGGACGTCGAGCAATCCTGTCGTTCAGACATATGGTGAATCTTCCTCTGCTGGTGCTTCTTCATCCAGTCAATGTAATCCCTATAGAACTATGATACTTGATAGTCTTGGGGGTCAATTCCACCTGAATGATAATGTTGATCGGCCAGTTCTTCAGACATCAGTCCCACCAGATACTACAACGGTTGATATCACAGAAGTAGGGGCTGCGGTAGAGATTGAATTACCGAATAAAGAAGCTGCAGAATTTTACGAGATGTTGAAAGCTGCCGATGAACCTTTGTATGAGAATTGTCCTAAATACACTAGGTTTTCAGCAATGACACAGCTCTTAAACATCAAGGCCGATTGTAATATCAGCGGAGTTGCGTATGATCGGATTGCTGGATTGATTAATGGAATGCTGCCTACTGATAACAAGTTTGAGCCTACTTTTTATAAGACTAAAAAGCTAATGAGAAAATTGGGGCTTGGGTACGAAAAAATACACGCGTGCCAAAATAACTGCATTTTATATTATAAAGAAAATGTGCAGTTGGATAAATGCCCTGTATGTCAACACCCTCGTTACAAGGAGAAGAAATCGGTCCGACAGAAAAATATCCCGTTTAAGGTGCTTCGGTATTTTCCACTAACACCGAGGCTTCAAAGATTATTCATGTCAGAAAAGACAGCCCCCTACATGAGTTGGCATGCAAGAAGTCGTGATGATACAGTAATGACTCATCCATCTGACAGTGAAGCATGGAAACATTTGAATACATGTTATCCTTCATTTGCTATGGATACTAGAAATATCAGATTGGGATTGTGCACAGATGGTTTTAATCCGTTTGGACATTCTGCAACTCCTTATTCAGTTTGGCCAGTGCTGCTGACAGTTTATAATTTGCCACCGTCAATGTGCATGAAAGATGAATTTATTTATCTTTCGATGATTATTCCGGGTCCTAAGGGTCCGCGAAAAGAAATTGACATATTTCTCAGACCCTTGATAGATGAATTGAAAACATTGTGGACTGAGGGAGCTGTCGCTTATGATTGTCATCGGAAGCAAAACTTCAATTTAAAGGTCGCGGTTTTGTGGACAATCAATGATTTCCCCGCGTACGGCATGTTGTCGGGTTGGAGCACTCACGGCCGACTCTCTTGCCCGTATTGTATGGAACACTCTAAATCAATCAGTCTTCAGAACGGACGAAAAATCTCATTCTTTGATTGTCATCGTCGATTCCTACCGGTTCATCACCAGTATCGAAGGAATCGTAATAAATTTACTAAGGGCAGAGTCGAAAGAGATGGGCCACCACCGATGTTGTCTGGTGAACAAATGTTAGCACGTGTTTCAGCACTTCCAGATATAGTATTTGGTCGCAATGAAAGAGTGTCAGGTTTTGGCCAAACACACAACTGGGTGAAAAAAAGTATCTTTTGGGAATTGCCCTATTGGAGTTCATTATTGATTCGACATAATTTAGATGTCATGCACATTGAAAAAAATGTGTTTGATAATATTTTCAACACTGTGATGGATATTTCTGGAAAAACTAAAGATAATGTCAAAGCCCGACATGATCTGAAAATACTTTGTAAAAGACCAGAGTTGGAGTTACAAGAGGTCAACGGACGATATCTGAAACCGAAGGCCCTATATGTGTTAAATAAACAACAGATCAAAGATGTTTGTCAATGGGTAAAAGAACTCAGATTACCCGATGGATATGCTTCAAACTTATCTCGATGTGTGAACGTCGATGATTGCAAAATATCAGGGATGAAGAGCCATGATTGTCATGTATTCATGCAGAGATTACTTCCGATCGCATTTCGAGATCTTCTGTTGCATTTGCAGCGCACGCAAACCGTATGGTAAGTATATCTTTTAATTATATATTTTATTTGTTATTATGTGTACTAATTAATGTATTTGTTTTGTAAATGTAGACGACGGTGTCGGATGACGGGAGTGTCCAGCGACCCTCCCCGATGGCGGTGTTTGAGCGGACTCACCGTCGAGCACATGGGACTGGGGAGTACATCCACAACCGCGCTGCATACATTATGGTAATTATATATTTGTTTAAATTATTCATTATATATTTATAATTTAAGTTTTATGATAAATATTAAACAAAAAATCAAACTCGAGTAGGAGACCTACAGCCAGACGGTGGTGCAGCGTGGGGGTACCCCCGAGGACTTTGACGCAGCATCGTGGGTCGAGGCCGCAGGTGGCTGGGACCATGGCCGCGTATATGGCTTCGCAGATAGTGGTCATGCGCGAGCCGTACTAGGGCCACTTGGGGCACCGACCCCTCCGGTCGCTGGTGAGCGGCCGTCCACCTCCAGATCCAGTTATGATCATAGTAATAGGATAAGGACACTAGAGGAGACGGTCGCGCGTCAGACTGAGTTGATGGAGCGCCAGAGTCAGACGATGGCGAATATAGAAGCTATGCTACGCAACTTATCGGGTCATCCCGAAGCAGGCATCTCTTCGGCATCATCTAATCCATCATCCTCGAGTCAGTCCACGCCGGTGTACACTCAAGCACTCCAGACCCCGCCATATGATCCAGGCCATCCTCCATCGTCATCGTGAGATTTTGTTTATATTGACTTTGTTACTCAGATATTGAACTTGTTTAATTTATATTGACTATGTTACTGAGATGTTGATACTTCAATTTTACATTTGAATTGTGTTTATACTATCGTGGATAATTATGAATATAAATATAATTGTTTTGATGTATATCTTGGTGTGTTTGTGATGTGTGAATGAATGTGTATGAGATGTTTGTGATGTGTGAATGAATGTGTGTATGAGGGTATGGGTGTGTGAGTTATGTATCAGATAAATGTATCAATGTATCAATGGAAATTTGAAATTTTCAAATTTTCTGGTTGCAGGTATAGGTCATCAGCAACGGCTTTCCCACGGGCGTCCGTGGGAAAGCCGTTGCTAAAAGTGTATCGAAAGCCGTTGCTGATGACCTACAGCAACGGCTTAGCGACGGAGTTTTACTAACGGTGTTGCTACGGACTCAGCGGCCGTTGCTATTAATGGTATCAGCAACGGCTCCGAGTCTGTGGCAAAACCGTTGCTGATAATATTTTTAGCGACGGCCCAGTGGCCGTTGCTGATAATGTTTTGAGCGACGGCCCGAGCGGCCGTTGCTGAGCCGTTGCTAAGTCATCAGCAACGCGACTTTCTCTCACGGCGCTATTGCAACGGCTCAGCCGTTGCTGATTCTCTTCAGCAACGGCTCAGCAACGGCATCAGCCGTTGCTGATGACCATTTTTCTAGTAGTGAAGCTCGACGGAGGGACGACGGAAGATTCCATGACCGATAATCCCCATAGAGTTGAAATAACAATCTGACCCAGAAGATGTCGAGACGTTGCATCACTTTCCATAACCATGAACAGATACGAGCCAAGTTGTGATCACGGATATTCAATATGCCCAGACCACCTTCCGATTTTGGGGATGTAATGAAATCCCATGCAACCAAGCATCTGCCCTTAGTAGATACATCGTCAGCCCCGACCCATAAGAAGCGTCTCCTTCTCATATCAATTGCTTTAGCCACCCATACGGGAACCTTGAAGATAGAGAGAGGATAAGCAGAAGAACTCGATAATGTACTGTTAATTAGACATAGGCGTCCAGCGCGAGAAAGGAGTCGGCCTTGCCAACAATTGAGACGAGTGTCCATACGGGCAATAAAATGCAACCAGTCGGCCCTTCGCAATCGACCAATACGTAATGGCAGTCCAAGATATTTCAGGGGGAAGGCTGCCGGAATATAGCCGAGGTAGGCAGCCACTCGAGAAGCCACACTAGGATCACCGGTAATGCTTGAGATCGAAGATTTTTGCATATTGACCTTCAGGCCCGTAGTAAGCTCAAAGCATTTGAGAAGAAGAGAAATATTACGCGGGCTAATGTCATCATTCAGGCATAAGAGCACCAAATCGTCGGCAAATAAAAAATGAGTGATCGGGTTGCTCAAACGATCCCCCAGTAATCCATGAATAAGGCCAATGTTTGTCGCATGGTCAATCAACCGAGAAAGGCAATCAGTAATAATATTGAATAAAAAGGGAGATAAGGGATTGCCTTGACGGATGCCTCGCCGGTGGTGAAATGGGGCGCCCGCGATACCATTTATAAGGATGGCAGAGTCTGAATGAAGTAGGTTGGCGATCCATCCGCGCCATTTCACTGAAAAGCCGCGGGACTCAAGCAACTCAAGGAGGAAGCGCCAATCGACCGAGTCAAACGCTTTTTCGAAGTCTATCATGAGAAGGAGATCATCTTCTTTAATCTTGTGAGAAGCCTAGATCGTTTCATGAAGACCCATGAAACAGTCCAATGTGCTTCTCCCCGACATAAAAGCGCATTGACGGTCGTCGATGAGTTGAGGGGCAATCAGCTTCAAGCGGTTTGACAGAACCTTAGAAAAAATGCGAATAAGGCTTTGCT
This sequence comes from Canna indica, assembly GCA_034359265.1. Classification (NCBI taxonomy): domain Eukaryota; kingdom Viridiplantae; phylum Streptophyta; class Magnoliopsida; order Zingiberales; family Cannaceae; genus Canna; species Canna indica. The sequence goes on from CP136892.1 coordinate 24,676,087, forward strand.
CAAGACTAATAGGCCGGTAATCCTTGCAAGAGGAGGCCCCTTCAGATTTAGGTATGAGAGCAATATGAGCTGTGTTGAATCGACGAAGTGCACTCGGATCATGAAAGAACTCAGCAAAAATGTCATGAATATCATTTTGGATAAGGTGCCAATGGGAACGATAAAATTCAATTGGAATTCCATCCGGCCCAGGAGCCTTATAGGATCCCATACCATCAATAGCAAACTTAATCTCATCCAAGGAGAATGGCTCATCCAAGTTAGATAAAGCAGGAAGCGGATGAAGGCCAATAGTGAGATAATTCAATCGGAGGAGAGATGACATCATTCAATGCATTCCAAAAGGTTTTGCCATCAACATCTCTAACCAGCAAAATGTTCAGTGATTTCTCCAGTGGTGCTTCATGTTTGAAGTACAAATCATATCAGAATTCTTACTTCTAGCTCTAGTAATAAGGTAATCAGGGTTTAATAAGGCAATTTATACCATGAAATATGGAGCTAAACAATGAGGAATCCTTTATAAGTTCAGTGGAGGACTTCCCCTTCCAGTTGCTTAAGGAATCTTGGATGGATGATTCGGCGTAAAATCCTGCGGCGTAGACCTTGACGCCAATAATCGCGAACACCTTTTCCTATAGCCTGCACTTAAAGGTGTTAGATTCCTATACTGCATTGCTACAGTGGATCCCTCCACCTGTTTGATGATATGCTTGTGAGAACCCAAAATGGACAGATCTCGATTGCATGGTGTTCGGATCGAACTTTAGAGATTTAATTTACTTCCAGTAAAAGAAATCATTCCACACTTGAAATATAATGCTGAATTGGTTCAAGAGCAGAGCACCTGTGCCAAGTAGAATCATGGAGCTGGAGCTGCCTGGAACTTGCAATTCCTTGGGGAACTTGACCCCGGTGCCAGGCTCCACAGCATGCTCTACATTTCCGACTGTGTACCAATGTCGAGAGGATTCATGTTTTGATTTTGCTTCGGTAAAGAATGCCATCTCATTCAAATATACGTATAAAAGAGGCGTATTGGGGAGAACCTGATGCTCTGGGAGTGACGAGGGAGTGCGATCTTTCAAAAGGGGGAGCGAGACGAAGCAATGCCTGGGCAGGCCATGGGAATTTGGAGGAGAAATAGCAATTAAAATAGCGCCTTTGGGGAATGAAGAAGGAGGTTTTAGCTCGGTGGTGGGAAGCGCATGAGAACGGACGGGCGGAGAGCGTACTAAGGCCGGCCATTGACGACGTTCGGCCCTCTTCTTTTCTGGAGCACCGTGGCAGGGCGATCGGTCAATCTGTGGAAGCAACTCTCTTTCTTGGTTGTCTTATCACATGGTGGTGCGGCCGTCGGAGGCCGAGGGGGCGAGCTTCACAGGGAGGGGGAGGGGGAGGGGAGCGCCAATGTCGCAGCCAGAGGAAAGAGAAGACTGAGAAGCGGCAACAAGATGGGAGTCCTTATCCATGGGAATCTTTATCTTTGATATGATTGGGTGATAGAGTATGAGGTGGTGGATTTTTATCAGCCATCAAAATCGACTTTTGTCTTTGCTGCCAAAAGCTTGGAGTGGAGAGTTTCTCAGTTTCCAAATGCAGATAGAAATCTCAAATCTGCAGCTAATCATTTTCACAATTTGAAGGATATAATTTTGTAATGATCAGTGAATGAGTCGAGTTATCCGTATCTGAGATCATGGGCTGATGGGCTATCTTCCTTGTGGCCGTTCTGCTTCGTGAAATTTCCACATTTTACCGAAATTTAGGGCTTGTGTACAACAAAGGAGTGTTTGGAAGGTTCATTTCGGGGCAATTGGTTGCCCACAAATACAAATGGTGCAACTCTACTTGCAGCAAATAAATAAATTAATTTTGCATCATTATAGTCGAATTAATATCGGGTAAAATGACAAATTTATCTTTTTGCATCTATTTGCTTGTTATTGCTTTTAAATTTCATTGAACTCTTATTGGACCCGACAGTTCGTGTTGGGCCAGAGATATCGGGCCGAGCTGGCCCCTGAACAAAAATCGTGTGCAGCCCGATAAAAGTTCGGGGTTGAGAACTCCGGCCCGAGACAACACAAATAGTAAACGGGCCAACCCGACCCGTTAGCATGATAACAAAAAGAATCAAAATCAAGCTATTGGGCCCAAATCGAGCTACCGAACCAATTCGGGCTCAATAGCCCTATATTTTTCGATAATAAAATTATTGTTGAGCTATCAAGCCAACGGGTCTACATTGTGTAGGCTCGGTCTAATTAACCCGATATTTGTTCGGGCCTTATCGAGTCGGCCCAATAATGGCCTGAGCACGATTGCGAGTGGTCCAAGCACGATTTTATCATGTCGGGCTATCAGGTTGAGCCAAAATTGTTAGACCTAAATATACAAATGCTAGTTGCAAGTGTAATTGCAAATTTCATTTGCGGCCAACCAAACGTTTGCAAATAGAAGTTGCAACTCTAATTGCGAGCAATCAAACAATAGGCTACAAATTTTATTTGTAGTCATTTACTTTTGGATGCAAATGCTTTTTGCAGCATTTGCACTTGCGGACAATCAAACGCCCATTTACTCTTTGTTTGGATTGAAGTTAAAGGAGGGAAAGAAAAACGAGAGGAAGAATTTCCCTTGTTTGATTTTATGGTTTTAATGAAGGAAAAATAGGATGAGGGGAATTATTTATCTTTATATCCTCTAAACCTCAATTTTCATTCAACTCCTATTGGTGTTGAATGAGGATGAATAAAATTAGAAGAAATTCGTCCAAAACAAATTTACAAAATTGTCTTTATTATTTTCATAAATTTATAAGATATTCATTAAATCCTAGTAGTCTCTTTCCATCCGTATCGATTGGGATTACTCTTCTACGATCAATTTCAGCCTTGTCTCGATGCATCACATATAACACATAAATAAAAAATGTATAATTGTCTATTAAATAAAAAATTTCTCATTCTCCTTCTTTTCCCTTATAATGTACATCCAAACAATGTTAATTTTTTTTCCTTCCCTTCCCTTCCGTTTCCCTTATTAAGTTATATCCAAACAAGATTAATTTTTATCCTCCATTCTCCTTCCCTTCCCTCCATTCTCTCACTTCCCTTCCGTTCCCCTTAATTCCCTTAATGAACCTTATCAAAATAGAGTGTTAGTGTGCAAAGAAATGTTTCTAGATTGCATGTTGAGCCTATGATGTTAGTAATGAACCTTATCCAAACAGAGTGTTAGTGTGAAAAGTAACGTAATGTTCGCTCCGATGACAAGCACAGAAGACATTCATAGCCCTCCTTGGCACCCTCACGAACAATGGACACTCTCCCAGAAGGATAAGATGCTATTCAGGTCGGTCATCACCGAACCCTGTAACTTTATCTCCTTTTGAATCCAGGAATAGGAATCCGGATCCTCCCTCCAACATCTCAGACTCTGACTTTACGATGACGCTCCTCCTCGACATCGGCCCAACAAGGATTGTTAAAATCCTAAAACGGGGACAAGTCATTAAACCTACTGACCTAAGGCCAAACCTATAAAAGCTTAAGCAAGGCATCAGAAACTCGCCAAAGAAGGAAAGAGAACAACAACGTTTGAATGGACAATCAACGAAGCTGTCGTCGAAGAGACCTCCAAAGCACCGAGCACTGAAAGCGCGAGAAAAGTTCAAAAATAGAAAGGAGGAAATTGCCTTATATGCACACAATTGCGCCACAAACAAATCCCAGCCAACTAGCCGGTAGCCAAATGCGGTTTTCTAGAAAAAAACAAGCACGTGCTAACACTTTCTCCTCCATGATTACTCTTCCAAAATGAAAAGACAAGCGCCAATCAGAAGCCATCGCGGAAGAGAGAAATCCCCATTATTAAGCCGACATGCTAGGCAGAAGCCGAAGAGGCGCAAAATGGCACGACAGAGATACGTTGATTCGATCCGCCCCAAACCAAAGCGAATTCATCACACACTAGCTTGTAGGTGAGCTCGACTTCTACGATAACCTGATACAGCTCGGCAAAACACTCCCAAAGATCCCTCGGATCGCAAAAAAAATCAACATCACTTATAGCTCGGCACGTAGTCTTCTAGACCCCGATCGAGCTCGAGCGCTGTGGACTGGACAAGTTCAATTGGGCCTCGCCAGATTAGGCCCAACAGTGCCTTGCACTCTTGAATTCGACTCGAACTAGACCAAATGGCTCCGCCCGGGGGCTCCATCCGGTCATACAAAGCACATCCACGTCCTCCTTAATTACGAGGGATACACCATTACAAGCCTAACATCTTCAAGAATAGCCTCGACTCATTTCGAGCAATATCTTTGCGAGATTATCAGACAACGTCATTATCTCCATATGCAATGAAAACAGACACAACATGCCTTAGGTAACCTAAATTCCAATTTTTATTACCTCCACCTCGAATACCTACTGACTTGAGCGTCAGAGTGTCATTTGCAGGTCCCTCGCTGGAGTTGCACCTGACCAGGAGAGACACCGAACCAGACCAGATTGTTCCGATCCTCAGGCAAGAACAACATATAAATCAACAATTCCCTAAATTCGAATTTTGGGGGTGGAAATTCGTAAATCCAAAACGTAATGTTCCAGATATCCATTTTACTCTTGGTCAAAGTCAGAAAATTTAAAAAATATATAAAAATAATTAAAAATATTTTTAATTTGTGAAATATTTTTTATGATAGAAAGAGATCTTAATCTTAGAGTCTAAAAATTATATTTTCAAAACTCTTTAATGCATTAAAGATTTTTGCACAAAGTCTATAAAACTAAATTTAAATTAAAAATTATAAAATATTTTGATGTAAAATATTTTTTGGATAATACTATAATAGTATCTCTTTTGTATCATTAAAAATTTATTTCATGAATTAAAATTATTATTTTTAAGTTATGAAGCTATTAATTATAGGATTTGAGCAAAAGTCTTTAATGAGTTAAATTTTTTTTGTTTATAATAGTTTTATATTTATAAAAAATAAAGTTTAATTCATTATATATATATAGCCTATAAAAAATATTTTGAACAAAAAATATTTCATTATTTTTAATTTAAAATTAATTTTATAGGCTTTTGGCAAAAGCCTCTAATTAATGAGTAAGAGACTTTTGTTTATAATAGTTTTATAATTATAAAATATCAATTTCTCAAAATCGGATTTTGGGACAAGGAAATTTCCAAATCCGAATTTTGATGATCAAAATTTTTAAAATCGGAACCTAGTGGATTGGATAGTCATTTACCCCTGGGCCAAAGTCTCTAACTAATTAGAGACTTTGGTCAAAAATTAAAACAAATATATAAAAAATAATTTAAATTTATAAAATATTTTTTATGATAAAAATGAGATATTAGAGTATAAAAAATATATTTTCATCCTCTAATGCATTAAAGATTTTTGCACAAAGTTTATAAATTTAAATTTAAATTAAAAATTATGAAATATTTTGATGTAAAATATTTTTTTGGATCATAGTACATCTTTTGTACCATTAAAAAATTATTTTATGAATTCAAATATATATATTTTAAAAATTATGAAGTTATTATAGACTTTAGATTAGAGACTTTTGTTAATTATAAAAAAATAAAATTTAATTAACAAAAAATATATATGTGATATAAAAGATGTGCTAGAATCAATCACAATATTTTGGACAAAAAATATTTTAATTTTAAATTTAATTTTATAGACTTTAGACGAAAGTCTCTAATGTATTATGGTTCAAAAAAAAAATTTAATTAATGAAATATCTTTTTTAAGATACAAAAGATGTGTTGTGGTTCAAAAAAATATTTTTCATCAAAATATTTTATAATTTTATAATTTAAATTTAGTTTTATAGACTTGGTACAAAAATCTCTAATGAATTAAAGAGTTTGAAAAAATATATTTTATATTATAACACCTAAGTTTTATTATAAAAATTTGTTATAAATTAATTTTTTTATATATTTTTTTAATTTTTAACCAAAACCTTCCTAGTTAGAGATTTTGGCCCATGGGTAAAATGGATATCAAATTCATTAGGTTTCGATTTTAGAAATTTTGACCCCCAAAATTCGGATCTGGAAATTTTCCTTTCCCAAAATCCGATTTTGGAAAATTCCTGATTATAAAAATAAATTTTAATTCATAATATATATATATATATATATATATATATATATTAATTAACAAAAAATATATATGTGATATAAAAGATGTGCTAGAATCAATCAAAATATTTTGGACAAAAAATATTTTAATATTTTAATTTTAAATTTAATTTTATAGACTTTAGGCAAAAATCTCTAATGTATTATGGTTCAAAAAATATATTTAATTAATGAAATATCTTTTTTAAGATACAAAAGATGTGTTGTGGTTCAAAAAAATATTTTTCATCAAAATATTTTATAATTTAAATTTAGTTTTATAGACTTGGTACAAAAGTCTCTAATGAATTAAAGTGTTTGAAAAAATATATTTTATATTATAACACCTCAATTTTATCATAAAAATATGTTATAAATTAATTTTTTTTAATTTTTTTTTTTATATATTTTTTAATTTTTAACCAAAACCTCATGGTTAGAGATTTTGGCCCATGGGTAAAATGGATATCAAATTCATTAGGTTTCGATTTTAGAAATTTTGACCCCCAAAATTCGGATCTGAAAAATTCCCTCTCCCAAAATATGATTTTGGAAAATTCCCGATTATAAAAATAAATTTTAATTCATAATATATATGATAAAATAATTATTATTTTTAATTTAAATTTAATTTTATAGACTTTACGCAAAAGTCTTTAATGCATCATAAATTTTTGTCCAAAATTTATAATAGCTTCATAATTAAAAATAATAGTTTTAATTTATGAAATAATTTTTTTATAATACAAGAGATGTGTTGTGGTCCAAAAATATATATTTTATCGAAATATTTTATAATTTATAATTTAAATTTAAATTTATAGATTTTTTACATAAATCTTTAATGTATTAGAGAGTTTGAAAAAATATTTTTGACTTAAATATTTTTTTGTCATAAAAATTATTTTATAAATAAAAAAATATTTTTTAATATATATATATATATATATATATATATATATATAAATATAATTTTCTGTCAAATTCTTTTGACTGATTATGGATTTTGATCAAGGTAAAATGAGTAGCCTGAATGTGAAAAATTTTATCCCAAAATTGAGGTTTAGAAATTTCCTTCTATATTTTAGCATTGCCTTTTTAACGTGATCAAATAACCACGATGTCGGATTTTACATCAACACGTCATGTTTCATGTCAAATCATGTCAAAACATGTGGTTATAGTAAATTAGGTGGTTGCGGAAGATAAACTTGGAGTTGACATTTCGCATTCTTGAGAGGACAGTTGTTGCAATCAACATATTATTTTTCGCAACAAAGACCATCTGGAGTACAAGTTCAAGTTAGCACTACGCTCGATTTCTCACCCTACTTAGACCTTTAAATTACACGGAAGATAAACTTGGAGTTGACATTTCGCATTCTTGAGAGGACAGTTGTTGCAATCAACATATTATTTTTCGCAGCAAAGACCATCTGGAGTACAAGTTCAAGTTAGCACTACGCTCGATTTCCCACCCTACTTAGACCTCTAAATTACACGAAAGATAAACTTGGAGTTGACATTTCGCATTCTTGAGAGGACAGTTGTTGCAATCAACATATTATTTTTCGCAGCAAAGACCATCTGGAGTACAAGTTCAAGTTAGCAATACGCTCGATTTCCCACCCTACTTAGACCTCTAAATTACACGTAATCATAACAACATGCCGAAGCTGACGCGAGCATGACGATAGTCTACATATATAGACGTTGCTTTTGCTAGTGAAAACCCAGAAGCCGTCCACTAGCAAAAGCTCGACAACTCTTCTGCGTTATCCTCCGTTTATTTAATTAACAACGAGACAAATACATTTATCTTTAATCACTGCCTTCACATGCCCACTGATTAATGGAACCGCCCAGGCCACCTCTCATTCTTTCTTTCCACCATCTTTTTCTCTTAATTTTCCTTTTAATCATTCTAAATTTAACTAAATTTTTATATGTATCATGGAATATTGTACTACAAATGAATTTGACTAGTAGTAATAGATATTTATGATCATAATATGTAGGATCATATTTTATAGGGACAATTATGCTATTTCCATGTTTTCACAAGTCATATATGAGAAACTCCTTAAGTATTAAAGGAATTTAAGTTTAATGCATTCTTTTATATGCTATTCATCCTATTCTAAAGCCTTTCTCTTTTTGCAAATGCCCCTTTCTTTCAATCAATATATTTCCTATAAAATCAGGGGGAGGAGCACACAAGTTTAATAAACAAATATATCTCCTACTCGTTTAAAACCTTACCTGCCTATATCAACGCGAGGCATTTCTGCAGTCCACCGCTTCATCCAATCAAGCACCGGGTGTGTTTCTGGGGTAGTCATCCACGAGTGGAGGTGGATAAATTAATAAAATAAAGCAGACACGCGGACAATTTGTTGTCGGCTGGAGGAAAAAGAATCGATTCCAAGAGCACATGTATTTCCCAAAGCGGGTAAAACCCAGATGATCCGCATAAACTCATTATAGGAATATCCACCCATTCACCCACCAAATACCATCCACACAACTGATACCCCTTCCCTGGAGCATTAGACTTACTTACCCACAATTTAACTCATTCGATATGCGATTATTGGATGCTATGAGGTCCCAGCTGTTTCACCAATGCAAACGAGGGTAACATTGTAGGTATTTTAGTGTTAGTTCTAATTCTACTTCAAGTCTACAAGGAGATACAAATTAGCCGAACAGTATTTGAAGAGGGGAGGAAGCCAGAAGGAAGGTGAGAAAGAAGACCGGCGTTCGCTTCTTGCTTCGTCCGCCGCCGTGCTCCATCTCGACTTCTCCTTCTCCTTCTCCTTCTCCTTCTCTGCTTTGGGTTCTCCTTCCGTCCCCCAGTTGGTGGATCTTGCGAGGAGATCTGCGGTGGCCCACTCGAGAGGTGCTGGGATCGGGATTGCCGCTGAAGCGATGCTGAAGCGGAGCGGGAGGCTGTGCTTCCGCGCCGCATGAACGTGCTGACCGCGAGTAGTCTTGTAGTTCAATTGGGGGCTACGCGGGAAGCAGAGGAGGAGGTGAGGTGTATGAGGGGTTTGCTTGGGGATTGGACACGAACGAGGAGGGATCGCAGGCTCGTGATACGAAGTAGGTGTCGGTGGGGCAAATGCGGCTGAACTTGGTGGGAATTCCTGTTTTACGAAGTTGGATCGAGTTTATAACTTTCTCGATTCCTTGTGTACGCTAGATTCCCAATTGGAGAGGAGTCATTAGCTTGACAAGTACGAAGGAGAAGGGAAAGAGAAGGATCTGTTGGAGGAAGAGAAATTTGGGTAATAGAAGAGCATACTAACCTTAAAGATGCAACCGGATCAGCGAAAGAAGGTTAGGGTTTCTAATAAACATATGTAAATTAAGTTGACTGTGTGGGGCAGAAATTTCTTCTTCTTACTCTATAATCCTTTTTCTTGCTTGCTCTCCAATTGAACAAGATGATGTCTTTGCTCGTCACTTCGTCAGTGATGGGAAAATTTGATGACTTATCCGGATTATCTGATTAAGATATTAGATATCAGGAATATAATATGAAATTTTATCGACTTGTCAGGGGAGGCTGTCTCCTGACAACTATATTATGTTGCCCCTTTTTTTCCGTCTTTTGAGACGAGCTTTTTGGCTTTGTCGTCTAAACTTCTGGTTCGATGTGATTTGGTGCTTTGGATAGTAAGTAACAATGTAACATCTGCTTGATTTATTGTGGCAATTGGCTTTTTTAACTTTTAGGTTTATTAGGCTAGGGGATGTTATTGTTGCGTTAATATGTAGAATTGTAGATATATAAAGGCATTGTTTTTTCTACTTATTTATCTTATTGTCCTTTACTTCCTTGTTAGGAAATAATTACCTTGAGGCAGAGAACAAAACTTCTAAACTGACTTCATTGTGGGCCCAAGTTTTCCACAAAAAATGGTTCTGTTCCCTTTAATTGGTAGTTTAATAACAATAACTTTGACTTGTCACAGTTATCAGGGACCTTCAGTTTATTTTAAGATCAAACATTGATTCCACAAAGAACAACTTCTGCTTGAGGAATCATTGGTTTTTTGAGTTAGCTTTTTTATGGTGATGAATTATTTTATTCTGATAAATCATTGTTCTTTTAGTATTTCTCATACAAAGAGGTTTCTTTTTGTTTAATATTGTTTTTTCTTTCTGCAACTAAGTTGTATATAATCGATCATGAGTCATCACTGTTGTTTTCTAGGCTATGAAATCACCTTGTCAGTTTATGAAGAAACATAATAAAGTTTCATCTAACAATTTTTTTGCTTTCATAAATTTGAAACTATCGAGACATTTGATGGTAAAATTTTCTATATGTAGTAAATAGATGTTCAGTAAAGGACTGAAGTTCAGGCACATGAGCTGTTTTCCCTAAATTGTTAAATAAAAAATAAACGGATTTTCATGAGTTCTAAGAAAGAAATGGATTCAACCTTCTTGTCATACTCAACTATATGAAATAGAGAACATTCTTTAAAGACCTTTTTAATATGGAAAGGACACTTGGTGAACCTAAAATTCGCTTACGTAGTAATGCTCATCTTCATACTTGGTGAAAGGCAACTGTATGTTCTGCATATAAAAAAACTTGGCATGCTAATTATTTCCCTTACAACAGCAATAAGTTGGTCCATGAGGTGGGTCTATGAAATTGATGATATCACATATGAGTATCATTTCAGGCTCTCGAAAATGTGTACAGGATCTGTATAGAATATGGCTATGTATTATGCGCAAAGTTTCTTGTATGCCATATTTGACATAACTAACAATTTTATATTTGTGTATCTACTCAGATGATTTTCTGGTTCTAATTTTGATTTTTTTTCTTCATTTATACAACTATTCAGGCTGTCTGTTTCGTAACGATATTGAATCAGAAAGTAATTGTGAGAAAATGCCATTAGTGTTGAACTATCCATGATGCAGCTGTAGTTTGATTAGACTTGCAATAAATCAGATTTTATAGTGCTCAAATTTTGTAACACCCACATTCTCTCTTTTTTTGTGCATTTGTCATTCTACAGAATACATCCGAGGTGGACTTCTTCACAGAATACGGAGATGTCAGCCGTTACAAAGTACAAGAAGTCATAGGTAAAGGGAGTTATGGGCTTGTGTGTTCTGCCATTGATACACATACTGGTGAGAAAGTGGCTATCAAGAAGATACATGATATCTTTGAGCACATCTCAGATGCTGCTAGAATTCTTCGGGAGATTAAACTTCTTAGGCTTCTTAGACATCCTGACATTGTGGAGATCAAACACATCATGTTACCTCCATCAAGAAAGGACTTTAAAGACATTTATGTTGTCTTTGAGCTCATGGAATCAGATCTTCACCAAGTCATAAAGGCTAATGATGACCTAACTAGGGAGCACTACCAATTTTTCCTTTATCAATTGCTTCGTGCATTGAAATATATCCACACAGGTAAATTCTCATATCCTATTACATGAAACAATCACTTCGACTTTTGCTTGGTTTTTGAATCTGGAATTTTATTGACGCTGTTTAACTGTTGCTATTGATTATGCATGGAAACTTCATGCCATGCCATTAGGGTAAAAGAGGTCTACTAGTGGACCTAGTGGTGATTTATGTAGACAACCATGTATATATAGAACCCTCACTTATGGCTGTTATCAGGCTTTTTGTAGTTTTTGTTTATGTCATTTCTAGTTTATGGCTATCATTTCTTTAAGTTACTTATGCATTCACATTGAATTTGTATCAAATACTCAGAGATACTTCCTCAAGGCATATTGTCTTTTAAACAAGATTTGGTGTCATGCTCTTGACTTCTTTTTAAAGCTCCATTGTACTCAGAGATACATTGCTTTCTAAAAATTTAATCTGTTGCGGACTACATATTTTAATAATTAGTAGAATGTAATGATATCTTCAAGCTTGTTGCTATCATAGCAGTCAAGTAGAGTTTTCATCCTATGCTTGAATGAACCAGTTCTAGTAAATAATGGGGCTAACTGAATCTTGTAAGAACTCATTTGTCAAATGCAAAGAGAAAGTTGATACACTGGCCATGATTATGTTTATATCAGTCTTTATGGAACATTGTGATCTTCCTGCCTATTGCTTGAGAACTGGTTATTGTCTTTATGCTAGACTTCATCCACATAATTGGCACCAAAATGCACAGTCTAAGTAGGGATTTATATAAATTTTATTCTTGTATTTATTTTCTGTGTTCAAAATGCTGTAGTATTAAATGCATATAGAATGCAGGAGTACTGCAGATATTTGCCTTTGTTTTGACCCCAGGATTTTACAATTGCAGCTAATGTTTATCACCGAGACTTAAAACCAAAGAACATATTGGCGAATGCAAACTGTAAACTCAAAATATGTGATTTTGGATTAGCAAGAGTTGCATTCAATGATACACCAACAACTATATTCTGGACGGTATGTCAAGATAGTATAGTTGAAGTTTTCTATCACAGAACTTTCTGTTTTTTATGAGACCTTTTTGTAAATGGATCATATAGTTTCTATTCCGTTAGAGGATTACATGAATAATTATAATCTTCAAAAAGGCATTGACATTTGTTGTAGGATTATGTTGCAACCAGATGGTACAGAGCCCCAGAGTTATGTGGATCATTTTATTCTAAGGTATTCTTTTTTGTAAGATGCATTACTTGGTAAACTTTACCTTCTATGAGTAATGCAATATTATTTAATTTAGCTCACTTCTCAAAGTATTATATATATATATATATATATATATTCATAGTCATGTAAATGCTTGCTATCTATTGAACTAACTTTGTCTCCATGATGTTCTAGTGCATCCTGTTTTCAGTTTGTAAGACATGCAAGAATATTGTGTTAGTTCATCCTTTTTGAGTTTTTAAGGCATGGAAGAAAATTTTGTTAGTCAAACAATTTCCTATGTGTCTCATACATATATCTATGCCATTAATATGCACCATTTAATGTGTTCCCATATATCATGCATATGCATAAAGAAATTCACATACATTATGAAAATGTGTATCCATTGTATGTGAATGTGCTTGCGAAGTTACCAAGTTAATTTGGTTGTTTGATTCTACTTGTCAAGTTGGTCAACCAGCCAATTATTGTTTTAGATATGAAGCTACTATTCTAGCTCATCTGCTCATATATTAATTTCTTAACACTGATGTTGTTCTGCATTATGATTCACATCTTGATGACGTTTCTCTTTATATTATAATTTCTTAGAATAGATCATTATAGGCCTTTTTTAGGTATCTACAAATTTCTTTGAATGTCTTATGTTTAGGCCTTAAAATGGATGACTTTGGAATCAATTTGTCATGGTCTTTGTTCTTTTACTGTTGCTTCTGATAAATCTAAGAGTTCAGCAATTTCCAGTAATTAGAAACAAAATTCTTGTTCAGGAAGGATTTATACTCTCGTGTACTCTGATATAAGTTAGCTATCAGGTACTTTGTTGTGCTTATGAACAGCCTTTTTTTTTGCTTTTATAAGTTATAACATTGTCTCTTGTAGACTGATTTGTGCACTTTTTTTGTCTGACAGTATACTCCTGCAATTGATATTTGGAGCATAGGTTGCATTTTTGCTGAGCTTTTGATTGGAAAGCCGCTTTTCCCTGGTAAAAATGTGGTTCACCAGCTTGATCTAATGACTGATCTTCTAGGAACACCTTCCTTAGATACCATTTCTCGGGTATGGCAACTACTTTCATGAATTTGTACCAAAAAATTATGACAATATTATGTTTTGGCATCCAACAAGAACCATGCATTTACTTGGTTCTTGCTGATTCCAGGTGCGTAATGAGAAGGCAAGGAAATATTTAAGCAGTATGAGGAAAAAGCAGCCCATTCCCTTTTCTCAAAAATTTCCAAATGCTGACCCTATGGCTCTTAAGTTATTAGAGAGGCTATTGGCATTCGACCCAAAGGATAGGCCATCGGCTGAGGAGGTCCGTTTTCTTATATGGTGTAAATACTCTGTCAAACCTTAGATCCATTTTGGATTGGCATTTTGTCTGAGAGTAGTACGAAATTCTTACCAAAAACTTCATATATGTATTATATGTCCTGATTAGCAAATAGTAATTTTCTAATAATCTGGAGTTGTAATTTATCAGGCACTAGCAGACCCTTATTTTAAAGGACTGGCTAAATTGGAAAGAGAGCCTTCGAGTCAACCAATTTCCAAGATGGAGTTTGAGTTTGAGAGACGCAGAGTGTCGAAAGAGGACATAAGGGAACTTATCTTTCAAGAAATATTGGAATATCATCCACAACTTCTCAAAGAGTACATTAGTGGAACTGAAAGAACAAACTTCCTTTATCCAAGGTATTAGATAGATTTTCCAGATTCACTTTTTCTTATGCATATAGCATAACTTTCTATATCACCTCTGCTGTGCAGTGCACTTGATCAATTCAGAAAGCAGTTTTCATACCTTGAGGAAAATAGTGGTAAAAGTGGATCAGCAATTCCGTTAGAGAGGAAGCACACATCTCTCCCACGGTAATTGTTCATTCAGCATTCAGGTTTCATAAACATCTTTGTTTCCCATAGTCTTCTAGGATTTCATAGAATGTTTTATTTTGATAAGAATTCCATGGTTGAAGCTTTGTGATATGGAAGGGCTTAGGCCCTGGGTCTACAACCTTGTATATGTACTAATCTCCAGATGCCAATCATTGATAACCTTGATTTTGATTTGGCCACTACTGGGTTTGGGCTAACTCCCACTAAACCTGTGGGATCAGCTTAAATTGGTAAATTATCAGTTGGGATCAAAGGATCTGTGAGAAGTCTGGTGCAATTATAAACCTAGCTAGTTGGAACAGTTATGTTGTGGTTGATCCTGGTCACTCTTGAATTTCCGTACTTATCATCTCTAGATCTTTCCGACCAATATTTTGATTACTCTAAACTCAATCCCTGCTTTGGCATCCTAAGAAGTATACAGAATGCCTTACCATCTATACTTTTATTATGTGGATGAATAAAGTTACTCCTACTTTTTTGTTTCTGTAGATCCACTGTGGTGCATTCAACTGCAGTTCCTCCTAAGGAGCAACCAAATGTCTCTTCATCTAAAGCGCCGCAAATAATGGATGAAACATCCAAAAACCCCATAGATGTTGCTGGAGCATTGCCCAGAAACTTTGTAAGGTCTTCGCTAGTACCTCAGAGGTTTCCAGTTGGTACAAATCTCATCCCCATCTTAACTTTCTCATCTATATTATTTTGTCCTCGTTGAAGATAGCAAATTGGTTTTAAAATTTCAGCTAAACCCGGGAGAGCAGCAGGCCCTGTGATGCTCTACGAAAATGGACGAAATCATGTATTTCCTCATCCTGTGATTCCTCATGCTTATCCTTTCCACAAAACCACAGGCAATATGGCAGCATGCTCAGATAGGAATTCAGCAGAGGCAGAGAGAGTCCTGTTGGATCGAAAACCATACCGAACAATGCCGGCAAAGCCGGCTCCTGATGTAGCTATGAACATGGGCGTCCACCCTTTCTATCAGTCGCAGGCCTCCAAGGCTGAATCAAGTGAAGACAGAATGTCCGTGGATGTGGATGTGAATGTGCTTCCTCCAAAACCTACATACAATGTCATTGCTGCTGCCGCTGCTAATATGAGTGTAGGTGCAGTGCAGTTTGGTGTAGCAAGGATGAATTAGAAGATTTTTATGTTTATGTTTCTATTATTTACGTCGCTAGTCTTTTCATGACGTTCAATGAGGGAATTAATACGTGGATACATGATGAGAGAAGAAAGAGGAAGATTGAGAGAGCAGAAAGATTGTTGATGCAAGAGTGAAAGATGTATTGTATTATCCCCATAATTTCCATTATCCTGGTAGAACTTTGTAGATGAGGACAAGTGCACTTAATAATTGTGCTTTCCCTTTGCTTCTTAGTTGTATGAAAAATGTCAATTAGGAATCCACAAACTAAGTACTCTCATCGTATACAATAATATATTGCATTTTAATGGTTAATTGTAGCAACAATTGAATTGTTTTGTATTGATCCCTCAGAAATTGTTTGTTAGGAATGGGTCAAAGCACGTCATCTCATGTAGTGGCTTCGGACAGTAGCAGCGGACTTGAGCTATGTCTCCAGGTGGAGTCTATGCTACTTGTACATGCAATAAATATTGCTGCGAGTGAAGTATTTGGTATTTTAACTTTATTATTCAAGTCAACAGCTTATCCCCCATCGTCTCATTGGCCGACCTTGATCCCTCTTTTTATTTTGGGAGTCATATTTAATATTCAGAGTTTGCCTCAATTTGATACCGCTCTTGCGGCCTACACCAAAATAGTGTTTTACCCCTAGATGTCTAGTCAACTGCTGCGCCTCAACGTATTTCGGGAAGAACTAGCTAGCTCTGGATTCGAGTGACATTTTACCCCTAACCATAACTCATCCGCTGATTCTTCAACATCAGTCGGTTCGAACCTCCATTTAGTCAAACCCACCTCCACTTAGTTTCATCCAAGCTTCACACAATGACCAAAAATTTCAACACGTTTACCTACATTTCCTGGAGTCAATATATGCCATCTCATGGGGTCTTTTGACACCAAGAACTCGTTAAACTATCATAACTTAGTAAGAAAAGAGTTCAAAATTTAGTACTCACAGAATAGAAGGAACAAAAAGAGATGCACAATCTTTTTAGTTACTTCTGATAAGGGGTTTCGTGCAAAATGCTCAAGAACAATACAATCTCGTTATCACACACCAACTGAAGTTTGATTCTTCATTTCAGTAGGCGAACTATTTTCTGCACAATCTCTGTCAGATCACATTGTCTTTGAGCCACTCCCTAAGAACTACATATAGTTTGTTCTAAGGAATCTCAAAAAGTCAACGTCAAGCTTTTGTCGGGTAGCGTTGGAAAGGAGCAGGTTTGAGTTAATAAAGAATTAATATGAAACTCAAATAATTAAAAAGAACAGACATTCACAAATAATTAAGCAGTTTTGAGTAAAACAAAAGAAGAACAGAGCATTAGATTGCCTTGATTTCTTGCATTTATGATGAAGCAGCCAAATATTTTATCCCTTGTAATGATGATGCTTGTATAACTGATTCAGTGAAATCAAAAAACAAACACAAAAAATTAGAAGGAAGATTTCTGCATCTGCTCTACATCTCTGCACATCTCCTCGGCGCGAATCCGAGCCGAGAATTCTTCATGTCATACAAGACATGGAAGTTCTGCTGCTGGTGATTGCCCAGGATCGAGAACGGCTGAGTCGTCGGTAACATCGCCAGGCAAATGATCTCATCCGGCCCCGGCCGGATGAAGTTGTTCTCCACCGGGAAGTTCCACCGCGCCCCGTCCCCGAACAAGATAGCCAACTCCGGCATCTCCGGCTTCGGTACTCCCGACACGTTGTAACAAGGATTCAGCTGTTGAAGCTCCGGAAGACGCTCTTCCACCGCCGGATAATTCTTCACCTTCCTCACGAAGGCTTCTTTGATCTTCTCATAGGCTTGGCCGAAGACATAGCTCAGCGTAGAGCCGGAGTCGATGATGGTCCCTCCGCTGCCATCCTCTGCCAGCTCCCACGTCTCCGGTGGTATCTGCAACGCCTCGCCACCGACGATGATGGAATTGATCTGTAGGTAGTAGAAGGTCTCGGCCGGGTTCCCCTTCCCGGCGACGAAGGAGGTGTAGTTTAAGTCAGGGTGGCTGAGCAATCTGTGGTCCTCGCCGAAGATGAGCTTGCTTCTGACACTGCGGTGGCTGTTCTGGTCAACGAAGCAGTATGAGAAGGTGCGGCCGTAGAGCGGCCCTAACTGGGACGAGAAGGAGAGCGCGCCGCGTCCGAGCCCGAGCAGCCCTGCGGCGCCTTGGAAGTTACCGCGGTTCCGGTGGCCGCACCCGAAGACGATGTCGCCCACGCGGCGGAACGCGGCACCAGCTCCGTCTGGGGCGGTGAGGCTCATGGTGAAGGACTCGACCGCGAGGTCGCCGGTCGTGTTGGAGCTGTCAGCGTACCAGTAGAAGTAAGGGCAGCCATGGCCGCCGCCATCGGTGGCCTCGGCGCGGCAGCGCCGGGGCGGGTTGGGGGACGCGACGAGGCCGCACCGGGGGTCGTCGCAGCTGACGTTGACGTAGGAGGAGGAGTTGGTCGGGTCGTAGAGGGGGTCATCCTGCTCGGAGCAATCGTGGCACGGCCGGCACTTGATCCAAATTAGGTCGCTACCGGTGTCGAGGATGAGGGGGAAGCGCCGTGGCGGCGTGCCGACAAAGACGTCGACGAGGTACAGGCCAGAGCCGAGGGAGGCGCCTGACTTGACTTCGGCCATCAACTTCCCCGAGAGAAAGGGGGGCTCCTCAGCTGCTAGCGCCGCCTGCTGGCTAATCTCGGGGATGACGGAGTGGTGGCCGCCACCGCTGCCGGTCCTATCCGTGATCCTCCGGAAGAGGGTCTGCATTCTAAGGGCATCTGCAGAGATGGAATGCTCCATGGGCTCCTTCTTGCCCATCTCCGTGGCCGCGGCGTCCACGGCGGACCGGTGCTTGAGGTGGAGCATCAAGCACGGCGCCATGAGATTATTACTGGAACTGGAAGAACTCACGGCATCGAGGTGCTGAACGCAGTCGGCCCCGATGGCGTTAAAGCTAAAGTTGCAGAGTGAAGCGGAGTAAGAGGGTTGGAGAAAAGAGAAGAAGAGGAGGTAGGATTGCCAAATGAGGATTGCTTTGGAAGAGAACATTCTCAGAGATATGAACAAAGTGGTGAGGAAGATGATGATGATGGATTGGTTGAGAGAAGACAGCGGGTTTCGAGAAGAAGAAGAAGAAGAAGAAGAAGAAGAAGCTTGTTAATTTCCTTTGAGAAAACAATAGCTGGTTTTCAAACTTTGACTATGAACAAAGTTTGAAAACCATTAAATAAATAAATTTCAGTTTAGCTGCTGAATTGCTTTTCCTTATCCCTGATTTTAAAAAGTATAACTAGCATCTGATTTTATAAAATTTTAATTTGATTCATTTTTAATTTTTTTTATTAATTTTAATATCTGAAAAATTACATTAATTTAAATTTAACTCAAATAATTATTAAGCATGGTTCAAATTTATAAATTTTTTAAGAGCACTAAAATTTAAACTAGTTCTTCATCGATTGAGTTTAGTCCACATAATTTAATTTTGAATAGGATTTCAAAAATTAACATGAGATGATCAAACAATGCCACAAATAGTTTAGTCGTGTTAGTATTTGATATTATTGTATTTCATGATATAATCGCATTAATACGTATGTCCCCCAGAATAATTCATATTATTTCTGTTATATGTTACACAAATAGATTTGTCTATGCCCCTTTTATGTACAAAGAAATATACATAGTTGATTAAAAACCATTCCACTTCTTCTTCTTTTTTTCAAATCATATTATCTTTTCTATTTTTATTAATATTGTCAAGTCCTTATGTTGTTAGATTTTTTTAATAATTTAACTTTATCATTAAAGTATTTAAAATTTATAAATTATTGGGCAATTATGTATATTCATACTATATGGACTGGACTAGCATTTTGGGCTCGATCGGATCAAGCCCAGAAGTGTCCATACACATGAACCAAACTCAAGTTAAATCACACACTACTCAGTCCGACGGATCCCACTCGGTCATACAAGGATACTCACGTTCTTATTAATTACCAAGGATTTGTTCGTACTGAATCCGACATTTCCAAAATTAGCCTCCACTCATTCTGAGTATATCCCCGCGAGATTCAGGGAGACATCATCGCCGAGACATCTCTGATCCTACACTATATACAAATATGACGCACATCAGGTATACTATCAATTTCAATTCCACACCCACCATATGGAATTATTTTTTACTTGAGCGTTATACTATCTTTACAGGCCGATGAAGTCACACCGGACTAGGAGACACGCAGGACCGCATTGCCCCGACTTTAGTCAAGAACATTTGGCGCCCACCGTGGAGTCAAGTAAATCTTACTTGCCCCAACATGGTAGGTACCCGGAGTCGGGCAAACGCCGTAGCACATAGGCAGCAACCTAGCAGCAGCGTTCTCCTGCTACCCGACAATACTAACACGACAAGGAGTGGCGCTCTGGTACCCACTAGCCCTACACCGGAAGAACTACGCCACTTGATTGACGATCTCCAAGTGCATAACCAAAGGTTAACATCTAGCCTATATCAATGCATTGAAACAACATAGGGAACAACACCTACCTGAGCACGATCATCGTCGCTCGGGGCATGATGAAGATAGTCACATGGAAAGGTCTGGGGGTCGACCTTTGCTTTCCGAGATGAGATCTCTTATACGCACTATGTTCAGGTCAATGCTGCTCCTCAATGGTGCAACCGACTCTATTCCTTCTCAAGTCTTTCCTACCTTTTTAGAGAATGTCGCACTACTTTGGTTCTCCACCCTCCCGCTAGGGTCCTACACACTTTCTAGGAGCTCTCCCGAACCTTCACCAACCAGTTGTCCTCATCACAAATCTACTCCAAGACCAAGAACTCTCTTTATTACATCAAGTAGGGACAACATTAACTGTTGAGAGATTACTTGAAGAGATTCCTTATCGTGGTCAGGGAAATTCCAAACCTCGAGCCACATGTCAAGTTATATTCCGTTAAGCACGGTTTGAAGCCCAGATATTTTGCTGACCAGATTGCTCCTGGCTAAACCAAGAAGCATGGCCGAGTTCCAAAAATGAGCTGTGTGCTACATAGAGATGGATGAGCTTTGAGAGACCATAAAGGCCGATAGACAGATCACCAAAGACGGTGCCGAGGACAAGAAGTCCAAGAAGCCCGACAAGAGGGGTGAAGACCGAGATCACCGCGAGTAGGATGGCGGCATAAGGGGAAGGTCGCCCTCCCGACCTAGCCCCATATTTGGCAAGTACACCCCACTAAATGCCAAAAGAGAGATTATCCTTCGGGAAATCTACAACCTGCAGCTGCTCAAGCCTCCCAGTAATACGAGAAAGCTCAAACCTCCGCCTAATATTGACGAAAGCAAGAAGTAAAAATTCCACCGCACCTATGGGCATACTATCGAAGAGTGTGTAATACTCAAAGACCTAATGCTTTCAAACACAACCACACCTCCCTCTTCCATTGTTATTCCCATGTTTTCTGCCTCCACCTCCACTACTTAGCTCCTCTCCATCAACGCTGCTACCCAAGCTCCTCTCAAACTCACACCCTCTAATTATTTTTCATGGCATACACAATGGTCTTCTTTGCTAGAAGGCTATGACTTCACCCACTTTGTTGAAAACTCATCACCTCTCAATCCCATAGTTGAATCCTATTTGAAACGATGAGACCGACTCATTCGGAGTGCGCTCATCACATATTTATCACCCGACATTGTGCCATTCTTGATTTCTACCAAAACTTCTTATGAAGTTTGGAGTCAGCTTTAAGATATGTATGCAACACCATCTTATGCCCAATTATGAATTTTCATGAATCTTTGACTACCATAACCAAAGGTAGTAAACCAATCTCTTAGTATCTTCATCAAATCAAGACAAACAACTAGCCATCGCTGATGGTCGTCTCAAAACTGATGAGATTGTTCTCCATGCTCTTCATGGTCTTCCTAATGAATACAACAATCTTCCTTCTGCTCTTCGTGCAAGGGAAACTACTATCTCTTTTACCGAACTAATCAATCCCAAGACCAAAATTTTACTTAAACCCGATTGTGTCAAGGTTCCTCGTACGACGACTCAAGTATTAGCTAAATTACCACACTAGAGGGAGGGTCAATAGTGTGTTCTAAAATCAATGTCCACTTTTCAATTTTAAACTTGCTTGTTCAATTTTCACCTTAGGCACAATCAAAATGAATATTTAGCAAGATAATGATATAACAATTGTAAATAAGCTAATCATGCACACAATAATAAACAATGCCAACACAAGGAATTTTAGAGTGGTTCGACAACCCCACTTAGGATTTCACCCTTTTCACTATTGTAATATTTTCCTTCTAAGAGGGTACACCAAGAAGTTATTCCTCAACCCTTGAGGATGCATCTACCTATATACCAAAGGAACAATAATACAATCTATCCTAGGTGTGTCCCACACACCATACACAAGCACAATTACAAATGAGAACAAAAATACAAGTAAAATAAAAATAAAGAGCTTAAAATAAAATAAACAAAGTACGAGCTCTTTACTTGCTGCCCCCTAGTCCTTTAAGGCCTCAAAATGATGATTCAAGGAAGCTTGATGGCTTGAGGATGAGGAGATGGCTCAAGAGTAGTGTAGATTGAGGATTAGGGTTTAAAACTCAAGGAAAATAGCTCAATCTTTAAAGGATAGACTCAATGAAACATTCGAGGTCAAAGGAAGTCGGTTCTAGGAGTATTTATAAGGTTTACAAAGAGTATGGATGAAAATTAGTTGTTCAATGGATAGAAAAAGATTTGTTGGGTTCGTTGGTCGATCTTCAGCTGAAGGTCGGTCAACCGAGCTTCAACCAAAACTTACTGGAAAATTCTAGTAAGCTTCGGTCGATCGCGGATAGGCCAAACATCGGCCGATAACTCAGTTTTAGGCTGAAATTTGATTTTTCAGTACTTCAGGTTCAGGTTTCGAGTTTTGGTTTGAGTTCGACTATTTGTCAAAGCTTGGTAAATGAGGTTTTGAGGCCTTAGAAGTTAATTACACCAAATCTAAAACCCAAACCTAATTCTTGATACGCCTTCGGCACCGAAGTCCTCATTTCTTGAAATTTTTCGATTTGAGTTTTCGATAATGAACTTTGCGCGTGTATCGTTCTTTATCTTGAAATCAACACTTTATAAACATATCAAAATATCTTTGTTATCGTCAAAACTAAGATTGAGACCAAGGTTGAAAATCTTAGGCCAATATCAAGCACTCAAATATCCGTAGTGGCATGCTATTATGCTTAAGAGCTAAATGCTCTTAATTTTCAACAAACATGGTCATTAGTACCTCGATTCGCCATATAATGATGTTGGGTGTTGTTCCTGCCTGAGGATCGGAGTAGTTCGGTCTAGTTTGGTGTCTCTCACTCCAACGCTCAAGTTAGTAGGACTCTAAGATGGAGATAATGAAATTGGAACTGGGGTTACCTAAGGCGTGTTGTGTCTGTATTTATTGCAAGCAGAGGTGATGACGCTGCTCGATAATCTCACGGGGATGTTGTTCGAAATGAGTCGAGACTGATCCTAGAGATAGCGGGCTCGTCATGGTGTATCCCTCGTGATAAAGAAGGACGTAGATGTCCTTGTATGGATGGGTGGAGCCATTTGGTCTTGCTCGAGTTGGGTTCAGGAGTGTAGGGCGTTGTTGGGCCTAATTCGATCGGGCCCAATAATACTAGTTCAGCCCAAAGTCTAGCGTCAAGTGAGTTTTTAGGATTAAAAATAATCCTAATGGTTCTATTAGCAAGTACAAGGCTAGACTTGTTGCAAAGGGATTTCATCAGAGGTCTTAAGTTGATTATATTGATACTTTTTCACCTATTGCTAAACATACTACTATTCATGTTGTTCCTCCCCTTGTAATTAGTTAAGATTGGCTGCCTATACAACAAGTTGATGTTAATAATATCTTCTTACATGGCAAAGGATGTGTTGTGTAAATAGCTCAACCACCTGGTCTCTTTGACTAAAAATCTATCATATGTTTGCAAGCTTCACAAGATAATTTATGACCTTAAACAAGCACCTCGGGCATGGTATAATGTGCTTAAGGAGTACTTAATTTTGGTTGGATTTCGCTGCTCTTACTATGATTATTGTCTCTTCACTCTTCATCAATATACTACTATCATATATGTGGTGCTCTATGTTGATGATATCATTATTATTGAGAGTGATTCTAATATTCTTTTATATTTTTTCTCTCGACTTTGTGTTCATTTTTCTATTAAAGATATTGGTGACATGCACTATGTTCTTGATATTGAGATTACTAGATCCATTTTTGATCTATTTCGATCTCACAACACAAATATATCCAAGATATTATTGATTATATCGAGATGTCTTATGCCAAGGTGGTTCCTACACCAATGTCTACAGGTTCCACTCTTGCTACCGATGGTAGTGATCCAATTAATGATGTTGAAACCTATAAAACTCTTGTTGGAAAGCTTCAATATCTACAATTTACAAGGCCAGATGTCGCTTTTGCAGTAAACAAGTTTTCTCAGTAAACAAGTTTCTTGTTGCCACCTCCAGAGATGACCTTCTTCTCTATCGTCGTTCACCGCTCTTGCTACACGGATTTTCAGACGCTAGATAGGGAGGCCATCGTGATGATTGAATTTCCACTGGTGCCTACGTTTGCTTTCTTGGCCGAAATCCTATTTCTTTGTCACCTAAAACAACATTCAGTCTCTTGCTCTTCGACTGAAGCTGGGTATCGTGTTGTTGCCAACATTGCTGCTGAAATCTACTCGTTAATGAACCTCTTGCAAGAGCTTAGGGTTTTCCTCTCCTCTCGGTCGACCATCTATTGTAATAATGCAAGAGCTACGTATTGGTCTACTAATCTTGTCTTTCATTCCAAGATGGGGTACATTGAGCTATACCATCATTTTGTTCAGACCAAAATTCAACAAAAAATTCTTTATGTTGCTCATGTCTCGTCTAAAGACCAATTGACTGATGTTCTAACTAAGCCCCTCTCCAGTTCGGCTTTTGCTCATCTTTCCTCCAAGATTGGTGTTTCACTTCGCCCCACCATCTTACGGGAGCATATTAGGACAACTACCTATTCCTTAGAATAGAAAATATCTTCTATATTTATCTTTTCCTATATTTAAAGGATTGTAATTATTTTCATTGGTTTAGTTTCCTAACTTCTATTAGGACACCTACCTATTCCTTGGAATAAGAAATTATCTTCTATATTTATCTTTTCCTATAGTTAAAGAAACTATAATTATTCTCATTGATTTAGTTTCCTAATCTCGCTAGGGCTCTATCTCTTGTACAAATATATCCTCTTACAAGCAATAAGATCTGCCATTATAATATTCTTTCAATTACTTCAGCATCTACCTCTATACCAAAGCAAAGATAATTTAACTTACAATACTAAGTTGTATTACCTACTGGAGTAGACTATAACTATTCGGTCCGGTCGGATTAGGCCCAGTAGCGCCCCATAACACAACTCAAACTAGACCAAACGGCTTCGCCCGGGGATCCCACCCGGCCATACATGGACATCCACATCCCTCCTTATCACGAGGGATACACCATTACAAGCTTGTCATCTCCGGGATCAATCTCAACCCATTCTGAGAAATATCCCCGCAAGATTATCGGGCGACGTCATCACCTCCTTATGCAATAAATACAAGCACGACACGCCTCAAGTAACCTAAGTTCTGTATTCCGTTATCTATTACCTCCACCTTAGAGTCTCACTAGCTTGAGCATTGGAGTATCTTTAGCAGCCCCCCCTCCCGAAGTTACACCTCACTAAGAGATACATCGAGCCGGACCGAACTGCTATGATCCTCAGGCAGGAATATTTGGCGCCCACCGTGGGGCCGAGTAAAGCTTACATCCTTCACAATGGTTGAAACTCGAAGCCAAGTGATTGCCGCCGCACACCAATGGAAATGAACCGATCGACGATCGACCGCAGCCTAGTGACGCTGAAACAATGAGGAGCGATGCTCTGGCACTAGCCCATCCTCCCCTTGAAGAGCCCCAGTGTCGGATAAATGATTTGGAAGCGAAGAACCAACGGTTAGCAGCCCAGGTTGAGATGCTGACGCGTCCCCGGGGATAACTCTCGGCTGACCACGAGCACTACCACTCGGAGCATGAAGAAAGCAATCACTCAGAAAGGAGAAGACCAGTTTCTGTCCTTTGCGAGGAGGTTTCCAATACCCTCCGTCTAGAAAAAGAGGAGGATTCCAAGGCCAAGAAGGTCGGGATTGCCCTTCCTATCGACGCAAGACCTTTGTCGAACACATAAAGGCAACTTGCCTCCCATCGAAGAGTAAGTTGCCCACCACTTCGACACCCTATGATGGTTCGAGCAACCGTACATTGCACCTGACGGCGTTCAGGACCATGATTCTTTACCACGGAGCAACCGACCCCGCACTTTGTAGAGTTTTTCCAATTTTCTTGGGAAAAACCGCTTTGTTGTGGTTTGCTTCATATCGACCAGATCGCCCTTATGGAGCCCAAGGTCATGGCCGAGTTCTAGGAGAAAGCCGCTAGCTTCATAAAGATGGAAGAGCTATGAGAAGCTAAAAAGGCTGACAAGCAGAATCTCAAGATTGTCGTCGAAGATAACAAATCCAAAAGTGCGAATAGAAAAAGAGAAGACTGCAACCGCCACAGACAAGATGGCAGTAGGGAGCTGAGGTCGTCACCTCGCTCGCACACCCGATATGAAATCCCTGAAAGATCAAAGCCTTTATTCAAAGGCAATAAAAGCAATATGTGTGAATTTCACCGAACCTAGGGACACACCACTGAAGAATTTCACCGACTTATGGGGAGTCATCGACTATATAATAGGACAATTTATAGGAGAAAATAGCTCTAGAACACAACCGTCCCGATCCATCACAACTGCCAACGAGATGGCTCAGCCACAGAGGCTACGCGTGGCCACCCCGATAATATCCTTCTATGATATCGACTTTCAAGGAATTGACAAAAATTTACATGATCTTGTCGTTATTTCTGTGATCACTACTGGTTTCCTTGTTAGGAAAGTCTTGGTGGACCATGAAAGTTCCACCAACATCCTCTTCTACCCAACACTCGAAAAGATAAGCATCAACGAAGATTCACTACACCTGTACCGTGGAGAACTTGTCAATTTCTCAGGAGACCACATGGACGTCAAAGGCTATTTGTAGATGGCCACAACCTCGATTTGAGATTGGCTCCCCAAAGGGAGCCTGAACAGGCTTTTTATTTTGGCAGCATCATTCCAGTTGTGTAACCTGCGCAAGCTAAGCCCTCCTTCCGAGCCCCCTATGCACCGTTCCCAATGGAGGACTAGTCGATCCGATGACTGAGAAAAGTTTCGATGGTGCGGAGCTATCTCATCACTCACTTTTTCGGGGTGGGTGAGGAGAGAGAGAGAGATGTTAGAAAAATGACCAACTTGACCCTTAGCCCAAGCATGTTTGGCTCCCTACTGGAAACAAGGACGACAGACGTACAGTTCCTTGTCGTCCAGTGCGTAAGTCCCTACCGCATGATTTTGGGCCGACCTTCCTTGAACAACTTAGGAGCCATTGTATTGACCCCTCACCTCACCATCAAGTTCCATATATCAGAAACAAAGGTAGGAGTAATCTATGCAGACCAAAGGAAGGCTCGTGAGTGCTACAACGAATGCCTGAAGCTTAAGCCGGTTGAACTCCAACCACGAATCTCAGACCTGGATCCCAGGGGAGACATCCAAGAGTTGCCCCAGCCCGCTGATGACTTGGAACCTGTGCAAATCGAGACATCCCCCGAACATGTAACCTATGTGGGAGCACACCTTCCCAGCGAGCTCAAAGCTCAACTTAGCACTCTACTAAAAAACAATACCGACCTCTTCGCGTGGACGCCAACCGACATGCCAGGGATAGATCTCCAAGTAATATGCTACAGGCTGGCCATCGACCCCCGGGTCAAACCTGTAGCCCAGAAAAAAAGAAAGCTCAGAATTGAGCGACAACAAGCATCCCTTGAAGAGTCTGGGAATCTACTAAAAGCAAAATTCATTAGAGAGATTCAGTTTACAACGTGGCTCGCAAATGTTGTAATGGTCAAAAAGCACTCGGGAAAATGGCTAATGTGCGTCGACTTCATCGACCTCAACAAAGTCTACACAAAGGATTTTTACCCATTGCCGAGCATTGACAAACTTGTTGATAGCTAATCGGGATACCAATATCTAAGCTTCATGGACGCCTATTCAGACTACAATCAAATCCGAATGCACCTAGAGGATGAAGAAAAAATGGCTTTCATCATCGAACATACAAACTTTTGCTACAAGGTAATGCCCTTCGGGCTCAAAAATGCAGGAGCCACGTACCAACAACTGATGAACAAAGTCTTTGAGAAATAAATTGGTCGCTGGACTAGACTAGAACTATTGGGCCCGACCGGACTAGACCTAACAACACCCCATCATTCCCCTAGAACCAAACCATGTGGCCCCGCCAGGGGGCTCCGCTCAAATTACACCATTGAGCCAGACTCAAGCCAAATCAAACGACTCTATCCGGGTAATCTACCCGGACATACATGAACTCCTACGTCCCTCCTCATCAACGAGGATCATACCATCATAAACCTGCCATCTCCGGGATTGGCCTCAATCCATTATGGGCAACAATTCTAGTGAGTTACAGGGTAACATGATTACCTTCACATGCAATATATACAGACACGGCGCACCCAGGTAATCCTAAGTTCCAATTTCATAATCATCCACCTTGGAGTCCCCCTAACTTGGGCATCAGAGTGTCTTTTGCAGGTCCCTTGTTGGGTCATGGAGGACCGAGCAAATAACAAAAAAAATATTTACATGCAACTGAAAAAGAAACTGATCCTCTACCCAATCGGATCCATGCGTCTTGGGTAAACTGATACTATGTTAGGGTTATACCTTTGAAGACCGAATTTTGTCTTCTGCTCTGCGATTCCAAGGTGCTAGCTCGGCTGCGCGGAATGCCTTCCGCACTCTGCTCTCTCTCTCTCTCTCTCTCTCTCTCTCTCTATATATATATATATATATATATAGTGGAGGTCAGCTGCCACAAAAAGGAGCTCGGCTTCCTTCAAAAGGCGGTCGGCTTCCTAGGAAGAAGTTAGCAGCCTTTCAGAAGATGATCACATACCTCATCTAAACCTTAGACAGGTATTTATTGACGCGTCAATCATATTGAAGGAGTCATCACATCCGTTGATTATTTCAAAGCCATATCCAGAATATTAAAACGATTTTAATGTCCGAATAAATCACATTTAAAATTTGGAATAACTAATTCAAAATTTGGAAACTCCTTTTCAAATTCAAAATTAATCTTCAAAATTACCAAGAGAGAATTAGCGAATTAATGGTCATGCATATCCAATCCGATAAACCATAACCCTAAGCCCAATTCGATTCACCCTATGTGTGCGACCTTGTAGGTTTACTTAATGTTGGCAGTGAGTCCAAAATTCATTTGCAACCCAAAAGTCATAAGCGGCCTCTAGCAAGACATTTTGACTACCCAAGTCAAGTGAAGGTTGGTGATCCGAGCAACCTAATTCTGAGTAGACTAACTTACCAAATGACATTGATACCCTTATCAATTCATTTGAGCACGACCATGCATTTCTTCAGTCACACTCATCAAGGGGCCCGACGATATCTCTCTCATATACAAGAGGGACAAATTCCTTCGCGACTACACATATTTCTCTGCATGATTCATTCCATATCCAATTGTAGTCCTTATTACCACCTAGTTAAAGGTGATGTTATACTAGGTCAAAACACAATATTCCTCATGTAGGAATCTATGGTAACATCAGGTCGGAGGACTAGCGTATAACTACCGCTATGAGATACTAATGATATTAATCCATGTAGTATTCTCATGGTGGGTCTGTCCGACACGATGTTCTTCAATATGTGTCTATGATCTGACTTTGATATCACATATCCATGACCAATAAAATATGATCAATGTCAGTCAGACTGCATGCTAGTCTTCATTCATTATCGTTCCAAGACAATGACTGACTAGAGATTGTTCAGAATAGGATTCCAACTACCTTAGGATTTTACTATCAAGTCTCGCACTTGATGACCATTAGGCAGAATCAACCATTCATGGAGTCAATTATCAAGTTAAATATGCATATAGTAAATAACAAGATAAAATAATTATTCCATTTATTAAAAGTAAAGTAGCAATGACAATATTATCTTATTGGCCTAGGGCACACTACTAACATTCCCCCCTCGGTGGACCGGAAGGCCCAACTCTCAAACAGGAATATCTGGAGCCCACCGTGGGGCTGAGTAAAGCTTATCTCTCCCATAATAATTGGAACCCGGAGCCAAGTGGCCGTCGCCGCATGCCAACGGCAATGACCCGACGACGACAATCGATCGCAGCCTGGTGACGCTGAAGGAGAGACGCTCTGATACTAGCCCCTATTCCCCCTGAAGAGCCACGACAGTGGGTAAACGAGTTAGAAGCACCAAACCAAAAACCGACAGCACAAATCGAGACACCAACGTGGCCTCGGGGGCAACCCTAGATGAGTGCGAACGTTGCCGCTTAGAGCATGGAGAGACCAACCACTCAGAAAGAAGAAGACTGGTATTTGTCTTTCGGGACGAGGTCTCTAGCACCCCTCGACCGAAAAAAAAGATGAAGCTCCGAAGGCTCAAGGGACAGGGGTCGTTTCCCACCTTGACGCAGGACCCTTCGGCAAGCACATCATGACAACTCATCTCCCTTCGAGAAATGAGCTACCCACCACCTTGACACCCTATGACGACACGAGTGACCCCATGCTACACCTAATGGTGTTATGCACCGCGATGCTCTATCATGGAGCAACCGACTCTGGGGTTTGTAGAGCCTTTCCGATCTTCTTGGGGAAAACTGCCCTATTATGGTTTGCCTCCCTCCCGCCGGATCAATCCACTCTTTTGACGACCTTTCTCGTGCCTTCCTCTGTTGATTCGTCACATCGTGGGTATATCACAAGATAGGAGCTGCTCTACACTATATTAGACAGGGGCAACATGAGCCCCTGAGAGAATACCTGAACTGGTTTCAGGCTATTGACTCTGACATCCCCAACCTCGATCCATCGATTGATCTTTTCTACATCCAACACAGGCTAAAACTTAAACTGTTCGCCGACCAAATCGCCTTAATCGAGCCTAAATACATGGCCGGATTCCAAGAAAAAATGGTGACTTTATAAAAATGGAAGATCAAAGAGAAGAAAAGAAGCTCGACTGAAAAAATATCAAAGCCGCGATCGAGGACAAAAAGCCCAAAAAGGAAGAGAGAAGAACTAAAGACCATAGCGGGCACGAACGAGGAATTGGTATGGGACCGAGGTCACCACCTCGCCCTAGCGCCCGTTTTGAGATGCACATCCCCCCCCTTCAACACCAAGAAAGAAACTATCCTTCGTGATATCTATCACCTGAAGCTTATCAAGTACCCCACCAACACAGGAAAGCAAAAGTTATCACCCAACGCCGACATGAGCAAGAAGTGTGCATACTATGACACTTACGGACACATTATCGAGGAGTGTGTAATGCTCGAAGATCAGCTTGAAGAGTTAGTCCGTGTAGGGTACCTTGATAAATACCTCCATCACAGGAGGGAGAGAGTCTGGAGTTGGAGTCGCGACCCTCGACGACGAAGCCGAACACCCCCAAGATCCCAGAAAGAGCACAACCAAGCAAATGAACCCTGAGGGGTAGTTGACTACATCGCCGGTGGATTCACGGGAGGCAGAGAGTCAAGCTCGGCCATGAAAAGGTCTCTTCGGGAAATCATGCCAGTCGACAACGTCGTTCGCCCACACCGACCTATCCCCAAAACCCCGGTAATATCATTCTACGAATCCGACTTCCAAGGCACTGATCAGAACCTAAACGATCCAGTCGTTATTTATGTGATTGCTGAAAATTTTATCGTAAAGAAAGTTCTTGTCGAACAAGAGAGCTCGACCGACATTCTTTTCTACTCTACCTTTGAGAAAATGAAATTGACATAAGCCTTACTCGCACCGTGAAACGGAGATCTGGTAGGCTTCTCAGGTGAGAGGGTTGATGTCCGTGGGAACATATGGCTAAGGACGACATTCAACTCGCAGCCAAAAGTAAAGATAACCAAAAGCAGTGAAATTCTTGTCATCAACATTCACAGCACTTATCATATGATCTTGGGACAATCGTCCTTAAACACTCTAGGGGTTATTGTATCTACTCCTCACCTAGCAGTAAAATTCCATGTCTGTAATACAAAGGTATGAGTGTTGCATCTCGACCAGAAGAAAGCCCGATGGTGCTACAACGAATGCCTCAAACCAAAAGCAGCAAAACCAAGGGACACGTTTATCGGCACGAAAGCACTTCCCAGGACAAGAACAAATAGTCATCTGAAGATTCCGAACCAAGCTTACGATGAGACATGCGGAAGCAACCCCGACTCAGCCCTTGGAAGAACTCCAGGCGAGATCAGACCATCAATAAAGCTCAGAAAAGTTCACTTTCCCTGTACGTACAATTTCTTTATTACTCAAATAAAGTTATATTTCTCGCATCTATCTATGAATGACCAGGAACCATTAAGCAATCTCATTGCTTTAACAAAACACTTTACTTGAAACTTGTGTGAGGCTCCACATACGAACTCGACCCAAAATCTCTAAAGCACGGATATCCTCCTTCGGGTCCATAGCATTAGGCTCCAGCAGCCCAAACATCTCATGCAGTGACCAGAACCCAGTCTTCACTGGTTTGGCTCGCTAGCCTTAGTGCCTAATCCGAGCTCTCACTACCTCAACGACCCCAAGCGCGATCCTCGCGAGCTCAATTTTCATCGAGTTTGGTCCTAGGCTACCATGTCGCTACCTCAGGCCCCAGTGCCTCCACATAACTCATCACATGCGATTCCGCCTTACACTCCTCGATGAGCTCGGCCTAAATTCCCGAGTGCAGTCCTTGGCTACCACACCACTACCTGAGGCCCTAGCACCTCTACATAACTCCTCGCACATAGTTCTGCATTACGCTCCTCGGCGAGCTCGGCCTGAACCCCCGAGTGCAGTCCTCGGCTACCATGCCGCTACCTCAGGCCCCAGCGCCTCTACATAACTCCTCAGGTGAGGTTCTGCCTTACACACTTCGGCGAGCTCAGCCCGAACCCCCGAGTGCAGTCCTCGACTACCATATCGCTACCTTAGGCCCAACGTCTCTACATAACTTCTCGCGCATGGTTCTATCTTACACTCCTCGGTGAGCTCGGCATGAATCCTGGAGTACAATCCTCGTCTACCACGCCCCTACCTCAGGCCCCAGCTCCTCTACATAACTCCTCGCGCGCGGTTTCGCCTTATGCTCCTCAGCAAGCTCGGCCTGAACCCCCGAGTGCAGTCCACGCCTACCACACTGCTACCTCAAGCCCCAATGCCTCTACATAAATCCTCGCTCGTTGTTCCGCCTTACGCTCCTCGGCGAGCTCGGCCAGAACCCTCAAGTGCATTCCTTGGCTACCAAGCCGCTACATCAGGCCCTAGCGCCACTACATAACTCCTCGTGCATGGTTCCGCCTTACGCTCACCGACGAGCTCGGCCTGAACCCCCGAGTGTCATCCTCGGCTACCATGCCGCTACTTTAGGCCTCATCGCCCCTACATAAGTCCTCGTGCGCGGTTGCGCCTTACGTTCCTTGGCAAGCTCGACCTGAACCCCCGAGTGCAGTCCTCGGCTACCATGTCGCTACTTCAGACCTCAGCGTCTCTACATAACTCCTTGCGTGCGATTTTGCCTTATGCTCCTCGGCGAGCTCAACCTGAACCCCGAGTGAAAGGAATAGTTCCCTTGAGCCAATCACATCTCGATGTGTTTAGGGACTATTCAAGGGTAATCAACTTAATGAGACAACTTTTTCATCATATGTTGCATCTTTATTCATAAAGATTGTGATGAACCCCATGAACCCGAGCAAATGATTTTGAGGCCATGATGAGATCATGCCAGTGAGACTTGGAATCCAGATGCCCATGTTCTAAATATTCCTAATCATAGGATTACCAATTAGGGGATCAGTGATTTCAGATAGACTAGTGCACTTGGTACATGACCTATACGATAAGGGATAGCTGATCTCACAGTTACCTATGAGCCGCCATTAATGTACAAGTACAGGTGCTCATTAGGGAATGAGTTCACTGAACAGACATTCACGAGGAACACAAAATGGAATCCTTACATGAGTGTCAATGGGATGTTCCTCGGGTGATAGTAGGTGCAAGCAGTCCTTCGACCTGAGATTGTCATGGTTATCTTATGAGTGATGACCCATTACTTTGGTTCTATCCCTATATATGTGGCCCTCAACATTATGGCCCTCAACATTATGTGCCAGGTATTACTGGGCATGGGTAAGCATTCATGGAGGTAGGTGAGCAACCAACATGGAATTAGTTACTCTTAGTGATAGGAGATAATGTCCTATGTGTCCTTGCAAGTGTCGACTCGGGAATCTCTGGCCATAGTAGATATGAAAGCCATGAAGATATTTTTGATGTTTCATTATTGAGACAACATCTTGACTGGTGGAATACATATGAATCGGTATTAGGGTTTAACACTTCTTCTGTACCCTAGCCGACTTCGGGACATTTTAACTGAGGGATTTAGTTGCATGGTAACTAATCACCGAAGGGTGTTCGATCCCTGTAGATTGAACCTCACACTATCCGGGTAGTCATGACACGTTGCTAGATGTTAATCTTGAATTGTGAGTGGAGTCTCTCACGACCACACTAAAGGGGTTTAGTGGTGCCTCGTAAGATTCGAATAGAAGTCGTTCTACCGGATCCGACTCTCTGTTATGCACAACTCACTACTGGCTTAGTGTGGGGCCCAATGGGTCACATACAATAAATAGGCTAACCTCATAACGGACCTTATGAGATAAAGTCTGAATGCTGCCCTATATGTCTACTAGCATGGATATGGTGTAACTCGATCACGAATCTCGTTTACGAACATGATAGGAAATATGTTTCCTATAGGAACGAATGCGCGAGAAAGGAGTTCCTCGATAACCCTAAATTGTAGTGCATCCCTAAATTATAGGGATTGACACATGATAATATTTTATATAGTTGATTAAATTTAATTATGAATTAAATATTTAATCAACTACTTGACCCGGAATGTATTTAATTATGAATTAAATATAATTTAATTTTGAATCAAATATACATGACGGAAAAATTAGTTTCTAACCATGAGCCTAACCAATTAATTGGGAATTAATTTATTTGAATAAATCCTTGTTAATAAGAATTTGATTTGTGGAGATAAATCATTAAATTAATAGATATATGATTTATGAGGATAAATCATAATTCTACTCATTGAAATCGAATTATTTAGATAAACCTCTTTCCTATTATTTAGGGTATTGGTTTATTTAGATAATTATCATTCTTTTTTTAGGCTCTTAATTTATGGAGATAAATTAAGGTTTATATTTAATTGGATTTAATTAATTTCAAATTAATTATGAAGTCAATAAAATATAAATTATTTTATGGAGGCAAACCCCAGAATTTTGAATTTCGAGGAGAGTTTTTAGGGGGCCGGGTCTACTCTTGTAGTCGTCCCCCCTCTCTAGGTAGGGGTTGGTTAATTAGTTCTTCATCTTCTTGGAGAAGATTAAAGACTTGATTCTTTAGAGGCTTCTTGAAGAGAAAGGCTCCAAAGAACTCCTCCTCTTCTCCATTGGTGGCCGGCCATCTATATCCTCCTTCCCCGATTTTCGCGTAGCCAAATTGAAGGTGTTATCTTCTTGGGTGTGCCACAATCTTCATCTTCTTAGAGGAGTCCAAGAGGACAATGAGGTATCTTCACCTCTTCTCTTTCATTCCGGTATTTTCTCATCATTTCTCCTTCCCTCTTTGGTGTTCCGTTCTTGGTGGAAGGGTCGGCCTTGCCTTGGTAGATTTCGGGATTGAGAAAGCTTCTCCCTTGAGCCACAACGAGCCTCGGTGTTCGCTACCCCTATTGTTGCGAGGTGCTTGGTGTGGACTATCGTTGGAGGACGTGCACGTGTGCGTATCAAGATAGGGATAGGATCAACCATACCAATCGTGGTTTGAGGTATATCTTCTCCTTCTTCTCCGATGTTGAATTCCTTAATATTGCTAAAGTAAGTCATTATTTTCGAGATGGTTTAAATTTTTTAAATTGCTATTTCCTCTGCGTTTCTTATTCTCATCCCAACATTGAGTGCAGTCCTCGCCTACCATGCTGCTACTTCAAACCTCAGCGTCTCTACATAACTGCTCGCGCGCGGTTCCGCCTTACGCTCTTCGATAAACTTGGCCCGAGCCCCCGAGAACGGTCTTTGGCTACCATGCCATTACTTCCTGCTTCAATGCCTTTATATGACTCCTAGCGAGTGGTTCCACCTTACGCTCCTCGGTGAGCTTGGCCCGAACCCCCGAGTGTGGTCCTCGTCCCCTAGAGCCGTTACCTCCGACCTCAAAGCCCTCATTACACATGGTCCCGACGCATGCCCCTTGGCAAGCTCGGCCTAAAAACTCCTAAGTACAAAACACTAAACTACCACGTCATTACTCATGTGTACTAATAAAGCTTGATTCAGACCAGCTCCTAGAAGGTTCAACCGTGAATTAGATTTCAGACGGTTCAACCAAAAGATTCTACCTTGAACCAGTTTGTTTAACATTGAGCCAAAGGATCGGATAGAGATGTCTCCTTCATGAAAAATCAAGCAAAGGAGATTTGTATGCACAAAACACAAGAGAATAAGTTCGCAAAAGAGAAAGTCAACAAAATAAACCCGCGTAGGGAATGTTAGTCTGACAATTCATAAAAACATGTGATGCTCAACCACCAACATCCTTTGGAAGCACTCATAGAAGAAATGACACAAGGCTCGGAAATGGCAAACATCTGCTCACTCCTTGAGAAATAATAACCTCTTCCTCAGGCTCAGGATACACAAGGACCCCATCTCGTATTTCTTCAAAACTATCAGTTCCAGATAAGTCAGCTCCAGGAGCAAAGAATTGGCTTAAAATCCTCGTTATACAAAGTCAGACTGGCATCTTGCCAACGATCTGCTTCCTTCTTTTGATACTCTTTCACCTCAACTCATTGGCGAGCAACCTCCTCCTCAGATGCCCTCAACTTGGCAGTCAATCGAGCAATTTCATCATCCTTCACAGTCTTGATCTTGGCAGCTCAAGTTTCAACAGCTCCACTTCCTGCGTCAAGGCTAGGGACCTATTCGATTCAAACTGCTCCGCCCTATTGGTCATAGCGAAAAGCTGGGCCCATACCTCCGATCTCTCAAACAAATAGGTTAGGTCTTCCGAGCGGCAAAAAACCTCGTGTACAGGACCAAAGCTAGTCGATGACCCGGCAATAGAGATTCTCCACCAGACTCCGCACCCAGAATGGGGGCACTCTCCCTCTTCGAGGCTATCTCCTCATCGAAACAGGAATCCGAAGCTCTAACCTGCTCCTTGGAATGCGAAGCAGGAGTAGAGATAGTTGAGCCGGAAGAACTGGGTAACTCCACCAAACTCGATAATCGGGGGTTCAAGGCCTCCGTGCTCGGAATCTCCAGGTGCCATGATAAGGAAAAATCCAAAGTTAACACCGGCAAGGGATGACTTGGCCCTGACGGGGACTTGGTCACCAACGATTTCTTCCCTTTACCCACTACTGGGGTACTGCACCTCTTTCTTCTAAAGCATCCACTAAAAATCATCTCATGCAGCATAGATGACGTCAGGAAGAATGGATGAGGAATTGACCAACAAAGGTCTTTAGTAGGACAAACTACTAATGTAAGCTGAAACTAGTGCCCCCCTCCCGATCTCTCTTCAATATCTCCTTGCAGGAAAAAGGTTCAGAGGGGCCACACCTAACAAGAAAATCCACAATATGCTTTTCTTCTGCCGAAAAATCTCCCTCTTTCGCCAAACCAATTGGCATTGGGATCTTCAGTCCAGGATAGCGGAAACATCTCTTTCCCAAAAATAGGATCCAGATAAAATGGACACAGGCAGGGCTTCGACTTTACCTTGAAAAAGTGTCTCTTAAAGCTTTGATGGGAACTCCGGAAAGAGTTAAAGAGTTTCTTTTTTAATACACTATTAAGCGATACCAAAACCCCTCTTTGCGAGCTGACTATTTGGAAAAAGGAGAAGAATACCGAAAGACTCGGCTCGAGGCTTAGACACTGCATCAAAATCTCAGAGCAACGCACAACCACCCAGCTATTTGGGTGAAGTGACAAAGGAGCCACGTTCACCTGGTTTAAAATACCACATTCGAAGTCCATAAAAGGCAGACGAACCCTTAAGCTCCTCAAACAAAACTCGGTACATACACAAGGATCCATATTCTCCGTAGTGAAAGATCTTGTCCGAAGAAGAATAGGGAAGACAATCAAAATAATCCTCGTTGTCGCAACTAGAGATTTTCACCTTATCCTGGAAGGATTGAATACTATCCAGACTGGTCATCTTCGAGCTTTCCTAGCATATCCTGTGAGAAACCCATGAGTAAGGGTTGGGAACCCTCTTCAACGGCTGCACCGGAGACCCTCTTCAACGGCCTCACCTCCGGTGCAGCCTCAGCCTTCCTTTTCACGGCCTGAACAAGGATCCTAAAAACAAAAGAAGCTAGAAATCGAAAAGACTCGTATGCGGTTGAGGAAAACCTCAAAAAGGGGGCAAAACATCAAAAGCACGGAAAACTCGGAGAACAAGCGGAGACATGTCTACCTCTAAGACAATAAACCCCTCATCGGACGGAGGATAGTAACACTACATGGTTAATCTCAGCCGATCAAATCCACCTAGCTGCAGTTTTTCGAAAAACCATGTAAGATAGTGGGACACTTCTATATCATGATTACTCCATATCACAAATGCAAAAACCAACCGAAGGACACCACAGAAAGAAGCAAGCCCCACTAACAAGCCGTCATACCAAGGGATGGAAGATAAGGACACAGAGCTCATGAAAACAAAAGATTCGACAACAGGATCCGCCTGAAGAAAAGACAGAATGATCATACATCCATTAGACTCATTTTTCGATCGTACATCTGTGTCCTCCGGCATTCTCTCTTGGCACATCTTTCTACAGTTATCCGCCTTGACACATCTTCCCCAAGTACCCATTTTAGTTAGGCCTACACAATGCTGCTTGTCCTGGATAAATTTTGACAGCCAAGTCCTCTTCATCTAGTCTCCACGACCAGCTCCCCCCCTCCCTACGACTTCAGCGGACTCCCACCTCAACTCCTATTTGACTCTATCAGCCATCCGCCCAACTGTTGCAATCAAGCACTTGAAAGTAAGCATCTCGTCTAGATCCGATGACGCAGTACAACTCGGTAAAGCATTACAAAATGAAAACTCCTTGGAAGTGCCAAAGAATAATGCTCAAAGAGCTCGACACACAGTCTTCCAAACTCCGACCAAGCTCGGGGGATGTGGACTGGACTAGAACTATTTGGCCCGATCAGACTAGACCCAACATCGCCCCATCATTCCCCTTGAACCAAACCACGTAGCCCCACCAGGGGGCTCCGCTCAAATTACACCCTCAAGCCAGACTCAAGCCAAGCCAAACGGCTCTATTTGGGGAATCCACCTGGACATACATGGACTCCTACGTCCCTCCTCATTAACGAGGAACATACCATCATAAACCCACCATCTTCGGGCAACAATTCTAGCGAGATTATCGGGGCAACATGATCACCTCCACCTGTAATATATACAGACACAACGCACCTAGGTAATCCTAAGGTCCAATTCCATAATCACTTCTGTTGTTGTTCGTAAATTCTTTTCTTAGGGATTCAAAGGATCTAAAGAGTGAAGGGGAAGAAAGGGAGATGATCGAAGGGGATGCAGTGATTGCGGCAGCCGTACCACTGTCCGTGATGCCGGATGCAGCGGCTGCCACTACGGAAGGGCTGTCGTGACCCTCCCGACCTGGAGGTGGTGCCCCGACGGCGCCGGAGGCGGCGGGAGCCATGCACCGGGCCAGCGAGTCGGTCGTCGACTGCTTGGATGGCCACCCGGCCTTGAGCCAAGAAGAAGAGTGGAGGGCGGCGCTCGAGTGAGTGGGCTGGGCACGGTGATGAGTGATTTCTTTTATTTTATAAATTATTTAATTAAAAAGTAGAGTTGTATAGTAAGAAATGGATTGGTATTTGAAGATTGTTGGGGTATTTTTGAAATTTAACTTAGAGACGTCGGATGAGATCGAGGTGAATATGAAAGTTATAGATTTTTACATTCTGAACGTGATGATGGTGTCTGATTTCTTGATAGGTCTTTTATATATTTTTTAATATTAGAGGAGATGATTAATATTTTGATGTTGATTAGTCTCGAAGTAGGAAAGCCCTAGATTTCTAGGAATAAAATGATATGTTTGTAATAAAGGGGTAGGGACAACCCCTATGAATTGGGTTTATCGGCTTCGCAGAAATCTTATAATTTCACACCTTGATTTCTAGATTAGAGTATGATAAATTTCAGGTTATTAAAATATTTAATTTCAGTTTGTGTTATGTGGAAATATTTTATACTTGGTGCAAATATTGAATGGATCTAGTATGGAATTTATGTTGAAGTCGTGGTAGTAACAATCGAGTTAAGTCTTGTTAGTGATAAAAGATTCTTACTGTGGTAAATACTGGATTTTCAATTGTTAAATTTAGGACACATTAGATCATGGAAAATCTCAAATTTCTGCTTGCTTAAATATGGAATTATTCATGTTAGATTTCATATTATTACATGCTTAAATTTTAGATTTTTGGATGATAAATTGCCGATTCATTTATGCTAGGTTGGGTGCTTGTATTGAGTGTATGCATGAGAAATTTATTGTTATTTGTGATTAGCATGT
The DNA here is from genome assembly GCA_034359265.1 of Canna indica. Lineage (NCBI taxonomy): Eukaryota > Viridiplantae > Streptophyta > Magnoliopsida > Zingiberales > Cannaceae > Canna > Canna indica. Next base: position 24,717,026 of record CP136892.1, read on the forward strand.
TGTGACGTATTCAGTCTTGGGAAGTGTTCATGTATGAGTGAGAAGGTGGTTTATAAGGGTAGGTTTCCCTTAGGTCTTATAAACATTTCTCTGATTAGTTTCCCTTATAGTTAAGCAATGGTTGTTGAAAACTATCGTTGTAGTGGAGAAATTTAGACTTAAATATAAAATTTTATAACATGATTAGGCAGACTGAAATTTGATGTTGTGGTATGATAATACATGCTTGAATTATTTTTATATATGCAGGAATTATTTATATACACTGAGTTGATGTATATACATGTTGTATTTTATGTACTCATGCTAGAATTATGTATACGTGTTGTGATCATCTGTATACATGCCGAAATACATATACGAGCTAGAAATATACATGTACATGCTGAATTTATGATTATTCATGCCGAAATATAAATTAGGGCGATAAATCATAGAGCCGAGATGTTGGCCCCAAGAGAGGGTCAAGTTGGAGCGCGTGGGAGCGTACCCAGGTAGTCAGCTAAAATAATAAATCACCCTAGAGATATTTATATATTCATGTGTTTGATTAGACACTGCTTGTGCTTGTGATTGTGGATGGACGATGGCCGGGCCGAGAAGCGTACCAACTTGGCAAGTTGGTCTCGACTCGGCGAGTTCGGATATGGGTCGAGAGTTGCCGCCAATGAACCACACTGACGATGGACCCGAGTGACATGATATTGGTCAAGAGTTACCATCAGTGAGCCATGCTGATGATGGACCCGAGCGATATTGGTTGGAGGGCTATTCCCAACCGGAGTGGGCGCTGGAATTAGTAGGCCATCCTAGTGCAGCGGGCCTGGGCAGGAAGCTCGCTAGATAGAGATTCTAATGATCGACTCGTGTGCTTGCATGTTTGGGCCATTATGGGCCGAGTGGATATGGTGTTTGATGTTTGGGCCATTTTGGGCCGAGTGGATATGGTACTTGATGTTTGGTCCGGTAAGGGCTGAGTGGTTGTGGTGCTTTCTAGCATGAGTTTTGTTGATAAATACATTTACCTTACATGCTATTACATTCCAGTACTTCCATAATTATGATATATGATTCCTTATGTTTATGCTCGGGATATATTGCAGAGGGCTCGGGTAGAGCCACTCACTGTGTTCCTTTGAAACTCATCACTTTCTTATATTTTTCTTGCAAATTTGACCAGTAGAGGTACGGTTGTGCCTATGTGGCGCGGCTGGAGGTTGCAAGCTCAGGCAGCGGATCTCGTGACATGTCGGCTCGTAGTCGAGTCGTAATGAGCTTATGTTATTGCATATATTCATGTATTTCATTGTACATGCACACATACTTTGGTTGTAACATTCTCTTTTAATATATGTATGGTTCTTCATTCTATTTCCGTATTTTGCTATGTATATGTTGGTGGGCTTCGGAGTACAGAAGCATACTCTGGCTGATCATGTGACCTTGAGATTTGGGGCATGACACTTACTAGCCCATCGGTTTTGGCAAGCCGCAATAGGGAGAAACCCTTTTTCTCTACCTCACAGTCACAGAAAGAGCCCTTAGCTCGGTCCCGATCCGAGAACAAGAAAAAGATCAAAAGCTGATCTACTTTGTTAGCAAAGTTCTCTAAGGACCAGAAATCACATACTAGAGGCTAGAAAAGCTCTCTTTCGCCCTGGTCATCTCAGCCCGAAGATTGAGGCCATGTTTCCAGAGCTATCACATTCAGGTGCGTCTGAGCAATCGGTTAGTCAAGTTTGGTTAAACCTCAAACTCGCAGGATGAATGATATCCTGGTCAGTAGAACTCTTAGAGTTCGGGACCAATACCAGCGTAGGGGTCCTATAAAAGCACAGGCTCTGCCCGACTTCATTGTTGAATTCACCGATGAGGAAGATACTTCCAAACATGTGGAAACTTGGACGCTATATGTAGATGGCACCTCCAACGAAAAATGAAGCGGGGCAATCATCATTGGGAATCACCCTAGAACTATCCCATCAATTTTAGTTCAAAGCCAACAACAACTAGGTAGAGTATTAAGCTTTGATCGTCTGGCTAAAACTCGCTAAGGAAGTGAAAGCTCAAAATATAGTCATGAAAAGTGACTAGCAACTTGTCGTAGAACAAGTCAACGACACTTGCCAATCCAGGGGCCCCTCCCTTGAAAGGTATCTCTCACTAGTACTTTCTTTAATCACTAACTCTGATAGTTGCGTGATTGAGCACACACCTCGGGAAGAAAATACCCGAGCCGACATGCTATCCAAACTTGCTAGTACTAAAAAGCCCCAAAACAATTAACAGGTTGGTCATTCAGTAAGTCCTCAGATATCCGAGCATCCAACCGACCGACACCTTGGCCGAGATTCAAACAGTCGAACAAACCACAGACTAGAGAACTCCCTACATCAATTACCTTAAACGAGGCAAGATTCTGGAACATATTTCCAATCCAGGTAAATTTAAAAGAATAGCAAGTTCACTACTAGAAATATGTTATTCAACAACGACGATCAACAACGGCCGCTCAAGCCGTTGCAATGGCTAACAATTTTCTTATGGTCGCTCGGGCTGTTGCAGATGTGATATATCTACAATGGCATCTTTATGGCCGCTCGAGCCGTTGCTAACAAGTGGATGACGCGAACGCGGTGTGCAAAGAAAATAACTTATTTGCAACGGCTTACTAAAGTCCGCGTTGGCCGTTGCTAATGATATTATCACATTAGCAATGGCTTATTTACGGCTACTACATCCGTCACTCTTTAGCCGATGGCGCGCTCACGGTGCGAAAAAAAAATACTATCAGCAAAGGCGTTGCAAAGGCCACGTAGCCGTTGTTGATGATATTACTTATCAACAACGGCGTTCTAATGGATGAGTGATCTGTTAAGTTTATTTAACTCGACTCCGATCGCGCCCGCCCCTTTCCCTCTACTACTACTTCTTCTTCTTCTTCTTCCTTGCTTCTGCTGACGCTGCCGCCTACCGATCTCCTCCCGCCGATGCGCCCCACGATGCCACTCGCCAACGCCGCCCGCCGCCGAACCCCCTCCTAGTAATTTCAACGCCCCCTTCCCTTCCTCCTATACTAAGGCCGGCAACTGAAGCATTGTCCAGTGTGTCGGATACTGGACTCCGACACAGGAACAGTGAGTTAGGGTTTTTTTAAATCCTAATTTTTTTTATTACTCTAATTAAATTTGTTTAGATTAAACCCTAATCTAGGTTGATTAGATGTTTAATGTGTAGATTAGATTAATATTGGGAAAATTGACAAATCTAACCCGCCTTTTAATTTACATCAATTCTAATCTCCCGTCTACTTGCTGTTAATCACCCCGTGAGTTGCTGACGTGGCATCCTAGTCAGCAACTTAGTTTATATTTTTTTAATCTGAACTTGCCACGTCAGCCTATTCCAAAAGAATAAAAAACAAATAAACTAAGTTGATTTTTTTTGGGGAAAATTGACAAATCTAACCCATACTTTAACGAAATTAACAAATCTGACCCACCTTTTAATTTGCATCAATTATAACCCGTACTTACGAATTTACATCAATTCTAATCTACTGTCTACTTGTTGTTAATCACCCCGTTAGTTGTTGATGTGGCATCCTAATCAGCAACTTAGTTTATATTTTTTTAACCTGAACTTGCCACGTTATTCCAAAAGAATAAAAAATAAACTAAGTTGAATTTTTTTTAATCCGAACTTGCCACGTCAGCCTATTGGTGCGTGGCCAAAGCCACCAGCACCATAACCACCCCCAACAGTGCGTCAGGGCACTTTTGGTTCCCAACGTTGAAGGGTAAGATCTTGAAGTCAGGCCCGTGGCTTATTTCCACTCTCTGCTACTCGCCTTTACCCTCCATCGGCAGCAGGTGCCGCTCCGGTCGGAACTCGTCAATGTCGGCGTTGCGCATGTAGGGTGAAGGCGACATCGACGACTGTGGCTATCACGGACCAAGTGGTGGCAGGAGGTATCATGGACTGCGGCTAGAAATCGCATGTTAGGGGGAGGAGCGCGTCACACTGGCGGCTCTATTTCATTTATAGTGCACGCGAGTCGTATGGTAAGTATTATACCTTATTTTGAATTATATATTTTATTTGTTACTCTATGTACTAATTAATGTATTTGTTTTTTAAATATAGACGACGGTGTTGCCTAACAGGTCTGTCCAGCGACCCTCCCTGATGTAGGTGTTCGAGCGGACTCACCATCGAGGACATGAGGTGGGGGAGTACATCGACACTCGCGCTGCAGTCATCATGGTACGTATATTTGTTTCAATTATGCATTATTTATTTATAATTTAATTTTTAGGAAAAATATGAAACAAAAACCAAACTCGTGTAGAGTACCTACACACAAACGGTGACGCAGCGCGGGGGCACCCCTGAGGACTTTGACGCGACAGCGTGGATCAAGGTTGCATGTGGCTGGGACCACGGCAGTATCTATGGCTTTGCTGATAGTGGCCGTGCTCGGGCCACTTGGGGCACCGACCCCTCCGGCAACCGGTGAGCGGCCCTCCACCTCCAGGATTAATGATCAAAATAGGAGGATATCGACACTAGAGGAGACGGTCGCACGACAGAGTGAGATGATGGCTGAGATGCATGCCATGCTAAGACAGATGATATGTCAATCCAGTAGTGGTACACTCAGATCCATCGTCATCGTCATCGACTTAGTCAATGTCGGTGTACACTCAAGCACTCCAGACCCCACCGTATGATCCCGACCTTCCTCCACTGTCGTAGTGAGCTTTTATTGTTTTATGACTTGATTGACTTAATTGGATATTGAGTTGTTATATATTTGTTACTTTGATATCTTAGAGATACTTGTTTTGTGACTTGTTACTTGGATATAAAGATTTGTATCGTGTTGATACGATAGTTTTGATTTCGTATATTTTTTATAAGATTGTGAATAATTATAATTATAAGTATAATTATTTTGATGTATATCTGGGTGTATCTGTGATGTGTATGTGTATATGAATGGATATATTTATGGGTGTGTGAGTTATGTATCAGGTTATAAATGTATCAATGGAAATTTCTAATTTTAAAATTTCCCAGTTATAGGTTAACATCATGAGGCATGAGCAACGGCCTTCCCACGGTCATCCGTGTCAAAGCCGTTGCTAAAAGTGTATCGTAATTCCTGGGCCGCAAACTCAAACTCGTTGCTAATGAACTACAACAACGGCTTAGCAACAGCCTTTTCAGCAAAGGCTGTGCAACAGCGTTTGAGCCGTTGTCGATGTCAATAACTGCAACAGCCGAGTGGCCATTGAGGAGCCGTTGTTGATAAAAATATCAGCAATAAGAGTGCAGCGTTGTTGAGCCGTTGTTGATAAGGATATTAATAACGGATGTGTCCCGTTGCGGAACCGATGTTGTTAATGTTATTAGCAACGGCCGCTCCGACCGTTACTGATTCATTGCTAAGTTATCAGTGGCGCGATCTTCTACCACGACCGCGTTGCAACAGACGGGGCCGTTGCAAGCCATTGCTGATGGTCTTCAGCAACGGATCTGGCCGTTGGTGATGCTCATTATTCCAGTAGTGACTATTATACACTCCTTGATAACCAACTCTACAAAAGAGTGTACTCTCAACCACTCGTCAAGTGTTTTGCCCAATCCCAGGTAGCCACCATAATGGCGGAAGTCCTTGATGGCATCTGTGGCAACCACATCGGAGGAAGATCACTAGCAGCCAAAATTCTCCGGGCCAACTACTTCTGGCTAAGAATGAAAGTAGATTGCAACCACTATGTCAAAAAATGTGACAAATGTCAAAGATTCTCCAAGGTGTCACAATTGCTCCCCGAATTGCTACACAACTCGAATACCAACTGGCTATTCCACAAATGGGTCATCGACCTCCTCAGCTCATTCCCCCAAGCACCGGGACAAATCAAACTCTTGGTCGTAGCAATCGACTACATTACCAAATGGATAGAGGCTGAACTCGAGTCTTCAATTGTGACTAACAAAGTTCAGAAGTTTGTTTAGTAAAACATCATTTGTAGGTACGGAGTACCATGCGAAATCGTCAACAACAACGAGACACAATTCATAGATCGCCGATTTCGAGAATTCTACTTAGACCTCGACATTAGATAACTCTTTTCGTCTGTCAAACATCCACTGACAAACGACTTAGCTGAAGCAGCCAACAAGGTCATCATAATAGGGCTACACAAAAAGCTCGATCGAGTTAATGGATACTGGGCTGAAGAGCTACCCGAAGTACTCTAGTGTCACAACACAACTACTCAATCCTCCACCTCAGAGACCCCTTACCGGCTCATCTATAGAGCCGAGGCCATGATCCCCGCCGAGGTCGTAGAGCCCAGCCTCCACAAGATTATCTTCGAAGAATAGGGCAACACAGAAGCTCAATTTACCAAGCTCCTTACTGAGGAAGAGCGAGAGCTCGCCAAAATTAGAGAAGGTGCAATGAAACTTAAGATTGCTAAAAAATATGACAAACGTATCGGGACTAGAAGCTTTCTAGAAGGAGGCCTTGTTCTCATAAAGATTGAACCACAAAGGAAACCATACGAAGAAGGAAAAGTCACTCCGAACTAGAAGGGCCCCTATCGAATCACATAGGTCCTCGAAAAAGGCACCTACATAATTATCGAACTCTTTGGACGAGAGCTCCCACAATCTTGGAAAGCGGCCTCTCTATTGGCCTACTACAGCTAAGGTTCCACCCTTAAATTACGACAAGACTGGAGTACTCTTTTCCCTACTTGGCAGTTTTTACTATTGAGTTTTCCACATGAAAGGTTTTAAAGAGGCTCCACCATGTGTAAGCCAAGCTTAACTCTCGGTGGAACATGGTGTATCTTTATGATATTTTCACAATGAAATTACTCTTTATATTCCATACATTTCTTTTGTGTCTAATATCACTTGCAGCCACTGCATACTATTGGCCTAAGGTTTTCAACATTGGTCTTAATCTTGATTTTGATGATAACAAGCATGGAACTAATGATTTCATGGTGAATTATTTTCAGGTTCCATATCGGTTAGCACACGATGTCCACGATTCAAAATATCGAAGAAATCGGAAAATCAAAAAGTCGTTGGTCGACGCGCTCGGATTCGTCGGGAAGATAGATAAATTATATCCTCACCATGATGCAAAGACCCCTAAAGAACCAAACCCGTAATCCAAAACTGCAACCGAAGAAAAACTTGGCTAAAACTCAATGTAGAGTACATGTACATCGACCGGTAAGGGTCTTAAAGCCATAGAAGCCTCCGGTCGAATGACCGATCGCTCGTTCGATCGACCGGACCATCGACCGGCCCAGCCCTTGGGTGAGCTGTTTTGGCTCTCTCATATTGTGACTTATAAATACCAGCCCTTGAGTGCCTTTCATGGTTAATACACACTCCATTGAGCTATTCTTGATCATTCCCAAGTTTTCATTGAGCCATTACTTGGAGAAACCCTAGTTTGATCTCTCAGCTCCTTGATCTTGCCTTCAAGCTTTGATTGATTCATCATTGAGGCATCAAGAGGAACTAGGACTTGTGTTTGGAACTAAGTATTTGTTGTATTATTTATTTGCTCCATTGTTTGTGTATTTTGTTGTTATTTACATTGTATTTGAGTTTGTGAAGACCTAGGTTGTTAGGTCTTGTATGGTTGGTGGTTGCCTTGGTGTTAAGGCTTAATTCCACCGGTGTAAACGTAGTTTGTTAGGATTAGTTCTTGTTGTCCTTAGGTTTGAGGTGGGAGAGTGCTCTCGGTAGGAAGGCGAAGACTTCCAAGTGTGAAAGTGCCTTCGGTGTGAGATCGGAGACTCTTCGGGTAAAAAGTCCTATTTGTAAAGGAAGCAAGATAATATAGTAAAACTAGTTTAGAAATCCTAAGTGAGGTTCTTAGGTAGTGGAGTAGGCATTGGGGCATGTTGGTGAGATGGTCACACTAGGGGGGGGTGAATAGTGTGTTATCTAAATCTTTTTGCGTAAATTCTATTTTAATCGTTTCTCGAACTACTTAGGCAAATTGCAATTTATCGACTAAATGCGAAAGCAATAATAAAATAGTTAAACACAAATAAAGATAGTAATTCTAACACAATGAGATTTATAGTGGTTCGGCTCCAATGCCTACTCCACTACCTAAGCACCCCGCTTAGGATTTTCAAACTAAACTTTATTAGATTAATCTTGTTTCCCTTACAACGAGGACTTTGCCCCGAAATGTCTCTCTCTCAACCTAAGGCACTTCCACACCCGGAAGTCTCCGTCTTCTTACCGAGAGCACTCTTCCACCATAACCAAAGGGACAAATCAACTAATCCTAGTAAACTAAGTTTACTTTGGTGGGTTTAAGCCTCAACACCAAGGCAACCACCAACTCAATCAACCTAGCACTCTAGGTTTACACAAATTCAAATACAATGAAATAAACACCAAAATACAACAATAATGAGAGAAAATAATAAGCAATATAAACTTATCTCTCAAACAAGATATCCTAGCTCCTCTTGATGAATTGAAGATGAATTAAGGTAAGCTCAAAGTCAATCTCAAGGTTTCTAGGCTCAAAGCTAGAGTTCTTTGGAAAGATGGCTCAAGAATTCTTGTAGAGATGCAAGGAGTAACTCTTTGAGGCTTGGAAGCATCATTAAAGGCTTGAAAGAGAGTTTGGGGTGGGTATTTATAACCCCCCAAACGAAATGGCTCGTCAACGGGCTGATTTCTCCCCGTTGGCGACGCCAGGTCGCTTGCCGGTCGATCGTCGATCAACCAACCGAGCGACCGAAGGCATTCTACCCATTTTGGGAAACATTTGGTCGACGACAATGTTCGATCGACCGGTCGATCGATCGAAATGTCGCCGGTCGACCAGTCAATCGACCGAACCTGTGCAGGGCAGACTACTTAGGCTAGTTTTTCTGCTTGTTTGCTCGTTTTTGGGTTTTGTCTTCACATAACTTTAAAACATAAATGTTATATAAGGATTACCCCCCATTTGGATTCTATAAAAATATCTAAAAAATTAAAATCCTTAAGAATCAAAATCTAACTTTTGGGGACTAGTACAAATTTCCAAAAAAAGAAAAAATTTCTAATCTTCCGAGTCAAATATGGATAGGCTAAAGGCTCCCAAAAAATCCTTAAAAATACATCGTTATCTAGTTTTTACATAAGGAACAATTACCGATATTTTTTGTGTCAAGAAAATGTCTAGGTCATATAGCTCTTCAAGGAGCTCCATAGGGTTAGTGAATTCCAGGGCCATTTTCTATTTTCTGGTTTTTCATATTTTGTGGTTCGAGTTTGGTTTTTGGGTTCTTATGCATCATCATGAGAATTTACAACACATTCTAGACACCCTAAACCTAAACTCTATCTTCCCGAAGAATCCGGAGCGTCGACGAGCGTCCTTGCCGATTTCTCTGATTTCTTCGATTTCTTCGATTTATTCGCTAACCGATATGGATCCTGAAAGTAACTCTCCATGAAATTATTAGTTCCATGCTTGTTATTATCCAAACCGAGATTAAGACCAAGGTTGAAAACCTTAGGCCAATAGGGCCGAACAACTAGAAATCACTGTGTTTGCATTGTTTATATTTGTGCTTGCCTAATTACTTATCATTTGCTTCCACACGTAATTAACTCATATTGTGTTTTGCATAAGTAATGAAATAAACGATTAAAATCGGAATTATGCGAATTATTTAGATAATATACTATTCATCCCACCTCTAGTGTAGGTCATTTCACCAACACATACTTAGTAGGAGGAACTCACACGGTCTCACAAGCAGCCCTTGACCCACGTGATACTTACACTGTTCTTCCTCAACCAATCTTCCCTATGTTGGCTTTAGGTTTTCAACCTTGTTTTAATCTCATAATCTCGGTTTTAATGATAACAAATATGGAACTAATATTTCATCGAGAAATCTTTCAGGTTCCATATCAATTAGCGATCGATGTCCTCGATCGGATAAATCGGAAGAAATCGAAAAATCGAAAGGACATTGATCGTCGCGCTCGGGTTCATCGTGAAATTCTCGAAGATCAATATATGCACCAAAGTCGTCTTGGAGAGACCAAAGATCACATGGAGAGCTCTCCAAGTTGATGCTCGTTGAAAGCCGGAACCCGAAAATGAAGCGCAGAAGAAAAAGGCTGAAGAAATCAAACTCAGCCTAGGTTCGGTCAACCGGGCGGTCGATCGAATAGTGTAAGTAATTGGCAGTAGCCAATTCGATTGACCGAGCACTGCCAAAAACTGGCAGTGGCTACTTCGGTCGATCGGTCGGTCGACCGACAGAGGCCTAAAATGCGCAATAGCCCTAGCGGTCGACCAAATTAAAAATCGCGTGGCGTGCGATATTGGCATCCCTGTGTCGGTCGACCAATGGGTCAATCGGATTGAAGGAACGCTCAGTTACGTCTGGCGGTCGACCCATCGGTCGACCGACCAGAGAGAAGAGGGCAGCGGTTGAATGAGCAGTCGATCGATCGATCGACCGACCAATCGACTGGGCGTCTGCAATGAATAGTTTTCTATCCGTTGAGCTATCGTTTCTTCGAGAGGATATAAATATACTTCATCTAACCCCTCTATTCTTCTTCCTTCACTCTTACAGATTTAATTGAGAATTTTAGAAGTGATTTAAGCCTTCCAACGATCGATTACAGCGCGCTCTGCTCTTCCGTCAAGTTCTTCTTCAAGCGCCATCTGCTCCTCAACTCGGCTTTGACTTAAAGCACATTTACTGGCGTGTTGGAGGCGACAAGGCTTGGAAAAGAGTAGTTAATCTTGATTTACTCTCTAAGCTCTTTTCACTTGTATTTTTGTTGTTATTTGAACATTGTTTAATTTGGGTTTGTGCGTGTGAAGACTTAGGATTGTTAGGTCTTGAAATTGGGTGGTAGCCTTCGTGTTTGAGGTTTAAATCCACCAGTGTAATTAAACGTAGTTTTTGCTATGATTAGTTGAGGTATCCCTTAGGGTTGAGGTGGAAGAGTGCTCTCGATAAGAAGGCGGAGACTTCCGGGTGTGGAAGTACCTTAGGTCGAGAGTGAGACTCTTCGAGTCAAAGTCCTCTGTGTAAGGGAAATGAAAATTAATCTAGTAAAACTAGTTTGGAAATCCTAAGTGGGGTGCTTTGGTAGTGGAGTAGGCATTGGGGCTGAACCACTATAAATCCTGTATTTGCATTGATTTTTTGTGTGTATTTATTGCTTTACTATTTATCGCTTCCGCATCTAATCATTCAATCACAAATTGCCTAAACTAATCTAGAAATGATTAAAATCGAATTTAGGCTAATCAATTTAGTAAATACACTATTCACTCTCCCTCTAGTGTTGCCATTTCGCCTACATTTGGTATCAGAGCGGGTCGTAGATTGAGATTTTACCATCTCCTCTACATTGTCTCTCGATCTTAAAATGACTCTAGAGTTGGTAGCGTCTACACCTCCTAGGTTCGATGTGTCTAACTTTGGTCTTTGGAAGGGTAGAATGTACACTTTGCTAAAGACTCAAAATACATAGAACCTAAGGAAAATATGAATGCATGGACCCAAGAACAAATTAATATGTTTGAATTAAATGCTAAAGCTACAAACTGCATCTTTTGTTCTTTGGAAAATAATGTCTTTGAAAAGATCATACGTTGCACTTCCGCATTCGATATTTGGGCCACTTTAAATATGCTTTATAATTATGTAAAAACCGAAGAACTCAAAATGTTTGATGAGGGGAGTGATGACATTTGTCATCCACCCAATACTAATATGGTTTTTGAAGCTCATAGTGCCTCCCGTCATAGGAGCACTAAAAGTTGGAAAAGGAAGGTGATTTGCCATGTGTGCAAAGAAAAAGGGCATGTGAGGAAAAATTGCCCTTCCATGAAGAACAAGGCAAAGAGGAGGTCAAATGCTTCCACATCATCCTACTCAAGTGAAGCATCCTCCTTTCATGACTATGAAGCCATCTCAAAAGAATGCCTCATGAATGATAACAATGAGGTATACTCCACTTCTTCTAGTCATGTTAATTACAATGATAGTATTAACTCATCTACCTCTCATGATTTTGATAAATTGATGGATGAGTATAAAATCTTGTATGCCTTGCTCTTGAAAAAGGATAAGGAAAATAAAAGGATTAAAAATGAGAATTCTAGACTTAGTTCACATGTGCATGCTCTAGAATTAGAAAATGAGAAATTGAAATCTAGCTCATTTGATCCTTGTCATGATATGTTGAAACTTGAGCTTAAGAACTTAAAGCTTGAAAATGAAAACTTGAAAAATGGTTTCAAAATTGAGAATTAGATTTTGAAAAATGAAAAATCAAAAATCAAAAATGAAAATTATATGTTGAAATCTCAAATGCATGTTTTACATAATTCCATGATTGATTTGAAAAATGAGGTTCTAAACCTAAATAAGAAAATGAATGAAATGAAAAATATTTCCTCATTTAAGAATTTTAGTAGAAATGATTTTTCAAAAAGGAATGTTTATGCTAATGTTAAATCTCATGTTAAACATTCTACTTTTAAACCTCATGATCATAAGAAGGGGAATGATGTTTCCAAGAATGCTCATACTCATCATGTTTCACATGACAAGCATTCTAAAAATAAATATCATGTCCATAGCAAAAACAAAAAGAAATTTAATGGACGTTGCTTTTGTTGTAGTGTTTATGGGCATGCTATATATGATTGTGCACTTAAGATGAACCCAAGTGGTGTTAAGACACTTTGGGTAGTTAAGCCCTCTTACCCCCAAGGACCCAAAGCTATTTGGGTACCAAAGGTCTCATGCTCTTTTGTAGGGGGAGCAACCACACGAGGGTAAAGAAAATTTAAGAATTGAAGTTGACCATGGACTTGAATGATGAATCCTCCCTTGGTTGTAACTTCAAGCTACCTTGATGCCTTAGGTAAAGTCGGCATCAAAACTATTCCGGTATCATCTTCTAACTTGCATTATTTTACCTTAGTTGAAGATTATGATACCATGTTTAATTTGAGTTGGTTTTGCCCGCTCTTGATATGTTTTATGAAATGATTTTTTATTTTGATTTCCCGGTCTCTTCGGAGACCTATGTAGCCTGTAATGGGCTCATGCGACCTTGCGGTTTTAAATCGTAGGCTAATTGTGGCTTTCAGTTTTCAACCAATAGGAAGGGTTGGAGATCTTATTTTTCAAAATTTCATATTTTGATATCTCTTGATTCATTTTGTTATCATGAATGATTTATATGAAAATGAATCCATGCTATTTAGTGAAGTTGAACTTGAAAAATGATACTTGGTTTTTCACTTCGCTATTTAGTTTGATAGCTTGCATGTAGATTTGGTTTCATTGTCTACTTAAGAAGTATACTTGCAAGTTATGAATATTTTAGGAAGGCTAATTAGAATGAAAAAGATTAGTTTGGCTAAAATTTCAAGTATAAGGTATAACTTGGAAAAATTCAAAATTTTAGTGTTATACCTAAATATTTAATCTTAAATTATGTCTCTATACTCATGATTAGAATTGCATGTCAAACTCTTGAATTTTCATGAGTAGGTAGAATCTTAACACTTAGGCAAATTTCATTGAATGAAACTTGCTCTAGGGTGATATCTATTATTAGAGACCTTCTTGTAAGTCCAAACTAATTTAACATGGGTAGAGATTTTATTCTTTAAACATTTCATATTTTAAGATCTCTTTGATTCATTGTGATAACATGTTAATTCATTTAAAATGAATCTCTACTATCTAGCATAGGTTAAGGTTTTTATTTGAAACTTTGTATTGAACCTTTGCTATTTAGTATGTTAGCTTGCTAGTTGGCATATTATTTCATTATGCTACTAATGAAGTATACTCGCAAGTTGTGAATGCTAATGAAAGGCTATGCTATCTAAAAGAAACTGAAAAAGAAAATGACAAGGTTTGGCAAATTTCAAAATACTAAGGTATGAATTTGATTTTACAAAAATCCATTTTAATATAATACTTGAATATACATGCTTTAATGATGTCTCTATATACTCATGATTGATTATGCATGATAAATATTTGAATTTTCATGAGTAAGAAAAATCTTGATAACTTAGCTCATTTCATGATATCATAATATTTATGAAATCGAACTAGGTCAAAATTCTTCTTTAGAGACTTCAGTTTAAGTTAAAAATTTGATGAACATGTTTACGTGTGTTAATGATTAGTTGTCATTTGCTTAAAATTGAAAATTCATAAGAGATTGAGCAAATTGAAAACTAGTTCAATTTAGAGGACTTAAGCTTGAAAAAGTTTGACCCAAGTCAACAAATTGACTTGGACACTTCATTTTAAGTCCAAATCTCATAAACATGTTTCGGAATATGTATGACATGTTTCCATGCATTTAGAGTGAAAAATTCATATGGATATTGATAAAATGACATAGAGGTGGTTTCATAAAAACCTCTTTTGAAACAAGTTGACTTAAAGGTCTCATTTTCAATCCATATTTGGGGAACATGTTTAGATTTACTCATGTAAGGTATCCATAGGTTTAAGTTTGAAAAATCATGAGTAAATATTAAGATTGAAACTTAGCAAGTTTCATAAAAATTAGTTTAGTCTTGAATGAAACCATGCTAGGTTGATATCTTGACTTAAGGGCATAATTTCATCTCAAACTTGACATATACTCTTTACATGACCATCATGTGGTGTCATGAAAGTTTGAATGAAAATTGAATAAGTTTTAAAAATAATTGAAAATTACAAAAATATCATTTCGACCTACAATTGGTATCAATTTTAGTTATTTCTAAAGAAAGATAGAAAAATCATTTTCAGATGATTCTTGAAACTACACATTCACTGCAAAATCTAGTTTTATCAGTAAAAATTTCAAAAAATTTCATCAAGAATCGGATTTAAAGTGAATTTTTGAAGTTGGATTTTGAAAACTCAAAGTATCACTAATTTGAAATATCAATCTTTCCGATACTTTGATTCTTATTATAAAAACTTCATATGAAAACTCATGTATACCATTTGGATTCCATTTCTAATATCATTCACACAATTTCTTGGAAAAAATCATTCCTAGAAATGATTTTGATATCTTGGATGATAGCTAGAGATATCCATTTGCTTATTAAAATCAATATAGGATGAAAAATGAACTTAGAAAATTCATGTTGAGTTCAAATTTGATACATGCATTTCAAATGACCATTCATTAATTGGTATCAAATTTTCATCCAACAATTGATATCAAATATTTTTTCGTCAAAAATATGTTTTTGTATGAATTTAAAAATTTAGTTTTTGAAAACTAGAAGTATATACCTTGACCTAAGTCAACAAAGTGACTTAGAAATTTTATCTTAAGCCTAAACTTGATTCATAGACTTACATTCTCTCATGTTTGATTTCTAGATGCCTAAGTTTAAGAAAACATGAGTAGATAGCAAAATTTGATACTTAGCATTTTCATGATTTCATGTTTTCATGCTTAATTCGAATAAAATCGTGCTAAGTTAAAAGTTTGATTAAATGACATTAGTTTCACTTCAAACTTGATATACATGATTTAAATGACCATATCTTGATATGTTGAGAGTTTGAATGAAATATAAAAATATCATGAAAAAGACTTGAGAACATACATGATTTAATTTTGAATTCAAATACTTAGTTTTGAACATATCATGTATAAATTAAGTTTCATATTAAATATTTTGTTTTCCATCCCTTAGGTTGAGATTTTCATGTTTTATGAAAAATAATCTTTAGAGTCTCAACTTCATGAATGTAAGACCCGAAAAAGTTTCTTAATATAAAAAATCTATTTTGGTGCAACGCGTCGAACTCGGGGGTAGTCGAGTCGAGCCTCAGGATCGCCTCGAGTGGAAAGGTATGACTCGGCTAATGGATCATGAAGTCTATTTGGATAATTAGCTTTACTTTTATGAAATCATACCTTAAATTAAGTTAACTCGAGTCATGTTATGAGTTGAGTCGGAACCCAAGTCGAGTTTGGGTTTAGGTCGAGTTCCGGGTATGACTTAAGTGAGCCTTGAGGCCATCTTTGGAAAGATGGTTGAGGGGATAAAATCCCCCTTATGGCAGCCGTGCGACTCACCCATTGAGTCGCAAGAGGCCGCAAGGGAGAAGAGGAGAAGGAGCAAGGAGGAGGATTGGGGGCTTGGATCGATCCGAAACTCGTGTCGTCTCCGGAAAATCTCAAGTCGTCATCACCCGATCCTTGTTTCTTGGTGATCTAGGTGAGTAGTTAATGTTTAAAAGGTTTGGGGGAGGCGGGTGGCCGAACCCTAGATGATAGGTTGAGTTCTCACGATTTTTCCGACGATCCATGATTTCAACGACATGTGTTCACTATTTTACGAAGTTTCTTATTGGATCTCACTGTTTAATCATCGATTTGCATGTTCTTGGGGCTGCCGAGTCATGGGAAAAGGGGAAAGGTCATGCGAAATTTTCCCTGATTCCCTTGACGGCAAGAAGGCCCTTAGATGACCTTATATCACTATTTTGATGTAGTTCCTTTGAACATCTCGCGTGTTATGAAGTGTGCCCTCTCTAAAGTCCCTTGAAGTGGCCGAATGAACCCTACAACTCATGAAGAGGGTTCGACCAAGGGTGAGGGGAAGATTAAGTAGTTCATTGGTATTTAAATTATATGCGGAATTGAAGAGGTAAAGGTATAGCTAGAGTCTCCTCCCTCTTTTCCTACCCCAAGGACCTTGGCCGAGCAAGGTCCTCCTTGCTCATGGTTCGGCCAAGGTTAGGGAGAGAGGAGAGACTTGCTTTAGATGAAAATTTCATGATTTTAAGGATCACACATAAAGATATGACAATACTTAGGAAGAACACCAAACTTAGCAAGTAGCTTAAGTGATTTTGAATTGTAGAGATGCTAGTTTTGTAATCATACTTAGCATTAGATCCTTAAACTTTGGATGTTGACATTGTTACCATGTTTTGTATTTTATACATGTTATTTAAATTCATTACCTACCTTGCCATGCTAGATAGCTGCTCCTTATTGTGGTAATATTCCTAAGGTAGTATAAGAATTGTTATGTATAAACATTATGGTCATATATGATGAATGTTACAATATTTGCACATTTTTCTTTGGATTATACATGCTGCCCTAAATGTTCTCGGATGGTATTCCAAGGTCGATTCATGGAAATTCTCACCTAAGACAGTGTAGGAGGATAGGTAACATGTAAGGCTTCACTAGATGATCATAGCACATTTATAGAAACTTAGTTATGAGACGATAACACTTCTATGTCTGCTTGTATACTTTTGGAAACTTAGAGCTCGTACGTGCATATATATTGAAAGAGTGGCATAAACTATTGACCCGGTAGCCGGACATAGGCCAGATACGGCAAAGGGCCGATGTGTGTATATATGGAAATCCTAGGATATTGATTGTGTAATGTGCTTGAGATGGTCCGCCGAGGGGCGAGGAGGCCAGAGATGACCAATGCCCAGCTTGGCCAGTTGGGTCTAGAGGTGCGCCAGCGGGCCCGCTAGGTGCTAGACCCCAATTGGGTGGGACTAGCTATCCTTACCCCAGACGGTGTCCGAAGACTAGTGGACCATCCTAGTCGATGGCCCGGGATTGTTTGTTTGCATCTTGAGATGATGTGGCCGATGGCCAGTATGATACTACCTGATATGGTAGGGACAACGGTAGCCGGGATATGATTTGATGAGAAGTCTCGAGGGCCGGATGCCGAAGGCTTGATAAGCTGAGGTAGCAGGTTATCATTTGCAGTTGATGTTGATGGATCCGTTGAGGGTCTGTAGTCACATTAGAAATAAATTTTAGCTCCTTGTACATTCTTTTATTGCCTTATATGATATATATGCCTGACCGAGGCTTATGAGGATGTTCATTTGAGCCAGTCACTGAGTCCCAAGTGGACTCATAGTTTATTTCTATTTCCGCAGAGCATTAGCAGTAGCTTGGTGTCGACATGGTGCAGCTGGAGGGCGGAGGCGGTGTCATATCTCGTAGCGGCGTCTATGAGTCTTAGGCTAGTGCCTAGTTATGTTGGTTTTTTTTCTGCACTAACGGTTGTAATTGAAAATAATTGTAAAACTTGATATTTGACTATTCGGATTTGATGTTGATGTTTCTATTTGTTTTGAAAAACTTATATATTGTGACTTGTAAACTTTTATAAAGTATGTTGAGTTTTCTTTCAATCGATATGTCTTGGTTTTCTTGATGTTAGTGTAGATAGTAGGCTACAGGGCAGGATGTAGGCCCTGGCCGGTCACACTACCCTCAATTGGGGTGTGACAAAGTTGGTATCAGAGCACTAGGTTAGGTCTTGTCTATGACTCAGTGTTGGGTACCGTATGAGGCATATGCTAGCGTGTCGACATACGGTATAGTTATGCTACGAGATTGAGCGACCACTCCTGCACTCTGTGCACCATGCAATTAGTAACTTTTAAAAGCTTATGTTAAAAATTTATTATGTTACAGGTAACTTTTTCTTTTCTGTGATAGTGTAATGGAGGCTCCCAATGCTGCACTGAGTGGCAGTGGCAATAAATTGGGTGATGAAACATAGAGCCAAGAGGTTAGACCCAAGAGAGGGTCGAGTTGGGGCGTGTAGACGCGTACCCCGATTGTCGGTAGAAAATATTCTTTATGTACTTGTGCGTTCTGTGCATGGATATTGATTGTGGTTGTGCTTGTGGATGAGTGATGGCCGAGTCGAGAAGTGTACCGACTTGGCAAGTTGGTCCTGACTCGATGAGTGGATTTTGGGTCTTGATACCGCGTGAGTGAGCCACGCTGATGTTAGACCCAAGGGGAGCCACACTAACTTTAGACCCGAGTTGGTTTGGTTGGGTGGGCCATACCCAACCAGAGAGGGCCCGGGTAGAAGGCTCGCTAGATAGATTCTAGCGACCGACTTGTATGATTGCTAGGTTTGGGCCGGTTTGGGTCGTATGAATGTATTATTTTTTGTGGGGCCAGCATGGGCCGAGTGATTTTGGCATTCATGAGCATGTCATGTACTAATGAGTGTTCATGATAAGCGGGCACGGGACCTTGAGATGCTGCGCAGGTCTGGTAGCATGTCAGTGTCAGAGCATGAGATGGAATTTCACCGGCTTTCCAAATATCATCAGACCTCGGTGGCATCTAAGACTGCTAGGGTTAAGAGGTTTGTTGGGGGATTTAGGCCTTAGATAGGCAGGCTCATCCACTACACCAAGGATTCCACTCTTGCACGGGTGGTGGATGAGGCCCTTCGGAAGGAAGCCTCGGTGTCGTTCGAGAGGAATGACGGGCCGGCCAAGAGGAAATTTTGATCGCAAGGATCTGGGTGGCGACCGTGGCATTCGAAGGGGGGCGTAAGCGAGCCTTTCAAAGAGATCGTTTGCCTGGGTGTTTTGCTAAGAACCGTGATGGGGCAGAGACATCTAAGGCAGTGGTAACATATACTATTCTAGTATGTTCATCCGCTACTTATGTTCTATTTGATCTGGGTGCCACACACTCATTTGTATCTGCCAAATTTGCTGCAGAGTTGCCAGTGGCACTCTCTATGCTCGACAGGACATTGATGGTATCAACGCCTACGGACAATGCAATCTTAGCAAATTCAATATATCAAGGCTGTGAAGTGCTCATCTGCGGCCATGTGTTGAGTGCGAATTTGACACTCCTACCCACTCTTGGGCTTGATGTCATCCTTGGCATGAACTGGCTAGCAGAGCACTTTGCAATGTTGGACTGCAGGGCCAAAGCAGTGATGTTTAATAAGCTTGGGCTGCCGCAGTACACCTTCCAAAGGGAGGGAGGTTGTAAGCCGATAGGGGTTATCTCAGCCCTAAAGGCTCATAAGTTGCTTCGGGGCGGCTGTCAATCTTTCCTGGCCTTTGTATCTGTGGCCAAGGAGGAAAGGGATGAATCAAGGGATGTCAGCAGAACCCCCATGGTCTGTGAATTGCCTGATGTGTTTCCCGAGGAATTGCCAAGGTTGCCGCCCAGAAGGGAAGTCAATTTTGCATTGATCTGCAGCCCGGGCTGAAACCAATTTCCATTCCCCCTTACAGGATGGCACCGGCCGAACTCAAGGAGCTAAAGGTGCAATTGCAGGAAATGCTAGACCTGTGGTTCATCCGGCCGAGTGTGTCACCCTGGGGTGCCCCGGTTCTCTTTGTAAAGAAGAAGGATGGGTCGATGCGCATGTGCATTGATTATAGGCAGCTGAACAAGGTGACTGTTAAGAATCGCTACCCACTGCCGAGGATAGACGATCTATTTGACCAGCTGCAGGGGGCTTAATGGTTTTCAAAGATAGATTTGAGGTCCGGATACCATCAGTTGAGAATCCGGGACTGCGATGTGCCAAAGACGGTCTTTAGGACTCGCTACGGTCACTATGAGTTCCTAGTGATGTCCTTTGGCCTAACAAATGCATCTACTGCCTTCATGGACCTAATCAATAGAATATTTAAGGAGTACCTGGATAGCTTTGTGATCGTCTTCATTGACGATATTCTGGTTTACTCCAAGAGTGAGGAAGAGCACTCTAAGCACCTGAGAATGGTCCTAAAACCCCTCAGAGAGCACCGATTGTTGCAAAATTTATCAAGTGTGAATTTTGGTTGGAAAGTGTAGGGTTCTTGGGCCATGTAGTGTCCAAGGAATTGATAAGGGTAGATCATGCCAATATTGAATTGGTGCAGAGCTGGAAATGGCCGAGTAGTGTGACTGAGATCCGCAGTTTTCTTAGTTTGGCCGGGTATTACCGGAAGTTTGTGGCGAATTTCTCCAAAATTATAGCCCCTTTGACTCGGTTGACCTAGAAGAAGGTTAGGTTCGTTTGGGATGACAAATGCGAGGCGAGCTTTCAGAAGCTCAAGGAGTGTTTGACATCTGCACCCGTGTTGGCTATACCTTCCGGTTCAGGAGGGTTTATAGTCTTCTATGATGCCTCTCGGGTTAGCCTGGGCTGCGTCCTAATGCAGTATGGCAGAGTCATCGCTTATGCGTCCCGCTAGCTGAAAGTTCATGAGAAGAACTATCCGACGCACGACCTAGAGCTAACGGCAGTGATCTTTGCACTGAAGCTTTGGCGGCACTACCTATACGGGGAGACTTGCGAGATCTACACAGATCACAAGAGCCTTCAGTACTTGCTTACCCAAAAGGAGTTGAACCTCAAGCAAAGGAGGTGGCTGGAGCTCCTAAAGGATTATGATTGCACCATTATGTATAATCCAGGGAAAGCGAATGTGGTAGCAGATGCTCTGAGCAGAAAGTCCATGGGCAGTTTAGCTCATTTGGAAGTTAAGCGGAGGCCTCTAGCTCGAGAGTTGGCTTTGTGTCTAGATGAGGGTGCAACCTTATTAGTGTCAGCTTGAGGTGCCCTGATGGCACACCTGCGGGTACAGTCAACACTGGTGGACATGCTGTGTGCCACACAGGGGGAGGATGCCTTTTGTGCACTGACCAAGGACCTGGTGCAAAGAGGTGATGTAGAGAACGGTTTCAGATTGGACTCAGAGGGTGTACTGAGGTTCAGAGATCGGATAGTAGTACCAGACATGGCTGAGGTGCGCAGGCAAGTCCTGGAACTGGGTCATCGTTCCACTTACACGATGCATCCGGGGACCACCAAGATGTACCGGGACTTAAGGCAGCATTACTGGTGGAAAGGTATGAAAAGTAAGGTGGCAGAATTTGTTCCAAATGTCTAGTCTGTCAGTAGGTGAAGGCCGAACACCTTAAGCCTGCGGGGCTTCTGCAAAATCTCGAAGTGCCCGAGTGGAAGTGGGAGAAAATCACATGGATCTAGTGACTGGATTGCCTAAGTCAAAAGGCGGTTTTGATTCCATTTGTGTGGTGGTGGACCGGTTAACCAAGATCGCGCACTTCATACCAGTGAAAACTACCTTCTTTGCGGAGCAGTATGCCCGACTATTTTTAGATAGGATTGTGGCATATCATGGTACCCCGGTGATAATTATATCCGACTGCGGTACCCAGTTCACAACCCAGTTTTGGCAGTCCTTCCAGGAAGCTTTGGGTACTCAGGTACGTTTCAGTACAGCTTTCCATCTGCAGACTGACGGGCAGTCAGAGAAGACCATCCGAACTTTGGAGGACATTCTGAGAGCATGCGTCCTGGATATGGTAGATGGCTGGGAGAGGCACCTATCGTTAATTGAATTTGCCTATAACAATAGCTATCACAGTAGCATGGGCATGGCTCCTTTTAAGGCCTTGTATGGGCGGCGGTGTAGGTCCCCAATGGGCTGGTTTGAAGTAGGGGAATCACTCATGGTGGGCCCCGATCTGGTTGAGGAGGCGATAGAAAAAGTAAAGGTCACTAAGGAAAGATTGATGGCGGCTCAGAGTCGACACACAATGTATGCCGATAGAAAGGCCAGGGAATTGGAATTTGCAAAGGGCGACTTAGTATTCCTGAAGGCCTCTCCTATGAAAGGGGTGGTCCGATTTGGGAAGAAGGGGAAGCTGAGCCCTAGATACATTGGACCTTTTCCCGTCCTCAAGCGGAGGGGCGAGGTGGTCTATGAGCTGGCATTGCCTCCTAGCCTGAGCAGAGTCCACCTGATCTTCCATGTATCCATGTTGCGAAAGTATATAAAAGATGATTCACATGTGATCGAGCCCTCTTCTATTGAGGTAGATTCGGCCATCTCATTCGAGGAAAAGTCTGTAGTGGTTCTTGACCACCAAATCAGGAAGCTAAGGTCCAAAGAAATTCCCCTGATAAAGGTCAGATGGGAGCATCGTTTCGGGCAAGAGGACACATGGGAGGTAGAGCAGGACATGAGAGAGCGCTATCCTTCCTTGTTCGAGGAGCTGATAAGTCCTCGTTATTCAAGTAAATTCGAGGATGAATTTCCCTTAAGGGGGGAAGGTTGTAAGACCCGAAAAACTTTCCTAATAAAAAAAATCTATTTTGGTGCAGCGCGTCGAACCCGATGGTAGTCGAGTCGAGCCTCAGGATCGCCTCGAGTGGAAAGGTATGACTCGGCTAATGGATCATGAAGTCTATTTGGATAATTAACTTTCTTTTTATGAAATCATACCTTAAATTAAGTTAACTCGAGTCATGTTATGGGTTGAGTCGGAACCCAAGTCGAGTTTGGGTTTAGGTCGAGTTCCGGGTATGACTTAAGTGAGCCTTGAGGCCATCTTTGGAAAGATGGTTGAGGGGATAAAATCCCCCTTATGGCAGCCGTGCGACTCACCCACTTCGTCGCACAAGGCCGCAAGGGAGAAGAGGAGAAGGAGCAAGGAGGAGGATTGGGGGCTTGGATCAATTCGAAACTCGCGTCGTCTCCGGAAAATCTCAAGTCGTCGTCGCCCGATCCTTATTTCTTGGCGATCTAGGTGAGTGGTTAATGTTTAAAAGGTTTGGGGGAGGCGGGTGGCCGAACCCTAGATGATAGATTGAATTCTCGCAATTTTTTCGACGATCCATGATTTCAACGACATGTGTTCACTGTTTTATGAAGTTTCTTGTCAGATCTCACTGTTTTAATCGTCGATTTGCATGTTCTTGGGGCTGCTGAGTCATGGGAAAAGGGAAAAGGTCATGCCGAAATTTTCCCCGATTCCCTTGATGGCAAGAAGACCCTTAGATGACCTTATATCACTGTTTTGATGTAGTTCCTTTGAACATCTCGCGTGTTATGAAGTGTGTCCTCTCTAAAGTCCCTTGAAGTGGCCGAATGAAACCTACAACTCATGAAGAGGGTTCGGCCAAGGGTAAGGGGAAGATTAAGTAGTTCATTGGTATTTAAATTGTATGCGGAATTGAAGAGGTAAAGGTATTGCTAGAGTCTCCTCCCTCATTTCCTACCCCAAGGACCTTGGCCGAGCGAGGTCCTCCTTGCTCATGGTTCGACCAAGGTTAAGGAGAGGAGGAGAAACTTGCTTTAGGTGGAAATTTCATGATATTAAGGATCACACATAAAGATATGACAATACTTAGGAAGAACACCAAACTTAGCAAGTACCTTAATTGATTTTGAATCGTAGAGATGCTAGTTTTGTAACCATACTTAGCATTAGATCCTTAAACTTTGGATGTTGACATTGTTACCATGTTTTGTATTTTATACAGGTTATTTAAATTCATTACCTACATTGCCATGCTAGATAGCTGCTCCTTATTGTTCTAATATTCCTAAGGTAGTATAAGAATTGTTATGTATAAACATTATGGTCATATATGATGAATGTTACAATATTTGCACATTTTTCTTTGGATTATACATGCTGCCCTAAATGTTCTCGGATGGTATTCCAATGTCGATTCATGGAAATTCTCACCTAAGACAGTGTAGAAGGATAGGTAACATGTAAGGCATCACTAGATGATCATAATAGATTTATAGAAACTTAGTTATGAGACAATAACACTTCTATGTCTGCTTGTATACTTTTGGAAACTTAGGGCTCGTACGTGCATATATATTGAAAGGGTGGCATAAACTGTTGACCCGGTAGTCGGACATAGGCCATATACGGGCAAAGGGCCAATGTGTGTATATATGGAAACCCTAGGATATTGATTGTGTAATGTGCTTGAGATGGTCCGCCGAGGGGCAAGGAGGTTGGAAATGACCAATGCGCAGCTCGACCAGTTGGGTCTAGAGGTGCGCCAGCGGGCCCGCTAGGTGCTAGACCCCAATTGGGTGGGACTAGCTATCCTTACCCAGACGGTATCCGAAGACTAGTGGACCATCCTAGTCGACGGCCCGGGATTGTTTGCTTGCATCTTGAGATGATGTGACCGATGGCTAGTATGTTACTACCTGATATGGTAGGGACGGCGGTAGCCAGGATATGATTCGATGAGAAGGCCTGAGGGCCGGATGCCGAAGGCTTGATAAGCTGAGGTAGCAGGTTATCATGTACAGTTGATGTTGATGGATCCATTGAGGGTATGTAGTCATATTAGAAATAAATTTTAGCTCCTTGTACATTCCTTTATTGCCTTATATGATTTATATGCATGATCGAGGCTTATGAGGTGGTTCATTTGAGCCACTCACTGAGTCCCAAGTGGACTCATAGTTTATTTCTATTTTTGCAGAGCATGAGCAGTAGCTTAGTGTCAACATGGTGCAGCTGGAGGGTGGAGGCGGTGCCATATCTCGTAGCAGCGTCCACGAGTCTTAGACTAGTGCCTAGTTATGTTGATTTTTTTTCTGCACTGACGGTTGTAATTGAAAATAATTGTAAAACTTGATATTTGACTATTCGGATTTGATGTTGATGTTTCTATTTGTTTTGAAAAACTTATATATTGTGACTTGCAAACTTTTATAAAGTATGTTGAGTTTTCTTTCAGTCGATATGTCTTGGTTTTCTTGATGTTAGTGTAGATAGTAGGCTACAAGGCAGGATGTAGGCCCTGGCCGGTCACACTACCCTCAGTTAAGAGGAAACCAAGTTATTAAAAGTGGCCAATTAAATTGTATCATATTAGTTTTACTTTCCGTAAAAAAAACCTACAAAAATGAATTCAAATGGATAAAAATTAA
This sequence comes from Canna indica, assembly GCA_034359265.1. Lineage (NCBI taxonomy): Eukaryota > Viridiplantae > Streptophyta > Magnoliopsida > Zingiberales > Cannaceae > Canna > Canna indica. The sequence continues at coordinate 24,742,639 of CP136892.1, forward strand.
TTGATCGCGCTACAACAAAACTTTAATTTATCGGCAATTTTTTTTTTTCACTCTTGTTATAGACGTCGAAACGTTAAAAGAGAAAAAAATTATAATAAAAAAAATGTCGACGCTTGGTAGCAGGCACCCCAAAATTTCGGGACGTGGAAACTAGACGTCGAAATATTTCGACGCTAGACAGCCAGTCGTCAAATTTTTTATGCGCTAGGCAGCTATGTGCCGAAATATTTTGGTGCATGGCTTCCTGCCTGGCACCCTGTCTCGTCCGAATTCCTGCCTCCCATAAATTTTTTATAAAAAAATAATTTTTTTTACTTCTATTTATATCCCCATCATTCTTTATTTTTTCCTCTTCTCCATTTTTTTCCTCTCCTCCATTTTTTTCTCTTCTTCTCTTCTTCTCTTCTTTCTCTCTATCTATTCCTTTTTTTATAGTCTTCTTATTTATTTTTTCTTCTTCTTTTCTTACCTAATTTTTTTCTTCTCCTTTTTCAGGTTACCAAAACTATTTGGAGTCATCAAAATTTTTAACATGCTAGTGCATAATTTTTCAGTTATAATTTTTTAGATTTATGTTTAATTAATTTTTTAAAGTATAATCTTTTTTATTTTATCAAATTATTTAATTATTTATTATTTATATGCTTAATTAAATTTAATTATTTTTTCCTATTTAATTAAAATTGATTAACTTTTTTAATTAATTTTGTAGCGAGGAATTCGAGCGGGTGCCGGCTCGAATTCGTGTGAAGTGGAAACTTAAAAAAATAATAAAAAAAAATATCGGTAAATGTTAAAAAAATTGTGTTTTAGAATCTTTCGATGTTTTGATGGGCGTCGATGTCAGACATTTCGACGCCCGTGCAAGCTTCAAACACCATATTTAGGCGCATGCCATTACCCACACATTTTTGACGGGCAAATAATTTTTTCGACACAAAAAATATTAAAATTTTAGGATAATTTATTGTCGAAATATCTCTATTTTGTTGTAGTGTTAGGTGAAATTCAATTCAATTGACCAATTTTTAATTATTTTAATTGAATCATTAAACCGATGGCTCAATAGAGTCAACATGTGATGCGAGTTTAAAATCCTCATCCAAGATAGAACTCACTTTATAAAAAATTGAAGCAATGAATATATGGAAACAATTACTCGGATGATTGTATAGTCAATGAAATCTATTTAAAAATTAATTTTATAAAAAAAAAATCATCAAATTTTCAAATTCGGATTTTGGGAAGATGAAATTTTCAAATCCCGATTTTAAGAGTTAAAATTCTTAAATCTAAAGTTCTGAATTCCTATTTTACCTCGGTCAAAGTCTTAAATTATATAACTTATAAAATATTTTTTATGATAAAAATAATACGTTCGAGTTTAAAAAATATATTTTCAAACTCTCCATGCATTAAAGATTTTGCACAAAGTCTATAAAACTATATTTAAATTAAAAATTATAAAATATTTTAATGTAGAATATTTTTTGGAATCATTGTACATCTTTTATATCATTAAAGACTTCGCACAAAAGGCTTTATATAATGAGTTAAAAAAATTTATTTATAATAATTTTATAATTATAAAATTTAAAATTTAATCCATTATATATATAATTTAAAAGATGTGGTAAAGTCTATAAAAAATTTGGGACAAAAAATATTTTATTATTTTATTTTTAATTTAATTTTATAGACTTTGGGCAAAAGTCTCTAATGCATTAGAGACTTTTGCCCAAAGTCTATAAAGAAATATTTTTTAATTTTGTATAATACAAAAGAGATATTGTGGTTCAAAAAAATATTTTTCATCAAGATATTTCATAGTTTTTAATTTAAATTTAATTTTATTGACTTTATATAAAAAAAATATTTAATGCATTTTTAAAATATATTTTTTAGACTCTAATATTTTATTTTTATCATAAAAAATATTTCATAAATTAAAATTATTATTTTCTAAAAAAATTATATATATATTTTTTTAATTTTTGGTCAAAGTGTCTAACTTTAATCAGGGGTAAAATAGAAATCCAAAATTTTATGTTCCGGATCGAGGAATTTTGAACCTAAAAATCGAATTTGGAAATTTTCTCTTCCCAAAATACCGATTTGGGAAATCTCTAATTTTTTTTTATCCAATTTTATTTCTGAACTACTCATTTTAACGAATGGTATTCTTCTTTTTTTTTGCAGAACAAAGAAGAGCTATTATTAATTAAGTAATAGCGGATACAGTATCCTGTAACAGGATGAGTTCAAGGTCGGGGGGTCGGATGGAAGTCCAGAATTCTGAAACTTTCCGAAGCTGACCTTTGTTTGCTGCCCGATGGGCAGCTTTATTGCCTGATCTTTTTACAAAAGAAATAGATACAAATGAAAATTTTTCAAGCAGAGAAAAAATATTGTTACATAAAGCTTTAGTAGACCAAGGCAGCAGGTCCTTCTTATTAATGCCGTCGACTAGAAGTTTATAATCTGATTCCAACATGATGCGATTGAGATTCATGGAAATTGCTACAGACAGGGCTAGATAAATTGCATAAGCTTCACAAAAGATAATGGAATTAGATTGAATATAATTAGAAGCTCTATAAAGACAATTCCTTGAGTAATTGCGGAAAATAAAACCAACACCTCCATCCTCATTCAGAAAGGAACCATCACAGTTTATTTTTATACAATCAATGGGGTGGGGGGAGACCAATTGAGAAGATTTGATTGAGAAATACTCTTGCGCTCAGGAAGTACTGGAGTCATATGTTGAGTAGAATATGCAAGTATTCACGTCACAACATTATTAATAGTAGGCATCTTCTCATCATGCAAAATAGATTTTCGGAAAAACCAAATAAACCAACAGGTATCAACAACAATGGCTAAGGGTTCCTTGCCTTTATATTGGCAAGAATCCAACAGTAACCAGCTACCAGAATACCAGTTGTTTCTGCAGGAGAAATCTAAATTGAGCTTACTAGCTAAAGCCGACCATAAATCCGACACAACAGCACAATCAAAAAATAGATGCTGGATAGTTTCAGAATCAGAACCACAAAGAACACAAGGATCAGAAGCTGAAATCTTCAAGTGAAAAAGCCGGGAATGAGTTAACAATTTACCATGAAGAAGCTTCCACATAAAAAGCCTTACCTTGGGGGAAGTAGCAAGCTTCCAAATTTTAAGCCAAATTGGATTCAACTTAGCAGAAACAAATTCATTGGATTTCAGAAATCTATAAGTATGAGATGAAGAAGCCAAACCATTATAACTTTTTTCCCCAACAGTAGCAATCATCATAGGGAGTATTCGAAATCACAATCTTCTAAATGGTTTCCCACAAATGCTTCCCATAGATAGTTAAGCCGACAAAAGCAGACCAATGGTTATCAACCATTAAGTGATGCACATGAGTAATAGAGTTTAATAGATTAACATTCACAAAGGAAGGTTTCATGGATAAAGGCAAATCTAATATCCATTTATCATGCAAGAAGAATGTATCAGAACCTGAGCCTATTGATTTATGAAAGCCCAGCTTTAAGGAGGAGAAAGCATCAGAGAAGAGCTTCTAGGACCAGGATTGCTTAGCTGGTTTAGGGTTATGGGATAAGGTAAGGAGAGGGTATTTAGTTTTTACAACTTGAATCCAAAGAGAATTAGAGCTATTAAGATAGGCCTGAATTCTTTTTGCTTGAAGAGAGAGACTTTTGGATTTTAAATCTTGAATTCCTAAACCACCAAGATGCTTAGGGAGGGTTATGCTTTCCCAATTAACTAGGTGAATGTTTTTTTCATTAGGGGATCTATTCCAAAGAAAATTTCTCATTTTTTTCTCAATGTTATTGCAAGTTTCTGAAGTGAACCAGGAAAGTGCTAAGGAATGAATAGGCAAAGCATTTAGGATAGATTTGATTAGAACTAATTTGCCTGCCTGCGAAAGAAGATTTGATTTCCAATTTGTAAGCTTTGCATCAATAAGAGAGAGAATATCACATGAGTTTTTGGGGGAGGCATTCTAGGGGAGACCATAATGCCTAAATATTTGAAAGAGAAGGAGCTCATTCTCATGCCTAAAGAGTTACAGATTCTCTGTTTGGCAGTAGATGGGGTATTTTTAGGAAAATAAATCTCAGACTTATTGAAGTTGACTCTTTGGCCAGCTAAGGATTCATAGTAATTGAAGATATTCTTAATGGCTTTCAAAGATTTAGGGTTGGCTTTACAAGTAATGATAAGGTCATCTGCAAATAGCAGATGACTAATGGGCAGCTTATTCTTTAGCATATAAGGAGTAAATTGTTTGGTAGAGACATCATTGTTAATTAGATGAGAGAGAGTCTGTGCTACAAGAATGTAGAGGAAGGGGGAAATAGGATCCTCCTGCCTTATGCCTTTATTTGAAGGAAAAATTTTGGAAAGCTGAGCATTGATAGAGCATGCAAAGGATGGAGATGAGATACAAGCATCAATCCAATGGATAAACTTGGTAGGGAATTTGCAAAGTTTCAGAACATCATTAATAGCATTCCATTTAAGCATATCAAATGTTTTTTCAATATCTATTTTAATTATAATGTAAGGGGAGGAACCCTTGGAGTCATAAAAGGAGTGGGCAATCTCTTGGACAATAAGGATATTGACATGAATGCTTCTTCCTTTTATGAATGCAGATTGTTCATGGGAGTTAAGGTCAGGAATAACTTGCTTTAATCTATTTGCTAACAATTTAGACAATATTCTGTAGGAGAGATTACATAGAGAGATTGGTCTATAATCTTTAACATATTTAGGGGAATTGCATTTGGGAATAAAAGTAAGAATAGTGTTGTTCCATTCAACAGGAAAAATAGCTGAAGAATGAAAGATATTTAAGATATGACAGAAATCCTCAGAGATTATATGCCAATACTGCTTATAAAACTTAGCAGTAAAGCCATCATGACCCGGGCTCTTGCCATTGCCTAGGGATTTGACAATATTAAAAATCGCAGAAGGAGAGAAAGGCATGGTTAATTGGTCAACAGCAGCTGAGGAGATAGGCTTAAAATGGGGCCATATTCAAGAAGCATTAGAGCTTTGGTTCTGGGACCATAGAAGGGAATAATGCTTCACAAATTCATTTAGGATGTTGATATCCTCAGTAATAATAGAATTATTATTGGAAATTATTGAAGTGATGAGTTTAGATCTCCTACTATTAGTAACAACTATGTGAAAATAAGCTGTGTTAAAGTCACCCTCTTGAATCCATTTTACTTTCGATTTAGACCACCATTTAGAGCAAATTTATCTCTAGAGGGCTATAAATTTATTATAGAGAGATCTAAGGCTAGAGTCAATGTCTACAGGGACATTTGAAGTCCCTTCAAGAGCTTCTAATAAAGAAATATCATTTAAAGTAGATTCAAGGAGGGTTTCTAGATTACCTAAGTTATTTTTATTCCATAAGCTTAGGGCAGATCTAGTGTTTTTTTAATTTAGATGAGAAATCATAAGGCAAACCAGAGGGGTTGAGGGTATTCTAGGTAGAATGGATTACATTTTTGCATTCATCATATTCTGTCCAGAAGTTCTGAAAAGTAAAAAGCTTATTTCTTTTTTGCTTATAGCTAGCAATAGAGATAAGAAGAGGTTTATGATATGAGATAATTCTGTTTAAGTGAGTGACAGAAGTATGGCCATGGGAATGTAAATAGGCAGCATTTGCAAAAACCCTGTCTAATCGAATAAGAATTTTGGAAAAGTCTTTCATAATATTTGACCAAATATATCTATTGCCAATAAAACCAATGTCAGAGAGACCACAGTGATTTATGAAGTTAATAAAATCTATGATGGGGGTAGTGTGCCTAAAAGGAGTACCACCACATTTATCAATAGGATCACTAATGCAGTTAAAATCTCCTAAAATAAGCCAAGGAAAAGCATTCAAATCAATATTAGATAAACTATTCCATAATAATTTGCGTAATTTGGGGTCAGTACTTGCATACACACCAGATAAAAGAAAAGGATCAGATTGGTCAATTTTCACAACTAAATGAATAATTTGAGAAGAGATAGAGATTACCTGAGCCTGGACATAGTAAGTATGCCAAGCAATAATAATTCCACCCGAGGCCCCAGCACTTGGCTGAATAGCAGCATTCTAAGCTTTACCAAAAAACTTAACAAGCTTATTAGAGTGATGCTCATCTAAGTGAGTTTCCTGAAGGATGATGATTTTAAGATGAGAAGTTTTAATGTGAAAAGAGAGAAAGTCTCTAACAGGCTTTCTCCAAGCACCTCTAGCATTCCAATTGAGCATGTTCATCATTAATAACAGAGGAGCTAGGATTATCAATAGACATGCCATTGCTGACAGGCTCAGCAAGTTGAGAAGGTAAAGAAGAGGGGGTATCTTCAATGAGAAGAACACTTGGATCAAGTTGAGCCTTGTGCCTTTTATTTGAGGTGGATGCCTTAGAAATTAAGGCATTGGTTTTTAGGGCCTTAGAATTTTTTTTACTAGGCCTACGGGAATTGGGGAGATTGTTATTTAATTCATTGCTAGATTTGAAAACAAGGGCAATCTGGCTAGCTATGTCATTAAGGGATTTACGATGAGGGGACTCATCCATCAAGGAGGTGTGAATAGGAACATTCACTAGATGCTGATTTCCTTTAGGGGGCTTGGGATTTCTGATAGAGTTCGGAAGAATATTTGAATCGGGTGTAGCATTAAGCCCTTTAACTACAGCTTTTTCCTTAGCAGAAATAGAGAATTTATGAGAAACATCTGATTTATGATTAAATGCAAAATCTGAGTCAGAAACAGAAGAAACAGGCCTTACCAATGTCGGGGCATGTTCCATAACTTTACCTGTATCTTTGGGAATTGCAGGATCCTCCCGCATTCGAGCACGGCCATCCTCTATTTCTGAGGGAGGGTGCGCACTACGAGGATGCCTCCTTCGGTTTTTCCTCCTCTGCACTTCAATCCAAGGACCACAAGAGGGTTCTTGGAGAAGATCCAAGGAGGGAGAGGTATCAGAATTTGCGGGCAAGGAGGGAGAGGCAACATTCGAAGAGATTACATCAATAGTAGCATCAGAAGAAGTTTCCCTTGAAAGGCTATGGGGAATCGGAGAAGACGACCCTGAATTAGGGTTTTCTTTAGAAATAGGAAAATTATTAAGAATCAGATCCTGTGAAACTTCTTTGGAAGACTTGCTAGAAAGCAAAGAGGGACAACTCGATTCTCGGTGGCCAATCAAGCCACAATGGAAATAAACGGAAGGGAGATTTTCATAGCAAACTGGTTGAAAAAATTCAGAATCGCCCAAGGAAATCCAGACCCCTTGGCGAAGGGGCAAAGCTAGGTTTATTTCTACGCAGACATGAACATATTTACCCCTTTCAAAGGAAAAAGATCGTTCGTCAATTTTTAGAACGGAACCAAAAACACTTGTAATATGAGAGATACAGTCCGAATTCCAAAATTCAAGAGGCAATGACTGCAACCGAAGCCAGATCGGAGCAGTGGTAAAGAGTTCCTCCCAGGGTTTGAAAAGTGGTTTCCATGGAGTCAGGCGAAGGATATCACCTCTCAGTGACCAAGGGCCATTGGTAAGAACAAAATTTGCAGATTTCGGCGAGTTAAAACGAAAAACAAAAAAGTTTTCATCAAGTTCAAGAATCGACTGAAAACCGTGAATAAACCAGAGTCTCGAGGCCCAGAAACGAATGAAATATAGGGAAGGCAATTTCCCCAAAAACTTTCCTATTAAACTCGAAGACCAAGGTTCACAGAGAGATTTAACTTGATCCGATGAAAAAATAACTCTATCCTTCGAGGAGGACGAGATCTTAGAGAAGGTAGCAGAAAAGTTGGAAGAAGACGAACCTGAAGGGTTTGATCTTTTCAAAAGATCAGCCCAGGATCTCGATTGAGAGTTACTTACTAGCGGGGACGAATCATGGGAAGATGACGAGGGACGAGGGAACCTTGGATCCTTGCAAAGGAGGAGTAGGAGAGGGCGATCCATCAGGAGGACCAGGGAGCGGCGGGGAGAGGGGGGGGGACGAGAGGGAAGGGGCGGCGCAACGGGAGGGGAACCCTTAGGGTTTGCCAAAAATTAAATTTTGTGATAAAATATTTATCATTTATTAGTTCTTTTAATAAATATATTCAATCATTGAGTTGGTATTAGGTTTCCATTATTTGACTACGTATCGGCACATAGATAAAGTCGGGTAATCATATACATGATAAATAAAATGTTTTAGTTTATTTAATTATCTTTTTATCCTTTTTAACTCTCCATTACAAAACTATAGCTTCATTGATTGGTTGCCATTAGGGGTGAGCAAAAAAAACTATTTTTTCGGTTAATCAAAAAACTGGTCCGAAACCGAATCGGCTTTTCTGGTTAATCGAATCGGGTTTTACAGTTTCGGTTTTTATTTTTTGAAAAACCGATTTTCGATTTCGGTTTCGGTCCGAGAGGTAAAAAGTCCACCGGTTTCGGTTAACCGATCGGTTCGATATAATTTATTAATTTTTAATAATATATATATATATATATATATATATATTAAATAATGATATATAAATTATAAAAAACTATAAAAAATTATAGAAAATTATAAAAAATTACAAAAAATTATAAGAAATATAGAAAATTATAAAATAAAAAAAAAATCAAAAATCAGAAAAATATTAAAAAAATAAAAATAAAAATATTAGTTTTTGTAGAACATCATCTTGGTTTCACTTTTTTTTTCTCTATAAGAATTCGGTATTTGTTTGAATTTTTTTCCATTATTTGCATAATATTATTATATTTGTAGGTTAAAAAATTTTATTGGTTAACCGAATCGAAAAAACCGAAATCAAAATTACGGTTAACCGAAGTTAATGGACCGGTTTAAGATTAATGGTTTTGAAAAACCGAAGTTAATGGACCGATTTTTCTTTTAGCTAATGGACCGGTTAACCGGTCCATGCTCACCCCTAGTTGCCATAAAGGTAGGGGTGAGCATGGACCGGTTAACCGGTCCATTAGCAAAAAAAAACCAGTCTATTAATTTCGATTTTTTAAAACTATCAAGCGTAAATCGGACCATTAACTTCGATTAACCTTTATTTTGATTTCGATTTTTTTGATTCGGTTAACCGATAATTTCCGGTTAACCAATAAAATTTTTTAACCTACAAATATAATAATATTATGCAAATCATAGAGAAAAATCTAAATAAATATCAAATTCTCATTGAGAAAAAAAGGAAAGAAAAAGTGAAACCACTTGAACTAGTATAATGTTCACTCTCCTACATAAAGGCCCAGTTTGATGACTCGACATGCCAGACGGTAGAATGAGTAGCCGAGTCAACTTATACAAATAAATAAGGGTTAATTATTAAATAAATATTAATTTTTAGTCAATTGACTCACAATTGGCGACAACTTAAAAGATTATCAACCTAATATATTCATTTTTTTTTCAAATTTATCACAATATTTTATTTTCATCTAGTAGGATTTTATTCTTTTATTTGTTTCAATTATATTTTACTATCAAACCATCATTAATTTGACAATTGGAATGTTGAGTAGCACTGCCAATATGGGTCAGAAGTTCAATCACCACCCATAAATATATTTAAAAATAATAAAATTATTTAACCAAACCTTTTAGAAACTTTATCTTTTTGTTCTTTTAGAAAAAATATGTTACCTTATAATCTCAATACTCACTCTCACTCTCGTGCCTCACTCTCGCTTATAGCTAGAACTACTTTCACTCTCACTAACAACCAATTACATTATTTTCAATTATATTATTTTTATATCACTTCAAAGATTCAATGTCATAATATTTTTTTATTTTTAAATGTATTTAGGAATGCTGACCGAAATTCTAATCCATATCGGCAATGACACTTAGTATTCTGATGGTCATAATGATGATAGTTTGATGGTATGATATAATTGAAACAACTTGAAAGTATTGAACTCCTATTAGTTGGAAATAAAAAAATGGGATAGACTTAGAAAATTATTAAGGTGCTGTTTGGTTAGCGAAAACTATTTTCTGGTTTGATTTCAGAGAAACTGAAAACTTGATTTTGATTTCTAGTTTTCAGTTTTCTGAACACGCATTTGGTTAACGAAAAATACTAGGGTTGTTCATGGGTACGAGTCGACCCAATGAACCCGATTATCTGACCCAACCCAATTAGTTTGGGTTGGATTGGGTCAGGTAATCGGGTCAATTCGGGTCAAACCCAACCAAACCCGATTTCAATTGGGTCGGGTTTCGGGTTTCATGTTTTGAAACCTGATTACTCGATACTCAACCCGATTACCCGATTTAAAATAATATAAAATTATTTTTTAAAATATTTTTAATTAAAATATTACCTATTTTTATATTTATTTACTTTATATTTTTTTAGTTACCTGTTCACTAATACACTAATACCCCAAATCCAATCCCGATTCCCCTTATTCCCTTAAGCCCTAACTTTTTTTCTCATGTATCCTTCTCCCCTCGCTTCCTTCCCCGATCGCGAACTAGGTGGAACCATGGAACAACCGACGGTAGTGTGTGAGTCGGGACTCGACAGTGTGCAGGGGCTGCGCCACTCCTCCTTCTGGCCTACCGACGGGCAGCGGCCTTCCCCTCGCGTGAACAGGCATAGCGGCAGGCTTCCCCTCGCGTAGTCGCGCACTCGCGCTCCTCCAGTCCTCCTGGCCTTCTCCATTCTTCTCGCTGAGCCACCGTATCAGTGTGCATCCTTTTCCATTGTCCTCACCTAGTCGTCGAGCAGCCCAATTATCGACTCCTCTGTTCACACTTCACAGGTAATGTTCAGTTGTTATGGCATTAGATAGAGTTGTTAAGTTTAAAGCTTCACAATAGGATAAAACTAATGCATATTCACCCATGGTTCTTCAAAAAATTAAATTCGGTCCTCCAAAGATGATCAACCATATTCCTCTTAAATTGGATTCTACTAATCAACATCATAAGAAAGGGAGCCAAAAAGACTTGAATATTCTATATTCAGTATTCTTTATCTTTTCTACAAGATGTCTACATCTATTGGTTTTTGTACATCTTCACTTCTCTTCCTTTTTTTTTAAAAAAAATAGTTTACTGGGTTGATTTGAATTTTTTTTTTGCCAATGCACTTCTTCTATATTGTACATTTACATCAGTATTTGATTTAAATTCTTTTCCATTTTCACTTAGAATTGCAAGTAGTTTGCTATATAATGAATGGAAGCATATTGCATAAATGGATAATGTTGGATTGTTGTTCACTGTTCAAAGCCTTAATCGGGTAACCGACTACCCGACTTGACTTAGGTTGGGTCGTGTCGGGTCGGGTTTGACAGGTGAAAACTTCGAAACCCGGCCCAACCCGACTGGACTATTTTTGGTCTGGTTGGGCCCATTTTTCCTCTAAACCTGACCCGACTCGACACTATTAGAAATGTGATAATCAGCAACGGGTATCAGCAACGACCGCGTAAGTCGTTGCTATTTCTAACAACGTTATTACGATCGCTCGGGCCATTGTAGATGTAATATATCTGCAACGGCTTTGTTTCGGCCCCCTCGAGCCTTTGCAGATATATTATCACATTAGCAACGACTTAATTACGGCTACGACATCCATCACTCTTTAGCCAATCGCGCGCTCGCGGCGCGAAAATAAAATACTTATCAGCAACGACATTCTAACAGACGAGTGAGCTATTACTGATGATGTTACTTATCAGCAACGGTTTTCTAACAGATGAGTGAGTCATTACTGATAAGTTTATTTAAGTCGATCGATCGCGCCAGCCCCTTCCTCCCTCTTCTTCCTTTCTTCTACCGCCGCCGATCTCCGCCTGCTTGTTGTCGTTGCCCGCTGTCGCTCTGCGCCGTTGTCGCCGCCCGCCGTCGTCACCCGCTCTAGGTAACTCGCCCCCTCTCTATTTATTGTAGAACCGGCCGAAACCCTAGGTTTAGGGTTTTGGCCGACGGCCAGAGCATTGTCCAGTGTCCGACATATGTCGGACACTGGATTCCGACGCCGAAAATAGGATTTTTTTTAACCTTTTTTTTCTTTTATTAAATCCTAATTCTAGATTAATTAAATCTTAGATGTTTAGATTAATTAAATGTTTAGGTTAATTTAGATGTTTAGATTAGATTAGATTAATTTAGACTAATGTTAATCTTTAGATTAATTTAGATTAATTTAGATAAATGTTTAGATTAGATTAATTTAGATTAATTAGAATCGTCCACTTCGGATTAGAGCCGGAATCGTCCACTTTGGACTCGCGTCGGAATCGTCCACTTTAGACTCGTGCCGGAATCATCCACTATGGACTCGAATCAGCATCAAAACATTTAGAAAATAATCATCCATCTGACGAGTTGATACATTTCACGTACGCATCGATGAGTCAGATATCATTTAGCAAAACCTTAGATCCCTTCGGGGGTTGTATGTTCGTGTAAAAGAAGTAGATGATCTTTTATACGATATACAACCCTTGAATTTTTCCTAATTGGATAATTTGGGAACATAGTTATTTGTATTGCACTTAGTTTTTTTTTTAATTGTTAACTCATTCTTAAATCTTGGCTATTGTATCTCTCTTGTTCTCTGATACACGCTCAGATGATATGCGTATTCGGATAATTGTAGGGAGATGCTGTCGAAATTTAGAATGAAGTTAGTGGTTAAAAAAAATACTTAGTGCAATATGAATAACATGAATCCCGAATGGAATAGGACCATCTCACCTATAAAGACATTGACTGAAGATATTGCCATTGATTGACAGAATCATGTCTGGCGATCGAAGTTGGATGTACCGACATTTTGATCGTGGAGCTTTAACGAATGAGTTTCGCTTAGGTGTAACTTACTTTCTAAATTTTGCCTATTCGAATCGGAAATTCGTTAGTGCCGGTGATAAAATTCGTTACTTCCGCATTTGCATGAATGCACGATTTTTGGATATGGAAAATATCACTCTGCATCTGTATAGCAAAAGATTTGCACCAACATATTTTATATGGACTTGTCACGGGGAGTCACATGAAGTCGGGACGTCGAGCAATCCTGTCGTTCAGACACATGGTGAATCTTCCTCTGCTGGTGTTTCTTTATCCAGTCCATCTAATCCATATAGAACTATGATACTTGATAGTCTTAGGGGTCAATTCCAATTGAATGATAATGTCCATCAGCCAATTACTGAGACGTCAGTGCCACTAAATACTACAGGTGTTGATGTCACAGAATTGCCATCAGAAGTACAAACTACGGTAGAGATTGAATGGCCGAATAAAGAAGCCGTAGAATTTTACGAGATGTTAAAAGCTGCCGATGAACCTTTGTATGATAATTGTCCTAAATCCACTAGGTTTTCAACATTCTGCTCTTTTTACTTTGAATCGATAGTGCAGAAAAGATTTGATTGTCTTCCACGTAACGACAACGGGGGAGTTCGACATTCAGATGGACGTTTAAATATATATTCTGTCACTCTGGTCGTGTTTTTGGTTCTCATCCGTCTCGACACTTAAGCGATGAAGAATGTCATTTGGCACAACTGTACGTATTACTCAATTGCCTAGAGATTGAACAATTCATTGAAATATTTGACATTGAGATAATGCAAAAATACGCTATTCACAACGATGAAGAATTGGAGAGATTATGAAATCGTGATTTCCCTACTTGGATTCGGGCTTATAGCAAAGATCACAGCGCTGAAATAGCTGAAAGAATATTTAAGTTTGTTAATGGGCCGTTGCAACTAGTGTCGTGTTATAGCGGATATTTTATTAATGAGTATTGTTGGCTTAAGGTTTTCAACCTTGGTCTTAATCTCGGTTTTGATGATAACAAACATGAAACTAATGTTTCATTGAGAAATCTTTCAGGTTCCAAGTCGGTTAGCGCTCGACGTCGCCGATCAAAAAAATCGAAGAAATCGGAGAAATCGGCAAGGACGCTCATCGGCGCTCGAGATTCTTCAAGAAGTTAGAGTTTAGGTTTAGGGTGTCTAGATATGTTGTATATCCTCTTTATAATGCAAAGAACCCTAAAACCAAATCCGAAACCCAAAATATGAAAACCCGAAAACTGCCCTGAATTCACTAAGCCTAGGGAGCTCCTTGGAGGGCTATATGACCTAGATAGTTTCTTGACATAAAAAATGGCGGTAATTATTCCTTGGGTTAAAACTACATAACGAGATATTTTTAGGGATTTTTTGGAAGCCTTTAGCCTACCCTTATTTGACCCGAAAAATTAAATAAGTTTCATTTTCGGAAAATTTGTACTAGACCCCAAAAACTAGATTTTTATTCTTAAGAATTTTGATTTTTTAGATATTTTTATTGAATCCAAATGGTGGGTAATCCTTATGTAATGAATATTATATAAGTAGACTTAGCGAAGACGGAACCAAAACGAGCAGAAAAACTGAGCCAAAATAAGCAAACCAATGCAGTCTACCCAGTTTCGGTCGATCGGTCGATCGACCGGTCAATTGACCGAAAGCTGCCAAAAATTGGTAGTAGGTGCGTCGGTCGACCGAACTACGGATCGCTCATCTCGCGGCTTTGGCGGTCGACCCTCCGGTTGACCGATCAGTGTGATTAAAGCACAGAAAGGCCAGTGGTCGCAGGCGGTCAATCGATCGGTCGACTGACGATCGATCGAACAAGCGACCGGCGGTTTTGTAACGGGCAAAAAATTGCCCGTTGAGAAGAGAAATCTTTCTCTTCTCTCCATGGCTTATATATAGGAAGCCATGAGAGCCTTCCTTAATAATCTTGATCACTCCCAATTTCCTTGAGCCATCTCTTGATCAAATCTAAGCTTTCATTGAGTTAATCCCGCGAAAACCCCAGCGTTGATATCTCATCCCTTTGATTAAGCCTTGACTTCATTGATTCACCATCAAATGCATCAAGAGGAAGCTAGGAAACTTTGTGTGGAGCTAAGTACTTCATTTTTTGATTTATTGCTCCATTTATTATTGTATTTTCTTATTTATTTTTTTGTACTTGAGCTTATAAGAAGACCTAGTGTTAGGTCTTGTGTGAGTGGTATCCTTGTTGTAGAAGGTGTAAAGCCACTTGTGTAAATATAGTTTACTAGGATTAATTGAGTTGTCCCTTAGGGTTGAGGTGGAAGAGTGCTCTCGATAAGAAGACGGAAACTTCCGGGTGTGTAAGTGCCTTAGGTTGAGAGTGAGACTCTTCGAGTCAAAGTCCTCTGTGTAAGGGAAACTATTTAATCTAGTAAACTTAGTTTGCAAATCCTAAGTGGGGTGCTTAGGTAGTGGAGTAGGCATTGAGGCCGAACCACTATAAATTCTTGAGTTTGCATTGATATTCTATTTGTGCTTAATTATTTTATTATTGCTTCCGCATTTAGTCACTCAACTTGTAATTTGCCTAAGTAATCAAAGAAACGATTAAAATCGGATTTAGGCAATAATTGATTAGTAGATAGACAATTCACCCCCCCTTTAGTGTGCCATTTCACCCAACAGGTATAAATTTCACACTGTTGAATATGCATTTACAAAGAAGATGATGAATGTCGGGGTCTTCATGAAAGGGACAACGTATGTTGAATGTGATATGAATTTTTATGAACTAATGGAAGAAGTGATAAAATTGCACTACTTCGGCTTGAAATCAGTTATCCTATTTAGATGCCATTGGTTCGATACAACAGAAAGGGGCATGAAAGTTCATCCAAAATACAAACTTGTTGATGTTAATTACAAATCAAAATTGGCAGCAAATGAGCCTTTTATATTGGCATCACAAGCCGAACAAGTATATTATGCGAAGTATCCCGCTAGAAATAAAGATAGAGCAGATTGGCGTGTAGTCTGTAAGACTAAAGGTAGAGGAAGAATTGATCCGATAGCGGGAGAAAATGAGCCGATACCTGATGTGACAGATGATTTCTATCAAGAAGATGATCCTCCTGCTGTATATCGTATTATTTCAATACTCGAGGATGCAGACACAACATTAGTTCAATTAGAAGTTCAATATGTTGATGATGACGATCATGAAGTTGAGGAAGCTGGAGATGAAGAAGATGAAGGAAATGATGAATTCGAAGACTATTACTCAGATGATGAGGAATAATTATAAAGTATATATTCTATTAAATCTATCTCTACTATATATATAATCTAATTATATGCTTATTCGACAGATATGCATGGTGGGTCGTGGTTATCGTCAGACGAGAGCTTCGAAATCTCCGATCGATCAGACTCCAGCACTTCCTCCTGCTGCTGATCCTCCTACCAATAATACTCCTGCTGTTGATCCTCATGCTGCCGAGGTTAGTTCATCGAGATGCAGGCAGCCATGCGAGCCGATCAGTTGGCAGCCTCCGCTAGCCACAGAGTCACGTAGACTCATTAGTGTGATTGGGGAGCGATAATGTATCTTAAATTATGAATTATTACAAATTCATTATATCATAATATAATATTGAACTTTATTTTTGTTGTGCAGGTTCGAGCAGGAGGATGTGCCGAGGACCATATCTTCTACGATCCGACGATACATGCATGGGGCATGGCCCACATGGTCTCACGTGCCCCGTGAGCACGTCGACATGTTATGGCGAGTTTGAGGCATGTATTGAAATTTTTTTTTTATACATTATGATTAATATTGGTAATGATATTATTGTTTTGCAGGCTCGCTATACATAGGTTGAAGAATAGATGTCCTTCATTTACACTACCTCGGAGGCTATTTTCTGATAGAGGTACAACGGCCAGCTGGGGCAGGGCCGGTCCCAAGCGATGGCCCGACCTGGGCCCACAAACATCGCGAAGACTTGGGGATATAGCCCCGATTGGATTACTCCTGATATATGAGACCAGCTCGTGGTGTTATGGTCTATGGATCGATGGCAGGAGGTTTCTAGGACTGCGGCTAGAAACCGCATGTCCGGGGGAGGAGCGCGTCACACTAGCGGCTCAATATTATTTGTAGTGCACGGTCGTCGTATGGTAAGTATTATACAATAAATTCAATTATATATTTTATTTGTTACTCTGTGTAATAAATAATATATTTGTTTTGTAAATGTAGACGATGGTGATGGACGACAGGATTGTCCAACAACCCTCCCCGATGAAGGTGTTTGAGCGGACTCACCGTCGAGGACATGGGACGGGGGAGTATATCGACACCCGCATTGCAATCATTATCGTAAGTATATTTGTTTAAATTATTCATTATTTATTTATAATTTAAATTTTAGGAAAAATATGAAACAAAAAATCAAACTCGAGTAGGAGACCTACACTCAAACGGTGATGCAGCGCGGGGTCACCCCGAGGACTTTGACGCAGGAGCGTGGGTCAAGGCTGTGGGTGGCTGGGACCACAGCCGCGTATATGGTTTTACAGATAGTGGTCATGCGCGAGCCGTGCTCGGGCCACTTGGGGCACCGACCCCTCCGGTCGCTGGTTAGCAGCCGTCCACCTCCAAGACTAATTATGATTAGAGCGGCAGGATAAAGACACTGGAGGAGAAGGTCGTGTGTCAGAGTGAGATGATGGAACGTCAGAGTCAGATGATGGCAGAGATACATGCTATGCTACGCAACATCTCAGCTCATACCGGAGTAGGCATCCCTTCGGCATCATCAGATCCATCGTCCTCGAGCCAGTCCACGCCGGTGTACACCCAAGCACTCCAGACCACCCCATATTATGATCCAGATCTTCCTCCATCGTCGTCGTGAGGTTTATTATTTTGTTTGGATATTGACTTTGTTACTTGGATACTATACTTGATTGACTTGTTTTGTTTGGATATTGATACGATAGTTTTGAATTTGAATAGTTTTTATATGATTGTGGATAATTATAAATATAAGTATAATTATTTTGATGTATATCTGGGTGTATCTGTGATGTGTATGTTATGTATGAGTGTATTAATGTATTAATGGGTGTGTGAGTTATGTATCAGGTTAAATGTATCAATGTATTAATGAAAATTAGAAATTAGAAAAAAAAATTTAGTTACAAGTTAACATCATCAGCAACGGCTTTCCCACGACTGTCCGTGGAAAAGCCGTTATTGAAAGTGTATCGTATTTTCTGGGCCGCAACCTATAAGTTGTTGCTGATGACCTACAACAACGGCTTAGCAACGAGCTTTCACTAACAGCCTTGCCACGACAACTGGACCATTGCTGATGTATTTATCTACAACAGCCCACCAGTCGTGGTAGAACCGTTGCTGATAATGTTATTAGCAATAGCCGCTCCGACTGTTGCTAATCTGTTCTCTACTAGAAATTGGGTCTTCAGCAACGGTCGCTCAAGCCATTGCTATTTGCAACGCCGTTCTTACGGTCGCTCAAGCCGTTGCAGATATGCTGTATCTGCAACGATGTTCGAACGGATATGTGAGCCGTTGTAGATATTAATTACCTTAACAACGGCTTTCTAACAGACACATTAGCCATTGTTGATGACAAATTTATCAGCAACGACGTTGTAACGGTTAAGTGAGCCGTTGCCGATAAGTTTATATAGGGCACGCGATCGCGCCCTTCTTCCTCTTCCTCTGTTGCCGCCGCCCGCTGCCCTCTTCCGACGCTGCTGCCGACGCCGCCGCCCCATCCTCGACCGTCGATTCCAACCGCCGATTCCCCATATGTTCCAAGTATTTCTCGCCGGTCCGCCTTCCCCATTGATTCCTATGTATAATTCCGGTCGAAACCTTATTTTTAGGGTTTCGGCCAGCGGCCGTCGCCGGACCTTATACAGTGTTCGGACAATAGACTCCGGTGCCGAAAATGCCAAAATATTAATTTTTTATTTAATTATTTAATTGTTAATTAATTGTTTATATTAATTAATTAATTAATTTGTTAGATTAAATTTTAGGGTTTAGATTAATTGTTATGATTTAGATTAATTGTTAGAGTTTGGATTAATTTTTAGATTAATTTAGTTAGATTAATATTTAATAATGGTAGGTTAATTATTTAAATTAGCTAAAATATTATAGATTAATATTAATTAATTAGTTAAAATGTTAATTAGTCCGGAGTTGTCCTCAATGGACTCGCGCCAGAATCGTCCACTTCGGACTTGCGCCGAAATCGTCCACTTCGGACTCACGCCGGAATCGTCCACTTCGGACTCACGCCGGAATCGTCCATTTCGGACTCCCGTCGGAATCGTCTAATTTGGACTTGTGTTGGAATTGTCCACTATGGACTCGAATTGACTCGAAACATTTAGAAAATAATCATCCATCTGACGAGTTGATACGTTTCACGTACGCATCGACGAGTCAGATATGATTTAGCAAAACCTTAGGTCTATTCGGGGGTTGTATGTTCGTGTAAAAGAAGTAGATGATCTTTTATATGACGTACAACCCTTGAATTATCCCTGATTGGACAATTTGGGAATATAGTTATTTGTATTGCACTTACGTTTTTCTTTTAACCGTTAACTTATTCTAAATTTCGGCAGCATCTCTCTTGTTCTCCGATACGCGCCCAGATGATATGCGTATTCGGAGAACTGTAGGGAGATGCTGCCGAAATTTAGAATGAAGTTAGCGGTTAAAAGAAATACTTAGTGCAATATGAATAACATAAATCCCGAATGGAATATGACCATCTCACCTAGAGGCATTAACCAAAGAAATTGTCATTGATTGGCAGAATCATATCGGCTGATCAAAGTTGGATGTACCGACATCTTGATGGTGGAGCTTTAACGAATGAGTTTCGATTAGGCGTAACTTACTTCCTAAATTTCGCCTATTCGAATCGAAAATTTGTTAGCGCTGGTGATAAAATCCGATGTCTGTGCCACATTTGCTTTAATGGACGATTTTTGGATCAGGAAACTATCACTCTGCATCCATATAGCAAAGGATTTGCACCAAGATATTTTCTATGGACTTATCACGGGGAGTCACGTGAAGTTGGGACGTCGAGTAATCCTATCGTTTAGACATACGGTGAATCTTCCTCTGCTAGTGTTTCTTCATCCAGCCAATCTAATCCCTATAGAACTATGATACTTGATAGTCTTGGGGGTCAATTCCACCTGAATGATAATGTTGATCGGTCAATTACTGTGACGTCAGTCCCACCAGATACTACAACGGTTGATATCACAGAAGTACAAACTGTGGTAAAGATTGAATTGCCGAATAAAGAAGCTGTAGAATTTTACGAAATGTTGAAAGCTGCTGATGAAACCTTTGTATGAGAATTGTCCTAAATACACTAGGTTTTCAGCAATGACGCAACTCCTAAACATCAAGGCCGATTGTAATATCAGCGGGGTTGCGTATGATCAGATTATAGGATTGATTAATGGAATGCTGCCTACTGATAAAAAGTTTGAACCAACTTTTTATAAAACTAAAAAGCTGATGGGAAAATTGGGGGTTGGGGTACGAAAAAATACACGCGTGCCAAAATAACTACATTTTATATTATAAAGAAAATGTGCAGTTGGATAAATGCCCTGTATGTCAACATCCTCGTTACAAGGAGAAGAAATCTGTCCGACAGAAAAATATCCCGTTTTAAGGTGCTTCGGTATTTTCCACTAACACCAAGGCTTCAAAGATTATTCATGTCGGAAAAGACGGCCCCCTACATGAGTTGGCATGCAAGAAGTCGTGATGATACAGTAATGACTCATCCATCCGATAGTGAAGCATGAAAACATTTGGATACATGTTATCCTTCATTTGCTAGGGATACTAGTAATATCATATTGGGATTGTGCACAGATGGTTTAAATCCGTTTGGACATTCTGCAACTCCTTATTCAGTTTGGCCAGTGCTGCTGACAGTTTATAATTTGTCACCGTCAATGTGTATGAAAGATGAATTTATTTATCTTTCGATGATTATTCTGGGTCCTAAGGGTTTGCGAAAAGAAATTGACGTGTTTCTCAGACCCTTGATAGATGAATTGGAAACATTGTGGACTGAGGGAGCTGTCACTTATGATTGTCATCGGAAGCAAAACTTCAGTTTAAAGGCCGTGGTCTTGTGGACAATCAATGATTTCCCAGCGTACGACATGTTGTTTGGTTGGAGCACTCACGACCGACTCTCTTGTCCGTATTGTATGTAAAACCTCATTCTTTGATTGTCATCGTCGATTCCTACCGGCTAACCATCAGTATCGAAGGAACCGTAATAAATTTACTAAGGGCAGAGTCGAAAGAGATGAGCCACTACCGATGTTGTCTGGTGAACAAATGTTAGCACGTGTTTTAGCACTTCCAAAGATAATATTTGGTCGGAATGAAAGAGTGTCAGGCTTTGGTCAAACACATAACTGGGTAAAAAAAGTATCGTTTGGGAATTGCCCTATTGGAGTTCATTACTGATTGACATAATTTGGATGTTAATGCACATTGAAAAAAATGTGTTTGATAATATTTTCAACACTTTGATGGATGTTTCCGAAAAAACTAAAGATAATGTCAAAGCCCGACATGATCTGAAAATACTTTGTAAGAGGTCGGAGTTGGAGTTACAAGAGGTCAACCGACGATATCTGAAGCCGAAGGCCCCGTATGTGTTAAATAAACAACAGATCAAAGATGTTTGTCAATGGTTAAAAGAACTCAGATTATCCGATGGATATGCCTCAAACTTATCTCGATGTATGAACGTCGATGATTGCAAAATATCAGGGACGAAGAGCCATGATTATCATGTATTCAGGCAGAGATTACTTCCAATCACATTCCGAGATCTTCTACCTGATAATATTTGCGGTCCGTTGACTGAATTAAGTATGTTTTTTAGAAACATTTGTGCAAATATCCTTCGAGTCGAAGATATGTCAACACTTGAAAGTAATATTGTTGAAATTATATGTAAGCTGGAGCAGTTTTTCCCTCCTGCCTTTTTTGACTCGATGGAGAATCTACTGATACACTTGGCATATGAGGCACGAGTTGGTGGCCCCCGTTCAATACCGGTGGGTGTACTTATTTGAAAGATATATGAATTG
Source organism: Canna indica (assembly GCA_034359265.1). NCBI lineage: Eukaryota > Viridiplantae > Streptophyta > Magnoliopsida > Zingiberales > Cannaceae > Canna > Canna indica. The sequence continues at coordinate 24,764,721 of CP136892.1, forward strand.
TCTGAAAAAAAAGTAAAGAACACCGCAGCTGTTGAAGGATCAATATCTGAATCGTACATCATCCAAGAAATTTCAACATTCTGCCCATTTTACTTTGAATCGACAGTACAAACAAGATTTGATCGTCTACCACGTAATGGCGACGGGGGAGTTCGACATTCAGATGGACGTTTAAATTTATTTTGTCACTCTGGTCGTGCTTTTGGTTCTCGTCCATCTCGACACTTAAGCGAGGAAGAGTATCATTTGACACACTTGTATGTATTACTCAATTATCCAGAGATTGAACAATTCATTGAAATATTTGACATTGATATTGTGCAAAAATACTCTATTCACAACGATCAAGAATTGGAGAGATTACGGAATCGTGATTTCCCTACTTGGATTCAAGCTTACAGCAAAGATCACATAGCTGAAATAGATGAAAGAATATTTGAGTTTGTTAGTGGACCATCGCGACTAGTGTCGTGTTATAGCGGATATTTTGTTAATGAGTATAAATTTCCCACGGTTGAATATGCATTTACAAAGAAGACGATGAATGTTGGGGTCTGTGTGAAAGGGAAAACCTATGTTGAATGTGATATGGATTTTTATGGACTGGTGGAATAAGTGATAGAGTTGCACTACTTCGGCTTGAAATTAGTGATCCTATTTAGATGTCATTGGTTCGATACAACAGAAAGGGGCATGAAAGTTCATCTAAAATACAAACTTGTTGAGGTTAATTTCATATCCAAATTGGCAGCAAATGAGCCTTTTATATTGGCATCACAAGCTGAACAAGTATATTACGCGAAGTATCCGACTCGAAATAAAGATAGAGCAGATTGGCGTATAGTCTGTAAGACTAAAGGTAGAGAAAAAATTGATCCGATAGTAGGAGAAAATGAGCCGATACCGGATGTGACAAATGGTTTCTATCAATTAAGAAGATGATCCTCTTGCTGTAGATCGTATTATTCCAAAACTCGAGGATGCAGACACAACGTCAATTCAATTAGAAGTTGAATATGCTGATGATGACGATCATGAAATTGAGAAAGCTGGAGATGAAGAAGATGAAGACTATTACTCAGACGATGATGAATAATTTTAAGTATATCTTATATTAAATATATCTCTACTATATATATAATAATCTAATTATATGTCTATTCGACATATATGTTTGCTCGTGGTTATCGTCGCAGGAGAGCTTCGGAGTCTCCGATCGGTGAGACTCCAACACTTACTCATGCTACTGATTCTCTTGTTATTGATCCTCGTGCCGATGATACTACTGAGGCTAGTACATCTAGACGTAGGCGGCCACGCGGGCCGAACAGGTGGCAGCCTCCACCAGTCGCAGAGTCACGTAGATTCATTAGCGTGATTGGGGAGCGGTAATATATCATGAATTATGAATCATTATAAATTTATTATATCATAATATAATATTAAATTTTATTTTTGTTGTGCAGGTTCGAGCAAGAGGAAGTGCCAAGGAGCATTTCTTCTACCATTCGACGATATATGCACGGGGCATGGCCCACGTGGTCTCACGTGCCCAGTGAGCACGTTGACATGTTATGGTGCGAGTTTGAGGCACGTATTAAAAATTTTTTTATACATGCATGATGATTAATATTGGTATTGATATTATTATTTTGCAGACTCGCTATACATGGGCTGAGGACCAAAGGTCCTTCATTTACGCTGCTTGGGAGGCTATTTCCCGGTCGAGGTACAACGGGCAGCTGGGGCAGTCTTGGTCCTAGGCGATGGCCCGAGCTGGGACCACTAACATCGCTGAGACTCGGGGATACGGCCCCGATTGGATTACGTCCGATATATAGGACCAGCTCATGGTGATGTGATCGACGGATCGATGGCAGGAGGTTTCTAGGACTGCGGCTAGAAATCGCATGTCGGGAGGAGGAGCGCGTCACACTGGCGGCTCTGTTGCATTTGATGTGCACACGAACCGTATGGTAAGTATATCTTAATTTTAATTTTATATTTTATTTGTTACTCTGTGTACTAATTAATGTATTTGTTTTGTAAATATAGACGACGGTGTTGGACGACGGGATTGTCAAGCGACCCTCCCCGATGGCAGTGTTTGAGCGGACACACCGTCGAGTGCATGGGACGGGGGAGTACGTCGACAACCGAGTTGCATTTATTATGGTAAGTATATTTGTTTAAATTATTCATTATATATTTATAATTTAAGTTTTATGAAAAATATTAAACAAAAAAATAAACTCGAGTAGGAGACCTACAGTCAAACGGTGATACAGCGCGGAGGCACCCCCGAGGACTTTGACGCAGCAGCGTGGGTCGATGCTGTAGGTGGCTGGGACCACGACCGCGTGTATGGTTTTGTAGATAGTGGTCATGCACGAGCCTTGCTAGGGCCACTTGGGGGCGCCGACCCCTCCTCATGCTGGTGAGCGGCCGTCGACCTCCTGGTCTAAAGATGATTATAGTAGCAGGATAAGGACACTGGAGGAGACGGTCGTGCGTCAGATTGAGTTGATGGAGCATCAGAGTCAGATGATGGCGGATATGCAAGTTATGCTACGCAACTTATAATGTCATCCCGGAGCAGCATCATCTGATCCATCGTCCTCGAGTCAGTCCACGCCGGTGTACACCCAGGCACTCTAGACTCCGCCATATGATCCAGACCATCCTCCATCGTCATCGTGAGATTTATTATTTTTTAATTATATTGACTTTGTTAGTTCGATACTATATATATTTCAGTTTTTTTTTGTTTGGATATTGATACTTAAATTTTGCATTTGAATAGTTTTTATTCGATTATGGATAATTATAAATATAAGTATAATTGTTTTGATATATATCTGTGTGTATTTGTGATGTGTGAATGTATGTGTGTATGGGTGTGTGAGTTATGTATCAGATAATGTATCAATGTATTAATGAAAATTTGGAATTTTGAAGTTTTTTCGGTATCAGTATCTAATAATCAGCAACGACTTTCCCACGGCTTAGCAACGGTCTTTCACTAACGGTGTTGCTACGAACATGTGAGCCGTTGCTAATAATTGTTATCAGCAACGGAACCAGGTCCGTGGCAAAATCGTTGCTGATAGTATTATTAGCAACGGCCTGAGCGGCCGTTCCTAATCCGTTGCTAAATTATCAACAACGCATTTTTCTGTCACGGCTCCTTTGCAACGGGCGGAGCCGTTGCACACCGTTGCTGATGCCTATTATTCCAGTAGTGGTTGCTAACTTATCAGCAACGCGATTTTCTATCATGGCTACGTTGCAACGGGCGGGGTTGTTGCACGTCGTTGCTGATGGCTTTGAGCAACGTCTCAGCATCGACTGTATCCGTTGTTGATGCTTGTTATTCCAGTAGTGCGACTTGTGAACAGCCCTAAAAACAACATCAGTTTTAGTTAGTTGAAACAAGTGAATATTTAATTGGTTATAAAAAAATAATATTCATTTTTCTTGAATATTTTTAGTAGTAATTAAATATTTAGTTAATTTACAAAATTAAATATTTGCTAATATGATTATAACATGTGACATATATCATAATTATTTGTTACATATATCAGTTAACATTAAAGAATGAATGAGTTAAATATTTGTAAGATTTAGTTAATTAATTTATTGATAATTTAAAAAAAATTTGTCCATATAAAATTTAATTAATAGTTATTATAATTTTTTTTAAAAAAAATCAATAGTCTAATATTAGTTTTGATTAAATTATAAATAGATTAACTTTATGAAAATTGAGTAAGTTTAAAATTTAGATTTGAGTCAATTAGATATAAATTAATTTAATTAATTTATAAATTTAAGATAATAGTTTGAGTTGAAAATGATATTTTTTATTTTTATTTTTAAAAATTAGATATTATTTGATTTATTTTTAATTTAATTAATTTTATAAAAAATATTTATAATTATAAAGTTACCATTGCATTTTGATAACGAAATTGATAATGTTGAAACCACGTAAAATAACATTAAAATATTTTCATTTTTATTAAGAAAATTGATTTCATTTTTATTCTGATTTAGATTCAGTTTCATGAAAACACGGAACCAAATACGTTTTTGTAAACAGTTTTGATTTCAGTAAAATCGAAATTATGAAAACAGACTTGATTTCGCTAACCAAATAGATCCTAAAAGTTGAGATATGTTAGGTAGATAATCCTCTAAACCTTATTATAAATAAATTTTTTTTGATGATGTGATATTTTTTAAATTTTTTATTGATCTAAGGATGGTGACTTGTCAATATTGATCCAAGTCGGTAGTGACATGTCAACATCCAAACGATAAAATTAACACTTTATTTATTGATGTTGAAATATAATTAAAGTAATTGAAAATTAGAATATTTATATAAATAAAATGTTAAAATAAATTTAAAAATTCTTAAAAAATAAAATATATTTAATAATTAACCCCGTAAAAAAACACTCGGCGCTTAGAGGCCACGAATGAAATGAAGCCTAGAAAACAACGTTTAATCTTGAGTTACGACACAAGCCACTATGTTTACTTGCCTTGTGCAGTGCAGCTAATGGAAAAATTGGGTTAACTTGCTTCCAGATTCGTGCGGTTATTTAAAGCCATCCGCAGAGTCACGTGATGACTCGTGTTTTGACGCACTGGCAAACGGTTTCCACCTGAACCAACACATTATTAGCCCGATTCGATACCGCCGGCCGAGCTGGACTGATTTTGATAGGACCGAATAATTCAATTGGGTCTGAACCAGATAATTTTTTTTTTATACTGCTGAACCGGATAACTTTTATTTAATAGCTGAACCGGATAACTTATTTCTATTCATTTATCAGTTATTTTGAAATATGCATTTATGATCTTTAAGAAATCAAACAGAAATTGTAAAAAAACCGAATCCAAATCCAAATTGATTGGATTCAGTTGGGTTCTGAGATTGAGCCGATTTAGATCTTTCAGTAGAGAAAAGACAAACGGCGAATGTGAGGGCAAAGGGGTCCCGCGCCGTAGCGATGTCGGGGGCCCAACAGGGAACTCGCTGCCGGAAAAAGAAACGTCGTCAACCCCGAAAGGCCAAAACCTAAACCCACTCCGCCATCAACACGGTACCCACCTGAAACCAAACCGGATTCAGCTCTTTGCTATATTATTTATATTAAGTAGACTAATTCCACGCTTTTTTCTCAATCTAAAAATCTTGCCTTTACTACTCCCAAATCCGATCTCTCCCCGAAATGGAAGCATCCTCCTCTTCCTCCCCAAATGCCTCTCCAATCTATTCAAAATCCTTCCTTTTCTTTCGGTTTCCGCCGCATTAATTGCATCCTCCGCTCCTTTTCTCCGCTATCATCGCCCTTCTGGGTCAGCTAATGATGATACGCATGCCCTCGTCTCGTCCCCGCCGTCCCCTCTTTGTCTTGCCTCGTTTCTCGACGGAGATCTCCGGGCCTGCGTACCGCGAGGGCGTGCGTGCCGCTGCAGGGATCCTCTCCACCTGGTTCGCTCTCCTTCCGGACCAACCGAAGCATCGAGGTTGCTTTCCTGTGAGTGCCCCGTTGGTGGTGTTCTTGTGATCTTGAGGTTTTGAGTTGAGATGGAGAACGGTGAAGGCTGCAACGAAAGGAGACATCTTGAGGTGGGTTTTGCGGCTTCGGAGTCAAAGAAGCAATGGAAGAATCCGTCGCAAGTGCAGATCCTTGAGAACGCATATGCAGGTAGGTCTCTCTCCCGCTCTCTCTGCTTCTTCTCAGTTCAGTTTGCTTTTTTGGTTCTTCAGGATTAGAAAGAAGTAACTTGGTGTTTCTCGAGTTTTTCTTTTTTTACCATCTGCTACTGCAGTTGACTCGTGTGTTCTACTGATGCGCGCTTTTCTTAATCCGTCTAGTTTCGCGGAATCCATCTGCGGCAGTGAAGGAAGAGTTGGCCAAGTTGACTGGGCTGGACTACAAGCAAGTCCAGTACTGGTTCGGTAATAGGAGATATATAGATCGGCATGGTCCTCGGAGGTACAGATCCGCAAATGACAATGATGGGAGATATGTGAAGTTGGAAGCTGTTTCCAGTACTAGCATGAGCTCTAGCTCAACCTTGATTGGTGAGCCGACGGATGGTACTGAATCCTCGACTTTGAGGAAGAACTCTAAATTGCTGCAACCACTGTTACCTGCAGGACCGGCGATGCTGCAGACTGATGTTGCCACAGAAATGACGCCTGAGCTGCAAAGGGTCGTCAAGCACATTGAGAAAGAACTCGGGTATCCTATGAGACAAGATGGGCCAATTCTTGGTGTAGAGTTTAAGCCTTTGCCTCCTGGTGCTTTCGGGGCTCCCTTAGGTATCATACTATTTTAAACCTTTCCTAGCATTTGATTAGACAATTATTTAATTAAGAAAATCAACCACGTCAGTTAATATTTTGATGCATTTATATTCATTGTGTTATAATAGCTGGTTTCTTTGCATAATAGAGTTCAACTTATCATGGGATTGGTTTTATTACAGTTGCGGTGAGTTACCTATCTATATGTCAATAATGTCACACTAGTAGCATGAGCATGGAGAAAGCTTGGAAATTGAGATATCAAATTCACATTGCTTCATTATCCTCATCCCATAGCATTATTCTTTATCATTTAGGAGTTGAAGCTTTTTAGTGGTATAGTGGTAGGAAATATTGGAATATACAATATTCTTGTTAACTTCTGTAGGGTGACAGCATCTATGCTTGAATATATCTCCTCTGTTTTATATTTTCAAATCATACTCACAATTGTTAGATTGTCTAGTTTTACTACTAACTCAGATTTTGTTGGTTTGTAGTTTTTCACATATTTTTTTGGAAGCGTGCTGGTTAACTAGTTGCAAGCTATTTATTCTTGATTTGTTCATGTGGATATTGTAACTGATAAGTTTTGGTATAAACAGTAAACCCATCACAGAAGAGAGAGACAATGTCGGCTTGCAATGGCAATGTAGCTGAAAGACCCAATGTTGTTCTGGTGAAGGTCTTTGTACTATCCATCAGTCATACATTGTATATCTCACTATTGATTTTAATTGGCTGCCTCAATGTTGGAAATTGGAATATTGTGCTTATGCATATAGAAATGTTTTTCATCTAATTTGACTTCATATTTGCAGTCTATCCTTTTTATGTACCTTGATATTGTGTATTTGATATCTTACAGTTATATCTTACAAATAACTGTATCTGGCAAGTTCTCATTTAAAAAATGGTTATCTTTTACTCCTACAGGCAGAAACTTCCTTGCCCATATTGGAAAAATGTTCAGTGGCAAAATTGTCAAATAATGGAACTCTTGTAACTCAAGATATTGATCAACTCCATCCTAACGGTTCTCCAAAGGCTCTTCAAGAATACCAATTTTTCCCCATGCAACCAAGTTGGTTAGAGAGTTACGGGAGGGTCAAACAGAGTGGTGATCCTTTCTCTTCAGTTGATTCTCCAAACTGTGAGGTACCACCTGTGTAGAATTTAAGTAAATATGCATGTGCAGCTTCAATGTTAACGTTTTCAAATTCAACTATTAAATACCACCAATCAATATCAAGAAGAAAGGCAAATTGCCACTCCAGCTTTAAACTGCTAGCAAAAAGCTTCCAATACAAACTCTGCTGATTTTCACTGTCGGAATCATCCAGCAGATGGGATAGACATTTCAACTTTCATTTAGTAATACAATTAATGTGATGCCAGGTAGAAGAGATGAGATAATTGAATTCTGGTTGTCTCCAGATTCAGTTATTCCTGTTGTAGCAATTTTACCAGTTGGGCTCCATCTTAAATTAAAGAAGATGATTATGATGAATTTGATTAACTGAGAGGATAACAACATATCTAGATAATAATGTTTCGTTCTCTTTCAAGCACCTACTTTCAACATTTTGTAAATGGGGAAGTAAATTGATTTAATGGAAAGGTTCCTAATAGGGTATACAAACCAATGTTAAATTGCCACCATGGCATGGCGGATTCCAGAAAGAACGCCATGCGAAAACCATGGCATTGCGGTTTTTGCGTGCCGGCTTGTGGCGGCCGCATTCTGCCTTGGCGCCAAAGTAGATGTGGTGGCTATAGCAGAAATATTGGCTGCGGGCGTTTTTATTTATTTATTTAAGGAGGGGCATTTTTGTATTTTTCTATAAGGGTTAAGAACTTAAGCATAAAAACCCTAGTGCCATTGCCTCCTAAGTGCTACTTGCGTGGCGGCTTGTGGCGGCCGCATTCTTCCATGGCGGATGTGGCGGCTATAGCGGAAATATCGGCTGTGGGTGTTTTTTTCATTTAAGGAGGGGCATTTTTGTATTTTTCTATAAGGGTTAAGAACTTAAGAATAAAAACCCTAATGCCATTGCCTCCTAAGTCCTACCTGTGGCTGCTCCACCCGACTAGAGAACCCACTCCTACCTGCGGCTGCTCTACTCCGGCGACGAACTCCGCTCATCCGACGAATCAGCAAAGAGCACGAGCAGCCATCAGAGTTTGTCCCTCCCTCTATCTCTCAGTTTCTTTCTTTTTTTACTTATATTCTATGTTTCTTTCTTTTATTTAGGCCATTCAGCTTTTTTCTTTATGTTCTCTGTTTCTTTTTTTTATTTCAGCCAGTCAACTTTTTTTTAATGTTCTCTATATCTTTCTTTTTGTTTATTTCAGCCATTCAGCTTTTTTTTATGTTCTTTGTTTTTTTTTTCAGCCATTCAATTATGTTCTCTGTTTCTTTCTTCTTCTTTTTTTAATTTCAGCCATTCAGTTTTTTTTAATGTTCTGTTTCTTTCTTTTTCTTTTTTCAGCCATTCAGCTTTTCTTTATGCTCTCTTATTCTTTCCTTTTTTACTTATGACATTTTGACTATAATTATGATGCATTTGGTGAATTTTATTTCCTATAATGTGTCTAATTTTATTGTTCTTGATATATGTTATTAGTTTTTATTATTTGTTATATTTTGCAGTATTTTTAGTATATTTTCTGAATATATATATATATATATATATATGTCATGCTTCCGCCATTGGCTGCAACGCCATCCGCCATATTTGTCGGGTGGATTTTTGGCTTTCTGCCATGAGCCGCCATCCGTCATCCGCCATTAATAACACTGATAGAAACAGCTGATTGTGCAGTTGACGTTTTTATTCTCATTGTTTTTTATAAATCAGTTAATTTATGGACAAAAGTTCTTAAACCAGAAATGGAATCATATAAAAGAAATTACAAAGATAACCATATTCATTACGAACAACTCCATGCACAAGCAAAGAAGGTAATGAGTTTTGATGCACAATTATGGGTTCAATACTTAAGTCACTTAAAGATAGAGAAACTTGAACAAGTTTCTTACAAGCACAGAGTAGAGGTGAAAAACATCACTTCCTGAATTTCTAGGTGATTCTTAAAGTTAGCTGATCTCTTCTTACTTTTTTTTTAAAATATGTTGAAATGAATATGTTTGGTAATATCTTTCAAATATTTGAATTAATGTGTACGTGTCTTATAATTTTATCAGCACTTCATAAATCTGAAACTCTATTTGGAAATAAGGGTGTCTATCCAAAAGTCTTCAGCTTTTGATGTTATATTAATAAGAAGTATTGATATCTGCAGATGCATCCATCAGTTTGTACCAAGGGTGATGACAAGCAACAGCATGATTATAAAGAAGTTCAAAGGATGGTTGATTCGGATAAGGAAAAGCAATCGGCTACTGTTCAGGTTGGACTTGGTCATAGTGGGCAAGGAGATCATTGCAATGAACAGGTTGCTTTTAACATGCAGAAAAGGTTGAGAAAGAACCAGTGCTCTACTGTGGCAGGCTTCAAGGAAGTAGTTAGCCAGAATTGTAATGACACCATAATGAATCACACAAGAAATGGTCTGTCGGGTCGAGTTGGCCACATGCATGGATATGGTCGATATGTTGTGAAGCCTCGACTAAGGTATCAAAGTAGTGAAATGGTTTCAGATAACACAAGGATGAACTATTTTAGTGACACTGACAGCACGAGACCACTTATTGTTGAGTGGAATGAAAGGGAAAACAAGGCAGTCTATATCGCTGATGATAATGAGAGTGATCTATCATGCTCCATTGGCTCTGATTCAACTTACAGTGATGGATTTGATGAGGTTACTCTGAACAGTAGGCATTATGCCCAAACCAAAACAGATGATCTGTTAGGACTAGATGCTAAAGAAGATAATGTAAGTGTTGATCGTGAAGGGCAGGAAGTTATGGATGTTGATCAGAATGATGATGATGAAGATGAGACGGATGATGAGTATTACAAGGATGTTGAAATGGTGACCAGGGACAATGATGTGGAGGTTGATGATGATGGAAGGACATCATCCCTTTCTTCAGAGAAAACTGTTTAGTGTGTTCTGATTTACATTGGATAGGTATAAATTTTGAAAAAGCAGTACATCCTAATCATCTTCTTTGGTTTGGTCTAGCATCTTAGCATTGGAAATTAACCAATGAAGTAGTTTGATAGGTCATGCTTGTGATATCGAAGGAGAATAAATAATTTCATTGGTTGAGATTTCTTTTGCATGAGATGGTTAATCTATGTGGAGTCCATAACTTACCTGATTAACCATGTAATTTTAGAATGCTGTAAAGATTCTAATGTTCTGTCTAGCATTGTACTAGATTATCACATTGTCAGATCATCAAATGACTTCCTTATGATACTTGGGGAACAAAATCAATGACCCTGGAATGGATGTCCAGATTCCTGAGCTAGCATATTGACGCTTTATGATGACCAAGGGCCTGCCAGATGGCTTTCTTATGATGCTTCTGGGAACAAACATGATGCTTCCGGAAGGATTTCAGATTCTTCAGGCAGCATATTGAACCAAGGACGGCATCATTGCATGAGGAAGAGAGGCAAGATTGGCAGCTAATTGTGTAATTGTGTCAAAGCTTGTGCTGATCAGGGTCGGCTCAAAACCCAAGCTGACTGTAGCCCTCACCACAAACTTAGATTTATCTTCTAAATATTCACCTTCCCTATTGATATAACTATTGGATGACGATCTGACAGATGGAGGATATTGTGTATCTTAATCTAAAGATGAGCTCAAAATTCCAATCTCATCAGCCATAAAGTAGAAACTGCAATTTCAACTGCAGTATGGCTACTGATTTATCTCCTGAAGGAATGTGCAACCCTTCAAATGCTCAACGACAGAAATATTCATTATGCAATTTCAAGTAGTTGAGACATTACAAATTGCTGTGAATAAAGTCCATTTTTTTTTTACTTTATTGGATTTATATTAGAGTTAATTACAAGCTGGATATGATATATGCTTCAACTTCAAACAAAGAAGTGGTTTCAGTGGAACAACAGGTGGTATTCTGGAGGCTATATATATAAAGAGAAGAGGCCAACTCATTGAGTTAAAGTTTTGTCATGGCAGATTGTATAACTGGTGAGAAGCATACCCTGTCACTGATGAGTATTGATATTGGTCTCACATGTATATGAGATATTGACATTGTATTGTTTTTTAGGGGCTGTTTGGTTGCCTGTAATTGGACTTGTAGTCAACTGGTTTACAGCATTTACAACTCCCTAACTATTTGGTTGCTTGCAATTGATCCAATTGCAGCATTTTAATTTTGCAGTCTGCAAAGACAGATTGCAAAACGCGCTGCAGGGCCAAAAGCCTGCATCACTTACTTACAGCCCAGCCTCTTCCCGACTTCTTCAGGACTTCTTCCTGACTTCTCCCCTCCCCCGAGCCCTCCCTCGCGCGACTTCTTCCCCCCGATCCATAGAAGGACATCAAGCTCTCCGATCTGAGAAGAAGGATCAATTCTTTGGCATCAGATAGAGAAGACCGCGGCGTTATCATCTACGCAGGGGATCTGAGATGGGCGATGGACCAAGAAACAATAGGCGGTTGCCGATTCACATGGTTACGGAGTTGGGAAGGTTGCTATCCGAGCTCATCAGCACCGTGAGCAACAAGGTGTGGCTGATGGCGACTGCGAGCTACCGAACCTACGTGAGGTGCCAAATGAGGCAGCCCTCGCTGGAGACCCAATGGGCCCTTCAAGCCGTGCTGGTTCCCTCAGGTGGCCTTGCGCTGAGCCTGCAAGTTCCTGCTCCTGCTCCTCCCAGGTGAGATCACGAGCTTCTCTCACCGCCATGCTGGTTCTTGGACTGTTCATTTTTGTTGCCACTAGCTGAAGCATAAGGAGCTCATGGTGTTTCTTTCATAGTCTAATGAACAGGACAATTATAAACATAGCTGACGTCATTTTCTCTTTGCCTTCTTTGTCCATTTCCACAAATAATGGAGAAGAGAGAGTTTAATCTTTAAGGAAAGTCATAGGGATGAAGAATAGAGTATAATAATTCAAATACTTAGATTTAATTGATTTTTCTTTCTTTCTTTATTTTTTTTCGCTTCTGCAGTGGCTTGGAGTCCAGGTTTACACAAATCCTAGAGTACCCTCTGGGGTTACTTGGTTCAAAGGATTTTAGCAGGAAGGAAAAAGAGAAGCTTGTCTGCTGTGCTAAATGCACTTACAATTTTGAGAAAGAAGCTTCAGTTTTCAGGTCAGGGATCAAAGACAACAATTCTGGGCCAACTCCCATGTTGGTTGCAAAAGCACAACCAAGATCAACAGAAGGTAAAATCTTAACCCTTATCTTACTATTGTTCTTCCATTTGATTGACAAGTAACTAATGCTTCCTAGTGTCTCCAGGATGCCTTACAGGAATTGAAAAAGAAGTGGAACAGGCAATGCCAAAATCTGCATCAAATCAGTCATAGTCAAGCTCATCCCCATCCTCATTTGTTCAATCAGAAACAGAGTTCCATTGGAAAAAGCAGCAGCTTTTCTTCATCGTATCCATGGTGGCCTTGCAGCAATGAGAGCAAGAACTTGTTGCAAACACATTCCATGTCCTCTCAGACTGCTGGAAAACTTGATAGAGGATTCCCATTCAAGCTGGGAAATGGAGCGGGTGACATGCAGGAGAGAGATGAAGCAAAAATAGAATTATCTAATAGAACTTGTAAGAATTTGATATGAACTTCGATATGAATTTGTAAGACTTTGATATGTGATTTTGATATAAACTTTGGGATTTATGTTGTTAAAGACTTTGATATGAACTTCTTGTTAAAAACTTCTTTTATGTTTATGTGCATGTCCTTTATTTTTTTTAATTCAAAATATTATTTTAATGTTTAGATGTAAAGTCTTTTGTAGGTCATTGATGTTTTAAATATTAATTAATTAATTAATTTTCAAAAGACTAATGCAAGTTGTAATTTTTATTTGCGACCAATCAAACGCCTACAAATAGAAGTTGCAAGTGTAGTTGCAAGTTCTATTTGTGACCAACCAAACGCTCACAAATAAAAGTTGCAACGCTAGTTGTGGGCAACCAAACGATAGACTGCAATTTATTTGCGGGTATTTACTTTTGCATGCAAATAAATTTTGTAACATTCGCACTTACCGGCAACCAAATGCCCCCTTAGTTAATCTTGTAGTTGTTTCTCAATTATGTATTGTATTATATGAAATATCTCATGACCCGAAACATGTATTTTTATAGCATAAATTCGTGTTGTCGTAGTGTATGGAGTGGTTTATGTTGCTGGGTCACAATTTAGTCAAAGGATGCAAAATGTTATTCATTGTGGTGTCATGAGTATTTACGAGAATATTTATATTCAGATATGTATTTCTATAGCTGACACTATATGGAAGCTTGTTCATAAAAAAATGTGAAAATGGAATGTCCTAATTTGAAAAATACCGGATAATAAATATAGAAGGAATCAAATCCATGATACAAAAGCTGCAAAAAGTTTATTTGTTTATACAACTATGCTGACTATTCAACTATATCTTAAATGTTCTTGATATGTTATTTTATTAAAATAGAATAATAAATTCAATAAGCAGATATTATTATTCATGATATAATATTTTATTTTTAATGAAACAATAGATCAAATTATATGACAATGTGATGTATTCTATATAGTAATTAACTTAGTTTTCAAAAGTCCAATCCAAGTAATCTAAGTTTAAAAGCTTTTGTTTATTATTATGTTTTATCATAATAGTATAACCTATTCTTTTCAATTTCACATTCCAACCATATACCTCCTAAAAAGATGATATCTTGGGGAAATATTATTGTTTCATTTGATGGATAGAAGTATCCTCATTAACTGGCACTATTGGTTAAATACGTGGTTAAGAAGAGCAAATTAATAAATCCTGAAGACTAGATAATCTGATGTACTTGGTAGTATAGGTGGTAAAAATAATCATTTTGTTTACAAGTGAGAGACTATATCATCTTGAGAACTACTGAAATTAGCTTCATTGATATCATATCTTTATTTGCCAGCATCCACAGAAAATCCAAGAGCTGTATAACCCAAACGAAAACGTACACATAGATGTAAATGGTTATGATAAAAGATAGAAAAATATGTTTCCATTTGCCAAATTTTGTGTAGTGCGGTAGAGGAGAGCGTAGAATGAGAAACTAAGATGGTACTAGCATGTTCAAAAGATGAACTTATGGTGCGTTTGTTTCACAAATTGTATGGTATTGGACAATGTGGACAGTATAGTATAAGACAATAGTTTGCATAGGATAGTGGTTGTTTCTTGTTTATTTCACATAGTACTGGATAAGGAAATTAGTTATGTCATGTGTTTGTTTCGTATCAACATAGCACAAGACACGACATACATTTTAACCAAAATACTTTTTATGTTGTTATATATTTGGATGGTCATAAAAAAGATATTACACACTATACAATACATTTTATAATATTATAATAATATTATGAATATTAATATTTTAAAACAATATTATTATATTTTGTTATGATTGGAGGGCAAGGTGATCATTTTGTGTCATTGTACCATGCCCAAGGTTCAGTGCACCGAGCTTTTTTTTCATACAACAAAATTACTAGTTGTCTAGTTCCAGATCCCATCGTTGTTCAGTACCGCGACTTATTTTGTGAAACAAACGTGGTACAAGAGGACTTGTCCCGTCAAGTATCGTGCTCAAGTGTGAAGCAAATGCACCCTTAAGATTAGTTGTACTAGGAAATTAGATGGAGACTTCTAGATATTTTCTTCCCGAAACAATGCAAAATAATTTACCACTTCCGAGTCTAAATAAGTAAGATATTTCTCTACACAATGTTGAATATATGTTGAATGACATCCTTGAACTCTAGATAGTTAATACAACTTCTTCATGATCCCATAATCAATGGCGTTTCTATCTTGATTGCTATCTTTTTTTAAAAAAAGATCCACTCTTGCAAAATTTCTTCTCTTTAACTATAGGATCTTCCTTACACATTCTTTTCTAGTTTTTTCCCCACAGTTACCAACATATTATGTTTTTCATTATTAATAGCTAATAGTCATTCAGTTTCCGGCCCGTAGAATTTACCCCATATCCATTAAATCCTTCTTCTTTTTTTCCGGCTTACTTTTTTTAGTTAAGCATTTACTGAAAATGAACTTTTTCTGATAAATTCTTCCTCAATTCTTGTAATGAATTGGTAATGAAATATTTTTCTTCCATACTGCGCAAGATTTACATTGAATTGGTAATAAATTGAGTTTGTTCAGCATAGATGCTAGAATGTTTTTATTTACTCTTTTTGTAACTCACAGGAAATTAAGCAACTATGCAATTATTTGCAAGATCTGAAGAAGGCATCTGCAGAAGAAATGCGTAAAAGTGTTTATGCATGCTAATTATGCATCATTCATAAGGTTAGTTAAGATTATTCTTTGTGGAACATGCCATTTGGAGTTTTTGGTAGTTTTTGCAAGACCAGGATCAAGTATCGTTTAATTTTATGATTTGATGCTTTCTCAGTGACAATTTTTTTGTCTAACACGTCTTTCCAAAAATTCTCCAAAATTATTTCAAACACATCTTATTTAGCATGCTTTCACGATCTAAAGCTCCAACATATCCTCCAAAAACAGAGTAGGATCCACTTCATTTTCCAGACTAGGAATCCAAATGAAAACGTGTTCCTTTTTCTTTCGTAAATTTTGACAATTTTAAATCATCTTATTTGTAAAAAACCTTTTCTGCCTTTCCGTTGCCACCAAACGGTATTGGTCCATCTTCCTTTGGAATATAGCAGGTGCATTTTTGAGTCCGAATGGCATTACGAGCCACTCATATAGTCCTCCTGGGACTGTGAACGCCGTCCAGGCTATTGAGTCTGGATCCATAGCTACTTGATGAAATCCAGATTTAAGATCAAATTTGGAAAAGAACTTACTATTCCCTACTCTCTTGAGAATAGTGTTTATGCCCGGTAGACTGTATTGGTCTTTGTGGGTGTTGTCGTTGAGGGTTCTATAGTTAAAGACCAGTCTTTCTTTTCCTTTTACTTCCTTCTTGGTCACGGGATCAATTGATGTTCCAGAGTTAACTATCATTGCCATTGTTCTGTGGCGGCTTGAGCTTGGTCTGATTGCTCCCAGTTGTAGTAAACTTTTGATGTGCTTATCAAATTGATCCTTCATCAGTGGAGTCACATGTTTCAACGGCTTGTCCTGTATGGTCAGGTCAGGGTTAATTATCTCAATCTTACAAGTTACCTGATTTTTGCTCCAATGGGCTATGGGATTTTCACCAATGTAGCCCTGTTGCTTCAGTTTTTGGAGCAATGGTTGAAACATTCTTTGGAATCGTTCGGATTCCGGAAAGTTGTATGTAGTTGCACTTAAGACTTCAAAGTGCTCTTCCTCCGAGAGATTAAACTTCTTAGTTGTTCATTTTCCCTTTCGAGCTTATCGACCCTTTGATCTAAATCATTCACGTATTCTTCCCATTCATGAATACTTAGGAACCGTCCTGCTTCGGGATAGTAATCATAGTGCTCATAAGGAACTCGGATTGCTTCCTCCATTAAAATACTTATTGCTTCTTCGTTATCATCATTGATCTCTTCAATCTCATCATCCCATGTGTAAAGTGCATTTGCAGATTCTTCTCTGATAGAAAGGTTCTTACTGATGGAGTCAATGATCATTTTTACCTCCATTAATACTGTTTGTGGAGCCTCCTTGGTTTCTTGAAGCACGGCTTCTAACTTATTAATATAGTCAGCCATAGGGGTTGGTATTTCTTCCAACAGAACAAGTTTTGAGGTAAGACGGGATAGTGCATCTGCAAGAATATTCAGTTTTCCGTCAATATGTTCGAAGTGAACAGTGATACCTGTCCCTGTGATGTAGTCCACGAAATTAAGCCACCGAACTCGAGATGGCTTGTTCTGGCTCGATTTATTGTGGAAACTAATGATGGCTTGACAATCCGTTCGAAGGGTTATCTCTTGCTTGTCGAGATAGTGAATCTTTAAGGCGCTGAGAGTTTCCATGCACGCATGGATCTCAGCATCGATTGTTGACTTGACCGTGGGGAATTTCCTACTAGCATATGCACATATGCGCTCCATTTGTCGTTTGTCATGTTTCATGGGCTTCCATTTGCATATACCTCCCCAGCCTTCCATACATCCGTCTGTTTCTAATATGATGTAGGCGTCTGGAGGTGGAAGGTCCAAGTCTGGTAAGTTTTGGACCAGAGACCCTTGCTGTTTCCAAAAAGGAAAAATTGCTTTGGTAAAAACTTAGGAAATTTATACAAATTGTGGACATCCAACCCAAACTTAGGGATTGCTTTGGTAATAGAATATCTACTATAGTTGTGGACATCCAACCCAAACTTTTATTCAACGGTTCAGGTGACTGATATAGTGATATTTTTGCTGAAATTATTTATTCTCTGAGGTGGTTCTTTTCATGATCGAAGATATATTTGAGTTTGTACTATAACATGATTTTGGAGTTTATACAGTATATGATTTCAAGATTTTGATCATACAATAATGTGGGTGAATTGTGACCTCATTTTACCTTCCATTTGTATGAGGTCTGATGTGTTTTAAGCAAGCTAGCTACTACAAGTTGGCATTCTAATGTGTTAAAAAGAATCGAAGCACGAGGGAAGCAATGCCACATTGTTTTGGTGCAATCCTATGATAAATATTCAGATTGTTATCATTTCTCTTAGCTATTTTATATAACTGGCAACACTATCAAATGATGCACTGTCAATATTTCATGATTATGATTGAAGGTAGACATGCAATTTGTCTTAAATCCCATAAAGTAGGAGCAGTAGGATTAGTCCAAATTTGTAATAAATTATATGATTACATTTTTCTATTTTCCGGTGAATTACATGCATAATTATATGATCATGATTACAATATATATGCATGTGAATCTCAATGACTTGCAGGAATTTTTTGAGGATGTGGGGCCACTTTTGAGTATGCAATTAGGGAATTCCACCATGGATGGTCTTCTATATATTCATATATTGGTCTGCTGATAAATGCATTGCCAAGTTCAATGGAAGATGAGGCAATTAAATTTGGATCGATGGTCCAGCAGTGAATAAACTTGTTCGAATAGCTGTCACTGAAATACAGCAGTTGGCTCTATTAGCAAATGCCTCTCTTTTGGCCGAAGTATTGCTCCCTCGAGCAGTAACAATTAAAGCTTTCTCCAAGTTTCCAGGATGGAGGAATTGATGATTATTCTCGCAAAAAAGGGTTAGATAGAAACACTCGTGCTGCACCAGAGCAAAGAGAATGGAAAAAAAAGCTGCAGCGCTATGTTGAAAATATAATATCAAATCCAATGGGAGGAGACCACATTTGCTCATCCATAATGCAGGAACAATTTCTTTCAATGAAGATGATCCCTGCAATAATAACAACAATAATAGATCATTTAATGCAACATAATGAAAACTTTATATATGGACTAAGCTGCTTTAATTGCGAACATGACCAGCTTCCCATTTCTCAAGCGCAAGTATGCATGCTAATGTGGAAGAGAGACCATCCTTAATAAGACAGGATGGCCAGGAATGATGAAGTCCCCATGATCCATCCGAGTGTTGGTTGTCTAATATCCAATCCAGACACTATGGAAAACATGGGTGCTTAGGAGACATTGGAGAAGGGACCATGGCCACCCATGCAGTGTCATCAGATGAAGTTGAGAGTTGGATCCTCTGGAATTAATTGCTCCATTTGGGTGCTACCATCCATTTAGAAATCTCAGTTCATGCATAATTAATTTAAAGAGAATATATTTTACCTATACATTTTTTTTTACATACAAAACTCCTTGGATTATGTCAAAACCTGGTTAGAAAGACCAGGATTCTGCACCTCTCCAGGATTGACTTTATTGAATATAGAATGGAAATTACATTGTTTCTTACAGCTTGAAGCAAAGACAAATAAGAAAGACTAAACAAACTATTACATCCAGAATCACTATGGCCATTTAAAATCGAGTGATCATCCTGAACATGCTTCCAGATATAGATATTGGATTCAGAAGAGCTACAATTAGCGCTGTTCCTCATAGCTTGCTTGGCCAAATTATGAGCTGCTACATTCAATTCCCTATTGATATGAAGCCATCCCTGGATTTGCAAGTTATCGGACATCAGAATAATATCTGAAATGAGATTTTTAATGGACCAAGGAGGCTTGAAGTTATTGTTCAGAATGTTAATAAGCCTCTAACAGTCAGAAAACATCTTAATATGTTTAATACCTAGAAGTTTAGCAATAAGGGTACTAATCCACAAAGCCCAGGTTTCAGCTGCGAGAGGAGAAGCAATTCTCCCAGTACTCATACCTTTGAGTATAGTCTTGCCTTCTTTGTCAATGAATAGAAAACCAAAACCAGCAGCTTTATCATCAATCCAAGCAGCATCAAAAAAGATGTTGTAATATTTATTATGGTTTGAGGGACTTAGCTGCAAGTCGTTCCCAGTATTAAAAGAATTTTCCATATTTGAAGAGTTGAGATGATCCTTTGGGATATTACATTCATGAGGCAATTTGGAGACAATAGTATCTGATAAGGATCTCCTTATCAGGTTTTCAATGAAAGCTTTTTTGTTTTTGAAACAACTGTCATTTCTGTTTCTCTAGATATGTCATAAACCAGCAATAATACTTCCAATCGGAGCTTCTTTACATGGTTTGGTCAGGTTTATGCCTTCTTCAAGCCATTTTCCATTATGCCAGGAATCCATTAGCTCAAATTTATAACCTAAAATAGATTCAAAATCCTTCAAGAAGGCTTTGGTAAACTCACACTTGAAGAAAATGTGTTCAGAATTATCTTCTTGCATGTTGCAGATATAACATTTGCTTTGTTCTATTTTTGTAAATCTGAAAAGATAACAAGATGTTGGGAGCCTACCTAGGAGCAATTTCCAAGCAAATACTTTAGTCTTGGGGATGACAGAAGCATTCCAAGGCCACTTCCAATTATGGTTGAAATTGATACTGATATCTTCACTTTCTTTTAGAAACTTGTAGGTTATCTTTGAATTTAGTTTGCCCTTTTCATTACAAGCCCATATCCACCTGTCATTCTCATCATGCTTAGACAAGTAGATATTTAAAATCCTTTCCTTCAATGAAGTACCAAAAATCTCAAAAATCAATCTATTATTCCATTCCTTGTCACAGGTTAGTTCAGAAACTGATTTAAAATGCTGAATTTTCTGAATGTCAATATATGTAGGCCACCAAGCAAAAGGAATGTTTCCAACCCAAGGGTCACACATAATGTCAATATCCTTCCCGTTACCAACTCTCTTAGAAAATCCCATTTTTAATTTCTGAACAACATGCACTTTGGATATTTTTGAAAGTCCATGATCTGTTTCTGAATGAAATATCATTCCAAGGATGCAAGTCTTTGTATTTTGCTGATAATAGCCTTGACCAGGGAAAATCTTTCTTGTTAAGCAAAGGTAAGATTCTTCGAGCTTGAATGGAGGTCTTTATGATGGATAAGTCCCCGACTCCTAGACCACCATTCAATTTGCTAAGAGTGATTCTTTTCCAATTTACTAAGTGAATTCCTTTCTTTTTGATACTGGAGCTCCAAAGAAAATTTTTCAATACCTTCTTATACTTTTCAATCACTTTATCATTAACATGGGAAGTGGCCAAGGTATGGACTGCTATTGAATTCATAACAGAATTCAAAAGAGTTACCTTCCCAGCTTGTGAGATGGTTCTACCAGCCCAGCTTTCAATTCTATTCATACATTAGTCCAATATCAGGTTTTGATGATGGGTAGACAGCCTTTTCTTATCAATAAAAGTGCCTAGATATTTCATGAGCAAAGCCCCTTCCTTGACACTGAAATTTTTGCAAATGTCAGCTTTGATACTAGAGTGACAATTTCCAGGAAATATAATTTCAGACTTGCTTCTGTTGATTCTTTGGTTGGTGGCATTGCAATATAATTCAAGCACTGACTTCAACTGAAGACATGAGCTTTTGCAACATTTAACAGTGACTAATATATCATCTGCAAAGAATAGATGAGAAATTTTGATGTTTTTGTATTTGAATGCCTTGATCGTCCTTTGTCAACAGAATCCTTTATAAGCTTTGAGAGTAGTTCCTGAAGGATGATAAATAGGTAAGGAGAAAGAGGATCTCCTTGCCTAACACCCTTGCAGCTTTTAAAACCAGTTGAACTGATATTGTTGATGCAACACTTGTATGAAGAAGATTTGAGGCAGGCCATAATCCAACATCTGATAGAGTTTGGAAAATTCATCATAGACATAATCCCTTCCAATGCTTCCCAAGAAACTCTGTTACAAGCCTTCTCAAGGTCCAGTTTGAGGATGAAGTATGGCTTCTCAAGGTCATTTTTACTCCATTGCTCAAAAGGTCTTTGCTTAGCTTTTTCAGAATGCTACTGAAATGACTCATTCCACAATTGTTTCTGTTGCAATGTTCCCAAACATTTTTAACTATTTGATGTGCATCATCATAATCCAACCAGAATAGTTCAAAGGAAAATCTTCTCTTGGGAATTTTTGGAAAATTCTCAGGTTTGGTGTTGATTAGAATTGGCCTGTGGTTAGAGGCTAATCTATTCAAATGATAGACCAAAGTATTACTGAAAAATGAGAGCCATTCCTCATTGGCATAAGCTCTGTCAAGTCTGGCGAGCACTTTCCTTGGACCTCTTCTATTGTTTGACCAGATGAATTTAGCACCTATGAACTTCAAATCAATAAGACCAGTTGATGAGCAAAGGTTCTTGAAAGATTTTAAAGCATTGCCAAAAATTAGAGGTCTGCCACCTAGCTTGTCTTCAGGATTGTCAATACAGTTAAAGTCCCCAGCGATTAGCCAAGGAGTTTCTTTTAAGTCAATACTGCAAAGGAAATCCCATAGTTGCATTCTTTCTTTGGCATTAGTGCTTGTGTAAACCCCTGAAAAAAGCCAAGGCCTACAACCTTTTTTGTTGATTGTCATGTGTAGGGTCTGTTTGCAACTATATAGCTTTTTGGCCTCAAAAATATCATTTTTCCAAGCAAGTAGGATTCCTCCTGCTCTTCCATTCCCAGGTACAAAAGAGCCAGCCCATTTCTGTCCCAAATTCTTAATGCAATATTCTGAGTTCTCTTCGTCAAGGTGTGTTTCTAATAGCAATATCATATCAAGATTATGCTTTTTTTCAAGTATTGTGAGGTAATCCTAACCAAAAACTTTGAAACCACCTCTAATATTCCAGCTAAGCATCTTCATCCTTGGTCCATTTTGGAGTTTGGATTTTCTAAGATGGTCGTTTGGATTTTCTAAGATGGTCCTAGGATCACCACCTGATTCAATGAGCTTAGAGTCATGTGAATGTTTTTTTTTCTTGGCTCTATTTTATTTTAAATTGAGGGGGAAACTATTTGAGTGGATGCTTTGAGACACTGATTTTCGAATTCTAGTGCTTCTGACAGGAGAGTTACAATCCAGTGCCTGGTCTGATCCTTCAATGATTGAGTCCTTATTAAGTAATTAACACTTTACTTGCTACAATTGAGAAGGTATTAGTTAACTTTTTGTGGAATTCATCCACATTTTTTTCCATATTTATGGGAATTTTAACTGGTACAGTGGAGTTTGAGCGGAATTCAATCATAATCAAATCCTTAGAGGAATTTTCATCCAAGATTTTCTTCCCTTTGTTTCTAAATGGGTTGTGGCTTGCCTGAGCATTGAGTATGTCCACTCTGGGGTTGTTATCAGTAGGATCCTTCATTCCTTTTGAATCTGATATTATCATGCTGCTTTCTTGCAAATTCCCCAATTTTTCAAACTCATTTGAAGTTTTCACTTTCATTTCAACTTTCTTTTTCCCCATGAATCTCTTTTTTCTGTTTATAACTTGCCAAGGTCCACGTATATCAGGTTCAGGACTTTTGCAGACAGCCGCATTCTCCTTAATAGGTCCATTTTTCTAGCTGGGAATAACAGTGTTGTGAGAACAGTTGATATTGACTGATGAGTTGTTAACAGTAGCTGATGAACACTGCTCAGAAGAGTGCCCAATTTTCCCACAACTGTAGCATAATTTTGGAATATTTTCAAATGCTACCGCTTGCCAGAATCTACAACCAGCTCCGTTAATCCAAAAACCATTAGGTACTATTTTGGAGAGATCCCACAATACACAAACTTGAGCAAATTTGGCTCTTTGGCCCCTTAAAGTAATCTCATCGATTTTAACTGGTTGCCCCAAGAAAGAAGCCATCTGATGAAGAATCTCTCTTTGCATGTATTCAACTGGTAGCCCTGGGAATTGCACCCACACCGGTATTGTATCTATGCGTTCAAACATAGGTTGAATTTTTTTTTCCAAGGAGTTAACAGAAGTACCTGTCCACCAAGGAACCATGGGCCTTCGGAAGGACTGATTCCAAATCATCCCTGTTTGCAAACTTAAAGCAAAAATAGCCTGAAGCTAGGTCTATTATTTGAATGCTGCAGTTAAGTTTCCAGATTTTCGACAGTGTTCTCTGGACAAAACTCAAGGAAGGAGTTCGTCCATAAAATTTGCCGTAAAGGCTGTTAATCCATAAAGATCTAGCAGCTTCAATAAGTTCATCTGCTATGTTTATCTCATCAGGAGAATTCTGCTGGATTGATCTAATTTTTTCGCTGATACTATCCCTGTCACCCAAATTGGAAAGCACATTGGCCTCTCTGAACAAATCTGCCCATGATCCGGGCTCCCTCAAACCAGATTTCAAAACAGGTGCTTTGAAACCAGCATTATCATTTCTCAACAATTCCTCCTTATCCCCACAGCAATAACATCATCCTTAGCATTGGAAACAAACAGAGGGTTGCTAACAGCAAGAAAATTTTCCTTATATGAGACAGGATTCAGATTTTTCATACCTCCATCAGGTGAAGCCGAAATTTTCTCACTAGGAGGAGTTCCTAGCTTTTCCTTTGGCCCGATTGCTTCTCTCCATCGCTCGCCTGGATCCAGCGGGCGTTTTGGTCGCGACGGGCCGTCGAACTCCGCTGTCGATCTCCAAACTCCAGCTTTTTTAGGGATCATGCCTCCCTCGTACACTGCCAGGGGGAGGGGGCAGAGGATGGGATCAGAATTACCTATACAAATTAATGAAGTTAATTTACCACCAATCTTTTGTTGTAACTCTTGCGGGTCCCATGTACGTGATCTCTATGTTCTGCGCGCAAAGCAAGAGAGAACAACTTGAATCAGGAAGATCATATATCTTGAATGGCCTGACAAAACAGTAATGGAACAAGGCATATATATATATATATCTGTGTAGCAGTTCCTGAAGAAGATGAATTGCTTAGAAGAGTAGAAGCACCATTACCTCTAGCAGCAGTAGCCCTGATGGAGTGGCTGATCTTGAGAGGATACATTGAAGAATATTTAGTTTGTATCTTCAGAAATTTAGTCTATATATAACCCAAAGCCACTGATCATACACACATATTCTTCATTATATATATATAGAGAGATACATGCAAGTAAAATTTTCAATTATACATAGACTAGTCAAAAACCACATAAATTAACTATAATAAGATGCCCATCAAGTCCTCTTCCCTGTTAATTTAGTATATCACATGCATCTCATGTCATTAATTTAGTTAATATCACATGCATCATATATGTAAAGAATTCTTAATAGCTTAGGGCGCGTTGATTTGCGAGAAAAAAATTTCGCCTTTTCGTTTCGCGAAAATCGAAATGGATTTTCGAGTTTCGAAATTTTGATTTTGATTTTGATATTTTGGTAAAAACACGTTTGTTTGATATGTTCAAATTTCATGTTCGCAAAATGAAAACAGCGAAAACTTATTTATTTTGTGTTGATTTTAGTGACTATTTTCGAGATGAAAAGTGAAACTGTGCTTGTTTATCAAAAACTGACTCAATTTCAATATATTAATTTATATTATTTTATCTATGAACATTATTAAATTAATTTTTATTAAGTAATAAATTTATTTATTACAATTATTTGAGTTAAAAATATTTAACTAATAAACAACAATAATTAATTTCAATATTGTTAATTAATTATTATTTATATTATTACAATGATATATTAATAAATAAAAAAGTATCAAAATAGAATATTGAACATAAAAATATTAATTAAGAATGAATTTATATTATTTGATTTATTAAGTAATTAATGATGTATTAACTTAGTATGAACTAAGTGTGAAATGGTTTGTTATTAAAAAAATATGAACTAAGTATTAGCATGAGTTGTCAATGCTTAGTTTAAGTATGCACTAAGTAAATATTTGATTAATTAATGGCTTAGTTATGTAACTCGATTCCTTTTATATAATTCATTGCTCGATTCCTTTTATGCTAAGTTAATAATTTCATTGCATTAGTTGAGAAGTTGTCTTAGTGTAAATAATCTATTGATATAAAGCTGAAGTTATCGATTATATTTTTATATAAGTTGTTGATATAATTGATATAATATAAAGCTGAAGTTATATGAACACATTCATTATTAATCGAACTCAAACTTCAAATAAACATAATACCCCAAAAGGAAAGATACATTATTGCATATATTATTACAGAAACTACATTAACTACAGTTAACTCATCAAATCAGAAGGTTGCATATTTGAAACTACAATTAACTCATGAAATCTAGCTTCCAACTTGTCGAACTTGTGCACCAAAAGGGCAATTCAGCTTGTATTCACACTCCTCAACAATAATAACTCATAGAATAATTTTTGAAATGTTGGGTTATTTGAAGGTTGCATATATTGTATACTAGAACATTGCCATCCAATTTCAAACTCAAAAGGTAAACTTGATATAGGGTCATGTTGGAAAAAAAAATTAATAACACGGTAGCATAACCAGACTGAAAGCATATTGAAACCACATTGAAAGCATAATCTGAAGGAAGATATTGATACATAACACAATAGCATAACCAGACTGAAACCATATTGAAAGCAGCAATACTGAAACCATATTGAAACCAGGCTGAAACCAATCAATTACCAGCCATAACCATGAAATCAAAAAAATTTATAGTCCAATGAAATCAAAGTAGCAAGACAAATTAAATAGACAATCAGCAGACTCAAATGAGACTGAAAGCAGCAAGATATTGATACATAAAACCATACTGAAAACCATACTGAAACCACCTTGAAACCAAACTAAAACTAGACTTAAAACAGCAAGACCAGAATGAATGTATTACAACAACAACATCAAACATACTACCACAACACTAACAGATATTACAACACCATCAATGATATTACAGCAACACCAATAGATATTACAACACCAACAACCCATATCAATCCAACAACAAGAATAAATGTAGGACTATGAAGGAAAATGTGTATCACCATTAGTTGATGATCGCTTCTAATTCATAGTCCACCAAAATAGTTTGTCCATTATCTCAAAACAACCAAAGTATAAAATCACAACCACACATTTATATAGCTTTTTCTTCTCCTTCGACGGGCTGCATAGTGATTTGAAATAAGATCATACAGCTTTTTCTTCTCCTGTTTTACAGTTGATCTCACAGATAATTTACTTATTTTCTTGCCGCGTGAGGAAATAGATGGATGTCTATCTACCTCCTCAATACTATTAGCATCGTCATCTTCCTCCACTAAGAGCTCCTTCCCATGTACATTCGGATCCAAATATTTCTTCTCTAACATACGCTCTTCATCCGAATTCAATGGGGGCTGTGTTGATGATCGAGTCATCCCACTAGTTGCGAAATGATTTTGAAATATCAATTCCATCAAATTATAGTGTGGTGGTGGCCCGTTCTTAAAGGGTTTGAAATAACTTTTTGACGTTCCTTTCTGCACACATGAAAAAAAATAATTCTAAATCCAACTACCTAAACCCCATTGACTAAATACAAAAAGACATACCCATGAGTTCCACATTGTTTCATCGACATCAATCTTTCCCGTGTCAGGATTCCATGTGACATCTGTGTGGTCAATCAACTCTTGGAAATGCTTAAATAATTGATTCAAGTGATTTTTTTTGGACTTACATTTCTCCACCCCGTAATTAGTCTCACACTTCTCCTCCAATTTTTTACTAATATCTTCTCATACAGTCTTATCAAAATTGAGATCGCCTAATTCAACTTGTATATTATGCAAGAGGTACAAAAATTCTTCTGTAGCATTCTTTGGACATGCCTCCGACTTTTCCCTCGGATTGCGATGGCCACCTATATGTTAAACTAATCATAACAGTAAGCATGACAACGATATACTAACCATATAAAACAGTGAGCAATAAAAATATACCAACCATATAAAATAGTGAGCATAACATACTAACCATAACAGTAAGCATGTCAACAATTTACTAACCATATAAAATAGTTTTTAAACATTGAATAGAATTGATATAACACTGAACATAACTGATATAACACTGAACCAAACTGATATAATAACACTGATATACAATTGATATAATTGACAACTTGAACTAACTAGAATAAAAAACAGAACTGATATAACACTGAACATAACTGATATAACACTGAACAGAACTGATATAATGACACTCTTATACAACTGATATAACTGATAACTAGAAATAAAAACATAACTGACATAATAACACTGAACAAAACTGATATAATAACATTGATATAACACTTAACAGAACTGATAATAACACTCTTATACAATTGATATAACTGATAACTAGAAATAAAAAACAAAACTGATATAATAACACTGATATAATTGATATAACTAATAACTTGAACTAACTAGGATAGATCAACCGAATTAGACAATTAAAGCATATGTTATTCAATTAGACATGAATCAGTCCACTTCAGTATCTTATCTACATCAGTATTAGTCCAATTCATATTTATAAGTGCACATCTTAAAAGCATATGACTAGCAAGTAAAACTAATAATCAAGTATACAAACACAATAGTATATAGATCAACAGAAATATATATGTGCAGTTTAAACTATAGATCACATTGAGAGTTGATTATAAGTAATCATGTACACTACAATGAAATAGAAAAACATAGATCTGTATAGAAACAACACACTGTCAAAGCTTACACTGTAACACCGAGCAATAAATAGAGCAACAACAATACAACAACATATAATAGATCAACATTTAGTGAGCAATAAAATGAACAGCCGACAACAAGAACATATACTGATCAACATATGAGGTAATCAAAGCAACAGAAAACCCTAGAGTGGGCGAACAAGCCGACAACAATAAAATGACTGACATCATATACTGAGCAGTAAAATGAACTACAAGTCGACAACAATAACTCATCAAAGAGTGGACGAACAGTAGGGTAATCAAAGCAACAAAAAACCCTAGAGTGGGCAAACAAGCCGACAACAATAAAATGGCGGACAACATATACTGAGCAATAAAATGAACTACAAGCCGACAACAAGAACTCATCAAAGAGTGGGCGAACAGTAGGGTAATCAAAGCAACAAAAAACCCTAGATCCGAGAAGTAGCAGCGATAAAAACAAAGAAATAAAAAACCCTAGATTGGGCGAACAGTGAATAATAGTAGGCAACATTTGTGATCACAACCTGGTAACTAGTTCATAAGCCCTAGATCAAGCGAAAATAAGAAACATAGCATGAAACATAAACCCTATATCCGCTCGAGAAGAAGAAGATCGAAGACGAAAAAGGGGGTCATCGGGCTAGATCCAACCGAGAAGAAGATGAAGAAGGGAAGAAATTACCTTGCGACGGAGAAATGAGAGGTTCTTGGACGAGATTGGATGGAGAAAAGGAGTTGTTGCCTTCGATAATATTTTTTCGTCGTAGAGCTCGAAGGAGGCGTTGGGTGGAGAGATGACCTAAAACCCGACTCTTGTCGAGTTTTGTTCATTTTCATGAAGCGGGCGGAGCACTTTGTTTTAATTACAAGTATGCCACCACCCATTTTGGGTTATTTTCGTGAAAACCAAAATTCTACTCCGAGTAGAGTTCTGGTTCAGGTAGAAATGGATGTTTGGCGAAATCTTGAACCAATTTTCATCAACAAACGGGTTTTTGAGGCCGCGTTTTGGTTTCAAATGAAACCAAAACGCAAAAACACCCCTAACAAATGCACCCTTAAGTTTTTAGAAAAATTGGATATCCAATCAAATTTAACATCATATCAAAGTAAGAGGTTTTGAGTTACAATCCTCCTAACATCATGGGAGTGTTATGTTATATTCTGGGAAAAAAAAGAAGGGGCCTGTTGAAATATTAGAGACTCTGGAGGATTATTTGCAAAATAATCTTCCCCACCTCCTCTTTCGAACCGGCTCTTATAGGAGCTGGCTCCGTTGCATGGGAAGCAGAGGTGAGTGAGGGTTCATGATAACCAGGAAAAGAGTGGGAGATCGCTAGAGTTCACTGTCGTCATCGACGGAGCCGAGAGTGAGGTAGGATTCTCCTCCTCTTTGTTATTTCCGTTGCGACGTGGTCATCAGCAAGTTGGAATTAGAGGTGAGGGAGGAGGTCGGAAGTGGCCGGAGGCCGCTTGGAACGCGGCTCAATGCCGCTAGGGGCTGTCGGCCGTCGGTGGAGGCGGAGAGGCCGTCGGGGTAGGTCTCCAGCGGTAATAGGGCCGACAGGCGACATATTTGGGTGGAGGCAGGGGACTCGGGTGCGAAAGCTGGGGAGGAGAAGGGGAGAAAGGTTTCTGTAGATTTAACGATGGTAAATTAATTTAATTTAGGTATTAATTAATAATTAAATATATAAGTTATGTGGATATTATAAAACTAATTATTTGAACAACTTAGAATAATCGGATGGAGACTATGTAAATATAAAGTTTGTTTGGTGCGATGAACGTGATTATGGTGTCGGATTTAAGATCAAAGATTGTTTGGTATCACTTTTATATTTTTCAGTATTATACCATAATCAAAAATTTATTAATTTAATTTGATATAAATTAAATATTATAAAAAAATTATTAAGTTAAATTAAATAGTGACTTGGGATATAAGTGGCCAGAACTTGCAGATTGATTCCATTTTAGCTAATGAATTACCTCGGGTAAAATGATGAATTTACCCTTTTACCTTTATTTGCTTGTTCTTGCTTCAACTTTCATTGGATTTTTGTTGCACATGATTATTAGTCATGTCATATAGTTAGACTTGTGATTAGTTGATATTGTTGATAAATTGCATGATTATAATGTTTATTATCTGGTACATTTTACGGTACTATGCATTAGTATTATTGTTGATCATATTGTTATATTTGGTTTGTATTGAATAGATCATAGTTGTACATCTAAATAGAAATGATGCATGAGTTGATATGAGCTTTAGTCCCAAATTATTAGAGCCTTCAACCTCTATTATCATTATTGGATCCGTTAAATACGAGTATACTAGAGGCTTCGGTCTGTTGCTATTATTACTGAGTCTGTTAAATACGAGCATTTCCATCAGTGGTTATTTAGAGACGTCCGATTTTTTAATAGCCAACTTCATATTTATTTATTATTATTAATCTAATTAAATTTTACGAATATTTTATAAACATATTAGTAAAACTATTTTTTCTAAACTAAGTACAAATACATAATTAATATTTTATAAATTGATAAACTAAATTATATAATAAATAAATAAATAAATAAATAAATAGGTGAGTATTTAACAAAAAGCACAATAAATAAAATTCTGAAATTTATGTGAAGCTCATGACTTCAGCTTTATCATAAATTAATTATAAAGTAAAATTGCACAATTTGAAAAGCTCTCTTAGCAATTCAGCTTTATCATAAATTACTAGTTGACTTTTGCTGGTTCATGGACCACTGCATTTTGTCATATAGAAGAGGTGAACTGCTCTGCACGCCTTCCAAAAGAGATCCTTGCAAGGTCTCGGGACAACACTACCGTCTTGTTGCAGCAGCAGCACCATCCTCAAGAGCTCGGTCCTGCTCGAGTCGATCACCCTTTGCATCTCCTGCTTCACCTCTTCTTCAGAATTTGAACCATTACTATGAAGAATCCTTAGCGACAAGCAATTCAACTTCCCTTCAATGCATTCTCTCTGCGAAGAAAATGGTGGTTTAGGAGATATATGTATGAATACAAGAATAGAACAACATTAAATCTCACATATATTTAAAGACTAATTAAAATGAATTACCAGTGATGTTTTTTCCCTAGCTCAATATGTGATCCAGACAAATGACAATACTGTTCTTTAAGAATCAAAGAACAGTTTGTATAAAAGTATAGTACCTGGAAACCTTGTATGTCATTGAGAAGACGTACGCATGTGCTTACTAGTTTGAACAGATTGTGATATTCTGAATGACTGACGACATCCTCGGGAAGCTCTGGCCCAACAAAATAGAGTGCAGGGAGAAGAGTTGGTCCTAAGGCATGGGTCACATATCCATTTGTCATGTATTCCTTCACTGAAGGCACTTCTTTGTTCAGCTACCACTCTGCCTCTTTCATCATACACTTCACCAGACAAAGCCACTTAAAACCAAATAATTTGTCAATATTAATTTCTTGAATGATTCCTAGCTAGCTAGGGTAAAAAGGAAAAGGAGGGAAGAAGATATCAGATCTCACAATATCAACTAAATGATGGGTGATGCTTGTTAAGAAATTAGTAGGCCTAACTCCATATTTTTAACCAATGTGGAGTTTTGCAGGACAGGACATCTACAGATGACACAATATCAACCACACAATTGTCTCTGATACCATATTAAGAAATTAGTGGGCCTAACTCACCTCAAAAGCTAGCTCGTGAGGAGAGGATTGCCCAAGCTATTTAAAGGCTACCTTGGCCATATTTTTAACCGATGTGGGACTTTAACAATGCTACGCTTCTGCAATGCAGATGCCTTGGTTCCGAGCTCATTGATTGTATTAAACAGAGAGGAAAAGATAATCTTGACTTGCTCAGAGCAACAAGCTTCCTTTTCCCAATTCACATCCCACCTACTAACAGTAAAAGAAACAATTGACTATACCTATAAAGAATCATATATTTGAGATCAAGAAAAAAAAAGGAACAGCGCGCACATACTTCTCGACCAATGAAATAAGGTTTACAAGCTCTTCTCTAGATCCTCCGACGTCGAAGAAGTCATCAACGATGGTGGCGAGAAAACCGTTCTTAGCCCAGGATATGTGAGCATCAAACATTTCAGGAGAGAATAGCGTGGCAGCAACAGCAAAATAGATATATGTCTGCTTTTGTCGAGCAAATCCTAATTGATCTAATTTATTCTCTTTGACCCAACTGTCAATTGAACAAGTAGAGTCATGAAAAAGAAATCATGGAAGACTAAGCTAAAACCATCATGGTTCACTAAAAATATCAAACATACTTCTCTAGATTTTGAAGTTCTTCCCTATATAAAGATTGACAAGTATTGAAATCATCCCGCGTGAATCGTAATATATCATTGTTGTTTATGGTGTCACACCTGTTTTGATGTTCAATGCAAAAATCAGTAACACAATGCAAATAGTACTTAATTTGTTTCCCAGCATATATATTGTTTGGAGATCTTACTTGTATGATGTTTTTAGAACACATAGGTTTCCAGCATTGAAGTTCTCAATGTGTCTTTTATGCTCTAGACGATCCAGATTTGACCAAATGGGAAAGTTTAGAATATACTCCACCTAAAAGAAAATAAATTGAGATTAGAATATATAGTTTTGTTTCAAGTATCAGCTTTGTATCATCCTCAAATTAAGATGATCAGATATTTACCTCTTCCAAAGCAACACGGTTTCCAAGCCTTTGGTTGGTAGTCAATGCTTGTTTGAGAAACATTCTTGACCAGGATCCTAGATTATCTAAACACTCTTCATTTGGTAAGATTTTGACTTGTGATGCCTTGTACAATTCTGAAACAGCATTAACATCTTTTAGATATCCTTCCAATGTGTTGTTGAAATAGTTTGCGTCACTCAACTGACTCAAGCAATCTACATTACATATAAACCATCATTTTTCTTATCAACAAATATGGTACTTCTCATTGAATCTAAACATGATATAGCTTACTAGGGGAAACATCGTATCCATTCATGCGCAAAATACGAAAAGCCATGGCGAGTGTGGTCGGGTCCAAAAAGATTCCCTCATCGTTCATCAACCAGCATCTGCAAATAATTGTGAATTGGCATGCAGCTATATATTGACAATTAGGCTTGAACAGAAAATCAGAAATTAGGCTCTGAGATGTACCCATATACTCGATCCAAAACGCTTCGTATCTCATCTTCGAAATACCGAGCTATTCCAAACTTTTCGACCATGTCAACTGTGCGAAGATGTGCAAGCACATCCAAAGGATACGCGGTAGGAACTGCATAATGAAATGAAGATTATGAGTTGTGAAAAATCTAGCAAAAATAGGTTGTTTTGTTAATTGATGAATCACCTGAACCACCAAAGTTGGAAAGAAGAGAATGCAAGTAGTGATGAGCTTTAGCATCATATTGATGCATCAGAGCAGCAGCGGTGGTGGAAGGGGAGTTGAATAGTGATCCATTTTTTCTTTGATACTTCATAAATTCTTTTCATTTCTTTGAATTTCCCACTAATCCTTCTCCAATATATGCTAGATAAGCCTTCCTTCCCTCACAATCGCTTCCTTGTAATTCCCTTCAACAATACATGATCGAGTAATGGTTTAATTAATTTTGCTTTAGTAGTTTAAAAGTGCAACCAAACAATTAATTAGTTGGACTAAAACATTCAAAATTTGTATTACTTGAATAATTCTTACCTTAGTTTGGCATCTCGCTTCCAAAGCATGCTATCTATCTTACTTTGATCCAAAGGATTTTTTATACTCAAGCTAGTGGCATGTTCAAGCATACCCGGAAATATAATATCATATCCAATCGGAGACCACAGTTGCTCATCCATCAAGTGGGAAGATTTACTTTCAATATACTCAAGCCCTGCATGGCACTTGCACAATAATTCTATATTAGCAGGGATCGAGAGGAAAATTAAATTTTACTAAAATAAATCTCACAGCAAGCACTATAGTACATTTTATAATTAGCTCATCATTCATTGCTCGCACAAGTATATATGTATGTAAAATATATACTTTTCTTAACATGTTTTTGACCAGCTTTCCATCTCTGAAGAGCAAGTATGCATGCCAATGTGGAAAAGAGACCATCTTTGACGAGAGAGGGATGGAAATGATGAAGTCCCCATGATCCATCAGAATGTTGGTTCTCCAGTATCCAATCAACACAGTCTGGAAAGCATGGGTTCTTGGAGGACAGTGGAGAAGGAACCATGGCTACCCATGCAGTATCATAGGATGAAGGCGAGAGCTGGATCTTCTGGAACTGTTCCTTGATTCTTTCAATCGATCCATTCGATTTCGGGTACTGTGCGCAGTCCATGCATAATTAATGTAAAGATATATACTTATAAGCTAGTTAATTAGTTATATCTACATACCGGCAATTTATTGTTGGAACTCTTGCGGCTCTCATATATCTGATTTGTATGCTCTGCCAAAATCCATTGGTAAGATGAGTTTATATCAACTTAATTTGAAATTTTGAATGACATAACTAAAATCAGGAAGATGAAATGTACATATATATATCTTGGCTTAAAATGAAAATTAACTATAGCATGCAATCATGCATGGACTCCATGGCTTATCAGTTATCACCTAAGATAGAATACAACTATGATAACAAAATTAAAGAAGATGAATTGCATGCTTAGAATTAATTAAGAATATTGAAGGATGACCATTAAAATATTACCTCTGGCAGCAGTAGCTCTGAATCTCTGATGGAGTGGCTGATCTTGAGAGGATACATTGAAGAAATAATATTTGTTTCTTCAAAATCTCACAAGAAATTTAGTGTATAATGAACCCAAATTAAATTAAGCCACGGAGCTACACATATATATATAGATACACCCGATTCAATCATTTTCAGTCAAAAAGAAATTAAGATCCAAGTACGTGTTGTTTTCTACTTGATGAAACTACCGGAAAACTCATAAAAGACGTACGTGGTAAAAGAACAAGTTTGAGACGCTTGTAATTGTTGGACTAGTCAAGCAGTTGGCAGCTGTATGTACTTCCTTTAATTTCATTATTATTCGTTGTTTTCTTATTACTACTATGTATTCTTCATTATTCATATTTATTTCATAATTTGAATATGAAATTTTGGGATAACAAAAGTAGTAAATCAAATTGCTCTTGTTATCGCAATATCACAAGCATGCCGTCACAACCAAAACTCTATCCATCGAGCATCGAGGATGAGGTAATTAAGGAGCAACGACAAATAAGGGTGTGCATGGATACCGAATAGATCTGGAATTGATTGGATCAGGTAGGTTTAAGATAGACTCGAATTAAATTATGGTAGGGTCCGAGACAAAAATTAAGAAATTGGTTTCGGTTTCGACTCCAACACATTAGATATCTAGAATCAGAATCAGAACATGTACTCGAAACCTATATCTTGAAACCTGTTCATGAACATGTTGCAACAGGGTACCCTGAACCTATACCCTGGAACTTGTAAATTACATGGTCCAATTTACATGTTTCAATAGGGTACCCAAAACTTGTAAATGAACAAGTTCAAATAGGCTACACCAGAACTGTACCTGAAATTAAACTTGTAAATGAATAGATTCCAACAAGATACTCGAAACATATACTACGTACACCACATGTTTTGAGTAGGTCCGGTTCTAGGTCCTAACAGGGTAGAGCTCGGGTTCAAAATTTAGGAATCGATCCTATACGGGATATGGTCCCAATATCATGAAAAATACAGGGTACCCAGACCCGACTATTGCAGAAAACCCGAAACTACGACCACAACTGTGACAGCCAACGGGAGTCGCAGGCGCAATCGTGAAGCAACATTGACTCCCTCAATCATAGCGACCGCCGCGGGCTGTCGCCAAATCATTTTGCGATAGGTAATACGGGAGCGTGTGACCGCTAATATATCATGTTGGTACATCTCATGCAACAACTAAACTGTCGCAAAGTCGTCACAATCTCGCTTATGTTAATTTTGTTTTTTTATAATTTAAAAAATTAAAAAGTCATATTTATAATTTATAATTTATCGATATTTAAAGATACAAAACAATAATACAATAGTCAAACATCAAATGTATCAAAATAATCTATACATCAATGTATCAAAAAGAAAATGTAAGTGCCATAAAAAATAAACATATATCACAGCACGAGATTGGGCGACAGCTGCAGCATGACGATGGATTTGAAACTGATGTCATTGCACCAACCGAATGAGGGTGTAGAGCACTGGACACCGGCGAAGCAATATGTCCTAAATACTCCATCACATGTGTCATCTGATGTCGAAAAGCGGAGATGTCTGTGATGATGTGTGCTTGACTACTCTCGACATCCGCTAGTCAATCCTCTAACCGTCTGGATGCAAATGACGTTGATGAATCATCGAAGGAGGAGGCGAAGGCGGACGCTCCCGGACAGTGCAGCTTCAACAATGCTCGTGCATGGGCCGTTGTGTCGATACCGTAAAGACGATCGTGGTCGGCATCGGCCACTGCATCCATGCGTTAGCATTGAGGTGATGCTGCATAGGATCAACTTTGCACTGGCTAACCAACTCTGTATATGTGAACTTCAAAATAAATTTAATTAAATTAATTACCTAGTAAAATTAGAAATAAATATGAAAATAATAGCTTAATCAAACATTTACTTACCAAAAAATTGATCTGTGGCCTTGGAAACCCTAAGAGGGTCAATGGTGTGAGCATCCCCTCCTCGTCGTCCCGCATCTCTTGCAATAAAATAAATATTACTTTTTCCTATAATAATATAAAAATAATAAAAGTGTAATATCCTAGATATTATTATTTATTTTTGTTATTATTTGTGATTGTCGGCCCAGCGGGCTAGTTCGAGGTCGAGCCGAGTCGATTTATGATCCAGTGCGAGCTTGAGAGCTCAGGTAAGTCGAATTATATTTATAATAATATAGTTTGAGTTATTAAATTTTGTTGCATGTGGGTGTGCATGTGATTGATTCTTATATTTAGCATGAGATTAGTTTGGGTTAGTGGATTGCGAATTCAAGTTGATATGAGTGCAGGTTATAGGGTGTGGATAGGAGGAAGTAGCTAGGAGGGGATTATAAAATCCCCCCTAGGGCTAGGCGGCTCCCTTTGGAGCCACACCAGCCGAGAAGAAGAGAGGAGCCGCTCAGCCAAGCCGAGCCGCCCCTTTCCCCTCTCTTGGAGCCGCAGCCTCCAAGGAAGCCGAGCCACCCTCTCCTCACCTCTTTCCCCCTCTCTTGAAGCCAAGCCATCGATTTGGATTGGAGCTGCTGCCCCTCTTCCCCCTTGGAGCCGCAGCCCCTCACCCTTGGTTGAGCCAAGCCTCCGCACCCTTGAGGCCGAATTCTGAAGCCGCCAATTGGGAATTTTCTCCGGTTTCATCTTCCTAATCATGTGAGTGGTTTTACCCCTCCTTTTCTTGAGATTTTTGTCAAGTTCTTGAGCCGATTTGGGCGTTGTGACGTACGTTCTTGTTGATTTCCGTCGAATCTTGAATTTTGATTGCCAAATTCTTGTGTCGATTTATGGGAGGAGGGCCCGAGATTCCCCTTTATGGCTCGGCAACCCTGGGACTAACCTAGGGGTGCTCGGCCAAGGTGGAAATAAGGGTGCCCTCGAGGTGTTTGATGAAATGCCTAAGTAAAGATTCTTTCTTGTTTTGGGATCTATGTCTTGGATTGTTTATCTTATTAAGTTCCTATGATGTTGATGCATGTCTTGTAATTAAATATGTGATTTAGTGTTTTAATCATGCTTTATATAGAAAATGATTTGATCTTGATGTCATGTGTGTTCTTGATTTGGGTTCTTGATCATGAAGCTTGAATCTTATTTTAAAGATGATGTTGATGCTTACTAATCTTGTTTACAAATCACGATTTTATCCTTGTGAGATTTGTCTCAATGTTATAAATTTGTTGTGATAGTAATTAAGGTTTTAATTTCTGTAAATTTTGGATTAATTATCTTGATATGCTGAAAACTCAATTTTGCTGAAAACTGTATGCTGAATTGTGAATTTATGGCTGATTTAAAATCCTTGTTGTGGTGTGTATAGTTTACTGAATATAGTCGTGTAACCTATCATTTTGATCAGAAAATATAGTCCGGATCCATAGGACACACTGTGGAAGTCAGATTCGACTTGGGTGCACCAGTTTTGGGCTCAACAATATACTAAAAACAAAATCCTAATTTTGACAAATGAAAATTTTAATTGCATAATTAAAATTCAAGGGGCGGCGTAATCTGATAAGAGCCAACAAATTAAATTATGTGCATGAAATAAAACCTCATGGGTTTATGATATTACGGATCTAGGAGTTGGGGTCGGACATTGGGTGTTGCGGCGTTTCCCAATAAAGCCATCCCTAAGACATCGTATGAGACACTTGACTTAGGTCTTGTTGGAGGCATATCTTTATGAATGGCGGAGAGACTTGGATAAGAGCCAGATTGCGGGCTTGGCTCGAAAGGTTGGATGGTCAATTCCCAACATGTGTTTAAGGAATAAGTTCGGATGGGTGAATCTCGATTGTTCCTGCGTTTTCTTATGGAACAAGTTCAGACAGACAAATTCTGATTGTCCCAAGTTTTTATATTTTAAGGAATAAGTTCGGATGGGCGAATCCCGATTATTCCTGCGTTATCTTTAAGGAATAAGTTCGGATGAGCGAATCCCGATTATTCCTGCATTTCTCGTGGAACAAGTTCGGACGGGCAAATTTCGATTGTTCTCGAGTTGCTTTATTTAAGGAATAAGTTCTGATGGGCAAATTCCGATTGTTCCTACGTTTCTCGTGGAACAAGTTCGGACGGGAAAATCTTGATTGTTCCCGAGTTTGTTTATTTAAGGAATAAGTTTCGGATGGGTGAATCCCAATTATTCCTATGTTTTGTCTAAGGGTTCTATTATAGGATAAGCTCAAATGGGCCAATCCCGATTATCCTCATAACCTTTGAGTGTGATGTGTGCCTTAGGGCACGGTAGGCTGAGGCCTGTTGTATTTCACTGCTTAGTGAAATGGTTTGCCTTTCGGCATGTGATGGCCAGTTGGCTTGTTAGCTAGTTATACCATTTGATGCATTACCCCTGTATGAGACAGGGTCATTTTATTCTTTCTCTCTGTGGTTGATTTTTATGGTGGGGGTTGGTAGAACCGCTCACTGAGTTCTTTCGAACTCACCAATTGTTTCTTTCTTCTTCTTTTTTACAGAGCCTGACCAGTGAGGTGGGCTGGAGCACTTGGTGCGGCTAGAGGGTAGAGGAGTCGCATTGATCTTATAGCAGTCCTAGTTAAGAGTCGCATTGATCTCATAGTAGTCTTGTTTTGGAACTGTAGTCCCTTGGGGATATTTATGTCTTGTCTTCAGATTTCATTTATTAAGAACAAACTGTTGAACTTTGATTTTTTTATTTCCGCACTTCAAATACTTTGTTAAAAACTTACTTCCTAAATGGAAATCTATTTTGTTTTCTCGTTCATAATGAAAATGTTATTCTTTTCGTTATGTTTATTTATGAGTATACATGTGCATAGGTTAGACTGCGGGATATAGGCACGTATGCCCTGGCCGATCACGTGATCCTGAGTTGGGGCGTGACAAAAAGTAGTTATCAAATTACTTACCAAGCGACACTTGTGGCTCGTGAAGGGAATGGACCCGTCGATGTGACAGGGCAAGGGATCCCTCCACTAGTGTCATCTAGTTTTAGTGCATCGTTCGAGAGACACCTTGACACTCGTCTGATGACCAGACGTCGACTAGCACATCCCATATCTCAATCGCCTTCTAGGTGGGCCCATGTCCCTTCAAGTGAAGCATGAGCGTCCCTCTATCCCCTCCTATCTCGATCAGCCCTTGCCTCCTCCCTCGCCTAGTGGAAGATATTCTTGAAAAGTTTCTTAGAATAAGTTTCCCAAGTGTCCTCCACCTGAGCCTGAATGGAAGGATCTCATCTGTAACGAGCTTACAAAAAATAAGTTATGTAATACAAACATTTTAAATATTAATACAAGTAATTAATAAATTATGTACCTCGAACTTGGACCATAGCAAGTCATGGTACTGCTCTGGCACGTGGGTCCACGAACGCCACGACTCTTAAAAGAACCTCTTAATAATAATAGTCATGCCGCAAGTAACATCATCCTGCTTAAACTTGCAACTCAAATATAACAACACAAGTAGCAATTAATTAATAAACAATTGTAATAAATATAATTTGATACTTATGAGATCATTCAGCAATATCGATTGTCGTAGGTCTGCAAATGCAGATATGGGAGCCCATTTATAGGCCTATGAGGCCTACGACGACCTCGAGCCTTGAGGACCGGTGCAGTCGTTGTCGATGGTATAGCCGAAGGTGGCAGTGATGGTGGCGGAGGTGGTATAATAATAATAATTAATAATAATAATAATTTATCCTCTCTTCTTGATTTCTGATCACACGGCCTCTCGGATTGGGCCTTCCCTCCCCCGGTCCCTGGATACATGAGTTGAATCTCATTATTTTTACTTTATTTTAATTTATATAAATCAATAAAAAGAATAGTTTTGTTGTGGACAAATGTCGTCTTCACGTCTCTTTCTTTTTCTTCTACCAACTCAGTTGGCTGCCTGCTTCTCCAATCCACCAATCAATATCAACACGCAACATTTTAATTTCTGACTTCGATCACGAACATGGATTGCTTTATATATATATATGCCTATTTATCATATTTTTTAATGCAAATATAATCGATGTAGACTAGAACGGAGGACAATGGAGAGGGAGAGGGAGAGTGGCTGGATGCTGGTGTCGCGCAGCAAGTCCTCTCGTCGGGTGTCCTTTGCCGATGCAACCAAGCCATCCTCCAATGCATGGATTGGCCCCCGGCGCTCCTTTGCTGATGTTCTTAAAGATGGATTGAAATCATCTTCCTCATGGACGCTTCCTCCCTCGGCAGCCGTGCATGCAGCATCAGCTGATCAGGTTCCCTCCATCAACAACTTCATTCTATCGCTCCGCTCGAATGGGTGCTGCTTCAACTGTACTCGTCCGGGTCTTCAAGTCCGCAGCTGCCCTTGACGGCAGGTGTGCTTTATATGCAAGCGTGAGGGCCACTCAAGCAGGCGAAGCTTAGTTTATCGCCGATCTAAATATGGATCCTCGGGTATTCTTCGGTCTTCTGCACCCCAGGACAGGTCAGCTGCTTCCTTAAACTCCACCGCTTTTAATATTTCATCTACTGCATTAAAGTCTACTAGTCGTCTGGAATTCGCTATATATTCGAGACCTAATGGTATGAGTTCTTCGCTCCTTGCGCGCCCGAATACACCTTCTTCCTCATCGCCATCTGGTTCACTGCCTGAGAGAAGCAGTATGGCCGACAGATCCCAGTCCATCAGAGCCTTCATTCCCAACTCGTGTGCTACTGAGGAAAAGGTTGCTTTCTTGAAGGAGAGACGTTTGCTTGTGACTGTGCAAGGACAACTCCATCCTCAGGCGGACTTGGCCGGCTTCCTGGCCAGGCAATTTGTGAACTATCGCCGGCATTTACATCTTTGGGAGCAACGTCGCCTGGCCGACGGTCGCTTCCTCATCACCTCGCCGGCGACGGATGACTCATATTACAAGCGGCGGCTGTTGCATACCAAGCGAATCCTCTGGAACCATGTAGTTTTGATCATTGACAACTGGAAGCATGAAGATTCTTACGAGCTGGTGCACCCACCGGAGCTCCAAGTTGGCCTCGAGCTGAGAGGCCTTCCGTTGATGTGTTGGAACACTGACACACTTATAGCTCTCACGAGCTCCTTCGGGCGCTTTGAAGCCATGGCCTCCTCGTCACTCAACAGCTCTGACCTCAACTCATGCAAACTTCAGATTTGTGTTCGAGCTCTTCACCTGATTCCCAGGTTCATAGCGGCTGAGGCTGACACATGCATGCAGGTTTACAGTCGAGGTGATCGAGGATCGCTTGGCAGCAGTGGATCGAAGCCGGCGGACCTTCTGCTTCGCAGCAGGCGGAGCATGATGACGGAGACGACGACATGGGATTCGGCTCAGATGCAAGCTTTGAGCTCGATCCCTCTGAAGGTTCTCTCCCCAACGGCGGTGGTTCTGGGCACATTTCAGTCAGCTCAGACGCTTCTGAGATGGGTTCTTCATCTCCGCCACCCTCCAGCTCTCGAAGCCATGAGACTAGCGACGCTTCAGTGCTCAGGCATGCAGGGATCTCTCGCTTGTGTTCTCCTCCAGCTGTGGGTCTCAGGCATCCCCCTCATTTCCGCGTGGCCCGAGGTCTCGGAAGAGAGGTTTCCACTCTCGGTATGCCGCTGTACCCGCTGTCGAAGGTGCATGAAGAGTCTCCCTCTTGCATGCTTTCCTTGCCGGATCTTCCGTCGCTTCGTAGATTGACTCGTACCCCCTCTGGGATTCAAGATCCTTCGGCCAGCGATTCTGCAGCCAGCGATGCGATCATAAACATGGATTC
The DNA here is from genome assembly GCA_034359265.1 of Canna indica. Lineage (NCBI taxonomy): Eukaryota > Viridiplantae > Streptophyta > Magnoliopsida > Zingiberales > Cannaceae > Canna > Canna indica. The sequence continues at coordinate 24,807,873 of CP136892.1, forward strand.
TGCAGCCACTGCCATCGTGCGACAGACCCGAGAACTTGCCATTTTGGTGCTCGTCGGCCTGCCATCACTCGATCGTGGATCCTTCGAAGCTTTGATCGATGCAGCAGTTACCTCTTTTGGCTTTCTTTTATGGGGCAGATGCTGTTGCGGATTTGATGAATCAGGACGAGCAGGTGTGGGACAGCTGTGGGCAGCTATTTTCAATATGGTTGGTAGCGGATCCTTAGCATTAACGGGCGTCAACTTTGCCTCCAACCCACCCGCTACTCTCCACCAGCTCACGTGGACAGCTGCAGCGCAAGTTGATTTGAATACACCCGAAGTCTTGGTCAAACCACATGATCATGTGGTGGTTCACGATTTGGTATGGGCTGCTTGCTTGGATGACCAAAGGGCTGCTGGGCTAGGATCGGGCCCAATGCTCCAAGGACAAATGTTGTTACATCCAGATGCGATCAAGGATAATTCGCACGCAAGCCGGCAGATGAGGGGTAGAGCGTCCAAGGCCGTAGGCTCAGTTCGGTGCAGCTGCAGGCTCTCAAGGAAGTTCGCTGGTCCGGCTCTGGTCAAAGCGGCAAATCTGAAGGCCGCCCGGTTTGGTAGCACTGTAGAGAGGATGGAAGAGACTCCTCTAGACAACAATCTTGGCTCCGATGTTCTGGGATCAACCACGATAGATATGGGCACTAGTCTTGACCTTGCTCTGATGCAGTAGATTGATGACCTGGGCTTTGAAATGAATGATTTTGATATCAGTGTAGCTAGGGCATTGGCCCTAGTATCTGTCTGACTGATTTGTGTTGCTATTTTATTATGTCACGTTGTCTCTTTTTGCTATGACTCACAACTTTTGCGCCCTTTTTTGGAATGTTCGAGGCCTTTGTCGGCTCTCCAAACGTTACATGGTGAAGCAAGTAATTCGCGACTCAAAATGTAGTGTGGCTTTCCTTTTTGAATCTAAATTGAATGTTTGTTCGAGGAGAATGGTTCGTCAGATCTCTGGTTTTTCGTGTGATGATAATTATCGTACCATCAATGCCTCCGGCCTCTCCGATGGAGTGTTGGCCTTATGGGATACCGCTGTGGACTTGTACCGATTGTCAGATTGGTCAGTGGATAATTAAAGTGGTTCTCAAACATCGAAAATCAGACTTCTCTTTTGTAGCCCTAGGAGTCTATGGTCCTCCATCTCGTACTGGGCGTACTCAGCTCTTGCAGGAAGTTCGTCAGTTCATAACTAATGTCAGCGGCCCCCTGATCATGGGAGGAGACTTAAATATTACTATTCACATGAGGGAACGAGCTAATTGCGTTGGAAACATGATAAATTCTAGAAGATTTTCAAGAACTATTGCATATCTGAGTCTGATAGACTTACTGCTTTCGGGTAGCCCGTTTACGTGGACTAATAATCAACCCCCCCCCCCCCCACTCTTGCCAAATTAGACATAATTCTCATCAATAGCGATATGGCTTTGGCCTTCCCTAAGTTATCTGGTTCAGTTGGTGACAGACGGCTCTCTGATCATAACTCTCTGGTTTTCCGAACGGCTTTGACCCGCAACAGACCTAGAGCTCAGTTCAGAATTGAGAATAATTGGCTACTTTGCTACCATTTTGGAGAAATCATTAAGGCAGGGCTCTGTTCTACCGGGACTGATGTCACTACACTAGTCTCCCCCCTGCGACAGTGGGTTTCAAAATGGAAACCCCTCCGTCAAATCAAAAGGCAGACTCTGGCACCTTGAATGATCTAAATCAGGAAAAGAATTGAGGCTGAAGGTCGACTCAAAGATCTAAATTGGAACAGGAAAAGAATTGAGGCCGAAGGTCGACTCAAAGATCGAAATCAGAAGGCAGACTCTGGCACCTTGAATGATTCAGACCTTCAGGAGCTCAAACAAGTTAAAATTACTTTGGACAAATATTATAACAATGAATGTCTCTACTGGAAGCATCGCACAAAGAAGAGATGGCTCACGGAAGGAGATCGAAACACTAGATACTTCCACCTGTGTGCCTCCAATAGACACCGACGCAACCATATTTCATCCATACTATTATCCGACGAGACTATTTTTGAGTGGGAGGGGGTGGTAGAGGCTTTTAGAAGCTTCTATGTCAATCTTTTGGGATGCGAGGTACCGCCTCTGCTCCGACCAAAGTGAGAGCATCTTTTTCACTCTCCATCCATAGATCTATCTACTCTGGATGCACCCTTCACTATGACAGAAGTATTTGAGGTTATCAAAAGGGCAAAAAATCTAAAGGCACCTGGACCTGATGGACTCACAGCAAAGTTTTATCAAAAATTTTGGCCTGTGATTGGGAATCAGGTTCTCTCTATCCTGCTTGAGCTACAGAGCAACCCGGAGCTTATGTCACGTATTAATAGGACATGCATAGTACTTATTCCCAAAACCCCCGGAGCAAATATCATGGCCAATTTCAGACCTATCAGCTTGGAGAATAGCATCATTAAGATCTTTTCCAAGCTTTTGGCAAATAGGCTAGCGTTGCTGATTCCTAGTTTGATTGATAACAAGCAAGGTGCTTTCATTTGTGGGAGGAATACTCTTGACTGCTTTATGACTGCCTCGGAAACCATTTGGGGATGCCAAAGCTGAGATCCATATGTATGTATGATTAAAGTGGATTTTGAAAATGCCTTTGACTCGGTCAATTAGGACTTCATCATTCAGCTTCTGTCGGCTCGTGGATTTCCTCCTAGATGGATCTATTGGATTAGGCATATTCTTTGTACATCTGAATCAACACTGATTATTAATTGGTCGGAGGGCAGATCTTTCAGACACAGGCGAGGCTTGAGGCAAGGGAACCCCCTCTCATCGCTCCTTTTCAACCTAATCATTGATGCACCATCTAGAGTTATATCCGAGGCCTCCGACAGGGGTCTTGTGTCGGGGGCATTGGAATCCTCTATCCCCAACGGGATAACTCACATATTCTTTGCGGATGACCTTCTCTTATTCAACAAGGCGGATGAAGCCTACCTCCAGTCGCTTGGTCTTCTTCTTAGATGCTTTGAACTTTGCTCTGGCCTTAAGATCAATAGTCTCAAAACTAAAGTGATACATTTAAAAGGGGACGCCACGAAGGCGAATTTAACTGCGGGAATATTCGGTTGCTCAACTGGTTCTTTTCCTATTAATTATCTGGGTCTTCCTTTGAGAGCCAGTGGACCTACCAAGGCAGATTGGACTCAGCTTATTTCGAAAGTGGACTCGACATTGGCCTCCTGGCAAGGCCCCCTGCTATCCAGAGCTGGACGGCTGACTCTGGTGAATAGTGTTCTCACAAACCAGACATCCTATTTCCTATCTATTTTTATGGCACCACTATGGGTTTGCAAGCAAATTGACAGACGAAGAAGGACCTTCTTCTGGACAGGAAAAGGGGATCTATCTGCGCAGCGTAAGTGTTTGGTTAGCTAGGAATCGCTGACTTGCAACCGGCAAGCTGGAGGGCTAGGAATACTGGATTTGCACTCTCATAACAAGGCTCGGTTAGGCATGTGGATATGGAAAGTCTTCCAACATGGGGGAATGCCTTGGCAGGATATCCTCTCATCCTTGTATCCCAGGCTCCTAGAACTCTCTGATGGGGACACTCGGTCCTTATCCCCAACCTGGAGGAAAATTTGCAGTCTTTTAGAAATCTTACGTCCAATGTCGACTCTCACTATAGGTGATGGAACGAATACAAGATTATGGCATGCTCCCTGCTTCAGTGGCTCCAGGCTGCGGGAGAGATTTTCATCTCTCTTCTCGGCTGCCTCTATTCCGGGTATACTCGTGGCTGACGCACGAGCTAGAGACGCTTCTGGCCGTATTACCGGATGGAACTTGGACTTCAGATACCTCGTTCCACCGCTCTTCTTCATAGACTCCTTATGGATCTTACCCCTCTCCTACATGCTTCGGGAGCTACAACAATATCGTGGAGGGGGAGCCAAACGCAGACATACTCCACCAAATTAATATATCATCTACTCAACTATCGAGGCGTTCCCAAAGATGACCTTCCTATGGCAGAAGGAGTGCTCGTCGATATTTTCTATGCACACCTGGTTAGTGGAACAACGTCGATTACCCACTAGAGACAGACTCATCGCTAGAGGCTTCTCAATCTCTCTGAACTGTGTCTTGTGCAATATTTCCGCGGAGACGCATGAACACCTATTTTCTGCTTGCGCATACACTACAGAGGGATGGAAGCTCTTCCTAAGGCTTTCCTCCACAAGTTTTTTTTTCTTGGACTACAAACCTTGGGTGGCCTCCGCATTTGGGAGATCTCCACTTGGTAGAAAGCGATTTCGTCTGATCATGATTTGGAGGTACAAGATTTGGCACGAAAGAAATATCAAAATTTTTGACAACCAATGTTGAGACTTTGCAGAACTGGCGGCAGAAGCTTTCACGACTCTGTAGCTTCTCATTTAATATATGGATGATCCTGGCTTCCATCTCATTTAATATATGGATGACTTTGGCCTTTTTTTATGTTGTATTTTTTCTTATGTCCCATCTTTATCTTTCTATAAATACTTGTATTTCATTCACCTCTCTTGAATAGAATACAAGTATCTATCGTTCAAAAAATATATATAATCGATGTAGCGAAAGTTAAATTAATTACGCAAGACAGACAAAGACACAGAAAATTTTTAGAAGAAAGTGATCGACTTCATGTGCACCAGATAGTAGCATTAATTCTAACTATTAATATTGATTAATTGGAGTGGAGTCACAGAAGAAGAAAATAATATTTCACGCATCCACACGTGTTCAATTAAGTGCGAAACGGAAATAATCTATTTGTTGATTGATTTACCGTCAAATTAAAGTCAAATTGAAAAATATTTCAATTATATATCCATAAAGTTATCCAGGAAAATATGTCAAATTAAACGCATCCACACGTGTTCAATTATCCAGGAATTTGACGTAACAATAAAGTTATCCATTTGTAACATATGAAGATTATGAATTCGTGTCGTTTGTGTGTGTATATAACAATAGAGAGGCCATGACTTGGACTTGTATATAACCATGTGATATGCATCGACTGGCTGCTTGGTTCCCTTTTTCTTACTTTTTTCCAACAGCTACCAATTGATATATGAATAATTGAAAATATTTCATTATTCTTTGATCACGAGCTTCGATCGATATGAGAAAATATTTCTCTATACATGATGCAACTTTTATGGTGCACTCACGCAATGTCACTTTCTTGTTTGGTTGCTGCATGCAATCGGCGAGAAATAGAATAAACAAGAATGAAATAGTTATTCTCATATTTAGTTGACATTATAAATAGATCACGTGTAATTATATTTTTTTATTTGGTTAGCATAAAAAATAAATAAGAAATAGAGATAAAATAATAAAAGTATTTTTTTAGTAATATTAAGTGATATACTAATTTATAATTTATTATAATAATATTATGATATTCCACTTGCCTTTCTAATGATATTATATTTTATTTTAAAAGTAGAGGCAAAATGATAAAAATGATAAATGATATTATAATTTATTATAATCCATTATACCATAATAATGATATGAATTTTATAGTTTTTAAAGATAAAATATTAATTTAAAAATATAATAAAAATATTTTTTTAATTAGTTAAATAATTTATTTGTGTAATTTAAAAATATAATATAATACACATTATGTAATTAAGCTTAATTAATCACAATGGGCAAAATAAAAATTATTAGTAAGAATGGGTAAGGAATAGCTATTCATTGCCTGGAATAGCTATTCATTTCATTTCAAATCCCACCTCCCATTGTGATTTTTAAAAATTTTAGGATGTTTTTTCATCATCAAATTATCACTTTTAACCGAGGTTCATTGAAACTCTTTATACACACTTAATTTTATTGATTCAAATCGTGAACCTCATTTCATTCACTAATTTAAAATTTTTGAGATTTTAAAATGCATTTTCATGATCATCACTTCCAAGAGTTCTAGAGAAAGAGTATATTAGGAATTTTTTGAATTCAATTCTAATTCTAGGAATTTCGGAGACCACACTCAGTTTCGAAAATTTTTGAGAATTCATATTCAGGTTTAGAGAAATTCCTGTAAAATTAATATACAATTTTACCTAAGCAAGTGACTAATTAATCATAATGTTGTGTTCTTCCTCTTCAACTCTAGCTAACTATAAACTTTGAGCTAGCTACACGTTTGATTGATATAATTTCCTTTCTAATCAAATTGGTGCAAAACTAGGTAACTATGTTCATATTCATTCCATGGTTGTTTTTTGAATTTTTACTAAAACTATGTCTAAGATTAATAGCAAAATAAAATAATTTCTTTGGTCTAAATCTGCTGATAAGAAGTCCTTACATCATGTCCTGTGGGATGTGGTTACTTTTCCCAAACCTTACGGTGGTTTAGGTGTTCAAGACTTGAGCACTAAAATTATCTCCCCTATTCATAATAAAAGAGTTTGGGCTTATCTTTCCAATTCAAAGAATCCTTGGATTCATTTAGTTAAGATCAAGTGCCTAGTTTGTGTGGCAGCTTTAACCTTGCTCTTAGAACTTGTTCTTAATTGGTTTGGGAGATTGTTCATTACAGCGTTTAATAATTTGTTTTCTGGTTTTAGAAAAGTGATTGGTAATGGAACTCTACCTCTCTTTAGATGGATATTTAGTGTACCGATATCCCTCTTATGTTTTATGATTCCAAAGGATGATTCTAGTGAGGCAGATGCTCCCTCAAGAGTCCTATGATGATTGTTGGGTGTGGGACTTTGAAGCAAAGGATAAGGCTACTACCTTGTCATGCCCCGATTTGCAGGGTTGCATGATCGGCCAGAGTACGCGATCGTACTACGAAGCCTACCAAATGCATACACAAATCACACACACAAATATAATCAACATGACTGAACAAAAATGCTAATGATCCACAATGCATGAGTAAAGAATGTTCAAAGTTGAACAACAAACTTCGAAGGTTCATAATATAGAACTACAACTCCATATGCTAGAAATAAATGACACACTACACGACTACGACTCAACTCAGCTTGTTACGAGATCTACGTTACGAGCTTACTCCTTCTAGTCACGTCATGCTGACATAGTCATACCTCACTGGTCAGTCTCTACAAAATAACATAAATAAAACCAGTGAGTCCATAAGGAACCCAGTGAATGGCTCTATTGAGCCTCCACTTAAGTCCAAATACACTTAAGTCCATATATATAGGAGACATAATTATTTTCAAAGAAATAATGAGTTGAAATATTATATTAGTAAGAACACTTGTTACAAAATATCATGTTCAGGATACACTACAATCATTCGACCCATGTCGGCCTAATTTAATCAGTACATTTATTCGACCCAAACCGGCATGAGCTCAGCAAGCAAACAAGTCGGTCACTAAAGTCTCAACTTAGTGATCGTGTTACCCGGACTCTCTGAACTTGGATGACCTACTAGTTTCGATCGGCGCCCACTCTGGTTGAGAATAGCTCATCCAATCTAAATCCATTTGAGTCTAACGTCAACATAGCTCACTGATGCAATCTCAAAACTTAAATAATTATTACTTTTGTATTAGTTTTTTAATGTATATAATTATTTTTTATATTTATGAAATATTTTTTTTTCTTTATTTTTGAAAAAACTTAATAATTTCAATTTTTATCTATATATATAAACAAGGAACGTATCACTCCCTCCTAAACTCCATCCCCTCAAATTTTTATTTTTAAAATATAAAGTTAAATTTCAAACGTCTTGGTTTTTAAAACTATATATATATATATATTTCAAACGTCTTAGTTTTTAAAATCACATATATATATATATATATATATATAAAAGTAACATTCACGATTGTCGCGTGGCATCTTCGTAGTAAAATTTTGCTGATATGGCAATTTGAGAATTTTTTAAAATTATTTTTTAAAAAATAACTTTCTCTCTCCCACTTTTCCTCTCTCTTAATTATCCATTTTAAATGAATAATCTCTCTTCTTTTCTTCCCCCCTCTCTCTCTCCTTTTTAATGAGTGTTCTCTCTAATGATTTAATACATATTCTCTCTCTTCCTCCCTCTCTCACGTTACATCTTCTTCTCTCTCTTAATTCTATCTTTTTAATGATTTTTGTCTTTTCTTTATATATATATATATATCGATTTAATACATACTCTCTCTCCTTCGATCTCTCTCTCATCGGTACATCTTCTCCACTTTCTCTCTTAATTCTATCTTTTAATAATATTTTTCTCTTCTATTTAAACTAAAGATACTTCTACACCTGAAAGTATTCCGCCTTCCTACCGGGAGCACTCTCCCACCTCAACTTAATGGATAACTCAACTAATCCTAGTAAACTAAGTTTACAATATTAAATTTAAGCCATAACACTAAGGTAATCACCAACTCAATCAAACCTACATTACAAGAAAATGGACTTTCACCGACGGATTGATTTTGTTGGTATTACCGACAAAACTACCGACGAATGTAATATCCGTCGGTAATTTATCTAATCAGCTTATAATATCCTTATTTTTTCATCTTCCCTCTACTTTTTTCAGCCGACCAACCTTTTTTTAATGCCCTGCTCGTCTCATTTGTTTTAGCCGACAAAATGCGCACTTTGCCCAACCCCAAATTTCTCAACAAAACCCTCTTTTCTTCTTAGTCGAAGAGAATCCGCGCTGCGCCTGTGCCCTGCTCGTCGATAGGTCGCCATTTCTCGTCTCATCTCACAAGGTGCACACCGCGGACATCCTGGTTCAGCGCCGCCTCCAGGTATTTGGTTCTCTTGGTGGATTGTTGCTCCCCCATGGACATCCAACAAAGATGAACACTCACCAGCCCAAGAACACTGCGTCGCGGTGTGCTGTATTCCACGATCGTCGAATCTAGCCGAAGGCAACAGTTCCTCGCTGCTGCCGCTATCCCAATGGACTACACCCGCGACCATGAGGTGAACCACCTTCATCGCCCTTTTCTTCTTCCTCTTCGGCTCCACCACCCACCCTAACAGTGTGCACGCTTTTTTTATGCTCTCATTGCCTCTTTATCCGAACCAAATGCTCTAATATCCTTTTTCTCTCATCCACGGTTGCTGATACGAAAAATCCCTTTGATAAGTATGTCAAGCGGTAAGTTCATCGAATTCGAGGGTGAATCATTTTCTTCATTAGGATCTCATCACTTCGGTCAACCAAACAATGCCAAAAATTGGCAGGGGCTACTTCAATCGATCAACCGAACGAGGCTAAAAACCGGAAGTGTCTACTTCGGTCGATCGGACAACAGAGGATCAAAATCGTGATATAGTCGGTCGACCCTCCGGTAAGAAGGCGGAGACTTCCGGATGTGGAAGTGCCTTAGATTGAGAGTGAGACTCTTCGGGTCAAAGTCCTCATTGTAAGGGAAACAAGATTAATATAGTAAAACTTAGTTCGAAAATCCTAAGCGGGGTGTTTAGGTAGTGCATTAGGTATTGGGGCCGAACCACTATAAACCATTGTGTTATCGTTGTCTCTCTTGTGTTTGCTTAATTGTCTTATTTATTGCTTCCGCTTGCTCTTCGAATTTGTGAATTGCCTAACTAATCAAGTAGACGATTAAAACCGGAATGAGGCGATAAGATTAGTTAACATACTATTCACCCCCCCTCTAGTGTGACCATTTCCCCAACACAGAGAAGTACATCCTCAACACGTGCTTCTGAGATTGCATCGCAGAAATAATCATCGCCGTAGAACCTTTGTACAAGGTTCTATGATAGGTAGATATGGAAAAGACGCCTCAAATGAGCCATCTCTACCACTACATCCACCAAGCACAAAAAGAAATCAAGAGGGTTATGATTTCTCTTGCCAAGTATGAGCACTTCATCGAAATTATCTCCCGGAGATAGGGGTGATCAAATGGGTCGTGACATATACATCGCAGGTATTTTTTATTTAATATTTGGAAATTATTTAAAATTCATTATGCTTAATTACTTATTCATTATGCTTAATTTTTTATAGGGTATTATTTAAATCTCACATACCAATACAAATATGATCTTGGAACGGTCGATAGTTTGTTATATCCCCGCAAGATCATACAACGAATGTCAGGATCCAACCGAGAAGCGGCAAAAGCTCTCAATAAATCAAAATGGTTCCGAGATGCAATTGGCAATTTCGGAGATTCATTTGCAATCTCCATCAGAGATACTATGGATCCAGGTAGATAGAATTTTTTTGCCAATTTATTTATCAAAGATAAAATCCCGTTACTAATATTAACTTTAAATTTGTTGCAGTCGAATGGTAGTTGCAATTTGAAACTAAAACTCCAGTTCTTTGAAAGATTGCAACACGCATCCTCTCGCAAACCACATCATCAAGTGGATGCGAGAGGAATTGGTCGACCTTCGCCTTGATTCATACGAAGCCACGTAACCGCCTTTCATACGCCTGATTAGATAAGCTCGTATATGTTCATTACAATATATGACTTCGAATGCGGGCGTTACAGAACGAAGATACAGATATTCCACATGTAGATCCGTTCGATGTCGAGTTCGTCTAAGGCGATGCGGCCCCAATAATTGATTTGTAGAGTGTAATGGAGACTGACCCACCTCTTCTTGATGAACCAGGTGAACCATCTCGGCCTTCACCAATTATATCTGATGTTGTTGAGTCTAAAAGCCAACCAGAATACACAGACAGTCAAGTTCTTGAGAGGGACATGACCTTTGCTCCCTTGGACTCTCAACGAGTTCGACAAGTAAGATGATGATCCACGTCCGACTCTCCATCTTCACAATCAAAGGGAAAGAAGAAGGTATCACCTTCACCTTCAAAGGCAAAAGGCAAAGGCAAAGACAAAGGCAAAGGGAAATGACCAATTGATCATTTGGACGCGATTGCAGAAGCGGAAGAGGACGAAGAAGACGAGCCCTCGATTCATAGCAGTAGCAGCACAGAAGACAGAGGAGATGATGATGATGATGATGGAGCTGGGGGAGAAGACACCATCGTGCCATCAACACCGACACCTACCGGTATGTGGACGAATGAGCAATACTTTGACCATTGCACCCAAGATCAGGATCATAGTTCTAGAACCGAAGGAACAACTCGGGTGTATGAGAAGAGAGGCCAGCGTCGAGGAGGTGGACCGACAGTTTTGCAAGATTACCACCACGATATGATGAGTAGCTTGCAAGAAGTTTCTGAATCAACCTACTATGTATCAAGTACCTACTCAATTGATGATACATGGACTAGTTCTTGGACTGCCAACAAAGAAACACTGATGGGTATGTGGTATAATGGATACCAAGGCATGATGGCATGAGATCATTTCCAGATATGGGCATTGGAGACTTACGGTGTTGACCTTAGTCATGTATGTCCCCAAGATATGTACGAGTACGACAGACGTCATTCATCTGTATTTTAAATATTGTATTTGACATTTGAATCTTAAATTTAAGTATTTCTTGATCAATTATGTGTTATTGGAGTTATTTTTAATAGCAAAATCAAAAATAAAATAAATATGTCCGGTATGCATTTTTCGTACCGGCCCGTACCGTGTGTCGGTATGGTACGGTACCGGTACCGGTCAAAGACCGAGATCGGTACCGATATCGGTATTAATCATTTTGTGTTTACTAATGTTTTTGCCTAAATACGATTTTAATCATTTCTTTGATTACTTTGGCAAATTACAAGTTGAGTAGCAAGCGAAAGCAAAGTAAATACAATAATGAAATAAACACAAGTAGAATCAATGCAAACACAATGATTTATAGTGGTTCGGCCTCAATGCCTACTATACTACCTAAGCACCCTGCTTAGGATTTCCAAACTAGCTTTATTAGATTATCTTGTTTCCTCTACAACGAGGACGTTTTCACCGGAGAGTCTCTGCTCTCACACCGAAGGCACTTCCACACCCGGAAGTCTCCGCCTTCCTACCGAGAGCACTCTCCCACCTCAATCCTAAGGACAACAAGAACTAATCCTAGCAAACTATGTTTACATCGGTGGATTTAAACCTTAAACACCAAGGTTACCACCTAATTTCAAGACCTAACAACCTAGGTCTTCACAAGCTTAAATACAATGAAATAAATCACAAAAATACACAAATAATGGAGCAAATAAATAATACAACAAATACTTAGCTCCAAACACGAGTCCTAGTTCCTCTTAATGCCTCAACGATGAATCGTTCACAGCTTGAAGGCAAGATCAAGGATGTATCATGGAAACTAGGGTTATCAAAGGGATGACGCAAGAAATGCTTTGAGAATGATCAAGAATGGCTCAATGGAAGCTTTGATCAATTGTTAAGTGAGGTTAATGAAGGTTGGTGAGGGGTATTTATAACCCCTCCAAGGAATGGCTCTTCAACGGGCATTTTTTCGCCCGTTGAACGCCGTTCGGTCGCTTGCCGGTCGATCGTCGGTCGACCAATCGACCGCCCAGCGAACGCTGGTATTCTGTCCTTTTGCCGCTCGGTTCGGTCGACCGAATGGTCGACCGACTTAATCGCGCTTCAGCTCCTCTGCTATCCGGTCGACCGCTCGATCGATCGAAGCAGACACTGCCAATTTTTGGTACACTTCGATCGACCGACCGATCGACCGAATTGGCTACTGCCAATTTTTGGCAGCATTTGGTCGACCGACCGATCATTGAAACTGGGTAGACTACTAGTTTGCTTGGTTTTTCTTTTCTTGTTTGCTCGTTTCTGGTTCCGTCTTCGCTAAGAATAACTTTAAAACATAAATGTTATATAAGGATTACCCCCCATTTAGATTCAATAAAAATATCTAAAAAATCAAAATCCTTAAGAATCAAAATCTAGTTTTTGGGGTCTAGTACAAATTTTCGAAAAACGGAAATTCTCTAATCTTTCGGGACAAATATGGGTAGGCTAAAGGCTTCTAAAAAATCCTTTAAAATATCTTGTTATCTAGTTTTAACCCAAGGAACAATTACCGTCATTTTTTATGTCAAGTAAATATCTAGGTCATATAGCCTTCCAAAGAGCTCCCTAGGCATAGTGAATTTCAGGATGATTTTTGGGTTTTCATGTTTTGGGATTCGGGGATGGTTTTTGGGTTCTTATATATCATCATGAGGATTTACAACATAAATTAGACACCCTAAACCTAAACTCTATCTTCCCGACGAATCCGAGCGCGTCGACCAACGTCCTTCTAATTTTTTGATTTCTCCGATATTTCCGATCGAGGACGCCGTGCACTAACCGTTATGGAACCTGAAAGAAACTCTTCATGAAATCATTAGTTCCATATTTATTATCATCAAAACCGAGATTAAGACCAAGGTTGAAAACCTTAAGCCAACACACTTGTCTCATATAATATATGCTGATGATGTTATGTTTGTCTTTACTAATGTTAAACATAGGGTTTGTTCTGTTTTAGGAATGAAGGGTGGGACCTTTCCTTTTAAGGACCTTGGTGTTGGCTTTAGGTTTTCAACCTTAGCCTTAATCTCAGTTTTGATGGTTTTGATGATAACAAACATGGGACTAATGATTTCATTGAGAATATATTTGAGGTTCCATATCAATTAGCGTTCGATGTCCTCGATCGGAAAAATTAAAGAAATTGAGAAATCGAAAGGACATTGATCGTCGTGCTCAGGTTCATCGCGAAAAGTTTCTCGAAGATCAACGTGTGCGCCAAAGTCACATTGGACGGGCTCAAAGTTCAAATGAGAGCTCGCCAAGATGATGCGCGTTGAAAGCCGAAACCCGGAAATGAAGCGCGAAAAAAAATCGGCTGAAAAATAAACTCAGCCTAAGTTCGGTCGACCTGTCTATCACGGGCCAATTGTTTTGTGTGGAAGAACCCGTGCGGCACCCTTGCATCTCGTGCAAGGGATAAGCCGTAATCCAGAATTCGTCCTGAATGGAGTTTCCTGACTTAACATCGCGGGGCATATGTTGGATCATGTGCCAACCTCGCATTCCATGTCCGCGCCCCCAAAAGACCATGTTGGCCGAATGGTTTTTGAAGGCATAAAGTAAAAACAACATTATAGGACTATGGACGCAAGAAAATATAAAACCGGGTGTAGGACGAGCTCCGCAATTGTCTTGGGCAAAGAATGACATGTCGCATGCCCATATGGGCCACTCGTTCGTCTCTGCCCAAGGCAACCGCTTTGTTTGCCAACGCTCCCCTACATTATAAATGAGACCCCTAACCCCCAAGTGCCACCCCCAAGGTTCCCAAAAGCACGAGGAGCATAACAAAATCGTGGCCATGCAACATGGTGATTTTCCATGGCCACGACCATGACAAATGCAGGAAAATTGATTCGCTTAGTCGTGACGCACGCACCAAGTGTCGAATGCCCCCGAACTGCATCTAACTTGCACCGTGGGCCCCCTGGGGATCGCACAAGAGGTTTTACAAGTACGAACTAGAAATAAAGGCAAAATTTCATGGACGCGAAAATATATTTACAAATATGTAGGGAACATTCCATCATGATCTATCATCGCTCGGGCGCATCGAAAAGTCCCTAACATCCTCCCCCACTTCAAGCTTCGACGTCCTCGTCGAACTTGCCTCGGCCGCACCGCCTTTCTGGCATAGGCTGCAATTGCTGAAGTGAATTCTTCACAAGTAGTCGAAGGGAACACCGCCTGAGTAGCGACATGCCGTAGTGGGGCTGCAACATGTCAAGTTTCGCTGTGAAGTCCGCCGCCAGGAAATGACTACTTGGAACTTCATTGAGTTTCATCATCTCCTGTTGTTGCGAAAAAGGGCTTTGAGATTCCCAAACTCGTTGTTGGACAATGAAAGTCCCAGACTTATGGAGCAACCGAGTGACATTGAACAACATTCGCTTGAAGGGACACCAGCGTCGTTGAGCAACGCTCGCTTGAATGGACACCGAGAAATAGCTACTGGGTTCACCAAGTCTCGATGTTGCTGGGCTATGAGGGTCCCAGACTTTGTGGGGCACACGAGCGCCATTGAGTAACGCTCGCGTGAAGGAACCCGAGAAATGGTTACTTAATTTACCAAGTCCCATTTTTGCTGGGCAATGGAAAGTCCCAGACTTAAGAAATATACGAGCAACGCTCATCTCAGATAACATCTGGGTGTCGTTGTGCAACACCCAAGTGATGAGTAGTTCCATGGCTACACCACACTAGAGCATTGCCTCCATCGCCGCTTTGAGCCAATCTCTGCTTGCTCACTCCCCCCCCCCCCCGCAGGAATCATGGCACCCTCCTCCGAGCCCATCTTAACGAGCTTCAAGTCTTACGGATCACTGCTTGCTCACTCGCCCCCCACAGAGGTCATGGCACCCTCCTCCGAGCCCATCTCAACGATCTTTAAGTCTTACGCTGCTCCTCAAATCACGACAGGGATTTTCTCCAACCGGGTCACAACGTCCGCAAACTCTCCGCACTAAGAGCATTGCTGCCACACCACAACTGTTCTTCACTCGTGCTTGGTTCGGACGTGTCAATCTTGCGTCTTAAGAGCCATCTGCTCTGCGCACAAATCTTGCGTCTTAGAGGCAATCTTGCCATGCACACCAACCTTGCGACTTAGGGGACATCAGCCATGCACACAAATCTTGCGTCTTAGAGGCAATCTTGCCATGCGCACCAACCTTGTGACTTAGGGGACATCAGCCTTGCGCACCAACTTAGCGTCTCACGAGTAGTCTGCTCTGCGCTGTGTCTTAGGAGACAATGCCCTGCACACCATACTCGACGACTCCCGAGCCATCGGCTCTGCACTGCGTCTTAGGGGACAACGCCCTGCGCACCATCCTCAGCGACTCACGAGCCATCGGCTCTGCGCTGCGACTTAGGGGACAACGCCCTGCGCACCAAACTTGGCGACACACGAGCCATTGGCTCTGCGCTGTGACTTAGGGGACAATGCCCTGCGCACATCTTTGGCGACTCACGAGCCATTGGCTCCGCGCTGCGTCTTAGGGGACAACGCCCTGCGCACCATACTTGGCGATTCACGAGCCATCGGCTCTGCGCTGCGTCTTAGGGGACAACGCCCTGCGCACCATCCTCGGTGACTCACGAGCCATCGGCTCTACGCTATGACTTAGGGGACAACGCCCTGCGCACTATCCTCGCGACTTATAAGAGAGTCTACTTTGCGGACAACGTGCGTCTTACTAGAGATCTACTATGCGCACAAGACTTAAGAGTCATCTGCTCTGCGTGTAAACGACTTTGCGTCTTAGGGGCCCATTCGCCCTGCGCAAAAGTCACAATCTCCAGATCCATCAATGCATTCTTGCCTCCACGAATACAATAGTCGGAAGGTTCGTCGACTGCGTTCACTGCATCAGCAACTCGAGTGCCACAGACGAAATGCACGTTGGCTATGTCCGCATCGAGGGCTTTCTCAGTTGGAGGCTTGCAATTCTCGCTCTGAAACCAACTGTCTCGGGCCAATTGTTTTGTGCGGAAGAACCCGTGCGGCACCCTTGCATCCCATGCAAGGAATAAGCCTTAATCCAGAATCCGTCCTGAATGGAGCTTCCTGACTTAACATCGTGGGGCATATGTTGGACCATGTGCCAACCTCGCATTCCATGTCCGCGCCCCCAAAAGACCATGTTGGCCGAATGGTTTTTGAAGGCATAAAGTAAAAACAACATTACAAGACTATGGACGCAAGAAAACATAAAACCGGGTGTAGGACGAGCTCCGCAATTGTCTTGGGCGAAGAACGACATGTCGCATGCCCATATGGGCCACTCATTCATCTCCGCCCAAGGCAACCGCTTTGTTTGCCAACGCTCTCCTACATTATACATGAGACCCCTAACCCCCAAGTGACACCCCCAAGGTTCCCAAAAATACGAGGATCATGACAAAATTATGGCCATGCAACATAGTGATTTTCCATGGCCACGACCATGACAAATGCAGGAAAACTGCTCCGCTTAGCCGTGACGCACACACCAAGTGTCGAATGGTCCCGAACTGCATCCAACTCGCACCGTGGGCCCCCTGGGGATCGCACAAGAGGTTTTACAAGTACGAACTAGAAATAAAGGCAAAATTACATGGACGTGAAAATATATTTACAAATATGTAGGGAACATTCCGTCATGATCTGTCATCGCAGGGGTGCATCGAAAAGTCCCTAACAAGTCGGTCGATCGAATAGGGAAAGAAATGGGCAGTAGCCCTAGCGGTCGATCGGACCGAGGCTAGCTGCAGACGTGGCTTGCGTCGATCGACCAATGCCCAAAATGGGCAGTAGCTTGGCGGTTGACCAATCGATCGACCGACCTGAGGATAGCCAAAGACGCAAAATGCGTCGGTCGACCGATGGGTCGACCCTCGCGGATCGAGAAATTTGCGTCAAGTGGTCGACCGACCACAGGGAGAATTGCAGCGGTCGAATGACTAGTCGACCGACCATTCGACCGACGGTCTGCAACAGATAGTTTTCTATCCGTTGAGCAGCTGTTTCTTCAGCATGGTATAAATATACCCTCATATGATTCTTTTAACACTCTTCCTTGATTCTAACAGAGTTCATTGAGTACTCAAAAGGAAGATTTAGAGTATTCCAAAAGATTTAAAGCTTGCGCTTTATTCTCCGTCGAGTTCATTCTTCAAGCGCCAGCTGCTGCTTCAACTCGAGTTTTGATCAAGCTAATTCCTTGAAGAGTTGAAGGTGCCAAAGTCTTGCAAAAGAGCTCTTTCCATTAGTTTTATTATTTAGCTCTTTTGATTGTATTTATCTGTTATTTTAACTATTTTTTAATTTGAGGTTGTAAGATCGGGTGTTAGGTCTTGAATTGGGTGAAATGGTATCCTTGGTGTAGAAGGAGTAAAGTCACTTGTGTAAACTTAGTGTTTACTAGGATTGGTTTAGTTATCCCTTAGGGTTGAGGTGGAAGAGGACTCTCGATAAAAAGACGATGACTTCCGGGTGTGGAAGTGCCTTAGGTCGAGAGTGCGTCTCTTCGGTGAAAAATCCTCGTGTGTAAGGGAAACGTAAATTAATCTAGTAAAACTAGTTTGGAAATTCTAAGCGGGGTGCTTAGGTAGTGGAGTAGGCATTGGGGCCGAACCACTATAAATATCTTGTCTTTCCATTGTTATTATT
The DNA here is from genome assembly GCA_034359265.1 of Canna indica. Lineage (NCBI taxonomy): Eukaryota > Viridiplantae > Streptophyta > Magnoliopsida > Zingiberales > Cannaceae > Canna > Canna indica. The sequence goes on from CP136892.1 coordinate 24,826,064, forward strand.
GCTTGTTTTTATTGCGTTATCATTTATTGCTTCCACATATAATCATCGAATTGCAAATTGCCTAAACGATTTAAGTAATCGATTGAAATTAGAATTTAGGCTAATTGTATAAGTAAACACACTATTCACCCTCCTCTAGTATCGCCATTTCACCAACAATTGGTATCAGAGTGGGTCGTAGACTGTGATTTCACCATCCCTTCTACAATTCGTCTCGATCTTGAAATGACTCTAGAGTCGGTAGCGTCTACACCTCTTAGGTTCGGAGCCTCGAACTTTGGTCTATGGAAATCTAGGATGTACACCTTTCTAAAGACTCAAGGTTTATGTGTATTTAACATGGTAAAAATGAAATATATTGATCCTAAGAAAAACATGGATGCATGGACACAAGAACAAATTAATATATTTGAATTAAATGCTAAGGCAACAAATTGCATATATTGTTCTTGTGAAAATAATATCTTTGAAAAGATCATGCATTGTACCTCGGCATATGATATTTGGGCTACTTTGAATATGCTATATGATTATGCTAAAACCGAGGAGTTAGAAACTTTTAATGAGGATAGTGATGACAATTGTCATTCTTCCAATGCTAACATGGTTTTTGAAGCCGAAAGAGAAAGGTGATCTGCCATGTGTGCCATGAGAAATGGCATGTAAGGAAGAATTTCCCTACCATGAAGAACAAGGCAAAGAGGAGGTCAAATGCTTCCACATCATCCTACTCAAGTGAAGCATTCTCCCTTCATGACTATGAAGCCATCTCAAAAGAATGTCTCATGAATGATGACAATGAGATACACTCCACCTCTTCTAGTCATGTTAATAACAATAATAGTAGTAACTCATCTAACTCTCATGATTTTGATGAATTGATGGATGAGTATAAAATCATGTATGCCTTGCTCTTGAAAAAGGATAAGGAAAATAAAAGGATCAAAAATGAGAATTCTAGACTTAGTTTACATGTGCATGGTCTAGAATTAGAAAATGAGAAATAAATCTAGCTCATTTGATCCTTGTCATGATATGTTGAAACTTGAGCTTAAGGACTTAAAGCTTGAAAATAAAAAATTGAAGAATGATTTCAAAATTGAGAATGAGTCTTTGAAAAATGAAAACTCAAAAATCAAAAAGGAAAATTATATGTTGAAATCTCAAATGCATGCTTTACATAACTCAATGAATGATTTGAAAAATGAGATTCTAAACCTAAATAAGAAGGTGAATGAAATGAAAAATATTTTCTCATTTAAGAATTTTAGTAAAAAGAATGTTCATGCTAATGTTAAACCTCATATTCAAAATAAAAATATTTCATCTAAGAATGCTCATATTCATCATGTCTCACATATCAAGCATTCAAATGATAGATCTAATGTTCATAGCATAAATAAATAAAAATTCAATGAACATTGTTTTTGTTGTGGTATTTTTGGCCATGCCATTGTTGATTGTGCATTCAAGAAAAATCCAAGTGTAGTTAAGACAATTTGGATTCCTAGGCCAACTCAGCCCCAATGACCCAAAGCCATTTGGGTACCAAAAGTCTCATCTTCTTTTGTAGGAGGAGCTACCACACAAGGATGAATGAGAAGTGAAGAATTGAAGTTGATCATGAACTTAAATGAAGTATTATTCATTGGTTGCAACTTCAAACCATCATGGTGTCATAGGTAAGGAAACTGGCATCTAGGTATACCTTTTTATCATCTCCTCACTTTGGCTTGTTTTATTTAAGTTGGAGTTATGATACATGCCTAAAATTAATTGACTTTCCCTGCTCTTAACATCTTTTGAAAAATGTTTTTGATTTTTAATTTCTCGGTCTCTTCGGAGACCCCGGTGGCCTGTAATGGGCCTAAGCGACCTTGCGGTTCTAAATCGTAGGCATATTGTGGCTTTCGGTTTTCAACCAATAGGAAGGGTTGGAGATCATATTTTTCATTTATTATTCTTGTGATATCTTAAAATTCGTTTTGATATCACTCCATTTTATTTTGAAACGAATTTGAAACCATTTAACAAAGTGGTATTTGATAATGCTACTTATTGCTTCTCTTTGCTTTTTGGTTGAGTTAGCTTGCTAAGTAGCTATATTTTCTTTAAAAATATTAGTGTAGCTTCTTGCAAGTTATAAGTTTATGTTAGGAAGGCTAACTAGGAAGAAAAAAATTAGTTTGGCTAAATTCTCATGAATAAGATATAATCTTGATAGATTCAAAATCTTAAGTGTTATACCTCAATACTTAAGATTAAAGTATGTCTCTATACTCATGATTAGATTTGCATGTTAACAGACTTGAATTCTCATGAGTAGGTAGAATATTAACACTTAGGCAAATTTCATGTAATGAAACTTGCTCTAGGTTGACACTCACCATTAGAGATATTTTTTTAAGTCCAAACTAGTTAAGCATACCTAGAGATCTTATTCCTCAAATGTTTCACATCTTAAGATCTCTTAGATTCATTTAGATATCTTGAAAACTCATTTAAAATGAATCTTTACTATCTAGCATAGGTTAAGGTTTTAAAATGAAACTTTGCATTGAACATTGCTATGTAGTATGTTGGCTTGCTAGTAGTCATATTATTTCATTATGATACTAATGAAATCTACTTGCATGTTAAGAATTGGAAAGCTATGCTATCTAAAATAAAATGAAAAGGAAATGAAAAGGTTGAGCAAATTTCTAAGAAAAATGTATGAATTAATTTTGCAAAAACCTTAGTATAATAATTGAATTTTCATGATTAATGATGTCTCTATACTCATGATTGATGATTGCATGATAAATGTTTGAATTTTCATGAGTAGAAAAAATCTTGATAACTTAGCTCATTTCATGATATCATGATATTTATGAAATTGAACTAGGTTAAAATTCTTCTTTAGAGACTTTACTTTAAGTTAAAAATGAAATGAACATGTTTAGATACACACATGATATGATTATAGGAGTTCAATCTTGAAAATTCATGTGTAGATAAAAATGTGATAACTAGATCACATTAGTGGACTTAAGCTTAAAATATTTGACCCAAGTCAACAAATTGACTTGGACACTTGATTTTAAGTTCAAACCTCATAAATATGTTTAGAAATAGGTATGACATGTTTCCATGCACTTAAAGTGAAAAATTCATATGGATATGGATAAAATGATAATAGAGTTCAATTCATGAAAATCTCTTTTGAACCATGTTGACCCAAGTCAACAAGTTGACTTAAAGGTCTTATTTTCAATCCATATTTGTGGAACATATTTAGATTTACTCATGTTAGGTATCCATAGGTTTAAATTTGAAAAAACATGAGTAAATATTAAGATTGAAACTTAACAAGTTTCATAAAAACTAGTTTAGTTTTGAATGAAACCATGCTAGGTTGATATCTTGACTTAAGGATATAATTTTTATTTCAAACTTGACATATACTCTTTACATGATCACATTATGGTGTCATGAAAGTTTGAATGAAAATTAAACAAGTTTTAAAGAATAATTGAAAATTACAATAATTGTCATTTGTTCAACAATTGGTATCATCAATTTTAGTTATTTCTAGAAAAATATAGAAAAATCTTTTTAGATGATTCTTGAAACTACACATTCACTGAAAAATCTAGTTTTATGTGTAAAAATTTCAAAAAGTTTCATCAAGAATCTAATTTATAATGGAATTTTGAAATTAAATTTTCAAAATGAAGAAGTATCATCTTTTTAATATCAATTTTTTTTCAATACTTTGATTTTTCGAAAACTTCAAATGAAAGTTCACGAATACCATTTGGATTCCATTTCTAATATCATTCACACAATTTTATGAGTAAAATCATTCATAGGAATGATTTTGAAAAATTGAATGATAATTAGAAATATTCACTTCTTTCATCGAAAATAGTATAGGATGAAAAATGGTATTTGAAAATTCTTTTGAGTTCAAACTTCATTCATGTATTTCAAATAACCATTCAATATTTGTTACCAAAAAAAATTTCATCAAAAAGTTGGTACCAAAATTTTTCATTGAAAATATGGTTTTGTATAAACTTAAAAGTTTAATTTTTTAAAACTAGAAGTATAGGTTGACTTAAGTCAACAAAGTGAATTAAAAATTTCATCTTAAGCCCAAACTTGATTCATAGACTTATATTATCTCATGTTAGATGTCCAAATGCCTAAGTTTGAGAAAACATGAGTAGATAACAAAACTTGAGACTTAGCATTTTCATAGTTTTCATGCTTATTTCAAATGAAAACATGCTAAGTTTATATTTGGATCAAATGACATAAGTTTCACTTCAAACTTGATATACATGATTTAAATGACCATATTTTGGTAGTTTGAAAATTTGAATGAAACCAAAATGTCATGAAAAAGAACCATATTCATGAAAACATTCATACTTGAGATCGTACATGACTTAATTTTGAATTCCTATTGTGTTTGGAACATATCATGTATGAATTAAGTTTCATGTTAATTACTTATTTTTCATCCCTTTGGTTGAGATTTTCATGTTTCATGAAAAATACTCCTTAGAGTCTCAACTAAAAATAAATAAATTGTGTTTCATCGCTTTGATTAGATTGACCTTTATTGCCATTTTTGATTGATGTCAAAAGGGGGAGAGAAGAGTTTAGGTATAAAGGGAGAGAAATGTATAGTTAAAATGGGGAGAAAAGTATAGGTAAAGGGGAGAAAAATATAGGAAATCTATGCATATAGATAGGGGGAGTTTATTCTTATAGATATGCATGTTGATATGAGGAGAAATCCCTTAGTTGATATTCTCTATGCTTTAAATGAATATATTTTCTTATGGATGTTTATCATCATCAAAAAGGGGGAGATTATTGGCTTTAGGTTTTCAACCTTAGCCTTAATCTCGATTTTGATGGTTTTGATGATAACAAACATGAGACTAATGATTTCATTGAGAATATATTTCAGGTTCCATATCAATTAGCGTTCGATGTCCTCGATCGAAAAAATCAGAGAAATCGAGAAATCGAAAGGACATTGATCGTCGCGCTTGGGTTCGTCGTGGAAAGTTTCTCAAAGATTGATGTGTGCGCCAAAGTCACATTGGATGGGCTCAAAGTTCACATGAGAGCTCTCCAAGATGATGCGCGTTGAAAGCCGAAACCCGAAAATGAAGCGCGAAAGAAATCGATTGAAAAATAAACTCAGCCTAAGTTCGGTCGACTAGTCGATCGATCGAATAGGGTAAGAAATGGGCAGTAGCCCTAGCGGTCGATCGATCGGTCGATCGGACTGAGGCTAGTTGCAGACGCGACTTGCGTCGATCTACCGAAATGAAATCGCAAGTTTCTTGCGTCAGGTGGTCGACCGACCAAAGCCTAAAATGGGCAGTAGCTTGGCAGTCGACCAGTCGACCGACCGACCAGAGGATAGCCAAAGACGTAAAACGCGTCGGTCGACCGATGGGTCGACCGAAAGTTGTGGATCGAGAAATTTACGTCAAGCGGTCGACCCGTCGATCGATCGACCACAGGGAGAAATGCAGTGGACGAATGACCGATCGATCGACCATTCGACCGACCATTTGATTGGCAGTTTGCAACGGATAGTTTTCTATCTGTTGAGCAGCCGTTTTTTCAACAGGGTATAAATATACCCTCATATGATTCTTTTAACACTCTTCCTTGATTCTAACAGAGTTCATTGAGTACTCAAAAGGAAGATTTAGAGTCTTCCAAAAGATTTAAAGCTTGCGCTCTGTTCTCCGTCGAGTTCATTCTTCAAGCGCCAGCTGCTGCTTCAACTCAGGTTTTGATCAAGCTCATTCCTTGAAGAGTTGAAGGCGCCAAAGGCTTGCAAAAGAGCTCTTTCCATTGGTTTTATTATTTAGCTCTTTTGATTGTATTTTATCTGTTATTTTAACTATTTGTTTAATTTGAGGTTGTAAGATCGGGTGTTAGGTCTTGAATTGGGTGAAGTGGTATTCTTGGTGTAGAAGGAGTAAAGCCACTTGTGTAAACTTAGTGTTTACTAGGATTAGTTTAGTTGTCCCTTAGGGTTGAGGTGGAAGAGGACTCTCGATAAGAAGACGATGACTTCCGGGTGTGGAAGTGCCTTAGGTCGAGAGTGCGTCTCTTCTGTGAAAAATCCTCGTGTGTAAGGGAAACGTAAATTAATCTAGTAAAACTAGTTTGAAAATCCTAAGCGGGGTGCTTAGGTAGTGGAGTAGGCATTAGGGCCGAACCACTATAAATATCTTGTGTTTGCATTGTTATTATTGCTTGTTTTTATTACGTTATCATTTATCGCTTCTGCATATAATCATCAAATTGCAAATTATCTAAACGATTTAAGTAATCGATTAAAATTGGGATTTAGGCTAATTGTATAAGTAAACACACTATTCACCATCCCTCTAGTGTCGTCATTTCGCCAACACTTGGTTCTATTATTTCCCCTAGGAGAGCTCCTTCTAGTTCTTATGATTGTGTAATTGATAACATCCAGAAGAGGCTTGGGAGCTGGCATAATAATTTTATTTCCCAAACTGGCAGGATTGTGTTAGTAGACTCTTTCTTAAATTCAATTCCTTTATACATTCTTTCTATCTCCTGGATCATTAAGAAGATGATTGAGAAGATTAACTCTATGCTTAAACACTTTATTTGTTCTTCCAAGGACTCTGCTAAAAGTCTTCGTTGGGATACCATTACTATGCCTAAGTCCATGGGTGGGGGGGGGGAGGGTGTCCATGATCTTCATTATAAAGTTAAATCATTGCAATTAAGGATGATTTTTGCATATATCAATGATGATAACTCTTTATGGGTGAGACTTGTTAAGTGTAAGTACCCTATAATATCTCAAACTTCTGTTAGTATTTCTAAAAAAATGTTTCGAATCTTGGAAATTAATTTTTACAACTTTCAAACCTCTTTCATTTGGTTTCAAAAGGCTTATAAATTTGAGAAACTCAACTAATATTTTGCTTGATCACTGGTGTAGGGATATGCCTCTTATTAGCAAGCATACTTTAGTTAATGTTGATTTGGACTTGTCTTCCTTTATTGTTAATCAATTTATTGTTGAAAATATTTGAAATGATGATTGCGGTTTGCTCTACTTTCATAATTCTTTGTGGGAATCTATTGAGAATATTTAGTTGTCTTCTATTCCCGATGATGATATCTGAATTTGGGATATAAGGGATGATGAGTCTGTTACCACAAGTTCAGCTTACTCTTTGCATAGAAGCTGTGACTATGAGGTTAATAGTTCCAACATTCCTTGGTGCAATTTATGGCAGCTTAAGCTTCCTCTAAAAATACTTATTTTCCTTTGGAAATTGCTGCATGGTAGACTCCCTACTAGAAGTTATCTTTATCATATTTGTCTAATTACTTCTTTTGATTGCCCTTTATGCTTGAACTTAACTGTTGAGGAGACTATTGAACATATCTTTTTTACGTATTCTTTTCTTCTGCTCTTTGGTCCCTTCTTCAAGTCAAAATTGGATTGGGTCTTAACCTTACTTCTAGACAAACTTGGCTTGGTGGAGGTTGACTTAAGTTGTCTAATAATAGAACAAATACTATTCCTACCAAGGTGTTGGTTGCCGTTACTTTATGTTTTACTTGGCATGCGCGCTAGGAATGAGAAAGTTCACTTTGTTAGGCAGCATTCCTCTCATAGCCTCATGCTCAAAATTTTAGCTTTTGCTTCTTGGACTGTTACCTACTAGGTTCTTGAGGGTCAGCTTAACTCAAATAATAATAATGGAATGACTCCTTATTCTAAATGGATTCCTCTTGAGAATAATTTTATTAAACTCAATTGTGATATATTTTGGAATAACTTACATGTTGGTAATGATTTTGTTGCTAGAACTGATTCTGGTATGTATATTTTTTCAGCTAACAAGTTTCTTGAAAACATTGCTTCTCCTGCACTTCCTGAGACTTTGGTCATACTCTTTGTCATGCAATATGCGTCCCAGCAGCAGCTTTCTCATATTATTATTGAGACCGATTCCAAAATTATGCTCCAAGGAATTCAGGGCCCTCTTCCATTCCTCCTAGGCTTAGAGCTATTGTGAAGCATATTCTGCTGGTTGCTCAGAATTTTTAATATTGTAATTTCTTATTTTGTCCTCGTGAATGTAATAAAGCAATTCATTATACTACTAATAGAGCAAGTAGTTTGAAGGAGTCTAATATTTGGACTTCTATCAGGGCTCCAGAGCTTGATGTAATTCTTTTTGTGTAATTAAACTTTAGTTTCTTCTTGTAAAAAAAAAACTTGATAGATAATTCAAATGACCTGAAATGATATAAAAATTCCACCTCTATTCTTTTGTGTTTTGATTAATCTCATGCATAGTCCGAGTTCTAAATTGGGCCGATTTAATTACTCTCAATTGAGGTGTATTACGAACCGAACAAACAATAGACCGGAGCCGGTCCGAATCCGAACCACAATTATTCCAATCTCAATCTTCATGGTCTATTTCTGAACCGAACCCAATTGTTAGGGTTTAGACGACAGCGGAATGAAGTCGCAGCAGCCCTCCTCGACCTCCAGGGTAACGCGCGACGCCGCGGCCCGAGCGGTGGACGCCCTCCTCAAGTGGCTCGGCCGCCCTCGCAACAGCGACGATGACTTTCTCCATCTGGTCCTCACTCTCAAGAAGATCCCCTACCGCGGCCGCCCCGCCACCTTCTGTGTCCCCCTCGCATGCCTCTTGCACTCCGCTTGCCTCCTCGTCGACGACCGCCCCAAATCCACCCTCGCCCCTGCCGCTGCCCGCGCCCTCGTCCGCGACCTCGCGCTCCCCGTCGCCGACGTCCTTTCTCTCTCCGACCTCCGCTCGCTCTACCGCTCACCCGAGGCCCGCCGCTCCCTCGCCGCCTCCCACGATCTCTTCCTCGCTGACCGCCGCCTCGTCCCCCTCCTGCCCTCCCTCCTCGGCGACGCATTCTTCCCCAAGAAGAAGAAGGGCACCAGCAAGACCCCCGTGCCGCTGGACCTCGCCCTCCCTTCGTGGCCCGAGGAGCTCCGGCGGGCGTGCGGGTCGACCGTACTGCATCTCGGACCAGGCACTTGTAGCGTGATCAAGGTGGGGCGGGCTTCCCAGGGACGGGATGAGGTCATCGACAATGTGATGGCCGCTATCGAGGGCGTCGTCGGCCATGTGCCGAAGAAGTGGAAGAACGTGAGGTCTCTTCATCTCAAGGCGACCAACTCTTTGGCATTGCCTATCTACGATCCGTATGTCAAGATCAATGGTTCTCTGAAGAGGAAAGATGGAGTCGAGGAGGAGGAAGGAGAAGAGCATGAGGAAGATGGGCACGGAGGTGAGTTCGACGACGAGGAAGAGTCTGGAAGTGATGAGAATGTATTGAAGAAGCACAAGATAAGTTCAGAGAAGACGAATAATGAAGATCGAAAGGCAACAAAAAGAAGGAAAGCTAATACATGACATTGATTTCATAGATTGTTTTCCTCTGCAACAAGTGTTAGGAGATTGTAATGTTCGTGAAATCAGCATATGGCCAACAGAGTTTGTACTCATCCAGGTTTCTTGATCTTGTCAAACTCTTCTTTCTAAAATTTGATCTTTGAACATTTGTGCTACTCTACTTATGGCCCAATTGTGAAGATCAAATAGAAGTTAATTTGCTTGTTGGGAATTGTCCATTATTGGTATTTTAAATAAACAAGTTCTACATGCTGAAAGTACTGTTTGCTGTGGTTGAATTCTACCATTGACCAATTTTATGCAAATAAACTCTCTGTAAAAGTCCTGAATTCATGCCAATTATGGCTTTGGGATGATCCTAATTGTTACAATCCTCGACCTTATCCAATTATGATCTGATTCTTAATTTTGTAGCTGTCATTTCTTTATACAATGGCATGCTTTGGAGGTGTAACAAGCCGAGCTCAGCTGATTATTGACTTGTTCTAGCTCAGCTTGTTTTTTGTTGTCATGTATTTCAAGCTCGTTTTTTAAGTTTGAGTTGTTGGAGCTCAACTGAGCTTGGCTCGATAATTTTAACAGGCTTTTAAATGAGCCTTTAATGGGATTTAAAACAAGCATTTAAAGAACATGAACAACCTTGGAAACTAGGGGTGACAAAAAAAAAACCGGTTTTCTGGTTAATCGGAAAACCGGTCCGAAACCGAACCGATTTTTCCGGTTAACCGAACCGATTTTTTCGGTTTCGGTTTTTTTTTTTGGAAAAATCAGTTTTCGATTTCGGTTTCGGTCCGAGAGGTAAAAAGTCCACCGGTTTCGGTTAACCGACCGGTTGAATATAATTTATTAAATTTTAATTATATATATATAATCTATAAATTATAAAAAATTATAAAAAATTACAGAAAATTATCAAAAAATTATAAAAAATTATAAAAAAATTTAAAAAATATTAAAAAATATTAAAAAAATAAAAAATATTTAAAATATTTTAAAAAATCAAAAAATATTTAAAAAAATAAAAATAAAAATATTAGTTTTTGTAGAACATTATCTTGGTTCAATGGTTTCACTTTTTTTTTTTTTTCTCAATGAGAATTTGCTATTTATTTAGATTTTTCTCCATGATTTGCATAATATTATTATGTTTGTAGGTTAAAAAAATTTATTGGTTAACCGAAAATTATCGATTAACCGAATCGAAAAAACCGAAACCGAAATAGCGGTTAACCGAAGTTAATGGACCGGTTTACGATTAATGATTTTGAAAAACCAAAGTTAATGGACCGATCTTTTTTTTTGCTAATGGACCGGTTAACCGGTCCATGCTCACTCCTATTGGAAACAAGCTAAGGAATCAAGTACAATTTTAACGATATTATAGTAGCAAATAAATAGTGGCCTTGTTTGACAAATAAGCAGTTAGTTTATTGCATTAATTATTTGTATACAAGTATTTGCTAAAATTAACTGTTGACATTGACTTATCTATATGTATAATGTGACGTTAGGCCGGCCCGATAATGGCTCGACACGATAAGAGTCGGCCTGAGCACGATTTGTTCAAGTGGGTTGGGTTGAAATTTGTCACAGTAATAAATTCCACCCATTGCATCAAAGATAAACATTATTATTATTACGTCGAGTCGACCTGATAATGGCCCAATACGATAAGGATTAGTCCGAGTACGATTTTATTGTGCCGAGCTACCGAGCCAGGTTGAAATTTGCTAGGTCTACTTTAATCACTACAATAAATTCCACCCATTGCATCAAAGATAACACTAAAAATAACACTGTATCTTATAAACCATGTCATGCAAATCTTTAACATCATGCCAAATATTGTTATTAAATACACCATGCTAAATCATTGTATGCATCTTGCAACTCTACTACATGCTAAATCATTGTAAGCACCATGCAACTGTACTCTATCATGTCAATTTATACTATGGCCTCATTTGGTTTGACACTATTTTATGCAGAAAATTGTATTTCCTAAGAAGTAGCAAAAAGAGCTCATATTTGGTTGACACACTTCTTGCATTTTGTAGGAAGTACAACTTCTTGAGTAAGTACAATTTTCTGCAAAATGCAGGAAGTAACTTACCTAGGCCCCCTAGGTAAGTTGCACTTCCTACAATGTATTTGAAAGAAAAAGTCAATTTCACCCTCACATTTGCATTTAGTACAGAATTTATAATTTATATTCTCAACATTATAAATTAGATAATCCTTGAATTCTTTACATATTTATTTTATTTTACTTTAGTTTTAATAAAAATATGTAATTTTTTTCATATTAACTATAGATAAAAATTAGTTTTTCATATATAATAAAGTATATATTATATTAATTATATATACAAAAATTATATTATTATATATATATATATATATATTAATTACATATTTTAAAATATTAATTTATAAATAAGTTTATTATTTTCATGTATAAACTAATGCATATAAATAAAAATATTATTTTACAAAAATGTTTAAAAAAGAGTATATTGGTCATTTGATATGTACTTTCTAGGAAGTACTCATGTCAATCAAATATATTCTAGGGGAGAAGTTGCACTTTCTATTAATTAACTTTTTATCAATCAAATACTTTTTAGATACTTTCTCAAAAATACATATAGAAAATTAATTCATGTGAATTGTAACTTTTTTCATAAAATTACTTTCCATGTCAACTAAATGATACCTATATATTACTATTATACCAAATCATTCAATAGAAAAATTGGATAATAGTACTATGAGTTTTCCCTTGTACTCTCGAGCAACCAGAGGCAACCTCTCTTATGAGTTTTTTCATGTACTCTCGAGCAACTAGGAGCAACCTCTCTTGCTCACTCAAGCGAGAAGGATGACTATTGTTGCTCCCATGCCGGCAACTATAGAAAGTCAATAAATCTCATAGTAATAAGAGTAAATTCCTATTAATTCTCTAAGGTAATAAGATGATTTTGATCTAGTCATTCTAAAAAAATAGAAAAGTAAATATTTCATTATATCCATCAAAATAATTGATTAGAAAATCAAATAGTATAAAAATTAAAATGTATAAAAACTTACTTTTATATCTTCTTTCTGTTATGGTGAAAGTTACGATACCAATCATTTCCACAAAGTAAAATTTGAATGGCACTTCCTCTTAATGATATCAACATGGATCATGGATCATGATTGCATGTGTTATGGTATGATAATACCCATATTTATAATTGTTTTAGTACGCATGTGTTATCTTTTATCTACATGTTACAGTAACATTTTTTTAGCATTGTGATTATTGTGTTATGTATGCGCTTCAACTTAATTTATTAAGAGTAGTATGTTACAGTGTTAGTATGTCAATGCATTGAGTATTGATCTTCTTGCAGCCCATAAGGTGAGGACAATTTACGATCCGTTAAACCTTAAGGAGTTCTTGAGCGCTAATACCACTAATTTATGGATGCATTAATTAGAGTATGTAGGTATTACACAATATTTGCAAGTTATCTCTAATAGTTATTTAACTTATTTTCTTTGCTTGAGCGGAACTCTCGATTGCTCTAGAGTGCAAGAGAACATTCATAGTGCTATTGTCCAAGTCTTCTCTTGATTGATGCCATGTGATAGTTATGCATTAATACAAGATTGGTTGACCAATCCTTATAAAGACAAGAAAATTAAAGAAAAGATAAATAATTACATATCCTAAAATCATGCTGTGATTAATTAGACATCCTAAAATCTATGTCATCACTTTCCCTTGAGTTGATGCATGAAGTGTCGAAATGCCCAACTTGCATAGCTACATGTGGAATTTGTCCTGACCAAGTGCCTTAGTGAAAAATGTTTGCCAATTGGTACTATGTGGAGATGGACTAAGGTACCAGCATACGATATTGAATATATTGTCGAATAAAGTGACAATTAATTTCAATGGGTTTGGTCTTCTCGTGGAAGATAAGATTAGTTGCTATGTCAAGCATTGCTTGAATGCCAAAGAAAAAAGGTACTGAAGAGTCAAAAGGCCTATACAATTAGGTTAATTAATATATCTAGTTTAAATTATGATTCTTTTTATAAATTTAATCTAATATTTAATTATATCAATTACATTCTGAATTATTAAATTGATATCAATTTTAGTCCGACGTCAGATGTTCGTCAATGCAATTGTTAGGTGCTGACGTGATATTTGACTCAGCAAATTAATTTTTATTATTATTATTATCACTTGTGTCACGTCAACATATAATAAAAAGGGAAATTTAATAAAAATATCGTGAATTATTATGTTTTTAACAAATCTTTTCTATATTTTTATTTGTAATAAATTTATACTCGAACTTTCATCTTTGTATCAATTGTATATTCCCGTCAACTGAGTGTTAAAATAATCGTTATATGCTAACGTGGACTGCACAATCAGCATAAATAAATGATTTTTTTAAATCAAATTTGCCTCGTCATCAAATATACTATTGATATTCATTTATTAAAAATTTTGATGATGAGACCAATTTGATTAAAAAATTTATTTATTTGTGTTGACTGTGTAGTCCACGTCAGCATATAATAACTATTTAACACCCAATTGACGGGAGTATATAATTTTTATTAATTTTCCCAAACTTTGTTAAATAGATAATACATTATATAAAATAGGGAAAATTAATATATATATCCCAAACTTTGGCCCGTGTAACAAATCTATCACAATCTTTAAAGTTTCTCCCTAATCTATCCCAAACTTTGAGATTGACAACAATGATTATTTGAAATTAAACTTAAAATTTAGATTACATTACAATTATAATCAATCCAAAAGTTTGAATTATATTTTTCCCTATTTTTTTATTAAATTCGGTTATTACATTAAAAAAAAATAATAGTGTCTAAACTATCAGTTTGAATTACTTTTATTTTTTATTTTTTTATTCAATTTGACTATTGTATTTTATAAAAAAATTAAAATTTTCAATCAAATCAAAATCTTTTTGCTTATATTATTATTTATTAAATATTAAATATTATGATTATATTTTATTTAGTGTCCAACAAATTTTGGCATTTTAAATTTTATTTATTTTAGTTTTGTGTTGATTTTTTATCAATTCGATTATAGTATTTTAGAAAAAAATTAAAAATTTGAACCAAATCAATATATTTTAATAATAATAATATTATATATCATACATTTAACATTATTTATATTGTATTTAATTTGATTTAGTATTTAATTTTCTTCATAAAATTTATTTATTTTACTACAAATTTTTATTTTAAAAAAATTTAATATTTGAAATGAAATTTATATATAACGACTATAAATTAATTTTGGTAAAATTAGACGTATGATTCTTTGAGGTGTTAAAAGGTTTTTCGTGTAATTTTTTTAAACAAAAAAGAATTAGGTGAAATTAGATATGAAACTATCGAATAAAGTGAGGACTTTGATATATTTTAAAAAATTATTTGTATTCAATGATTATAATTATTGTCAATCCTAAAATTTGGGATATATTAGGAAGAAAGATTAAAGATTGAGATAGATTTATTACAAGGATCAAAATTTGGAATATATACATTAATTTTTCTTATTTATATAATATTATAATATATTTTTTATTACATGCTCGTGTGACACAAATGATAATAAAAAAATATTTTTTAATTTGTAAAGTCAGACACCATGTTAATATCTAACGATTGCATTGACGGACATCTGACGTCGGGCTAAAATTAATATCAATCTGATAATTCAGAATATAATTGATATATATAAATTAAAGATCGAATTAAATTTATAAAAATAATTATAATTTAAATTAGATACATTAATTAATCAGGCAAGAGGTGAACCAACACTAGTAGACGTGGCCATAGCTCCATACTCTATGTTTGCTGAAGAGCGAGATACAATAACTTGCTTCTTAAAGTGCCAGTGCCATGAAATAGGGAACGAGTATATATATATATATATATATATATATATATATATATATATATATATATATATATAAATTGATGTAACATTAGTGGACCTGCAAGTAGTGGGATGATTTGCCTAATTCACATTATAATAGGCCCGTAAGCTAAGTGAGCTTATAGTAAAAAACAAGAGACGCTGGCCTAGTGAACCCTTAAGATAGCGTATTACTTTGAGAGCTACCTCTACGTGTGGCTATCATGAATCATGCATAAATTAACTTAGGTATATGACATGGATGACATAGCTAATATCTTGGAAATGGTAAGATATAAGAGACAATTCTCCAGTTGCATGCGGATCAGAGTAATATAGTTCGGTTCGATATCCCTCCTGGTCAGGTTCAACGCCGACGGATTGGGGGAGGGGGGGAGGGGCTTGAAAAAGATACTCTGACGCTCAAGTAAGTATGACTCCAAGATAAATATGAAACTTAGAGTACCTGAGACGTGTCGTGTTTGTATTTATTGCAGGTGGAGGTGATGACGCCACTTGACAATCTCGCGGGGATATTGCTCAGAATGGGTCGAGGCCGATCCCGAGAATAATAGGCTTGTAATGGCGTATCCTTCGTGATAAGGAATAACGTGGATGTCATTGTTTGGCCGGGTAGAGTCATCTGATCTGGCTCGAGTGAGGTTCAGGATTACGACCGAGTGGAGCCCTCGAGTATAGCCGTCGGGTTTGGCTCGAATTGGGTTGTAGGACACTATTGGGTCTAATCCGATCGAGCCCAATAATTTTAGTCCAATCTACAGCCCTCGAGCTTGGTCGGGGCCTGTAAGACTGCGTGCCGAGCTCTAAGTAATATCGACGTTTAACCTCCGCTGATCACGTGGTGGGTGCATGGCTTCTTATGTGACACTTCGATATCCGGGCTGGATGTGATATTTGTGTGAGCTTTTTCGGATGCTTGCCACCTGTATGGGAGATATAGCTTGACAGGAAAATAGTTTATGAACAAAAGCCTAGTAGGCGATTTTCGAGGCATTTGAGCGCCAACTATAATGAGATGTGATTCCGCTTGTGAGAGAACTTCCGACTGAAGAGGTGGTTCTTGGGTCTATAAATAGCCCCCTTCGTATTGTGTATATCATGGAGCATGGACTGGGAGGTTTCGAAGATTACCATCCCTTTGGGGTTTGTTCTTATTTTACTGGCGAATGGTTCGTCATTCGTCGTGGGTTTATACTATCGGGCTTAAAAGATGGAGGTGAGAGAGGGAGTTCCAGCCGTGGGTTTGTACCATCGGGCTTACGATGAAGCCATCTCCATGGTTCAAGCATTGGGAGTGGGCGTCGTGCTGGCTGGAACTTTGTCCATGGTTCTTATCTTGCCATGTTGAGGCTTTGAATTCCTTTTCTCCTTGTTCTTCAACTTCTCGGGCAGCGAAAGTTCCCATTTTCAGGACCATATGGGGTTAACCCCTAGTATCGGGGCTGTTGGGCGGAACGTCTACCAAGTTTCTTAAGGGGAACACCTTTGTGCTTCACGGGAGTTGTACCTTTGTGGTTTTGTTTTCTTTTGTAAGTTACCCTTCAGGGGTTTATAAGTGTAAATATTCCTTTTTTGGACCTTACGAATGAAAAGTGTGCCCTATATATTCATCCATGTTGTGTTTCTTTGTCAAGTTTGATCGGCTCTTTGAAGTTTCATTATCTGTATATCATGGTTAGAATTATATCTAAACTTGGGGTTACCTTGTTTGGTGTTCGTGAGTAAGGCGTTTTCGGTCAGAAATAATAGCGTGATAGCCGACGAGCCAGACTAATGGAAATTGAGTCCTGGTCGTATGAGAGCGTTGAGACCGGGGTGGTGGCTCTAAGGCCCGAGGACTGCGCTCGAGGTTCAAGCCTAAGCTCACCGAGGAACGTAAGGCGGGGCTGCACGCGAGGAGTTGTGTAATGGCTCTGGGGGCCGATGACATGACTTGGTGAAAATCGAGCTCACGAGATGCGCGCTTGGCGCTGTGTTGCTCGTTCAGAGCGTTTGATGTTCGATTTATTTGGCAGTAGCCATGTTCGATCGACCAAATAGTATTGAAAATTGGCAGTAGCCAATTCGGTCGACCGAAGATGGTTAAAAAGCGGTAGTGGCTACTTCGATCGACCGGGCGTTCGATCGACCGAGGCCAATATCTAGCAGTGCGTGCGTCGGTCGACTGGATTGCGGATCGCAGACTCACGACTCATTCGGTCGACCGATGATCGACCGGCAAGCGACCGAACGACGGAAACGACTAGTTTTCCACCCGTTCAGCTGCCGTTATTTAAGGGGTTATAAATTCTCCTCTCCATCCTTCATTAACGTCCCTTAACAACTGATCCAAGCTTCCATTGAGCCATTCTTGATCATTTTCAAAGCATTCCTTGAGTCATCCCTTCGACAATCCTAGTTTCCACGATACATCATTGATCTTGCCTTCAACCTTTGAATGATTCATCATTGAGGCATCAAGATGAACTAGGACTTGTGTTTGGAGCTAAGTATTTATTGTATTATTTATTTGCTCCATTACTTGTGTATTTTTGTAATTTATTTCATTTCATTTGAGCGTATAAGAAGACCTAGTGTTAGGTCTTGTGTGTAAGTAGTTACCTTGGTGTAGAAGGTGTAAAGCCACTTGTGTAAACATAGTTTACTAGGATTAGTTGGTTGTCCCTTAGGGTTGAGGTGGAAGAGTGCTCTCGATAAGAAGGCGGAGACTTCCGGGTGTGGAAGTGCCTTAGGTTGCGAGTGAGACTCTTCGGGTCAAAGTCCTCTTTGTAAGGGAAACGATTTAATCTAGTAAACTTAGTTTGGAAATCCTACGCGGCGTGCTTAGGTAGTGGAGTAGGCATTGGGGCCAAACCACTATAAATATCTTGCTTTCGCTTACTTCTCGATTCGTGAATTGCTTAAGTAATCTAAGAAACAATTAAAATCAAATTTAGGCTAATTATTTAGTTAACACACTATTCACCCCCCTCTAGTGTGGTCATTTCACCCAAAAAATATCACATTAATTGGGACAAATTGTTACTTCCTCTAAGGCAGAAGGTGGTCCGGGCTTGCTTAAATTACCTCAACACAACAAAGCCCGACTCGTAAAATGGTGCTCGAAATTTATTCGGAATAAAGAAATTGCTTGGCGCAACACCCTTTCTGCCACTCGCCCTTCCTAGTGCGCTCTTGTCAGCTCCTTGAACACTTCTTTATCCCCTGTCTGGAAAGATATTCTCGGTGACAAGGAGATCCTTAAGGCTTCTTTTCAACCTTGATCTTAATCTCGGTTTTGATGATAACAAACATGAAACTAATGATTTAATTGAGAAATCCTTTCAGGTTCCATATCGATTAGCGCACGATGTCCTCGATCGGAAATATCGAAGAAATTGGGAAATCGGAAGGACGTTGGTCAACGCGCTCGAATTCATCGGGAAGATAGAGTATATGTTTAGGGTGTTTAGTTTAGGGAGATCTTATGGCAAGGAATTGGCGCAATTCCACAGGAGATCCATTGTAGGAGGATCTCAAAATGGCTCCAAGGCTGAATTGGCGATCGAAACCAGAGAAGTCGAAGATGATCCCTTCGTTCTTCAAGGGAACGACCACCCTGGTATGATCCTCGTTTCAAATCAGCTCACAGGGCATGGAAATTAGCTACCCTGGAAGCGTTCCATGCTGATTTCATTATCTGCAAAGAACAAGGTCGATTTTATTGATAGATCGATAGAGATGCCGAATGAAAACACACCTAGATTATGCATCTGGAGATACGCTGCAACGACATGGTGAGCTAGTGGATCTTGCAGTCTATTTCCCCACAGTTGTGTTCAAGCATCATGTACGCAACGACGACAGCCCAGATGTGGAGCAATCTTGAAAACAGATTCGGAAGGAGTAATGAACCCCGAATCTTTGAAATATAGATGCAAATCAGTAACACTCGAATGGGAAGCATGAAGATTGCAGATTATTACACAAAATTGAAAGGAATGTGGGACGAGTTGGATGCGATCAATACCACATCCCATTGTAATTGTACTCATTGTAATTGCAAAGGGTAGAAAGAAATCATTGAGAAAAACAGGCTAAGGTAGTTCTTGATGGGTCTCAATGAGACATATGTTGGAATCAGAGGTCAGGTGTTATTGATTAAACCTCTGCCAGAAATGAACCAGGCTTATTCGTTGCTAGAGTAAGAGGAATCATAGAGGCTTGTCAGCATGAACATAGGCATGACAACTGATAGTATTGGACTAAACAGTACTACTCAGAACAATGGAAGCAATGTCAGGTTCAACAATAACAAGAACCAGTTTGGGCCAAGGAAGTTCTGCGAACACTGCATGAGGCCTGGACACACCTGAGAGTACTGTTACAAGATACATGGGTATCTCTCTGGCCATAAATTTTACAAAGGAAAACAGAAGATGAATAATCAGTATGGCAGTGACAAACAGATCAATAATGCAATAAGTAATTAGTTTGGGAATCAAGAAAATGAAGAAGGGAGCTGCTCAGTGATTGAAAACTCAAGAAAGACTGAAGGTGAATACAATGAGGAACAGATCAGAGAACAGCTCAACTCCATACTGAAGATGGTCAATCAGAAACAAAGTACAAGTCATCATGTTAACATGACAGGTAACCATTTTTGCTCAACTTTGGCATTTAATTCAGCTTCATATTGTTTTTATAACAAATGTATACTTGATAGTGGAGCTATAGACCACATAGCCACCCGACACATTACACTTGACAACCCAATTGAACCAAACCTAAATGACACAGTTTCATTACCAAATGGAAACTCAACACCCATCAGTAGTATAGGCATAGCTTATATAAATAAGAACATTCATTTACCAAATACCTTGTCTATACCTACATTCAAATTCAATCTTATATAAGTTAGCAAACTGACAAAAGAATTTAATTGTTCAATTACATTTAATCCCCACAATTTTGTCATTCGGGACCTTGCATCGAGGAAGATTCTTGGGAATGATAGAGAGGAGAATGGATTGTGTTTGATAGAGGAAGCTCCACAAGTTCAAAAACAAAGCTAGTCACCTTCATGTGTATTGTTAGTTACTTTAGACTTACCTTCACTTTGGTATTTACGTTTAGGACATATGTCAATAAATAGAATGAAGTTGTTAGGAAGTAAAGTACCTGGTTTGTGTGAAGTTTCATCATTTTTCTGTAATATTTCTCCACTTGCAAAACAGTGTAAATTGTCCTTTCCTTTGAGCATGAATAAAACCACTGAAATGTTTGATTTGTTGCATTGTGATGTTTGAGGACCTCATAAGGTCCAAACCTATGATGGTTACAAATAATTTTTGACTCTAGTGGAAGATCACACTAGGTCATGTTGGACCTATCTCTTCTCTTAAAAAAACCAAGTACCTAATATCCTCATCTGATACATCAAACTCATTAGAAATCAATTCTCAAACTATCAAAGTCCTCAGAACAGATAATGTGATTGAGTTTTTCAATTCTACCTTAAAATACTTTTTAGATGAACATGGTATAATACATCAAAGTACATGTGTAGAGACACCACAACAAAATGCAAGAGTTAAGAGGAAACATAGTCATCTCCTAGAAGTAGCAAGGAGTTTGAAGTTCCAATCTCAATTACCATCAAAATTTTGGGGAGATTGCATATTAATAGCAGCCTACTTAATAAATAGGTTGCCTACTCCCTTGTTATCAAACAAAAGCCCATATGAACTTCTCTATGGGAAGAAATTTACATTAAGTCACCTTAGAGCCTTCGGATTCCTATGTTACATAAATACCATTAGACAAGGTAGAACAAAATTTGAACCTAGAGCACAGGAATGTGTGTTTCTAGGTTATCCCTATGGTAAAAAAGGATACAAGGTTTATGGTTTGAAAACTCAGTCCATTCATGTATCTAGGGACATTTCTTTTGTTGAGCACATTTTCCCTTTCAACACTCAAATCATCCAAAGAACCATTTTCCCAATACCTATTGAAAATAGCTCTACAGAAAACTCCACTCCATTCCACAAAGAACCATTTGACTATTCTTCCACTGGAGTCAGAAGAGTAGAAGTAAAAAAAAAAATAGTCAAGAGAAAAATGGTGAACAAGAGAGTATACTTCAAGTGATGAATCTGATATTGAGTTAAGGCAGATACTCATCCAATGCAATAAGTATCCAGTGAGTCTCCACCAAGTCCTCATACATTACCTGTTAGAAGAAGTCATAGGGTACCACAAAAACCTGTAAAATTTAAGGATTATCAATGCAATTCTTCTCTACTCAAAACTGAACCAAGAATCTTGACCAAGAGCACACCATATCCCATTTCAACCTATGTCAACACATCCCAAATACCATCTAAACACCAAAGTTTTTTAGCTTACACAGATCAACAACATGACCCCAAAACCTATGATGTACCTGTTAAGGATCCAAAATGGGTTAAATCAATGGAAGTTGAATTAAATGCTTTAGAAGCTAATGGAACTTGGCAGTTATGTGAGTTACCACCTGGAAAGAGGACCATTGGGGGCAAGTGGGTATATCGCACTGAGTTTAGACCAGATGGTAGCTTAGAGAAGCACAAATCCAGACTTGTGGCCAAGGGATTTACACAAATTGAAGGGGTGAATTACCAAGAAACATTTGCACATGTGTCTAAAATGGCAACAATGCGCACACTATTAGCTGTTCCAGCTAAGAATGGTTGGCCATTACACCAATTAGACATTAATAATGCATATCTACACGGGGATTTAGAAGAAGTTTACATGTCCAAGTCCTTAGGTTATGGTGAAGCAAATGACAAAAGAGTATGCAGATTACTCAAGTCCATTTATGGACTTAAGCATGCTGGGAGGCAGTGGTATGCTAAACTCTCAGCCTGCGTTGCTTCACAAGGATATGAACAGAGCAGCTATGATTCATGCCTATTCATTAAAAGAAAACATAAGGAGATAGTCATAATCTTGATATATGTTGATGATATCATCATCACTGGGACAAATTCAACTGAAATTGAAAACTTGAAGTAGTATTTAGACAAACAATTCAAAATTAAAGATCTCGGTTAGTTGAAATACTTTTTGGGTTTGTAAATACAAAGAGATGAAAAAGGCATACACATATGCCAGAAAAAATATACATTAGATCTATTAACTGAATTGAACTTGCATGACTGCAAGCCAAAGGAAACCCCTATGCAAATAAACAATCAGTTGACAAATGAAGTGAGTGAAAAGGATAATTTTATTGAAGATGTAGCAGGTTACAAGAGTCTCATAGAAAAGTCCAGACATTGCATATTGTGTTCACAACCTCAGTCAATTTGTACAAAGCCCAAAACAATCTCACTATCAAGCTGCCTTAAAAATAGTGAAATATCTACAGAATGAGCTAGGGCTGAGTTTATTTTATCCAGCCAAGACAACATCAACAGTCACTGGATACTGCGATGCTGACTGGGACAGCTGTAGCATATTCAGGAAGTCAGTATCAAGTTATTTGATTAAGTTCGGGTCATCTTTGATTAACTGGAAGTGTAAGAAGCAAAACACAATGAGCAGGTCTAGTGCAGAGACTGAATTGAGAGCTATGTCTGGTGCTATAGCTGAGTTGGTGTGGATAGTGAACTTGTTGACTGATTTGGGTGAGAAATGTGAAGTCCCAATCACCTTGTACTGTGACAATCAAAGTGCCTTACACATCATTGCGAACCCTGTATTCCATGAAATAACAAAAGATTTAGAGGTAGATTGCTACTTTGTTAGAGAGAAATATCAAATGGGGTTTGTGAAACCAGTTTACATATCAGGAAAGAGTCAACCAGCAGACATCTTGACAAAAACCCTACCATCTCAACAACACTATCAATTACTTGCCAAGTTAGGATTGGAGAATATTTTCTCCTGCCCCAACTTGCAGGGGGTGTATTGCGCAGAGTCAAGAAGTAAGAGTTTGGGTTGCAGAGATGAAGAGCTGCTGCAGAAGAGGAAAGACTTTAGTTACACTAAATAGCTTTCTGTAATAAGTGTAATTACTGTATTGCAGTTGTGAGTAATATGACCTATAATGTAATGCAGGGGCAAATAAGTCTTTTCATTTTTGTAATTTAAGCTAGCTTAAATAACTGCGACAGTGTAAAAGAACGATATTCTTTTTTACTTTGAATAACATCGAGAAATTCTTCTTCTTCACTCTTTATGTTCCCTTATTTATCGTATCACTATTCTCCTTCACTTTTTTTTCACTTTTTTTTCACTTTTTCTTTACCTTTTTTCTTTTTCATTATGAAAATCTGTTATTACATCTGTCAACCATATATAGTTAATAACTTTCGTATATAATTAATTATGATATATATTTGTAATATATATTTAATTTGTGCACTTCTCCAAAATAAGAATTATAAATAAACAGTAATTATTATTTTGATTATTACATTAGTTTCAGTTGGATGCAGAGTATTTATGAAACTCTTCAGTGCTATTAAAAAATATTTATAGAATAATATTGAAAAGATCATTAACAAAGTACTAACTAATATAGTTAAACATAAAAACATAATTAATAAATTGATTTTTGTATTAATAAAATTAATTAATTAATATGGTAAAATTACCATGATTTTTATAAATCAATATATATCGTATCACTATTTTCTAGATAAAGAGAAAGTTAAAGAAAGTCTAAAAGTACTTAATTTAGATATATATATATATATACAAGAGTATTTTGGATTACTAAACAATTATTTTTATTTAAATTACCAATGATAACTATGCTTAATAAATACGCAATTACCGTATTCTAAAAGGGTAAATGTGTCAATATGCTTATATATGGACTAATTATGTAATATTGTTAATGTTATTTAAAATCATGGTTAACATAATATATTGACACTTGAAAAACAAGGTTGACAAGTAATTAAATTAATTGTACGAAAGAATTTGAAGAATAAATATTGAACACTACTGGTATCTTCTTCTTGTACTCGATCTCTCTCCTTCAATGCATGCACCCATCGCTACGAGGCGTAGTCGCACATCCCGTACCGGCAGAATCCACCGCCGCCCTCGCTGCACCTGTTCCCGCACAATCCGCAGTTGCTGCGGTCGTACAACACGTTCACGCACTGCCCGCCGCAGCACATCTCCCCAAAGCGGCACCGCCGCCCGCACCGCCCGCAGTTGAACGCGTCCGCCGCCACGCTCACGCACATTTTTCCGCAGCAGTCCGGCGACGCCCGCCCGCACACCGCCGGCGCCTCGTCGCACGTCTTGAACCGCCGCCCGTATCGGTCCAAGTTAAAGCCGCCGTCGCGGCCGCGAAACCACGGCGGTATATCGAATGGGAGATGGCCGCCAAACTCGAAACGTGGCGGCGTCTTGGTTGCAGGCAAACTCTTGCCCCAGTCTTTATTATTGATGGGAAAGGCATGAGATGAAGTAGTAGTCATCAAGGCTGTGGATACTGCCATGATAGTAGTAATGTAGATGAAAGGAGTCGTCATCGTGAGTGCAGAAGAAGAAGAAGAAGATAAAGGGGAAATGGAGTCCGAATATAATGCATGCGTAGTTAATAGTTATATAAGAGGAGAAGAGTGATGAGTATTTATAAGCGAGAGAGAGAGATGAATTGTTAGGCCTGGTGATGATGGAATTAGGTATAATTAATTAACATATATGGTCGTTCATTCATATTGACGTAGTAGCTAGATACATATATATTTGTTACGTTAAAGTATATATATTAATTAAATACAGATAATATCATTAATATTATTTATATAAAAAAATAAAAATAAAGATAATATCATTAATATGTGTGAACTGGATTACATGCATGTGTCTGATATCTGAAAAAGTAGCTATATAGGTATAGAATTCGGTTTGATTTTATTGGAGAGTTGTAGCTTCGCAGATGTTTCAGGGTAAGAGAGGTCAATAAGTCAAATGCTGCATGTGCTGGATCACTTCATCTATATTCATGACGTCATAAAATATGCTTCGTTTCTTATCTCATGTTGCAATCACTGAATATATATACAGAACAGTGCGCGGATATGATCGATAAATGTCAACGAATTAGGTTTGCATTCTTCTCTTATGTATGTGGGTGGATTTTGGGTAGTAGTATAGACGACTATATATGTGATAATGTGAACGATTCAAATATATATTATATATTATATATTTAGAAAGAGATCAATTTTATGGATATTTTCATGTGTGAAATTAATAATATCTAGTCCATCATAATGATTCCTAATGCATAATTTTTTTTGTGTTTTGGACAAAACTTCGGTGCAGTCATGGTTGCACCGAAGCTCGTGCAATGTACCTCAATCATGGGGCATGTGGGCTGCAATCGTCCCCGGTGCACGGGTCATCGTGCTAGGGCCTTGGAGGGGGGCTGCGCATGGCGCCTTGTGATTAGGGCTGCACGGGGCTTCAGTGCAACTGAGATTGCACCGAAGTTTTATCCAGGACACATGGAAGATCAAAGAATGATTTAAACAAAAGGTGGATAAGTGACGTCTTTCAAGTTTGGTTGCGAACTTCTCATAGGTGTGGAAAGCGATAGCTGAGTAAAACTTCTCATACAGTATGCAATGAATATGGAGGACATCCTAACTGTACAAGAGTACTAGCTATTGTATATTGTGAGGTATTTCGAAAGGCCTTTAGTCCATGTCACCTATTTTCTTCTCCTTTGGTTTTGTTTATAAGTTATTGCACATTCTTAAAATTCTAAAGAGCAAGTGGAAGGGGTTGACACACTACAACACAATCGGCCAATAGAGACACATAATTAGAGATAAATTATATTTTTATTTCTAAATCTTCATATTTAGAGATTAATAAACACAAAATTTGTTCCTAATTAGCCTCTAAAAATGGTTTTAGAGTCAGATCAATTAAGTGACTATGTTGTTGGTGTTTCTATAACTTAGCGTCAAATTTATTAAGTGACTCTAGTGTTGTTGTTTCTATAGATCTTTAGAGGCTAATTAGGATAATTTTTTTGTCTATTAGTCTCTAAATGTGAAAATTTAAAAACTAAATATAATTTCACTACTACAAACTTGGTCTTCAGCAACGGCCGATCAAGCCGTTGCTATTTGCAACGGCGTTCTTACGGCCGCTCGAGCCGTTGCAGATATATGTATCTGCAACGGCTTTTTAACGGACAACCGAGCCGTTGCGGATTATTTTAATTATCAGCAACGGCTTTCTGACGGAAAGGCGAGCCGTTGCTGATTATTTAATCTTCAGCGACGGCTTACTAACGGATAAGTGAGCCGTTGCTGATGATAACTTATCAGCAACGACTTTCTAACGGGCGAGTGAGCCGTTGCTGATAAGTTTATATAGGGCACGCTCTCGCGCCCGACCCTTCTTCCTCCCGCTTCTGCCGCCGCCGCTCCTGCCGACCTTCGCCGCTGCTGCCGTTGCTGCCGACGCCGACGCCTCTCGCCGACGCCTCTCGCCGCCGCGCCGCTGCCGCTGCTGCCGGTATGTTGATCGGCCGGAGATGTTAAAATCCGACCGAAACCCTATTTCTAGGGTTTCGGCCGGCGGCGGTCGGCCTATGGCCGTCGCCGGACCTTCTACAGTGGCCGGACAGTGTGTCCGGCCACTGTACGCCGGCGCCGGAGGGTGGACTCCGGCGCCGGAATATATATATATATTATTGTTTTGAAATTGTTAATTAATTAATTTATAAATGTTAATTAATTGTTTAGATTAATTGTTTAATTTGTTAGATTAATTATTAGGGTTTAGATTAATTTCGGACGCGCGCCGGAATCGTCCACTTCGGACGCGCGCCGGAATCGTCCAATTCGGACTCGCGCCGGAATCGTCCAATTCGGACTCGCGCCGGAATCGTCCACTTCGGACGCGCGCCGGAATCGTCCAATTCGGACTCGCGCCGGAATCGTCCACTTCGGACGCGCGCCGAAATCGTCCAATATGGACTCGAACTGTCTCGAAACATTTAGAAAATAATCATCCATCCGACGAGTTGATATGTTTCACGTACGCATCGACGAATCGGATATGATTTAGCAAAACCTTAGATCCGTTCGGGGATTGTATGTTCGTGTAAAAGAAGTATATGATCTTTTATACGACGTACAATTCTTGAATTGTCCCTGATTGGACAATTTGGGAATATAGTTATTTGTACTGCACTTACGTTTTTATTTTAACTGTTAACTAATTATTCTAAAATTCGGCAACATCTCTCTTGTTCTCCGATACGCG
This sequence comes from Canna indica, assembly GCA_034359265.1. Classification (NCBI taxonomy): domain Eukaryota; kingdom Viridiplantae; phylum Streptophyta; class Magnoliopsida; order Zingiberales; family Cannaceae; genus Canna; species Canna indica. Next base: position 24,853,817 of record CP136892.1, read on the forward strand.
CCCAGATGGTATGCGTATTCGGAGAACTGTAGGGAGATGCTGTCGAAATTTAGAATAATTAGTTAACAGTTAAAATAAAAACGTAAGTGCAGTACGAATAACATAAATCCCGAATGGAATAGGACAATCTCACCTAAAGACATTAACCAAAGAAATTGTCATTGATTGACAGAATCATGTCGGCTGATCGAAGTTGGATGTACCGACGTTTTGATCGTGGAGCTTTAACGAATGAGTTTCGATTAGGCGTAACGTACTTCCTAAATTTCGCCTATTCGAATCGGAATTTCGTTAGCATGGGTGATCAAATCCGATGTCCGTGCCGCATTTGTTCGAATGGACGATTTTTGGATCGGGAGACTGTCACTCTGCATCTATATACCAAAGGATTTACACCAAGATATTTTCTATGGACTTGTCACGGGGAGTCACGCGAAGTCGGGACGTCGAGCAATCCTGTCGTTCAGACATATGGTGAATCTTCCTCTGCTGGTGCTTCTTCATCCAGTCAATGTAATCCCTATAGAACTATGATACTTGATAGTCTTGGGGGTCAATTCCACCTGAATGATAATGTTGATCGGCCAGTTCTTCAGACATCAGTCCCACCAGATACTACAGCAGTTGATATCACAGAAGTAGGGGCTGCGGTAGAGATTGAATTACCGAATAAAGAAGCTGCAGAATTTTACGAGATGTTGAAAGCTGCCGATGAACCTTTGTATGAGAATTGTCCTAAATACACTAGGTTTTCAGCAATGACACAGCTCTTAAACATCAAGGCCGATTGTAATATCAGCGGAGTTGCGTATGATCGGATTGCTGGATTGATTAATGGAATGCTGCCTACTGATAACAAGTTTGAGCCTACTTTTTATAAGACTAAAAAGCTAATGAGAAAATTGGGGCTTGGGTACGAAAAAATACACGCGTGCCAAAATAACTGCATTTTATATTATAAAGAAAATGTGCAGTTGGATAAATGCCCTGTATGTCAACACCCTCGTTACAAGGAGAAGAAATCGGTCCGACAGAAAAATATCCCGTTTAAGGTGCTTCGGTATTTTCCACTAACACCGAGGCTTCAAAGATTATTCATGTCGGAAAAGACAGCCCCCTACATGAGTTGGCATGCAAGAAGTCGTGATGATACAGTAATGACTCATCCATCTGACAGTGAAGCATGGAAACATTTGGATACATGTTATCCTTCATTTGCTATGGATACTAGAAATATCAGATTGGGATTGTGCACAGATGGTTTTAATCCGTTTGGACATTCTGCAACTCCTTATTCAGTTTGGCCAGTGCTGCTGACAGTTTATAATTTGCCACCGTCAATGTGCATGAAAGATGAATTTATTTATCTTTCGATGATTATTCCGGGTCCTAAGGGTCCGCGAAAAGAAATTGACATATTTCTCAGACCCTTGATAGATGAATTGAAAACATTGTGGACTGAGGGAGCTGTCACTTATGATTGTCATCGGAAGCAAAACTTTAATTTAAAGGCCGCGGTCTTGTGGACAATCAATGATTTCCCGGCGTACGGCATGTTGTCGGGTTGGAGCACTCACGGCCGACTCTCTTGCCCGTATTGTATGGAACACTCTAAATCAATCAGTCTTCAGAACGGACGAAAAATCTCATTCTTTGATTGTCATCGTCGATTCCTACCGGTTCATCACCAGTATCGAAGGAATCGTAATAAATTTACTAAGGGCAGAGTCGAAAGAGATGGGCCACCACCGATGTTGTCTGGTGAACAAATGTTAGCACGTGTTTCAGCACTTCCAGATATTGTATTCGGTCGCAATGAAAGAGTGTCAGGTTTTGGCCAAACACACAACTGGGTGAAAAAAAGTATCTTTTGGGAATTGCCCTATTGGAGTTCATTATTGATTCGACATAATTTAGATGTCATGCACATTGAAAAAAATGTGTTTGATAATATTTTCAACACTGTGATGGATATTTCTGGAAAAACTAAAGATAATGTCAAAGCTCGACATGATCTGAAAATACTTTGTAAAAGACCAGAGTTGGAGTTACAAGAGGTCAATGGACGATATCTGAAACCGAAGGCCCTATATGTGTTAAATAAACAACAGATCAAAGATGTTTGTCAATGGGTAAAAGAACTCAGATTACCCGATGGATATGCTTCAAACTTATCTCGATGTGTGAACGTCGATGATTGCAAAATATCAGGGATGAAGAGCCATGATTGTCATGTATTCATGCAGAGATTACTTCCGATCGCATTTCGAGATCTTCTACCTGATAATATTTGGGGTCCGTTGATTGAATTAAGTATGTTTTTTAGAAGCATCTGTGCAAATGTCCTTCGAGTCGAAGATATGTCAACACTTGAAAATAATATTGTTGAAATCATATGCAAGCTGGAGCAGTTTTTCCCTCCTGCATTTTTTGACTCGATGGAGCATCTACCGATACACTTGGCATACGAGGCACGAGTTGGTGGCCCCGTTCAATATCGTTGGATGTACTTATTTGAAAGATACATGAATCGTCTGAAGAAAAAAGTAAAGAACACCGCAGCTGTTGAAGGATCAATATCTGAATCGTATATCATCCAAGAAATTTCAACATTCTGCTCATTTTACTTTGAATCCACAGTACAGACAAGATTTGATCGTCTTCCACGTAACGACGACGGGGGTGTTCGACATTCAGATGGACGTTTAAATATATTTTGTCACTCTGGTCGTGCTTTTGGTTCTCGTCCATCTCGACACTTAAGCGATGAAGAGTATCATTTGGCACACTTGTATGTATTACTCAATTGTCCAGAGATTGAACAATTCATTGAAATATTTGACATTGAGATGGTGCAAAAATACTCTATTCACAACGATCAAGAATTGGAGACATTACGGAATCGTGATTTCCCTTCTTGGATTCAGACTTACAGCAAAGATCACAGAGCTGAAATAGATGAAAAAATATTTGAGTTTGTTAGTGGACCGTCGCGACTTGTGTCGTGCTATAGCGGATATTTTGTTAACGGGTATAAATTTCACACGGTTGAATATTCATCTACAAAAAAGACGATGAATGCTGGGGTCTGCGTGAAAGGGACAACCTATGTTGAATGTGATATGGATTTCTATGGACTAGTGAAAGAAGTGATAGAGTTGCACTACTTCGGCTTGAAATCAGTGTTCCTATTTAGATGTCATTGGTTCGATACAACAGAAAGGGGCATGAAAGTTCATCAAAAATACAAACTTGTTGAGGTTAATTACAAATCGAAATTGGCAGCAAATGAGCCATTTATATTGGCATCACAAGCCGAACAAGTATATTACGCGAAGTATCCGGCTCGAAATAAAGATAGAGCAGATTGGCGTGTAGTTTGTAAGACAAAAGGTAGAGGAAAAATTGATCCGATAGTAGGAGAAAATGATCCTCCTGGTTTCTATCAAGAAGATGATCTTCCTGCTGTGGATCGTATTATTCCAATACTCGAGGATGCAGACACAACGTCAATTCAATTAGAAGTTGAATATGCTGATGATGACGATCATGAAATTGAGGAAGCTGGAGATGAAGAAGATGACGAAGAGGAAGAAGAGGAAGAAGAAGAAGAAGATTTCGAAGACTATTATTCAGATGATGAGGAATAATTGTAAAGTATATATATTTTATTAAATATATCTCTACTATTTATACAATAATCTGATTATATGTCTGTTCGACAGATATGTCTGGTCGTGGTTATCGACGCAGGAGAGCTTCGGAGTCTCCGATCGGTGAGACTCCAGCACTTACTCCTGTTGCTGATCCTCCTGTTGCTGATCCTCATGAGGATGATACTGCCGAGGCTAGTACATCCAGACGCAGGCGGCCACGCGGGCCGAACAGGTGGCAGCCTCCACCAGCCACAGAGTCACGTAGATTGATCAGCGTGATTGGGGAGCGGTAATATATCATGAATTATGAATCATTACAAATTCATTATATCATAATATAATATTAAAATTTATTTTTGTTGTGCAGGTTCGAGCAAGAAGAAGTGCCGAGGAGCATTTCTTCTACTATTCGACGATACATGCACGGGGCATGGCCTACGTGGTCTCACGTGCCTAGCGAGCACGTCGACATGTTATGACGCGAGTTTGAGGCACGTATTATTTTTTTTTTTACATGCATGATGATATATTAAGAATTGGTACTGATATTATTATTTTGCAGGCTCGCTATACATGGGCCGAGGACCAGAGGTCCTTCATTTACGCTGCCTGGGAGTCTATTTCCCGGGCAAGGTACAACGGGCAGCTGGGGCAGGCTCGGTCCCGAGCGATGGCCCGAGCTGGGACCACTAACATCGCAGAGACTCGGGGATACGGCCCCAGTTGGATTACTCCGGATATATGGGACCAGCTCGTGGGGATATGGTCGACGGATCGATAGCAGGAGGTTTCTCAGAATGCGGCTAGAAATCGCATGTCGGGGGGAGCAGCGCGTCACACCGGCGGCTCTGTTGCATTTGCAGTGCACGCAAACCGTATGGTAAGTATATCGTTTAATTATATATTTTATTTGTTATTATGTGTACTAATTAATGTATTTGTTTTGTAAATGTAGACGACGGTGTCGGATGACGGGACTGTCCAGCGACCCTCCCCGATGGCGGTGTTTGAGCGGACTCACCGTCGAGCACATGGGACGGGGGAGTACATCGACAACCGCGCTGCATACATTGTGGTAATTATATATTTGTTTAAATTATTCATTATATATTTATAATTTAAGTTTTATGATAAATATTAAACAAAAAATCAAACTCGAGTAGGAGACGTACAGCCAGAGGGTGGTGCAGCGCGGGGGTACCCCCGAGGACTTTGACGCAGCATCGTGGGTCGAGGCCGCAGGTGGCTGGGACCATGGCCGCGTATATGGCTTCGCAGATAGTGGTCATGCGCGAGCCGTGCTAGGGCCACTTGGGGCACCGACCCCTCCGGTCGCTGGTGAGCGGCCGTCTACCTCTAGATCCAGTTATGATCATAGTAGCAGAATAAGGACTCTAGAGGAGACGGTCGCGCGTCAGAGTCAGATGATGGAGGAGATGCATGCTATGCTACGCAACATGTCAGGTCATCCCGCAGCAGGCATCTCTTCGGCATCATCTAATCCATCGTCCTCGAGTCAGTCCACGCCGGTGTACACTCAAGCACTCCAGACCCCGCCATATGATCCAGACCATCCTCCATCGTGATCGTGAGATTTTTTGTTTGGATATTGAACTTGTTACTGAGATATTGAACTTGTTAAACTTATTTTGTTTGGATATTGATACTTCAATTTTGCATTTGAATTGTTTTTATACTATCGTGGATAATTATCAATATAAATATAATTGTTTTGATGTATATCTTGGTGTGTTTGTGATGTGTGAATGAATGTGTGTATGAGGGTATGGGTGTGTGAGTTATGTATCAGATAAATGTATCAATGTATCAATGGAAATTAGAAATTTGAAATTTTTCTGCTTGCAGGTATAGGTCATCAGCAACGGCTTTCCCACGGCCGTCCGTGGGAAAGCCGTTGCTAAAAGTGTATCGACAGCCGTTGCTGATGACTTACAGCAACGGCTTAGCGACGGGTTTTACTAACGGCGTTGCTACGGACTCGAGGCCGTTGCTATTAATGTTATCAGCAACGGCTCCGGGTCCGTGGTAAAACCGTTGCTGATAATATTTTTAGCAACGGCCCGAGCGGCCGTTGCTGATAATGTTTGGAGCGACGGCCCGAGCGGCCGTTGCTGATCCGTTGCTAAGTCATCAGCAATGCGACTTTCTGTCACGGCTCTATTGCAACGGCTCGGCCGTTGCTGATTCTCTTCAGCAACGGCTCAGCAACGGTATCAGCCGTTGCTGATGCCCATTTTTCTAGTAGTGTTTGTCTCTAATTTTGTGTCTCTATAGGTCAATTGTGTTGTAGTGACATGCGTGCACGAGAGCCACGCTTACCTGCCTAGTTTAGTTCAAACCGATGGATTTCCCTCCTCTATATGGTCCCTTCCTGAATCCTATTCACCAGAAAGACTTGTTGAATCCTGAGAGATACGTCCTATCTCCATTAGATTGGCTTCTTCTATAAGGCCCTAATTGATCCGAGAGTACAAGTTGAAGTATTGGGATTTATGTGACGATTGAGATGTATGGAAAGGATGGAGATATATAAACACTTGGCTGATCCATATAGGAGAACTGATCCTAGGCCTATTTGTGACCATCTAATCAAAATGAGCATTCAGATTAAAGATCAACTAGTAGAACATTTGCTGGTAGAGGTGAAAGCGATGGAAGCCTAGTTCTTGGACAAACTGCATGCACGCATATATGGGCCTTAATGAAAGTCATATGAAGCTGGTAGATCTTAATGAAAAGTTGGGAGAAGTCTCGATTAATTGATTCATCTTTTATTTGACTATTGACTAATTCTTTATTATTTGAAATATACACTACAAACATAATGCCATCTACTAACGCCCACTTTTCGTTACTATAAGTTATAAATTCGTTGGTAGAACCTACACCATCGGTATGTATAACCATTGGCTCAAGTCCCGTTGGTATAGGGATTAGCCAACGGATTATCGATTCATTGGTAAAGACTTGAACATGTGCTAACGGACTAGCAATACTGTTAGTATTGTCATTCCATTAGTAGATGAGTTACTATACTAACGAAGAGTTTATCCGTTAGGAGAAAAATTCGTTGGTAGAAAGGCTAAAAATCCAATAATTATTTCCGTTAACAGATGTAAATTGTACTATAACGAATGACATTTTCGTTGCAATAGTAGATTTATGGTAATGGTTATAATCGTTGAATGTGTGACACTGTGCTAACAATAATTTCCATTAGAATTGATTAAAAATAATACTAACGAATGAAAAGTTGTTGGCACGCCAATTTTATATCAACATGATTTCATCAATGTATATATATACACGTACGTATATATGCTAGAATTACCATTTATAGAAATTGTTAGTAGAGAAGTCAACATTCGTAATCCAATTAATAAATAAATAAAATATCATAAAATTGACACAATATATATATATATATATATATATAGTCTAAATTTATTGATTTATTTATTCAATTCATATGAAATTAAAAAAATATCAAAAGAAGATTGAATAAAAATTCTAGAATGTTTACAAAAACTATTCCATTATTTACATTCTCTCTATTGTCTAAATCACTACTAAATCTTAAAAGCTCTCTTGATTGATAACCGGCAAGCTTCCTAATTATGACCTGCAAAATAAAAAAATAAAAAAAATAAATATATTTTCTAAACAAAAGTATAAAATCATAAAAGGATTTCAATATGAAAAAGAAGTTAAAAAATAAAGTGTAATACAAAATATATTTTACCATTATGATTTGAGTCATGACGACTTGATGAGGATGAACGTGGCAAAATATTTGGAGAGTTGTTGGGATCATTAATGGCTTCTGGTACCTATATAATATATATATTAACTAGATGGTTCATAAAACATAATCAAAACTCGCAGAAAAAAATATATACCTCTTTATTGAAAAGTTGATTAGCTGTATTTGCAATATTAGCTACATCTTCATCAGCAAATCGACTTTGAAGTACCGACAATACACCGTTAAATAATCCTTCTAACCCTTTTAGCCGCTCCCTCAACTCTTGGTTCTCTTGATGCACTTCAGATGCTGGAGGATTTTTTATCTTAGAGGATGTAACGCTACCAACACATCGTATTCGCCCCCTCTTCTCCGATCCTTTAACTTTTGAATACACATCATTCTGCCAAGATACTTCTAAAGTTTGATCATCTTCATTCATGATAGTTTTCATGCGCTCCTGTGTTTGAATGAAGTAAAAAGAATAAATAAAATTAAGGATTGATATAGAGGACATGATTGAACTACCCAAAAGGAAAATATAAGGATTGAATGAACAACCAATAAACAGGATATACTAGTTAACATCTCATGTCTACTAAGCCAAACCAACATAAACTTAGATAATAGCAATATTGGATAAAGTAATTATGAATAGCAATATAGATTAGACATGTAAGTCTATCTAAATAGCCTACAAATATGTTGATTTTCGTTTGAATGCCAGATAAGTTACTATTCAGAATAGCAGTGACATGCATACATAAGTGACAATAACAAATCACAAACAAGACAATTATAATAACATCATTTTTATGAAACAACTTGGTTGAAGCTACACCACATTACTGTATTATCAGTTTGCACTTATAGAACCTCTAACAACAAATTATAATGATTCTTTGAAGTTAAACATTTTGATATATATACCCCCATGGTGCTAACTAATCTATATAGCATCAAAGACACAAAATTCATATAAAAGCTTAGCAATTTTGATAACCTATTACATCAAATCAAGAAAGGTAATTTTTATATAATATACAATTTACAATTTTGTTCTTTCAAAACTAGAGATCGAATCAGTTTCATAATAACAAATCAAATATCGAAAAAAATGAGAATTTTTAGATCATCGAATTTCACCTGCAAATCAACACTTGAGTTGCTTTATGAGACATAGCATCAAAGAGTTGAATAATAGATTAACATACCGCCACTTGAGTTGCTTTCTTATTTACAATATTTCCATCTTTGCGAGTGCGACTATCAATATATACTTGAGCTCGGGAAGGTGCAACTCCATTAGTTTCCTTTGTCTAAAAAAGTGATTTGAAAAACCGATCTAATCCATGAGAAATATCGCAAACAAATACAATATCTTTATAAAAAGTTTGGCAAAATTAAAAAGGATAACTTACCTTCTCTCGAATATACTTTTTAATTGATTTTGTACCCAAGCAATGAGGCTCATCATATTTCGCACGATTACCTTTGTTTGTTGAACTGATATTCTATTTAAGAAAGCAAATTATCATATTAAATTCCAATTATAAGGGTATACTCTTTCTCAGCATCCTATACGTAAAGTTCACTTATATACCTTAGCTTCCTCAGTGACCCAATGGTGAACAAGCTTCGCATATTGGTCTTTGTCAACACGGGAATCAGGTATTTTTGCAGCCATTTGCTCCTCATTAAGGCTATCATCAAACCTTTTAGACTTCAGTTCACACTTCCAATACCTCAATGAGTCATTTATCTTCTTCAGGACCCAACTCTTCGTTGCATCATTATAAGATGACACAAATTTGACTTATGACTACAAAAGGAATAAAATCATAAAATCTTTTTCGAGTCACTACAAGAAAACTACACAAGTTGAAATAAATCATATTTCACACGTACCTCGACAATTCTCCACATCTCCTCCTTCAAATATTCTGGCATCTTGCGCCAGTCCAAGTAATCAATGGGTGCAAGATGCGACATTCTCGCCATGGTTCCTAGACAATTTGTCAAATCACCATCATCTCCCCCAGCTGGTGTATGTGTAATGGGATCAACTTCAGTAACAACCCGTTCATTGTCACCCAAATTTCAGAAATCAGGCATAAGTGTTGGACCTCGAACCTTTTTAGGTTGTTGTGAATCATCTATTCCAATTAAACCATATCAGATAGATAGGAAAATCATTATGAAATACATATTATTTAGCACAAGAAATTCAGAAAGTAACGTTGATATAGAAAAAACTTAATTCAAGGTAAAAGGACTAATTTTGGACATATCTAAAGTGTTTGTGCTAGCATCAGCTAGCCTTTCTCCATCATCAGCTTGGTTTTCAAAAGATTGAGATTGAGAAGATCCATCTCCGTGCTATTCAACTACAACATTAAGATGCTTACGTTTTGCCATTTGTTACCTAAGATGATATCAAACTTAAAACAAAATTAAATAGCAGTGAGTATGTAAAGAAAAGAGCGATGAGCATGAGCTAAATAGTGAATAAACATGCAGAAAAAAATAATACATAAATTAATTAACATATTCCAACAAAAAAAAGAAAGCATAATGATGATATATAACTCATTTTCCTATGTCAAAAGAAAGTGTATGTTATCCTATAAAAATATATCAACATTAAATTCACCAAAGAGGAGTAAAATATATAAAATTGCAAAATAAAATGATAACTTGTCTGCTTAATGAGAACTCAAATGCAAAATGTAGACAAACATAATCAGAACTCAGATACAAAATACCGAAACACAAATAATGAGCTTACAACCACTCAATTTTTAAAAAAAATGTTCTTATGAAGCTAGAAAATATCATCGTCATATTCATCCATGGGATCATCTTCAACTTGCTCTTCTTCTATAAATTGGACATCATCAATTCCGTCATGATCAACATCAGTACGAACCAAGGTCAAATTCTCGAGCAGATTATTAGAATTTCCAACAGTATCTTGCTCGAAAAATTCACTACCCATATCAAATGTGTCCCTTAACTTAGCATGCTTGACCACAAGCCAATCCTTCGGCCGTTCATCCCTGATGTAAAATACTTTGTTCTCTTGTGATGCCAAAATAAAAGGATCATCTAACATATTATCACCCTTATGGGTCAAGTTAGATAAATTGACAAGGGTGAAACCAAATTTATCCTTCTTAACACCTCTATTGACATCAACCCAATCATATCTAAAAAGCACGATTTTAATTCTCCCAAGATAGTTCAACTGAATAATGTCCTGAAGTACTCCATAATAGCTTATTTCTCCTTCCACATGACGTCTATCTCTTGCACTAGCATAGCTGGTCGTCTTGACAGACACAACAACTCCACTGTTCTGAGTTTTTAACACTCTCTCACGACATTTGGTATGAAATCTAAAGCCGTTCACCATAAAACCGTATATCTCCTTGCTGATTCAAAAGGTCACTTGGAAAGATACATGATTTCATCGTTCATTTCTACTTTGCCTTCTTCACATAGACGTGCAACCTAAATCATTTTCACTCAGTTAGTATATACAAAAGTATACTTCCAAAATTACATACTAATGCACATTTGACTTACCCGTTCACGAAACCAATCAGAAAAACTTTTAATGTGCTTCTTATGGATTTCAAATTCAGATAAACGGCATGGACGACTACTTCTCTTAATAAATTCCTCATGCTCCCTTAGTTCAAAATTCAAAAGATAAAGACCTTAGAATATAACTACAAGTTCAGAATATCCCATATAGATTTTGTAGTTGGAAGTCGAGTGTCCTTTTTTATTAATGTATGTCTAGGTGTAAACTGTTTTGTATATTACTACCACTAGGGTCATTGTTGTTCTAGGAGTAAACTGTTTTGTATATTACTACCACTAGGGTCATTGCTGTTTTTGTATATTACTACCACTACAGTAAATTGACTTAAACTGACTTAAGTTTGCAGAAAACTAAGTTCACTTTGGAGTAAATTGAAGGACCAATACATATAATCAAAGGAACAAATAAAGAATAAATAAATACGCAATGTATGTAACTGGTAGATCGAACCTATTTCTGAAACATATGATGCTAGGATACCTACATCGATTTGAAACATAAAAAATAATTGTAAATGAATTTAAAATGTGAATTATCTTAATCAATTCAACTACTAGATCATAGACACTCGACTTCCAACTAAAAAATCTATATGGGATATCAATCACCAAATTCAAAAAGGACATTGATGAATAAAATCTTACTTTCGGAAAGGAGCTATGGAGTCATGGTTGAATAGCACATAACGATGTGCTTGCATATAGGTTCTTTTATCCAAATGAACTCTTGACACTCGTTTTCTTTTTTTAACTATGAACCCTTGGCACCTCTTTCTCCCCAACGGCTGACCAGATGCAGGCTCTTCTTCATCTAAGCCATCATCATTTCGAAGTGGTCGGTTAAAGACAATCTCAACTCCCGATAGATATCGGGAGCAAAATGTGAGGCCTTCCCGTGCTAAATAACCTTCTGCAATTGAGCCCTCTGGATGAGCCCTATTCCGTACATAATTTGTAAGTGTCAAAAGGAACCTACACAAAGCATCAAATAAATTTTTATATTTTTTTAAATTAATATTAGCAAACACTTTATAAAGATTTCTTTAAAATAGAAAGTTATATACCTTTCAATAGGATACATCCACATATACATAACCAGTCCTGCAATTTGCGCCTTAGCAGCTAAATGAACGACTAAATGCACCATGTTGGTGAAAAAAGACGGGGGGAAGATCTTTTCCAACTCACATAATATGAGAGCAACTTGAGACTGAAGTCAATCGAGCTGACTTTTATCAATAACTTTAGAGCAAATTTCCTTAAAGTAGTGACATAATCGAATAATAACTGAGCTCACACTATCAGGTAAAGATCCACGTATTGCTATAGGAAGAAGCTCTTGCAATAAAACATGACAATCATAGCTTTTAAGGCCATCGAGCTTGCGTTGCTTGAGTAGAACCCAACGTGGAATATTACAAGAAAGTTCATCAGGAACTTTTAAATCTTTTAAAACTTTCAAAAAGTTGTATTTTTCTTGCAAAGTCATTTGGTAGCAGGCCTTCGGTATGTATGTGGCATTAGAACTTGGACGACTTTTTGGATGAAGTTCAGTCCTTAAACCCATTTCTCGAAGATCACATCGAGCTTTGTAGTTATCCTTCGATTTTTCTAGTCCCAGTATCGTGCCAAGAATATTATCAGCAACATTTTTCTCAATGTGCATCACATTGAGATTGTGTCGCAAGAGCTGATGTTGCCAATAAGGCAAACTGAAAAATATACTCTTCTTCTTCCAACCCCGAGTCATATCCCCATCTTCAAATCGCTCTAATTGCTATAAAAGGGAACTCCCGTAAGCTGGCACAGGTGCACTTCTAGATTCTCGGGTTCCATCAAAAGAGTTTTTATAGTTTCGAAATTTGTGGTTAAAATCTAGCCATCGTCGATGTCCCATGTAGCGATACTTTCTACTATGCTTAAGCCACTTAGAAACCGTCTCAAAACCACAAGACGGACAAGCATACTCTCCTATGGTGCTCCATCCAGACAGATTGGCATATGCAGGAAATTCGTTAATGGTCAACAATAATGCGGCACACATCTGAAAGTTTTCTTTTGTTGAGGCATCAAAACTCTTAACCCCATCATGCCACAATTCTTTCAATTCCTCAATAAGAGGTTGCATATAAACATCCAATTTATCTCCTGGGCTTTCTGGACCAGGAATGAGCAATGATAATATAAAATTAGGTTGTTTCATGCACAACCAAGGAGGTAAATTGTATGGTATATGTATGATTGGATGACTGGCCAAGTGGAAACCAACGTATGATTTTTGCAGCTTTCTTCTTAATCTTGGAGGTGCCATCATTACCTTCTTCTGAGTCATTTGTGCTTTCTTACCATCTAGAAGAACCACATTTTGAACATGCTTCTTCTTTTTCCTTATCTTTCCAAAACAACATAAAGTCATTAGGGCATGCATGAATCTTCTCATACCCTAGGCCTAAACTTGAGATATTTTTTTTCAACTCAGGAAAAGATCTTGGCAATGTGTTTCCCTCCGGCAACATATTATGTAGGATTCCTAAGAGAGTGGAGAATGACTTATTACTCTAGCCACCGAGACACTTTAGATGATAAAGTTGCACTATGCCCGAGAGCTTGGAGTATTTCCTGCAATTCGGGTGCAACTCTTGCTCAACATCTTTAAGTAAATCAAAAAATGCATTTGAAGAACTTCCCCCACAGTTCTCCATTCCGAGGCATTGCCCGAGTTGAGCATCAACATCGTTCATGTTCATATCTCTCAAGCTTTCTTGTGCGGGCACAAAAAATGCATCTTGCACCAAACCTTGCATATCATCTAGAAATCCCTCATTGAGATCCGCAGAAGTTTGGACAGTGGAAGTAGAGGCTTCAGGATTTTCCCCATGACAAGTCCACCGTACAAAACCTTTAAGGAACCCATAACATATGATGTGATCATATACATCCTTTCCGGCATGCCAATATGCATTTACACACCTCACGCAAGGACATAAGATCGTTCCATCTTTTGACGACTTCTCTAATGCAAACTTTAAAAAATTCAGAGTGCCCTTTACATAATCGATGCTAGATCTTTTTGTGAGGCGAATCCAAGATTTATCCATGTTTTCCATATTCTCAATTCTGATTAAATAGAAAAGGAAGCATAGTATGTAAGAATATATCTACAAGTACAAAACTACTTCAATTTAAAATTTTTGAAGCATTGATATATCATGGTATATATTTATGATATTTATTAAACATAATTCACAATATCATATCCGAAAGGACTAGCTACTCCTAGATGAGACATTTCCATACATGACATAAAAAGTAAATCCTTGAGAACCCATACCATAATATGCATAAAACGTAAACCATAACTATACAAGCCATTCACAATCATAGCTAGGTAAAAGGAAAACAATAATATAACAAGAGCCAATGTAAAAAGATTATAAAAATTGAACTTTCAAGGACTCATGACATATTTTGATCCATACCTAAGAGCCTTGCAAAGGAACTCGTTCCATTTTCAAGAAATTATTGTAACCTACAAAGTAAAATGACCAATCAATAAAGTCTACTTAATATATGAAAAAAATCAATGGAAGATCAAAAGTGAAATATAAGAAAATTTAGGAACAGTACACAATTACAAGGAGGCTTTGCATTCATAAGTGATCTACATCAGTTTGTAGCCTTACCTATTCAATAAAACTGTAATATTTTTAATGCATCAAGTTAGAAAAGGAAATCTTACCCAGTCCATGTGAATAGGTGTTTCTCACTCACTCAGCTTTCTACCAAAAGCCACAAGGATAACAATTTTAATGGTGACATAGGAAATTAATGCAAGTTTGTTCAAATTCCTCACACAAACCTCTATTATATATGTATAATTTTATCATAAAGAGTTTAAATTTATTCGAAAGCTGATTGATTTCTAAAAAGGAAAAAAATATTTCTATATTTTATCATCAATTCAAAAATAAGTTCTCTTTCTTGTACAAAATGGTGAATGAGGAGAAAAAAACAAACCACTTTTTCCCCTACAAAAGCAGCCTCATTCTATAATTCTCACCATTTCACTTGCTACATTTTTCCTTGCACACCAGCTTACTTTTAATTCCCTTTCCATCGTCCTCCTCTGTGCAAACACTTCCACTCTCTTCCCAGTCATTCATTTTGTTTTCCTTCAAGTGATGAAGGTCAGTTTTCTTTTCTTTTTTCATTATATATATAATTATTTCCTTTTTTTACTGAATGATCTAAAATACAAAGTTGATTAAACACAATAGCCTAGTCAAACCAAACCATAAAACAAAGTTGACTTTCTAAGGAACAAAACTACAAACACCTTGTCAACAAGGTAAATAAACTATCACCTCCCAACTGCCTAACACTCTTGATGCTACAACAACACACACACACACACATATATATAATGATAGAAACCCAATAGAAATTAAAAGCAACTGTAAGACCCGAAAATTTTCTAATATAAAAATCTATTTTGGTGCAGCGCACCGGATCGGGGGTTAGTTGGGTCAAGCCGCATAATCGCCTCGAGTAGAAGATATAACTCGACTCATGAGAATATGAAGTTTAAATTAGCTCAATGGTTATTTCCTTTTATGCATAAGATGTTTATTAAAGTCGAATTCGACTCTTGAGTGCGGATTGAATCGGAGCCCGAATCAGACTCGGATCGAATCGAGTAGAGGTTAAGTCATATGAGGGGCATTTGAGTCATTTGTGGATGAGGGAATATAATCCCTCATTATGAGCCGTGCGGCTCATCTTGGAGTCGTACACAGCCCGAGCAAGGGGGAAAAGGGAGAGAGGGGAGATCTTGTCGGCACCGAGTCCGCGTTGACTCTCGAGGAGATCGGAGCTCGTCGTCATCGAGGCTTCCTCGGGATCCAATCAAGGTGAGTGGTTAGCATAGTTTTTGAAGGGAGGCGGGTGGCCGACCCTATAAGATTTGAAATCGGGTTTTCTCTCGCGAGTTCTTGCCGATCGATGTGTTTTTTCGTATTAGAACTTTAATCGTTGTGTATTCCTATGATCTTGTGTTTTAAACGTGTTTATTTGACGTTCTTGAGGGATGGCCGAGTTTTCCCCAATTTTCCCCAATTTCTTCGCTCGTCTCGAAACTCGTAGATCGCTTTATGTTCGTATATGTTAGATCTATGGATTTATCACTCGTGTCATTGTCGCAATCATGCTCGTTCATCCTTGAAGACTCGGCCGAACTGGGGGTCACCCTGCTTGAGTTGGCCGAGCAAGGGCAAGGGTGAGAAAAAGTGGACTGCTCCGATTTAACATGCTTGGTTTCAGGTTGTGTTGTTTTGATTCGCGATCGCATGCTTATCGATAAGTTGAATTTGTATCATATGATTGATGTTCGTCTTAGAGATTGTCGCAACTATAGATACATTTATCTCAGTTATGGTAATGTTCTTGCTAAAACTCTAGAGACATGATGATACTTAGGAAGAACTCTAACCATGACAAGTAAATTTATTAATTTATGTAATTGTAGGAATGATTGCTTAGTGACCATCCTTAGCTCATTCCTCTTTAATTTTTGAAATGATGAAATATGTTACAATGCTTAGTATTTCGTGCATTGTGAATTTATGTTTATCTTACCATGCTTTATAAGTTGCTTCTTATTGAAATAAATTCTAAATGCAGTGTATTAATGATTATTGATGAATCTCATAGGTATATATAGTAGTTGTTGTAAGTTATTCTTGTTTTTCTTTAAATTATATAAGTTGTCCTAAAATGTTCATGGGTGGAATTCCAAGGTCGGTACATAGAATTCCTCACCCAAGGTAGCGTATAACGCTAGATAACATGTAGGAGATAACATGTAGGTCGGTACATGTTATAGGACGTTGCAAGATGCTTAGCATATATGGAAACTTAGCTAGGAGATGACACAACTTTCTAGGACTCCTAGTAAATATTTTTGGAAACCTAGAACGATTAGGCGTGCACAATTTTGAAAGGGCAGCATTAATTTGTTTACCCTAGGATACGGGCAAGAGCCCAAAGTGTATATAAGAATTAGGGCCGGATACGGGCAAGAGCCCGAAGTGTATATAAGAAAATCCTAGGACATTTGATTGTGTGATGTGCTTGAGATGGTCCGCCGAGAAGCGTGGAGGTCGAAAATGACCAATGCTTAGCTCTGCTAGTGTTTGGGTCTTGAGATGCACCAGCGGACCCGTTAGGTGTGAGACTCCAGTTGGGTGGGACTAGCTATCCCTACCCCAGACGGTGCCCGGAGACTAGTGGACCATCCTTGCCCAAGATTTTTTGTTTACATCTTGCTATGGTGTGGCCGGTCGGCCAGTGTGATTCTACCTTGTATGGTAGGGTCGGTTGTAGCCGGAATTCTAATACCATAAGTAGGCCGAAGGGCCGGATGCCGAAGTCTTGATTGGCCAAGATGGCAAGTTTTCACATATATGGTTTATACAGAATGACCCATAGGGTCAGTAGTCACACTAGAAAATAACTTACCTCCCTGAATATATGTTATGTTGCCTTATATGTTATGCCTGAATAAATGGGGATTATGTGGAGGTTCACAAGAACCGCTCACTGAGTCCCATGTGGACTGACAGTTTGTTTTCTTATTTTTTTGCAGAGCATGAGCAGTGATTGTGACCTGTCGACATGATGCAGCTGGAGGGCGGGTGGTGGTGCCCTATCTCGTAGCGGCGTCCTTGGGTCATAGTCCAGTGTCTTAGTAGTTGTTTCCTTTTCTGCACTAACAGTTGTGTTTTGGAAAAGTTTGTAATACTTTGATATTTGAGATGTTCAGTTTGTTTCGATGATGGTTTTCTCTTTGGTTTGAAAACATCTATTGTGAACTTTGAAAACTTTAAATAAAGCTTGTGTTGAGGTTTTTTTTTATCGATATCTTCTGGTTTATTATATGTCAGTGTAGACAGTAGGCTTCAGGGTAGGAGGTAGGCCCTGGCCTGTCACACTACCCTTAGTTGGGGTGTGACAAAGTTGGTATCAGATCACTAGGTTAGGTCTTGACTATGACTAAGTGTTGGGTACCGTATGAGACATATGCTAGCGTGTCGACATACGGTATAGTTATGCTACGAGATCGGGCAACCACGACTGCACTCAGCGCACCATGCGGTTAATAAATTTTAAAAGCTTATGTTAAAAATTTTTTATGTGACAGGAAACTTTTTCTTTTCTGTAATAGTGTAATGGAGGCTCCCAATGCTGCACTGAGCGGCAGTGGCAGTAAATTGGGTGATGAAACATAGAGCCAAGAGGTTAGACCCAAGAGAGGGTCGAGTTGCACCGCGTAGACGCGTACCCCGATTGTCGGTAGAATATATTCTTTATGTACTTGTGCGTACTGTGCATGGATATTGATTGTGTTTGTGCTTGTGGATGAGCGATGGCCGAGCCGAGAAGCGTACCGACTTGCAAGTTGGTCCTGACTCGGCGAGTGAATTTTGGGTCTTGATACTGCGTGAGTGAGCCACGCTGACGTTAGACCCAAGGGGAGCCATACTAACTTTAGACCCGAGTGGATTTGGTTGCGTGGGTCATACCCAACCAGAGAGGGCCTAGGTAGAAGGCTCGCTAGATAGATTCTAGCGAATGACTTGTATGATTGCTAGGTTTGAGCCGGTTTGTGTCGTATGAATGTATTGTTTTCTGTGGGGCCGGCTTGGGCCGAGTGATTTTGGCATTCATGAGCATGTCATGTATTAATGAGTGTTCGCGATAAACGGGCACGGGACTTTGAGATGCTGCGCAAGTCTGGTGGCATGTCAATGTCAGAGTATGAGATGGAATTTCATCGGCTTTCCAAATATCGTCAGACCTCAGTGACATCTGAGACTGCCAGGGTCAAGAGCTTTGTTGGGGGATTTAGGCCTTAGATAGGCAAGCTCATCCACTACACCGAGGATTCCACTCTTGCACGGGTGGTGGATGAGGCCCTTCAGAAGGAAGCCTTGGTGCCGTTTGAGAGGAATGATGGGCCGACCAAGAAGAAATTTTGGCTGCAGGGATTTGGGGGTCGATCGTGGCATTCAAAGGGGGCCGCAAGCGAGCCATTCAGAGAGACCGTCTGCCAGGGTGTTTGCTATGAACCGTGATGGGTAGAGGCGTGTAAGGCAGTGGTAACATTTACTATTCTAATATGTTCATCCGCTGCTTATGTTCTATTTGATCTGGGTGCCACGCACTTGTTTGTATCTGCCAAATTTACCACAGAGTTGCCAGTGGCACCCATCCATGCTCGACGGGCCATTGGTAGTATCAACGCCTATGGGCGACGCAATCTTAGCAAATTCAATATACCAAGGCTGCAAAGTGCTTATCTGCGGCCATGTACTGAGTGCAGATTTGACACTTCTACCCACACTTGAGCTTGATGTCATTCTTTGCATGGATTGGTTGGCAGAGCACTTTACGATGTTGGATCATAGAGCTAAAATGGTGATGTTTAGTAAGCCTGTGCTGCCGCAGTTCACCTTTCAAGGGGAGGGAGGTAGCAAGCCAATAGGGGTCATCTCAGCCCTAAAGGCTCGTAAGCTGCTCAGGGCGGTTGCCAATCCTTCTTGGCCTTCGTATCTGTGGCTGAGGAGGAAAGGGGTGAGGCAAGGAATGTCAGCGGAACCTCAGTGGTCTGTGAATTCCCTGATGTATTTCCCGAAGAATTGTCGGGATTGCCGCCCAGAAGGGAAGTTAATTTTTGCATTGATCTGCAGCCCGGGGGTAGGGGGGAGAAGCAATTTTCATTCCACCTTATAGGATGGCACCGGCCGAACTCAGGAAGTTAAAGGTGCAATTGCAAAAAATGACCTGGGTTTCATCCGACCGAGCGTGTCACCCTGGGGTGCCCCGGTTCTCTTTGTGAAGAAGAAGGATGGGTCGATGCGCATGTGCATCGACTATAGGCAGCTGAACAAGGTTACTGTCAAGAATCTTTACCCGTTGCCGAGGATAGATGATCTGCTTGACCAGCTGCAAGGGGCACAATGGTTTTCAAAGATAGACTTAAGGTCCGGATACCATCAGCTGAGAATCTGGGACTGCGATGTGCCTAAGATGACCTTTAGGACTCGCTATGGTCACTACGAGTTCCTAATGATGTCCTTTGGCTTAACCAATGCACTTGCTGCCTTCATTGACCTAATGAATAGGGTATTTAAGGAGTACCGGGATAGCTTTGTGATCGTCTTCATTGACGACATTCTGGTCTACTCCAAGAGTGAGGAGGAGCACTCTAAGCACCTGAGAATGGTCTTGAAAACCCTCATAGAGCACCGCTTGTTTGCAAAATTTTCCAAGTGTGAATTCTGGTTGGAAAGTGTAGGGTTCTTGGGCCATGTAGTATCCAAGGATGGGATAAGGGTAGATCTTGCAAAGGTGGAAGTAGTGTAGAACTGAAAACGGCCGACTAGCGTGATTGAGATCCATAGTTTTCGTGATTTGGTCGGGTACTATCGGAAGTTTGTGGATAACTTCTCCAGAATTGCAGCCCTTTTGACTCGGTTGACCCAGAAAAAGATCAGGTTCATTTGGGACAACAAATGCGAGGTGAGCTTTCAAAAGCTCAAGGAATGTTTGACATATGCACCCGTATTGGTTGTACCTTCCGGCTCAGGAGGGTTTGTAGCCTACTATGATGCCTCCTGGGTTGGCCTAGGCTGCATTCTGATGCAGTTTGGCAGAGTTATAGCTTATGCGTCTTGCCAGCTGAAAGTTCATGAAAAGAACTATTCGACGCACGACCTAGGGCTAGCAGCAGTGGTCTTTGCACTGTAGCTCTGGCGGCACTACCTGTATGGGAAGACTTACGAGATCTATACGGATCACAAGAGCCTCCAGTACTTGCTTACCAAAAAGGAGCTGAACCTCAGGCAGAGGAGGTGGCTGGAGCTCTTAAAGGGTTATGACTGCACCATTATGTACCATCCGGGGAAAGCAAATGTGGTTGCAGATGCTCTGATCAGAAAATCCATGGGCAGTTTGGCTCATTTGGAAATTAAGCGGAGGCCTCTAGCTCGAGAGTTGGTGTTGTGCCTAGATGGGGGTACAACCCTGTCAGTGTCCGAGGAAATTAAGCAGGTGCCTTAGTGGCACACCTGCGGGTACAATCCACGCTGGTGGACATGCTGCGTGCCGCGCAGGGAGAGGATGCCTTTTATGCGCTGACCAAGGATTTGGTGCAAAGAGGCAATGCAGAGAATGGATTCAGGTTGGACTTGAAGGGTGTGCTGAGGTTCAAAGACCGAATCGTGGTGCCGGATATGGCAGAGGTGCGCAGGCAAGACCTGGAGTTGGGCCATCGTTCCACTTATACGATGCATTTGGGAGCTGCCAAAATGTATCGAGATCTATGGCAGCATTACTGGTGGTAGGGCACGAAAAGAGAGATAGCAAAATTTGTATCCAAATGTCTGGTCTGCCAGCAAGTGAAGGCTGAACACCTGAAGCCCGCGGGGCTGCTGTAAAACCTCGAGGTGCCCGAGTGGAAGTGGGAGAAAATCACCATGGACCTAGTGACCAGATTACCTAAGTCAAGAGAAGGCTTTGATTCTATTTGGGTGGTAGTGGATCGGTTAACCAAGACCGCACACTTCATTCCGATGAAGACAACCTTTTCCGCAAATAAGTACACCAGACTATTTCTAGATCGAATTGTGGCTTATCATGGTACCCCAGTGATGATCATATCAGATCGAGGTACCCAGTTCACAGCCCGATTTTGGCAATCTTTCCAAGAAGCCTTGGGCACTCAAGTATGGTTTAGTACGGCTTTCCATCCGTAGGCAGACGGGCAGTCTAAGAGGACCATCCAAAACTCTAAAAGATATGCTGAGAGCCTACATTTTGGACCTGGCAGGCGGTTGGGAGAAGCATTTACCGTTGATTGGGTTTGCCTACAATAATAGCTACCAAAGTAGCATTGGCATGGCTCCCTCTGAGGCCTTGTATGGGTGGCGGTGTAGATCTCCTGTGGGCTGGTTTGAGACCGAAGAGGCTCTCATGGTAGGCCCTGACCTGATAGAGGAGGCGGTGAGGAAGGTGCAGCTGATAAAGGAAAGGTTGTTGGTGGCTCAGAGTCACCAGAAGATGTATGCTGATAAGAATCAAGGGAGTTGGAGATCGCTGAGGGTGACTTGGTGTTCCTAAAGGTTTCCCCCACGAAAGGGGTGGTCCGGTTTGGTAAGAGGGGAAAGTTGAGCCTTAGGTTCATTGGGCATTTTCCAATTCTCAAGCAAAGAGGCGCGGTGACTTATGAGCTGGGTCTGCCACCTAGTCTGAGCAGAGTTCACCCGATTTTTTATGTGCCAATGCTATGAAGATATGTGAGGGATGAGTCCCGGTTTGGGAAGAGGGGAAAGTTGAGCCTTAGGTTCATTGGGCCTTTTCCAATTCTCAAGCGAAGAGGCGCGATGGCTTATGAGCTTGCTCTACCACCTAGTCTGAGCAGAGTTCACTCGGTTTTTCATGTGCCATTGCTCCGAAGATATGTGAGGGATGAGTCCCATTTAATCGTACCTATTGTGGTTGAGGTGGACACGACGGTCTCGTATGAGGAGAGGCCAGTGGAGATACTTGACTGACAGATCAGGAAACTGAGGTCCCAGGAAATTCCCTTGGTAAAAGTTAGGTGGGAGTATCACTCCGGATAGGAAGCTACCCGGGAAGTAGAACAAGTTGTGAGGGAACGTTACCCTTCCCTGTTCGAAGATCTAGTAAGTCCATATGAATCTTCAAAATTCGAGGACGAATTTCCCTTAAGGGGGAAGGTTGTAAGACCCGAAAATTTCCTAATATAAAAATCTATTTTGGTGCAGCGCTCCGGATCGGGGGTTAGTCTGGTTGAGCCGCAGAATCGCCTCAAGTAGAAGATATAATTCGAGTCATGAGAATATGAAGTTTAAATTAGCTCAATGGTTATTTCCTTTTATGCATAAGATGTTTATTAAAGTCGAGTTTGACTCTTGAGTGCGGATTGAATCGGACTCGGATCGAATCGAGTAGAGATTAAGTCATATGAGGGGCATTTGAGTCATTTGTGGATGAGGGAATATAATCCCTTATCATGAGCCATGCGGCTCATCTTGGAGTCGTACACAGCCCGAGCAAGGGGGAAAAGGGAGAGAGGGGAGATCTTGTCGGCACCGAGTCCGCGTCGACTCTCGAGGAGATCAGACCTCGTCTTCATCGAGGCTTCCTCGGGATCCAATCAAGATGAGTGATTTGCATAGTTTTTGAAGGGAGGTGGGTGGCTGGCCCTATAAGATTTGAAATCCGGTTTTCTCTCGCGAGTTCTTGTCGATCGATGCGTTTCTTCGTATTAGAACTTTAATCATTGTGTATTCCTATGATCTTGTGTTTTAAACATGTTTATTTCGTGTTCTTGAGGGCTGACCAAGTAGAGGAAAAAGGGGAAAGGTCATGCCGAAATTTCCCTAATTTTCTTGCTCGTCTCGAAACTCGTAGATCGCTTTATGTTCGTATATGCTAGATCTATGGATTTATCACTCGTGTCATTGTCGCAATCATGCTCGTTCATCCTTGAGGACTCGGCCGAACTGGGGGTCACCCTGCTTGAGTTGGCCGAGCAAGGGCAAGGGTGAGAAAAAGTGGACTGCTCCGATTTAACATGCTTGGTTTCAGGTTGTGTTGTTTTGATTCGCGATCGCATGCTTATCGATAAGTTGAACTTGTATCATATGATTGATGTTCGTCTTAGAGATTGTCGCAACTATAGATCTACATTTATCTCAGTTATGGTAATGTTCTTGCTAAAACTCTAGAGACATGATGATACTTAGGAAGAACTCTAACCAAGACAAGTAAATTTATTAATTTATGTAATTGTAGGAATGATTGCTCAGTGACCATCCTTAGCTCATTCCTCTTTAATTTTTGAAATGATGAAATATGTTACCATGCTTAGTATTTTGTGCGTTGTTAATTTATGGTTGTCTTACCATGTTTTATAAGTTGCTTCTTATTGAAATAAATTCTAAATCCAGTGTATAAATGATTATTGATGAATCTCGTAGGTATATATAGTCGTTGCTGTAAGTTATTCTTGTTTTTCTTTAAATTATATAAGCTGTCCTAAAATGTTCATGGGTGGAATTCCAAGGTCGGTACATAGAATTCCTCACCCAAGGTAGCGTATAATGCTAGATAACATGTAGGACGTTGCAAGATGCTTAGCATATATGGAAACTTAGCTAGGAGATGACACAACTTTCTAGGACTCCTAGTAAATATTTTTGGAAACATAGAACTATTAGGCATGCACAATTTTAGAAGGGCAGCATTAATTTGTTTACCCTGTAGCCCGAATTAGGGCCGGATATGGGCAAGGGCCCGAAGTGTATTTAAGGAAACCCTAGGACATTTGTTTGTATGATGTGCTTGAGATGGTCCGCCGAGAAGCGTGGAGGTCGGAAATGACCAATGCTTAGCTCGGCCAGTGTTTGGGTCTTGAGATGCACCAGTGGGCCCGCTAGGTGTCAGACCCCAGTTGGGTGGGACTAACTATCCCTACCCCTGACGGTGCCCGGAGACTAGTGGACCATCCTAGTCGATGGCCCAGGATTTTTTGTTTACATCTTGCTATGATGTGGTCGGTCAGCCAGTGTGATTCTACCTTGTATGGTAGGGCCGGTTGTAGCCAGGATTCTAATACTATAAGTAGGCCCAAGGGCCAGATGCCGAAGACTTGATAGGCCAAGATGACAAGTTTTCACATATATGGTTTATACAGAATGACCCATAGGGTCAGTAGTCACACTAGAAAATAACTTACCTCCCTGAATATATATTATTTTGCCTTATATGTTATGCCTGAATAACTGAGGATTATGTGGAGGTTCGCAAGAACCGCTCACTGAGTCCCAAGTGGACTCACAGTTTGTTTCCTTTTTTTTTTTGCAGAGCATGAGCAGTGATTGTGACCTATCGACATGATGCAGCTGGAGGGCGGGTGGTGGTGCCATGTCTCGTAGCGGCGTCGTTGGGTCATAGTCCAGTGTCTTAGTAGTTGTTTTCTTTTCTGCACTGACATTTGTGTTTTGGAAAGGTTTGTAAAACTTTGATATTTGAGATGTTCAGTTTGTTCCGATGATGGTTTTCTCTTTGGTTTGAAAACATATATTGTGAACTTTGAAAAACTTTAAATAAAGCTTGTGTTGAGGTTTCTTTTTATCGATATATTCTGGTTTATTATATGTTAGTATAGACAGTAGGCTTCATGGTAGGATGTAGGCTCTGGCCGATCACACTACCCTCAGTTGGGGTCTGATAGCAACAATATGGATCAGATGGGATTAGCAGTATAATCATTGTACATGGTGATCCTCCATAGGACAAAATCTATTAATTGCATAAAACATAGTTGATTACCATTGACAACCACTGTACAATAATCAATCCAAAACGAGTGAAGAGAAAGTTAGAGAATAGTTTATGAGACTTACAATTTCCGCTTTATGACCACGATTTGGGAATCGATCGGCGCCAAAGATAGCCCTTCTAAATGAGGCGGGAGACCACGATTTGGGAGGGAAGAAAATATATCGAACCAGATTAATACACATTTTCCTTTCTTTTTACAACATTTGGCGGTGAATATCTGGTGGGATTTTGGGATATTCGCGCCATTTGATTGGATGAAAATTCAATTTTATTTTCGGCCCTTGATCGCAACAGATTTTCTATTTAACATAAATGTTTTATTTTGTTAATTAATTTTAATTAAAATTAAAAGAAAAAATAAGGGCAAGGGCTACTGGGTGGGGCTAGGGCTGCCACACGACAACCATTAATTGGGGAGGCGTCGTCTCCTTGTAGAGAGACACTGCTCCTCCAGTAACATGCGTCTCTCGCTCCTTGCGGAGGGCTTTGAGCTTCTTCGCCGCCATCGCTGGGAAGAAGCACGACCACAATCAACAAGCGGCAGGTGGTGCTACCACAAGCAACATTGTAGGGGTTGCAGAGAGACGCCACCACCGCTGGAAGCCACAAGCAAGCTCGGCGAAGAGCACGACCACTCTGGTTTTGGATGAAGCGGTAGAGAGAAGCCGATGTACTATGGTCTCGGACGAGCACGACCATTCTGGTCTCTTCTCTATTCGACCCGGTGGTGATTGAGGTTTTATTTTTTGGAGGATGGTAGGTGGCCAACTGTATTTGACGAGGGTTTTGGGAGGATGGCAGGCGGCAGAGTGAATTGATGTGCGCGTGGTTATGTTTTATTTTTCAATGTGGACAGGTGAATTAAACATTCGGTTGTGCTTTAATTTTTAATGTACATGGTTGGACTGTACTGGACCAATGAATTGATGTGGACGAGTGCTTTAATTTTTTAAACCTTTGGTTGTGCTTTCTATCTTTTTATTATAAAATTTTAAAAAGGTGGACGAGTGAATTGATGTGGTTGGAGGATTGGTGCTTGATGTGGTTGTAGTTTTAATTGTTAAACTTTTGACGGTGTCTTCTCCCTTGTATTATAAAATAATAAAAAGGTAGAAGAGTGAATTGATGTGGTTGGAGGATTGGGGTTTGATGCGGTTGGAGCTTTATTTTTCTTAATTGTGGAACAACATGAGAGATAATCTTGCACCGGTTTCAAACTCAATACCTAGGTTTTAATTTCAGAAGAAATTGATAAATTTACTTTTTCTTCCTCTTATTTTTATAATTATAAAATTATATACAGAGTAATTTAAGAGCCTAAATCTATCAAATATCTTTAAGTTGAGTAGTAATTTAGGTTCTTAGATCAATTTAAATTTTAAGTAAAATTTAAAATTAAATTGTGCTTTAAAAAACATAATCATATAATTTGAAATTAAAACTCTACCTAAGACGAATCATATATGCTTATTATTTGCAATATGTAATCATATAGATTGCCAACTATGATTAATATGGATAAACTAAATGAAGTGAAGATGGTTAGTGACCTTATTAATGAGCAGGAGTGGAATGTTAAGCTTCTCAAAGAACTTTTCAATGATGAGCTATGTAATGCTATAAGATAGATTCACATACCAAGAAGGAAGGCTCCAAACAAGTGGATCTGGGTTCTCAACAACAAAGGAAGTTTAAACAGTAAAGTTGTATATAATTTCTTGAAACATGAGGATGTGGATACTGCTGGTCTTAACTTTGATTGGAGGTCTCTTTGGAGCTTAAAGGTGCTTCGTAAGGTCAAGGTATTTGTTTGGAAACTTGTACATAATAGACTTTCTACCTCAATTGCTTGCAAAAATAAGTAAGATTCCAAAGCAAAATTGTTTTACTTGCGAAGAAGGATTGGACAGTAGCAGCCATTTCCTTTTTAGTTGTTGTTTTGCTAATAAATTCTGGAATACCTTGGAAAGTGCATTGAACTATAATTTTGAGTTTAGAAACTTTTGGCACACTGGAAAGTGAATAGAGGAAGGAAAACATTTGGATAAAGACATGAGGAACAGTCTTAACAGTTGAAAAGTTGCTGGGTTCTGGTTCCTATGGAAGAATAGGAATGATATATGCTTTAAAGGGAAAGGTTGTGGCTTCAATACTTTTCTTTTCAGATTGCTTGCTGAATGTTCTTTTATGAACTCTTGTAAGCTAAACCCTATCAGTGATGGGTTTTCACTTCAATGAACTTATAATGTTTCCCTTCAATTGACACATACTAGTTTTTCTCCACTTTAGAGATTTCACTGATTACTCCAATACCAACTACTGGGTTTATTGTGATGCATCTTGGGTAAAACATAACAATAAATCTGGTTTGGGTTGTGTCTTTTTGAATAATGAGAAAAAGGAATGCTTGATGAGTTTTTGTAATTCTTTTTCTTTAGATGTACTTTCTACCGAACTTAATTCTATTTGGCTCAGTCTTTTGTATGCTGAACAACTCAATCTCAATTATCCCAATGTCTTTACTGATTGCAAGTTGGCTGTGGATATTTTGGAAAGAAAAATGAAAGTCCCTTGGAATTTAAAAGAGTTAGTGAAGGACATTTTGCAGTTGGCAAGCAAGGTAAAGGTCAATGGCTGGTTTCATCTAAAAAGAGAGGAAAATAGCAGAGCTCACTTCCTTGCAAAATCTGGATTGACAGGTGTTCCTTTAAAGTTTTCAGGCTTGATTGATTGGAAATGTTATGTTTCAACTTTAGATGAAGAATCTACAAGTTATTTATACATCAACAATGAGATGATAGCTTCAAATAAACCTGTAACAAATAGTGATTTAGAACGCACTGTACTTAATGCTGATAATATCTTAGCTTCGAATAATGAAGAGTTAGATATTGCTTCTAGTAATGAAGCATTCAGTGTTGGTGATGTAATGTCTAGGATTGAATTCATTTCAGGCAATGGGTTTGTTCCTCCACTTTATGTAAATGGTATGAGTTGTTTACATTTGGAGTCGGTTCTTTTTGAACCTTATAAAGACATTCATATTGGAATAAATAATGATACTGGACAAGATAAGTGTAATGCTTAGTATGAAGTGGCGGAGGATGCACGTCTAGGGACCAATGCCCCTCTTACCCATGGAGATTGAGCAGAGCCTTAGCCTGATCTAGCTTGTTCATTTGAAAGAAAAAAAACATGTTTTTTTAACCATGTTTCTTCAAATCCGACTACTTAGATCATCTGATTATTATCTCATTGACATAATAATTGGTTGCTCACTTGTTGCTGAAAACAAGTCGTGCTTCAAATCTCGTCTTGATAAAAGATCACTCGTGATTTACCATTATTATTTTCAAAGCTGGGTT
Organism: Canna indica; assembly: GCA_034359265.1. Taxonomy (NCBI): domain Eukaryota; kingdom Viridiplantae; phylum Streptophyta; class Magnoliopsida; order Zingiberales; family Cannaceae; genus Canna; species Canna indica. Next base: position 24,882,643 of record CP136892.1, read on the forward strand.
TCTTCCTGCTATAGGGCCTTCAGTGCCTTCATTTGACTTGCTCCGGGGTTGGATCTCCACTTGAAAAAATCTCCGCTCCGTTCTTAAAGTTTGGAACACCGCCAGAAGGAAATCCTGGGCTCTCAAGAGGTTATCTCTGGAACATCGTGTTCATGACCTTTCCATTAAAGCCGACTCTGGCCTTCTACCTGCCTCGGACCTTACGAAGTTCATGAAATATAAAGCCGAGCTAGACCAATTATATCTCTATGAGGATATGTATTGGCGTCAAAGAATAAAAAAAAGATGGAGCAAAGAGGGTGATCGTAATACTAGGTACTTTCACCAGTGCGCAACTCTCTGAAGGAATAAAAACTGGATGACCAAGATCCAATGTCCCCTTAGTCCCATCACAGAGACCTCCCAAATCTCTGAGGCCTTCAAAAAATTTTACACTAGTCTTCTTGGCAAAGAAATTAAGCCTCTCATGGGTATCAATTGGGCTGAGATCTATCAACAAGACTCTACTCCTCTGCTACATCTTGATTACCCTTTCTCGGAGGAGAAAATCTTTTTTGTCATTAAAGGGTTAAATAATCATAAATCCCTAAGACTGGATGGTATACCGATGGAATTCTTCAAAAAATACTGGGAAATCTTAAAGGACATAATCACCCGCATTCTCCTCGAGTTTCAGAATGATCCTTCAAAACTCCATCAAACCAATCATGCTCTCATCACTTTGATCCCGAAGAAGGAAGGAGTGTCATTTCACTAGTAGAATATACCACATCAGCCACCAGGATCACCGACGGCCGCCAGGGCCGTTAGAAACATTCACGGCTTTGCGTCGGCCGCAACGACCGTGGCTAATGTAACCAAATTAGCCGCGGCTCACATACAGCCAGATAGAGCCGTCGCTCGTTGTTTATGGCGCTTAGAGCGCGCGAAATAAAATAAGTTATTAGCCACGGCTTAGCGGGGGCTCTAAAGCCATTGGTGATGTGAGTAACCAAATCATCCGCGACTCGCATACAGCTGTCGCTCATAGTTGACGGTGCGCACGGGGGCACTAAATAAAATAAGTTAGTAGCGACGGCTGGAGGCCTATGGCAAAACTTCACTTTATGAGCTGCTATATTGTGGACAATTAATGATTTTTCGGCCTATGACATGTTGTCTGGTTGGAGCACGCATAGACGACTCTCTTGCCCGTATTGTATGGAAAGCTCAAAATCCTTCAGTCTTGAGAATGGTTGGAAAATTTCCTTCTTTGATTGTCTTCATCGATTCCTACCGTCTAACCATCAGTATCGAAGGAATCGGGATAAATTTATCAAGGGTAGAGTCGAAAGAGATGAGTCACCACCGATGTTTTCTGGTGAATAGATGTTAGCACGTGTTCAATTACTTCCAGAGATTACTTTGGGTCGGAATGTAAGAATTTCAGGCTTTGGTCAAACACATAACTGGGTGAAAAAAAGTATCTTTTGGGAATTTCTGTATTGGAGTTCATTACTGATTCGACATAATTTGGACATCATGCACATTGAAAAAAATGTGTTTGATAATATTTTTAACATAGTTATGGATATTTCTGGCAAAACTAAAGATAATGTGAAGGCTCGACATGATGTAAAAATACTTTGTAAGAGACCTGAGTCAGAGTTGCAAGAGGTCAACGTACGACTTCATAAGCCAAAGGCACCGTATGTGTTAAATAAACAACAGATGAAAGATGTGTATCAATGGATCTAAGAACTCAGATTACCCGATGGATATGCCTCAAACTTATCTTGATGTGTAAACGTCGATGAATGCAAAATATTGGGGATGAAGAGCCACGATTGCCACGTATTCATGCAAAGATTGCTTCCGGTTGCGTTTCAAGATCATCTACATGATAAGATTTGGGGTCCATTGACAGAATTAAGTATGTTTTTCAGAAACATTTGTGCAAATGTGCTTCGAGTCGAAGATATGTCAGCACTTGAAAATAATATTGTTGAAATCATATGCAAACTGGATCAGTTTTTCCCTCTTGCATATTTTGACTCGATGGAGCATCTACCGATACACTTGGCATACGAGGCATGAGTTGGTGGCCCCGTTCAATATCGGTGGATGTACTTATTTGAAAGATACATGAATCGTCTGAAGAAAAAAGTAAAGAACACCGCCGCAGTTGAAGGTTCCATATCAAAAGCATATATAATTCAAGAAATTTCAATATTCTGCTCATTTTATTTTGAATCAACCATCAAGACAAGACTTAATCGTCTTCCACGGAACGACGACGGGGGAGCTCGACCATCAGATGATTGTTTAAATATCTTTGGTTACCCCGATCGTGCTTTGGGTTCTCGTCCATCTCGATTCTTAAACGATGAAGAGTACCATTTGGCCTACTTGTACGTTTTACTAAACTATCCAGAGATTGAGAAGTTTATTGAAATATTTGACATTGAGATGCTGACAAAATACTCAATTTACAGCGATGAGGAATTAGAAAGATTATGGAATCGTGAGTTCCTTAATTGGTTTCAAGCTTACAGCACAGAACACAGAGGCGAAATAGATAACCAAATATTTGAGTTTGCTAGTGGACCGGCATGACTTGTACAGTGTTATAATGGTTATTTTGTCAATGGATATAAATTTCACACACTTGAATATTCATCTACAAAAAAGACTATGAATGTCGGGGTCTGCGTCAAAGGGACAACGTATGCTGAATGTGATGTTGACTTTTACGAACTATTGGAAGAAGTGACTGAATTGCAATTTTTCGGATGTAAATCAGTTGCTCTTTTTAAATGTCATTGGTTCGATACAAGAGATAAGGGCATGAGAGTTCATCCAAAGTTTAAACAGCTGGTCGAGGTCAATTACAAATCAAAATTGGCTTCAAATGAGTCATTTATATTGGCATCTCAAGCTGAACAAGTATATTATATGCAGTATCCATCTCGAAAGAAAGATAGGGCAGATTGGCGTGTAGTCTGTAAGACTAAAGTCAGAGAAAAAATTGACCCATTAGTTGGAGAGAATGAGCCAGCAGATGACTTCTATCAAGAAGAAGATCCTTCCGAAGTGGAACGAGTTAGTCCAATACTCGAGGATGATGACACAGAGTTAGTTTAATTGGAAATAGAATACATTGATGACGACGATAATGAAGTTGAGGAAGGACAGAATGATGATGAGGGAGACGAAGAAGAATTTCAAGATTCCGATACAGAATAACAAGAAGAAGAGTATTACACGGATGATGATAATGACGATGACGAATAATTGTAAATGTGAAGTATATATTCAATTATTAAATATATCTATTAATCTATTATATATAATCTAATTATATTAATTTTTTACAGCTATGGTTCGAGATATTAGTTCTCGAGGAGGCATTCCTCGTAAGACCCCCCTGACGATTACCACCCGCCCCACCTGTACCCGCTGACCCTTCGCCTTCCACCACCATTCCCCCACCTGATCCGTCCACCATTCCCTCACATGATCTGGCCACCATCCCTTCACCTTCGGCTACCATCCCTCCGCCACCCTCCGTAGATCCACGACCGTCGTCTTCGCGACGTAGGCCACGAGGGCCTAACATAATTCTCCCTCCGCCACCCGAGGGAGCACTGCGCAGAGCAGTTAGTGTGCGCGGAAGACGGTAAATATATGCATCAATTATTTCTTATAATTTATTTATTTCAAAATATCATATTATGAATTTATATTTTGTACAGATTTGAGCAGGAGGACGTCCCTCGCACGATAGCGGGGACGATCCAGAAGTTTATGCGTGGGGCGTGGCCTACATGGTCTCACGTGCCCCGTGAGCATATGGATTTATTATGGTGAGAGTTCATGGTAAGTATATTGATTAAATTAATATTAATGTTAAATATTTTTCGATAATAATAATTTTTTTTTGCAAGCTCATTATACATGGCCAGAGGACCAGATCACTTTTGTGGAGGTTGCATGGGAGCGTGTTGCCCACGCTCGCTATAACGGGCTGCTTCAGCAGGGTCGTCAGACCGTGATGAGACAGCTGGGGGCCACACAGATAGGGCAGACTCGGGGATACGCTCTCGAGTGGATTCCTGGCCCTGTGTGGGACCAGCTCGTTGAGCGATGGGCCACACCTGAGTGGCAGGAGGTCTCCCAGACTATGTCGAGAAATCGCATGTCCGGGGGGGACTGCATGGGCGCGCGCCATACAGGTGGCTCCATCTCTTTTGCGGTTCATGAGCGTCGTATGGTATATATTAATTATTTTTAATTAAATTATATATTGTGTATAATGCTACTAATGTATTTGTTTTCTAATGTTAGACGCGCATGACGGAGGACGGCACCGTCCAACACCCGTCGATGATGGAAGTGTTTGAGCGTACCCACCGTCGTCGACGAGGACCAGGGGACTACGTTGATAACAGAGCCTCCATCATAATGGTAAGTATTTATATATGTCTATTTGATTTACACAAATTTTATTTATAGTTTATATATATTCAAAATATAAACATGTGTAGGAAACTTACACGAGGACTGTGATCGAGCGTGGAGGGACACCGGAGGAGTTCGACGCAGGAGCTTGGGTGGAGGTCGCGGGTGGATGGGAGCACGGCCATGTTTATGGCTTTGCAGACAGTGGCCATGCACGCGCCGTGCTCGAGCCACTTGGGGCACCGACCCCTCCGAATGCGGGTGAGTGGTCCTCGACATCCCGAGCGCAGGACCAGAGCCGGATAGCGGCCATGGAGTCGGAGCTCACCCAGCATAGGCTGGAGATGCAGGAGTAGAGACGGGCAAATGACGAGTTGAGACAGACAATCCAGAACATGCAGACACTCCTCACTCAGATTGCGTCTCACGTTGGGCTTCTACGAATGATGTCGCAGCCGTCCTCCTCCTCGACCTAATCGACGCTCCCGACCCAGTCGTTGTCGACTCCACCGCCTCCACTGTAGCCGTGAGATTTTGATTAATTGTATTTTCTTTATATTTTGATACTTGGTTGTATATAGATATATTTTGATAATTATCTTGTATGTTTATGTAAAACATACAAGACACTCCGGTTTATGGATGATATTGATGATGTTTATGTAAAACTTGTATGTTTGGTTTCAAATGCATGTGTATGATGTTTTTTGATTGTAATATGTGATTGAAAATAGTTTATAGTTGATATATCATTGTATACAGGAATTTATAAATTTTTTAGTTTTTTCAGTTATAGGATACACCATTAGCCACGGCTTACCCACGGTTCACCGTCACTAAGCCGTGGCTGAAAGCTTATCATAATTGGCGGATGGTCTGGGTAGCACCAAATACCACGGTTGCTAATAGTATGATCGACGGGACTGGGCCGTGGCTGATGGTTGGTATCAATGTCAGCTCCTAGAGCCATCACTGATGTTTGTTAATCAGCGACAGCGCACGTGGCTGTCGTTGATGATTATGTGTGACGACCGTGCTCGACCGTCACAACTTATCTGAGACGCGCTCATCGGTGATGGCATTTTGCCACGATTTGCGCCGTCCGTGACATCTATCATCGACGGTTCAGCCACGGTTTGAGTCGTCGGTGATGGTAACAATTCTAGTAGTGTTTACTAGTGATTTTAGATCGATCAATCTGGAGAACTGTCTTGTTACGCTCTTCTCCAAACTGATGGCTAATAGATTGGGAATATTATTACCTGATCTGGTAGATCTTACTCAGGGGGCTTTCATCTCTGGCCGAAGCAGCTTAGATTGCTACATGACAGTCTTTGAAACTCTTTGCACCTGTAATCAACTGTAAGAAAATACCTGCCTCATCATGGTGGACTTTGGGAAAGCTTTCGGTTCCGTCAACTAGAACTTCATTGTTGATCTATTGAAGGCTCGGGGCTTCCCTCTGAAGTGGATTTCATGGGTTTCTTTTCTTCTTGGCACAACAACTTCTTCTATTCTATTAAATGGCTCTCAGGGGCGACATTTCTCTCACAAAACACCCCTTAGGCAAGGTAACCTTCTTTCTTCGCTTCTTTTCAACTTGGTCACTGATTCTCTCTCCAAGCTGCTGAAAAGGGCTACACCAGAGGTCTTATTAAGGGCGCATTATTTGGGATTATCCCTAAAGCTATCGCACATCTCTGTTTTGCTAATGACCTCACCATTTTCAGTAGTACCTCTCTTCATCACCTCCAGCACCTAAAATTTTTATTAAAGTGCTTTGAACTTTGCACTGGCCTTAAATTGAATAGAGACAAAACAAGTCATTGACATCAATAGATCGGGCTCTGTCAGTAGCCAGGCCGTAGCTACTTCGAATTGCTCCCCTGATTCTTTTCCTCTTAATTACTTGGGTCTGCCTCTCCGACCGAGCCAATTACTTAAAGAAGACTGGCTTAAGATCATCGCCAAATTTGACCATGTTCTAGCATCTTGGCATGGTTCACAACTCTCCAGAGCAGCCCGGATTACTCTCGTTAATAATGTACATACCAGCCATGCTTCGTACATTTTTTTCATCTTCCACTACTAGAATTGTCATTGTCACCGACGGCTCGGGCCGTGGCTGAACCGTCGGTGACGACTATCATGGACGTTGCGGATCGTGGCAAAATGCCGTCACTGATGTGTGCATCTCAGATAAATTATGACGACCAACCTCTACCATCACAAGTAATCATCAACAACAACCGTGTGCGCTGTCGCTTATTTAAACACATCAGCCGCGGCAGCTAGCCGTTGGTGATATCATTAGCAACTGTGATATTTGGTGCTGCCTAGGCCATCAGCCATTTACGATACGCTTTCACCCACTGCCTAGTGACGGGCAACCGTGGGTAAGCTGTGGCTGAAGTTATATCCTGTAACGAAAAAAATTAAAATTTTGAAAATTCTTGTATATTATGATATTTATACATTACAATCTATTTACAATCATAGATTATATCGACAAAACATCATACACATACATTTTCAACCAACCATACAAGTTTTACTTAAATATCATCAATCTAAGCCTCCAACTAGAGGAAAACAAGTATCAAAATATCATATATACAACTATAAGTATGTAAACAACTATAAGCCTCAAACCGGAGGCAAACAAGTATGAAAATATGAAATGTAAAGTATAAACATCTATCAAGTATCTAAGCCTCAAACCAAAGCTAACAAGTATCAAAATATAATCAAAATACACAAACATACATCTCATAACTGCGGTGGAGGCGGTGGAGTCGACAACGACTTGGTCAGGAGCGTCCACTGGGTCGAGGAGGACGATGACTGCGACATCATCGGTAGAAGGCCTGAGTGAGATGCAATCTAAGTGAGGAGGGCCTGCATGTTCTGCATCGTCTGTCTCAACTCGTCATTCGTATGTCTCTGCTCCTCCATCGCCTGTCTCTGCTCCTCTATTGTCGCTCTTTTCTATGTTAGCTTGGACTCCAAGGCCGCTATCCGGCTCTGGTCCTGCGTCCGCGGTGTCGAGGGCCTCTCACCCACAGCGGGAGGGGTCGGTGCCCCAAGTGTCCCTAACACAGCGCGTGCATTGCCACTGTATGCAAAGCCATAAACACGGCCGTGCTCCCAGCCACCAGCGGCCTCTACCCATGCACCCACATCAAACTCATCCGGCGTGCCTCCACGCTCGATCACGGTCCTTGTGTAGGTCTCCTACAAGCGTTTATATTTTAAATTATATATATAAATAAATAAAAATTGTGTAAATCAAATAGACATAAATACTTACCATGATGATCGAGGCCCTGCTATCGACGTAGTCCCCCACTCCTCGTCGTCGACGATGAGTGCGCTCAAAAACCTGCATCAGCGAGGGGCGTTGGACGGTGTCATCCTCCGCAACTCGCGTCTTACATTAGAAAAAAATACATTAGTATCATTATACACAATATATAATATTTTAATTAAAAGTAAGGAAATTATACATACCATACGACGCTCATGCACCGCAAAAGACACAAAGCCACTAGTGTGGCGCGCCCCTGTGCTATCCCCCCCGGACATGCGGTCGACGCTGTTCAGGAGACCTCTTGCCACTCAGGCATGTCCCATCGCTCAACAAGCTAGTCCCACACAGGTCCAAGAATCCACTCGGGGGTGTGTCCCCAAGTTTGCTCAATCTGTGTGGCCCCCAGCTGTCTCATCACGATATTACGGGCCTGCTGAAGCAGCTCGTTGTAGCGAGCGTGGGCAACGTGCTCCCACGCACTCTCCACAAAAGGAGTATGGTCCTCTGGCCATGGATAATGAGCCTGTAAAAAAATAAATTTATTATTACCGATCGATATTTAAGATTAACATTAATTTAATAAACATACTTACCGAGAACTCTCGGCATAGTATATCTATATGCTCAAGGGGCACGTGAGACCATGTAGGCCACGCCTTGTGCATAAACTTCCGGATCGTCCCCGCTATCATGCGTGGGATGTCCTCCTACTCAAACCTGCACCAAATATAGTATAATTCTATATTATACTTGTGAGGATTTATAAATATATTATAAGGAATAATTAATGCATCTACTTACCTTCTACCGCGGACACTAACCAATCCGCGCGACTCTCCCTCAGCTGGTGGAGGGAGAATTCTGTTAGGCCCTCGTGGCCTACGTCTCGATGTCGATGGGACTGGATCGACTGAAGGGATTGTTAGACGGGCCTGGATCGACGGGCCTGGATCGATGTGCCTGGATCGATACTGATGGTTAGACGGTAGGAACCGACGATGACAATCAAAGAAGGAAATTTTCCGACCATTCTCAAGACTGAAGGCTTTTGAGTATTCCATGCAATATAGACAAGAGAGTCGGCTATGCGTGCTCCAACTAGACAACATATCATAGGTCGGAAAATCATTGATTGTCCATAATATAGCAGCTCGTAAAGTGAAGTTTTGCTTTCAGTGACAATCATAAGTGACAACTCCCTTAGCCCACAATGTTTTCTGTTCATTAATTAGGGGTCGGAGAAACATGTCAATTTCTTTCCGTGGACCCATAGGACCCGGAATAATCATCGAAAGATAGATAAATTCATCTTTCATGCACATCGAGGGCGATAAATTATAAACTGTTAACAGTACTAGCCATACTGAATACGAAGTTGCCGAATTACCAAACTAATTAAAACCATCTGTGCACAATCCCAACCTGATATTTCTAGTATCCCTAGCAAATGAAGGATAACATATATCCAAATTTTTATGCTTCACTGTCGAATGGATGAGTCATTACTGTATCATCAGGACTTCGTTACTGTATCATCACGACTTCTTGCATGCCAACTTATAACCTTTGAAGCCTCGGTGTTAGTGGAAAATACCGAAGCACCTTAAATGAGATATTTTTTTGTCGGACCAATTTCTTCTCCTTGTATCAAGGATGTTCACATACCGGGCATTGCTCCAACTGTACATTTTCTTTATAATATAAAATGCAGTTATTTGGGCACGCGTGTATCTTTTCGTACCCAAGCCCCAATTTTCTCATCAATATTTTTGTCTTATAAAAAGTTGGCTCAAACTTGTTATCTGGAGGTAGCATACCATTGATAAAGCCTGCAATTCGATCAAACGCAACTCCGCTGATATTACAATCAGACTTAATGTTTAGGAGTTATGTCATTGCCGAAAATCTTGTATATTTAGGATAATTCTCATACAAAGGTTCATCGGCAGCTTTCAACATCTCGTAAAATTCTGCAGCCTCCTTATTTAGCAATTCAATTTGTATCGCATGTTGTTCTTCAGTGACTTCAACTGTCATAGTATCCGGAAGCTGTACCATCTCAGTCACTGACTCAACATTGTCATTTAAATGGAATTGTCTGCCAAGACTATCCACAATCATTGTTCTATAAGGATTAGGTGGATTAGAAGAAGAAACAACCACAATAGAGGATTCACCATGAGTTTGGACAATAGGATTGCTCGACATCCCGACTTGACGTGACTCCCCGTGACAATTCCATAGAAAATATCTTGTTGTGAATTCTTTTTTATGCAGATGCATTGTGACGTACAGTTTCTCGATCCAAAAATTTTATGTTCGAGCATTTCTAGCACGGACATTGGATTTTATCACCACTAAGGAATTTTTGATTCGAGTAGATGAAATTTAAGAAGTAAGTTACGCCTACTTGAAATTCATCTATTATAGCTCTACGATAAATTCATCAGTACATCCAACTTCGATCGCCCGACATGTTCTGTCAAAAAGTTGGCAATATCTTTAGGTAATATCTTTAGGTGGGATGGTCCTATTCCATTCGGGATTCATGTTATTTATATTGCATTTAGAATTTCTTTTAGTCATTAACTTTATTCTAAATTTCGGCAGCATCTTCCTACAATTCTTCAAATACGCATATCATCTGGGCGCGTATTGGAGAACAAGAGAGATACAAGCCAAAATTTAAAAATGAATAATGACTAAAAGAAATAAACTAAGTGCAATATAAATAACTATGTTCCCAAATTATCCAATTAGGGACAATTCAAGAGTTGTACGTCGTATAAAAGATCATTTATTTCGTTTACACAAACATACAACCCTCGAATGGATATAAGGTTTTGCAAAATTAAAACTTGACTCGTCGATGCGTACGTGAAACGTATCAACTTGTCTTTATTATTTTTTAAATTTGTGGATGCCGGTGCGAGTCCACAACAGACGATTACACGTTAGTCCAAAGTACATGGACGATTCCGGCGCGCGCGAGTTCAAAGTGGATGATTCCGGCCCGTACTAGTGTTATGCAATTAATCTACAATTAATCTAAAAATAATCTTCAAAAAAACTTAATTAACAATTAATCTAAAACTAACCTAAAATTAACAATTAATCTAAAATTAATCTAAACTTAATCTAAAATTAATCTAAAGTTAATCTACAATTAATAGATAATTAACATATAATAAATCTAAAAATAAATAAATTAGGGGTTAAATCCTAATCAAAGATTAGGGATTAAACCCCTAATCAAATAGTAGCCGGTAGTGGTGCATCAAGTTGGGGCCAAAGGATTCAGCCCCAAGTCCGGCCGTTCTCCAGTGTCAGCGTTTGCCGGCACTAGCGGCTAGTGGCGAGGGAGATAAAAGGGGGAAGCTAGGGTCGGCGGAGATTACTTGGAGGTAGTAGCTAGGGCAGCGGCGATAGGTGGCGACGGGCAGCGAGGGCAGCGGCGAGGCGGCGACAGGCGACGATGGCAGCGGCAACAGCAGCGAGAGAGAAGAAAAGATGGAGAAGAGGAAGGCGATGATGACGTGAACGCAAATAAAAGGTCTATATAACTACTAATTATATCAACGACGGCCGACGTAGCCCTCTCTAAGCCGTCGGTGATGTGTTTTTTATTTTTGCGCTGCGTTTGCGCCATCAATTAATAAGCGACGATCGCCACTAGCCATGGATAATGACTTATTTACATCATTGATGGCTATGGGGCACCTGCTAAGCCGTCGCTCCTAAATTATTTCATTTCACGCCTCATGTGCGCCATTAGCTATGAGCGACGGCCTTAGGCGACCATATGCAAGCCGCGACTGGTTTGGTTACATCAGCCATGGCCGCTGCGGCCATCGGTATGCCTCATGGCTGATAACCAATATTCTAGTAGTGTATAGGGTCCCCCTTTGGGTTATTAAGCTTATTGATAAAAGGCACATGACCTTCCTGTGGACCGATGGCAGAAGTGGCAGCGCTCAAGGTAAATGTTGTTGGCTTAAGGTTTTCAACCTTGGTCTTAATCTCGGTTTTGATGATAACAAACATGAAACTAATGATTTAATTAAGAAATACTTTCAGGTTCCATATCGAGTAGCGCACGATGTCCTCAATCGGAAATATCGAAGAAATCGAGAAGTCAGAAGGACGTTGGTCGATACGCTCGAATTCGTCGGGAAGATAGAGTATAGATTTAGGGTGTCTAGTTTATATTTTAATATCCTCATGATGATGCAAAAGAACCCAAAAACCATCCCCGAATCCCAAAACATGAAAACCCGGAAACCATCCTGAAATAGCCTAGGGAGCTCCTTAGAGGGCTATATGACCTAGATAGTTTCTTATCATAAAAAATGGTGATAATTATTCCTTGGTTTAAAATTAGATAACGAGGTATTTTAAAAGATTTTTTGGAAGCCTTGAGCCTGCCCTTATTTGACCCAAAAAATTAGAAAAGTTCTGTTTTCCGAAAATTTGTACTAGTCCCCAAAAACTAGATTTTGATTCTTAAGGATTTTAATTTTTTAGATATTTTTATTGAATCCAAATGGGGGATAATTCTTATATAATATTTATGTTTTAAAGTTATTGACTTAAAGTTAATAAATGTTATATAAGTAAAATTAGTGAAGACGGAACCAGAAAATGAACAAACCAAGCCTAACCAAACTGCTTAGTCCAGGTTCGGTCAACCGGTCGGTTGATCGAATAATGTTGTAAATTGGTAGTAGCCAATTCGGTCGACCGGTCGGTCAACCAAAGATGGTTAAAGAGCGGCAATGGCTACTTCGGTCGACCGAGCGATCGACCGACCGAGGCCAATATCTGGCAGAGCGTGCGTCGGTCGACCGATCGATTGACCGGATTACGAATCGCAGACTCATGACTCATTCGGTTGACCCGTCGGTCGACCGAACAGAGTAATTAAGGCAGTGGTCGCTGGGTGGTCGATCGGTCGGTCGATCGATCGATGATCGACTGGCAAGCGACCGAACGACGGAAATGGCTAGTTTTCCGCTCGTTGAGCTATCGTTTGGTTAAGGGGTTATAAATACTCCTCTCCATCCTTCATTAACCTCACTCTTAACAATTGATCCAAGCTTCGATTGAGCCATTCTTGATCATTTTCAAAGTATTCCTTGAGTCATCTCTTTGAGAACCCTAGTTTCCTTGATATATCATTAATCTTGCCTTCAATCTTTGAAAGATTCATCATTGAGGCATCAAGAGGAACTAGAACTCGTGTTTGGAGCTAAGTATTTGTTGTATTATTTATTTGCTCCATTACATGTATAGTTTTGTAATTTATTTCATTGTATTTGAGCGTATAAGAAAACCTAGTCTTAGGTCTTGTGTGTAAGTGGTTACCTTGGTGTAGAAGGTGTAAAGCCACTTGTGTAAACATAGTTTACTAGGATTAGTTGAGTTGTCCCTTAGGGTTGAGGTGGAAGAGTGCTCTCGATAAGAAGGCGGAGACTTCCAGGCGTGGAAGTGCCTTAGGTTGAGAGTGGGACTCTTCGGGTCAAAGTTCTCTTTGTAAGGGAAACGATTTAATCTAGTAAACTTAGTTCGGAAATCCTATGCGGGGTGCTTAGGTAGTGGAGTAGGCATTGGGGCCGAACCACTATAAATATCTTGCTTTCGCTTACTTCTCGATTCGTGAATTGCTTAAGTAATCTAAGAAACAATTAAAATCAAATTTAGGCTAATTGTTTAGTTAACACACTATTCATCCCCATCTAGTGTGGCCATTTCACCCAACAAATGTCACATTAATTGGGACAAATTGTTACTTCCTCCAAGGGAGAAGGTGGTTTGGGCTTGCTTAAATTACCTCAACACAACAAAGCCCGACTCGCTAAATGGTGCTCGAAATTTATCCGGAATAAAGAAATGGCTTGGTGCAAAATCCTTTCTGCCACTCGCCCTTCCTATTGCGCTCTTGTCAGCTCCTTGAACACTTCTTTATCCCTTGTTTGGAAAGATATTCTCGGTGATAAGGAGATCCTTAAGGCTTCTTTTATAACCAAGATAGGGCGTGGACTAGACACTCGTTTCTGGCTTGATCCTTGGGTTCAGGGGGGTAAATTGAGTGATCGCTTCCCTGACATTTATGCTGTTGTAACTTCCCCTAATGTTACCATTTGGGAATCCAAGGAGCTTAACGAGGAAGGAATTGTGGTTGGGTGTTACATTAACTTCTCTTCTCTTGTCCCATTGGATTCCATTACCTCTCTTGTGAATGTGATTAATCCCTACCTGCATGAGGAGGCCAATGATTTGATTCTTTGGAAATGGACTAACGATGATAACTTCTCTACGAAATCATTCTATAGACTATTGACCCTTCAGGGTATCTCTGATCCGACAGCCAACTTCCTGTGACAAAAGGAATACCCTGAAGCTATCTCTGTCATGAACTGGCTGGCTATTAACGGAAGACTTGTTACTAAATATTGACTTATTGCTAGAGGAGTTCAGACTGATCCCCGATGCCTGCTCTGTGAGTTAGAAGATGAAACTACACCCCACCTCCTCTTTGACTGTATCTTTTCACGAAAAGGTTGGAACTTTCTTCTGAGTATGAGAGGGTTGAGCCCATTTCAAATGTCCTTCTGCCCGTGGAACCTTCCAAGCCTTGAAGGTACACGTAAAATATCTTTGCTCAAATTCAGAGTCATCATGATATGTTACTGGAAGATGAGGCACGAACATAACCTTCGGTGTTTTGAAGACAAGAAGAAATTCGTCTTGGAACTAGTTATTGAGGGTGCTAATTTGCTTAATCTTTGTTCTTGTTAATTCGATCTATGCTCTATGTTTTTTCCTTACTTCTTTGGCTCCCCCCCCCCCCACCCCACTTGTAACTATCAAAGCTTTTGATTAATACAAGTATTCTCCTTTTTTAAAAAAAAGCTTTACCAATTGTATGTATATATAGTAATTAGGATTTAGTGTCATATGTTAAAATTTTGACTTTACCTACGGGTTTATTTTGTTTTATCTCCTAAAATTTATATTTGTTCCAACTTTATTCACTAAAATTTTAGAAATTTTGTTTTGGTCGATGAAATTTATTTTTAGTTTTTTACTTTGATCCCTATAAGTTGAAAAGTCCCTTTTTTTACCGCTCAAATTATTTTGATTCTTACTTTAGTCCTTATAATTTGAAAAAAAAAACTCATTGTGACCCAATAAATTATTTTTTACTTCATTATTATCCAAATTTTTTCATTACTAACTAGTTGATGTCATCCCCATATTAAAAAAATGCTCATATGTCTCATGTATTTTGTCGATATTGATATACTTAATTAACAAATACTTACACATTAGTATTCTTGCCTGAAGTCAGGGTGATGCGATCCTGCACGTCTCCTGGTCCGGTGCGACTCCAGCGGGGGGATATGAAAAGACACTCTGACGCTCAAGTAAGAAGAAATCTCTAGTGTGAGAATCAAAATTGGAATCATAAGTTGAATCTTTTACTTGGTGTGCGTCGTGCTATAGTGAAGGATAAGAGATGTCTGACGATAATGCCTCCCGTAATCTCGTAGGGTCTGCTCAGAATGGGTCGAGGCTAATTCTTGAGATGTCGGGTTCATAGTTGACGATTCCCTTGTAATTAATGGGGATGCAAGTGTCCTTGTATGGTTGGGTGGAGCCCCCGGGCTAAGTAGTGTTTGATTTGACTTGAATTTGGTTCATGAGTGTGAGCGCTTCTGGGCCTAATCCGCTTGGGCCCAAAGTGTTAGTCTAGTCCACAGCCCCTGAGGTTGGTCGAAGTTCGAGAACTTCGTGACAAGGTCTATTAGTGCGCGGTATGACTCTTGGTTGTGGTGCTAGAGTGGTTGTGGTGCTAGAGTGGAGGAGCTCGGTATGCATTGGTTGTGCCACCTTATGACTCTTCAAATTCTTGAGTTAATGCGGTGGTTACGATGAGGAAAGGGTGCCTTTTTGTGTGCCCGCCGTTTGTGTAGCCTTTAATTATGACAGGAGGTAATTATGATCGGGGATCCAATTGTCAATTTCCAAGGTACTTGAGTGTCCGTTGTTGTTTGACGAACGTGGCTCCATTAGTGGGAAAGTGGCGAATGACCGTTAGGGGGTGACCCTTCCTGGGTCTCTAAAAGCCCCTCGCATTTTCCAGCTTCTGCATGTATGAGTTTCATCATGGAGTGAGAGGCATCAAAAGCTTCTGTTCCTCAAGGGATCAATCGTGGGTTGTCAGTTAGTAGATTAGAGATTGTCGTGGGTTTGTACCATTGGGTTTAAGAGGAGGGTAGGAGGTGAGGGGCTAGCTGTGGTGGCTGAGATGGTCGGGGACTTGTAACCGGCGGCCTGTGGTGAGTTCACACCGCTGAGCTTAAAAATTGGGTGCCTCCTTCACCGTGAATTATAGAGGGGGGTTATGTCGCCATACTTTGGTAAGCCCTGGCTGCCGAGGGCCTCTCTTTTTTGTCGATGATGGTTCCATGTCTTCTCGGACTGATCCTATCATTGGCGGCATCAGAGCTGATCGCACTGGTCAAAGAGACCTTAATCTCATGGCTCGTCCTTCTCCGATAGTGATGTCGACATCTGCTTGTGGTCCATTATTGTGGCCTCCCTCCTCCCTTTATCGACCACTGCTCTTGGTCAATTCAGTGGTGATTCAATCCTTTGTTGGCTTTTAAAGTTCTCAACCTCCTGCTTTCGGGAGGCATCAGATGTGACTACATCAGGAGAGGTGTCACTGTCTTATCTTCCTCTTCTGATGGCGACTCTTTGTTGTTGTACAGTCGGAGTGTTTTTCCTCAAATAGCTATTTTGTACTTTTGTAGCTTATTTTTCTATTGTACTCTTCTCCTTTTTTAGGTCTGTGAATATATGTTTCCCCTTCATGGGGCTTTAAGAATATAAAAGCATATTTTTGTCTTTGTGGTGACTTTTTCATATGCCTTCTAACTTTTTTAAAGTTGTTCGGCTTTCTCTTGGCCTATGTGTCGAGCGCTGCCGACGTTGTGTTGCCGACTGATTTTATCCAATTTGAACGTGGGTTCCTGACAAAAATGGAGTTAAGTCTAGGGTTACCTGTTTCATATTTGTTAGTTCCCTTCGAAGATGTTCGAATGTGGGAGTAGAGGCGTTGAGGCAGATGGTAGTGGCGCTAAGGCCGAGGATTAGACTTGATGAAAACTGGGCTCGCGAGGAGCGCGTTCGGGTCGTTGACGGTGTGGGGCCCAAGTCTTTAAGGGTGCTGAGGCCGTGAGTTTGTGGCGTTAAGGACCAGACTTGGTGAAAATCGAGCTTGTGAGGAGTGCGCCCAGGGCCGAAGTCTTCAAGGGCACTGAGGTCGAGGACCAGACTCGATGAAAATCGAGCTCGCTAGAAGTGCGCATCGGGTCGTTGAGAGTGTGGAGCTCGATTAGTGATAATAATGGTCCGAGGACCACGCTTAGGGTTGTTGTGCTTATCTAGAGCGAGTCAGATTCATAGGAGACGGAGGATGCATTTAGGGCAGAGGACCAGACTCAGTATTGAACTGAGCTCACGAGAAGCGCACTTCAGATCGTTGAGAGTTGTGTCTGGCGTAGGGTTGAGAAGGATTAATGCTCTGCGTAGGGTAGGAGTTATCACCGTTGTCTGGCGGTGTGCTTGTAGTGGGATCAAGGAGCTTTATTCGTTGTGTGATAGGAAATACTTGTGGATAATCTGGATACAGAGAGATGTGTATATATAAGACGATAGTAGTATTTTTAAATAATTGTCACATAATGCCTCGTTAAAACCTTTCAGCGGGAAAACCCTATGGGAAAAAACCACAATGAAGGAAAAAGAGTACACCAGTCATTTGTAGTTTAAGAGATCGAGAATGCTTGGCTGTAGTAGGCTGTGTTCCACGTTCGTGGGAGTTCTCATCCAGAGAGTTCGGCGATTTTGTTAGTGCCTTCGCGGACGTCTTTGATTACTTTATAGGGGCCTTCCCAGTTCGGGGTAAGCTTCCTATTCCTCAGTTGACTTTCTTTGGAGTTCGATCTTCCTTAGTACTAGATCTCTCTCTTTGAATTTTCTTGGTCTGACATGTTTATCGTATTTTTGAGCTATTCTGAGTTTCATGGCTTCTTCTCTAATTTTGGAGAGCTCTCGTTCTTCATCAATGAGGTCGAGCTTAGCCTAACGGATTTTTGAATTGCTTTGCTCCTCGAAGGTCGTCCTTCATGTTAGCCTAAGGTTTTCTACCTTGGTCTTAATCTCGGTTTTGATGATAACAAACATGAAACTAATATTTCATTGAGAAATATTTTCAGGTTTCATATCGGTTAGCACACGACGTCCATGATCGAAATATCAAAGAAATCAGAAAATCGGAAGGACGTTGGTCAACGCGCTCGGTTTCGTCGTGAAGATAGAGTTTAGGTTTATGATGTTTAGATAAATTTTAAAATCTTCTTTATGATGCTAAGACCCTTAAAGAACCAAACCTGTAATCTGAAACTCGAACCGAAGATAGAAACCGGCTGAAACTCACTATAGAGTACAAGTACACTACGTCGGTACTCTACGTAGGGCTGGTCGATTGATCAGTCGACCGAAATGAGCCTAGAAAGCACAATAGGGCTCCGGTTGCTCGATCGGTCGCATGGTCGGTCGACCTATGATCGACCAGACCTACGATCGATGGGCAAAAACGGTTCTATTTCAAGCCGTTGAGCAATGTTTCACCCGAGCACACTTCATGGCTCTATAAATACTGATGTCCTAGCCATCCTTTGACACTTTTGATCACTCCTAAACTCTATTGAGCCATCCTTGATCATTCCCAAGCTTTCATTGAGGCATTACTTGGAGAAACCCTAGCTTTCCACCTTGTCTTTCTTGAGTTTGCCTTCAAGCTTGATTTGATTCATCATCAAGGCATCAAGAGGAGCTAGGATTCATTGTTTGGAGCTAAGTATAAGTTGTTCGATTTATTGCTTCATTAAGTTGTGTATTTTCTTGTTTATTTCATTGTATTTGAGCTTGTGAAGACCTAGATTGTTAGGTCTTAAAATTGGGTGGTAGCCTTGGTGTTAAAGCTTAAATCCACCATTGTAAACTTAGTTTACTTGGATTAGTTGAGTTGTCCTTTTGGTTTGAGGTGGGAGAGTGTTCTTGGTAGGAAGGCGGAGACTTCTGGGTGTGGAAGTGCATTCGGTGTGAGAGCGGAGACTCTCCGGTGAAAACGTCATCGTTGTAAAGGAAACAATTAGTCTAGTAAAGTTTAGTTTGGAAATTCTAAGTGAGGTGCTTAGGTAGTGGAGTAGGCATTGGGGCCGAACCACTATAAATTGATCGTGTTTGCATCGCCTTTTGTGATTGTGTCTTAATTGCTATACTTACTTATTTCCGCTCATTGCTTTCTTGGTCATGTTTAATTGTCTTATTTATTGCTTCCACTTGCTATTCGAATTAGTGTATTGTCTAAGTTATAAGAAACGGTTGAATTCGATAAAACCGAAATTAGAAGAAAAGTTTAGTTAACACACCATTCACTCCCCCTGTAGTGTGGCTATTTCTCCAACATTTGGTATCAGAGCGAGGTTGTTGATTGAGATTTCACCATCTCCTTTACATCGTCTCTTATTCCAGAAAATGACACTAAAGAGTTTAGCGTCTACCTCCTAGGTTCGATGCATTGAACTTTGGTCTGTGGACATATAGGATGTACACATATTTAAAAACTAAAGGTTTTGGTGTCCTTAACATGTTAAGACTAGAATTAATTGAACCTAAGGTTGACATGCATGCTTGGAGTGAATTAGATAAGAAAATATTTAAGTATAATGGAGATGCCATGAATTGTATTCTTTGCACATTACCAAATGACATCCTAGATAAAGTCATGCATTGCTCTTCGGCTTATGATTTATGGGTCACTTTAAGGGTGTGTTTGGTTGGATGGAGTGAATTAATTAGGAATATGAATAGACAAGGAATGGAATAGATGAGGAATAGTATTACATTGTTTGGTTGACATTGTAAAATAGGCCAATAATAGAATTACTTTGTTTGGTTAGCATAAGGAATAGACAAGGAATAGAAAGTTAAATGACCAAAATATCCTTATTAATAAAACTAAATATATTTATTTTGTTTAATTAACACGAAGAATATACAATAAATTAAGAGGAAATGACTAAAATGTCCTCCAAAAATATAATAAATTATATTATAATTTATTTTAATTAATAATAATATAATAAAAATATGAATCAATATAAAATAATTTATTAAGTTAATATAATAAAGCTCTATTATTTATTTTATTTTCATAAAAAATAATTGAATCTTCAAAAAATAATTATTAAAATATTATTTAATAATAAAATAATAATTATCTATTTAAGATATGTAATTATTAAAAATAATTTAACAATTTTATTTTTATATTCATATTATAAATATTGAATGATAATATAGAAAAATGACCAAAATACCCTTATAAAAATATAATAAATTATGTTATAATTTATTTTAACTAATAACAACATAATAAAAATATAGATTAATGTAAAATAATATATTAATTTAAAATAATAAAAACTATTATTTATTTATTTTCATAAAAAACTAAATCTTAAAAAAATTATTAAAATAATAATTATCTATTTAAGATAAATAATTATTAAAATTAATTTAATAATTTAATTTTTTATATTATTATGTAATATTATAAATATTGAAGGAAAATATAAGAAAATATCCTAACGAATAGACAAGGAATACTATTCCTTGGATTGAGGCAAGGAATAGTATTCCCCGTGCATAGGAAATAGTATTCCTTATCTATTCCTTATGGCCCACATATTCTTTGTCCATAAGTTGCAACCAAACAAAGGAATAAGTGGGGCATAGGGAATAGTATTTCATTCCCCCTCTATTCCATCCAATCAAACACTACCTAAATGTTTTATATGATTATGCCAAAACCGGAGAGATTGACACTTTTGATGAAGGTGATGATGACAATGATCACTCATCTATTACTAATCTCGGTTTTGATGTCATAGTGCTTCTAGTCAAAGGAGCAACTCTAAGAGCCGAAAATGAAAGGTGATTTGTCATGCTTGCAAAGAAAATGAGCATGTGAAGAAAAATTGCCCTACCATGGTGAACAAAGCAAGGAAGAGGTCAAATGCTTTCACCTCTACATCTCACTCATTTGAAGCACCACTACTAGAAATTGAGTCTTCAGCAACGGCTATAAGCAACGACCGCTCAAGCCGTTGTAGATATATTGTATCTGCAACGGCTTTCTAACGGACACGCGAGCCGTTGCTAATGATTTTAATTATCAGCAACGGCTTTCTAACGGACAAGTGAGCCGTTACTGATGATAACTTATTAGCAACGGCTTTCTAACGGGCGAGTGAGCCGTTGCTGATAAGTTTATATAGGTTGCAGATCGCGCCCGACCCTTCTTCCTCCCGCTGCTGCCGCCGCCGCCTCCTCCTCCCGCCTCTCGCCGCCGCTGCCGATGCCGACGACGCCGAGCTACTGCTGCCGACGCTGTCGTCCGTCCTCGACCGCCGATTTCAGGTATTCATCACCGTTCGACCGTCTCTTCCCGTTACAGCCTGCGGGAAATCCGATCGAAACCCTATTTTTAGGGTTTCGGTCGGCGACGGTCGATCGATGGCCGCCGCCGGAGCTTGTACACTGTCGGGACATACTGTTCGAACACTGTACGCCGGCACCGGACTCCAGCGCCGGAAAGAGTAGATTTTTTTATTATTATTATTTATATGTTAATTAATTATTTAGATTAATTGTTTAATTTGTTACATTAATTATTAGGGTTTAGATTAATTTTTAGGGTTTAGATTAATTTCGGAATTGTCCACTTCGGCAATGTACCGGAATCGTCCACTTCGGACGCGCGCCGGAATCGTCCACTTCGGACGCGCGCCGGAATCATCCACTTCGGACGCGCACCGGAATCGTCCACTTCGGACGCGCACCGGAATCGTCCACTTCGGACGCGCGCCAGAATCGTCGACTTCGGACTCTTGCCGAAATCGTCAAATTTGGACTCGTGTCGGAATTGTCCAATATGGACTCGAACTGTCTCGAAACATTTAGAAAATAATCATCCATCCGACGAGTTGATATGTTTCACGTACGCATCGACGAGTCGGATATGATTTAGCAAAACCTTAGATCCGTTCGGGGATTGTATGTTCATGTAAAAGAAGTAGATGATCTTTTATACGACGTACAATTCTTGAATTGTTCTTGATTGGACAATTTGGGAATATAGTTATTTGTACTGCACTTACATTTTTATTTTAACTGTTAACTAATTATTCTAAATTTTGGCAATATCTCTCTTGTTCTCCGATACGCGCCCAGATGATATGCGTATTCGGAGAACTATAGGGAGATGCTGCCGAAATTTAGAATGAAGTTAGCGGTTAAAATAAGTACTTAGTGCAATATAAATAACATAAATCCCGAATGGAATAGGACAATCTCACCTAAAGACATTAAGCAAAGAAATTGTCATTGATTGACAGAATCATGTCGGCTGATCGAAGTTGGATGTACCGACGTCTTCATCGTGGAGCTTTAACGAATGAGTTTAGATTAGGCGTAACGTACTTCCTAAATTTCGCCTATTCGAATCAGAATTTCGTTAGCATCGGTGATCAAATTCGATGTCCGTGCCGCATTTGTTCGAATGGACGATTTTTGGATCGGGAGACTGTCACTCTGCATCTATATAGCAAAGGATTTGCACCAAGATATTTTCTATGGACTTGTCACGGGGAGTCACGCGAAGTCGGGACGTCGAGCAATCCTGTCGTTCAGACATATGGTGAATCTTCCTCTGCTGGTGCTTCTTCATCCAGTCAATGTAATCCCTATAGAACTATGATACTTGATAGTCTTGGGGGTCAATTCCACCCGAATGATAATGTTGATCGGCCAGTTCTTCAGACATCAGTCCCACCAGATACTACAGCGGTTGATATCACAGAAGTACAAACTGCGGTAGAGATTGAATTACCGAATAAAGAAGCTGCAGAATTTTACGAGACGTTGAAAGCTGCCGATGAACCTTTGTATGAGAATTGTTCTAAATACACTAGGTTTTCAGCAATGACACAGCTCCTAAACATCAAAGCCAATTGTAATATCAGCGGAGTTGCGTATGATCGGATTGCAGGATTGATTAATGGAATGCTGCCTATTGATAACAAGTTTGAGCCTACTTTTTATAAAACTAAAAAGCTGATGAGAAAATTGGGGCTTGGGTACGAAAAAATACACGCGTGCCAAAATAACTGCATTTTATATTATAAAGAAAATGTGCAGTTGGATAAATGCCCTGTATGTCAACATCCTCGTTACAAGGAGAAGAATTCGGTCCGACAGAAAAATATCCCGTTTAAGGTGCTTCGGTATTTTCCACTAACACCGAGGCTTCAAAGATTATTCATGTCGGAAAAGACAGCCCCCTACATGAGTTGGCATGCAAGAAGT
This sequence comes from Canna indica, assembly GCA_034359265.1. NCBI lineage: Eukaryota > Viridiplantae > Streptophyta > Magnoliopsida > Zingiberales > Cannaceae > Canna > Canna indica. The sequence goes on from CP136892.1 coordinate 24,905,897, forward strand.
CGTGATGATACAGTAATGACTCATCCATCTGACAGTGAAGCATGGAAACATTTGGATACATGTTATCCTTCATTTGATAGGGATACTAGAAATATCAGATTGGTATTGTGCACAGATGGTTTTAATCCGTTTGGACATTCTGCAACTCCTTATTCAGTTTGGCCAGTGCTGCTGACAGTTTATAATTTGCCACCGTCAATGTGTATGAAAGATGAATTTATTTATCTTTCGATGATTATTTCGGGTCCTAAGGGTCCGCGAAAAGAAATTGACATATTTCTCAGACCCTTGATAGACGAATTGAAAACATTGTGGACTGAGGGAGCTGTCACTTATGATTGTCATCAGAAGCAAAACTTCAATTTAAAGGCCGCGGTCTTGTGGACAATCAATGATTTCCCAGCGTACGGCATGTTGTCTGGTTGGAGCACTCACGGCCGACTCTCTTGGCCATATTGTATGGAACACTCTAAATCAATCAGTCTTCAGATCGGACGAAAAATCTCATTCTTTGATTGTCATCGTCGATTCCTACCGGTTAATCATCAGTATCGAAGGAATCGTAATAAATTTACTAAGGGCAGAGTCGAAAGAGATGGGCCACCACCGATGTTGTCTGGTGAACAAATGTTAGCACGTGTTTTAGCACTTCCAGATATAGTATTTGGTCGCAATGAAAGAGTGTCAGGTTTTGGCCAAACATATAACTGAGTGAAAAAAAGTATCTTTTGGGAATTGCCCTATTGGAATTCATTATTTATTCGACATAATTTAGATGTCATGCACATTGAAAAAAATGTGTTTGATAATATTTTCAACACTTTCATGGATATTTCCGGAAAAACTAAAGATAATGTCAAAGCCCGACATGATATGAAAATACTTTGTAAAAGACCAGAGTTGGAGTTACAAGAGGTCAACGGACGATATCTGAAACCGAAGGCCCTATATGTGTTAAATAAACAACAGATCAAAGATGTTTGTCAATGGGTAAAAGAACTCAGATTACCCGATGGATATGCTTCAAACTTATCTCGATGTGTGAACGTCGATGATTGCAAAATATCAGGGGTGAAGAGCCATGATTGTCATGTATTCATGCAGAGATTACTTCCGATCGCATTTCGAGATCTTCTACCTGATAATATTTGGGGTCCGTTGACTGAATTAAGTATGTTTTTTAGAAACATCTGTGCAAATGTCCTTCGAGTCGAAGATATGTCAACACTTGAAAATAATATTGTCGAAGTCATATGCAAGCTGGTGCAGTTTTTCCCTCCTGTATTTTTTGACTCGATGAAGCATCTACCGATACACTTGGCATATGAGGCACGAGTTGGTGGCCCCGTTCAATATCGGTGGATGTACTTATTTGAAAGATACATGAATCGTCTGAAGAAAAAAGTAAAGAACACCGCAGCTGTTGAAGGATCAACCCTGCATTTAGAATGAAAAATTCATATGGATATGGATAAAATGATATAGAGGCAATTTCATGATAACATCTTTCGAACCAAGTTGACCAAAGTCAACAAATTGACTTAGAGGTATCATTTTCAATCCATATTTGAGGAACATATTTAGATTTACTCATGTTAGGTGTCCATAGGTTTAAGTTTGAAAACTATAAAGATAAGATTGACACTTAGCAATTTTCATACACTCTTTACATGACCATTATGTGAGTTCAAAAAAGTTCGAATGAAAACTAAACATGTTTTGAAAAATAACGGAAAAATAATTGAAAAATTACAGAAATGCCATTGAAATTTCAACATTTTCAGTTATTTCTAGAAAAATGTAGAAAAATTATTTTTAACTGATTCTTGAAACTCATATTCATTGAAAAATCTAGTTCTTGAGTAAAAATTTCATAAATTTTCATTAAGAAACAAATGTATAGTGGAATTTTGAAGTTGGATTTCAAAAATACAAAGTATCATCCTCTTGAAAAAAAATTTGATACTTTGATTTTTCGTCAAAAACCTCATATGAAAACTAATGTATACCATTTTAATTCCATTTCTAATATCATTCACATCATTGCTTGAGTAAAATCATTTCTAGGAATAATTTTGATAACTTGAATGATAGCTAGAAATATCAATTTTTTATTGAAATCAAGATATGATGAAAAATGAACGTAGAGAATTTATTTTTAGCTCAAGCTTGACACATGCATCTTAAATGATCATTCAGTGATGTCTGGAAAATTTGAAGCAAAATTGACAACTTTTGAAAAAATACCTAAAATTTATGAAAATGCCCTTGGACTTTCAGGAATTTTATGAATTTATAAAAAACTGATTTTTGACTGATTATTGACCAGTAGATTCCTTGAAAAATCTAGTTTATCCAGTTAAATTTTGAATATATTTTTTTGTCAAGAATATAATTTTATAATGATTTAAAAGTTTGATTTTTATAAACTTGACGTGTACTTTGACCTAAGTCAACAAAGTGACTTAGAAACCTCTTTTTAAGACCAAACTTGATTGATATACTTAGATTCACTCATGTTAGATGTTCAGGTGTCTAAGTTGGAGAAAACATGAGTAGATAACAAATATTGATACTTAGCCATTTTTATATTTTCATGCATATTTCGAATGAAACCGTGCTAAGTTTATATTTTGATCAACTGACATTATTTTCACTTCAAACTTAATATACATGCTTTACATGATCATAACTTGGTATTTTGAAAGTTTGAATAAAATTTGGAAATGTCATGAAAGATTCACTTATTTACGAAAATGCCACTAAAGTATCACTCTTCTCAAATTACTCATTTTTTTTAATACTTTCGATTTTCGTTGAAATTTTCAAATGAGACTTCAAGTATTATATCATAACTCTATTTTTGGTATCATTCTCACTATTACCGAAGAAAAATCATTTCTGAAATGGATTTTGATATTTGATCGATACTTGAAAATATTGATACTTGAGTTTAAACATGATTCCCGGATTTGGATTTTAGTTATAACTCATTGCTATCATGTATATATGATTTAGTCTCATATTAAATATTTGTTTTTCATTCCTTTGGTTGAGATTTTCATGTTTCATGAAAAATAGTTTTAGAGTCTCAATTTTGACTATAGGTTGACTTTTCTTGCCCTTTTTGATTGATGTCAAAAGGGAGAGAAAAATATAGGTAAAAAGAAAGAAAATATAGGAAAACCATGCATATAGATATGGGGAGTTTATTTTCATAGATATGCATGTTTATAGGAGGAGAAATCTCATGGTTGATATCATTTATTCTTAATTGTATATATTTTGTTAAGGATGTTTGTCATCATCAAAAAGGGGGAGATTGTTAGCCTAAGGTTTTCTCCCTTGGTCTTAATTTTGGTTTTGATGATAACAAACATGTAACTAATGTTTCATTGAGAAATATTTTCAGGTTCCATATCGGTTAGCGGACGACGTCCACGATCGAAAATATCAAAGAAATTAGAAAATCGGAATGAAGTTGGTCGACGCACTCAGTTTCGTCAGGAAGATAGAGTTTAGGTTTAGGGTATTTAGATAAATTGTAAAATCCTCTTTATGATGCTAAGACCCTTAAAGAACCAAACCCGTAATCCAAAACCCGAACCGAAGAAAGAAACAGGCTAAAACTCACTATAGTGTACAGGTACACTACACCGATACTCTATGGTTGGTCGATTGACCGGTCGATCGAAATGAGCCCAGAAAGCACAATAGGGCTCTGTTCACTCGATCGGTCGCATGGTCGGTCGATTGGACCTACGACTGGCGGGCGAAAATGGCTCTATTTCAAGCTGTTGAGCAATGTTTCACCCGAGCACACTTCATGGCTCTATAAATACTGATGTCACAACCTTCCTTTGACACTTTTGATGACTCCTAAACTCTATTGAGCCATCATTGATCATTCTCAAGCTTTCATTGAGGCATTACTTGGAGAAACCCTAGCTTTCTACCTTGTCTTTCTTGAGTTTGCCTTCAAACTTGATTTGATTCATCATCATTGCATCAAGAGGAGCTAGGATTCATTGTTTGGAGTTAAGTATAAGTTGTTTGATTTATTGCTTCATTAAGTTGTGTATTTTCTTGTTTATTTTATTGTATTTGAGCTTGTGAAGACCTTGGTTGTTAGGTCTTAAAATTGGGTGGTAGCCTTGGTGTTAAGGCTTAAATCCACCATTGTAAACTTAGTTTACTAGGATTAGTTGAGTTGTCCTTTAGGTTTGAGGTGGGAGAGTACTCTCGGTACGAAGGTAGAGACTTCCGGGTGTGGAAATGCCTTCGGTGTGAGAGTGAAGACTCTCCGGTGAAAACGTCCTCGTTGTAAAGGAAACAATTAATCTATTAAAGTTTAGTTTGAAAATCCTAAGTGAGGTGCTTAGGTAGTGGAGTAGGCATTGGGTCGAACCACTAAAAATCGATTGTGTTTGCATTGCCTATTGTGATTGTGCTTTAATTGCTATACTTATTTCCGCCCATTGCTTTCTTGGTTGTGTTTAATTGTCTTATTTATTGCTTTCGCTTGCTATTCGATTTTGTGTATTTCCTAAGTTATAAGAAATGTTTGAATTCGATAAGACCAGAATTAGGCGAAAAGTTTAGTTAACACACTATTCACCCCCTTCTCTAGTGTGGCCATTTCACCAACACTGCGGAGGTTGGTCTCTGCAATCTCGATGGGGATCTTGGCCTCTGATCCATAGAGGATCTTGTAGGAAATTTCTTAAGTGGATGACTTGGCGATTGTGTTGTAGTCCTATAGAACAACAAGAAGCTCGTCGACCTAGTGCCCCTTGACTTGGTCAAGCTTCTTTCTGAGTCCTATCAGGATGACCTTGTTGGTTGCTTCAGCCAAGCCATTCATTTATGGGTGCTGTACTAAGGAGAAGATATTTTGGATGTCGAGGTTAGAGCATATATCTTGGAACCGCCTATCCGTAAATTGTGTGTGTTGTCGTTGACAAGGTTGTGAGGTATGTCGTACCTCCAGACTCTTTTTCCATTCGAATTTGTTGACATTCTCGATCACAATCAAGGCTAGGGGTTTAACCTCTATCAATTTGGTGAAGTAGTCGATTACTACTACCAAATATTTGACTTGTCCCGGTGCTAGAGGGAAAGGGCCAAGGAGGTCGATGCCCCACTTTTTAAATGGACAGTTGACTTTCGAGCTCTGTAGTGACTCTCGATGTTTCTGTAAGACTTTAGAGAATCTTTGGCACTTGGCACACCTTTCAACGTACATGCCATAGTCAGTTTTCATAGTCGGCCGAAAGTATCTAGCTCGGAGGATCTTAGCTGGTAAGGGTCTTCCTCCAATGTGGTTGCCGCAGATGGCTTCATGCACTTCTACCATTACTGTGTTTGTCTGCGATTGGCTGATGCATTTGAGCAATGGCTAGGAGTATCCTCTTTTGTAGAATTGGTTGTCGATGAGAGTATATTAACTCGTCATCCTTTTGAATTTGTTTGGACTGGAGTGTGCTCCGGTACCTCTCCTTGTCTGCCGTAAATTATGTATGGGGTCCTCCAGTCGGTGGTTTGTTCGACTACTTGGACTTCGACCTTGGTGTCGGTCGGTTGAATGCTCGGCTGGTCAAGGACTTTTTGTATGACCAACCTGTTGTTTTGGGGTTTCCTGGTGCTGGCTAGCTTGGATAATAAGTGTTTTCCTCCCGAGGTTTGTGTTGGATCGCACAATCATTAAAATTAGTCATTATAGAATTTACTAGGGACATATACCTTTCTAGGGAAGGGCTCCTGTTGGCCTAAGATTTTCAATCTTGGTCTTAATCTCGATTTTGATGAAAACAAATATGGAACTAATGGTTTCATGCTCAAAGGCAAACCTATTCACTTAGCAGTGAAGAACAACAGGCCTCAGCCCATCCATGCCCTAGGGCAATAAATCACACTCAAGGGTTATGAGGAAAATCGGGATTGACCCGTCCGAGCATATGCTATAATCATAGCCTTAAAGATAACGCAGGAATAATCGGGATTTGCCCAAATGAACTTATTCCTAAAGAAAACTCGGGAACAATCAAGATTCGTCCATCCGAACTTATTCCACAAGAAACGTAGGAACAATCGAGATTCACCCATCCGAACTTGTTCCATAAATAATCGTAGGAATAATCAGAATTCGCCCGTCCGAACTTATTCCTTAAACACAGGTTGGGAATTAACCATCCAACCTTCAGGGCCATGTCCGCAATCCGTCTCCTATCCGAGCCTCTCCGCCATTCATAAAAATATGGCGCTAACAAGACCTAAGTCAAGTGTATCCTACAGTGTCTTAGGGGTGTCTTCAATGGGAGATGCCGCAACACTCTATGCTTGATCCCGACGCCCTAGACCACTAATATCATAAACCCATGAGGTTTTATTTCATGCAGATAAATTATTTTGTTGGTTCTTAACAGATTATGCTGCCCCTTGAATTTTAATTCTACAATTAAAATTTCCATTGTTGAATTAGGGTTTTGTTTTAGGGGTTTTATTTTCAGTTTACTGTTGCACCAAAACTGGTGCACCCAAGCCGAATCTGATTCTCAAAGTGTGTCCTATGGTTTCAGACTATGTTTTCTGATTAAAATGATAGGTTACACAATCATATTCAGTAAACTATACGCATCACAACAGAGATTACAAAATCAGCCTTAAATTAATAATTTCAGCATGAAATTTCAGCAAGTTTGAGTTTTCAACATGTTAAAGTAATTAATCCAAATATCACAGTAATTAAATCCTAAATTACTACCACAACAGATTTATAACATCAAGATAGATCATACAAAAAATAAATCATAATTCCTAATCAAGATTTAGCATGCATCCACATCATCTTTAAATCAGGACTTAAGCTTTAAACCAAGAACCCCAAACATGAACATACATGGCATCAAGATTTAATCTTTTCACATGCAAAACGTAGATTCATTTGCCGAAATTTTATATTTAGGAACAAATCATGCATTGGCATCATAGGAACTTGATTAAAAAAATTTAATCCAAAGCCTAGATTTCAAAAATCATCAAGAACTTCTCTTAGGCATTTCATCGAACATCTTGAGAGCGACCCTATTCCCACCTTGGCCGAGCACCCCTAGGGTAGTCCTGGGGCTGCCGAGCCCCTTTCTTCGACTACCTCTTTCTCGGCAACAAGAAAAATTGGCAAGAACTCGAGAATCGACGGAAAACCCGACAAGAAACGCGCTAATCTTCAAGATCGGCTCAAGAAACACGAAAGAAACCCAAGACAAGAAGAGGTAAACCACTCACCTGATTTGCCAACTATGGGTAGCACAGTTGGTGGCAACATGTTGAACGTTGCCTAGAGATCTAGGCTTCGAACCCAAGTATGGTCACCTATTGTGACTTACTATCTTTGTTAAAAAAAAACCACTCACCTGATTTGGAAGAAGAAAAAGAGAATTTTTCCGAACGGCGGCTTTCGAATCCGGCCTCAATCAAGCGGCTGTGGCTTGGCTCCTCAAAGAAAAGGGGGCGGCGGCTCCCACCAAGCCAATGGCTTGGCTTCCAAGGGAAAGGAAGGAAGAGGAGGGGAAAGAGGGGCGGCGGCTTGCGGCTCCTCTCTCTCCCTCGGCTTGGCTCCCAGGAGAGAGGGGGAGAGGGGCGGCGGCTTGGCGGATCCTCTCTCTCTCTCTCTCGGTGGCTTGTGCGGCTCTAACAAGGAGCCACCTAGCCCTAGGAAGGGGATTTTATAATCCCCTCCCAAACCTCATCCAAATCCTAACCCCTTTCTAACCCGGATCTGCCTCAAGCCCGTATCGAATCCGCTAACTCCTCAATCCAAACTAACCCCATGTTAAGTACAAGCATCAATCACATGCACACCCAAGCAATACAATTTAATAAATTAAGCACATAAAATATAAAATCCATGGATCAACTTACCTGAGCTCTCAAGCTCGCACCGGACCACGAGTCGACTCGGCTCGACCACGAACTAGCCCACTAGGCTGGCAATACAAAACAAATAACAAGAAATCAGAATAATATCTAGGATTTTACAATCCTCCATCCTTAGGGAAAATTCATCCTCGAATTTTAGGAAGGCTTAAGGACTTACCAAATTCTCAAACAGCGAAGGATATCGCTCCCTCATATCCTACTCCACCTCCTAGGTGGCCTCCTGCCCGGAATGGTGCTCCCACCTGACCTTTACAAGGGAATCTCCTTGGACCATAATTTTTTGATCTGACGGTCTAGCACCTCAACGGATCGTTCCTCATAAGAGACTATTGAACCCACCTCCATCGCAGTAGGCTCAATCACTTGGGACTCATCCCAAACAAACTTCTTCAGCATGGACACATAAAACACTAGGTGCATTCGGTCCATACTGGGAGGTAAGGCCAACTCATATGTCACGGCTCCTCTACGTCTGAGAATAGAAAACAACCCAATGAACCTGTGGGCGAAATGGCGACACTAGAGGGGGGTGAATAGTATGTTTGCTAATTCAATTAGCCTAAATCCACTTTTAATCATTTACTTAGATTATTTAGGCAATATGCAATTTGACGATTAGATGCGGAAGCTTATAAATGATAAAGCAATTAAGCACAATAATAAATCAATGCAAACACAGAATTTATAGTGGTTCGGCCGCAATGCCTACTCCACTACCTAAGCACCCTGCTTAGGATTTCCAAAATAGTTTTACTAGATTAATTTACGTTTCCCTTACACCCGAGGACTTTTCACCGAAGAGACGCACTCTCGACCTAAGGCACTTCCACACCTAGAAGTCACCGCCTTATTATCAAGAGTCCTCTTCCACCTCAACCCTAAGGGACAACTAAACTAATCTTAGCAATAACTACGTTTAATTATACCGGTGGATTTAAACCTCAAACACCAAGGCTACCACCAATTTCAAGACCTAATAGCCAGTCTTCTACAAACTCACAAATCAAATAATTTAAATAATAATTAAAATACAATTTAAAATAGCTTAAAATAAACCAAGAATTCGTGCTCTTTTGCAATCCTTCAATCCTTCAACTCGTCAAGTAGTAGAGCTTGAATTAACACCCGAGTTGAGAAGCAAAGCTTGTGCGCTTGTAGAAGAACTCTGTCATCAAATAAGAGTGTATTTATACCCTTCTGAAGAAACTGCAGCTCAACGGATAGTTTTCTATTCGTTGCAGGCCGCCGATTGATTGGTCGGTCGATCGACTGATCGACCGCTCACATCAACCGCCGCTTTCTGTCTGTGGTCGATCAACCGATGGGTCGACCGCCCAGACGCGACTGTTCATTCCCTCAATCCTGTCGACCCATCGATCGACCAATGCAGGGAAGCCAAGATCGCGCGCTGCATGATTTTTTCTATTCTGGTACTTCTAAGTTCTTTAGTAATCCTGCCAGCTTAAGATGTTCGGCCTTCATGTGCTGAAATACCAAACACTTTGACACAAACTCGGCCATCTCTCTCTTCATGCCCTTCCACCAATAATTTTGCCTTAGGTCACGGTACATTTTCGTGGCTCTCGGATGCATGATATATGTAGATCGATGAGCCATCGCCAGCACTTGATTGCGGACCTCAGCCATGTGTGGCACCACTATCCTATTCTTAAACCTCATAATGCCCTCCGAGTCAATACCAAAACCATTATCGGCATCATCCCTCCTGGTCAGATCCTTAGTGAGTGCACAAAAAGCATCCTCTTCTTGTGTTGCCCGCAGCATGTCTACCAATGTGGACTGCACCCTCAGGTGAGCCACCAATGCACAAAAGGCTGACACTGTCAAGACTTCCCTACCATCCAAACACATAGCCAAATCCTGAGCCAATGACCTCCAACTAATTGCCAAATGTGCTAGACTGCTCAGAGACTTCCTGCTCAAGGCATCTGCCACCACATTAGCCTTCCCCATATGGTACATGATCGTGCAATCATAGTCCTTTAATAGTTCAAGCCACCTTCTCTGCCTCAGGTTCAATTCCTTCTGGGTGACCAAATACTTGAGGCTCTTATTATCAATGTATATCTCACAAGCCTCGCCATAAAGGTAGTGACACCACAGCTTTAACGCAAACACCACTGCTGCTAGTTTAAGATCATGAGTCGGGTAATTCTTCTCGTGAACCTTCAACTGTCGGGAGGCATAAGCTATCACCCTATCATTCTGCATTAAAACACAACCCAAGTCAACTCAGGAGGCATCACAATAAACAACAAACCCTCCCGAGCCTGAGGGTACGGCTAGAACTGGTGCCGACGTCAAACGGTCCTTGAGCTTCTGAAAGCTCTCCTCGCACTTACTATCCCATACGAACATAACTTTCTTCTGAGTCAGGCGGGTCAATGGCGCTGCAATCCTAGAGAAGTTCTCCACAAATTTCCTATAATAGTCTGCCAACCCCAAGAAGCTGTGAATCTTTGTGACATTTGTTGGCCTCTTCCAATTCTGAACTACTTCTATCTTTGCAGGGTCCACCTTTACCCCTTCCCTAAACACTGCATGGCCAAGGATCCATACACTCTCCAGCTAGAACTCGCACTTGGAGAATTTGACATATAATTTATGCTCCCTGAGAGTCTTCATAATCGCCCTCGAGTGCTCAGCATGCTCCTCCCTACTCCTGGAATATATCAAAATATCATCAATAGATACTATCACAAACTTATCCAAGTATTCCCTGAACACTCGGTTCATCAGGTCCATAAATGTTACAGGTGCATTTGTCAGCTCGACCTGAAAGAAGTCTTCGGGATGGCACTAGGTTACCCAGATCAAACAAAATGTAAGCAATAGCAGAACCAACAACAAGGTTACCCGACACTACTACCCTGGACGCCTCAGCGCCCTCTTGGTTCAAAGAAAACACCCGTGTAGTGGGCCTCTTTGAACCAGTAGCTCATTGGCCTCCTCCGTGAGTCGGACCCCTCTGAGCCACAGAACATATTGACATCGGTGCCTTCCCTCTGGTCTGATTAGACTGCTGACGGCCTTTGCCGAGACAATCCTTCCTGAAGTGCCCAACATACCCACAGCTAAAACATACCTCTGAATGTCCCCAGCAAGCTCCCTAGTGCTTCCTGTGACACCGGGTACACGGTTGCGGCTCAAGCCTCCACTGCGAGCCTCCTCATGACGCCCATGCGGCCTCTGGAATTGTTATGACCTCCACCCCATTGTGGATGTGTTGTCGTGTGAGTCCCCTCAGAGTGAGCTGACCGACCTCCCGAGTGCTGGGGCCGAAACTTTTTCTTCTGTGATCTATCATGTCTGTCCGTCGGTACCAATGCCTCCTTCCAGAGCGCATCATCTATAACCCGAGCAAAAGAAGTGTCCTCCATATAATGGATAAGTTTGGCGATCTGCGGCCTTAGCCCCTCAACAAACCTCTTGAGCTTGGCGGTCTCTGTGGCAACCAAAGTTGGATGGTACTTCAAAAGTTGCGTGAACTCCATCTCATAGTCCATTATCGACATACTGCCGGTCTGACGCAGTAGCTCGAACTATTTCGCCCGTCTATCCCTTACGCTCAACGACAAGTACTCTATCATAGCAGCTCTGAACTCCTCCCAGGTAGGTGGTAGTGCACCTGCTGCTCTGCGGGCCCTCCAGGTGTGAAGCCAATCCTTGGCTGGTCCTCTCAGTTGCAACCCAATCATCCGAGCTGTCGTCTCAGAAGAATAACCGAGCTCCAAGCATAGCTTATAGCATCCCCAAGGAAACTGGTGACCTACACCCGCTGATCTATCCTTGTAAACTCTGGTGGCTGAATTTGACAAAATTTGCATATGTGGGTACTTTGAAAACTCTAACCACTGGCTCGACCACCTCTGGTACTGCGGGTACTATCGGCACCGGTTGCGGCTACTGCCTCAATTCTTGCTCCCTATGGACCACCTCAGTCGGCTCAGTCACTCAAGCTTGCAACTGCACAACCATGGGATCCTGTCCCACATTGTCCCGGGCCTCCTGCACTCTCGCATGACCCCGGCCCCGGCCTCGGCGCTCTATGGAATTACTGCCACTACCGCTCCATGTGACATTTAAAGCCTTCATCAATCTAGAATTACCAGAAAGAAAACAACATATTAGATAATTCAATTCACACTTAAATCTTAAAGTAAACTTAACCACAAGTCGCGCTGAGGTGCAGACATAGCCCGTTGATCTCATTACACAACCCTACCATATACTAAAACACTAGCAATGCCCTATACGATAAACAAACTCTAGGTTGTAGTCAGACTGAACCACATGCTCTGATACCACATTGTCACGCCACAACTTAGGGTCACGTGATCGGGCGGGGTATATGTGCCTATATCCCGCAGCATATCCCATGCACATGCCAACTCATAATAAATCATAGCGAAAAGAATAACAAATTTCTATAATGAACGAGAAACCAAAACAGATTCCATTTAAGAAGTAAAATTTTTAGCAAAATATTTAAAGTGCGGAAATAAGTAAATCAAAGTTTAATAGTTTACTTTAACAAGTGAAATCTGAATGAAAGACATGAATGTCCCCAAGGGACTACAATTCCAAAATACTAAAACATAAGTGCATGACAAATCTACCAAAGACTCGACTACGACCCATAACTAGGACTACTATGAGAGCAATGTGGCTCCTCCACCCTCTAGCAGCCCACCTCACTGGTTAGGCTCTGCAAAAAAGAAGAAGAAATAAACAACGAGTGAGTTCAAAATAACTTAGTGAGCGGTTCTTCCAACCCCCACCATAAAAACCAACCATAGAGATATATAAATAAATACACCTGTCTCACACACGGATAATACAACAAGTGGTATGGGTAGCTAACAAGCCATCTGGCCATCCCATGCTCAAAGGCAAACCTATTCTCTTAGCAGTGAAGAACAACAGGCCTTAGCCCATCCATGTCCTAAAGCAATAAATCACACTCAAGGGTTATGAGGATAATCGGGATTGACCCATCCGAGCTTGTCCTATAATCATACTCTTAAAGATAGCACATGAATAATCGGGATTCGCCCATCCGAACTTATTCCAAAAGAAAACTTGGGAACAATCGGGATTCGTCCATCCGAACTTGTTCCAAAAGAAACGTAGGAACAATCGGGAATAATCGGATTCCCTAAGTGTGTCTTATGATTTCAGACTATATTTTCTAATTAAAATGATAGGTTACATGACTATGTTCGGTAAACTATACGCATCACAATAGATATTACAAAATCAGCCTTGAATTAACAACTTCAGCATGTCAAAGTAATTAATATGAAAACCATAGTAATAAAATCCTAAATTACCATCACAACTTATTTATAACATCAAGATAAATCATACAAAAATTAAATCATAATTCCTAATCAAGATTTAGCATACATCCACATCATCTTTAATTTAGGACTCAAGCTTCAAACCAAGAACCGCAAACATGAACATACATGACATCAAGATTTAATCTTTTGACATGCAAAACATAGATTCATATGCTGAAATTTTATATTTAGATACAAATCATGCATTGGCATCATAGGAACTTGATTAAAAAAATTTAATCCAAAGCCTAGATTTTGAAAACCATCAAGAACTTCTCTTAGACATTTCATCGAACACCTTGAGAGTGACCCTATTCCCACCATGGCTGAGCACCCCTAGGGTAGTCCTAGGGCTACTGAGCCCCTTAGCGGGGAGGTCTTCAGCCCCCTCTTTCATGGCAACAAGAGAAATCGGCAAGAACTCGAGAATCGACGGAAAACCCGACAAAAAACGTGCTAATCTTCAAGATCGGCACAAGAAACATGAAAGAAACCCAAGACATGGAGAGGTAAACCACTCACCTGATTTGGAAGAAGAAAAAGATAATTTTTTCGATCAATGGGTTCCGAATCTGGCCTCAATCAAGCAGCGCGCGGCGGCTCGACTCCTCAAAGGAAAGGGGTTGGCGGCTCCCAACAAGCCGGTGGCTTGGCTTCCAAGGGAAAGGAAGGAAGAGGGGGGGTGTCACACCCCAACTGAGGGTAGTGTGACCGGCCAGGGCCTACATCCTACCCTGTAGCCTACTGTCTACACTGACATATAAGAAATCAGAACATCTCGATAAAAAGAAACCTCAATGCAAGCTTTTTTTCAAATTTTTCAAAGTTCACAATATATGTTTTCAAACCAAAGAAGAAAACCAACATCGTAACAATACAAACATCTCAAGTATCAAGGTTTTACAAATTTTTCCAAAACACAACTGTCAGTGCAGAAAAGGAAAACAACTACTAAGACACTGGACTATGACCCAAGGACGCCGCTACGAGATATGCACCACCACCTGCCCTCCAGCTGCACCGTGCCAACAAGCCACAATCACTGCTCATGCTCTGGAAAAATAAGGAAATAAACTGTGAGTCCACTTGGGACTCAGTGAGCGGTTCTTCCGAACCTCCACATAATCCTCGATTAGTCATGCATAACATATAAGGCAGCATTGTATATAATCAGGGAGGTAAGTTACTTTTTTTTTAATGTGACTATTGGCCCTATAGGTCATGCTATATAAACTATGTAGGTAAAAACCTGCCATAACGACCTATCAAGCCTCTAGCATCCGGCCCTTGGGCCTAATCATGGTATAAGAATCCCGACTATAACCGGCCCTACAATACAAGGTAGAATCACGCTGGCCATTCGGCCACATCATATCAAGATATAAACAATAAATCCCGGGCTATCGACTAGGATGGTCTACTTGTCTCCGGACATCGTCTGGGGTAGGGATAGCTTGTCCCACCCAACTGGGGTTTGACACCTAGCAGGTCCGCTGGTCCATCTCAAGACCCAATCACTGGCCTAGCTAAACATTGGTCATTTCCGACCTCCACGCTTCTCGGCGGACCATCTCATCACACAATCAAGTGTCCTAGGGTTTCCTTATATACATTTTGGGTTGTTGCCCGTATCCAGCCCTAATCTGGCTTGCAGGGTCAACAATTCAATGATGCCCTTCCAAAAATATGTACACCTAATAATACTAGGTTTCCAAAGATGAATACTGGAAGTCCTAGAAGTTGTATCATTTCCTAGTTTAGATTCCATATCTATTGTGCACCTTGATGTCCTACATGTTATCTAGTGTTATACGCTACCTTGGGTGAGGAATTCTGTGAACCGAACTTAGAATTCCACCCCTGAACATTTTCGGACAGCATATATGAAATAAAGAACGGTAAACATAATTCACCACAACTACCATGTATAACTACGAGGTTCAACGATAAAAATTTATATACTGCATATAGAATTAAATTCAATATGGAACATTGTATCTAGCATGGTAGAAATATCCCAATGGCACTTACCAAATTAATCATAGGTAGCAACATCATGAAGAACCCGAATTAAAGAGGCAATTAATTCAGTGATTAAAACAATAAGGAACATACATTAAGCATAGCAACAATTTAACATGATATGAGGGATTAAATGAAACATTTCTTTGAATACATATACCATAACCATCATATCCATAAGAGCATTAGCAAGAACATTTCCAAAATATGATAATGAAGGTCTATCACTAAACAATTCATATGATAAGCGAAAAATTATGTAACATGAATATGAATTAGCATCGAACGGAAAGGTACGAACAAGTACTCATATCATTCGGTTTCCCCTTTTTTTTCCCTTGCTCGGCCGAAGCTTGAGCAAGGTAATTCTTGCTCGGCCGAACCCTATGGATGGGAAGGGGCTAACATTTCATCCATAATTTATATGCATCAGTCTACGGATCTAATGTTTAACAAGAAACAAAACTCGGAATCATGCATCTTAACTCAAACAGTTAACACTCCTCATTCATACCACTGATCGGCCGACTCAAGCAGGGTAAACCCTTGCTCGGCCAAGTCCTCAAATTGAAGGGGGCATGGTTGCAGCAAGAACACCATATGAAGCCATAGATCTAGCATATCATGAACACCAAGCGATCTACAGCTGCAAAACAAGGGAGGAAAATTTGGGGAAATTTTCGGCATGACTTTTCCCCTATTTCCTCAACTCGGCAGTCCACAAAAATGCAAAAAGAACCACGATCTAATACATAAGATCACATGCACATACATCAATTTAAAACTCTACTCAAAGAAACTCGTCGATCGGCGAAAACTCGCGAAGAAAAATCTGATTTCAAATCTCATAGGGCCGGCCACCCACCTCCCTTCAAAAGCATGATAACCACTCACCTAGATCGGATCACAAAGAAATCTTGAAGAAAACGGGCTGTCGATCTCCTCGAGCATCGTCGCGAACTCGGCACCGACAAGATCTCCACCTGCTCTCTCCCTTTCTCCCTCTTGATGGGCTGCGTGTGGCTCTCTCTTTGAGCCGCACGGGTGGCTTGGGTGAGGGGTTTTATTCCCCTCATCCAATGACCCAAATGCCCCTCACTTGACTTGACTTCTACTCGGTTCGATCCGAGTTCGATTCGGACTCCGATCCAATCCGCACTCGTGAGTTGAACAAGAATTAATAAGACATCATAAGCAAGAAAGGAAATAACCATTGAACCAATTTAACTTTATATTTCCATGGGTCGGGTTATACCTTCTACTCGAGGTGATTCCCGCGACTCAACCCGGCTAACCTCCGATCCGGTGCGCTGCACCAAATATAGATTTTTATATTAGGAATTTTTTTTGGGTCTTATAGGGGGGAATTAGATTGGCGGCGACTTGCGACTCCTCTCTCCCTCAGCTCGGCTTCACAAGGGAGGGAGGGGGGGGAGGAATGAATCGGTTGCTGGCGGCTTGGCTCCCAAGAGAGAGGGGGAGAGGGGCGGCAGCTCGGTGGCTCCTCTCTCTCTCTCGGCAGCTTGTGAGCTCCAACAAGGAACCGCCTAGCCCTAGGAGGGGGATTTTATAAGCTCCTCCCAAACCTCATCCAAATCCTAACCCCTTTCTAACCCGCATCCACCTCAAGCCCGAATCCAACCCGCTAACTCCTCAACTCAAACTAACCCCATTCTAAATACAAGCATCAATCACATGCGCACCCATGCAATACAATTTAATTAATAAATTAAACACATAGAATATAAAATCCACGGATCAACTTACCCGAGCTCTCAAGTTCGCACCGGACCACGAGTCGACTCGGCTCGACCTCGAACTATCCCACTTGGCTGGCAACACAAAACAAATAACAAGAAATCAGAATAATATCTAGGATATTACATATTTTCCCTAAAACATTAGTATAGCTTACTTGCAAGTTATGAGTATTTTCAGAAGACTAATAATTAGGAGGAAAATGATAATTTTGGAAAATTATCATGAATAAAGTATAACTTCGATTCTTTCAGAATCCTAGTGTTATACCTCAATGTTTAAGCTTCAATTATGTCTCTATACTCATGATTAGAATTGCATGTTAAACCCTTGAATTCTCATGAGTAGGTAGAATTTTAGTACTTAGGCAAATTTCATTGAATGAAACTTGCTCTAGGGTATTTATTATTAGTGACCTTCTTTTTAAGCCCAAACTAGTTAATCAAGTTTAGAGATCTTACTTTTCAAAAATTTCATATTTTGAGATCTCTTGATTCATTTTGGTATCATGTTTACTTCTTTAAAATGAATCCTTACTACTTAGCAAAGTAGGTATTGGAAAATGATACGTGAACTTTTTTCTCTTTGCTATCTAGTCTAGTTACCTTGCTTATAGCCATAAGTTCATTATGATACTAATGATGCTTGCTTGCAAGATAAACTTATTTTTAATGAAAGGCTAAAGAAAATGAAAATTGTGGAACTTCTCAAAAAATGAGGTATGAGTTTCATTTTGGTAAAATTCTTGCATAATACCTCAATTTTCTTGATTAAATCATTTCTTTATGTTCATGAATGATCTTGCATGATAATTGATTGAAATCTCATGAGTAGATAAAATTTTGATACTTAGGCAATTTCATGATATCTTGTTTGAATGAAATGTGATTTAGCTAGAATTTCATCTTAGAAACTTCATTTTAAGTTGAAACTTGATAAACATGTTTGAACTTACTTAAGATTTACTTCCATGTGGCTAAAATTGAAAAATCATGTGTAAATGAAAAAAATGATAACTAGCTCACCTTAGGGGACTCAAACTTGAAAAAGTTTGACCTAAGTCAATAATTTGACTTAGAAATCTCATTTTGAGTGCAAACTTCATAAACATATTTAGATTTACTCATGTAAGGTGTCTATGTGTCTATGTTTGAAAAACCATGAGTAAATGATAAAATTTGACACTTAACAATTTCATGTTATCATGCTTATTTTTTAATAAAATCATGCTAAGGTAAAATTTTGGCCAAATGACATTATTTTCATTTCAAACTTGATAACATGTTTTAAATGATTATATCTTGATATTTGAAAAGTTTGAATGAAAACTGAAAACTTTTGAAAATAGCCAATATTTATGAAAATACCACTAGATTTTAGTTATTTTTATAAAGTTGTAGAAAATTGATTTTTGGATAATTCTTGAAACTGCATGTTCACTAAAAATCTAGTTTCTTGTATAAATTTTTCAAAAAAATTCAACAGGAATATGATTTAATATGGGTTTTTGAAATTGAATTTTCAAACTTTTAAGTATCGTTCTTTCCAAATATTCAATTCTCCGATACTTTGATTTTTGATCTAATTTTCATATGAGACTTCATGTATGATATCATAATTCTATTTTTGGTATCGCTCTCATTATTATCTGAGAAAAATCATTTCTAAAATGATTTTTCATACTTTGACCGATACGTA
Source organism: Canna indica (assembly GCA_034359265.1). NCBI lineage: Eukaryota > Viridiplantae > Streptophyta > Magnoliopsida > Zingiberales > Cannaceae > Canna > Canna indica. The sequence continues at coordinate 24,924,679 of CP136892.1, forward strand.
TAATATCGATACTTGAATTAGTACATGTAATACCCGGGGTTTCCTAATATAAAATTTTCGTAGTGCAGCCCATCGAGTCGAGAGCTAGCCGAGCCGAGTCGCGAGATCACCTCAAATAGTAGCTATAATTAATTTAAGTTATAGCCTAATGTTGGTATTGGGTGGATGAGTATGTTGGTTGACTCGAGTTGGGTTGAGTTTCGGCTCGTGGTTCGAGTCGAGAATCGATCCAGGTTAGGTGGAGTCGTATGAGGGGGTTTAATTTATTGGATAGGGGTATTTTAGTCAAGCGGTGAGGGGAATAAAACCCCTCATCCTAGCAACCGTGCGGCTCAAGGAAGGAGCCGCACGCTGCCCAAGGAAGGAGAGGGAGATCGGTGCCGAGCTCGCGTCGGCGTCGGGTATGTAGGAGTTCATCTTCTTCGATCTCATCTTTTGATCCAATCAAGGTGAGTGGTTAGTGTGATTTGTGAGGGGGTGCGAGTGGCCGACCCTAGCAGTTTTGAAATTAGATTCTTTCGTGAGTGTTTTGTCAAACGGCGTGTTTTCTCGTGTTGGATCTTTAGTCGATTGATGTACCTATGATCTCTTGTTGTAAATCGTGGTTTCTTGTGTTTTTATGGGCTAGCCGAGTAGAGGAAAAAGGGAAAAGGTCATGCCAAAAAATTTCCCTATTTTCCTCGATCGTCTTGCATCTCGTGGATCGTTTATGTGCGTTGTATTTTATCTTCGGATTGATGCTTGCGTTGTCGTCGCAGTCATGCCCACTCTTCTTAGAGGACTTGGCCGAACAAGGTCTTACCTTATTTGAGTCGGCCGAGCAAGGACGAGGGTGGAAAAATCAGGACTGTTTGGATTGATATGCTAGATTTCATGTTATGTTGTCTTGATTCATATTTACATACTTAGTGTTAGGTTCAAATTACATTCTATGATCGTTGTTCATCTTAGGACTGTTTAGTAGCCTTAGATCTATATTCTCATGGTTATGGAAATGTTCTTACTAATGCATACATGGATAGGTTTGTTATGGCATATGAATCAAAGGAAAGGGTTCATTAATTTTCAGATATTATATTCAATCGTTGCCATGTATGTTGTATGTTCCTTACCAGGTTTGATTAATGGAAATTTTCCTCTTTAATTTGGCTTTCACATGGTAATTGTGGTTCACGATTATTTTGGCAAGTGTCGTTGACAATAGTAGGTCAAGCACTTATATATGGTTGGAAAATGTTAACAACTCTAGAAAGAATGGTTTCGATACTTAGCGGTGACATTTAACCTAGAGACAAGGTACACTTACTAGGTTCTACACCTAGGGATAGATAGAGGATATCAATATCCAAGAAGTGCGACCCAAGGGGGAGGGTCGGACATGGGCAGCGCCCGAAAAAAAGAAAAGAAAGGAAAACTTGCACAACCTAGTTCTGATTGTGGTTGAGATGGTCCACTGAGGATTGTCATTAGCCGGACGGCTATCACACGACTCAGCGATTTATAGGGTCTTGAGATTGCACCAGCGGGCCCGCTAGGTGTTAGACCCGGGTGGCGGAGGGTCTTGAGATTCCGTCAGTGGGCCACGCTGACAGTAGACCCGAGTTGGGTGAGACTAGCTATCCCTAACCCGGAAGATTCCTAAGGCTAGTGGTCATCCTAGTCAACGGATCCAAGACATGAAAGTTTATTTTTGAAATGCCCTTGTGGGTTGGTTTTGTGTAGGCCGACCGGCCTGGTTGTATAAAGGGGAGAACCGAACCTTCCATATATATTTTAGGCCATTAGTGGCTGAGCTGTGGTGAAGTGGATAAGGGCCCAAGAGGCCGGTTCATCCATTCTTCTGTTATGGAAAATGAGTTAACTCCTGTGGTGTGATCATATTCTATTTCCTTATTTGTATCATACCTTGTATATGTTACCTTGCCGAGGTTTTAAGTGGTGGTTCGAAAGAATCGCTCATTGAGTTCCTCATGAACTCACGGTTTATTGTTTTGTTTTTGCAGAGTCTAACCAGTGAGGTATGGCTTAATGGCATGGTGCGGCTGGAGGGTAGGTGGTGATGCGGATCTCGTAGCAGGTAGCATTGTTGTCGTAGTCGTGTTGTTAGACGTGTTGTTAGTTGTGTTGTTAGAGTCAGGAGACATGCACTAAACTGTTGGTTACTTTGAAAACCTAAACTGTTTTAAACATTGAGATGTTCTCGAAAGTTTGGGTTGTTTACTTTGAATTTAAAATTGTTCAAAAATTGTTTGGCCTTGAATAAAGATTTTGTGTCGTCGTTCTTTTACTCATGTATTTTATTATTGATGTTGATGTATATTTCAGATTTTGTGTTTAGTGCATGTAGTAGGCTTCGGGGTACTGACACGTACCCTAGCCAGTCACTCGTACCCAGAGTTGGGGCATGACAGTACATGATTTCTAGTTTTAGTTTATATTTATCATTCTATGATATCATATATTGATTAGTCTCACTTGTATGTATGTTTACATCCATTGAGTTGAGATCTATATGTTTTCGTGAAAACAAGTTTTTAGGTCCCGACTTTGACTATAGGTTGACTTTTCTTGTCCTTTTTGATTGATGTCAAAAGGGGAAGAAAAATATAGGTAAAGGGAAAGACAATATAGGAAAATCATGCATATAGATAAGGGGAGTTTATTTTCATAGATATGCATGTTGATAGGGGGAGAAATATCATGTTTGATATCCTTTATGCTTAATTGAAGATATTTTCTTAAGGATGTTTGTCATCATCAAAAAGTGAGAGATTGTTGGCCTAAAAATTTCAACCTTAGTCTTAATCTCGGTTTTGATGATAACAAACATGGAACTATTGTTTTCATGGAGAAATATTTTTAGGTTCCAAGGCGGTTAGTGCTCGACATCCCCGATCGAAAATATTGGAGAAATCGGCAAGGACGCTTGTCGATGCTCGGGATTCTTCGGGAAGTTAGAGTTTAGGTTTAGAGTGTCTAACATGTATTGAAAATCATCATGATGATGCAAAGAACCCAAAATACCAAATTCGAACCCCAAAATATTAAAACCTGAAAAATTAGAAAATGACCCTAAAATTCACTAAGCCAAGGGAGCTCCTTGGAGGGCTATATGATCTAGATATTTTCTTGGCACCAAAAGTCTCGGTAATTGTTCCTTAGGTAAAACTAGTTAACAACATATTTTAAAGGAATTTTTGAAAGCCTTTAACTGATTCATATTTGACTTGGGAGATTATAAAATTTTCGGTTTTCAAAAATTTGTACTAGACCCTAAAAGTTAGACTTTGATTCTTAAGGTTTTTTATTTTTTAGATATTTTTATTAAATCCAAATAGGGGGGTAATCTATATGTAATATTTATGTTTTAAAGTTATTAACTTAAAGTTAAGAAACGTTATATAAGAAGACTTAGCGAAGACGAAACCCAGAAATTACGAACAACATCGCGAGAAAAATCAACAAACTGCCTTGATTTCTGGGTGCCAGCCGATGGGCGGTCGACGGGCTGGTCGACCGGCCACAGCCCAAAATGGGCAGTGTGCTCCGATCGATGGCCAGTCGACCAGCCATCGGCTGGCCACCGATCAGGCGGCGCCAACTGGCAAAAATAAGCCCATTGGGATGAGGTGTGTTGCCTCCTCTCTTCATGGCTTATAAATACAAAGTCATGTGAGCCTTCCATGGTGACCTAGCACTCCATTGAGCCATCTTTGATTATTCCTAAAGTTTTTCTTGAGCCATCTCTTTGCAAACCCTAGTTTCCATGTTAGAACCTTGATCTTGCCTTTGAACCTTCAAAATTCATCTTCTCAAGGCATCAAGAGGACTAGGAAGTTTTTTTTGGAGCTAAGTATTTATTATTTGATTTATTTCTCCATTTAGTTGTATATTTTCTTGTTTATTTCATTGTATTTGAGCTTGTGAAGACCTAGGTTGTTAGGTCTTGAAATTGGGTGCTAGTCTTGCTGTTTGAGGTTTAAATCCATCGGTGTAAACGTAGTTTACTACGATTAGTTTAGTTGTCCTTAGGGTTGTGGTGGGAGAGTGCTCTCGGTAGGAATGCGAGATACTTGTGAGTGTGGAAATGCCTTCGGTTTGAGAGCGGAGACTCTTAGGTGAAAACGTCTTCATTGTAAGGAAACGAATTAATCTAGTAAAACTAGTTTGGAAATCCTAAGCGAGATGATTAGGTAGTGGAGTAGGCATTGAGACCGAACCACTATAAATAATTGTGTTTGCATTGCTTCTACTTGTGTTTACTTAATTATCGTATTTACTTTGCTTCCGCTTGCTACTCAAATTGTAATTTGCCTAAGTAATCAACGAAACATTTAAAATCGGAATTAGGCTAAAGTTTTAGTAAACACACTATTCACCCCACCTCTAGTGTAGGCCATTTCATCAAACATCCCTTGCTTGGTAGTTGTCGTTGACTTGTTCTACGACAAGTTGTGAGTCACTTTTCACAATCACTTTTCAGGCTTTAATGTCGCAGGCGAGTTTTAGTCCAGCGATTTGGGTTTCGTATTTCGTTTGGTTGTTGTTGGCTTTGGATTGGAATTGTAGGGATTGCTCCAGGGTGATTCCCCAACTGTTCTCCAAGATGATGCCTTCTTCGTTCCCTTTTTGTTAGAGGCGTTGTCCATGAACAACATCCAAGTTTGGACCTGGTTGAGGGTGCCTTCCTGGTCTGTGAATTCGCCAATGAAGTTTGCCAATGCTTGGGCTTTGATGGGGCATTTGGACTGGTATTCAATGTTGAACTCTAAGAGCTATACTGACCAAGATATCATTAATCCGACGAGCTCGGGTTTGGAGAGGACCTACATGATCGGTTGTTCTGTGCGTACCTAGATGTGGTGACTTTAGAAATATGACCTTAATCTTTTATCCGCGAGTACCAGGGTGAAGGTCAGCTTCTCTACTATATGGTATCTGATTTCAGGTCCATGGAGGACCTTGCTGACAAAGTAGATCGGTTTTTGATCCTTCTCTTGTTCTCAAACTAATATCTAACTGAGGGCATTTTTTGTGACCGTAAGGTAGAGGAAAAGTGTTTTTCCATGTTGGGGTTTGTCTAGAACTAGCGAGCTAGCGAGGAAACTCTTGAGCTTAGGGTTGTTCATTGGGTCGACCCGATCCAATGAACTCGAGAAATTTGACCAAACCCGATCGGGCCGGGTCTCGGGTTTCAAATTTTGAAACCTGATGACCCGAGACTCGATCTGATGACCCGATTATTTATATTTTTTTTAATTTTTAAAATATTATATTAAAAAATATTTATATTTTAGTTATTTTAAAATAATTTTTCAAAAAATTTTAAAAATTATTTTTTTAAAATCTCGTTTTTACCTAAAAGGGTAAACCCAACTACCCGACCTGATCCAACTCGAACTAGGTCGGGTCGTGTCGGGTCGGGTTTGAGAGGTAAAAAATTCTGAACCTGACCTGACCCAATTACACTTGGTTGGGTCGAGTAGATTTTTTCTCTAAACCCAACCCGACCCGTGAACAACCCTACTTGAGCTCCTCGAATTCTTGTTTGCACTGCTCATCCCGTTGGAAGTCATGTTTCTTCCTTAGGATTTTGAAGAATGGTGCGGCCTTGTCGATTGACCTAGAGAGGAATCTTAATAGGGCGGCCATTATTTCTGTGAGTTGTTGCACCTATTTTGTGTACCTATTGTAACTTCTTTTTAATGGATATTAGATACTTTGGACTATTTCGTGTTTGTGGACAATGTTGTTTTTGATGTATTTAGATTAATATTGAACTTATTTTGGATTTGTTGATGGTTGGATACGTAGGTGGTTGGTTGTATACCAGCTAACTTGTAGATTTTGTAATTAATAGATGAATTATTATATTAATGAATGATTAGTTAAATTTTGTGTGTTTGTGGCAATTTTATTCATCATAGATTCTCAAAGTTGTAGCAAAGTCATCACATATTGTAGCAAAATCATCACTAATATTTTGGCAATAATCAAAATTTGAAATCGTGTTAGTGGCAAATTCATTTTAACGTTTTATGACAAATGATCAAACATGTAGTGGCAAAAAAATTTATAGCAAATTTGATATTTAATGACAAAATGTAACATGATATTAGTGGAAAATTTCATATATTTTTGTCTTGAAAAGAGTTCCATAAAGGGTAGAATAATGACAAATATTTATTAATATGTGGCAATTTTTTTTATCATAAATGATATGTGACAACAACAAACTCCATTTGTCACAATATGGTGGAGGTAGTTTGATTTTTTCATTTGTCACCAAAGAAATTGCAATTGTGACAATCCGCTAAAATTCGACACAAAAGCCAAAAATGACTTTTAGTGGCGGACCTAATGTGGCAAACGGTTGACGAGCACTTTTTTGCCACTAAATCATCATTTTGCCTCTGTATGTCACTATTGTGACAAAAATAACTTGCAACTAATTCTAATTTTTTTTGTAGTGACATCTTTTGGATGTCCCAGCACTTCTCAAGATTAGCTTCGATCCCGCGGTTCGTAAGCATGAAACTGAGGTACTTGTCGTTGTGAACCCCGAAGGCGTGCTTCTTCAGGTTCAATCTCATGAGAGGAATAACCATGAGAGGAATAATTGTATAGATGTGGAGACGCTACAAAATTGTATTTCTCGTACCAATGTTATGAATAAAGCTATTGGATTAGGCGTAAGTAATGACGGTCCTAGATTGGATTAGGGGTAAGTAATGACCGTCCTAGATGACTGGGGTTGCACGTCCAGGGACCTCTGCCCCCCTTTACCCACTGAAGATGTTCAAAGCTCAAATCTAACATAATTTTTTTCTTGTTCAAAACCAACTTGATTTTCATGCCTTGTATCTATATATACAAAATTATTATTCATCATTCTATTTTAGCAAAATAACATATTGAACTATGGAACAATGCTAAGTGGTGAGACATCTTATGCTTAGTGACGAGACATTCAAATATATTGCCAATGGATCATGGGTTCGATTTCTAATTATAGCATTTTATGCTCTATTTCTGTGTGTATGTGTACGCCGGCCTTATGTATATATTTTCATATATTTGTACGCTTTGTAATGATTATGTTATAAAATTATTATTTTTTGAAAAAAAAATTACGAAACAATGGGTAGATTCTTCGTACTTTCAACAACTAGTAATTTATTTAATTTTTCGTATAGTATTTGTATTTGATAAAAAAATATTTTTATTATTCTACTCGGTGAAAATAACATATTGATTTATTGTGTTTATTATTATAATTTAGTAAAATAACATGTGAATAGATAATTCTGAATATCTGGATTCTAGTCTTGTCAATTTGAAAAAGCAAATCGATCTTGATAATTTGTTGAATAATTAGAATAACCTTTGTCAACAACAAATACTTTCAAATAAAATATATTCTTAGATAATAGAGTCAATATATACTTGATTCGACTAAACATTTGGTAAAAGCAAAAAAGACGATTATCCAACACGATTTTCCAGGTACACATGGACTCGGAAATCCATGTTGATGGCCGCTGATTTTTGCAATGATATAGCAAGAACCAGTTCTGTCCAATTCTCATCTAGAGAAAATACTTGTGACATAAACATACTGTAGGGACCTAATACACAGTTATTTGAAATTTGAAGAACTTCAGATTGTTTGCTGGATAGTGTGCTTTATTTGATAAACTAAAACGCAGCAAGAACTTTGCAAGAGAAGTGGTCCTTTAGTCCTCTAACTCAATAATCTTCACCACTGAAGCATCACCAACTTTTTGGCAAACGACAACTCGGTCGTGAGATTTGATCAAACCAGAAGCCTTGCCATGATCAAGAGCAACCTTCAGAACTGACTCATTTGTGGCACTAGTTGACTCGGCCTGCAGGAATGTTAACCAATAAAGATGCATTACATAAAAAGAACAAACTATGAGCAAAAGATATGTTACTTCTTTATGAAAGAAAACCAGCAATGGAACTTGCATACTCGTATATCTGGAGAAGAAAATTGCAAGTTCTTATATATATATATATATATATATATGAAAAAGAGCGCTGCCGCTGCAGGGTTAGAATGCATAATGTTAGCCCTCCAATCTTGCATTGGAGAGAACTGTGTGCACTTAGCTGGCCCCCGGTCCTTCCTCTTCCACTATATTAATAAATTGTTCAAGATATTCACTATAGATTCAGAGTACTGGTGGTTTATTTGAAGGTCCAACAAAAGACTAGTACGGGAACCTGGAACAGCTAAGTAACTCTTTAAAATATTACTTTTAGTTGATACCAAGGAATATCTGATGGTATATGATATAACAATAAATACAGCTGTCCATTTATTTGATAAGATAAAACAAAATGAGGTAATAAGAACTTCCTAACATCATTTGCTTATAGAACATGGCCTACTCCCTGCTTGTTACAAGCCAAGAACATATTTTTTGCCCATGAAATACTTCTCGGAAGATGAAAACACTTTTGAATCTAGAAGATACTAAATTTACTCATTTGAGATCATATCAGCATGGTTTGCCCACCGTACTGCCATTAACCCAACTGATATTCATAACTACCCTCCATATCATAAGCAACTTTACAATAGGCATAGTTTGAGATTAGCATATGGATCCTTTTATTGTCAAAACTAACATCTAAAGATCTCTGGTGAATTATATAGAACAAACAATACTTAGCTAGATGTGTGTTAACAGTACACCCTAGAGATGGGTGTAGAAATATACAGACAGTGATCTCCCCTCTACCAAATCAATCTGCTTTTACCTGGATCTGATGGGATGTGTGCGCAATGGAAGTTGTTCTGGAGGTTGCGTGTTGTCCCTAACATTAAAATATTTGCTTGGAAGATTTTTCTTTGGCGCCTACGTACTTCAAGATGCCTTCCCAAAATGGGGATTAGGCCTAAGTCATTCAAGTCCAATTTGATGAATTTATTCATCTTTTTTAAAAATAGTCATTTACTAGCACCATATGGTCTCTTTATGAAAATAAATTGGCCTGCTCTATTGATTTAGATCCTCCTGGTCTTTTGGTGATTGGTTAAGAAAATAGTTTTCCTGCCTCTCCTCATCCAACCTATCTCAGTGAACTCATCATTTAGATTATCTGGTGGTTATGGAAGTTTAGAAATAAGGTTATTTTTGGTGGGGACTAGACCTAGTGGATACTTTATATATTCACAAGAGTTATCAACAACTTGGCTGATTACCCACCGAGTCTAAGGATCTCTACCTCATAGGCAAACTATTCACACAGCTTGGTAACCGCGACCAACTAAGTGGTTAAAATTGAACTTCAATGAATGATGGGAGCTACCTTTTATTTTTTCAATTTTTTAATATTTGTATTGGACGATACATAAAATATACCATCAGTACCAATTGTATCGTGCAGTAGAAGCTCTATACCAGACAATACAAGTCTGATATGGGTGGTACAAGTACTATACGATTCAACCCTTCTAGTACCTAGTACATGCCCGATGACAATGTTTTGAGCTGTTTTTTTTACCATTTTGAAGCTAGTTTTCCGGGTGTTTTTAACCTATATAACAACCTTAAACTTCTCATTAAAATTTATTATCAACACTTTATTATGCACATTCAAACATTCTAATCAATTTTTTAATGAAAAAATAAGGATTAGACTGTGAAATGTAAAAATAAAGTAAAATAAAATACTTGGGACAACCCACTGTTATCATTTCGTCGCTATCTCGTCGAGATAGCGACGAGATATCGGCGTCTCGGTGAGAAATCCTGGATTGTCCGGATGAGATGGGCGATCCCGAGATTTCTCACATCTCGTCGAATCTCATCCAAGATTGGACGAGAACCCGACGAGATGGACGCTATTTGTAATAAAAAAAATGCGCCCGCCAGTTTCGAACCCTGGCCCTCACGGTGGACCATTTCCTGGTCCACCGTTGGGCCAGGGCTATTTTTTGCAATTTTCATCCAACTTGTAGATAAAAGTTATCTACGTTATTGCTTTTTTTTAAAAAAAAACCTAACTTAAACACTACTGTCGACTCTCTTCCTCGCTCGCATCCTGTCGATGCCTCTCTCCTCTTCCTCCTCGCATCCCGTCGGTGCCTCCTTTTCTCCACCCCGACGATCCTTTCTATTTTCCGGCAGCAGGTATATTCCGGCGAACTGTTCTGATATTGATTGTGATTGTGTTCCTTCTTCCGCCATCCTCAAACTGTTCTTCCGCCATCCTTGATTCTGGAATCAAATTAAGAACTGTTCCGGAATCAAAGTTTGATTCCCAAACTGTTCTCGAATCAAAAATTATTGTGTTTTCATGCTGATAGTATACTGTTATGGTATGTTTACAACTTTACATGTTGTTTGGGTTTATTTGAGTATTATTTGTTATAATGTATACTATTATACTGTGTTTACATGCTGTTTGGGTTTAGGGTTTACTGTTACATTGGGTTTGCATAATATTGTATAATGTTTGGGTATTACATGATTCATGCTATGTGAATTTAATTGGACTTTTGTATATTCTATGTTTGGGTTTACTTTTGTATATTTATAATATATATTATATTGTCGATATGTCGCGACGCGGACGATATATCGGTCGCAATACGATATTATCAATATCAAGGTTCGCTACCGCGAAATTTTTTTGGTCGCGATAATAAGCTTGGGACAACCCAAATCTTAGAAGACTATATATGCATATCGGTATGGTACAATATCAAATACCTACGGATATCAGCCATTTAGTGAGAGCAATACTAGTACAAGATTTTATATCTTGATTGGAAGGAAAGTGATGCAAAGGAACTGCAAATGAGGATGGACTCCTTATTCGGAAATAGAAGCTATGAAGGATGGCTTATTGCTTGCTCATAGGCTCGGAGCACAGCTTCTTCGTATTGGGAGTGATTGTCAAACTCTTGTTAATTGTATCTCAAATAAGACTCATACTTTATGAAGGGTAAGAGTCCATAGTATAAGACATTAAACAGTTGAACCCTCTGTTTAGTGAAGTTCAAATCTCCTCATGTTTAAGAGAGAAAGGAATGAAACCATTGATATTGTGGCTAAACTTACCAGGATCAAAACTGGAATATTTGTTAGATTAGGAATTAGCTATCTTCCGTTGCCAATGACTTGGAGATATGAGCTTCATGGCTTGGTTGTAATTGTTACGGACCTACTTATACTTATATATATTGTTAGGGACTGAATTGTAAATATATCTTTCTTATTCTTCTATACATATGCGAAGTAGAAGAGGGTACCTATGAGGAGTTTCTCATAGTTAGTAGTATTTCTATTTGGTTAGAAAAACAGTACACCCAGGAGACATGGGCAAGGCAATTGACAGAAATTCAAAAAAAATCCAAACCTTTCAAAAATAAAAATATTTCATCTAAAGAGTAATAAAACAGAGGTATTTCTGCTGGAGTAATTTCAATATTTCATCTATGGATATTTGTGAGGGAAAATTGAGTTATCAGTTTGGGTAGTATGTATCCACAATCCATGCTGGGTAATGGTACATATATGTTCAGCTATCCACTAATCAAATCTGCATTTGATCCAAATAGGAACCTAATTCAAACTGACATCCTCACTACAACTGAATTTCGTGGGTACCCTCCATGTTCCCACCCATATTGATCATTTTGCTGGAGGCTACTTTCAGTAGATAATTCACTGGGAAAAGTTCGACACAAGATACAATAGGAACAATTCACAAATGATTTTACCCAGTGGAGAACTGCATTATTCAACAGCATTATCTATACAAAAGTAACATAAAGATTAGAAGATAAGGAAGAGAATACTTACAGGATGGCGAGGATCAGCAAGCATGGGGAAAAGGCCTCTAACTATAAGTGATTGTCTAGCCTGCCAATGATATTAGAGATTTCATTAGTGTATATGCAGTTGTACATACTATAATTATCTAATAAAGAAGAGTGGTAGAGAAATGCAAATATCGCAAATAAATATGAATGTGATTACTGGAAATAAATAAGGCAAGTAAAGAAGGTCCTTAATTGTGATGGAAATAAAAACAGCAAAGGAAAAAAAGCAAGATCATTATTTGTCAGCATAAATGGCGTGCTGACTCAGGCATGCTCTCATATTAAAAAAAATGGTTTGGTAATAACCCACATACTTCAAAAGCACCAGTGAAACTCCACTTAAGTTGGTTTGTCTTTAGCCGAGGGATGACCACAGATAAAACAGGCATAGTTGGCCTATACTTAGCAATTAACCTACATAAAGAACATGAGCAGTATCAAGCATACAAGGAATTTTTAATATGCACCAGTGAGTAAGAAAAGGCAAATGGAAATTTGAATGATTTTCAACTAGAAAAGCACCTTGCAGCTCTTCCAGATGAAGTGAAACAAATGATCACAGAAGCCTTAACTTTGATAGCAGCACGTACCTAAAGAAGATCATAATAGTTACATACTTGAGATTTAATTTTCAATATTACAAGTACTTCTTCGGATACTAGGTGATAGTATATGAAACAAAGGAAAACCAAACATACAGCTGATGAAGCGATAGACTCAAGGTGGCTCATTGGTTCTCCAACGTACTTCACAGTCTTCTTGAAGTACAAATCCTGGTTGAAAACTTTCTCTGCCTGCAAAATTTCAAGCAATTTTAAGTGAAAATAAAAGAAAGCAAAGCAAAGTGAAGAGAAAGTGAGGAAATAGGCTAGGAACTTCAGAAATACGGAAAAAAAAAACAAAATCAGCCAAAAATTTATAACTTAAGAAAATACACAATGCAACCAAGAGTAGAAAGAAAATTGCTTGTAACAAGAAATGAACAGTGTTTCATCCACCATCCTAACAATACTTTTTTACAAGAATAAGGACTGAGTCAGCCAAAACGTTTTCCTAATCAGGTACATTGAACTCTTCAGTTCCTCAGCAGATTGCTATAGTTTTATGATTACCTTAAATATAACATTAAAACCCATGTAATCTCAACAGAATGAGAAGGCATCCAGTAGTTCTGCTAGCTACAACATATAATACTGGTTCTGTATGGCACAATTAAAAGAAATAATATCCTATCAATTTATACTAAAACATCCAGTATAGGTCATCCTTCCCCAACCATGTAAATTTTTTTCCCAAACAGAGCTTTATATTGGCCAACTAAATATCAACAACAAAAGTATGTTGATAAAAGTACAAAATAGAGATAGAAATGGTTAAAAGATTTGTGCGATATAGCCACTAACAACTAAAACATGTATAACCAAACAAAACAAGCAAAGAAAGACTTCATACTGAAAGCTTCTTTATGCAATTCAAAAGTTTTCATACATTTTATAACCTTCCATAATTGTTATTTAAGAAGATCCATACAAGGAACAAAAGACTCACCTCATAACAAATTCTACCCACAATTGAAATAGTCTCAACAGGATACAATCCTCGAAGAGTTTCAGCACCCAGAAGGATTGCATCACTTCCTGGAAAACAATAAATTATAAACCAAGTTTGTCAATCAACAAAGTATTGCACGCATGCATCCTGATCAATGAAATTGGACTCTATATAGTCCATGACTAAACGATATATAACAACTCATTCCAAATAGCAACAAACTTTACCATCAAGTATTGCATTGGCCACATCAGTTGCCTCAGCACGTGTTGGTCTCAAGTTGTCGGTCATGCTATCAACCACACGTGTGACAACTGCTGGCTTTCCAGCCATGTTGCATTTGTAGACAGCAGCCTTTTGGAATAAAAACACCTGTGGAGAAATACCAACAAATAGGATGAGAAGACATCAACCAAATAACATGCAGTGCTAAAAAGAAAAGCAACAACTTGAGCAAATAGTTAGATGATTAATTTCATAGAAGCAATTTAATTTTTGTTTACACAACTAATGTCAAACTTCTATTTACATCTTGTACAATGCAAACAACTGCAATAGCTGCATAGTGACAACTACATCAGCACTAATGACAATGCTTAAAATTCCCTGACCTTCTCAGGTGGGAGATCAATTCCAAGATTTCCACGTGAAAGAATAATGCCATCGGCTTCTTGTAGAATCTCATCAAAATGTGTGAGTCCCTGATAGAAAATGAACAATTCAATTAGTTACTTCAAAAGCTTTAATATAAACTTTCTGAACAAGTTACTTCTTTTAGCAGCTAACCTCTATGTTCTCAATTTTTGCAAATATTTGAGTTTGGCTAAGATCACCTAATTTAGACAAGAATTCCCGAGCCTGCATTCAGAAAGAGCACCACACTTATCACTTACCAGTATCTTTTTTTATTAAAATAACAACTTGATGGCTTATATAGTAAATATTGGATTAGAAGAAAAAATTAGAAAGCAAACAAAATAGCATACTTGCCGAACATCCTCTGCATGCCTTGTGTAAGATAATGAAAGGAAGTCAATTTTGTTGCGAACAGCCCATGTACTTATCACCTGAAATATAGAACACAATTTGTATGGAACTATAAGCTTCTTCAATAAACTTGAGATGCTAGAAGGTAATTCAGAACTAAAAATTGTATGTGCAACCTGGTACCTGAATTTCTTAAATGATAGTTGATTTACTAGGCATTTTTTTCTTTATAGTAAAAGAAAAAATCGATAGACTATGAAGTCAAGAGCTATCATCAGAGGAATAAAATATAGACAATACACAAGTATGCAGTGGTCGGAAAAATACTGAGCACAAGGAAACCTTGTGTGATTGGCTGACCATTATGGCCCAATTAAGAGTTCAAATATGGTTTAAACTTAAAATATTATCAACTAAAACCAATATGTAGCACTTCTCTCATTTAAGGTATTACCTCTAAGGTGTAACTCATAAAAATTATACATGTTATAATATTCTCAGTACGTTTGCCTGAGTGAACAAACCGATCTTAAGCAGCTGATGGAAATCAATATGCTAAAAAACACATCTTTGTTAGTATCAAGAGACCATAAATCAATTGGGGAAGTAATCATTTTAGTTGTTAATAAGAGGAACACCAGTTAAATGAACCATTATTTTTACTCAATTTCAATATAGAATCTGCTTCAATGCAATATAGCATTTATAAAGTAGACACCACAGTTTCTATAAAATGCTTGCCAAAAATTATATACTCTCTCAGAAGTAGCAAAAAAGCACTTGGCTTAATCCTCCTCTTAAGATGCAAATCGGAGTAAATAGAATCCCTGGCTTGTGTTTATTGGTTGGGATTACACACACTCTCTTTCACTTAAAGTATGTAGCTCGTTTTGTCTTGTGACTTCATTTCAAGCAGGTATTTCAATTCCACTCTACCCTATAAGCTACCTCATTCCTCTACAACTCAGTTGATCCCCAATGTCCCTCCATGCAAAGAGAATCTTTATTCATTCGCACTTCACCCATGTGAATTGATCAAGAACCGTCTCAAAGTAAGCACTTTTCTTTGAATGCTCTATCTTTTTAAATGTTCTTTTTACAAAGTAGTTGAAAGGTGATGTTTGTTTTTCAGTCTAAACTGAATAAGTAGACCAAGTAGTCCACTTGTAGGCTTGGGTTGCTTGTGGAGAGTTCTTCACATGGCAGATATAGGTAAACCTTATTATCGAACTCAAAGCAAATCAGAGTGTCATGGAGATGTTCCCTTACACTTTTATCAGCTTCAGTAAGTGTTGGCAAATCAATATGGATTTGGGAAATATGCAGAGTGAATAATGACCCAGCTAATGTAGCAGAGTTCTTTATTATGCAGACCACATCATCGCCCTTTAACTCAAACACCTGCAAACATGCACAGTAAACACAAGAAAATCTTAGCTTGCATGGAGCCTTAAAAACTATATAAAAACTGTCGATATAAAGTCCTAAAAAAGGCTACTGTTCCTGAACCACACACAATATTAGTTCCGCCAAACAGTTGAGTTGATTAGTGAAAGTCACTTATCAGTATATTAAACAACTCAATCGAATGAGCCACTAAAGACATACCTCTAACCAAACAGAAGTTGTTTCACTTCCAGTGAACAAGTATTGACCAATGAATATTGTGTCTCCTGGCTTCACTGCCTGCAAAAAAAAAGGTTTCTTGTTTAATGCTTCAGCTTTGTAGTTCAAACTGCAGGTAAAATATCTCGTAGAACCAACAAATGAAATACAACTATCAAACTAGGCATCTATAAGGATCCTTTGGTGTTTATTATGTTAAGCAGGACTAGAAAATATGTTGGGACCATCTCTTTTTATTCTTTTGCATCAATATTATCAGGTGTTCCTTTATGTATTCTCACACTAGTAATGCCAATCAACTCACCTTATTTGGTGCATTTATCGGCCTCTTATAGAAAAATTATATAGGCCGCCTTTATTTTATGCCTAATTCATCTTAATGTTGGCTTATGCATCCTTGGTATAGCTAACCAAATAGTAAGAGCACTAAAAGGATAGAAAAAAACATTCATTCAGAAATAATTTTTTTAAGGAAATATACATATGAATGCTATAGAGCTATAATGGATGTTATTAGAAGAAAATTCTTGCCTTAGATAAATTAGTAAAGTTTATGGGCAATAGCTCGGATGATGCTTCCTTCTCCTGATCTGGTGTCAAAACAACATAAGCATTTGCCTCAAGTGAGATGGCCTTCTCACTTTTGTTCACAACCTGTAACTCTGGACCCACCGTATCTAACATGACCTGGGAAATGATAGAAGTTACTTGCTTTTCATACCTCACCTAATGAAAATGCATTACACAATTCATTTTAATCCCAACTTAAAGATTGTGTTCCACCATCAAACAATTAAAAATAAAAATTAACTTAATTGGCAGGAAAAGATAAAGGAGTTATCAGCCCACTACAGCAAGTTTTAGCGCCCAAGATAGTGAACCATTGTACCAATAAGGTTTTCATCCACAGACTGAAAAGGTGATACAAATATTAAGCTCAAATTTCATCCTTCTATGGCAAAAGCAAAGCAGAGCAGCAATATTACAACATGCTTCAATCATTTCAATGCGTATAAATGAAATTGAGGCAATGCCTCCTATCCCTCAAAAAGCAGCAGTAAAATGTGCATTCAGTAAAATTAACTCCACAGAATGTGGCCAATAATCAAAACTTACAGCGCACAGCTTTTTGGTGCTCTTGATAGCTGCCTTGAGATTGTCCAGTGTTTCCTGGTGATACTCTATGTCACCCCACGAGAAGTCAAAGCGTGCCACTGCCATAATAAGAATCCAATTCGCGATTCATCATCCAGGAAAAGCATATGCGTGCAGATCAAAATATCAAATTCTAGTAGTGCGAAGCGAGAACGCAATGTGACAAGCTCGGATCGAGACAGCATGATAGAATCTGGGAAGAGCACGAGGCATACCGGACATGCCGGCATTGAGGCAGGCAGAGATCACCTCCACCGAGCGGGATTTGGGGCCGAGCGTCCCCACGATCTTGGTCATCGCCGGGAAGAAACTCTGCAAGATTGCAATCAGTGATTCAGGAATCAAGCAGAGGCTTCATATTAACCAACTTCACAAAGTTAACGCACACTACTTCAAATCTTTGAATATACATCGAAAGCAAGATCTAGTACGGAGGAGAAAGAGTAAGAACATACAGGCTTGGATGGCTCGAGGATGGACGCCATCCTGATGGGTTCCTCGAGGAGAAGGTGCGTGGATTGCATCTTTTCTTGTCGATCTCAGCTACTACTGTAGCCAAGGAGGAAAGGCTGCAATGGGAGGAGGAAGGGGAAGAGATCGAGATCGAGAACGACTCGGCGCAGGAGGGGAGAGAGTGAGAGGAGCACAGCGAACAGCGGCAGATGGCTCTTTAATCATTGATCTTCCATTCTTCTTCTACTTCTTCCCCCCCCCCATTTTACCCTTGCGTGGGTCCCGCACCACGAGATATTAAAATGCAATATTTGCCGCTTCCCACAAAATGTTTGGGTCAACTTATATCGGAAATCAGTAATCGCATGAATCAAAATAGGAGTCAACCGAGAGACGTCTAATCAAGCGGGTATTTTCTTTGTGGCGTAACTACTCCGCTCGACCTTCAGTTTCTACCGACTTGTTTATTTCATGATAAAATATAATTTTATATAATATAATTTAATTTAATTTTTTATCTAGAAAGATTTATAAAAAAATATCATGATTTATGATGATAATCTAATGATTTGAAAATCATGAATTTTGACCAAGTTTACAAACCATGAATTTTATGATTTAAAATTTTATTTCTTAAATATCTTCAATCAAAATTTATAATTCATCTTATATCTTTTATTTACACATATCAAATAAGACTTTTTACTTATTGTTCTTGACCGGCTTAGCGAAGACTTTGTTTTTCTCTAAACTGCTACCATTTAATCGTACCATATAATACTATCTTCCCAAACATGATAAGAGTAATTACAATATCATATCATATCATATGGATTGGACTAGAACTATTGGTTTTAGTCGTATTAGACCTAGCATCCCCCTATCATTCATTCCGAATCAAACCGCACGGCCCCGCCCAGGGGGCTCCGCTCAACTACACCCTTGGGCCAAACTCAAGCTAGACCAGCCGGCTTTTTTCGGGGAATCTACCCGGCCATACATGGACACGCACGTCATTCCTTATCACGAGGGATATACTGTTGCCTAAGATTTTAAACCATGGTCTTAATCTCGATTTTGATGATAACAAACAATGAACTAATATTTCATTGAGAAATATTTTTAGGTTACATATCGGTTAGCGCTCGATGTCCTAGATCGAAAATATCAAAAAAATCAGAAGGACATTGGTCGACGCGTTCGGATTCGTTGCGAAAATTTCTAGAAGTTCGACGTGTGCACCTAAGACGTCTTGGACGAGTCTAGAGAACATATGGAAATCTCTTCAAGTTGACGCACGCTGAAGGTCGGAATATGAAAACGAAGCATGCAAGAAAAATACACAAGAAAATTGCCCTGCCAAGATTCGGTCAATCGATCGGTCGACCGACAGAAGAGAAAATCGGGCAGAAGGCAATGCGATTGATCGAATACCGCCAAAAACTGGCAGTAGGCAAGTCGATCGACCGAAGTATGCCAGAAAGCGACAATATGCCCAGGGTCGCTTGGGTGGTCGATTAGTCCGTCGACTGACGATCGACCGGCAAGCGATCGGGCGTCGCCAACGGGCAGAAAAACGCCCGTTGTCGACACCTTGAGTTTGGGGGGTTAAAAAAATACCCACCCAAAACTTGTTGGTCTAAGATTTTCTACCATGGTCTTAATCTCGGTTTTGATGATAACAAACAAGAAACTAATGATTTCATGGAGAGTTATTTTTAGGTTCCATATCGGTTAACGCGGGATGTCCCCGATCGGAAAAATTGAAGAAATCGGAGAAATCAAAAAATCATAACCCAATAACCAAGCCTGAACCCGCGCTCAAATTCGTCGGAAAGATAGAGTCTAGGTTTAAGGTGTCTAGTTTATATATGTTTTAAATCCTCATGATGATGCATAAGAACCCAATAACCAAACCTGAACCCCAAAACATGAAAGCCTGGAAATCGCCCTAAAATTCACTAATCCTAGGGAGCTCCTTAGAGAGCTATATGACCTAGACATTTTCTTGACACAAAAAATAGAGGTAATTATTCCTTGGGATAAAACTAGATAACGATGTATTTTTAAGGATTTTTTGGAAGTTTTTAGCCAACCCATACTTGACCCGAAAGATTAGAAAATTTCTATTTTCTGGAAATTTGTACTATACCTCAAAAACTAGATTTTGATTCTTAAGGATTTTAATTTTTTAGATATTTTTATTGAATCCAAATGGCGGGTAATCCTTATATAACATTTATGTTTTAACGTTATTAAGTAGACTTAGCGAACACGGAACCAGAAAATAAGTAGACTTAAAGTTAAGAAATGTTATATAAGTAGACTTAGCGAACACGGAACCAGAAAATAAGCAAACAAGCAAAGAAATCTGCCCTACCCAGGTTCGATCGACTGACCGAAGGAGAAGGCATTTCGGTTGACCAACCGATATACCGAACGATGTCAAAATTTAGTAGTAGCCAATTCGGTCGACCGATCGGTCGATCGAATGTGGTGAAGAATTGGCAGTAGCCAATTCGGTCGACTGAAGTGCGCCCAGAAATGGTAGAATACCGCGGTCGTTTGGGCGGTCGATCCATCGATCGACCGATGATCGACCGACAAGCGATAGGGCATCGGCAACGGGCAAAAATACGCCCGTTGACGAGCCATTTCTTTTGAGGGGTTATAAATACCCATCCCAAACTCATTTCTAGCCTATTATTGATGCATCTAAGCTTTCATTGAGCCATATTTGATCATCTCTAAAAGGATTTTTTGAGCCATCTCTTTGCAATCCCTAGTTTTCATGATAAAACCTTGATCTAGCCTTTGAACCTTCAAGATTCATCTTCTCAAGGCATCGAGAGGACTAGGGAGTTTCTTTTGGAGCTAAGTATAGTTTGATTTATTTATTGCTCCACTTGTTTTTGTATTTTCTTGGTTATTTTTATTGTATATCACTTGTGTAAACCTAGGTTGCTAGGTTTGATTGAGTTGGTGGTTGCCTTGGTGTTAAGGCTTAAATCCACCATTGTAAACTTAGTTTACTCGGAATAGTTGAGTTGTCCCTTGGGTTGAGGTGGGAGAGTACTCTTGGTAGGAAGGCGGGATACTTCCGGGTGTGGAAGTGCCTTCGGTTTGAGAGCGGAGACTTTCTGATGTAAAGTTCTCTTTGTAAGGGAAACGATATAATCTAGTAAACTTTGTTTGAAAATCCTAAGCGGGGTGCTTAGGTAGTGGAGTAGGCATTGGGGCCGAACCACTATAAATAATTGTGTTAGCATTGTTCTCTTTGTGTATCGCATTATTTATCTTCATTACTCGCATCCGCATTTAGTCCTTGAATTGTAAATTGCCTAAGTAGTTTAAGAAAAGTTTAAATCGGAATTAGGCGATAAGATTAGTTAACACACTATTCACCCCCCCTCTAGTGTGGCTATTTCACCCAACAATTGGTATCAAAGCGGGTCGTAGATTGAGATTTCACCATCTCCTATACATCGTCTCTCGATCCGAAAAATGGCACTAGAGAGTTTAGCGTCTTCACCTCCTAGATTTGATGCCTCGAACTTTGGTCTTTGGAAATATAGGATGTACACATATTTAAAGACTAAGGGTTTTGGTGTCCTTAACATGTTAAGACTAGAATTCATTGAACCTAAGGTTGACATGCATGCTTGGAGTGAATTGGATAAGAAAATGTTTAAGTATAATGGAGATGTCATGAATTGTATACTTTGCACATTACCAAATGACATCCTAGATAAAGTCATGCATTGCTCTTCGGTTATGATTTATGGGCGACTTTAAGTGTTTTATATGATTATGTCAAAATCGAAGAGATTGACACTTTTAATGAAGGTGGTGATGATAATGGTTACTCACCTACTACTAATCTCGGTTTTGATGCCCATAGTGCTTCTAGTCAAAGGAGCAACTTTTAGAGCTAAAAACGAAAGGTGATTTGTCATGCTTGCAAAGAAAAGAGCCCCATTAAGAAGAATTGCCCGTTGTTAATAAACAAGGCAAAGAAGAGGTCAAAAGCTTCTACATCATCATCCCATTCAAATGAAGCATCCTCTTGCAATGACTATGAAGCCACTTCAAAAGTTTGCTTCATGAGTACCAATGATGAGGTACACTCTTCCCCTTCTAGTCATAATAATGATAATGATAGTACTAGCTCTTCTAGTTCATTCAATATGCCATATGAAGAACTAGTTGAGGAATGTCAAAAAATGTATGCCTTGCTTATGAAAAAGAACAAGGAAAATAAAAATCTAAAGAAGGAAAACTCTAAGCTTAGTTCACATGTTCATGCCTTAGAAGTAGAAAATAAAAACTTAAAGACTAGGCCTTTTGATTCATGCCATGATAACTTAGAACTTGAGCTTAAAGCTTTGAAACTCGAAAGTGATGATTTGAAATCTAAAATGAAATCTAAAAATGATGATTTCAAACTTGAGAATGAGTCTTTAAAAAATAAAAATTGTATGATAAAATCTCAAATGCAAACCTTAAACAAAATCATTAATGTCTTAAAAAATAAGGTTATTTTCTTGAGTAGGAAAACTAGAAATTTATCACATGCTTCATCTTTTAGAAATCCTAGGAAGAAAAATGTTCCATCTAAGAATGCTAATGCTCATCATGTTTCTCATGCCAAACATTCTAACATTAGACATCATGATCATAAGAATGGTAAAAAAAAAGAATTCCATGGCCATTGCTTTTGTTGTGGCATGTATGGGCATGCAATTTATGATTGTGCTTTTAAAGTGAACCCTTGTATGTTAAGACACTTTAGGTACCTAAGCCCACTAACCCCCAAGGACCTAAAGTCATTCGGGTACAAAAAATTTCATGCTCTATTGTAGGGGGAGCTACTACACAAGGGTGAGATGAAGTTGGTTGATTGAAGTTGCTTGAGGATTCAAATATTATACCATTTCGGAGTTGCAACTTCAAGTCATCTTGATGCCTTAGTAAGGTTGGCATCAAAAGTACTTTGGTATCATATCCTATACCCTCTTGCGTAAATTATAGTTGGATTTTGATATATGCTTTATATTAGTAGATTTTCCGCTCTTGATAAGTTTCAAAAATGTTTTTGACTTTTGATTTTCGGTCTCTTCGGAGACCTATGTAGCCTATAACGGGCTCATGTGACCTTGCGGTTCTAAATCGTAGGATCATTGTGGCCTTTCGATTTTCAACCAATAGGAAGGGTTGGAGATCATATTTTCATATTTATTATTTTTGTGATCTCTTAAAATTCATTTTGGTATGACTTGATTTCATTTAAAAATAAATTTTGAATTATTTAGAAAAGTTGGATTTTGAATGAAATCTTTGATGCTTACTTTGTTATCTAGAATGATTAACTTGCTTGAAATAATTATGCCATTATGTTACCAATGATTTCCTTATGCAAGTGAAATCTAAGGTTAAATGGAAGCCTAATTAGAATGAAAAAAAATAGTTTGACTAAAATTTCAAGTATGAGGTATGATTTCTATTTTCATAAAATCTTAGTATTATACCTCAATGTTTAAGCTTAAATTATGTCTCAATACTCATGATTAGAATTGCATGTTAAACCCTTGAATTCTCATGAGTATGTAGAATTTTAGTACTTAGGCAAATTTCATTAAATGAAACTTGCTCTAGGTTGATATTCATTATTAGAGATATTCTTTTTAAGTTCAAACTAGTTAAACATGTTTAGAGATCTTACTTTTCAAATATTTCATATTTTAAGATCTCTTTGATTCATTTTGATATCAGGATAATTTCTTAAAATGAATCTCTACTATCTAGCATAGGTTAAGATTTTTAAATGAAACTTTGCATTAAACCTTTGTTATTTAGTAAGTTAGCTTGCTAGTTGGTATATGATTTCATTATATGTCTGGAACAGTTGAGGAGTGCACGACCATTGGTCCGATGCCTCTTCATACTTGTTCTGGGGATGTAATCTGACCCTTATAGTAAGTTTTTTTTTATTTTAAAGATTTTTAAATAAAACTTTGCATTAAACATTTGTTATTTAGTAAGTTAGTTTGCTAGTTGGTATATGATTTCATTATGATATTAATGAAGCCTACTTGCAAGTTGAGAAAGTGGTAAAATTTGGAAGGCTAAAGGAAAATGGAAAGAAAGTGAAAATTTTGGAATTTCTCAAGAAATGAGGTATGAGTTTCATTTTAGTAAAATTCTTGCATAACACCTCTATTTTCTTGATAAAATGATTTCTCTATGCTCATGTATGATTTTGCATGATAATTGATTGAAATCTCATTAGTAGATAAAATTTTGATACTTAGGCAATTTCATGTCATATAGATTGAATGAAATGTGCTCTAGGTAGAAATCCATCTTAGAGACTTCATTTTAAGTTGAAACTTGATAAACATGTTTGAGTTCACTCATGATTTGTTTCCATGTGATTAAAATTGAAAAATCATGTGTAAATGGATAAAATGACAACTAGCTCACCTTAGGAGACTCAAAATTGAAAAAGTTTGACCTAAGTCAACAATTTGACTTAGAAATTTCTTTTTGAGCTCAAACTTCACAAACATGTTTAGATTTACTCATGTTAGGTGTTCATGTGTCTATGTTTGAAAAACCATGAGTATAGGTTAAAGATTGATACTTAGCAATTTCATGTTAACATACTTATTTTTGAATGAAATCATGCTAAGGTAAAATTTTGACCAAATGATATTATTTTCATTTCAAATTTGATAAACATGCTTTGAATGATTAGATCTTGATATCTGGAAAGTTTGAATGAAAACTGAGAACTTTTGAAAATAGCTAATATTTACAAAATTGCCACTAGATTTCAGTTATTTTTAGAAAAATGCAAAAAAATTATTTTTCGATGATTCTTGAATCTACATGTTCTCTGAAAAATCTAGTTTCTTCAGTAAAAATTTCAAAAATTTTCAGTAAAAATATGATTTGATATGGGTTTTTGAAATTGGATTTCAAAACTTTAAAGTATTGTTCTTTCCAAATGTTCAATTTTCCGATACTTTGATTTTTGGTCCAATCTTCGAATATGACTTCAAGTATGATATTTTGAATTCACATTTGGTATCGTTCTATTCATGTGATGAGAAAAATCATTTTCAAAATGATTTTTGACTTTTTGATCGATACACGAAAATATCAATACTTAAGCCTATACATGATTTCTAGACTTGGAATGTATTTATCATCTAATGCTATCATGTATGATTTAGTCTCATATTAGATATTTGATTTTTCATCCCTTTAGTTGAGATTTTCATATTTCATGGAAAATAGTTTTAGAGTCTTAACTTTGACTATAGGTTGACTTTTCTTGCACTTTTTGATTGATGTCAAAAGGAGAGAAAAATTTAGGTGGAAAGGGAGGAAAATATAGGTTAACCATGCATATAGATATGGGGAGTTCCATTATGTAGATATACATGTTGATAGGGGGAGAAATCCCATGATAGGGGGAGTTCCATATTTTCTTAAGGATGTTTGTCATCATCAAAAAGGGAGAGATTGTTGGCCTAAGGTTTTCTACCTTGGTCTTAATCTTGATTTTGATGATAAGAAATATGGAACTAATGATTTCATGGAGAGTTATTTTCAGGTTCCATATCGATTAGCACACGACGTCCCCGATCGGAAAAATTGAAGAAATCGGAGAAATCGGAAAATCAGAAGGACGTTGGTCGACGCGCTCAAATTCATCGGGAAGATAGAGTCTAGGTTTAGGGTGTCTAGTTTATATATGTTGTAAATCCTCATGATGATGCATAAGAACCCAATAACCAAACCTGAATCCCAAAACATGAAAACCCGAAAACCACCCGAAATTCACTAATCCGAGGGAGCTCCTTAGAGAGCTATATGACCTAGATATTTTCTTGACACAAAAAATAGCGGTAATTGTTCCTTGGGATAAAACTAGATAACAATGTATTTTAAAGGATTTTTTGGAAGCCTTTAGCCAACCCATACTTGACCCGAAAGATTAGAAAATTTCTATTTTTTGGAAATTTGTACCATACCCCAAAAACTAAATTTTGATTCTTAAGGATTTTAATTTTTTAGATATTTTTATTGAATCCAAATGTGGGGTAATCCTTATATAATATTTATGTTTTAAAGTTATTAACTTAAAGTTAAGAAATTTTATATAAGTAGACTTAGCAAAGATGGAACTAGAAAACGAGCAAACAAGCAAAGAAATCTGCTCTGCCTAGGTTCAGTCGACCGATTGGTTGACTGACCGAAGGAGAAGGTATTTCAGTCGACCAACCGGTCGACCGAATGATGCCAAAATTTGGCAGTAGCCAATTCGGTCGATCGATCGGTCAACTGAATATGGTGAAGAATTGGCAGTAGCCAATTCGGTCAATCAGTTGATCGACCGAAGTGCGTCAGAAGCGGCAGAATGTCACGGTCACTTGGGCGGTCGATCCATCGGTCGACCGATGATCGACCGACAAGCAACCGGGCATCAGCAACGGGCAAAAATACGCCCGTTGACGAGCCATTTCTTTTTGGGGGTTTTAAATACTCATGCCAAACTCATTTCTAGCCTATTATTGATGCATCTAAGCTTCCATTGAGCCATATTTGATCATCTCTAAAAGGATTTCTTGAACCATCTCTTTGCAATCGCTAGTTTCCATGATAAAATCTTAATCTAGCCTTTGAACCTTTAAGACTCATCTTCTCTAGGCATCAAGAGGACTAGGGAGTTTTTTTTGGAGCTAAGCATAGTTTGATTTGTTTATTGCTCCAATTGTTATTATATTTTCTTGGTTATTTTCATTGTATACCACTTGTGTAAACCTAGGTTGCTAGGTTTGATTGAGTTGGTGGTTGCCTTGGTGTTAAGGCTTAAATCCCCCATTGTAAACTTAGTTTACTAGGATTAGTTGAGTTATCCCTTAGGTTGAGGTGAGAGAGTTCTCTTGGTAGGAAGGCGGGATACTTCCGGGTGTGAAAGTGCATTCGGTTTGAGAGTGAAGACTTTTCGGTGTAAAGTCCTCTTTGTAAAGGAAACGATATAATCTAGTAAACTTTGTTTGGAAATCCTAAGCGGGGTGCTTAGGTAGTGGAGTAGGCATTGGGGCCGAACCACTATAAATAATTGTGTTAGCATTGTTCTCTTTGTGTATCACATTATTTATCTTCATTACTCGCATCCGCATTTAGTCCTTGAATTATAAATTGCCTAAGTAGTTTAAGAAAAGTTTAAAACCAGAATAAGATTAGTTAACACACTATTCACCCCCCCCTCTAGTGTGGCCCTTTCACCCAACAAAACTCTCTCCCATATGGTTGTTGATGCTTTCAAGCCTTAAAGAGTGATCCTTAGCATCTCCTAAGCTCTTCCTTGATCAAATCCATAAAACCTAGCTCTTGATCCCTCATCCTCAAGTGTTCTTCTTTAAAGGGGTCTTCAAGCTTGCTAGGCTCAAGAAGAAAAAGTGTTCTCATTGTGATAAGTCCTCTTTACTCTCTTCTTGTAATATATTTGTTTTTGATTTGTTTTACTTTGATTTACTTGTGTGTTGTAAGAAGCCCTAGTGTTTGGTCTTGTACGTGATTGAGTAGTATCCTTGGTAAAGAAGGTATAAAGCCACTAGTGTAAACTAAGTTAGGAGTAGGTCTTGGGAATTGAGGTGGGAAAGCTCACTCGGTAGGAAGGCGGTATACTTCTGGGTGTGGAAGTGCCTTTGAGGTGAGTGTAGGGTCTTTCCGGTCTAAAGTCCTTAATTTTAAGCTACTCATAATTTAGTGGATTTGGGTGTGAAATTCTAAACGCGGTGCTTAGGTAGTGGAGTAGGCATTGGGGCCGAACCACTATAAATATTTGTGTTAGAATTGATATCCTTGCTCGTGTTTAAATTGTTTAAATATTTAGTCGATAAATTGTAACTTGCCTGAGTAGTTCAAGAAAATGTGTAAAACCGAATTTAGGCAACAAGTTTAGTTAACACACTATTCACCCCCCTCTAGTGTGGCCATTTCACCAACTTTTGGTATCATAGCGGATCCGTAGCTTGAGATTTCACCGTTTCTTCTTCACTTTGCTTTGATACGAAAAATGACACTATAGTGTGTAGCGTCTATGAAACCTAGGTTCGATGAATCGAACTTTGGTCTTTTGTAAGACCTGGGAAAAACTTCCTAATATAAAAATTTGTTTTGGTGCAGCGCACCAGACCCGGGGATAGTCGAGTCGAGCCTCAGGATCGCCTTGAGTGAAAAGGTATGACTCAACTAATGATATATGCAATTAAATTGGGCAAATGACTCTTTCCTTTTATGCATTTATACTTTAATCGAGTTTAAGTCGACTCGTGTTGCGGGAAGAGTCGGAACCCAAGTCGAGCTCAGGTTTGGTCGAGTCATGATTAAGAGTCTAGGGCCATTAAGGAAGGTTTGATGAGGGATTAAAATCCCTCATCCTTGTGCCGTGCGACTCATCTTTGAGTCGTACAAGGTAGCGCCTAGGTGAGAGGGGAGAAGAAGCAAGGAGGAGGGGGATTTTGGTCGATCCGGGATTTCGCG
The DNA here is from genome assembly GCA_034359265.1 of Canna indica. Classification (NCBI taxonomy): domain Eukaryota; kingdom Viridiplantae; phylum Streptophyta; class Magnoliopsida; order Zingiberales; family Cannaceae; genus Canna; species Canna indica. Next base: position 24,952,874 of record CP136892.1, read on the forward strand.
CCGTCGCCAAAAGAAATTCGAAGTTGTCATCATCCGATCTTTCATCCTCCTCAATCAAGGTGAGTGGTTGGATTTGAAGAAATGGGGGAGGTGGGTAGTCGAACCCTTAGTGGTGATAGGATCGTGTTTTCTCGTGATTTTTCGATGAATCGAGTTTCCGTAGTTGTATATACATGATTCTTGTATCAATACTTGTCGGATCATTTTGTTTTCTCGTCGTTTTCTCCAATCTAGGGCTGCTGAATTATGGGGAATGGGGATAGGTCATGCCAAAATTTTCCCCAATCCCCTTGACGGAAGTAGAGCCCTTAGATGATCATAAATATATCATTAGAGCATTCTCCATCGTCGATTTCACGTGTTAAACAGTTTGTCTTCCCTAGAACCCCTAGGTGTGGCCGAATGAGCCCTAAACCTCATAAGAAGGGTTCGGCCAAGGGTAGGGGAAGGGGTAAACCAGTCCACATGAATTTAAGATATATCGGAGACGAAGAGTTAGGGTCGTAGCTAAATTCTTCTTTCCCTTTTCAACCCTAAGAGGCATGGCCGAGCAAGGTTCACCTTGCTCAAGGCTTAGCCAAGCCTAGGGAGAGGGAAATGGTGAGCTTTAGGTGGAAACTTCCATGGTTAGAATGTTAAAACTATAGAGGCATGATGATACTTAGGAAGAACACCAACCATAGTAAGTAAATTTATTGATTTATGAGATTGTAGGAATGCTAGCTTAATGACCATCCTTAGCTCATTCAATCTTTAAATTTTGAAATGATGTATAGTTACCATGCTTAGTATCTCCTGCATTATTGAATTCATTGATACCTTGCCATGCTAGATAAATTGTTCTTATTGAGCTTAATTCTAAAGGTAGTGTATAGTTGTTATGTAAGAATATTGTGGCTATATATAGTAGATGTTGTAAAGTATGCTTACTTTTCTTTAGATTACACATGCTGTCCTAAAATGTTCATGGGCAGAATTCCAAGGTCGGTACATGGAATTCCTCACCCAAAGTAGTGTATAATGTTAGATAACATGTAGGACGTTGCGAGATGCTCAGCATATATGGAAACTTAGCTAGGAGATGATATAACTTCTAGGACTTCTAGTAAATATTTTGGAAACCTAGAACTCTTAGGCGTACACATTTTGAAAGGGCAACATTAATTTATTGACCCTGTAGCCCGGATTAGGGCCAGATACGGGCAATGGCCTGAAAGGTATATAAGGAAACCCTAGGACATTGATTGTGTGATGTGCTTGAGATGGTCCGCCGAGAAGCGTGGAGGTCGAAAATAACCAATGCTTAGCTCGGACAATGTTTGGGTCTTGAGGTGCGCCAGTGGACCCGCGAGGTGCCAGACCCCAGTTGGGTGGGACTAGCTATCCTTAGCCCAAACGGTGTCCGGAGACTAGTGGACCATCCTAGTCGATGGCCTAGGATTGCTTGTTTACATCTTGATATGATGTGGCCGACGGCCAGTATAATTCTACTTTGTATGGTAGGGCCGGCTGTAGCCGGGATTTTTATTACCATAAGTAGGCCCAAGGGCCGATGCCGGAGGCTTGATTGGCCAAGATGGCAGATTTTACATATTCGGTTTATACAGAATGGCCCATGGGGTTAGTAGTCACATTAAAAGTAGCTTATCTCCCTGAATATACATTATGTTGCCTTATATGTCATGCATGAATAATTGAGGATTATGTGGAGGTTCGCTAGAACCGCTCACTGAGTCCCAAGTGGACTTACAGTTTGTTTCTTTATTTTTGCAGAGCATGAGCAATGATTGTGATATGTCGACATGGTGCAGTTGGTGGGCAGGAGGTGGTGTCATATCTCATAGCGGCGTCCATGAGTCATAGTCCAATGTTTCTAGTAGTTATTTTCTTTTCTGCACTGATAGTTGTATTTTGGAAAAAGTTTGTAAAACATTGATTTTGAGACGTTTAGTTGTTCTGATGTTGGTTTTCTTCTTTGGTTTGAAAACATAAAAATTATGAACTTTGAAAACTTTTAATAAAGTTTGTGTTGAGATTTCTTTTGTCGACATGTTCTGGTTTCTTTATGTCAGTGTAGACAGTAGGCTACAGGGTAGGATGTAGGCCCTGGTCGGTCACACTACCCTCAGTTGGGGTGTGACATCTTTGGAAGTCTAGGATGTACACTTACTTAAAGACTAGAGGTTTTGATGTTTATAACATGTTAAAATTAGAATACATTGAACCTAAGGTTGACATGCATGATTGGAGTGAACTTGACAAGAAAATGTTTCAATCTAATGGAGGAGCTATGTATTCCATATTTTGTACCTTACTTAATAGCATCCTTGAAAAAGTCTTGCGTTGTACTTTGGCTTTTGATTTATGGGCATGTTTAAACATCTTATATGATTATGCAAAAATCGAGAAGTTAACTACTTTTCATGAAGGTGGTGATGACAATGGTCATCCCTTCAATGCTAACTTGGTTTTTGAGGCCCATAATGTTTCTAGTCAAAAAGACATTTCAAAGAGTCGAAAGAGAAAGGTCATTTGCCATTTGTGCAAGGAGAAGGAGCATATCAAGAAGAATTGCCCATTATTGTAAAACAAGGCAAGGAAGAGATCAAATGCTTCTACATCATCCTCGGATTCCCTCGAAGCATCCTCTCATCATGACAATAGAGCTACTTCTCAATTGTGCCTCATGGGATTAAAAAATAAAGTAAATCCTTCCACCTCTTGTCATAATGAAAATTTTATTGATAATGATAGTCATAGCTCCTCTAGTTCATTTAACATGCCATATGAGGGACTAGTTGAGGAATGTCAAAAAATGTATGCCTTGCTCATGAAAAAGAACAAGGAAAATAGAAAACTAAAGAAAGAAAATTTAAGGCTTAATTCTCATGTGCATGAACTAGAAAATGAAAAATTGAATACAAGTACATTTGTTTCTTGCTACGATGATTTTAAGCTTGAAATTGAGAATTTAAAAAGTGAGATAAAAGATTTGAGAAATAAAAATGAAGATTTGAAATCAAAAATGAAACTTAGGAGTAATGATTTGAAAAATGATTTCAAATTTGAGAATGAAAAATTGAAACTGGAGAATTGCATATTAAAATATCAATTTCATGCATTGCATAAATCTACGAATGAGTTAAAAAACTGAGATGTTGATTTTGAGTAGGAAGGTAATGCTTCATCTTTTAAGAATTATAGAAATCTAAGTGTCTCACTTAGGAAACCTCAAATAAGAATGCTTCCATTAAGAATGCACATGCTTATCATAGTTCACATGTCATGCATTCTAATGATAAACCACATGTCCATAGCAAAAATGAAAAGAAGTTTAATGGACATTATTTTTGTTGTGGTGTTTATGGGTATACCATCTATGATTGTGCTTTTAAAGTGAACCCTAGTGTTGTTAAGACACTTTGGGTACCTAAGCCCACTAACCCCCTAGGACCCAAAGGGATTTGGGAACCAAAAGTATCATGTTCTCTTGTAGGGGGAGCTACCACACAAGGATAAAGAGAAATGGAATATTGAAGTTGACCTTGGATCCAAACGACAAATCTCCAAGAGGTTGCAACTTCAAACTATCATGATGTCATTGGTATGGAAATTGACATCAAAGACTTTCACTACTAGAAAAATGGGCATCAGCAACGGCCGAGCCGTGGCAGAAAGTCGCGTTGCTGATAACTTATCAACGGCTCCGCAAAGGCCGCTCGGGCTGTTGCTAATAATATTATCAGCAACGGTTTTGCCACGGACCCGGAGCCGTTGCTGATAACATTAATAGCAATGGCCGCTGAGTCCGTAGCAACACCGTTAGTAAAATCCCGTCGCTAAGCCGTTGCTGTAGGTCATCAGCAACGGCTTTCGATACACTTTTAGCAACGGCTTTCCCACGGATGGCCGTGGGAAAGCCGTTGCTGATGATGTGAACCTGCTAACGAAAAAATTTCAAATTTCCATTGATACATTGATACATTATCTGATACATAACTCACACACCCATACACTCATACACACATTCATTCACACATCACAAACATACTAAGATATACATCAAAACAATTATATTTATATTGATCATTATCCACGATAGTATAAAAACAATTCAAATGCAAAATTGAAGTATCAATATCCAAACAAAATAAATTAAACAAGTTCAATATCTCAGTAACAAAGTCAATATAAAAAAATCTCACGATGACGATGGAGGATGGCCTGGATCATATGGCGGAGTCTGGAGTGCTTGAGTATACACCGACGTGGACTGACTCGAGGACGATGGATTAGATGATGCCGAAGAGATGCCTGCTTCGGGATGACCTGACATGTTGCGTAGCATAGCTTATATATCCGCCATCATCTAACTCTGTAATGAGACCACGTAGGCCATGCCCCGTGCATGTATCGTCGAATAGTAAAAGAAATGCTCCTCGGCACTTCTTCTTGCTCGAACCTGCACAACAAACATAAATTTTAATATTATATTATGATATAATGAATTTGTAATGATTCATAATTCATAATATATTACCGCTCCCCAATCACGCTATTCAATCTACGTGACTCTGTGGCTGGTGGAGGCTGCCACCTGTTCGGCCCGCGTGGCCGCCTGCGTTTGGATGTACTAGCCTCGGCAGTATCATCGGCATGAGGATCAACAACAGGAGGATCAGCAGCATGAGTAAGTGCTGGAGTCTCACCGATCGGAGACTCCGAAGCTCTCCTGCGTCGATAACCACGACCAGACATATTTGTCGAACAGACATATAATCAGATTATTGTATAAATAGTAGAGATATATTTAATAAAATATATACTTTACAATTATTCCTCATCATCTGAATAATAGTCTTCGAATTCTTCCTCTTCTTCATCTTCTTCATCTCCAGCTTCCTCAATTTCATGATCGTCATCATCAGCATATTCAACTTCTAATTGAATTGACGTTGTGTCTGCATCCTCGAGTATTGGAATAATACGATCTACAGTAGGAGGATCATCTTCTTGATAGAAATCATATGTCATATCAGGTATCAGCTCATTTTCTCCTACTATCGGATCAATTTTTCCTCTACCTTTTGTCTTACAGACTACACGCCAATCTGCTCTATCTTTATTTCGAGCCAGATACTTTGCGTAATATACTTGTTCGGCTTGTGATGCCAATATAAAAGGCTCATTTGCTGCCAATTTCGATTTGTAAATAACCTCAACAAGTTTGTATTTTGGATGAACTTTCATGCCCCTTTCTGTTGTATCGAACCAATGACATCTAAATAGGATCACTAATTTCAAGCCGAAGTAGTGCAACTCTATCACTTCTTCCACCAGTCCATAAAAATCCATATCACATTCAACATAGGTTGTCCCTTTCACACAGACCCCAGCATTTATCGTCTTCTTTGTAAATGAATATTCAACCGTGTGAAATTTATACCCATTAACAAAATATCCGCTATAGCACGACACAAGTCGCGAAGGTCCACTAACAAACTCAAATATTCTTTCATCTATTTCAGCTCTGTGATCTTTGCTGTAAGTCTGAATCCAAGTAGGGAAATCACGATTACGTAATCTCTCAAATTCTTCATCGTTGTGAATAGAGTATTTTTGCACCATCTCAATGTCAAATATTTCAATGAATTGTTTAATCTATGGACAATTGAGTAATACATACAAGTGTGCCAAATGATACTCTTCCTCTCTTAAGTGTCGAGATGGACGAGAACCAAAAGCACGACCAGAGTGACAAAATATATTTAAACATCCATCTGAATGTCGAACACCCTTGTCGTCGTTACGTGGAAGATGATCAAATCTTGTCTGTACTATCGATTCAAAGTAAAATGAGCAGAATGTTGAAATTTCTTGGATGATATACGATTCAGATATTGATCCTTCAACAGCTGCGGTGTTCTTTACTTTTTTCTTCAAACGATTCATGTATCTTTCAAATAAGTACATCCACCGATATTGAACGGGGCCACCAACTCGTGCCTCGTATGCCAAGTGTATCGGTAGATGCTCCATCGAGTCAAAAAATGCAGGAGGGAAAAACTGCTCCAGCTTGCATATGATTTCAACAATATTATTTTCAAGTGTTGACATATCTTCGACTCGAAGGACATTTGCAAAGATGTTTCTAAAAAACATACTTAATTCAGTCAACGGACCCCAAATATTATCAGGTAGAAGTTCTCGAAATGCGATCGGAAGTAATCTCTGCATGAATACATGACAATCATGGCTCTTCATCCCTGATATTTTGCAATCATCGACGTTCACACATCGAGATAAGTTTGAAGCATATCCATCGGGTAATCTTAGTTCTTTTACCCATTGACAAACATCTTTGATCTGTTGTTTATTTAACACATATAGGGCCTTCGGTTTCAGATATCGTCCGTTGACCTCTTGTAACTCCAACTCTGGTCTTTTACAAAGTATTTTCATATCATGTCAGGCTTTGACATTATCTTTAGTTTTTCCGGAAATATCCATCAAAGTGTTGAAAATAGTATCAAACACATTTTTTTCAATGTGTATGACATCTAAATTATGTCGAATCAATAATGAACTCCAATAGGGCAATTCCCAAAAGATACTTTTTTTCACCCAGTTATGTGTTTGGCCAAAACCTGACACTCTTTCATTGCGACCAAATATTATATCTGGAAGTGCTGAAACACGTGCTAACATTTGTTCACCATACAACATCGGTGGTGGCCCATCTCTTTCGACTCTGCCCTTAGTAAATTTATTACGATTTCTTCGATACTGATGATTAACCGGTAGGAATTGACGATGACAATCAAAGAATGAGATTTTTCGTCCGTTCTGAAGACTGATTGATTTAGAGTGTTCCATACAATACGGACAAGAGAGTCGGCCGTGAGTGCTCCAACCCGACAACATACCGTACGCCGGGAAATCATTGATTGTCCACAAGACTGCGGCCTTTAAATTGAAGTTTTGCTTCCGATGACAATCATATGTGATAGCTCCCTCAGTCCACAATGTTTTCAATTCATCTATCAAGGGTCTGAGAAATATGTCAATTTCTTTTCGCGGACCCTTAGGACCCGGAATAATCATCGAAAGATAAATAAATTCATCTTTCATGCACATTGACGGTGGCAAATTATAAACTGTCAGTAGCACTGGCCAAACTGAATAAGGAGTTGCAGAATGTCCAAACGGATTAAAACCATCTGTGCACAATCCCAATCTGATATTTCTAGTATCCCTAGCAAATGAAGGATAACATGTATCCAAATGTTTCCATGCTTCACTGTCAGATGGATGAGTCATTACTGTATCATCACGACTTCTTGCATGCCAACTCATGTAGGGGGCTGTCTTTTCCGACATGAATAATCTTTGAAGCCTCGGTGTTAGTGGAAAATACCGAAGCACCTTAAACGGGATATTTTTCTGTTGGACCGATTTCTTCTCCTTGTAACGAGGATGTTGACATGCAAGGCATTTATCCAACTGCATATTTTCTTTATAATATAAAATGCAGTTATTTTGGCACGCGTGTATTTTTTCGTACCCAAGCCCCAATTTTCTCATTAGCTTTTTAGTCTTATCAAAAGTTGGCTCAAACTTGTTATCAGTAGGCAGCATTCCATTAATCAATCCAGCAATCCGATCATACGCAACTCCGCTGATATTACAATCGGCCTTGATGTTTAAGAGCTGTGTCATTGCTGAAAACCTAGTGTATTTAGGACAATTCTCATACAAAGGTTCATCGGCAGCTTTCAACAACTCGTAAAATTTTGCAGCTTCTTTATTCGGTAATTCAATCTCTACCGCTGTTTGTACTTCTGTGATATCAACCGCTGTAGTATCTGGTGGGACTGATGTCTGAAGAACTGGCCGATCAACATTATCATTCAGGTGGAATTGACCCCCAAGACTATCAAGTATCATAGTTCTATAGGGATTACATTGACTGGATGAAGAAGCACCAACAGAGGAAGATTCACCATATGTCTGAACGACAGGATTGCTCGACGTCCCGACTTCGCGTGACTCCCCTTGACAAGTCCATAGAAAATATCTTGGTGCAAATCCTTTGCTATATAGATGCAGAGTGACAGTCTCCCGATCCAAAAATCGTCCATTCGAACAAATGCGGTACGGACATCGGATTTGATCACCGATGCTAACGAAATTCTGATTCGAATAGGCGAAATTTAGGAAGTACGTTACGCCTAATCTAAACTCATTCGTTAAAGCTCCACGATGAAGACGTCGGTACATCCAACTTCGATCAGCCGACATGATTCTGTCAATCAATGACAATTTCTTTGGTTAATGTCTTTAGGTGAGATTGTCCTATTCCATTCGGGATTTATGTTATTTATATTGCACTAAATACTTATTTTAACCTTAACTTCATTCTAAATTTCGGCAGCATCTCCCTACAGTTCTCCGAATATGCATATCATCTGGCGAGTATCGGAGAACAAGAGAGATGTTGCCAAAATTTAGAATAATTAGTTAGCAGTTAAAATAAAAACGTAAGTGCAGTACAAATAACTATATTCCCAAATTGTCCAATCAGGGACAATTCAAGAATTGTACGTCGTATAAAAGATCATCTACTTCTTTTACACGAACATACAATCCCCGAACGGATCTAAGGTTTTGCTAAATCATATCCGACTCGTCGATGTGTACGTGAAACATATCAACTCGTCGGATGGATGATTATTTTCTAAATGTTTCGAGACAGTTCGAGTTCATATTGGACAATTCCGACACGAGTCCAAATTCGACGATTTCGGCAAGAGTCCGAAGTGGACGATTCCGGCGCGCGTCCGAAGTGGACAATTCCAAAATTAATCTAAACCCTAAAAATTAATCTAAACCCTAATAATTAATCTAACAAATTAAACAATTAATCTAAATAATTAATTAACAATTAATTAACAATTAAAAAATATATATTAATCAACAAATTCCGGCGCCGGAGTCAGGTGGACTCCGGCGCCGGCGTACAGTGGCCGGACACACTGTCCGGCCACTGTACAAGGTCCGGCGGTGGCCATCGGCCGACCGCCGCCGGTCGAAACCCTATTTTTAGGGTTTCGGTCGGATTTCCTGCCGACCGCAACGGGAAGAGACGGCCGGCCGGCGATGTATACCTGACAGTGTCGGCAACAGCGGGAGGAGGAAGAGGCATCGTCGGCAGCGGCGGCGAGAGGCGGGAGGAGGAGGCGGCGGCGGCAGCAGCGGGAGGAAGAAGGGTCGGGCGCGATCGCGTGCCCTATATAAACTTATCAGCAACGGCTCACTCGCCCGTTAGAAAGCCGTTGCTAATAAATTATCATCAGCAACGGCTCACTTGTCCGTTAGAAAGCCGTTGCTAATAATTAAAATCATCAGCATCGGAGCGCGTGTCCGTTAGAAAGTCGTTGCAGATACAACATATCTGCAACGGCTCGGGCGGCCGTAAGAATGCCGTTGCAAATAGCAACGGCTTGAGCGGCCGTTGCTGATAGCCGTTGCTGAAGACTCAATTTCTAGTAGTGTTTGGTATGATCTCTTATACCCACTTGCTTAAATTATAGTCGGAGCTTTGATATATGCTTAATATTAGTAGATTTTCAACTCTTGATAAGTTTCAAAAATGCTTTTCGATTTATGATTTTCGGTCTCTTCGGAGACCTATGTAGCTTATAACGGGCTCATGCGACCTTAATTGTGGTTCCAAATCATAGGCTCATTGTGGCCTTTCGGTTTTCAATCAATAGGAAGAGTTGGAGATCTTAATTTTCAAATATTTCATATTTTGAGATCTCTTGATATATTTTGTTATCATGAATGCTTTATTTGAAAATAAATCTATGCTATTTAGTGAAGTTGAATTTGGAAATGTTACTTGGTTTGTCACTTTGCTATTTAGTTTGATCGCTTGCATGTAGATTTGGTTTCATTATCTACTAATGAAGTCTACTTGCAAGTTGAAAATGTTAATGGAAGGCCTATTATGAAGAAAATGAAAATGAAATAGAAAGTTTGAGAAAATTTCTAAGAATGAGGTATGATTTTGGTTTTACAAAAATCTTAGTTTAATACTCAATATTCATGCTTTAATAGTGTCTCTATACTCATGATTGAAATTGCATAATAACATCTTGAAATCTCATGAGTACGATGAATTTTAGTACTTAAGCAAATTTCATTGAATGAAACTTGCTCTAGATTAAGATTTGTCCCTAGAGACCTCGTTTTTAAGTCTACACATAATAAACATGTTTAGATACACACATGACATTATTCTAGGGGTTTAAACTTGAAAATTCATGTGTAGATGAACAAGATGATAACTAGATCACTTTAGGGGACTTAAGCTTGGGAAAGTTTGACCCAAATCAATAAATCGACTCGGACACTTCATTTTAAGTAATTTAGAATGAAAAATTTATATGGATATGGATAAAATGATATAGATGCCATTTCATGATAATCTCTTTTGAACCATGTTAACCCAAGTCAACAAATTGACTTAAAGGTTTTATTTTCAATCCATATTCGAGGAACATATTTAGATTTACTCATGTTAGGTGTCCGTAGGTTTAAATTTGAAAATTTTTAACAAATAGAAGATTGATACTTAGCAAGTTTCATGATAACTAGCTTAGTTTTGAATGAAATCATGCTAGATTGATATTTTGACTTAAGGACATAATTTTTATTCCAAACTTGACATACACTCTTTATATGACCATTGTGTGGTGTCATAAAATTTTGAATGAAAACTGAGTACGTTTTGAAAAATAATTGAAAATTACGAAAATATATTGAAATATTAGTATTTTTCAGTTATTTCTAGAAAAATGCAGAAAAATATTTTTTAATTAATTCTTGAAACTACACCTTCATTGAAAAATATAGTTTCTCTAGTAAAAATTTCAAAAAGTTTCATAAAGAATCTGATTTATAGTGGAATTTTGAAATTGGATTTTAGAAATGCAAAGTATCACTCTCTTGAAATATCAATTTTTCCGATATTTTGATTTTTGGTCCAATCTTTGAATGAGACTTCAAGTATGATAATTTGAATTCACTTGTGGTATCATTCTCACTATTGCTCGAGAAAAATCATTTCTAAAATGGTTTTTTGATATTTAGACCGATACTTGCAAATATCCATACTTGAGCTTATACATGGTTTCTAGATTTGAAATTTATTTATCTTCTAATGCTATAATGTATGACTTAGTCTCTTATTCGATATTTTGTTTTCGTCCATTGGGTTGGTTGACTTCATTTTCATAACAACTAGTTTTCGAGTCCCAACTTTGACCATGTTTGACTTTTCTCATCTTTTTTGATTGATGTCAAAAGGGGGAGAAAAAATAGGTAAAAAGGGAAGAAAACATAGGAAAAACCATGCATATAGATAGGGGGAGTTCTATTATATAGATATGCATGTTGATAGGGGGAGAAATCCCATGTTTGATATCCTTTGCGCTTTAATTGAATATATTTTCTTAATGATGTTTGTCATCATCAAAAAGGGAGAGATTGTTGGTCTAAGATTTTCTACCTTGGACTTAATCTTGGTTTTGATGATAACAAACATGAAACTAATGTTTCATTGAGAAATATTTTCAGCTTCCATATCGGTTAGCGCTCGATGTCCTCGATCGAAAATATCAGAAAAATCGGAAGGACATTGGTCGACGCGTTCGGGTTCGTTGCGAAAATTTCTAGAAGTTCAACGTGTGCACCTAAGACGTCTTGGATGAGTCTAGAGAACATATGGAAATCTCTTCAAGTTGATGCACGCCGAAGGCCGGAACCCGAAAATGAAGCGCGCAAGAAAAATACACAAGAAAATTGCCCTGTCCAGATTCGATCGATCGACCGACAAAAGAGAAAATCATGCAGAAGGCAATTTGGTCGACCGATCGATCGATCGAATGCTGCCAAAAACTGGCAGTAGGCAAGCCGGTCAACCGAATGGTCGATCGAAGTATGCCAGAAAGTGACAGTATGCTCGCGGTTACTTGGGCGGTCGATCAGTCGGTCGACCGACGATCGATCGGCAAGCGACCGGGCATCACTTACGGGCAGAAAAACGCTCGTTGACGACACCTTGAGTTTGGGGGGTTATAAATACCCATCAAAAACTCTCTCCCAAATGGTTGTTGATGTTTTCAAGCCTTAAAGAGTGATCCTTAGCATCTGCTAAGCTCTTCCTTGATCAAATCCATAAAACCTAGCTTTTGATCCCTCATCCTTAAGTGTTCTTCATTAAAGGGGTCTTCAAGTTTGCTAGGCTCAAGAAGAAGAGGTGTTCTCATTGTGATAAGTCCTCTTCACTCTCTTCTTGTAATAGATTTGTTTTTGATTTATTTTACTTTGATTTACTTGTGTGTTGTAAGGAGACCTAGTGTTTGGTCTTGTGATTGAGTGGTATCCTTGGTAAAGAAGGTATAAAGCCACTTGTGTAAACTAAGTTAGGAGTAGGTCTTAGGAATTGAGGTGGGAAAGCTCACTCGGAAGGAAGACGGTATACTTCCGGTTGTGGAAGTGTCTTCAAGGTGAGTGTAGGGTATTTTCGGTGTAAAGTCCTTGATTGTAAGCTACTCATAATTTAGTGGATTTGGGTGTGAAATCCTAAGCGTTGTGCTTAGGTAGTAGAGTAGGCATTGGGGCCAAACCACTATAAATATTTGTGTTAGCATTGATATGCTTGATCATATTTAAATTATTTTATTATTGCTTCCGCATTAGACGATAAATTATAACTTGCTTGAGTAGTTTAAGAAAATATGTAAAACCGAATTTAGGCGATAACTTTAGTTAACACACAATTCACCCCCCTCTAGTGTGACCATTTCACCAACATATACCATTACAAACCCACCATCTCCGAAATTGGCCTCGACCCATTCCGGGCAACAATCCTAGCGAGAATTGTCGGGCGACATTATCACCTCCACCTGCAATATATATATAGATACAATATTGTTGGCCTAAGTTTTTCTACCTTGGTCTTAATCTCGGTTTTGATGATAACAAACATGGAACTAATGTTTCATTGAGAAATCCTTCGAGGTTCCATATCGGTTAGCGCACGACGTCCGCGATCGGAAAAATTGAAGATATCGGAGAAATCGGCAAGGACGCTCATCGGCGCTCGAGATTCTTCAAGAAGTTAGTGTTTAGGTTTAGGGTGTCTAGATATGTTGTATATCCTCTTTATGATGCAAAGAACCCTAAAACCAAACCCGAAACCCAAAACATGAAAACCAGAAAACCGCCCTGAATTCACCAAGCCTAGGGAGCTCCTTGGAGGGCTATATGACCTAGATAGTTTCTTGACATAAAAAATGGCGGTAATTGTTCCTTGGGTTAAGATTAGGTAACGAGGTATTTTTTAGGAATTTTTGGAAGTCTTTAGCATACTTATACTTGACTCAAAAAATTAGGAAATTTCCATTTTTGAAAAATTTGTACTAGACCCCAAAAACTAGATTTTGATTTTTTAGATATTTTTATTGAATCCAAATGGGGGGTAATCCTTATATAACATTTATGCTTTAAAGTTATTACCTTAAAGTTAATAAATATTATATAAGTAGACTTAGCGAAGACGAAACCCAAACGAGTAGAAAAACCCAACCAAAGTACCAATCTGCCTAGTCCAGTCTAGGTTCGGTCGATCGGTCGGTCGACGAATGTTGCCAAAAACTAGAAATAGGCAATTCGGTCGACTGATCGGTCGATAGAAGTGTGTGGAAAAGTGGCAGTGCGTCCATCGGTCGGCCGGAGTAAGGATCGCTCAATCGCGTATCTAGCTTTAGGCTTCGGTCGACCGGATCGCAAATGAGAAGAATCGCATCTCATTCGGTCGATCAAACAGAGCAATTAATCCACAGAAAGCCAGCGATCGCTCGAGCGGTCGATCGATCGGTCGACCGACGATCAACCGACAAGCGACCAAACGGCAGAAACAGCTAGTTTTCCGCCCGTTGATGCGATATTTCCGTTGCAGGGTTATAAATACCCAAACCCAGCCTTCCTTAAAAAACTTTTGATCACTCTAAACACTTCATTGAGCCAATTATTGATCATTCTAAAGCTTTTCTTGAGCCATCCGTTTGATAACCCTAGTTTCCAGGATAACACCTTGATTTAGCCTTCAAGATTTATCGATTCATCATCTCAATGCATCAAGAGGACTTGGGAGTGTCTTTTGGAGCTAAGTACTCACCGTTTGATTTATTGCTTCAATTGTTATTATATTTTCTTGTCTATTTCATTGAATTTGAACTTGTAAGAATACCTAGTGTTAGGTCTTGTGATTGAGTGGTATCCTTGGTGTAGAAGGAGTAAAGCCACTTGTGTAAACATAGTGTACTAGGATTAGTTGAGTTGTCCCTTAGGTTGAGGTGGAAGAGTGCTCTCGGTAAGAAGGCGGAGACTTCCGGGTGTGGAAGTGCCTTAAGTCGAGAGTGAGACTCTTCGAGTCAAAGTCCTCTGCATAAGGGAAACATCATTAATCTAGTAAAACTAAGTTTGGAAATCCTAAGTGGGGTGCTTAGGTAGTGGAGTAGGCATTTGGGCCGAACCACTATAAATTCTTATGTTTGCGTTGATATTCTGTTTGTGCTTAATTGTTTTATTATTGCTTCCGCATTTAGTCACTCAACTTGTAATTTGCCTAAGTAACCAAAGAAATAATTAAAATCAGATTTAGGCTAATTGATTAGTAAACACACTATTCACCCCCCTATAGTGTGGTAATTTCACCCAACAATTGGTATCAGAGCAAGGTCGTAGATTGAGATTTCGCCATCTCCTCTACATCGTCTCTCGATCCAAAAAATGGTACTAGAGTGTTTAGCGTGTTCACCTCCTAGGTTCGATGAATCAAACTTTGGTCGTTGGAAGTCTAGAATGTACTCATTCTTAAAGACTAGAGGTTTTGGTGTTTATAACATGTTGAAATTTGAATACACCTATCCTAAGGTTGACATGCATGATTGGAGTGAACTTGACAAGAAAATGTTTTAATTTAATGGAGAAGCCATGAATTGCATATTTTGTGCCATACCAAATAACATCCTAGAAAAGGTCATGCATTGCTCTTTGGCTTTTGATTTATGGGTCACTTTAAATGTTTTATATGATCATGCCAAAACCGAAGAAATTGGCACTTTTAGTGAAGGTGGTGATGACAATGGTCACTCACCTACTACTAATCCTGGTTTTGATGCCCATAGTGCTTCTAGTCAAAGGAACAATTCTAAGAGCCGAAAACGAAAGGTAAAATGTCATGCTTGCAAAGAAAAGGGGCATGTGAAGAAAAATTGCCCAAACATGAAGAACAAAGCAAGGAAGAGGTCAAGTACTTCCACCTCCACCTCTCACTCACTTGAAGCACCCTCCAGCCATGACTATGAAGTCACATCTAAAGTTAGCCTCATGGATGCTAATGATGAGGTACACTCTCCTTCACCTAGTCATGATAATGAAAATGACAATGCTAGTTCTACTAGTTCTCATGACATGCCATATGATGAGTTAGTAGATGAGTGTAGAAAGATGTATGCCTTGCTTGTTAGAAAAGATAAGGAAAATAAGATGTTAAAGAAAGAAAATGTGATGCTTAATTCTTATGTGCATGAATTAAAGCTAGAAAATGAGAAATTGAAATCTAGTTCATTTGATTTATGCCATGATGATATGAAACTTGAAATTAAAGACTTGAAATATAAAAATGAAAATTTAAAGAATGAAAATTGCATGCTAAAAACTCAATTGCATGCTATTCAAAGATCAATGAGTGATTTGAAAAGTGAGGTTATTTTATTAAATAAGAAAGTAAATGAATTCAAAAATACTTCATCTACTAAGAACTCTAGAATGAAAAATGCTTGCGTAAAGAATGCCAATGTTCATCATCATTCTCATGCTAAGCATTCTACAATTAAACCTCATGTTCAAAAGAAGAATGTATCGTTTAAGAATGTTCATGTTCATCATAGCTCCCATGTCAAGCATTCTAGCGATAAATCACATGTCCGTATGGAAAATAAATAGTTTCACGGACATTGCTATTGTTGTGGTACTATGGCCATGCAATCTATAATTGCGCATTTAAGAAGAATCCAAGTGTTGCTAAGACACTTTGGATACCGAGGCCAACTAACCCCCAAGGACCCAAAGTCATTTGGGTACCAAAAATTTCATGCTCTCTTGTAGGGGGAGCTACCACACAAGGACAAAGAAAGATGGACTATTGAAGTTGACCTTGGATCCAAGTGAGAAATCTCCAAGATGTTGCAACTTCAAGCTATCATGATGCCATAAGTATGAAAATTGGCATCAAAGACTTTGGTATCATCTCCTACACTCACTTGCTTAAATTATAGTTGGAGCTTTGATACATACTTAATGTTAGTAGATTTTTCGCTCTTGATAAGTTTTATGAAATGATTTTTTGATTTTGATTTCCGATCTTTTCGGAGACCTATGTAGCCTGTAATGGGCTCATGCGACCTTGCGGTTTTAAATCGTAGGCTCATTGTGACCTTTCGGTTTTCAACCAATAGGAAGGGTTGGAGATCTTATTTTTCAAATATTTCATATTTTGAGATCTCTTGATTCATTTTGTTATTATGAATAATTTATTTGAAAATGAATCTATGCTATTTAGTGAAGTTGAATTTGGAAAATGATACTTGGTTTTTCACTTTGCTATTTAGTTTGATAGCTTGTATGTAGATTTGGTTTCATTTTCTATTTATGAAGTATACTTGCAAGTTATGAGTAATTAAGAATGGAAGGCTATGTCAATGAAAAATGAAAAGTTTGGCTAAATTTACATGGATGAGGTATGTTTTCGGTTATTGCATATTTCTAGTCTAATACCTCAATTTTCATGATTGATTGATGTCTTAATACACATGATTGAAATAACATGAAAAATGATTAAAATTTCATGAGTAGTGGTAAAAGTTTGATAACTTAGGCAATTTCATAATATTTTGATTGAATGAAACTTGTTCTAGGTTAATATTCACTATTAGAGACATTCTTTTTAAGTCTAACCTAGTTAAACATGTTTAGAGATCTTATTCCCCAAATATTTCATATCTTAAGATCTCTTTGATTCATTTTTGATATCATGATAACTTTTTTAAAATTAATCTTTACTATCTAGCATAGGTGGAGATTTTTTAATAAAACTTTGCATTGACCCCTTTGCTATTTAGTAAGTTAGCTTGCTGGTTGGTATATGATTTCATTATGATACTCATAAAGCCTAATTGCAAGTTAAGAAAGTGGAAAAAATTGTAAGGCTAAAGTAAAATGAAAAGAAAGTAGAAATTTTGGAAATTCTCAAGAAATGAGGTATGAGTTTCATTTTGGTAAAATTCTTGAATAACACCTCTATTTTATTGATTAAATGATTTCTCTATGCTCATGAATGATCTTGCATGATAATTGAATGAAATCTCATGAGTAGATAAAAATATTGATACTTAGGCAATTTCATGAAAGCTTGTTTGAATGAAATATGCCCTAGGTAAAATTTCATCTTAGAGACTTCATTTTATGTTGAAACTTGATAAACATGTTTGAGTGCACTCATGATTTGCTTCCACGTGATTAAATTAAAAAAATCATGAGAAAATAGATAAATTGATAACAACTTCACTTTAGGAGACCTAAAGTTGAGTACAGTTGACCTAAGTCAACAAATTGACTTAGAAACTTCATTTTAGGTCCAAATCTCACAAACATGTTTAGATTTACGCATGTTAGGTGTCCATATGCTTAAATTTGAAAAACCATGAGTAAATATTAAAATTTGATTCTTAGCAATTTCATGTTATCATGCCTATTTTTGAATGAAATCGTGCTAAGGTAAAATTTTGGCCAAATGACACTATCTTCATCTTAAACTCGATAAACATGCTTTAAATGATTATATCTTGATATCTGGAAAGTTTGAATGAAAAATGGAAACTTTTGAAAATTAGCTAATATTTACGAAAATGCCACTAAATTTTAGTTATTTTTAGAAAAATGCAGAAAAATGATTTTTCGATGATTCTTGAAACTGCATGTCCTCTGAAAAATCTAGTTTGTTTAGTAAAAATTTCAAAAATTTTCAGTAAGAATATGATTTGATATGGGTTTTTGAAATTAGATTTCAAAACTTTAAAGTATCATTCTTTCCAAATGTTCATTTTTCCGATTCTTTGATTTTTGGTCCAATCTTCGAATGAGATTTCAAGTATGATATTTTGAATTCACTTTTGGTATCGTTCTAATATTTTAGAGACAAAAATCATTTTTAAAATGATTTTTGACTCTTTGACCGATACTTGGAAATATTGATATTTGAGTTAGTAGATGATTCCTAGTTTTTGGTTTTTGACTATCTCTTCATGATATTATGTATTAATTAGTCTCTCATTCGATATATTGTTTTTGTCCCTTGAGTTGGTTGACTTCGTTTTCATGAAAACAAGTTTTCAAGTCCCAACTTTGACAAGATTGACTTTTCTTGCAGTTTTTCATTGATGTCAAAAGGGGGAGAAAAATATAGATAAACGGGAAGAAAATATAGGAAAACCATGCATATAGATAGGGGGAGTTCTATTATATAGATATGCATGTTGATAGGGGGAGAAATCCCATGTTTGATATCCTTTGTGCTTAAATGATATATTTTCTTAAGGATGTTTGTCATCATAAAAGAGGGGGAGATTATTGGCCCAAGGTTTTCTACCTTGCTCTTAATCTCGGTTTTGATGATAACAAACATGAAAAAAATGTTTCATTGAGAAATCCTTTCAGGTTCCATATCGATTAGCGCACGACGTCCACGATCGAAAAAATCAAAGATATTAGAGAAATCAACAAGGACGCTCGTCAGCGCTCGAGATTCTTCAAGAAGTTAGAGTTTAGGTTTAGGGTGTCTAGATATGTTGTATATCCTCTTTATGATGCAAAGAACCCTAAAACCAAACCCGAAACCCAAAACATGAAAACCCGAAAATCGCCGTGAATTCACCAAGCCTAGGGAGCTCCTTGGAGGGCTATATGACCTAGAAAGTTTCTTGACATAAAAAATGGCGGTAATTATTCCTTGAGTTAAGATTAGATAATGATGTATTTTTTAGGAATTTTTGAAAGCCTTTAGACTACCTATACTTGACTCGAAAAATTAGAAAATTTTTGTTTTCGGAAAATTTGTACTAGACTCCAAAAACTAGATTTTGATTCTTAAGGATTTTGATTTTTTAGATATTTTTATTGAATCCAAATGGGGGTAATCCTTATATAACATTTATGTTTTAAAGTTATTACCTTAAAGTTAATAAATGTTATATAAGTAGACTTAGCGAAGACGGAACCCAAACGAGTAGAAAAGCCCAAGCAAAATACCAATCTGCCAAGTCCAATCTAGGTTCGGTTGACTGAATGCTGCCAAAAACTAGCAGCAGGAAATTCGATCGATCGATCGATCGATCGAAGTGTGTGGAAATGTGGCAGTGCGTCCGTCGGTCGACCGATCAGTCGACCGGAGTAAGGATCGCTAAATCGCGTCTCTGGCTTTAGGCTTCGATCGATCGGATCGCAAATGAGAAGAATCGCGTCTCATTCGGTCGACCGAACAGAGCAATTAATCCATAGAAAGCCAGCGGTCGCTCGAGCGGTCGATCGGTCGATTGACTGATGATCGACCGACAAGCGACCGAACGACGTAAATGACTAGTTTTCCGCCCGTTGACGCGCTGTTTCCGTTGCAGGTTTATAAATACCCAAACCCAGCCTTCCTTAAAAAACTTTTGATTACTCTAAAAACTTCATTGAGTCAATTCTTGATCATTCTAAAGCTTTTCTTGAGCCATCCGTTTGATAACCCTAGTTTCCAGGATAACACCTTGATTTAGCCTTCAAGATTTATCGATTCATCATCTCAAGGCATCAAGAGGACTAGGGAGTGTCTTTTGGTGCTAAGTACTCATCGTTTGATTTATTGCTCCAATTGTTATTATATTTTCTTGTTTATTTCATTAAATTTGAACTTGTAAGAAGACCTAGTGTTAGGTCTTGTGATTGAGTGGTATCCTTGGTGTAGAAGGAGTAAAGCCACTTGTGTAAACATAATGTACTAGGATTAATTGAGTTGTCCCTTAGGTTGAGGTGGAAGAGTGCTCTCGATAAGAAGGCGGAGATTTCCGGGTGTGGAAGTGCCTTAGATCGAGAGTGAGATTCTTCGAGTCAAAGTCCTCTGTGTAAGGGAAACATCATTAATCTAGTAAAACTAAGTTTGAAAATACTAAGTGGGGTGCTTAGGTAGTGGAGTAGGCATTGGGGCCAAACCACTATAAATTCATGTGTTTGCATTGATATTCTGTTTGTTCTTAATTATTTTATTATTGCTTCCGCATTTAGTCACTCAACTTGTAATTTGCCTAAGAAACCGAAGAAATTATTAAAATCGAATTTAGGCTAATTGATTAGTAAACACACTATTCACCCTCCCCTCTAGTGTGGTCATTTAACCCAACAAGCATGCCTCAAGTAACCATGATTTTCCCATTCGTATTACCTCCACCTTGGAGTCCCACTAACTTGAGCGTCGAAGTATATTTTGCAACCCCCCACCCGACGTCAAACCAGAGAAGGAGAGACACCAAACCAGACCGAAAGGCCCCCAACTCTCAGGCATGAACATTTGGCACCCACCGTGGAGCCGAGTAAAGCTTATCTCACCCACAATGATAGGAACCTGAAGTCAAGAGACCGTCGCCACACACCAGCGGCAACGACCCTACGGCGACGATCGACCGCAACTTGGTAACAGTGAAACCGCGATTAGCGACGCTCCAGTACCGATCAATCCTCCCCTCGAAGATCCTTATCAACGAATAGATGATTTTGAGGCTAAAAATCAACAGTTAACGACCCAAATCGAGATGCTGATGCGATCCCGTGGGCAGCCCCCGGTTGGCCATGAATGTTGTCGCTCCAAACCGGAGACAACGTTCACTAGGGAAAAAGGAGACTCGATCCAACTCCGCACGACGAAGTCTCCAGCACCCCTCATCCGGAGATAGGCGAAGATCCCAAAATCCGAAAAGCCATGGTTGCTACCCCTCACGACGCTCGACCCTTTGCCGAGCACATCATGACAACCCGTCTCCCATCGAGGAGTGAGTTACGCACCACCCTGCCACTTTACAATGGCACAAGTGACCCCGCGCTACACCTGACGGCATTTCGAACCACGATGCTCTATCACGGGGCAACCTATTCCGCACTCTACAGGGCCTTCGCGACCTTCTTGGGAAAAATCGCCCTACTGTGGTTTGCCTCCCTTCGACAAAGATTTATCCATTCTTTCGATGGCCTCTCCCTCATTTTTCTTAGCCGATTCACCACATCACGGGTATACCACAAGACGGGAGCCTCCCTCCATTATGTTAGACAAGGGCAACTTGACCCCTAAGAGAATACCAGAAGAGGTTTTAGGCCATGGCGGTTGATATCCCCAACCTCGACCCACAGATCGAGCTTTTTTGCATCTAACTTGAGTTAAAATCTAGATTCTTTGCTAACGAAATCGCCCTCGTGGAACCTAAAGACCTGGCTAATTAAACACTCGATTCAAGAAATATACTCCTTTCAATACAAGGAAGGAAACCATCATTCATGACATCTACCACCTAAAGCTCATCAGATACCCTGCTAACATAGGAAAATAAAAGTTATCACTGAATGCTGACATGAGCAAGAGATGCGCATCCCATGACACCTACGGACACACAATCGAGGATTGTGTGGTTCTTGGTGATCAGTTGGAGGACTTGGTCCAAGCAGGACGCCTAGATAAGCACATCTACCACCAGAAAGAAAGAGGTTGAAGCAGAAGCCATGATCCTAGGCGGCAGAGTCGGACACCCCCTGTCCTCATTCATGACATAAGGATGGCAAGCGAGCTGATCCCTCAGAGAGAGAACCCCGAGGGGTCATCAATTACATTGTTGGCAGACTTACAAGGAACGGGGAATCAAGCTCCAGTAGGAAAAAATCTTCTCAAACAGTAACAGCAGTCAACAACGGCACCCGACCACACCGGATTCCTTCAAGACCCCCGATAATATCGTTTTATGAATATAATTTTCATGGAACTAATCAAAATCTGCATGATCCAGTCATAATAATTTCATTATTAAAAGGGTCCTAGTCGACCAAGGAGGCTTAGTTGACACCCTTTACCATTCTACCCTCCAAAGAATGCAATTATCAGAAGCCTCACTTACCCCATTCAAGGGTAATCTCGTGGGCTTCTCCAGCGAAAACTTGTCATCAACGTACCCAACCCGTACCACATGATCCTACGACGACCGTCTTTAAACAATTTGGGAGCCATTGTTTCCATTCCCCTTTTGGTATTGAAGTTTCCTATTTCAGAAACAGAGGAAGACGTGCTATACGTCGATCAAAAAGAGGCCCAATTGTGCTATAACGAATGCCCCAAGCCAAAGGTGATCGAGCACAGTGGCCCACGAACACTCTCTACGTCCAAAAGCAAACAACCAAGCGAAGTCTCCAAACCAAACCCAAGACGAGGCACGCAAAAGCAACCATGACTCCATCATTGAGAACACTCAAGTCGTGATCGAAAGAACTAATAGAGCTCGGACCCGAGCACTCCTCCTATATGCACATTTTTCTTTATTTTTCAATAAAGTTGCATTCCTAGCATTTTTTTTCTCTGTGAATATTCATGACACCACCATGATTATCTCACCACTTTAACAAACACTCTATTCAAAAAACTTGCTTGAGTACTCACGCGCGAGCTCGGCCTTTATTCTGGGCTCCTTACGCCCTCAATGACCCCAAGCGCGTTTCTCGTGAGCTCAGTTTTCATTGAGTCTGATCCTCGACGAGCTCAGCCTAAACCCCCGAGTGTTAGGGGTGAGAAAAAAAACCAGTTTTTTGGTTAACCGGAAAACCGATCCGAAACCGATCCGAAACCGATCCGAAACCGAACCGATTTTTTTGGTTTTGTTTTTTATTTTTGGAGAAATCAATTTTCAATTTCGGTTTCGGTCCGAGAGGTAAAAAGTCCACCGATTTCGGTTAACCGACCGGTTCGATATAATTTATTAATTTTTAATTATATATATATATATATTAAATAATGATTTATAAATTATAAAAAAATTATAAGAAATTACAGAAAATTATAAAAAAATATTATAAAAATATTATAAAATAAAAAAATATTAAAAAAAAATAAAAATATTAGTTTTTTTAGAACATTATCTTGGTTCAAGTGGTTTCACTTTTTTTTTCTTTTTTCTAAATGAGAATTCGGTATTTGTTTCGATTTTTCTCCATGATTTGTATAATATTATTATGTTTGTAGGTTAAAAAAATTTATTGGTTAATCGGAAATTATCGATTGACCGAACCAAAAAAACCGAAATCGAAATAACGGTTAATCGAAGTTAATGGACCGGTTTACGGTTAATGGTTTTGAAAAACCAAAGTTAATGGACCGGTTAACCGGTCCATGCTCAACCCTACCGAGTGTGGTCTTTGGCTACCACACCACTACTTCTGGCCTCAGCGCCCTTACATGACTCCTCGTGCACAGTTCTGTCTTATGCTCCTCGGCGAGCTCGGCCTCAATCCCCGACTGCGGTCTTTGGCTACCACACCACTATTTTCGGCCTCAGCGCCTTTACACTGATCCTCGCGCACGATTCCTCCTTACGCTCCTCAGCGATCTCGGCCTGAACCCCCCGAGTGCGATCTTTGGCTAACACTCCACTACTTCTGGCCTCAACGCCCTTACACGACTCCTCGCACGCGGTTCCGCCTTACGCTCGTCGATGAGCTTGGCTTGAACCCCTGAGTGCAGTCTTTGGCAACCACGCCACTACTTCAGGCCTCAGCACCTTTACACAACTCCTCGCATGCGGTTTCGCCTTACGCTCCTCAGTGAGCTCGGCCTGAACCCTCAAGTGCGGTCTTTGTCTACCACACAACCACTTCTGATCTCAGAGCCTTTACACTACTCTACGTACACGATTCCGCCTTATGCTCCCTAGCGAACTCAGCCTGAACCCCCGAGTTCAGTCTTTGACTGTCACTGCTACCGACATTGAAGTCCTTATCCAACCTACACACTCACGGACTCGATACCCTCTTACCACCACGTGGCTTGGGAACATGCTCGATTCAAATGAGGCTACTTTGGACATTCCAATCAAAGGATCCCCCTAAATAGGTGAAAACCAAACAAAACTGGATAGCGAGGTCAGAAAAATCCAGCATGCAAATTACAAAGTAAGCTCACAAAAGGACTAATAGTTAAAGGGCCCCTAGGGGCATTAATTCGTTACAGGCCGAAATAAAATGACCCACATACAGGTGGATTCGATGAAACTACTCGGCCTCAGTCGGCACAACATGAACCCCCTTCTCTGAAATAGCATGCTCAGACAAATCCTCCTCGGGATGGGCGGAAGTCTCCTCCCTGGGTACTGAAACCACAAGCACACCATCCTTCACTTCCGTGAAAGGATCAGCCTTTTAAAAGTCATTGTCGGGAGCTAGAAGTCGAGCCTGCCCGAGGGCTTTGAAGAAACCAATATCATACACATTGGCAGAAGCACTGTTAAAATCACGCACCTCGGCCTTAGCCTCTAAGTGTTGGATCATCATGTATCTGCCTCAGTCCGTAATTGCGCTTTTATCACCTCAAATTCGGACAACAATCACGCTCGCACTACCTCAATTTTCAATCTGTAAAGGGGTATTCTCCGCTACACCATAGCCAGGTATTGACGACGCTTAGTTAACTCAGCATGGGCGATCGCAAATTGGTTCTCTACCTCCTTTACTCGGGCGGTTAAAAGATTAACCTTGCTGGTCTTGGACTCCAGGGCCCTCTTTAACGATCCAACCTCACCAGAACGAGCGTCCAAATCCTTGCGTAAAGACTCCCACTGTCACACCCCAAACACGGTATTATCGGCCAGGGTACGCCACGTACCCCGAAGCCTAACCCCGACTCAAACCACAAGAACACATAAACCAAACTTGAACATTTAATGATAACTCAAGGATTTAAAATGAAACATTTAATTTCAAATAAACCCTAGTTACCAACCCAATAATAGTAAAGTTTAGATCGGTTTCAAAGTTCAATTTCTAATAAAGACATCTCAAGTTATAAAAATGCGGAAACAAATAAACCAAGTCGACATGACTCAATGACTCAAAGAAAACAAAGAAAAATGACTCGGTATCCCCCTCGACCACGACATGTCACGAGACTCGCGGTCCTGCCGCCACCAGCCGTGCTACTGCACCCCGGTACCTCTCTGATCTAGCTCAGGCGTCGTAAAATAATAAAATTAGGGGTAAGTCCACTGGGACTTAGTGAGTAGATCAGCCCTCAATTTCTAACACATCAACATCATCATGCAATAATAATAAAAACATACAAGTAAGCATAAGAGCGTAAAACATATTTATTTTGAGCATTTATTTTTAGCAGCGCAATTATCCTCGTTAATGCTTAGCAGCCCTGCAAACAATACTACAATATATAATATGCTCAATGCAATCATCCACATGTTCGATGCAACCATCCACATGCTCAATGCAATCATCCACATGCATCAACTCCGGACCCGTCAGTCCCACATAGCCACATGGGGCAGGTAGACGGGTGGCCACTACACTACCACCCAGCTCAGTATCGGCCTGTTGGGGTATGCTCTCCCCTCACCATCACTGGATCTTCTAAGCTAGCCTGTTGGGGCATACGTTCCCCTCACCTACTCCGGGCTGTCTCCTTAGGGTATGATCTCCCCACACCAGTAGGACTTTCGAAATAAGGCCAACAATATCTCCTTAGGGCACACCTTCCCCGCACCAGCGAGGCTTCCGGGAAATGCAACACGCACAACTCAACATCACATACGTAGGTACATACATATATAAATGAGCATAACAAGATGTGCATAATAGGTAACATAGGTATGTCTAGGGCATACCTTCACCTCCATCTCTCCCCGTCATCCACCACAATCACACGCAATTATATAATAAGGGAAATAACACCAAATTCATAACATCACATCGTATACCACAAGCATAGAAGTACAGCATAACACGTACAAAAGCGTAGGATAAAAGTATGGAAGCATGTATAGCAAACCCTAGGAACATGGCATCACCCCTCAACGACCCTACGCAATTTAACCCGCCCTAAATGACCCTAGCCGAGTGCCCTGGGGCCGGCCTACCTGCTCTACCCAAGTGCTCTAGGGGCACAAAGGGTTCAACCCCCTTGGATTCCCTAAGGGTCGGGCTTATCCTAAGGCCGTCCTAGCGTTATAGGGTCTCTAGGTGTTCTTAGGTTTCCAATTATCTAAGTGTAGGGTCCTATGTTGTTTCTACCCATAGGAACAAGTTCAACATACCCTATAGTGTATCCCCTAGGTGTGAGAAATAGATTGAATCCCTAAAAATCCCACCTTTAGGGTGGCCGGCCACCCTTAGGCCCTTAAAGTGCCCTACAAGGGGGCGGCATACCCTAAATACCCTCCTTCCCCCTTTCATCAAGATATCAACCCACCACCAAGAACCCTCAATAAACCTCAAGAAACCACAAAGAATTCATCAAGAAATTGAGGAAAAATGGGGGTGGCACAGCAAGGTAAGGGGCAGCCAAATTGCTCCAAAAATCAATCCGATAGAGCCATTGCGATCACGATAAAAACCTCAACGCGAATATTTGATTCAATCCACGAAAAACCCAACGGAAATCATCAAGAACCCCATGACATAGGGGCGGATTGGCTGATGAAGAAAAGATGAGAAAGAAGGCTAATCTTCCTACCTTGAACGCCGACAATCTTGCGAAATCCGTCACCGGAATCCCTCCTCTTCCTCCGGCGGCGCCTCTCCTCCTCCTCTCTTGAGCCTTGGGTGGCGTGTGGCAAAAACCCTAGGCCACACGCCCCAGGTTTAATTTTATAGGCTTCTATTTGGTCGAAATGATCAAAATGTCCCCACTTAACTTAACCGACTAAACTCGCCTGTATCTAACCTGTTCTAACTCTGATTTGAGTTCCGATTGAACCACTGAATTCGTCTCAGAATCCTCTATCATAATATCATGCTAAATCATAGAAATAAAATAATTACATTTTTCCTAAAATTTTTCTTTATTTAAACACTTACCCGAATTAAGTTACGCGACTCTATGCCAATCCGCACTAACTCAGCCCCACAGTCCCCTGCTAAGGAATAAAATATTATTTAGAATTTTTGGGCATAACAATTCCTCCCCCCTTAAAGAAAATTCGTCATCTAATTTTGAGATGAAGGAGAGAAGCTCACCTCGGCATCAAAAAGGTATGGGTACTTCTTTCTCATATCCTGCTCGACCTCCCAAGTGGCCTCCTGCCCTTAATGATGCTCCCAACGAACCTTCACAAAGTGGACCTCCTTGGACCTCAGCTTCCTCACCTGCTTGTCTAGGATCTCTACTGGCCGTTCCTCATAAGAGATGGCCGGATCAACCTCTACTGCAGCAACATCTAGAATATGGGACTCATCCCGAACATATCGCTTAAGCATGGAGACATGGAAGACATGATGCACTCGATCCATGCTAGGCGGTAGAGCCAACTCATAACTAATCGCTCCTCTGCGCCGTAAGATAGGGAAATGCCCGATGAATCTGTAGCTCAAGTTTTCTCTTCTCCCAAAGCGCTCAACCCCCTTCATAGGGGACACCTTAGGAAGACCGAATTCCCTTCCTGAAACTCCACGTCATGGGCTTTACCATCGGCATACATCTTCTGACGACTCTGAGCTGCTAGAAGTCGCTCCTTGATCAGCTTTACTTTCTCAACAACATCATGAACCAAGTGTGGCACTAGCATCTGGGACTCGCCAGCATCAAACCAGCCTATCGGTGACCTGCACCTGCACCCGTACAAAGCCTCAAACGGGGCCATACCGATACTGCTGTGGTGACTGTTATTATAGGCGAACTCTAACAAAGGTAGATGCCTTTCCCAGCTGCCCTCTTGGTCCATCACGCACGCCCTCAGCATATCCTCAAGCGTCTGAATGGTCCTCTCCGACTATTCGTCCGTTTGAGGATGAAAAATGGTACTGAACCGCACCTACGTACCCAAAGCCTCCTGAAACGACTGTCAGAACCGAGCGGTACACTAAGTGCCTCGGTCGGATATGATCATAATTGGATACCATGGTAAGCCACAATATGGTGGAGGAACAACCATACATATTGATCAGCAGGGAAGGTGGTCTTCACCGGAATAAAGTGCGCTGATTTGGTCAGACGATCCACCACTACCCAGATAGAATCATTTTCTTTCTCTGATCTTGGTAACCCAGTAACAAAGTCCATGGTGATCTTTTCCCATTTCCATTCTGGTACCATGAGGTTCTGCAACAACCCTGTGGTCCTCAAGTTTTCAGCCTTTACTTGCTAATAGACCAAACATCCTGATACGAACTCTGCCACCTCCCGCTTCATCCCTTTCCACCGGTAGTGCTGCCTCAGATCTCGGTACATCTTGGTGCCCCCCGAATGCGTAGTGTAAGTGGAACAGTGGGCCACCTCCAGTACCCGCCTACGGATCTCTGCCATGTCTGGTACCACGATCCTATCCTTGAATTTGAGAATCCCCTCGGAGTCCACTCTGAAACCCTCTACGTCACCTCTCACAGCTAGATCTCTCGTCAGAGAACAGAAAGCATCCTCGCCATGAGCCGTTCGTATCATGTCAACCAAAGTGGACTATACGCGCATGTGTGCCACCAATCCACCTGAATTAGCCACTTATATCGAATCCCCTGGACCCAGGCTCACCGCCAGATATCTGGCCAGGGATCTCCTACTCACAGCCAAGTGGGCTAGACTTCCCATCGACTTCTTGCTCAACACATCTGCTACTACATTTGCTTTTCCTGGGTGATACTGAATGGTGTAGTCATAATCTTTTAATAGTTCAAGCCATCTCCGCTACCTCAAGTTCAGATCCTTCTGCGAAAGCAAATACTGGAGGCTCTTGTAATTGGTGAATATGTCACATGCCTCCCCATATAAGTAGTGACGCCACAGCTTCAAGGCAAAGACTGTGGCCGCCAACTCCAAATCATGAGTCGGATAATTCTTCGCGTGAGTTTTCAGTTGTCTGGATGTGTATGAGATCACTCTACCGTGCTGCATCAGAACGCACCCCAATCTGACTCCAGAAGCATCACAATAGACTGTAAATCCTCCCAACCCCTATGGTAGGGCCAGTACAGGAGTGTTAGTAAAGCGGTCCTTGAGCTTCTAAAAGCTCTCCTCACATTTGTCATCCCAAATAAACTTCACTTTCTTCCGAGTTAGGGGCGTGAGCGGGGCGGCAATCTTAGAAAAAATTTCCACAAACTTTTCTGTAGTTGCTGGACAACCCCAAGAAGCTGCGAACCTCGGTCACACTGGTCGGCCTCTCCCAATTCTGAACCGCCTCAATCTTTGCTGGATCAACTTTCATACCATCCCGGGATACAATGTGCTCCAGAAATCCCACGCTGGTCAACCAAAACTCGCACTTTGAGAATTTTGCAAAGAGCTGGTGCTGCCTAAGTGTCTCCAGAACTACCCCCAAGTGCTCCCTGTGCTTTGCCTCACTCCTGGAATATACCAGAATATCGCTAATGAAGACTATGATGAATCTGTCCAGAAAGTCCTTGAACACCCGGTTCATTAGCTCCATGAAGGCTGCTGCGGCGTTAGTAAGCCCAAAGAACATGACGAGGAAATCATAGTGTCCATATCGCGTTCTGAAAGCAGTCTTATGGATATCCTGATTCCTGATCCTCAACTGATGGTACCCTGACCTCTGATCGATCTTTGAAAACCACTGAGCGCCTTGCAACTGATCAAATAAATCGTTAATCCTGGGAAGCGGGTATCGATTCTTGATCGTCACCTTGTTGAGTTGTCGGTAGTCGATGCACGTCTGCATAAACCCATCCTTCTTCTTTACGAACAACACTGGTGCCCCCCAGGACGAGACACTACTAATGGTTCAGCTAACCAACTCTTATCTTTTCCCAACCTTAATACCAACAATTCAGATAGGAAAGAATGAGTAGCACTTGGATCAAACAATGTATAAGCATGTAATGTACTAACTGAAATGATACCTGTCACTACTGCATTGGACGCCTCTGCGCCCTCAGGAGTCAATGCAAAAACACGAGCAGATGGCCTCCCTAGGCCCACCGTACGTTACTACCCTATCCCATAAGTCTGAGTTTGCTGCGCCACCGAAGCTGTCGACATAGGAGCTCTCCCTCTGGGGGGTACTACTGCTTGACTGCCTGCAGGCAGTTCTTCCTGATATGACCAGGCTGGCCACACCCAAAGCAGATA
Source organism: Canna indica (assembly GCA_034359265.1). NCBI lineage: Eukaryota > Viridiplantae > Streptophyta > Magnoliopsida > Zingiberales > Cannaceae > Canna > Canna indica. The sequence goes on from CP136892.1 coordinate 24,983,376, forward strand.
CTCGGATCATAGCACGCTCCTCTGTGCCTTCTCCTGCACTACCCGCACTCTGGCACCTCTCCTCTCTATCCTCCTGGTACTATGGCACTCTGAGTAGTCGTTGGTGGTCTCGTCGGTGCACGACCTCTGAAATCTCCCCCTTTCATGGCTCTGCGAGTTCACCATCCCAGGGCCGACACCCTCGGACTGGTTATGCCTATCGCACTGTCGGTGTGGCCGAAACCTCTTTTGATCTGGTCCGTCCTGTTGATCGGTAGGTACCATGGCCTCCTTTCACACCACCTAAACAAAAGTTGTGTCCTCGGTGTAATGTAGAGCCTACAAATCTGCACCCTCAGACCCTCCACGAACCGCCTCACTCGGTCCATCTCGGTCGCTACCAAAGATGGGTGGTAACGGGACAGCCGTGTGAACTCGATCTCGTACTCCGACACGGTCATGGTGCTTGCCTGGCGAAGTTACTCGAACTCCCTAGCCCACCTCTAACAGACATTCCTGGGTAGGTACTTTTCGATGTTAGCCGTCCGAAACTCTCCTTCGACTGGTGCACAAGTCCCCCAATGTGCCCTCCACGACTAGTGCGACTCCTTCGTTGAGCTCCTAAGCTATAGCCCAACGATGCGCGCCATCACTTCAGAGGAACACTCTAAGACTGAGCATAACTCGGTGCAGTCATTTAGGAATGTTGTCACCTCCACTGCCTGATCCTCGCCTGTTAATACTGGCGACTTCTAGCCCTACGAAGTCCTTGTACAACGAGCTGCATACCACTGGTTCTTGCCGGACCTCCTCCACGTATCCAGACTGAACCAGCTCGAACGGCTTAGTCGCTGTGGGCGACACTGGTGGTACAGGTGGGGTCTGCTGCGGCGCCAGCTCCTGCTCTCTACGAAACTCTTCTCATTCCCTACGGAACCCCTCAAGTTCTTTACAGAATTTTGTTGGACAAATGGCCTACACTAGAGGGGGGGGGGTGAATAGTGTGTCATCTAATTTTTCGCCTAATCCTAATTTTATTCGTTTCTCAAATCATTTAGGCACGATGCAATTTTACGATTAAATGCAGAAGCAAGATAAACTAATTAAGCACAAACAACAATAGATAACAATGCAAACACACAAATTTATAGTGGTTCGGCCCCAATGCCTACTCCACTACCTAAGCACCCCGCTTAGGATTTTCAAACTAGGTTTACAAGATTAATTCTTGTTTTCCTTACAATGAGGACTTTGCCTCGAAGAGTCGCTCTCTCGACCTAAGGCACTTCCACACTCAGAAGTCTCCGCCTTCTTATCGAGAGCACTCTTCTACCTCGACCCTAAGGGACAACTCAATTAATCATAGTAAAACTAAGTTTACACAAGTGGCTTTACACCTTCACAACAAGGATACCACTTCCACACGAGACCTAACAACCTAGGTCTTCTTACAAACTCAAATCCAATAAAAAATAGGTTCAAATAACAGTTAAAATTACAATGAAAAGAGCTAAAGAATGAAACCATGTGCCAGTGCTCTTTTCCAAGCCTTGGAGCCTCCAACTCGCCAAGTTGAGGAAGAAAGGGTGCTTAGAAAATTCTTTGCCAAAAGAATCGAGCGCAAGCAATTAATCTTTTGGAAGGCTTAAAACTCTCTTTTTAATGCTCAATTAAATCTGTAAGAGTGAGAGAGAAGAATATTAAATGAGTTAGATGAGGTATATTTATACCCTCTCAAAGAAACGACAGCTCAATGGGTAGAAGACTATCCGTTACAGCCGCTCGAACATTGGCCGATCGATCGATCAATCGACCGCAGGCTTACTACGCTTAAATCGCACTGTCCGGTCGACCGACGGGTCAACCGAATGAGTCGCGAGCCTCGCGTTCCACAGTCCGATCGACCAACCGATCGACCGATGTGGTGAAGCTAGGTGCGCGATCTTTGATCTGTAATCCGGTCGACCGATCGGTTGACCGACGTGCCTTCTGCCAATTTTTTACCTTTGGTCGATCGATCGATCGATCGACCGATGTAGCCTTTACGCGATTTCTTCCCTATCCTCGTTCGACCGATGGGTCGACCGAATGGCTACTGCCATGTTTTCGGGATATACGGTCGACCGACAAGGCTATTGCCAAGTTCTAACTACATTTGGTCGACCGCTCGGTCGATCGAACATAGGCTGAACTTGATTTTATCAGTCTTCTTCTTCCACACTTCATTTTCGAGTTCTGGCATTAACTTGGAGAGCTTTTCTATGTGATCTTTGGACTTGTCCAAGTCATCTTTGGTGCACACGTCGATCTTTAAGAAATTTTCGTGACGGTGCGATGATCAATGTCCTTCTGATTTTTTGATTTCTTCCTATTTATTCGATTGAGGACAACGAACGCTAACCGATATGGAACCTGAAAGATTTCTCAATGAAATATTAGTTCCATGTTTGTTATCATCAAAACTGAGATTAAGACCGAGGTTGAAAACCTTAAGCCAACAAATTCGTCCCGTTCTTTGTGGAGCTCTTCGGTCAGCTCCACCACCTGGGTCTCTAGCAGTGCAACCCTCGGATCTTGCATTGCCTCTTCCTGAGCTGCCTGGCCGGAAGCACGGCCTTTGCCTCGGTCGTGACCCCGACCCCGGCCTCGTCTGCAAGGGGAATTACTTCTGCTTCCACTCAATACGGCATCCTCATGCGCCTCCATTGCTATTAAATAAGAAAGCAAGCATCACACAATTTAACATATATGCAATCAATGAAATCAACAAAAGAAAACACGTACTGCCGCTGGTGCGCAGGTTCAGCTGTCGATCTAGTGACTAGGACATACCATATGACAACATGCTAGCAATGCCTCATATGATACCTACTATCCTATTATCGTACTCACTCTGATACCAACTTTGTCACAATCCAAACCCGATATGACCGGCCAGGGTACGCCACGTAGCCTGAAGTCTAACCCCGACTCAACCCATAAGAACACATAAACCAAACCTGAACATTTAATGATAACTCAATGATTTAAAAAGAAACATTTAATTTCAAATAAACCCTAGATCGCCAACCCAATAATAGTAAAGCTCAGATCAGTTTCAAAGTTCAATTTCTAATCAAGACATCTCAAGTAATAAAAAAGAGGAACAAATAAACCGAGTCGACATGACTCACTGACTCGAAGAAAACAAAGAAAAAGGACTTTGTATCCCCCTCGACCACGTCATGTCACAAGACCCGTTGTTCTGCCACCACCAGCGCTACTGCACCCAAGTACCTCTCTGATCTAGCGCAGGTGCTATAAATCAATAAAATGAGGGGTAAGTCCACTGGGACTTAGTGAGTAGTTTAGTCCACAATTTCCAACACATCAACATCATCATGCAATAATCAAAAAAATATACAGGTAAGCATAAGAGCATAAAACATATTTATTTTGAGCATTTATTTTTAGCAGCGCAATCATCCTCGTTAATGCTTAGCAACCCTGCAAAAAATACCAAAGCATATAACATGCTCGATGCAACCATCCACATACATCACCTCTGGACCCGTTGGTCCCACATAGCCTCATGGGGCAGGTAGACGGGTGGTCGCCGCACTACCACCCAGCTCAGTATCGGCCTATTGGGGTATGCTCTCCCCTCACCATCACTGGCTCTTCCAAGCTAGTTTGTTGGGGGCATACGTTCCCCTCACCTGCTTGGGTCTTCGAGCTGTCTCCTTGGGGTATGATCTCCCTGTACCAACCGAACTTTCGTAATAAGACCAACACTGTTTCCTTGGGGCACACCTTCCCCGCACCAGCGAGGCTTCTGGGAAATGCAACACACACATCTCAATATCACACAAGCAGGTACATACATATATAAATGAGCATAACAAAATATGTACAATAGGTAACATAGGTATGTCTAGGGCATACCTTCATCTCCGCCTCGCTCCGTCATCCACCACAATCACACGCAGTTATATAATAATGGAAATAACACCAAATTCATAACATCACATCATATACCACAAGCATAGAAGTATAGCATAACACGTACAAAAGAGTAGGATAAAAGTATGGAAGCATGTATAGCAAACCCTAGGAATAGGGCATCACCCCTCAACGACCCTACGTAATTTAACCCGCCCTAAAGGACCCTAGACGAGTGCCCTAGGACCGGCCTACCTCATCTACCCGACTGCTCTAGGGGCACAAAGGGTTCAGCCCCTTAGTGTACAGGATCGGCTTACCTTAAGGTCGTCCTAGGGTTATAGGGTCTCTAGGTGTCCTTAGGTTTCCAATTATCTAAGTGTAGGGTCCTATGTTGTTTCTACCCTTAGGAACAAGTTCAACATACCCTATAGTGTATCCTCTAGGTGTGAGAAATAGATTGAATCCCTAAAAATCTCACCTTTAGGGTGGTCGGCCACCCTTAGGCCCCTAAAGTGCCCTACAAGGGGGCGGCATACCCTAAACACCCTCATTCTTCCCCCTTTCATTAAGATATCAACCCACCACCAAGAACCCTCAACAAACCTCAAGAAACCACAAAGAATTCATCAAGAAATTGAGGAAAAAAGGAGGCATCACAGCTAGGGGTGGCAATTTTATCCACATTCGCCAACTAAAAACCGCGTTCGTACTGTATCCGATCTGTATCCACAAGTAAAAATGGATATGGATACAGATACAGATCTAGAAATTTTATATCTGTGCGGATACGGTGCGGATACGGATTTGTCTGTGTATTCGCATCGTATCCGCACCGCCTATCCGCCCCATTTTAATTACTATTTTACCCTTATATATATAATATACATATGTAAGAGGCCAAGGGCGATATTGTAATTTTATATGAAATATATATAATATATTATCTCTGAAATTCTAAATATCTAAAATTTCGCTGGCCAGCCTTCTTCTTACCCTAATTCTATTTGCATCGCCCATTCGCCCGCCCCTTTCCTCACGAAGACACTAGTAGTCGGCGATCGGCAGCCGCATTAGTGCATCACGACAGATCGATCGCTCCCGTAGCAATTGATTTTGCCGCAGTCAAACCGCCTGTAGACAAAGTCCCTCCCCACGGCAATCTCCGTGAAGCTCAACCCAACGGGGATCCGCATCTCCTCCCACCACCAGCAATGCGGCGTGCCGCCGATCAGACCGTAGACGTGAGTGTCCCCGGTGCTGATCGCGGCGGGCGGCGGCCCCCAGTAGATCCGCTTCTTGTAGATCTCATCATCGTGGTTAGGGAAGCCCCACCAGCACATGGTGGCGTTGGCGCACTCGGCGGGGGTGGGGAGGGTAAGGTCGCACAGGAAGCCATTCCCGGCGGCGACGGTGGCGTAGGGAACATCGCTTGACTCGTAGTAGTACTGCTCGTGACTAACGACGTTGGTGCAGTTGAGCTTGAAGCGGTAGGTGGTGTAGGAGGACACGAGGGCAAAGGGGGGAGGAGAGTCAAGAAGACGGAGAGGAGAAGGGCGAGAGGAGGGAGGAGGAGTTTGGTGGGATTTGAAGGAGGCAGCATGAGGTTGGGGATGGGTTGATTTTGGTAGTGGAGAAGCTCATTGTAACTTGGCAGAGGAAGAGGATGAGATGAGGAATTGGTGTGCTGTGTCAAAGATAGTTGGTATATCGGGGAGGTGCGTTTTGATTGGACGAAGTGGGAGAAGTGGAGAACGGCTGCAAGCACAGCAGACAGACTACAACGACTACTAGTGCATCTTGCATAGACTACAAACTAATGTGTTTTGCGCCTCTCTTTCTTAAGTGGTTTGTTGCTTGACTTTTTCTTGTAGATGTTGCTTCGCCCGTTCAAGAAGGATGATGATTCAAGCTGGGAAGGTGTCGCCTTGGAGCAAACAGGGTTGGGTCTCTTTGATGCCTTCTTTGCTAGCTTGTCTATGATCATGGTCAGCGAGGTGTGTTCGAATTTATCATGGTTTTGCTGATGTTTTTGACAAGTTTGATTTTAGAGGAAATTTGGTCACACGAATTTTTAAACTTGTTCTTGCTAGATTGGAGTTGAGACATTTATAATCGCCGCTCTTATGGCCTATGCGTCATCCAAAGTTCATTTATATCATTTATATCCAAAGTCATCCAAATTAAATATATTATTTTAATATTTTTTAAAATACGAATGAGGATACAAATGCGGTGCGGATATTTGTATTTGAAGCGGTGCGGATATGGATATTCATATTCATATCCGTAGCGGATACGGTGCGAATATGGATGTGCGGATATGGGGTATGGATGCGGATGCGGATAATGCACTATCCGCACCATATCCGATCCGTTGCCAGGCCTAATCACAGCAAGGTAAGGGGCGGCCAAATTGCCCCAAAAATCAATCTGATAAAACCATTGCGATAACGATGAAAACCTCAATGCGAATATTCGATTCAATCCACGAAAAACCCAACGAAAATCGCCAAGAACTCCGTGACATAGGGGCGGCATGGCTGATGAAGAAAATAGGAGAAAGAAGGCTAATCCACTCACCTCTTTTGAAGAAAATGGGAAGGAAGAAGAAACTAAGGGTCTTCCTACGTTGAACGCCGACAATCTTGCGAAATCTGGGACCGGCATCCCTCCTCTTGCTCTCTTGAGCCTTGGGTGGCGTGTGGCAAAAACCCCTGGCCAAACGCCGCAGGTTCAATTTTATAGGCTTATGTTTGTTCCAAATGACCAAAATGCCCCCACTTAACTTAATCGACTAAACGATCCCGTATCTAACCCATTCTAACTCTGATTCGAGTTCCGATTGAACTGCTGAATTCATCTCGGAACCCTCTATCATAATATCATGCTAAATCATAGAAATAAAATAATTACATTTTTCCTAAATTTTTCTTCATTTAAACGCTTACCCGAATTAAGTTTCGCGACTCTATGCCAATCCGCGCTAACTCGGCCCCACAGTCCCCTGCTAAGGAATAAAATATTATTTAGGATTTTTGCGCATAACACCCGCAACTTCTCGATCAAACCAAAAATATCAGACTCCCATGGATTTACCCCCGCAAAAGAGGTCACCTGGACACAGGAACAAACACCACTGCCACCACTAGAAGGAATAACTAACGAATGATTTTCCATCATCTCTACCGGTGCAATCGCAACCCCTCCTACTAGAAAATTAGGTTGCGAACTTGAACCCTCAATGGCGCTTATGCTTCTTTTGCGGTGCCTCAAGGGGGAGTGGGGAGGAGTAGGAGCATCTGAAAATGCCAGCCGCTCACTTGTATCTGAAACAAGAGGCGTCGAAGACCTTGCGAGCCGAGAGTTCATAGACTTAAGTAAAGTCTCCATCAAGGGATTACTCTCCGAGTCACCCCCCTTCATTGCCACTCACCGAGTACGAGCACTAGGAGCTTTCCAGAACGAAGACATTCTCTCTACACAAAACAAAGGGGAGAACAATTGAATAATTTTCAGACAAAGAAAAGACACTGAGCACAATACACTATAAAACCTACTTATGTACTCTAGTGTTGGTGAAATAACCACACTAGAGGGGGGGTGAATAGTGTGTTTATTAATCTTTTTGTCTAAATCAGGTTTTAATCATTTCTTTGGTTACTTAGACAAATTACAAGTTGAGTAGCAAACGGAAGCAAAATAAGTACGATAATGAAGTAAACACAAGTAGAAGCAATGTAAACATAATTATTTATAGTGGTTCGGCCCTAATGCCTATTTCACTACCTAAGCACCCCGCTTAGGATTTTCAAACTAAACTTTACTAGATTAATCTTATTTCCCTTACAATGAGGAGTTTGATCTGAAGAGTCTCGCTCTCAACCTAAGGCACTTCCACACTCGGAAGTCTCTGCCTTCTTACTGAGAGCACTCTTCCACCTCAACCCTAAGGGATAACTCAACTAATTCTAGTAAACTACGTTTACACCGGTGGAATTAAGCCTCAAACACAAATGCAACCACCCAATCTATCAAACCTAGCAACCTAGGTTTACACAAGTTCAAATACAATGAAATAAACACCAAAAATACAAGTAATGGAGCAAAAATACAACAACATAAATACTTAGCTCCAACACAATGAATCTTAGCTCCTCTTGATGCCTTGATGATGAATTAAATGAAGCTTGAAGACAAACTCAAGAAAGAAGGTTCAAGGCTAGGGTTTTTGCAAATGATGGATCAATCAAAGCTTAGATGGTGTAAGGAGTGTCTCAATAGGCTCAACATGCAACACCTGAGGAAGGCTCTTTTGGCTTCTATTTATAAGCCATGAAGAGTTGTCATGAAACAGTCAACTCAACGGCTAGAAAACTAACCATTTCCACCGTCTGGTCACAGGTCCGGTTGATCGTCGGTCGATCGATCGAGCGACCACATGCCTATTTCTAATTTCTGGCAATTGGGCAGACTACTTGGTTTGGCTAATTTTTTTGCTCATTTGTTCGTTTAAATAACTTTAAAATATAAATTTTATATAAGGATTACCCCCATTTGTATTCAATAAAAATATCTAAAAAATCAAAATCCTTAAGAGTTAAGAATCAAAATCTAATTTTTGGGGTCTAGTACAAATTTCTGAGAAACAAAAATTTTATAATCTCTTGGGTCAAATATGGGTATGCTAAAGGCTACCAAAAATTCTTTTAAAATACCTCGTTATCTAGTTTTTACCTAAGGAACAATTACTAGCACTTTTGGTGTCAAAAAAATGTCTAGGTCATATAGCCCTCTAAGGAGCTCCCCAGGCTTGGTGAATTTCAGGGCTATTTTCTAATTTTCTAATTTTTCATGTTTTGGGGTTCGGGTTTGGTATTTTGGGTTCTTTGCATCATCATGAGGATTTACAACAAATGCTAGACACCCTAAACCTAAACTCTAACTTCCCGAAGAATCCTGAGCGTCCACGAGCGTTCTTGCCGATTTCTCCGATTTTTTCGATCGCGGACGTCATGCGCTAACCGACTTGGAACCTGAAAGTATTTCTCAATGAAACATTAGTTACATATTTGTTATTATCAAAACCGAGATTAAGACCAAGGTAGAAAACCTTAGGCCAACATCTAGGACCAAGACTCGTCGTGACTTCTCTTAAAAAACTCTTAATGATCAAGAGGAACAGGCAGACAATTCTTCTCTAAAAAGTCAATCAAGACTTCATCTTTCGGGCGAGATACTTCCCTCCTCAAAATCCTGAACAAAGCAAGGATCCAGCCTCCAAGACATAGGAAACTTCTCTACATAGTTTGCGGGCTCCAACCAAAAGGGCCAAACCCCCTCTCACAATCGGACCCTAAAGAAGCGGGACTTGAAGCCATTATATGAACTCTTAAACAAGGCAAAAAGCTTCCTCCCCGGAATAGCATTGAAAGATACTCACAGTCCCTTTCTGGGCACCTTTCACTTGAAAGAAAGAAAAGAATACATAAAGTCTTGGTTTGATCTTAAGGCACTCCATCACTATCTCGAAGCACCGAACAAAAGCCTAGTTGTTCGAGTGCAATTGTGTAGGAGCCACGTTAACCAGATTCAGAACGCCGTGCTCAAACTCGGTAAGAGGCAGGCAAATCTCCAGTTTCTCAAAGAAGGTCCAGTACATGAAGATGAATTCGGAGTTAGTATTACTGTTATAACCAAAATTTGATTAAATTTATTTTGGTTTTATAGTAGGAAAGCGTGGACTTTACATAAACAGGTTAATGAAATTTCTGGATCTAATTCGGGTAAGTTTTTGGCGTAGAAAAAAATTAGAGAAACTTTATATTTGTTGATTTCTGCAATTTGGCATGTCATGGTGAAAGTAGCCTCCAAAACGAGTTCAACGGTTCGATCGAAACTCGAACCGGAGTTAAAATAGATTTATAACAGTTTAGTTAACCAGGTTATAAGTGAGGGGCAAAAGGGTAATTTGGGGATCAAATTAACCCCAATCTATAAAAGGTTGGGTTGTGCGGCTGGGGGTGCCGCATAGCACTCGAGAGGCGCAAGTAGGCAACGGCGGTTGGAGTTGGGAAGGGCGAACGGCGGCCGAAGTCGTCGAGTTCATCGGAGACGAGCATCGGGGGATTTCAATATATAGCTTCTTTTCCTCTCCATTCCCTTCAAAACAGTGAGTGGTTTTATCCTTTCGTTCCTTGTTCATTGATTCAAGCCGCCGCCCCTCTTCTTGAAATTCTTGGTCGTGGATTTTTTTTTACGTTGTAATTTCTAGGTCCTTGGTAAATCTAAGAACTTATGTTGCAATATATAATTCTCATATTCATATTCAATTTTCTCCATGCTTGCCACATGATTCTAGTGGGTTCTTGGGTTAAATGGAGAATATGCTAATATGGAATAGTTGAGGTTTGTAGAAGGTGCTGCAGTTTTGCCGAACAGTAGAGTTCTGCAAATATTTTTATAAAGTTGTATGTGCATGCTCCGTCTCGTTGTTCTCGCTCTCTGCTCTCTCTCTCTCTCTGCTTTACCTCGCTTTCTTTGGCACAAGATTACCATTTGACAGTGAGTCACCGTTTAATTATCATTACCTGTTACCTTCTTGGTTCCTGGTTTTCTAAATTGGACGTAGTATTTATAGATGCGTATGTAGCGGATTCAGATGTTGTGAACCTTTATATCTCAAGTCTTGTGCATGGACATTAGAGTATCAGATGGAAAAATGCACAAAGAGTTATCTTGTATATCTTTAATATTATTTATGCAATTAGTTGTCGTTAATGATGTAAATAGCCCATTTAGGACCCGTTTGATACCCCGTATAAGCATCCTATACAATGTTTGGGAAGAGTATTAACTAACACATGCATTAAAAATAGTACCTCATAATCTGCCATAAGCTATATTAATAATACACTCCCAAAACTCTTCATTAGCATGCATTATAATTTTCAATATTTTGTATACCCATTTTACATGTGGCCAAAAATTTAAAAATATTAAAAATATATAAAAAATATTAAAAAATAATTTTAATTTATGAAATATTTTTAATGATAAAATATATTACAATTTTTATACTATATTATATTATATTATAATAATATATTGCATATAATATAATATTTTAGTGTATATTATTATATATTATATAATATTATTATAATATATTACATATAATATAATATTATAGTGTATATTATATTATATTATACAAGTTAGTCAATATAGACTAGTCCATACTAGTACATATATGCATCAAACACTATATAATAATAATACAATACAAGTTAATACTATACAATGTAACAAACATGCTCTTAAAGAAATCAGAAATTGCAATATCCAATTTGCAAGATTGCCAATGGAACAAGGATTACTTACCATATTTGTCCTGCTAACCAAGAATGGTAGTTATGGTGGATTTAATTTTGTGATTCCTGAGCTAATACCTACAGTTTTTGCCGTGCAGTAGTGTTTGATTATATTGTGGAATTTAAACAATAACTTTAGAGTTCCTTGCAAAATATGTTTGGAATTTAAACAATAACTCTAGAATTTATGGTAGCAAATATAAGCTTGGTTTGATTATACTGATGACAGTTTGGGTTGTCAACTAGGATCACATTGTTGATGCCTCCTTTGAATTTCTAGAGCTATGCCGCCCCTCCCCTCTTATGATTTACCTTAAACATGTCATAGGTTACGGTTAGAGATAGGCAAAAGGTAGGAACACTTGAATATAGACTCATCTAGATATTCATTGCATCCCTTAGTTGAACATCTAAGGTTATTACACTATAGGGAAGGAAAGATTAAGCAAGGGCCAAAATCCTCCATTAGGAAAATTTTCACACTGTCACGCCCCAACTTAAGATCGTGTGATCCGTCAGGGTCTATGTCCTGCCGTGAAGCCTACCACATACACTGACTAACAAACAATCGAAAGCATGTAAATAAAAACAACGATGCAGTTTTTATTTAATTGTTAAAGAAGGTTCACAATTTTAAAAAGAGTTGCAAAACATCAACTACAAAATAAAACAGCTCGAGTTTAAGTCGAATACATGTTTTCAACTAAACAACCACCAGTGTATGTAAAAATAATAATCCTAGACATCACGACTACAACTACTGGACGCTGCTACGAGATCTACGCCAGTGTCTGCCCTCCAGCTGCACCATGACTCCAAACCTCACCTCACTGGTCGAGCTCTGCAAAACAAGAGAAATAAACCGTGAGTCCACATGGGACTCAGTGAGCGATTCTTCCAAACCTCCACATAAATCCTCAATAATCACATATATATAATGTAAGAAAAATATAAAGTTAGGGATCTAATCTAGTCCTGATATGACAACCGACCCCAAGAGTCGTCCTGTATAGACCATATAGTCATATAACCAGCCATAACAACCCAACTAAGTAGAATAGCACCCGACCACTAAGGCCTGCTCATGAACTAATGGTTCAACTCTAATTAGCCTTACCACGCAATGACAGTAATGTTCTGGCCACACGGCCTATATAACACATGAGTAAATCAAAGCAAACACCGGGCCGTTGACTAGGATGGTCTGCTAGTCTCCGGACACCTACCGAGTTAGGGATAGCTAGTCTCATCCAACTGGGGTCTAACACCTAGCGGGTCTGCTGGTGCAATCTCAAGACCCAATTCACTGGTCGAGTCAAGCATTAGTGATTCCGACTATCCATGCTTCTCGACTGACCATCACAATCACATCACACAAGCAAAGTGTCCTAAAATTTCCTTATTAAAAATCCCGGGCATTAATCACCCGTGCTCAGCCCTTTTCTCCGGGCCTTACCATTCGCACACTATTGCTCATTGGTTGTTCCCTAGGTGTGAGACCTAGCTTATCTACATTCGAGTTTCTCTAAATAACAAGCACCCTAGAGTTTCTTAATAGTCCTCTAGCGTCGCATACCACATTTCAAGTGTGAACTACATGTCATAAGTGTAGAAATGTCTAAATATATACATGTCACAACCCATGAGTTATAAGGAAATTGACCTACATCTACTACCATGAATAATCACATAATTGCAACAATAAAATAATTAAATTATGCATTTAATCAATAAATTCCAGCAAGGTAACATTTAATCTATCATGGTAGTTTCAATACTAGCATTAATAATTTGATGAAGGAAATTATACAAATCATATACCATACATAATCTTAGCCATATATGCGCATTCAAGAGGATATTACAAGTAAATGAAACATTACCATGATTCACTAAGATCCTACCATGTATGCACCATCAATAACATTTCCTTATAATGCTCTAATCTCGATCCATCACTACCAAGTTTCATATATCATGCTAATAATTTACAACATAAAAGTATGACTTGGTACCCTACATGTAAGCATAAGACACATCAAAAGCTTTTCTCCCCCCTTAATGACCACTCAGCCGAGCCTATCCAAGGCTGATCATACTCAGCTGAGAGCAAGCAAAATAGGAGGATAATGTCACACCCCAACTCAGGGTCGTGTGACCGGCCAGGGTCTACATACTACCCTGAAGCCTACTACCTACACTGACCAATGAGAAACCAGAAACACATCAAATTAAAAGAAACCACAATGCAATTTTATTTAAAGTTTCAAAAGTTCACAATTTTTCTGAAAAGAGAAGAGTAACTAACATCATCACAAACAGAAACATCTCCAGTTCAAAGTTGAGTACAAGCTTAAAAGACAACAACTATCAGAGTAGGAAAATGAAAACATCTAGACCACTAGACTATGACTAAAGGATGCCGCTACGAGATTGACACCACCGCCTGCCCTCTAGCTGCACCATGACGTCAAGCCTCAACTCACTGATCATGCTCTACAAAACAAAAAGAAATAAACCATTAGTCCACTTGGGACTCAGTGAGCGGTTCTTTCGAACCTCCACATAAGCCCTTGTAAGCATAAATAAATATATATAAGGCAGCATAGTATAAAGTCAGGGAGGTAAGTTACTTTTGATATGACAATCGAACCTAGGGGTCGTCCTGTATAGACCATATATTAAAAACATAAACCCGTCATAACGGCCTAATTTAGCCACTTGGCATCCGACCCTTAGGGCCTACTCATGGTCTAGGAATTCCGGCCATAACCAGCCCTACCATACATGGTAATAATACGCTGGCCACTCGGGCCACACAGTACCAAGGTGAAATCAAGAAGTTCCCGGACCATCGACTAGGATGGTCTGCTAGTCTTCAAACACCGTCTGGGGTAGGGATAGCTAGTCCCACCCAATCGGGGTCTGACACCTAGCAGACCCACTAGTGATATCTCAAGACCCAATCACTGGCCGAGTCATGCATTCGTCATTCTGACTACTCAAGCATCTCGGTAGACCATCACAGTCACATCACACAAGCAAGTGTCTAGAGATTCCTTATATAAAATCCCAAGTGTCTACCCGTAATCGGCCCTTGATTCTGGGCCAGTATCATTCGTACCTTACTATACTCTAATTAAACCATGAGAAAACATTCTAACTCATCTACATTCGAGTTTCCATAATTAACACGCACTTTAAAGTTTTCCTACTATTTGTCTAGTGTCATTTGCTGCATTACACTAGCGTGGGCTTCCTGTCACAAGTGTAGAATGGCTATATATGGATGTGCCATAGCCCTCAGGTGAAAGGAAATTAACCTACCACTACTACCATAAATAAACATAAAAGTGCATCAAATAAGTAAGTAAATTATGCATTTAACAAAATTCCAGCAAGGTAACTTTAGAGTCATCATGGCAATGCTCTACTAGAAATAGCAATTAATAAGGAAAAATATTGAAAGCAATTACTTCTTCTTAATGTCGCTAAGTGTAGATGTACATATGCAATAGGGTGGTGTTTTCCTTAGTTGGTGTCTTTCCTATTTCTCCTCTCAATTCGACTTGACGATCGAGGTGACCCTCGCTTTCTAATGTTCAAATGTTTCTAAGTATGAAAACTAATCCTCTCTGATTACCTTTCCCCTACTTGGCTTAGCCGAACCTTGAGCAAGGCATGCCTTACTTGGCCGAGCCTACAAGGGTAGGAGAAGGTGATTGATCCTTGTTGTTTGATCACAACCTCTAGCAATTAACTTTATGAACTACCCTACATGAATTGTAGACCAATCCTCTCCCCCTCACTGTTTGGCCAGACCTTGATCAAGGCTTCCCTTGATCGGCCGAGCACTAAAAAATCCTAGGGAGAAAGAATCTCAAACAACTATGGCATCAATTGAATCGCGAATCATACAAATTTAAATCTACACGAACTATAGGGGGGTTTAGGCCAAGTGAGGTAATTGGGGAAAAAATCGGCATGGCCTTTCCTTTTTTCCCTCATCTAGCCTACCCCTAGATCTAAGAAAAACAACGTGGAAACATTCATCGCGCGATTACAACATGCAATAAAAACCATAATCATCGAGGAAACCTCGGATTCACAAGATCCGACAAGAGAAAACCCACGATTCACCATTCTAAGGGTCGGCCACATGCCTACCCATCTAACTAGGATCTACCACTCACCTTTGCTTGAGGAAGAAGAAGAATCGGATATTGGCGATCTCGAATCTTCCGGCGTCGACGCGATTTCCGGACCGACCAAGATCCCTCCTCCCTCTTTCTCCCCTCTCTCTTGCTCGGGCTTTGTGCGGCTCCTAGATGAGCCGCACGGCTCAATGATGAGGGATTTTATTCCCTCATCTAAAATGCCTTATTTTCCCCTTAAGACTTAACCTTGACTCGACTCTGTCCGAGTCTGACTTGGGTTTCGATCCTATTCGCAACACGAGTCGATCTTAACTCAATTAAAGCATCAATGCATAAAAGGAAAGGGTCATTTAACCAAATTTAAACTTCATACTACATTAGTCGAGTTATACCTTCTACTCGAGGCGATTCCGAGGCTCGACTCGACTAACCTCGGGTCCGACACACTGCACCAAAATAGATTTTTATATCAGGAAATTTTTGGGATCTTATAGATAAGGTATCGGCCATGATTGTGGAGAATCGAGTCGTCAATTGCGAGGAAAACTTAATCCGTGGGCTTCCGACCACTATAGGAAATTGGGGAAATTTTCGGCATGACCTTCCCCCTTTCTCCTTTATCTGGCCGGCCCTAAACATTGAAAAAAACGATGAGAAATTCATACGAACAGTAAATACATATCATCCTAACCAAATCTTGGAAGAACATCGGTAGATCGACAGAACCTCACGAGAAAATCGGAGGAAACCCCTAAAGCTTGTGTCGGCTACCCGCCTACCCTTTACAACAAGGATCGTTCCACTCACCTTGATCAAGGAAGAAGAAAGGACGAGCGATGGCGATCTCGATCTTTCCGACGATGACACGAATCCGGCGCCGACTCCAAGGCTTCCCCTCCTTCCTCTCTCTTCTCTCGGGCTACGTGTGGCTCCAAAGGTGAGCCGCACGGCTGGGGATGAGGGATTTTATTCCCTCATCTTCATTTGACCAATATGCCCCTCCTATTCACTTAGCCCCTACTCGACTCAATCCGAGTCCGATTTGAGCCCCGATTCAATGTGCACACACGATTTGAACTCGACTCTACTAAGACATCTAATGCTTAAGAAGGAAGGAACATTTAACCAATTAAATTTCATAAGCTGAATTATACCTTCTACTTGCGGTGATTCTGCGGCTTGATCCGACTAACTCCTGATCCGGTGCGCTGCACCTAAATAGATGTTTATATTAGGAAACCTCGGATCTTACAACCTTCCCCCCTTAAGGGAAATTCGTCCTCAGATTTTTATGTTTTATTGCTATGGCATGACGAAAGCCTATGAGTATAATGGTGTTGCTTATTTATGGTAGAGCGCGTGGATGTATTTAATTTAACTCTTGCTAGATATTTGTTTCCATCTACATGCTATTATAAATCGGAACATGGGCTGGTGAATGGCCTTGGAACAGGTGCATGCTTAATATGTGGATATCAAGGGCCCTAGTGGTCCTATGATGGTTATATATATAGGCATGAGGATTTTATTGTTATTTCCTTTTATCATTACTTAAAGTTATTGGATGAGTTATGCATGCCTGGATGTGTTTGTGGATGTGGACCGGGAAGCTCGTCAGCCACCACACTAACGATCAACCCGGGTGGCGTGAGTGGAAAGTACATTTAGATAGAGGTGATCAGTGCCCGACTCGTACGACCGACGGGTCCCTGGATATTGGACCGATGGGTCCCCATACCGGGAAGCTCATCAGCACCGCCACACTGACGACCGACTCGGGTGGCTTGCTTTGATGGTTGGACTTTTGCATTATGTTTATACTTTCATTGCACACTTGAATATACTCATTACGGTTATGATTGGATGGTTATACTTGATAATATTTACATCTCATATAAATGGTGATTATGTATATTTATTTCTACTCATGGTATATGCTTATCTGCAATCTATTACCTACTGGTTGTTGGATCATTAGATTTGGTTATGCCATTGCCACTAACTAAGTCCTAGTTGGACTTAACTTTTTTTATATGTTGTATTTTTTAGCACCAGGACATGATCAAATTGGTACTGGGATGCAATAGCGTAGCTATGACGTCAGGGGCAGCGGATCTCGTGACACGTCGTGGTCGTGGGGTGTTTGTCCTAGTTTGGAGTCCTTTTATGTTTTCTTGAGTCATGTTGGTTTGGGTTTTATTTTATTTCCGCACTTTGATATTGAGGATTAATATTTATGATCATTATTTTTGAAAAGGACTTGATTTTTATACTTTACTCTGTTCATGTTTACCGCATTTTATTGAGTCTCATGAACTGTCCAGGGTGTATTTCTTTTAGTTGTTGGTTGGGTTAGGCTTCGGGGTACATGTGGTACTCTGGCCGGTCATGCTCGGATTTTGGGGCGTGACAATTACAACACACCCGGTCTTATAAAACGCTTAGAAGACATTCGTAGTCCCCCTTGTTGCCTTCACGGGCATTGGGAATGCTCTCTCAGAGGGATAAAATGTTGTTAAGATCGGTCAACACCAAACCACTTAATGTTACATCCTCTTGGACCTAGGAGTAGGAATTAGGATCCTTCACCGGCGTCCCAATTTCTGATTTTACTATGGCACCTTTTCTCATCATCATAGATCCCTAAAAACCGAGTCGAGAGAAAGGCTAGACTTTCGAGACAAGAAAAGAAAAAGGCTTTATAGGCGGTATGATAAGCGAAGAACTTATTCTCATCAGACAGTCAACACTCTCGCCGAAGACAAATCTGGACCGTTCAAATAAAAGCTACGACTTCCTGGGGAATAGCGGAGAACATGTGAAACCCCCTTTTCCGCCATGATCACCTCTTCAGCCAAGGGAGTGAAAAGACAATTGAGAAGCACCACGAAGAGAGAGAAGATCCTACAGTAGAAAACTGCCATATGAGGCGCAAAAGCTGAAGAGGCATGAGAACAAACATGACAAAAATACACCGACTTGACTAACCTCAGGACAATATAGGAAAATGTTTTTAGCTTCCACAACTAGTCCCTTTAGTTCGGCCTCCGTGATCATCCACTCGCTCCAAGCTCCGACAACCACCTACTCGGCCTCTACCCCAAGATCGGCCTTTATAGCCTATTGCTCCAACACGATCCCCACGACTACTTCAAGCTCGGCCTCCTCGACCGTTTCCTCCAACTTGACCCCTGTAGTTATCTAACTCGACGTGGCTCCCCGATCACCTGTTCAACCTTCACAAACAAATACTTCAAAGCAGTATCTAGCTCGGCCCCTTGGCCATCCAACGCAACTCGATAGAATGTTCCGGAGAATTCCTCAAAAGACAAAGACCAAACTAAGAGCTCGGCACGCAGTCCTCCAGACTCCGAGTGTGTTTGGTTAGATGAAGTGAATTAATAAGGAATAGAAATAGACAAAGAATGGAATAAACAATGAATAATATTACGTTATTTGGTTGATATTGTAAATAGGCTAAGAATAAGATTGCTTTGTTTGATTAGGATAAGGAAAAGCTAGGAATAAAAAGTTAAATGACCTAAATATCCTTGATAATAAAACTGAATATATCTACTTTGTTTGCTTAACATAAGGAATAGACAATGAATTAAGAGGAAATGACTAAAATAACCTTCTAAAAATATTATAATTTATATTATAATTTATTCTAATTAATAACAACATAATAAAAATATGGATTAATATAAAATAATTTATTAATTTAGAATAATAAAAAACTATTGTTTATTTTATTTTCATTAAAAACAACTAAATATTCAAAAAAATAATTATTAAAATATTATTTAATAATAAAATAATAATTATCTATTTAAGATATACAATTATTAAAATTAATTTAATAATTTAATTTTTATATTCTTATTATGAATATTGAAGGACAATATAGGAAAATGATCAAAATGCCCCTCTAAAAATATAATGAATTATATTATAATTTATTTTAATTAATAACAATATAATAAAAATTTGGATTAGTGTAAAATAATTTATTAATTTAAAATAATAAAAACTATTATTTATTTTATTTTCATAAAAACTAAATCTTCAAAAAAATAATTATTAAAATAATATCTAAAAATAAAATAATAATAATTATCTATTTAACATATGTAATTATTAAAATTAATTTAACAAATTGCATCTCGTCAGTCACCTATGTGGTTCTCATCAATGGCACCCTTAGACCTCTTTACAAGTCGACTAGGAGCTCACTACTGGAATAACAAGCATCAGCAATAGCGTGCAACAGCCCGGCCCGTTGCAACGCAGCCGTGGCATAAAATCGTGTTGCTGATAACTTAGCAATGGATCAGCAACGGTCGGAGCAGCCGTTGCTAATAACATTATCAGCAACGGTTCTGCCATAGCTGCGGGATCGTTGTAGATATATACATTAGCAATGGCCCGGTTGTCGTGGCGAGACCGTTAGTGAAAGCCTGTTGCTAAGCCGTTGTTGTAGGTCATCAGCAACGGCTTTGAGGTTGCGGCCCAAAAAATACGATACACTTTCAGTAACGGCTTTCCCACAGACTGTCGTGGGAAAGCCGTTGCTGATTATGTTAACTTGTAAATGAAAAGTTTTAAAATTTCTAATTTCGATTAATACATTGATACATTTAACTTGATACATAATTCACACCCATCAATACATTAATACACCCATACATAACATACACATCACAGATACATCCAGATATACATCAAAATAATTATTCTTATGTTTATAATCATCCACAATCATATAAAATCTATTCAAATTCAAAACTATCATATCAATATCCAAACAAAACAAGTCAATCAAGTAGTATCCAAATAACTAAGTCAATATCGAAACAAAATAATAAACCTCACGACGACGGTGGAGGAAGGTCTGGATCATAATATGGTGGGGTTTGGAGTGCTTGGGTGTACACCAGCGTGGACTGGCTCGAGGATGATGGATCTGATGATGACGAAGGGATGCCTACTCCAATATGAGCTGAGATATTACGTAGCATAGCATGCATCTCTGACGCGTGACCGTCTCCTCCAGTGTCCTTATCCTGCTGCTCTGATCATAATTAGTCCTGGAGGTGGACGGTCGCTCACTAGCGACCGGAGGGGTCGGTGCCCCAAGTGGCCCGAGCACGGCTCGCGCATGACCACTATTTGCAAACCCATATACGCGGCTATGGTCTCAGCCACCTGCAGCCTCGACCCACGCTCATGCGTCAAAGTCGTTAGGGGTGCCTCCACGCTGCATCACCGTCTAAGTGTAGGTCTCCTTATCGAGTTTGATTTTTTGTTTCATATTTTTCCTAAAAATTAAATTATAAAGAAATAATGAATAATTTAAACAAATATACTTACCATAATGATTGCAGCGCGGGTGTCGATGTACTCCCCCGCCCCATGTCCTCGACGCTGAGTCTGCTCAAGCACCTCCATCAGGGAGGGTTGCTGGACAGTCCCGTCATCCATCACCGTCGTCTACATTTACAAAATAAATATATTATTTATTACACAGAGTAACAAATAAAATATATAATTGAATTTAAGGTATAATACTTACCATACGACGATCGTGCACTACAAATGATATTGAGCCACCAGTGTGATATGCGATTTCTAGCCGCAGTCCTAGAAACCTCCTGCCATCGATCCATCGACCATAATGCCACGAGCTGGTCCTATATATCCGGAGTAATCCAATCGGGATCGTATCCTCGAGTCTCCGCGATGTTTGTTGTCCTAACTCGGGCTATCGCTTGGGGCCGGGCCTTCCCCAGCTGGCCATTGTACCTCTGCTGGGAAATAGCCTCCCAAACAGTGTAAATGAATGACCTCTAGTCTCAGCCTATGTATAGCGAGCCTGCAAAACAATAATATCAGTACCAATATTAATCACGTGCCATAGCCTATGTATAGTGAGCCTGTATATATTTTTTAATATGTGCTTCAAAATCGTGCCATAGCATGTCGACGTGCTTACGAAGCACGTGAGACAACGTGGGCCATGCCCCATGCATGTATCATCAGATTGTAGAACATATGGTCCTCGGCACATCTTCCTGCTCGAATATGCACAACATAAATAAAGTTCAATATTATATTAAGATATAATGAGTTTATAATAATTCATGATACATTATCGCTCCCCAATCACACTAATGAGTCTACGTGACTCTGTGGCTGGCGGAGGTTGCCACCTGTTCGGCCCGCATGGCCACCTGCATCTCAATGAACTAGCCTCAGCGACATGAGGATCAACGGTAGGAGGATCAGCAGCAGGAGGAAGTGTTGGAGTCTAACCGATCAGAGACTCCGAAGGTCTCGTCCGACGATAACCACGACCCACCATATATGTCGAATAAGCATATAATTAGATTATATATATAGTAGAGATAGATTTAATAGAAGATATGTTTTACAATTATTCCTCATCATCTGAGTAATAGTCTTCGAATTCTTCTTCTTCTTCATCTTCTTCATCTTCTTCATCTCCAGCTTCCTCAACTTCATGATTATCATCATCAACATATTCAACTTCTAATTGAACTAACGTTGTGTCCACATCATCGAGTATTGGAATAATACGATCTATTGCAGGAGGATCCTCTTCTTGATAAAAATCATCTGTCACATCAGGTATCAACTCATTTTCTCCCGATATCGGATCAATTCTTCCTCCAGCTTTAGTCTTAGAGACAACACGCTAATTTGCTTTATCTTTATTTCTAGCCGGATACTTCGCGTAATATACTTGTTCGGCTTATGATGCTAATATAAAAGGCTCATTTGCTGCCAATTTCGATTTATAATTAATCTCAACAAGTTTGTATTTTGGATGAACTTTCATGCCCCTTTCTGTTATATCGAACCAATGACATCTAAATAGGATAACTGATTTCAAGCCGAAGTAGTGCAATTCTATTACTTCTTCCACCAGTCCATAAAAATCCATATCACATTCAACATATGTTGTCCCTTCCACGCAGACCCCGACATTCATCGTCTTCTTTGTAAATGCATATTCAACCGTGTGAAATTTATACTCATTAACAAAATATCTGTTATAACACGACACTAGTCGTGACGGTCCACTAACAAACTCAAATATTCTTTCATCTATTTCAGCTCTGTGATCTTTGCTGTAAGCCCGAATCCAAGTAGGAAAATCACGATTCCGTAATCTCTCCAATTCTTCATCGTTGTTAATAGAGTATTTTTGCACCATCTCAATGTCAAATATTTTAATGAATTATTTAATCTCTGGACAATTGAGTAATACGTACAATTGGCCAAATGATACTCTTCGTAGCTTATGTGTCGAGATGGACGAGAACCAAAAGCACAACTAGAGTGACAAAATATATTTAAACATCCATCTGAATGTCAAACTCCCCAATTGTCGTTATGTGGAAGATGATCAAATCTTTTCTGTACTGTCGATTCAAAGTAAAATGAGCAGAATGTTGAAATTTCTTGGATGATATACGATTCAGATATTGATCCTTCAATAGCTGCGGGGTTCTTTGCTTTTTTCTTCAGACGATTCATGAATCTTTCAAATAACTATATCCACCGGTATTGAACGGGGTCACCAACTCGTGCCTCGTATGCCAAGTGTATCAGTAGATGCTCCATCGAGTCAAAGAAGGCAGGAGGGAAAAATTGCTCCAACTTGCATATAATTTCAACAATATTACTTTCAAGTGCTAACATATCTTCGACTCGAAGGACATTTGCACAAATGTTTCTAAAAAGCATACTTAATTCAGTCAACGAACCCCGAATATTATTAGGTAGAAAATCTCGAAATGTGATTGAAAGCAATCTCTGCATGAATATATGACAATCGTGGCTCTTCATCCCTGATATTTTACAATCATCGATGTTCACATATCGAGATAAGTTTGAGGCATATCCATCGAGTAATTTGAGTTCTTTTATCCATTGACAAATATCTTTGATCTGTTGTTTATTTAACACATACGGGGCCTTCGATTTCAGATATCGTCCGTTGACCTCTTGTAACTCCAAATTCGGCTTCTTACAAAGTATTTTTATATCATGTCAGGCCTTGACATTATCTTTAGTTTTTCCGGAAACATCCATCAAAGTGTTGAAAATATTATCAAACACATTTTTTTCAATGTGCATGACATCCAAATTATGTCGAATCAGTAATGAACTCCAATACGACAATTCCCAAAAGATACTTTTTTTCACCCAGTTATGTGTTTGACCAAAGCCCGACACTCTTTCATTCCGACCAAATACTATCTCTGGAAGTGCTGAAACATGTGCTAACATTTGTTCACCAGACAACATCGATACTGGCTCATCTCTTTCGACTCTACCTTTAGTAAATTTATTACGTTTCCTTCGATACTGATGGTTAGCCGGTAGGAATCGACGATGATAATCAAAGAATGAGATTTTCCATCCGTTCTGAAGATTGAATGATTTAGAGTGTTCCATACAATACGGATAAGAGAGTCGGCTGTGAGTGCTCCAACCAGACAACATACCGTAGGTCGAGAAATCATTGATTGTCCACAAGACCACAGCCTTTAAATTGAAATTTTGCTTCTGGTGACAATCATAAGTGACAGCTCCCTCAATCCACAATGTTTTCAATTCATCTATCAAGTGTTTGAGAAACACGTCAATTTCTTTTCGTGGACCCTTAGGACCCAGAATAATCATCGAAAGATAAATAAATTCATCTTTCATATACATTGAGGTGGCAAATTATAAAATGTTAGCAACACTGGCCAAATTGAATAAGGAGTTGCAGAATGACCAAACGGATTAAAACCATCCGTGCATAATCTCAATCTGATATTTCTAGTATCCCTAGCAAATGAAGGATAACATCTATCTAAATGTTTCCATGCTTCATTGTCGGATGGATGAGTCATTACTGTATCGTCATCACTTCTTGCATGCCAATTCATGTAGGGGGTCGTCTTTTTCGACATGAATAATCTTTGAAGCCTCCGTGTCAGTGAAAAATACCGAAGCACCTTAAACGGGATATTTTTCTATTAGATCGGTTTCTTCTCCTTATAATGAGGATGTTCACATACAGTGCATTTATCCAACTGCACATTTTCTTTATAATATAAAATGCAGTTATTTTGGCACGTATGTTTTTTTTTCATACCCAAGCCCTAATTTTCTCATCAACTTTTTAGTCTTCTAAAAAGTTGGCTCAAACTTATTATCAATAGGCAGCATTCCATTAATCAATCCAGCAATCCGATCAAACGCAACCCCGCTGATATTACAATCGGCCTTGATGTTCAGGAGTTGCGTCATTGTCGAAAACCTAGTGTATTTAGGACAATTTTGATACAAAGGTTCATCGGCAGCTTTCAACATTTTGAAAAATTCTGCGACTTCTTTATTCGGCAATTCAATCTCTACCGCAGGTTGTACTTCTGATGTCAATTCTGTGACATCAACACCTGTAGTATCTGGTGGCATTGACGTATCAATAACTAGCTGATGGACATTATCATTCAGTTGGAATTGACCCCCAAGACTAAGTATCATAGTTATATACGGATTAGATGGACTGGATAAAGAAACACCAACAGAGGAAGATCCATCATGTGTCTGAATGACAGGATTGCTCGACGTCTCGACTTCACGTGACTCCCCGTGACAAGTCCATATAAAATATCTTGCTGCAAATCCTTTGCTATACAGATGCAGAGTGATAGTTTTCCGATCCAGAAATCGTGCATTCATGCAAATGCAGCACCGACATCGAATTTTATCACCGGCGCTAACGAATTTTAGATTCAAATAGGCAAAATTTAGGATGTAAGTTACGCCTAAGCGGAACTCATTCGTTAAAGCTCCACGATCAAAATGTCAGTAATCCAACTTCAATCGCTCGACATAATTCTATCAATCAATGATAATATCTTCAGTCCATGTCTTTATAGGTGAGAAGGTCTTATTCCATTCAGGATTCATGTTATTCATATTGCACTAAGTATTTTTTTTAACCGCTAACTTCATTCTAAATTTCGGCAGCATCTCCCAATAGTTCTACGAATACGCATATCATCTGGGCGCGTATCAGATAACAAGAGAGATACAATAGCCAAAATTTAAGAATGAGTTAATGGTTAAAAGAAAAAACTAAGTGCAATACAAATAACTATGTTCCCAAATTGTCCAATTAGGGACAATTCAAGGGTTGTATGTTGTATAAATGACCATCTACTTCTTTTACACGAAGATACAACCCCCGAGTGGATCTAAGATTTTGCTAAATCATATCCGACTTGTCGATGTGTATGTGAAACGTATCAACTCGATCGTCGGATGGATGATTATTTTCTAAAAAAATTTATGTCGGTTCGAGTCCACGGTAGACGATTCCGACACGAGTCCAAAGTGGACGATTCGAGCGCGAATCAAAAGCGGACGATTCTAATTAATCTAAATCTAAATATTAATATTAAAATTAATCTAAACTAAAATTAATTACCAAATATAATCTAAAACTAAATCTAAATCTAACTAATATTAAAATACATTAATCTAAACATGAAAATAAATCTAAACAATAAATATTAAACATTTAACCTAGATTAATCTAAACATGAAAAATTAACCTAAAACATGAAAAATTAATCTAAAATATGAAAAATATATCTAAACAGTAAACAATTAACATAGATTACTAAACCCTAATCAAAAGTTTATTAGGGTTTAATAAAACTCTAACCAATAGTGTTCTGGTGCCGTTGTCCAGTGTCCGACATTGGACATTGGACATTGGTTCAGCGTCCTGCGGTCGACGGCTGGCCGAAACCCTAATATTTAGGGTTTCGGCTGGCCCTAGTAAAGGATAAGAGAAGAGGGGATCTAATACTTAGAAATGGTTCGACGTCGAAGGGCGCGGCGTTGGCAGGCGGCGTCAGCGGATGAAGACGGCGGCAGGCATTGGTGACGTCGGCAGAGAAGGGAGAAGAAGCTGAGAAGAAAGGGGTCGAGCACGATCGCGAGTTAAATAAACTCATCAACAACGACTCATTGTGCCGTTGCTAATAAATAAAACACTTTACCAATGGCTCTCTAATCCGTTGCAAAGCCGTTGCTGATAAGTATTTCATTTTCGCGCCGCGAGTGCTCCATCGACTAAAAAGCAATGGATACAAAAACAATAAGTAAGTCATTGCTAATGTGATAATATCATTAGCAACGGCCAACGCGATTGTACGTAAGCCGTTGTTGATGAATTATTTCATTTGTGCACCACATTTGCGCCATCTACTTGTTGGCAACAGCCCGAGTGGTCGTACGTAGGTCGTTGCAGATGTGATATATCTGCAACGGTCGCAGCGGCCGTTGGTAAGCTGTTAGTGATTGCAACAGCTTGGGCGACCGTTGCTGATGGCCGTTGCTGAAAACCATTATTCTAGTAATGGCTTAGAGAGGGGGACCCTCTATCTTTGTATCTATTTGTCTTGTGTGCTAAAGTGCTATCGGGTATGTTGTTATGAGCTCAAAGTTAGCATCATATCTTTAGTCTGCAAGTTTGTCGGGCGGCCCCGGTGATAGCATTATTTTCACTAAAGCTAAGGTACATGAATGTTTGGCTATCATGAGTATGTTGGAAACTTATGGACATGCTTCAAGACAGAAGGTCAATTTTGACAAATCAGTCTTATACTTCAGCCCAAATGTGACTCATACCATTCGGTCGCAAATTATGGCTCAATGTACATTCATACATGGGTACATCAACATAGGTATCTGGATCTTCTAGTGATGGTGGGCAATTCTAGGAATCATTCCTTCTAGTATATTAAAACGCAAGTGTGGAAACGACTTCAAAGATGTAAAGGAAAATTGTTGTCCTATGGGGGCAAGAAAGTTCTCCTTAAGGCAGTGATTCAAGCGATCCCCACATACTCTATGAGTTGCTTTAAATTTTCAGTTACACTTTGTCGTGCTTTGGAACATTTGATGTCCCGATTTTGGTGGGGTGATCATGTAGAGGGGCAAAAAATTCATTGGATGGAATGGGAGAAAATGTGCCGGCCAAAAGGATGTGGTGGTTTGGGCTTTAAGGATTTACGGACCTTCAATCTTGCCTTGTTGGCGAAGCAAGGGTGGAGGTTGCTTCAGTCTCGCTCTTCACTTGTGGCAAAACTTCTCAAAGCGAAGTATTTTGCCAATGATTCTTTCTTCACTGCTAAGTTGGGTTGCTAACCTTCATACACTTGGTGAAGTATCTTGGAAAGAAGAAAGGTATTGGAACTTGGTGCTATTTGGGGAATTGGCCAGGGTCAGACTATCAAAATATGGGGAGATCCTTGGATACCATGTCAGCCATCCTTCTATGCTCCTCTATCATTGGTTGAGGGCATTACATGTCACTATGTTTGTGATCTTTGGAATCATGATCATCACACTTGGGATTCAGAACTGGTTATTCCTGGAGCAGATAACTTTCCATATATGTAATATTGAGCTTGGCCGATTGGATACTGATGACTCGATCTATTGGTTCTTCAATTAGCATGGTAGATTCTCCGTCAGAAATGCATACAACTTGGCTTGGAATAATATGATGGAATGCCAGAAATGAAAAGTCAGGGCAGGCTATGATAGATTTGATGAGATGCGGTCGTTTAATGCTCTTTGGAAAGCACTTTGGCAAGTGTGTCCAACCAAAAATGAAGGTGTTCTTATGGAGATTGTGTCGCAATATCCTACCTGTGAAAGATCGCTTGCAACATAAAGGTGTGTCTACCGATCATTAGTGTCTCTTATGTAATCTGGCTCCAGAAACCATCAAGCATGTTTTCAGCCAATGTGAATTTACTTTACACATGCTCCCCAATGACACCGGTGCAAGGTTGTGACATTGAATGAGACCAATTCGATTATGCAGATGGTGGATCTCCTTTGGAAGGACCTATCTCCTAACCAAATTAGTTGGATATGCAATTTGTGGTATTGTATTTGGTATGAATGAAATCAGCGCTGGCATGGTCGGGTGCCCTCTCAAGCAGTGACATTGGTGATAACCAAATTTAGTCCAAATTGTTGTTATGGCACGACATATGTCTACTTCTTATATGGCTGCAAGAAGCTCTGATGATAAAAGCTTGCAAGCTTATCCTCGGCTTAATCATTGGACTAAACCTAATGAGTTAATGTGAGTGTGGACACATCTGTTTCCCCCACTGACATTGGCAGTGACATTGGTCTGGTATTGCGGAACTCTGATGGGCATTTTGTTGAAGGAAAATGTATCCATAGGGCTGATTGTCCAGATATTGCAACACTAGAATTCATAGCAGCTAAGGACGACATTCAAATGATACTTTCTATAGGCTTCCAGAATGTTATACTTGAAGGGGATGCTTATGATGTGACTTTGTAATTGGGGGTGATCACCATTGTTATGGTTATAATGGCTACATTCTCAGTGATATCAAGCGGCTTACTCGTCTTTTTCGTACCTTTAAATGTGATTTTATTCCTCGGGTTTGTAATAATGTAGCTGATACTTTGGCTAGGTTTGCTAGGCTCAATGGTGGTGATATTTGGCTACACTATCCACCATATTTTGTTGTTGAATGTTTGAATTTGGACTTGATGAATGCATGATCTACAATTTGTTATATATAAAAAATTAATTTAACAATTAAATTTTTTATATTCTTATGTAATATTATAAATATTGAAGGATAATATAGTCACAAGGAATAGATAAAGAATAGTATTCCTCATTTATGGGGAATAGTATTCCTTATGGCCCACCTATTCCTTATCAATAAGTTGCAACCAAACAAGAGGATAAGCGAGGCATAAGGAATAGTATTTCATTTAACCAGATGCTATCTTAATTTTAATTTCCATGGCTACAACTAAAGAAGCTAAAGGAAGATGAAGAAGAATACTGGAAAAGGGCTATACTTCATTCATAGTTGATAATATATTTATACAATACATGAGATGGCTAGATGAATGACACATGGACGGATGATACACAAGAGGCAAGTAAACTGATACAGAAGCAGTCATGCATGAAACATGTACATTTAAGAAGGAAACCTTAAGAGTTTAAATAACGCAAATCAATAGCCTTTATACGCCCCCTCAAGATAGGTTGCAGGTTCACTGATACCTATCTGTTGTCGATGATCAAGAAATATACTTGACTAAACTGCCTTCATGAGAGAATCAGCAAGCTGCAAACCTGAAGAAATATTTTTGATGACAAGAGTTCTGTCACGCACCTCTTCCCGAACAAAATGATAATCGATGGACAGGTGCTTGATTCGACTATTAAAAGCAGGGATGTTTGAGAGAAAGGTTGCGCCCAAGTTGTCGCAGTGGATAATGGGAATGTAAACAAGGCGGAAGCATATCTCTTTGAGAAGATTTTGAATCCAGAGTACCTCAGCTGTTGCATTTGCAAGAGCTCGGTATTCTGGTTCGGTAGAAGACCGAGCAACTGTGCACTGTTTCTTTGATGACCAGCTAATTGGAGTAATTCCAAGGAATGCAATATAGCCACTGGTCGAACACCTATCATCCATATTCCCTCCCCGGTCGGAATCAGAGAAGAATTGAAGGGAGAGTTGTAGTGTTGGTTCGATGTGAAGACCATGAAATTGAGTAACCTTCAGATATCTCAGGACTCTCTTGCAAGCTTGCTAGTGAGATATCCTGGGACAATACATAAATTGTGAAAGTCGATTCACTGTAAAACATATATCAGGCCTCGTGAAGCTTAAATATTGCAGAGCTCCAATGTCACTTCGATATTGAAGAGGATATGTTGGAGGAGTTCCATCATCAAGCCGTAGAGTATTTTTGGATGCCAATGAGGTTTTAACGCCTTTAGCATCAGCCATCTGGAATTTCTATAACATATTAGAAATATACTTATGTTGAGAAAGTAGAAGACCAGTGGATGTTTTTTGAAACTCAATTCCCAGAAAATAAGCCAATGGCTGCATGTCTTTAAGTGAAAATTTTCTTGAGAGATCAACATATATCTCTTGAAGTTTTACTCGGAATTTCCTATTAAGTAGAGCCATAGGAGAAGCTTCCTTTTCAACAACATATATCTCTTTCTTTGAGCAAAATTCCCCAATTCACCAAAATCGATCGAATCGAAACCGATTTAACCGAACCGAATTAATTTCGGTTCAGTTTTCGGTTAAAGAAATTTTTTATTTCGATTTTCGGTTCTGTTCGGTAAATTAACCGACGGTTCGGTTAATTTATCGAATTAACCGAATATATATATATATATATATATATATATATATATATATATATATATATATATATATATGTATATATGTATATATGTATATATATATATATATATATATATATGTATATATGTATATATGTATATATGTATATATGTATATATGTATATATGTATATATATGTATATATATAATAACAATTATATTAGATGTTAGTATTTGCCATGTTGGTTAGGTGTAATGTTAAACTTCCCACCCACCCAGGTTTGAATTCTAGTGTTGTGTAATATTATTTATTTTACATTTGATTATATATATAATACGTGTTAGTTAAAAAAAAATGATAATAAAGTTTACTAAGATGGTTAGAGAGGTAGAAAATAAAGCTTGGTTTTCAAATGCTTGGGTTTGAGTCTTAACACATGTATGTTTTTTGAAAAAAAATTAGTTTTTCTTTATTTAATTTTTTCTGTTAACCGAACCAAATTAACCGAACCGAACCGAATTAAGATAAATGGTTAAAAAAATTTCTTTGGTTCAGTTCGATTAACCAAATTTTTTATTTGGTTTTTAATCGAACCGAACCGATGCTCACCCCTATAAAAGCTCAAGTGGTTTATTACTGCGTAAGGTAGAATCAAAGAAAGGAAGCTTTTGGCTCTTATTTCAAGAGCAAGCATTACATGGTTGTTGAAAAGGAAGTGAAACAGGAAGATTATTTGTAGAGACTATGAACTAGGTGTCCTCGAATTGGGATGACCAAGCCTGTGATGCCAATGACCTATGGAAGCTTTATCAGATGTAGAAGCAAAGTTTGCGAAGAAAGATGTATCACCAGTCCACTCATAGATGTTTGCCTTATTCTGGCCTCGAGCAAGAGTTTGCCCTGTGCGAAGATCCTTCACAATGAAGTAGGAAGGGAATTCAGTTGAAACATTATTAAGTGTACAAAATTGAGCTACAGATATTAAGTTGTTGTGTATACTTGGAGCACAAACAAAACAAACTTATTTCCTGAGTTTGAGATGATAGAGTTACCTGTATGAGTTATGGGTATCTTCTTACCATCTCCCAGAGTAATTCCATCATCACCCAAGTACTTTGAAGGCAGCTGAAGTGTTTGATTATCACTGGTAACGTGATGAGAAGCTTCGGAGTCCATCACCCAGTTGCTTGAGCTCGCTTGGCGATTGATGAAATAGGCTTGTGCCTTTTCATGATTGTGCGATTTGGACCTACAGTTTCGGGCAAATGTCCAAGGTTATCGCACAATTGACATTGCAGCTTTTCTCTATTGTTTTGAGTAGGTTAGGGAGGTCTCCAATTTGTGGACTGATTCTAGTTGCTCTGTCGAGAGTTGTTTGGTTGCTGACACTACTAGAAACTTCGTCTTCAGCAACGGCTATCAGCGACGGCCGCTCAAGCCGTTGCTATTTGCAACGGCATTCTTACGGCCGCTCGAGCCGTTGCAGAAAACTGTATCTGCAACGGCGTTCTAACGGAAAACCGAGCCGTTGCTGATTATTTTAATTATCAGCAACGGCTTTCGGACGGAAAGGCGAGCCGTTGCTGATATTTTAATTTTCAGCAACGGCTTTCTAACGGATAAGTGAGCCGTTGCGGATGATAACTTATCAGCAACGGCGTTCTAACGGGCGAGTGAGCCGTTGCTGATAAGTTTATATAGGGCACGCTCTCGCGCCCGACCCTTCTTCCTCCCGCTGCTGCCGCCGCTCCTGCCGACGCCACTCGCCGCCGCTGCCGACGCCGACGACGCCGACCGCTGCTTCCGACTTGTTTAGGTATGTCTCCTCCCTGCGGCCGTCTCTTCCCTGCGGCCGGCGGGAATCACCCGACCGAAACCCTATTTCTAGGGTTTCGGCCGGCGGCGGTCGGCCGATGGCCGCCGCCGGACCTTCTGCAGTGGCCGGACAGTGTGTCCGGCCACTGTACGCTGGCGCCGGAGGGTGGACTCCGGCGCCGGAATTTATAATTTATATATATAATTTATATTATTTTATAATTGTTAATTAATTATTTTATAATTGTTAATTAATTGTTTAGATTAATTATTTAATTTGTTAGATTAATTATTAGGGTTTAGATTAATTTCGGACGCGCGCCGGAATCGTCCACTTCGGACGCGCGCCGGAATCGTCCACTTCGGACGCGCGCCGGTATCGTCCAATTCGGACTCGCGCCGGAATCGTCCACTTCGGATGCGCGCCGGAATCTTCCAATTCGGACTCGCGCCGGAATCGTCCACTTCGGACTCGCGCCGGAATCGTCCACTTCGGACTCGCACCGGAATCGTCCACTTCGGACGCGCGCCGAAATCGTCCAATATGGACTCGAACTGTCTCGAAACATTTAGAAAATAATCATCCTCCGACGAGTTGATATGTTTCACGTACGCATCGACGATCGGATATGATTTAACAAAACCTTAGATCCGTTCGGGAATTGTATGTTCGTGTAAAAGAAGTAGATGATCTTTTATACGACGTACAATTCTTGAATTGTCCCTGATTGGACAATTTGGGAATATAGTTATTTGTACTGCACTTACGTTTTTATTTTAACTGTTAACTAATTATTCTAAATTTCGGCAACATCTCTCTTGTTCTCCGATACGCGCCCAGATGATATGCGTATTCGGAGAACTGTAGGGAGATGCTGTCGAAATTTAGAATAATTAGTTAACAGTTAAAATAAAAACGTAAGTGCAGTACGAATAACATAAATCCCGGATGGAATAGGACAATCTCACCTAAAGACATTAACCAAAGAAATTGTCATTGATTGACAGAATCATGTCGGCTGATCGAAGTTGGATATACCGACGTCTTGATCGTGGAGCTTTAACGAATGAGTTTCGATTAGGCGTAACGTACTTCCTAAATTTCGCCTATTCGAATCAGAATTTCGTTAGCATGGGTGATCAAATCCGATGTCCGTGCCGCATTTGTTCAAATGGACGATTTTTGGATCGGGAGACTGTCACTCTGCATCTATATACCAAAGGATTTGCACCGAGATATTTTCTATGGACTTGTCACGGGGAGTCACGCGAAGTCGGGACGTCGAGCAATCCTGTCGTTCAGACATATGGTGAATCTTCCTCTGCTGGTGCTTCTTCATCCGGTCAATGTAATCCCTATAGAACTATGATACTTGATAGTCTTGGGGGTCAATTCCGCCTGAATGATAATGTTGATCGGCCAGTTCTTCAGACATCAGTCCCACCAGATACTACAGCAGTTGATATCACAGAAGTAGGGGCTGCGGTAGAGATTGAATTACCGAATAAAGAAGCTGCAGAATTTTACGAGATGTTGAAAGCTGCCGATGAACCTTTGTATGAGAATTGTCCTAAATACACTAGGTTTTCAGCAATGACACAACTCTTAAGCATCAAGGCCGATTGTAATATCAGCGGAGTTGCGTATGATCGGATTGCTGGATTGATTAATGGAATGCTGCCTACTGATAACAAGTTTGAGCCTACTTTTTATAAGACTAAAAAGCTAATGAGAAAATTGGGGCTTGGGTACGAAAAAATACACGCGTGCCAAAATAACTGCATTTTATATTATAAAGAAAATGTGCAGTTGGATAAATGCCCTGTATGTCAACACCCTCGTTACAAGGAGAAGAAATCGGCCCGACAGAAAAATATGCCGTTTAAGGTGCTTCGGTATTTTCCACTAACACCGAGGCTTCAAAGGTTATTCATGTCGGAAAAGACAGCCCCCTACATGAGTTGGCATGCAAGAAGTCGTGATGATACAGTAATGACTCATCCATCTGACAGTGAAGCATGGAAACATTTGGATACATGTTATCCTTCATTTGCTAGGGATACTAGAAATATCATATTGGGATTGTGCACAGATGGTTTTAATCCGTTTGGACATTCTGCAACTCCTTATTCAGTTTGGCCAGTGCTGCTGACAGTTTATAATTTGCCACCGTCAATGTGCATGAAAGATGAATTTATTTATCTTTCGATAATTATTCCGGGTCCTAAGGGTCCGCGAAAAGAAATTGACATATTTCTCAGACCCTTGATAGATGAATTGAAAACATTGTGGACTGAGGGAGCTGTCACTTATGATTGTCATCGGAAGCAAAACTTCAATTTAAAGGCCGCGGTCTTGTGGACAATCAATGATTTCCCGGCGTACGGCATGTTGTCGGGTTGGAGCACTCACGGCCGACTCTCTTGTCCGTATTGTATGGAACACTCTAAATCAATCAGTCTTCAGAACAGACGAAAAATCTCATTCTTTGATTGTCACAACGTCAATTCAATTAGAAGTTGAATATGCTGATGATGACGATCATGAAATTGAGGAAGCTGGAGATGAAGAAGACGAAGAAGAGGAAGAAGAGGAAGAAGAAGAAGAATTCGAAGACTATTATTCAGATGACGAGGAATAATTGTAAAGTATATATTTTATTAAATATATCTCTACTATTTATACAATAATCTGATTATATGTATGTTCGACAGATATGTCTGGTCGTGGTTATCGACGCAGGAGAGCTTCGGAGTCTCCGATCGGTGAGACTCCAGCACTTACTCATGCTGCTGATCCTCCTGTTGCTGATCCTCATGAGGATGATACTGCTGAGGCTAGTACATCCAGACGCAGGCGGCCACGCGGGCCGAACAGGTGGCAGCCTCCACCAGCCACAGAGTCACGTAGATTGATTAGCGTGATTGGGGAGCGGTAATATATCATGAATTATGAATCATTACAAATTCATTATATCATAATATAATATTAAAATTTATTTTTGTTGTGCAGGTTCGAGCAAGAAGAAGTGCCGAGGAGCATTTCTTCTACTATTCGACGATACATGCACGGGGCATGGCCTACGTGGTCTCACGTGCCTAGCGAGCACGTCGACATGTTATGGCGCGAGTTTGAGGCACGTATTATTTTATTTTTTTACATGCATGATGATATATTAATATTGGTACTGATATTATTATTTTGCAGGCTCGCTATACATGGGCCGAGGACCAGAGGCCCTTCATTTACGCTGCCTGGGAGTCTATTTCCCGGGCAAGGTACAACGGGCAACTGGGGCAGGCTCGGTCCCAAGCGATGGCCCGAGCTGGGACCACTAACATCGCGGAGACTCGGGGATACGGCCCCGGTTGGATTACTCCGGATATATGGGACCAGCTTGTGGGGATATGGTCGACAGATCGATGGCAGGAGGTTTCTCGGAATGCGGCTAGAAATCGCATGTCGGGGGGAGCAGCGCGTCACACCGGCGGCTCTGTTGCATTTGCAGTGCACGCCAACCGTATGGTAAGTATATCGTTTAATTATATATTTTATTTGTTATTATGTGTACTAATTAATGTATTTGTTTTGTTAATGTAGACGACGGTGTCGGATGACGGGAGTGTCCAGCGACCCTCCCCGATGGCGGTGTTTGAGCGGACTCACCGTCGAGCACATGGGACGAGGGAGTACATCCACAACCGCGCTGCATACATTATGGTAATTAATATTTGTTTAAGTTATTCATTATATATTTATAATTTAAGTTTTATGATAAATATTAAACAAAAAATCAAACTCGAGTAGGAGACGTACAGCCAGACGGTGGTGCAGCGCGGGGGTACCCCCGAGGACTTTGACGCAGCATCGTGGGTCGAGGCCGCAGGTGGCTGGGACCATGGCCGCGTATATCGCTTCGCAGATAGTGGTCATGCGCGAGCCGTGCTAGGGCCACTTGGGGCACCGACCCCTCCGGTCGCTGGTGAGCGGCCGTCCACCTCTAGATCCAGTTATGATCATAGTAGCAGAATAAGGACTCTAGAGGAGACGGTCGCGCGTCAGAGTCAGATGATTGAGGAGATGCATGCTATGCTACGCAACATGTCAGGTCATCCCGCAGCAGGCATCTCTTCGGCATCATCTAATCCATCGTCCTCGAGTCAGTCCACGCCGGTGTACACTCAAGCACTCCAGACCCCGCCATATGATCCAGACCATCCTCCATCGTCATCGTGAGATTTTTTGTTTGGATATTGAACTTGTTACTGAGATATTGAATTTGTTTAACTTATTTTGTTTGGATATTGATACTTCAATTTTGCATTTGAATTGTTTTTATACTATCGTGGATAATTATCAATATAAATATAATTCTTTTGATGTATATCTTGGTGTGTTTGTGATGTGAATGAATGTGTGTATGAGAGTATGGGTGTGTGAGTTATGTATCAGATAATGTATCAATGTATCAATGAAAATTAGAAATTTTAAATGTTTCTGTCCCCAGGTTCACATCATCAGCAACGGCTTTCCCACGGCCATCCGTGGGAAAGCCGTTGCTAAAAGTGTATCGAAAGTCGTTGCTGATGACCTACAGCAACGGCTTAGCGACGGGGTTTTGCTATCGGCCTTGCTACGGACTCGTGGCCGTTGCTATTAATGTTATCAGCAACGGCTCCGAGTCTGTGGCAAAACCGTCGCTGATAATATTTTTAGCGACGACCCGAGCGGCCGTTGCTGATAATGTTTTGAGCGACGGCCCGAGCGGCCGTTGCTGATCCGTTGCTAAGTCATCAGCAACGCGACTTTCTGTCACGGCTCTGTTGCAACGGCTCGGCCGTTGCTGATTCTCTTCAGCAACGGTTCAGCAACGGCATCAGCCGTTGCTGATGCCCATTTTTCTAGTAGTGTGAGGTGGTCTTCGCTATTTTGGAGCTTGACTCCAGTTTGAACGTTGATTTGAGAAGCGACGATTCAGATTTGAATCATGCTTCTGAGTAAACTGAGCAGTAATTACAGGTTTCTTAGATCTGTACTAAAGAAAGGCCTCATGTCCACATAGCTTGTCGAACAACTCCTCTGTGGTAGTTGGGTTGTCTCGCGATTTGATCGCAGCGCTAACATCATTATATTCGGAGCCTAAACCTCCAAGAAACTTGGTGACAAGTGCTTATTCATTCACTAGTGAATTAGCTGTAGCTAGTTCATTGGCAATGAATCTGATTTCGTTGAAATATTCAGTGATGGATTTGCTTCCTTTGTTAATTTTTGAAAGGGTATCTTGTAGTGCATAGATCTTGGACTGGGATTTGTTGGCATACTGATAGGCCAACTTGATCCAGGCAGCGTGAGCAATGGTAGATGCAGCTTCCATAGATGCGATCGTTAGATCAACCGATGCCATGATCGCATGCCTGATTAACCCATCTCGTCTCATCCAATTTCGTCGCTCGGGACTATCGATTGAAGGACAAGGGAATGAACCATCCATATAGGAAGTGAGTTCATACCCGAGTAGCAGCAATTCATGTTGAGTCTTCCATGTAAAGTAGTTATTTGCTTCGGTTAACTTGATCGGCAGCTGCGCCGATGGATTGATAGTGATCACCTGGCTGCTCTGAGTGATCGGGTTCACCACACCATGACTCGACGTGGCTTCATTGGTCTCCATGGTGAGACGGCGATGAAAAAAAAATGATGAACATGATCGACTCGGTGGAGCAGGTTACTGCTCCGATACCATAAAGAAGCTAAAGGAAGATGAAGAAGAATATTGGAAAAGGGCGATACTTCATTCACAACTGATAGTATATTTATACAATACATGAGATGGCTAGATGAATGACACATGGACGAATGATACACAAGAGGCAAGTAAACTGATACAGACGCAGTCATGCATGAAACATATACATTTAAGAAGGAAACCTTAAGAGTTTAAAAAACACAAATCATTAGCCTTTATAACAATGCGGATTTGATGGAGTGTTAATTTTTATCTTTTTGTGGATATTTTTGTTATTTTTTTAATAAAGATATAAAGTCACAATAAGTGATCATATTAGGATTTGTACTCTAGACTTCTGGACAACATATAAGATGTTGCCATCAACTATGCTACTCACAGTTGGCTCTTTGTGTGAAATTTTTATAGCTGACTATTGTCTTTCCACATATAGCATTAATTGTTACCCCTCTGATTTTAATCTTTTAGTTGCTTCTCATTGATCAAATTAGTTTTCTAAACTAGTCAAGTAACTTAGAAACTACTGCATATTGAATTATGTAGACTTTCGGGTTCTGCTTCTAGCTTTATAAATATTTCCTCGTTTGATTAAATCTTTGGTTTAAAATCAAATCTTTCTTATACCGAACAAAATGGTTCTGGGATTGATTGTTTTGAGTGTTTGTTGATCTTTAGAATGAACTCATGTTATAATCAGAAAGCTTAAAAGAGTTTTGCAGTAGAAACTTAATTGTTTATTGTTGTACGTTATTTATCATGGTACATTACAGGGTTGTAATTTGTAGATGAGTACACCCGACTGTCCGTGAACAGCACTAACTTCTTGGTTCAGCTTTTTGTCAAAAGAAAACACTGTTCCTACTTGATGTACCTGGAACAACAAGTTCAGTTCTGTTCATTTGTTGAACAAAATCTACGAAATTTGCTGCAATCGTCAACGTTTCTGGTGCTGGCACACACACTCTGCTACAGCTTTATCACTCGTTCCTCTTCCATATCTCCACAAGTAGTCCAAGCCAACAAGCAAGTCAGTAATGGCGCCCTCTGTCTTCTCCCGGTTCGCAAAATGAAGCGTTTGCAGCAGCAGAACACTCGAGCTCGGAGACAATCTCCGCTGCTCGAAGCTTCTCTCCACCTGCCACTTGATCATGTTGTGAGCCAGCGGCGCCAGCCACTCCAACGTCCTCGCGATTTCCGTACTCCACTGTGCCGCAAGAGCAGGGTCACAAAATGACGACGGGTCCGAATCTTTTGCCTTGTGTCTTAGCCGATCTCTGAGAGCTGCTCTTATGCTCGTGGTTAGGATGCTGTACAGGCCGCTCCTCTCGTCGGCGTCGATCAAACGGGGAGACACCGCAAGCTTCTCGATCGTCATTACCACGTTTGCGTAGTGCAGAGCAAGAGCTGCGGCGCCGAGGGTCGCCGCTGGGGCGTGTGTTTGCAGAAATCTGGGCTCGATCATCGACAAAGAGAAGTTCCTGCACACCATGTCGTCTTCTGAGTTTGATGGATGAGCTCTGTGGACGAGCAGTGGTTTCGTGTGCAATCTCTGGAAGCTGATCTTGAAGGAGATGCAGCTCTGCTGGAGTTCGGGCAGCTCGTCCGCGCCGGCCGCGCACTCGCCGAAAACTCCGCCTCTTGTCGGCCATTTCTTTCTAACGGGCAAGCACTGTCCGGCAAATGCTCTGCTGTTGACAGCCAGTGGCACAGAGTCGAACACGTGAGCTGCGTAGCCATCAGGCGAATAGGGAGAGCGAAAGATCGGGGGGTGGCAGAGGATGAGGCCAGCGGTTGACCTCCGGTAATGGTCGGTGGACCTCACGGTGGCTTCTTTTTCCTTTGGTTGGAATCCGAACACTTGATGGATCCTCTTGACGATGGAGAAAAGGGACCGGCCCAGCAGCCGGACTACGTAATCGAAGGTGCGAACCCACAGCGAGGCTTCGCGCAGGCACTTCACCAGCTGCTTCTGCCACACGATCTTCTCCTTGACGCCGGCAACGCCACCATGGCAGCGGTAGGCGTCGGGGTTAGCCAGAATACGTCGTAGATTCTGCTGGCGCTCATCCAGCAGCTCGAGCTCCCGGTACAATTTCGCGCTCACTGCGACGAATCGCTCCATTTTCTTCACTTTGAACTCCATCTTCCTGCCGGCGTACTCGAAGCCGAAGGGGTCGGCACCGTTCTTGACGAGGTCAGCGAAGGCGGCGTCGAACCGCTGCAGGAGCGGGTCGGAGCAGCGCCGGGAGAGGCGGATAACGGAGCGAGCCAGGACCGAGAGAAGGTCCGTCATCTCGGCGAGGGCAAGCGCGAGGAGATAATCATTGTCGTCGGAGACGAGCCGGCGGACGCCCTCGAGGCGGAAGGCCTCGTCGCGGAGCCAGTTGAGGCGGACGCCCTCAAGGGCGTGCCAGTGATGAACAGCCTTGGACATGAGTGCCGCCACCTCGAAGGCGAGCACGCCGACGGAGGCCCCCTTCTCCTTGACCTTCCTCATACGCGAAGGTAGGCCAAAAGCATGAAACGGAGAAGCGGACACACTGTTTCTTTAACTTTCTTGTTCGTCTTTATTCCCATTCATGTTTGCTGCTTGGATGAGCGAGGAGACGCCTCGAGGAGGAGAAGAGGGCAAAAATATTTGAAGTCCGCGACGAGGACAAAGAGGAGATTATACGGGGAATTATTCGTGAGGGCGGGCATGAGAAACATCGTCATTGTCGCCTATCTCTCGACTCTCGAGGTGATCAAGCTGCTGCGGATCTTCGCGTGTATGCGATGCGTGCGTTGGCGAGTTGGGAGTTAAGAAATGGAACCAGATCTTGTCCTGTAGCGTGAATTGGGGAAGAGAAGGTTCGCATATTTCAATCTTCCTCGCCTCGCTCAAATCGCTGTGGAGTAAGAAGGAAGATGCGATATCTTGATAGAACGGTTGGCTCAGCGTAGAATACTAATAAATTAGCACATATATTAATAAACAAAATGAAAATGAAAGAGAACAAGTACGTTAATGCACGTTGTTTCTGAAATTTTGTCCGCTTCCTAGCAGCAACCCAAATACATCAATCAAAATATTAACATTTCTATTTTACCGCTAATATTTTAAAATTTTAAAATTTTGGTTCATATAAAAAATTAT
Source organism: Canna indica (assembly GCA_034359265.1). Classification (NCBI taxonomy): domain Eukaryota; kingdom Viridiplantae; phylum Streptophyta; class Magnoliopsida; order Zingiberales; family Cannaceae; genus Canna; species Canna indica. Next base: position 25,024,762 of record CP136892.1, read on the forward strand.
AACTGAAGTGTACAAAATTTCGAGAAAATAAAATTCGAGTTCTATATAAAAGTGATTGAATTTGATTATTATTTTTTAATATGCAAAGTAAAAGAAACCTAAATATTTTTAATAAAAATATTTTTTTAATAATAGATATCTCGTTATTACTATTATAAATTTATCATTAAGATTAATTTGAGTTAATTCATTGAAATTGAAATCTCCAAAAAAGAATTACAACTCATCTGGAATAAGCTCCCGTGAGCGAAGTAGAAAAAGGCGGAAAAAAATATCGGGGAAAAAAAGATCCCTAAACCAGTTCAACTTGGAGCATAACTTCTGATGTTGTAGGGATGATAGAGCCTTAGTAAGAATGTTAGTTGTTCCTCACTTGGAATGTATTTGGGCTCTACTACTTTTGCATGATACTTTTCTCGAACATAATAACAATCTATCTCGAGATGTTTGGTCTACTCATGAAAGACATGATTATGTGTGATGTGCAGTGCACTCTGTGAATCGCAGAACAATGGTATAGCTTCTCTTTGATGAACCCTGACCTCAGCCATTAGGTTTGTTACCCATACCAATTTTGCAATGGTGCTTGACAAGGCCCTCAGCTCGCTTTCTGCACTTGAGCAGTTGACGGTGACTTGCTTTTTGAACTTCCAGTTTACCACTGAAGTGCCCAATTTGATTATATAACATGTTACTAACTTTCTACTCTGAATGCAGCTTCCCCAATCTGCATCAGAGAAACCAGTTAATGATATTTCAGTATCTGAAGAGTAAAACAACCCCAAACCAATCGTTCCTTTCAAGTACTTCAAAATTCTTAAAGCTGCTTGGCAATGTACTGTCATAGGATCTTGCACATGTTGACTCATCTTGTGAACACTATAAATTATGTCGAACTTGGTGACAGTGATGTATATCAATTTTCTAATGAGGGTTCTGTAAGCTGAATTGTCCTTAAAGGGCTCTTCAGTCTCAACCATCCCCTTACTATGCTTCCTATTCAAAGCCATTGGAGTAGACTTTTGCAATCCATTAGTTTTATATTTGATAGCAAGTCTATGATGTACTTGCGTTGGCAAACTTGCACTCCTCTATTGTTTCTCTGCACCTCGAGGCCAAGGAAGTAGTTTAACGATCCTAAGTCCTTTATTTTGAACTTCTCATTTAGATATGTCTTCAATTATTTTATGCCCTCACTATCTGATCATGTAAGTATGATATTTTCAATATAGATAAGAGCTAAAATCACCTTATCTTTTTCTCTTCTTATAAAAACATGGATAACCATTGCTTGGGAAGTAACCTTTTTCTTTGATGCTGGTTGATAGCTTTGAGAACCACTACCTCCCAACCTTCTTCAACCCATATCTGGATTTATTCAACTTGCAAACTCTTTTGGCACAAGTTTCTCCATAACCTGGTGGCAATCTCATATACACTTCTTCCAATTCACTATGCAAGTATGCATTGTTCACATCAAGTTGGTGAAGAAGCCATTTAGAAGCTGATGCAATGGCTAATGTTATCCTCACAGTAGCCATCTTTGACATAGGAGCAAATGTGTTAGAGTAGTCAACCCCTTCAATATGCGTATACCCTTTGGCAACTAATTTAGACTTGTATCTGTCCACAGTGCCATCTAGAGGTGGCAACGGGCTGTGCCCGGGCAGGCCCGGCCACATTTCGGGTCGTGCCTGGCACGACCCGAACAATTGGCAGCCAAGCCCAACTCGAGCCCGAGCCCGCCCAGCTAGGCTTGGGCCGGCCCGAAAATTAATTATTTAATTTAAATTTTTAATTTAAATTTTTTTAAGGTTTCAAATTTAATTTTAAAAATTAATGATTACGGGTTAATTTTGAACTTGGACCTCTAATTTTATTAATCATTGTACTGAATTTTATTATATATTTTTAACATATTTTTTATATGTAACGCAGTACAAATTAATAAAAATATTTTTTAAAAAATCAAATTATAATTAAATTTTTATTTATCTTTAATACAAAAGTATTCATCTAATGATAAAATAATTTATTTTAATATTTTTATAGACCGCACCTTAAAAGGTTGCCTACGTACATTCTATAGCTAAACTTGTACTTCCCAATGATTAACTATAGAAGGATCAGGTCTACGGAGTTCTTTTTACATTCTTAATCACTCGTAGTCCCGGTGATTTAACTTGTACTTGGACCAGCAGCACCAGCTTCGCTTGTGTGAGCTTCCCCTCTCCCGATGATGAAGTGTCGTGTCATCCCTTATCTTGTAATCTATCTTCAGCATCCAACCAGTCTTTTAAGCAAATGCACATTTCAACCATTTCTTCACTCATTCGGCTCCTTTTTTCGTCGAGAATTTTATTTCCTGCACTAAAATAAGACTCGGAAGCTATTGTAGACACAAGAACAATTAGTATATCACGTGCCATGATGGAAATAATAAGATACATATTTTCTTATTTTTTCCACCATGCTAAAATTTCATTATCATCTATTTCTTCAGAATGATTATGATCTAGAAAAAAAAGTAATTCATTAAAATTAGTAGATTTAGTTTTTTTTATTCTACGACCAAGTTGAGAATTAATATTATTTCCACTATCTTCTCTTAAACTAGAAGAAGATGTTGTCTTATTTGTAATTGTATCACCAAATTTTGAAGCGTAAAATACAAACATTGAATTCAATAAATTTGAAATTTTAATTTTTTTTCTTCAACATTATCTAATTTCATATTGTTATAATAATCATCTAACAACATATTTAAACCATCAATTTTCATTCTAGGATCTAAACATATTGCTAAATAAAATAAAGTAGGTATATCTGACCAATACTTTTTAAATTTAGATTTCATTAAAGAAATAATTTGTGCAAATAAAGGATGATGTCTATATGAAGAAAATACTTCACTAATACGAACTATATGTGAAAGAGTTAAATTACATATAGGATAATAAACACCGAAAAGTTGTTCGGTAACTTTATTAAAATGTTCTAAAATTTGAGTAATATGCCCAGCAACTAACCAATCATTATTATTAATTGGATCACCAGACATATTTTGATTGTAAAATATTGTAAGGATATCTTGATATCTTATAGTAGACATAAGCATATGATGTGTTGAATTCTATCTAGTAATAACATCACCATTAAATTTTTTAAATGGTTTATTAAAAGATTGACATAATTTTTTAAATTCTTGTGTTCTTGCTTTTGAAGAACGCATACATCTAATAACATCTCTTATTTTTTCTACATGTATATTTACTTGTTTTAAACCATCTTGTACACATAAATTAAGAACATGACAAACACAACGAACATGAAATAATTTACCATCTAATACTGATTTAAATAACTGTATAAGGGGAGGAATAGCAGCATCATTATTACTAGCATTATCAAAACTAGACAAATTTTTTTTTATCATTTATATTATAGAAATATGTTACAAATCTAATAGCAGAAAATATGACAACATAAGTGTGTGGATATTCAAAAACTTTAAAATTAATTATTCTTTTTTGCAAAATAAAATTTTCATCAATCCAATGCGCTGTAACACAAATGTAAGAATTAGTAGTACGTTGACTAGACCAAACATCATATGTTAAAGAAATTTTTAATTTATTATTTTGAAAACTAGTCATTATATTTTCTCTATATATAAAAAATAATTTTAAAGCATCAATTTTCATTGTATTTTGAGTAATTTTTTTATATTTTGGTTGTAAAGTATTTTGAATCCAACTAGAAAATCTTGATTGGTCAACAAAACTAAAAGGAGATTCACTTTGAACAATTAATTTTGCAAGTTCTCGACGTTGAAAATCGTGATCATACAAAAAAGTTGTTAAACCAGAAGAAGATAAATTAAGAATTTGTTGAGCTTGTGCAACCTTAGTCTCATGACCCTTTGCATGACATAATAAATGACTAGTTCCTTCGGTTGTTGAAGCCGAAAGATTTTTTTTGACATTTTTTCCACCGGGCTATTGTTATGGTGCCATCAGGTTCAATAGTTTTCTCAAAATATTCTCAAACCATACTTTTTTTTATACCTGATGGACATAAATTAATAGATGAACTTATCTCTATGTTTTGATTTTGTTGAGTGATAGGAGTGGTAGGAGTGGTAGGAGACATTTCTTCTAACATATTTGATCCAGTTTGTGGAGTATAACCTAAAAAATCTCCATCCGCCATTAGTAAAAATTAAAAATATAAAAATATAAATATTATACTAATCAATGAAATAAATTGAAGAGATTAAAAAAATTTAACAACAATCTTGAATCCTTGTCTTCTCGATGAGCTTAAAATATTATTGAGAATGATTGTAAATGAACTTAGATTGTTGAGAGTAAGAGTGTAAGAGAGTTGAGAGTTAAGGATTGAGAGAAAGAGAGTTAAGGATTGAGAGAAAGAGTTGAAGATGAAGATAGAAGAAATGAAGAAGGAGAGGGGGTATTTATAGGATTTATATATATATATATATATAATAAAGGATTTGTCGGCCCGAGCCAGACCTGGCTCCGGCCGACCTACGTCTGGCGCGCGCCAGGCTTGGTCTAGCGCTGCCAGACCTAGGCTTGGCGCATGCCAAGCCTCCCATGCTCGCCCAGAGCACGGGCATGCAGGCCGTGGTCGGCCCGTGTCCCGTGTTCGGGCCAGCACGGTGCGTAGGTCGTGCCGAGCATGGCCCGCGTACCCAGAAGGCGAGCCCGACCCCTCTTTTGGGTACAGCCATGCCAGGCCAGGCCTGGCCCATCTTCTTACCCATCCTCTTTTGGGTACAGCCATGCCCAAAACCGGGCTGGGCTCGTGCCGCCCATGGGCTGCCCCAGCCCGTTGCCACCTCTAGTGCCATCCTGGTTGTATTTAATTTTGTAAACTCATTTGCATCCCATAGGGTTCTTACCTTTTGCAAGCTTGCACAAACTCCAAGTGTTGTTCAGCTCAAGTGCATTCAGTTCTTCCCTCATTAAATTCCTCCATATTGGGTATGTCATGGCTTCCTATATGAAGTAGGTTCATGCTGTACATCTATGTTGGCTATAAACCTTTTGTGAGTTTCTGGAATGCTTGTAAATTCCATGTAACTTCTCAAGGGATTGTTGGCCTAAGGTTTTATACTTTGGTCTTAATCTCGGTTTGATGATAACAAACATGGAACTAATATTTCATTGAGAAATATTTCAGGTTTCAAGTCGGTTAGCGCACGACGTACCCCGATAGAAAAAATCAGAGAAATCAAAGAAATCGGCAAGGATGCTCGTCGACGCTCGGGATTCTTCGGGAAGTTAGAGTTTAGGTTTAGGGTGTCTAGAATGTAATGTAATCATCTTTATGATGCAAAGAACTCAAAAACCAAACCCGAATGCAAAAACATGAAAACCTGGAAACCGCCCTGAGATTCACTAAGTCTAGGGAGCTCCTTGGAGGGCTATATGACCTAGACACTTTCTTGACATAAAAAATGGCAGTAATTGTTCCTTGGGTAGAAACTAGATAACGAGGTATTTTTAAGGATTTTTTCGAAGCCTTTAGCCTACCCATATTTGAACCAAGAGATTAGGAAGTTTCCGTTTTCCAGAAATTTGTACTAGACCCCAAAAACTAGATTTTGATTCTTAAGGATTTTAATTTTTTAGATATTTTTATTAAATCCAAATGGGGATAATCCTTTTATAACATTTATATTTTAAAGTTATTGACTTAGTTAATAAATATTATATAAGTAGACTTAGCAAAGACAGAACCAGAAATAAGCAAACTAGTAGAAAAATCAACAAACTGGGCTGATTTTTCCAGTTTTGGTCGATCGATCGATTGACCGAATGGTTTAGAAAATTGACAGTAGCCAATTCGATCGATCGGTCGGCTGATCGAAGTGTGCCAAAAAGCGGCAGTTTGCTTTCGGTCGATCGACCGGTTGATTGACGATCAATCGGTCATCGACCGACCATCGATCGGACGGCGGAAATAGCTAGTTTTTCGCCGTTTGAGCCGATTGTTTCATGCCATCACCTCAAGGCTTATAAATAGAAGCCTTAGCAAGCCTTCCACCCCTAATCCAACATACATTGAGCCATATTTTGATGATTCTTGAGCTTGATTGAGCCACCATTCTTGAAATCCCTAGCTTTGATCTTTCAACTCCTTGAGTAAGCCTTGACTTCATTGATTCACCATCAAAGGCATCAAGAGGAAGCTAGGAAACTTTGTTTGGAGCTAAGTATTTTATTGGTTGATTTATTGCTCCATTTGGTGTTATTTTTTCTTGTTTATTTCTTTGTATTTGAGCTTGTAAGAAGACCTAGTGTTAGATCTTGTGATTGAGTCGTATACTTGGTGTAGAAGGTGTAAAGCCACTTGTGAAAACTTAGTTTACTAGGATTAGTTGAGTTGTCCCTTAGGTTGAGGTGGGAGAGTGCTCTCGGTAGGAAGGCGGGATACTTCTAGGTGTGGAAGTGCCTTCGGTTTGAGAGTGGAGACTTTCCAGTGTAAAGTCCTCGTTGTAAGGGAAACGAGATTAATCTAGTAAAACTTAGTTTGGAAATCATAAGCGGGGTGCTTAGGTAGTGGAGTAGGCATTTGGGCCGAACCACTATAAACAATTGTGTTAGCATTGTTCTCTTTGTATATTCATTGTTTATCTTCATTACTCGCTTTCGTATTTAGTCGTTGAATTATAAATTGCCCAAGTAGCTTAAGAAAATGATTAAAATTGGAATTAGGTAAATATATTTAGTTAACACACTATTCACCCCCCCTCTAGTGTGGCCATTTCACCAACAGGGATATGATGTACTGATATTGTCTTTGACACTTCTCTGAATTGGCATGCCTTCAAGCTGATTACAAACATAATCTTGCAATCTCACTGGCTTTTTAATTTCCCTTATGTTTCTCTGAAGTAATGGTTGATCTACATTCTCCCTCAGGTCTTTACTGATATCAGGCATGCTTACTTCTGTTATATCATGTGCATTCTCTTATGGGGTTCTCACATCTTCTTCTTCATTCTGAATAGATGTTTCCCATGAAGACCTATGATCTTCTGTTATATCATGTCCATTCTCTTATGGCGCTTGCTTTCAGGACTATGATCTTCTGTGTTGTCTCTTTGATTTCTGATACAAGGTTCATCTTCTTCTCCATTGTAGCTGAGTGGCAATGGGTATACAGTTCTCTGTATGCATTGTTTGTTGAATGGAAAGATGTGTTCAGTAAACACCGCATTTGTAGATACTGTAATGACTTGGGTCTTTAAGTTATACACTTTATACCCCTTCTTGCCTTGGGGACACCCAATGAACACAGATTCATTGCTCCTAGCATCGAATTTTGATCTCCCTTGCCTCAATGTACTTGCAAAGCATAAGCATCCAAAGGCCCTTAGATAACTTAGCTTTGGAGCATATTTGTACAACATCTCATAGGGACTCTTGTTAAACAACTTAACACTTGGCATCCTATTTATTAAGTATGTTGTTGTATGAATACATTCACCCTAAAACATTTCAGGTAATTGAGCGTGAAGCCTCAAACTTCTAGCTACCTCCAGTAGGTGCTTGTGCTTCCTCTCTACTATTGAATTTTGTTGAGGTGTCTCCACACATGAGCTGTGATGCATTATACCTTGGTCAGCTAAGAATTCTTTCAGTATAGTGTTGAAGAATTCAGTACCATTGTCTGTCCTGATCACTTTGATGCTACTATCATACTAGTTTTTAATCATTTTGATAAAATTTATCAGTATGCCTAAAACTTGACTCTTAAATGAGAAAAGAAAAATCCATACTGCTCTAGAGTGATCATCAACAATTATCAAGAAGTATGAGCAATTATCATGTGTTTTAAACCTTGTGTGGACCCCAAACATGAAGATGTATAAGCTCAAAACAATTAGAAGCTTTATTCATACTTTGTGGAAAAGGAAGTCTACTTAATTTTGTAATTGGACAAATATTGCAAAATAAGTCAATTGTACAATTCGTATGTACTTAGACAAAATTTTCATTCTCTGATATGGCATATGCCCTTGCCTAAGATTCCATAAAGACAAGGCATCTAGCTTCACATTCATCACCCTGGTTTCATGTCTCTGACTGCAGTCTTCTTTACTGAACTCCTTCAATATATAAATTCCATTTTCTTCCCCACCAGTCCCCATCACTTCCTTCGAAACTAGGTCCTGTATAATGAAATGGGAGGGATTAAATGTTATGGAACACCTCAATTACTTAGTTAATCTACTATTAGACATTAAGTTGCATTTGAAAGCTGATACAGATAAGGCATTATGCAATTGTATGTGTTTATTTACAAGTATTGTGTCAATGCCCATTATAGGTATAGAGGTGCCATTGGGCAATGAGACTCTATCTTTCTGAGTAGTTTTAATTAGTTTTAACATACCAATTTCACTCGAGGCAATGTGATCAGTTGCCCCACTGTCCATGATCCACTTCCTTTCATTGATTTTAAGGCTACTGTTAAGAAACTCACTAGCCATATTGACAACTGCTTTGGTTCCTTTGTTGTTGAACAAACCCAGCAATGTTTGGTAGTGTTCTTCAGTGAAACCATCATGGTTCACTTCTTCTCTTTTGCTGTTGGAGCTCTCTAGTTTATCCTCCATTTTCATTTCAACACTGTCAGTCACTACATTGTTAGCATGTTTATCATTGTACTAATTTGTATACTTCTGTTTGCCTTTATAATTTTTGTTCCCCGAAGGGTATCCATGCAAGTTGAAGCAATTTTCTCAAGTGTGCCCAGACCTCATGCAATAATCACAGTACTTCCTTTGCTGATTTCCTTCATTTCCCTTCTCATTCATGAAACTTTAGCCATGCGGCTGTTTAAAGGTGTTCAATGCAACACTATCAACTGAGACATTGTTCTGCATACCAACCTTCCTCTGTGATTCCTCCTGGCCAAGCAAAGAATAGGCACGGTTGAGGTCTGGTAATGGCTTCATTAAAAGAATTTACCCTCTCACATGCATATATGAATAATTGAGACCCAATAAGAACCGTCTCAACCTCATCTTTTCAACTCTACTTCTCCCCTTAGCAGTATCATAATCCAAGTCTATATCTACTACATCAATGTAATACCTGAGATTTCCTAATATAAAAAAATTTATTTGGTGTAGCGCATGGGATCGGGGAATAGCAGGGTTGAGTCGCGAAAATCCACGCGAATAGAAGGTATAGTTTAATTAGTTTGACTCGTGAATTATGTTTATATGATTTATGTGCTAGATCGATTCAAGTCGGGTGAAATTGGGTTCGCGGGTTGAGTCGGGGCTCAATTCGGGCTCGGGTTGAGTTGAGTGAGGGAACTTAGGTCATGAGGGCATTATTGTAAAAAAAAGGATTAAAACCCTCTCACCCCAAGTCGCCGTGCGGCTCAAAGCAAGAGAGAGCCGCACATAACCCGAGGGAAGAGGAAAGGGGAGAGGAGCTCGTGGATGGCGTTGGTCTAGTGTCATCATCAGAGAAATCGGGATCGTCCTCATCTAGTCCATCTCCTTCATCCGATCAAGGTGAGTGGTCTAACCGAGATCCAAAGGGCAAGCAGGTAGCCGACCCAAGATATTGGGGATTTTATCGATTTCTCGTGGTATTTCCATCGTCTCATCGAATTTTTTTTCTAGATTTGATTCTCTTGTGTATATGTTGTTGAATGACGAAGTTTCACGGAGTTTTCCTCGAATTTAGGGGTCAGCTGAATGAAGGAAAAAGGGGAAATGTCATGCCAAAATTTTCCCCAATTTCCTAGAGCGGTTGAAACATCTTGGATTGAATTCCTTGCAAGATTTGTGACTCAATTGTCCTTGTTCATGGTCGAAAGAGCCCTAATCTCACCTTGATAGGCTCAACCGAGCATGATAACCCTTGTGTAGGGTTCGGCCGAGTGGGTAAGAGGGGAATATCTCGACCTAGTATGCGATTATACTATTAAGTATTTTATTCGATGAATGGATTGTTGATAGTGGTAGATTGTAATTAACAATTGATAAGGAAATATTCTTGAATATACTTATATGGTTAGAATCTAGTATGGAATGTGAATCATGAAAATTCTTCATTGTTTACCATGCTATTGTTAAATCTTTGCCATGTTAGACCAATTGTTTCCTTGCTGAAATTTTAGTAATTAAAAGCTGAATTTAATCTCCTTATTTTGGAAATCATGTGATTATTCATGTGGATAGTTGTAGAACAAATTTCCTATGTTATATATGTTGTGATGAACCCGAAATTAGACATTTTCATGCTTATGAAATGTGGTTACACTTAAAAAATATAATGTATAAACTAGGTTTCACACCTAGGAAAAGATAGCGAATATTAGTATTCGACTAGTGGGACCCGAGGAAGGGTCGGATACGGGTTGATGCTCGGGGATTAAGATGGAAGTTTTTTTGAAACTCTGATTGTGTATTATGATTGAGATAGTCTATTGAGGAGTACCGATAGCCGGAACGGCTACTACTCAACTCAGCGGTGATTAGGGTCTTGAGATTACACCAACGGGCCCGCTAGGTGTTAGACACAAGTGGCGGAGGGTCTTGAGATTTCGTCAGTGGGCCACACTGACGGTAGACCCGAGTTGGGTGGGACTAACTATCCCTAACTCGGTGGGATCCCGAGACTAGTTGACCATCCTAGTTGACGGGCTCGGTGATTGTTATTGACATTCCTTGTATGTTGTATAGGTCGGTGCGGCCGAGTACTGTATTTCGGTGAAGGTCGGACAGAGCCGAACCATCATGCAAGATGAGGCCATAGTGGCCGAATGATACTCAGTATGAAGGAGCCGATGTGGCCAGACTGTTTATTTGCATAGGCTGGCCAGTTGGCGGGTTACCATGATATGACTAGCAAAGACTCCTCATTTATGTGCTAGTGTATATATTTATATGTTATCATATCGGGGATTTAAGTGGAGGTTCGGAAGGACCGCTCTCTGAGTTCCTAGTGAACTCACGGTTTTTTGTTTGTTTTTTTGCAAAGCCCGACCAATGAGGTACGACTTGATGGCATGGTGCGACTGGAGGGCAGGTGCTGGCACAGATCTCATAGCAGACTATCATGTAGTCGTAGTCGTGTCGATAGGGTTGTTAGACATGCACTGAGTAGTTTGTATTTGAAAAACTTGTATTTGCTTTAGACTTTGAAACTTGAGTTGTTTCCTTCGAATTTAAAATTATTAAAATTGTTTTGACATTTGTTTTTTTTTAAAAAAATAATGATTTGCGTCGTTGTCATTTGTTCATGATGATCTGTATGTACAATATTTTTCTTTGGTGTAGTGGTTTAGTGCATTTGGTAGGCTTCGGGGCAATATTTTTCTTTGTTGTAGTGGTTTAGTGCATTTGGTAGGCTTCGGGGTACCGACACGTAACCTGGCTGGTCACGCACCCTGAGTTGGGGTGTGACAATCAAACTCATCCCACAAGGACTCTAGCTTGGTGAAGTACGCAGCAATGGATAAATTTTCTTGCCTCAAGGTATATATATTTGAACCCCGAGTTCGAAAATCCTAGGTTCAGTGCTCTTTCCCAACTATTTTCTTGGTCAAGCCATATTTTGTTAGCTGTTTTAGCATATATAACACTAGTAGTGAGTTCAGAAGCAATCGATTGCACAATCCAAGATCGAACTAGGTCATTGCATATTTTCCAAATGCCATACATAGGCGAACTAGTCTCAGGCATCTGAATTGAGCCATCAACGAAACCCAATTTGTTATTCGCAGACAATGAAATCATCATGAATTCGCGCCAAGGGAGATAATTTTCTTATCCACTCAATTTCACAGAAACAAGGAAAATACCTGGAGCATCACTGCCGTGGATCAGGTATGGATCATTTTCATATCCCATCGCATCCGTAGTAGTTCTGATCTCCTCTTGATTTGCAGACTCAGCGATGATAGATCGAGCCTACTATGACATGCGATTCCTTGCCATTGCGAAATGGGGAAGAACGCGATCTGACGAATATGAGATTTCGCCTCATTCGCCTACTATGATATCATGTTGACAAAAGATATTGAATGCGGAAATACTCTCAAATGGAAACCTCAGTTGATCTCAGCTCAACTGATGGTTAATTCATTGAAATTGAAATCTCCAGAAAAGAATTACAACTCATCTAGAACAAGCTCCAGTGAGCGAATAGAAAAAGGCAAAAAAAATATCGAGGAAAAAAAGATCCCTAAACCAATTCAAACTCTCCTACTTAAATTACTCAACATTTAAAAAAGTAAAGTTACATTTTTGCCCTTCTCGCTTATTATGACATTTGTATTTCATTAAACCCACATTGGTCATCTCTCTCAGTGCCAGTTAATACCTGTCACTACTTCTTCTTCTCTATCGAGCTGATGATAACATCTAAATTGGAACCAAATTGAACAAGAATTAGTTTGATTGGAAACTATTTTAGAAAATTTTAGAAATTCAGTTCTAGAATTTTTAGAAACAATTCCCCTTACAAATAGCATCTATATATGCCACATATTTGACATGTGCTAGAAGGTATAAATAAAGTGAACCATTTTGAAGAATTGGTCCACTAGAAAAATATAGAGTTATGTCCTCCCTGGATTCGAGATAAGCCTAATACAAAGTCCATATTGATTCCTGTCAAAGAGCATAAGGCACAAGAAAGGGCGTGTCTGGGCTAGTGTCATGTTTTCTTTGCTTAGCGTATTAACGAGTATAATAATGTATAACTAGTCTAGTCGAGCCATGTCCTTGCATTTTTGCTTAGTGTCTTGTTTTTCAGTTTGGAAGTGATGCACAATGAAAATAATATGTTCGAGAGTACCTTTAACACGGTGATAGATGTCACACGAAAAATAAAAGATAATATGAAGGCAAGAATAAACTTTATATTACATTACAAACGTCCAAATTTAGAACTACAGACGTGAACGAAAAACAAGTGAAATCGAAAGCCCCCTATGTTCTCACTAAACAATATATCAAAGATGTTTGCTAATTGACTATGCATCAAATTTAGTTCGATGTGTCAACATAGACGAAGATAAAATATCGGACATCAAAAGTCATGATTGTCATATGTTCATGCAAAGATTACTCCCAAGTGCATTCGGTGATATTTTATCAAACAAAATTTGGGATCCCCTAATCAAGCTTGGCCCATTCTTCAAAGATATATGTGCCAATGCCCTCCGTATTGATGACATTACAAAGTTAGAAACTAACATTGTTGAAATTCTTTGCAAACTAGAGCATATATATCCACCTATATTTTTTGACTCAATGGAGCATCTACCGGTTCATTTACCTTGCGAGGTAAGAGTCGGTGACCCAATTTAGTATCGGTGGATGTACTTATTCAAGAGGTATATGCAAAGGTTAAAAAGAAAAGTAAAAAAATAGCGCTGGAAGGTACAATATGTGAAACTTATATAATTTAAGAGATACCAACCTTTTGTTCTTTCTATTTTCAGCTCAATGTGCATACAAGGTTGAACCGTCTTCCAATATTTTATTTTATTTTTGAGGGAAATGTTAACTATGCAGCTTGTTAATTTTGCAGATTATCTACCAATATTTTATTTTCCTGATTGTTGTTTGGGTTCACATCCATCGAGGTATTTAAATAAGGAAGAGTATCATCTTCCACAATTAGATGTATTGATGAATTATCTGAGTTAATCCCTTCATTTAATAATTTGATAAAGAGATTCGTGCATAGATACTCAATATCGCCGAGGAATAATTAGAAAAAGGTGTAACACAGAATTCCCGAATTGGTTCAAATCTTGATTGAATGAATATATTCAAAAAATATATAATAAAACTAATTGAGTTAGCACGTGAATTGTCACGACTAGTCTTATGCTATAATAAATATTCATACACGGAAATATTTAACCACAAAGAAGACAAAAGAAGACAATGAATGACCGTCTTTGTGTGAAGGTCTCCTCATGGGTTGATTATGATTGTGATTTTTATGGGTTTTTTTTAACAAAGATAGAAAGTCAAAATAGATGACTATACTAGGATTTGAACCCTATACCTCTAGACAACTTACTAGATGTTATCACCAATTGTGCTACTCACAGTTGGCGAAAACCCCATGTACTTAGCAGGTACACGCCTTAACCACTCGGCCAAAGTGACGTATGATTTTTATGGTTTGCTAGAGAAAGTACTCGAGCTTCAATATTTTGGGTAAAAAAAAATTGTGATGTTCAAATGCCATTGGTTTGAGACATCACAATGGGGGACTCAAGTTTATCCAAAGTATAAGCTTGTTGACGTTAATTACAAATCTAAGTTAACATCAAACAGACCTTTTATTTTGGCATCACAAGCACAACAATATATATTACACAATATCCAGACAAACGAAGAGATAGACTGAATGGCAGGTAGTATGTAAGAGTAAGGCACGACTAAGAGTTGATCCAAGGATAGAGCAGAATGATACTACAAAGGTTGTAGAAGGCGATTTCTATTAATAAGATAATCCACATGCACTAGAAGTTGTGTGTCAAACACTTGAAGTTGAAAATTTAGTCGTTGGACAAGGTCTTAATGAAGAAAGTGTTATGATGAATCAGATGATGCAGAAAACGAGGAAGAGGAAAATAGTATCAAAGATTTTGAGACGATTAAATAAGAGAATGAATCAATTAATTATTATTTAGATGATATTGATGATTGATGTAATATTCATTTTCAAATATTTATTGGTCTATGATTTTCAACCTATGTCTTAATCTCGATTTTGATGATAACAAATATTGAACTAATGGATTCATGGAGAACTATATTCAGGTTCCAAGTCGAGTAAGCGTACGACGTCCGCGATCGAGAAAATAATAAAATCGACAAAAATCGAAAGGACGCTCGTCGTCACTCGATTTTCCTCGGAAAGCTAGAGTATATGTTTAGGGTGTCTAGACTTCATGTATATCCTCTCCATGGTGCAAAAGAAACCTAAAAACCGAACCTGAAATCTGAAAATTTAGAAGCTGAAAAACCAGCCTGAACCCAGTTACCGGTCGAAGCTCAGCCGAAGGTCGGTCGACCGAAGATCGACCAAAAAGTCCAATAGATCTTTTTCTAACTGTTTTCCCTCGTCGGACCCGAGCCATACTTGGTGTTCTGCCTATAAAATTTCACTGCCAACTTTCCTACATGTTGTTATCGATATTAAGCCATCATATAAACCCTTGTGAGCTTTACTTGTGTCAAACTTTGTGAAAATCCTAGTTTTGTCTTTCATTCTTGATCTTGCCTTTGAACCCTACTTGTGTTGGAGCTAAGTATCCATTGTTTTGTTTATTGCTCCATTTGTTGTTATATTTTGTGCTTTATTTCCTTGTATTTGAAAGTGTAAGTTTGGTGGTTGCCTTTGTGTAGAGGCATAAGTCTACTGGTGTAAACTTAGTTTGCTAGGATTAGTTATGTAGTCATTGGGAGAAGAGGTTTTGGAGGCACTCTCGATGAGAGGGTAACCCTCGGGGGAGAGGGTCGGAGCCTTAGCTTGTAAATCATCTTGTAGGATACACTTCAAATTAGTAAACCAGAGTTTAAAATCTTAAATGGAGTGCTTAGGTAGTGCAGTAGGGAAGGGTCCTGAACCACTATAAATACTTGTGTTAGTAGGGTTGTTCATTGAGTCGACCCGACCCAATGAACCCGAGAACCCAACCCGACCCGACCTATTTGGGTTGGGTTGGTTGGGTCGGGTAATCGGGTCGGGTACAATTCGACCAACCATATTCGGGTCGGGTCTCGAGATTTAGAATTTGACACCCGATGACCCGAGATCCGATCTGATGACCCGAATATTTATATATTTTTAATTATTTTTAAAATATTATATACAAAAATATTTATTTTAATTAGTTTTTAGAATTTTTAAAAACCATTTTTACCTAATTGTGTAAACCTGACTACCTGACCCGACCCATCCCAACTCGAACTAAGTCCGGTTGGGTCGAGTCGGGTTTGAGAGGTGAAAAAATTTGAACCTGACCCGACCCGACCTGATTATACTTGGTCGAGTCAGGTCAATTTTTTTTTCCTAAATCCCATTCGACCCGACCCATGAACAACTCTATGTGTTAGCATTGATTTATTCCTTATCATTTGCTTCCGCACGTAATTAACTTAACTTGTGAATAGCCTAAGGTTTTCAAGAAATGGTTAAAATCGATAATTAGGTTAAAGAGTACTATATCACACTTTTCACCCCCCCTCTCTAGTGTGGTCATTCGACCCAACAATATTTTATGTTAATTATTTGTATTACAAAGCATCCGTCGAGAACATTAGGCTATTGTCCTATATCTCGTAGATCAAACCACCTCCTATGTCGCTTCCATCTATGTTTGTGCCCCCCACAACTACACCAGTGGTATGAGTCGTCGTACCATTGGCCTCTAGAGAGCACTACCACCACTAGTAGCACCAGTTGTCCAACCATCTCCAACACCACCAACAGTCACCGCATTATCCCTAGAGGCCTCATGGGCATAATAGAGGTGCACCGATACTGCATCCACAGGCCTACAACCGCGAATACCGCTTAATAGTCTAAAGTAAGTATAATATTTTATTTATTATAAATGTTAATTAATTACTACTTATGTTGTTATACTTGAGTTGTAGGTTAGAGCAGGATGACATTGAATGAGGCATCACTATTATCATTAGGAGATTTTTTCAGGGCTCTCGATGATCGTGGACTCACATGCCACGACAGTATCGTGCTATCCTATAGGACAAGTTTGAGGTACAATAATTTATCAATGTTTTAATCAATTGTATTAATATTTAAAATACTTGTATTACATAACGTTTATTTTGTAGGTGAGATACACTTGAGATCCCACCATTTAGGTCTAGGTGGAGGATACTTAGGAAGCTTATTTGAATAAGTTTTTCAAGGATATCCCCCACTGGGCTTGGCAGGAGGTGAGGACGGCGGTTGGTAGCGACAGAGGGATGTCGATGATACTACTTAAAGGACATGGTCGTACTTGGATGGTGGCAGATGCATGTGACACACTAGTTGATGTTTGAATGTAGCAAGGATGGTAGTTGCCTCTTGAACGGCGCACCAAAATAGGATGACACTAGTGGAGGGATCCTTCGCTCGTCATACTGGTGGGTCCATTTCCTTTATGAGCCATGAGTGTCGCGTAATAAGTAATTTGATATTTACTTTGTTATTGTTATTATTATTGAAAATTGATATTTATTGCATTGAGAGGGACGCAAGATGAGCATGGGACACTGATATTTGCTAACCCTCTTAGGGGTCTTTAAGGCTACACATCGATATCAACGTGGCCCTTACCGGGGTGAGTTCATTAGTGGGAGGTTGAAGATGATTCTGGTAAGTAAATATTTAAGTTATTAATTCAATATTTTTTTCAAGTTTTACTAAGTAATTTAATTAAATTTATTTTGAAGTCTATGTATAGGCACTCCTCATAATGCTCTAGAAAGACAAGACATGGTTGTTTTAAAAGGCATTGGTTGACTTTAATTAGCAGGCCCTAAGTTGGTGACCCAGCGCGGAGGTGATCATGTGCAGCATCAGCTTGATGCTAACACATGGATGCAAGTGGCAAGCGTCGACCATGGACGTATATATGACATTACCACAACAGCCCATGCACCTGCATTGCTACAGTCACATGGTGTCAGGCCGTCTACCTCCACATCCTCCACTACTAGCCCATCAACATCATCTGCATCTGGGCGGATGGTGGATCGATGAACGAGCCTTGAGACTACTCAAGCATGCATCACCTTTGGCATCTTAGCTCTTCGAGATCAAATGAGGTAGGTGATTCAATATTTAGGACAACTTACAGCCTTTCCACTCGATGCTCCACTTCCTCCATCATTTGGCATGACAGTAGCTACATCAGATCCATCTTTTTCATCAACGCCAAGTGATGCACTCCCTTGGCTAACCACATCCGTCTCCTGATCCCACACCTTAGTTTTATTCATTTTTATTACTATTTTGTATGTTTTTTTGGTAGTTAGATATCCATTTTGATACATTGATGTATATACATTTGATATCATTTTACATATCATTTTTATAAATTTGATCGGATTCAAATTTTTGATGTATATATTAGATGGTTATTTGATGCCTCATGTGTTGTTTGGTTGATAAATTATTATTTCTTAAATTTAAATAGGTATAAGTAGGATATTTTAATTTTAAAAATATAAAAATGAAAATTACATTCTGCGTCGACATAAGGTATATCGAATTGCGGTATCAACAATCACATACTCCTGTATCACCTGTCAAAAATTGTTTTGCAATGGTTTTGTGACGACCAACGACTATCGTTTAAGCAATCACAAAATAAGCCATTTGCGATAGTTATCTGGTCATCGTACTTGGTTCGTGATCGACTATGCGATGCTTAGTAGTCGTCTCAGAGTCGATCGCAGATTAGGTGGCTTCTGCAACCACTACGTCTAACGTCGTAGAAGATGTCATCGCAGAGTATATGCAGAGACATCCTCTGCGATAGACTTTTGCGAGATGTTAGTTCTCACAATCAATCTTCAGCGACACATTTTGTGACCGCCAACACTGTCGTAGAAGGTCGAGTTTGAAGGCGAGACTTGTTGGCCTAAGGATTTCAACCTTGGTCTTAATCTAGATTTTGATGATAACAAACTTAGAACTAATAGTTTCATTGAGAAATAATTTCAGGTTTCAAGTCGAGTTGCTTGTAACGTCCACGATTGGAAGATAGATGCGAAATCAAAAAATCGAAAGAACTTTAATCGATGCTTAGAAGTAGATGAATACTTAGTTTTTAGTTTTTTGAGTTTAGATCAAATGTATTATCCTCAAAGAGTGTATTAACAATGATGGAACCACCAAAAATCAAAATCGATACCTGAAAACTCAGTTTGTGAAATTCAGCGAACTTGGGCTGACGTTGGGAGCATCACAGGATTAGCCCAGGTTCGACTGTAGTCAATGACTCTTTTTTGAGCTATTGAGTGTCGTTGGACACGAATTTTAACCTTTGTTTTCTATATACTTGGGTTCCCTACCTTTCACACCTTCCCTAATGCTTCATGAGGCATCATTTGATAAGCTAAAGTCTTTCTTGAGCCATTTATTTGAAGCCCTAGCTTTGTGAAGCCTATTCTCTTGCTTTTGCCTTCAAGCTTGATTTGATTCATCGTTAAGGCCTCAATAGGATCTTGGAATCGTTGTTTGGAGCTAAGTATAGTTGTTGTGATTATTTGCTCCATTTTAGGTTTATTTCATAAGTTATCTGTCTGATTTAAAGTGTGTGTAAACCTAGGTTGTTAGGTTTTGAGTTTGAGTGGTTGCCTTGGTGTAGAGGCATAAGTCCACCATTGTAAGCAAGGTTTAAAGTGTCATTAGGAGAGTAAGGTGGTAAAGTGCCTTCGGGGAGAAGGCGGAGGCTTTCCAGTGGAAATTTCATTGTAAGGAACTTTAACATCTAGTGGCTTTGGGTTTGAATCCTAAGTAGAGTGCTTAGGTAGTTTAGTAGGCAGGGTTGCTGAACCACTATTGGACCGGACGAGCACCTTTAGGCCTGGCCGGATTAGGTCAAGAAGCGCCCACATTTATGAACCAGACAAGTTGAGCCAGATGGCTTAGCCCAGGGGCTCCACCCGGTCATAAAAGGGCACTCACGTCCTCATTAATTATGAGAGATTCACCATTATGAGCCCGACATCTTCAAGATCAGCCTCGACCCAATTATGAGAAATATACCATTGAGATTACCAAGCGGCATCATCACTAAACATCCCTCATTCTGCACTATATACAGGCACGATGCTCATCAGATACCCTATATATTCCAAATTATATTACCTCTACCTTGAGCATATTCTTACTTGAGCATCAAAGTGTCTTTTGCAGCCCCCTGAAGTTGCACCTAACCAGGAGACGCACCGGACTACACCGGTTCGGCTCCATGCAATAACAACTATAATTAGTCGTGTTAACATTGCTTTCTTGTGTTGTTCTTACTTGTTATCTATCTTGCTTCTGTTAGATATCAACTTTGTGAATTGTCTAATTGTTTCAAGAAACCAAAAATTAGGTTTAAACTTTATAGTAACACACTATTCATCCCCCTCTAGTGCGGTCACATCTCGACTACATTGAAGTTCGATCCAAGAATGACACTAGAGTCGGTAGTTTCTACACCACCTAGGTTCGACGAGTGTAACTTGGTCTTTGGAAGGGTAGAATTTACACTTTCCTAAAGAAATACTATTTACCCTCCCTCTAGTGTGGTCATTCACCTTACATTTGGTATTAGAGCGGGTTCTTAGCTTCAAATTTTACCATCTCTACTACATTGAACTCCGATCCAAGAATGACAATAGAGTCGGTAGTTTTCACACCACCTAGGTTCTACAAGTCCAACTTTGGTCTTTGGAAAGGTAGAATATACACATTCCTAAAGACTCATGGTTTAGGTGCTTTTAATATGATAAAAACTCAATATGCTGAACCTATGATTTATATGCATGCATGGACACAAAATGAAATTGACTTGTTTAATTTAAATTCAAAAGCCATCGATATCTTTGGTTCTTTGCAAAATGATATCTTTGAAGAAGTCATGCATTGCACATCGGCTTTTGATGTTTGAGAAATCTTAAATATGTTGTATGATTATGAAAAAACCAAAGAATTAATTACTCTTGATGAAGGTGGTGATGACATTGGTCATCCCCCTAGTACTAATGAGGTTTTTGATGCCCAAAACACATCTAGTGAAAGGAGCTAGCAAGAAAAGGGACATGATAAGAGGAATTGTCCGCATTTGAAGAAAAAGACAAAGAAGAAGAAGAATGCTTCCAAGTCCACCTCCGAATCTAGTGGAGACACTTTTTATCATGATGAAGAAGCTATTTCTTACATTTGCCTCATGGGACTTAAAAGATGAGGTAAATCCCTCTACTTCTTGTCATTATTAAAATTTCGTTGACAGTGATAGCTCTTCTAGTTCATTTAATATGTCATATAAGGAACTAGATGAAAAATGTCAAAAAATGTATAACTTGCTTGTAAAAAAAACAAGGCAAATAGAAAAATAAAGAAATAAAATGTAAGGCTTAGTCATGTCCATGAATTAAACCTAGAAAATAAGAAATTGAAATCTAGTTCATTTGATTCTTGCCATGATAATTTGAAACTTGACCTTAGGATTTGAATCTTCAAAATGAGGATTTGAAAGCAAAATTGAAGCTTAGAAACAATGATTTGAAAAATGATTTCAAAATTGAAAATGAGATTTTGAAAAATGAAAGCTCAAAAATCAAAAATGAAAATTGAATGTTGAAATCTCAAATGCAAGCTTTATATAAATCCATGGACGTTTTAAAAATGAGGTTTTGAATCTAAGTAAGAAAGTTAATGAATTTAAAAATATTTGCTCTTTTATGAATTCTAGAAAGAGAAATGACACATTTAAGGACACTCATGCTTCTCATGTTAAGTATTCAACCTCTATACCTCGTGTTCATAAGAATGAAAACAATAAAAAATTTCATGAACATTGCTTTTGTTGTAGTGTTTATGGGCATATCATTTATGATCGTGCCGTTAAAATGAACCCAAGTGTTGTGAATACACTTCGGGTATCTATGCCCACCAACCCCCAAGATATCTTGTTCTTTTGTAGGGGGAGCCACCACACAATGGTGAGTTGATGGTTGATTGAAGTTGCTCGAGGACGTGATGGGTACATCACCTCAAGGTTGCAACTCCAAGTCATCATGATGCCTTAGGTATGACAATTGGCATTTAAGTAAACTTGGTACATATCCTTTACCTCTATTTGTCATTATATAGTTGGAGTTATGATATTTGCTTGAGTTGAATTATTTTCTCTGCTCTTGATACACTTTGAAAAATGGATTTTTTGGATATTTGATCTCTTCGGAGACCTTAGTGACCTATAACGGGTCTATGCGACCTTGGCGTTCTAAACCTCCGGTTTATCGTTAGCCGAATATCTAATTTGTCATATATTCTATATTTTGAAATCTCTTTGATTCATTTTGGTATCACTGTTTGGGTGATGCGCTCCACCACGTCTCCTAATCAGGTGCAACTCCGGCGCGGGGGGGGGGGGGGGCAAATGATACTCCGGCGCTCAAGTAAGAAAGGATTATATGAGGGGAATAGCGATTGGAATCTAGATGTACTCGGGGGGAGCATCGTGTCTTTATATAGTGCAGGATGAGGGATGTCTAGCTATAATGCCGCCTGGTAATCTCTATAAGGATGTGCTCAAAATGAGTTGAGGCTGATCCCGAAGATGTTACCCTCGTAATTGACGAATCCCTCGTAATTAATGAGGCAAGTGACCTTGTGGAGCCCTCGGGCTACATTCCATCTAGCTTGACTTGAGTTTGGTTCATGAGTGTGAGGGCTTCTAGGCCTAATCCGACCGAGCCCAAAGTGCTGGTCTAGTCCACAGCCCCCGAGCTTAGTCGGAGTCTGACTTCATGTTGAGCTCAAAGTAGTGTGTCGGCTTCTGATCTCGGTTTGGTAGATGGACGTTGGCTGGGTCTCCGACTGATGTGCTGACTGAAAGACCTCAGTGAGTATCGACATTATTGCTTTGCGACCCTTTGATTTCTTTAGTAAATGCGACGGTTGCATGATGAGAGGGCGCCTTTTCGTTTGCCTATCGCTTATGCAGTCATTAGTTCTGACATGAGGTAATTATGATTGTAGATCCGATTGCCAACTTCCAAGGCACTCGAGTGTCGTTTGTTGACCGACAGTCGTGGCCTTGTTAGTGGGGGAGTGGTGAATGGCTGTTAAGGTGATGGTTCTAGTCGAGCCTATAAAATCCCCTGCATCTTTGTCTTCTACATGCATGAGTTTTTGCCATGGAGTGGGAGGTATCGAAAGTCATCGTTCTTGTAGATCGAAGAGAAATGTAGTACGTAGATCAAAGATCATTGTGGGTTTGCACCATTGGGCTTAAAAGGAGAGTAGGAGGCGAGTGTCTTGTCACAGCAATAGATATTGCAGGGGACCCGTGGCTGATGGCCTGTGGTGAGTTCGCACTGCAGGGCTTAGGCTGTGGGTGCCTCGTTCACCGCAAACTAGGGAGGGATGATGCACAGCTTTGCTTCTAGAAGCTCCTAGCCGCCTCATGCCTCCTCCTTCTTGTCGATAATAGTTCCAGGCCTCTTCAGGTTGGGTCTACTATTGTTGGCGTCAAAGCTAACATTGCAGATTTGGGAGGTGATATCTGCAAGGCTCATCCTTAGCTGGTGGCGGTGCCGTCATATGCTTTTGTGGTTCACAAGTGGCTTCCTTCCTGGGAAGTGCACATATTTTATGATTCTCCACTATTGTATAGTCAGAATGTTTTTCCTCTAATAGCTATTTTGTACTATATATTTCAGTAACTTATTTCTCTACTTGTAAATCATCTTTTTGTGGGTCTATAAATGTATACTTCCCTCTTTGATGAGGCTTTATGAATAAAAATACATTTTTGATTTCATTATGACTGTGTTTTCCGTCTTTGCTAGTTTGTTCGGCCTTTTTCGGCCAGTATGTCGAGCGGTGTCGACATTGTGTTGCCGGCTGAGTCTATCGAAGCTGATCATGTGTTCCTGCCCAAAACATAATTAAGGCTAGGGTTACCTATATGGTAGTTAAGTGTTCGAGTTTGGGAGGGGAGGCACTGAGGCCAGGAGTTGTGGCAATGAGGTCGGGAGTTGTGGCACTGTGGTTGAGGACCACATACGGTTAAAACCGAGCTTGCGAGGAGTGCACTTTGGGTCATTGAGAGTGTAGGCCCAAGACTTTAATGTCGCTGAGGCCGAGGACTAGACTCAGTGAAAATAAAGCTTGCAAGGAGTGCGCTTCAGGTCGTTGAGGATGTGCTCATTTAGAGCGAGCCGAGCTAAGTCGGAGGCTGCACTTAGGGCCGAGGATCGCGCTTGGGGACAAGCCGAGCTCACAGGGAGTGTATTGCTAGGATGCAAAGAGAAAAGGCGGTAGAAAAAATAGATTTCAATAATCTTAAAAGCATCCCGAAAATAACAATTTACTTTAGCGACATATAGGAATTCAATAGAAGAGAAAGGAGTAGTTTTATACCTTTAGCTGAAAGGGAAGAAGAGCTGCTCTGATCCCAACTTCAAGATGCACAAGCGCACATCCTCTAACGATAGTTCACCCCAAGCACTTCGCAACAAAAGGGGCAACAACCACTCGGGCTCGTTGTGGCTCAATGGACGGGCTTTTCAATCTCCAATTTGCACCAAACAGCGGCCAACCCTCCACCAATATTCGGGCAGCAAGCAAAGGGAGAAAGACAATGAGAAATCTCGGAATGAATTCACACAAGATGAAAGTACCTTCCTAGAATTTTTGGATTCCTTCAAATTTCTAACTTGGCAGCGATTTCCGGCGATGAAAAATCCAATAGAACTTCTCCAAGCCTACGAATATAGGAGAGGTGGGAAATAGGGATGTGCGGCTAGGTTTTTGAGGTGGAGATGACAAGAACAAATTCCTTAGGGATTCAAGTACTGAGGACACTTCATATTTATAGTTCATATCTAGGTGTCGACTACAATAGCCGACCCTGATATGGATGAGGCCCGAAATTCAAAATTCTGGCCTCATCCTCCAACTGACTCCCCTATTAATGGGGAATTAAAGTTTCGGCTCCTTAAGAGTATGGAGTCAAAACCAACTCCCAACTTCTTAGGCAGAGCTAGGCGCATGAAAGACCAAGGCCAATAAGTCTTGGTTTCCCATGTTTCGAATTCAAATTCGAACCCTGGTGGCTATACAAAATAGTCGCCCATTTTTCTCACCAATGCTCAACCGACCCAACCAAAGCCATGGGTTAGTTCATCCCATGAACTGGGCCAAGGATTGGTTGATATGTATCGTGTGCCGAACCCTACTAATTAAGGTTCCGAGGAACTCCTTCCTCGGGTATGTTTAATTCATTCGAATGGGAAATGCCTTTCCCATTTTATCCCTAGACGAGAATAGTGATCGTGTCGCGGAATGCCTGTGCTAGCAAACATTAAGTGTCGCATTCGAGGTTTATCCCGTAAAGCTCGTTACAACGTAATCTTGTTTGTGTGTGACCCATTGGGCCCCACACTAAGCCATCAGTGAGTCATGCATAACAGAGAGTCGAATTCGATAGAACACCTTCTATTTGAATTTTCATGAGCCACCACTAAACCCCTTTAGTGTGATCATGTGAGACTCCACTCACAAGTCAAGATTGACGTCGAGCGATATGTCATGACTACTTGGATAGTGTGAGGTTCCATCTATAGGGACCGAACGCCCTTTGGTGATTAGTTCTCATGCAATCAAATCCTTCGGTTACACAATATCCCGAATGCGGCTAGGGTTCGAAAATCATGTCAAACCCTAATAATGATCCATATGTATTTCACCCTCTCAAGTTGTCATCTCAATCATGAACAGTTGGAAACCCTTTTCCAACTTTCATATCTACTATGGCCAGAGATTCCCGAGTCGACACCTGCCGAAGCACATATGACATTCTCTTCTCTTACTAGGAGTAACCAATTTCTTATTGGTTGCTCACCCACCTCAATGAAAGCCTCACTATGCTCAGAGTACCTAACACACGACTCTACGAGCCATGAAGGGAATACACCAAAGTGATAGATCAATCACAAATGCAAGTCAAATGTCATACAATAGAGGGAGGGTGAATAGTATGTGATTCCCCAAAGAGATGACACTAGGCGAGAGATGAGAGCCCAAACAATGACGGGATTGATCACCCAAAGAGTTGGTGGTGGGTCGGGGAGCTCATCGAGAGGCCACAGTAACGACCGACCCTATGTGTGTTGGTTAGAGGGATGTTCCCAACCATTTTGTTAGTGGCTATTGTGCGTGTCCTGGTCAGGCAATGACTAGAGGGCTCTACTGGAATAACAAGCATCACCAACGGCTCCAACCGTTGCTGAGCCATTGTTGAAAGACATCAGCAACGGCGTGCAATGGTCCGGTCCGTTGCAACGCAGACGTTGCAGAAAATTACGTTGCTGATAAGTTAGCAACAGATCAGCAACGGCCATAGCGATCGTTGCTAATAACATTATCAGGAACGGTTCTGCCACAGCTGCTGGGCCATTGTAGATAAATACATCAGCAATGACCGGTTGTCGTGGCAAGGCCGTTAGTGAAAGCTCGTTGCTAAGCCATTGTTGTAGGTTGTCAGAAACGACTTTGAGGTTGCAGCCAAGAAAATACGATACACTTTCAGTAACGGCTTTCCCACGGATAGCCGTGGAAAAGCCATTACTAATGATGTTAACTTGTAATTGAAAATTTTTCAATTTTTTAATTTCCATTAATACATTGATATATTTAATCTAATATATAACTCACACACCCATTAATACATTAATACACCCATACATAACATACACATCACAGATACACCCAGATATACATCAAAACAATTATACTTATGTTTATAATTATCCACAATCATATAAAAACTATTCAAATTCAAAACTATTGTATCAATATCCAAACAAAACAAGTCAATCAAGTATAGTATCCAAGTAACAAAGTCAATATCCAAACAAAACAATAAACCTCACGACGATAGTGGAGGAAGGTCTGGATCATAATATGGCGGGGTCTTGAGTGCTTGGGTGTACACCAACGTGGACTGGCTTGAGGATGATGGATTTGATGATGCTGAAGGGATGCCTGCTCTGGTATGAGCTGAGATGTTGCGTAGCATAGCATGCATCTCCGCCATCATCTAACTCTGACGCGCGACCGTCTCCTCCAGTGTCCTTATCCTGCTGCTCAGATTATAATTAGTCATGGAGGTGGACAGCCGCTCACCAGCGATCGGAGGGGTCGGTGCCCCAAGTGGCCCGAGCATGGCTCGTGCATGACCACTATCTGCAAAGCCATATACGCGGCCATGGTCCCAGCCACGTGCAGCCTCGACCCATGCTCCTACGTCAATGTCCTCGTGGGTACCCCCGCACTGCATCACCGTCTGAGTGTAGGTCTCCTACTCAAGTTTGATTTTTTTTTTCATATTTTTTCTAAAACTTAAATTATAAATAAATAATGAATAATTTAAACAAATATACTTACCATAATGACTGCAGTGCGGGTGTCGATGTACTTCCCCGCCCCATATCCTCGACGGTAAGTCCGCTCAAACACCTCCATCGAGGAGGGTCACTGGACAATCCCGTCATCCATCACTGTCGTCTACATTTACAAAATAAATACATTATTTATTACACAAAGTAACAAATAAAATATATATTTGAATTTAAGGTATAATTCTTATCATATGACGATCATGCACTACAAATGATATTAAGTCGCTAGTGTGACACGCTCCTCCCCCGGACATGCAATTTCTAGCCACAGTCCTAGAAATCACCTGTCATCGATTCGTCGACCATAATGCCACGAGCTGGTCCCATATATCTGGAGTAATCCAATCGGGGCCGTATCCCTGAGTCTCCGCGATGTTTGTGGTCCCAGCTTGGGCCATCGTCGGGGACCGAGCCTGCCCTAGCGGGTCGTTATACCTCTGTCAGGAAATAGCCTCCCAGGCTATGTAAATGAAGGACCTCTGGTCCTCAACCCATGTATAGCGATCCTGCAAAATAATAATATCAGTACAAATATTAATCATCTTGTATAAAAAAATAATTAATACGTGCCTCAAACTTGCACCATAGCATGTCGACATGCTCACTGGCACGTGAGACCATGTGGGGCCATGCCCCATGCATGTATCGTCGAATCGTAGAAGATATGGTCCTCGGTACATCCTCCTGCTCGAACCTGCACAACAAAAATAAAGCTCAATATTATATTATGATATAATGAATTTGTAATAATTCATAATACATTACCGCTCCCCAATCACACTAATGAGTCTACGTGACTCCGTGGCTGGCGTAGGCTGCCACCTGTTCAGTCCGCGTGGCCACCTGCATCTCGATGAACTAGCCTCGGCAGCATGAGTATCATCGGTAGGAGTATCATCGGCAAGAGGATCAGCAGCAGGAGGAAGTGCTGGAGTCTGACCGATCGGAGACTCCGAAGCTCTCATCCGACGATAACCATGACCTGACATATTTGTCGAATGAGCATA
Organism: Canna indica; assembly: GCA_034359265.1. NCBI lineage: Eukaryota > Viridiplantae > Streptophyta > Magnoliopsida > Zingiberales > Cannaceae > Canna > Canna indica. The sequence continues at coordinate 25,053,004 of CP136892.1, forward strand.
TAATTAGATTATATATATAGTAGAGATATATTTTATAGAATATATACTTTACAATTATTCCTCATCATTTGAGTAATATTTTTTGAATTCTTCCTCTTCTTCCTCTTCTTCATCTTCTTCATCTCCAGCTTCCTTAACTTCATGATCGTCATCATCAACATATTCAACTTCTAATTGAACTAACACTGTGTCTGCATCCTTGAGTATTGGAATAATACGGTCTACAGCAGGAGGATCATCTTCTTGATAGAAATCATCTGTCACATCAGGTATCGGCTCATTTTCTCCCGCTATCGGATCAATTATTCCTCTACCTTTAGTCTTACAGACTACACGTCAATCTGTTCTATCTTTATTTTGAGCCGAATACTTCGCGTAATATACTTGTTCGGCTAGTGCTGCCAATATAAAAGGCTCATTTGCTGCCAATTTGAGTTGTAATTAACCTCAACAAGTTTGTATTTTGGATGAACTTTCATGCCCCTTTCTGTTGTATCGAACCAATGACAACTAAATAGGATAATTGATTTCAAGCCGAAATAGTATAATTCTATCACTTCTTCCATCAGTCCATAAAAATCCATATCACATTCAACATACGTTGTCCCTTTCACGCAGACCCCGACATTCATCATCATCTTTGTAAATGCATATTCAACCATGTGAAATTTATATCCATTAACAAAATATCTGCTATAACACGACACTAGTCGCAATGGTCCACTAACAAACTCAAATATTTTTTCATCTATTTCAGCTCTATGATCTTTAATGTAAGCCCAAATCCAAGTAGGGAAATCACGATTTTGTAATCTCTCCAATTCTTCATCGTTGTGAATAGAGTTTTTTTGCATCATCTCAATGTCAAATATTTTAATGAATTGTTCAATCTTTGGGCAATTGAGTAATACGTACAATTGTGCCAAATAATACTCATCGTCGCTTAGGTGTCGAGATGGACGATAACCAAAAGCACGACCAGAGTGATAGAATATATTTAAACGTCCATCTGAATGTCGAACTCCCCCATCGTTGTTACGTGGAAGATGATCAAATCTTGTCTACACTGTCGATTCAAACTAAATGAGCAGAATGTTGAAATTTCTTGGATGATATACGATTCAAATATTGATCCTTCAACAGCTGTGGTGTTCTTTACTTTTTTCTTCAGACGATTCATGAATCTTTTAAATAAGTATATCCACCGGTATTGAACGGGGCCACCAACTCGTGCCTCCTATGCCAAGCATATCGGTAGATGCTCCATCGAGTGAAAAAAGGCAGGAGAAAAAAATTGCTCAAGCTTGCATACAATTTCAACAATATTACTTTCAAGTGCTGACATATCTTCGACTCGAATGACATTCGTACAAATGTTTCTAAATAATATACTTAATTCAGTCAACAGACCCCAAATATTATCTGGTAGAAGATCTTGGAATGTGATCGGAAGCAATCTCTGCATGAATACATGACAATCATGGCTCTTCATCCCTGATATTTTGCAATCATCGACGTTCACACATCAAGATAAGTTTAAGGCATATCCATTGGGTAATCTGAGTTCTTTAATCCATTGACAAACATCTTTCATCTGTTGTTTATTTAACATATACGGGGCCTTCGGCTTCAGATATTGTCCGTTGACCTCTTGTAACTCTAACTCTGGCCTCTTACAAAGTATTTTCAGATGATCTCGGGCCTTGACATTATCTTTAGTTTTTCTGGGAACATCCATCAAAGTGTTAAAAATATTATCAAACACATTTTTCTCAATGTGTATGACGTCTAAATTATGTCGAATCAGTAATGAACTCCAATACGGTAATTCCCAAAAGATACCTTTTTTCACCCAGTTATGTGTTTGACCAAAGCCCGACATTCTTTCATTCTGACCAAACACTATCTATGGAAGTGCTGAAACACGTGCTAATATTTGTTTACCAGACATCATCGATGGTGGCTCATCCCTTTCGACTATGCCCTTAGTAAATTTAATACGATTCCTTCGATACTGATGGTTAGCTGGTCGGAATCAACGATGATAGTCAAAGAATGAGATTTTCCATCCGTTCTAAAGACTGAATGATTTAGAGTGTTCCATAAAATATGGACAAGAGAGTCGGCCGTGAGTGCTCCAACCAGACAACATGCCGTAGGCCAGGAAATTATTGATTGTCCACAAGACCACGACCTTTAAATTGAAGTTTTGTTTTCGATGACAATCATAAGTAATAGCTCCCTCTGTCCATAATGTTTAAAATTCATCTATTAGGGATCTGAGAAATACGTCAATTTCTTTTCGCAGACCCTTAGGACCCGGAATAATCATCGAAAGATAAATAAATTCATCTTTCAAACACATTGACGACGGCAAATTATAAATCGTTAGCAGCACTGGCCAAACTGAATAAGGAGTTGCAGAATGACCAAACGGATTAAAACCATCCATGCATAATCCCAATCTGATATTTTTAATATTCCTAGCAAATGAAGGATAACATCTATCCAAATATTTCCATACTTCACTGTCGGATGGATGAGTCATTTCTGTATCGTCACGACTTCTTGCATGCCAACTCATGTAAGGGGCCGTCTTTTCTGACATGAATAATCTTTGAAGCCTCGGTGTTAGTGGAAAATACCGAAGCATCTTAAACGGGATATTTTTCTGTCAGACCGATTTCTTCTCCTTATAACGAGGTTGTTCACATACAGGGCATTTATCCAACCGCGCATTTTCTTTATAATATAAAATGCAGTTATTTTGGCATGCGTGTATTTTTTCATACCCAAGTCCTAATATTCTCATCAACTTTTTAGTCTTATAAAAAATTGGCTCATACTTGTTATTAGTAAGCAGCATTCCATTAATCAATCCCGCAATCTAATCAAACGCAACCCCGCTAATATTATAGTCGGCCTTGATGTTCAGGAGTTGCGTCATTGCCAAAAATTGAGTGTATTTAGGACAATTCTCATACAAAGGTTCAACGGAAGCTTTTAACATCTCGTAAAATTCTGCGGCTTTTTTATTTGGCAACTCAATCTCTACCACAGGTTGTACTTCTGATGGAAATTCTGTGACATCAACATCTGTAATATCTTGTGGCACTGACGTCTCAGTAACTAGCTGATGGACATTATCATTCAATTGGAATTGATCCCCAAGACTATCAAGTATCATAGTTCTATATGGATTAGATGGACTGGATAAAGAAACACCAGCAGAGGAAGATTCACCATGTGTCTGAACGACAGAATTGCTCGACGTGCCGACTTCATGTGACTCCTCGTGATAAGTCCATATAAAATATCTTGGTGCATATCCTTTACTATACAGATGCAGAGTGATAGTTTTCCTATCTAGAAATCGTGCATTCATGCAAATGTGGCACAGACATCGAATTTTATCACCGACGCTAACGAATTTCCGATTCGAATAGGCAAAATTTAGGAAGTAAGTTACGCCTAAGCGGAACTCATTCATTAAAGCTCCACAATCAAAATGTTGGTACATCCAACTTCGATCGCCCGACATGATTCTGTCAATCAATGACAATATCTTCAGTCAATGTCTTTATAGGTGAGATGGTCCTATTCCATTCGTGATTCATGTTATTCATATTGCACTAAGTATTTCTTTTAACTGCTAACTTAATTCTAAATTTTGGCAGCATCTCCCTACAGTTCTCCGAATACGCATATCATATGGGCACGTATCAGAGAACAAGAGAGATATAATAGCCAAATTTTAAGAATGAGTTAACAGTTAAAAAAAAAACTAAGTGTAATTCAAATAACTATGTTCCCATATTGTCCAATTAGGGACAATTCAAGGGTTGTATATCATATAAAAGATCATCTACTTCTTTTACACGAACATACAACCCCCGTACGAATCTAAGGTTTTACTAATCATATTCGACTCATCGATTCGTACGTGAAACGTATCAACTCATCGGATGGATGATTATTTTCTAAATGTTTCGATGCCGGTTTGAGTCCACAGTGGACGATTCCGGCACGAGTCCAAAGTGGACGATTACGACGCGAGTCCAAAGTGGTAATCTAAATCTAAAGATTAACAATAAAATTAATCTAATTTAAACATTTATCTAAATTAATCTAAAGATTAACATTAATCAAAATTAATTCAATCTAATCTAAACATCTAAATTAACCTAAACATTTAATTAATCTAAACATCTAAGATTTAATTAATCTAGAATTAGGAGACCTGTGGACTCTGGCGTTGGGGTCCAGTGTCCGACATATGTCAGACATTGGACAATGCTCCGGCCGCTGAGCACCGACCGAAACCCTAAAACTAGGGTTTCGGTCGGTTCTACAATAAATAGAGAGTGGGCGAGTTACCTGCAGCGGGCGACGACGACGGGCGACTGCGGTGAGTGGCTCAGCGGACGACGATGATGGGCGGAGATCGATCGGCGGCGGCAACAACAAGGAAGAAGAAGGAGGAAGGGGAGGGCACGATCGGGGTCGACTTAAATAAACTTATCAGCAATGGCTCACTCGTTCGTTAGAAAGCCGTTGCTGATAAGTAACATCATTAGTAACGGCTCACTTGTCCGTTTGAACATCATTGTTGGTAAGTATTTTATTTTCGTATCGTGAGCGCACGATTGGCTAAAGAGTGACGGATGTCGTAGCCGTAACTAAGACATTGCTAATGTGATAATATATCTGCAATGGCTCGTGCGATCGTAACATAGCCATTGCAGATATATCACATCTACAACGACACGAGCGACCGTAAGAATGTCGTTAGAAATAGCAACGACTTGAGCGATCGTCGCTGATAACCGTTGCTGATTATCATATTTCTTGTAGTGGGGGCTGATAGTGCCTGGAGACACTGATAGTGACTAGTGCTTGTGCCCAATCTTATCGTGCCACTGGCTAGAGGGGCTAACGTGGCACGGCATTGTTTGAATTGTGATACACTTGTGAACATGGTCTATTGTATTATTGTTGGTGGCATTATTTACATCTTATTGCACATTCTGGTATTTTCTGTTGTTGAGATAATAGTCTATTTACTGCATTGTTGTGACTTTATGATTTTATTTGAGAGTGTTTGGGTAGAGTCACTCACCGAGTTTATAAACTCACGTCCTCCTGCTTGTGTGTGTAGGTTATGGTAAGAGATATGTGGTACCTGGTTGGTGCAGCTGACAATGCAAGCTCGGTGAGGCATCACCCAAGTCGTGGTTGTAGGATTTGGTGTTAGCGTTTTGAGTATTACAGTCGTGTCATGTATTACATCTTAGAGTTGCTTAGTTATGTTGATTTGAGTCTCCGAGATTTCCATTTAGTCTCCTTTGTCATGTTCAATGTTTTAAAAACGATGAGTATTTTTTATATATATCTGCCTTGCATTGATCATTTCGTGTCGTGGTATGGTTAGGCTTCAGGGTACGTGTGGTATTTCCGATTGGTCACGTGACCCAGAGTTTGGGGCATGATAGGATATGGTAAGGTTGTGGTGGTGGATTTGAAGAACTAGAGGGCTTTGTCCATCTTCTTTCTTTACTTATTGGTGCTAGTCTCATTTTAGGCATTTGCTGGTTTAGAGGTTGTGGAGTAGATCGATCAAAATATTGTGACTAAGGATCGAGGCTATGCTCATAATATGGAAGATTGTCAAGGACTTAGACAATCTCTAGAGCTAATTGCTAGGGTCAAGAGCAAAATTGAGGTCTCTACCACTAACACTTAGTCAAGTAGTACAAGAGAAAGGCTTACCTCTGCAAGTGATAGATGTGATATATGATCATGACCTCCTCACCATTCAACAAGCCACGTTTGAAGCCTTTCCCAAATGTCAACAAAGATAAAAATCATAAAGTGAATGCCTTGGTTCATCAATATTGAATGGGCTATAACTTCATGAGGGTTTTGGTGTAGAAGCTTGATGAACATATTCTTGTTACCACTATATGGAATGGGGTTCACCCAAGAAAGTCTACAGCCTATTAGAACAATCCTAATCATCTTTAGAGGGGACACTACTATACTGACTAAGACTATTGGATTAGATGTCACCATTAAACCTTCGAAAAAACCATGAAGATACTGTTCATGGTAGGGATGTCAGCGGGTTTGTGTAAATGTGTATTTCACCCATCCCAGACTGTGATAGGTCATTAGCGGGTTTCGCCCGTTGGGTCATGGGAAGGGTATACGATTTTGAGGTGAAAACCTGTAGTGTTTGGGAAGGGTCCAAGATTTTACTCTAAAACCTACCCCAAACCCGTTAAATATAAAATTATCAAAATATCCCTCATATTATCCATATATACAAAATATCCCTCATAAAATGTTGGATGTGATTTCTTCAATGTAGAAGCAATGAAATTAATGTTGTAGAGTTATTTAACTTCTTAAGTCAAAATTGTACTTCAATTTGTGTGATTTATTTTTTTTATCCATGAACTATCTTATGTAAAATAGTTTACACTTATTGTTTCATGTTTTGTAATGAGAGTTTACAAAGAATGTAGTTGGGGCTAATGCAAAACTACCAAAGAAGCCAAGTAATGCACCAAAGAAAAGGAAAGTCATGCCAACGAACATGGTAAATGCTACAAAATGAGGTAGGAATTGCTAAGTTCATTAAGAATATAGAAGAAACAAGTGTCGTTTAGCTGAAGGAAAATGAATGCTTACCAACATAAACTGAGCGCGCTATAAGGCGAAGAGTTTGTCCTAGAGTGAAGTGAAGTTTTTTCACAAGCATTGTTTCAATCATATCGAAGACGGGCATGGCATAAATCTACATCCATCATTGTAATATGTTGAAATCAAGAATTTAATATATATATTATGTTTGTAGTGTCTTCAATAATCAAGCTAATATTAATAATTACCGGGTAGCTACCAATAACGTGGATGACAACCATGATGTTAGCCATGGCAATGAGCCATTTAGGCCTGTTGAGGGTGATGAGGATGTTGTCATCGACACTATTGCCGGACACCCAATACCCAACAATATTATAGCTACGGGGTAGTAGCATAGAGCTATAATGATGTAGGCAATGATGATACCTTTCCACATGGGCTTCTTAGAAGGCTTTTCCGGGGTTGAGGGAATGGTGGCTTGGATTTCCAACACCACATTGTGCCCGGCATATGCAAATGCAACATCTCCCAATGCACTCAAGAAGTTAAACATAGTCCCTGCTTGGCTCGTACCTTTATATCCATACTCTACATTCTCTACCTTACCCTTATCCAAGGAAGCCCCCAAGCAATGGTGGAATAACAACAAAAGATTTCATTTAAGTTGTGTTAATACTATTGTGTTGTTCAAATCAGATGTTTTTGCTATTTGAAAGTTATGTACCTTAGAGACATGATTGTAGCGGCGAAGGAGATTCTAGAGATGGAGTTGTAGTTAGGGAGCTGGAAGAGAAAGAAATGGATGGAGGCAAAGATCATGATGAAGTAAGTGAGCTTGATTTTCTTACAGTCAGAGCATACAGTGTCGTGGAACTTCTGCAAGGATTTGCCACCACTGACCATGTTGACGATGTTGGTTCCAACTTCGACGATGAGTTGCTACGGGACAATGACCCAAAGGCCTAGCTTCTCACCGAAGGTGTGCTGACCTAGCTCATGGTAGCGATCGAACTGCTTTCCAGGGACCATCTCGTGCATCTCCACCATTTTCTAGAGGGTGTATAGGGTGATGATCCAAGAAAGGATGAGCACGACAATGTCGGGGCCCATATTGAATTGGAAGCAATAATGATTGTTTCATGTCAACAAAATTGGAAAAAGAATTATATAGGTTTTGTGATGAATCTGTGTACCATCCGAGTCCAGACATGGCATAGGGCAAAGTGAGGACGCCAGCACCAACCATGTCAGTGACATTATGGAAAGTAGAGTACCACCACTTAGCATTCCTCGAAGATGTGGTGGGGAGCCAATCATCGACCGATTTCTCCTTCGCGCTCTATAAACAATAAGTTAACAAAAAATAATGCTAATTACTTTTTTTACTGAAATAAAAGTGGTACCCACTAAATTATTATTAGAAGATCAAGGTTTAGATATAGGTCCAATTAAATCTTAAAATGAGAAGAAAAATTAAATCAATTAGGAAAATGCATAGTGTGACATTTGTAGTTTTAGAAAATCTTTTTGCAATTCTAATCGAGATCTAATAGATAATTAGTTTATTTTTAAATCTATGTTTTAGACTTTTGGATTAATACTCGTGTTGACGCCGCAACCATGTTTACCACCCTTAGGGGGTTCGGCCAAGCAGGTTATTACCCTACTTGAGTCGGTTGAGCCATGGAAAGGGGAGGGAATTTGGGGCTGTTCGGATCGATTCGTTCGATCTCACGTTATGTCATCTAAATTCCCACTTTCATGCTTAATGTTAGGTTCAATTTAAATTATATGTTTACTATTCATCTTGTTAATTGATAGCAATTTTAATCTACATTCTCATGAGTATGGAAATGTTCTTGCTAATGCCCATATGGACATGATGGTTATGGTACATGCATCTAAGGAAAGGTTTCATTAAATTTCTTATATCATGTTAAATTGTTGCCATGTTTATTGCATGTTCCTTATAGATTTAATCAATGAATTATTTACCTCTTTAATTCGGCATCCTCATGATGTTGTTACTCATGATTAAATTTGGTAAGTGTCATCGACACTGGTAAGCCGAGTGCTCTTCTACAGTCGGAAAGTTCGATCAATCTAGAAAGAATGGTTTAGGTATCTAGTGGTAACATTTAACCTATATACAAGATACACTTACTAGGTTCTACACCTAGGGAAATAATATGACCCTAGGAGGAGGGTCGGACATGGGCAATGCCCGAAAAACAAAACATAGGAAAACTTGCACAACCGGATTCTGGTTGTGGTTGAGATGGTCTACTGAGAAGTGTCATTAGTCGAATGTCTATCACACGACTCAGCGGTTTATAGGATCTTGAGATTACACCAACAAGCCGCTAGGTGTTTGACCTGAGTGGCGGAGGGTCTTGAGATTTCGTCAGTGGGCCACACTGACGGTAGACCCTAGTGGGTGCGACTAGCTATCCCTAACCCGGAGGATCTCTGAAGCTAGTGGCCATCCTAGTTGACGGATCTGAATTATAAAGGTTCCTAATTGAGAAGCCCGTAGGGGCTGGTTTGAGTAGGCCGATCGACCGGGTTACGTAGAAGGAAGAACCGAACCTTCCATATATTAGGCCATTATTGGCCAAGCTATTGACATGTATATGGGCCCGAGAGGCCAGTTCATCCATTCCTCTATATTGGCAAACTGATTACTTATGGGATGTGATTTTATATAAATTCCATACATATGTTATTGTTGAGGTTTTAAGTGAAGGTTTGGAAGAACCGTTCACTGAGTTCCTCGTGAACTCACGGTTTCCTTTATTGTTATTTTGCAGAGCCCGACCAGTGAGATATGGCTTGGTGGAATGGCGAGCAGGAGAGCAGGCGTGGGTGCAGATCTCATAGCTGGCAATTGTTAGTCGTAGTCGTGTCTAATAGAGTTGGTGTATGCACTGTGTTATTTCTGTAAAAACTTTTAGATGTTTTATTAGGAAAACCTTTGGATGTTATTTTAAAACTTGTGATGATTTAGAACTTGGTTTGATTAAACTGGTTTCGAATAGTTAATAAAGTTGGTATTCTTACTTTTGTTTTTGACTTGATGTTATTCTGGTTATTGTTCTATGAATTGTTGGTCAGTGCATAGGGTAGGCTTCGGGGTACTGACTCGTACCCTAGTGGTCACGCGTACCCTGAGTCGGGATGTGACATTATTAGAACATTGAACAAATAACACATTAAACATAGATAACACACTGAACACATTGAAAACGTTGAAGAATAGAAAACCCTAGAGCCGAACATCAGCCAAACCCTAGAGCTGAACATTAAAAACTAATTTAACTTTAAATGCAAATTGAACACATTGATAATGAAAGCAATCGAAAGAAGAAATCCATAGATTGAACCCTTTAAAACCCTAGATTTTGTTGTAGAAATGGTAACAGTAGAGGGGGGTGAATAGTGTGTTAACTAAATTAATCAGCCTAAATCCGGTTTTAATCATTTACTTAGATCACTTAGGCAAATTGCAATTTTAGAATTGGATGCGGAAGCAAGATAAACAATTAAGCACAAATAGAGTACCAATGCAAACACACAAATTTATAGTGGTTCGGCCCCAATGCCTACTCCACTACCTAAGCACACCGCTTAGGATTTCCAAACTAGGTTTACTAGATTAATTCTTATTTCCCTTACAATGAGGACTTTGACTCGAAGAGTCGCACTCTCGACCTAAGGCACTTCCACACACAGAAGTCTCCGTCTTCTTATCAAGAGCACTCTTCCACCTCAACCCTAAGGGACAACTCAACTAATCCTAGTAAAACAAGGTTTACACAAGTGGCTTTACACCTTCACAGCAAGGTAACCACTTCCACACAAGACCTAACAACCTAGGTCTTCTACAGACTCAAATCCAAGAAAAATAGTGTTCAAATAACAGTTAAAATTACACTGAAAAGAGCTTAAAGAGTAAACCAAAATTAAATACTCTTTTCCAAGCATTGGAACCTCCAACTCGTCGAGTAGTAGAGCTCGAATCAAATTCCGAGTTGAGGGGCAGTTGGCACTTGAAGAAGAACGTTGAAGGAAGAGCAGTGCGCGCTGCAATCGATCTTTAGAAGGCTCAAGAATCTCCTTTGAATGCCGAATTAAATCTATAAGAATGGGAGAAGAAGGATTCAAGGAGTTAGATGAATGATATTTATACCCTCTCAAAGAAACGACAGCTCAACGGATAGAAAACTATCTGTTACAATCGCTCGGTCGATTAGCTGGTCGACTGACCAATCGACCGCTCAAGTGACTGCTGCCCCCAATGTCTCAGTGCGGTCGACCAACGGGTCGATCGCCAGATGCAATTCTTGCGTTCCCGCAATTCAGTCGACTGACGCAAGTTATGACTTCAGCTATCCGTAGTTTGGTCGATCGATCGGTCGACCAATAAGGCTATTGCCCATTTCTAGCTTCGGTCGGTCGACCGCCCAGTCGACCGAAGTAGCCCACTACCTATTTTTACCCATCTTTCATCGACCGACCGGTCAACCGAGAGGCTACTGCCAATTTGCGGCATTCTTCGGTCAACCAACCGATCGACCAAGATGGCTACTGCCATTTTTCTTACCCTATTCGGTCGACCGCCCGATCGACCGAACCTAGGCTGAATTTGATTTCTTCAGCCTTCTTCTTCTGTGCTTCATTTCCGGGTTCCGGCTTTCAATGAGCATCAACTTGGAGAGATTACCATGTGATCTTTGGACTCGTCCAAGACATCTTTGGTGCACACATCTATCTTCGAGAAATTTTTGCGATGAACCCGAACGCGTTGACCAATGTCCTTTCGACTTTGTGATTTCTTTCGATATTTTCAATCGAGGACATCAAGCACTAATCGATATGGAATCTGAAAGATTTTCTTAATTAAATCATTAGTTCTATGTTTGTTATCATCAAAACCGAGATTAAGACCAAGGATGAAAACCTAAAGCCAACAATCTCCCCCTTTTTGATGATGACAAACATCCTTAAGAAAATATATTCATTAAAGCATAGAGAATATCAACTAAGGCCTCGTTTGCTTCGATGGATTAAGGAGGTGGATTGGATTTTAAAATCCAATCCATTGTTTGCTGTAACAATGGATATGAATTTGGCCAGATATTGGGTGGATTTATTTTGGCCCAAATCCATCGCTGGCCTGATTTAAAAATCCTAGGGAGGGGGTGGGTTTAAGGCTCAAATCCACAGGATATGAATTTTCATATCCTATCCATGCTTCTTATCCTATGCCAAAACAAATATAGGATAGGATTTCAAGAAATCCTCTTGGATTTCTATCCCACTCTTATCCATCTTAAATCATATCCTGCAAAGCAAACAGCCTAAGGGATTTCTTCCCCTATCAACATGCATATCTATGAAAATAAACCTCCCCTAACTATATGCATGGATTTCCTATATTTTCCTCCCCTTGCCTATAATTTTCTCCCCCATTACCTATAATTTTCTCCCCCTTTTGACATCAATCAAAAAGGGTAAGAAAGGTTAATCTAGTTAAAGGGATGAAAAACAAATATATATATTTTTTCATGAAGTTGAGACTCTAAAGATTATTTTTCATCAAATATAAAAATCTCAACCAAAGGGATGGAAAACAATATTTGATATGAAACAAAATCATACATGATATGTTCAAAACTAAATATTTCCATGATATGTTTAAAACAAAATCTGAATTAAATCATGTATGTTCTCAAGTATGAATATTTTCGTGAATATTGATTCTTTTTCATGATATTTTTGGATTTCATTCAAACTTTCAAAATACTAAGATAGGGTCATTTAAAGCATGTATATCAAGTTTGAAATGAAACTAATGTCATTTGATCAAACTTTTAACTTAGCACGGTTTCATTTGAATTAAGCATGAAAACATGAAAATGCTAAGTATCAAGTTTTGCTATCTACTCATATTTTCTCTATCTTAAGCATCTAGACATCAAACATGAGTGAATGTAAGTCTATGAATCAAGTTTGGGCTTAAATGAAATTTTTAAGTCACTTTCTTGACTTAGGTTAAACTATACTTCAAGTTTTTAAGAATCAAACTTTTATATCCACACAAAATCATATTTTCGACTAAATTTTTTGATACCAATTGTTGGATAAATTTTTTTGATACCAATTGTTGAATGGTCATTTGAAATGCATGTATCAAGTTTGAACTCAAAATGAATTTTCTATGTTCATTTTTCATCCTATATTGATTTCAATGAAAAGGTGGATATTTCTAGCTATCATTCAAGATATCAAAATCATTCCTAGAAATGATTTTACTCAAGCAATGGTGTGAATGATATTAGAAATGGAATAAAATAGTATGCATGAGTTTTCATTTGAAGTTTTTTGGAAGAAAAATCAAAGTATCGGAAAGATTGATATTTCAAAAATGATAATACTTTGCATTTTTTAAAATCCAACATTAAAATTCCATTATAAATAAAATTCTTGATGAGACTTTTCAAAAATTTTACTTAAGAAACTAGATTTTTCAATGAAGTTGCAGTTTCAAGAATCAGTTAAAAGAGATTTTTCTATATTTCTCTAGAAATAATTGAAAATGTTGCCAATTGTTGGGTGACATGGCATTTTCTTAATTTTCAGTTATTCCTAAAGCATGTTCAATTTTCATTCAAACTTTTATGACACCATAAAGTGATCATGTAAAGAGTGTATGTCAAGTTTGAAATGAAAATTATGTCCTTAAGTCAAGATATCAACCTAGCATGGTTTCATTCAAAACTAAGCTAGTTTTCATGAAACTTGCTAAGTTTCAATCTTATCATTTACTCATGGTTTTTCAAATTTAAACTTATGGACACCTAACATGAGTAAATCTAAACAAGTTCTTTAAATATGGATTGAAAATAAGACCTCTAAGTCAATTGGTTGACTTGGGTCAACTTGGTTCAAAAGAGGTAGGCATGAATTGACCTCTATGTTATTTTATTCATATCCATATGAATTTTTCACTCTAAGTGCATGGAAACATGTCATACCTATTCCTAAACATGTTTACGAAGTTTGGACTTAAAATAAAGTGTCCAAGTCGATTTGTTGACTTGGGTCGAACTTTTTCAAGTTTAAGTCCCCTAAAGTGATATAGTTATCACATTGTTCATCTAGACATGAATTTTCAATTTTAAATACCTAGACTTATGTGATATGTGTATCTAAACATGTTTACCAACTACTAACTCAAAATGAGGTCTCTAATATAAATTTTAACTTAGATGAATGAAATTTATATCCTGTCAAAGAAACGGCAGCTCAACGGATAGAAAACTATCTGTTACAGTCGCTCGGTCGATTAGCTGGTCGACCGGCCGATCGACCGTTCAAGCGATTGCTGCCCCAATGTCTCTGTACGATCGACCAATGGGTCGACCGCCAAACGCAATTCTTGCATTCCCGCAATCCAGTAGACCGACGTAAGTTGCAGCTTCAATTATCCGTAGTTCGGTCGACCGACAAGGCTACTGCCCATTTCTGGCTTCGGTCGATCGACCGAAGTAGCCCACTGCCTATTTTTACCCATCTTCAGTCGATCGACTGGTCGACCAAGAGGCTACTGATGATTTGCGGCATTCTTCGATCGACCGAGATGGCTATTGCCATTTTTCTAACCCTATTCGGTCGACCACCCGGTTGACTGAACCTAGGCTGAAATTGATTTCTTCAGCCTTCTTCTTCGTCCATGTGATCTTTGGAATCGTCTCCGGGTTCTTCTTCGTCCATGTTTTCTACTTCGTTTCCGGGTTCCGGCTTTCAGCGAGCATCAACTTGGAGAGCTTTCCATGTGATCTTTGGAATCGTCCAAAATGTTTTTGGTGCACACATCTATCTTCGTGAAATTTCCGCGACGAACCCAAACGTGTTGACCAATGTCCTTCTGACTTTGTGATTTCTTCTGATATTTTCAATCGAGGACATCGAGTGCTAATCAATATGGAACCTAAAAGATTTTCTTAATTAAATCATTAGTTCCATATTTGTTATCATCAAAACCGAGATTAAGACAAAGGTTGAAAACCTAAAACCAACAAATTTGGCCTAGAAATAAACCCTATAGATCTAGTCGAAGGGTCGGGAAGTAGAAATCAAAAAAATAAACACCAGAATGCGCAGTCGAAGAAACGAGGTCAACATACAAACGCCTCGATCAAGTTCTAGAGGCAAAAAACATCCAAAAACTGATGTTCCAAAAACCCTAGATCCAAAAACTCAACAAGAACTAAAGATCGAAGTAGAAAACAAGGAGATTTATATGAAGATCAAGTTCTGGAGGCGAGAAATCATACATTTTATGAAGAAATCGGGAAGGAAATATGGTTTTTGAAGAAATCACCGCTTGTTGCCGCTCTGTTCAGGGTCGGGGTATCGCGAGAGATAGAAGCCCTAATGGGGTCAAAGTCAGGTTTTGTTCATTTTCACGAAATGGGCAGAGAAAATTGTTTTATTTACAAGTTTGCCACTACCCGTTTTGGGTATTTTTCACGAAAACCAAAATTCTACACCGAGTAGAATTATGGTTCATGTACAAATATGTGTTTCGCGAAACTGATTTGAAATTAGGACCCGTTTTCGTCAACAAACGAGTTTTCGGGCCGGGTTTTGGTTTCAAACGAAATGAAAATGCGAAAACCCTGCAAACAAACATGCCCTTAGAGCTCCAACTCCTATGACATTTACATGTCCTCCATCTCCAAAAGTGACAGTTGCACCTCCATGTTCATGAATATCTTTTGGATTTTCTGGACTCCTGTCATATGCTGTGAACACCCACTATCGAAATACCAAGATCTAAGAGAAGAAATAATCTTTGATATAAAAGCAACATGGCAGTTAAGATCAGTCTTTCTTACCCAGATTTGCTAAACTTTTTTCCTTGAGCGGTTTACACGATTCTTTCTCCTAAGTTTGTTGGAGAGTTTGAAGCAATTTGCTATAATGTGTCCTCTACACCTACAATACTAGCATATGGGCACCCTATTTCCCTTCTTTGTAGTAGGCTTTTGACAGCTTGAAGAGACTCTATGAAGGTTCCTCAATTAAGTAGGCAATTGAGACTGGGTTTCAACTGGCATAAACTAGTGTATCCTAGTCCTTTATGATTAGAAGGATATTTTCCTGCACTCATGATTTTGTTAAGAGTACCAATAGAATTCATCATTCTAACTTTTTTTTTTACCTTTTCAAGTTCGGAGATCAACTTAGACTCTTCGTCTTCTTTTTCATTAATCTGTCTTTCAAGGGTTTGAACTTTCTCCTTAAGTATCTTTTTTTCTTCAATTAAAAGCTTGTTATGATCGCTGAGAGACTTGTTGAGTTTCGCCACTTCAACCCATTTATCAAACATCTCCTAATCAGCTTCTTCAAGACTTAATCATCATCTACATCAGAGATGTTGGCAATTTTAACTATGTCATCAAAGCAAGCTATGAAAGCTCTAAAGTTTCTTCATTCATGCTCTTCTGAGTCAGTTTCTTCATCATCGTCACTCCAAGTAGCAGTAAATGACTTCTTGATCTTCTTCTGAAGATTTGGGCATTCTGATCTCACATGTCCAAATCCTTCACATTCAAAGCATTGGACACCTTTGAACTTTTGTCTGGTATCATCTTTTTGTCCAGATGATTGACTTCTTCTATTTTCTCCAGTAGAGAAGTTTGATTTTGAACTGACAGACTCAGGCGGTTGAAACTACTGTTTGAACTACAAATTTGACTGAGAGTTCTAGTTTATCTTATTCTTAGCTCTCAGGAATATCTTGAAATTCTTTGTCATGAGAGCCAGTATAGTATCCATCTCCTCTTCAGAACAATCTTCTGACTTGGTCTCATCCTCGATAGCTCTGAAGGCAAGATTCTTCTTCTTTTCTTTGTGAGAATATTTTTCAGATAATTCCAACTCATAAGTCTCAAGTTTGCCCATCAAAGTATCAAGAGTAATAGTAGATGGGTCATGAACTTCACTTATGTTAACAGCTTTCATATTGAACTTGGTAGGCATGGATCTCAGAACTTTTCTTACTACCTTTTCATCAAAGATGACTCTCCACGGTTGGTAGCTTTCATGATACGCCCATGAAAGTCTTGTATACTTTCATCTTCTCCCATCTTTATATTATCAAATCTAGTGTTAAGGATTTCAACTTTTGACTTCCGAAGCGTCAGGGATCCTTCATGATTCGTTTCTAAAATTTCTCATGCCTGCTTTGCCAATGTACAAGCCGAGATTAGTTTAAACTGAGAATGATCAACTTCACTAAAGATAGCATTAAGAGATTTATTATCATAATTTGTTGCAACAATTTCTGCTTCTGTATACTAGCTTTTAGGTTTGCGCTCACTCTCATCATGTGTTGTGGGAGGACTGTAGCCAATCTCTATAGTGTCCCATCAATGATCATCCAAGGACTTGATGAAGGCTCTCATCCTAGCCTTCCAATATGCATAGTTTGTTCTAATAAGTAAAGGAGGAACATTGATAGAATTTCCCATATGCATTCCTTCCATCTTGAGCCTAAAAAAAAAAGAGACACATTAAGAATCCTGTGCAGGTAAAGGCTAGCACAAACGCTCTTATACCAAATGACAATATAGGTCTCTAAGGGAACTTTTGTTAAGGATAGTTGAATAGGAAGTTGCAACTATTATTGCAACTGCTACTAGTAGCAAAGTAAGAACCAAAATAAAAAACACACACAAACACAAAAGTTTGTTTACGCAGTTTAGTGACAAAGCTTGTCACCTAATCTGCGGGGCACTCATCAGATAGATGTCCAATCCATTCTCATTAAGTACAATATAAGTCTTCAGGATTTCACACTCCGAAATCCAACTACCAGTGAATTGAAAATAATAAAAACCTATTTGCTATTACAAGTACATACCAACTTGCCTCTCTATGACATCCTAGCCATAGAGTTCCGTCCTCCACACAATTCTTGTGTTGTAGTGAGTTAACATCCCAATCGAAACCATCTTCACTTGAAGATGAGAAAGATAGATTGTTGTTGTCTTGCACTTAGTAGTTTCAACTTATCAAAATAACTGGCAACACAGTGTACGCACACAGGAGTTTATAAATCAGATCTTTTTACCGAAATTTATATGTGACAACTGATAGATTTGAATCAATGCTGACATAACTATTGTTCAATAATATCATCAGTTCAACAACCAACAGTTATCGGTTCAAAACAAATAGTCAGCGCCAAATCATAATGACCATAAAGATCAAAGGAGTAACGCTCGAAAATATTAAAGAGGATCTCTCCTCTACTCATAAAATTTATCGAGCAATAAAATAATTAACGATGATTAAAGATATCAGAGACATCAAAAAGAATCATCATTAATATTGCGGACCAAGAGTCATCATATTCGTAGTATCCTTATCCAGAAAATCATAGACTGTAGACGCAGTTGAAATGATCCTCACACAGTTGTAACTGTGATCCTATAGGCAGAGTTCTTTATAGATGTGACCGTGCATTAGATTGATATTTTACCTGTAATACTTTTGCCAAATATAGCCAACTCATAAAAGTCAAACACTAAAAGTTTATACACCTCCAAGATTTGATAGTCAAAACTATGGAGTTTGAAGACATAGAATATACACATTCTTGAAAACTGAAAGTTTAGGGGTATATGAAATGGTAAAAACCCATTATATCAAACCTAAGGTAGAGAACAAACATGCATGGACCCAAGAACAAAATGATATGTTTAATTTAAATGCTAAAGTCATGAATTGCATATTTTGTTCTTTGAAAAATAATATTTTCGAAAATGTCATGACTACATATCGACTTTCGACGTTTGGGCTAGTTTAAATATTTTATATGATTATGCAAAAATGGAGGTGCTTACTACATTTGATGAGGGTGGTGATGACAATTATCATCCCTTAGTACTAACATGGTTTTTGAAGCCCATAGTGTCTATAGTCAAAGGAGCACTAGAAGTTGGAAGAGAAAGATAATTTGCCACTTATAAAAAGAAAAGGGGCATGTGAAGAAGAATTGCCCTACCATGAAGAACAACGCAAGGAAGAGGTCAAGTGTTTCACCTCTACCTCTCATTCACTTGAATCACCCTCTAGCCATGACTATGAAGCCACTTCCAAGGTAAGCATCATAGATGCTAATGATGAGGTACACTCTCCTTCACGTAATCATGCTAAAGAAAATGGTAATGTTAGTTCTACTAGTTCTCATGACATGTCTTATGATGAGTTAGTAGATTAATGTAGAAACATGTCTGCCTTTCTTGTAAAAAAAAATAAAGAAAATAAGAAGTTGAAGAAAGAAAACTTGAGTCTTAGCTCTCATTTACATGATGTGAAATTAGAAAATGAGAAGTTAAAAATTAGTTCTTTTGATCAATGACATGATGCATTTATTATTGAAGTTAAGGATTTGAGAACTAAAAATGACAATTTAAAAAAAAATGAAAGTTGCATGTTGAAAACTAAATTACATGCATTGCCTAGTTCTATGAATGTTTTGAAAAATGAGGTTTTTATCTTGAGTATGAGAGTTAATGAACTTACTAATGTTTCTTCTCCTAAAAATTTTAGAAATAAAAATGTTGCACCTAAGAATGCTTATACTCATACACATGTTATGCATTCTACCTTTAAACCTCATGTCCATACAAAGAATGAAAGAAAAAATTTAATGGACATTGCTTTTGGTGTGGTATTTTCAATGTTCTTCTGTAGGGGAAGCTACCACACAAGGATGAATGGAAAATGGAATATTGAAGTTGACCTTGGATTCAAATGAAAAATCTCCATGAGGTTGCAACTTCAAGTCATCATGATGCCTAAGGTATGAAAAATGACATCTTAAGTAATCTGGTATCATCTCCTTACTTTGCTTTATTTCATTCAAGTTGGAGTATATGATATATGTTTAATTCGACATAATTTTATCCGCTCTTGATATGACTTTATCAAACAATTTTTGATTTTTGGTTTCCTGATCTTTAGAGACTTATGTAGAATATAACAGGCTCATGTGACCTTGCGGTTCTAAATTATAAGTTAATTGTGGCCTTTCAATTTTCAACCAATAGGAAGGGTTGGAGATCTAATTTTTCAAATAATTCATATTTTGAGATATCTTGATTCATTTTTGATTCATGGTGATTCTATTAGAAACGAATTTTTCACTATCCAGCTTAGGTTGAAATTTTCAAATGAAGATTTCAATTTCACATTCGCTATTTAGTATGCTAAATTGCTAGTTGTTATATAATCATTCTGTTACTAATGATTTTTTTGCTTGCAACCTATATATTTATTAAAATGGAAGGCTAATTAGAATGAAAAGAATAAGTTTGCCAAATTTTCATGAATAAGGTATAACTTCGATTCTTTCATAATCTTAGTGTTATACCTTAATGTTTAAGCTTCAATTATGTCTCTATACACATGATTAGAATTGCATGTTAAATCATTGAATTCTCATGAGTAGGTAGAATTTTAGCACTCAGGCAAATTTCAATGAATGAAAATTGCTCTAGGGTGAAATTTATCATTAGAGATATTCTAAACTCCAAACTCTATAAACATGTTTAGATATACACATGACAAGCTTCTAGGTGTTTAGAGTTGAAAACTCATGTGTATATCAACAAGATGATAACTAGTTGACCTTAGGAGACCTAAAGTTGAGTAGAGTTGACTTAAGTCAATAAATTGACTTTGAGATTTCATTTTAGGTCAAAACTTCACAAATATGTTGAGGTATAGGTATGGTATATTTTTCATGCATTTACAATGAAAATTTCATATAGATATGGATAAAATGACATAAAGGTCATTACATGATAATCTTTTTTGAACCAAGTTGACCCAAGTCAATAAATTGACTTAGAGATCTCATTTTCAATTCATATTAAAGGAACATACTTAAATTTACGCATGTTAGGTGTCCATGTGTTTAAACTTGAAAAACCATGAGTAATTGATAAAATTTGATACTTAGCAAATTTCATGATAACTTACATATTTTGAATGAAATCATGCGAAATTGAAATCTTGACAAAATGACATTATTTTCATCTCAAACTTCATACACATGCTTTTCATTATCTTATCTTGATATCTGGAAAGTTTGAATGAAAACTGAAAGCATTTGAAAAAATAACTAATATTTACAAAAATATCACTAGATTTTAGTTATTTTTAAAAAATGTATAAAAATTATTTTCAATTGATTCTTGAAACTGCATCTTCAATGGAAAATTTAGTTTCTTCGGTAAAAATTTCAAAAAATTTCATGAAGATTGTGATTTATCAATGATTTTCGAAGTTCATTTTTATAAATCCAAATTATCGTTTCCATCAAGAACTCATTTTTTCGATACTTTGATTTTTATTCAAAATCTTTGAATGATTTTAAGTATGATACTAGAATCATATTTTTTGTATCGTTCTCATTATAACTCTAGAAAAATCATTTGTAAAATGACTTTTGATATGTAGACCGATACTTGAAAATATCATACTTGAATTTATACATGATTTTCGAATTTGGATTTTATTTATCATTACTATTATCATGTATGTTTTAGTCTCATATTAGATATTTAGTTTTCATCCCTTTCGTTGAGATCTTCATGCTTCATGAAAAATATTTTTGGTCCCAACTTTGCCCTTAGTTGACTTTTCTTATCCTTTTTGATTGATGTCAAAAGGGGAAGAAAAATATAGGTAAAGGGGAAGAAAATATAGGAAAATTATGCATATAGATAGGGGGAGTATATTTATTTAGATATACATGATAAGGGGAGAAATCCCATGATTGACTTCCTTAATGTTTTATTGAAAATATTTTCTTATGGTTCTTTGTCATCATCAAAATGGGAGAGATTGTTGGCCTAAGGTTTTTAACCTAGGTTTTAATCTCGGTTTTGATGATAACAAACATGGAACTAATATTTTTTTGGAAAACTATTTTCACGTTCCAATTCGGTTAGCGCACGACGTCCCCGATCGGAAAAATCAAAGAAATCGGCAAGGACGCTCGTCGACACTCAAATTATTCAGGAAGATAGAGTTTAGGTTTAGAGTGTCTATAATAAATGTGCAATCCTCTTTTATGATGCAATGAATCCAAAAATCCAAACCCGATACCCGAACCGAAGAGTGAACCTTCACTACAAAAAAAATTGGAATTAGTAACAAACTAATTTTGCCATAGTAGTGATATATAGTGGCAAAAAGATGATTCAGTGGCAAAAAAGTGTTTGTCACCCGTTTGTCACGTTAGGTCCGCCGCTAAAAGTTATTTTTGGCTTTCGTGGCGAGATTTAGCGGATTGCCACGAATTGCAATTTCTTTAGTGGCAATCGAAAAAGTCAAACTACCTCCACTCTATTGTGGCAAACGGAGCTTGCTGACGTCACATATCTTTTATGGCAAAAATTCTTTGTCATTTATTAATAAATGTTTGCCATCATTATACTCTTTCTAGAATTCTTTTCGTGACAAAAATATATGAAATTTGTCGTTAATATCGTGTTACATTTTGTCATTATATATCAAATTTGCTATAAAATTTTTTGTCACTACAAGTTTGATCCTTTGTCATTAAAGGTTAAAATGAATTTGCCACTAACACGATTTCTGATTTGAATTATTGCCATAATATCAGTGAAGATTTTGCCATTAACACGATTTCAAATTTCGATTATTGTCACAATATTAGTGATGATTTTGCCACAATATATGATGACTTTGCCACAACTTTGAGAATTTGTAATGAATAAATTTGCCACAAACACAAAATTTAATAATTAATCATTCATTAAAATAATAATCCACATGCTAATTACGAAACCCACAACTTAACATGTATACAACCATCTACAAATCCAACCATCGATAATCCAAAATAAGTTTAACATTAATCCAAATGCATCAAAAACAACATTGTTCACCAACACAAGATACTCTAAGGTATCTAATATCCAACACAAGATATTCTAAGGTATCTAATATCCAATAAATACACAAGATAGTTCATACGCCAAAAGGTACACAAGATAATCCGTACGCCAAAAAAAAACAAACACTGCTCGAATAAAAAAAAGTTCTAGTAGGTCCTCTAGGTATGCCTCATTTCTTCTTCTTTTTCTCCTGCGAAAGAAGGAAAGTAAGAACACAAGTCAAAACTATTACATCAAAGAATCAAACTAATTTAGAAATGATATCTTAATGCACAAGGAACATCAGTGTACTCTTATTTTTAAAGAAAAACATCAATCATTACTCATGAATCAAACATACATTGTCTAATAAAGAAATTACATCATACATTTCCTTATTATCATAGAAAGAAAGATTTAAGATGTTTAAAGAAATCTTTGCCTCTAAAGAGAGTAAAAAACAAGCTAAGAGAGCTATTAACGCTATTATGATAACCTCAGTTTCAGCTAAGAGAGCTTCATTGCAAAGAAAAAACTTCATTCCTACCATTAACACCTTATTAGTGGTTGCATTGACAATCACAAAACCTGCACTAGTTTTTGAACTTGTCTCAAACCAAGAACCATTGCAGAAGCATATATTTGAATCAATAGGGACAAAAATATTTTACAGCTCAGGAATGCAGGTGTTAGCTTTCATTTGAGGAGAAACTTTCTTATCATAAGAATTAGTTTCAACCAAAATGGCTTGAATATAGAACCTGATACCTTTGGCCTTATCATTGAAATAGATTTCATTTCTATGTTTCCAAATATATAAATAGATTTCATTTCTATATTGAATTTGTCTCATATTGAGAAAGGAGTAAGCATGCTTAGCCCTTAGATTACCATCATGACTCAAAGTCAAGACCCACTTGTCATTCTGATTCCTAATGGGAATGAGAATTTTATTGATAGATTCATTATTTTGTATCAAATTTCTAGAAGAAATCATTTGAAAGATTCATTATTTTTTCACATGCATGATTTGAAGCTGATAAAGCCAGAAGTGAATTAGTTGGAATCATAATAAAATTATTTTTTCACATCCAGACCTTCAAGGACTTCCTAATAAAATTGTTTCTTGCTAGATGTAAACTTGATGTTCCTAGAATCATATTGGAAGTTTGTAACTGTTAGACCAAGTTTTTAAGATAATAGTTTATTTTACTAAGTAATAATAATTATGATTAAACCATGAATAGATATTTCCTTTAGTAACCATACAATTTAATTTAGCTGTCTGAATGAAAAAAATAGTACAAGGTACATATAGGCAATGTGAGCCATACAAGTTTGTTTAGCTGCCTGAATGGAGATAAAAACACATATATATAGGGAGATGTGATAATGTGG
Organism: Canna indica; assembly: GCA_034359265.1. Lineage (NCBI taxonomy): Eukaryota > Viridiplantae > Streptophyta > Magnoliopsida > Zingiberales > Cannaceae > Canna > Canna indica. The sequence goes on from CP136892.1 coordinate 25,077,036, forward strand.
TTTCCTGGCATGTATGAGTTGAAAGAAACAATTAAGATATCCTTATTTAAGTACAATCGTGATTCATGAAAATTTGATCATTTTGCTACAAGTCGATGCAAGATGGCATGCGTTGAGAAGATGACCGCTATTGTTAGCTTATTCCACATCAGAATGGAGATTACATTGTTGACTTATTTATGGAGTTAAAGCAAATTGTATCCATTCATACTCATGCTTTCATGTTTTTTCCTTGAAAAGATACCAGTTAACTAAGCAAATATATAAACAATTGGTCAAAACCAAACCATAATTGGAAAAGATACATATTCAGCATATGTGACCTTAAACTAAGCATTGAAGTATCAGTTAACTATGATTTACAAGCTAGCACAGTCCACCTTACAACACAATTAATACATATATTTTTGATGAATTCGAAATTATATATTTTCATTTTGATAAATTGTTGTAAAACTGTTAACCATAGTGAAAAGTCCAATTTACTATGATAGACTTGTCCTAATTAAAGAACATCATGGTTTAAAGACTCAAACCCATTTGCCTTAAATGATATGTACTCTAGTTTGTACTCTTGAGATCTTTCAGTGGAGACTAATCATGTAACTCTTGATGCCTTACTATATCTTACAGGTTATATGTGATTTCTTTTTTTTTTAACTTCAAACATGATAATTATGAGCCCAAGTTATAGTTCTTATGGTTTTTTATTAAGATATAGATAATCTAAACTATCTTATGATCATTCATAACATGCCATTTGGCTTAGTCACACACTATACATTAGTATTGAATTTATCTACTTCAATTCAATATCAATATGTTTTCTATTTTTCAAAAAAATATCATACAAGCATGCAATTAAAGAGTTGATATGTGAGTGTTGAGTTGGAACAAATGGAAGAAATTCTTACCTTAGGGGTATTTTGCAGTTTCGATAACATCATCATCATTGTTTTAATCTGAGCAGACATCTCATCTTGACTTTTTTTCATCTCCTCGACTCTACTATTTTCAAGGGCTGCCTGTTTCCGTGCTTCCTCGGCTTCCATTTTTCCTTTCTCGGCTTGTTCCTTCAATGCTTTGACCTCTTTTCGCGCTTGTTCCTTTAATGCCTTGACTTCTTTTTCAGCCGATTCTTTCACCGCAAGTACTTCTTTCTCCGCAAGCTGAAGCTCTTTCTCTAATAGTGTCTTCTCTCGCTCAGCCAATTCTTTCTCCTTCGCAGCTAATTGTTGGACTCTCAACCCAGTAGGCTTAGGTCCTGGCCCACGACCACGCATATAATTTTTGGACTGTCCAAGAACCTCAGCGTATATCTTATCTTCATCAACTTCCTCGCCGACTTCTTCTAAAGATTCAATTATTGCCTTCGCAGCCTCCTAAAAAGCAAAAAATTAATGGATTACAACTAAAACCCATTAGAACTAATATTTTACTATATAAGGAGAATTATATATCAACTAAACTTATATAATTTGTCCTAGCCTGCTCATTGACCCAATCATTCTTCTTCTTACTCCAATGAGTTTCATAATACAATTTGGACATGGAAGGCCACTCCATTGTATCTTTATTGGTCTGCCATAAAAATAACAATAAGGATATATCGCAACAAGCAAAAAATACATTAAGGATAAATTTTTAAGAAAGAAAATAGTATATAATATTTGACTTTTTTACCAATTTAAATTCTCGACGAGCAAAACCCATGCTCCCATTTCCATGTGTTGAAGTTTGGCAAGCACGATTGCTTTTGTTGATTTCACTTCGCATCTAAGTTGACAAAAAATTAAAAGTAAAACAACATCAGAAAATTATAAAGTAAACATCTAAGAATAAGTAATATATAAAAAGTAAATATGAAGGAAAGTTATCGATATCACCTTGAATTCTTCACTATTAAATATTTGGCATAGTTGTACCCATTTATCACTATCAATATCTGGAGGGCAATTTTGAAGTGCTGTCTCCATGCTTCCATTTGGCAAGTAGTACATGGTATGCAACTTATTTTTCCAGTTTCTATAACTGTTAGCCAGCTATTTGTACACCACATTTTTCACCAATTCATCTTCATCATCCATCTTAAATTTATCCTTGATTGGAAAAAAAATTGTTTTTATAATATAAATAAAAGTGGTACAAATAATATAAATAAAAATGATTGCTCAATTAGTGTGTGAATTATAGAGAACAAAATGTCCTATTAAGTTATAACCTTTGACGATTTTAATCCTTAAGTATAGTTATCAACATTTTAACCTCTAAAGACGACACAAGTATGGTTTCTTAAACAAACTTAGAGGTAAAGCATGTTGATATTCATACTTGGAGGTTTAAAATGTTGAAAGATGTAACTCAAGGGGACACTTTATCTTTATAATCTCCCACAATTTCAACTTTTCTTCTTCTGGCAATTTTTTCCAAGTAGCATATTGTAATGGAGCGAAGTTTCTCACAGTTACGCCACATTCAGTTATCAGATCACATGCATCTTCCCCACAAATGTGCATCCATTCTGGAAGGACCACTATATCGAGTGACAAATTGTGCTTTCTTTTCCTAGCGAGCTTGATCCCGCGAGTCGCTCCCCTCATTTTTTTTTTCTGTGCCTTCCTTCTCTCCAACTGTAGAACTTACCTCCATATTAAGTTGATTGGATCCAAAAAAATCTTCATTTCCTTTCTCCGGCTCGGTTACCAACTTACGACGGACAGATGTAGGTCGACTCTCAATTGTTGTTTGGTGTTGACTCCTTCCAGCATTTCGAGGACTGCGACGAACAGGTTGTTGCAGTTGTTTTGCCTTTTTTATTATCCCAAGCGCACGCATCTTCTTATCATTCTCTTTCATTTGGTTTTCTCTCACTTTCTCATAGTTTTCAGAATTTAGGGTTGCAAAATGAAAACATAAATGAATTAGTGACTTGTGTACTAAAAAAAATTCATTAAAAAAGAAATATGGTTTAAACAACGATTATTTGAAAGCTTGTAATTGCATACCTGCATTAGTGATTGGTTCTTGCGGAATATTCTTGTCCACTGTCAGTTCCATATTTGACCACTGTCCAGCGTTATCATCAGGTTCCATCCTTTCCAAATTCTGAACCATTTGTCGGTTTTTATTAAAATCTGGATGGTTCACACTAAGTTGATGGTCTACATAAAGCTCAATTATTTTGTTTGATCTCCTCAAACCAAGTTGTGCAATCTTCCTAACATCCTCATCACATTTCACATATGTTAGTCCACTAACAAAGGTCTCCCCATCATTTTTGTAGTATACTTTAGAGTCTTTGTGATATTTGAGATGTTCCGCCAAAGTTTCAGTTCTCCCTCTCATCATAATCAAATCGGGATCTTGAAATGATGACCACTTGAAACCACCCACATAGTGCTTCGTCGGTCTATTGACAAACCTTCCGGCGTAGTTAACAACAATCTTAATCATATCACTCATAGCTGCTGTCACTGTAAAAAACAAAACAAACAACAACAAAATAAATGTCAGTGATCATAAAAAAGATAGGTGATGATCATAAAAAAGAAAGGTGCTGCAGTAAAGCTAATAAACATAGCATAAAGTATATTTTTATGCAATAAAAATATAACAGGGCATAAAGTAGATTCATGGATTTTAAAGAGCTATGTTATGTTAGAAATTCATATTCCTGACAATAGTTTATTTGAACAACAAAATGCATATTCTTGACAATAGTTTATTTGCCTAGTATTGTACCAGTGTTGAAATAGGAGAAAACTTGCATATTACACTTATATTCATGTCATTAACATGTTTGAACAACATTGATGATCAACACAAGGGGAGAGGACAGTATCCAAATCTTAAAATTCATGCCATTAATGAACATCCACTAATCCAGAATTGCATACTTATATACTTATATACTAACTATACAACATTGGTTCAATAACTACAAATCTAAAACTAGATAGAGTAATAAGCTCTTTGGAAAAATGTTAGTATTTATGGAACTAAGACGATCTTTGTTGAATTAGACTATTTAATGATTATGCATATGTATTAATTTCTAAATACAACTTAATGATGTTGCATTCATGATACTAGATTTACATGGATAAGAATGTATTTAAGAAAGTATGGAACTGTATTTAAGAAATATTCCTGCTAACATTTCTCAACTTTTGTAAGGCAAGGTGAAACACTAGGAGAACAAACTCCACAATATTAGACAACTTTACTTATTACATCAAAATCCAAAATATTAATTCTACATTAAGAGAACAAACTAAGAGAACACATGGTCATCCTCATCGTCTTCATATGGAATGATCAGTTCGTCCTCTTCACTATCTTCACTTGGGATATCCTTCCAAAAAGCATCATCCTCTTTCAATGGAACATCAAATCTTTGTAACTGCATATCATTATCATCAACATCCATTGACATATTGTAATCACTTCCCACCAGTTGTTGGTACGGCTCCTTATCCAATTCATCATCTTCTTCATCCGGAAAATCGAAGTCGTCTCTTGGAGTATTTTTAATAACAATTTTCCAATTATTACCTAACTTTATATCAGGCACATAATAGCATTGTTTGGCTTGATATGCAAGAACATAAGGCTGTTGTTTATACCATGTTGACTTTGTGTCTACACTTGTAAATTCATAACTATCTTTGTAAATTCCAAATGTCATTTTTCTTGACTCGTGACACGTAGGGCACGTTACTTCATGTTCATTTACACCCCAATATAGGACACAGTCATTTTTACAAACATCAATTTTAGTATAGGTCAGCCCCAAGTCCCGCATCACCAGTTTTGCTTCATAGAAAGAATTAGGGACATTAGAGTCATCTAGAAGGACTTCTTTAAATAGTTGAAGAAGCATGTTAAAATATTTTTGAGTCCAATTGTTCATGGACATGAGGTGTAACAATTTGACAACGAAAGATAATTTTGTAAATGATTTACAGCCCGGATACAATTCTTTATTAGTATCCCAAGTAAGACTAAACAATTTTTCTACTCCTTTTTGTTCACTTGTATTCCTTTGACCAAATTCCTCTCCATATGGACCTCTAAATATATCATTTAGCATCCCCTGCATATTATCTCGCTCTTGCTCTTCTTCATCTTCATGATCATCATAGCGATTGGACGCAGTTAATTCTCCGTGATGTATCCAAGTGTCATAACTTTGCTCGATACCATGTACAATAAGATGTTGCTCTACAACTTTTCGCTTATGCTTATTGATGTTGTTGCATCTCGTACGGGGACAACGAATCTTAGCACCTAGTTCAACGTGCTTGTATGCAAAATTGAGAAAATTCTTTACACCATTAAGATAATCCGATGTGAATCTATCTGTGAGTTTCATCCATCTCTTATCCATCTAAAATAAGAACAAAATTTTAGTTTTCTATATTGGTTTACATATTACATATTTTAGTTTCCTATATCCATGAGTTTCATTCATCCCTTATCCATCTAAAATTTTAGTATGATAATGATAACATTTTCCAAAAAATATGAGATGAAAAACTTGTATTAACATACTAGGATTGAGCATATAATATAATTATTAAACTAAGTTATTTACTATCAATCAAATAACATGGCAGAACATTCATAACACAACACTACTAGGAGTAGTGCCAACATTTTTAAAAGGAGTCACAATAGAGGAGTCATCTACTCTATTAATATACTATTTCCAAATAAATATACTATTTCCAAATTAAGAGAAATAGTCATAAAAAGTATATGAAGAGCATCTTAGCATCTTAGCATCCTAATTAGCTAACGAAAAATATTAAGAGCATTTGGATATATACATATGCTCAAGCGAAATGGATCATTATGGTTCTAAAAGTATAAAATATTTAAAACTGAAACTTCACCAAAGTATCCATTTTTATAAAATAAAGCGAGCAATCAATCATAGTTAACATGTGTTAAAGAAAGCGACACATTCACATGATAAGTTGCAACTGTGGTACTACCTCTGGAGAGGACGTATTGGGAGAAAGGAACTTTGAAAATTAAGAATGGTATGAATTGTTCTTCGATAACCAATCAATAGTTATCTCATGATGATTTCAATTGGCAATTAGATATGCTTAGTTATGCATTTAGTAAAAGGGAAACTGACTAGATCCATATATAGTCAAATAGGAAGATGCTTAACTATGGATTTATAGTCAAAGAGAAATAGAAGTAAAAAAAAAAATACTGACAAAAATTGTTTGTAGGCTGCTAGAGAGACGGGAGCACTCAAAGAGGCCAAGGACAAGCTAGAAAAAAAGGTTGAAGAACTCACTTGGAGATTAGAATTAGTTGAAAAGCGTATGAGGGTATGTCATCATTTGAAATAGACAATATCCACAGGATACTGTTATAATCCAAAATTAAGGAGAGTTTGTCTATCATTATGCATTTAGATTGACCTTGAAGAAGCTAAAGGGCAGGAAATTGCAAAGCTACAAAGTGAAGCTTGATGAAGCGCATGAAGCAATGACCAAAGAAATAGAAGGTGCTAGAATAGCAATTGAACAAGCACCACCAATCACTAAAGAGGTTTTAGTGGAGGAGAACTCCATGCTAGAGTTGTTGACAACTCGCGATAAAGAGCTAGAGGTAAAAGAAAACATAGAGTTCCTGTAATTCTGCTCAGCAACCTAAACTAGATATATCTACTAAACTTCTACATTAATGGCTTTTCAAGCCCAAGAACACACCAAGATGAAGGAAATTATATGCATATGTGTACCACAATGACATGTTTTACTGTTTTGAATAAGTATTTTGATTCTTTACAGGATGAATTAAGTAAATTGAAGTCAAAGGCTCAAGAATTTGAGGAAAGATATATCAAGGTTCAAAAACAGGTGGAAGAATTACAAAAAGGCACAGAAGAATCCAACTCAAAAATTAGTGAAACTGCAAGACATGATACAGAAGTAATGTGGTGATATGTCTAAACGTAACTTCATTGAAGAATAAATTTCAGTTAACTATCTATTTAATCATGCAGACTTGAAACAAACTTGTCTGTCCTCGAGTCCGAAAACAAGGTTCTAAGGCAGCAAACTTTACTTGGTTCAACAAATGAAGATTTATCAGAACGCAAGATTACCACACTGGAATCTGATAATGATTTGCTCCGCAATCAACAGAAGACAGATTGTCAGCCAATTGATTCTTCTGAAGTAATTAAGCCACCATTAGAAAATGAGTTGGTTCACGATCAGCAAGCGATAGTTCATCAGCCATCTGTCACTTCTGAATTAACTGAACCAATAGCAGCCAAGGTATATTAATCAGCAATCTATGAAAGAAAATACAGCTAATCAATTCAAAATCGCATGGCAACTAATGTGTTCTAGTAGTGATGCAGAATATGGTGAATGGACATGCAGATGGAGAATCTAAAATAAGAAAAAAGGTTTGCCAAATGATTATTCTACTGAAATAATTCATCAACATGAGGTACCAAAATCTTATCTAGTCAAAAAATTCACCAACTGACAAAAGTCATTAATTGCATGAGCTAGCAGTTGCATCCCTTGCACCAGTTTTTAGTAAAATGAAGTCTCTAACAGAGAGACAACAAGTATGTACTAGAAAGAGGCAACAAGTATGTACTAGAAACCTGAACTTAGAAAGACAATGATGGATTAATATGTTCCAAAATTAACTTGTACACTTTACGGTGTATCATTTCTCAGAAATGACTTAATGGTATAGCTACCAAGCATGCCTTATGCTTATAAGAACAGTTCAAAGTAGCATGGATGTTAATCTTGTTGGATTCATGTTCCAGTAGTGGTGTGGCCATGCTGGCACACACCTACATTCTGAATAATTCCACATCAATAATTTTCAGAAGTACCACTGAATTGTCCACTTCTCTTCTCTAAAGATATATATGCTTTGTTACTTTCTTACTTACAGGAAAATCATGAAGCACTTATCAAGTGTTTGAAGGAATACAAGAGCTTTGACAATAAGAGACATGCAACAACATTGATTGTCTACAAGTCACTGTTTCATTGGCACTCATTTGAAGCAGAGAGAACGAACATATTTGAGCAGATCATACAAACAATCAGGTCATCTGTTGAGGTTGTTAGTATTGACTTAATCACCTGAAACTCCCACAAAATTTCTTCTAGATACATATAAGATACAACCATATATGTGGCTAATTTTTAATATTTCTATACACAGGAGAATATTGGTGAACTAGCATATTGGCTTTCAACAACATCTACTCTTCTATTTCTTTTGCAAAAAAATCTTAGAGCAAGCAATGCATCTAGTACTGGATCATATCGCAGTCGAGCAACAACAAGCTCATTTTTTAGTAGAATAGCACAAGTAACCTACTCCAGCAATTAGATTTGTATTCAAGAACCAAAGCGCAGTGATCAATGCATGATACTTTCAGAAGTTTGAATCTTGGTCATAACTGATTTTGTCATCCAACACCTTTAGTATACCATCTTAAGCGAGCCCATAATAAGCAATGATAGATTTGGTGCATATCATGTTTTTTCTTTTGCATGATCCAACTCCAGGAAGACCTGTTCTAAATAGATTTCTGGAAGGATCCAAAATTATTTATGTTTTTAACCATTTATAATCCACTAATCCACATTAAATTGTTGGCTCAAAATATAATTTCAGAATGCTCGTTCATCTTCATCTATAATGGGCATTTCAAGTGGCTACAGTGGAATGCTAGGCAAACCTGGGAGCCACTCAAGGATAGAAGCCAGGTACTCAGCTCTACTCTTTAAGCAACAACTTACAGCTTATGTTGAAAGGCTCTATGCAATTATACAAGACAATTTGAAGAAAGAGATCAATCCGTCCTTAACATTGTGCATACAGGGTCTGTCCCAGGACCAAATATATAACATTAATAAGTATGATCTATTATCTGGTGCTAAATGAATGACATAAGAATTCTCATCAATAGGCACCAAGGTTTGCTAGATCTGGAACAATTGGGGAATCACCAAAGAGCATTCTCTCCAATAATATGGCAAAGCAAGCATCGAACGTCCATTGGCAAAGCATTGTCAAGAGCTTGGATAGTACATTGAATATATTATGTGAAAACTACGTAAGTTGGCCTATATCTTCTTTTAACATATAACTACGTAAGTTGGCCTATATCTTCTTTTAACACATCATATAAAAACTTAATATACATGATAAATCTAATAGATGACAACTTAAGACATCATTAAGAATTATATAATGTTTTAAATCCGATCAATGCAGGTACCATCTATGATAATAAGGAAAACTTTCAGTCAAGTGTTTTCATTCATCAATGTGCAAATATTCAATAGGTAAGCAATCCCTATCTCTTCTATTATTGATTATCTACTTTGAGAAGATGAATATTTGTGTATGTGATTTATCAAAAGAAATCAGAACTTGCAACTCATATAAACAAGCTACAATTGATCTATAGCTTGCTACTCCGCTGGGAATTCTGCTCATTTAGCAATGCTGAGTTTGTCAAAGATGGTTTGTAGGATTTGGAACAATGGTGCTCCAAAACAATAGAACAGGTAAATCACTACCAAAAGCATCACACATAGTACCTATAATGGTATATGGAAGGTACTAATGCGGTGGTAATTCTGATTATATAATCTATAGCTTGCTGGGACCGCATGGGAGCAACTCCAACATATAAGGCATGCAGTCGAATTTCTAGTAAGTTCAATATTATATTTGTCATAATTCCATATACTAATTAGACAGGTAATTGGAACACACGGATTATGGCAGGTTTTGCATCAGAAGTCCCAAAAAACCTTAGAGGAGATTAGAAATAAAATCTGCCCAATAAGTCAGAAGTTTTATTATCTATATCAAAATATGCTCCTGAATCTAACAAGGTCAACTGCATTTGGTTCTAGGTTTTGAGTGTTCCTCAAATTTACAGGATTGGTACCATGTTTTGGGATGACAAATATGGTGACGCAAAAGGTTTATCTCAGGAGGTGAGTCTACTCATCATACTAAATCCCTTCATCAAATCTCTTTTGTGCTTCTCCCAATTTGTAGGAGAAACAAAAAACCACAAACTCTAATATGCATGTACCAATACATCTTCTTTTAATTTGAGAATGGGGAATGGTTTGCTGATTAGTCAAGCTAAAATAATATATTAGTCATTTCAATATGGATGTTAACTGATTAATGGGTTTGCTATAAACATGTGAATGGGGAATCATATAGAGACATAATTGGTTTGTAAAATAAAAAGCATTGGTAATAGAAGAATAAATAAATTTGACATAATTGTACTTTGCAACATCCATCTTACACAGGTAATATACTCTAGTTCAAATATCTTTTATGTTGCGCTACGCAGAGTTTTCGGCGGAATCGTATAGAGACATAATTGGTTTGTAAAATAAAAAGCATTGGTAATTGATGAATAAATAAAATTGACATAATTGTACTTTGCAACATCCATCTTACACAGGTAATATACTCTAGTTCAAATATCTTTTATGTTGCGCTACGCAGAGTTTTCAGTGGTCCCGCTATATAAGTTCATATGTAATACATGTAAATAGGAGTCAACAGTGCACACATCATAAACAAAGAATAATCTACAGAGAATAATATGATTCTACCTCTTTAAAAACTGAACATAGATTAAGATAACCAAGAGAAAGTAATTTTACTCAATTAACAGTTTGAAAATAGATTAATATAGGGAGCTGTGCACACATCTTACAATTGTACTCAAATTTCATCATAGTTAACTCATTAACATTTTCACTGCAGAATGATATAGAAGATGGTGTTACTTTTCATCAGAATGCAATTACCTAGATTCGTCGTGAAAAGGGAGTGGCAGCGTCAGCAGGGAGTGGCGGGTAGACTAACTAGGTAGCTGTTGCCTACTAGATCAGAACAGTAATAGGAAGGAGGGACGACGAAGGAGGGCAGCAGCCGCAGAACAACCCTAACTCGATAGCAGATGATGAGGGTTAGAAGATGTACTAGACTAGGGTTTGGGGAGGAGCTGAGGAAGGAGGGCGTTTTCTGATTAGGGAGTACCGAAGTAGGGACGGCGGCGTCGGTGAGGAAGGACAGGTGTTTGGGCTCGTCGAGAACTCGTCGACGACTAGGCGTCGGTGGGGAAGGCTCGTTGAGGGCTGGGCGTTGGTGAGGAAGACTCGTCGAGCACTGGGTGTTTGGTGTCGACGCGTCGAGTCGTCGACTCATCGAGGAGGTCGCACGATTGCGGAGGCGAGCAGAGAACAAGGGTTGAGGGTTTGGGTGAAAAGGGTCTTAGGGTTTGAGCAGATAACAAGGAGAATGTATTATAAGTTGGGTATTATAAGTGGAGGGGTTTTTTGGTCAAGAGATAGTTTGAAAATGAGGGATTTTTTTTGTCCGACGAGAAAGAGGAGGGAATGCCAAATTTTTTTATTATTTTACTATTTGTGGCATACGTAATTTGTCACGATAAATAGTTCCATGTCTATGGCAAATATATTGTCGCAAAAAATTGTCATAGAATATTATGACAACGTTGTGGCAATTATTTTATCGCAAATATTTGCCACAGAATATAGTGACAAACTTGTGGCAAAAATTTTGTCACAAACCCTTGTCACGATAGAATGTTTTGAATCAGTAGCAAAACATATTGTCATAAATTTAAAATACTATAACTTTTGAACGTTGACTCAATTATTAGTGGCAAACATAATGGCAAATTTTAAAAAATCATCGCAAATTATTCGAACTTGTACTTTTAACCACAAAAATAATTTTGTCGCAAATTTCGTCGCAGATTACATCTTTTGTGGCCAATTGTTGTTGGTCACTCCAAAATTTTGCCACAAATTCTTATTTTTTTGTAGTGCTTGCTGAAACTGCAATTTGTGCATGTTTCGGCCAAAGGTTCGGTCGATAGTTTGGTCTACCAAAGGATCGACCGAACGTCAACCGAAAGCTACTGGAAATATCCAATAGCTATTCGGTCGATCATCGGTCGAAGATTCGATCGACCAAACGACCAATCGACCGAAATGATCGACCAATTAATCGATAGACGTCCCCAATGGCTCGATTTTAAGCCATTGAGTTCGATGGTACCCGAGCCCCATTCATTGTTCTGCCTATTTAAACCCTTCTACAGCCTTCCTTTGATCTCTAATGATCCTTGAGCCATCCTATACAAATCTATAAGCTTGATTGAGAGATTTTCTTGAAACCCTAGCTTTGTGAAGCTCTTTCGCTTGTTCTTCCCTTCAAACCCGAATTGATTCATCATCGAGGCTACAAGATGAGCTTGGATTCATTGGTTAGAGCTAAGTACTATTGTTTATTTGTTTGTTGCTCCATTTGTTATTGTATTTTATTATTTATTTCATTGTTATTCAAGTGTGTAAAGATCTAGTGTGTAGATATTAAGTTTGGTGGTAGCCTTGGTGTAGAGGCCTAAATCCACCTGTGCAATTAATTTACTAGGATTAGTTGTGTTGGTCGTAGGGTTTGAGGAGGGAAAGTGATCTTGGTAGGAAGGCGGAGACTTTCGAGTGTGGAAGTGTCTTCGGTGTAAAAGCGGGTGTACTTTCGGTTTGAGAGCGGAGACTCGCCGGTGAAAAAGTCATCATTTTGAGGAAACACTTTAATCTAGTAAACCTAAATTTAAAATCCTAAGCGGGGGTGCTTAGATAGTGGAGTAGGCATTGGGGCCGAACCACTATAAATTCATGTGTTATCATTGTCACTTTGTTTGTGTTTAAACTTCCTTATCATTTGCTTCCGCTTGCTATTGAATTATGAATTTGCCTAAGCAATCAGAAATTGTTTATAACCAAAATTTAGGTAAAGATTTTAGTTAATACACTATTCCCCCCCCCCCCCTTATTGTAGACCATTCAACTTACATGGTCCTGCCTTACGCTCTCCACAAGCTCGGCTTGACCTCAAGCGAGGTCCTCAGACTCAGTTACCACTTCCAGGCTCAAAGCTTTCAACGACCCTAAGTGTGGTCATGTCCTACGCTCCCCGCAAGCTAAGCTTGACTCCAAGTGCAGTCCTCGGCCTTAGTGGATGCTTCTTGGCTCAACGCCCTCAACGACCCCAAGTGTGGTACTATCTTACACTCCTCGTGAGCTCGGCTTGATACCTCGTGCCTAACTATCGACATCGTAACCACATATGCGGCATGTAATCCTTGATTATTACGGATGCAAAATATAATCCTTGATTATTACGTCTTGCCCCTTTTTGTTCTCTCAGAACTTTGATCTGCCTATTTAAACCCTTCTACAGCCTTCCTTTGATCTCTAATGATCCTTGAGCCATCCTATACAAATCTATAAGCTTGATTGAGAGATTTTCTTGAAACCCTAGCTTTGTGAAGCTCTTTCGCTTGTTCTTCCCTTTAAACCCGAATTGATTCATCATCGAGGCTACAATATGAGCTAGGATTCATTGGTTGGAGCTAAGTACTATTGTTTATTTGTTTGTTGCTTCATTTGTTATTGTATTTTATTATTTATTTCATTGGTATTCAAGTGTGTAAAGATCTAGTATGTAGATATTAAGTTTGGTGGTAGCCTTGGTGTAGAGGCCTAAATCCACCTGTGCAATTAATTTACTAGGATTAGTTGTGTTGGTCGTAGGGTTTGAGGTGGGAAAGTGATCTTGGTAGGAAGGCGGAGACTTTCGAGTGTGGAAGTGTCTTCGGTGTGAAAGCGGGTGTACTTTCGGTTTGAGAGCGGAGACTCACCGGTGAAAAAGTCATCATTTTGAGAAACACTTTAATCTAGTAAACCTAAATTTAAAATCCTAAGCGGGGGTGCTTAGGTAGTGGAGTAGGCATTGGGGCCGAACCACTATAAATTCATGTGCTAGCATTGTCACTTTGTTTGTGTTTAAACTTCCTTATCATTTGCTTCCGCTTGCTATTGAATTATGAATTTTCCTAAGCAATCAGAAATCGTTTATAACCAAAATTTAGGTAAAGATTTTAGTTAACACACTATTCCCCCCCCCCTTTATTGTAGACCATTCGACTTACATAGTCCTGCCTTACGCTCCCCACAAGCTCGGCTTGACCCCAAGCGAGGTCCTCAGACTCAGTTACCACTTCCAGGCTCAAAGCTTTCAACGACCCTAAGTGTGGTTATGTCCTACGCTCCCCGCGAGCTAAGCTTGACTCCAAGTGCAGTCCTCAGCCTCAGTGGATGCTTCCTGGCTCAACGCCCTCAGCGACCCCAAGTGTGGTACTGTCTTACGCTCCTCGCGAGCTCGGCTTGATACCTCGTGCCTAACTATCGACATCGTAACCACATATGCGGCATGTAATCCTTGATTATTACGGATGCAGCATGTAATCCTTGATTATTACGTCTTGCCCCTTTTTATTCTCTCAGAACTTTGCCCCCCCCCCCCCCCTCCCATTTTGAATCTTGGCTCCACCATTGTTTGCAGGTGCCCCGTCGGAGTCGCTCCGAACTAGGAGACGCGAAGGACTACATCACCTAGCTTTGGGCAAGAATAGTAAATATTTATGAAAAATAACAAAAAAAAGTTTAGAAAGTGTTCATCCAGTCGGTAAGATCAGCCACTTGTAACTAGTAAACTTTGTTCAAGTATAGAAGCAAAGTATTTAAATTAGTGTGATCTTAGGTAACAAAGACTGTATTTATAGTGTTATGGTTCTGGTTCTTCATTATCATGTACAACAAATACAGAGGTTTTTATTCTTTCTAATTGTTTATCATGTACTTAAATATTAGCATGACAGATTTTGCAAAATTTGTCAAATAGCATATTTGTCGTTCATAAATTATATCTCGTGCTTAGAACGGGGTAATCCTCAAGTGGTGAAAATGATAAAGAGCATATTTCTCTCCTACTTTTGACCGGCAATCCATCATCTCATCTTCAGATGGAGGGTTGTCAGCATATTATGGTGCTCTAAATCCTACAGTATACTTTAGTTCTATCACACTCTTCCCAGCATTTATGTAACAAAATTATCAATATATAATTGTAGGGATGAAGTTGATATTACACAGGATTTATGTGATCTGTGATTCAGCTGATTAATCTGCTGAATATTTCTTTAGCTAATATGTATAAGTAAAATCAAATTTTATTTCAGAACAAATGTAAACATCTTGGGAGTTGATTGAGTCTTAATTCGGGCCTGGGACTAGTTTCAATGTTTATTGCCGGAGTATTTGTGACTAATTCATGTGTCTATGTTGCTATTTTGCTCCTCTGAGCTTTCTTCTTTTGTATTTTATTGGTTCTCTTTAATATTTTGTTATGCTTTTTTCTTACCTAATGAAAAACCTTTCCTTTTTCATAAAGGAAAAGTGAAAAGATCTTATTAATTTATTCATATTTCACTTAATTTAATTGAGAATTCTTAAAGTTAATATATATAGCTATGAACATGACAAAAATATTACCTAAATACAAATAATTACTGAAAATTGAAGTGATAAGAAATTTGTTCCTAACACAAAAATAGTAAAAGACCTCATTGTCCTTATTCCAAAGTAAATTGATCTATGGTACTGACTATATTATATTGTATTATATAATGTAATATGATATATTATATTATATTATGTTATATAATACTTCTATTATTACTAGTATAATAATGGTATATCATATTATAGAATTATTTAATTATTATAAACATATAATATATTATATTAATATTATTTATAATTATAATTATAATTAAATTACACTAAATAATACATGTTATCTTTATGCCATGCTATGTTATGATCATATAAGATAGGACATTACAAAACTATTTTGGTTAATTTATTTTGTCCTATGCCTTGATACCGCAAAAAAAATGAAACATTACTAATTTTATTATCATGAACTGTGAAGTTAATAGGAGCATGTTCTTGTGTAGTATTGCTATGTACATAGTTTATGAAATGATCACACACTAAATATCATTAACTCTGAATTTTACTATAAGTCAATCCTAAATTTATTTTAATTTTCACTAATGGGTCCGATATGAGATAAAAATTATATATATATATATATATATATATATATATATATATATATATATAACAATTAATTAATCATATATATATAATATGAAAGTGTGTGAAATCTTTGATTCAGATGATTAATATGAAAGTGGTGACAGAGTAAATTACAAGTTGAATATTTAAGAAGAGAAATATATCCACACACACACAACACCTATTTAACCAGAAAATTAGAAGAATATTTACATTTAATTTTAATATATGTGGGCATGAATCACGCCAAATTCCCTTGTATAAAATACAACAGCCCTTCTACATCATTGGACGCACAACATTTTCTTCTGGTTGAGCAGAGACATGGAATCTACCCAATAATTAATGTAAACATTTAAAAAAAAAGGAAAAATAAAAGGAAAAATGCCAACATTAATAATGATTAATAAGATATCATCAACCTCCTCAACTTGTTTTTCACAACAAAAACTCCATGAAATTGAACCAAGCAGTGTTGTCAATGTTTGAGGCCTTCTCTGCTTGCTTCGAGCAACAACCGGTTGCAGAGGAAGAAGCACCTCCTCCTTCCGAAGTTGTTGCATGCTTTGGACAGAGGAAGAAGTTCCTCGATCCCAACTCCATCACCTTCTGCTCCGGATCCAAACCTGAGAAAAATTATTCATTAGGAAGAGCCTGGAAAGGTCTATCGACAATCGATCCATGGAGATGCGCGCTTTCGATATGCTTACAATCGAGGCTGAACTGGGAGTAGTGGAGGCCGAAGGCGGACGGATCCTCGGTGGGCAGCTGCGGCCGCCAGCCCTCCTTGACGTAAGCCCGCACCGCGGCGGCGACCAGGTCGCCGACGCTCCAATCGGCGGGCGCCAACACCTGGACCGGCCGCAGGCTCCGCTGCACGGCCACGTTGAGCAGCACCTTCGGCGGCACCCTCAGCCCCGCGGGGGGGTCCGGCCTCGCCGCGTCGCCTCTTCGCCCGGGGAGCAGCTCCGGCTGGGTCTTCGGGCGGCGGATCTGGCGCGGGGCCGTCGACGTGCGGCCGTTGAAGGAGAGGGAGCGGTCCGGGGGGTTGCGAACGATCCCCTCGCCGGCGCGGGGGCTTGTCCTGGGGTGCTGCGAGGTGGAGCACATGGGGACGGGCGGCGGCGAGGCTGGCCCTTGTGCTCTGCCTCCGCGGACCTAATTGCTTGATTTGGTGGTATAAGAGAGAGAATGAATTATTAATAAATAGATCAAAGATGAGCGAGCGTTACGCAATGAATAACGACGAGGATGACGAAGTGAGTTCGCGTTGTGTGTGAAGTACTGAAGTCCAAGTCTGGAAGAGGAGCGATTTGGAAGCAAGAATGCTTTTTTTGAGGGATGGTTAGCAATTGACAGCTTCATATATTTTTATTATCTAATTTAATTTAAAATAAATATATTATCGGATCAATATGTGGATGTTGGAAATTGAGGGGTCATCTGGGGAAGTGCTACCTGCCGCCGAGTGCAATTATTGTTGCAAAATATTATATAATAATGCCAATTAATTTAACTGGCAAAGGGTGTATAGATAGCAATTTGTGATAAAAGATTCTTTTTTTCATTTAGTAAGAACCTTTTTTTTTTCATTTAGTAAGAACTAGTGTATCACCTGTGCTATGTATAATGGTGTAAAGTAATTTTTATTTCAAAATATAAATTTAAAAATTAGATTATATAATAAATTATAGATATAAATTGTTTTTTTATCATAAATATAAATTAATATGTTTGGTGATTCTCATAATTTAAAAAGGGGAAATGTCTTATTTAGTTCCTCAACTATCACATATTTTTTACTTTGGTCTATCAACTAAAAATTCGATCACTTGAGTCCTCAAATTTTCAATCGTTAGTAATTTAGTTTTTGTTATCAACCAATTGTTATAACACCGTTAAATTTTAAATGAAACATAAAATAATTTTAAGAGAATAAAACTTTCTTCAGTTCCTCAACTATCGCATCTTTTTCACTTTCGTCCCTCAACTAAATATGCAATAACGTTTTAATACATATAAATTTTGACACATTAAATAATTTTAACGTCATTATAATGGGAGTCGATGCTGAGGATTTAAGTGATAATGGTGAATAAATCTAAGTACTCATGTAATCGGATTTTTAGTTGAGGGATCAAAGTGAAAAATATGCTATAGTTGAGGGACCAAAGTGAAAAATATGTTATAGTTGAGGGACTAAAGAAGGTATTTTTCCCTTTAAAAAGATAAATTTGGTTACATGAAAAAAACCATTTTTCTTTGTTGATAATGACATTATTTATGTAGAACTAATAAAATTAAGCAGACATATTTCATTACAAGACATACACGAAACTAACAAATTTTTTAAAACATCATAAATATTATATAAATATAAGCAGCAGTGGAAACAGAAATTAAATTGTGGGAGGATTGACTCTCAAATGAATAGATAATCAACAATATTGTACTTAAAAGAAAGCATTTTTTTACTTCTTCATTGGTCGAAGAGGATCATCCTAGCATAAATTTTCTTTTAAACTACTTTTACATATCCACTAAACAAAAATCAATTAAATTCAAGTGAACCAATTCGATTTAATTAACACCGATATACTATCCAAATTCCAAACCAAAGTAAAACTTCTTACTTACTCCATCCGTTTCATAATAAGTGATTTTTTAGGCTTTGACACATAGATTAAGAAAGTTATTTAATAGCCTAATTTCTAGCAAAAAAAAAATTTTTTAACTAAATTACCCATAGTGTGTGACCCTTAATATTCTCAATGAAAACTTTATTGGTTGACCTTCAATATACTCTTGTATTGTACATCATTGATGGGAGAAACTTTTGTTAGAGGTTAAAATTGATAAAAAAAAATTAATATTATATTGGAAGTCTAAAGTGTCACTTAATATGAAATTTTTAAAAAAATTTAAAAAGTCACTTATTGTGGAACGGATGAGTATTAATTATTTTCAAGGTGAACCAATTCAATTCAATCAAACATCATATAATTCAATCATGTAATTTTAATCAAATATCAATTTGTCAACCAATACAATCATATAATTCAATCAAACAATTAACAACTAAATAACTAATAGTGTTGGAACTTGGAAGAGATCATACATAGGAGTGACTGCAACACTAGCGGAGCAAGGCACAATAGGCACTACCACACTTAGGGTTATCCATTTGGTTCAAATCGAACTGAACCGAACCGAACTAATCTAAACCAAATCGATTTTTTTTTCTCATTGAAAATTCAACTCGAAAATTGAACCAACTACATCATAAACCAAACCAAACCAAACCAAACTTAACAAACCAATTTTGGTTAAATTTGGTTTCTTAATCGAAAAAACTGAAATGCAGTAAATAGGGTAAACATCAAACATACAGATAGAAAAACAAGTAAATAAAATAACTTTATAGAGAAATTGCCTCCCAATTTTCGAAGAGAAAAAAAGTAGAAATGAAACCAGAGTGGGGGAATGAGAGGCAACCGACTAGCCGAGCAGTCGAGCTACCCGAGCATAAGCAGGGAGGACGAACACCAGTCGGGGAGGACGAACGCCGGAGTGGGGGAAGGGAATTGCCAGTTGGGGAGGACGAATGCCAAAGTCGGGGGAGCTGGGAAGGGAACCGACGAAATGGGGAAAGGGAACCGTCGTCCGTCAAAGTGTGGGAGGCGTGGAGGAAAATTGGAGAAGAAAGAGAGAGCGTGAAGAGGTGATCGAATAGAAAGTTAACCCTAAATCCCGAGTAAACACTTCACCGTGTAATAGAGAAATTTAATATTATTTTTTTCGATTTTCGATTCGGGTTGGTTCCCAAATTCCAGGAACCGAATACCAGTATTCAGTTTTAGTTCAGGTCAAGAATCGAACCTGTTGATGTTGAAATCGAATCGGACTGAATCTTTCAGTTTGGTTTTTCGGTTCAGTTCGGAGTGACCCTTAAAGTGGACATCCTTAACCGCATTAGGAAGCCAGCAAGGGGCAGTCGGGCCGACGACAATAGGGCGAGGCCAACGATTTAAGCACAACACCTCTAGATTAGTCCCACATAGAGAGTTTGTGGAGATTATTATGGGCGAAATGACGACAATAGAGGGAGGGGGGTGAATAGTATGTTTACTAATTCTATTACCCTAAATTTTGATTTTAATCATTTCTTTATTAGTTTAGGCAATTTGCGATTCAATGATTATATGCAGAAGCTATAAATAATTAAGCAGATAAAATAATCAATAATAACAATGCAAACACAAGATTTATAGTGGTTTGGCCCTAATGCCTACTCCACTACCTAAGCACCCCGCTTAGGATTTCCAAACTAGTTTTACTAGATTAATTTTTGTTTTCCTTACACAGATGACTTTTCACCGAAAAGTCTCCGCTCTCCAACCGAAGGCACTTCCACTCCCGGAAGTATCCCACCTTCCTACCGAGAGAACTTTCCCATCTCAACCTAAGGGACAACTAGACTAATCCTAGTAAACACTAAGTTTACACAAGTGGCTTTACTCCTTCTATACCGAGGATACCACTTCACACAACAAGACCTAACAACCTAGGTCTTATAAACGCAACTTCAAATAAAACGTTCAAATAACATGTAAAATTACAATCAAAAGAGCTAAGAATGAAACCAATAGTAAAAGCTCATTTGCAAGCCTTTAGCACCTTCAACTCGTCAAGTGGTAGAACTCGATCGAAACACGAGTTGAGCTCAGCTTGTGCGCTTGAAAAAGATTGTCGTGGAAAGAAACAGGGTGCACTACAATTAATCGATTGGAAGGCTTGATTCTCCCTTTTGAGTGCTCAATAATCTCTGTAATAAATCAAAGAAGCAGAATGAAAGAATCATACGAGGGTAAATTTATACCCTGCTGAAGAAATGGCTGCGCAACGGATAGAAAACTATCCGTTGCAGACCGCTGGTCGATTGGTCGGTCGACCGACTGATCGACCGCCGCTTTCTCTCTGTGGTCGATCGACCGACGGGTCGACCACCCAAACGCGACTGTTCATTCCCTCAATCCAATCGACCCATCGGTCGACCGACGCAGGGAAGCCAAGATCGCGCGCTGCGCGATTTTTTACTCTCGCTAGGGCTACTGCCCAAAACAAGCCTGTGTCGATCGACCGATCGGTCGACTGAAAAGGATACTGGCATTTTTCTTACGCTGTTTGGTCGACCGCTCGGTCGACCAAATTTAGGCTGAATTGAATTTTCAGCCAGGTTTTCTTCCGCGCTTTGTTTTCGGGTTTCGGCTTTTAACGAGCATCATCTTGGAGGGCTTTCTTGTGATCTTTGAGCCCGTCCAATGCGACTTTGGTGCACTCATCGATCTTCGAGAAGTTTTCGCGACGAACCTTAGCGCGACGATCAATGTCCTTCCGATTTATCGATTTCTCCGATTTTTTCGATCGAGGACATCGAACGCTACTGATATGGAACCTGAAGATATTCTCAATGAAATCATTAGTCCCATATATGTTTGTTATCATCAAAACCATCAAAACCGAGATTAAGACTAAGGCTGAAAACCTAAAGCCAACAATCTCTCCCTTTTTGATGATGACAAACATCCTTAAGAAAATATATATTAATTAAAGCATATAGGATATCAACTAAGGGATTTCTCCCCCTATCAACATGCATATCTATAAGAATAAACTCCCCCTATCTATATGCATGAATTTCCTATATTTTCCTCTCATTTACCTATAGTTTTCTCCTATATTTTAACTATACATTTCTCCGTCTTTTGACTATACATTTCTCCCCCTTTTGACATCAATCAAAATGAGCAAGAAAGGTCAATCTAATCAAAGGGATGAAACACAATTATTGTTTTTTTAGTTGAGAATTTTTGATATGAAACATGAAAATCTCAACCAAAGGGATGGAAAACAAGTAATTTGATATGAAAAAAAGACATACATGATAAAAGAATGATAGATACAATTCAATACTCAATCATGTATGCACTCAAGTATGAATATTATTTCTTTTTCATGACATTTTTAGATTCCATTCAAACTTTCAAAATACAAAGATATAGTCTTTTAACTCATGTATATCAAGTTTGAAGTGATACTAATGTCATTTAATCCTAATATAAACTTAGCATGTTTTCATTTGAAATAAACATGAGAACATGAAAATGCTAAGTCTCAATGTTTTGCTATCTACTCATGTTTTCTCAAACTTAGGCATTTAGACATAAAACATGAGATAATGTAAGTCTATGAATCAAGTTTGGGCTTAAGATAAAATTTTTAATTCACTTTGTTGACTTAGGTCAAGCTATACTTAAAGTTTTCAAACAATCAAACTTTTAAGTTTATACAAAGTCATATTTTTGACAAATATTTTTGAAATCAATTTGTTTGGACGAAAATTTTTGATACCAATTATTGAATGGTCATTTGAAATGCATCTATCAAGTTTGAATTCAAAATGAATTTTTTAAGTTCATTTTTCATCTTATATTATTTTCAAATAAACAAATGGATCCTAGCTATCATCCAAAATATCAAAATCATTTTTAGGAATGATTTTACTCAAGAAATTGTGTGAATGATATTAGAAATGAAATCCAAATGGTATACATGAGTTTTCATTTGAAGTTTTTGAAGAAAGATCAAAGTATCGAAAAGATTGATATTTCAAATAAGTGATACTTTGAGTTTTCGAAATCCAACTTCAAACTTCCATTATAAATCATATTCTTGATGAAATATTTTGAAATTTTTACTGATAAAACTAGATTTTTCAGTGAATATGTAGTTTCAAGAATCATCTGAAAATGATTTTTCTATATTTCTCTAGAAATAACTGAAATTGGTGATATCAATTGTTGAACAAATGGCAATTCCATAATTTTTTAGTTATTATCAAAGAATGCTTAGTTTTCATTCAAACTTTTATGACACCACATAATGGTCATGTAAAGAGTGTATGTCAAGTTTGAGATGAAAATTATATTCTTAAGTTAAGATATCAACCTAGCATGATTTCATTCAAAACAAAGCCAATTATCATGAAACTTGCTAAGTTTTAATCTTAACATTTACTCATGATTTTTCAAAATTAAATCTATGGATACCTAACATGATTAAATCTAAACATGCTCCACAAATATGGATTGAAAATGAGATCTTTAAGTCAACTTGTTGACTTGGGTCAACTTGATTCAAAAGAGGTAAGCATGAATTGACCTCTATGTCATTTTATCCATATCCATATGAATTTTTCACTCTAAGTGTATGGAAACATATCATCCTTATTTCTAAACATGTTTATGAGATTTGGACTTAAAATGAAATGGCCAAGTCGATTTGTTGACTTGGGTCAAACTTCTCAAGCTTAAGTCCTCTAAAGTGAATTAGTTGTCATTTTATTAATCTAGACATGAATTTTCAATCTTAAGCACATGACAACTAATCATTAACACACCTAAACATGTTTATGAAGTTTGGACTTAAAATGAAATGACCAAGTCGATTTATTGACTTGAGTCCAACTTTTCAAGCTTAAGTCCCCTAAACTGAGATACCAATTGTATTTGTTCATCTAGACATGAATTTTCAAGTTTTAAATATCTAGACTCATGTGATATTTGTATCTAAACATGTTTATCAAATTTTTAACTTAAAATGAAGTCTCTAAAGAGGAATTTTAACCTAGTTCGATTTCATAAATATCATGATATCATGAAATGAGCTAAGTTATCAAGATTTTTCTTACTCATGAAGATTTAAATATTTATCATGCAAAATCAATCATGAGTATATAGAGACATCATTAAAGCATACATATTCAATTATTTTACAAAGATTTTTGCCAAAATTAAATTCATACTTTTTTCTTGAAAATTTGCCCAACTTTTCATTTTCTTTTAGATAGCATAGTCTTTCATTAGCATTCATAACTTGCAAGTAGACTTCATTAGTAGCATAATGAAATAATATGCCTACTAGCAAGCTAACATACTAAATAGCAAAGGTTTAATGCAAAGTTTCATTAAAAGAAAATTCAACCTATGCTAGATAGTAAAGATTTATTTTAAAGAAAGGTTTTCATGATATCTAAATGAATCTAAGAGATCTTAAGGTGTGAAATATTTGAAGAATAAGATCTCTACCGATGCTAAACTAGTTTGCACTTAAAGGACTATCTCTAACGGTAAGTGTCAACCTAGAGCAAGTTTCATTCAATGAAATTTACCTAAGTGCTAAGATTCTACCTACTCATGAGAAATCAAGAATTTTAACATGCAATCACCATCATGAGTATAGAGACATAGTTTAAGCTTAACCATTGAGGTATAACACTAAGATTTTGAATTAATTGAAGTTATACCCTATTCATGAAATTTTAGCCAAACTAATTTTTTCATTCTTAATTATTAGCCTTCCTAAAATAAACTTATAACTTGCAAGAAGCTACACTAATATTTTTAAAGAAAATATAGCTACTTAGCAAGCTAACTCAACCAAAAAGCAAAGAGAAGCATCAAGTATCATGATCAAGTATCACTTTGCTAAATGGTTTCAAATTCGTTTAAAATAAGGTCAAGACATATCAAAATGAATTTTAAGAGATCACAAAAATAATAAATATGAAAAATATGATCTCCAACCCTTCCTATTGGTTGAAAACTGAAAGGCCACAATGTGCCTACGATTTAGAACCGCAAGGTCGCTTAGGCCCATTACAGGCCACATAGGTCTCCGAGGAGACTGGAAATCAAAAATCAAAAAATATTTTTAAAATATATCAAGAGCGGGGAAAAATAATCAATTTTAAGCATGTATCATAACTCCAACTTAAATAAAGCAAATCAAGGTAAGGAGATGATACCAAGATGTTTGATGCCAATTTTAACTAAGGCATCTAGATGTCTTGAAGTTGCAACTTTCACTACTAGAATATACTACATCAGCAACGAGGATCAGCGACGGCCGCCAGAGCCATCAAAATCATTCACGGCTTTGCGTCGGCCTAGATGGTCGTGGCTGATGTAACAAAATCAGCCGCGGCTCGCATACGACCGAACAAAGCCGTCGCTCTTAGATCATGGCGCGCACGGCGCGCAAAATAAAATGGGTTAGTAGCCATGGCTTAGCGGGGGGCCTGGAGCCGTTGGTGATGAGAGTAACTGGGTGCGCGAAATAAAATAGGTTAGTATCGACGGCTACGCTACGCCATCAGAGATATGAGTAAGTCATTAGCCACGGTTGGCTGGGACCGTCGCTTACCACGAACGCAGCGTGAATATAAAACACTCTTAATCGACGGCTAGCGAAGCCGTTGTCGATAATAAAATTACAGATCCACGGTTTTTCGACGGTCGATGCACCGTCGGTGAAAATCTTTTTTATTTGCGTTCACACCCGACCCTTCCTCTTTCTTCTTCTTCCTTCTCTGCTCGCCATTATCGCCACTGTCACCGCCATCCATCGCTACCGAGTTGCCACGGCCGTCAATCGCTGCCGGTATGCTTCAATTCCTCTCCTCCTCCTCCGTTAAATCCCTAGCGTTGCCCTTCCGCCCGCGCTGCCTCTCCACGCCGACGTCGATCCGGTCGGCCCTCACCACGCCGGCGTCCACCCGGCGTCCATCTCCGCGCCGACGTCGACCCGGCGTCCATCTCCGTGCCGACCTCAACCAGGCCGGCGCCGCATTGGGGCCGATAACCATCGGCCCCAATGCCGACGAGTAGTAGCCGATAGTGATGCAGGCTACTGCTTGAGATTAGGGTTTTATTACCCTAATCAAACTCTGATTAGGGTAATTAATCCCTAATCAAACTTTGATTAGGGATTAATTACCCTAATCACAGTATGATTAGGTTTTTTTAAATTTTTTATTGTTAATTATTAGAAATTAATTGTTAATAATTAGAAATTAATGGTTAATTATTAGAAATTAATTGTTAATTAGGTTAAGTATTAGTTTAATATTAATTAATAGTCGTGCGGAATCGTCCACTGAGGACTCGCGCCGGAATCATCCATAGTGGACCCGCGGCCAAATCGTCCACTTTCGACTCATGGTCAAATCGTCCATGGTGGACTCGCGCGGAATCGTCCACTATGGACTCGCACCGGCATCCAAAAAGTTAGAAAAAAATCAAGACGAGTAGATACGTTTCACGTACGATTGACGAGTCAAGTTTTAATTTTGCAAAACCTTAGATCCGTTTGGGGGTTGTATGTTCGTGTAAATGAAGTTAATGATCTTTTAATGGATGACACGAAGGTCAAAGTGTGCCTTCACCGTGATATACAGCGGCCTGTTGTGGTTCATCTCACCATAATATACATCGTAATTCGTGAATGTGAGAAGTCCTGTTGGCATGTCACTTTCTATCCCATAGCCACGTCGTCGCTGTACTGTCTCATAGTTCAAAGTATAGAAAACAAGGTGGTCATAGTAACGGCCCATGATTACCCGTGGCCGATTAGGATCGAAGATGACTGCCTAGTGGTGGCGAGCCCACTAGGAAGACCCGCCTTTGTCATGGGGCTAGTATTTCACCCACTTGAGAAGAAATTAATGACAAAAGCAGCAACATTGATAGATAGATTAGAGTCCTGTGTCCGCCAGCAAGCCTTATTATTGAGATCTCGAAGGCAGCATTGTAAATCTCAGCAGTCTGATACTATGGAGAAAGATGAAGAAGTTTCTCAAGACTATAAGAAAGAAGTGAGTCAAAATCAGAATATTTCTGAGAAAGGTCAACGTTATAAATCAACACATTTCTTTCCATTCGGTAATGGATTAATGAGTTTCATGATTTCGAGGGGATTAATCACAGTGTATAATAGCTTGGATTGTGAGGATGCAACTCTGATTACGAAGAAGAATGGTAAATATATCATAAAAAAGAGCAATTATGTTTACTGCAATTTCGACATATCATTACTACCTCTCAAACTCAACCTTCCTATGGTATTCCCTCCTATTGATTGGAAGAGTGCATGCCCACCTGAGAAAAACCCTAGAACACTGTCTGATCTATCTGGGGGTTATCTAAATGCTAGAACAAGTGAAATATATGATCGGTACGACGTACAACCCTTGAATTGTCCCTAATTGGATAATTTGGGAGCATAGTTATTTATATTGTACTTAGTTTTTTTTTGGCATTAACTTTAGTTTTAAATTTTGGCTTGTATCTCCATTATTCTCCGATACGCGCCCAGATGATATGCGTATTCGGAGAACTATAGGGAGATGCTACCAAAATTTAGAATGAAGTTAATGACTAAAAAAAATACTAAGTTCAATATGAATAACATGAATCCCGAATGGAATAGGACCATCCCACCTAAAGACATTACCTAAAGATATTTCAAACTTTTTGACAAAACATGTCGGGCGATTGAAGTTGGATGTACCGACGAATTCATCGTGGAGCTATAACGGACGAATTTTGAGTAGGCGTAACTTACTTCTTAAATTTCACCTACTTGGATGAAAAATTCCTTAGTGGTGATAAAATCTGATGTCCGTGCCGAAAATGTTCGAACATAAGATTTTTGGACCGAGGAACTGTCACACTACATCTGTATACAAAAGGATTCACACCAAGATATTTTGTGTGGAATTGTCATGGGGAGTCATGTCAAGTCGGGACGTCAAGCAATCCGGTTGTCCAAACTCATGGTGAATCTTCTTCTGCTGATGTTTCTTCTTCCAATCCACCTAATCCTTATAGAACAATGATTCTGGATAGTCTTGAAGGACAATTCCATTTAAATGATAATATTGAGTCAGTTACTGAGACGATAGTGCCACCAAATACTATGACAGTTGAAGTCACTAAAGAATAACCTGAGATACAGATTGAATTGCCGAATAATGAGGCTGCAGAATTTTACGAGATGTTGAAAGCTGTCGATGAACCTTTGTATGAGAATTGTCTTAATTATACAAGATTTTCGGCAATGACACAACTCCTGAACATCAAGTTCGATTGTAATATCAGCGGGGTTGCGTTTGATCGGATTGCAGGCTTTATCAGTGGTATGCTACCTCCAAATAACAAGTTTGAGCCAACCTTTTATAAGATAAAAAAGTTAATGAGAAAATTAGGGCTTGGGTACAAAAAGATACACACGTGCCCAAATAACCGCATTTTATATTATAAAGAAAATGCACAGTTGGAACAATGCCCGGTATGTGAACATCCTCGTTACAAGGAGACAAATTCGGTCCGACAAAAAATATTCCCTTTAAGGTGCTTCAAAGGTTAATTTGGACATCATGCACATTGAAACTTTTGGATAGGTGTTATTCATGTCGGAAAGGTTAATTTGGACATCATGCACATTGAAACTTTTGGATAGGTTAATTTGGACATCATGCACATTGAAACTTTTGGATAGGTTAATTTTCCACTAACACCGAGGCTTCAAAGGTTATTCATGTCGGAAAAGACTGCCCCCTATATGAGTTGGCATGCAAGAAGTCGTGATGATACAGTAGTGACTCATCCATCCGACAGTGAAGCATGGAAACTTTTGGATAGGTGTTATCCATCATTTGCTGGGGAGACTAGAAATATCAGGTTGAGATTGTGCACAGATGGTTTTAATCCGTTTGGTAATTCGGCAACTTCGTATTCAGTATGGCCAGTGTTGTTAACAGTTTATAATTTGCCACCCTCAATGTGTATGAAAGATAAATTTATCTATCTTTCGATGATTATTCCGGGTCCTAGGGGTCCTCACAAAGAAATTGACATATTTCTCCATCCCCTAATTGATGAACTCAAAATATTGTGGGCTGAGGGAGTTGTCACTTATGATTGTTACCGAAAGCAAAACTCTACTTTATGAGCTGCTATATTGTGGACTATCAATGATTTCCTGGCCTATGGCATGTTGTTTGGTTGGAGCACGCATGGTCGACTCTCTTGCCCGTATTGCATGGAACACTCAAAATCCTTCAGTTTTGAGAATGGTAGGAAAATTTCCTTCTTTGATTATCATCGCCGATTCCTGCCGTCTAACCATTAGTATTGAAGGAAACGTGACAAATTTATCAAAGGTAGAGTCGAAAGAGATGAGCCACCACCGATGTTGTCTGGTGAACAGATGTTAGCACGTGTTCAATTGCTTCCAGATATTACTTTTGGTCGAAATGTAAGAATCTCAAGCTTTGGTCAAACACATAACTGAGTGAAGAAAAGTATCTTTTGGGAATTGCCATATTGGAGTTCATTACTGATTCGGCATAATTTGGACATCATGCACATTGAAAAAAATGTGTTTGATAATATTTTTAACACAGTGATGGATATTTCCGGCAAAACTAAAGATAATGTGAAGGCCCGACATGATGTAAAAATACTTTGTAAGAGGCTTGAGTTAGAGTTGCAAGAGGTCAACGAACGATTTCATAAGCCAAAGGCGATGTATGTGTTAAATAAACGACAGATGAAAGATGTGTATCAATGAATCAAAGAACTCAGATTACCCGATGGATATGCCTCAAACTTATCTCGATCTGTAAACGTCGATGAATGCAAATATTGGGGATGAAGAGCCACAATTGTCATGTATTCATGCAGAGATTGCTTCCGGTTGCGTTTCGAGATCATCTACATGAAAATATTTGGGATCCATTGACAAGAATTAAGTATGTTTTTCAGAAACATTTGTGCAAATGTACTTCGAGTCGAAGATATGATAGCACTTGAAAATAATATTGTTGAAATCATATGCAAGCTGGAACAGTTTTTCCCTCCTGTATTTTTTGACTCGATAGAGCATCTACCGATATATTTGGCATATGAGGGACGAGTTGGTGGCCCCGTTCAATATCGATTGATGTACTTATTTGAAAGATACATGAATCGTCTAAAGAAAAAAGTAAAGAACACCACCGCAGTTGAAGGTTCCATATTAGAAGCATATATAATTCAAAAAATTTCAACTTTTTGCTCATTTTATTTTGAATCAACCATCAAGACAAGACTTAATCGTCTTCCACGGAACGACGATGGTGGAGCTCGACCATCAAACGAGGGAGCTCGACCATCAGATGGTTGTTTAAATATCTTTTGTTACCCCGGTCGTCCTTTGGGTTCTCGTTCGTCTCGATTCTTAAACGATGAAGAGTACCATTTGGCCTACTTGTATATTTTACTAAACTATCCAAAGATTGAGAAGTTCATTGAAATATTTGACATTGAGATGGTGATAAAATACTCAATTTATAGCGATGAGGAATTAGAAAAATTACAGAATCGTGAGTTCCCTAATTGGTTTCAAGCTTACATCATAGAACAAAGAGGCGAAATAGATAACCAAATCTTTGAGTTTGCTAGCGGACCGACACGACTTGTACAGTGTTATAATGGTTATTTTGTCAATGGATATAAATTTCACACACTTGAATATTCATCTACAAAAAAAGACTATGAATGCCGGGGTCTGCGTCAAAGGGACAACGTATGCTGAATGTGATGTTGACTTTTACGGACTATTGGAAGAAGTCATTGAATTACAATTTTTCGGATGTAAATCAGTTGCCCTTTTTAAATGTCATTGGTTCGATACAAGCGATAGGGGCATGAGAGTTCATCCAAAGTATAAACAGCTGGTCGATGTCAATTACAAATCAAAATTGGCTTCAAATGAGCCATTTATATTGGCATCTCAAGCTGAACAAGTATATTATATGCAGTATCCATCTCGAAAGAAAGACATGACAGATTGGCGTGTAGTCTGTAGAACTAAAGCCAGAGAAAAAATTGACCCGATAGTTGGAGATAATGAGCTAGCAGATGACTTCTATCAAGAAGAAGATCCTTCCGAAGTGGAACGAGTTAGTCCAATACTCGAGGATGATGACACAGAGTTAGTTCAATTGGAAATAGAATACGTTGATGACGACGATAATGAAGTTAAGGAAGGACATAATGAAGATGAGGGAGACGAAGAAGAATTTCAAGATTCAGATACAGAAGAACAAGAAGAAGAGTATTACACGGATGATGATAATGACGATGATGAATAATTATAAATGTGAAGTATATATTCAATTATTAAATATATCTATTAATCTATTATATATAATCTAATTATATTAAATTTTTACAGCTATGGTTCTAGATATCAGTTCTCGAGGAGGCATTCCTCGTAGGACCCCCCGACGATTACCACCCGCCCCACCTATACCCATTGACCCTTCGCCTTCCACCACTATTCCCCCACCTGGTCCGGCCACCATTCCCCCACCTGATCAATCCACCATTCCCCCAGCTGATCTGGACATCACCCCCCCCCCCCCCCCACCTCCAACCACCATCGCTTCAGCTGATCCAGGCCCGTTGACATCGAGACGTAGGCCACGAGGGCCTAACAGAATTCTCCCTCCGCCACCTGAGGGACAATTGCGCAGAGCAGTTACTGTGCACGGAAGAATGTAAGTATATGCATTAATTATTTCTTATAATTTATTTACAATTCAAAATATCATAATATGAATTTATATTTGGTGCAGATTTGAGCAGGAGGACGTCCCCCGCATGATAGCGGGGACGATCCGGAAGTTTATGCACGGGGCGTGGCCTACATGGTCTCATGTGCCCCATGAGCATATGGATTTATTGTGGCGAGAGTTCATGATAAGTATATTTATTAAATTAATGTTAATGTTAAATATTCATGAATAATAATATTTTTTTTTTGCAAGGTCATTATACATGGCCGGAGGATCAGACCACTTTTGTGGAGGCTGCATGGGAGCGTGTTGCCCGCGATCGCTATAACGGGCTGCTTCAGCAGGCCCGTCATACCGTGATGAGACGGCTAGGGGCCACACAGATAGGGCAGACTTGGGGACACGCCCCCGAGTGGATTCCTGGCCCTGTGTAGGACCAGCTCGTTGAGCGGTGGGACACTCCTGAGTGGCAGGAGGTCTCCCGAACTGCGTCGAGAAATCACATGTCCGGGGGGGATGGCACGGGGGGCGGGGGGGGGGGGGCGCCACACAGGTGGCTCAATCTCTTTTGCGGTGCATGAGCATCGTATAGTATGTATAATTTCCTTACTTTTAATTATATTATATTGTGTATAATGATACTAATGTATTTATTTTCTAATGTAAGATGCGCGTGACGGAGGACGGCACCGTCCGACACCCGTCGATGATGGAGGTATTTGAGCGTGCCCATCGTCGTCGAAGAGGAGCAGTGGACTACGTTGATAGCAGAGCCTCCATCATAATGGTAAGTATTTATATATGTCTATTTGATTTATAAAATTTTTATTTATAGTTAATATATATTTAAAATATAAACACGTGTAGGAAACTTACTTAAGGACTGTGATCGAGCGTGGAGGGACACCAGAGGAGTTTGCCGCAGGAGCTTGGGTTGAGGCCGTAGGTGGCTGGGAGCACGGCCGTGTTTATGGCTTTGCAGACAGTGGCCATGCACGCGCCATGCTCGGGCCACTTGGGGCATCGACCCCTCCGATTGCGGGTGAGCGGCCTTCGTCTTCCCGAGCGCAAGACCATAGCCGAATAGCAACCATGGAGTCGGAGCTCACCCAATAGAGACAGGCGATGGAGGAGCATAGGCAGGCGATGGAGGGGTAGAGGCTGACGATGGAGGAGCAGATGCAAGAGCAGAGACGGGTGAATGACGAGTTGAGACAGACGATCCAGAACATGCAGACACTCCTCTCTCAGATTTTGTCTCATGCTGGGCTTCTACCTATGATGTCGCAGCCGTCGTCCTCCTCAACCCAATCGATGCTCCCGACCCAATTGTTGTCGACTCCACCTCCTCCACTGCAGCCGTGAGCTTTTGATTTTTGTATTTTGTTTATATTTTGAAACTTGGATGTACGAGTTGATATTTTGATAATTGTTTGCCTCCAGTTTGAGGCTGATATTGATGATATTTATGTAAAACTTGTATGTTTGGTTTCTAATGCATGTGTATGATGTTTTCTTATTGTAATATGTGATTGAAAATTATTTGCAGTCGATATATCGTTGTATACAGGAATTTATAAAATTTTCAATTTTTTCAGTTACAGGATACACCTTTAGCCACGGCTTACCCATGGTTCACCGTCACTAAGCCATTGCTGAAAGCTTATCATAAATGGCTGATGGTCTGGGCAGCACCAAATATCACGGTTGCTAATAACATCATCGACGGGACTCAGCCGTGGCTGATGGGTTGTTATCAGTGATAGCTCTCCAAGCCATCACTGATGTTTTTAAATCAGCGATAACGCACTGGGCTGTCGCTGATGATTATGTGTGACGGCCGAGCTCGGCCGTCACAACACATCTGAGACGCACACATCTGCGACGGTTGTTTGCCACAATTAACGCCGTCCGTGATATACATCATCGACGGTTCAGCCACGGTATCAGCCGTCGCTGATGACCACAATTCTAGTAGTGTTTGAAATGGTTCAATCTTTGAATCCTCAAGCAACTTCAATCAACCACCTTCATCTTACCCTTGTGTGGTGACTCCCCCTACAAGAGAAGAAATTTTTGATACCCAAATGGCTTTGGGTCCTTGGGGGTTAGTGGGCTTAGGTACCCAAAGTGTCTTAACAACACTAGGGTTCCTTTTAAAAGCACAATCATATATGGCATGCCCATAGATACCACAACAAATGTAATATCCATGAAATTTTTTCTTTTCATTTTTAGCATGGACATGAGATTTAATTTTAGAATGCTTATCATTTGAACTAAGATGAACATGAGCATTCTTAAAAGATACATTCTTCTTTTGAGCATGAGATTTAGTTGTAGAATGCTTGATATGAGAAGCATGATATGCATAAGCATTCTTGGAAGAAATATTTGCATTTCTAGAATTCTTAGAAGATGAATTGCTAGATAGATTCTTGACTTTCTTATTCAGAAAAATAACCTCATATTTTAAGTCGTTCATGAATTTTTGAATAGCATGCAATTGGGTTTTCAACATGCTATTCTCATTCTTTAGGATGTCGTTTTTATTTTTTAAATCTTTAGTGTCAACACTTAAGGTATCATGGCATGAATTGGAGACACTAAGTTTTAGCTTCTCATTTTCTAATTTTACATCATGTAATTGAGAGCTAAGGTTTAAATTTTCTTTCTTCAAATTTTTGTTCTCTTTATCTTTTATAATTAACAAGGCATACATGCTTTTGTACTCATCCATTAGTTCATCATAAAGCAAATCATGAGAGCTAGATGAGTTAATACTATTATTGTTATTAACATGACTAGAAAAGGTGGAGTGTACCTCATTGTTATCATTCATGAGGCATTCTTTTGAGATGGCTTCATAATCATGAAGGGAGGATGCTTCACTTGAGTAGGATGATGTGGAAGCATTTGACCTCCTCTTTGCCTTGTTCTTCATGGTAGGACAATTCTTCCTTACATGCCCTTTCTCATTACATAGGTGACATATCACCTTTCTCTTTCGACTCTTTGTACTTCTTTGGCTAGAAACACTAAAAGCTTCAAGAACTTCATTAGATCTAGGAGTATGACAATTGTCATCGTCTCCTTCATTTAGAGTAACAAGTTCTTCAATTTTAGCATAATCATAAAGCATATTCAAGCAAGCCCAAATATCAAATCCGGAAGTACAATACATGATTTTTTCAAATATATTATTTCCCAAAGAACAATATATGCAATTAGTTGCTTTAGCATTTAATTCAAACATATTAATTTGTTCTTGGATCCATGAATTCATATTTTTCTTAGGTTCAACATATTTTATCTTTACCATATTAAAAACACCTAAATCTTGAGTCTTTAGGAAAGTGTACATTCTACTATTCCAAAGACCAAAGTTAGATTCATCGAACCTAGGGGGTATAGACGCTACACACTCTAGAGCCATTTTACGATCGAGAGACGTTGTAGAGGAGATGGTGAAATCTCAATCTATGAACCCGCTCCGATACCAAATGTGGGTGAAATGGCGACACTAGAGGGGGAGGGTGAATAGTATGTTTACTAATTCTATTAGCCTAAATTCCAATTTTAATCGTTTCTTTATTAGTTTAGGCAATTTGCGATTCAATGATTATATGCGAAAGCTATAAATGATTAAGCAGATAAAACAATCAATAATAACAATGCAAACACAAGATTTATAGTGGTTCGGCCCCAATGTCTACTCCACTACCTAAGCACCCTGCTTAGGATTTCCAAACTAGTTTTACTAGATTAATTTTCGTTTTCCTTACACAGAGGACTTTTCACCGGAAAATCTCCGCTCTCCAACCGAAGGCACTTCCACACCCAGAAGTATCCTGTCTTCCTACCGAGAGCACTTTCCCACCTCAATCTAAGGGACAACTAGACTAATCCTAGTAAACACTAAGTTTACACAAGTGACTTTACTCCTTCTACACCGAGGATACCACTTCACACAACAATACCTAACAACCTAGGTCTTACAAACTCAACTTCAAATAAAACGTTCAAATAACAGGTAAAATTACAATCAAAAGAGCTAAGAATGAAACCAATAGTAAAAGCTCATTTGCCAGCCTTTGGCACCTTCAACTCGTCAAGTGGTAGAACTCAATCGAAACCCGAGTTGAGCCCAGCTTGTGCACTTGAAAAAGATTGTCGTGGAAAGAAACAAGGTGCACTGCAATTGATCGATTGGAAGGCTTGATTCTCCCTTTTGAGTGCTCAATAATCTCTATAATAAATCAAGGAAGCAGAATGAAAGAATCATACGAGGGTATATTTATACCCTGCTGAAGAAACAGCTGCTCAACGGATAGAAAACTATCTGTTGCAGACCGCCGGTCGATTGGTCGGTCGACCGACTGATCGACCGCTCACATCGATCGCCGCTTTCTCTCTGTGGTCGATCGACCGACGGGTCGACCACCCAGACGTGATTGTTCATTCCATCAATCCAATCGACCCATCGGTCGACCGACGCAGGGAAGCCAAGATCGCGCGCTGCGTGATGTTTTTACTCTGGTCGATCGCTAGGGCTACTACCCAAAACCAGCCTCTGTCGGTCGACCGACCGATCGACTAAAAAGGCTACTGGCCTTTTTCTTACCCTATTCGATCGATCGCTCGATCGACCAAATTTAGGCTGAATTGAATTTTCAGCCAGGTTTTCTTCCGCACTTTGTTTTCGGGTTTCGACTTTTAACGAGCATCATCTTAGAGGGCTTTCATGTGATCTTTGAGCCCGTCCAATGCGACTTTGGTGCACTCGTCGATCTTCGAGAAGTTTCCACGACGAACCTGAGCACGACGATCAATGTCCTTTCAATTTATCGATTTCTCCAATTTTTCCGATCGATGACATCGAATGCTACTGATATGAAACGTGAAGATATTCTCAATGAAATTGTTAGTCCCATGTTTGTTATCATCAAAACCATCAAAATCGAGATTAAGAATAAGGTTGAAAACCTAAAGCCAACAATTATGCCAATTAATATGTGAGTTGATGGATAATTTCAACTTCATATTAGTTCTATAAAGAGTTTGTGGGAGATTATGTCAATTAATAAAGTTTTGTGAGCGTACTATACTATCAATTTAATATAAAATATTTTAATTAAGTCAATTATTTACGTATTGAGTGGGTCATAACAATGAAATTCACCTTTGTTTATAGGGATCATTTTCATAGCTGTCATCGTGTTAGTATTATAATTAAGGAGGTGCTTGGTATAAAGTAATCTAAATGGATTATCGATAATCTTAATTAAAATTATATGACCCACCAAATTATCGTGTTTCGTTAAAATAAATTGCTGATAATGTGGATGATCACGGTAATCTACATCACCACTCAATTGGTAATCAATATTACGAAGGGAGGGAGTGATATATGGATTATTACTTTTTTTATTTTTGACAAAAATATCCCCTACTAAAATACCCTTTATTAAAATAGAAAAAAAAAATTCTCGCCTCATCTCATTCGTCTCATCTCATAGTAAAATGGTAATTCCTATTTATTATTATTTTTTTATTTTTTATTTTATTAGTTTATTTTTTATTTTTTATTTGATGGTATTTTAGTTAAAAATATAAGTTTTTCAGTAATCTTTTTTATACAAAATAAGGTAATATAAATTATTGACGAGATTACCGGTACATGCCAAACATATATGGTAATGTAATATTATCATTAATTTTAAAAGTGGTATAATCTATCTGAATGTTAATCGTGATTCCTAATAATTTTAAGTGGTAATGTACCAAACGCCCATGCAAACCAAAATGACCGGTAAAGATTAATAATCATTATATTAATTCTTTTGGTGATATATTTATTTGTAGTAATAGATCAATTAATGGAATCCAACTTTGGAGTCATTTTTAAGCTGGAAAAGAAAAAAAGAGCAATGAAAATTTAACTAATGTTTAAACAATATTTTTTATAATTGATTATTCAAATAGTTACTCAAATAGAAAAAATTAATAGAAATATAAATGCATGTATCTATTGGATATAAAAAGAAATTGTCATGGTTGTATATGACTATATATAACCAATTAACTAATATATAATAAAAATATACTTTAATAAGAAATCTAATTTATTTATAAATAAAAATTAATTCATGTAAGTAATGCCTACTTCAAATGGCCATATCAATATATAATTTAATATGAAATTTGAAGAAAGGGTTGAAGGCCAATCAGTATATATAAATAAATAAATAAATATTCCACTAATGTGTCATTAATTACCTAGCATAAACAAATGAAATAAATCTAAAGTACTTGCATATACACATGCATACCTTTTTATGTAGCAGAGCAACATTCATACGTGTTTAATTGTTCATGTTTGAAATTTTTTCTAAAGTTGACCTATTATTTTTAAATTTTCTTGACTTTTGCTGTTAAGTGCCAACATAACAATGCTGACATGGATTAATGAAGGATCAAACGAAAAAAAAAAAAAAATTAAGAGATTAGATAAAAAAAAAATATATTTTAATAACTTAAATTATAATTATATATGTCTATATTTTAATAACCTAATCATAATTTTAAGAAACTAGATGAAAGAATGACCCATTGCGCCACCACGACCCATGCTCACGCCGCCCTTGCGTCATCACGACGCGCGCTCACGCTGCACTTGCTCCAGAGCGGTGTGAGCACGGGTCGTGGTTGCGCAAGGGGTCATTTTTTCATCTATTGTCTTAAAATTATGCTTAGGTTATTAATATATACATATGTATAATTATACTTTAAGTTATTAAAATATATTTTTTTTTATGGGTAATTACCTAAATATATCCTGAACTATGGACTTTGTCTCAAATTTATCCTGAACTTTGACTTCTCCAAATTGCATCTTCAACTATCACATTTGAATCAATTGCATCCTTCCGTCAAAATTCCGTCAGCTACCCCGTTAACCATGTGACGGGGCATGCTCACGTGTATTAAAAAAATAAATTTTTATTCAAAAATGATTAAAAAATTATTATTTTTTAAAAACCTTTTCTATATCCACGTGTGCCGCACACGTGGATTAAAAAAATATTTTTTTAAAAAAATAACATGAATACAAAATTATTATTCACGTATACGACGTACACCGCCCAGTTGCCGCTCGCCTCCACGCTCCCATCACCAACGCCACTAGCTGCTGGTAGGCGAAGAAGAACCTTCGTAGTGCCGCCTCCACGCCCTGCAGCGCTTGCAGTAGCTCCACCTTCCTGGGGTTCTCACCATCTCCTCTCCGCAGCGCCGCCTCCATGGCTTGCAGCGCCTGCAGCACCCCTCCTTCCACATAACGAAGAATATCCTCAAGAACGCAGCTTGATTGGGGCTTCCTCCCTCTGTGTTGACGCTTGTTCCAACACCTTCAAGGCTTCCGCAGGCTGTTACCATGGCAAAGGTTGCAGTTTTGTTGTTCTTGGTCATCATTGCTTGTGCCGGTGACTTGGTTTCTTGCAACCAGACTTACATCATGCACATGAACCCTGATTGTCGGCCCATGGTTCACCCTACCCATGCTGACTAGTACGCTGCCCATCTCTAGTCGATCTCCATCGACCCCTGGCATCACCTCCTCTACCCCTACTCTGACATCTTCCATGGCTTCGCCTCTGCTCTGTTGGGTGAAATGGCACACTAGCGAAGGGGTGAATAGTGTGTTATCTAAAACTTGTTGCCTAATTTCAATTTTAATCATTTCTTAAATTATTTAGGCAAATCGCAATTTATTGACTAGATGCGGAAGTAAAAGAAAACCAATTAAGTGCAAACAAAGATACAATGCTAACACAGAGATTTATAGTGGTTCGGCCTCAATTCCTACTCCACTACCTAAGCACCCCGCTTAGGATTTGCAAACTAGTTTTGCTAGATTATCTTGTTTCTTTTACAACGAGGACATTTTAACCGGAGAGTCTCCACTCTCACACCGAAAGCACTTCCACACCCGGAAGTCTTCGCCTTTCTACCGAGAGCACTCTCCCACCTCAATCCTAAGGACAACAAGAACTAATCCTAGTAAACTACGTTTACATAAGTGGTTTTACACCTTCTACACCAAGGATATCATTCAATTATAAGACCTAACACTAGGTCTTCTTACATGTTCAAATACAATGAAATAAATCACAAAAATACACAAGTAATGGAGCAAATAAATAATACAACAAATACTTAGCTCCAAACACGAGTCCTAGTTCCTCTTGATGCCTCAATGACAAATCGTTCAAAGCTTGAAGGCAAGATCAATGATGTATCTTGGAAACTAGGGTTATCAAGAAGATGGCTCAAGAAAAGCTTTAGAATGATCAGGAATTGGCTCAATAGAGGCTTGGATCAATTGTTGAGTCCGGTTAATGAATGATGGAGAGGAGTATTTATAACCCCTTAACAGAACCATAGCTCAACGAGCGAAATACTAGCTATTTCCGTCATTCGGTCGCTTGCCGTTAGATCATTGGTCGATCGACCGATCGATCGCTGGCCTTAATCGCGTTGTTCGGTCGACTGATGGGTTGACCGAATGAGTCGCGAGTCTGCGATCTGCAATTCGATCGACCGATGCACGCATGGCCAGATATTGGCCTCGGTCGGTCGATAAAAATAATATATAAGAATTATCCCCCATTGGGATTCGATAAATGTTATATAAGAATTACCCCCCATTTGGATTCGATAAAAATATCTAAAAAATCAAAATGTAGTTTTTGGGGACTAGTACAAATTTTCGGAAAATGAAACTTTTCTAATTTTTCGGGTCAAATAAGGGGAGGCTAAAGGCTTCCAAAAAATCTTTAAAAAATACATCGTTATCTAATTTTAATCCAAGAAATAATTACCACCATTGTTTATGACAAGAAACTATTTAGGTCATATAGCTCTCCAAGGAGCTCCCTAGGCTTAGTGAGTTTCAGGGCGGTTTCTGAGTTTTCATAATTTGTGGTTCGGGATAGGTTTTTGAGTTTCTTTGCATCATCATAAGGATTTATAATTTATCTAGACACCCTAAATCTAAACTCTAACTTCCCGACGAATTCGAGCACGACGACCAACGTCCTTTCGATTTCTCGATTTCTTCGATATTCTCGATCGAGGACGTCGTGCGCTAACTGATATGGAACCTGAAAGATATCTCAATGAAACATTAGTTCCATATTTGTTATTATCAAAATCGAGATTAAGACCAAGGTAGAAAACGTTAGGCCAACATGCTCTGCTTCCCCATCACCTCCCCCTGCTCCGTAGCTCCTATGCTATCCTTGACCTCTATCCCGACCCCGTTTACGAGCTGCACACCACTCGCTCCCCGCAGTTCCTCCGCCTCACCCTCGACGCTGACGCCGCCTCCTCGACCACTGCCCTTCCTCGCCCCATTCAAGCTGTCGAGGCCGCCTCTCATGATGTATTCATTGTAGTTCTCAATACTGGTGTCTGGCTGGAGATTCCTAGCTTCTCCGATGCGGGCCTTCCCGAGGTCCCCTCCCAATGGCGCGACGCCTGCTAGGCTGGCGTAGACTTCTCCCCTTCTCTATGTAATTGTAAGCTCGTCGACGCCCGGAGCTTCGCAAAGGCTTTCGTGCCACTACCGTGACGGCAAGAGATGGCATCGTGTTAGGGAAGCCCAAGGAGTACGACTCGCCATGGGACCAGTACGGGCACGAGACAAACACGACGTCGACGGCTGCTGGCTCCACTGTGGCGAATGCCAGCTTCCTTGGGTACGCTGTCGAGATCGCTCGCAGCATGGCAATTGACGCCCGCGTCACCGCCTATAAAGTCTGTGGGGCGTCTGGATGTTTCGGGTCCGACATACTCACTAGGATGGAGGTTGCTATCTTCGATGATGCCAACATTCTCTCCCTCTCCCTCAGCGGTGGCTCCGCCCCCTACAAAAAATAATATTTTTTAATCAGGTAAAAAATATTTTTTTTAATCGACGTGTGTAGCACACGTAGATATATAAAAGGTTTTTAAAAAATAATAATTTTTGATCATTTTTGAATAAAAAATTATTTTTTTAATACACGTGTGCATGCCACGTCACATGATTAACGGGGTAGCTAACGAAATTTTGACGAAAGGATGCAATTGATACAAATGTGATAGTTGAGGATGCAATTTGGAGAAGTCAAAG
Organism: Canna indica; assembly: GCA_034359265.1. Lineage (NCBI taxonomy): Eukaryota > Viridiplantae > Streptophyta > Magnoliopsida > Zingiberales > Cannaceae > Canna > Canna indica. The sequence goes on from CP136892.1 coordinate 25,118,746, forward strand.
TTCAGGATAGATTTGAGACAAAGTCCATAGTTCGGGATATATTTAATTAGGTAATTATCCTTTTTTTTATCTAATCCCTTAAAATATCTTTTTTTTTCATTTGGTCTCTCATTAATTCATGTTAGCATTGTCATGTTGGCACTTAACGATAAAAGTTAACGGAGGAACTAAACGAAAATTAAAATAATTTTTGAGGGACTAAACGGAAATTTTTAAAGAATAAGGGACCAAATGGAAAAAAATGTGATATTTTGATGGACAAAAAACATAATTAAACCTTTATAAATCATATCAAATTAACTTATGGGGCGTTTGGTTGTCCGCAAGTGCAAATGCTGCAATTCTAGTTGCACCATTTAGACAAAAAAATTATTTGGTTGGTTAATGCAAAAGTCTTTTGCAGCATTTAATAGTTGCAACTTATGTTTCAAATATTATTTGCAGGCTGTAAAATAGAATTGCAGTCCGAAAAGCCCGCATTACAAGATTGCGGGCTATAATTGCAATAATTTAAGTATTGGAAAATAATTAATTTGGGTGACTTAGAGTCGTCGGATGGAGACAGTATAAATATCAAAGTTGTAGGTTTTCACGTGTTGAACACGATAATAGTGTCAGATTTTAGATTGAATATCGTTTGGTAGTTTTTTTTTTAGTATTATATAGTAATTAAAAATTATTAGTTTATTTTGATAAATAATTAAATAATATAATATATATTTTACTAAACTAAATGATGATTTATAGTATAAAATAATATTATTCTGGGTCGAATTAATTCTGTTGTAGCCGATCAATTATCATTGGGGTAAAATGACATATTTACCATTTTACCTCTATTTGATTGACATCTTCGTGTCTCGAATGGGTCGTGCTCGAGTCGGCCCAGTCGCGAGCCTGGTCAGACCCGTTGCCAGTCAGGACGTGTCTGACACGACCCCATTTCCTAAAGAGGCAGCCCAGCTCGGCACAAGGTCATCGCTTCGGGTTCGGGCCAATCTCGAGCTGAGCTCGGACTAGCCCAGTGCCAAGCCTAGCTTGGTGTAGCAGTGCCAGGCTTAGCCTAGCGCTGGCCAGGGTAGCTAGGCCTAGGCACAGTCCAATTGGGGCGCAGACCAACCTAGTCTACGTTAGGGTGGCCTATTGGTTATCAGGCTATAATGCTGGGTCGGACCTACATACCCTGGCCCAGCACGATAAAGGGTGGCCCGGGCATGATTTTATCATGTCGGTCTATCAGATCAGGTCAAAATTACTAGACCTAGATACGAAAATACAATTGCAAATGTAATTGCAACTTTCATTTGTGGTCAACCAAACATTTGTAAATAGAAATTATAATTCTACTTGCAGGCATCCAAACAGTAGGCTGTAAATTTTATTCGTGACCATTTATCTTTACATGCAAATACTTTTTGCAATATTTATGCTTGCTAGCAACTAAACACCCTCTCGTTGGGCAATGAACATGATAATTGAAACTGAAGTTGAATTCAAGTCCACTAAATTTAATTATTTGAGTGGATATGATAATTAATGTAACTGTTCTCAATTAATTAATTAAAAAAATATAAGTATTTTTTTAAAAAATAAAAATTATCGCTGCAGAAGGATATTTTTTGTTATTAAAATATGTCTAAATTTTAGGTTACTGGAACAAAAAGTAGAAATAAAGGAAAATAACAAATTATTTAATTTAAATTCTATCACAGAACAAAAAAATAGACGAGTGATATGTCAAAGCTCAAAATAGCCGTACACGTGTGCGGTGATTGCGGTCACGTCAGCTTGCATTTAGCCCTCTCTGGGGACGACACTTTCGCTGCATCTTTCCCTGTCAGGAGCGCGCTTGTCCCAAGATAAAGTTGCCACGTGGTCGAAGGGAAGCAGAAGCGGGTCGACAATATTAACTGACGAAACCGTTAATTGACGGGCATGCATGAGTGCATGTCGTTCACGTCCCGGCTCGGCTGTCTCCTCATTTTCTTCATGCTTCTCGATGGAGGTCTGTCACGTGCCGGGGAAGGCTGCATCTCATGATTCGGTGCTTGGAATTTGGATTTTCGAACGGGGGATGCAGTTTAATATAATTTACCCAAAAATACAAATTTAATTATACACGTGTATTTTAATTGAATCCTGACCTACTCAAGTATGATTTTAGTTACCTTTTTATATCATGACATCTAATTATTTAAGATATTCGCTCGAACATTAACCTCTTAGGTTAATATTTATTTAGTTTGAATTAGGATGAAAGGTAATTAAATTTATTATTCCTAAAAATAGTTTTATAACAAAATTATGAAAATTAATGTAGAGAATTTTAGATGAAGACCGAATTGATGTTAGATAATGGAAAATCGAATAAAAAATATAATGAATTAAACAAAATGTTAAAGGAATTGAGTTTTTATGTGTTGAGTGTTGACTAGAATTGGATTTGAAGCAAATCTAAGGAACCTCATCGGTTCCAAATCCAAGTTTGTTTGATTAAGTAATGTTTGAACTAATTTTTCAATTAAATCAAGCTAAACTAACCTAGGACTAATTAATGAAATGACCTATTGTATTATTACAGTATAATAAGCCCACTCGGGCTAGTGCCTTTCTACAAGCCCTATTGGGCTCTTTTGGGCTTCTTTTCCTGCAACAAGCTCATTGGAGCTTCTTCTTTGGAGGTACAATATAATTTAGTAATATATGGTATGATACTATAGTTATTGTTATCATTATTAAAAAGTTGGTATGATTAAATAATATATTTTTATTTAATTTGATGGTATGGTATAATAAAACAATAGAATGCCCTCAAATATAAAAAATTAATGCACAATGGGAAAAAATCTTTTACATGAACATATTTCCTTATACTAATATTAAAGTAAATGATCAAGTCATGAAAAATCACATAATACAATCCATAATATAAAATAGTTTCATCAAATTTAAATCCATACAATATTACAATCCCTAATATTATTCGAAACAGTATTACCATTAAATTCATACAAACTCATAATTTAAAATAGTTCCAAATATATTAATATTTCAAAAAACTGACAAATTTCATGTTACCTTTAATTACCACCAAACATCATGTCAAGCAAAAACTCTTTGCGTCGTTCGGGTGGAAAACTTATGAAACAAGTCAACATTTGATGATCTCGAAGAAGAGTCAAAAGCTTTTGTTTCCACATTAGCTTCCAAACCCAAGCTCGATACTAATCCCCAAAGCTCACTTCATGTTATAGGTGATTTGGTTGAGAGATCTCTAATCACAGTAGCAATATCACTAAACTCATTTTTCAGTACATCTAATGCATCCTCTTTTGAAATTTGTCTCTACCTCTTTGTCCTAGAAACTGGAGCTTCAAATTATGCTTGTGATATAGGTGTATCAGGAGTTCGTGCATCTTAATAGTCAGTCTCAACCTCACATTCATCAACAGTTTTCGAAGTACAAGTATTTTTAGACATCGTTAGATCAATCTCATCAATGGTCATTGAGTTTGAGTTACCTCTTCTTTTCCTAACATTATCTGCAACTTTTCTTCTCAAATCTATTGGAGTATCACTGCTCTTTCCAGTAGCCCTGTCCTTTTCATAGAGTTGAACCAAGTTATCATAATTACGCACACGCTTGTTCTTCAATTCAGCAGCAGGATTTGCCTATAAAAATTAAACAAAAAAAGATCAATTTACACAATAATGAACAAGGGAATATGTACAAAATATATGAATTACCTCAATTATTTGTTGCCAAACCTCTTCTCATTACTAGAAATGTTAGAATCACCGACGACCGTCTCCCACATGCACTTGTACCCAATCATTACGGTATTTAATACCCATACAACTTAAGTGGTGATCGAACTGCTGCTGTGGTAATGACTTTGTGAATGGATTTGCTATATTATCTTTCGTGTTGACACATTCGACATTTATATCACCACGTCCAACGATCTCTCTAATCAGGTGATACCGTCTTAGGATGTGTTTTGATTTGTGGTGGGATCTAGGTTTCTTTACTTGAGCAACAGTCCCAGTGTTTTCACAATAAATGGGGACCAGACCTGCAACCTCAGGAACAACACCCAGCTCAAAGATAAATTTCTTTATCCACACTCCTTCCTTTGCGGCTTCGCTTGCAGCGATGTACTAAGCTTCTGTCACCGAGTCGGCCATAGTTCCTTGCTTGGATCTTTTCCAGCATACTGCGTTACCATTCAGAGTAAATACATACCCAGAAATTGATTTACTATCATCCGGCTTCGATTAGAAGCTAGAATCTATGTAGCCCTCCAGTTTAAAATCTGACCCACCATAAATTAGGAGAACATCTTTAGTCATTCTTAAGTACTTAAGAATGTTCTTTACAACTTTCCAATGTTCCTCTCCAGGATCTACTTGAAATCTGCTAGTTACCCCTAGGTCATAAGCGATATCAGGCTGAGTACAGTGTATAACATACATGATGGATCCTACTGCCGAAGCATAAGAGATCCCGTTCATTCTTTTTTCTCATCAAGTGTCTTGGGAGACATCTTCTTGGAAAGAGTGATGCCATGACTCATAGGCAAGTAACCTCTTTTGTTGCCTTCCATGCAAAACCTTTTTAGCACGATACCAATATACTGAGACTGGGATAAACCAAGCATCCTTCTAGACCCATCCCTATAGATCTTAATGTTGAGTACGTAGGATGCTTCACCCAAGTCTTTCATGGAGAAGTTTTTGGATGACCATGCGTTCACTTATTGGAGCAGAGGACCATCATTCCCCATGAGCAGTATGTCATCCACATATAGCACAATAAACATAATGGCACTCCCACTAACCTTTTTATAGATACAAAGTTTGTCTACATTTTTGATGAAGTCAAACTCTTTGACCATCTCATCAAAACAGATGTTCCAACTCCTTGAGGCTTGCTTGAGTCCATAAATGGACCTTTGCAATTTACATACCTTCTTCAGTCCTATCGGAGATACGAATCCTTCTGGCTGGGTCATATAGATCTCTTCCTCAAGTTCACCATTGAGGAATGTAGTCTTGACATCCATCTACCAAATCTCATAGTCATGATATACAACAATGGCTAGCATTAACCTAATGGACTTGAGCATGGCTACAGGAGAAAAAGTTTCAATATAGTCAAGACCTTGCCTTTGAGTGAAACCTTTTGCTACTACCCTGGCCTTATAGGTCTCCAACTGGCCATAAGCTCCAATCTTTCTTTTAAAGATCTACTTACACCCTATAGGAGTAACTCCTTTGGGTAAGTCAACCAAAGTCCAGACTTTGTTTGTGAACATGGAGTCCATTTCGGATTGCATTACTTCCTACCATTGTTTTCAATCAACATCTTTGATTACTTGATCATAGGATTGTGGATCAACGAATTCCTAAGTCCCTTGGTTACAACGTCCCGAAGATGGTTAGGGTGCGAAAGAAGTGTCAAACCCTAATACCGATTCATATGTATTCCACCCGCCAAGATGTCGTCTCAATAATGAAATGTCAGAAACATCTTCCTGACTTTCATGTCAACTATGGCCAGAGATTCCCGAGTCGACACTTGCAGGGACACATAGGACATTATCTCCTCTCACTAGGAGTAACCGATTCCATATTGGTTGCTCACTTACCTACATGAATGGTTCCCCATGCCCAGTAATACTCGGCACATGACGCTGAGGGCCACATAGGGATAGAACGAAAGCAATGAGTCATCACTCACAAGATAACCATAACAACCTCAGGTCCAAGGACTGCTTGCACCTACTATCACTCGAGGAACATCTTATTGACACTCATGTAAGGATTTCATTATGTGTTCCTCGTGTAGGTCCGTTCAGTGAACTCATTCTCTAATGAACACCTGCACTTGTACATTAATGACGGCTCTAGGTAACTATGAGATTAGCTACCATTATTGTATAAGACATGTACCAAGTGCACTAGTATATCTGAAATTATCAATCCCCTAATTGGTGATCCTACGACTGGGAATACTTAGAACAGTGGTATCTAGATTCCAAGTCTCACTGGCATGATCTCATCATGAGCTCGATCTCATAATGGCCTTGGAATCAATTACCCAGGTTCATAGGGTTCATCACAATTTAATATATATATAATATAGATGTAGCATATGATGAAAAGTTGCCTCATATTTTTCATTAACCAAAAATAGTTCCCTACACATCAATATGTGATTGACTCAAGAGCACTATTTCTTTCAAATTAGTGTTAGTGTTAGTGTTAATTATTTCTATTAATTAGTGTTAGTGTTAATTAGTGTTAATTATTTCTGTTAATTAGTGTTAGTGTTAATTAGTGTTAATTATTTTTGTTAATTAGTGTTAATTATTTTGGTTAATTAGTTTTAGTGATCTGGTGTTAATTATTTTTGTTAACTAATACTCTACCCGATAAAATTAAACCATTGTGGACATTGTCGCTGGCGTTAGGGTCGAAACCTAAGGACTCGCACCGACGTTCACTGTGTACTTACACCATTGTGGACTCGCGACGACATCCACAAACTTAGAAAATAATCATCCATCCGACGAGTTGATACGCTCCACGTACGCATCGATGAGTCGGATATAATTTTGCAAAACCTTAGATCCGTTCGGGAGTTGTATGTTAGGAATTTAGGAACATAAGTATTTGTATTGCACTTAGTTATTTCTTTTAACCAATACTCATTCATAAATTTTGGCTATTGTATCTCCCTTTTCTTCGATACTCACCCAGATGATATGCGTATTCGGAGAACTGTAGGGAGATGTTAACGAAATTTAACGGTTAAAAGAAATACTTAGTGCAATATGAATAACATGAATCCCAAATGGAATAGGACCATTTTGTTGGCTTAAGGTTTTCAACCTTGGTCTTAATCTCGGTTTTGATGATAACAAACATGGAACTAATGTTTCATTGAGAAATCTTTCAGGTTCCAAGTCAGTTAGCGCACGACGTCCCCGATCGAAAAAATTGAAGAAATCGGCAAGGACGCTCGTCGACGCTCGGGATTCTTCGAGAAGTTAGAGTTTAGGTTTAGGGTGTCGAGTTTATGTTGTAAATCCTCATGATGATGCATAAGATCCCAAAAACTAAATCTGAACCCCAAAACATTAAAACCCAGAAATCGTCCTGAAATTCACTAAGCCTAGGGAGCTCCTTGGAGGGCTATATGACCTAGAAACTTTCTTGACACAAAAAATGGCGGTAATTGTTCCTTGGGTAGAAACTAGATAACGAGGTATTTTAAGGATTTTTTGAAAGTCTTTAGCCTACCCACATTTGAATCGGTAGATTAGGAAGTTTCCGTTTTTCGAAAATTTGTACTAGACCCAAAAAACTATATTTTGATTTCTTAGATATTTTTATTAAATCCAAATGAGGGGTAATCATTATATAACATTTATGTTTAAAAGTTATTAACTTAAAGTTAATAAATGTTATGTAAGTAGACTTAGCGAAGACGAAACCAGAAACAAGCAAACGAGCAGAAAAATCAGCAAACTGGGCTAATTTTTCCAGTTTCGATTGACCGAATAGTGCCAAAAATTGACAGTAGCCAATTCGATCGACCGAAGTGTGCCAAAAAGCGGCAGTTTGCTTTTGGTTGATCGACCGATCGACCGACGATCGACCGACCATTGATCGGATGACGAAAATGACTAGTTTTCCGGCCGTTGAATCTCCTGTTTCATGCCTTATCTTCATGGCTTATAAATAGGAAGCCATGAGAGCCTTCCTCTACATTTTTTGATCAGTCCTACACTTCATTGAGCCATCCTTGATCAATTCCAAGCTTTCATTGAGCCATTACTTAGAGAAATCCTAGTTTGATATATCATTCCTTGAGTTTGCCTTCAAGCTTGATTTGATTCATCATCAAGGCATCAAGGGGAGCTAGGATTCATTGTGTTGGAGCTAAGTATTTGTATTGTTGTATTTTTTGCTCCATTACTTGCATATTTTCTTATTTATTCCATTGAATTTGAGCTTGTAAAGACCTAGGTTGTTAGGTCTTGAAATTGGGTGGTTGCCTTTGTGTTTGAGGCTTAATTCTACCAGTGTAAACTTAGTTTGCTAGGATTAGTTCTTGTTATCCTTAGGATTGAGGTGGGAGAGTGCTCTCGGTAGGAAGGCGGAGACTTGCGGGTGTGGAAGTGCCTTCGGTGTGAGAGCGGAGACTCTCCGGTGAAAATGTCCTTGTTGTAAAGGAAATAAGATAATCTAATAAAGCTAGTTTGGAAATCCTAAGCGGGGTGCTTAGGTAGTGGAGTAGGCATTGGGACCGAACCACTATAAATCATCGTGTTTGCATTGTTTCTCTTGCGTTTGCTTAATTCGCATATTCTCTTTGCTTCCGCTTGTTATTGGAATTGTTAAATTGCCTAAGTAACCAAGTAAATGATTAAAATCGGAATTAGGCGAATCGATTAGTAAACACACTATTCGCCCCCCCTCTAGTGTGACCATTTCACCCAACAATTGGTATCAGAGCGGGTCGTTGATTGAGATTTCACCATCTCCTCTACATCGTCTCTCGATCCGGAAAATGACACTAGAGAGTGTAGCATCTTCACCTCCTAGGTTCGATGCCTCGAACTTTGGTCTTTGGAAATATAGGATGTACACATATTTAAAGACTAAGGGTTTTGGTGTCCTTAATATGTTAAGACTAGAATTCATTGAACCTAAGGCTGACATGCATGCTCGGAGTGAATTAGATAAGAAAATGTTTAAGTATAATGGAGATGCCATGAATTATATACTTTGCACATTACCAAACGGCATCCTAGAAAAAGTCATGTATTGCTCTCCGGCTTATGATTTATGGGTCACTTTAAATGTTTTATATGATTATGCCAAAACCGAAGAGATTGACACTTTTGATGAAGGTGGTGATGACAATGGTCACTCGCCTACTACTAATCTCGGTTTTGATGCCCATAGTGCTTCTAGTCAAAGGAGCAACTCTAAGAGCTGAAAATGAAAAGTGATTTGTCATGCTTGCAAAGAAAAGTACCACATTAAGAAGAATTGCCCTTCATTAATAAACAAGGCAAAGAAGAGGTCAAAAGCTTCTACATCATCATCCCATTCAAATGAAGCATCCTCTTGCAATGACTATGAAGCCACTTCAAAAGTTTGCCTCATGAGTACTAATGATGAGGTACACTCTTCCCTTTCTAGTCATAATAATGATAATGATAGTACTACCTCTTCTAATTCATTCAATATGCCATATGAAGAACTAGTTGAGGAATGTCAAAAAATGTATGCCTTGCTTATGAAAAAGAACAAGGAAAATAGGAATCTAAAGAAGGAAAACTCTAAGCTTAGTTCACATGTGCATGTCTTAGAAGTAGAAAATGAAAAATTAAAGACTAGGCCTTTTGATTCATGCCATGATAACTTATAACTTGAGCTTAAAGCTTTGAAACATAAAAATGATAATTTAAAAAATGAAAATAACATGTTAAAAACTCAATTGCATGCTATTCAAAAATCCATGAATGATTTGAAAAGTGAGGTTATTTCTTTGAATAAGAAAGTAAATGAATTCAAAAATGCCTCATCTACTAAGAACACTAGAATGAGAAATGCTTATGTAAAGAATGTCAATGTTCATCATCATTCCCATGCTAAGCATTCTGTCATTAAACCTCATGTTCAAAAGAAAAATATTTCCTTTAAGAATGCTCATCTTCATAATAGCTCACATGTCAAGCATTCTAGTGATAAATCACATGTCCATAGGGAAAATAAAAAATTTCATGGACATTATTTTTGCGGTACATATGGGCATGCCATTTATGATTGCACATTTAAGATGAACCCAAGTGGTGTTAAGGCACTTTTGGTAGCTAAGACCTCTAACCCCCAAGGACCCAAAGTCATTTGGGTACCAAAGATTTCATGTTCTCTTGTAGGGGGAGCAACCACACAAGGATGAGTTGATGATTGTTGATGGGAGTTGCATGAGGACTTAGAGCTTCACCAAATCCAAGTTGCAACTTCACATCTTTTGGATGCCTTCGGTATGAAGAATCGACATCTAGTTAATTTGGTACCATCTCCTTGTTCGTCTAGTCTGAAAATTGAAGTTTATGATACATGAATGATTTTGGTTAATTCTTACCGCTCTTGATATTGTTTTATCAATTGATTTTTGATTTTTGATTTTCGGTCTCTTCGGAGACCTATGTGACCTATAACGGGTCCAAGCGATCTTGCGGTTCTAAATCGTAGGCTCATTGTGGCCTTTCGGTTTTCAACCAATAGGAAGGGTTGGAGATCAAAATTTTCAAATATTTCATATTTTGAGATCTCTTAATTCGTTTCGGATTCATGATAACATATTTTGAAACAGATTTCAAACTATTTAGCAAAGTGAATTTTGAATATGATACTTGATTCTTTTTTTTGCCATTTGGTTTGGGTTGCTTGCTAGTAGCTTTATTTTCATGAAATCTACTAATGAAGTCTACTTGCAAGTTGTGAATGTTAATGGAAGACTATGCTATAATGAATAAAATAGAAAAATAAAAAGACAAGTTTGGCAAAATTTCTAAGAATAAGGTATGGGTTTAATTTTGCAAAAATCTTTGTATAACAATTGAATATTCATATTTAATGATGTCTCTATACTCATGATTGATGTTGCATGACAAATCTATGAAATTTCATGAGTAATTCATGATATCTTGATTGAATTAAACTTGCTATAGGTTGGAATTCCTTATTAGAGACTTCACTTTGAGTAAATACTTGGTAAACATGTTTAGATACACATATCACACGATTCTAGGTGTTTAAACTTAAAAATTCATGTCTAGATGAACAAAATGATAACTAATTCACTTTAGGGGACTTAAACTTGAAAAAGTTTGACCCAATTCAACAAATCGACTTGGACACTTCATTTTAAGTCCAAACTTCATAAACATATTTTGGAATAGATATTACATGTTTCCATGCTCTTAGAATGAAAAATTCATATGGATATGGATAAAATGACATAGAGGCCATTTCATGATAACCTCTTTTGCACCAAGTTGACCCAAGTCAACAAATTGACTTAGAGGTCTCATTTTCAATCCATATTTGAGGAATATATTTAGATTTACTCATGTTAGGTATCCATAGGTTTTAGTTTGAAAAACTATGAGTAAATAATAAAATTGACACTTAGCAAGTTTCACGATAACTAGTTCAGTTTCGAATGAAATTATGCTAAGTTGATATCTTGACTTAAGCATATAATTTTTATTTCAAACTTGACATACACTCTTTACATGACCATTATGAGTTGTCATAAAAGTTTGAATGAAAACTGAGCTTGTTTTGAAAAATGACTAAAAATTACGAAAAGCCATTGAACTTTTAGGATTTTCACTTATTTCTAGAAAAATCCCTTTTAACTGATTCTTGAAACTGCACATTCATTGAAAAATCTATTTTCTTCAGTAAAAATTTCAAAAGGTTTTATCAAGAATCTGATTTATAGTGGAATTTTGAAATTGGATTTCAAAAATACAAAGTATTATCTTCTTGAAATATCAATCATTCCGATACTTTGATTTTTCGTCGAAAACTTCAAATGAAACTTTGTGCATACTATTTTGATCCCATTTCTAATATCGTTCTCATTATTCTTTGAGCGAAATCATTTCTAAAAATGATTTTGATATCTTGAGCAATATTCTAAAAATTATTCTCAGGCATTGTAGACCCTACCGCATGATCCCGACCATCCTCCACCGCTGCAGTAAGACTTTATTTTGTTTTATGACTTGACTCGACTTGACTTGACTTGATTTGACTTGTTATTACTTGGATATTGATCGTTTTCACTACTAGAAATTGGTTCTTCAGCAACGGCTATAAGCAACAGCCGCTCAAGCCGTTGCTATTTGCAACGACGTTCTTACGGCTGCTCAAACCATTGCAGATATGTTGTATCTGCAACGGCTTTCTAACGGACACGTGAGCAATTGCAGATATTATTTACCTCAGCAACGGCGTTCTAACGGACAAGTGAGTCGTTGCTGATGATTAACTTATTAGCAACGACTTTCTAACGGTAAAGTGAGCCGTTGCTGATAAGTTTATATAGGGCACGCGCCCGCCCCCTTCTTCCTCTTCCTCTGCCCGCCACCGCTGCTCTCTTTCGACGCCGCTGCCGACGCCGTCGCCCCGTCCTCGACCTCCGATTCCGACCTCTGACTCCCGTTCGATTCGAGGTATTTCTCGCCACCACTAACCCCCTATTTATTAGAGCCGGCCGAAACCCTTAAAATAGGGTTTCGGCCGGTGGTTTATGAAGTGTCCGAACACTGGACTCCGGCGCCAGAAATGCTTATATAATATTATTTATATATATTTTTAATTTTTAATTAATTGTTTGAATTAATTAATTAATTAATTTGTTAGATTAATTTTTAGGGTTTAGATTAATTGTTATGATTTTTAGATTAATTGTTAGAGTTTAGAGTAATTTTTAGATTAATTTAGTTAGATTAATATTATGTTTTAGATTAATAATTGTAGGTTAATTATTTAAATTAGTTAAAATATTGTAGATTAATATTAATTAATTAGTTAAAATGTTAATTAGTCCGGAGTAGTCCTTAGTGCACTCGCGCCGGAATCATCCACTTCGGACTTGCGGCGGAATCATTAATTTCGGACTCGCGTCGGAATCGTCCACTTCAAACTCGCACTAGAATCATCCATTTCAGACTTCCGCCGAAATTGTCCAATTTTGACTTATGTCGGAATTGTCCACTATGGACTCGAACTGACTTTAAACATTTAGAAAATAATCATCCATCCGACGAGTTGATACGTTTCACGTACGCATCGACGAGTCAGATATGATTTAGCAAAACCTTAGATCCATTCAGGGGTTGTATGTTCGTGTAAAAGAAGTAGATGATCTTTTATACGACGTACAACCCTTGAATTGTCCCTGATTGGATAATTTGGGAATATAATTATTTGTATTGCACTTACGTTTTTCTTTTAACCGTTAACTTATTCTAAATTTTGGCAGCATCTCTCTTATTCTCTGATATGCGCCCAGATGATATGCGTATTCGGAGAACTGTAGGGAGATGTTGCCGAAATTTATAATAAAGTTAGCGGTTAAAAGAAATACTCAGTGCAATATAAATAATATAAATCCCGAATGGAATAGGACCATCTCACCTATAGGCATTAACCTAAGAAATTGTCGTTGATTGACAGAATCATGTCGGCTGATCGAAGTTGGACGTACTGATGTCTTGATCGTGGAGCTTTAACGAATGAGTTTTGATTAGGTGTAACTTACTTCCTAAATTTTGCCTATTCAAATTGGAAATTCGTTAGCGTTGGTGATAAAATCTGACGTCCCTGCCGCATTTACTTGAATGGACGATTTTTGGATCGGGAAACTATCACTTTGCATCTATATAGCAAAGGATTTGCACCAAGATATTTTCTATGGACTTGTCACGGGGAGTCACATGAAGTCGGGACGTCGAGCAATCCTGTCGTTCAGACACATGGTGAATCTTCCTCTGCTAGTGTTTCTTCATCCAGTCAATCTAATCCTTATAGAACTATGATACTTAATAGTCTTGGGGGTTAATTCCACCTGAATGATAATGTTGATCGGCCAGTTACTGAGACGTCAGTCCCACTAGATACTACAGCGGTTGATATCATAGAAGTACAAACTACAGTCTCACGTGCCCAGTGAGCACGTCGATATGCTATGGCGCGAGTTTGAGGCACATATTAATTTTTTTTAATACATGCATGATGATTAATATTGGTACTGATATTATTATTTTGCAGGCTCGCTATACATGGGCCGAGGACCAGAGGCCCTTCATTTACGCTGCCTTGGAGGCTATTTCCCGGGTGAGGTACAACGGGCAGCTGGGGCAGGCCCGGTCCCAGGCGATGGCCTGAGCTGGGACCACTAACATCGCGGAGACTCGGGGATATTGTCCCGATTGGATTACTCCGGATATATGGGACCAGCTCATGGCATTATGGTTGACGGATCAATGGCAGGAGGTTTCTAGGACTGCGGCTAGAAACCGCATGTCGGGGGGAGGAGCGCGTCACACTGTCGGCTCGGTTGCATTTGTTGTGCACGCGAACCGTATGGTAAGTATATCTTAATTTTAATTATATATTTTATTTGTTACTCTGTGTACTAATTAATGTATTTGTTTTGTAAATATAGACGACGGTGTTGGACGACGAGACTGTCCAGCGACCCTCCCCGATGGCGGTGTTTGAGCGGACTCACCGTTGAGTGCATGGGACGGGGGAGTACATTGACAATCGCGCTGCATACATTATGGTAAGTATATTTGTTTAAATTATTCATTATTTTAATTTAAGTTTTATGAAAAATATTAAACAAAAAGTTAAACTCGAGTAGGAGACCTACTGTTAGACGGTGATACAGCGCGGAGGCACCCCCGAGGACTTTGACGCAGGAGCGTGGGTCGAGGCTGCAGGTGGCTGGGACCACAGTCGCGTGTATGGCTTTGCAGATAGTGGTCATGCGCGAGCCGTGCTAGGCCCGCTTGGGGCACCGACCCCTCCGAATGCTGGTGAGCGGCCGTCCACCTCCAGGTCCAGTTCTGATCATAGTACCAGGATAAGGACACTAGAGGAGACGGTCGCGCGTCAGACTGAGTTGATGGAGCGGTAGAGTCGGATGATGGCGGATATGCAAGTTATGCTACGCAACTTGTCAGGTCAACCCGGAGCAGCATCGTCCTCGAGTCAGTACACGCCGGTGTACACCTAGGCACTCCAGAGTCCGCCATATGATCCAGACCATCCTCCATCGTCATTGTGAGGTTTATTGTTTTTTTATTATATTGACTTTGTTACTTCGATACTATATATATTTTAGTTTTATTTTGTTTGGATATATATTGATACTTAAATTTTGCATTTGAATAGTTTTTATTCGATTGTGGATAATTATAAATATAAGTATAATTGTTTTGATATATATTTGGGTGTATTTGTGATGTGTGAATGGATGTGTGTATGGGTGTGTGAGTTATGTATCAGATAATGTATCAATGTATTAATGGAAATTTGGAATTTTGAAGTTTTTTCAGTATCAGTATCTAGTAATCAGCAACGGCTTTCCCACGGCCGTCCGTAGGAAAGCCGTTACTAAAAGTCCATCGAAAGCCATTGCTGAAGACCTACAACAACGGCTTAGCAACGGTCTTTCACTAACGGCGTTGCTACGGACACGCGGGCCGTTGCTAATAATTGTTATCAGCAACGGAATCGGGTCCATGGCAAAACCATTGCTAATAGTATTATTAGCAACGGCCCGAGCGGCCGTTGCTGATTTGTTTCTAAAATATCAGCAACGCATTTTTCTGCCATGGCTCTGTTGCAACGGGCGGAGCCGTTGCACACCGTTGCTGATGGTTTTCAGCAACGGCTAGAGCCGTTGTTGATGCCCATTATTTCGGTAGTGTTTGATACTGTTGACTTACTTGACTTGACTTATGGTAGTTTTGATCATATCGTGTTGATATGATAATTTTGATTTGTATCGTGTTGATACGATAGTTTTGATTTCATATAGTTTTTATACGATTGTGGATAATTATAATTATAAATATAATTGTTTTGATGTATATCTGGGTGTGGATGTGTGTATGGATGTGGATGTGTGTATGGTGTGTGTGTGAGTTATGTATCAGGATTATATAAATGTATCAATGCAAATTTCTAATTTTCTAATTTTCTAATTTTTCAGTTATAGGTAACAACATGAGCGACGGCTTTTCAGTTATAAGTTACCAGCGACACGCTCTTCTGCCACGACGTCGTTGCAATGGGTTGGGCCGTTGCTCGCCGTTGGTGATGGTCTTCAACAATGGCTTACCAACGTACGTAACCAGCCGTCGGTGAAGATCATTATTCCAGTAGTGTCTTCAGCATGCCACATTTTCGTCTTTGGAATCCAAGCAAAACCACTCAAACCATTTTGGAATATATCATACCATTTTGTAAAGTGTCTTTTATTCATGCAATTGTGGACTCGTTCATTGTCTATTGGCTTATTTGAAAATTTTTCTTTTAGCTTACTCACAATGCAATCTACTGCATATGTCATAAAAGTCCCACCAACTTTATTTTCAATTATTTGTTGGTTCAAGAATGCATCAACCAACGCATTGTCCACTGCATTCGACCATACACATGCGGTAGATCTATCTTTTGTCTTCTTTGGCGGTTTGATAACTACATCATAATAATAATTTTAAATTTAAAAAGTAAAATATTAATATATTTGTCTTTCATTTTAATATAAGATTATACATGCTCAAAATATTTCAAATTAAATACATCACATTTCCAAATTAACAATAAGTGAAGTAGAAAATGACAACACAATGCTACATTAACAAGTAGGAAAATCATTCATTGTAAGAGTCCCACATATGGCAGGTATGGAATCCCTAATAAATTATCCTCTCCTAGTTTCTTCACCATTGTCCCTAACATTAGGATGTTCCTCTTGTTCATTTTCATTATGTAGAAGTTCATCTTCAACTTTTGCAAGTAGCTCATCATTTGGATCTACACCTCTCAAATAATTATGAAATATACAACATGCAAAAATGATGAGCTTTTGAGTTATAGTGTGCATAGCATACCTCGTGCCTATAAAATGTCTATCTTATAATTACCTTTAGGAATTTTAAAGGGATTTTGTCTGGTTAATGCATCTTTAATTATTCTTGAATCAGATGCTGTCCCCTCCCACCCAGCTAAGATATAAGTAAATTTCAAATCAAATGAGCAAGTTGCGACCATATTTTGTGTGGATGTTTTTTCCTCCCACGAAACCTGAGAGCTTCTTTACTGGACACTTTAACATGTATATGTGTGCCATCAATTGCACTAACCCAATCCTAACACTAAATAATGATAATTAACATACAAACAAAGAACATTGATAGATAAAGTTGAGTGAACAATTAAAATTGCTCACCTTGAAATATGGATAAAATCTATGGTTGCTGCTATCTCCAAAGGCCCTTGGGATCCATTCTCCAAAAGTAATATAGCTCGTAAAATATTATGGAAATGACGACTTGTAGATTCACCGGACCGTCGAAACATGAAAGATATGACTCAATTTTTTACATTTTTTACATTATGTCCTAATAAGTAAAGTGTTTTAACAACTTGTTCCTCCATCATTACTCTAATAGTTGGCCTACAATCACCCTCTTTGACTAATAAATCACATAACCCCACAAAAGTCGAAGCACTCATCCTTATTTTGTGACGACAAAAATCACTTAAGATCAAATATTTCATTAGTTTATTTCTAATGGTAGACCAGACATTTGGAGACAAGCTCTGCTACCTCTCTTTTCATACCCTTCCACCAGTAATGTTGTCTTAAATCCCGGTACATCTTGGTGGCCCCCGGATGCATCGTATAAGTGGAACGATGATCCAGTTCCAGCACTTGCCAGCGCACCT
The DNA here is from genome assembly GCA_034359265.1 of Canna indica. Classification (NCBI taxonomy): domain Eukaryota; kingdom Viridiplantae; phylum Streptophyta; class Magnoliopsida; order Zingiberales; family Cannaceae; genus Canna; species Canna indica. Next base: position 25,136,314 of record CP136892.1, read on the forward strand.
CAGTCATATCTGGCACTATGATCCGGTCTTTGAACCTTAGTACACTCTCTGAGTCCAACCTGAAACCGTTCTCTGCATCGCCTCTTTGAACCAGATCATTGGTCAGCGCACAAATGACATCCTCCCCCTGCGCGGCACGTAGCATGTCCACCAGCGTGGACTGTACCCGCAGGTGTGCCACCAGGGCACCTGAAACTGACACTGATAAGGTTGTACCCACATCTAGGCAAAACGCCAACTCTCGAACTAGAGGCCTCCGCTTAACTTCCAAATGAGCCAAACTGCCCATGGATTTTTTGCTCAGAGCATCTGCTACCACATTTGCTTTCCCTGGATGATACATAATAGTGCAATTATAATCCTTTAGGAGCTCTAGCCACCTCCTCTGTCTGAGGTTCAACTCCTTTTGGATAAGTAAGTACTGGAGGCTCTTGTGATCCATGTAGATCTCGCAAGTCTCCCCATACAGGTAGTGCCGCCAGAGCTTCAGTGCAAAGACCACTGCCGCTAGTTCTAGGTCATGCGTCGGATAGTTCTTCTCATGAACTTTCAGCTGGCGGGACGCATAAGCTATGACTCTGCCAAACTGCATCAAGATACAGCCCAGGCCAACCCGAGAGGCATCACAAAAGACTACAAACCCTCCTGAGCCGGAAGGTACATACAACACGGGTGCAGATGTCAAACATTCTTTGAGCTTCTGAAAGCTCGCCTCACATTTGTCATCCCAAACATTCTATGAACCTGACCTTTTTCTGGATCAACCGAGTCAAAGGGACTGTAATTCTGGAGAAGTTCTCCACAAACTTCCGATAGTACCCGGCCAAACCAAGGAAACTGCAGATCTCAGTCAGGCTAGTCGATCGTTTCCAGTTCTGCACCACTTCTACCTTGGCAGGATCCAGCCTTATCCCTTCCTTGGACACTACATGGCCCAAGAACCCTACACTTTCCAACCAAAATTCACACTTGGAAAATTTTGCAAACAAGCGGTGCTCTGAGGGTTTTCACGACCATCCTTAGGTGCTTAGAGTGCTCTTCCTCACTCTTGGAGTAAACCAGAATGTCGTCAATGAAGACAATCACAAATCTGTCCAAGTACTCCTTAAATACCCTGTTCATTAGGTCCATGAAGGCAGCAGGTGCATTGGTTAGGCCAAAGGACATCACTAGGAACTCATAGTGACCGTAGCGAGTCCTAAAGGCTGTTTTAGGCACATCGCAATCCCGGATTCTCAACTGATGGTACCCGGACCTTAGATCTATCTTTGAAAACCATTGTGCCCCCTGCAGCTGGTTAAACAGATCATCTATCCTTGGCAGTGGGTAGCGATTCTTGACGGTCACCTTGTTCAACTGCCTATAGTCGATGCACATGTGCATCGACCCATCCTTCTTCTTCACGAAGAGAACAGGGGCACCCCAGGGTGACACGCTCGACCAGATGAAACCCAAGTCTAGCATTTCCTGCAATTGCACCTTTAACTCCCTGAGTTCGGCCGGTGCCTTCCTATAAGGTGGAATGGAAATTGGTTTCACCCCGAGCTGCAGGTCAATGCAAAAATCAACTTCCCTTTCGGGCGGCAATCCCGGTAATTCCTCGAGAAACACATCAAGAAATTCACAGACCACTGGGGTTCCACTAACGTTCCTTGCCTCACCCCTTTCCTCCTCATCCACAGATACGAAGGCCATGAAGGATTGGCAGCCGCCCCGAAGTAGCTTACGAGCCTTTAGGGCTGAGATGACCCCTATCAGCCTGCTACCTCCCTCCCCTTGGAAGGTGAACTACGGTAGCCCAGGCTTATTAAACATCACTGTTTTAGCTCTGCAATCCAACATCGCAAAGAGCTCTGCCAACCAGTCCATGCCAAGGATGATATCAAGCTCAAGAGTGGGTAGGAGTGTCAAATCCGCACTCAGCACATGGTCGCAGATGAGCACTTCACAGCCTTGGTATATTGAATTTTCTAGGATTGCATCGCCCGTAGGCGTTGATACTGTCAATGGCTCGTCGAGCATGGAGGGTGCCATTGGCAATTTCGCAGCAAATATGGCTGACACAAATGAGTACGTGGCACCTGGATCAAATAAAACATATGTAGCAGACGAACATACTAAAATAGTACCTGCCACCACTGCTTTGGGCGCCTCTCCCCATCATGGTTCATAGCATATACCCGCGCAAGCAGCCTCTTTGAATGACTGGTCTACGGCCCCTTATTATGTGTCTGTCCCCTCTGAGCTACTGACCCCATAGACATAGGTGCCTTTCTCTTAGACTGCTCAGGCTTCTAAGCAATTCCCTCAGGATAGTCCTTCTTGAAGTGTTCGACTCGGCCGCATTAGAAGCAAGCGTTCGTGCGGCTATGGCAGGACCCCCAGTGCCTCCGACTGTAGCTGCCACACTGCAGCACCTCAGATCTCTGAGAACCACCTCCTGGCACTGCCTGCCTCACTGACCCGGTCCCTGGGCCCCCACAGCCCCGATTGCCATTCTGCCCTCGACTTTGCTGATGCTCTACCGCGGTCATTGCCCCCTCAGAGTGCCAAGGCCGACTGCCAGAACCCTGCAACTGAAACTTCTTCTTAGCTGGCCCGTCATTCCTCTCAAACGGCACCAAGGCTTCTTTCCGCAGGGCTTCATCCACTACCCGAGCCAGAGTAGAGTCCTTATTACAGTGGATAAGCCTGCCAATCTGTGGCCTCAGACCTGCCACGAACCTCTTGACCCTGGCGGTCTCAACCGCCACTAGGGTTGGATGGTACTTTGAGAGACGGTTGAACTCCATCTCATATTCTGATACTGATATGCCTCCAGACTGGTGCAACATCTCGAAATCACAGGCACGCTTGTCGCGAACACTCATGGGTAGGTACTGCTCCACCACAGCCGCCCTGAATTCCTCCCACGTGAGAGGTGGTGTGCTAGCTGCCCTGTGGGCCCTCCAAGTGTGCAGCCAGACCTTTGCCGACCCCCTCATCTGAAGACCGACCATACGAGCAGCTTCCTCTGACGAACACCCTAGCTCCATGCATAACTCGTAACAATCCCCCACGAATTCAGTCACTTCCACCTGACGATCTGTTCCGGTGAACTCTGATGGCTTCAGTGTGATGAAATTTGCATAGGTTGGGGCCCCTGGGGTTCTGACCTTGAATGTCATCACCTCTACCACTTCTGGTACCACTGGAACTACGGGCACTGGCTATGGCGGTGGCTGCTGAGGTTGCTGCTTCTGCATCCGCTGTCTCAGTTCCTGCTCCCTAAGGAGCGCCTCAGTTAATTGATTCACCTGAGCCTACAGTTGAGCAACCGCTGACTCTTGCCCCTGACCCTCAGATGGCTCCTAATGTCTGCCTCGTCCTCGGCCTCAGCCTCGACCTCGCCCTCGTCTTCGACGTTCTGTCGAGTTACAGCCACTGCCGCTCAAAGCAGCATTTGGAGCCTCCATGATGCGCTGAGTGCAGGAGTGGTCGCCCAATCTCGTAGCATAACTATATCATATGTCAACACGCTAGCATATGTCTCATACGGTACCCAATACAAAGTTATAGACAAGACCTAACCTAGTGCTCTGATACCAACTTTGTCAAACCCCAACTGAGGGTAGTGTGACCAGCCAGGGCCTACATCCTACCCTGTAGCCTACTGTCTACACTGACATAAAGAAACCAGAACATGTCGACAAAAAGAAATCTCAACACAAACTTTATTAAAAGTCTTCAAGTTCACAATTTTTATGTTTTCAAATAAAGAAGAAAACTAACATCAGAAAAACTGAAAGTCTCAAGTATCAAGGTTTTACAAACTCTTTCCAAAATACAACTGTTAGTGCAGAAAAGAAAACAACTACTAAAACACTGGACTATGACTAATGGACGCCGCTATGAGATATGGCACTACCTCCCACCCACCAGTTGCACCATGTCGATAGGTCACAATCACTGCTCATGCTTGCAAAAAACAAAGAAACAAACTGCGAGTCCACTTGGGTCTTAGTGAGCGGTTCTAGCGAACCTCCACATAATCCTCAATTATTCATGCATGATATATAAGGCAACATAATGTATATTCAGGGAGGCAAGCTACTTTTAATGTGACTACTAACCTCATGGGTCATTCTGCATAAACCGAATAGGTGAAAACCTGCCATCTCGGCCTATCAAGCCTCCGGCATCCGACCCTTGGGCCTACTTATGGTATAAAAATCCCGGCTACAACCGGCCTTACCTTACAAGGTAGAATCATAATGGCCGTTCGGCCACATCATATCAAGATGTAAACAAGCAATCTCGGGCCATCGACTAGGATGGTCCACTAATCTCCGGACACCATCTGAGGAAAGGATAGCTAGTCCCACCCAACTGGGGTCTGACACCTAGCGGGCCTACTGGCGCACCTCAAGACCCAAACACTAGCCGAGCTAAGAATTGGTCATTTCCGACCTCCACGCTTCTCGGCAGACCATCTCAAGCACATCACACAATCAATTGACCTAGGGTTTCCTTATATACACTTCGGGCCATTGCCCGTATCTGGCCCTACTTCGGGCTACAGGGTCAACAAATTAATGCTCTCCTTTCAAAATGTGTACACCTAAGAGTTTTAGGTTTCCAAAATGTTTACTAGAAGTCCTAGAAGTTATATCATCTCCTAGCTAAGTTTCCATATATGCTGAGCATCTCGCAACTTCCTACATGTTATCTAACATTATACACTACCTTGGGTGAGGAATTCCATGTACCGACCTTGGAATTCCGCCCACGAACATTTTAGAGCAGCATGTATAATCTAAAGAAAAGTAAGCATACTTTACAACACCTACTATATATAGCCACAATATTCATACATAACAATTATACACTACCTTTAGAATTAAGCTCAATAAGAAACAACTTATCTAGAATAGTGAGGTAGCAATGAATTCAATAATGCATGAAATACTAAGCATGGTAAACTAATACATCATTTCAAAATTTAAAGATTGAATGAGCTAAGAATGGTCATTAAGCTAACATTTATACAATCTCATAAATCAATAAATTTACTTACTATGGTTAGTGTTTTTCCTAAGTATCATCATGCCTCTATAGTTTTAACATTCTAATCATGGAAGTTTCCATCTAAAGCTCACCCTTACCCTCCCCCTAGGCTTGGCCAAGCCTTGAGCAAGGTGAACCTTGCTCGGCCATGCCTCTTAGGGTAGGAAAGGGAAAGAAGAATTTTAGCTCCGACCATAACTCTTCATCTCCGACATATCTTAATTTCATGCAGACTGATTTACCCCTTCCCCTACCCCTGGCCGAACCCTTCTCATGAGGTTTAGGATTCATCCGGCCACACCTAGGAGTTCTAGGGAAGACAAACTTTTTGACACGTGAAATCAACGATGGAAAATGCTCTATTGATAGATTTATGATCATCTAAGGGCTCTACTTATGTCAAGGGGAAAATTTTGGCATGACCGTTCCCCTTTCCCCATGATTCGGCAGCCCTAGATTGGAGAAAACGACGAGAAAACAAAACGATCCGGCAAGAATTTATACAAGAATCATGTATACACAACTACGAAAACTCGATTCGTCGGAAAATCACGAGAAAAACACGATCCTATAACCACTAAGGGTTCGGCTACCCGCCTCCCCCATTTCTTCAAATCCAACCACTCACCTTGATTGAGGAGGATGAAAGATCGGATGACGACAACTTATCAGATATCATCGGTGTAGCCTTTCTTTTTGCATAATTTCTAGCATCACACATATTATCAGAGATGCGTTGAACCTCATCGGCCTGAGAAGGATCCCAACGATAAACTGCCTAAAAAACCCCAAATACACAATAGTGGAGATAAAAATTTCGATTTTAGGGGTTTATATATCAGCAACATATAATTATCATAATCAAAATTTTAAAATAAAATACCTTAAATTTGTCCCAGAGTAACTCCTTTAGATGTGATGGCACTTCAGACCAATATGGCCATACACCCGTGAAATTTCCCTTAATAATTGATGAAATGTCTCGAACCACTTCTGTCTCGGGGAAGCTACGAAAATAATAAAACTAGATCAGAAAGAAAATAATAGTGGACTAGTCAATGGTGCTAAGTAAATACTATTTGACTTGCAATTAATTCCAAAAACTCAATAATAGTTTTGATAAAGTAAATAATAGTGGACTAGTCCAATATGCTTTTATATATCCTAACGGCATGAACTCAGTATAGTCAACTTAAAAACTTCATTTTTAAAAGTAATGATATGAACTTTATCAAATATAGCGAGCTGAACTTGAATCAGCAAATATTGAAGACTTATAGAAGATATGAGCTTGGCAAATGGAAGAGAGACCAGAAGAAAGAAGGTAGTCAAAGGAAGTTGAGGGAAGTGAGAAAAAGAGCCACTGAACATTGGACTGGTTCTATGCAAATGCTTGTTGTCATTACTTTTTCTTTTGTTTCATTAACTACACCTGTAATGAGAATTAGAGGCAATATTCTCTGTTTGAAGTATAAGTGGCAATGTAAGTAAATAGCAAGGACAAAGTGGTCATTCTGCTTCATAACTGAATAGCACATTGTATTAATGCTTTTGATATTGAAATGAAAAAAAAAGTTTATAGCCTTGTTTTTAGTCAATACAATTGAGCATTTTAATTTTTGTCTTCCCTTCTCCCTCTCCCACTTTGTCCCTGTTATTTACTTATATTGTCATTTATTCTTCAAATAAAGAATATTGCCTCTGTTCAATGGCTCTTCTTCTCACTTTCCTCAATCTTTCTTCCATTTGCCATGCTCATATCTTTTATAAGTCTCCAATCTCTGTCGTTCCAAGTTTTGCCGGCTCCTCACAGGTAGCATCATCATTGTAGACAAGGGACCATCATCTTCAGATGTACGATGAAGAGGGAGAGGCGGAAAAGGTCAGATACATGTATTAATCAACAGAGAAGCACGAAGGGTTTGGAGTATTTGTAACACATTCAAGGAATACATAGTGTATGTCATTATGTTCTTGTGGTGCTAATAGTTTTTGACTCTTTATTAGGGTTATAGTGTTAAAGTGTTTAGTGCATGAGTTGGTTTTTGTTTGGTTTAAATGAAGAGGGAGGCAGTATATGCGTGTGTGTGTGTATACTAAAAAAAAAGATGGCAATCTTTTCTGAAGCATTGGTATTCTGTCTGAGTTCCTATTTGAGCTTTAGTTTTGCATGTGTCTTCATTTAAGTGCTAGGAATCAGTTTGAACAATGACCATTGAAAAATTGAAGAACTAACCATTCAACAATCGCGTAATAGCGAGTAAATGATATGAATACCAATTTGAGCAAGGACAATTAAATAATTTAAGAAAGAAAATGCTAGTGTGTACTACTAGGAAGAAGCCCTAAATATACCATTTTCATTAGATGTGGTTTCTATCTTATGACCATTTTCAAATTGTACTAATATTAGAAGCCCTAAAACTACTATTCAAATTGCTATTCAAATAGATAATTTCAAGTTGCACTAATATTATGATGAAATTTGATTATGCACTCAAGAACATAGATAAATATGAACTCAAATTGCTATTCAAAATGACAAGTAGTTATTCATGTTCATTCATGCTTATAGAACAACAATATTAATGCTGAAGTAACTAAGTAATATTAATGTTGAAGTAAGACACAACCTTCAATTATATTGCACCATACAACAACAATAATGATAAAGTTTAGAAGAGTACTCAAGTCTTATTATATTAATCACGATAACAGGAACCATTCCTAATACCAACTTGGTGTATAACAATGGCATGCTTGAACATGTGGGCATATATCATGAAAATTGTTCTACTGGATACTTCTGAATGTTTAAGAGGAGAATAATACTAAGATTGAACCTATGATGTTTGTGCATTAGTTTACACTTAATATGGCATGAGAATCATAAGAGACATAAGAACATAACAGAAAGCTAGATGTAGAACAATAAAAAGAAAGAAAATGAACTGTTTATTATGGATGAAGAAGTTATTGCTCAGAATCAACAATTAAGTGTCTAAACTATTTTTGTCAAGTCAATGATAGAGTTCATCCATATATCAAAATAATTCACACCAGTAAAGTTCTAAATTGGTATGTTCAAAGATAGAAGTGCTCTAAATAATGTAGGAAAATTGGATTTATTTTTTAGGAAAATGATGACAAAACGGTTAGATGTCTATTCATTAACATAGCATGTTCAAAGATTGAACCTATGATGTTTGTTTAGAATATTTAAACCTAACATCAGAATCTAAACAAAAATTGCATGCACGATGAGAATCCCAGATGATCATCTTAATTTCCTACAAGCCAAGCCTCTTGCAAGCTTGAGTTTCTGGTCTAAGCTAAACATAGACACTGGACTCTCATTAACATAGCATGTATTAATTTGAGTACAACCGAAGCTTGACTTTCTTTGAGGTTATTTCAACTGATACATTCGGTTAGACTTAGACCACAAATAGATTATCAAAAAAATGAAAATAATAATCAAAAAAATTAATATGCATTTAAAAACCAGAACTTAGTATGAATTTTAAAAATATTAGGGTTTTTTTTAATTACTGGACTGAGAATGTGGCAAGGAAGTATTTCATCAACTGTTAAAAGTTAATAGAAGTGTCATGTCCTTGTGCCCAGAGACTTCAATGTAATAATAACTTAAACCATATTCTTTAATAGAACGTTTAATTATATATTAATTGAGAAGTAAAGTTTCAGGTGGATGCCTTGATCCTTTTCCTGGACCTACAAGTTATACAAATTGAATAATAGTCTCTCCATATTATTGGAGGTGTCTTTTCTACCATTTCACATTCATTTCTATAAGAAAAACTCTAACATTGCCATAAGTAAAGGCCTGAAAATTCATCTTCTAACAGTTTTTGCTGAGTTAGTGATTTCTTTTAAGGAAAAATCAAAATTCTAATTTCCAGGGACTAATTATTAGGCAATGATTAACTTAGTCCTACTCCTCCCATTACCGCAGTGCCAACACTCCCACTTGTACCATTGCCAGCTTCCTCAATTGAAGAAGTACTTGACAAAAATATTGTCTCTCCTCAAGGAAGCACAACTAGGTATTTTATTCGATGGAAAGATCAATAGCAAATTGAGGATGCATGGATTTCAGAAGAAGAACTTCAACATTTGGCAACCTACATTTTTCAGCAACTTAAAGCTTCAATGAAGTCTACTCTTCCCTTGGATAACCCATTGAAGAAGAGTGACCACTTTTGTATCTTGTATCATGGCAGGGAAGAATAATGCAATCAAAGTCCTAATTTTTAGGGTCTAATTATTAGGTAAATTTTGATTATTATTTTTTCTGCTTATTTCATGCCTCCAATTAAGGCTTAGTTTTAGTTAATTACTTTTTGTTTATTTCCTAATTTCATGCCTAAATTTATGGCATGACTTTTGTTTCTTAGTTGGCCATGCCAACTATAAATATGTAGCCCTAGGGGCTTAACAAGAGATCTTATGAATTGATAGTAAAGCTTTCTCAAAGTTTCTTCTCCTCTCTTCCCTCCTAGTTTGGTTCTATATCATAGAATCTAAGCCAACAAGTTTAAAGTAACAGCTATTTAGAACAACCAGAACTAGTCAAGAGAGACATTAAGTTTAGAATATTATATGTGTAATGGAATTTGTAACAAATGGTTTCACTATAACAAGTTATAAAGAAATAAAGAAGGAGAACAAGTTTCACCATATAACATTTGAAGGATTGGATAACCGAAAATCCATGCAAAACTAGAAGCTATTTGCTTCCAAATCAAAAGCTAGAAAAAACTATTTAGCTTTTGGAGTGTAGATCCTAAATGCAAGGTTTCAGCTATTCGTGACTAACTTTTAGTTGAAAAGAATATTAGTTAAGATGACCAGTAACTACCTCTATCTAGCAAGCCAATATAAAACTAAAGAATGAGCCATTTTGTCAGTCTCTATCCGAGATGATATGGAGATCCTAATTTAACTATTCATATATTTATGCAAAATTTATGTTCAGTAAACACACTGTCATTGGTACATCATGAGATCTCCACTCTTTAGTTCTGAAGCATTGTCTAAGAGGGAACTGCAGATTGACATACTCTGTATTTGTAGTTCTTAGCACCACTATCATACCATCTTCCACCTCAGGGAGTCTCGCCTTAATCATTTTCTTATGTGAATGTGAGCTTATTGGGAAACCATGTTAATGTTCCCATGATGTTAGAATATAAGTTCAGCGAAGATACTGAGAAGTTCATTTCTTACGTGAACAGTCATGATGAAGCAACCGGATACCCTACATGTTGCTCTCAACAAATAGAATCATACTTTCTGTTCTTTTGTTGTTCTCGCAATTGATTGACACAACATTTTTTAAATCATGTTATATATAGTCATATGAAAAAACATTATTTCAAATCCAAAAAGCTCAAGCGATGCATTATGTCATATCTCCCTCCAACAGATGGTCACATTTTTTGAGCCTTACACCAAATCAAATAAGATAAAGTAATATAATGTTGAACTAAGAATGAGACTAAATTGGCCACAATCTTACATTTCCTGATTTCCTACATGCAAAGGATGGCCACTTATGATAAAGCAACATATGCAATCAACTTTGAAACATATTGCAGAATAAGCTAGTTACCCAAACAGTAACTGAAAGAATATAATGCAAAATATAATGATCTACCTTTTCTTATCAATAATTAATTGGCGTCTATCATCTGGTGTCTCTGACGGTTGTGAATGCTGATTTCGTCCTCTTCGATGTGAAGTATCATCACTGTGTGTAGCAGCAGATGTAGATGGCACAAGAGGAGCTGATGGCATCAAATGCAAATGGACTGAAGGTGGTGAGGGTGTTGGTGCTGGTGCTGACGACGTCGAAGGTGTAGGAGTAGAAGGTGTTTCTAGTGGAACAGTAATAGGTACAACAGGAGTACAAGGTGTAGAGGTCGTGGCTCCAACTATAGCTTCAGATGATGATGATTGTGTAGAGGTCGCAAAAGGTATTTCAATCAAAGGAGGACGCCCTCGACCTCGTCCTCGCCCTCGTGATACCATTATTTACTAAAAGTGCATTAAGAATGGTTAATAATTCAAGACACATGAATTTTTTTTAAAAATCAATTACAAACAAATGAGAGTTTGTCATCATGTTCACAATGATTTTATAAGTGATCATCAAAAATAAACTTATACAAAAAAAGTTTCAATCATCATTCTCCTCATTTGACAAATACTTGTCAACTTCATCATCTTCACTATCTTCCATGTCTATAGTGTCCGCTTCTTCTTCATCCTCCTCAATGGCTTGTCTTTGAGTTCTTAAGAAAAATTCTTCATGTTGATCTACTTCATCAACTACACCATCTTATCAACTAATACATTTAACAAATCCAACTCAATTGTAGGCATAATAGGTTGTATTGTTTCAACCTCATCCTCTTGAAAAAAATCATCGGTCTGTGGAGGGATATTATCGTCTGTTTCATCAACCTCTAATACATCATATATATTTCTTGCTTTAATTTTGCATACAGACCACCAATCACTCCTTCCTTTTTTTCTTTGAGGGATAACTAGTGTAATAAACTTGTTGAGCTTGCTCTGCCAACACAAAAGGATCATCATGATAAAGTCTCAACTTGTGATTGATTTCAACAAGTCCATTGCGAGGATGTACTCTAACTCCTCTTGCAATATCAAACCACTCACATTTAAATAACACTATATTATTTCCACCAAAGTATTCTACCTCCACAATATCAATCAAAATGCCATAGTAATCAGCTTCAAAGTCATTGTAGCAACTACCCTTGACACAAACACCACTATTAATTGTTTTCTTTCCACGTGAAAATTCCTTGGTGTGAAACTTATATTCATTCACAAAATAACCCTTCATGGAATGAACCAATCTTTGTGGGCCTTGTGCAATGGCAAGTATTCGATTATCAACCGTGTGAATGTTATGATTAACCTATCAAAAAAAATGAAATAATCAGGATTATTCACATTGACATTGACACAAGAATGATTGTTCAACTTACATAATCTCTCAACCATTTTGGAAATTCTCTGTCTCGTAAATTCTCTAGCTCTGCGTCAGTTAAGTGTGGTTTTCTTTGCCTAACGATATCATTAAACTCACTAAAAATAATAAGGTTTACATTAACATAATTTGAATATATGAAATAATTAATGAAAAGTTGATGTTAATACTACTACGTACTTAATGAAATGAGAGATTTCTTGACAATTCATAAGTACGTAAAGCTCCATTACTTTATACTCAACTTCGTCGACAACCATCCTATAACGCCCAACGGCCCCACAAGGTCGACCAAGGTAGGTAAAGATAGATAAGCGTCCCATGGTAGTTGGAACTCCACCATCATCATTTCGAGGTACTTGATTCAACCTTGTGTTTACCTTTGGTTCAAAGTAGAAAGAACAGAAAGTAGAAATTTCTTGTATGATATATGCTTCACAAATTGATCCTTCAACATATGCTCGATTCTTCACTTTTTTCTTCAATTGAAGCATATACCTAAAATATTCTTATAAATTAAGACGTTTAAAAAAATTAGAAATTTGAATGAAGAATCAAAATGCATATGTGTTACCTTTCGAATCTATACATCCATCTATATTGTACAAGACCGCCAACTTTAGCCTCATAAGGTAAATGAACAGGGAGATGCTCCATACAGTCGAAAAAACTTGGTGGAAATATTTTCTCAAGCTTGCATAGTATCTCAACAATGTTTAACTCAAGTCTTTTGACCTCCTCAATTCGCAACACACTTGAACACAAGTCCCGAAAGAATAAACTCAACTCAGTTAATGTATCCCATACTGGATCAGGTAACAAATCATGAAATGCAATTGGAATAAGTCTTTGCATGAAAACATGACAATCATGACTTTTCATTCCATAAAATTTGCAATCATCTATATTTACACATCGACTTATGTTTGAAGCATAACCATCAGGAAATTTCAATTCTTTGACCCAATGACATACTGCTTTGATTTGTTCTTTGTTCAACACAAATGAGGCTCTCGGCTTCAGCAGTTTCCCATTGACATTCTGTAATTCTAATTCGGGACGCTTGCAATACTTAGGCAAATCAGCTCCATCCTTGACATTGTCTTTTGTTTTCCCCTTGATGTCCATTACCGTATTGAATATATTTTCAAACATATTTCATTCAATATGCATCACATCTAAGTTGTGTCGAATTAAATTTGTATGCCAATACGGTAAAGTCCAAAAGATACTTTTTTTAACCCAATTGTGTTGTTGCCCAAATCCTGAAATTCTAGCAACACATTGATTTCCAAATTGAATACCAGGTAATTTATCAGCACATCCCTTCATTTCATCGCCCGATAATCGTGGGGGTGGAACTCTCTTTTAATTCGGCCCTTCATAAATTTGTCTCTTTGCCTTCGATATGGATGATCAAGAGGGAGAAACTGACGATGGCAATCAAAAAATGATGTCTTTCTCTCATTTTCAAGAATAAAAGATTTGCTATGCTCTAAACAATATGGACAAGCTAACCTCCCGTGTGTGCTCCATCCTGATAACATAACATTCAGGGAAGTCGCTGATAGTCCACATAAGTGCTACTCTCATTTGAAAATTTTGTTTTCTAAACACATCATATGTCATAATCCCATCAGATCATAACATGTTCAGTTCATCAATCAATGGCATCAAAAATATGTCAAGTTCTTTACGTGGGCTCTTTAGTCCAAGAATTATCAAACTTAAGAATATAAATTGATCTTTCAAACACATAGATGGCGGCAAATTGTATACAGTAATGAGCACAGGCCAAACTGAATATGGAATAGAAGAATGCCCAAATGGGTTAAAGCCATCGATGCACAATCCTAATATGACATTCCTTGGATCAGAAGCAAATGAAGGATGGTGAACATCAAATTGTTTCCATGCTTCACTATCTGCAAGATGTGCAATAACATCTGAACTATGATTATTTGCATGACAAATCATATACTCAGCAGTTTTTTCAGACATAAAAAGCCTTTGAAGTCTTGGTGTTATCGAAAGATACCGTAAGACCTTATACGATATTTTTTTTCTCCTACCATTATTTAATGGTGTTGGCTTATATCTAGGATGTCCACACACTGAGCAATGCATCAAATTTGTTGTTTTTTCATAAAACAACATGCAATTATTCTGACATGCATCTATCTTTTCGTATCCAAGTCCTAGTTTCTTCATCATCTTCTTTGTTTTATAAAAATTTTCTTCCAACTTCGCATCTTCTGGTAACATATCTTTGATTATTGACATCAGCCGATCATAGCAAGCTTCACTCATGTTAAACTCAGATTTGCAATTGAGTAACTGTGACATGGTTGATAACCTACTTTGACTCTTACAACCACTCCATAATGGCTCATCTGCGTAATTCAATAATTCAAAAAATTTGGCAGCTTCTTCATTTGGTCTTTCTTCTACATTTAATGAGTCAATACCAATTGCATCCACCACCATAGTTCTATAGGGATTTTGAGTGGTGCTTTCTGATTGAGGAATGGTTGAGGATTCACCAACTTCTTCACTTGTCAACTCCCCATGTGCAATCCAATGTGTGTAGTGAGACATAAATCCCTTCGAACATAAGTGATATGCCACATCATCTCGATAATGATAATGATGATTAATGCATTGTCGACATGGACACCTAATTTTGTCACCAAAAACATATTGAGTTTTGGAGTATGCAAAATTAAGAAATCGCTCGACTCCTTGAATAAATTCATCAGTCAAAACTCCACTAATTATTCGACGTTTCATCCAACTACTATCCGTAGACATTTTGATTAACTTTTTCAACCTAGAAACAATATTAAGCACATTAATTAGAACACAATTTAAAAAAAAACAGCTATCATGTTATTTAAATGATATTTAAAAAAATCAACTATCGAAGTGGTACCTTGGTTTGTTTGGGAGTTGAGTTAGGCAAAAGAAGGGGTGGGAAGAGAAAGGGGGACGAAGGAAAAAGAGGGTTAGCAAATTCCCAGTAATCTGGGTGACAAGAGTATTTAAATATCTTATAGCTTCTATTTGGAATTGTTTTCAATTAAACTTTTAGCTACCTTGTTTTTCTTTCAATTATAGTTAGCTAGTACTTTGTTTTTCTGATTTAGTTAATTAGTGTTGGTTTCATATATTTTTTATCACATCTTTACATGTTTCTACTTTTGTGGTTGTTGTTGGTTTAGTGGAGAAGTGTTTTACAAGTACACATGTCTGAATGGCTTGATGGTATCTCCTACTAAAGCACTGTTTGCTTCTTCTTCTTCAGATGGTCTAATTCTTATATGGGAATTGGTTTCCCCATCCACTATGTTTGACAAGAACGTGCAATGAGAGATGAGGCCTTGCAAAAAGATGCATTGAGAGAGAATCCTACAAAGTGGTATAATGAGTGAGGCAAGGTACCAATAAAAAAATGAATATATTTCAAATACTGAATACATATTTGAATTTGATGTATCAAGTCAAATAAATATGTGTGAGAGAGAGGAGAGCAAGTGGGAGATGTATGTTGAGAAGAAAGCAATAAGAATGTGGCCCAGAGACCACAATGGAAAAGCCTGCTGAATGCAGCACTTTGAAGTAGCCGATTTCCTTTCATACAAAGGATCATACATATGAAGTAGGTTTGACAACACATTGATGACATTAATTGGGCCATTTAGAGAAGGATTGATAATTAGTTTCCTTCCATTTAGCTGCTTTCCTTTTATTTGTATAAGTTCTTCTTGTAATAAAGTAGTGCTGATAAACATGGTATCACACTACTAAAAAATGGCTTATTTGCGACGGACAATACCGTCGCAAAACGGTCGCTAAAGATCTTCTGCGACGGAAATAAGCAGTCGCAAAGAGCGGTAGCAAAAGACGTCGTCACAGAAAAACTACGACAGTACAAGAAGCGATCGCAAAAGATAAAATTATGCGACCGTAGAGCGACCATACAAGGCGGTCACATAATGTGGTCGCGTAATATCTGCGACCTTATTTGGCCGTCGCAGAAATTACATAGGCGACGGTAAGGCGATCGCTTTTTCCGTCGCAAACTATCATATCTGCAACTGTGGTGCGACCGCGCTTGCCGTCGCAGAAACTACAATTGCGACCTCTTTGACGACTAGTTTGATATACTTTTTTGCGACGGCTATAGCGGTCGCATACCCGTCACAAATTTGTATTTTTTTAAAAAAATAATAATTTATAATAATATTTGTTTAAAAAAAATGCATGTTTACATTTAACATCAATACCAAATTATATCAAAATGCAATGCCACAACCAAAGAATATACAAGATATCAAATTATATCAAAATGTTGCCACAACGAGGGGTACATCAAATTATAATATTTATACATATTTATATCAAAATGTAATATTTACATCGTATCAAAATATGTTACATCAAAATAGAAAATAAAGTACATCAATCATGAAGCACATCATGTGGTGGCGACGGATGCAGCGAGGAGAGGGGCTGCGTCCAGACGGCATCAGCTGGTGTCGCGTCGAATGACGAGGGAGGCAGAGGGGCCAGAGCACCAGGCATTGAAGAAGCAATACATGCCATGTACTCCCTCATAGCGACCACCTCACTGATGAGGCGTGCATGAGAAGCCTGTAATTTTGCATGCGAAGCCTCTAAGGTTGCAAATCAATCCTGACCCGCATGTGAAGTTGATGGACCAGCGGTGGAAGAGGTGAAGGCAGACGACCCCGCACCATATGGCTGCAACAACGTCTGTGTGTGGGCCGTTGTGCCAATACCATATACACGGTTGTGGTCGACTCCTGTCACCTGCATCCATGTGTCAACATCAAACTGATGCTGCACAGGATCACCTCCCCGCTAGGTCATCAACTCAGAATACGTGGCCTTTAAAAATTGATTAATTAAATTAATTTTACATAATTGAACTAATATAATTTTTTTAAAATATAAACTTTATTAAATATTAACTTACTAGGATTGTCTCCGGCCTCCCGCTAATGAACTCACCCCGGCGAGGACTATGTCTATATCTATGTGTCTCCTCGAAGACCCTCAAAGGGTCAGCCGGAATGAGCGTCCCCTGCTCGTCTCGCGTCCCCTGCAATAAAATAAATATAATTAATTTTTCTATAATAAATAATAAAAACTATTATTAAATTACTTACCATGCGAAGCTCGTGACTAGTAAATGGGATGGATCCACCAGTATGTTCGGGCAACGGATCCCTCAACTAGCGTCATCCGGTTCCAGTGCGCCGTTCGGGAGGCACCCTGCCACTCCTCGGATGCCCAGATGTCGCATAGTCGATCCCATACGTGGCTCGTTATCCAGTTGGGCCCATTTCCCTTCAGCGCATCCATAGGCGTATCCCGATTACCGCCTACATTTGCCCGCGCCTCATCCCGCGCACGGTGGAGGATATCCTTGAAAAGCTTCTTATTGTAAGCTTCTCAAGCATCCTCCACCTGAACCTGAATGGCAGGATCCCAGGTGTATTGGGCCTATAAAAAAATATATTAATACAATCATTTTAATAAACACATGATTCAAATTGACTTGCACCAATAAGGATTCAATTGAATATAAAAATATTGAGATAAATAAACACATGATTCCACGACAGGTAAGTTTCCTATGTAGTAGCTAATTCAAGCCTTAAATAAAACTGTTTTTGAAATCAAAAGCAAATCATGAAACGACCAATTTGCTTGTAGTTTGCTAGGAATGTTTTGATCTTACACCAATTGACACTACACTATATGCAAAGAACCAATCTTCTTTCATTGTTCAGGTCCAAGACTGAAGCATAAAATCACATGGGTAAGTTTAGACCAAACATGGAGCACTAAGGTAGCCCAGACTGCTGAAATCAAACATTATAAAGAATTCAACATGGAGCACTAAATGGATGGTTAATTTGTTGGCTGCCTCAAGAAGAGGAGCATGCTGAAATCAAACATTATAAAGAATTCAGCATGCTGAACAATCTGGCTGCAAGAGTCCAGACTGCTGGAATTATTCCAAGAATTAATATCAAAATGTAAATGCTGAATATGGGATCTGTATTTATAGCTTTCCATTTTATAGCTTTACATGAAACCCAATGCAATAATCTGGAATTATTCAAATAAAATTCCATCAAACAATTAGAATAATTTATAGCTTCCCGGCCTAAGTACAAGCGTACATTCTGCAGCATATAGGAGATGGATGCATCCCGGCATAAGTAGTGCTGCTATATAAGTTCAATTGTACAAGTCTTGCTCTCCACTTTTCTAAAGAGTTGTAATCCTTCTATATATGGACTTGGATCTTCGATCTCTTATTGACTTTCTACATCTTCTTATCATCGAAAGCTTTTTCCAGATATGCTCCCAACAATATAATCCACAACAGGTCTAGCTAGACAATATTACACAAGGTAGGGATATTAATTACTTAAACCTTAAACCCAATGGAAAGCAAATATGTTATTGTTCTAAAATGTGTCCATCAAACAATAATCTGGAATTAATTCAAATAAAATTCCATCAAACAATTAGAATAAAACTGTTAGAATATGGGATGAATGATGAAGGAAATAGAAAAAAGAATCATATAAAACTGTTATTGTTCTAAAATGACAAAGATGTTATTGTTCTAAAAAGAATAGATATAATGGTACTAATACAGCAAAAGCTTAGGATAAATGGTAAGAGAATGAATGCAGCAGCAAGTTATGTTGTTGATTTCCAATTTGTTGGTTTGATTTGAATCACCATTTTCTTTCCTGTTAAGCACTAGTGCTTTGCAAACTGCAATGAGCATGCTAATGTATTAACTGTGTATTGGTGTATTGGTGTACTTTGAGCATCATATTTGCTAATGTATTAACCATTGATTTAGGAAAAAAAACAGTAGAATCTCAGTTGCTCTCCCGTTGTAATTGTTCAGCATGCTCAGAATGCTGAATTGTTCAGCATGCTGAATTCACAATGCTGAGTGTTCAGCATGCTGAACAATTCAGCATGCTGAACAATTCAGCATGCTGAGTATATGTGAATTTTAAACGTCTAAGTATATTTACCATGTGAAAATATTTCGATCAGCTTGAAAAAAAATCTAAAATCAAGGCAGAGCATCATCTCATTTGCATTCGGTGCATACGATAAGATATATCATGTGGAAATTAAGGAGTAAAAAAGCATCTCATGCTGAGACAACATGCAAGGAAGGAAAATGCTACGAAGAAATAGATCCATTAGGTTCTTCAATTCAATTCAATTCATCTACCAATTCATATCAATAGACAACATGCATGGAAGGAAAGCATCTCAGTCATTAGGTTCTTCAATTCAATTCAATTCATCTACCAATTCATATCAATGCAATATGAATCCATTCATGAACCTTGTCACCAAACAAACAGGTACTGATACATATCAGTATGATATGTATCAGACTGATATGTATCATGAAGTATGATACATATCAGTGACAATTGTTCAGCATGCTGAACAATTCAGCATGTTCATAAAGATTGTTAGGATAGAAATTGACTAGACCAGCTGAAATTTGATTGAGCATGCTGGTACCGCAAATTAAGTCTGAAAGAATAGTTAGGTGCAATGCAATATAAATATTAAAATATATAATTGTCAACGTACTAGCTGTTAAGAGACCGTGAATGAAAAAGCAGCTCTGTTTCTCTAAAACTCAATTTATCTGCTGAAAGGAAGGTAGAGTTGAATTGTAAGTAGCTGATCTTTAAGGTTGTCCTGCCTATCTTGGCCCATAAAGAACCATCATCGCTGTCAATTTGTTGGTACCTTTATGTCTTCCTACTGAAACTTGATTGTTATCAGCTCAAGAGATCAGCTAGCTAGCTCTCACTCTGACTATGGTGGTCCTTAATTTGTTTTGCTAGCTTGGCTGCATTCCAAGCCCTTTTCACTCGCACATGCAGTTCATTTATCATGATTACATGCAGTGATTTAACTGCAGCAGGCATTAGTTAGTTTGGTGGGCTAATATATGCGTTTTAGAAGCACTTGAGCGCATAGCAAAAAGAAAAAATAGTAGCTGGTTTGCCATGGGAGCTAGAGGACCGGAAATGAGGCATGATTATATAGGCTGCTAAGCTTAGAATTAAATTCACACACACAAAAATGTAGGCTGCTAAGCTTTTCTGTTATGGGTTATATTATGGTTTTTATTAGTATCATTTGTTTATTATGATTAAAATTCATTTCACAGAAAAAAATTGCCTATATATATTAGGGCAATGCCTTTCCTAAAAATAACAGATATGATTGCCTCTTGTTTCTTCATTAACATAACTATCATTTTGCCATCAGTATTATTGATCATCTGGTAGAATGGATAAGTTGATTGTCTCTTTCATGTAATGACCACACACACGCCCCTATTGTGTTAACATATTAATACACAGGCAACTTTTATCGGCACCATACTTAGGGCACCATGAGGAAAACATCAAAAAGATGGTATTTAGACACTAAAAGTTTGTATTACATTTTTCTAGCTACCCATTCTGAAATCTGAATATCCTAAACAATTAATGCCCTATTCAAACCATTTCATACTCCTTGTCGGCTCTAACTTGACTTTTTCTCAAGGACCAGAAATCCATATCTTCAAATTACTAATGATTTATTTTTTAATTTCCCATGCTAAATTTCATATAATTTCATGGTATATATATTTTAATATATAACTTATCCTAAAAATTTTCTTAAAAAAGTTAGTTCTGGTGTTTTTAGTTTTTAAGCAGAAGGAATTAATTATTAATAATCTAACTTTCTGAAGCAATTGATGTACGTACTAAGCTGTATGATTGAAAACTAGTGCAAAATTTGTTAATCCAGATATGCAGTTATGCAAACATTATTCAATAAAACTAATAAATGTAATATTAATGTCCCTATAAAATTGTTTTGGAAAATTGCATAACTTCTGATATTTGAACTTGTATCTAAAGTATATCCTTTATAGACCAGGCACTGACCCCTTTGAAGAGCCAGAATGTGAAGCTTATTTTCAGGACATGGTGATGACTACCAAATCCATCTTGCTGTTGGACAGTGCCCAAGGAGATGCATACATTATGTCACACTTGCTCAACGCGAAGTGTTGGAGGATTTACTCGAGAGGTTAGCTATAGATTTCATTCGACAGATTGGGATTGTATTTGACCTACTTAAAACCTGATTAAAACATCAAATGAGTGTAGAATACTAGAATGTATAGTCTTCTAAGTATGTTGATAGAAAACTCTAAGCCAAATTATGCTGACAATTACAACTTTTTGTATTACAGTTTAATCATAAGATAAATTTTAACCGGGAGAAACGTTGTCATTTGGATCTTTTCCTCCTTGATGAACAAATTAATGGATAAATCCAGTTACTACATGGATACTAAACCTGTAATGATTGCCATTCTACATAATGTCATCTAATTGATTCTTAATCTAATCAAAGTTAATTAATTAGTCACATGCAATGACATTAACTTAGAATGAAAGCCTCAATTGAACCGGCTCAGATTGCTATTAATCAAACAACCAAGTAGGCCAAATACGATGACATAAATGGAAGATCGATGAGATGCAATTGCATATCCCTTTCATCATTGGAAGTGGATAAAGATTAAAGGTTGTAAGGAACCCATCACTGAGTTGTCCTCGGCATAAGCACATGGTAGGCCATACTATTATGGCAGCAAGTATACTGCTCTTTTGTCGGATACCAGGGATGGCAAGGAGGAGAAAGCAACCACCTACTGTCCAAATCACTGATTGGACGATTATCGAACAACAGCCATACCAACTTCCGATATAATGTGCAGCATGTGGCAGACCACTTAGCGAGCCGAGGAATTCGAGCAATTCCTGGCCAACCAAGAACTACGTCTGGATTACAAGGTCGGCAATGGGTGATACGACCGGCTATATTACACAACGCACAAAACCCACAAACTTCAAACATTCAGACACGTTCGGATGGCACATTAACAGTCCAATTTGCAGACTACACCACAACCTCAGACACAATACTACCAGCAGCAGAAAATGACTTGGCACAGGAATTCGTGAATATGATGACTTGTGATTGGTCAGATGAGGAAGAAGCAGACTGGGACGACGTCTACAACGAGGACGAAGACGAGGACCTCGCTGTCCTTCGACAGTTATTGTCCTACAGACAGATGACCTACCACCACTGGCTGAAGACGAAGACCTGCCTAAATGGGATACATCATGTGATTCTGAAGAAAACTTAGGCAATCTTGAAAATGGATGGAATCCATTTTTCTTCCCAGGGGGTGATATATGATGATGATGATAACAGAAGCAATGATGGTGATGATGATGATGATGATGAAGTTGTATACACGGCTGAGATGGACTACCCTATGATTCGAAATCTAGCAAAGAAAACAACAGAATCAAAGACCGAATCAGCTTTTTCAACAGCAGAATCATCTTTTACCAAGCAATACTAGACACCGGAGCAACAGTCTGTTGTATTGATCAGGACTCGATCCCAGCAGAGGCTTTAGAACCAAGTGCATACCCCATTCAGATCAACGGGGTAAACTCTCAACAAACTGCTAGGCTGAGATTAAAAGGGGGATTGATGTCCATAGAAGAGAACAAGTTTAAGATTCCATTCACTTATGCTTTCCCAATGGGAAACGAGACGGCATCCAGATGCTGATTGGGTGCAACTTCATCCGAGCGATGCAAGGAGGCGTTCGGATTGAGGAACAAACTGTAACCTTTTACAAAAAGGTCACCACTATCACTACTCGGATAGACACAGAGGTTACAGCCACAGCTACAATAACTGAACTAAGTTTGTCAGAAGAAGAATACTTAGAAGTTCAGAATGCAGTAGCATACGACAATTTCAAGGAATCTGCTAGCTTCAAGGCGAAATTCAGCCCGCTACTACAAAGGTTGAAAGAACAAGGCTACATAGGGGAAAACCCAGCCCAACACTGGAGTAAAAATCAGGTGATCTGCAAACTAGATATAATCAATCCAGATCTTACTATTCAAGATAAACCTTTGAAGCACGTGACACCACTGATGAAGGATCAGTTTGAGAAACACGTTCAAACCTTACTGAAGATTGGAGCAATACGACCAAGTACTAGCAGACACAGAACAATGGCCATAATGGTAAATTCGGGTACAAGCGTAGACCCGATCACTGGCCAAGAAAAGAAAGGGAAGGAAAGGATGGTATTCAACTATCGCACGTTGAACGATAACACGAATAAAGACTAACCTTTTACAAAAAGGTCACCACTATCACTACTCGGATAGACACAGAGGTTACAGCCACAGCTACAATCACTGAACTAAGTTTGTCAGAAGAAGAATACTTAGAAGTTCAGAATGCAGTAGCATACGACAATTTCAAGGAATCTGCTAGCTTCAAGGCGAAATTCAGCCCGCTACTACAAAGGTTGAAAGAACAAGGCTACATAGGGGAAAACCCAGCCCAACACTGGAGTAAAAATCAGGTGATCTGCAAACTAGATATAATCAATCCAGATCTTACTATTCAAGATAAACCTTTGAAGCACGTGACACCACTGATGAAGGATCAGTTTGAGAAACACGTTCAAACCTTACTGAAGATTGGAGCAATACGACCAAGTACTAGCAGACACAGAAGATGACTTGGCACAGGAATTCGTGAACATGATGACTTGTGACAACTGGTCCGACGAAGAAGAAGCCTTCGAAGCTAACTGGGATGATATTTATAACGAAGAAGAAGACGAAGACTTGGCAGTTCTTCGACAACTTATGTCTTTATCAACTAATGATGATCCACCAGCTACCCAAGAAAAGGAAGATGATGATATGCCTAAATGGGATAATATTTCTTCAACAACTTTTGCTAAGGGTTGGCTGTGCATGAAACTCACTAATGTTGACTTACTGATGTTTAACTGTTGTGTGTACAAAAGAGAGAATGCATCTAAGAACAGAATAAAATTTAAGATCCATGAAGACCAAGTAAATATCAAATGAAGGGCCATCCTTGTACCTTTGTTATCTAAATTCAAGGGTCATAATTTAAGAACCATAACTTCCCAAATCCTATGCAGGTTTTCAGCTATAATATTTACTATTGTCAAGAGGTTCCATTCCTTTAAAAATTGAAGTGTTAGAAATCTCATATTTACTATCTTGTTCTTAAAAATTAAGCTAGTATAGTTTCAAGAAAATTTATGTAACTTGAATCAACATTCATTAAATCAAAGTAACTTGAACTACGTACCCATGAAAGAAACTCTTGAGCATAACGTTCATGGTGCGGGCGACATCATCCTGCTCAAATCTACAACTCAAGTATAATAACATTATAAGTAACAATTATAATAAATACATTAGTTTACTTACTTTAAACCATTCAGCGATATCCGCCGACGCTGGTCGGACGATGAAGGTGCATCACCACCCCCCCCTCCCCCCCCACGATTAGGCCCACGAGGCCTACGACGACCTCGAGCTGGTGGTGGTACAGCATCCGCCACGGCTGGTGCAGGTGGTGGTGGTACAGCATCTGCCACGGCTGGTGATGGTGGTGGTGCTGTCGCGGGCGGCGGCGACGACCAAGATAAACCTGTGCGATGAATCCTAGAATGGGCACGCGACATCTACATATATAAATGTTGATTAGTGATATCAACCAATAATATAATAAAAATTAATAGAAAAAAGATGAAAAAAGTATATATATTACACATTAATCATCGATATCATCTGAATAATAATCAATTGAGTCGTTTTCATCTTCACTTGTCTCTTCATCTTCACAACTATTCTCATCTTCTGCATCATCTGGTTAAACATCAACACTTTCTTCAGCCAGACCTTATGCAATGACTAAATTTTCATCTTCAAGTGTTTGATCCACAATTTCAACTATTGGAGGATCATCCTCCTGATAAAAATCACCTAATACAAATATTGCAGTATCATTATCCTCTGCTATTGGATCAATCCTCAATCATGGTTTAGTCTTACACACTGCCTGCCATTCCGATCTATCTCTTCGTCTGCCTGGATATTTTGCGTAATATACTTGTTGCGCTTGTGATGCCAAAATAAAAGGCTCGTTCGACGCTAACTTTGATTTGAAATTAACGTCAACAAACTTATACTTTGGATGAATTTGACTCCCTCGAGATGATGTGTCAAACCAGTGACATTTGAATATCACTATTTTTTTGCATCCAATATATTGAAGCTCAAGTACTTCCTCAAGCAGTGCGTAGAAATCACAATCACAATCAATCCAAGTGGAGCCTTTGACACAAACACTAGCATTCATTGTCTTCTTTGTGGTTGAGTACTTCTTTGTATGAAATTTATATCCATTCACAAAGTATCCGTTATAGCATAAGACTAGTCTTGACGGTCCACATGCTAACTCGAGTAATTTGTTGTCTATTTCTTGAATATGTTCACTCGACCAAGTTTTGAACCAATTTGGAAATTCTGTGTTACGTTTATCTTGTAATTCTTCCTCGGATATATTCAGTGTTTGTGTATGAACTTCCATGTCAAATTTTTGAATGAAAGGATCAACCTCGGGGCAATTCATCAATACATATAATTGTGCAAGATGGTACTCATCTTCAGTTTAATATCTCGGTGGACGTGAGCCCAAATCACGACCAGAAAAACAAAATATTGGTAGACAATCTACAGCGTTCACATTTCCCCCATCATCATTTCGGCGAAGACGAGTTAACCTTGTGTGCACAATGAACTCGAAATAGAAAGAACAGAAAGTTGATATTTCCTGAATTATATAAGCTTCACTCATTGAACCTTCCACCGCAACTGTATGTTTTATTTTCCTTTTTAACTTTGCATATACCTTTCGAATAAATACATCCACCGATACTGAACCGGACAACCAACTCTTGCCTCGTATGCTAAGTGAACCGGTAGATGCTCCATCGTATCAAAAAATTCAGGTGGAAATATCTGCTCTAATTTGCAAAGAATTTTTACAATATTTTTTTCTAGCTTTTTCATATCTTCGATACGGAGGGCATTGGCGCAGATATCTTTGAAGAACAAACTAAGCTCGATTAACGGACCCCAAATTTTGTCTGATAAAATATTGCGGAATGCAATAGGGAGTAGTCTCTGCATGAACACATAACAGTCATGACTTTTCATTCCTGATATTTTACCTTCGTCTACATTGATGCATCAAGCTAAATTAGATGCATAATCATCTGGTAATTTGAGATCTTTTATCCACTGGCAAATATCTTTTTGTTGTTGCTTACTGAGAACATAAGAGGCTTTTGATTTCACTTGTTTGCCGTTCACCTCCTATAGATCTAAATCTGGACGTTTGCAATATACTTTTACGTCCATTCTTGCCTTCACACTATATTTTGTTTTTCCTGCAAAATCCATCATTGTATTAAAAAAGTTCTCAAACACATTCTTTTCAATGTGCATCACATTCAAATTGTGCCGAACTAGTAATGAGCTCCAGTAAGGCAGTTCCCAGAATATACTTTTTTGACCCAATTGTGTCTTTCTCCGAAACCACTAATTCTGTCAACCTCTCCGAATGTGATATCCGGTAACACAGAAACCCGAGCTAACATTTGATTACCAGACAAATGCGGAGGTGGTCCGTCTTTTTCCACTCTGCCCCTGATGAATTTATCTCTATTTCTCCGGTATGGATGATCAAGTGGCAAAAATTGACGATGACAGTCAAAGTATGAAATTTTTCGTCCATGCCGAAAATTGAATGCTTTTGTTCGTTCCATACAATACGGACAACCAAGCCTCCCGTGTGTGCTCTAACCAGACAACATAGCATATGCCGGGAAGTCACTAATTGTCCACAACAATGCGGCCCTT
This sequence comes from Canna indica, assembly GCA_034359265.1. Taxonomy (NCBI): domain Eukaryota; kingdom Viridiplantae; phylum Streptophyta; class Magnoliopsida; order Zingiberales; family Cannaceae; genus Canna; species Canna indica. Next base: position 25,163,356 of record CP136892.1, read on the forward strand.
AAGTTAAAATTTCTTTTTTGATGAATATCATAAGTGATGACTCTGTTGTCCCACAAGTTCTTTAAATCGTCAATTAACGGTCCAAGGAACACATCCAATTCTTTTCTTGGTCCCCTTGGTCCTGGGATTACCATACTCAAAAATATGAAATCATCTTTCATGCACATCGACGGCGGCAAATTATAGACTGCGAGGAGCACCGGCCAAACATAATATGAAGTGGATGATTGACCGAATGGATTGAACCCATCAGTACATAACCCTAGTCTGACATTTCTAGGATCACTTACAAATGATGGATAACATCGATCAAGATGTTTCCATGCTTCACTGTCAGACGGGTGAGTCATAACATTCGGATCACGACTCTTAGCATGCCATATCATATATTGGGCTATTTTTTCAGACATGAACAACCGCTTCAATCTGGGAATTATCGGGAAATACCGAAGAACCTTAAACGGTATATTTTTCTGCCTACTCGAAGATGATTTCTCTTTGTACCGTGGATGTTCACATGTTGGACACTGGGTCAAGTCTGCGTATTCACGATAATAGACAATGCAGTTGTTCTGACATGCATGAATTTTCTGATACCCTAGACCAAGTCTCTTCATCATCTTTTTCGTCTTATAGAAACTGTCCTCCAGTTTGTTATCTTTAGGCAACGCTTTGTGAAACAGCTTGGAAAATCGATTATATGCTATCTCAGTTACGTTGCAGTCAAACTTAATGTTTAACATTTGAGTCATTATTGACAACTTTGAATATTCATCACAGCCTTCATACAATGGTTCATCTGCAGCTTTCCGTAAATCATAAAACTGTGCTGCTTCTGGATTTGGTAACTCCATTTGAATTTCCGATTCTACTTGTGACTCACACTCCATATCCATTGTCTCTTCAAGACTTGACGACTGACCTTCTAATTCTGTGTGAGGCATTGGCAACCTTTGGAATTCACGACCACCCATAGCATCCAAGATCATATTTCGATACGGCTGCTTAACGGATGTTGTATGAGTTGCGAACGAAGATCCAATATTAGACCACTGGCCTCCTATGAATGACTCCCCGTGTGAAATCCATCGATAGTAACGATTCATGAAACCATTTCTGTATAGGTGCAATGTCACTGCCTGTTGGTCTAGGAAAAACAAGTTGACACACCAACGACACGAACATCTGATTTTGTCAACACTGACAAATTACGAATATGAATATACGAAGTTCAAAAATTCCTGAACATCGCTCTTGAATTCTTCAAGTAAACCTCCATGGTACATCCGACGGTACATCTAACTACGATCTTCCGTCATGATTCTGTACGTGATATATCACAATAATTACTTCTTTAGAAATACTCATAGATGGGGTGGTCCTATTCCATTCAGGAATCAAATTATCTACTTGCATTTAAATATTCTTTTTAACATTCAATTTCAGTCAAAATTTCGGCAGCATTTCCCTATAGTTCTCCAAGTATGCATATCATTTGGGCGCATACTTAGAGAACAAGGGATATCTGCTAGAATTCCAAACTGAAATGAATGTTAAAAAAAATATTAACTGCAAGTAAAATAATTTTGATCCCAAACTGGAATATTAATTATCTCAGTTGGAAAAAATCAATTGTATTTAGTTTTAAATATTGCCAGCATATGGTATGAAAATAACCAATGACACAAAGCATGCATATGGTATGAAAATTTTAAGACATTGCAATGAAATACATTTATTCTTAGATAATACCAAACCTCTATTTCAGCAATAGATTTTCTAACGAGTTCCTTCAAGACAATGTGAACCTGAAATAGAGATGATTAACTTCATTAGTTTTTCAAAAAACATTAACCTGAAATTGATTTGCTTTGTTTTAGTTAAAATCATACATATTGCTAAAAAGTTAATCTCAAATCCCTTCTATGCTATACCAGGGAAAACCTTTATGCAATAGGCAAAGGCTAAGTTGAAACCAACAATAGATATATTGGAATGGCTAAATTAGTTATCCAAATGTTATGTATTCAGGTATGTATTCTCTAATATATCAATTGATGCTTAAGTGAACTCCTTAGGAAGAAGATCAAGGTCCCATGTCCACTCGAGCAACAAGAGGAATCAATTTATGCTCAAGTCAAACAGAAGTGATGATGATCAAAGTACTTGGGACCCAAGTACTTTGTTGGGTTCCCCATTTGGTACTGAAATGCTTTGTCCAAATCTTAATTGGATCAATATGTGAGGTGTTTTTAGCATCTTGTATAGGCATCTAAAACTTGGTCATACCATCTACAGTACAAGGAGAAGAGTAATGAAATTTTTCTTTGGAGTTGATTGATTCTTTCAATCCTTAAAAGAATATCATTTAAGACAATCACGTAGAGTGTAACTTTTTGGTGTAACTTTTCAAGTCATGTGAACACAAATAGCCATATACCATTTTGGTGTAAACTAGTTGAGTTGAAGCAATTAATTAAGAAAGATGACTTAATGGAAATAAAAGACTCAAGCTGCAACACGAAAGAAACTCAACATGAAATGAGGCAGCTTATTGGCATTACTCCTTAATTGCCTCACATGTAGCATTAATTAACTCAAAGAATATGTATATTTATAGCTTGCAAATTGAAGGACAAGAACAAGCAACATAAAAGATAAGTGGACATCAATGGGTTAAAAAGGATTTCTGAGAGAACTGAAAACTAGCATGCAGACAACTGCATGATCTTCTGATCATGCAAAGAAATTAAAAGGGGGTGGGGAATAGTTTATATGTATGCAAAGAAATTGCGCTCAACCGAAAACTAGAATGCAGACAAGAAATCAGCAAGCACAAAACTATAGAAAATCAATGCAAGAAGTGGTGCAAGAAGGGAGGAAAGAACACATGAAATATATCTTATTAATTATATATATGTGTAAAAATATTTTTTAACTGAATTTTCTAGATTTTAATTACCTATCAAAAAATATATATGCTACAGGGAATTTATCCATTCAACTTCACACTTATCACACTATGAGACACCCAAAAAAAATGATACAAGTTTCTTACTTTCTTACAAGATGGTTGTGTACAAGAATTGTAAATTAACAAGAGTTCCATTAGAAATAAAAGGTATTAAAACATATCACTGGCTAATTCAGTCATCTTACCCTTCAGAAGTTCTCAAGCTGAAACATTAAATAAAACATGATTTAAGTGAGATCAGCTTTCAATTGAATCAATTGGTTCAGGTTAATTTTATTGGTTCAGCATAACTCAGAGGAAAAGGTGAATGTTACCTGAAAAAAAAGATGGCAGGAACTTAAGTTGCCTTAGTCAAACAAGTTCAGTGTATTTAAATTTGAAAGTATCAAGATGGCAGGAACTTAAGTATCATTAGTAATGTGATTTTTTGTTTAACACAAACAAAGAAGCATTTTTGGTATTGTCTCAGAACACATTTGACAGAACCTCCTACTCTATGGAATCAGCTGGCATACCATTCCTTCCCTTTTATTCCTAAATCATATTTGCTCAGTCAATATGAAATCAGCCTGGTATTGGTTCCAGCACCACAGAATATATCCACAGTCAATATTTGCTCAAACTCAGAAAATAGTTTTAGCAAGAGGAAATGCTTGATGGTTAGATACTGTCACAATACATTGATCACTGATGTTACATGATATAAACTCTGGTTTAATCCCTAATGCAATAACATCTAGTCTGCAGACAAAAGAAATTTTGGGGGCCGCGGGAGAGGGCGTCGGATAACACACACACACACAAAGAGAGGGAGAGAGAGAGAGAGAGAGAGAGAGAGAGAGAGAGAGAGAGAGAGAGAGAGAGAGAATACCGTCGGCTAGGGTTCGATGGGTGGCCTGCTTGCGGCGGGCGACGAGCAGTAGGCGGCGGATGGCGAGCAGTGCGGTTTGTGTCGTGCGGCGTGCGAAGGTCGGCGTGCGGCGACAGAGAGGTGCGCGATATACAGAGAACGAGAGGGAGATCGGCAGAGGGGCGGGATCGAAGAGAAAAAAAAGGGTTTGGCACGGGAAATTTAATATCATTTTGCGACGGCACTAACGGTTGCAAATAATCGATCTTAATGACGGTTGCAAATGGTCGCCAAACCCGTCGCCATATTGCGACGACACTATATGTGGTCACAGTGTCGTCGCCATTTTGCCGTGGCACTCAAGGCGGTCGCAAACACTACTAGAAAAATGGGCATCAGCAACGGCTGATGCCGTTGCTGAAAATCATCAGCAATGGCGTGCAACGGCCGGCGCCGTTGCAATGGAGCCGTGGCAGAAAATCGCGTTGCTGATAACTTAGCAACGGATCAGCAACAGCCGCTCGGGCCGTTGCTAAAAATATTGTCTGCAACGGTTTTGCCACGGACGCGGAGCCGTTGCTAATAACATTAATAGCAATGGCTGGTGAGCCCGTAGCAACGCCGTTAGTAAAAGCCCGTTGCTAAGCCGTTGCTGTAGGTCATCAGCAACGGCTTTCGATAAACTTTTAGCAACGGCTTTCCCACAGACGGCCGTGGGAAAGCCGTTGCTGATGATGTGAACCTGGTAACGAAAAAAAATAAAAATAAAAATTTCTATTGATACATTGATACATTATCTGATACATAACTCACACACCCATACACTCATACACACATTCATTCACACATCACAAATACACCAAGATATACATCAAAATAATTATATTTATATTTATAATTATCCACAATAGTATAAAAACTATTCAAATGCAAAATTGAAGTATCAATATCCAAACAAAATAAATTAAACAAGTATAATATCTCAGTAACAAAGTCAATATAAAAAAAATCTCACGATGACAATGGAGGATGGCCTGGATCATTTGGCGGGGTCTGGAGTGCTTGAGTGTACACCAGCGTGGATTGACTCGAGGACGATGGATGAGATGATGCCGAAGAGATGCCTGCTTCGGGATGACCTGACATGTTGCGTAGCATAGCATGCATCTCCTCCATCATCTGACTCTAGCGCTCCATCATCTTAGTCTGACGCGCGACCGTCTCCTCTAGAGTCCTTATTCTGCTACTATGATCATAACTGGATCTGGAGGTGGACAGCCGCTCACCAGCGACCGGAGGGGTCGGTGCCCCAAGTGGCCCTAGTATGGCTCGTGCATGACCACTATCTGCAAAGCCATATACGCGGCCATGGTCCCAACCACCTGCGGCCTCGACCCACGTTGCTGCATCAAAGTCCTCGAGGGTGCCCCCGCGCTGCACCACCGTCTGGCTGTAGGTCTCCTACTCGAGTTTGATTTTTTGTTTAATATTTATCATAAAACTTAAATTATAAATATATAATGAATAATTTAAACAAATATATAGTTACCATAATGTATGCAGCGCGGTTGTCGATGTACTCCCCCGTACCATGTGCTCGACGGTGAGTCCGCTCAAACACCGCCATCGGGGAGGGTCGCTGGACAGTCCCGTCATCCGACACCGTCGTCTACATTTACAAAACAAATACATTAATTAGTACACATAGTAACAAATAAAATATATAATTAAAAGGTATACTTACCATACGGTTCGCGTGCACTGCAAATGCAATAGAGCCACCGATGTGACGCGCTGCTCCCCCCGACATGCAATTTCTAGCCGCATTCCTAGAAACCTTCTGCCATCGATCCGTCGACCATATTCCCACGAGCTGGTCCCATATATCCGGAGTAATCCAATCGGGGCCGTATCCCCGAGTCTCCGCGATGTTAGTAGTCCCAGCTCGTGCCATCGCTTGGGACCGGGCCTGCCCCAGCTGCCCGTTGTACCTTGCCCGGGAAATAGCCTCCCAGGCAGCGTAAATGAAGGGCCTTTGGTCCTCAGCCCATGTATAGCGAGCCTACAGAATAATAATATCAGTACCAATATTAATCATCATGTATGCTGAAAACCTAGTGTATTTAGGACAATTCTCATACAAAGGTTCATCGGCAGCTTTCAACATCTCGTAAAATTCTGCAGCTTCTTTATTCGGTAATTCAATCTCTACCGCAGTTTGTACTTGTATGATATCAACCGCTGTAGTATCTGGTGGGACTGATGTCTGAAGAACTGGCCGATCAACATTATCATTCAGGTGGAATTGACCCCCAAGACTATCAAGTATCATAGTTCTATAGGGATTAGATTGACTAGATGAAGAAGCACTAGCAGAGGAAGATTCACCATATGTCTGAACGACAGGATTACTCGACGTCCTGACTTCACGTGACTCCCCGTGACAAGTCCATAGAAAATATCTTGGTGCAAATCCTTTGCTATATAGATGCAGAATGACAGTCTCCCGATCCAAAAATCGTCCATTCAAACAAATGCGGCACGGACATCGGATTTGATCACCGATGCTAACGAAATTCCGATTCGAATAGGCGAAATTTAGGAAGTACCTTACGCCTAATCGAAACTCATTCGTTATAGCTCCACGATCAAGACGTCGGTACATCCAACTTCGATCAGCCGACATGATTCTGTCAATCAATGACAATTTCTTTGGTTAATATCTTTAGGTGAGATTGTCCTATTCCATTCGGGATTTATGTTATTTATATTGCACTATATACTTATTTTCACCGCTAACTTCATTCTAAATTTCGGCAGAATCTCTCTACAGTTCTCCGAATACGCATATCATCTGGGCGCGTATCGGAGAACAAGAGAGATGCTGTCGAAATTTAGAATAATTAGTTAACAGTTAAAAAAAAAACGTAAGTACAGTACAAATAACTATATTCCCATATTGTCCAATCAGGGACAATTCAAGAATTGTACGTCGTATAAAAGATCATCTACTTCTTTTACACGAACATACAATCCCCGAACGGATCTAAGGTTTTGCTAAATCATATCCGACTCGTCGATGCGTACGTGAAACATATCAACTCGTCGGATAGATGATTATTTTCTAAATGTTTCGAGTCAGTTCGAGTCCATATTGGACAATTCTGACACGAGTCCAAATTAGACGATTCCGGCAGGAGTCCAAAATGAACTATTCCGGCGCGCGTCCGAAGTGGACGATTCCGGCGCGTGTCCGAAGTGGACAATTTCGGCACAATGCCGAAGTGGACAATTCTGACGCGAGTCCACTGAGGACAACTTTGGACTAATTAACAATATTTTAACTAATTAATTAATATTAATCTACATCATTTTCATTAATTTAAATAATTAACCTACCATTATTAAATATTAATCTAACTAAATTAAACTAAAAATTAATATAAACTCTAAAAATTAATCTAACAAATTAAAAAATTAATCTAAAAAATTAATTAAATAATTAATTAAAAATATATAAATCAATAAATCAATCAAAATTAATCTACAATTTTTGGCGCCGGAGTCCGATTGACTCCGGCGCCGGCCGGCCGAAACCCTAAAAATAGAGTTTCGGTTGGATTTCCGCCGGCCGCAATGGGAAGAGATGGTCGGGCGGCGATGAATACCTAAAATCGTCGATCAAGGATGGACGGCAGCGTCGGCAGCGGCAGCTCGGTGGCGAGAGACGGGAGGAGGAGGCGGCGGCAGCAGCGGGAGGAAGAAGGGGTGGGCGAGATCTGCGACCTATATAAACTTATCAGCAACGGCTCACTCGCCCGCCCGTTAGAAAGTCGTTGCTAATAAGTTATCATTAGCAACGGCTCACTTGTCCGTTAGAAAGTCGTTGTTGATAATTAAAATCATCAGCAATGGCTCGCGTGTCCGTTAGAAAGCTGTTGCAGATACAACATATATATCTGCAACGGCTTGAGCGACCGTAAGAATGCCGTTGCAAATAGCAACGGCTTGAGCGGCTGTTGCTGATAGCCGTTGCTGAAGACTCAATTTCTAGTAGTGAAAATCCGTCGCCCCCTTGCCAGTCTGCGACCCCAATGGATGGCGGTCGCAGACCCGTCGCATCTGCGACCGCATACCATGACGTCGCAAAAAGTCATTTTTTTAGTAGTGTCAAAAATCCATTTATGCAGTCATATTTGCATACTAAGTCCCTTGCTGCATCACATATGCAAAGGGGTATGAATAGATATCATATGCAAATAATACTTTGAATATAGATTGCATAAGCACCTGCATATTACATATAAAACTATGCAGGAGCTCAATCAAATATCACAAACATTCATTTTTTCAGACTATTCCTACAGATAGGCTTAACACCATGAGGGTATGCCCTTGATATGGAAGTACTTTCTCCCTCCCCCACCCCATCCCCCACCCCCCATGTATCTTTCAAATATAATCTTTTGAAATGATATATTTGGCTTTCCTCAAAAAAGAAAAACTTAAACTTTGCTTATTTACACATAACACTTCAGAATGCAGTATAGCATGGTAATAAATCTATGGCATGAAAATTCAAAGCCACAATTTGATAGCCAACATTTTTTGAGCATATTTGAGCATTAGTTTAAATTATAATCCAAACACACTATAATTTACATGCTAAGAAATCAATAACAACTCTCTAAGAAATCAGCTAACAACTCTCTAGTTTAAATTATAATTTACACACTATAAGAACATGGCGTTGGATGAAATCAATAACAACTCTCTAAGAACAATCTATGAAATCTGGAGAAATTTAAAGATTAAAGAAATTTACCTCAAATCAGCAGAAATCTGGAGAAATCGGAAGGAAGGGGCCTGCAAGAGTGTTTGATGGGGGAAGAATCGCAGGGGGGAGCTTGTGGAAGAAATTAAGGGACCTGGCAATGGGCCTTCGCGAGAGCTTGTTGCGGGTGGCAGGGGAGATCGCGGGTGGTAGGGAAGAAGCATCGGATGAAGAAGGATGAAGAAGCGTCGCCGCGGCTGGAGAAGAATCGCACGGCAGACAGGCCTCTGCGAGAGCTTGTTGCGGGTGGTAGGGGAGATCGCGGGTGGCAGGGAAGAAGCGTCGGATGAAGAAGGATGAAGAAGTGTCGCGGCTGGAGAAGAATCACACAGCACAAATGGGGAAAGGGAAACTTTTGTCGCGCGCCTGCAAGCTTTTGTCGGGTTTTAAGAAAAATAAGGGCGCGAGTTTTTGTCGGCAGGAGGAGAGGGAAAAGCTAGCCGGCTGAAAAAATAAGAGGGAACGGAAAAATTTAAGGTTTTGTAAATTTTTCCAACAGATATATGTTTATGTTGGTGACTTTGTTGGTAATACCAACAAAAAGTATCGGTTGGTAATACATCCGTCGGTGAAGCCTTGTTTTCATGTAGTGAAAGTTAATGGATATTTTAGAAATTAAAATTTGGTAACCATGGGAAACCACCAAATCAGTGATTTCTAAAATCTTACAAAATCTATGGTTTTGAAACCATGAAATTACCATACTGTACCATGACCATTTATTAGAAGTCTTCCCAAATATAAAATTAAACCATACGATACCACGGTAAATCATACTCTACCATGAAACAAATAAGGCCTTTGAGGCCACGCAGGTCCTTGCCAATTTCAACTTGGCTGAAATAAATTGACTGCGGGTCCCTCTAGTGCTAGTCAATCAAGGCCATCTTCTTCACATGGAAAGGGGATTTTTAAAGCAGCTCCTCCGTTCGGAACAAACGAGTTGTAACAACCCCCTTAACCCGACGTTTTTCTTGGAGATTAGGCTCCAATTCGCAGCATCCTTCGGTCCATCTTCCTAGAAGCAAACGGTCCTCCTTCGACGTAGTTCTTGGCCGCATTGTCGGCAAACATAAGATCCAATTGCATCAGCCCAGCACCTCCAATATCGATAAAAAAATCATGTCTGTAGGAGTGGATCTTACGGCGTGAACAACATCTCCATTCTATCAATTTAGCAAGCATATTTTAGCAACTTCTTCGCCTAGTATCTTGGTCTTATTCCGCAACATATCCCGACATTCTAATCAGTTGAACTCTTTGGACCAAATCTATTAGGGCATGCTTGCTTCATAGTTAAGAGATGATATGATAAGAGATAGATTAATATCTGTTATTTGTTTAGTGTGACAGTATATATAGGTATCTTAGGGAACTTCTGTAATGGACAGTTGCTTGGAAAGTTGCAACTGCTCTAACACTAGCCTATTGTAGCAAAGTAAGAACTAAAACAAAAAGACAACACACACAGGAGATTTGTTTATGCAGTTTAGTGACAAACTAGTCACCTAATCTGCAGGGAACTCACCGGACAGATGCCCAATTCACTCTCTACAAGTACAATAAAAGTCATCTGGATTTCACACCCGAAATCTGACTACCAGTACTACAGTGAATCGAAAATAACAAGAGCCTATTTGCTATTACAAGTAAATATCAACTTGCTTCTTTATGACATCATAGCCACAGACTTCCGTCCTCCACATAGTCTCGTATTGTAGTGAGTTATCTGCCCGATAACCAATCTTCTCCTCGAAGATAAAAAGGTTGTTGCCTCTTCTGCACTCGATAGTCTCAACTCCTCTATATATGGCAACAATGGTTCCGCGGAATGTAGTTGTTGATAATAGATCTATTCTCTAGTATTTATAGGTGTCATTGGAAGATTTAAATAAATGCTGACTTCAATCATATTTAATCACTACCGTCTTCAGTAGAATCCGTTAGCATAACTTAGGCTTTTTTACAAAAGATCATTTATGTAAATAAAAAATGCCTAAGAAATAAGTGAAGAGAAACTCTTCAAAACTAAACTGACCAGGACAAAAATAATGATGATTTAAATGTCCAGAATCAGTTAACAAAATTATTATAAAACTATAAGTCCATCAGTCATCAAGATCGTATCAGACAACCTATCCAGAATCCTTAATTTTAAGACTGTAAGCGGTTAAGACTGCTTCTTCACAATTGAAATCTTCATCATTCTCAGACTATATTCCAGTCACAGCAATTCATCAATCGGGATGAATTCTAACTGAAGAAACAACATAATTTCCAGCATAAGTTGCTCATCAAAAAGAGCAGTTTTTATAAAATATCTTTTTACCTGAGAATAAATCTGGAAAAACATTTTTGTCAAATATAGCCAACATTCACAGAATTAATACTAACAATCTCCCACTTTGGCTTATTTGGCAAAAACCCAATCTGTGATAAATAATGCTATAATAACAGAAGAGATTCTTCACAAATATAATCATATATTTTGTCAAGATTAAATAGTTTTAAAACTTGAGCCATCACAGAGTTTAAAACTATTCATCACAGAAAAAGAGCTATTATCAACAGAAAAAGAGTTTATATCTAGGCATTATAGAGCAGTTATAGAACAGTACTAAAAATTACCGCAAAACCAACAGATAGACAACACAGACTGGTTCAGACTTTACCTCATACTAGACTCGATTTATTCAAAAACCACACATATCTCCCCCTTTTTGGCCGAATAAGCCAAAGGGTCGGGACCAATCACTTCTTCTCAGAAGATCAGTAGTTGTCTGGACCGGGCCAACCATAATCTTCTACATAAGACCAGCAGGGAATCCCTTCATTATTGACTATAAAATATTTGGTCATCTTTTTCTCAAGAGATATTACCTGTAGATGAAGAGTTGTCAATAACACTTGTGTTTTGAACAATTCATCACAAATGACTCTTTTTGTCCTAGTACCAAGAGCCGGATAGTACTCTAGTGCTTTAGATGCAAGCGCTGAAGTTATTTCAGCAGTAGTTGGCACAGAGATGTTCAACATAGCGTCAGTCTTGACTGCCTCAGCTACAATTTTACCTTTCACTAACTCAGTTTTAGAACATGTCTTTCCTGGAATTGAGTCATTTTCTTGTCAGTTATAAAAATGGACCCAGAAGAAATATCGATTTCTTCTTTGTCCTCCCCCTCAGAACATAATTCCTCCCACTCAGAAGATAACTCTTCTTCAGAACTAGGAAAAATAGAAAGTGATGTGAGGGTTATGGATACAATACCTCTACCAGAACGTTCTGTAGCTTTTCCTTTGGATTTCTTTCTTTGCTTTTGACCATGAGAGGTAGCCGGAGATGATCTCTTATCAGGGGATTGTGCTATATTTTATGTGTTGACGGTTTCAACAGGACTTGAGAACACCATCTCTTTTGCCAATGAAGCTTCCATCTCTTTCTCTGAGCTTATTGTTTTACCTTTTTACTGCTCTGTAATGAAGCTTCGGCTTAAATAGATTATAGAATAAAAGAATATTGAGGCTGACGATTAGAATCTCAAGAAATTAAACCTAGTTGCAATGCAAAAAAGGACTTTAAATGATGACATATATGTTCATATTCTCATTAAAGTACAGCCTCCTGTTGAAAACTCAATGGTGAAGTTACGGTTACAAGAGAAACGCCAGCTGAAAATTTATTATGTGAGAGAATAATGTTTTGAAAACTAATTTATCCAACATGTAACGCGCTGTCCAAGGAAGATTTAAAGATTCTTCAAATATCTACAAAAAATTAGTGACATGACACACGGTCCTTGGGCAAAACAAAATTAGACTGCGCTGTAGTAATAGCCTTTGAGATGAAAGTTGCATCCTTATCCAATCTTATATTTCATAAAAGAGAACACATGTGTGAACTTAAAAGAAATGACACGTTATCAATCATCACTTAGAAACCCTTTTTGAAGAATTGAAGATGATACACACTATTCCCAGTTGTAGTGAATACCAGTTGCAATTGCCTCCTTTCAACTGGAACTTTGATCTTAAATCAAAGAGTTTAGCACGTGAATGCACAATAGAATCTTTGAAGTTTTGATAGCACTCGTGTTATTTCAATAAAGTACATTTTCTTCTTGATTAAGACTATTATCAAGTAACATACTCTTCATCCAAATTAACTGTGTACTACAACTGCCTACTGCCAAGTATTCTGCCTCTGCTGAAGAAAGAGAAATAGAATTTTGTTTCTTGCTTAACCAGGCCACAAGGTTTAATCCAACATAAAAACAACCATCTGATGTACTCTTTTTGTCATTAATATTACCAGCCCAATCTACATCTGAAAATCCAGCCAGACAAGGATTACAATTAACAAAATACCAAAGACCAAAATCTAAAGTACCTTTCACATATTTGAGAACTCTCTTAACAGCTTGAAGGTGAGACTCCTTTGGATTTGCTTGATATCTGGCACACAATCCCACACTAAAGCATAAATCATGTCTGCTTGTTGTCAAATTTAATAAGCTGCCAATCATGCTTCCGTAGAGTGTGGGATCAACACTCTTCCCTTTATCATCCTTGTATAGTTCCTCATGAGTGAAGATAGGAGTTATAATAGCCTTGGAACTGTCTAGTCCAAACTTGTGAACTAGATTCTTAGCATATTTACTATGTGAAATGAATATTCCTTTTTTCAGATTGCTTGACCTGTAGACTGAGAAAATAGCTCATTTTCTCCAATCATGCTCATCTCAAATTCAAATTTCATGTCATTCACAAATTGTTTAGCAAGTAATTTTGAAGTTGAACAAAAAATGATATCATCAACATAAATCTCAACAATTACAAGTTGAGACTCTCTTTTCTTGATGAATAGAGTCTTATCAGCTTTTCCTCTTTTATAACCTTTCATGAGCAAAAATTGAGTTAGTCTTTCATACCAAGCTCTAGGTGCCTGCTTGAGAACATATAAAGCTTTCTTCAACATATACACATGATCAAGATGAGTAGAATCTTCATCCACTTTGGTTGTTCAACATAGACTTTCTCATTTAGAATCTCATTCAGGAAAGTTGTCTTAACATCCATTTGATAAAGTTTGAATTTCAAACAGCAAGATAAGGCAAGAAGTAATCTGATAGACTCCAATCTTGCAACAGGTGCAAATGTTTCACCATAATCCAGACCTTCAACTTGATTGTAGCTATTGGTCTAAGGTTTTCTACCTTAGTCTCAATCTCGGTTTTGATGATAACAAACATGGAACTAATGTTCCATTGAGAAATATTTTCAGGTTCCATATCGATTTTCACTCGATATCCTCGATCGGAAATATCAAAAGAAATTGGAAAATCAGAAGTACATTGGTCGACGTGTTCGGGTTCATCGCGGAAGTTTCTCGAAGTTCGACATGTGAAACAAAGATGTCTTGGACAAGTCTAAATAACACATGAAAAGCTCTCCAAGTTGACGCACGTTAAAAGATAGAACTCGAAAATGAAGCACGCAAGAAGAAGGCTAAAAAATTCAAGCTCAGCCCAGTTTCGGTCAACCGAATGTGGTCAAAAATTGGCAGTAGAAAATTCGGTCGACCGGTCGGTCGATCGACGGTTGCCAGGAAGCGGTAGAAAGCCTTCGATCGCTCGGTCGGTCGACCGACGATCGACCAGCAAGCGACTGACGATCAGTAACGGGCAAAAAATTGCCCGTTGAGAAGAGGGGAGTTCTCTCTTCTCTTCATGGTCTATAAATACAAGACAATGAGAGCCTTCCGTCCTGGATCCATGATTCTATTGAGTCATTCTTGATCATTCTAAAGCCTTTCTTGAGCCATTTCCTTGCAAACCCTAGTTCTTATGATGCAACCTTGATTTTGCCTTCAAAACTTTGATTGATTCATCATTGAGGCATCAAGAGGAACTAGGACTCGTGTTTGGAGCTAAGTATAAGTTGTTTGATTTATTGCTCCATTAAGTTGTGTATTTTCTTGTTTATTTCATTATATTTGAGCTTGTGAAGACCTAGGTTGTTAGGTCTTGAAATTGGGTGGTAGCCTTGGTGTTTGAGGTTTAAATCCACCGGGGAATCCACCGATGTAAACTTAGTTTACTAGGATTAGTATTATTGTTCTTTAGGTTTGAGGTGGGAGAGTGCTTTCGGTAGGAAGGCGGGATACTTCCGGGTGTGGAAGTGCCTTTGGTTTGAGAGCGAAGACTTTCCGGTGTAAAGTCCTCATTGTAAAGGAAATAATTAATCTAGTAAAGTTTAGTTTGGAAATCCCGGGGTGCTTAGGTAGTGGAGTAGGCATTGGGGCCGAACCACTATAAATCATTGTGTTTACATTGCTTCTACTTGTGTTTACTTCATTATCGTATTTACTTTGCTTCCGCTACCTACTCAATTTGTAATTTGCCTAAGTAACCACAGAAATGATTAAAACCAGATTTAGGTAAAAAGATTAGTAAACACACTATTCACCCCCCCTCTAGTGTAGGCCATTTCACCAACAGTAGCCTTGAGCAACAAGTCAGGCCTTGTTACTTGTGATATTTCCTGCTTCAGTCTTGCTCTTGAAAACCCACTTGGTTCCAATTATACTGACACTTCAGGTCTTGGAACCAATTCTCATACATCATTTCTCATAAATTGTTGCAGCTCTTCTTTCATAGCCATGATTCAGAATTCATATTTTAGTGCTTCCTTGATGTTCTTGGGTTCAATAGTTAAAGTATAGCAAGAGTATCTGATCATGTCTTGATCATTCTTTTTGGACTAATTTCTAGTCTTGACTCCTTCTTGAACATCACAATAGCATTCTTCAAAGGATGATTCTTGAGAGTTTTTACAGACTTCTCCATAGCACTTTCCTTTTCTTGATCAGTGTAAGTCTCAGAGTTTGTTGTATTGACGATTTCAACAATCTATTTTGCTATATTATAACAACTCTGGCAGTCTTGTCAACGGTTGCATCTGCCTCTTCATCGGAAGTTAGAGTATGGTAGAATTCTGAGTCATCAACTTTCACATTTGCTGACTCTATAACTATTTGAGTGCGCTTGTTGTAGACTTTGTAGGTTTTGTTATTTGTTGAATATCCGGGAATATTGCTTCATTACTTTTGCTTTGCGTCTTTCCAATGTATTCCCTATCATTCAGCACATAACACATGTTACCAAAGACGTGAAAATATGTAAGGTTAGGCTTTCTTTCCTTTCATAAGTCATAAGGAGTTTTTGTAGTCTTTGGTCTGAGATATGCTCTATTTATAATGCAGCAAGCAGTATTGATAGCTCCAACCCAAAATCTTTCAGAGATCTTCTTGGAATTTAGCATGACCCGAGCCATTTCTTGGATAGTATGATTTTTTCTTTCAATAACACCATTCTGTTGAGTAGTCTTCGGAGCAAAGAATTCATGAATAATACCATTATCATTACAGAATTAAGAAAAAGATATGTTCTCAAACTCTCTTCCATGATCATTTTTAATTCTAATCACTTTAAGAATAGGAAGTTCTTGTACATTCTGGAGTCTTAGACATAAGGATTTGAAGTTGCTGAAGGCATTTGACTTTTTCTTTAGAAACTCTATCCAAGTGAATCGTGAGTACTCATCTACACAAACAAGGACATATTTTTTACCTCCAATGCTTTCAACTTACATGGGACCAACCAAATCCATGTGAAGAAGTTCTAGAGGTTTTGAAGTTGCCACTAGTTGCAATTGCTTATGAGACTGCCTTGTTTGCTTTCCTTCTTAGCATGAGCAACAAACCAACTCAGGTTCCCGAGTGAGTTTAGGAATTCCTCTCACAGCTCCAGTATTTACAAGTTTCTTTAGGTCCTGGTAATTTACATAACCTAACTTCCTGTGCCACAAGTTTATTTTAGAGGAAACAACAGAAAGACATATAGATGGGAGAGCAATCTTATAGCAGTTATCTATCTACTTTCTTCATGAATACAATCACCATTTTTATCAAAGACTTTACAACTATTTTTTTAGAACTTGACATCTAGATTCTGGTCACATAATTGACTGATACTCATAAGATTTTCCTTGAGACCATCCACTAGCAGAACATCTTTTAATCTGAGAATTTCTAGATCATTGAGAATTACAACTCCTAAGATATTTTCATGTCTTCCATCTCCAAAGGTTATAGTTGCACCTTTATGTTCCTGAATATTTTTCAGATTTTCTGAATTCCCTATCATATGCTGAGAACAATCACTGTCGAAATATCATAATCCAAGAGAAGAAATAGTCTGTGACATAAATATAACTTTATAGCTCAGTTTAGTTTTTCTTACCCAAACTTATTTGAACTTCTGTTTAGAAGGGTCTTCATGCTTCTTTCTCTTTAGCTTGTGGGCAAGCTTGAAACAATTTGCAATTATGTGTCCTCTACACTTGCAGTAGAAACATATGGGAATTTTTCTCCTCTTCCAAGTAGTGAATCGTTGATGTTTTGAGAAGCCTTTAAAATAGTTCTTCACGGGCAATTGATACTTAAGTTTTGATTGTCCTGACTTTATGTATCCAAGTCCAGCATGGTTAGATTGGGATTTTCCTGCACTCAAAATTTCATTTAGAGTACTAATGGAATTTATCATTCTGGTTTCTTTCTTTACATTTTCAAGTTCAGAGATCAATTTGGATTCTTTGTCAGAATTCTCAACAATCTGACTTTTGTAGGTTTCGACTTCCTCCTAGAGTTTCTTCTTTTGTTGAATAAAAAATTTAATCAAATATCTCCGGATAGGCTTCTTCACGACTGTCAACACATTGAATCTTGTTATCCTCATCCTTAGTGTCTGGAATACAAACGACTTGAACGGTGTCGACTATATAGGCAGCAAAAGCTCTATAGTTTACTTGCTCAGATTCTTCTACTTCATCTTCTTCATCATCGTCACTCCAAGTAGTTGTGAAAGACTTCTTGAGATTTCTCTGTACATTAAGACATTCAGACAGACCTAACATGTCGATATCCTTCGCATTCAAAGCACCGAAGACCTTTAAACTTTTGCTTAAGATCAGATCTATCAACAGAAGATTGACTTCTTCTATTTTTCCCAAAAGATGAACTTGTTTTGGATTCGGTAGAACTGGACGGTTGAAACTGCTGTCTGAACTGCATATTCTGATTCTGCTTGTTCTTGGCTCTTAGAAATCTTCTGAAATTCTTTGTCATAAGAGCATATGCTGCATCCATCTCCTATTCTAAACAATCTTCAGACTTGTTCTTATATTCAGTAGCATTGAAAGCAAAATTTCTCCTTTTCTCTTTGTGAGAGTGCTTCTCAAATAATTCCAACTCATAAGTTTCTAGTTTTTCCATCAAAGTGTCAAGAGTAACAGAAGAGGCATCATGAACTTCTCTTATAGCAGCAGCTTTCATATCAAATTTTGTAGGCATGGATCTTAAAACTTTTCTTATCATCTTTTATTCAAAGAATGGTTCTCCAAGGTTGTAGGCATTGTTCATCGAGTCTTTGATACACCCATGAAAGTCTTGGATGCTTTTATCTTCGCCCATTTTCAGATTCTCAAAACTGGTATTGAGAATTTCAACTTTTAACCTACGAAAAGTCAAGGTTCCTTCATGATTTGTTTCTAGAATCTTCCATGCTTATTTTGCAAGAGTGCAAGCAGAGATGAGTTTGAACTGAGAGGGATCTACACCACTGAAAATGACATTAAGGGCTTTGTTATCATAGTTGGCAGCAACAACTTCTGCTTCAGTATATAGATTCTTTGGCTTCTTTTCAATCCCAAGTGAAGGAGGAGTATAGCCATCTTCTATAGTATCCCAATAATGATCATCTATGGACTTGATGAATGCTCTCATCTGAGCCTTTCAATAAGCATAATTTATTCTAATAAGAAATGGAGGAACATTGACAGAATTTCTCATTGGCATTCCTTCCATCTGGAACTTGAAAGATAAGAGACACACCAACGATCTTGTGCAGGTAAAGGTTACCACACAACTGCTCTGATACCAAATGACAATGTATATAGGTCTCTTACGAAACTTTTGTAAAGGACAGTTGCTTAGGAAGTTGCAACTGCTCTAACATAAGCCTATTGTAGCAAAGTAAGAACTGAAATAAAAAGGCAACACAAACATAGGATATTTGTTTATGCAGTTCAGTGACAAATCAGTCACCTAATCTGTGGGGCACTCACCAGAAAGATGCCAAATTCACTCTCTATAAGTACAATAAAAGTCCTCTGGATTTCATACCTGAAATCCGACTATCAGTACTACAGTGAATCAAAAATAAGAAAAACCTATTTGCTATTACAAGTAAATATCAACTTGCCTCTCTATGACATCACAGGCACATAGTTCCGTCCTCCACATAGGCTCGTGTTGTAGTGAGTTATCCACCCGATAATCAATCGTCTCCTCGAAGATAAAAAGGTTGTTGCCTCTATATATGGCAACATCGTTTTTGCACAATGGAGTTGTCGACAATAGATCTCTTCTCCAGTATTTATAGGTGTCACTGGAAGATTGCTGCAAGATCTAAATAAATGCTGACTTCAATCATATTTAATCACCACCGTGTTCAGTAGAATTCGTTAGCATAATTTAGGCGTTTTTACAAAAGATCATTTATGTAAATAAAAAATGCCTAAGAAATAAGTGAAGAGAAACTCTTCGAAACTAAACTGACCAGGATGAAAATAATGATGATTTAATTGTCCAGAATCAGTTAACAAAATTATCATAAAACCAGAAGTCCTTCAGTCATCAAGATCGTATCAAACAGCCCATCCAGAAATTCTTTTAAGACTATAAGTAGTTAAGACTGCTTTCTTCACAAGGAAATCTTCATCATTCTCAGAGTATATTCCAATCATAACAATTCATCAACTGGGATGAATTCTAACTGAACAAACAACATAACTTCCAACATAAGCTATTCATCAACAAGAGCAGTTTTTGTGAAATATCTTTTTACCTGATAATAAATCTTGAAAAATGTTTTTGCCAAATATAGCCAATATTCACAAAATTAATACTAACATAGTGCATGGATTAGAAGAAAATATGAATACAAGAATATACAATTGATATTATATCTTATGTACACTAGATTTAAAAAGTTCATATCCAATCATTCCTCATTTATTATCCAATCCAATCATATCATATTCAATGAAGCAAATATATCATTAGAATCGATCTAGGTCAGATATCTCATCCCAATCGACAGAACTATTGATGAAGACCAACCACATGTTTCGCCTATTCTTCGGACTGATTAACAACCAAGATGATAACTCTCGGCAAAGATTTCTTTGCATCTTATTCTGGCCACAAGCAAAAATCTCGACAGCCATTAGACTCTTATAAATATCAAGCAGCCTCATCAGACTCCTATAGATATCAGGCAACCTCATTGACCGAAGGAAGGTGTGAGCTACTACTTTTGTGAAAGGAGAGAGAGATCCAGTACATGTTAAATTAATTTAGAGATTAGCATATTCATCTTCAAGTCATATTTCAGTTTTCATAATTCTCTCAAAAAACAATTTCAAATTGCATAAACTAAAAATTACATTTATGAAAAGAGATAAGATTTCATCACGAAAGCAACAATAGAATCAGAAGAGTAGTGTGTAACACTGACATTTGAAGAAAACCCCACTATAGTTATCCTTCTTGCTCATGTTGACCTCGACCGCAAACATGGACTTCGATGCCACCCCCATTAATAGCCATAGAATTTAAGGTGATGTTTGGTTAGTGAAAACTATTTTCTGATTTAGTTTCAATAAAAATGAAAATATGGTTTCGAAAACCTGGTTTCAGTATCTAGTTTTTAGTTTTTCGAAAACGTATTTGGTTAATGAAAATAACATTAGTTTTAGTTAGTCGAAACCAGTAAATACCTATTTGGTAGGGTTGATCCCTCCATTATGCCAATAAGGCTATTTCCTTAGGCCCCATGTTGATGGCAGCCCCTGCCAATAGTAAAATTTAAATCAAATGTTGGTAGTTGAAGTAATTATACTCAATTAGTGGGGAACATGATTTGTTGGCCTAAGATTTTCAACCTTGGCCTTAATCTTGATTTTGATGATAACGAAATTGGAACTAATATTTTTATTGAGAAATACTTTCAGGTTCCAAGTCGGTTAGCGCTCGACATCCCCGATCGGAAAAATCAGAGAAATCGACAAGGACACTCGTCGACGCTCAAGATTCCTCGAGAAGTTAGAGTTTAGGTTTAGGGTGTCTAGCTTATGTTGTAAATCCTCATGATGATGAAAAGAACCCAAAATGCGAAACTCGAACCCCAAAACATGAAAACCCAGAAAATCAGAAAATGACCATGAAATTCACTAAGCCTAGGGAGCTCCTTGGAGGACTATATGACCTAGACATTTTCTTGGCACCAAAAGATCCGATAATTGTTCCTAGACAAAAACTAGTAAACAACATATTTTTAAGGATTTTTTGGAAGCATTTAACCTATATATATTTGACCCGGGAGATTATAAAATTTCTGACTTTTTAGACATTTGTACTAAACCCAAAAGTTAAATTTTAATTCTTAAGGATTTTGATTTTTTAGATATTTTTACTGAATCCAAATGGGGGTAATCCTTATATAATATTTATATTTTAAAGTTATTAGCTTAAAGTTAAAAAATATTATCCTTATATAGAAGACGGAACCTAGAAACGTACGAACAAACAAGCAGAAAACTCAGCCAAATCAAGGTTGATTTCCTTGGTTCGGTCGCATATTCGGTCGATCGAACTGTGCCCAAAAGTGGCAGAAGGCATTCAGTCACTCGGTCATTCGATCGACGATCGATCGGCAAACGATCGGACGACGAAAACGGCTAATTTTCTAACCATTGGGTTGGCTGTTTCATGGCAACTCTTCATGGCTTATAAATAGAAGTCAGGAGAGCCTTCCTCAGTGGTTGTTGAGCCTATTGACACATTCCTTACACCTTCCAAGCTTTGATTGAGTCATCCTTTGTGAAAACTCTAGCTTTGATCCATAGATTCTTGATCTTGCCTTTAAGCTTCAATCGATTCATCATCAAGGCATCAAGAGGAGCTAGGATTCATTGTTTGGAACTAAGTATTTGTTATATTATTTATTAGCTCCATTGTTTGTGTATTTTATGGTTTATTTTCATTGTATATCATTTGTGTAAACCTAGGTTGCTAGGTTTGATTGAGTTGGTGGTTGCCTTGGTGTTAAGGCTTAAATCCACTGGTGTGAGTTGAGTTCTCCATATGGTTGAGGTGGGAGAGTGCTCTCGGTAGGAAGGCGGTATACTTCTGGGTATGAAAGTGCCTTCGATTTAAGATTAGAGACTTTCCGGTGTAAAGTCCTCATTGTAAGGAAACTAATTAATCTGGTAAAACTAGTTTGGAAATCCTAAGTGGGGTGCTTAGGTAGTGGAGTAGGCATTGGGGCCGAACCACTATAAATTTCTTTATTTGCATTGCTTACTTTGTGTATTGATTACTTGACTTGTTTATTCGCTTCCACATTCATTTAGTAGTTGAATTGTGCATAACATAAGTAATTAAGAAAATAATTAAAACCAGAATTAAGTTTAAGATTAGCAAACACACTATTCATCCCCCCTTTAGTGTAGGCCATTTCACCAACATGATTCGTGGGGGCTATTAGATGTGTTAGATCTAAAGTAATTACAGATTACTCGAACGAAATTTTTGCCCCATCTTCGGACTCTTCATCTCCTCCATCTCTACTGGCTCCAAGCCTCCAACGGTTGACCGTTCACAAGTCTAGATAAAAGCAATATCCGACCTCCTCAAACACTTATCTTCCCCTCTCCGCCTATCGCCCCCAAGTCTTCCGAACTAGTCTGAACTCTTGTCTCTCTCGTCGTTGCCAAGTTGCAAACATCGAAGCAGCCGCTACCAACTTTCTCTACCTCTCTAGTTCTCCTAGTCGAACTACCTCTATCTCGCCTCCGGCCTCTCTGTTTATATTAATTAGTAATTTTACATCTCAAAATTAGAAAAATAAAAATTACATAAAAATTTGTATTAATTTTATTGAATAAATAAAATACATCATTTTAAGATTTTATCTTAGGCTATAATATTTCTTGGGCCGCCCCTGCTATTTGGTTATAGAAAATAATATTAATTTTTATTAAACAATTCTAATAGTAATCTGATTTTGAATATATAGAAAACTAATTCATATGAAATAGTTCAATTCAAAATATGATAAATAGTAAGCATCTAAGTTAAATTTGTTAAAGACACTCTGACGCTAGTAATAAGGAATTGTGGTGGGTATGTAATTAGAATCGGGAGTATACCCGATGAGCATCGTGTCTGTATATAGTATAGGATAGAGATGTCTCAGGTGATGATGCCACCATATATCTCGCAGGGATATGCTCAGAATGAGTCGAGATATCATGGATATATCGGGCTCATTATTGCTAAAACCCTGAGAATTAATGAAGGATGTGGGTGTCCTTATATGGCCGACTAGAGCACCCGAGCTAAATGGGTGTTTGGCTTGACTTGAGTTTGGTTCATGAGTGCAGACGTCTTTGGGTCTGATCCAGTTTGGCCCAAAGTGCTAGTCCAGTCTACATCCCTCAAGCTTGGTCGGAGTCTGAGGACTTCGTGCTAAGCTCTAATAGTGCGACAACTTCAGCATGTCTGTCGAGCTCTAAGTATGTACAAAGATATGAGTTCGGTCAGGCTTTGAGTGGCCGAGGTAGACAAGATCGACGTATCTTGGTTATGTCGTTTTGCGACCTTTCGATTCATGCATCCGATGTGGTGGTTACGTGGAGGAGTGCTTCTTTCCACGTGGCGGCCTTCTGTTGTTGTTTGTCTTTTTAGTACTAAATTTTGCCTGGGGAAGTAATCATGGTGCGGAGGGTTGCCCGTTCATGTCTCGGGGTTTCTAGGGAACAACCGCTAGTGGGACGATCGACTGAGATTTATTATGATGTCAGAGTACGACTATTAGTCGTCTGATGTACGCGATCGAGTCCGTCTTTGGATCACCAGAGAATAGTATCCCCTGTTTGCGTTTCGTCGCTGGCACGCACGCATAGAGAGACGCAATAGCTATAAGAATAAGAGGAGGCAGAGGAGCTCTCAGATTCCGAGAAAATGTAGTTTTCCCATCAACAAGTTGCACCAAATCTCGAATAAGAAATCAAAGAGAAGCCTGCGCGGACGAAGCCGAAGACCAAATCTAGGATCCCATCTCTTAAGATCTACTCAAGATCCGCCTATGTCGAAAATGTTTCAAACACCTAAACCCTTGAAAACCTCGAGGAAGCATGTCGAAAACTTTTGAGGGAGTTTTTGGTCACGTCATAGAAATTGATGAGTTGATACACTATGATATAATGCAGAAATTGATGAGAATACACTATAATAGGGTGCAAAATCGATGGAAAGAAGAAGCAGTAGGAAGAAGACAATTGATAAAGTGAAAAAAATTGATGTAGAAAAAAATATATATATGGTGAAACTTATGAACATATTGTGAATATTTTAAAATATTTTAATAAATAATTATATTTCAAAATTATTATATTATATTAATTATAAAAAATATATATTTATTTAGCGTTTCCTTAACGTTTTTGTGTCCTATATTTTTAAGACCATCGTTTATTCGTTTCGTTTCGTGTCACGTTTTCCATTTTCGTTTCTATGCTACATAGAGGTCTACCGCTTGGGAAAGGAAGGGTGAAGCTTTCGTGTCAGAAACAATCGGCACAGAGGCAAAGGCCGAGGTCGATGGTGGTGAGCGATTGGAGAAGAGGAGCAGGGATGAAAGCAACGTAGGAAAGGTTGCGGCAACTACTTCATCTCCACTGCATTTGTACATGAACATAATGAAGGCCTTCACGCACGCAAGAGACAAAAGAGAGCATAGTTATTTTGACTTAGTCAAAATAAGTAAAAGAGAAGTGAAGAAAGTTTACCGAAGAGATTGGGTAGCTGGCCTTCATCCTTACAATGGACCCATCTTCAAAGAAGGTAGCGAAGCTATGACTTGGTCAAAATAACAAATGAAGGTGGGAGATTAAAATTGGGTTTTTGAGTAGAAGGCCAAAATTGAGAGAAGAAGCCCGCAAGGCTTAGTGAAAGTAGGTTCAATCTCCGTTCCACCACACTTCCTCTCTCATTCTAGAAACATGTCAACATTGATATCCACATAAGAGAGATCGTGATCATGGAAGAAACACCGATCGACCCCGCTTCTTCCACAACAGTAGATCTCTAACTTGTATCTTCATAAGCAGTCATCGCCCAAAGAAATAGAGAGGGAGAAGAAAAAGGACAATCTCACCAGATTCCTGTGAAAAGCACATGACAGTCTCGTTGGGTCCGCGTGGAGAGCACATGGGATAACCTCGTCGGGTCTCCAAGGAGAGAATAAGAACAAGTCTCACCGGGTCCTCATGGAGAGCACATAGGACAAAAGAAGTCTCGTCATGTAGCACATGACAATCTCGTTGGGTCCCCGTGGAGAGCACATGGGACAACCTCGCAAGGTCCCTGCGGAGAGCACAGGGGCAAATCTCACCGGGTCCTCGTTGAGAGCATAGAGAATGAAAAAAGTCTCGTCCGCTCCCTGTGAAGAGCATAGGAGACGAAAAAGATAAAAGAAAAGAAAGAGACGAAAGATATGCATGTGAGGGAAATAGACACATACATGCCACGTCGGGTGGAAGATGATGATCAAAAGCTTGAGATGATGAGATGGTGAAGCTGATGTTGAGAGATAGCGAGAGTGTTGAAGACAAAAGCAACATCGATTTCATGGTAGGCTTGTTTGACCCAGCCTTTTGATTTATCTATTAGTTTAGTTTTATTAATTTGATATTTATCAATTGGTTTATGGGTCACATTATTTTGAGGCCGCGTGATGTAGGTTTTAGGGTTTATCAACGTACTATTTATGTAAAGTCTATAAAAGGTCGTTCCATTTCATTGATTCAATGCACCTTTAGTTTTAAGTTCAACCGTGACTTTTCTAATTCCAATGTTTAGATTCTTTACAATTTTGGTTGTTCAGAAGCCCAATCTAACAACTTTTGATCGTTGATTACTAAAATAGTTATAACTTTTTTAAGTACATTGTAGGTGTTTAATATATATGAATAATATATGATTTTAATTTAGATTAAAAATATTTGAGTCAATTTCAAATAATAAGATATTAAACGAATTTGCATATAAAAATTGTTATTTCTAATAAAGCCCCAAGCTTCTTCAATTTGTTACGAGCAATTACCCTAAATCATAAAATGGATCAGGAAAATTCCCGGATCCTTATTAAGGATCCGAAAATTCTTATATCCATATTATTTTCTAGGGGTAAGCAAAATTCTTCAATTCACTGAAACCGACCGAACCGAAACCAATTTAACCGAACCGAATTAATTTCGGTTTGGTTTTTGGTTAATAAATTTTGGATTTCGGTTTTCGGTTCGGTTCGGTAAATTAACCGACGGTTCAATTAATTTACCAAATTAATCGAATATATATATAAATATATGTATATATATATATATAATAACAATTATATTAGATGTTGGTATTTGCCTTGGTGGTTAAGTGTAATTTTAAGCTTTCCACCCACCCAAGTTTGAATCTTAGTGTTGTATAATATTATTTATTTTACATTCGGTTATATATATAATATGTGTTAGTTAAAAGTAAATTGATAATAAAATTTTCTAAGATGGTTAGACTTTTAGAAAATAAAGTTTGGCTTTTAAATGCCTAGGTTCGAGTCTTAGCACATGTATGTTTTTTGAAAAGAAAAATTGTTTTTTTTTAATTTTTTTGGTTAACTGAACCAAATTAACCGAACCGAAAATTCAGTTAACCGAACTGAATTAACCGAATTTTTTCGGTTCGGTAAATGGTTAAAAAATTTCCTTTGGTTCGGTTCAGTTAACTAATGATTCGGTTAGGTTTTCAATCGAACCGAACCGATGCTCACCCCTATTATTTTCTCAAAATTTTTGAAATATCATCGAGTTCAATCTGATATTCAGTTCTATTTTTTTGTAAAAATTCGGAACCTACTAGTTCCATACTTTAAGAAAGTATAGAAATTACTATATTCTCGAGAAGTTCTAGATGTTATTAATAATATATGAAATAAATTCATTAAAAACATTGTATATATCGTAATCATCGTTATAATTATCAAAAAATGATGAATTTGTATTACTTATTTCAGTTTCACACTTATGAGAAAATATGGAGCCTACTATTTTTGGAACTTTTACAAAAGTCTAGAATCGAGTACCAGACCGAACTCGAGAGTATTTTAGTAATTTAAAAAAATATATGAATATGGAAATTTCTATATCCTTATTATTATGAATTTGATTCTTATGATTTTGGAAAATTGATCCTTTGTTATTTCATGCATTGCAAACACACAGCAGAATACAACATTAATTGAGTGATTCACTCACGATATGCTCGTTACACTCATCAAACCTACTCATGTCGAGCAAACTAAACAAAAGAAAGCAAACTTTTAACTGGGAATGGGAGGAAGACAACTTGTCATCTAAAATAACAATCAATTAAAAAAAGAAAAAGAAAACAAATTAAGCACTCAATTAATTAAATATTCCGCGGCATTTTTTTCCCTGCAGATTGGAGTCATCGAATGGAGTCAACTGTCTTGCTCAACTCCTCCAGCTTCTTCATCCTCAGTCTCTCACTCTCACTCACCAGCTGCCATGGCATGAAAAAAATCAACCATAACACAATACATATTTGCTTGGACAAATAATAAAATTAATTATATAGTTATTCACCTCCATTAGTTTGTTTACTAGTTGAGCCTTCTCCCTGCTCTTCCCATTGAAGGCTTCAAGAGCTTCCTTGTACTCCTTCTCCTTCATACATTATGAACGCTTTAGTTGTGACAATGTTCATGAATTAAGGAGATGGTTACTTGCTAATCCAATTCACCTTCTTGAGGCAATTGTGCCCTAATGGCTTGAGCTCTCTGTTGACTGCATCGATCTTCTTGCGGATGGCGGACACTTCCTTCCTCGTCGGGTCCACCATTACTTCAAGCTCCTGTAAAATTTCAAGTTCACATCGATTATACTATCGAAGTAATAGGAATGGATTTAGTTAATAGACTTACTTTTTGGATGATGGCCAATCTTTTGGTCTCCTCCTCCACCCTCCCCAGCTGGGCAAAGACCTTCTCTCTGACCTCCATCTTCTTCTTCTCGATCTGCTCTTCCTTGGCCCGGAAGGTGGAGAGAGCTGTTCTTGATACCTCGTCGTCTTCCGATCTCTCTTCTTCCGACGTGCTGTCTCTAGGGCTGTGGGCAGAGCTCTTGATCCGTGGAGTTTGCAGCAGCTGAGGTACTGGAGTCTGCATTTTGATCTCACTCTAGTTGGGAACACAATATAAGTTTCTCTTTAGAACACCTCTTTATACATCGAGGCTGCTTTATGTTCTCTTCCTCCTTAGTTTTGTAAGCAAGGAAAACTTTTAAGCAAGTTCTCTATACTCTTTATCATTTATCTCCATGTGCAGTAGAAGAAAGCTGATTAGGAATTATTCTTATTTGGACCAAGCTAGTTTTTTCTTCTAAACTTGTAGGGTAGTCTAACACCATGAGCTTGTATGATTTATCAATTTAATTCAGAAGTTGGTGCAGTTTGAATGAGTGAACATGACATAATTTGTCCTTAATTAGATTTTCTTTTACTCAAAGCCATGCCTTTCTGGGTGAATTCATTGTGAAGACTGCTTGTGTGAAGTAGAAAAAAAAACGGGTGTCAGTTGAGAAGATGAACTTAGAGGCCACTCAAACCTAGTGTTGTACCAGCACCATGAGTGCAATGATGTCAAGTCTACTTCACGAAATTGGACCGGGAATTGGTCTTCCGGTTTAAGTGGTTCAACCGGTTTAGTAGAGAATCGATCACATTGTTCCACTCGGACTGGATGTCTCAACATTTTGTCAACAAAACCCAGCCCATATTTAAAATCCTTGGTAGGAATACCCACTATTTAGAATTGCTGGACAAATAGGTCCAATCTAAACTCAAAAGACTTGCTGGGCCCGTTTGGTTCGTAAATTATTCGTCATAAGACATCAGACAAGGACAAGAACATGACACCAGGTGTTCTGGGACAACAGCTATACCATATTTGTTTCGTCAAGAATAGAACACGATATTCAATCTTGCTCTGCGTTTGTTTCACTATAACACGGTACTGTACGAATCAAAATGACAAAAATACTCTTTTATATTTTAAATGCACAAATTGAATTATATATATTTAGTAATAGTCTTAAAATTTCTTGATATCTTGTGATAAATCAGTAATATTTGATAATGAAACATTGACTTTCTTGTAAATAATCATATCTATCTTTAAATATTTATCTTGATATCTTCCATCAGTATCATCATTGAACCAGGCCAGCTAAACCACATCCGATATGGAATGTAACGTGGTTGCATCAGCCATAAAATTTTTGAGTGATTCACTCTTATACGACCACTTGAATCCACCTGTGGGTACTAAAAACACACTATTGCATTAGTTGAACCAAGCAAGTGAAACTCAAAAAATCACACTCAATGGCAAAAATTAATATACACTGCCGAACAATCTGTCTATTATACAGAGAATATGACCCAACATCTTCAGCAATTTTACATGAGTGGAATAAATATTACCCAACTCCTAACAAGTTTGACCGATATCAACAACATATTGATCCTAAACTGCATGAACTTTCTTTGGGAGCCAAGTTCATATTTTAAGCTTGAGTAATAGCTGAATGCTTCCTCGATTGCCTTCCTCTTGCTAAGCTCAATTGTCCATCCACGAAGGAA
This sequence comes from Canna indica, assembly GCA_034359265.1. Lineage (NCBI taxonomy): Eukaryota > Viridiplantae > Streptophyta > Magnoliopsida > Zingiberales > Cannaceae > Canna > Canna indica. The sequence goes on from CP136892.1 coordinate 25,192,907, forward strand.
ATTGGCTACTATACATGCTTGGTACATTTACTATTTTTCATTTCCTCATCAGAGCTTGGTCTGATATTACATAATGGGATGATGATACCGAAACATCACCCATTCTAGGCTGCCTCAGAAGGCCATGATAGGTTATGCATGCAGTTGGAAGTTGAATAATCCTGCAACAAAGCACAGGGAGATTGCATACTATAAATAGCATAAAATGTTGAACCATAATTTGATATAAAAAAAAGTGCTGTCTTTTATAGTTGAACCATGAATTCCTATTCAATTTTACAACAAAGACTCACTTGGAGGCTTTTCCTTGGGATGCTTTGAACCATAATGATCCATAAGCTTATGCTCCTTAACAATGGGAGAAATGTTCCTGAGATGGCACCTCGGTAGTCGAGGGAAGAGATGGTGCTCCACCTGGAATTGCAAGCCTCCATGGAACCAATCCATCAATGGCGAGCATAAGATGTCCACAGTTCCCATCGTCTGTTTCTCAAACCAATCATTCCCCTTCGGCGGCCCTACGTAGACAATTGAGGAGAAGTGGTCCAAGCAAAACTGGACATGCTGGATTGAGGTGACCGAGAAGCTCGCGAGCACAAAGATAAACCTTTCTCCCCAATTTGGCAAACAGGAGACGAGCAAAGGATACCAAACCCAGAACACCATGACGCCCAGGATCTCCTGACATCTGTCGGGCACCTTCTTGTTGGAGATAAGAAGCAGGATGGACTGCGCAAACAGATTGATCCTCGCCAAGAAGCACATCACAGGATAGAACGGCAAATGTTGATAGTTGACGAAGAATCTCGACACGGAATCAAAGTTCATCTTCCTCTCATAGTAGTAGGAGGTCAGCGAGTTGAAGAGTTTGGAGGAGACGACGAAGAGCGGCAGGTGCTGAAGGTCGGAATCGAAGTCGAGGCTATTGCCAACGATGTGGTGGAAGTTGTGGTTCCGCTTCCACCACCCGATGCTGACGCCGATGAGGCAGTTTTCGGTGATGATCTGCGCTAACCGGTTGAGGCACGAGTTTTTGACGATCCGGTGTTAAGAAACCCGCCGGAGATTGAAATTACAGAATCACAAATATCAATTCTATTGATTTAATGAATCAAAGAACAAACTTGTTAATGATCACTCATAATTTTCAAGAATCCAGAAAAGGGGGAAGAAGAAGATTACAAGTCTCAGTAAGTACCGAACCCTTATGATTCTAGTTATATACTTCAGCTAACAATTAGGTTGTTAAGTGATGGACATTTACAATATTGCCCTACACTTACTCATTTATTCAACTAATAAGTCAAGGACATTTATGTCTTATGACTTATTTATTTGAAACTTTGGGCGCCTCGCTGAGCTCTGCATCTTTGTTCGACCTTGCGTCTGTTGCTCAGCAAGCTTGCTCATCAGCACCGCTCTTCCTATCTACTCCAACACACCCCCCTCAAGTTGGAAAGGGAGAATATAAATTGTCCATTCCCAACTTGAGAAGGAGTTTATTGTGTTGCTGCGTTGATAAAGCCTTGGTGAAGATATCGGCCGGCTGTTCCTTGCTATGTATGTATTTTGGTTCAACTATCTTCTCTTGAAACTTCTCTCTGACATAATAGCAGTCCACTTCTAGGTGTTTAGTCCTTTCATGGAAGACTGGATTAGCCGAAATGTGCATGGCACTTTGACTGTCGCAGAAAATGGGGATTGGTTTGTTGCATTCAATGTTCAAATCTGACAATATGTTCTTTACCCAAACCAGTTCTGCAGTAATGCTCGAGAGTGCTCTTAATTCACTCTCGGCACTTGATCGACTAATTGTAGCTTATTTTTTGCATTTCCAATTTACTGTAGATGTTCCCAATTTCACTGCATACCTAGTTATGGACCTTCTACTCATTGTGCATCCTCCCCAATCAGCATCTGAACATCCTGTCAGGTATAGAGATGAGTTTGCAGAGTAGAACAAGCTCATTCCTGGTGTTTGCTTAAGGTATTTCAATATCCTTAATGCAGCATTATAGTGCGAAATCTTAGGTTGTTGAGTAAATTGACTCAGTATATGTACACTGTACATTATATCTGGTCGGGTTATTGTAATGTATAAAGCTTCCCAATAAGGGTTCTATAGCTTGCAACATTTTCAAATATTGTATCATCTTCTGTTACATCATTGTTATACTTCACATTCATGGCCATTGGTGTACTTTTCGGCTTGCAATCCTGTAATTTTAAGTCTTTCAATAGATCAAGTATATACTTTCTTTGGTTGATATGCATACCTTCTGAAGTTCTGTGTACTTCAAGACCAAGGAAGTAGCTCAAATTTCCTAAGTCTTTAATTTTGAACAACTCATCTAAATGCCTTTTCAGCTTCATCATTTCTTCTTCATCATTTCCGGTCAGCATAATATCATCAACATATACTAATGCTATGACCAACTTTTGTTCTCTTATTTTTATGAACATACATGAGTCATATGTGCTTTGTTTGTACCCCATTGATTTGAAACTACTCGACAGTTTACTAAACCACTGCCTCCCAGCTTGTTTTAAACCATACAATGACTTGTGTAGTTTGCAAACCTTGAGGCTATTTGAAGATACTTGTTTGTTGTATCCTGGAGGCAGTTCCATATATACCTCTTCTTCAAGCTCACCATGAAGGTAAGCATTGTTAATATCAAGTTGGTATACTGGCCAGTTTGTGGAGGCAGCCACTGCTAGCAGAATTCTGACAGTAGCTAGTTTTGACACAGGGGCAAATGTATCTTGATAATCTATCCCTTTAATTTGACTAAAACCTTTAGCAACAAGCCTAGACTTGTGTCTTTCTATACTTCCATCTTGTTTGACTTTTATTCTGTAGACCCATTTGCAGCCAATTTGTTTTTTGCCATTCGGAAGATCACATATGCTCCATGTATTATTTCTTTCTAAAGCTGACAATTCTTCCTCCATGGACTTCCTCCATATTGGGTCCTTGTTGGCTTCATCAAAATTCTTTGGCTCTTGATATTTATCAATTGTTGCTATGAATATTTTGTGTTCATTAGCCATCTTTGCAGAATTTGTATACTGAGAAATGTTGTGAGGTGATTTCCTTTGATGGTAAGTTTCTATGGCTATATTGCACACATAATCATGTAATTTTGCTGGTTTTCTAGGTTCTCTTTGACTTCTTCTTATCTGAGTTTTATTGTCTTGAGTATTTTGATTCAAGGCAACTTCGTTGTCTTCATTTCTCATCTCTATATTTGTTGCTGAGACTGTTTCACTTTGACTTCTTTCTGCTGAAGTTTTTGTTTCATTCTCAGCATTTGTTTGAATGTTCTCTTTCAATCATATGGGACCATTTCTTTTGGATAGGTCATTTTCACAGTGTGTACTGTTTTCGACACAAGGAAGAGGAAAAATTGTCTTCCTTGGACTTTCATTATCAAAAGGAAACATATGCTCAATATATGTCACATCTCTGGATATCAGTACATTGTGTGACTCAAGATCAAGCAATTTGTATCCCTTTTTTCCTTGCGGATATCCAATGAAAACACAACATTTTGCTCTTGAATCAAACTTAGTTCTACCTTGATGAGTTGTATTAGCATAGCATAGACAACCAAACACCCTAAGGTGTTTTAGTTCAGGCTTTTCTTTGTATAATACTTCATAAGGAATTTGATCAGTCAATGTGGAACTAGGCAGTCTATTAATTAAATAAGTTGCTGTCTGTATACATTCACCCCAAAAAACTAAAGGTAATTTCGACTGAAACTTGAGTCCTCTTGCCACTTCTAGTAAATGTCTATGCTTTCTTTCCACCACAGCATTTTACTGTGGTGTTTCAATGCATGAACTTTGATGATTTATTCCATTCTCAGCCAAGAAGTCTTTCACTGTAGAATTAAAAAACTCAGAGCCATTGTCTGTTCTTATTGTTTTAATGCTATGTGTGTACTGATTTTTTACCATTTTGATGTATCTGGTAAGTATGCTTGGAACTTGATCCTTTGTTGCAAACAAATAAGTCCACACAGCTCTAGAACAATCATCAACAATTGTTAGGAAATATGAAAAACCTTCATTTGTTTTCACTTTGTGAGGTCCCCATACATCAAAGTGTACTAATTCAAATGGCTTACTTGCCTTATTTACACTGTTATGGAATGGAAGCCTACACTGTTTAGCCATTGGGCAAATGTTACAATACAATTCAGATTCTTTCCTCAGCTCAGGTATGACATCTTTGAGTAATCTCATTCTACTTCTAGACATGTGTCCTAGTCTTAAGTGTCATAGTGCTTGAGAATCGATCACAGCAGATAGAGCTTTTGAAGTTGAAATTGGTTCTTCATATTCTTCTATAGCTGTTGTATCCTTCAGATGGTATAGTCCATTCAATTGTTCACCACTCCCCAGGGTTTCCCTCGTAGCTAGGTCCTGTATTATGAACATATCAGGATTGAATGTGATTGAACAGTTCAAATCTCTTGTTAATCTGCTAACAGATAATAAGTTGAAGCTGAAATTTGATACTGATAATGCATTCATAAGCTTTATATGTTTGCCTATTTGAGCATTTCCAATATGCGAAACAGGAACTGTTTGACCATTTGGCAATGACACCCTATCATTACTTATTGGTCTAGTAACATTTTCCAAGTGTATCTGATTTGATGCAATGTGGTCAGTTGCGCCACTGTCTAAAACCCATATCTTAGCTTCATTCTTATGATTTGAGAAATGATGCTTACCAGCCATATTTACTTGAGGTTTGGAATTTCCTTTGTTGTTGATAAGATTCATTAAGGTACTGAATTGCTTCTCCGTAAAACCCCCATGATCATCTTCTTCTCCTTTGCAATTACTTTTAGCTTCTACTGTGGCATTGTTGGCATGTCTACTTGCTGATGCTTGTTCAAAAAATTTCTGTTTTCCTTTGAAATTTTTATTGTTTGGTGGATATCCATGAATCTTGTAACACACTTCAATTGTGTGTCCAGGTTTCTTACAATAGCTGCAAAAAATTTTCTGATCTTTACCCTTCCAACCTCTATCACTTTCATCATTTGTTTGTTTAACACTACTTAAAGCAATGCTTTCAGTGCTGAGGTTGTGTTGAGTTCCTATTTTTCTTTGCGATTCTTCCTGAGCAATCATTGAGTATACTTGATTTATATCCGCAAAGATTTCATCAAAAGAATTTATCCTCTGACATTTATATATGCTTCATTTAATCCCATTAGGAATTGGCGCAGTCTCATTTTTTCATTTGTTTTGCAGCTACATTCAACTTCACAATCTACAGCATCAAGTTCATTCCAATATGACTTGAGTTTGGTAAAATATGCTGAAACTGGCAAGTTTTCTTGTCGAGTGGTGTTTATTAGGACCTGTAACTCAAAAATTCTGGGTTCATTACTGGTCCCGAATCTAACTTCAAGGTCTTGCCACATTTTTGCTACAGTTTTTGCATAGACAACACTTGTAGTGAGTTCTGGTGCAATCGATTGTAAAATCCAAGAACGTACCATATCATTTGCTTTCCGCCACAACCCAAATCTTGATGAATTCATTTTTGGAGCAATAAGTGTTCCATCTATGAACCCTAGTTTGCTTTTTGCAGATAGGGAAATCAACATTGACTCCCTCCAGGACAAGTAATTCTCATATCCGATTAATTTGGTGGAGACGAGAAGCATACCTGGAGTGTCGTTCCCATGAAGAATATATGGATCATCGTCATAATCAGGTAGTTCTTCATACGACCTGCTTTTCGCTGAATTTTGAGAATTTGTTGCTACAGATCTTGCTGATTGAGACCTCCTGTTTCTCGCCATGCTCTTCCGAAGAAATAAAGCGCAGGATCAATTTAAGCCTGCTCTGATACCATGTTAAGAAATTAGTCGACCTAACTCACCCCAGAAGCTAGCTCATGGGGAGAGGATTGCCCAAACTATTTAAAGGCTATCTTGGCCATATTTTAACCAATGTGGGACTTTAATATCCGGTAGTGGCCTGAGTCGTGGTTGATCTAATCGGACTAGATCCAGAGGTAGCCCATCAGTCCGCCGCAAAGGGCGTGGATGGCGGCGATGCTGGATAAGAGGGCTCCTGCGACAGAGGCGATAATGAGGACTACCATGAGGCTGAGGTTGAAAGCCGCGACATGGCCCATGCGGTCGAAGAGACACTGTAGTCTCGGGAAATGGGGGAGACACTGTAGTCAGCAAGGTGCCTAACGAAGAAGTGGCGATCGAGGTGGGCCCAGGCGGAGGTGTCACGCCCCAAATCCGGATCACGCGATCGATCAAAGTGCGGACAGACCCTCCGAAGCCTAAATCATACAACACAATTATCCATGCAATATAACCAAGTCAAGATGCCATAACATACACATTAATCATCAAAGTAGCTACTCGGTATCAATTTAATTAAAAACTACGTAACGAAGTATCAATGCTACATAAGTTCAATTAATTACACGACTCAAACAAACTATATGTCTCTTAAATAAGCTCAAATCCGACTCAACTCGACTACACCAATGGATTTCACGAAACCGCCACCGGAGTCCGCCGCGACCAGCCGCGTCATAACTCAATGATCACGCTCTGCAAAACAACATACAGAAAAGAATGGCGAGTTCAAAGAACTCATTAAATGGTCGTCTTGACCATCACCCAGCCAAACCATGTAAATAATTAATGCAGTAATTATCTCTGTGTTCAAATGACTGATATAATCATGGTACATATTACTTTAGTAACTCGTGTGCTACGCGCACCACACAGACTGACTCAGCCCATTTAGAGCAGTCCTCTAGTTACCCGCTTACAACTCACGAGAGCTCGCTAGGCCGACCACCCCCAGTAAACCTCTCAACTCAGGTTCACTGAGCTAGGAAGGCCTTCCAGTCTCAGTGCCCTAGCTCGGTCGGGAAAGACCCTCCGACCCATGTCACTAGGGCTCACTAAGCTAGGGAGGCCCTCTAGCCTCAGTGCCCATAACTCGATCGGGAAAGGCCCTCTAACCCATGTCACTAGGGCTCACTGAGCTAGGAAGGCCCTCTAGCCTCAGTGCCCATAACTCGTACGTTAGGCATACCACTTGGCCTAATACGGCCCAACATCATCTCGTGCGCGATGCGCACCACTCGGCCCATCCGGCCCAATATCATCTCGTGTGTGATGCACACCACCCGGCCTATCCGGCTCAATATCATCTCGTGTATGATGCGCACCACTTGGTCTACCCGGCTCAATATTGTCTTGTGTGTGATGCGCACTACTCGGCCTACCCAACCCAATACCATCTCGTGCGCGGAACGCACCACTCGGCCCAATAAGGCCCCACAATGCCTCGTGCGCCATGCGCACCACTCGGCCTAATGATGCCCAATAAATATCAATTTAAAGAACCACTAACTCCTAAACACTTCTTTTCTATGTCTCGCGGAACGTCAGTCTGTATCGCTCTCTATATTTAACTTTCTATTTTTCTTAATCAAGGCCATACCCTCATGTCAATATGTAGAAGTTAAATTTTACTACTGATATCAGGATAAATTTCCAGTATATTTACAGCAAGCCGAAAAAATATCGTACAGGGTTTGCAACCCGGCCCGTTGAACACTCACAACAACAATTACAACCTATTGTAACTCCCCGTTTACTCATCGTACACTACTGTTCTGGTCACCAAAACACTTTCTAAGTTCTTAAACCATAGTGTACATGAAAATGGATCGGTCACATCGATACTTTATACAGTAAATTAGCATCTCAAACAATAGAATTAACTCAGCATACATTTAACCAAGTTTTCAGCAAATAGGTAATTCTTAGCAATTGATATTTTCAGCATCAACTATGTGAAATTTCCAACACTAAATCATATAAGATCATCAAATTACATGAAAATTCCAGTATCAAATCTTATCAAATTTCAGCAAACAATAATTACAACATACTATAATTTCAGTGAAAATATAATTTCAGCAAACCATGCTTTCAGAAATTTTAATTCCAGCCAACAGTAATTTCAGCAATTACAATTTCAGCATTTGTACAAATTCAACAAACCATCTAAGTAAACCAATCATTCTTCCCTAAGCTTTGATGTGTGAAGCAACACCTAGGAACAAATTAAAATTCCAAACCTTAAATTCCATTCAAAGCTCATTGTTTAAAATCCACCCAATGAAATTTGTTGACTGCACGTCACAGTCAACCCCTCCTCTATAGATTGAGCAAGGGTCTCACCTCACGTCGCGCCGAATCGTGATTAACTCTGTACGCGCCGTTATGCGCCACACTCATTCGGCTAAAACTAATATGTAAAAAAATTAATAACTTCGTGGGTATTATAATCCTTCCCCCTTAAAGAAAATTCGTCCTCGAATTTAGGGGTAAAAGGAACTTACCATTTTAAATTAACAATTGCGGATATTTCTCCAACATATCCTGAACTAATTACGGCCCTAGCCTCTGGGTCTCACCCGCCTCAAACCACCCTACTGGAGATCGACATCTCCGCCTATACAGAGCCTCCAACGGTGCCATGCCACACTACTCGGATAGCTGTTATTGTAGGCAAACTCTACCAACGGCAGGTGCCGCTGCCAGCCATCCTCAAAGTCCAAGATACAGGCCCGCAATGTGTCCTCTAGGATCTGGATGGTCCTCTTCGACTGTCCTTCAGTCTGCAGGTGAAAACCTGTACTAAATCGAACTTGAGTACCCATGGCTTCCTGAAAAGATTGCCAAAACTCTCATCGTAAATCGGGTACCCCTGTCTGATGTAATCGTCACTGGAATCACATGACATGCTATAATATGATCCAAGAAAAGTTTGGCATACTACTCAGCCGAAAAGGTCGTCTTAACCGAAATGAAATGTGCCGATTTGGTCAGTCGGTCCACAATAACCCAGATAGAGTCATTACCTCCTCTCGACCTTGGCAACCAGCCACAAGGTCCATAGTAATCCTTTTCCATTTCCACCACGTTTCTGGTCAAAACATGGAATACATCCTCCTTCTGGACCACCCGCAGCATATCCACAAATGTGGACCGCACTCGCAAGTGCGCCACCATGTGGCCAGTGTCAATCACCGAGATAACTGCCCCACCACCCAGGCAGGCCATAAATTCTCGAGCTCGTGGGCTCCACGACTTTGCCAAGTGTGTTAGGCTGCCCATAAATTTCTGCTAAAACTCTAGTCCAAGCACAAGAACTAGGGTGCGCACATGGGCACCCTCCACTCTCGGACCCTCCCACAAGTCCTAAACTCGTAAAGGTACCAGCTAATCTATCCCATCTATAGACCCATAATCATCACACATTAACGCAATGTCCATGCGCACCTCTCGTGCGCGCTCGCGCACACACCCACTCTGACCGGTCTCGGCCAATGTCATATTCATAAATTACGCAATAGTAAGCATATAAGCACGCAAGCCGAGGATAACGCTACGAAAAGCACTCTAACGAGTCTCCTCCGTTAGGAATGCTCTCTAACGGCATCACAGGCACAATACACAGGCACCCCCCCCCTTTTTTAAAACAACATTGGGTAAAAATATAAATATTACCCTATCGTGTACAAGTCCCAACTTTAAGCAACCATCTAGTGCGCCTCCACACATCTAAACACATCGACCTACATTGGCCATATCACAACACAATATTTGACAATCTCGCGAGTCAGTCGCTGAGACACTACCTAGCGAGCTTCTTACCCCGGCCCTCCGAGATAGGACAACCTACTAGCCCGGGTAGCCCTCCCCTGGTTGGGAAGGTCCTCCAACCAATGCCACTCACTAGGTCAGTCGTCAATGTGGCTCGCTGACGAGCTTCTCGGGTCCATAATCCTCTCGCTGAGTCGGGCGATAGCTCTACCAACCAAAGCACTTCTCAGCCCGCCATGCTCCAAGCACAAGCACCATCACAAGAATAAGAAAATTCACAAGAATACACACCAATAGTATTACTCGAATGGTTTAGGCAATATGCCAATATCACGGGTGCGCACGTGGCCGCATCGAGTCCGACCTATCCCCGGCCTCACCCTCTCGGCCGCTGTGCACCCTCACCACTCTAATCAAATGAATCAATCCAAGGCGTATATGTGCTTAACCATTCATCATCCAACCATCCCAGAAGGGAATTCTAGTAACTCATTATTACTTAATGAGTTTGAGATTTTAGCACTAGTATAAGTGCTTCCAACCTAAATTTTTTTTTCATATTGACATTCTACTACACGTCACACCCAGGAGTTAAATAACATACATGCATAAAAAATTAACATAGGCACACCGCATGAACATCAATAAGCTGCTATAAAGAATGTGAGGATCTTCAATAATAGATCCCTCGTGCGCGTCACACACCCTCCGGCCTAACTCAGCCAAAATAGGAAATCCTCATAAACCACAATACACAACTCGCAAGTCGCTTACTAGGTTAGCCTCCCTAGTGAACTTCCCGCCTCGGGCCCGCTGAGCTAGGAAGGCCCTCTAGTCTCAGTGCCCTAGGTACTCGATTGGGAAATGTCCTCCAACCGGTGCCACTCGGGTCAATCGTCGGCATGGCCCACCGACGAGTATCTTGACCCAATATCAACTCGCTGGGTCGGGCATTAGCTTCACATGCTAACGCGCTTCCCAGATCGGCCATCACAACACAAGCACAAGCACATCCAATAATGGAAAGAAACATATAATATAAATAAAAAGTGGTTAGCTCGGGTGGGTACAACTATGTTCATCTCTCTCGGGTGGACGCACAAGGGCACCCGACACGGCCTGATCTCGGGCCCAAACCCTTAGTTACCCGTTGTACCCACCCACCATTACATCTATTGCAGTTTAATTTTTGGCTTCTTATTCAAGGAAAATGTACATGGCAAGTCGTCATGCACCGAAATTTTAGCACTCGACCGAACAATTTCAGCACGGCGCACCCCCACGTCATTAACCATTCGCACCCAACACCTTATCCAACAACTCGGAAAAATTCCAAACAATCTAGCATATTTCCTTATCTATCCAACGACTCCCGATTTTAGCAAAAAAATAATAATAGAGATTTCAGATTTCCCAACTTGTCAACCCTTCGCTGAAAATTTCAGCCTAAGTCCAACATTTCAATCTCACGAAAGGTGAATTCTGCACTTTGTTTTTATAGTGTCTAGAACCATTTTAGAGTACGTGACATTCTAATAGCAATGACAAAATTAATCTAGGTATACTATGAAATCTCAGCATACAACTAAAAAAATTTAAGCATACTACTATACGGAGATTTCAGCCTACAATGATATGAAATTTCAGCACACTTCATCATAAAATTTCAGCACGTAGAATTAAAAATTTTCAACATACTATTTCATGAAAATTTCAGCATGCCACCTCATGGAATTTTAGCCCATTCATAGCAACACACCCAGAATCTCTATACGGGTTATAATTCATACAATAAAAAAATCTAGCACTTCAATATAAAGTTACTAAATGATCATACGTACCGCTGCTGGTGCGTGCAAGCTCCGTAGCTCAGTCTCGTGAAATAGGACACACTGTATACCGACATACTAACAAATGCCTATACGGTACTCTATGCCCTAATGATGTAGTCTAGACCTAACCACATGCTCTGATACCACTTTGTCACGCTCCAAATCTGGGTCACATGACAGACCAGAGTGCGGGCAGACACTCCGAAGCCTAAACCATACAATACAATTATCAATGCAATATAATCAAGTCAAGATGCCATAACATACACCTTAATCATCAAAGTAGCTACTCGGTAATAATTTAAGTAAAAACTATATAACCAAGTATCAATGCTACATAAGTTCAAGTAACTACACAACTCAGACAAACTATACGTCTCTTAAATAAGCTCAAATCCGACTCAACTCGACTATACCAATGGGTTTCACAAAACCGCCACTGGAGTCCGCCGCCACCAGCTGCGCCATAACTCAATGATCACGCTCTGCAAAACAACATACAGAAAAGAATGGCGAGTTCAAAGAACTCGGTGAGTGGTCGTCTTGACCATCACCCAGCCAAACCATGTAAATAATTAATGCAGTAATTATCTCTGTGTTCAAATGACTGATATAATCATGGTACACATTACTCTAGTAACTTGTGCGGCGCACCACACAGACTGAATCGGCCCATTTAGAGCAGTCCTATAGTTACCCGCTTACAACTCACGAGGGCTCGCTAGGCCGACCACCCCTAGTAAATCTCTCAACTCGGGCTCACTGCGCTAGGAAGGCCCTCTAGCCTTAGTGCCCTAGCTCGGTCAGGAAAGGCCATCCGACCCATATATGTCACTCGGGCTCACTAAGCTAGGAAGGCCCTCTAGCCTCAGTGCCCATAACTTGGTCAGGAAAGGCCCTCCGACCCATGTCACTCGGGCTCACTGAGCTAGGAAGGCCCTCTAGCCTCAGTGCCCATAACTCGTACGTTAGGCGTACCACTTGGCCCAATACGACCCAACATCATCTCGTGCGCGATGCGCACCACTCGGCCCATCCGGCCCAATATCATATCGTGCGCGATGCGCACCACCCGGCCTATCCGGCTCAATATCGTCTCGTGTGCGATGCGCACTACTCGGCCTACCCGGCCCAATACCATCTCGTGCACAAAGTGCACCACTCGGCCCAATAAGGCCCCACAATGCCTCGTGCACCATGCGCACCACTCGGCCTAATGAGGCCCAATAAATATCAATTTAAAGAACCACCAACTCCTAAACACTTCTTTTCTATGTCTCACAGGACGTCAGTCCTATCGCTCTCTACATTTAACTTTCTATTTTTCTTACTCAAGGCCATACCCTCATGTCAATATGTAGAAGTTAAATTTTACTAGTGATATCAAGATAAATTTCCAGTATATTTACAGCAAGCTGAAAAAATGTCATACAGGGTTTGCAACCCGGCCCGTTGAACACTCACAACAACAATTACAGCCTATTGTAACTCCTCGTTTACTCATCGTACACTATTGTTCAGGTCATCAAAACACTTTCTAAGTTCTTAAACCATAGTGTACATGAAGATCGATATGTCACATCGATACTTTATACAGTAAATCAGCATCTCAAACAATAGAATTAACTCAACATGCATTTAACCAAGTTTTCGACAAATAGGTAATTCTTAGCAATTGATATTTTTAGCATCAACTATGTGAAATTTTCAGCACTAAATCATATAAGATTTCAGCATCAAATTACATGAAAATTCCAGTATCAAACCTTATCAAATTTCAGCAAACCATGCTTTCAAAAATTTTAATTCCATCCAATAGTAATTTCAGCAATTACAATTTCAGCATCCTCTACAACATGCAGCCACAAGAAGAGGCAATGACACAGACGGCCACATCGTTTTACCTAGGGTTTCCCAATTCCTTTTTTTTACCATTCCTCCACTTTAATCCTAAAAAAAAGATACGCTCGAAGGTAATACTACTTATACCAATCAAGAGAAACCCATAAATCATAAAATTTGTCCAAGAATTTCCGTATGGCAGTAGGCGGCCACCAAGGAGAAAAAGTTTCCATTGCCTAGATTTCATGACTTTAACCTCTAATTTCCAAGAAGAAATCGACACAAGAAACACGTCTCAAACCCAATCGAAGAAGAATAAAAAATTGTAGAGAAGAATTCAGATTTTTTCCTCACGATAAGAGGCGGCCAAAGAGGGAAGTAATTTTTCAAGAATAAACCACTCACCTAGGATTGGATTAAAGACGAGGAAGACGATGAAGAAGTCCCGCGTCGAATCCGATCTGACAAAGCTCCGATCTCCTTCCTCACGCCTCCTTGGGTAGTGTGTGGCTCCTCCTTGGAGTTGTACGCTCCAAGTGGCACTAGGTAATTCTTAGCAATTGATATTTTTAGCATCAACTATGTGAAATTTTCAGCACTAAATCATATAAGATTTCAGCATCAAATTACATGAAAATTCCAGTATCAAACCTTATCAAATTTCAGCAAACCATGCTTTCAAAAATTTTAATTCCATCCAATAGTAATTTCAGCAATTACAATTTCAGCATCCTCTACAACATGCAGCCACAAGAAGAGGCAATGACACAGACGGCCACATCGTTTTACCTAGGGTTTCCCAATTCCTTTTTTTTACCATTCCTCCACTTTAATCCTAAAAAAAGATACGCTCGAAGGTAATACTACTTATACCAATCAAGAGAAACCCATAAATCATAAAATTTGTCCAAGAATTTCCGTATGGCAGTAGGCGGCCACCAAGGAGAAAAAGTTTCCATTGCCTAGATTTCATGACTTTAACCTCTAATTTCCAAGAAGAAATCGACACAAGAAACACGTCTCAAACCCAATCGAAGAAGAATAAAAAATTGTAGAGAAGAATTCAGATTTTTTCCTCACGATAAGAGGCGGCCAAAGAGGGAAGTAATTTTTCAAGAATAAACCACTCACCTAGGATTGGATTAAAGACGAGGAAGACGATGAAGAAGTCCCGCGTCGAATCCGATCTGACAAAGCTCTGATCTCCTTCCTCACGCCTCCTTGGGTAGTGTGTGGCTCCTCCTTGGAGTTGTACGCTCCAAGTGGCACTAGGTATATATATATATATATATATATATATATATATATATATTGCCTAAATTACCAATATACCCCTCATCACTTAACTCGACCTAACTTGTTCAAAACGAGTTTGATTCGAGCTCCAATCACACCCTCGGATTTGGCTTGAGCCCAACTCGGACTTGACACAAACTTAATTCTAATTTAAGTAATTTAGATTGAGCAAGGGTCTCACCTCACTTCGCGCCCAACCGCGATTAACTCTGCACGCGTCGTTATGCGCCACACTCATCCGACTAAAACTAATATGCAAAAAATTTAATAACTTCGTGGGTATTACAGGAGGCAAGGTGGTAGGCGACGAATGCGTCAGTGGCATCCTGGCAACCGAGGCTAAGGAGGGGGAGCTCACCGCCAGGAGACGTCGTATACCTTCCCGTGGATGGTTGGCGTTGGAGAGGGAGGAAGGAGGAGAAGCAACAGAAAGAGTAGGAAGGAGGAGACATAGCCGAGAGGAGAGGGAGGAAGGAGGAGAAGCAGGCGAGAGGAGAGGTACTGGAGATGCAGACGTGAGAGCAGACCTCTTCGAATGAAAGGAGACACGATAGACCCCTTCTGGGATTAGGTTTTTTCGAGGGTAATTGTGTCTTTTTCTAGTCATGTCCTCCACTCCAAATCAGTGTACCGAGAAATTTCTCGGTACACGAAAATGGTCTCAAATCTTGTCCCGAACAGCTTTGGTGTCCTATCCCAGGGCCAATTTTGCAAAACAAACGAGGAATACGATTCGAAATCTAGTCCAATACCTTATTTTTTTACAAAACAAACGGACCCACTAATCTAGTATGGGAGTACGTGATGATGGGGTATTATGGGTCATAACTTGCTAACCAATAAGGTGAATGAAACACAAGAATCAAATGGGATAGAGCCATCTAATTAAAGAGCAAAAGTCCTCAAACAAGCCAAAGTCTAAGCATGGACTACATGCCAAGATATACTTGGTTAACAAATACTACTAGGGTGCGATTGGTACACATACTAGACAATACAAACTAGTACAAGACAGATCAATACAAGCCAATACAGGACAATGAGTTGCACCTTATTTATTTTACATGGTACTACTTAAGAAAATTGGTGTTGTTCTACGTTTGTTTCTTATTATCACAACACATGATAATACATATTGACTAAAATACTATTGACAAATTATCAAAAAAATGTGTTATATCATAAAAATATCAAATAAATAAATGATGCATGCAATTTTATCTTGAGGTTTTATTTCAAGGACAAATAGGTAATATATATTACATGCTTGTCTTCTTGGTCCTTCTGTTGTACTATGGGTTCCACCATTTTCATCCTATGTCATGATAATTCTTTTGCACACTGAACACGAGATGAGCCAACTTGTCATGTCTATCATCATATTTTTAGTGGTACCAAACACCCCTAGAAATATTATCTTCAGCAATATCTCACTACAAGATATTATTTATTCAGTGACAATTAATTTGTAGCAATAAGATAATTGCTACTAAATAACTTAGAGGTACATCATTTAACAACTATTATTAAAAATTATGCAAAAAAGTTATAGATTTCAATGTATATGTATACATTTAGAGGTGATTATTTTTATCTTTTGCTTCTAAAGCCTTTAATGATAATGGATCTAGTGAGAATTCATTAATTACTGGTAATTTTTTTTGCAGTATTTACAATTGCTAGTGGACGTCATAACAATCACCGCTAAAAGGCCAAATTGTAGTAGTGTCTTTGGACGTCATTGAATCATCACTAAAGGTCGTCTACAATGGTTGAGTAGTGTCATTGATGAGAACCTTCACAAAACAATCGATCAATCACAAAAAATTTACGACACAAAGTCAATTATTGTTGAAAACTTATCTATGATGGCCATGGTGATTGTCATGGCCATCGCTTATATGGTCACCTAAGAAGACAAATAAGACTTCTGCGGTAGTGTGCATCGCCACATTATCATACAAGAGTTCCTAGAATTTTCAATAAACCTTTTGCAATGGCACATTATAGCAACACCATCATAGAAGAGTTCTCATAATTTTTTATCAACGTTCTATAACGACACTACTGTCGCTAAGCCATCGTAGAGGGTAGTTTTTAAAGAAATTTATAAAAACAAAAATCCCTCTCTACAATTAAAAATATAAAAAATACATAGAAGCACACATGTATACTAACATTACAATACTAAACATGTAATTCATAGTACAATTCATAAACTTATACACAAAATATCAAATATTTACAAATTATATTAAAAAACCACTAAACAAAAGTCTATATATCAATATACTAACTATCAACATCAGAAGTGTCTCATGGCTAATCCCATGGCCGAGACAGTTGAACCTAAGGCGTTGATAGGGGTTGCATATGGAGCTGAGTTGGCATTGATGAGGAACAAAGATATGATAGAGCCATTGTGGCGGCAAAAGATAGGGTGGAGCGCCACTTGGAAACTGCACAAGTACCTTAACATCTATATCATTTGATTCCTTTGTGTAGTTACATTTAAAATTATCCCCCACATTGAGTAATCTACAGTCTAGCCGCCGATCCTGGTCCATCAAGGTCGACGTCGTCTACATCATGAGGGGCTAACAAATTTCTCCCTCCGCCAAGCGAAGGGCAGCCGCGCAGACTAATTAGTGTGTGCGGCGAGAGGTAATGTATTATTTATTAATTATTATTTATATATAATATACCATAATATATAATTGTACTTTATTTTGTGCAGGTTCAAGCAGGAGGACGTGATGCCCTTTGCAGAGAGCGTGTGGGAAGCAGTTGCTTGCGCCCGCTACAACGGGTAGTTGAACTAGGCCCGGAGCACCGTGATTAGATGGCTTGGAGCCACGCACATTGTGTATACTCGAGGACATGGGCCTAGTTGATTCCTAAACATGTGTGGGACCCGCTTTATTGAGCGCTACGCATCCGAGGAGTAGCAGGAAGTCTCCCGGACAACAACTAGAAATCGTAAATCCGAGACGAATGGCTCGGGAGGGGAGGCACTGACGACTCTGTCTCTTTTGTGGTGCACGAGCGTCATATGGTAAATATTGCCTTAATTTTAATTAAATTATATATTGAGATTGTAGTAATGTATTTATTTTTTAATTTTAGACGCATGTCAAGGAGGATGGCATCGTCCACCGCCCCTTGTTGATGGAGGTATGCGAGTGCACTCATCGTCGATGACATGATGCAGGGGAATACGTTGACAGGAGGGCCACAGTCATCGCGGTAAGTATTATTTGGTTTATCCAATTTTTATTTAAATTTATATTTGTAATTAAAAAAATAATGAAACAAAAACAAACTCGTGTAGGAGACCTACACGAGGATCGTCACCTAGGCGGAGGATCATCATAGGGTGACTTTGACCCTGTAGCGTGGGTTGATGATGCGGGTGGCTAGGAGCACGATCACGTTTATGGCTTTGGAGATAGTGGTCATGTGTGAGCTGTGTTGGGGTCAGTTGGTGCACTGACCCCTCCTGTTGCTTGGGAGCAGTTCTCCATATCTCAGATGTAGGATAAGAGTCAAATGGTAGCTTAAGAGTCAAAGCTCACACATCGGAGACGGATGATGGAGAACATGCAAGCGCTCCTGACGCAAATTGTGGCTCACTCTAGCATTCAGAAACCTCTGACATCTGAGGTGTCCTCCTCGACCCAGCCGACACCACTCATGATCTAGCCGCTCCAGACTCCGCCGTCTGAGCCTTTGTAGCCTCCACCATAGCTATGATGTTTTTTGGTAGTGTATTTTGATTACATTTGATACTTGGTATAGTTGATTGCATTTGATATTAGATATTAGATATACTTGATACATGATGGCCTCTATTTCATGCTTGCTTCTTGTATTTTGATTACATTTGACGATATATATAACATTTGTGTATAAATTGATTCATATTTTATGATGTTGTAAATTTATATTTTGTGTAATTAGTTTATGTATTTAATTCCCTGCTTGAGGATAGGAGTAGTTCGGTCCGGCTAAATGTCTCTCTTGGTTATGTGCAACTCCTAGGGGGGACCTGCAAAAGGCACTCTGACGCTCAAATTAGTGGGACTCCAAGGTGGAGATAATAGAAAATGAAACTTGGGTAACCTGAGATCTGTCGTGTTTGTATTTATTGTAGGTGGAGGTGATGACATCGCTTGAAATCTTGCAAAATTATTGCTCAAAATGGGTCGAGGCTAATCCCGGAGATAACGGGCTTGTGATGGCGTATCCCTCATAATAAGGAAGGATGTCGATGTCCTTGTATGGTCGGGTGGAGCCCCCGGGCAGAGCTATTTGGTCTGGCTCGAGTTGGGTCGTAGGGCGCTGCTGGGTCTAATTCGATCAGGTCTAATGGTACTAGTCCAGTCCACAGCCCCCGACCTCGGCTGGTCACGTGTAGGATGCATGACTTTTTATGCGACTCTTTGCTATCCGGGCCGAATGTGATATCTGTGTGAGAGGGGGAGGTGCTTTTTTCGGATGTTTGCTACATGTATGGTAGATATAGTTTGAGAAGAAAGTAATTATAAGTAGAAATCTAGTAGGGAGTTTTTGAGGTGTCCGAGCGCTAGCTGTGATGGGATGTGATTCCGCCCGTGAAAGATCTACCCATTAGAGATGCGGTTTTTGTTTTGGGTTTATAAATAGCCCCCAGTGTGTTGCGTGTATTGTCAAGCATGGAGTGTGAGGTTTCGAAGATCACCATCCGTCCGGGGGTTACTTTTGTTTTGTTGGTGAATGGTTCGCCATTCGCCGTGGGTTTGTACCATCGGACTTAAAGATGAAGGAAAGAGACGGGGTTCCGTCCGTGAGTCTGTACCATCGGTCTTACGATGAATCCATTTCTGTGGTTCAGGCGTCGTTCTCTTTGGTCGGTTGGGACCTTGTCGATGGTCCTAGTCTTGCCAAGTCGAGGCTTTCATTCCTCTTCTCCTTTCCCTTCAACTCTCGAGTTGCGGGAGGTTCCCGTCAGCAGGACGACATGTGGGATTAAATCATGGTAACATGATTGATGGTTGGAATGTTTGCAAGGTTCCAGAGATGAGTACCTTTTCTTTGTTGAGCTCCCTGGGAGCTGTACCTTTATAACTTATTTTCTTTTGTAAGTTACTCTCCATGGGTTTGTAAGTGTAAATATCTCTTTGTGGGACTTTATGAATAAAGATGATGTTTTCTGTGTTTATCCTTGTTGTGTTCTCGTCAAGTTTGATAAGCTTTTCGATTTGCTGAGGCTCTGTTAACTGTATATCTAAGTCAAAAAATTTAAATTTGATATTACTTGTATGGTAATTGGCGAGTAAAGCGCAACATGGGTTATCATGGTTGCTGATAACCTTCAGCTATAGCTAAGCGACGGCTTGTTCAGCGACACATTACCAATGATCGCTGCGGCCGTTGATGATAACATTTTAGCTAAAGTTGTCACTGATAAGTTTTTTGTAATGGCCCCGTCGATCGTCATAACTTATTAGCGACGCGCGCTTCTGCAATTGATTGTTGCAATGGTACTTGTCATCAACGGACGAAGTTGTTGGTGAAGCTTATATTTCTAATAGTATTTATATTTCTTGTCATCACTAATAAATTTATGGATCACAAAAAATATGATATAATTAGAACCAATCTATAAGTTTGTGTATACAATTGAGACCAATAAAATGATTGGTCACATATGTAAATTTCGTAAAAATTTAAGTTATTTTTAGCTAATATACAATCCTATATAATAATATAATAATACTAATTACTTATTAAAGAATTTATTTATCAACATAAAATGAGCTTATTTATGAAATTATTAGCATTAAAAATAATTAAAAATAGAAAAATAGTTTTGCAAAAAGAAAAATGTTTTTAAATTTTTATAAAAATAATACTTTCTCTATTTAAAGACAACATTGCCGTCAAAAAAACTTTTTAATTATTTTTCCTTGAAACCCCCATTAATCACGGTACAAAAATAGCAGGCATTTATAATAATCGAATTGGTACAACAGCTACAGCAGCTGGAATCAAACCATGGCAAAGTACTATTCTACCACTAGACCTCTATTGCTTTTGTAAAGTTATGATGTAAAGTTACCTACGTATTAACTGTTTAATTCTAGATGAAATTAAAATAACATCTGGTTAAACTGCACCAGCCGGGAATCGAACCCGGGTCTGTACCGTGGCAAGGTACTATCTGGCTAAATTGCACCAGCAGGGAAACGAACCCGTGTCTGTACCGTGGCAGGATACTATTCTACCACTAGACCACTGGTGCTTTTTTTTCTACTTTGACTATTCAGTATTCATAGCGTTTTTGTATCTTATAATTCACATAACTCGATGTTAAACTTATTTTGTTTAAAAGGAGAATTATTAAACTAAACTTAGTAAATCGTTCATTATGTAATAAATCTACATGGGTTTTGGTTGATGAGAATTACATAGCTCGGATAAGTTAGGCAGTGAACCAAATTGATACTGGATATAAGTATGAAATAAATACAATTAGAAAAATACTCGATTTGCAAGTAAAAAAACTTAATTATATAACAGGAATCAGCATTTATAAAATTGTATTGTATGATGAAAGGCACATTGTAATTAATTATTGAATGATTTGAGAATAACGTAAAGGAGTGAATTAATAATGTTATATTTTTATATAATATTTAATATTGATAAACAGCAACTTTACAATATACTTATATTTAATTAATTTTATTAATCTTTGATCATAGATAAAGAATATAAATAAAAAATTATCTCCTCCCTCGGTTTCATAATAAATAATTTTTTAGGTTTTTTTTAAAATTCATATTAAATGATACTTTAGATTTTCAATATAGTATTAATTTTTTTATCAATTTTAATTTTTAATAAAAATTTCTTCCATCAAGTATAATAATAAAAGCATCAAATTTAAAAGTCACACGGATAATTTAGTAAAAAAAATATATTAAAAATTAAGTTATTAAATAATTTTTTTAATTTACGTGTCTAAATTTAAAAAATCATTTATTATGAAAGGGAGAGAGTATTCGATATTAATGCCACATAAATTTGAATATAAATAAATCTAAGAAATAGAAAGGAAGTATTAGTGACTGCATCCCTTTCTTTAAAGCTCAACTTTAGCTGAAGCAGATGCAGTTCCAGCAAGTCCACTTCCACAGGAAGCCGAAGCACTCAAGCTCTGCAGCCACACCTCGTCGCGGACCTTCGAGTCGGCGTCATCATTGCGGTGCCACAGCCAGCGAGCATGCGTGCCGTTCACCACGCTAAGCCGCCCATGGCCGAAGCTCGCCTCCCGGAACAGCGAAAGAGACGCAGCCTTGTGCAGCTTGTCAAACCTTCAAACACATGGTATGCACATATCAGAACGCTTCAAAACGAGATGTTAGTGCATTGCGATCATTCTGACATTTAATCGATTTATGCTTACCCTAATGCAAGCCCTTCCCTGTTTCCTCCGTCGCCAATGGTTATATGCGCAGGTCCACAAGAATCCGCCTTGTTATCATATATCCTCGTCTGCAGTCAAATGATGAGTTAGGCGCCTACCAATTGTTTGATGAAATGACGCTCAGAGAACTCACGAAACGCTCATAGGCATGGACATGGCCGGCGAAGACGACATCAACCCGAGCCTCATACAGCAGTGACTCCATGGCCTTCCTCATGCTCTCGCCTTCCCCTTGATGCGCCAAGTTGGTGTTGTACCACGGCGCGTGGATGATCAAGATGACCCACGGCGTGATCCGCCGGTCGACCTTCGCCAGATCCGCCATCAGCCACTTGTACTGTGCTGACTCGGCATGGAAGTCGGTGTAGGACCCCAGCATGACAACGTGAACGGCGCCGCCGGCGGCATCGAAGGAGTAGTACAAATTGGAGGTGGAGCCGCTCTCCTCGTAGGGCATGCGCCACCGACTGTTGTAGGCGACGAAGGGGTGGAGGTGGACGATGGGGAAGGCTTCGGTCTCGTGGTTGCCCTCAGTGACCATCCATGGGCGCGCACTGGCGTACGGTTGGACGAAGCGACCGAAGGTGTCCCAAAGAGGCTGCTGGGCGTCGGCGTAGGAGAGATCGCCGGGGAGGAGGAGCATGTCGTAGCCCGACTTCCCGACATGGGCCAGCGTCGACGCCGTCCATTCCGTTTGCCCAAGATCCCCTGCAGCATCGACCATCAAATTAGAATACAGAACACACAATTAAGAAGCTCGATGGCCAACAATTGAACAAACACTTGTCAGCTGTCACCTATGACGGCGAACTCGATAGGGAGAGCGGCGGGCGGTGTTTTGAAGCTGAACTCGTCGCCGATTCCGCCGCAGCGATAGTAGTAGACCGTGTCGGGTTCCAAAGGGCCGATCTTGACGTGGTGGATCTTGCCGGAAGTGTAGAGAAAGTATATGTACGAAGTGTGCTCCCCGATCGCCGACCGTTCATACCTCCCGGATACTTGGCCGTATTCCACCATCGAAGCAACATGCTTGTCGTCGGTAATCCACGACACTCTCATGCGATCTCGGCCTACTGCAGAGATGTGAACCTGGTCGAATGAAGCAAATTAACTAAGATGAAATGCAGGGCGATGGCAGAAACCATTTCATTTCCAATCAATTAATGTGTACCTGTTGTGGGTGCGAGGAAGACTTGGTGTGGGCTGTTACGATGATCTTTCCCGGAGGCGGCCGGGTGAAGCCGGCGGCCTGGAGAGAGACGAGGAGGAGGAGGAAGAGGAGGCTGCAGAAGGATGACGAGCTTGGTGTCTGATCCATTTCTTATCTGTTGGAGATTAAACGGTGAGATTTGACGAATTAGAGAGACGACATGCATGATCAGTTTTATGTAGAAGCAAACGTGGTTGAGAAGAAAAATGAAGGTGGCGTTAAAGAATGCAAGTAGGATTTTTTGGCATTAACTTGGATATGCTTTCAGCATCGGCAAACAAGTTATACCTCCATCAAGATGTTTTCTTGGCTTGTTTGTTTGAGCAAGTCATTCATGCTTCTAAAATAAACAAAGCTATTTTATTTATAGATGAGAAATTAATATATCTGCATTAATAATCTTGACAAGTTTTGATTAGTTAACTCAATTGGGCTTCAATTCAAATTCTAACCGGACTCAAATTTGTATGAACAGAAGAAGCTGATCGAAGTGAACCAGAGGTAGTGTATTATGACGTATTTGAATTGAACGGACGAGTTCAGCATGTGGCATTTACTTGTTAAATAGCAATGAATCTATATATGCACCTTGAAGTGGTAATGGACCAGTCCAAGTAGATTCTAGAAATAGGAGTCACAGTTTCAAGATGGCTGATGCAAGGGTGTGAACGAGCAAGCTAAGCCCCATATACAGTTGTTTGAGGTTGGCTCAGTCATTTATGAGTTCGAGCTCGACTAGAACTCAATCTGAGCTTTTAGTTTTGTGTTTGAGCTTAGCTCATTTAAGTTTTAGGTTGTTCGAGCTTGATTCAAGTTTGGCTTGATAAGCTCAATCAAGCTCTTAAACAAGTGTTAAATGAGTTTCCGGTCATTTAAGCATTCTCTACGCTCATAAAAGAAGGTTTCTAAGTTAGTTAACTATGAATTATGTATATCTAAGAACGAGCATATGAATGAGTACTTAAACAATATATTTGTATATATTAAAGTAAACAAGCATATTCGTGAACATAAATGAGTTGAGCTCGCTTATGTTGGAGCTCAGTTTGTTTAATAAACAAGGTTAAATTTTTTGTTCATACACATTTATTTAATAAAAAATGAACATAAACAAGGTGAAATTAATTTAAGGTGTTTTATCAAGTGTATATTGTGTATTTGTTGGTTTTTATCCCTAACCAATGCATAGTTAGCATTCTAGGTCGAAATTGATGTCCATTAATTTATAAAAAAAATTTCTTTAGATTATATTTTAGAAGTAGTCACACGAAGAATTTAACTCTTGGCGATCCATACTAGCCCATAGTGCTTGGCATCAACTTCATTTAAGTCACCCGAAGTTGACAATCTAGCGTATTAAAATAGAATAAAAGAATAAGTTGATTATATTGGTTCATCACTTTTTTTTTATCCAATGCTTTAATAAGTAACACTAATCATTTTAGGAGAGTTTATACCTCTTTGCACTAGTATATACTAGATTGGGAAAGATCTTAGATTGAGCTCTTGCCCCATATATTGTATTAGTATATCATAAACTTTGCCCCCCTCTTATTATTTATATATATATATCCAATTTTTTATTTTTCACAATTTTATACACAAAAATTTGAATTTACATCAATTGAATTATGTTATTGGCCCGCCTTCTAATTACCCATTAGTTGATGATATATTTGGCTATGTTGAGTTGATATTTTTGAATAAAAAATTATTTTAAACATATTTTTTGACTTGAATTTTATTTGTCCCATGAGCACTATGGTTGTTCAATTAATATTCTTCAATCCTTAATCAAAAATCGATTAAGTAGACCCCAATGTTGTTGGTCGCCCCCACAAAACCAACCTCTGCTAGTTGCCTCATTTCTTTGATCTACCCTCGACAACAATCGATCTCCACTAACTAGTGACTTATAGCTCAACCTCTAGTTCTTTGTTGTCAATTTTATTATTATAAGATATGCTTTGAATTCATGAATAATTTTGTTATGTGATAATTTTACAATAGTGATGAAGTCTAATATCTAGAGGTCCATGGAGCACTCGATTTGATTGAACTAGTCGGTCTAGATTAAGTTGATGTTGATCCTAATTGGCACTTGAAAAAGTGTTTCCTCGGGATTGGGCCATGGGGTTGGCACTTTCCGTGGAGAAGAAGGAGAATAAGGATAATACAAATTTGTATGTAGAGGAGGAGAAGAAGAGGAAGAGGAGGAAGAGGAAGAAGGAGAAGAAGGATGACAAGAGATGTTTGTTCGCAAAGGAGAAGAAGCAGAACAAAAGAAGATATTTTTCCTCATAGGAGAAGAAGAATAACAAAAGGAGGAGAAGGAGGAGAAAAGAGACTCACCAAATGCGAAGAAGATGCCATGGGTATCGTCGGGAGAGAACATAAGAGATGTTTGTTCGCAAAGGAGAAAAAGCGGAACAAAAGAAGATATTTTTCCGCATAGGAGAAGAAGAATAACAAGAGGAGAAGGAGGAAAGAGACTCACTAAATGCGAAGAAGAAGACGCCATGGGTATCATCAGGAGAGAACATAGAAAATACAAATAAGAAATATTGGAGGAGAATAGTTGTTGGATTTCAATTTTAAACTAATTTAATTCATAACAATTCTTTGGATTTGAATTTTCACCCCTCTTTGAATATTTATATCTCACTCTATCGGAAATTAAATCCAATAATGTTCATCCTTTTGAAATTTGACGCTTAACACTAAGTTAGTTACCAATGATTTAACATAATTGATTAATATATGCAATTATTTTTTCCATCACTGTATCATAAAAATATATGACTACCGAAAAAAGGCAACAAGTCAAGCAATCGACTTCAAGTAATTGAAAGATACTAGTATAATCATGTGATATATAATGGATCGAATTACAAAATATGATATACTTCAGTGTAGAGTTAAACATTTCTACTAAAAGGAACAGTAAATTCGAAATTGATATTAAACATAAATTCTGTGAAAATAAAATTTACCGGACAATGTCTGGAAATTAAAAGATGAAAATAATTTAAAAATCAACTTTAGCTCAGTTGATAGAGCAGAGGACTGTAGGTTGGCAGAGTAATCCTTATGTTGCTAGTTCGAATCCATCAAGTCGGAGTACTATTTTTGTTTTAATTTTATCTTCTTAAGATAAAAATCACAAAGAATGATTTTATTTTTGTTGAAGCAAACTGTGATAGAAATGATAACAATAACACTACCCAAAAAGTCACAGACTGTAGCACAGAGGTAATGCAAACGAGCCTTGAGTTCATCCTGATGGTGGAACGAAAAAGGAATAAGCTCGAAAGCTGTGGGAGTCGAGTGAAGTAGCTCAGTTAGCAAGGGAGGTAAGACCACATCACAAATAGCATCGCCCTATTTATTATTGCTCAATTTAGATTTTGATTGTTGGTGTTCATGAAAATGCTTAGGATTCACGAAGAGGTTATCATCGTTAGTTTGTTCATAAGTATGAATAGTTTTGTTGTCTTCAGAAAGAAAAAGTATAAATAGTTCTGTTCCACTAACAAAATTTGGTTGTTGGTGTTCATGAAAATGCTTAGGATTCGCAAAGAGGTTATCATCGTTAGTTTGTTCATAAGTATGAATAGTTTTGTTGTCTTCAGAAAGAAAAAGTATGAATAATTTTGTTCCACTACAAAATTTGATTCTCTAGTAATAATCTCTATTATCCTATATTGCTGCTTGCTTTCATTATAATATCACTTGTGCGAGTAATTTAATTATAATGAGGAGGTATATTACCTTACATTTTTTTAATTGATGTCCTAATTTGACAAGTTCTTCTCATTTTCTCCGTTACTCTATGGAAGTTTCTTTAAATGTTGGTATATCTCTCCAACTATATCTCATCTTTTAAAGGTTTTGGTGTTTGCTATATATTTATTGTTTCAATTTGTAATTATTTATAATGTTAAAAATTTAAATTCTTTTCAAATACTAAGTTTATTATTATTATTATTATTATTATTATTGATGAACCATAGTAATTGCACCTATTAATGAAACTAAGAGAACTATAGAAATTTGTGAGAAATTTTTTGCAGGATCAACAAAATTCGAATCCGACAAGAGAAATAAAAAATCAAATCCGAAATTAAAATTGTGAAAAATAAGAGAATAGGGGATTAACGTGGTTTAGACTTGACGGGGTGCAAGTCCTAAATACACGGGGAGAAGAAGAAACTTTTTTCTTAATTTCAGAAAAGAACTATAATAAGAGTGAGAACAAAACTAAATTTTCTGGATTAACTCTTCAATCTTGACCGGTCACATTTGAAATCATCAAATTTGAGGCCTCGAAATTGCGTACGACACATTTAAAGCAGCGCTGGGATTTGGAACGTCGCCTCTCTAGCACGTGCGCTGGAGGTTGGAACATCACCTATCAATTTTGACCACAAGTCAAAATTGAACAGGTTGTGATTGAATGATATATACATGGGCGGGCTGGCATGCCAGCCCATAAAGCTTCAATCATAATTATTTGGGCTAAATAATTGGAAAAGCCCATTGCTCAATTGAAAGTGGTTCAACATAGTCCCATTATATTGAAAAATTGGTTCAACTAAATCTTGATCAAATCAACTCTAATTTGAGTCTAATTGAACTCATTGGATTCAGCTCGAACACAATTTAAGTTAACATCTAACAGTTTCTCCTTTAATGAAAATTGGATCTGATGCGGTCCTCAAAAGTCATCCTTCTCTCCCACAAGACTCGTTAAGGACCTACATCGAATAAGTGCTCAAGTGGATCAAATCAGCTTCCTGTTTGAACTTAGGAACCCACATAATCCTCTAAGTCTCCTTCTTCATTGTGTATCTCTGAGAATATATCTCCTATAAAGGGAGTTGTGAGATTTCAGGAAAAGGGAAAGTTGAGCCGCCAATTTATAGGGCCGTTCCCCATCCTTCGACGAAGAGGAGCTATGGCGTATGAGTTGGCATTGCTGCCCAGTTTGGACAGAGAGTACCTGTATTTCATGTGTCCATGCTAAAGCGGTACGTCAGAGATGAGTCTCATGTCCTCGAGCCTACTGCAGTAGAGGTCGACACGATAGTCTCATATGAGGAGAAGCCTGTAGAAATTTTAACCAATAGGTCAAGAACTTGAGGTCCAAGGAGGTTCATTTGGTAAAGATTCGGTAGGAACACCACTCAGAAGAGGAGGCTACTTGGGAGGTGGAACAAGAGATGAAAGAAAAACATCCTTACCTATTTGATGAATTGGTAATTTTTTTCTCACTCCAAAATTCGAGAACTAATTTTCTTTGAGGGGGGGGGGGGAGATTGTAATACCCGCAAAAAATCTAATTAATTTTATTTTATTTTGGTTTCAGCACAGAAGCTAGGATGCACGTTGGAGCGGGCCTGATGAATCACCGGAAGGTGCAAATTAAGGTATGACCCTTATGCATGAGGAAAATTATTTTATTTTAGTTGCATTGGAATGTTGGGTTCGAGTGGATTTCGAGTCGAGTTCGGAGGTTCGATTGGAACTTGATTTGGACTAGTATAGGCTGGTAAATGGGTTCACTTAAGTTAGGAGGATAAAATTGTAAATTAAAAAAATACTACACTAGGGACCGTACGGCTCCAAGAGGAGCCGCGCGCATCCCTAGGCGAGTGAGGGAAGGAGGCGGAGCTTGGTGGTGGCCGGAGTTGACACCGTCAGAGATCGTTGACACGAGGCTTCAGGAGATTGTCTTCCTCCTCATCTTCCCTTGCATGTGAGTGGTTTGAATCCTTGCCTATAGGTTTTTTTTTCCCAAGTCTCAGTCGTCCCTTCTTCTCGAAGAACTTTGCTGAAATTTTCTTTTCGATATGAATCGGTGGTTTAGTTCTTCTTTCTTGGTGTGGTTTGTGAGGAAAATAGGCACCTCTTGGTAGTGATTAAGGTGTGGAAGCTCTAGGTCATGCCCTTTTCCCTTAGGGCGGACCGAATAGGGGAATAAGAAGGAGGCTTTCTCAAAATTTCCAAGCTAGGATTGATGTCATCTTGATCTTGAATTCTTCTTGGTTTCTTGGGAATTTTTCTCCTCTAGGTTTTGGTGTATCAATGGGGGTGTAGGATAGGGGTTAGCGGCAGAACCCTAAACTTGGGGATTATCTTGCTTGTGGAATCCTAGATTGGAATATGTTCAACTCTAGACTTGCATATGCTAAATTTCAGATTTATATATAGATGTTAAATTTTAGATTTTTAGATGTTTAATTTCAAATTTGATTATGTAGAATTATTCTTGAGTAGATCAGATATGCAATTTATCGCTTGGTTATGATGGTTGCTTGGTTATGGTTGAAAAGCTTGATTTGTAGTTGCTACTTATATGCTGAAATTATGGTAACAAGAGCCGAATTAAACCATGTTGTTGATAAGAAATTCCCGCTGCAATATTCATGTATATATGCTGGATTTTGTTCAATTTTTGGAGATAGAATGCATGCTTGTTAAATGCTGAAAATTTATGTTTATATATCAGATTATGCATGTTGAAAAATGTTGAAATGTTATATGTAAAGGTTAGAATGATGGGTATGTTGGCATGCTAAATTTTCTTGAAGTAATAGTCGAATTAAGCTACAGTAGTGATTGAAATGGTGGGCTGAATTAGTGGTGTTTGCAAGCTGAAATTTCTATTTTTGGGTGTATAGCACATGCTGAAATTTATGTCTTGAAGCGTTCATATGTTGCTGATTTTTTTTGAAATTATGTGGATATTCAGGATGTTGAACAGTAGGCGTGAATAACATGATTGGTTCTGAAATGTAGCCTATTAGAGTTATTCTAAAATTTTCATACACTATATGGTTGGCTATTGATTGTTAGAATAACACACCTAGGAAAGATTTTACTTGTGTTAGGGTGGTAAGGTTCGTGGCCGGGAGTTTGGGCTCGAGAGAGGGCCGAGAATGGGGGCGCCCTTGTGCATACCCGAGGTTGTAGGCAAGACACCCGAACCGTCCTAGAAATTTCATTGGTGTATATATTTATGTCTATTTACATTTATTATGAACATGATTGTGCTTGTACTTGGTGTATAGCTAGGCCGAGAAGCGCCTAGCGAGTAGAGCTAATGTCTGATTCGGCAAGTGGTTATGTGCCGGAGAGCCACGTTGACGATCAACCCGGGGTGGCATTGGTTGGATGCACATTACCAACCAAAGGGGGGTTACTAGGGTTAGTAGGCCATCCTAACTCGAAAGACCCTAGGCATGAAACTCGCTAGGCAATGTCTTAGTAACCGACTCGTGTGATTGCTTATTGCATTTTGTTTTATTATATTTGAGCCGATATGGGCCAGCGTGGGTATGTGCGTGAGTGCGCACGAGTTGGATGGTTGATTTCTTTTTCATATGGAGTATCATGATAATTTATTATCTAGTTAGGTTATATTAATGTCGTATATATTGTGATTATATAAACATTCTTAGCATATATAATGTTATGAGTTGGTTGTAGTAGTTGTTTATGTAAACATTCTTAGCATCTTGACATTATATTTGGATTATGTATGGTTGTTCATTTTATTTCCGCATTGGTATGCATTTGTTGGTACGTTTTAGAGTACTAACGTGTACTCTAGCCAGTCACGTGATCTTAAGATTTGAAGCGTGACAAGTTTTTAAATTTTAATCAACTTCTAATAATTCTACTTAGATTAAAGCAATTGCATGATATAAGGGCTTGTTTGGTACCCTGTATAAACCTCCTATATAGTATTAGGATAATACTATACAATGTTTGAGAAGGGTATTAATTAATACCTGCACTAAAAATAGTACCCCATAAGCTATCATAAGGTGTATTAGTAATACACTCTCAAAACTCTTCATTAGCATGCACTAGAACTTTCAATATTTTGGATACTCATTTTATCTCCGGCTAAAAATTAAAAAATATATAAAAATATATATATAAAATAATTTTAATTTATGAAATATTTTTAATGATAAAATATATTATATAATTTTTTATATTATATTATAATATATTATATTATATTATTATAATATATTACATATAATATAATATTATAGTGTATATTATATTATATTATATTATATTATATTATATTATATTATATTATATTATATTATATTTTTTATATATTATATATTATATATATTACATTATATTATATTATATTATACTATATTATATTATATTATATTATATTATACATGTTAGTCAATACATACTAGTACTATACAGGCTAGTAAATGTATGCATCAAGCACTGTATAATAATAGTACAATACAGGCTAGTGCTATACAGGTTAGTCAATACATACTAGTAGTATACATGCTAGTACTATACGGTGCAACAAATGAGCCCTAACTGTTCTAATTAAATAATAACAAATCATATATAATAAATGCAAAATTAACATGATTATTATCAAAAACATAATTAACATTATATAAACTTATTAACATACATACTCTTATACATAACTTATATATCATATATTTGACTTATATCTCTTAAAATATATAATTAATTATATATAATAGTATATTTAAAAATTTATATGAATTATATAAATATATAACTATATATTATGTAATTATATAGGTATCACTACTAGAATATTGACTATTAGCCACGGAGCTCACCGACAGCCGCCTGGGCCGTCAAAACTATTCACGACTTTTCGACGGCCGCAGCGGCCATGGCTGATGTGACCAAAATAGTCGTGGCTCGCATACGGCCGCCTAAAGCCGTCACTCATAGTTGATGGCGCACACGGGGCTCGAAATAAAATAACTTAGTAGCGATGGCTTAGCGGGAGCAGCAAAGCCGTCGGTGATATAAATATGTCATTAGCCACGGCTAGCAACGATTGTCGCTTATTAATTGATGGCGCAAACGCGGTGCGAAAATAAAAAACTCTTCACCGACAGATTAGTGTAGGCTACGTCGACCATCGGTGATAATATTAGTAGGACTCTACGGTTTACCGACGGTTATTGGGCTATCGGTGATAAACCTTTTATTTGCATTCATGCTAGACCTTTCCTACTCTGCTTCTCTTTTTCTCTCCCGCTGGTGTCGCCGCTGCCGTCACCACCAATGTTGTGGTCGCGCCTGTTGGCTTAAGGGTCTCTCTTAAGCCTCGATCTTTATTTTGATGATAACAAACATGTATTTAATCCAAGTGTGTAGTTTTGAGTTCAGGTTGAGGTTGCGACACGCATGCCTAATCCATTCAAACGGGACGACGAAAAAGATCGTCAAACGAACGAAAGAAGAAATCATTGAAGAAAGGTTCCGGATTAAGTCAAGAAGATTTAATGTAATATGTCCCTAGAATAGTTTATCCCAAGCCTAAAATGTAAGATTATCCAAGTTGAAACTTGGTAACCAAACCCTTAGAATTGGCATGTAAAAATACAAGGAATTAATCATTCTCAGCCTAGGATCGGTCGATCGGTCGATCGACCGATCAAGGCAATAAAATGGCGATGCAGCCCATTCAGTCGACCGATTGGTCGACTGGAGATCGCAAGAAATTGGCAGAAGCCATTCAGTTGACCAGTCGGACGACCGAATGTGGCGAAGGGCAAATAGCTGGGCTGCGTCGGTCGACCGACAGAGGCGAAAATTTGGCAGAAAAGTAGCGGTCGACCAATTGGTCGATCGACCTAAAGATGCCTCTATCGCGTGATTCACTGCAGCAATTCGGTCGATCGACGAGTCGACCGAATGTTGAAAAAAATATTGGCGGTCGACCCGTCGGTCGACCAACCTCTCTCAGCTGCAAGTGGTCGGACCTAGGGGTCGATCCGTCGGTCGACCGACTGATCGATCGGCCTTGCTACCGAACGGCTTCAACGGTCGATTTTTTATCCGTTGAACGGCCATTCGGCTGAGGGGTTATAAATACCGCTCACCAAACTTTATTAAACACTTTTGCAAAACTTATTTGAGCATTAAAAGTGAGTCTTAAAGCCTTCATATGAGCTACACCTGCGTGCGCCTCTCTGCTCCCAGTTTTGACTTCATCAGGCGCTGATTTCTTCTCTTCAACCTTGTTGCATTCATTGAAGTCTTCTTCCAGGTGCAAGTTGAAGACGAGAAGGCGGTGGAAAGAAGCTTGGGTCAAATTTCTTCTTCATCAGCTCTTTCCCAAAGTTTGTAATATATTGAATCTTGTTTTCTTGTTAAGATAGCTTGCTAGGTGTGCTAGGAAATACTTAGGGTAAACTTTGTAGAAGTGTGTTTTGCCTAGGTGAATAGGATTGGGGTGTTCTCCAAGTGAGGGAGAAGGGTGTCCTTAAGTGTATTCAAAGGGAAACATACATTCTATAAAGTAGTGTTTAGAAATCCTTGATAATGAGCCAAGGTAGTGGAGTAGGCGGTTGGTCGAACCACTATAAAATGATTTGTTTGCATTGCTCTTTACTTGCATTCATTATTGTGACTGAATTGTGATCATATCATTCATTAAAGAATAATTCCATTAAGCTAAGACAAAATTAAGTTAAAAAAAGTTGAAAAAGTGGATTGATACTATTCAACCCCCCCTTCTAGTGTCAAGGTCCATCCAACATTTGGTATCAGAGCTAGGTAGTAGGCTAATATTTAACCATCTTCCCTACAAGTCATCATGTCTAGTGACATTCAACTAGCTCAAGGGTCCTCTACCAACACTCCACCACTATTCGATGTGAACAACTTTGCCTATTGGAAGATTCGCATGAATGGCTTCCTTCAATCCTTAGGCATGGATGTATGGAGGATGATCCTAGTAGAGTACAAACAACCCGATAAAGATATGGATAAATGAGACGAAGAGGAAGTTAGGCTATTTAATGCAAAGGCCAAGGCCGTCAATGCTCTATATTACGGTCTATCAATTAATGATTTCAATAGGATCTCTACATGCAAGTCCGTATACCAAGTATGAAAGGTCTTAGAGACCACCCATGAAGGGACTTCGCAAGTAAAAGAATCCAAAATCAATTTACTCATGCATGACTATGAAATATTTAAAATGCTTTCACATGAGTCTATTGATGCCATGCATGCTAGGTTTCAAAATATTACGAATGGCTTAGCTAACCTTGACAAGGAGATAAGGGAAGAGGAGAATGTAAGGAAGCTCATTCGTTCCCTTCCAAAATCTTGGGAATCAAAGGTGATGGCCATCATGAAAGCCAAGGACTTGAGCATGCTAAAGATTACCGAGCTCATTGGGTCTCTCATGACACATAAGACACACATGAAGCAATATCAAGAAGAAGATGCTTCTAAAGGCAAGGCCATTGCCTTAAAAGTATCGCATAGAGCCGAAGAGACATCGTCATCAGAGGAAGAGACGGATGACATTGAAGAAATGGCGATGCTTGCAAGGAGGTTCATGAGCTTCATGAAGGGAGGCATGAGAAAAGGAAGATGTGACTACACATGTTACAATTGCAACAAGACGGGGCACCTAAGGAAAGATTGTCTGCTTCTAAAGATGGCCACTACCTCCAACCCTCAAAAGAAAGAAAAGTACAAAAAGAAGAAGAAGACAATGATGACTACATAGGATGAAAGTGAGGCCTCATAGCGAAGAAGAGACAAAGAGTGAGAAAGCAAACCTTTGCTTAATGGCAAAGGATGATGAGGTAAGATTTAATTTTGGTGAAACTTCATTTACTCAAGAGGAATTGCAAATTGAATTTGAGCAAATGCATGATAAGTTCATAGCAATTAGGAGAAAATTTAAAGATCTCAAAAAGGACAATAGATCCTTAGAAATTGAAAATGATAGATTATTACTCTCTTGCAAAGATCTTAGGAAAGAGATAGATAATCTTAAGGTAGAAAAGTGCACCCTAGAAAAGGCTAAGAATGACCTAGAAATAGAAAATGAAAAATTAGAAAAAAAAGAAGTATTTATGTGATACAGTAAAGCATTTAAATGATAGCATGCTAACATTAAAGAAAGAACTTTGCATGCTCAATGAAAAAATGACAACTATTCAAAATGCTATGCCAAAAGTTATCAATGAAAAGAAATCATCACACTCCCATGCTCTCACACACACACAAAGAAAATTTTATGGTAATTGTTTTTCTTGTGATATTTTTGGCCATATGACCAAAGATTGTGCATTAAGGAGGAACCCACATGCAAGATTCACATGGGTTCCAAAAGTGACTAACACTCAAGGACCCAAGGAAATTTGGGTACCTAAGAAAGTGTCTTCTCCTTTTGTAGGTGGAGAAACATCCTCAACCAAGTAGGAGTACTTGGATCTTGGATAGCGGTTGCTCGAAGCACATGACGGGAGATATCAACTTGTTCGCAACCCTATCAAGTAAAGATGGTGGAAATGTCACATTTGGAGACAATGCTAAAGGTAAGATTGTTAGCATTGGTGACATAGGTATTACTCCCTTACCCATGTATCAAAAATGTTTTATTAGTTGATGATTTAAAGCATAATTTGATTAGCATATCTCAACTATGTGATAATGGGTACATAATTATTTTTGAAGGATCTAAATGCATTATTAGAAGTACACCTTCAAACGATATCATGTTCATAGGAAATAAGCAAGAAAATGTATACACCCTAGAATTAAATGTCTTGCCCAATCCTCATGTTAGATGCTTAGTAGCCATGGAAAATGATTCTTGGTTGTGGCATAGAAGGCTAGGACATGCTAGCATGAGTTTTATCCAAGAGATATCTAGAAAAGACTTAGTAAAAGGCTTACCTAAGATAAAGTTTGAAAAAGATAAACTTTGTGATGCATGTCAACTAGGTAAGCAAGTAAAATCTTCATTCCATAGTATTAATCAAGTTAGTACATCTAGAATTCTAGAGCTTGTACACATGGATCTCTTTGGTCCATGTGATGTAGCTAGTCTAGGTGGAAAGTTTTATTGCTATGTTTTGATTGATAATTTTTCGAGATTTACATGGATTTTCTTTTTGGCAAAGAAAAATGAAATATTTGAGTTTTTTTAAAAATTTGCAAAAAAGGTTTCAAATGAAAAAAGAGTTTCTATTTTGAAAATTAGGAGTGATAATGGAGGGGAGTTTAAAAATGAATTTTTTTTCGAGTTTTGTGATGATTTAGGTATTCAACATACCTTTTCTTCCCCTAAGACCCCTCAACAAAATGAGGTGGTTGAGAGGAAGAATAGAATCCCACAAGAAATGGCTAGGACCATGTTGTGCGAAAATAATTTGTCTAAATATTTTTGGACCGAAGTCATAAATACTTCTTGTTATGTTCTTAATCGTGTTTTATTAAGACCAAAAATCAAGAAAATACCTTTTGAGCTTTGGAATGGTAAAATCCCAAATGTGGGATATTTTCATGTTTTTGGATGTAAATGCTTTATTTTAAATACTAAGAAAAATTTAGGAAAATTTGATTCTAAATCCGATGAAGGAATTTTCCTAGGTTACTCCACTAGTTCTAAGGCTTATAGAGTTTATAACTGTAGAACTATGATAGTTGAAGAATCTATGCATTTGACTTTTAATGAAGCTAATGATTCTTCAAGAAATATCAAGATTGTGAATGTAGGTGAGGAGGTTGAGGATCTCACACTTCATGATAAGGAAGTGGAGGATGAAGATAATGAGGAGACCCAACATGAAGAATCTCCATCCTCAAGTCAACCTCAAGTTGAAGATGATGAAGAAGAAGCTCTACCACCTCTCCCCAAGGGATACCGATTGGTAAGAGATCATCCAATGGACCAAGTCATTGGAGAGCCTTCAACGGGAGTGGTAACACGCTCTAAACTTAAAAATTCATGCCAATATGTAGCTTTTGTTTCTCAAGTAGAGCCTAAAAATATTAAGGAAGCTATAGAAGATGAGTTTAGGGTATTAGCCATGCAAAAAGAACTCAACCAATTTAATAGGAATAATGTATGTGACTTAGTACCTAGACCTAGTGATCAAACCATAATTGGAACCAAATGGGTGTTTAGGAATAAGCTAGATGAAGAAGGACTAGTTATTAGAAACAAAGCTAGGCTGGTGGCACAAGGGTGCAACCAACAAGAAGGAATAGACTATAATGAAATATATGCTCCCGTAGCTAGATTAGAAGCAATTAGGATGCTTTTAGCATTTGCTAGTTTTAAAGGCTTTTAACTTTTTCAAATGGATGTGAAAAGTGCATTTTTAAATGGTTTTATAAATGAAGAAGTTTATGTTGAACAACCCCCGATTTTGAAAGTTTTGAGTTTTCAAATTATGTTTTCAAACTTAAAAAGGCTTTATATGGTTTAAAATAAGCCCCTAGGGCTTGGTATGAAAGACTTTCTATTTTCTTAATTGAACAAGGTTTTGATATAGGAAAAACAGATGTTTCACTTTTCATTAAGCACCATAAAAATGACATATTATTAGTCCAAATATATGTTGATGATATAATTTTTAGTGTCAATAATGAAATGCTTTGTGAGTGGTTTGCTAAGTGCATGCAGGATGAATTTGAGATGAGTATGATGGGAGAACTCTCCTTCATGCTTGGTCTCCAAATCAAGCAAACCACCAAAGGGATCTTCATCAATCAAGCTAAGTACACAAAGGAGCTCATCAAAAGATTTGGAATGAATGAAGCCAAGATAGCTTCTACACCTATGAGCTCATCCATCAAGCATGACAAAGATGAGAAAGGGATTAAAGTGGACAAAAAATGATATCGAGGTAAGATCGATAGTCTCCTTTATTTAACCGCAAGTAGACCCGATATCATGTTTAGCGTATGTTTATGTGCTAGGTTTCAATCGTGTCCTAAGATGTCACATTTAAGCGCGGTGAAACGTATATTAGATATCTAAAGGGTACAGTTGACTTAGGATTATGGTATCCATGTCATGCATCATTTGATTTAATCGATTTTTCAGACACTGATTTTGCCGGATGTAAGGTAGATAGGAAAAGCACTAGTGGGTGTTGTCAATTCTTAGGAGCGAGTCTTGTTTCTTGGTTCTCAAAGAAATAAAATTCGGTTGCGCTTTCAACTACTGAAGCGGAATACATCGCCGCGGCTAGTTGTTGTGCGCAAGTCCTTTGGATGAAACAAACCCTTTTAGACTATGGACTTAGGTATTCTTGCATGTCTATACATTGTAATAATACTAGTGTAATCCTATCTTACATTCTAGAACTAAGCATATTGATTTGAGACATCATTTTCTTAGAGATAATGTAGCTAAGGGAAATATATAGGTAGAATTTGTATCCACCGAAAAACAACTTGGCGATATATTTACAAAACCCTTAGTTGAAGAAAGTTTCACAACCTTAAGGATGCAACTAGGAATTTGTGCTTTACCTTGTGTTTAAATAGAATTTTCTTCAAAATTTACATGATTTCAAAACTTGCATTCTATAAAAGTGTCATCACACTTATGTATTGCTCTGTAGTGGGGCTTTGCGACCTATTGATGTTTGTCTTCTATAGGCTTACATTGATGGGAAGGACTATAGTGGTAGATGATACTTGGTTTTTGTGGCTTTCTCGGTTTTTTGGCTTTATGCTAAAATCTCATTAATTGTACCTTGATTCTTACCCTTTTTGATTGATGTCAAATGGGGGAGAAAAAGAAAGACCACACTTGGTTTTCACGATACATATAGGTAGTGTGAGTTTTATAGTTAAGGAGAAGAGATATAGTTAGAGGGAGTTAAGAATAACATGCACAATGGTAGGGGGAGCATAAGTTAAGTTATAGATAATTTAATATGCGCATTGATAGGGGGAGCATAGGTTGAGTTATAAGAAGTTGGATGTATAGACTAAGTTAGAAAGTTGAATGCATAGGCTAAAGTATTTATCTTGCATACCCTAACTCTTGAATTCCTTAACTCAAACTCACAAATGCTGTTAATTTTCTTAAAATTTAATGTTATGTTTGTCATCACCAAAAAGAGGGAGATTGTTGGCTTAAGGGTCACTCTTAAGCCTCGATCTTTATTTTGATGATAACAAACATGTATTTAATCCAAGTGTGTAGTTTTGGGTTCAGGTTGAGGTTGCGATACGCATGCCTAATCCGTTCAAACGAGACGACGGAAAATATCGTCAAAAGAACGGAAGAAGAAATCATTGAAGAAAGTCTCCGGATTAAGTCAAGAAGATTTAATGTAATATGTCCCTATAATAGTTTATCTCAAGCCTAAAATATAAGGTTATCCAAGTTGAAACTTGGTAACCAAACCCTTAGAATTGGCATGTAAAAATACAAGGAATTAATCATCCTCACCCTGGGATCGGTTGATCGGTCGGTCGACTGATCAAGGCAATAAAATGGCGATGCAGCCCATTCGGTCGACCGACTGGTCAATCGAAGATCGCAAGAAATTGGCAGAAGCCATTCGATCGACCAGTCGGTCGATCGAATGTGGCGAAGGGCAAATAGCTGGGCTACGTCGGTCGACCGACAGAGGCAAAAATTTGGCAGAAAGGTAGCGGTCGACCAATCGGTCGACCGATCTAAAGATGCCTCTATCGCATGATTCGCTGCAGCATTTCGGTCGATCGACGAATCGACCGAATGTCGGAAAAAATGTTGGCGGTCGACCCGTCGATCGACCGACCTCTCTCAGCTGCAAGCGGTCGGACCTAATGGTCGATCCGTCGATCGACCGACTGATCGATCGGCCTTGCGACCGAACGGCTTCAATGGTCGATTTTTTATCCGTTGAGCGGCCGTTCGGCTGAGGGGTTATAAATACCCCTCAACAAACTTCATTAAACACTTTTGCAAAACTTACTTGAGCATTAAAATTGAGTCTTAAAGCCTTCATATGAGCTACACCTGCGCACGCCTCTCTGCTCCCAGTTTCGACTTCAGGAGGTGCTGATTTCTTCTCTTCAACATTGCTGCGTTCATTGAAGTCTTCTTCCAGTTGCAAGTTGAAGACGAGAAGATGGTGGAAAGAAGCTTGGGTCAAATTTCTTCTTCATCAGCTCTTTCCCAAAGTTTATAATTTATTGAATCTTGTTTTTTTATTAAGATAGCTTGCTAGGTGTGCTAGGAAACACTTAGGGTAAACTTTGTAGAAGTGTGTTTTGCCTAGTTGAAGAGGATTGAGGTGTTCTCCAAGTGAGGGAAAAGGGTGTCCTGAAGTGTATTCAAAGGAAAACATACATTCTATAAAGTAGTGTATAGAAATCCTTGGTAAGGGCCAAGGTACTGGAGTAGGTGGTTGGCCGAACAACTATAAATTGATTTATTTGCATTGCTCTTTACTTGCTTTCATTATTGTGATTGAATTGTGATCATATCATTCATTAAATAATAATTTCATTAAGCTAAGACAAAATTAAGTTAAAAGAAGTTGAAAAAGGAAATTGACACTATTCAACCCCTTTTCTAGTGTCAAGGTCCATCCAACAACGCCTTGTCGCTGCCCTCGCCGCCCGTCGCCGTCCGCTGTCGGTTCTGACCCTTCGCCGCTGGCCCGTCGCGCCTTTTTCTTAGTGAGGTATTCTCTGACTCCCTCCACCACACGCCCCCCTTTTTTCGTCGCCACCGCTGTTGGCGTCTACACGCCGGACGTCGACACTGGCGAACGACGCCAGCGTGTAGATCCCAGCGCCGCGTTTGGGGTCGAATCCTTCGGCCCCAACCAGATGAACAGTAGCCGATAGTAGCTGTCGGCTACTGTTTGATTAGGGGTTTAACCCCTAATCTTAGGTTTAATTTTTTTTAAAGATTAATTTATTATCTATTATTTGTAGAATTTAGATGTTGAATGTAGATTAATTTTAGATAAATTATCTGTTAATTGTAGATTTATTATGTGTTAATTGTAGATTAATTAATTTTTTTTACCGTTAGATTAAATTTAGGTTAGTTAATCAAGGATAGAATAAATAATAGGGTTAATTTTAGTTAGGTGTAATTATAATTTTAAAATCATCCACTTCGGACTCGCGCGCGCTGGAATCGTCCACTTTGGACTCGCACCGGAATCATCCACCATAGACTCGCGCCGAAATCGTCCACTCTGGACTCGCACCGGCATCCACAAATTTAGAAAATAATAATGACGAGTTGATACATTTCACGTACGCATCGACGAGTCATGTTTTAATTTTGGAAAACATTACATTTGTTCGGGGGTTGTATGTTCGTGTAAACGAAGTAAATGATCTTTTATATGACGTACAACCATTGAATTGTCCCTAATTGAACAATTTGGGAACATAGTTATTTATATTGTACATAGTTTATTTATTTTAGTCATTATTCATTATTAAATTTTGGATTGTATCTCCCTTATTCTCCGATACGCGCCCAGATGATATGCATATTCGGAGAACTGTAGGGAGATGATGCTGAAATTTAGAATGAAGTTAATGACTAAAAAAAATATTAAGTGCAATATAAATAACATTAATTCCGAATGGAATAAGACCATCCCACCTAAAAACATTAACCTAAAGATATTGCCAACTTTTTGACAAAACATGTTGGGCGATCAAAGTTGGATGTATCGATGAATTCATCATGGAGCTATAATAGACAAATTTCGAGTAGGCATAACTTACTTATTAAATTTTGCCTACTCGAATAAAAAATTCCTTAGTGGTGATAAAATCTGATGTCCATGCCGGAAGTGTTCAAACATAAGATATTTGGATCGAAAAACTGTCACAATGCATTTGTATACAACAGGATTCACACCAAGATATTTTGTATGAAATTGTCACGAGGAGTCACGTCAAGTCAGAACGTCGAGCAATCTTGTTGTCCATACTCATGGTGAATCTTCTACTGTGGTTGTTTCTTCTTCCAATCCACCTAATCCTTATAGAACAAAGATTCTGGATAGTCTTGGTGGATAATTCCATTTAAATGACAATGTTGAGTTAGTGATTGAGATGGTACAACTGCAAGATACTACAACAGTTGAAGTCATTGAAGAATAACCCGCGATACAGATTGAATTGCCAAATAAGGAGGCTGCAAAATTTTACGAGATGTTGAAAGCTACTGATGAACCTTTGTATGAGAATTGTCCTAAATATACAGGATTTTCGGCAATGACGCAACTCCTGAACATCAAGTCTGATTGTAATATCAGTGGGGTCATTGCGTTTGATCGGATTACATGCTTTATCAATGGTTTGCTACCTCCAGATAACAAGTTTGAGCCAAGTTTTTATAAGACAAAAAAGTTGATGAGGAAATTGGGGCTTGGGTACGAAAAGATACACGCATGCCCAAATAACTACATTTTATACTATAAAAAAATGAACGGATTGTGGATTGTGCATTGATGGTTTTAATCCGTTTGGTAATTTGGCAACTCCGTATTCAGTATGGCCAGTGCTGCTAGCAATTTATAATTTGCCACCGTCAATGTGTATGAAAGATGAATTTAT
The DNA here is from genome assembly GCA_034359265.1 of Canna indica. Taxonomy (NCBI): domain Eukaryota; kingdom Viridiplantae; phylum Streptophyta; class Magnoliopsida; order Zingiberales; family Cannaceae; genus Canna; species Canna indica. The sequence continues at coordinate 25,235,642 of CP136892.1, forward strand.
CTATCTTTTGATGATTATTCTGGGTTCTAGGGGTCCTCAGAAAGAAATTGACGTGTTTCTCCGACCCCTAATTGATGAACTAAAAATATTATGGGCCGAGGGAGCTGTCACTTATGATTGTCATCGGAAGCAAAACTTCACTTTACGAGTTGCTATATTATGGACAATCAATGATTTTTCGGTCTACGACATATTGTCTGGTTGGAGCACGCATTGGTGACTCTCTTGTTCGTATTGCATGGAACACTCAAAAGCCTTCAGTCTTGAGAACGGTCGAAAAATTTCCTTCTTTGATTATCATCGCCGGTTCCTACCGTCTAACCATCAGTATCAAGGATTCATGACAAATTTACCAAGGGTAGAATCGAAAGAGATAAGCCACCACCGATGTTGTTTGGTGAATAGATCTTAGCACGTGTTGAATTGCTTTCAGAGATTACTTTTGGTCAGAATGTAAAAATTTCAGACTTTGGTCAAACACATAATTGGGTGAAAAAAAATATCTTCTGGGAATTGCCGTATTGGAGTTCATTACTGATTCAGCATAATTTGGACGTCATGTACATTGGAAAAAATATGTTTGATAATATTTTTAACATCGTGATAGATATTTTCGGCAAAACTAAAGATAATGTGAATGCCCGACATGATGTGAAAAGACTTTGTAAGAGGCCTGAGTTAGAGTTGCAAGAGGTCAACGGACGACTTCATAAGCCAAAGGCGTCGTTAATAAACAATAGATGAAAGATGTGTATCAATGGATTAAAGAACTCAGATTACCCAATGGATATGCCTCAAACTTATCTCGATGTGTGAACGTCGATGAATGCAAAATATCAGGGATGAAAGGCCATGATTGTCATGTATTCATGCAAAGATTGCTTTCGATCGTGTTTCGAGATCATCTACATAATAAGATATATTTGGGGTCCGTTGACAAAATTAAGTATATTTTTCAGAAATATTTGCGCAAATGTCCTTCGAGTCGAAGATATGTCCGCACTTGAAAATAATATTATTGAAATCATATGCAAGCTGGAGCAGTTTTTCCCTCCTGCATTTTTTGACTCGATAGAGCATCAACCGATACATTTGGCATACAAGCCACGAGTTAGTGGCCTCGTTCAATTCCGATGAATGTACTTATTTGAAAGATACATGAATCATTAGAAGAAAAAAGTAAAGAACACCGCGGCAGTTGAAGGTTCCATATCAGAAGCATATATAATTCAAGAAATTTCAATATTTTGCTCATTTTATTTTGAATCAACCATCAAGACAAGACTTAATCGTCTTCCATGGAACCACGACGGGGGAGCTCGACCATCAGACAAGGGATCTCGACCATCAGATGGTTGTTTAAATATCTTTTGTTACCCTGGTCGTGCTTTAGGTTTTGGTCCGTCTCGATTCTTAAACGACGAAGAGTACCATTTGGCCCACTTGTACGTTTTACTAAAATGTCCAGACATTGAAAAGTTCATTAAAATATTTGACGTCAAGATGATGACAAAATACTCAATTTACAACGATGAGGAATTAGAGAGACTACACAAGTTGTTGGCTTTAGGTTTTCAACCTTAGCCTTAATCTCGGTTTTGATGGTTTTGATGATAACAAACATGGAACTAATGATTTCATTGAGAATATCTTTTAGGTTCCATATCGACTAGCGTTCGATGTCCTCGATCGGATAAATTGGAGAAATCACAAAATCGGAGGGACATTGATCATCGCACTCGGGTTCGTCGCGGAAGTTTATCGAGGATCAACGAGTGCACCAAAGTCACATAGGAGGAGCTCAAAGATCACATGGAAAGCTCTCCGACATGATGCTCGTTGAAAGCCGGAATCCGAAAATGAAGCGCGGAAGAAAAATGCTGAAGAAAACAATCTCAGCCTAAATTTGGTCGACCGAGTGGTCGACCGAATAGGGTAAGAAATGGGCAGTAGCCCTAGCGGTCTACCGATCGGTCGACCGAAAGAGAAATCAGAAGCTTCTTGCGTCTGTCGATCGATCGGCCCGGTCGACTGATCGAAGCCCAAAAAGGGCAATAGGCTTGGCGGTCGACCAATCGATAGACCGACCTACGAATAGCTGAAGACGCAGATCGCGCCGGTCAACCGAAGATCGGGATCGGGATTTTTGCGTCAAGTGGTCGACCCGTCGGTCAACCGCCCATAGGGAGAATACAAGTGGTCGAAGGACCGGTCGACCAGTCGGTCGATCGACCATTCGACCAGCGGCCTGTAACGGATAGTTTTCTATCTGTTGAACAATCGTTTCTTCACGAGGGTATAAATATACCCTCGTATGATTCATTCAAGTCTTCTTCCTCATCTTCTACAGCCTTCATTGAGCATTCCAAGAGGAAGATTTGAAGCCTTCCAAAAGATCTAAAGCGCGCTCTGCTTCTTCCGCGAACATCTTCTTCAAGCACACAAGCTTGGCTCAACTCGGGTTTCGATCGAGTTCTACCTTCTGAAGAGTTGAAGGTGCCAAAGGCTTGCTAAGGAGCTTGTACTATTGGTTTTATTCTAAGTTCCTTGGATTGTAATTTTTACCTATTATTTAACGTTTTATTTGGATTTGTGTGTGAAGACCTTGTGTTTGGTCTTGTTGTGTAAGTGGTTACCTTGCAAGGTGTAAAGCCACTTGTGTGTGTAAACGTAGTTGTTACTAGGATTAGTTTAGTTGTCCCTTAGGGTTGAGGTGGAAGAGGACTCTCGATAAGAAGATGATGACTTCTGAGTTTGGAAGTGTCTTAGGTCGAGAGTGCGTCTCTTCGGGTGAAAAGTCCTCGTGTGTAAGGGAAACGAACACTAATTTAGTAAAACTAGTTTGGAAATCCTAAGCGGGGTGCTTAGGTAGTGGAGTAGGCATTGGGGCCGAACCACTATAAAATCTTTGTGTTTGCATTGATTGATTGTTTGTTTTTAATTGATTAATTATTTATCGCTTTCGCAATCAATCATCGAATTGCAAATTGCCTAACGATCAAAGAAAATGATTAAATTAGAAATTAAGCGATTAATATTGTAAACACACTATTCAACCCCCCTCTAGTGTTGCTATTTCGCCCACAATTGGTATCAGAGCGGGTCGTAGATTGTGATTTCACCATCCCTTCTACAATTCGTCTCGATCTAGAAATGGCTCTAGAGAGTGTAGTGTCTTCACCCCTAGGTTCGATGAATCAAACTTTGGTCTATGGAAATCTAGGAAGTACACATTTCTGAAGACTAAAGGTTTTGGTGTATTTAACATGTTACATTGGGAATTTATTGAACCTAAGGTTGATATGCATTCATGGAGTGAAATAGATAAGAAAATGTTTAAGTATAATGGAGATGCCACGCGGGTTACCGAGGATGGCACCGTCCAACGGCCCTCGTTGATGCAGGTGTTTGAGCGCACTCATCGGCGGCGACGAGGAGCGGGGGACTACGTCAATAGAAGGGCCTCGATCATCATGGTAAGTATTTATGTCTATTTGATTTATGCAATTTTTATTTATAGTTTACATATATGTATTATTTAGAATATAAACGCATGTAGGACACCTACAGAAGGACCGTGATCGAGCACAGAGGCACGCCGAAGGAGTTTGACGCGGGTGCATGGGTCGAGGCCATAGGTGGCTGGGAGCACGATCGTGTTTGTGGCTTTGCAGACAGTGGCTATGCACACGCGGTGTTAGGGCCACTTGGGGCACCGACCCCTCCTATTGCGGGTGAGCGGCCCTCGATATCGCGGATGAAGGACCAAAGTCGGATAGCGGCCTTGGAGTCCGAGCTAACAAAGGAGAGAGCGACGATAGAGGAGAAGAGATACACGATGGAGGAGCAAAGACATGTGATGGAGGAGTAGAGACGCACGAATGACGAGTTGAGACAGACGATGAAGAACATGCATGCCCTCCTCATTCACATTGCATCTCACTTGGGCGTTCTACCGATGATGTCGTAGTGGTCATCCTCCTTGACCCAGTCGATGCTCTCGACCTAGTCGCTGTCGAGTCGACCGCCCCCACCGCAGCCATGAGATTTTAATTTACTGTATTTTGATAATATTTTGATACTTGTTATCTTCAGTTTGAGGCTTAGATACTTGATAGTTGCATAAACTTGATAGTTGTTGTATATATACTTGATATACTTGATAGTTGTATATATAATTTACATTTGATATTTGATACTTGTTTGCCTCCAGTTTGAGGCTTGGATTGATAATATTTAAGTAAAATTTGTATGGTTGGTTGAAAATGTATGTGTATGATGTTTTTATGATTGTAAAGTGTGGTTGTAAATAGATTGTAATGTATAAATATTATTGTATACATGAATTTTCAAAATTTTAATTTTTTTCAGTTATGAAATATAACTTCAGTCACGGCTTACCCATGGCTGACCGTCACTAGGTTGTGACTGAAAGCGTATCGTAAATGGCTGATGGCCTGGGCAGCACCAAATATCACGATAGGTAATAGTATCACCGATGGCTCCTAGCTGTGGCTAATGTGTTTAAATCAGCGACAATCGCCGAGGGCCATCACTGATGTGTTTAAATCAGCAATAGCACGTGCGGCTGTTGCTGATGATTACTTGTGACAGCAGAGGTCAGCCGTCACAACTTATTTGAGACGCGCACATTAGTGATGGCATTTTGACACGGTTCGCACCGTCGGTGATAGTCGTCACAGACAGTTCAGCCATGACCCGTGTTGTCGATGACAACGACAATTCTAGTAGTGTATATATAATAATTATTATATATAATTAACTAATAATTAATAATTTAAAGTAATTATAAGTATTTAGTTAACTAATTCTAATTTTGGTTATAATTACAATTAAATAAACCAATTAAAGTTAATTAATTAATAGTATATATCATTAATATAATTAACTAAGTGACTAGTTAACTGATCATTAATTAATGGAAACATTGCAAAAAAAAATTAATCGAAAAAAAAGAAAAAATAATAATATTTGTAACACTGCAAGGTTGACATTCCTCGATTGGTAGTGTCTCGATGAAGACGTTGTCCACGGTGGATAGTGTTGCTTTGAACCCTAGATTTTAAGGTTTCGATCGATTAACAACAAGGAAAGGGGGGAGTGAAGCAATGGTTATCTAAAGATCGTGGCTGGCGAGGTGTCACTACTAGAATTATCGCTATCACCGACGGCTCAAGCCATGGCTGAGTCATCGGTGATGACTATCACGGACGGTGCGAGCTATGGTAAAACGCCGTCAGTGATGTGCGCATCTCAGATAAGTTGTGATGACTATCAACGATAGCCACACGCTATTGCTGATTTAAACACATCAGTGATGCCCCTCGGCGATTGTCGCAGATTTAAACAAATCAACCGTGGCTAGGAGTCGTCGGTGATATTATTAGCAACTGTGATATTTGGTGCTGTCGAGGCCATCAACCATTTAGGATATGCTTTCAGCCACGGCCTAGTCACGGTCAGCCGTGGGTAAGCCGTGGATGAAGTTATATCCTGTAATTGAAAAAAATTAAAAATTTAAAAATTCTTGTATACAATAATATTTATACATTACAATCTATTTACAACCATAATTTAGAACCACAAAATATCATACACATACATTTTCAACCAACTATACAAGTTTTACTTAAATATCAGCAATCTAAGCCACAAACTGGAGGCAAACAAGTATCAAATATCAAATGTAAAATATATACACAACTATCAAGTATATCAAGTATCAAAATATAATCAAAATATAGTAAACCAAAAATCTTACGGCTGTGGTGGAGGCGGTGGAGTCGACAACGATTGGGTCGGGAGAGTTGACTGGGTCGAGGGGGACGACGACTGCGACATCATCAGTAGAAGGCCCGAGTGAGATGCAAACTGAGAGAGGAGGGCCTACATGTTCTGTATCGTCTGTCTCAACTCGTCATTCGTGCGTCTCTACTTCTCCATTGCATGTCTTTGCTCCTCCATCGCCTATCTCTGCTCCTCTATTGTCGCTCTTTGTTGTGTTAGATCGGACTCCAAGGCCACTATCCGGTTCTGGTCCTGCGTCCGCGATGTCGAGGGCGGCTCACTCGCAGCAGGAGGGGTCGGTGCCCCAAGTGGCCCTAACACCGCGCGTGCATAGCCACTGTCTACAAAGCCACCTACGACCTCGACCCAAGCACCCGCGTCAAACTCCTCCGGCGTGCCTCCATGCTCGATCACGGTCCTTGTGTAGGTGTCCTACACACGTTTATATTCTAAATAATACATATATATAAACTATAAATAAAAATTGCATAAATCAAATAAACATAAAGACTTACCATGATGATCGAGGCCCTGCTATCGACGTAGTCCCCTGCTCTTCGTCGTCGACGGTGAGTGCGCTCAAACACCTACATCAGCAAGGGGCATTGGACGGTGCAATCCTCCGTAACCCGTGTCTTACATTAGAAAATAAATATATTAGTATCATTATACACAATATTTAATATTTTAATTAAAAGTAAGGAAATTATACATACCATATGTCGCTCATGCACCACAAAAGGCACGGAGCCACTAGTGTGACGTGCCCCCGTGCCATCCCCCCCGGACATGCGGTTTCTCGACGTTGTCAGGGAGACCTCCTACCACTCAGGCGTGTCCCATCACTCAATAAGCTGATCCCACATAGGTCCAGGAATCTACTCGGGGGCGTGTCCCCGAGTCTGCCCAATTTGTGTGGCCCCCAACTATCTCATCATGGTCTTACGGGCCTATTGAAGTAGCCCATTGTAGCGAGCGAGGGCGACGCGCTCCCTCGCACTCTCTACAAAAGGAGTCTAGTCCCTCTGGCTATGTATAATGAGCCTGCAAAAAAATAAATTTATTATTACCGATTAATATTTCACATTAACATTAAATTAATAAATATACTTACTTAGAACTCTCACCATAGTAAATCCATATGCTCATGGGGCACGTGAGACCATGTAGGCCACGCCCCCGTGCATAAACTTTCAAATCGTCCTCACTATCGTGCGTGGGACGTCCTCCTACTCAAACATACACCAAATATAGTACAATTCTATATTATGATATATTTAATTATAAATAAATTATAAGGAATAATTAATGAATCTACTTACCTTCTACCGCACACACTAACCGATCTGCGTGACTCTCCCTCGGCCTGCAGAGGGAGAATTCTATTTGGCCCTCGTGGCCTATGTCTCGATGTCGACGAGCCTGGATCGGCTGAAGGGATGGTGGCTAGAGGTGGGGGGTGGTGGCTGGATCAACTAGGGGAATGATGGACAGATCAAGTGGGGAAATGGTGGTCGAAGGCGAAGGGTCGGTGTGTACAGGGGTGGCAGGTGGGAATCGTCGGGGGTAGTCTTGCGAGGAATGCCTCTAAAATCAAATCTAGGTAATTTCATTAGTGGACGATTTTAAAATTATAATTACACCCAACAAAAATTAACCCTAACATTTATTCTACCCTTGATTAATTAACCCTAATATTAAATCAAACCTAAATTTAATCTAACAACAAAAAAACTAATTAACAAATAACCCTAATTAATTACCAAAACTAATTAAATCTAATATTAACCCTAATTAACAAAACTAATTAACCATAATTAACAAAATTAGTTAAATCTAATCAACAAATAAGCCTAATTAATCTAAGATTAACCCTAATTAACTAAAATTAATTAATCTATTAATAGAAAAAAACTAATGCTGGTGCCGGCTAAAACCCTAGGGTTTCGGCCAGCGCCGATCGGAGAGGGGAGAAAGAACTCACTTGGGAGAAGGCGGCGAGGGAGTAGGTGGCGATAGAGGAGATTGGGGTTGGCGCGTGGAGATTGGGGCTCGATCGGCGAGGGCGGCATCTCCGTCGATGGTGGCTCGGTGACGAGAAGGTGACGTCGACGGCGCGCGAAGTCATTGCCGAGGAAATGATCTGCGGTGGTGACAACTCGATCGGCAACAGAGAGAGAAGAGAGTGGGGGAAAGTGGAAAGGTCGGGCTTGAACACAAATAAAAAGATTTATCACCGACGGCCCATCAGCTGTTGATAAACCGCAGACAACTACTAATAATATCACTGACGGCTTATAGAGGGCTACGCGGCCGTCAGTAAAGTGTTTTTTATTTTTGTGCCGCATTTGCATCATCAATTAATAAGCGACGGCTGCTGCTAGCCATGACTAATTACTTACTTATATCACCGATGGCCCTTTGGCCCCCGCTAATTCTTCCCTACTAGGTTATTTCATTTCGCGCCCCGTGCACGTCATCAGCTATGAGCGACGGCTTTGGGCGGCCGTATGTGAGCCGCGACTGATTTAGTTACATTAGCCACGACCGTTGCAATCGTCAAAAAGCCATGAATTGTTCTGACGCCCAGGTGGCCGTCGGTGAGCCCCGTTGTTGATAGCAAATATTCTAGTAGTGTGTAGCTCCAAACTGTCTTGGAGTTGACGGTGACATGCATGCGGTAGCAGACAACGACAACGATTAGTAGTGGCGCTCCCAACAATTGCAATGATAGAGTGAAGAAGAAAGGAGAAGGACGTGAGCATGGCACAATAAATAAAATTACTTATCACCAATGGCTCTGGTCGATCAAAGTAAAACCATTGTTGATAATTTATTATTAGCAACGACTTCAAGCAGCGGTAGACATACTGTCTCATATCTCTACAAAAAAAATTAGAATTAGTAACAAACTATTTTTTTCACAGTAGTGATATATAGTGATAAAAAGATGATTCAGTGGAAAAAAAGTGCTCGCCACCCATTTGTCATGTTAGGTCCGTTGCTAAAAGTCATTTTTGGCTTTCGTGGTGAGATTTAGCGGATTGCCACGAATTGCAATTTCTTTAGTGACAAACAAAAAAGTCAAACTATCTCCACTCTATTGTGGCAAACGGAGCTTGCTGACGTCACATATCTTTTATGGCAAAATTTTTTTGCCACTTATTAATAAATATTTGTCATTATTATACTCTTTCTAGAACTCTTTCCGTGGCAAAAATATATGAAAGTTGTCGCTAATATCGTGATACATTTTATCATTATATATCAAATTTGCTACAAATTTTTTTGCCACTACATGTTTGTTCCTTTGTCATTAAAGGTTAAAATGAATTTGCCACTAAAACGATTTCTGATTTGGATTATTGCCACAATATCAATGATGATTTTGCCACTAACACGATTTCAAATTTGGATTATTGTCACAATATTAGTGATGATTTTGCCACAATATATGATGACTTTGCCACAACTTTGAGAATTTGTAGTGAATAAATTTGCCACAAATATATAAAATTTAATAATTAATCATTCATTAAAATAATAATCCACCTGCTAATTACAAAACCTACAACTTAGCAGGTATACAACCACCTACAAATCCAACCATCGACAATCCAAAATAAGTTTAACATTAATCCAAATACATCAAAAATAACATTGTTCACCAACATAAGATACTTCAAGGTATCTAATATCCATTAAAAAGTTAAAGTAGATACACAAGATAGTTCATACACCAAAAGGTACACAAGATAATTCGTACGCCAAAAAAAAACAAACACTGCTCCAATAAAAAGAAGTTCTAGTAGGTCCGCTAGGTACGCCTCATTTCTTCTTCTTTTTCTCCTGCAAAAAAAGGGAAGTAAGAACACAAGTCAAAATTATTACATCAAAGAATCAAACTAATTTAGAAATGACATCTTAATGCACAAGGAATATCAATGTACTCTTTTTTTAAAAAGAAAAACATCAATCATTACTCATGAATCAAACATACATTGTCTAATAAAGAAATTACATCATACATTTCCTTATTATTATACAAAGAAGGATCTACGATGTTTAAAGTAATCTTTGCCTCTAAAGAGAGTAAAAAACAAGCTAAGAGAGCTATTAGCGCTATTTTGATAGCCTCAATTTCAGCTTAGAGAGCTTCATTGCAAAGAAAACACTTCATTCCTAATATTAACACCTTGTTAGTGGCTGCATTGACAATCACAAAACCTGCACTAGTTTTTGAACTTGTCTCAAACCAAGAACCATCATAGAAGCATATATTTGAATCAATAGGGACAAAAATATTTTGCAGCTCAAGAATGCTGGTGTTAGCTTAATTTCATTTGAGGAGAAACTTCCTTATCATAAGAATTAGTTTCAACCAAATTGGCTTGAATATAGAACCTGATACCTTTGGCCTTATCATTGAAATAGATTTCATTTCTATGCTTCCAAGTATATAAATAGATTTCATTTGTATGCTAAATTTGTCTCATACTGAGAAAGGAGTAAGCCTGCTTAGCCCCTAGATTACCATCATGACTCAAAGTCAAGACCCACTTCTCATTCTGATTCCTAATAGGAATGAGAATTTTATTGATAGATTTATTATTTTGTATCAGATCTCCAGAAGAAATCATTTGATAGATTCATTATTTTTTCACATGCATGATTTGAAGCTGATAAAGCCAAAAGTGAATGAGTTGGAATCATAATAAAATTATTTTTTCACATGCAAACCTTCAAGGACTTCCTAATAAAATTGTTTCTTGCTAGATGTAAATTTGATGTTCCTAGAATCATATTGGAAGTTTGTGACTGTTAGACCAGGTTTTAAAGATAAGAGTTTATTTTACTAAGTAATACCTATTATGATTAAACAGTGAATAGATATTTCCTTTATTAACCATACAATTTAGTTTAGCTGTCCGAATGAAAAAAATAGTATAAGGTACATATAGGCAATGTGAGCCATACAAGTTAGTTTAGTTGCCTGAATGGAGAAAAAACACATATATAGAGAGACGTGATAATGTGATTTCCTGGGCATGTATGAGTTGAAAGAAGCAATTAAGATATCCTAATTTAAGTACAATCGTGATTAATGAAAATTTTGTCATTTTGCTACAAGTTGATGCAAGATGGCATGCTTTGAGAAGATGATCGCTATTGTTAGCTTATTCCACATCAGAATGGAGATTACATTGTTGACTTATGTATGGAATTCTGGTTTTCTTAAAAAGTCTAAACTCTAAATAACTGCTGATGCAAATTCTTATTTGTATCATAACTTTGTCTTATACCCTGAGTAAATGCATGTTCTACATATGATTGATAGCCATACTTTTCTTTTCTGCTCCACAAAATAAGGGATTTTATTATATGATTTATTTTGTGGAAGTTTGACTTCGTTGATACCAAAAAGGTCTTCTTTTGCAAACTAACACTTTCCATTGACTTAAAGCAAATTGCATCCATTCATACTCAAGCTTTCATGTTTTTTCTTAGAAAAGATACCAGTTAACTAAGCAAAGATATAAACAATTGGTCAAAATCAAATCATAATTGGAAAAGATACATGTTCAACATATGTGACCTTAAACTAAGCATTGAAGTATCAGTTAACTATGGTTTATATGCTAGAACAGTCCACCTTACAACACTACTAGGACTAGTGCCAACATTTTTAAAAGCAGTCACAGTAGAGGAGTCATCTACTCTATTAATATACTATTTCCAAATAAATATAATATTTCCAAATTAAGAGAAATAGTCACAAAAAGTATATGAAGAGCATCTTAGCATCCTAATTAGCTAACGAAAATATTAAGAGCATTTGGATACATACATATGCTCAAGCGAAATGGATCCTTATGGTTTTAAAAGTATAAAATATTTAAAACTGAAGCTTCACCAAAGTATCCATTTTAATAAAATAAAGCGAGCAAGCAATCATAGTTAACATGTGTTAAAGAAAGCGACACATTCACATGATAAGTTGCTTCAGAATATAGAATGAGTAAAAACTATTCAGATAACTCATACTTCTAGTTAACTGGTCATTGAGGCAGCTCCCTACAAATCACCACTAGTTGTCTAGCCTCTTTATGTGCACATATAAACCAAATTATAACTCTATGTTAACATAATAATAATCATGCTTGTTTCTAACTCTAGGTTAACTCTTCTTATAATAATAATCGTGCTTGTTTATAAATAGTGCCCATACTAGTTAGATTCATGTCGTCGATGCAGACAATCATCCAAACATTATTGGTTTACTGCAACAACAACAATAATAACAACTCAAAGTCCCACCTATGAAGTTGACTACATGGATTTTTCCTGCAACTCAACGCTGCATAGGGCCAAATCTCTAGTTACCAAGGACATCTAATTTGTCTTATAAAACATTTATTTAATCATATGTGTGAAATCCAACACAATGCTACAACCAGGCATCTTTGAAAATTTCAACGTCCTAAGCCAACTGAGATGTGTGGTGAGTACCAATGCACTAAATTGATTTACATATCATCTATTGATGTCTCACCTTCTCTCCTCTAGGGTGTGCTAGAGGCAATCAAAATTAGTTGTACTGGCTACCCAACAAAGAGGACATTCCTAGAATTTGTGGATCGTTTTGGAAAAATTCTTGCACCAGATTTTATGAATGGGTACTAAAGTTATCCATGAGAAACTCAGCATCCTAATTTCTAATAGTGCATCAAAACCATGGATATCATCGCTAAATTTACTCATTACATGCTGATATGCAGCTCTGACGAAAAAATAGTATGTGCAGCCATATGTGACAGAATGGGCCTTAAAGGCTATCAGGTGAATTCAATAAATAAACAAGAAACTAAGAACTATAATATATATGGAGGCTACCTTTATAGTATCCTGAATCTTATATCCTAAAAACCATTAGCCTGTCTTGCTATCAGATAGGAAAGACAAAGGTGTTCCTTAAAGCTGGCCAGATGGCTGAGCTAGATGCTCGGTGAACGGAAGTCTTATCTAATGCTACAAAACTTATCCAGAGGCAAATACGTACACATCTTGCTCGAAAGAAATTCACCACACAGCGCAAAGCCTCAGTTCGAATCCAAAAGATGTGGAGAGGTTATTTTCTATGACTGTCTTTATAGGATCGCAAATTTCTCTATGCATATAAATTGATTATTATTATTTACTACTGCAGTATATCTTGCACGAAAGCTATATCAAAGCATGAGGAGAGAGAATGCTACAATTCACATACAGAAAAAAACACATTCTTATATTGCTAGAAAATCTTATATAGAATTGTGGTTATCTGCAAGAATTATACAAACATGACTTAGAGAAATGGTTGCTCGTAATGTGTACAGACACATAAGGAGAAGCAAGGCTGTTACACTCATACAAGTACGAGGATTGGCTACAGGGTGAATATGTTGAATAGTCATTTACAAACATTAAGTAACTGATTTGAAGTCTAATCATATTACCTTTCACTATGTCCTGCAGACTCAGTAGCGTCTATATAAAAACGTTCTTCTTATAAGTAGTAGAAGAAGGCAACTGTGGTACTACAGAGGCTCTAGAGAGGACGTCTTGGGAGAAAGGAACTTCGAAAATTAAGAATGGTATGAATTGTTCTTAGATAACCAATCAATAGTTATCTCATGATGATTTCAATTGACAATTAGATATGCTTAGTTATGCATTTAGTAAAAGGGAAACCAACTAGATCCATTTATAGTCAAATAGGAAGATGCTTAACTATGGATTTATAGTCAAAGAGAAATAGAAGTAAAAACAAAAAACACGGGCAACAATTGTTTGTAGGATACTAGAGAGACATGAGCACTCAAAGAGGCCAAGGACAAGCTAGAAAAAAAGGTTGAAGAACTCACTTGGAGATTAGAAGTTGAAAAGTGTATAAGGGTATGTCATCATCCGAAATAGACAATATCCACAGGATATTGTTATAATCCAAAAATAAGGAGAGTTTTTCTATCATTATGCATTTAGATTGACCTTGAAGAAGCTAAAGGACAAGAAATTGCAAAGCTACAAAGTGCGCTACAGGAAATGCAAGAGAAGCTTGATGAAGCCCATGAAGCAATGACCAAAGAAACAGAAGGTGCTAGAATAGCAATTGAACAAGCACCACCATCAGAAAATAGGTGGAAGAATTACAAAAAGGCACAGAAGAATCCAACTCAAAAATTAGTGAACTGCAAGACATGATACAGAAGTAATGTGGTGATATGTCTAAACGTAACTTCATTGAAGAATAAATTGAAGCTAACTATCTATTTAATCATGCAGACTTGAAACAAACTTGTACGTCCTCGAGTATGAAAACAAGGTTCTAAGGCAGCAAACTTTACTTGGTTCAACAAATGAAGATTTATCAGAACACGTTAAAAGGTAGAAATTGAAATGGAGCAAATACACACCTTATATTATTGAGTTGTGTATTTTCTCTCCGAGATGACTCCCTGGCAAGCTTTTATTATTATTGTTGTTATTCTCCAGCCTTGAACGCAAGATTAGCACACTGGAATCTGATAATGATTTGCTCCGCAATCAATCGAAGACAGATTGTCAACCAACTGATTCTTTCGAAGTAATTAAGCCACCATCAGAAAATGAGTTGGTTGACGATCAGAAAGTGATAGTTCATCAACCATCTATCACTTCCGAATTAACTGAACCAATAACAACCAAGGTATATTAATCAGCAATCTATGAAAGAAAACACAGCTAATCAATTCAAAATTGCATGACAAATAATGTGTTCTAATGATGTAGAATATGGTGAATGGGCATGCAGATGGAGAATCTAAAATAATAAAAAAGGTTTGCCAGATGATTATTCTGCTGAAATAATTCATCAACATGAGGTACCAAAATCTTATCTAGTCAAAAAATTCACCAACTGACAAAAGTCTTTAATTGCAGGAGCTAGCAATTGCACCCCTTGCACCAGCTTTTAGTAAAATGAAGTCTCTAACAGGGAGGCAACAAGTATGTACTAGAAACCTGAACTTAGAAAGACAATGATGGATTAATATGTTCTAAATTTAACTTGTACACTTTATGGTGTATCATTTCTCAGAAATGACTTAATGGTATAGCTACCTAACATGCCTTATGCTTATAAGAACAGTTCAGAGTGGCATGGATGTTAATCATGTTGAATTCATGTTCCAGTAGTGGTGTGGCACCATGCTGGAGAATTCTTACTTTTCCAAATGTCATGTGCATTCATATTGACTACCGCCAGAACTCTTTCCTTAGGATTTCTCAATTTATATTTTAGGTATTCAAATTTATTTGTACTTACCTAAATTGTCTTTAACCTCAGAAGTTTTCTTCCATAACTAGTTTAGAATTATTCCAACTAAATTCTAACTTACACCGTGGGGGTTTATCTTGATTGTGACTTGTAGCTTCATATATTTACTATAAACAAAAATCATTAATCTACTGAAGCTAAAGCACCACGAGCAAAAGACATGATTTAACAAAGTAAAGCAAAAAAATGCAAATATTCTGAATAAAACAAAGAAACTCACAGTTGGTACAGCCAACACTAGAATTCTCATCGAACTTTCAAGGATCGAGGAATAGGAATCACATATTATTTCCATTCTTAAAATAAGAACAAAAAAATTAGGACCCTCATGTGAAACTATTAGTTCATTGCTAATCAAAAAGAAGAAATATCACATGAACCAAACAACACTATATTAGAAAAGACAGTAGGCTGCTCATGGTAGAACTCTTTCTCTCCTCATACAATATCATTTAGGAACCATCAGGGTGGCATCAAAAATATAGTTTGCAACAATTAGTATTCTAAATTACCCGATATGACTAAGTGCAAACCACACAATGTCTCAACAATTAATTTCCGAAGCAAGAAAGCCATAGGATTAGAAAAAAGGAAAGCCCACTAAAAAGATTGTTCGAAATGGAAGAGCGCTACTTTTCTTCAACCATGGCTAAGAACTTGAACTAACCAAATAAAAAAGACAAAAGCGTAACAAAGTTAACAATATGAACCTGCATTGTATTCCCAAAAAAACTCCAAGTTTTACTCTTTAACAAAAGCCAACAACAGTAATAGACAATTGATGTAAAATACTAATTGTTTTAACTAGTTAAAGACCAACATAGAAACAGTACAATTTCAATATGATGCTAAAACTCTCACGGAAGCTAAAATAATATATTAGTCAAGCTGTAATCAGGTGAATGGAGAATGGTTTGCTGATTAGTCAAGCTAAAATAATATATTAGTCATTTCAATATGGATGTTAACTGATTAATGGTTTGCTATAAACAGATGAATGGGGAATCGTATAGAGACATAATTGGTTTGCAAAATAAAAAGCATTGGTAATAGAAGAATAAATAAAATTGACATAATTGTACTTTGCAACATCCATCTTACACAGGTAATATACTCTAGTTCAAATATCTTTCATGCAACATTATTTTATGTTGCGCTATGCAGAATTTTCGGCGATTAGCGGGCGGGGGTCAAGGGGGCAGCGCCCCTTGCCAGGGGTGTGGGGGCGGAGCCCCTGGAGAATATTTGGGTGTCGCCCTATATAAACTCATATGTAATACTTGTAAACAGGAGTTAGAGTTCACACATCATAAACAAAGAATAATCTACTGAGGATAATATGATTCTACCCCTTTTGAAATTGAACATAGATTAAGATAATCATGAGAAAGTAATTGTACTCAATTAACAGTTTGAAAATAGATTAATATAGGGAGTCAGCAGTGCACACATCTTACATAATTGTACGCAAATTTCATCATAGTTAACTAATTAACAGTTTCACTGCAAAATGATATAGAAGATGGTGTTACTTGTCATCAGAATGCAATTACCTAGATTTGTCGTGAAAAGGGAGTGACAACGTCGGCAGGGAGTGGCGGGCAGATTGACTAGGTGGCTGCTACCTGCTAGATCTGAAAAATAGCAGGAAGGAGGGGCGACGAAGGAGGGCAGCAGCCGTAGAACAACCCTAACTCGGCAGCAGATGATGAGGGTTAGAAGATGTATTAGACTAGGGTTTGGGGAGGAGCTGAGTAAGGAGGGCATTTTCTGGTTAGGGAGTACCGAAGTAGGGACGGTGGCGTCGGTGAGGAAGGACTGGCGTTTGGGCTCATCGAGAACTCGTCGACGACTAGGCGCCGGTGAGGAAGGCTCGTTGAGGATTGGGCGTTGGTGAGGAAGACTCGTCGAGCACTGGGTGTTTGGCATCGACACGTCGAGTCGTTGACTCGTCGAGGAGGTCGCAGGACTACGGAGGCGAGCAGACAACAAGGGTCGAGGGTTTGGGTGAAAAGGGTCTTAGGGTTTGAGCATAGAACAAATAATTTTGCCAAAAATTTCATCACAGATTATATCTTTTGTGGCCAATTATTGTTGGCCACTTCAAAAGTTTACCATAAATTTTTATTTTTTTTATAATGTATGTACGAGTTATATGTGAGAATTATGTGACCGTTGCTATACTGTCACGTAATACATCTTTTTGTTTTTAAAATTAGCAACGTTGTATGCAACTATCGTTAACCGATTTCCCTTAGCAATGGTTATTCGGGGAAATGTTGGTTTTGGATCTGTTGACTCATTCTTCAATTGCTTCATGCATAACTTCTGTAAAGATAATTTTTCCTGATAACTTTTCTTGCATAAAGACTGATGTCGGAAAGTAAATTGGGCTTTTTCTTCACCGTTGCAACTGTAGGTAGTTGTTTAGTTATTGTTGACTCAGCTATAATATATAGTCATTCTTTAATTAATTAATTATTTCTTCTTTTCTCCGGTTGTAGATATGCTTGAGTACAAAAATGCGCATAATTTGGGAGATATATTTGAGAGAACATCTTGTTTGCATCAGTCATTCATTTGTTGTCTGACCCTTTTGTTCATGTTTTCAAGTACTGGTAGGCCCATTTGTTGGCGAGACCATCAGAAATTACCTTGTACTATTAGCCAGTCTTTCAACGTGCTGTTGATTTAGCAATAAATTATTACTATAAATGAAGATGCAATAAATTCTCAAGTACATGCCAGAGAATCTTTTGCAGGGCAGATGGAGTTAAAATCGAGGTAAAGGTAAAGAGATGGAGTAGTAGCAAATAATTGCATGACTACACGTATCCGAAGCATAGGTTGGAGGATCTTGTCGGGTACTCTCGAATCTCCAGTCCCCCACTTCTCCTACTCCAAGCACAGGCCTTCCGTGTTGACACGCAGGGGTAATCCACGCACAAATAATTTGCCAAAATCACGTGCTGGTCCTCTCAATCAACTGACTCTTCAATCACCCATCGGATCAATCGGCCGCTGTTTCTTTCTTTCGGTTTAAACTATCCCATTGCTTTTCCCAATAGTATAGCATTTGTTCCATTACAAGCACTGTGGCCAAAGAACTTAAATGCATTTGAGAAGCTGTCAATTTTTGCAATGTTCTTATAAACATGTCGGAGACTGCTAACTTGCTGATAGACTACGGTTGCACTGTTGCAATATATAAAAATTGGTGCTCCGTTGAGCCATTAAAAGATTCCATACTTTTACAAAATTGAATTACTTGGAGATAAACCTGACTAAATAACACGGTGCATGATGTCTCCTCCTCGTATACACTAATGTAAGGGCGACGCCCCAGGCGATGAGGCTCCCCCCATGATATCCTTCCATCTCCCCCAACAACCTCCTTCGTCTTCATGAGTGGCAAAATTCTTGGCAAGCTTCTTTAATCTGTAAGTTTTTGGGCAAATCACCCCCTTTATTAGTGGATTCTTGTTGGGCTTATAATTTGTGGGCTGCGCATGGTTTATCTAATGTTTTAGATATTGAAGAAGATTATTTTATTTTCCGTTTTCGATCCCAAGAACAGTCGATTGCTGTTCTCACCGGTGGACCTTGGTCTTGCCGGGGAGACATTATTCGACTTGTGCCATGGAAATCCTTTTTTCGTCATTAGCATGAATCGTTTTCTAACAATAAATGGGGAGTCAAACAGTCGACCCCTACTAGTTAGGGAGTCAAAAATCGACTCCCTAACTATTAGGGAGTCATAGACGCACCTATGACCAAGCGTAACAGGGCTTGGTCTCCTCTGTTTCGAATTCAAATTTGAAATTGGGAGGCTATTCAAAATAGCCGCTCATTTTTCCCATCGTTTACTCAACCGACCCAACCCAAGACATGGATCGGTTCATGCCATGAACCGGACCAAAGGGTTGGTTGAGACGTATTGCGTGTCGAACCCTACTAATTAGGGTTCCGATGAACTCCTTCCTCGGGTACGTTTAATTCGTTCGAATGGGAAACACTTTTCCCAATTTTGTCTATAGATGAGAATAGTGATCGAGTCACGACATGTCCGTGCTAGCAAACATTAAGTTTTGCGTTCGAGCTTTATCCCATAAAGCCCGTTACGAGGGAAGCATGTTTGTGTTTGATCCATTGGGCCCCACACTAAGCCATCAGTGAGTTGTGCATAATGGAGAGTTGAATCCGATAGAACACCTTCTATTCGAATTTCCACAATCCACCATTAAACCCTTTTAATTATAATGTGATCATGCGTGACTCCAATCACAAGTCAAGATTGACGTCTAGCAATGTGTCATGACTACCCAGATAGTGTAAGATTCAATCTATAGGGATCAAATGACCTATGGTGATTAGTTCTCGTGCAATCAAATCCTTCGGTTACACAGTGTCCCGAATCCGGCTAAGGTACGAAAGTCGTGTCAAACCCTAATATTGATCCATATTTATTCCACTCTCTCAAGTTGTCATCTCAACAATGAATAATTGAAAACTTTTTTCCAACTTTCATATCTACTATGACTAGAGATTTCTCGAGTCGACACTTGCTGAAGTATATAGGATATTCTCTCTTCTTACTAGGAGTAACTAATTCCTTGTTGGTTGCTCACCCACCTCTATGAAAGCTAGCTTCACCATGCCTAGAGCTTCCGACACACAACTCAATGAGTTATGCTAGGGAATACACCAAAGCGATAGATCGTCAATCACAAGATGACCATGAGAACCTCAAGTGTGAGGATTACTTGCACCTACTATCACCTAAGGACCAACCTATTGACACTCATGTAAGAATTTCATTTGGCGTTCCACGAGCGAGTCCGTTCAGTGAACTCATTCTCCAATGAGCACATACATTTGTACATTTATGACACATCATAGGTAACTGTGAGATCAACTACCCCTAGAATACGACATGTACCAAGTGCACTAGTCTTGTCGATTTCACTGATCCCCTACTCAATGATCCTATGACCATAAACATTTAGAAATGAGGTCTCTAGATTCTAAGTCTCACTGGCATGATCTCATCATGACCCTAGAATCATAGCCTTGGTTCATGGGGTTCACCATAATCTATTAATAGTTAAAGATGCAACATATGATGAAAAGTTGCTGTTGGTGAAATGACCTACACTAGATGAGAGGGGGGGAGGGGGGAGGGTGAATAGTATGTTATCTAAACTTTTCGTCTAATTTCAATTTTAATTGTTTCTTACAAAATTTATGTTAATGCTCAATTCAATAAGACAAATGAGGAAGCGAGTAAACGAGTAATCAAACACAACCAAGATAAGTAATGCTAACACAATGCGATTTATAGTGGTTCGACCCCAATGCCTACTACGTTACACTACCTAAGCACCCCACTTAGGATTTCCAAATTAATTTTATGAGATTATATCGTTTCCCTTACAAAGATAACTTTTTACCCGAAGAGTCTCCGCTCTCAACCTAAGGCACTTCCACACCCGGAAGTCTCTGTCTTCTTACCGAGAGCACTCTTTCACCTCAATCCCAAGGGACAACAATCACTAATCCTAGTAAACTACGTTTACACTTGTGGATTTAAGCCTTAACACCAAGGCAACCACCAACTCAATCAACCTAGCACTCTAGGTTTACACACTTGAGAATACAATAAAATAAATGATAAAATACACAAACAATGGAGCAAATAAATAATATAATAAATACTTAGCTCCAAGCACGAGTCCTAGTTTCTCTTGAAGCCTCAATGATGAATCGATCAAAGCTTGAAGGCAAGATCAAGGAGTTGAGAGATCAAACTAGGGTTTCACCAAGTAATGGTTCAATGAAAGCTTGTGAATGATCAAAGATAGCTCAATGGAGTGTAGAATCATCAAGGGAAGGCTTCTCATGGCGGGTATTTATATATAAGCCATGAGGAGAGATGGCTTCAACAGCCATCCCAATGGGCAAAAAATTGCCCGTTGGCGTCGCCCGGTCGGTGGCCGGTTCACCGCTCGAGCGACCGACCATCAACCGGAGCACACTGTCTAAAATGGATAGTGGTTGGTCGATGG
The DNA here is from genome assembly GCA_034359265.1 of Canna indica. NCBI lineage: Eukaryota > Viridiplantae > Streptophyta > Magnoliopsida > Zingiberales > Cannaceae > Canna > Canna indica. The sequence continues at coordinate 25,256,870 of CP136892.1, forward strand.
CCGGCTGATGGACGGTCGACCGCCCGTCGATCGCCCATCGACTGGTACCCAGAAATTAAGACAATTTGCTGATTTTTCTCGCGACGTTGTTTGTTTCTGTGTTCTGTCTTCACTAAGTCTTCTTATATAACTGTCATACCCCAAATCCAGTATGACCGACCAGGGTATGCCATGTACCCCGAAGCCTAACCCAATTGAAACCGCATACACAATAAACAACTTGAATAGTTTATGACATTCCAAAAGAATTAAATAGACATTTGATTTCAAAACCAAACCAACAACTTAATAAATCCTAAATGTTCAAGTTAATTAAATAAAAACTTTAAACAATAAACCAAGATACCTATATGTAAGAAAAATACGAAAACATAATGACCCGAGTCTATAAGACTCAAACAACCCCAAAATGACATGACTCGACTCGGTATCTCCCCCGACTACGACATGTCACGAGACCCGTTGCCCTGCTGCCACCAGCCGTGCTACAGCACCCCGGTACCTCTCTGATCTCGCTCAAGTGCTGAAAAACAACAACAATGAAGGGTAAGTCCAACTAATCCCAATCAAGTGGTTAATTAAATTTAATCAATCACATAAAATATTATTATGTGACAATCTCTACAATTTAGGAATGCCCTACAAATTAGGGTTATCGGGAAACTCATTCCTCGTGCATTCGTACCTATAAGAAATACCTTTCCTATTATATCCGTAAATGAGATCCGTGATCTAGTTGCAGCATGTCCATGCTAGTAGATATATAGTGCCGCATTCAGACTCTATCTCATAAAGTCCGTTACGAGATTAGCCTGTAGTGTGTGACCCATTGAGCCCTACACTAAGCCAGTAGTGACTTGTGCATAATGGAGAGTAGAACAACTTTTATTCGAATCCTACGAGCCTCCACTAAACCCCTTTAGTATGGTCGTGAGGGACTCCACTCACAAGTCAAGATTGACGTCTAGCAACATGTCATGACTACCCGGATAGTGTGAGATTCAATCTACATAGATCGAACGTCCTTCGGTGATTAGTTACCGTGCAACTAAATCCTTCGGTTATAATGACCCGAAGTCGGCTAGGGTACGGAAGAAGTGTCAAACCCTAATACCGATTCATATGTATTCCACCCGCCAAGATGTTGTCTCAGTAATGAAACGTCAGAAAATTCTTCATGATTTTCATGTCTACTCTGGTCAGAGATTTCCGAGTCGATAGTTGCAGAGACATATAGGACATTATCTCCTCTCACTAGGAGTAATCGATTTTATGTTAGTTGCTCACCTACCTCCATGAATTCTTCCCCATGCCTAATAATACCCGACATATGACGTCGAGGGCCACATAAGGATAGAACCAAAGCAATGGGTCGTCACTCACGAGGTAACCATGACAACCTCAGGTCCAAGGACTGCTGTCACCTACTATCATCCGAGGAACATCCTATTGACACTTATGTAAGGATTCCATTTTGTGTTCCTCGTGCAGGTCCGTTCAGTGAACTCATTCCCTAATGAGCACTTGCACTTGTTCAGCTACCGCTTATCGTATAGGGCATGTACCAAGTGCACTAGTCTATCCGGAATCACCAATCCCCTAATTGGTGATCCTACGACTAGGAACATTTAGAACACGAGCATCTGGATTCCAAGTCTCACTGGCATGATCTCATCATGGCCTCAGAATCATTTGCCCGGGTTCATGGGGTTCATTACAATCTTTATGAATAAAGATGTAGCCTCATTAAGTTGATTACCCTTGAATAGTCCCTAAACACATCGACATGTGATTGGCTCAAGGGCACTATTCTTTTCAATCTCCCACTTGCACTTTAGCCAATCATCCTAGTATATGTATAGCAAATTTTAGTGGTGATCGAATTTGCTGCTGTGGTAATCAGTTTCATCTTCATGAATTTCTTTTAGTCATCACCACTTTCCAACAACGAGGTGATATCGCCTTTTAAGAAAAGCAATGATCTTCACGAGATCTTAGTTCCTTAACTTTGAACAATAGTCCTAGTATTGTCATACAATACCGGTGCTGAATTGGCAACCTCAGGAACAACTCCCACTAAATGATAAACTCCTTTATCCGATGCTATCCTAAGTGGCAGAGTAAGTAGCAAAGCACAAAGCCTTGGTCACTTTATCGGTTACAGTACCCAGCTAGGAACACTTTCTTACTTACTACACAACCATTAAAGGTATCCTTATACCATCATATGGTTTCATCATCTTATAGAACACCTTTCATCCTTCTCAAGTGCCTGAGAGAGTTCTTCATTTACTCTTCAATGTTATTCTCCAAGGTTTTTCCCAAAATTTGCTAGATACCTCTAAGGTATAAGCAATTATCAAGCAAAGTGTAAAACATCTTTTGTCACTCCTCAGGTGTCTTAGCAGACATCATCGTAGAACGACTGATGCAATGACTCTTAGGCAAGTAACCTCTTTTACTATCTTCGATGCTAAAACTCTTTTAGCACTGTATCAACATACATGGGCTGGGGCAAACCAGGCATCATTTCATACCTATTCAAATAGATCCTAATGTCAAGCATATATGAGGCCCTTTCTAGATATACCACAAAGAATCAGTAAGGAAAATAACTGGAGCATTATAACACTTTGCCCACAAGTATGTCATACAATATGACTACACTCCCACTAATTACCTTATATCACATGGTTCATCCATATTTTTTATAAAATCAAAACCTTTTTGACTATCTCATCAAAACGGATGTTTCAACTCTTCGATGCTGGCTATAGTCCATATATGGACCTCTCACACTCGCATACCTTACTCGGTCCAACCGAGGATACGAACTCCTCTGGCTATGTCATATAGACATCTTCATAACGGAAGAACACAATCTAGACACCCACTAGCCAGATCTCGTATTCATAGTACGCACTAATGGCTAGCAATATCCTGATGGACTTGAGCGTTGGAACTGGTGAGAATGTCTTATTGTAGACAACCTATTGTCTAGGTTAGATCTCATTGTACAACCAGTCTGGTCTTATAGGTCCACACCTTGCCAACTGCTATGATCTTTCCTAAAGATCCACCTGCACCCTATAGGAGTCATCCTTTTGGAGCCGGTCAACCAAAGTCTGTATTTGGTTTGAGTTCAGTTAGGATTTGCATAATGTCAACACATTTGACAATTAAGATATCGCAGATTGCCTGAGTCCAAGTCATACCCTATGGCTAGATATCACTCAGGCAGTGTACACAGTCTCCTAGAAGAGTGATGGAAAGTAATAATTACATGAATTTGTTTAACCTGTGAACTTTTCACTAATTGTTGCGATTTTATTCGTGGTTCCTGAACTTCACCAAGTTCAACATATCTTCCACTCCTACTTTCCTCGACAAACCCCTTTTCTCAAAAAGTGGTGACATAACTTCTTTTGTTCAGTTGGGAGAACTTGATACCCAAAATACTTTTAAGGGTATGCCTCAAAATATGCACCTGGTCAAGTTTGTCATACGCTAGCCAACCCCAAAGCACAAGAGGTCTCAGACTCGGTTTCTCGCCATTCCATATCTTATATGGTGTATCAGAGATAGACAAAATTATGGCCGCTACAATAGTTTAACCCTTGAAAAGAGATTGGAAGCTAAGTATGGATCACATCATATCCAATAAGGTGTGATTCCTCCTTTCAGACACACCATTGTGTTAGGAGGGGTCGATACAGGGACAATCTTATTGTCTTCGAGATAATTCAGAATCCTAGTGGATAAGTATTCTTTGCCTCAATCCAATTGAAGGCCTATAATACATTTTTCCAATATATTTCTTTTACTTCAGCTTCATACTCCTTAAATAATTCAAAGGTATCAGCTTGGTGCCAAAATTGGTGGACATACCCGTGCCTAATCATATCGTAGGAGTATCCTTTTCTGGCTTGAGTTGTTATCGGCCTACATACACCTATGTTGGCCAACTCTAATCAACTCAGTGAGCCTTTCACCAGGTCTGGTGAACAGAGATTCGGTCAGAATCTCCTTGAGACACACTTCTCAAGTTCTGATCGCGATTCATAATCGTCCAAAGTCATAAAAGCTAGAAGTAGGTGAGGTTAATTTTATCTCTTTGTGCGTTTTAAAAATATTTATCATTAACATTCAAAATCATTAAACCAATTGAGACATGTCCAATTGCATACAACTTATTAGAAAGGTTCATGCGGCAACTGTTGTCGAAATGACGACACTAGAGGGGGGGGGTGAATAGTATATTTACTAATTCGATTAGCCTAAATTCCCTTTTAATTATTTTCTTAGATTAGTTAGGCAATTTACAATTGAATGCGGAAGCGAGATAAATGATAAAATGATTAAGCACAAAATTAAGAATCAATGCAAACACTGAGATTTTATAGTGGTTCGGCCCCAATGCCTACTCCACTACCTAAGCACCCCGCTTAGGATTTCCAAACTAGTTTTACTAGATTAATTTATGTTTTCCTTACACACGAGGACTTTTCACCGAAGAGACGCACTCTCAACCTAAGGCACTTCCACACCCGAAAGTCAACGCCTTCTTATCGAGAGTCCTCTTCCACCTCAACCCTAAGAGACAACTAAACTAATACTAATAAACACTACGTTTACACAAGTGGCTTAACTCATTTTCACTAAGGATACCACTTCCACACAAGACCTAACACAAGGTCTTTACACGCACAGATAAAACAGTTAAAATAATAATAAAATTACAATTGAAAAGAGCTTAATATAAAACCAATAGTAAATGCTCCTTTCACAACCTTAGAACCTCCATCTCGCCGAGGGAATAGCTCGAGTCATTTTCCGAGTTGAGGAGCAGAGTGTGCGCAAGAAGGTGTTCACGGAAGTAGCAGAGTGCACTTCAATTTTTCTTTGGAAGGCTTAAATCCCTTCTTAAATTCTCAATAAAATCTGTAGAAATTAGGGAAGGAGTTAAATGAAGTATATGAGGGTGTATTTATACACTCGTGAAGAAACAACAGCTAAACGTATAGTTTTTTATCCATTGCAGGCAGCCGGTCGAATGGTTGGTCGACCGACTAGTCAACCGATCCTTCGACCGACTGGTCAATCGGTCCTTTGACCGCTGTAATTTTCCTTGTGGTCGATCGATCAACGGGTCGACCGCCAGACGCCACTGTTCATTCACGACCTTCAGTTGACCCATCGATCGACCGATGTGATCTCGCATCTCGGGTATCCGCAGGTCGGTCGATCGCTCGGTCGACCACCAATCTTACTGTCCTTTTTGGCTTTGGTGGGTGGATCGCCCGATGCAAGAAACTTGCGATTTCACTTTCGATCGATCGAAGCAAGCTGCGTCTGCAGCTAGCCTTAGTCTGATTGACTGCTAGGGCTACTGCCCATTTCTTACCCTATTCGGTCGACTGATCTGTTGACCGAACTTAGGCTGGGTTTGTTTTTCAGTCGATTTCTTTCGCGCTTTGTTTTCGGGTTCCGGTTTTCAACGCGCATCATCTTGGAGAGCTCTCATGTGAACTTTGAGCCCGTCTAATGTGACTTTGGTGCACGCGTCGCTCTTCGAGAAGTTTCCGCGATGAACTCAAGCGCGACAAACAATGTCCTTTCAATTTCCGATTTCTCTGATTTTTCCGATCGAGAACATCGAACGCTAATTGATATGGAACCTGAAACATATTCTCAATGAAATCATTAATCCCATGTTTGTTATCATCAAAACCATCAAAACCGAGATTAAGGCTAAGGTTGAAAACCTACAGCCAACAATCTCCCCCTTTTTGATGATGACAAACATCCATAGTAAAATATATTCATTTAAAGCATAGAGGATATCAACTAAGGGATTTCTCCCCCTATCAACATGCATATCTATAAGAATAAACTCCCCCTATCTATATGCATGGGTTTCCTATATTTTTCTCCCCTTTACCTATACTTATCTCCCCATTTTAACTATACATTTCTCCCCCTTTATACCTAAACTCTTCTCTCGCCCTTTTGACATCAATCAAAAAAGGCAAGAAGGGTCAATCTAATCAAAGGGATGAAACACAATTATTTATTCATGAAGTTGAGACTTCAAAGATTATTTTCATGAAACATGAAAATCTCAACCAAAGGGATGGAAAACAAATGTTTAACTTAGCATGGTTTCATTTGACATATGAATAAAAGCATGAAAATGCTAAGTATCAATTCTTTGATTTCATTCAAACATTCAAAATGCCAAGATCTAATCATTTAAAGCATGTTTTAGAAGTTTGAATTGAAAATGAAATCATTTGATCCAAATATAAACTTAGCACATGGTTTCATTTGAAATAAGCATGAAAACTATGAAAATGCTAAGTCTCAATTTTGCTATCTACTCATGTTTTCTTATATTTAGGCATCTAGACATCAAACATGAGATAATGTAAGTCTATGAATTTAGTTTGGGCTTAAGATGAGATTTTTAAGTTATTTTGTTGACTTAGGTCAACCTATCTTCAAGATTTCAAAAATCAACCTTTTAAGTTTATAAAAAATCATGTTTTTGACAAATATTTTTGAAACCAATTTTTGGATGAAAATTTTTGATACCAAATATTGAATGGTCATTTGAAATGTATGTATCAAGTTTGAACTCAAAATGAATTTTCTAAGTTCATTTTTCTTCCTATATTGTTTTCAAATAAACAAATGGATCCTAGCTATCATCCAAAATATCAAAATCATTTCTAGAAATGATTTTACTCATGAAATTGTGTGAATGATATTAGAAATGGAATCCAAAAGGTGTACATGAGTTTTTATATGAAGTTTTCGAAGAAAAATCAAAGTATCGGAAAGATTGATATTTCATATAAGGATACGTTGTGTTTTCGAAATCCATCTTTAAAATTCCATTATAAATTAGATTCTTGACAAACTTTTTGAAATTTTTATTGATAAAACTAGATTTTTCAGTGAATGTGTAGTTTCAAGAATCATCTAAAAATAATTTTTTTATATTTTTCTAAAAGTAACTGAAATTGGTGATACCAATTGTTGAACAAATGACAATTCCATAATTTTTCAGTTATTTTCAAAGAATGCTTAGTTTTCTTTCAAACTTTTATGACACCACATAATTGTCATGTAAAGAGTGTATGTCAAGTTTGAGATAAAAATTATATCCTTAAGTCAAGATATCAACCTAGCATAGTTTCATTCAAAACTAAACTAGTTTTAATGAAACTTGCTAAGTTTCAATCTTAACATTTACTCATGATTTTTCAAATTTAAACCTATGGATACCTAACATGAGTAAATCTAAACATGTTCCACAAATATGGATTGAAAATGAGACCTTTAAGTCAACTTGTTGACTTGGGTCAACATAGTTTAAAGAGAGGTAAACATGAATTAACCTCTATGTCATTTTATCCATATCCATATGAATTTTTCACTCTAAATGCATGGAAACATGTCGTACCTATTTCTAAACATGTTTATGAAGTTTGGACTTAAAATCAAGTGTCCAAGTCAATTTGTTGACTTGGGTCAAACCTTTTAAGCTTAAGTCCACTAATGTGATCTAGTTATCACATTTTCATCTACACATGAATTTTCAAGATTGAACACCTAGAGTCATATCATATGTGTCTAAACATATTTGTTTGATGTTTACTCAAAATGAGGTCTCTAATATGAGTTTTAACCTAGAGCAAGTTTCATTCAATTAAAATATCATGAAATTGCCTAAATTATCAAAACATTTTCCTACTCATGAAAATTCAAACATTTATCATGCATAATCAATCATGAGTATATAGAGACATCAATAAACATGAAAATTCAATTATTTTACTAAGTTTTTTGCAAAAATTAAAATCATACCTTTTTCTTGAAAATTTGCCCAACTTTTTCATTTCCTTTTCATTTTATTTTAGATAGCATAGCTTTCCAATTCTTAACTTGCGAGTAGATTTCATTAGTATCATAATGAAATAATATGTCAACTAGCAAGCTAACATACTAAATAGCACAAGTTTAATGCAAAGTTTCATTTAAAGCCTTAACCTATGCTAGATAGTAAAGATTTATTTTAAATGAAAGATTTTACCATAATATCAAAATGAATCTAAGGGATCAAGATGTGAACCATTTGAGGCATAAGGTCCCTAAACAAGTTTAACTAGTTTGGTCTTAAAGAAATGTCTCTAATAGCAAGTATCAACCTAGAGCAAGTTTCATTTGATGAAATTTGCCTAAGTTCTAATATTCTACCTACTCATGAGAATTCAATGATTTTACATGCAATTCTAGTCATGAGTATAGAGACATGATTTTATCTTAACCAATGAGGTATAACATTTAGAGTTTGAAATTATCAAGGTTATACCTTATTCATGATGATTTAGCCAAACTAATATTTTTCTTCCTAAATAGCCTTCCTAAAAACTTATAACTTGCAAGTAAGCTACACTAATATTTTAGTGAAAATATAGCTACTTAGCAAGCTAGCTCAACCAAGAAGCAAAGATAGACATCAAGAATCATTATCAAAGATCACTTTGCTAAATGGTTTCAAATTCGTTTCAAAATGAAATTTAAGAGATCACAAAAAATAATAAATGAAAAATATGATCTCCAACCCTTTCTATTGGTTGAAAACCGAAAGACCACAATTTGCTTGCGATTTAGAACCGCAAGGTCTCTTAGGCCCATTACAGGCCACTTGGGTCTTCGAAGAGACCGAAAAATCAAAAATCAAAAATGTTTTTGAATTATATTAAGAGCGGGGGAATCAACTAATATTAAGCATACATCAACTCCAACTATAATATTAAGCAATGGGATATAGGAGATGATACCAAAATGTTTGATGCCAATTTTACCATAGGCATCTAGTCTAGATGAAGACTTTGGAGTTGCAACCATGTAGGGATCCTTCCTTCAACTCATTGGTCAACTTCAATTCTTCAATCTCTCACCCTTGTGTGGTAGCTCCCCCTATAATAGAGGATGAGACCTTTGGTACCCAAATAACGTTGGGTCCTTGGGGGTTAATGGGTTTAGGTACCCAAAGTGTCTTAACAACACTAGGGTTCACTTTGAAAGCACAATCATATATGGCATGCCCATAAACCACAACAAAAATAATGTCCATTAAATTTCTTTTTGTTTTTGTTATGGACATGAGATTTATTTTTAGAATGATTGTTATTTGAGCTAGGATGAGCATGAGCATTCTTAAAAGATACATTCTTCTTTTGAGCATGAGGTTTAGTTGTAGAATGCTTGATATGAGAAGCATGATATGCATAAGCATTCTTGAAAGAAACATTTGCATTTTTAGAATTCTTAAAGGAAGAATTACTAGATAGATTACTAACTTTCTTATTTAGAAAAACAACCTCATTTTTCAAATCATTCATTGATTTATGAATAGCATGCAATTGAGTTTTCAACATGCTATTTTCATTCTTCAATATATCATTTTTATTTTTCAAATGCTTAGTGTCAATACTTAAAGTATCATGACATGGATTGTTGACACTAATTCTTAGCTTCTCATTTTCTAATTTTACATCATGTAATTGAGAGCTAAGATTTGAGTTTTCTTTCTTCAAATTTTTATTCTCTTTATTCTTTTTCAAGAGCAAGGCATATGTGATTTTATACTCATCCATTATTTCATCAAAATAATGGGAGCTAGATTAGTTAATACTATTATTGTTATTAACATAACTAGAAGAGGTGGCGTGTACCTCATTGTCATCATTCATGAGGCATTCTTTTGAATTTGCTTCATAGCCATGAGAAGAGGATGCTTCATTCGAATATGATGATGATGTGGAAGCATTTGACCTCCTCTTTGCATTGTTCTTCATGGTAGGGCAATTCTTCCTTACATGCCCTTTCTCTTGGCACACATGGCAAATCACCTTTCTCTTTCGGCTTTTAGTGATCCTATGACTGGAGACACTTTGGGCTTCAAAAACTATGTTAGCATTGGAAGGATGACCATTGTCATCACTACCTTCATTAAAAGTTTCTAACTCCTCGATTTTAGCATAATCATATAATACATTTAAGCAAGCACAAATATCAAATGCGGAAGTACAATGCATGATTTTTTCAAATATATTATTTTCCCAAAGAACAATATATGCAATTTGTTGCTTTAGCATTTAACTCAAACATGCTAATTTGTTCTTGGGTCCATGCATTCATATTTTCCTTAGGTTCAATGTATTTTATCTTAACCATATTAAAAACACCTAAACCTTGAGTCTTTAGGAAGGTGTACATTCTACCCTTCCAAAGACCAAAGTTAGATTCATCGAACCTAGGGGGTATAGACGCTACACACTCTAGAGCCATTTTACGATCGAGAGACGTTTGTAGAGGAGATGGTGAAATCTCAATCTACGAACCCGCTCTGATATCAATTATTGTCGAAATGGCGACACTAGAGGGGGGGTGTGAATAGTATGTTTACTAATTCGATTAACCTAAATTCACTTTTAATTGTTTTCTTAGATTAGTTAGGCAATTTATAATTGAATGCGGAAGCGAGATAAATGATAAAGCGATTAAGCACGAAATTAAGAATCAATGCAAACACTGAGATTTTATAGTGGTTCGGCCCCAATGCCTACTCCACTACCTAAGCTCCCCGTTTAGGATTTCCAAACTAGTTTTACTAGATTAATTTACGTTTCCCTTACACACGAGGACTTTTCACCGAAGAGACGCACTCTCGACCTAAGGCACTTCCACACCCGGAAGTCACCGCCTTCTTATCGAGAGTCATCTTCCACCTCAACCCTAAGGGACAACTAAACTAATCCTAGTAAACACTACGTTTACACAAGTGGCTTTACTCATTTTCACTAAGGATACCACTTCCACACAAGACCTAACACAAGGTCTTTACACACACAGATAAAATAGTTAAAATAATAATAAAATTACAATTGAAAAGAGCTTAATAGAAAACCAATAGTAAATGCTCCTTTCACAGCCTTAGAACCTCCAACTCATCGAGGGAATAGCTCGAGTCAATTTCCGAGTTGAGGAGCAGAGTGTGTGCAAGAAGGTGTTCGCGGAAGTAGCAGAGCGCACTTCAACTTTTCTTTGGAAGGCTTAAATCACTTCTTAAATGCTCAATGAAATCTGTAGAAATCAGGAAAGGAGTTTAATGAAGTATATGAAGGTGTATTTATACCCTCCTGAAGAAACGGTAGCTCAACGGATAGTTTTTTTTCCGTTGCAGGCCGTCGATCGAATGGTCGGTCGACTGGTCCTTCGACCGCTGCAATTTTCCCTGTGGTCGGTCGACCGACGTGTCGACCGCCAGACACCACTATTCATTCCCGACCTTCGGTCGACCGACGCGATCTCGCGTCTCGGGTATCCGCAGGTCGGTCGATCGCTCGGTCGACCGCCAACCTTACTGCCCATTTTGGGCTTTGGTCGGTTGACCACCCGGTCGACCGCCCGACGTAAGAAACTTGTGATTTCACTTTCGGTCGATTGATCGGTTGACCGATGCATGCTGCGTCTGCAGCTAGCCTTAGTCCGATCGACCACTATGGCTAATGCCCATTTCTTACCCTATTCGGTCGATCGAACATAGGCTGCGTTTGTTTTTCAACCAATTTCTTCCACGTTTCATTTCTGGGTTCCAGCTTTCAACGCGCATCATCTTGGAGAGCTCTCATGTGAACTTTGAGCCCGTCCAATGTGACTTTGGTGCACACGTCGCTCTTCGAGAAGTTCACGCGATGAACCCGAGCACGATAATCAATGTCCTTCCGATTTTTGATTTCTCTAATTTTTCTGATCAAGGACATTGAACGCTAATTGATATGGAACCTGAAATATATTCTCAATGAAATCATTAGTCCCATATTTGTTATCCTCAAAACCATCAAAATTGAGATTAAGGCTAAGGTTGAAAACCTACAGCCAAAAACAACTATTGCCTTTTAAAGAACTTTTCACAATCTTGTTCAGACAACAAAGGAAAAATGATGTTCTTTTATTAACACTTGGGAAAATTAATTATATAATTCAATAGTCTTTGCCCAATAGCAGACTTATACAATAGGTTCCTACGGCTAAGACTGCATGTCTTGCGCCTATCACCTTCCCGAAGGTCGTAGTTGTCTTTTGTCAAGTCTTCCACTTTTCTTCTTCTCTTGCAACATCATGCAGATGATGATTGATATCAAATACCCAGTATCAAATACCATAAAGTAGAGTCTAATGACAAAGTATTTTCTATAACGTACGCTCATGAAACGACGATTTCAAAAACCATCTTCACTTTTAATTTTGCAAAATACTCCTTGCAATTGTGCTTTCAGTGGCCATCATTACCACAATGGTAGCAAGTGCCATTGGGAACAACTTTCCCTTTCTTCTTGATATTTCTCATGGGTTTCAAAGTTTTGTTTTTCACTTTGTTCTTAATAGAGTATAACCTCATTGGATACTAAGTCCTGACTTAGTTCCTTGTCCATGGAGAACCCCAACCTCTCTAACTCCTCGATCAAATTGATTAGTTTGAAGACATGGGTCTCAACAAGAGTGTTATCCTCCATTTTGGCACGGAAGAGTTGTTTAGATAGCTTGTACCTAGCTGTCCTCATATGCTCACCATATGACAACTTGAGGTGATCGAGGATAGCTTCAGTATCTATATGTTCATGCTGCTTTTGTAACTCATCGTACATGGATGCAACATTATGCATCGAACAGTGGTACTATCTTCATTCCAAATTTCTTGCAGCTTCTCATAAGTCGTCCTCTCTTCCTCGGTGTAATCCCCTTCCCCAAGGGGTGGCATCGGTCCCGGAAAATCAAGAATGTGAGACAAATTCTCATAAATGAGGACGATCCTCAAATTCCGCATCCAATCGACGTAATTTGGTCTAGTTAATTTATTTTCATTGATGAAGCAATCTAACGACGGTATAGGTGACATGATATGCTACAAAGAAAATAAAGACATGAATGAGCATATATTCTACATGCATGTTTATTGAAGTCTTTTAATTAATCATGTCTCCCACTAATTTTCGTGGTTCCATAATACCCTTTGGTTTGGAAGCGGGAAGTCCTCATTGGTAGACTTCCTTAGGGGAAAATGGAATCCCACTTCTCCTACTCGGGTCTCGCATATAACACGACAAACCCTAATAGGTCCATGGGTAGGTAACTCTGTATCGATCACATCACTATGTGACTTCCATATGTTTTGCCTCTAGGGCAACCAAGGCATTGTGTGTGCACAACAAACCAAGGAGCCCTAGTTGAGTCGGACCCATCGCTCGTATGCCCTAGCGAGAAAATAACCACCCTTGAGTGTAGCTCAACAAGTTAAGTCATGTTCAAGCCGGTAGCAGAGACACAAAAGGGATATGTGCCATATGAGGTGCAATGTGTCTATTAGCACAAAAAATCTTGTGCGTGCACAACAAATCCGTTGTGACAATAGTCACACTTGTCCCTCATAATGATGGAAGGTGTGACCGATATTCTTAATATCTTAGCCATTCAAACTCAATATTATTGGAGGGTTTCTTCATGCAATTATAATTTATCTAAGCAATCAATAATTGAAGCAAGAGTAATAAATAAAAGCATAAAGTAAATAAGAATGATTATGGATGTTCTAAGGGTTCCACCAGAGCCACCGGGCGAACCAAGGCCATCATCCTAGGGTTTTTAGGGAGCTCTATCCCGCCAAGGCGCTGCCTAAAACCACCTTGTAGGTTGCCGGTTCCACCAGTGCCTTCCTAGGGTTCAAGCCATCATCAACATGGCGCTGAACACCTCCTCTCCGCACGCACACCAAAATGGGGCAGCAAGCGTGCTCGTCACAAATCTGTCCCTAAACATCTAATTTTACAAAATTAAAAGAAGAAGACCCCGAACAACCCTTGGGGGAAGGTTTATGGAGAGGGAGAAGTGAATTACAATCAGAATTCTCAAGAGGAAGGCAGGGGTACGTAGGCCCTATTTAAAAGATATAATGCTAAAATCTCATAAATTTACAAGCAATCAACACAACCACGTTTTACACACAGTCACATGCACATAGGGCTCATACATAATCATCCTTTCATGCATCTTAACCATTAAGAAAATGAAAGGAAAAAACATAATCTAAAAACACGCAAATCCGATCACGTTTCCACCCAAAATGGTTCGAACAACACATGCTGAATTTTTCGATTCTCGGGGCTGTTCAACTATGAACCCACGGGATTTTTGAGTTTAAATTCTGTCCAAAATCAATATGGATAGTAGGCTTCCACCTCGATTCATCGTATGAACCGTGGAGCCAAGAGAACGAATCAAAAACCACTTAAAACCATGGAGCGAATGGTTCATAAACGTGACCAAAACACGAAATAAAAATTCCAAAAATTTGCAAAAGGTGGCTCTGATAATCCCATTGGGACGGGATTCGAAAACGCAATGGAAATAACAACTTAAAAAATTCAAACCATCCCAAAAACAACGATCTACTTTAGTAATATTAAGGAATTCAATATTGGAGAATGTAATACCCGGGATTTCCTAATATAAAAACTTTTCCTTAGTGCAGCCCACCGGATCTGGAGCTAGCCGGGTTGAGTTGCAAAAAAAGAATCGCCGCGAGTAGGAGGTATAATTTAATTTTAGACTCATGCTCACCTGGGAAATTCAAATTCTTGGTTGTAGGAATCGACTACTTCACCAAGTGGATAGAGGTTGAACCCCTAACCACCATTGCAGTCGATAAAGTCCAGAAGTTCGTCTGGAAGAATATCATATGTAGATTCGGAATACCATGAGAACTCGTTAGCGAACACGGGACCAAATTCATGAATCGGCAATTCCGAGAATTTTGCTCGAACCTTGGCATCAAACAACTCTTCTCATCTGTGGAGCACCCACAATAGTATGGCCTGGGCAAAGCGGCCAACAAAGTAATCATAAAGCCCTCACCGAATCATCTAGTCTTCTACCTCAGAAAGCCCTCACCGAATCATCTATGGAGCAGAGCCCATGATCCCTATTGAGATCGCATAGCCTAGCCTCCGTCGGATTGCCTTGGAGGAACAGGGTAACACAGAAGCTCGAGTCACCAAGTTTGATCTCATTGAAGAAGAGCGAGAACTCGCCAAGATCCCAGAAGAGGCAATAAACTCAAAATTGCCCAAAAATACGACAAACGAGTCGGGCCAAGGAGCTTTGCAGACGGATATCTTGTCCTCCGGAAGATCAAGCCAAACTGGGAAGGCCCCTATCAGATCACAAAGGTCCTTGGAAAGGGTGCATACAGAATAGCTGAGCTCTCCGGGCAAGAATTCCCACGATCTTGGAACACAGCTTCCCTGTGGACCTACTACAGCTAAGGATCCCCCATAAAATACAAAAGGCTCAGGTACTCATTTCCTTACTTAGTAGTTTTTTCCATTGGGTTTTCCCCATACAAGATTTTTAATGAGACCCGGCCGAGCATAGCTCTCAGTGGGGTATAATGTATCTTTATTTCACACAAAGTTACTTTCTCTATTACGCACATATCTTTGTGTCTAACATCGCCTACAACCATCGCATATTTTTGTAGGAGGAATTAACACAATCTCACAAGCTAAAATCCTGCATCAGCACGGTCAAACGCACAAGCGACCAAAGCCCGATGCCCATCAATCTAAGTTTGAACTCAATGTTCCACACAACAACCAAAATAAAGCTCTTGCCGGTCTGGCTTGCCAGCCTCAGTGCCTATTTGGGGCACCCACACCATCAATGACCCCAAGCGCCCCTATCGCGAGCTTGATTTTCACCGAGTCTGGTCCTCGACCCTAAATGCGGCCTCCGGCTTAGCCCGACATGCTCTCAACGAGCAGCATGACCCCAAGCGCGCCTATCGTGAGCTCAGTTTTCACTAAGTCTAGTCCTCGGCCCTAATCGTAGCCTCCGTCTCAGCCCGGCATGCTCTCAACGAGCAACATGACCCTAAGCACGCCTATCGCGAGCTCGATTTTCATCGAGTCTAGTCCTCGGCCTCAAACGTGGCCTTCGGCTCAGCTCAACACACTCTCAACAAATAACATAATCCTAGCACCTTCATCATAAAAATACCAAATAGGTAAAACTATAGTTCAAATGCTACACTAATAAAAGCATGTAGGGAATAGCCTTACAGGGAAAAAGGAATATATGACTTTTATTTCATGAAACCCCACAAAGGGAATAAAGATTGATCTGACTTATAGCTCAACACATAGTCTTGCAAACTCCGATCGAACTTGGGGGTTGTGGACTGGACTAAAACTATTGGGCCCGGTCGGCCCAAACACAGTGACTCCCCATCCCTCATTGCAAACCAGATCGCGTGACGCCATCAGGGGGCTCCGCCCCAACTGCATCCTTGAGTCAAGATCGAACTAGGCTAAGCAACTCTGCCCAGGGACTCCACCTCGCCACATAAGGATATTTGCATTCTACCTTATTAGAAAATATACGCCCACCATCACCAGGATCTACCCCGACCTATTCTTAGCAACCTCGCTGCAAAATTCTCGGGCAGCAATACTGTTCCTCCCTGCAATACAAATAGATAGGGCGCACCCAGGTAACCCTAAGTTCCAATTCCATAAACCTCCACTTTGGAGTAACCCTAACTTGGGCGTCGGAGTGTCTTTTGCAGGTCCACTATAATTCAATTTCATTAAAAGGTACGTAGTTACGTACGCATGTACACTATAACACCAGTACTATAATTTTACATATGCATGTTGGACTGGACTAGTACTATTAGGCCTGGTCGGATTAGACACAATAGCGCCCTACAAGCCAACTCGAGCCAGACCAGACCGCTCCGCTCGGGGGCTCCAAACCTGACTCGATCTAGACCGAATGGCTTCGCCCGGAGGCTCCACCCGGCCATACAAGGACATCCACGTCCTTCTGTATCACGAGGGATACACCATTACAAGCTTGTTATCTCCAGAATTAGCCTCGACCGTTCTGAGCAATATCCCTATGAGATTGTTGGGCAGCGTCATGACCTTCACTTGCAATAAATACAAACACGGCAGGCCTCAGGTACCGTAAGTTCTATTTTTATTACCTCCACCTTGAAGTCCTACTAATTTGAGCATCATAGTATATTTTACAGGTCCCCCCACCGCCGGAGTATCACCTAACCAAGAGAGATATCGAGCCGAACCAGACTACTTCGAACTTCAGGTAGGAACATTTGGCGCCCACCGTGGGGCCTAGTAAAGCTTACCTCCCCCATAATGGTTGGAACTCGGAGCTAGGTGACCGCTGCCACATGCCAACGGCAGCGCCCCAACAGCAACAATCATTCGCAACCTAGTGATGCTGAAATAGTGAGGAGCGACGCTCAAGAATCAACCCAACTCCCCTAGAAGAATCGCAGAATTGGATAAATGACCTAGAGGCAAATAACCAGTAGTTAGCAGCCCATATCGAGATGCTGATACGGTCCCAGGTACAACTCCCAACCAATCACGAGTCTCGTCGCTCATAAAGGAGGAGACCAGTTTTCATCCTCTGAGACGAGATCTCCAGCACACCCTGCAAAGGAAGAGAGGAAAATTCTGTTGGCTTAAGGTTTTCAACCTTGATCTTAATCTCGGTTTTGAAGATGACAAACATCCTTAAGAAAATATATATATCAAAGCACCAAGGATATCAAACATGGGATTTCTCCCCCTATCAACATGCATATTTACATAATGAAACTCCCCATATCTATATGCATGGTTAACCTATATTTTCTTTTCCTTTACCTATAATTTTCTCCCCCTTTTGACATCAATCAAAAAGGGCAAGAAAAGTCAATCTATAGTCAAAGTTGAGATTCTAAAATTATCTTCCATGAAACATGAAAATCTCAACTAAAGGGATGAAAACATACATACAAGTGAGACTAATCAATACATGATATCATAGAATACTAAACATAATTTAAAGCTAGAAATCATGTATCAAGCTCAAGTAAGGATATTTTCGTGAATATCATATCTTTTTCATGATATTTTTAGATTTCACTCAAACTTTCAAAATACCATGATATAGTCTTTTAAAGCATGTATATCAAGTTTGAGGTGAAACTAATATCATTTGATCAAAATATGAACTTAGCACGATTTCATTGAAAGTAGGCATGAAAGCATGAAAATGGCTAAGTATCAAATTTTGTTATCTACTCATGTTTTTTCTATCTTAGGCATCTAGACATCAAACATGAGAGAATATAAGTATATGAGTCAAGTTTGGGCTTAAAAGGAGATTTCTAAGTCGCTTTTTGACTTAGGACAAGGTATACTTTAAGTTTTCCAAAAATCAAACTTTTAAATCCATATAAAATTTTATTCTTAACAAAAAAATTTTAAAATTTTAACTGGACAAACTAGATTTTCGAAGAAATCTACAGGTTCAAGAATAAATCAAAAATCAGTTTCCTATAAATTCATAAAATTCTTGAAAGTCCAGGGGCATTTTCGTAAATTTTAGGTACTTTATCAAAAGTTGTCTGTTTTGCTTCAAACTATTCAGACGTCGTTGAATGGTCATTTAAGATGTGTGTGTCAAGTTTGAGCTCAAAATGAATTGTCTAAGTTCATTTTTCTTCCTATATTGATTTCTAAAAATGATTTTACTCAAGCAATGGTGCCATAAAAATTTGAATGAAAAATGAACATGTTTTGAAAAATTTCTGAAAATTGCAAAAATACCATTGAAATTTTAGTTTTAAACTAGTTTACTCAATGATTTTTAGAGACCGATCGGTCGACCGAACGTTGCCAAAAATTGGCAGTAGCTGCATCGGTCGACCGGTCGGTCGACTGGATTACAAAACGCAAGTCGCGGAGCTGGCTTCGGTCGATCGGATTGGAGATCGATAAATTAGGGACACTCGGTCGACCCGTCGGTCGACCGATCAGTGTAAAAATTACATAGAAAGCCAGCGGTCGATCGATCGATCGACCGACGATCGACCGAACCATCGATGGGGCGTCTGTAACGATAAAAATTATGCCAGTTGACTCTCTGTTTCAGCTGGGAGGTTATAAATACCCATCCCAATCCTTCTTCAAGTCTTCTAACGATCCTTCCAAGTCTAAAAGAGTGATCCTAAGCATTTCTACAAGCCGTCATTGAGCAATCTTTTCAAGAACCCTAGCTTTGATCTACACACCTTGATTTAGCCTTCAAGATTTACCGTTTTATCATCTCAAGGCATTAAGAGGACTAGGGAGTTTGTTTTGGAGCTAAGTAACTATTGTTTGATTTATTGCTCCAATTACTATTGTATTTTGTTATTTCTTTCATTGTATTAAAACTTGTGTAAACCTAGGTTGCTATGTTTGATTTGGTTGGTAGTTGCCTTAGTGTTAAGGCTTAAACCCACTGTTGTAAAAGTAGTTTACAATGATTAGTTCTAGTTGTCCCTTAGATTGAGGTGGGAGAGTGCTCTCGATAGGAAGGCGGGATACTTCCGGGTGTGGAAGTGCCTTCGGTTGGAGAGCGGAGACTTTCCGGCGAGTCCTCGTTGTAAGGGAAACTTGATATAATCTAGTAAAGCTAAGTTTGAAAATTCTAAGCGGGATGCTTAGGTAGTGGAGTAGGCATTGGGGCCGAACCACTATAAATTCTTGTATTAGCATTGTGTTCGTTGCATTTTTTATTGCTTATCATTTATATATTTTGCTTCCGCTTACTTCTCAATTCGTGAATTGCCTAAGTAATCTAAAAAACAATTAAAATCGAATTTAGGCTAATTGTTTAGTTAACATACTATTCACCCCCCCTCTAGTGTGGCCATTTCAACCAACAGATTCCAAGGCCATGGACGTCGCGACTGCCCTCCCTATCGACTCGGGACCCTTCATCGAGAACATCATGGCAACGAGCCTTCCACCCAAGTGAAAGTTGTCGACTACTCTAATGCCCTACAATAGTATTGGTGACCCTACAATTCACCTGACAATGTTCAAGACCATGATTCTCTACAACGTAGCAACCGACCCCTCTCTCTGCAGAGCTTTCCCAACTTTCGTAGAGAAAACCGCTTTATTGTTGTTCGCTTCCCTCCCACCATAATCTATACACTCTTTCGTGGATCTCTCCAGCACTTTCCTCAACTGATTTTCCTAATCTCGGGTCTATTACAAAATAGAGGATGCCCTCCACTACGTTAGGCAAGGGCAACATGAACCCCTAAGAGAATACATACGCAGGTTTCAGGCTACTGCTGCCGAAATCCCAAATCTCGAGCCTCGAGTTGAGCTCTATGCCATCAGATACGGGTTGAAACCTGAACACTTTGCCGACCAGATCGCCCTGGAAAGCCCAGAGATATGACTGAGTTTCAGGAGAAAGCTAAAAGCTTTATAGAGATGGAAGAGCTCCATGAGGCCAGGAAGGCTGTCAGGTAGAACATCAAAGACACTGTCGAAGACAGAAAGTCCAAAAGGGCAGACAAAACTAGTGAAGACCACAACAGCCGAGAACATAATGACGGTAGAGGTCCAAGCCACCTCGCCCGATTGCCCGATATGAAAGGTACACTCCTCTCAACACTAGACGAGAGACCATCCTCCAGGAGGTCTACCACCTACAATTGCTCAGACACCCTAACAACCTTGGAAGGTTAAAGCCTTTTTTCAAAGGCGACATGAGCAAGAGGTGTGAATTCCACTGTACCTATGGACACACCACTGAAGAGTGTGTGGTCCTCGACGATCAGATTGAACGCCTAATATGAGAAGGTCGCATTTATCACTACATCTAGCACGTCCGGAGTCACAACCGAAGTTGGTGGAACCACCACTGACGGCACTGAAATCCCAGTGAGACACCACCACATAGCGACACAGACAACCACGATGACTTTGGGACCAAACAGTCTCATCCCAACATATGGGGAGTCATCGACTACATTACAGGTGGATTTGCTGGAGAAGGCAACATTAGAGAACAATCATCCCAAGCTATCATGATTATCGACGACACGACTCATCCGCAAGGGCTATGTATGCCCACCCCTTGTAATATCTTTATATGATACTAAGTTTCAAGGAATTTATAGTAATTTACATGACCCCGTCGCTATATCTGTAATCACTGCCGAATTCCTTGTCAAGAAAGTCTTAGTAGACTAGGGGTGTTCAACCGACGTTCTCTTCTACCCAACATTCGGAAAGATGAGTATCAGCGAAGATTCATTACACATGTACCATGGAGAACTTGTCAGCTTCTCGGGAGACCGCGGGGACGTCAAAGGCTATTTATGGTTGACCACAACGTTCGGCTCTCCACTATGGACAAGGATGATAGACATACAGTTCCTCATTGTTCATGGCCAACCCTCCTTGAATAACTTGGGAGCTGTCGTATCAACCCCCCATCTCGCCATCAAGTTCCTATCTCGGAGACAAGGGTACGAGTAATTCAAGCAAACCATATGGAAGCACGCGCGTGATACAACAAATGTTTGAAGCTCATGTCGTTTGAATCTGAACCCCGAATCTCAGACCTGGATCCTAGGGGAGACATCCAAGAGTGGCTCCAGCCCACCGACGACTTAGAACCTGTGTAAATCGGGATATCCCCCCAACATGTAACTTATGTGGGAGCACACCTCCCTAATGTGCTCAAAGCTCAACTCAGCCCTCTACTCGAAGACAATGTTGACCTCTTCGCATGGACACTATCTGATATGCCGGGGATAGATCCCCAGGTCATCTGCCACAGACTGGCCATTGACCCCCGGGTCAAACTCGTTGCTCAGAAGAAAAAAAAACTCAAAATCAAGCGACAACAAGCATCCCTCAAAGAAACCGGGAAGCTACTAAAGGCAAAATTCATCCGAGAGATTTGATTTACCACGTGGCTCGCAAATCTTGTGATGATCAAAAAGCACTTAGGAAAACGACGGATGTGCGTCGAATTCACTGACCTCAATAAGGTATGCGCAAAGGACTCTTACTCATTATCGAGCATAGACAAACTTGTCAATAGCTCTTAGGGATACCAGTATCTAAGCTTCATGGATGCCTATTCAGACTACAATGAAATTCGGATGCACTTGGAAGATGAAGAGAAAACGACCTTCATTATCGAGCATGCAAACTTCTGTTACAAGGTGATGCCCTTCGGGCATAAAAACGCAGGAGCCACGTATCAACGCCTGATGAACAAGGTCTTTGAAAAACAATTTTGTCACAACATGGAAGTGTACAACGAGAACATGGTTGCCAAAACACCGGCCACCGAAACCACTACAACAATCTCAACGAGATGTTCAGCCAGCTCAGGCAATACAACATGAGATTAAACCCAAAAAAATGCACCTTCGGAGTTCATGATGACAAATTCCTCGACTTCATGCTGACACACCAAGGGATTGAAGCCAACTCGGAGAAGTGTCGAACCATCCAGGAGATGAGGAGCCCACGCAGCATCAAGGAAGTACAACAACTCACAGGGAGGATGTCACCCCGTTTAGATTCCTCTCCAGGTCGGTCGACCGAGCCGCCCCCTTCTTTAAAATTCGAAGGAAGAAATGGGACTTCCACTGGGATGAAAAATATGAACAGGCTTTCGAGGGACTCAAACAATTCCTTACCGTCTCATCGATCCTTGACAAACCACAATAAGGAGAAACCCTCTTCCTCTACCTCACGATCACAGAAAGCGCCCTCAGCTCGGTCCTCATCCTGGATAAGGGAAAAGATTGAAAGTTGATCTACTTTGTCAACAAGGTCTCTAGGGACCAGAAACCAGATACCAGAGGCTAGGGAAGCTCGGAACCTCAAACAAGGCAAAATCCCATAACACACTTTCAACCCAGGTAAATTTAAAAGAATGACAAGCTATTATACGCTCCTTGATAATCATCTCTATAAAAGGGGATACTCCCGACCACTCCTCAAGTGCGTCGCCCAAACCCGGGTAGCCACCATATTGGCAGAAGTCCACGACGGTATTTACGACAGCCACATCGGAGGGAGGTCCCTATTTACCAAAATCCTCCAGGCCAGCTACTTCTGTCTGAGCATGAAAGTAAACTGCAGTCTCTACCTCAAAAATTGTGACAAATGTCAATGATTTCGAGGTCTTACAACTGCAACCTGAACCACTCCACAAATCGAACAGTAGCTGGCAGTTCCACAAATGGGGCATCGACCTCCTCAGACCAATTCCCCAAGCGCCAGGGCAAATCAAGTTTCTGATTGTAGTGACTGACTACTTTACCAAATGAATAGAGGCTGAACCCCTATCCACAATTATGACTGACAAAGTTCAAAAATTTGTTTGGAAAAACATTATTTGCAGGTATGGAATACTATACGAACTCGTCAGCGATAATGGGACACAGTTCACGAGTCGGCGACTCTACGAGTTCTGTTCGGACCTCAGCGTCCTACAACTCTTCCCATCTGTCGAACACCGACAAACAAATGGCCTGGCTGAAGTAGCCAACAAGGTCATTCTAATAGGACTAAAGAAAAAACTCGGCCGAGTCAAGGGACACTGAGTCGAAGAACTACCCGAGGTACTATGGAGTTACAACAGAGATCACAGAGTCCAGCCTCCGTAGAGTTACCTTCAAGGAACAAGGCAACTCCGATGAAACTTGACTCGTCGTGCTCGATGTCATTGAAGAAGAATGAGAGCTCGCCAAAATCATAGGAGAAGTAATGAAACTTAAGAGAGTCCAAAAATATGACAAACGTGTTAGGTCGAGAAATTTTTACATAAGGGGACCTCGTCCTCCAAAAGATTGAACCACAAAGAAAACCAATCGGAGAACGTAAACTCGCTCTGAACTCGGAAGGCCCCTAATGGATCACAGAAGTCCTCGAAAAGGGTGCCTACAAAATCGCTGAACTCCCACGGTCATGGAACGCGGCCTATCTACGGGCCTACTACAGCTAAGCTTTCACCCTTAAATTATAACATGGCTGAAGTACTCTTTTCCATGCATGGCTATTTTTTTCCACTGGGTTTTTCACATGAAAGGTTTTAACGAGGCTCCACCATGTGTAGGCCAAGCTTAACTCTCTGTGGGATGCAATGTATCATTATGATATTTAACAATGAAATTACTCTTTATATTCTACACATTTTTGAAGTCACTTGTAGTCATTACATATTGCGCAGAAGGAACTCACGCGATCTCACAACGGCCCTCGACCCATGTGACACACCATCCCTCTTCGGCCAAGCACCACTATTCTCGACATTAATTACAAGACTCCATGAGAAATCGGGACTCAATTTTCACTAGCCTAAGTAGTCGGCCTTGACGCCAGACTCAGTGAGCAGAGCTCGGTTTTCACCAATCTGGCTTGCTGGCCTTACTGCCTATTATGGGCTCTTACGCCCCCAACAACCCCAAGTTCACCTATCGCGAGCTCGATTTTCACTGAGTCTAGTGAAAGGAATAGTGCCCTTAAGCCAATTACATGTCAATGTGTTCAAGGACTATTCAAGGGTAATCAACTTTATGAGGCAACTTTTCATCATATGCTGCATCTTTATTTATAAAGATTATGATGAACCCCAAGAATTCGGGCAAATGATTCTAAGGACATGATGAGATCATGCCAGTGAGACATAGAATCCAGATGCCCATGTTCTAAATGTTCCTAGTCATAGGATCACCGATTAGGGGATTGCTGATTCTGGATAGACTAGTGCACTGGGTATATGCCCTATACGATAGGGGGTAGCTGATCTCACAATTGTTAGCTGAAGGGTTCTTCCTTCATGCTTTATTCTCCTCATGATTATTTTGATGATAATAAACCCATTTAACAAGTGTTTGAAGTCTGAAAATTATAGGATCGATGAAAAATATGTCAAGCCTATCGTCTCTCGATCAATCCTCAAAATAGATCAATGCGTGCATCCAAAATGTGGTGGATAGCATGGAGAATCCTTCAAAGCTAAAACACGCTGAAGAACGAAGCCGAAAATCCAAGCGCGAAATGAGGAATCAAAGATAAAAATTTCCAGCTTTGATTCGGTCGATCGGACGGTCGACCGAATGGTAGTATGCATTGGCAGCTAGCAGCCAATTCGGTTGACCGAATAATGCGCAGAAGTGGCAATAGCCATTCGGTCGACCAGTCGGTCGACCAAAATTGGCGAAGGAAATTTGCATGGCTGCGTTGATCGATCGACCGATGCCAAAAATTAGCAGAGAGTTCATCGGTCGACCGGATGGCATAGCGCGAGTTGGGGAACTCAGCATCACTTAGTCGATCGATCGACTGGTTGGTCCACCGCGCCAACTCTCGTGACAATCGGTCAACCGAATGGCGTATAAAAGCTGGCTTCGATCGATCGATTGGTCGACCAGTTTGGAAGTAGACATTTCTCCGTCAACCAGTTGACCCATCGGTCGATCGATCAAGGGAAAAATGTTATAGTGAGCCAGCGGTCGATTGGTTGGTCGACCGATGATTCGATCGGACCATCGACCGGGCGTCTGTAATGATCGAAAATAATTTCGTTGACGCCCTATTTCAGCTGGGTCTATAAATACTTCCTTTTAATCATTCTAAAGGTTCTTCTCTCTCAGATTTTTTATGATAAAAGCTTCAAAGAGTGATTCAATTCCATCATCCAAACCTTCAAAGCGCTAAATGTTCATCAGCTGAGTCTTGATCCTTGCTACCGAAGGAGTTTTATTTTAAGCTGTTGATCAAGCTGGTTAGGTGCAAGAAGAAGAGGCGGTTAAGTGTGATAAGAAATTATTCCTCTTCTTGTAACAAGTTGTTGTTTAATTTGTTCTTCAATTCTTGTATTTGAATTGTAGGAAGACCTAGGTTGTTAGGTCTTGTGTGTGGAAGTGGTTTCCTTGTTGTGAAGGAGTAAAGCCACTTGTGTAAACTTAGTTTTACTAGGATTAGTTAAGTTGTCCCTTAGGGTTGAGGTGGAAGAGTGCTCCCGAAAAGAAGGTGGAGACTTTCGGGTGTGGAAGTGCCTTAGGTCGAGAGTGCGACTCTTCGAGTCAATATCCTCATTGTCAGGGAGATAAGAATTAATCTAGTAAACTTAGTTTGAAAATCCTAAGCGGGGTGCTTAGGTAGTGGAGTATGCATTGGGGCGGAACCACTATAAATCCTTGTGTTTGCTTGATATCTTGCTTGTTTTTAAATTGCTTCATCATTCATCGATTTAGCATATAGTGGTCGAAATACAAATTG
Organism: Canna indica; assembly: GCA_034359265.1. Lineage (NCBI taxonomy): Eukaryota > Viridiplantae > Streptophyta > Magnoliopsida > Zingiberales > Cannaceae > Canna > Canna indica. Next base: position 25,283,113 of record CP136892.1, read on the forward strand.
CCTAAATAATTCAAGAATCGATTAAAATTAAATTAGGCAATTATTACAAGAAAACACACTATTCACCCCCCCTCTAGTGTTCTGTTTCATACAACAACAATTACCTATGAGCCGTCATTAATGTACAAGTGCATGTGCTCATTAGTGAATGAGTTCACTGAATGGACCTACACGAGAAATAAAATATGGAATCCTTACATGAGTGTCAATAGGATGTTCCTAGGGTGATAGTAGGTGCAAGCAGTCCTTGGACCAGAGGTTGTCATGTTTACCTTGTGAGTGACGACCCATTGCTTTGGTTCTATCCCTACGTGGCCCTCAGCGTCATGTGTCGGATATTACTGGGCATAGGGAAGCATTCATGGAGGTAGATGAGCAACCAACATGGAATTGGTTACTCTAGAAAGAGGAGATAATGTCCTATGTGTCCCTGAAAGTGTCGACTCGCGAATCTCTGGCCAGAGTAGACGTAAAAGTTAGGATGATATTTCCAACATTTCATTATTGAGATGACATCTTGGCGAGTAGAATACTTATGAATCGGTATAAGGGTTTGACACTTCTTCCGTACCCTAGCCGACATGATGATAACTAATCACCGAAGGGTGTTCGATCCCTGTAGATTGAACCTCACACTATCTGGGTAGTCATGACACGTTGCTAAACGTCAATCTTGACTTGTGAGTGGAGTCCCTCATGACCACACTAAAGGGGTTTAGTGGAGGCTCGTAAGATTCGAATAAAAGTCATTCTATCGGATCCGACTATCCGTTATGCACAACTCACTACTGGTTAGTGTGGGGCCCAATGGGTCACACACAACAGGTTAACCTCGTAACGGACCTTATGAGATAAAGTCCGAATGCAGCCCTATATGTCTACTAGCATGGACATGCTGCAACTCGATCATAGATCTCATTTATGAACACGATAGAAAAGTTGTTTCCTATAGGAACGAATGCACGAGGAAGGAGTGGCTTTGTAACCCAAATTTGTAGGGCATCCCTAAATCGTAGGGATTGGCACATGATAATATTTTATATAGTTGATTAAATTTAATTATGAATTAAGTATTTAATTTACTACTTGATCGGGAATATATTTAATTATGAATTAAATATAAATTGATTTTGAATCAAATATACATGGTGGTAAAATTAGTTTTCAACCATGAGCCTAATCAATCAATTAAAAATCAATTAATTCGGATACATTCTAATTAATAAGAATTTGATTTATGAAAATAAATCATAAAATTAATAGATATATGATTTATGAGGATAAATCATAATTCTTTTAATAAATAACAAATTGAATTATTTACATAAACCACTTTAGGGAATTGGTTTATTTAGATAATTATCATTCTGATATGTAGGCTCTTAATTTATGGAGATAAATTTAAGTTTATATTTTATTGGACTTAATTAATTTCGAATTAATTATGAAGTCATTGAAATATGAATTATTTTTGGAGGCAAACCCAGAATTTTGAATTTCGTGGAGAGAGTTTTTTTGGGGAGGGGGGGGGGGGGGTCGGGTCTACCTTGTAACCACCCCCCTCTCTATAAATGGTGGCCGAGCACCCCATGGAGGGTATGGTGAATTAGTTCTTCCTCCTCTCCATTGGTGGCCGGCCGTCTACTTTCTCCTTCCTGATCTTTCACGAAGCCAAATTTCGGGGTGTCTTCTACTTGGGTGTGTCGCCTACTTCATCCAGTTGGAGGATTCCAAACAAGGACAACGAGGTATTATTTGATTTACCTCTTCGTTTTGTTGATTTCTCATCTCCTTTTCCTCTCGTTTTGGAGCCCGGTTGTTGGTGGAAGGGCCGGCCTAGCCTTTGAGGTTTCGGGGTTTGAGAAAGCGTATCCGTTGAGCCACGACGAGTCTAATTGTTCGTTGCCCTTTTTGTTGCGAGGCGCTTGGTGTGGACTACCATTGGAGGACGTGCATGCAGGTGTCTCGATACGGGAGTTGGAGCACCCTATCCAACCGCGGTATAAGGTATACCTTTCCCCTTCTCTCGTAGATTGAATTCTTTAATTGTTGCTAAAGTAGATCGTTGTTTTGAGATGTTTCAAATTTTTTAAATTGCTATTTCCGCTGCGTTTCTTATTCACATCCCAACATCTGGTCCTCTGCCCTAAATGTGGCCTCCAGTTCAGCCCGAGATGCGCTATATGAGCAACATTAACCCAAGCATGCTTCCCACGAGCTCGGTTTCCATCGAGTATGGTCCTCGGTTCTAAATACAGCCCCTCGGCTCAGCCCGACATGCTCTAAATGAGCAACACAACCAAGCGCGCTTCTCGCGAGCTCGGTTTCCACCGAGTCTAGTCCTCGGCCCTAAATACGACCTCGGCCGGCTTAGTCCAACACACTCTAAATTTGCAACACTGTTGGCCTAAGGTTTTCTACCTTGGTCTTAATCTCGGTTTTGATGATAACAATCGTGGAACTAATGTTTCATTGAGAAATCTTTCAGGTTCCAAGTCAGTTAGCGCACGACGTCCCCGATCGAAAAAATTGAAGAAATCGGAGAAATCGGCAAGGACTCTCGTCGATGCTCGGAATTCTTCGGGAAGTTAGAGTTTAGGTTTAGGGTATCTAGCATGTGATATAATCCTCTTTATGATTCAAAGAACCCAAAAACAAACCCGAATCCCAAAATATGAAAACTCGAAAATCGTCCTGAAATTCACTAAGCCTAGGGAGCTCCTTGGAGGGCTATATGACCTAAATATTTTCTTGACACAAAAAATGACGGTAATTATTCCTTGGGTAAAAACTAGGGGTGAGCATGGACCGGTTAACTGGTCCATTATCTTCGGTTTTTTAAAACTATTAACCGTAAACTGATCCATTAACTTCGGTTAACCGTTATTTCAGTTTTAGTTTTTTCGGTTCGATTAATCGATAATTTCCAATTAACCAATAAATTTTTTTAACCTACAAACATAATAATATTATGCAAATCATAAAGAAAAATCTAAATAAATACCGAATTCTCATTGAGAAAAAAGAAAAAAAAAAAGTGAAACCACTTGAACCAAGATAATGTTCTACAAAAACTAATATTTTAATTTTTAATTTTTTAATATTTTTTTGATTTTTTAATATTTGTTAATATTTGTTAATATTTTTAATAATTTTTAATAATTTTTTATATTTTTAATAACTTTTTATAATTTTTATAAATGTTTATAAATTTTATAATTTTTAATATTTTTTATAATTTATATATCATTATTTAATATATATATATATATATATTATTAAAAATTAATAAATTATTTCGAACCGGTCGGTTAACCGAAATCGATGGACTTTTTACCTCTCGGACTGAAACCAAAACTGAAAATTGATTTTTCCAAAAATAAAAACCGAAACCGAAAACAACGTTTTAGTTTCGGACCAATTTTCCGATTAACCGAAAAACCAAATTTTTTTTTCTACCCCTAGTAAAAACTAGATAACGAGGTATTTTAAAGAAATTTTTGGAAGCTTTTAGTATACCCATATTTTAGATTTGAAAATTTTTATTTTTCGGAAATTTGTACTAGACCCCAAAAACTAGATTTTGATTCTTAAGGATTTTGATTTTTTAGATATTTTTATTGAATCCAAATGGGGGGTAATCCTTATATAATATTTATGTTTTAAAGTTTAGAAATGTTATATAAGTAGACTTAGCGAAGACGAAATCCAAAAACGAGCAAACATGCAAGAACTCAGCCAAACCAAGTAGTGCAGTGTGGTCAGTTTCTGTCGACTGGTCGGTCGACCGAAGTGTGCCAGAAAGTGGTAGTATGCGTTCGGTCGCTCGGTCGATCGTTTGTTCGGTCGACCGACGTTCGATCAGACCAGCGACCGGCAGTATAACGGCTTGGAAAATAGTCGTTTATGCCCATTGTGCCCGACCACCACTTGGTGGTTTGCCTATTTAAAGGCCTTCTAAGCCTTCCTATGACCCTAATGCGTCATGAGATATCCTTTGACACCTACAAGCTTTGATTGAGCCATCTTTGTTGAAACCCTAGCTTTCTACCTTGTTTTTCTTGAGTTTGCCTTCAAGCTTGATTTGATTCATCATCAAGGCATCAAGAGGAGCTAGGATTCATTGTGTTGGAGCTAAGTATTTGTGTTGTATTTTTGCTCCATTAATTGTATATTTTCTTATTTATTTCATTGTATTTGAACTTGTGTAAACCTAGGTAGCTAGGTTTGGTTGAGTTGGTGGTAGCCTTGGTGTTTGAGGCTTAAATCCATCGGTGTAAATATAGTTTACTAGGATTAGTTGAGTTGTCCCTTAGGGTTGAGGGTGAGAAGACGGTAAGAGTGCTCTCGGTAAGAAGACGGAGACTTCCGGGTGTGGAAGTGCCTTAGGTTGAGAGTGAGACTCTTCGGGTCAAAGTCCTCGTTGTAAGAGAAACAAGATTAATCTAGTAAAGCTAAGTTTGGAAATCCTAAGCGCGGTGCTTAGGTAGTGGAGTAGGCATTTGGGCCGAACCACTATAAATCACCGTGTTTGCATTGCTTCTACTTGCGTTTGTTTAATTAGCATATTCACTTTGCTTCCGCTTGTTATTGGATTTGTTAAATTGCCTAAGTAACTAAGTAAATGATTAAAATCGGAATTATGCAAAAAGATTAGTAAACATACTATTCACCCCCCCTGTAGTATGGCCATTTCACCAACAAGCATGACCCCAAGTGCGCTTCTCACGAGCTCAGTTTCCACCAAGTCTGGTCCTCGCCCCTAAATGCGGCATCCAACTCAGCCCGACACACTATAAATGAGAAACACGACCCCAAGAGCGCTTTTTGCAAGCTCGATTTCCACCGAGTCTGGTCATCGACCACGGCGCCACCACTCCCAGCCTCAAAGCCCTCAATGATCAAAGCTTGGTACTTTCGCCAATCTGACTAGTCGGCCCCAGTGCCTTACTCACAATTACCAAACATGTAATTCCAAAGTTAACTATTATATTTCTAACTTAGATATGAAGTTAATAGAACCTCAGCAATCGAAAAGCCGATCAAACTCGGCAAGAGCACAACAAGGATAGACACACACAGAAAGATATCCTTTTATTCAGAAAGTCCTACAAAGGGATATTTACACTTATAAACCCATTAAGGGTAGCTTACAAAAGAGAAAATAGGCCATAAAGATATAGCTCCCAAGAAGCACAACAAAGAAAAGGTACTCCTCTCTAGAGCCCTACAAGCGAAAATCTCGACCAACTTCCTTGTTACTAAGATTAACCCCAAATACAGACCTGCCGACAGTACCATCCCACAATTCGAGATTTGAAGGGGAAGGAGGAGTGAAAGCCCCGGCTTGGCAAACCTAGAACCATGGACAAGATCCCGCCGGCTAAGAGCACAACGCCTCCCTCGATGCTTATACCACGGGAACCGCTTTGCCATAAGCCCGATGGTACAGACCCATGGCCGAAACCCCGTCTCTTGCCTTCATTTTTAAGCATGATGGTACAAACCCACGGAGACCGGCGAACCATTCGCCAATTAAACAAAAACAACCCTCGAAGGGATGATGATATTCGAAACCTCCCACTCCATGCTTTGCAATACAAGCAACATGCAGGGGGCTATTTACAAACCTAGAGCAAAAACCACCTCTCTAATGGCCAGTTCTATTTCTAGACGCCTTGGAAATCGCCTATTGCATCTTTGCTCATAATTACTTTCTTGTCGAACTATATCTACCAGACAAGTGACAAACATCTAGAAGAGCACCCTCCTCCACATAAACATCACATTCAACCTGGATAACTGAGAGTCGCGTAAAAGGCCTCATGCCTTGCACGTGACAGCCGAGGTCGTAAGCCTACATCACTTAGAGCTCGGCATGCAGTTCTTCAAACTTCGACCGAGCTCGGGGACTGTGGACTGGACTAGTACTAGTGGGCCCAATCGGATTAGACCCAGTAGTGCCCTACAACCCAACTCGAGTTAGACCGAATGGTTCTGCCCGAGGGCTCCACCCGGCCATACAAGGACATCCACGTCCTTCCTTATCACGAGGGATACGCCATTACATGTCCGCTATCTTTGGAATCAGCCTCGACTCATTTTGAGCAATATCCCCACGAGATTATCGAATGACGTCATCACTTCGACCTGCAATAAATATAGACATAAGACGTCTCAGGTACCCTAAGTTTCATTTTCATTACTTCCACTTTGGAGTCCTACTAACTTGAGAGTCGGAGTGTCTTTTTGCAGGTCCCCCCACCGCCGGAGTTGCACCTTACGAGGAGAGACATCAAATCGGACCGGACTACTCCGCAGGAACACATGCATATATTAATTATACGTAGTGCGTACATATGTACACTATAACACCAGCGCTATAATTATACATATGCATGCATATATTAATTAGCGGCGCTTAGCGGCCATCTCCCTTTGTCCATTGAAGTAGATGGCGGCAACACAGAGGCGCCCCAAGATAGTCAATCAATACATGAAGGTGAACATAGAGATATCATCAAAACCAAAATTGTAATAAATATTGAAAACCTTAGGCCAACAAGATGGAGAGGCGCCCCAAGATAGCCAATCAAGACACAAACGTGAACATAGAGATATTAATTTGTAGAGAATAGTAGTACAATGACAATAATGGATATCTAGTACATTCGGACATAATGGTGTACGCACACAACAACACCAATGCATGCCCATAGGATTCAATTTCATTAAAACGTACGTAGCACTATAATTATACATATGCATGCATATATTAATTAGCGGCGCCTGGCGGCCGTCTCCCTTTGTGCATTAAAGTAGACGGCGGTGACAGGGAGGTTGAGCTCGTTCTCCTCCGCGAAGTTGCGGGTGTTGAAGTAGTCCCTTGTCGTCGGCAAGTTCACCACACTCCGCCCCTTTTGCTTGAATAGCACAAACACGTAACGGTGAATCCCAATGTTGGGCAGAGGGCTTTCATAGCTAATCACCTCCGTTCCTACACACAATAATAAATTAAATATTTTGATAAATCAATCAACTATATATATATATTTATATATCCAAGCAATTATATGAATTCCTTTGGTAATAATAACATAATAATTTTTCCTTCTTTACTTTTGATAAGATCCTTAAATCTTAAAACATTTGTGTGTTTAAAATGTATATACCCTTTGATAATTTATTTTAGAAAAAACTATGTATAAAGGACAACTAAACATAATGTGATGGCTTAGAACCAATAATACCAAATATTATACTGGTTGAGACTTGAGACACTCTGATTTAACAAATGTAACCGGTGTAATTAAATAAAAGAATTAAAAACTCGAAAAATCTTATTTAATTGAATTTTTACTAATTGTTGATGCATAGTATATTGCTTTTATACGAATGCTTAGTGTGTTAGAGATTTTTTTAGAAAAATAATTACTTCAAATATATTGAGAGAAAAAAGAAGAGACAGCCCCATCAAATGCGACAGCCCCATGTCTCCAATGTTGGCAATGCTATCTACCTGTGTTTGGCAATGTCAATTTGTGCCTCCTGTACAAATAAAACTGTGAAAAGTACAAGAGACAGCCCCATCAAGTACTATTCCAATTCAGTTCTCACATGAGTTGGAATCTATTGCTCCTTTTTCTCCAACTTTAGGATATTCTGACATAGTGACAACATCTCCTTCTCAACCATACTAACTAGTTTAAGATCAAATGCGACAGATTGCGGATGGATGGCCTACTATGATGTTGGATTATATATTGTGAGAAACAATTTGGGAATATGCTCTTATTCTGAAGCGAAATGTCTCCAATGTTGTTCGACCATTTAAAGTGAAGCCTATGTTATCTTTCTCTAGTCTTTACTTTTGTGACCCAGCATCACATTACTAATGTTGTCATTGTGTCTGATTCCAAAATCTCGATTGATACTTCAGAAGATAACAAAGACGTCTCTTCACATATTTCTGATATGGTTTAGGACATCAAATATATGTTGTGTGATTGAAGTAATATTGTGTTCAGTTTTACTGTGAAATAAGAATGCAATGAAGTTGCTCATATATTGTGCAGTAAGGAGTCCTATTATATGGACATTCCTTAAGCCTTCAGAGAGCATTCTTTCTTTAGATAATTGATATTGTTTTACTTTTTGGGATAAAAACACACCCAACCAATACAAATATATATATATATATATATATAACTGGGAAGAGGAATAATGAACCCACCAAAAGAAGCATCAGTTGTGCCTGGGATGTCAGTGACAACCCTGCATAAGAGATGGTGAAAATGTAGTCTTGATTGCAAATGTTTTAGCAAATATAGTAGTATTTTGTTGTTGAATTAATTTACCAATGCAGGTGCTCCCTCAGATATGGATTACTCGGCCCGGGCACATCCGGATCCGTCATCACCTATATTTATATATATATATATATGTAAATACGTTGAAAAGTAATTAAGTTCAACAAGATGAGAGGAAGTATATATATATACATATATATGTATATAGATATGTATATGTATACCAGAGTGAAGAAGGTTCTCATTTCGCCACCCTGGATTTCGACTCTGGGTTTGGAGGAGACGGCGGAAGGGGAGAGCTCAAGGCCATTCAAGACGAGCTTGTTGGGGTTGTAGGTGACGCACATCTTGACGCTGGGATAGAAGGAGTCTAGGACTTCCCCGATGACCCGCCCTATCACCAAGGGCTCCACCATCCTCGAATACATTTTCGCTACTAAGGTATGGTAATGAGGAAGAAGAAGAAGAAGATGCAATGGAAGAGAAAGAAGAGGGTGTAGTGTATTTATAGCTCTCAAAATTAAGCAGTAGTACTGTTTTAGTACATATCCAGTAGTGCTTAGAAACGCAGGAGCGGGAGGAGATGGCATGGGCCACCAACAACAGGTTACGCATTGTTATTAGTCCGGATGCACAAAAAACAAAAAAGACTCCGCCATGTTTTATTCTTTATCTGCTAGCGGTCACTAGCTTTCAGTTATATGCACTCATATTTTGGGTTAATAGCCAAGAACTTTGACCGAATTCTTTATTATGATCAATCATGTCTCAATTCTATTCCAAACGTGTAGCATTGATGTCAATTATATCCTGCATTTGTATCTCGTGAATTAGTTTATTAAATTACTGACATGAAAATCTGAAAATGATTAAAATAATCAGTGTGCCACATCATTAACTCGTCGCCTACGTTACTATGATGTATTTTGCTACGGTCTATCAGCAACAACCAATACGATCGTAGCTATTTCAGATGACTAATCGACAACCACAAGAGTCGTCGCTACTATTGAAAAAAGAAACATCATAATTGACGGCTTAGCGACGGCCACGCCAATCATCACGAATGAATAAGCATAAGAGAGGACTTTCCTACAACCATCTTTAGTCGTCGCTGATGTACTATCTTTTGAGACAATTTATCAAAGACTGACTTCAGTCATCGTTAATGAGTAATTTTATTATCGTCATGCCCACACCCCCCCCCTCCCCTCTTCATCTACTTTTCATCTTCCTCCTTCGGTCTAATCGACATCCACAACCATTGATCATTGCCAAGCAGCTGAAGGTGAGTAATTTAATTTGTTTTCAAATATATATATATATATATATATATATATATACTTTTGGAGATTAGGATTTTGACGCCCTTTGTAGGCGGTCGGCGCAGATGAGACTGTGGACATTCATTGGTCCTCACCAACAATAGTAAATTATTAGTTAATTTTTGTTTAATTTTATTGTTAATCATGCTTAATTTGTGTCAACCATGCATGTTAATTTAGTTTTAGATTAATTTTCTACTTAATTACAAATGTAATATAATTTTATTATTTTATTGTATTATACTTTAGTTATTACAAAAATAAATTATATAAATTTCAGAATTATATGACTCTAAGTAATATAATTATGTAATTAAAATTTCAATGTATAATTATTACCATTTAATACTCTAATTGGATTAATAATAATTGATCTAAATTAAATGTAATTATTTAATAGTTAATTAAATAATTTATATATATTGTTATAATAATTAATCAATATTGATATTATAATTATATTTATAATAATAATAATAATTGATCTAAATTAAATGTAATGAATTAATTAAAGAATTTATATTTTTTACAAATTAATTATAATTATAAGAATTTATATAATAATTAATCAATATTGAAATTATAATTATAATTCATATATAATATATTAAAATTGAAATTATAAATATAATTTTATATTTATACTTATTCATAGTTATATATACTTTTATATGTATAATTAATTTATAATTATATAACTTTTTTTATATTCTGCTATATATATAATTATTTATAATTTTAATAAGTCACATAAATATATTTAGTTATATTATATATTATAATGTTCATTTAGTATATATAATATATACTTATTTATAATTTATTTAGTATATATATTTAGTTATATAACTGAATTATAATGTAACTAAATACTATAATTTATTTATAAGTTATATAATTATACTATATAACTAAATATATATTGATAAAAGAAACATCACAATTGATGGCTTAATGACGGCATAAGAGAGGACTTTCCTACAGTCGTCTTTAGTCGTCGTTGATGAGTAAATTTATTACCATCGTGCCCCCCCTTTTTCTCTCTATTTTTCATCTTCCTCCTTCGATCCTAGTGTCGTCGCAGCTCTTTAATTCTCGACACTGGATTTCTTTCACCCGTCATCTTTTGCGACCTCTAACCGACATCCACAACCATTGATCATTGCCAAGCAGCTGAAGGTGAGTAATTTAATTTGTTTTCAACTATATATACTTTTGGAGATTAGGGTTTCGACCCCATTTGCTAGCGGATGGTGCTGATGAGGACTGTGGACGGCTACACCAATTGCTGGCGACATTCATTGGTCCTCACCAACAATAGTAAATATCAATTAATTTTGTATTAATTTATTGTTAATCATACTTAGTGTTAATCATGCATGCTAATTTAGTTTTAGATTAATTTTTTTTTTACAAAGATAGAAAGTTACAGTAGATGATACTAGAATTTAAACACTAGATCTCTAGACAACATACAAGATATTGATACCAACTGTGCTACCCATAATTGGCATATTAACTTTCTAGTTAATTACAAATGTAATATATTTTTTATGATTTTATTGAATTATACTTTAATTATTAAAAAAATAAATTATATAAATTTCAGAATTATATAATTCTAAGTAATATAATTAAATATAGTTATGTAATTAAATTTTCAATGTATAATTATTACCATTTAATACTCTAATTAGATTAATAATTAATCTAAATTAAAGGTAATTAGTTTTTTTTAAACAAAGGTAGGAATTAAAAGTAATTATTTAATTAAAGAATTTATATTTTTTACAAATTTATATATTCTGTTATAATAATGAATCGTTATTGAAATTATAATTATAATTATAATTTGTATAATATATATTTTAAAACTGAAATTATAAATATAATTTTATATTTATATTTATTCGTAGTTATATATTATTTTATATGTATAATTAATTTATAATTATATAACTTTTTTGTATTCTGCTATATAATTATTTATAATTTTTATATGTTACATAAATATATTTAGTTATATTATATATTATAATGTTAATCTATTATATAATATATACTTATTTATAATTTATTTAGTATATATATTTAGTTATATAACTGAATTATAATGTAATTGATAATTTATAAGTTATATAATTACGAGAGATGCGTTATTACAAGTCCGACATTTTCAGAATCAGCGTCGATCCATTCAGAGCAATATTTCCGCGAGATTATCGAACGACGTCATTACCTCCACCTGCAATAAATAAGGGCACAATACGCCTTAGGTAATTAATCCAAGTTCTAATTTCAATTTTCTCCACCTCGAATACCTACTGACTTGAGTGTCAGAGTGTCTTTTAATTGCAAGTCCTGCCCCCCCCCCCCACCCCACACCCCGCCAGAGTGGGATTGCACTTGACCAGGAGAGACACTGAAACAGACCAGATTGCTCTGATCATGAGGCAGGAATATTTGGCGCCCACCGTGGGGCCGAGTAAAGCGAACCTGCCCCACAATGGTTGGTACTTGAAGCTAGATAACCTCTGCTGCACACCAATGGCAATGCCCTGACGATGATGTTCAGCTGCAACCTTGTGATGCTGAAACAATGAGGAGCGACGCTTCGGCACCAACCAACCTCCCACTAGAAGTATCGTAGCGTCAAATAAATGATCGGAGATCGAGAACTAACGATTAGTAGCCTAAATCGAGATGTTGACGTGGTCCTGGAAACAATCTCCGGCCGAGCACGAGCGTCGTCGCCCGTAACATGAAGAAAGCAATCACTCGTAGAGAAGGTGACCAGTTTTCGTCCTCCGAGATGAGATTTCCAACACACCCCACCGAGGGAGACAAAAAGATTCCAAAGTCATATAGGTCGCTACTCCCCTTCCCGTCGACTCGGGACCCTTCGCCGAACACATCATGGCGACGTGCCTCTCCCACCCAGATTCATGTTGCAAACCACTCTAAAGCCCTATGATGGTATGGGTGACCCGATCAAACACCTAACGATGTACAGGTCCATGATGCTGCTCTGTAGGGCTTTCTCGACCTTCGTGCAAAAAGCAGCTCTACTATGATTCTCCTCCCTTCTGCTAAGATCCAAACATTCTTTTGCGTTGTGCCTTCACCAGCCAATTCTCCTTATATCAGATCTACTCCAAAATGGAGGACGCCCTCCACTACATCAAGCAAGTGTAGTCGAAATGGCAACGAGGGGGGGATGAATAGTATGTTTACTAATTCAATTAGAGTAAATTTGATTTTAATCGTTTCTCAAATCGTTTAGGCAATTAACGATTGAATGATTTGATGCGGAAGCGATATAAAGATTTAAGCACAAGCAACAATAAATAACAATGCGAACACAAGATTTATAGTGGTTCGGCACCAATGCCTACTCCACTACCTAAGCACCCCACTTAGGATTTCAAAACTAAGTTTTACTAGATTAATTAGTTTCCCTTACACAGAGGACTTTGACTCGAAGAGTCGCACTCTCGACCTAAGGCACTTCCACACCTGGAAGTCTCCGCCTTCTTACCGAGAGGACTCTTCCACCTCAACCCTAAGGGATACCTCAACTAATCCTAGTAAAAACTAAGTTTACACAAGTGACTTTACACCTTCACAACAAGGTAACCACTTACACAACAAGACCTAACAGCCTAGGTCTTCTTACAAACTCAAATCAAAGGAGACAAATTCAAATAACAGTTAAAATACAATCAAAAGAGCTAAAAGAGTAAACCAAGATTAAAAGCTCTTTTCCAAGACTTGGAACCTCCAACTCACCGAGTCGTAGAGCTCGATTCAATTCCCGAGTTGAGGCAGCAGCTGACGCTTGAGAAAATGTTTGCGGAAAGAGCAGAGCGCGCTTAATCTCTAGAAGGCTCAAATCTTTCTTTTAATTGCTCAATAAAATCTGTAATCATCAAGGAAGAAGATTAAAAGGAGTTAGATGAGGTATATTTATACCCTCATGAAGAAACGACGGCTCAATGGATAGAAAACTATCCGTTGCAGACGCTCGATCGATTGGTCGGTCGATCGACCGATCGACTACTTGAACGACCGCTGCCTTCCTCTCTGTGTGCGATCGACCGACGGGTCGACCGCCCAGATGCAAAACTGACGATCCCACATTCGGTCGACCGACGCAAGGATGCTAGGGTCACGCGACTCCGCGATCCTCAATTCGGTCGACTGATCGATCGATCGCTAGGGCTACTGCCCATTTCTGGCCTCTGTCGATCGACCGACCGATCGACTGAAGTAGCCACTGCCAATTTTTGGCAGTGTTCCGTCAACCAACCGGTCGACCGAATTGTCTACTGCTAATTTCTTACACTCTTCGGTCGATCGATCGGTCGACTGAACAAAGGCTGATATTGAATTTTCAGCCCTTTTTCTTGCGCGCTTTATTTCCGAGTTCCGACTTTCAACGAGCATCAACTTGGAGAGCTTTTCATTTGATATTTGGACTAGTCCAATGCGACTTTGGTGCACTCGTTGGGCTTCGAGAAATTTCCGCGACGAACCCGAGCGCGATGATCAATGTCCTTCCAATTTTTGAATTCTTATTATATTATCGATCGAGGACATCGAATGCTAACTGATATAGAACCTGAAAGGTATTCTCAATGGAATCATTATTCCCATGTTTGTTATCATCAAAACCGAGATTAAGACTAAGGTTGAAAACCTAAAGCCAACAATCTCCCCCTTTTTGATGATGACAAACATCTTTAAAAAAATATATACATTAAAGCATAGAGGATACCATCTAAGGGATTTCTCCCCCTATCAACATGCATATTTATGAGAATAAACTCCCCCTATCTATATGCATGAATTTCCTATATTTTTCTCCCCTTTTACCTATAATTTTCTCCCAAATTTTCCTATACTTTTCTCTCCCTTTTTCTTATACATTTCTCCCCCTTTTGACATCAATCAAAAAGGGCAAGAAAGGTCAATCTAGTCAAAGGGATGAAAACAAATATTTTTTCATGAAGTTGAGACTCTAAAGATTATTTTTCATGAAACATGAAAATCTCAACCAAAGGGATGGAAAACAAATATTTAATATGAAACTTAAATCATACATGATATGTTCAAAACTAAATATTTGAATTCAAAATTAAATCATGTATGTTCTCATATCTTTTTCGTGATATTTTTAGATTTCATTCAAACTTTCAAAATATCAAGATATGATCATTTAAATCTTGTATATCAAGTTTGAAGTTAAAACTAATGTCATTTGATCCAAATATGAACTTAGCACATTTTCATTTGAAATAAGCATGAAAACATGAAAATGCTAAGTATCAAGTGTTTGCTATCTACTCATGTTTTCTCAAACTTAGACATCTAGACATTAAACATGAGAGAATGTAAGTTTATGAATCAAGTTTGGACTTAAGATGAAATTTTTAAGTCACTTTGTTGACTTAGGTCAACCTATATTTCAAGATTTGAAATACCAATTGTTGGATGAATTTTTTTTTGATACCAATTATTGAATGGTCATTTGAAATGTTTGTATGAAGATTGAACTCAAAATGAATTTTCTAAGTTCATTTTTCATCCTATGTTATTTTCAATGAAAAAATGAATATTTCTAGTTATCATTCAAATTATCAAAATCATTTTTAGAATTGATTTTACTTAAGAAATTGTGTGAATGATATTAGAAGTCGAATCCAAATGGTATACATGAGTTTTCATTTGAAGTTTTTGAAGAAAAATCAAAGTATCGGAAAGATTGATATATCAAGAAGGATGATACTTTGTGTTTTCAAAATCTAACTTCGAAATTCCATTATAAATCAGATTCTTGATGAAACTTTTCAAAATTTTTACTGAAGAACCTAGACTTTTTAGTGAGGGTGCAGTTTCAAGAATCAGTTAAAAGGATTTTTCTATATTTCTCTAGAAATAACTAACAATGATACCAATTGTTGATTGAAATTTCATTTTTATAATTTTCAGTTATTTTCGAAACATGTTCAATTTTCATTCAAACTTTTATGACACCATAAAGTGATCATGTAAAGAGTGTATATCAAGTTTGAAATGAAAATTATATCCCTAAGTTAAGTTATCAACATAGCATGGTTTCATTCAAAACTAAGCTAGTTATCATGAAACTTGCTAAGTGTTAATCTTATCATTTACTCATGATTTTTCAAACTTAAACCTATGGATACCTAACATGAGTAAATCTAAACATGTTTCTCAAATATGGATTGAAAATGAGACCTTTAAGTCAACTTGGTTCAAGAGAGGCTTTCATGAAACCACCTCTATGTCATTTTTTCAATTTCCATATGAATTTTTCATTCTAAGGGCATGGAAACATGTCATACCTATTCCTAAACATGTTAATGAAGTTTTGAAGTTAAAATGAAATGTCCAAGTTGATTTGTTGACTTGGGTCAAACTTCTCAAGCTTAAGTCCTCTAAATTGAACTAGTTTTCAATTTGCTCAATCTCTTATGAATTTTCAATTTTAAGCAAATGACAACTAATCATTAATACACATAAACATGTTCATCAAAATTTTTAACTTAAAATAAAGTCTCTAAAGAAGAATTTTAACCTAGTTCGATTTCATAAATATCATGATTTCATGAAATGAGCTAAGTTATCAAGATTTTTCCTACTCATGAAGATTCAAATATTTATCATGCATAATCAATCATAAGCATAGAGAAATCACTTAAGCATAAGTATTCAAATATTATACTAAGATTTTTGTAAAATTAAATTCATACATTAGTCTTAGAAATTTTGCCAAACTTGTCATTTACTTTTCACTTTTCTTTATGATAGCATAGCCTTCAATGTTTACTACTTTCTTAACTTACAAGTAGACTTCATTAATATCATAATAAAATTATATACCAACTAGCAAGCTAATATACTTAAATAGCAAAGGGTCAATGCAAAGTTTCATTTAAAAATCTTGACCTATGCTAGATAGTAAAGATACTTTTTTAGAAAGTTTTCATGATATCAAAATGAATCATAGAGATCTTAAATTATGAAATATTTAAAGAGTAAGATCTCTAAACATGTTTAGCTAGTTTGAACTTAAAAGAATGTCTCCAATATCAACCTAGAGCAAGTTTCATTCAATGAAATTTGCCTAGAGTGCTAAGATTCTACCTACTCATGAGAATTCAAGGGTTTAACATGCAATTACAATAATGAGTATTGAGACATTATTTAAGCTTAAGCATTGAGGTATAACACTAAGATTTTGAATTTATCAAAGTTATACCTTATTCATGATAATTTGTCAAACTAATCTTTTTCTTCCTAATTAGCCTTCCATTTTCAATAACTTGCAAGTATACTTTATTAATGCTAATCAAATCTTATCTACTAGCAAGTTAACATACTAAATAGCAAGGTTAAATAGAAATCTTGATTTAGGTATTTCAACCTAAGCTAGATAGTGAACAAATTCGTTTTAAGTAAAATCGTCATGAAACCAAAACAAATCGAGAGATCTCAAAATGTAAAATTTTGAAACATAGATCTCCAACCCTTCCTATTGGTTGAAAACCGAAAGCCACAATTAGCGCCTACGATTTAAAACCGCAAGATCACTTAGGCCCATTACAGGCCACATAGGTCTCCGAAGAGACCGAAAATAAAAAATCAAAGATCAAAATCATTTTCAAAAGAACTCTTTAGCAAGAGCGGGAAAAACAACTCAAATTAAACATAGTATCATAATCTTCAACTAGGGTAAAATAATGCAAGTTAGAAGATGATACCGCAATAGTTTTGATGCCAACTTTACCTAAGGTATCAATGTAGCTTGAAGTTGCAACCAAGGGAGGATTCATCATTCAAGTCCATGGTCAACTTCAAATCTTTACTTCTCTTTACCCTTGTGTGGTAGCTCCCCCTACAAGAGAAGATGAGACTTTTGGTACCCAAATGGTTTTGGGTCCTTGGGGCTGAGTTGGCCTAGGAATCCAAAGTGTCTTAACTACACTTGGAATTTTCTTGAATGCACAATCATAAATAGCATGGCCAAAAATACCACAACAAAAGCAATGTCCATTAAATTTCTTTTTGTTTTTATTATGGACATGAGATTTATTAGTAGAATGTTTGTCATGAGAAACATGATGTGTATGAGCATTCTTGGAAACGTCATTCCTCTTCTTATGATCAAGAGGTTTAAAAGTAGAATGTTTAACCTGAGATTCAACATTAGCATAAATATTCCTTTTTGAAAAATTATTTCTACTAAAATTCTTGAATGAGGAAATAATTTTCATTTCATTCATTTTCTTGTTTAGGTTCACAACCTCATTTTTCAAATCAATCATGGAGTTATCTAAAGCATTCATTTGAGATTTCAACATATAATTTTCCTTTTTGATTTTTAAGTTTTCATTTTTCAAAATCTCATTCTCAATTTTGAAACCATTTTTCAAGTTTTTCGTTTTCAAGCTTTAAGTCCTTGAGCTCAAATTTCAATATACCATGACAAGGATCAAATGAGCTAGATTTTAATCTCTCATTTTCTAATTTTAGAGCATGCACATGTGAATTGAGTCTAGAATTCTCATTTTTAATCCTTTTGTTTTCCTTATCTCTTTTTAAGAGCAAGGCATACATGATTTTATACTTATCCATCAATTCATCAAAATCATGAGAACTAGATGAGTTAATACTATCATTATTATTAACATGACTAGAAGGAGAGGAGTGCACCTCATTGTTATCATTCATGAGGCATTCTTTTGAGATGGCTTCATAGTCATGGCAAGAGGATGCTTCACTTGAGTGGAATGAGGATGTGGAAGCATTCGACCTCTTCTTTATCTTGTTCTTCATAGTAGGGCAGCTCTTCTTCACATGCCCTTTTTCTTTGCACACATGGCAAATCACCTTCCTTTTCCGATTTTTAGTGCTCCTATAACTAGAGGCACTATGGGCTTCAAAAACTATATTAGTATTGGGTGGATGACAATTGTCATCACTCCCATCATCAAACGTATTGAGTTTTTCGGTTTTTGCATAATTATAAAGCATGTTTAAGGTAGCCCATATATTGAATGCGGAAGTACAATGCATGATCTTTTGAAAAACATTATTTTCCACAGAACAAAAGATGCAGTTTGTAGCTTTAGCATTTAATTCAAACATATCGATTTGTTCTTAGGTCCATGCATTCATATTTTCCTTAGGTTCTATGTATTTTGACTTTACCATATTAAAAACACCTAAACCTTGAGTCTTTAGAAAAGTATACATTCTACCCTTCCAAAGACCAAAGTTAGACTCACCGAACCTAGGAGATGTAGACGCTATCAACTCTAGTGCCATTTTCGGATCGAGACTAGATGTAGACGAGATGGTGAAATCTCAAACTACAACCTGCTCTGATACCAAATGTAGTCGAAATGGCAACACTAGAGGGGGGGGATGAATAGTGTGTTTACTAATTCAATTAGCCTAAATTCAATTTTAATCGTTTCTCAAATCGTTTAGACAATTTACGATTGAATGATTTGATGCGGAAGTGATATAAATATTTAAGCACAAGCAACAATAAATAACAATGCAAACACAAGATTTATAGTGGTTCGGCCCCAATGTCTACTCCACTACCTAAGCACCCCGCTTAGGATTTCCAAACTAAGTTTTACTAGATTAATTAGTTTCCCTTACACAAATGACTTTGACTTGAAGAGTCGCACTCTCGACCTAAGACACTTCCTCACCCGGAAGTCTCTGCCTTCTTTCCGAGAGCACTCTTCCACCTCAACCCTAAGGGATACCTCAACTAATCCTAGTAAAAACTAAGTTTACACAAGTGACTTTACACCTTCACAACAAGGTAACCACTTACACAACAAGACCTAACAACCTAGGTCTTCTTATAAACTCAAATCAAAGGAAACAGATTCAAATAACAGTTAAAATACAATCAAAAGAGCTAAAAGAGTAAACCAAGATTAAAAGCTCTTTTCCAAGCCTTGGAACCTCCAATTCGCCGAGTCGTAGAGCTCGATTCAATTCCCGAGTTGAGGCAGCAGTTGGCGCTTGAGAAAATGTTCGCGGAAAGAGCAGAGCACGCTTAATCAATCTCTAGAAGGCTCAAATCTTCCTTTTAATTGCTCAATAAAATTTATAATCATCAAGGAAGAAGATTAAAAGGAGTTAGATGAGGTATATTTATACCCTCATGAAGAAACGACAGCTCAACGGATAGAAAACTATCCGTTGCAGACGCTCGATCGATTGGTCGATCGACAGACCGATCGACTGCTCGAACGACCGCTGCCTTCCTCTCTGTGTGCGATCGATCGACGGGTCGACCGCCCAGATGCAAAACTAGCGATCCCACATTCGGTCGACCCATCGATCGACCGACGCAAGGAAGTCAGGGTCACGTGACTACGCGATCCTCAATCTGGTCGACCCATCGGTCGACCGCTAGGGCTATTGCCCATTTTTGGCATCTGTTGGTCGACCGAAGTAGCCACTGCTAGTTTTTGGTAGTATTCGGTCGACCGAATTGGCTACTGCCAATTTCTTACACTCTTCGGTCTACCAACCGGTCGACCGAACAAAGGCCGATATTGATTTTTCAGCCCTTTTTCTTGCGCGCTTCATTTCCGGGTTCCGGCTTTCAACGAGCATCAACTTTGAGAGCTTTTCATTTGATCTTTGGACTCGTCCAATGCTACTTTGGTGCACACATCGAGCTTCGAGAAATTTTTGCGACGAACTCGAGCGCGATGATCAATGTCCTTCCAATTTCCGATTTCTTCCGATATTTTCGATCATGACACCCATTGTCTTTCAATGAAATCAATGACTTAAAGCTCCTTAGACACTCTGCCAATTTCGGGAAACAAAAGTTGTCACCCATTGCTAACATGAGCAAAAAATATGGTTTCCATGGCACCTACGGGCACACCACCGAAGAGTGTGTAGCGTTCGGCTACCAACTCGAGCACCTTGTCCACGCAGGATGCCTCGATAAATATATTAACCACCGAAGGGAACGTGGTTGGAGCAGAAGCCAAAACCATCGACGTCGGAGCCGAAGCCGGACGCCTCCAAACCACCACTCCGGCCAAAGGAAAAACAACCGAGCCGACCACTCGGGAAATGAACTCTGAGGAGTTATCAACTATATTGTCGGCGGATTCGCGGGAGACGGCGAATCGAGCTCGGACTAAAAGAGATCTCTCCGAGCAATCATGGTGGTCGACAACACCACTCGCTCATATCAGCCGTCCCTAAAACCATGATAATATCGTTCTATGAATTCGAATTTAAAGGAATTGACAGAAAATTGCACGACCCAGTCGTGATTTCTGTGATCGTAGGAAACTTCATTGTTAATAAGGTTATGGTGGATCAAGGCAGTTCAACCGACATCCTCCCCCACTCTACATTCATAAAAATGCAGCTGACTGAAGTCTCACTCACATCCTGAAAGGGAGACATGGTGGGCTTCTTGAGAGAAAGAGTTGACGTCCTAGATGCCATACGGCTAAGGACAACATTCAACTCCTAGCCAAAGGCAAAAATGATCGATGTACAATACTTGGTCATCGATATCCCTAGTACTTATCATATGATCCTGGGGGACCATCCTTAAATCGTTTGGGAGCCATCGTATCAACCCTCGATTTGGCATTAAAATTTCTCATTTCAGAAACAGAGGTAGGCGTACTCCACATCGACCAAAAAGAAGCCCGACAATGCTACAACGAATGCCTCAAGCATAGAATAATCGGGCCAAAGAAATAATCTGACACTCTGCCTCACCATGCACCTTTGTTGACCACAAGCAAACAACCGGTAGGGACCCCGAGCAAAGCCCAAGTCTAGACACGTGAAAATGATCCTGACCTAGTGCAGCTTAAATATCGAGTATCAACTCAAGTCATACGTGAACTGACCTAATAGGTGGAAATAAAGCTCGAACAAAGTGCTTTCATGTACGCACAATTTCCTTTTTTGGCATTAATAAAAATCATATTCCTCACATTTATGTATGTATCCAGGAATTTTACGGCCCCAAAGCACTTACACGACATGACCAGTACTCAGTTTTCACCAACCTAGCTCATCAACCACCGCGCCATTACCTTCGGCCTTAGAGCCCTTAGTCAACCCCTTGCGCGGTCCTACCTTATGCTCCTCGACGAGCTCGGCTTGACCCCCCAGCTTGATCCTCGGTCCAGAGCTGCTACTTCAGGCCTCAAAGCCCTTACACAACAAGGACTCGATTTTCACTAGCTTGGCTCGTCGGCCACCGCGCCATTACTTACGACCACCGCGCCCTAACAACAACAATACTTACTTACGGAAGGAGAATGACCTTCCTTTATGACTTTGATGGATGAGAATGTTCTGGGGAAGGATGTTCCTGCTGTGTCTGCTGAAGCTGCTAGGTCCCTTTACGTTAAGTATTGAGATGTTTGGAATCGCCCCTATGTGGGTTGTCTGGTTGTTTATTTGTAATGGATTGTTGCCCTTCGCACGCTATTCGTATATTTGATTGTCGCCCTCCTCATTCTCCACACATACCAGATATGTCACGCCCCATTCTAGGGTCACATGACTGGTCAGGGTATACGTGCCTATACCCCGTAGCCTATTCAATGCACATGTCAACTCAGAACAAAACATAGCAGAAATACTAGACAAGTTTTATTACAACTAAGAAACCTAATCAATTTTCATTTTAAGAAATAAAGTTCAACAAGCCAAGTAGAGTGCATAAATAAATGATGAAAGTTTTATCAGTTTTTCTCAAGAAAAGTAATATGAAATAAAACATACGAATGTCCCCAAGGGACTACAACTCCAAGAATGCTAAATCACCAAGTGCATGACCAAATACTAACAAGACTCGACTACGACCCCTAACTAGGACTGCTATGATATCAATGTAGCTCTTCTGCCCTCCAGCCGCGCCAAGAGCTCCAACCTACCTCACTGGTCAGGCTTTACAAAAATAGAAAATAAACAAGGGTGAGTCCAAAGGAACTCAGTGAGAGGTTCTACCAACCCCGACCACAAAAACCAACCACGAAATAATGTAGGTATGCACCTATCTCATACGGGAAGATGCAAGACTGGTGGTATGGCTAACTAACCATCCGCTTGGCCATCTCATGCCTACCCATGCCATAAGGCATTCAAATCACATACAAGGGTTATGAGGATAATCGGGATTTACCCATTCGAACTTATCCCATAATCATACCCTTAAGGAAAATACGGGAATAATCGGGATTTGCCCATCCAAACTCATTCATTAAAGAAACAGGAATAATCTGGATTTGTCCATCTGAATTTATTCCTTAAAGAAACGGGAATAATCGAGATTCACCCATCCGAAATTATTTCTTAAACACAGGTTCGGATTTACCCATCCAACCTTCCGGGCCCCAAGCCCGCAATCCGGCTCCTACCCGAGCCTCTCCGCCATTCCTAAAAGATATGGCGCCAACAAAACCTAAGTCAAGTGTCTTTCACGGTATCCTGGGGGTGTTCTTACTAGGAAAAATGCCGCAACACACTATGCCCGTTCCCGTCGCCCCAGATCCGTAATATCATCAACCCATGACGTTTTGTTTCATGCAATTAAATTCTTTTGTTTGCTCTTTAACAATTTATTCTGCCCCTTGAATTTAATTCTATAATTAAAATTAAAATTTCCGAAATTAGATTTTGTTTTTAACTTACTGTTGGAGCCCAATTCTGGTGTACCCAAGCCGAATCTAGTTTCCAGAGTGTGTCCCATGGTTCCAGACTATGTTTTCCGTTCAAAATGATAAGTTACATAACTATGTTCAGTAATCATTATACTTTACAAACACAATTTCAAATCTCAGCATTATTAATGACAATCCAACATGAAATTTCACCATGTTTAGATTTTCAGCATGCTTAATTAATTAACACGAAAATCACAGCAATAAATATTCCAAAAATATTGCCAAACCAGATTACATTCATCACAAACAACAATTAAAAAGTTTATCTTCTAAACATAATTTAACATGCATCCAATCCTTACATCAACATCAAGATTCATGACTTCATAAATTAAAGAACCATCAAGAACATATAATCATGCCATCAAGATCAAATATTTTCATATGAAATCATAAAATTAATACGCTGAGATTTATGATTTTGACATTAAACATGATTTAACATCAAAAGAATAGAAAAATATTCATCATCAAGGAATTTAAACCTCATTAAACTCCACATACTCTCTTAGGCAATTTCACAAACATCTTGAGGGCGTCCCCTTTACCAACCTTGGCCGAGCACCCCTAGGTCAATCCTAGGGCTGCTGCACCACAAAGGGGGTCCTCTCTCATGACAACGTGAGAAATCGACGAGAAAACACAATCTCAACAGAGAAACGATAAGCTTTCTCAATACCCAAGAAAAATGGCTCAAGAACACAAGAACAAGAAAAAAAAAAAAGGAAGAAGAACCACTCACATGATTAGGATTCCCGCCCCCCAAAACCTCATCTACACCCTACCCCTTTATCTAACCCGCATTCGCCTCAGCCTCAGAATTACCCGAATCCAAAACCCGCTAACCACAAGCATCAATAATACATGCTCAAACATATGCAATACAAGTTTAATTAACAAGTAAAGAAAACACACAACTTATATTTCTACTTACCCGAGCTCTCAAGCTCGCACCAGAATTAGCCTGCTAGACTGGCAAACACAAAATGAATAATAATAATTAGCCATAATATCTCAAATATTACAAGATAACTCCTCCTCAGCCTCAGAATTCTCCAGAACACTGCCCCTCACCTCCTTTAGGAGGTCAACTCCCGAAAAATAGGCTTCAAGAGCAAAAAGTTGAGCCTGAAACCTTTGGCGTACATGTTAAGAGCAGCATCCCTAAAGCAATTTACCTCATCCTCGAGGCCTCGTATCGTTAATCTGCACTTCTGCTAATTGGCTATGGTAGCCTCAATCTCGGCCCTCAAGCGAGACCTTGAAGTCCACACAGGCCTCAACAAATTATCCACCAATGGAATCTTCTCCTTACTACTCGGAGCACTCCTCTGCATCTTCGCCAGTCGTGCGCGAATGCCATATGAGCTTTTAGCAATGAAGACATCTTGCGTGTGCGATAAAAAAAATCAAATAAGAAGAAGCAAGCTCCGAGCAAATGAGACAACAAACACCCCATGCCTTAAACCCACCTATGTACTCCAGAACAAGAGACTTGTCATGGCTCAGCTGGAGTATCTCCTTTGGAGAGAGAGGGACGAAAGGATAATTCTGCTCTAGAAAAGCGACCATATCCTTGTCCACGGAAAGGACACCTCCGTCCTCTAAATGCTGGATCGAATAGGGCTCAAACATCCAGGATAAAGGAAACCTCTCAGTGCAGAAAGGCTCCATGAAGAGCGGCCAAAGGCCCTCTTGCGACCTATCCTTGAAGAAGTGGGTCTTAAAGTTCTTATACGAACTCTAATACAAGCCAAAGAGCTTCCTTCCAGGGATGCCACTAAAGGATACCTAAAATCCCTTTTGAGCTCCTTTCTCTTGGAAGAGGGAAAAGAGCACAAAAAGACTCGGTTCAATCCCAAGACACTCCATCACAATTCCAAAACATCGGACAAAACGCCAAGCTATTCGGGTGTAGTTAAGTTGGAGGAACGTTCGCCAAATTCAGAACACTATGCTCAAAATCAGTAAATGGAAGGCGCAACCCAACTCATTAAAAAGAGTCTGATATATAGAGACAAATTCCAAATCAGTTCGATGATACACTTTGTCTAATGATGAACACAAAAGGCATTTATATCCCTTCTCAGCACCCTCACGGGCGAGGGACACATTCTCCTGAAAAAATAAGATGATGTTCAGGTATGTCATTACTAAATCGAGCAACGTCTTTATCTCCCCTTGAACCAAAGAATAGGAATCTGAGTCCTCTCCCGACGACCCAAACTCTAACTTTACGACAACGCCTTTCCTCACCATCGAACTGACAAGGATCGCAAAACCCTAAAATGGGGACAAGTCAATAAACCTACTAACCTAAGGCCGGACCTACCAACAACTGAAGCGAGGCACCAGAAAACTCATCGAAGAAAGAAGAGGACGACTATGGTTGAACAAATAATCAATGAAGCTATCACCGAAGAAGGCCTTCAAAACATCAAGCACCAAAAGCGCGAGGTAAATATGAATATGGAACGAAGGAAATCGTTTTATAGGCACACAAGCAATAAGCCCGTCATCGAACGACCGACAATCGCGCCACAAACAAATCCTACATGACCAGCCCACTAAACGGTGGTTTTCTAGAAAACATCCACGCACGTGCAAACACTTTCTCCTCCATGATTACTTTTCAAAATGAAAAGACAAGCAGCATTCAGAAGCTACCACGGAAGAGAAAAACCCCCAATACTAAGCTGTCATGCTAGGCGCAAAAGTTGAGGAGATGCAAAGACGACACGATAAAGATATGCTGGTGTGATCCGCCCTAAACCAAAACAAAGTCATCGCGCGCCAACTTCTAGGCCGATCTTGGCTTCTACTATAACTTGATACAGCTCAGTAAAACACTCCTAGAGATCCCTCGGATCGCAAGAAAGCCGAGGTCATAAGTCGACATTACTTAGAGCTCGACACAACAGTCATTCGGACTCCGACTGAGCTCGAAGGTTGTGGACTGGACTAGTTCTTTTGGGCCCGACCGGATTAGGCCCAATAACGCCCAACACTCCTTAATCCCACTCGAGCCAGACCAAATGGCTCCACCCGAGGGCTCCACCCAACCACAGAAGGACATACACATCCTCCTTAATTACGAGGGGTTTGCCATTACAAGGCCAACATCTACGGAAAAAGCCTCGACCCATTTTGAGCAATATCCTCACGAGATTAGCGGGCGGGGTTATTACCTCCACCTGTACTAAATGCAAACACAACACGCCTCAAGTAATCAAAGTTCCCATTTCCATTACCTCCACCTCGAATACCTATTGATTTGAGGATTCGAGTGTCTTTTGCAGCCCCCCCTGGTGGAGTTGCACCTGACTAGGAGAGACACCAAACCGTACTAGGCTGCTCCGATCCTCAGACAAGAACATATATACTTAAATAGCTTAGATTAATTTAATTTTAGGATATTTATTGAATTTCATTTAAAATTTAGAAATTAATTAGTTGTTATTCTATAGAAAATGTTTCTTATACATATAATTTAAATTGAGATCGATTTAATGTATTTTAATTAAGTTGAAGTTGAAATTAGTCATCACAAGCAAGTTAATACATGTCATGTACGTATCGACGAGTTCGACATGATTACACAAAACTTATGTTCAGGGGTTGCATATTCTTATAAACTAAGTAGATGTACTTTTATACGATATACAAGCCTTGAATTGTACCTAATTAAATAGTTTGAGAAAATATTTATTTGTATTACACTTAGTTTTTTTTTTGGCATTTCTTTATTCATGAATTTTATCTTGTTAATCTCTCTTGCTCTCCGATACGCACCCAAATGATGTGTATTTGGAGAACTATGATAAATGAATGATAAATGAATATCAACAGTATATTTGATGACGAGGCAAATTTGTTTGAAAAAAATTATTTTTTATGCTGACTGTGCAGTCCACATCATCATATAACGACTATTTTAACACCCAACTAACGGGAGTATACAATTGATTAAAAGATGAAAGTTTGAGTATAAATTTGTTATAAATAAAAGTATGGGATAGATTTATCAAAAACTCAATAGTTCATGACATTTTCATTAATTTTCCCTTTGGTAAATGGGTTGAAGTGGCAAAACTTAACAAGTCTCTCAGTAATCAAAACAAGCTCTCTTGATTGAAGAAAAGAAGAAACTTGGGGAGAAAGTTCAAACTCTTCAAAATCATATTACTCAAAAGGAAGACAAAGAATCCAAGTTGATTGTTGAACTTGAAAAGGTAAAAAAGTTTAGAATTATGAATTCTAGTGGTACTCTTAACAAAATTTTGAGTGCGGGAAAATTCTTTCTAATCACAATGGACTAGGATACACTAGTTCATGTAAGTTGAAACCCAGTCTCAACTGCCTACTCAACTAAGGAACTTTCATAAAGGCTCTTCAAGTCGACAACAGCCTACTACAAGGAGAGGGGATAAGGTACCCATATGCTACTATTCCAAGTGCAGAGGACACATTATACTATTGGCTCTTGGTATTTCGGCAGTGGATGTTCTCAGCATATGACAGGGAGTTCGGACAATCTGAAAGATATTCAAAAACATGGAGGTGCAATTGTTACTTTTGGAGATTAAGGACATGACAATGTTGTAGGAGTTGGAACTCTCAATGTTCTAAGAATTCCTAATCTAGAAAATGTCCTACTTGTAGAAGGTATCAAGACTAACCTTGTAAGTATAAGCCAATAGTGTGATCAAAATTTAAATGTTCAACAGAGATCTCAAGTAACTCGTAAATGGTGGACCCATCAAAGGAATTCCTAAACTTTCTGGAGAACCTGAACTTGTATGCGGCCCTTGTCAAGAAGGAAAATAGACAAGACAATCTCATCAACAGTTACAACTGGTTGCTACATCAAAACCTCTAGAGCTGCTTCACCTGGACCTGGTTGGAACCATGCAAGTTGAAAGTATTTGAGGTAAAAAGTATGTTCTTGTATGTGTTGATGATTTCTCTCATTTTACCTGGATAGAATTCCTAAGAGAGAAGTCAAATGCCTTCAGCAATTTTAAATCGATGTGGTTGAGACTTCAGAATGAACAAAAACTTCATATTATGAAGGTGATCGGAATAAGTAGAGATCACAAAAGAAAATTTGAGAATATTTCTTTTTTCAAATTCTGTGATGAAAATTGTATATTGCATGAAGAATTTTCTACTGCCAAGACTCCTCAATAGAATGGTGTAGTAGAAAGAAAGAACCGTACTATCCAGGACATGCCTCGTCTAATGCTCAATTCTAAGAATATTTCTAAGAGATCTTGGGCTGAAGCCATCAACACAGCTTGCTACATTATTAAGCACTACAAAAAAAAATTGAAATTAGTAACAAGCTATTTTTTCCACAATAATGATATATAGTGGCACAAAGATGATTCAATGGCAAAAAAGTGCTCGCCACCCGTTTGTCACGTTAGGTCCGCCGATAAAAGTCATTTTTGGCTTTCGGGTGAGATTTAGCAGATTATCACGAATTGTAATTTCTTTAGTGGCAAACAAAAAAGTGTAATACCCAAAATCTTAATAATAAAATCTTATTCTTGAGCGGGGGATCGTGGGCCCTAGTTACCACGGATTGGCGGGAAGCTTCGGGATTAGACCCGAGTACGCATTTTGTTTATCTTATCTTTGTTATTTAGCATGCTAGGATGATAGAGGGTCTCGAGACAAACTTAGCGGTGCAATCAGATCTCGAAATAGAGTTAGAACGGGTGAGTTATGGACTGTTTAAGTCGGATAGCTTAGGTAGGGGTATTTTGATTCTAGATCCAACCAGTGCCCTATAACATAGACCCTGGGGTGTGCGGCCAAGGGTTTTAGCCGCAAGCCACCTGAGGCAAAGGAGAGACACGGCACTGCCGAGGAGGAGGAGCCGTCGGAGCTGAATTTTTGCGAGTTCGTCGATGTCGATCGGGGGAAGATCCTGCACATATTTTCCTTCCATTTTCTCTTCATCCGGTGAGTGGATTTAGACCTTCTTTTCTCCAATTCTTGATTCATGTCACTGTTCTCATGTCTCGAGGTTTTTCGTCGATTTTTAACACGTTTTCTCGTATCGGATCGATCGTTTCTTAATTGAACCATGTTGTTTATCACTTTTGGAAATAAAATATTCTTTTTCCCCCGACGAGTAGCGGCACCTGGCATGGCGTTGCTGCCACGCGCGGGCAGCCGTGCGACGAGATGACCGCTTGAGGCGCCGCCACCGCCGGGTGGTGGCGGCGGTCGGCCGGGGAAGGGCGACGGCGGCGGGTGGGGGGGAGAAGGAGATGAAGATGACCTAGGTGGGGAGATGAAATGGAGGGCTGAGATTGATTTGGGTGAGATGAAGGGCTGGATTGAATTGATTGAGATGAAGGGCAGGGATTTGATCTTGTGTTGATGGAGGGATGAGATTGCATCAGGTTAGATGTAAGGCTTAGATTGCATCATGTATATGTAAGATTGTGATTGCATCTGGTTAGAAGTAAAGCTGTGATTGCATCATGTAGATGGAGGGCTGTGATTGTAACTAGTTAGATATAAGGCTATAATTGCATCATGTAGATTGAGGGCTATGATTGCAACAGGTTAGATGTAAAGCTGAGATTGTATCATGTTAAATAGAGGGCTATGATTGCATCATATTAGATGGCCGGAAGATTGTGATTTGATCTTGTTTAGATAAAGGGCTGAGATTTTGTTACTAATTTATTGATTGTAATACTGTTATATTCATTCGTAACAGTGATTTATTAAATAAATTTAAGGTAATTCTTCTATTATTCTAAATAATTTTTTGGATATCTTAAGATTAGCAAAAATAATCATGTTATATATGAAATTTCACCTAATCGACGTTCTAGATTCATTGGCAAGGTCTGTTTCTCCACCAGACCTTCGGATTTTGAAAACAATAGGTGGACGTCGCCTCATTTTGCGTCCCATGTTAAAAAATCATATTTTATATATTTTTATGGTTCAATTTGAGATTATTCATGGATATAGTTGTTAATGAGGTGAATCTTATTCTAGATCAGTGATTCCTATGATGAGTTATTTTATCCTATTATTCCAATCCATTAATTTACAGTGGTAGTTCCTTTTTGCACTACTTTCATGATACACGTGCTTCCTTTCTTACAATGATTAGATGTGCTATAATTTTATTTCATGATTGTTTATTATTGTGAGTATTCAAGATTTATGAGCACTATTTATATATATATATATATATATATATATGTAGTTGTGATGTATGGCAGGAGGAGGTGGAGGATAAGGTATGCACTTGACATACACTTTATTATATGTTGATAGCGCATCTTGTTTATGCTTATATACCTGCATGTGTGGTGTTGTGATGTGCTTGTTGCATTTTCCGGAAGACTCGCTAGTGAGGGGAGGGTACGCCCCAAAGAGACTGTGTTGGCCTTATTACGGAAGTTCGGCTGGTAAGGGGAGATCATACCCTAAAGAGACAGTATGGAGACCCGACCGGTGAGGGGAACATATGCATCAAAGAGACGGATCGGAAGAGCCAGTGCCGATGAGGAGAGGGCATGGCCCAAAGAGACGGCACTAAGCAGGGTGGTAGTTCGGCGGCCACCCGTCTATCTACCCTATGTGGCTATGTGGGTCCAGGGAGCATGTATATGATTGCAGTGTTGAATCCATCCTATTTTATTATTGTGGATATGCTTATACTTATTGATGGATGCGATTATCATGAGTAGAGTGGTGGATGTGTTACTGATGATTGTCCCGTCATTTTTATGGATATTTTATATTTGTTGACATATGCTGGTTTCATGCATAGAGTAGTGTTTATATATTACTAATGATTTCTCCTGACGTTGTTGTTACGTTATATATATTGGCTATTTGTATTTTTATGCATGATGATTGCTTTGGTGAATTGAGAACTAATCTGCTCACTAAGTCCTAGTTGAACTTACCCCTCATTACTGCTCACTATTTATGTTTTTATGCATGATGATTGATTTGGTGAATTGAGGACTGATCTGCTCACTAAGTCTTAGTTGGACTTAAGCATTGAGTTATTATTGATAGATTCGATTATTGGTTTTAATTTAATCATGAAAAAATTAGGTGTGGTTGGGAGGTCGAGCAGGATATGAGAGAGAAATATAGTACTTGTACCTTTTTGATGTCGACGTGAACTTCTTTCTTTCATCTCAAAATTTGAGGACGAATTTTCTTTAAGAATGGAGGGAATTGTAATATCCAAAATCTTAATAATAAAATTTTATTCTTGAGTGGGGGATTGTGGGCCCTAGTTAGCAAGGATTGGCAAGAAGCATCGGGATTAGACCCGAGTAGGCATTTAATGTAGAAAAATTAAGGGAATTTTTATTTGCCTTATCTTTGTGATTTAGCATGCTAGGATGATAGAGGGTCTCGAGGCAAACTTAGTGGTGCAATCATATCTCGAACCAGAGTTAGAACGGGTGAGTTATGGGCTGTTTAAGTCGGATAGCTTAGGTAGGGGAATTTTGGTCATTTGGACCCAACCAATGTCTATAAATTAGACCTTGGGATCTGTGGCCATGGGTTTTAGCCGCACGCCACTTGAGGCAAAGGAGAGAGGAGAGAGTGGGCACCGCCGAGGAGGAGGAGCCGTTGGAGCCGAATTTTTGCGAGTTCATCGTTGTCGATCGGGGGAAAATCCTGCGTGTCTTTTACTTTCATTTTCTCTTCGTCCGGTAAGTGGATTTAGACCTTCTTTTCTCCAATTCTTGATTCATGTCGCTGTTCTCATGTCTCGGGGTTTTTCGTCAATTTTTGACGCGTTTTCTCGTATCGGATCGGTCATTTCTTAATAGAACCATATTGTTTATCCCTTTTGGGAATAAAATATTCTTTTCTCTCTCTCTATCTCTCTTTCTCTCTTTTCCCTTATTCTGCAGCCTGTCGTCGGCGCCCGGCGAGGTGCTGCAGTGGCAGCGGCGCCTGACGTGGCGTCGGTGCCACTCGCGGCAACCGCGCCGCAAGAGGCACCGTCGTCGCCGCGTGGCAGAGGCAGTGTGCAAGCAGGCGTCGGTGTCAGCGTCGACGTCAGTGACAGCGCTGCTGGCGGCCTGGCCGACCGGGGAAAGGCGGCGGCGGCTATAATATCCTAGATATTTAAATTTGTTATTTTTTCCTCTTAGTTTGCCAACCTAGCGGACTAGTTCGTGGTCGAGCTGAGTCAACTCATGGTCTGGAGCGAGCTTGCGAGCTCGGGTAAGTAGGATATGAAATTTATGATTTAGCTTGAGTAGTTAAAATCATTTAAATTAATGTTGTGTGTGCATAATTATCTAATTATGTTTATGTGGGTGTGTGCATAATTAATTGCTTAGGATTAGAATAAGTTTAATTAAGTCTAATCGTGTTAGCGGGTTTGGATCTAGCTTTAGGCGGATACAGGTTTGATAAAAGAGTTAGGAGGGTTAGGGTTGAGGAGGGAGTATAACCAACCCCCTCCCTTGGCTTGTGACTCCCTATTTGGAGCCACACAAAATTTTGAGAAAGAGAAGCCAAGCCGCCAAGCCTAGACACCCTCTTCCCCCTTCCCTTGGAGCTGCCATCATCGGGAGCCGAGCCAGCTGAGCCACCCAAGTCTCCCCTTCTCCTCTCTTCTTCTTTTCCCTTTGGAGCCGAGCCGAGGGAGCCGCCAGCAAAGCCAACCGACTCCCCCTCTTGCTCTCTCCCTTTCCCTTGGAGCCGGCGGCTTGGGAGGAGCCGCCGCCTGCCCCTTCTTCCTTAGGCCGAGCTGTCGAGTTTCTTGAAGCCGATTCGAGGGTCGTTGTCTGGGGTTTTCTTCTAATTATCTTTCCAAATTTTGGTGAGTGGTTTACCCTGTCTCTTCAGGATTTCAATCAGATTCTTGAAGCCGTTCTTGGCGGCTTGGTAATTATGCTTTGTTCTTGATTTATTCTTCAAGTTCTTGTCATGTTTCTTGGAATTTGTGCTTGACGAGACCCGAATCTCTCACCTATGGGGCTCGGCAACTCTAGGGGTGCTCGGCCAAGGGGGAAACTAGGGTCACCCTCAAGGTGTTCGATGAAAAGCCCGAATGAGTTTTCTTGTTTCCTTGATATGCAAATCTTTATCTATTCTCCTAATTTGGGTTCTTGATTTGTGGATTGCATGTTTAGAATTAAATATGAGATTTTTGGGTAGAAATCATGTGGTAGGATTCTTGAGAAGGGGGTTCTTGATCTTAATACTTGATTCTTGATCTAAGTGTTGTGGGTTCCTGTTAATCTTGATTAAAAGCATGATTTTTGTAAATTAATTCTTGGGATTAGTATTCTGTCCTAATGATAATTTAGAGGTTAATTTCTGTTAATTTTCGAAATTAATTCTATAGTATGCTGAAAATTGCATGTTGCTGGAATTGTATGCTGAGATGATGAATTTGTGCTATGTGGTATTTGTATTTCTATGAATATAGTCGTGTAACCTATCGTTTCGACCAGAAAACATAGTTTGTAGACATATGACATACTTTGGAGACTAGATTCGAGTTAGATACATCAGTACAGGGTAGAATAGTAAGCTAAAACAAAATCCTAATCTTGGTGATCTAAATTTTAATTACATAATTAAAATTAGGTTAAGGGTGAGCATAATCTATTATGAACCAACTTATAAAGTATGCAAGAAATAAAGCCACGCGGGTTTATGACACTACGGGTCTAGGAGTTGGAGTCGGGTTTTGGAGTGTTGAGACACTTTCCAATATTGTCACCCCTAACGCACCGTAGGAGAGTCATGACTTAGGTTATGGTGCGCCATATCTTTGTGAATGGCGGAGAGGCTCGTAGAGGAGCTGGATTGCGTGCTAAGCTCAGGAGGTTGGATGGCTAATTCCCAACCTGCAGAATAAGTTCAGAGGGTCTTTCCCGATTGTTCTGGTTCAGCCTTGTGGGATAAGTTCAGAGGGCCTATCCGATTATCCCTGAGGTGGTGTTAAGGAGTAAATTCGGAGGGTCTTTCCTGATTATTCCTATGATATCCTTTAGGAGTAAGTTTGGAGGGTCTTTCCCGATTACTCCTATGATATCTTAAAGGTGCAAGTTCGGATGGCGAATCCTGATTGTCCCTCTGTGTCTCCTCAAGCAAGTTCGGAGGGTCTTTCCCGATTGGTCCCGAGTTTCTTGTACTAGGATAAGTTCGGAGGGCCATCCCGATTATCCTAGTATGTGTTGTTGCCTTCAGGCATGGTAGGCTTCGGTCTGATGTACTCCACTTTGGAGGGTTAGATGCCTTGGGGCATGGGTGTCCTGTTAGCAAGTCACACTTTCGTGACACTGCCCTCTTTAGAGATAGATTTTATTCTTGTCATCTGTGTATTTTTATTTATGACGGTTGGTAAAACCGCTCGCTGAGTTCTTTGTACTCACCTGTTGTCATTTGATTTCTATTTTGTAGAGCCTGACCGATGAGGTGGGCCGGAGTACTTGGTGCAGATGGAGGGCACTGGAGCTGCATGATCTCATAGCAATCCTAGTTAGGGTCGTAGTCGAGTTCTTTGGTAGTAGTCATGCACTTGTATTAGCTTGATTTGGAGTTGTAGCCCTGAGGGCATTTATGTCATTTATTTCAGGTTTTATTATATCTAAACTTTTGAACTATTGAACTTAAAATATTTTTTCGCACTTTTTGTTTCATTTGAGCTACTTGAAGTAAACTTTATTTTGGTTCGCTTTTCATTAAAATAAAACTTGTTATTTCTATCTGTTATATTATTTGTTGAGTTGACACGTGCATGGTTTAGGCTGCGGGGTATAGGCACGTATACCCCGACCGGTCATGTGACCCTGAGTTGGGGCGTGACAGCAGCGGGTGGAGGGGAGGTGGAGATGAAGATGACCTAGGTGGGGAGATGAAATGGAGGGCTGAGATTGATTTGGGTGAGATGAAGGGCTGGATTGAATTGGTTGAGATAAAGGGCAGGGATTTGATCTTGTGTTGATGGAGGGATGAGATTGCATCAAGTTAGATGTAAGGCTTAGATTGCATCATGTATATGTAAGGCTGTGATTGCATCATATAGATGGAGGGCTGTGATTGCAACTGGTTAGATGTAAGGCTATGATTGCATCATGTAGATGGAGGGCTGTGATTGCAACTGGTTAGATGTAAGGCTGAGATCGCATCATGTTAAATAAAGGGTTGTGATTGCATCTGATTAGATGTAAGGCTGTGATTGCGTCATGTTAAATAGAGGGCTATGATTGCATCATATTAGATGGAAGATTGTGATTTGATCCTGTTTAGATGAAGGGGTGAGATTTTATTACTAATTTATTGATTGTAACACTATTATATTCGTTCGTAACAGTGATTTATTAAATAAATTTAAGGTAATTCTTCTATTATTCTAAATAATTATTGGATGCCTTAAGGTTAGAAAAAATAATCATATTATATATGAAATTTGACCTAATCGACGTTCTGGATTCATTTGCGATGTCTATTTCTCCATCAAACCTTCGGATTTTTAAAATAGTAGGCACATGTCGCTTGGTTTTGCGTGCCAAGTTAAAAAATCATATTTTATATATTTTTATGGTTCAGTCTGAGATGATTCATGGATATAGTAGTTAATAAGGTGAATCTTATCCTAGATTAGTGATCCCTATGACGAGTTATTTTATCCTATTATTTCAGTCCATTAATTTACAATTGTAGTTCATTTTTATACTACTTTCATGATACACGTCATTCCTTTCTTACAATGATTAGATGTGCTATAATTCTATTTTATGATTGTTTATTGTGCTGAGTATTCATGATTTATGAGCACTATTTCTATATATATATTTGTATGTGGTTGTGATGTATGGCAAGGGGAGGTGGAGGATAGGGTATGCACTTGACATACCCTTTATTACATGTTGATAGCACATCTTGTTTATGCTTATATACGTGCGTGTGTGGTCTTGTGATGTGCTTGTTGCATATCTCGGAAGCCTTGCTGGTGAGGGGAGGGTATGCCCCAAAGAGACAACGTTGGCCTTCTTCTGAAAGTCCTGCTGGTGAGAGGAGATCATACACCAAAGAGATGGTACGGAGACCCGACCGGTGAGGGGAACGCATGCCTTAATGAGACAGATCGAAAGAGCTAGTGCCGGTGAGTGGAGGGCAAGCCCCAAAGAGACGGCACTGAGTTGGGTGGTAGTTCGGCAGCCACTCGTCTACCTACCCTATGTGGCTATGTGGGTTCGACGGATCCGGAGAGCATGCATATGATTGAGGTGTTGCATTGCATGCATATGATTGCAGTGTTGCATCCATCCTATTTTATTGCTGTGGATATGCTTATACTTATTGATGGATTCGATTATCATGAGTAGAGTGGTGGATGTGTTACTGATGATTATCCCGTCATTTTTATGGATATTTTATATTTGTTGACAGATGCTGGTTTCATGCATAGAGTAGTGTATATATATTACCGCTGATTTCTCCTAACGTTGTTGTTACGTTATATATATTGGTTATTTGTATTTTTATGCATGATGATTGATTTGGTGAATTGAGGACTGATCTGCTCACTAAGTCCTAGTTGGACTTACCCCTTATTACTATTATTTTGCAGCACCTGAGTTAGATCAAAGAGGTACCGAGGTGCAGTAGCGCGGCTGGTTGCGATAGGACAGCGGTTCTCGTGACATGTCATGATCGAGGAGGATACTGGGTCCAGTCATTTCTATTTTGTTGAGTCATGTAGACTCGGTTATTTCATTTCTCATTTTTCTTAGTTTGGGGTGTCCGTGTTGGGACTTTAATGTTTTGAAAATAAATTGAACCTTTAGCATTTTTTTTAATTAGTGGTTGGGTTTCTTTTAGGATTTGATATTTTTCCTTTAAGTTTTAAATATCATAAAATATTTGGGTTCATTACTCGTTTATGCATAGTTGTTTTGGGGTTAGGCTTTGGGGTACGTGGCGTACCCTGGCCGATCATACTGGATTTGGGGTGTAACAAAAAGTCAAACATTACACGAAATATAGTGATTTCAGACGACCATTGTAGTCGAAAAGTGGTCGAAAGTTAG
This sequence comes from Canna indica, assembly GCA_034359265.1. Taxonomy (NCBI): domain Eukaryota; kingdom Viridiplantae; phylum Streptophyta; class Magnoliopsida; order Zingiberales; family Cannaceae; genus Canna; species Canna indica. The sequence goes on from CP136892.1 coordinate 25,320,588, forward strand.
TCGGAAACATTGATTTACCGACCAAATTTTGTATGATTATCGAGGTCAAAATTTGCATCGATAAAACCTTGGTCGAAATGGGTACCGATAGTTTAGCAACAAAAAATATTATTTGTAATTATCGACCAAGGTTTTAATCGAAAAGATGTCGGTAGTTGCTCGGTAACTACCGATAAAAGTTTTGTCGATGGCTCCTCGGTAATTACCGACTATAAATATTGTCGAAAACGTGGTCGATAATTATTGACTACTTTCCTGCCATATTCTAGAAGTAGGTGGTGCGAACGAGGTAGCGGCTATCGCGGTAGGTCGGGAGGGAGTAATAGAACTTGAGGGGCTTGAGGAGGCCAAGGTGGAAGGGGAAGGAGCAGAGGGTGGAAAGGACACGGAGGAGAGCTGGGATGGAGACAATGTGCGCGAGGATCGATCGCCAGCGGCGACGTATCTGGTATCAGTGAGCCATTTGAGCCGATCAGAGGTGAAAAGGTTGGTGGTGGAGCTGCAATTGATGAGCAAGCCCCTGATCTAATTCGCCGAAAATTGAGAGAAGACGGAGACGAAGAGAGAGAAAGAGAGGGGGATGAAAAGTGAGGGCCGGAGATCTCCTCATGCTCTTACTTTCTTTCAGGTATGAGGAATGGGAGGAGTTTGAATAACAGGAATAGAGACGCACGGTATAAACTAAGATACAATATAAATTGCGTCTCAAAATTAGAGACGCTCGTATAAAAGCATTTCTAATTGGAAAAAAATTGAGACGCACGGTAAATTAGTCTCGTAATATAAATTGCGTCTTAAAATTGAGACAATATAAATTACATCTCAAAATTAGAGACGCTCGTAATAAAGCGTCCCTAATTGAAAAATAATTGAGACGCAACATAAATTGCGTCTTACTTCTCAAAATTAGAGACGCTTGTAATAAAGCGTCCATAATTGAAAAAAAATTAAGACGCAATATAAATTATGTCTTTAATCTTGAGATGCTTGTAATAAAGCGCTCCTAATTGAAAAAAAAAAATAAGATACTAAGAAAAAATGTATCCCTAATTACATCATAGAAGATGACGTTTTTTATAACGTCTCCAAATAATAGAGGTTTTAAAAATTCGGCAACGCTAATAAAAGCATCCCCATAATTGCGTCATAGGGGTCTCTTTTCTTGTAGTGCCTGGACGGATTGTTAAAATAGACACATCTTTAATCATACGAGACGAGTATAAATGGGGACAATTTTATTCAAAAAACTATTATATTGAATAGATTTTGTTACACTTATAAGGAGGATCAATCTATAAGGAGAATCAATCTATAAAAAATGCCCCTTAAAATAAAAATGTTTTATGCCTCATTACACTTTTGAAGAGGCATAAAACAGGTTCAATAGAAATCTAATATCTTCTTAAAAAATGTAGGCTTTAATTTTATAAATATATCAAGGCAAATTTGGAGACTAAACAGGTTCAATATATGTTTATTCAGTTAATCTATTTTCTCCCCATGTAGTTCAAGTTTCATGTATTCACCTAGACCTAACAACTTACATTGTAGGAAATCTAATATCTTCTTAAACATTTTTCTGTCTGTAGTGGATAATTATTTCTAATAAGTAATGAATCAAAAAGCAATGAAAATGAAACAACTTTCTCCACAACAACATACCATAATCATATTTTTCTTAGAAACACAAAATAAAACATAAAAGAAACAAATTGCTGCATCTAATATATTATTCTTTGCTTGTGAACTTTTTCAAGATATGGCGACTCTAGAATCTTGATATCTACTCTCATTCATACTTTCTGGTCTCAAAAACCTGTCGAGTACGTTTTCTAGGTTTTCAACTTTAACTAGCACTATTTTCTTTTTCCCTGCATCTTGCTTGGCCATTCCAAATTTGCAGCCTGCATTTAGATTTCAATCTTCTTCGCTCACGACAAAAGAGGGTGCGCAGCAGGAACCTCCCAAAATTGCTTGCATCGAGGAGATACTTCATTTACACTACCATTTTTTATGAACTAGCTAGGGCATAAAGGGACTCCACTCCACAAAGTGATAGATCTAGTGCTCATTCTGAACCAATATATTATAAAAGAGACACCATGCATTGTCCTTGATTCTGCAAAAAAGGTATTGGTTTCCATAATTGGCGGGTGGAGCAAAGTGTGTGATGTCATGTCATATTTAATATTTTATTTCAATCTTTATTTTCATCACTTTTATTTATCACTTACTTCTCTTCAGGAATGACAAAAAAATTCGTTTAGACGAGCACCCACGGATATCTATTCATTTATGACGGATATGTGGAGTAATTTTCTACCCACGGATATTTCATAGGTAATTTTTCATACTTTATTACACGGGGCGAGTATGGGTATCATAGTACCCGTACCCGCGGGTACCCGTTATTTGTGAGAATTAATAAATTATTATTTTATCCTCAATACATATACTAAAAAACTCTAAGTTCCTAACCTAATTCAATAGTTAATACCCATTATCCACTACCTACCCATTGAAGTGTGTTTAATTGTTTATATTTGAAGTTGTTATCAAAATATTGTGTGTTTATTTGAAGAGAGTTTATATTTGAAATTCTTATCAAAATATCAAAGTTTATATTTTTTAAAACTGTCATGGGTACCTGTCAATATCCATGGGTATCCGTCTCCCCACGGATAATTAAATGAGTACCCATTTTTAATACCCGCGGGAAATAAACGGGTAGCGGGTACCCGTTTATTTCGCGGGACGAGTAGTGGGTACGCACCCACCGTACCCGTCCCGCCCCGTTGACATCCCTACTTCTCTCTTTTGTCTATAACTACAAAACAATTTTACAATGAGAACTTTTCCAAAATCATTGATGATGAGTTATTTTCATTTCTTAAAATAGTTTGGTCTGAGACTTGTCGGAGGTACATATATATAAGCGTGCAACTACTCATTTTTCAACTAAGGTGGCTTTCACTCGGTGTTATTGGTTTTCGTATCCTTCTGTCTGTAAATACTATTTAATATAATCAAAGACCGATTATGGCTAACATTTTGCTTGCAAGGGACATAAGATTACTTCTTCAATGAATGCTTTTGTCTCACAAACTAATTAATGTCGAGGCACGACGACCCCTTTAGAAGGCTTATTCCTTGTGTGGCAAGCAAGGAAGCCGCATGGACTTACTAATCTACAATGGAAGTCTTAGTTCAATTAGCCAAACATCTATTATACACATCCAAAACCAATTAGAACAATTTAGTTCAATCTTTGTTTTCATCACTTTTATTTTTCACTTTCTTCTCTATTTTGTCTATAGCTACAAAACAACTTTGCAATGAGAACTTTTCCAAAATCATGATGGCAAGGGGGGTATAGGTCTTTGGTACATTAATGATGAGTTGTTTTCATTTCTTGAAATAGTTTGGTCCGAGACTTGTCGGATGTGCATATATATAAGCGTGCAACTACTCGTTTTTCAACTAAGGTGGCTTTCACTCAGTGTTATTGATTTTCGTATCCTTCTGTCTGTAAATACTATTTAATGTAATCAAAGAGCGATTGTGGCTAACATTTTGCTTGCAAGGGGCATAAGATTACTTGCTCAATGAATGATTTTGTCTCATAAACTAATTAATGTCAAGGCACGACAGCCCTTTTAGAAGCCTTGTTCCTTGTGTGGCAAGCAAGGAAGCCGCATGGACTTACTAATCTACAAAGGCTAATTTCATGACTAGTTGTATAACTAAATGGTTTGACCCGAGGCAAGCCTTAGTTCAATCTAGTTCATTTAGCCAAGCATCTATTATACACATCCAAAACCAATTAGAACAATATAGTTCAATCTTTGTTTTCATCACTTTTATTTTTCACTTTCTTCTCTCTTAATTTGTCTTTAGCGGCAAAACAACTTCACAATGATAACTTTTCCAAAATAATGTGGCAAGGCGGGGTCTTTGGAACATTGATAATGAGTTGTTTTCATTTCTTGAAATAGTTCAGTCCAAGACTTGTCGGATGTGCATATAGGCATGCAACTACTCATTTTTCAACTAAGGTGGCTTTCACCCGGTGTTATTGATTTTCACATCGTTGGGTTTGTAAATACTATTTAATATAATCAAAGACTGATTATGGCAACATTTTGCTTGCAAGGGATATAAGATTACTTGTTCAATGAATGCTTTTGTCTCACAAACTAATTAATGTCGAGGAATGATGACCCTTTTAGAAGCTTTATTCCTTGTGTGGCAAGCAAGGAAGCCGCATGGACTTACTAATATGCAAAGACTAATTCCCTGACAAATAGTATAACTAAATGGTTTGACCCTTAGTTCAATCTAGCTCATTTAGCCAAGCATCTATTGTACACATCCAAAACCAATTAGAGCTAAGTCGACCCAATTTTTATTTATATAGGAAATAAAGGTCTCGTTCAGTTGGCACAAATTTCTAGAAAGTTTTATGTAGGAAGTATAACTTCCCAGGAATTAGACAATTGTGGTCTTTTTCTATTGACATACTTCCTACAAAATGCAAAAAATATCTTGCCCGAGGGACCTAAGTAAGTTACACTTGTTGCATTATATTTGAAAAAAAAAATATTTACATTATATTTTTACATATATTTGTTAAAATATTTATTTACAAATTAATGAAAAATATACTGGTCATTTGATGTGTACTTCTTGAAAAATATCTATATCAACCAAAGATGTTGTGGGAAGTAAATTCATAAAAAAAAAAAAATTCTATGTCAACCCAATAAGGCCTAAAGTACAAAATAATAACATTATCGCTGCTTTAAAAAAAGATCACTAGTGATAGCTCTATCCATTGCAAAAATCCATTGCGAATGAATGGATCGTTGACTAGTGACGGCTCTACCCATTGCAAAAGTTCATTGTGAATGAACGGATCGCTGGCTAGTGACGGCTCTACCCATTGTAAAAGTCCATTGTAAATCACTACTAGAATAGTGGCTTTCACCGACGGGGCTCACCCACGGCCGCCCAAGTCGTCGAAAACATCCACGGTTTTGCGACGACCGCACAAGTTGCGGCTGATGTGACCTCACCAGCAACGACTCACATACGATCGCCTAATTAAGATCGTCGGTCATAGCCGATGGCAGGCACAACTTGCGAAATGAAAAAAGTTATTAGCAACGGCTTAGATTGGGCGAGGTAGGCCGTCAGTGATATTAATTAGTCATTAGCCGCCGCTAGGAGCGGCCGTCGGTGATAAAATGATGGCGCACACTTGGCGCGAAAATAAAAAAACTAATTACCAACGGCCTAGAGAGGGCCGTGAGGGACGTCGGTGATATAGTAAATAATAATCCATGGTTTACCGATGGCTGTCGAACTGTCGGTGAAAAGGGTTTTTATTTGCGTTCGCGCCCGAACCCTCTTCTCCTCCCACTCTTCTTTCTAGGCTGCTCTCCGCCATCACAGAGTTCGAGCCTGTAAGACCCGAAAATCTCCTAATATAAAAATCTATTTGGTGCAGCGCACCGGATCGGGGGTTAGTCGGGTTAAGCCATAGAATAGCCTCGAGTAGAAGATATAACTCGACTCATGATAATATGAAGTTTAAATTAGCTCAATGGTTATTTCCTTTTATGCATAAGATGTTTATTAAAGTCGAGTTCGACTCTTGAGTGCGGATTGAATCGGAGCCCGAATCGGACTCGGATCAAATCGAGTAGCGGTTAAGTCATATGAGGGGCATTTGAGTCATTTGTGGATGAGGGAATATAATCCCTCATCATGAGCCGTGCAGCTCATCTTGGTGCCGCACACAACCCGAGCAAGGGGGAAAAGAGAGAGAGGGGAGATCTTGTCGGCGCCGAGTCCGCATCGACTCTGGAGGAGATCGGAGCTCATCTTCATCAAGGCTTCCTCGGGATCCAATCAAGGTGAGTGGTTGGCATAGTTTTTGAAGGCAGGTGGGTGGCCGGCCCTATAAGATTTGAAATCGAGTTTTCTCTCGCGAGTTCTTGCCGATCGATGCATTTCTTCGTATTTGAACTTTAATCGTTGTGAATTCCTACGATCTTGTGTTTTAAACGTGTTTATTTCACGTTCTTGAGGGCTGGCCGAGTAGAGTAAAAAGGGGAAAGGTCATGCCAAAATTTTCCCCAATTTCTCGCTCGTCTCAAAACTCCTAGATCGCTTTATGTTCGTATATGTTAGATCTATGGATTTATCACTCGTGTCATTGTCGCAACCATGCTCGTTCATCCTTGAGGACTCGGCCGAACAGGGGGTCACCCTGCTTGAGTCGACCGAGCAAGGGCAAGGATGAGAAAAAGTGGACTGCTCGAATTTAACATGCTTGGTTTCATGTTGTGTTGTTTTGATTCGCGATCGCATGCTTATAGATAAGTTGAACTTGTATCATATGATTGATGTTCGTCTTAGAGATTGTTGCAACTATAGATCTATATTTATCTCAGTTATGGTAATGTTCTTGCTAAAACTATAGAGACATGATGATACTTAGGAAGAACTCTAACCATGGCAAGTAAATTTATTGATTTATGTAATTGTAGAAATGATTGCTTAGTGACCATCCTTAGCTCATTCCTCTTTAATTTTTGAAATGATGAAATATGTTACCATGCTTAGTATTTCGTGCGTTGTGAATTTATGGTTATCTTACCATGCTTTATAAGTTGCTTCTTATTGAAATAAATTCTAAATGCAGTGTATAAATGATTATTGATGAATATCGTAGGTATATATTGTAGTTGCTGTAAGTTATACTTATATTTCTTTAAATTATATAAGTTGTCCTAAAATGTTCATGAGTGGAATTCCAATGTCGGTACATGGAATTCCACACCCAAGGTAGCATATAATGCTAGATAACATGTAGGATGTTGCAAGATGCATAGCATATATGAAAACTTAGCTAGGAGATGACACAACTTTCTAGGACTCCTAGTAAACATTTTTGGAAACCTAGAACTATTAGGCGTGCACAATTTTAGAAAGACAACATTAATTTATTGACCCTGTAGCCCGAATTAGAGCCGGATACGGGCAGGGGCCCGAACGGTATATAAGGAAACCCAAGGACATTTGATTGTGTGATGTGCTTGAGATGGTCCGCCGAGAAGTGTTGAGGTCAAAAATGACCAATGCTTAGCTCGGCCAATGTTTGGGTCTTGAGATGCACCAGCGGGCCCGCTAGGTGTCAAACCCCAGTTGGTTGGGACTAGCTATCCCTACACCAGATGGTGCCCAGAGACTAGTGGACCATCCTAGTCGATGGCCCGTGATTTCTTGTTTATCTTGCTATGATGTGGCCGATCAACCAGTGTGATTCTACAATGTATGGTAGGGCCGGTTGTAGCCGGGATTCTAATACCATAAGTAGGGCCAAGGGCCGGATGCCGAAGACTTGATAGGCCAAGGTGACAAGTTTTCACATATATGGTTTATACAGAATGACCCATAGGGTCATTAGTCACACTAGAAAGTAACTTACCTCCCCGAATATATATTATGTTGCCTTATATGTTATGCCTGGATAGCTGAGAATTATGTGGAGATTTGCAAGAACCGCTCACTGAGTCCCAAGTGGATTCACAGTTTCTTTCCTTATTTTTTTTGAAGAGCATAAGTAGTGATTGTGACCTGTCAGCATGATACAGCTGGAGGGCGGGTGGTGGTGCCATATCTCGTAGCGGCGTTCTTGGGTCATAGTCTAGTGTCTTAGTAGTTATTTCTTTTTTTGCACTGACAATTTTGTTTTGGAAAATTTTGTAAAACTTTCTTATTTGAGATGTTCAGTTTGTTCTGATGATGGTTTTCTCTTTGGTTTGAAAACATATATTGTGAACTTTGAAAAACTTTTTAAAAAGCTTGTGTTGAGGTTTCTTTTTATCGATATCTTCTGGTTTCTTATTTGTCAGTGTAGACTGTTGGCTTCAGGGTAGGATGTAGGCCCTGGCCGGTCACACTACCCTCAGTTGGGGTGTGACAAAGTTGGTATCAGAGCACTAGGTTAGGTCTTGGCTATGACAAAGTATTGGGTACCATATGAGACATATGCTAGCGTCTCGACATCGGGTGACCACGACTGCACTTAGCGCACCATGCGGTTAGTAAATTTTAAAAGCTTATGTTAAAAAAATTATTATGTGACAGGAAACTTTTTCTTTTCTGTGATAGTGTAATGGAGGCTCCCAATGCTGCACTGAGCGGCATTGGTAGTAAATTGGGTGATGAAACATAGAGCCAAGAGGTTAGACCCAAGAGAGGGTCGAGTTGGGGCATGTAGACGCGTACCCCGGTTGTCGATAGAAAATATTCTTTATGTACTTGTGCGTACTGTACATGGATATTGATTGTGTTTGTGCTTGTGGATGAGCGATGGTCGAGCCGAGGAGCGTACTGACTTGGCAAGTTGGTCCCGACTCGACGAGTGGATTTTGGGTCTTGATACTGCATGAGTGAGCCACGCTGATGTTAGACCCAAGGGGAGCCACACTAACTTTAGACCCGAGTGGATTTGGTTGGGTGGGCCATACCCAACCAGAGAGGGCCCAAGTAGAAGGCTCGCTAGATAGATTCTAGCGATCGACTTGTATGATTGCTAGGTTTGGGCCGGTTTGGGTCGTATGAATGTATTGTTTTTTGTGGAGTTGGCATAGGCCAAGTGATTTTGGCATTCATGAGCATGTCATGTATTAATGAGTGTTCGCGATAAGTGGGCACAGGACTTTGAGATGCTGCGCAAGTCTGGTGGCATGTCAGTGTCTGAGTATGAGATGGAATTTCACCAGCTTTCCAAATATCATCAGACCTCAGTGGCATCTGAGACTGCCGGGGTCAAGAGGTTTGTTGGGGGATTTAGGCCTTAGATAGGCAGGCTCATCCACTACACCAAGGATTCCACTCTTGCACGGGTGATGGATGAGGCCCTTCGGAAGGAAGCGTTGGTGTCGTTGGAGAGGAATGACGGGCCAACCAAAAAGAAATTTCGGCCGCAGGGATCTGGGGGTTGACTGTGGCATTCAAAGGGGGCCGCAAGCGAGCCATTCAGAGAGACCGTCTGCGAGGGTGTTTGCTATGAACCTTGATGGGCAGAGGCGTCTAAGGCAGTGGTAACATGTACTATTCTAGTATGTTCATCCACTGCTTATGTTCTATTTGATCTGGGTGCCACACACTCCTTTGTATCGACCAAATTTGCCACGGAGTTGCCAGTGGGACCATACATGCTCGACGGGCCATTGGTAGTATCAACGCCTACGGGCGATGCAATCCTAGCAAATTCAATATACCAAGGCTGCGAAGTGCTCATCTGCGGCCATGTACTGAGTGCAGATTTGACACTCCTACCCACACTTGAGCTTGATGTCATTCTTGGCATGGATTGGTTGGCAGAGCACTTTGCTATGTTGGATTGTAGAGCTAAAATGGTGATGTTTAGTAAGCCTGGGCTGCCGCAGTGCACCTTCCAAGGGGAGGGAGGGAGCAAGTCGATAGGGGTCATCTCAGCCCTAAAGGCTCGTAAGCTACTCAGGGTGGCTGCCAATCCTTCCTGGCATTCGTATCTGCGACTGAGGAGGAAAGGGGTGAGGCAAGAAATGTCAGCGGAACCCCAGTGGTTTGTGAATTCCCTGATGTGTTTCCTAAAGAATTGCCGGGATTGCCGCCCAGAAGGGAAGTTAATTTTTGCATTGATCTGCAGCCCGGGGAGGGTGAACAATTTCCATTCCACCTTATAGGTTGGCACTGGCCGAACTCTAGAAGTTAAAGGTGCAATTGCAAGAAAAGCTAGACCTGGGTTTCATCCGGCCGAGCGTGTCACCCTAGGGTGCCCCGAATCTCTCTGTGAAGAAGAAGGATGGGTCGATGCGCATGTGCATCGACTGTAGACAACTGAACAAGGTGACTATCAAGAATCGCTATCTACTGTCGAGGATAGACGATCTGCTTGACCAGCTGCAAGGGGCACAATGGTTTTCAAAGATAGACTTAAGCTCCGGGTTCCATCAGCTGAGAATCTGGGACTGCGATGTGCCTAAGACGGCCTTTAGGACTCGCTATGGTCACTACGAGTTCCTAGTGATGTCCTTTGGCTTAACCAATGTACCTGCTACCTTCATGGACCTTATGAATATGGTATTTAAGGAGTACCGGGACAACTTTGTGATCGTCTTCATTGACAACATTCTGGTCTACTCCAAGAGTGAGAAAGAGCACTCTAAGCACCTAAGAATGGTCCTGGAAACCCTCAGAGAGCACCGCTTGTTTGCAAAATTTTCCAAGAGTCAATTATGGTTGGAAAGTGTAGGGTTCTTGGGCCATGTAGTATCCAAGGATGGGATAAGGGTAGATCTTGCAAAGGTGGAAGTGGTGCAGAACTGGAAACAACCGACTAGCGTGATTGAGACCCACAGTTTTTGTTGTTTGGTCGGGTACTATCGGAAGTTTGTGGAGAACTTCTCCAGACTTGCAGCCCCTTTGACTCGATTGACCCAGAAAAAGGTCAGGTTCATTTGGGACGACAAATGCGAGGCTAGATTTTAGAAGCTCAAGGAATGTTTGACATATGCACCCGTGTTGGTTGTACCTTTCAGCTCAGGAGGGTTTGTAGCCTACTGTGATGTCTCCCGGGTTGGGCTGGGCTGCGTTCTGATGCAGTTTGGCAGAGTTATAGCTTATGCGTTCCGCCAGCTGAAAGTTCATGAAAAGAACTATCCTATGCACGATCTAGATCTAGCAGTAGTGGTCTTTACACTGTAGCTCTGGCGGCACTACCTGTATGGGGAGACTTGCGAGATCTATATGGATCACAAGAGCCTCTAGTACTTGCTTACCCAAAAGGAGCTGAACCTCAGGCAGATGAGGTGGCTGGAGTTCCTAAAGGGTTATGACTGCACCATTATGTACCATCCGGGGAAAGCAAATGTGGTAGCAGATGCAGGGAGAGGATGCCTTTTGTGCGCTGACCAAGGATCTGGTGCAAAGAGGCGATACAGAGAATGGATTCAGGTTGGACTCGAAGGGTGTGCTGAGGTTCAAAGACCGAATCATGGTGCTGGATATGGCAGAGGTTCGCAGGCAAGACCTGGAGTTGGGCCATCGTTCCACTTATACGAATCATCTGGGAGCTGCCAAAATGTACCGAGATCTACGGCAGCATTACTGGTGGTAGGGCACGAAAAGAGAGATAGCAAAATTTGTATCCAAATATCTAGTCTGTCAGCAAGTGAAGGCCGAACACCTAAAGACGGCGGGGTTGCTGCAAAACCTCGAGGTGCCCGAGTGGAAGTGGAAGAAAATCACCATGGACCTAGCTAGTGACCGGATTACCTAAGTCAAGAGGAGGCTTTGATTCTATTTGGGTGGTAGTCGATCGATTAACCAAGACCGCACACTTCATTCTGATGAAGACAACCTTTTCCGCAGATAAGTATGCCCGACTGTTTCTAGATCAGATTGTGGCTTATCACGGTACCCCAGTGATGATCATATCAGATCGAGATACCCAGTTCATAGCCCGATTTTGGCTCTTTCTAAGAAGCCTTGGGCACTCAAGTACGGTTTTCGTAGGCAGACAGGCAGACAGGCAGTCTGAGAGGACCATCCAAAACTCTGAAAGATATGTTGAGAGCATACGTTCTGGACCTGGCAGGCGATTGGGAGAAGCATCTACTGTTGATTGCGTTTGCCTACAACAATAGCTACCATTGTAGCGTTGGCATGGCTCCCTCTGAGGCCTTGTATGGGCGGCGGTGTAGATCTCCTGTGGGCTTATTTGAGACTGAAGGGGCTCTCATGGAAGGCCCTGACTTGATAGAGGAGGCGATGAGGAAGGTGCAGTTGATAAAGGAAAGGTTGTTGGTGGCTCAGAGTCGCCAGGAGATGTATGCCGATAAGAAGCAAGGGAGTTGGAGTTCACTGAGGGCGACTTGGTGTTCCTAAAGGTTTCCCCCACGAAAGGGGTGATCCGGTTTGGGAAGAGGGGAAAGTTGAGCATTAGGTTCATTGGATCTTTTTCTATTCTCAAGCGAAGAGGCGCGATGGCTTATGAGCTGGCTCTGCCACCTAGTCTGAGCAGAGTTCACCCGATTTTTCATGTGCTAATGCTCCAAAGATATGTGAGGGATGAGTCCCATGTAATCGAACCGATTGTGGTTGAGGTGGACACGATGGTCTCATATGAGGAGAGGCCAGTGGAGATACTTGACCGACAGATCAATAAACTAAGGTCCCAGGAAATTCTCTTGGTAAAAGTTAGGTGGGAGTATCACTCCAGATAGGAAGCTACCTGGGAAGTAGAGCAAGTCGTGAGGGAACGTTACCCTTCCCTGTTCGAAGATCTGGTAAGTCCGTATGAATCTTCAAAATTCGAGGACGAATTTCCCTTAAGGGGGGAAGGTTGTAAGACCCGAAAATTTTCTAATATAAAAATATATTTGGTGCAGTGCACCAGATCGGGGGTTAGTAGGGTCGAGCCGCAGAATCGCCTCGAGTAAAAGATATAACTCGACTCATGAGAATATGAAGTTTCAATTAGCTCAATGGTTATTTCCTTTTATGCACAAGATGTTTATTAAAGTTGAGTTCGACTCTTGAGTGCGGATTGAATCGGAGCCCGAATCGGACTCGGATCGAATCGAGTAGAGGTTAAGTCATATGAGGGGCATTTGAGTCATTTGTGGATGAGGGAATATAATCCCTCATCATGAGCCGTGCAGCTCATCTTGGAGCCGCACACAGCCCGAGCAAGGGGGAAAAGAGAGAGAGGGGAGATCTTGTCAGCGCCGAGTCCGCGTCCACTCTCGAGGAGATCGGAGCTCATCTTCATCGAGGCTTCCTCGGGATCCAATCAAGGTGATTGGTTAGCATAATTTTTTAAGAGAGGCGGGTGGCCGGCCCTATAAGATTTGAAATCGGGTTTTCTCTCGTAAGTTCTTGCCGATTGATACATTTCTTTGTATTTGAATTTTAATCGTTGTGAATTCCTATGATCTTGTGTTTTAAACGTGTTTATTTCTCGTTCTTGAGGGCTAGCCGAGTAAAGTAAAAAGGGGAAAGGTCATGCCAAAAATTTCCCCAATTTCATCGCTCGTCTCAAAACTCGTAGATCGTTTAATGTTCATATATGTTAGATCTATGGATTTATCACTCGTGTCATTGTCGCAACCAAGCTCGTTCATCCTTGAGGACTCAGCCGAACAGGGGGTCACCCTGCTTTAGTCGGCTGAGCAGGGGCAAGGGTGAGAAACTGCTCGGATTTAACATGCTTGGTTTCAGGTTGTGTTGTTTTGATTCGCGATCACATGCTTATAGATAAGTTGAACTTGTATCATATGATTGATGTTCGTCTTAGAGATTGTCGCAACTATAGATCTATATTTATCTCAGTTATGATAAGGTTCTTGGTAAAACTATAGAGACATGATGATACTTAGGAAGAACTCTAACCATTTATGTAAATTTATTTATTTATGTAATTGTAGGAATGATTGCTTAGTGACCATCCTTAGCTCATTTCTCTTTAATTTTTGAAATGATGAAATATGTTACCATGCTTAGTATTTCGTGTGTTGTGAATTTATGGTTATCTTACCATGCTTTATAAGTTGCTTCTTATTAAAATAAATTCTAAATGCAGTGTATAAATGATTATTGATGAATCTCGTAGGTATATATAGTAGTTGCTGTAAGTTATTCTTATTTTTCTTTAAATTATATAAGCTGTCCTCACCCAAGGTCGGTACATAGAATTCCTCACCCAAGGTAGCGTATAATGCTAGATAACATTTAGGACTTTGCAAGATGCTTAGCATATATGGAAACTTAGCTAGGAGATGACACAACTTTCTAGGACTCCTAGTAAATATTTTTGGAAACCTAGAACTATTAGGCGTGCACAATTTTGGAAGGGCAGAATTAATTTGTTGACCCTGCAGCCCGAATTAGGGCTGGATACGGGCAAGGGCCCGAGGGTATATAAGGAAACCCTAGGACATTTGATTGTGTGATGTGCTTGAGATGATCAGCCGAGAAGAGTTGAGGTCGAAAATGACCAATGCTAAGCTCGGCCAGTGTTTGGGTCTTGAGATGCACCAGCGGGCCCGCTAGGTGTCTGACCCCAGTTGGGTGGGACTAGCTATCCTTACCCTAGACGGTGCCTAGAGACTAGTGAACCATCCTAGTCGATGGCCCGAAATTTCTTGTTTACAGCTTGCTATGATGTGGCCGGTCGGCCAGTGTGATTCTACCATGTATGGTAGGGCCGATTGTAGCCTGGATTCTAATACCATAAGTAGGGCCAAGGGCCTGATGCCGAAGACTTGATAGGCCAATATTACAAGTTTTCACATATATGGTTTATACAGAATGACCCATAGTGTCAGTAGTCACACTAGAAAGTAACTTACCTCCCTAAATATATATTATGTTGTCTTATATGTTATGCCTGGATAGCTAAGGATTATGTGGAGATTCGCAAGAATCGCTCACTGAGTCCCAAGAGTACTCACAGTTTGTTTCCTTACTCTTTTTGTAGAGCATAAGCAGTGATTGTGACCTGTCGGCATGGTGCAGCTAGAGGGCAGGTGGTGGTGCCATATCTCGTAGCGTCGTCCTTGGGTCATAGTCCAGTGTCTTAGTAGTTGTTTCCTTTTCTGCACTGAAAGTTGTGTTTTGGAAAAGTTTGTAAAACTTTGATATTTGAGATGTTCAGTTTGTTCCGATGATGGTTTTCTCTTTGGTTTGAAAACATATTGTGTGAACTTTGAAAAACTTTTAAAAAAGCTTGTGTTGAGGTTTCTTTTTATCGATATCTTCTGGTTTCTTATGTGTCAGTGTAGACAGTAGGCTTTAGGGTAGGATGTAGGCCCTGGCCAGTCACACTACCCTCAGTTGGGGTGTGACAAAGTTGGTATCAGAGCACTAGTTTAGGTCTTGGCTATGACTAAGCTAGTGTTGGGTACCATATGAGGTCGGGCGACCACGACTACACTCAGCGCACCATGCGGTTAGTAAATTTTAAAAGCTTCTGTTAAAAAATTTATTATGTGACAGGAAACTTTTTCTTTTCTGTGATAGTGTAATGGAGGCTCCCAATGCTGCACTGAGCGACAGTAAAAGTAAATTTGGTGATGAAACATAGAGCCAAGAGGTTTGACCCAAGAGAGGGTCGAGTTGGGGCGCATAGACGTGTACCCCGATTGTCGGTAGAAAATATTCTTTATGTACTTGTCTGTACTGTGCATGGATATTTATTGTGTTTGTGCTTGTGGATGAGCGATGGCCGAGCCGAGGAGCGTACCGACTTGGCAATTTGGTTCCTACTCGGCGAGTGGATTTTGGGTCTTGATACTACATGAGTGAGCCACGATAACGTTAGACCCAAGGGGAGCCACACTAACTTTAGACCTGAGTGGATTTAGTTGGGTGGGCCATGCCCAACCAGAGACGGCCTAGGTAGAAGGCTCGCTAGATAGATTCTAGCGACCGACTTGTATGATTGCTAGGTTTGGGTCGTATAAATGTATTGTTTTCTGTGGGGTCGGCATGGGCCGAGTGATTTTGGCATTCATGAGTATGTCATGTATTAATGAGTGTTCGCGATAAGCGGGCACGGGACTTTGAGATGCTGCGCAAGTCTGGTGTCATGTTAGTGTTAGAGTATGAGATGGAATTTCACCGGCTTTCCAATTATCATCAGACCTCAATGGCATCTGAGACTGCCAGGGTCAAGAGATTTGTTGGGGGATTTAAGCCTTAGATAGGCAGGCTCATCCACTACACCGAGGATTCCACTCTTGCACGGGTGGTGGATGAGGCCCTCCGGAAGGAAGCCTTGGTGCTATTCAAGAGGAATGACGGGCCAACCAAGAGGAAATTTCAGCCGCAGGGATCTGGGGATCAATCGTGGCATTCAAAGGGGGCTGTAAGCAAGCCATTCAGAGAGACTATCTGCCAGGGTGTTTGCTATGAACCGTGATGGGCAGTGGTAACATGTACTATTCTAGTATGTTCATCCACTGCTTATGTTCTATTTAATCTGGGTGGTACACACTCGTTTGTATCTGCCAAATTTGTCGTAGAGTTGCCAGTGGCACCCTCCATGCTCGACAGGCCATTGGTAGTATCAACGCCTACGGGCGATGCAATCCTAGCAAATTCGGAGAACTACAGCGAGATGCTGCCGAAATTTAGAATGAAGTTAATGACTAAAAGAAATTCTAAGTGCAATATAAATAACATGAATTCCGAATGGAATAGGACCATCCCTCCAAATGACATTACTTAAAGATATTGTTATCTTTTTGACAGAATATGTTGGGCGATCGAAGTTGGATGTACCGACGAATTCATCGTGGAACTATAATGGACGAATTTTGAGTAGGCGTAACTTACTTCTTAAATTTTGCCTACTCGAATCAAAAATTCCTTAGTGGTGATAAAATTCGTTGTCTGTGCCGAAAATATTCGAACATAAGATTTTTGGATCGGAAAACTATCACAATGCATCTGTATACAAAATAATTCACACCAAGATATTTCTATGTAATTGTCACAGGGAGTCATGTCAAATCGGGACGTCGAGCAATCGAGCAATCCTGTTGTCCAAACTCATGGTGAATCTTCTTCTATTGGTGTTTCTTCTTCCAATCCACATAATCTTTATAGAACAATAATTCTGGATAGTCTTGGAGGACAATTCCATTTAAATGATAATATTAAGTCAGTTATTGAGACGGTAGTGCCACCAGATACTAGGACAATTGAAGTCACTGAAGAACAACTTGCGATACAGATTGAATTGTTGAATAAGGAGGCTGCAGAATTTTACGAGATGTTGAAAGCAGCTGATGAACCTTTGCAGAATTTTTGGCAATGATGCAACTCCTGAACATCAAGTCCAATTATAATATCAGCAGGGTTGCGTTTGATCGGAATGCGGGCTTTATCAATGGTATGCTGCCTTCAAATAATAAGTTTGAGCCAACTTTTTATAAGACAAAAAAAGTTGATGAGGAAATTAGGGCTTGAGTACGAAAAGATACATGCGTACTCAAATAACTACATTTTATATTATGAAGAAAATGCATAGTTAAAGCAATGCTCGGTATGTGAACATACTCGTTACAAGGAGAAGAAATCGGTCCAACAAAAAATATCCCCTTTAAGGTGCTTCAGTATTTTCCATTGACACCAAAGGCTTCAAAGGTTATTCATGTCGAAAAAGATTGCCCCCTATATGAGTTGGTATGTAAGAAGTCGTGATGATACAGTAATGACTCATCCATCCGACAGTGAAGCATGGAAACATTTGGATATGTGTTATCCTTCATTTGCTACTGATACTAGAAATATCAGGTTGGGATTGTGCATTGATGGTTTTAATCCGTTTGGTAATTTGGCAACTCCATATTCTGTATGGCCAGTGTTGTTAGTAGTTAATAATTTGTCACCCTCAATGTGTATGAAAGATGAATTTATCTATCTTTCGATGATTATTCCGGGTCCTAGGGGTCATCGCAAAGAAATTGACGTGTTTCTCCGACCCCTAATTGATGAACTAAAAATATTGTGGGTTGAGGGAGCTATCACTTATGATTGTCAACAGAATCAAAACTTCACTTTACGAGCTGCTATATTGTGGACAATCAATGAATTCTCGGCCTATGGCATGTTGTCTGGTTGGAGCACGCTTGCCCGTATTGCATGGAACACTCAAAATCCTTTAGTCTTGAGAACGGTCGGAAAATTTCTTTCTTTGATTGTCATCGCCGGTTCCTACCGTCTAACCATTAGTATCGAAGGAATCATGATAAATTTACCAAGGGTAGAGTCAAAAGAGATGAGCCACCACCGATGTTGTCTGGTGAACAGATGTTAGCACGTGTTCAATTGCTTCCAGAGATTACTTTTGGTCGGAATATAATAATTTCAGGCTTTGGTCAAACACATAACTGGGTGAAAAAAAAAAATCTTTTGGGAATTGTCGTATTGGAGTTCATTACTGATTCGACATAATTTGGACGTCATGCACATTGAAAAAAATGTGTTTGATAATATTTTTAACACTGTGATGGATATTTCCGGCAAAACCAAAGATAATGTGAAGGCCCGACATGATGTGAAAATACTTTGTAAAAGACCTGAGTTAGAGTTGCAAGAGGTCAACGGACAACTTCATAAGCCAAAGGCGCCGTATATGTTAAATAAACAACAAATGAAAGATGTATATCAATGGATCAAAGAACTCAGATTACCCAATGGATATGCCTCAAACTTGAACTCAGATTACCCGATGGATATGCCTCAAACTTATCTCGATCTGTAAACGTCGATGAACGCAAAATATCGAGATCATCTACATTATAAGATTTGGGGTCCGTTGACATAATTAAGTGCAAATGTACTTCGAGTCGATGAAATGTCAGCACTTGAAAATAATATTGTTGAAATCATATGCAAATTGGAGTAGTTTTTCCCTCCTACATTTTCTGACTCGATAGAGCATCTACCGATACACTTGGCATATGAGGCACGAGTTAGTGGCCCCGTTCAATAACGGTGGATGTACTTATTTGAAAGATGCATGAATCGTCTGAAGAAAAAAGTAAAGAACACCGCGGTAGTTGAAGGTTCCATAGCAGAAGCATATATAATTCAGGAAATTTCAACATTCTGCTCATTTTATTTTGAATCAACCATCAAGACAAGACTTAATCATCTTCAACGAGACGACGACGGGTAGCTCGACCATCAGATGGTTGTTTAAATATCTTTTGTTACCCCGTTCGTGTTTGGGTTCTTGTCCGTCTCTATTCTTAAATGACGAAGAGTACCATTTGGCCTACTTGTACATTTTACTAAACTGTCCAAAGATTGAAAAGTTCATTGAAATATTTGACATTGAGATGGTGACAAAATACTCAATTTATAGCGATGAGGACTTAGAAAGATTACGGAATCGTGAGTTCCCAAATTGGTTTCAAGCTTACAGCACAGAACACAGAGGCGAAATAGATATAAATTTCACACACTACTTGTACAGTGTTATAACGGTTATTTTGTTAATAGATATAAATTTCACACACTTGAATATTCATCTACAAAAAAAAACTATGAATGCCAGGGTCTGCGTCAAAGGGACAACGTATGCTGAATGTGTTGACTTTTACGTACTATTGGAAGAAGTCATAGAATTGCAATTTTTCGGATGTAAATCAGTTGCCATTTTTAAATGTCATTAGTTCGACACAAGCGATAGGGGCACGAGAGTTCATCCAAAATATAAACAGCTGGTCGAGGTCAATTACAAATCAAAATTGGCTTCAAATGAGCCATTTATATTGGCATCCCAAGCTGAACAAGTATATTATATGCAGTATCCGTCTCGAAAGAAAGATAGGGCAGATTGGCATGTACTCTATAAGACTAAAGCTAGAGGAAAAATTAACCCGGTAGTTGGAGAGAATGGGCTAGTAGATGACTTCTATCAAGAAGAGGATATTTTCGAAGTGGAATGAGTTAGTCCAATACTCGAGGATGATGACAAATAGTTAGTTCAATTGGAAATAGAATACGTTGATGACGACGATAATGAAGTTGAGGAAGGACAGAATGATGATGAGGGAGAAGAAGAAGAATTTTAAGATTCCAATACAGAAGAACAAGAAGAAGAGTATTACACAGATGATAATAATGACGAAGATGAATAATTGTAAATGTAAAGTATATATTCAATTATTAAATATATCTGTTAATCTATTATATATAATCTAATTATATTAATTTTTTACAACTATGATTCGAGATATCAATTCCCGACGAGGCATTCCTCGTAGGACCCCCCAACGATTACCACCCACCCAACCTGTACCCACTGACCCTTCGCCTTCCACCACCATCCCCCCACCACCAACCACCATCCCCTCACCTTCGGCCACCCCCCCCCCCTCACCTCGAGCCACCATCCGACCACCTGATCCGTCCACCGTTTCCCTACCTGATCTGGCCACCATCCCCTCACCTCCGGCTACCATCCCTCTGCCACCCTCCGCAAATCCAGGACCATCGTCTTCAGACGTAGGCCACAAGGCCTAACAGAATTCTCCCTCCCCCACCCGAGGGAGAACTGCGCAGAGCAGTTAGTGTGCGCGGAAGACGGTAAGTATATGCATTAATTATTTCGTATAATTTATTTATAATTCAAAATATCATAATATGAATTTATATTTGGTGCAAATTTGAGCAGGAGGACGTCCTCTGCACGACAGCGGGGACGATCCAAAAGTTTATGCACGGGGCGTGGCCTACAAGGTCTCACGTGCCCCGTGAGCATATGGATTTATTGTGGTGAGAGTTTTCGGTAAGTATATTTATTAAATTATTGTTAATGTTAAATATTGATCGGTAATAATAAAAAAAATTTTTGCAGGCTCATTATACATGGTCAGAGAACCACACCACTTTTGTTGAGGCTGCATGGGAGCGTGTTGCCCGCGCTCGCTATAACGGGCTACTTCAGCAGGCCCGTCAGACCGTGATGAGACGACTGGGGCCACACATATAGGGTATACTCGGGGACACGCCCCGAGTGGATTCCTAGCCCTGTGTGGGACCAGCTCGTTCAGCGATGGGCCACGCCTGAGTGTAGTAGGTCTCCCGGACAGTGTCGAGAAACCGCATTTCCGGGGGGGACGACACGGGGGGGGGGGGGGGGGGGCACACTGGTGGCTCCGTGTCTTTTGCAGTTCATGAACGTCGTATGGTATGTATAATTTAATTATTTTTAATCAAATTATATTTTATGTATAATGATACTAATGTATTTTTCTTCTAATGTAAGACGCGTGTGGCGGAGGACGGCATCGTCCAACGCCCGTCGATGATAGAGGTGTTTGAGCGCACTCACCATCGTCGACGAGGAGCGGAGGACTACGTTGATAGCAGAGCCTCGATCATAATGGTAAGTATTTATGTCTATTTGATTTACACAATATTTATTTATAGTTTATATATATTTAAAATATAAATACATGTAGGAAACATACATAAGGATTGTGATTCAGTGTGGAGGCACACCGGAGGAATTCGACCCAGCAGCTTGGGTGGAGACCGCAGTTGGCTGAGAGCACAGTCGTGTTTATGGCTTTGTAGACAGTAGCCATGCTCGCGTCATGCTCGGGACACTTGGGGCACCGATCCCTCTGGCTGCGGGTGAGTGGCCCTCGACATCCCGTGCGTAGGACCAGAGCTGGATAGCGGCCTTGGAGTCGGAGCTCACCCATGTCACGCCCCAAACTCAGGATCACGTGATCGGCCAGGGAATATGTGCCTATACCCCGTAGCCTAACTCATGCACATGACAACTCATAAAGATAGCAAAAGAACAACATCTTTTATTAATAAAAAAACTAAAACAGATTTTTATTTTAAAAAAAACTCAAAGTTTTTAATAAATAGTTCAAGTGCGGAAATAAATGAACTAAAGAGTAACCGTTCTTTTAACAAATAAAATATAAAATAAAACATGAATCTCCCCACGGGACTACAACTCTAAAATATCAAATCATAGGTGCATGACCAAACTACTACAGACTTGACTACGACCCCTAACTAGAACTGCTATGATATCAATATAGCTCCTCTGCCCTCCAGCCGCGCCAAGCGCTCCAGCCCACCCACCTGTCAGGCTCTGCAAAACAAAAACAAACGACCCAGTGAGTTCAAAGAACTCAGTGAGCGATTCTACCAACCCCCACGAAAAACCAAACAGACCATCTGGCCACTACCTGCCTAAAGAAAAACTCCTGACTCGAGCAGGAGAGGTCACAAGAGAGTGACCAGCTAACAGGCCATCTGGCCACTACCTGCCTGAAGGTAGCCAACACCCAAAGGGTGAAGATCAACAGGCCTAAGCCTACCATGCCCTAAGACAACAAAATATACTAGGATAATCGGGATAGGCCCTCCAAACTTATCCCACGAGGCCAAACTGAAACAATCGGGATTTGCCCATCTGAACTTGTTCCAAAAAAGTAACGTAGGAGTAATCAGGATTTGCCCGTCCGGACTTATTTCATAAGATACGCAAGAACAATCGGGATTTGCCCATCCGAACTTGTTCCATAGGTTGGGAATTAGCCATCCAACCTTCCGGTCCTAGCCCGCAATCCAGCTCCTCAACAAGCCTCTTCGTCATTCCTAAAGATATGACGCAACATAACCTAAGTCAAGTCTCTCCTACGGTGTCTCAGGGGTGTCCTTATTTGGAAGCGTCTCAACACTCCAATACCCAACCCCAACTCCGAGACCCGTAATGTCATAAACCCATGAGGTTTTATTTCATGCATAACTTTATTTGTTAGTTCATAACAAATTATGTTGACCCCTTGCTCAATTTTAATTATGCAATTAAAATTTAGATCACCAAGATTATGGTTTTGTTTTAGCTTACTATTATGCCCGAAACTGATGTATCTAACCCGAATCTAGCTTCGAGAGTGTGACATATATTTTCAAACTATATTTTCTGGTCAAAATGATAGGCTACTTAACTATATTCAGTATACTATATACACCACAACAAGTATTTTAAAAACAACACAGATTCATCATCTCAGCATGAAATTCCAACAACATTGAATTTTCAGCATATCTTGAAAATAAATCTGAAAATTCACATAAATAAACTCCCAAAATTTCCATCACATCATATTCATATTCATTACAATAAATCTTATAAAAACCATATTTAATATGAAAGAACAACAAGCATCACAACCCCTCTTTAACCAAGAACCAACCTTCATACTCAAGAATTTAAATAAAGAACCCATTTTTGAAACACATGATATATTTTCAAAAATATCACATATTTAATATCAAGCAGACATTTAAACTATAAGCATCAAGATTGATGAACAAATTGAATAATATAAGGCAAGGAAAATCTACACCCTTCTCTTAGGCAATTCATCGAACCCCTTTTCTCTGCCTTGGCCGAGCACCCCTAGGATCATCCTAGGGTTGTCGAGCCCCATAGGGGAGGGTTTAGAGCCTCCTCAAGCACGACACACAAAAAGAACGGTGAGAATTCGAGAGATTGTCGGAAAACAAATCAAGAACATTTTTGACTTCAAGAACGGCTTCAAGAAATCGAAGAAACTCGAGAAGGAGGGGTAAAATCACTCACCTTGATTAGGAAGAAAAAAATAGAGAGGAACTTCTAAGCGGCGGCCTCCGAATTCGGCCTCAAAGGGGCAGCTCGGCTCAACAAGGGCGTGGCGGCTTCAAGATAAAGAAGAAAGAGGTGTCGGCTTCAAGAAGGGTTGGCTTCCAAGAGAGGGGAAAGAAGAGGGGAAGGGCTCGGCGGCTCGGCACTTGGGGGCGGCGGCTTGGCTGGGTGGCTCCTCTCTCCACGCGGCTTGTGCGGCTCCAATAGGGAGCCACAAGCCAAAGGGGGGGGGGGAGGGGGGGGTTATAATCCCCTCCTCAAACCTAAATCCCTAATCCTCTTATCAAACCTACACCCGCTTCGAGCCGAATCCAAATCCGCTAACCCGACTAAGCTTAATTAAACCCAAATTAATCTCATGCTCCACATAAATATCCAACACATGCACACCCACATGCGACATAATTAAACAATCATATATACCCAACACAAAATTAATTAAATTTATCTATATAAGCAAAATTTTCATAACTCATATTCCTACTTACCCAAGATCGCAAACTCGCACCAGACCATGAGTCAACTCGGCTCGACCTCGGACAAGCCCGCTAGGCTGACAAATACAAACATACATGGAAAACTAAAATTAATATCTAGGATATTATAACCCAGCAGAGACAGGCGATGGAGGAGCAGAGGCTTGCGATGAGGAGCCGAGACGGACGAATGAAGAGTTGAGACAAACGATGCAGAACATGCATGGACTAATCACTTAGATTGTGTCTCACTCTGGCCTTCTACTGATGATGTCACAGTCGTTGTCCTCCTCGACCCAGTCGACGCTCCCAACCCAGTCGTTGTCGACTCCACCGCCTCCACCGCAACCATGAGATTTTGGTTTATTGTATTTTGTTTATATTTTGATACTTGTTTGTATACTGATAGTTGTTTATATACTTATGGTTATATATATATATATATATATATGATATTTTGATAATTGTTTACCTCCGGTTTGAGGCTTAGATTGATGATATTTTTGTAAAATGTGTATGTTTGGTTTCAAATGCATGTGTATGATGTTTTCTGGTTGTAATATGTGATTGAAAATAGATTATAATCTATAAATATCATTGTATACAGGAATTTACAAAAAAATTATTTTTTTCAATTACATGATATACCTTCAGCTATGGCTTACCCACGGTTGACCGTCACTAAGCTGTGGCTGAAAGCTTATCGTAAATGGCTGATGGCCTGGGCGACACCAAATATCACGGTTGCTAATAGTATCACTGACGGCCTGAAGCCGTGGCTGATGTGTTTGTATCAGCCATGACTTACCCATGGTCGACCGTTACTAAGCTGTGGCTGAAAGCTTATCGTAAATGGTTGATGACATGGGCAACACCAAATATCACGGTTGCTAATAGTATCACTAATGGCCCGAAGCCGTGGCTGATGTGTTTGTATCAGTGACAGCCACCCACAACCATCACTGATGTGTTTAAATCAGCGACAGCGCCCGCGGCTATCGCTGATGATTAGTTGTGACGGTTGGGAGAGGCCGTCATGACTTATCTGAGACGCGCACATCAGTGACGGCATTTTTCCACGGCTAATGCCGTCCGTGATAGTTGTCACCGATGGTTCATCCACGGCTTGAACCGTCGGTGATGACGACAATTCTAGTTGTGAATGAATGGATCGCTGATAATTTACGATGACTAAAATTGTTGTTGTAGAAGATAATCTTCTATTATGACTTTGTGATGGCTAAATTCATCACTCTGAGGAGACATCTGCGACGATTCTATCGTCACGAAGCCACGACAAAGAGTTTTTTATATAAAAATATAAGAACTATAATTTTTATTAAAAAAAGAAAGACCGAACCCTGAAGTCAGGTTTTACTCATCGGTCGGGTAAACAGGGCAGAGGACTATTGTCGTGCACCCCTTACCTTCCGGTAGTATAAAAATTATAATTAAAAAATCTAAAAAAGTAAGATAAAAATTTTAATTTTTTTTTAAAAAAATAAAAATAAAAATAAAAAACATTATGAAAAATAGAAAAATCATATCAGAATAGATTTAAAAATTACAAAAAAGAGAAAAAAAACATATGAAAAATTAAAAATATATGAAATATATGAAAATAAGTTAAAAATAAAAAAAAATATATAAAAATTGAAAAATCATATAAAAATAATTTAAACACTAAAATAAATAAATAAAATATAAAGTAGGAAGTCATAAAAAAATCAAATAAAATATAATAAAAGTTTAAAATTAAAAATGGGTTGGACTAGTGGTTAGAAGGTTTGTAATAAAGTTGAGAGGTCTTGAGTTCAACTCTCTCTCTTTTTTATCAAATTTGAGTTCAACTCTTAGTGGATTCATATTTCTAATATCTATATTTTTGCCTACTCACAGTTGGTGGTAACATCTTGTATGTTTCCTAGAGGTATAGGGTTCAATCCCTATTATATATGGTCACCTATTGTGATTTTCTATCTTTGTTAAATAAAATTTAAAAAACTAAAAAAAATATCAAACAATGAATAATGAAATGGAAAAAAACAAAAAAAAACAAAAATAATAGAAAATGGAAAATAATAAAATGAAGAAAAACTAAAAATTAAAGGGTTAATTAATGAATATATCCCGACTTTTACCAAAATTCCCAAATATATCCTCACTTTTTAGTTGTTTCAAATGGGGGCTTCAATTTTCAACTCCTTTCAATTATATCATACCGTCAATTCGGAGTTAATTTTTCCATCTACGAGCTGACTTGCAATGTTGACTTGTATTTTTTATTTATTTAATGTCCAATCAACAAAAATAATAATAATAATAATTAATTAATGAATCGACCTGCACTCTCACTCCTTTTATAATCCGAGCACCCCCCTTGCCACACCGCCGCAGGCGGCGGCAGCTCTTCTTTCTCGCCATTGTTTTGTCCGGACCAACATCTATCGCGTCAAGTTGTTCGATGCCAAGTCAGCTGTTGTACAGGCCTTCGCCAACACGGATCTTGTCATCGAACATCACTGTCCCGTACAACCTCATCACCAGCCTCAATGACCTCCGCTTCACCTGCAAGTGGGTGCGCGCCAACATCTCCCCCCACGTTGGTACTACGTCCCCGCCATGAAGAACCTGCACACCACCATCATCGGCCTCTCATTGCAGCATCACATCGAGGTTACCGTGCCGCAGTCGCTCACCGTGCATGCGGCCTCCGACCCGTCGTCCGTCGGAAAGCTCAAGGAAGGCTACGACACCGAGGTGATGAAGCCACTGCTGAGCTTCCTGCGAGCAACCGAGGTGATGATTCTTGTTGCCTCATCTGTCTTTTCGATTTTGAAATAGCTAAATGTTGAGGTTCTTGCTGTAAACTTCAACTTTCAGAAGAACACAAGCGACTAACTCATAGGTTACATGACACATATCAGACAAAAAATGATGGAAAATATTCAAAGAAGATGAATACAATGTTGTGTCAGAATGCCCTCAAAAGAAAAATGAATACAAGAATTCATTACTCCTCCTTTTATATAATACAAGAAAGAGGAGTTTACATTGTTGAAACTAAGTAACAAAACATCCGTACTCAAACAGATCAACTAACAACAAAATTTCTAGAAGCTTTTTACTTAACAAGAAGATACAATTTGCAAAACCATTTAATACTCCCCCTCAAATTGAATCTTCACCACACCCAGTTCTTCACGAATTTGACAAAACTTGTCGGCAGGAATAGCCTTTGTGAACACATCTGCTTGTTGTTCATGTGTTCTGTAGTACTTAATCTCCACAATACCAGCTTTTACCATTTCACGAACAAAAAGGAATTTGGTTTCAATATGTTGTGACCTTGACTGATGAACAAGATTCTTTGTCATAGCAATGGTAGAAGAATTATCACACCAAATAGTAGAAGCTTGAATCTGATTGCTCTCAAGTTCACTAAGGATTCTTCAAAGCCAAATAACATGGCAAGTTACAGTGGATAATTTTGTGTATTTAGCTTCAGCAGTGGACAAGGCTGTTGTTTCTTGCTTCTTTGAACTCCAGCAGATTGCAGAGTCTCCAAGTTTTACTACATAACCAGTAGTACTTTTCCTATCATCGATACATCCTGCCCAATCCGAATCAGTATAACTTGTTAATAAACATTCAGCAGCACTAGAGTACATCAAGCCATAGTCAACAGTTCCTTTCAGATAGCGCAAGACACGCTTGGCAGCCATGAAATGTTGTGAATTGGGTTCTTTCTTAAATCTAGACAAAATACCAACAACATACATTATGTCAGGTCTAGAGTTTGTGAGATACATCAAAGAACCAACCAGTGTTCTATAAGTCTCAGTATGTATAGCTGAACCTTCAGATTCTGAACTCAATTTCAAATCTGTAGTCATAGGTGTTTTGACATGATTGCAATTCACCATGTTAAACCTATCAAGCAAGTCTAAAACATATTTTCACTGACAAACAGTTATACCAGCATCAGACTAATTTATTTCAAGCCCTCGAAAATATTTCATTTCCCCATGATCAGTCATTTCAAATAAATCAAATATTTTGCCTTTGGAACTTTGTATCATACTGTTGTCATTTCTAGTTATGATTAAATCAGCAACATAGAGGCATGCAAACGTTAAAGTTTCTTCACATCTCAGTGTATACAAAGTATGGTCAATACTTCGACTAAAGCCTTGACTGATAAAATAGGAGTCAATTTTTTGATACCAACCTCTAGGAGCTTGTCTCAAACATACAAAGCTTTCTTAATCTTATACACTTTGGTAGTGTTTGGTTGGATGGAATAGATGAGCAATGAAATATTATTCTCTATGCCCCACTTATTCCCTTGTTTGGTTGAAACTTATGGACAAAGAATAGGTGGGCCATAAGGAATAGATAATGAATACTATTTCCTATGCATGAGGAATACTATTTCTTACCTCAACCCAAGGAATAATATTCCTTGTCTATTCCTTATGATATTTTCCTATATTGTCCTTCAATATTTATAAAATTACATAATAGTATAAAAAAAAAAAATTATTAAATTAGTTTTAATAATTGTTTATCTTAAATAGATAATTATTACTTTATTATTAAATATTATTTTAATAATATTTTTTAAGATTTAGTTTTTTTATGAAAATAAATAAATAATAGTTTTTATTATTTTAATTAATATATTATTTTACATTAATCCATATTTTTATTATGTTGTTATTATTTAAAATCCATAATTTATTATATTTTTAAAATGGCATTTTGGTTATTTTTAAATATGAATATAAAAATTAAATTGTCATTTTTAAATATATTTTTTAAAGGGCATTTTGGTCATTTTAAAAGGGCATTTTTAAAATCCATATTCAATATTTATAATATGAATATAAAAATTACATTGTTAAATTATTTTTAATAATTACATATCTTAAATAGATAATTATTATTTTATTATTAAATAATATTTTAATAGTTATTTTTGAATATTCAATTATTTTTTATGAAAATAAAATAAATAATAGTATTTTATTATTTTAAGTTAATAAATTATTTTATATTGATCCATATTTTTATTATATTGTTATTTATTATAATAAATTATAATAAATTATAATATAATTTATTATATTTTTAGGAGGGTATTTTAGTCATTTACTCTCAATTTATTGTATATTCTTAGTGTTAAGTAAATAAAGTAAATATATTCAATTTTATTAAGAATGATATTTTGGTCATTTAACTTTCTATTTCTTATGTTAACCAAATAAAGTAATTCTATTCTTAGTCTATTTTACAATGTCAACCAAACAAGGTAATAAATACTATTCCTCATCTATTACATTTCTTGTCTATTCATATTCCTTATCTATTCATATTCCTTATGAATTCACTTCATCCAACCAAACACACCCTTTATCTTCAGCTCTTTCTTTAACAAAACCTTCAGGTTCGCAGGTACTTTCTAGCTTTACATCCATTTGAAATATATTCCATCTTCTACATGCAGCTAAGGTAATTACAATTCTGATGGCCTCTAATCTGGCAACTGGAGCAAAGATTTCTTGAAAATCTACTCCCTCTAGCTGCATATATCCTTTAACTATTAATCTAGCTTTATATTTCTGCAAACTACCATTGGAGTTGTATTTAATTTTGAATATCCACTTCAAGCCAATTGGCTTCTTATCTTACAGAAGTTTGACTAATTCCCATGTGTCATGTTGTTCAATGGAATTTAATTCTTCTATCATAGCATTAATCCATTGCTTACTGTTGATTGCTTCCTGATAACTACTTAGTTCTTTAACAAGAGCAGAATTACATACTTGAGTATGTTCATATATATCAGTCAAACTCCTAAATTTCCTGGGAGGTGTGCCATTTTGAGTCAGGTTTTTATCATCTAAAACATCACTAGGTTCGGCATTTATGTCTTCAGCTTATTCTGTAACTATGGTTTCATTTCCAGTTTTATTTGACCAACTCCAAGTTTGAAGTTCATCAAACAGAACATCTCTGCTTATTATCACTGACATGTTTTCAGGGTTTAACAATCTATATCCCTTGGTTTCATTATTATAGGCAAGCAAAATGCACTTAGGGGGCGTTTGGTTGTCTGCAATTGCAAATGCTGCAACTCTAGTCGCAGTATTTAGATAACAAATTTGTTTGGTTGGTTGCAAAAGCATTTGCAGCATTTACTAGTTGCAACTTGTAATTCTAATTCCACTTGCGGGCGGCAAATGGAATTGCAGCCCAAATAGCCCGCAATACAAGATTGTGGACTGCAAATACTATAATTTAAGTATTAAAAAATAATTAATTTTGATAACTTAGAGTCGTTGGATAGATACAGGATAAATATCAAAGTTGTAGGTTTTCGCGCGATGAACGTGATTGTAGTGTTAGATTTTAGATCTGATGTCATTTGATAAAAATTTTAATATATTTTAGTATTATACAAAAATTAAAAATTATTAATTTATCATATTAGGTTTGGCATATCGTGTCGGGCCTAAGTTTTTGGCTCGGACCAAAAAATTTTGTGCCAGGCCGCCCCAAAAAAATTCGTGCTTGGCCTGGCTCGAAAAACTTCATGAACGGTCTGGCTCAGCCCAAAAAAATTCGTGCCTGACCCGCCCCGAAAAAATTTGTGTCTGGCCTAAAAAATTCACGCCGGGCTCGGCCCAAAAAAATTCGTGCCCGACTCGGCTCAAAAAAATTCATGCCTGGCCCGAAAAAAATTTGTGCTCAGCCCAGCTCGAAAAATTTTGTGCATGTCCCAGCCCGAAAAAATTTGTGCCCAACCCGGCCCGAAACAATTCATGCCCAGCCTGGCGCGGCCTGGTTCGAAAAAATTTGTGCATAGCCCCAGCCCATCCCAGCTCGGCCCGACCCGAAAAAATTCATGCCTGACCCATCCCGAAAACATTCGTGCTCGGCCTGGCCCGAAATAATTCGTGCCCGACCCAGCCCAAAATAATTTGTGCTCGGCCCAGCACGGCCCGAAAAAATTCGTGCACGCCCCGGCTCGGTCCGATCCAAAAAAATTCGTGCATGGTCCGGTCCAAAAAATTCGTGCCCAGCCCGGCCCGAAAAAATTCTTGCCCGACGACCCAGCCCGAAAGAATTCGTAAAATGCAGGTTTCAAGTTGCAAGTGTAATTGCAACTCTACTTGCGGGCAACCAAACGGTAGGCTGCAAAATATATTTGTTGGCATTTACTTTTGCATGCGAATAGATTTTGCAGCATTTGCACTTGCAGACAACCAAACTTCCCCTTAGTACTTTTGTCATCAAGTTTCTTCCATAATTGCTTATGAACATAAGAATAAGCTACACTTCAAAAAGTTCTAATATGAGCTATAGTAGGTTTTCGATCATACAAGACTTCATGAGGAGTGGAATTCTTAAGAGCAGTAGTATAAGTTCTATTAATCAAATAGATTGCAGTTTGTGCAGCTTCTGCCCACAAGCTTTTGGGCATGTCTCTGCCTTTAAGCATACACCTGAGCATCTCAACTACAGTTCTATTCTTTCTCTCCGCAACACCATTTTGTTGTGGAGAGTAACTAGCAGTTAATTGCCTTCTTATATCAGATTTATTGCAAAAATCAGTAAATGCAGATAATAGGAACTCACCTCCCCTATTTGATCGAATAACCTTGATTTTAAGCTCCAGTTAAGCTTCAGTTTTGGTCTTAAACTCTTGAACACTTCTTATTTATGCATCAAAAATTTGATCCACACATATCTGTTGTAGTCATAAATAAAAAGCACAAAATATCTATAACCACTCAATGAAGCTTCTTGAATTGGACCACATCCATTAGTATGTACAAGCTGAAGTGGTTCAGTAGCCCTGAAATCAGACCTGGCAGGAAAAGGCTTTCTGTGCATTTTACCCAATTCGCAACCTTCACATGTCTTCATCAGATCACCCTTTATTTCAGGTAGCCCTCTAACCATTGAATTTGAACTCATCTTCTTTAAGTACTCCATTCCAATGTGTGCCGTGCGATTATGCCACAGCCACTCTATATCATCTACTTTAGCTTTCAAAGCATGCCCAACACTATGATGATTGAAGCTAAACAAATTGTTTCGAGCCAAGGGAACTCTAATGAGCTCAATCTGTTTGGTCTTATCAGTATAAACTATGAAATATTCATCCTTAAAAACATGAGAATGATCATCTTTCATGAGTTGGCCAACACTGAGCAAATTAGAATCCAACTCAGGAACATACAAAACATTGTGGATCAATTTACCTTCATTATTCTTAATCAGCACATTACCTTTGCCTTGAGCAAATTTGACTTTAACCATCCCCAAATTTCAGTTCGGCTAGTCCACAAAAAGCCCCAACTCTGCTGACATATGATGACTACATCCACTATCAATATACCACATCCTCTCCAATTTGTCACCAAGATTGGCCATTAGTAGAACTTCATATTCCTTCCCATCTTTTTCTTTAGCTAGATTGACATGACTCATTTCATTCATATGCTTAAGTCTAAGTTTACCGAATCGCTCTATATGCCCACACTTCTTGTAGTAAAAGAACTGAATTTTTTAAATGAGTGATTTTTAAACTTACCAGCAGCTGAGTTAGACACCTGACTTTTGGTCTCTTGATCATCTTCTGAACTCTCACTTGATTCAACAGGTTTCTTTTACTTGTCTTTGAATTGAGTATCATTTCTGCTCCATACTTTCTTATACTTGACCTTGGTTGCTTTAGACTTAAGAGTTTTTTCCTCTCTTCGTTCTTCATGTCTTCTCATTCGATCTTCATGTGTCATTTAATCCGTGTTATGTTCTTCTTCTATGGTAGCAGATATATGATCATATTTGTCGGATAGACTTCTTAGAATTGTTTCTACAATTCTCTGTTCTTCCACTTCTTCACCATATTGACTCATCTGATTAGCAATTTCAAGAACTCTTGCCACATAAGTACTAACATCTTCATCCTTCATGAAAGAATCCTCAAAGCGCCTTATGAGAGTTTGAATTTTTGCCTTCTTGAACTTGGTATTGCCTTGATATGCATTCTTTAAAAGAATCCATGCCGAGTTTGCATTCTTGGCAAATGATATCTTCTTAAAGACTTTCCTATCAACAGCTTGTTGAATGAAACTGAGGGCTTAGGCATCCTTCCTTCTGATATCACGAAGAGCTCCCACAGCCAAATTCTCATCATTGTAACCATTACTAACAATTTCCCAAAGATCTTGAGAGATAAAGAACGTCTGCATCATGACAGAGTCTTCATAATCAATTCCATCAAAGTGGGGAACTATGGGATTCACTTGGTTAGCCGATGCCACTGTTGTCATCATCTAGTGAGAGAAATGATAGACTCCGGGAGGCTCTGATACCACTTGTAAACTTCATGTTTCAGAAGAACACAAGTGACTAACTCACAGATTACAGGACACAGATCAGATCAGAAAAAATGAAAAATAGTGAAAGAAGATGAATACAATATTGTGCCAGAATGCTCTCATAAGAAAAATGAATACAAGAATTCAATACTCTTCCTTTTATAGAATACAAGAAACATCAGTACTCAAACAGATCAACTAACAGCAAAATTTTTACTTAACAAGAAGATACAATTTGCAAAACCATTTAATACTTGCCTCCACGTCTCGTCATCGGAATCAGTCATGACTAAATGTCGTGGTACTTGCCTCCTTGATTCACCCTTCTCCTTTGGGCTAATAGATTGTTTGAAAGGTTGTTGTTTCCTCACTCGATCATTTACTTGATCATTCCTGTCATTTCCCTGCTGGCTCTCAAGCTCTTCATTATTACTAAGATCTACAAAAATTTCCAACGTACAAGGGTAACATCAGTAGAATTCAAGATGTCCATTTCATCATCCGTCTGAGCTCACTCCCGTCATCATCCATTTCATCAAAGAACTTCATGTCCAAACATTCAAGAGAAAGAAAATGGAAGCTAGTTAGTAGAATTCAATAGACAATGCTACAATTAAGAATGTCAAATGCTATATCATCCAAATGTTCGTTTGTTATACCTCGGAGAAGTGGATAGGAGCAGTTTCTGTGGCAAATAGAGCTCCTTCATCTAAGGGAGGAGAGGGGAGCCCTTCCTCATCTTCCATAAGAGGATTTACAGAATTTGGAGAGTTACCAGTAAACAATTTGTTTGTCACCTGTAGCACTCACCCACTCATCAACCAGAAGTTAGAGTGATTCTTTACCAACAATATATGGCGGTTGTAGCACTCACCCACTCATTGACCAAAACCTTCCTCCGACTTGGTACGTGTTCACCACAAATGACGACTCGGTGACTCGCAGGAAGCTTAGCAGCAGCTTCATCACCTCAATGTCGTAGCCCTCCTTGAGCTTTCCAGCAGACGGCGAGTCGGAGGCCGTGAGCACGATGAGTGACTGCGGCACGACGACCTTGATGCGGTGCTACAACGAGAGGCCGATGAGGGCGGTGTGCAGGTTCTTCATGGTGGGGACGAGGGCAAAATCCTTGCGAGTAAGATGCATGTAATATCCTACATATTAATTCTAATTTT
Source organism: Canna indica (assembly GCA_034359265.1). NCBI lineage: Eukaryota > Viridiplantae > Streptophyta > Magnoliopsida > Zingiberales > Cannaceae > Canna > Canna indica. The sequence continues at coordinate 25,354,870 of CP136892.1, forward strand.
CATTTATTGTGCGTGTTTGTCAGCCTAGCGGGCTAGTTTGATGTCAAGCCAAGTCGACTCATGGTACGGTGCGAGCTTGCGAGCTCGGGTAAGTAAGATCATGAATTACGAATTTTTCTTTCTGCAATGGTGAAATTATTAAATTATTTAATTATTCTATTGCGTATAACTGAGTTATTTCATTATGTTGATATGTTATGCATGCGATTTGTGCTTGTGGTAGCATGGGATTAGGATAGGAATAATTATGTTAGCGGGTTCGGATTTGGCTTGAGGTGGATGCGGGTTTGATAAAGGGTTTAGTGGAGTTAAGGCTGAGGAGGGAGTATAAAACCCCCTCCCCTTGGTTTGCGGCTCCCCATTGGAGCAGCACAAACCAGTTTGAAGAGAGGAGCTGCCAGCCAGCCAGCCGCCCCTCTTCTTCATCATTGGAGTCGCTGCCCTCAAGAGCCGAGCCGCTGAGCCTTCCCCTCTTCTTCCTCTTCTTCCTTTCCTCTGGAGTCGAGCCGAGAGGAGCCGTCTGAAGCCAAGCCATCCCCTCTCTCTCCCTCTTTCCCTCTCTTCAAGCCAGTGGTTTGAAGTGAGCCGCCGCCCCCTTTTTCCCTTCTTTGAGTCGAGCTGCAAATTCTTGAAGCCGAATTCGAGGGCCGTTGTCCAGGAATTACCCTCTAATCATCCTTCCTATTCGGGTGAGTAGTTTTACCCTCCTTCTTTTCGGGTTTCTTTGAATTCTTGAAGCTGTTCTTGAAGGCTAGGATGTTTTGATTTATTTTCCGTCGATCTCTCGGGTTTTCACCGTTCTTTTTTATTGCCGTATTTGAGGAGGCCCTAAACCCTCCCCTATGGGGTTCGGCAGCCCTAGGAGGACCCTAGGGGTGCTCGGCCAAGGTGGAGACGATGGTGCCCTCAAGGTGTTCGGTGAAATGCCTAAGTGATAGTTTTTGTTGTTCTTGAGATCCATGCCTTAAATTGCTTATTAAATTAAGTTCCTTTGTGTTCAAGAATGTCTTGTAATTAATCTGTGATTTATGGAGAGAACTCATATTTTTCAATATTTAGATTTTGATGTTGATGCCATGAGATTTCTTGGGATGGGTTCTTGAACATGATGATTGATTCTTGTTTAGGATGTTGTTGATGCTTGTTAACCTTGTTTAATAAGTATGAAATTTGAGAGATTTATTCTTAAGATTAGTATTCTGTTTTGATAATAATTAAGGGTTTAGTTTATGTGAATTTCGAATTTATTTTCATGCTATGCTGAAAATTTAATGTTGCTGGAATTTCATGCTGAGATGATGAATCTGTGCTGTTTTTGAAATACTTGTTGTGGTGTTCGTAATTTGCTGAGCATAGTCTTGTAACCTATCGTTTCGACCATCAAATAAAGTTTGGAAATATAGGACACACTCTGGAAACCAGATTCGGATTAGATATATCAGTATCGGGCACAACAGTAAGTAATAACAAAACCCTAAAATAAAAACCTAAACTTGGTGATCTAAATTTTAATTGCATAATTAAAATTCAGCAAGGGGTCAGCATAATCTATTTTGAACTAAAAAATAAAGGCATTAAATAAAACCTCACGGGTTTATGACATTACCGGTCTAGGAGTTGGGGTCAGGTATTGGAGTGTTGAGACGCTTCGCAATAAGGTTGACACCCCTAAGACACCGTAGGAGAGACTTGACTTAGGTCATGTTACGTCATACCTTTATGAATGGCAAAGAGGCTCGTTGAGGAGCTTGATTGCGGGCTAGGCTCGGAAGGTTGGATGGCTAATTCTCAACCTGTGGAACAAGTTCGGATGGACAAATCTCGATTGTTCCAGTTTGGCCTTGTGAAATAAGTTCGGAGGGCCTACCCGATTATTCCCGATGTACTTTTAAGGAATAAGTTCAAAGGGCCTACCCGATTATTCCCGTGATATCTTAAAGGGGCAAGTTCGGATGGGCGATTCCCTATTGTTCCTTCGCGTCTCGTGGAGCAAGTTCGGAAGGGCCAATCTCGATTGCTCCCGAGTTTCTTCATATTAGGATAAGTTCGGAGGACCTTCCCGATTATCCTAGTCTGTTTTGTTGCCTTGGGGCATTGTAGGCTTAGGCCTATTGATCTTCACCGTTTGAGTGTTGGATGCCTTCAAGCAGGTGGTGGCCAGATGGCCTGTTAGCTTGTCACTCCCTTGTGGCCTTTTCTTGCTTGAGTCAGGAGTTTTTGCTTTATGCATCATATCTGTGTCTAATTTTTTTTGTTCGTGGGGGTTGGTAGAACCACTCACTGGGTTCTTCTGAACTCACCCGTTGTCGTTGTTTTATTTTGCTAAGCATGACTGGTGAGGTGGGCTGGAGCACTTGGCGCGACTGGAGGGCAGAGGAGCTACATTGATCTCATAGCAGTCCTAGTTAGGGGTCGTAGTTGAGTTTTGGTAGTTAGTCATGCACTTATGTTTCATAGTTTTGGAGTTGTAGTCCCTTAAAGACATTTTTGTCGTTATTTCTCATTTCATTATAACTGATCAGTTGAACTTGATTTTATATTTCCACACTTTATACTTTTGCTAAACTTACTTATAATGAATTTTGGTTTGGTTTTTCATTTGAAATAAAACTTATTTCTTTCTTTCTGCTATGTTTTATTATTGAGTTGTCATGTGCATGGTTTAGGCTGCGGGTATAGGCACGTATACCTTGGCCGATCACGTGACCCTGAGTTGGAACTGTTGGCTTAAGGATTTCAACCTTGGTCTTAATCTCAGTTTTGATGATAACAAACATGGAACTAATGATTTCATGAAGAATTATTTTCAGGTTCCATATCGGTTAGCACGCGACATCCACGATCGAAAAATCGAAGAAATCAAAAAATCAAAAGGACGTTGGTCGACGCGCTCGGATTCGTCGGGAAGTTGGAGTTTAGGTTTAGGGTGTCTAGAATTTAATGCAATCCTCATGATGATGCATAAGAAACCCAAAAACCAATCCCAAACCCCAAATCGTGAAATCCCGGAACTGCCCTGAAATACACTAATCCTAGGGAGCTCCTTGGAGGGCTATATGACCTAGATATTTTCTTGGCACCAAAAGTCGGGTATTTGTTCCTTGGATCAAAACTAGATAATGAGGTATTTTTAAGGATTTTTTGAAAGCCTTTAGCATACCCATACTTGACCCAGGAAATTAGAAAAGTTCCATTTTCGGAAAATTTGTACTAGACCCCAAGAACTAGATTTTGATTCTTAAGGATTTTGATTTTTTAGATATTTTTATTGAATCCAAATGGGGGTAATACTTATATATCTCTTAAAGTTAATAAATGTTATATAACTAGACTTAGCGAAGACGGAACCAAAACAAGTAGAAAAACCCAAGAAAAATAGTAGACTGCCTTGTTCAGTCCAGGTTCGGTCGACTGGTCGGTCGACCGACAGAAGCCAAAAATTGGCAATAGGGTCATCGGTCGACCGAATTGAGGATCGCTGAGTCACGAACCAACGGTAGCAGCGTCGGTCGACCAGATTGCAGATTGCAAGTCCCGCAGCTGGCATCGGTCGACCGATTGGTCGAACAGATTGAAGATCGATAAATTAGAGACACTCGGTCGACCCGTCGGTCGACCGATACGCGTAAAAATTTCATAGAAAGCAAGCGGTCGATCGGTCGGTCGACCGACGATCGACCGGACCATCGACCGAGCATCGACAACGGTCAAAAATATACTCGTTGAAGCGTTGTTTCAGCTCGGGGGTTATAAATACCCTTCCCAATCCTCCTTCAAACCTTCTAACGATGCTTCCAAGCCAAAAAGAGTGATCTTAAGCATTTCTACAAGCCTTCATTGAGCAATCCTTTCAAGAACCCTAGCTTTGATCTACACACCTTGATTTAGCCATCAAGATTTACCAATTCATCATCTCAAGGCATCAAGAGGACTAGGGAGTTTGTTTTGGAGCTAAGTTACTATTGTTTGATTTATTGCTCCAATTACTATTGTATTTTGTTATTTATTTCATTGTAATTGAACTTGTGTAAACCTAGGTTCCTAGGTTTAATTGAGTTGGTGGTTGCCTTAGTGTTAAGGCTTAAACCCACCGTTGTAAAAGTAGTTTATTAGGATTAGTTCTAGTTGTCCCTTAGGTTGAGATGGAAGAATGCTCTCGATAGGAAGGCGGGATACTTCTGGGCGTGGAAGTGCTTTTGGTTGGAGAGCGGAGACTTTCCTGTGAGTCCTCGTTGTAAGGGAAACTTAATATAATCTAGTAAAGCTAAGTTTGGAAATCCTAAGCGGGGTGCTTAGGTAGTGGAGTAGGCATTGGGGCCGAACCACTATAAATCAGTGTGTTTGCATTGATAATTGTTTGCTTTAATTGCTTTATCATTTATCGATTTCACATTTAGTCGTAAAATTGCAATTTGCCTAAGTAATCAAAGAAACAATTAAAACCGGAATTAGGCAAATAGATTGAGATAATAAACTATTCACACCCTCTCTAGTGTGTCATTTCGTACAACAATTGGTATCAGAGCAAGGTCATGGTCTGAGATTTCACTATCTCTTCTACACTTTCTCTCGATTCGAAAAATGGCACCAGAGTCGGTAGCGTCTTCACCTCCAAGGTTCGATGAGTCAAACTTTGGTCTTTGGAAGTCTAGGATGTACACCTTCTTAAAGACTCAAGGTTTAGGTGTATTTAACATGGTAAAGATAAAATATGTTGAACCTAAGGAAAATACTAATGCATGGACCCAAGAACAAATTAGCATGTTTGAGTTAAATGCTAAAGCTACAAATTGCATATTTTGTTCTTTGGAAAATAATGTGTTTGAGAAAATCATGCATTGTACTTCCGCATTTGATATTTGGGCTACTTTAAACATGCTTTATAACTATGCAAAAACCGAAGAGCTCAATATATTTGATGAGGGGAGTGATGACAATTGTCATCCACCTAATACTAATATGGTTTTTGAAGCCCATAGTGCCTCTAGTCATAAGAGCACAAGAAATCGAAAAAGGAAGGTGATTTGCCATGTGTGCCAAGAAAAAGGGCATGTAAGGAAGAACTGCCCTAGTATGAAGAACAAGGCAAAGAAGAGGTCGAATGCCACCACATCATCATCCCACTCAAATGAAACATCCTCTTGCAATGACTATGAAGCTACATCAAAAGTTTGCCTCATAAGTACCAATGATGAGGTACACTCTTTTCCTTCTAGTCATAATAATGATAATGTTAGTACCAGCTCTTCTAGTTCATTCAACATGCCATATGAAAAACTAGTTGATGAATGTCAAAAAATGTATGCCTTGCTTGTTAGAAAAGATAAGGAAAATAAAAGGTTGAAAAAGGAAAATATAAAGCATAACTCTCATGTGGATAAATTAAAACTAGAAAATGAGAAAATAAAATCTAGTTCTTTTGATTCTTCCCATGATAGGTTGAAACTTGAGCTTAAGGACTTAAAGCTTAAGAATGAAAATTTGAAACTTGAGAATTCAAAAATCATAAGTGAAAACAACAATTTGAAATCTCAATCTAATGCCTTATATCAATCTCTTGAGTTATTGAAAAATGAGGTTGTGTCCTTAAATAAGAAAGTAAACGAATTGAAAAATGTTTCATATCTTAAGAACACTAGAAATGCTCATGTACAGAATGCCAATGCTTATCATCATTCTCATGTTATGCATTCTACCATTAGACCTCATGATCATAAGAAGAAGAATGATGTTTCTAAGAATGCTCATACTCATCATGTTTCACATGACAAGTATTCTAAAAATAAATCTCATGTCCATAACAAAAACAAAAAGAAATTTAATGGACATTGCTTTTGTTGTGGTACTTTTGGTCATGCTATTTATGATTGTGCATTCAAGAAAAATCCAAGTGTAGCTAGGACACTTTGGATTCCTAGGCCATCTAACCCCCAAGGACCCAAAGCCTTTTGGGTACCAAAGATCACATCTTCTATTGTAGGGGGAGCTACCACACAAGGGTAAAAGATTGATGATGTGTTGAAGTTGACCAAAGAGTTGAATGAAGAATCCTTTTATGGTTGCAACTTCAAGCTTTCACCTAGATGCCTTAGGTAAAATTGGCATCAAACATTTTGGTATCATCTCCTTACTTTGGTTTGCTTTATTTAAGTTGGAGTTATGATACATATTTAATTTGAGTTGTTTTCCCCGCTCTTGTTAAAGAGTTCTTTGGAAATGATTTTTTGATTTTGATTTTCCGGCCTCTTCGGAACCTAAGTAGCCTGTAATGAGCTCATGCGACCTTGCGGTTCTAAATCGTAGGCTCATTGTGGCCTTTCGTATTTCAACCAATAGGAAGGGTTGGAGATCATGTTTTCATATTTATTACTATTGTGATCTCTTAAAATTCATTTTGATATCACTTGATTTCATTTAAAACGGATTTCAAACTATCTAGAAAAGATGTATTTTGAAAATGATATTTGAATCTCTCTTTGCTATTTGGTTTAATTAACTTGCTAGTAGCCTTAATTTCATTTATCTACTAATGGAGTCTACTTGCAAGTTGAAAATGTTAATGGAAGGCTATGCTATCTAAAAGAAAATGGAAAAGAAAATGAAAAGTTTGGAAAAAATTTCAAGAATGAGGTATGAGTTTGATTTCGAAAAAATCTTAGTATAATATTTGAATACCTATGCTTAAATGATTTCTCTATGCTCATGATTGATCATGTATGATAGATATTTGAATTTTCATGACTAAAAAAAATCTTGATAACTTAGCTCATTTCATGATATCATGATATTTATGAAATCGGACTAGGTTGAAAATTTTCTTTAGAGACTTCATTTTAGTTGAATATTGGATGAACATGTTTAGGTGTGTTAATGATTAGTTATCATTTGCTTAAAATTGAAAATCCATGAGAGATTGAGCAAAGTGATAACTAGATAACTTTAGGGGACTTAAACTTGAAAATTTTGACCCAAGTCAACAAATCGACTTGGACACTTCATTTTAAGTCCAAACTTCATAAACATGTTTAGGAATAGGTATCACATGTTTCCATGCACTTAGAATGAAAAATTTATATGGATATGGATAAAATGACATAGAGGTCATTTCAAGATAACCTATTTTGAACCAAGTTGACCCAAGTCAACAAATTGACTTAGAGGTTTCATTTTCAATTCATATTGAGGAACATGTTTAGATTTACTCATGTTAGGTATCCATAGGTTTAAGTTTGAAAAACCATGAGTAAATGATAAGATTGAAACTTGGCAAGTTTCATGATAACTAGCTTAGTTTTGAATGAAACCATGCTAAGTTGATATATTGACTTAAGGACATGATGTTCATTCCAAACTTGACATACACTCTTTACATGACCATTATGTGGTGACATAAAAGTTTGAATAAAAATTGAACATGTTTTGAAAAAAAAATAACCGGAAATTACGGAAATGCCATTAAAATTTTAGCATTTTCAATTATTTCTAGAAAAATAGAGAAAAATCCTTTTTAGATGATTCTTGAAACTAAACTTTCATTGAAAAATCTAGTTTGTTGTGTAAAAAAATTTCATAAAATTTCATAAAATTTCATAAAATTTCATCAAGAATCTGACTTATAGTAAAATTTTGAAGTTGAATTTCAAAAATGCAAAGTATCATCCTCTTGAAATATCAATCTTTTCGATACTTTGATTTTTCGTCCTAAACATAAAATAAAACTTGGTGCATATTATTTTGATTATGTTTCTAATATCATTCACACCATTGCTTGAGTAAAATCATTTCTAGGAATGATTTTGATATCATGAATGATAGCTAGAAATATATATTTTTTCATTGAAATCAATATAGGTGAAAAATGAACTTAGATAATTCATTTTCAGCTCCAACTTGACACACACATCTTAAATGATCATTCAACGATGTTTGGAAAGTTTGAAGCAAAATTTACAACTTTTGAAAAAATACAGGAAATTTATGAAAATGCCCCTAGTCTTTCAAGAATTTTATGAATTTATAGGAAACTGATTTTTTTTTTACTTATTCTTGAACCTCTATATTCCTTGAAAAATCTAGTTTGTCCAGTTAAAGTTTCAAAAAAATTTGTTAAGAATATGTTTTTATATGGATTTAAAAATTTGATTTTTGTAAACTTGAAGTATACCTTGTCCTAAGTCAACAAAGTGACTTTAAACCTCATTTTTAGCCCAAACTTGATTCTTATACTTAGATTCACTCATGTTAGATATCCAAGTGCCTAAGTTTGAGAAAACATGAGTAGATAGCAAAAAGTTGATACTTAGCCATTTTCATGCTTTCTTGTTTAATTACTTTGAATGAAATTGTGCTAAGTTCATATTTTGATCAAATGACATTAGTTTCACCTCAAACTTGATATACTTAAATGACCATACCTTAGTATTTTGAAAGTTTGAATGAAATTTAAAAATGTCATGGAAAAGATATGATATTCTTGAAAATATCGATACTTAAGTTACTACATGATTCTTGGTTTTGGATTTTATCTATCATTTCACGATATCATGTATGACTTAATCTCTTATTCGATGTTTGGCTTTTATCCCTTGAGTTGAGACTTTCGCGGTTTTGAAAAATCTTTTAGAGTTTCAACTTTGGCTTTTGATTGAATTTTCTTGCCCTTTTTTATTGATGTCAAAAGGGGGAGAAAAATATAGGTAAAGGGGAAGAAAATATAGGAAGACCATACATATAGATAGGGGGAGTTCTATTATATAGATATGCATGGTGATAGGGAGAGGAATCCCTTAGTTGATATCCTTTATGCCATAATATATATATTTTCTTAAGAATATTTGTCATCATCAAAAAGGGGGAGATTGTTGGCTTAAGAATTTCAACCTTGGTATTAATCTCGGTTTTGATGATAACAAACATGGAACTAATGATTTCACGAAGAATTATTTTCAGGCTCCATATCGATTAGCGCGCGACGTCCGCTATCGAAAAATTAGAGAAATTGGAAAATCAGAAAAACATTGGTCGACGCGCTCGGATTCATTGGGAAGTTAGATTTTAGTTTAAGGGTATCTAGAATTTAATATAATCCTCATGATGGTGCATAAGAAACCCAAAAACCAATCCCGAACCCCAAATCGTGAAATCCCGGGACCGCCCTGAAATACACTAAGCCTAGGGAGCTCCTTGGAGGGCTATATGACCTAGACATTTTCGTGGCACCAAAAGTCCTTGCCCGTCGATCATCGGTCGACTGATGGATCGACCGCCAAGCGACCGCGGCATTCTGCCACTTCTGGGCAAACTTTGGTCGACCGACCGGTCGACCAAATTGGCTACTGCCAATTTTCCACCACATTCGGTCAACCGACCGGTCGATCGAATTGCCTTCTGCCAAATTTCCTCTTCTACCGGTCGATCGAATATGTCAGGGCAATTTCCTTGTGAATTTTTCTTGCGTGCTTTGTCTTTGGGTTCCGGCCTTCAGCATGCGTCAACTTGGCGAGCTTTCCATGTGTTCTTTAGACTCGTCCAAGATATGTTTGGTGCACACGTTGAACTTCTAGATATTTCGGCGACGAATCCGAACGCGCCGATCAATGTCCTTTCGATTTTTCGATTTCTTCAATATTTTTGATTGAGGACATTGAGAGCTAATTTATATGGAACCTAAAAGTATTTCTCAATGAAACATTTGTTCCATGTTTGTTATAATCAAAACCGAGATTAAGACCATGGTAGAAAACCTTAGGCCAACAATCGCCCCCTTTTTGATGATGACAAACATCCTTAAGAAAATTTCTATAATTAAGCATAGATGATATCAAACATGGGATTTCTCCCCCTATCAACATGCATATCTATAATTGAACTCCCCTACCTATATGCATGGATTTCCTATATTTTCTTCCCTTTTACCTATATTTTTCTCCCCCTTTTGACATCAATCAAAAAGAGCAAGAAAAATCAATCTAGTGAAAGTTGAGATTGTAAAATTAGTTTTCACGAAGCATGAAGATCTCAACTCAAGGGATGAAAACATACATACAAGTGAGACTAATTAATACATGATATCATAGAATGATCAATATAATCTAAAACTTGGAAATCATGTACTAATTCAAGTATTGATATTACACGTATCGGTCAAAGTTTCAAAAGTCATTTTAGAAATGATTTTTCTTAAATAATAATGAGAATAATACAAAAAATAGAATTACAATATCATACTTGATGTCTCATTCAAAGATTTCGACGAAAATCTAAAGTATCGAGAAATGAGCACTTGGGAAGAATGATACTTTAATGACATTTTCGTAAATAAGTGAATCTTTCATGACATTTCTAGATTTCAATCAAACCTTCAAACTACCAAGATATGAGTGTAAGACCCGAGGTTTCCCAATATAAAAAAAAAAAATTTTGGTGCAGCGCACCGGATCAGGAGTTAGTCGGGTCGAACCGCGAAATCGCCTCGAGTAGAAGGTATAACTCGGCTCATGATGTTAATTGGTTAAATGAACATTCCTTCATAAGCATTACATGTCTTATTTGAGTCGAGTTCAAATCATGTACGCGGATCGAATCGGGGCCTGAATCGGACTCGAATTAAGTCGAGTAAGGGCTAAGTCATTAGGAAGGGCATATAGGTCACTTGTAGATGACGGAATAAAATCCCTCATCTGTAGCCGTGAGGCTCATCCTTGGACCCACACGCAGCCCGAGAAGAGAGAGGGAGGAGGGGAAGCTTTGGAGTTGGCGCCGAATTCGTGCCGCCGTCGGAAAGATCGAGATCGACATCGCTCATCCTTTCTTCTTCCTTGATCAAGGTGAGTGGAACGAACCATGTTGTGAAGGGTAGGCGGGTAGCCGACCCAAGCTTTAGGGGTTTTCTCCGATTTTCTCGTGAGATTTCGTTGATTTACCGATGTTCTTCCAAAATTTGGTTTGGATGATATGTATTTACTATTCGTATGAATTTCTCGCCGTTTTTCTCGATATTTAGGGCCACCCACATGAGAGAGAAAGGGGGAAGGTCATGCCGAATTTTTCCCTAATTTCCTAGAGTGGTCGGAGACCCTCAGATTAAGTTTTTCTCGCGATTGACGAATCGATTCTCCTAAATCATGGCCAAGACCTTATCCTCCTATCCTACTTGCTCTCGGCCAAGCATAAACAACCTTGGGCAGACTCGGCCGAGTGGGTATTAGGGGGAGAAGGGTCTTGTTAGGTTTTATGCTTACAAGTAGGATACTATATCATACCTTTATGCTGTAAATCATTCGCATGAATATGAAACTTGGTAATGATGGATTGATGTTAGAGCATTATAAGGAAATGTTCTTGATGGTGCCTATATGGTAGGATCTTAGTATGGCATGTGGATCATGGTAATGTTTCATTTACTCATAATATCTATGTTCAATTACTTGCCTTGTTGAAATTATGTGGATTAAATGCATAATTTAATTTCTTTATTGTTGAAAGCATGATGTTAATTATGGTAGTAGATGTAGGATGATTCCCGTATAACTTATGTGCTGCGACACAATTATATTCGGACATTTCTACACTTATGACATGTAGATGACACTTTTAATGTGGCATATGATGCTAGATGAATATTAGGAAACTCTAGGGTGCCTATTATTTAGAGAAACTTGAATGTAGACAAGATAGGTCACATCTCACACCTAGGGAACAACTAGTGAACTAAGTGAGCAAATGGTAAGGCCCGGAATAAAGGACTGAGTACGGGTGAATGCCTGGGATTTTAAATATGGAAACTTTAGGACACTTTGCTTGTGTGATGTGATTGTGATAGTCAGCCAAGAAGCATGGATAGTCGGAACGACTAATGCTTGACTCGGCTAGTGATTTGGGTCTTGAGATTGCACCAGCGGGCCCGCTAGGTGTTAGACCCCAGTTGGGTGGGATTAGCTATCCCTAACCCGGTAGGTGTCCGGAGACTAGCAAACCATCCTAGTCGACGACCCGGTGTTTGCTCTAATTTTCTTATGTGTTATGTAGGCCGTGTGGCCGGAATATTACCGTCATAGTGTGGTAAGGCTAGTTTGAGCCGAACCATCAGTTCATGAGCAGGCCCTAGTGGCCGGGTGCTATTCTGTGGTGTTGGGCTGTTATGGCTAGTTATATGACTGTATGGTCTATACAGGATGACCCTTGGGGTCAGTTGTAGTATCAGGACTAGATTAGATCCCTATTTTATATTTTGTTGACTTATATACATGTGATTATTGGGGATTTATATGGAGGTTCGGAAGGACCGCTCACTGAGTCCCATGTAGACTCATGGTTTATTTCTCTTGTTTTGCAGAGCTCGATCAGTGAGTTGAGGCTTGGAGTCATGGTGCAGCTGGAGGGCAGGCAGTGGAGTAGATCTCGTAGCAGCGTTCAGTAGTCATAGTCTAGATGTCTAGGACTATTGTTTTCATACACTGAGAGTTGTCTATTTGAAAACATGTATTCCACTTTAAATTTCGAGTTGTTTCATATTGTGGTTGATGTTTCGCAACTTTTACTGTTATAAAAATTGTGAACCTTCTTTAAAATTTAAATAAAACTGCATCATTATTTTTATTTACTTGTTTTCGATTTCTTGTTAGTCAGTGTATGTAGTAGGCTTCAGGGTAGGACATAAACCCTGGCCGGTCACGTGACCCTAAGTTGGGGCGTGACAATGAGCATTTAAAGCATGTATATCAAGTTTAAAGTGAAACTAATGTCATTTACCTAATGTTTCAACTTAGCATGATTTCAATCAAAAGATAAGCATGTTAACATGAAATTGTTAAGTATCAATTTTATTCCTTTACTCATGGTTTTCCAAACTTAGACACATATACACCTAACATGAGTAAATCTAAACATGTTTGTGAAATTTGGGCTCAAAATGAGATTTCTAAGTTAAATTGTTGACTTAGGTCAAACTTTTTCAACTTTGAGTCCCCTAAGATGATCTACATATCACTTTGATGATCTACACATGAATTTTCAACTCTAAATACCTAGAAGCATGTCATGTGTATATCTAAACTTGTTTCGTGAGTTTGGACATAAAAAGTAAGTCTCTAATGACAAGTTCTAACCTAGAGCAATTTTCATTTAATGAAACTTGCCTAAGTACTAAAATTGTACCTACTCATGAGAATTTAAGGATCCATCATGCAATTCTAATCATGAGTATATAGACACCAATAAAGCATGAATATTGAGGTATTATGCTAAGATTTTTACGAAATTCAAAGACATACCTCTTACATGAGAATTTTGCCAAACTTGTCATTTTCCTCCTAATCATTAGCCTTCCATTTTCATGGATGTCAACTTACAGGCCAAAAATCATTAGTAGCACAATGATATAACAACTAGCAAGTTAACATACTAAATAGCAAGGTGAAATAGAAATCTTCATTTGAGAATTTCAACCTAAGCTAGATAGTGAAAAATTCGTTTCAAGTAAAATCATCATGAAACCAAAACGAATCGAGAGATCTCAAAATATGAAATTTTGAAACATAAAATCTCCAACCCTTTCTATTGGTTGAAAACTGAAAGGCCATAATGAGCCTACGATTTAGAACCGTAAGGTCGCATGAGCCCGTTATTGACTACATAGGTCTCCGAAGAGACCGAAAATCAAAAAATCAAAAATTATTTGAAACATATTAAGAACGGGGAAAATTAATCAATTTTAAGCATGTATCATAAACACCAACTTCAAATATACAAGTAGAGAAAATGTGATGATACCAAGTGATTTAGATGACAATTCTTAAACCTAAGGCATCTAGTCTAGGTGAAGACTTTGAAGTTGCAACCATGTAAGGATCCTTCCTTCAATTTCTTGGTCAACTTCAATTCTTCAATTTCCATTATCTTGTGTGATGGCTCCCCCTACAAAAGAGGATGAAACTTTTGGTACCCAAAAGACTTTGGGTCCTTGGGGGTTAGATGGCCTAGGAATCCAAAGTGTCCTAGCTACACTTGGATTTTTCTTGAATGCACAATCATAAATAGCATGGCCATATATGTCACAACAAAAGCAATGTCCATGAAATTCTTTCTTTTTACCATTTATATGAACATGATGTGTAATGTTAGAATGCTTGGCAAGAGAGGCAAGATGAGCATGAGCATACTTAGATGAAACATTTTTCTTCCTACGATTTCTAAAAGATGAAACATGTGATAAACTACTAGTTTTCATACTCAAGAAAATAACCTCATTTTTCAAATCATTAATTGATTTATGTAAGGCTTGCATTTGAGATTTCATCATACCATTTTCATTTTTGATTTTCATATTTTCTACTTTCAAATTCTCAATCTCAACTTTTAAGATATTTTTCAATTCAATTTTCAAATCATCATTTTCATTTTTCAAATCAATATTCTCACTTTTTATGTCCTCAATTTCAATTATCAATTGTGAATTACTAGTTTTCAAAATATCAATACTATCATGGCAATCAACACTTAAGGAACTTAGATTTGCCTTTAAATTTTCATTTTCTAATTCTAGAGCATGCAAATCCTTAGTAAGCCTAGAGTTATCCTTTTTAATTTTCTTGATTTCTTTACTCTTTTTCAAAAGCATGGCACACATATTTTGATATTCTTCTACTAATTCTTCATATGACATTTTGAGTGAATGTGAAGAACTAGCATCACTATCATATGCTACATCTTTATCATGACTAACTGTAGAGTATTGTACCTCATCATGAATACCCATGAGGCAAACCTTGGATGTGCCTTCATAGTCATGACAAGAGGATGCTTCTTGTGATTTGGAGGTGGATGTTGAAGCACTTGTCCTCTTCTTGGCATTCTTCTTTGATGAAGGGCAATTCCTCGTAATGTGCCCCTTTTCCTTGCACAAGTAGCATATAACCTTTCTTTTCCGGCTTTTTGATTTGCTTCTTTGACTAGAAGTACTAAGAACATCAAAACCAAGGTTAGTACTAGGGGGATGACCATTGTCATCACCACCCTCAACAAATGTATTAAGCTCTTCGGTTTTATCATAATCATATAACAAATTTAATGTGGACCAAATATCAAATGCGGAACAACAATGCATAACATTTTCAAGTATTTCATTTGAAAATGAGCAATATAGAAGATGCGTTGTTTTAGCATTCAATTCAAATAATTTAACTTGTTCTTGAGTCCAATCATTTATGTCAATGGTGGGCTCAACATATTCATTTTTTGACATGCACAATAGATCTAAACTTTGTATTTTAACAAAGGTATACATCCTACTCTTCCAAACACCAAAATTTTCTTCATCAAACCTACGTGGTGCAAATGCTATATTCTCTAGTGTCATTTTCCGGATCGATGCAAGATATAGACGAGATGGTGAAATCTCAATCCACGACCCGCTCTGATACCAATTGTTGATGAAATGGTCACAAGAGAGGGGGGTGAATAGTGTGTTATCTAAATCTTTCGCCTAATTTTGATTTTAATCATTTACTTGATTACTTAGGCAAGTTGCAATTTATCAACTAAATGCAGAAGCAATAATAAAGCAATTTAGCACACACAAAGATACCAATGCTAACACAATGATTTATAGTGGTTCGGCCCCAATGCCTACTCACTACCTAAGCACCCCACTTAAGATTTCCAAACTAGTTTAACTAGATTAATCATGTCACACCCCAACTGAGGGTAGTGTGACTGGCCAGAGCCTACATCCTACCCTGTAGCCTACTGTCTACACTGACATAAAAGAAACCGAAACATGTTGCTAAAAGAAACCTCAACACAAACTTTATTAAAAGTTTTCAAAGTTCACAATCATATGTTTTCAAATCAAGGAAGAAAACCAACATCAGAACAATCGAACGTCTCAAGTATCAAAGTTTTACAAACTATTTCTAAAATACAACTGTTAGTAAAGAAAAGAAAACAACTACTAAAACACTAGACTATGACTCAAGGACGCCGCTACGAGATATGGCACCACCACCCACCCTCCAGCTGCACCATGCCGACAGGTCACAATCACTGCTCATGCTCTGCAAAAAAACAAAGAAACAAAATGTGAGTCTACTTGGGACTCAGTGAGCGGTTCTTGCGAACCTCCACATAATCCTCAGTTACTCATGCATAACATATAAGGCAACATAATATATATCCAAGGAGGTAAGTTACTTCTAGTGTGACTACAGACCCGATGGATCATTCTGTATAAACCATATATGTGAAAACTTGTCATCTCGGCCTATCCAGCCTCCAGCATCCGACCCTTGGGCTTACTTATGGTATAAGAATCTCGGCTACAACCGGCCCTACCATACAAGGTTGAATCATACTGGCTGTTCGGCCACATCATATCAAGATATAAACAAGAAATCCCGGGCCATTGACTAGGATGGTCCACTAGTCTCCCGACACCGTTTGGGGTAGGGATAGCTAGTCCCACACAACAGGGGTCTAACACCTAGCGGGCCCGCTGGTGCATCTCAAGACCGAAACACTGGCCGAGCTAAGCATTTGGTCATTTCCGACCTCCAAGCTTCTCGACGGACCATCTCAAGCACATCACACAATCAAATATCCTAGGGTTTCCTTATATACACTTCGGGCCATTGCCCGTATCTGGCCCTAATCCGGGCTACAAGGTCAACAAATTAATGCCGCCCTTTCAAAATGTGTACACCTAATAGTTCTAGATTTTCAAAAATGTTTACTAGAAGTCCTAGAAGTTATGTCATCTCTTAGCTAAGTTTCCATATATGATGAGCATCTCGCAACGTCCTACATGTTATCTAACGTTATACACTACCTTGGGTGAGGAATTCCATGTACCGACCATGGAATTCCACTCATGAACATTTTAGGACAGCATGTGTAATCTAAAGAAAAGTAAGCATACTTTACAAAATCTACTATATATAGCCATGAGATTCATACATAAACAATTATACACTACCTTTATAATTAAACTCAATAAGAAACAATTTATCTAGCATGGCAAGGTAGTAATGAATTCAACAATGCATGAAATACTAAGCATGGTCATTAAGCTAGCATTCCTACAATTTCATAAATCAATAAATTTACTTACTATGGTTAGTGTTCTTCCTAAGTATCATCATGTCTCTATAGTTTTAACATTCTAACCATGAAAGTTTCCATCTAAAGCTTACCCTCTCCCTCCCCCTAGGCTTGGCCGAGCCTTGAGCAAGGTGAACCTTGCTCAGCCATGCCTCTTAGGGTAGGAAAGGTAAAAGGAGAATTTATCCCCGACCTTAATTCTTTGTCTCCACTATATCTAAGTTTCATGTGGACTAGTTTGCCCCTTCCCTTACACATGGCCGAACCTTTCTCATGAAGATTAGGGTTCATTCAGCCACAATCCAGGAGTCCTAGGGAAGACATGCTTCATAACACCTGAAATCGACAACTAAGAATGCTCTATTGACGCACTTAAGATCATCTAAGGGCCTTACTTCCGTCAAGGGAATTGGGGAAATTTTGGCATGACCTTTCCCCCTTTCCCATGATTCGGCAGCCCTAGCATTTGAGAAAACGACGAGGAAACAAAATGATCCGACAAGGATTGATACAAAACTATGTATACACCACTACGAAACCTCGATTCGTCGGGAAATCACGAGAAAACACGATCCTATCACCACTAAGGGTTAGGCTACCCGCCTCCCCCATTTCTTCAAAACAAACCACTCACCTTGATTGAGGAGAATGAAAGATCGGATGACGACAACTTTGAATTTTCCGGCGACGGCGCAAAATCCTGGATCGACCAAAATCCCCTTTCCCTTGCTTCTTATCCCCCTCTCCTATGCGCTGCCTTGTGCGACTCCAAGATGAGTCGCACGGCAACATAGATGAGGGATTTTAATCCCTCATCAAACCTTCCTTAATGGCCCTTGACTCTAATTCATGACTCGACTAAACCCGAGCTCGACTTGGTTTCCCACTCTATCCGCAACACGAGTCGACTTAACTCGATTAAAGTATAAATGCATAAAAGGAAAGAGTCATTTGCCCAATTAAATTGCATACATCATTAGTCGAGTCATACCTTTTTACTCGAGGCAATCCTGAGACTCGACTCGACTACCCCCGAGTTCGGCGCGCTGCACCAAAATAGATTTTTATATTAGGAAATTTTCTCGGGTCTTACAAATCAGTTTCCTTACAATGAGGACTTTACACTGGAAAGTCTCCGCTCTCAAACCGAAGGCACTTCCACACCCGAAAGTATCCCGCCTTCCTACCGAGAGCACTCTCCCACCTCAACCTTGTTAGCTTAAGATTTTCAACCATGGTCTTAATCTCGGTTTTGATGATAACAAACATGCAACTAATGTTTCATTGAGAAATCTTTCAGGTTCCAAGTAAGTTAGCGCACGACGTCCCCGATCAGAAAAATCGAAGAAATCAGAGAAAATGGCAAGGACGCTCGTCGACGCTCGGGATTCTTCGAGAAGTTAGATTTTAGGTTTAGGGTGTCTAGTTTATGTTGTAAATCCTCATGATGATGCATAAGAACCCAAAAACTAAACCTGAACCCCAAAACATGAAAACCCAAAAACCGTCCTGAAATTCACTAAGCCTAGGGAGCTCCTTGGAGGGCTATATGACCTAGACATTTTCTTGACACAAAAAATGGCTATAATTGTTCCTTGGGTAGAAACTAGATAACGAGGTATTTTTAAAGATTTTTTGAAAGCCTTTAGCCTACCCATATTTGAACCGGGAGATTAGAAAATTTTCGTTTTCCGAAAATTTGTTCTAGACCCCAAAAACTAGATTTTGATTCTTAAGGATTTAGATTTTTTAGATATTTTTATTCAATCCAAATGGGGGGTAATCCTTATATAACATTTATGTTTTAAAGTTATTTAATAACTTTAAGATAAGAAATATTATATAAGTAGACTTAGCGAAGGCGGGACTAGAAAATGAGCAAACAAGCAAAAAAACCAAGAAGTTCAGTCTGCCCAGTTTCGATCGACCGGTCAGTCGACCGAATGGTGCCAAAAATTGGCAGTAGCCAACTCTGTCGACCGAAGTGTGCTAGAAAGCGACAGTTCTCTTTCGGTCGATCGATCGACCATCGACCGGGCGGCGAAAACGGCTAGTTTTTCGCCCGTTGAGCTGGCTGTTTCATGCCATCTCCTCAAGTCTTATAAATAGAAGCCTTAGCAAGCCTTCCACCCCCAATCCAACATATTTTGAGCCATATTTGATGATCCTTGAGCTTGATTGAGCCACCATTCTTGAAATCTCTAACTTTGATCTCTCAACTCCATGAGTAAGCCTTGACTTCATTGATTCACCATCAAAGGCATCAAGAGGAAGCTAGGAAACTTTGTTTGGAGCTAAGTATAAGTTGTTTAATTTATTACTCCATTAAGTTGTATATTTTCTTATTTATTTCATTGTATTTGAGCTTGTGAAGACCTAGGTTGTTAGGTCTTGACATTGGGTGGTTGCCTTTGTGTTTGAGGCTTAATTCCACCAGTGTAAACATAGTTTACTAGGATTAGTTGAGTTGTCCTTAGGTTGAGGTGCAGTACTAGAATTGTGGTCATCAGCGACGGCTATATCCGTGGCTGAACCATCGGTGATAGATATCACGGACATCGTCAACCGTGGCAAACAGCCATCACTGATGAGCGCGTCTCAAATAAGTTGTGACGGTCGAGCGCGGCCGTCACACGTAATCATCAGCGACAGCCTCGTGCACTGTCACTGATTAAAAAACATCAGTGACGGCTCGGGGCGTTATCACTAATACCAACCCATCAGCCACGACCCTAGCCCGTCAGTGATATTATTAGCAACCGTGAAATTTGGTGCTGCCCAGACCATTAGCCATTTACGATAAGCTTTCAGTCAAGGCTTAGTGACAGTGAACCGTGGGTAAGCCGTGGCTAAAGGTGTATCCTGTAACTGAAAAAACTAAAATTTTTGTAAATGTTTGTATACAATGATATATCGACTACAAACTATTTTCAATCACATATTACAATCAGAAAACATCATACACATGCATTATAAACCAAACATACAAGTTTTACATAAATATCATCAATATCAACCTCAAATCGGAGGCAAACAATCACTACTAGAATAATGGGCATCAGCAACGGCTCATGCCGTTGCTGAGCCGTTGCTGAAGAGAATCAGCAACGGCCGAGCCGTTGCAATAGAGCCGTGACAGAAAGTCGCGTTGATGATGACTTAGCAACGGATCAGCAACGGCCGCTCGGGCCGTCGCTCAAAACATTATCAGCAACGGCCGCTCGGGCCGTTGCTAAAAATATTATCCGCAACGGTTTTACCACGGACCCGGAACCGTTGCTGATAACATTAATAGCAACGGCCTCGAGTCCGTAGCAACGCCGTTAGTAAAAGCCCGTCGCTAAGCCGTTGCAGTAGGTCATCAGCAACGGCTGTCGATACACTTTTAGCAACGGCTTTCCCACGGACGGCCGTGGGAAAGCCGTTGCTGATGACCTATACCTGCAACCAGCAAAATTTCAAATTCCTAATTTCCATTGATACATTGATACATTTATCTGATACATAACTCACACACCCATACCCTCATACACACATTCATTCACACATCACAAACACACCAAGATATACATCAAAACAATTATATTTATATTGATAATTATCCACGATAGTATAAAAACAATTCAAATGCAAAATTGAAGTATCAATATCCAAACAAAATAAGTTAAACAAGTTCAATATCTTAGTAACAAGTTCAATATCCAAACAAAAAATCTCACGATCACGATGGAGGATGGTCTGGATCATATGGCGGGGTCTGGAGTGCTTGAGTGTACACCGGCGTGGACTGACTCGAGGACGATGGATTAGATGATGCCGAAGAGATGCCTGCTGCGGGATGACCTGACATGTTGCGTAGCATAGCATGCATCTCCTCCATCATCTGACTCTGACGCGCGACCGTCTCCTCTAGAGTCCTTATTCTGCTACTATGATCATAACTGGATCTAGAGGTGGACGGCCGCTCACCAGCGACCGGAGGGGTCGGTGCCCCAAGTGGCCCTAGCACGGCTCGCGCATGACCACTATCTGCGAAGCCATATACGCGGCCATGATCCCAGCCACCTGCGGCCTCGACCCACGATGCTGCGTCAAAGTCCTCGGGGGTACCCCCGCGCTGCACCACCCTCTGGCTGTACGTCTCCTACTCGAGTTTGATTTTTTGTTTAATATTTATCATAAAACTTAAATTATAAATATATAATGAATAATTTAAACAAATATATAATTACCACAATGTATGCAGCGCGGTTGTGGATGTACTCCCCCGTCCCATGTGCTCGACGGTGAGTTCGCTCAAACACCGCCATCGGGGAGGGTCGCTGGACAGTCCCGTCATCCGACACCGTCGTCTACATTTACAAAACAAATACATTAATTAGTACACATAATAACAAATAAAATATATAATTAAACGATATACTTACCATACGGTTTGCGTGCACTGCAAATGCAACAGAGCCGCCGGTGTGACGCGCTGCTCCCCCCGACATGCGATTTCTAGCCGCATTCTGAGAAACCTCCTGCCATCGATCCGTCGACCATATCCCCACGAGCTGGTCCCATATATCCGGAGTAATCCAACTGGGGCCGTATCCCCGAGTCTCCGCGATGTTAGTGGTCCCAGCTCGGGCCATCGCTCGGGACCGAGCCTGCCCCAGCTGCCCGTTGTACCTTGCCCGGGAAATAGACTCCCAGGCAGCGTAAATGAAGGACCTCTGGTCCTCGGCCCATGTATAGCGAGCCTGCAAAATAATAATATCAGTACCAATTCTTAATATATCATCATGCATGTAAAAAAAAAAATAATACGTACCTCAAACTCGCGCCATAACATGTCGACGTGCTCGCTAGGCACGTGAGACCACGTAGGCCATGCCCCGTGCATGTATCGTCGAATAGTAGAAGAAATGCTCCTCGGCACTTCTTCTTGCTCGAACCTGCACAACAAAAATAAATTTTAATATTATATTATGATATAATGAATTTGTAATGATTCATAATTCATGATATATTACCGCTCCCCAATCACGCTGATCAATCTACGTGACTCTGTGGCTGGTGGAGGCTGCCACCTGTTCGGCCCGCGTGGCCGCCTGCGTCTGGATGTACTAGCCTCGGCAGTATCATCCTCATGAGGATCAGCAACAGGAGGATCAGCAGCATGAGTAAGTGCTGGAGTCTCACCGATCGGAGACTCCGAAGCTCTCCTGCGTCGATAACCACGACCAGACATATCTGTCGAACAGACATATAATCAGATTATTGTATAAATAGTAGAGATATATTTAATAAAATATATATACTTTACAATTATTCCTCATCATCTGAATAATAGTCTTCGAATTCTTCTTCTTCTTCCTCTTCTTCCTCTTCGTCATCTTCTTCATCTCCAGCTTCCTCAATTTCATGATCGTCATCATCAGCATATTCAACTTCTAATTGAATTGACGTTGTGTCTGCATCCTAGAGTATTGGAATAATACGATCCACAGCAGGAAGATCATCTTCTTGATAGAAACCAGGAGGATCATTTTCTCCTACTATCGGATCAATTTTTCCTCTACCTTTTGTCTTACAGACTACATGCCAATCTGCTCTATCTTTATTTCGAGCCGGATACTTCGCGTAATATACTTGTTCGGCTTGTGATGCCAATATAAATGGCTCATTTGCTGCCAATTTCGATTTGTAATTAACCTCAACAAGTTTGTATTTTTGATGAACTTTCATGCCCCTTTCTGTTGTATCGAACCAATGACATCTAAATAGGAACACTGATTTCAAGCCGAAGTAGTGCAACTCTATCACTTCTTCCACTAGTCCATAGAAATCCATATCACATTCAACATAGGTTGTCCCTTTCACGCAGACCCCAGCATTCATCGTCTTTTTTGTAGATGAATATTCAACCGTGTGAAATTTATACCCGTTAACAAAATATCCGCTATAGCACGACACAAGTCGCGACGGTCCACTAACAAACTCAAATATTTTTTCATCTATTTCAGCTCTGTGATCTTTGCTGTAAGTCTGAATCCAAGAAGGGAAATCACGATTCCGTAATGTCTCCAATTCTTGATCGTTGTGAATAGAGTATTTTTGCACCATCTCAATGTCAAATATTTCAATGAATTGTTCAATCTCTGGGCAATTGAGTAATACATACAAGTGTGCCAAATGATACTCTTCATCGCTTAAGTGTCGAGATGGACGAGAACCAAAAGCACGACCAGAGTGACAAAATATATTTAAACGTCCATCTGAATGTCGAACACCCCCGTCGTCGTTACGTGGAAGACGATCAAATCTTGTCTGTACTGTCGATTCAAAGTAAAATGAGCAGAATGTTGAAATTTCTTGGATGATATACGATTCAGATATTGATCCTTCAACAGCTGCGGTGTTCTTTACTTTTTTCTTCAGACGATTCATGTATCTTTCAAATAAGTACATCCAACGATATTGAACGGGGCCACCAACTCGTGCCTCGTATGCCAAGTGTATCGGTAGATGCTCCATCGAGTCAAAAAATGCAGGAGGGAAAAACTGCTCCAGCTTGCATATGATTTCAACAATATTATTTTCAAGTGTTGACATATCTTCGACTCGAAGGACATTTGCACAGATGCTTCTAAAAAACATACTTAATTCAGTCAACGGACCCCAAATATTATCAGGTAGAAGATCTCGAAATGCGATCGGAAGTAATCTCTGCATGAATACATGACAATCATGGCTCTTCATCCCTGATATTTTGCAATCATCGACGTTCACACATCGAGATAAGTTTGAAGCATATCCATCGGGTAATCTGAGTTCTTTTACCCATTGACAAACATCTTTGATCTGTTGTTTATTTAACACATATAGGGCCTTCGGTTTCAGATATCGTCCGTTGACCTCTTGTAACTCCAACTCTGGTCTTTTACAAAGTATTTTCAGATCATGTCGGGCTTTGACATTATCTTTAGTTTTTCCAGAAATATCCATCACAGTGTTGAAAATATTATCAAACACATTTTTTTCAATGTGCATGACATCTAAATTATGTCGAATCAATAATGAACTCCAATAGGGCAATTCCCAAAAGATACTTTTTTTCACCCAGTTGTGTGTTTGGCCAAAACCTGACACTCTTTCATTGCGACCGAATACAATATCTGGAAGTGCTGAAACACGTGCTAACATTTGTTCACCAGACAACATCGGTGGTGGCCCATCTCTTTCGACTCTGCCCTTAGTAAATTTATTACGATTCCTTCGATACTGGTGATGAACCGGTAGGAATCGACGATGACAATCAAAGAATGAGATTTTTCGTCCGTTCTGAAGACTGATTGATTTAGAGTGTTCCATACAATACGGGCAAGAGAGTCGGCCGTGAGTGCTCCAACCCGACAACATGCCGTACGCGGGGAAATCATTGATTGTCCACAAGACCGCGGCCTTTAAATTGAAGTTTTGCTTCCGATGACAATCATAAGTGACAGCTCCCTCAGTCCACAATGTTTTCAATTCATCTATCAAGGGTCTGAGAAATATGTCAATTTCTTTTCGCGGACCCTTAGGACCCGGAATAATCATCGAAAGATAAATAAATTCATCTTTCATGCACATTGACGGTGGCAAATTATAAACTGTCAGCAGCACTGGCCAAACTGAATAAGGAGTTGCAGAATGTCCAAACGGATTAAAACCATCTGTGCACAATCCCAATCTGATATTTCTAGTATCCATAGCAAATGAAGGATAACATGTATCCAAATGTTTCCATGCTTCACTGTCAGATGGATGAGTCATTACTGTATCATCACGACTTCTTGCATGCCAACTCATGTAGGGGGCTGTCTTTTCCGACATGAATAATCTTTGAAGCCTCGGTGTTAGTGGAAAATACCGAAGCACCTTAAACGGGATATTTTTCTGTCGGACCGATTTCTTCTCCTTGTAACGAGGGTGTTGACATACAGGGCATTTATCCAACTGCACATTTTCTTTATAATATAAAATGCAGTTATTTTGGCACGCGTGTATTTTTTCGTACCCAAGCCCCAATTTTCTCATTAGCTTTTTAGTCTTATAAAAAGTAGGCTCAAACTTGTTATCAGTAGGCAGCATTCCATTAATCAATCCAGCAATCCGATCATACGCAACTCCGCTGATATTACAATCGGCCTTGATGTTTAAGAGCTGTGTCATTGCTGAAAACCTAGTGTATTTAGGACAATTCTCATACAAAGGTTCATCGGCAGCTTTCAACATCTCGTAAAATTCTGCAGCTTCTTTATTCGGTAATTCAATCTCTACCGCAGCCCCTACTTCTGTGATATCAACCGCTGTAGTATCTGGTGGGACTGATGTCTGAAGAACTGGCCGATCAACATTATCATTCAGGCGGAATTGACCCCCAAGACTATCAAGTATCATAGTTCTATAGAGATTACATTGACCGGATGAAGAAGCACCAGCAGAGGAAGATTCACCATATGTCTGAACGACAGGATTCACTATATGTCCGAAGTGGACGATTCCGGCGCGAGTCCGAATTGGACGATTCCGGCGCGCGTCCGAAGTGGACGATTCCGGCGCGAGTCCGAATTGGACGATTCCGGCGCGAGTCCGAATTGGACGATTCCGGCGCGCGTCCGAAGTGGACGATTCCGGCGCGCGTCCGAAATTAATCTAAACCCTAATAATTAATCTAACAAATTAAACAATTAATCTAAACAATTAATTAACATTTATAAAATAATTAATTAACAATTTCAAAACAATAAATATATATATATATATATATATATTCCGGCGCCGGAGTCCACCCTCCGGCGCCGGCGTACAGTGGCCGGACACACTGTCCGGCCACTGTAGAAGGTTCGGCGGCGGCCATAGGCCGACCGCCGCCGGCCGAAACCCTAGAAATAGGGTTTCGGTCGGATTTTAGCATCTCCGGCCGATCAACATACCGGCAGCAGCGGCAGCGGCAGCGGCGCGGCGGCGAGAGGCGTCGGCGAGAGGCGTCGGCGTCGGCAGCAACGGCAGCAGCGGCGAAGGTCGGCAGGAGCGGCGGCGGCAGAAGCGGGAGGAAGAAGGGTCGGGCGCGCGACTGGTGCCCTATATAAACTTAGCTCACTCGCCCGTTAGAAAGCCGTTGCTGATAAGTTATCATCAGCAACGGCTCACTTATCCGTTAGAAAGCCGTTGCTGAAAATTAAAAAATCAGCAACGGCTCGCCTTTCCGTCCGAAAGCCGTTGCTGATAATTAAAATAATCAGCAACGGCTCGGTTTTCCGTTAGAACGCCGTTGCAGATACAGATATCTGCAACGGCTCGGGCGGCCGTACGAATGCCGTTGCAAATAGCAACGGCTTGAGCGGCCGTTGCTGATAGCCGTTGCTGAAGACCAAGTTTGTAGTAGTGAATTATCAAAATATCAACTCATGCATCCAAGTATCAAAATATAAACAAAATACAATTAATCAAAATCTCACAACTGCGGTGGAGGCGGTGGAGTCGACAACGACTGGGTCGGGAGCATCGATTGGGTCGAGGAGGACGATGACTACGACATCATCGGTAGAAGGCCATAGTGAGACGCAATCTGAGTGAGGAGTGTCTTCATGTTTTGGGTCGTCTGTCTCAACTCGTCATTCGCCCGTCTCTGCTCCTGCATTTGCTCCTCCATCGCCAGCCTCTGCCCCTCCATCGTCTGCCTCTGCTCCTCCATGGCATGTCTCTGTTGAGTGAGCTCCGACTCCATGGTTGCTATTCGGCTCTGGTCCTCTACTCGGGATGTCGAGGCTCGCTCACCCGTAGTCGGAGGGGTCGGTGCCCCAAGTGGCCCGAGCACGGCGCATGCATGGCCACTGTCTGCAAATTTTGAGATTCATGTTATCATATTGCACTTAGTATTTCTTTTAGTCATTAACTTCATTCTAAATTTCGGCAGCATCTCCTTACAGTTGTCCGAATACGCATATCATTTGGGCACGTATCGGACAACAAGGGAGATACAAGCCAAAATTTAAATATGAATAATGACTAAAAAAAATAAACTAAGTGCAATATAAATAACTATGTTCCCAAATTATCCAATTAGGGACAATTCAAGGGTTGTACGTCGTATAAAAGATCATTAACTTCATTTACACGAACATACAACCCCCAAACCGATCTAAGGTTTTGCAAAATTAAAACTTGACTCGTCGATCGTACGTGAAACGTATCAAGTCATCTTGATTTTTTTTCTAAATTTATGGATGTTGGTGCGAGTCCATAGTGGACGATTCCGCGCGAGTCCAAAGTGGACGATTCCGGCACGCGCGAGTACATCCATTATGGACGATTCCAGTGCGAGTCCACCATGGATGATTTGATGGTGAGTCCAAAGTGGACGATTTGGCCACGAGTCCACAGTGGATGATTCCGGCGCGAGTCCTCAATGGACGATTCCGCGCGACTAATTAATTAATATTAAACTAATAATTAACCTAATTAACAATTAATTTCTAATAATTAACAATAAAAATTATTTAAAAAACCCTAATCAAACTGTGATTACCCTAATCACAATTTAATTAGGGGTTAATTACCCTAATCAACTAATTGATTAGGGTAATTAACCCTAATCAAGCAGTAGCCCCAATGCGGCGCCGGCCGGGTTGAGGCCGGCGCAGAGAGGGCTGACCGGGTCGACGCCGGCGCGGGCGGAGAGGGCGGCGCACAGGGGAATGAAAGGAGGAGAGGAGAGGTAGCATACCGGAAGGGAGAGGTTCACCGGCGGTGATTGACAGCGGTGGCAACAGGCAGCGACTCTGCGGCAACTCGGTAGCGACAGACGGCGGTGATAGCGGCGACAATGGCGAGCAGAGAAGAAAGAGGAAGAAAGACGAAGGGTCGAGCGCGAACGCAAATAAAAAAGATTTTCACCGACGGTCCGAGAGCCGTCGAAAAACCGTGGATCTATACTTTTATTATCACCGACGGCTACCAGAGCCGTCGGTTAAGAGTGTTTTATTATTCATGTTGCGTTCGTGGCATTAAACAATAAGCTATGGCCGCCTCCAGCCGTCGCTAATAACTTATTTTATTTCGCGCCCGTATGCGCACCATCAACTCTGAGCGACGGCTATATGCGTGCTGTGGCTGATTTAGTTACTCACATCACGTATGGCTCCAGAGCCCTCGCTAAGCCATGGCTAATAACTTATTTTATTTCGCGCGCCCTACGCACCATGAACTACGAGCAACGGCTCTAGTTGGTCGTATGCAAGCCACGATTGATTTGGTCACATCAGCCATGGCCGCTGCGGCCGACGCAAAGCCGTGAATGATTTTGACGGCCCTGGCAGCCGTCGGTGATCCTCGTGGGTGATGTGGTATATTCTAGTAGTGGTGGGAGAGTGCTCTCCGTAGGAAGGCGGGATAGTTCCAGTTGTGGAAGTGCCTTCGGTTTGAGAGCGAAGACTTTCTGGTGTAAAGTCCTCATTGTAAGGAAACTAATTAATCTAGTTAAATTAGTTTGGAAATCCTAAGTGGGGTGCTTAGGTAGTAGAGTAGACATTGGAGCCGAACCACTATAAATAATTATGTTAGCATTGATATATTGTTTTGTGTTAATTGCTTCATATTTATTGCTTCCGCTTGCTATTAATATCGTGCTTAGCCTAACTAATCAAGAAACGATTAAAATCGAAATTAGACGATAAGATTAGTTAACACACTATTCACCCCCCCCCCTCTAGTGTGGCCATTTCACCAATAAACCTAAGGATAACTCAACTAATCCTAGTAAACTACGTTTACACCGGTGGATTTAAACCTCAAACACAAAGGCTACCACCCAATTTCAAGACCCACACTCTAGGTCTTATACAAATTCAAATACAAATAAGTAAACAAGAAAATACAACAATAATGAGAGCAAATAATAAACAATACACACTTAACTCTCAAACAAGATGTCCTAGCTCCTCTTGATGACTTGAAGATGAATCAAGGCAAGCTCAAAGTCAATCTCAAGGTTTCTAGGCTCAAAGCTAGGGTTCTTTGCAAAGAAGGCTCAAGAATTCTTGTAAAGATGCAAGGAGTGGCTCTTTGAGGCTTAGAAGCATCAATAGTTGGCTAGAAATGAGTTTGGGATGGGTATTTATAACCCACAAAAGAAATGGCTCATCAACGGGCGTATTTTTGCCCGTTGTCGATGCCCGATCGCTTGCCGATCGATCATCGGTCGACCGATGCATCGACCGCCAAGCGACCGCGGCATTCTGCCACTTCTGGTCGATCATCAGTCGACCAATAAATCGATCAAATTGGCTACTGCCAATTTTCCGTCATATTCGGTCGACTGAATTGCCTTCTGCCCGATTTCCTCTTCTGTCGGTCGATCGATCGGTCGACCGAATCTGGGCAGGGAAATTTCCTTGTGAATTTTTCTTGTGCGATTCATCTTTGGGTTCCGACCTTCAGCATGCGTCAACTTGGCGAGCTTTCCATGTGTTCTTTAGACTCGTCCAAGACATCTTTGGTGCACACGTTGAACTTCTAGATATTTCAGCGACGAACCCGAACGCGTCGATCAATGTCCTTCCGATTTTTTGATTTCTTCAATATTTCCGATCGAGGACATCGAGAGCTAATTGATATGGAACCTAAAAGTATTTCTCAATGAAACATTAGTTCCATGTTTGTTATCATCAAAACCAATATTAAGACCAAGGTAGAAAATCTTAGGCCAATAGAGTATACGGTAGGGGTATGTTATGAGATCAATGGGCTAAGTCAGCACCTCAACTTGACTTGTGGTTTAATTACTTAACGACTTAGGGTGAATTAAATTGGCTAATTTTTGATATTTTCCTTCTGGTGATTCCAGATTGATGGAGGCCTTTGATGCTGCAAGGAGCGATAGTGACAGCAACTCTACTGAGCACCGAGGTCGGGGCTAGGGTCGTGGGAGACCACCGCATGCCCGAGAGGATGTGGGATAGGATCCCATGGTTGTTCAGTTGCAAGCCCGGGTGGCTGAGCTGACTGAGGTGCTCCGCAGGGAGCAGGAGCTAAGGCATCAGCCATAACCAGTATTGGCAGCACCATAGGTGGTCCAGCCAGTGGCACCGGTGGTCAGAACCCCCAGAGCACCTTCATAGCCAGATTTTGTTGCATTCAAGCCACCGGAGTATACAGGGACAGATCAGTGGGTGGAGGTCACCAGTTTCCTGGGAGATTGCTATGAGCTGTGCAGGGAGCTTGGTTGTTCTTCTAAGATGATCGCTCGACTGATCGGGTTACAGTTGAGAAGTTCAGTCAAGGATTGGCTTCACACCTGGAGGGACTACAGAGCAGCAGATGCACCACCTCCTACCTGGGAGGAGTTTAGATCTACTATGGTAGAGAAGTACCTACCGATGAGCGTCCGGGATAGGCGGGCGAAAGAGTTCGAGCTACTGCATCAGACGGGCAGTATGTCGGTGACAGATTATGAGATGGAGTTCACTCGACTCTCGAAGTACCATCCCACCTTGATAGCCACAGAAACCGCCAGGATCAAGAGGTTTATTGAGGGGTTGATGTCACAGATCGCCAGACTGATCCATTACACGGAGGATACTTCATTTGCACACGTCATAGATGAGGCGCTCCAAAAGGAGGCAATGGTACCGACATACAGGCATGATGGTCCCCAAAAGAAAAAGTTTTGGTCCCAGCCTTCAAGGGGTCGACCAGCTCACTCAGATGGGACTTTCAGGATAGCGGATCCGCAGCAGGGCGGAGGCCATAACAGTTCCAAAGGCCACATGGGTTCAAGACCAGAGCGTCATCTGGACGTTCACAGCAGAGACCTGGGCCGCAGCAGTATAACCGATGTCCCAGGAGCACTGGCGGGCTTGCTGGGGAAGTTCAGAGGTATGTTTTAGCTATGGGCAAACTGGACATTACAAAAAGGATTGTCCTAGCAAGAGCAGTCAGCAGCCTGATCAGACTAGAGGAAAGGCACTGCTGTTAGTAGGTTCCGTAGCTCAAAGGGGTTAGACTCAGAGAGGAGGAGGCCAGTGAGCTGGTGGTTCAGAGAGGCCCGCTGCACAAATGTTTGCTATGAACCAAGAGGGCGCTGAGGCGTCCAAGGCAGTAGTGTCAGGTAACCTTGTTGTTGGTTCTGCGGTTGCATATGTCTTGTTTGATCCGGGTGCTACGCACTCTTTTGTGTTTGCTTTGTTTGCTACTAAGCTGGTAGGGGAACCTTCTGTGCCTGATTTGCCTCTTGTGGTGTCTACGTCTATAGGCGTTTCTGTGATGGCAGAGATAGTCTTTCGAGGTTACGAGGTTGTCATTTTTGGGCATGTGTTGATAGCCGAATTGACACTCCTGCCGATGTTAGAGCTTGATGTAATTTTGGGCATGGACTGGTTGGCGAACCATTTCGCCTCAGTGGATTGCAGGGCTAAGACTGTGACATTCAGTATGCTCGGATTACCCCAGTTTACCTTCCAGGGTGAGGGAAAGGGATAGTCGTTGATGGAAATTTTAGCTCTCAGGACCCGGAAGCTACTTCTGGGTGGTTGTCAGTCTATCTTGGCCTTTGAGTCTGTGGTAGAGGGAGATGGAGGTGCGGCTAGGGACATCGGGGGGACGCCTGTGGTATGTGGGTTCTCTGATGTGTTTCCGGAGGAGATGCCACGGTTGCTTCTATATAGAGAGATTGAGTTCTGCATTGACTTGCAGCCAAGGGTGAAGCTGATCTCCATTCCACTTTATGAGATGACACCAGCTGAGTTGAGGGAGTTGAAGACCTAGTTGCAGGAGGTACTTGAGTTGGGTTTCATTCGCCCAAGTATTTCTCCTTAGGGTGCTCTAGTGCTATTTGTGAAAAAGAAAGATGGGTCCATGTGGATATGCATTGATTACCAACAGCTTAATAAGGTGACGGTGAAGAACCGATACATGCTGCCCAAGACCGATAATTTATTTGATCAGCTTCAAGGTGCTCAGTGGTTCTCCAAGATTGACTTGCGGTCAGGGTTTCATCAGTTGAGGATCCGGGACAGTGACGTCCCTAAGACTGCTTTCAGGTTGAGGTATGGGCACTTTGAGTTCCTGGTGATGTCCTTCGGGCTGACTAATGCACCTACAACATTTATGGACCTAATGAATCGAGTGTTCAGGAAATACTTGGATAAATTCGTAATTGTGTTCATTGGTGATATCTTGATTTATTCCAGGAGCAGGGAGGAGCATGCTGAGCACTTGAGGGTAGTTCTAGAAACTCTCAGGGAGCACAGATTGTATGCCAAATTCTCCAAATGCGAGTTCTGATTGAAAAGTGTGGGATTCCTTGGCCATGTGGTGTCCAGGAAAGGGGTAAAGGTGGACCCCGCAAAGATAGAAGCAGTTCAGAATTGGAAGAGGCTGACTAATGTCACTGGGATCCGTAGTTTCCTGGGGTTGGCAAGCTATTACAGAAAATTTGTGGAGAATTTCTCCAGGATTGCAGCGCCGTTGAGCCGCCTGACTCAAAAGAAGGTCAAGTACGAATGGGACAGTAAGTGCGAAGAGAGCTTTCTGAATCTCAAGGACCACTTCACGTCAGCACTCGTTCTAGCAGTACCCTCGGGCTCGGGAGGATTTATTGTTTATTGTGATGCCTCCCGGGTCAGCTTGGGTTTTGTGTTGATGCAAAATGGCAGAGTGATAGCTTGTGCCTCCAGACAGTTGAAGGTTCACGAGAAGAATTACCCGACTCATGACCTTGAGCTAGCAGCAGTGGTATTCGCATTGAAGCTATGGCGTCACTACCTTTATGGTGAGGCTTGTGAGATATACACTAGTCACAAGATCCTCTAATATTTGCTCACCCAGAAGGAGTTGAACCTGAGGCGGAGAAGGTGGCTTGAACTCTTGAAGGACAATGACTTCATGATCATGTACCATCCGGGGAAGGCTACTGTGGTGGATGATGCTTTGAGTAGGAAATCTATAAGCAGTCTGGTGCATTTGGCAGATAGGAGGAGGTCGTTGGCTCAGGATTTGGCCATGTGTTTGGATGGCGGGGCAGTCTTGTCGGTGTCAGCTTCTCGTGCGCTGGTGGCTCACCTGAGGGTGCAGTCACGTTGGTTGATATGTTGCGAGCAGCACAAGAGGAGGATGCTTTCTGTGCTCTCACTAAGGATCTGGCCAAGAGAGGCAATGTCGATAATGGGTTCGGTGCTGACTCGGAGGGCGTTTTGAGGTTTAAGAATAGGATAGTGGTGCTAGATATGGCCGAGGTTCGCAGGCAGGTGCTAGAGATGGCTCATCAGTCCACACACACTATCCACCCGTGAGCCACGAAGATGTACCGTGACCTAAGGCAGAATTATTGGTGGAAAGGCATGAAAAGAGAAGAGGTCGAGTTCGTATCTAAGTGTCTGGTGTGTCAGGAGGTTAAGGCTGAGCATTTGAAGCCGGCAGGGTTGCTCCAGAACATAGGAGTACCATAGTGGAAATGAGAGAATATAACCATGAATTTTGTGACATGGTTGCCAAAGCCTGGGAAGGGCAATGATTCCATCTGGGTAGTGGTGGATCGCCTAACCAAGACATCGCATTTTGTACCAGTCGGGATGACTTTTTCAGCCGAGCAGTATGCAAGGTTGTTCTCAGATCGGATCGTCACTTACCATGGTGTTCCTGTTATGATCATCTCATATCGGGGTACTCAGTTCACAGCTCGATTTCGATAGTCTTTCTAGGAGGCATTGGGGACTCAGGTTCGGTTCAGTACTGCATTTCACCCTCAGACAGATGGTCAGTTAGAGCAGACTATTCAGACGCTAGAGGATATGCTGAGAGCATGTGTCCTAGATCTGGAGGGCACTTACCCCTGATTGAGTTTTCCTACAATAACAGTTATCACAGCAGCATCGGGATGGCCCCATTTAGGCATTGTATGGGCGGAGATGCAGATCGCCTATAGGTTGGTTTGAGGTAGGGGATTCCCTTATGATGGGGCCTAACCTGGTGGACGAGGCAGTAGAAAAGGCTAAGCTAATCAGAGAGAGGCTGTTGGCAGCTTAGAGTCATCAGAAGATGTATGCTGATGGAAAGGCAAGGGATGTAGAGTTTGTTGAGGGGGACATGGTGTTCCTCAAGGTGTCCCCTATGAAAGGGGTGGTGAGATTTGGTAAGAAATGAAAGCTGAGCCCTAGGTTCATTGGGTCATTTCCTATTCTCAAGCGCAAGAGAGCTGTGGCCTATGAGTTAGCCTTACCTCCTAGTATGGACCGAGTACATCCAGTGTTCCATGTGTCTATGCTGAAGAAGCACATTCGGGATGAGTCTCATGTGATTGAGCCTACCGCAATGGAGGTAGATTCGGTAGTTTCTTATGAGGAGCGGCCAGTTGAGGTGCTAGACCGGCAGATCAGAAAATTGAGGTCCAAGGAGATCCCCTTGGTTAAGGTCAGGTGGGAGCACCACTCCGGGCAAGAGGCCACCTAGGAGATGGAGCAGGATATGAGGGAGTGATATCCTTCATTGTTTGATGATCTGGTAAATCTTTTTTCTAAAATAATTCGAGGATGAATTTTTTTTAAGGATGGAGGATTGTAATATCCTAGATATTAATTCTAATTTCCATCTATTGTGCGTGTTTGTCAGCCTAGCGGGCTAGTTTGAGGTTAAGCCGAGTCGACTCATGGTCCAGTCCAAGCTAGCAAGCTCGGGTAAGTAAGATCATGAATTGCGAAATTTTCTTTCTGCAATTGTGAAATTATTTAATTATTCTATTGCATATACATGAGTTATTTCATCATGTTGATATGCAATGCATGTGATTTGTGCTTGTGGTAGCATGGGATTAGGATAGGATTAATTAAGTTAGCGGGTTCGGGTTCGGCTTGAGGCGAATGCGGGTTTGATAAAGGGTTTAATGGAGTTAGAGATGAGGAGGGAGTATAAAAACCCCTCCCCTTGGCTTGCGGATCCCCATTGGAGCCGCACAAACCAGTTTGAAGAGAGGAGCCACCAGCCAGCCAGCCGCCCCTCTTCTTCATCATTGGAGTCGCAGCCCTCAAGAGCCGAGCCGCCAAGCCTTCCCCTCTTCTTCCTTTCCTCTGGAGCCAAGCCGAGAGGAGTCGTCTGAAGACGAGAGAACCCCTCTCTCTCCCTCTTCCCTCTCTTCAAGCCGGCGGCTAGAAATGAGCCACCGTCCCCTTTTTCCCTTCTTTGAGTTGAGCCGCCAATTCTTGAAGCCAAATTCAAGGGCCGTTGTCCGGGAATTCCCCTCTAATCATCCTTCCTATTCGGGTGAGTGGTTTTACCGTCCTTCTTTTCGGGTTTCTTCGAATTCTTGAAGCTGTTCTTGAAGGCTAGGATGTTTTGATTTATTTTCCGTCGATCTCTCGAGTTTTCACCGTTCTTTTTTATTGTCGTGTTTGAGGAGGCCCTAAACCCTCCCCTATGGGGTTTGGCAGCCCTAGAAGGACCCTAGGGGTGCTCGGCCAAGGTGGAGACGAGGGTGCCCTCAAGGTGTTCGGTGAAATGCCTAAGTGAGAGTTTTTGTTGTTCTTGAGATTCATGCCTTAAATTGCATATTAAATTAAGTTCCTTTATGTTCAAGCATGCCTTGTAATTAATCTTTGATTTACGGAGAGAACTCATGTTTTTCAATATTTAGATTTTGATGTTGTTGCCATAAGGGTTCTTGGGATGGGTTCTTGAACATGATGTTTGATTCTTGTTTAGGATGTTATTGATGCTTGTTAACCTTGTTTAATAAGTATGAAAATTGATAGATTTACTCTTAACATTAGTATTCTATTTTGATAATAATTAAGGGTTTAGTTTCTGTGAATTTCGGATTTATTTTCATGCTATGCTGAAAATTTAATGTTGCTGGAATTTCATGCGAAAATGATGAATCTGTGTTGTTTTTGAAATGCTTGTTGTGGTGTTTGTAATTTGTTGAACATAGACGCGTAACCTATCGTTTCAACCAGAAAATATAGTTTGGAAATATAAGACATACTTTGGAAACTAGATTCGGGTTAGATACATCAGTATCGGGCACAATAGTAAGCTATAACAAGACCCTAAAAATAACCATAATCTTGGTGATCTAAATTTTAATTGCATAATTAAAATTGAGCAAGGGGTCAGCATAATCTGTTATGAACCAACAAATAAAGTTATGCATGAAATAAAATCTCATGAGTTTATGACATTACGGGTCTAGGAGTTGGGATCGGTTATTAGAGTGTTGAGACGTTTCCCAATAAGGTTGACACCCTAAGACACCATAGGAGAGACTTGACTTAGGTCATGTTGCGTCATACCTTTATGAATGGCGGAGAGGCTCATTGAGGAGTCGGATTGCGGGCTAGGCCCAAAAGATTGGATGGCTAATTCCCAACCTATGGAACAAGTTCGGATGGGCAAATTTCGATTGTTCCGATTTGGCCTCGTGGAATAAGTTCGGAGGACCTACCCGATTATTCCTGTGAGATCTTAAAGAGGCAAGTTCAGATGGGTGATTCTCGATTGTTCCTTCGCGTCTCGTGGAGCAAGTTCGAATGGGCCAATCCCGATTGCTCCCGAGTTTCTTCACATTAAGATAAGTTCGGAGGGTCTTCCCGATTATCCTCGTATGTTTTGTTGCCTTAGGGCATGGTAGGCTTAGGCCTGTTGATCTTCATCGTTTGGGTGTTGGATGCCTTCGGGCAGGTGGTGGCTAGATGGCCTGTTAGCTGGTCACTCCCTTATGGCTTTTTCCTGCTTGAATCAGGAGTTTTGCTTTATGCATCATATCTGTGTCTAGGTTTTTTTTTTTTTGGGGGTTGATAAAACCGCTCACTAAGTTCTTTTGAACTCACCCATTGTCGTTGTTTTATTTTGCAGAGCTTGACCGGTGAGGTGGGTTGGAGCACCTGGCGCAGCTAAAAGGCAGAGGAGCTACATTGATCTCATAGCAGTCCTAGTTATGGGTCGTAGTCGAGTTTTCGTAGTTAGTCATGCACTTATATTTCAATGTTTTGGAGTTGTAGTCCCTTGGGGACATTTATGTTGTTATTTCAGATTTCATTGTAATTGATCAGTTGAACTTGATTTGTTATTTTCGCACTTTATATTTTTGCTAAACTTACTTATAATGAATTCCGGTTTGATTTTTCATTTGAAATAAAACTTGTTTATTTCTTTCCACTATTGTCACACCCCAATTCCACAATGGTGTGACCGGCCAGGGTATACAAGCATACCCCGAAGCCTAACTCAAATCACAAACCATAGAGATAAACCAAACGTTTTATTTCAACTCCAACCACTAACAAAAAGTTATAAACAAAACAATTTCATCCTTTGTTAAATAAAACACAGAAACATGAATGTTCAACCGAAACAAACTTTAAAGAATATTTGAAACCATAAATGAAATAAAGAAACCACAAATAAAATAAAGAACAATAAGTCTCGATACATGACTCTCTTTAAACTTGACTACTATCCTAACTCTAACTTCGACTTGTCACGAGATCAGTCCTGAACCTGCTGCTCCAGCTGCGCTACTCCAACACTTCAGTGCTACTACTTGTCCTGACCTGGTGCTGAAAGAAAACAGGAATACAAAAGTAAGTCCACATTAGACTTAGTGAATGGCTCGGTCCTGAGCCCACCACTGTCCACAGTTGACAGTTATATAATAATATAATGGATAAGTTCTTAACTCAGAATTGAATATTTTATTTATATAAATCCAAAACATAACTCAATTAATACGAGTCGGTCACTAGAACATGTCTAGTGAGCTTCCCGCCCATGGTTCCCGAGCTAGGTAGGCCCTCTAGCGTCGGTAACCCCAATTGGTTGGGAAAACCCTCCAACCAGAGCCACTCCGGGTCGGTCGTCAGTGTGGCTCGCTGACGAGCTTCCCGGTCCACACCTCCTCTGCTGATTAGCCCAACTGAACCCCATCTCATCCACATATACAAACATGTACAATAAGGAAATAAATGCACCAACACCATAAGCACTTAATGTAAACCAGTACTCTATCAAACCAAGTAAAACATCTAAGAAAAAAAAACCATTAAGAATACTTACTCAGTACACTTTGAATGTCCATGTACATCTAAAGCATAGATAAAGTTTCATACCAATTTAAGCTACAATAGCAGGGGATACTAAAATGAAAGATTTAAGAGTATACAAGGCATTAAGAAACCTCACCCTTATCTCCCTCCCATCATCCTACACCAGCTTTCCCCAACCTCTATTGTTACAGACTTTAATCAAACCAATCTTATTAATTTCACATTTCCTTCAATACCTACATACAACATTCCTCCACAAAATGAAGAGCAACATAAATAAATTCCTATGGACGTCATGTGGCTACAAGAGGAAACCATCACACGCACAGATTAATTTCTTCACCAACCTAAATTCCCATGCTTCACTACCTTCATTCTACTCTTTACCACTTACCCGCACATTGCAGCCACAACAACAGAGGTGTGCGGCAAGCAACGCCTCAAATCTTCCCAGGTAGCATACAGTATGTGGCACCTCCCAATTTCTATATTATTACCACATCTCCACAACACATTACCTCGAAGTTTAACTCTAATTACTAAGGATGCCATCCACCCAAATCAAGAAGCATTCGAACTGATAAAAATATCAAACTCACAGTAGGCGGTTCCCATAAGATTTAGATTACAATACTTAAAGATTGGTGTAATGAATTCTAAGCCTATTACAAGAATTTACACCAGAATCACCATCTACGAAATTAAATAAAGGGTTAAAGGCATCATGAAATTTTTTTCCAAATCTCCAGGACAGGACGACACAGGAAAGGAAGAAATTAAAATCTTTGGCAATGCTTAAGCCACTCACCGGTAAGGGAAATCGAAGGGGAAGATGCTCCCTAAAGTCTTTGAGTCGACGATCACCGGCGACGGCAACACCACCGGCGGCAATCCCTCCTTCCAATACCTCCTCCGTCGCCCTCTCTCGCCGCCTCTCTGCTTTCCCCCTTTTTTTAATTTTGGGTGTGTGCGGCTGTAGCAACCGCACACACCAATTAAACTTCTTTCTTTCTTTCTTTTTTTTTCTTTTTTTTTCTTTTTTTTTTTTCTTTTTCACCTATATATATATATATATATATATATATATATAAAATCTTATTTTAGTTTATTTATTTATTTATTTATTTATTTATTTTTACGATTCTACCCCTCACTTAATCCATCTGCGGCTTCTACCCAACTCAACCCACACTTGCCCAATTTAGGTTCCGATCGAGTCGTCGGACTCGACTCTACAAATAATCCAAAACCTAAAAAAATAAAAATAATAAATAAAACAAATCACTAAGCATGTGCAAGGCCTCACCTTAATTCACATTATCCGACACTTCTTCCGACCCGCTTCGATGTGCATCCACATCGTCCGGCTGAAAAATAACTAGATTGAATTATATAAAATTTACGGATATAACAATCTTTCCCCCTAAAAAAAAATTCGACCTCGAATTTAGGGTAGAAAAGAACTCACCAAGGAATCAAAAAGATAGGGATACTTCTCCCTCATCGCACTCTCCACCTCCCAGGTAGCTTCTTGACCAGTATGGTGTTCCCAGCGGACCTTCACCAGCGAAACTTCCTTAGACATCAGCTTCCTAATCTGGCGATCCAAAATCTCTACAGGTTTCTCCTCATATGAGATTGCCGAATCAACCTCCACCACTGACGGCTCAAGAACATGAGTCTCATCCCTAACATACCGCTTCAACATCGAAACATGAAACACTGGATGCACCCTATCTAGGTTAGGCGGTAAGGCCAACTCATAAGCTACGGCTCCTCTTCGCCGTAAGATAGGAAAAGGTCCTATAAACCTAGGACTTAATTTCCCCTTCTTTCCAAACCTCACCACTCCCTTCATAGGAGACACCTTCAAAAACACTAACTCCCCCTCTGCGAACTCAATTTCTCTGGCCTTTCCATCTGCATACATCTTCTGACGACTTTGGGCTGCCAGCAATCGATCCTTAATCAGTTTTACTTTTTCCACAGCATCCTGCACCAAATCGGGCCCCAACAACTGAGACTCTCCTGCCTCGAACCACCCCACGGGGGATCTACATCGTCGTCCATACAGGGCCTCAAAAGGCGCCATACCAATACTAGTCTGGAAACTATTATTATAGGCGAACTCTACTAGGGGCAGGTGCTTCTCCCAACCATCCTCTAAATCCAAAACACAAGCTCTTAACATATCCTCCAAAGTCTGAATGGTCCTCTCAGACTGCCCGTCCGTCTGCGGATGGAAAGCGGTACTGAATCTGACCTGAGTGCCCAAAGCCTCCTGGAAAGACTGCCAATACCGAGCAGTGAATTGAGTACCCCGATCAGAGATGATCATCACTGGGATACCATGATACGCCACAATCCGATCCAAAAATAATCGGGCATACTGCTCTGCGGTGAAAGTCGTCTTCACTGGAATAAAGTGCGCCGACTTAGTTAGCCGATCCACCACCACCCAGATGGAATCATTTCCCTTCTTCGACCTGGGTAGTCCAGTAACAAAATCCATAGTGATCTTTTCCCATTTCCACTCCGACACCTCTAGATTCTGAAGCAGCCCTGCAGGTCTCAAATGCTCAGCCTTAACCTGCTGACAGACCAAACACTTAGACACAAACTCAGCTACCTCCCTCTTCATCCCTCTCCACCAGTAATGCTGCCGCAAATCACGGTACATCTTGGTGGCTCCTGGATGCATAGTATAAGTGGAACTATGAGCCATCTCAAGTACCTATCGGCGGACTTCTGCCATATCCGGTACCACAATCCTATCCTTGAACCTTAACACACCCTCGGCATCAATCCTAAACCCATTGTTCGCATCTCCCCTCTCAACCAGACCTCGAGTTATAGCACAAAATGCATCCTCACCCTGGGCTGTTCGGAGCATATCCACCAAAGTAGACTGGACGCGAAGATGCGCCACCATACCACCCGAGTTAAACACTGATAACACCGCTCCATTTCCCAGACACTCAGCAAGTTCCCTCGCCAATAGCCTTCTTCTCAAAGTCAAGTGTGCTAGACTACCCATAGATTTTCTGCTCAATGCATCAGCTACTACATTAGCTTTCCCAGGATGGTATAGAATGGTGCAGTCATAGTCTTTCAACAACTCCAACCACCTTCTTTGCCTCAAGTTCAATTCCTTCTGAGTAAGCAAGTACTGAAGACTTTTATGGTCAGTATAAATCTCACAAGCTTCCCCATACAAATAATGGCGCCATAACTTTAGTGCAAATACTATAGCTGCCAACTCTAAATCATGGGTCGGGTAGTTCTTCTCATGAGGTTTCAACTGCCTAGATGCATAAGCAATCACCCTACCATGCTGCATCAAAACACAACCCAAACCTACCATAGAAGCATCACAGTACACTACAAAACCTCCAGAACTTGACGGTAGAGCCAATACTGGAGCTGAAGTCAACCGGTCCTTGAGCTCCTGAAAGCTCTCCTCGCACTTGCTATCCCACTCAAATTTGATTTTCTTCTAAGT
Organism: Canna indica; assembly: GCA_034359265.1. Taxonomy (NCBI): domain Eukaryota; kingdom Viridiplantae; phylum Streptophyta; class Magnoliopsida; order Zingiberales; family Cannaceae; genus Canna; species Canna indica. Next base: position 25,396,531 of record CP136892.1, read on the forward strand.
CAACCGGGTTAAAGGAGCTGCAATTCTAGAAAAGTTTTCTACAAACTTCCTATAGTACCCGGCCAAGCCTAAGAAACTCCGGATCTCAGCCACACAAGTCGGATTTTTCCATCTCTGCACTGCTTCAATCTTCGCGGGGTCTACCTTCACCCCGTCCCTCGATACCACATGTCCTAAAAATCCCACACTGTCCCGCCAGAACTCACACTTGGAAAATTTAGCAAATAATTGATGCTTCCTGAGGGTCTTCAAAACTACCCTCAAATGCTCACAATGCTCAGCCTCACTTCGGGAGTAAACTAGGATGTCATCTATGAACACAATGACAAATCTATCCAGAAACTCCTTGAACACACGGTTCATCAAATCCATAAATGCAGCCGGTGCATTAGTCAACCCGAAGGACATGACCAAAAATTCATAGTGACCATATCTCGTCCTAAAGGCTGTCTTCTGAACATCCTGATCCCGGATCCTCAACTGGTGATACCCTGACCTTAGGTCGATCTTAGAGAACCACTGTGCTCCCTGCAACTGATCAAAAAGATCATCAATCCTCGGGAGTGGGTAGCGGTTCTTGATCGTCACTTTATTTAGCTGTCGGTAATCAACACACATCCGCATGGATCCATCTTTCTTTTTAACAAAAAGTACCGGCGCTCCCCAGGGTGACACACTCGGGCGAATGAAACCCAGATCCATTAATTCCTGCAACTGAGCCTTAAGCTCCCTCAACTCAGCTGGTGCCATACGATATGGGGGAATTGAGATTGGCTTCACCTCTGGCTGTAGATCAATGCAGAACTCAATCTCTCGAACCGGCGGCAAACCCGGAAGCTCTTCCGGAAAGACATCCGAATATTCACTAACCACCGGTGTCTCCTCTACCTTTCTGACCGAAATTTCACCTTCTTTAGCCACGGACACAAAAGCTAGAAATGACTGGCAACCATTCACGAGCAACTTCCGGGCCTTAAGGGCTGAAATAACCCCGAAAGATTTCCCTCTACCTTCACCCTGGAAAGTGAACGACGGCATGCCTGGCTTATTAAAAGTAATAGCCTTCGTTCTACAATCCATAGAGGCATAGTGAGAGGATAGCCAGTCCATGCCCAATACCACATCTATCTCTAAGGGGGGTAGAATTACCAATTCTGCTTCCAAAGCATGCCCACCAATGGACACCTCACAGCCCTTGAAAACTATCTCAACATGGACAGAATGTCCTGTCGGCGTTGATACAACCAAGGGTACCTCAAGGAAATCTTTTTCTTTATCAAGCTTAATAGCAAAATTATCAGAAATAAAGGAATGAGTAGCTCCAGGATCAAATAGAATAAATGCAGGTATGGAACAAACTGCAAGGATACCTGTTACCACGGTCTTAGACACCTCAGCACCATCTCGGGTCATAGTGAATACCCGCGCAGGAGCTCTCCCAGATCCACTGGCACGCGGCTGCCCTGAACCCTGAGGCTGACCTCTTTGTGCAACAGAAGCTGCGGACACTGGTGCTTTCCCTCTAGACTGTGCTGCACTAGAACCACCTCTGACAGGACAGTCCCTCCTGATGTGACCCGACTGTCCACACCCGAAGCAGGCATTTGTACGACCAAAGCACATCCCGGTGTGCCTCCGCCCACACTGCCCACACTGCGGTACCTCAACCCTTCTCTGCAACTCAGACCCTACTGTCCTTTGAGTGGCCCCCGGCCCGGTACCTGGGCGACCTCTGAAACTGCCTTGCCCCCGTCCGAACGAACGGGCTGCTCCAGACACCATGCCCGCAGAAAAACCCTGTCGCTCGCCAAATCCCTGCGGCCTGAATCTCTTCCTAGCTGGCTCCTCTTGTCGATCAGTCGATACCATCGACTCCTTCCGCATTGCCTCATCCACCACCTGGGTGAAAGTAGAGTCCTCAGTAAAGTGAATTAGTCTGCCAATCTGAACTCTCAGTCCCTCCACGAACCTCCTGACCCTGTCCGCCTCAGTCGCCACTAGCAGGGGATGGTACCGTGATAAGCGTGTAAACTCCACCTCATACTCTACCACTGACATACTACCGGTCTGCTTGAGCTGTTCGAATTCCCTTGCTCTCTTCTCCCGCACACTCCTGGGAAGATATTTCTCCACCATAGCTGCTCGGAACTCCTCCCATTCAGGGGGTGGTGCATCAACCCCCCTATGGGACTTCCATACTTGGAGCCACTCCTTAGCAGGTCCCCTCAGCTGCAAACCCACCATCTGCACCATGGCTACTGAAGAGCATCCCAACACCTCGCACAACTCCTGACAGTCGTTTAGAAAAGTCGTCACCTCCACACCAGGGTCTGTGCCTGTGAACTGCGGCGGTCTCAATTGAACAAAATCTTTATAAGCAACGCTGCCTGACACTGCCTCCCTAACGACTGGAGGTACCAACTCCGCTGCCCCCTGTGCCACAGGTGCCACTGGCGGCACAGGTTGAGACTGCTGCTGCCTCAGCTCTCGCTCCCTACGAAGCTCCTCAGTCAACTCGGTCACTCGAGCCTCTAGCATGGTCACCCGAGGATCCTGACCAGCCTCTTCCTGAGCCGGCTGCCTACCGCCACGGCCCCGGCCCCGTCCACGGCCGCGACCACGACCGCGCCCACGTCCACGTCCACGTCCACTTGAGGAATTACTCCCACTACCACTCGCCACAGCATCATTAAATGCCTCCATTACTAATAAGAATAGAAACCAAGAACAGGTAAATTAATCTAATAGGAACAATGAATAAAAATGATACGTACCGCCGCTGGTGCGCAGGCTCTGTTCCCCGATCTCGTGACTAGGACACACTGTATGCCGACATGCTAGCAATACCGATACAGCACCCGAATGTCCCTAAAATCGAAGTCAAGACCTAAACTTGGCTCTGATACCACTTTGTCACACCCCAATTCCACAATGGTGTGACCGGCCAGGGTATACAAGCATACCCCGAAGCCTAACTCAAATCACAAACCATAGAGATAAACCAAACGTTTTATTTCAACTCCAACCACTAACAAAAAGTTATAAACAAAACAATTTCATCCTTTGTTAAATAAAACACAGAAACATGAATGTTCAACCGAAACAAACTTTAAAGAATATTTGAAACCATAAATGAAATAAAGAAACCACAAATAAAATAAAGAACAATAAGTCTCGATACATGACTCTCTTTAAACTTGACTACTATCCTAACTCTAACTTCGACTTGTCACGAGATCAGTCCTGAACCTGCTGCTCCAGCTGCGCTACTCCAACACTTCAGTGCTACTACTTGTCCTGACCTGGTGCTGAAAGAAAACAGGAATACAAAAGTAAGTCCACATTAGACTTAGTGAATGGCTCGGTCCTGAGCCCACCACTGTCCACAGTTGACAGTTATATAATAATATAATGGATAAGTTCTTAACTCAGAATTGAATATTTTATTTATATAAATCCAAAACATAACTCAATTAATACGAGTCGGTCACTAGAACATGTCTAGTGAGCTTCCCGCCCATGGTTCCCGAGCTAGGTAGGCCCTCTAGCGTCGGTAACCCCAATTGGTTGGGAAAACCCTCCAACCAGAGCCACTCCGGGTCGGTCGTCAGTGTGGCTCGCTGACGAGCTTCCCGGTCCACACCTCCTCTGCTGATTAGCCCAACTGAACCCCATCTCATCCACATATACAAACATGTACAATAAGGAAATAAATGCACCAACACCATAAGCACTTAATGTAAACCAGTACTCTATCAAACCAAGTAAAACATCTAAGAAAAAAAAACCATTAAGAATACTTACTCAGTACACTTTGAATGTCCATGTACATCTAAAGCATAGATAAAGTTTCATACCAATTTAAGCTACAATAGCAGGGGATACTAAAATGAAAGATTTAAGAGTATACAAGGCATTAAGAAACCTCACCCTTATCTCCCTCCCATCATCCTACACCAGCTTTCCCCAACCTCTATTGTTACAGACTTTAATCAAACCAATCTTATTAATTTCACATTTCCTTCAATACCTACATACAACATTCCTCCACAAAATGAAGAGCAACATAAATAAATTCCTATGGACGTCATGTGGCTACAAGAGGAAACCATCACACGCACAGATTAATTTCTTCACCAACCTAAATTCCCATGCTTCACTACCTTCATTCTACTCTTTACCACTTACCCGCACATTGCAGCCACAACAACAGAGGTGTGCGGCAAGCAACGCCTCAAATCTTCCCAGGTAGCATACAGTATGTGGCACCTCCCAATTTCTATATTATTACCACATCTCCACAACACATTACCTCGAAGTTTAACTCTAATTACTAAGGATGCCATCCACCCAAATCAAGAAGCATTCGAACTGATAAAAATATCAAACTCACAGTAGGCGGTTCCCATAAGATTTAGATTACAATACTTAAAGATTGGTGTAATGAATTCTAAGCCTATTACAAGAATTTACACCAGAATCACCATCTACGAAATTAAATAAAGGGTTAAAGGCATCATGAAATTTTTTTCCAAATCTCCAGGACAGGACGACACAGGAAAGGAAGAAATTAAAATCTTTGGCAATGCTTAAGCCACTCACCGGTAAGGGAAATCGAAGGGGAAGATGCTCCCTAAAGTCTTTGAGTCGACGATCACCGGCGACGGCAACACCACCGGCGGCAATCCCTCCTTCCAATACCTCCTCCGTCGCCCTCTCTCGCCGCCTCTCTGCTTTCCCCCTTTTTTTAATTTTGGGTGTGTGCGGCTGTAGCAACCGCACACACCAATTAAACTTCTTTCTTTCTTTCTTTTTTTTCTTTTTTTTTCTTTTTTTTTTTTCTTTTTCACCTATATATATATATATATATATATATATATATATATATATATATATATATAAAATCTTATTTTAGTTTATTTATTTATTTATTTATTTATTTATTTTTACGATTCTACCCCTCACTTAATCCATCTGCGGCTTCTACCCAACTCAACCCACACTTGCCCAATTTAGGTTCCGATCGAGTCGTCGGACTCGACTCTACAAATAATCCAAAACCTAAAAAAATAAAAATAATAAATAAAACAAATCACTAAGCATGTGCAAGGCCTCACCTTAATTCACATTATCCGACACTTCTTCCGACCCGCTTCGATGTGCATCCACATCGTCCGGCTGAAAAATAACTAGATTGAATTATATAAAATTTACGGATATAACAACTATGTTTTATTGTTGAGTTGTCATGTGCATGGTTTAGGCTGCGGGGTATAGGCACGTATACCCTGGCCGATCACGTGACCCTGAGTTGGGGCGTGACAATGCAACCAATGTTGATGTCGTCAACATGGGGGAGAGATGTTGGTGTGCACCCACCTGCAGGCGAAGCGGAGGTGAGTAAGGTTGGCGATGAGGTTGTTCGGGATGGTGATGTCGACGGCAAGATCGGTGTTGGCGAAGGCCTGTATATCAGCCGACTCGGCATCGAACAGCTTGACGCGGTCGATGTTGGTCGAAGAAAACAATGGCAAGAAGGAAGAGCTGCCGGCGGCAGTCATTCTTTAATTATTTTTTTAATTAAATTTTTTTGCTAACTGAACGTTAAATAAATAAAAAAAACACGTCAACATTGTCAAGTCAACTCGTTGACGGAAAAATTAACTCTGAATTGATGGTATGATATAATTGAAATGAATTGAAAATTAGAGCCCCCATTTGAAACAAATGAAAAGTGGAGATAGATTTGAGAATTTCGGTAAAAGTCAGAATATATTCATTAATTAACCCTAAATTAAAAAACAAACAAAAGGAAAATCTAAAAGAGACCTCACAGAGGAGGCCCAAAGGTGAGCCTCCTTGCGTCCTCTTCTCGAGAGCGATGAGGAGGTGCTCCTCGTCTTGTGTTAATCAGGTCACACTGATTTGAACTAAAAAACTAAACCAAAATTCTCGGTCTGGTTCGATTTGGCCCCTGATAGGTTTGATTCAAAATCGAACCGAAACCGAATAAGAAATAATCGGTTCGACTTCGTTCCAAAAGTTTGGGAACCGAATCGAACCGAGGATTGGAATATATAAAATTTTATATATATATATATATATATATATAAGTGTTGTTTCAAGTGGACTTAGATGACTTATTATTGATGGAATGATGGTTTTTTTTCGTTTAAATAGGCTAAAACACAAGTCAGTGCATGCATGCATCATCTTATTTAAACAAATTTTGTTTCTCGTTTAAACAGGCTAAAATAGCCAGCATAATGTTCGATTTGTTTGGTTACAGAACTGAACCAAACCGTCAGTTCGGTCTGATTTGGTTCATCCCATATTCGGTTCAGTTTTTTGTTTATATTTTCATTCCAAAAAATTTCGGTTCAGTTTGGTTTATATCGGTTTGGTTCGGTTCGGTTCGATTTAAACCGATTGAACACCCCTACTGCTGGACAACTCGGCTTTGTTCATCTTTAAAAAATTTTCGAGGTTATAGATACCAAAGACGGTTATTTTGTGTCATCTAAGCCATCCAATGGAAGTCTTTTTCTGTCATGGTGTGAAGCTTTTACTATTGCCCCAGTATTTGTTTGGATTCAAGGTTGACCGCTTGAGTTTTGGACCACAGGATGTGTTACTCCGATTGCAAATTGTTTTGGAAAACTTCTTACAATAGATGATTGCTCTTTTGATTGTGAATGCGGTAAATATGTTCAGATTTATGTGAAAATTGATGTTTTGAAGCCTTTAAAACAAGGCATTTGGATTGAAGAAGTCGACCGCTAGTTTTTCAAATTTGTGTCAAACTTATGGTTTACAGGCTATTTGCTATTTCTATAGTTTGGTAGGACATTGTGAAGCTCTTTGCCCTACTAATATGCTCATACCTCTTCTTATGGTGTTTTTTCTTTTAGGATAATTACCTAAATATATTCTAAATTATGCATTTTTTCTCATTTGTGATTAATTTCAAAATATTATCAAATTATATCCCAAACTTTGACATTTGTCTCAATTACATCCTTCCGTTAACTCTCTGTCGGCAACCTCGTTAAGATGCTGACGTGGCTTTCTAACATGGATTAAAATAATATTTTTTATTTAAAAAATAAAAAGATCACTTCAATTTATATTAAATAATATTTTTATTTTATGTTAAAGAATCACTCTGAGTCATGTCCGAGGTGAACATGAAGTGATTTTTTAATATAAAATAAAAAATATTATTTTATATTATTTAATATAAATTGACGTAATTTTTTATAATTTTGAAATAAAAAATATTATTTTAATCCACGTCATCGGCTTAATGGTGCTGCCGACGGAGAGTTGACGGGAGAATGTAATTAAGACAATATCAAAGTTCGAAATATAATTTAATAATATTTTAAAATTGATTACAAATAATAAAAAATTATATAATTTAAAATATATTTAGGTAATTATCTTCTTTTCTTTTTTTTTCTTGCCTATCTAACAGACTCTTCTCGTGTGCGAGGGAACTCCCACAAAATTAATTGTGAATTTGTGATAGCACTAATGGTATTTTTGCCTGTGTTAAATCCAAACTTTTTCGGAGCTCGTCTCCACTGGACTGCCAAGTTATTGCAATACTAGCAACCCTCTCAACTTCACAAAACCAAACAAACAATGTCATCATTAAATCCAACTCCAAGATCCTCGTCCATACACTGTACGAAAACCTTCCTGCTCCTTGAAGAATAACTAATATCATTGCTGATATTCGCAATTTTATGTTTACTTTTTGCAACCTTCAATTTAACTAATATCATTGCTTTCACAATATTATGTGTACTTTTTATAACCTATACTTTTCCTTTCCCTATCTGTAACCAATTTACTTAATTGGCAGCAAATCATGGGCATATCTATAAAGATTCGACAATTTAGACCTCTATCCAACCTCAATATTTAGAATCCATTCTTGTAAAAGACCAATGTGGTCTTAGTTTTTCTAGATTAATAAGATAAATTTTGTTTTTTTGGTAAAAATAATAATAATGGTGCATTTAATAAAACATATGGAAGTATAACAACAAATACATTTGACACTTTTAAGAGCAACCAACTTTATCATTGATTAACTTTCATACATAAGAAATATATACCTAGCAACAAGTGCTAATGAAACCACTTTTCCGACTAATGCCACATCAATTCAAATAATAGCTTTTATAATAATACAAGTCTTTGCATAAGTAGGCTCCATTAGATGGTTCTTTCAGAGCCCCCCTTCATGCTTAATTTCAGAAGGATCAACAAGACCTTCCAAGACAACAAGCTGATCCAATAGAGCAAGCTTCTCATCTTCTAGAGTTTTGACTTCAGCATCAACCTCATTAAGCTCTCTATCGAGAGAGAAGCTTTCTTCCTCCAGCAACAGATACTTGCGTCTCAGTGCTCTGTACTCATCGCTGGATCCAGAAGGATCAGTAAAGGAGTCAGGAGTTGACCTAAATGTCTGTTGGAAAGGAAGGGAACCATCACTTTTCAGGCTTCTCTTGGATCCCTTTTGTGGCCTGCTAGGTGGATTTGATGCTTCTTTATTGCCTCCAGATTCTCCTTTGATCTGAACTGTACTAGCCATTTGGTTCATGGGTTTCTTTTTTCGTGACTTAACAATTGAGACTTCTTCTGATGTAATTCTTTGGTCTTGCATCTAGCAGGACAAGATAAGCTCAGCAAAGACTCAAAAGATGCACTAGCCGCAAATGTCTTAGTATTGAAATGAACCTACATAAACAGGTATAGATAGGAACAACCCTTGCAGATAAATTTGTAATAGTCATTAGTTCATATCCATAGTTTCTATTGCAGTGAAACATGAGCTTTAAAAATTCACATTGCATACAAGTTGTCTTTTGTGAATGCTATTCCATGCTTAAACATCAACAGAAATATCACAGTACAGTACTACATGCCAGTTAAAATACGTATCAAGCTAAATCTTTTTTTCATTGTTTTCGGCTCTGCAATCATAATCTCTATCTTTTCTAGCATGCCAAGGCTAATATGATATGTTCAGTTTGTTCTTAATGTCCTGTTCAAATGTGATTCAAACCTAGCATTAACAATCGGATATTTGTCACACCAAATTATTCACTGCAGTACAAACATCACAGGAGAAATAAAACTACATTAGAATGTCAAACGAATAGAACTATGTTAATTGCTAGCCAAAGTAAACTTCCAAATAAATACTGATAAATTAATGATCAATAAATCAATTTGGAACAGACGTTGCCAAAGTTTGTCAGAACCTTATTCAGACTCAAGATAAACTTAAACACGTTTTCATCAAAGTACATTTGGAAGACTATGAATCAAGTGAACAAATGTAAATTTAAAGAGATACAAGAACAAAAGCGAAGTAAATAAACTGAAGCAAATGAATACATGAATACAGACTAACTAGAGTGGAGCCATAAACGACCAGATTATGACATTAAGAAAACCCAAAAATTCACAAATAGCATTAAGAACCAGAAAATGAAGTCAATGAACTGGCATAAAATAAAAGCTCTTGATTCAGAGAAGAATGTATATCATTTCAACTTTCTAAACTTACAAACAATGAAGAAATATTCACATCCCTAACAATGAAGAAATATTCACATCCTTATTTATCCAAGGATGCGTTTGATACATTGCTTGATAATGTTATAATGGTAATCCCATTACCACAAGATAGATTGTCATCTTCAATTTACCGGTAATATAACATTATCCCGTTTGGTATGTTCACTCAACATAGATGACAATCTAATTATATATTTTTTGACTCCACAAAAAATTACCAAAAAAACCTTTGTCAAAATTTGATGATGTCTTGCATGGAGAAGAATGCATGGAAGAGAAGTGCAATGTTGGAATTTAGGATTATCATTGAGTGTTAAACCACATGCCTACCCCCCATGGGGGCTAGGATTACTTTTGTGGTAATGTGAATTACCGAGGCAATTCGGATTATCGATAAAGTCTCCTAGAAATTTAAAAGTCATATTACCAGTAATGCAGATAGATTGTTGCATACCAAACACCCCCTAAGTTATATTTTTTAATACCTAAATTAAAAACAAACACTTGTGAAGAGTGAGGACCAACGTAAAAGGATATAACCATTTAACATCACCTTCCTTACCTAGAAAGTACACATAAGCAACAACTACAGTTAACATCAACACCACAAATGCATTAACAAAAGTCAAGGTTCATATCAACCTTGGAGAAAGAAAATAAAAGAAGTAATTGACGAGCTAAAGGATCTGTTTACAAGTAGAGGTGGCAACGGGCTGGGCCAGCCCATGGGCGGCACGGGCCCGGCTCGGTTTCATGCCGGGCCTGGCCCAGCATGACTGTGCCCAGAAGACGGGACCAGACGTACGTCAGCCCGAGCCAGACTTGGCTCGAGCCGAATATTTTTTATAAAAAAAAAAAAAAAAAACTATAAATAGCCCCTCCCCTTCTTCATTTTTTCTATCTTCATCTTCAACTCTTTCTCTCAATCCTCAACTCTCAACTCTCATTTCTCAATTCTCTTACTCTCAACGATCAACAACATTTTAAGCTCATCAAAAAGCAAGGATTCAAGATTATTGTTATTTTTTTTTAATCTCTTCAATTTGTTTCATTGATTAGTATAATATTTATACTTTTTATATTTTTAAATTTTACTAATGGAGGATGGAGATTTTTCAGGTTATACTCCACAAACTAGATCAAATATGTTAGAAGAAATGTCTCCTGCTACTCCTACCACTCCTACTACTCAACAAAATCAAAACATAAAGATAAGTCCATCTATTCATTTGTCCATCAGGTAGAAAAAAAAAGTATGGTTTGAGAATATTTTGAGAAAATTATTGAACCTGATGGCACCATAACAAAAGCCCAGTGCAAAAAATGTCAAAAAATTCTTTCGGCTTCAACAACCGAAGGAACTGGTCATTTATTACGTCATGCAAAAGGTCATGACACTAAAGCTACACAAGCTCAACAAATTCTTAATTTATCTTCTTCTGGTTTAACAGCTTTTTCGTATGATCATGATTTTCAACATCGAGAACTTGCAAAATTAATTGTTCAAAGTGAATCTCCCTTTAGTTTTGTTGATCAACCAAGATTTTCTAGTTGGATTCAAAATACTTTATAACCAAAATATAAAAAAATTACTCGAAATACAATGAAAAGTGATGCTTTAAAATTATTTTTTACATATAGAGAAAATATAATGACTAGTTTTCAAAATAATAAATCAAAAATTTATTTAACATTTGATGTTTGGTCTAGTCAACGTACTACTAATTTTTACATTTGTGTTACTACACATTGGATTGATGAAAATTTTATTTTGCAAAAAAGAATAATTAGTTTTAAAAATTTTGAATATCCACACACTTCTGTTGCCATTTTTTCTGCTATTAGATTTGTAACATCTTTTTATAATATAAATAATAAAAGTTTTTCGACTAATTTTGATAATGCTAGTAATAATGATACTATTATTCCTCCCCTTATACAGTTATTTAAACCAGTATTAGAAGGTGAATTACATGTTCGTTGTGTTTGTCACGTTCTTAATTTATGTGTACAAAATGATTTAAAACAAGTAAATATACATGTAGAAAAAATAAGAGATGTTATTAGATATATGCGTTCTTCAAAATCAAGAACACAAGAATTTAAAAAATTATGTCAATCTTTAGTAAATCATTTAAAAAATTTAATGGTGATATTATTACTAGATGGAATTAAACATATCATATGCTTATGTCTACAATAAGATATTAAGATATCCTTACAATGTTTTACAATCAAAATACGTCTGGTGATCCAATTAATAATAATGATTGATTAGTTGTTGGGCATATTACTCAAATTTTAGAACTTTTTAATAAAGCTACCGAACAACTTTCCGATGTTTATTATCCTACATGTAATTTAACTCTTTCACATATAGTTCGTATTAGTGAAGTATTTTCTTCATATAGACACCATCCTTTATTTGCACAAATTATTTCTTTAATGGAATCTAAATTTAAAAAAGTATTGGTTAGATATATCTACTTTATTTTGTTTAGCAATATGTTTAGATCCTAGAATGAAAATTGATGGTTTAAATATGTTGTTAAGATGATTATTATAACAATATGAAATTAGATAATGTTGAAGAAAAAAAAATTAAAATTTCAAATTTATTGAATTCTATGTTTGTATTTTACGCTTCAAAATTTGGTGATACAATTACAAATAAGACAACATCTTCTTCTTCTAGATTAAGAGATGATGATGGAAATAGTATTAATTCTCAACTTGGTCGTAGAATAAAAAAAACTAAATCTACTAATTTTAATGAATTACTTTTTTTTCTAGATCATAATCATTCTGAAGAAATAGATGATAATGAAATTTTAGCATGGTGGAAAAAACAAAAAAATACGTATCCTATTATTTCCATCATGGCACGTGATATACTAATTGTTCCTGTGTCTACAGTAACTTTTGAGTCTTGTTTTAGTGCAGGAAATAGAATTCTCGACGAAAAAAAAAGCCGAATGAGTGAACGGTTGAAATGTGCATTTGCTTAAAAGCATGGTTGGATGCTGAAGATAGATTACAAGATAAGGGAGGACACGACACTTTATCATCGAGAGAGGAGGAAGCTCAAACAAGCGAAGCTGGTGCTGCTGGTCTTAGTACAAGTTAAATCACCGGGACTATGGGTTATCAAGTTTTACAAACACTTTTCCAAATACAACTGTTAGTGCAGAAAATAAAAACAATATCTAAACACTGGTCTATGACTCATGGACACCACTACGAGATGTGGCACCACCTTCCGCCCACCAGCTGCACCATGTCGACATGTCAAAGATACTGCTCATGCTCTACAAAAAAAATGAAGAACAAATTGTGAGACAACTTGGGACTCAGTGAGTGGTTCTAGCTAACCTCCACACAATCCTCAGTTATTCATGCATATCATATAAGGCAACATAATGAATATACAGGGAGGCAAGATACTTCTAATGTGTCTACTGACCCCATGGGTCATTCTATATAAACTGAATATTGGAGCAGAAAGTTTCTGTATCAAGCCTTTGGCATCCAGCCCTTGGGCCTACTTATGGAATAAAAATCCCAGCTATAGCCGGCCCTACCATACAAAGTAGAATCATATTGGCCGTCAGCCACATCATATCAAGATGTAAACAAATAATCCCGGGCCTTCGACTAGGATGGTCCACTAGTCTTCGGACACCGTCCGGGGTAAGGATAACTAGTCCCACCCAACTGGGGTCTGGCACCTCAAGACCCAAAGACTGGCCGAGCTAAGCATTGGTCACTTCCGACCTCCACGCTTCTCGGCGGACCATCTCAAGCACATCACACAAATCAATGTCCTAGGGTTTTCTTATATACCTTTCGGGCCATTGCCCGTATCTGGCTCTAATCCGGGCTACAGGGTCAACAAATTGATGCTGCATTTTCAAAATGTGTACACCTAAGAGTTCTAGGTTTCCAATATGTTTACTAGAAGTCATAGAAGTTATATCATTTCGTAGCTAAGTTTCCATATATGTTGAGCGTCTCGCAACGTCCTACATGTTATCTAACATTATACACTATCTTGGGTGAGGAATTTCATGTACCGGCCTCGAAATTCAGCACCTGAACATTTTAGGACAGCATGCGTAATTTAAAGAAACGTAAGCAACTTTACAACATTCTACTATATATAGTCACAATATTCATGCATAATAATTATACACTACTTTTAGAATTAAGCTCAATAAGAAATAATTTATCTAGCATGGTAAGGTAGCAATGAGTTCAAAAATGCATGAAATACCAAGCATGGTATACTATTACATCATTTCCAAAATTTAAAGATTGAAAGAGCTAAGGATGGTCATTAAGCTAGCATTCCTACAATCTCATAAATCAATCAATTTACTTACTATGATTAGTGTTCTTCCTAAGTATTGTCATGCCTCTATAACATGAACCTTATGACCATGGAAGTTTCCATCTAAAGCCATTCTTTTCCCCCTTCCTAGGCTTGGCCGAGCCTTGAGCAAGGGAAACCTTGCTCGGCCATGGGCCTTATATCAGGAAAGGGAAAGAGGATTTTAACTACATCCCTAACTATTCGTCTTCGATATATCTTAATGTCATGAGAACTCATTTACCCTTTTCCCCTACCCCTGGCCGAACCCTCTTCATGAGGATTTAGGGTTCATTCGGCCACATCTAGAGGATCTAGGGAAGTCAAACTGTTTAACATGTGAAATCGACGACGGAGTGCTCCAAAGGAAGATTTAAGTTCATCTAAGGGTTCTACTTCCGTCAAGGGGATTTGGGAAAATTTTTGGCATGACCTTTCCCCTTTCCCCATGATTCGGCAGCCCTAGATCTGAGAAAAATGATGAGAAACAAAACAATTCGGCGAGTATTGTTTCAAGAAGCATATATCTCTACGAAAACTCGATTCGTCGAAAAAATCGCGAGAAACACAATCCTATCTCTACTAAGGGTTCGGCCACTCGCCTCCCCCATATTTTTCAAATCCAACCACTCATCTCGATTTCGGAGAAAGAAAGATCGGATGATGACGACCTCAAATTTTTCGGCGACGGCGAAAATCCCGGAGCGATCAAATCCCCCTTCTCCTTGCTCTTCTCCCTCTCTCCCTAGGCTGCCTTGTGCGACTCCAAGAAGAGTCGCACGGCACAAGGATGAGGGGTTTTAATCCCTCATCTAGCCTTTCATATAGGCTCTTGACTCACTTGACTCATACTCAAGACTCGACTAAACCCGAACTCGACTTGGGTTCCGACTCAACCCACAACATGAGTCGATTTAAACTTGATTTAATGTATGATTGCATAAAAGGAAGGTCAATCACCCAATTAAATTCCATGCATCAATAGTCGAGTCATATCTTTTCACTCGAGGCGATCCTGAGGCTCGACTCGACTATCCTTGGGTCGGGAGCGCTGCACCAAAATAGATTTTTATATTAAGAAATTTTCTCGAGTCTTACATATATATATATATTTACCAATAACACAAAATTAATTTGGCTTATATCATATAAATATAAAATTACAAATTAAATCAGATTATTTAATGACAAAACCCTAAAAAATCGCATATATTTTTATTCATAATAAACAAAAAAATAAAAACGATAATATAGAAGTAATAAAAGTATAATAATATGTAGTATAATATATAATAGAAACATAAAATAAACATATAACTATATATGTAATATTTACAAATAATATATAATCACATGTCAAGATTCCAATTTTTTCTGACAAATGCTAACATAAAAAATAAAAAATTTATAATCATGAAATTAAACTAAATAAAAAAATATGAATATTTTAATAAATAATTAAAAATAAAATGTAAAAATATAAAAATGATGGTGTAAGAGCTCTTACTTTAAATGTGTTGATCAATAAATTAATAATTTTTTGAATAGTAACAACATAAACATATAATTCATGTTATCTACTATAATATTAATATTTAATATGAACTTTTGAATGAATAAAGTTAGATAAAAAACTAAATAAATCGAATTCGAATTTAACATTTGAATTAATAAATTGAAATATTTAACTAAATTTATATATTCTAATAGATGGAATTTTGAGTAGAATTAAAATAAATTCATATATTGTGATTAATTGATGAATATTTAATTTTATTGTAAAATTAAAATATATTTTATGAATCGTGTTTGATTGACCAATAATTTGATATTTGTTGTATTTGAATATATATCAAATTTTGGAGATATTTGAAATCACATCATTTTTCTTTGAAAATTGAGGGTTTCAAAATTTTAAATTAATTTGAAAAAATCAGTTTAATTAATCTGGGTTAAATCTAGGCAAATTATGAATTTATTAAAATATATTAATACATATATATTATATATCCATCTATTATATAAAATTATTTATTCAGTTTGACGAAATTATATTCATTCAAGATTTAATTTTTTTCTTGTAAAATGCAAAATTTAGAACAAAAAAATGTAATAAAAATTTTCAAAATTAAATTAAGAAACAGTTAAATCAAAAGATATATGGATATAATTTGAAGTATTAAATTTTCTCTAAAATGCATATGAACTTCCAAAATTTGTAAAAGATAATAATAAACATAATAAAATATATAATGAACTATTACTAACAAAATAAAAAAAAAATAAAAAATTGCATTATTAATAATATATAGTACATGATGATAAAATAAATTTTAAAGTAGAAAGTAAAAAAAATGATATATAATATATAATGTGAATATATATATATATAAAGAAGGTGTGGAAAAATGGAATTATGAAATCATGATTCTTTTTAGCAAAAATTTATAAAAATTTGAATCAATTTAAAATTTTCATCAGATTCGAATAAACTCTAATTAAATTTTAGATCGAGTGGATTCATACTTTTATATAGCAGGTATGTGTATAATATAACATTATATTATCAAACTTAAAATTTTATATTATATATATATATATATAAATTTTTTATTTCATTCAATTTGAGATTTTATACTTTTGCTGAAAAATATAGAAATTAAAAAGATCATTCATGAAAAATTGATAAATGAAACAAAATAAAAAAAAATTATTATTTAACATATTATAATATCAGTAGTTATACGTTCAGTTAAGAGTTTAATAATTTTCTTTCTAATATGGTAGTCAAATTTAATTTTGAATTTAATAAATTGAATTGAATAAAAGTTCGATATATTCATAATATTATAGAGTCTAATTTAAATGGTTAATAAATAAAATAGGATAATATAGTTAAATATTTATTTAAAATAATATAATTCAATACAACCAAAATTATAAATTACTTAAAATTTGAAATCCAAATTTTTAAACTAAAAGCACAATAAGAATTAAGATATATAAAAAAGAAGAAAACAAAATAATTTAAAAAGGAAAAAACAAAAAGATACATAATAAAATAAGAATAAATATCTATTTAAAAAATGAAAAATACTTTAAAATAAAAAAACAAAGGAAAAAACAAATAACTAAAATAATTTAAAAATTAAAAAAAAAATGCCAGCACTCCACAAAAAATGCAGCAGTGAGGGAGGGCTGGTAGCATCGCCCACTAGTAGAGATGGCGGGCTCGGACTCGGATTGACTCGAATTATTAAAAATATAAAAAATTATAATTAATTATAAGACTCGAAGCATTGACATTCACTTCTTTTTCTAACAAACTAAACACCACATTAACGTATATTATTTATTTTTATATAATTTTACTAAATAAAATATATATTGTTCAAGTCTAGCACAAAAAATCAGGCTAAACTTGAGTGCAGACCAGGCTAGGCCTAAGTGGTGCAAGGCCTAGCCTGCGGGTGCAGAGCCAGGCTCAGCCGAGCCTGGCCGGGCTCGTGCCGGGCTCGGCACGGCTCACGTGCCTAAGGGGGCGAGCCTAGCCCGCCCCTTGGGCACAGACGGGCCGAGTCAAGCACGGCTCAGAATCGAGTCGGGCCCATGCCGCTCATGGGCGGGCTCGGATCATTGCCACCTCTACATCTCAGACGTGCTGCCATATTAAATAAAAAAAAAAGGCAAATACTTTTTTTAAATAAAAAATAAAAAGAAAAAAAACTCAGAGAGCTGCCGTACATATCACGTCCGTACGCTCTTCCATTTTTTTCAAATTTACTATGGAGTAGATGTATAAAAGATTTAACATGATATCTTATATAAAATGTATAAAAGATTTAACATAATATCTTATTAAAAAAAAATACAAAAGACATTTTGGACATTAAAAATTTTAATATATTTTACTTGGATCGATTTTCTCGACCTCAACTCTCCCCTATAATGGCACTAACTCCACCTCTATCAGCTCCATCATATCGTACAATCAAATTATTTATCTCCTCGTCCATGACGTTTATTTAAAAAATAAACCTTTTTGATAAAATACAAATAAATCCAAATATTAGTTGGTGCAATGCTCAACATTAGGTTTGATTGGGTGAAGAACACGTGATTCTCTTTTTGATAACCAATTCGCAATCAAACACCTACGTGCTAAAATAACACTAGCTTTTACTTGTACGTATAAAGGAAAAAAGTTGATGTGACTTCTTTTCTATTTTAATTTTTGTTTTTTTTTTAATCTCCTCGTTCATGACGTTTATTTTAATGTCTTTACTTTTCCTTTTCAGTATCCTTTCGCAATCACATTTATTTTCTCTATATTATTTTTTTGAATTCAAAGCTATTTTTTGAAAAAAGAGCCATTTTAGATTAATGTCATTAAACACCTTGCAAGTAAAATTTAGTCTTTTTCTTTTGAGAAATCAAGTAAAATTTAGTCAGACAAATAAAATTTTTAAAGAACAAAGTGAATTTTTTTAAGTTTGAAGGTCAAAAGAAGAGTCGAAGTAATTTTCAAATGTCAACGTGACTTTTTTTAAGGATGAGAGCAATAAAATAAAATTGATCTTTATATTCAGCAATTTATCAAATCCTTTCTAAATCGGAATTTAGTGAATCAAATTCCTATATTATCCATGATCAAAATATTTAATCAGTTAGAGATTTTAGTCAAAAAATAATAAAAAAATAAAAAAATACATGAATTTTTTAAAAAATTATAACATATTTTTTATGATAAAAATTAGATATATAGAATAAAATATATAGAAATTAGATAATAAAAATACATGAATCTCAAATAAAATATTTTTTTATTAAAATATTTTATAATTTTTAATTTAAACTTATATTTATAGATTTTGTGCAAAATTCTCTAATGAATTAGAGAGTTTAAAAATTTATTTTTTTAGATTCTAACATCTCATTTTTATTATATTTTTTATATAAATTAAAATTATTTTTTAATATATTGAAATATATATATTTTTTAAATTTTTACTAAAGTCTTTAATTGATTAAAGACTTTGATCTAGGGATATAATGGGTATTCAATCTACTAAATTCTAATTTAAAAAATTTTGAAATTTCAAATTCCATTTAAAAAATCTCAAAATTCAGATCTGATAGATTGCTGCTTTATATTTCCTAATTCCAAACCATAAATTTGACACGTTTTTTATATTAGCAATATTAGCAATTACGAGATCATGCACACGCTTCTAAGAATTAATTAATTAATTAATTTATTATTATTATTATTAAAGCGGTACTCTTTTTATTACGGCGTGGGAAGCAAATGGTACAACTATTTTGCACATGGAACTGTCTCGTATGGTTTTTTTATTTTTATTTTAATATATATAAGAGTAAATAACGTTGATCTTCTTTGAGATTTAATAAAATTATACTGATTTTTTATTTATTTGTCCAGATGACACTCACCTCCTATATAACTAACGATGTTAAATGAAGTTCGTTAATTTTGTGATTTATCTCTTATGTCTATTGCTAAAAAATTATTAAAATATATGCATAAAATAATTGAATATATATTTTAAAATTAAAATTTTGAAATAAATTATTTTATTTTAAAAATATTTTAAAAATATAAATTTTGAGAAAAATAAAAATAACATAAAAGTATTTTTATCATTTAAAATAAAAAATACAAATATTTCAAAAATACAATTAGTAAGCCTGTGTAATGCACATGACAAACACTCTACTAATAATTTTCGTTAGTGGGAGAGATATGTGTAATCTTTTACAAAACTCAGAGGAATTACAAAATAAAATTATAAATAAAGGAGAGGTCAGTGTAATTTTACTAAATCTCAAGGAGGTCAGTGTAATTTATTATATATATATATATTAATTTGAAGTTTTCTTTAAAAATTAGATACGTTTTTTTAATAAACGGAAGAATTTATTAATCAAAACATAATTTTAAAATTAAGTAAATAAATTAAAATAAATTAAGAATCGATCAAACATATTGTAATGGAACTATAAATTTAAAATATTATAGTTAAATAAAAGACAAATTTTATTCGCATCAATTTGAAAAATAGTTTGTAAGATAAAAAAGACACATGATTTTGAGCACAAATATATTTTCTATATATTATGTTAGAAGAAAAATATTCTTATAATTACTTATTTCAGCCAAAAGATATAGATAATTATTAGACAAAATTTTAAATAATATTTTCTATATTCTCTTATAGTTGCTATGCTAGTTAATTATAAAAAAATTTACTTGAGCGAACTAAAATAAGAATCCCAAAAGAAAATTCTAAAAAAAATGATATAAGCCAAAATATATATATTTATCATCGAGTGTTTAATCAAATGAAATAGATATCACATATTCTTATTATCTTAAACAAAATAATTTTATAACATAATAATTACAAAACGTACACAAATATACAAATATACACACAAAATGCACTACAAAACTACACAAACACGAATATAGACACATAAAGCGCTATAACCAGATATTGAACCTATGATTCATGATCCATTAACAATATACCCAGATATCTTACCACTAAACTACTAGTGGATCAACGATCACTTATTCTTGTTTGGTTGTAACTTTTAACAAAAAAAGTAGGTGAATCATAAATAATAGATAAAGAATTCTAATCCTTGTGGATGGAAAATATTATTGGTTATCTTAAGTCAAAGAATAATATTCATAATCTATTCTTTGCGATATTTTACAATATTATCCTTCAATGTTTATAATATTACAAAAAATATAAAATTAAAGTATTAAATTAACTTTAATAATTACATATATTAAATAAATAGTAAGTATTATATTATTAAAGGCCAACTTTGAGTAGCATAGTTGATGATAACATTTTGAATATTTTCTAAAAATTTATGATTCAAACCCTAATACACACTATTTTTGCTAAAAAAATAAAAAATAAAATAAATCATCTCAAAATTTAAACCAAGCGTGGGTAGCACAGTTGGTGGCAACATTTAGTTTATTATTAAAAAAATTAGGATTCAAATCCTAGTATGATCACCTACCGTGACTTTCTATCTATCTTTGTTAAAAAAATGTATTATATTATTAAATAATATTTAGATTATTTTACAAAAATTCATTTGATTTTTATGAAAAAATGAATAATAATTGTTATTAATAAATAATTTTACATTGGTCCATATTTTATTATATCTTTATTAATTAGAATAAACTATAATATAATTATTATATTATTAAAAAGAATATTTTATCAGTTTTCTCTTTAATATTATTTATTATTATGCTAATCGAATAATGTAATATTATTTTTATCTATTTTATAATATTAATTAAAAAGATAATAATATAATATTTATATTTTGTAATATTTATAATATTTATATTTGGAAAAAATTGAAAATTCGATTAACCAAAAAATCGGTCCGAAATCGAACCAAAATTTTCGATTAACTAATCGAAGGTTTTAGTTTCGGTTTTTATTTTCTAAATTTTTGAATTTTAGTTTTGATTTCTTACGTGTCGCTTGCATGACAAGTTGCTCTCAGCATGTGCGCCATATGTAAAATCAACATCTTTGTCAGCATCCACGACATCATCGTTAAGTCTCACCTAATAAAAGTTAGCTTAATGTCATTTTTGTATCATTTTCAATAACCTTAGGGGTATTTTAGCTCCAAAACAAACGTTAGAGATATTTTAGTACCCGTGAGAAAATGTTAAAGAAATTTTAGTACATGTGAAAAAACGTCAGGGACATTTTAGTATCTGTGAAAAAATATCTTGACCTGCATGCGTGCCACATGTCCATGTCATCTGTCTTAGTCACCAGCCACGTCAATTCTGTTATCCCTCAATTAATGTCGTTTATCTATAGAGATATTTTTGTACACAATTCAATAACGTACGAGATATTTTTGATCATAATTTTTTTTAAAAAATATTTTAATAATCAGGAGAAAATATTAAGGATACTTTTCCGCTTTTTATTTTTTATTATTTCGTTTCACTACAACCAAACACATGACCTCTAATAAAGAATATAAATTAATTGGGGTCTTGATTTGTTACATCTGCTTGTGTGTATTGAGCGGAAGGACTTGAAACAGCCAACGAGGAATGCAACTGGTATGGAGCCCGGCTCCACAAGTGAAACACTAATCTCAAAGCAAACTTTGAGATTTGTGTTTCAAATATGGAGCCCGGCTCCATAAGATTTCCGCCAACGAGTGGGCGGAAGGAGAAGTGCGAAGGTAAGCAATGGCGGGCGTGGCGAGGACGGTCTCCGCGGCAGCTGCTAGAGCTCACACGAGGAAGAAAACGGATGGCGGTTCCTCTTTCCTCCCTCGAGGTCTCATTCTCTTTTCCTGTTTCGGAGTATCGAACTCGTCTCCTTTCAACTCTATGTTAGCTAGCGGGGGTTCCTGTGGTAGTCCCGCTGCGGCCTCTGACAGTCCGTCACGTCTCATCTTGTAGCCATCCTTGATTTATTGCTTTTATTTATTGCTTCTTTTATCCTTAAAACCTCAGTTTTTGTGATCTTTGACTGCTAAGCAATGTAAAATTGTTTTTTTCTCCTTTCTCTTGGGTGAAGTTAGCTCCGCGAATTGAGGATGCGATTTCTATGTCTTTGGTTAGATCCGGAAAAATTACACTTGTGTTCTCTAGTCATTTCTATTTGTCGTCGTATGTATTGCAAATGACCAGGCTTTATTAGCCATTCAACTCCATCGAAATGGATTCGACTGAAGCTCTAGATTGATTTTGGTTGTCCAGTTATGAATTTCTCAATTTTTTGGTCAATCTGCTAATGGATGGGTATTCTTTTGTGTTTCCTGGAATATTTGCTTTGACGAAGTCATTTAAAGTTAGGTAACTAGTGGATATTCTAGGACTGGGGATCTAGATATCATTCCAGAAACCTCTTGAAGTGATTTAGAACAGATGCGATTTACCTAATTAGCTTTACTCTTTATCGGCTAATGATTTGCTGACCGTCAAAGTTAGGAACACAAAACCTCTAGGAGATGAAGTCAAAGTAAACTTGGGAAATGATGCTACATCTCTGATGTAAAGAATTAAAGATTCAAGAGCTAAAATTCTTATTTACGACTTAGTGGTGGAGATTAATTCAGATGAGCTAACTGCTAAGGAGATTCATGCTTGGATCTTAACTCTTGTTGTTGTGCTAACATCAGTCACATGTACAATTCTCTAACAGTTTGCTCTTTTTTTAATAGTGAAATGTTTTAATAGTAATGACTGAAGCCCTTGCCTTCCCCTGCTTTCATGAGCGTTCTTTCTATTTCTTTGGTTCCATGATATACTATTGTGCTAGACATTATTAGACTTACTTTGGTGTATAAGCAAGTAATTTCAAAGAGCAACTGTCTTGTCATACCTCGATTATATGCAAGTAATTTCATGCTTGGTATTGAATCAATTTTTTGAAGGAAAGCTATATCTCATATTTACAGCTATGTCTTCCATAATTTGTCTTTCACCTTTCTTTGGTGCTTCATTTTTATGCTATTGATCCATTCTCAACCAATAATTCATAGTTATCCATTGTTTTCTCCTATGGTTCTTGAGTTTTCATAGTCACACTAGTCTCTGAAGTGTGTTATGAGAAACTCATGTAAGTCTTAAGCAAAAATTAGTCTAATAATTCTTTAAACATTAAGTTCAGGTTCCTTGCCAAGAATAAGCTAAATACAAATGCATCATGTTTTTCATTCATTATACTTATGAAAAGACATAATTGCCTAGTTGGTATGTACTAGTGCAAGAAAAAATATTTTGTAGGAATTCTTAGTTCTTTGCAGTTCCTTCCTCTCATTTCATGAAGTGACTAAAGTGTAAATTGGCCTATACAGGGATGGTAAAGAAACTCTCTATTGTTTTGCTCATTGGCCTAATAGCTTGGTCATATCAAGCAATTCAGCCCCCACCTCCTCAGATTTGTGGAACCCCAGGTGGCCCTCCTGTCACAGCATCCAGAATTAAACTCAAAGACGGGAGGCATTTGGCCTACAGAGAGAATGGTGTCCTGAAGGAGAATGCTAAATACAAAATTGTCTTCATCCATGCTTTTCATGCTTGCAGATATGATGTGCTTCCAGTATCACCGGTATTGATAATTTTTTATGTGTTTTAGTTTTCCAATAATTTATAGCCATATTATAGTATTAGCAAGCAAGGATAATGGACCATGTAATTTTCCAGGCATTAGCTGAAGAACTGGGGATTTATATACTATCATTCGACAGAGCTGGATATGGAGAGAGTGATCCTAACCCAAAGATGACAGAAAAAAGCATAGCATTGGATGTTGAAGAGCTTGCAGATCAGTTGGAGCTTGGACCCAAGTTTTATATAATTGGATTTTCTTTGGGAGGAGCTTTTTCTTGGCCCTGTCTTAAGTATATCCCTCATAGGTATGAGAAAAAGTTTAACTAGTTGGAGAGTATTTTAGTTCACACAATTTTTGTCAATACTTATGCTTCCTGTAGAGGAAATTGTTATTCCGCCTTCAGACTTTTTGTCAAGATTTTTATACTCGTTTCTGTTATAATCAAATTATCAGCTTAGAAGTTCCCAATTTTAAAATTTTGAAACATCTCTTCTCATGCTATTTTATTGCTGACTTGATTGACTGTAATGCAAAATTGGCAACTAGAATGCTAAATCTTTTCAATTGCCAGTTTAATTTCACTACAAAAGAAGTTCAATTGCAACATGTTTAGACATATTATTATCAAAAGGTTAGTAAATTCATATGATGGGTTCAAGGAGCACCGAACATTCTTTTCTTGTACCTAAGAAATAAAATACCTCATACAATTAATTAAGAGAGTTCCAAATTAAACACTTGCAAAATGCGTAGTTTGTTACATTATTCTGATGCTGAGACATCACTAGAAGTTATTGAACCTTTATCTAACATCCCCTATTTCAGCTGAAAGTTCATATGGTACATCTATGAAGTACTGACTATTAAACCATCATTAGATCATTACTTGTATTTCTTCAAATTCCACTATCTTGATTTTGGAGACTTATCACATAACCACATAATGCAGAAAGTTCCCTGAAGAATTGTAGCTAGTGGGGCTTTTTAAATTTTAACCTATCTGTAAGACAAAAATATATCAATGGACTAGATCTTTATACTACTACACCTATATATTTGTCAAGAAGATTGCCAATCATCTGTGTTAAGAATAAATGAATAGATTGGTATCTTTCCTAATAGTTTAAGCTTTTGGGAAAGTTGGTCATCCAATCAAATTTAGCATGGTATCAGAGCGGCGGTCCTGAGTTCGAATCCTCCTAGCTGTCAATATTAAAAAAAATTATCTCCCACCTCAATTAAGTCAATCCACTTGTTGGGCTTGGGTTAGTCTTCTCAAGTTCACCCGCTCACATCTTAAGCTTTTGAGAAAGTTGGTCATCCAATCAAATTTAACAATCTGCAATTTGTTACAGAATGCTCTGGATTTGTGCACATGAGCAGCTCTGTTGGATATGCTGAGGAACTTGTTTTGACTAGTTTTTACTTGTACTCACCATAACATGACATCACTTTAGAGCAATCAATCTAGTAGCAAGAATGGAAGGATAAGTAGTACCTTGATGGTTTCATGAAAAATAAAGATGGAACTAAACATAGATGAAAAATACCATCTTATTTTCTCAATATGGAGCAATAATCTATCTCATACTGAAAACTATTTGTACTTTGGCTTTTTTTTAGTGGCATCTAACTTTAAAATCTACTGGATTTTGGATTCTAACAGACTTGCTGGAGCAGCCATACTTGCCCCTGTTGCCAACTTCTGGTGGCATGGTTTTCCTTCCAATTTATCTAGAGAAGCCTATAACCTGCAATTCCCACAGGATAAATGGGCAGTCGGAGTGGCGCATTATGCTCCTTGGTTGACATACTGGTGGAACACTCAAAAATTATTTCCTGGATCAAGTGTTATAGTTCATCGTATTGATGGTTTTTCAGCTGAAGACATAAAGCTTTTATCAAAGCTTTCATCTAGAGAGAAATTCTTGGTAACAAAATCCTCCACAATTTATCATAAGAAATAAATATTTTATAATTTTCTTTTCCATCTATATCTATTAGCAATTGCTCATTTATGTTTTTTTTTTCATTATTTAAATAACTTGTAATGAATGACAGAGAGTTTAACTTTTCAATTTGTTGACTTTAATGAATGATTCTGATCTCTGTTACAGATATATCGTGATTAGCAATTGTCAACTTAAGGATATATAATTTGGATATAGATCCTCCAAAAGAGATGTTCCAATTGCTTCACCTTTTAAAAGTTGGTTTAGTTCTTTATGACCAAACTCTATATGGTGGCTACAACTCATACAAGTTATGGATATGGAAGATGATGATTTTCACTCAAATTTGAATGTGGTTAATGATATCACTTTTAACAACTGATACCTATTATGAATTGACTTCAATGGAGTAAAAGTTGAGTGGCTAGTGGAATATCTAAAGTGTTTTTTTTACACAAAAGAGAATCTGGAGTCTTGAGTGATCATTGTGTCCCCCTTTGATTTCCTCATCAAATTAAAGAAGGTACTTTAAATTAGTAAGACAAAGTATACCTTATCACTAACCTGTTGGACTGTTAAGAAACAATTTGCACAAAAAAATTGTTTAGCCAAGATGACGTTGAGGTGATGAATGAGATAAATAAAAGAGAGAGAATACGAGATGTTACTACTTGTGTGCAACTAGGTAGAAGCTCCATATAAGATAAAATTGTTTAAGATGGTACTCTATTTATCCAAAGAAAACCCATGAAAGTTGTGGCTGAACGATGTGAGTCAATTATGGTTGATGGTGTAAGTACAAATGAGAGGTAGAAGAATTTACTGAGATTTTGTTCAAGACCCAATGGTGAGAATAGATCCATGTAGTCCCCACAAATAGTTGGGACTCTATGGCTTGTTTTTGATTGTTGTTGGGAGAGAGGAAGAAAGAATCTGTATAAGCTAACACATGCTAGTAGCTCCACAACATCTTTCACCCAGTTGTTGTTCATGCTAGTTCCATTTTTGTTATTATTTTGTAGTACTCATGTTGGAGAAGCATACTTTATTTTCTGCTTGTTCTTCATCAAATTGTATCTTATAATGTATCCTTTAGTATTTTACATAGATGAGTTATAGAACCTGTAAATTTAATGTTTTTCCATGTTGATGTTATATGTGTAATCATTATGTTGAGATAATTTACCCATGTTAGATCATTTTTATTATTTGGAGATAACAGAAGTCTTTAGCAAACAAACCTACAGAGGCAATACAAATGCTAGTAGCCTTATCTATCTGCATACTGCAGGCACAAATAAAGCAACAAGGAGTATATGAAACCCTTCATCGAGATATGATAGTCGGTTTTGGACACTGGGAATTCAGCCCTTTGGAACTTGATAACCTCTTTCCTAACAATGAAGGATCTGTTCACTTATGGCATGGTGCAGAGGATAGGATTGTCCCTGTTATGCTGTCACGATATATCACCCAAAAACTACCATGGATTCACTACCATGAACTTCCAAACGCAGGCCACCTATTTCCATATTCAGAAGGCATGGGTGATATCATTGTAAAATCACTTTTGCTCAGTAACTCTTAGGTCAATGATACTAATGTTCAAACTCTTGTCTTCAAAGGCCAGTGGGTTTATATGATCTGTTCTAATTATTATAGACTTTTGGAAGATAGCAGCATCATTCAAGAAAATTAGAAACATGCTATTTTGGCCATTAATGCATTTTTTTAGCACACTTTGATCAATAACACTTGAAGGTTGCTGATCTAGTTTTCAGCTGACTTCTGATTAATGCTAACACATTTAGGGCTCGTTTGGTACATCGTATCTAACTTGTATAGTACTAGTCTGTATTGACTAGTCTGTATAGTACTAGCCTGTATTGTACTATTATTATACAGTGTTTGGTGCACACATGTACTAGCCTGTATAGTACTAGTCTGTATTGACTAATTTGTATAATATAATATAATATAATATAATATACACTATAATATTATATTGTATATATTATATTATAATAATATAATATAATATAATATATAATATATAATATAATATAATATAATATAATATATATAATATATAATATAATATAATATAATATATATAATATATAATATAATACAAATTACGACTTTTATAAATAATAAATTTTATTGATTTCTAAAATATCATCATTGGAATTCTAAGGCTCACTAGATCTTCCTCCTGCAGTTGCTCATCATCATTCATTCGTCAACACCATCTAGCCAGAAACCAGTAGCCAGACGCTAAACCATTTGCACCTGATGCTAAACTAGAAAGCCAAGTAGCTACTAAATTAGCATTAAATTGACAACTGAGATTATAAAGTTGGACTAGACTAGCTGGATCCGGCTAGATTAGGTTCAAAAGCGTCCGTACTCATGAACCAAACTCAAGTCAAGCTAAACATTAATTTGATAGAATGCAAGCTCAGAATTTTGGCCAAATTGACTGCAAATAATGAGGGTTCAAATTTGATAGAATGACAACAAATTAATGAAGCAATTAATATTCTTATTGTTTCAACAAATTAATTCTTTTTAGCAACGACAACAATTAATTGCAGATTTATTTTCTTATTTCATAACTTTCAGCTATAAATAATGAGTAGCTCCTCCCTCTCAATTATATGAGAGTGCAAGAGTGGTCTTCTACTTGTAAATGGATTCAACAATCTTCTACAAGCACAAGCAGGGATATCACTTTCAGCAGACGTACATGCTCTCTTATTGTTGAGATATTGAAGATAGTTGATTCTTGAAGATAGTGGATGAACTGGAGTAAGATTATTCGGCTCGATCGAATTAGACCTAGTAGCACCTCACTATTCACTCTGGGATGAATCACGTGGTTGAAAGGAATAGTGCCCTTGAGCCAATCACATGTCGATGTGTTTGGGGACTATTCAAGGGTAATCAACTTAATGAGACAACTTTTCATCATATGCTTCATCTTTATAAAAATTGTGATGAACCCCATGAACCCGGGCAAATGATTCCGAAGCCACGATGAAATCATGCCAGTGAGACTTGGAATTCAAATTCCTATGTTCTAAATATTCCTAGTCGTAGGATCACCAATTAGGGGATTGGTGATTCCGGATAGACTAGTGCACTTGGTACATGCCCTATACGATAAGGGGTAGCTGATCTCACAGTTACCTATGAGCCGTCATTAATGTACAAGTACATGTGCTCATTAAGGAATGAGTTCACTGAACGGACATCCACGAGGAACACAAAACGGAATTCTTACATGAGTGTCAATAGGATGTTCATCGGGTGATAGTAGGTGCAAGGAGTCCTTGGACCTGAGGTTGTCATGGTTACCTTGTGAGTGACGACCCACTATTTTGGTTCTATTCCTACGTGGCCCACAACGTCATGTGCGTGGTATTACTGGGCATGGGGAAGTAGTCATGAAGGTAGGTGAGCAACCAATATGGATTCAGTTACTCATAGTGAGAGGAGAAAATGTCATATGTGTTATTGCAAGTGTCGACTCGGGAGTCTCTGGCCAAAGTAGACATGAAAGCCAGGAGGATGTTTCTAATGTTTCATCATTGAGACGACATCTTGGCGGGTGGAATATATATGAATCAGTATTAGGGTTTGACACTTCTTCTGTACCATAGCTGACTTCGGGACATTGTAACTGAGGGATTTAATTGCACGGTAATTAATCACCAAAGGGCGTTTGATCCATATAGATTGAACCTCACACTATTCTAGTAGTCATGACATGTTGCTAGACGTCAATCTTGACTTGTGAGTGGAGTCTCTCACGATCACACTAAAGGGGTTTAGTGGTGGCTTGTAAGATTCGAATAGAAATCGTTTTATTTGATTCGACTCTCCGTTATGCACAACTCACTACTGGCTTAGTGTGGGGCCCAATGGGTCACACACAACAAACTAACATCGTAACAGATCTTATGAAATAAAGTCCGAATGCGGCCCTATATGTCTACTAGCATGGACATGCTGCAACTCGACCATGGATCTCGTTTACAGACATGATAGGAAAGATATTTTCTATAGGAACAAATGAGCGAGGAAGGAGTTCCTCGGTAATCATAATTTGTAGGGCATCCCTAAATTGTAGGGATTGACACATGATAATATTTCATTTGGTTGATTAAATTTTATTAACTAATTCATCGGGAATATATTTAATTATGAATTAAATATAATTTGATTTTGAATCAAATATACATGGTGAAAAAATTAGTTTCTAATTATGAGCCTAGCCGATTAATTGAGAATTAATTTATTTGGACAAATCCTAATTAATAAGAATTTGATTTATGGAGATAAATCATAAAATTAATTGATATATAAATCGTCGAGGAGGTTGCAAGACTACGGAGGCGAGCATACAACAAGGGTCGAGGGTTTGGGTGAAAAAGGTCTTAGGGTTTGAGCATAGAACAAGGAGAAGGTATTATAAGTGGAGGGTTTTTTGGTCGGGATATAATTTCAAAAGGAGTGATTTTTTTTGTCCGCCGAAAAAGAATAGGGAATGCCAATTTTTTTATTTTTTTATTTATTATTTTACTGTCTGTGGCATACGTAATTTGTGACGATAAATAGTTCCATATCTATGTGTGCAAATATATTAT
Organism: Canna indica; assembly: GCA_034359265.1. Lineage (NCBI taxonomy): Eukaryota > Viridiplantae > Streptophyta > Magnoliopsida > Zingiberales > Cannaceae > Canna > Canna indica. Next base: position 25,427,255 of record CP136892.1, read on the forward strand.
CGCAAATAATTATCACAGAATATCGTGACAACGTTGTGGCAATTATTTTGTCGCAAATGTTTGCCACAGAATATCGTGACAAACTCGTGGCAAAAGTTTTGTCACAAACGCTTGCCACGATAGAATATTTTGAATCAGTGACAAAACATATTGTCATAAATTTGAAGTACTATAACTTTTGTACGTTGACTCAATTATTAGTGATAAACATAATGACAAATTTTAAAAAATTATTGCAAATTATTTGAACTTGTATTTTTAACCAAAAAAATAATTTTGCCACAAATTTCGTCACAGATTATATTTTGTGGCCAATTATTGTTGGCCACTTCAAAATTTTACCATAAATTTTTATTTTTTTATAGTGTATGTACGAGTTATATGTGAGAATTACGTGACCGTTGCTATACTGTCACGTGATACATCTTTTTGTTTTTACAATTAACAACGCTGTATGCAACTGTCGTTAACCGATTTCCCTTAGCAATGGTTATTCGGGGAAATGTTGGTTTTGAATCTGTTGACTCATTCTTCAATTGCTTCATGTATAACTTCTATAAAGATAATTTTTCCTGATAACTTTTCTTGCATAAAGACTGATGTCGGAAAGTATATGGGGCTTTTTCTTCACCGTTGCAATTGTAGGTAGTTGTTTAGTTATTGTTGACTCAACTATAATATATAGTCATTCTTTAATTAATTATTTATTTCTTCTTTTCTCCGGTTGTAGATATGTTTGAGTACAAAAATGCGCATAATTTGGGAGATATATTTGAGAGAACATCTTGTTTGCATCAGTCATTCATTTATTGTCTGACCCTTTTGTTCATGTTCTCAGGTACTGGTAGGCCCATTTATTGGCGAGACCATCAGAAATTACCTTGTACTATTAGCCAGTCTTTCAACGTGCTGTTGATTTAGCAATAAATTCTTACTATAAATGAAGATGCAATCATGTCTCTTATACTTTTGAAGTGTCCTACATGCTAGAGAATCTTTTGGATGGAGTTAAAAATGAGGTAAAGGTAAAGAGATGGAGTAGTAGCAAATAATTGCATGACTACACGTATCCGAAGCATAGGTTGGAGGATCTTGTCGGGTACTCTCAAATCTCCCGTCCCCCACTTCTCCTACTCCAAGCACAGGCCTTCCATGTTGACACACAGGGGGTAATCCACGCACAAATAATTTGCCAAAATCACGTGCTGGTCCTCTCAATCAATTGACTCTTCAGTCACCCATCGGATCAATCGGCCGTTGTTTCTTTCTTTCGGTTTAAACTATCCCATTGCTTTTCTCGATAGTATAGCATTTGTTCCATGACAAGCACTATAGCCAAAGAACTTAAATGCATTTGAGAAGCTGTCAATTTTTGCAATGTTCTTATAAACATGTCGGAGACCGCTAACTTGCTGATAGACTACGGTTGCACTGTTGCAATATATAGAAATTGGTGCTCCATTGAGCCATTAAAAGATTCCATACTTTAACAAAATTGAATTACTTCGAGATAAACCTGACTAAATAACACGGTGCGTGATGTCTCCTCCTCGTATACACTAATGTAAGGGCGACGCCCCCGGCGATGAGGCTCCCCCCCATGATCTCCTTCCATCCCCCCCAACAACCTCCTCCGCCTTCATGAGTGGCAAAATTCTTGGCAAGCTTCTTTAATCTGTAAGTTTTTGGGCAAATTGCCCCCTTTATTAGTGGATTCTCGTTGGGCTTATAATTTGTGGGCTGCGCATGGTTTATCTAATGTTTTAGATATTGAAGAAGATTATTTTATTTTTCGTTTTCGATCCCAAGAACAGTCGACTGTTGTTCTCACCGGTGGACCTTGGTCTTGCCGGGGAGACATTATTCGACTTGTGCCATGGAAATCCTTTTTTCGTCCTTGGCATGAATCGTTTTCTAACAATAAATGAGGAGTCAAACAGCCGACCCCTACTAGTTAGGGAGTCAAAAACCGACTCCCTAACTATCAGGGAGTCATAGATGCACCTATGACCAAGCCTAACAGGGCTTGGTCACCTCTGTTTTGAATTCAAATTTGAAATTGGGAGGCTATTCAAAATAGCCGCTCATTTTTCCCACCGTTTACTCAACCGACCCAACCCAAGACATGGATCGGTTCATGCCATGAACCGGACCAAAGGGTTGGTTGAGACGTATTGCATGTCGAACCCTACTAATTAGGGTTCCGATGAACTCCTTCCTCGGGTACGTTTAATTCGTTCGAATAGGAAACACTTTTCCCAATTTTATCTATAGATGAGAATAGTGATCGAGTCACGACATGTCCATGCTAGCAAATATTAAGTGTTGCGTTCGAGCTTTATCCCATAAAGCCCGTTACGAGGTAAGCATGTTTGTGTTTGATCCATTGGGCTCCACACTAAGCCATCAATGAGTTGTGCATAACGGAGAGTTGAATCCGATAGAACACCTTCTATTCGAATTTCCACAATCCACCATTAAACCCTTTTAATGTGATCATGCGTGACTCCACTCACAAGTCAAGATTGACGTCTAGCAATGTGTCATGACTACCCAGATAGTGTAAGATTCAATCTATAGGGATCAAATGACCTATGGTGATTAGTTCTCGTGCAATCAAATCCTTCGGTTACACAGTGTCCCGAATCCGGCTAAGGTACGAAAGTCATGTCAAACCCTAATATTGATCCATATATATTCCACTCTCTCAAGTTGTCATCTCAACAATGAATAATTGAAAACTTTTTTCCAACTTTCATATCTACTATGACTAGAGATTTCTCGAGTCGACACTTGCTGGAGTATATAGGATATTCTCTCTTCTTACTAGGAGTAACTAATTCCTTGTTGGTTGCTCACCCACCTCTATGAAAGCTAGCTTCACCATGCCCAGAGCTTCCGACACACAACTCAATGAGTTATGCAAGGGAATACACCAAAGCGGTAGATCGTCAATCACAAGATGACCATGAGAACCTCAAGTGTGAGGATTACTTGCACCTACTATCACCTAAGGACCAACCTATTGACACTCATGTAAGAATTTCATTTGGTGTTCCACGAGCTAGTCCGTTCAATGAACTCATTCTCCAATGAGCACATACATTTGTACATTTATGACACATCATAGGTAATTGTGAGATCAGCTACCCCTAGAATACGACATGTACCAAGTGCACTAGTCTTGTCAATTTCACCTATCCCCTACTCAATGATCCTGTAACCATGAACATTTAGAACTGAGGTCTCTAGATTCTAAGTCTCACTGGCATGATCTCATCATGACCCTAGAATCATAGCCTTGGTTCATAGGGTTCACCATAATCTATTAATAGTTAAAGATGCAACATATGATGAAAAGTTGCTGTTGGTGAAATGGCCTACACTAGATGAGAGGGGGGAAGGGGGGAGGGTGAATAGTGTGTTATCTAAACTTTTCATCTAATTTCAATTTTAATCGTTTCTTACAAAATTTATGTTAACGCTCAATTCAATAAGATAAATGAAGAAGCGAGTAAACGAGTAATCAAACACAACCAAGATAAGTAATGCTAACACAATGCGATTTATAGTGGTTCGACCCCAATGCCTACTACGTTACACTACCTAAGTACCCCAGTTAGGATTTTCAAACTAATTTTACGAGATTATATCGTTTCCCTTACAAAGATAACTTTTTACCTGAAGAGTCTCCGCTCTCAACCTAAGACACTTCCACACCTGGAAGTCTCTGCCTTCTTACCGAGAGCACTCTTCCACCTCAATCCCAAGGGACAACAATCACTAATCCTAGTAAACTATGTTTACACTTGTGGATTTAAGCCTTAACACCAAGGCAACCACCAACTCAATCAACCTAGCACTCTAGGTTTACACACTTGAGAATACAATAAAATAAATGATAAAATACACAAACAATGGAGAAAATAAATAATACAATAAATACTTAGCTCCAAGCATGAGTCCTAGTTTCTCTTGAAGCCTCAATAATGAATCGATCAAAGCTTGAAGGCAAGATCAAGGAGTTGAGAGATTAAACTAGGGTTTCACCAAGTAATGGTTCAATGAAAGCTTGTAAATGATCAAAGATAGCTCAATGGAGTGTAGAATCATCAAGGGAAGGCTTCTCATGGCGGGTATTTATATATAAGCCATGAGGAGAGATGGCTTCAACAGCCATCCCAATGGGCAAAAAATTGCCCGTTGGCGTCGCTCGGTCGGTGGCCGGTCCACCGCCCGAGCGACCGACCATCAACCAGAGCACACTGTCTAAAATGGATAGTGGTCGGTCGATGGTCGACTGATGGATGGGAACCCGCTTTTCGCCCGTTAACAAATTTTTTTTTTATATATATATATATACAATTTACATATCACAACATAATTATCACAACATTTAAACATAAATCATATAAACAGTAAGCTAATTTAAACAATGAAATCAATTATCTAAGCTAGTATCAATGACTATCGAGAGCTAGTAAAGAGTATCAATTATCTGAAGAAAAAATGACTTCTTTCATGCAAAGAATCAATAGGAGCAGGCGGTAGGTAACAATTAGAAAACAAGCAAGAAAAATAGATTCTTTCATGCAAAAATCAACAGTAAATAATTGCAGGTGGCAGGTAAGAAAAAAGTAAAAAAAAATAGAAATTTTTTTATGAATCAGATCAAGGGGCGTCCGGCGTCTGCGTCGCAGCGTTAGGAGAAGCAGATCGCGGCGTCGGGTCCGTCAGGAGAAGCAATCATCGGAGCAGATCATGACATTGGGTTCGTCGGGAGAAGTAGATCGAGGCAGTCGACTGCTGTTGAGAGGCGTCGGGAGAAGCAGTCGTCGGAGTAGATCGCAGCGTCGGGTCCATCGGGAGAAGTAGATCGAGGCGACCGGTTGCTGTTGAGAGGTGTCGGGAGAAGCAATCGTCGGAGAAGTACATCGATTGGCGGCCGGCTCTGTTGAGAGGCGATCGACTGTTGTTGAGGGCGATCGGTTGTTGTTGAGAGGCATCGAGATTGAGCGGCGGTCACGAGAGAAGCGGTCGTGTGATTGAGGAGCGGCAAGAGGGCGATCTAGTGAAAGGAGGGGCAGCGAGGCGGCGAGCGGGCGTGAGGGCAATCGGGCAGATGGCTGAGGCAGTGAGGCATCGGGTGACTGAGTGAATTAAAATAATGTATTATTAATTTATTTATATTATATAATGGGTTAGGAATTAGGGTATAAGTAAAAAGACATAATTATCCCTATATAAGTATATATTAGATAATATGAAGGGTATTTAAGTAATTTTACCCTTAACGGGTTTGGGACGGGTTTTAGACTAAAATCCTAGACCCGTCCCAAACCCTACAGGGTTTTTACCTCAAAATCCTATACCCGTCCCACGACCCAACGGGCAAAACCCACTAATGACCTATCAGGGTCTGGGATGGATAAATACCCATTTATACAAACCCATTGCCATCCCTAGTCCAAGAAGGACAACGAGGTATTCTTTCATTTACCTTCTGGTTTCGTTGTTTTCTCATCCTCTCTCCTTCCCTCTTTGGTGCCCGATTCTTGGTGGAAGGGCTGGCCTTGCCTTGGTGGATTTCAAGATTGAGAAAGCCTCTCCGTTGAGCCACAACGAGTTCCGGTGTTCGCTGTCCCTTTTGTTGCAAGGTGCTTGGTGTGGACTTACGTTGGAGGACGTGCGCGTGTGCGTCTCAAAACGGGGATAGGAGCAGCCATACCAACCGCGAGTTGAGGTATATCTTCTCATTCTACTTGTAGATTGAATTCCTTAATTGTTGCTAAAGTAGATCGTTGTATTGGGGTGCATGTTTTGAATTTTTTAAATTGTTATTTCCATTGCATTTCTTATTCCCATCCAAACAATGGCTCCATCCAAATGGCTTCACCGAACTACACTCCTGGATCAAACCTGAGCCAGATTGAGCGGCTCTGCCCAGGGACCCAACCTAGCTATATAAGGATACATACATTCTACCTTATCAGGGGATATACGCTATTACGAGCCCGTCATCTCTGGGATCGACCTCGACCCATTTTGGGCAACCTCACCGTGAGATTTTCGGGCGGTGTCAACATCCTCACCTGTAATAAATATGGACACGATACGCCTTAGGTAACTCTAATTCCAGTTTTTCACTGCAATTATGACCAAATTTTCATTAATGAACAAGAAACCCGACAAAGAATGGAAGCTCAGAATTTTGACCAAATTAATTGCAAATAATGAGGGTTCAAATTTGATAGAATGACAATAAATTAATGAAGCAATTAATATTCTTATCGTTTTAACAGATTAATTCTTTTTAGCAACAACAACAATTAATTGCAGATTTATTTTCTTATTTCATAACTTTCAGCTATAAATAACGAGTAGCTCCTCCCTCTCAATTATATGAGAGTGCAATGGTAGTCTTCTACTTATAAATGGATTCAACAATCTTCTTCAATCACAATCAAAGATATCACTTTCAGCAGACGTACATGCTCTCTTATTGTTGAGATATTGAAGATAGTGGATGGACTAGAGTAAGATTATTGGGCTTGGTTGAATTAGACCTAGCAGCGCCCCACTATTCATTCCGGGCCGAATCACGTGGCTCCATCCAAAGGGCTCCGTCCAACTACACTCCTGGATCAGACTTGAGCCAGACTAAGTGGCTTTGCCCAGGGACCTCACCTGGCTATATAATGATACCTACATCCTACCTTATCAGGGGAGATAGGCCATTATGACCCCGCTATCTCTGGGATTGACCTCGACCATTTCTAGGCAACCTCATTGTGAGATTTTCGGGCGGTGTCAACATCCTCACCTGTAATAAATATGGACACGATGTGCCTTAGGTAATCCTAATTCCAATTTGCATTATCTCCACCTAATATTGATCCATATATATTCCACTCTCTCAAGTTGTCATATCAACAATGAATAATTGAAAACTTTTTTCCAACTTTCATATCTACTATGACTAGAGATTTCTCTAGTCGACACTTGCTGGAGTATATAGGATATTCTCTCTTCTTACTTGGAGTAACTAATTCCTTGTTGGTTGCTCACCCACCTCTATGAAAGCTAGCTTCACCATGCCCAGAGCTTCCGACACATAACTCAATGAGTTATGCCAGGGAATACACCAAAGCGGTAGATCGTCAATCACAAGATGACCATGAGAACCTCAAGTGTGAGGATTACTTGCACCTACTATCACCTAAGGACCAACTTATTGACACTCATGTAAGAATTTCATTTGGTGTTCCACGAGCAAGTCCGTTCAATGAACTCATTCTCCAATGAGCACATACAGTTGTACATTTATGACACATCATAGGTAATTGTGAGATCAGCTACCCCTAGAATACGACATGTACCAAGTGCACTAGTCTTGTCAATTTCACCGATCCCCTACTCAATGATCCTGTGACCATGAACATTTAGAACTGAGGTCTCTAGATTCTAAGTCTCACTAGCATGATCTCATCATAACCCTAGAATAATAGCCTTGGTTCATAGCATCTATTAATAGTTAAAGATGCAACATATGATGAAAAGTTGCTATTGGTGAAATGACCTACACTAGATGAGAGGGGGGGAGGGGGGGGGGGGGGTGAATAGTGTGTTATCTAAACTTTTCGTCTAATTTCAATTTTAATCATTTCTTACAAAATTTATGTTAATGCTCAATTCAATAAGATAAATGAGGAAGCGAGTAAACGAGTAATCAAACACAACCAAGATAAGTAATGCTAACACAATGCGATTTATAGTGGTTCGACCCCAATGCCTACTACGTTACACTACCTAAGCACCCCACTTAGGATTTCCATACTAATTTTACGAGATTATATCGTTTCCCTTACAAAGATAACTTTTTTCCCGAAGAGTCTCCGCTCTCAACCTAAGGCACTTCCACACCTGGAAGTCTCTGCCTTCTTACCGAGAGCACTCTTCCACCTCAATCCCAAGGGACAACAATCACTAATCCTAGTAAACTATGTTTACACTTGTGGATTTAAGCCTTAACACCAAGGCAACCACCAACTCAATCAACCTAGCATTCTAGGTTTACACACTTGAGAATACAATAAAATAAATGATAAAATACACAAACAATGGAGAAAATAAATAATACAATAAATACTTAGCTCCAAGGAGTCCTAGTTTCTCTTGAAGCCTCAATAATGAATCGATCAAAGCTTGAAGGCAAGATCAAGGAGTTGAGAGATCAAACTAGGGTTTCACCAAGTAATGGTTCAATGATAGCTTGTGAATGATCAAAGATAGCTCAATGGAGTGTAGAATCATCAAGGGAAGGCTTCTCATGGCGGGTATTTATATATAAGCCATGAGGAGAGATGGCTTCAACAGCCATCCCAATGGGCAAAAAATTGCCCGTTGGCGTCGCCCGGTCGGTGGCCGGTCCACCGCTCGAGCGACCGACCATCAACCAGAGCACACTGTCTAAAATGGATAGTGGTCGGTCGATGGCCGACTGATGGATGGTCGACTGCCCGTCGATCGCCCATCGACTGGTACCCAAAAATTAAGACAATTTGCTGATTTTTCTCGTGACGTTGTTTGTTTCTGTGTTCTGTCTTCACTAAGTCTTCTTATATAACTGTCATACCCCAAATCTAGTATGACCGATCAGGATTTGCCATGTACCCCGAAGCCTAACCCAATTGAAACCACATACAGAATAAACAACTTGAATAGTTTATGACATTCCAAAAGAATTAAATAGACATTTGATTTCAAAACCAAACCAACAACTTAATAAATCCTAAATGTTCAAGTTAATTAAATAAAAATTTTAAACAATAAACCAAGATACCTATATGTAAGAAAAATACAAAAACGTAATGACCTGAGTCTACAAGACTCAAACGACCCCAAAATGACATGTCTCGACTCGGTATCTCCCCCGACTACGACATGTCACGAGACCCGTTGCTCTGCTGCCACCAGCCGTGCTACAGCACCCCGGTACCTCTATGATCTCGCTCAAGTGCTGAAAAACAACAACAATGAAGGGTAAGTCCAACTAATCCCAGTCAAGTGGTTAATTAAATTTAATCAATCACATAAAATATTATTATGTGATAATCTCTATAATTTAGGAATGCCCTACAAATTAGGGTTATCGGGAAACTCCTTCCTTGCGCATTTGTTCCTATAAGAAATACCTTTCCTATTATATCCGTAAATGAGATCCGTGATCTAGTTGCAGCATGTCCATGCTAGTAGACATATAGTGCCGCATTCAGACTCTATCTCATAAAGTCCGTTACGAGGTTAGCCTGTAGTGTGTGACCCATTGAGCCCTACACTAAGCCAGTAGTGACTTGTGCATAACGGAGAGTAGAACAACTTCTATTCGAATCCTACGAGCCTCCACTAAACCCCTTTAGTGTGGTCGTGAGGGACTCCACTCACAAGTCAAGATTGACGTCTAGCAACATGTCATGACTACCCGGATAGTCTGAGATTCAATCTACATAGATCGAACGTCCTTCGGTGATTACTTACCGTGCAACTAAATCCTTCGGTTATAATGTCCCGAAGTCGGCTAGGGTACGGAAGAAGTGTCAAACCCTAATACCGATTCATATGTATTCCACCCGCCAAGATGTTGTCTCAGTAATGAAATGTCAGAAAATTCTTCATGATTTTCATGTCTACTATGGTCAGAGATTCTCGAGTCGATAGTTGCAGAGACACATAGGACATTATCTCCTCTCACTAGGAGTAATCGATTTTATGTTAGTTGCTCACCTACCTCCATGAATTCTTCCCCATGCCTAATAATACTCGACACATGACGTCGAGGGCCACATAAGGATAAAACCAAAGCAATGGGTCGTCACTCACAAGGTAACCATGACAACCTCAGGTCCAAGGACTGCTGTCACCTACTATCACTCGAGGAACATCCTATTGACACTTATGTAAGGATTCCATTTTGTGTTCCTCGTGCAGGTCCGTTCAGTGAACTCATTCCCTAATGATCACCTGCACTTGTTCAGCTACCGCTTATCGTATAGGGCATGTACCAAGTGCAATAGTCTATCCAGAATCACCAATCCCCTAATTGGTGATCCTACGACTAGGAACATTTAGAACACGAGCATCTGGATTCCAAGTCTCACTGGCATGATCTCATCATGGCCTCAGAATCATTTGCCCGTGTTCATGGGGTTCATCACAATCTTTATGAATAAAGATGTAGCCTCATTAAGTTGATTACCCTTGAATAGTCTCTAAATACATCGACATGTGATTGGCTCAAGGGCACTAATCTTTTCAATCTCCCACTTGCACTTTAGCCAATCATCCTAGTATATGTATAGCAAATTTTAGTGGTGATCGAATTTGCTGCTGTGGTAATCAGTTTCATCTTCATGAATTTCTTTTAGTCATCACCTCTTTCCAACGACGAGATGATACCGCCTTTTAAGAAAAGCAATGATCTTCACGAGATCTTAGTTCCTTAACTTTGAACAATAATCCTAGTATTGTCATACAATACCGGTGCTGAACTGGCAACCTCAGGAACAACTCCCACTAAATGATAAACTCCTTTATCCGATGCTATCCTAAGTGGCAGAGTAAGTAGCAAAGCACAAAGCCTTGGTCACTTTACCGGTTACAGTAGCCAGCTAGGAACACTTTCTTGCTTACCGCACAACCATTAAAGGTATCCTTATACCATCATATGGTTTCATCATCTTATAGAACACCTCTCATCCTTCTCAAGTGCCTGAGAGAGTTCTTCATTTACTCTTCAATGTTATTCTCCAAGGTTTTGCCCGAAATTTGCTAGATACCTCTAAGGTATAAGCAATTATCATGCAAAGTGTAAAACATCTTTTGTGTCTCCTCAGGTGTCTTAGCAGACATCATCGTAGAACGACTGATGCAATGACTCTTAGGCAGGTAACCTCTTTTACTATCTTCGATGCTAAAACTCTTTTAGCACTGTATCAACATACATGGGCTGGGGCAAACCAGACATCATTTCATACCTATTCAAATAGATCCTAATGTCAAGCATATATGAGGCCCTTTCTAGATATACCACAAAGAATCAGTAAGGGAAATAACTGGAGCATTATAACACTTTGCCCACAAGTATGTCATACAATATGACTACACTCCCACTAATTACCTTATATCACAAGGTTCATCCACATTTTTTATAAAATCAAAACCTTTTTGACTATCTCATCAAAACGGATGTTTCAACTCTTCGATGCTGGCTATAGTCCATATATGGACCTCTCAAACTCGCATACCTTACTCGGTCCAACCGAGGTACGAACTCCTCTGGCTATGTCATATAGACATCTTCATAACGGAAGAACACAATCTAGACACCCACTAGCCAGATCTCGTATTCATAGTAGACACTAATGGCTAGCAATATCCTGATGGACTTGAGCATTGGAACTGGTGAGAATGTCTTATTGTAGACACCTATTGTCTGGGTTAGATCTCATTGTACAACCAGTCTGGTCTTATAGGTCCACACCTTGCCAACTGCTCTGATCTTTCCTAAAGATCCACCTGCACCCTATAGGACTCATCCTTTTGGAGACGGTCAACCAAAGTCTGTATTTGGTTTGAGTTCAGTTAGGATTTGCATAATGTCAACACATTTGACAATTAAGATATCGCAGATTGCCTGAGTCCAAGTCATACCCTATGGCTAGATATCACTCAGGCAGTGTACACAGTCTCCTAGAAGAGTGATGGAAAGTAATAATTACATGAATTGGTTTAACCTGTGAACTTTCCACTAATTGTTGCGATTTTATTCGTGGTTCTTGAACTTCACCAAGTTCAACATATCTTCCACTCCCACTTTCCTCGACAAACCCCTTTTCTCAAAAAGTGGTGACATAACTTCTTTTGTTCAGTTGGGAGAACTTGATACCCAAAATACTTTTAAGGGTATGCCTCAAAATTTGCACCTGGTCAAGTTTGTCATACGCTAGCCAACCCCAAAGCACAAGAGGTCTCAAACTCGGTTTCTCGCCATTCCATATCTTATATGGTGTATCAGAGATAGACAAAATTATGGCCGCTACAATAGTTTAACCCTTGAAAAGAGATTGGAAGCTAAGTATGGATCACATCATATCCAATAAGGTGTGATTCCTCCTTTCGGACAAACCATTGTGTTAGGAGGGGTCGATACAGAGACAATCTTATTGTCTTCGAGATAATTCAGAATCCTAGTGGATAAGTATTCTTTTCCTCAATCCAATTGAAGGCCTATAATACTTTTTTCCAATATATTTCTTTTACTTCAGCTTCATACTCCTTAAATGATTCAAAGGTATCAGCTTGGTGCCAAAATAGGTGGACATACCCGTGCCTAATCATATCGTAGGAGTATCCATTTCTGGCTTGAGTTATTATCGGCCTACATACACCTATGTTGGCCAACTCTAATCAACTCAGTGAGCCTTTCACCAGGTCTGGTGAACAGAGATTCGGTTAGAATCTCCTTGAGACACACTTCTCAAGTTCTGATCGTGATTCATAATCGTCCAAAGTCATAAAAGCTAGAAGTAGGTGAGGTTAATTTTATCTCTTTGTGTGTTTTAAAAATATTTATCATTAACATTCAAAATCATTAAACCAATTGAGACATGTCCAATTGCATACAACTTATTAGAAAGGTTCATGCGGCAACTGTTGTCAAAATGGCGACACTAGAGGGGTGGGGTGAATAGTGTGTTTACTAATTCGATTAGCCTAAATTCACTTTTAATTGTTTTCTTAGATTAGTTAGGCAATTTACAATTGAATGCGGAAGCGAGATAAATGATAAAACGATTAAGCACAAAATTAAGAATCAATGTAAACACTGAGATTTTATAGTGGTTCGGCCCCAATGTCTACTCCACTACCTAAGCACCCCGCTTAGGATTTCCAAACTAGTTTTACTAGATTAATTTACGTTTCCCTTACACACGAGAACTTTTCACCGAAGAGACGCACTCTCGACCTAAGGCACTTCCACACCCGGAAGTCAATGCCTTCTTATCGAGAGTCCTCTTCCACCTCAACCCTAAGGGACAACTAAACTAATACTAGTAAACGCTACGTTTACACAAGTGGCTTAACTCCTTTTCACTAAGGATACCACTTCCACACAAGACCTAACACAAGGTCTTTACACACATAAATAAAATAGTTAAAATAATAATAAAATTACAATTGAAAAGAGCTTAATATAAAACCAATAGTAAATGCCCCTTTCACAGCCTTAGAACCTCCATCTCGCCGAGGGAATAGCTCGATTCAATTTCCGAGTTGAGGAGTAGAGTGTGCGCAAGAAGGTGTTCGCGGAAGTAGCAGAGCGCACTTCAATTTTCTTTGGAAGGCTTAAATCCCTTCTTAAATGCTCAATAAAATTTGTAGAAATCAGGGAAGGAGTTATATGAAGTATATGAGGGTGTATTTATACACTCGTGAAAAAACGACAGCTAAACGTATAGTTTTTTATCCATTGCAGGCAGCCGGTCGAATGGTTGGTCGACCGACTAGTCAACCGGTCCTTCGACCGACTGGTCAACCGGTCCTTCGACCGCTGCAATTTTCCCTGTGGTCGGTCGATCGACGGGTCGACCGCCAGACGCCACTATTCATTCGCGACCTTCGGTTGACCCATCGATCGACCGACGTGATCTCGCGTCTCGGGTATCCGCAGGTCGGTCGATCGCTTGATCGACCGCCAATCTTACTGCCCTTTTTGGGCTTTGGTCGGTGGACCGCCCGATGCAAGAAACTTGCGATTTCACTTTCGGTCGACCGACGCAAGCTGCGTCTGTAGCTAGCCTTAGTCCGGTCGACCGACTTAAGCTGCGTCTGCAGCTAGCCTTAGTCCGGTCGACCGCTAGGGCTACTGCCCATTTCTTACCCTATTCAGTCGATCGATCGGTTGACCGAACTTAGGTTGGGTTTGTTTTTCAGCCGATTTCTTCTGCGCTTCATTTTCGGGTTCCGACTTTCAACGCGCATCATCTTGGAGAGCTCTCATGTGAACTTTGAGCCCGTCCAATGTGACTTTGGTGCACGCGTCGCTCTTCGAGAAGTTTCCGCGATGAACTCGAGCGCGACAAACAATGTCCTTCCGATTTTTGATTTCTCCAATTTTTCCGATCGAGGACATCGAACGCTAATTGATATGGAACCTGAAATATATTCTCAATGAAATCATTAATCCCATGTTTGTTATCATCAAAACCATCAAAACCGAGATTAAGGCTAAGGTTGAAAACCTACAACCAACAATCTCCCCCTTTTTGATGATGTCAAACATCCATAGTGAAATATATTCATTTAAAGCATAGAGGATATCAACTAAGGGATTTCTCCCCCTATCAACATGCATATCTATAAGAATAAACTCCCCCTATCTATATGCATGGGTTTTCTATATTTTCCTCCCCTTTACCTATACTTATCTCCCCATTTTAACTATACATTTCTCCCCCTTTATACCTAAACTCTTCTCTCCCCCTTTTGACATCAATCAAAAAGGGCAAGAAGGGTCAATCTAATCAAAGGGATGAAACATAATTATTTATTCATGAAGTTGATACTTCAAAGATTATTTTCATGAAACATGAAAATCTCAACCAAAGGGATCAAAAACAAATGTTTAACTTAGCATGGTTTCATTTGACATATGAATGAAAGCATGAAAATGCTAAGTATCAATTCTTTGATTTCATTCAAACTTTCAAAATGCCAAGATCTAATCATTTAAAGCATGTTTTAGAAGTTTGAATTGAAAATGAAATCATTTGATCCAAATATAAACTTAGCACATGGTTTCATTTGAAATAAGCATGAAAACTATGAAAATGCTAAGTCTCAATTTTGGTATCTACTCATGTTTTCTTATATTTAGGCATCTAGACATCAAACATGAGATAATGTAAGTCTATGAATTTAGTTTGGGCTTAAGATGAGATTTTTAAATTATTTTGTTGACTTAGGTCAACCTATCTTCAAGATTTTAAAAATCAACCTTTTAAGTTTATAAAAAATCATGTTTTTGACAAATATTTTTGAAACCAATTTTTGGATGAAAATTTTTGATACCAAATATTGAATGGTCATTTGAAATGCATGTATCAAGTTTGAACTCAAAATGAATTTTCTAAGTTCATTTTTCATCCTATATTGTTTTCAAATAAACAAATGGATCCTAGCTATCATCCAAAATATCAAAATCATTTCTAGAAATGATTTTACTCATGAAATTGTGTGAATGATATTAGAAATGTAATCCAAAAGGTGTACATGAGTTTTTATATGAAGTTTTCGAAGAAAATCAAAGTATCGGAAAGATTGATATTTCATATAAGGATACGTTGTGTTTTCGAAATCCAACTTTAAAATTCCATTATAAATTAGATTCTTGACAAACTTTTTGAAATTTTTATTGATAAAACTAGATTTTTCAGTGAATGTGTAGTTTCAAGAATCATCTAAAAATAATTTTTCTATATTTTTCTAGAAATAACTGAAATTGGTGATACCAATTGTTGAACAAATGACAATTTCATAATTTTTCAGTTATTTTCAAAGAATGCTTACTTTTCTTTCAAACTTTTATGATACTACATAATGGTCATGTAGAGAGTGTATGTCAAGTTTGAGATGAAAATTATATCCTTAAGTCAAGATATCAACCTAGCATGGTTTCATTCAAAACTAAACTAGTTTTAATGAAACTTGCTAAGTTTCAATCTTAATATTTACTCATGATTTTTCAAATTTAAACCTATGGATACCTAACATGAGTAAATCTAAACATGTTCCACAAATATGGATTGAAAATGAGACCTTTAAGTCAACTTGTTGACTTGGGTCAACATAGTTCAAAGAGAGGTAAATATGAATTAACCTCTATGTCATTTTATCCATATCCATATAAATTTTTCACTCTAAATGCATGGAAACATGTCGTACCTATTTCTAAACATGTTTATGAAGTTTGGACTTAAAATCAAGTGTCCAAGTCAATTTGTTGACTTGGGTCAAACCTTTTAAGCTTAAGTCCACTTATGTGATCTAGTTATCACATTTTCATCTACACATGAATTTTCAAGATTAAACACCTAGAGTCATATCATATGTGTCTAAACATATTTGTTTGATGTTTACTCAAAATGAGGTCTCTAATATGAGTTTTAACCTAGAGCAAGTTTCATTCAATCAAAATATCATGAAATTTCCTAAGTTATCAAAACATTTTCCTACTCATGAAAATTCAAACATTTATCATGCATAATCAATTATGAGTATATAGAGACATCAATAAACATGAAAATTCAATTATTTTACTAAGATTTTTGCAAAAATTAAAATCATACCTTTTTCTTGAAAATTTGTCCAACTTTTTCATTTCCTTTTCATTTTATTTTAGATAGCATAGCTTTCCAATTCTTAACTTGCAAGTAGACTTCATTAGTATCATAATGAAATAATATGTCAACTAGCAAGCTAACATACTAAATAGCACAAGTTTAATACAAATTTCATTTAAAGCCTTAACCTATGTTAGATAGTAAAGATTCATTTTAAATGAAAGATTTTACCATAATATCAAAATGAATCTAAGGGATCAAGATGTGAACCATTTAAGGCATAAGGTCCCTAAACAAGTTTAACTAGTTTGGTCTTAAAGAAATGTCTCTAATAGCAAGTATCAACCTAGAGCAAGTTTCATTTGATGAAAGTTGCCTAAGTGCTAATATTCTACCTACTCATGAGAATTCAATGATTTTACATGCAATTCTAGTCATGAGTATAGAGACATGATTGTATCTTAACCAATGAGGTATAACATTTAGATTTTGAAATTATCAAGGTTATACCTTATTCATGATGATTTAGCCAAACTAATATTTTTCTTCCTAAATAGCCTTCCTAAAAACTTATAACTTGCAAGTAAGCTACACTAATATTTTAGTGAAAATATAGCTACTTAGCAAGCTAGCTCAACCAAGAAGCAAAGATAGGCATCAAGAATCATTATCAAAGATCACTTTGCTAAATGGTTTCAAATTCATTTCAAAATGAAATTTAAGAGATCACAAAAAATAAAAAATAAAAAATATGATCTCCAACCCTTTCTATTGGTTGAAAACCGAAAGGCCACAATGTGCCTGCGATTTAGAACCGTAAGGTCTCTTAGGCCCATTACATGCCACTTGGGTCTCCAAAGAGACCGGAAAATAAAAAATAAAAAATGTTTTTGAATTATATTAAGAGCGGGGGAATCAACTAATATTAAGCATACATCAACTCCAACTATAATCTTAAGCAATGGGATATAGGAGATGATACCAAAATGTTTGATGCCAATTTTACCATAGGCATCTAGTCTAGATGAAGATTTTGGAGTTGTAACCATGTAGGGATCCTTCCTTCAACTCATTGGTCAACTTCAATTCTTCAATCTCTCACCCTTGTGTGGTAGCTCCCCCTATAATAGAGGATGAGACCTTTGGTACCCAAATAACGTTGGGTCCTTGGGGGTTAATGGGTTTAGGTACCCAAAGTGTCTTAACAACACTAGGGTTCACTTTGAAAGCACAATCATATATGGCATGCCCATAAACCACAACAAAAATAATGCCCATTAAATTTCTTTTTGTTTTTGTTATGGACATGAGATTTATTTTTAGAATGCTTGTTATTTGAGCTAGGATGAGCATGATCATTCTTAAAAGATACATTCTTCTTTTGAGCATGAGGTTTAGTTGTAGAATGCTTGATATGAGAAGCATGATATGCATAAGCATTCTTGAAAGAAACATTTGCATTTTTAGAATTCTTAAAGGAAGAATTACTAGATAGATTACTAACTTTCTTATTTAGAAAAACAACCTCATTTTTCAAATCATTCATTGATTTATGAATAGCATGCAATTGAGTTTTCAACATGCTATTTTCATTCTTCAATATATCATTTTTATTTTTCAAATCCTTAGTGTCAATACTTAAAGTATCATGACATGGATTGTTGACACTAATTCTTAGCTTCTCATTTTCTAATTTTACATCATGTAATTGAGAGCTAAGATTTGAGTTTTCTTTCTTCAAATTTTTATTCTCTTTATCCTTTTTCAAGAGCAAGGCATATATGATTTTATACTCATCCATTATTTCATCAAAATAATGGGAGATAGATTAGTTAATACTATTATTGTTATTAACATAACTAGAAGAGGTGGCGTGTACCTCATTGTCATCATTCATGAGGCATTCTTTTGAATTTGCTTCATAGCCATGGGAAGAGGATGCTTCATTCGAATATGATGATGATGTGGAAGCATTTGACCTCCTCTTTGCATTGTTCTTCATGGTAGGGCAATTCTTCCTTACATGCCCTTTCTCTTGGCACACATGGCAAATCACCTTTCTCTTTCGGCTTTTAGTGATCCTATGACTGGAGACACTTTGGGCTTCAAAAACCATGTTAGCATTGGAAGGATGACCATTGTCATCACTACCTTCATTAAAAGTTTCTAACTCCTCGATTTTAGCATAATCATATAATATATTTAAGCAAGCACAAATATCAAATGCGGAAGTACAATGCATGATTTTTTCAAAATATATTATTTCCCAAAGAACAATATATGCAATTTGTTGCTTTAGCATTTAACTCAAACATGCTAATTTGTTCTTGGGTCCATGCATTCATATTTTCCTTAGGTTCAACGTATTTTATCTTAACCATATTAAAAACACCTAAACCTTGAGTCTTTAGGAAGGTGTACATTCTACCCTTCCAAAGACCAAAGTTAGATTCATCGAACCTAGGGGGTATAGACGCTACACACTCTAGAGCCATTTTACGATCGAGAGACGTTTGTAGAGGAGATGGTGAAATCTCAATCTACGAACCCGCTCTGATACCAATTATTGCCGAAATGGCGACACTAGAGGGGGGGTGAATAGTGTGTTTACTAATTCGATTAACCTAAATTCACTTTTAATTATTTTCTTAGATTAGTTAGGCAATTTATAATTGAATGCGGAAGCGAGATAAATGATAAAGCGATTAAGCACGAAATTAAGAATCAATGCAAACACTGAGATTTTATAGTGGTTCGGCCCCAATGCCTACTCCACTACCTAAGCACCCTGTTTAGGATTTTCAAACTAGTTTTACTAGATTAATTTACGTTTCCCTTACACACGAGGACTTTTCACTGATGAGACGCACTCTCGACCTAAGGCACTTCCACACCCAGAAGTCAATGCCTTCTTATCGAGAGTCATCTTCCACCTCAACCCTAAGGGACAACTAAACTAATACTAGTAAACACTACGTTTACACAAGTGGCTTAACTCCTTTTCACTAAGGATACCACTTCCACACAAGACCTAACACAAGGTCTTTACACGCATAGATAAAACAGTTAAAATAATAATAAAATTACAATTGAAAAGAGCTTAATATAAAACCAATAGTAAATGCTCCTTTCACAGCCTTAGAACCTCCATCTCGTAGAGGGAATAGCACGAGTCAATTTCCGAGTTGAGGAGCAGAGTGTGCGCAAGAAGGTGTTCGCGGAAGTAGCAGAGCGCACTTCAATTTTTCTTTGGAAGGCTTAAATCACTTCTTAAATGCTCAATAAAATCTGTAGAAATCAGGGAAGGAGTTTAATGAAGTATATGAGGGTGTATTTATACCCTCGTGAAGAAACGATTGCTCAACGGATAGTTTTTTTTCCGTTGCAGGCCATCGATCGAATGGTCGGTCGACCGGTCCTTCGACCGCTGCAATTTTCCCTGTGGTCGGTCGATCGAAGTGTCGACCGCCAGACACCACAGTTCATTCCCGACCTTCGGTCGATCGACGCGATCTCGTGTCTTGGGTATCCGCAGGTCGGTCGATCGCTGGTCGACCGCCAACCTTACTGCCCATTTTGGGCTTTGGTCGGTTGACCACCCGATCGACCGCCCGACGCAAGAAACTTATGATTTCACTTTCGGTTGATCGATCGGTCAATTGATGCATGCTGCATCTGCAGCTAGCCTTAGTCCGGTCGACCGCTATGGCTACTGCCCATTTCTTACCCTATTCGGTCGAGCGAACATAGGCTGAGTTTGTTTTTCAACCTATTTCTTCCGCGCTTCATTTCTGGGTTCCGGCTTTCAACGCGCATCATCTTGGAGAGCTCTCATGTGAACTTTGAGCCCGTCCAATGTGACTTTGGTGCACACGTCGCTCTTCTAGAAGTTCACGCAACAACCCGAGCACGATAATCAATGTCCTTCCGATTTTTGATTTTTCTTATTTTTCCGATCGAGGACATTAAACGCTAATTGATATGGAACCTGAAACATATTCTCAATGAAATCATTAGTCCCATGTTTGTTATCATCAAAACCATCAAAACTGAGATTAAGGCTAAGGTTGAAAACCTACAGCCAAAAGCAACTATTGCCTTTTAAAGAACTTTTCACAACCTTGTTCAGACAACAAAGGAAAAATGATGTTCTTTTATTAACACTTGGGCAAATTAATTATATAATTCAATAGTCTTTGCCAAATAGCAGACTTATACAATAGGTTCCTACGGCTAAGACTGCATCTCTTGCGCCTATCACCTTCTCGAAGGTCGTAGTTGTCTTTTGTCAAGTCTTCCACTTTTCTTCTTCTCCTGCAACATCATGCAGATGATGATTGATATCAAATACCCAGTATCAAATACCATAAAGTAGAGTCTAGTGACAAAGTATTTTCTATAACGTACGCTCATGAAACGACGATTTCAAAAACCATCTTCAGTTTTAATTTTGCAAAATACTCCTTGCAATTGCGCTTTCAGTGGCCATCATTACCACAATGGTAGCAAGTGCCATTGGGAACAACTTTCCCTTTCTTCTTGATATTTCTCATGGGTTTCAAAGTTTTGTTTTTCACTTTGTTCTTAATAGAGTATAACCTCATTGAATACTAAGTCTTGACTTAGTTCCTTGTCCATGGAGAACCCCAACCTCTCTAACTCCTCGATCAAATTGATTAGTTTGAAGACATGGGTCTCAACAAGAGTGTTATCCTCCATTTTGGCACAGAAGAGTTGTTTAGATAGCTTGTACCTAGCTATCCTCATATGCTCACCATACGACAACTTGAGGTGATCGAGGATAGCTTCGGTATCCAAATGTTCATGCTGCTTTTGCAACTCATCGGACATGGATGCAGCATTATGCATCGAACAATGGTACTATCTTCATTCCAAATTTCTTGCAGCTTCTCATAAGTCGTCCTCTCTTCCTCGGTGTAATCCCCTTCCCCAAGGGGTGGCATCGGTCCCGGAGAATCAAGAATGTGAGATAAATTCTCATAAATGAGGACGATCCACAAATTTCGCATCCAATCGACGTAATTTGGTCTAGTTAATTTATTTTCATTGATGAAGCAATCTAACGACGGTATAGGTGACATGATATGCTACAAAGAAAATAAAGACATGAATGAGCATATATTCTACATGCATGTTTATTGAAGTCTTTTAATTAATCATGTCTTCCACTAATTTTTGTGGTTCCATAATACCCTTCGGTTTGGAAGCGGAAGTCCTCATTGGTAGACTTCCTTAGGGGAAAATGGAATCCCACTTCTCCTACTCGGGTCTCGCATATAACACGACAAACCCTAATAGGTCCATGGGTAGGTAACTCTGTATCGATTACATCACTATGTGACTTCCATATGTTTTGCCTCTAGGGCAACCAAGGCCTTGTGTGTGCACAACAAACCAAGGAGCCCTAGTTGAGTCGGACCCATCGCTCGTATGCCCTAGCGAGAAAATAACCACCCTTGAGTGTAGTTCAACAAGTTAAGTCATGTTCAAGCTGGTAGCAGAGACACAAAAGGGATATGTGCCATATGAGGTGCAATGTGTCTATTAGCACAAAAAATCTTGTGTGTGCTCAACAAATCCGTTGTGACAATAGACACACATTTCCCTCATAATGATGGAAGGTGTGACCGATATTCTTAATATCTTAGCCATTCAAACTCAATATTATTGGAGGGTTTCTTCATGCAATTATAATTTATCTAAGCAATCAATAATTGAAGCAAGAGTAATAAATAAAAGCATAAAGTAAATAAGAATGACTATGGATGTTCTAAGGATTCCACCAGAGCCACCGGGCGAACCAAGGCCATCATTCTAGGGTTTTTAGGGAGCTCTATCCCGCCAAGGCGCTGCCTAAAACCACCTTGTAGGTTGCCAGTTCCACCAGTGCCTTCCCAGGGTTCAAACCATCATCAACATGGCGCTGAACACCTCCTCTCCGCACGCACACCAAAACGGGGCAGCAAGCATGCTCATCACAAATCTGTCCCTAAACATCTAATTTTACAAAACTAAAAGAAGAAGACCCCGAACAACCCTTGGGGGAAGGTTTATGGAGAGGGAGAAGTGAATTACAATCAGAATTCTCAAGAGGAAGGCAGGGGTACGTAGGCCCTATTTAAAAGATATAATGCTAAAATCTCATAAATTTACAAGCAATCAACACAACCACGTTTTACACACAGTCACATGCACATAGGGCTCATACATAATCATCCTTTCATGCATCTTAACAATTAAGAAAATGAAAGGAAAAAACATAATCTGAAAACACGCAAATCCGATCACGTTTCCACCCAAAATGGTTCGAACAGCACATGCTAAATTTTTCGGTTCTCGGGGCTGTTCAACTATGAACCCACGGGATTTTTGAGTTTAAATTCTGTCCAAAATCAATATGGACAGTAGGCTTCCACCTCGATTCATCGCATGAACCGTGGAGCCAAGAGAACGAATAAAAAACCACCGAAAACTATGGAGCGAACGGTTCGTAAATGTGACGAAAACACGAAATAAAAATTCCAAAAATTTGCAAAAGGTGGCTCTGATACTCCCATTGGGACGGGATTCGAAAACGCAATGGAAATAGAAATTTAAAAAATTCAAACCATCCCAAAACAACGATCTACTTTAGTAATATTAAGGAATTCAATATTGGAGAATGTAATACCCGGGGTTTCCTAATATAAAAACTTTTCCTTAGTGCAGCCCACCGGATCTGGATCTAGCCGGGTTGAGTCGCAAAAAAAAATCGCTGCGAGTAGGAGGTATAATTTAATTTTAGACTCATGCTCACCTGGGAAATTCAAATTCTTGGTTGTAGGAATCGACTACTTCACCAAGTGGATAGAGTCCACCATTGCAGTCGATAAAGTCCAGAAGTTCGTCAGGAAGTATATCATCTGTAGATTCAGAATACCATGAGAACTCGTTAGCGACAACGAGACCAAATTCATGAATCGGCGATTCCGAGAATTTTGCTTGAACCTTGGCATCAAACAACTCTTCTCATCTGTGGAGCACCCACAATCGTATGGCCTGGGCAAAGCGGCCAACAAAGTAATCATAACTGGGTAAAAAAAAAAGCTCGACCGGGTCATGACCTACTAGGTTAATGAATTACCTGAAGTGCTCTAGAGTTACAACACAACCATCTAGTCTTCTACCTCAGAAAGCCCTCACTGAATCATCTACGGAGCAGAGCCCAGGATCCCTGTCGAAATCACATAGCCTAGCCTCCGTCGGATTGCCTTGGAGGAACAGGGTAACACAGAAGCTCGAGTCACCGAGTTTAATCTCATTGAAGAAGAGCGAGAACTCGCCAAGATCCCGGAAGAGGCAATAAACTCAAAATTGCCCAAAAATACGACAAACGCGTCGGGCCAAGGAGCTTTGCAGACGGAGATCTTGTCCTCCGGAAGATCAAGCCACAGAGAAAACTACTCAGAGAAGGCAAACTTGCCCCAAACTGGGAAGGCCCCTATCAGATCACAGAGGTCCTTGGAAAGGGTGCCTACAGAATAGCTGAGCTCTCCGGGCAAGAATTCCCACGATCTTGGAACACAGCTTCCCTGTGGACCTACTACAGCTAAGGATCCCCCATAAAATACAAAAGGCTCGGGTACTCATTTCCTTACTTAGCGGTTTTTCCCATTGGGTTTTCCCCATACAAGATTTTTAATGAGACCCAGCCGAGCAAAGATCTTAGTGGGGTACAATGTATCTTTATTTCACAACAAAGTTACTTTCTCTATTACGCACATATCTTTGTGTCTAACATCGCCTACAGCCATCGCATATTTTTGTAGGAGGAATTAACACGATCTCACAAGCTAAAATCCTGCATCGGCACTGTCAAACGCACAAGCGACCAAAGCCCGATGCCCATCAATCTAAGTTTGAACTCAATGTTCCACACAACGACTAGAATAAAGCTCTCGCCGGTCTGGCTTGCTAGCCTCAGTGCCTATTTGGGGCACCCACACCATCAATGACCCCAAGCGACCCTATCGCGAGCTTGATTTTCACCGAGTCTGGTCCTCGACCCTAAATGCGGCCTCCGGCGTAGCCCGACATGCTCTCAACGAGCAGAATGACCCCAAGTGCACCTATCGTGAGCTCAGTTTTCACTAAGTCTAGTCCTCAGCCCTAATCGTAGCCTCCGTCTCAGCCCGACGTGCTCTCAACGAGCAACATGACCCTAAGCACGCCTATCGTGAGCTCGTTTTTCACCGAGTCTAGTCCTCGGCCTCAGACGTGGCCTTCGGCTCAGCTCAACACACTCTCAACAAATAACATAATCCTAGCACCTTCATCATAAAAATACCAAATAGGTAAAACTATAGTTCAAATGCTACACTAATCAAAGCATGTAGGGAATAGCCTTACAGGCAAAAAGGAATATATGTCTTTTATTTAATGAAACCCCACAAAGGGAATAAAGATTGATCTGACTTATAGCTCAACACACAGTCTTGCAAACTCTGATCGAACTCGGGGGCTGTGGACTGGACTAAAACTATTGGGCCCGATCGGCCCAAACACAGTGACACCCCATCCCTCATTGCAAACCAGATCGTGCGACGCCATCAGGGGGCTCCGCCCCAACTGCATCCTTGAGTTAAGCTCGAACCAGGCTAAGCGACTCTGCCCAGGGACCCCACCTCGCCACATAAGGATATTTGCATTCTACCTTATTAGAAAATATACGCCCACCATCTCCAGGATTTACCCCGACCTATTCTTAGCAACCTCGCTGCAAAATTCTCGGGCAGCAATACTGTCCCTCTCTGCAATACAAATAGATAGGGCGCACCCAGGTAATCCTAAGTTCCAATTCCATAAACCTCCATTTTGGAGTCACCCTAACTTGGGCGTTGGTGTGTCTTTTGCAGGTCCACTATAATTCAATTTCATTAAAAGGTACGTAGTTACGTACGCATGTACACTATAACACCAGTACTATAATTTTACATATGCATGTTGGACTAGACTAGTACTATTAGGCCTGGTCGAATTAGACACAATAGCGCCCTACAAGCCAACTCGAGCCAGACCAGACCGCTCCGCTCGGGGGCTCCAAACCTGACTCGATCTAGATCGAATGGCTCTGCCCGGGGGCTCCACCCGACCATACAAGGACATCCACGTCATTCTATATCATGAGGGATACACCATTACAAGCTCGTTATCTCCAAAATTAGCCTCGATCGTTCTAAGCAATATCCCTATGAGATTGTTGGGCAGCGTCATGACCTTCACTTGCAATAAATACAGACACGGCAGGCCTCAAGTATCGTAAGTTCCATTTTTATTACTCCACCTTGAAGTCCTACTAACTTGAGCATCATAGTGTATTTTACAGGTCCCCCCACCGCCGGAGTATCACCTGACCAAGAGAAATATCGAGCCGAACCGGACTACTTCGATCCTCAAGTAGGAACATTTGGCGTCCACCGTGGGGCCTAGTAAAGCTTACCTCCCCCATAATGGTTGGAACTCGGAGCCAGGTGACCGCCGCCACATGCCAACGGCAGCGCCCCAACAACAACAATCATTCGCAACCTAGTGATGTTGAAATAGTGAGGAGCGACGCTCAAGAATCAACCCAACTCCCCTAGAAGAATCGCAACATTGGATAAATGACCTAGAGGCAGATAACCAATAGTTAGCAGCCCATATCGAGATGCTGACACGGTCCCAGGTACAACTCCCAACCAATCACGAGTCTCGTCGCTCATAAAGGAGGAGACCCGTTTTCATCCTCTGAGACGAGATCTCCAGCACACCCCGCAAAGGAAGAGAGGAAGATTCTGTTGGCTTAAGGTTTTCAACCTTGATCTTAATCTCGATTTTGAAGATGACAAACATCCTTAAGAAAAAATATATATCAAAGCACCAAGGATATCAAACATGAGATTTCTCCCCCTATCAACATGCATATCTACATAATGAAACTCCCCATATCTATATGCATGGTTAACCTATATTTTCTTTTCCTTTACCTATAATTTTCTCCCCCTTTTGACATCAATCAAAAAGGTCAAGAAAAGTCAATCTATAGTCAAAGTTGAGATTCTAAAATTATTTTCCATGAAACATGAAAATCTCAACTAAAGGGATGAAAACATACATACAAGTGAGACTAATCAATACATGATATCATAGAATACTAAACATAATTTAAAGCTAGAAATCATGTATCAAGCTCAAGTAAGGATATTTTCATGAATATCATATCTTTTTCATGATATTTTTAGATTTCACTCAAACTTTCAAAATACAAAGATATAGTCTTTTAAAGCATGTATCTTTTAAAGATATAGATTTCGCTTTTTGACTTAGGACAAGGTATACTTTAAGTTTTCCAAAAATCAAACTTTTAAATCCATATAAAATTATATTCTTAACAAAAAAATTTTAAATTTTAACTAGACAAACTAGATTTTTGAAGGAATCTACAGGTTCAAGAATCAATCAAAAATCAGTTTCCCATAAATTCATAAAATTCTTGAAAGTTTAGGGGCATTTTCGTAAATTTAGGTACTTTATCCAAAGTTGTCTATTTTGCTTCAAACTATTCAGACGTCGTTGAATGGTCATTTAAGATGTGTGTGTCAAGTTTGAGCTCAAAATGAATTGTCTAAGTTTATTTTTCTTCCTATATTGATTTCTAGAAATGATTTTACTCAAGCAATGGTGCCATAAAAATTTGAATGAAAAATGAACATGTTTTGAAATTTTTTTGAAAATTGCAAAAATACCATTGAAATTTTAGTTTTAAACTAGTTTACTCAATGATTTTTAGAGACCGATCGATCGACCGAACGTTGCCAAAAATTGGCAGTAGCTGCATCGGTCGACCGGTCGGTCGACCGGATTACAAAACGCAAGTCACGGAGCTGGCTTCGGTCGATCGGATTGGAGATCGATAAATTAGCGACACTCGATTGACCCATCGGTCGACCGATAGTGTAAAAATTACATAGAAAGCCAGCGGTCGATCGGTCGATCGATCGACGATCGATCGGACCATCGATCGGGCGTTTGTAACGATAAAAATTATGCCAGTTGACTCTCTATTTCAGCTGGGGGGTTATAAATACCCATCCCAATCCTTCTTCAAGTCTTCTAACGATCCTTCCAAGCCTAAAAGAGTGATCCTAAGCATTTCTACAAGCCTTCAATGAGCAATCCTTTCAAGAACCCTAGCTTTGATCTACACACCTTGATTTAACCTTCAAGATTTACCGATT
The DNA here is from genome assembly GCA_034359265.1 of Canna indica. Classification (NCBI taxonomy): domain Eukaryota; kingdom Viridiplantae; phylum Streptophyta; class Magnoliopsida; order Zingiberales; family Cannaceae; genus Canna; species Canna indica. The sequence continues at coordinate 25,454,931 of CP136892.1, forward strand.
TATCATCTCAAGGCATCAAGAGGACTAGGGAGTTTGTTTTAGAGCTAAGTAACTATTGTTTGATTTATTGCTCCAATTACTATTGTATTTTGTTATTTCTTTCATTGTATTAAAACTTGTGTAAACCTAGGTTGCTAGGTTTGATTTGGTTGGTAGTTGCCTTAGTGTTAAGGCTTAAACCCACCGTTGTAAAAGTAGTTTACTAGGATTAGTTCTAGTTGTCCCTTAGATTGAGGTGGGAGAGTGCTCTCGATAGGAAGGCAGGATACTTTTGGGTGTGGAAGTGCCTTCGGTTGGAGAGTGGAGACTTTCCGTTGAGTCCTCGTTGTAAGAGAAACTCGATATAATTTAGTAAAGCTAAGTTTGAAAATCCTAAGCGGGATGCTTAGGTAGTGGGGCCGAACCACTATAAATTCTTGTGTTAGCATTGTGTTCCTTGCATTTTTTTATTGCTTATCATTTATATATTTTGCTTCCGCTTACTTCTCAATTCGTGAATTGCCTAAGTAATCTAAGAAACGATTAAAATTGAATTTAGGCTAATTGTTTAGTTAACACACTATTCACCCCTCCTCTAGTGTGGCCATTTCAACCAACAGATTCCAAGGCCATGGACGTCGCGACTGCCCTCCCTATCGACTCGGGACCCTTCACCGAGCACATCATGACAACGAGCCTTCCACCCAAGTAAAAGTTGTCGACTACTCTAACGCCCTACAATAGTATTGGCGACCCTACAATTCACCTGACAATGTTCATGATTCTCTACAACGTAGCAACCGACCCCTCTCTCTGCAGAGCTTTCCCAACTTTCCTAGAGAAAACCGCTTTACTGTGGTTCGCTTCCCTCCCACCATAATCTATACACTCTTTTGTGGATCTCTCCCGCACTTTCCTCAACTGATTTTCTTAATCTCGGGTCTATTACAAAATAGAGGATGCCCTCCACTACGTTAGGCAAGGGCAACATGAACCCCTAAGAGAATACATACGCAGGTTTCAGGCTATAGCTACCGAAATCCCAAATCTTGAGCCTCGAGTTGAGCTCTACGCCATCAGATACGGGTTGAAACCTGAACACTTTGCCGACCAGATCGCCCTGATAAAGCCCAGAGATATGACTGAGTTTCAGGAGAAAGGTGAAAGCTTTATAGAGATGGAAGAGCTCCAAGAGGTCAGGAAGGCTGACAGGTAGAACATCAAAGACACTGTCGAAGACAAAAAGTCCAAAAGGGCAGACAAAACTAGTGAAGACCACAACAGCCGAGAACATAATGACGGTAGAGGTCCAAGCCACCTCGCTCGATTGCCCGATATGAAAGGTACACTCCTCTCAACACTAGACGAGAGACCATCCTCCAGGAGGTCTACCACCTACAATTGCTCAGACACCCTAACAACCCTGAAAGGTTAAAGCCTTTATTCAAAGGCGACATGATCAAGAGGTGTGAATTCCACCGTACCTATGGACACACCACTGAAGAGTGTGTGGTCCTCGACGATCAGATTGAACGCCTAATATGAGAAGGTCGCATTTATCACTACATCTAGCACATCTGGAGTCACAACCGAAGTTGGTGGAACCACCACTGGCGGCACTAAAATCCCAGTGAGACACCACCACATGGCGACACAGACAACCACGATGACTTTGGGACCAAACAGCCTCGTCCCAACATCTAGGGAGTCATCGACTACATTACAGGCGGATTTGCTGGAGAAGGCAACATTAGAGAACAATCATCCCAAGCTATCATGATTATCGATGACACGACTCGTCCGCAAGGGCTATGTATGCCCACCCCTTGTAATATCTTTATATGATACTAAGTTTCGGGGAATTTATAGTAATTTACATAACCCCGTCGCTATATCTGTAATCACTGCCGAATTCCTTGTCAAGAAAGTCTTAGTAGACTAGGGGAGTTCAGCCGACGTCCTCTTCTACCCAACATTCGAAAAGATGAGTATCAGCGAAGATTCATTACACATGTACCATGGATAACTTGTCAGCTTCTCGGGAGACCACGGGGACGTCAAAGGCTATTTATGGTTGACCACAACGTTCGGCTCTCCACTATGGACAAGGATGATAGACATACAGTTCCTCATTGTTAATGGCCAACCCTCCTTGAATAACTTGGGAGCTGTCGTATCAACCCCCCATCTCGCCATCAAGTTCCTATCTCAGAGACAAGGGTAGGAGTAATTCAAGCAAACCATATGGAAGCACGCGCGTGATACAACGAATGCTTGAAGCTCATGCCGTTTGAATCTGAACCCCGAATCTCAGACCTGGATCCTAGGGGAGACATCCAAGAGCGGCTCCAGCCCACCGACGACTTAGAACCTGTGTAAATCGGGATATCCCCCCAACATGTAACTTATGTGGGAGCACACCTCCCTAATGTGCTCAAAGCTCAACTCAGCCCTCTACTCGAAGACAATGCTGACCTCTTCGCATGGACACTATCTGATATGTCGGGGATAGATCCCCAGGTCATCTGCCACAGACTGGCCATTGACCCCCGGGTCAAACTCGTTGCTCAGAAGAAAAAAAAACTCAAAATCAAGCGACAACAAGCATCCCTCAAAGAAACCGGGAAGCTACTAAAGGCAAAATTCATCCGAGAGATTTGATTTACCACGTGGCTCGCAAATCTTGTAATGGTCAAAAAGCACTTAAGAAAACGACGGATGTGCATCGAATTCACTGCCTCAATAAGGTATGCGCAAAGGACTCTTACTCATTATCGAGCATAGACAAACTTGTCGATGGCTCCTAGGGATACCAGTATCTAAGCTTCATGGATGCCTATTCAGGCTACAATGAAATCCGGATGCACTTGGAAGATGAAGAGAAAACGACCTTCATTATCGAGCATGCAAACTTCTATTACAAGGTGATGCCCTTCGGGCTTAAAAACGCAGGAACCACGTATCAACGCCTGATGAACAAGGTCTTTGAAAAATAAAATTGTCACAACATGGAAGTGTACAACGAGAACATGGTTGCCAAAATACCGGCCACCGAAACCACTACAACAATCTCAACGAGATGTTCAGCCAGCTCAGGCAATACAACATGAGATTAAACCCGAAAAAATGCACCTTCGGAGTTCACGGCGACAAATTCCTCGACTTCATGCTGACACACCAAGGGATTGAAGCCAACTCGGAGAAGTGTCGGACCATCCAGGAGATGAGGAGCCCACGCAGCATCAAGGAAGTACAACAACTCACGGGGAGGATGTCGCCCCGTTCAAATTCCTCTCCAGGTTGGCCGACCGAGCCGCCCCCTTCATTAAAATTCGAAGGAAGAAATGGGACTTCCACTGGGATGAAAAATATGAACAGGCTTTCGAGGGACTCAAACAATTCCTTACCAGCTCATCGATCCTTGACAAACCACAATAAGGAGAAACCCTCTTCCTCTACCTCACGATCACATAAAGCGCCCTCAGCTCGGTCCTCATCCCGGAGAAGGGAAAAGATTGAAAGCTGATCTACTTTGTCAACAAGGTCCTCTAGGGACCAGAAACCAGATACTAGAGGCTAGGGAAGCTCGGAACCTCAAACAAGGCAAAATCCCATAACACACTTTCAACCCAGGTAAATTTAAAAGAATGACAAGCTATTATACGCTCCTTGATAATCAACTCTATAAAAGGGGATACTCCCGACCACTCCTCAAGTGCGTTGCCCAAACCCGGGTAGCCACCATATTGGCAGAAGTCCACGACGGTATTTACGGCAGCCACATCGGAGGGAGGTCCCTATTTACCAAAATCCACCAGGCCAGCTACTTTTGTCTGAGCATGAAAGTAGACTACAGTCTCTACCTAAAAAATTGTGACAAATGTCAAAGATTTCGAGGTCTTACAACTGCAACCTGAGCTGCTCCACAAATCGAACAGTAGCTGGCAGTTCCACAAATGGGGCATCGACCTCCTCAGACCATTTCCCCAAGCGCCAGGGCAAATCAAGTTTCTGATCGTAGTGACTGACTACTTTACCAAATGAATAGAGGCTGAACCCCTATCCACAATTATGACTGACAAAGTTCAAAAATTTGTTTGGAAAAACATTATTTGTAGGTATGGAATACTATGCGAACTCGTCAGCAATAATGGGACACAGTTCACGAGTCAGCGACTCTACGAGTTCTGCTCGGACCTCGGCGTCCTACAACTCTTCTCATTTGTCGAACACCCACAAACAAATGGCCTGGCTGAAGTAGCCAACAAGGTCATTCTAATAGGACTAAAGAAAAAACTCGGCCAAGTCAAGGGACACTAAGTCGAAGAACTACCCGAGGTACTATGGAGTTACAACACAACTACCCAATCTTCCGCTTCAGAGACCCCTTATCAGCTCATCTATGGAGCAAAGGCCATGATCCCCATTGAGATCACAGAGTCCAGCCTTCGCAGAGTTACCTTCAAGGAACAAGGCAACTCCGATGAAACTTGACTCGTCGAGCTCGATGTCATTGAAGAAGAATGAGAGCTCGCCAAAATCATAGGAGAAGTAATGAAACTTAAGAGAGTCCAAAAATATGGCAAACGTGTTAGGCCGAGAAATTTTTACATAAGGGGACCTCGTCCTCCAAAAGATTGAACCACAAAGACAACCAATCGGGAACGTAAACTCGCTCTGAACTCGGAAGGCCCCTAATGGATCACAGAAGTCCTCGAAAAGGGTGCCTACAAAATCGTCGAACTCTCACGGTCGTGGAACGCAGCCTATCTACGGGCCTACTACAGCTAAGCTTTCACCCTTAAATTATAACATGGCTGAAGTACTCTTTTCCATGCATGGCTATTTTTTTCCACTGGGTTTTTCACATGAAAGACTTTAACGAGGCTCCACCATGTGTAGGCCAAGCTTAATTCTCTGTGGGATGCAATGTATCATTATGATATTTAACAATGAAATTAATCTTTATATTCTACACATTTTTGAAGTCACTTGCAGTCATTACATATTGCGCAGAAGGAACTCACGCGATCTCACAACGGCCCTCGACCCATGTGACACGCCATCCCTCTTCGGCCAAGCACCACTATTCTCGACATTACAAGACTCCATGAGCAATCGGGACTCAATTTCCACTAGCCTAAGTAGTCGGCCTCGACGCCAGACTCAGCGACCAGAGCTCGGTTTTCACCAATCTGGCTTGCTGGCCTTACTGCCTATTACGGGCTCTTACGCCCCCAACAACCCCAAGTTCGCCTATCGCAAGCTCGATTTTCACTAAGTCTAGTGAAAGGAATAGTGCCCTTAAGCCAATTACATGTCGATGTGTTCAAGGACTATTCAAGAGTAATCAACTTTATGAGGCAACTTTTCATCATATGCTGCATCTTTATTTATAAAGATTATGATGAACCCCAAGAATTCGGGCAAATGATTCTAAGGACATGATGAGATCATGCCAGTGAGACATAGAATCCAGATGCCCATGTTGTAAATGTTCCTAGTCATAGGATCACCGATTAGGGGATTGCTGATTCTGGATAGACTAGTGCACTGGGTATATGCCCTATACGATAGGGGATAGTTGATCTCGCAATTGTTAGCTGAAGGGTTCTTCCTTCATGCTTTATTCTCCTCATGATTATTTTGATGATAATAAACCCATTTAACAAGTGTTTGAAGTCTGAAAATTATAGGATCGATGAAAAATATGTCAAGCCCATCGTCTCTCGATCAATCTTCAAAACAGATCAATGCGTGCATCCAAAATGTGATGGATAGCATGGAGAATCCTTCAAAGCTAAAACACGCTGAAGAACGAAGCCGAAAATCCAAGCACGAAATGAGGAATCAAAGATAAAAATTTCCAGCTTTGATTCGGTCGATAGGATAGTCGACCGAATGGTAGTATGCATTGGCAGCAGCCAATTCGGTCGATCGAATGACGCGTAGAAGTGGCAGTAGCCATTGGATCGACCAGTCGGTCGACCGAAATTGGCGAAGGAAATTTGCATGGCTGCGTCGATCGATCGATCGATGCCAAAAATTGGCAGAGAGTTCATCGGTCAACCGGATGGCATAGCGCGAGTCAGGGAACTTAGCATCACTGAGTCGATCGACCGGTTGGTCAACCGCGCCAAATCTCACGACAATCGGTCGATCGAATGGCGTATAAATGCTGGCTTCGGTCGATCGATTGGTCGACCAGTTTGGAAGTAGACATTTCTCCGTCAACCAGTTGACCCATCGGTCGACTGATCAAGGGAAAAATGTTACAGTGAGCCAGCGGTCGATTGGTCGGTCGACCGACGATTCGACCGGACCATCGACCGGGCGTCTGTAACGGTCGAAAATAATCTCGTTGATGCCCTATTTTAGCTGGGTCTATAAATACTCCCTTTTAATCATTCTAAAGGTTCTTCTCTCTCATATTTTTGATGATAAAAGCTTCAAAGAGTGATTCAATTCCATCATCCAAACCTTCAAAGCGCTAAACGTTCATCAGCTGAGTCTTGATCCTTGCTGCCGAAGGAGTTTTATTTTAAACTGTTGATCAAGCTGGTTAGGTGCAAGAAGAAGAGGCGGTTAAGCGTGATAAGATATTATTCCTCTTCTTGTAACAAGTTGTTATTTAATTTGTTCTTCAATTCTTGTATTTGAATTATCGGAAGACATAGGTTGTTAGGTCTTGCGTGTGGAAGTGGTTTCCTTGTTGTGAAGGAGTAAAGCCACTTGTGTAAACTTAGTTTTACTAGGATTAGTTAAGTTGTCCCGTAGGGTTGAGGTGGAAGAGTGCTCCCGAAAAGAAGGCGGAGACTTTCGGGTGTGGAAGTGCCTTAGGTCGAGAGTGCGACTCTTCGAGTCAATGTCCTCATTGTAAGGGAGATAAGAATTAATCTAGTAAATTTAGTTTGAAAATCCTAAGCGGGGTGCTTAGGTAGTGGAGTAGGCAATGGGGCGAAACCACTATAAATCATTGTGTTTGCTTGATATCTTGCTTGTTTTTAAATTGCTTCATCATTCATCGATTTAGCATATAGTGGTCGAAATACAAATTGCCTAAATAATTCAAGAATCGATTAAAATTAAATTAGGCAATTATTACAAGAAAACACACTATTCACCTCGCCCCCTCTAGTGTGCCATTTCATACAACAACAATTACCTATGAGCCGTCATTAATGTAGCATGTGCTCATTAGTGAATGAGTTCACTGAATGGATCTACACGAAAAACACAAAATGGAATCCTTACATGAGTGTCAATAGGATGTTCCTCGGGTGATAGTAGGTGCAAGCAGACCTTGGACCTGAGGTTGTCATGTTTACCTTGTGAGTGACGATCCATTGCTTTAGTTCTATCCCTACGTGGCCCTCAGCGTCATGTGTCGGGTATTACTAGGCATAGGGAAGCATTCATGGAGGTAGGTGAGAACCCAACATGGAATTGGTTACTCCTAGTAAGAGGAGATAATGTCCTATATGTCCCTGCAAGTGTCGACTCGCGAATCTCTGGCCAGAGTAGACATGAAAGTTAGGATGATATTTCCAACATTTCATTATTGAGACAACATCTTGGCGGGTGGAATACATATGAATCGGTATTAGGGTTTGACACTTCTTCCGTACCCTAGCCGACTTCGGGATGATAACTAATCATCGAAGGGTGTTCGATCCCTGTAGATTGAACCTCACACTATCCGGGTAGTCATGACACGTTGCTAAACGTCAATCTTGACTTGTGAGTGAAGTCCCTCATGACCACACTAAAGGGGTTTAGTGGAGGCTCGTAAGATTGTAAGATTCGAATAAAAGTCATTCTATCGGATCCGACTATCCGTTATGCACAACTCACAATTGGTTAGTGTGGGGCCCAATGGGTCACACACAACAGGCTAATCTCGTAACGGACCTTATGAGATAAAGTCCGAATGCAGCCCTATATGTCTACTAGCATGGACATGCTGCAACTCGATCATAGATCTCATTTACAAACACGATAGAAAAGTTGTTTCCTATAGGAACGAATGCACGAGGAAGGAGTGCCTTTGTAACCCTAATTTGTAGGGCATCCCTAAATCGTTGGGATTGGCACATAATAATATTTTATATAGTTGATTAAATTTAATTATTAATTAAATATTTAATTAACTACTTGACCGGGAATATATTTAATTATGAATTAAATATAAATTGATTTTGAATCAAATATACATGGTGGGAAAATTAGTTTTCAACCATGAGCCTAATCAATCAATTAAAAATTAATTAATTTGGATAAATTCTAATTAATAAGAATTTGATTTTTGAAAATAAATCATAAAATTAATAGATATATGATTTATGAGGATAAATCATAATTCTTTTGATAAATAAGAAATTAAATTATTTACATAAACCAATTTAGGGAATTGGTTTATTTAGATAATCATTCTGATATGTAGGCTCTTAATTTATGGAGATAAATTTAAGTTTATATTTTATTGGACTTAATTAATTTCGAATTAATTATGAAGTCATTTAAATATGAATTATTTTTGGAGGCAAACCGAGAATTTTGAATTTCAGAGAGAGATTTTTGGGGGGGGGGGGGGGGGGGGGGGGGGTCGGGTCTACATTGTAACCACCCCCGTCTCTATAAATGGTGGCCGAGCACCCCATGGAGGGTATGGTGAATTAGTTCTTCCTCCTCTCCATTGGTGGCCGGCCATCTACTTTCTCCTTCCCGATCTTTTACGAAGCCAAATTTCGGGGTGTCTTCTACTTGGGTGTGTCGCCTACTTCATCCAGTTGGAGGATTCCAAACAAGGACAACGAGATATTATTTCATTTACCTCTTTGTTTTGTTGATTTCTCATCTCCTCTTCCTCTCGTTTTGGAGCCCGGTTCTTGGTGGAAGGGCCGGCCTAGCCTTTGAGGTTTCGGGGTTTGAGAAAGCGTCTCCGTTGAGCCACGACGAGTCTAATTGTTCGTTGCCCTTTTTGTTGTGAGGCGCTTGGTGTGGACTACCATTGGAGGACGTGCATGCAGGTGTCTCGATACGGGAGTTGGAGCACCCTATCCAACCGTGGTATAAGGTATACCTTTCCCCTTCTCTCGTAGATTGAATTCATTAATTGTTGATAAAGTAGATCGTTGTTTTGAGATGTTTCGAATTTTTTAAATTCCTATTTCCGCTGCGTTTCTTATTCACATCCCAACATCTGGTCCTCGGCCCTAAATGTGGCCTCCAGTTCAGCCCGAGATGCGCTATATGAGCAACATTAACCCAAGCACGCTTCCCACGAGCTCGGTTTCCATCGAGTATGGTCCTCGGTTCTAAATACAGCCCCCCGGCTCAGCCCGACCTGCTCTAAATGAGCAACACAACCAAGCGCGCTTCTCGCGAGCATGGTTCCCACCGAATCTGGTCCTCGGCACTAAATGCGGCCTCTAGCTTAGCCCGACACGCTCTAAATGAGCATCACGACCCCAAGCGTGCTTCTCGCGAGCTCGGTCTCCACCGAGTCTGGTCCTCGGCCCTAAATACGGCCTCGGCCGGCTTAGTCCAACACACTCTAAATTTGCAACACTGTTGGCCTAAGGTTTTCTACTTTGGTCTTAATCTCGATTTTGATGATAACAAACGTGGAACTAATGTTTCTTTGAGAAATCTTTCAGGTTCCAAGTCGGTTAGCGCACGACGTCCCCGATCGAAAAAATTAAAGAAATCGGAAAAATCGGCAAGGACGCTCGTCGATGCTCGGAATTCTTCGGGAAGTTAGAGTTTAGGTTTAGGGTATCTAGCATGTGATATAATCCTCTTTATGATGCAAAGAACCCTAAAAATAAACACGAATCCCAAAATATGAAAATTCGAAAACCGCCTTGAAATTCACTAAGCCTAGGGAGCTCCTTGGAGGGTTATATGACCTAAATATTTTCTTGACATAAAAAATGGCGGTAATTATTCCTTGGGTAAAAACTAGTGGTGAGCATGGACCGGTTAACCGGTCCATTACCTTCGGTTTTTTAAAACTATTAACCGTAAACTGGTCCATTAACTTCGGTTAATCGTTATTTCAGTTTTAGTTTTTTCGGTTCGATTAATCGATAATTTCCAATTAACCAATAAATTTTTTTAACCTACAAACATAATAATATTATGCAAATCATGAAGAAAAATCTAAATAAATACCGAATTCTCATTGAGAAAAAAAGAAGTGAAACCACTTGAACCAAGATAATGTTCTACAAAAACTAATATTTTAATTTTTTAATATTTTTTTTTGATTTTTTAATATTTGTTAATATTTTTAATATTTTTTATAATTTTTAATAACTTTTTATAATTTTTATAATTTTTTAATACTTTTTATAATTTATATATAATTATTTTATATATATATATATATTATTAAAAATTAATAAATTATATCGAATCGGTTGGTTAACTGAAATCGATGGACTTTTTACCTCTCGGACTGAAACCAAAACTGAAAATTGATTTTTCCAAAAATAGAAACCGAAACCGAAAAAACCGTTTCAGTTTCGGACCAATTTTCCAATTAACCAAAAAACCAAATTATTTTTCTCACCCCTAGTAAAAACTAGATAACGAGGTATTTTTTAAAAAAATTTGGAAGCTTTTAGCATACCCATATTTGACCCGGGAGATTTGAAATTTTTTATTTTTCGGAAATTTGTACTGGACCCCAAAAACTAGATTTTGATTCTTAAGGATTTTTATTTTTTAGATATTTTTATTGAATCCAAATAGGGGGTAACCCTTATATAATATTTATGTTTTAAAGTTTAGAAATGTTATATAAGTAGACTTAGCGAAGACGGAATCCAAAAATGAGCAAACATGCAAGAACTCAGGCAAACCAAGCAGTGCAGTGTGGCCAGTTTCGGTCGATCGGTCAGTCGACCGAAGTGTGCCAGAAAGTGGTAGTATGCGTTCGATCGCTCGGTCGATCGCTTGTTCGGTCGACTGACGTTCGATTGGACCAGCGACCGGCGGTATAACGGCTTGAAAAATAGTCGTTTATGCCCATTGTGCCCGACCACCACTTGGTGGTTTGCCTATTTAAAGGCCTTCTAAGCCTTCCAATGACCCTAATGCGTCATGAGACATCCTTTCACACCTACAAGCTTTGATTGAGCCATCTTTGTTGGAACCCTAGCTTTCTACCTTGTTTTTCTTGAGTTTGCCTTCAAGCTTGATTTGATTCATCATCAAGGCATCAAGAGGAGCTAGGATTCATTGTGTTGGAGCTAAGTATTTGTGTTGTTGTATTTTTGCTCCATTAATTGTATATTTTTCTTATTTATTTCATTGTATTTGAACTTGTGTAAACCTAGGTAGCTAGGTTTGGTTGAGTTGGTGGTAGCCTTGGTGTTTGAGGCTTAAATCCACCGGTGTAAACATAGTTTACTAGGATTAGTTGAGTTGTCCCTTAGGGTTGAGGTGGAAGAGTGCTCTAGGTAAGAAGGCGGAGACTTCCGGGTGTGAAAGTGCCTTAGGTTGAGAGTGAGACTCTTCGGGTCAAAGTCCTCGTTGTAAGAGAAACAAGATTAATCTAGTAAAGCTAAGTTTGGAAATCCTAAGCGGGGTGCTTAGGTAGTGGAGTAGGCATTTGGGCCGAACCACTATAAATCACCGTGTTTGCATTGCTTCTAGCTACTTGCGTTTGTTTAATTAGCATATTCACTTTGCTTCCGCTTGTTATTGGATTTGTTAAATTGCCTAAGTAACCAAGTAAATGATTAAAATCGGAATTATGCAAAAAGATTAGTAAACACACTATTCACCCCCCTCTAGTGTGGCCATTTCACCAACAAGAATGACCCCAAGTGCGCTTCTCACGAGCTCAGTTTCCACCAAGTCTGGTCCTCGGCCCTAAATGTGGCCTCCAACTCAGCCCGACACACTATAAATGAGAAACACAACCCCAAGAGCGCTTTTCGCGAGCTCGATTTCCACCGAGTCTGGTCATCGACCACGACCCACCACTCCCAGCCTCAAAGCCCTCAATGATCAGAGCTTGGTACTTTTGCCAATCTGACTAGTCGGCCCCAGTGCCTTACTCACAATTAGCAAACATGTAATTCCAAAGTTAACTATTATATTTCTAACCTAGATATGAAGTTAATAGAACCTCAGCAATCGAAAAGCCGATCAAACTCGGCAAGAGCACAACAAGGATAGACACCGAAAGATATCCTTTTATTCAGAAAGTCCTACAAAGGGATATTTACACTTATAAACCCATTAAGGGTAGCTTACAAAAGAGAAAATAGGCCATAACCCCGATGGTACAGATCCATGGCCGAAACCCCGTCTCTTGCCTTCATTTTTAAGCATGATGGTACAAACCCACGGAGACCGGTGAACCATTCGCCAATTAAACAGAAACAACCCCCGAAGGGATGATGATCTTCGAAACCTCCCACTCCATGCTTTGCAATACAAGCAACATGCAGGGGGTTATTTACAAACCTAGAGCAAAAACCACCTCTCCAATGGGCAGTTCTATTTCTTGACGGGCGAAATCACGTCCCGTCACAACTAGCTTTAGTCACCTTGGAAATCACCTATTGCATCTTTTCTCATAATTACTTTCTTGTCGAACTATATCTACCAGACAAGTGGCAAACATCTAGAAGAGCACCCTCCTCCACATAAACATCACATTCAGCCTGGATAATTGAGAGTCGCGTAAAAGGCCTCATGCCTTGCACGTGACAGTCGAGGTCGTAAGCCTACATCACTTAGAGCTCGGCACGCAGTTCTTCGGACTTCGACCGAGCTCAAGGGCTGTGGACTAGACTAGTACTAGTGGGCCCGATCGGATTAGACCTAGTAGTGCCCTACAACCCAACTCGAGTTAGACCGAATGGTTCTGCCCGGGAGCTCCACCCGGCCATACAAGGACATCCACGTCCTTCCTTATCACGAGGGATACGCCATTACATGTCCGCTATCTTTGGAATCAGCCTCGACTCATTTTGAGCAATATCCCCACGAGATTGTCGAATGACGTCATCAGTTCGACCTGCAATAAATATAGACATAAGACGTCTCAGGTACCCTAAGTTTCATTTTCATTACTTCCACTTTGGAGTCCTACTAACTTGAGAGTCGGAGTGTCTTTTTGCAGGTGCCCCCACCGCCAGAGTTGCACCTTACGAGGAGAGACATCAAGTCGGACCGGACTACTCCGATCCTTAGGCAGGAACACATGCATATATTAATTATACGTAGTGACGTACATATGTACACTATAACACCAGCGCTATAATTATACATATGCATGCATATATTAATTAGCGGCGCTTAGCGTCCATCTCCCTTTGTCCATTGAAGTAGATGGCGGCAACACAGAGGCGCCCCAAGATAGTCAATCAATACATAAAGGTGAACATAGAGATATCATCAAAACCAAAATTGTAACAAATATTGAAAACCTTAGGCCAACAAGATGGAGAGGCACCCCAAGATAGCCAATCAAGACACAAAGGTGAACGTAGAGATATTAATTTGTAGAGAATAGTAGTACAACGACAATAATGGATATCTAGTACATTCGGACATAATGGTGTACGCACACAACGACGCCAATGCAAGCCCATAGGATTCAATTTCATTAAAACGTACGTAGCACTATAATTATACATATGCATGCATATATTAATCAGCGGCGCCTGGCGGCCGTCTCCCTTTGGGCATTGAAGTAGACGGCGGTGACAGGGAGGTTGAGCTCGTTCTCCTCCGCGAAGCTGCGGGTGTTGAAGTAGTCCCTTGTCGTCGGCAAGTTCACCACACTCCGCCGCTTTTGCTTGAATAGCACAAACACGTAACGGTGAATCCCAATGTTGGGCAGAGGGCTTTCATAGCTAATCACCTCCGTTCCTACACACAATAATAAATTAAATATTTTGATAAATCAATCAACTATATATATATTTATATATCCAAGCAATTATATGAATTCCTATGGTAATAATAACATAATAATTTTTCCTTCTTTACTTTTGATAAGATCCTTAAATCTTAAAACATTTGTGTGTTTAAAATGTATATACCCTTTGATAATTTATTTTAGAAAAAACTATGCATAAAGGACGACTAAACATAATGTGATGGCTTAGAACCAATAATACCAAATATTGAACTGGTTGAGACTTGAGACACTCTGATTTAACAAATGTAACCGGTGTAATTAAATAAAAGAATTAAAAACTCGAAAAATCTTATTTAATTGAATTTTTACTAATTGTTGATGCATAGTATATTGCTTTTATACGAATGCTTAGTGTGTTAGAGATATTTTTAGTAAAATAATTACTTCAAATATATTGAGAGAAAAAAGAAGAAGCGAAAATGCTATCTACCTGTGTTTGGCAATGTCAATTTGTGCCTCCTGTACAAATAAAACTGTGAAAAGTACAAGAGACAGCCCCATCAAGTACTATTCCAATTCAGTTCTCACATGAGTTGGAATCTATTGCTCCTTTTTCTCCAACTTTACGATATTCTGACACAGTGACAACATCTCCTTCTCAACCATACTAACTAGTTTAAGATCAAATGCGACAGATTGCGGATGGATGGCCTACTATGATGTTGGATTATATATTGTGAGAAACAATTTGGGAATATGCTCTTATTCTGAAGCGAAATGTCTCCAATGTTGTTCGACCATTTAAAGTGAAGCCTATGTTATATTTCTCTAGTCTTTACTTTTGTGGCCCAGCATCACATTACTAATGCTGTCATTGTGTCTGATTCCAAAACCTCGATTGATACTTCAGAAGATAACAAAGACGTCTCTTCACATATTTCTGATATGGTTTAGGACATCAAATATATGTTGTGTGATTGAAGTAATATTGTGTTCAGTTTTACTGTGAAATAAGAATGCAATGAAGTTGCTCATATATTGTGCAGTAAGGAGTCCTATTATATGGACATTCCTTAAGCCTTCAGAGAGCATTCTTTCTTTAGATAATTGATATTGTTTTACTTTTTGGGATAAAAACACACCCAACCAATACAAATATATATATATATATATATAACTGGGAAGAGGAATAATGAACCCACCAAAAGAAGCATCAGTTGTGCCTGGGATGTCAGTGACAACCCTGCATAAGAGATGGTGAAAATGTAGTCTTGATTGCAAATGTTTTAGCAAATATAGTAGTATTTTGTTGTTGAATTAATTTACCAATGCAGGTGCTCCCTCAGATATGGATTACTCGGCCCGGGCACATCCGGATCCGTCATCACCTATATTTATATATATATATATATGTAAATACGTTGAAAAGTAATTAAGTTCAACAAGATGAGAGGAAGTATATATATATACATATATATGTATATAGATATGTATATGTATACCAGAGTGAAGAAGGTTCTCATTTCGCCACCCTGGATTTCGACTCTGGGTTTGGTGGAGACGGCGGAAGGGGAGAGCTCAAGGCCATTCAAGACGAGCTTGTTGGGGTTGTAGGTGACGCACATCTTGACGCTGGGATAGAAGGAGTCTAGGACTTCCCCGATGACCCGCCCTATCACCAAGGGCTCCACCATCCTCGAATACATTTTCGCTACTAAGGTATGGTAATGAGGAAGAAGAAGAAGAAGATGCAATGGAAGAGAAAGAAGAGGGTGTAGTGTATTTATAGCTCTCAAAATTAAGCAGTAGTACTGTTTTAGTACATATCCAGTAGTGCTTAGAAACGCAGGAGCGGGAGGAGATGGCATGGGCCACCAACAACAGGTTACGCATTGTTATTAGTCCGGATGCACAAAAAACAAAAAAGACTCCGCCATGTTTTATTCTTTATCTGCTAGCGGTCACTAGCTTTCAGTTATATGCACTCATATTTTGGGTTAATAGCCAAGAACTTTGACCGAATTCTTTATTATGATCAATCATGTCTCAATTCTATTCCAAACGTGTAGCATTGATGTCAATTATATCCTGCTTTTGTATCTCGTGAATTAGTTTATTAAATTACTGACATGAAAATCTGAATTAGTGTGCCACATCATTAACTCGTTGCCTACGTTACTATGATGTATTTTGCTACGATCTATCAGCAACAACCAATACGATTGTAGTTATTTCAGATGACTAATCGACAATCACAAGAGTCGTCGCTACTATTAAAAAAAGAAACATCATAATTGATGGCTTAGCGACGGCCACGCCAATCATCACGAATGAATAAGCATAAGAGAGGACTTTCCTACAATCATCTTTAGTCGTCGCTGATGTACTATCTTTTGAGATAATTTATCAAAGACTGACTTCAGTCGTCGTTAATGAGTAATTTTATTATCGTCATTCCCACCCCCCCCCCTCCCCTTTTCATCTACTTTTCATCTTCCTCCTTCAGTCTAATCGACATCCACAACCATTGATCATTGCCAAGCAGCTGAAGGTGAGTAATTTAATTTGTTTTCAAATATATATATATATATACTTTTGGAGATTAGGGTTTTGACGCCCTTTGTAGGCGGTCGGCGCAGATGAGACTGTGGACATTCATTGGTCCTCACCAACAATAGTAAATTATTAGTTAATTTTTGTTTAATTTTATTGTTAATCATGCTTAATTTGTGTCAACCACGCATGTTAATTTAGTTTTAGATTAATTTTCTACTTAATTACAAATGTAATATAATTTTATTATTTTATTGTATTATACTTTATTTATTACAAAAATAAATTATATAAATTTCAGAATTATATGACTCTAAGTAATATAATTATGTAATTAAAATTTCAATGTATAATTATTACCATTTAATACTCTAATTGGATTAATAATAATTGATCTAAATTAAATGTAATTATTTAATTAGTTAATTAAATAATTTATATATTTTACAAATTTATATATATTGTTATAATAATTAATCAATATTGATATAATAATAATAATAATAATAATAATAATAATAATAATAATAATAATAATAGATCTAAATTATATGTAATTAATTAATTAAAGAATTTATATTTTTTACAAATTTATAGATTCTGTTATAATAATTAATCAATATTGAAATTATAACTATAATTTATATAATATATTAAAATTGAAATTATAAAAATAATTTTATATTTATACTTATTCATAGTTATATATACTTTTATATGTATAATTAATTTATAATTATATAACTTTTTTTATATTCTGCTATATATATAATTATTTATAATTTTAATAAGTTACATAAATATATTTAGTTATATTATATATTATAATGTTCATTTAGTATATATAATATATACTTATTTATAATTTATTTAGTATATATATTTAGTTATATAACTGAATTATAATGTAACTTGTAATTTATAAGTTATATAATTATACTATATAACTAAATATATATTGATAAAAGAAACATCACAATTGATGGCTTAATGACGGCATAAGAGAGGACTTTCCCACAACCGTCTTTAGTCGTCGTTGATGAGTAAATTTATTACCATCATGCCCCCCCCCCCTTTTTCCCTCTACTTTTCATCTTCCTCCTTCGATCCCAGTGTCGTCGCAACTCTTTAATTCTCGGCGCTAGATTTCTTTCACCCGTCATCTTTTGCGACCTCTAATCGACATCCACAACTATTGATCATTGCCAAGCAACTGAAGGTAAGTAATTTAATTTGTTTTCAACTATATATATACTTTTGGAGATTAGGGTTTCGACCCCATTTGCTAGCGGATGGTGCTGATGAGGAATGTGGACGGCTACACCAATTGCTGGCGACATTCATTGGTCCTCACCAACAGTAGTAAATATCAATTAATTTTTTATTAATTTATTGTTAATCATACTTAGTGTTAATCATGCATGTTAATTTTGTTTTAGATTAACATTTTTTTTCTTTTTATTTTTACAAAGATAGAAAGTTACGGTAGATGATCATACTAGAATTTAAACACAAGATCTCTAGGCAACATACAAGATGTTGGTACCAACTGTGCTATCCATAATTGGCATATTAACTTTCTCGATAATTACAAATGTAATATACTTTTTATGATTTTATTGAATTATACTTTAACTATTACAAAAATAAATTATATAAATTTCAGAATTATATAATTCTAAGTAATATAATTAAATATAGTTATGTAATTAAATTTTCAATGTATAATTATTACCATTTAACACTCTAATTAGATTAATAATTAATCTAAATTAAAGGTAATTAGTTTTTTTTAACAAAGATAGGAATTAAAAGTAATTATTTAATTAAAGAATTTATATTTTTTACAAATTTATATATTCTGTTGTAATAATGAATCGTTATTGAAATTATAATTATAATTATAATTTGTATAATATATATATTAAAACTGAAATTATAAATATAATTTTATATTTATATTTATTCGTAGTTATATATTATTTTATATGTATAATTAATTTATAATTATATAACTTTTTTGTATTCTGCTATATAATTATTTATAATTTTTATATATTACATAAATATATTTAGTTATATTATATATTATAATGTTCATCTAGTATATAATATATACTTATTTATAATTTATTTAGTATATATATTTAGTTACATTATAACTGAATTATAATTTAACTGATAATTTATAAGTTATATAATTACGAGGGATGCGTTATTACAAGTCCAACATTTTCAAACTCAGCATTGATCCATTCAGAGCAATATTCCCGCGAGATTATCAAACGACGTCATTACCTCCATCTGCAATAAATACGGGCACAACACGCCTTAGGTAATTAATCCAAGTTCTAATTTCAATTTTCTCCACCTCGAATACCTACTGACTTGAGTATCAGAGTGTCTTTTAATTGCAAGTTCTGCCCCCCCCCACAACCCCCACCCCTCCAGGGTGGGGTTGCACCTGATCAGGAGAGACACAGAAACAGACCAGACTGCTCTGATCATGAGGCAGGAATATTTGGCGCCCACCGTGGGGCCGAGTAAAGCGAACCTGCCCCACAATGGTTGGTACTCGAAGCTAGGTAACCTCTGCCGCACACCAATGGCAATGCCCTGACGACGATGTTCACCTGCAACCTTGTGATGCTGAAACAATGAGGAGCGATGCTTCGGCACCAACCAACCTCCCACTAGAAGTATCCTAGCGTCGAATAAATGATCGGAGACCGAGAACTAACGATTAGTAGCCTAAATCGAGATGTTGACGTGGTCCTGAAAATAATCTCCGGCCGAGCACGAGCGTCGTCGCTCGGAACATGAAGAAAGCAATCACTCGTAGACAAGGTGACCAGTTTTCGTCCTTCGAGAGAGATTTCCAACACACCCCACCGAGGGAGACAAAAAGATTCCAAAGTCATATAGGTTGCTACTCCCCTTCCAACACTCCCCTTCCCCTTTCCCTTCCAAAGTCGTAGAGCTCGATTCAATTCCCGAGCTGAGGCAGCAGCTGGCGCTTGAGAAAATGTTTGCGGAAAGAGCAGAGCGCGCTTAATCAATCTCTAGAAGGCTCAAATATTTCTTTTAATTGCTCAATAAAATCTGTAATCATCAAGGAAGAAGATTAAAAGGAGTTAGATGAGGTATATTTATACCCTCATGAATTAGTTATATATTATTTTATATGTATAATTAATTTATAATTATATAACTTTTTTGTATTCTGCTATATAATTATTTATAATTTTTATATGTTACATAAATATATTTAGTTATATTATATATTATAATGTTCATCTAGTATATAATATATACTTATTTATAATTTATTTAGTATATATATTTAGTTACATTATAACTGAATTATAATGTAACTGATAATTTATAAGTTACATAATTACGAGGGATGCGTTATTACAAGTCCAACATTTTCAAAATCAGCATTGATCCATTCAGAGCAATATTCCCGCGAGATTATCAAACGACGTCATTACCTCCATCTGCAATAAATACGGGCACAATACGCCTTAGGTAATTAATCCAAGTTCTAATTTCAATTTTCTCCACCTCGAATACCTACTGACTTGAGTATCAGAGTGTCTTTTAATTGCAAGTCCTGCCCCCCCCCCCCCACAACCCCCACCCCTCCAGGGTGGGGTTGCACCTGATCAGGAGAGACACAGAAACAGACCAGACTGCTCTGATCATGAGGCAGGAATATTTGGCGCCCACCGTGGGGCCGAGTAAAGCGAACCTGCCCCACAATGGTTGGTACTCGAAGCTAGGTAACCTCTGCCGCACACCAATGGCAATGCCCTGACGACGATGTTCACCTGCAACCTTGTGATGCTGAAACAATGAGGAGCGATGCTTCGGCACCAACCAACCTCCCACTAGAAGTATCCTAGCGTCGAATAAATGATCGGAGACCGAGAACTAACGATTAATTAGTAGCCTAAATCGAGATGTTGACGTGGTCCTGGAAATAATCTCCGGCCGAGCACGAGCGTCGTCGCTCGGAACATGAAGAAAGCAATCACTCGTAGACAAGGTGACCAGTTTTCGTCCTTCGAGAGAGATTTCCAACACACCCCACCGAGGGAGACAAAAAGATTCCAAAGTCATATAGGTTGCTACTCCCCTTCCAACACTCCCCTTCCCCTTCCCCTTCCAAATTAAAGTCGTAGAGCTCGATTCAATTCCCGAGCTGAGGCAGCAGCTGGCGCTTGAGAAAATGTTTGCGGAAAGAGCAGAGCGCGCTTAATCAATCTCTAGAAGGCTCAAATCTTTCTTTTAATTGCTCAATAAAATCTGTAATCATCAAGGAAGAAGATTAAAAGGAGTTAGATGAGGTATATTTATACCCTCATGAAGAAACGACGGCTCAATGGATAGAAAACTATCCGTTGCAAACGCTCGATCAATTGGTCGATCGACCGACCGATCGACTACTCGAATGACCGCTGCCTTCCTCTCTGTGTGCGATCGACCGACGGGTCGACCACCCAGACGTAAAACTGGCGATCCCACATTCAGTCGACCCATTAGTCGACCAACGCAAGGATGCCAGGGTCGCGCGACTTGGCGACCCTCAATTCGGTCGACTGATCGGTCGATCACTAGGGCTACTGCCCATTTCTGGCCTCTGTCGATCGACCAACCGATTGACTGAAGTAGCCACTACCAATTTTTGGCAGTGTTCCGTCGACCAACCGGTCGACCGAATTGGCTACTACCAATTTCTTACACTCTTCGGTCGATCGATCAATCGACCGAACAAAGGCTGATATTGAATTTTCAGCCCTTTTTCTTGCGCGCTTCATTTTCGGGTTCCGGCTTTCAACGAGCATCAACTTGGAGAACTTTTCATTTGATCTTTAGACTCGTCCAATGCGACTTTGGTGCACTCATCGGGCTTCGAGAAATTTCTGTGACGAACCCGAGCGCGATGATCAATGTCCTTCCAATTTTTGAATTCTTATGATATTATCGATCGAGGACATCGAACGCTAACTGATATAGAACCTGAAAGGTATTCTCAATGAAATCATTAGTCCCATATTTGTTATCATCAAAACCGAGATTAAGACTAAGGTTGAAAACCTAAAGCCAACAATCTCTCCCTTTTTGATGATGACAAACATCTTTAAGAAAATATATACATTAAAGCATAGAGGATATCATCTAAGGGATTTCTCCCCCTATCAACATGCATATTTATGACAATAAACTCCCCCTATCTATATGCATGAATTTCCTATATTTTCCTCCCTTTTACCTATAATTTTCTCCCAAATTTTCCTATACTTTTCTCTCCCTTTTTCTCATACATTTCTCCCCCTTTTGACATCAATCAAAAAGGGCAAGAAAGGTCAATCTAGTCAAAGGGATGAAAACAAATATTTTTTCATGAAGTTGAGACTCTAAAGATTATTTTTCATGAAACATGAAAATCTCAACCAAATGGATGAAAAACAAATATTTAATATGAAACTTAAATCATACATGATATGTTCAAAAATAAATATTTGAATTCAAAATTAAATCATGTATGTTCTCATATCTTTTTCGTGATATTTTTAGATTTCATTCAAACTTTCAAAATATCAAGATATGGTCATTTAAATCTTGTATATCAAGTTTGAAGTTAAAACTAATGTCATTTGATCCAAATATGAACTTAGCACATTTTCATTTGAAATAAGCATGAAAACATGAAAATGCTAAGTATCAAGTGTTTGCTATCTACTCATGTTATCTCAAACTTAGGCATCTAGACATAAAATATGAGAAAATGTAAGTTTATGAATCCAGTTTGGACTTAAGATGAAATTTCTAAGTCACTTTGTTGACTTAGGTCAACCTATATTTCAAGATTTGAAATACCAATTGTTGGATGAAATTTTTTTTGATACCAATTATTGAATGGTCATTTGAAATGTTTGTATGAAGATTGAACTCAAAATGAATTTTTTAAGTTCATTTTTCATCCTATGTTATTTTCAGTGAAAAAATGAATATTTCTAGTTATCATTCAAATTATCAAAATCATTCTTAGAAATGATTTTACTCAAGAAATTGTGTGAATGATATTAGAAGTGGAATCCAAATGGTATACATGAGTTTTCATTTGAAGTTTTTGAAGAAAAATCAAAGTATCGGAAAGATTGATATATCAAGAAGGATGATACTTTGTGTTTTCGAAATCTAACTTCGAAATTCCATTATAAATCAGATTCCTGGTGAAACTTTTCAAATTTTTTACTGAAGAACCTAGATTTTTTAGTGAGGGTGCAGTTTCAAGAATCAGTTAAAATGATTTTTCTATATTTCTCTAGAAATAACTAACAATGATACCAATTGTTGATTGAAATTTCATTTTTGTAATTTTCAGTTATTTTCGAAACATGTTCAATTTTCATTCAAACTTTTATGACACCATAAAGTGATCATGTAAAGAGTGTATATCAAGTTTGAAATAAAAACTATATCCTTAAGTTAAGATATCAACATAGCATGGTTTCATTCAAAACTAAGCTAGTTATCATGAAACTTGCTAAATGTCAATCTTATCATTTACTCATGATTTTTCAAACTTAAACCTATGGATACCTAACATGAGTAAATCTAAACATGTTTCTCAAATATGGATTGAAAATGAGACCTTTAAGTCAACTTGGTTCAAGAGAGGCTTTCATGAAACCACCTCTAAGTCATTTTTTCAATTTTCATATGAATTTTTCATTCTAAGGGCATGGAAACATGTCATACCTATTCCTAAACATGTTTATGAAGTTTTGAACTTAAAATGAAATGTCCAAGTCGATTTGTTGACTTGGGTCAAACTTCTCAAGCTTAAGTCCTCTAAATTGAACTAGTTTTCAATTTGCTCAATCTCTTATGAATTTTCAATTTTAAGCAAATGACAACTAATCATTAACACACATAAACATGTTCATCAAATTTTTTAACTTAAAATAAAGTCTCTAAAGAAGAATTTTAACCTAGTTCGATTTCATAAATATCATGATATCATGAAATGAGCTAAGTTATCAAGATTTTTCCTACTCATGAAGATTCAAATATTTATCATGCATAATCAATCATAAGCATAGAGAAATCACTTAAGCATAAGTATTCAAATATTATACTAAGATTTTTGTAAAATTAAATTCATACCTTAGTCTTAGAAATTTTGCCAAACTTGTCATTTACTTTTCACTTTTCTTTATGATAGCATAGCCTTCAATGTTTACCACTTTCTTAACTTACAAGTAGGCTTCATTAATATCATAATAAAATCATATACCAACTAGCAAGCTAATATACTTAAATAGCAAAGGGTCAATGCAAAGTTTCATTTAAAAATCTTGACCTATGCTAGATAGTAAAGATACTTTTTTAGAAAGTTTTCATGATATCAAAATGAATCATAGAGATCTTAAATTATGAAATATTTAAAGAGTAAGATTTCTAAATATGTTTAGCTAGTTTGAACTTAAAAGAATGTCTCCAATATCAACCTAGAGCAAGTTTCATTCAATGAAATTTGCCTAGAGTGCTAAGATTCTACCTACTCATGAGAATTCAAGGGTTTAACATGCAATTACAATCATGAGTATTGAGACATTATTTAAGCTTAAGCATTGAGGTATAACACTAAGATTTTGAATTTATCAAAGTTATACCTTATTCATGATAATTTTCCAAACTAATCTTTTTCTTCCTAATTAGCCTTCCATTTTCAATAGCTTGCAAGTATACTTTATTAATGTTAATCAAATCTTATTTACTAGCAAGCTAACATACTAAATAGCAAGGTTAAATATAAATCTTGATTTAGGTATTTCAACCTAAGCTAGATAGTGAACAAATTCATTTTAAGTAAAATCGTCATGAAACCAAAACGAATCGAGAGATCTCAAAATGTAAAATTTTGAAACATAGATCTCCAACCCTTCCTATTGGTTGAAAACCGAAAGCCACAATTAGTGCCTACGATTTAAAACCGCAAGATCACTTAGGCCCATTATAGGCCACATAGGTCTCCGAAGAGACCGAAAATCAAAAATCAAAATCATTTTCAAAAGAACTCTTTAGCAAGAGCGGGAAAAACAACTCAAATTAAACATAGTATCATAATCTTCAACTAGGGTAAAACAATGCAAGTTAGAAGATGATACCGCAATAGTTTTGATGCCAACTTTACCTAAGGTATCAATGTAGCTTGAAGTTGCAACCAAGGGAGGATTCATCATTCAAGTCCATGATCAACTTCAACTCTTCACTTCTCTTTACCCTTGTGTGGTAGCTCCCCCTACAAGAGAAGATGAGACTTTAGGTACCCAAATGGCTTTGGGTCCTTGGGGCTGAGTTGGCCTAGGAATCCAAAGTGTCTTAACTACACCTAGATTTTTCTTGAATGCACAATCATAAATAGCATGGCCAAAAATACCACAACAAAAGCAATGTCCATTAAATTTCTTTTTGTTTTTGTTATGAACATGAGATTTATTATTAGAATGTTTGTCATGTGAAACATGATGTGTATGAGCATTCTTGGAAATGTCATTCTACTTCATATGATCAAGAGGTTTAAAAGTAGAATGTTTAACCTGAGATTCAACATTAGCATAAACATTCTTTTTTGAAAAATTATTTCTACTAAAATTCTTAAATGAGGAAATATTTTTCATTTCATTCATTTTCTTGTTTAGGTTTAGAACCTCATTTTTCAAATCAATCATGGAGTTATGTAAAGCATGCATTTGAGATTTCAACATATAATTTTCCTTTTTGATTTTTAAGTTTTTATTTTTCAAAATCTCATTCTCAATTTTGAAACCATTTTTCAAGTTTTTCATTTTCAAGCTTTAAGTCCTTAAGCTCAAATTTCAATATACCATGACAAGGATCAAATGAGCTAGATTTTAATCTCTCATTTTCTAATTCTAGGGCATGCACATGTGAATTGAGTCTAGAATTCTCATTTTTAATCCTTTTGTTTTCCTTATCTCTTTTTAAGAGCAAGGCATACATGATTTTATACTCATCCATCAATTCATCAAAATCATGAGAACTAGATGAGTTAATACTATCATTATTATTAACATGACTAGAAGGAGAGGAGTGCACCTCATTGTTATCATTCATGAGGCATTCTTTTGAGATGACTTCATAGTCATGACAAGAGGATGTTTCACTTGAGTGGAATGAGGTTGTGAAAGCATTCGATCTCTTCTTTATCTTGTTCTTTATAGTAGGGTGGCTCTTCTTCACATGCCCTTTTTCTTTGCACACATGGCAAATCACCTTCCTTTTCCAATTTTTAGTGCTCCTATAACTAGAGGCACTATGGGCTTCAAAAACTATATTAGTATTGGGTGGATGACAATTGTCATCACTCCCATCATTAAGGGGGCGTTTGGTTACCCGCAAGTGTAAATGCTGCAAAATCTATTTGCATGCAAAAGCAAATGCCAGCAAATAGATTTTGCAGCCTACCGTTTGGTTGCCCGCAAGTAGAGTTGCAACTTCTATTTGCAAGCATTTGGTTGGCCGAAAATGGAAGTTGTAATTACACTTGCAACTTGCATCTTACGAAATTTTTCGGGTCGGGTCGGGCACGAATTTTCTCAAGTCGGGCTGAGCCGGGTCGGGACGGGACGGGCCGAGCATGCACGAATTTATCCGGGCCGGGTACAAACTTTTTCGGGCAGGGCCGGGCACAAACATTTCGGGTCGGGTCGTGCACAAATCTTTTTGGGCCGGGCCGGACACGAATTTTGTCGAGTCGGCCCGAGCCGGACCGGGATAGGTTGGGTAGTGCACGAATTTTTTCGGGCAAGGCTGGGCCGAACATAATTTTTTTTTCAGGCTGGGCACGAATTTTTTTTCTGGTCAGGCCGGGTCGGGCATGAATTTTTTTGAGCTGGACCGGGAAACGAATTTTTTCAGGCCGGGTCGGGCAGGAATTTTTTCGGGCCGGGCCGAGCACGAAATTTTTTTGGCCGGGAACGAATTTTCTCATGCGGGGTCGGGCATAAATTTTTTGGGCCGAGCCGAGTCAAGATGGGAAGTGCACGAATTTTTTTGGGCAAGGTTGGGCCCGATGCGAATATTTCGGACTGGGCATGAATTTCTTTTCGTGTTAGGTCGGGCTGGGCATGAAATTTTTTGGGTCGGGTCGGGACACGAATTTTTTTTGGCAGGGCTGACCACGAATTTTTTCGAGCAGGGCCAGGCAAGAATTTTTTCGGTCCAGACCGGGCACAAATTTTTTTGGGGCGGGCCGAGCACAAAATAGTTTGGGCCGGGTTGGGCACGAATTTTTTGGGGTTGGGCCGTGCACGAATAATTTTGGGCCGGGCAAGGCACGAATCTTTTTGAGTCGGCACGAGTCGGGCAGTGCATAAATTTTTTCGGGCAGGGCTGGGTTGGGCACGAATTTTTTTGGGTCGGGCATGAATTTTTTCGGGCCGGGCCGGGCCGGGCCGAGGTACGAATTTTTTTTGGGCAGGGCCGGGCCGATAGTGAATTTTTTCGAGCCAGGCTGAGCACGGATTTTTTCGGGCCTGGCCGAGCACAAATTTTTTCGGGCTATGCCAGGCACGAAATTTTTCAGGCCAAGTTGGGCACGAATTTTTTCGGACCGAGCCGGGCTGGGACGGGCCGTGCAGTGCACGAATTTATTGGGTCGGGTCGGACACAAATTTTTTCGGGGTGGGACGGACACGAATTTTTTCTGGCCGGGCCGGGCACAAATTTTTTCGGGCCAGGCTGGACACGAACATTTTTGGGCCGGGTCGGGCATAAATTTTTTGGGTCGAGCCTGGGACAAATTTTTTCGGGCCAGGCTAAAAACTTAGGCCCGACACGATTTGTCTGACAAATTAATAATTTTTAATTTTTGTATAATACTGAAAATATATTAAAAAATCTATCAAATGACATCAGATGTAAAATCTGACACTACCATCAGGTTCAGCACGCAAAAACCTACAACTTTGATATTTATCTCGTCTTCATCCGACGACTCTACGTCGCCAAAATTAATTATTTTCAATACTTAAATTATTGCATTTGCAGCCCGCAATCTTGTATTGCGGGCTTTTTGGGCTGCAATTCCACTTGCGGCCCGCAAATGATATTTGAAATACAAGTTGCAACTAGTAAATGCTGCAAAATGATTTTGCAGCCAACCAAACAAATTTGTTATCTAAATGCTGCAACTAGAGTTGCAGCATTTGTACTTGCGGGCAACCAAACGCCCCCTAAACGTATTGAGTTTTTCGGTTTTTGCATAATTATAAAGCATGTTTAAGGTAGCCCATATATTGAATGCGGAAGTACAATGCATGATCTTTTCAAAGACATTATTTTCCACAGAACAAAAGATGCAGTTTGTAGCTTTAGCATTTAATTCAAACATATCGATTTGTTCTTAGGTCTATGCATTCATATTTTCCTTAGGTTCTATGTATTTTGACTTTACCATATTAAAAACACCTAAACCTTGAGTCTTTAGAAAAGTATACATTCTACCATTCCAAAGACCAAAGTTAGACTCATCGAACCTAGGAGGTGTAGACGCTATCAACTCTAGTGCCATTTTCGGATCGAGACTAGATGTAGACGAGATGATGAAATCTCAAACTACAACCTGCTATGATACCAAATGTAGTCGAAATGACAACACTAGAGGGGGGGGGATGAATAGTGTGTTTACTAATTCAATTAGGCTAAATTCAATTTTAATCGTTTCTCAAATCGTTTAGGCAATTTACGATTGAATGATTTGATGCGGAAGCGATATAAATATTTAAGCACAAGCAACAATAAATAACAATGCAAACACAAGATTTATAGTGGTTCGGCCCCAATGTCTACTCCACTACCTAAGCACCCCGCTTAGGATTTCCAAACTAAGTTTTACTAGATTAATTAGTTTCCCTTACACAAATGACTTTGACTTGAAGAATCGCACTCTCGACCTAAGGCACTTCCTCACCCGGAAGTCTCCGCCTTCTTACCGAGAGCACTCTTCCACCTCAACCCTAAGGGATACCTCAACTAATCCTAGTAAAAACTAAGTTTACACAAGTGACTTTACACCTTCACAACAAGGTAACCACTTACACAACAAGACCTAACAACCTAGGTCTTCTTACAAACTCAAATCAAAGGAAACAAATTCAAATAACAATTAAAATACAATCAAAAGAGCTAAAAGAGTAAACCAAGATTAAAAGCTCTTTTCCAAGCCTTGGAACCTCCAACTCGCCGAGTCATAGAGCTCGATTCAATTCCCGAGTTGAGGCAGCAGTTGGCGCTTGAGAAAATGTTCGTGGAAAGAGCAGAGCACGCTTAATCAATCTCTAAAAGGCTCAAATCTTCCTTTTAATTGCTCAATAAAATTTATAATCATCAAGGAAGAAGATTAAAAGGAGTTAGATGAGGTATATTTATACTCTCACGAAGAAACGACAGCTCAACGGATAGAAAACTATCCGTTGCAGACGCTCGATCGATTGGTCGGTCGACAGACCGATCGACTATTCGAACGACCGCTGCCTTCCTCTCTGTGTGCGATCGACCGACGGGTCGATCGCCCAGTTGCAAAATTGGCGATCCCACATTAGGTCGACCGCTAGGGCTATTGCCCATTTCTGGCGTCTGTTGGTCGACCGAAGTAGCCACTGCTAGTTTTTGGCAGTGTTCGGTCGACCGACCGATCGACCGAATTGGCTACTGCCAATTTCTTACACTTTTTGGTCTACCAATCGGTCGACCGAACAAAGGCTGATATTGATTTTTCAGCCCTTTTTCTTGCGCGCTTCATTTTCGGGTTCCGTCTTTCAATGAGCATCAACTTGGAGAGCTTTTCATTTGATCTTGGACTCGTCCAATGCGACTTTGGTGCATTCGTCGAGCTTCGAGAAATTTTTGTGACAAACCCGAGCACGATGATAAATGTCCTTCCAATTTCCGATTTCTTCTGATATTTTCGATCACGACACCCATTGTCTTTCAATGAAATCAATGAGTTAAAGCTCCTTAGACACTCTGGCAATGTCGGGAAACAAAAGTTGTCACCTATTGCTAACATGAGCAAAAAATATGGTTTCCACGGCACCTACAGGCACACCACCGAAGAGTGTGTAGCGTTCGGCTACCGAGTCGAGCACCTTGTCCACGCAGGATGCCTCGATAAATATATTCACCATCGAAGGGAACGTGGTTGGAGCAGAAGCCAAAACCACCGACGTCGGAGCCGAAGCCGGATGCCTCCAAACCACCACTCGGGCCAAAGGAAAAACAATCGAGCCGACCACTCAGGAAATGAACTCTGAGGAGTTATCGACTATATTGTCGGCGGATTCGCAGGAGACGGCGAATCGAGCTCGGACTAAAAGAGATCTCTCTGAGCAATCATGGTGGTCGACAACACCACTCGCTCATATCAGCCGTCCCTAAAACCATGATAATATCATTCTATGAATTCGAATTTAAAGGAATTGATGGAAACTTGCACGACCCAGTCGTGATTTCTGTGATCGTAGGAAACTTCATTGTTAATAAGGTTATCGTGGATCAAGGCGGTTCATGCGACATCCTCCCCCACTCTACATTCATAAAAATGCAGCTGACTGAAGCCTCACTCACATCCTGAAAGGGAGACATGGTGGGCTTCTTGAGAGAAAGAGTTGACGTCCTAGATGCCATACGGCTAAGGACAACATTCAACTCCTAGCCAAAGGCAAAAATGATCGATGTACAATACTTGGTCATCGATATCCTTAGTACTTATCATATGATCCTGGGGGACCATCTTTAAATCGTTTGGGAGCCGTCGTATCAATCCCCGATTTGGCATTGAAATTTCTCATTTCAGAAACAGAGGTAGGCGTACTCCACATCGACCAAAAAGAAGCCCGACAATGCTATAACGAATGCCTCAAGCATAGAATAATCGGGCCAAAGAAATAATCTGACACTCTGCCTCACCATGCACCTTTGTTGACCACAGGCAAACAGCCAGTAGGGACCCCGAGCAAAGCCCAAGTCTAGACACGTGAAAATGATCCTGACCTAGTGCAGCTTAAAGATCGAGTATCAACTCAAGTCATACGTGAACTGCCCTAATAGGCGGAAATAAAGCTCGAACAAAGTGCTTTCATGTACGCACAATTTCCTTTTTGGCATTACTAAAAATCATATTCCTCGCATTTATGTATGTATCCAGGAATTTTATGGCCCCAAAGCACTTACACGACACAACCAGTACTCGGTTTTCACCAACCTAGCTCATCGGCCACCGCACCATTACCTTCGGCCTCAGAGCCCTTAGTCAACCCCTTGCGCGGTCCTACCTTATGCTCCTCGACGAGCTCGGCTTGACCCCCAGCTTGATCCTCGGCCCAAAGCTGCTACTTCAGGCCTCAAAGCCCTTACACAACAAGGACTCGATTTTGACTAGCTTGGCTCGTCGGCCACCGCGCCATTACTTACGGCCTCAAAGCCCTTACTCGATCCCTCATGCGGTATTGCCTTAAGCTCATCGGTGAGATCGACTTGACCCCCTCCCCCCGGTCCTCAGCCTTAGGACTTGGTTTTCACTAGCATGGCTCATAGGTCATCACACCATTACTTCCGGACTCAGAGCCCTTATACGACCCCTCGTATGGTCCTGCCTTATGCTCCTCGACGAGCTCAGCTTGACCCCCCGAACGCGATCCTCAACCTTAAAACTGATACTCCCTGCCTCAGAGCCCTTACTCAAGCTTGTCGTTACTACCTTGAAACAATTTCAGAATTTATTATATGAGGCTTACACCTTACTGCATGAAGACTAATCTTAACTAGCACATGGGAACACCTCCTCATCCCAACAAGAAAAGCTCGACTACAAATTACTAAGGAGTATAGCTCATAGTCGCAGCTAGAAATATGCATAAAAGCTAGAACGCGCAAGCAAAAACCCACTAAATGGGCAACAATCAAATATACGAATAGCCTGCGAAGGGCAACAATCCATTATAAATAAACAACCAGACAACCCACATAGGGGCGATTCCAAACATCTCAATACTTAACGTAGAGGGACCTAGCAGCTTCAGCAGACACAGCGGGAACATCCTTCCCCAGAACATTCTCATCCATCAAAGTCATAAAGGAAGGTCATTCTCCACACATACCAGATATGTCATGCCCCATTCTAGGGTCACATGACCGGTCAGGGTATACTTGCCTATACCCCGCAGCCTATTCTATGCACATGTCAACTCAGAACAAAACATAGCAGAAATACGAGACAAGTTTTATTACAACTAAGAAACCAAATCAGTTTTCATTTTAAGAAATAAAGTTCAATAAGCCAAGTAGGGTGCATAAATAAATGATGAAAGTTTTATCAGTTTTTCTCAAGAAAAGTAATATGAAATAAAACATACGAATATCCCCAAGGGACTACAACTCTAAGAATGCTAAATCACCAAGTGCATGACCAAATACTAACAAGACTCGACTAAGACCCCTAAATAGGACTGCTATGATATCAATGTAGCTCTTCTGCCCTCCAGCCGCGCCAAGAGCTCCAACCTACCTCACTGGTCAGTCTTTACAAAAATAGAAAATAAACAAGGGTGAGTCCAAAGGAACTCAGTGAGCGGTTCTACCAACCCCCACCACAAAAACCAACCACGAAATAATGTAGGTATGCGCCTATCTCATACGGGAAGATGCAAGATTGGTGGTATGGCTAACTAACCATCCGCTTGGCCATCTCATGCCTACCCATGCCATAAGGCATTCAAATCACACATAAGGGTTATGAGGATAATCGGGATTTACCCATCTGAACTTATCCCATAATCATACCCTCAAGGAAAATACGAGAATAATCGGGATTTGTCCATCCGAACTCATTCATTAAAGAAACAGGAATAATCTGGATTCGTCCATCCGAACTTATTCCTTAAAGAAACGGGAATAATCGGAATTCACCCATCCGAACTTATTCCTTAAACACAGGTTCGGATTTACCCATCCAACCTTCCGGGCCCCAAGCTCGCAATCCGGCTCCTACCCGAGCGTCTCCGCCATTCCTAAAAGATATGATGCCAACAAAACCTAAGTCAAGTGTCTTTCACGGTATCCTGGGGGTGTTCTTACTGGGAAAAATGCCGCAACACACTATGCCCGTTCCCGTCGCCCCAGATCCGTAATATCATCAACCCATGAGGTTTTGTTTCATGCAATTAAATTCTTTTGTTTGCTCTTAACAATTTATTATGCCCCTTGAATTTAATTCTATAATTAAAATTAAAATTTCCGAAATTAGATTTTGTTTTTAACTTACTGTTGGAGCCCAATTCTGGTGTACCCAAGCCGAATCTAGTTTCCAGAGTGTGTCCCACGGTTCCAGACTATGTTTTCCGTTCAAAATGATAGGTTACATAACTATGTTCAGTAATCATTATACTTTACAAACACAATTTCAAATTTCAGCATCATTAATGACAATCCAACATGAAATTTCACCATGTTTAGATTTTCAACATGCTTAATTAATTAACACGAAAATCACAGCAATAAATATTCCAAAAATATTGCCAAACCAGATTACATTCATCACAAACAACAATTAAAAAGTTTATCTTCTAAACATAATTTAACATGCATCCAATCCTTACATCAACATCAAGATTCATGCCTTCATAAATTAAAGAACCATCAAGAACATATAATCATGCCATCAAGATCAAATATTTTCATATGAAATCATAAAATTAATACGCTGAGATTTATGATTTTGACATTAAACATGATTTAACATCAAAAGAACAGAAAAATATTCATCATCAAGGAATTTAAACCTCATTAAACACCACATACTCTCTTAGGCAATTTCACAAACATCTTGAGGGCGTCCCCTTTACCAACCTTGGCCGAGCACCCCTAGGTCAATCCTAGGGCTGCCGCACCACAAAGGGGGTCCTCAGGCGTCCTCTCTCATGACAACGTGAGAAATCAACGAGAAAACACAATCTCAACAGAGAAACGATAAGCTTTCTCAATACCCAAGAAAAATGGCTCAAGAACACAAGAACAAGAAAACAAAAAGGAAGAAGAACCACTCACATGATTAGGATCCCCCCCCCCCCAAAACCTAATCTACACCCTACCCCTTTATCTAATCCGCATTCGCCTCAAACCCGAATCCAAAACCCGCTAACCACAAGCATCAATAATACATGCTCAAACATATGCAATACAAGTTTAATTAACAAGTAAAGAAAACACACAACTTATATTTCTACTTACCCGAGCTCTCAAGCTTGCACCAGAATCAGCCTGCTAGACTGGCAAACACAAAATGAATAATAATAATTAGCCATAATATCTCGAATATTACAAGATAACTCCTCCTCAGCCTCAGAATTCTCTAGAACACTGCCCCTCACCTCCTTTAGGAGGTCAACTCCCAAAAAATAGGCCTCAAGAGCAAATAGTTGAGCCTGAAACCTTTGGCGTACATGTTAAGAGCAGCATCCCTAAAGCAATTTACCTCATCCTCGAGGCCTCGTATCGTTAATCTGCACTTCTCCTAAATGGCTATGATAGCCTCAATCTTGGCCCTCAAGCGAGACCTTGAAGTCCACACAGGCCTCAACAAATTATCCACCAATGGAATCTTCTCCTTACTACTCGGAGCACTCCTCTGCATCTTCGCCAGTAGTGCGCGAATGCCATATGAGCTTTTAGCAATGAAGACATCTTCCGTGTGCGACAAAAAAAATCAAATAAGAAGAAGCATGCTCCGAGCAAACGAGACAACAAACACCCCATGCCTTAAACCCACCTATGTACAATTCTAAGAATATTTCTAAGAGATCTTGGGCTGAAGCCATCAACACAGCTTGCTACATTATTAAGCACTACAAAAAAAATTGAAATTAGTAACAAGCTGTTTTTGCCACAATAGTGATATATAGTGGCAAAAAGATGATTCAATGGCAAAAACGTGCTCGTCACCCGTTTGTCACGTTAGGTCCGCCGCTAAAAGTCATTTTTGGCTTTCGGGTGAGATTTAGCAGATTATCACGAATTGCAATTTCTTTAGTGGCAAACAAAAAAGTGTAATACCCAAAATCTTAATAATAAAATCTTATTCTTGAGCGGGGGATCGTGGGCCCTAGTTAGCACGGATTGGCGGGAAGCTTCGGGATTAGACCCGAGTAGGCATTTTGTTTATCTTATCTTTATTATTTAGCATGCTAGGATGATAAAGGGTCTCGAGACAAACTTAGCGGTGCAATCAGATCTCGATACAGAGTTAGAACGGGTGAGTTATGGATTGTTTAAGTCAGATAGCTTAGGTAGGGGTATTTTGGTCATCTAGACCCAACCAGTGCCTATAACATAGACCCTGGGGTGTGCGGCCAAGGGTTTTAGCCGAAAGCCACCTGAGGCAAAGGAGAGACACGACACCGCCGAGGAGGAGGAGCCGCTAGAGCTGAATTTTTGCGAGTTCGTTGGTGTCGATCGGGGGAAGATCCTGTGCATCTTTTCCTTCCATTTTCTCTTCATCCGATTAGTGGATTTAGACCTTCTTTTCTTCAATTCTTGATTCATGTCACTGTTCTCATGTCTCGAGGTTTTTCGTCAATTTTTGATGCATTTTCTCGTATCAGATCGGTCATTTTTTAATTGAACCATGTTGTTTATCACTTTTGGAAATAAAATATTCTTTTTCCCCCGATGAGTAGCGGCACCTGGCGTGGCATCGCTGCCACACGCGGGCAGCCGTGCGGCGGGACGACCGCTTGAGGCACCGCCACCGCCGAGTGGTGGTTGCGGTCCGCCAGCAGGCGTCGGCGGTCAGCCGGGGAAGGGCAGCGACGGCGGGTGGATGGGAGAAGGAGATGAAGATGACCTAGGTGGGGAGATGAAATGGAGGGCTAAGATTGATTTGGGTGAGATGAAGGGCTAGATTGAATTGATTGAGATGAAGGGCAGGGATTTGATCTTGTGTTGATGGAGGGATGAGATTGCATCAGGTTAGATGTAAGGCTTAGATTGCATCATGTATATGTAAGATTGTGATTGCATCTGGTTAGAAGTAAAGCTGTGATTGCATCATGTAGATGGAGGGTTGTGATTGCAACTGGTTAGATATAAGGCTATGATTGCATCATGTAGATTGAGGGTTGTGATTGCAACTGGTTAAATGTAAAGCTGAGATTGTATCATGTTAAATAGAGGGCTATGATTGCATCATATTAGATGGAAGATTGTGATTTGATCTTATTTAGATAAAGGGCTGAGATTTTATTACTAATTTATTGATTGTAACACTGTTATATTCATTCGTAACAGTGATTTATTAAATAAATTTAAGGTAATTCTTCTATTATTCTAAATAATTATTTGGATATCTTAAGGTTAGCAAAAATAATCATGTTATATATGAAATTTCACCTAATCGACGTTCTAGATTCATTGACAAGGTCTGTTTCTCCACTAGACCTTCGGATTTTGAAAACAGTAGGTGGACGTCGTCTCATTTTGCGTCCCAAGTTAAAAAATCATATTTTATATATTTTTATGGTTCAATCTGAGATGATTCATGGATATAGTTGTTAATGAGGTGAATCTTATCCTAGATCAGTGATTCCTATGATGAGTTATTTTATCCTATTGTTCCAATCCATTAATTTACAATTGTAGTTCCTTTTTGCACTACTTTCATGATACACGTGCTTCCTTTCTTACGGTGATTAGATGTGCTATAATTTTATTTCATGATTGTTTATTATGGTGAGTATTCAAGATTTATGAGCACTATTTATATATATATATATATATCTATATGTGGTTGTGATGTATGGCAGGAGGAGGTGGAGGATAAAGTATGCACTTGACATACACTTTAATATATGTTGATAGCACATCTTGTTTATGCTTATATACTTGCATGTATGGTGTTGTGATGTGCTTGTTGCATTTCCCGGAAGACTCGCTAGTGAGGGGAGGGTACGCCCCAAAGAGACTGTGTTGGCCTTATTACAGAAGTTCGGCTGGTAAGGGGAGATCATACCCCAAAGAGATAGTCCGAAGACTCGACCGGTGAGGGGAACATATGCATCAAAGAGACGGATCAGAAGAGTCAGTGCTGATGAGGAGAGGGCATGGCCCAAAGAGACGGCACTAAGCAGGGTGGTAGTTCGGCGGCCACCCGTCTACCTACCCTATGTGGCTATGTGGGTCCAGGGAGCATGCATATGATTGTAGTGTTGAATCCATCATATTTTATTATTGTGGATATTCTTATACTTATTGATGGATGCGATTATCATGAGTAGAGTGGTGGATGTGTTACTCATGATTGTTCCATCATTTTTATGGATATTTTATATTTGTTGACGTATGCTGGTTTCATGCATAGAGTAGTGTTTATATATTACTAATGATTTCTCCTGACGTTGTTGTTAAGTTATATATATTGGCTATTTGTGTTTTTATGCATGATGATTGATTTGGTGAATTGAGGACTGATCTGCTCACTAAGTCCTAGTTGAACTTACCCCTCATTACTGCTCACTATTTATGTTTTTATTCATGATGATTGATTTGGTGAATTGAGGACTGATCTGCTCACTAAGTCCTAGTTGGACTTAAGCATTGAGTTATTGTTGATAGATTCGATTATTGGTTTTAATTTAATCATGAAAAAATTAGGTGTGGTTGGGAGGTCGAGCGGGATATGAGAGAGAAGTATAGTACTTGTACCTTTTTGATGTCGATGTGAACTTCTTTCTTTCATCTCAAAATTTGAGGACGAATTTTCTTTAAGAAGGGAGGGAATTGTAATACCCAAAATCTTAATAATAAAATTTTATTCTTGAGCGGGGGATTGTGGGCCCTAGTTAGCAAGGATTGGCAAGAAGCTTCAGGATTAGACCCGAGTAGGCATTTAATGTAGAAAAATTAAGAGAAATTTTATTTGCCTTATCTTTGTGATTTAGCATGCTAGGATAATAGAGGGTCTCGAGGCAAATTTAGCGGTCCAATCAGATCTCGAACCAGAGTTAGAACGGGTGAGTTATGGGCTGTTTAAGTCGGATAGCTTAGGTAGGACAATTTTTGTCATTTGGACCCAACCAATGTCTATAAATTAGACCTTGGGATATGTGGCCAGGTGTTTTAGCCGCATGCCACCTGAGGCAAAGGAGAGAGGAGAGAGAGGGCACCGCCAAGGAGGAGGAGCCGTTGGAGCCGAATTTTTGCGAGTTCATCATTGTCGATCGGGGGAAAATCCTGCGTGTATTTTCCTTTCATTTTCTCTTTGTCCGGTAAGTGGATTTAGACCTTCTTTTCTCCAATTCTTGATTCATGTCACTATTCTCATGTCTCGGGGTTTTTCGTCAATTTTTGACGCGTTTTCTCGTATCGGATCGGTCATTTCTTAATTGAACCAAGTTGTTTATCCCTTTTGGGAATAAAATATTCGTTTCTCTCTCTCTATCTCTCTCTCTCTCTTTTCCCTTATTCTGCAGCCTGTCATCG
Source organism: Canna indica (assembly GCA_034359265.1). Taxonomy (NCBI): domain Eukaryota; kingdom Viridiplantae; phylum Streptophyta; class Magnoliopsida; order Zingiberales; family Cannaceae; genus Canna; species Canna indica. Next base: position 25,492,921 of record CP136892.1, read on the forward strand.
GCGCCCGGTGAGGTGCTGCAGTGGCAGCGGCGCCTGACGTGGCGTCGGTGCCACTCGCGGCAACCGCGCCGCGAGAGGCACCGCCGTCGCCGCGTGGCAGAGGCGGTGCGCAAGCAGGCGTCGATGTCAGCGTCGGCGTCAGTGACAACGCTACTGGCGGCCTGGCCAACCGGGGAAGGGCGGCGGCGGCTATAATATCCTAGATATTTAAATTTATTATTTTTTCCTCTTAGTTTGCTAGCCTAGTGGACTAGTTCGTGGTCGAGCTGAGTCGACTCATGGTCTGGAGCGAGCTTGCGAGCTCAGGTAAGTAGGATATGAAATTTATGAATTTAGCTTGCATAGTTAAAATCATTTAAATTAATGTTGTGTGTGCATAATTATCTAATTATGTTTATGTGGGTGTGTGCATAATTAATTGCTTAGGATTAGAATAAGTTTAATTAAGTCTAATCGTGTTAGCGGGTTTGGATCTAGCTTTAGGCGGATACGGGTTTGATAAAAGAGTTAGGAGGATTAGGGTTGAGGAGGGAGTATAACCCCCCCCCCCCCCCCCTTGGCTTGTGGCTCCCTATTTGGAGCCACACAAAATTTTGAGAACGAGAAGCCAAGCCGCCAAGCCTAGCTACCCTCTTCCCCTTTCCCTTAGAGCTGCCACCGTCGGGAGCCGAGCCACCCAAGTCTCCCCTTCTCCTCTCTTCTTCTTTTCCATGTGGAGCCGAGCCGAGGGAGCCACCAGCAAAGCCAACCGACTCCCCCTCTTGCTCTCTCCCTTTCCCTTGCAGCCGGCAGCTTGGGATGAGCCGCCGCCTGCCCCTTCTTCCTTAGGCTGAGCCGCCGAGTTTCTTGAAGCCGATTCGAGGGTCGTTGTCTGGGGTTTTCTTCTAATTATCTTTCCAAATTTAGGTGAGTGGTTTACCTCTCTCTTTAGGATTTCAATCAGATTCTTGAAGCCGTTCTTGGCGGCTTGGTAATTATGCTTTGTTCTTGATTTATTCTTCAAGTTCTTGTCGTATTTCTTGGAATTTGTGCTTGACGAGACCCGAATCTCTCACCTATGGGGCTCGGCAGCTCTAGGGGTGCTCGGCCAAGGGGGAAACCGGGGTCACCCTCAAGGTGTTCGATGAAAAGCCCGAATGAGTTTTCTTATTTCCTTGATATGCAAATCTTGATCTATTCTCCTAATTTGGGTTCTTGATTTGTGGATTGCATGTTTAGAATTAAATATGAGATTTTTGGGTAGAAATCATGTGGTAGGATTCTTGAGAAGGGGGTTCTTGATCTTAATACTTGATTCTTGATCTAAGTGTTGTGGGTTCTTGTTAATCTTGATTAAAAGCATGATTTTTGTGAATTAATTCTTGGGATTAGTATTCTGTCCTAATGATAATTTAGAGGTTAATTTCTGTTAATTTTTGGAATTAATTCCACAGTATGCTGAAAATTGCATGTTGCTGGAATTGTATGCTGAGATGATGAATCTGTGCTATGTGGTATTTGTATTTCTATGAATATAGTCGTGTAACCTATCGTTTCGACCAGAAAACATAGTTTGTAAACATATGACATACTTTGGAGACTAGATTCGGGTTAGATACATCAGTACATGGCAGAATAGTAAGCTAAAACAAAATCCTAATCTTGGTGATCTAAATTTTAATTACATAATTAAAATTAGGTTAAGGGTGAGCATAATCTATTATGAACCAACTTATAAAGTATGCAAGAAATAAAGTCACGCGGGTTTATGACACTACGGGTCTAGGAGTTGGAGTCGGGTTTTGGAGTGTTGAGACACTTTCCAATATAGTCACCCCTAAGACACCGTAGGAGAGTCATGACTTAGGTCACGGTGTGCCATATCTTTGTGAATGGCGGAGAGGCTCGTAGAGGAGCTGGATTGCGTGCTAAGCTCAAGAGGTTGGATGGCTAATTCCCAACCTGCAGAATAAGTTCGGAGGGTCTTTCCCGATTGTTCTGGTTCAGCCTTGTGGGATAAGTTCAGAGGGTCTACCCGATTATCCCTGAGGTGGTGTTAAGGAGTAAATTCGGAGGGTCTTTCCTGATTATTCCTATGATATCCTTTAGGAGTAAGTTTGGAGGGCCTTTCCCGATTACTCCTATGATATCTTAAAGGTGCAAGTTCGGATGGTGAATCCTGATTGTCCCAATGCGTCTCGTCGAGCAAGTTCGGAGGGCCTTTTCCGATTGGTCCCGAGTTTCTTGTACTAGGATAGTTCGGAGGGCCATCCCGATTATCCTAGTATGTGTTGTTGCCTTCGGGCATGGTAGGCTTCGGTCTGTTGTACTCCAATTTGGAGGGTTAGATGCCTTGGGGCATGGGTGGCTTGTTAGCTAGTCACACTTTCGTGACACTGCCCTCTTTAGAGATAGATTTTATTCTTGTCATCTGTGTATTTTTATTTGTGAGGGTTGGTAAAACCGCTCGCTGAGTTCTTTGAACTCACCTGTTGTCATTTGATTTCTGTTTTGTAGAGCCTGACCGATGAGGTGGGCCGGAGTACTTGGCGCAGATGGAGGGCACTGGAGCTGCATGATCTCATAGCAGTCCTAGTTAGGGTCGTAGTCGAGTTCTTTGGTAGTAGTCATGCACTTGTATTAGCTTGATTTGGAGTTGTAGCCCTGAGGGCATTTATGTCGTTTATTTCAAGTTTTATTATATCTAAACTTTTGAACTACTGAACTTAAAATGTTTTTTTGCACTTTTTGTTTCATTTGAGCTACTTGAAGTAAACTTTATTTTGGTTCACTTTTCATTAAAATAAAACTTGTTATTTCTATTTGCTATATTATTTGTTGAGTTGACATGTGCAAGATTTAGGCTGCGGGGTATAGGCACGTATACCCCGGCCGGTCATGTGACCCTGAGTTGGGGTGTGACAACAGTGGGTGGAGGGGAGGTGGAGATGAAGATGACCTAGGTGGGGAGATGAAATGTAGGGCTGAGATTGATTTGGGTGAGATGAAGGGCTAGATTGAATTGGTTGAGATGAAGGGAACGGATTTGATCTTGTGTTGATGGAGGGATGAGATTGCATCAAGTTAGATGTAAGGCTTAGATTGCATCATGTATATGTAAGGCTGTGATTGCATCATGTAGATGGAGGGCTGTGATTGCAACTGGTTAGATGTAAGGCTGTGATTGCAACTGGTTAGATGTAAGGCTGAGATCGCATCATGTTAAATAAAGGGTTGTGATTGCATCTGATTAGATGTAAGGCTGTGATTGCGTCATGTTAAATAGAAGGCTATGATTGCATCATATTAGATGGAAGATTGTGATTTGATCCTATTTAGATGAAGGGCTGAGATTCTATTATTGATTTATTGATTGTAACATTATTATATTCGTTCGTAACAGTGATTTATTAAATAAATTTAAGGTAATTCTTCTATTATTCTAAATAATTATTGGATGTCTTAAGGTTAGAAAAAATAATCATATTATATATGAAATTTGACCTAATCGACGTTCTGGATTCATTGGCGATGTCTATTTCTCCATCAGACCTTCGGATTTTTAAAACAGGAGGCACACGTCGCCTCGTTTTGCGTGCCAAGTTGAAAAATTATATTTTATATATTTTTATGGTTCAATCTGAGATGATTCATGGATATAGTAGTTAATAAGGTGAATCTTATCCTAGATCAGTGATCCCTATGACGAGTTATTTTATCCTATTGTTTCAGTCCATTAATTTACAATTGTAGTTCATTTTTATACTACTTTCATGATACACGTCATTCCTTTTTTACAGTGATTAGATGTGCTATAATTCTATTTCATGATTGTTTATTGTGCTGAGTATTCATGATTTATGAGCACTATTTCTACATATATATTTGTATGTGGTTGTGATGTATGGCAAGGGGAGGTGGAGGATAGGGTATGCACTTGACATACCCTTTATTACATGTTGATAGCACATCTTGTTTATGCTTATATACCTACGCGTGTGGTGTTGTGATGTGCTTGTTGCTTATCCTGGAAGCTTTGCTGGTGAGGGAAGGGTATGCCCCAAAGAGACAATGTTGGCCTTATTCTGGAAGTCCGGCTGGTGAGAGGAGATCATACCCCAAAGATGGTACGGATACCCGACCGGTGAGGGGAACGCATGCCTCAATGGGACGGATCGAAGAGCTAGTGCCGACGAGTGGCTGCCGAACCACCACCCCAAAGAGACGGCACTGAGTTGGGTGGAGGTTCGGCAGCCACTCGTCTACCTACCCTATGTGGCTATGTAGGTTCGACGGATCTGGGAGCATGCATATGATTAATGTGTTGCATTGCATGCATATGATTGCAGTGTTGCATCCACCCTATTTTATTGTTGTGGATATGCTTATACTTATTGATGGATTCAATTATCATGAGTAGAGTGGTGGATGTGTTACTGATGATTATCCCGTCATTTTTATGGATATTTTATATATGTTGACGGATGCTGGTTTCATGCATAGAGTAGTGTATATATATTACTGCTGATTTCTCCTAACGTTGTTGTTACGTTATATATATTGGTTATTTGTGTTTTTATGCATGATGATTGATTTGGTGAATTGAGGACTGATCTGCTCACTATGTCCTAGTTGGACTTACCCCTCATTACTATTATTTTGCAGCACCTGAGTTAGATCAAAGAGGTACCGAGGTGCAGTAGCGCGGCTGGTTGCGGTAGGGCAGCGGTTCTCGTGACATGTCATGATCGAGGAGGATACCGAGTCCAGTCATTTCTATTTTGTTGAGTCATGTAGACTCGGTTATTTCATTTCTCATTTTTCTTAGTTTGGGGTGTCCGTGTTGGGACTTTAATGTTTTGAAAATAAATTGAACCTTTAGCATTTTCTTTAATTAGTGGTTGGGTTTCTTTTAGGATTTGATATTTTCCTTTAAGTTTTAAATATCATAAAATATTTGGGTTCATTACTCGTTTATGCATAGTTGTTTTGGGGTTAGGCTTCGGGGTACGTGGCTTACCCTAGACGATCATACCGGATTTGGGGTGTGACAAAAAGTCAAACATTACACGAAATATAGTGATTTCAGACGACCATTGTAGTCGAAAAGTGGTCGAAAGTTAGTCGGAAACATTGATTTACTGACCAAATTTGTATGATTATCGAGGTCAAAATTTGCGTCGATAAAACCTTGGTCGAAACAGGTACCGATAGTTTAGCAACAAAAAATATTGTTTGTAATTATCGACCAAGGTTTTAATCGAAAAGATGTCGGTAGTTGCTTGGTAACTACCGATAAAAGTTTTGTCGATGGCTCCTCGGTAATTAACGACTATAAATATTGTCGAAAATATGGTCGATAATTATCGACTACTTTCCTGCCATATTCTAGAAGTAGGTGGTGCGAACGAGGTAGCGGCTATCGCGGTAGGTCGGGAGGGAGTAATAGAACTTGAGGGGCTTGAGGAGGCCAAGGCGGAAGGGGAAGGATGAGAGGGTGGAAAGGACACGGAGGAGAGCTGGGATGGAGACAATGTGCGCGAGGATCGATCGCCAGCGGCGACGTATCTGGTATCGGTGAGCCATTTGAGCCGATCAGAGGTGAAAAGGTTGGTGGTGAAGCTGCAATTGATGAGCAAGCCCCTGATCTAATTCGGCGAAAATTGAGAGAAGACGGAGACAAAGAGAGAGAAAGAGAGGGGGATGAAAAGTGAGGGCCGGAGATCTCCTCATGCTCTTACTTTCTTTCAAGTATGAGGAATGGGAGGGGTTTGAATAACAGGAATAGGAGGAGGATGAAATGAGACGTTTAATTCATCAACGATTTAAGGGGAGGTAAAGAAGAAACAAAAGGGAGGGATGGCGAGAGAGATTGATTTGGAAGGGGAACTAAAGAAGAAGTGAATCCCGAGTGATGAGCTCCTTCTTCTAGTGTGGCCGAGCATATGAGCGCGCAGGTGAAGAAGGAACGGGGCGGGACAAGTGTCTTGATGACCTAAACTGGAGACGCTCAAAATTGCATCTCAAGACGCTCGGTAGTATAAATTGTATCTCAAAATTAAGACAACAATTAGACACTCATAGTATAAACTAAGATACAATATAAATTGCGTCTCAAAATTAGAGACGCTCGTATAAAAGCATTTCTAATTGGAAAAAAATTGAGACGCACGGTAAATTAGTCTCGTAATATAAATTGCGTCTTAAAATTGAGACAATATAAATTACATCTCAAAATTAGAGACGCTCATAATAAAGCGTCCCTAATTGAAAAATAATTGAGACGCAACATAAATTGCGTCTTACTTCTCAAAATTAGAGACGCTTGTAATAAAGCGTCCATAATTGAAAAAAAATTGAGACACAATATAAATTATGTCTTTAATCTTGAGATGCTTGTAATAAAGCGCTCCTAATTGAAAAAAAAAAAGATACTAAGAAAAAATGTGTCCCTAATTACATCATAGAAGATGACATTTTTTATAACGTCTACAAATAATAGAGGTTTTAAAAATTTGGCAACGCTAATAAAAGCATCCCCATAATTACGTCATAGGGGTCTCTTTTCCTGTAGTGCCTGGACGGATTGTTAAAATAGACACATATTTAATCATACGAGTCGAGTATAAATGGGAACAATTTTGTTCAAAAAACTATTATATTGAATAGATTCTGTTAAACTTATAAGGATGATCAATCTACAAAAAGCGCCCCTTAAAATAAAAATGTTTTATGCCACATTACACTTTTGAAGATAGCAAGACGTTCGATGAAATAGAAAACAAAATAAAAAAATGTAGGCTTTAATTTTATAAACATATCGAGGCAAATTTGGAGACTAAACAGGTTCAATATATGTTTATTCAGTTAATCTATTTTCTCCCCATGTAGTTCAAGTTTCATGTATTCACCTAGACCTAAAAACTTACATCGTAGGAAATCTAATATCTTCTTAAACATTTTTCTGTCTGTAGTGGATAATTATTTCTAATAAGTAATGAATCAAAAAGCAATGAAAATGAAACAACTTTCTCCACAACAACATACCATAATCATATTTTTCTTAGAAACACAAAATAAAACATAAAAGAAACAAATTGCTGCATCTAATATATTATTCTTTGCTTGTGAACTTTTTCAAGATATGGCGACTCTAGAATCTGTTAGTTCCACATTGGTTGAGGTTGTGGGCTAGAATCTGTTAGTCCCACATACCTGGTGCAGTCATCTATAAACAACATGAAGTACTTGTATCCACTCAATGACATTTCTTGCATAGGTCCACATACGAATGAATAAGATGTAGTGACTTAGTTGATCTTGTCAGGGCTTTAGTTGGATAGGGCAGCTTGTGCATCTTCCCTAAAGCACATCCATCACATACTTCTTCTAAGTTGCCATTAACCTTAGGCAGACCAAGCACCATACCTTTTGAACTCAATTTTTTGATATACTCCATGTTAATGTGACCCAATCTGTTGTGCCACAGCCACTCAACATCTGAAACCTTTGCCTTGAGTGCATGTCCAGCTGAGGATTGTCCATGTTAAACCAGCCTTGGACTATTTAACAGAACCAATTTACTCTTCATTCTCTTTTATTTTTTTATTTTTTTATTTTATATTATTTTTATTTTATATTTATTTCATCTTTCTTTTTTTTCTTATTTTATTTTCCTCTTTCTTTTTTTTCTTTTTTTTTCTTTCTTAATTCTTTTTTTTTTAACCTTTTTTTATTTTCTATTTTATTTCATTTTCTTAATCATTCTTTTTATTTAATTTCTATTATTATTTTTATTTATTATTTCTTTTTTTTTTGTCATCTTCCATTTGATGTTATTCTTCCTCTGTAATAGATCTAGGTCTTCAATTCAATAAAGAGTGTACGCATTTCTTTCATTGTTTTGTGTTCCCTGTTTGATTGAGCTGAGATTCCATCTGCTATTTCTAACAATTGGTATCAGAGCTGTGAAATAGCTCGGATGGCGACCGCGGGATTGGTGAATCCCTCAGTTCCACACTTTGACGGAGTGGAATATGAAGATTGGTCGCTGATGACGCAGACCTTCTTCATATCTCAAGATCTGTGGGAGATTGTCTCGAATGGTTTCATCGAGGAGAATCTGAACGCTGCAGCTTTGCGTGAGATCAGGAAGAAAGACGCAAAGGCTCTGAGCTTCATCCAGCAGGCGCTAGATCGAAAGGTCTTCAAGCGGATCTCTGGAGCTCGAACGGCGAAAGCCGCGTGGAACCTACTAATGAATGTTTACCAGGGAACAACCAAAGTAAAGAAGGTCAAGATGCAGACAATGCGTCGAAGATTTGAAGACTGTTTGATGAGAGATGAAGAGAATGTGAACCAGTATGTTGCCAGGGTACTCGATTTGGTGAATCAGATGATTCAATACGGAGAAGATGTACCAGAGCGCAGGATTGTGGAGAAGATTTTACGAAGTCTCTCAGACAAGTATGATCACATCTCTGCGGCGATTGAAGAGGGCAACGATACTGAAGAGATGACCACGGATGAGCTTCTCGGATCGCTTCTGTCTCATGAGGATCGGCTGCAGAGACATGAAGAGAGAAGAGAGGAACGTGCTCTAAAATCCAAGGCAGTGGATTATCAGAATAGAGGTCATTGGATCAAGAAGGATGTTCGCCAGAATGCAGTCCATCATTCCAGAAGAATGGAGAAGAAATTGGGTGATACAAGTGATGAATCAAACGAAGAATCAGATACAAGAAGTCAGGTATCTTCTTCTTCGAATAGATCAAAACATAAATCATTCAAAAGGGTTCAGTGTTATTACCGTAAGAAATATGGTCATATTGAAAGAAAAGAAAAAAAAAGTTAAAAAATAAATAATGAAAAATAAATAAAAAAATAAAAAAATAAAAAAAAAATGATTAAAAAAAATGAATAGAAAAGATATCTACTCTCATTCATACTTTCTGGTCTCAAAAACCTGTCGAGCACGTTTTCTAGGTTTTCAACTTTAACTAGCACTATTTTCTTTTTCCCTGCATCTTGCTTGGCCATTCCAAATTTGAAGCCTGCATTTAGATTTCAATCTTCTTCGCTCACGAGAAAAGAGGGTGCGCAGCAGGAACCTCCCAAAATTGCTTGCATCGAGGAGATACTTCATTTACACTACCATTTTTTATGAACTAGCTAGGGCATAAAGGGACTCCACTCCACAAAGTGATGAGATCTAGTGCTGATTCTGAACCAATATATTATAAAAGAGATACCATGCATTGTCCTTGATTCTGCAAAAAAGATATTGGTTTCCATAATTGGCGGTGGAGCAAAGTGTGTGATGTCATGTCATATTTCATATTTTATTTCAATCTTCATTTTTATCACTTATATTTTTCACTTACTTCTCTCTAGGGATGACAAAAAAATTCGTTTACGCGAGCACCCACGGATATTTACCCGTTTATGACGGATATGAGGGGTAATTTTCTACTCGCGGGTATTTCATGAGTAATTTTTCATACTCGTTTATTAAACGGGACGAGTATGGGTATCGTAGTACCCGTACCCGCGGGTATCCGTTATCTGTGAGAATTAATAAATTATTATTTTACCCTCAATACATATACTAAAAAATCCTAAGTTCCTAACCTAATTCAATAGTTAATACCCATTATCCACTACCTACCCATTGAAGTGTGTTTAATTGTTTATATTTGAAGTTGTTATCAAAATATTGTGTGTTTATTTGAAGAGAGTTTATATTTGAAATTCTTATCAAAATATCAAAGTTTATATTTTTTAAAACTGTCATGGGTACCTGTCAATACCCGTGGGTATCCGTCCCCCCGCGGATAATTAAATGGGTACTCATTTTTAATACCCGCGGGGAATAAACGAGTAGCGGGTACCCGTTTATTTCGCAGGACGAGTAGTGGGTAGGCACCCCCCGTACCCGCCCCGCCCAGTTGACATCCCTACTTCTCTCTTTTGTCTATAACTACAAAACAATTTTGCAATGAGAACTTTTCCAAAATCATTGATGATGAGTTATTTTCATTTCTTGAAATAGTTTGATCTGAGACTTGTCGGAGGTACATATATATAAGCGTGCAACTACTCATTTTTCAACTAAGGTGGCTTTCACTTGGTGTTATTGGTTTTCGTATCCTTCTGTCTATAAATATTATTTAATATAATCAAAGACCGATTGTGGCTAACATTTTGCTTGCAAGGGACATAAGATTACTTGTTGAATGAATTCTTTTGTCTCACAAACTAATTAATGTCGAGGCACGACGATCCTTTTAGAAGGCTTATTCCTTGTGTGGCAAGCAAGGAAGCCGCATGGACTTACTAATCTGCAAAGGCTAATTCCATGACTAGTAGTATAACTAAATGGTTTGACCCAATGCAAGCCTTAGTTCAATTTAGTTCATTTAGCCAAACATCTATTATACACATCCAAAACCAATTAGAACAATCTAGTTCAATCTTTGTTTTCATCACTTTTATTTTTCACTTTCTTCTCTCTTTTGTCTATAGCTACAAAATAACTTTGCAATGAGAACTTTTCCAAAATCTTGATGGCAAGGGGGGTATAGGTCTTTGGTACATTAATGATGAGTTGTTTTCATTTCTGAAAATAGTTTGGTCCGAGACTTGTCGGATGTGCATATATATAAACGTGCAACTACTTGTTTTTCAACTAAGGTGGCTTTCACTCGGTGTTATTGATTTTCGTATCCTTCTGTCTATAAATACTATTTAATGTAATCAAAGAGCGATTGTGGCTAACATTTTGCTTGCAAGTGGCATAAGATTACTTGTTCAATGAATGATTTTGTTTCATAAACTAATTAATGTCTAGGCACGACGGCCCTTTTAGAAGCCTTGTTCCTTGCGTGGCAAGCAAGGAAGCCGCATGGACTTACTAATCTACAAAGGCTAATTTCATGACTAGTAGTATAACTAAATGGTTTGACCCGAGGCAAGCCTTAGTTCAATCTAGTTCATTTAGCCAAGCATCTATTATACACATCCAAAACCAATTAGAACAATATAGTTCAATCTTTGTTTTCATCACTTTTATTATTCACTTTCGTCTCTCTTAATTTGTCTTTAGCTACAAAACAACTTCGCAATGATAACTTTTCCAAAATAATGTGTGGCAAGGGGGGCTCTTTGGAACATTGATAATGAGTTGTTTTCATTTCTTGAAATAGTTCAGTCCAAGACTTGTCGGATGTGCATATAGGCGTGCAACTACTCGTTTTTCAACTAAGGTGGCTTTCACCCGGTGTTATTGATTTTCGTATCTTTGAGTTTGTAAATACTATTTAATATAATCAAAGAATGATTGTGGCAACATTTTGCTTGCAAGGGACATAAGATTACTTGTTCAATGAATGCTTTTGTCTCACAAACTAATTAATGTCGAGGAATGATGACCCTTTAGAAGCCTTATTCCTTGTGTGGCAAGCAAGGAAGCCGCATGGACTTACTAATATGCAAAGACTAATTCCATGACAAATAGTATAACTAAATGGTTTGACCCTTAGTTCAATCTAGCTCATTTAGCCAAGCATCTATTGTACACATCCAAAACCAATTAGAGCTAAGTTGACCCAATTTTTATTTATATAGGAAATAAAGGTCTCGTTCAGTTGGCACAAATTTCTAGAAAGTTTTATGTAGGAAGTATAACTTCCCAAGAATTAGACAATTGTGGTCTTTTTCTATTGACATACTTCCTACAAAATGCAAAAAATATCTTGCCCGAGGGACCTAAGTAAGTTACACTTGTTGCATTATATTTGAAAAAAAAAATTATTTACATTATATTTTTACATATATTTGTTAAAATATTTATTTACAAATTAATAAAAAATATACTGGTCATTTGATGTGTACTTCTTGAAAAATATCTATATCAACCAAAGATGTTGTGGGAAGTAAATTCATAAAAAAACTAATTTTCTATGTCAACCCAATAAGACCTAAAGTACAAAATAATAACATTATCATTGCTTTAAAAAAAGATCACTAGTGACAGCTCTTTCCATTGCAAAAATCCATTGCGAATGAATGGATCGTTGACTAGTGACGGCTCTGCCCATTGCTAAAGTTCATTGTGAATGAACGGATCGCTGGCTATTGCCGGCTCTACCCTTTGTAAATCACTACTAGAATAGTGGCTTTCACCGACGGGGCTCACCCACGGCCGCCCAAGCCGTCGAAAACATCCACGATTTTGCGACGGCCGCACAAGTTGCGGCTGATGTGACCTCATCAGCAACGGCTCACATACGATCGCCTAAGATCGTCGGTCATAGCCGATGGCGCGCACAACGTGCGAAATGAAAAAAGTTATTAGCAACGGCTTAGAGTGGGCGAGGTAGGCCGTCAGTGATATTAATTAGTCATTAGCCCCCGCTAGGAGCGGCCGTCGGTGATAAAATGATGGTGCACACTTGGAGCGAAAATAAGAAAACTAATTACCAACGGCCTAGAGAGGGCTGTGAGGGACGTCGGTGATATAGTAAATAATAATCCATGATTTACCGACAGTTGTCGAACTGTCGGTGAAAAGGGTTTTTATTTGCGTTCGCGCCCAACCCCTCTTCTCCTCCCACTATTCTTTCTAGGCTGCTCTCCGCCATCACCGAGTTCGAGCCTGTAAGACCCAAAAATCTCCTAATATAAAAATCTATTTGGTGCAGCGCACCGGATCGGGGGTTAGTCGGGTCAAGCCATAGAATAGCCTTGAGTAGAAGATATAACTTGACTCATGATAATATGAAGTTTAAATTAGCTCAATGGTTATTTCCTTTTATGCATAAGATGTTTATTAAAGTCGAGTTCGACTCTTGAGTGCGGATTGAATCAGAGTCCGAATTGGACTCGGATCAAATCGAGTAGAGGTTAAGTCATATGAGGGGCATTTGAGTCATTTGTGGATGAGGGAATATAATCCCTCATCATGAGCCGTGCGGCTCATCTTGGAGCCGCACACAGCCCGAGCATGGGGGAAAAGAGAGAGAGGGGACATCTTGTCGGCGCCGAGTCTGCGTCGACTCTGGAGGAGATCGGAGCTCATCTTCATCGAGGCTTCCTCGGGATCCAATCAAGGTGAGTGGTTAGCATAGTTTTTAAAGGGAGGTGGGTGGCCGGCCCTATAAGATTTGAAATCAGGTTTTCTCTTGCGAGTTCTTGCCGATCGATGCATTTCTTCGTATTTGAACTTTAGTCGTTGTGAATTCCTACGATCTTGTGTTTTAAACATGTTTATTTTGCGTTCTTGAGGGCTGGCCGTAGGGTAAAAAGGGAAAAGGTCATGCAAAAAATTTCTCCAATTTCCTCGCTCGTCTCAAAACTCGTAGATCGCTTTATGTTCGTATATGTTAGATCTATGGATTTATAACTCGTGTCATTGTCGCAACCATGCTCGTTCATCCTTGAGGACTCGGCCGAACAGGGGGTCACCCTGCTTGAGTCGACCGAGCAATGGCAAGGGTGAGAAAAAGTGGACTGCTCGGATTTAACATGCTTGGCTTCATGTTGTGTTGTTTTGATTCGCGATCGCATGCTTATAGATAAGTTGAACTTGTATCATATGATTGATGTTCGTCTTAGAGATTGTCGCAACTATAGATCTATATTTATCTCAGTTATGGTAATGTTCTTGCTAAAACTATAGAGACATGATGATACTTAGGAAGAACTCTAACCATGGCAAGTAAATTTATTGATTTATGTAATTGTAGGAATGATTGCTTAGTGACCATCCTTAGCTCATTCCTCTTTACTTTTTGAAATGATGAAATATGTTACCATGCTTAGTATTTCGTGCGTTGTGAATTTATGGTTATCTTACCATGCTTTATAAGTTGCTTCTTATTGAAATAAATTCTAAATGCAGTGTATAAATGATTATTGATGAATATCGTAGGTATATATAGTAGTTGCTGTAAGTTATTCTTATTTTTCTTTAAATTATATAAGTTGTCCTAAAATGTTCATGGGTGGAATTCCAATGTCGGTACATAGAATTCCACACCCAAGGTAGCATATAATGCTAGATAACATGTAGGACGTTGCAATATGCGTAGCATATATGGAAACTTAGCTAGGAGATGACACAACTTTCTAGGACTCATAGTAAATATTTTTGGAAACCTAGAACTATTAGGCGTGCACAATTTTGGAAGGACAACATTAATTTGTTGACCCTGCAGCCCGAATTAGAGCCAGATACGGGCAGGGGCCCGAACGGTATATAAGGAAACCCAAGGACATTTGATTGTGTGATGTGCTTGAGATGGTCCGCCGAGAAGTGTTGAGGTCGAAAATAACCAATGCTTAGCTCGGCCAATGTTTGGGTCTTGAGATGCACCAGCGGACCCGCTAGGTGTCAAACCCCAGTTGGTTGGGACTAGCTATCCCTACCCCAAACGGTGCCCAGAGACTAGTGGACCATCCTAGTCGATGGCCCATGATTTCTTGTTTATCTTGCTATGATGTGGCCGGTCAACCAGTGTGATTCTACCATGTATGGTAGGGCCGGTTGTAGCCGGGATTCTAATACCATAAGTAGGGCCAAGGGCCGGATGCTGAAGACTTGATAGGCCAAGATGACAAGTTTTCACATATATGGTTTATACAGAATGACCCATAGGGTCATTAGTCACACTAGAAAGTAACTTACCTCCCCGAATATATATTATGTTGCTTTATATGTTATGCCTGGATAGCTGAGGATTATGTGGAGATTTGCAAGAACCGCTCACTGAGTCCCAAGTGGACTCACAGTTTGTTTCCTTACTCTTTTTGTAGAGCATAAGCAGTGATTGACTTCTGGGCGTGGAAGTGCCTTTGGTTGGAGAGCGGAGACATTCCTGTGAGTCCTCGTTGTAAGGGAAACTCGATATAATCTAGTAAAGCTAAGTTTGGAAATCCTAAGCGGGGTGCTTAGGTAGTGGAGTAGGCATTGGGGCCGAACCACTATAAATCAATGTGTTTGCAGTGATAATTGTTTGCTTTAATTGCTTTATCATTTATCGCTTCCGCATTTAGTCGTAAAATTGCAATTTGCCTAAGTAATCAAAGAAACGATTAAAACCAGAATTAGGCAAATAGATTTAGATAATACACTATTCACACCCTCTCTAGTGTGTCATTTCGTACAACAATTGGTATCAGAGCAAGTTCGTGGTTTGAGATTTCACTATCTCTTCTACACTTTATGTTGATCCGAAAAATGGCACCATAGTCGGTAGCGTCTTCACCTCCTAGGTTCGATGAGTTAAACTTTGGTCTTTGGAAGTCTAGGATGTACACCTTCTTAAAGACTCAAGGTTTATGTGTATTTAATATGGTAAAGATAAAATATGTTGAACCTAAGGAAAATATGAATGCATGGACCCAAGAACAAATTAGCATGTTTGAGTTAAATGCTAAAGCTACAAATTGCATATTTTGTTCTTTGGAAAATAATGTGTTTGAGAAAATCATGCATTGTACTTTCGCATTTGATATTTGGGCTACTTTAAACATGCTTTATAACTATGCAAAAACCGAAGAGCTCAATATAATTGATGAGGGGAGTGATGACAATTGTCATCCACCTAATACTAATATGGTTTTTGAAGCCCATAGTGCCTCTAGTCATAAGAGCACAAGAAATCGAAAAAGGAAGGTGATTTGCCATGTGTGCCAAGAAAAATGGCATGTAAGGAAGAACTGCCCTACTATGAAGAACAAGGCAAAGAAGAGGTCGAATGCCACCACATCATCATCCCACTCAAATGAAACATCCTCTTGCAATGACTATGAAGCTACATCAAAAGTTTGCCTCATAAGTACCAATGATGAGGTACACTCTTTTCCTTCTAGTCATAATAATGATAATGTTAGTACCAGCTCTTCTAGTTCATTCAACATGCCATATGAAAAACTAGTTGATGAATATCAAAAAATGTATGCCTTGCTTGTTAGAAAAGATAAGGAAAATAAAAGGTTGAAAAAGGAAAATATAAAGCTTAACTCTCACGTGGATGAATTAAAACTAGAAAATGAGAAAATAAAATCTAGTTCTTTTGATTCTTCCCATGATAGGTTGAAACTTGAGCTTAGGGACTTAAAGCTTAAGAATGAAAATTTGAAACTTGAGAATTCAAAAATCATAAGTGAAAACAATAATTTGAAATCTCAATCTAATGCCTTATATCAATCTCTTGAGTTATTGAAAAATGAGGTTGTGTCCTTAAATAAGAAAGTAAACGAATTAAAAAATGTTTCATATCTTAAGAACACTAGAAATGCTCATGTACAGAATGGCAATGCTTATCATCATTCTCATGTTATGCATTCTACCATTAGACCTCATGATCATAAGAAGAAGAATGATGTTTCTAAGAATGCTTATACTCATCATGTTTCACATGACAAGTATTCTAAAAATAAATCTCATGTCCATAACAAAAACAAAAAGAAATTTAATGGACATTGTTTTTGTTGTGGTACTTTTGGTCATGCTATTTATGATTGTGCATTCAAGAAAAATCCAAGTGTAGCTAGGACACTTTGGATTCCTAGGCCATCTAACCCCCAAGGACCCAAAGCCTTTTGGGTACCAAAGATCACATCTTCTATTGTAGGGGGAGCTACCACACAAGGGTAAAAGATTGATGATGTGTTGAAGTTGACCAAAGAGTTGAACGAAGAATCCTTTTATGGTTGCAACTTCAAGCTTTCACCTAGATGCCTTAGGTCAAATTGGCATCAAACATTTTGGTATCATCTTCTTACTTTGGTTTGCTTTATTTAAGTTGGAGTTATGATACATATTTAATTTGAGTTGTTTTCCCCGCTCTTGTTAAAGAGTTCTTTGGAAATGATTTTTTGATTTTGATTTTTCGGTCTCTTCAGAACCTAAGTAGTCTGTAATGGGCTCATGCGACCTTGCGGTTCTAAATCGTAGGCTCATTGTGGCCTTTCAGATTTCAACCAATAGGAAGGGTTGGAGATCATGTTTTCATATTTGTTACTATTGTAATCTCTTAAAATTCATTTTGATATCACTTGATTTCATTTAAAACGGATTTCAAACTATCTAGCAAAGATGTATTTTGAAAATGATATTTGAATCTCTCTTTGCTATTTGGTTTAATTAACTTGCTAGTAGCCTTAATTTCATTTATCTACTAATGGAGTCTACTTGCAAGTTGAAAATGTTAATGGAAGGCTATGCTATCTAAAAGAAAATTGAAAAGAAAATAAAAAGTTTGGGAAAATTTTCAAGAATGAGGTATGAGTTTGATTTCGCAAAAATCTTAGTATAATATTTGAATACCTATGCTCAAATGATTTCTCTATGCTCATGATTGATCATGTATGATAGATATTTTCTTTAGAGACTTCATTTTAGTTGAATATTGGATGAACATGTTTAGGTGTGTTAATGATTAGTTATCATTTGCTTAAAATTGAAAATCCATCAGAGATTGAGCAAAGTGATAACTAGATAACTTTAGGGGACTTAAACTTGAAAAATTTGACCCAAGTCAACAAATCGACTTGGACACTTCATTTTAAGTCCAAACTTCATAAACATGTTTAGGAATAGGTATCACATGTTTCCATGCACTTAGAATGAAAAATTTATATGGATATGGATAAAATGACATAGAGGTCATTTCAAGATAACCTCTTTTGAACCAAGTTGACCCAAGTCAACAAATTGACTTAGAGGTTTCATTTTCAATTCATATTGAGGAACATGTTTAGATTTACTCATGTTAGGTATCCATAGGTTTAAGTTTGAAAAACCATAAGTAAATGATAAGATTGAAACTTGGCAAGTTTCATGATAACTAGCTTAGTTTTGAATGAAACCATGCTAGGTTGATATATTGACTTAAGGACATGATGTTCATTCCAAACTTGACATACAATCTTTACATGACCATTATGTGATGTCATAAAAGTTTGAATAAAAATTGAACATGTTTTGAAAAAAAAAATAACTGGAAATTACGGAAATGCCATTTAAATTTTAGCATTTTCAGTTATTTCTAGAAAAATGGAGAAAAAGCCTTTTTAGATGATTCTTGAACCTAAACTTTCATTTAAAAATCTAGTTTGTTGTGTAAAAAAATTTCAAAAAATTTCATCAAGAATCTGACTTATAGTAAAATTTTGAAGTTGAATTTCAAAAATGCAAAGTATCATCCTCTTGAAATATCAATCTTTTCGATACTTTGATTTTTCGTCGAAAACTTAAAATAAAACTTGGTGCATATTATTTTGATTATGTTTCTAATATCATTCACACCATTGCTTGAGTAAAATCATTTCTAAGAATGATTTTGATATCATGAATGATAGCTAGAAATATATATTTTTTCATTGAAATCAATATAGGTGAAAAATGAACTTAGATAATTCATTTTGAGCTCCAACTTGACACACACATCTTAAATGATTATTCAACGATGTTTGGAAAGTTTGAAGCAAAATTTACAACTTTTGAAAAAATACATGAAATTTATGAAAATACCCCTGGTCTTTCAAGAATTTTATGAATTTATAGGAAACTGATTTTTTTTACTTATTTTTGAACCTCTATATTCCTTGAAAAATCTAGTTTGTCCAGTTAAAGTTTCAAAAAATTTTGTTAAGAATATGTTTTTATATGGATTTAAAAATTTGATTTTTGTAAACTTAAAGTATACCTTGTCCTAAGTCAACAAAGTGACTTAGAAACCTCATTTTTAGCCCAAACTTGATTCTTATACTTAGATTCACTCGTGTTAGATATCCAAGTGCCTAAGTTTGAGAAAACATGAGTAGATAGCAAAAAGTTGATACTTAGCCATTTTCATGCTTTCATGCTTACTTTGAATGAAATTGTGCTAAGTTCATATTTTGATCAAATGACATTAGTTTCACCTCAAACTTGATATACATGCTTTAAATGACCATACCTTAGTATTTCGAAAGTTTGAATAAAATTTAAAAATGTCATGGAAAAGATATGATATTCTTGAAAATATCGATACTTAAGTTACAACATGATTCTTGGTTTTGGATTTCATCTATCATCTCACGATATCATGTATGACTTAATCTCTTATTCGATGTTTGGCTTTCATCCCTTGAGTTGAGACTTTCGCGGTTTTGAAAAATCTTTTAGAGTTTCAACATTGGCTTTTGATTGAATTTTCTTGCCCTTTTTGATTGATGTCAAAAGGGGGAGAAAAATATAGGTTAAGGGGAAGAAAATATAGGAAGACCATACATATAGATAGGGGGAGTTCTATTATATAGATATGCATGTTGATAGGGGGAGGAATCCCTTAGTTGATATCCTTTATGCCATAATATATATATATTCTTAAGAATGTTTGTCATCATCAAAAAGGGGGAGATTGTTGGCTTAAGGATTTCAACCTTGGTCTTAATCTCGGTTTTGATGATAACAAACATGGAACTAATGATTTCATGAAGAATTATTTTCAGGCTCCATATCGGTTAGCGTGCGACGTCCGCTATCGAAAAATCGAAGAAATCGGAAAATCGGAAGGACGTTGGTCGATGCGCTCGGATTCGTCGGGAAGTTAGATTTTGGGTTTAGGGTATCTAGAATTTAATATAATCCTCATGATGGTGCATAAGAAACCCAAAAACCAATCCCGAACCCCAAATCGTGAAATCCCGGGACCGCCCTGAAATACACTAAGCCTAGGGAGCTCCTTGGAGGGCTATATGACCTAGACATTTTTTTGGCACTAAAAGTCCTGGTAATTGTTCCTTTGGTCAAAACTATATAACGAGGTATTTTTAAGTATTTTTTGGAAGCATTTAGCTTACCCATACTTGACCCGGGAAATTAGAAAATTTTCGTTTTCGGAAAATTTGTACTAGACCCCAAGAACTAGATTTTGATTCTTAAGGATTTTGATTTTTTAGATATTTTTATTGAATCCAAATAGGGGGTAATCCTTATATAACATTTATGCTTTAAAGTTGTTAACTTAAATTTAATAAATGTTATATAACTAGACTTGGCGAAGACGGAACCAAAACAAGTAGAAAAACCCAAGCAAAATAGCAGACTACCTTGTTCAGCCCAGGTTCGGTCGACCGACAGAAGCCAAAAATTGGTAGTAGGGTCATCGGTCGACCGATCGGTCGGCTGAATTGAGGATCACTAAGTCGCAAACCAGCGATAGCAGCATCGGTCGACCAATCAATCTACTGGATTGCAAATCACAAGTCGTGAAGCTGGCTATCGATAGTAGATCGCAAGGATTGCAGATCGGTAAATTAGCGACACTCGATCGACCCGTCGGTCGACCGATCAGCGTAAAAATTTCACAAAAAGCCAGCGGTCGATCGATCGACGATCGATCGGACCATCGACCGGGCATCGGCAATTGTCAAAAATATACTCGTTGACGCCCTGTTTCATCTGGGGGGTTATAAATACCCTTCCCAATCCTCCTTCAAACCTTCTAACGATGCTTCCAAGCCAAAAAGAGTGATCCTAAGCATTTCTACAAGCCTTCATTGAGCAATCCTTTCAAGAACCCTAGCTTTGATTTACACACCTTGATTTAGCCATCAAGATTTACCGATTCATCATCTCAAGGCATCAAGAGGACTAGGGAGTTTGTTTTGGAGCTAAGTTACTATTGTTTGATTTATTGCTCCAATTACTATTGTATTTTGTTATTTATTTCATTGTAATTGAACTTGTGTAAACCTAGGTTCCTAGGTTTAATTGAGTTGGTGGTTGCCTTAGTGTTAAGGGTTAAACCCACCGTTGTAAAAGTAGTTTACTAGGATTAGTTCTAGTGGTCCCTTAGTTTGAGGTGGGAGAGTGCTCTCGATAGAAAGGTGGGATACTTCCGGGTCTGGAAGTGCCTTCGGTTGGAGAGCGGACTCTTTCCTGTGAGTCCTCGTTGTAAGGGAAACTTGATATAATCTAGTAAAGCTAAGTTTGGAAATCCTAAGCAGAGTGCTTAGGAAGTGGAGTAAGCATTGGGGTCGAACCACTATAAATTAGTTTGTTTGCATTGATACTTGTTTGCTTTAATTGCTTTATCATTTATCGCTTCCGCATTTAGTCGTAAAATTGCAATTTGCCTAAGTAATCAAAGAAACAATTAAAATCGAAATTAGGCAAATAGATTTGGATAACACATTATTCCTAGTAAACTACATTTACACCGGTGGATTTAAACCTCAAACACCAAGCTACCACCCAATTTCAAGACCCACACCCTAGGTCTTATACAAACTCAAATGCAAATAAGTAAACAAGAAAATACAACAATAATGAGAGCAAATAATAAACAATACACACTTAGCTCTCAAACAAGATGTCCTAGCTCCTCTTGATGACTTGAAGATGAATCAAGGCAAGCTCAAAGTCAATCTCAAGGTTTCTAGGCTCAAAGCTAGGGTTCTTTGCAAAGAAGGCTCAAGAATTCTTGTAGAGATGCAAGGAGTGGCTCTTTGAGATTTAGAAGCATCAATAGTTGGGTAGAAATGAGTTTGGGATTGGTATTTATAACCCCCAAAAGAAATGGCTTGTCAACGGGCGTATTTTTGCCCGTTGCCGATGCCCGGTCACTTGCCGGTCGATCATCGGTCGACTGATGGATCGATCGCCAAGCGACCGCGGCATTCTGCCGCTTCTGGGCAAACTTTGGTCGATCGATCGGTTGACCGAATTGGCTACTGCCAATTTTCCACCACATTCGGTCGACCGACCGGTCGATCGAATTGCCTTCTGCCCAATTTCCTCTTCTGCCGGTCGACCGAATATGGCAGGGCAATTTCCTTGTGAATTTTTCTTGCGTGCTTTGTCTTTGGGTTCCGGCCTTCAGCATGCGTCAACTTGGCGATCTTTCCATGTGTTCTTTAGACTCGTCCAAGATATGTTTGGTGCACACGTTGAACTTCTAGATATTTCGGCGACGAATCCAAACGCGCCGATTAATGTCCTTTCGATTTTCCGATTTCTTCAATATTTTCGATTGAGGACATCGAGAGCTTATTAATATGGAACCTAAAAGTATTTCTCAATGAAACATTAGTTCCATGTTTGTTATAATCAAAACCGAGATTAAGACCATGGTAGAAAACTTTAGGCCAACAATCGCCCCCTTTTTGATGATGACAAACATCCTTAAGAAAATTTCTATAATTAAACATAGATGATATCAAACATGGGATTTCTCCCCATATCAACATGCATATCTATAATTGAACTCTCCTACCTATATGCATGGATTTCCTATATTTTCTTCACTTTTACCTATATTTTTCTCCCCCTTTTGACATCAATCAAAAAGAGCAAGAAAATTCAATCTAGTGAAAGTTGAGATTGTAAAATTAGTTTTCACGAAGCATGAAGATCTCAACTCAAGGGATGAAAACGTACATACAAGTGAGACTAATTAATACATGATATCATAGAATGATCAATATAATCTAAAACTTGGAAATCATGTACTAATTCAAGAATTGATATTACATGTATCGGTCGAAGTTTCAAAAGTCATTTTAGAAATGATTTTTCTTAAATAATAATGAGAATAATACAAAAAATAGAATTACAATATCATACTTGACGTCTCATTCAAAGATTTCGACGAAAATCTAAAGTATCGAGAAATGAGCACTTGGGAAGAATGATACTTTAATGACATTTTCGTAAATAAGTGAATCTTTCATGACATTTCTAGATTTCAATCAAACCTTCAAACTACCCAAATATGAGTGTAAGACCCGAGGTTTCCCAATATAATTTTTTTTTTTTTTGGTGCAGCGCACCGGATCAGGAGTTAGTCGGGTCGAGCCGCGAAATCACCTCGAGTAGAAGGTATAACTCGGCTCATGAAGTTAATTGGTTAAATGAACATTCCTTCATAAGCATTACATGTCTTATTTGAGTCGAGTTCAAATCGTGTACGCGGATCGAATCGGGGCCTAAATCGGACTCGAATTAAGTCGAGTAAGGGCTAAGTCATTAGGAAGGGCATATAGGTCACTTGTAGATGATGGAATAAAATCCCTCATTTGTAGATGTGAGGCTCATCCTTGGAGCCACACGCAGCCCGAGAAGAGAGAGGGAGGAGGGGAAGCTTTGGAGTTGGCGCCGAATTCGTGCCGCCATCGGAAAGATCGAGATCGCCATCGCTCATCCTTTCTTCTTCCTTGATCAAGGTGAGTGGAACGAACCATGTTGTGAAGGGTAGGCGGGTAGCCAACCCAAGCTTTAGGGGTTTTCTCTGATTTTCTCGTGAGATTCCGTCGATTTACCGATGTTCTTCCAAAATTTGGTTTGGATGATATGTATTTACTATTCGTATGAATTTCTCGCCGTTTTTCTCGATATTTAGGGCCAGCCACATGAGGGAGAAAGGGGGAAGGTCATGCCGAAATTTTTCATAATTTCCTAGAGTGGTCGGAGACCCTCGAATTAAGTTTTTCTCGCGATTGACGAATCGATTCTCCTAAATCATGGCTGAGACCTTATACTCCTATCCT
This sequence comes from Canna indica, assembly GCA_034359265.1. Lineage (NCBI taxonomy): Eukaryota > Viridiplantae > Streptophyta > Magnoliopsida > Zingiberales > Cannaceae > Canna > Canna indica. The sequence continues at coordinate 25,516,441 of CP136892.1, forward strand.
ACTTGCTCTTGGCCGAGCATAAACAGCCTTGGGCAGACTCGGCCGAGTGGGTATTAGGGGGAGAAGGGTCTTGTTAGGTTTTATGCTGTAAATCATTCACATGAATATGAAACTTGGTAATGATGGATTGAGGTTAGAGCATTATAAGGAAATGTTCTTGATGGTGCCTACATGGTAGGATCTTAGTATGGCATGTGGATCATGGTAATGTTTCATTTACTCATAATATCTATGTTCAATTACTTGCCTTGTTGAAATTATATGGATTAAATGCATAATTTAATTTCTTTATTGTTGAAAGCATGATGTTAATTATGGTAGTAGATGTAGGATGATACCCGTATAACTTATATGCTGTGACACAATTATATTCGGACATTTCTACACTTATGACATGTAGATGACACTTTTAATGTGGCATATGATGCTAGATGAATATTAGGAAACTCTAGGGTGCCTATTATTTAGAGAAACTCGAATGTAGACAAGCTAGGTCACATCTCACACCTAGGGAACAACCAGTGAACAATAGTGCGCAAATGGTAAGGCCCGGAATAAAGGGCTGAATACAGGTGAATGCCTGGGATTTTAAATATGAAAACTTTAGGACACTTTGCTTGTGTGATGTGATTGTGATAGTCAGCCAAGAAGCATGGATAGTCGGAATGACTCATGCTTGACTCGGCTAGTGATTTGGGTCTTGATATTGCACCAGCGGGCCCGCTAGGTGTTAGACCCCAGTTGGGTGGGATTAGCTATCCCTAACCCGGTAGGTGTCCGGAGACTAGCAGACCATCCTAGTCGACGGCCCGGTGTTTGGTCTAATTTTCTTATGTGTTATGTAGGTCGTGTGGCCGGAATATTACTGTCATTGTGTGGTAAGGCTGGTTAGAGCCGAACCATCAGTTCATGAGCAGGCCCTAGTGGTCGGGTGCTATTCTGTGGTGTTGGGCTGTTATGGCTAGTTATATGACTGTATGGTCTATACAGGCTGACCCTTGGGGTCAGTTGTCGTATCAGGACTAGATTAGATCCCTATTTTATATTTTGTTGACTTATATACATGTGATTATTGGGGATTTATGTGGAGGTTCGGAAGGACCGCTCACTGAGTCCCATGTAGACTCATGGTTTATTTCTCTTATTTTGCAGAGCCCGATCAGTGAGTTGAGGCTTGGAGTCATGGTGCAGCTAGAGGGCAGGCAGTGGCGTAGATCTCGTAGCAGCGTTCAATAGTCATAGTCTAGATGTCTAGGACTATTGTTTTCATACACTGAGAGTTGTCTATTTGAAAACATGTATTCGACTTTAAATTTCGAGTTGTTTCATATTGTGGTTGATGTTTCGCAACTTTTACTATTATAAAAATTGTGAACCTTCTTTAAAATTTAAATAAAACTGCATTATTATTTTTATTTACGTGTTTTCGGTTTCTTGTCAGTCAGTGTATGTAGTAGGCTTCAGGGTAGGACATAGACCCTAAGTTGGGGCGTGACAATGAGCATTTAAAGCATGTATATCAAGTTTGAAGTGAAACTAATGTCATTTACCTAATGTTTCAACTTAGCATGATTTCAATCAAAAGATAAGCATGTTAACATGAAATTGTTAAGTATCTATTTTATTTCTTTACTCATGCTTTTCCAAACTTAAACACATATACACCTAACATGAGTAAATCTAAACATGTTTGTGAAATTTGGACTCAAAATGAGATTTCTAAGTCAAATTGTTGACTTAGGTCAAACTTTTTCAACTTTGTGTCCCCTAAGATGATCTACATATCACTTTGATGATCTACACATGAATTTTCAACTCTAAATACTTAGAAGCATGTCATGTGTATATCTAAACATGTTTCATGAGTTTGGACATAAAAAGTAAGTCTCTAATGACAAGTTCTAACCTAGAGCAATTTTCATTTAATGAAACTTGCCTAAGTACTAAAATTGTACCTACTCATGAGAATTTAAGGATCCATCATGCAATTCTAATCATGAGTATAGAGATACCAATAAAGCATGAATATTGAGGTATTATGCTAAGATTTTTACGAAATTCAAAGACATACCTCTTACATGAGAATTTTGCCAAACTTGTCATTTTCCTCCTAATCATTAGCCTTCCATTTTCATGGATGTCAACTTACAGGCCAAAAATCATTAGTAGCACAATGATATAACAACTAGCAAGTTAACATACTAAATAGCAAGGTGAAATAGAAATCTTCATTTGAGAATTTCAACCTAAGCTAGATAGTGAAAAATTTGTTTCAAATAAAATCGTCATGAAACCAAAACGAATCGAGAGATCTCAAAATATAAATTTTGAAACATAAAATCTCCAACCCTTCCTATTGGTTGAAAACCGAAAGGCCATAATGAGCCTACAATTTAGAACCGTAAGGTCGCATGAGCCCGTTATAGGCTACATAGGTCTCCGAAGAGACCGGAAATCAAAAAATCAAAAATCATTTGAAACATATTAAGAGCGGAGAAAATCAATCAATTTTAAGCATGTATCATAAACACCAACTTCAAATATACAAGTAGAGAAAAGGTGATGATACCAAGTGATTTAGATGCCAATTCCTAAACCTAAGGCATCTAGTCTAGGTGAAGACTTTGATGTTGCAACCATGCAAGGATCCTTCCTTCAATTTCTTGGTCAACTTCAATTCTTCAATTTCCATTACCTTATGTGATGGCTCCCCCTACAAAAGAGCATGAAACTTTTGGTACCCAAAAGACTTTGGGTGCTTGGGGGTTAGATAGCCTAGGAATCTAAAGTGTCCTAGCTACACTTGGATTTTTCTTGAATGCACAATCATAAATAGCATGGCCATATATGTCACAACAAAAGCAATGTCCATGAAATTCTTTCTTTTTACCATTCATGTGAACATGATGTCTAATGTTAGAATGCTTGGCATGAGAGGCAAGATGAGCATGAGCATTTTTAGATGAAATATTTTTCTTCCTACGATTTCTAAAAGATGAAACATGTGATAAACTACTAGTTTTCCTATTCAAGAAAATTACCTCATTTTTCAAATCATTAATTGATTTATGTAAGGCTTGCATTTGAGATTTCATCATACCATTTTCATTTTTGATTTTCATATTTTCTACTTTGAAATTCTCAATCTCAACTTTTGAGATATTTTTCAATTCAATTTTCAAATCATCATTTTCATTTTTCAAATCAATATTCTCACTTTTTATGTCCTCAATTTCAATTATCAATTGTGAATTACTAGTTTTCAAAATATCAATACTATCATGGCAATCAACACTTAAGGAACTTAGATTTGCCTTTAAATTTTCATTTTCTAATTCTAGAGCATGCAAATCCTTAGTAAGCCTAGAGTTATCCTTTTTAATTTTCTTGATTTCTTTACTCTTTTTCAAAAGCATGACACACATATTTTGATATTCTTCTACTAATTTTTCATATGACATTTTTAGTGAATGTGAAGAACTAGCATCACTATCATATGCTACATCTTTATCATGACTAACTGTAGAGTATTGTACCTCATCATGAATACCCATGAGGCAAACCTTGGATGTGCCTTCATAGTCATGACAAGAGGATGCTTCTTGTGATTTGGAGGTGGATGTTGAAGCACTTGTCCTCTTCTTGGCATTCTTCTTTGATGAAGGGCAATTCCTCTTAATGTGCCCCTTTTCCTTGCACAAGTAGCATATAACCTTTCTTTTCCGGCTTTTTGATTTGCTTCTTTGACTAGAAGTACTAAGAACATCAAAACCAAGGTTAGTACTAGGGGGATGACCATTGTCATCACCACTCTCAATAAATGTATTAAGCTCTTCGGTTTTATCATAATCATATAACATATTTAATGTGGACCAAATATCAAATGCGGAACAACAATGCATAACATTTTCAAGTATTTCATTTGAAAATGAGCAATATAGGAGATGCGTTGTTTTAGCATTCAATTCAAATAATTTAACTTGTTCTTGAGTCCAATCATTTATGTCAATGGTGGGCTCAACATATTCATTTTTTGACATGCACAATAGATCTAAACTTTGTGTTTTAACAAATGTATACATCCTACTCTTCCGAACACCAAAATTTTTTTCATCAAACCTAGGTGGTGCAAATGCTATACTCTCTAGTGTCATTTTCTGGATCGATGCAAGATATAGACGAGATGGTGAAATCTCAATCCACGACCCGCTCTGATACCAATTGTTGGTGAAATAGTCACACTAGAGGGGGGGTGAATAGTGTGTAATCTAAATCTTTCGCCTAATTTTGATTTTAATCGTTTACTTGATTAGTTAGGCAAGTTGCAATTTATCAACTAAATTCAGAAGCAATAATAAAGCAATTTAGCACACACAAAGATACTAATGCTAACACAATGATTTATAGTGGTTCGGCCCCAATGCCTACTCACTACCTAAGCACCCCACTTAAGATTTCCAAACTAGTTTAACTAGATTAATCATGTCACACCCCAACTGAGGGTAGTGTGACCGGCTAGGGCCTACACCCTACCCTGTAGCCTACTGTCTACACTGACATAAAAGAAACCAAAACATGTCGATTAAAAGAAACCTCAACACAAACTTTATTAAAAGTTTTCAAAGTTCACAATCATATATTTTCAAATCAAGGAAGAAAACCAACATCAGAACAAACGAACGTCTCAAGTTTCAAAGTTTTACAAACTTTTTCTAAAATACAATTGTCAGTAAAGAAAAAAAAACAACTACTAAAACACTAGACTATGACTCAAGGACGCCGCTAAGAGATATGGCACCACCACCCACCCTCCAGCTGCACCATGCCGACAGGTCACAATCACTGCTCATGCTCTGCAAAAAAACAAAGAAACAAAATGTGAGTCCACTTGGGACTTAGTGAGCGGTTCTTGCAAACCTCCACATAATCCTCAGTTACTCATGCATAACATATAAGGCAACATAATATATATCCAAGGAGGTAAGTTACTTCTAGTGTGACTACAGACCCGATGGATCATTATGTATAAACCATATATGTGAAAACTTGTCATCTCGGCCTATCCAGCCTCCAGCATCCGGCCCTTGGGCTTACTTATGGTATAAGAATCTCGGCTACAACCGGCCCTACCATATAAGGTAGAATCATACTGGCTGTTCGGCCACATCATATCAAGATGTAAACAAGAAATCCCGGGCCATTGACTAGGATGGTCCACTAGTCTCCCGACACCGTCTGGGGTAGGGATAGCTAGTCCCACACAACAGGGGTCTAACACCTAGCGGGCCCGCTGGTGCATCTCAAGATCGAAACACTGGCCGAGCTAAGCATTTGGTCATTTCCGACCTCCAAGCTTCTTGACGGACCATCTCAAGCACATCACACAATCAAATATCCTAGGGTTTCCTTATATACACTTCGGGCCATTGCCCGTATCTGGCCCTAATTCGGGCTACAAGGTCAACAAATTAATGCCGCCCTTTCAAAATGTGTACACCTAATAGTTCTAGATTTTCAAAAATGTTTACTAGAAGTCCTAGAAGTTATATCATCTCTTAGCTAAGTTTCCATATATGATGAGCATCTCGCAACGTCCTACATGTTATCTAACGTTATACACTACCTTGGGTGAGGAATTCCATGTACCGACCTTGGAATTCGACTCATGAACATTTTAGGACAGCATGTGTAATCTAAAGAAAAGTAAGCATACTTTACAACATCTACTATATATAGCCACGAGATTCATACATAAACAATTATACACTACCTTTATAATTAAACTCAATAAGAAACAATTTATCTAGCATGACAAGGTAGCAATGAATTCAACAATGCATGAAATACTAAGCATGGTAAACTAATATATCATTTAAAAAATTAAAGATGAATGAGCTAAGGATGGTTATTAAGCTAGCATTCCTACAATTTCATAAATCAATAAATTTACTTACTATGGTTAGTGTTCTTCCTAAGTATCATCATGTCTCTATAGTTTTAACATTCTAACCATGGAAGTTTCCATCTAAAGCTTACCCTCTCCCTCCCCCTAGGCTTGGCCGAGCCTTGAGCAAGGTGAACCTTGCTCGGCCATGCCTCATAGGGTAGGAAAGGGAAAAGGAGAATTTATCCCCGACCCTAATTCTTTGTCTCCACTATATCTAAATTTCATGTGGACTAGTTTTCCCCTTCCCTTACACATGGCCAAACCTTTCTCATGAAGATTAGGGTTCATTCGGCCACAATCTAGGAGTCCTAGGGAAGACATGCTTCATAACACCTGAAATCGACAACTAAGAATGCTCTATTGACGAACTTAAGATCATCTAAGGGCCTTACTTCCGTCAAGGGAATTGGGGAAATTTTGGCATGACCTTTCCCCCTTTCCCATTATTCGGTAGCCCTAGCATTTGAGAAAACGACGAGGAAATAAAATGATCCGACAAGGATTGATACAAAACTATGTATACACCACTACGAAACCTCGATTCGTCGGGAAATCACGAGAAAACACGATCCTATCACCACCAAGGGTTCGGCTACCCGCCTCCCCCATTTCTTCAAAACAAACCACTCACCTTGATTGAGGAGAATGAAAGATCGGATGACGACAACTTTGAATTTTCCGGCGACGGGCAAAATCCTGGATCGACCAAAATCCCCTTTCCCTTGCTTCTTCTCCCCCTCTCCTATGCACTGGCTTGTGCGACTCCAAGATGAGTCGCACGGCAACATGGATGAGGATTTTAATCCCTCATCAAACCTTCCTTAATGGCCCTTGACTCTAATTCATGACTCGACTAAACCCGAGCTCGACTTGGTTTCCCACTCTATCTGCAACACGAGTCGACTTAACTCGATTAAAGTATAAATGCATAAAAGGAAAGAGTCATTTGCCCAATTAAATTGCATACATCATTAGTCGAGTCATACCTTTTTACTCAAGGCAATCCTGAGACTCGACTCGACTACCCCCGAGTTCGGCGCGCTACACCAAAATAGATTTTTATATTAGGAAATTTTCTCGGGTCTTACAAATCAGTTTCCTTACAATGAGGACTTTACACTGGAAAGTCTCCGCTCTCAAACCAAAGGCACTTCCACACCCGAAAGTATCCCGCATTCCTACCGAGAGCACTCTCCCACCTCAACCTTGTTAGCTTCATATTTTCAACTTTGGTCTTAATCTCGGTTTGATGATAACAAACATGCAACTAATGTTTCATTGAGAAATCTTTCAGGTTCCAAGTAAGTTAGCGCATGACGTCCCCGATCAGAAAAATTGAAGAAATCAGAGAAAATGGCAAGGACGCTCGTCGACGCTCGGGATTCTTCGAGAAGTTAGATTTTAGGTTTAGGGTGTCTAGTTTATGTTGTAAATCCTCATGATGATGCATAAGAACCCAAAAACTAAACCCGAACCCCAAAATATGAAAACCCGAAAACCGTCCTGAAATTCACTAAGCCTAGGGAGCTCCTTGGAGGGCTATATGACCTAGACATTTTCTTGACACAAAAAATGGTTGTAATTGTTCCATGGGTAGAAACTAGATAACGAGGTATTTTTAAATATTTTTTGAATGCCTTTAGCCTACCCATATTTGAACCGGGAGATTAGAAAATTTTTGTTTTCCGGAAATTTGTTCTAGACCCCAAAAACTAGATTTTGATTCTTAAGGATTTTGATTTTTTAGATATTTTTATTCAATCCAAATGGGGGGTAATCCTTATATAACTTTAAGATAAGAAATATTATATAAGTAGACTTAGCGAAGACGGGACCAGAAAATGAGCAAACAAGCAAAAAAACCAAGAAGTGCAGTCTGCCCAGTTTCGATCGATAGGTCGGTCGACCGAATGGTGCCAAAAATTGGCAGTAGCCAATTCGGTCGATCGAAGTGTGCTATAAAGTGACAGTTCGCTTTCGGTCGATCGACCGACCATCGACCGGGCGGTGAAAATGGCTAGATTTTCGCCCGTTGAGCCGACTGTTTCATGCCATCTCCTCAAGTCTTATAAATAGAAGCCTTAGCAAGCCTTCCACCCCCAATCCAACATATTTTGAGCCATATTTGATGATCCTTGAGCTTGATTGAGCCACCATTCTTGAAATCTCTAGCTTTGATCTCTCAACTCCTTGAGTAAGCCTTGACTTCATTGATTCACCATCAAAGGCATCAAGAGGAAGCTAGGAAACTTTGTTTGGAGCTAAGTATAAGTTGTTTAATTTATTACTCCATTAAGTTGTATATTTTCTTATTTATTTCATTGTATTTGAGCTTGTGAAGACCTAAGTTGTTAGGTCTTGAAATTGGGTGGTTGCCTTTGTGTTTGAGACTTAATTCCACCGGTGTAAACATAATTTACTAGGATTAATTGAGTTGTCCTTAGGTTGAGGTGAAGTACTAGAATTGTGATCATCAGCGACGACTATATCCGTGGCTGAACCATCGATGATAGATATCACGGACGTCGTCAACCATGGCAAACAGCCGTCACTGATGAGCGCGTCTCAAATAAGTTGTGACGGCCGAGCGCGGCCGTCACACGTAATCATCAGCGACAGCCTCGTGCACTGTCACTGATTAAAAAATATCAGTGAGGGCTCGGGGCGTTATCACTAATACCAATCCATCAGCCACGACCCTAGCCCGTCAGTGATATTATTAGCAACCGTGAAATTTGGTGCTGCCCAGGCCATTAGCCATTTACGATAAGCTTTCAGTCATGGCTTAGTGACAGTGAACCGTGGGTAAGCCATGGCTAAAGGTGTATCCTGTAACAGAAAAAACTAAAAAATTTGTAAATTTCTGTATACAATGATATATCGACTACAAACTATTTTCAATCACATATTACAATCAGAAAACATCATACACATGCATTATAAACCAAACATACAAGTTTTACAAAAATATCATCAATATCAGCCTCAAATCGGAGGCAAACAATTATCAAAATATCAACTCATGCATCCAAGTATCAAAATATAAACAAAATACAATTAATCAAAATCTCACGGCTGCGATGGAGGCGGTGGAGGCGGTGGAGTCGACAACGACTGGGTCGGGAGCGTCGATTGGGTCGAGGAGGACGACGACTACGACATCATCGGTAGAAGGCCATAGTGAGATGCAATCTGAGTGAGGAGTGTCTGCATGTTCTGGATCGCCTGTCTCAACTCGTCATTCGCCCGTCTCTGCTCCTACATCTGCTCCTCCATCGCCAGCCTCTGCCCCTCCATCGTCTGCCTCTGCTCCTCCATCGCCTGCCTCTTCTCCTCCATCGCATGTCTCTGTTGGGTGAGCTCCGACTCCATAGTTGCTATTCGGCTCTGGTCCTGTGCTCGGGATGTCGAGGGTCGCTCACCCGTAGTCGGAGGAGTCGGTGCCCCAAGTGGCCCGAGCACGGCGCGTGCATGGCCACTGCCTGCAAATTTTGGGATTCATGTTATTCATATTGCACTTAGTATTTCTTTTAGTCATTAACTTCATTCTAAATTTCGGCAGCATCTCCCTACAGTTCTCCGAATAGGAATATCATTTGGGCGCGTATCGAAGAACAAGGGAGATACAAGCCAAATTTTAAATATGAATAATGATTAAAAAAATAAACTAAGTGCAATATAAATAACTATGTTCCCAAATTATCCAACTAGGGATAATTCAAGGGTTGTACGTCGTATAAAAGATCATTAACTTCATTTACACGAACATACAACCCCCAAACGGATCTAAGGTTTTGCAAAATTAAAACTTGACTCGTCGATCGTACGTGAAATGTATCAAGTCATCTTGATTTTTTTTCTAAATTTATGGATGTTGGTGCGAGTCCATAGTGGACGATTCCGCGCGAGTCCAAAGTGGACGATTCCGGCACGCGCGAGTACATCCATTGTGGATGATTCCAGTGCGAGTCCACCATGGATGATTTGATCGTGAGTCCAAAGTGGACGATTTGGCCACGAGTCCACAGTGGATGATTCCGGCGCGAGTCCTTCGTGGACGATTCCGCGAGACTAATTAATTAATATTAAACTAATAATTAACCTAATTAACAATTAATTTCTAATAATTAACAATAAAAATTATTTAAAAACCCTAATCAAACTGTGATTACCCTAATCAACTAATTGATTAGGGTAATTAACCCTAATCAAGCAGTAGCCGGCTACTGCTCATCGAGGCATTGGGGCCGATGGTAATCGGCCCCAATGCGGCGTCGGCCGGGTTGAGGCCGGCGCAGAGGGGGCTGACCGGGTCGACGCCGGCGCGGGCGGAGAGGGCGGCGCACAGGGGAATGAAAGGAGGAGAGGACAGGTTGCATACTGGAAGGGAGAGGTTCACCGACGGCGATTGACGGCGGCGGCAACAGGCAGCGACTCTGCGGCAACTCAGCAGCGACAGACTGGGGTGATATCGGCGACAATGGCGAGCAGAGAAGAAAGACGAAGGGTCGGGCGCGAACGCAAATAAAAAAGATTTTCACCGACGGTCCGAGAGCTGTCGAAAAACCATGGATCTATACTTTTATTATCACCGACGGCTACCAGAGCCGTCGGTTAAGAATGTTTTATTATTCGCGGTTCGTTCGTGGCATTAAACAATAAGCTATGGCCGCCTCCAGCCGTCGCTAATAACTTATTTTATTTCGCGCCTGTATACGCACCATCAACTCTGAGTGACGGCTGTATGCGTGCTGCGGCTAATTTGGTTACTCACATCACCTATGGCTCCAGAGCCCCCGCTAAGCCGTGGCTAATAACTTATTTTATTTCGCACGCCCTACGCACCATGAACTACGAGCAACGGCTCTAGTTGGCCGTATGCGAGCCACTATTGATTTGGTCACATCAGCCATGGCCGCTGCGGCTGACGCAAAGTCGTGAATGATTTTGACGGCCCTGGCAGTTGTCGGTGATCCCCGTGGCTGATGTGGTATATTCTAGTAGTGGTGGGAGAGTGCTCTCGGTAGGAAGGCGGGATACTTCCAGTTGTGGAAGTGCCTTCGGTTTGAGAGCGAAGACTTTTTGGTGTAAAGTCCTCATTGTAAGGAAACTAATTAATCTAGTTAAATTAGTTTGAAAGTCCTAAGTAGGATGCTTAGGTAGTAGAGTAGACATTGGAGCCGAACCACTATAAATAATTATGTTAGCATTGATATATTGTTTTGTGTTAATTGCTTCATATTTATTGCTTCTGCTTGCTATTAATATCGTGTTTAGCCCAACTAATCAAGAAATGATTAAAATCGAAATTAGACGATAAGATTAGTTAACACGCTATTCACCCCCCCTCTAGTGTGGCCATTTCACCAATAAACCTAAGGATAACTCAACTAATCCTAGTAAACTACGTTTACACCGATGGATTTGAACCTCAAACACCAAGGCTACCACCCAATTTCAAGACCCACACTCTAGGTCTTATACAAATTCAAATACAAATAAGTAAACAAGAAAATACAATAATAATGAGAGTAAATAATAAATAATACACACTTAACTCTCAAACAAGATGTCCTAGCTCCTCTTGATGACTTGAAGACGAATCAAGGCAAGCTCAAAGTCAATCTCAAGGTTTCTAGGCTCAAAGCTAGGGTTCTTTGCAAAGAAGGCTCAAGAATTCTTGTAAAGATGCAAGGAGTGGCTCTTTGAGGCTTAGAAGCATCAATAGTTGGCTAGAAATGAGTTTGGGATGGGTATTTATAACCCCCCAAAAGAAATGGCTAATCAACGGGCGTATTTTTGCCCGTTGCCGACGCCCGATCGCTTGCCGGTCAATCATCGGTCGACCGATGGATCGACCGCCAAGCGACCGCGGCATTCTACCACTGCTGGTCGATCATCGGTCGACCGATAGATCGATCAAATTGGCTACTGCCAATTTTTTGTCATATTCGGTCGACTGAATTGCCTTCTGCTCGATTTCCTCTTCTGTCGGTCGATCGATCGATGGACCGAATCTGGGCAGGGCAATTTCCTTGTGAATTTTTCTTGCGCGTTTCATCTTTGGGTTTCGACCTTCAGCATGCATCAACTTGGCGAGCTTTCCATGTGTTCTTTAGACTCGTCGAAGACATCTTTGGTGCACACGTTGAACTTCTAGATATTTCAGCGATGAACCCGAACGCGTCGATCAATGTCCTTCCGATTTTTTGACTTCTTTAATATTTCCGATTGAGGACATCGAGAGCTAATTGATTTGGAACATAAAAGTATTTCTCAATGAAACATTAGTTCCATGTTTGTTATCATCAAAACCAAGATTAAGACCAAGGTAGAAAATCTTAGGCCAACAGAGTATACGGTAGGGTATGTTATGAGATCAATGGGCTAAGTCAGCACCTCAACCTGACTTGTGGTTTAATTACTTAACGACTTAGGTTGAATTAAATTGGCTAATTTTTGATATTTTCCTTCTGGTGATTCCAGATTGATGGAGGCCTTTGATGCTGCAAGGAGCGATAGTGACAGCACCTCTACTGAGCGCCGAGGCCAGGGCTAGGGTCGTGGGAGACCACCGCATGCCTGAGAGGATGTGGGATAGGATCCCATGGTTGTTCAGTTGCAAGCCCGGGTGGCTGAGCTGACTGAGGCGCTCCGCAGGGAGCAGGAGCTGAGGCAGCAACCATAACCAGTACCGACAGCACCAGAGGTGGTCCAGCCAGTGGCACCGGTGGTCAGAACCCCCAGAGCACCTTCATAGCCAGATTTTGTTGCGTTCAGGCCACCAGAGTATACAGGGATAGATCACTGGGTGGAGGTCACCAGTTTCCTGGGAGATTGCTATGAGCTGTGCAGGGAGCTTGGTTGTTCTTCTAAGATGACCGCTCGACTGATCGGGTTACAGCTGAGAAGTTCAGCCAAGGATTGGCTTCACACCTGGAGGGACTACAGAGCAGCAGATGCACCACCTCCTACCTGGGAGGAGTTTGGATCTACTATGGTAGAGAAGTACCTGCCGATGAGCGTCCGAGATAGGCGGGCGAAAGAGTTCGAGCTACTGCGTCAGACGGGCAGTATGTCGGTGACAGATTATGAGATGGAGTTCACTCGACTCTCGAAGTAGCATCCCACCTTGATAGCCACAGAAACTGCCAGGATCAAGAGGTTTGTTGAGGGGTTGATGCCACAGATCGCCAGACTGATCCATTACACGGAGGATACTTCATTTGCTCACGTCATAGATGAGGTGCTCCGAAAGGAGGCACTAGTACTGACAGACAGGCATGATGGTCCCCAGAAGAAAAAGTTTTGGTCCCAGCCTTCAGGGGGTCGACCAGCTCACTCAGATGGGACTTTCAGGACAGCGGATCCGCAGCAGGGCAGAGGCCATAACAGTTCCAAAGGCCACATGGGTTCAAGACCAGGGCGTGATCTGGAGGTTCACAGCGGAGACTTGGGCCGCAGCAGTATAACCGATGTCGGGGGCTTGTTGGGGAAGTTCAGAGGTATGTTTCAGCTATGGGCATACTGGACATTACAAAAAGGACTGTCCTAGCAAGAGCAGTCAGCAGCCTAATCAGACTAGAGGAAAGGCACTTCTGTCAGTAGGTTTCGTAGCTCAAAGGGGTTAGACTCAGAGAGGAGGAGGCCAGTGAGCTGGTGGTTCAGAGAGCCCGCTGCACAAATATTTGCTATGAACCAAGAGGGCGCTGAGGCGTCCAAGTCAGTAGTGTCAAGTAACCTTGTTATTGGTTCTGCGGTTGCATATGTCTTGTTTGATCCGGGTGCTACGCACTCTTTTGTGTCTGCTTTGTTTGCTACTAAGCTGGTAGGGGAACCTTCTGTGCTTGATTTGCCTCTTGTGGTGTCTATGCCTATAGGCGTTTCTGTGATGGCAGAGATAGTCTTCCGAGGTTGCGAGGTTGTCATTTTTGGGCATGTGTTGATAGCCAAATTGACACTCCTGCCGATGTTAGAGCTTGATGTAATTTTGGGCATGGACTGGTTGGCGGACCATTTCGCCTCAGTGGATTGCAGGGCTAAGACTGTGACATTCAGTACGCTTGGATTGCCCCAGTTTACCTTCCAGGGTGAGGGAAAGGGATAGCCGTTGATGGAAATTTCAGCTCTCAGGACCCGGAAGCTACTTCTGGGTGGTTGTCAGTCTTTCTTGGCCTTTGTGTCTGTGGCAGAGAGAGATGGAGGTGCGGCTAGGGACATCGGGAGGATGCCTGTGGTATGCGGGTTCTCTGATGTGTTTTCAGAGGAGATGCCACGGTTGCCTCTAAATAGAGAGATTGAGTTCTGCATTGACTTGCAGCCAAGGGTGAAGCTGATCTCCATTCCACCTTATCAGATGACACCAGCTGAGTTGAGGGAGTTGAAGTCCCAGTTGCAGGAGGTACTTTAGTTAGGTTTCATTCGCCCAAGTATTTCTCCTTAGGGTGCTCTAGTGCTATTTGTGAAAAAGAAAGACGGGTCCATGTGGATATGCATTGATTACCAACAGCTTAATAAGGTGACGGTAAAGAACTGATACATGCTGCCCAGGACCGATAATTTATTTGATCAGCTTCAAGGGGCTTAGTGGTTCTCCAAGATTGACTGCGGTCAGGATTTCATCAGTTGAGGATCCGGGACAGTGACGTCCCTAAGACTGCTTTCAAGTTGAGGTATGGGCACTTTGAGTTCCTGGTGATGTCCTTCGGGCTGACTAATGTACCTACAATATTTATGGACCTAATGAATCGAGTGTTCAGGAAATACTTGGATAAATTCGTAATTGTGTTCATTGGTGATATCTTGCTTTATTCCAGGAGCAGGGAGGAGCATGCTGAGCACTTGAGGGTAGTTCTAGAAACTCTCAGGGAGCACAGATTGTATGCCAAATTCTCCAAATGCGAGTTCTGGTTGAAAAGTGTGGGATTCCTTGGCCATGTGGTGTCCAGGAAAGGGGTAAAGGTGGACTCCGCAAAGATAGAAGCAATTCAGAATTGGAAGAGGCTGACTAATGTCACTGAGATCCGCAGTTTCCTGGGGTTGGCAAGCTATTACAGAAAATTTGTGGAGAATTTCTCCAGGATTGCAGCGTCGTTGAGCCGCCTGACTCAAAAGAAGGTCAAGTACGAATGGGACAGTAAGTGCGAAGAGAGCTTTCTGAAGCTCAAGGACCGCTTGACGTCAGCACTAGTTCTAGCAGTACCCTCGGGCTCGGGAGGATTTATTGTTTATTGTGATGACTCCCGGGTCGGCTTGGGTTTTGTGTTGATGCAAAATGGCAGAGTGATAGCTTATGCCTCCAGGCAGTTAAAGGTTCACGAGAAGAATTACCCAACTCATGAACTTGAGCTAGCAGCAGTGGTATTCGCATTGAAGCTATGGCGTCACTACCTTTATGGTGAGGCTTGTGAGATATACACTAATCACAAGAGCCTCTAATATTTGCTCACCCAGAAGGAGTTGAACCTGAGGCGGAGAAGATGGGTTGAACTCTTGAAGGACAATGACTTCATGATCATGTACCATGCGGGGAAGGCTACTGTGGTGGATGATGCTTTGAGTAGGAAATCTATATGCAGTCTGGTGCATTTGGCAGTCAGGAGGAGGCCGTTGGCTCAGAATTTGGCCATGTGTTTGGATGGCGGGGCAGTCTTGTCGGTGTCAGCTTCTCGTGCGCTGGTGGCTCACCTGAGGGTGCAGTCACGTTGGTTGATTTATTGCGAGCAGCACAGGAGGAGGATGCTTTCTGTGCTCTCACTAAGGATCTGGCCAGGAGAGGCAATGTCGATAATGGGTTCGGTGTTGACTCGGAGGGCATTTTGAGGTTTAAGAATAGGATAGTGGTGCTAGATATGGCCGAGGTTCGCAAGCAGGTTCTACAGATGGCTCATCGGTCCACACACACTATCCACCCGTGAGCCACAAAGATGTACCGTGACCTAAGGCAGAATTATTGGTGGAAAGGCATGAAAAGAGAAGTGGCCGAGTTCGTATCTAAGTGTCTGGTGTGTCAGGAGGTTAAGGCTGAGCATTTGAAGCCGGCAGGGTTGCTCCAGAACTTAGGAGTACCAAAGTGGAAATGAGAGAAGATAACCATGAATTTTGTGACAGGGTTGCCAAAGTCTGGGAAGGGCAATGATTCCATCTCGGTAGTGGTGGATCGCCTAACCAAGACGTCGTATTTTGTACCAGTCGGGATGACATTTTCAGCCGAGCAGTATGCGAGGTTGTTCTCATATCGAATCATCATTTACCATGGTGTTCCTGTTATGATCATCTCAGATCGGGGTACTCAGTTCACAGATCAATTTTGATAGTCTTTCTAGGAGGCATTCGGGACTCAGGTTCGGTTCAGTACTGCATTTCACCCTCAGACAGATGGTCAGTCAAAGCAGACTATTCAAACGTTGGAGGATATGCTGAGAGCATGTGTCCTAGATCTGAAGGGCAGTTGGGAGAGGCACTTACCCCTGATTGAGTTTTCCTACAATAACAGTTATTACATCAGCATCGGGATGGCCCCATTTTAGGTATTGTATGGGCGGAGATGCAGATCGCCTATAGGTTGGTTTGAGGTAGGGGATTCCCTTATGATGGGGTCTGACCTGGTGGACGAGGCAGTAGAAAAGGCTAAGCTAATCAGTGAGAGGCTGTTGGCAGCTTAGAGTCGTCAAAAGATGTATGCTGATGGAAAGGCAAGGGATGTAGAGTTTGTTGAGGGGAACATGGTGTTCCTCAAGGTGTCCCCTATGAAAGGGGTGGTGAGATTTGGTAAGAAATGAAAGCTGAGCCCTAGGTTCATTGGGTCATTTCCTATTCTCAAGCGCAGGAGAGCTGTGGCCTATGAGTTAGCCTTACCTCCTAGTATGGACCGAGTACATCTAGTGTTCCATGTGTCTATGCTGAAGAAGCACATTCGGGATGAGTCCCATATGATTGAGCCTACCGCAATGGAGGTAGATTCGGCAGTTTCTTATGAGGAGCGGCCAGTTGAGGTGCTAGATCGAAAGATCAAAAAATTGAGGTCCAAGGAGATCCCCTTGGTTAAGGTCAGGTGGGAGCACCACTCCGGGCAAGAGGCCACCTAGGAGGTGGAGCAGGATATGAGGGAGTGATATCCTTCATTGTTTGATGATCTGGTAAATCTTTTTTCTAAAATAATTCGAGGACGAATTTTTTTAAGGATGGAGGATTGTAATATCCTAGATATTAATTCTAATTTCCATTTATTGTGCGTGTTTGTCAGCCTAGCGGGCTAGATTGAGGTTGAGCCGAGTCGACTCATGGTCCAGTCCAAGCTAGCAAGCTCGGGTAAGTAAGATAATGAATTACGAAATTTTCTTTCTGCAATGGTGAAATTATTTAATTATTCTATTGCATATACCTGAGTTATTTCATCATGTTGATATGCAATGCATGTGATTTGTGCTTGTGGTAGCATGGGATTAGGATAGGATTAATTAAGTTAGCGGGTTCGGGTTCGGCTTGAGACGGATGCGGGTTTGATAAAGGGTTTAATGGAGTTAGAGCTGAGGAGGGAGTATAAAAACCCCTCCCCTTGGCTTGCGGATCTCCATTGGAGCCGCACAAACCAGTTTGAAGAGAGGAGCCACCAGCCAGCCAGCCGCCCCTCTTCTTCATCATTGGAGTCGCCGCCCTCAAGAGCCGAGCCGCCAAGCCTTCCCCTCTTCTTCCTTTCCTCTGGAGCTGAGCCGAGAGGAGTCGTCTGAAGCCGAGCCAACAGAAATGAGCCACCGCCCCCTTTTTCCCTTCTTTGAGTTGAGCCGCCAATTCTTGAAGCCAAATTCAAGGGCCGTTGTCCGGGAATTCCCCTCTAATCATCCTTCCCATTCGGGTGAGTGGTTTTACCGTCCTTCTTTTCGGGTTTCTTCGAATTCTTGAAGTTATTCTTGAAGGCTAGGATGTTTTGATTTATTTTCCGTCGATCTCTCGAGTTTTCATCGTTCTTTTTTATTGTCATGTTTGAGGAGGCCCTAAACCCTCCCCTATGGGGTTTGGCAACCCTAGGGGTGCTCGGCCAATGTGGAGACGAGGGTGCCCTCAAGGTGTTCGGTGAAATGCCTAAGTGAGAGTTTTTGTTGTTCTTGAGATCCATGCCTTAAATTGCATATTAAATTAAGTTCCTTTATGTTCAAGTATGCCTTGTAATTAATCTTTGATTTATGGAGAGAACTCATGTTTTTCAATATTTAGATTTTGATGTTGATGCCATAAGGGTTCTTGGGATGGGTTCTTGAACATGATGTTTGATTCTTGTTTAGGATGTTATTAATGCTTCTTAACCTTGTTTAATAAGTATGAAATTTGATAGATTTACTCTTAAGATTAGTATTCTATTTTGATAATAATTAAGGGTTTTGTTTCTGTGAATTTCGGATTTATTTTCATGCTATGTTGAAAATTTAAATTTGCTGGAATTTCATGCGGAAATGATGAATCTGGGTTGTTTTTGAAATGCTTGTTGTGGTGTTTGTAATTTGTTGAACATAGACGCGTAACCTATCGTTTCGACCAAAAAATATAGTTTGGAAATATAGGACATACTTTGGAAACCAGATTCGGGTTAGATACATCAGTATCGGGCACAATAATAAGCTATAACAAAACCCTAAAAATAACCATAATCTTGGTGATCTAAATTTTAATTGCATAATTAAAATTGAGCAAGGGGTCAGCATAATCTGTTATGAACCAACAAATAAAGTTATGAATAAAATAAAATCTCACGAGTTTATGACATTACGGGTCTAGGAGTTGGGATCGGTTATTAGAGTGTTGAGATGTTTCCCAATAAGGTTGACACCCTAAGACACCATAGGAGAGACTTGACTTAGGTCATGTTGTGTCATACCTTTATGAATGGCAGAGAGGCTCGTTGAGGAGTCGGATTGCAGGCTAGGCCCGAAAGGTTGGATGGCTAATTCCCAACCTATGGAACAAGTTCGGATGAGCAAATTTCGATTGTTTCGATTTGGCCTCGTGGAATAAGTTCGGAGAGCCTACCTGATTATTCCTGTGAGATCTTAAAGAGGCAAGTTCAGATGGGTGATTCTCGATTGTTCCTTCGCGTCTCGTGGAGTAAGTTCGGATGGGCCAATCACGATTGCTCCCGAGTTTCTTTACATTAAGATAAGTTCGGAGAGTCTTCCCGATTATCCTCGTATGTTTTGTTGCCTTAGGGAATGGTAGGCTTAGGCCTGTTGATCTTCATCGTTTGGGTGTTGGATGCCTTCGGGGAGGTGGTGGCCAGATGGCCTGTTAGCTGGTCACTCCCTTATGGCTTTTTCCTGCTTGAGTCAGGAGTTTTGCTTTATGCATCATATCTGTGTCTAGGTTTTTTTTTGTGGGGGTTGATAAAACCGCTCACTAAGTTCTTTTGAACTCACCCGTTGTCGTTGTTTTATTTTGCAGCGCTTGACCGGTGAGGTGGGCTGGAGCACCTGGCGCAGCTAAAGGGCAGAGGAGATACATTGATCTCATAGCAGTCCTAGTTATGGGTCGTAGTCGAGTTTTGGTAGTTAGTCATGCACTTATATTTCAATGTTTTGGAGTTGTAGTCCCATGGGGACATTTATGTTGTTATTTTAGATTTCATTGTAATTGATCAGTTGAAGTTGATTTGTTATTTCCGCACTTTATATTTTTGCTAAACTTACTTATAATGAATTCCGGTTTGATTTTTCATTTGAAATAAAACTTGTTTATTTCTTTCCGCTATGTTTTATTGTTGAGTTGTCATGTGCATGGTTTAGGCTTTAGGGTATAGGCACGTATACCCTGGCCGGTCACGTGACCCTGAGTTGGGGCGTGACAATGCAACCAATGTTGATGTCGTCAACATGGGGGAGAGATGTTGGTGTGCACCCACCTGCGGGCGAAGCGAAGGTGAGTAAGGTTGGCGATGAGGTTGTTCGGGATGGTGATGTCGACGGCAAGATCGGTGTTGGCGAAGGCCTGTATAGCAGCCGACTCGGCGTCGAACAGCTTGACGCGGTCGATGTTGGTCGAAGAAAACAATGGCAAGAAGGAAGAGCTGCCGGCGGCAGTCATTCTTTAATTATTTTTTTAATTAAATTTTTTTGCTAACTGAACGTTAAATAAATAAAAAATACACGTCAACATTGTCAAGTCAACTCGTTGACGGAAAAATTAACTCCGAATTGATGGTATGATATAATTGAAATGAATTGAAAATTGGAGCCCCCATTTGAAACAAATGAAAAGTGGAGATAGATTTCAGAATTTCGGTAAAAATCGGGATATATTCATTAATTAACCCTAAATTAAAAAACAAACAAAAGGAAAATCTAAAAGAGACCTCACGGAGGAGGCCCAAAGGTGAGCCTCCTTGCATCCTCTTCTCGGGAGCGATGAGGAGGTGCTCCTCGTCTTGTGTTAATCAGGTCACACTGGTTTGAACTAAAAAACTAAACCAAAATTCTCCCGATTTGGCCCCTGATAGGTTTGATTCAAAATCGAACCGAAACCGAATAAGAAATAATCGGTTCGACTTCGGTTCCAAAAGTTTGGGAACCGAATCGAACCGAGGATTGGAATATATAAAATTATATATATAAGTGTGTTTCAAGTGGACTTAGATGACTTATTATTGATGGAATGATCGTTTTTTTCGTTTAAATAGGCTAAAACACAAGTCAGTGCATGCATGCATCATCTTATTTAAATAATTTTTTTTTTCTCATTTCAACAGGCTAAAATAGCCAGCCTAATGTTCGATTTGTTTGGTTACAGAACTGAACCAAACCGTCAGTTCGGTCTGATTTGGTTCATCCCATATTCGGTTCAGTTTAGTTTATATCGGTTTGATTTAAACCGATTGAATACCCCTACTTCTAGACAACTCGGCTTTCTTCATCTTTAAATTTTTTTCGAGGTTGTAGATACCAAAGACGATTATTTTGTGTCATCTAAGCCATCCAATGGAAGTCTTTTTTTGTCATGGTGTGAAGCTTTTACTATTGCCCTGGTATTTGTTTGGATTCAAGGTTGACCGCTTGAGTTTTGGACCACAGGATGTGTTACTCCGATTGCAAATTGTTTTGGAAAACTTCTTACAATAGATTATTGCTCTTTTGATTGTGAATGCGGTAAATATGTTCAGATTTATGTGAAAATCGATGTTTTGAAGCCTTTAAAACAAGGCATTTGGATTGAAGAAGTCGACGGCTAGTTTTTCAAATTTGTGTCAAACTTATGGTTTACAGGCTATTTGCTATTTCTATAGTTTGGTAGGACATTGTGAAGCTCTTTGCCCTACTAATCTGCTCATACCTCTTCTTATGATGTTTTTTCTTTTAGGATAATTACCTAAATATATCCTAAATTATGTATTTTTTCTCATTTGTGATTAATTTTAAAATATTATCAAATTATATCCCGAACTTTGACATTTGTCTCAATTACATCCTCCCGTTAACTCTCTGTCGGCAACCCCATTAAGATGTTGACGTGGCTTTCTAACATGGATTAAAATAATATTTTTTATTTAAAAAATAAAAAAATCACTTCAATTTATATTAAATAATATTTTTATTTTATTTTAAAGAATCACTCTGAGTCATGTCCGAGGTGAACATGAAGTGATTTTTTAATATAAAATAAAAAAATATTATTTTATATTATTTAATATAAATTGACGTAATTTTTTATAATTTTGAAATAAAAAATATTATTTTAATCCACGTCAGCGGCTTAATGGTGCTGCCGACGGAGAGTTGACGGGAGAATATAATTGAGACAATGTCAAAGTTCGAAATATAATTTAATAATATTTTAAAATTAACTATAAATAATAAAAAAATTATATAATTTAAAATATATTTAGATAATTATCTTCTTCTCTTCATTTTTTTTTCTTGCCTATCTAACAGACTCTTCTCGTGTACGAGGGAACTCCCACGAAATTAATTGTGAATTTGTGATAGCACTAATGGTATTTCTGCCTGTGTTAAATCCAAACTTGTTCGGAGCTCGTCTCCACTGCACTGCCAAGTTATTGCAATACTAGCAACCCTCTCGACTTCACAAAACCAAACAAACAATGTCATCATTAAATCCAACTCCAAGATCCTCATCCATACACTGTACGAAAACCTTCCTGCTCCTTGAAGAATAACTAATATCATTGCTGATATTCGCAATTTTATGTTTACTTTTTGCAACCTACAATTTAACTAATATCATTGCTTTCACAATATTATGTGTACTTTTTATAGCCTATACTTTGGTAAAAATAATAATAATGGTGCATTTAATAAAACATATGGAAGTATAACAACAAATACATTTGACACTTTTAAGAGCAACCAACTTTATCATTGATTAACTTTCATACATAAGAAATATATACCTAGCAACAAGTGCTAATGAAACCACTTTTCCGACTAATGCCACATCAATTCAAATAATAGCTTTTATAATAATACAAGTCTTTGCATAAGTAGGCTCCATTAGATGGTTCTTTCAGAGCCCCCCTTCATGCTTAATTTCAGAAGGATCAACAAGACCTTCCAAGACAACAAGCTGATCCAATAGAGCAAGCTTCTCATCTTCTAGAGTTTTGACTTCAGCATCAACCTCATTAAGCTCTCTATCGAGAGAGAAGCTTTCTTCCTCCAGCAACAGATACTTGCGTCTCAGTGCTCTATACTCATCGCTGGATCCAGAAGGATCAGTAAAGGAGTCAGGAGTTGACCTATCTGTCTGTTGGAAAGGAAGGGAACCATCACTTTTCAGGCTTCTCTTGGATCCCTTTTGTGGCCTGCTAGGTGGATTTGATGCTTCTTTATTGCCTCCAGATTCTCCTTTGATCTGAACTGTACTAGCCATTTGGTTCATGGGTTTCTTTTTTCGTGACTTAACAATTGAGACTTCTTCTGATGTAATTCTTTGGTCTTGCATCTAGCAGGACAAGATAAGCTCAGCAAAGACTCAAAAGATGCACTAGCCGCAAATGTCTTAGTATTGAAATGAACCTACATAAACAGGTATAGATAGGAACAACCCTTGCAGATAAATTTGTAATAGTCATTAGTTCATATCCATAGTTTCTAATGCAGTGAAACATGAGCTTTAAAAATTCACATTGCATACAAGTTGTCTTTTGTGAATGCTATTCCATGCTTAAACATCAACAGAAATATCACAGTACAGTACTACATGCCAGTTAAAATACGTATCAAGCTAAATCTTTTTTTTCATTGTTTTCGGCTCTGCAATCATAATCTCTATCTTTTCTAGCATGCCAAGGCTAATATGATATGTTCAGTTTGTTCTTAATGTCCTGTTCAAATGTGATTCAAACCTAGCATTAACAATCGGATATTTGTCACACCAAATTATTCACTGCAGTACAAACATCACAGGAGAAATAAAACTACATTAGAATGTCAAACGAATAGAACTATGTTAATTGCTAGCCAAAGTAAACTTCCAAATAAATACTGATAAATTAATGATCAATAAATCAATTTGGAACAGACGTTGCCAAAGTTTGTCAGAACCTTATTCAGACTCAAGATAAACTTAAACACGTTTTCATCAAAGTACATTTGGAAGAGACTATGAATCAAGTGAACAAATGTAAATTTAAAGAGATACAAGAACAAAAGCGAAGTAAATAAACTGAAGCAAATGAATACATGAATACAGACTAACTAGAGTGGAGCCATAAACGACCAGATTATGACATTAAGAAAACCCAAAAATTCACAAATAGCATTAAGAACCAGAAAATGAAGTCAATGAACTGGCATAAAATAAAAGCTCTTGATTCAGAGAAGAATGTATATCATTTCAACTTTCTAGACTTACGAACAATGAAGAAATATTCACATCCCTAACAATGAAGAAATATTCACATCCTTATTTATCAAGGATGCATTTGATACATTGTTTGATAATGTTATAATGGTAATCCCATTACCACAAGATAGATTGTCATCTTCAATTTACCGGTAATATAACATTATCTCGTTTGGTATGTTCACTCAACATAGATGACAATCTAATTATATATTTTTTGACTCCACAAAAAAATTACCAAAAAAACCTTTGTCAAAATTTGATGATGTCTTGCATGGAGAAGAATGCACGGAAGAGAAGTGCAATGTTGGAATTTAGGATTATCATTGAGTGTTAAACCACGTGCCCACCCCCCATGGGGGCTAGGATTACTTTTGTGGTAATGTGGATTACCGAGGCAATTCGGATTATCGATAAAGTGCCCTAGAAATTTAAAAATCATATTACCAATAATGCAGATAGATTGTTGCATACCAAACACCCCCTAAGATATATTTTTTAATACCTAAATTAAAAACAAACACTTGTGAAGAGTGAGGACCAACGTAAAAGGATATAACCATTTAACATCACCTTCCTTACCTAGAAAGTACACATAAGCAACAACTACAGTTAACATCAACACCACAAATGCATTAACAAAAGTAAAGGTTCATATCAACCTTGGAGAAAGAAAATAAAAGAAGTAATTGACGAGCTGAAAGATCTGTTTACAAGTAGAGGTGGCAACGGGCTGGGCCAGCCCATGGGCGGCACGGGCCCAGCTTGGTTTCGGGACGAGCCTAGCCCAGCACGACTGTGCCCAGAAGACGGGCCCAGACGTAGGTCGGCCCGAGCCAGACTTGGCTCGAGCCGAATATTTTTTATAAATAAAAAAATAAAAATAAAAATCTATAAATATCACCTCCCCTTCTTCATTTTTTTCTCTTCATCTTCAACTCTTTCTCTCAATCCTCAACTCTCAACTCTCATTTCTCAACTCTCTTACTCAACGATCAACAACATTTTAAGCTCATCAAAAAGCCAAGGATTCAAGATCATTGTTAAAAAAATTTAATCGCTTCAATTTATTTATTGATTAGTATAATATTTATAATTTTTATATTTTTAAATTTTACTAATGGCGGATGGAGATTTTTCAAGTTATACTCCACAAACTGAATCAAATATGTTAGAAGAAATGTCTCCTGCTACTCCTACCACTCCTACTACTCAACAAAATCAAAACATAAAGATAAGTCCATCTATTAATTTGTCCATCAGGTAGAAAAAAAAAATATGGTTTGGGAATATTTTGAGAAAATTATTGAACCTGATGGCACTATAACAAAAGCCCGGTGCAAAAAATGTCAAAAAATTCTTTCGGCTTCAACAACCGAAGGAACTAGTCATTTATTACGTCATGCAAAGGGTCATGACACTAAAGCTACACAAGCTCAACAAATTCTTAATTTATCTTCTTCTGGTTTAACAGCTTTTTCGTATGATCATGATTTTCAACATCGAGAACTTGCAAAATTAATTGTTCAAAGTGAATCTCCTTTTAGTTTTGTTGATCAACCAAGATTTTCTAGTTGGATTCAAAATACTTTATAACCAAAATATAAAAAAATTATTCGAAATACAATGAAAAGTGATGCTTTAAAATTATTTTTTACATATAGAGAAAATATAATGACTAGTTTTCAAAATAATAAATCAAAAATTTATTTAACATCTGATGTTTGGTCTAGTCAACGTACTACTAATTTTTACATTTGTGTTACTGCACATTGGATTGATGAAAATTTTATTTTGCAAAAAAGTATAATTAGTTTTAAAATTTTTGAATATCCACACACTTCTGTTGTCATTTTTTCTGCTATTAGATTTGTAACATCTTTTTATAATATAAATAATAAAAGTTTTTCGACTAATTTTGATAATGCTAGTAATAATGATGCTGTTATTCCTCCCCTTATACAGTTATTTAAACCAATATTAGAAGGTGAATTATTTCATGTTCGTTGTGTTTGTCACGTTCTTAATTTATGTGTACAAAATGATTTAAAACAAGTAAATATACATGTAAAAAAAGAAGATGTTTTTAAATATATGCGTTCTTCAAAATCAAGAACACAAGAATTTAAAAAATTATGTCAATCTTTTAATAAACCATTTAAAAAATTTAATGGTGATATTATTACTAGATGGAATTAAACATATCATATGCTTATATCTACAATAAAATATTAAGATATCCTTACAATGTTTTAAAATCAAAATACGTCTGGTGATCCAATTAATAATAATGATTGATTAGTTGCTGGGCATATTACTCAAATTTTAGAACTTTTTAATAAAACTACTGAACAACTTTCCGATGTTTATTATCCTACATGTAATTTAACTCTTTCACATATAGTTTGTATTAGTGAAGTATTTTCTTCATATAGACATCATCCTTTATTTGCACAAATTATTTCTTTAATAGAATCTAAATTTAAAAAGTATTGGTCAGATATATCTACTTTATTTTGTTTAGCAATATGTTTAGATCCTAGAATGAAAATTGATGATTTAAATATGTTGTTCAGATGATTATTATAACAATATGAAATTAGATAATGTTGAAGAAAAAAAAATTAAAATTTCAAATTTATTGAATTCTATGTTTGTATTTTACGCTTCAAAATTTGGTGATACAATTACAAATAAGACAACATCTTCTTCTTCTAGATTAAGAGATGATGGTGGAAATAGTATTAATTCTCAACTTGGTCGTAGAATAAAAAAATCTAAATCTACTAATTTTAATAAATTACTTTTTTTTCTAGATCATAATCATTCTGAAGAAATAGATGATAATGAAATTTTAGCATGGTGGAAAAAACAAAAAAATACGTATCCTATCATTTCCATCATGGCACGTGATATACTAATTGTTCCTGTGTCTACAGTAACTTTCGAGTCTTGTTTTAGTGTAGGAAATAGAATTCTCGACGAAAAAAAAAGTCGAATGAGTGAACGGTTGAAATGTGCATTTGCTTAAAAGACTGATTGGATGCTGAAGATAGATTACAAGATAAGGGAGGACACAACACTTCATCATCGGGAGAGGAGGAAAGCTCAAACAAGCGAAGCTGGTGCTGCTGGTCCTAGTACAAGTTAAATCACCGGGACTACGAGTGATTAAAAACGTAAAAAAAACTACGTAGACCTGATCCTTCTATAGTTAATCATTGGGGAATACAATTTTAACTATAGAAGGTACATAGGTGCCTTTTAAGCTACGGTCTATTATAATATTAAAAAAAATTATTTTATCATTGGATAAATATTTTTGTATTAAAAATAAATAAAAATTTAATTACAATTTGATTTTTTTTTAAATCTTTTTATTAATTTATACTGCGTTACAATGTTACATATAAAAAATGTGTTAAAAAATATATAATAATATTTAGTACAATGATTAAGCTATCTCAAATAAAATTAGAGGTCCAAGTTTAAAACTCACCCGTAACGATTAATTTTTAAAATTAAATTTTAAATATTTAAAAAATTAAATTAAATAATTGTTTTTCGGGCCGGCCCGTGCCCGGCTCGGGCTGGGCTTGGTTGCCACACATTCAGGTCGTGCCAAGCACGACACGAAATGTGGTCGGGTCGTGCTCGGCCCGGCCCGGAGGTGACCGGGCTTGCCCGGGCCTGGGCCTGCGTCTGGGCCTGGGTCTGGGTCGGCCCGGGCACGGCCCGGGCACGGCCCGTTGCCACCTCTATTTACAAGTTTGCTCAAGAAGAAAACATGATAGCAATGAGATGGTTATTACTAGCACAATTGCAATACAGGGAGAAGTCTAGGCCAACATCCATACTTACAATGCATCCCATCCCATGCCTTTTTTTCCAAACTATTGCCATGCATAAGCATGAACCATTAAGTGTAGAAGAGGCTGCAACAACCACAATTCCAAAGCTCAAGCAATGCTAGGGGTTTTCAGTTTTCTTCAATCCATCACAAAACTATCTCATCCTATCAAATTTTATTATCCAGACCTTTTCCAATCAATCTATCATATCCTTTCCTAAACCAGAGACGAACAGCAAAAAGTCAATGGAGTCGAGACTTACTTTCCATGTGTAGCAGAAAATTGTCTAACAAAAAGCACAAGATAAAAAATAATTCAATTCATAGAAGTCTTTAGTAGATAGACTTCATAAGAAGCTTGTTGAATTAAAACCACAAAAGCAAAGGAATCATAGGTTATTTGAATCAGCCTATTTGAATCAAGTGTATAAGAAAAGTAATTTAAAAGAGATACAAGACCAAAAATGAACTGAATGAACAGAAGCAATATAATACAAACTACAGACTAAGTAGAGGGCATAACTGACTAGATTATAACATTAAAAAAAAATGAAGAATTCACAAACAGAATTAAGAACCAGAGTAAAAATACTCTTCACATTAGAGAAGATTGTATACAATTTCGACATTCAAGACTTGCATGCAATGAAGAAATATTCACATCTCTACATTCAAGACTTACATGCAATGAAGAAATATTGACATCCCTATTCATCTAAGACATTGTTCAACACCAAAGTTATCATAAAACTCTTGTGAAATTGCGACGACGAACATAAAAGGAGATAACCATTTAACATCACCTTCCTTGACTAGAAAGTACAACTATGCAGTACTAGTATTAAAATCAACACCAGAAATATATTAACAAATATCAAGGTATGTTGAGCCAAAAAAGTGTATATCTTTCATGACTTATCACCAACATATATATATAGAGTGGCTCATGATACAATGAGGAAGAGGAATAGAATAGGCTAACCTATACTAGCACTTAAGAAAATAAAATAAAATAACTTTAAACACTCTCTCCGAGCTGGAGCATATATATATTTATCATGCCCAGCTTGTTACAAAAAAGGTTAAAACGAGTAGTGAAGATGTACGCAATTTGTTCGTGAGAAGTATGAGTGATGATCTTCCTTGAGACTTGAAAGAATGGCATCTCGGATAAAATGACAATCAATGGTCCTTTCATGAAAAAAAGAATTGTTGTCAATGTGAATAGTTGATTGGTTGTCACGGTGCATGATCATAGGGATATCAAATGGAAATCCAAGTTTAAATTATAACCCACATTAACTCAGAGGTTGTATGCGCCATACTGTATACGTCATACTGTATGCGTCATAGCCCTATATTCCACATTTCCGCCTCTACGGTAGAGCCTTTTTACTTCTCCAAGTAATCAAATTTTCTCCTACATAAGTACAATATCCAGTAGTAGACCTCCTATGAGTAAACCTAGTGTAGTGTGCATCTGAGTAGCCTTCAACTCTTATGTGATCATTTCTCTTATACACCAAACTGAATCCTAGCAATTTTTTTATGTAGTGTAAGATCTTTAACACGACATTCCAATGGGAATATTTGGGATGATGCCTGAACTGGCTCACTACTCCAACTGCAAAGGATGTTTGGCTAACTTTCCAACCAATCTACGATACCTTGCAAGGTCTTCAAAGTCACTATCTTCTTCTTCTTCTGATGCAGGGATGAGTTGAGAATCAATGGATACTTGGACATGGACAGGTTTACATCAAAGTAAGTCTACTTCATTAAGAAGATCCATGGCATATTTTCTTTGTGAAATGACAACTATGGAATTATAGGCAAATTCAATACCCAAGAAGTATTTAGGACGTCTGAAGTCTTTGGTGACAAAATGATTTTGTAAGTGGGCTTTCACTCTGTCAATCCCTTCTTTATCACTACCAATTAGTAGAATGTCATCTACATATACAACAAGAACCACACTCCCAGCAAAAGAATGCCTTGTGAACACAGAATAATCAACTTTACACTCTTTAAGACCAATGTCCGAAGCAATTTTACTAAGTTTGTCAAACTAGACCATATATGATTTTCTTTAGTCTGCAAACATAATTCTCCCCCCGAGCAACATACAGAGGAGGTTGCTCCATGAAGAGTGTCTCAAATCACCATGGAGAAAGACATTTTTTACATCCATTTAAAACATGCTTCAGCCAAGATTAATAGCCATGGAAATAAGAATTCGAACTAAGTTGAGACTAGCAATCAGAGAAAAAGTCTCAAAATAATCTACTCCATATTCTTGAGTGAAGCCTTTTGCGACAAGGCGAGGCAAAGTGAAACATTAAGTGGGGCGTCTGTTAATGAGGTAAGTGGCAGTAAGGACAACATCCCCCAAAGGTAGCGAAGCACATTCATGTGAAACATCATTGTCCGAGCAACATCGAGAATGTGAAGATTTTTTTCTTCAAGAAGGCGACGAATTTTTTCTTCGACTACACCATTCTATTGTGATGTATATGGAGAAGATGTCCCATGAACAATGCCATGGGAAGCACAAAAATTAACAAAGTCAGAGTGCGAGTATTCACGAGCATTATCGATGCGGAGGAGAATTTTGATAGAGACATCAAACTAATTAACGACATCCTTCATTTATCACCAGGGATGCGACAGGTAATGCCAGCAATCTAAGGGATAACCATTGACCCATTCAGGGCATATCCCCCGAAATTACGCGAGATATCCTCGCTGAACACTCGGACCTACCTCGTAAAACAGACACAAAGCACATTAGGTATACTCTCGGTTCCTATTCCACTTAAGCGTTGAAGTGTCTTTACAGGTCAACACCGGAGCCGCGCTGGACCAGAAGACGCAGAGGCTTGCAGCCACCCCCGACTTCGGGCGAGAACAAACCGCAAAGGCTTCATTAACAAGAACTTAATAGTTTTCCTTAAAGACAATCAAAGCAAGTATAATTTGTCCATGACAATTCCTACAAATTGGAGCATAAGAGTCTAATTCATTATTCATCAACATTCCATTTAACAATCTCACCTTGATTATCATTTGACAAATTTCCCTTGGATGTAGCATAATCAGTATAATCGATAATATAAGTAATGAGTTAATGACCTTAGCAAACAGCATATATAGAGAAGGTTTAGCTTGCTCAAAAGCAGTTTATTCGTGTGGCGAACCAGATGGAATAAAAGGTATTGAAATAAAGTGACAACATAATAGGATTAGAATTTACCCGAGGGATTGAATTCGGCACTATGTTCATAGCTAAATTCATGGCTAGTCTTTTAATACCCTTGAACCGAGCCTCTATTAGGTCCCAAAGGGTCTTAACTACCTCACAATCCAAGAGAATGTGGGTTATATTCTCTGGATGGCTGCCACACATGACACAACAAGGGATCTAATAAAACCAAAACGATGTAATCTATCTGTGAGGCAACCTTGGCATTCCATATCAAATCCCACCTTGGCGGATTACAAGGATCGATATTGTTAATCTGAGAGATAAATTTATAAGATGTTTTTTTGAGCTAACTATGTCATTCTTATCAGGCAACCATATCCATTTGTCCTCATTAGAATAATTAGGAAGGCAAATCTTAGATATCCAATCCACAAGGCATGAACCAAACATGTCATATAACATATAGTAATTCCAATTATTATCCACAATAAGAGAATCAACCATAGCATTCAAATCAATCAGATTCACATTCAAGAATGTAGGTTTAAAATGCAAAGTATTAAATATCCAGGCATCCAAAAAAATATTAGTATTAACCCCATTGGAGATCAATTTAATAAAATTAGTTTTAAGCTTATTTGCAGCAAAGAAAATTAATCTCCAAGCATTACTATAGTTCTTAGTCAAATAACAATTCCAAATATTAAATTTACCGTATTTAGCAATGACAATGGAGGTCCATGAGGAAATATTCTTATTAATAACCTGGCTTAGTCTTTTCGCAGAAAGAGCAAATCTCATTTTCTCTAGACTCCTAATTCCTAACACTCCATCTACTTTTGGTTTAACAACTTTATCCCAGGGAATTAAGTGTAGTCCTTTTTTCTCTTTATCCACACTCCATAGGAAATTTCTAAAAATTGAACTAATTTTATTCAGAATATAGTATGGAATCCAGGTAACACAATGAGACTGGAGAGAAACCAAATTTAAAATGGATCCAATAAGAGTAACTCTACCAGCTTGGGATAAGTTAATTCTTTTCCAGTTGCTAAGCTTAGTATTAATTTTATCGATAATGAAATTATAGCAGCTAGGATGTAATTGTCTAGGGCCAATAACCATACCAAGATATCTCAAAGGAAAATTGCTAGATCTCAGATTAAATCATCTGCAAATTCTGGTTCTAACATATTTATTTACATTATGGGGAAAAAATCTACAACTTTGTGAAATTAATTTTCTGATTAGTAATCTTACCAAATTGGTTGAAAATATCTAAAACAGTATCAATGGATTTATCATTTGCTCTAAAAAATGAGAATATCATCTTTATACATAAGGTGGTTGATTTCAACAGTCCTTTTTAATTTTGACAGAGTTAATCTTAACCCTTCAAAAATTCGCAGTTGAGATGCAACATTCAATCCAACTTAAAAATTTAGGAGGAATATTCAATAACTTAAGCATATTTAGAATGGAACTCCATGGAATCCTATCATATGCTTTTTCTAAATCGATTTTAATAACAATAAAAGGGTTCTTGCCCTTAGTATTGTAAATTGAACGGATTACCTCCTGAGCAATTGTTATCCTGAAATAAATGCAAGTTGGTTTGGAGAGATTAAATCGTTCAAATATGGTTTCTTTCTATTAGCTAACACCTTTGTTCGCATTCTATATGAAACGTTACAAAGGGCAATAGGCCTAAAATCTTTTTTAACAACAGGGTATATGTTTTACTGTTTTAGGAATAAATACTAGAGATGTATTATTCTAATCACCAGGGATGGTAGCATGCTTATGAAAGTAATAAAAACCATCAACAAAAGTTTTAGCAATAATATCCCAACAGGCTTTAAAAAATTCAGTCGTATACCCATCTAGGCCCAAGCTTTTACTCGAGCCCATAGATTTAACAACAATATAAATCTCATCTGCAGTGAATTCAGCAATCAACACATCATGAAACTCTTTTCCTAACTGATTCATAGGAGGAATATTTTAACTCTCAAACCACTTTAAATCCTGATACGTCCAAAGATTAAGATAAAATTTAACAAAGCATTGACAAATATTTTCTGAAGAGGAATAATAGGCATTTTTATCATTGATACAAGATATCGTATTTTTCCTTCTCTTGATTTTAACTAAAATTTGCTACTGTCTAGTGTTCTTATCACCATCACTTAATGATTTAGTTTTAGCTAATGTCCACCATTTGATACAAAGTTGTCTATTTAAGGCATAAGCTCTATTGTAAAGGCAGGCTAAACTATTAATTTCATATTCTGTTAATGGTAGACTGTTTTCTTTTCACTCCATGTTTTTAATAAGGACATTAACTTTACTAATATTCTCATCCAGCTTACCTAAGCAATGTTTATGCCAAAAGGAAAGTCTACTCCTCAGAGCTGCAAAATTTTCAGTAATCAACCTTAAAGGAATTTATCCTTACTATAATTCCACTATTCCCTAACTAATCCTCTGACCTAAGGATACTCTATCCATAAATTCTGAAACCGAAATCTATATTGGTTCAACTTATTAGTCCCGATTATCTTTCCTATTATTACACCAAGTGTCTTTAGGACCACTAAAGTTAGGAACACTCTTATTAAGAACAAAAGGGTATCCACCAAGTTTATCACATTTATTTAAAATACAATTAAAATCCCCAATCATAAACCAAGGGATGTTATTCAAATTAATTTTACAAATATGATTCCAGAAACAGTTCCTATAATTAGGATTTGTGTCAGCATAAATACCAAAAAAAAGCCATGGACGACTGTTCTCAAATTGTAAAATAGCATTTATCATGTATTTAGATTTAGATATTATCTTAGCAATTAGCATTAATAAAAAGAAGACTTCCAGACCAACAAAAGGCCTCCCGATGCACCATTAGAACCAACCAACCGCAGAACCTCCTGATCCTTACCAAGGGATTTGACAAAGTTTAAAGAGTTATCCTCAGGTAAATGTGTTTATGAAGGAAGAACACCAAGATAGACTTCCTAATCCTAACAATATTAATACGCGATAAGTCTTGCGCAACCTTTCTTCTTTTACGGGTTCAGGAAGTGATTCTGAAATATAATTAGAAAATTCTAAATTTGGATCGTTATTGTGGCATCAACATCCACAGAGTTAATTTCATTAATAGCCACTGGGGCAGTAAAACTAGAAAAGGTGGGAATTGAGGAGGAAGCATTTGAGTTGATAATATCATCTAGTTCCTTCCTAAATTGTTCTGTAGCTTTCCTAACTTTCCTTTTCCTTGTATTCATAAAATTATCCAGCCTAACTAAATTCCTGCTAACCTCAACCTTCATAAATTTCTCTTTCCCAACCGATAAGAATTTGGGCCTGAAATCATAGGCCAGGCACGGGCCGTTTAGCCCAATAACACCGAAAAAAAAAAGAAAAAATTGAATCAGGCAGAACGGCCCAATAAGCTTACTCGGGCCGATTCTGCCCGATAGCCCGATACTGAATCGAGCCCAATTCAGCCTGATTCAATAATTAAATAGATATACTAACTGCACAAGTGGAATCACATATACTAATTGCAGTAATAATCTTCAGGTAATTGCAGTAAAAAATCTTACAATTACCTTGGAAACGTCTCCTCTCCAAAGGGCGAGCACACTGCACAAAGCACAGCCGACCGCGACCGCCGACCTCCGAGGCTCCGACCAGCCGACTCCAACACCGGCGGCGGCGAGAAGCAGAGACCCGAGAAGCACCGGTGGCAGAAAGGAGAAGCCCGGCGGCCGGCGCCGACTGCGGAAAGGAAGGGGATTGGGGATGTATTGATGTAACGGAGAAGAAGAGGACGGATCCGGCGGAAAGGAGAACCGGAGATGGAGAGGAAGATCCCCGGCGCCGATTTGATTGCCGAGAGGTGTGAGCCGCGCGGAAGATGAATACGGGAAGGGGAGGGGAATTCGGCTTTAGGAATTAGGGATTTTGGTACTCGGAGGGATAAATGACAATTTCATAAGCTTAAGGCAGATTTTATTATATATTTCAAAAATATTATTTACGAAGTTATACGCAAAAAAGCACTAACCTCTCATTATATATACTAGAAATATTAACTAGGTTGTCACATGCTGAATAATTATAAATTTCTTAAGCTTACAAAAACTTATTGCATGTTTTGATAAGGGAACTTTACATTATATTTTAAAATATTATTTATGAAAAAAAGGTATACCATTAATGATAGATAACATACATGATAGTAGGGGTGAGCTAATTCGAACATTTTTTTTTTTTATGATATTCGAATTCTATCGTGTATATGACTAATTCCTATATTATTGAAATTTGTAATCGGGCCCTACTCAAAACCTATGATGTAGTATAAATTTTGGATACCTTGTTAGAACATGTTCATTTATAAGTTAAATGATATAAATCTCGAGTACCATATTGGAATCTTTTCATTTATAGGTTCTGAGTATCTTGTTAGAATATATTCATTTACAGTTCCGAGTACTCTGTTGGGATATGTTCATTTATAAGTTCAAATGTATAAATTTTAGTTACCGATTTCTATTCTAATTTTGAGTACCTAATGTGCTGGATCTGGATCGGAATCAATTTTAATTGATTCTTTATTTTTTATCTTGGACTCTATTCGAATTTTATTTGGATCTATTTGAAATATATCTAATGAGATAAGTTATAATTGGTTTCAAATCTACTTTGTACTCATTCATACTTATGTACGATAAGGCACAAATTAAACTTCAATCAACTATTAGAAGATTATAGATAATAGTAAAATAATTTTTTTTCTTTTTGTCTTCTATCTCTTTTTTCTTTTTCTTGAATGATTCTCTCTTAATATCTACACCTGATCTGAATATTTTTGTCCTATTCAAATTTGATCTAATAAAATTATAAACGAATACTCAAATCTGTACGTAGGTATTTGTATAAAAGTATTATATTTAATTTCATAAATAAATATTCTATCTGAATTAGATTCAAACCTGATTTTAGAAATTGTTTTTACTTTAATTAGACCTGAAGTGGAACAAAAGTTATGTGAAAATTCGTACAGTAAAGGCAGAAGGTCCCTGTAACATGCATGGACATGTGATTAAATATTGTATTGGTCTGTTTTTGATTTTTTTTAGAAAAAGTTGTACAAGTGCAATAAGGAAGCATTTGATTGTCCACGAATATAAATAATATAACTTTAATAACAAATTTATTTGGTTAACGGTAAAAATATTTTGCAACATTTACTAGTTGCAACTAATATATTCTAATATCATTTATAGGTCGCAAATGCAATTGCAGTCCAAAAAGCCCGCAATACAAGAATGCGGGCTGCTGCAAATGCAATAATTTAAGTTTTAAAAAATAATTAATTTTAGCGACTTAGAGTCGTCGGATACAGACATGATAAATATCAAAGTTGTAGGTTTTTTAGCGTTAAACGTGATGGTAGCGTCAGATTTTAGATCTGATGTCGTTTGATAGATTTTTTTAATATATTTTTAATATTTTATAAAAATTAAAAAGTATTAATTTATCAGACTATGTTCGGCAAATCGTATCGAGCCCAAGTTTTCGGCCCGCCCTTAAAAATTCATGTCAGGCCCGACCCGAAAAAGTTCATGCCGACTCAGCCCGAACAAATTCGTGCCCGGCACGATCCAAAAAAAATCGTGCACAGCCCGACCCATCTAGCCCTAGCTCAGTCCGACCCGAAAAAATTTGTGGCCGACCCAGCTCGACCCAGCCCAGCCCAGCTTGAAAAAATTCATGCACGGCTCGACCGGCTCCGCCCGACCCGAAAAAATTCATGCCCGATCCAAAAAAATTTGTGCACAGCCCGGCCCGACTCGACCGACCCGAAAAAATTCGTGCCCGACCCAACCCAAAAAAATTCATGCCCAGCCCGGATGAAAAATTCATGCTTGGCCCGACTTGAAAAAATTCGTGCCCGGCCCAACTCAAAAAAATTTGTGCCCTGCTCGACCAGAAAAAATTTGTGCAAGGCCAAGCCCGGCTCGGCCCGACCCGAAAAAATTCATGCCTGGTCCGGCCCAAAAAAATTTATGCCCGACCCGGCCCAGTCTGGCCCAAAAAGTTCATGGCCGACCTGGCCCGAAAAAATTTGTGCCCGGCCTAGCCTATCCAAAAAAATTTGTACATGGTCTAGCCCGAAAAAAATCGTGTCCGACCCAGCCCAAAAAAATTCATGCCCAGCCCAGCCCAAAAAAATTCGTGCACGGCCTAGCCCGGCTTAGCTCGACCCAAAAAACTTTGTGTCCGGCCTGAAAAAAATTCATGCATGGCTCGCCCCAGCTCAGCTCGACCCGAAAAAATTCATGTTCGACCCGGCCCAAAAAAATTTGTACCCGGCTCAGCCCGAAGAATTCGTGCCCGAACAAGCCCGAAAAAATTTGTGCTCGGTCCGGCCTGAAAAAATTTGTGCCCGGCCCCAAAAAAATCGTTCGTAGTCCGGCTCAAAAAAATTCGTGCCCGGCCCAGCTTTAAAAAATTCGTGTATGGTCCAACCCGGCTCAGCCCGACCCGACCCAAAAAAATTCGTAACCGGCCCAGCCTGCCCGAAAAAAAATCGTGCATGACCCAGCCCGGCTTGGCCTGACCCGAAAAAATTCATGCCCGACCCTGTCCAAAAAAATTTGTGCTCGAAAAGGCCCAAAAAAATTCATGCTCGACGCAGCCAGAAAAAATTTGTGCCCGGCCCAAACCAACCCGAAAAAATTCGTGCATGGCCCGGCCTGGCTCGGCCCGACCTAAAAAAATTGTGCCCGACCTGGCCTGGCCCGAAAAAATTCGTATGATTCAAGTTGCAAGTGTAATTACAACTTTCATTTGCGGCCAACCAAACGCTTGCAGATAGAAGTTGCAACTCTACTTGCAAGCAACCAAACTGTAAGGTACAAAATCTTTTTACGGGCATTTACTTTTGCATACAAATAGATTTTATATGATTTTGCACTCGTGGGCAACCAAACGCCTAAATAACCTTAGAAAAAAATAATTACAGTGGACCACATATTTATTATTTGATATTTGATATATATCTAGGGTGGATCATTTTATCCATATTTACGGTTAAAAATCACATTTCTCGTCGTTTTTTATTCATATTCGCACCTTAAAAATGATTATGAGTGCGGATATGAATTTGAATCCGTACGTGTGAATGTAGATCAGATTCTAATGTAGGGATATATTTGCATCACACCCGATCTGCATCCATATTGCATGCATATAGTTACATTATTATCCTACATATATTATAACTTATACGTATATAATAAGGTACCTAACTTATATATTATGTGATTTATTAATTTTTTTTGTTACATATATATATTTTTTATTTAAAATGTGATGCATGCATATTCAAATGTGGTGCGAATATTCACGTCTATATGCGGTACAAATATAGATATTATCTCCATATCTGCTACGAATGTGATGTATATGTAGATGTGAAATACGGTGCAGATGTGAATGATGTAAAATCGAAATCATATTCGATTTGTTGCCTTCCGGTCTATTGTGCAACATCAATTATATTACATGTGCTCAAGGTACAATATATTTTTTTTACATCATAAATGTAAAATTATTATTAAAAATATTAAATATTATTAAATATTATTTTATATGATAAATATGTGAATATATATTATGGTTTAAGTTATGTGTTATATGAAATTCGTTTGAGTATAATAGAGTTTTACTTACAAGACAATATTAATATAATTAAATACGTCAAACAAAAAATAGATAGATAATATTGTTATATTAGTTATTTTTTTGCTTTTTTGCAAAAAAATAAAAGTAAAAAACTAATGAGGATGGTAAGTCTTAAATCCAAAAACTTCTAACTCCAAAATTTTAAACTAAGGATGTGCATTCAGTGACATCATTCAGTGACATCATATCCTCATCCCTGCTGAGCTGTTATGAAAGGGAAGTACTACCCTCACTCCTCCCTGATGAACGCGACTATTGTTGGTGAAATGATCACATTAGAGAGAGGTGAATAGTATGTTTACTAATTTTTTTATCTAAATTTAATTTTAATCGTTTCTTTGGTTACTTAGGCAAATTACAAGTTGAATAGCAAACGGAAGCAAAGTAAATACGATAATGAAGTAAACACAAGTAGAAGCAATGCAAACATAATTATTTATAGTGGTTCGGCCCCAATGCCTACTCCACTACCTAATCACCCTACTTAGAATTTTCAAACTAAATTTTACTAGATTTATCTTGTTTCCCTTATAATGAGGACTTTAGCCCGAAGAGCCTCGCTCTCAACCTAAGACACTTTCACACCCGGAAGACTCTGTCTTCTTACCGAGAGCACTCTTTCACCTCAACCCTAAGGGATAACTCAACTAATCCTAGTAAACTATATTTACACCGGTAGATTTAAACCTCAAACACCAAGCCTACCACCCAATTTCAAGACCTACACTCTAGGTCTAATACAAACTCAAATACAAAGAAATAAATAAGAATATGCAACACTAAATGAAGCAATAAATCAAACAATAAAATACTTAGCTTCAAAATAAGATTCTCAGCTTCCTCTTGATGCATTTGATGGTTAATCAATGAAGGAATGAAGGCAAGATCAAGGTTTTTGACTCAAGCTAAGGTTTTCATAAGATTGGCTCAATGAAGGCTTATAATTGATCAAAAGATAGCTCAAGGAGGTTAGAAGTGATCAACATGATGGAGGAAAGCTCTCATGGCTTCCTATTTATAAGCCATGAAGAGAAGAGATAGCTCCCCTCTTCTCAACGCACGGATGTGTGTCCGG
Organism: Canna indica; assembly: GCA_034359265.1. Taxonomy (NCBI): domain Eukaryota; kingdom Viridiplantae; phylum Streptophyta; class Magnoliopsida; order Zingiberales; family Cannaceae; genus Canna; species Canna indica. The sequence goes on from CP136892.1 coordinate 25,556,129, forward strand.
TCGATTGTCGATCGACCGACCAAGAGACCACCGAGAGATCGAAGGCATTCTGCCCATTCTGGGCATCAGTCGGTCGACCGCTCAGTCGACCGAAATGCCTTCTGCTCATTTTTGCCATTTGTCGGTCGAACAGTCGGTTGACTGAATCTAGGCAGGGCTAATTTTTTACTTTGTTTGTTCGTTTCTAGTTTCGATCTTCGCTAAGTCTACTTATATAATATTTATTAACTTCAAGTTAATAGCTTTAAAACATAAATATTATATAAGGATTATCCCCCATTTGGATTCAATAAAAATATCTAAAAAATCAAAATCCTTAAGAATCAAAATCTAACTTTTGGGGTCTAGCACAAATTTCCAAAAAATGAAAATTTTATAATCTTTCGGGTCAAGTATGGGTAGGCTAAAGGCTTCCAAAAAATCCTCAAAAATATCTCGTTATCTAGTTTTTACCTAAGGAACAATTATCGGCACTTTTGGGAGCAAGAAAATATCTAGCTTAGATAGCCCTCCAAGGAGCTCTCTAAGCTTAGTGAATTTCAAGATATTTTCTAATTTTTTGGGTTTTCGTATTTTGGGATTCGGATTTGGATTTTGGGTTTCTTTGCATCATCATGAGAATCTATAATTTATCTAGACATCCTAAACCTAGACTCTATCTGTTGGCTTTAGGTTTCCAACTTTAGCCTTAATCTCGGTTTTGATGGTTTTGATGATAACAAACATAGGACTAATGATTTCAATGATAATATCTTTCAGGTTCCATATCAATTAGCATTCGATGTCCTCGATCAAAAATATCGAAGAAATCGGATATCAGAAGGACATTGATCGTCGCGCTCGGGTTCATCGTGGAAAGTTTCTCGAAGATCGACATGTGTGCCAAAGTCACATTGGACGGGCTCAAAGTTCACATGAGAGCTCTCCAAGATGATGCGCGTTGAAAGCCAAAACCCGTAAACAAAGTGCGGAAGAAATCAACTGAAAAATAAACTCAGCCTAAGTTCGGTCGACCGGTCGATCGATCGACCGAATAGGGTAAGAAAAGGGCAGTAGCCCTAGCGGTCGACCGGACTGAGGCTAGCTGCAAACGCAACTTGCGTCGGTCGATCGAAAATAAAATCGCAAGTTTCTTGCTTCGGGCGGTCGACCGGGCGATCGACCGACCAAAGCCCAAAATGGGCAGTAGCTTTGCGGTCGACCAATCAGTCGACCGACCTACGTATAGGCATAAACGCAAAATTGCGTCGGTTGACCGACGATTCGACCAAATGCAAAATCACAAGATTTGCGTTTGGGAGGTCGACCCGTTGGTCGACCGACCACAAGGAGAATTGCAGCGGTCGAATGATCGATCGACCGACCATTCGACCAATGGTCTGCAATGGATAGTTTTCTATCCGTTGAGCAGCCATTTCTTCAAGATGGTATAAATACACCCTTATATACATCATTTGACTTTCTTCCCTTAATCTTACAAATTTTATTGAGCATTTAAGAAGGGATTTAAGCCTTCCAAAGAGTGATTGCAGTGCGCCCTATTTCTTTCCGCGGCAACCTTTCTCAAGCGCCAGCTGCTGCTTCAACTCGGGTTTTGATCAAGCTCATCCCTTGACGAGTTGAAGGTGCCAAAGGCTTGCAAATGAGCTTTTATTATTGGTTTATTCTTAAGCTCGATCTTTTTATTGTAAATTTTATCTGTTATTTAAACTATTTTTGGATTTGTCTCTGTAAAGACCTAGGTTGTTAGGTCTTGTTTGTGAAGTGGTATCCTTGGTGTAGAAGGAGTAAAGCCACTTGTGTATACTTAGTGATTATTAGGATTAGTTATAGTTGTCCCTTAGGTTGAGGTGGGAAAGTGCTCTCGATAGGAAGGCGAGATACTTTCGGGTGTGGAAGTGCCTTCGGTTGGAGAGCGAAGACTTTCCGGTGAAAAGTCCTTGTTGTAAGGGAAACTCTAATTAATCTAGTAAAACCTAGTTTGGAAATCCTAAGCGGGGTGCTTAGGTAGTGGAGTATGCATTGGGGCCGAACCACTATAAATATCTTGTGTTTGCATTATTATTATTGCTTGTTTTTTTTGCCTCATCTTTTATCGCTTCCGCATATAATCATCGAATTGTAAATTGTCTAAACGATTTAAGTAAATTATTAAAATTGGGATTTAGGCTAATTGTATTAGTAAACACACTATTCTCCCCCCCTCCCCTCTAGTGTCGCCATTTCGCCAACAATTGGTATCAGAGCGGGTCGTAGATTGTGATTTCACCATCCCTTCCACAATTCGTCTCGATCTTGGAATGGCTCTAGAGTCGGTTGTTTCTGCACCTCCTAGGTTTGATGCCTCGAACTTTGGTCTATGAAAATCTAGGATGTACACCTTTTTGAAGACCCAAGGTTTAGGTATTTTTAAGATGGTAAAAATCCAATATGTTGAACCTAAGGAAAATATAAATGCATGAACCCAAGAACAAATTTATATGTTTGAATTAAATGCTAAAGCTACAAATTGTATATTTTGTTCTTTGGATGATAAGATTTTTGAAAAGATCATGCATTGCACTTCCGCTTTCGATATTTGGGCTTGCTTGAATATGCTTTATGATTATGCAAAAACTGAGTAGTTTACTACTTTCAATGAAGGAGATTATGACAATTGTCATACCTCTAGTCCTAATGAAGTTTTTGATGCTCAAAGCACTTCTAGCCAAAGAAGCACAAGTAAGAATCGAAAAAGAAAACTTAGGTGCTCCATTTGCCAAGAGAAGGGACACAAGAAGAAGAATTATCCACTCTTGAAGAAGAAATCCAAAAAGAAGTGTGTTTCCTCATCCACATCTCAAACAAGTGAAGCCTCTTCTAGACATGATGATAAAGCTACTTCAAACGTTTGCCTCATGGGTCTTCGAGATGAGGTATATTCTCCATCTTCTAGTCATGTTCAAAATATTAATGATAGTAATTCTAGTAGCTCTAAATCCCTTGACATGTCCTATGAAGAACTACTAGAAGAAAGCAAGAAAATGTATGTCATCTTTGTAAAAAAGAACAAGGAAAATAAGAAATTGAAGAAAGAAAACTTAAATCTCTCAATTGCGTGAATGCAAATTAGAAAATGAGAAAATGAAATCTAGTTCTTTTAATTCTTGCCATGATGATATGAAACTTGAGATTAAGGATTTGAAACATAAAAATTGAGAATGATGAGTTGTTAACTAAGATTTCAAAAATTAGAAATAAGAATGAAAAGACAAAAAATAATGTGAATCTCAATGGTAATGATAGTATAAGTGATTTTAAATTTGAGCATGATATCTTGAAAAATAAAAATTGCTTGTTGAAATCTCAAATTCAAGCTTTACACAAATCCATCAATGACTTAAAAAATGAGGTTATTTTCTTGAGTAAGAAAACTAGTAACTTATCAAATGCTTCATCTCTTAGGAGTCCTAAAAATCAAAATGTATCATTTAGGAAATCTCCAAACAAGAATGCTCACGCTCATAATATTTCACATATTAAGCAATCTAACTTTAAACCTCATGTCCATAGCAAAAACAAAAAGAAATCTAATGGACATTATTTTTATTGTGGTATTTATGGGCATGTCATTTATGATTGTGCTTTCAAAGTGAACCATAGTGTTGTTAAGACACTTTGGGTACCTAAGCCCATTAATCCCCAAGGACCCAAAGTTATTTGGATACCAAAAGTCTCATCTTCTCTTGTAGGGGGAGCTACCACACAAGGGTAGAAAAAAGTGGTGTATTGGAGTTGACCATAGACTTGAATGATGAATCCTTCCTTGGTTGCAACTTCAAACTACCTTGATGTCTTAGGTAAAGTTGGCATCAAAACTATTCCAGTATCATCTTCTAACTTGTATTGCTTAATCTTAGTTGAAGATTATGATACCATGTTTAAGATTGAGTTATTTTCCCCACTCTTGCAAAAGAGTTCTTTTGAAAATATTTTTGATTTTGATTTCCCGATCTCTTCGGAGACCTAGGTGGCCTGTAATAGGCCTAAGCGACCTTGCGATTCTAAATCGTAGGCCAATTGTGGCTTTCGGTTTTCAACCAAAAGGAAGGGTTGGAGATCTTATTTTTCAAAATTTCATATTTTGATATCTCTTGATTCATTTTGTTATCATGAAGATTTATTTGAAAATAAATCCATGCTATTTAGTGAAGTTGAATTTGATAAATGATACATGGTTTCTCTCTTTACTATTTAGTTTAATAGCTTGCATGTAGATTTGATTTCATGTTCTATTTATAAAGTATACTAGCAAGTTATGATAAAATAGAAGGCTAATTAGAATGGAAAAATTAGTTTGGCTAAATTATCATGAATAAGGTATAATTTTGATAAATTCAAGATCTTAGTGTTATACCTCAATGTTTAAGCTTAAAATATGTCTCTATACTCATGATTAGATTTGCATGTTAACACACTTGAATTCTCATGAGTAGGTAGAATATTAGCACTTAGGCAAATTTCATCAAATAAAACTTGCTCTAGGATGATACTAGAGACCTTATCATTAAGTCCAAACTAGTTAAACATAGGTAGAGATCTTATTCCTCAAATGTTTCATATCTTATGATCTCTTAGATTCATTTAGATATCATCACAACCTTTTAAAAATGAATCTCAACTATCTAGCATAGGTTAAGGCTTTTAAAAGGAACATTGCATTGAACCTTGCTATGTAGTAAGTTAGCTTGCTAAGTTGACATATTATTTCATTATGATACTAATAAAGTCTACTTGCAAGCTAAGAATTGGTAAGCTATGCTATCTAGAAGAAAATGAAAAAGGAAATGAAAAGTTGGGAAAATTTTCAAAAAAAAATGTATGAATTTAATTTTGCAAAAATCTTTGAAAAATAATTGAATTTTCATGTTTAATGATGTCTCTATACTCATGATTGATGTTGCATGATATATGTATGAAATTTCATGAGTAGGAAAATATTTTGATAACTTAGGCAATTTCATAATATCTTGATTGAATGAAACTTGCTCTAGGTTAAAACTAATATTAGATACCTCATTTTGAGTAAACATCAAACAAACATGTTTAGACATACATGATATGACTCTAGGTGTTCAATCTTGAAAATTCATGTGTAGATGAAAATGTGATAACTAGATCACATTAGTGGACTTAAGCTTAAAAGGTTTGACCCAAGTCAACAAATTGACTTGGACACTTGATTTTAAGTCCAAAACTTCATAAACATGTTTAGGAATAGGTATAACATGTTTTCAAGCACTTAGAATGGAAAATTCATATAGATATGCATAAAATGACAATAGAGGTTAATTCATGATTACCTCTTTTGAACCTAGTTGACCCAAGTCAACAAGTTGACTTAAAGGTCTCATTTATGATCCATATTTGAGAAACATGTTTAGATTTACTCATGTTAAGTATCCATAGGTTTAAATTTGAAAAATCATGAGTAAATGTTAAGATTGAAACATAGCAAGTGTTATGCCTTAAAAAAAATTGGACCTAATTGTAAAAAAATTTCTTAGAAGGGTGTTTTTGCAAAAGTGCTAATCCTATTTAATTAGCCCTAATCCCCTCTCTCGATCCCTGTAGCAGCGGCAGCCGGCGGAGGAGCGTGAGGTGTCGGCAGTTGAAGGCTCTGGTGAATCGGAGTTCGGAGGAGTTGTAAGGTAGGATTCTCGTCCTATCCTTTTTCTTTCGCGTGGGGGTACACTGTTCTTAGGATGAGATTCCAAGATTTTCATCGTCGATTTGTGTTTTCGCGAGGTTTCCGAGATTTTGTGTCCTATATTTTCTTTGTGTTTTCTCGTCGTCGAATCATGCGACAACAGTTCGGATCGTCGGAAAGAAGGCAGCCGGGAGGGGCTCCGATCAACGCTGTCAGGAGCGTCGGGGCAAGATCACCCCTGTCCGGTGGTCTGGCAGCGCTCTGTAGTTGCCAATCGCAACCGCTGCCAGGAGGGTGCCATCAGGGTGAGTCGCAGCTTGCCTAGGCTGGCGGTAGGCTGGCGGTAGGCTGGCGGCAGTGTCACGATCGCGGCGCTCGGCAGGACAGGGTCGTCCTGCCGTCGAGTGCCTTGAGATTGGCAGGCCATTTGGAGTCATCGCCGTTTGGATTGGGTCGCGCTGGCGAGTCGTTGCGGGGCGGCGAGGGTCCGCATGGTTGGACGCAGTGGGTGGCGGCGACGGCGAGCCGTAGTCGGCGCTGGGTAACCCCAGGTTGGGGGACACCGCCCCTGATGCTTCGTCGGCGTTCGTCCGTAGTGGCGGCGGCGATGGTTGGAGGCGTCGATTGGCGAACCACCCTCGCTGGTCGACGATCGCGCCATCCAGTCGTCGTCCGCTCGGTTCCTGGCTGCGGCGAAAATGGGAGAAGGCGGAAGATGAAGGTTAGAATATATGTCGGTGTTAATTCCTTGTATCAGTGTTATAATAGTTATAGTAATGTTATATAATAAATAGGTGTTATATTACTTAAGTTGTGGTGTTATAAGTATAGCAGTGTTATATTATATATATATATCGGTGTTATATTGTATTTGACTTGTTATCAGTTATAGACATTATAACACTGTTACGAGTACTGTAGCAGGAACTTATTTAACTATTATTATTTTGAAATGGTGTTGATATTTGAAATATTGTTTTGAGGTCTTATAGTTGGTCAAAAATAATCATACTATATATGAATTTGGACCTACTCGATGCCCCGAATTCATTGGTGGAGTCAGTTTTACCGTTTGGCTTTCGGATGTTGAAAACAGTATGTGTTTTCATCTCGTTTTGCGTGTCGAGTCGGGAAAATATTATTTTATTCATTTTGTGGTTTCTATCGAGTTGTTCTATTGTTGTAGTTCTTGTCAAGGTGAATCTCATCCTAGATTGGTTGTTACCCTATGTCGAAATATATCTTGTTGTTCTATTCCGTTGAAATTTGATATCTATTGCCGTTGGAGCTTTTTATGCATATTTTGTTGATACATGTTGCCAGCATGATATTTTTATATGCATATTAGTTGAGAATGCTAGTATAGACGTTGCATGTCTCCTGCTGTTGTTTATATATTTAATGCATACATGATGACATGACTACTAGCATTATATTAGTTGAGTTGTAGTGGAGGAGTTGTTAACATGATGCATAGTTGACCTACTGTTGGGCGATAGCCCTGGACACTATTGATATATTACCCAAGGTGTAGGGCAAGTGACACCGGTGATCACCTATTTACCACACGAGGTGCGTGTGCGGCGTCAAGGTGTTAGACGTCGGCGGACTACCATTTATGGATAGTCGCATCTCTAGTTGGAGCGGGCTTAAGGTGCCACTCTCGGGGTGTGAGAGTGCGGGGGAAACCCAATGTCCAATACGCTCTTAATTGAGTCTATGATCACATACTCATGTAGATAATAGTTGACATAGTTGATTGGTGTAGGTGCATCAAATAAATTGTTGAACAATATCTTCCGTTGTATTCATGACATCATAGCATCTTGTTGCAATCCTACTCAGCCTTTTGCTGATGGTTGTTGTTTTTGCCTCAGATCCCCAAGTATGACGGCATTTTCTTATGGGGTAGCTAGAGTTTGGAGGAGGAGGCGTCTTTCGCACTTTTATCTTAGTTTCATATGTATTAGTTGAAATGCTCATTCTATCAACTTTGAATTTGTTTTAACACTTTGGCTAGACTATGGATTACTTGTTCTTAAATGGATTGTTGGACTCTTATTATTGTTATTTGGTTGGACATTCGATTGGAATCTGGTTGTAAATTTAAATTTTTGTCCATAAATTGTTGGTTGTTCTGTTGCTAGTTGCGCTTCTCCTAGGTGAGGTCCCTTATATAGGGATAAACCTAGGCGGGACGTAACAGCAAATTTCATAAAAACTAGTTTAGTTTTGAATGAAACCATGCTAGGTTGATATATTGACTTAAGGATTTAATTTTCATCTCAAACTTGACATACACTCTTTACATGACCATTATGTGGTGTTATAAAAGTATGAATGAAAACTAAGCATTCTATGAAAATAACTGAAAAATTATGAAATTGTCATTTGTTCAACAATTGGTATAACCAATTTCAGTTATTTCTAGGAAAATATAAAAAAATCTTTTTTAGATGATTCTTGAAACTACACATTCATTGAAAAATCTAGTTTTATCATTAAAAATTACAAAAAGTTTTGACAAGCATCTAATTTATAATGAAATTTTGAAGTTGAATTTCGAAAACACAAAGTATCCTTATATGAAATATCAATCTTTCCGATACTTTGATTTTTCTTCGAAATCTTCATATAGAAACTCATGTACACCATTTGGATACCATTTCTAATATCATTCACACAATTTTTTGAGTAAAATCATTCCTAGAAATGATTTTGATATTTTGGATGATAGCTAGTATTCATTTGTTTGTTTGAAAACAATATAGGATGAAAAATGAACTTAGAAAATTCATTTTGAGTTCAAACTTGATACATGCATCTGAAATGACCATTCAATAATTGGTATTAAAAAATTTCGTCCAAACAAATTGGTTTCAAAATTTTTGTCAAAAATATCACTTTGTATAAACTCAAAAGTTTGATTTTTGAAAACTTTAAGTATAGGTTGACCTAAGTCAACAAAGGGAATTAAAAAAATATCATCGTAAGCCCAAACTTGATTCATAGACTTACATTATCTCATGTTTGATGTCTAGATGCCTAAATATGAGAAAACATGAGTAGATAGCAAAATTGAGACTTAGCATTTTCATAGTTTTCATGCTTATTTCAAATAAAACCATGTGCTAAGTTTATATTTGGATCAAATGATTTTATTTTCATTTCAAACTTCTAAAACATGCTTTAAATGATTAGATCTTGGTATTTTGAAAGTTTGAATGAAATCAAAGAATTGATACTTAGCATTTTCATTTTTCATGCATATGTCAAATGAAACCATGCTAAGTTAAACATTTGTTTTTCATCCATTTGGTTGAGATTTTCATATTTCATGAAAATAATCTTTGAAGTCTCAACTTCATGAAAAGATAATTGTGTTTCATCCCTTTGATTAGATTGACATTTTTATTGCCCTTTTTGATTGATGTCAAAAGGGGGAGAAATGTGTAGTCAAAAGGGGGAGAAATGTATAGTTAAAATGGGGAGAAACGTATAGGTAAAGGGGAGAAAAATATAAGAAATTCATGCATATAGATAGGGGGAGTTTAATTATATAAATATGCATGTTGATAGGGGGAGAAATCCCTTAGTTGATATCCTATATGCTTTAAATGAATATATTTTCTTATGGATGTTTGTCATCATCAAAAAGGGGGAGATTGTTGGCTTTAGGTTTTCAACCTTAGCCTTAATCTCGGTTTTGATGGTTTTGATGATAACAAACATGGGACTAATGATTTCATTGAGAATATCTTTCAGGTTCCATATCAATTAGCATTCGATGTCCTCAATCGGAAATATCGAAGAAATCGGATATATGAAGGACATTGATCGTCGTGCTCGGGTTCGTCGTAGAAAGTTTCTCGAAGATCGACGTGTGTGCCAAAGTCACATTGGACGGGCTCAAAGTTCACATGAGAGCTCTCCAAGATGATGCGCGTTGAAAGTCGGAACCCGAAAACGAAGCGCGGAAGAAATCGACTGAAAAATAAACTTAGCCTAAGTTCGGTCGACCGAATAGGGTAAGAAATGGGCAGTAGCTCTAGCGGTCGACTGATCGATCGACCAAAAATAAAATCGCAAGTTTCTTGCGTCGGGCGGTCGACCAACCAAAGCCCAAAATGGGCAGTAACTTGGCGGTCGACCGACCTGCATATAGGCATAGACGCAAAATCGCGTCGGTCGACCGACGGTTTGACCAATTGCAAAAGTGTGAGATTTGCGTCTGGGCGGTCAACTCGTCGGTCGATCAACCACAGGGAGAATTACAGCGGTCTAAGGACCGGTCAACCAGTCGGTCGATCGACCATTCGATCGGTGGTCTACAACGGATAGTTTTCTATTCGTTGAGCAGTCATTTCTTCACGACGGTATAAATACACCCCCATATACATCATTTGACTTTCTTCCCTTAATCTTACAAATTTTATTGAACATTTAAGAAGAGATTTAAGCCTTACGAAGAGTGATTGCAGTGCACCCTGTTTCTTTCCGCGACAACCTTTCTCAAGCGCCAGCTGCTGCTTCAACTAGGGTTTTGATCAAGCTCATCCCTTGACGAGTTGAAGGTGCCAAAGGCTTGCAAAGGAGCTTTTATTATTGGTTTATTCTTAAGCTCTTTTTATTATAAATTTTATCTGTTATTTAAACTATTTTTGGATTTGTGTCTGTGTCAAGACCTAGGTTGTTAGGTCTTATTTGTGATGTGGTATCCTTGGTGTAGAAGGAGTAAAGTCACTTGTGTATACTTAGTGATTACTAGGATTAGTTCTAGTTGTCCCTTAGGTTGAGGTGGGAAAGTGCTATCGGTAGGAAGACGGGATACTTCCGGGTGTTGAAGTGACTTCGGTTGGAGAGCGAAGACTTTCCGGTGAAAAGTCCTCGTTGTAAGGGAAACTCTAATTAATGTAGTAAAACTTAGTTTGAAAATCCTAAGCGAGGTGCTTAGGTAGTGGAGTAGGCATTGGGGCTGAACCACTATAAATATCATGTGTTTGCATTGTTATTATTGCTTATTTTTATTGTCTTATCGTTTATCGCTTCCGCATCTAATCATCGAATTGCAAATTGTCCAAACGATTTAAGTAAACGATTAAAATTGGGATTTAGGCTAATTGTATTAGTAAACACACTATTCACCCCCCTCTAGTGTCGTCATTTCGCCAACACTATCTTCCCGACGAATCCGAGCGCGTCGACCAACGTCCTTCCAATTTTTTGATTTCTCTAATATTTTTGATCGTAGACGTCGTACACTAACCGATATAGAACCTGAAAAAAATTCTCCATGAAATCATTAGTTCCAATGTTGAAAACCTTAGGCCAACAACTATGGGCAGTAATCCCTCCTTGGGTTGGAGAAGCATATTGAAAGGGAGGGAAGTCTTATAGTTGGGGTTGCGATGGAAAGTAGGGACGCTCTCAATGTTACTCGTTCTGAACATCCCATGGCTTCCTGGTAGGGCTGAGCAAACCCGATCCGACCTGAAAAAATCCAAAAAAACTGACCCGAAAATTCATTTCGGGTCGGGTTATTCGGGTATATCGGGTCGGGTCGGGTCTTATTTTTGAAAATTTTGTCTACTATTTCGGGTCGGGTCGGGTTCGGATGAAAACCCTGTTTAACCCGACCCGATAGAATTTTAAATTAAATACATATTTATATTTTATATATTAATAAAAGATGGTGTTGGTTTTGTGGTTAGAATGTTTGAGATAAAGTTTATGAGATATTGAGTTCAAGTCCTACTTGGGTCATAATTTTTATACAATTGTTCACCTTTTTTATCATCATTTTCAAGATGAATTTTATTTTTTTATTTTTTTCTAAACCGAATTCGGGTTATTCAGGTTAATCGGATCGGGGCCCGATTTTTTTGGATTATTCGGGTCGGGCCCCGATAAAAAAATCAGGACGGGTCGGGTATAATTTTTTTGAAAATTTTGGGTTAATACTCGATTGGGTTGGATCGGGTATTGACCCGACCCGCTCGATGCTCAGCCCTACTTCTTGGTGCCACCTCCTTCAGTATCGTTGGTCCAACCACCTCAGAACGCATCCAGCCATTGATCTCAGAGTTCTTTGACATGCACACGGGCCTGTGGAAGGCCGCCGAAGGAACTACTTCCAACCATCTCTAGCCAACATCATCCTAGAGCAGGAAATAATCACAGACCATGATAAGCAAGTTTGGAATGAAACAACTAATGAGAAGTACTCGGTGTCATCGGGTTACAAATTCCTTATCTCTCGTAACATGCAGGAGAACCTCTCTGATTCCCAACAAACCCATAACTAGAAGCAAATTTGGAAGCTCAAAACTCTACTGAAGATCAAGTACTTCCTTTGGAGATTCCGCAAGGAAGCGCTACCTGTGAAGTGCCAGCTGCTTCGAAGGGGTATCCCCTTTCGAATACATCATGCCATTTCTGCAAAGCTCCGTTATGGGTATCCGCAGGAGACGACACTCCACCTTTTCTTCCCATGTCCGTTTGCACTGTAGGTACGGCAACATCTTCCGGTGAACACTACAAACCTCATGCGAGTCTCCTCCATTGGGGACAATTGGTCCAAACTCTGCTCGAGCCAAAACCCAAACACCAATCGTTCAGAGCTGCTGGGTTGCACGCTGTCGAGTCCCTGGCATTGCAGAAATGATGGAGTATTCAGACCCTCTCCTCGTTCCATCGAAGAGTCAATTAAACTTGCGTTGGACATGTGGCACGAATCAACGCTCGTAGTCTGATAACATTTCCCTCTATTCTTCCACTTGGAAGTGATATGCAACACCAAACAAAGCAACACCTACTTTGTTTGACACCTGGCAAAGCAAGTACAATAATGGAGCTCAATAATAGAGCCATGAGCTGGAAGATAAGCATAAGTACCATCCTGTCACTATTATGTATAGCTGTAATCTTATCAAGTGTGTACGAAGGAATCTCTACACTGTAAAAGCTAATAATTCAGTAGTCGATGGGGCCCAATGAGCACCCGTACTGAATTATTGAGCTTCTTCAAGAAGCTTCCCTCGCCTATATAAGTCGTCAGTCTGAGAGTTGCAGAGCAGACTCGAGACCCGAGCAGTTCTACTTCTCCACTTGTAATCTAAGCTTTCAATCTAAAGAGTTTAAGCTTCTAAGCTTTCCATTTCCAAATTTCTCATTTTCCTCATACAGCTCCCGCGTTCTTCGTAACCAGTGATCTGTCTGAGAAGCTCGCTTCCATATCACAACGGATCTTTCTTTTTCTGGTATCAGAGCTTTTTCTTTGGAATATTGCTGGAGCATTCTTGAGTCCGAATGGCATTACGAGCCATTCATATAGTCCTCCAGGGATATACGCTGTTGACCTTGCAGGCTTTCGGTAGTTCTCATCTGGCCAGGAATTGCTCTAATTCCTTGACTTGCTAGGTGATCTGCTACATGTTGAACGTTGTAGCGGAAATTTGTGTGACTGCTATTGGATAATCTTCCAATTAATGATCTAGAGAGTAATAAGTTACTCTCGCCTCCTTGCCATCCTCGGTAGCCATGTGTTTGAAGCACCAGTTGTATGTGCTCTCTGAAATCATGAATGCTGATAGTTATGTCAGGTACAACGTATGCAAGTTGCGTACCTGATGAATGCTGATGAAGAGGTACAGCGTATGTCAGGTAGCCCGCTTCCATATCGTAACCAGTGAATTAGAGCATGAATTAGCTGCTATGATGACATGTGACTGGAACAGCGACTATGAGTACGAGGCTGATTGGAATAGCGAATACGATGAAGAGGAGGATGAAGACCTGGCCGTTTTACGGCATCTCATGTCCCTTCAAGATGAGGATAACCGTAATTTGGAAGATGACCTTCCAAAATGGGATACATCTGATGAAGGTTCGGACGAACCTACCCCTATTATAAATAGGTGGGACCTATTTCCTCAAGATGGGGAAGGGGAGGAGTCCTGAAACCCTATTTAGACAGCTTAATACTCTAATCCATCTTACTGTAAAGATTAAAGAACAGGTGGACGAACTTAGAACGGAAGTAGCATTACTAAAACTATCAAAAGACAAGGTAAATCAGCAAAACCTTTCAGATTCTATAGAAAGCCTTACTAAAGATTTACAGAAGCTCAAGATTGGAGATGCTTCAACATCTGTAATCCCAAAGGCAAAAGGGCACTTATTTGTCTACAAAAACCCTAAATTTGTTCGTGGTGGATCTGGTTAACCCTTTGCGTCCATTTCTGCTCTTTCTCCATTAACCTTGGGAATTTGAATAGAATCTTTCATGTTAATTTCTCCAGCTCCTGCAGTCCCGTTGCTCCTCCTAAGACTGCCCAGTGTTGAGCATCAGAGATGTCTTTCTTGGTTGACCAGTATGTTCCTCGGTTAGAAATTGCGAGCTTCTGAAGTTCGTCAAGTATCATCTGTAAAGTACGAGGCTGACTGGAATAGCGAATACGATGAAGAGGAGGATGAAGACCTGGCCGTTTTACGGCATCTCATGTCCCTTCAAGATGAGGATAAGCGTAATTTGGAAGATGACCTTCCAAAATGGGATACATCTGATGAAGGTTCGGACGAACCTACCCCTATTATAAATAGGTGGGACCTATTTCCTCAAGATGGGGAAGGGGAGGAGTCCGACGAAGAAGACTATGATGACTTTGAGTCAAGATTTCAGCAGTTCCAAATCACTGGTGAGGAAACCGCTTATACTGCTGAGATGGACTACCCAATTTTTAAAAAATTGATAGACAAGGTTGATGAAAGGAAAGTAGAATCAACTTTTACAACCGCAACCACTGCTGAATCATCGGTAACAAGACTTCCTAAGGAGCCTATAATGGGTCCTGCGATGCGATGTACCCACCTGGGGTACCATCTAATTATAACCCTAATGGGATTGGAAGTTCGAATATCCCTATAATCAGCTCAAGAGTAAACGGTCTTAGAGGAGGGTATTCGAAACAGCATGATGAAAGATTCAGCTTACCATCAACACAATCTAATACAGGAGCTATACTTGTCCTACCAGGACATGTAGGACAATATAGTGATATAATTTCAAGATGGGAGTCTATCACACTTAATCTGGTGAACGAAAAGAATTGGACGGACAATAAGTCCAAGATGTGTTATATCGAGAATTTACTAGGGGAAACTGAGAAAAAGACATGGATACAATGGAGAATGGCGTATCCAACTGAGTATGATGAGCTCACAAATATCGCAGACGACCCTCAGAATGTTCTCTCACAAATAAGGAGAATGTTCTTATTAGAAGATCCAACAACTGGCTCAACAGAAGAACAGTGCCGAGCTTATGAGGATCTTGAAAGACTATCCTGCAGCAACATAAAGGACCTGTTTGATTATATCAATGATTATAAGGTCTTGGCAGGAAACTCAGGAAGAATGTATGTTTCGTCTGAACTATCAGAAAAATTCTTCAAAAAAATGCCGCCCATAATTGGAAAAGAATTAGAAGATGCGTTTGCTATAAAGCATCCAGGGAATACTATAGGAGTATTTCCAAGAATACATTTTACATACCAATATTTAGAAGAACAATGCAAAAGAGCTGCTTTTCAGAGAAGCCTAAAAGACCTGACTATATGCAGAAAAATACCCATACCAGGGTATTACAAGAAAGAAAGAAAGTATGGCTTAAGAAAGGCGAAAACTTACAAGGGTAAACCACATGATACCCATGTACGAATTTTCAAGAAGAAGCACTCGGATAGGGTCAAGAAATGCAAATGTTTCATATGTGGTGAAGAGGGACATTTTGCACGAGAGTGCAGGAAGAAACAAGGAAATATAGCCAGAGCGGCTATAATAGAAAATCTAGAATTACCTAATGATTGGGACATTCTATCCGTCGACCTTGATGAACCTGATAGTGACGCCATATGCTCATTCTCAGAAGGAGAATCTGGAACGGCGAACACACTTTCTTTGGATATGAATGATTTACCATACGAATCGGTATTCGTAGTAATTACAGGGGAGAAAATGACGGGACAAGCTTCAACAGAAAATTCCTGGAGATCAAAAATCACCCTACCAGATAGCATGAATGAATGTGTGCATCGTTGGGAGGATAACAACCCTGAAGTAACAAAAGGCTGCGAAAGATGCACCTGCTGTAAGGAAATTACAAACCCAAGAATGAGGGCGCACTGCAGAAACTGCCTATTGACAGTCTGCCCTATGTGTTCACGATTCAACATTGGAAGAAAACTGAACATCATAAAGGCTAATTTCCTACCCTACAATGACAAGGACAGCCTGATAAGGGAACTGCTAGATTACACCTGGTATTTATTAGCAGAAAATGACCATATTAATGCAGAGAATGCAAAATTGAAAGAGGAAATTCAAGTACTCAAAATAAAACAGGATATAGAAGACTTGGAGGAAGAATTCAATAATCTAAGTATTGAAGAAAATTTGAAGATAAGAAAAGGAAAGTTTCCTGTTGAGGAAGAACAGGATAACCTCACTGAAGAAAGGAAAGCTTCAAAAGGCATAGTTTTTAAAGAAGCAGCTAACCAATTATCTGCAGAAATTTCTGAGGAATTTGCTACATTAGCAGATAAGTTAGATCATCCAAAGGGAAAGAGAGTACTGAATCGACTATACAATATGGTGATAACCATGGAGATCCCTGGAGTTAGAAAAAGTAAGATCGGGCTGAGATCTTGGGTGGGAATTCTGAACTATGCCAGATCCTACATCCCCAATTTGGGAACTCTGTTAGGACCACTATACTCCAAAACAGGCCCCCATGGAGATAAGAGAATTAAGCCTTCTGATCATGAGCTGATAACTAAGGTCAAAGAGCTGGTCCAACACTTACCGAATCTAGAACTACCACCTCCGAATGCATACATAATACTAGAAACTGATGGATGCATGGAAGGATGGGGGGGTATTTGCAAGTGGAAAATAAAGAAGAATGACCCAAGAAAATCTGAAAAGATATGTGCATACGCAAGCGGAAAGTTTCCGGTAGTAAAATCTACCATTGATGCAGAGATTCACGCTTGCATGGAAACCCTCAAATCATTGAAAATCCACTACCTGGACAAGCAAGAAATTACGTTGAGAACAGATTGCCAAGCTATAATTAGCTTCCACAATAAGTCAGCTCATAACAAACCATCCCGGGTGAGATGGATCAATTTTGTGGACTTCATAACAGGTACAGGCATTCAAGTTCATTTTGAACATATTGATGGCAAGATGAACATATTAGCCGATGCACTTTCTCGGCTCACAGCGAATTTGATCACCACCAGAAAAATGCCAGATTACATGTTTGAAAATCTGACAACCCTGGAAGGTGCCCTAGAGGAAACAAAGCAGGCACCAATCGAGGTAATCAGAACATTAAGTACCACTATCAATTCAATGAGTGATTTATTAATATCCCTAAAGGCAGAAGATGATTTAGCTTTAATGGCGATAACATCATGGGATGACGAAATCCAAGAAATCATTGAGGTCAATGAATCTGCAATAAGCGATGTCATAGAAGAAGGGCTGATCTACAGATATCAAAGAGAGTTTGACCCAGATCCTAACCCACCCCCCAGATGGGAAGATATACCATACTAGGATGAATATGAAGAAGTCGAAGACATTATACTAAGGGTGGCAAGATATGAAAGCCAATCAACTGAACAAAGAAAAGAAGCCCTAGAAGAAAGCAACATTCAACCAAGATCGGAGAAAAGTCTCGATAAGAAGGAGCAACCAGAAAGTTCTAACGCTAGTACCTTAAGGCAAGAAGAAGAACTATTCTGGATAAACATATACAATGAAGGAAACAAATTTGTCGAGGAGCTTAGCAAGCATGAAGAGCTTCCTCAGCTGGATTATTAGACCCTCAGAAAGGGGAAGTATCCAGCAAGAGACTGATCGCAACTACTGACAGGGGAAGTGGATAACCCCTTCACTAATATCCACATCTATTAATGTTTGTATATTTTATGTTTGTTTATTTTACAGATGATACTTGACGAACTTCAGAAGCTCGCAATTTCTAACCGAGGAACATACTAGTCAACCAAGAAAGACATCTCTGATGCTCAACACTGGGCAGTCTTAGGAGGAGCAACGGGACTGCAGGAGCTGGAGAAATTAACAGGAAAGATTCTATTCAAATTCCCAAGGTTAATGGAGAAAGAGCAGAAATGGACGCAAAGGGTTAACCAGATCCACCACGAACAAACCCTCAGGACGATTGCTGAACTGGAGAAACTATTAGCAATGGCATTTCTCCAAAAGGCCAGACTGGACCAAGCTGCCACTAAGGACAACTGGGCATCCGACGCACTAGAGATGGTGAACCATCACATCGAGAATCTCGTTTAGTGCCGAAAGATGATATGCAGCACCAAACAAAGCAACACCTACTTTGTTTGACACCTGGCAAAGCAAGTACAATAATGGAGCTCAATAATAGAGCCATGAGCTGGAAGATAAGCATAAGTACCATCCTGTCACTATTATGTATAGCTGTAATCTTATCAAGTGTGTACGAAGGAATCTCTACACTGTAAAAGCTAATAATTCAGTAGTCGATGGGGCCCAATGAGCACCCGTACTGAATTATTGAGCTTCTTCAAGAAGCTTCCCTCGCCTATATAAGTCGTCAGTCTGGGAGTTGCAGAGCAGACTCGAGACCCGAGCAGTTCTACTTCTCCACTTGTAATCTAAGCTTTCAATCTAAAGAGTTTAAGCTTCTAAGCTTTCCATTTCCAAATTTCTCATTTTCCTCATACAGCTCCCGCGTTCTTCGTAACCAGTGATCTGTCTGAGAAGCCCGCTTCCATTCACGCCGGCATTTCTCCGGTGTAGAGTGTGTAGTCGCACCATCACCATTCCCATATGGAGGTGCTGCAGTCCTTCATGAACAAGTAAGTTGTAACTTTGGTCAGAAATAAAAGGCAATTCGACTTGTGCGCCATCGGTGACCAATATCCGTTCATTAGAATAGTGCTGGTAGACCCGGTGGTGTCTCTCTGACCACCCTGCTTGATATAATGTTTCAGCAGGAACTTGCTGTGCGCGTTGGTATTGCGAAATAGAGAGTTCTGCATTTGGGTCTTGTTGTGATTCTAGGCTTCGTCTGAAGTTATTATTCCTCCTATTTGGAGTAGTCATACGCCTTTGCACTTCGTGGCGTAGTCGGTTGCTTAGGCGGTAGTCCCTTATTTGATATGTAATTGTTGGATGGCGGTTTTCTCCACCTGAAATTGAAGGTCTGGGGCCAACAACTTCCGTTCTTGTAGAAGTCATCTTCGTTTGGCTTTCTCTTTTTCTTGTTCGAAGATGTCTTTAGGGTTTTTGTAGACAAATAAGTGCCCTTTTGCCTTTGGGATTACAGATGTTGAAGGGTCTCCAATCTTGAGCTTCTGTAAACCTTTAGTAAGGCTTTCTATAGAATCTGAAAGGTTTTGCTGATTTGCCTTGTCTTTTGATAGTTTTAGTAATGCTACTTCCGTTCTAAGTTCGTCCACCTGTTCTTTAATCTTTACAGTAAGATGGATTAGAGTATTAAGCTGTCTAAATATGGTTTCAGAATACTTTTGGGTGATATGAGATGGCCTAATAAATCCTTCAGCTGGTTGACTGAGAGATTCAGTTGCTTTAAGAGCTTCTGTATATACTGTGCTGGCCGCTGTTAAGTTCCAGTCACTCATAAATGTGTTTATTATCTAGATACAGGACTCTAGCTATTGTCTTCTTAAGATTACGAACGTTGGGAAATCTTCTTCTTATGCGAATACTGTTATCCCTCTTTATCGCCTATCTTAAGTTAACAATAACGATGAAGTACTATATCAAAATATAAACACAAGAACTTGTGTGTACCTTAACAGAAACCTTGCTCTGATACCAGAAAAAGAAAGATCCGTTGTGATATGGAAGCGGGCTTCTCAGACAGATCACTGGTTACGAAGAACGCGGGAGCTGTATGAGGAAAATGAGAAATTTGGAAATGGAAAGCTTAGAAGCTTAAACTCTTTAGATTGAAAGCTTAGATTACAAGTGGAGAAGTAGAACTGCTCGGGTCTCGAGTCTGCTCTGCAACTCCCAGACTGACGACTTATATAGGCGAGGGAAGCTTCTTGAAGAAGCTCAATAACCGCCACGAAGTGCAAAGGCGTATGACTACTCCAAATAGGAGGAATAATAACTTCAGACGAAGCCTGGAATCACAACTAGACCCAAATGCAGAACTCTCTATCCTCATCTTGAAGGGACATGAGATGCCGTAAAACGGCCAGGTCTTCATCCTCCTCTTCATCGTATTCGCTATTCCAGTCAGCCTCGTACTCATAGTCGCTGTTCCAGTCACATGTCATCATAGCAGCTAATTCATGTTCTAATTCATGCTCATTAGGCCCCATCGACTACTGAATTATTAGCTTTTACAGTGTAGAGATTCCTTCGTACACACTTGATAAGATTACAGCTATACATAATAGTGACAGGATGGTACTTATGCTTATCTTCCAGCTCATGGCTCTATTATTGAGCTCCATTATTGTACTTGCTTTACCAGGTGTCAAACAAAGTAGGTGTTGCTTTGTTTGGTGCTGCATATCATCTTTCGGCACTGAACGAGATTCTCGATGTGATGGTTCACCATCTCTAGTGCGTCGGATGCCCAGTTGTCCTTAGTGGCAGCTTGGTCCAGTCTGGCCTTTTGGAGAAATGCCATTGCTAATAGTTTCTCCAGTTCAGCAATCGTCCTGAGGGTTTGTTCGTGGTGGATCTGGTTAACCCTTTGCGTCCATTTCTGCTCTTTCTCCATTAACCTTGGGAATTTGAATAGAATCTTTCCTGTTAATTTCTCCAGCTCCTGCAGTCCCGTTTCCTCTAGGGCACCTTCCAGGGTTGTCAGATTTTCAAACATGTAATCTGGCATTTTTCTGGTGGTGATCAGATTCGCTGTGAGCCGAGAAAGTGCATCGGCTAATATTTTCATCTTGCCATCAATATGTTCAAAATGAACTTGAATGCCTGTACCTGTTATGAAGTCCACAAAATTGATCCATCTCACCCGGGATGGTTTGTTATGAGCTGACTTATTGTGGAAGCTAATTATAGCTTGGCAATCTGTTCTCAACGTAATTTCTTGCTTGTCCAGGTAGTGGATTTTCAATGATTTGAGGGTTTCCATGCAAGCGTAAATCTCTGCATCAATGGTAGATTTTACTACCGGAAACTTTTCGCTTGCGTATGCACATATCTTTTCAGATTTTCTTGGGTCATTCTTCTTTATTTTCCACTTGCAAATACCCCCCCATCCTTCTATGCATCCATCAGTTTCTAGTATTATGTATGCATTCGGAGGTGGTAGTTCTAGATTCGGTAAGTGTTGGACCAGCTCTTTGACCTTAGTTATCAGCTCATGATCAGAAGGCTTAATTCTCTTATCTCCATGGAGGCCTGTTTTGGAGTATGATAAGGGATTTCCTTGTTTCTTCCTGCACTCTCGTGCAAAATGTCCCTCTTCACCACATATGAAACATTTGCATTTCTTGACCCTATCCGAGTGCTTCTTCTTGAAAATTCGTACATGGGTATCATGTGGTTTATCCTTGTAAGTTTTCGCCTTTCTTAAGCCATACTTGGAAATTAGCCTTTATGATGTTCAGTTTTCTTCCAATGTTGAATCGTGAACACATAGGGCAGACTGTCAATAGGCAGTTTCTGCAGTGCGCCCTCATTCTTGGGTTTGTAATTTCCTTACAGCAGGTGCATCTTTCGCAGCCTTTTGTTACTTCGGGGCTGTTATCCTCCCAACGATGCACACATTCATTCATGCTATCTGGTAGGGTGATTTTTGATCTCCAGGAATTTTCTGTTGAAGCTTGTCCCGTCATTTTCTCCCATGTAATTACTACGAATACCGATTCGTATGGTAAATCATTCATATCCAGAGAAAGTGTGTTCGCCGTTCCAGATTCTCCTTCTGAGAATGAGCATATGGCGTCACTATCAGGTTCATCAAGGTCGACGGATAGAATGTCCCAATCATCAGGTAATTCTAGATTTTCTATTATAGCCGCTCTGGCTATATTTCCTTGTTTCTTCCTGCACTCTCGTGCAAAATGTCCCTCTTCACCACATATGAAACATTTGCATTTCTTGACCCTATCCGAGTGCTTCTTCTTGAAAGTTCGTACATGGGTATCATGTGGTTTACCCTTGTAAGTTTTCGCCTTTCTTAAGCCATACTTTCTTTCTTTCTTGTAATACCCTGGTATGGGTATTTTTCTGCATATAGTCAGGTCTTTTAGGCTTCTCTGAAAAGCAGCTCCTATTCAAATTCCCAAGGTTAATGGAGAAAGAGCAGAAATGGACGCAAAGGGTTAACCAGATCCACCACGAACAAACCCTCAGGACGATTGCTGAACTGGAGAAACTATTAGCAATGACATTTCTCCAAAAGGCCAGACTGGACCAAGCTGCCACTAAGGACAACTGGGCATCCGACGCACTAGAGATGGTGAACCATCACATCGAGAATCTCGTTCAGTGCTGAATCGACTATACAATATGGTGATAACCATGGAGATCCCTGGATTTAGAATATTGGAAATGGAAAGCTTAGAAGCTTAAACTCTTTAGGTTGAAAGCTTAGATTACAAGTGGAGAAGTAGAACTGCTCGGGTCTCGAGTCTGCTCTGCAACTCCCAGACTGACGACTTATATAGGCGAGGGAAGCTTCTTGAAGAAGCTCAATAATTCAGTACATGATGGTACTTATGCTTATCTTCCAGCTCATGGCTCTATTATTGAGCTCCATTATTGTACTTGCTTTGCCAGGTGTCAAACAAAGTAGGTGTTGCTTTGTTTGGTGCTGCATTAGTGATATAATTTCAAGATGGGAGTCTATCACACTTAATCTGGTGAACGAAAAGAATTGGACGGACAATAAGTCCAAGATGTGTTATATCGAGAATTTACTGGGGGAAACTGAGAAAAAGACATGGATACAATGGAGAATGGCGTATCCAACTGAGTATGATGAGCTCACAAATATCGCAGACGACCCTCAGAATGTTCTCTCACAAATAAGGAGAATGTTCTTATTAGAAGATCCAACAACTGGCTCAACAGAAGAACAACGATTTGGAACTGCTGAAATCTTGACTCAAAGTCATCATAGTCTTCTTCGTCGGACTCCTCCCCTTCTCCATCTTGAGGAAATAGGTCCCACCTATTTATAATAGGGGTAGGTTCGTCCGAACCTTCATCAGATGTATCCCATTTTGGAAGGTCATCTTCCAAATTACGGTTATCCTCATCTTGAAGGGACATGAGATGCCGTAAAATGGCCAGGTCTTCATCCTCCTCTTCATCGTATTCGCTATTCCAGTCAGCCTCGTACTCATAGTCGCTGTTCCAGTCACATGTCATCATAGCAACTAATTCATGCTCTAATTCATTATCATCATCTTGAGTTGTTGCTGGTGTGATTGAATAATCTGAGAATTGTACTGCTAAAGTACCATCCGTCCTTGTACGGATACTAGAAGTCTGCGGATTGTGAGCAACTGTAATTGAAGCAGGTCGAATTATCCACTGTTGACCTTGCAGGCTTTCGGTAGTTCTCATCTGGCCAGGAATTGCTCTAATTCCTCGACTTACTAGGTGATCTGCTACATGTTGAACGTTGTAGCGGAAATTTGTGTGACTGCTATTGGATAATCTTCCAATTAATGATCTGGACAGCATTACGAGCCATTCATATAGTCCTCCAGGGACTATAAATGCTGTCCATGGTATCGACTCTGGATCCATGGCAACTTGGTGAAATCCGCTCTTTAGATCAAATTTGGAAAATACCTTACTATTTCCAACTCTTTTCAGGATAGTGTTAATACCCGGCAGGCTATACTGGTCTTTATGGGTATTATCATTCAGTGTTCTATAGTTGAACACCATCCTTTCTTTTCCTTTCACTTCTCTTTTGCTTATTGGATCTATAGTTGTACCCGAATTAACTATGATCGCCATTGTGCGGTGCCTGCTTGTACTTGGTCTTATAGCCCCAAGTTTTAGAAGTGCTTTGATGTGCTTGTCGAATTGTTCCTTCATTGCTGGAGTCACATGTTTTAGGGGCTTGTCTTGAATTGTAATATCTGGATTAATGATATCCAATTTGCAGATTACTTGGTTTCTGCTCCAATGCTCAATTGGGTTTTCTCCTATGAACCCTTGCTCCTTTAATCTTTTGAGCAGTGGGCTGAACTTTCTCTTGAATCCTTCTGATTCCTTAAAGTTGTCATAAATTGTTGCGCTTAGTACCTCCAGGTATTCTTCTTCTGACAGACTTAATTCTTCAATTGCGGTAACAGCTGCAATTTCTGTATCAATTCTAGTTATGATTGATGTTACCTTCTTATAAAACGTGATAGTCTGTTCCTCGATTCTGACTCCTCCTTGCATAGCTCTGATGAAGTTACATCCAACCAGCATTTGGATGCCATCTTTCTTGCTCATTGGGAATGCATATGTGAATGGTATCTTGAATCTATTTTCTTCAATGGACATGAATCCATTTAATGCTACTCCTTAACATTCTCTATGTGATGTTATAAACCTCATTTTATGAATGAAATTTTATATCTATTGACAAAAAAAAGACATCATATCCAATTAATTAAAATTGTTAAAACCTAAGTCTAAATTTCTTTTGTACATAATAACTAATGAGTTAAATTAATAAATTATACTATATAATAAGTGATAAGTAACAAGAAAAAATTAGTATAGTAATGTATTATACATTTTATGTAAAATATTTTGGATAATGTGGTTAATCAAATTTTTAACCACATATCATTAATCAATCAAATTAATCAAAATTCTTTCGATTTATATCAAATACCAATGGATCAATTTAAACGTACAACAAACCAAATTAATCGACTTATTTTTTTTACGAAAAAGAGAATATTACATTATGTGACAGACACTAGGAGATTCATAATTGTCCCAGTATAGAATACCGTCTAGCTTCGAAGGATGTGTAGATGATCAGATTTTAGTCATCCTAGCTTGACGAGCGTAATTTGCAGCCTAATTGGCCGCTTCATTACATTGACGATAAGTAAAAAAACAAAATTATAAAATTGAAAAGAATGAACAAAAGACTGAATTTTATGGAATAAGTCACGCGGCTGCCAATGAGGAATGAAAGTATCGGTTAACATATCGAGATTTTTGCGAATATTCCAGCCCAAGCAGGACAACAATAGCCTCCATCTGCAAAGGAAAAGAAGCAGCAAGGTAGTGGGCTTCAACATGTAAACATTTTCTAGTTGAGTCGCGAACAACAAAAGCAATAGAAGCATTAGAATTTTTATATGAACCATCACAATTTTTCTTAATGAAATCTAGATGTGGAGGAATCCATTTAATGAATGAGTAAAAGTTGAATTGCCCTCATAAAGATGAGTAATAATGCAGATCATGAGGCCAAAGGGGAAAGCCTCCTAATAGAGTGGACAAGCTTATTCCTAGCGTACTAGTGAATCAAAAAGTATAAGCAATGATGCAACCAAAGGAAAAAGGACTCTTTTTTGATATGTGGTTCTCAGCCAAGAGCCATTTGCCTAATTAATTCTAGAAGATAGGAAAAAACTGAGTTGGCTTTGGAGTGATCAAACGTATATGGTACAAGGATAGGATAAAAAAGATATTCAGTCATTTCATGAGTGGTGTTATATAAAGGGCAAAGATTGTCACTAAGGATACTAAGACCAACAAGTAAGTTTTAGTTACACTACTAAAAATTAAGCTTTTTGTGACGGCTTTTTTAATGACGGCCTTGGTAGCAGTTGTAGATACGACGGTTCTGCGACCGATGGCCACATAGGGTCGCACAGAGGCCGAGTTTCCAACGGCTCTGCGACCGCAATGTTTGTCGTCGCAATGTTGATAACCCAGCGACAGTTTAGCGACCACTTGCGACCGCTGTGGCCATTGCAACAACGTTATTAAATTCCCCACTCAATCCTTTTTTTCTCTTCCCCTGCTCACCTGATCTCTAGCTCCACTCAATCTCACTCGTTCTCTCTGCCGCCGCACGTTGCCCACTGCACACCGCAAGCCACCCGCCACCCGCCGCACTGAACACGTTCTCTCACTGCGCGTTCTCTCTGTCCCGTCGGTATTCTCCGCTCTCTCTCTCTCTCTCTAGATAGAAAGAACAGAAAGTTGATATCTCCTTAATTATATAAGCTTCACTCATTCAACCTTCCACCGCAACTGTATTTTTATTTTCCTTTTTAACCTCTACATATACCTCTCGAATAAATACATCCACCGATACTGAACCGGACCACCAACTCTTGCCTCGTATGCTAAGTGAACCGGTAGATGCTCCAGCGAGTCAAAAAATCCAGGTGGAAATATCTGCTCTAATTTGCAAAGAATTTCTACAATATTTTTCTCTAGATTTTTCATATCTTCGATATGGAGGGCATTGACGCAGATATCTCTGAAGAACAAACTAAGCTCGGTTAACAGACCCCAAATTTTGTCTGGTAAAATATCGCGAAATGCAATAGGGAGTAGTCTCTACATGAACACATGACAGCCAGGACTATTCATTCCTGATATTTTACCATCGTCTACATTGACATATCGAAATAAATTAGATGCATAGTCATCTGATAATTTGAGATCTTTTATCCAAATTAAGATGCATAGTCTACATTGAGAACATAAGAGACTTTTGGTTTCACTTGTTTGTCGTTCACCTCCTGTAAATCTAAATTTGAATGTTTGCAATATACTTTTCAGTCCATTCTTGCCTTCACATTATCTTTTGTTTTTCCAGCAAAATCCATCACTGTATTAAAAATATTTTTGAACACATTCTTTTCAATGTGCATCACATCCAAATTGTCTCGAACTAGTAATGAGCTCCAGTAAGACAGTTCTCATAATATACTTTTTTTGACCCAATTATGTTTTTCTCCGAAATCACTAATTTTGTGAACCTCTCCGAATGTGATGTCCGGTAACATAGAAACCCGAGCTAACATTTGATTACTAGACAAACACGGAGGTGGTCCGTCTTTTTTCACTTTGCCCTTGATTAATTTATCTCTATTTCTCCGGTATGGATGATAAAGTGGCAAAAATTAACGATGACAGTCAAAGTTTGAAATCTTTCATCCATGTCGAAGACTGAATGCTTTTGTTCGTTCCATACAATACGGACAACCAAGCCTCCCGTGTGTACTCCAACCAGACAACATAGCATATGCCGGGAAGTCACTAATTGTCCACAACAATGCGGCCCCTAAGTTGAAATTCCTTTTTTGATGAATATCATAAGTGATAACTCCGTCGTCCCACAAGTTCTTTAAATCGTCAATTAACGGTCAAAGGAACACATCAAATTCTTTTTTTGGTCCCCTTGGTCCTGGGATTACCATACTCAAAAATATGAAATCATCTTTCATGCACATCGTCGACGGCAAATTATAGACTGTGAGAAGCACCAGTCAAACAGAATATAAAGTGGATGATTGACCGAATGGATTGAACCCATCAGTACATAGCCCTAGTTTGACATTTCTAGGATCACTTGCAAATGATGGATAACATCGATCAAGATGTTTCCATGCTTCACTGTCAAACGGGTGAGTCATAACATTCGGGTCACGACTCTTAGCAAGCCATATCATATGTTACTATTCATTCCTGATATTTTACCCTCGTCTACATTGACATATCGAACTAAATTAGATGCATAGTCATCTGATAATTTGAGATCTTTTATCCAAATTAAGATGCATA
This sequence comes from Canna indica, assembly GCA_034359265.1. NCBI lineage: Eukaryota > Viridiplantae > Streptophyta > Magnoliopsida > Zingiberales > Cannaceae > Canna > Canna indica. The sequence goes on from CP136892.1 coordinate 25,583,661, forward strand.
GTCTACATTGAGAACATAAGAGGCTTTTGGTTTCACTTGTTTGTCGTTCACCTCCTGTAAATCTAAATTTGAATGTTTGCAATATACTTTTCAGTCCATTCTTGCCTTCACATTATCTTTTGTTTTTCCAGCAAAATCCATCACTGTATTAAAAATATTTTTGAACACATTCTTTTCAATGTGCATCACATCCAAATTGTCTCGAACTAGTAATGAGCTCCAGTAAGGCAGTTCTCATAATATACTTTTTTTGACCCAATTATGTTTTTCTCCGAAATCACTAATTTTGTGAACCTCTCCGAATGTGATGTCCGGTAACATAGAAACCCGAGCTAACATTTGATTACTAGACAAACACGGAGGTGGTCCGTCTTTTTTCACTTTGCCCTTGATTAATTTATCTCTATTTCTCCGGTATGGATGATAAAGTGGCAAAAATTAACGATGACAGTCAAAGTTTGAAATCTTTCATCCATGTCGAAGACTGAATGCTTTTGTTCGTTCCATACAATACGGACAACCAAGCCTCCCGTGTGTACTCCAACCAGACAACATAGCATATGCCGGGAAGTCACTAATTGTCCACAACAATGCGGCCCCTAAGTTGAAATTCCTTTTTTGATGAATATCATAAGTGATAACTCCGTCGTCCCACAAGTTCTTTAAATCGTCAATTAACGGTCAAAGGAACACATCAAATTCTTTTTTTGGTCCCCTTGGTCCTGGGATTACCATACTCAAAAATATGAAATCATCTTTCATGCACATCGACGGCGGCAAATTATAGACTGTGAGAAGCACCAGTCAAACAGAATATAAAGTGGATGATTGACCGAATGGATTGAACCCATCAGTACATAGCCCTAGTTTGATATTTCTAGGATCACTTGCAAATGATGGATAACATCGATCAAGATGTTTCCATGCTTCACTGTCAAACGGGTGAGTCATAACATTCGGGTCACGACTCTTAGCAAGCCATATCATATGTTGGGCTATTTTTTTAGACATGAACAACCGCTTCAATCTGGGAATTATCGGGAAATACCGAAGAACCTTAAACGATATATCTTTCTGCATACTCGAATATTTCTCTTTGTACCATGGATGTTCACATGTTGGACACTAGGTCAAGTCTGCGTATTCACGATAATAGAGAATGTAGTTGTTCTGACATGTATGAATTTTCTGATACCCAGACCAAGTCTCTTCATCATCTTTTTCGTCTTATAGAAACTGTCCTCCAGTTTGTTATCTTTAGGCAACACTTTGTGAAAAAGCTCGAAAAACTAATTATATGTTATCTCGATTACGTTGCAATCAGACTTAATATTTAACATTTGAGTCATTATTGACAACTTTGAATATTGATCACAGCCTTCATACAATGGTTCATCTGCAACTTTCAGTAAATCATAAAACTGTGATGCTTTTGGATTTGGTAACTCTATTTGAATTTTCGGTTGTACTTGTGGCTCACACTCTATATTCATTACCGCTTGAGTACTTGATGACTGACCTCCTAATTCTGTGTGAGGCATTGGCAATCTTTGGAATTCATGACCGCCCATAGCATCCAAAACCATATTTCGATACGGCTGCTCAACAGATGCCGTATGAGTTACGGACAAAGATCCAATATTAGACGACTGGCCTCCTAATACATACGATGACATGCCTACGAATGACTCCCCATGAGAAATTCATCGATAGTAACGATTCATGAAACCATCTGTATAGGTACAATGTCACTGTCTGTCGGTCTAGGAAAAACAAGTTGACACACCGACGACACGAACATCTGATTTTGTCAACACTGACAAATTACGGATTTGAATATGCGAAGTTCAAAAATTCTTGAACACCGCTCTTGAATTCTTCAAGTAAACCTCCACGATACATCCGACGATACATCCAACTACGATCTTCTGTCATGATTCTGTACGTCATATATCACAACAATCACTTCTTTAGAAATCTTCATAGGTGGGGTGGTCCTATTTCATTCGGGATTCAAATTATTCTACTTGCATTTAAATATTCTTTTTAACATTCAATTTCAGTCGAAATTTCGACAGTATTTCCCTACAGTTCTCCAAGTATGCATATCATCTGGGCGCATACTTGGAGAACAAGGGGTATCTGTTAGAATTTCAAACTGAAATGAATGTTAAAAAAAATATTTAACTGCAAGTACAATAATTTTGATCTCAAATTGTCCGATCAAGGATAATTCAAAAATCATAAAGAATCTACAATTTTTGTACTTCTTATAGACGGCGATATGATCTCCGAACGGATCTAAGATATTGTAAAAAAATTATGATCCAACGGTCGATAAGTTCGTGTCACTTTATCAACTCGCGAATCATATTATTTTTAATTTCAATCCTAAAATTATACCGACAAATTATGCATTAATAGTGTAGAATGGAGTACTAATAGTGTTAACTTCAACTAAGCAAACATAATTATGCATTAATTAGAACGAAATAATTATAAAGTATCAAAAAATTATGAAGTCTACAAAGGACCTAAACTTAAAAGATTATGATCCAACATTGTATTATTTTAGCTAATAAATGTTTATGCTTCATCCCGTCATACATATATTAGCTCCAAACAAAGGTACTTGTACTAGAAAATTGTACAAGTCACTTTTAAGTTGTTATGTTTAAGTTGAACTTGAACTAAAAAATAGCTATGTATTAGCTATGAATTCAGTCAATCTGAACTAGAAAAATATTGAAAAATGATAAATTACAAGACCTAGGAAGAAGGTGAAAATATTAATTAACCAGCAAAAGCTTCATGAAAGTTTATATAATGAAAAATAATAACAAAAAGTGTGATATAAGTTTAGGATTTACAACATAGGCAGGAAAGAAGTAATAATATTTGAAATGGATAGCAAAGGTACGTAATGTGGAATAAATAACTTGTCAAATATTTTCATATGAAAGGGCTGGAGAGAGAATGCAAATTTGTTAAGCTAAGGACAGAGAAGAGTCTGGTAATATCTTAGATATTTAACTTTATTATGTTTGTATTTGTCAGCCTAGCGGACTAGTTCGTGCTTGAGCCGAGTCAACTCATGATCCGATGTGAGCTTGCGAGCTTGGGTAAGTAGGATATGAAATTTATGAATTTAGGCTTCTGTAGTTAAAATTATTTAATGTGATGTTGTGTGTACATAATTGTTAATTATGTTCATGTGGATGTATTTAATTAATTGCTTATGATTTATTTTTGTATTAGAATAAAGTCTAATTAAATTAATTAAGTCTATCGGGTTAGCGGGTTTGGATTTGGCTCAAGGTGGATGTGGGTTGGATTAAGATTTTAGAGAAGTTAGGGTTGAGGAAGGAGTATAAAACCCCCACCCCTTGGCTCGTGGCTCCTATTTTGGAACCACCCAAGGTTTTGAAAAAGGGAGCCAACCACCAAGCAGCCCAGCCGCTTGCCCCCTTTCCTCTTCCCCTTGGAGTCGCTGCCGCCCCAAGGCCCTCTTCCCTTCCATCTCTTCTCTCTTCCTCCCCTTTGGAGCCGAGCCGAGAGGAGCCAGCCCCTCTCTTTTCCCCTCGACCTCTCTCCTCAAGCCGGCGGCTTGAGGTGAGCCGCCGCTTGTCCTTCTCCTCCTTGGGTTGAGCCGTCGAGTTTCTTGAAGCCGACTCGAGGGTCATTGTTCGGAGTCATTTTCTAATCATCCTTCTAAATTAGGTGAATGGTTTACCCTCTCTCTTCGGGATTTAAATCGGATTCTTGAAGCCATTCTTGACGGCTTGGTATTTATACTTTGTTCTTGATCTATTCTTCGAGTTCTTGTCGTGTTTCTTGGAATTTGTGCTTGGGGAGACCCGAATCTCTCCCCTATCGGGCTCGGCAGCCCTAGGGTAAACCTAAGGGTGCTCAGCCAAGGGGGAAAGCGGGGACGCCCTCAAGGTGTTCGATGAAAAGCCCGAATGAGTTTTCTTGATATGCAAACCTTGATCTATTCTCCCAAATTTGATTTCTTGATTTATGGATTGCATGCTTAGGATTAAATTTGTTATTGTTGGGTAGAAATCATGTTGTAGTATTAGGATCTTGATATTGATGCCTTAGGGACTCTTGAGAAGGGGGTTCTTGATCCTAATGTTTGCTTCTTGATTTAAGTGTTGTAGGTTCTTGTTAATCTTGATTAAAAATATGATTTCTGTGAATTAAATCTTGAGATTAGTATTCTGCCCTAATGCTAATTTAAGGGTCAATTTCTATTAATTTTCGGATTTAATTCCATAGTATGCTGAAAATTGTATGTTGTTGGAATTGTATGCTGAGATAATGAATTTCTACTGATTTTAGTTTGATTATTGTGGTGTGTGTATTTATGTGTGGTCATGTGACCTATCATTTCGACCTGAAAACATAGTTTGGAAATATAGAATACACTTTGGAGACTAGATTCGGGTTAGATTCATCAGTACTGGGCAGAACAGTAAGTTAAAACAAAACCCTAATCTTTGTGATCTAAATTTTAATTACATAATTAAAATTGGGTTAAGGGTGAGTATAATATGTTATGGACCAATTTATAAAGTATGCATGAAACAAAACCACACAGGTTCATGACATTACGGGTCTAGGAGTTGGGGTCGGATTTTGGAGTGTTGAGACACTTTCCAATAGGATCACCCCTAAGACACCGTAGGAGAGTTATGGCTTAGGTCATGATGTGTCATATCCTTATGAATTGCGGAGAGGCTCGTAGAGGAGTCGGATTGCGGGCTAAGCCCGAGAGGTTGGATGGCTAATTCCAAACCTGGAGAACAAGTTCGGAGGTCCTTTCCTGATTGTTCTGATTTAGCCTCGTGGGATAAGTTCGGATGACCTACCCGATTATCCCCGAGGTGGTGTTAATGAATAAGTTCAAAGGGTCTTTCCCGATTATTCCTGTGATATCTTTTAGGAGTAAGTTCGGATTGTCTTTTCCGATTACTCCTATGATATCTTAAAGGGGCAAGTTCGGATGGGCAAATCTCAATTATCCCTACGCATCTCGTCGAGCAAGTTCGAAGGGCCTTTCCCGATTGCTCTCGAGTTTCTGAATACTAGGATAAGTTCGGAGGGCCTTCCTAATTATCCTAGTATGTGTTGTTTCCTTAGGGCATGGTAGGCTTAGGCCTATTGTTCTTCACCGTATGGGTGTTGGCTGCCTTCGAGCAGGTAGTGGCCAGTTGGCCTGTTAGCTAGTCACACCTTCGTGACTTTACCTCCTATAGAGATAGGTGTTATTCTTGTTTATCTCTGTGTTGTTTGCTTGTGGGGGTTGGTAGAACCGCTCAACCCGTTGTCATTTGATTTTTATTTTGTAGAGCATGACCGGTGAGGTGGTTGGAGCACCTGGCACCGCTGGAGGGCAGAGGACCCGCATGATCTCATAGCAGTCCTAGTTAGGATCGTAGTCGAGTCTTTTGGTAGTAGTCATGCACTTGTATTAGTTTGATTTGGAGTTGTAGCCCTAAGGGCATTTATGTCATTTAATTCGAACTTTATTGTATTTGGACTTTTGAATTGTTGAACTTAAAATATTATTTTCGCACTTTTCGTTTCATTTGAGCTACTTGAAATAAAATTGGTTATTTCTTTTCCGTCATATTTATTTGTTGAGTTGGCATGTGCATGATTTAGGCTGCGGGGTATAGGCACGTATACCCTGACCGGTCATGTGATCCTGAGTTGGGACGTGACAAATCCTAATTAATTTAAAGTTCATTGCACGGAAAGAATTGAATAAAGAAACCTAGAAGATGGATTCTCTAAGATATTTAAACTGCTACACTGTTATCTAAGGTCCAAAAATTCTGTCAACAATTTCAGAAAAAAAAAATGTTTTTGAATTAGTCCAACTTCAAGAAGAATCATTAAATCTTCAAATGGTTCATTATATTCATGAAGACAAAAACTGGGCTAAGAAAGTGGCTGGGAATTCTAAATTATGCCAGAAGCTATATCCCAAATATGGGGACACTATTGGGACCTCTATACTCCAAGACAGGACTACATGGAGATAAGAGGATAAAATCATCCGATCGGGAATTGATAGCAAAGGTAAAGCATTTGGTAGCCAAAGTTGTGTAGTTTATATTCAATCAAGCATTAAAAATACAGGCTCATATAGTTGAATGAAGGTAAAGATTATAAACAATTTTACTCGTATTCTCCCGAAATCGATGACTAAAACTTGTAGTATTCATACAACCTACATTCAATACTGTTTCCAAGAAAATATGTGAGATAGAATAAAAGAAAGTATCTCTTAGAAAAGTTTCCAAACGAGGATAGCTTTCAGATATAAAGTTAAGAAAAATATTAGTCCTACAATGGCAAGTTCAACCATCACAAGTAGGGCTGTCCGTTCGGTTCGAACCGAACCGAACCGAATCGAATTTGTCCAAATCAAAAAAAAATTTATACCCGAACCCGAACCGAACTATACCTAAACCGATTTAACCCGAACCGAAATTATTCGGTTCGGTTCGATTTTCAACCTGAAAACCGAAATTTTAATTAATTTAATTAAAAATTCAAAATTCAAAATAAGTACTTAATACCTATTTAAGTAATTCTGTTAAAAATTTTAAAAAAATATTTTTTAAATTAATTCGGTTTCAGTTCGGGTCGGTTCCCGAATTCTAAAAACCGAATCCGAATCGAAATCCAAATTTCGGTTCGGTTTGGGTCAAAGAACCGAACCTACAACGATTGAAACCGAACCGAACCAAAAAAATTGGTTCGGTTCAATGTGAACCGAACCATGGACAGCCCTAATCACAAGAAACCTTTCACAGTTTAATTTAAATATTAACCAGAGTGAAGCAATATAATTAATAAGCATACTTAAATATTAACCAGAGTGAAGCAATATAATTAATAAGCATACTTAAATATTAACCAATTCAACATACAGATTCAGCAGGATGGTACTAAATCAGATTCAGCTGAATAAAATAAGTATTAACCAATTCAAAGCATACTTAAACTGCCAAAGAATTGTTGTGTGAAATGGCACACTAGAGGGGGGGTGAATATTGTGTTATCTAAATCTATTGGCCTAATTCCAATTTTAATTGTTTCTTAAGTTGTTTAAGCAAATTGTAATTTTATGATTAAATGCGGAAGCAAGATAAACCAATTAAGCACAAACAGAAGATAGCAATGCTAACACACAAATTTATAGCGGTTAGGCCCCAATGCCTACTCCACTACCTAAGCACCCCGGTTAGGATTTCCAAACTAAGTTTACTAGATTAATGATGTTTCCCTTCCACAGAGGACTTTGACTCGAAGAGTCTCACTCTCAACTAAGCCACTTCCACACCCGGAAGTCTCCGCCTTCTTACCGAGAGCACTCTTGCACCTCAACCTAAGGGACAACTCAATTAATCCTAATACACTATGTTTACACAAGTGGATTTACTCCTTCTACGCCAAGGATACCACTCAATCACAAGACCTAACACTAGGTCTTCTTACAAGTTCATATTCAATGAAATAAATGAGAAAATACAATAACAATTAGAGCAATAAATCAAACAAACTATACTTAGCTCCAAAAGACACTCCCTAGTCCTCTTGATGCCTTGAGATGATGAATCGATAAATCTTGAAGGCTAAATCAAGGTGTTATCCTGGAAACTAGGGATTTGCAGAGGGATGGCTCAAGAAATGCTTTAGAGTTGATCAATGATGGCTCAATGAAGGTTAAAAGTGATCAAAAGTTGTTTAGGAAGGCTTAGGCTTGGGTATTTATAACCCCCATAAGAAACGGTGCGTCAACGGGCGGCTCAACAGGCGGAAAACTAGCCATTTCCGATGTTCGGTCACATGTCAGTCGATCGTTGGTTGACCGATCGATCGACTGCTCGAGCAACCACTGGCTCATTCTCTCTGTGCGGTCAATCGACGGGTCGACCGCTAGACGCGATTCTTGTGATTTGCAATCCGGTCGACCGACGCAAGTCTTTCGCGAATTCTTCACCAACTTCGGTCGACCTGTCGGTCGACCGAATGGCTACTTCCATTTTTTGGCATCGTTCGAACCTGGGTAGGACAGTTTTCTTTGCTTGGTTCATTTTCTGGTTCCGCCTTCTCTAAGTCTACTTATATAATATTTATTAACTTTAAGTTAATAACTTTAAAACATAAATGTTATATAAGAATTACCCCCCATTTGGTTTTCAAAAAAAATGTCTTAAAAATCAAAATCCTTAAGAATTAAAATCTAGTTTTTGGGGTCTAGTACAAATTTTCGAAAAACAAAATTTTTCTAACTTCCCAGGTCAAGTATGGGTAGGCTAAAGGCTTTCAAAAAATTCTTTAAAATATCTCGTTATCTAGTTTCTACCCAAGGAACAATTACCGCCATTTTTTATGTTAGGAAAATATCTAGGTCATATAGCTCTCCAAGGAGCTCCCTAGGTTATTTTAGGACGGTCTCCGGGGTTTCATGATTTGGAATTCGGGGATGTTTTTTGGGTTCTTATGCATCATAAAGAGGATTTACAATATAAATCAGACACCTTAAACCTAAACTCTACTTTCCAAAGAATCCCGAGCATCGACGAGCGTCCTTGCCGATTTCTCTGATTTCTTCACTTTTTTCGATCGGGGACGTCATGCGCTAATCGATATGGAACCTAAAAGTATTTCTCAATGAAACATTAGTTCCATGTTTGTTATCATCAAAACCGAGATTAAGACCAAGGTTGAAAATCTCAAGCCTACAAGAATGAATGCAAGACTACTGCCAATAACTTTAGATGCTAAACCCTAAATCCTACTTAAGCTAATTTCTACAAATAGTGAACTAAATCATCTTTCATTGTTACGGTAACTTTAAATCATCTTAATAAAACTACATATATGAAAAAAATCACTCCAAACAAAGTCATTCACTACTGCCTTATGGGAGATACTTCAAATGCTAGTTTATATAGTAGATAGGGATCATGATAAGCTCCAAAGGAAGAGATAGTGATCATTTTGTTAAGCTCCAAAAGAAGTGTTAAGCTTCAAATGCTAGTTTGGATAGTAGATAAGGATCATGATAAGCTCCAAAGGAAGAGATAGAGCAATCATTTTGTTGTCAACCTTTCAAGATGCCCAAGGGCCACTTCAATTGCAATATTAATTAATCAAGGAGGGTGAGTTGTGCTGAATTGAACTATGAGTAATAAGTTCATATGTATCATGGAGTTAATTTATAGCTCCATGATATTATTACTTTAAATAGAGAAGGAAAAAAAAGTAAAAAGATATTATTACTTGTATGAAATGAAGAAGTAAAGCAACACATATTGTAAATAAATGAACATGATAAATCACAAAAGAATTGAATTTTTAAAATACCAGGAAAAAAGAAAAATAAGAATGTTTTAGTTCTTTCATTGTTTTAATATTTTCTACCAATTACTAGGCATAATTCCATCTCTACATGTGATGTAGCTCCTGACTTCAATACAGGATAACTTATATCTTGCATGCATCCTTCTCTAGCTAATTTGAAATAAAGCCATGCCAATGTCCCAAAAAAGATAAACTAGCTAATTTCTTATTATCCAGTTGGGATATCCAAGCATAGCTTATTATATACATTCATATAATAATTATAATTCAGCTACACTATAATCTCTTTCGAATACTTGTCTTTGTATTTGGCATCAAAGAAAGAACAGAAGCAACTTTTCAGCAACCAAATTATAGAGCCACCAAATTTTATTTTCGTTAAATTTAACTGTTTTGCAAATTTCTATACTAGTATTATGATTTCAATTTCAGAGACAAGAAACAAGATCTTTTAATAGTAGATTAAGAAAATAGGCAACAGATGAAGCTTTTTAGCAAATAATATTTCATCCAATCACATAGAAGAATTAATCGAGTTTAGTCACTTTTAATGGCAAGAACTTTATGAAATTATAACGAAAACTAATAAACTTTTTCAAGGGTAATTATCACTAGCTAGACCAACTCAGACAATTTATTATGAACATGTAACTAGGAATAAAATTGTGAATAATGAGGAGGCAAGAATAATACCTTGATCTGTAGCTCGAGTCTACGATCTGGATGTCCACGCAACGAACAATCCTACACTAGAAAGAACAATCTGTGCTTATATATTGTCTGATGCCTCGTCATTTCACTTATTTACTATATATTTATGACTAAGAGTGAAATGTTCAGGAGCAAATGAAGGTGGTCAACGAGAGAGATATGATATACATGTAGAGAGCCAGCCCTACATTGGGACCTTTGGTAGTATCTTTTTCATGTGATAGCCACTTAAATCTATAGAGATTGCCAAGACATAGCAAGACAAAGTCATGGGAATTTAAAGAGTGTCCATTCAGCAAATTGAAGCTTTCTAGAGTTATTTCTTTTGAGATCATTAATTCCAACTGCTCCATTTTAAGTTTGAGTACTTAAAGAGCAACTACTTATGGCTTGGAAATGTAAACTATACTAGTCACTAGCAAACTATAGATTAAGCATTGACTGATTTTCAGTTGGAGCAAATGCATGACAAATGATGTGGCTATAATTGATCAATGAAAAGGATAAGCCATGCAATCTCAAAGATATTTAATTAGATATCAAAAAATCTCATCGCATAATTATGGCATGACAAATGATGTCGCTATAATTAGATTTAGGTGTACCTACAAAGAAAATTTCATCTCAATACATTTATGAATTTATCAATCAGAACAGTTTGTGAATCTTCTATTATAGATATATACAAAACCAAGATTGCCTCCAACTCTGTGTTGGCAACAAATACTACAATCATCGATAAGGAAATTGCAAGGAAGAAGGAGGAATACCAAAGTAGTGCAGAGATCTTGTCCATTTGTGAGCTCTATGAATCAAAGAAGGTAAACACGACACAAATTTCTGAACCTCATCAAATAGTTGACTTGAGTTAAACAATTAAAACATATTGTTCTGCAATCACTAAGTTTTCTTTCTTTTCTGAACATATTATATATATTTATACCTTTTCTGGAGTAGTCAAATTAATGGTAAAGATTCATAAGAGATTGTTAACATAGATCGTATTGTTGTTGGAAATGTCAGATTGGGTTTAACATAAGCGTGGTGGCAGCATCTTCACCAAAAGTAGCAGCTCTTGATGCTACCAATAAGCTAAAGGCAACATGGATAATTCTTGACAGGTTGGGCAAAAAATGTTATACATAATATTCTTTAGTAAATAAAAAATGTCATCTGATTTCAGAAATGATAAATATATACATGTACATATTTATCGAAGAATATTTTATAGGACAAGATCAAAAATATTTTATAGGACATTTTAGTCCATTATTTATCTGAAAAGGGAAAGAATCAGTAGCATTTCAAATTTATGTCAAGTTAAATATAACTTTAATTTAGAGTTCCAGGTAGAGAGAGAGGGGGGGGGGGATACCGGCGCACTACTAAAAAACTAGATATCTGCGATGGACGTTACCGTCGTAAAATGGTCGATAAAGACCTTTTGCGACGGCAGGACGCGATCGCAAAGGGCGATAGCAAAAGATCTTGTCGCAGAAAATGTATGACGGTAGAAGCAGCGGTCGCAAATGAGAACATTTTGCGACCGATGTGCGACGGTGTACAGCGGTCGCGTAATATCTGCGACCTTCTTTAACCGTCGCAAATAATAAATAGTCGACGACATTGCGATCACTCTACCCATCGTAAATATTATATATGTGATGGTTCGGCGACCGCTTTTGCCGTCGCATAATGGTCGCAATTGTAACTGCGACCGGTATGGGTGACTAGTTCGATATACCATTTGCGAAGGCTAGCGGTCGCACAGCCGTTGCAAATGTGTATTTTTTTCAAAAAAAAATGCATGTTTACAATATTTAACATCAAATTATATCAAAATGTAATGCCACAACGAGAGAATATACAAAATATCAAATTATATCAAAATGCTGCCACAACGAGGGAATATTCAAGACGTACATCAAATTATAATGTTTATACATATTTATATCAAAATATGTTTACATCAAAATAGAAAATAAAGTACATCAATAATGAAATGCATCATGTGGCGGCGAGGGATGCGGCGAGGAGAGGGATTGCGTCAGGAGGTCATCAGCTAGCGTCGGGTTGAATGACGAGGGAGGCGGAGGGGCCGGAGCACCTGGCATGGAAGAAGCAATACGTGTTGGCTTTAGCTTTTCAACCTTAGTCTTAATCTCGGTTTTGATGGTTTTGATGATAACAAACATGGGACTAATGATTTCATTGAGAATATCTTCAGGTTCCATATCAGTAGCGTTCGATGTCCTCGATCGGAAAAATCGGAGAAATCAATAAATCGGAAGGACACTGATCGTCGCGCTCGGGTTCGTCACGGAAACTTCTCGAAGATCGACGAGTGCACCAAAGTCGCATTGGACGGGCTCAAAGATCACATGAAAGCTCTCCAAGATGATGCTCGTTAAAAGTTGGAACCCGGAAACAAAGCGTGGAAGAAAACCTGGCTGAAAATTCAATTCAGCCTAAATTCGATTGATCGGGCGGTCAACCGAATAGGGTAAGAAAAAGGCCAGTAGCATTTTCGATCAACCAAACACTGCCGCAAAGTGGCAGTGGCTACTTTAGAGACTGGTTTTGGGCAATAGTCATAGCGATCGACTGATCGATCGACCGAAGTAAAAATCGCGCAGCGCACGATCTTGGCTTCCCTGCGTCGGTCGACCAATGGGTCAATCGGATTGAGGGAATGAACAGTCGTGTCTGGGCAGTCGACCCATCGATCGACCGACCACAGGGAAGAATGAAGCAGTCGATTGACCGGTCGATCGGTCGATCGATCGACCAATCGACTGGCGGTCTGCAACGGATAGAAAACTATCTGTTGAGCTGTCATTTCTTTAGCAGAGTATAAATACACCCTCAAATACTTCATTTAATCTTCTTCCTTGATTCTTACAGAATTTATTGAGCCATTAAAAGGAAGATTTGAGCCTTCCAACGATTTATCAAGCGCGCTCTGCTATTTTTGCGAACACCTTCTCAAGCGCCATCTGCTGTCTCAACTTGGGAATTGAATCAAGCTCTACGACTCGGCGAGTTGGAGGTTCCATGGTTGTGAAAGGAGCTTGCAATGATTGGTTTTCTCTTTAAGCTATTTCAATTGTAATTTTTACTATTTGTTTGAATCTGTGTTTTTAATTGTGCGTGTGAAGACCAAGTGTTTGGTCTTGAGTGTATAAGTGGTTACCTGGTGTTAGGTGTAAAGCCACTTTCGTAAACTTAGTGTTTACTAGGATTAGCTTAGTTGTCCCTTAGGGTTGAGGTGGAAGAGGACTCTCTATAAGAAGGCGGTGACTTCCAAGTGTGGAAGTGCCTTAGGTCGAGAGTGCGTCTCTTCGATGAAAAGTCCTCGGTGTAATGGAAACATAAATTAATCTAGTAAAACTAGTTTGGAAATTCTAAGCGGGGTGCTTAGGTAGTGGAGTAGGCATTGGGGCCGAACCACTATAAATACTTGTGTTTGCATTATTTTATTTTGTTGTGCTTTAATTGCTTAATCATTTATTGCTTCCGCATATAATCATTGAATCGCAAATTGCCTAAATGATTTAAGTAAACGATTAAAATCGGATTTAGACTAATAGATTTAATAAATATACTATTCACCCCCCCTCTAGTGTCGTCATTTCGCCCACATTTTGTATCAGAGCGGATTCGTAGATTGTGATTTCACAATCCCTTCTACAATTTATCTCGATCTAGAAATGGCTCTAGAGAGTATAGCGTCTTCACCCCCTAGGTTCGATGAATCAAACTTTGGTCTATGGAAATCTAGAATGTACACATTTGTAAAGACTCAAAGTTTAGGTGTATTCAACATGGTAAAGATAAAATATATAGAACCTAAGGAATAAATGGATACATTGACACATGAACAAATTAATAGGCTTGAACTAAATGCTAAGGCAATAAATTGCTTATATTGTTCCTTAGAAAATAACATCTTTGAAAAAGTCATGCATTGCACTTCGGCTTTCGATATTTGGGCAACTCTAAACATGCTATATGATTATGCCAAGACTGAAGAGATTACTACTTTTGATGAAGGTGGTGATGACAATGGTCACTCACCTACTACTTATCTCAATTTTAATGCCCATAGTGCTTCCAGTCAAAGAAGCAAATCTAAAAGCGGGAAGAGAAAGGTAATTTGCCACTTGTGCCAAGAGAAATGGCATGTAAGGAAGAATTGCCCTACCATGAAGAACAAGGCAAAGAGGAGGTCAAATGCTTCCACATCATCCTACTCAAGTGAAGCATCCTCTCTTCGTGACTATGAAGCCATGTCAAAAGAATGTCTCATGAATGATAACAATGAGGAACAATCTTCCACTTCTAGTCATGTTAAAAATCTTGATAGTGATAGTGATGATAATAGTCATGTTAACAATCTAATTCTTTAGGAATGTCTTATGATGAGCTATTAGAAGAATCTAAGAAGATGTATGCCGTGCTCATGAAATCAAATAAGGAAAATAGAAAAATCAAGAAAGAAAACTTGAAGCTTGTCAATCATGAGCATGAGTTGAAGAGTGAAAATGAAAAATTGAAAACTAGCATGATTGGACATTTTGTTGTGGTGTTTATGGGCATGCTATACATAATTATGCATTTAAGATGAACCCAAGTGGTGTTAAGACACTTTGGGTAGCTATGCTCACTAACCTCCAAGGACCCAAAGCCATTTGGGTACCAAAGATTTCATCTTCTTTTGTAGGGGGAGCTACCACACAAGGATGAATGAGAAGTGGTGTATTGGAGTTGACCATGGACTTGAATGATGAATCCTTCCTTGGTTGTAACTTCAAGCTACCTTGATGCCTTAGGTAAAGTTGGTATCAAAACTATTCTGGTGTCATCTTCTAACTTGCATTGTTTAATCTTAGTTGAAGATTATGACACTATGTTTAGATTGAGGTGCTTTCCCCGCTCTTGCAAAAGAGTTCTTTTGAAAATGCTTTTGATTTTTGATTTCCCGATCTCTTCGGAGACCCAGGTGGGCTTGTAATGGGCCTAAGCGACCTTGTGATTTTAAATCGTAGGCTAATTTTGGCCTTTCGGTTTTCAACCAATAGGAAGGGTTGGAGATCTTATTTTTCAAATTTTCATATTTTGATATCTCTTGATTCATTTTGTTATCATGAAGATTTATTTGAAAATGAATCCATGCTATTTAGTGAAGTTGAACTTGATAAATGATACTTGGTTTCTCTCTTCACTATTTAGTTTGATAGCTTGCATGCAGATTTAGTTTCATTTTCTATTTATAAAGTATACTTGCAAGTTATAAGTTCTTAGGAAGACTAATTAGAATGAAAAGTTTGGCTAAATTCATGGATGATGTATGTTTTTGGTTATTGCGTATTTCTAGTATAATACCTCAATTTTAATGGTTGATTGGTGTCTCTATACTCATGATTAGAATTGCATTTTAAACCTTTGAATTCTCATGAGTAGGTAGAATCTTAGCACTTAGGCAAATTTCATTAAATAGAACTTGCTCTAGGTAAATATCTATTATTAGAGACCTTCTTGTAAGTCCAAACTAGTGTAACATGCTTAGAGATCTTACTCTTCAAATATGTCATATTCTAATATCTCTTTGATTCATTTTGATAACATGTTAATTCTTTAAAATGAATCTTTACTATCTATCATAGGTTGAATTTTTAATGAAAATTTGCATTGGACCTTACTATTTAGTATGCTAGTTTGCTAGTAGGCATATAATTTTATTTTGATACTAATGAAGTCTTCTTGCAAGTTAAGAAAGTGATGAAAATTTGAAAGACTATGCTATCTAAAAGAAAATGAAAAAGGAAATGAAAAGTTGGGCAAATTTCTAAGATTAAGGTATGAATTTAAATTTTGCAAAAATCTTAGTAAAATAATTGATTATCCATGTTAAAGGATATTGTTAGCTTTAGGTTTTCAACCTTAGCCTTAATCTCGGTTTTGATGATAACAAACATGGGACTAATTATTTCATTGAGAATATGTTTCAGGTTCCATATCAATTAGCGTTCGATGTCCTCGATTGGAAAAATCGGAGAAATCAAAAATCGGAAGGACATTGATCGTCGCGCTCGGTTTCGTCGTGAAAGTTTATCGAAGATCGACAAGTGCACCAAAGTCGCTTGGATGAGTCCAAGATCAAGTCAAAAGCTCTCCAAGATGATGCTCGTTGAAAGCCAGAACCCGGAAACCAAGCGTGGAAGAAATAGGTTGAAAATGCAATTTCAGCCTATGTTCGGTCGACCAGGCGGTCGACCGAATAGGGTAAGAAATAGGCAGTAGCCCTAGCGATCGATCGATCGGTCGACCGAAAGTGAAATCGCAAGTTTATTGTGTCGGGCGATCGACCGACCAAAGCCCAAAATGGGCAATAAGGTTGGCGGTCGATCGACCTGAGGATAACCAAAGACGCAAAATGCATCGGTCGACCGATGGGTCGACTGGAAGTCGTGGATCGAGAAATTTGCGTCAAGAGGTTGACCCGTCGGTCGACCGCCCATAGGGAGAGGAGAAGCGATCGAAAGATCAGTCAACCGACCATTCGACCGACGGCCTGTATAGTTTTCTATCAGTTGAACAACTGTTTCTTTAATAGGGTATAAATATACCCTCGTATGATTCATTTAAGACTTCTTCTCTCATTCCTACAGTTATCATTGAGCATTCATACGAGAGATCAAGGCCTTCCAAAAGATAAAGTGTTTGCGCTCGATTATTCAGGCGACAACTTCTTGCGCACATGCTGCTCCTCAACTCGGCTTCTGCTCAAAGCATTTCTTCTGACGAGTTGGAGGCTACAAGGCTTGAAAAGAGTATTCATTATTGGTTTTATCCTTAGCTCTTTTCATTGTAACTTTTATTGTTATTTAAACTGTGTTTAATTTATGTGTTTGTAGAAGATCGGGTGTTTGGTCTTCTGTGTGAAGTGGTATACTCGGTGTAGAAGGAGTAAAGCCACTTGCGTAAACTTAGCTTTTACTAGGATTAGTTTAGTTGTCCCTTAGGGTTGAGGTGGAAGAGGACTCTCGATAAAAAGGCGGTGACTTCCGGGTGTGGAAGTGCCTTAGGTCGAGAGTGCGTCCCTTCAGTGAAAAGTCCTCGGGTGTAAGGGAAACGAAAACTAATTTAGTAAAACTAATTTGAAAATCACTATAAAATCACTATAGTAGAGTAGGTATTGGGGCCGAATCACTATAAAATCTCTGTGTTTGCATTGATTGATTGTTTGTTTTTAATTGATTAATTATTTATCGTTTCCGTAATTAATCATCGAATTGCAAATTGCCTAACGATCAAATTGAAAATTAGGCAAATAATATAGTAAACACACTATTCACCCCCCTCTAGTGTTGCCATTTCGCCCACAATTGGTATCAGAGCGGGTTCATAGCTTGAGATTTCACCATCTCGTCTACACCTAGTCTCGATCAAGAAATGGCTCTAGAGAGTGTAGCATCTTCACCCCCTAGGTTCGATGAATCAAACTTTGGTCTATGGAAATCTAGGATGTACACATTTCTGAAGACTAAAGGTTTTGGTGTATTTAACATATTACATTGGGAATTTATTGAACCTAAGGTTGATATGCATGCATGGAGTGAAATGGACAAGAAAATGTTTAAGTATAATGGAGATGCCATGAATTGCATACTTTGCACATTACCAAATGGCATACTAGAAAAAGTCATGCATTGTTCTTCGGCTTTTGATTTATTGGCCTCGTTAAATCTTTTATATGAGTATGCCAAAACTGAAGAAATTGGCACTTTTGATGAAGGTGGTGATAACAATGGTCACTCAATCTAGAAATGGCTCTAGAGAGTGTAGCATCTTCACCCCCTAGGTTCGATGAATCAAACTTTGGTCTATGGAAATCTAGGATGTACACATTTCTGAAGACTAAAGGTTTTGGTGTATTTAACATATTACATTGGGAATTTATTTAACCTAAGGTTGATATGCATGCATGGAGTGAAATGGACAAAAAAATATTTAAGTATAATGGAGATGCCATGAATTGCATACTTTGCACATTACCAAATGATATACTATAAAAAGTCATGCATTTTTCTCCGGCTTTTGATTTATTGGCCTCGTTAAATCTTTTATATGATTATGCCAAAACTAAAGAAATTGGCACTTTTGATGAAGGTGGTGATAACAATGGTCAGTCACCTACTACTAATCTTAGTTTTGATGCCCATAGTACTTCTAGTGGTGATGAAAGGTAAAATGTCATGCTTGCAAAGAAAATGGGCATGTGAAGAAAAATTGCCCAAGCATGAAGAACAAAGCAAGGAAGAGGTCAAGTGCTTCCACCACCATCTCTCACTCATTTGAAGCACCCTCTAGCAATGACTATGAAGCTACTTCAAAAGGTTGTCTCATGAGTACCAATGATGAGGTACACTCTTTACCTTCTAGTCATAATAATGAAAATATTAGTACTAGCTCTTCTAGTTCATTCAATATGCCATATGAAGAACTAGTTGATGAATGTCAAAAAATGCATGTCTTGCTTGTTAGAAAAGATAAAGAAAATGAAAGATTGAAAAAGGAAAATGTGATGCTTAATTCTCATTTGCATGAATCCAAACTAGAAAACGAAAATTGAAATCTAAGTCATTTGATTCATGCCATGATAATGTAGAACTTGAGCTTAAGGATTTGAAGCTCAAAAATAACAATTTTGAAAAAGAGAATTGCATGTTAAAATCTCAATTACATGCATTACATAAATCTATGAATGAGTTGGAAAATGAGATGTTGATTTTAAGTAAAAAAGTCAATGCTTCTTCTTTTTAATTTTAAATATCAAAATATCTCATTTAGGAAACCTCAAAAAAGGGAATGCAAATGTTCATCATCATTCCCATGCTAAGATGTTACCATTAAACCTCATGCTAAAAAAAAAAATGAGATTTCTAAGAATGCTCATACTCATCGTGTTTCACATGACAAGCATTCTAAAAATAAATCTCATGTCCATAATAAAAATGAAAAGAAGAAATTTAATGGACATTATTTTTGTTGTGATATTTATGGCCATGCAATTCATAATTGTGCATTTAAAAGAAATCCAAGTGTTGCTAGGACACTTTGGATTCCTAGGCCAACTCACCCTAAGGACCCAAAGCTATTTGGGTACCAAAGATTTCATCTTCTTTTGTAGAGGGAGCTACCACACAAGGATGAATGAGAAGTGGTGTATTGAAGTTGACCTTGGATCTAAATGTGAAATCTCCAAGAAGTTGCAACTTCGAATCTTCATGATGCCTAAAGTATGGAAATGGGCATCTAGGTATATTTTGTATCATCTCCTTCTTTGGTTGTTCTATTCAAGTTGGAGTGTTGATATATACTTAATTTGAGTTTTAAGAATAAACTGAAAATTACAAAAGTATCATTTCAACCAACAATTAGTAAATTTTAGTTATTTCTAGAAAAATATAAAAAATTGATTTTGAGATGATTCTTGAAGCTATACCTTCATTGAAAAATCTAGTATGTTGTGTAAAAAATTCAAAAAGTTTCATCAAGAATCTAATTTTTAGTGAAATTTTGAAGTGGGATTTTCAAAATGCAAAGTATCATCTTTTTGAAATATCAATTTTTTTCAATACTTTGATTTTTCGGAAACTTCAAACGAAAGTTTGCATATACCATTTTGATTATGTTTCTAATATCATTCACACCATAGATTGAGTAAAATCATTTCTAGGAATGATTTTGAATTCTTGAATGATAGCTAGAAACTACATTTGGTATGTTTTCATTAAAATCAATATAGAATGAAAAATGGTCTTTGAAAATTCTCTTGAGTTCAAACTTTATTCATGCATTTCAAATGACCATTCAATATTTGGTATCAAAATTTTAATCCAAAAATTGGTACCAAAATTTCTCTTTGAAAATATGGTTTTGTATAAACTTAAAAGTTTAATTTTTGAAAACTAAAAGTATAGGTTGACTTAAGTCAACAAAGTGAATTAAAAATTTTATCTTAAGCCCAAACTTAATTCATAGACTTACATTGTCTCATGTTTGATATCTAGATGCCTAAATATGAGAAAACATAAGTAGATAGCAAAACTTGAGACTTAACATTTTCATAGTTTCCATGCTTATTTCAAATGAAAACATGCTAAGCTCATATTTAGAACAAATGACATTTGTTTCACTTCAAACTTGATATACAAGATTTAAATATCTATATCTTTGTGTTTTGGAAGTTTGAATGAAATATAAAATGAAAAAGATAAACTACAACATTGGTATCAGACTTGAGTGCATACATGATTTAGGCTTGAATTGTATCTATCACTCCTTGATATCATGTATGATTTAAATTGGTATCATGTTAAATACTTGTTTTCCATCCCTTGAGTTGAGATTTTCATGTTGCATGAAAAATACTCCTCAATAGTCTCAACTTCAAAAAAAAAATCTTTTTGTATCTCATCCCTTAGACTTGATTGAACTTTCTTGCCCTTTTTGATTAATGTCAAAAGGGGAAAAGAGTATAAGAAAAATGGGGAGAAATGTATAGTCAAAATGGGGAGAAAAGTATAAGAAAATACATTAAAGCATATAAGGAAAATATAATCATTCTAGGTAAAGGGGAGGAAACTATAGGAAATCCATGCATATAGATAGGGGGAGTTCTATTCCATAAATATGCATGTTGATAGGAGGAGAAATCCCTTAGTTGATATCCTTGTGTCTTTAATGATATATTTTCTTATGGATGTTTGTCATCATCAAAAAGGGGGAGATTGTTGGCTTTAGGTTTTCAACCTTAGCCTTAATCTCGGTTTTGATGGTTTTGATGATAACAAACATGTGATTAATGATTTCATTGAGAATATGTTTCAGGTTCCATATCAATTAGCGTTCGATGACCTCGATCGGAAAAATCGGAAAAATTAGAAATTTGAAGGACATTGATCGTCGCGATTGGGTTCGTCGTAGAAGTTTATCGAAGATCGACGAGTGCACCAAAGTCGCTTGGATGACTCCAAAGATCAAGTCAAAAGCTCTCCAAGATGATGCTCGTTGAAAGTCGGAACTCTAAAACCAAGCACGGAAGAAATAAGCTGAAAATGCAATTTCAGCCTATGTTCGGTCGACTAGGCGATCGACCAAATAGGGTAGAAATGGGCAATAGCCCTAGCGGTCGACCGGACTGAGGCTAGCTGCAGACGTAGCTTGCGTCGGTCGACCAAAAGTGAAATCGCAAGTTTCTTGCGTCGGGTAGTCGATTAGGCGATCGACCGACCAAAGCCCAAAATGGGTAGTAAGGTTGGCGATCGATTGACCTGAGGATAGCCAAAGACGCAGTTTAATTTGTAGTAAGTTTCTTGTTTAATTTGTGCGTCTGTAGAAGACCGGGTGTTTGGTCTTTTGTGTGAAGTGGTATCCTTGGTGTAGAAGGAGTAAAGCCACTTGTGTAAACTTAGCTTTTACTAGGATTAGTTTAGTTGTCCCTTAGGGTTGAGGTGGAAGAGGACTCTCGATAAAAAGGCGGTGACTTCCGGGTGTGGAAGTGCCTTAGGTTGAGAGTGCGTCTCTTCGGTGAAAAGTCCTCGGGTGTAAGGGAAACAAAAACTAATTTAGTAAAACTAAGTTTACACAAGTGGCTTTACTCCTTCTACACCAAAGATACCACTTCACACAGAAGACCAAACACCCGATCTTCTACCGACACACAAATTAAACACAGTTTAAATAACAATAAAAGTTACAATGAAAAGAGCTAAGGATAAAACCAATAATGAATGATCTTTTCAAGCCTTGTAGCCTCCAACTCGTCAGAAGAAATGCTTTGAGTAGAAGCCGAGTTGAGGAGCAGAGTGTGCGCAAGAAGTTGTCGCCTGAAGAATCGAGCGCAAGCACTTTATCTTTTGGAAGGCTATGATCTCTCTTATGGATGCTCAATGATAACTGTAGGAATGAGAGAAGAAGTCTTAAATGAATCATACGAGGGTATATTTATACCCTACTGAAGAAATGACTATTCAACGGTTAGAAAACTATCCGTTACAGGCCGTCGGTCGAATCATCGGTCGACCGACTGGTTGATCGGTCTTTCGACCAACGGTGTGTTAATGATTAGTTGTAATGTGCTTAAGATTGAAAATTCATGTCTAGATGAATAAAGTGACAACTAATTCACCTTAGGGGACTTAAGCTTGAAAAGTTGGACTCAAGTCAATAAATCGACTTGGTCATTTCATTTTAAGTCCAAACTTCATAAACATGTTTAGGTGTGTTAATGATTAGTTGTCATGTGCTTAAGATTAAAAATTCATGTCTAGATGAATAAAGAGATAACTAATTCACCTAAGGGGACTTAAGCTTGAAAAGTTGGACTCAAGTCAATAAATCGACTTGGTCATTTCATTTTAAGTCTAAACTTCATAAACATTTAGGTGTGTTAATGATTAGTTGTCATGTGCTTAAGATTGAAATTTCATGTCTAGATGAATAAAGTGACAACTAATTCACCTCAGATGAATTAAGCTTGAAAAGTTTGACCCAAGTCAATAAATCGACTTGGTCACTTTATTTTAACTCCAAAACTCATAAACAAGTTTAGGAATAGGTATGACATGTTTCCAAGCACTTAGAGTGAAAAATTCATATGGATATGGATAAAATGACAATAGAGGTCAATTCATATTTACCTCTTTTTGAACCAAGTTGACCTAAAGGTCTCATTTTCGGTCCATATTTGGAGAACATGTTTAGATTTACTCATGATAGGTATCCATAGGTTTATGTTTGAAAAATCATGAGTAAATGTTAAGATTGAAACTTAGCAAGTTTCATAAAAACTAGTTTAGTTTTGAATGAAACCATGCTAGGTTGATATCTTGACTTAAGGACATAATTTTCATTCCAAACTTGACATATACTCTTTACATGATCATCATGTGGTGTCATGAAAGTTTGAATGAAATAAACAAGTTTTAAGAATAACTAAAAATTACAAAAATATCATTTCAACCTACATTTGGTACCAATTTCAGTTATTTCTAAGAAAATATAGAAAAATCTTTTTTAAATGATTCTTGAAACTTCACATTCACTGAAAAATTAAGTTTTATTAGTAAAAATTTCAAAAAGTTTCATCAAGAGTCGGGTTTAAAGTGAATTTTTGAAGTTGGATTTCAAAACACAAAGTATCATCATTCTTGAAACGCTAATCTTTTCGATACTTTGATTTTTCTTCAAAAATTTCAATAAAAACTCATGTACACCATTTGAATTCCATTTCTAATATCATTCACACAATTTCTTGAGTAAAATCATTTCTAGGAATGATTTTGATATTTTGGATGATAGCTAGGATCCATTTGTTTATTAAAATCAATATAGGATGAAAAATGGTCTTTAAAAATTCTTTTGAGTTCAAACTTTATTCATGCATTTCAAATGACCATTCAATATTTGGTATCAAAATTTTCATCCAAAAATTGGTACCAAAGTTTTTCATCGAAAATATGATTTTGTATAGATTTAAAAGTTTGATTTTTTTAAATCTTGAAGTATACCTTAACCTAAGTCAACAAAGTCACTTAGTAATCTCAAACTTGATTCATAGACTTACATTCTCTCATGTTTAATGTCTAGATGCCTAAGTTTGAGAAAACATGAGTATATAGCAAAAATTTGAAACTTAGCATTTTCATGTCCTTCATGCTTATTTCAAATGAAAACATGCTAAGTTCATATTTGGATTAAATGACATTAGTTTCACTTCAAACTTGATACATGACTTAAATGACCATATCTTGATGTGTTGAAAGTTTGAATGAAATCTAAAAATATCGTGAAAAAGATATGAGTACATTCATACTTGAGTGCATACATGATTGAGTTTTGAAGTGTATCTATCATTTTTTTTTCATGTATGATTTTATTTTCAAATCATATACTTGTTTTCCATCCCTTGGGTTGAGATGTTCATGTTTCATGAAAATAATCTTTAAAGTCTCAACTTCATGAAAATTTATTTGTGTTTCATCCCTTTGAATAGATAGACCTTCTTGCCCTTTTTGATTGATGTCAAAAGGGGGAGAAGAGTATAAGTAAAAAGGGGAGAAAAGTATAAAAAAATATAGGAGAAAACTATAAGTAAAGGAGAGGAAAATATAGAAAATCCATGCATATAGATAGGGGGGTTTATTCTTATAGGTATGCATGTTGATTGGGGGAGAAATCCCTTAGTTGATATCCTTCTATGTCTTAATGATTATATTTTCTTAAGGATGTTGTCATCATCAAAAAGGGAGAGATTGTTGCCTTTAGGTTTTCAACCTTAGTCTTAATCTCGGTTTTGATGGTTTTGATGATAACAAACATGGGACTAATGATTTCATTGAGAATATCTTCAGGTTCCATATCAGTAGCGTTTGATGTCCTCGATCGGAAAAATCAGAGAAATTGATAAATCGGAAGGCCTTTGATCGTCGCGTTCGGGTTCATCGCGGAAACTTCTCGAAGATCGACGAGTGCACCAAAGTCGCGTTGGACGAGCTCAAAGATCACATGAAAGCCCTCCAAGATGATGCTCGTCAAAAGCCAGAACCCGGAAACAAAGCGCAAAAGAAAACTTGGCTAAAAATTTAATTCAGCCTAAATTCGATCAACCGGGCGGTCGACCAAACAGCGTAAGTAAAAGGCCAGTAGCCTTTTTGGTCGACTGGTCGGTCGACCGAACACTGCCATAAAGCGACAGTGGCTACTTCGGTCGACCGACAGAGGCTTGTTTTGGGCAGTAGCTCTAGCGGTCGACCGATCTGTCACGGGCCAATTGTTTTGTGCGGAAGAACCCGTGCGGCACCCTTGCATCTCGTGCAAGGGATAAGCCTTAATCCCGAATCCGTCCCGAATTGGGCTTCCCGACTTAACATCGCGGGGCATACGTTGGACCACGTGCCAACCTCGCATTCCATGTCCGCGCCCCCAAAAGACCATGTTGGCCGAATGGTTTTTGAAGGCATAAAGCTAAAACAACATTACAGGACTATGGACGCAAGAAAACATAAAACCGGGTGTAGGACGAGCTCCGCAATTGTCTTGGGCGAAGAACGACATGTCGCATGCCCATATGGGCCACTAGTTCGTCTCCGCCCAAGGCAACCGCTTTGTTTGCCAACGCTCTCCTACATTATACATGAGACCCCTAACCCCCAAGTGCCACCCCCAAGGTTCCTTTTGGCACGAGGAGCATGACAAAATCGTGGCCATCCGACATTGGGATTTTCCATGGCCACGGCCATGACGAATTCACACAAAGTGCCCCGCTAAGCCGTAACGCACGCACCAAGTGTCGAATGGACTCGAAATGAATCCAACTCATACCGTGGGTTCCCCGGGGATTGCACAAGAGGTTTTACAAGTACGAACTAGAAATAAAGGCAAAATTACAGGGACGTGAAAACATATTTACAAATATGTAGGGAACATTCCGTCATGATTCGTCGTCGCTCGGGCGCATCGAAAAGTCCCTAACATCCTCCCCCACTTCAAGCTTCGACGTCCTCGTCGAACTCGCCTCGGCCGCACCGCCTTTCTGGCATAGGTTGCAATTGCTGAAGTGAATTCTTCACAAGTAGTCAAAGGGAACACCGTCTGAGTAACGACATGCCGCAGTGGGGCCGCAACATGTCAAGTTTCGCCGTGTGAAGTCCGCCACCAGGAAATGACTACTTGGAACATCTTTGAGTTTCATCATCTCCTGTTGTTGCGAGAAAGGGCTTTGAGATTCCCAAACTTGTTGCTGGGCAATGAAAGTCCCAGACTTGTGGAGCAACCGAGTGATGTTGAACAACTTTCGCTTGAAGGGGCACCAGCGTCGTTGAGCAACGCTCACTTGAATGGACACCGAGAAGTAGCTATTGTGTTCACCAAGTCTCGATGTTGCTGGGCTATGAGGGTCCCAGACTTTGTGGAGCAAACGAGTGTCATTGAACAACATTTGCTTGAAGGGGCACCAGCATCATTGAGCAACGCTCGCTTGAATGGACACCGAGAAATAGCTACTGGGTTCTCCAAGTCTTGATTTTGCTGGGCTATGAGGGTCCCAGACTTTGTGGGGCACGCGAGCGCCGTTGAGCAACGCCCGCGTGAAGGAACTCGAGAAATGGTTACTCAATTCACCAAATCCCGTTTTTGCTGGGCAATGACAAGTCCCAGACTTAAGGAGCATACGAGCAATGCTCGTCTCAGATAACATCTGGGTGCCGTTGTGCAACACCCAAGTGATGAGTAGTTCCGTGGCTGCACCACACTAGAGCCTTGTCTCCACTACCGCTTTGAGCCGATCTCTGCTTGCTCACTCGCCCCCCGCAGGAGTCATGGCGCCCTCCTCCGAGCCCATCTCAACGAGCTTCAAGTCTTACGGATCACTGCTTGCTCACTCGCCCCCCGCAGAGGTCATGGAGCCCTCCACCGAGCCCATCTCAACTAGCTTCAAGTCTTACGCTGCTCCTCGATCACGACTTGAGGGATTTTCTCCAACCGGGTCACAACGTCCGCGAACTCTCCGCACTAAGAGCATTGCTGCCACACCACAGCTGTTCTTCACTTGTGCTTGGTTCGGACGTTTCAATCTTGCGACTTAAGAGCTATCTGCTCTGCGCACAAATCCTGCGTCTTAGAGGCCATCTGGCCATGCGCACCAACCTTGCGTCTTAAAGGACATCTTGCCATGCGCACAATTCTTGCGTCTTAGAGGCCATCGGCCATGCGCACCAATCTTGTGTCTTAAAGGACATCTTGCCATGCGCACAAATCTTGCGTCTTAGAGGCCATCGGCCATGCGCACCAACCTTGCGTCTTAAAGGACATCTTGCCATGCGCACAAATCTTGCGTCTTAGAGGCCATCGGCCATGCGCACCAACCTTGCGACTCACAAGCCATCGGCTCTGCGCGGCGACTTAGGGGACAACGCCCTGCGCACCATACTTGGCGACTCACGAGCCATCAGCTCTGCGCTGCGACTTAGGGGACAACGCCCTGCGCACAATACTTGGCGACTCACGAGCCATCGGCTCTGCGCTGCGACTTAGGGGACAATGCCCTGCGCACAAACTTGGCGACTCATGAGCCATCGGCTCTGCGCTATGACTTAGGGGACAACGCCTTGCGCACCATACTTGGCGACTCACAAGCCATCGGCTCTGCGCTGCGTCTTAGGGGACAACGCCCTGCGCACCATCCTTGGCGACTCACGAGCCATCGGCTCTGCGCTGCATCTTAGGGGACAACGCCCTGCGCACCATCTTCGGCGACTCACAAGCCATCGGCTCTACGCTGCAACTTTGGGGACAACGCCCTGCGCACGAACTTGGCGACTCACAAGCCATCGGCTCTGCGCACACGACTTAAGAGCCATCTGCTCTGCGTGAAAATGACTTTGCGTCTTAGGGGACAACGCCCTGCGCAAACGTCATGATCTTCAGATCCATCAATGCAGGCTCTGATACCAACTATCACGGGCCAATTGTTTTGTGCGGAAGAACCATGCATATAGATAGGGGGGGTTTATTCTTATAGGTATGCATGTTGATTGGGGGAGAAATCCCTTAGTTGATATCCTTCTATGTCTTAATGATTATATTTTCTTAAGGATGTTGTCATCATCAAAAAGGGAGAGATTGTTGCCTTTAGGTTTTCAACCTTAGTCTTAATCTCGGTTTTGATGGTTTTGATGATAACAAACATGGGACTAATGATTTCATTGAGAATATCTTCAGGTTCCATATCAGTAGCGTTTGATGTCCTCGATCGGAAAAATCAGAGAAATTGATAAATCGGAAGGACATTGATAGTCGCGCTCGGGTTCATCGCGGAAACTTCTCGAAGATCGACGAGTGCACCAAAGTCGCGTTGGACGAGCTCAAAGATCACATGAAAGCCCTCCAAGATGATGCTCGTCAAAACCAGAACCCGGAAACAAAGCGCAAAAGAAAACTTGGCTGAAAATTTAATTCAGCCTAATTTCGATCAACCGGGCGGTCGACCAAACAGCGTAAGTAAAAGGCCAGTAGCCTTTTTGGTCGACTGGTCGGTCGACCGAACACTGCCATAAAGCGACAGTGGCTACTTCGGTCGACCGACAGAGGCTTGTTTTGGGCAGTAGCTCTAGCGGTCGACCGATCTGTCACGGGCCAATTGTTTTGTGCGGAAGAACCCGTGCGGCACCCTTGCATCTCGTGCAAGGGATAAGCCTTAATCCCGAATCCGTCCCGAATTGGGCTTCCCGACTTAACATCGCGGGGCATACGTTGGACCACGTGCCAACCTCGCATTCCATGTCCGCGCCCCCAAAAGACCATGTTGGCCGAATGGTTTTTGAAGGCATAAAGCTAAAACAACATTACAGGACTATGGACGCAAGAAAACATAAAACCGGGTGTAGGACGAGCTCCGCAATTGTCTTGGGCGAAGAACGACATGTCGCATGCCCATATGGGCCACTCGTTCGTCTCCGCCCAAGGCAACCGCTTTGTTTGCCAACGCTCTCCTACATTATACATGAGACCCCTAACCCCCAAGTGCCACCCCCAAGGTTCCTTTTGGCACGAGGAGCATGACAAAATCGTGGCCATCCGACATTGGGATTTTCCATGGCCACGGCCATGACGAATTCACACAAAGTGCCCCGCTAAGCCGTAACGCACGCACCAAGTGTCGAATGGACTCGAAATGCATCCAACTCATACCGTGGGTCCCCCGGGGATTGCACAAGAGGTTTTACAAGTACGAACTAGAAATAAAGGCAAAATTACAGGGACGTGAAAACATATTTACAAATATGTAGGGAATATTCCGTCATGATTCGTCGTCGCTCGGGCGCATCGAAAAGTCCCTAACATCCTCCCCCACTTCAAGCTTCGACGTCCTCGTCGAACTCGCCTCGGCCGCACCGCCTTTCTGGCATAGGCTGCAATTGCTGAAGTGAATTCTTCACAAGTAGTCAAAGGGAACACCGTCTGAGTAACGACATGCCGCAGTGGGGCCGCAACATGTCAAGTTTCGCCGTGTGAAGTCCGCCACCAGGAAATGACTACTTGGAACATCTTTGAGTTTCATCATCTCCTGTTGTTGCGAGAAAGGGCTTTGAGATTCCCAAACTTGTTGCTGGGCAATGAAAGTCCCAGACTTGTGGAGCAACCGAGTGATGTTGAACAACTTTCGCTTGAAGGGGCACCAGCGTCGTTGAGCAACGCTCACTTGAATGGACACCGAGAAGTAGCTATTGTGTTCACCAAGTCTCGATGTTGCTGGGCTATGAGGGTCCCAGACTTTGTGGAGCAAACGAGTGTCATTGAACAACATTTGCTTGAAGGGGCACCAGCATCATTGAGCAACGCTCGCTTGAATGGACACCGAGAAATAGCTACTGGGTTCTCCAAGTCTTGATTTTGCTGGGCTATGAGGGTCCCAGACTTTGTGGGGCACGCGAGCGCCGTTGAGCAACGCCCGCGTGAAGGAACTCGAGAAATGGTTACTCAATTCACCAAATCCCGTTTTTGCTGGGCAATGACAAGTCCCAGACTTAAGGAGCATACGAGCAATGCTCGTCTCAGATAACATCTGGGTGCCGTTGTGCAACACCCAAGTGATGAGTAGTTCCGTGGCTGCACCACACTAGAGCCTTGTCTCCACTACCGCTTTGAGCCGATCTCTGCTTGCTCACTCGCCCCCCGCAGGAGTCATGGCGCCCTCCTCCGAGCCCATCTCAACGAGCTTCAAGTCTTACGGATCACTGCTTGCTCACTCGCCCCCCGCAGAGGTCATGGAGCCCTCCACCGAGCCCATCTCAACGAGCTTCAAGTCTTACGCTGCTCCTCGATCACGACTTGAGGGATTTTCTCCAACCGGGTCACAACGTCCGCGAACTCTCCGCACTAAGAGCATTGCTGCCACACCACAGCTGTTCTTCACTTGTGCTTGGTTCGGACGTTTCAATCTTGCGACTTAAGAGCTATCTGCTCTGCGCACAAATCCTGCGTCTTAGAGGCCATCTGGCCATGCGCACCAACCTTGCGTCTTAAAGGACATCTTGCCATGCGCACAATTCTTGCGTCTTAGAGGCCATCGGCCATGCGCACCAATCTTGTGTCTTAAAGGACATCTTGCCATGCGCACAAATCTTGCGTCTTAGAGGCCATCGGCCATGCGCACCAACCTTGCGTCTTAAAGGACATCTTGCCATGCGCACAAATCTTGCGTCTTAGAGGCCATCGGCCATGCGCACCAACCTTGCGACTCACAAGCCATCGGCTCTGCGCGGCGACTTAGGGGACAACGCCCTGCGCACCATACTTGGCGACTCACGAGCCATCAGCTCTGCGCTGCGACTTAGGGGACAACGCCCTGCGCACAATACTTGGCGACTCACGAGCCATCGGCTCTGCGCTGCGACTTAGGGGACAATGCCCTGCGCACAAACTTGGCGACTCATAAGCCATCGGCTCTGCGCTATGACTTAGGGGACAACGCCTTGCGCACCATACTTGGCGACTCACAAGCCATCGGCTCTGCGCTGCGTCTTAGGGGACAACGCCCTGCGCACCATCCTTGGCGACTCACGAGCCATCGGCTCTGCGCTGCATCTTAGGGGACAACGCCCTGCGCACCATCTTCGGCGACTCACAAGCCATCGGCTCTACGCTGCGACTTTGGGGACAACGCCCTGCGCACGAACTTGGCGACTCACAAGCCATCGGCTCTGCGCACACGACTTAAGAGCCATCTGCTCTGCGTGAAAATGACTTTGCGTCTTAGGGGACAACGCCCTGCGCAAACGTCATGATCTTCAGATCCATCAATGCAGGCTCTGATACCAACTATCACGGGCCAATTGTTTTGTGCGGAAGAACCATGCATATAGATAGGGGGGTTTATTCTTATAGGTATGCATGTTGATTGGGGGAGAAATCCCTTAGTTGATATCCTTCTATGTCTTAATGATTATATTTTCTTAAGGATGTTGTCATCATCAAAAAGGGAGAGATTGTTGCCTTTAGGTTTTCAACCTTAGTCTTAATCTCGGTTTTGATGGTTTTGATGATAACAAACATGGGACTAATGATTTCATTGAGAATATCTTCAGGTTCCATATCAGTAGCGTTTGATGTCCTCGATCGGAAAAATCAGAGAAATTGATAAATCGGAAGGACATTGATCGTCGCGCTCGGGTTCATCGCGGAAACTTCTCGAAGATCGACGAGTGCACCAAAGTCGCGTTGGACGAGCTCAAAGATCACATGAAAGCCCTCCAAGCTGATGCTCGTCAAAAGCCAGAACCCGGAAACAAAGCGCAAAAGAAAACTTGGCTGAAAATTTAATTCAGCCTAATTTCGATCAACCGGGCGGTCGACCAAACAGCGTAAGTAAAAGGCCAGTAGCCTTTTTGGTCGACTGGTCGGTCGACCGAACACTGCCATAAAGCGACAGTGGCTACTTCGGTCGACCGACAGAGGCTTGTTTTGGGCAGTAGCTCTAGCGGTCGACCGATCTGTCACGGGCCAATTGTTTTGTGCGGAAGAACCCGTGCGGCACCCTTGCATCTCGTGCAAGGGATAAGCCTTAATCCCGAATCCGTCCCGAATTGGGCTTCCCGACTTAACATCGCGGGGCATACGTTGGACCACGTGCCAACCTCGCATTCCATGTCCGCGCCCCCAAAAGACCATGTTGGCCGAATGGTTTTTGAAGGCATAAAGCTAAAACAACATTACAGGACTATGGACGCAAGAAAACATAAAACCGGGTGTAGGACGAGCTCCGCAATTGTCTTGGGCGAAGAACGACATGTCGCATGCCCATATGGGCCACTCGTTCGTCTCCGCCCAAGGCAACCGCTTTGTTTGCCAACGCTCTCCTACATTATACATGAGACCCCTAACCCCCAAGTGCCACCCCCAAGGTTCCTTTTGGCACGAGGAGCATGACAAAATCGTGGCCATCCGACATTGGGATTTTCCATGGCCACGGCCATGACGAATTCACACAAAGTGCCCCGCTAAGCCGTAACGCACGCACCAAGTGTCGAATGGACTCGAAATGCATCCAACTCATACCGTGGGTCCCCCGGGGATTGCACAAGAGGTTTTACAAGTACGAACTAGAAATAAAGGCAAAATTACAGGGACGTGAAAACATATTTACAAATATGTAGGGAACATTCCGTCATGATTCGTCGTCGCTCGGGCGCATCGAAAAGTCCCTAACATCCTCCCCCACTTCAAGCTTCGACGTCCTCGTCGAACTCGCCTCGGCCGCACCGCCTTTCTGGCATAGGCTGCAATTGCTGAAGTGAATTCTTCACAAGTAGTCAAAGGGAACACCGTCTGAGTAACGACATGCCGCAGTGGGGCCGCAACATGTCAAGTTTCGCCGTGTGAAGTCCGCCACCAGGAAATGACTACTTGGAACATCTTTGAGTTTCATCATCTCCTGTTGTTGCGAGAAAGGGCTTTGAGATTCCCAAACTTGTTGCTGGGCAATGAAAGTCCCAGACTTGTGGAGCAACCGAGTGATGTTGAACAACTTTCGCTTGAAGGGGCACCAGCGTCGTTGAGCAACGCTCACTTGAATGGACACCGAGAAGTAGCTATTGTGTTCACCAAGTCTCGATGTTGCTGGGCTATGAGGGTCCCAGACTTTGTGGAGCAAACGAGTGTCATTGAACAACATTTGCTTGAAGGGGCACCAGCATCATTGAGCAACGCTCGCTTGAATGGACACCGAGAAATAGCTACTGGGTTCTCCAAGTCTTGATTTTGCTGGGCTATGAGGGTCCCAGACTTTGTGGGGCACGCGAGCGCCGTTGAGCAACGCCCGCGTGAAGGAACTCGAGAAATGGTTACTCAATTCACCAAATCCCGTTTTTGCTGGGCAATGACAAGTCCCAGACTTAAGGAGCATACGAGCAATGCTCGTCTCAGATAACATCTGGGTGCCGTTGTGCAACACCCAAGTGATGAGTAGTTCCGTGGCTGCACCACACTAGAGCCTTGTCTCCACTACCGCTTTGAGCCGATCTCTGCTTGCTCACTCGCCCCCCGCAGGAGTCATGGCGCCCTCCTCCGAGCCCATCTCAACGAGCTTCAAGTCTTACGGATCACTGCTTGCTCACTCGCCCCCCGCAGAGGTCATGGAGCCCTCCACCGAGCCCATCTCAACGAGCTTCAAGTCTTACGCTGCTCCTCGATCACGACTTGAGGGATTTTCTCCAACCGGGTCACAACGTCCGCGAACTCTCCGCACTAAGAGCATTGCTGCCACACCACAGCTGTTCTTCACTTGTGCTTGGTTCGGACGTTTCAATCTTGCGACTTAAGAGCTATCTGCTCTGCGCACAAATCCTGCGTCTTAGAGGCCATCTGGCCATGCGCACCAACCTTGCGTCTTAAAGGACATCTTGCCATGCGCACAATTCTTGCGTCTTAGAGGCCATCGGCCATGCGCACCAATCTTGTGTCTTAAAGGACATCTTGCCATGCGCACAAATCTTGCGTCTTAGAGGCCATCGGCCATGCGCACCAACCTTGCGTCTTAAAGGACATCTTGCCATGCGCACAAATCTTGCGTCTTAGAGGCCATCGGCCATGCGCACCAACCTTGCGACTCACAAGCCATCGGCTCTGCGCGGCGACTTAGGGGACAACGCCCTGCGCACCATACTTGGCGACTCACGAGCCATCAGCTCTGCGCTGCGACTTAGGGGACAACGCCCTGCGCACAATACTTGGCGACTCACGAGCCATCGGCTCTGCGCTGCGACTTAGGGGACAATGCCCTGCGCACAAACTTGGCGACTCATAAGCCATCGGCTCTGCGCTATGACTTAGGGGACAACGCCTTGCGCACCATACTTGGCGACTCACAAGCCATCGGCTCTGCGCTGCGTCTTAGGGGACAACGCCCTGCGCACCATCCTTGGCGACTCACGAGCCATCGGCTCTGCGCTGCATCTTAGGGGACAACGCCCTGCGCACCATCTTCGGCGACTCACAAGCCATCGGCTCTACGCTGCGACTTTGGGGACAACGCCCTGCGCACGAACTTGGCGACTCACAAGCCATCGGCTCTGCGCACACGACTTAAGAGCCATCTGCTCTGCGTGAAAATGACTTTGCGTCTTAGGGGACAACGCCCTGCGCAAACGTCATGATCTTCAGATCCATCAATGCAGGCTCTGATACCAACTATCACGGGCCAATTGTTTTGTGCGGAAGAACCATGCATATAGATAGGGGGGTTTATTCTTATAGGTATGCATGTTGATTGGGGGAGAAATCCCTTAGTTGATATCCTTCTATGTCTTAATGATTATATTTTCTTAAGGATGTTGTCATCATCAAAAAGGGAGAGATTGTTGCCTTTAGGTTTTCAACCTTAGTCTTAATCTCGGTTTTGATGGTTTTGATGATAACAAACATGGGACTAATGATTTCATTGAGAATATCTTCAGGTTCCATATCAGTAGCGTTTGATGTCCTCGATCGGAAAAATCAGAGAAATTGATAAATCGGAAGGACATTGATCGTCGCGCTCGGGTTCATCGCGGAAACTTCTCGAAGATCGACGAGTGCACCAAAGTCGCGTTGGACGAGCTCAAAGATCACATGAAAGCCCTCCAAGCTGATGCTCGTCAAAAGCCAGAACCCGGAAACAAAGCGCAAAAGAAAACTTGGCTGAAAATTTAATTCAGCCTAATTTCGATCAACCGGGCGGTCGACCAAACAGCGTAAGTAAAAGGCCAGTAGCCTTTTTGGTCGACTGGTCGGTCGACCGAACACTGCCATAAAGCGACAGTGGCTACTTCGGTCGACCGACAGAGGCTTGTTTTGGGCAGTAGCTCTAGCGGTCGACCGATCTGTCACGGGCCAATTGTTTTGTGCGGAAGAACCCGTGCGGCACCCTTGCATCTCGTGCAAGGGATAAGCCTTAATCCCGAATCCGTCCCGAATTGGGCTTCCCGACTTAACATCGCGGGGCATACGTTGGACCACGTGCCAACCTCGCATTCCATGTCCGCGCCCCCAAAAGACCATGTTGGCCGAATGGTTTTTGAAGGCATAAAGCTAAAACAACATTACAGGACTATGGACGCAAGAAAACATAAAACCGGGTGTAGGACGAGCTCCGCAATTGTCTTGGGCGAAGAACGACATGTCGCATGCCCATATGGGCCACTCGTTCGTCTCCGCCCAAGGCAACCGCTTTGTTTGCCAACGCTCTCCTACATTATACATGAGACCCCTAACCCCCAAGTGCCACCCCCAAGGTTCCTTTTGGCACGAGGAGCATGACAAAATCGTGGCCATCCGACATTGGGATTTTCCATGGCCACGGCCATGACGAATTCACACAAAGTGCCCCGCTAAGCCGTAACGCACGCACCAAGTGTCGAATGGACTCGAAATGCATCCAACTCATACCGTGGGTCCCCCGGGGATTGCACAAGAGGTTTTACAAGTACGAACTAGAAATAAAGGCAAAATTACAGGGACGTGAAAACATATTTACAAATATGTAGGGAACATTCCGTCATGATTCGTCGTCGCTCGGGCGCATCGAAAAGTCCCTAACATCCTCCCCCACTTCAAGCTTCGACGTCCTCGTCGAACTCGCCTCGGCCGCACCGCCTTTCTGGCATAGGCTGCAATTGCTGAAGTGAATTCTTCACAAGTAGTCAAAGGGAACACCGTCTGAGTAACGACATGCCGCAGTGGGGCCGCAACATGTCAAGTTTCGCCGTGTGAAGTCCGCCACCAGGAAATGACTACTTGGAACATCTTTGAGTTTCATCATCTCCTGTTGTTGCGAGAAAGGGCTTTGAGATTCCCAAACTTGTTGCTGGGCAATGAAAGTCCCAGACTTGTGGAGCAACCGAGTGATGTTGAACAACTTTCGCTTGAAGGGGCACCAGCGTCGTTGAGCAACGCTCACTTGAATGGACACCGAGAAGTAGCTATTGTGTTCACCAAGTCTCGATGTTGCTGGGCTATGAGGGTCCCAGACTTTGTGGAGCAAACGAGTGTCATTGAACAACATTTGCTTGAAGGGGCACCAGCATCATTGAGCAACGCTCGCTTGAATGGACACCGAGAAATAGCTACTGGGTTCTCCAAGTCTTGATTTTGCTGGGCTATGAGGGTCCCAGACTTTGTGGGGCACGCGAGCGCCGTTGAGCAACGCCCGCGTGAAGGAACTCGAGAAATGGTTACTCAATTCACCAAATCCCGTTTTTGCTGGGCAATGACAAGTCCCAGACTTAAGGAGCATACGAGCAATGCTCGTCTCAGATAACATCTGGGTGCCGTTGTGCAACACCCAAGTGATGAGTAGTTCCGTGGCTGCACCACACTAGAGCCTTGTCTCCACTACCGCTTTGAGCCGATCTCTGCTTGCTCACTCGCCCCCCGCAGGAGTCATGGCGCCCTCCTCCGAGCCCATCTCAACGAGCTTCAAGTCTTACGGATCACTGCTTGCTCACTCGCCCCCCGCAGAGGTCATGGAGCCCTCCACCGAGCCCATCTCAACGAGCTTCAAGTCTTACGCTGCTCCTCGATCACGACTTGAGGGATTTTCTCCAACCGGGTCACAACGTCCGCGAACTCTCCGCACTAAGAGCATTGCTGCCACACCACAGCTGTTCTTCACTTGTGCTTGGTTCGGACGTTTCAATCTTGCGACTTAAGAGCTATCTGCTCTGCGCACAAATCCTGCGTCTTAGAGGCCATCTGGCCATGCGCACCAACCTTGCGTCTTAAAGGACATCTTGCCATGCGCACAATTCTTGCGTCTTAGAGGCCATCGGCCATACGCACCAATCTTGTGTCTTAAAGGACATCTTGCCATGCGCACAAATCTTGCGTCTTAGAGGCCATCGGCCATGCGCACCAACCTTGCGTCTTAAAGGACATCTTGCCATGCGCACAAATCTTGCGTCTTAGAGGCCATCGGCCATGCGCACCAACCTTGCGACTCACAAGCCATCGGCTCTGCGTGGCGACTTAGGGGACAACGCCCTGCGCACCATACTTGGCGACTCACGAGCCATCAGCTCTGCGCTGCGACTTAGGGGACAACGCCCTGCGCACAATACTTGGCGACTCACGAGCCATCGGCTCTGCGCTGCGACTTAGGGGACAATGCCCTGCGCACAAACTTGGCGACTCATGAGCCATCGGCTCTGCGCTATGACTTAGGGGACAACGCCCTGCGCACCATACTTGGCGACTCACAAGCCATCGGCTCTGCGCTGCGTCTTAGGGGACAACGCCCTGCGCACCATCCTTGGCGACTCACGAGCCATCGGCTCTGCGCTGCATCTTAGGGGACAACGCCCTGCGCACCATCTTCGGCGACTCACAAGCCATCGGCTCTGCGCTGCGACTTTGGGGACAACGCCCAGCGCACGAACTTGGCGACTCACAAGCCATCGGCTCTGCGCACACGACTTAAGAGCCATCTGCTCTGCGTGAAAATGACTTTGCGTCTTAGGGGACAACGCCCTGCGCAAACGTCATGATCTTCAGATCCATCAATGCAGGCTCTGATACCAACTATCACGGGCCAATTGTTTTGTGCGGAAGAACCCGTGCGGCACCCTTGCATCTCGTGCAAGGGATAAGCCTTAATCCCGAATCCATCCTGAATTGGGCTTCCCGACTTAACATCGCGGGGCATACATTGGACCACGTGCCAACCTCGCATTCCATGTCCGCGCCCCCAAAAGACCATGTTGGCCGAATGGTTTTTGAAGGCATAAAGCAAAAACAACATTACAGGACTATGGACGCAAGAAAACAAAAAACCGGGTGTAGGACGAGCTCCGCAATTGTCTTGGGCGAAGAACGACATGTCGCATGCCCATATGGGCCACTCGTTCGTCTCCGCCCAGGGCAACCGCTTTGTTTGCCAACGCTCTCCTACATTATACATGAGACCCCTAACCCCCAAGTGCCACCCCCAAGGTTCCTTTTGGCACGAGGAGCATGACAAAATAGTGGCCATCCGACATTGGGATTTTCCATGGCCACGGTCATGACGAATTCACACAAAGTGCTCCGCTAAGCCGTAACGCACGCACCAAGTGTCGAATGGACTCGAAATGCATCCAACTCATACCGTGGGTCCCCCGGGGATTGCACAAGAGGTTTTACAAGTACGAACTAGAAATAAAGGCAAAATTATAGGGACGCGAAAATATATTTACAAATATGTAGGGAACATTACGTCATGATTCGTCGTCGCTCGGGCGCATCAAAAAGTCCCTAACAGATCGGTCGACCAGAGTAAAAATTGCGCAGCGCACGATCTTGGCTTCCCTTCTTCGGTCGACCGATGGGTCGACCAGATTAAGGGAATGAACCCGTCGGTCGATCAACCACACGGCAGAATGAAGCGGTCGAATGACCGGTCGATCGATCGGTCGACCGACCAATCAACCGGCGGTCTACAACGAATAGAAAACTATCCGTTGAGCTGTCGTTTCTTCAGCAGGGTATAAATACACCCTCAAATACTTTATTTAATCTTCTTCCTTGATTCTTACAGAATTTATTGAGCCATTAAAAGGAAGATTTGAGCCTTCCAACGATTTATCAAGCGCGCTCTGCTATTTCCGTGAACACCTTCTCAAGCGCCAGCTACTGCCTCAACTCGACAATTGAATCGAGCTCTATGACTCGGCGAGTTGGAGGTTCCAAGGCTGTGAAAGGAGCTTGCAATAATTGGTTTTCTCTTTAAGCTCTTTCCATTATAATTTTTACTATTTGTTTGAATCTGTGTTTTTAATTGTGCGTGTGAAGACCAGGTGTTTGGTCTTGAGTGTATAAGTGGTTACCTGGTGTTAGGTGTAAAGCCACTTTTGTAACCTTAGTGTTTACTAGGATTAGTTTAGTTGTCCCTTAGGGTTGAGGTGGAAGAGCACTCTCGATAAGAAGGCGGTGACTTCCGGGTGTGAAAGTGCCTTAGGTCGAGAGTGCGTCTCTTCGGTGAAAAGTCCTCGGTGTAAGGGAAACGTAAATTAATATAGTAAAACTAGTTTGGAAATCCTAAGCGGGGTGATTAGGTAGTGGAGTAGGCATTGGGGTCAAATCACTATAAATACTTGTGTTTGCATTGTTTCATTCTGTTGTGCTTTAATTGCTTAATCATTTATTGCTTCCGCATAATCATTGAATCGCAAATTGCCTAAACGATTTAAGTAAACGATTAAAATTGGATTTAGGCTAATAGATTTAGTAAACACACTATTCACCCCACCTCTAGTGTCGTCATTTCGCCCACAATACGTGCCATGTACTCCCTTATAGCGGCCACCTCACTAATGAGGCGTGCATGAGAAGCCTGTAACTCTGCGTGCGAAGCCTCTAAGGCTGCAAATCGATCTTGGCCCGCATGTGATGTTGATGGACCAGCGGTGGAAGAGGTGAAGGCAGACGACCCCACACCATGTGGCTGCAACAACGTCCGTGCGTAGGCCGTTGTGCCAATGCCATATACACGATCGTGGTCAACTCCTATCACCTGCATCCATGCGTCAATATCAAGCTGATGCTGCGCAGGATCACCTCCCCGCTAGGTCACCAACTCAGTATACGTGGCCTTTAAAAATTGATTAATTAAATTAATTTTACATAATTGAACTAATATAATTTTTTTAAATATAAACTTTATTAAATATTAACTTACCAGGATCGTCTCCGGCCTCCCGCTGATGAACTCACCGCGACGAGGACCATGTCTATATCTATGTGTCTCCTCGAAGACCCTCAAAGGATCAGCTGGAATGAGCGTCTCCTGCTCATCTCGCGTCCCCTACAATAGAATAAATATAATTAGTTTTTCTATAATAAATAATAAAACTATTATTAAATTACTTACCATGCGACGCTCGTGACTAGTAAATGGGATGGACCCACCGGTATGTCGGGTCACGGATCCCTCAACTAGCGTCATTCGGTTCCGGTGCGCCATTCGAGAGGCACCCTGCCACTCCTCGGACGCCCGGATATCGCATAGGTTATTCCATACGTGGCTCGTTATCCAGTTGGGTCTATTTCCCTTCAGCGCATCCATAGGCATATCCCGATTACCGCCTACATTTGCCCGCGCCTCATCCCGCGCACGGTGGAGGATATCCTTGAAAAGCTTCTTAATGTAAGCTTCCCAAGCATCCTCCACCTGAGCTAGAATGGCAGGATCCCATGTGTATCAGGCCTACAAAAAGAAAATATTAATACAATTATTTAAAGCCATCATTGAATTAAAGTAATACAATGTGGTTTGATGGTATAATCTCTAATGTTCCTCTTGGTTTGGCTATCATCAGCAGCTTAAGAATCAAGGATAAGAGTTCTTCTAGCTATATGATGATCAATGTTAAGTCATTCAACTGATCACATGAATCAAGGAGACATCAAGCGAGCAAGACATTACTATAGAAAGGTACAAACCTAACAGTGTGTTCAATATAAATGATAATTACTAAAGCAAGCAATACTTTATACCAGGAAGGATATCAAACTCAAGCAATCAGACATAATTTGTTTTATTAAACAAATTAATACATGAACTGATTGCTGATTGCTGGACTCAAGCAATACTTTATGCCAAAATTTGTTTTGTTAATACTTTATAACATGAAGGATATCAAACTCAAGCAAAGCAGATATAAGAATTAATACATGAAATGATTGCTGGACTTGTTCTTAATTTGTTTTATTAAGTTTCTATACAGAAGATTGAAGTTGGTGTGATATCTCAGTCAGCTTTGGTGTCTACTTTCCACCTCATGAAACTGCCGAATTCAAGCCTGCTAACTCTTAATTAATTTACAACTATCCAGGAATCAAATTAATTTAGGTTTGGATATGACTCTTAATTAATTTACAGCTATCCAGTACAACTTCATTTTGGAGTCCTGGATATGACTCTTGTGAGTCAACATATGATTTTGATTCCTATACAGTTTTCCTTTTTTTCTAATTCAGTTTAGGTTTGGTTTGGTCTTGTTAATTAATTTTTGCTGTAGAAGTAGTTCCACATTGTCTTTTCCTATGGAGACCATGTACTTGACTATTGCTAATTTGCTGTATGAACTCATTTTTGGAGCGGAAGAAAGTAAAATAAAAGAACTTGCCCACGCTACTCATCTTGCTAAACAGGCATTCTTTTTTTCTTCCTGAGAACCTTCATTGTTACCATCCCTAGTTATGTCCTCACTGAATCTAACAATAGACTGGTATTATTGTAAGCCCCTGTTTCCATGAACCAAGAACATGTTTAGATGCTGCTTGAGAGCAATGCAGTGTATTGATTATTAAGCTACTCCAAACTGACCAAATCAAACGAAAATAATTAATAAAAAGTTGTCTTATTGATGTAAACTAGAGTTCTAAATAATCTACTTCAATTCAAGGCAGAGTTAGCCAATAATACTAAGGGTAAATGTTCATCATCATGGTTACTGAACTTTGTGGGAACAAATTTGAAGCCCAAAAACAATTAGGATTAATCCCCCTGCTTCAATTCCTTTAGAATCCTCAATTAAAGCTACCTTCTATTCCTGTTCATTATGTCTTGGAAAAACCTAGAAGTGGAATATACAAGTGATTCAGCACTAGAACCTTACTGATATCCACTGTTTTACACTGTATAACAAGTATAATCTTCTAAATTGTTTCTAAATTCTCACAGTTGGATCATCTGAAAACTGATCACCATCTCCTATTCATAATAGGTAATAATGAAACATTATTTGATGATAACAAAGTGCTACAAGGTATCCAGTCATCGATGAATAGTAAAACAAAAATGTGAAACATTATTTGTCAATGTTTTCATGTGCTTATTAGAGAGAATTTTTGTAGAGCTGCAGTAATTCTGAGAAACTAAAATCCAAATCATTATATTAAGAGAACACCCCATTTTAGAGAGACTTTGTCTGTCATAGAGAATACACATATTAACCCTTAAATGAGTCACATGGATAATTTCTACTCATGGCAATAATATAAGACAGGAGACCAATTTAAACTTGAACTACGTACCTCAAACTCATTCCATAATAAATTTTGATAATGGTCCGACACCCTGGTTCATGAAGTCCACAGCTCATGAAAGAAACTCTTAAGCATAACGGTCATGGTGCGGGCGACATCATCCTGCTGAAATCTACAACTCAAGTATAATAACATTATAAGTAATAATAATTAATTATTAACAATTATAATAAATAAATTAGTTTACTTACTTTAAACCATTCAGCAATATCTGCCAATGCTGGTTGGACGATGAAGGTGCATCACCCTCCCCCCCCCCCCCCCCCCCCCCCCCCCGATTAGGCCAACGTGGCCTACGACGAACTTGAGCTGGTGGTGGTATAGCATCTACCGAACCACCAACTCTTGCCTCGTATGCTAAGTGAACCGGTAGATGCTCCATCGAATCAAAAAATCCAGGTGGAAATATCTGCTCTAATTTGGAAAGAATTTCTACAATGTTTTTTTCTAGCTTTTCCATATCTTCGATACGGAGGGCATTGGCGCAGATATCTCTGAAGAACAAACTAAGCTCGATTAACGGCCCCCAAATTTTGTTTGGTAAAATATCGCAGAATGCAATAGGGAGTAGTCTCTGCATAAACAAATGACAATCATGACTTTTCATTCCTAATATTTTACCTTCGTCTACATTGACGCATCGAGCTAAATTAGATGCATAGCCATATGGTAATTTGAGATCTTTTATCCACTCGCAAATATTTTTTTGTTGTTGCTTACTGAGAAAATAAGAGGCTTTCGGTTTCATTTGTTTGCCGTACACCTCCTGTAGATTTAAATCTGAACGTTTGCAATATACTTTTAAGTCCATTCTTGCCTTCACATTATCTTTTATTTTTCCTGCAAAATTCATCACTGTATTAAAAATGTTCTCAAACACATTCTTTTCAATGTGCATCACATCCAAATTGTGCCGAACTAGTAATGAGCTCCAGTAAGGTAGTTCCCAGAATATACTTTTTTTGACCCAATTGTGTCTTTCTCCGAAACCACTAATTCTGTCAACCTCTCCGAATGTGATATCTGGTAACACAGAAAACCAAGCTAACATTTGATTACCAGACAAACGCGGAGGTGGTCTGTCTTTTTCCACTCTACCCCTGATGAATTTATCTCTATTTCTCCGATATGGATGATCAAGTGGCAAAAATTGACGATGACAGTCAAAGTATGAAATCTTTCGTCCATGCCGAAGAATGAATGCTTTTGTTCGTTCCATACAACACAAGCAACCAAGCCTCCCGTGTGTACTCCAACAAGATAACATAGCATATGCCGAGAAGTCACTAATTGTCCACAACAATGCGGCCCTTAAGTTGAAATCCCTTTTTTGATGAATATCATAAGTGATGACTCCGTCGTCCCACAAGTTCTTTAAATCGTCAATTAACGGTCGAAGGAACACATCCAATTCTTTTCTTGGTCCCCTTGGTCCTGGGATTACCATACTCAAAAATATGAAATCATCTTTCATGCACATCGACGGCGGCAAATTGTAGACTGTGAGGAGCACCGGCCAAATAGAATATGAAGTGGATGATTGACCGAATGGATTGAAGCCATCAGTACATAACCCTAGTCTAACATTTCTAAGATCACTTGCACACGATGGATAACATCGATCAAGATGTTTCCATGCTTCACTATCAGACGGGTGAGTCATAACATTCGGATCACAACTCTTAGCATGTC
Organism: Canna indica; assembly: GCA_034359265.1. Taxonomy (NCBI): domain Eukaryota; kingdom Viridiplantae; phylum Streptophyta; class Magnoliopsida; order Zingiberales; family Cannaceae; genus Canna; species Canna indica. The sequence continues at coordinate 25,627,575 of CP136892.1, forward strand.
ATATCATATGTTGGGCTATTTTTTTCAGACATGAACAACCGCTTCAATCTGGGAATTATCGGGAAATACCGAAGAACCTTAAATGATATATCTTTCTTCCTGCTCGAAGATTTCTCTTTGTACCGAGGATGTTCACATGTTGGATACTGGGTCAAGTCTGCGTATTCACGGTAATAGAGAATGCAGTTGTTCTGACATACATGAATTTTCTGATACCCTGGACCAAGTCTCTTCATCATCCTTTTCGTCTTATAGAAATTGTCCTCCAATTTGTTATCTTTAGGCAACGCTTTGTGAAAAAGCTCGAAAAATCAATTATATGCTATCTTAGTTACATTGCAGTCAGACTTAATGTTTAACATTTGAGTCATTATTGACAACTTTGAATATTCATCACAACCTTCATACAATGGTTCATCTGCAGCTTTCAGTAAATTATAAAATTGTGCTGCTTCTGAATTTGGTAACTCCATTTGAATTTCCAATTCTACTTGTAGCTCACACTCTATATCCATTGTCACTTCAGTACTTGATGACCGACCTCCTAATTCTGTGTGAGGCATTGGCAACCTTTGGAATTCACGATCGCCCAGAGCATCCAAGTCCATATTTTGATACGGCTGCTCAACGGATCATGTATGAGTTGCGGACGAATATCCAATATTAGACGACTTGCCTCCTAATTCATACGATGACATGCCTATGAATGACTCCCCGTGTGAAATCCATTGATAGTAACGATTCATGAAACCATTTCTGTATAGGTGCAATGTCACTGCCTGTCGATCTAGGAAAAACAAGTTGACACACCGACAACACGGACATCTGATTTTGTCAACACTGACAAATTGCGGATTTGAACATGCGAAGTTCAAAAATTCCTGGACACCGCTCTTGAATTGTTCAAGTAAACCTCCACGGTACATCTGACGGTACATCCAACTACGATCTTCCGTCATGATTCTGTACGTGATATATCACAACAATTACTTCTTTAGAAATCTTCAAAGGTGGGGTGGTCCTATTCCATTCGGAAATCAAATTATTCTACTTGCATTTAAATATTCTTTTTAACATTCAATTTCAATCAAAATTCCGGCAACATTTCCCTACAGTTCTCCAATTATGTATATCATCTGGGTGCATACTTGGATAACAAAGGGATATTTGCTAGAATTTTAAACTGAAATGAATGTTAAAAAAATATATTTAACTTCAAGTAGAATAATTTTGATCCCAAACTATCCGATCAAGGACAATTCAGAAATCGTAAAGAATCTATAAGTTTTGTACTTCTTATAGACAACGATACGATCTTTGAACGGATCTAAGGTATTGTAAAAAAAATTATGATCCAACGGTCGATAAGTTCGTGTCACTTTATCAACTCGTGAATCATAATATTATTATTTTAGTTTCAAGCTCACCAATATAAAATTATACACTAATACTATTGAATACTAAAACAAAACACTACAACCATATAGCAATATTAATTTCAATATATTGAACACTACTCATTCAATACATAAATTACATATAAATATTAATGAACAACAATATTAATACTATTTCAAATTAGAATTTCTTATTCTCAAACACAACAAGGAGAATATTTAGAAAAAGCATTTAGATTTGCAAACTAGGTGATCAAGAGATATACAAACAATAGACAAATATAGCAAACAAAATAAGAAATCACAATGTCCCAACTGAAATCGATTACAGGAATCTTTTTGCTTCACTAAAATCTATGTGACATAATTGTTATACTTCTAAAGTTATGTTTAAGTTAAATATATTTTATTCTTTATAATAAATTCATCTAGGTGAGGATGGCTTTGATAAATTCATCGAGGAGATGAGAAGCTTTATACACAATATATCTCATGAAAGCTGTCACAATTATACTTGTTTTCTCATCTCCAGCTTCTTATCATAATGGTCATGCTCAAAAAGTAGCAAACACACTTGTAGGCCTCGCTGCTCCTCGAGAGTTTAAAAGAAAAAGATATTTTGCTTCATGCTTACTTTAGTTATAACAAGTCTTTATTCAAGAGAAAGAATCTACACAGTCATAAATTAAAGTATTCATCTCAAACTTAATTAGAGCATCTTGCCTACAAGTAAAATATCTGATGCCAACTCTCTCTAATTCTATTGATAAAGAAATTTAAGACTTCACACAGCTATTAGATGGAACCACTGAAGCATTAATTGGCCTGTGAATATTTTGCAGTGGTCGCAGGTCACCTCTACATGCTTCTGCAATAGTGGCAGGGACTCTTTGTCACCAGGAATTATACTTAATCTGCTGCAAGTGAAGCACTACAGCAAAAACCCCATGTGCTTTAGGCACAAGCTTCAATGCATGTGTGCTTGCACTGCTGTAAAAAATGGATTACTATACTTAATCTGCTGCATCAACACAAGATCTTGTTCAAGGCATCCTAAGCTTTTAATTTGTAGCCTCTTTATTCTATTGTGGCTGTATTAATCAATATCAAAGATAAGTGAAGGAAGAGATGAAATGAGACATTATATTAGTAGATTGCTATGGTTTTGTTTTATCTACCACTTTGATTAATTAATCTTTAAAGCAAAGCTCATAACCTTCATCTCTCTCTGTCTACTTAATTGCAGTGGCCATAGAGCCATATATAAATATGTGTTTCTGACTCAGCTGGGCAACATGTGGAGCACACAGCATCAAGAGATGAGATGAACAATATCAGAGTCACTGGGACTGGTTCTACTCATTTTTGACTCTACAACTAGAATCGCTTCCCTTTTCCAGATACCAAAAAACAATTTCTAGCTTTGAAGTGTCTACAAATCTTACTGACCATTTTTTCCCTTCAAATCTTACACACACACACAGAGATAGAGGAGAGGAGAATACCGTCGGCTAGGGTTCAATGGGTGGCATGCTTGCGGCGAGCGGCGAGCAGTGGGCGGCGGCCAACGAACAGCAGGCGGCGGTCAGTGTGCGGGCTGCGGCGGCAGAGATCAAGAACGAGTGAGAGGCTAGGGTTGATCGCGCGAGCAGAGGAAGTGAAAAAAAAGGGATTGAGCGGGGAATTTAATAGCATTTTGCGACGACCTTAGCGGTCGCAAATGGTCGCCAAACCGTCGCCATATTGCAACGACACTCGAGGCGGTCGCAATGTCATCGCTATTTTGCGACGGCACTAAAGGTGGTCGCAATGCCATCGCAACCCTGGCCAGTCCGTGACCCCAATGGACGGCGGTCGCAGACCCGTCGCATCTGCGACCACATCCTGTGCCGTCGCAAAAAGCCTTTTTTTAGTAGTGGCAGTGCAAAAGTCAGCGGCGGCAAAATCCTGGTGAGTGAGAGCTAGGGCGGCGAGTTCAGTAGTCCCAAGTGATCGAGTGATCGAGTAGTCCAAGGGCGGCGAGTGATCGAGCGGGGGGAAGAAAGGGAAGATTGGGCGGCGGCGAGTGAGAGCTAGATCGAGTGATCGAGCGGGGGGAAGACAAGAAAGATTGGGCGGGAGGGATAAGTAAAATTAGTACCTGATATCTTTGCGACAGCTCGAGCCATCACAAAAACCCGATCGCGAAGCGGTCGCCAAACTGTCGCCATGTTGCGACGACACTCGAGGCGATTGTAATGTCGTCGCTATTTTGCGACGGCACTCAAAGCGGTCACAATGTCGTCGCCCACCTGGCCAGTCCGCGACCCCAATAGATAGCGGTCGCATACCCATCACATCTGCGATCGCGTCTTGTGCCGTCACAAAAAGCTATTTTTTTTAGTAGGCTCTCTCTCTCTCTCTCTCTCTCTCTCTCTCTCTTTCGCTGTCTTCAGCTACAATGATTTGCTCTCTGATCTTTTCCCTACTATACTCTTGAGATAACCATTGAAGGATAATAGGATATTAATTTGTCTGTGCTTGTTCAATTGACAGAGTTAATTACTCTGTTGGAACTCTTCTTGCATACTCTTGTCTCCAATTTCTCATGGTAGCATATACTTTTTATGATAGAGTTAAACTGAGCCCTTTCATTTCATAATTGTCGGTTTAGTCTGTATCATACTACTGTTAATAGAGGATAATTAAGCTAATTAGTTATTATCATCAAAAACTATCTTTATGAAGGAAGAACGTTTGCTTTCAACATGTTATATATGTTCTTTATATATATATGTAAGACCCGGGAAAAATTTCCTAATATAAAAATCTATTTTGGTGCAGCGCGCCGGACTCGGGGATAGTCGAGTCGAGCCTCAGGATCACCTCGAATGAAAAGGTATGACTCGAATAATGATGTATGCAATTAAATTGGGCAAATGACTCTTTCCTTTTATGCATTTATGCTTTAATCGAGTTAAGTCGACTCGTGTTGCGAGAAGAGTCGGAACCCAAGTCGAGCCCAGGTTTAGTCGAGTCATGATTAAGAGTCTAGGGCCATTAAGGAAGCTTTGATGAAGGATTAAAACCCCTCATCCTTGTGCCGCGTGACTCATCTTTGAGTCGCACAAGGCAGCGCCTAGGAGAGAGGGGAGAAGAACCAAGGAAGAGGGGGATTTTGGTCGATCCGGGATTTCGCACCGTCGCCGAAAAAATTCAAAGTTGTCATCATCCGATCTTTCATCCTCCTCAATCAAGGTGAGTGGTTGGATTTGAAGAAATGGGGGAGGCGGCTAGCCGAACCCTTAGTGGTGATAGGATCGTGTTTTCTCGCGATTTTCCCACAAATCGAGTTTCCGTAGTTGTATATACATGATTCTTGTATCAATACTTGCCGGATCGTTTTGTTTTCTCATCATTTTCTCCAATCTAGGACTGCCGAATCATGGGGAAAGGGGATAGGTCATGCCAAAATTTTCCCCAATCCCCTTGACGGAAGTAGAGCCCTTAGATGATCATAAATCTATCATTACAGCATTCTCCGTCGTCGATTTCACGTGTTAAACAGTTTGTCTTCCCTATAACCCCTAGGTGTGGCCGAATGAACCCTAAACCTCATGAGAAGGGTTCGGCCAAGGGTAGGGGAAGGGGTAAATCAGTCCACATGAATTTAAGATATATCGTAGACGAAGAGTTAGGGTCGTAGCTAAATTCTTCTTTCCCTTTTCTACCCTAAGAGGCATGGCCGAGCAAGGTTCACCTTGCTCAAGGCTCGGCCAAGCCGAGGGGGAGGGAAAGGGTGAGCTTTAGATGGAAACTTCCATGGTTATAATGTTAAAACTATAGAGGCATGATGATACTTAGGAAGAACACCAACCATAGTAAGTAAATTTATTGATTTATGAGATTGTAGGAATGCTAGCTTAATGACCATCCTTAGCTCTTTCAATCTTTAAATTTTGGAAATGATGTATTAGTTTACCATGCTTAGTATCTCATGCATTATTGAATTCATTGCTACCTTGTCATGCTAGATAAACAATTTCTTATTGAGCTTAATTCTAAAGGTAGTGTATAGTTGTTATGTATGAATATTATGGCTATATATAGTAGATGTTGTAAAGTATGCTTACTTTTCTTTAGATTACACATGCTGTCTTAAAATGTTCATGGGCGAAATTCCAAGGTCGGTACATGAAATTCCTCACCCAAGGTAATGTATAATGTTAGATAACATGTAGGATGTTGCGTGATGCTCAGCATATATGGAAACTTAGCTAGGACATGATATAACTTCCTAGGACTTCTAGTAAACATTTTGGAAACCTAGAACTCTTAGGCGTACACATTTTGAAAGGGTAGCATTAATTTGTTGACGTTGTAGCCCGGATTAGGGCTTGATACAAGCAATGGCCCGAAAGGTATATAAGGAAACCCTAGGACATTGATTGTGTGATGTGCTTGAGATGGTCCGCCGAGAAGCGTGGAGGTCGGAAATGACCAATGCTTAGCTCGGCCAGTGTTTGGGTCTTGAGGTGCGCTAGCGGGCCCGCTAGGTGCCAGACCCCAGTTGGGTGGGATTAGCTATCCTTACCCCAGACGGTGTTCGGAGACTAGTGGACCATCCTAGTCGATGGCCCAGGATTGCTTGTTTACATCTTGATATGATGTGGCCGACGGCCAGTATGATTCTACCTTATATGGTATGGCCGGCTATAGCTGGGATTTTTATTACCATAAGTTGGCCCAAGGGGCCGGATGCCGGAGGCTTCATAGGCTGAGATGACATATTTTCACATATTCGGTTTATACAGAATGACCCATGGGGTTAGTAGTCACATTAAAAGTAGCTTACCTCCCTGAATATACATTATGTTGCCTTATATGTCATGCATGAATAACTGAGGATTATGTGGAGGTTCGCTAAAACCGCTCACTGAGTCTCAAGTGGACTCAGTTTATTTCCTTATTTTTACAGAGCATGAGCAGTGATTGTAACCAGTCGACATGGTGCAGCTGGTGGGCGAGAGGTGGTGTCATATCTCATAGCGGCGTCCATGAGTCATAGTCCAGTGTTTCTAGTAGTTGTTTACTTTTCTGCACTGACAGTTGTATTTTGGAAAAAGTTTGTAAAACTTTGATTCTTGAGACGTTCAGTTGTTCTGATGTTGGTTTTCTTCTTTGGTTTGAAAATATAAAACTGTGAACTTTGAAAACTTTTAATAAAGTTTGTGTTGAGATTTCTTTTGTCGACATGTTCTGGTTTCTTTATGTTAGTCTAGACAATAGGCTACAGGGTAGGATGTAGGTCCTGGCCGGTCACACTACCCTCAGTTAGGGTATGACAAAGTTGGTATCAGAGCACTAGGTTAGGTATTGTCTATGACTCAGTGTTAGGTACCGTATGAGACATATGCTAGCGTGTCGACACATGGTATAGTTATGCTACGATATTATGCGAACACTCCTGCACTCAGCGCACCATGCGATTAGTAAGTTTAAAGAGTTTTCGTTAAAGAATTTATTATGTGACAGACAACCTCTTTTTCTTTCTATGATAGTGCAATGGAGGCTCCAAATGCTGCTTTGAGCGGCAGTGGCAGTAACTCGACAGAATGTCGAGGCCGGGGGCGAGGCCGAGGCCGGGCCCAGGGCAGAGATAGGGAGCCGTCTGAGGGTCAGGGGCAAGAGTCAGCGGTTGCTCAACTGCAGGCTCAGGTGAATCAATTAACTGAGGCGCTCCTTAGGGAGCAAGAACTGAGGCAGCAGATGCAGCAGCCTCAGCAGCCATCGCCACAGTCAGTGCCCGTAGTTCCAGTGGTACCAGAAGTGGTAGAGGCGACAGCACCCATGGTCAGAACTCCAGGGGCCCCAACCTATGCCAATTTCGTCACACTGAAGCCACCGGAGTTCATCGGAACAGATCGTCAGGTGGAAGTGACTGAATTCTTGGGGGATTGCTACGAGTTATGCATGGAGCTGGGGTGTTCGTCAGAGGCAGCTGCTCATATGGTCTGTCTTCAGATGAGGGGACCGGCAAAGGTCTGGCTGCACACTTGGAGGGCCCGCAGGGCAGCTGGTGCACCACCTCCCACGTGGGAGGAATTCAGGGCGGTTGTGGAGGAGCAGTACCTACCCATGAGTGTTCGCAACCAGCGCGCCCGTGATTTCAAGATGATGCGCCAGTCTGGAGGCATGTCAATATCAGAATATAAGATGGAGTTAAACCATCTCTTAAAATACCATCCAACCCTAGTGGCGTCTGAGACCGCTAGGGTCAAGATATTCGTGGCAGGTCTAATGCCACAGATTAGCAGGCTTATCCACTACATTAAGGATTCTACTCTGGCTCGGGTAGTGGATGAAGCCCTGCGGAAAGAAGCCTTGGTGCCGTTTGAGAGGAATGACGGGCCAGCTAAGAAGAAGTTTCGATCATAGGGTTTTGGCAGTCGGCCTTGGCACTCTGAGGGGGCAATGACCACGGCAGGCCATCAGCAAAGCTGAGGGCAGAATGGCATTCGGGGCCGTGGGGGCCCAGGGACTAGGTCAGTGAGGCCGGTAGTGTCAGGAGGAGGTTCTCAAAGATTTGAGGCGCCACAGTGTGGCAGTTGCAGTCGGAGGCACTAGGGTCCTGCCTTAGCCGCACGAACGCTTGCTCCAAGTGCGGTCGAGTCGAACACTTCAAGAAGGACTGTCCTGAGGGAGTTGGTCAGAAGCCTGAGTAGTCTAGGGGAAAGGCACCTATGTCTGTGGGGTCAGTAGCTCAGATGGGATAGACACAGAATAAGGGGCCGCAGACCAGTCATTCAAAGAGGCCGCCTGCGCGGGTATATGCTATGAACCGTGATGGGGCATAGGCATCCAAAGCAGTGGTGGCAGGTACTATTTTAGTATGTTCGTCTACTGCATATGTTTTATTTGATACAGGTGCCACGCACTCGTTTGTGTCTACAATATTTGCTGAGAAATTGCCAATGGCACCCTCCATGCTCGACGGGCCATTGATAGTATCAAAGCCGACAGGCGATGCAATCCTAGCAAATTTAATATATCAAGGTTGTGAAGTGCTCATCTGCGATCATGTGCTAAGTGCGAATTTGACATTCCTACCCACTCTTGAGCTTGATGTCATCCTTGGCATGGACTGGTTGGCAGAGCACTTTGCGATGTTGGATTATAGAGCTAAAACAATGATGTTTAATAAGCCCGAGCTGCCGCAGTTCACCTTTCAACGGGAGGGAGGAAGCAAGCCGATAGGGGTCATCTCAGCCCTAAAGGCTCGTAAGCTGCTTCGGGGCGGCTGCCAATCCTTCCTGGTATTTGTATCTATGGCCGAGGAGGAAATGGGTGAGTTAAGGAATGTCAGCGGAACCCCAGTGGTTTGTGAATTCCCTTATGTGTTTCCCGAGGAATTGACGGGATTGCCGCCCAAAAGGGAAGTTGATTTTTGCATTGACCTGCAGCCCGGGGTGAAACCAATTTCCATTCCACCTTATAGGATGGCACCGGCCAAACTCAGGGAGTTAAAGGTGCAATTGCATGAAATGCTAGACCTGGGTTTTATTCGGCCGAGCGTGTCACCTTGGGGTGCCCCGGTTCTCTTCATGAAGAAAAGGATGGGTCGATGCGCATGTGCATCGACTATAGGCAGTTGAACAAGGTGACCGTCAAGAATCGCTACCCACTGCCGAGGATAGACGATATGTTTGACCAGCTGCAAGGGGCACAATGGTTTTCAAAGATAGAACTAAAGTCCGAGTACCACCAGTTGAGAATCTGAGACTGCGATGTGCCTAAGACGGCCTTTAGGACTCGCTACGGTCACTATGAGTTCCTAGTGATGTCCTTTGGCCTAACCAATGCACCTACTGCCTTCATGGACCTAACGAATAGAGTATTTAAGGAGTACCTGGACAGCTTTGTGTTCGTCTTCATTGACGACTTTCTAGTTTACTCCAAGAGTGAGGAAGAGCACTCTAAGCACCTGAGAATGCTCCTGGAAACCCTCAGAAAGCACTGCTTGTTTGCAAAATTTTCCAAGTGTGAATTTTGGTTGGAAAGTGTAGGGTTCTTGGGCCATGTAGTGTCCAAGGAAGGGATAAGGGTAGATCTGTCACACCCCAACTGAGGGTAGTGTGATCGGCCAGGGCCTACATCCTGCCTTGTAGCCTACTGTCTACACTGACATCAAGAAAACCAAGACATATCGAATGAAAGAAATCTCAACATACTTTATAAAAAGTTTTCAAAGTCACAATCTATAAGTTTTCCAAAACAAGTAGAAACATCAACATCAAATAACCGAATGTTCAAGTAACAAGTTTTACAATTCTTTTTCAATTACGACCATCAGAGTAGAAACAAAACCAACATAACTTAGCACTAGTCTAAGACTCATGAATACCGCTACGAGATAAGGCACTTCCTCCCGCCCACCAGCTGCACCATGTCGGCATGCCAAGCTACTGCTCATGCTTTGCAAAATAAGAATAAACTGTGAGTCCACTTGGGACTCAGTGAGTGGCTCAAATGAACCTCCACATAAGCCTTAATCATGCATATATATCATACAAGGCAATAAAAGAAATGTACAAGGAGGTAGAAGTTTCTTCTAATGCAATTACCGACCCCCAACGGGTCCATCAGTATCAACTGAACATGATAACCTGCCGTCTCTGGCGCACCTCTAGACCCAATACTGGCCGAGCTAAGCATTGGTCATTTCATTTCTGACCTCCACGCTCCTCAGCGGACCATCTCAAACACATCACACAATCAATATCCTAGGGTTTCCATATATACACTTTGGACCTTTGTCCGAATCTGGCCTTAATCCGGCTACAGGATCGACAATTTATACCGCCCTTTCAAGATATGGACACCTACGAGTTCTAATTTTCCATAAGTATACAAGAAGTCATAGAAGTGTCATCATCTCCTAACTAAGTTTCCATATAAGTGCGATGAACGTCTAGTGACGCCTTACATGTTACCTAACCTTCTACACTGCATTGGGTGAGGAATTCCCGTGTGTCGACCTTGGAATCCCGCCCAAGAACATTTAGGGCAGCATGTATAATCCAAGGAAAAATATTCAAATATTGCAACATTCATTATATATGACCACAATGTATACACATAACAACTTTACACTACCATGGGAATTTTTAGTACAATAAGGAACAACTATCTAGCATGGCAAGGTAGTAATGAATTTAAATAACATGTAGGAAACACAAAACATGGTAACAATCTCAACATACAAAGTTTAAAGATCTAATGCTAAGGATGGTTATAATACTAGCATTCCTACAATTCAAAATCAATCAAGCTACTTGCTATGTTTGGTGTTCTTCCTAAGTATTGCCATATCTCTATGTGTGATCCTTATAATCATGTAATTTCCATCTAAAGCTACTCTCTTCTCCCCTCCCTAGCCTTGGCCGAACCATGAGTAAGGAAGACCTTGCTCGGCCATGGCCCTTAAGGTAGGAAAGGGGGAGGAGACTCTAGCTATACCTCTAATTCTTTAATTTCAAATATAGCTTACATATCAATGGACTAATTTACCCTTCCCTCACCCTTGGCCGAACCCTCTTCATGAGTTGTAGGGTTCATTCAGCCACTTCAAGGGATTCCTAGGGAAGACATGCTTGATAATGTGTGAGATATACAAGTGGAACTACACCGAACATTGATATAAGGTCATCCAAGGGCTTTCTTGCCGTCAAGGGAATCGGGGAAAAATTTGGCATGACCTTTCCCCTTTTCCCATGACTCGGCAGCCCCAAAAACTTGCAAAACGACGAAGGAATAGTGAAATTCAACAAGCAATTCCATAAAACAGTGAACATACATCGTTGAAATCAAGATTCGTCGAAAAGATCGCGAGAAACTCAACCTATCTCATCTAGGGATTGGCCACCCGCCTCCCCCAAACTTCAAAACTTAACCACTCACCTAGATTGCGAAGAAACAAGGATCGGGTGACGAAGACTTGAAATTTCTCCGGTGACGACGTGAATCCACGATCGATCCAAGCCCCAAGCTTCCTCCTTGCTCCTTCTCCTCTCTCCCTAGGTAGCCTTGTGCGACTCAAAGGGTGAGTCACACGGCTGCAAGATGAGGGTTTTAATCCCTCATCTATCTTTCCAAAGATGGCCTCATGACTCACTTAACTCATACCCGGAAGTCGCCTAAATCCGAACTCAACTTGGGTTCCAACTCAACCCATAATATGAATCGAGTTAACTTAATTTAAGGCATGATTTCATAAAAGGAAAGTTAATCACCCAAATAGATTCCATGAATCATTAATCGAGTCATACCTTTTCACTCGAGGTGGTCCTAAGGCTCGACTCGACTACCCCCGGACCCAGCGCGCTGCACCAAAACATATTTTATATTAGGAAATTTTCTCGGGTCTTACAATCTTCCCCCCTTAAGGGAAATTCGTCCGCGAATTTACTTGAATAACAAGGACTTACCGGCTATTCAAACAAGGAAGGGTAGCGCTCTCTCATGTCCTGCTCTACCTCCCATGTGGCCTCTTGCCCGGAATGGTGCTCCCATCTGACCTTTACCAGGGGAATTTCCTTGGACCTTAGCTTCCTGATCTGGCGGTCAAGAATTTCTACCGGCCTTTCCTCGAATGAGATGGTCGAATCTACCTCGAAAGAAGAGGGCTCGATCACATGCGAATCATCTTTTACATACTTGCACAACAAGGATACATGGAAGACCGGGTGCACTCTACTCAGGCTAGGAGGCAATGCCAGTTCATAGGCCACCTCGCCGCTCCGCTTGAGGACGGGAAAAGGCCCATTGTATCTAGGGCTCCATTTTCCCTTTTTCCCAAACCAAACCACCGCTTTCATAAGAAAGACCTTCAGAAATATTAAGTCACCCTCTGCAAATTCCAATTCCCTGGCCTTCTTGTCGGCATACATTTTTTGTCGACTCTGAGCTGCCAGTAATCTTTTCTTTAAGGCCTTTACTTTTTCTACCGCTTCCTCGACCAAATTGGGCCCCACCATGAGTGATTCCCCTGCCTCAAACCAGTCCACCGGAGACCTACACCACCGCACATACAAAGCCTTAAAAGGAGCCATGTCAATGCTACTGTGATAACTATTGTTGTAGGCGAACTCTATCAGGGATAGGTGCCTCTCCCAACCGTCGCCCATATCCAGGATGCATGCTTTCAGCATGTCCTCCAAAGTTTGGATGGTCCTCTCTGACTGCCCGTCGGTCTGCGGATGGAAAGCTGTGCTGAAACGCACTTGAGTACCCAAGGCTTCCTGGAAGGACTGCCAAAACCGGGCTGTGAACTAGGTACCACTGTCCGATATAATCATCATCGGGGAACTATGATATGCCACAATCCTATCCAAGAACAATCAGGCATACTGCTCTGCAGAGAAGGTAGTTTTCACTAGTATGAAGTGTGCGGTCTTGGTTAACCGGTCCACTACCACCCAAATGGAATCAAAATAGCATTTTGACTTAGGCAATCCGGTCACTAGATCCAAGGTGATTTTCTCCCATTTCCACTTGGGCACCTTGAGGTTTTACAGAAGCCCCGCAGGCTTAAGGTGTTCGGCCTTCACCTGCTGGCAGACTAGATATTTGGAAATAAACTCTGCCACCTCTCTTTTCATACCTTTCCACCAGTAATGTTGCCTTAAATCCTGGTACATCTTGGTGGCCCCCTGATGCATCGTGTAAGTGGAACGATGACCTAGTTCCAGGACTTGCCTGCGCACCTCAGCCATGTCTGGTACTACTATCCGGTCTCTGAACCTCAGTACACCATCTGAGTCCAATCTGAAACTGTTCTCTGCATCACCTCTTTGCACCAGGTCCTTGGTCAGCGCACAAAAGGCATCTTCCCCCTGCGCGGCACGCAGCATGTCCACTAGCGTGGACTGTACCCGCAGGTGTGCCATCAAGGCACCTGAAGCTGACACTGATAAGGTTGCACCCCCATCTAGGCACAAAGCCAACTCTCGAACTTGAGGCCGCAGGTGTTCCAAATGAGTCAAACTGCCCATGAACTTTTTGCTCAGAGCATCTGATACCACATTTGCTTTCCCCATATGATACATAATGGTGCAATCATAATCCTTTAGGAGCTCTAGCCACGTCCTCTTCCTGAGGTTCAGCTCCTTTTGGGTAATCAAGTACTGTAGGCTCTTGTGATCCGTGTAGATCTCACAAGTCTCCCCATACATGTAGTGCTGCCAGAGCTTCAGTGCAAAGACCTCAAGAGGCCCCATACAGGAGGCCTCAAGCTCGAGAGTTAGCATTGTGCCTAGATGGGGGTACAACCTTATCAGTGTCAGCTTCAGGTGCCCTGATGGCACACCTGCAGGTACAGTCCACGCTGGTGGACATGCTGCGTGCCGCGCAGGGGGGAGATGTCTTTTGTGCGCTGACCAAGGACCTGGTGCAAAGAGGTGATGCAGAGAATGATTTTAGATTGGACTCAGAGGGTGTACTGAGGTTCAGAGACTGGATAGTAGTACCATACATGGGTGAGGTGCGGAGGCAAGTCCTGAAACTGGGTCATCATTCCACTTACACGATGCATCCGGGGCCACCAAGATGTACCGAGATTTAAGGCAGCATTACTGGTGGAAAGGTATGAAAAGAGAGGTGTCAGAGTTTGTCTCCAAATGTCTGGTATGTCAACAGGTGAAGGCCGAACACCTTAAGCCTGCGGGACTACTGCAAAACCTCGAGCTGCCCGAGTGGAAGTGGGAGAAAATCACCATGGATCTAGTGATTGGGTTGCCTAAGTCAAAAGGCAGTTTTGATTCCATTTGGGTGGTAGTGGACCGGTTAACCAAGACCGCATACTTCATACCAATGAAGACTACCTTCTCTGCAGAATAGTACGCCCGACTATTCTTGGATAGGATTGTGGCATACCATGGTACCCCGGTGATGATTATATCCGACCGCGGTACCCAGTTCATAGCCCAGTTTTGGCAGTCCTTCCAAGAAGCCTTGGGTACCCAGGTGCATTTCAGCACAGCTTTCCATCCGCAGACTAACGGGCAGTCAGAGAGGACCATCCAAACTTTGGAGGATATGCTGAGAGCATGCGTCCTAGCTATGGCCGACTGCTGGGAAAGGCACCTATCGCTGATAGAGTTCGCCTACAACGATAGCTATCACAGTAGCATTGGCATGGCTCCTCTAGAAGCCTTGTATGGGCGGCAGTGTAGGTCGCCGGTGGGCTAGTTTGAGGCCAGGGAATCACTCATGGTGGGCCCTGATCTGGTTGAGGAAGCAGTAGAGAAAGTGAAGGCCTTAAAGGAAAGATTGTTGGCGGCCCAGAGTCGACAGAAAATGAATGTCGACAAGAAGGCCAGGGAATTGGAATTCACCGAGGGTGATTTAGTCTTTCTGAAGGTCTCTCCTATGAAAGGGGTGGTCCGGTTTGGGAAGAAGGGAAAGCTGAGCCTTAGGTACATTGGGCCTTTTCTCATTCTCAAGCGGAGGGGCGAGGTGGCCTATGAGCTGGCATTACCTCCTAGCCTGAGCAGAGTACACCCGGTCTTCCATGTATCCATGTTATGGAAATATGTAAAAGATGATTCACATGTGATCGAGCCCTCTTCTATTGAGGTAGATTCGGTCATCTCATTCGAGGAAAGGCCGATAGAGATCATTGACCGCCAAATCAAGAAGCTAAGATCCAATGAAATTCCCCTAGTAAAGGTCAGATGGGAGCACCATTTCGGGCAAGAGGCCACTTGGTAGGTAGAGCAGGACATGAAATAGCGCTACCCTTCCTTGTTCGGAGAGCCGGTAAGTCCTTCTTATTCAAGTAAATTCGAGGACAAATTTCCCTTAAGGGGGGAAGATTGTAAGACCCGAAAAAAAATTTCTAATATAAAAATCTATTTTGGTGCAACGCGCCGGACCCTGGGATAGTCGAGTCAAGTCTCAGGATCGCCTCGAGTGAAAAGGAACGACTCGACTAATGATGTATGCAATTAAATTGGGCAAGTGACTATTTTCTTTTATGCATATATACTTTAATTGAGTTAAGTCGACTCGTGTTGTGGGAAGAGTCGGAACCCAAGTCGAGCTCAGGTTTAGTCAAGTCATGATTAAGATTCTAGGGCCATTAAAGAAGGTTTGATGAGGGATTAAAACCCCTCATCCTTGTGTCGTGCGACTCATCTTTGAGTCGCACAAGGCAGCGCCTAGGAGAGAGGGGAGAAGAAGCAAGGAAGAGGGGGATTTTGGTCGATCCGGGATTTCAGGCCGTCGCCGAAAAAATTTAAAGTTGTCTTCATCTGATCTTTCATTCTCCTTAATCAAGGTGAGTGGTTGGATTTGAAGAAATGGGGGAGGCGGCTAGCCGAACCCTTATTAGTGATAGGATCATGTTTTCTCGTGATTTTTCGACGAATCGAGTTTCCGTAGTTGTATATATATGATTCTTGTATCAATACTTGCTGGATCGTTTTGTTTTCTCATCATTTTCTCCAATCTAGGGCTGCGGAATCATGGGAAAAGGGATAGGTCATGCCAAAATTTTCCCCAATCCCCTTGACAGAAGTAGAGCCCTTAGATGATCATAAATCTATCATTAGAACATTCTCTGTCGTCGATTTCACATGTTCAACAGTTTGTCTTCCCTAGAACCCCTAGGTGTGGCCGAATGAACCCTAAACCTCATGAGAAGGGTTCGGCCAAGGGTAGGGGAAGGGGTAAATCAGTCTACATGAATTTAAGATATATCAGAGACGAAGAGTTAGGATCGTAGCTAAATTCTTCTTTCCCTTTTCTACCCTAAGAGGCATGGCCGAGCAAGGTTCACCTTGCTCAAGGCTCGGCCAAGCCGAGGGGGAGGGAAAGGGTGAGCTTTAGATGGAAACTTCCATGGTTATAATGTTAAAACTATAGAGGCATGATGATACTTAGGAAGAACACCAACCATAGTAAGTAAATTTATTGATTTATGAGATTGTAGGAATGCTAGCTTAATGACCATCCTTAGCTCTTTCAATCTTTAAATTTTGGAAATGATGTATTAGTTTACCATGCTTAGTATCTCATGCATTATTGAATTCATTGCTACCTTGTCATGCTAGATAAATTGTTTCTTATTGAGCTTAATTCTAAAGGTAGTGTATAGTTGTTATGTATGAATATTATGGCTATATATAGTAGATGTTGTAAAGTATGCTTACTTTTCTTTAGATTACACATACTGTCCTAAAATGTTCATAGGCAGAATTCCAAGGTCGGTACATGGAATTCCTCACCCAAGGTAGTGTATAATGTTAGATAACATGTAGGACACTGTGTGATGCTCAACATATATGGAAACTTAGCTAGGAGATGATATAATTTCTAGGACTTCTAGTAAATATTTTGGAAACCTAGAACTCTTAGGCGTACACATTTTGAAATGACAGCATTAATTTGTTGACCCTGTAGCCCAGATTAGGGCCAGATATGGACAATGACCCTAAAGGTATATAAGGAAATCCTAGGACATTGATTGTGTGATGTGCTTGAGATGGTCCGCCGAGAAGCGTGGAGGTCGGAAATGACCAATGCTTAGCTCGACCAGTGTTTGGGTCTTGAGGTGCGCCAGCGAGCCCTCTAGGTACCAGACCCCAGTTGGGCGGGACTAGCTATCCTTATCCCAGATGGTGTCCGAAGACTAGTGGACCATCCTAGTCGATGGCCCGGGATTGCTTGTTTACATCTTGATATGATGTGACCGATACCCAGTATGATTCTACCTTGTATGGTAGGGCTGGCTGTAGTCGGGATTTTTATTACCATAAGTAAGCCCAATGGGCCGGATGCCGGAGGCTTGATAGGCCGAAATGGCAGATTTTCACATATTCGGTTTATACAGAATGACCCATGGGGTTAGTAGTCACATTAAAAGTAGCTTACCTCCCTGAATATACATTATGTTGTCTTATATGTCATGCATGAATAACTGAGGATTATGTGGAGTTTCGCTAGAACCGCTCACTGAGTCCCAAGTGGACTCACAGTTTGTTTCTTTATTTTTACAGAGCATGAGCAGTGATTGTGACCTGTCGACGTGGTACAGCTGGTGGGCGGGAGGTGGTGTCATATCTCGTAGCGGCGTCCATGAGTCAAAGTCCAGTGTTTCTAGTAGTTGTTTACTTTTTTGCACTGACAGTTGTATTTTAGAAAAAGTTTGTAAAACTTTGATTCTTGAGACGTTCAGTTGTTCTGACGTTGGTTTTCTTCTTTGGTTTGAAAATATAAAATTGTGAACTTTGAAAACTTTTAATAAAGTTTGTGTTGAGATTTCTTTTGTCGACATATTCTAGTTTCTTTATGTTAGTGTTGACAGTAGGCTACAGGATAGGATGTAGGCCCTGGCCGGTCACACTAGCCTTAGTTGGGGTGTGACAATATATATCCTAGTTGCTTCTCTGATTGCTCTTTTTTCTCAAGATTCTCATCATGGTAAATAGAATTTATGCCTCATATCTATATACACTTCATTCCAATTTGCTATGACAAAGCTTGAAGAGTTTGACTTGTTTCCTCTACCATGAAAACAATTGACTTATCACTGCTAGAAAATATTATAAGATCTGGTCGAAAAACTAATGAATAGAATATGTCCTCTTAATGAAATCAACTAGCATAGCATACTTAAGAACCTGTGTTCTTCCATGATTATATATATACTCTTTCTTGTCCCTTGTCCATCTCATTGCTCCATGTCTTACTATTTTCCAACTAGCCAAATTTAAGATAATATCATTTTTTTTTTCTATCAAATAATGATTCTGAAAAACTTTGCTCTCAAACTTTCGGACCTCACAATTTCAGAAACTAGCTGGCTCCAAGTAGGTTGTTTTGGACTTTACATCTAATTTTGTTGGTATATAGTATATATATATATATATATATATATATATATGTTTGTTGCATTTCCAAAGAGAGTTCAACACTCACTATAAATAGTGGCTGGTTTAAGGTATTTGTCATTTAATAAATCAGTGGTCCTGCCGAAGGCACAATGGTTAGCATTTTAACCTTCAACCTTTGTTGGTCACATTACTATTTTTTTTAATTGAAATCTTTCCAAATAAATATGTATGTAAATAACAGTTCCAACAAAACATGGCTACCAAAATCTGGTAGACATCTAGAACTATGTCATAATTTTAATCACATTTTCATGATTCTACATACTCTCATATCTGATAATTATAGAGCATTGAGAGAATGTTAGTGAGTGAAAAAGTTTTAATGGTCAAGGACTCTTGACCAAATAATTTTGGATCTAATTCTTTTTTGTGGGTCCGTTATTGAAGTATAAAAATGTAGGTAATAAGTATTGCAGAGTACATGCCTGTCCATTATAGACAGTGACATTGATTCCCAAGCAAAGAAGCTCAACAACCTGCAAAAGCATGAAAATAATATGCATGACGATATGACATAGTTGATGGAACAATAGTTTCCCCTATATGCTTTGGATTATACATCTAAGAGCAAGTAGGTCAGTTAGTTTTCAATATGTTAGCCAGCATTTATTTCATAAAAAATGCATATGTTCTAAGGAAAGATTTATCCGTGTGTAATAAACATAAAAACATCTTCATTCGGTTTTGAAATAAAATTCTAGCTTCCTATTAGACTTTAAACATTAGCATTGACTTGGATATGATGTGCTTTTATGACACTTAGTTTTTCTCGTTTATCTAGTGATTCTAGAGCTTAGTACTGTCCTTCAATATGAGGTGACTTTTCTTTTTGGTGCTTAGTTTGTATCACTTATTGACTTTGAGAGGTAACACTTAGATGATAAATTGTTTATGAAGTTGGTGGAACTTTTTAAATCAGGAGTTTGAAGCATGAAGCTGTATAATTAGCACGTTCTCTTTAGCTTTATCTTCTCTATTATGGATTTATCCTACAAGAGAAATTTGTCTTGCCATATCTTTGTATCAGAGGAACTTGGAAGAAGCATATGAAGACCAATGGTTCTTTTCTGATGATCTTGCATCAAACTTAAATAAATCAGCTGAGTTGAAAGATGGAATGCATTCATTCCCGTCTGATGGCGATAACAAAACTAAAATTTCATTAACTTAGAAATTTGAGTCACATATCAAATGCATTGTTTCACTAGAATAGAAGAGTAATAAAATTTTGAAAATTACGACTCAATTTTCACTCTTTACGACTTCACTAGAATAAGAACATCTCATTTTCATACTTACATTATTGGTTATATTAGTTGTTTAACATGTTAGTTAATGCAGATTATGTTATTTTAGTTCAGAGGTACTATGTTGATATATTCTTTTATTGGAAACTAGTGTATGTCACTACAACAAATTGGAGAGATGGGGACATCCTTTTTAATTTTTCTTAAGAATACTCTTTTGTGTCGTTAATTGACTCACCAACGTCATTTACAAGCGTCTCAGATCATTATGTCCCGAAAAATATTCGAGACGCAAAGGCCCAATGTCGGTGATTTCTAGCAGAGACGTATTTTAGTTGTGCCTCCAATGCAACTCGTGACGCTTTTATTAAAGGTGTCGGTGATTTCTGACAAAAACGCTTTCAAGTTGCGCTTAGGGATGAAATTAAGCATATCAGGAGCTGAGCCTAAGCTAGGCCTTGGCCCAGCTCGGATCAATTATATTTTACTCAGAGCTTGAGCCGAGCTAAGCCTAAACTTACTAAAAACTAGGTTTGCACATTTTATGTTTTGAGTTGTGCATATACATGCATCCATATTTATAATCAAATAGTCAAGTCTATTTTAAGAAGTTTTTAATGTGGGACTATTGTTGCATCCCATATAACCAAATGGTAAGTTATTTTTGAGAAGTTTTCAATGTGAGACTATTGTTGCATCTCATATAACCAAATTGAGACACTATGGAAAATGTGTTCCTAATTGAGAAAATTGAGATGCCATAAAAAAATATGTCCCTAATTTTTGAGACGCTCAAAATAAAGTGTCTCTAATTGGAAAAAATTGAGACGCTATGGTAAAATATGTCCCTAATTGTAGTTGAGAAAATGACACTTTTTAAAGCGTCCCATATAATGAGAGTTTTAAAAAATTCGGCAACGCTAATAAAAGCATCCCCAGAATTGTGTCCTTAAAAGACTCTTTGCTTGTAGTGTGCTGAAGATACTACTTTTGCTTATATCTTACACTGTTCTTATCTATTCCATTTCAGCTTACTTTTTTGTTGAAGAGACTTTATATTATGTTGTAGATTGCTAAATTTATTAATATATAGTTTGAGGTTAGTACTAGACATCTGTAGATGTCGCGAGCACCACCACCACCAACTGTGGCATCGGGACCTTCTACGTCCGCCACAGTGTCGCCACCACCACCAGCAGCTGTGGCATCGGGACCTTCGACATCCGCCATAGTGTCGCCACCACCACCACCATCGGCCCCAGAGGCTCGAGGTCGTCGTAGGCCTCGTGAATCTCATGCACCATCATCGGCCGACCAGCGTCTGCTGATATTGCTGCACGGTCTAAAAGTAAGTATAAAAGTTTATTTATTATGATTGTTAATTAATTAATTGCTACTTATGTTGTTATACATGAGTTGTAGATTCGAGCAGGACGATGTTGCTTGCAACATCACTACTATTATCAAGAGGTATTTTCAGGAGCCGGTGGCGTTCATGGACCCACGTGCCGGAGCATTCTCGAACTTTATTATGGTCTGAGTTTGAGGTACGTAGTTTATTATTTTTTTAGTTAATTGTATTAATATTTAGGGTTAATTAATGTATCTAGCCCAAACTATGACCCTTTTCATAAATCTAGCTCGATCTTTAATTTGTATCAGTTACATCCCAAACTATCAGATTGATATCAATTCTAGTCAGATGTCAGATGTCCGTCAATGCAACCGTTAGGTGCTGACGTGGCATTTGACTCAGCAAATAATTTTTTTATTATTATTACTTGTGTCACGCCGGCATGTAATAAAAAATATTATAATATTATATAAATAGGGAAAATTAATGTATCTATCTCAAACTTTAGTCATTGTCACAAATCTATCACAACCTTTAATCATTCTCTCCAATCTATCCCAAATTTTGGGATGGCAGCAATTATAATTTTTGAAGACAAATAATTTTTTAAAATACATCAAAACTCTCAATTTATCCAATAATTCCATATCTGATTTCATCATATTCTTTTTCCTTTAAAAAAATTATACGAAAAACCTTTTAACACCTCGAAGAATTCCACGTCTAATTTCACCAAAATTAATTTATAATCACTATATATAAATTTCATTTCATATTTTGTATTTTTTTTAAAATAAAAATTTATAGTAAAATAAAGAAATTTTATGAAAAAAATTAAATACTAAACCAAATTAAATATAATATAAATAATATTAAATGTACGATATATAATAATATTATGAGTAAAATATATTGATTTGGTTCAAATTTTTTTTTCTAAAATGCTATAATCGAATTGAATAAAAAAATTCACACAAAAATAACTTTTTGGTAAATAATAATACTATATAGAAAATTATTAGTATAATTTGGGCATTTTGATTTTCTCTGAAATATAATAATATATTTAAATAAAAAATTACTAAGAAAATCAATTTTTGAATCAATTTTTTAAAATACAATTTCAATAAATAATTATAAAATTATTTTCAAAAATTTAAAAATTTAATAAATAATAAGAATATATGAAAAAAATATGAGTTTTATTCCAAATTTTACTTTTTTAATGTAATAGTCGAATTTAATAAAAAAATATGAAGAAATATAATTCAAACTTTTGGATTGATTATAATTGTAATGTAATCTAAATTTCTATGTTCAATTTCAAATGAGACAATTGTTGTCAACCCAAAGTTTGGGATAAATTAGGGAGAAATATTTTAAAGTTTAGGATAGATTTGTTATAAAGGCTTGAAATAGATACATTAATTTTTCCTATTTTATATAATATTATAATATTTTTTATTACAAACTGACGTGGCATAAGTGAAATAACCAATTAGAAAGGTGCTGGCTAAACCCGAACTCCCTGGCTGAATGAATCCTGGTCAGTAGAACTCTCAAATTTTAGTATTGAATACCAGCCCGGGGGCCCAGCAAAGCCCAGGACCTGGCTGACATCGTCGCTGAATTCACTGACCAGGAGGACACCTTTGAACATGTCGAGACTTGGACGTTATTCGTGGATGGCGTCTCCAACGAAAAAGGAAGCGGAGCAAGCATCATTTTGGAGAATGGCTAAGGAATCGCCCTAGAGCAATCCCTTCAATTCCAGTTCAAAGCCAACAACAACCAAATAGAGTATGAAACTCTGATCGTCGGGCTAAAACTCGCACAGGAGGTGAAGGCTTGAAACCTAATTGTAAAGAGCGACTCACAGCTTATCGTAGGACAAGTTAACGACACCTGCTAAGGAAGGGACCCATCCCTTGAAAGGTATCTTTTACTGGTACATTCTTTAATCGCTAACTTTGATAGTTGCGTGATTCAGCACATACCTCGGGAAGAGAACACCTGAGCCGACCTACTATCCAAACTCGCCAGCACCGAAAGCCTCACAACAACAGGTCGATCATCTAACAAGTCCCCAGACAACCGAGCATCCTAACAATCGACACCTCGGTCGAAGTCCAAACAGTCGAACAAAGCACGAATTGGAGAACACCATACATAAATTACCTCAAATAGTCGAACAAAGCGGAATTCTGGAATACACTTCCAACCCATGTAAAATTAAAAGAATGACAAGCTATTATACGCTCATTGATAATCAACTTTACAAAAGAGGGTACTCCCAACCACTCCTTATGTGTGTCACCCAACACCGGGCAGCCACATCGAAGGAAGGTCCTTAGCCGCCAAGATCCTACAGGCCGACTATTTTTGGCCAAGCATGAAAGTAGACTGTATTCTCTACATCAAAAATGCGTCAAATGTCAAAGATTCTTCGAGGTCTCACAATTGCACCCCGGGCCGCTCCATATCTCGGACACTACCTGGTCATTCCACAAATGGGGCAACGATCTCCTAGGTTCATTTCCTCCAGCACCAGGACAAATCAAGTTTTTGGTCGTAGCGATTGACAACTTTACCAAATGGATAGAGGCTGAACCGCTATCAACATTTGTCATTGACAAGATTCAAAAAAAATTTGGAAAACCATCATTTGCAGGTATGGAATATCCTGCGAGCTCGTCGGCGATAATGGGACACAGTTCACGGATCGACGATTCTGAGAGTTTTGCTCAAACCTCGACATCCGACAATTCTTCTCATTCGTCGAACACCTACAAACAAATGACCTGACTGAAGCAGCCAACAAGGTCATTCTAATAGGACTAAAGAAAAAACTCGACCAAGTTAAGGGACACTGGGTCGAAGTACTACCTGAAGTACTCTGAAGTTATAATACAACTACCCAATCTTCCATGTTGGAGACCCCTTACTGGCTTGTCTATGGAGCAGAGACCATGATTCCCATTGACATCACAGAGCCCAGCCTCCGTAGAATCGCCTTTGAGGAACAAAACAACTCAGAAACTTGACGCGCTGAGCTCGATCTTGTTGAAGAGTAAGGAGAGCTCGTCAAAATCAGAGAAGAAACGATGAAACTTAATATAGCCCAAAAGTATGGCAAACACGTGAGGCCCAAGAATTTTACAGAAGGGGATATCATCCTTCGAAATAGGCATGTTCGTTCGGTTGGAACCGAATTGAACCGAACCGATTAAGCCCAAACCGAAA
The DNA here is from genome assembly GCA_034359265.1 of Canna indica. Lineage (NCBI taxonomy): Eukaryota > Viridiplantae > Streptophyta > Magnoliopsida > Zingiberales > Cannaceae > Canna > Canna indica. The sequence continues at coordinate 25,651,750 of CP136892.1, forward strand.
TTTTTTCTTCACTCAATCTTCAACCCGAACCCGAACCGAACAATTCCTAGCCAGATTTAACCCGAACCGAAATTGTTCGGTTCGGTTCAATTTCAACCCAAAAAAACTGCGTTGAAGCAGGAAGCCGCAGTAGAGATCGACAGATTGGGGAGTGGGGACTGGGGAGACCGCAGGAAGCGAGGAATGGGGGAGATCGCGTGGTGTGTCGCCGCGTCGGAGGGGATGAAGCGTTGGACGATGCGCTCGCCAGTCGCCGCTCGGAGTCACCACTCGTCGAGTAGATTCGGGAATCTCAGATTGAGGGAAACAGGGAGTCAACGCTCGCTCGGTGTTCAACGGCTCGAGTACTCGACGAGACGACAAGTCGATGGCAGACGAGTCAGGAAGTTGGGAGTCGGGAGTCGGGAGCGACGGGAGCAGGGAGGCGGGAGGTATTGAGGGATCGAGTATTCGATGGGAGCAACGAATCAAGGGATTGAGGGAGAACCGGAGAAATCCAATTAATGATCGAGTATCCAATCTCGAATTTCGGGAACCGGATCCGAACCGAAATAATTGATCGAGTTTGCGGGTCAAGAACCGAACCCCACAGCGTTTGAACCGAACCGAACCGAAAAATTCGATTCGGTTCGGTGTAGACCGGATAATGTACTCCCCTACTTTGAAAGATTGAACCACAAAGAAAATCAACCGGAGAAGGTAAGCTTACTCCAAACTGGGAAGGCCCCTACTGAATCACTGAAGTCCTCGGAAAGCGCCTACAGAATTGCCGAGCTCTCTGGATGAGAACTCCCACGATCGTGGAATGCTGCCTCCATCCGGCCTAAAATTACAACATGGTTGAAGTACTCTTTTCCCTTCATGTTGATTTTTTTCCACTGAGTTTTCCAAATGAAAGGGTTCAGGAGGCTCCACCATGTGTAAGCCAAGCTTAACCCTCGGTGGGATGCAATCTATCATTATGATATTTAAAAACAATAAAATTACTCTTCTGCACATTTTTCTTGTGTTTGAAACCACTTGCAGTCATTGCATACTTCGTAGGAGGAACCCTTACGGTCTTACAAGCAACCCTCGACCCATGTGATGCACCATCCCTCCTCAGCGAATCGCCACTATTCTCGGCATTACAAGCCTTCGTAAACAATTGGGACTCAGTTTTCACTAGCCAAACTAGTAAACCTCGATGCTACACTCAGCGACCAGAGCTCAGTTTTCACCAGTTTGGCTCGCTAACCTCAATGCCTATTAGTGGCTCCCACACCCCCAACGACCCCAAGCGCACTTCTTGCGAGCTCAGTTCTCATCGAGTCTGGTTCTTGGCCCTAAATGTGGGCTCTGACTCAGCCTGACACACTCTAAATGAGTAATACAATCACAAGCGCCCTTCTCACGAGCTCGATTTTTACCGAGTCTGGTTCTTGGCCCTAAATGTGACCTCTGACTCAGCCCTGCGCGCTCTAAATGAGCAACATGACCCCATGTGCGCTTCTTGCGAGCTCAATTTTCAATGAGTGTAGTCCTCAGCCCTAAATGTGGCCTCCGGCTTAGTCCCGCACACTCTAAATGAGCAATACGACCCCAAGCGCGCTTCTCGCGAGCTCGGTTTTCACCGAGTTTGGTCCTCGACCTTAAATGTGGTCTCCAGCTCAACCCAATACGATCTAAATGAGCAACACGATCCCAAGCGCACTTTTCGCGAGATCGATTTTCACCGAGTGTGGACATCGGCCACAGCGCCACCACTCTCGGCCTCACAACCCTCAACAATTAGAGCTTGGTACTTTCGCCAATCTGACTCGTCTGCCCCAGCATTGTACTCACGATTACCAAACAAGTAATTCCAAATTTAAATATTATCTTTCTAACCTAGATATGTCGTTAACAGAACCTCAGCAATTGAAAAGTCGATCAAGGTCAACAAGAGCACTGTAAGGATAGACACAAAAATACATCCTTTTGGGCCTATTTGGTACCATATATAGGCCTCATGTATAGTATTAGGATAATACTATACAGTATTTGGGAAGAGTATTAACTAATACCTGCACTAAAAATAGTACCTCATAAGCTGTCATAAGATATATTAGTAATACACTCTCAATGCTCTTCATTAGCCTGCACTAGAACTTTTAATATTTTGGATACTCATTTTATCTCCGGGCAAAAATTAAAAAATATTAGAAAAATAGTTTTAATTTGTGAAATATTTTTAATGATAAAATATATTACATAATTTTTATATTATATTATATTATATTATATTATATTATATTATATTATATTATATTATATTATATTATATTATATTATATTATATTATTATAATATATTACATATAATATAATATTATAGTATATAATATTTTATATTATATTATATTATATTATATTATATTATATTATATATAGTATAATATATTATATTATATATATTACATTATATTATATTATATTATATTATATTATACAAATTAGTCAATACATACTAGTACTATACAGGCTAGAACATGTGTGCATCAAACACTGTATAATAATAGTACAATACAGGCTAGTACTATACAAGTTAGTCAATACAAACTAATACTATACATGCTAATACTATACGGTTTACCAAACGAGCCCTTTATTCATAAAGTCTCACCAAGGAATATTTACACTTACAAACCCATGAAGAGTAGCCTACAAAAGAGAAAATAAGCTATAAAGGTACAACTCCCAAGGAGCACAACAAGGAAAAGGTACTCCTCTCTGGAGCCTACAAGTGAGAATCCCGACCAATAGCCCTGTTACCAAGATCTAACCCCACATACAGACCTGCAGAAAGAACCATCTCGTAACCCGAGATTTGAAGGGGAATGAGGAGAGCAGTGAAAGTCTCGGCTTGGCAAATCTAGAACTATGGACAAGGTTCTGGCCGGCCAAGAACACGACGCCTCCCAAAATGTCTGTACCACAAAAATTGCCTCGCCGTAAGCCCGATGGTACAGACCCACAGATCGGAGCCTCGTCTACTGCCTTCAATTTTAAGCCCAATGGTACAAACCCATGGCGATCGATGAACCATTCGCCAACAAAACAAAAATAACCCCTACAACCCTCGGAGGCACGATGATCTTCAAAGTCTCCCTCTCCGTGCTTTATAATACATGCAACATGTAGGGGGGCATTTATAGACCCAAAATCGCCCCTCTGATGGGCACTTCCATTTCTTCACGAGCGAAATCACGACCCGTCACAGTTGGCATTCAAACGCCTTGAAAACCACCTACTAAATTTTTACTCACAATTACTTTCTTGTCAAATTATATCTACCTTACAAATGACAAACATCTAGAAGAGCACCCTCCTCCTCCACATAAACATTACATCCAGCTTGGATAACTTAAAGATGTGTTAGAGTCCATAAAAATATTTACATAGACACGACACCTACAATAAATACAGACACGATACGCCTCAGATAACCTAACTTTCTTTTTTTCCATTAACTTCACCTGGAGTTCCACTAACTTGAACGTCGGAGTGTCTTTTGTAGCCCCCCTCCCTCTTCCCCCTACGCCGGAGTTGCACCTAACGAGGAGAGACATCGAGTCAGACCGAACTACTCTAATCCTCAGACAAGAACAATATATATAATATAAAATATGTGTTAGAGTCTATACAAATATTTTGAACAAAAAATATTTATTATTTTTAATTTAAAATTAATTTATAGGCTTTTGACAAAAGTCTCTAATGAGTTAGAAATTTTTATTTATAATAATTTTATAATCATAAAAAATATAATTTAATTCATAGAATATATATATATATATATATATATATAATATAAAAGATGTGCTAGAGTCTATAAAAAGTATTTTATTATTTTTAATTTAAATTTAATTTGATAAACTTTGAGCAAAAGTTTCTAATGCATTAGAGAGTTTGAAAATATATTTTTAGACTTTAACCATCTCTTTTTATCATAAAAATATTATAATTTTTTTAAAAAAACTTTTGGCTAAAATTTCTAGCTGATTAAAGATTTTGTCGGAGGGTAAGATGAGTATACAGAACATTATGTTCTGAATCTGGAAATTTTTACACCTAAAATTTTGATTTATAAATTTCTTCCTCCCAAAAGTAAATTATGAGAAATTGCTGCTATATATATAGTCAATCAATCTTCAAAATTCTTCACCAAACAGTCCCCCCTTGAAAATAAGAGGTAGTTTTAAACATATATTTTTACTATTTGACCCCTGAAAATAACCTAATTGCGAATTCCCCCTTGGATTGGAAACATAATAAATGCTTCCACGTGCTTTTTGCCGGCAAACCTTGTCCTCTTCCAGTGATTTTAATATAAAATTAAAAAAAATCCCGTGATCCGCGACGGATCAAATATTTTTAAATTAATGATAATAATAAAATTAATTTTATATATTAATATATAAAATAAATAAATCATGATTATACATTAAGATATGAACATAAAATTATTTATCAATAGAACTGAAATTCAATATTAGTATTGCAATAATGGACTTAATTTAATGATAATAATAAATTTTTAATATTTTAAATACAAAATTAGTGAAAATATAAGAAAGATAGATACAATTTTTTAAAATTGAACACAACAATATAAAATATGAAAAAGACAAAATAATAGTAAGCGAAATATTTAACTTACTTTCTAATTAAAAATAATCATAGTTAAAAGCAAATTTTAGAAAATAAAATAATACTTTTAGTTAGAAAAAAAATTATATAAACTATTTTTTTTCAAAAAATTATGAAATTTGTTATATATTAATAATTATAATGAAAAAATATAATTAAATATTATAATATGAATATAAAGCCATACACTAATAGATCTAAAAATAAACATCAATCTTACAATTAGTCAAATTTAAATCCAACAATAATAGTAAACTTGAATATACGTAATGAAAAAATAGGTGGATATTTAATAAATGTTGATACATTTTTTTTTCAATAAAAATATCATAATAAACACTAATTAATAAAAAAGTAACATTAAACGTAAACAATCAAGATAACACACTTATAAATTAAAAAGAATAATAGCAAAATTAAAATTCTGATAAAAGTTAAAAAATGGATCGGAGTAAAAAAAAGACAAATAAAAGAATGACTAAGATGTCCTACCTTTCATGTATTACTTTATTATATTATTAGTCTCACTTTAATATCTAAATGAAATTAAAACATAAAGGCTTAAACTAAATAATCCAATAAAAAACTTAAAAACCATTTTAATGGAAAGAAATAATATTTTCTTCTTATACATCAAATAATAGATAAATAACTGAACTAAAATTTAGAATCATAAGAAAATATAAAATATATAAGAAAATGAAAATTCAAAATTTACAATATATAATTATATTTGTTTAATTTGTTTTCGAGTTTTAAAATAATTTTGAAAATATGAAACACCGAACTAAATAAAATATTTTACTAAAAATTATAATATTTAAATGAAATTAAGGGTAATGAAACTAAAAATTTAGATCTTTAAAAACACCATAAATCGAAATTTGGATTATAATCACGATAAAATATTCAACTTTGCATATACTACTTGATTATCATATATATCATTAATCTTGCTATAATATTTATTAGCTTTATATATAGCTTTATCATTATTTATATTAGCTTTTTATAATTGCTTTGACTGAAAGTTTTTTAATTGATTTCAACTATATGAAAGCTTAAACTGATTAAAAAATCAATACAAACATGACAATAAAATTAAGTGAATGAAAAATAATATTTCCTTCGGTACTTATAGTGAATAATATATAACTTAATAAAATACAAAATAATAATAATAGTAATAATTAATATAAAATATAAGACATATAAGAAAAAAATGAAAAAATGAAAAGAAAAATATGTAAGTATGTATAATCAGTCTATTTAAGAGTTTAAATTTTCAATGAAAAATATGATATAACATTCCAAACAGAAAAAAAATTGATGAAAAAAATTAAAACTTGAATGAAAATCAGGATAATAAAGGAAAAAAATAATTAATTAATAAACAAAAAATATACTAAGAAAATCGTAGTAACAATTAATATAATATATAATTATTATTACAATATATATTCAACAAATAACTATATATTAAAATATACTAATAATATATAATTGTTTCAATGAGATTCGCTAAAAATGTGAAATCTTAACTAACTAATTAAAAAAAAAAGAAACTCAAGAAATTTAATTAAAAAATAGATTAAAAAATAAAAAATTACAGTAGAAGATCATACTAGAATTCGAACCCTAAATCTCCAAGCAACATATAATATATTGTCACCAATTGTACTACCCACAACAGGCTAAAATTATAAATAATAAATATTAGTAATAAATAGTGATGATAAAGATAAAAGTTATAATCTATCATTATATTGTCACACTCCAACTGAGGGTAGTGTGACCGGCCAGGGCCTACATCCTGCCCTGTAGCCTACTGTCTACACTGGCATAAAGGAAATCAGAACGTATCGATAAAAGAAATCTCAACACAAACTTTATTAAAAGTTTTTAAATTTCACAATTTATGTTTCAAACCAAATAAGAAAACCAACATCGCAAAACAATTGAATGTCTCAAGTATCAAGTTTTACAAACTCTTTTCCAAATACAACTGTCAGTGCAGAAAATAAAAATAATATCTAAACACTGGTCTATGACTCATGGACACCACTACGAGATGTGGCACCACCTCCCGCCCACCAGCTGCACCATGTCGACATGTCAAAGATACTGCTCATGCTCTATAAAAAAAAATGAAGAACAAATTGTGAGTCAACTTGGGACTCAGTGAGTGGTTCTAGCGAACCTCCACACAATCCTCAGTTATTCATGCATATCATATAAGGCAACATAATGAATATACAGGGAGGCAAGATACTTCTAATGTGTCTACTGACCCAATGGGTCATTCTATATAAACTGAATATGTGAAAACCTGTCATCTCGGCCTATCAAGCCTCTGGCATCCGGCCCTTGGGCCTACTTATGGAATAAAAATCCCAGCTATAGCCGGCCCTACCATACAAAGTAGAATCATATTGGCCGTCAGCCACATCATACCAAGATGTAAACAAACAATCCCGGGCCTTCGACTAGGATGGTCCACTAGTCTTCGGACACCGTCCGGGGTAAGGATAGCTAGTCCCACCCAACTGGGGTCTGGCACCTCAAGACCCAAAGACTGACCGAGCTAAGCATTGGTCACTTCCGACCTCCACGCTTCTCGGCGGACCATCTCAAGCACATCACACGAATCAATGTCCTAGGATTTTCTTATATACCTTTCGGGCCATTGCCCGTATCTGGCCCTAATTCGGGCTACAGGGTCAACAAATTGATGCTGCATTTTCAAAATGTGTACACCTAAGAGTTCTAGGTTTCCAATATGTTTACTAGAAGTCATAGAAGTTATATCATTTCGTAGCTAAGTTTCCATATATGTTGAGCGTCTCGCAACGTCCTACATGTTATCTAACATTATACATTATCTTGGGTGAAGAATTTCATGTACCGGCCTCAAAATTCTGCCCCTGAACATTTTAGGACAACATGCGTAATTTAAAGAAACGTAAGCAACTTTACAACATTCTACTATATATAGTCACAATATTCATGCATAATAATTATACACTACTTTTAGAATTAAGCTCAATAAGAAACAATTTATCTAGCATGGTAAGGTAGCAATGAGTTCAAAAATGCATGAAATACCAAGCATGATATACTATTACATCATTTCCAAAATTTAAAGATTGAAAGAGCTAAGGATAGTCATTAAGCTATCATTCCTACAATCTCATAAATCAATCAATTTACTTACTATGATTAGTGTTCTTCCTAAGTATTGTCATGCCTCTATAACATGAACCTTATGACCATGGAAGTTTCCATCTAAAGCCATTCTTTTCCCCCTTCCTAGGCTTGGCCGAGCCTTGAGCAAGGGAAACCTTGCTCGGCCATGGCTCTTATAGTAGGAAAGGGAAAGAGGATTTTAACTACATCCCTAACTATTCGTCTTCGATATATCTTAATGTCATGAGAACTCATTTACCCTTTTCCCCTACCCCTGGCCGAACCCTCTTCATGAGGATTTAGGGTTCATTCGGCCACATCTAGAGGTTCTAGGGAAGTCAAACTGTTTAACATGTGAAATCGACGACGGAGTGCTCCAAAGGAAGATTTAAGTTCATCTAAGGGTTCTACTTCCGTCAAGGGGATTTGAGAAAAATTTTAGCATGACCTTTCCCCTTTCCCCATGATTCGGCAGTCCTAGATCTGAGGAAAATGATGAGAAACAAAACAATTCGGCGAGTATTGTTGCAAGAAGCATATATCTCTACGAAAACTCGATTCGTCGAAAAAATCGCGAGAAACACAATCCTATCTCTACTAAGGGTTCGGCCACCCGCCTCCCCCATATTTTTCAAATCCAACCACTCACCTCGATTTCGGAGAAAGAAAGATCGGATGATGACGACCTCGAATTTTTCGGCGACGGCGAAAATCCCGGATCGATCAAATCTCCCTTCTCCTTGCTCTTCTCCCTCTCTCCCTAGGCTCCCTAGACGTGCTGCCATATTAAATAAAAAAAAAGGCAAATACTTTTTTTAAATAAAAAATAAAAAGAAAAAAAAAACTCATAGAGCTGCCGTACATATCACGTCCTGTACGCTCTTTCATTTTTTACAAATTTACTATGGAGTAGATGTATAAAAGATTTAACATGATATCTTATATAAAATGTATAAAAGATTTAACATAATATCTTATCAAAAAAAATACAAAAGACATTTTGGACATTAAAATTTTTAATATATTTTACTTGGATCGATTTTCTCGACCTCAACTCCCCCCTGTAATGGCACTAACTCCACCTCTATCAGCTCCATCATATCGTACAATCAAATTATTTATCTCCTCGTCCATGACGTTTATTTTAATGTCTTTACTTTTCCTTTTCAGTATCCTTTCGCAATCACATTTATTTTCTCTATATAATTTTTTAGAATTCAAAGCTATTTTTTGAAAAAAGAGCCATTTTAGATTAATGTCATTAAACACCTTGCAAGTAAAATTTAGTCTTTCTTTTTGAGAAATCAAGTAAAATTTAGTCAGACAAATAAAATTTTTAAAGAACAAAGTGAATTTTTTTAAGTTTGAAGGTCAAAAGAAGAGTCGAAGTAATTTTCAAATGTCAACGTGACTTTTTTTTAAGGATGCGAGCAATAAAATAAAATTGATCTTTATATTCAGCAATTTATCAAATCCTTTCTAAATCGGAATTTAGTGAATCGAATTCCTATATTACCCATGATCAAAATATTTAACCAGTTAAAGACTTTAGTCAAGAATTAAAAATAAAAATAAAAAAATACATGAATTTTTAAAAAAATTATAACATATTTTTTATGATAAAAATTAGATATTAGAGAATAAAAAATATATTTTTCAAGCTATCTAATGTATTAAAGACTTTTGTACAAAATCTATAAATTTAAATTTAAATTAAAAATATGAAATATTTTGATGTAAAATATTTTTTTGGATTATAATACATCTTTTGTATTATTAAAAAATTATTTTATAAATTAAATATTTTTTTAAAAAAATTATGAAATTATTATAGACTTTGTAAAAAACTCTTTAATGAGTTAGAAACTTTTGTTTATAATAATTTTATAATTATAAAAGATAAAATTTAATTCATAAAAATTATATATGTGATATAAAAGATGTACTAGAGTCTATCAAAATATTTTGGATAAAAAATATTTTACTATTTTTAATTAAAATTAGTTTAATAGACTTTGGACAAAAGTCTTTAATGCATTAGAGACTTTTGCCCAAAGTCTATAATAATTTTATAATTAATTTTTTTTTAAAAAAAATAAATATAAAAGATGTATTGTGGTTCAAAAAAATATTTTTTTTATTAAAATATTTTATAATTTTTAATTTAAATTTATATTTATAGACTTTGTGCAAAATTCTCTAATGAATTAGAAAGTTTAAAAATTTATTTTTTAGACTCTAACGTCTCATTTTTATTATATTTTTTATATAAATTAAAATTATTTTTTAATATATTTTAATATATATATTTTTTAATTTTTTACTAAAGTCTTTAATTAATTAAAGACTTTGATCTAGGGAAATAATGGGTATTCAATCTACTAAATTCCAATTTAAAAAATTTTGAAACTTCAAATTCCATTTTAAAAATCTCAAAAATTCAGATATGATAAATTGCTGCTTTATATTTCCTAATTTCAAACCATAAATTTGACACGTTTTTTATATTAACAATATTAGCAATTACGAGATCATGCACACGCTTCTAAGAATTAATTAATTAATTAATTATTATAATTATTATTATTAAAGCGGTACTCTTTTTATTACGGCGTGGGAAGCAAATGGTGCAACTATTTTGCACATGGAACTGTCTCATATGGTTTTTTTTTTTTTTTTTTTTAAATATATATAAGGGTAAATTATGTTGATCTACTTTGAGATTTAATAAAATTATACTGATCTTTTATCTATTTGTTCAGATAACACTCACCTCCCATATAGCTAACGGTGTTAAATGAAGTCCGTTAATTTTGTGATTTATCTCTTATGTCTATTGCTAAAAAATTATTAAAATATATGCATAAAATAATTAAATATATATTTTAAAATTAAAAATTTGAAATGAATTATTTATTTTAAAAATATTTTAAAAATATAAATTTTGAGGAAAATAAAAATAACATAAGAGTATTTTTATCATTTATATTAAAAAATATAAATATTTCAAAAATACAATTAGTAAGCCTGTGTAATGCACATGACAAATACTCCACTAATAATTTTCGTTAGTGGGAGAGGTATGTGTAATCTTTTACAAAATTCAGAGAAATTATAAGATAAAATTATAAATAGAGGAGATGTCAGTATAATTTCACTAAATCTCAGGGAGATCAGTATAATTTATTATATATATATATTAATTTGAAGTTTTCTTTAAAAATTAGATAAGTTTTCTTTAATAAACGGAAGAATTTATTAATCAAAACACAATTTTAAAATTAAGTAAATAAACTAAAATTAAATTAAGAATTGATCAAACATATTATAATGGAACTATAAATTTAAAATATTATAGTTAAATAAAAGACAAATTTTATTCACATCAATTTGAAAAATAGTTTGTAAGATAAAAAAGACATTTTCTATATATTATGTTAGAAGAAAAATATTCTTATAATTACTTATTTCAGCCAAAAGATATAGATAATTATTAGACAAAATTTTAAATAATATTTTCTATATTCTCTTATAGTTGCTATGCTAGTTAATTATAAAAAAAATTACTTGAGCGAACTAAAATAAGAATCCCAAACGAAAATTCTAAAAAAAATGATATAAGCCAAAATATATATATTTATCATCGAGTGTTTAATCAAATGAAATAGATATCACATATTCTTATTATCTTAAACAAAATAATTTTATAACATAATAATTACAAAACGTACACAAATGTACAAATATACAAACAAAATGCACTACAAAACTACACAAACTATAACCAGATATTGAACCTATGATTCATGATCCATTGACAATATACCCAGATATCTTACCACTAAACTACTAGTGGATCAACGATCACCTATTCTTGTTTGGTTGTAATTTTTTTTTAAAAAAATAGGTGAATCATAAATAATAGATAAAGAATTCTAATCCTTGTGGATGAAAAATATTATTGGTTATCTTAAGTCAAAGAATAATATTCATAATCTATTCTTTGCGATATTTTATAATATTATCCTTCAATATTTATAATATTACAAAAAATATAAAATTAAAGTATTAAATTAATTTTAATAATTACATATATTAAATAAATAGTAAGTATTATATTATTAAATGCCAACTTTGAGTAGCATAGTTGATGATAATATTTTGAATATTTTCTAAAAATTTATGATTCAAACCCTAATACACACTATTTTTGCTAAAAAAATAAAAAATAAAATAAATCATCTCAAAATTTAAACCAAGCGTGGGTAGCACAGTTGGTGGCAATATTTAGTATATTATTAAAAAATTTAGGATTCAAATCCTAGTATGATCACCTACAGTGACTTTCTATCTATCTTTGTTAAAAAAACGTATTATATTATTAAATAATATTTAGATTATTTTACAAAAATTCATTTGATTTTTATGAAAAAATGAATAATAATTGTTATTAATAAATAATTTTACATTGGTCCATATTTTATTATATCTTTATTAATTAGAATAAACTATAATATAATTATTATATTATTAAAAAGAATATTTTATCATTTTTCTCTTTAATATTATTTATTATTATGCTAATCGAATAATGTAATATTATTTTTATCTATTTTATAATATTAATTAAAAAAGATAATAATATAATATTTATATTTTGTAATATTTATAATATTTATATTTATATTTTTATTTGGAAAAGATTGAAAATTCGATTAACCAAAAAATCGGTCCGAAATCGAACCAAAATTTTCGATTAACTAATCGATGGTTTGAGTTTCGGTTTTTATTTTCTAAATTTTTGAATTTTAGTTTCGATTTCTTACGTGTCGCTTGCATGACAAGTTGCTCTCTGCATGTGCGCCATATGTAAAATCAACATCCACTACTAGAAACTTGGTCTTCAGCAACGGCTATCAGCAACGGCTATCAGCAACGGCCGCTCAAGCCGTTGCTATTTGCAACGGCGTTCTTACGGCCGCCCGAGCCGTTGCAGATATGTGTATCTGCAACGGCGTTCTAACGGATAACCGAGCCGTTGCGGATTATTTTAATTATCAGCAACGGCTTTCTGACGGAAAGGCGAGCCGTTGCTGATTATTTAATCTTCGGCAACGGCTTGCTAACGGATAAGTGAGCCGTTGCTGATGATACCTTATCAGCAACGGCTTTCTAACGGGCGAGTGAGCCGTTGCTGATAAGTTTATATAGGGCACGCTCTCGCGCCCGACCCTTCTTCCTCCCGCTGCTGCCGCCGCCGCTCCTGCCGACACCTCTCGCCGCTGCTGCCGACGCCTCTCGCCACCGCGCCGCTGCCGCTGTTGCCGGTATGTTGATCGGCCGGCCTATACCGTTTCGGCCGGAGATGTTAAAATCCGACCGAAACCCTATTTCTAGGGTTTCGGCCGGCGGCGGTCGGCCTATGGCCGCCGCCGAACCTTCTACAGTGGCCGGACAGTGTGTCCGGCCACTGTATGCCGGCGCCGGAGGGTGGACTCCGGCGCCGGAATATATATATATTTTATTGTTTTGAAACATTTAATTAATTATTTTATAAATGTTAATTAATTGTTTAGATTAATTGTTTAATTTGTTAGATTAATTATTAGGGTTTAGATTAATTTCGGACGCGCGCCGGAATCGTCCACTTCGGACGCGCGCCGGAATCGTCCAATTCGGACTCGCGCCGGAATCGTCCACTTCGGACACGCGCCGGAATCGTCCACTTCGGACGCGCGCCGGAATCGTCCAATTCGGACTCGCGTCGGAATCGTCCACTTCGGACTCGCGCCGGAATCGTCCACTTCGGACGCACGCCGAAATCGTCCAATATGGACTCGAACTGTCTCGAAACATTTAGAAAATAATCATCAATCCGACGAGTTGATATGTTTCACGTACGCATCGACGAATCGGATATGATTTAGCAAAACCTTAGATCCGTTCGGGGATTGTATGTTCGTGTAAAAGAAGTAGATGATCTTTTATACGACGTACAATTCTTGAATTGTCCCTGATTGGACAATTTGGGAATATAGTTATTTGTACTGCACTTACGTTTTTATTTTAACTGTTAACTAATTATTCTAAAATTCGGCAACATCTCTCTTGTTCTCCGATACGCGCCCAGATGATATGCGTATTCGGAGAACTGTAGGGAGATGCTGTCGAAATTTAGAATAATTAGTTAACAGTTAAAATAAAAACGTAAGTGCAGTACGAATAACATAAATCCCGAATGGAATAGGACAATCTCACCTAAAGACATTAACCAAAGAAATTGTCATTGATTGACAGAATCATGTCGGCTGATCGAAGTTGGATGTACCGACGTCTTGATCGTGGAGCTTTAACGAATGAGTTTCGATTAGGCGTAACGTACTTCCTAAATTTCGCCTATTCGAATCGGAATTTCGTTAGCATGGGTGATCAAATCCGATGTCCGTGCCGCATTTGTTCGAATGGACGATTTTTGGATCGGGAGACTGTCACTCTGCATCTATATAGCAAAGGATTTGCACCAAGATATTTTCTATGGACTTGTCACAGGGAGTCACGCGAAGTCGGGACGTCGAGCAATCCTGTCGTTCAAACATATGGTGAATCTTCCTCTGCTGGTGCTTCTTCATCCGGTCAATGTAATCCCTATAGAACTATGATACTTGATAGTCTTGGGGGTCAATTCCGCCTGAATGATAATGTTGATCGGCCAGTTCTTCAGACATCAGTCCCACCAGATACTACAGCGGTTGATATCACAGAAGTAGGGGCTGCGGTAGAGATTGAATTACCGAATAAAGAAGCTGCAGAATTTTACGAGATGTTGAAAGCTGCCGATGAACCTTTGTATGAGAATTGTCCTAAATACACTAGGTTTTCAGCAATGACACAGCTCTTAAACATCAAGGCCGATTGTAATATCAGCGGAGTTGCGTATGATCGGATTACTGGATTGATTAATGGAATGCTGCCTACTGATAACAAGTTTGAGCCTACTTTTTATAAGACTAAAAAGCTAATGAGAAAATTGGGGCTTGGGTACGAAAAAATACACGCGTGCCAAAATAACTGTATTTTATATTATAAAGAAAATGTGCAGTTGGATAAATGCCCTGTATGTCAACACCCTCGTTACAAGGAGAAGAAATCGGTCCGACAGGAAAATATCCCGTTTAAGGTGCTTCGGTATTTTCCACTAACACCGAGGCTTCAAAGATTATTCATGTCGGAAAAGACAGCCCCCTACATGAGTTGGCATGCAAGAAGTCGTGATGATACAGTAATGACTCATCCATCTGACAGTGAAGCATGGAAACATTTGGATACATGTTATCCTTCATTTGCTATGGATACTAGAAATATCAGATTGGGATTGTGCACAGATGGTTTTAATCCATTTGGACATTCTGCAACTCCTTATTCAGTTTGGCCAGTGCTGCTGACAGTTTATAATTTGCCACTGTCAATGTGCATGAAAGATGAATTTATTTATCTTTCGATGATTATTCCAGGTCCTAAGGGTCCGCGAAAAGAAATTGACATATTTCTCAGACCCTTGATAGATGAATTGAAAACATTATGGACTGAGGGAGCTGTCACTTATGATTGTCATCGGAAGCAAAACTTCAATTTAAAGGCCGCGGTCTTGTGGACAATCAATGATTTCCCCGCGTACGGCATGTTGTCGGGTTGGAGCACTCACGGCCGACTCTCTTGCCCGTATTGTATGGAACACTCTAAATCAATCAGTCTTCAGAACGGACGAAAAATCTCATTCTTTGATTGTCATCGTCGATTCCTACCGGTTCATCACCAGTATCGAAGGAATCGTAATAAATTTACTAAGGGCAGAGTCGAAAGAGATGGGCCACCACCGATGTTGTCTGGTGAACAAATGTTAGCACGTGTTTCAGCACTTCCAGATATAGTATTTGGTCGCAATGAAAGAGTGTCAGGTTTTGGCCAAACACACAACTGGGTGAAAAAAAGTATCTTTTGGGAATTGCCCTATTGGAGTTCATTATTGATTCGACATAATTTAGATGTCATGCACATTGAAAAAAATGTGTTTGATAATATTTTCAACACTGTGATGGATGTTTCTGGAAAAACTAAAGATAATGTCAAAGCCCGACATGATCTGAAAATACTTTGTAAAAGACCAGAGTTGGAGTTACAAGAGGTCAACGGACGATATCTGAAACCGAAAGCCCTATATGTGTTAAATAAACAACAGATCAAACAACCGAAGGCCCTATTTTACTTTGAATCGACAGTACAGACAAGATTTGATCGTCTTCCACGTAACGACGACGGGGGTGTTCGACATTCAGATGGACGTTTAAATATATTTTGTCACTCTGGTCGTGCTTTTGGTTCTCGTCCATCTCGACACTTAAGCGATGAAGAGTATCATTTGGCACACTTGTATGTATTCTCAATTGTCCAGAGATTGAACAATTCATTGAAATATTTGACATTGAGATGGTGCAAAAATACTCTATTCACAACGATCAAGAATTGGAGACATTACGGAATCGTGATTTCCCTACTTGGATTCAGACTTACAGCAAAGATCACAGAGCTGAAATAGATGAAAGAATATTTGAGTTTGTTAGTGGACCGTCGCGACTTGTGTCGTGCTATAGCGGATATTTTGTTAACGGGTATAAATTTCACACGGTTGAATATTCATTTGCAAAGAAGACGATGAATGCTGGGGTCTGCGTGAAAGGGACAACCTATGTTGAATGTGATATGGATTTTTATGGACTGGTGGAAGAAGTGATAGAGTTGCACTACTTCGGCTTGAAATCAGTGATCCTATTTAGATGTCATTGGTTCGATACAACAGAAAGGGGCATGAAAGTTCATCCAAAATACAAACTTGTTGAGGTTAATTACAAATCGAAATTGGCAGCAAATGAGCCTTTTATATTGGCATCACAAGCCGAACAAGTATATTACGCGAAGTATCCGGCTCGAAATAAAGATAGAGCGGATTGGCGTGTAGTCTATAAGACAAAAGGTAGAGGAAAAATTGATCCGATAGTAGGAGAAAATGATCCTCCTGGTTTCTATCAAGAAGATGATCTTCCTGCTGTGGATCGTATTATTCCAATACTCGAGGATGCAGACACAACATCAATTCAATTAGAAGTTGAATATGCTGATAATGACGATCATGAAATTGAGGAAGCTGGAGATGAAGAAGATGAAGAAGATGAAGAAGTGGAGGAAGAAGAATAATTCGAAGACTATTATTCAGATGATGAAGAATAATTGTAAAGTATATATTTTATTAAATATATCTCTACTATTTATACAATAATCTGATTATATGTCTGTTCGACAGATATGTCTGGTCGTGGTTATCGACGCAGGAGAGTTTCGGAGTCTCCGATCGGTGAGACTCCAGCACTTACTCATGCTGCTGATCCTCCTGTTGCTGATCCTCATGAGGATGATACTGCCGAGGCTAGTACATCCAGACGTAGGCGGCCACGCAGGCCGAACAGGTGGCAGCCTCCACCAGCCACAGAGTCACGTAGATTGATTAGCGTGATTGGGGAGGGGTACGTAATATATCATGAATTATGAATCATTACAAATTCATTATATCATAATATAATATTAAAATTTATTTTTGTTGTGCAGGTTCGAGCAAGAAGAAGTGCTGAGGAGCATTTCTTCTACTATTCTACGATACATGCACGGGGCATGGCCTACGTGGTCTCACGTGCCTAGCGAGCACGTCGACATGTTATGGCGCGAGTTTGAGGCACGTATTATTATTTTTTTTACATGCATGATGATATATTAATATTGGTACTGATATTATTATTTTGCAGGCTCGCTATACATGGGCCGAGGACCAGAGGCCATTCATTTACGCTGCCTGGGAGGCTATTTCCCGGGCAAGGTACAACGGGCAGCTGGGGCAGGCTCGGTCCCAGGCGATGGCCCGAGCTGGGACCACTAACATCGCGGAGACTCGGGGATACGGCCCCGGTTGGATTACTCCGGATATATGAGACCAGCTCGTGGGGATATGGTCGACGGATCGATGGCAGGAGGTTTCTCGGAATGCGGCTAGAAATCGCATGTCAGGGGGAGCAGCGCGTCACACCGGCGGCTCTGTTGCATTTGCAGTGCACGCAAACCGTATGGTAAGTATATCTTTTAATTATATATTTTATTTGTTATTATGTGTACTAATTAATGTATTTGTTTTGTAAATGTAGACGACGGTGTCGGATGACGGGAGTGTCCAGCGACCCTCCCCGATGGCGGTGTTTGAGCGGACTCACCGTCGAGCACATGGGACTGGGGAGTACATCCACAACCGCGCTGCATACATTATGGTAATTATATATTTGTTTAAATTATTCATTATATATTTATAATTTAAGTTTTATGATAAATATTAAACAAAAAATCAAACTCGAGTAGGAGACCTACAGCCAGACGGTGGTGCAGCGTGGGGGTACCCCCGAGGACTTTGACGCAGCATCGTGGGTCAAGGCCGCAGGTGGCTGGGACCATGGCCGCGTATATGGCTTCGCAGATAGTGGTCATGCGCGAGCCGTACTAGGGCCACTTGGGGCACCGACCCCTCCGGTCGCTGGTGAGCGGCCGTCCACCTCCAGATCCAGTTATGATCATAGTAATAGGATAAGGACACTAGAGGAGACGGTCGCGCGTCAGACTGAGTTGATGGAGCACCAGAGTCAGACGATGGCGAATATAGAAGCTATGCTACGCAACTTGTCGGGTCATCCCGAAGCAGGCATCTCTTCGACATCATCTAATCCATCATCCTCGAGTCAGTCCACGCCGGTGTACACTCGAGCACTCCAGACCCCGCCATATGATCCAGGCCATCCTCCATCGTCATCGTGAGATTTTGTTTATATTGACTTTGTTACTGAGATATTGAACTTGTTTAATTTATATTGACTATGTTACTGAGATGTTGATACTTCAATTTTGCATTTGAATTGTGTTTATACTATCGTGGATAATTATGAATATAAATATAATTGTTTTGATGTATATCTTGGTGTGTTTGTGATGTGTGAATGAATGTGTATGAGATGTTTGTGATGTGTAAATGAATGTGTGTATGAGGGTATGGGTGTGTGAGTTATGTATCAGATAAATGTATCAATGTATCAATGGAAATTTGAAATTTTCAAATTTTCTGGTTGCAGGCATAGGTCATCAGCAACGGCTTTCCCACGGGCGTCCGTGGGAAAGCCGTTGCTAAAAGTGTATTGAAAGCCGTTGCTGATGACCTACAACAACGGCTTAGCGACGGAGTTTTACTAACGGTGTTGCTACGGACTCAGCGGCCGTTGCTATTAATGGTATCAGCAACGGCTTCGTGTCTGTGGCAAAACCGTTGCTGATAATATTGTTAGCAACGGCCCAGTGGCCGTTGCTGATAATGTTTTGAGCGACGGCCCGAGCGGCCGTTGCTGATCCGTTGCTAAGTCATCAGCAACGCGACTTTCTGTCACGGCGCTATTGCAACGGCTCAGCCGTTGCTGATTCGCTTCAGCAACGGCTCAGCAACGGCATGAGCCGTTGCTGATGACCATTTTTCTAGTAGTGATCTTTGTCAGCATCCACGACATCATCGTTAAGTCTCATCTAATAAAAGTTAGCTTAATGTCATTTTTGTATCATTTTCAATAATCTTAAGGGTATTTTAGCTCCAAAACAAACGTTAGAGATATTTTAGTACCCGTGAGAAAATGTTAAAGAAATTTTAGTACATATGAAAAAACGTCAGAGATATTTTAGTATCTGTGAAAAAATATCTTGACCTGCATGCGTGCCACATGTCCATGTCATCCGTCTTAGTCACCAGCCACGCCAATTCTGTTATCACTCAATTAATGTCGTTTATCTATAGAGATATTTTTGTACACAATTCAATAACGTACGAGATATTTTCGATCATTAATTTTTTTTTAAAAATATTTTAGTAATCAAGAGAAAATATTAAGGATACTTTTCCGCTTTTTAATTTTTATTATTTCGTTTCACTCCAACCAAACACATGACCTCTAATAAAGAATATAAATTAATTGGGGTCTTGATTTGTTACGTCTGCTTGTCTGTATTGAGCGGAAGGACTTGAAACAGCCAACGAGGAATGCAACTGGTATGGAGCCCGGCTCCACAAGTGAAACACTAATCTCAAAGCAAACTTTGAGATTTGTGTTTCAAATATGGAGCCCGGCTCCATAAGATTTCCGCCAACGAGTGGGCGGAAGGGGAAGTGCGAAGGTAAGCAATGGCGGGCGTGGCGAGGACGGTCTTCGCGGCAGCTGCTAGAGCTCACACGAGGAAGAAAACGGATGGCGGTTCCTCTTTCCTCCCTCGAGGTCTCATTCTCTTTTCCTGTTTCGGAGTATCGAACTCGTCTCCTTTCAACTCTATGTTAGCTAGCGGGGGTTCCTCTGGTAGTCCCGCTGCGGCCTCTGACAGTCCGTCACGTCTCATCTTGTAGCCATCCTTGATTTATTGCTTTTATTTATTGCTTCTTTTATCCTTAAAACCTCAGTTTTTGTGATCTTTGACTGCTAAGCAATGTAAAATTGGTTTTTTCTCCTTTCTCTTGGGTGAAGTTAGCTCCGCGAATTGAGGATGCGATTTCTATGTCTTTGGTTAGATCCGGAAAAATTACACTTGTGTTCTCTAGTCATTTCTATTTGTCGTCGTATGTATTGCAAATGACCAGGCTTTATTAGCCATTCAACTCCATCGAAATGGATTCGACTGAAGCTCTAGATTGATTTTGGTTGTCCAGTTATGAATTTCTCAATTTTTTGGTCAATCTGCTAATGGATGGGTATTCTTTTGTGTTTCCTGGAATATTTGCTTTGACGAAGTCATTTAAAGTTAGGTAACTAGTGGATATTCTAGGACTGGGGATCTAGATATCATTTCAGAAACCCCTTGAAGTGATTTAGAACAGATGCGATTTACCTAATTAGCTTTACTCTTTATGGGCTAATGATTTGCTGACCGTCAAAGTTAGGAACACAAAACCTCTAGGAGATGAAGTCAAAGTAAACTTGGGAAATGATGCTACATCTCTGATGTAAAGAATTAAAGATTCAAGAGCTAAAATTCTTATTTACGACTTAGTGGTGGAGATTAATTCAGATGAGCTAACTGCTAAGGAGATTCATGCTTGGATCTTAACTCTTGTTGTTGTGCTAACATCAGTCACATGTACAATTCTCTAACAGTTTGCTCTTTTTTTAATAGTGAAATGTTTTAATAGTAATGACTGAAGCCCTTGCCTTCCCCTGCTTTCATGAGCGTTCTTTCTATTTCTTTGGTTCCATGATATACTATTGTGCTAGACATTATTAGACTTACTTTGGTGTATAAGCAAGTAATTTCAAAGAGCAACTGTCTTGTCATACCTCGATTATATGCAAGTAATTTCATGCTTGGTATTGAATCAATTTTTTGAAGGAAAGCTATATCTCATATTTACAGCTATGTCTTCCATAATTTGTCTTTCACCTTTCTTTGGTGCTTCATTTTTATGCTATTGATCCATTCTCAACCAATAATTCATAGTTATCCATTGTTTTCTCCTATGGTTCTTGAGTTTTCATAGTCACACTAGTCTCTGAAGTGTGTTATGAGAAACTCATGTAAATCTTAAGCAAAAATTAGTCTAATAATTCTTTAAACATTAAGTTCAGGTTCCTTGCCAAGAATAAGCTAAATACAAATGCATCATGTTTTTCATTCATTATACTTATGAAAAGACATAATTGCCTAGTTGGTATGTACTAGTGCAAGAAAAAATATTTTGTAGGAATTCTTAGTTCTTTGCAGTTCCTTCCTCTCATTTCATGAAGTGACTAAAGTGTAAATTGGCCTATACAGGGATGGTAAAGAAACTCTCTATTGTTTTGCTCATTGGCCTAATAGCTTGGTCATATCAAGCAATTCAGCCCCCACCTCCTCAGATTTGTGGAACCCCAGGTGGCCCTCCTGTCACAGCATCCAGAATTAAACTCAAAGATGGGAGGCATTTGGCCTACAGAGAGAATGGTGTCCTGAAGGAGAATGCTAAATACAAAATTGTCTTCATCCATGCTTTTCATGCTTGCAGATATGATGTGCTTCCAGTATCACCGGTATTGATAATTTTTTATGTGTTTTAGTTTTCCAATAATTTATAGCCATATTATAGTATTAGCAAGCAAGGATAATGGACCATGTAATTTTCCAGGCATTAGCTGAAGAACTGGGGATTTATATACTATCATTCGACAGAGCTGGATATGGAGAGAGTGATCCTAACCCAAAGATGACAGAAAAAAGCATAGCATTGGATGTTGAAGAGCTTGCAGATCAGTTGGAGCTTGGACCCAAGTTTTATATAATTGGATTTTCTTTGGGAGGAGCTTTTTCTTGGCCCTGTCTTAAGTATATCCCTCATAGGTATGAGAAAAAGTTTAACTAGTTGGAGAGTATTTTAGTTCACACAATTTTTGTCAATACTTATGCTTCCTGTAGAGGAAATTGTTATTCCGCCTTCAGACTTTTTGTCAAGATTTTTATACTCGTTTTTGATATAATCAAATTATCAGCTTAGAAGATCCCAATTTTAAAATTTTGAAACATCTCTTCTCATGCTATTTTATCGCTGACTTGATTGACTGTAATGCAAAATTGGCAACTAGAATGCTAAATCTTTTCAATTGCCAGTTTAATTTCACTACAAAAGAAGTTCAATTGCAACATGTTTAGACATATTATTATCAAAAGGTTAGTAAATTCATATGATGGGTTCAAGGAGCACCGAACATTCTTTTCTTGTACCTAAGAAATAAAATACCTCATACAATTAATTAAGAGAGTTCCAAATTAAACACTTGCAAAATGCGTAGTTTGTTACATTATTCTGATGCTGAGACATCACTAGAAGTTATTGAACCTTTATCTAACATCCCCTATTTCAGCTGAAAGTTCATATGGTACATCTATGAAGTACTGACTATTAAACCATCATTAGATCATTACTTGTATTTCTTCAAATTCCACTATCTTGATTTTGGAGACTTATCACATAACCACATAATGCAGAAAGTTCCCTGAAGAATTGTAGCTAGTGGGGCTTTTTAAATTTTAACTTATCTGTAAGACAAAAATATATCAATGGACTAGATCTTTATACTACTACACCTATATATTTGTCAAGAAGATTGCCAATCATCTGTGTTAAGAATAAATGAATAGATTGGTATCTTTCCTAATAGTTTAAGCTTTTGGGAAAGTTGGTCATCCAATCAAATTTAGCATGGTATCAGAGCGGCGGTCCTGAGTTCGAATCCTCCTAGCTGTCAATATTAAAAAAAATTATCTCCCACCTCAATTAAGTCAATCCACTTGTTGGGCTTGGGTTAGTCTTCTCAAGTTCACCCGCTCACATCTTAAGCTTTTGAGAAAGTTGGTCATCCAATCAAATTTAACAATCTGCAATTTGTTACAGAATGCTCTGGATTTGTGCACATGAGCAGCTCTGTTGGATATGCTGAGGAACTTGTTTTGACTAGTTTTTACTTGTACTCACCATAACATGACATCACTTTAGAGCAATCTAGTAGCAAGAATGGAAGGATAAGTAGTACCTTGATGGTTTCATGAAAAATAAAGATGGAACTAAACATAGATGAAAAATACCATCTTATTTTCTCAATATGGAGCAATAATCTATCTCATACTGAAAACTATTTGTACTTTGGCTTTTTTTTAGTGGCATCTAACTTTAAAATCTACTGGATTTTGGATTCTAACAGACTTGCTGGAGCAGCCATACTTGCCCCTGTTGCCAACTTCTGGTGGCATGGTTTTCCTTCCAATTTATCTAGAGAAGCCTATAACCTGCAATTCCCACAGGATAAATGGGCAGTCGGAGTGGCGCATTATGCTCCTTGGTTGACATACTGGTGGAACACTCAAAAATTATTTCCTGGATCAAGTGTTATAGTTCATCGTATTGATGGTTTTTCAGCTGAAGACATAAAGCTTTTATCAAAGCTTTCATCTAGAGAGAAATTCTTGGTAACAAAATCCTCCACAATTTATCATAAGAAATAAATATTTTATAATTTTCTTTTCCATCTATATCTATTAGCAATTGCTCATTTATGTTTTTTTTTTCATTATTTAAATAACTTGTAATGAATGACAGAGAGTTTAACTTTTCAATTTGTTGACTTTAATGAATGATTCTGATCTCTGTTACAGATATATCGTGATTAGCAATTGTCAACTTAAGGATATATAATTTGGATATAGATCCTCCAAAAGAGATGTTCCAATTGCTTCACCTTTTAAAAGTTGGTTTAGTTCTTTATGACCAAACTCTATATGGTGGCTACAACTCATACAAGTTATGGATATGGAAGATGATGATTTTCACTCAAATTTGAATGTGGTTAATGATATCACTTTTAACAACTGATACCTATTATGAATTGACTTCAATGGAGTAAAAGTTGAGTGGCTAGTGGAATATCTAAAGTGTTTTTTTTACACAAAAGAGAATCTGGAGTCTTGAGTGATCATTGTGTCCCCCTTTGATTTCCTCATCAAATTAAAGAAGGTACTTTAAATTAGTAAGACAAAGTATACTTTATCACTAACCTGTTGGACTGTTAAGAAACAATTTGCACAAAAAAATTGTTTAGCCAAGATGACGTTGAGGTGATGAATGAGATAAATAAAAGAGAGAGAATACGAGATGTTACTACTTGTGTGCAACTAGGTAGAAGCTCCATATAAGATAAAATTGTTTAAGATGGTACTCTATTTATCCAAAGAAAACCCATGAAAGTTGTGGCTGAACGATGTGAGTCAATTATGGTTGATGGTGTAAGACCCAATGAGAGGTAGAAGAATTTACTGAGAGGTAGAAGAATTTATGGTTGATGGTACAAATGAGAGGTAGAAGAATTTACTGAGATTTTGTTCAAGACCCAATGGTGAGAATAGATCCATGTAGTCCCCACAAATAGTTGGGACTCTATGGCTTGTTTTTGATTGTTGTTGGGAGAGAGGAAGAAAGAATCTGTATAAGCTAACACATGCTAGTAGCTCCACAACATCTTTCACCCAGTTGTTGTTCATGCTAGTTCCATTTTTGTTATTATTTTGTAGTACTCATGTTGGAGAAGCATACTTTATTTTCTGCTTGTTCTTCATCAAATTGTATCTTATAATGTATCCTTTAGTATTTTACATAGATGAGTTATAGAACCTGTAAATTTAATGTTTTTCCATGTTGATGTTATATGTGTAATCATTATGTTGAGATAATTTACCCATGTTAGATCATTTTTATTATTTGGAGATAACAGAAGTCTTTAGCAAACAAACCTACAGAGGCAATACAAATGCTAGTAGCCTTATCTATCTGCATACTGCAGGCACAAATAAAGCAACAAGGAGTATATGAAACCCTTCATCGAGATATGATAGTCGGTTTTGGACACTGGGAATTCAGCCCTTTGGAACTTGATAACCTCTTTCCTAACAATGAAGGATCTGTTCACTTATGGCATGGTGCAGAGGATAGGATTGTCCCTGTTATGCTGTCACGATATATCACCCAAAAACTACCATGGATTCACTACCATGAACTTCCAAACGCAGGCCACCTATTTCCATATTCAGAAGGCATGGGTGATATCATTGTAAAATCACTTTTGCTCAGTAACTCTTAGGTCAATGATACTAATGTTCAAACTCTTGTCTTCAAAGGCCAGTGGGTTTATATGATCTGTTCTAATTATTAGACTTTTGGAAGATAGCAGCATCATTCAAGAAAATTAGAAACATGCTATTTTGGCCATTAATGCATTTTTTTAGCACACTTTGATCAATAACACTTGAAGGTTGCTGATCTAGTTTTCAGTTGACTTCTGATTAATGCTAACACATTTAGGGCTCGTTTGGTACATCGTATAGTACTAACTTGTATAGTACTAGTCTGTATTGACTAGTCTGTATAGTACTAGCCTGTATTGTACTATTATTATACAGTGTTTGGTGCACACATGTACTAGCCTATATAGTACTAGTCTGTATTGACTAATTTGTATAATATAATATAATATAATATAATATAATATACACTATAATATTATATTGTATGTATTATATTATAATAATATAATATATAATATAATATAATATAATATATATAATATATAATATATAATATATATAATATAATATAATATATATAATATATAATATAATACAAATTTCGACTTTTATAAATAATAAATTTTATTGATTTCTAAAATATCATCATTGGAATTCTAAGGCTCACTAGATCTTCCTCCTGCAGTTGCTCATCATCATTCATTCGTCAACACCATCTAGCCAGAAACCAGTAGCCAGACGCTAAACCATTTGCACCTGATGCTAAACCAGAAAGCCAAGTAGCTACTAAATTAGCATTAAATTGACAACTGAGATTATAAAGTTGGACTAGACTAGCTGGATCCGGCTAGATTAGGTTCAAAAGCGTCCGTACTCATGAACCAAACTCAAGTCAAGCTAAACATTAATTTGATAGAATGCAAGCTCAGAATTTTGGCCAAATTGATTGCAAATAATGAGGGTTCAAATTTGATAGAATGACAACAAATTAATGAAGCAATTAATATTCTTATTGTTTCAACAAATTAATTCTTTTTAGCAACGACAACAATTAATTGCATATTTATTTTCTTATTTCATAACTTTCAGCTATAAATAATGAGTAGCTCCTCCCTCTCAATTATATGAGAGTGCAAGAGTGGTCTTCTACTTGTAAATGGATTCAACAATCTTCTACAAGCACAAGCAGGGATATCACTTTCAGCAGACGTACATGCTCTCTTATTGTTGAGATATTGAAGATAGTTGATTCTTGAAGATAGTGGATGAACTGGAGTAAGATTATTCGGCTCGATCGAATTAGACCTAGTAGCACCTCACTATTCACTCTGGGATGAATCACGTGGTTGAAAGGAATAGTGCCCTTGAGCCAATCACATGTCGATGTGTTTGGGGACTATTCAAGGGTAATCAACTTAATGAGACAACTTTTCATCATATGCTTCATCTTTATAAAAATTGTGATGAACCCCATGAACCCGGGCAAATGATTCCGAAGCCACGATGAAATCATGCCAGTGAGACTTGGAATTCAAATTCCTATGTTCTAAATATTCCTAGTCGTAGGATCACCAATTAGGGGATTGGTGATTCCGGATAGACTAGTGCACTTGGTACATGCCCTATACGATAAGGGGTAGCTGATCTCACAGTTACCTATGAGCCGTCATTAATGTACAAGTACATGTGCTCATTAGGGAATGAGTTCACTGAATGGACATCCACGAGGAACACAAAACGGAATTCTTACATGAGTGTCAATAGGATGTTCATCGGGTGATAGTAGGTGCAAGGAGTCCTTGGACCTGAGGTTGTCATGGTTACCTTGTGAGTGACGACCCACTATTTTGGTTCTATCCCTACGTGGCCCACAACGTCATGTGCGTGGTATTACTGGGCATGGTGAAGTAGTCATGAAGGTAGGTGAGCAACCAATATGGATTCAGTTACTCATAGTGAGTGGAGAAAATGTCATATGTGTTATTGCAAGTGTCGACTCGGGAGTCTCTGGCCAAAGTAGACATGAAAGCCAGGAGGATGTTTCTAATGTTTCATCATTGAGACGACATCTTGGCGGGTGGAATATATATGAATCAGTATTAGGGTTTGACACTTCTTCTGTACCATAGTCGACTTCGGGACATTGTAACTGAGGGATTTAATTGCACGGTAATTAATCACCAAAGGGCGTTTGATCCATATAGATTGAACCTCACACTATTCTAGTAGTCATGACATGTTGCTAGACGTCAATCTTGACTTGTGAGTGGAGTCTCTCACGATCACACTAAAGGGGTTTAGTGGTGGCTTGTAAGATTCGAATAGAAATCGTTTTATTTGATTCGACTCTCCGTTATGCACAACTCACTACTGGCTTAGTGTGGGGCCCAATGGGTCACTCACAACAAACTAACATCGTAACAGATCTTATGAAATAAAGTCCGAATGCGGCCCTATATGTCTACTAGCATGGACATACTGCAACTCGACCATGGATCTCGTTTACAGACATGATAGGAAAGATATTTCCTATAGGAACAAATGAGCGAGGAAGGAGTTCCTCGGTAATCCTAATTTGTAGGGCATCCCTAAATTGTAGGGATTGACACATGATAATATTTCATTTGGTTGATTAAACTTTATTAACTAATTCATCGGGAATATATTTAATTATGAATTAAATATAATTTGATTTTGAATCAAATATACATGGTGAAAAAATTAGTTTCTAACTATGAGCCTAGCCGATTAATTGAGAATTAATTTATTTAGACAAATCCTAATTAATAAGAATTTGATTTATGGAGATAAATCATAAAATTAATTGATATATAAATCGTCGAGGAGGTTGCAAGACTACGGAGGCGAGCATACAACAAGGGTCGAGGGTTTGGGTGAAAAGGGTCTTAGGGTTTGAGCATAGAACAAGGAAAAGGTATTATAAGTGGAGGGTTTTTTGGTCAGGATATAATTTCAAAAGGAGGGATTTTTTTTGTCCGCCGAAAAAGAATAGGGAATGCCAATTTTTTATTATTATTATTATTATTTTACTGTTTGTGGCATACGTAATTTGTCACGATAAATAGTTCCATATCTATGTGTGCAAATATATTATCGCAAATAATTATCACAGAATATCGTGACAACGTTGTGGCAATTATTTTGTCGCAAATGTTTGCCACAGAATATCGTGACAAACTCGTGGCAAAAGTTTTGTCACAAACGCTTGCCACGATAGAATATTTTGAATCAGTGACAAAACATATTGTCATAAATTTGAAGTACTATAACTTTTGTACGTTGACTCCATTATTAGTGATAAACATAATGACAAATTTTAAAAAATTATTGCAAATTATTTGAACTTGTATTTTTAACCAAAAAAATAATTTTGCCACAAATTTCGTCACAGATTATATTTTGTGGCCAATTATTGTTGGCCACTTCAAAATTTTACCATAAATTTTTATTTTTTTTTATAGTGTATGTACGAGTTATATGTGAGAATTACGTGACCGTTGCTATACTGTCACGTGATACATCTTTTTGTTTTTACAATTAACAATGCTGTATGCAACTGTCGTTAACCGATTTCCCTTAGCAATGGTTATTCGGGGAAATGTTGGTTTTGAATCTGTTGACTCATTCTTCAATTGCTTCATGTATAACTTCTGTAAAGATAATTTTTCCTGATAACTTTTCTTGCATAAAGACTGATGTCGGAAAGTAAATGGGGCTTTTTCTTCACCGTTGCAATTGTAGGTAGTTGTTTAGTTATTGTTGACTCAACTATAATATATAGTCATTCTTTAATTAATTAATTATTTCTTCTTTTCTCCTGTTGTAGATATGTTTGAGTACAAAAATGCGCATAATTTGGGAGATATATTTGAGAGAACATCTTGTTTGCATCAGTCATTCATTTGTTGTCTGACCCTTTTGTTCATGTTCTCAGGTACTGGTAGGCCCATTTATTGGCGAGACCATCAGAAATTACCTTGTACTATTAGCCAGTCTTTCAACGTGCTGTTGATTTAGCAATAAATTCTTACTATAAATGAAGATGCAATCATGTCTCTTATACTTTTGAAGTGTCCTACATGCTAGAGAATCTTTTGGATGGAGTTAAAAATGAGGTAAAGGTAAAGAGATGGAGTAGTAGCAAATAATTGCATGACTACACGTATCCGAAGCATAGGTTGGAGGATCTTGTCGGGTACTCTCAAATCTCTCGTCCCCCACTTCTCCTACTCCAAGCACAGGCCTTCCATGTTGACACGCAGGGGGTAATCCACGCACAAATAATTTGCCAAAATCACGTGCTGGTCCTCTCAATCAATTGACTCTTCAGTCACCCATCGGATCAATCGGCCGCTGTTTCTTTCTTTCGGTTTAAACTATCCCATTGCTTTTCTCGATAGTATAGCATTTGTTCCATGACAAGCACTATAGCCAAAGAACTTAAATGCATTTGAGAAGCTGTCAATTTTTGCAATGTTCTTATAAACATGTCGGAGACCGCTAACTTGCTGATAGACTACGGTTGCACTGTTGCAATATATAGAAATTGGTGCTCCATTGAGCCATTAAAAGATTCCATACTTTAACAAAATTGAATTACTTCGAGATAAACCTGACTAAATAACACGGTGCGTGATGTCTCCTCC
The DNA here is from genome assembly GCA_034359265.1 of Canna indica. Classification (NCBI taxonomy): domain Eukaryota; kingdom Viridiplantae; phylum Streptophyta; class Magnoliopsida; order Zingiberales; family Cannaceae; genus Canna; species Canna indica. The sequence goes on from CP136892.1 coordinate 25,681,985, forward strand.
TCGTATACACTAATGTAAGGGCGACGCCCCCGGCGATGAGGCTCCCCCCCATGATCTCCTTCCATCCCCCCCAACAACCTCCTCCGCCTTCATGAGTGGCAAAATTCTTGGCAAGCTTCTTTAATCTGTAAGTTTTTGGGCAAATTGCCCCCTTTATTAGTGGATTCTCGTTGGGCTTATAATTTGTGGGCTGCGCATGGTTTATCTAATGTTTTAGATATTGAAGAAGATTATTTTATTTTTCGTTTTCGATCCCAAGAACAGTCGACTGTTGTTCTCACCGGTGGACCTTGGTCTTGCCGGGGAGACATTATTCGACTTGTGCCATGGAAATCCTTTTTTCGTCCTTGGCATGAATCATTTTCTAACAATAAATGAGGAGTCAATCAGCCGACCCCTACTAGTTAGGGAGTCAAAAACCGACTCCCTAACTATCAGGGAGTCATAGATGCACCTATGACCAAGCCTAACAGGGCTTGGTCACCTCTGTTTTGAATTCAAATTTGAAATTGGGAGGCTATTCAAAATAGCCGCTCATTTTTCCCACCGTTTACTCAACCGACCCAACCCAAGACATGGATCGGTTCATGCCATGAACCGGACCAAAGGGTTGGTTGAGACGTATTGCATGTCGAACCCTACTAATTAGGGTTCCGATGAACTCCTTCCTCGGGTACGTTTAATTCGTTCGAATAGGAAACACTTTTCCCAATTTTATCTATAGATGAGAATAGTGATCGAGTCACGACATGTCCATGCTAGCAAATATTAAGTGTTGTGTTCGAGCTTTATCCCATAAAGCCCGTTACGAGGTAAGCATGTTTGTGTTCGATCCATTGGGCTCCACACTAAGCCATCAATGAGTTGTGCATAACGGAGAGTTGAATCCGATAGAACACCTTCTATTCGAATTTCCACAATCCACCATTAAACCCTTTTAATGTGATCATGCGTGACTCCACTCACAAGTCAAGATTGACGTCTAGCAATGTGTCATGACTACCCAGATAGTGTAAGATTCAATCTATAGGGATCAAATGACCTATGGTGATTAGTTCTCGTGCAATCAAATCCTTCGGTTACACAGTGTCCCGAATCCGGCTAAGGTACGAAAGTCATGTCAAACCCTAATATTGATCCATATATATTCCACTCTCTCAAGTTGTTATCTCAACAATGAATAATTGAAAACTTTTTTCCAACTTTCATATCTACTATGACTAGAGATTTCTCGAGTCGACACTTGCTGGAGTATATAGGATATTCTCTCTTCTTACTAGGAGTAACTAATTCCTTGTTGGTTGCTCACCCACCTCTATGAAAGCTAGCTTCACCATGCCCAGAGCTTCCGACACACAACTCAATGAGTTATGCAAGGGAATACACCAAAGCGGTAGATCGTCAATCACAAGATGACCATGAGAACCTCAAGTGTGAGGATTACTTGCACCTACTATCACCTAAGGACCAACCTATTGACACTCATGTAAGAATTTCATTTGGTGTTCCATGAGCAAGTCCGTTCAATGAACTCATTCTCTAATGAGCACATACATTTGTACATTTATGACACATCATAGGTAACTGTGAGATCAGCTACCCCTAGAATACGACATGTACCAAGTGCACTAGTCTTGTCAATTTCACCTATCCCCTACTCAATGATCTTGTGACCATGAACATTTAGAACTGAGGCATCTAGATTCTAAGTCTCACTGGCATGATCTCATCATGACCCTAGAATCATAGCCTTGGTTCATAGGGTTCACCATAATCTATTAATAGTTAAAGATGCAACATATGATGAAAAGTTGCTGGTGGTGAAATGGCCTACACTAGATGAGAGGGGGGAAGGGGGGAGGGTGAATAGTGTGTTATCTAAACTTTTCATCTAATTTCAATTTTAATCGTTTCTTACAAAATTTATGTTAATGCTCAATTCAATAAGATAAATGAAGAAGCGAGTAAACGAGTAATCAAACACAACCAAGATAAGTAATGCTAACACAATGCGATTTATAGTGGTTCGACCCCAATTCCTACTACGTTACACTACCTAAGCACCCCACTTAGGATTTCCAAACTAATTTTACGAGATTATATCGTTTCCCTTACAAAGATAACTTTTTACCTGAAGAGTCTCCGCTCTCAACCTAAGGCACTTCCACACCTGGAAGTCTCTGCCTTCTTACCGAGAGCACTCTTCCACCTCAATCCCAAGGGACAACAATCACTAATCCTAGTAAACTATGTTTACACTTGTGGATTTAAGCCTTAACACCAAGGCAACCACCAACTCAATCAACTTAGCACTCTAGGTTTACACACTTGAGAATACAATAAAATAAATGATAAAATACACAAACAATGGAGAAAATAAATAATACAATAAATACTTAGCTCCAAGCATGAGTCCTAGTTTCTCTTGAAGCCTCAATAATGAATCGATCAAAGCTTGAAGGCAAGATCAAGGAGTTGAGAGATCAAACTAGGGTTTCACCAAGTAATGGTTCAATGAAAGCTTGTGAATGATCAAAGATAGCTCAATGGAGTGTAGAATCATCAAGGGAAGGCTTCTCATGGCGGGTATTTATATATAAGCCATGAGGAGAGATGGCTTCAACAGCCATCCCAATGGGCAAAAAATTGCCCGTTGGCGTCGCCCGGTCGGTGGCCGGTCCACCGCCCGAGCGACCGACCATCAACCAGAGCACACTGTCTAAAATGGATAGTGGTCGGTCGATGGCCGACTGATGGATGGGAACCCGCTTTTCGCCCGTTAACAAATTATATATATATATATATATATATACAATTTACATATCACAACATAATTATCACAACATTTAAACATAAATCATATAAACAGTAAGCTAATTTAAACAATGAAATCAATTATCTAAGCTAGTATCAATGACTATCGAGAGCTAGTAAAGAGTATTAATTATCTGAAGAAAAAATGACTTCTTTCATGCAAAGAATCAATAGGAGCAGGCGGTAGGTAACAATTAGAAAACAAGCAAGAAAAATAGATTCTTTCATGCAAAAATCAACAGTAAATAATTGCAGGCGGCAGGTAAGAAAAAAGTAAAAAAAAATAGAAAAAAATTTAAGAATCAGATCAAGGGGCGTCCGGCGTCTGCGTCGCAGCGTCAGGAGAAGCAGATCGCGGCGTCGGGTCCGTCAGGAGAAGCAATCATCAGAGCAGATCATGACATTGGGTTCGTCGGGAGAAGTAGATCGAGGCAGTCGACTGCTGTTGAGAGGCGTCGGGAGAAGCAGTCGTCGGAGCAGATCGCAGCGTCGGGTCCGTCGGGAGAAGTAGATCGAGGCGGCCGGTTGCTGTTGAGAGGTGTCGGGAGAAGCAATCGTCGGAGAAGTACATCGATTGGCGGCCGGCTCTGTTGAGAGGCGATCGATTGTTGTTGAGGGCGATCGGTTGTTGTTGAGAGGCATCGAGATTGAGCGGCGATCACGAGAGAAGCGGTCGTGTGATTGAGGAGCGGCAAGAGGGCGATCTAGTGAAAGGAGGGGCAGCGAGGCGGCGAGCGGGCGTGAGGGCAATCAGGCAGATGGCTGAGGCAGTGAGGCATCGGGTGACTGGGTGAATCGGGTGAATTAAAATAATGTATTATTAATTTATTTATATTATATAATGGGTTAGGAATTAGGGTATAAGTAAAAAGACATAAGTATCCCTATATAAGTATATATTAGATAATATGAAGGGTATTTAAGTAATTTTACCCTTAACGGGTTTGGGACGGGTTTTAGACTAAAATCCTAGACCCGTCCCAAACCCTACAGGGTTTTTACCTCAAAATCCTATACCCGTCCCACGACCCAACGGGCAAAACCCACTAATGACCTATCAGGGTCTGGGATGGGTAAATACTCATTTATACAAACCCATTGCCATCCCTAGTCCAAGAAGGACAACGAGGTATTCTTTCATTTACCTTCTGGTTTCGTTGTTTTCTCATCCTCTCTCCTTCCCTCTTTGGTGCCCGATTCTTGGTGGAAGGGCTGGCCTTGCCTTGGTGGATTTCAGGATTGAGAAAGCCTCTCCGTTGAGCCACAACGAGTTTCGATGTTCGCTGTCCCTTTTGTTGCAAGGTGCTTGGTGTGGACTTACGTTGGAGGACGTGCGCGTGTGCGTCTCAAAACGGGGATAGGAGCAGCCATACCAACCGCGAGTTGAGGTATATCTTCTCATTCTACTTGTAGATTGAATTCCTTAATTGTTGCTAAAGTAGATCGTTGTATTGGGGTGCATGTTTTGAATTTTTTAAATTGTTATTTCCATTGCATTTCTTATTCCCATCCAAACAATGGCTCCATCCAAATGGCTTCGCCGAACTACACTCCTGGATCAAACCTGAGCCAGATTGAGCGGCTCTGCCCAGGGACCCAACCTAGCTATATAAGGATACATACATTCTACCTTATCAGGGGATATACGCTATTACGAGCCCGTCATCTCTGGGATCGACCTCGACCCATTCTGGGCAACCTCACCGTGAGATTTTCGGGCGGTGTCAACATCCTCACCTGTAATAAATATGGACACGATACGCCTTAGGTAACTCTAATTCCAGTTTTTCACTGCAATTATGACCAAATTTTCATTTATGAACAAGAAACCCGGCAAAGAATGGAAGCTCAGAATTTTGACCAAATTAATTGCAAATAATGAGGGTTCAAATTTGATAGAATGACAATAAATTAATGAAGCAATTAATATTCTTATCGTTTTAACAGATTAATTCTTTTTAGCAACAACAACAATTAATTGCAGATTTATTTTCTTATTTCATAACTTTCAGCTATAAATAACGAGTAGCTCCTCCCTCTCAATTATATGAGAGTGCAATGGTAGTCTTCTACTTATAAATGGATTCAACAATCTTCTTCAAGCACAATCAGAGATATCACTTTCAGCAGACGTACATGCTCTCTTATTGTTGAGATATTGAAGATAGTGGATGGACTAGAGTAAGATTATTGGGCTCGGTTGAATTAGACCTAGCAGCGCCCCACTATTCATTCCGGGCCGAATCACGTGGCTCCATCCAACTACACTCCTGGATCAGACTTGAGCCAGACTAAGCGGCTCTGCCCAGGGACCTCACCTGGCTATATAATGATACCTACATCCTACCTTATCAGGGGAGATAGGCCATTATAACCCCGCTATCTCTGGGATTGACCTCGACCATTTCTAGGCAACCTCATTGTGAGATTTTCGGGCGACGTCAACATCCTCACCTGTAATAAATATGGACACGATGTGCCTTAGGTAATCCTAATTCCAATTTGCATTATCTCCACCTAGGAGTTCCACTGACTTGAGTGTCAGAGTGTCTTTTGTAGATCCCCCGACGTCGAACCAGACAAGAAGGGACTTCATATCAGACCAGAAGACCCCAACTCTCAGGCAGGAACATTTGCCGCCCACCGTGGGGCTGAGTAAAGCTTACCTCCCTTACAATGGTTGGAATCTGGAGCCAAGCGATTGCCGCTGCATCGCCAACGGCAATGACCCGACGGCGACGATCGATCGCAACCTGGCAACACTGTAATAATGAGGAGCGACACCCCAGTACCGGCCAATCCTCACCCTGAAGACCCCCAATGACGCATAGATGATTTGGAGGTTAAAAAGCAGCGATTGACAATCTTGATCGAGATGCTAACACGATGTCAGGGACAATCCCAACTAGACACGAGCGCCGCCACTCAGAACATGGAGAAAGCAACCACTCCAATAAGAAGCTACTGATTCCTGTCCTCCGTGACGAAATCTCCAGCACCCGCCGCCCAGGAAAAGACGATGATCCCAAAGCCAGAAAGGCTGAAACAACCGCCCTCTTGACGCGGGACCCTTTGCTGGGCACATTATGACAATCTTCCTCTTGTCGAGAAGTGAGTTACCTACCACCATGAAACCCTACGATGGAACATGCGACCCCGCGATACGCCTGAAGGCGTTCAAGACTGCAATGCTTTATCATGGAGCAACCAACCCGACACTCTACAGAGCTTTTCCAACCTTCCTGGGAAAGACCGCCTTGTTATGGTTTGCCTCTCTTCCACCAAAGGATAAAGACCAATAATGAAAACCTTAGGCCAACAACTCTTCGTCTTAGAGTTGACATCCGACGTGGCTGAAATAGAGCAGTGGTGCTCTGTCTCCGAACCAGATCCGCCCCAACACAAGAATCCGCTTCTCTGGGATGATTGTGGCCACCTCTAACAGACTCCAACAAGCCACCCTTCATCTCCTTCAATTTAGCTCTTGCTTTCTCCAGTCTCGCACTACAGTAGTACGTCATTTTGGGTAGCCGCATTAATAATGGGGCAGAAGAAAACTTGGTGCAATTGGCTAGCCTTTCACCTTCTTACGCATATTGGGAGGATGCATTCCAACTACAACAATTTTATCTGGACTTTCTGCTTGTGGACAAGCAAGAATTTCGAGAGTGGGGAGATGTTATAGACTCTACTTCTCAACTTCACCAACCCACATCATCCTCATCCGCCACATCAAACAATATGAAGAGATGACAAGATGGAGGTTCAAATATATATAAGAGAAGACAAACAAAAGAAAATTGAAAACAAATTGGAAGAATATAATCGTCATCTTATGTAATAAAATTCCACTTAATTCTGTTATTAATAAATTGGCGGCCTTTGATAGGTTTTCTTTTTGGGAAAACCTTAACACAAATGTATTCAATTACAACTCTACTCTCTCTCCCCCTCTCCACCACTAGCCCATCATCCTCTTCCTCTTTGAAATTTTCAGCAAGTTCCTGCAACGAAAACAACAAGCATACGTGATAACATTAGTCCTCCTAAACCTCGTACTTATAGGAAGGCACATAACACGTACCTCGCATGATTTAAACTCTTTAAAGGCTATTTAAAAGAAATAATAGACGTCTTTTGATTCTTTAAAGGTATGCGACTTCCCATCTCTAGTCAATGTGTCATTGAAGTGATCCCCCAACAAGGAGAAAATTTTATGGAGCCCCATGTATGAGTGAACCTAGCATTTTTAAGAATGAACCTAAAGTGAAAGTGCTAGGTTCACTCGTTTGCAATACAGGTTCAATCTTACTTCAGGTTCAATCTGAATTATACTAGGTTCAATATTAATAAGACTAGATCCACTCATGTGAGAGAGGGCTCTAGCACCATACAAGTTGCACTCAACAACAGGGCCTCCAAGGGGAGCCGTATACCTAGTCATATCTATATGAGGCTCTAATTATTCATGGCTCTCAATCTTAGCTATTGATGTATTGTTCACCTTGGGGTTGTGCCCACACATGTTAAAAAGGTGTTTAAGAGGACAATATTATCCTTTTAGTCTCTAAAGGCCTGTGGCTTCCCATTGCACATACAATCTAGCTATTTAAAATAATAAAGAAGTGTCAATTTCAGCCAACACCAAGAGATCATTAGAAGCGTCAAATTGCTGCTAAATGGCGAAGAAAACAAAGAAGATTTGTTGTAAGTAGAAATCATGATTACAACACCAACAAACTAGCTCAAACTTGAGCTTAATTACATATATCCATGACAAGAGACCTATCAAGTACTCTCAAGGCTACAATCAATCCCTAGACTGGTAGATCATGTAAAGCCAATCGTCAATGATTGATGTTGAACTAAAAACCACCAAATTGGATGCAAACACAACTAAATTAAGCTCCTATATTGGACTGTGCCATGAGCCTACAAGAATGGAGCTCGATCATAGCAGCCACCCATCAAACAAAAAACAACGGTTCATTCGAAGCAAATTAAGCATTGCGACAAGCATCAGTTTCAGTTCACATTAGCTGCATATAATGTATTGACTCTTACACTTAAGTAAGTAGAGGATGCTTTAATGTCAACTAGTGCATGATTGCCATGTCTGTTGTATAGTTTTAGTGCTCCACTAACCAGAATAGTGATATAATTAAGGTCTCTACCTAATGACGTTAAGCATCAAGCTAACCTTTAATGATGTTGAATTAGAAATATATACCTTCTTTCACACATAAGCGTGCAAGAATTAATGTTAACTTCCCATCATCAAATCGACCTGATACCATTCGAAGTGGATAGTGTGTGTATATATATATATATATATATCCATTTCAACCAACACGATTTCAGACAGACCCAATAGTATGATATATATAATTCATTCGTGCAATCTTTTTTTTTAACAAAGAACCTTGTATTCAATTAGGGGATGTAGAAGAGTATACATACAAAGGAAGCAACTACAAACGAGCAAAGGAAAGCTTACAAAAGTAAAAGAGAAAAAGTAGAGGCTTCAGAAGCCAGTTCAAGAAAGGAACAAGTACAATTATCATTCGTGCAATCTTTGGTTGTATTTACAGACCACCTCCATTAGATTCAACGACAAAGCTTGTTACCAGCATGCTGAATAACTAAGCCTCATTGTTAATAAGATCGGTTAAGGGTTTTGAGATGGTCGAAACTTGATTTGTGATCAAAGTCATTTTCCATTGAAGCGAATCAGGCTGGTCAAAAGTCTTGAAGATGAGAACTAGCATGCACAAAATTATTACAGGCCAAAATCGAAAAAAAATAGTAGATCTTAAATTTTTGTGAAACTATGTGAATTTTTAGGCTATTTACCCAAAGAAAAAATACCCAAGCGAGAAAGGGCTCACGGAGGGTTTTGTTATGATGCTTAAGCAAACTTGATATACTCAAATTATGAACTTAAAGTGCGTGGACAAACGGATAGACTACCTAGTGAGATTTATACGATATTTGAGTCGGCAACCGTGATGACATATGTATCCCAAGTCAACCTCTGCAATTGGAATTTCAACCCTTTGGTTCTAACTGACTTTGCCTGAGTGACCGGATCACAAAAGAGGTGATCGAACAACTCAGTCTTCTTTCTCCTCAGTTTGTAGTTCCAAGCTAATCAAATGAGAATGAGAAGTCTTTTTGCAATGGTAAGAGATTACTCTTTACATTGGCAACAATTCTTAACCTAGTCTTTTTCATGATTGTTTAACCTTGTGCTCTTAACAAAGCTTACTCACACACCACAACATTTCCTTGATGTATATCTTACAAGCCAAATCCATCAGCTTAATCAGTATGTATATAACAGAAGAGCTAAATATATATTCCTAGAAATCATTTCCTTCTGGTATGGTCTCCAAAAAAGGCCTCCACTCCTTAAACTTAGCCTCTTTGTGACTTCCACCACTTTTGCTTTGTGCTCTTTGTAGAAGACACAACATGTCACCATGGGAAACCTCTGATCCTTTGCTCAACATGTTCTTCAGCTCTTGCTTTGTCAGGACCAGCTTGACTCTGATGAGCCCTGCTCCTTCACCGGTCTCCGCTGCCACCAGTGTCTTCTTTTGTGGGAGAAGATAGTAAAGCTTTTCATGTCTCATGCTTGCCGTGGAGTCCAGGCATCTCATTGCCGGAGACTCGTCGGATACGTCATGCCTGGGGAAATCATCAAGCACCTGTTGGACCTTCATATGCGAGTGGTCGTATGTTATTATCTCTCCATCCACCCTCATTATCTTGATCACCTTCCTCTCCTCAAGAACCAGGCAATTCCCCATATTGACACTTTATGTGATGCTTCGAGTGTCAACAACTAATATTGGAGACAGAGCTCGGATGGGCGAATGGAGAGAGTATTTAAAAGGAGGTGGTTTGAGCAATGACCCTTCAGTTTCAACATATTGCAGGGGATGCCCTTGGAATATAAAATACAAAATCCTATTTAGAATATAGAATGCCGATGAACATAGAAACGTTTAAAAGAAGATATTCTTCACGAGAATAGTAAGAAGGCTCAACCATTAATAGTGATCTCCTTCAAGTTCAAAGAATTAACCTAAAAAGGCAATGCACCATTGAGTGGAGAGGGCGGCTATCAAATGTTCCATTAGTTTTGGTGGTGAGGAATGAAGGGGCAACTGAATGCTTGGCTAAAGGTTTGACCACATCAAAAATGTATTAATTACCAGTCAACCCTAGCGTTGACTATTGTGTTATCCTTTCCACTTCTGAAGTGAAATTTATGAACATGTTTTGCATTCAAAAAAGACAGATTCTAATGGTTTTTTACTTTTCAGCTACATAGCATAGGCAACCAGAAAGCATCAAATATATATAGAAGTTCTGGACACTAACACAATATAAAATTCCTCGAGGCAAAAAAGAATGAACAGCTGCTGACTTAGGCTTGCATGATCTTTGAATTAAAAACCTTACCTTATGTGTTAAGCGTGTCCAAGACTACTTTTCTTCCAATGATTTCCTCTAGTTCACAATTGTTTGTGTCAAATACTCTTATTGCACTCGATCCCAATCCTGCTGGCTCTTGTTCTTCGAAGTTAAAATCCTCATTCAATCGGGCTCTCAAACCTTCTTATATTAATTTTTTTGAATTTTCACTAAAACACAGCCGATCCATAGAGACACATAATTAGAGATAAATTAGATTTTTATTTTTAAATCTTCACATTTAGAGACTAATAGATACAAAATTAATTTGTCCTTAATTTGTCTCTAAAAATAGCTTTAGAATCAGATCAATTAAGTGACTATGTTGTTGTTATTTTTATAGATATTTAAAGACTAATTAAGAGCAAATTTTTTATCGATTAATTTCTAAATGTGAAGATTTAGAAATAAAAATATAATTTGTTTCTAATTTTGTATATCTATAGGTCAATTGTGTCGTAGTGTTTCGATATACCTCTTAAATTAAAACCAAGTTTTTTAAATGTGGATGCTACTAATTATTCCTTATTGGTGTCTCAATTAATTCAGGATGACACCTAGAATGATGAGGTCGACTTTAAACTCTTTGGTGCAGCACTATGGGATTCCATAAGGCTATTGGATATGCCGTTACAACCTAATGATAACAAAGTTATCTGGATGAGTAGGACTTGTGGTAATTTCTCTACTTAATCTGAATAAACTTGGGTTGGTTAATGAATTGAATACATTCTCCTCAAATTGTACGTGGAAGCTTAAAATTTCTCTAAAAATTAAAATTTTTCTATGGAAAGCCTCACTTGGCCAACTCCCTACTCAACTCGCAAGCTTTTAATGACTATGGCCATGTGTTGCTTTGCAGTATATGATTTGAATGAGATAAGATTTAAGGTGAATAAGTGTGGGATATAAATCCAAGATGATTTATTGAAATCCTATCCTATATTTGTTTTGATATAGGATAAAAAACATGGATAAGATATAAAATTCATATCTTATGGATTTGGATCCTAAACCCACTCCCTCCCCGGGTTTTCTAAATCGGGCCAGTGATGGATTTGGGCCAAAATAAATTCACTCAATTTCCGACCCGATTCTTATACTTTCTTGAGTGAATTTATTGGCCAACCCGTCATTGTACTTTGGTGGTATCACCCTGTTGCTGGATAATCCATCCTAGGATAGTTCCTTTAGGTTGTTTATTACTAGTACATTATGGTTTAATTGATATTCTCGGAATGTGTATGTTCATAATGGTAAGAGTATTTCCGCGTGTATGTTCATAATGGTAAGAGTATCTCCGCTACTTGCCCGGTGAATGGAATCTTTGCTTTTGGCAATTTGTTGCACTCTAACTTGTCCGAAGGCAATGAAATTAATCCACTCATTTAGCCCTAAATGGATCCCACCTCCTGATGGTTGGATCAAAATCAATTCTGTTTGGACTGAAGATCTTGTTGCCACTGGGTTCGTTGTTAGACACGAGGATTGTGTTCATGCGGACTCTGCGATCACTACTGCTCCCCCCTTGTCCTCAATGCTTTCAGGTTGCCTGTTATCATTGAATCAAATTCGAAGATTGTGATTAATGCTATTAATCATGTCATTGTGGTCCTAAATATTCCACATATTGCCACTCAATGTAATAACATTTTCTTTGTTTTTGTCCCAAGATATTGTAACAAAGTCGTCCATTGATCAGCTAGCTATGCTCACAACTTTTGGGAGAGCCAGGGTTTGGTCTATTGTTCGACCCCATGAACTAAACCTCATTTTGGCTCAGGACCTTCTCGGTCTTGAGAATGCTTAGTTTTTTTTTTTTTTTTTAAAAAAAAACACACGAAGAAGAATCTCTCCAATTTATATGACTGAACCATCTCTCTACGTAAAAGAAAAGTGTGGTGACATGAGAAAAGACTGATCATGGTAAATTAGTGGGTGCTAGGATTACATTGTCAAATGTCAACACAATTCAACACGCATGCCCGTGAATCCCATCACCAATAGTGGAGATAGAAAACGATTTGTTTCAACATAAGCTCTTCATTGAATTAATATTAATCGTCTCTCTGACCAGCTTCCCTTATCAGGAAGGAGGCTGAGTTCTCTGCATCTGTACTTGTCGCTCCTCATAGTGGCCCAAGATCTCCATGAATGAAAAATCTTGAATAACTTCACAGTGCCGTGCCATAAAGGGAAAAGAGTAGGTAGTAGTAGTAATTAAAGGAAGAAAAAAAGATGGTATACGATTCTTTTTAACAGATCATTAAAAACTGAGAATATCTAAATAAAGAGCAAGTGTCCTGCATCTTATATATTTATCAAATCCTCATCTTGCCGAAAATAGTGGCCTGTAGAACCTGATATAACAGATTGAATTTCCTGACAGATTTGTAATTTGTCTTGCTGTTTTAAGGTAAACTCTGGATAATCTGTTGGTCAACTTCAAAGTAAACCTCAGCATCAACCTTTTTGTCACATCAGACTACAAAGATCTACCCACCACATTTTGTCTCGCTACAGACATCTTTCCTTGTCAACCATAAGTGATCACGATGATGATTATTCGACGTATTGAAGACACAATAATAAGTATTATTCAATTTCGCACAGAGTAAAAAAGCTTTTAACAGTAGTGTTATTTTTTATTTCTAGCTTTTAATCTCTCATAACTTGAGAAGTATGATGTTGGACTTAGGAATTACTGGAGGAATGTGTTCCACGATGTTTTGAGTGGGGCGGCGCCGCCTGCAAGATAGAGTGATCTTAGAGGATCAAATTCCAGCTAAAGCTTCAAGCATGTTAATAGATCATAAAGAATGCATTTTACCTTCAGCCTGACGCGCATGCACTTAGCTGCTAAGTAACTTGAACTTTAAAAGAAATAATTACTTCAAAATCAAATCTATTTAGACTTCAGAAAAAGCCATCCAAGTTGAGTTTTAGAAATTAAGCACCCATCCAAGTTCCTCATGGTCAATCCTAAAAGCAAAAAACATTGCTTTGAAGGGAAGTTATTAGCTCATATGCTTGGTGTAAAGATTTTGGGAAATATTCATAATGATTTTTGGCCCAAGGATAATTCAAGCACATAAAAGAGGATTCCACTTAGGGGGCGTTTGATTGCCCGCAAGTACAAATATTGTAAATAGTATTTGAATGCAAAAATAAATGCCCGCAAATAAAATTTGCAATCTACTGTTTGATTGCACGCAAGTAGAGTTGCAACTTCTATTTACAAGCGTTTAGTTGGCCGCAAATGAAAATTGCAATTACACTTGCAACTTGCATCTTAGTATTTACGTCTAGTAATTTTGGCATAATCTGATATAGGGGTGGCAGTTTTCGGCCCGGCCCGATAGCTCGACCCGACCCAGCACGAAAAATTTGGGTTCAGGCCGGCTTTTATCAGATTCTGGCCGTTATCGGGCCGGCCCAATAAGGCCGACCCCTTATCGTGCCGAATCGAGTCAAGTGTTATCGGGCAGGACCGGCCCAATAGCCCGATAAATACTTCGGATCGGCATTAACGGGTTTAAAATTCGTTAATTATCGGATTTAAATCCGATTTTAAATATTTTTTTGTGGTATTAGGCTAAATGGGTCGGTCTGTGCCGACCCATTATTTTTGGTGTCGGCCCAGGCTAGTGTTTTCGGGCCAGACCGAGCACGAATTTTTTCGGGCCAAGCACGGACTTTTCTAGGCCGAGCCCGTCACGAATTTTTTCGGGCCAAGTCGAGCACGAATTTTTGCGGGCCGGGCACGAACTTTTTCGGGCTGGGCGTGCACGAATTTTTCTGGGCTAGGCTGAGCACGAATTATTTCGGGCAAGGCAGGGCACTATTTTTTTTTCGGGCTGGGCTGTGCATGAATTTTTTCGGATCGGGCACGAATTTTTTCGGACCAAGCCGAAAACTTAATCCCGACACTATTTGCCAGACCTAATTTGATAGCCCGATACGATAAAATCATGATTAGGGAACCAATTATCGTGTCGGGCCAAGGGATGTAGGTCCGACCTAGCCTTATAGCTGGAGACCGACTTGTCACGGGCCAATTGTTTTGAGCGGAAGAACCCGTGCGGCACCCTTGCATCCCGTGCAAGGGATAAGCCTTAATCCCGAATCCGTCCCGAATTGGGCTTCCCGACTTAACATCGCGGGGCATACGTTGGACCACGTGCCAACCTCGCGCTCCATGTCCGCGCCCCCAAAAGACCATGTTGGCCGAATGGTTTTTGAAGGCATAAAGCAAAAACAACATTAAAGGACTATGGACGCAAGAAAACATAAAACCGGGTGTAGGACGAGCTCCGCAATTGTCTTGGGCGGAGAACGACATGTCGCATGCCCATATGGGCCACTCGTTCGTCTCCGCCCAAGGCAACCGCTTTGTTTGCCAACGCTCTCCTACATTATACATGAGACCCCTAACCCCCATGTGCCACCCCCAAGGTTCCTCAAAGCACGAGGAGCATGACAAAATTTGGGCCACCCGACGGGGTGATTTTCCGTGGCCACGGCCATGACGAAATGAACACAAGGTTTTCCGCTTAGCCGTGACGGATGAACCAAATGTCGAATGACCCCAACATGCATACAACTCGTACCACGGACCCATGGGGATTGCACAAGAGGTTTTACAAGTACGAACTAGAAATAAAGGCAAAATTACATGGACGCGAAAACATATTTACAAATATGTAGGGAACATTCCGTCATGATTCATCGTCGCTCGGCGCATCGAAAAGTCCCTAACATCCTCCCCCACTTCAAGCTTCGACGTCCTCGTTGAACTCGCCTCGGCCGCACCGCCTTTCTGGCATAGGCTGCAATTGCTGAAGTGAATTCTTCACAAGTAGTCGAAGGGAACACCGCCTGAGTAACGACATGCCGCAGTGGGGCCGCAACATGTCAAGTTTCACCGTGTGAAGTCCGCCACCAGGGAATGACTACTTGGAACATCTTTGAGTTTCATCATCTCCTGTTGTTGCGAGAAAGGGCTTTGAGATTCCCAAACTCGTTGCTGGGCAATGAAAGTCCCAGACTTGTGGAGCAACCGAGTGATGTTGAACAACTTTCGCTTGAAGGGGCACCAGCGTCGTTGAGCAACGCTCGCTTGAATGGACACCGAGAAGTAGCTACTGTGTTCACCAAGTCTCGATGTTGCTGGGCTATGAGGGTCCCAGACTTTGTGGGGCACACGAGCGTCGTTGAGCAACGCCCGCGTGAAGGAACCCGAGAGATGGTTACTCAATTCACCAAGTCCCGTTTTTGCTGGGCAATGAAAAGTCCCAGACTTAAGGAGCATACGAGCAACGCTCGTCTCAGATAACATCTGGGTGCCGTTGTGCAACACCCAAGTGATGAGTAGTTCCGTGGCTGCACCACACTAGAGCCTTGCCTCCACCGCCGCTTTGAGCCGATCTCTGCTTGCTCACTCGCCCCCCCCAGGAGTCATGGTGCCCTCCTCCGAGCCCATCTCAACGAGCTTCAAGTCTTACGGATCACTGCTTGCTCACTCGCCCCCCGCAGAGGTCATGGCGCCCTCCACCGAGCCCATCTCAACGAGCTTCAAGTCTTACGCTGCTCCTCGATCACGACTTGAGGGATTTTCTCCAACCGGGTCACAACGTCCGCGAACTCTCCGCACTAAGAGCATTGCTGCCACACCACAGCTGTTCTTCACTTGTGCTTGGTTCGGACGTTTCAATCTTGCGACTTAAGAGCCATCTGCTCTGCGCACAAATCTTGCGTCTTAGAGGCCATCTGGCCATGCGCACCAACCTTGCGTCTTAAAGGACATCTTGCCATGCGCACAAATCTTGCGTCTTAGAGGCCATCGGCCATGCGCACCAACCTTGCGTCTTAAAGGACATCTTGCCATGCGCACAAATCTTGCGTCTTAGAGGCCATCGGCCATGCACACCAAACTTGCGACTCACAAGCCATCGGCTCTGCGCGGCGACTTAAGGGACAACGCCCTGCGCACAAACTTGGCGACTCACGAGCCATCGGCTCTGCGCTGTGACTTAGGGGACAACGCCCTGCGCACAAACTTGGCGACTCACGAGCCATCGGCTCTGCGCTGCGACTTAGGGGACAACGCCCTGCGCACAAACTTGGCGACTCACGAGCCATCGGCTCTGCGCTGCGTCTTAGGGGACAACGCCCTGCGCACCATCCTTGGCGACTCACGAGCCATCGGCTCTGCGCTGCGACTTAGGGGACAACGCCCTGCGCACCATACTTGGCGACTCACGAGCCATCGGCTCTGCGCTACGTCTTAGGGGACAACGCCCTGCGCACCATCTTCGGCGACTCACAAGCCATCGGCTCTGCGCTGCGACTTAGGGGACAACACCCTGCGCACAAACTTGGCGACTCACAAGCCATCGGCTCTGCGCTGCGTCTTAGGGGACAACGCCCTGCGCACAAACTTGGCGACTCACAAGCCATCGGCTCTGCGCTGCGTCTTAGGGGACAACGCCCTGCGCACCATCCTTGGCGTCTTATGAAATAGTCTGCTATGCGCACAATGTGCGTCTTACTAGAGATCTGCTCTGATACCAACTGTCACGGGCCAATTGTTTTGAGCGGAAGAACCCGTGCGGCACCCTTGCATCCCGTGCAAGGGATAAGCCTTAATCCCGAATCCGTCCCGAATTGGGCTTCCCGACTTAACATCGCGGGGCATACGTTGGACCACGTGCCAACCTCGCGCTCCATGTCCGCGCCCCCAAAAGACCATGTTGGCCGAATGGTTTTTGAAGGCATAAAGCAAAAACAACATTACAGGACTATGGACGCAAGAAAACATAAAACCGGGTGTAGGACGAGCTCCGCAATTGTCTTGGGCGGAGAACGACATGTCGCATGCCCATATGGGCCACTCGTTCGTCTCCGCCCAAGGCAACCGCTTTGTTTGCCAACGCTCTCCTACATTATACATGAGACCCCTAACCCCCATGTGCCACCCCCAAGGTTCCTCAAAGCACGAGGAGCATGACAAAATTTGGGCCACCCGACGGGGTGATTTTCCGTGGCCACGGCCATGACGAAATGAACACAAGGTTTTCCGCTTAGCCGTGACGGATGAACCAAATGTCGAATGACCCCAACATGCATACAACTCGTACCACGGACCCATGGGGATTGCACAAGAGGTTTTACAAGTACGAACTAGAAATAAAGGCAAAATTACATGGACGCGAAAACATATTTACAAATATGTAGGGAACATTCCGTCATGATTCATCGTCGCTCGGCGCATCGAAAAGTCCCTAACAGACTGGAGCCCGAAGCGGCGACCCCATGCCGGGCTGGGGTAAAATATGTTTTACATTATTTAGTTATTTATCAAAATAAATTAATAATTTTTAATTTTTGTATAATACTAAAAATATATTAAAAAAATCTATCAAACGACATCAGATCTAAAATTTGACACTACCATCGCGTTTAGCGCACGAAAACATACAATTTTGATATTTATCCCGTCCCCATCCAACGTTTCTAAGTCGCTAAAATTAATTATTTTTTAATACTTAGAAAACATACAATAATGAATCTAGCAAACCACCACCCACCACATCAATCACCTGCACTAAGATTACAGGAGATGTGATGATTCTCAATATCACATGCAAAAAAAATTGATATGCATGAATAGTAACGGAAAAATGACTGTAAAACCCATTTCCAAGTAAAAACCAGTAAACTACCTCAAGCAGGTATGGTATGTATCAGGCAAACTGGTTTGATACATCAAGCAAGCAAACCATCACATGATAACCATGTAGAATTCATTGGTTGAACAATGGAACAGCAAGCAAGCAAACCATCACACGATAACCATGTAGAATTCATTGTTTGAACAATGGAACAGCAATCATGTGGATGAAAGGTGGAACATTGTGAAGAGTATGGCGAGAAAAGTTCAATATTAAAGAGTTGGTGATATTAAAATAACTTTGATGTCTGAGTTCAGAGTATTAAGTATACAAATCAAGCAAACACAAAATACTGCAAAAATCTCTAATCAGCAATACTATTCTGAAGGATAGAAAGAATTGCTTTGTATTACTTTTACTGCAATAAACTTTCAAATAAACACAAGTCTACACGTTTAGCAATGACTTCATAATATCGCAATCCAACTTACAAACCACATACAAATTAAACAAAAGAGTCATGAACTCATACCAAAGGAGTTAACACCATGTTATCCTCTTTTTATTTATATGCACAGCTAGATATTTACATGGAATCCACACCAAACATAAAGCTAAGCATTCAATAACTTCGTTGAGGGAGTAGCATAGCTGCATCAGCCTTTATGGCGTTCCTCAGTTTTCTGCAAGGATACAAAGATGGTGTAAGACACATGAAGGAGAGTACAAATATCTCTTTCTTTTTATCTTGAAGAGGACTTATATTAGAAATTTAGATTAGCTTCATACTCCATAATCCATATAACCATATACATCAAGATTGCCATCTTCTATAAAGAATACACGAAATTCCACTCTCCTCTGTCTCACTCAAGTGAATTGGTTTCGAGAGCATTCCGCCTGTTTTTGGCGACTTTCACTTTCAACCCGATTCACCGCCTACGTGCCCTTTACGCCCAGTCATTCCGAAGAACACTTGCCCCCCCCCCGTCTTACCGCGGCTGCTGGCACGAAGTTAGCCGGGGCTTCTTCCTCGAGTCCTGTCATGATCGCAATAGGACAGTCCTATAAGGTCTGTTCGTTTCATAAACTATTCAAAATTTGTATATGTCAGTACATTATAAGGTTGACAAAACAAGATTGTACAAGATACTGCAAGAAATAATCCAATGTTCGTTTCGCATAGAACATAACAACAGATTTAGTGTTTTCATCGATTTATCACCGCAATTAGAACACAAGAGAAGAGATGACGGATGGAAACAATGAGCCATTTAGGTTTTGGAAGAGATTGAGGGCATTAAGGTGATTTTTCAAGCTTGTACCACTGTACTAGCGCTTTGTTACTTCAATTGTACTAATGGTAATTTTTCAAGGAAACCCCATTGTACTATGCCAAAGCATAATTTTTGTTTTGTTCATAGCAATTTTTTGCAAACAAACATTGAACAACTACTGTTGTTGTCCTATCTAGTACCTTAAAATAATGCGAAACATACGGACCCTAACATACCCTAAGAGTGTTTACCATATTAAAATGGCTCCAAGCTTGTCATTCTCATACCTAATTAGTTGTCATATATTGAAATGCTTGAGGCGGTCTTAACATTTCCGATTAAAAAAAGTTCTAATCTTATAATTTCTCTTGAAAAGTTAAAATATTCTAAATATTTTGATTTCATCAAGGTTATACCTAACATCTTCATAAATCCAGCGGTAAAACCTAGGGGTGAGCAAACTTCACCGATTCACCGAAACCGAACCGAAACCGATTTAACCGAACCGAATTAATTTCGGTTCGGTTTTCGGTTAAAGAAATTTTTGGGTTCGATTTTCGGTTCGGTTCGGTAAATTAATCGACGGTTCGGTTAATTTACCGAATTAACCGAATATATATGTATATATATATAATAACAAATATATTAGATCTTGGCATTTGTCTTGGTGGTTAAGTGTTATGTTTAGCATTTCCGCCGCCCGGGTTCGAATCCCATGTTGTGTAATAATATTTATTTAACATTCGATATATATATAATAGGTGTTAGTTATATATAAATTGATAGTAATGTTTGCTAAGATGGTTAGAAGGGTAAAAATTAAAATCTAATTCTCAGTTGGCCGAGTTCGAGTCCACATGCATGCTTTGAATTTTTTTTTTTTTATCTTTTCGGTTAACCGAACCAAATTAACCGAACCGAACCGAAAATTCGGTTAACCGAACCGAATTAACCGAATTTTTTCGGTTCGGTAAACGGTTAAATTTTTTTCTTTGGTTCGGTTCGGTTAACCGAATTTTCGGTTTGGTTTTTAACCGAACCGAACCGATGCTCACCCCTAGTAAAACCCATCAGTCCATCTTAAAGAATACTGATAAACTCAAATAGGTGGTAACAACATTCTCTACAGACTCCTCTAAGCAACCACAGAGACACAATATGAAAAAGTTGTAATGGAGCAAGAGACTTGGGATGAAGCCAGAATATTTTATTAGTGGGAGCAAATAATGATGTCTATCAGATAAAAAGCTCATTAGCATATCTTGTGTAATTAAGAATATTGTGAATTTGTTTTACTGGGTCTGAAGCGTCAAGCTTAAAAAATGAAATTAATTAAAAGTTTATCAAATTCGATTAAAAAATGTCAAAATTGGATCAAAACAGATGAATCAAAAGATTATTAGACTAGAATATTGATGCTCGATATGAATTTCCATTATAACTTTTATATTTGAAGAAAAAAGTAATTTCTATGTCATAATAACATCAATATCTAATCAGACTACTTGAACCAATAAACATGGACAAAATCAAGAAACCATCAAATCAATTCATAGAGGATAAGGAAGAAGGAAGAGGAGAAAATCAATGCTCGTAATGGAATTGTGAAAAATCACATATTATTCTAAAATGGGCAAGCCCATGATTTTAGAGGATAAAGAAGAAGGAAGAGGAGAAAATTGCAGATCTGGAGGCAGAACATAAAAGCAAAATCATAATTCATCACAACCTTTGATTTCTTCTTTCCTTTATTCAAAATATGCTCCTTACTCAAATATTCTCTTATGTGTCACTATCATCATCCTTTACCGTCCAATCTTCTACTTGTAAACACTATATGCCGCTGACCAAAAATCATAGTCCTTCGGCAAAAATAAGAATAAAATTAAATGAAAGAAGTCGTTTTATAGAACAAAGCCTATACCAATATTAAAAATTCAATTGCATTTTCCTTCTTGTTCTCACAATGAAAATAGTTTTCTTCTTTAGATGCAAACTCAGAAAGAGACTATACGCAGAAACATTCTATAACCAATTGGTGGGGGCGAGCAAGCAATCAATTTGGAGGACTTGCAAAAGAAAATTGAGAGTCAATTTGGATGATTCGATGCGACAATATTCTAGTTCGCACTTCTGGAGAAAGAGAAGAAGAATCACGAACAAAAGTAAAGGAACCCTAAAGATTTGCTTACTTTCGCAGACTGGGACTTCTCGGCTTCCAACTTCTCCTTATCCGCCTTTTGCCTCAGCTTCTCCATCCGCTGCCTCTCCATTTTCTACACACAAAATCCCAATAAAACCCTAAGTACAAATTCAAGAAAGAAAGAATGAGCTAAGGTCGCTTACCTGGATGTAGATGTTCTCGGCAGCTCTCCCCTCCTCGCCGACGACACGACCCTTGCCGTTTCCGTCACCGAAGTAATGAGGAGTTCTCCGAGGCATGCCGTCCATTGCTGGAATCCACGAGGGAGGGATGCAGGCGGTTTGATCTTATTGCCCCTCGTTACTTGCTTCGCAAGAAGGAGGTGACGACTTCTCGAGCAAGTACTCAACCTATGCCGGATACGACAAAATAATATTTGCGACGAGAAAAGAAATAAAAAATGGAGGAATTTCCCGGAAAAGAGAAATTTTTAAATTCAAATGTTAGGAATCAAAATTCTTAAATCTAGAATATATTCCAGTTACCTATTCTACTCCTGGACTAAGTTAGAAATTTTGACAAATAAATAAATAAATAAATAAATAAATATATATATATATAAATTTAAAAAATAATTTTAATTTATAAAATATTTTTAGAATAAAAATAAGATATTATAGTCTAAAAAATATATTTTCAAACAGAGATTTTTGCACAAAGTCTATAAAACTAAATTTAAATTAAAAATTATAAAATATTTTGATAAAAATATTTTTTTAAATCACAACACCTATGTTGTATTGTAAAAAAAAATATTAATTAAAAATATTAATTAAAATTATTAAATTATTATGGTATGTTTGCTTCATTAGATAAGATATGATAGGATTGAATAATAAATGAGGGTGGATTGACTATAAATTTTTTAAATCCGGTATACACAGGATATAATATCAATTTTATACTCATTTTCTTCTAATTCATGCACTAAATAAATAATGAATATTAATTCATTCCTTATCATATCATTTCTTATCCTATGAAGCAAATATGCACTTAGTAAGTGCATGTTTGCTTCATAGGATATGAGAGGATAGGATATGAGATGTATTAATATCTATTGTCTGTTTAGTGGATGGTTTAGAAAAAAAATATGAATAGAAGATTATTTATATCTGATGTACACTGGATTTAAAAAATTCATATCCAATTCTCTTTTGTTTATTATTCAATTCAATCATTTTCTATCCATGAAAGCAAACATACCATTAGTTCTTTGATCCATTAACAAACATCTTTCATCTGTTGTTTATTTAATACACACGGGCTTTCGGATTAAGATATCGTTCGTTGACCTCTTGTAACTCCAACTCCGGTCTCTTACAAAGTATTTTCATATCATGTCGGACCTTCACATTATCTTTAGTTTTTTCGAAAACATCCATCAAAGTGTTAAAAATAATATCAAACATATTTTTCTCAATGTGCATGACGTCCAAATTATGTTGAATTAGTAATGAACTCTAATACGATAATTCCCAAAAGATATTTTTTTTCACCTAGTTATATGTTTGACCAAAGCTTGACACTCTATCATCATTCCAACCAAATGTAATCTCTAGAAAAAATAAAACACGTGCTAACATCTATTTACCAAACAACATCAGTGGTGGCTCATCTCTTTCGACTATGCCCTTGGTAAATTTATTACGACTCATTCGATATTGATGGTTAGCTGGTAAGAATCGACGATGATAATCAAAGAATGAGATTTTTCGTCAGTTCTAAAGACTGAATGATTTAGAGTGTTGCATACAATACGGACAAGAGAGTCGTCTGTGCATGCTCCAACCTGATAACATGCTATAGGTCGAAAAATTATTGATTGTCCACAAGACAATAACTTTTAAAGTAAAGTTTTGCTTCCGGTGACAATCATAAGTGATAGCTCCTCCAGTCCATAATATTGTTAATTCATCTATTAGGGGTCTGAGAAACACGTCAATTTTTTTTCGCGGACCCTTAGGACCCGGAATAATCATCGAAAGATAGATAAATTCATCTTTCATACACATTGACAGCGGCAAATTATAAACTATTAGCTACACTGGCCAAACTGAATAAGAAGTTGTCAAATGACCAAACGAATTAAAATCATCCGTGCACAATCCCAATCTAATATTTATAGTATCCAAAGCAAATGAATGATAACATCTATCCAAATATTTCCATGCTTCACTGTCTAATGGATGAGTCATTATTGTATCATCACATCTTCTTGCATGCCAACTCATGTAGGGGGGCAGTCTTTTCCAACATGAATAATCTTTGAAGCCTCGATGTCAGTGGAAAATACCGAAGTATCTTAAACGAGATAGTTTTTTGTTAGACCGATTTCTTCTCTTTATAACGAGGATGTCCACATGTTGGGCATTTATCCAACTATGCATTTTCTTTATAATATAAAATGTAGTTATTTGGGTACGCGTGTATTTTTTCGTACCCAAGCCCTAATTTTCTCATCAACTTTTTAGTATTATAAAAAGTTGGCTCAAACTTGTTATTTGTAAGTAGCGTTCAGGAGTTGTGTCATTGCCGAAAACCTAGTGTATTTAGGATAATTTTCATACAAAGGTTCATCAATAGCTTTCAACATCTCGTAAAATTTTGAGGCTTCTTTATTCGGCAATTCAATCTCTACCGCAGGTTGTACTTCTGTGACATCAACACCCGTAAATATATGGTGGCACTGACGTGTCAGTAACTGGCTGCTCGCTATTATCATTCAAGTGGAATTTGTTGGCCCAAGGGTTCCCCTAGGCTTCGATCTCTATTTTGATGATAACAAATATGTATTTAATATATTTGTGAAGTTTTGAGTTCAAGTTGAGATTACGATACGCGCGCAAACTTCGCTGGGAGAAATGTTGAAAATGTTCAAAATGTTACCATATGAAGGGATTACACATGAAAGTTTTGAGTCCACTTGTAAGTCGGCATATAAACTTTAGAAAGTCTTAGAGACTACATATGAAGGGACTTCACAAGTTAAGGAATTTAAGATAAACCTACTCATGCATGATTATGAAATGTTCAAAATGTTACCGCATGAATCTATTGATGTCATGCATGCTCGCTTTCAAAATATTACAAATGGATTAGCTAACCTTGCTAGAGACATAAGGGAAGAGGAGAAGGTAAGGAAACTCATTTGTTTCCTTCCAAAAGCTTGGAGCCCAAGGTCATCGCAATCATGGAAACAAAGGATATGAGCACCTTAAAGATCATCGAGCTCATTGGGTCTCTCATAACACATGAGACCCATATGAAGCAATACAAGGAGGAAGATGCCCCAAAAGCAAGAATATTGCTTTAAAAGCATCACATAGGGTTGAAGAACCCTCATCACCCGAGGAGGAGACAGATGATTTTGAAGAGATGGCAATGTTGGAAGGAGATTTATGAGCTTCATGAGAGGCAGCATGAGAAATGGAAAAGGAGGCTACACATGCTTTAACTGCAACAAAGCTAGGCACTTGAAAAAAGATTGCCCATTCCTCAAGATGGCTTCAACCTCGCACCCCTACAAGAAGGACAAGTACAAGAAGAAGAAGACAATGATGGCCTCTTGGGATGGGAGTGAATCCTCTTCAAGTGAAGAGGAGACCAAAAGTGAGAAGGCAAATCTTTGCCTAATGGCAAACAACAATGAGGTAAAATTTACTTTTGGTGAAGTTTCATTTACTCAAGAAGAATTAGAATTTGAATTTGATCAAATGCTTGATGAATTCAATACTATTAGAAAGAAAATTAAAGAACTTAAAAAGGACAATAAATCTTTAGAAATTGTAAATGACAACTTGTTACTTTCATGCAATGCATTGAGAAAAGAAGTAGAAATCTTTAAGGAAGAAAATCACACCTTAGATGATGCCAAGAAAAATCTAGAAAATGATAACAAAAAATTAGAAAATGAGAACAAGTTTCTAAGTGATCAAGTAGAACACTTGAATGATAGCATGCTCAACTTAAAAAAGGAATTATGCATGCTAAATGAAAAAATGACAACCTTACAAAATGTCATGCCTAAGGTTGTACATGCTAGAAAGTCATCAAACAATCATGCTCATGCACACTTCCATGCTCACACACATAGCCCAAGAAAGTTTAATGGAAGTTACTTTTCATGTTATATTTTTGGTCATATGGCTAGAGATTATGCACTAAGGATGAACCCCTATGCTAGATTCACTTGGGTTCCTAAGATGACTAACACTCAAGGACCCAAAAAAATTTGGATACCTAAAATGGTCTCTTCTCCTTTTGTAGCTAGAGAAGCATCCTTAAGCAAGTATAAGCACTTGGATCTTGCATGACGGTTGCTCAAAGCACATGTTGGGTTATATCAATCTCTCCGCAACCCTATCAAGCAAGGATGGTAGACATGTGACATTTGGAGACAATGCCAAAGATAAGATTGTTGGCATTGGTGATATAGGTATACTCGCCTAGCTATGCATTAAAAATATTTTATTAGTTGATGGGTTAAAGCATAACTTGATTAGCATATTTCAATTATGTGATAATGGGTATGTAGTCATTTTTGAAGCATCTAAATGCATCATTAGAAGTGCACCATCTAATGATATTGTATCTATTGGAAATCCGAAAGTCCTCTAGATTTCACACCCGAAATCCGACTACAGTACTACAGTAAATTGGAAATAACAAAAACACTATTTGTTATTATAAGTAAAACCTACTTGCCTCTCTATGACATCCCAGCCACAGAGTTTCGTCCTTCACACAGCTTTGTGTTGTAGTGAGCTATCCACCCAAAATCAATTTTCTCCTAAAGATAAGAAATGTTTGCACTCAACAGTCTCAACTCCTCTCTATAATTGTAAATAGTGTTCGCAGATGGAGAAAAGTTAGAAATCAGATCTTTCCCTCGAATTTTATATAAGACAACCGAAAGACCTGAATCAATCTTGTTCATAACTATTTGTTTAATGAATCCATCAGTTTAACAATCAATAGTCATCGGTTCAAAACAAATAGACAGCGTATAACTCCTAAAGATCATAAAGATCAAAGAGTAACGACCCAAATATAAAGAGTAGGAAAAACTCTTCACTACTCATAACACCAAAAATGGACAGTCGTCATATAATAAAGATGATTAATGATGCCAGAGATATTAAGATAATCATCAATATTGAAAACCAATAGCCATTGAAGTCCAACATCCATTTCTTTCGCAATAGATTGAAGAAGCAATTGAGACTGTCCACACATACAGTTGAAACTGTCATCATAGGCAGAGCTCCTTTACCGATAAGACTGTGCATAAAATTAAGAATTTCCAAGAACTCTTTTGCCAAATACAACCAATATATAAAAACCAAACACTAACAATCTCCCACTTTGGCTTATTTGGCAAAACCCATACTGATTCAATCTCAACAAAAAACACAGATGATAATAGAAAGTTTCAATTAAAGCATAATAACTGTTAAAAAGATAATTCAACAGTTAACAAAGTATCCAGTAGACATGGTCACTTTTTGGACCACAAAACCACATAGTTATAATCACATCATCGCAGAGCAAAGAAAAATATTACACCCAGACCATAGAGTATCAACACAACCATCAACCAAAGAGGTTAAAAGTATCATCACCACAGATAAAGATTAGTAAAATAGAAGAGTATCAACTGCTTGTTATCTCCCCCTTTTTGGCATAATAAGCCAAAGGAGTTATACAAGACAATATGTTGGCTTAAGGGTCTCTCTTAAGCTTCCATCTTCATTTTGATGATAATAAATATGTATTTAATCTATGTGTGAAGTTTGGAGTATAGGTTGAGGTTGCAATAAGCATGCGAAGTTCGTTCAAACGAAACAAAAGAAAGACCGTCGAAGAAACGAAAGAAGAAAACGTCAAAAAAAGGCTCGGGTTTAGATCAAGTAGAAATCATGTAATATACCCTTAGGATGATTTTATCCCAAGCCAAATTGTAAAGTTATCCAAGTTGAAACTTGGTAACTAAACCCATAAAAAAATATGAAAAAAACTCAAAGTAAAAATCAGCCTCAGGCTGAGTTCGGTCGACCGATCGATCAACCGAACAAGGCAGAATATAGGTAGTAGCCTATTCGGTCGACCGAATGATGCCGCAAAATGGCAGTAGCCATTCGGTCGACCTGTCGATCGACCAAAGTTGGTGAAAATCTGGCAGTAGGCTACGTCGGTCGATCGACCGAAGCCAAAATTAGGCAGAAGGCACATCGATCGACCGAATTGAAGATTGCAGATCACGCAGCTGGCTTCCCTTCATCGGTCGACCGAATCGATCGACTGGATTCAGGATGGATGAAGTGGCGACTCCTTTGGTCGACAGAACAGCGCTAAAAACACACAGAAAGGGTAGCGGTCGATCGATCGGTCGATCGACGATCGATCGAACAATTGTAACGGCTAATTTTCTACCCGTTGAGTCGCCGTTCAGCTGAGGGGTTATAAATACCCCTCACCTACCTCCTTAAAAACTTCTTAGAGAATTTATTGAGCATTAAGAAGAGATTAAAAGCCTTCAAAGTGATCGATTTGCTACGCCCTAACCTTCAGTCAAAATCCTCTTCAAGCGAGCACTTGCTTCCCTCAACTCTGCTGCAACTCGAGTCTATCTTATGGCAAGTTTAAGGCGTGAAGGCTTGGGAAAAGAGCTATGATTCCTCTCTCTATTCTTAAGCTCTTTTACATTGTATTTGAAGTTTTATTTCAGACTCGTTTTCAATCTGTAATAGTTTCTAGGTGTGCTAGAGAAACACTTAGGGGAAACTTTGTAGAGTTGTGTTTTGCCTAGGTGAATAGGTTTGAGGGGTTCTCAAAGAGGTGAGAAGAGTGTTCTCAATTATATTCATAGGGAAACACAAGCTCTATAAAGTAGTGATTAGAAATCCTTGGTGAGGAGCCAAGGTAGTGGAGTAGGCAATTGGCCGAACCACTATAATTAATCTTGTCTGCATTGCTTTCAATATTTGCTCATTATTGTTCTTGATATTTGATCACATCTATTGTTAAGATACATTTGCATTTGATTAAAGTTAAATTGAGTAAAAAGAAAAGTTGAGTAAATTATAAAGGGGACAGATACTATTCGACCCCCCCTTCTAGTGTCGGATTTCCTACAATAATTGGTATCAGAGCCTGGTCGTAGGATAAGATTTAACCATCTTTCCTACAAATTAAGATGTCTAGTGAAATCCAACTAGCTCAAGGGTCATCTACTCATACTCCACCACTATTCGATGGAAATAACTATGCCTACTGGAAGATTCGTATGAATGGCTTCCAACAATCTCTAGGCATGGATGTATGGAGGATGATTCTAGTTGAGTATAAGCAACCCAATAAGAACATGGATGATTGAGACCAAAAGGAAATTAAACTCTTCAATGCTAATGCAAAGGCTGTCATTGCATTATATTGCGGCCTATCAATAAATGAGTTTAATAGAATCTCTACTTGTAAGTCCGCATATGAACTTTGGAAAGTTCTAGAAACCACACATGAAGGGACTTCACAAGTTAAGGAATCTAAAATAAACTTACTCATGCATGACTATGAAATGTTTAAAATATTATCGCATGAATCCATTGATGCCATGTATGCTAGATTTCAAAATATCACAAATGGATTAGCTAACCTTGGCAGAGAAATAAAGGAAGAGGAGAAGGTAAGGAAGCTCCTTCGTTCCCTTCCAAAAGCTTGGGAGCCCAAGGTCATAACTATCATGGAAGCAAAAGACATTAGCACCTTGAGGATCACCGAGCTCATTGGATCTCTCATGACACATGAGACCCACATGAAGCAATATCAGGAGGAGGATGCCCCCAAAGGTAAGACCATTGCCTTAAAAGCATCACATCGAGTAGAAGAGTTGTCATCATCCGAGGAAGAGATGGATGATGTTGAAGAAATGGCGATGCTAGCAAGAAGATTTATAAGTTTCATGAGGGGAGGCATGAGGAAGGGAAGATGAGGCTACACATGCTACCATTGCAACAAGATCGGACATCTAAGGAGGGATTGCCCACTTCTCAAGATAGCTTCCACCTCCAACCCTCACAAAAAGAAAAAATACAAGAAGAAGAAGAAGGCAATGATGGCTACATGGGATGAAAGCGAGGCCTCATCGAGTGAAGAAGAAGCAAAGAGTGAAAAGGCAAGTCTTTGCTTGATGGCAAATGATTATGAGGTAAGATTTACTTTTGGTGAAGTTTCTTTTACTCAAGAAGAGTTAGAAAATAAATTTGAACAAATGCATGATGAATTTAATGCTATTAGGAGAAAATTTAGAGACCTTAAAAAGGACAATAAATCTTTAGAGCTTGAAAATGATATCTTATTACTCACATGCAATGCCTTAAGAAAAGAAGTAGATACCCTTAAGGAGGAGACATACACCCTAGAGAAAGCTAAGAAGGACTTAGAAAATAACAACAAAAAATTAGAAGATGAAAATAAGTATTTAAGTGATCAAGTAGAGCTCTTGAATAATAGCATGCTAACATTAAAAAGAGAACTTTGCATGCTCAATGAAAAGATGACAACCATACAAGATGCCATGCCTAAGGTTGTCCATAAAAAGAAATCATCACACTCCCATGCTCACACACACACTAGAAGAAAATTTAATGGAAACTGTTTTTCTTGTGGCCTATTTGGCCATATGGCTAAGGATTGTACTTTGAGGAGGAACTCACATGCAAGATTTACATGGGTTCCTAAAATGAATAACACTCAAGGACCCAAGAGGATTTGGGTACCTAAAATGGTTTCTTCTCCTTTTGTAGATGGAGAAACATCCTCAAGCAAGTAGAAGTACTTGGATATTGGATAACGGTTGCTCAAAACACATGACGGGTGACATCAACTTATTTGCAACCCTATCAAGCAAAGATGGTGGACATGTCACATTTGGAGACAATGCCAAAGGTAAGATTATTGGCATTGGTGACATAGGTATACTCTCTTACCCATGCATTAAGAATGTTTTATTAGTTGATGGGTTAAAATATAACTTGATTAGCTTATCACAATTATGTGACAATTGATACATAATTATTTTTGAAGCATCTAAATGTATCATTAGAAGTGCACCATCAAATGATATCATGTTTATTGGAAATATATAGGCAAGAAAATGTCTACACCTTAGAATTAAATGTCTTGCCAAATCCCCATGTTAGATGCTTAGTTGCCATGGAGAATGACTCTTGGTTGTGACATAGAAGGCTAGGACATGCTAGCATGAGCCTCATCCAAGATATATCTAGGAAAGAATTAGTTAAAGGCTTACCCAAGATAAAATTGAAAAAGACAAACTTTGTGATGCATGTCAACTAGGTAAGCAAGTCAAATCTTCATTTCATAGCATCAATCAAGTTAGTACATTTAGAATTCTTGAGCTTGTCCACATGGATCTCTTTGGTCCATGTGATGTAGCTAGTCTAGGTGGAAAACTATATTGTTATGTATTAGTTGATGATTTTTCTAGATTTACATGAGTTTTCTTTTTGGCCAAGAAAAATGAAACCTTTGACTTTTTCAAAAAGTTTACAAAGAAAGTTACAAATGAAAAATTAGTTTCAATTTTAAAAATTAGAAGTGATAATGGAGGGGAGTTTAAAAATGAAAGATTTTTCGAGTTTTATGATGATATGGGTATTGAACATACCTTTTCATCCCCTAGGACCCCTCAACAAAATGAGGTGGTTGAGAGAAAGAATAGAACCCTACAAGAGATGGCTAGGACCATGCTATGTGAAAATAATTTGCCTAAGTATTTTTAGGCCGAAGCCATAAATACCTCTTGCTATGTTCTTAATCGAGTTTTATTAAGACCTAAAATTAAGAAAATACCTTTTGAGCTTTGGAATGATAAAATCCCAAATGTGGGATATTTTCATGTGTTTGGATGCAAATGTTTCATATTAAATACTAAGGAGAATTTAGGAAAATTTGATTTTAAATCCGATGAAGGAATTTTCCTAGGTTACTCCATGAATTCTAAGGCATATAGAGTTTACAATCGTAGAACCATGATTGTTGAAGAATCTATGCATGTTACGTTTAATGAAACTAATGATTCTTCTAGAAATGTGAAGATTGTAAATGTAAGTGAGGAACTTGAGGATCTCACACTTCATGACAAAGAGGTGGAGGATGAAAATAATGGTGAAACTCAACATGAAGATCCACCATCCTCGAATCTACCTCAAGTTGAAGATGATGAAGAAGAAGCTCTACCGCCTCTCCCTAAAGGATATCGGTTGGTGAGGGATCATCCAATGGATCAAGTTATTGGAGAACCATCAACGGGAGTGGTAACGCGCTCTCAACTCAAGAATATTTGTCAATATGTAGCTTTTGTATCTCAAGTAGAGCCTAAGAACATTAAGGAAGCAATAGAAGATGAGTTTTGGGTACTAGCTATGCAAGAAGAACTCAACCAATTTGCTAGAAATGATGTATGAGACTTAGTACCTAGACCTAGTGAACAAACTATAATTGGGACTAAATGAGTTTTAGAAATAAACTAGATGAAGAAGGATTAGTCATTAGAAACAAAGCTAGGTTAGTGGCACAAGGGTACAATCTACAAGAAGGGATAGATTATAATGAAACTTATGCTCCCGTAGCTAGATTAGAAGCAATAAGAATGCTTTTGGCATATGCTAGCTTTAAGGGTTTTAAACTTTTCCAAATGGATGTTAAAAGTGCATTTTTAAATGGTTTCATTAGTGAAGAAGTTTATGTTAAACAACCCTCCAGATTTGAAAGTTTTGAGTTTCCAAACCATGTTTTCAAATTTAAAAAGACATTATATGGTTTAAAACAAGCCCCTAGGGCGTGGTATGAAAGGCTTTCAAACTTTTTAATAGAACAAGGTTTTAATGTTGGAAAAGCCGATGTTTCACTATTTATTAAGCATCATGAAAATAATATGTTATTAATTCAAATTTATATTGATGACATAATTTTTGGTGCTACTAGTGAAATTCATTGTAAGTGGTTTGCTAAGTGCATGCAAGATGAGTTTGAGATGAGCATGAAAGGAGAGCTCTCCTTCATGCTTGGTCTCCAAATCAAGCAAACCAACAAAGAAATCTTCATCAATCAAGCCAAGTACACAAAGGAGCTCATCAAAAGATTTGGGATGAATGAAGCCAAGATAGCTTCTACACCAATGAGCATATCCATCAAGCTTGACAAAGATGAAGAGGGTGTCAAAGTTGACAAAAAACGATATCGAGGTATGATTGGTAGCCTTCTTTACTTAACTGCAAGTAGACCCGATATCATGTTTAGCGTCTGTGTATGTGCTAGGTTTCAATCTTGCCCTAAAATGTCTCATTTAAGTGCGGTCAAACGCATATTGAGATATTTAAAGGACACGGTTGACTTAGGGCTATGTTATCCATGTCATACATCATTTGATTTAATTGGTTTTTCGGATGTGGATTTTGCCGGGTGTAAAGTAGATAGAAAAAACACTAGTGAGTGTTGTCAATTCTTAGGAGCGAGTCTTGTTTCTTGGTTATCAAAGAAACAAAACTCAGTTGCACTTTCAACTACCGAAGCGGAATACATCGCTGCGGCTAGTTGTTGTGCACAAGTCCTTTGGATGAAACAAACCCTGTTAGACTATGGACTTGAGTATTCTTGCATACCTATTCATTGTGATGATTAACTAGTGCAATAAATTTAAGAAAGAATCCTATTTTACACTCTAGAACTAAGCATATTGACTTAAGGCACTATTTTCTTAGGGATAATGTAACTAAGGGAAATATACCGGTAGAATTTGTATCCACCGACAAACAACTTGCCGATATATTTACAAAACCCTTGGTTGAAGAAAGCTTTACAAATTTTAGGATGCAATTAGGAATTCATGCTTTTCCTAGTTAAAATGTTCTTCAAAAACTCATATGAGTTTCAAAACTTGCATTCTATAAAAGTATCATCACACTTATGTAATGATCTGTAGTGGGGCTTTGCGACTTATTGATGTTTGCCTTTTATAGGCTTACATTAATAGGAAGGACTATAGTGGTAGATGATACTTGATTTTATGGATTTCTTGATTTTTATGATGAAACTCATTAATTGTATCTTAATTCTTACCCATTTTGATTGATGTCAAAAGGGGGAGAAAAAAGTAAGGTCACACTTGGTTTTTACGATGCATATAGTTAGGGGGAGTTACAAAAATGATATGCACATTGATAGGGGGAGCATAGGGTGAGTTATAAGCATTTATATGCACATGTTGAGTTTTATATTATGTATACCTTAACTCATGAATGCCTTAACTCAAACTCACAAAAAATTTGCATATGCTTTCTTAAAATTCCTCGTTATGTTTGTCATCATCAAAAAGGGGGAGATTGTTGGCTTAAGGGTCTCTCTTAAGCTTCCATCTTCATTTTGATGATAACAAACATGTATTTAATCTATGTGTGAAGTTTGAAGTTTAGGTTGAGGTTGCGATAAGCATGCGAAGTTCGTTCAAACGAAACAAAAGAAAAGACCGTCGAAGAAACGAAAGAAGAAAATGTCAAAGAAAGGCTCGGGTTTAGATCAAGTAGAAATAATGTAATATACCCTTAGGATGATTTTATCCCAAGCCAAATTGTAAAGTTATCCAAGTTGAAACTCGGTAACTAAACCCATAAAAAAGCATGAAAAAAACTCAAAGTGAAAATCAGCCTCAGCCTGAGTTTGGTCGATCGGTCGGTCGATCGAACAAGGCAGAATACAGGCAGTAGCCTATTCGGTCGACCGAATGATGCCGTAAAATGGTAGTAGCCATTCGGTCGACCGAAGATGGTGAAATCTGGCAGTAGGCTATGTCGGTCGACCGACCGAAGCTAAAATTAGGCAGAAGGCGCATCGGTCGATCGATCGGTCGACTGGATTGAAGATTGCAGATTGCACGCATGGCTTCCCTGCATAGGTCGACCAAATTGGTCAATCGGATTCAGGATGGATGAAGTTGCGACTCCTTCGGTCGACCGAACAGTGCTAAAAACACACAGAAAGGGTAGCGGTCGATCGGTCGGTCGATCGTGGCTGTAACGACTATTTTTCTACCCGTTGAGTCGCCGTTCAGCTGAGGGGTTATAAATACCCCTCACCTACCTTCTTAAAAACTTCTTAGAGAATTTATTGAGCATTCAAGAAGAGATTAAAAGCCTTCAAAGTGATCGATTTGCTGCGCCCTAACCTTCAGTCAAAATCGTCTTCAAGCGAGTGCCTGCTTCCCTCAACTCTGCTGCAACTCGAGTCTATCTTCTGGCAAGTTGAAGGCGTGAAGGCTTGGGAAAAGAGCTATAGTTCCTCTCTCTATTCTTAAGCTCTTTTACATTGTATTTGAAGTTTTATTTCAGACTCATTTTCAATCTGTAATAGCTGCTAGGTGTGCTAGAGAAACACTTAGGGGAAACTTTGTAGAGTTGTGTTTTGCCTAGGTGAATAGGTTTGAGGGGTTCTCAAAGAGGTGAGAAGAGTGTCCTCAATTGTATTCAAAGGGAAACACAAGCTCTATAAAGTAGTGATTAGAAATCCTTGGTGAGGAGCCAAGGTAGTGGAGTAGGCAGTTGGTCGAACCACTATAATTAATCTTGTCTGCATTGCTTTCAATATTTGCTAATTATTGTTCTTGATATTTGATCACATCTATTGTTAAGATACATTTGCATTTGATTAAAATTAAATTGAGTAAAAAGAAAAGATGAGTAAATTATAAAGGGGACAAATACTATTCAACCCCCCTTCTGGTGTCGGATTTCCTACAACACAATCATCAGTTCAGTCAGAGTTTCCAGAAGATGAGTGTGATATACTGTCAGATGAGGGAGAGGCAGGTCCTGCAAAAATACTCAATAATTTTTTTCTCGATAGTGATTACCTGTTGTTAGAGTTTGGCCATAGTCTCCCTTGTAGAGAATAGTTCATCAAGAATCTCTCTCTCAATAGTTGAAGTTGTACTTGAAGCAGTTCCAGATGAAGTATTGACTTCAGAACGTTGATTTAGCAGACTCTTTCTTGGAGTTCCAACCCTTTTGAGAATTTTATGATGAAATTGAGTGATGTGCCAAAGGTTTCTAGAGATTCATCAGATGAGCATTTGAATCCTTGTCTCTCTAGAATTTCATATACAGGTTTGGAAAGATCAAGAACATTCTGGACTTAGAGGAAAGACTACGAAGATTGAAAGAAATCCCATTTGTGATTTTGTATAGCAACATTACCATTTCTTTACTTAGAAAGGTAATGTAGGATGTTGGAATCCAGTGGTTTCTGGCAATAAGGAACAAAACAATATAAAATGTGTTCAAAGAAGAGGACCTGATGTCATGATTTCTAGTCCAATTAAGAACATCACCGTTTGAAACTTCTTTACCAACAACATTCAAAAACTCATCAGTTTCATCAGATTCAACATAAGAAGAAGTAAACTCAGAGAAGCCAACAAAATCATTAATGACATCTGAACTAAAATTGTACCAACTGCCTCTAAGAAACGCTTCATGATAATGATTGCTATAAGGATCGGAGATATCATCAGACATATTGCAATAGAATTCTAGAATAGGTTGTTTGCAAAAAGGTCTAACTTTCTTATAAGAACCAAACAAGTTTCTCTTCTTAAGCACATCAAGATCTGGTTTGCACTTTAAGGAAATTTGATCTAAATCAAGAATTTTTTTAGAGATAATACCTCTTGATTGCAAGGCTTTCCAAAGAGGATAAATGCCATCTGATAGCATTCCCTTGTGCAGTTTACTAACAAGGGTTCTCTTTTCAGTTTTCTTCCCAAATTTTGTGAGAATCTTCTTAGGAGTTGGAGTCCTTCTCTGCATGGTCAGTGACTTTCTTTTCTTTTGATAATTCAGGGTTGTTCTTTTTTTTCTTGGACTTTCTCAACTCTGTAGCTATTTGGGATAGAGGTTCATTATCAAAATCTGTCTCAAGGTTGACCGTTTCACCAGATATCAGAATGGACTTTACGGGCATTTTCCATTTGGAACTCCTCTTCATGTTAGGTTCACTAGACACTTTCTTTTTCTTCTTAGATGAGGCAACTTTCTTAGGACCAGAAGGAGCATCTTCTTTCTGAGGTGTAGATTCCTGAGGAACTATAGGTTCTACTTGATCAGTAGGAACTTGGTTCAAGTCTAGTAACAGGTTCAGGAATAGTGGACTGAGGAGAGGTTGCAATAGTGGATTCAATGCCAGCAGTTTCAACTATTTCAATGGTTGGTGTGACACTCGCGGTCTTAACCGCTTCAGACTCGTTTTCAATTGGATTAGATGGAGCTTGAGTGGATTCAGCCGCAGTTTCAACTGTCACATCAGTAGTTGAGACTGGGTATGGATAGAGAGAAGGGCTGGTAGTGCTTTCGTGTACAAGTGCACTTGTATCTTCTTGTGCATTTAGGCTAGAATCTGTAGAGACAAAAGGTGGACCAGTCTTAACTAGAATTGAATTAAAATCATCGGAGACAACAATATTTATATCAATATTAGGACCAGTGTGCACTGGAGGAATGACTGATAGGTTTATATTGAAGTCCTCCGTTCTAGAGGCAACACCACGAGAATTAGAGTAAAAAGGTAAATTGTCATTCTCTTTAGACCCCCCTTAGTCGAAACAATCCCCCCCTCAACAATAGAGATCCCAGAAGGAGATTGGGAGTTTTTTGAAATCATACCTCTTTCGCTTCTCCTTTATGGTTGATCAACTGGTCTTCTTCCTGCTTTCTTTCTTAGCTTATGTCCATGAGGAGGAGGAGGAGGGGGAGGAGGCATTTCTGTAGAAGGAGTCGCAGCAGTAGACGATTCATCCTTCTTGCTAGGGTTTGAAGATTTCATCTTCTTAGTTGTCGATGCATAGACCTTTTTGACAAAACCTTTCTTCCTCTTATCTCTGTCATCTTGTATTTAAGAGAGAGTGAGTAGTTGGAGGGACAAGAAAGTGAAGATTCCACTCGTCGCCAGTTATCTTGAAGGGAAGAAGAAGAGGAGTAGCAACTAGTGACCCTCGAAAAAAAATAGTTATCCCGGGGGCCGCGACCCCTAGGAAATGTAGCTTTCCTTGGGGGCCGCGACCCTCGGGAAATATAGCTTTTTCTGAGGACCGCAATCCTCAAGAAATGTAACTTTTCCTAGGGGCAGATCAATAATCTCCCAAATGCATGAGGATAACAACATTACTGGCCATCTTCTACTTATGTTGTCAGATTCGATTATCTACCGTCATGCAAGAATTTGTAGTGGTTTGTGCATGCTTCGTTTCCACTAAAGAATTAATATTCCACCTCAATTAATATTAAATCTAATTAACCCTTTTGCATATATACATAGAAACCAAGTCTCTCCAACTATATATATATATATATATATATATATATATATATATATATATGCATATACACTACGCAACGTTAATTCTATTCACGTAGTATACACAAAGTAGATCAAACTGTTGATTACTTCTTATTTGATGGAGTTACTACTGTTGATTAAACTGATACTTCTGGGGTTTAGCTCACAAATGTGGGTGCTTTGACACCAAATTATTATGCCACGAGCTGCCCTTTTGCAGAGTTCATTGTGAGGAACACAGTGAGTCAAGCTCTACGTAATGATCCTAGTCTTGCCGGAGGCCTTCTCAGGCTGCACTTTCATGGCTACTTTGTCTAGGTAAAGGATCATCTTCTTTGGCTCCGCTCCTCAAACATGGATCTTTTGAACTCTAAACCCATCTGTAATTGAAAAACGAGTGACAAGTATTTATTAGTAGCTGTTGTAGGATACTAAGAAGTAGATATTATATCTGAGATCAACATGAGGAACATTGAAGCCTCCAAAAATCATATCTTATTTCTTAAACTAGTATGCCTTAAGAGCATCCTCATATTGTTGGTTCACTTCCAAAATTTGAACATTCTATATAGCATAACAATCAGTATGTAAAGTGTAGCTTGGTTGGTTCATATAGCAAACATTTGATATGATACTTCTAGATGCACGTGCCTTCTTTCTGTTGACCATTGTCTGAATGCATGATTATACAACCTTGAAAGGCATCGAGTAGGAGTGTGGACCTTATGTGCTGAATTTCCATGGCATACTTGAGCATGAAATAGATCGATCAAGAACTGGACCTATAAAAAGATAACAATTTGGTTGATAGTTTGTCCAAACATGGGTTATGATCATTCAGATATATCGAACAAAAAAAAAGAATGAACAATCCATGAAAAATAGATCAACAAATGTTCCATGACTGGCTCTTTGAAAGAAATCCAAAACCAAATCAAGTATGCTAACCAAGCAATTGCCATAACCCAACCAGGCAAAGTATCTTGGTTGATTGCTACGCCATATACTTTGAAATTAGTCTGAAGCAAGCCAGCAAGGCAAAGTTTTCTACCTGCATGAATACTTTATACACTACAAGTTCACAACATGGTTATTTGAGTCATTTAAACATCAAAAATAGATTGAGTTTGGACTTTATTAAACAAATAAAGAGAGCATATCTCCCTCCCTCACCAATAGCTCGTGTAAGTTCATATTCCAAGCATATGGTCAACAATATATTTGAACAAATTCAATATCAGCAATGTAATCGAAGCAAGAGTGAAAATAAAGAAACATAGATATAACAAATAACCAAATATAGCAGATATCAAAAAGAAGAGAGCACATGTTGCAACACTTGGTTTCTTAATTCTATAACCTTGCAGTCAGAGTTTCTTTTTATCAAGTACAATAATTCCATATTAGGTATCCGTGCATCTTTTAAATGTATGGTTAGCATACCTCCAACTTGTGAATATAGCCTTTGCAATATGCCAAAGAGAACTTATATTGCCATCAACAAAGCACTCCTATAATATTCATATAATACATGAAAAGATATTCAATTCAACCCTTAAGATGACTGAATGTTCGACTATAGTTAATTCTAGTATACCTTGTATGCAAGGTCAAGTTCAAAAGATAAAACATCCTCATCCACTGGCAATAAGTAGAAAGGTATTCTCTAATAGTTAGTAGATGATGAACCTTTTCCTCTTCAAAGATATGCAAGAGCATATATATTTCTAAGCAATTAATTTCTCTTATTAAACTTGTTGTGTTAGTATTTGGCCTCACACCAATTACATCAGAAATCTGTTCATGTGCTCAAGTCTTGCAAATATCATGGTAAATTGAGTATATGCATTTAGTGCATACTTACATGTTCAAGAGCCTTGGAAGGAGAGCCAATGTTGCTGAACAGATGAATGTTCTACAATAACTCAAAGTTCTGCAATAAAATCACCACTCTGTGAAGGAATGTTTTGCAATAAAAACATTGAAAAAATTCTGCAATAACTCAAAGTTCTGCAATAACACATGAGTTATTGCTGAACAGATAAATGTTCTGCAATAACTCATGTGTTCAGCAAGAAATATGCACAGATGAATGTACAACATTCTGTGTTAGTCTGATTTTGATTCTGACTTTGATTTGATTCTGATTTTGATCCTGATATTGATATCTCATATGTTCTCTGCAATAACTCTCCTACGACAACCAGTCACCTAATTTGAGAGTAGTGTAGACAAGAAATCTGCAATAAAGTTATGAGAGTAGTGTAGACAAGAAATGTCCTGATCTGCAATAAAGTTATGAGAGTAGTGTAGACAAGAAATCTTTTAGTTCCGTAGGCTAAGGGAATCTCTTTATTTTGTAGTAAAAACATTATCCTCTTCTCATTTGATGAATAGTAGTACTGCCTTCCAAAGAGGATAATGCCACTTGAAGGAGGAAATGTAATCAGTTTAATATACCAAGTGCTTGAAAAGTTGGAGTTGTCTCTGGACCTAATGAGATCTTTGTGAATTGAATTGAGAAACTCAAGTTTATCTATGAACAAAATTGTTGGTCTTTTCATCATTCAAGTCACGATTTCAGCAATGTGAGTGTTTAGTTGACTTGGAGTGCAGGCAATAAACATTAACACTGCTACCATAGAATTAGTAATACCACTTTTACCTTTTTTCTTTTTTTAGAAGAACTAGTGCTGCTTTTACTTTCAATATCTACTGTACCTATTTATTGTCATAGAGGCATTCATAAACAATCTTAAAGCGAGTAAATTTATGAAAGTATATTGACAACTAAGAGTGATTACCAACGTAAATATATACATCAACCAACTTATACACGACATTCTCTAGTTATGAAAATGTTTAAAATTCAAATAAATGAAAACCATGAATACATAATTATATAGGCCTAAAAGAAAATACTTCAATTAGAAAGGAGATTGAAGAAGTACAGAAAGCTTATACCTGTAGCAGAATAGTGTTCGATTCCACTCCACCCAAGCAACAGCTGAATGATGCAAGAATATCTACAAACATCACCTCCAGCTTACACTTCTCTCCCTCATGATCAAAAAAGAGCTCCAACTTTTTCATCTATGGCATGATCTCTACCCTCACCTGTTCCCACTCGCCGAAGACCGCCATCTGGCCCTCGCCGACGAGAACCCCAGCGCAGAGAGCCGCTCCCTCGATGCGATTTTGGACATTGCATGCCCTGGGAACAATGTCTTCGTTGGTACAGATGACGGAGAGGCCAGCGCGTTGAAAATCGAGCAGCCTGCCCTAGTTGGCGAGGAGGCAGGCCAGCTATGCTCACCAACGATGACTGGTCTATTCGGCCCATTCACCTGCTAATATTTGCTTAAGTACTTGATTTGGCCGGTGGCGATCTGAGGCACGCCCAGGAGCTTAGAGAGGCGGCTGGCGTAGGTCCCCTTGTCGACACCCCGGGCAGCCGAGGAACACCCACTACACGCTCCGGCATCCGAGATCCATCATCGGGGTAACCCCCTTCTGGCTCGTCGTCGCTGGAAACCTAAAGGCGGTACTAATTTAGTTTGCCCTAGGGTGGAGACAGTGGAGACGGTGGAGATGGCACGAGTAAATATGGTGGAGAGGGCGGATATGGTGCGAAATGAAGAAATATGGAGATCGAGCGAAGAAATGTGGAGACGCGCGAGGAAATAATATTTCCCGGGGGTCCGGAGGAAGCCCCCAGGAAAGCAACATTTCCTGGGGGTCGGGAAAAGCCCACAGGAAAACAACATTTCCTGGGGTCGGAACCCCCAGGAAATACTTGTATCAATGAAATTAATGAAAAGGTTGATCAATGAGATACTAATGCATGCATCTGTCTCTAACTTTGATAAAGCTAAAAGATATATTATGCTTGTATATATTAATACAATGAATATATATATATATATATTATTAATACAATGAAATGATAGTTTCCCTATGCACTATCAATGTGTTAGAACCTAATAATATTTCAAATTACTTAATTGCTGCCTCAAATACTTGCAAATTCTAAAGGTAAATTTAATTTTAGATTTTAAAATATATTTAATCAATTATTATTATTATTTCATATTATTAATATTTTTATTATTAAATTGTTAATTATTTAAT
The DNA here is from genome assembly GCA_034359265.1 of Canna indica. Lineage (NCBI taxonomy): Eukaryota > Viridiplantae > Streptophyta > Magnoliopsida > Zingiberales > Cannaceae > Canna > Canna indica. The sequence goes on from CP136892.1 coordinate 25,723,972, forward strand.
AATAATTTATTAATTAAATAATTTTGAGGGGTGAGACGTGAGAATTTCAATTATTTTATTTTATTTACTTAATAATATTTTAAATTTTTGAAATAGATTTAATCAATTATTTAATTTTCTAAATTTATTTTTATTTTTAAATTAATTTTTATTTATTTTTAGATTTAGAAGTAAAATGTAGGAATTGGTGAGGGTCATCATGTTGTCCTCACAATATAGATTTTTTAGTGAGAGTCATATTAGACCCTCACTAAATGCAAGATTTCATGAGGGTCATATTAGACCCTCACAAAATGTAGAATTTCATGAGGATCACAATGTTGTCCTCACAATATATACTTTTTTGTGAGAGTCATATCCGACTCTCACAAAATGTACGGGTTCTCGTGAGGGTCGATTAGTGACCCCCATAAATAGGTGATTTAGTGAGGGTCAATGCGTGACCCCCACCAAATCTCGTCACTAAAAATCATATTTCTTGTAGTGGTGTGAAAACAAATCTCTAATAAAGAAGGGGGCACACGTGCGGGCTTCAAAAAGGTGAGCATTGAAAAAAATTTAAGTAAACTGCTACCACTAGATGAGCAAACCACCATAAATAACTCTCTATAAAGCACTAAGGGGTGAAAAAAAACTAAAACTTTGAACCCTTTTCATTTCATTCACCTCATTAAGTATTGTTGAAATATGTCCCAGTTGTACATTCAAACAAATCTGCCTTTTGTTTTTTTGTTGAAATATGTCCTAGTTGTATATTCCTTATCCAAGTTAACTGTGTGGTACAACTGCTTGTTGTTAGGTGTTCTGGTTCTGCAAAAAAAAGAATAGAATTTCATCTTTTACTCAACTAGGCTATCGGGTTTGAATCAACATAATTGCCCGTGGTACTCTTGTCTTCATTATCAGATCAATCCTTTTTGATATATGCTCTGTAAGAACTGTCATAAATATAATCATCCTTTTTGAGTCTCTGATCGTGATTAGGATGATCAGGGTCTTCAGATCCATTGGACTTTCCAAAATTTATTTCTTCATTTAGTAAACCATATATGAGACCAGTCTTGACTCCCATTTGATTGGGATGGATAGACCCTGGAAATATTGAAACATCACCGAGTTTTAACTGCTGATAAGACTGCCCTAGTTGTTCTCCTTCTTGCCAAGAATAATAAATAGCTTTTGGTTTTAAATTCCTCTGTCAACTCTAAAACTTACCAGTTTCTTCGGACCACTATAATTTTCATGATCCAACCGTTAATGCCATAGATTAATGTAAGAAGAAACAACTGAAGGAAAAATAGGAGAGTAGGTAATTTTGTAACATTTGTTTCTAGATCTATTCCCTTCAAGAATACAGTTTCCAACTTTATCAAAAAGTTTGCAATTGTTCTTAGTGAAATGGATATTTAAATTCTGATCACACAATTGGCTTATACTCACAAGATTAGCTTTGAGACATTCTACAAGCAGAACATTTTTTAGATTAGGAATTCTTGGAACATTTAGGGTTCCAACTCCTATGATATTTTCATGTCTTCCATCTCCGAAAATAACAATTTTGCCTTCACATTTCTTAATATTTTTTGATTCCCTGTCATATGCTGTGAACACCCATTGTTGAGATACCAAGATCCAAAAGAGAAATCAGTCTTTGACATAAAAGCAATATGACAGTTAAGATCAGTCATTCTTACCTAGATTTGCTAGACCTTTTGCCTTGGGCAATTTAAACGATTCTTTTTCTTTAGTTTGTTGGATAATTTGAAGAAATTTTTCACAGTGTGTCCTCTGCACTTGCAATAGTAGCATTTGGGCACTCTATTTCTTTTTCTCATAGTAGGCTTTTGATGTCTTGAAGAGCCTCTATAAAGGTTCCTCGATTGAGTAGGTAGTTGAGACTGGGGCTTCAACTAGCATGAACTAGTGTATACTAATCCCTTGTGATTAGAAAGACTTTTTCCTGCACTCAAGATTTTATTAAGAGTACTTGTGGAATTCATCATTTTAACTTTCTTCTTTACCTTTTCGAGTTCGGAAATCAACTTTTTGAACAATCTATCTTTGAAGGGTTTGAACTTTCTTCTTAAGGATCTTCTTTTCTTCAATCAATAGTTTGTTCTAATCCCCAAGAGATTTATTAAGTTTAGCCACTTCAACCCATTTGTCAAATATTTCCTGATAGGCTTCCTCAAGACTATTTATGCATGGAACTTCGCTGTGATTATCATTTGCATTAAAGATATCGTTAGTCTTAACTGTGTCATTAGTGCAGGCTATGAAAGCTCTAAAGTTTTCTCGTTGTTGCTCTTCTAAGTCAGTTTTTTCATCATCACCACTCCAAGTAGCAGTGAATGATTTTTTGATCTTCTTTTGAAGATTTGGGCATTCTGATTTCACATGTCCAAATCCTTCGCATTCAAAGTATTGAATGCCTTTGAACTTCTGTTTGGGATCATCATTTTGTCAAAACGATTGACTTTTTTTATTTTCTCCAACAGAGAAGTTTAACCTTGAACTTGCGGTCTCAGATGGTTGAAACTGCCGTTTGGACTGCTGATTAGACTAAGAGATATGATTTGTCATATTCTTGGCTCTTAAAAATCTCTTCAAATTTTTTGTCATAAGAGCCAGTACAGCATCCATTTCTTCTTCACAACAATCTTCTATTTTGATCTCATCCTTAGTAGATCTAAAAGTAAGGTTTTTCTTCTTTTCTTTGTAAGAATATTTTTCAAATAATTCCAACTCATAAGTTTCGAGTTTACCCATTAGAGTGTCAAGTGTAATAGTAGATGGATCATGAACTTCACTTATGACAGCAGCTTTCATATCAAACTTGGTAGATATGGATATCAGAACTTTCCTTACTACTTTTTCTTTAGAAAATGACTTTCCAATGTTGGTAGCATTGTTCACAAGGTCTTTTATATGTCTATGAAAATCTTGTATACTTTCATCTTCTCCCATCTTCAGATTTTCAAATCTGGTGTTGAGGATTTCGACTTTTGACTTCCGAAGCGTTAATGATCCTTTATGATTTTGTTGCGATGGGAATAAGAAATGCAGCGAAAATAGCAAATTTAAGAAAATCAAAACATCCCAAAACAACGATCTACTTTAGCAACAATTAAAGAATTCAATTTACGAGTAGAAGGGGGAAGGTATACCTTATACTGCAGTAGGATAGGGTGCTCCTATTCCCGTATCAAGAGGCACACACGCACGTCCTCCAATGATAGTCTACACCAGGCATCTCGCAACAAAGGGGCGGCGAACAACCGTACTCGTTGTGTCTCAACGGAGATGCTTTCTCAAACCCCGAAACCTCAAGAGCTAGGCCAGCCATTCCACCATGAACCGGGCTCCAAAACGAGAGAAAGATGAGACGAGAAAACAACGGAATAGGGAGGTAGATCAAATAATACATCGCTGTCCTTTTTTGGAATCCTCCAAGTGGATGAAGTAGGCAGCACACCCAAATAGAAGACACCTCCAATTTGGCTTCGTAAAAGATCGGAAAGGAGGAAGTAGATGGCTGACCACCAATGGAGAGGAGGAGTAGTTCTTTAGAGCTTTTCTCTTCAAGAAGCCTCTAAAGCACCAAGTTCTTGATCTTCTCCAAGAAGATGAAGAACTAATTAACCAACCCCTCCTATGGGGTGTTCGGCCATAATTTATAGAGAGGAGGGACGGCTACAAAGGTAGACCCGCCCCCCTAAAAACTCTTTCACCGGAATTCAAAATTCCGGGGTTTGCCTCCAAAAATAATATATATTTTAATGGCTTCATAATTAATTCGAAATTAATTAAATCTAATAAAATATAAAACTTTAATTTATCTGCTTAAATTAAAATCCTATAAACAAGAATGATAATTATCTAAATAAACCAATTCCCTAAACAATAGGAAAGAGGTTTATCTAAATAATCCAATTTCTTATTAATTAATAGAATTATGATTTATCCTCATAAATAATATATCTATTAATTTTATGATTTATCTCTATAAATCAAATTTTTATAAATTAGGATTTATCCAAATAAATTAATTCATAATTAATCGGTTAGGCTCATTGTTAGAAACTAATTTTTCCACCATGTATATTTGATTCAAAATCAAATTGTATTTAATTCATAATTAAGTATATTCCTGGTCAAGTAGTTAATTAAATATTTAATTCATTATTAAATTTAATCAACTACATGAAATATTATCATGTGTCAATCTCTACAATTTAGGGATACCCTATAAATTAGGGTTACCGAGGAACTCCTTCCTTGCACATTCGTTCCTATAGGAAACAACTTTCCTATCATGTCCGTAAACGAGATCTGTGATCGAGTTGCAGCATGTCCATGCTAGTAGACATATAGGGCTGCAATCAGACTTTATCTCACAAGGTCTGTTATGAGGTTAGCCTGTTGTGTGTGACCCATTGGGCCCCACACTAAGCCAGTAGTGAGTTGTGCATAACGGAGAGCCAGATATGATAGAATGACTTCTATTCAAATCTTACGAGCTACCACTAAACCCCTTTAGTGTGATCGTGAGAGACTCCACTCGATCACATGTAAAGATTGATGTCTAGCAATGTGTTATGACTACCTAGATAATGTGAGGTTCAATCTATAGGGGTCGAACGCCCTTCAGTGATTAGTTACCGTGCAACTAAGTCGCTCAGTTATAATGTTCCAAATACGACTAGGGTACGAAAAAAGTGTCAAACCATAATACCGATTCATATGTATTCTGCCTGCCAAGTCGTCGTCTCAATAATGATATGTCAGAAAATCTTTTTTCGACATTCATATCTACCCTGACCAGAGATTCCTGAGCCAACACTTGTAGGGACACATAGGACATTTTCTCCTCTTACTAGGAGTAACTGATTCCATATTGGTTGCTCAAATACCTCCATGAGTGCTTTCCCATGCCCAGAGGTATCCTGCATATGACACTAAAGGCCACATAAGGATAAGTCCAAAGTAATGGGTCGACACTCACAAGGTAACCATGACAACCTCAGGTCCATGGATTGCTTGCACCTACTATCACCCTAGGAACATCCTATCGACACTCATATAAGGATTCCATTTTGTGTTCCTCGTGTAGTCCCGTTCAGTGAACTCATTCCCTAATAATCACCTGCACTTATACATTAAATGATAGCTCATAGGTAACTATGAGATCAGCTACCCCTTATCGTATAAGATATGTACCAAGTGCACTAGTATATTCAGAATCATCAATCCCCTAATTGGTGATCCTACGATTGGGAACATTTAGAACATGGGCATTTGGATTCCAAGTCTCATTGGCATGATCTCATCATGGCCTTGGAATCAATTGCCCGGGTCCATGAGGTTCATCACAATCTAATATATACAAAATATAGATGCAACATATAATGAAAAGTTACCTCATATTATTCATTAACAAAAAATAGTTCCTTACACATCAACATGTGATTGGCTCAAGGGCACTATTTATTTCAGATTTGTTTCTAAAATTTCCCATGCCTTCTTTGCCAAGGTACAAGCCGAGATAAGTTTAAATTGAGAAGGATCAACTCTACTAAAAATAGCATTAAGAGCTTTATTATCATAGTTTGCAGCAACAATCTCTGCTTTAGTATATTAGCTTTTAGGTTTGTGCTCAATCCCACCAGGAGTTGTGGGTGGAGTGTATCCAATCTCAATTGCGTCCCAGCAACGATCATCCAAGGACTTGATAAAATCCCTCATCCTAGCCTTCTAATATGCATAATTTGTTCCAATCAGTAAGGGAGGAATATTGACAGAACGTCCCATAGGCATTCCTTCCATTTTGAGCCTGAAAAAAAAAGACACACCAAAGATCTTATGCAAGTATAGGTTAGCACAACCACTCTGATACCAATTGATAATATATGGGTCTCTAAGGGAACTCCTATTTAGGGTAGTTAAATACGAAGTTGCAACTACTATTGCAACAACTACTAGTAGCAAAGTAAGAACCTAAATGAAAGAACACACGCAAACAGTAGATGTTTGTTTACGCAGTTCAGTGACAAACCTGTCACCTAATCTGCGGGGCACTTACCAAACAGATGCCCAATCCACTCTCTATAAGTACAAAAAATCCTCTGGATTTCACACTTAAAATCCGACTACTGTACTACAGTGAATTGGAAATAACAAAAATACTATTTGCTATTACAAGTAAAACCTCTTTGCCTCTCTATGACATCACAACTACAGAGTTCTGTCCTCCACACAGCTTTGTGCTGTAGTGAGCTATCCACCCAAAACTAATCCTCTCCTGAAGATAAGGAATGTCTGCACTCAGTAGTCTCAACTCCACTCGATAATTGTAATAGTGTTCACACGTGGAGAAAAGTTACAAATCAAATCTTTTCATCAGATTTTATATGAGACAACCGAAAGACCTGAATCAATGCTGTTCATACCTATTTGTTTAATGAACCCATCAATTTAACAATCAACAATCATCGTTTCAAAACAAATAGACAACACATAACTCCTAAAGTTCATAAAGATCAAAGAGTAACTACCCAAACAGAAAGAGTCAGAAAAACTCTTCACTACTCATAACACCAAAAGTAGACAGGCGTCATATTAATAAAGATGATTAATGATGCCAGAGATATTAAGATAATCATAAAAAACTCTTCACTACAGCCTTCCCGAAGGTCGTAGTTGCCTTTTGTCAAGTCTTCTACTTTTCTTCTTCTCCTGCAACATCTTGCAGATGATGATTGATATCAAATACCCGATATCAAATACCATAAAGTAGAGTTTTAATGATGAAGTATTTTCTACAACGTACGTAATTGAAGCGACGGTTTCAAAAACCATCTTCAGTTTTAACTCAGCAAAATACTCCTTGCAATTGCGCTTACAGTGGCCATCTTTACCACAATGGTAGCAGGTGCCATTGGGAATAACTTTCCCTTTCTTCTTGATAATTCTTATGGGTTGCACAGTTTTGTTTTTTACTTGGTTCTTAACAGAGTATAAATTTTATCACGCTCCAAACTCAGGGTCATGTGATCGGCCAGTGTATACGTGCCTATACCCCACAGCCTAACTCATGCACATGCCAACTCACCAAAAATAGTGAAAAGAAACAACCGTTTTATTTATAAAGAGAAACAGAAACATATTTCATTAAACAATATAGTTTTTGTCAAAAACACGAGTGCAGAATAACATGAATAAAAGAGTATCAATACTGATATTTAAATAAAATCTAAATAAAAACATGAATGTCCCCACGGGACTACAACTCCAAAATACTAAAACAAAAGTGCTTGACAAACTACTACAGACTTGACTACGACCCATAACTAGGATTTCTATGAGATCATGTGGCTCCTCTATTCTCCAGCAACGCCAAGTGCTCCAGTCCACCTCATCGATCAGGCTCTACAAAACAAAACAACTACAACGGGTGAGTTCAAAGAACTCAGTGAGCGGTTCTACCAACCCCCACGATAAAACAACACAGAGATAAGATGCGCAAAGCAAAACTCCTGACTCAAGCAGGAAGAGGTCACAAGGAAGTGACCAGCTAACAGGCCATCTTGCCACCACCTGCCCGAAGGCAGTCAACACCCAAACGGTGAAGATCAACATGCCTAAACCTACCATGCCCTAAGGCAACCACACATACTAGGATAATCGGAAAGGCCCTCCGAACTTATCCTAGCATAAAGAAACTCGGAAGCAATCGGGAAGGCCCTCTGAACTTGCTCCACGAGACGCGTAGGGACAATCGGAATTCGCCCATCCGAACTTGCCCCTTTAGGATATCACAGCAATAATCGGGTAGGCCCTCTGAACTTACCCCTTTAAGATATCATAGGAATAATCGGATAGGCCCTCCGAACTTATTCCACAAGGCTAACCAGAATAGTCGGGATTTGCTCAACCGAACTTGCTCCATAGATTGGGAATTAGCCATCCAATCTCCCGGGCCTAGCCCGCAATTCGGCTCCTCAATGAGCCTCTCCGCCATTCACAAATATATGGCGCAAGATGACCTAAGTCAAGTCTCTCTCCTACGGTGTCTTAGGGATGTCCTTATTGGAAAGCGTCTCAACACTCTAATACCCGACCCCAACTCCTAGACCCGTAATGTCATAACCCGTGTGGTTTTATTTCATGCATAAACTTTAGTTGTTGGTTCATAACAGACTATACTGATCCTTCTGTCCAATTTTAATTATGCAATTAAAATTTATATCACCAGGATTAGGGTTTTATTTTAGGATTTTGTTTTAGCTTACTGTTGCGCCCAAAATTGATGTATCTAACCCGAATCTAGTCAAAAGAGTGTGTCCTATGTTTTCAAATTATATTTTCTAGTTGAAACGATAGGTTACACGACTATGTTCAGAGAAATACACACACCACAGCAAGCAATTAGAAAACAACACAGATTCATCATCTCAGCATAAAATTTCCAGCAACATCAAATTTTTAGCATGACATGAAAATAAACCCGAAATTCACAGAAATTAAGCGCTTAATTACCATTTAAACAGAATATAGTCTTGAGATAAATTTCTCAATTTACATGCTTAACAACAAGGCTAACAAGTACCAACAATACTATAAACAAGAACCAAGCATCATGATCAAGAGACTTTCTTCAAGAACCTTCATGGCATCAATATCAAGATCTTAATTTTTAGAAACATGATTTCTACCCAATAATCACAGATTTATTACAAAGCGTGCTTTTAAATTATAAGCATCAAGATTGATGAACAAATTGAAAGCATAGAAGGCAAGGAAAATCTACACATTTCTCTTAGGCAATTCATCGAACACTTGGAGGGCGTCCCCTTTCTCCACCTTGGCCGAGAAACCCTAAGGTCATCCTAGGGCTGCCGAGCCACATAAGGGAAGGTTTAGGTCCTCCTCAAACATGGTACCCAAAAGATCAACGATAAATCGAGAGATCATCGGTAAACAAAACAAAATCATCCAAACCTTCAAGAACGGCTTCAAGAACTCGAAGAAAACTTGAGAAGGAGGGGTAAAATCACTCACCTAATTAGGAAGGATGATTAAAGAAGAAATCCTGGATGATGGACCTCGATTTCGGCTTCAAAAGATGGCGGCTCGACTCAAGGAAGGGGGAAAGAGGGGGAGGCGGCTCACCTCAAGCCGCTGACTTGAAGAGAGGGAGAGAGGAAGAGAGGGAGAGAGGAAGAGAGAGGGGCTGGCTTGGCTTGGCTCCAAAGGGAAGGAAGAAGCAGAGGAAGAAGAGGGAGAAGACTCGGCGGCTTGCAAGAGAGAGGAAGAGGGGGGTGGCTGGCGGCTCCTCTGTTTCCTCAATGGCTTGTGCGGCTCCAATAGGGAGCCGCAAGCCCTATGGGGAAAGAATTTATAACCCTTCCCAATACTTTTAACCCGCATCCACCTCAACCCGAATCCATACCCACTAACTTCTCGACCCGCTAACCCACTAAGCTTAATTAAACCCAAATTAATCCCATAAATAAAGATAAACAAAATGCACATGCACATCCACATGCAACATAATTAAACAATCATGCATACACAACATAAAATTAAATAAATTTATCTACGCAAGAAAAATTTCCATATTCATATTCCTACTTACCTGAGCTCGCAAGCTCGCACCAGAACATGAGTCGACTTGGCCCAACCTCGAACTAGTCCGCTAGGCTGGCATACACAAACCATAAAGGAAAAGAATATAATTAAATATCTAGGATATTACAACTTTTCCTCAGAGGCATCTCTCACTAACAAGATTGTGTCCTTATCCTCTTAAGGTGGGGCTCAGTAGTCTTTAGCATATTAAGGAGCTCGGGAAGTGAGATGTCCTACTTGCTTATGTGGAAGTTATCAACAAACTATGAAAATGAATCCGGGAGGGATTGAAGTACTAAGTCCTAACATAGTTCCCTATCGATGGAGAACCCCAACCTCTCCAACTCCTTAATCAAATTGATTAGTTCGAGGACATGGGTCTCAACAAGAGTGTTATCCTCCATTTTTGCACGGAAGAGTTATTTAGATAGCTTGTACCTAATTGTCCTCATATGTTCATGTAAGACACGGAAAAAGTTTCATAATATAAAAATCTATTTTGGTGCAGCGCGTTGGACCCGGGGGTAGTCAAGTCGAGCCACAGGATCGCCTCGAGTGAAAAGGTATGACTCGGCTAATGAATCATGAAGTCTTTTTGGATAATTAACTTTCCTTTTATAAAGTCATACCTTAAATTAAGTTAACTCGAGTCATGTTATGGGTTCGGTCGGAACCTGAGTTGAGTTCGGGTTTAGTCAAGTTCCGAGTATGACTTAAGTGAGCCTTGAAACCATCTTTGGAAAGATGGTTGAGGGGATAAAACCCCCCCATATGGCAACCGTGCGACTCAACCATTGAGTCACACAAGGCCGCAAGGGAGAAAGAGGAGAAGGAGCAAGGAGGGGGCTTGAGGCTTGGATCGATCCGAAACTCGCGTCATCGTCGGAAATTCTCAAGTCGTCATCACCTGATCCTTATTTCTTGGCAATCTAAGTGAGTGGTTAAGGCTTCAACAGTTTGGGGGAGCGGGTGGCCGAACCCTAGATGATAGGTCGAGTTCTCATGATTTTTCCCGATGATCCATGATTCCAACGATATGTACTCATTGTTTTATGATGTTTCTTATCGGATCTCTCTATTTTAATCATCGATCTACATATTTTTGGGGCTGCGAGTCATGGGAAAAGGGGAAAGGTCATGCCGAAATTTTCCCTGATTCCCTTGACGGCGAGAAGGCCCTTAGATGCCCTTATACCGCTGTTTTGATGTAGTCATTTGAACTCCTCACGTAATATGAAGCATGTCCCCTTTAAAGCCCCTTGAAGTGGCCGAATGAACCCTAAGATTCATGGAGAGGGTTCGGCCAAGGGTGAGGGGAAGGGTAAGTTGATCCTTGGTATTTAAGAAGTATGTGGAATTGAAGAGACAAGGTATAGACACACTTGTCCCTCATAATGATGGAAGTCATGACCGATGTTCTTAATATCTTAGCCATTTGAAGTCAATATTATTGGAGGGTTTCCTCATGCAATTATAATTATCTAAGCTATCAACAATTGAAGAAAAAACAATAAATAAAAGCATAAAGTAAATAAGGATGATTATGGATATTCTAAGGGTTCCACTCGAGCCATCGGGCGAACCAAGGCCATCATCCTAGGGTTTTTAGGGATCTCCATCTTGCCAAGGCGCTGCCCAAAACCACCTTGTAGGTTGTCGATTCCATCAGTGCCTTCCCGGGGTTCAAGCCGTCATCCAAATGGCATCAACACCTCGTCTCCGTGCGCGCACCAAAACAGGGCAGCAAGCGTGTTCGTCGCGAATTTGCCCCTAGACTTCTAATTTTACAAAACTAAAAGAAGAAGACCCAAAACAACCCTTGGGGAAAGGTTTAAGGAGAGGAAGAAGAGAATTACAATCAGAATACTCAAGAGAAAGACAGGGGTACGCAAGACCTATTAAAAAAATATAATGCTGAAATTTCATATATTTACAAGCAATCATCACAACCATATTTTACACACTATCACATGCACATTGGGCTCATCCATAATCATCCTTTCATACCTCACATCATATATGAAAAATAAAGGAAAAGATATAATACAAAATCACGTAAATACGATCACGTTTCCACCCAAAATGGTTTGAACAACACATGCTGAATTTTTCGGTTCTCAGGGCTGTTCAACCATGAACCCACCGGATTTTTGAGTTTAAATTATGTCCAAAATCAATATGGATAATAGACTTCCACATCAATTCATCACATGAACCATGGAGCCAATAGAACAACTCAAAAACCCCCAAAAACCAAAATGGGCAGCCTGACGTTTAGGGAGCGTACGGTTCGTAAACATGACCAAAACACGAAATAAAAATTTTAAAAATTTTGCTAAAGGTGCATCTGATACCATTGTTGGGACAAGAATAAGAAATGCAGCGGAAATAGAAATTTGAAAAATTCAAACCATCCCGAAAACAACAATCTACTTTAGCAATATTAAGGAATTCAACATTAGAGAAGAAGGAGAAGATATACCTCAAACCGTGGTTGGTATTGTTGGCCGAAGGTTTTTCCATTGTGCTCTACTCTCTTCATGATTTTTTTGATGATAACAAACCAAGTCTATCTAATCGAGTTCTTGAAGCATGAAGGTTGTAGGTTCGATAAAAGACAAAAGTCAGTTTCATGATTCACGACATCGGTCTTGATACGACGTACATTTACGATGACTCACAGGAGATCGACGCATGCACCGAAGATGTCTTGGACGAGTCGAGAGAACATATGGAAAGCTCTCCAAGTTGACGCACGCTGAAGGCCGAAACCCGGAAACAAAGCGCACAAGAAGAAGATCCAAAGAAGAAATTTCCAGCCTAGGTTCGGTCGACCGATCGATCGACCGAATGCTGCAGAAAATTGGCAGTAGCCAATTCGGGCGACCGAATGTGGTCAAAAATTGGCAGTAGCCAATTCGGTCGACCGATCGGTCAATCGAATGTGCTGAAAAATTGGCAGTAGTCAATTTGGTCGACTAGTCGGTCGACCGAAGTGTGCCCAAAAGTGACAGATTGCCGTGGTCGCTTGGGAGTTGATCAGTCGATCGATCGACGATCGATCGGCAAGCGACTGGGTGTCGCCAACGGGAAAAAAAATGCCCGTTGATGACACCTTGAGTTTGTGGGGTTATAAATACCCACCCAAAACTCTCTCCTAGCTAGTTGTTGATGCCTCTAAGTCTAGAAGAATGATCCTAAGCATATTCTATGCTCTTTCTTAATCAAATATTCAAAACCTAGCCCTTGATCCCTCAATTTCAAGTGTTCATCATTGGAGGGTCATTCACGCTTACTAGGCGCAACAAGAAGAGGTGATCCTAGTGTGATAAGTCCTCTTTTCTCTCTTCTTGTGATTGAATTGTTTTTGGTTTGTTTCTGATTGTATTAACTTGATCGCGCAATAGACCTTGTGTAGGGTCTAGCTAGTTTATGGTAACCTTGGTGTTTAAGGTGTAAAGCCACTTGTCTAAAACTAGATTAGGAGTTGTTCTTAGGAATTAAGGTGGGAAAGCTCACTCGGTGTGAAGGTGGATACTTCCGGGTGTGGAAGTACCATTGAAGGGAGTGTAGTGTCTTTCTGGTGTAAAGTCCTCAATTGTAAGCTACTCTTAATATAGTGCATTTGTGTGTGAAATCGTAAGCACGGGTCTTAGGTAGTGGATTAGGCGGTTAGCCGAACCATTATAAATTCCTTTGTGTTAGCATTGTTCTTCTTGTGTTTGCTTAACTGCTTTATTTTATCGCTTCTTTATTTAATCATCTAATTGTGAATTGCCTAAGTTGTAAGAAAATGATTAAACTCGAAAAATCAGAATTAGGCAAAAGATTTAGTTAACACACTATTCAACCTCTCCCCCTCTAGTGTGGTCATTTCTCTAACAATTTGTATAAGAGCAGGTCGTAGATTGTGATTTTACCGTCTCTTCTACATCTAGTCTCGATCCTAAAAATGACACTAGAGTTGGTAGCGTCTATACCACCTAGGTTTGATATATGAGTCAAACTTTGGTCTTTGGAAAGGAAGAATGTATACGTTCTTAAAGACTCAAGGTATAGGTTTGTTTAATATGGTAAAGTCAAAATACATAGAACCTAAGAAAAATATGGATGCATGGACCCAAGAACAAATTAATAGGTTTGAGTTAAATGCTAAGGCAACAATTGCAAATATTGTTCTTTGGAAAATAATATTTTTGAAAAAGTCATGCATTGCACTTCGACATATGATATTTGGGCTTTTGAACATGCTTTATGATTATGCTAAAACTGAAGAACTTATAACCCTAAATGAGGGAGATGATGACAATTTTCATACTCCTATATCTAATGAAGCTCTTGAAGCTAATAGTGTATCTAGCCAATGAAGTACAAAGAGTCGAAAGAGAAATGTGATATATCACCTATGCAATGAGAAAGGGCACGTGAAGAAGAATTACCCTAGTATGAAGAGCAAGGCAAAACGGAGGTCAAATGCTTCCACTCACTCACGTGCATCAAGTGAAGCATCTTCACACCATGATCACGAAGCTAACATCATGAACGTTGATGAGGAGGTATGCTCTTCTTCTAGTCATGATAATCATAATCATATATCTAATTCATCTAGTTCCTCGGATATTCTTTATGATGAATTATTAGACGAATGTAAAATTATGTATGCCTTGATCGTTAAAAAGGATAAAGAAAATAAAAAATTAAAAGAAGAAAATTTGTCACTTAGTTCTCATTTACATGAAGTAAAACTAGAAAATGAGAAACTAAAAACTAGTGTCACTAATTCATGTCATGATATCTTAGTCATTGACACTAAGGATTTGAAAAATAAAAATGACATTTGGAAAAGGAAAACAGCTTGTTAAAAACTCAATTACATGCATTGCATAAATCTATGAATGATTTAAAAAATAAAATGTTGATTTTGAATAGGAAAATTAATGCTTCCTCTCTTAAAAATTCTAGAAATCAAAATGATTCATTTAGGAAACCTCAAAACAAAAATGCTTTTTCTAAGAATGCTCATGTTCATTATAACTCACATGTTAAGCATTCCAATGCGAGATCCCATGTCCATAATATAAATAAAAATAAATTTAATGGACATTGTTTTTGTTGTGGCATCTTTGGCCATGCCATTAATGATTGTGCTTTCAAGAAAAATCCAAGTATGGCAACGATACTTTGGGTTCCTAAGCCCTCTAACCCGCAAGGACCCAAAGCCATATGGGTACCAAAGATCTCATGCTCCTTTGTTGGGGGAGCTACCACACAAGGTTGAATGAGAAATGAAAGATTGAAGTTGACCTTGGATCCAAATGAGAAATATTCCAAGAGGTTGCAACTTCAAGCTATCATGATGCCATAGGTATGGAAATTGATATCAAAGACTTTGGTATCATCTCCTGTACTCACTTGCTTAAATTAGAGTTGGAGTTTTGATATATGCTTAATATTAGTAGATTTTTTGTTCTTGATACGAGTTTCAAAAATATTTTTGAATTTTTGATTTTCGATCTCTTCGGAGACCTATGTAGCCTATAACGTGCTCATGCGACCTTGCGGTTTTAAATCGTAGGCTCATTGTGGCCTTTCCATTTTCAACCAATAGGAAAGGGTTGAGATCTTACTTTTCAAAATATCATATTTTGAGATCTCTCGATTCGTTTTGGTTTCATGACAATTCTACTTGAAACAAATTTATCACTATCTAGCTTAGGTTAAAATTCTCAAATGAATATTTTTTTTTTCACCTTTGTTATTTAGTATGCTAACTTGCTAGTTGTTACATTATGGAGCTACTAATGATTTTTGGCTTGCAAGTTAACATTTATTGAAAATGGAAGACTATTGTCAAAAATTGGGGAAAGAAAATAAAATCTATGGAATTCTTCAAGAAATGATGTATGAGTGTTAATTTAGTAAAAATTCTTGCATGACACCTCTTTTCTCTTGATTAAATGAATTCCATATGCTTATGAATGATCATGCATGTTGTTTGAACAAAATAGCTCAAATAAGAAATTTAGATTATAAAGAAACTCCAAAATCTTGACTCTCTTTGTGATTATATAATGTAGATAGATTTTAAATTTGGAACCTTGTATCTTGATTGACAAATTTGTCATGAGCATACATTGCAAAATAATTATACTTAAACAAGTATCTTGATGAATACATAAAATTTCACATTTCAGGCAAATAAAAATGTGATGAGTGGATGTATTGAAAAATCGATATATATGATTAAAATTGCATAATTTTTTTAGTAAAACTCTATATGCTCAAAAACATCATTATAAGTGATCTAGACAAGATCTTACCAGATCAGGGGATTCTACGATAGAAATCTAAGGTTTCGCATAAAGTCCAAATATTTACGAAAATACCACTATGAACTTGAGGATTTTCTAGAAAAGTGTAGAGAGGTATTTTTTGAGTGATTCTTGATTTTATGGAATACTCATGAAGTCTAGTTCATGTGAAAAAAGTTTCATAAAATTTCAATATTTATATCCCTCAAAACAATTTTCTTTGTAAGCCTAGAAAACACACTCTAGCTCGAGCGGTCGCACGACATGCGACTGCCCGATCGATTGGCAGACAGAAAATGATCTTGTCCACCCATTTGGCTGATTGTTTTAATCTGAGCCCTTCAACATAAGCTTTTAAGCCCGAAACTAGGGCTCCTCTCACAACTCCAACCGGCCACTCACCCCCACTTCTTGGATCTTAAGGTTTCTTCTCTACTTCTAAGGTAAAAACTCAACTTTTAGGTCTAATACATGAGTTAGTTCATCATGTTGAGTAGATCCTTCATCTTCCTTCATCTCTATGTCAAGATTTACTCATAAAAATCATGGTTCATGCTTCTCTACTCTATGCATGGTGGTTTTTCCTTGACATTTTTGGCTCAAAGCAAGTTCTATGGAAGAAAAATCAAATTTCTTGTGTCTTTTGTGTGTTTAAAAGCTTTCTCTTCATGAAATATCATATTTTTTATTTTTTTTTTGTTTTGTTTGTTGCTGTTAAAAGGGATCTTCATGATGATTCAAACTTCTTATTTCCCTTTTGCCAATTTTTTTTGGGAAGGGAAAAATGCCAAAATAAAAGAGTGTTATAAAAGAAGTGTTGGATTCCCTTTCTTTGGTAATTTTTTTTTTTTGATTTTTTTTATCAAATGATGCATATTGGTGTCTTAAAAAATTCTATTTCTTAAAAAACTAGGAGGGGGAAGAAAATAAAATTTTGGACTCATACATTGATATTTAATATTAAAATTATAATGCTTTTCTCTCAAGAAGAAACACAGGGAAAAGATTTTTGTAAAAAAAAAAAATCATGTTGATCTTAAAAGTGTACCTTCTTTTTGGATTAGGTGCATACATTACCCATCAAAGCTAATTATATGCACATTATCTTAGTTGTCTTGCAGATGTCATCCAAGACAAAGCTTCCAAGTTTGCCTAATAATCTCCTAACCTCTATAGGCAAGACTCAAGCCCGAAGGTTCATAGACACAACCATCTTACAAACTCATCCAGTGAACCTAGGAGACCTAGAAAAGTATGACATTAGAAGTAGGCTTGCAGCCCTAGGATGGGTAGAATACATAGGGAGATAGGTACCAGTGTGTCCCATATTGGTGAAGGCATTCTTCTCTAACCTAGTTATAGATAAGGCTAGACTAGGTGACTCACTAGTCCTTAGATCTGAAATCATAGGTAAACCCATAGTCATTACTGAAATGGCCATTAGGGATGCTTTTGGGTTCCCTCTGTTAGGAAGATTATTATATAACATGTCTACACACCACTTACATGAGGATTTTTCTAGTTCCGAGGTCAGCCATTTGTCGTGAAGGTTACCAGGGGATGCTTCCTACTCAAAGCATCAAACTGTCAACTACTACTAGGATCATGCATCTTATCATTGCTTATAATATACTTACTAGGGCAGGACACAATGATGAGGTAACCAGCACGAGCACTAGAGTGCTCTTTTATGCTATGACCCGTAGACCTATAAATGTTCCTGATCTTATGCTTCGTTACATAGCGGATGTTCATGCCTCTAGAAAGCAAGCCCTACCCTATGACACAGTAATATCTCATTTCATCTATGCTGCTGGGGTAAATAGGTCCAAATTTGAGATAGAGTCTGTGCCCAAAGCAATAGACACCTATAACCTAAACTGGATGAAAATACTTGAAAACCAGCACGGTAAGAGGGTACGGGGGGCACCCGAGGCGCACAACGATGATGATGAGGACAGGGATGAGGTGGATGCTGGTGGAAGCTCGTCAGCTGCTACAGATATTGAGCGTTTGGAAGAGCTGGAGCATCGATTTGCTCAATTTTATATTGACCAACTGGAATGGAACAGAGGTACGACATGGTGTCTAGATGAGTACGACCGACGCATCTATCAGTATGGTCAGATAATCGATGAGTACGGTTGCCGCAATGATGAGTATGATCAACGCATAGATCAGTAAGGTCAGAGAGTTGATGAGTATGGTCATCGTGTTGATGAGATGTATGGTCGGGTGGATGAGATGTGGCAATACTATCAAACGCGTTTGCCACCTCCACCACCTGAGGATGATTAGCCCCACTGTTGCATGATGTCATTCATTCTATGGACTTGTATTAATACTCTACTCTGCTTAAACTATCTTGTATTTGTATTTGAGATTGCTTGCCTTTATATTTATGTGGCTACGTTGAACATAATTATGTACGTGAGGATTGCATGATGTTGCACATGATCATATGACATATCATGAATAACTCATCTCTTTTCTTATTTTTTTAGTACCCTTTTTGATCGATGATGTCATACCCCAACTGAGGGTAGTGTGATCGGCCAGGGGCTACATCTTGCCCTGTAGCCTACTGTCTACACTGATATAAAAAAAACCAGAACGTATCGATAAAAGAAATCTCAACACAAACTTTATTAAAAAGCTTTCAAAATTCAAAATTTTATGTTTTTAAACCAAATAAGAAAACCAACATCAGAACAACTGAACGTCTCAAGTATTAAGTTTTTACAAATTCTTTCAAAATACAACTATCAGTGTAGAAAATAAAACAACAACTAAACACTAGTCTATGACTCATGGACGCCGCTACGAGATATGGCACCACCTCCCTCTCACCAGCTGCACCATGTCGACAGGTCACTGCTCATGCTCTGCAAAAACAAGAACAAACTGTGAGTCCACTTAGGACTCAATGAGTGGTTCTAGGGAACCTCCACATAATCCTCAGTTATTCAAGCATATAATATATGTGAAAACCTACAATCTCAGCCTATCAAGCCTCCGGCATCCGGCCCTTAGGCCTACTTGTGGAATAAAAATCCCGGCTACAGCCGGCCCTACCATACAAGGTAGATTCATACTGGTCATCGGCCACATCATATCAAGATGTAAACAAACAATCCCGGGCCTTCGACTAGGATGGTCTACTAGTCTCCGGACACCGTCTGGGGTAAGAATAGCTAGTCCCACCCAACTAGGGTCTGGCACCTAGCGGGCCCGCTGGCGCACCTCAAGACCCAAACACTGGCCGAGCTAAGCATTGGTCATTTCCAACCTCCACGCTTCTCGGCGGACCATCTCAAGCACATCACACAATCAATGTTCTAGGGTTTCCTTATATACCTTTCGGGCCATTGCCCGTATTTGGCCCTAATCCGGGCTATAGGGTCAACAAATTAATGCTGCCCTTTCAAAATGTGCACCCCTAAGAGTTCTAAATTTTCGAAATGTTTACTAGGAGTCCTAGAAGTTATATCATCTCCTAGCTAAGTTTCCATATATGTTGAGCGTCTCGCAACGTCCTACATATTATCTAACATTATACACTATCTTGGGTGAGGAATTCCATGTACCGACCTTGGAATTCCGCCCTTGAACATTTTAGGACAGCATGTATAATTTAAAGAAACGTAAGCAAACTTTACAACATCTACTATATATAGCCACAATATTCATGCATAACAATTATACACTACCTTTAGAATTAAGCTCAATAAGAAACAATTTATCTAGCATGGCAAGGTAGCAATGAATTCAAAATGCATGAAATACCAAGCATGGTAAACTATTACATCATTTCAAATTTAAAAGATTTAATGAGCTAAGGATGGTCATTAAGCTAGCATTCCTACAATCTCATAAATTAATCAATTTACTTACCATGATTAGTGTTCTTCCTAAGTATCGTCATGCCTCTATAGCCTGAACCTTATGACCATGGAAGTTTCCATCTAAAGCCACCCTTTTCCCCCTCCCTAGGCTTGGCCGAGCCTTGAGCAAGGGAAACCTTGCTCGGCCATGGCCCTTAGAGTAGGAAAGGGAAAGAAGACTTTAACTACATCTCTAACTATTCGTCTCCGATATATCTTAATGTCATGTGGACTCATTTACCCTTTTCCCCTACCCCTGGCCGAACCCTCTTCATGAGGTTTAGGGTTCATTCGGCCACACATAGGAGTTCTAGGGAAGTCAAACTGTTTAACATGTGAAATCGACGACGGCGAGTGCTCCAATGGAAGATTTATATTCATCTAAGGGTTCTACTTCCGTCAAGGGGATTGGGGAAAATTTTGGCAAGACCTTTCCCCTTTCCCCATGATTCGGCAGCCCTAGATCTGAGAAAACGATGAGAAACAAAATGATCCGACAAGTATTGATACAAGAAGCATATATATATATACAACTACGAAAACTCGATTTGTTGGAAAATTCGCGAGAACACGATCCTATCACCACTAAGGGTTCGGCCACCCGCCTCCCCCATATTTTTCAAATCCAACCACTCACCTCGATTGCAGAGAATGAAAGATGGCGCGAAATCCCGGATCAACCCAAAGTTCCCCCTTTTCCTTGCTTCTCCTCCACCTCTCCCTAGGCTGCCTTGTGCGACTCAAAGATGAGTCGCACAGACAAGGATGATGGGTTTTAATCCCTCATCTAGCCTTCCATATAGGCTCTTGACTCACTTGACTCCTACTCAAGACTCGAATAAACCCGAACTCGACTTGGGTTCCGACTCAACCCACAACATGAGTCAATTTAAACTTGATTTAAGGTATAATTGCATAAAAGGAAGGTCAATCACCCAATTAAATTTCATGCATCAATAGTCGAGTCATACCTTTTCACTTGAGGCGATCCTGAGGCTCGACTCGACTATCCCTGGGTCCGGCGCGCTGCACCAAAATAGATTTTTTTATTAGGAAATTTTCTCAGGTCTTACAGATGACAAAAGGAGGAGAAGGGTGTTCATCATTACGAGTTAACATGGTTCAAATTAGGCATGATGATAGGGGGGAGTTAAAGATATGCATATTGATAGGGGGAGCACTAAATATAATATGTCTTGTATTCATCATCTTTTAATGCTCTCAAATATGCACTTATAAACTCATGTTAATACAGATTTTCTGTTCTTAATGGTTTGTCATCATCAAAAAGGGCGAGATTGTTGAACGTAGGTTTTTCCTTTGTGCTCTACTCTCTTCATGATTATTTTGATGATAACAAACCAAGTCTATCTGACCGAGTTCTTGAAGCATGAAGGTCGCAGGTTCGATAAAAGACAAAAGTTGGTTTCACAATTCGCGACATCGGTCTCGATATGATGTACATTTACGACGACTCACAGGAGTTCGACGCGTGCACCAAAGATATCTTGGATGAGTCGAGAGAACATATGGAAATCTCTCCAAGTTGACGCACACTGAAGGTCAGAACCTGGAAACAAAGCACACAACAAGAAGATCCAAAGAAGAAATTTTTAGCCCAAGTTCGGTTGACCGAATGCGGTAAAAAATTAGCAGTAGCTAATTCGGTTGATCGATCGATCGACTGAATGTGGTGAAAAATTGGCAGTAGCTAATTCGGTCGACCGAAAGTGGTGAAAAATTGGCAGTAGCCAATTCGATTGACTAGTCGATCGACCGAAGTGTGCCAAAAAGCGATAGATTGTCGCGGTCGCTTGGGCGGTCGATCAGTCGGTCGATCGATGATCAACCAACAAGCGACCGGGCATCGCCAACGGGCAGAATAATGCCCATTGATGACACCTTGAGTTTGGGGGGTTATACATACCCACCAAAAACTCTCTCCCAGCTCGTTGTTGATGACTCGAAGTCTAAAAGAGTGATCCTAAGCATCTTCTAAGCTCCTTCTTGATCCTAGTGTCATTCAAGCTTACTAGGCTCAACAAGAAGAGGTGATCCTAGTGTGATAAGTCCTTTTTTCTATCTTCTTGTGATTGAAGTATTTTTGGTTTATTTTTTATTGTATTAACTTGATCACGCAATACACCTTGTGTAGGGTATAGCTAGTTTGTGGTAGCCTCAGTGTTTAAGGTGTAAAGCCACTTGTGTAAAACTAGTTTAGGAGTTATTCTTAGGAATTGAGGTGGGAAAACTCACTCAGTGTGAAGGTGGATACTTCCGGGCGTGGAAGTACATTTGAAGGGAGTGTAGAGTCATTCCGGTGTAAAGTCCTCAATTGTAAGCTACTCTTAATATAGTGCATTTGTGTGTGAAATCCTAAGCACGGGCCTGAGGTAGTGGATCAGGCGGTTAGCCGAACCACTATAAATTCCTTTGTGTTAGTATTGTTCTTCTTGTATTTGCTTAACTGCTTTATTTTATCGCTTCTTTGTTTAATCATCTAATTGTGAATTGCCTAAGTTGTAAGAAAATGATTAAACTCAAAAAACTGGAGTTAGGCAAAAGATTTAGGTAACACACTATTCACCCCCCCTCTAGTGTGTCCATTTCTCCAACTGGTATGGCTGATCCTATCCCCGTCTTGAGACGCACACATGCACGTCCTCCAACAATAGTCCATACCAAGCACCTCGCAACAATAGGGGCAGCAAACAACAAGGCTCGTTGTGGCTCAATGGAGAAGCTTTCTCAATCCTGAAATCCACCAAGGCAAGGCCAACCCTTCCACCAAGAATCGGGCACCAAAGAGGGAAGGAGAGAGGATGAGAAAACACTAGAACGAAAGAGAAGATGTGAAGATACCTCACTGTCCTTCTTGGACTCCTTCAAGAAGATGAAGTAGGCGGCACACCTAAGAAGAAGACACCTTCAATTTGGCTTCGCAAAAACCGGGGATGGAGGATGAAGTAGGCCGGCCACCAATGGAGAGGAGGAGTTCTTTGGAGCCTTTCTCTTTAAGAAGCCTCTAAAGAATCAAGTCCTTAATCTTCTCCAAGAAGATGAAGAACTAATTAACTAACCCTGTCCCTATGTGGTGTTCGGCCACTATATATATATAGAGAGAGAGGGGGGGGGGGGGCTACAAGAGTAGACCCGGGCCCCTAAAAATTCTAGGGTTTGCCTCCAAAAATAATTTATATTTTAATGGCTTTAGAATTAATTCAAAATTAATTTAATCTAATTAAATATAAACTTTAACTTATCTCCATAAATTAAGAGCTTATAAACAAGAATGATAATTATCTAAATAAATCAATCCCCTAGACAATAGGAAAGAGGTTTATCTAAATACTTCGATTTCCTATTAATTAATAGAATTATGATTTATCCTCATAAATCATATATCTATTAATTTTATAATTTATCTTCATAAATCAAATTCTTATTAATTAGGATTTATCCAAATAAATTAATTCCTAATTAATTGGTTAGGCTCATGGTTTAGAAACTAATTTTCCCACCATGTATATTTGATTCAAAATCAAATTATATTTAATTCATAACTAAATACATTGCTAGTCAAGTAGTAAATTAAATATTTAATTCATAATTAAATTTAATCGACTACATAAAATATTATCATGTGTCAATCTCTACAATTTAGAAATGCCCTACAAATTAGGGTTACCAAGGAACTCCTTCCTCGCACATTCGTTTAAACATCTTTCCTATCATGTTCGTAAACGAGATCCGTGATCGAGTTGCAGCATGTCCATGCTAGTAGACATATAGTGCCGCTTTCAGACTCTATCTCATAAAGCCCATTATGAGATTAGCCTGTTGTGTGTAGTCCATTGGGCCCCACACTAAGCCAGTAGTGAGTTGTGCATAACAGAGAGTCGAATCCGATAGAATGATTTCTATTTGAATCTTACGAGCCTCCATTAAACCCCTTTAGTATGGTCGTGAGAGACTCCACTCACAAGTCAAGATTGATGTCTAGCAATGTGTCGTGACTACCCGAATAGTGTGAGGTTCAATCTACTCTAGCCAGAGATTCTAGAGTCGACACTTGTAGGGACATATAGGAAATCATCTCCTCTCACTAGGAGTAACCGATTCCATGTTGGTTGCTCACCTACCTCCATGAATGCTTCCCCATGCCCAGCAATACCCGGCACATGACGTTGAGGGCCACGTAGGGATAGAACCAAAATAATGAGTCATCACTCACAAGGTAACCGTGACAAGCTTAGGTCCAAGGACTGCTTGCACCTACTATCAGTCGAGGAACATCCTATTGACACTCATGTAAGGATTCCATTTTATGTTTCTCGTGCAGATCCATTTAGTGAACTCATTCCACAACAAGCACTTGCACTTGTACATTAATGACGGCTCATAGGTAATTGTGAGATCATCTACACCTTATCGTATAGGGCATGTACCAAGTGCACTAGTCTATTCGAAATCACCTATCCCCTATTAGGGATCCTATGACTAGGAATATTTAGAACATGGGCATCTGGATTCCAAGTCTCACTGGCATGATCTCATCATGGCCTCAAAATCATTTGCTTGGGTTCATGGGTTCATTATAATCTTTATGAATAAAGATGCAGCATATGATGAAAAAGTTGTCACATTACGTTGATTACCCTTGAATAGTCCCTCAGCACATCGACATGTGATTGGCTCAAGGGTACTATTCCTTTCAGTTTGCTTGTAACTGTCCTCTTTACAGCTCTCTTAGTTGATTTTGAAGATTTCTTCTTTGAGGTAGAAGCCTTTTTCTTCTCTTGTAAAGAAGACTTTTCCTTCTCCTTGGGATCTTCAACATTGGGTTTGTTTCTCTTGGTTCTTCTCAACACAGCTGCTCTTTCCAAAAGAATTTCTCCTTCAGGGTCACTGTCAAGGTTAACAGTGGACTGAATTTTCTTCCTTAAGCTTTCAGACTACTTTCTCTTGGTACTTTTTCAAGTCAGGTGTGCTCGAGGACTTCTTCTTCATTTAGGTAGAAATGTAAAATGTTTGTGGCTCAGATTCCCCAACTGTTGGAACTGATGGAATAGGATGTTTAACCTCAGTCACTGAAACATATATAGTATCAACTTCTGGTACTGGTTCAGAAGATATGACTGGTTGCGTTACAGGCTCAACAGTTATAATTGGAGGCTTAACTATAGAGGGACTTGGTGCTGAGTCCTTTGAAATTGTCTCTGGAACTTGAATAGGATCTACTTGCTGATCGTTAAGATCAGAACCTGTAGGAGTTACAGATGGACCAGTCTTCACTGTAATTGAGTCATGAACAACATTAGATATAGAAATATTTTCAACATGTAATGCACCAGTGTTCACTGGAGTCGAAATAAAAACATTGACATAAAATGAGGTAGTTTTAACTAAGTCAGCTTGAAAATAAAGGCCAGAAAAGGGAATGATAGCCATACAATTCTCCCCCTCAACAACAGAATTCTCCCCCTCGAGAATTGAAACCCTGGGCTGAGAATTAGGGGACACAGATGGCATACCTCGACTGCTCCTTCGTGGAGGATGATCGGAAGGACGCCTTCCACGTTTGACCATCATCTTGTGACCCTAAGATGGAGGATGAGAAGATGCTTCTTCAACTGGCATTGGATTTGGGGACGATTCGACCCTTTCATTTGGTTTGGAAGATGATACTGCCTTTGCAGTTTTTGCGTACACCTTCCTTACAAAACCTTTCTTCCATTTGCCCACGGGAACTTGGCTTGCTCCATTTGTAACAAGAATAATGTAGACGAGGGAGCAGGGAGAGGAGAAGAGAGGCTTTAGTTACAACTTCATGGATTTGAAAGGGATTCCAACACCTTTTGCAGGATTTGCAGGATCTTCAAAACCTTCTGGGCTGCTCAACATAAACTTTCTCATTGAGGAACCCATTCAAGAAAGCTGTTTAATGTCGATTTAGAACAATTTAAACTTCATACAACAAGATACAACTAGAAGCAGTTTGATAGATTCCAGTCTTTCAACTGGTGCAAAGGTTTCATCATAATCCAGCCCTTCAATTTGATTAAAGCATTGAGCAACAAGTCTGGCTTTATTCCTTTTTATGTTTCCTGCTTCATCAGTCTTGTTCTTGAAAATCCATTTGGTTCCAACAACATTAACACTTTCAAGTCTTGAAATAAGTTCCCATACATCATTCCCGATGAACTGTTGTAACTCCTCTAGCAGAGTAGAAATCCAGAATTCATCTTTCAAGACCTCCTTCATATTTTTTGGTTTAACTTTGGAAGTGTAACAGGAATACCTGATCATATCCTGGTGATTTTTCCTTAATCGAATCCTGGTCTTGACTCCATCATTTACTTCTCCAATCACATTATGCAGGGGATGATTTTTTAGAGCTTTTGTAGACTTTTCAGTTTCGGTGTCACCACTTTCATCATCATGTTCAATATCAGTCTCAATGTCAGTTGGATTTGTAGTTTCAACTGACTAATTAGTGACCTTGGTAGTATTTTGGCTAGTTTTATCAACAGTTGTAACTCCCTTTCATCAGTAGACAGAATTTGACTAATTTGTGAATCATCAACCTTCACATTTGTGGACTCCATCACTTTTGTGAATCATCAATCATCAACCTGATAGTACCTTGCTATTTGTAGAATAGCCCAGAAATATGGCTTCATCACTCTTGTTTTGCATCTTGCTAAGGTATTCCCTATTATTTAGAATATAGCACCTGCTTCCAAAAATATGAAAATATGTAAGGTTAGACTTTCTTCCCTTCTATAATTCATAAGGAGTTTTAACAGTTCTTGGTCTGAGATAAACTCGATTGATAATGTAGCATGTCGTGTTGATATCTTCAGCCTAGAATCTCTCAAAAATATGCTTGGAATTGAGCATCACTCGGGCCATCTCTTGGATTGTATGGTTCTTTCTTTCAACCACACCATTCTGCTAAGGAGTCTTTGGAGCTGTGAATTCATGTAGAATTCCATTCTCATCACAGAACTCAGAGAATGAAATATTCTCAAATTCCCTTCCGTGATCACTCCTTATTCCGATCACCTTCACAATAGGAAGTTCCTTTTCATTTTGAAGCCTCAAGCATAAAGTTTTGAAATTGTTGAAGGCGCTTGACTTCTCTCTTAGAAACTCTGTTCAAGTAAAACGTGAGTAATCATCAACACATACAAGAACATATTTTTTACCTCAAAGACTTTCAACTTGCATAGGTCTAACCAGATCCAGATGAAGAAGCTCTAAAGGTCTTGATGTTGCAGTCGGTTGTAACTGGTGATGTGACTGTATTGTTTGTTTGCCTTCTTGACATGGGCCACAAACAGCTTCAGGTTCTCCAAACAGTTTAGGAATTCTTCTGACTGCTCCATCATTTACAAGCTTCTTGAGGCCTCTGTAATTAATATGGCCTAGTCGTCGCTGCCACATATTGATGTCAGATGAAACAACTGAAAAAGAAGAAGTTGAATATGCTATTTTGTAGTAGTTGTCCTTTGATCCGTTTCCTTCAATGATGTAGTCGCCATCCTCATCAAATACCTTGCAGCTGCTCGGTAAATTGAGCATTCAAATTTTGGTCACAAAGTTGGCATATAGTTACAAGATTAGCCTTGAGACCTTCAATTAGCAAGATATTTTCCGGATTTGGAATTCATGGGACATTATGAGTTCCAATTCCAATGACATTTCCATGTCCACCATCTCCACAGGTAACAGTTGCATCTCCACGTTTTTGAATATCTTTCAAATTGTCTGGACTTCCTGTCATATGCTGAGAACACCCACTGTCGAAATATCAAGAACCTAGAGAAGAAACAATTTTTGACATAAAGGCAACATGACAGTTTAGATCAACCTTCCTTACCTAAATTTGCTTAACCTTTTGGGTTGGGGGTTTCACATGATCATTTCTTCTCAGTTTGTTTAAGAATTTGAAGCAGTTTGCTATTATGTTCCCTTTGCATTTGCAATAATAGCAGATGGGCACCTTCTGTCTTCTTCTAGCAGTAGTATGTTGTTGACTTGAAGAGCCCCTATGAATATAGCTCAGTTGAACTGGCAGTTGAGACTAAGGTTTTAACTGGGATATACCAGTGTATCCCAGTCTATTGTGATTTGAAGGATATTTTCCTGCACTCAAATTTTCATTAAGAGTACCACTAGAATTCATCATTCTAACTTCTCTTTTTACCTTCTCAAGTTCTTCAATCAACTTAGAATCTTTATCTTCCTTTTCTGCAATCTGAGTTTGAAGATGTTGAATTTTCTACTCAAAATTTCTCTTTTCTTCAGTCAACAACTTGTTTTGATTTTGGGGGATTTGTTCAGTTTTGCATCTTCAACCCATTTATCAAATATTTCTTGGTAGGCTTCCTCAAGACTCTCAGCACATTGAACTCTACAATGATCATCTTCTGCATCCGAGCTTTTTGAAGTTCTGACTGAGTCACCAATGCTTGCTGTGAAAGCTATAAAATGTCTTTTTTAGATTCTTGAGAGCCATTTTCCTCTTCGTCATCATTTCAGGTGACAGTAAAGAACTTCTTGAGCTTCTTCTGTAGATTTGGACATTCGGATCTGACATGTCCATATCCTTCACATTCAAAACATTTGATACATTTGGACTTTTATTTTGAATCATTTTTTAGAGCAAACGATGACTGATCTCTTCTGTTCTCTCCCATTATGAATTTTTATTTTGAACTGTTGAAACTTCTCGGTTGAAACTGTGATTGAGATTGCGGTTACATATGAGAATTCTAATTTTGCTTATTTTTGGCTTTTAGAAATCTTTTGAAATTCTTCATCATAAGAGCAAACATAGTATCCATCTCACCTTCTGAACAATCTTCTGAGTTAACCTCATTTTCGGTAGCACTGAAAGTAAGATTTTTCTTCTTCTCCTTGTGAGAATATTTTTCTAACTCATATGTTTCAAGTTTTCCCATCAATATGTCAAGGTCATAGTTGATGGATCATGAATATCACTAATAATTGTAACTTTCTTGTCAAATTTTAAGGGCATGGATCTAAGAACTTTTCTCACAACTTTTTCTTCTGAAAATGATTCTCCAAGGTTGGTTGCATTGTTCATAAGATATTTGACACGCCCATGAAAGTCTTGGATGTTTTTATCATCTCCCATCTTCAGATTCTCAAATATGGTGTTCAAGATTCCAACATTGGACTTTCGAAGCGTCAGGGATCCTTTATGATTAGTTTCTAAAATTTCCCAAGCTTGCTTTGCTAGTGTACAAGCCGAGATCAGTTTGAACTGAGATGGATTAACTCCATTGAAAATTGCATTAAGGGCTTTATTGTCATAGTTTGCAATAGTGATTTCTGCTTTGTTGAATAAATACCCAACCTGGAAGGGGAAAGGGGGGAGGGGGGGGGGTGGTGTTGAAGCACAATCAAACAAATAATGCAAAGACGAGTAATTATACTGGTTTGGCCAACCGCCTACTCCACTACCGTGGCTCCACACCAAAGATTTCTAACCAAATCTTTTATAGAGTTTGTGTTTCCCTTTGAATACAACCGATGACTCGATTCTCAATCCTTTGAGAACTCCACTAGTACTTTTTCTATCTACTTTACACCTTGCAAAATCGGCATCCGAAAAACCAATTAAATCGAAAGATGCATTGAATACAAAGCATTTTTAAGTTTAAAGACATGGTTTGGAAACTCAAAACTTTCAAAACCAAGGGGTTGCTCAACATAAACTTCTTCATCAATTAAACCATTCAAAAAAACACTTTGCATAAGCTAAAAGCATGCGAATTGCTTCTAATCTAGCCACAGGAGCATAAGTTTCATTGTAATATATTCCTTCCTCTTGATTATACCCTTGGGCCACAAACCTAACTTTGTTTCTAATGACTAAACCTCCTTCATCTAACTTGTTTCTAAACACCCATTTAGTCTCAATTACGGTTTGTCCACTAGGTCTAGATACTAAATCTCAAACATCATTCCTAACAAATTGATTTAGTTCCTCTTGCATGGCAATTACCCAAAATTCATCTTCGATGGCTTCCTTAATGTTTTTTGGCTCCACTTGAGATATGAAAGCTACATATTGAGAAATGTTTTTGAGTTTAGAGCGCGTTACCACTCCTGTTGATGGTTCTCCTTTGACTTGGTCAATTGGATGGTCTCTTATCAAACGGTATCCTTTTGGGAGAGGTGATAGAGCTTCCTCCTCCTCCTCCTCCTCCTCTTCTTCTTCTTCTTCTTCTTCTTCTTCTTCTTCTTCTTCTTCTTCACCTCGTGGTAATGTTGAGGATGAAGGCTCTTCATGATGAGTTTCCTCATTGTTTTCATTTTCAACCCCCTTGTTATGAAATGTCAATTCCTCAAGTTCCTCACCTACATTCACAATCTTAACATTTCTAGAAGAATAATTAGTTTCATCAAAGGTGAGATGCATACATTCTTCAACTATCATAGTTCTACGATTATAAACTCTATAAGCTTTAGAACTAGTAGAATAACCCTGGAAAATACCCTAATCAGATTTAGAGTCAAATTTTCCTAGATGTTCCTTAGTGTTTAAGATAAAATATTTGCATCCATAAACTCGAAAATATCCCACACTTGGGATTTGTCACGCCCCAACTCAGGGTCACGTGACCGGCCAGGGTATACATGCCTATACCCCGCAGTCTAACCCATGCACAAGCCAACTCATAAATAAACATAGCGAAAAGAATAACAGTTTTTATTATGAACGAGAAAACAAAATAGATTTCCATTTAAGATGTAAAGTTTTTAGCAAAGTATTTTAGGTGCGGAAATAAATAAATCAAAGTTCAACAGTTTGCTCTTAACAAATAAAATCTGAAGGAAAGACATGAATGCCCCCAAGGGACTACAGTTCCAAAATACCAAAATACAAGTGCAAGACAAACTACCAAAGACTCGACTACGACCCCTAACTAGGACTGCTATGAGATCAATATGACTCCTCTTCCCTCTAGCCACGCCAATTGCTCCAGCCCACCTCACTGGTCAGGCTCTACAAAAAAAAGAAGAAATAAACAACGAGTGAGTTCAAAAGAACTCAGTGAGCGGTTCTACCAACCCCCACCATAAAAATCAACCACAGAGATAAAAGAATAAAATGCTCGTGTTGCATACACGGGTAATGCATCAAGTGGTATGACTAGCTAATAGGTCATCTGACCATCACATGCCCAAAGACAAACCAATTCACTTAGCAATGAAGAACAATAGGCCTCAGCCTACTCGTGCCCTAAGGCAACAGATCACACTCAAGGGTTATGAGGATAATCGGGATTGGCCCATCCGAGCTTATCCTATAAAAGAACCATTAGATAAAGCGCATGAATAATTGAGATTCGCTCATCCGAACTTATTCCTTAAATAAAGAAACTCGGGAACAATCGGGATTTGCCCATCCGAACTTGTTCCTTAAAGATATCGCAGGAATAATCAGGATTCGTCCATCCGAACTTATTCCTTAATATATAGAAACTTGGGAACAATTGGGATTTGCCCGTCCGAACTTGTTCCATAAGAAACGTAGGAACAATCGGGATTCACCCATCCGAACTTGTTCCTTAAACACAGGTTGGGAATTAATCGTCTAGCCTTCCGGGCCAAGCCCATAATCTGGCTCCTATCCGAGTCTCTCTACCATTCATAAAGATATGTCGCTAACAAGACCTAAGTCAAGTGCCTCCTACAGTGTCTTTACTGGGAAACGCCGCAACACTCTATGCCCGATCCCAACTCCTAGACCCGTAATATCATCAACCCATGAGATTTTATTTCATGCATATAATTTATTTTATTGGCTCTTAACAAATTATGCTGCCCCTTGAATTTTAATTATACAATTAAAATTTCAATTTGCCAAAATTAGGGTTTTATTTTAGGGCTTTATTTTCAGTTTACTCTAGAGCCCAAACTGGTGCACCCAAGCCGAATATGACTTTTAATGTGTGTCTTATGGATCCAGACTATGTTTCATGGTCAAAATGATAGGTTACACGACTATATTTAGTAAACTATACACATCACAATAGAGATTTCAAAATCAGCCCCGAATCAACAATTCAGCATGAAGTTTTCAGCAAGATTGAGTTTTCAGCATATCGAGGTTATTAGTCCGAAATTTATAGCAATTAAATCCTTAATTACTACCAAAGTAGATTTATAATATTGAGATAAATCACACAAAGATAAAATCATATTTGCTAAACAAGATTTAGCAAGCATCAACATCATCTTTAAAACAAGACTCAAGCTCTATGATCAAGAACTCAAATCAAGAACACATATGGCCTCAAGATTAAATCCTTTTCTATGTAAAGCATGATTAATATGCTGAAATTACAGATTTAATTACAAGATATGCATAGACATCATAGGAACCTAGTAAGGTAAGCAAACCAAGACATAGATCCCAAAACAAACAAGAATATTCTCTTAGGCATTTCATCAAACACCTCGAGGGCACCCCTACTTCCACCTTGGCCGAGCACCCCTAGGGTAGTCCTAGGGTTGCCGAGCCACAAAAGGGGAATCTCAGGCCCCCTCCCATATATTGACACAAGAATTCGGCGATAAAAACTCAAGAATCGACGAAAATCAACAAGAACGTTTCAATGCCCATATCGGTTCAAGAACACGAGAATAATTTCAAGAAAAGGAGAGGTAAAACCACTCACATGATTAAGAAGAAGAACTCGGGGAAAATTCCCAATCGGCGTCCTCTGAATTCGGCCTCAAAGGTGTGGCGGCTTGGCTCAAGCAAGGGGGACGGGCGGCAACTCCTCACCAAGCCAGTGGTTCCAAAAGAGAGGGGGGGGGGGGGGAGGGGGAAGAGAGAGAGAGAGAGAGAGAGAGAGAGAGAGGGTTTATAATCCCCTCCCCAAACCCTCAACCTTTATCAAACCCGCATTCGCCTTGAGCTCGAATCCAACCCGCTAACCCGCCTTAGCTTAATTAAACCCATGCTCCACACAAGCATCAAAACACATGCACAACCAAGCAATACAACTAAATAAATCAAGCACATAAAGTATAAAGTCTACGGTTCAAATTACCCGAGCTGTCAAGCTCGCACCGAACCATGAGTCGACTCGGCTCGACCTCTAACTAGCCCTCTAGGCTGAAAATCACAAACAATAACATAAATAAATAATAATATCTAAGATATTACAGGATTCTATCATTCCAAAGCTTGAAAGGTGTTTTTTTGATTTTCGGTCTTAACAAAACACGATTAAGCACATAACAATAAGTATTTATGGCTTCGGTCCAAAAGTACTTATGCAAATTATTTTCACAAAGCATGGTCCTAGCCATTTATTGCAAGGTTCTATTCTTCCTCTCAACCACCCCATTTTGTTGAGGGGTTCTAGGGGAAGAAAAGGTATGCTCAATACCTAATTCATCATAAAATTCAAAAAACTTCTCATTTCTAAATTCTCCTCCATTGTCACTTCTAATTTTCAAAATCGAAATTCCTTTTTCATTTATAACTCTCCTAGCAAATTTTTTAAAGGAATCAAAAGTTTTATTTTTCTTAGCTAGGAAGAAAACCCATGTAAATCTCGAGAAATCATCAACCAAAACATACCAATATAATTTTCCACCTAGACTTGCAACATCACAAGGACTAAAGAGATCCATGTGCACAAGTTCTAGTATTCTAGATGTACTAACTTGATTAATGCTATGAAATGAAGACTTAACTTGTTTTCCATGTTGACATGCATCACAAAGTTTATCTTTTTCAAATTTTATCTTAGGTATTCCTTTAACTAAGTCCATTTTTTTAATTTCTAGGATAAGACTCATGCTAGCATGTCCTAGCCTTCTATGCCATAACCAAGAATCATTTTTCATGGCAACTAAGCATCTAACATGAGGATTAGGCAAAATATTTAAAACTAGTGTGTAAATATTTTCTTGCTTATTTCCAATAAACACAATATCATTTGATGGTGCACTTCTAATGATGCATTTAGATGCTTCAGAAATGACTACATAACCATTATCACATAATTGGGATATACTAATCAAGTTATGCTTTAACCCATCAACTAGTAAGATATTTTTAATGCATGAGAGGGAAGTATACCTATATCATCAATGCCAATAATCTTACCTTTGACATTGTCTCCAAACGTCACATGTCCACCATCCTTGTTTGATAGGATTGCAAAGAGATTGATTTCACCCGTCATGTGTTTTGAGCAACCCCTATCCAACATCCATGTGGTTCTACTTGCTTGAGAATGCTTCTCTATCTACAAAAGGAGAAGAGATAATTTTATGTACCCAAATCTTCTTGGGTCGTTGAGTGTTACTCATCTTAGGAACCCAAATGAATCTAGCATGGGGCTTCCTTTTAAATGCACAATCTCTAGCCAAATGGCCAAAAATACCACATGAAAAATAACTTCCATTAAATTTTCTTATCTTATGTGTGTTAGCATGGAAGTGTGCATGAGTATGATTATTTTTGGTTTTTCTAGCATTTGCAACCTTAGGCATGACATTTTGTAAGGTTGCCTTTTTCTCATTTAGCGTGCATAATTTCCTTTTTAGGTTAAGCATGCTATTATTTAAGTGTTCTACTTGATCACTTAGGAACTTGTTCTGATTTTCTAATTTTTTATTTTCTTTTTCTATGTTTTTCTTGACATCATCTAAGGTATGATTTTCTTCCTTAAGAGTATCTACTTCTTTCCTTAGGGCATTGCATGAAAATATCAATTTATCATTTTCAAGCTCCAAAAATTTATTGTTGTCACGCCCCAACTCAGGGTCTTGTGACCGGCCGGGGTATGTGTCAATACCCCGAAGCCTACCCCATGCACTAACCAATCACATAAAGAATAAACACTGAACCAATAGAGAATCATGAAATAAAACGGCGACCAAACATTATTAAATTCAGAACAATTTTTAGTTCAAAGGAAATAACACAACTTTTCAATTCAAACATTTTTACAAAAGACCACTTAGTGCATGACCAACAACCTAAACAACACGACTACGACTATATGGACGCCTGCTACGAGATCCGGGCCTCCACCTGCCCTCCAGCTGCACCATGCCACCAGGCCGTACCTCACTGGTCAGGCTTTGCAAAACAAAACAACAAACCTTGAGTTGACGAGGAACTCAGTGAGCGGTTCTACCGAACCTCCACTTAAATCCTCGGTAAGGTAACATATATAAAGTTTGATATAGATAAGGAATTTAAGCCAACCAATTTGCCAAATCATCTAAGTAATTAAACCGGCCTCCTTGGCCCTTACCAAAACTCTGTTATTCGACCACTATAGGCCTATGTATATGCAAGGGGGGTTCGGCCATACCAGGCTTCCCCTCTCTACAAAACCAGGCCAGATTGGCCTCCACGAACCAGCCTAATGGGGCATGCAATGTGTAAACCATCAAATCACGGGCCCGACTAGGATGGCTACTAGTCTTAGGAACCCTCCGGGTTAGGGATAGCTAGTCCCACTCTGCTCGGGTCTATCGTTAGCGTGGCCCACTGACGAAATCTCAAGACCCTCCTCTGCCACTCGGGTCTAACACCTAGCGGGCCCACTGGTGCAATCTCAAGACCCTAATCACCGCTGAGTTGTGTGGTAGCCATGCGGCTAATAACACTCCTCAGTAGACCATCTCAATCACAATACACAAGCAAAGTGCTCTAAAGTTTTCCTATTTAACCCTCGATTCTTCACCCGTACCCGCCCGCCCCCCCTCATTCCGGGCCCCATCAGCCGCACACCAGTGCTCGCTGATTATTCCCTAGGTGTGACACCTAGCTTGTCCACATCCAAGTTTTCTCGATAACTAAACACTCGTTGGTGTTATTATATTCATCTAGCATCCTTAGCCACATTCCTTAAGAGTGAACTACATGTCATGAGCACAATATATTCAAATACAAGTATATCACAACATACTAATTAGTTGGCTTTATTTTACAACTAATATCATAAAACTCCACGCGATAGCAATATTTAAAGCAATTATAGAGAAATTTCAGCAAGGAATAATGTACTAGCATGGAAATCTCAAACATGCATCAATAGTGCGGTAAAGGAAAATTGATGAATCATATGGTACCTCATGAATTTCTCTATCATTTTGCAACCTTATAGTGTGATCTTTCCTAATATATCAAATCACCTAAGATGACCATGAATGACTCGGCAAGTGCAAAGATCTATGTCCAAGTTATCGAACATGAAATCTAGCATAAAGAAATCAATTGATCTTTCCATATCATCCTCTTCCTTGCTCAGCCGAATCTTGAGCAGGGTAATCCCTTGCTCGGCCGAGCCTTCTAGATTGGAAGGGCATGCTCTCGACTATCATTCCTACATATCGATGCAATAATCTATCTTTTACTAAAAGAAGATGATCCAAGGGGTTTTAAGCCGCTCGAGGAAATCGGGAAAATTTTGGCAACCCCTTTTCCCCTTTTCCCTCTATTCAGCCAACCCCTAGATCTCAGAAATCATCATCAATAAAACACATAAACCACAATGAGACGAGTCATTCGAACTCTAAACACAAGAACTACAACGATCGGCAAGAATCATCGTGTAAAAACTCGATCCATGAAATCTTCCACGGTTCGGCCACCCGCCTCCCCTTTTTGACAAACCCGACCACTCACCTTGATCACAAGAAAATGATGGATGGGATGAAGACGATCTCGATCCCTCCGATGACGTTGCAGATCCAGTGCCGCCCCAAAAGTTCTCTCCTGCTCCCCTTCCTCTCTCGGGCTGCGTGCGGCTCAACTTGCCTTGATCATCACTGCAGCTTGGGGTGAGGGGTTTAGTCTCCCCTCTTTTTTTTTTGACAATAGTGCCCCTCTTCACTTAAACCCCTCATTCGACTCCACCTAACCCGGATTGAGCCCTGACTCGATCCGCGAATCCAATCTCGTTCCATCTTGGGTCAAACAACCCATACATTCCCAAAATATTAACCATAGATCTAAAATTTAAATTATACCTCTTACTCACGGCGATTTCGCGACTTGGCTCGTCTAG
Organism: Canna indica; assembly: GCA_034359265.1. Lineage (NCBI taxonomy): Eukaryota > Viridiplantae > Streptophyta > Magnoliopsida > Zingiberales > Cannaceae > Canna > Canna indica. The sequence goes on from CP136892.1 coordinate 25,760,884, forward strand.
TTCCCGATCCGATGAGTTGCACCAAGGAAATTTTTATTTTAGGAAACCTCGGGTCTTACAATTGTCCTTTTTAAGCTCTTCAAATATTTTTTCCTAATAGCATTGAACTCATCATGCATTTGATCAAATTCATTTTCTAGCTCTTCTTGTGTAAATGAAAGATCGCCAAAAATAAATTTTACCTCATTGTCGTTTGCCATGAGGTAAAGGTTTGCCTTCTTACTCTTGGGCCATGTTTACTTGGGTGGATGAGGGGAACATATTGGATTTTTAAAATCCAATCCGTCGTTTGTTACTGGTCTGGAAGGAAAATAGGTTGGAAATGGGCCGGACAAATTTAATTAGGTCCAAATCCATTAACAACTTGATTTCTAAAAATCGAGGGACGGGGGATGGGTTTAGGTATCAGAAGAAACCATTTCCCCTTATGGCTGCTTTCCTCTCACGACCCTGACACTGCTGCTTCTCCTCCGTGGAGTGCTCGTACTTCTCGTTCGTGGACTGCTTCAAGGTATACACCACTCATCTACTTGATTCCTCTACCTTCTCTTCCTTGGCCCTAACTCGCTCTCCAATGCTGGTACTGCAGTAGGCTTGGCCTTCTCCATCGCCAATCCATCATTATCGTCGAAGAGGTCGCTCGACACTTGTAGCATAGCCTCAAGGAGCAAGTCTAGGATTCCGTGACTGCTTCTCCTCTGCACTCTTCCTCCACTTTTCTCCTCCGTGAGTAATTCTTTTTTTTTTCCTTCTTCTTTTTCTATGCTTGAGAAATGATGCATTCGGATATTGAAGATGACTTGACAAAAGATTATTTTCTAGTTCAATACTAAACTTTACTTTCTTGATGAAAAGAATGGTTTCCTGGATTTGCTTTGCACGCTTTAGTGTGTTCTTTGGAGGTACTCTGCATGCCATGCAGAGAAAGAGGCCTCCTCCTCTTTGGAGTAAAGAGTAGCAAAAATTGGTGCATAAAAGGAATTGTAGTTAGTGGACGCAAATGGGAATTTAGATAGAGTAGGAGAGCAAACAACCTTAGAGATGTGCATACCCAACATAATTGTCCTTGAAGTCAGTGAGCTGGTCTCTCACCCCTTCTAATAAAAGGCCCTCTCAGTTGTGTTTGATGACTTCTTTCTAACTTCTCCTTGGGTGGAGTTAGGAAGGGAATATGAGGAACACCGGCATGCAAATGTCAATAGTTGTTTCCTTTTCTCATGCTTACAATGTTTAGTGAGGTTGAAGACATGACATAATTCTTTGTAGTTCAAGACAATGTTTTTGAACTTGAATTAAATACTTTTGTGATTGAATATGATCCCCACTAGATAGTATTTCATATAGTATTTGAAATATATTCTCAGATATGTTCATCAATTGATAGTATTTCAAGTTTTGAATGTTTTTCTTGTGTGTAGTCATGGAGAATTGATGATGATTGAATATTGAATTTGATTGATACATGGCAGTAGATTGATAAGGTCTTACTGAACTATTGTCTAGTTCAATAGAACACCAGTCAAGGTCTTGCTCACTCAGCATGAAGACAACATGTTAGATGCTTCCCTTCTTTTATATTAACCTTTTATTTATTCACCTCTTTTAAAGTTGATAATTATTAGAATAATTGCTTTTCAAAATTTAAATTTGCTTCAAGCTTTTCATTCCTTTTGTAAAAAGTTTGATGTAATTTTAACCATGTATATAATATACACAAAGATTATAAACTAGAATCAAGTTTATTATTTCATATACACCCATAACCATGTATATGAAATAATAAACTTATTATTTCATTTTTAAACAACTCATCCATTTTGAAAGAAAAGTTGACATAGTTCCACCACTATAAAGTTACTATTATAAGTTATTATTATAAGTTATTATTATGTGGTGCCTATATGAGTAATAAGCTTACTTTGCTACTTTGTTTTAGATGTTAGACTATTTACAAGGATAAATAGGAGTAAAGAAAATGTTTGGTGGGGTAAAAAGGGGTGAAGGGGATAAGAATATAGAAAACAATTGAATATCAATGTTGTGCTCCAAGGTTTGCTCTCAATGTGTATTATTGGTGCTTGAGTGTTCTCTTGAATTTTGACAATGTGTATCCGCCAAGGTTTGCTCTCAATGTGTTTATCATTGGTGCTTCATGGTTTGCTCTCAATGTGTATCCGCCATATCAATTATTATTAATCTAGTTGCTTCCTTGGTCTAGTTGTACAAATCAAAAAGGATTAATTAAGGGTTGTGCACGCTCGTGAATTATTAGTTTTGTTGCATGATATATATATCAATAAGTTTGAGTAAATTTTTAATAAGTTTAGAATATCAAAATCTACTATACTTATGTTAGTTCAGTGAGCAATCATTTGATGGTTTATTATTTCTTTTACTAAAGATTAAATTATATATCATCCAAAGAAATTCAGAAATGTTGTTATTTGATGGTAATCACTTTGCACTCAACACATCATGTAAGGAAGTCATGTCATGGTTTTTACCTATCTATTTATTAGTTCAAAATATATGATCTAATCTACTACCCTTTGTTTTGTGGATATATTGAAGCTGTGGTGGAATGTTGTTAAGTCAAAGACAAAGGCATTATCTAAAAACCTCTTAGCTTAACAATTAAATTTCTTCTATTTTTGATGATATACTTAATGAGAATACTAATTATGCTTTAATGAGTATAGGTTGGTTTACTCATATGCGGTGGATGTCTTTACAATTTGTACAAGAGCACTCTTCTATACGAGATGGAGATGTTTATATTTTTAGAAGTCTTGTAATTTGTAACTCTTATGACATTTATTTTTTTCAATAAACGAACTAATATTTAGAATACTTTATATATTTCTTTTGGTTGAAATTTGTCAATCTTCATATGGAGTAGAGATTTTCTTTGATTGTAGATTGGTGGTATATCTTTGTTTGGAATATCTATATCTTCATATCAAAGTATATATGTTCATTAGTGGATGATCAAGTAAAAAAAATTAGTGAAGAATTCCTGTATTATTTTAGTAGAGAATGTATGTTTGTTTGCTTGGAATATTTTAATTTTCATCTCGAGTAAAGAATATTTTTGTAAATAAAAATTTAAGTTAAGTTATGTTTTTTTTCCAAATTATTATTTTACAATTTATTTGTTGATAATGTTGTTATCTGATTTCGTTATCCTGGCCAAAACAAATACAAGACTTGGATTTTATATCTTATTCTAGTTTTTTATCCGGTGTCAAAACAAACATAGGATATGATTTTAAAAAATCTCCTTGGATTTCAATCCTATCCTTATCCACTACAAATCTTATCCCATCAAAATCAAATCCATCAAAGCAAACATGGTCTTGGTCTCTTCTTCACTTGTTGAGGATTCACTCTCATCCCATGAAGCCATCATCACCTTCTTCTTCTTCTTCTTCTTCTTCTTGTACTTGTCCTTCTTGTTGGGGTAGGAGGTGGAAGCTATCTTGAGGGGTGGGCAATCCTTTCTTAGGTGCCCGACTTGTTGCAATTGAAGCATGTGTAGCCTCCTTTGCCTTTTCTCATACCGCCCCTTATGAAGTTCATGAACCTCCTTGCCATCATTGCCATTTCTTCAAAGTCATCCATCTCCTCCTCGGATGATGGAGGTTCTTCAACCCGTTGTGATGCTTTGAGAAGATGAATCTTGAAGGTTCAAAGGCAATATCAAGCTTGTACCATGGAAGCTATGGTTCTTTGCAAAGATGACTCAAGAATTCTTATAGAGATGCAAAGAGTGGCTCTTTGAGGCTTAGATGCATCAACAATGGCCTAGAAGTGAGTTTGGGATGGGTATTTAAAACTCCCCAAACAAACGGGCCCGTCAATGGGCATTTTTCTGCAACCGCCAAGCGACTGAAGGAATTCTGCCCATTATGGGCATCGGTCGATCGAAATGCCTTTTGCTTGTTTTCACCTTCAGTCAGTCGACTAGTCGATCGACCGAACCTGGGCACGCAGACTGCTTGGTTTAGCTGATTTTTTTGCTAACATGCTTCAGTATACTGACTTTTAGGCATGCGCTCAATCCCATCTGTTGTTGTGGGTGGTGTGTAGCCAATCTCAATAGTATCCCAGCAACGATCATCCAGAGACTTGATGAAAGGTCTCATCCGAGAATTCCAATAAGCATAGTTTGTTCCTATCAGCAAAGGTGGAATATTATTGAGTTTCCCATAGGCATTCCTTCCATATTGAGGTTGAAAGATTAGAGACACTCCGATATGTACTGGTAAAGGTTAGCACAATCGCTTTGATATCAATTGACAAGATAGTCTCTAAAGGAGCTTTCTGTTAATTGACAGTTGTACAGGAAGTTACAACTGCTATGGAAATTACTTTAACATAGAGTGTGTAACAAATATAAAATAATCACAAAGAAACACGCAAACAAACAAGGATTTGTTTACGTGGGATTTGCTTACGCAGTTTAGTGACAAACTTGTCACCTAATCTGCGGGGCCCTCACCGGACATATGCCCAATCCACTATCAACAAAGTACAATATAAGTTTTAGGATTTCACCCTCCAAAATCCAACTATCAGTACTAAAGAGAATTGCAAATAACAAACCAACTATTTGCTATTACAAGTACTAACCACTTATCTCTCTATGACAACTCAATCATAGAGTTCTATCATCCACATAATCTCTGTGTTGTAGTGAGTTCAACAACCCAACTCCACCTTGACTTGAAGATGATTGAAATAGTTTGTTGTCATTGGCATACTCAACAGTCTCAACTCCACATATAATTGGCAACTCGGTTTTTGCACATAGGAGACTTACCAATCCATATCTTCTCTTTCCTCATATGTAGATAAAGCCAACCAACTCCCATAAAAACCTTTTAACACATGACCTTAACTTCATTAGCTTCAAACTCAAAAGATAACTATAATATATCATAATGCTTCGGTCATAAAAGCCTTAAGAAAAACCGTCTAGCCCATTAATGAAAACCACATCATTTCTTCCATAATTGACCAAGTGATTAAATATGAATATTTAAATCAATAATAACTACTCGTGAAGCATCAATAATTTCAACAAACAAAAGGAGATCATCGCAGCAGCATTAAATTCAGCATAAACTCCGTACCACCCAGAGCAGTTGTAATTGACTTACAACTGCGAACTTAATTATTATTCATTTTTCCCAACACATAGTAAGTCAAAACTTCTGGTTCTCAGAGCCACTACTTCTGGTCTCAGAGCCCTTACTCAATCGCCTTATACTTCTCGGCGTGCTCGACTTGGACCCCCGACTGCGGTTCTCGGCCTCCAAAGCCTTGCTTCCGGCCTCAGCGCCTACTCACAATTACCAAATAGGTGAACCTAAATTTAAGTATTATTTTTCTAACCAAGACATGCAGATAACAAGGCTTCAACAAATCAAAGAGCCGATCAAACTCGATGAGAACATAAGAGGGATAAACATAAAAAACATCATTTTTATTCATAAAGTCCCGCAAAGAGATATTTACACTTACAAACCCATGGAGGGTAGCTTGCAAAAGAAAATAAACCACAAAGATACAACTCTTAGGGAGAACAACAAAGAAAAAAGTATTCCCCTCAGAAAGTTTGCAAACATTTCGACCAGCAGTCTTGTTACTAGGATTTAACCCCACATATCGTCCTGATAACGGGAATCTCTTGCAACTCGAGAGTTAAATGGAAAGGAGAGAATGAGTTCAAGCCTCAGCATGGAAAACTTGGAACCATGGACAAGGTTCCAGCCAGCACAACGCCTCCCTCGACGCTTGAACCACGGAGATGACTTCGTCGTAAGCCTGATGGTACAAACCCACGATCGAAACTGCATCTCCTGCCTTCATCTTCAAGCCCGATGGTACAAACCCGTGATGAGCGATGCACACCAACAAAATAAAAGTAACCCGATGGTACAAACACGCGGTCCTTCAGACTTCGACCGAGCTTGGGGGCTGTGGACTGGATTAGAATTGTTGGGCCTTGTCAGATTTGACATAGCAGTGTCCCATAACCCAACTCGAGCCAAACCAAACAGCTTTGCTTGATAGTTTCACCCGACCATATTCTTGAACTTGACTCTAGCCAGACCAGACGGCTCCGTCTGGGGGCTCCACCCGCCCTTACAAGGACATTCATGTTCATCCTAATCATAAGGGATACACCATTACAAGTCCGCCATCTTCGGGACCAGCCTCGATCCATTCTGAGCAATATCCCTGCGAGATTGTCGGGCGGCGTCATCATCTCCACCTGTAATAAATACAAACACGACACACTCAGGAATCCTAAGTTCCATATTCTGTTACCTCCATCTTCGAGTCTCACTAACTTGAGCATCAGAGTGTCTTTTACGGCTCCCCCCTATCGGAATTGCACCTGAGCAGGAGAGACACCAACCCGAACCAAACTACTCTAATCCTTTGGTAGGAACAATCTTCTTGCTTGAACCTTTCTTCTTGCATGATTCATTGTCAAAGGCATTAAGAGAAGTTTAGAACTTGTCGAAGGATTTTAGCAGTGTTTGTTACATTTATTGTTTCATTCTTTTAATTTTAAATTATTTGTTATGCTTTTAAGCTATTTTACTACACCAAGAGTACGTTGTTGGTCTAAGATTAAGTGATTGCCTTGATGTAGAGACATAAATCTACTTGGTTTGAAAGTTTAGGATTGATTTTCTTGTAGTTTGATGTGTTGGAGATTATTTTGTGATTGAGGGTAGTAATCTCGATTTGTAAATTCTCTTAATAAAAATAGTTTTAACTAGTGAATTGTATTGAAAATACTAAGCAGAGTGCTTAAGTAGTCGATGTAAGCAAGATTGTCAAATCACTATACATTTCATGTGTTTGTATTGATTTATAATTGTCCGAATATGATATATTATTTACTTTGCACTTGAATTGAAATATCAAAATGATAATGTAGATTGACTTAAATTGTTAAAATTGTCATTTAATTAGTTTCATACTTGCTAATACACTGTTCTCTCCTACCACCAACTGTTGTAATTTTTCACGTGTTATAAACTTTAAGTCAAACTAAAACCTTTAACCAAATTGCGCCAAATTGATTAGGAGTTATAAGAATGTTACTGTCACATCTAATGACTTAAATAACCAGAATAATAATTATTAGAAAGAAATTGCATGATTAACAATTGAAGAAAATAGTTTTATCTTCCATTTATTTAATGTGACCCCTTCAATTTCCAGCGTGCCCCGTGTTGATGTGATATAGATAAGCAGGGGCAAAGTCAGAAAATTATTTTAAAAATGATAAAATATGAAATCACATCTTATAAGGACAATTACATGATAAAAAAATATTTTTAGAGGGAACAAATATAGTTAAATATTAATGTATATTATATATATGGTAATATATATGTAATGAGGGGACCAATGTGAGGTGGGGGACAATTGCCCCTCCTGCCAAAACATTGGCTCCGCCCCTGTAGATAAGGGTGGGCGAGGTACCATGTACAAGATCGTTTCCTAGATTTTGAATTTGGATCGTATTTTGTTGCGACTTGGAATTGGACTCTACTTGAAAATTATAATGTAGTATAGGTTTCGAATACCATGTTGGCATATATAAATGATAAGTTCTAGAGTACAGATTTCAAATACCCTATTGAAATCTATTTATTTATAGATTCTAGGATACATTCAGGATACTCTATTGAAATATATATGGTGAAACGTGTAAATGAAAAAGTTTCATAGTATAAGTTTTGGATATTGTTTTCGTTTTCGATTCTGGGTATTCGATATTTTGTCCTGGACCCTATCTAATCGGGTAGATTCTAATCGGTTCCGAGTTTAATTGATACCTATGCACACCCGTAGATATATAATCTCAAATTAAAAAATATTATGTGTGTTCATTTTTTAATAATACTAAAAATCCATTTGTCCTTATGACAAAAACAAGCTTCTATGCACGTAGACAACGATCTGTAATTAAAAAAAATATTATTTTAATATAGGTGAATGACGGCATGTGTTAAATAAATCAAAATAATATTTTTGAAGTCGGAATTCCATGCCACTAAATTTAGTGCGCTCGGGGAAGTGGACCTACGCTGGGTCATGCAGTCAAGTGACTGCATTAAGTGTGCAGTGTGTATTTTTTTAAAATTTTTTAAAGAATATTTTTGTGGAATCACTCGTGTTAGATACATAAGTACTTAAATTAGAGAAAATATGAGTAGATAGAATATTTCATACTTAGCCATTTTCTTATTTTTCATGCCTATTTCGAGTGGAATTGTGCTAAGTTCATATTTTGATCAAATGACATTATCTTCACTTCAAACTTGATATACATGTTTGACATGATCATATCTTAGTATTTTAAAAGTTTGAATGATTTTTGAAAATGTCATAAAAATATTACTTATTTATAAAAATGCCACCGAAGTATCACTTTTCTTAAATTGCTCATTTTTTCAATTCACGTGTGGTATCGTTCTACCCATTTAATGAGAAAAATCATTTCTAAAGTAATTTTTGACTCTTTGACTGATACTTGAAAATATTGATACTTAAGTTACTTGAGTTGAGACTTTCGTGGTTTTGAAAAATTATTTAAAGTTTCAACTTTGACTTTTGATTGATTTTTTTTATCCTTTTTGATTGATGTCAAAAGGGGGAGAAAAATATAGGTAAATGAGAAAAAAATATAGGAAAATCATGTATATACATAGGAGTAGTTTATTTTCATAGATATGCATGTTGATAAGGGGAGAAATCTCATAATTGACTTCCTTTGTGGTTATATGAAAATATTTTTTAAGGTTGTTTGTCATCATCAATAAGGGAGAAATTGTTGGCCTAAGGTTTTCAACCTTGATCTTAATCTCGGTTTTGATGATAACAAACATTGAACTAATGTTTGAGCAAAAAATATTTTCAGGTTACATATCGGTTTGCATGCGACGTCTCAAATCGAAAAAATCACAAAAATCAAGAATTAGAGGTTTCAGAGTAGAGCATGTCAAAATTAGTTTAGGACTTGATTTTCTTTTATTGTAAATGTTCCTAATTATTTTGATATCCTCATTGAGTTCACAATCCAAAAAAATGAAACCCGAACCTCGAAAATTTGAAAACTATAAAAAATAGAAAACAACCCTGAAAATTTCTAAGCATAGGGGGCTCCTTGAAGGGCTACATAATTTAAATATTTTCTTGCCATCAAAAGTCACAATAATTATTCCTTAGGTAAAAACAAATTAAAGAAATATTTTAATGGAATTTTTGGAAACCGTTAAGCTAAAAAAATAAGGCTTGAAAGACTATAAACCTCAAAATTACCCAAAATTCCCAGAATACCCCTAGCCAATTTTTAAAAACTGTTCAGAATTCTCAGAATGCCCCCAAATGTCTCTTTTTCAAATTAGATAAGGTTTGACGGGCTCTTTGCTTCCATACCCCAATACCAACTCTATAAATACACACAAAACTCCCTTCCTAAAGCTCCTAACTATTCATTGAGCCATTCTAACAATATTTGTAGCCTTTCTTGAGCCATTTCTCTCAAACCTTAGCTTTGAGTTTCTACCTCCTTGATTGAGCCTTCAACCTTGTGTTTCATTATCAAAGACATCAAGAGGAAGCTAGGATCTTGTGAAGCTAAGTATTATATTGAGTGTGGTTTTGCTCCATTTATATTTGTATTTTGTTGTTATTCTCATTGTATATTAAGTTGTGAAAACCTAGGGCGCTAGGTTTGTGTGTATGGTGGTAGCCTTGGTGCATGTAGAGGATTAGATCCACCGGTGTAAATTTAGTTTGCTATGGTTAGTTATGTAGTCCTTAGAAGAAGATGTGTTGGAGGTACTCTCGAGTGTGAGAGTAACCCTCGGTTGTGAGGGTCGGTGCCTTAGCTTGTAAATCCTCATGTATGATACACTTAATCTAGTAAATTAGACTTTGGAATCCTAACAGGGGTGCTTAGGTAGTGGAGTAAGCATTAGGGCCGAACCACTATAAATTTATTGTCTTAGCATTGCTCTTGTGCGTGTTTGATTACTTGTTATTTATCTTGCTTCCACTTACTATTAAATTATGATTTGCCTAAAGTAATGAAGAAATGGTTAAAATCGAATTTAGGATAAAGTTTTGGTTAACACACTATTCACCCCTCCTCTAGTGTGGTCATTTAACTTATAGTTTAGACTGAGCTCATGCGTGAGGACTTCCAACAAGTTTCGAATAGAGTATTCGTTAAAGCAGCGAGATTGCCATAGCTGTTTCTTGATCATTCACAAAGAGAAATGCAAGGAATGTAACTTTATTTGAGTAATGAAGAAATTGTGCGTACATGGAGAGTGCCCTTTTCCGAGCTTTATTGATGATTTGATCATGTCTGGACTTCTTTTCAAGGATTGAGTCGGGGTTGCTTTCGCATGTCTCATCTCGGGTTTAGTTTGGAGGTTTCGATTGGTTGTTTGTCTTTGGCCCTTGGAAGTGCTTGCGGACCAGAGTAGGTACGATAGCCCCCAGAGTATTCAAGGGATGTTCGTCCTAAGATCATATGATATGGGCTGGGGATGATGATGACAAGATATTGTACATCGATTATTTTCGCTTTTGGCTGAGAATTGAATGTCGTCCTCTCGACCCTCTCTCCAGTGAAGCATACTAGGTCTCTTTTGCATGTGGGTGAAGCTTCTGTTTATTGCATTTTCTCAAAGGTAGAGTAGAAAAGGGTGCCGACCGAGCTCCCTTGGTCGACATGAACCTTTTTGACGATGAAGTTTCCTACAATCACGGAGATTACGATCAGGACGTGTAGGTTATGATCAGTTCCTTGAAAGTCGGATTTGTACAATGATATTATCGATGTTTTGGGGGTATGTCGGTGCGTGCGAGTAGCGTTGTCAACTATCATGATTGCCCGAAGAGACCTTTTCCTGGCCGAGCTCGACTCTCCACCTCCTACGAATCCACCAGCGATGTAGTCAATCACCCATCGGGGCTCTTTTGCTTGTCTGCGCTTCCTTTGGGACCTCGAGGGTGTTCGGCTTCGTCGTCGAGGGTCGCGGCTCCTTCTCCGACCTCTCTCTTTCCTGTGATGGAGATACTTATCAAGGTGTCATGCGCGGACTAAATCTTCGAGTTAGTCTCCAAGCATTACACACTCCTCGGTAGTGTGTCCATAGGTATCGTGGTATGTACACTTCTTCCTCATGTCGGCATTGGGTGGCAACGTTTGCTTTGCTGCATTGGCGATGTATTTGATGAGTTTAAGGTGGCAGATGTCTCAGAGGATGGTTTCCTTCTTGGTGTTGAAAGGGGTGTGTCTTTTGAAACATGCATTTGGGCAAGGTGGCGACCTTAGTCCCCTGCCATTACTTCGCTCATGTCGGTTGCGTTCTTGAGTTTTTCTTTCTTCCTTTTTGGACCTTTTGTCTTTGATAGCGGCCTTGAGGTTCTTCTTGGCAATCTTTTCGGCTTCCCGGAGGTCTTCCATCGTTATATAGCTAGCAACCTTCTCCTGAAATTCGGGTTGGATGCAGAAAAGCTCGATTTGTGAGTCGAGGTTGGGGATATCGACCGCCATGGCCTAAAACCTATTCAGGTGTTCTCGTAGGGGCTCATGTTGCCCCTGACTAACATAGTGGAGGGCAGCTCCTGTTTTGTGATATACCTGCGACGTGGTCGATCGATTGAGGAAAACACGGGAGAGGTCGTCGAATGAATATATAGACCCCGGCGGGAGGAAAGCAAACCACAATAGAGCAGTTTTTCCCAGGAAAGTCAGGAAAGCCCTGCAAAGTGTAGAGTTGATTGCTCCATGATATAGCATCATGGTCCGAAACACCATCAAGTGTAGCACGGGATCGCTTGTACCACTGTAGGGTGTCATAGTGGTAGGTAACTCACTTCTCAGTGGAAGGAGGGTTGTCATGATATGCTTGGCGAAGGGTCCCGCGTCGAGATGGAGGGCAACCTTAGTTTCTCGGGCTTTAGGGTCTTCGCCCTTTTCCGGTTGGGGGGTGCTGGAGACCTCATCTCGAAGGTAGAGACTGGCCTTTTCCTTTCTGAGTGATTACTCTCCCCATGCTCTGAGCAACATCATTCGCGGTCAACCGGTGGTTGTCCTTGAGACTGTGTTGGTGTCTCAACTTGGGTTGCTAGTTGTTGGTTTTGTGCTTCCAACTCGTTTACCCGCTGCTGGGGCTCTTCAGGGGGAAGGTGGGCTGGCACCAGGTTGCAGCCAATCATCGTCGTCGGGTCGTTGCGGTTGGCGTGCGGCGGTGGTCGCTTGGCTCCGGGTTCCAACCATCGTGTGGGAGGTAAGATTTACTCGGCCACACGGTGGGCGCCAAATGTTCGTGCTTGAGAGTTGGTGCCTTCTGATACGGTTCAGTGTCTCTCCCTGTCTGGTTCGACGCCGATGGGGATAAGAGGGGACCTGCAAAATACACTATGTTATACAAGCTTATTTCTCCATTTTTTTATTTAATTTCAAATTATTATATATAATATGGTGTTATTTTGGAATTTTGAGTGTTAGGGGGCCTTTTTGTAAAAAGGTCGTGACTCGCTTGTTATAAATAGTACCTCCCTGCTCAACCATGTTGGTGAAATGACCACACTAGAGGGGGGGTGAATAGTGTGTCAATTAAAACTTTAACCTAATTTCGATTTTAATCGTTTCTTGATTGGTTAGGCTAAGCACGATATTAATAGCAAGCAGAACCAATAAATACAAAGTAATTCAACACACAAAGTATCAATGCTAACTCAATGAGATTTATAGTGGTTCGGCCCCAATGCCTACTCCACTACCTAAGCATCCCTGCTTAGGATTTTAAACCAATCCACTAGATGTAGAGTTCTTTTACAATGAGAACTTTTCACCGAAAAGTCACCGCTCTCACACGGAAGGCACTTCCACACGTGAAGTCTCCACCTTCCTACCGAGAGCAGTTTTCCACCTCACTCTTCTTAAGGACACTCTAATCCTAGATTACACCGGTGGAATTATGCCTAAACACAAAGGCAACCACCCAATCACTAACCTAACACTCTAGGTTATCACAAACTTAAGTACAAGAAATAAACCACAAAAATACAAGTAAATGGAGCAAATAGACAATACAACCAATACTTAGCTCCAAACAAGATCATGTAGCTCATCTTGATGCCTTGACGATGAATCAAATGAAGTTTGAAGGCAAAGTCAAGAAAGAAGGTTCAAGGCTAGGTTTTTTGCAAAGAATGGCTCAATCAAAGCTTAGATGGTGTAAGGAGCGTCTCAATAGGCTCAACAACATGTAAGGAAGGCTCTCTTGGCTTCTATTTATAAGCCATAAAGAAATCATCACTTAATGGCTCGAAGTATAGCCATTTTTTGTCATCCAGTCATTTGCTGATCGATTGTCGGTCAAGCGACCGAGCGACCGTCGAGCAACCGAATGCATTCTGCCACTTTTGGGCACCATTCGATCGACCAACCGGTCGATCGAAACTAGAAAATCAAGGCAGTTTTGCTATTTTTTCAGCTCGTTTGTTCGTTTCTAGGTAACATCTTCGCTATGTCTACTTATATAATAGTTAATAACTTTAAAATATAAATTTTATATAAGGATTACCCCCCGATGGATATGCCTCGAACTTATCCCGATGTGTGAACGTCGATGATTGCAAAATTTTAGGGATGAAGAGCAACGATTGTCATGTATTAATGCAGACAATGCTTCCTATCGCATTCCGAGATCTTCTACCTGATAATATTTTGGGTTTGCTGTCTGAATTAAGTATGTTTTTTAGAAACATTTGTGCAAATGTCCTTCGAGTCGAAGATATGTCAGCACTTGAAAGTAATATTGTCGAAATTATATGCAAACTGGAGCAATTTTTCCCTCCTACCTTTTTTGACTCGACGTTGCATCTACCGATACACTTGGCATACGAGGCACGAGCTGGTGACCCTGTTCAATACCAGTGGATATACTTATTTGAAAGATATATGAATCGATTGAAGAAAAAAGTAAAGAACACCTTAGTTGTTGAAGGATCAATATCTAAATCGTATATCATCCAAGAAATTCAACATTCTACTCATTTTACTTTGAATCAACCGCGTAGACAAGATTTGATCGTCTTTCACGGAGCGATGATGGGAGAGTTCGACATTCAGATGGTCGTTTAAATTTATTCTATTACTCTTATCGTGCTTTAGGTTCTCGTATGTCTTGACACTTAAGCGACAAAGAGTATCATTTAGCACAATTGTACGTATTACTCAATTGTCAAGAGATTGAACAATTCATTGAAATATTTGTCATTGAGATGGTGCAAAAATACTCTATTTATAGCGATCAGGAGTTGGAGAGATTACAGAATCATGATTTCCCTACTTGGCTTCGGGCTTACAACAAAGATCACAGAGCTGAAATAGGTGAGAAAATATTTGAGTTTGTTAGTGGACCGTCGTGACTAGTGTCATGTTATAGTGGTTATTTTGTTAATGGGTATAAATTTCACCCGATTGAATATGCATTTGCAAAGAAGACTATGAAAGTCAGGGTCTGCGTGAATGGGACAACGTATATTGAATGTGATATGGATTTTTATGAAATGTTGGAAGAAGTGATATTATTGCACTACTTCGGCTTGAAATCAGTTATCCTATTTAAATGTCATTGGGGCATGAAAGTTCATCCCGTAGTAGACCATATCAGTCCAATACTCGAGGATGCGGACACAGAGTTAGTTCAATTAGAAGTTGAATATGTTGATGATGATCATCGTGAAGTTGAGAAAGGTGAAGATAAAGAAGTAGAATTTGAAGAGGATGATGAGGTAGAAGAGTTCGAAGACTATTACTCAGATGATGAGGAATAATTGTAAATTATATCTTCTATATATGAAATCTATCTCTACTATATAATCTAATTATATGCTTATTCGACAACTATGGTGGGTCGAGGTTATCACCGGACGTCAGCAAAATTTTTATAGTCTCCGATCGGCGAGACTCTAGATTCTGCCACACTTGCTCCTGCCGTCGATCCTCCTACCGTCAAGGCTAGTTCATCTAGATGTAGGCGTCCACGTGGGCCGAACATGATTCAGCCTCCGCCAGCCGTGGAGTCACAAAAAGTTAGCGCAGACAGTGGTAGTGTAAATTATATATAATTCACTATATCATAATATAATATTGTACTTTATTTTTCTTGCGCAGGTTCGAGTAGGAGGATACATGCATGGGGCATGGCCCACGTGGTCTCAAGTATGTATTTAATATTTTTGTATAGATGATAATTATAAATATTGGTATTGTCATTATTGTTTTGCAGGCTAGCTACACATGGCAAGAGGACCAAAGGTCCTTTATTTATATCGTGTGGAGGCCATTTCCCGGCAGCGGTACAATGGTTAGCTGAACCAAGTCTGGTCCCAGGAGATGGCCCGAGCTAGGACCACAAACATTGCTGAGACTCGGGGATACGGCCCCGAGTGGATTACTCCGGATGTTTTAGACCAGCTCGTGGTGCTATGGTCGATAGAGCGGTGGCAGAAAGTATCCCAAACTGCAGCTAAAAACTACATGTCCAGGGGGGCGCCACACTAGCAGGTTTGTATCATTTGTAGTGGACGAGAGTCGTATGGTATATATTATACTTTAATTTTAATTATATATTGTATTTTTTTGATAGTGTACTAATTAATATATATGTTTTGTAAATATAGACGACGGTGATGGCCTGTCCAGTGACCCACCTCGGTGGAGGTGTTTGAGTGGACTCACCGTCGAGGACATGGGGCGGGGGCATACATCAACACCCGCGCTGCAATCATCATGGTAAGTATATTTATTTCAATTATTCAATTTTTTTTTATAATTTAAGTTTATAATCAGGAAAGATATGAAGCAAAAATACAAACTTGTGTAGGAGACCTACACAAGGACTATGATGTAGCACGGGGGCACCCGCGACGACTTTGATGCCCAAGCGTGGGTTGATGCCGCCGGTGGTTAGGACCATGACCGCGTATATGGCTTCGCAGAGAGTGGCCATGCACGAGTTGTGCTAGGGCCACTTGGGGCACCGACCTCTCCGCTCGCCGGTGAGTGGCCATCCACATCCTGGTCTCAAGATCCGAGCCGGATAACAACATTGGAGGAGACGGTCGTGTGTCAGAGTCAGATGATGGAGTTGCATGCCATGTTAAGGCATATCTCAGCTTAGACCAGCGTTGGCATCCGTCCGACATCATATCCATCGTCCTCGACCCAATCCACGCCATTCTACATTCAGGCACTACAGACCCCGCCGCACGATCCCGACCAGACTCCACCGCAGTGTGGTTTCATTTGATACTATTCACTTGACTTGTTGATGACTTGGATATTGTTTATGCATGACTTACTTGTGTTATGATACTATTGACTTACGATAGTTTTGATCGTATCGTGTTGATACAATAATTTTGATTTGTATAGTTTTTTATACGACTGCTGATTATTATTATTATAAATATAATTGTTTTGGTGTATATCTGGGTGTATCTGTGATGTTGTGAATATATGTGTATGTGAATGGATGTGGGTATGGGTGTGTGAGTTATGTATCTGGTTAAATAAATGTATCAATGGAAATTTCTAATTTTTAAATTTTTCAGTTACATGTTAACAACATCAGGGATGGCTTACCCACGATCGTCCGTTTGAAAGCTGTTGCTGAAAGCGTATCGTGATTCCTGGGTAGCAACCTTAAAGTCATTGCTGATGACCTACAACAATTGCTCAGCAACAGCCCTTTAGCAACGACTTTACCTCGGCCATTGGGCTATCACTGATAACAATATCTGTCATAACACTCAGGCCATTGTGAAGCCGTGGCTGACAATAATATTAGCAACATCACTCGGGCCATTGCGGAGCCGTGGCTAATCGCTGATATGTTAATAGCAATGATCGGATGCGTTGTTGCTAAGTTATCAACGACACTGTTATCTACCACGGCTTTGTTGCAACAGGCCGGGCCATCACTTACAAACGGATGCGGCAGTCGGTGAAGGTCGTAATTCTAGTAGTGTCATTAAGAGCGTGTCGGGCTGAGCCGAAGGCTGCATTTATAGCCGAGGACTAGTCTCGGTGAAAATCGAGCTCACGAGATGCTTGTTTGGGGTAATGTTGCTCATTTAGAGAGTGTCGGGCCAAGTCGGAGGCCGCATTTAGGGCCGAGGACTAGACTCGGTGAAAATGGAGCTCGCGAGAAGCTGGCATGGGGTCGTTGGGAGCATAGGAGCCCGTAATAGGCACTGAGGCTGCGCTAGTCAGACTAGTGATAACCGAGTTTTGGTCGCTGAGTGGAGCGTAGAGGCCAACGAACCTAGGCTAATGAAAATCGAGTCCCGATTGCTTACGCAGGCTTTGTAGTGCCGAGAATAGGGGAGATTGATAGAGGAGGAACGGTGCGTCATGTGGGTTAAGGGCTGCTTGTAAGACCGTGTAAGTTCCTCCTACAAAGTATGCAATGGCTGCTAGTGATATTAGACACAAAAGAAATGTGTAGATTAGAAAGAGTAATTTCATTGTGAAATATCGTACTGATACATCGTGTCCCACTGAGAGTTAAGCTAGGCTTACACATGGTGGAGCCTCATGGAAACCTTTCATGGGGAAAACCCAAAGGAAAAAAATCGCCAAGTAGGGACAATAGTTGTCCAACCTTGTTGTAATTTAAGGGTGGAAGCTTATCTGTAGTAGGCCCGTAGAGAGGTCGAGTTCCACGATCATGGGAGTTCTCATCCAGAGAGTTCGGCGATTCTATAGGTGGTCTTTCCGATGAGCTCTCTAATCTAGTAGGGGCCCTCCTAGTTCGGAGCGAGCTTACCTTCTCCAGCTGGTTTTCTTTGTGGTTCAATCTTTCAAAGAACAAGGTCTCCTTCTGCAAAATTTCTAGGCCTCCTTCTACAAAATTTCTGGGCCTGACATGTTTGTCGTACTTTTGAGCAATCTTAAGTTTCATTGCTTCTTCTTTGATTTTGGCGAGCTCTCATTCTTCTACATTAAGATCAAGCTCAGGAGTTGGGCTTCTGCATTGCCCTATTCCTCAAAGAGGCTGGGCTCTATGATCTCGAAGAACATCATGGCCTCTACTCCATAGACGAGTCGGTGAGGGTTCTCCGAGGCAGAGGATTGTGTAGTTGGGTTGTAACTCCAGAGTACTTCGGATAGCTCTTCGACCCAGTATCCCTTGATCCGACCGAGCTTCTTCTTTATCCTATTAGAATGACCTTGTTGGCTGCTTCAGCCGGGTTGTTTGTCTGTGGGTGTTCAATAAACGAAAAGAGTTGTCGGATGCCGAGGTCTGAGCAAAAATCTCGAAATTATGTCCGTTGTCGTTGACGAGCTCGCGTGGTATTCAATACCTGCAAATGATGTTTTTCCAAACAAACTTCTGCACTTTGTCGGTCATAATTGAGGGATAGGGGTTTAGCCTCTATCTATTTGGTGAAGTAGTTGATTGCCACGACCAAAAACTTCATTTGCCCCGGCGTTGGGGGAATGGGCCGAGGAGGTCGATGCCCCACTTATGGAATGACCAGTTGGTGCCCGAGATGTGTAGCGGCTCTGTGATACTTTAGAGAATCTTTGACATTTGTCACATTTTTTGACGTAGAGGTTGTAGTTTACCTTCAAGCTTGGCCAGAAGTTGGCGGCCAGGGACCTTCCTCCGATGTGGTTGCCACAAATGCCGTCGTGGACTTCTGCCATTATGGTTGTTACCCGAGGTTGGGCGACACACTTGAGAAATGGTCGGGAGTATCATCTTTTGTAGAGATGATTATCAAGTAGCGTATAATAGCTTGCCATTCTTTTAGATTTACCTATATTGCAAGTGTGTTTCGAGATCTCGCCTCGTTTGAGGTAATTTATCTAAATTTTTGGCATTGTCAGTGGCTCCATTGGTTCCAACCGTGACTCCGGATATGCTGGATGTAGTCGTAGAGACTGTTGGCTTAAGGGTTTCTCTTAAGCCTCGATCTTTATTTTGTGATAACAAACAAGTATTTAATCGATGTGTGAAGTTTTGAGTTCAGGTTGAGGTTGCGATAAGCATGCGAAGTTTGTTCAAACGAAACGAAAGAAAAGACCATCGAAGAAACAAGAGAAGAAAACGTCAAAGAAAGGCTCGGGTTTAGATCAAGTAGAAATCATGTAATATACCCTTATGATAATTTTATCCCAAGCCAAATTATAAAGTTATCCAAGTTGAAACTTGGTAACTAAACCCATAGAAAAAGCATGTAAAAAAACTCAAAGTAAAAATCAGACTTAGCCTGAGTTCGGTCGACCGGCCGGTCGGTCGAACAAGATAGAATACAGGCAATAGCCTATTCGGTCGATCGATCGGTCGACCGAATATTGCCGCAAAATGGCGGTAGCCATTCGGTCAACCTGTTGGTCGATCGAAGTTGGTGAAGCATTGGTGGAAAGCTACGTCGATCGACCCGTCGGTCGATCGACCGAAGAGAAAATTAGGCAGAAGGTTCATCGGTCGACCGATCAATTGACCGAATGGCAGATCACAAAGTCGCGTCTCTGGCTTAACTGCATTGATCAGCTGGATTCAGGATGGACGAAGCTGCGACTCCTTTGGTCAACCCATCGGTCGACCGAACAACGCTAAAAACACACAAAAAGCCAGCGGTCGCTGGGCGGTCGATCGGTCGGTCGATCGACGATCGGCCGACATGCGACCGAACGACGGAAATGACTAGTTTTCCGCCCATTGAACGGTCTGTTCGGCTGAGGGGTTATAAATACCCCTCACCTACCTTCTTAAAAACTTCTTAGAGAATTAATTGAGCATTCAAGAAGTGATTAAAAGCGTTCAAAGTGATCGATTTGCTGCGCCCTAATCTTCTGTCAAAATCCTCTTCAACCGCCTACTTCCCTCGACTCTGCTGCAACTCGAGTCTATCTTCTGGCAAGTTGAAGGCGTGAAGGCTTGGGAAAAGAGTTGTGGTTCCTCTCTCTATTCTTAAGCTCTTTTGCATTGTATTTGAAGTTTTATTTCAGACTTATTTTCAATCTGTAATAGCTGCTAGGTGTGCTAGAGAAACACTTAGGGGAAACTTTGTAGAGTTGTGTTTTGCCTAGGTGAATAGGTTTGAGGGGTTCTCAAGAGGTGAGAAGAATGTCCTCAATTGTATTCAAAGGGAAACACAAGTTCTATAAAGTAGTGGTTAGAAATTCTTGGTGAGGAGCCAAGGTAGAGGAGTAGGCAGTTGGCCGAACCACTATAATTACTCTTATTTGCATTGCTTTCTTATTTGCCTATTCTTGTTCTTAATATTTGATCACATCCATTGTTAAGAAACACTTGCACTTAATTGAAGTTAAAATTGAGTAAAAAGAAAAAAATGATTAAATAGAAAAGGGGATAGATACTATTCAACCCCCCCTTCTAGTGTCGGATTTCATACAACAGAGACACATTATTCAGTGGTATGTTCGTAAGTTCGGTGAAATTCACACATTTTGCTTTTATCGTCTTTGAATGAGGGCTTTAATCTTTCAGGACTGTTAGGAGGTCTAAGCAGTTATAGGTGGTAGACCTCTTGTAGAATGATTTCTCTCTTGGTGTTGAGAGGTGTGTACCTTTCATACCGGGCGTATGGGCAAGGTGATGACCTTGGACCTTTACTATTATTTTGTTCGTGGTGGTCGCGGTCTTCACTTTTTTTGTTAGCCCTTTTGGATTTTTTATCGTTGGCAGTGACTTTGATGTTTTGCTAGTCGGCTTATTTGGCCTCATGAAGTTCTTCCATTTTTATGAAGTTGGCTGCCATCTCCTAGGACTCGACCATGTCCTTAGGCTTCATCAGGGCGATATGATCGGAAAAGTATCAGGGCTTCAGCCCGAATTTGATGGAGGACAATTCAACTCGTGGGTCGAGGTTGGGAATTTCAGTCACCATTGCCTAAATCCTCTCCTCAAAGGCTCATGTTGCCATTGCCTAACATAGTGGAGAGCGTCCTCCATTTTATAGTAGATCTGCAAAGTGTTGAATCGATTGAGGAAGACATGGGAAAGATCCTAGAAGGAATTAATAGACCTCGGCGGAAGGGAGGCAAACCACTAAAAACTAGTTTTTTGCAAGATGGCTGGAAAAGCCTTATAGAGAGCGCGGTTAGTTGCTCCGTTGTAGAGCATCATTGTTCTGAACGTCGTCAAGTGTATTGTAGGATCGCTCGTACCGTCATAGGGTGTTAGAGTGGTAGGCAACTTTATCTTCGATGGGAGACTTGTTGCCATGATGTACTCAGTGAATGGTCCCGCATTGATGGGGAGGGCATTCGTGGCTCGCCTGATTTTGGAGTCCTTCTCCTTTTCCTAACGGGGTGGGGGGGGTGCTGGAGACCTCATCTTGAAGGACGAAAACTAGTATCCTCCTTATTTTCGAGTGGTTGCTTTCTTCCTGTTCTGAGGGGTGACGTTCATGGTCAATCGGGAGTTCTACCCGGCACCATGTCAACATCTCGACTTGTGGCGCTAACCGTTGGTTCTTGACTTCCAAGTTGTTTATCTGACGATGAGGTTCTTTTCGGTGATGCTGGATTGGTGCCGGAGCGTCGTTCATCACTGTTTCAATGTCACTAGGTTGTGGATGATCGTCGTCGTTGGCCTGCGGCAGCGGTTGCTTGGCTTCAGGTTCCAACCATTGTGGTGGAGGTAAGCTTTACTCAGTCCCACGGTGGGCGCCAAATGTACCTACCTGAGGATCAGAGTAGTCCAGTCCGACTCGATGTCTCTCTTGGTTTGGTGCAACTCCAGCGGGAGGGGGGGAGAGGGGTACCTGCAAAAGATACTCCGACGCTCAAGTTAGTGATACTCCAAGGTGGAGCTAACATAATATGGAACTTAATGTACCTGAGGCATGTCGTGTCTATATTTATTGCAGGTGGAGGTGATGACGCCACCTGACAATCTCATATGGATATTGCTCAGAATGGGCTTGTAATGGCGTATTCCTCGTGATAAGGAGGGACGTAGATGCCCTTGTTTGGCCTGGTGGAACCCTCGAGCGGAGCTGTCTGGTCTGGTTCGAGTCAGGTTCAGGAATATGGCCGGGTGAAGCCCCCGGGCAGAGCTTTTTGGTTTGGCTCGAGTATGGTTGTGGGGCGCTGTTGGTTCTAATCTGACCGGGCCCAATAGTTCCAGTCAAGTCCAAAGATAATTCTCAAGCTAGTGTTTATCTCAAAGAATGTCTCAATGAAATCTCAAAAGTGGTTTATATGATGGCTCAATGAGTTCATTGAAGCTTAAGGAAGGAACAAAACATGTATTTATCACTACTAGAATTTAGTCAAACTGCTACGAGCTAATATCAACTGTTGATGATGTCGTCGTGCTTAGCCAAGGTTGATGCAGCCATTGCTAATGTGACATCATTAGCGATGGCCTCGCGAGGGGCGTTGTGGTCGTTGCTAATGTATCATCATTATCGACGACGTAGTGAGGGCCGTTGTAATCGTTGCAAATAATGTACTCATTTGCGATGGCCCAACAAGGGCGGGCAATGCATTTAGGATGGCCGCTTGTGTCGTGGTTCTACAACACACTAGCGACGGCCCTAGCGGCTCTTGTGGCCCTCACTTATAATATTATTTGCAACAACTTTGGCGACCGTTGTTAATTATCAACGACGGTTGCATCAGCCACGTTTTTTAGCGACGGTGTCGCCCGTAGGTTATAACCATCACCGATGGCTTAGCAACTACTATAGTTGTCGGTGATATTTCATATTCTTGTAGTGTAGAGATCATTGGAGAGGCGGCTGAAGAAACACGTCATAATGGCTAAAAAATAGCCATTATAGGAGCTAGTCACACGGTTGATCAAAGGCCAATTGATTAATCCTTCAATCAAACCATATACTGAAATTGTCTTAGGGGCAATTTTCTAATCGATTTGGATTCGGTTCAAATTACAAGGCTTTGGGTTAGTTGGTCAACACCATCATTAAACATCCAAAGGACAACAACATGATTCTAAACCCAAAAACTAATCTTCAAACTTTTTTTTTAAACCTAAGAGCAACTTCTAACAATGTCTTATTTGAATTTATCATTTTCGGAGTTTTCTACAGTGGACGTCACATGTTTATCATAATTATAAATGAAATTTTTATTAAATGCATACATTATTAACTTAATTGTTATCATCAAAACCAAGATTGTAATTATTCTTTACTGAGGATCAGAGTAGTCCGGTCCGACTCGGTGTCTCTCCTGGTCAGGTGCAAATCCGGTGAAGTCGGGGGGGGGGGGGGGGGGGGGCTGCATAAGATATTCTACCGGTCAAGTTAGTAGGTCTCCGAGATGGAGGTAATGAAAATGGAACTTAGGGTACCTAAGACGTGCTGTGTTTGTATTTATTGCAAGGTGAGGTGATGATGGTGCCCAACAATCTCGTGGGGATATTGCTCATAATGAGTCAAGGCTGATCCTGGAGATGGCGGGCCTGTAATGGTGTATACGTCGTGATAAGGAAGTGTTGGTGAAATGGCTACACTAGAGGGGGGTGAATAGTGTGTTAACTAAACTTATCGCCTAATTTTGATTTTAATCATTTAGTTGGATTACTTAGGCAATTCACAATTCAACGACTAAATACAGAAGCGAGTAATAAAGTTAAGCAATGCGATACACAAAAAAACAATACTAACACAAGTATTTATAGTGGTTCGGCGCTAATGCCTACTCCACTACCTAAGCACCCCGCTTAGGATTTCCAAACTTAGTTTTACTAGATTATATTGTTTCCCTTACAATGAGGACTTTACACCGAAAAGTCTTCGCTCTCAAACCGAAGGCACTTCCACACCCGAAAGTATCCCGCCTTCCTATTGAGAGCACTCTCCCACCTCAACCTAAGAGACAACTAAACTAATCCTAATAAACTAAGTTTACAATGGTGGATTTAAGCCTTAACACCAAGGCAACCACCAACTCAATCAACCTAGCACTCTAGGTTTACAACACAAGATGGAGCAATAAATCAAACAATAAAATACTTAGCTCCACAATAAGATTCCTAGCTTCCTCTTGATGCCTTTGAGGATGAAGCAATGAAGTAAAGGCTCAATCAAAGAGATGAAAGGTTCAAGCTAGGGTTTTCACAAGAGTTGCTCAATGAGGGCTTAGGATTGATCAAAAGATGGCTCAAGGAGGTTAGAAGTGATCAACGTCATGGAGGAAGGCTCTCATGGCTTCCTATTTATAAGCCATGAAGAGAAGAGAGAGCTCCCCTCTTCTCAACGGGCAGATTTTTGCCTATTACCGATCATCGGTCGCTTGCCGGTCGATCGTCGATCGACTGACTGAGCGACCACCGAGCCATCGAAGGCTTTCTGCCGCTTCCTGGCAACTTTCGGTCGACTGACCTGTTGACCGAATTGGCTGCTGCCAATTTTTGACCCTATTCAGTCGACCGATCGGTCGACCGAACGTAGGTTGAGCTTGATTTTTTCAGCCTTCTTCTTTCGCGCTTCATTTTCGAGCTCCGGCCTTCAACGCGCGACAACTTGGAGAGCTTTCCATGTGTTCTTTAGACTCTTCCAATACGTCTTTGGTGCACACGTCGAAATTCGAGAGATTTCCACGACGAACCCAAATGTGTCGATCAATGTCCTTCCAATTTTATGATTTCTTCGATATTTCCGATCGAGGACATCAAGTGCTAATCGATATGGAACCTGAAAATATTTCTCAATGAAACATTAGTTCCATGTTTGTTATCATCAAAATCAAGATTAAGACCAAGGTAGAAAACTTTAGACCAATAATCTCCCCCTTTTTGATGATGACAAGCATCCTTAAGAAAATATATATATTAAAGCACAAAGGATATCAACTAAGGGATTTCTCCCCCTATCAATATGCATATCTATGAAAATAAACTCCTCCTATCTATATGCATGATCTTCCTATATTTTCATCCCTTTACCTATATTTTTCTCCCCCTTTTGACATTAATCAAAAAGAGCAAGAAAAGTCAATCTAGTCAAAGTTGAGACTCTAAAATTATTTGTCATGAAATATGAAAATCTCAACCAAATGGATGAAAAACAACGCGCTAAAAATAAATGATTTTTTTCGTGAATATTGGTTCTTTTTCATGACATTTTTAGATTTCATTCAAACTTTTAAAATACCAAGATATGGTCATTTAAAACATGTATATCAAGTTTGAGGTGAAACTAATGTTGTTTGATCAAAAGATGAACTTAGCACAATTTTATTTCAAATAGGCATGAAAGCATGAAAATGGCTAAGTATCAAATTTTACTATCTACTCATGTATTCTCAAATTTAGGTACCTAGATATCTAACATGAGTGAATCTAAGTATATTGATCAAGTTTGGACTTAAAAGGAAATTTCTAAGTTTATGTTTCATCCTATCTTGATTTCAACCAAAAACTCATTTTTAGGATATCACTCAAGATATCAAAATCATTTTTAGAAATGATTTCACTCAAAGAATACTGAGAACGATATTAGAAATGGAATCAAAATAGTATGCACAAAGTTTCATTTGAAGTTTTTGACGAAAAATCAAAGTATCAGAAAGATTGATATTTCAAAAGGATGATACTTTGCATTTTTGAAATCCAACTTCAAAATTCCACTATAAATTAGATTCTTGATGAAATTTTTGAAATTTTTACTGAAGAAACTTGATTTTCCAGTGAAGATGCAGTTTTGAGAATCAGTTAAAAATAAATTTTCTACATTTTTTTAGAAATAACTGAAAATGTTGAATTTTCAATGGCATTTCTGTTATTTTTAATTATTTTCAAAACATGGTTAGTTTTCATTCAAATTTTTATGACACCACATAATGGTCATGTAAAGAGTGTATGTCATGTTTGGAATGAAAATTGTATTCTTAAGTCAAGATATAAACCTAGCATAGTTTCATTCAAAACTAACCTAGTTATCATGAAACTTGCTAAGTGTCAATCTTATCATTTACTCATGGTTTTTTAAATTTAAACCTATGGACATCTAACATGAGTAAATCTAAAAATGTTTCTCAAATATTGATTGAAAATGAGACCTCTATGTCAATTTGTTGACTTGGGTCAACTTGGTTCAAAAGAGGTTATCATGAAATGACATCTATGTCATTTTATCCATATCCATATGAATTTTTCATTCTAAATGCATGGAAACATGTCATACCTATTCCTAAACATGTTTATGAAATTTGGACTTAAAATGAAGGGTCCAAGTCGATTTGTTGACCTGGGCCAAACTTTTCCAAGTTTAAGTCCCCTAAAGTGATCTAGTTATCACTTGGTTCATCTACATACAAATTTTCAAGTTTAAATACCTAGAATCATGTTATATGTGTATCTAAACATGTTTACCGACTACTAACTCAAAATGAGGTCTCTACTATGAAATTCAACCTAGAGCAAGTTTCATTCAATCAAGATATCATGAAATTGCCTAAGTTATCAAAATTTTACCTACTCATGAAATTTGATATATTTATCATCCAAAAATAATCATGAGTATAGAGACATCATTATACCACAAGTATTTAACTATTATACTAAGATTTTGCAAAACCGAACTCATACATCATTCTTGGAATTTTGCCAAACTTGTCTTATTTACTTTTCAATTTTCTTCATGATAGCATAGCCTTCCATTAACATTCTCAACTTGTAAGTATACTTCATTAGTAGATTTAATGAAACTAAAGCAACTAGCAATTAACCCAAACCAAATAGCAAAGTGAAGAATCAAGTATCATTTTCAAAATAAACTTTGCTAAATAGTTTGAAATCCATTTTAAAAATATATTATCATGAATCCGAAACGAATCAAGAGATCTCAAAAAATGAAATATTTGAATATTAAGATCTCCAACCCTTCCTATTGGTTGAAAACCGAAAGGCCAGAATGGGCCTACGATTTAGAACCGCAAGGTCGCATGAGCCCGTTATAGGCTACATAAGTCTCCGAAGAGACCGGAAATCAAAAATCAAATATCATTTGATAAAACCATATCAAGAGCGGTAAGAATCAACTCGAATTAAATAAGTATGATACACTCCAACTTGAATGAATTCAAATAAAGTAAAGGAGATGATACCAAGTTTACTTAGATGCCAATTTTCATTCCTAAGGCATCATGATGACTTGAAGTTGCAACCTTGAGGTGGTGTATCCTTCAAGCCCTCAAGCAACTTCAATCAACCAACTTTATCTCACTCATGTGTGATAGCTCCCCCTACAATAGAAGATGAGATCTTTGGTACCCAAATGACTTTGGATCTTTGGGGGTGAGTTGGCCTAGGAATCCAAAGTGTCTTAGAAACAATTGGATTTCTTTTAAATGCACAATCATGAATAGCATGGCCATATATACCACAACAAACACAATTTCCATGAAACTTTTTCTTTTGCATATGAGGTTTAAAGGAAGAATGCTTGACATGAGAAACATGATGAGTATGAGCATTCTTAGAAACATCATTCTTCTTCTTATGATCATGAGGTCTAATGGTAGAATGCATAGCATGTAAATGATGATGAACATTGGCGTTCTTTACATAAGCATTTCTAGTGTTCTTAAGAAATGAAATATTTTTCAATTCGTTTACTTTCTTATTTAAAGACACAACCTCATTTTTCAAAAAATCAAGAGATTGATATAAGACATTAGATTGAGATTTCAAATTGTTGTTTTCAGTTATAATTTTTGAATTCTCAAATTTCAAATCTTCATTCTCAAGCTTTAAGTCCTTAAGCTCAAGTTTCAACCTATCATGGGAAGAATTAAAAGAACTATATTTCATTTTCTCATTTTCTAATTTTCATTCATCCACGTGAGAGTTAAGCCTTATATTATCTTTCTTCAATCTTTTATTTTCATTATCCTTTTTAACAAGCAAGATATACATTTTCTTGTATTCATCTACTAACTAATTATATGATATGTCGAGAGAACTAGAAGAGCTAGCATTATCATTATCATTAGCATGACTAGAAGGAGAAGAGTGTACCTCATTGTTATCATTTATGAGGCAATCTTTTGATGTGGTTACATAGTCATGTCAAGAGGACGTCTCACTTTAGTGGAATGAGGATGTGGAAGCATTCGACCTCTTCTTTATCTTGTTCTTCATGGTAGGGCAATTCTTCTTCACATGCCCTTTTTCTTTGCACACATAGCAAATCACCTTCCTTTTCCGATTTTTAGTGCTCCTATGACTAGAGACACTTTGGGCTTAAAAAACCATGTTAGTATTGGAAGGATGACCATTGTCATCACTACCTTCAATAAAAGTTTCTAACTCTTCGGTTTTAGCATAATCATATAAGATATTTAAGCAAGCCCAAATATCGAATGCGAAAGTACAATGCATGATCTTTTCAAAAATATTATTTTCCAAATAATAATATATGCAATTTGTTGCCTTAGCATTTAATTCAAACCTATTAATTTGTTCTTGGGTCCATGCATCCATGTTTTCCTTAGGTTCAATATATTGGATTTTTACCATGTTAAAAAAACATAAATCTTGAGTCTTTAGGAAAGTATACATTCTACTCTTCCAAAGACCACAGTTAGACTCATCGAACCTAGGTGGTACAGACGCTACACTCTCTAGTGCCATTTTCCGGATCGAGGCAAGATGTAGACGAGATGGTGAAATCTCAATCCACGACCCGCTCTGACACCAATTGTTGGTGAAATGGCCACACTAGAAGGGGTGAATAGTATGTTAACTAAACTTGTCACCTAATTCCGATTTTAATCATTACTTCGATTACTTAGGCAATTCATAATTCAACAACTAAATGCGGAAGCGAGTAATAAAGATAAACAATGCGATATACAAAAAAACAATGCTAACACAAGTATTTATAGTGGTTCAGCCCCAATGCCTACTCCACTACCTAAGCACCCCGCTTAGGATTTCCAAACTTAGCTTTACTAGATTATATCGTTTCCCTTACAAAGAGGACTTTACAACGGAAAGTCTCCGCTCTCAAAATGAAGGCACTTTCACACCCGGATGTATCCCGCCTTCCTACCTCCCACCTCAACCTAAGGGACAACTCAACTAATCCTAGTAAACTAAGTTTACAATGGTGGATCTAAGCCTTAACACCAAGGTAACCACCAACTCAATCAACCCAGCACTCTAGGTTTACACAAACTCAAATATAGTGAAATAACACTAAAATACAACACAAAATGGAGCAATAAATTAAACAATAAAATACTTAGCTCCACAATAAGATTCCTAGCTTCCTCTTGATGCCTTTGATAATGAAGCAATGAAGTAAAGGCTCAATCAAAGAGATGAAATGTCAAGCTAGGGTTTTCACAAGAGTTGCTCAATGAGGGCTTAGGATTGACGAAAAGATGGCTCAAGGAGGTTAGAAGTGATCAACATCATCGAGGAAGGCTCTCATGCCTTCCTATTTATAAGTCATGAAGAGAAGAGAGAGCTCCCTTCTTCTCAACGGGCGGATTTTTGCCCATTACTGATCGTCGGTCGCTTGCTGCTCGATCTTTGGTCGATCGACTGAGCGACCAAAGGCTTTCTGCCACTTCTTGGCAACCTTTGGTAGACCGAATTGGCTACTGCCAATTTTTGACCCTATTCGGTCGACCGAACCTAGGTTGAGCTTGATTTTTTCAGTCTTCTTCTTGTGCGCTTCATTTCCGGGTTTCGTCCTTCCATGTGCGACAACTTGGTCTGCTTTCCATGTGTTCTTTAGACTCATCCAATACATCTTTGATGAACACATCAAACTTCGAGAGATTTCCACGACGAACCCGAATGCGTCGATCAATGTCCTTCCAATTTTCTGATTTCTTTGATATTTCCTATCGAGGACATCAAGTTCTAATCGATATGGAACCTGAAAATTTTTCTCAATGAAACATTAGTTCCATGTTTGTTATCATCAAAAGCGAGATTAAGACCAAGGTATAAAACCTTAGGCCAACAGGAAGGATGTGGATGTCCTTTTATGGTCGGGTGGAGCCGTCTGGTTTGACTCCGTTTTGGTTGTAGGGCGCTACTGGGTCTAGTTTGATCTGGCCCAATAGTACTAGTCCACACCACAGCCCCCGAGCTCAGTCAGAGTCTGGAGGACTATGTGTCGATCTCTAAGTAGAGTTGGTTTCGCAACTTCGGCTTTCTAGAGGTATTTTGTCTGGCGGTGTCAAGCAACATTAGAGGTCGAGATGTATCAGGTGACCATAGAGGTCGAGATATAGCAAGCGACTGTGGGGGTCGAGCTGGAGCAAGCGACCGCAGAGGTCGAGATGCAACAAGTGATCGTGGAGCCCGAGCAGGGGCAAGCGACCATAGAGGCCGAGATTCAGCAATCGACCGTGGGGGCCGAGCTGGAGCAAGCGGCTGTAGAGGCCAAGATGTAGCAAGCGGCCGTGGGGGCCGAGTTGGAGCAAGCAATCATAGAGGCCGAGCTGAAGCAAGCGACCATAGAGGCCGAGCTATATGCAAGTGACCGTGGAGGCCGAGTTGTGTCAAACGTTCGTAGAGGTCGAGCTGGGCCCATGGGTTGGCGTGTGGCGACCTTGTCTTAACTTCAGAGTGAATTGAATCGGCATATTTTGGTCGTGTCATTTTTTGTGTATTTTTGACTTCTGCGCCTAGTATGTTAGTTTTTGTTATGGTGTTTTTCTCCCTTCGTGGCGGCTCCTGATTGGTTTTTGTATCCTCATTTTTCAGAGGTGATCATGGCGGAGAAAGTGCTTGCACGTACGTTGCTTTTTTCTAGGAGGCCGCCACCTTGGCATCTTTTGGATGGCTGAGATTTGCTCCTGGTGTGAATGTCCTCCGTATGATGAGGGTTTTATTGCCCGTATGCCTATAAGGCAATTTCTTCCTTCTTGTTTTCAAACTCCTGCTCTTACTTTTGGCGCTTGGTGCTTTGAAGGTTCTCTTTGGCGACGACTTCGTGGATCGCTTGTCTGACTATAGTCGTCTTCTTTTTCTCCTTTTGTGAGTTTTCTAGCTCTTTGTTTCAGCTTTCGTAGGTCTTGCCTTAGGTTAGTAGGTTTGTATTGACTCATCTCCGTTCTAGTGTTTCAGCAATCTTGCTGGCTCGATGGCGAAGAGAAATGCCATCGTGAAATCAGAGTTTGGGACGCCGGGCAAGGACCCATATTTCTACTCTTGGATTCGAAAGGATATAAAATTATAGGGTTCGGTGATGACCGAACTGGATAGCATTATGTTCTTCCGGCAGAGTGTGCCCATTGCCCATGAGGGCGCTGAGGAGGACTATGAATATCTTCCGTGCTCATTGTCAGATCGAGTATACCATTGCACCAACTCGGAGTTTGTCTTTATGTACCAGACTTGCTTTGATGAGTTGGGGGTTCGTCTTCCTTTCACTTATTTTGAGCATAGTGTCTTCAATTGGTCAATATTGCTCCTACTCAGTTGCACTCGAACAGTTGGGAGTTTGTTTGGTGTTTTGAAATTGTTGTCATGCCCCAACTCAGGGTCGCGTGACCGGCCAGGGTCTAGGTCCTACCCTAAAGCCTACTACATACACTGACTAACGAGAAATCAGAACACATAAATAGAAAACAATGATCCAGCTTTATTTGAATTTCAAGAAAGTTCACAATTTTTAATAACAGGGAAAGTTGCTAACATCAAGCACAAAATGAAACAACTCGAGTTCAAAGTCGAATACATGCTTAAAAACAAACAACTCTCAGTGTATGAAAATAACAAATCTAGACATCTAGACTTCTAGACTATGACTATTGGACGCCACTACGAGATCGACACCACTGCCTGCCCTCCAACTGCACCATGACTCCAAGCCTCAACTCACTAATCGGGCTCTGCAAAATAAGAAAAATAAACCGTGAGTCCACATGGGACTCAGTGAGCGGTTCTTCCGAACCTCCATGTAAATCCCCAATAATCACGCATATATATATATATATAAGGTAGCATAATATAAAGTCAAGGATATAATTTGCTTCAGATATAACAATCGACCCCAAGGGTCGTCCTGCCTAGACCATACATTCATGTAACCAGCCATAACGGCCTAACTAAGCCACATGGCACCTGGCCTTTAGGGCCTACTCATGGTCTAGTGATTCGGCTATAACCAGCCATACCACACAAGGATAGTAACATACTGGTCGTTCGGGCCACATAGCATATAAGTGAATCATAGAAATCTCCGGGCCGTCGACTAGGATGGTCCGCTAGTCTCTGGACACCGACCGGGGTAGGGATAGCTAGTCCCACCCAACTGGGGTCTAACACCTAGTGGTCCCGCTGGTGCAATCTTAAGACCCAATCACCGACCGAGTTAAACATTAGTCATTCCGACTACCCATGTTTCTCGGCAGACCACCACAATCACATTACACAAACAAGGTGTCCTAAAGTTTCCTTATTTAAAATCCCGGACATTCACCCGTGCTTGGACCATTTATTCCGGGCCTCACCAGCTGCACACTAGTGCCCGCTGATTATTCCCTAGGTGTGAAACCTAGCTTGTCTACATTCAAGTTCTCCAAATAATTAAGCACCCTAGAGTTTTCTTATAGTCATCTAGCGTCAATCGCCAAATTCCTTATGTGTAAATTACAGGTCGTGAGTGTAGAAATGTCTGAATACAATTATGTCACAACACAAATTATAAGGGAATCATTCTACAAGTACTATCATAATTATCCACATGATTTCTACAATAACATGATTAAATTATGCATTTATAAAGAAATTCTAGTAAGGTAAGCAATTATCTCACAAGTTAACAATTAAGCATATGTGTTAGAAATAAATGAAACATTCCCATGATTCACATGTCATACCAAGATCTTATCCATGTATGTACTACCAAGAACATTTCCTTTTAAATACTAAGATCCTATCCATGTATGTACTAGCAAAAACATTTCCTTTTAAACACTAAGATCCTATCCATGTATGTATTAGCAAGAACATTTCCTTTTAAATACTAAGATCCTATCCATGTATGTACTAGCAAGAACATTTCCTTAAACATGAGGATCTAGATCTATAGCGACTAACAAATTCTATGATGAGCAGCAATATCATAACATAATTAAAATCTCACACCACGCAAGTAAGTATGAATCGAGACAACCCAAACATGAAATCTCGCATGAATAATTCGATCAAACTTGAAATTCCACCCTTACCCTTGCTCGGCCGACTTGAGCAGGGTAACACCTTGCTCGGTCGAGCCCTTTAGGGAGGATGGGCATGCTTGCGACAACCAAACATAAGCATCAATCTAGAGATCTAACATGTAACAAAAATAAAATGATCCATGAGTTTAAAGACGATCGAGGAAATTGGGGAAAATTTCGGCATGACCTTTCCCCTTTTTCTTCTATTCGGGCAACCCATAAAACACAAAAAAAATACGATTCGAACAACCAGATCACATCTACACGAATCATTAAAAACCCAAGCATGAGAAAACCACATCAATCGACAAGAAACTCGCGTAAAAACTTGATTTCAGAGCCTCCGAGGTTCGGCCACTCGCCTCCCTTTACAAACAACCCAACCACTCACCTCGATTGGATCATAAGATAGGCTCGATGAAGACGAATTCCGATTTCCCCGGCGTCGTCGCGAGCTCGGCGCCGATCATGATCTCCTTCCCCTCCCTTGGGCTACGTGCGGCTCTCCCCTTTTTGAGCCGCACGACGGCTTGGGTGAGGGGTTTTATTCCCCTTATCTTTTGACTAGAATACCCCCATCTACTCACTTAAGCCTCCTTATCCGACTCCACCTAACCCGGATCGAGTCCTGACTCGATCCGCGAACCCAATCTCAACCCAACTTGAATCAACCAACATACTCGTCCACCCAATTGCCAACAATAGGCTATAATTTAAATTAATTATACCTGGTATTCGTGGCGATCTCGCGAGTCGGCCCGACTAGCTCCCGACACGATGGGCTGCACCATAAAATTTTTATATTAGGAAACCCCGAGTATAACAACCTTCCCCCCTTAAGGGAAAATTCATCCTCGAATTTTGTAGAATCATACGGACTTACCAGTCCTTCGAACAAGGAAGGGTAGCGTTCCCTCATGCCCTGCACTACTTCCTAGGTGGCTTCCTGCCTGGTGTGATGTTCCCACCTAACTTTCACCTAGGGAATTTCTTTGGACCTCAGCTTCGTGATCTGTCGGTCAAGTATCTCCACTGGCCTCTCCTCATACGAGACCGTCGTGTCCACTTCAACCGTAGTCGGCTCGATCACATGTGACTCATCCCTCACATACCCCCGGAGCATTGACACATGAAAAACTGGATGAACCCTACTCAGGCTAGGAGGCAAAGCCAGTTCGTAAGCCACCGCGCCTTTCCGCTTGAGAATAGGGAAAGACCCAATGAACCTAGTGCTTAAATTTCCTTTCTTCCCAAACTGGACTACCCCTTTCATGGGGTAAACCTTCAGGAACACCAAGTTGCTCTCAACGAACTCCAACTCTCTGGCTTTCTTGTCGGCATACATTTTCTGGCGACTCTGAGCCGCTAACAACCTTTCCTCTATCAGTTGTACCTTCTTCACTGCCTCCTCGATCAAGTCAGGGCCTACTAGGAGAGTCTCTCCGGTGTCAAACCAGCCCACAGGAGACCTACACCGTCGCCCATACAAGGCCTCGAGGGGAGCCATGCCAATGCTATTGTGATAGCTATTGTTGTAGGCAAACTCAATCAATGGTAGGCGTTTCTCCCAACCGCCTGCCACGTCCAGAACGCAGGCCCTCAGCATATCTTCCAAGGTTTGGATGGTTCTCTCAGACTGTCAGTCTGTCTACAAATGGAAAGCCGTGCTGAAACGTACTTGAGTACCAAGGCTTCTTGGAAGGACTGCCAAAATCGGGCTGTGAACTGGGTACCTCGATCTGATATGATCATCACTTGGGTACCATGATAAGCCACAATCCTGTCTAAAAATAGCTTGGTGTATTGCTCCGCAAAAAAGGTCATTTTCACCAGAATGAAGTGTGCGGTCTTGGTTAACCGGTCCACTACCACCCAAATGAAATCAAAACCTCCTCTTGACTTAGGCAACCCGATCCCTAGGTCCATGGTGATTTTCTCCCACTTCCACTCGAGAACCTCGAGGTTCTGCAGCAACCCCATGAGCTTCAGGTGTTCGGCCTTCACCTGCTGGCAGACCAGATATTTGGATACAAAATTTGCTACTTCTCTCTTCATGCCCTTCCAGTCCTTTACCGCCTCTATCTTAGCGGGATCCACACTGATTCCTTCCTTGGACACTATATGACCTAGGAATCCGACACTTTCTAACCAAAACTCACACTTGGTGAATTTGACATACAACTGATGTTTC
The DNA here is from genome assembly GCA_034359265.1 of Canna indica. NCBI lineage: Eukaryota > Viridiplantae > Streptophyta > Magnoliopsida > Zingiberales > Cannaceae > Canna > Canna indica. Next base: position 25,796,340 of record CP136892.1, read on the forward strand.
TGAGGGTTTCCAGGATCATCTTCAAATGCTCGGAGTGCTACTTCTTGCATTTGGAATATATTAGGATGTCGTCAATAAAGATGATCATAAATCTATCCAGGTATTCTTTGAACACTCTGCTCATGAGGTCCATAAAGGCCGCAGGTGCGTTAGTCAATCCAAATGACATCACCAGGAACTCAGAATGGCCGTACGAGTCCTGAAGGCAGTCTTGGGCACGTGAAAGTCTCGGATTCTCAGTTGATGATATCTAGAACTCAAATCAATCTTTGAAAACCATTGTGCCTCCTGCAAGTCGAAGAAGTCATCAATTCTAGGCAGCGGGCAACGATTTTTGATTTCACCTTATTGAGCTGTCTATAGTCGATGCACATGCGCATAGACCTGTCTTTTTTCTTCACAAATAGGACCGGAGCACCCCACGGGGACACACTTGGGTGAATGAAGCCCAAGTCCAACAACTCTTGCAATTGCACCTTTAACTCTTGCCATCATATAGGGTGTGATGGAGATCAGTGCCGCCCCGGGCTGCAATTTAATGCAGAATTCAATTTCTCTTCCAGGCGACAATCCTGACAATTCCTCTGCGATGACATCGGGGAACTCACCGATCACCGGAGTTCTACTAACCTCCTGAGCCGTGCCCCCTTTTTCCTCGGCCACAGATACGAATGCCAAGAAGGACTAGCAGCCGCCTAACAGCAATTTACGAGCCTTAAGGGCTGAAATGACGCCCATGGGCTCACCCTTTCCTTCCCCACGGAAGGTGAATTGCGGCAATCCAGGCTTACTGAATGTGACAGTCTTAGCCCTATAATTAATTGACGCGAAGTGCTTCGCCAGCCAATCCATGCCGAGTATGACATCAATTTCAAGCATAGGCAGAAGTGTCAATTTTGCCTTTAACACATGACCACCAACTAGCACTTCGCAGTCACGAAAGATTGATTCTACTATTTATGAGTTGCCCGTAGGCGTTGACACCACATATGGCACAACAAGCAAGGAAGGTGTCATAGGCAATCCGACAACAAATTTGGCAGATACAAATGAGTGCGTGGCACTCGGATCAAATAGAACATAAGTAGTAGAAGAACTGACTAAAATAGTACCTGTCACCACTGCCTTGGATGCCTCTGCCCCATGGCGGTTCATGGCATAAACTCGGGCAGACGGTTTCTCAGAGTGGCTATCTTGCGGCCCCCTCCTCTATATCGAACCCTTCTGAGTCACTGACCCAACTGACATCAGGGCTTTTCCCCTTGACTGCTCGGTCCTTTGGCTACCTTTGTCCAGACAATCTTTCTAAAATGTCCAACTTGCCCACATCTGAAGCATGCCTCCGTGCGGCCATAGCAAGTCCCCCGGTGCCTTTTGTTTCAGTGACCACACAGCCGCATGTCTGACCTCTGAGTGGCACCCCATGACTCTATCGGTCGTGCTACCCCTGCCCTTGAACCTCCATGGCCTCGGCTACTGTTGTGTTCCCGACTCTAATGGTGATCCGTTGGTACAACTGTCCCCTCAGAGTGCCAAGGCCGGCCCTCTGAGCTGTAGGCTTACCATATGAGCCGTTGCCTCAGATGAGCGTCCCAGCTCCACACAAAACTCGTAGTAGTCACCCAAAAATCGGTGACCTCAACTTGCTTAACAATCCCGGTGAACACCGGAGGTCTCAAACTAACGAAGTCCGCATAGGTGGGGGCCCTTGGAATCCTATCCACCGGCACTACTGGCTCCGTCACCACCGGTACCACGGGTCTCACCGGTACCGACGACGGAGGCTGTTGCGATTGCTGTTGCTACCTCAATTCTTGCTCTCTACGGGGCGCCTCGGTCAACAAGGCCACCTGAGTCTGCAGCTGAGCAACTATAGGGTCTTGTACCCCTTCCTCTGACTGATCTCTCCCCCGGCCTCGGCCCTAGTATTCGGTGGAATTACTACCACTGCTGCTCAATGCAGCATTCTGAGTCTCCATCACACTCAATCACACCATTAATACCAATAAATTGTAACTGAAATTTAAATTACTAACCGCATGTATGTACTACCAAGAACATTTCATTTCTTCACATGCCATTAAAATCTCACACCACACAAGTATGAATCGAGACAACCCAAGTACGAAACCTCGCATGAATAATTCGATCAAACTTGAAATTCCACCCTTACCCTTGCTCGGCCGACTTTGAGTAGGTTAACACCTTGCTCGGTCGAGCCCTTGAGGGAGGATGGGCATGCTTGCGACAACCAAACTTAAGTATCAATCTAGAGATCTACCATTTAACGAAAATAAAATAATCCATGAGTTTAAAGATGATCGAGGAAATTGGAGAAAATTTCGGCATGACCTTTCCCCTTTTTCCTCTATTCGGCCAATCCATAAAACACAAAAAAAATACGATCCGAACAACCAGATCACAGGAATACGAATCATTAAAAACCCAAGCATATCTATTAGAAATAAATGAAACATTCCCATGATTCACATGCCATACCAAGATCTTATCCATGTATGTACTACCAAGAACATTTCCTTTCTTCACATGCCATTAAAATCTCACACCACGCAAGTATGAATCGAGACAACCCAAACATGAAACCTCGCATGAATAATTTGATCAAACTTGAAATTCCACCCTTACCCTTGCTCGGCCGACTTTGAGCAGGGTAACACCTTGCTCAAGCGAGCCCTTTAGGGAGGATGGGCATGCTTGCGACAACCAAACTTAAGCATCAATCTAGAGAACTAACATTTAACGAAAATAAAATGATCCATGAGTTTAAAGACGATCGAGGAAATTGAGGAAAATTTTGGCATGACCTTTCCCCTTTTTCCTCTATTCAGCCAATCCATAAAACACAAAAAAATATGATCCAAACAACCAGATCACAGGAATACGAATCATTAAAAACCCAAGAATGAGAAAACCACATTGATCGACAAGAAACTTTTGTAAAAACTCGATTTCAAAGCCTCCGAGGTTCGGCCACTCGCCTCCCCTTACAAGCAACCCAACCACCCACCTCGATTCGATCATAAGATGGGCTCGATGAAGACGAATTCCGATTTCCCCGGCGTCGTCATGTGCTCGGAGCCGATCATGATCTCCTTCCCCTCCCTTGGGCTGCGTGAGGCTCTCCCCTTTTTGAGCCGCACGACAGCTTGGGTGAGGGGTTTTATTCCCCTCATCTTTTGACTTGAATACCCCGATCTACTCACTTAAGCCTCCTTATCCGACTCCACCTAACCCGGATCGAGTTCCGACTCGATCCGCGAACCCTATCTCAACCAAACTTGAGTCAACCAATAAACTCATCCACCCAATTGCCAACAATAGGCTATAATTTGAATTAATTATACCTGCTATTCATGGCGATCTCGCGACTCGGCCCGACTAGCTCCCGACTCGATGGGCTGCACCACGAAATTTTTATATTAGGAAACCCTAGGTATTATAATTGTAATGGAGTATCTCGGTATTAAGCCGAACCTCTATGTGTTCTTCTCCCTTTCCCAAGCAAAAGGGGCATAAAAAGGACTGTGGGTATCTTTCAATGGCATTCCTGGGAGGAAGCTCTTGGCCTTGTACAAGAGTTCGTATAAAGGCTTCAAGACCCTTTATTTTAGGGTTAGGTCACGAGAGGGTCTTTGGCCTTTCTTTATGGAGGAGCATTTCTACACAAAGAGGTTCCCTTTGTCTTGGAGGTCGGAGCCCTGTTCCATTAAGGATTATGAGGATGTAAATGTTCCCCTTGAGGACAAAGTTATGGTCGCCTTTTTGTCACATAATTGTACTTCTATCCCTCTCGCTCCGTAGGAGATATTCGAGCGGAGTCATGATACTAGTCGAGTCTAGTAGCCTATATTGAAAACCTCAAGCCAACAATAACAATGCAATGTTTTATATTTTCAATACCATGAACAATATTAATTTTAGGAGTGTTAACAAATTAACCAAATAAATTTAGTTAATAAAAAAACTTGACCTAATTAGTCTATTGAGCTATATTGTAGCAATTAAACATACCAAAATTATTTTTATAAATTAAATAGTTAACCAAAACTAATCAATTTTTAGTAGTTAATAAGTTAAATTAATAAGCTATACTATGTAACATACTTGGCTTGTTTGTATTGTGGAGTAGGGAGGGGTAAGGAGGTATGGAGAAGGAAGGGGTTAATTATCTCATGTTTGGCTTTCAATTTTAAAGGAGGGGGAGGGGTTTGAAGGCATTAGAAACCCCTCCATATCCCACCAAACCCTTAATATTTAGGTGGAATAAGAAGGGATAACAAATTTAGAATATTTTAATATCATCTAAAATATCATTTTGCCCTCCACGAAATCAAAAAATTTATCCTTTTTTTATTATCATTTAATTTGTAAAAGTTATATTTCATCGGAGCTAGTAATTTTTAGCTCGGTCTAGCCCAACACGATAAAATCGGGCTCAGGTCTATTCTTATCGGGGCGAATGGAAAAAATATCAGCTTAGGCGGTGTAGACCCGACCCAGCCCAATAGCCCGATAAGAATTTTTATTGATTATCGAAATACCAGACTATCGAGTCCGAATCGTCATGATAGTCCGATTTGGGCCCGAATCAACACGATAGCCCGATTCGGACCAGATAGTCCGCATCTGAAAGCCAGATTCGGGCCCGTTATGACACCATTTCCCATAGACTTCTTGCTCAAGGCGTCCGCTACTACTTTCACCTTTCCCACGTGATAAAGTAAGTCATAGTCCTTCAGAAGTTCTAACCACCTCCTCTGCCTCAAATTCAGCTCCTTCTGAGTGAGCAAGTATGGGATACTTTTGTGATATGTATAAATCTCACAGGCCTCCTCATACAGGTAATGGTGCCACCGCTTCCGTGCATACACTATTGTCGCCAACTCCAAGTCATGCATCGATGGGTAGTTCTTCTCGTGGTTCTTTAATTGCTAGGACGCATAAACTATCACCTTTCCATGCTACATTAGGACGCATCGAATACGAGCCACTGAGGCATCACAGTACACCACAAACCCTCTTCTACCCGATGGCAACACCAATATTGGTGCCTAAGTCAAGCAATCCTTGAGATTTTGAAAGCTCTCCTCAAACTTATCATCCTAGAAAAACTTGACCTTCTTCCGCGTCGAGCGAGCTAGGGGTGCAACAATCCTCGAAAAGTTCTGCACAAATTTCCTCTAGCAACCGGCCAAGCTGAAGAAACTACGGATCTCTATCACACTAGTTGGCCACTCCCACTTCTGCACTGCCTCCACTTTTGCATGGCTTACCTTTACCCCTTCCCATGACACAACATACCCCAAGAATCCCACACTATCCAACCAGAACTCAAACTTGGAACACTTTGCATACTGGTGCCTTCTGAGGATCTCCAAGACCAACCTCAAATGCTCACAGTGCTCATCCTTGCTCTTAGAGTACACCAGAATGTGATCAATGAAATCGATGACAAACTTGTCCAAGTATTCCCTAAACAACTGATTCATTATATCCATGCAGGTTGCTAGTTCATTTGTCAATCCAAATGACATGACTAAAAACTTATAATGGTCATACCTAGTCCTAAATTCAGTCTTAGGAACATCTTGAACCCGGATCCTCAACTGATGGTACTCGGAGCGTAAATCTATCTTGGAGATGTTGGAAAATACATGGGATCTAATGCGCAATGGAAAAGTATGAACAAGAAAATAATTTTATTGAACAATAATATGCAAACATGATCAAACGCACACCAGATCTCTTCCGATGTGCGGTATCGATTTGTTTCGGATCTAGACAACCCAAAACTAGATTACTACAAGATTGTAACTGGAATTATATCTCTTGCAGCGCTGCCCAGATGTTGAAGAAAGCACCGTCTCACGATCTTTGATGCACGATTACGTAGCCGTCCAAGCGTTTGACCTCTAGCTTGTCCACACAAGCACGTTCTTTACCAAGATGCACCTCTTCGCGATCCAAACACGTTATTGTGTTACCCCATGCTTGGACAATAGGCGCACGGTGAAGAGAATATGTGCCAAACCGGTTCCATGTTATTCTCAACTAGAACACGCTCTATTGTGTGACTAACTAGGTTCATCTCTAATTGGCAATGAGATTATGATGTCAACACTTTGACATCACGGAAACTCTTTTCTGCACCTAGAGTAAAATACCCAAAGTACCCTTGGTTCTCATAAGTCATGGGTAATGTCTAGTAAAACATGCCATGACTACCCAAGTAGTGACGAACGCTTCAATTAGAACATTCTGATGAACCAAACAATCATACTTACTGTGCACTCATACCCTTTCATTACAAGGTCCCGATCCAACCAGGGTCAGGACTAGTGTCAAACCCATAGCTTAGACCATATAGATCCCTCTCGGTTTCTATTCTTTGATCAAAAGGACTTACACTAGAAACTCCTTTCTATTTAAGTCTCCGATACCTTGGCCAAAGATTTCTTGATTAAGAACAACCTCATATCCATAGGACCTTATCCCTGTGTTACCCAGGGTAATGAATCTCATCTTGACTGGTCACCTATCTTCATACATAACTAACTAGAGCCACATAAAGCCAGATGCACGTGGAAAGCACGAGCATATAAGCCGTAGAAAACTCTAGTCACCTATGTACATCGTGCCATCTCAGGGTTAAAGGATCATATGCACTAATATAATCTAGATAACGTTTCAATGACATTGGTAAAATACCATGTGAATATTATCTATGCATCACGTTCAACCCACTTATGTCACAAGTGTCCAAATATGTCACACCCCAAAACCCGGGAATGACCGGCCTGAGTACTACATGTACCCTGAAGCCTAACTCAACCATAACAACCAATAAAAATGAAACCTTGAACAATTCATTAAAAAAAACCAATTTTCATACAATAAACATAATTGAACAAGATTCAAAAACCAATCAATAAATAATCTGAATGTTTACGATTCATATGAAATTAATCAAATAATCATAGACGAAGTTTTTGACTTTCAAATGCGGAAACAAAGTTTAGATACCCATCTATCTAAGAAGAAATATATCTGACTCTACGGACTCAACATGTCCTCCGGCCACGACGTGTCACGAGATTCGCCATCCCTGGCGCCACTAGTCGCGCTATTGCACTCCAGTACCTGCCCGATCATGCTCAGGTGCTGCGAGATAGTAAATAAAACTGTTAGTCCAACTAGGACTTAGTAAGTGACATAATCCCCCACAACCATGCTCAAGAATCCAACCTAGCATATATACATATGAATTTTATAAATCAAATGCCTCATATGCAGAATTAGATATGCCAAGAGATACATATATACTCAAGTGCAACCATGCATCCAATTAAACAGCATATTAAAATCCAACAAGAGATAAATAACAAGTAAAATTAACCAATCATCCATACAAGTCACCCGAGTCGGTCGTCAGCGTGGCATACAAACGAGCTTCCCAGTCCAAGGACCCGTCGGTCCGAAATCCAGGGACCCGACAATCCAATAATCCCGAGACCCATCGGCCTATGAGTCGGGCACTGATCACTGCTCTATCTCAACGTACTTCCCGCTCGTGCCACCCGAGTCGGTCGTTAGAGTGGGGGCTGACGAGCTTCCTGGTCAACATCCACAAGCACATCCAGGCATGTACAACAAATCCACAATATATGAAAATAAAATAAATACATAAAAACCTTCATGCATGTAAACCATCCTAGGGCCACATAGCCCTTAATAACCACAAGTAAATAGGCGCATGTGTCATATTATACATAGCATGTGAGTAAAGACAATTCTTAATAGATAATCAAATAAATTCTATGTGCACAATTAAATCAAGCCATGCCATTCATCTATAAAATATAAAGAAAAATACCATTTATATTTTCAAACATGTCATGACCGGAAAACACACCAATTAATCCCTAATTCCAAGCAAGAAAACCATTTAATTATCACCTTAAATCCATCCATGAGCCGACGGCTTGGGTTAGAAATACCCTTGCGTCATTATCTTAATCCTATGTATTTATACTAGAATTTGATAGCATGTCAAGGGAAACCTATCTTTCACTAGTCTTTAACCCCTTTCTAATTGTATTTGCCTCCTAAACTAATTGTATGAACATATATGGGCAGTATAATTCCTACCACCAAGTTTAAGGTCCCTAAGTTAATGTGTACTACCCTAATACTCGACTAATCGAAAATCATGTACTTAGCAGCAAGCAAGGAAAAGGGTTGCCCCTGTTTCACCCAAGACCATGCAGCCTTCAACAGGGAAGGGGCGGCTGCCCCTGTTTCACCCAAGGTCGAGTGGCCTTTCAATCACAGGGGAGGTGGCTGCCCTTGTTTAACCCATGGCCGAGTGACATTCAAAATAGAGAAGGGGGCACAACCCCTAGTTTGGGGATAATTCTATGCGACAAGGCTCAAGGAAGCAAAGAATCAACACACCAATCATGCACTAGCTATGAATCTCTATGATAGAATGAAAGCTTAATGAAATTAACATCAAATCCACGACAAGAATTCAAGACGGGGGCGGTGGCTAGATTCCAAAAGTAAGGAAAAGGGGAATTAAATCACTGAAAGGAAAGAAGAGTATTTGAAATCCTCCAACAATCGCCGCCGATGAGCTCGCCAAAATCTGGCCGTGGTCTTCCTCGTCCGCATCCAAACGCTGCTCCTCCTCTCTTGATTGAGTGTTGTCGGTGCCCAGCCGCACAACTCCTTTCCCAAATTTAAAGCTTTGGGTTTATTTAAACCCCCAATTTACCTATTTGTCCTTCACTAATAGACCTGACTAGAAAAATTTGTTTTGAGTCAGTTTTAAGTCCGATTCGAATTTCGATTGAACCGTTGAACTTGTCTTGAGGTCTATTCTCACCATGACATGTCAAACTACATAAATAATAATTATATAATTTTTCTAAATTTTTCCCTAGTTAAAGCTTACCAAATTTTTGCCCCAAAATTCCGCTAACTCACTTAATTTAAGTCCTCGCTTTCCTGCTAGGAAACCAAATAAATATAATCAAATTTTTGGTTATAACAATCTACCCCACTTAAAGAAAATTCGTCCTTAAATTTTGGGGTAAACTATAGACCCACCAATCACGAATCCTGAATGAGTGCTAATTGTGCATAATGTGCGCCATCTTCCAGACCAACAGATTTATTGTGAAAAGACTAAATCAAACACTTCGTGAACCATCCAAACATGGCTGATTAATCATCGAATCATGCTCCATCCAATCCAGTAAAACACAACCAACCAAAAACCAACCAACCATATCTAGGGTCATCGAATATGACCGAAAAAAATAAAAACAAAACAAATGGCTCATAATTCATCAAACGCAATAACCACCTGGGCCCGTTTAACGAGGATGACCTACTAGGTGATGCTAAAGGACAAACTAAACACCCAAGCCCCAAATTTTAGCAACAAAATAATAACCCGAAGGTGCAGTATTTAGCTTGATGAAACACTTACAAAAACCAGAAATTTTTGTTGAGATATTATTTTCTTGATTTTTGGGATTTCCTTTTTTGTAAAATAGGAAACTGTAAATTACGATCGTTGATTGTAGGAATCCTTGATTGTAGGATCAACAACTAAAAGGCAGCTCATAATTGTAATTGATATATATTTCTCTATAAAGCTTGTATAGCTTTATGGTTTTTTGGTGAAATATATGAGGTTTCTCTAAATCGAAACTTGGTATCAGAGAGAGATTCAACTTAGCACCATGGGTAAATCTGATAATGAAGCTCTTGGGACTATGTCTGCTCCGATTATTGTTCAATCTAAAAATTCCTCTTTCAATGCAGGGATTATACTCAATGAAATGAATTATGATATGTGGTCTCAGATTATGGAGATGCATATTGCTGAGATGGAGAAACTCTCATTTGTCTATGGAAATACACTACCACCTACTGGAAAGGATGATGGATATGAGAAGTGGTATGCAGACAACCAGAAAGTCAAGAGATGGCTATTGATGTCTATGTCTCCTGATATTATGAAGCGCTACATTCACTTGCCTACTGCTCGAGATATCTGAAAAGCGCTGTCAAAAGCTTTTTATGATGGAGCGGATGAACTACAAGTTTTCACTTTGAATCAAAGGGCTTTCTCTGCCAAACAAAGTGGTAGCTCTCTTTCTGTCTATTATGGAGAATTAATTGAAATTTTTAGCGTGATAATGCGATCATGGAAAGCGAGAATGATATTGCCTCATATAGCAAATTTGTTCAATGACAAAGGGTGCATATTTTCCTTGCTGGTTTAGATGGTGAATTTGAATAGATCAGTGGTGAAATCTTGAGAAAGGATCAAATTCCCGAGTTAGAAGAATGTTACTCAATGATTCGTCGTGAATCTGTTCGGCATGCAACATTGAATGGAGAACTTGAAAAATTTGAAGCTTCAGCCATTGTTAGTAGAAATAGATCCAATCAGGATCAGATGAAGTCAAATCATTCTAAATCTTGCATGGGTGCCAACAAATCTGACTATATGTGTGCTCACTGCGATCAACCTGGTCATACAAAAGATTGTTGCTTTGAACTTGTGGGCTACCCAGAATGGTGGGATCATAATTGCGATCCGCGGAAAAAACGTTGAAGGAAAGTCTCCACTGCTATGGATGTAGAAACAAAGATAGTGGAAGATGTTATTGGAAAATGCTCAGCTTTGGCAGCAACAAGAGGTAGTGGTGGTAAGGCTTTGAATTCATCTACACTCATTTCTAATAGTATGTGGATAATTGACTATGGTGCCACGGATCATATGACATTTGATTCTAGACAAGTCTCATCCCTTAAACCCTCATCAAAAAATTTTATTTCCACTGCTGATGGTTCCTCAGCACGTATCATTGGGGAAGGATCTATGTCTTTGATTGATACTTTGAACTTAGATTCTATTTTAATTGTTCCATCTTTGGATAATAATTTCTTATCAGTTTCTCAAATTACCACTGCTCTATCTTGTGTTGTGATTTTTTGGCCTGAATGTTGTGTGTTTAATGACATCCGAACGAAGAGGACGATTGGTTGTGGTACTAGGCGAGGGACACTTTATTACCTGGACTTGGAGTCAAAGAGCTTGAATCACTTGCGTCAAGCGTTAACAGTGGATAGTTTTAAAGATAAAAAGAGGAAAACTGACATTTGGCTATGGCATCGGCGTTTGGGGCATGCTTCCTTCGGCTACCTTAAAAAATTATTTCCTGGATTATTTGCAAAATTTGATGTTTCTAGTTTTCAGTGTGATGTTTGTGAACTTGCAAAGAGTCATCGTGCTTCTTTTTCATTGAGTATGAATAAAAGTCCAACTCCTTTTATGGTTATTCATACTGATGTTTGCAGTCCATCTTAGGTGACTACCTTAGGTGGATCACGTTGGTTTGTTACTTTTATTGATGACTATACTAGAATGACTTGGGTTTGCTTAATGAAATTCAAAAGTGAAGTGAATTTACTGTTTCAAAAGTTTCATAAAATGATTTGTACTCAGTACAATGCAAAGGTGCAAGTTCTACGCAGTGACAATGGGGGCGAGTATTTAAGTTCTGATTTTCAGCAGTATTTGGAAGCACAAGGAATTATTCATCAAACTACTTGTCCTAACACGCCACAGCCGAATGGAGTAGCCGAGAGAAAAAATCATCATTTACTAGAAGTCATCCGCGCTCTATTGATAGAAGTTCATATGCCATTGTCCTATTTGTTGTATAAAATGACACACTAGAGGGGGCGTGAATAGTGTGTTATCTAATTCTATTTGCCTATTTCAATTTTAGACGTATCTTTAATGATTTAGAGAAATCACAATTTCTCGATAATGATGCAGAAGCAAAAATAAGCCAATCAAGCACAAACAAAATTTAACAATGCTAACACTGAGATTTATAGTGGTTCGGCCCCAATGCCTACTCCACTACCTAAGCACCCAGCTTAGGATTTCCAAACTAAGTTTTACTTGATTAATTAGTTTCCTCTACACAGAGGACTTTGACATGAAGAGTCTCACTCTCAACCTAAGGCACTTCCACACCCGGAAGTCTCCGCCTTCTTATCGAGAGCACTCTTCCACCTCAACCCTAAGGGACAACTAGAACTAACCGAGTAAACTATGTTTACACAAGTGGCTTCACACACCACTTAAATCCAAGACCTAACACTAGGTCTTCCTACAATTCAAATACAATGAGATGAAGAATAAATCAAAACAAAACTTATTACAAGAAGAGGAATGACAGCTTATCACGCTTAAACACCTCTTCTTTCCACCCCTAACCGACTTGTTGAACCCTTTGAAGGAGAGCTCTTTTGACAACAAGGGATCAAGTGTTAGGCTGCTGAATATTGATGCGTTGAAGCTTGAAGGATGTTATGGAATCACTCTTTGAAGGTTTTCTTGCATCAAAAAATCAGAGAGAGAGCGACAAAAGAGGTTAGAAGAGGTATTTATAATCCTCAACTGAAATAGGGTGTCAACATGTATAAATTTTACCATTACAGACGCCCGGTCGATGGTCCGATCGATCATCGATCGACCGACCGATTGACCGCCCAACTCTCTGTGAGTATTATGTGCCATTCGATCGACCGACAGGTCGACCGACTATCGCGAGATTGGTAATCCCGAATTCAGTCGACCAACCGATCGACCGAATCAGTGATGCCAAAATCGCGCGACTCACGATTTGCCATCAGATCGACCGATCGGTCGATCGATGAGCATTCTGACAAATTTTGGCTTCGGTCGGTCGACCGACGCAGCCCTTCTGTGAATTCTTCACCAATTTCAGTTGACTGAATGGCTATTGCCTCTTTTGCGCATCATTCGACCGACCGACCGATCGACCGAATAGGTTGCTGCCACTACTTAACACCATTCGGTCGACCGTCCGGTCGATCGAACCAGAGCTAGAAAATTTTATCTTGGCTTTCTCATTTCGTGTTTGGTTTTCCGTCTTCGTTCTTCAGCTTGCTTTAACTTTAAAGGATTCTCCATTCTATCCAAAACATTTTTGATGCACGCATTGATCTATTTTGGAGATTGATCGAGAGACGTAAGGCTTGACGTATCTTTCATCGATCCTGTAATTTTCATTCTTCAAGCACTTGTTAAATAGATTTGTTATGATCAAAATAATCACGAGGAGAATTAAGCATGAAGGAGGAACCCTTCAGCTAACAATCTCCCCCTTTTTGATGATAACAAACCATTGACGATAAATATCAAGATGAAGTAATGTATCCGATAATTATTATGAAGCATGACTTGTTATATGGATACATGGGAGCATCAAGGAAATGAAGTAGTGTATTCAATTAGAGCTCCCCCTATCTATATGCATATATTTTCCAATTCTCCCCCTATCAATATGCATGGTACTTGAAATGAAGTATTCATTTTGTGCTCCCCCTATCGATATCCATATATTTTCTAATTCTCCCCCTTTTGTCATTCATCAAACAAAAAAATATCAAACATAGCAAGCATACATAAAAAGAAAAAATAACACTTACCATACTAATCATCACTTAACATAGTCAACCAAATACATATAAAGTTGAGTGTGAAATACATGTTCATAAGATGAATAACATCAATACATCAAAGAGGACTAGTCGTCCTCGGGTGGTGGAGGAGGAGGTAGATGTGGCTGATAATATTGCCACATCTCATCCACTCTCCCATACATTTCATCAACTTAACGACCATACTCATCTATTTGCTGTCCATACTAGTCTACACGTTGACCATACTCGTCTATGCGCCAACCATGGTCACCAATCATGATACCATACTCGTCCATCTGACGCTCGTAGTCACCAATCTGACGGCTGTACTCGTCCATGCGTTCTGATGTGCATTTGTTCCATTCCATCTGACCGATGTGAAACTGAGCAAAGCGATCCTCCAGATCACTTAGACGCGTAAGGGAAGTGCCAGATGATGAACCTCCACCAGCTTCGTCTTCCTCCATCTCCGTGTCATGCTCAGGCTGTTCCATAGGTTCTCCTTGCGTTCTTTTGCCGCGCTGATTTTCAAGGATCTTCATTCGGCTGAGGGGGGATGAATCTATGGCTCTGGGAATGGACTCTATTTCAAATCTAGACCTATTTACCCTAGCTTCACATATGAAGTGAGAGATCACTCAGGCATATGGTAAGGCTTGTTTTTTCGAGGCATGAACTTCAGCTATGTACCTAAGGATAAGATCAGGGACATCTATAGGATTGCGAGACATGGCAAAGAACAGTACTCTAGAACTCATAGTGGTGACCTCGATCATCATAATGACCTGCTCTGGGAAGGATATTATACGAAATGATGAGATGCACGATCCTGGCAGTGGCAGACAGTTTGATGCTTTGGGTAGGGATCATTCCCTGATAACCCTCATGACAAATAGTTGACACAACTTCATGAAGAGGAAAATCCTCATGAAAACGGTGTGTGGACATCTTATAAATTGATCTTCCTACTAGAGGAAACCCAAATTCATCTTTAATGTGGGATTTGGTGATTACTATGGATTTTCGTAGGCTTTCAGACTGAAGAATTAAGTCATCACCATACCTTGCCTTTTCTATCAGCAGGTTGGAGAAAAAGGCTTTTATCAGGAAGGGACATATAGGTACTTATTTTTCTAATATTGAATTTTTCTAAATCACCTAGATTGACTGGACGTGTCTGCAGGATGGCTCTATCTACAAACTTAGCAGCTTATTTCTTGCCTAAAGAGGTCAATAGGTTATCGGGTAAGGTTGGGAGTTTGGTCTTGGGTGCCATTCTGCAAGACAATTTTGAGGATGATGTAGATGATTAGTTTTAAATGAGAGATGCATGCTTTTAACGCAGATAAAAGAAGGCAACAAAACATTTAAAGATCGACATAGATTCATGCAAGAACAAAAAGATTTTCTCATTAAATTTCAAGATAAAGAATAAACAAAAAAATAAAAAATATGATTAAACAAAATGGTCCATAAATGAAAAGATCATACAAAAAAAATTGTTTTGGCTAGACGAGAATAAGAAACATTTTTATTTTTGACCAAAACAAAATTCTTTTAAGAAGGCCAAAGTTAAAGTTGAGAAAAATTAATGAAAGAAAACAAGAGAGTTCTTGACTAACAATTTTTTACCACAACAAAATTCTTTTAAAAAGTAAATGTTGAATCATTTGAAGAAGACATGAGATATTGATTTTTGTTAAAAAAATACTCGTTTTTGGAGTAAACATGCCAAAGAGAAATTATCATCCAAGTAAAGTAAGCATGAATCACATTTTTATGTATGAATCAAGACACATTGAGAGAGTAAGAGATGAAGAAATCATATTTTTGGGAATAACCTCATGAATGATGGATAAAGAAAAGCTTTTTACCTTGGAGAGGAGTCGTGGAGAGGAGATAGAAACCCTAAAAGATGAGAGGAGAGGTCTTATGTTGGGGCAGCCAGTCGAATGGGCAAGGAAGCCCTAGTTTCGGGCTTAAACATTAGGTTTGAACGACCAGGATTGAATCTGGCTGAAGAAATGGGCGATCCAGATTGATGTTTGCTCGTCGGTTGATCGGGCGGTCGCAGGCCGATCGACTGCTCGATCTGCCCTGGGTTTTTATCCCTTAAAAAAAAATTATTTTTGAGAGGGCATGAGTTTGAATTTTATAAAATTTTTTTTACATGAACTAGACTTTATAAGGATTCCAAAAAATCAACAATCACTCAAAAAGAATATCTCTACAATTTTCTAGAAATTCTACAAGATCTCAGTGGCATTTTTGTAAATATAAGTCATTTATCCACCGATTTTAGATTTTGGTCAAACTTTCTAGATATCAAGATATAATCATTTAAAACTTTTTTGTCAAGTTTGGAGTCAAACTAATGTCGTTTAATTGAGATATGAACTTAGCACGGTTTCATTCAAAGTATCCTTGAAACCATAAAAGTGCTAAGTATCAAATTTAACTATCTACTCATGTTTTCTCTAGCTTAGGCACTTGAACATTTAACATGAGTGTGTCTAAACATATTTGTGAAAATTTGAACTTAAACAGATATCTTTAAGTAAAATTGTTGACTTAGGTCAAGCATTTTCAATTTTGAGTTTCATAAAGTAATCTAGTTATCGCATTGGTTATCTAGACATGAATTTTCAAGTTTAAATGTCTAGACTCATGTGATATGTGTATTTTAAACTTGTTTGCCAACAAAAAAAAATTAGGTCTCTAATGAGAATTCTAACCTAGAGCAAATTTCATCCAATCAAGATATTTTGAAATTGCCTAAGTTATCAAAGTTTTACCTACTCATGAACTTTCATATATTTATCATGTAAAGACAATCATGAGTTTAGAGACATCATTATACATGAATAATCAATTATTATACTAATATTTTTACAAAATTAAACTCATACCTCATTCTTGAGTATTTTCCAAACTTTTCATTTCCTTTTTCATTTTCTTCATAGTAGCCTTCCATTTACAATAACTTGCAAGTATACTTCATTAATAGTAATCAAACCATATCTACTAGCAAGTTTATCATACTAAATAGCAAGGTCAAAAAAAATCTTCATTTGAGAATTTCAACCAAAGCTAGACAGTTAAAAAATTCGTTTCAAATAAAATTGTCATACCAAAACGAATTTTAAGATATCGCAAAGATAATAAATATGAAAACATAATCTCCAACCCTTCCTATTGGTTGAAAACCGAATGGCCACAATGAGCCTACGATTTACAACCGCAAGGTCTCATGAGCCCATCACAGGCTACATAGGTCTCCGAGGAGACCGAGAAATCAAAAACATAAAAAAAAACATTTTCAGAAGGACTCTTAACAAGAGCGGGGAAAATAAGTCAAATTAAACAAGTATCACAACTCCAAGTTAAATAAAGCAGACCAAAGTAAGGAGATGATACAAAGTATACCTAGATGCCAATTTTCATACTTAGGCATCATGATAATTTGAAGTTGCAACCTCTTCGAGATTTCTCATTGGGATCCAAGGTCAACTTTAATATTCCATTTTTGTTTACCCTCGTGTGGTAGTTCCCCCTACAAAAGAAGATAAGATTTTTGGTACCCAAATGGCTTTGGGTCCTTGGGGGTTAGTGGTCTTAGGTACCCAGAGTGTCTTAACAACTCTAGGGTTCATTTTAAAGGCACAATCATAGATTGCATGCCCATATGTACCACAACAAAAATAATGTCCATTAAATCTTTTCTTTTCATTTTTCTTATGGACATGAGGCATAATGTTAGGATGCTCATGATGAGCATGAACTTTTTTAAAGGAAACATTTTTCTTCTGAGGTTTCCTAAATGAGACATTTTGAATTTTTGAATGAAGAAATGAATTATTAACTTTTCTATTCAAGATCAACATTTCATTCTTCAAATCATTCATAGTTTTATGCAAAGCATGCAATTGAGTTCTCAACATATTATTTTCATTCTTTAACATGTCATTTTTGTTTTTCAATTCCTTAGTGTCAATACTTAAAACATCATGACATGGATTGGAGACACTAAGTTTTAGCTTCTCATTTTCTAATTTAGCATCATGTAAATGAGAGCTAAGAGTCAAGTTTTCCTTCTTTGAGAGCTAAGAGTCAAGTTTTTCTTCTTTAATTTTTTGTTTTCTTTATCCTTTTTAACCATCAAGGCATACATAATTTTACATTCGTCTAATAATTCATCATAAAGAAGATCCAAGGAACTAGATGAATTAGATCTATAATTATGATCATCATGATTAGAAGAAGAGCATACCTCCTCATCAACGTTCATGATGTTAGCTTGGTGATCATTGTGTGAGGATGCTTCACTTGATGCATGCGAGTGAGTGGAAGCATTTGACCTCCGTTTTGCCTTGTTCTTCATACTAGGGCAATTCTTCTTCACGTGTCCTTTCTCATTGCATAGGTGACATATCACCTTTCTCTTTCGACTTTTTGTACTTCTTTGGCTAGATACACTATTAGCTTCAAGAACTTCATTAGATATAGGACTATGACAATTATCATCGTCTCCTTCATTTAGAGTAACAAGTTCTTCAGTTTTAGCATAATCATAAAGCATGTTCAAGGTTGCCCAAATATCATATGCCGAAGTACAATGCATGACTTTTTCAAGAGTGTTATTTTCCAAAGAACAACATATGGAATTTGTTGCCTTGGCAATTAACTCAAATTTGTTAATTTGTTCTTGGGTCCATGCATCCATGTTTTCCTTAGGTTCTATGTATTTTGTCTTTAACATATTAAACACACCTATACCTTGAGTCTTTAAGTATGTATACATTATTCCTTTCTAAAGACCAAAGTTTGACTCATCAAACTTAGGTGGTACAGATGCTGCCAACTCTAGTGCCATTTTCGGATCGAGACTAGATATAGACGAGATGGTAAAATCTCAAACTACAACCAGCTCTGATACCAATTGTTGTATAAAATGGCACACTAGAGGGGGGTGAATAGTGTGTTATCTAATTCTATTTGCCTATTTCGGTTTTAGACGTTTGTGGAATTATTTAGGCAAATCACAATTTCTTGATAATGATGCAGAAGCAAAAATAAGCCAATCAAGCACAAACAAAATTTAACAATGCTAACACTCAGATTTATAGTGGTTTGGCCCCAATGCCTACTCCACTACCTAAGCACCCTGCTTAGGATTTCCAAACTAAGTTTTACTAGATTAATTAGTTTCCCTTACACAGAGGACTTTGACTCGAAGAGTCTCGCTCTCAACCTAAGGCACTTTCACACCCGGAAATCTCCGCCTTCTTATCGAGAGCACTCTTCCACCTCAACCCCAAGGGACAACTAGAGCTAACTGAGTAAACTATGTTTACACAAGTGGTTTTACACACCACTTAAATCCAAGACCTAACACTAGGTCTTCCTACAATTCAAATACAATGAGATGAAGAACAAATTAAAACAAAAATTATTACAAGAAGAGGAATGATAGCTTATCACACTTAAACACCTCTTCTTTCCACCCCTAACCGACTTGTTGAACCCTTTGAAGGAGAGCTCTTTTGGCAGCAAGGGATCAAGCGTTAGGCTGATGAATGTTGACGGGTTGAAGCTTGAAGGATGTTATGGAATCACTCTTTGAAGGTTTTCTTGCATCCAAAAATCAAAGAGAGACCGACAAAAGAGGTTAGAAGAGGTATTTATAATTCTCAACTGAAATTAGGCGTCAACGGGCATAAATTTTACCATTATAGACGCCCGGTCGATGGTCCGGTCGATCGTCGATCGCGAGATTGGCAATCCCAAATCCGATCGACCAACCGGTCGACTGAATCAGTGATGCCAAAATCGCGCGACTCGCGATTTGCCATCCGTTCGACCGATGAGCATTCTGCCACATTTTGGCTTCGGTCGGTCGATCGACGTATCCCTTCTGCGAATTCTTCACCGATTTCGGTTGACCGACAGGTCGACCAAATGGCTACTGCCTCTTTTGTGCATGATTCGGTCGATCGACCAGTCGACCGAATTGGCTGCTGCCACTACTTTACACCATTCGGTCGACCGTCCGGTCGACCGAACCAGAGCTGGAAAATTTTATGTTGGCTTTCTCATTTCGCGCTTGGTTTTTCGGCTTCTTCTTCAGCTTGCTTTAAGTTTAAGGGATTCTCCATGCTATCCAAAATATTTTTGATGCACGCATTGATCTATTTTTGAGATTGATCGAGAGACGTAAGGCTTGACATATCTTTCATCGATCCTATAATTTTCATACTTCAAGCACTTGTTAAATAGGTTTGTTATCATCAAAATAATCACGAGGAGAATAAAACACGAAGGAGGAACCCTTCAGCTAACAATCTCCCCCTTTTTTATGATAACAAACCATTGACGATAAATATCAAGATGAAGTAATGTATCCGATAATTATTATGAAGCATGACTTGTTATATGTATACATGGGAACATCAAGGAAATGAAGTAGTGTATTCAATTAGAGCTTCCCCTATCTATGTGCATATATTTTCCAATTCTCCCCCTATCTATATGCATGGTACTTGAAATGAAGTATTCAGTTTGTGCTCCCCCTATCGATATGCTTGATTTTGCTTGATTTTTGGGATTTTCTTTTTTGTAAAATAGGAAACTGTAAATTAGGATCCTTGGTTGTAGGATCAACAACTAAAAGGCAGCTCATAATTGTAATTGATATATATCTCTCTGTAAAGCTTGTATAGCTTTAAGGTTTTTTGGTGAAATATATGAGGTTTCTCTGAATCTAAACTATTTTGAGCGTGTAAGTGTCCCTCATCCAGAGTTTTACCCCCACCCCGAGAAGGTGTTAAGACTGAATCCTCAGCCACCCACAAACTACAGGGTGGCAACCGAATAGATGCCAAGAGTGTTCTCTCATCTGAAATCCAAGGCTACCATGACTCCTATTATGAGACTTCTATAGTCTAAGGGTCCTCTCAATCCAATCTGCCCTAAAGTTTTAGGTGGTCCTAGAGTTGCTCAACCCCTTATGTTCTCTCCCCTACCCAAGCTCAAAAAATCAGAGGAAGAACAATCATGAAGTAAGCAGATAAGAAAATTTCAGCAACCTCTTCACACCAAAACAAGGAAAATCGTCCAAGGGTAAGGTCCAAAGTCCACTCACAATCACAAACACTAACAATAATGTTACACCGCACGTACAGGTACATAAATATCCCATGGGTGATTTTAATGTTTTAGCCAACAACCCGAGTACGCATCTACACGCCCCAACTCGACCCTCACTTGGGCCCAACTCCACGATTTTACTTCCCACCTCCCTCAAACCAAGTAAAATCAACCTCAAGTTCAATATCTTAGCAAAATCTGTAATGATCGGGAGAATTTATGAAATCATGTTTGGATGAAAATTTCAGCATACGAAGTGTGTTCAAATTTCAACATTTTTAGCATGAACATGTGCATGATAAAGTGCAATTTCAGCATGTACAAACTAATTCCTGCGTGTACGAACAATTTCAACATATACAGAATTTCAGCATATGCACTCTAATAAAATTATGCATAAATACTTATAATTCTGCATGCATCTTCATACCACAACATCAAATTCCCGCCTTACTATTCAAGCTATAAAAATTCAGATTTCAGCATACTTATATAGCAATAAAATTTCAGATTCCAGCATAATACAACATTCATAAACTGGAAATAACTATCATTTTCAGCATTAGTAAACAAGCATAAAATCAGAATATAATTATCAAATTCAGCATACCTGGACATGCATAACTAGTTTACTATTAGAGATAAAATTTAGCCAAGACCTCTCCACATCATCAAGTTGCATCGATGAGGAACCTATGGTAACTTAGCATGGTTTAACCAAACAATGCATAACAAGAGCTGCACACCACAAAGAAATATTCACCATCCTCTCCCCCTTCACTTTTAAAAGTAACCGAACCACACAGGAGTAAACGATCAATTATAATCTTAACCTCGTGACAAATTGTGGTGACGTGAGTCCTGAGGGTTTTCCAATTAATTATTTATGACTGTACCCTAGGGAAGTCCGAGTTCTCTATGTGTTTACAACCCTATCTAGGGGCCCTTCAAACTTTGCCCGTCCTACTCAACATCATTCATCCTTAACACAAATATATATCAGCTATCCTATTGTGCATGAAACAAGGAGTCTTAGCTTTTCTATCATGCAACAGAGTCTAGTAATTTCAGTATGCCTCTTCATGCTATAGAAATTTCAAATTTAAATATGCCATAGTTTCCAAGTTCTAATCCTTTTTTTTTCTTGCATCAAAAATCTAGGTTCACCCTAAGCCGAAATAGAACCTTTATCTATCTTTAGGACCATTCGGCCCTTAACCCTTAGGGTAGCAACTCTAGCCTAGTACCCCTAGTAAGGAGTCTCATCTCATCACCTAGTCATCCTAACCACTGCACATACAGGTATGTCAATCAGTGATTTACCGAGGTCTCTTCCCTATCACCAACCGACATTACTCTACGGCTTTAGGTACTACCCTAACCTACCCTATATCGGTTCCTATCCAAAAGGAACTAATTTCTCATTTACCTATTGTTAATTACACACAAAATAGTGATTAAAATATTGCATAATGAAAAATTTCAACAAACATCATCTTCCCAAGCCAAACGACGTATATCTATCTCAGTATAGAAGATCACTTGTTATTCCACTCTATTGTACAGAGTCAACTACATCCACCCCTTAAGTCATATGAGAAGATGTTTATTTATTCCGTGCTTCATTCCACGCATAAAATTTCTCCAAGGAAGCAGACATTAATGCTTCACAAATAGATTTTATAATTTTCCAAATATTCCTTCTCACTGAAATAATTATATGCTCAGAGAAGTTTTAAATCATGGAGAGGAAAACTTGTTTGTGTTAACAATGAGCCAAGAAAAGTCTTTCTAACACAGTCAACCAAATAGCACAAACCACTGGTAACAAATAAAAAGGAAAAGATACACCCAACACCCCCCTAGCCTTCTAAGTACAGAACAGTCTAAACAAAGAATATTCCCATGGGCATACCAACAAGAGAGATCACAAACCATAGGTAATATGATCCTTGTTACAGCGGGAAAGAATGCTTCCAAAATTACCTTTGTCAACTATTATGTTGAGAACTGATTTGTTAGATACAGTTTCTACCCCAGCCGATCATCACAAGGTTAAAAAAAAAAAAAGAATTCCATAGGGGCTGGTTTAGAGTCCACTTAGGTACAACAAAACAACAAGTCCCTACTTCTCATGCATGAGATGACTCAGTAAAATTACCAATCTATACAATCAATTTGCATTAGATGATTCTAAATTTAGTGAATGGAATAATATATTCTCAACAAAGTTTGCTGCAGTACAATTTTATCAATAAAGGACATAGTAAACTCTTGGTGGGTAGAGAATCTGACGCCCAAGAAGATGTGATGCAAGGTAATTCTTATATCACTTGGGGTTTTGACTATGTACCGGAATTGTCCTATCTTTCTACTGCACACTAGTTTAAAGCAAGAAAATATTTTACTTGTAACAAAACAAATAAGACTCTTGATCATTGCAGTAAGCAACTAAGCATCATAAAGTAAGAACCTAATAGTGTTTGGAAATAGCTAGAGATACATTTATAATTCATTTCCCTTGGATGTTGGTACATGTATTTCCTTGCATTCATATCGTAGATGTGCTCAAAAATTAATCTGATGGTTGTGTAGATTTATGGAACCTGTTATATCAAAGATCCCCGTGATAGTCATTGAAGACAATCACGAAATTGAGCAACAGGTTGACAGGATGACCTTCAAGTCTGTTTCAGCACAAGAATATGGCTCCAATAGTAGTTTCTATTACTCAACAATAGCTTAGGACTACCTCACTTGATCCTTAACAATAAGGCCTTACCTTCTCTTCTAGTAAAACCCAATTTACAGGGAAACCATCTCTAGTTCATATAGAAAAAAAAAACATTTCAGCATGTTTCTTCCCCCCACCCATGGCTGCCGGCCATGCCCTAAGAGAAGAACCCTAGTTAAGGGCTTCCCTAACTCAATTAGGTTCAAGAATCCCTTCTCCCATTCACAAACAAATACATGATAGTGGTGAACTACAAAATCAAGAACGAAGAAGAGATTTCCTCCAAATATCTCATCAAATTGGCTGGTCATAATATTAACGAAAACATGCATTAAATAAGGGCAAACCACTCACACAACATCATCATGTGCCTCCATATTTAAAAGTAAGAAGAACAACGTCCACGTAATTTAATATATAATTAACCAAGATTTGTAACTTAGATACGTACCGCAGCTGGTGCGCTTGGCTGTCGATCTCGTGACTTGGACATACCATATGTTGACACTCTAGCAATGCCCCATACGAAACCCAAAGTCCTATTGTCGTACTCGCTCTTATACCACATTGTCACATCCCAAAACTCGAGCATGACTGGCCAGGGTACTACATGTACCACGAAGCCTAACTCAACCATAACAGCCAATAAAAACGAAACCTTGAACAGTTCATAAAAGAAAACTAGTTCCTTCAGTCCCTGTCGAGAGGGTGTCGTCGCAGCGTGCCATGGACCTCAGTTCTTTCTTGGATTACCTAAAGAAGACGGGGAGGTGCTACAACTATTGTCGTAGAGGACATCGAGGCATCCACTGCAAGGTGCCGATAATTTGTTTCAAGTGCCGACGAAGTAGACTCAGGGCCAATAGTTGTAACATTTTGTTTATTGAACGTCGCTCTGTGGAGTTGGTCTCATCGTCGGAGCTGCGGAGTCTCGCGATGAATGTTGTGTCTTCTAAGCCCTTTATGTCTCCTTCGAATAGCATCTCATCCTCTAGGATGTCTGCTACGGCTTCAATGGGAACTCCTCTGTTGGTAGATCGTTGTGCGTTGAATGATCGACCAACCTCTTCCTTCTGTCGTTTATCTGAGGCTACTCTCCACTGTACCGGCTACCTTGTTGAGTGTTGTGTTCTTGTCTTAGCTCAGAGTCTTCTGGGAGAGAAAGATGACATTTTCGTTCCTTGCATCGTGCTTTTAGGATGAAGCTTTTCATCGTCACTTATTGAGACAAAGTCGTCTCCCACATGGTTGGTTATTAGTTACTACGTCGGCGGGCTATGATTCATACTACAAGAGGACGTCGATTAGCAGGCGCGTCTTTCGTTCGTGTAATTCTGCTTCGCATATTAGCGATTGGGTGGAGGAGGGGCTCTTCGAGATTGTTTTGCCATTTGATCCTAGTGTCGGCCTCGAACTCAGAGGCCTTCATATTGTATTTTGGAATGAAGAAACGCTCACTGCGCTAGTGAGCTCGTTCGGCTCCTTTGATGTCGTCGATGCTAGTTCTCTTCGTTGGTCTAATCATTCATCTTATCGCATTTGAATCAGAGTGCAATCTCTCCAGCACATAACTGACATTCACATCGGTATTTCTTGGTATCGAGGGATTTATCAAGACTCGGACTCTCCTCAGAGCTTTGATTTTGATCCGGAGGATGATGTCGACGAAGGCGGGGTAGATGGGATTTTTCCTCGGACATGGGCAATTTTTCCATGCAAGCCAACTCATCTACAATTTTGGATGGTGATTGGGCTCTTGTCCCTTCCATAGGGGCCCCCTCTACTTAGGCTCCGGCGGCTATAATTAGAGAGGTCCCTGGGCAGGAAGCTAGCTGATTAGTGGATTACACGTTGGTTCATGTGTCATCCGTCTTCTTGATATTCCTTTTTCTTACATTTTGCATGCTTTCTTTATCTATTTTCTTATTATTGTCCTTGTTTTCCTTTTCTATTTTTAGCCATCATACTATTTGAATTATTTTAAAACAAGTTAGTTTTTATTCTTCCATAGAGATGCTTGGATATAATATGCAAACACATGCACGCACGCGCGCGCACACACACATAGATTTTCTCTTAGAATTGTACTCCAACATGGAATTCGAAAGAATTTATATCTATATTGTCAAACTAACACGAGCCACCAACTCCTTAATTATTTGTTGCATAATTAAGCACGATGATAGATCTAAGAAAAACATAAATTTTACAATAATTTTTATCAAGTGTATATAACAATTACGTATGTTAATGAATGAATGAATTAACATAATTAGTTGGCCTTAGCGTTGAAGACACCAACTCAGATTTTCTCACAAGGTAAAATGTTGATTGGTCGAGAATAAAATTCTCATAATTGTTCACCTATTTAGTTGCAAGTTAAACTATATATGCTCATACTGAATTTAGGATGATCAACCAATGAAATCGACCAATTAATCATCTCACTCATTGGTCTAGACAAATTAACTAAGTAAAATCCCTGCCACCAACCATGGTATTGTCTACGGTTGCTCTCGTCCTCCTCATCTTCTTCTTCGCTAATAACATAGCAATGTGCTTCAACACCACTCCGACCAATGATGTTGCATTAGTTGGCTGCTACTCAATGATCATTAGCTTCGGTGACTCACTCGCTGACAATGGAAACTTTAACTACTTAATGCATCCTGAGTTTCTTAGCCTTCCACATGGTCGAACTTACTTCCATCATCCAAGTGGTTGAATGACAGATGGAAGACTCGTTGTCGATTTTATCGATTTGCTGTTCTCTCTCCTCCATCCCTCCTTTTTGTTGAATTTGTAATTGATGCATGTTTGCTGATTAGATTAAATAAACATATAGCACAAAAGCTTGGATTGTCGTTTGTGCCTGCATTCCTACCACAAAGAAACAACGATAATTTTAAGCATGACGTCAACTTTGCGGTCGGTGGAGCATTGGCAATGAACAATGACTTGTTTAGACATTTGGGCTGCAATGCTCCATCGGATGATTACTCATTGACAACTCAACTTTAGTGGTTCCATGTGTTCTTACTTGGAATGACATCGTCCAATGGTATAATTCATGGCAATTGATAATTTATTATTTTATCTTCTTGAGTCCTTTTCTTTATTGGAATTTTTAATTTTATGTTGCTAATTAATTATACTCATGTTCATCCATCCATATATCTTTTTAGTTTGATATCTATGTGAGAAGCCAACATCTTAAGCAACCAAACCCTATTTTTAATCGGTGAGATGGGATTGAATGACTACGATCACATGAAATCAAGCATGAACAACACCGAAGACATTGATCGTCTACGACCTTATATCTCCAATGTTGTGCGAGAAGCTAGTTCGACAATTGAAGTATGTACTTTCTATAAGTTATTTATGTATGATTTTAAATGACACATCTTGATATGTTTAATTAACTAATTTACTTAACTTACTTAAGTTCATTATATGTTTCACTCATATTTGTAGTTGAAAGATTATAGTAATGCTCATTAATTTTGATTCCTCAATAGGATTTGATTAAAACCGGAGCGAAGACTATAATGGTCTCGGGAATGTATCCAATGGGTTGTTTGCTCTACTACAATTTTCACTTTTACCCCGAAAATATAAATGGAGTAAGAGATCCCAAAATTGGGTGCAACAACAAGGTTAATGACTTCGCAAGATATCACAATTTTCTACTACGACAAGAGCTTGATAAACTACGGAATGATCATCCGGATGCCAAAATTTTATTAGCAAATTACTACGAAATTATGATGTCTTTCTTTCAATCTCCCGAGAAATTTGGTAATCACAAAGTCCCAAATCTTTGCCGATCACTTTGTTGCTCATCAATTAATCACTCAAATATTATGCTATTTATATACTCTTTTGATAAGGCCTTTATATATGATTTCATTGAGTGCAGGTTTTGCAACACCTTTGGAATCTTGCCTCAAACCAATGTACGTGTGGTTTAATGACTCATCAAGATACGTGAGTTGGGATTCCATACATCTCATTGAGGCCTGGCATCATATCATTGCCGATCAAGTTTTACAAGAACTATCTTAAGTAATTTGTAATTTTATTTTTTGTTAAAAGTGTCGTATTTAATATATTGGTCAACAAAAGCAAGTTCATATATTTCTTTTACATAAAACACATGTATATATATTTATCTATGATATCTAAAATATTGATCTTCATTTTGATAAATTTCATTTACTTATTTCATAGTTTATTTAAGAAATAATATATCTTTGTCGATCTTATGCCAATGTATGTATGCTTGCAATCATCATAGCAATGGCTCTTTACAAGATTAGGGTGTTTCTTGTTCAACCACATAAGGAAAGACATTATTCATATTTTAGCACGCGGTCTACATCATTCATATTAAACATATATATGCATCTATTGGTAAATTATTTTCACATAACATGGTCCTAGCTATTTCTTGTAATATCTTATTCTTTCTCTGAATCATCCCACTTTGTTGAGGGGTATTAAGGTAAGAAAAGTATGTTCAATTCCAAAATATTTACAAAATTTCAAAAAGAAATCATTCTTAAATTAATTTGCGACAATTGTCACTTCTAATTTTCAAAATAGATATTCTTTTTTCAATCACAACTCTTTTATTAAAGTTCTCAATGAAATCAAAAGTTTCACTCCATTTATCCAAAAAGAAAACAAGCTAATTACGTGAAAATCATTAACCGAAACATAAACACAAGGCTTACCACCGAGACTACCAACATCACAAGGACCAAAGAGATCCATATGAACAAGTTCTAGTACTCTTGAATGGTAACTTGGTTAATACTTCTAAAATATGATTGAACTTACTTTATAAATCACAAAGTCTATCATTTTCAAATTTAAATTTCTGGAATACCTTTAACAAGTCCCCTTTCTAAATCTCTTGAATGAGTCTCATACTAGCAAGCCATAGTCTACGATACCATAACCACAAGTCAATATCCATAATAACAATGCATCTAAAAATTGGATTCTCTAAAATATTTAAACTTACACTTTATTATGTCTATTTTTGTGAGTCAAATATCCACACTAGAGGGGGGGGGGGGGGGGTTGAATAGTGTGTACGCTAATTCGATCTTCAACTTAAGTTCTTTTCATCTTTAAGCAAACAACAAGACAATTCAATTTTCTTGATGCTAAGGTGTAGAGAGAGATGCAAGAACTATTGAGTTGAGCACAAGGTAAAGATAATTGAACTCCAAACATGAATTGCTAACAAATCTATATATAGTGGTTAGCCAATCCTGCCTACTCCACTACCATGGCTCATCACCAAGGATTTCTAACCATAACACTCTATAGATTATTTGTTTTATGAAAGAATGCAATGAGGACTTATCCTCTACCCAAGAGAAGGTCTCAACACCTATTCTAAAGCAAAAACAACAATCTGCAAAGCTACAGGGTGTTCCGAACACACCTTACATGGTATAATTTATATATTCAATCAAACTGAAAGAATTAGTACGCTTGAGCCAATCACATGTTGATGTGTACGGAACTATTTTTGGTTAATGAATAATATGATGCAACTTTTCACAGTCGTAGGATCCACCAATTAGGGGATTGATGATTTCGGATAGACTGGTGCACTTGGTACATGCCTTATACGATAGGGGGTAGCTGATCTCATAGTTACCTATGAGCCGTCATTAATGTACAAGTGCAAGTGCTCTGTTACACCCAAAAACCCAAGCATGACCGTCCAGAGTACTACATGTACCCCGAAACTTTGAACAATTCATATAAAAAACCTAGTTTTCTTGCAACAAATATAAATGATCAAAATTCCAAAAGCCAATCGATAAATAATCTGATAACTACAAATGATCAAAACTCATTTAAAATGAATGAAATAATCATAAACAAAGTTATTGACATTCAATGCGGAAACAAAGTTTTAAACGCTCATCTCCAAAAAGAAGAATAAAAATGATCATATGGATTCAACATAACCCCGGACCACGACGTGTCACGAGACTCGCTATCCCTGCCGACACCAGCTGCGCAACTGCATCCCATTACTTGTCTGATCACACTCAGGGGCTGAAAAATAATAATAATATAAAGGATAAGTCCAACAAGGACTTAGTGAGTAGTTTAGCCTTCAATCAACCAAGTTCAATACCACAAGACCATCCAGCAACATATTATCGTAATAATTAACTACTCATATACGATAACAAATAGCATAACCATCATTTCAAATGGAACATAAATACTAATATACCAAACCATTTCAACCTTGTAAGGAATAATCATAGAGTGCATAACCAACATTCAAATAAGGTAAACATTCCAACACATTCATTTTTCCAAGCAAGCCACCCGGGTCGGTCGTTAGTGTGGCAGTGCTAACGAGCTTCATGGTCCAGGTTTTGTCATCCTCTCTTCCTTCCTTTTAGTGCTCGGTTCTTGGTGGAAGGGCCGGCTTCACCTTGGTGCTTTTCGGGGTTGAGATTGCGTCTTCGTTGAGCCACAACGATTCTTGGCTACCCCTTGGTTGCGAAGTTCTTGGTGTGGACCTTCCTTTGAGGATATGCTTGTGGACGCTTGAAATGGGAATAGGAGCAGCCTTACAATCCGTGGTATAAGGTATATCTTCTCATTCTACTCGTAGATTGAATTCCTTAAAAATTGCTAAAGTTGATCGTTGTTTTCAGAATGATTTGAATTTTTAAATCGCTTTTTCCACTGTGCTTTTTCTTCCCATCCCAACATAGACAACAATAAAAACAAGTAAAGGAGCAGTGAAATAAAATCAAACTTGCAAGAGCTCCTTTCAACAGCCTTCTAGACTTTCAACGCCTCCAGAAGATGAAGACCATTGGCTTGAGAGGGTTGAAGAATGGAAACCAATACTTGAGAGTGTGATATTGAGAACAACGGGTTGGAATCAACTCTCAATGAACAATAAGAGGGATTAGAAGGCTGAAAATAGGGCCATATATATAGGCCATGCATATATGGGAAAAATAATAGTCGTTGAATGGATCTAAAAGATCTGTTGGCGCTTTTGGCCGACCGCCGACCTTCATGATATCATTGAAGGTCAACTCTTTAAATTCTTCTCCTACATTCACAATGTTAACATTTCTACAAGAATCATTAGTTTCGTCAAAAGTATGCCTTCATCGGATTTAGAATCTAATTTTCCTAGATTGTCCTTAGTGTTCAAAATGAAACACTTGCATCCAACGACTTTAAAATATTCCAAACTTGGGATTCTACCATATCAAAGCTCAAAGTGAGTTTTCTCAATCTTTGGTCTCAACAAAACTCGATTTAAAACATAGCAAGATATATTTATGGCTTCGGCCCAAAAGTACTTTTGTAAATTGTTTTCACAAAGTATTGTCCTAGCCATTTCTTGCAAAGTCTTATTCTTCCTCTCAACCACCCCATTGTGTTGAGGGATTTTAGGGGAAGAAAAGCTGCGTTCAATACCAAGATCATCACAAAATTTGAAAAGTTCCATTTTTAAATTCACCTCCATTATCACTTCTAATTTTTGAAATTGAAATGTATTTTTCATTCAAAACTCTCATAGGAAATTTCTTAAAGAAATCAATCGTTTCAATCTTTTTAGCTAAAAAGAAAACACATCTAAATCTAGAATAATCAACCAAAACATAGCAATAGAGTTTACCACCTAAACTAGCAACATGACAAGGACCAAAAAGATCCATGTGCACAAGTAGTTCAAGAATCCTAGAGGTAGTAACTTGATTTATGCTATGAAAAGATGACTTGACTTGTATACCATGTTGGGGTATTCCTTTAACTAATCCTTTTTCGTAAATCTATCTTTTTCTTATTTTATCTTGGGGTATTCCTTTATCTAAATCTTTTTTTGTTATCTCTTGGATAAGACTCATGCTAGCATGCCCTAGCCTCCGGTGCCATAAACAAGAGTCATTATCTATCACTACTAAGAATCTAACATGAGGATTAGACAATGCATTTAAGCTAAGGGTGTAAACATTTTCATGCCTAATTCCAATGAATACTATATCATTAGATGATGCATTTCTACTGATACACTTAGATGCTTCAAAAATCACTATATAACCATTATCAAATTATGTTTTAAACTATCAACTGTCAAAATATTTTTGATACAATGGTAAGACAATATACCTATATCACCAATGCTTTATCTCTAATTGTGACATATCCTCCATCTTTACTTGATATGATTACAAATAAGTTGATGTCGTTGGTCATGTGCTTTGAGCAACCACTATCCAAGATCCAATTACTTCAATTTGCTTGAGGATATATATATGGCTCTCCACCTACAAGAGGAGAAGAGACTACTTTAGGTACCCAAACCTTCCAGCGTCCTTGACTCGTAGTCAAATTAGGAACTCAAGTAAATCCAACGTGAGGGTTCCTCTTACGTGCACAATCCCTAACTATGTGGACATAGATTCCACAATAAAAACAATACCCATTAATTTCAATGGAGCTATGGGAATGGCTAGGAAATGTGCATGATCATGAGCAAGAGAAGTTCTTCTAGTATTTCTAGCATTATCAACATGATTTTTGTAAGTATGTTATTTAATTGATCGACTTGTGTGTTTAAGAACTTATTTTCATTTTCTAACTTATCATAAACATTTTCTAAATCATTATTTATCTTTTCTAAGGTGAGTTTGTTGTTAAGGTTCTCTAAAGTAATAACTCATCATTTTCCTCTTCTAAGCATTGGTTTTCGCTTTTTAGTTCCTTAAATATTTTTCTCATGACATTGAATTTTGTTGGTGTTTGGCTTATGTTGTGTTGGCTATATTCGGCGAAAGGAATAGTTGTTAAGTTCTAACTGCTTTGGCTGCTGTAGAGTTTATGCCGAAATTAATGCTGCTGCGATGATGTATTTTTTTTTGCTGGAATTATTGATGCTTCATAAATGGTTATTGGCAATATATATAGGTCTTTTAGAGAATTTCTGTAAAGGACAATTGCTTAGGAAGTTGCAACCACTCTAATACTAGCCTATTATAGCAAAGTACGAACCAAAACAATAAGGCAATTCAAACACAAGAGATTTGTTTACGCAGTTCAGTGACAAACCAGTCACCTAATCTGCGGGGCACTCACCAGACAAATTATAGGTGTCCTTGGAAGATTACTGGAAGATCTAAATAAATGTTGACTTCAATCACATTTAATCAACGCCTTCTTCAATAGAAATCATCAGCATTAACTTAGGAATTTGTCACGTCCCATCTTAGGGTCACGTGACCGGCCAGGGTATACGTGCCTATACCTCACAGCCTATCCCAAGCATATATCAACTCAGAATAAAACATAGCAGAAATACGATACAAGTTTTATTACAACTAAGAAATCAAATCGGTTTTCATTTTAAGAAATAAAGTTCAACAAGCCATGTAGAGTGCAGAAATAAATGATGAAAAGTTTATCAGTTTTCTCATGAAACATAATCTGAAATCAAACATATGAATGTCCCAAATGACTACAACTCCAAGAATGCTAAAATACCAAGTGCATGATTAAATACTAACAAGATTCAACTACGACCCCTAACTAGGACTGCTATGAGATCAAGGTAGCTCCTCTGCTCTCCAGCCGCGCCAAGTGCTCCAGCCTACCTCACTGGTCAGGCTCTGCAAAAAAATAAAAATAAAAAGTAAACAAGGGTGAGTCCAAATGAACTCAGTGAGCAGTTCTACCAACCCCCACCACAAAACCATTCATAGAGTAATGAACATATATACATATATGAACCTGTCTCATACAGGGAGATCGCCAAACTGGTGGTATGGCTAACTAACAAGCCACTTGGCCATCTTATGCCCAAAGGCAAACGTATTCACATGTCAGTGAATACACAACAGGCCTAACTGCCTACCCATGTCGTAAGGCATGCAACTCACCCACAAGAGTTATGAGGATAACCGGGTTTTACCCATACGAACTTATCCCATAATATACCCTTAAAGAATAATTTCGGAAATAATCGGGATTCACCCATCCGAACTTTTTCCAAATAGAGACAGGAATAATCAGGATTCGCCCATCCGAACTTATTCCTTTTTAAACACAGGTTGGGAAGATGCCGGTACACACTATGCCCAACCCCGACGCCCCAAACCCGCAATATCATCAGCCCATAAGGTTTTGTTTCAAGCAATTAAATTCTTTTGTTGGCTCTTCAAAAGTTTATTATGCACCTTAAATTTTATTGCCACAATTAAAATTTAAATTCCTGAAATTAGATTTTGTTTTTGGAGTTTTGTTTTCAGCCTATTGTATGTGCCCAATTCTAGTGTACCAAAGCCGAATCTGGTTTCCAGAGTGTGTCCTATGGTTCTAGACTATGTTTTCTGGTCAAAATGAGAAGTTACACGACTATGCTTAGTAATCGTCACGCATCACAACAATAATTTTAGATCTCAGCATCATTAATGATAATCCCGCATGAAATTTCAGCATGTTTTAGATTTCAGCACGTCTAATTAATTAACACGAAAATCACAGCAACAATTATTCCTAAATATTGCCAAACCAGGTTACAACATCATAAACAACAATTTAAAAATAAATCCATTCACTAAGCATAATTAGACATGCATCAAAATCTACATCAACATCAAGATTCATGCTTTATAAAACAAGAACCATCAAGAATATAAAACATGCCACCAAGATCCATTCTTTCCACATGGAATCGCAAATTTAATACGCTGAGATTTATGATTTTGGAATTAAACATGCTCTAACATCATATGATCATACCAAGATTTATCATTAAGGAGTCTAAATCTCATTTAACGCAATAAGTTCTCTTAGGCAATTTCACAAACACTCTGAGGGCGTCCCGTCACCCACCTTGGCCGAGCACCTCTAGGATAGACCTAGGGCTGCCGTACGACAAAGGGGTGTCCTCGGGCCTCCTCTTCCATGGCAACACAATAAAGAGACGAGAAATCCAAATTTCAAACGGCAAGATCGACAAAATTTCTCAAATTCCAAAGGACGGCTCAAGAACACAAGAAAGCAAAAGGAACTAGGAAGGAAGAACTAACTCACTTGATTAGGAAGAGGGAAAAAGAACAATTCCCGATCGGCGGCCTCAGCGATCCGACCGCATGCGAGGCGGCGGCGGCTCGGCTCCACAAAGGGGGCAGCGGCTCCAAGAGAGGGGAAGAGGGGCGGCGGCTCCTATTCTCCTCAGCGGCTTGGCTTCACAAGAGAGGGGGAGAGGGGCGGCGGCTTGGCGGCTTGCGGCTCCTCTCTCTCTTGATGGCTTGTGTGGCTCCAACAAGGAGCCGCCTAGCCCTAGGGGGGGATTTTATAATCCCCTCCACAATCCTCATTTACACCCTACCCTTTAGCTAACCGGGTTCTCCACAAACCTGAATCCAAAACCCGCTAACCACAAGCATCAACAATGCATGCTCAAACATATGCAATACAATTTTAATTAACAAGTAAAGAAAATACACAACTTATCCTTCTACTTACCCAAGCTCTCAAGCTTGCACTGAACCATGAGTCGACTCAACTTGACCTCGAATCAGCCTGCTAGACTGGCAAACAAATAAAAAATGAATAATAGAAATTAGCCATAATATCTTGAATATTATAGCATTTCTACAAAAGATCATTTATGTAAATAAGAAACGCCTAAAATATAAGTGAAGAGAAACTCTTCGATGCTAAACTGCAGGATGAAATATAATGATGATTTAAATGTCCAGAATTAGTTAACAAAATCACATTAAACCAGAAGTCCATCAGTCATCAAACTCGTATTAGGTAGCCCATCCAGATTTCCTTTAAGACTATAAGCAGTTAAGATCGCATCTTCACAGTTGAAACCTTCATCATTCACATAGTATATTTTGGTAACAACTACTTCATCATCCGTGATGAATTCTAACTGAACAAA
Source organism: Canna indica (assembly GCA_034359265.1). Taxonomy (NCBI): domain Eukaryota; kingdom Viridiplantae; phylum Streptophyta; class Magnoliopsida; order Zingiberales; family Cannaceae; genus Canna; species Canna indica. The sequence goes on from CP136892.1 coordinate 25,831,748, forward strand.
TAATCGCATCTTCACAGTTGAAACCTTCATAATTCACATAGTATATTTTGGTAACAACTACTTCATCATCCGTGATGAATTCTAACTGAACAAATAATATAAGTTCTAGCATAAGCTACCCATCAACAAGAGCAGTTTGTGAAAATGTCTTTTTACCTAAGAATAAATTTGGAAAAAATGTTTTTGCCAAATATAGCCAACATTCACAGAATCAATACTAATAGTCTCCCCAATTGGCTTATTTGGCAAAAATCCAACTTGTCATAAATAATGCTATAAAGATAGCATAATAACAGAAGAGTTTTTTCACAGATGTAACCATACATTCGGTCAAGATTAAATAGTGTTTAAAACTATTCATCACAGAAAAAGAACCATTACCATCATAGAGTTCATATTCAGGCAATAAAACAGTACCAAAAACCACCACATACCACATAACCAAGAGACAGACATCACATCATAGACTGGTTCAGACTTTACCTTAGATCACTTTACCTCATACCAGACCTAAACCAGACCATAACCAGACCATAACCCATTTATTCAAAAACCACACATATCTCCCCCTTTTTGGCCGAATAAGCCAAAGGAGAAAAAGTAGTTACTTTGAGCTATTTGGATCAGATGAACTAGAGTCTTCTCCAACAGGCCAAGCTGTAGTGCCAGTACTGGAATATGCAAAAAACTTCTACTCAAGAGTTAATAACTGCATATAAAGCTCAACTAAATACACTTGCAATTTATACATATCATCACGGATTTCTCTTGTGTTAGCGGTTAAAACTACATTGGGTCTCATTTCAATCCACTCATCCCGAGAACTTAGTTGTACTGGAATTAAGTCAAGATGTTTGTTAGTTCTAAAAATAGATCCAGGAGAAATTTGTTTGCTTCTTTATTCTCGCCCTCAAAAAAAAATCCTCCCCCTTAGACGATAACCCTTCTGCAGAACTAAAAAAAAGATGTGAGGGATACAGATACATACCTCTACTAGAACGTTATGTAGCTTTTCCTTTGGATTTCGTTCTCTACTTTTGACCATGAGTGGTAGATGGAGATGATCTTTTTTCAAGGGATGGTGCTGGATTTTGTGTGTCGATAATTTCAGCAGGACATGAGAACGCCATCTCTATTTGCCAAGGAAGCTTCGATCCATCTTTTTTCTCTGAGCTAATTGTTTTACCCTTTTACTACTTTGTAATGGAAATTCAGCTTAAATAATTTGTAGAAAGAAGGAAGATTTAGACCGTCAATTAAGTTCTCAAGAATTTGAACCAAGTTGCAACGCAGAAAGGACATAAATGATGACATATTTGTTCACATTCGCATTAGAGTACAGCCTCTGCCGAAAACTCAATGGTGAAGTTACTGTTACAAGAGAAATGCCACCAGAAAAAATTGATTATGTGAGAGAATAAATTTTTGAAAACCAATTAATTCATCGTGTAATACACTGTCCAAGGAAGATTTATAGATTCTTCAGATATCCCATTTAAAAGAAGAATTTGTGACATGACAAAAGTCATTGGGCAGAAAAAGATTTTGACTGCACTGTACTAATCATCGCTGAGAAGAAAGTTGTATCCTTATCCAATCTTATCTTTCATAAAAGAAAGCACATGTGCAAACATAAAAAAAAATAGTTTCTCACACTACTAGAAACTTGACCTTCAGCAACGGCTATCAGCAACGGCCGCTCAAGCCGTTGCTATTTGCAACGGCATTCTTACGGCCGCCCAAGCCGTTGCAGATATCTGTATCTGCAACGGCGTTCTAACGGAAAACCGAGCCGTTGCGGATTATTTTAATTATCAGCAACGGCTTTCTGACGGAAAGGCGAGTCGTTGCTGATTTTTTAATCGTCAGGAACGGCTTGCTAACGGATAAGTGAGCCGTTGCTGATGATAACTTATCAGCAACGGCGTTCTAACGGGCGAGTGAGCCGTTGCTGATAAGTTTATATAGGGCACGCTCTCGCGCCCGACCCTTCTTCCTCCCGCTGCTGCCGCCGCCGCTCCTGCCGACGCCTCTCGCCGCTGCTGCCGACGCCGACGCCTCTCGCCGACGCTGCCGCTGCTGCCGGTATGTTGATCGGCCGGCCGGCTCTCACTATGTTTCGGCCGGAGAGGTTAAAATCCGATCGAAACCCTATTTCTAGGGTTTCGGCCGGCGGCGGTCGGCCTATGGCCGCCGCCGGACCTTCTACAGTGGCCGGACAGTGTGTCCGGCCACTGTACGCCGGCGCCGGAGGGTGGACTCCGGCGCCGGAATTTATATATATATTTTTTATTGTTTTGAAATTGTTAATTAATTATTTTATAAATGTTAATTAATTGTTTAGATTAATTGTTTAATTTGTTAGATTAATTATTAGGGTTTAGATTAATTTCGGACGCGCGCCGGAATCGTCCACTTCGGACGCACGCCGAAATCGTCCAATATGGACTCGAACTGTCTCGAAACATTTAGAAAATAATCATCCATCCGACGAGTTGATATGTTTCACGTACGCATCGACGAATCGGATATGATTTAGCAAAACCTTAGATCGGTTCGGGAATTGTATGTTCGTGTAAAAGAAGTAGATGATCTTTTATACGACGTACAATTCTTGAATTGTCCCTGATTGGACAATTTGGGAATATAGTTATTTGTACTGCACTTACGTTTTTATTTTAACTGTTAACTAATTATTCTAAAATTCGGCAACATCTCTCTTGTTCTCCGATACGCGCCCAGATGATATGCGTATTCGGAGAACTGTAGGGAGATGCTGTCGAAATTTAGAATAATTAGTTAACAGTTAAAATAAAAACGTAAGTGCAGTACGAATAAGAGTATCAATTGGCACACTTGTATGTATTACTCAATTGTCCAGAGATTGAACAATTCATTGAAATATTTGACATTGAGATGGTGCAAAAATACTCTATTCACAACGATCAAGAATTGGAGACATTACGGAATCGTGATTTCCCTTCTTGGATTCAGACTTACAGCAAAGATCACAGAGCTGAAATAGATGAAAAAATATTTGAGTTTGTTAGTGGACCATCGCGACTTGTGTCGTGCTATAGCGGATATTTTGTTAACGGGTATAAATTTCACACGGTTGAATATTCATCTACAAAAAAGATGATGAATGCTGGGGTCTGCGTGAAAGGGACAACCTATGTTGAATGTGATATGGATTTCTATGGACTGATGGAAGAAGTGATAGAGTTGCACTACTTCGGCTTGAAATCAGTGATCCTATTTAGATGTCATTGGTTCGATACAACAGAAAGGGGCATGAAAGTTCATCCAAAATACAAACTTGTTGAGGTTAATTACAAATCGAAATTGGCAGCAAATGAGCCTTTTATATTGGCATCACAAGCCGAACAAGTATATTACGCGAAGTATCCGGCTCGAAATAAAGATAGAGCAGATTGGCGTGTAGTCTGTAAGACAAAAGGTAGAGGAAAAATTGATCCGATAGTAGGAGAAAATGATCCTCCTGGTTTCTATCAATAAGATGATCTTCCTGCTGTGGATCGTATTATTCCAATACTCGAGGATGCAGACACAACGTCAATTCAATTAGAAGTTGAATATGCTGATGATGACGATCATGAAATTGAGGAAGCTGGAGATGAAGAAGATGAAGAAGAGGAAGAAGAGGAAGAAGAAGAAGAATTCGAAGACTATTATTCAGATGATGAAGAATAATTGTAAAGTATATATTTTATTAAATATATCTCTACTATTTATACAATAATCTGATTATATGTCTGTTCGACAGATATGTCTGGTCGTGGTTATCGACGCAGGAGAGTTTCGGAGTCTCCGATCGGTGAGACTCCAGCACTTACTCATGCTGCTGATCCTCCTGTTGCTGATCCTCATGAGGATGATACTGCCGAGGCTAGTACATCCAGACGTAGGCGGCCACGCGGGCCGAACAGGTGGCAGCCTCCACCAGCCACAGAGTCACGTAGATTGATTAGCGTGATTGGGGAGCGGTACGTAATATATCATGAATTATGAATCATTACAAATTCATTATATCATAATATAATATTAAAATTTATTTTTGTTGTGCAGGTTCGAGCAAGAAGAAGTGCCGAGGAGCATTTCTTCTACTATTCGACGATACATGCACGGGGCATGGCCTACGTGGTCTCACGTGCCTAGCGAGCACGTCGACATGTTATGGCGCGAGTTTGAGGCACGTATTATTATTATTTTTTACATACATGATGATATATTAATATTGGTACTGATATTATGATTTTGCAGGCTCGCTATACATGGGCCGAGGACCAGAGGCCCTTCATTTACGCTGCCTGGGAGGCTATTTCCCGGGCAAGGTACAACGGGCAGCTGGGGCAGGCTCGGTCCCAAGCGATGGCCTGAGCTGGGACCACTAACATCGCGGAGACTCGGGGATACGGCCCCGGTTGGATTACTCCGGATATATGGGACCAGCTCGTGGGGATATGGTCGACGGATCGATGGCAGGAGGTTTCTCGGAATGCGGCTAGAAATCGCATGTCGGGGGGAGCAGCGCGTCACACCGGCGGCTCTGTTGCATTTGCAGTGCACGCAAACCGTATGATAAGTATATCTTTTAATTATATATTTTATTTGTTATTATGTGTACTAATTAATGTATTTGTTTTGTAAATGTAGACGACGGTGTCGGATGACGGGAGTGTCCAGCGACCCTCCCCGATGGCGGTGTTTGAGCGGACTCACCGTCGAGCACATGGGACTGGGGAGTACATCCACAACCGCGCTGCATACATTATGATAATTATATATTTGTTTAAATTATTCATTATATATTTATAATTTAAGTTTTATGATAAATATTAAACAAAAAATCAAACTCGAGTAGGAGACCTACAGCCAGACGGTGGTGCAGCGTGGGGGTACTCCCGAGGACTTTGACGCAGCATCGTGGGTCGAGGCCGCAGGTGGCTGGGACCATGGCTGCGTATATGGCTTCGCAGATAGTGGTCATGCGCGAGCCGTACTAGGGCCACTTGGGGCACCGACCCCTCCGGTCGCTGGTGAGCGGCCGTCCACCTCCAGATCCTGTTATGATCATAGTAATAGGATAAGGACACTAGAGGAGACGGTTGCACGTCAGACTGAGTTGATGGAGCGCCAGAGTCAGACGATGGCGAATATAGAAGCTATGCTACGCAACTTGTCAGGTCATCCCGAAGCAGGCATCTCTTCGGCATCATCTAATCCATCGTCCTCGAGTCAGTCCACGCCGGTGTACACTCAAGCGCTCCAGACCCCGCCATATAATCCAGACCATCCTCCATCGTGATCGTGAGATTTTTTGTTTGGATATTGAACTTGTTTAACTTATTTTGTTTGGATATTGATACTTCAATTTTGCATTTGAATTGTTTTTATACTATCGTGGATAATTATCAATATAAATATAATTGTTTTGATGTATATCTTGGTGTGTTTGTGATGTGTGAATGAATGTGTATGAGGTGTTTGTGATGTGTGAATGAATGTGTGTATGAGGGTATGGGTGTGTGAGTTATGTATCAGATAAATGTATCAATGTATCAATGGAAATTTGAAATTTTCAAATTTTCTGGTTGTAGGTATACGTCATCAGCAACGGCTTTCCCACGGGCGTCCGTGGGAAAGCCGTTGCTAAAAGTGTATCGAAAGCCGTTGCTGATGACCTACAGCAACGGCTTAGCGACGGAGTTTTACTAACGGTGTTGCTACGGACTCAGCGGCCGTTGCTATTAATGTTATCAGCAACGGCTCCGGGTCTGTGGCAAAACCGTTGCTGATAATATTTTTAGCGACGGCCCGAGCGGCCGTTGCTGATAATGTTTTGAGCGACGGCCCGAGCGGCCGTTGCTGATCCGTTGCTAAGTCATCAGCAACGCGACTTTCTGTCACGGCTCTATTGCAACGGCTCGGCCGTTGCTGATTCTCTTCAGCAACGGCTCAGCAACGGCATCAGCCGTTGCTGATGACCATTTTTCTAGTAGTGTCACTTACTTTACCAATCATCATTTAGAATCCCTTTTTGAAGAACTGAAGATGTTACCCACAATTCTCAGTTGCAAAGAATACTAGTTGCAACTGCTTCCTTTTAACTAGAACCTCGATCTTTAATTAAAAGAGTCTAGCACGTGAATGCACAATAGAAACTTTGAAGTTTTGATAGAACTTGTTGTATCACAATAATGTACATTTTCTTCTTGATTGAGACCATATTCAAGTAACATACTCTTCATCCAAATTAAATGCATACTGCAACTGCCTGCTGCCAAATAATCTACCTCTGTTGTAGAAAGAGAAATATTTTTTTTTTTCTTGATTGACTAGGTCACAAGATTTGATCCAACATAAAAAGAACTACCTGATGTACTCTTTCTGTCATCAATATTACCAGCCCAATCTGCATATGAAAATCCAACTAGACAAGGATTTCAATCAACAGAATACCAAATACTAGAATCCAAAGTACTTTTCGTATGTTTGAGAATTCTCTTAACAGCTTGAAGGTGAGTCTCCTTTGGGTTTGCTTGATATCTGGCATGCGAATCAACACTAAAGCATAAATCATGTCAGCTAGATGTCAAATATAATAAGTTGCAAATCATGTTTCTGTAGAGGGTGGGATCAACACTCTTCCCTTCATCATCCTTGCATAGTTTCTCATGAGTAGAAAATAGCTTGTGAACTGCCTTAGAAATGTTCAGCCCAAGCTTGTGAACTAGATTCTTAGCATATATACTCTGTGAAATGAATATTCCTTTTTCAGATTGCTTGACCTGTAGACTGAGCAAATAGCTCATTTCTCCAACCACGCTCATTTCAAATTCAGATTTCATGTCATCCACAAATTGCTTAGCAAGTAATTTAGAAGTTGAAGCAAAAACAATATCATCAACATAAATATGAACAATTACCAATTTAGACTCTATTTTCTTGATGAATAGAATCTGATCAGCTATTCCTCTTTTATAATTTTCATGAGCAGAAATTGAGTTAGTCTTTTATACCAAGTTATAGGTGCCTGCTTGAGACCATATTCACATGGTCAGGATGAGTAGAATCTTCAAACTCTTTTGGGTGTTCAACATAGACTTCCTCATTTAGAATCCCATTCAGGAAGGTTGTCTTAACATCCATTTGATAAAGTTTGAATTTCAAACAACAAGATAGGGCAAGAGGTAACTTGATAGACTCCAATCATGAAGTAGGTGCAAATGTTTCTTCAAATTGATAGTCTCCAAGTTTGGCCTTGATTCTTGTGATGTTTCCTACTTCATCAGTCTTATTTTTGAAAACCCACTTGGTTCCAATTATATTGACACTTACAGGTCTTGGAACCAATTCCCAAAGATAATTTCTTACAAATTCTTGCAGCTCTTCTTGCATAGCCATGATCCAGAATATATTCATCTTTTAGAGCTTCCTTGATGTTCTTGGGTTCAATAGTTGAAGTATAGCAAGAGTATATGATCATGTCTTGATCACTCTTCTTGGATTGATTTCTAGTTTTGACTCATTCATGAACATCACCAATAACATTCTTCGAAGGATGATTTTTGAGAGTTTTTGCAGACTTCTCACTAACACTTTCTTTTTCTTGATCAGTGTTAGTCTCAGAGTCTGTTGTATTGGCAGTTTCATCAATCTATCCTACTGGCTCAAAAGGACTCTGGGTAGTCCTGTCAATAGTTGTACATGCCTCTTCATTAGTATTTAGACTCTGGTAGAATTGTGAGTCATCAACTTTCACATTTGGTGAATCTATAACAGTTTGAGTGTGCTTGTTGTAGACTCTGTAGGCTTTACTATTTGTTGAATATCTAAGGACTATTGGTTCGTCATTTTTGCTTTGCATCTTTCCGAGGTATTCCCTACCATTTAGCACATAACACTTGCTACCAAAGACATGAAAGTTTGTAAGGTTAGGCTTCTTCCCTTCCATAATTCATAAGGAGTTCTTGTAGTCTTTGGTCCGTGATATGCTCTATTTATAATGTAGCAAGCAGTATTGATAGCTTCAGCCCAAAATCTTTCAAATATCTCCTTGGAATTTAGCATGACCCGAACCATCTGTTGGATAATACTATTTTTCCTTTCAACAACACCATTATGTTGAGGAGTCTTTAGAGCAGAGAATTCATGAAGAATATCACTATCATCATAGATTCAAAAAAAGATACATTTTCAAAATCTCTTTCATGATCACTTCTTATTTTTATCACTTTAAGAATAGGAAGTTCTTGTTCATTCTAGAGTCTTAGACATAAGAATTTGAAGTTGCTGAAGGCATTTAATTTTTCCCTTAGAAACTATGTCCAAGTGAATCATGAGTAATCATCTAAACTATGTCCAATTTGCATTGGGCCAACCAAATCTAGGTGAAGGAGTTATAGAGGTTTTGAAGTTGTCATCAGTTGTAACTGCTTTTGAGACTATCTTGTCTGCTTTCCTTCTAGGCAAGAGATATTGGGTTGGGTATAAGAAACGCAACGGAAATAGCAATTAAAAAATTAAAACCATCCCGAAAATAACGATCTACTTTTGCAATATTAAGGAATTCAACATGGCAGAAGAAGGAGAAGATATACCTCAACTCATGGTTGGTATGGCTGCTCCTATCCCCGTTTTGAGACGCACACTCACATGTCCTCCAACATAATTCCACACCAAGCACCTCGCAACAAAAGGGACAACAAACACCGGGGCTCGTTGTGGCTCAACAGAGAAGCTTTCTCAGTCCGAAATCCACCAAGGCAAGGTTGTCGCTTCCACCAAGAAGCGGGCACCAAAGAGGGAAGGAGAGAAGATGAGGTAAATGAAAGAATACCTCGCTGTCCTTCTTGGACTCCTCCAAGATGATGAAGTGGGCGACACTCCTTAGAAGATGACACCTTCGATTTGGCCTCACAAAAACTGGAGAAGGGGGATGTAGATGGCCGACCACCAATAGAGAGGAGGAGGAGTTCTTTGAAGCCTTTCTCTTCAAGAAACCTCTAAATAACCAAGTACTTAATCTTCTCCAAGAAGATGAATAACCAATTAACCAACCCACTGCTATGGGATGTTCGGCCACTCTTTATAGAGAGGCGGGGCCCCCCAATAAATTCTCTCACTGGAATTTAAAATTTTGTGGTTTGCCTTCAAAAATAATTTATATTTTAATGGCTTAATAATTAATTCGAAATTAATTAAATCCAATTAAATATAAATTTTAATTTATCTCCATAAATTAAGAGCCTATAAACAAGAATGATAATTATCTAAATAAACCAATCCCCTAAACAATAGGAAAGTGGTTATCTAAATAATTCGAGTTCCTATTAATTAATAGAATTATGATTTATACTCATAAATCATATATCTATTAATTTTATGATTTATCTCCACAAATCAAATTCTTATTAATTAGCATTTATCCAAATAAATTAATTCATAATTAATTGGTTAGGCTCATGGTTAGAAACTAATTTTTTCATCATGTATATTTGATTTAAAATCAAATTATATTTAATTCATAATTAAATTTAATCAACCACAAAAAATATTATTATGTGCCAATCCCTACAATTTAGGGATGCCCTATAAATTAGGGTTACCGAGAAACTCCTTCCTCGCGCATTCGTTCCTATAGGAAATATCTTTCATATTATATTCGTAAACGAGATCCGTGATCGAGTTATAGCATGTCAATGCTAGTAGACATATAGTGCCGCATTCGGACTCTATCTTATAAAGTCCGTTACGAGGTTAGCTTATTGTGTGTTGTCTATTAGGCCCCACACTTCGCCAGCAGTGAATTGTGCATAACGGAGAGTCTGATCCGATAAAAATACTTCTATTTGAATCTTACGAGCCTCCACTAAACCCCTTTTTTGTGGTCGTGAGAGACTCCACTCACAAGTCAAGATTGATGTTTAGGAACGTGTCATGACTACCTGGGTAGTGTGAGCTTTAATCTACAAGGATCGAACGCCATTCGTGATTAGTTACCGTGCAACTAAGTCTCTCGGTTACAATGTCCTGAAGTCGGCTTGGGTACGGAAGAAGTATCAAACCCTAATATCGATTCATATGTATTCCACCTGCCGAGAAGTCGTCTCAATAATAAAATGTTAGAAATATCTTTCGGACTTTCACGTCTACTCTAGCCAGAGATTCCCGAGTCGACACTTGCAGGGACACATAGGACATTATCTTCTCTCACTATGAGTAATCAATTCCATGTTGGTTGCTCACCGACCTCCATGAATGCTTCTCCATGCCCAGAAATACCCGGCACATACGCCAAGGGCCACGTAGGGATAGAACCAAAGCAATGGATCGTCAATCACAAGATAACCATGACAACCTCAGGTCCAAGGACTGCTTGTACCTACTATCACCCGAGGAACATCCTATTGACACTCATGTAAGAATTCCATTTTGTGTTCCTCGTGTAGGTCCGTTAAGTGAACTCATTTCCTAATGAGCACTTGCACTTGTACATTAATGACGGTTCATAGGTAACTGTGAGATCAGCTACCCCTTATCGTATGAGCACGGGCATCTACCAAGTGCACTAGTGTATCCGAAATCACCAATCCCCTAATGGATGATTCCAAGTCTCACTCGCATGATCTCATCATGGCCTCGGAATCATTTGTCTGGGTTCATGGGGTTCATCACAATCTTTATAAGTAAAGATGCAGCATATGATGAAAAAGTTGCCTCACTAAGTTGATTTCCCTTGAATGGTCCCTAAACATATTGACGTATGATTGGCTCAAGGGTACTATTCCTTTCAATCTCCCACTTGCACTTTAGCCTATCATCCTAGTATTTGTATACCAAATTTCAATGGTGATCAAATCTGCTGTTGTGGTAATCAATTTCATCTACGTCAATGTCTTTCAGTCATCGCCTATTTCCAACGACGAGGTGATACCGCCTTTTAAGAAAAGCAATGATCTTCATGGGATCTTAGTTTCTTAACTTTGAGCAACAGTCCTAGTATTGTCATACAATACCGGTGCTGAACTGGCAACCTCAGGAACAACTCCCACTGAATGATAATCTTCTTTATTTGATGCTACCCTAAGCGGCAAAGTAAGTAGCAAAGCACAAAGCCTTGGTCACCTTACCAATTACAGTACCCAACTAGTAACACTTTCCTCCTTGCCGCACCACCATTAAAGGTATCCTTATACTATTATATGATTTTGTCGTCATATAAATCACCTCTCATCATTCTCAAGTGCTTGAGAGAGTTCTTCATTTTCTCTTCAATGTTATTCTTCAGGGTTTTGCCCAAAATCTGCTAGATACCTCTAATGTATAAGCAATATCAAGCCAAGTGCAAAACATCGCATGATGGATCCCACTGCCGAAGCATAATGGATCTCACTCATCTTTTGTCTGTCCTCAGGTGTCTTAGCAGACATTATCTTAGAAAGATTGATGCAATGACTCTTAGGCAAGTAACCTCTTTTACTGCCTTCAATGCTAAAACTCTTCTAGTGATGTATCAACATACAAGGGCTGAGGTTAACTAGACATCCTTTCGGACCTATCCACATAGGTCCTAATGTCAAGTATACAGGAGGCCTATGTACCATAGAGAATCAGTGTGGGAAATAACTAGAGCATGAGGACGCTTTTCCCACAAGTATATCATATAATATGATTATACTCCCATTGAACACCTTGTCTACACAAAATTCATCCACGTTTTTGATAAAATCAAAACCTTTTTTACTATCTCATCAAAATGGATGTTTCAACTCTTTGATGCTAGTTGTAGTCCATAAATGGACCTTTGCAGCTCGCATACCTTACTTCGTCCAACCGAGGATACGAACTCCTCTGGCTATGTCATATAGACTTTTTCATAATGGAGGAACGCAGTCTGGACTCATACTAGCTAGATCTCATATTCATAGTACGTACTGATGGCTAGCAATATCCTGATAGACTTGAGCGTTGGAACTGGTGAGAATGTCTTATTGCAGACAACCAATTGTCTAGGTTAGATCTCATTCACAGCCAGTCTGGTCTTTTAGGTTCACACCTTGCCAGCTACTCAGATCTTTCCTAAAGATCCACCTGCACCCTATAAGAGTCATCATTTTTGAGCCAGTCAACCAAAGTCCTTACTTGGTTTGAGTACTATTTGGATTTGCATAATGCCACTGCATGGTGTCAACACATTTGACCATTAAGAGATCGCAAATTTCCTGAGTCTAGGTCATACCCTATCACTAGATACCACTCAGGCAGTCTACGCAGTCTCCTAGAAGAGTGATGGGAAATAATAATTACATGGATTGATTTAACCTATGAACTTTTCCACTAGTTGTTGAGATTTTATTTGTGGTTGCTGAACTTCACCGAGTTTAACATATCTTCCACTCGCACTTTCCTCGACAAACTTCTTTGCTCAGAAAGTGGTGACAAAACTTCTTTTGTTCAGTTGGGAGAACTTGATACTCAAAACACTTTTTAGGGTATGTCTCAAAGTTTGCACCTAGTCAAGTTTCTCATACGCTAGACAACCCCAAATCACGAGAGGTCTCGGACTCAGTTTCTTGTCATTCCATATCTTATATGGTATATTGGATACAAACAAAATTATGGCCGCTACAATAGCTTATCTCTCCCAAAAAGAGATTGGAAGCTAAGTATGAATCACATTATATCGAATAAGGTGTGATTCGTCTATTTAGACACACCATTGTGTCAGGAGGGGTCCATACAGAGACAATCTTATTGTCTTGGAGATAATTCAAAATCCTAGTGGATAAATATTCTTTGCCTCGATCCAATTGAAGGCCTATAATATCTTTTTTCAATATGTTTCTTTAACTTCACCTTCGTACTCCTTAAACGATTCAAATGTATCAGGTTTGTGCCAAAGCAGATGGATGTACCCGTGACTAATCATATCGTAGGAATATCCTTTTCTGGCTTGAGTTGTTATTGACCTGCATACACCTATGTTGGCCAACTCTAATCAACTCAACGAGCCTTTCGCCAGGTCTGGTGAATAGAGACTCAATCAGAACCTCCTTGAGACACACTTCTCAAGTTTTGACTGCGATTCATAATCACCCAAAGTCATAAAAACTAGAAGTAGGTGAGGTTAATTTTATATCTCTGTGCATTTTAAAAATATTTATCATTAACATTCAAAACCATTAAACCAATCGAGACATGTCCAATCGCATATAACTCATCAGAATGGTTCATGCGGCAACTATTGCCTTTTTAAGAACTGTTCACAACCTTGTTCACACAATAATGGAGAAATGACGTTCTTTTATTAACACTGGAGGAAATCAATTATACAATTCAATGGTTTTTGCCGAATAGCAGAATTATACGATAGGTTCCTACAGCTAAGGCTGGAACTCTTGCGCCTATCGCCTTCTCGAAGGTCGTAGTTCCTTTTTGTCAAGTCTTCTACTTTTCTCCTTCTCCTACAACATCTTGTAGATGATGATTGATATCAAATACCATAAAGTAGAGTTTAATGATGAAGTATTTTCTATAATGTACACACCTGAAGCGGTAGTTTCAAAAACCATCTTCAGTTCTAACTTTGCAAAATATTCCTTGCAGTTGCGCTTCCAGAGGCCATCTTTACCACAATGGTAGCAGGTGCCATTGAGAACTACTATCCCTTTCTTCTTGATATTTCTCATGTGTTTCAGAATTCTATTTTTCACTTTGTTCTTAACCGAATATAACTTTACCTAAGAAGAATCTCCCACATGTTGGTGAAATGGCCACACTAGAGGGGGGGGTGAATAGTGTGTTAACTAAATCTTATCGCCTAAATTTGGATTTTAATCATTTCTTGATTAGTTAGGCAATTCACAATTGAATGACTAAATACAGAAGCGATAAATGATAAAGTAATTAATACAAACAAAATATCAATGCTAACATAATGAGATTTATAGTGGTTCAACCTCAATGCCTACTCCACTACCTAAGCACCCTGTTTAGGATTTCCAAACTAAACTTTACTAGATTAATTTTGTTTCCCTTACAACGAGGACTTTGACCCGAAGAGTCTTACTCTCAACCTAAGGTACTTCCACACCCCGGAAGTCTCCGCCTTCTTACCGAGAGCACTCTTCCACCTCAACCCTAAGGGACAACTCAACTAATCATAGTAAACTACGTTTACACCGGTGGATTTAAACCTCAAACACCAAGGCTACCACCCAATTTCACGACCTACACTCTAGGTCTTATATAAACTCAAATACAAAGAAGTAAACAAGAAAATACAATAATAAATGAAGCAATAAATCAAACAATAAATTACTTAGCTCCACAACAAGATTCCCAGCTTCATCTTGATGCCTTTGATGATGCAGCAATGAAGTAAAGACTCAATCAAAGAGATGAAAGATTCAAGCTAGGGTTTTCACAAGATTTGCTCAATGAGGGCTTAGGATTGATCAAAAGATGGCTCAAGGAGGTTAACAGTGATCAACATCATGAAGGAATGTTCTCATGGCTTCTTATTTATAAGCCATGAAGAGAAGAGAGAGCTCTCATCTTCTCAACAGGAGGATTTTTGCCCGTTACCGACCGCTAGTCGCTTGTCGGTCGATCATCGACCGAGCGACCGAGCGACCGCTGAGCGACCAAAGGTTTTCTGCCGCTTCCCGGCAACCTTCGGTCGACCGACCGATCGACCGATCGACCGAATTGGCTACAGCCAATTTTTGACCATATTCGATCGACCGACCGAAGTTAGGCTGACCCTGGGGAAAAATGGAACCCCACTTCTCCTACTCGAGTCTCGCATGGAACACGACAAACCCTAATAGGTAGGTAACTCTTTATCGATCACATCAATATGTGACTTCCATAAGTTTTTGCCTTTAGGGCAACCAAGGTCTTGTGTGTGCACAACAAACCAAGGAGCCCTAGTTGAGTCGGATTCATCATTCGTATGCCCTAGCGAGTAAATGACTACCCTTGAGTATAGCTCAAGAAGGTAAGTCATATTCAAGCTGGTAGCAGAGACACAAAAAGGATATGTGCCATATGAGATGCAACGTGTCTATTAGCACAAAAGGCCTTGTGTGTGCACAACAAACCTGTTGTGACAATAGACACACTTGTCCATCATAACGATGGAAGGCGTGACCAATATTCATAATATCTTAGCCATTCGGACTCAATATTATTGGAGGGTTTCTTCTTATAGTTATAATTTATCTAAACAATCAACAATTGAAGCAAGAGCAATAAAATAAAATAAATAAATTCATAACACCTTCATGCCGGTAAACCATCCTAGGGCCACCCGAGCCCTTGATAACCACAAGTAAATAGGCGCATGTCCCATATTATACATAGCATGTGAGTAAAGACAATTCTCAAGAGATAATCAAATAAATTCTATGTTCACAATTAAATCAAGCCCATGCCATTCATCTATAAAATATAAAGAAATACCATTCATATTTTCAAACATGTCATGATCGGAAAACACACCAATTAATCCCTAATTCCAAGCAAGAGAACCATTTAATTATCACCTTAAATCCATCCATGAGTCGGCGGCTTGGGTTAGAAATACCCTTGCCTCATTATCTTAATCTTATGTACATATACCAGAATTTGATAGCATGTTAAGGTAAACCTGCCTTTCAGTAGTCTTTAACCCTTTTCTAATTGTATTTGCCTCCTAAATTAATTGTATGAACATATATGGGCAATATAATTCCTACCACCAAGTTTAAGGTCCTTAAGTTGATGTGTACTACCCTAATACTCGACTAATCTAAAATCATGTACTTAGCAGCAAGCAAGGAAAGGGGTTGCCCCTATTTCACCCAAGACCATGCAGCCTTCAACAAGGAAGGGGCGGCTGCCCCTGTTTTACTCAAGCCCGAGTGGCCTTTCAATCACAGGAGGGGCCGGCTGCCCCTATTTCACCCATGGCTGAGTGGCCATTAAAATAGAGAAGGGCAGCACAGCCCCTAGTTTGGGAACAATTCTATGCGGAAAGGCTCAGGGAAGCAAAGAATCAACACACCAATCATGCACTAGCTATGAATCTCTATGATAGAATGAAAGCTTAACGAAATTAACATCAAATCAACAGCAATAATTCAAGAACAGGGTGGCGGTGGCTAGATTCCGAAAGTAAGGAAAAGGGGAATTAAATCACTCACTGTATTGAGAAACGAAAGGGAAGAAGAGTATTTGAAATCCTCCAATGATCGCCGCCAACGAGCTCGCCAAAATCCGGCCGTGGTCCGCCTCGTCCGCCTCCAAACGCCACTCCTCCTCTCTTGATCGAGTGCTGTCGGTGCCCAGCTGCACAGCCCCTCTCCGAAATTTAATGCTTGGGGTTTAAGTAAACCCCAATTTACCTATTTGTCCTTCACTAATAGACCCGACTAGAAAATTTTGTTTTCAGTCCGTTTTAGGTCCGATTCGAATTTTGATCCAACCGTTGAACTCGTCTTGAGTTCTATTCTCACCATGACATGTCAAATTATAGAAACAATAATTATATAATTTTTCTAAATTTTTCCCTAGTTAAGCTTACCAAATTTTTGCCCCAAATAAATAAATATAATCAAATTTTTGGTTATAACAATCTACCCCCTTAAAGAAAATTCGTCCTTGAATTTTGGGGTAAACTATAGACCCACTAATCACGAGTCCCGAATGAGTGCTAATTGCGCATAATGCGCGCCATCTTCCAGACCAAAAGATTTACTGTGAAAAGACTAAATCAAACATTTCGTGAACCATCCAAACTTGGCTAATTAAACATCCAATCACACCCCATCAAATCTAGTAAAAGACAACCAACCAGAACCCAACCATCTCTAGGGTCATCGAATATGATTGGAAAAAAAAAACATAAAACAAACGGCTCATAATTCATCAAATAAAATAACCACCTGGCCCGGGTTGAACTAGGAAAAACTAAACACCCAAGCCCCAAACTTCAGCCACAAAATAATAACCCCAAGGTGCTGAATTTAGCTTGATGAAACACTTACAAAAACCAGAAATTTTCAGCGTGTAAGTGTCCCTCATCCAGAGTTTTACACCCACCCCGAGAAGGTGCTAAGACCAAATCCTACACCCACCCCCAAACTGCAGGGTTGCCGCCGAATAGATGCCAAGGGTGTTCTCTGATTCGAAATCCAAGGCTATCAAGACTCCCATTCTGAGACCTCTATAGTCTAAGGGTCCTCTCAACCCAATGTGCCGTAAAGTTTTAGGCGGTCCTAGAGTTGCTCTTTTTTTCGTTTAACCTCTTAAGTTCTCTCCCTTATCCAAGCTAAAAAAATCAGAGGAACAACAATCATGAAGTAAGCAGATAAGAATATTTCAGCAACCTCTTCATGCCAAAACAAGGGGAATCGTCCAAGGGTAAGGTCCAAAGTTCACTCACAATCACAAACACAAACAATAATGTTACACCGCACATACAGGTATATAAATATCCCATGGATGATTTTAATGTTTTAGCCGACAACCCAGGTACGCATCTACGCGCCCCAACTCGACCCTCACTTGTGCCCAACTCGATGATTTTACATGCCACCTCCCTCAAACCAAGTAAAATCAACCTCAAGTTCAATATCTTAGCAAAATTTATAATGATCGGGAGAATTTATGAAATCATGTTTGGATGAAAATTTCAGCATACGAAGTGTGTTCAAATTACAAAATTTTTAGCATGAACATGTGCATGAAAAAGTGCAATTTCAGCATGTACAAACTAACTCCAGCATGTACGAAAAATTTCAGCATTTATAAAATAATTCCAACATATACGAGAAATTTCAGCATATGCACTCTAATAAAATTATGCACAAATACTTATAATTCTGCATGCATATTCATACCACAACATCAAATTCCCGCCTAACTATTCAAGCTATAAAAATTCAGATTTCAGCATATATTATATTGCTATAAAAATTCAGATTCCAGCATAATACAACATTCATAAACTGGAAATAACTATCATTCTGAGCACTAGTAAGCAGACATAAATCAGAATATAATTATCAAATTCAGCATACTTGGACAAGCATAACTAGTTTACTATTAGAGATAAATTTAGCCTAGACCTCTCCACGTCATCAAGTTGCATCGATGAGGAACCTATGGTAACTTAGCATGATTTAACCAAACAATGCAGAGCAAGAGTTGCACACCACCAAGAAATACTAACCATCCTCTCCCCCTTCACTTTTAAAAGTAATCGAACCACACAAGTGTAAACGATCAATTATAATCTTAACCTCACGACAAATTATGGTGCCATGAGTCCTGGAGGTTTCCCAATTATTTATAACTATACCCTAGGGAAGTCAACCCTATCTAGGGTCCCTTCAAACTTTGCCCGTCCTACTCAACATCATTCATCCATACCACAAATCTATATCAGCTATCCTATTGTGTATGAAACAAGGAGTCTTAACTTCTCTATCATGCAACAGAGTCTAGTAATTTCAGTATGCCTCATCATGCTATAGAAATTCTAGATTTAAATATGCCATAGTTTCTAGGTTCTAATTCCTTTTTTTTTTCTTGCATCAAAAATCTAGGTTCATCGTAAGCCGAAATAGAACATTTATCTATCTTTAGGACCATTCGGCCATTAACCCTTAGGGTAGCGTCTCTAGCCTGGTACCCCTAATAAGGATTCTCATCTCATCACCTTGTCATCCTAACCATTGTACATATAGGTATGTCAATCAATGATTTACTGAGGTCTCTTTCCTATCACCAACCGCCATTACTCTACGGCTTTAGGTACTATCCTAACCTGCCCTGCATCGGTCCCTATCCATAAGGAACCAATTTCTCATTTACCTAATGTTAATTACACACAAAACAGTGATTAAAACATTGCATAATGAAAATTTTCAACGAACATCTTCCCAAGCCAAACGACGTGTATCTATCTCAGTATAGAAGATCACTTGTTATTCCACTCTATTGTACAGAGTGAATGACATCCACCCCTTAAGTCATATGAGAAGATCTTTATTTATTCCGTGCTTCATTCCGCACATAAAATTTCTCAAGGAAGCAGACATTAATGCTTCACAAATAGATTTCATAATTTTCCAAATTTTCCTTCTCACTGAAATAATTATATGCTCAGAGAAGTTTTAAATCATGCAGAGGAAAACTTATTTTTGTTAACAATGAGACAAGAAAAGTCTTTCTAACACAGTCAACCAAATAGCACAAACCACTGGTAACAAATAAAAAGGAAAAGATACACCCAACACCCCCCTAGCCTTCTAAGTACAGAACAGTCTAAACAAAGAATATTCCCATGGGCATACCAACTAGAGAGATCACAAACCATAGGCAACATGATCCTTGTTACAGCGGGAAAGAATGCTTCCAAATTACCTTTGTCAACTATTATGTTGAGAACTGATTTTTTTTTTTTTTTTTTTTGTAATGCCATAGTACCATACTAGTGTTTAAAATACAATGGCAATGGGGTGACATAGGATTGTTAGATACAGTTTCTACCCCAGCCGATCATCACAAGGTAAAAAAAAAATTGAATTCCATAGGGGTTGGTTTAGAGTCCACTTAGGTACAACAAAACAACAAGTCCCTACTCCTCATGCATGAGATGACTCAAAGTAACATTACCAATCTATACACTCAATTTGCTTTAGATGATTCTAACTTTAGTGAATGAAATAATATACTCTCAACAAAGTTTGCTGCAAGTCAATTCTATCAATAAAGGACATAGTAAACTCTTGGTGGGTACAGAATCTGACGCCCAAGAAGATGTGATGCAAGGTAATTCTTATATCACTTGGGTCTTGGGCCTCGTTTGCTTTCATGAATTAAGAAGGTAGATTGAATTTTAAAATCCAATCCATTATTTGCTGCAACAATGAATATGAATCGGGTCGAATATTGGGTCGATTTATTTTGGCCCAAATTCACCGCTGGCTTGATTTAGAAATCCTAGAGACGGGATGAGTTTAGGGCCCAAATCCATAGGATATGAATTTTCATATCCTATCCATGCTTCTTATCCTATGCTAAAACAAACATAGGATAATATTTCAAGAAATTCTCTTGGATTTCTATCTCATTCTTATCCATCTTAAATCATATCTCATTCAAATCATATCATGCAAAGCAAACATGATGTTGAGGTTTTGACTAATGGAAGACTCGTCGATTTTATCGGTTTGCTGCTCTCTCTCCTCTGCCCCTCCTTTTTGTTGAATATGTAACTAATGGATGTATGTTCATTAGACTAAATAAACATATAGTACAAAAGCTTGGATTGCCATTTGTGCTTGCATTCTTTCCACAAAGAAACAATGATAGTTTTAAGCATGGCGTCAACTTTGCGGTTTGTGGAGCATTGGCAATGAACAATGACTTGTTTAGACATTTAGGCTTCAATGCTCCATCGGATGATTACTCATTGACAACTCAACTTCAGTGGTTCCATGAGTTCTTACATGTAATGACATCGTACAATGGTATAATTCATGGCAATTGATAATTTATTATTTTATCTCCCTTGAGTCCTTTTTTTATTGGAATTTTTAATTTTATGTTACTAATTAATTATACTCATGTTCATCCATCCATATATCTTTTTATTTTGATATCTCTATGAGAAGCCAACATCTTAAGCAACCAAACCCTATTCTTAATCGGTGAGATGGGATTGAATGACTACGATCACATGAAATCAAGCATGAACAACACCAAAGACATTGATCGTCTACGACCTTATGTCTCCAATGTTGTGCGAGAAGTTAGTTCGACAATTGAAGTATGTCTTCAATGGGTCTCATACTAGCAAGCCATAGTCTACGATACCATAACAACAAGTCAATATCCATAACAACAATGCATCTAAAATTTGGATTCTCTAAAATATTTAAACTTACACTTTATTATGCCTATTTCTATGAGTCAAATATCCACACTAGAAGGGGGGGGGGGTTTGAATAGTGTGTACGCTAATTCGATCTTCAACTTAAGTTCTTCTCAGCTTTAAGCAAACAACAAGACAATTCAATTTTCTTGATGCTAAGGTGTAGAGAGAGATGCAAGAATTATTGAGTTGAGCACAAGTAAAGATAACTGAACTCCAAACAAGAAATGCTAACAAATCTATATATAGTGGTTCTGTCAATCCTGCCTACTCCACGACCTTGGTTCATCACCAAGTATTTCTAACCTTAACACTTTATAGATTATTTGTTGTTTGAAAGAATGCAATTATGACTTATCATCAACCCTAGAGGATGTCTCAACACATATTCTAAAGCAAAAACAACAATCTACAAAGCTACAAGGTGTTCCAAGCACACGTTACAAGGTACAGTTTAGATATTCGATCAAACTGAAAGAAATAGTACTCTTGAGCCAATCATATGTTGATGTGTAGGTAACTATTTTTGGTTAATGAATAATATGATGCAACTTTTCATCATATGGTGCATCTTTATTTTATATATATTAGATTGTGGTGAACCCCATGAACCTGGGCAATTGATTCCAATGCCATGATGAGATCATGTCAGTGAGACTTTGAATCCAGATGCCCCTGTTCTAAATATTTCCCGTCGTAGGATAACCAATTAGGGGATTGATGATTCCGGATAGACTAGTGCAATTGGTACATACGTTATACCATAAGGGGTAGCTGATCTCACAATTACCTATGAGTCGTCATTAATGTACAAGTGAAGGTGCTCTGTCACACCCCGAAACCCAGGCATGATCGGCCAGAGTACTACATGTACCCTGAAGCCTGACCTAAACATAATTCTACCAATGAATACGAAACTTTGAACAATTCATATATGAAAACTAGTTTTCTTGCAATAAACATAAATGATCAAAATTCCAAAAGCCAATCCATAAATAATTTTATAACTAAAAATATTCAAAAGTCATTTAAAACAAATCAATAATCACAAACAAAGTTATTGACATTCAATGCGGAAACAAAGATTTAAACGCCCATCTACAAAAAGAAGAATAAAAATAATCGTATGGACTTAACATAACCCCCCGCCCGACCACAACGTGTCACGAGACCCGCTGTCCCTGCCGCCACCAGTTGTGCTACTGTGTGCCAGTACTTGTCTGATCACAATCAAGGGCTAAAAAACAACAATAACATAAAGGGTAAGTCCAACTAGGACTTATTTAGTAGTTTAGTCTTCAATCAACCATGTTCAATACCACAAGACCATCCAGCAGCATATTTGTTGGCTTAAGGTTTTCAACCTTGGTCTTAATCTCGGTTTTGATGATAACAAACATATAAGTAATATTTCATTAAGAAATCTTTCTGGTTCTAAGTCGGTTAGCGCTCGACGTCCTAGATCGAAAAAATCAAAGAAATCGGCAAGGACGCTCGTCGTCGCTTGGGGTTTTCGGAAAGATAGAGTTTAGATTTAGGGTGTCTAGATAAATTGTAAATCCTGATGATGATGCTAAGAAACCCAAAAACTAATCCCGAACCTCAAAATATGAAAATCCGAAAACCGCCCTGAAATTCACTAAGCCTAGGAATCTCATTGGAGGGCTATATGACCTAGACATTTTCATGACATAAAAAATGGCAGTAATTGTTCTTGGGTAAAAACTAGATAACGAGGTATTTTCAGGATTTTTTGGAAGCCTTTAGCCTACCCATACTTGACCCGAAATATTAGAAAATTTCTATTTTCCGAAAATTTGTACTAGACCCCAAAAACTAGATTTGGATTCTTAAGGATTTTGGTTTTTTAGATATTTTTATTGAATCCAAATGGGGGGTAATCCTTATATAAAATTTATGTTTTAAAGTTATTAACAAGGCAAAGAAATCTGCACTGCCTCGGTTCAGTCGACTAACTGGTTGATCGACTGAAGGAGAAGGCATTTCGGTCGACCGAATGATCCTAGAATTTGGCAGTAGCCAATTCGATCGATAGATCGGTCGATCGAATGCGGCAAAAAATTGGCAGTAGCAAATTCGGTCGATCGGTCGGTAGACCGAAGTTCGCCCAGAAGTGGTAGAATGCCACGGTCGCTTGGGCGGTCGATCCATTGGTCGACCGATGATCGATTGGCAAGTGACCGGGCGTCGCCAACGGGCAAAAAAATGTTCGTTGATGAGCCTTGCTATTTGGGTGGTTATAAATACCCATCCCAAACTCATTTCAAGCCCACCATTGATGCTTCCAAGCCTCAAAGTATGATCCTAAGCATCTCTACAAGCTTTCATTGAGCCACCCTTGCAAGAACGCTAGTTTTGATCTCCACACCTTGATTTAGCCTTCAAGCTTCACTGATTCATCATCTCAAGGCATCAAGAGGACAAGGGTGTTTCTTTTGGAGCTAAGTACTTGTTGTTTGATTTATTGCTCCAATTGTTATTGTATTTTGTTGTTTATTTTGATTGTATATCAACTAGTGTAAACCTAGAGTGCTAGGTTGATTATGTTGGTGGTTGACTTTTGGAGCTAAGGCTTAAATCCACCATTGTAAATTTGGTTTACTAGGATTAGTTGAGTTATCCCTTAGGTTACGGTGGGAGAGTGCTCTCGATAGGATGGCGGGATACTTCCGGGTGTGGAAGTGCCTTTAGTTTGAGAGCGGAGACTTTATGGTGTAAAGTCCTTCTTGAAAGGGAAACGATATAATCTAGTAAAGCTAAGTTTCGAAATTCTAAGTGAGGTGCTTAGGTAGTGGAGTAGGCATTGGGGCCGAACCACTATAAATCTTTGTGTTAGCATTTATATTTTGTTTGTATTAATTGCTTTATTATTTATCGCTTTCGCATTTAGTTGATAAATTGCAACTTGCCTAAGTAATCAATTAAACGATTAAAATCGAAATTACATGAAAGATTTATATAACACACTATTCACCCCCCTCTAGTGTAGGCCACTTCACCAATAATATTATCGTAATAATCAACTACTCATATACGGTAACAGATAACATAACCATCATTTCAAATGGAACATAAATACAAATGCATGAAACCATTTCAACCATGTAAAGAATAAGCATAAAGTGTGGTAGTGCTAACGAGCTTCACGGTCCAGGGACCCGTAAGTCCAATATCCAGGGACTCGTCGGTCCAATTATCCTGGGACCCGTCGGTCCAATAATCCAGGGACCCGTCGGTCCTACGAGTCGGATGCTAATCACCTCTGTCTCAGCGTACTTCCCTCTCTTGCCACCCGATCGAGTCGGTCGTTAGTGTGGCGGCTGACGAGCTTCCCGATCCACAATCATAAGCACAACAAATGTCCATACAATAAGCAATAAAAAATAAAAAATAAATGACATAATATTTCATGAAACCCAATAAACGCTTTGGGAATCCTAAGGTCCTCCATTTGCACACAGCTTGCATGCGCTTAGCCAATCCATAGCCATACACCGGCCCAAGTGTCGTCACATATCACCTACAAAATCAATTCCAAATAATATATAACCCACTATTCATCTCCGGATAATTTCCAAGAGATATTACTACAAGGTTTCAATTTGTAAATGTAGGAGCTAACCACTTAAAACCAAGCAATGGACAAGGAAAATAATTAAATACATGTATATAAAAGGAAATTGATTCCCTTTTGGGAAATAAAAGGAAGAACTTGATACTCTTGTAGCAGCCACTTGGTTCATGAACAAAGAATAGATAGAAGTCAAAGGAGGAACCAATAGCAAGTGCTTCAATTGTATCATATACAGTTGCTTTTCAATCCTTCTAAATTAATTATAGAAATCAAAGAGGAAGCTAATAACTAGTGTATCAATTACACCATATACTGCAGCTTTTCTATCCATCCATCCACGGCAGAACACGGGAGTGCACAAAAATCCCCTCATAATTATATACAACAACAAGAACCATCATCACATATCAATTCATACAATAACAAGAATAATTCTATGTTAAATTTGCAACCTAGATTGATCAAAAGATAGGGATTTCTTTTCATAAACTCGGTTGAACAAGAGATGGGCGACTGCTTGGGTAGAAAGCAAGGAGGAGAAGATTAAACCACTCATCGGCTTGAGGAAATAAGAAGGAAGAAGGAATGCAAGGTTTCTTGAAGATCAATCCTGGTGGACTCGCGAAATCCAGCCTCGATTTCAGTCTCCCTCCCACAGTTGACGCCTCCTCCTACTTGCCTCGGGTGCTGTGCAGCACCCCAGTCGTACAACCCAGGCTATATATAATATAGCGTGTTAAATGCCACCCCAATTTACTAGTTCACCCCTCACTTAAGACCCGACTTGTAAAACTCGCTATAAATCCATTTTAAATTCGATTCGAGTTCCGATCCAACCACTAAACTCGTCTCGGGGTCTACTTTCACCATGACATGCCAAATTATAGAAATAGTACATATAAAATTTCTCTAAATTTTCCTAAGTTAAAAACTTATCAAATTTCACCCCGAAAACTCCGCTAACTCAATTAATTTAAATCCACGCTTCCTGCTATAAAATGAAAATAATTATAATCAAATTTTTTGGTTATAACATGCTCATTAGAGAATGAGTTCACTGAACGGACCTACATGAGGAACATATAATGGAATCCTTACATGAGTTTCAATTGGATGTTCCTCGGGTGAAAGTAAGTACAAGTAGTCCTTGGACCTGAGGTTGTCATGGTTACCTTGTGAGTGACAACCTATTGCTTTGGTTCTTTCCCTGCGTGCCCCTCAGCGTCATGTGTCGAGTATTATTGGGCATGGAGTACCATTCATGGACATAAGTGAGCAACCAACATGGAATCAGTTACTCCTAGTGAGAGGAGATAATGTCTTTTGTGTCCCTGCAAGTGTCGACTCGGGAATCTCTGGCCAAAGTAGACATGAAAGTCAGGAAGATGTTTTTGACGTTTCATTATAGAGATGACATCTTGGCGGGTGGAATACATATGAATCGGTATTAGGGTTTGATACTTCTTCCGTACCCTAGCCAACTTTGCGATGTTGTAATCAAATGACTTAGTTGCACGGTAACTAATCACCGAATGACATTCGATCCCTGTAGATTTAACCTCACACTATCCAGGTAGTTATAACACGTTTCTAGACGTCAATCTTGACTTGTGAGTGGAGTCACTCACGACCACACTAGAGGGGTTTAGTGGTGGCTTGAAAGATTCGAATAGAAGTCGTTCTATCGGATCCGACTCCCCATTATGCACAACTCACTACTGGTTTAGTGTGGGTCCCAATGGGTCAAACACAATAGGCTAACCTCGTAATGGACCTTATGAGATAAAATCCGAATGCAGCACTATATGTCTACTAGCATGGATATGCTGTAACTCGATCACGGATCTCGTTTACGAACTTTATAGGAAAGATGTTTTCCATACGAATGAATACGCGAGGAAGGAATTCCTCGATAACCCTAATTAGTAGGGCATCCCTAGATTGTAGGGATTGACACATGTTAAATCCTAATCAATAAGAATCTAATTTGTAAAGATAAATTAAAGTTTATGTTTAGTTGGATTTAATTAATTTTGAATTAATTATGAATTATTATTTTGGAGACAAACCCCAAAATTTTGAATTTCGGGGAGAGGATTTAAAAGGGGGGGGTCGGGTCTACCTTGGTAGCCGCCTACTTCCCTTATAAATAGATGGCCTAACCTCCTTCAAAGGGCAAATTGGTTAGAGATCTTGGAGAAGAGCAAGGGCTTGGATTCATGAGAAGCTTCTTGAAGAGAAAGACTCCAAAGAGCTCCTCCTGATGTCCATGGGTGGCCGACCATCAAGTTTCTCCTTCCTCGTGTTTGTGAAGCCGAATTGAAGGTTTCTCCTTCCTCCTTCATCTTCTTGGAGGAGTCCAAGAAGGACAGCTAGGTATTCCTTCATCTTCCTCATCGTTCCGTGGTTTTCTCATCCCTCTTCCTTCCTTTTGGAGCTCGATTCTTGGTGGAAGGGTCGGCTTCACTTTGGTGCTTTTCGGTGTTAAGATTGCCTCTCTATTGAGCCACAACGAGTCTTGGTGTTCATTACCCCTTGGTTACGAGGTGCTTGGTGTGGACCTTCCTTTGAGGACGTACATGTGGATGCTTGAAACGGGGATAGGAGCAGCCTTACAATCCGCGGTATAAGGTTTATCTTCTCCTTCTACTCGTAGATTGAATTTGTTAAAGATTGCTAAAGTTGATTATTTTTTCGAAATGGTTTGAATTTTTTAAATAGCTTTTTCCATTGTGCTTTTTCTTCCCATCCCAACAAAACAACAATAAAAAAAAGTAAAGGAGCAGTGAAATAAAATCAAACTTGCAAGAGCTCCTTTCAACAACCTTCTAGACTTCCAACGCCTCAAGAAGATGAAGACTTTTGGCTTGAGAGGGTTGAAGAATGGAAACCAATACTTGAGAGTGTGAGATTGAGAACTAGGGCTTGGAACCAACTCTCGATGAACAATAAGATGGATTAGAAGGCTTAAAATAGGGCCATATATATAGGCCATGCAGATATGAGAAAAACAATAGTCGTTCAATGGATCTAAAAGATCTGTTGGCGCTTTCGGCCGACCGCCGACCTTCATGATATCATTGAAGGTCAATTCTTCATATTCTTCTCCTACATTCACAATGTTAACATTTCTACAAGAATCATTAGTTTCATCAAAAGTATGCCTTAGAACTTGTTGAGTATCCTAGGAAAATGCCTTCATCGGATTTAGAATCTAATTTTCCTAGATTGTCCTTAGTGTTCAAAATGAAACACTTGCATCCAATGACTTTAAAATATCCCACACTTGGGATTCAACCATATCAAAGCTCAAAATGAGTTTTTTCAATCTTTGGTCTCAACAAAGCTCAAAATGAGTTTTGTCAATCTTTGGTCTCAAAATGAGTTTTGTGAATCTTTGGTATCAAAGCTCAAAATGGGATTCTACCATATCAAAGCTCAAGATGTATTTATGGCTTCAGCCCAAAAGTACTTGGGTAAATTATTTTCACAAAGCATTGTCCTAGTCATTGCTTGCAAAGTCCTATTCTTCCTCTCAACCACCCTATTTTATTGAGAGATTTTAGGGGAAGAAAAGTTGTGTTCAATAGCATGATCATCACAAAATTCGAAATGTTTCATTTTTAAATTCACCTCCATTATCACTTCTAATTTTTGAAATTGAAATCTCTTTTTCATTCACAACTATCATAGCAAATTTCTTGAAGAAATCAAAAGTTTCATTCTTTTTTGCTAAAAATAAAACACATCTAAATCTAGAATAATCAACCAAAACATAGTAATAGAGTTTACCACCATGTACACAAGTAGTTCAAGAATCCTAGAGGTAGTAACTTGATTTATGCTATGAAAAGACGACTTGACTTGTATACCATGTTGGGGTATTCCTTTAACTAATCCTTTTTCATAAATCTATCTTTCTCCTATTTAATCTTGGGGTATTTCTTTTACTAAATCCTTTTTTATTATCTCTTGGATAAGACTCATGCTAGCATGCCCTAGCCTCTGGTGCCATAACCAAGAGTCATTATCTATCACTACTAAGAATCTAACATGAGGATTAGACAATGCATTTAAGCTAAAGGTGTAAACATTTTCATGCCTAATTCCAATGAATACTATATCACTAGATGATGGATTTCTAATGATACACTTAGATGCTTCAAAAATCACTATATAACTGTTATCGCACAATTGAGATATGCTTATCAAATTATATTTTAAACTATCAACTTTCAAAATATTTTTGATATAAGGGTAAGACAATATATCTATATCACCAAAGCCAACAATCTTACTCTTAGCATTATCTCTAATTGTGACATATCATCCATCTTTACTTGATATGATTGCAAATAAGTTGATGTCATTGGTCATATGCTTTGAGCAACCAGTATCCAAGATCCAAGTACTTCAATTTGCTTGAGGATGGCTCTCCACCTACAAGAGGAGAAGAGACTACTTTAGGTACCCAAACTTTCTTGCGTCCTTGACTGTTAGTCAAATTAGGAACTCAAGTAAATCCAACGTGAGTGTCACGGCCCAACTCAGGGTCACGTGACCGGCCATGGTATACTTGCCTATACCTCGCAGCCTAAATCATGCACAGGCCAACTGAACAATAAAACATAGTGGAAAAGAAATAACGAGTTTAATTTCAAATGAAAAACCAAACCAGAAATCATTATAAGTAATTTTAGCAAAATCATAAAGTGCGGAAATAATAAAACAAGTTCAATTGTTCAATTACAATGAAATCTATAATAAAGACATAAATGTCCCCAAAGGGACTACAACTCCAAAATACTGAAATATATGTGCATGACTTACTACCAAAACTCTACTACGACCCCTAACTAGGACTGCTATGAGATCAATGTAGCTCCTCTGCCCTCCAGTCGCGCCAAGTGCTCCAGCCCACCTTACCGGTCAGGCTCTGAAAAACAAAACAACGACAACGAGTGAGTTCAAAATAACTAAGTGAGCGATTGTACTAACCCTCGCAAAAAAAACAATAATAAACAGGATGCATAAAACAAATCTCTTGACTCAAGCATGAAAAGAACATAAGGAAGTGACCAGCTAATCGGGAAGGCCCTCCGAACTTAACCTAGTATATAGAAATTCGAGAGCAATTGGGAAGGCCCTCCGAACTACTTTAGGTACCCAAACCTTCTTGCATCCTTGACTGTTAAGATCGACAAGGCCCTTCGAACTTATAATCGGGTAGGCCCTCCGATTATTATAGGAATAATCGGGTAGGCCCTTCGAACTTATTCCTTAAAACCACCTCGGGGATATTCGGGTAGGCCCTCCGAATTTATCCCACAAGGCCAAACCAGAACAATCGAGATTTGCTCAACCGAACTTGTTCCCCAGATTGGGAATTAGCCATCTAATCTCCAGGGCCTAGCCCGCAATCCATCTCCTCAACGAGCGCCTCTCCT
This sequence comes from Canna indica, assembly GCA_034359265.1. Lineage (NCBI taxonomy): Eukaryota > Viridiplantae > Streptophyta > Magnoliopsida > Zingiberales > Cannaceae > Canna > Canna indica. The sequence continues at coordinate 25,861,743 of CP136892.1, forward strand.
ACAGTGTCTTAGGGGTGTTCTTATTGGAAAGCGTCTCATTACTCCAATAACCGACCCCAACTCCTAGACCTGTAATGTCATACCCGTATGGTTTTATTCCATGCATAAACTTTACATGTTGGTTCATAGTAGATTATGCTGACCCTTTGCCTAATTTTAATTATGCAATTCAAATTTAGATCACCAAGATTAGGGTTTTGTTTTAGGGTTTTGTTTAGCTTTCTGTTATGCCCGAAACTAATATATCTAATCTTAATCTGGTCTCCAGAGTGTGTCCTATGTTTCCGAACTATATTTTCTGGTCGAAACGATATGTTACACGACTATGTTTAGAGAAAATATGCAGACCACAACATGTATTTAAAAAATAGCACAAATTCATCATCTCAGCATGAAATTCCAGCAACATTAAGTCTTTAACATAGCATGAAAATAAATCCAAAATTAAAATAAATTTGATCCTTAATTATCATTAGAACAGAATACTAATCTAAAGATAAATTTCACATATTTCATATTTATTACACAAGATTAACAAGTATCCACAACACCTTAATCAAGAAACAAGCATCATGACCAAGAACCCCTTTTTCAAAAATCCCCTATGGCATCAATATCAAGATCTAAATCTTATAACATGATTTCTACCCAAAAATCACATATTTAAATCCAAGGCATGCAACCACCTTTCAAGAAACTAATTAGCAAACAAATCAAGTTTTACACTTCAAGATAAACAAGATCGCTCACTTGGGCATTTCATCGAACACCTTGAGGGCACCCTTGCTTCTCCCTTGGCCGAGTACCCCTAGGGTAAGCCTAGGGCTACCGAGCCATAAAGGGAGGATCTCGGGCCCTCCTCACACAAATCGGCACAAGAACACGGCGTTCAAAACTCACGATTCAGCAAAAATCTTAAGAAATAAAAAGATGCCCCAAATTGGCTCAAGATCACGAAAAAACCCATAAATGGAGAGGTAAAACTACTCACCCGAATAGGAAGGATGATGAGGGGAGAAATCTTGGACAACGGCCCTCGAAATCGGCTTCAAAAGATGGCGGCTCGACTCAAGACGGGGGAAGAGGGGGGGGGGGGGGGGGGCGGCTCCTCCTGAAGCCGCTGGCTTGTAGAGAGAGGTAAGAGAGGGGCTGGCTCGGCAGCTCCTCTTGGCTCGGCTCCAAAGGGAAGGAAAGAGGAGAGGAAGGACAGGGGAAGGCCCAACGGCTTGGCTCCAAGGGCGGCGGCTCCAAAGGGAAGGAGAGGGGCAGCTGGCTGGCGGCTCCTCTTCTCCAAATTGCTTGTGTGGCTCTAATGGGGAGCCGCAAGCCAAGGGGAGGGGGTTTTATATTCCCTACTCAATCCTAACTCCACTAAACTCTTTATCAAACCCGCATCCACCTCAAGTCAAACCCAAACCCGCTAACTTAATTAATCCTATTTTAATCCCATGACAAATTAATCAACAACCACATGCACATCCACACATCATATAATTAAACAATCATGCATTAAACTTAAATAAATTCATCCAAACAAGGAAAGAACTACAAAATCAAATCCCTACTCACTCGAGCTCGCAAGCTCGCACCGGACTATGAGTCGACTCGGCTTGACCTCGAACTAGTCCGTTAGGCTGGCAAACACACACAATAAATGGAAATTAGAATTAATATCTAGGAGGGTTCCTCTTAAGTGCACAATCCCTAACTATGTGGACATAGATTCCACAATAAAAACAATACCCATTAAATTCAATGGAGCTATGGGAATGGCTGGGAAATGTGCATGATCATGAGCAAGAGATGTTATTCTAGTATTTCTAGCATGATCAACATGATTTTTGTAAGTCTATCATTTAAGTGATCTACTTGTGTGCTTAAGAACTTATTTTTATTTTATAACTTATCATTAGCATTTTCTAAATCATTATTTATCTTTTCTAATGTGAGTTTATCATCCATAAGGTTATCTAAAGTAATAAGTCATCATTTTCCTCTTCTAAGGATTGGTTTTCGCTTTTTAGTTCCTTAAATATTTTTCTAATGACATTGAATTCTATTGGTGTTTGGCTTATGTTGTGTTGGCTATATTTGGCAAAAAGAATAGTAGATAAGTTTTAACTGCTTTGGCTGCTGTGGAGTTTATGCTGAAATTAATGTTGCTGCGATGATGTCTTCCTGTTTGCTGGAATTATTAATGCATCATGAATAGTTATTGGCAATATATATAGGTCTCGTAGAGAACTTCTGTAAAGGACAGTTGCTTAGGAAGTTGCTACTACTCTAATACTAGCCTATTAAAGCAAAGTAAGAACCAAAACAAAAAGACAATGCAAACACACGAGATTTGTTTACGCAGTTCAGTGACAAACCAATCACCTAATCTGTGGGGTACTCACCGGACAAATTATAGGTGTCCTTGAAAGATTACTCGAAGATCTAAATAAATGCTGACTTTAATCACATTTAATCACCGCCTTCTTCAGTAGAAATCGTCAGCATTAACCTAGGCGTTTGTCACACCCCAACTTAGGGTCACGTGACTGGCCAGGATATACGTGCCTATACCCTGCAGCTTATCCCATGAACATGTCAAGTCAAAATAAAACATAGCAAAAATACGAGACAAGTTTTATTACAACTAAGAAATCAAATCGGTTTTTATTTTAAGAAATAAAGTTCAACAAGCCATGTAGAGTGAGGAAATAAATGATGAAAAGTTTATCAGTTTTCTCAAGAAACATAATCTAAAATAAAATATATGAATTTCCCAAATGATTACAACTCCAAGAATGCTAAAATATCAAGTCCATGATCAAATACTAACAAGACTCGACTGCGACCCCTAACTTGGACTGTTATGAGATAAAGGTAGCTCCATTGCCCTCCAGCCGCGCCAAGTGCTCCGGCCTACCTCACTGGTCAGGCTCTGCAAAAAAAATAGAAATTAAATAGAGACAAGAATAATCGGGATTCGCCCATCCGAACTTATTCCAAATAGAGATGGGAATAATCAGGATTCGCCCATCAGAACTTATTCCTAATAGAGACGAGAATAATCGGGATTCGCCCATCCGAACTTATTCCTTTTTAAACACAGGTTTGGATTTACACATTCAACCCTCCGGGCTCAAGCCTGCAAATCGGCTCCTACCCGATCCTTCCCTCCATTCATGAAAGATATGGTGCCAATAAGACATAAGTCAAGTGTCATCCACAGTATCCTAGGGGAGTTCTTATTGGGAAGATGCTGCTACACACTATGCCCGACCCCGACGCCCCAAACCCGCAATATCATCAGCCCATGAGCTTTTGTTTCAAACAATTAAATTCTTTTGTTGGCTCTTCAACAGTTTATTCTGCCTCTTAAATTTTAATGGTATAATTAAAATTTAAATTCCCGAAATTAGATTTTGTTTCAGGGATTTTGTTTTCAGCCTACTGTTTGAGGCCAATTCTGGTGTACCCAAGCTGAATCTGGTTTCCCGAGTGTGTCCTATGGTTCCAAACTATGTTTTCTAGTTAAAATGATTGGTTACATAACTATGTTCAGTAATCGTCATGCATCACAACAACAATTTCAAATCTCAGCATCATCAATGATAATCCAGCATGAAATTTCAGCATGTTTTAGATTTCAACATGTCTAATTAATTAACACGAAAATCACAGCAACAAATTATTCCTAAATATTGTCAAACTAGGTTACAATATCATAAACAACAGTTTAAAAATAAATCTATTCACTAAGCATAATCAGACATGCATCAAATTCTACATCAACATCAAGATTCATGCTTCATAAAACAAGAAATATCAAGAATATAAAACATGCCACCAAGATTCATTCTTTCCACATGGAATCACAAATTTAATACGCTGAGATTTATGATTTTGAAATTAAACATGCTCTAACATCATATGATCATACCAAGATTTATCATTAAGGAGTCTAAATCTCATTTAACGCAATAAGTTCTCTTAGGCAATTTCACAAACACTTTGAGGGGGTCCCGTCACCCACCTTGGCCGAGCACCTCTAGGATGGACCTAGGGCTGCCGCACCACAATGGGGGGTCCTCGGGCTTCCTCTTCCACGACAACACAAGATAGCAACGGGAAATCCCAATTTCAAATGGTAAGATTGAAAAATTTCTCAAATTCCAAACGACGGCTCAAGAACACAAGAAAACAAAAGGAAATAGGAAGGAAGAACCATTCACTTTATTAGGAAGAGGGAAAAAGAACAATTCCCGATCGGCGGCCTCCACGATCTGACCTCATGCGAGGTGATGACGGCTCGGCTCCAAGAGAGGGGAAGAGGGGCGGCAGCTCCTCTTCTCCTCAGCGGCTCGGCTTCACAAGAGAGGGGGAGAGGCATGTTGGCTTTCGGTTTTCAACCTTAGCCTTAATCTCGGTTTTGATGATAACAAATATGAAACTAATGATTTCATTGAGAATATCTTTCAAGTTCCATATCAATTAGCGTTTGATGTCCTCGATCAGAAATATCGGAGAAATCAGATATTGGAAGGACTTTGATCGTCACGCTTGGGTTCGTCGTGGAAATCTCTCAAAGATCAACATGTGTGACAAAGACATATTGGATGAGCTCAAGGATCACATGAAAGCACTCCAAGTTGATTCGCGTTAAAAGACCGAACCCAAAAATGAAGCGCGTAAGAAAAAGGCTGAAGAAACCAATCTCAGCCTAGGTTCGGTCGACCAAACGGTCGACCGACTGTAGGTAAAAAGGGGCAGTAGACATTCGGTCGACCTGTTGGTCGACCGAACATAAGGAAGAAAGTGTAGCAGAGCTATTTCGATCTATCGGGCGGTCAACCGATGGAAGCCCAAAATGGGCAATAGCTCGGGCGGTCGACCCGTCGGTCGACCAACCTGCGTTTGTTGAAGAAGCGAGACGCGTCTGGGATCTTGATTCTTGCGTCTGGGTGCTCGACCCATCGGTCGACCGACCAGAGAGTAATGGAGCGGTCGAATGACCGATCGACCAGTCGACCAGTCGATCGATCGACCAATCGACCGATGACCTGTAACGGATACTTTTCTATCCGTTGAACAACCATTTCTTCACAAGGGTATAAATACACCCTCATATACTTCATTTAATTGCTTCCCTGATTTCTACAGATTTTATTGAGCATTTACGAAGGGATTTAAACCTTCGAAAGAAAAATTGAAGTGCGCTCTGCTACTTCCGCTGACACCTTCCTGCACTCGATTAGTTTAGTTGTCCCTTAGGGTTGAGGTGGAAGAGGACTCTCGATAAGAAGGCGGCGTCTTCCGGGTGTGGAAGTGCCTTAGGTTGAGAGTGCGTCTCTTCGGTGAGAAGTCCTCGTGTGTAAGGGAAACATAAATTAATCTAGTAAAACTAGTTTGGAAATCCTAAGCGGGGTGCTTAGGTAGTGGAGTAGGTATTGGGGCCGAACCACTATAAATCTTGTGTTTGCATTGTTTTATTTTGTTGTTCTTTAATTGCTTAATCATTTATAAGCTTCCGCATCTAATCGCATTCAATTGTAAATTGCCTAACTAATCTAAGAAAACGATTAAAAGTGAATTTAGGCTAATTTTATTAGTAAACACACTATTCACCCCCCCTCTAGTGTCACCATTTCGCTTTCAATTGGTATCAGAGCAGGTCGTGGATTGAGATTTTACCATCTCGTCTACATCTAGTCTGGATCTAGAAATGGCTCTAGGGAGTATAGTATTTGCACCACCTAGGTTTGATGAGAAAATTTTTGGTGTTTGGAAAATTAGGATGTATACTTTTCTTAAAACACAAAGTTTAGATCTATTGTGGAAGCTAAATAATGAATATGTTGAGCCCACCACTGACATCAATGATTGGACTCAAGATCAAATTTGATTGTTTGAATTGAATGCTAAGACAACACATTTTCTTTATTGCTCATTCTCTAATGATATACTTGAAAAAGTTATGCATTATTCTTCCGCATTCGATATTTGGGCTTGCTTAAATATGTTGTATGATTATGCAAAAACCGAAGAGCTTACCACTTTTGTTTAGGGTGGTGATGACAATGGTCATCCCCCTAGTACTAATATCGGTTTTGATGCCCAAAGCAATTCTAGCCAAAGAAGCACAAGCAAGAATCGGAAACAAAAACTTAGGTGCTTCCTTTGCCAAGAGACGGGACACAAGAAGATGAATTGTCCTCTCTTGAAGAAGAAATCCAAAAAGAAGAAGTGTGCTTCTCCATCCACATCTCAATCAAGTGAAGCCTCTTCTAGACATGACGATGAAGCTACATCGAACTTTTGCCTCATGGGTCTTCGGAATGAGGTATATTTACCGTCTTCTAGTCATGATCAAAATAGTGATTCTAGTAGTTCTAAATCCCTTGACATGTCTTATGAAGAACTATTAGAGGAATCTAAAAAGATGTATGCATTGCTTATGAGTAAGATAAAAAAAAATAGAAAACTAAAAAAGGAAAATTTAAGGCTTGATTCACTAGTGCATGAATTAGAGAAGAATAAATTGAATACTAGTTCTCTTAATTCTTGCCATGACAATTTTAAAATTGAAATTGAAGACTTAAAAAGTGAGAATGTGGATTTGAAAAATGAAAATGATGACTTGAAAATTGAATTGAGAAATATCTCAAAAGTTGAAATTAAAAATTTGAAAGTAGAAAATACAAAAATCAAAAATGAAAATAGTATGATGAAATCTCAATTGCATGTTATTCACAAATCCATGAGTGATTTGAAAAATGAGGTTGTATTCTTAAATAAGAAAATTAATGATTTATCAAATGCATCTTCCGTTAAGAACTCTAGAAATAAAAATGCTTGTGTAAAGAATGCTAATGTTCATCATTATTCTCATGTTAAGCATTCCTCATTTAAACCTCATGTTCAAAATAAAAAGGTTCATCTAAGAATGCCCATGCTTATCATGCCTCCTATGTTAAGCATTCTAACATTAAATCTCGTGTCCATGCTAAAAATAAAAAGAAAAAGTTTCATGGACATTATTTTTGTTGTGGTATATATGGTCATGCTATACATGATTGTGCATTCAAAAGAAATCCAAGTGTTGCTAAGACACTTTGGATTCCTAGGCCCTCTAACCCCCAAGGACCCGAAGCCATTTGGGTACCAAAGATCTCATCTTCTATTGTAGAGGGAGCTACAACACAAAGGTGAAGGTTTGATGATATGTCGGAGTTGACCATGGACTTGAATGATGAATCGTCCCTTGGTTGCAACTTCAAGCTACATTGATGCCTTAAGTAAAGTTGTTATCAAAACTATTTTGGTATCATCTCCTTACTTTACCTTGTTTTATTTTAGTTGGAGATTATGATACATGTTTAGATTGAGTTATTTTTCCCACTCTTACAAAAGAGTTGTTTCGAAAATATTTTTGATTTTGATTTCCCGGTCTCCTCGGAGACCTATGTGGCCTGTAATGTGCCTAAGCGACCTTGTGGTTCTAAATCGTAGGCACATTGTGGCCTTTCGGTTTTCAAACAATTGGAAGGGTTGGAGATCATATTTTTCATTTATATTATATTTGTGATCTCTTAAAATTCGTTTTGATATCACTTGACTTTATTTAAAACGGATTTCAAACCATTTAGCAAAGTGAACTATTTGTTAATGATACTTGATGCCTATCTTTGCTTTTTGGTTGAGTTAGCTTGCTAAGTAGCTATATTTTCTCTAGAATATTAGTGTAGCTTACTTGCAAGTTATAAGTTTTTAGGAAGGCTAAATAGAATAGTTTAGTTTGGCTAAATTTTCATGAATAGGGTATAACTTTGATAAATTCAAAATCTAAGTGTTATACCTCGTTGTTTAAGCTAAAATCATGTCTCTATACTCATGACTTGAATTGCATGTTAAAATCCTTGAATTCTCATGAGTAGGTAGAACTTTAGTACTTAGACAAATTTCATTGAATGAAACTTGTTCTAGGTAAATATCTATTATTAGAGACTTTCTAGTAAGTCCAAACTAGTTTAACATAGGTAGAGATCTTATTCCTCAAATATTTCATATCTTAAGATCTCTTAGATTCATTTTAATATCATGACAATTCATTAAAATGAATCCTTGCTATCTAGCATAGGTTAAGGTTTTAAATGAAACTTTGTATTAAACCCTTGCTATGTAGTAAGTTAGCTTGCTAAGTTGACATATTATTTCATTATGATACTAATGAAGTCTACTTGCAAGTTAAGAATTGGAAAGCTATGCTATCTAAAAGAAAATGAAAAAGGAAATGAAAAAGTTGGGCAAATTTTCAAGAAAAATATATGAATTTGATTTTGCAAAAATCTTAATATAATACTTAAATATGTATGCTTTAATGATGTCTCGATATACTCATGATTGATTATGCATGATAAATATTTGAATTTTCATGAGTAGAAAAAATCTTGATAACTTAGGCAATTTCATGATATCATGATATTTATGAAATTGAACTAGGTTAAAATTCTTCTTTAGAGACTTCATGTTAAGGTAAAAATGAAATGAACATGTTTAGACACACATGATGTGATTCTAGGTGTTCAATCTTGAAAATTCATGTGTAGATGAAAAATGTGATAACCATATCTCATTAGGGGACTTAAGTTTGAGAAGTTTGACCCAAGTCAACAAATTGACTTGGACACTTGATTTTAAGTCCAAACTTCATAAACATATTTAAGAATAGGTATGACATATTTCCAAGCACTAAGAGTGAACAACTCATATGGATATGGATAAAATGAAAATAGAGGTCAATTCATGTTTACCTCTTTTTGAACCATGTTGATCCAAGTCAACAAGTTGACTTAAAGGTCTCATTTATGATCCATATTTAAGAAACATGTTTAGATTTACTCATGTTAGGTATCCATTGATTTAAATTTGAAAAATCATCTAAAATATGTTTAAGTTCTAAGTGCTTATGGTTGATATTATCGAAGTAAATCATCGAAGTAAATGTTAAGATTGAAACTCCTTATGGTTTCAATCCTTATGGGAATACTTCGATGGTTTAAATTCCTTATGGTTTCAATCTAAGTGGTTAGGTATCTATAGGTATCCATAAGTTTCAATCATCGAAAATAATATAGGATGAAAAATGGTCTTTGAAAATTCCTTTGAGTTCAAACTTCATTCATGTATTTCAAATGACCATTCAATATTTGGTATCAAAATTTTTGCATCAAAAAATTGGTACCAAAATTTTTCATAGAAAATATGGTTTTGTATAAACTTAAAAGTTTAATTTTTGAAAACTAGAAGTATAGGTTGACTTAAGTCAACAAAGTGAATTAAAAATTTCATCTTAAGCGAAAACTTGATTCATAGACTTATATTATCTCATGTTAGATGTCCAAATGCCTAAGTTTGAGAAAACATGAGTAGATAGCAAAACTTGAGACTTAGCATTTTCAAAGTTTTCATGCTTATTTCAAATGAAAATATGCTAAGTTCATATTTAGATCAAATGACATTTGTTTCACTTCAAACTTGATATACATGATTTAAATGTCTATATCTTTGTATTTTGAAAGTTTGAATGAAATCTAAAAATGTCATGAAAAAGAAACAATATTCATTGTGAGAACATACATGATTTAATTTTGAATTCAACTATTTAGTTTTTGAACATATCATGTATGATTTTGTTTCTATTAAATATTTGTTTTCCATCCCTTGGTTAAGATTTTCATGTCTCATGAAAATAATCTTTAAAGTCTCAACTTCAAGAAAACATATTTGTGTTTCACCCCTTTAACTAGATTGACCTTTCTTGTCCTTTTTGATTGATGTAAAAAGGGGGAGAAGAGTATAAGAAAAAGGGGGAGAAAAGTATAGGTAAATAGGGAGAAAATATAGGAAAGGTGAGGAAAATATAGGAAATCCATGCATATAGATAGGGGGAGTTTATTCTCATAGATATGCATGTTGATAGGGGAGAAATCCATTAGTTGATATCCTCTATGCTTTAAATGATAAAATATTTTCTTAAGGATGATTGTCATCAACAAAAAGGGGGAGATTGTTGGCTTTAGGTTTTCAACCTTAGTCTTAATCTCAGTTTTGATGGTTTTGATGATAACAAACATGTAACTAATGATTTCATTGAGAAATCTTTCAGGTTCCATATCAATTAGCATTCGATGTCCTCGATCGGAAATATCGGAGAAATCAGATATCGGAAGGATATTGATCGTCGTGCTCAGGTTTATCGCGAAAATCTCTCAAAGATCGATGTGTGTGACAAAGACGTATTGGACGAGCTCAAGGATCACATGAAAGCAATCCAAGTTGATGCGCGTTGAAAGTCGGAACCCGAAAACAAAGCACGAAAGAAAAAGGTTGAAGAAATCAATCTCAGCCTATGTTCGGTCGACCTGGCTATCGACCGACAGTAGGTAAAAAGGGGCAGTAGACATTCGATCGATCCTTCAGTCGACCAAATATAAGGAAGAAAGTGCAGCAGAGCTATTTCGGTCGACTGGGTGGTCGACCAATGGAAGCCCAAAACAGGTAGTAGCTCGGGCGGTCAACCCGTCGGTCGACCGATGGGTCGACCGAAGGTCGGGATTGTGATTCTTGCGTCTGGGCGGTCGAATGATCGGTCGACTAGTCGATCGACCGACCAATCGATCGACGGGATATAACAGATAGTTTTCTATCCGTTAAACAGATAAATACACCCTCATATACTTCATTTCATTGCTTCCCTGATTTTTACAGATTTTATTGAGCATTTAAGAACGGATTTAAGCCTTCCAAAGAAAAATTGAAGCACGCTCTACTACTTCCGCGAATATCTTCCTGCGCACTCTCTGCTCCTCAACTCGGAAATTGACTCGAGCTATTCCCTCGGCGAGTTGGAGGTTCTAAGGCTGTGAAAGGAGCATTTACTATTGGTTTTATATTAAGATCTTTTCAATTGTAATTTTATTGTTATTTTAACTATTTTATTTGTGCGTGTAAAGGCCTTGTGTTAGGTCTTGTGTGGAAGTGGTATCCTTTGTGAAAAGGAGTAAAGCCACTTGTGTAAACTTAGTATTTACTAGGATTAGTTTAGTTGTCCCTTGGGGTTGAGGTGGAAGAGGACTTTCTATAAGAAGGCGGTGACTTCCGGGTGTGGAAGTGCCTTAGGTCGAGAGTGCGTCTCTTCGGTGAAAAGTCCTGATGTGTAAGTGAAACATAAATTAATCTAGTAAAACTAGTTTGCAAATCCAAAGTGGGGTGCTTAGGTAGTGGAGTAGGCATTGGGGCCGAACCACTATAAATCTTGTGTTTGCATTGTTTCATTTTATTGTGCTTTAATTGCTTAATCATTTATAAGCTTCCGCATCTAATCGCATTAAATTGTAAATTGCCTAACTAATCTAAGAAAATGATTAAAAGTGAATTTAGGCTAATTTTATTAGTAAACACACTATTCACCCCCCTCTAGTGTAGCCATTTCGCTTTCAAGACATTTAGCCAAAATTTACAAAATCAATACTAACAATCTTCCCCTTTGGCTTATTTGGCGAAAACCCAACCTGTCATAAATAATGCTATAAATAGAGTATTATAACAGAAGAATTTTTTCACAGATGTAACCATACATTCGGTCAAGATTAAATAGTGTTTAAAACTATTCATCATAAAAAAAGAACCATCAACATCATAGAGTTCATATTGAGGCAATAAAACAGTACCAAAAACCACCACATACCACAAAACCAAGAGACATACATCACATCATAGGCTGGTTCAGACTTTACCTCATACTAGACCTTAACCAGACCATAACAAGACCAGAACCCATATATTCAAAAACCACACATATCTCCCCCTTTTTGGCCGAATAAGACAAAGGAGAAAAAGTAGTTACTTTAAGCTGTCTGGATCAGATGAACCAGAGTCTTCACCAACAGGCCAAGCTGTAGTGTGAGCAGTGGAATATGCGAAAAAACTTCTGCTCAAGAGTTAATAACTACATATGAAGCTTAGCTAAATACACTTAGAATTTATACATATCATCACGGATTGCTCTTGTGTTAGCGGTTAAAATTGCATCAGGTCTCATTTCAATCCACTCATCCCGAGAACTTAGTTGTACTAGAATTAAGTTAAGATGTTTGTTAGTTCTAAAAATAGATCTAGAGAACTTGTTTGCTTCTTTATTCTCCCCCTCAAAAAAAAATCCTCCCCCTCATACGATAATCCTTTTGTAGAACTAAAAAAAAGATGTGAGGGATACAGATACAATACCTTTACTAGAACGTTCTGTAGCTTTTCCTTTAGATTTCTTTCTCTACTTTTGACCATGAGAGTAGATCGAGATGATCTTTTTTTAGGGGATGGTTCTGGATTTTGTGTGTTGATAATTTCAGTAGGACTTGAGAACACCATCTCTATTGCTAAGGAAGCTTCCATCTTTTTTCTCTAAGCTCATTGTTTTACCCTTTTAATGGAAATTTGGCTTAAATAAATTGAAGAAAGAAGGAAGATTGAGACCGTCGATTAAGTTCTGGAGAAGTTGAACCAAGCTGCAATGTAGAAAGGATATAAATGATGACATATCTTTTCACATTCGCTTTAGAGTACAGCCTCTGTCGAAAACTCAATGGTGAAGTTATTGTTACAAGAGAAACACCACCTGAAAAAATTCATTATGCGAGAGAATAAATTTTTGAAAATCAATTTATTAATCGTGTAACAGAATGCCCAATGAAGATTTAGAGATTCTTCATATATCCCACTTAAAAGAAGAAGAATCAGTGACATGACACAAAGTCCTTGGGCAGAAAAAGATTTTGACTGCGCCATACTAATGACCGCTGAGAAGAAAGTTGTATCCTTATCTAATCTTATCTTTCATAAAAGAAAGCACACGTGTGAACATTAAAAAAAAAAGTTTCTCACTTACTTTACCAATCATCATTTAGAATCCCATTTTGAAGAACTGAAGATGTTACCCACTATTCTTAGTTGCAATGAATACTAGTTACAACTACGTACTTCCTTTTAACTAGAACCTCGATCTTTAAAACAAAGAGTTTAGCACGTGAATGCACAATAGAATCTTTGAAGTTTTGATAGAACTTGTTGTAACACAATAATGTACCTTTTCTTCTTGATTGAGACCATATTCAAGTAACATACTCTTCATCCAAATTAAATACGTATTGCAACTGCTTGCTGCCAAATAATCTGCCTTTGCTAAAGAAAGAAAAATAAAATTTTGTTTCTTGATTGACTAGGTCACAAGATTCGATCCAACATAACAAAGAACTGCCTGATGTACTCCTTTTGTCATCAATATTACCAGCCCAATCTGCATTTGAAAATCCAACTGGACAAGGATTACAATCAACAGAATACCAAAGACTAGAATCCAAAGTACCTTTCATATATTTGAGAATTCTATTAACAGCTTAAAGGTGAGACTCCTTTGGTTTTGCTTGATATCTGTCAGACAATTCAACTCTAAAGCATAAATCATGTCTGCTAGCTTTCAAATATAATAAGCTGCCAATCATGCTTCTGTAGAGGGCGGGATCAACACTCTTCCCTTCATCATCCTTGCATAGTTTCTCATGAGTAGAAATAGGAGTTCTAACTGCCTTTAGAACTGTTCAGTCCAAACTTGTGAACTAAATTCTTAGCATATTTACTATGTGAAATGAATATTTCTTTTTCAGATTACTTGACCTGTAGACTGGGAAAATAGCTCATTTCTCCAACCATGCTCATTTCAAATTCAGATTTCATGTCATCCATAAATTGCTTAGCAAATACTTTAGAAGTTGAAGCAAAAACAATACCAGTTGAGACTCCATCTTCTTGATGAATAGAATATTATAAGCTATTCCTCTTTTATAATCTTTCATGAGCAAAAATTGAGTTAGTCTTTCATACCAAGCTATAGGTGCTTGTTTGAGACCATATAAAGCTTTCTTCAGCTTATACACATGGTCAGGATGAGTAGAATCTTCAAACTCTTTTGGTTGTTCAACATAGACTTCCTCATTAAAAATCTCATTCAGGAAGGTTGTCTTAACATCCATTTGATAAAGTTTGAATTTCAAACAGCAAGATAGGGCAAGAGGTAACCTCCTGCAATAGGTGCAAATGTCTCTTCAACTTGTTAGACTCCATGTCTGTCCTTGATTCTTGTGATGTTTCCTACTTCATCAGTGTTTTTTTTGAAAACCCACTTGGTTTCAATTATATTGATATTTTCAGGTCTTGGAACCAATTCCCAAACATGATTTCTGATAAATTGTTGCAGCTCTTCTTGCATAGCCATCATCCAGAATTCATCTTTTAGAGCTTCCTTGATGTTCTTGGGTTCAACAGTTGAAGTATAGCAAGAGTATCTGATCATGTCTTGATCACTCTTCTTGGACTGATTTCTAGTCTTGACTCCTTCAAGAACATCACCAATAACATTTTTCAAAGGATGATTTTTGAGAGTTATTGCAGACTTCTCACTAACACTTTCTTTTTCTTTATCAGTGTTAGTCTCAGAGTTATCCTGCTATCTTAGAAGGACTCTGGGCAGTCTTGTCAACAGTTGCATTTGCCTCTTCACCAGTATTTAGATTATGGAAGAATTGTGAGTCATCAACTTTCACATTTGGTGAATCTATAACAGTTTGAGTGGGCTTGTTGTAGACTCTGTAGGCTTTGCTATTTGTTGAATATCCAAGGAATATTGGTTCATCATATTTGCTTTGCATCTTTCTAAGGTATTCCCTATCATTTTAGCACATAACACCTGCTACCAAAGACATGAAAGTTTGTAAGGTTAGTCTTTCTTCCCTTCCATAATTGAGGAGTGATCTCTTGGATAGTACTATTTTTCCTAACAATAGCACCATTATATTGAGGAGTCTTTAGAGCAGAGAATTCATGAATAATATCACTATCATAATAGAATTCAGAAAAAGATACATTTTCAAATTCTCTTCCATGATCACTTTAAGAATAGGAAGTTCTTGTTCATTATGGAGTCTTAGACATAAGGATTTGAACTTGCTGAAGGCATTCAATTTTTCCCTTAGAAACTCTGTCCAAATGAATCGTGAGTAATCGATCATCTACACAAACAATGACATATTTTTTTCCTCCAATGCTTTCAATTTGCATTGGGCCAACCAAATCCAGGTGCCTCGATCAGAAATATTGAAGAAATCGGAAAATCGGAAGTACATTGATTGTCGCGTTCGGGTTTGTCGTGGATATCTCTTGAAGTTCGACGTGTGCACCAAAGCCGTCTTGGACGAGTCTAAAAACCACATGGAAAGCCCTCCAAATTAACGCACGTTGAAGGCCGAAATCCAAAAATGATTGGGTCGACCGAATGTAGTCGAAAAATGGCAATAGCCACTTCGGTCGACCGGTCGGTCGACCGACAGATGCAAAAATCAGTAGTGGCTACTTCGGTCGACTGCCCGAGGCCAAAAATTTGCACTGTTTAGTTCGGTCGACCGGATAGTAGAAGAGCTAAAATGCGACTCATTCGGACGACCCTCCGGTCGACCGAACAAAGCGGTAGAAGCACAGAATGCCAACGGTCGTTGGACGGTCGATCGGTCGATCGACCGACGATCGATCGGCAAGCAACCGAACGGGGTCCAACGTGCGAAAAAATCCCCGTTGAGGAGCCGTTTGGTTGAGGGGTTATAAATACCCCTCACCTAACTTCTTTAATCTCTCTTAACAACAAACATAAGCATTCAGAAGAGAGATTTGTGCCTTCTAGAGTTTGATTGACTTGCGCTCGCTTCTCCGATCAATGACTTCTCAAGCAGTCATCTTCCCTCAACTCGGGCTTTGATTCAAGCTTAACGTCTTGGCGAGTTGGAGGCTTTGAAGGCTTCGAAAAGAGCATTTGGTCTTGGTTTCTTCTTTAAGCTCTTTTCATTGTAATTTTAATTGTTATTTGAACTTGTTTTCATTGGATTTGAGCTTGTGAAGACCTAGGTTGTTAGGTCTTGAAATTGGGTGGTTGCCTTTGTGTTTGTGGCTTAATCCCACCGGTATAAACTTAGTTTACTAGGATTAGTTGAGTTATCCGTTAGGTTGAGGGGGAAAAGTACTCTCGGTAAGAAGGTAGAAACTTTCGGGTGTGGAAGTGCCTTAGGTTGAGAGCGAGACTCTTCGGCTCAAAGTCCTCATTGTAAGGGAAACAAGATTAATCTAGTAAAGTTTAGTTTTGAAATCCTAAGCGGATGCTTAGGTAGTGGAGTAGGCATTGGGGTCGAACCACTATAAATAATTGTATCTGCTTTGATTCTACTTGTGTTTATTTTATTATCGCATTTACTTTCCTTCCTCTTTCTACTAATCTTGTAATTTGCATAAGTAAACAAAGAAACGATTAAAACCGGATTTAGGCAAAAAGATTAGTAAATATACTATTCACCCCCCCTCTAGTGTAACCATTTCACCAACAGATTACACGTTGGTCCACGTGTCCTCCGTCTTCTTGAGATTCCTTTTTCTTACATTTAGCTTGCTTTATTTATCTGTTTTCTTATTATTGTCCTTGTTTTCCTTTTCTATTTTTAGCCATCATACTATTTGAATTATTTTAAAACAAGTTAGTTTTAATTCTTCCATAGAGATGCTTGGATATAATATGCAAACAGACGAACGCACACATGCACACACACGCACATAGATTTTCTCTTAGAATTGTACTCCAACATGGAATTCGAAAGAATTTATATCTACGTTGTCAAACTAACACGAACCACCAACTCCTTAATTATTGGTTGCATAATTAAGCACGATGATAGATCTAAGAAAAACATAAATTTTACAATAATTTTTTATCAACTGTATATAACAATTATGTATGTTAATGAATGAATGAATTAACATAATTAGTTGGCCTTAGCGTTCAAGACACCAACTTAGATTTGCTCACAAGGTAAAATGTTGGTTGGTCGAGAATAAAATTCTCATAATTGTTCACCTATTTAGTTGCAAGTTAAAGTATATATGCTCATATTGAATTTAGGGTGATCAACCAATGAAATCGACCAATTAATCATCTTACTCATTGGTCTAGACAAATTAACTAAGTAAAATCCCTGCCACCAACCTTGGTATTGTCTACGGTTGCTCTCATCCTCTCATCTTCTTCTTCGCTAATAACATAGCAATATGCTTCAATACCACCTCGACGAACGATGTTGGATTAGTTGGCCGCTACTCAATGATCATTAGCTTCGGTGACTCTCTCGCTGACAATGGAAACTTTAACTACTTAATGCGTCCTGTGTTTCTTATCCTTCCTCATGGTCGAATTTACTTCCATCATCCAAGTGGTCGAATGACAGAAGGAAGACTTGTTGTCAATTTTATCGGTTTGCTGCTCTCTCTCCTCCGCCCCTCCTTTTTGTTGAATTTGTAATTAATGCATGTATGTTGATTAGATTAAATAAACATATAGCACAAAAGCTTGGATTGCCATTTGTGCCTGCATTCCTTCCACAAAGAAACAATGATAGTTTTAAGCATGGCGTCAACTTTGCGGTCTGTGGAGCATTGGCAATGAACAATGACTTGTTTAGACATTTAGGCTTCAATGCTCCATCGGATGATTACTGATTGAAAACTCAACTTCAGTTGTTCCATGAGTTCTTACATGGAATGACATCGTCCAATGGTATAATTCATGGCAATTGATAATTTATTATTTTATCTCCCTTGAGTCCTTTTTTTTATTCGAATTTTTAATTTTATGTTACTAATTAATTATACTCATGTTCATCCATCCATATATCTTTTTATTTTGATATCTCTATGAGAAGCCAACATCCTAAGCAACCAAACCCTATTCTTAATCGGTGAGATGGGATTGAATGACTACGATCACATGAAATCAAGCATGAACAACACCGAAGACATTGATCGTCTACGACCTTATGTCTCCAATGTTGTGCGAGAAGTTAGTTCGACAATTGAAGTATGTACTTTCTATAAGTTATCTATGTATGATTTTAAATGTCACATCTTGATATGTTTAATTAACTAATTTACATAACTTACTTAAGTTCATTACATGCTTCGCTCATATTTGTAGTTGAAAGATTATAGTAATGCTCATTAATTTTGAATCCTCAATAGGATTTGATCAAAATCGGAGCGAAGACTATAATGGTCACGGGAATGTATCCAATGGGTTGTGTGCCCTACTACAATTTTCACTATTACCCCGAAAATATAAATGGAGTAAGAGATCCCAAAACTGGGTGCAACAACAAGGTTAGTGACTTCGCAAGATATCATAATTTTCTACAATGACAAGAGCTTGATAAACTACAGAATGATCATCCGGATGCCAAAATTTTATTTGCAAATTACTACGAAATTATGATGCCTTTCTTTCAATCTCCCGAAAAATTTGGTACTCACAAAGTTCCAAACTATCTTATATAGAAATTAATCTAACATCAATTTGTTGCTCATCAACTAATCACTCAAATATTGTGTTATTTATATACTCTTTTGATAAGGCCTTTATATATGATTTCATTGAGTGCAGGTTTTGCAACACCTTTGGAATCATGCCTCAAACCAATGTACTCTCACTGAGGCCTCGCATCATATCATTGCGGATCATGTTTTACAATAACTATCCTAAAATAATTTGTAATTTTATTTTTTTGTTAAAAGTGCCGTATTTAATATATTGGTCAACAAAAGCAAGTTCATATATTTCTTTTACATAAAACACAAGTATATATATTTATCTATGATATCTAAAATATTGGTCTTCATTTTGATAAACACAAGTTCTAGTACTCTTGAATGGTAACTTGGTTAATACTACGAAAATATGATTTAACTTACTTTATATATTGGCATGTATCACAAAGTCTATCCTTTCCTAATTAAAATTTGTGGAATACCTATAACAAGTCCCCTTTCTAAATCTCTTGAATTGTTCTTATACTAGCAAGCCATAGTCTACGATACCATAACCACAAGTCAATATCCATAACAACAATGCATCTAAAATTTGGATTCTCTAAAATATTTAAACTTACACTTTATTTTGCCTATTTATGTGAGTCAAATATCCACACTAGAAGGAGGGGGGGTTGAATAGTGTGTACGCTAATTCGATCTTCAACTTAAGTTCTTTTAAGCTTTAAGCAAACAACAAGACAATTCAATTTTCTTGATGCTAAGGTGTAGAGAGAGATGCAAGAATTATTGAGTTGAGCACAAGTGAAGATAACTGAACTCCAAACAAGAAATGCTAACAAATCTATATATAGTGGTTCTGTCAATCCTGCCTACTCCACTACCTTGGTTCATCACCAAGGATTTTTAACCTTAACACTTTATAGATTATTTGTTTGTTGAAAGAATGCAATGACAACTTATCCTCGACCCTAGAGGATGTCTCAACACATATTCTAAAGCACAAACAATAATCTACAAAGCTACAAGGTGTTCCAAGCACACGTTACAAGGTACACTTTAGATATTCGATCAAACGGAAAGAAATAGTACCCTTGAGCCAATCATATATTGATGTATAGGGAACTATTTTTGGTTAATGAATAATATGATGCAACTTTTCATCATATGCTGCATCTATATTTTATATATATTAGATTGTGATGGACTCCATGAACCTGGGCAATTGATTCTAAGGCCATGATGAGATTATACTAGTGAGACTTGGAATCCAGATGCCCCTGTTCTAAATGGTCCCAGTCGTAGGATCACCAATTAGGGGATTGATGATTCCGGATAGACTAGTGCACTTGACACATGCGTTATACAATAAGGGGTAGTTGATCTCACTGTTACCTATGAGTCATCATTAATGTACAAGTGAAGGTGCTCTGTCACACAACAAAAACCCAGGCATGATCGGCCAGAGTACTACATGTACCTTGAAGCCGGACCCAAACATAATACTACCAATGAATATGAAACTTTGAACAATTCATATAAGAAAACTAGTTTTCTTGCAGTAAACATAAATGATCAAAATTTCAAAAGCCAATCCATAAATAATCTGATAACTAAAAATGTTCAAAACTCATTTAAAATGACTCAAATAATCATAAACAAAGTTATTGACATTTAATGCGGAAACAAAAATTTAAATGCCCATCTACAAAAAGAAGAATAAAAATAATCCTATGGACTTAACATAACCCCCTGCCCGACCACGACCTGTCACGAGACCCGATGTCCCTGCCGCCACCAGCTATGATATTGTATCCCAGTACCTGTCTGATCACGATCAAGGGCTGAAAAACAACAATAATATAAAGGGAAAGTCCAGCTAGGACTTATTTAGTAGTTTAGTCTTCAATCAACCATTTTCAATACCATAAGACCATCCAGGAACATATTTGTTGGCTTAAGGTTTTTAACCTTAGTCTTAATATCAGTTTTGATGATAACAAACATAGAACTAATATTTCATTGAGAAATCTTTCAGGTTCCAAGTCGGTTAGCGCTTGACGTCCCCGATCGGAAAAATCAAAGAAATCGGCAAGGATGCTCGTCGTCACTCGGGATTCTTCGTGAAGATAGAGTTTATGTTTAGGGTGTCTAGATAAGTTGTAAATCCTCATGATGATGCTAAGAAACCCAAAAACAAATCCCGAACCCCAAAATATGAAAACCTGGAAACCACCCTGAAATTCACCAAGCCTAGGGAGCTCCTTGGAGGGTTATATGACCTAGACATTTTCTTGACATAAAAAATGACGGTAATTGTTCCTTGGGTAAAAACTAGATAACGAGGTATTTTAAAGGATTTTTTGTAAGCCTTTAGCCTACCCATACTTGACCCAAAATATAGAAAATTTTTGTTTTTTGAAAATTTGTACTAGACCCCAAAAACTAGATTTTGATTCTTAAGCATTTTGATTTTTTAGATATTTTTATTAAATCCAAATGGGGGCTAATCCTCATATAATATTTATGTTTTAAAGTTATTAACAAGACAAAGAAATCTGCCCTACCCAGGTTCAGTCGACTGACTGGTCGACCGACAAAAGGAGAAGGCATTTTGGTCGACCAACCGGTCGACCGAATGATGCTAGAATTTGGCAGTAGCCAATTCGATCGACCGATCAGTCGATCGAATGCGACGAAAAATTGGCAGTAGCAAATTCGATCGACCGATCGATCGTCCGGCAAGCGACCGGGCAGAAAAATGTCCGTTGACGAGCCTTGCTGTTTGGGGGGTTACAAATACCCATCCCAAACTCATTTCAAGCCCACCATTGATGCTTCTAAGCCTTAAAGTGTGATCCTAAGCATCTCTACAATCTTTCATTGAGCCATCCTTGCAAGAACCCTAGTTTTGATCTCCACACCTTGATTTAGCCTTCAAGCTTCATTGATTCATCATCTCCAGGCATCAAGAGGACTAGGGAGTTTCTTTTGGAGCTAAGTACTTGTTGTTTGATTTATTTCTCCAATTGTTGTTGTATTTTGTTGTTTATTTTGGTTGTATATCAACTTGTGTAAACCTAGAGTGCTAGGTTGATTGAGTTGGTGGTTGCCTTGGTGTTACGGCTTAAATCCACCATTGTAAACTTGGTTTACTAGGATTAGTTGAGTTGTCCCTTAGGTTGAGGTGGGAGAGTGCTCTCGGTAGGAAGGCGGGATACTTTCGAGTGTGGAAGTGCCTTCGGTTTGAGAGCGGAGACTCTCCGGTGTAAAGTCCTCTTTGAAAGGGAAATGATATAATCTAGTAAAGCTAAGTTTGGAAATCCTAAGCGGGGTGCTTAGGTAGTGGAGTAGGCATTTGGGCCGAAGAACTTTAAATCTTTGTGTTAGCATTAATATTTTGTTTGTATTAATTGCTTTATAATTTATCGCTTCCGCATTTAGTTGATAAATTGCAACTTATCTAAGTAATCAACTAAACGATTAAAATCGAAATTGGGCGAAAGATTTAGATAACATACTATTCACCACCTCTCTAGTGTAGGCCATTTCACATCAATATTATCGTAATAATCAACTACTCATATACGGTAACAAATAGCATAACCATCATTTCAAATGGATCATAAATACAAATCAGTCCAGGGACCCGTCAGTCCAATATCCCCCCTCTAGTGCTAACGAGATTCACGGTCAAGGGACCCGTCAGTCCAATATCCAGGGACTCGTCGGTCCAATAATCCAGGGACTCATCGGTCCAATAATGCTAGGATCCATTGGTCCAATAATCCAGGGACCCGTCGGTCCTACGAGTCGGATGCTAATCACCTCTGTCTCAGCATACTTCCCGCTCTTGCCACCCGGTCGAGTCGGTCGTCAGTGTGGCGGCTGACGAGCTTCTTGGTCCACAATCATAAGCACAACAAATGTCCATACAATAAGCAATAATAAATCAAAAATAAATGACATAATATTTCATGAAACTCAATAAACGCTTTGGGACTCCTAAGGTCCTCCATATTCACACAGCTTGCATGTGCTTAGTCAATCCATAACCATACACCGGCCGAAGCATCGTCACATATCACGTAGAAGATCCATTCCAAATAATATATAATCTACTATTCATCCATGCGTCTACCATACAAGACAACTAACATACTTTATATTTTAATCTAGATATACAATCATAAATAGAAAGGGTGTGGTAAGAAGGTTTTAATGAATTTATACATATAGCTAATCATTTGTTCTCATGCCCTCTTCCTCGTAGAACCGGCCTCAAACTTATGTGCACTGTGTTCACTATTTTGTCACCCAAGTTCACTGTTTTGCCTAATATGTACATTGTTTTGACAACTATGTTCACTGTTTTGAACTATGTTCATTGGTTTACCTACTATGTTCAACTATGTTCAACTATGTTCAATGGTTTCACCATGTTCACTATTTCTACCACGTTCATTGTTTTAAGGATGTTTAGGTGAGTCTATATATGAGGTCTTGCTTCCCTATCTTATTGTTATTCTTCTACTTTAAATGAAGCGTATATTGAATCTAGGTAATTAGTATACACATCAATTCAAGGTGATCATATATAAACATCAAGATACTATCCGGATAATTTCCAAGAGACAATACTACAAGCAGTGACGCAGAAATTTCAATGAGGGGGCCCAATTTAGGATATAAAAAATTAATAAATATTATTTTAATTCTTCATTTTCAATTTTTTAAATTAAAATCATAACTTATAATAGTACAAATTTCTTTTTCTATTTTTATATTTTGAAAAATATTGCTAAAATATTTAAATTAAAATAATTAAAGCTCTTGTGAAAATTCTTTCATCTAAATTATTCAAATCGAGCTCTACTATGATGCGGTCGTCGCCTTACTGATCTCAAATGCCAACTTTATGATGCTGTATGAAGAAAATTAAAAAATTAGTAAGAGATTAACAAAATTACAAATATATACAGAAAAATAATTGCTCTTTGTTGCATTAATAGTACTTAATATTACATTAAAAGTAAAAAACTAATTTGACTCCGTGAAAATGTATTATATAATTAATATAGATGTATTTTAGATTTGAATTCTCAATTAAATAAATTTCACAATCATAGATGAAATATAACAAAATTTTATGCATTTTGTTGAATGCTTGATGAGAAAATTAATTATTCAATCATATATTGAATTAACTCATACTCAAAAGTTCACAAACTTTATAGTATGAGCATGGATAATAGTATAGAAAAAAATATTAGAAATGTATTAAATCAAAATGAGAGCTTTAGATGTAAAAAAATAATGAATTTTTTTTTGAATTTAGCTTATAAACTAATAGATAAAATTTTAGAATTTTTTTAATTAAAAAATTGGATTTTATATTTAGCCATTACGAAAAAAGATAAATAATGAATATAGAAGACAAGAGACGAGATTCCAACCTAAGATCTATAAGCAAAAAAATAAAATAACTAACCACTAGACTATGAATACATTAGTAAAAAATATTAAAATTAATAATAGTAATACTATTTTACCATATATATTTTTTTAAAATTATCAAATTATATTTAATATTTTATATTTTAGAAAATTTCAGGGGGACAAGTGACCCCCTGGCCCTAATGTGGGTCCGCCCCCGACTCAAGGTATCAATTTATAAATGTAGGAGCCAATCACTTAAAAGCAAGTAAATGACAAGAAAAATAAATAAATATATATATGTAAAAGGAAATTGATTCTCTTTTGGCAGCCGGCCACTGTAAGAAATAAAAGGAAGAACTTGATCCTTGTGCAGCAGCCACTTGGTTCACGAATAAAGAATAGATAGAAGTCAAAGGAGGAACCAATAGCAAGTGCTTCAATTGTATCTTATAAAGTAGCTTTTCAATCCTTCTAAAATAATTATAGAAATCAAAGAGGAAGCCAATAACTAGTGTATCAATTACATCACATAATGCAGCTTTTCAATCCATCCATCCACGGCATAACACGGGAGTGCACAAAAATCCCCTCATAATTATATACAACAGTAAGAACCATCATCATATATCAATTCATACAACAACAAGAATGATTCCATGTTAGATTTGCAACCTAGATTGATCAAAATATAGGGATTTCTTTTCATAAACTCGGTTGAACAAGAGATGGGCGACTGCTTGGGTAAAAAGCAAGGAGGAGAAGATTAAACCACTCATCGGCTTGAGGAAATAAGAAGGAAGAAGGAATGCAAGGTTTCTTGAAGATCAATCCTAGTGGACTCGCGAAATCCAGCCTCGATTTCAGTCTCCCTCCCACAGTTGACGCCTCCTCCTACTCGCCTCGGGTGCTGTGCAGCACCCCAATCGTACAACCCAGGCTATATATAATATAGCGTGTTAAATGCCACCCTAATTTACTAGTTCACCCCTCACTTAAGACCCGACTTGTAAAACTCGCTATAAATCCATTTTAAATTCGATTCGAGTTCCGATCCAACCACTAAACTCGTCTCGGGGTCTACTTTCACCATGACATGCCAAATTATAGAAATAGTATATATAAAATTTCTCAAAATTTTTCTAAGTTAAAAATTTATCAAATTTCACTCCGAAAACTCTGCTAACTCAATTAATTTAAATCCACGGTTCCTGCTATAAAATCAAAATAATTATAATCAAATTATTTGGTTATAACATGCTCATTAGAGAATGAGTTCACTGAATGAACCTACACGAGGAACATATAATGGAATCCTTACATGAGTTTCAATGGGATGTTCCTTGGGTGAAAGTAGGTGCAAGTAGTCCTTGGACCTAAGGTTGTCATGGTTACCTTGTGAGTGACGACCTATTGCTTTCGTTCTTTCCTTGTGTGCCCATCAGTGTCATGTGTTGGGTATTATTGGGAATGGGGAACCATTCATGGACATAAGTGAGCAACCAACATGGAATCAGTTACTCCTAGTGAGAGGAGATAATGTCTTATGTGTCCCTGCACGTGTCGACTCGGGAATCTTTGACCAGAGTAGACATGAAAGTCAAGAAGATATTTTTGACGTTTCATTATTGAGATGATATCTTGGCGGGTGGTATACATATGAATCGGTATTAGGGTTTGATACTTCTTTCGTACCCTAGCCAACTTCGGGATGTTGTAACCAAGGAACTCAGTTGCACGGTAACTAATTACCGAATGACATTCGATCCCTGTAGATTTAACCTCACATTATCTGGGTAGTAAAAACACGTTGCTAGACGTCAATCTTGACTTGTGAGTGGAGTCTCTCACGACCACACTAGAGGGGTTTAGTGGTGGCTTATAAGATTCGAATAGAAGTCATTCTATCAGATCCGACACTCCATTGTGCACAACTCAGTGCAGGCTTAGTGTGGGGCCCAATGGGTCACACACAGTAGGCTAACCTCGTAATGGACCTTATGTCTACTAGCATGGATATGCTGCAACTCGATCACGGATCTCGTTTACGGACATGATAGGAAAGATGTTTTCTATACGAATGAATACGCGGGGAAGGAGTTCCTGGATAACCCTAATTTGTAGGGCATCCCTAGATTGTCGACTTCACTTTGGTGCATTTCGGGGTTGAGATTGCCTCTCTATTGAGCCAGTACGAGTCTTGGTGTTCGTTACCACTAGGGTTTTGTTTTAGGGTTTTGTTTAGCTTACTATTATGCCCGAAACTGATATATCTAACCCGAATCTGGTCTCCAGAGTGTGTCCTATGTTTCCAAACTATGTTTTTTGGTCAAAACGATAGGTTACACGACTATGTTTAGAGAATATATACACACCACGACATGTATTTCAAAAATAGCACAAATTCATCATCTTAGCATGAAATTCCAGCAACATTAAGTCTTCAACATAGCATGAAAATAAATCCGAAATTAACATAAATTGGATCCTTAATTATCATTAGAATAGAATAATAATCTCAAGATAAATTTCACAGATTGCATGCTCATTACACCAGATTAACAAGTATCCACAACACCTTAAGCAAGAAACAAGCATCATGATCAAGAACCCCTTTTTCAAGAATCCCCTATGGCATCAATATCAAGATCTAAATCTTATAACATGATATATACAAAAAAATCACAGATTTAAATCTAAGGTATGCAACCACCATTCTAGAACCTAATTAGCAAACAAATCAAGTTTTACACTTCAAGATAAACAAGATCGCTCACTTGAGCATTTCGTCGAACACCTTGAGGGCACCATTGCTTCTCCCTTGGCCAAGTACCCCTAGGGTAAGCCTAGGGTTACCGAGCCACAAAGGGAGGATCCCGGGCCCTTCTCACACAAATCGGCACAAGAACACGGCGTTCAAAACTCATGGTTCGACAAAAATCTCAAGAAACAAAAAGATGCCCCAAATTGGCTCAAGATCATGAGAAAACCCGAAAAAGGTGAGGTAAAACCACTCACCCGAATAGGAAGGATGATGAGAAAAGAAATCCCGGACAACGGCCCTCAAAATTGGCTTCAAAAGATGGTGGCTCAACTCAAGAAGGGGTAAGAGGGGGCGGCGGCTCCTCCTCAGGCCACCGGCTTGAAGAGAGAGGAAGAGAGGGAAAGAGAGGGGCTAGCTCGGCGGCTCCACTTGGGTCGGCTCCGAAGGGAAGGAAAGAAGAGAGGAAGGAGAGAGGAAGGCGGCTCCACTTGGGTCGGCTCCACTTGGGTTGACTCCAAGGGCGGCGGCTCCAAGGGGAAGGAGAGGGGCAGCTGGCTGGCGGCTCCAATGGGGAGCCACAAGCCAAGGGGAGGGGGTTTTATACTCCCTCCTGAACCCTAACTCCACTAAACTCTTTAACAAACCCGCATCTACCTGAAGCCAAACACAAATCCGCTAACTTAATTAATCCTATTCTAATTCCATGACAAATTAATCAACAACCACATGCACATCCACATATCCTATAAATAAACAATCGTGCATTAAACTAAAATAAATTCATCCAATCAAGGAAAGAACTACAAAATCAAATCCCTACTCACCCGAGCTCGCAAGCTCGCATCGGACTATGAGTCGACTCGGCTCGACCTCGAACTAGTCTGCTAGGCTGGCAAACACACACAATAAATGGAAATTATAATTAATATCTAGGAGGGTTCCTCTTAAGTGCACAATCCCTAACTATGTGTACATAGATTCCATAATAAAAACAATACCCATTAAATTCAATGGAGCAATGGGAATGGCTGGGAAATGTGCATGATCATGAGTAAGAGAAGTTCTTCTAGTATTTCTAGCATGATCAACATGATTTTGTAAGTCTATCATTTAAGTGATCTACTTGTGTGCTTAAGAACTTATTTTTATTTTCTAAATCATTATTTATCTTTTCTAAGGTGAGTTTATCATCCTTAAGGTTCTCTAAAGTAATAACTCATCATTTTCCTCTTCTAAGGATTGGTTTTCGCTTTTTAGTTCCTTAAATATGTTTCTAATGACATTGAATTCTATTGGTGTTCGGCTTATGTTGTGTTGGTTATATTTGGCAAAAGGAATAGTAGTTAAGTTCTATATGCTTTGGCTGCTGTGGAGATTATGCTGAAATTAAAGCTGCTGCGATGATGTCTTCCTGTTTGTTGGAATTATTAATGCTTCATGAATAGTTATTGGCAATATATATAGGTCTCTTAGAGAACTTCTGTAAGGGACAGTTGCTTAGGAAGTTGAAACTACTCTAATACTAGGCTATTGTAGAACAGTAAGAACCAAAACAAAAAGGCTATGCAAACACTGGAGATTTGTTTACGCAGTTTAGTGACAAACCAATCTCCTAATCTGTGGGGTACTCACCGGACAAATTATAGGTGTCCCTAAAAGATTACTAGAAGATCTAAATAAATGCTCACTTTAATCACATTTAATCACTGCCTTCTTCAATAGAAATCGTCAGCATTAACTTAGGCGTTTGTCACACCCCATCTTAGGGTCATGTGACTGGACAGGGTATACGTGCCTATATCCCGCAGCCTATCCCATACACATGTCAAGTCAGAATAAAACATAGCGGAAATACGAGACAAGTTTTGTTACAACTCAGAAATCAAATCCGTTTTCATTTTAAGAAATAAAGTTCAACAAGCCAAGTAGAGTGCGGAAATAAATGATGAAAAGTTTATCAGTTTTCTCGAGAAACATAATCTGAAATAAAACATATGAATGTCCCAAATGACTACAACTCCAAGAATGCTAAAATACCAAGTGCATGATCAAATACTAACAATACTTGACTACGACACCTAACTTGGACTACTATGAGATCAAGGTAGCTCCTTTGCCATCCAGCCGTGCCAAGTGCTGCAGCCTACCTCACTGGTCATGCTCTGGAAAAAAATAATAATTAAACAAGGGTGAGTCCAAAGGAACTCAGTGAGCGGTTCTACGAACCCCCACCACAAAACCAATCATACAGTAATGAACATATATACATATATACATATATACAGCTGTCTCATACAGGGACATTCATACCTAATTTTGTTGCTGTGATTTTCGTGTTAATTAATTAGACGTGCTGAAATCTAAAACATGCTGAAATTTCATGCGGGATTATCATTAATGATGCTGAGATCTAAAATTATTGTTGTGATGCGTGACGATTACTAAGCATAGTCGTGTAACTTCTCATTTTGACCAGAAAACATAGTCTAGAACCATAGGATACACTCTGGAAACCAGATTCGGCTTTGGTACACTAGAATTGGGCACATACAATAGGCTGAAAACAAAACTCCAAAAACAAAATCTAATTTCAGGAATTTAAATTTTAATTGTGGCAATAAAATTTAAGGTGCATAATAAACTTTTGAAGAGCCAACAAAAGAATTTAATTGCTTGAAACAAAACCTTATGGGATGATGATATTGCGGGTTTGGGGCGTCGGGGTTGGGCATAGTGTGTACCGGCATCTTCCCAACCTGTGTTTAAAAAGGAATAAGTTCGGATGGGCGAATCCCGATTATTCCTGTCTCTATTTGGAAAAAGTTCGGATGGGTGAATCCCGATTATTTCCGAAATTATTCTTTCAGGGTATATTATGGGATAAGTTCGTATGGGTAAAACCCGGTTATCCTCATAACTCTTGTGAGATAACACAAAACCAATCATACAGTAATGAACATATATACATATATACATATATACAGCTGTCTCATACAGGGAGATCGCCAAACTGGTGGTATGGCTAACTAACTGGCCCCTTGGCCATCTCATGCCCAAAGGCAAACCTATTCACATGGTAGTGAATACACAACGGGCCTAACTTCCTACCCATGTCGTAAGGCATGCAACTCATCCAAAAAGGTTATGAGGATAATAGGGTTTTACCCATCCAAACTTATCCCATAACATACCCTTAAAGAATAATTTTGGAAATGATCGGGATTCACCCATCCGAACTTATTCCAAATAGAGACAAGAAAAATCGAGATTCGCCCATCTGAACTTATTAAAAATAGAGAGGGGAATAATCGAGATTCGCCCATCCAAACTTATTCCTTTTTAAACACAGGTTGGGATTTACCCATTAAACCCTCCGGGCTCAAGCCCGCAAACGGGCTCCTACTCGAGCCTTCCTGCCATTCATGAAAGATAGGACGCCAATAAGACATATGTCAAGTGTCATCCACGGTGTCCTAGGGGTGTTCTTACTGGGAAGATGCTGCTACATACTATGCCCGACCCCAATGTCCCAGACCCGCAATATCATCAGCCCATGAGGTTTTGTTTTAAGCAATTAAATTCTTTTGTTGGCTCTTCAACAGTTTATTCTATCCCTTAAATTTTAATGGTATAATCAAATTTAAATTCCTAAAATTAGGTTTTGTTTCAGGGATTTTGTTTTCAGCCTACTGTTTGAGCCAAATTCTGGTGTACCCAAGCTGAATCTGGTTTCCCGATTGTGTCCTTTGATTCCAGACGATATTTTTTGGTTAAAATGATAGGTTGCACAACTATGTTCAGCAATCGTCATGCATCACAACAATAATTTCAAATCTCAACATTATCAATGATAATCCAGCATGAAATTTCAGCATGTCTAATTAATTAACACGAAAATCACAGCAACAATTATTCGTAAATATTGTCAAACCAGGTTACAATGTCATAAACAACAGTTTAAAAATAAATCCATTCCCTAAGCATAATTAGACATGCATCAAATTTTATATCAACATCAAGATTCATGCTTCATAAAACAAGAACCATCAAGAATATAAAACATGCCGCCAAGATTCATTCTTTCCACATGGAATCACAAATTTAATACGCTGAGTTTTATGATTTTGTAATTATACATGCTCTAACAAACTATGATCATACCAAGATTTATCATTAAGGAGTCTAAAACTCATTTAACGCAATAAGTTCTTTTAGGCATTTCACAAACACTTTTAGGGCATCCCGTCACCCACCTTGGCCGAGCACCTCTAGGATGGACCTAGGGCTGCCGCACCACAAAGGGGGGGTGCTCGGGCCTCCTCTTCAACGACAACACAAGAAATCGACGAGAAATCCCAATTTCAAACGGTAAGATCGACAAAATTTCTCAAATTCCAAACGACGGCTCAAGAACACAAGAAAACAAAAGGAAATAGGAAGGAAGAACCACTCACTTGATTAGGAATAGGGAAAAAGAACAATTCCCGATCAGCGGCCTCCACGATCTGGCCACATGCGAGGCGACGGTGGCTCGACTCCACAAAGGGGGGGCAGCTCCAAGAGAGGGGAAGAGGGACGGCGGCTCCTCGTCTCCTCAGTGGCTCGGCTTCACAAGAGAGGTGGAGTGGCATTTAGCCAAAATTCACAAAATCAATACTAACAATCTTCCCCTTTGGCTTATTCGACAAAAACCCAACCTGTCATAAATAATGCTATAAAGAGAGTATAACAATAGAAGAGTTTTTTCACATATGTAACCATACATTCAGTCAAGATTAAATAGTGTTTAAAACTATTCGTCATAAAAAAAGAACCATTACCATCATAGAGTTCATACTCAGATAATAAAACAGTACCAAAAACCACCACATACCACATAACCAAGAGACATACTTTACATCGTAGGCTGGTTCAGACTTTACCTCAAACCACTTTACCTCATACTAGACCTTAACTAGACCATAACAAGACCATAACCCATTTATTCAAAAACCACACATATCTCCCCCTTTTTGGCCTATTAAGACAAAGGAGAAAAGTAGTTACTTTGAGCTGTTTGGATCAGATGAACCAGAGTCTTCACCAACAAGCCAAGCTGTAGTGCGAGCAGTGGAATATACGAAAAAACTTCTGCTCAAGAGTTAATAACTGCATATGAAGCTCAGCTAAATACACTTTGAATTTATACATATCATCACAGATTGCTCTTGTGTTAGCGGTTAAAATTGCATCAGGTCTTATTTTGAATCCACTCATCCAGGGAACTTAGTTGTACTGGAATTAAGTCAAGATGTTTGTTAGTTCTAAAAATAGATCTAGTAGAATTTGTTTGCTTCTTTATTCTCCCTCTCAAAAAAGAATCCTCCCCCTCAGACGATAATCCTTCTGCATAACTAAAAAAAAGATGTGAGGGATACAGATACAATACCTCTACTAGAACGTTCTGTAGCTTTTCATTTGGACTTCTTTCTCTACTTTTGACCATGAGAGGTAGATGGAGATGATCTTTTTTCAGGGGATGGTGCTGGATTTGTGTGTCAATAATTTCAGTAGGACTTGAGAACACCATCTCTATTGCCAAGGAAGCTTCTATCTTTTTTCTCTAAGCTCATTGTTTTACCTTTTACTTATTCGTAATGGAAATTCGGCTTAAATAAATTGTAGAAAGAAGGAAGATTGAGACCGTTGATTAAGTTCTCAAGAACTTGAACCAAGTTGCAACGTAGAAAGGACATAAATGATGACATATCTATTCACATTCACATTAGAGTACAGCCTTTGTCGAAAACTCAATGGTGAAGTTACTGTTACAAGAGAAACACCACTTGAAAAAAATCAATATGCGAGAGAACAAATTTTTGAAAATCAATTTATTCATCATGTAACACACTGTCCATGTAAGATTTAGAGATTCTTCATATATCCCATTTAAAAGAAGAAGAATCTATGACATGACACGAAGTCCTTGGGCAGAAAAAGATTTTGACTGTGTTGTATTAATGACAGTTGAGAAGAAAGCTGTATCCTTATCCAATCTTATCTTTCATAAAAGAAAGCACATGTGGGAACATTAAAAAAAAAAGTTTCTCACCTACTTTACCAATCATCATTTAAAATCCCTTTTTGAAGAACTTAAGATGTTACCCACTATTCTTAGTTGCAATGAATACTAGTTACAACTAGTTCCTTTTAACAAGAACCTCGATCTTTAAATCAAAGAACTGCCTGATGTACTCTTTTTATCCCATCAATATTACCAGCCCAATCTGCATCTGAAAATCCAACTAGACAAGGATTACAATTGTAAGACCCGAAAAAGTTTCCTAATATAAAAATCTGTTTTGGTGCAGCGCGCCTGACCTGGGGGCAGTCGAGTCGAGCCTCAGGATCATCTCGAGTGTAAAGGTATGACTCGGCTAATGATTCATGAAATCTATTTGGATGATTAACTTTCCTTTTATCAAATCATACCTTAAATTAAGTTAACTCAAGTCATGTTTTGGGTTGAGTCGGAACCCAAGTCGAGTTCGGGTTTAGTCGAGTTCTGGGTTTGGGTTAAGTAACTCTTGAGGCCATCTTTGGAAAGATGGATGAGGGAATAAAACCCTCTTATTGCAGTCGTGCGACTCACCCTTGGAGTCGCACAAGGCCGCCTAGGGAGAAGAGGAGAAGAAGCAAGGAGGAGGCTTGGGGCTTGGATCGATCTGGGATTCGCGTCGCCGCAGGAAAAATTTCAAGTCGTTGTCACCCGATCCTTGTTCCTCCCTCTGCAATCTAGGTGAGTGGTTATGTTTTTGAAGCTTGGGGGAGGCGGGTGGCCGAACCCTAGATAAATAGGTTGAGTTCTTGCAATTCTTCCGATGAATCTTGATTTCCAATGACATGTGTTCACTGTTTATTAAAGTTTCTTGTCGGATCTCACTATTTTCTTCGTCGTTTTGCAAGTTCTTAGGGCTATCGAGTCATGGGAAAAGGGACAGTTCTTCGGGCTTTCGTCAGCTTAAACACATGGTCAGGATGAGTAGAATCTTCAAACTCTTCTGGTTGTTTAACATGGACTTCCTCATTAAGAATCTCATTCAGAAGGCTGTTTTAACATCCATTTGATAAAGTTTGAATTTCAAACAGCAAGATAGGGCAAGAGGTAACCCCCTGCAGTAGGTGCAAATGTCTCTTCAACTTGATTGACTCCATGTCTGGCCTTGATTCTCGTGATGTTTCCTACCTCATCAGTGTTTTTTTTGAAAACCCACTTGGTTTCAATAATATTGATATTTTCAGGTGTTGTAACCAATTCCCAAACATCATTTCTGATAAATTGTTGCAACTCTTCTTACATAGCCATGATCCAGAATTCATCTTTTAGGGCTTCCTTGATGTTCATGGGTTCAACAGTTGAAGTATAGCAAGAGTATCTGATCATGTCTTGATCACTATTCTTGGACTGATTTCTAGTCTTGACTCCTTCAAGAACATCACCAATAACATTTTTCAAAGGATGATTTATGAGAGTTATTGCAGACTTCTCACTAACACTTTCTTTTTCTTCATCAGTGTTAGTCTTAGAGTTATCCTGCTATCTAAGAAGGACTCTGGGCAGTATTGTCAACAGTTGCATTTGCCTCTTCATCAGTATTTAGACTATGGTAGAATTGTGAGTCATCAAGTTCCACATTTGGTGAATCTATAACAGTTTGAGTGCGCTTGTTGTAGACTCTGTAGGCTTTGCTATTTGTTGAATATCCAAGGAATATTGGTTCATCATTTTTGCTTTGCATCTTTCTGAGGTATTCCCTATCATTTATCACATAACACCTGCTACCAAAGACATGAAAGTTTGTAAGGTTAGGCTTTCTTCCCTTCCATAATTCATAAGAAGTTTTTATAGTCTTTGGTATGAGATATACTATGTTTATAATGTAGCAAGCAGTATTGATAGCTTCAGCACAAAATCTTTCAAAGATCTCCTTGGAATTTAGCATGACCCGAGCCATCTCTTGGATAGTACTATTTTTCCTAACAATAGCACCACTATGTTGAGGAGTCTTTAGAGCAGAGAATTCATGAATAATATCACTATCATCATAGAATTCAGAAAAAGATACATTTTCAAATAATTTATATTTTAATGACTTAATAATTAATTCAAAATTAATTAAATCTGATTAATTATAAATTTTAATTTATCTCCATAAATTAAGAGCCTACAAACAAGAATGATAATGATCTAAATAAACCAATCCCCTAAACAATAGGAAATATGTTTATCTAAATAATTTGAAATACTATTAATTAATAGAATTATGATTTATCCTCATAAATCATTTATCTATTAATTTTATGATTTATCTCCATAAATCAAATTCTTATTAATTAGCATTTATCTAAATAAATTAATTCCTAATTAATTAGTTAGGCTCATGGTTAGACACTAATTTTCCCATCATGTATATTTGATTCAAAATTAAATTATATTTAATTCATAACTAAATTTAATCAACGACATAAAATATTATTATGTGCCAATCCCTACAATTTAAGGATGCCCTACAAATTAGGGTTATCGAGGAATTCATTCCTCGAGCATTCGTTGCTACAATTTAATTCATATTATGTACGTAAATGAGATCCGTGATCGAGTTGCGTTTGTCCATGCAAGTAGACATATAGTGCCGCATTCGAACTCTATCTCATAAAGTCCGTTATGAGGTTATCCTGTTGTGTGTGACCTATTGGACCCCACACTAAGCCAGTAGAGTGTCACGCCCCAACTTAGGGTCGCGTGACCAGCCAGGGTCTATGTCCTACCCTGAAGCCTACCACATACACTGACTGACAAGAAATTAGAAGCATGTAAATAAAATCAATGATGCAGCTTTTATTTAATTTCCAAACAAGGTTCACAAGTTTAAAAAGAGTTGCGAAACATCAACTACAAAATAAAACAGCTCGAGTTAAAGTCGAATACATGTTTTCAAATAAACAACTCCCAGTGTATGTAAAGAAAATAATCCTAGACATCACGACTAGGACTGGTAGATGCTGCTACGAGATCGACGCCACTGCCTGCCCTCCAGCTGCACCATGACTCCAAGCCTCACCTCACTGGTCAGGCTCTGCAAAATAAGAGAAATAAACTGTGAGTCCACATGGGACTCAGTGAGTGGTGTAGGCGAAATGGCGACACTAGAGAGGGGTGAATAGTATGTTTACTAAATCTATTAGCCTAAATCCGATTTTAATCGTTTACTTAATCGTTTAGGAAATTTGCAATTCGATGATTATATGCGGAAGCTTATAAATGATAAAGCAATTAAGCACAACAATAAATCAATGCAAACACAGAATTTATAGTGGTTCGGCCCTAATTCCTAATCCACTACCTAAGCACCCTGCTTAGGATTTCCCTTACAAAGAGGACTTTTCACCAGAAAGTCTTCGCTCTCCAATTGAAGGCAGTTCCACAGCAGGAAGTATCCCGCCTTTCTACCGAGAGCACTTTTCCACCTCAACCTAAGGGACACTAGAACTAATCCTAGAATCACTAACTATACACAAGTGGCTTTACACCTAACACCAGATAACCACTTCCAATCAAGACCTAACAACCCTAGGTCTATTACACGCACAAATTCAAAAACAGATACAAATAATAGTAAAAATACAATTGAAAAGAGCTTGAAGTGAAACCAAGAAATCGTGCTCTTTTCCATGCCTTGAAACCTCCAACTCGCTGAGGAGATGAGCTCGAGTCAATTTCCTAGTTGAGGAGCAGAGTGCGCTTGAAAGAGTTTTTTGCGGAAATAGTAGAGCGCGCTTGATCAATCTTTGGAAGGCTTAAATCTTCTTTTTAATGGCTCAATAAAATCTGTAATCATCAAGGAAGAAGGTTAAATGAAGTATTTGAGGGTGTATTTATACCATCGTGAAGAAACGGCTGCTCAACGAATAGAAAACTATCTGTTGTAGACCGCCGGTCGAATGGTCGGTCGATCGGTCATTCGACCGCTACCTTTTTCCATGTGGTCGATCGTCCGATGTGTCGACCGCCCAAACACAAATTTTTTGATCCGCCATCCGGTCGACCCGTCGGTCGAATCGATGCCATCTTGTGTCTTCAGCAAACGCAGGTCGGTCGACCGACTGATCGACCACCAGGCTTACTGCCTATTTCAGGCCTCTGTCGGTCAACCGACTGGTCGACCGAAGTAGCCACTACATGTTTTAGGAAGTGTTCGATCGATCGATAAGGCTACTGCCTGATACCTTACCCTATTCGGTCGACAACCCAGTCGATCGAATTTAGTTTGAGATTTGTTTTTCAGCCGATTTTCTTCCGCGCTTTGTTTCCGGGTTCCGGCTTTCAATGAGCATCAACATGGAGAGCTTTTATGTGATATTTGAATCCGTCCAATGCGACTTTGGTGCACTCGTTGATCTTCGAGATACTTCCGCGACGAACCCGAGCACGACGATCAATGTCTTTCCGATTTCTGATTTCTTCAATTTTTTTGATCGAGGACATCGAACGCTACTGATATGGAACCTGAAATATATTCTCAATGAAATCATTTGTCCCATGTTTGTTATCATCAAAACCATCAAACCGAGATTAAGGCTAAGGTTGAAAACCTAAAGCCAACAATCTCCCCCTTTTTGACGATGACAAACGTCCTTAAGAAAATATATAATCATTAAAGCACAAGGATATCAACTAAGGGATTTCTCCCCCTATCAACATGCATATTTATATAATTAAACTCCCCCTATCTATATGCATGAATTTCCTATATTTTCCTTCCCTTTACTTATAATTTTCTCCCTAATTATACCTATACTCTTCTCCATATTTCTCCCCCTTTATACCTATACTATTCAAAGGTCAATCTAGTCAAAGGGATGAGGAGCAAATAATTTTTCATGAAGTTAAGACTCTAAAGAATATTTTTCATAAAACATGAAAATCTCAACCAAGGGATGGAAAACAAATAATTTGGTATGAAATAAAATCAAACATGATAAAAAAATTGAGACAATTCAAAGCTATATCGTGTATGCTCTCATAACAAATATTGTTTCTTTTTCATGATCTTTTTAGATTCCCTTCAAACTTTCAAAATACAATGATATAGTCATTTAACTCATGTATATAGTTTGAAGTGAAACTAATATCATTTGATCTAAATATGAACTTAGCACATTTTCATTTGAAATAAGCATGAAAATATGAAAGTGCTAAGTCTCAAGTTTTGCTATCTACTCATGTTTTCTCAAACTTAGGCATTTAAACATCAAACATGAGATAATGTAAGTCTATGAATCAAGATTGGGCTTAAGATGGAATTTTTAAGTTACTTTGTTGACTTAAGTCAACATATACTTCTAGTTTTTAAAAAAATCACCCTTTTAAGTTTATACAGAATCATATTTTTGATGAAAATTTTGAAACCAATTTTTTGGATGAAAATTTTTGATACCAAATATTGAATGGTCATTTGAAATGCATGAATAAAGTTTGAACTCAAAAGAATTTTCAAAAACCATTTTTCATCCTATATTGATTTTAATAAACAAATGGATATTTCTAGCTATCATCCAAAATATCAAAATTATTTCTAGGAATGATTTTACTCAAGAAATTGTTTGAATGATATTAGAAATGGAATCCAAATGTTATACATGAGTTTTCATTTGAAGTTTTTGAAGAAAACTGAAAGTATCGAAAAGATTGATATTTTAAATAGGATGATACTTTGCATTTTTAAAGACCAACTTCAAAATTCCATTATAAATTAGGTTCTAGATGAAACTTTTTGAAATTTTTACTGATAAAACTAGATTTTTCACTGAGTGTGCAGTTTCAAGAATCATCTCAAAATTATTTTTCTATATTTTTCTATAAATAACTGAAATTTCTACCAATTGTAGATTGAAATTGTATTTATGTAATTTTTAGTTATTCTTAAAATTTGTTCAATTTTCATGCAAACTTTCATGACACCACATGGTGGTCATGTAAAGAGTATATGTCAAGTTTGAGATGAAAATTATGACCTTAAGTCCAGATATCAACCTAGCATGGTTTCATTCAAATCTAAACTAGTTTTTATGAAATTTGCTAAGTATCAATCATAACATTTACTCATGATTTTTCAAATTTAACTCAATGGATACTTAAGATGAGTAAATCTAAACATGTTTCTCAAATATGGATAAAAAATGAAATCTTTAGGTCAACTTGTTGACTTGAGTCAACTTGGTTCAAAAGAGGTTTTCATGAAACCACCTCTATGTCATTTTATCCATATCCATATGAATTTTTCACTCTAAGTGCTTGGAAACATGTCATACCTTTTAAATGAATTTGCATGATATCAAAATGAATCTAAGGAGATCTTAGGATGTGAAACATTTTGAGGAATAAGATCCCTAAACATGTTTAACTAGTTTGGACTTAAAGGAATGTCTCTAATAGTGAATATTAACCTAGAGCAAGTTTCATTAAATGAAATTTGTCTAAGTACTAAAATTCTATCTACTCATGACAAATCAAGGATTTTAGATGTAATTACCATCATGAGTAAAGATACATAATTTAAGCTTAAACATTGAGGTATAACACTAAGATTTTGAATTTACCAAGGTTATACCTTATTCATGATAATTTGTCAAACTAATCATTTTCTTCCTAATTAGCCTTCCTAAAATATTTATAACATGCAAAAATAATTTATAATTAGAAAATGAAACCAAATCTACATGCAAGCTATCAAATTAAATTGTGATGAGAAAAACCAAGTATCATTTTTAAAATTCAACTTCACTAAATAGCTTGGATTCATTTTCATATAAATCTTAATGATAACAAAATGAATCAAGAGACCTCAAAATATGAAATTTTGAAAAGTAAGATCTTCAACCCTTCCTATTGGTTGAAAACCGAAAGCCATAATTAGCCTACGATTTAAATCCGCAAGGTCGCTTAGGTCATTTACAGGCCACGTGGATCTCCGAAGAGACCGGGAAATCAAAATCAAAAACATTTTCAAAAGAACTCTTTTGCAAGAGCGGGGGAAACAACTAAATCTAAACATAGTATCATAATCTTCAACTGAGATTAAACAAGGCAAGTTAGAAGATGATACCGGAATAGTTTTGATGCCAACTTTACCTAAAGCATCAAGGTAGCTTGAAGTTGCAACCAAGGAAGGATTCATCATTCAATTGCATGGTCATCTCCAATACACCACTTCTTTCTACCATTGTGTGGTAGTTCCCCCTACAAGAGAAGATGAGACCTTTGGTACCCAAATAGCTTTGGGTCCTTGGGGGTGAGTTGGCCTAGGAATCCAAAGTGTTTTAACCACACTTGGATTTTTCTTGAATGCACAATCATAAATAGCGTGGCCAAAAATACCACAACAAAAACAATGTCCATTAAATTTCTTCTTTTCATTTTTCTTATGGACATGAGATTTATTTTTAGAATGCTTGTCATGTGAAACAGGATGAGTATGAGCATTCTTAGAAACCTCATTCATCTTCCTATAATTAGGAGGTATAATGGTAGAATGCATGGCATGGGAGGCATGATGAGCATGGGCATTCTTAGATAAATCATTTTTCTTTTGAGCATGAAGTTTGATGGTAGAATGCTTAGCATGAGAATGATGATGAACATTGACATTCTTTACATAAGCATTTTTCATTCTAGTGTTCTTAGGAAATGAAGCATTTTTTAATTCATTTACTTTCTTATTGAAGAAAGTAATCTCACTTTTCATTTCATTCATGGATTTATGTAATGCATGTAATTAAGATTTTAACATGCAATTTTCTTTTTCGAAATTGTTATTTTTGATCTTCAAGTACTTAAGCTCAAGTTCTACATTATCATGGCATGAATCAAATGAACAAGATTTCAATTTTTCATTTTCTAGTTTGGATTCATGCAAATGAGAATTAAGCATTAAATTTTCCTTTTTTAACATTTTGTTTTCCTTATCTTTTCTAACTAGCAAGGCATACACTTGTTGACATTCCTCAACTAGTTATTCATATGGCTTATTGAATGAACTAGAAGAGCTAGTACTCTCATTATCAATATTATGACTAGAAGGGAAAGAGTGTACCTCATCATTGGTACTCATGAGGCAAACTTTTGAAGTATCTTCATAGTCATTGCAAGAGGATGCTTCATTTGAATGGGATGATGATGTAGAAGCTTTTGACCTCTTCTTTGCCTTGTTTTTCATGGTGGGGCAATTCTTCTTCACATGCCATTTTTCCTTGCATGCATGACACACTACTTTTCTTTTTTGGCTCTTGGAGCTACTCCTTTGACTAGAAGAGCTATGAGCATCAAAACCAAGATTAGTAGTAGGTGGGTGACCATTGTCATCACCACCTTCACCAAAAGTGCCAATCTCTTCGGTTTTGGCATAATTGTATAAAATGTTTAAACTAGCCCATAAATCATAAGCCAAATAATAATGCATGACTTTATCTAGGATGTCATTTAATTAGTAATGTGCTAAGTATGTAATTCATGACATCTCCATTATACTTAAACATTTTCTTATCCATTTCACTCCATGCATGCATATCATCCTTAGGTTCAATGAATTCCCAATGTAACATGTTAAAGACACTAAAGCCTTGAGTCTTTAGAAATGTGTACATCCTAGATTTCCATAGACCAAAGTTAGAGGCATCGAACCTAGGGGGTGAAGACGCTACATTCTCTAGAGCCATTTCTAGATCGAGATTAGATGTAGACGAGATGGTGAAATCTCAATCCACGACCCGCTCTGATACCAAATGTAGGCGAAATGACGAGACTAGAGTGGGGTGAATAGTGTGTTTACTAAATCCGATTTTAATCGTTTACTTAATTGTTTATGCAATTTGCAATACGATGATTATATGCGGAAGCTTATAAATGATAAAGCAATTAAGCACAACAATAAATCAATGCAAACACATAATTTATAGTGATTCGGCCCCAATGCCTACTCCAGGCTTACTGCCTATTTTAGGCAGTGTTCGGTCGACCGAGAAGGCTACTGCCTGTTACCTTACCCTATTCGGTCGACCGCCTGGTCTTCTGAATTTAGGCCGAGATTTCTTTTTCAACTGATTTTCTTCCGCACTTTGTTTCTGGGTTCTGGCTTTCAACGAGCATCAACATGGAGAGCTTTTATGTGACCTTTGAGCCCGTCCAATGCGACTTTGGTGCACTCGTCGATCTTCGAGATACTTCCGCGACGAACCCGAGCGCGACGATCAATGTCCTTCCGATTTCTTCAATTTTTCTGATCGAAGACATCGAACACTACTGATATGGAACCTCAAACATATTCTCAAAGAAATAATTAGTCCAATATTTGTTATCATCCAAACCATCAAAACCGAGATTAAGGCTAAGGTTGAAAACCTAAAGCCACAAGTGGTTCTTCCGAACCTCCACATAAATCCCCCATAATCACATGTATATAATGTCAGAAAAATATAAAGTTGGGGATGTTATCTAGTCCTGATATGACAACCGACCCCAAGAGCCATCCTGTATAGACTATACAATCATATAACCAGCCATAACAACCCAACTAAGCAGAATAGCACCCGGCCACTAGGTCCAGCTCATGAACTCTCGCGCTAAGGCTATAACTCAATTAGACAATTCAATGGTCTTTGCCGAATAGCAGACTTATATGATAGGTTCCTACAGCTAAGGCTACAACTCTCGCGCCTATCGCCTTCCCGAAGATCGTAGTTGCCTTTTGTCAAGTCTTCTACTTTTCTTCTTCTCCTGCAACATCTTGCAGATGATGATTGATATCAAATACCCAGTATCAAATACGATAAAGTAGAATTTAATGACGAAGTATTTTCTATAACGTACACACCTGAAGCAGTGGTTTCAAAAACCATATTCAGTTCTAACTCTGCAAAATACTACTTGCAGTTGCCATGGGGAACAGCTTTCCCTTTCTTCTTGAAACACTACAAAAAAACAGGCTATCACGAAGGATTAAATCCGTCGGTAATAGTCCAAAATCCTTCGGTAATATTTTTACCGACGGATTTTTCTATCGGTGACATCTGTCGGTAAAATCTGCTAGGTAATACCGACAAATGTCGTAAACTCCGTCGGAATTGCCGATGGATATTTGAGTCTGTCGGTATTACCAACGCGCATATTAATCCTTCGATAATACCAATCGATATACGTCTGTCGGTAATACCAACAGATATAGTTCC
Organism: Canna indica; assembly: GCA_034359265.1. NCBI lineage: Eukaryota > Viridiplantae > Streptophyta > Magnoliopsida > Zingiberales > Cannaceae > Canna > Canna indica. The sequence continues at coordinate 25,904,659 of CP136892.1, forward strand.
GTCGGTAATACCAACATCGGTGTTACGAACATCTACTGGTCAGTCTGTATTTTCGTTGGTATTACCAATAGAATTTATCCGTCGGCAATACATATTTTGGTTGGTAATACCTGACCATCAGATTTCATACATTTATACTAATACATATTTAAATTTTTGAAACCTGTATTTACATCTCATATTATCCACACAACCACACAAACAATCAAAATGACAGATCTGCTTATTGTGGACTCTATTTATTGAGAGATGCAGTGTACCGTAATCATAATCTAGCTGATGAAGGTGGAGGTGGAGGTGGTGCAGTAGAACTTTTAAGATCAAGTGACTCCACGTAAATCAGATATCATGATTATTTGAAGTTGAAATTTCCACGATAGATTACTCCACATCAATGTCTGGCAATCTACATCACAGTAGGGCATGGAGAAATCATAACAGGAGGTTCATGTAAGGGCAAGAAGGGGCTACTAATAGCCATAGTTTAATATAAAAATGATAATTAGAAACAACTGAAGTGAACATTGATAATTCATAGATATACTGAATTAAAAATTTACATTTCTTTTTTCTTCATCCTCGACTGAACTGAAGATTGATAATTCATAGATATAACTTATTTCAATCATTATCTGAATAATATGATATTACAAACAATATGTCCAAGAATCTAACTTGTGCAATAATATTATTTTTCCACCAAAGATCTTGAATAAAATGACTCAAATGCAAAAGTAATTCATTAAACAAAAGAATCCAAACAACCTTAAGTTAGTTGGGTTCAGTCAGTGGTCTTCCAAATTGTTATCACTTCTCCAAGTTATCTCAAGAGGATGTGTGCAATTCTGAAAGCAGTGAAGATTAAACGTAGTTTAAAATTTAGCAATAAAATAATAAAATAATAATTTTGGAAACCAGTGAACGTTAAACCAGTTCAGCTATAATTTTGGAAACTAGTGAAACTTAAACTCGTTCATCCGTAATTCTAAAACCATTAGTATCTGCTACTAAGCAGTCTAAGCAGTGAGTGGCTTATTCCATTAGTATCAGCTACTAAGTAGTCTAACCACAAGTATAAGATTAAACAACATATCAAGGGATCAATTAGTCTCAAAACATTAGTATCAACTACTAAGCGGTGAGTGGCTTAGAATTTAGTATATAGCTAGAATAGCTTATACTATGTAGTATAATTAGAATAGTTGTTATATAGTATATATAACTGCAGTAGTCAAGCGGTTAAAATCATATATAACTGCACGCAGCAGACAATTTTTAAAATCGTGCTCAGTGTAAGTTTGAAACTGACTTTAAAAATTGGGTATGCTTCAGATGTAAGCATAAGTCATAGCACTCAGAACTAGCAAAGCAAAATAGATGAGTAGATATTTTTGGATGTTGCATATGCTTCAGTCACAAATACCAAAATACATGAGGGAGTTTGCACTTTCTAAATCTCTATATAAGTTCTGTTGCTTGAGGATTCTTCTCAATTAAGACACAGCTGCTGCTTGCATATGCTCCATGAAAAGATCCAAATATGATTTAACGGTATATTGCAGTATATTACTATTTTCTCAATCCATGACATGGTAGGTTGTTTAAACTATGCTGAAGCTCCTTTATAGATACATTGTTAACAGTATATGATTTAAAGAGTAGGTCTGCAAAATAAGTTTGCAAAATTTAAATATACATGAAAATTACTGTTTTGAAGGATAAGTGTCTCAAAGTTGCAATTTATAACATGACAAGCTAAGTTCAAATCTATGTAGAGATGAAGATGCATGTTATAACTTCAGCAGATATCTATGCAGAGAAGAAGATGCATGTTATAACTCCAGAATTTGCTGAATGATATGTAAGATGCAAAACAATCTCAATAATATGCTTATATTTTTGGATCAATTATATATAACACACGAAGGTCGCAAGAGACATTTATTGAGCAACTAAAATGTAAACATAAGTCGCAAGTAAAGATGATATTGATCGAGCCCTCCACAGCATGTATTGGTCCACAAAACTGGTCAAACCATTTTGCAACATGTCACATTCAACACAGGAATAGATGCCAGGGGCACGGAGCAGCAACAAGCGATGAGTTCGTCGAGCAGCAGCGGTTGGGGCAAGGAGCAACAACAAGCAACGGGTTCATCGAGCAGCGAGGGGTTCGTTGAACAGCAAGGGTTTCGTCGAGCAGTGAGGAGTTCATCGAGAAGTGGGCAAAGGGCGAAAAAAAGGGGTTGGTTGAGAAGTGCGGGAGATTGGGTTTTTTTTATGGTATAAGGGAGATTGGGTTGGTCGGCTAAGAAAAGAGAGAACGGGGGAGTGGGAAAGGGCGGGTTTAGGTTGGTCTGCTGAAAAAAAAGGAGGGATTAGGTTGGTCAGCTAAAAAAAATGGGGGGAAGTAAATTAAAATGAGGGTTTTTAAAATTTGTGGGTAAAATTACAAACGGATTTGGATCCTTTGGTACATTTGTCAGTAATATCAACAAAATAATTCTGTCGGTAAATAATCCATCGGTGAAAGTTAAATCTTTTGTAGTGATATTTCTCATGGGTTTCACAATTCTGTTTTTCACTTTGTTTTTAATAGAGTATAACTTTGCCTCACATGCATCTACCACTAACAAGACTGTGTCCTTATCCTTCATAAGGTGGGACTTAGCAATCTTTAGCATATTAAGGAGCTCGGGAAGCGAGACATCCTGCTTGTTTATGTGGAAGTTATCAATAAACTGTGAAAATGAATCCGTGAGGGATTGGAGTACTAAGTCCTGACATAGTTCCCTATCCATGGAGAACCCCAACCTCTCTAACTCCCCAATCAAATTGATTAGTTTGAGGACATGGGTCACAACAAGTGTGTTTTTCTCTATTTTGGCACGGAAGAGTTGTTTGGTTAGCTTGTACCTAGTTGTCCTCATATGCTCACCATACAACAACTTGAGGTGATCGAGGATAGCTTCGGTATGCAAATGTTCGTGCTGCTTTTGAAACTCACCGGACATGGATGCCAGCATTATGCATTGAGCAGTGGTGCTATCTTCACTCTTGAGCAGCCGTTGCTGAAGAACATATTTCTAGTAGTGTTAGGACCCGACGGCTATGATTAGAGAGGTCCCTGGGCAAGAAGGTGGTTGATTGGTGGATTATGTTGGCCTAAGGTTTTCTATGTCTTAATCTCGATTTTTATGATGACAAACATGGAACTAATGTTTCATTGAAAAATCTTTCAAGTTCCATATTGATTAGCTCGTGATGTCCTAGATTAGAAATATTGAAGGAATCGGAAAATCGGAAGGACATTGATCGTCGCGTTCGGGTTTGTCGTGGATATCTCATGAAGTTTGACGTGTGCACCAAAGATGTCTTGGACGAGTCTAAAGAACACATGGAAAGTCCTCCAAGTTGACGCACGTTGAAGGCCGGAATCCAAAAATGAAGCATGCAAGAAGAAGGCCGAAAAAATCATGTTCAGCCTAGATGCAAAAAATGGCAGTAGCCACTTCAGTCGTCCGAACAGATGCAAAAATTGGCAAAGGCTACTTTTGTCGATCGACCGAGGCCAAAAATTGGCAGTGTCTACTTCGGTCGGCCGATCGATCGACCGGATAGCAGAGGAGCTAAAATGTGACTCATTCGGTTGACCCTCTGGTCGAACGAATAGAGTGGCAAAAGCATAGAATGTCAGCGGTCGCTGGGCAATCAATCGATCGGTCAACCGATGATCGATCGGCAAGCGACCGAACGACGTCCAACGGGCAAAAAAATGCCCATTGAGGAGCCATTCAGTTGAGGGGTTATAAATACCCCTCTTAACAACTAACATTAGCATTCAAAAGAGAGATTTGTGCCTTCTAGTGTTTGATTGACTTGCGCTCGCTTCTCCGATCAACGACTTCTTAAGCGCTCATCTTCCATCAACTTGGGCTTTGATTCGATCTTAACTTCTTGGCGAGTTGGAGGCTTTGAAGGCTTGGAAAAGTTTATTTGGTCTTGGTTTATTCTTTAAGCTCTTTTTATTGTAATTTTAATTGTCATTTGAACTTGTTTTCATTGGATTTGAGCTTCTGAAGACCTAGGTTGTTAGGTCTTGAAATTGGGTGGTTGCCTTTGTGTTTGAGGCTTAATCCCACCGGTATAAACTCAGTTTACTAGGATTAGTTGAGTTGTCCCTTAAGTTGAGGTGGAAGAGTGCTCTCGGTAAGAAGGCGGAGACTTCCGAGTGTGGAAGTGCCTTGGGTTGAGAGCGAGACTCTTCGACTCAAAGTTCTCGTTGTAAGGGAAACAAGATTAATCTAGTAAAGTTTAGTTTGGAAATCCTAAGCGGGTGCTTAGGTAGTGGAGTAGGCATTGGGGCCGAACCACTATAAATAATTATGTCTGCATTGATTCTACTTGGGTTTATTTTATTATCGCATTTACTTTGCTTCCACTTGCTACTCACCATGTAATTGCCTAAGAAACCAAAGAAACGATTAAAATCGGATTTAAGCAAAAAGATTAGTAAACACACTATTCACCCCCCTCTAGTGTAACCATTTCACCAACAGATTACACGTTGTTTCATGTGTCCTCTGTCTTCTTGAGATTCCTTTTCCTTACATTTTGCTTGCTTTCATTATCTATTTTCTTTTTATTGTCCATGTTTTCCTTTTGTATTTTTAGCCATCATAGTATTTGAATTATTTTAAAACAAGTTAGTTTTAATTCTTCCATAGAGATGCTTGGATATAATATGCAAATAGACGAACGCACACATGCACACACACACACACACACATAGATTTTCTCTTAGAATTGTACTGCAACATGGAATTCGAAAGAATTTATGTCTACATTGTCAAACTAACATGAGCCACCAACTCCTTAATTATTGGTTGCATAATTAAGCACAATGATAGATCTAAGAAAAAGATAAATTTTACAATAATTTTTATCAAATGTATATAACAATTATGTATGTTAATCAATGAATGAATTAACATAATTAGTTGGCCTTAGCATTCAAGACACCAATGAAATGTTAATTAAGCACAATGATAGGGTGATCAACCAATGAAATTGACCAATTAATCATCTTACTCATTGGTCTAGACAAATTAACTAAGTAAAATCCCTGCCACCAACCATGGTATTGTCTACGGTTGCTCTCATCCTCCTCATCTTCTTCTTTGCTAAGAAAATAGCAATGTGCTTCAATACCACCTCGACCAACGATGTTGGATTAGTTGGCCGCTACTCAATAATCATTAGCTTCGGTAACTCTCTCGCTGACAATGGAAACTTTAACTACTTAATGCGTCCTGAGTCTCTTAGCCTTCAGCATGGTCAAACTTACTTCCATCGTCCATGTGGTCGAATGACAGATGGAAGACTCGTTGTCGATTTTATCGGTTTGCTGTTCTCTCTCCTCCGCCCCTCCTTTTTGTTGAATTTGTAATTAATGCATTTGCGTTGATTAGATTAAATAAACATATAGCACAAAAGCTTGGATAGTTTTAAGCATGGCGTCAACTTTGCGGTCTGTGCAGCATTGGCAATGAAAAATGACTTGTTTACACATTTAGGCTTCAATGCTCCATCGGATGATTACTCATTGACAACTCAACTTCAGTGGTTCCATGAGTTCTTACATGGAATGACATCGTCCAACGGTATAATTCATGGCAATTGATAATTTATTATTTTATCTCCCTTGAGTCCTTTTTTTTATTGGAATTTTTAATTTTATGTTACTAATTAATTATACTCATGTTCATCCATCCATATATCTTTTTATTTTGATATCTCTATGAGAAGCCAACATCCTAAGCAACCAAACCCTATTCTTAATCGGTGAGATGGGATTGAATGACTACGATCACATGAAATCAAGCATGAACAACACCAAAGACATTGATCGTCTACGACCTTATGTCTCCAATGTTGTGCGAGAAGTTAGTTCGACAATTGAAGTATGTACTTTCTCTAAGTTATCTATGTATGATTTTAAATGTCACATCTTGATATGTTTAATTAACTAATTTACTTAACTTACTTAAGTTAATTATTTGTTTTGCTCATATTTGTAGTTGAAATATTATAGTAATGCTCATTAATTTTGATTCCTCAATAGGATTTGATCAAAATCGGAGCGAAGACTATAATGGTCATGGGAATGTATCCATTGGGTTGTGTGCCCTACTACAATTTTCACATTTACCCCAAAAATATAAAAGGAGTAAGAGATCCCAAAACAGGGTGCAACAACAAGGCTAATGACTTTGCAAGATATCACAATTTTCTACTACGACAAGAGCTTGATAAACTACGAAATGATCATCCGGGTGCCAAAATTTTATTTGCAAATTACTACGAAATTATGATGCCTTTCTTTCAATCTCCCGAAAAATTTGGTACTCACAAAGTTCCAAACTATCTTATATAGAAATTAATCTAACATCAATTTGTTGCTCATCAACTAATCACTCAAATATTGTGTTATTTATATACTCTTTTGATAAGGCCTTTATATATTATTTCATTGAGTGCAGGTTTTGCAACACATTTGGAATCATGCCTCAAACCAATGTACGTGTGGTGTAATGACTCATCAAGATACGTGAGTTGGGATTCCGTAGATCTCACTGAGGCCTCGCATCATATCATTGCGGATCATGTTTTACAAGAACTGTCTTAAAATAATTTGTAATTTTGTTAAGAGTGTCGTATTTAATATATTGGTCAACAAAAGCAAGTTCATATATTTCTTTTACATAAAACACATGTATATATATTTATCTATGATATCTAAATATTGGTCTTCATTTTGATAAACTCAAGTTCTAGTACTCTTGAATGGTAACTTGGTTAATACTACAAAAATATGATTTAACTTACTTTACACATTGGCATGTATCACAAAATCTATCCTTTTCAAATTAAAATTTGTGGAATACCTATAACAAGTCCCCTTTCTAAATCTCTTGAATGGGTCTCATACTGGCAAGCCATAGTCTACGATACCATAACCACAAGTCAATATCCATAACAACAATGCATCTAAAATTTGGATTCTCTAAAATAATTAAACTTACACTTTATTGTGCCTATTTATGTGAGTCAAATATCCACACTTGAAGGGGAGGGGGGGCTGAATAGTGTGTACACTAATTCGATCTTCAACTTAAGTTCTTTTTATCTTTAAGCAAACAACAAGACAATTCAATTTTCTTGATGCTAAGGTGTAGACAGAGATGCAAGAATTATTGAGTTGAGCACAAGTAAAGATAATTGAACTCCAAACAAGAAATGCTAACAAATCTATATATAGTGGTTCTCTCAATCCTGCCTACTCCACTACCTTGGTTCATCACCAATGATTTCTAACCTTAATACCTTATAGATTATTTGTTTTTTGAAATAATGCAATGATGACTTATCCTCAACCCTAGAGGAGGTCTCAACACATATTCTAAAGCAAAAACAACAATCTACAAAGCTACAAGGTGTTCCAAGCACACATTACAAGGTACACTTTAGATATTCGATCAAACTGAAAGAAATAGTACCTTTGAGCCAATCATATGTTGATGTGCAGGGAACTATTTTTGGTTAATGAATAATATGATGCAACTTTTCATCATATGCTGCATCTATATTTTATATATATTAGATTGTGATGAACCCCATGAACCTAGGCAAATGATTCCAAGGCCATGATGAGATCATGCTAGTGAGACTTGGAATCCAGATGCCCCTGTTCTAAATATTCCCAGTCATAGGATCACCAATTAGAGGATTGATGATTCCGGATAGACTAGTGCACTTGGTACATGCGTTATACGATATTGGGTAGCTGATCTCAGAATTACATATGAGTCATCATAAATGTACAAGTGAAGGTGCTTTGTCACACCCTAAAACCCAGGCATGATCGACCAGAGTACTACCAATGAATACGAAAGTTTGAACAATTCATATAAGAAAACTAGTTTTCTTTCAATAAACATAAATGATCAAAATTCCAAAAGTCAATGCATAAATAATCCGATAACTACAAATGTTCAAAACTCATTTAAAATGAATCAAATAATCATAAACAAAGTTATTGACATTCAATGCGGAAACAAAGATTTAAACACCCATCTACAAAAAGAAGAATAAAAATAATCCTATGGACTTAACATAACGCCCTGCCCGACCACGACGTGTCACGAGACCAGTTGTCCCTGCCGCCACTAACTGCGCTACTGTGTCCCAGTACCTGTCTGATCACGATCAAGGGCTGAAAAATAATAATAATATAAAGGGTAAGTCCAACTAGGACTTTTTTAGTAGTTTAGTCTTCAATAAACCACATTCAATACCACAAGACCATCCAACAACATATTTGTTGGCTTAAGATTTTCAACCTTAGTCTTAATCTCGATTTTGATGATAACAAACATAGAACTAATATTTCATTGAGAAATTTTTCAGGTTCCAAGTCGGTTAGCGCTCAACGTCCCTGATAGGAAAAATTAGAGAAATCGGCAAGGACGCTCGTCATCGCTCGGGATTCTTCGGGAAGATAGAGTTTACATTTAGGGTGTCTAGATAAATTGTAAATCCTCATAATGGTGCTAAGAAACCCAAAAACCAACCCCGAACCCCAAAACTTAAAAACTCGAAAACCACCCAGAAATTCACTAAGCCTAGGGAGCTGCTTGGAGGGCTGTATGACCTAGATATTTTCGTGACTTAAAAAATGGCGGTGATTATTCCTTGAGTAAAAACTAGATAACAAAATATTTTTAAAGATTTTTTGGAAGACTTTAGCCTACCCATACTTGACCCAAAATATTAGAAAATTTATATTTTCTAAAAATTTGTACTAGACCCCAAAAACTAGATTTTGATTCTTAAGGATTTTGATTTTTTAGATATTTTTATTGAATCCAAATGGGGGGTAATCCTTATATAATATTTATGTTTTAAAGCTTTTAACAAGGCAAAGAAATCTGCCCTGCCCAGGTTCGGTCGACTGACTAGTCGACTGACCGAAGGAGAAGTCATTGGTCGACCAAATGATGCCAGAATTTGGCAGTAGCCAATTCGATCGACCGATAGGTCAACCGAATGCGTTAAAAAATTGGCAGTAGCAAATCGGTCGATCGATTGGTCGACCAAAGTTCGCCCTGAAGTGGCAGAATGCCGCGGTTGCTTGGGCGGTCAATCCATCGGTCGACCGATGATCGATTGGCAAGCGACCGGGCATCGCCAACGGGTAGGAAAAACGTCCGTTGACATGCCGTGCTATTTGGGTGGTTATAAATACCCATCCCAAACTCATTTCAAGCCCACCATTGATGCTTCCAAGTCTCAAAGTGTGATCCTAAGCATCTCTACAAGCTTTCATTGAGCCACCCTTGCAAGAACCCTAGTTTTGATCTCCACACCCTGATTTAGCCTTCAAGCTTCACTGATTCATCATCTAAAGACATCAAGAGGACTGGGGAGTTTCTTTTGGAGCTAAGTACTTGTTGTTTGATTTATTGCTCCAATTGTCATTGTATTTTGTTGTTTATTTTGATTGTATATCAACTTGTATAAACCTAGAGTGCTAGGTTAATTGAGTTGGTGGTTGCCTTGGGTGTTAAGGCTTAAATCCACCATTGTAAACTTGGTTTACTAGGATTAGTTGAGTTGTCCCTTAGGTTAAGGTGGGAGAGTGCTCTCGGTAGGAAGGTGGGATAGTTCCGGGTGTGGAAGTGCCTTTGGTTTGAGAGTGGAGACTTTCCGGTGTAAAGTCCTTTTTGAAAGGGAAACGATATAATCATGTAAAGCTAAGTTTGGAAATTCTAAGCGAGGTGCTTAGGTAGTGGAGTAGGCATTGGGGCCGAACCACTATAAATTTTTGTGTTAGCATTGATATTTTGTTTGTATTAATTGCTTTATTATTTATCGCTTCCGCATTTAGTTGATAAATTGCAACTTGCCTAAGTTATCAAGTAAACGATTAAAATCGGAATTAGGTGAAAGATTTAGATAACACAATATTCACCCCCCCTCTAGTGTTGGCCATTTCACCAACAATATTAATGTAATAATCAACTACTCATATACGGTAACAGATAGCATAACCATCATTTCAAATGGAACATAAATACAAATGCATGAAACCATTTCAACCATGTATGGAATAAGCATAAAGTGTGGCAGTGCTAACGAGCTTTACGGTCCAGGGATCCGTCAGTCCAATATCCAGGGACTCGTTGGTCCAATAATCCAGGGACTCGTTGGTCCAATAATCTTGGGACCCGTTGGTCCAATAATCTAGGGACCCGTCGGTCCTACGAGTCGGATGCTAATCACCTCTGTCTCACCCTACTTCCCGCTCTTGCCACCCGATCGAGTCGGTCACCAGTGTGGTGGCTGACGAGCTTCCCGGTCCACAATCATAAGCACAACAAATGTCAATACAATAAGCAATAATAAATCAAAATTAAATGACATAATATTTCATGAAACCCAATGAACGCTTTGGGACTCCTAAGGTCCTCCATATGCACACAACTTGCATGCGCTTAGCCAATCCATAGCCATACACCAGCCCAAGCATCGTCACATATCACGTACAAAATCCATTCCAAATAATATATAACCCACTATTCATCCATGCGTCTACCATAAAAGACAACTAACATACTTTACATTTTAATCTTGATATACAATCATAAATAGAAAGGGTGTGGTAAGAAGGTCTTAATGAATTTATACATATAGCTAATCATTTGTTCTCATGCTCTCTTCCTCATAGAACCGGCCTCAAACTTATTTGCGCTGTGTTCACTATTTTGTCACCCATGTTCACTGTTTTGCCTACTATGTACACTGCTTTCAACTATGTTCACTGGTTTCACCATGTTCACTATTTCTACTATGTTGACTGTTTTAAGGATGTTTAGGTGAGTCTATATATGAGATCTTGCTACCTTATCTTATTGTTATTGATCTACTTTAACTGAAGCGTATATTGAATCTAGGTAATTAGTACACACATCAATTCAAGGTGAACATATATAAACATCAAGATACTATGCAGATAATTTCCAAGAGACATTACTACAAGGTATCAATTTGTAAATTTAGGAACCATCCACTTAAAACAAGCAATGGACAAGGAAAATAAATAAATAAATAAATAAATATATATATATAAAGAAATTGATTCCCTTTTGCCAGCCGGCCACTATAGGAAATAAAAGGAAGAACTTGATGCTCTTGTAGCAGCCACTTGGTTCATGAATAAATAATAGATAGAAGTCAAAGGAGGAAACAATAGCAAGTGCTTCAATTGTATCTTATACGGTAGCTTTTCAATCCTTCTAAATTAATTATAGAAATCAAAGAGGAAGCCAATAACTAGTGTATCAATTACATCATATAATGCAGCTTTTCAATCCATCCATCCACGGCAGAACACGGGAGTGCACAAAAATACCCTCATAATTATATACAACAACAAGAACCATCATCATATATCAATTCATACAATAACAAGAATAATTCCATGTTAGATTTGTAACCTAGATTGATCAAAACATAGGGATTTCTTTTCATAAACTCAGCTGAACAAGAGATGGGCGGTTGCTTGGGTAGAAACCAAGGAGGAGAAGATTAAATCACTCATCGGCTTGAGGAAATAAGAAGGAAGAAGGAATGCAAGGTTTCTTGAAGATCAATTCCGGTGGACTCGCGAAATCCAACCTCGATTTGAGTCTCACTCCCACAGTCGACGCCTCCTCCTACTCACCTCGGGTGCTGTGCGTCACCCCAATCGTACAACCCATGCTATATATAATATAGCAGGTTAAATGCCACCCCAATTTACTAGTTTACCCCTCACTTAAGACCCGACTGGTAAAACCCGCTATAAATCCATTTTAAATTCGATTCGAGTTCCGATCGAACCGCTAAACTCGTCTCGGGGTCTACTTTCACCATGACATGCCAAATTATAGAAATAGTACATATAAAATTTCTCTAAATTTTCCTAAGTTAAAAACTTATCAAATTTCACCCCGAAAACTCTGCTAACTCAATTAATTTAAATCCACGCTTGCTGCTATAAAATCAAAATAATTATAATCAATTTTTTGGTTATAACATGCTCATTAGAGAATGAGTTCACTAAACGGTACTACACGAGGAACATATAATGGAATCCGTACATGAGTTTCAATGGGATGCTCCTCGGGTGAAAGTAGGTGCAAGCAGTCCTTGGACCTGATGTTGTCATGGTTACCTTGTGAGTGACGACCTATTGCTTTGGTTCTTTCCCTGCGTGCCACTCAGCGTCATGTGTCGGGTATTATTGGGCATGGGGAACCATTCATGGACATAAGTGAGCAACCAACATGGAATCAGTTACTCCTAGTGAGAGGAGATAATGTCTTATGTGTCCCTGCAAGTGTCGACTCGGGATCCTGGCCCGAGTAGACATGAAAGTCAGGAAGATGTTTTTGACGTTTCATTATTGAGACGACATCTTGGCGGGTGGAATACATATGAATCGGTATTAGGGTTTGATACTTCATTCGTACCCTAGCCAACTTCGGGATGTTGTAACCAAGGGACTTAGTTGCACGGTAACTAATCACCGAATGACATTTGATCCCTGTAGATTTAACCTCACACTATCCGGGTAGTCATAACACGTTGCTAGACGTCAATCTTGACTTGTGAGTGGAGTCTCTCACGACCACACTAGAGGGGTTTAGTGGTGGCTTGTAAGATGTGAATAGAAGTCGTTCTATCGGATTCGACTCTCCATTATGCACAACTCACTGCTGGCTTAGTGTGGGTCCCAATGGGTCACACATAACAAGCTAATCTTGTAATGGACCTTATGAGATAAAGTCCGAATGCTGCACTATATATCTACTAGCATGGATATGCTACAACTCGATCACGGATCTCGTTTACGGACATGATAGGAAAGATGTTTTCTATACGAATGAATACGCGAGGAAGGAGTTCCTCGATAACCCTAATTTGTAGGGCATCCCAAGATTGTAGGAATTGACACATGTTAAATCCTAATCAATAAGAATCTAATTTGTAAAGATAAATTAAAGTTTATGTTTAGTTGGATTTATTTAATTTTAAATTAATTTCAAATAATTATTTTGGAGGCAAACCCCGAAATTTTGAATTTCGGGGAGAGGATTGAAAGGGGGGGGGGCGGGTCTACCTTGGTAGCCGCCTACTCCCCTTATAAATAGATAGCCTAACCTCCTTCAAAGGGGGATAAACAAATTGGTTAGAGATCTTGGAGAAGAGCAAGGGATTGGATTCTTGAGAAGCTTCTTGAAGAGAAAGACTCCAAAGAGCTCCTCCTGATGTCCATGGGTGGCCGACCATTAAGTTCCTCCTTCCTCGGGTTTGTGAAGCCGAATTGAAGGTCTCTTTTTCTTGGGGGTGTCATCTCCTTCATCTTCTTAGAGGAGTCAAAGAAGGACAGCGAGGTATTCGTTCATCTTCCTCATCGTTCCGTGGTTTTCTCATCCCCTCTTCATTCCTTTTGGTGCTCGGTTCTTGGTGGAAGGGCCAGCTTCACTTTGGTGTATTTCGGGGTTGATATTGCCTCTCTATTGAGCCACAACGAATCTTGGTGTTCGCTACCCCTTGGTTACGAGGCGCTTGGTGTGGATCTTCCTTTGAGGACGTACATGTGGATGCTTGAAACGGGGATAGGAGCAGCCTTACAATCCACGGTATAAGGTATATCATCTCCTTTTACTCGTACATTGAATTCGTTAAAGATTGCTAAAGTTGATCATTGTTTTCGAAATGGTTTGAATTTTTAAATCACTTTTTCTATTGTGCTTCTTCTTCCCATCCCAACACAAACAACAATAAAAACAAGTAAAGGAGCAGTGAAATAAAAGCAAACTTGCAAGAGCTCCTTTCAACAGCCTTCTAGACTTCCAACGCCTCAAGAAGATGAAGACCTTTGGGTTGATAGGGTTGAAGAACGGAAACCAATACTTGAGAGTGTGAGATTGAGAACTACAGCTTGGAATCAACTCTCAATGAACAATAAGAGGGATTAGAAGGCTGAAAATAGGGTCATATATATAGGCCATGCATATATGAGAAAAACAATAGTCGTTCAATGGATCTAAAAGATCTGTTGGCGCTTTCGGCTGATCGCCGACCTTCATGATATCATTGAAGGTCAATTCTTCATATTCTTCTCCTACATTCACAATGTTAACATTTCTACAAGAATCATTAGTTTCATCAAAAGTATGCCTTAGAACTTGTAGAGTATCCTAGGAAAATGCCTTCATCGGATTTAGAATCTAATTTTCCTAGATTGTTCTTAGTGTTCAAAATGAAATACTTGCATCCAACGACTTTAAAATATCCCACACTTGGGATTCTACCATACCAAAGATCAAAATGAGTTTTCTCAATCTTTGGTCTCAACAAAACTCGATTTAAAACATAGCAAGATGTATTTATGGCTTCAGCCCAAAAGTACTTAGGTAAATTATTTTCACAAAGCATGGTCCTAGCCATTGCTTGGAAAGTCCTATTCTTTCTCTCAACCACTCCATTTTGTTGAGGGATTTTAGGGGAAGAAAAGTTGTGTTCAATACCAAGATCATCACAAAATTTAAAAAGTTTCATTTTTAAATTCACCTCCATTATCACTTCTAATTTTTGAAATTGAAATCCCTTTTTCATTCACAACTATCATAGCAAATTTCTTGAAGAAATCAAAAGTTTCATTCTTTTTTGCTAAAAAGAAAACACATCAAAATCTAGAATAATCAACCAGAACATAGTAATAGAGTTTACTACCTCAACTAGCAACATGACAAGGACCAAAAAGATCAATGTGCACAAGTAGTTCAAGAATCCTAGAGGTAGTAACTTGATTTATGTTATGAAAAGACGACTTGACTTGTATACCATGTTGGGGTATTCCTTTAACTAATCCTTTTTCATAAATCTATCTTTCTCCTATTTTATCTTGGGGTATTTCTTTAACTAAATCCTTTTTTGTTTTCTCTTGGATAAGTTGATGCTAGTATGGCCTAGCCTCTGGTGCCAAAACCAAGAGTCATTATCTATCACTACGAAGAATCTAACATGAGGATTAGACAATGCATTTAAGCTAAAGGTGTAAATATTTTCATGCCTAATTCCAATGAATACTATAACACTAGATGATGCATTTCTAATGATACACTTAGATGCTTCAAAAATCACTATATAACCGTTGTCACACAATTGAGATATGCTTATCAAATTATATTTTAAACTATCAACTATCAAAATATTTTTGATACAAGGGTAAGACAATATAACTTTATCACCAATGCCAACAATCTTACTCTTTGCATTATCTCTAATTGTGACATATCCTCCATCTTTACTTGATATGATTGCAAATAAGTTGATGTCATTGGTCATGTGCTTTGAGCAACCACTATCCAAGATCCAAGTACTTCAATTTGCTTGAGGATGACTCTCCACTTACAAGAGGAGAAAAGACTACTTTAGGTACTCAAACCTTCTTGCGTCCTTGACTATTAGTCAAATTAGGAACTCAAGTAAATCCAACGTGAGTGTCATGCCCCAACTCAGGGTCACGTGACCGGCCAGGGTATACTTGCCTATACCCCACAGCCTAAACCATGCACAGGCCAACTGAACAATAAAACATAAGGGAAAAGAAATAACGAGTTTTATTTCAAATGAAAAACCAAACCAGAAATCATTATAAGTAATTTTAGCAAAATCATAGAGTGCGGAAATAACAAAACAAGTTCAACTATTCAATTACAATGAAATCTGTAATAAAGACATAAATATCCCCAAAGGGACTACAACTCCAAAACACTGAAACATAAGTGAATGACTAACTACCAAAACTCTACTACGACCCCTAACTAGGACTGCTATGAGATCAATATAGCTCCTCTGCCCTTCAGCCGCACCAAGTGCTCCAGCCCACCTCACCGGTCAGGCTCTGAAAAATAAAACAACAACAACGGGTGAGTTCAAAATAACTAAGTGAGCGGTTCTACTAACCCCCACAAAAAAAACAATCATAAACAAGATGCATAAAGCAAATCTCTTGACTCAAGTAGGAAAAGAACACAAGGAAGTGACAAACTAATAGACCATCTGGCCACCACCTGCCCGAAAGCAGCCAAACAGTGAACATCTACAGGCCTAAGCCTACCAAGCCCTAAGCCAACAACACATACTAGGATAATCGGGAAGGCCCTCCGAACTTGCTCCACGAGACGCGAAGGGATAATCGGGATTCGCCCATCCGAACTTGCCCCTTTAGGATATCACAGGGGTAATCGGGTAGGCCCTCCGAACTTACCCCTTTAGGATATCACAGGAATAATCGGGTAGACCCTCCGAACTTATCCCACGAGGCCAAACCAGAACAATCGAGATTTGCTCAACCGAACTTGTTCCCCAGATTGGGAATTAGCCATCCGATCTTCTGGGCCTATCCCGTAATCCGGCTCCTCAACGAGCATCTCCGCAATTCTTGAAGTTATGACGAAACATGACCTAAGTCAAGTCTCTCCTACAGTGTCTTAGGGGTGTTCTTATTGGAAAGCGTCTCAATACTCGAATACCTGACCCCAACTCCTAGACCCGTAATGTCACACCCGTATGGTTTTATTCCATGCATAAACTTTACTTATTGGTTCATAATAGATTATGCTGACCATTTGCCTAATTTTATTTATGCAATTCAAATTTAGATCACCAAGATTAGGGTTTTGTTTTAGGATTTTGTTTAGTTTACTGTTATGCCCGAAACTGATATATCTAATCCGAATCTGGTCTTTAGAGTGTGTCCTAGATTTCCAAACTATGTTTTTTGGTCAAAACGATAGGTTAGACGACTATGTTTAGAGAAAATATACACACCACAATATGTATTTCAAAAATAGCACAAATTCATCATCTTAGCATGAAATTCTAGCAACATTAAGTCTTCAACATAGCATGAAAATAAATCCGAAATTAACATAAATTTGATCCTTAATTATCATTAGAACAGAATAATAATCTCAAGATAAATTTCACATATTTCATACACATTACACCAGATTAACAAGTATCCACAACACCTTAAGCAAGAAACAAGCATCATGATCAAGAACCCCTTTTTCAAGAATCCCCTATGGCATCAATATCAAGATCTAAATCTTATAGCATGATATCTAACCAAAAATCACATATTTAAATCTAAGGCATGCAACCACCATTCAAGAACCTAATTAGCAAACAAATCAAGTTTTACACTTCAAGATAAACAAGATCGCTCACTTGGGCATTTCATCGAACACCTTGAGGGCACCCTTGCTTCTCCCTTGGCCGAGTACCCCTAGGGTAAGCCTGGGGCTACCGAGCCACAAAGGGAGGATCCCGGGCCCTCCTCACACAAATCGACACAAGAACATGGCATTCAAAACTCACGATTCGGCAACAATCTCAAGAAACAAAAAGATGCCTCAAATTGGTTCAAGATCACGAGAAAACCCGAAAAAGGAGAGGTAAAACCACTCACCCGAATAGGAAGGATGATGAGAAAAGAAATTCAGGACAACGGCCCTCGAAATTGGCTTCAAAAGATGGCGACTCGACTCAAGAAGAGGGAAGAGGGGGCGGCGGCTCCTCCTCAGGCCGCCAGCTTGAAGAGAGAGGAAGAGAGGGGCTGGCTCGGCGGCTCCGCTTGGGTCGGCTCCGAAGGGAAGGAAAGAGGAGAGGAAGAAGAGGGCAAGGCCCGACGGCTTGGCTCCAAGGGCGGCAGCTCCGAGGGGAAGGAGAGGGGCGGCTGGCTGGCGGCTCCTCTTCTCCAAATTGCTTGTGTGGCTCCAATGGGGAGCCAAAAGCCAAGGGGAGGGGGTTTTATACTCCCTCCTCAACCCTAACTCCACTAAACTCTTTATCAAATCCGCATCCACCTGAAGCCAAACCCAAACCCGCTAACTTAATTAATCCTATTCTAATTCCATGACAAATTAATCAACAACCACATGCACATCCACACATCATATAATTAAACAATCGTGCATTAAACATAAATGCACGAAACTAACTCGAGAAAATCCTAAGCTGTTTCAGAAGCGGACCTAGGCTTCGCCGCTTGAGAACACAAGCTGAAAGCAAAGAGCAAGATTGAGATTTGGATGAAGTAAATGAGAATATTTTACAGGCTAGTGGGGCTACCCGGCTCTAGTCAGACTTGTCAGACTTCTTCCCGCGTGGACCTAGCATGGGCCTCCCATTCGGTATCAGGAGTCAGAGCCCAGTCCAGGGGTTGAAGGGGACTAGTAAGACTGAATAGAGTGACCCTTCTCTTTTTCACCAGTATCGGTGGTAGAACCGCAAGTCAAGGAAAGAACTACAAAATCAAATCCTTACTCACTCAAGCTCGCAAGCTCGCACCGGACTATGAGTCGACTCGGCTCGACCTCGAACTAGTCTGCTAGGCTGGCAAACACACAATAAATGGAAATTAGAATTAATATCTAGGAGGGTTCCTCTTAAGTGCACAATCCCTAACTATGTGGACATAGATTCCACAATAAAAACAATACCCATTAAATTCAATGGAGCAATGGGAATGGCTAGGAAATGTGCATGATCATGAGCAAGAGAAGTTCTTCTAGTATTTCTAGCATGATCAACATGATTTTTGTAAGTCTATCATTTAAGTGATCTACTTGTGTGCTTAAGAACTTATTTTTATTTTCTAACTTATCATTAACATTTTCTAAATCATTATTTATCTTCTCTAAGGTGAGTTTATCATCCTTAAGGTTCTCTAAAGTAAGAACTCATCATTTTCCTCTTATAAGGATTGGTTTTCGCTTTTTAGTTCCTTAAATATGTTTCTAATGACATTGAATTCTATTGGTGTTTGGCTTATGTTGTGTTGGCTATATTTGGCAAAAGAAATAGTAGTTAAGTTCATCTGCTTTGGCTGCTGTGGAGTTTATGCTGAAATTAATGCTGCTGCGATGATGTCTTCCTGTTTGTTGGAATTATTAATGCTTCATGAATAGTTATTGGCAATATATATAGGTCTCTTGGAGAACTTCTGTAAGGGACAGTTGCTTAGGAAGTTGCCACTACTCTAATACTAGCATATTGTAGAAAAGTAAGAACCAAAACAAAAAGGTTATGCAAACACAGGAGATTTGTTTACGCAATTCAGTGATAAACCAATCACCTAATCTGCGGGGTACTCACCAGACAAATTATAGGTGTCCCTGGACGATTACAGGAAGATCTAAATAAATGTTGACTTTAATCACATTTAATCACCTCCTTCTTCAATAGAAATTGTCAGCATTAACATAGGCATTTGTCACGCCCCATCTTAAGGTCGCTTGACTGGACAGGGTATACGTGCCTATATCCCGCAGCCTATCCCATGCACATGTCAAGTCAGAATAAAACATAGCGGAAATACAAGACAAGTTTTATTACAACTAAGAAATCAAATCGGTTTTCATTTTAAGAAATAAAGTTTAACAAGCCAAGTAGAGTGCGGAAATAAATGATGAAAAGTTTATCAGTTTTCTCAAGAAACATAATCTAAAATAAAACATATGAATGTCCCAAATGACTACAACTCCAACAATGCTAAAATACCAAGTGCATGATCAAATACTAACAAGACTCGACTATGACCCCTAACTAGGACTGCTATGAGATCAAGGTAGCTCCTCTGCCCTCCAGCTGCGCCAAGTGCTGTAGCCTACCTCACTGGTCAGGCTCTGCAAAAAAAAAAATAGAAATTAAACAAGGGTGAGTCCAAAGGAACTCAGTGAGCGGTTTTACCAACCCCCACTACAAAACCAATCATAGAGTAATGAACATATATACATATATAAATATATACACCTGTCTCATACAGGGAGATCGCCAAATTGGTGGTATGGCTAACCCTCTTATTGTAGTCGTGTGACTCCCCCTTGGAGTCACACAAGGCCGCCTAGGGAGAAGAGGAGAAGAAGCAAAGAGGAGGCTTGGGGCTTGGATCGATCCGGGATTCGCATCGTCGCCGGAAAAATTTCAAGTCGTCGTCACCCAATCCTTCTTCCTCCACAATCTAGGTGAGTGGTTATGTTTTTGAAGCTTGGGGGAGGCGGGTGGCCGAACCCTAGATGAAATAGGTTGAGTTCTCGCAATTCTTCCGACGAATCTTGATTTCTAACGACGTGTGTTCACTATTTATTAAAGTTTCTTGTCAGATCTCACTATTTTCTTTGTCGTTTTGCAAGTTCTTGGGGCTGCTGAGTCATGGGAAAAGGGGAAAGGTCATGCCAAAATTTTCCCTGATTCCCTTGATGGCAAGAAGTCCCTTGGATGACCTTATATTCACTGTTGATGTAGTTCCCTTTGTACATCGCGCGTATTATAAAGTATGCCCTCCTTAGAAGTCCCTTGAAGTGGCCGAAAAACCCTACAACTCATGAAGAGGGTTCGGCCAAGGGTGAGGGGAAAGTAAATTAGTTCATTGGTATTTAAGTTGTATGCAGAATTGAAGAGGTAAAGGTATAGCTAGAGTCTCCTCCCTCTTTCCTACCACAAGGTCTTCCTTGCTCATGGTTCAGCCAAGGTTAGGGAGAGGAGGAGAGATTAGCTTTAGATGGAAATTGCATGATTATGAGGATCATACATAGAGATATGACAATACTTAGGAAGAACACCAAACTTAACAAGTAGCTTGATAAATTTTGAATTGTAGAAATGCTAGTTTTATAACCATTCATAGCATTAGATCCTTAAACTTTGGATGTTGACATTGTTACCATGTTTTGTATTTCATACATGTTATTTAAATTCATTACTACCTTGCCATGCTAGATAGTTGTTCCTTGTTGTGCTAATATTCCTAAGGTAGTATAAAAACTGTTATATATATACATTGTGGTCATATATGATGAAGGTTGCCATATTTGAATATTTTCCTTTGGATTATTCATGCTGCCCTATATGTTCTTGGGTGGTATTCCAAGGTTGACACATGGAAATTCTCACCCAAGGCAATGTAGAAGGATAGGTAACATGTAAGGCGACACTAGATGTTCTTAGCACATATATGAAACTTAGTTAGGAGACGATAACACTTCTATGACTCCTTATGTACTTTTGGAAACTTAGAACTCGTAGGTGTTCATATATTGAAAGGCCGGCATAAATTGTAGACCCGGTAGCCGGACTTAGGCCAGATACGGGCAAAGCCCCGAAGTGTTTATATATGGAAACCCTAGGATATTGATTGTGTGATGTGTTTGAGATGGTCCGCCGAGGAGCGAGGAGGTCGGAAATGACCAATGCTCAGCTCGACCAGTATTGGGTCTAGAGGTGCGCCAGCGGGCCCGCTAGGTGCCAGACCCTAGTTGGGTGGGACGAGCTATCCTTACCCCAGACGGTGTCCGAAGACTAGTGGACCATCCTAGTCGACGGCCCGGGATTGTTTGCTTACCTCTTGAGATGAGGTGGCCGATGGCCAGTATGATACTACCGGATATGGTAGGGACGGCTTTTGCCGGGATATTATTCTATAGGTAGGCTTATGGGCCGGATGCCGAAGGCTTGATAAGCCAAGATGGCAGGTTATCATATTCAGTTGGTACAAATGGATTCGTAGGGTCGGTAATCGCATTAGAAATAAACCTTACCTCCTTGTACATTTTCTTTAATGCCTTATATGATATATGCTTGGTTGAGGCTTATGTGGAGGTTCGTTTGAGCCACTCAATGAGTCCCAAGTGGACTCACAGTTTATTCCTAATTTGCAGAGCACGAGCAGTAGCTTGGTATGTCGACATGGTGCAGTTGGTGGGTGGGAGGTGGTGTCATATCTCGTAGCGACGTCCATGAGTCATAGACCAGTGTCTAGTAGTTGTTTTTATTTTATTTTATGCACTCATAAGTTGTATTTGGAAAGTGTTTGTAAAACTTGATACTTGATATGTTCAGTTATTTGGATGTTGGTTTTCTTACTTGCTTTGAAAAATATAAAACTGTGGATTTTAAATACTTTTAATAAAGTTGTGTTGAGATTTCCTTGATCGATACATTCTGGTTTTCTTTATGTCAGTGTAG
Source organism: Canna indica (assembly GCA_034359265.1). Taxonomy (NCBI): domain Eukaryota; kingdom Viridiplantae; phylum Streptophyta; class Magnoliopsida; order Zingiberales; family Cannaceae; genus Canna; species Canna indica. The sequence goes on from CP136892.1 coordinate 25,926,805, forward strand.
ACAGTAGGCTACAGGGTAGTATGTAGGCCTTGGCCGGTCACACTACCCTCAGTTGGGGTGTGACAACCATCAATAGAATACCAAAGACTAGAATCCAAAGTACCTTTCATATATTTGAGAATTCTATTAATAACTTGAAGGTGAGACTCCTTTGGTTTTGCTTGATATCTCGCACACAAATCGACACTAAAGCATAAATCATGTCTGCCGCTGTCCAATATAATAAGTTGCCAATCATGCTTCTGTAGAGGGTGGGATCAACACTCTTCCCTTCAACATCCTTGCATAGTTTTTCATGAGTAGAAATAGGAGTTCTAACTGCCTTAGAATTAGGGTTGTCTAGTATTCGGTTCAACCCGAACCGAACCGAATTTTTAGGTTCGATTCAGTTTCAACCGTTGTAGGTTCGGTTCTTTGACCCGAACCGAACCGAAAACCGAATTAATTACAAAATAATATATTTTTAAAATTTTTAATATAAATAAGTAAATGGGTGTTATAAAATAATTTTTAATTTTTAACCGAATTAATTAAAATTTTGGATTTCGGGTTGAAAACTGAACCGAGCCGAATAATTTCGGTTCGGGTTAGAATGATTTAGGTATAGTTCAGTTCGGGTTCGGGTATAAAAAAAATTCGGTTTGATGAATTTCGGTTCGGTTCGGTTCGGTTCGGTTCGGGTTGAACCGAATGGACAGCCCTACTTAGAACTGTTCAGTCCAAACTTATGAACTAGCTTCTTACCATATTTACTTAGTGTAAGGAATATTTCTTTTTCAGATTGCTTGACCTGTAGACTGAGAAAATAGCTCATTTATCCAACCATGCTCATTTCAAATTCAGATTTCATGTCATCCATAAATTCCTTAGCAAGTTATTTAGAAGTTGAAGCAAAAACAATATCACCAACATAAATATGAACAATTACCAGTTGAGACTCCATTTTCTTGATGAATAGAATATTATCAGCTATTCCTCTTTTGTAATATTTCATGAGAAAAAATTGAGTTAGTCTTTCATACCAGGCTATAGGTGCTTGCTTGAGACCATATAAAGCTTTCTTCAGCTTATACACATGGTCAGGATGAGTAGAATCTTCAAACTCTTTTGGTTGTTTAACATGGAATTCCTCATTAAGAATCTCATTCAGAAGGCTGTATTAACATCCATTTGATAAAGTTTGAATTTGAAACAACAAGATAGGGCAAGAGGTAACCTTCTTTTTCAAGACTGTATTAACTTCTTTTTCTTTATCAGTGTTAGTCTCAGAGTTATCCTGCTGTCTTAGAAGGACTCTAGGCAGTCTTGTCAATAGTTGCATTTTCCTCTTCATCAGTATTTAGACTATGGTAGAATTGCGAGTCATCAACTTTCACATTTGGTGAATCTATAACAGTTTGAGTGTGCTTGTTGTAGACTCTGTAGGCTTTGCTATTTGTTGAATATCCAAGGAATATTGGTTCATCATTTTTGCTTTGCATCTTTCTGAGGTATTCCCTATCATTTAGCACATAACACCTGCTACCAAATACATGAAAGTTTGTAAGGTTAGGCTTTCTTCCCTTCCATAATTCATAAGGAGTTTTTGTAGTCTTTGGTATGAGATATACTCTATTTATAATGTAGCAAGCAGTATTGATAGCTTCAGCCCAAAATCTTTCAAAGATCTTCTTGGAATTTAGCATGACCCGAGCCATCTCTTGGATAGTACTATTTTTCCTAACAACAACACCATTATGTTGAGGAGTCTTTAGAGCAGAGAATTCATGAATAATATCACTATCATCATAGAATTCAGAAAAAGATACATTTTCAAATTCTCTTCCATGATCACTTCTTATTCTAATCACTTTAATAATAGGAAGTTCTTGTTCATTATGGAGTCTTAGACATAAGGATTTGAACTTGCTGAAGGCATTCAAATTTTCCCTTAGAAACTCTGTCCAAGTGAATCGTGAGTAATCGATCATCTACACAAACAATGACAGATTTGTTACCTCCAATGCTTTCAATTTGCATTGGGCCAAACAAATCCAGGTGAATGAGTTATAGAGGTTTTGAAGTTGTCATCAGTTGCAACTGCTTATGAGACTGTCATGTCTGCTTTCCTTCTAGGCAAAAGCTATTGGGATGGGAATAAGAAACGCAATGGAAATAGCAATTAAAAAATTAAAACCATCCCGAAAACAATGATCTACTTTAGCAATATTAAGGAATTCAACATGTGAGAAGGAGGAGAAGATATACCTCAACTAGTGATTGGTATGACTGCTCGTATCCCCGTTTTGAGACGCACATGCACACGTCCTCCAACATAAGTCCACACCAAGTACCTCGCAACAAAAGGGACAGCGAACATCGGGGCTTGTTGTGGATTATTGTCCATGCTAGTAGATATATAGTGCCGCATTCGGACTCTATCTGATAAAGTCCGTTACGAGGTTATCCTGTTGTGTGTGACCTATTGGACCCCGCACTAAGCCAGTAGTGTGTCACGCCCCTACTTAGGGTCGCATGACCGGCCAGGGTCTACGTCCTACCCTGAAGCCTACCACATACATTGACTGACAAGAAATCAGAAGCATGTAAATAAAATCAAGGATGCATATTTTATTTCATTTTTAAAGAAGGTTCACAAGTTTAAAAATAGTTGCGAAACATCTACTACAAAATAAAATAGCTCAAGTTAAAGTCGAATACATGTTTTCAAATAAACAACTCCCAATGTATGTAAAGAAAAATAATCCTAGGCATCACAACTAGGACTGCTGGACGCTGCTACGAGATCGATGCCACTGCCTGCCCTCCAGCTGCACCATGACTCCAAGCCTCAACTCACTGGTGGAGCTCGGCAAAATAAGAGAAATAAGCTTTGAGTCCACAAGGGACTCAATGAGTGGTGTAGGCGAAATGGCGACACTAGAGGGGGCGTGAATAGTGTGTTTATTCAATCTATTAGCCTTAATCCGATTTTAATCATTTACTTAATCGTTTAGGCAATTTGCAATTCGATGATTATATGCAGAAGCTTATAAATGATAAAGTAATTAAGCACAACAATAAATCATTGCAAACACATAATTTATAGTGGTTCGGCCCTAATTCCTACTCCACTACCTAAGCACCCTGCTTAGGATTTTCAAACTAGATTTTAGTAGATTAATTAGAGTTTCCCTTACAACGAGGACTTTTCACCAGAAATTCTCCGCTCTCCAACTGAAGGCATTTCCACACCCGGAAGTATCCCGCCTTCCTACCGAGAGCACTTTCCCACCTCAACCTAAGGGACAACTAGAACTAATCCTAGTAATCACTAAGTATACACAAGTGGCTTTACACCTAATACCAGGTAACCACTTCCAATCAAGACCTAACAACCCTAGGTCTATTACACGCACAAATTCAAAAACATATACAAATAACAGTTAAAATACAATTGAAAAGAGCTTGAAATGAAACCAAGAAATCGTGCTCTTTTCCATGCCTCGAAACCTCCAACTCGCTAAGGAGATGAGCTCGAGTCAATTTCCGATTTGAGGAGCAGAGTGCGCTTGATCAATCTTTGGAAGGCTTAAATCTTCCTTTTAATTGCTCAATAAAATCTGTAATCATCAAGGAAGAAGGTTAAATGAAGTATTTGAGGGTGTATTTATACCCTTGTGAAGAAATGGCTGCTCAACGGATAGAAAACTATCAGTTGCAAACCGCCGGTCGAATGGTCGGTCGATCGGTCAATCGACCACTTCCTTTTTTCGTGTGGTCGGTCGATCGACGGGTCGATCGCCCAGAGGCAAATTTTGTGATCCGCCATCCGATCAACCCGTCGGTCGATCGATGCGATCTTGCGTCTTTAGCAAACATAGGTCGGTCGACCGCTAGGCTTACTACCTATTTTAGGCCTCTGTCGGTCAATCGACCGGTCGACCAAAGTAGCCACTGCATGTTTTAGGTAGTGTTCGGTCGACCGATAAGGCTACTGCCTGATACCTTACCCTATTCGGTCGACCACCTAGTCGACCGAATTTAGACTAAGATTTCTTTTTCAGCCGATTTTCTTCCGCGCTTTGTTTTCGGGTTCCATCTTTCAACAAGCATCAACATGGAGAGCTTTTATGTGATCTTTGAGCCCGTCCAATGCGACTTTGGTGCACTCATCGATCTTTGAGATACTTCCGCGATGAACCTGACCGCGACGATCATTGTCCTTTCGATTTCCGATTTCTTTAATTTTTCTGATCGAGGACATCGAACGCTACTGATATGGAACCTGAAACATATTCTCAATGAAATCATTAGTCCCATGTTTGTTATCATCAAAACCGAGATTAAGGCTAATGTTGAAAACCTAAAGCCAACAAACTCCCCCTTTTTGATGATGACAAACATCCTTAAGAAAATATATAATCATTAAAGCACAAGGATATCAACTAAGGGATTTCGCCCCCTATCAACATGCATATTTATATAATTAAACTCCCCCTATCTATATGCATGGATTTCCTATATTTTCCTTCCCTTTACTTATAATTTTCTCCCAAATTATACTTATACTCTTTTCCCTATTTCTCCCCTTTTTGACATCAATCAAAAAGGGCAAGAAAGGTCAATCTAGTCAAAGGGATGAGGAACAAATAATTTTTCATGAAGTTGAGACTCTAAAGAATATTTTTCATAAAACATGAAAATCTCAACCAAGGGATGAAAAACAAATAATTTGATATGAAACAAAATCATACATGATAAAAAAATAGAGACAATTCAAAGCTAAATCATGTATGCTCTCAAATTAAATATTGTTTTTTTTTCATGACATTTTTAGATTCCATTCGAACTTTCAAAATACAAAGATATAGTCATTTAACTCATGTATATAGTTTGAAGTGAAACTAATGTTATTTGATCTAAATATGAACGTAGCACATTTTCATTTGAAATAAGCATGAAAACATGAAAATGCTAAGACTCAAGTTTTGCTATCTACTCATGTTTTCTCAAACTTAGGCATTTAGACATCAAACATGAGATAATGTAAGTCTATGGATCAAGATTGGGCTTCAGATAAGATTTTTAAGTTACTTTGTTAACTTAAGTCAACCTATACTTCTAGTTTTTTTAAAAATCACCCTTTTAAGTTTATACAAAATCATATTTTTGATGAAAATTTTGAAACCAATTTTTTGGAAGAAAATTTTTGATACCAAATATTGAATGGTCATTTGAAATGCATGAATAAAGTTTGAACTCAAAAGAATTTTCAAAGACCATTTTTCATCCTATATTGATTTTAATAAACAAATGGATATTTCTAGCTATCATCCAAAATATCAAAATTATTTCTAGGAATGATTTTACTCAAGAAATTATGTGAATGATATTAGAAATGGAATGCAAATGTTATACATGAGTTTTCATTTGAAGTTTTTGAAGTAAGATGAAAGTATCGGAAAGATTGATATTTCAAATAGGATGATACTTTGCATTTTTAAAGACCAACTTCAAAATTTCATTATAAATTATATTCCTTATGAAACTTTGTGAAATTTTTACTGATAAAACTTGATTTTTCACGGAGTGTGCAGTTTTAAGAATCATATCAAAATTAATTTTCTATATTTTTCTATAAATAATTGAAATTTATACCAATTGTAGATTGAAATGGTATTTATGTAATTTTAAGTTATTCTTAAAACTTGTTCAATTTTCATTCAAACTTTCATGACACCACATGGTGGTCATGTAAAGAGTATATGTCAAGTTTGAGATGAAAATTATGTCCTTAAGTCAAGATATCAACCAAGCATGATTTCATTCAAATCTAAACTAGTTTTTATTAAATTTGCCAAGTATCAATCTTAACATTTACTCATGATTTTTCAAATTTAACTCAATGGATACTTAACATGAGTAAATCTAAACATGTTTCTCAAATATGGATAAAAAATGAAACCTTTTGGTCAACTTGGTTCAAAAGAGGTTTTCATGAAAGCACCTCTATGTCATTTTATCCATATCCATATGAATTTTTCACTCTAAGTGCTTGGAAACATGTCATACCTTTTAAATGAATTTCCATGATATCAAAATGAATCTAAGGATCTTAGGATGTGAAATATTTGAGGAATAAGATCCCTAAACATGTTTAACTAGTTTGGACTTAAAGGAATGTCTCTAATAGTGAATATTAACCTATAGCAAGTTTCATTCAATGAAATTTGTCTAAGTACTAAAATTCTATCAATTCATGAGAAATCAAAGATTTTATATGTAATTACCATCATGAGTAAAGAGACATAATTTAAACTTAAACATTGAGGTATAACACTAAGATTTTGAATTTACCAAGGTTATACCTTGTTCATGATAATTTGCCAAACTAATCTTTTTCTTCCTAATAAGCCTTCCTAAAATAATTATAACTTGCAAGAATACTTTATAAGTAGAAAATGAAACCAAATCTACATGCAAGCTATCAAACTAAATAGTGAAGAGAAAAACCAAGTATCATTTTCAAAATTTAACTTCACTAAATAGCTTGGATTCATTTTCATATAAATCTTCATGATAACAAAATGAATCAAGAGATCTCAAAATATAAAATTTTGGAAAGTAAGATCTACAACCCTTCCTATTGGTTGAAAACCAAAAGCCACAATTAGCCTACGATTTAAAACCGCAAGGTCGCTTAGGCCCAGTACAGGCCACGTGGATCTCCGAAGAGACCGGAAAATCAAAATAAAAAACATTTTGAAAAGAACTCTTTTGCAAGAGTGGAAAAAACAACTCAATCTAAAGATAGTATTATAATCTTCAACTGAGATTAAATAATGAAAGTTAGAAGATGATATCGGAATAGTTTTGATGCCAACTTTACCTAAGGCATCAAGGTAGCTTGAAGTTGCAACCAAGGAAGGATTCATCATTCAAGTCCATGGTCAACTCCAATACACCCCTTCTTTCTACCCTTGTGTAGTAGCTCCCCCTGCAAGAGAAGATGTGACATTTGGTACCCAAATAGATTTGGGTCCTTGGGAGTGAGTTGGCCTAGGAATCTAAACTGTTTTAACTACACTTGTATTTTTCTTGAATGCACAATCATAAATAGCGTGGCCAAAAAGACTACAATAGAAACAATGTCCATTAAATTTATTCTTTTCATTTTTATTATGGACATGAGATTTATTTTTAGAATGCTTGTCATGAGAAACATGACGAATATGAGCATTCTCAGAAACCTCATTCATCTTCTTATAATTATGTGGTCTAATGGTAGAATGCATGGCATGAGAGGCATGATGACCATGGGCATTCTTAGATAAATCATTTTTCTTTTGAGCATGAAGTTTGATGGTAGAATGCTTAACATGGGAATGATGATGAACATTGGCATTCTTTACATAAGCATTTTTCATTCTAGTGTTGTTAGGAAATGAAGCATTTTTTAATTCATTTACTTTCTTATTCAAGAAAGTAATCTCACTTTTCATTTCATTCATGGATTTATGTAATGCATGTAATTGAGATTTTAACATGCAATTCTCTTTTTCTAAATTGTTATTTTTTAGCTTCAAGTACTTAAGCTCAATTAAGTTCTACATTACCATGGCATGAATCAAATGAACAAGATTTCAATTTTTTATTTTCTTGTTTGGATTCATGCTAATAAGAATTAAGCATTACATTTTCCTTTTTTAACATTTTGTTTTCCTTATCTTTTCTAACTAGCAAGGCATACACTTTTTGACATTCCTCAACTAGTTCTTCATATGGCATTTTCAATGAACTAGAAGAGCTAGTACTCTCATTATCAATATTATGACTAGAAGGGAAAGAGTGTACCTCATCATTGGTACTCATGAGGCAAACTTTTGAAGTAGCTTCATAGTCATTGCAAGAGGATGCTTCATTTGAATGAGATGATTATGTAGAAGCTTTTGACCTCTTCTTTGCCTTGATTTTCATTGTGGGGCAATTCTTCTTCACATGCCCTTTTTCGACTCTTGGAGCTACTCCTTTGACTAGAAGAGCTATGAGCATCAAAACAAAGATTAGTAGTAGGTGAGTGACCATTGTCATCACCACCTACACGAAAAGTGCCAATCTCTTCGGTTTTGGCATAATTGTATAAAACGTTTAAACTAGCCCATAAATCATAAGCCGAAGACCAATGCATGACTTTGTCTAGGATGTCATTTAGTAATGTGCTAAGTATGTAATTCATGGCATCTCCATTATACTTAAACATTTTCTTATCCATTTCACTCCAAGCATGCATATCATCCTTAGGTTCAATGAATTTCCAATGTAACATGTTAAAGACACCAAAGCCTTGAGTCTTTAGAAATGTGTATATCCTAGATTTTCACAGACCAAAGTTAGAGGCATCGAAGCTAGGGGGCGAAGACGCTACACTCTCTAGAGCCATTTCTAGATCGAGATTAGATGTAGACAAGATGGTAAAATCTCAATCCACGACCCGCTCTGATACCAAATGTAGGCGAAATGGCGAGACTAGAGGGGGGGTGAATAGTGTGTTTACTAAATCTATTAGCCTAAATCCGATTTTAATCGTTTACTTAATCGTTTAAGCAATTTGCATTTCGATGATTATATGCGGAAGCATATAAATGATAAAGCAATTAAGCACAATAATAAATCAATGGAAACACATAATTTATAGTGGTTCGGCCCTAATGCCTACTCCATTACCTAAGCACCCCGCTTAGGATTTCCAAACTACATTTTACTAGATTAATTAGAGTTTCCCTTACAACGAGAATTTACACCGGAAAGTCTCCGCTCTCAAACCGAATGCACTTCCACACTCGGAGGTATCCAGCCTTCATACCGAGAGCACTTTACCACCTAAACCTAAGGGACAACTAGAACTAGTCCTAGTAATCACTATGTATTCACAAATGGCTTAACACCTAACACTAGGTAACCACTTCCAATCAAGACCTAACAACCCCAGGTCTATTACACGCACAAATTCAAAAATAGATACAAATAATAGTTAAAATACAATTGAAAATAGCTTGAAATGTAACCAAGAAATCGTGCTCTTTTACAAGCCTTAAAACCTCCAACTCGCTGAGGAGATGAGCTCGAGTCAATTTCCAAGTTGAGGAGCAGAGTGCGCTTGAAGGAGTTTTTCGTGGACTAGGGCCATAACAACCCAACTAAGCAGAATAGCACCCGGCCACTAGGGCCTGCTCATGAACTATCGCGCTAAGGCTACAACTCAATTACACAATTCAATGGTCTTTGCCGAATAGCAGACTTATATGATAGGTTCCTACAGCTAAGGCTACAACTCTTGCGCCTATCGCCTTCCCGAAGGTCGTAGTTGCCTTTTCTCAAGTCTTCTACTTTTCTTCTTCTCCTGCAACATCTTGCAGATGATGATTGATATCAAATACCCAGTATCAAATACCATAAAGTAGAATTTAATGACGAAGTATTTTCTATAACGTACGCACCTGAAGCGGCGGTTTCAAAAACCATATTTAGTTCTAACTCTGCAAAATACTCCTTCCAGTTGCCATTGGGAACATCTTTCCCTTTCTTCTTGATGCACTACAAAAAAATAGGCTATCACAAAGGATTAAATCCGTCAATAATAGTCCAAAATCAATCGGTAATATTTTTACCGACGGATTTTTCTATGGGTAACATCTGTCGGTAAAATCTGCTAGGTAATATCGACATATGTCGTCATCTCCGTTGGAATTGTTGATGGATATTTGAGTTTGTCGGTATTACCAATGCACATATTAGTCCGTCGGTAATACCAACGGATATACGTCCATCGATAATACCAACAGATATAGTTTCGTCGGTAATACCAACATCGATGTTACCAACAGCTACTGGTCTGTCTGTATTTTCGTTGGTATTACCAATAGAATTTATCTATCGGCAATACATATTTTGGTAGGTAATACCTGACCATCATATTTCATACATTTATACTAATACATATTGAAATTCTTGAAACCTTTATTTACATCTTATATCATCCACACAACCACACAAACATATATACTCAACATTATACTCTCAATAATGATACATTTTGTTAATTCACAAGTAATTTCAAAATACATAGTGTAGTGTGTTAGTAGATCCGGATTTTAAAATACATATCACTGATTTCAATTGATTCCAAAATTCACCAAAATACATATCCTGGTTTCAAAATTAAATACATATCGCTGATTCTTTTTTGCCAAAAGTATATCTTTACACCAAAACTTTTCATCCTTTGTATACCTGCATGTAAATGTTATAGATATTAATAAACCTGATAAGATCAACAAAAAAAAGAAGTAAAATTTGTACTGAAAATAAAAGAAACAACTGGAAAAAAAGGACTAAAGAACTCAAATAATTGTAGATTGTAGTAACATTGTACTGTGATAGATGAACCACACCTGTATTAAGATGTTATCCACACTTGTACCATGATAGATTGTAGGATACTGAAGAAATATGTTTCCTTAAGTTGCATTGAGTATGTTGACATTACATAAATTATACATAATTTGATTCACTTGGAAAAGAGAGTAGAAAATAAATAACAGTTGATTCACTTGGATCATTGTTCCACGCTAGAATCAAATAAATACCAGTTGATTCACTTAGATGAACACTGATTAGAATAAATCTTAGAACATTGTCCACAAAGAAAACACACTATCAACCCAGATGCAGATAACTCTTGACAATGAAAATGATTATCATCAAAAAAATGAGGAACAACTTGAAGATTGAATAAATCAAGTACTCAATCGTAGATAAAAGCACATATTCTTTTTTGCTATAGTATGAGTAAATGAAAACATGATATTTTTTTCTAACTCCACTAATGTTTAATTTCCAGCAACCCCGGCATAAAGCATAGGCATGCATGAAGTATATATTATGATATATAATTTATGAGGAGGTATATAGAATTAATCATGCATGAAGTATTGGAAATGCTAAATTAACATGCATGAAGTATATATTGTGATATAGAATTTATCATGCAAAGGTTGGCGGAAAATTAAAGACATAAAAGCTAGTGGCAACCAAGAAGAAACATCATCATTAGGATTGAAAATGCTAATTTAATTAAAGTTAATTATATACAAAAACTATTGAGAATTATAGGAGTCGAAATAAATTCTCTATTATTGAAAATGCTAATTTAATTAAAGTTACATACAAAATCGTAATGATGGTGTCCAGTTGAGCTTAAGAATCTTATGTTGAGTTTAAGAACATTCTATATGATGCAGTGTTTTGTTGACCTAGATTAATTATGTTTGATTAATCGACAATCAAAATGACAGATCTGCTTATTGTGGACTCTATTTATTGAGAGATGCAGTGTACCATAATCATAATCTAGCTGATGAACGTGGAGGTGGAGGTGGTGCAGTAGAACATTTGAGATCAAGTGACTCCACCTAAATCAGATATCATGATCATTTGAAGTTGAAATTTCCATGACAGATTACTCCACATCAATGTGTGGCAATCTACATGACAGTAGGGCATGGAGAAATTATAACAGGAGGTTCATGTAAGGGCAAGAAGGGGCTACTAATAGCCTTAGTTTAATATAAAAATGATAATTAGAAAAAGCTGAATTAAACATTAATAATTCATAGATATACTGAATTGAAAATATACATATCTTTTTTCTTCATCCTAGACTGAACTGAACATTAATAATTCATAGATATAACTTATTTCAATCATTATCTGAACAATATGATATTACAAACAATATGTCCAAGAATCTGACTTGTGCAAGAATATTATTTTTCCACCAAAGATATTGAATAAAATGACTCAAATGCAAAAGTAAATCATTAAACAAAAGAATCCAAACAACCTTAAGTTAGTTGGGTTCAGTCAGTGGTCTTCCAAATTTTTATCACTTCTCCAAGTTATCTCAAGAGGATGTCTGCAATTTTGGAAGCAATGAAGATTAAACATAGTATAAAATTTAGAAATAAAATAATAAAATAATAAATTTGGAAACCAGTGAACGTTAAACCACTTCAGCTATAATTTTGGAAACTAGTGAAACTTAAACTCGTTCATCCATAATTCTAAAACCATTAGTATATGCTACTAAGCAGTCTAAGCAGTGAGTGGCTTATTCCATTAGTATCAACTACTAAGTAGTCTAACCACAAGTATAAGATTAAACAACATATCAAGAGATCAATTAGTCTCAAAACATTAGTATCAACTACTAAGCGGTGAGTGGCTTAGAATTTAGTATATAGCTAGAATAGCATATACTATGTAGTATAACTAGAATAGTTGTTATATAGTATATATAACTGATGTAGTCAAGCGGTTCAAATCATATATAACTGCACACAGCAGATAATTTTAAAAATTGTGCTCAGAGTAAGTTTGAAACTGACTTTAAAAACTGGGCATGCTTCAGATGTAAGCATAAGTCATAGCACTCACAACTAGCAAAGCAAAATATATGAGTAGTTATTTTTGGATGTTGCATATGCTTCAGTCACAAATACCAAAATAGATGAAGGAGTTTGCACTTTCTGAATCTCTATATAAGTTCTGCTGCTTGAGGATTCTTTCCAATTATGACACAGATGCTGCTTGCATATGTTCCAAGAAAAGATCCAAATATGAGTTAACAGTATATTGCAGTATATTACTATTTTCTCAATCCATGATATGGTAGGTTGTCTAAACTATGCTGAAACTCCTTTATAGATACATTGTTAACAGTATATGATTTAAAGAGTAGGTCTGCAAAATCGGTTTGCAAAATTTAAATATACATGAAAATTACTGTTTTGAAGGATAAATGTCTCAAAGTTGCAATTTATAACATGACAAGCTAAGTTCAAATCTATGTAGAGATGAAGATGCATGTTATAACTACAGCAAATATCTATGTAGAGAAGAAGATGCATGTTATAACTCCAAAATTTGCTGAATGAGATGTAAGATGCAAAACAATCTCAATAATATGCTTATATTTTTGGATCAAATATATATTACACACGAAGGTCGCAAGAGACATTTATTGAGCCCCTAAAATGTATGCATAAGTCGCAAGTAAAGATGATACTGATCGAGCCCTCCACAGCATGTATTGGTCCACAAAACTGGTCAAACCATTATGCAACATGTCACATTCAACACTGGATTAGATGCCAAGATATATAGAGCAACTAATTGGACCACATCCAGTCAAAGCAACATTAATTAAATGTTTATTCATTCATGCGCAGGGAAACACATGTAGTTTCCATGAGGAATTGGTAAACGAGGCATTATCTTTTAACTAAAACCATGCATGCAGTGATAGATGTATAGATCAAACCATTTTTATCCAGTGCGTGGTCAAGGGTACAGCTTCCTCTTCCAAGTTAATTTTCCCAATCAATTAGAAGCTTTTGTTCAATCAGAGGGGCACTGAAACTTTGATCCAATAAGTTCACGATATTGACCTTTACCAAATAACCACTAGCTAGCTCAGGACAGGCCACATGCAACCTGCAAAATCAATTACACAGATCAAGAATAACAGTTTGCATAGGAATTTTCCCAATCAACAAACCCCCTTTGAGCAGGTTGATTGAGAAAGCCTTTAAATAGAAGACCAATAACACTTTGCATAGGAATTTGCGTGATCAGGATGCCAACTAGAAAAGCAATACAATAAAACCATATAGAAGTGAAATGAAAAAATTATACACTCAAAGCATACAAAAGTGAAACCATAGATCAGCCACTAAAACCATACACTTAAACCAAAAATGATATATAAGTGAAACCATACTTTCAATCTTCGTTTGAATTCGAACGACTGGCGCACAAAGCAATGGCTAGAAGAAGATCGCACGGAGAAGACACATATGGGTTTGTCGAGCAGCAGCGGCAGGGGCACAGAGCAACAACAAGCGACGGGTTCAACGAGTAGCGAGGGGTTCGTCGAACAGCAAGTGTTTGATCGAGGAGTGAGGATTTCGTCGAGAAGTGGGCAAAGGGCGAAAAAAAGAGGGGTTGGTCGAGCAGTGCGGGAGATTGGGTTGGTCGGCTAAAAAAAGAGAAAACGGGGGAGTGGGAAAAGGGCGGGTTTAGGTTGGTCGGCTGAAAAAATGGAGGGATTAGGTTGGTCAGCTAAAAAAAAATGGGGGGAAGTAAATTAAAATGAGGGTTTTTAAAAATTGTGGGTGAAATTGCAGACGGATTTGGATCCTTTGGTACATTTGTCAGTAATATGAACAAAATAATTCTGTCGGTAAATAATCCATCGGTGAAAGTCAACTTTTTTGTAGAGATATTTCTCACGGGTTTCACAGTTTTATTTTTCACTTTGTTCTTAATAGAGTATAACTTTGCCTCAGATGAATCTACCACTAACAAGATTGTGTCCTTATCCTTCATAAGGTTGGACTAAGCAATCTTTAGCATATTAAGGAGCTCGGGAAGCGAGACGTCCTGCTTGTTTATGTGAAAGTTATCAATAAACTGTGAAAATGAATCCGGGAGGGATTGGAGTACTAAGTCCTGACATAGTTCCCTGTCCATGGAGAACCCCAACCTCTCTAATTCCTCAATCAAATTGATTAGTTTGAGGACGTGCACGTGGATGCTTGAAACGGAGATAGGAGCAGCCTTACAACCCACGGTATAAGATATATCTTCTCCTTCTACTCGTATATTGAATTTGTTAAAGATTGCTAAAGTTGATCGTTGTTTCCATTGTGCTTCTTCTTCCATTGTGCTTCTTCTTCCCATCCCAACACAAACAACAATAAAAACAAGTAAAGGAGTAGTGAAATAAAAGCAAATTTGCAAGAGCTCCTTTCAACAACCTCCTAGACTTCCAACGCATCAAGAAGATGAAGACTTTTGGCTTGAGAGGATTGAAGAACGGAAACCAATATTTGAGAGTGTGAGATTGAGAACTACGGCTTGGAATCAACTCTCAATGAACAATAAGAGGGATTAGATGGTTGAAAATAGGGTCATATATATAGGCCATGCAGATATGAGAAAAACAATAGTCGTTCAATGGATCTAAAAGATTTGTTGGCGCTTTCGGCCGACCGCCGACCTTCATGATATCATTGAAGGTCAATTCTTCATATTCTGCTCCTACATTCACAATGCTAATATTTCTACAAGAATCATTAGTTTCATCAAAAGCATGCCTTAGAACTTGTAGAGTATCCTAGAAAAATACCTTCATCGGATTTAGAATCTAATTTTCCTAGATTGTCCTTAGTGGTCAAAATGAAACACTTGCATCCAACGACTTTAAAATATCCCACACTTGGGATTCTACCATATCAAAGCTCAAAATGAGTTTTCTCAATCTTTGGTCTCAACAAAACCCGATTTAAAACATAGCAAGATATATTTATGGCTTCAGCCCAAAAGTACTTAGGTAAATTGTTTTCACAAAGCATGGTCCTAGCCATTGCTTGCAAAGTCCTATTCTTCCTCTCAACCACCCCATTTTGTTGAGGGATTTTAGGGGAAGAAAGGTTGTGTTCATTACCCAGATCATCACAAAATTCGAAAAGTTTCATTTTTAAATTCACCTCCATAATCACTTCTAATTTTTGAAATTGAAATCCCTTTTTCATTCACAACTCCCATAGCAAATTTCTTGAAGAAATCAAAAGTTTCATTCTTTTAGGTAAAAAGAAAACACATCTAAATCTAGAATAATCAACCAAAACATAGTAATCGAGTTTACCACCTAAACTAGCAACATGACAAGGACCAAAAAGATCCATGTGCACAAGTAGTTCAAGAATCCTAGAGGTAGTAACTTGATTTATGCTATGAAAAGACGACTTGACTTGTATACCATGTTGGGGTATTCCTTTAACTAATCCTTTTTCATAAATCTATCTTTCTCCTATTTTGTCTTGGGGTATTTCTTTAACTAAATCCTTTTTTGTTATCTCTTGGATAAAACTCATGCTTGCATGCCCTAGCCTCTGGTGCCATAACCAAGAGTCATTATCTATCACTACTAAGAATCTAACATGAGGATTAGACAATGCATTTAAGCTAAAGGTGTAAACATTTTCATGCCTAATTCCAACGAATACTATATCACTAGATGATACATTTCTAATGATACACTTAGATGCTTCAAAAATCACTATATAACCGTTATCACACAATTGAGATATGCTTATAAAATTATATTTTAAACTATCAACTATAAAAATATTTTTGATACAAGGGTAAGACAATATATCTATATCACCAATGCCAACAATCTTACTCTTAGCATTATCTGTAATTGTGACATATCCTCCATCTTTACTTGATATGATTGCGAATAAGTTGATGTCATTGGTCATGTGCTTTCATTTTAAGAAATAAAGTTCAACAAGCCAAGTAGAGTGCGGAAATAAATGATGAAAAGTTTATCATTTTTCTCAAGAAACATAATCTGAAATAAAACATATGAATTTCCCAAATGACTACAACTCCACAATGCTAAAATACCAAGTGCATGATGAAATACTAACAAGATTCGACTACGACTCCTAACTAGGACTGCTATGATATCAAGGTAGCTCCTCTGCCCTCCAGCCGCACCAAGTGCTGCAGCCTACCTCACTGGTCAGGCTCTACAAAAAAAAATAGAAATTAAACAAGGGTGAGTTCAAAGGTACTCAGTGAGCGGTTCTACCAACCCCCACCACAAAACCAATCTTATAGTAATGAACATATATACATATATACATATATACACCTGTCTCATACAGGGAGATCGCCAAACTGGTGGTATGGCTAACTAACCGACCACTTGGCCATCTCATGCCCAAAGGCAAACCTATTCACATGGTAGTGAATACACAACGGGCCTAACTGCCTACCCATGTCGTAAGGCATGCAGCTCACCCAAAAAGGTTATGAGGATAATAGGGTTTTACCCATCCGAACTTATCCCATAACATAACTTTAAAGAATAATTTCAGAAATAATCGGGATTCACCCATCTGAAATTATTCCAAATATAGACAAGAATAATCGAGATTCACCCATCCGAACTTATTCCAGATAGAGACGGGAATAATCAGGATTTGCCCATCCGAACTTATTAAAAATAGAGATGGGAATAATCGGGATTCGCCCATCCGAACTTATTCTGTTTTAAACACAGGTTGGGATTTACCAATTCAACCCTCCGGGCTCAAGCCCGCAAACCGGCTCCTACCCGAGCCTTCCCGCCATTCATGAAAGATATGGCGCCAATAAGACATAAGTCAAGTGTCATCCATGGTGTCCTAGGGGTGTTCTTACTGGGAAGATGCCGCTACATACTATGCCCGACCCCGACGCCCCAAACCCGCAATATCATCAGCCCATGAGGGTTTATTTCAAGCAATTAAATTCTTTTGTTGGCTCTTCAACAGTTTATTCTGCCCCTTAAATTTTAATGGTATAATTAAATTTAAATTTCCAAAATTAGGTTTTGTTTCAGGGATTTTTGTTTTCAGCCTACTGTTTCAGGGATTTTGATTTCAGACTATATTTTCTGGTTAAAATGATAGGTTACACAACTATGTTCAGCAATCGTCATGCATCACAACAACAATTTCAAATCTCAGCATTATCAATGATAATCCGTCATGAAATTTCAGCATGTTTTAGATTTCAGCATGTCTAATTAATTAACACGAAAATCACAGCAACAATTATTCCTAAATATTGTCAAACCAGGTTACAATATCATAAACAACAGCTTAAAAATAAATCTATTCACTAAGCATAATTCGACATGCATCAAATAATACATCAACATCAAGATTCATGCTTCATAAAATAAGAACCATCAAGAATATAAAACATGCCGCCAAGATTCATTCTTTCCACATGGAATCATAAATTTAATACGCTGAGTTTTATGATTTTGAAATTATACATGCTCTAACAAAATATGATCATACCAAGATTTATCATTAAGGAGTCTAAATCTCATTTAACGCAATAAGTTCTCTTAGGCATTTCACAAACACTTTGAGGGCGTCCCGTCACCCACCTTGGCCAAGCACCTCTAGGATGGACCTACGGCTGCCGCACCACAAAGGGGGGGTCCTCGGGCCTCCTCTTCAACGACAACACAAGAAATCAACGAGAAATCCCAATTTCAAATGGTAAGATCGACAAAATTTATCAAATTCCAAACGATGGCTCAAGAACACAAGAAAACAAAAGGAAATAGGAAGGAAGAACCACTCACTTGATTAGGAAGAGGGAAAAAGAACAATTCCCGATCGACGGCCTCCAAGATCTGGCCACATGCGAGGCGACGGTGGCTCGGCTCCACAAAGGGGGGGGGCTCCAAGAGAGGGGAAGAGGGACGGCGGTTCCTCTTCTCCTCAGTGGCTCGGCTTCACAAGAGAGGGGGAGAGTCATTTAGCCAAAATTCACAAAATCAATACTAACAATCTTCCCCTTTGGCTTATTTGGCAAAAACCTAACCTGTCATAAATAATGCTATAAAGAGAGTATAATAACAGAAGAGTTTTTTCGCAGATGTAACCATACATTCAGTCAAGATTAAATGGTGTTTAAAACTATACATCACAAAAAAAGAACCATTACCATCATAGAGTTCATACTCAGGAAATAAAACAGTACCAAAAACCAGCACATACCACATAACCAAGAGACATCATCACATCGTAGGCTCGTTCAGACTTTACCTCAAACCACTTTACCTCGTACTAGACCATAACAAGACTAGAACCCATTTATTCAAAACCAACACATCTCTCCCTCTTTTTGGCCGAATAAGACAAAGGAGAAAAAGTAGTTACTTTGAGCTGTTTGGATCATATGAACCAGAGTCTTCACCAACAGGCCAAGCTGTAGTGCGAGCAGTGGAATATGCGAAAAAATTTATGCTCAAGAGTTAATAACTGCATATGAAGCTTAGCTAAATACACTTAGAATTTACACATATCATCACAAATTGCTCTTGTGTAAGCGGTTAAAAGTGCATCAGGTCTCATTTCAATCCACTCATCCCGAGAACTTAGTTGTATTAGAATTAAGTCAAGATGTTGGTTAGTTCTAAAAATAGATCTACGAGAATTTGTTTGCTTCTTTATTCTCCCTCTCAAAAAAAAATCCTCCCCATTAGACGATAATCCTTCTGCAGAACTAAAAAAAAGATGTGAGGGATATAGATACAATACCTCTACTAGAACATTTTGTAGCTTTTCCTTTGGATTTCTTTCTCTACTTTTGACCATGAGAGGTAGATGGAGATGATCTTTTTTTAGGGGATGGTGCTGGATTTGTGTGTCGATAATTTCAGTAGGATTTGAGAACACCATCTCTATTGCCAAGGAAGCTTCCATCTTTTTTCTCTAAGCTCATTGTTTTACCCTTTTACTGCTTTGTAATGGAAATTCGGCTTAAACAAATTGAAGAAAGAAGGAAGATTGAGACCGTCGATTAAGTTCTCAAGAATTTGAACCAAGTTGCGACGGAGAAAGGACATAAATTATGACATATCTGTTCACATTCGCATTAGAGTACAGCCTCTGTCGAAAACTCAATGGTGAAGTTACTGTTACAAGAGAAACGCCACCTGAAAAAATTCATTATGCGAGAAAATAAATTTTTGAAAATCAATTTATTCATCATGTAACACACTGTCCAAGGAATATTTAGAGATTCTTCATATATCCCATTTAAAAGAAGAAGAATCTGTGACATGACACAAAGTCCTTGGGCAGAAAAAGATTTTGACTGTGTTGTACTAATGACCGCTGGGAAGAAAGCTCTAAACTTTTGTCCAATCGTATCTTTCATAAAAGAAAGAACATGTGGGAACATTAAAAAAAAAAGTTTCTCACTTACTTTACCAATCATCATTTAGAATCCCTTTTTGATGAACTAAAGATGTTACCCACTATTCTTAGTTGCAATGAATACTAGTTACAACTATTTCCTTTTAACTAGAACCTCGATTTTTAAATCAAAGAGTTTAGTACGTGAATGCACAATAGAATCTTTGAAGTTTTGATAGAACTTGTTGTATCACAATAATGTACCTTTTCTTCTTGATTGGGACCATATTCAAGTAACATACTCTTCATCCAAATGAAATGTGTTCTGCAACTGCTTGCTGCCAAATAATCTGCCTTTGCTGAAGAAAGAGAAATAAAATTTTGTTTCTTGATTGACTAGGTCACAAGATTTGATCCAATATAAAAGAATTGCCTGATGTACTCTTTTTGTCATCAATATTACTAGCCGAATCTGCATCTGAAAATTCAACTAGACAAGGATTACAATTGTAAGATCCGAAAAAGTTTCCTAATATAAAAATTTGTTTTGGTGCAGCGCGCCTGACCCAGGGGCAGTCGAGTCGAGCCTCAGGATCGTCTCGAGTGAAAAGGTATGACTCGGGTAATGATTCATGAAATCTATTTGGTTGATTAACTTTCCTTTTATGAAATCATAACTTAAATTAAGTTAACTCAAGTCATGTTTTGGGTTGAGTCGAAACCCAAGTCGAGTTCGGGTTTAGTCGAGTTCCAGGTATGAGTTAAGAGAGTCTTGAGGTCATCTTTGGAAAGATGGATGAGGGAATAAAACCCTCTTATTGCAGCTGTGCGACTCACACTTGGAGTCTCACAAGGCCGCCTAGGGAGAAGAGGAGAAGAAGCAAAGAGGAGGCTTGGGGCTTGGATCGATCCGGGATTCGCGACGTCGCCGGAAAAATTGCAAGTCGTCATCACCCGATCCTTGTTCCTCTGCAATCTAGGTGAGTGGTTATGTTTTTGAAGCTTGGGGGAGGCGGGTGGCCGAACCCTAGATGAAATAGGTTGAGTTCTCGCAATTCTTCCGACGAATCTTGATTTCCAACGACTTGTGTTCACTGTTTATTGAAGTTTCTTGTCGGATCTCACTATTTTCTTCATCGTTTTGCAAGTTCTTGGGGCTGCCGAGTCATGGGAAAAGGGGAAATGTCATGCCAAAATTTTCCCCGATTCCCTTGACGGCAAGAAGGCCCTTAGATGACCTTATATCACTGTTGTTGTAGTTCCCTTTGTACATCTCGCATATTATAAAGTATGCCCTCCTTAGAAGTCCCTTGAAGTGGCCGAACAACCCTACAACTCATGAAGAGGGTTCGGCCAAGGGTGAGGGGAAAGTAAATTAGTTCATTGGTATTTAAGTTGTATGCAGAATTGAAGAGGTAAAGGTATAGCTACAGTCTCCTCCCTCTTTCCTACCACAAGGTCTTCCTTGCTCATGGTTCAGCCAAGGTTAGGGAGAGCAGGAGAGATTAGCTTTAGATGGAAATTGCATGATTATGAGGATCATACATAGAGATATGACAATACTTAGGAAGAACACCAAACTTAGCAAGTAGCTTGATAAATTTTGAATTGTAGAAATGCTAGTTTTATAACCATTCATAGCATTAGATCCTTAAACTTTGGATGTTGACATTGTTACCATGTTATTTAAATTCATTACTACGTTGCCTTGCTAGATAGTTGTTCCTTGTTGTGCTAATATTCCTAAGGTAGAATAAAAATTGTTATGTATATACATTGTGGTCATATATGATGAAGGTTGCCATATTTGAATATTTTCCTTTGGATTATTCATGCTGCCCTAAATGTTCTTGGGTGGTATTCCAAGGTCGACACATGGAAATTTTCACCCAAGGCAGTGTAGAAGGATAGGTAACATGTAAGGCGTCACTAGGCGTTCATAGCACATATATGGAAATGTAGTTAGGAGACGATAACACTTCTATGACTCCTTATATACTTTTGGAAACTTAGAACTCGTAGGTGTTCATATATTGAAAGGGTGGCATAAATTGTTGACCCGGTAGCCGGACTTAGGCCAGATACGAGCAAAGGCCCGAAGTGTTTATATATGGAAACCCTAGGATATTGATTGTGTGATGTGTTTGAGATGGTCCGCCGAGGAGTGAGGAGGTTGGAAATAACCAATGCTCAACTCGGGCAGTATTGGGTCTAGAGGTGCGCCAGCGGGCCCGCTAGGTGCCAAACCATAGTTGGGTGGGACTAGCTATCCTTACCCCAGACGGTGTCCGAAGACTAGTGTACCATCCTACTCGACGGCGCGGGATTGTTTGCTTACAACTTGAGATGAGGTGGCCGATGGCCAGTTTGATACTACCGGATATGGTAGGGACGGCTGTAGTCGGGATATTATTCTATGGGTAGGCGTAAGGGCCGGATGCCAAAGGCTTGATAAGCTAAGATGGCGGGTTATCATATTTAGTTGGTACAAATGGACCCGTGGGGTCGGTAATCGCATTAGAAATAAATCTTACCTCCTTGTACATTTTCTTTAATGCCTTATATGATATATGCATGGTTGAGGCTTATGTGGAGATTCATTTGAGCCACTCACTGAGTCCCAAGTGGACTCACAGTTTATTCCTATTTTGCATAGCATGAGCAGTAGCTTGGCATGTCGACATGGTGCAGGTGGTGGACGGGAGGTGGTGCCATATCTCGTAGCGGCGTCCATGAGTCATAGACCAGTGTCTAGTAGTTGTTTTTTTTTTTTTTTCTGCACTCTCAAGTTGTATTTGGAAAGAGTTTGTAAAACTTGATACTTGATATGTTCAGTTATTCGGATGTTGGTTTTCTTACTTGCTTTGAAAAATATAAAACTATGGATTTTGAAAACTTTTAATAAAGTTGGGTTGAGATTTCCTTGATCGATACATTCTGGTTTTCTTTATGTCAGTGTAGATAGTAGGCTACAGGGTAGTATGTTGGTCCTGGCCGGTCACACTACCCTCAGTTGGGGCATGACAACAATCAATAGAATACCAAAGACTAGAATCCAAAGTACCTTTCATATATTTGAGAATTCTATTAACAGCTTGAAGGTGAGACTCCTTTGGTTTTGCTTGATATCTCGCACACAATTCGACACTAAAGCATAAATCATGTATGCCAATCATGCTTCTGTAGAGGGTGGGATCAACAATCTTCCCTTCATCATCCTTGCATAGTTTCTCATGAGTAGAAATAGGAGTTCTAACTGCCTTAGAACTAGGGTTGACCAGTATTCTGTTCAACCCGAACCGAACCGAAAAACCGAACCAAATTTTTAAGTTCGGTTCCGTTTCAACCGTTGTAGGTTCGGTTCTTTGACCCGAACCGAACCGAAAACTGAATTAATTAAAAAATAATATATATTTTAAAAATTTTAATATAAATAAGTAAATGAGAATTATAAAATAATTTTTAATTTCTAACCGAATTAATTAAAATTTTGGGGTTGAAAACCGAACCGAACCGAATAATTTCGGTCGGGTTAGATCGGTTTAGGTATAGTTCGGTTCGGGTTCGGGTTAGAATTCGGGTATAAACAAAATTTTGATTTGATGAATTTCGGTTCGGTTCGGTTCGGGTTGAACCGAATGGACAGCCCTACTTGGAACTGTTCAGTCCAAACTTGTGAACTAGATTCTTAGCATAATTACTCAGTGTAAGTAATATTTCTTTTTCAGATTGCTTGACCTATAGACTGAGAAAATAGCTCATTTATCCAACCATGCTCATTTCAAATTCAGATTTCATGTCATCCATAAATTGCTTAGCAAGTAATTTAGAAGTTGAAGCAAAAACAATATCACCAACATAAATCTGAACAATTACCAGTTGGGACTCCATTTTCTAGATGAATATAATATTATCAACTATTCCTCTTTTATAATATTTCATGAGAAAAAATTGAGTTAGTCTTTCATACCAAGCTATAGGTGCTTGCTTGAGACCATATAAAGCTTTCTTCAGCTTATACACATGGTCAGGATGAGTAGAATCTTCAAACTCTTATGGTTGTTTAACATGGAATTCCTCATTAAGAATCTCATTCAGAAGGCTGTATTAACATCCATTTGATAAAGTTTGAATTTCAAACAGCAAGACAGGGCAAGAGGTAACCTCCTGCAGTAGGTGCAAATGTCTCTTCAACTTGATAGACTCCATGTCTAGCCTTGATTCTTGTGATGTTTCCTACTCTCTTCAACTTGATCACTCTTCTTGGACTGATTTCTAGTCTTGACTCCTTCAAGAACATCACCAATAACATTCTTCAAAGGATGATTTTTTAGAGTTATTGCAGACTTCTCACTAACACTTTCTTTTTCCTTATCAGTGTCAATCCTAGAGTTATCCTGCTGTCTTAGAAGGACTCTAGGCAGTCTTGTCAATAGTTGCATTTGCCTCTTCATTAGTATTTAGACTATGGTAGAATTGTGAGTCATCAACTTTCACATTTGGTGAATCTATAATAGTTTGAGTGCGCTTGTTGTAGACTCTGTAGGCTTTGCTATTTGTTGAATATCCAAGGAATATTGGTTCATCATTTTTTCTTTGCATCTTTCTGAGGTATTCCCTATCATTTAGCACATAACACCTACTACCAAAGACATGAAAGTTTGTGAGGTTAGGCTTTCTTCCCTTCCATAATTCATAAGGAGTTATTGTAGTCTTTGGTATGAGATATACTCTATTTATAATGTAGCAAGCAGTATTGATAGCTTCAGCCCAAAATCTTTCAAAGATCTCCTTGGAATTTAGCATGACCCGAGCCATCTCTTGGATAGTACTATTTTTCCTAACAACAACACCATTATGTTGAGTAGTCTTTAGAGCAGAGAATTCATGAATATTATGACTATCATAATAGAATTCAGAAAAAGATACATTTTCAAATTCTCTTCCATGATCACTTCTTATTCTAATCACTTTAAGAATAGGAAGTTCTTGTTCATTATGGAGTCTTAGACATAAGGATTTGAACTTGCTAAAGGCATTCATTTTTTCCCTTAGAAACTCTATCCAAGTGAATCGTGACTAATCGATCATCTACACAAACAATGACATATTTGTTACCTCCAATGCTTTCAATTTGCATTGGGCCAACCAAATCTAGGTGAATGAGTTATAGAGGTTTTGAAGTTGTCATCAGTTGCAACTACTTATGAGACTGTCTTGTCTGCTTTTCTTCTAGGCAAAAGCTATTGGGATGGGAATAAGAAATGCAATGGAAATAGCAATTAAAAAATTAAAACCATCCCAAAAACAATGATCTACTTTAGCAATATTAAGGAATTCAATATGGGAGAAGAAGGAGAAGATATACCTCAACTCGTGATTGGTATGATTGCTCGTATCCCCGTTTTGAGACGCACATGCGCACGTCCTACAACATAAGTCCACACCAAGTACCTCACAACAAAAGGGACAAAGAACATTGGGGCTTGTTGTGGCTTGTTGTCCATGCTAGTAGACATATAGTGCCGCATTCGAACTCTATCTCATAAAGTCCGTTACGAGGTTATCCTGTTCTGTGTGACCTATTGGACCCCACACTAAGCGAGTAGTGTGTCACGCCCCAACTTTGGGTCGCGTGACCTGCCAGGGTCTATGTCCTACCCTGAAGCCTACCACATACACTAACTGACAAGAAATCAGAAGCATGTAAATAAAATCAATGATGCAGATTTTATTTAATTTTTAAAGAAGGTTCACAAGTTTAAAAAGAGTTGCGAAACATCAACTACAAAATAAAATAGCTCGAGTTAAAGTCGAATACATGATTTCAAATAAACAACTCCCAGTGTATGTAGAGAAAAATAATCCTAGACATCACGACTAGGACAACTGGATGCTGCTACGAGATCGACGCCACTGCCTGCCCTCCAGCTGCACCATGACTCCAAGCCTCACCTCTCTGGTTGGGCTCTGCAAAATAAGAGAAATAGACTGTGAGTCCACATGGGACTCAGTGAGTGGTGTAGGCGAAATGGCGACACTAGAGGGAGGGTGAATAGTGTGTTTATTGAATCTATTAGCCTAAATCTGATTTTAATCGTTTACTTAATCGTTTAGGCCATTTGCAATTCGATGATTATATGTGGAAGCTTAAAAATGATAAAGCAATTAAGCACAACAATAAATCAATGCAAACACAGAATTTATAGTCGTTCGGCCCTAATTCCTACTCCAGTACCTAAGCACCCTGCTTAGGATTTCCAAACAAGATTTTAGTTGATTAATTAGAGTTTCCCTTACAACGAGTACTTTTCACCAGAAGGTCTCCGCTCTCCAACCGAAGGCACTTCCACACCCGGAAGTACCCCACCTTCCTACCGAGAGCTCTCCAACTAGAACTAATCCTAGTAATCACTAAGTATACACAAGTGGCTTTACACATAACACCAGGTAACCACTTCCAATCAAGACCTAACAACCCTAGGTCTATTACACGCACAAATTCAAAAATAGATACAAATAATAGTTGAAATATAATTGAAAAGAGCTTGAAATGAAACCAAGAAATCACGCTCTTTTCCATGCCTTGAAACCTCCAACTCGCCGAGGAGATGAGCTCGAGTAAAATTTCAAGTTGAGGAGCAGAGTGCGCTTGAAGGAGTTTTTCATGGAAATAGTAGAGTGCGCTTGATCAATCTTTGGAAGGCTTAAATCTTCCTTTTAATGGCTCAATAAAATCTGTAATCATCAAGGAAGAAGGTTAAATGAAGTATTTGAGGGTGTATTTATACCCTCGTGAAGAAACGACTACTCAACGGATAGAAAACTATTAGTTGCAGATCGCCAATCGAATGGTCGGTCGATCGGTCAGTCGACCGCCCAGACGCAAATTTCACAATCCGCCATTCGATCGACCCGTCTACCGATCGATGCGATCTTACGTCTTCAGCAAACGCCAGGCTTACTACCTCTTTCAGGCCTCTGTCTGTCGACCGAAGTATCCACTGCATGTTATAGGCAGTGTTCGGTCGACCGATAAGGCTACTGCCTGATACCTTACCCTATCCGGTCGTCCACCCAGTCGACCAAATTTAGGCTGAGATTTCTTTTTCAGCCGATTTTCTTCCGCGCTTTGTTTCCAGGTTCCGGCTTTCAACGAGCATCAATATGGAGAGATTTTATGTGATCTTTGAGCCCGTCCAATGCAACTTTGGTGCACTCGTCGATCTTTGAGAAACTTCCGCAATGAACTCGAGCGCAACGATCAATGTCCTTTCGATTTCTAATTTCTTTAATTTTTTCGATCGAGGACATCGAACGCTACTGATATGGAACCTGAAACATATTCTCAATGAAATCATTAGTCCCATGTTTGTTATCATCAAAACCATCAAAACCGAGATTAAGGCTAAGGTTGAAAACCTAAAGCCAACAATCTTCCCCTTTTTGATGATGACAAACATCCTTAAGAAAATATATAATCATTAAAGCACAAGGATATCAACTAAGGGATTTCTCCCCCTATCAACATGCATATTTATATAATTAAACTCCCCCTATCAATATGCATGGATTTCCTATATTTTCCTTCCGTTTACTTATAGTCAATCAAAAAGGGCAAGAAAGGTCAATCTAGTCAAAGGGATGAGGAACAAATAATTTTTCATGAAGTTGAGACTCTAAAGAATATATTTTTTATAAAACATGAAAATCTCAACCAAGGGATGGAAAACAAATAATTTGATATGAAACAAAATCATACATGATAAAAAAATAGAGACAATTCAAAGCTAAATCATGTATGCTCTCAAAATAAATATTGTTTCTTTTTCATGACATTTTTAAATTCCATTCAAACTTTCAAAATACAAATATATAGTCATTTAACTCATGTATATAGTTTGAAGTGAAACTAATGTCATTTGATCTAAATATGAACTTAGCACATTTTCATTTGAAATAAGCATGAAAACATGAAAGTGCTAAGTCTCAAGTTTTGCTATCTACTCATGTTTTCTCAAACTTAGGCATTTAGACATCAAACATGAGATAATGTAAGTCTATGAATCAAGATTGGGCTTAAGATGAAATTTTTAAGTTACTTTGTTGACTTAAGTCAACCTATAATTCTAGTTTTAAAAAAAATCACCCTTTTAAGTTTATACAAAATCATATTTTTGATGAAAATTTTGAAACCAATTTTTTGGATGAAAATTTTTGATACCAAATATTGAATGGTCATTTGAAATGCATGAATAAAGTTTGAACTCAAAAGAATTTTCAAAGACCATTTTTTATCCTATATTTATTTTAATAAACAAATGGATATTTCTAGCTATCATCCAAAATATCAAAATTATTTATAGGAATGATTTTACTCAAGAAATTGTGTGAATGACAATAGAAATGGAATCCAAATGTTATACATGAGTTTTCATTTGAAGTTTTTGAAGAAAACTGAAAGTATCGGAAAGATTGATATTTCAAATAGGATGATACTTTGCATTTTTAAAGACCAACTTCAAAATTCCATTATAAATTAGATTCTTGATGAAACTTTTTGAAATTTTTACTGATAAAACTAGATTTTTCACTGAGTGTGAAATTTTAAGAATCATCTCAAAATTAATTTTCTATATTTTTCTATAAATAACTGAAATTTATACCAATTGTAGATTGAAATGGTATTTATGTAATTTTCAATTTTAACTCAATGGATACTTAACATGAGTAAATCTAAACATGTTTCTCAAATATGGATAAAAAATGAAACCTCTAGGTCAACTTGTTGACTTGAGTCAACTTGGTTCAAAAGAGGTTTTCATGAAATCACCTCTATGTCATTTTATCCATATCCATATGAATTTTTCACTCTAAGTGCTTGTCAACATGTCATACCTTTTAAACGAATTTCCATGATATCAAAATGAATCTAAGGAGATCTTAGGATGTGAAATATTTGAGGAATAAGATCCCTAAACATGCTTAACTAGTTTGGACTTAAAGAAATATCTCTAATAGTGAATATTAACCTAGAGCAAGTTTCATTCAATCAAATTTGTCTAAGTACTAAAATTCTATCTACTCATGAGAAATCAAGGATTTTACATGTAATTACCATAATGCGTAAAGAGACATAATTTAAGATTAAACATTGAGGTATAACACTAAGATTTTGAATTTACCAAGGTTATACCTTATTCATGATAATTTGCCAAACTAATCTTTTTCTTCCTAATTAGCCTTCCTAAAATACTTATAACTTGCAAGAATACTTTATAAGTAGAAAATGAAACCAAATCTACATGCAAGCTATCAAACTAAATAGTGAAGATAAAAACCAAGTATCATTTTCAAAATTCAACTTCACTAAATAGCTTGGATTCATTTTAATATAAATCTTCATGATAACAAAATGAATCAAGAGATTTCAAAATATGAAAATTTGAAAAGTAAGATCTCTAACCCTTCCTATTGGTTGAAAACCGAACGCCACAATTAGCCTACGATTTAAAACCACAAGGTTGCTTAGGCCCATTATAGGCCACGTGGATCTCTGAAGAAACCTGAAAATCAAAATCAAAAACATTTTGAAAAGAACTCTTTTGCAAGAGCGGGGAAAACAACTCAATCTAAACATAGTATCATAATCTTCAACTGAGATTAAACAATGCAAGTTAGAATATGATACCGGAATAGTTTTGATGCCAACTTTACCTAAGGCATCAAGGTAGCTTGAAGTTGCAACCAAGGAAGGATTCATCATTCAAGTCCATGGTCAACTCCAATACACCATTTCTTTCTACCCTTGTGTGGTTGCTCCCCCTACAAGAGAAGATGAGACCTTTGGTACCCAAATAGCTTTGGGTCCTTAGGGGTGAGTTGGCCTAGGAATCCAAAGTGTTTTAACTACACTTGGATTTTTTTTGAAAGCACAATCATAAATAGCGTGGCCAAAAATACCACAACAAAAACAATGTCCATTAAATTTCTTCTTTTCATTTTTATTATGGACGTGAGATTTATTTTTAGAATGTTTATCATGTGAAACAAGATGAGTATGAGCATTCTTAGAAACCTCATTCATCTTCTTATAATTATGAGGTCTAATAGTAGAATGCATGGCATGAGAGGCATGATGAGCATGGGCATTCTTAGATAAATCATTTTTCTTTTGAGCATGAAGTTTGATGGTAGAATACTTAGCATGGGAATGATGATGAACATTAGCATTCTTTACATAAGCATTTTTCATTCTAGTGTTTTTAGGAAATGAAGCATTTTTTAATTCATTTACTTTCTTATTCAAGAAAGTAATCTTACTTTTCATTTCATTCAAGGATTTATGTAATGCATGTAATTGAGATTTTAACATGCAATTCTCTTTTTCTAAATTATTATTTTTGAGCTTCAAGTACTTAAGCTCAAGTTCTACATTATCATGGCATGAATCAAATGAACAAGATCGCAATTTTTTATTTTCTTGTTTGGATTCATGCAAATGAGAATTAAGCATTACATTTTCCTTTTTTAACATTTTATTTTCCTTATCTTTTTTCACTAGCTAGGCATACTCTTCTTGATATTCCTGAACTAGTTCTTCATATGGCATAATGAATGAACTAGAAGAACTAGTACTCTCATTATCAATATTATGACTAGAAGGGAAAGAGTGTACCTCATCATTGGTACTCATGCGGCAAACTTTTGAAGTAGCTTCATAGTCATTGCAAGAGGATGCTTCATTTGAATGGGATGATGATGTAGAAGCTTTTGACCTCTTCTTTGTCTTCTTTTTCATGGTGGGGCAATTATTCTTCACATGTCCTTTTTCCTTGCATGTATGGCACACTACTTTCCTTTTTTGTCTCTTGGAGCTACTCCTTCGACTGGAAGAGCTATGAGCATCAAACCCAAGATTAGTAGTAGGTGAGCGACCATTGTCATCACCACCTTCACCAAAAGTGCCAATCTCTTCGGTTTTAGCATAATTGCATAAAATGTTTAAACTAGCCCATAAATCATAAGCCGAAGAACAATGCATGACTTTATCTAGGATGTCATTTAGTAATGTGCTAAGTATGTAATTCATGACATTTCTATTATACTTAAACATTTTCTTATCCATTTCACTCCAAGCATGCATATCATCATTAGGTTCAATGAATTCCCAATGTAACATGTTAAAGACACCAAAACCTTGAGTCTTTAGAAATGTGTACATCCTAGATTTCCATAGACTAAAGTTAGAGGCATCGAACCTAGGGGGTGAAGACGCTACACTCTCTAGAGCCATTTCTATATCGAGATTTGATGTAGACGAGATGGTGAAATCTCATTCCACGATCCGCTCTGATAGCAAATGTAGGCGAAATGGCGACGCTAGAGGGGGGGTGAATAGTGTGTTTACTAATTCTATTAGCGTAAATCCGATTTTAATCATTTACTTAGTCGTTTAGGCAATTTGCATTTAGATGATTATATGCGGAAGCTTATAAATGATAAAATAATTAAGCACAACAATAAATCAATGCAAACACATAATTTGTAGTGGTTCGGCCCCAATGCCTACTCCACTACCTAAGCACCTCGCTTAGGATTTCCAAACTAGATTTTACTCGATTAATTAGAGTTTCCCTTACAACGAGAATTTTCACCGGAAAGTCTCCGCTCTCCAACCGAAGGAACTACCACACTCGGAAGTATCCAGCCTTCCTACCGAGAGCACTTTTCCACCTGAACCTAAGGGACAACTAGAACTAATCGTAGTAATCACTAAGTATACACAAGTGGCTTTACACCTAACACCAGGTAACCATTTCCAATCAAGACCTAACCACCCCAGGTCTATTACATGCACAAATTCAAAAATAGATACAAATAATAGTTAAAATACAATTGAAAATAGCTTGAAATGAAACCAAGAAATCGTGCTCTTTTCCATGCCTTAAAACCTCCAACTCGCTGAGGAGATGAGCTCGAGTCAATTTCCAAGTTGAGGAGCAGAGTGTGCTTGAAGGAGTTTTTCACGGAAATAGCAGAGCGCGCTTGATCAATCTTTGGAAGGCTCAAATCTTCCTTTTAATAGCTCAATAAAATCTGTAATCATCAAGTAAGAAGGTTAAATGAAGTATTTGAGAGTGTATTTATACCCTCGTGAAGAAATAGCTACTCAATGGATAGAAAACTATCCGTTGCAGACCGCGATTGAATGGTCGGTCGAATGGCCGATTGATCGGTCATTCGGCCGCTTCCTTTTTCCCTGTGGTCGATCGACCAACCAGACGCAAATTTCGCCATCCGGTCGACCCGTCGGTCGACCGACACGATCTTGCGTCTTCTACAAACGCAGGTAGGACGACCGACTGGTCGACCGCCAGGCTTACTACCTATTTCAAGCCTCTATCGGTCGACTGACTGGTCGACCGAAGTAGCCACTACCTATTTTAGGCAGTGTTCGGTCGATCGATAAGGCTACTACCTGTTACCTTACCCTATTCAGGCTGAGATTTCTTTTTCAGCCGATTTTCTTCCGCGCTTTGTTTTCGGGTTCCGGCTTTGAACGAGCATCAACATGGAGAGCTTTTTTGTGATCTTTGAGCCCATCCAATGTGACTTTGGTGTACTCCTCGATCTTCTAGATACTTCCGCGACGAACCCGAACGCGACGATCAATGTGCTTCCGATTTCTGATTTCTTCAATTTTTCCGATCGAAGTCATTGAACGCTACTGATATGGAACCTCAAACATATTCTCAATGGAATCATTAGTCCCACATTTGTTATCATCAAAACCATCAAAACCGAGATTAAGGCTAAGGTTGAAAACCTAAAGCCAACACGTGGTTCTTCCGAACCTCCACATAAATCCCCCATAATCACATGTATATAATGTCAGAAAAACATAAAGTTAGGGATCTTATCTAGTCCTGATATGACAACCGACCCCAAGAGCCGTCCTATATAGACCATACAGTCATATAACCAGCCATAACAACCCAACTAAACAGAATAGCACCCGACTACTAGGGCCTGCTCATGAACTCTCGCGCTAAGGCTAAAACTCAATTACACAATTCAATGGTCTTTGCCGAATAGCAGACTTATATGATAGGTTCCTACAGCTAAGGCTACAACTCTCGCGCCTATCGCCTTCCCGAAGGTCGTAGTTGCCATTTGTCAAGTCTTCTACTTTTCTTCTTCTCCTGCAACATCTTACAGATGATGATTGATATCAAATACCCAGTATTAAATACCATAAAGTATAATTTAATGACGAAGTGTTTTCTATAACGTACGCACCTTAAGTGGCAGTTTCAAAATCCATATTCAGTTCTAACTCTGCAAAATACTCCTTGCAGTTGCCATTGGGAACATATTTCCCTTTCTTCTTGATACACTACAAAAAAATAGGCTATCACGAAGGATTAAATCCGTCGGTAATAGTCCAAAATCCGTTGGTAACATTTTTACCGATGAATTTTTCTATCGGTAACATCTGTCGGTAAAATCTGCTATGTAATACCGACAGATGTCGTAAAATTCGTCAAAATTGCTGATGGATATTTGAGTCTGTCGGTATTACCAACGCACATATTAATCCATCGGTAATACCAACGGATATACGTCTGTCAGTAATACCAACAGATATAGTTCCGTCGATAATACCAACATCGATGTTACCAACTAGAATTTATCCATCGGTTGGTAATACCTGACCATCAGATTTCATACATTTATACTAATACATATATAAATTCTTGAAACCTGTATTTACATCTCATATCATCCACACAACCACACAAACATATATACTCAATATTATACTCTCAATAATGATACATTTTATTAAGTTCACAAGTAATTTCAAAATACATAGTGTAGTGTGTTAGTAGAGCTTGATTTTAAAATACATATCACTGATTTCAATTGATTCCAAAATTCACCAAAATACATATCCTGGTTTCAAAATTAAATACATATCGCTGATTCTTTTTTGCCAAAAAGTATATATTTACACCAAAACTTTTCAACCTTTGTATACCTCAATGTAAATGTTATAGATATTAATAAACCTAAGAAGATCAACAAAAAAAAGAAGTAAAATTTGTACTAAAAATAAAAGAAAGAATTGGAAAAAAAGGACTAAAGAACTCAAATAATTGTAGATTGTACTAACATTGTACTGTGATAGATGAACCATACCTGTATTAAGATGTTATCCACACTTGTACTATGATAGATTGTTGGATACTAAAGAAATATGTTTCCTTAAGTTGCATTGTGTATGTTGACATTACATAAATTGTACATAATTTGATTCACTTGGAAAATATAGTAGAAAATAAATAACAGTTGATTCACTTGGATCATTGTTCCACGCTAGAATCAAATAAATACCAGTTGATTCACTTGGATGAACACTGATTAGAACCAAATAAATCTTAGAACATTGTCCACAAAGAAAACACACTATCAACCCAGATGCAGATAACTCTTGACAATGAAAATGATTATCATCAAAAAAATGAGGACCAACTTGAAGATTGAATAAATCAAGTACTCAATCTTAGATAAAAGCACATATTCTTTTTTGCTGTAGTATAAGTAAATGAAAACATGATATATTTTTTTAACTCCACTAATGTTTAATTTCCAGCAACCCCGGCATAAAGCACAGACATGCATGAAGTATATATTATGATATAGAATTTATGAGTAGGTATATAGAACTAATCACGCAATAAGTATTGGAAATGCTAAACTAACATGCATGAAGTATACATTATGATATAGAATTTATCATGAACAGGTTGGTGGAAAATTAAAGACATAAAAGCTAGTGGCAGCCAAGAAGAAACATCATCATTAGGATTGAAAATACTAATTTAATTAAAGTTAATTATATACAAAAACTATTGAGAAATAAAGGAGTCGGAATAAATTTGAACTATCATTGAAAATGCTAATTTAATTAAAGTTACATACAAAATCGTAATGATGGTGTCCAGTTGAGCTTAAGAATCTTATGTTGAGTTGAAGAACATTCTATATGATGCAGTGTTCAGTTGACCCAGATTAATTATGTTTGATTAATCAACAATCAAAATGAGAGATCTGCTTATTGTGGAGTCTATTTATTGAGAGATGCAGTGTACCGTAATCATAATATAGCTGATGAAGGTGGAGGTGGAGGTGGTGCAGTAGAACCTTCGAGATCAAGTGACTCCATCTAAATCAGATATCATGATCATTTGAAGTTGAAATTTCCATGAAAGATTACTCCACAGCAATGTCTGGCAATCTACATGACAGTAGGGCATGGATAAATCATAACAGGAGGTTCATGTAAGGGCAAGAAGGGGCTACTAATAGCCTTAGTTTAATATAAAAATGATAATTAGAAAAAACTGAACTGAACATTGATAATTCATAGATATACTGAATTGAAAATATATATTTCTTTTTTCTTCATCCTAGACTGAACTGAACATTGATAATTCATAGATATAACGTATTTCAATCATTATCTGAACAATATGATATTACAAACAATATGTCCAAGAATCTGACTTGTGCAAGAATATTATTTTTCCACCAAAGATATTCAATAAAATGACTCAAATGCAAAAGTAATTCATTAAACAAAAGAATCCAAACAACCTTAAGTTAGTTGGGTTCAGTCAGTGGTCTTCCAAATTGTTATCACTTTTCCAAGTTATCTCAAAAGGATGTCTGCAATTCTGAAAGCAGTGAAGATTAAACATAGTATAAAATTTAGCAATAAAATAATAAAATAATAATTTTGGAAACCAGTGAACGTTAAACCAGTTCAACTATAATTTTGGAAACTAGTGAAACTTAAACTCGTTCATCCATATTTGTAAAACCATTAGTATCTGCTACTAAGCAGTCTAAGCAGTGAGTGACTTATTCGATTAGTATCAGCTACTAAGTAGTCTAACCACAAGTATAAGATTAAACAACATATCAAGAGATCAATTAGTCTCAAAACATTAGTATCAACTACTAAGCGGTGA
Organism: Canna indica; assembly: GCA_034359265.1. Lineage (NCBI taxonomy): Eukaryota > Viridiplantae > Streptophyta > Magnoliopsida > Zingiberales > Cannaceae > Canna > Canna indica. The sequence continues at coordinate 25,962,665 of CP136892.1, forward strand.
GTGGCTTAGAATTTAGTATATAGCTAGAATAGCTTATACTATGTAGTATAACTAGAATAGTTGTTATATAGTATATATAACTGCAGTAGTCAAGTTGTTAAAATCATATATAACTACACACAGCAGACAATTTTTAAAATCATGCTCAGAGTATGTTTGAAACTGACTTTAAAAACTGGGCATGCTTCAGATGTAAGCATAAGTCATAGCACTTACAACTAGCAAAGCAAAATAGATGAGTAGATATTTTTGGATGTTGCATATGCTTCAGTCACAAATACCAAAATAGATGAAGGAGTTTGCACTTTCTGAATCTCTATATAAGTTCTGCTGCTTGAGGATTTTTCTCAATTAAGACACAGCTGTTGCTTGCATATGCTCCAAGAAAAGATCCAAATATGAGTTAACAGTATATTGCAGTATATTACTATTTTCTCAATCCATGATATGGTAAGTTGTCTAAACTATGCTGAAGCTCCTTTATAGATACATTGTTAACAGTATATGATTTAAAGAGTAGGTCTGCAAAATAGGTTTGCAAAATTTAAATATACAAGAAAATTACTGTTTTGAAGGATAAATGTCTCAAAGTTGCAATTTATAACATGACAAGCTAAGTTCAAATCTATGTAGAGATGAAGATGCATGTTATAACTCCAGAATTTGCTGAATGATATGTAAGATGCAAAACAATCTCAATAATATGCTTATATTTTTGGATCAATTATATATAACACACGAAGGCCGCAAGAGACATTTATTGAGCCCCTAAAATGTAAACATAGGTTGCAAGTAAAGATGATATTGATCGAGCCCTCCACAGCAAGTATTGGTCCACAAAACTGGTCAAACCATTTTGCAACATGTCACATTCAACAAAGGAATAGATGCCAAGATATATAGAGCAACTAATTGGACCACATCGAGTCAAAGCAACATTAATTAAATGTTCATTCATTCATGCGCAGAGAAACACATGTAGTTTCCATGAGGAATTGGTAAAGGAGGCATTGTCTTTTAACTAAAACCATTCATACAGTGATAAATGTAAGATCAAACCTTTTTTATCCAGTGCGTGGTCATGGGTACAGCTTCCTCTTCCAACTTAATTTTCCAATCAATTAGAAGCTTTTGTTCAATCAGAGGGGCACTGAAACTTTGACCCAATAAGTTCAGGATAATGACCTTTACCAAATAACCACTAGATAGCTCAGAGCAGGCCACATGCAACCTGCAAAATCAATTACACAGATCAAGAATAATAGTTTGCATAGGAATTTTCCCAATCAACAAACCACCTTTGAGTAGGTTGATTGAGAAGCCTTTAAATAGAAGACCAATAACAGTTTGCATAGGAATTTGCGTGATCAGGAATGCGAACTAGAAAAGCAATACAATAAAACCATATAGAAGTGAAATGAAAAAATTATGCACTAAAAGCATACAGAAGTGAAACCATAAATTAGCCACTAAAACCATACACTTAAACCAAAAACGATATATAAGTGAAACCATACTTTCGATCTTCGTTTGAATTTGAACGGCAGGCGCACAAAGCAATGGCGAGAAGAAGATCGCACGGAGACGAGTTTGTCGAGCAGCAGCGGCAGGGGCACGGAGCAGCAACAACCGACGAGTTCATCGAGCAGCGAGGGGTTCGTCGAACAACAAGCGTTTCATCGAGCAGTGATGAGTTCATCGAGAAGTGGGCAAAGGGCGAAAAAAGAGGGGTTGGTCGAGCAGTACGGGTGATTGGGTTTTTTTTAGGGTATAAGGGAGATTGGGTTGGTCGGCTAAAAAAAGAGAGAACGGGGGAGTGGTAAAAGGGCGGGTTTAGGTTGGTCGGCTGAAAAAAAAGGAGGGATTAGGTTGGTCAGCTAAAAAAAATGGGGGGAAGTAAATTAAAATGAGGGTTTTTATAATTTGTGGGTAAAATTACAGACGAATTTGGATCCTTTGGTACATTTGTGAGTAATATCAGCAAAATAATTCTGTCGGTAAATAATCCATCGGTGAAAGTCAAATTTTTTGTAGTGATATTTCTCATGGGTTTCACAGTTCTATTTTTCACTTTGTTTTTAATAGAGTATAACTTTGCCTCAGATGCATCTACCACTAATAAGACTGTGTCCTTATCCTTCATAAGGTGGGACTCAGCAATCTTTAGCATATTAAGGAGCTCGGGAAGCGAGTCATGCTTGTTTATGTGGAAGTTATCAATAAACTGTGAAAATGAATCTGTGAGAGATTGGAGTACTAAGTCCTGACATAGTTCCCTGTCCATGGAGAACCCCAACCTCTCTAACTCCCCAATCAAATTGATTAGTTTGAGGACATGGGTCACAACAAGTGTGTTTTTCTCTATTTTGGCACGGAAGATTTGTTTGGTTAGCTTGTACCTAGTTGTCCTCATATGCTCACCATACAACAACTTGAGGTGATCGAGGATAGCTTCGGTTTGCAAATGTTCGTGCTACTTTTGAAACTCATCGGGCATGGATGCCAGCATTATGCATTGAACAGTGGTGCTATCTTCACTCTTGAGCAGCCGTTGATTGGTGGATTATGTTGGCCTAAGGTTCTCAATGTCTTAATCTCGGTTTTGATGATAAGAAACATGGAACTAATGTTTCATTGAGAAATCTTTCAGGTTCCATATCGATTAGCTCGTGATGTCCTCGATCAGAAATATTGAAGGAATTAAAAATTTGATTGTCGTGTTCGGGTTTGTCATGGCTATCTCTTGACGTGTGCACCAAAGACGTCTTGGACGAGTCTAAAGAACATATGGAAAGCCCTCCAAGTTGACGCACGTTGAAGGCCGGAATTCAAAAATGAAGCGCACAAAAGAAGGCTGAAAAAATCATGTTCAGCCTAGCTTTGGTCAACCAGTTGGTCGACCGAATGTAGTCGAAAAATGGCAGTAGCCACTTCAGTCGATCGAACAGATGCAAAAAATGGCAGTGGCTACTTCGGTCGATCGACCGAGGCCAAAAATTGGTAGTGTCTACTTCGGTCGGCCGATCGGTCGACCGGATAGCAGAGGAGCTAAAACGCGACTCATTCGATTGACCCTTTGGTTGACCGAACAAAGCGGCAGAAGCACAGAATATCAGCGGTCGCTGGGCGGTCGATTGGTCGGTCAACCGATGATCGATCGGCAAGCGACCGAATGACGTCCAACGGGCGAGAAAATGCCCGTTGAGGAGCCATTCGGTTGAGGGGTTATAAATACCCCTTACCTAACTTCTTTAACCTCTCTTAACAACTAACATTGGCATTCAATAGAGAGATTTGTGCCTTCTAGAGTTTGATTGACTTGCTCTCGCTTCTCCGATCAACGACTTCTTAAGCCCTCATCTTCCCTCAACTCGGGCTTTGATTCGAGCTTAACTTCTTGGCGAGTTGGAGGCTTTGAAGGCTTGGAAAAGAGCATTTGGTCTTGGTTTATTCTTTAAGCTCTTTTCATTGTAATTTTAATTGTTATTTGAACTTGTTTTCATTGGATTTGAGCTTGTGAAGACCTAGGTTGTTAGGTCTTGAAATTGGGTGGTTGCCTTTGTGTTTGAGGCTTAATCCCACCGGTATAAAATTAGTTTACTAGGATTAGTTGAGTCGTCCCTTAGGTTGTGGTGGAAGAGTGCTCTTCGGCTCAAAGTTATCGTTGTAAGGGAAACAAGATTAATCAAGTAAAGTTTAGTTTGGAAATCCTAAGCGGGTGCTTAGGTAGTGGAGTAGGCATTGGGGCCAAACCACTATAAATAATTGTGTCTGCATTGATTCTACTTGTGTTTATTATATTATCGCATTTACTTTGCTTCCGCTTGCTACTCATCATGTAATTTGCCTAAGTAACCAAAGAAACGATTAAAACCAGATTTAGGCAAAAAGATTAGTAAACACACTTTTCACCCCCCTCTAGTGTAACCATTTCACCAACAGATTACACGTTGTTTCATGTGTCCTCTGTCTTCTTGAGATTCCTTTTCCTTACATTTTGCTTGCTTGCTTTATCTATTTTCTTTTTATTGTCCTTGTTTTCCTTTTCTATTTTTAGCCATCATAATATTTGAATTATTTTAAAACAAGTTAGTTTTAATTCTTCCATAAAGATGCTTGGATATAATATGCAAACAGACGAACGCACACATGGACACACACACATAGATTTTCTCTTAGAATTATGCTGCAACATGGAATTCGAACGAATTTATATCTACATTGTCAAACTAACACGAGCCACCAACTCCATAATTATTGGTTGCACAATTAAGCACGATGATAGATCTAAGAAAAACATAAATTTTACAATAATTTTTATCAAGTGTATATAACAATTATGTATGTTAATGAATGAATGAATTAACATAATTAGTTGGACTTAGCGTTCAATACACCAACTCAGATTTGCTCACAAGGTAAAATGTTGATTGGTCGAGAATAAAATTCTCATAATTATTCACCTATTTAGTTGCAAGTTGAAGTATATATGCTCATATTGAATTTAGGGTGATCAACCAATGAAATCGACCAATTAATCATCTTACTCATTGGTCTAGACAAATTAACTAAGTAAAATCCCTGCCACCAACCATGGTATTGTCTACGGTTGCTCTCATCCTCCTCATCTTCTTCTTTGCTAATAACATAGCAATGTGTTTCAATACCACCTCGACCAACGATGTTGGATTAGTTGGCCGCTACTCAATGATCATTAGCTTCGGTGACTCTCTTGCTGACAATGGAAACTTTAACTACTTAATGCGTCCAGAGTTTCTTAGCCTTCCATATGGTCAAACTTACTTCCATCATCCAAGTGGTCGAATGACAGATGGAAGACTCGTTGTCGATTTTATCGGTTTGCTGCTCTCTCTCTCCTTCGCCCCTCCTTTTTGTTGAATTTGTAATTAATGCATGTATGTTGATTTGATTAAAAAAACATATAGCACAAAAGCTTGGATTGCCATTTGTGCCTGCATTCCTTGCACAAAGAAACAATGATAGTTTTAAGCATGGCGTCAACTTTGCGGTATGTGGAGCATTGGCAATGAACAATGACTTGTTTAGACAATTAGGCTTCAATGCTCCATCGGATGATTACTCATTGACAATTCAACTTCAGTGGTTCCATGAGTTCTTACATGGAATGACATCGTCCAATGGTATAATTCATGGCAACTGATAATTTATTATTTTATCTCCCTTGAGTCCTTTTTTTATTGGAATTTTTTATTTTATGTTACTAATTAATTATACTCATGTTCATCCATCCATATATCTGTTTATTTTGATATCTCTATGAGAAGCCAACATCTTAAGCAACCAAACCCTATTCTTAATTGGTGAGATGGGATTGAATGACTACGATCACATGAAATCAAGCATGAACAACACCAAAGACATTGATCGTCTACGACCTTATGTCTCCAATGTTGTGCGAGAAGTTAGTTCGACAATTAAAGTATGTACTTTCTATAAGTTATCTATGTATGATTTTAAATGTCACATCTTGATATGTTTAATTAACTAATTTACTTAACTTACTTAAGTTAATTATATGTTTCGCTCATATTTGTAGTTGAAAGATTATAGTAATGCTCATTAATTTTGATTCCTCAATAGGATTTGATCAAAATCGGAGCGAAGACTATACTGGTCACGGGAATGTATCCAATGGGTTGTGTGCCCTACTACAATTTTCACTTTTACCCCAAAAATATAAATGGAGTAAGAGATCCCAAAACTGGGTGCAACAACAAGGTTAATGACTTCGCAAGATATCACAATTTTCTACTACGACAAGAGCTTGATAAACTACGGAATGATCATCCGGGTGCCAAAATTTTATTTGCAAATTACTACGAAATTATGATGCCTTTCTTTCAATCTCCCGAGAAATTTGGTACTCACAAAGTTCCAAACTATCTTATATAGAAATTAATCTAACATCAATTTGTTGCTCATCAACTAATCACTCAAATATTGTGTTATTTATATACTCTTTTGATAAGGCCTTTATATATGATTTCATTGAGTGCAGGTTTTGCAACACCTTTGGAATCATGCCTCAAACCAATGTACGTGTGGTGTAATGACTCATCAAGATACGTGAGTTGGGATTCCGTACATCTCACTGAGGCCTCGCATCATATCATTGCGGATCATGTTTTACAAGAACTATCTAAAAATAATTTGTAATTTTATTTTTTTGTTAAAAGTGTCGTATTTAATATATTGGTCAACAAAAGCAAGTTCATATATTTCTTTTACATAAAACACATGTATATATATTTTTCTATGATATCTAAAATATTGGTCTTCATTTTGATAAACACAAGTTCTAGTACTCTTGAATGGTAACTTGGTTAATACTACGAAAATATGATTTAACTTACTTTATACACTGGCATGTATCACAAAGTCTATCCTTTTCAAATTAAAATTTGTGGAATACCTATAACAAGTCCCCTTTCTAAATCTCTTGAATGGGTCTCATACTAGCAAGCCATAGTCTACGATACCATAACCACAAGTCAATATCCATAACAACAATGCATCTAAAATTTGGATTCTCTAAAATATTTAAACTTACACTTTATTATGCCTATATATGTGAGTCAAATATCCACACTAGAAGGGGGGGTTGAATAGTGTGTACGCTAATTCGATCTTCAACTTAAGTTCTTTTCAGCTTTAAGCAAACAACAAGACAATTCAATTTTCTTGATGCTAAGGTGTAGAGAGAGATGCAAGAATTATTGAGTTGGGCACAAGTAAAGATAACTGAACTCCAAACAAGAAATGCTAACAAATCTATATATAGTGGTAGTGTCAATCCTGCCTACTCCACTACCTTGGTTCATCACCAAGGATTTCTAACCTTAACACTTTATAGATTATTTGTTTTTTGAAAGAATGCAATGATGACATATCCTCAACCCTAGAAGAGGTCTCAACACATATTCTAAAGCAAAAACAACAATCTACAAAGCTACAAGGTGTTCCAAGCACACGTTACAAGGTACACTTTAGATATTCGATCAAACTGAAAGAAATAGTACCCTTGAGCCAATCATATGTTGATGTGTAGGGAACTATTTTTGGTTAATGAATAATATGATGCAACATTTCATCATATGTTGCATCTATATTTTATATATATTAGATTGTGATGAACCCCATGAACCTGGGCAAATGATTCCAAGGCCATGATGAGATCATGCCAGTGAGACTTGAAATCCAGATGCCCTTGTTCTTAATATTCCCAATCGTAGGATCACCAATTAGGGGATTGATGATTCCGGATAGACTAGTGCACATGGTACATGCGTTATACGATATGGGGTAGCTGATCTCAGAGTTACCTATGAGTCGTCATAAATGTACAATTGAAGGTGCTCTGTCACACCCCAAAACCCAGGCATGATCGACCAGAGTACTACATGTACCCTGAAGCCTAACCCAAACATAATACTACCAATGAATACGAAATTTTGAACAATTCATATAAGAAAACTAGTTTTCTTGCAATAAACATAAATGATCAAAATTCCAAAAGCCAATGCATAAATAATCTGATAACTACAAATGTTCAAAACTCATTTAAAATGAATCAAATAATCATAAACAAAGTTATTGACATTCAATGCGGAAACAAATATTTAAACGCCCATCTACAAAAAGAAGAATAAAAATAATCCTATGGACTTAACATAAACCCCTGCCCGACCACGACATGTCACGAGACCCGTTGTCCCTACCGCCACCAGCTGCGTTACTGTGTCCCAATACCTGTCTGATCATGATCAAGGGCTAAAGGGTAAGTCCAAGTAGGACTTATTTAATAGTTTAGTCTTCAATCAACCATATTCAATACCACAAGACCATCCAACAACATATTTGTTGGCTTAAGGTTTTCAACTATAGTTTTAATCTCGGTTTTGATGGTAACAAACAAAGAACTAATATTTCATCGAGAAATCTTTCAGGTTCCAAGTCGGTTAGCGCTCGACGTCCCCGATAGGAAAAATCAGGGAAATCGGCAAGGACGCTCGTCGTCGCTCGGGATTCTTCGGGAAGATGGAGTTTAGGTTTAGGGTGTCTAGATAAATTGTAAATCCTGATGATGATGCTAAGAAACCCAAAAACCAATCCCGAACCCCAAAATATGAAAACATGCTAAGAATTTTTTGGAAGCCTTTAGCCTACCCATACTTAACCCGAAATATTAGAAAATTTCTATTTTCTAGAAATTTGTACTAGACCCCAAAAACTAGATTTTGATTCTTAAGGATTTTGATTTTTTAGATATTTTTATTGAATCCAAATGGGGGGTAATCCTTATATAACATTTATGTTTTACAGTTATTAACAATGCAAAGAAATCTGCCCTGCCCAGCTTCGATCGATTGCTAGTCGACCGACCGAAGGAGAAGGCATTGGTCGACCGAATGATGCCAGAATTTGGCAGTAGCCAATTCGATCAACCGATCTGTCGACCGAATGCGGCAAAAAATTGGCAGTAGCAAATTCGATCGACCGGTCGGTCGACCAAAGTTCGCCCAGAAGCGACAGAATGCGGCGGTTGCTTGGGCGGTCGATCCATCGATCGACTGGTGATCGACCGGCAAGCGACCGGGCATCGCCAACGTGCAGAAAAATGTCCGTTGACGAGCCTTGCTATTTGGGTGGTTATAAATATCCATCCCAAACTCATTTCAAGCCCACCATTGATGCTTCCAAGCCTCAAAGTGTGATCCTAAGCATCTCTACAAGCTTTCATTGAGCCACCCTTGCAAGAATCATAGTTTTGATCTCCACACCTTGATTTAGCCTTCAAGATTCACTGATTCATCATCTCAAGGCATCAAGAGGACTACGGAGTTTCTTTTGGACCTAAGTACTTGTTGTTTGATTTATTGCTCCAATTGTTATTGTATTTTGTTGTTTATTTTGATTGTATATCAACTTGTGTAAACCTACAGTGCTAGGTTGATTGAGTTGGTGGTTGCCTTGGTGTTAAGGCTTAAATCCACCATTGTAAACTTTGTTTACTAGGATTAGTTGAGTTGTCCCTTAGGTTAAGGTGGGAGAGTGCTCTCGGTAGAAGGCGGGATACTTTCGGGTGTGAAAGTGCCTTTGGTTTGAGAGCGGAGACTTTCCGGTGTAAAGTCCTATTTGAAAGGGAAACTATATAATCTAGTAAAGCTAAGTTTGGAAATTCTAAGCGAGGTGCTTAGGTAGTGGAGTAAGCATTGGGGCCGAACTACTATAAATTTTTGTGTTAGCATTGATATTTTGTTTGTATTAATTGTTTTATTATTTATCGCTTCGGCATTTAGTTGATAAATTGCAACTTGCCTAAGTAATCAAGTAAACGATTAAAATCAAAATTAGGCGATAGATTTTGATAACACACTATTCACCCCCCCTCTAGAGTAGGCCATTTGACCAATAATATTATCGTAATAATCAACTACTCATATACGGTAACAGATAGCATAACCATCATTTCAAGTGGAACATAAATACAAATGCATGAAACCATTTCAACCATTTCTCTAAATTTTCCTAAGTTAAAAACTTATAAAATTTCACCCCGAAAACTCCGCTAACTCAATTAATTTAAATCCACGCTTCCTGCTATAAAATCAAAATAATTATAATCAATTTTTTGGTTATAACATGCTCATTAGAGAATGAGTTCACTGAATGGACCTACACGAGAAACATATAATGGAATCCTTACATGAGTTTCAATGGGATGCTCCTCGGGTGAAAGTAGGTGCAAGCGGTCCTTGGACTTGAGGTTGTCATGGTTACCTTGTGGAGTGATGACCTATTGCTTTGGTTCTTTCCCTGCGTGCCACTCCGCGTCATGTGTCGGTTATTATTGGGCATGGGGAACCATTCATGGACATAAGTGAGCAACCAACATGGAATCAGTTACTCCTAGCGAGAGGAGATAATGTCTTATGTGTCCCTGCAAGTGTTGACTCGGGATCCTGGCCAGTGTAGACATGAAAGTCAGGAAGATATTTTTGACGTTTCATTATTGAGACGACATCTTGGCGGGTGGAATACATATGAATCGGTATTAGGGTTTGATACTTCATCCGTACCCTACCCAACTTCGGGATGTTGTAACCAAGGGACTTAGTTGCACGGTAACTAATCAACGAATGACATTCGATCCCTGTAGATTTAACCTCACACTATCCGGGTAGTCATAACACATTGCTAGACGTCAATCTTGACTTGTGAGTGGAGTCTCTCACGTCCACACTAGAGGGGTTTAGTGGTGGCTTGTAAGATTCGAATAGAATTCGTTCTACCGGATCCGACTCTCCATTATGCACAACTCACTACTGGCTTTGTGTGGGGCCCAATGGGTCACACGCAACAGGCAAATCTCGTAATGGACCTTATGAGATAAAGTTCGAATGCAGCACTATATGTCTACTAGCATTGATATGCTACAACTTTATCACGGATCTCGTTTACGGACATGATAGGAAAGATGTTTTCTATACGAATGAATATGCGATGAAGGAGTTCCTCGATAACCCTAATTTGTAGGGCATCCCTAGATTGTAGAAATTGGCACATGTTAAATCCTAATCAATAGAATCTAATTTGTAAAGATAAATTAAAGTTTATGTTTAGTTGGATTTAATTAATTTTGAATTAATTATAAATTATTATTATGGAGGCAAATCGCGAAATTTTAAATTTCGGGGAGAGAATTTTAAAGGGGGGGCGTGTCTACCTTGGTAGCCGCCTACTCCCCTTATAAATAGATGGCCTAACCTCCTTCAAAGGGGGTTAAGCAAATTGGTTAGAGATATTGGAGAAGAGCAAGGGCTTGGATTCTTGAGAAGCTTCTTGAAGAGAAAGACTCCACAGAGCTCCTCCTGATGTCCATGGGTGGCCGACTATCAAGTTCCTTCTTCCTCGAGTTTGTGAAGCTGAATTGAATGTCTCTTTCTCTTGGGGGTGTCATCTCCTTCATCTTCTTTGAGCAGTCCAAGAAGGACAGCGAGGTATTCCTTCATCTTCCTCATCATTCCATGGTTTTCTCATCCCCTCTTCCTTCCTTTTGGTGCTCGGTTCTTGGTGGAAGGGCCGGCTTCACTTTGGTGTGTTTCGTGGTTGCGATTGCCTCTCTATTGATCCACAACGAATCTTGGTGTTCACTACCCCTTGGTTTCGAGGCGCTTGGTGTGGACCCTCCTTTGAGGACGTGCATGTGGATGCTTGAAACGGAGATAGGAGCAGCCTTACAATCCACGGTATAAGATATATCTTCTCCTTCTACTCGTAGATTGAATTCGTTAAAGATTGCTAAAGTTGATCGTTGTTTTCAAAATGTTTTGAATTTTTAAATTGCTTTTTCCATTGTGCTTCTTCTTCCCATCCCAACACAAACAATAATAAAATCAAGTAAGGAGCAGTGAAATAAAAGCAAACTTGCAAGAGCTCCTTAACAGCCTTCTAGACTTCCAACGCCTCAAGAAGATGAAGACCTTTGGCTTGAGAGGGTTGAAGAACAGAAACAAATACTTGAGAGTGTGAGATTGAGAACTACGGCTTGGAATCAACTTTCAATGAAAAATAAGAGGGATTAGAAGGCTGAAAATAGGGCCATATGTATAGGCCATGCAGATATGAGAAAAACAATAGCCGTTCAATGGATCTAAAAGATCTATTGGCGCTTTCGGCCGACCGCCGACCTTCATGATCTAAAAGATCTAAAAAATCAACTCTCATTGAAGGTCAATTCTTCATATTCTTCTCCTACATTCACAATGTTAACATTTCTACAAGAATCATTAGTTTCATTAAAAGTATGCCTTAGAACTTGTAGAGTATCCTAGGAAAAATGCCTTCATCAGATTTAGAATCTAATTTTCCTAGATTGTCCTTAGTGTTCAAAATGAAACACTTGCATCCAACGACTTTAAAATATCCCACACTTGGGATTCTACCATATCAAAGCTCAAAATGAGTTTTCTCATTCTTTGGTCTCAACAAAACCCGATTTAAAACATAGCAGGATGTATTTATGGCTTTAGCCCAAAGGTACTTAGGTAAATTATTTTCACAAAGCATGGTCCTAGCCATTGCTTGCAAAGTCCTATTCTTCCTCTCAACCACCCCATTTTGTTGAGGGATTTTAGGGGAAGAAAAGTTGTGTTCAATACCAAGGTCATCACAAAATTCGAAAAGTTTCATTTTTAAATTCACCTCCATTATCACTTCTAATTTTTGAAATTGAAATCCCTTTTTCATTCACAACTCTCATAGCAAATTTCTTGAAGAAATCAAAAGTTTCATTCTTTTTAGCTAAAAATAAAACACATCTAAATCTAGAAAAATCAACCAAAACATAGTAATAGAGTTTACCACCTAAACTAGCAACATGACAAGGACCAAAAAGATCCATGTGCACAAGTAGTTCAAGAATCCTAGAGGTAGTAACTTGATTTATGCTATGAAACGACGACTTGACTTGTATACCATGTTGGGGTATTCCTTTAACTAATCCTTTTTCATAAATCTATCTTTCTCCTATTTTATCTTGGGGCACTTCTTTAACTAAATCCTTTTTTGTTATCTCTTGGATAAGACTCATGCTAGTATGCCCTAGCCTCTGGTGCCATAACCAAGACTCATTATCTATCACTACTAAGAATCTAACATGATGATTGGACAATGCATTTAAGCTAAAGGTGTAAACATTTTCATGCCTAATTCCAATGAATACTATATAACTAGATGATGCATTTCTAATGATACACTTAGATGCTTCAAAAATCACTATATAACCGTTATCACTAAATTGAGATAAGCTTATCAAATTGTATTTTAAACTATCAACTATCAAATTATTTTTGATACAAGGGTAAGACAATATTCCTATATCACCAATGCCAACAATCTTACTCTTAGCATTATCTCTAATTGTGACATATCCTTCATCTTTACTTGATATGATTGCAAATAAGTTATGTCATTGGTCATGTGCTTTGAGCAACCACTATCCATGATCCAAGTACTTCAATTTGCTTGAGGATGGCTCTCCACCTACAAGAGGAGAAAATACTACTTTAGATACCCAAACCTTCTTACGTCCTTGACTGTTAGTCAAATTACGAACTCAAGTAAATCCAACGTGAGTGTCACGCCCCAACTCAGGGTCACGTGACCGGCCAGGGCATACTTGCCTATACCCCGTAGCCTAAACCATGCACAGGCCAACTGAACAATAAAACATAACGGAAAAGAAATAACGAGTTTTATTTCAAATGAAAAACCAAACCAGAAATCATTATAAGTAATTTTAGCAAAATCATAAAGTGCGAAAATAACAAAACAAGTTCAACTATTCAATTACAATGAAATATGTAATAAAGACATAAATAACCCCAAAGGGACTACAACTCCAAAACACTGAAACATGAGTGCATGACTACCTACCAAAATTCTACTACGACCCCTAATGAGGACTGCTATGAGATTAATATAGCTCCTCTGCCCTCCAGCCACCCCAAGTGCTCCAGCCCACCTCACCGGTCAGGCTCTGAAGAACAAAACAACGACAACGAGTGAGTTCAAAATAACTAAGTGAGCGGTTGTACTAACCCTCGCAAAAAAAACAATCACAAACATGCAAAAAACAAATCTCTTGACTCAAGCAGGAAAAGAACACAAGGAAGTGACCAACTAACAGGATATCTGGCCACCACCTGCTCGAAAGCAGCCAACACCCAAACAGTAAAGATCGACAGGCCTAAGTCTACCATGCCCTAAGCCAACAACACATACTAGGATAATAGAGAAGGCCCTCCGAACTTATCCTAGTATGGAGAAACTCGAGAGCAATTGGGAAGGCCCTCCAAACTTGCTCCACGAGACGCGAAAGGACAATTGGGATTCGCTCATCTGAACTTGCCACTTTAAGATATCACAGGGGTAATCAGGTAGGCCCTCAGAACTTACCCCTTTAGGATATCACAAGAATAATCGAGTAGATCCTCCGAACTTATCCCACGAGGCCAAACTAGAACAATTGAGATTTGCTCAACCGAACTTGTTCCCCAGATTGAGAATTAGCAATCAAATCTCTCGGGCCTAGCTCGCAATCCGGCTCCTCAACGAGCCTCTCCGCTATTCTTGAAGATATGGCAGAACATGACCTAAGTCAAGTCTCTCCTACAGTGTCTTAGGGGTGTTCTTATTGGAAAGCGTCTCAATACTCCAATACCCGACCCCAACTCCTAGACCCGTAATGTCATACCCGTATGGTTTTATTCCATGCATAAACTTTACTTATTGGTTCATAATAGATTATGTTGACCATTTCCCTAATTCTAATTATGGAATTCAAATTTAGATCACCAAGATTAGGGTTTTGTTTTAGAGTTTTGTTTAGCTTACTGTTATGGCCGAAACTGATATATCTAATCCGAATCTGGTCTCTAGAGTGTATCCTATGTTTCCAAACTAAGTTTTTTGGTCAAAACGATAGGTTACACGACTATGTTTAGAGAAAATATACACACCACAACATGTATTTCAAAAATAGCACAAATTCATCATCTTAGCATGAAATTCCAGCAACATTAAGTCTTCAACATAGCATGAAAATAAATCCGAAATTAACATAAATTTGATCCTTAATTATCATTAGAACAGAATAATAATCTCTAGATAAATTTCACACATTTCATGCTCATTACACCAGATTAACAAGTATCCACAACACCTTAAGCAAGAAACTAGCATCATGATCAAGAACCCCTTTTTCAAGAATCCCCTACGGCATCAATATCAAGATCTAAATCTTATAACATGATATCTAACAAAAAATCACATATTTAAATCTAAGGCATGCACCCACCATTCAAGAACCTAATTAGCAAACAAATCAAGTTTTACACTTCAAGATAAACAAGATCGCTCACTTGGGCATTTCATCGAACAACTTGAGGGCACCCTTGCTTCTCCCTTGGCCGAGTACCCCTAGGGTAAGCCTAGGGCTACCGAGCCACAAAGGGAGGATCCCGGGCCCTCCTCACACAAATCGGCACAAGAACACGGCGTTCAAAACTCACGATTCGGCAAAAATCTCAAGAAATAAAAAGATGCCCCAAATTGGCTAAAGATCATGAGAAAACCTGAAAAAGGAGAGGTAAAACCACTCACCCGAATAGGAAGGACGATGAGAAAAGAAATCCTGGACAACGGCCCTCGAAATTGGCTTCAAAAGATGGCGGCTCGACTCAAGAAGGGGGAAGAGGGGGCGGCGGCTCCTCCTCTGGCCGCCGGCTTGAAGAGAGAGGAAGAGAGGGAAAGAGAGGCGCTGGCTCGGCGGCTCCTCTTGGGTCTGCTTCGAAGGGAAGGAAAGAGGAGAGGAAGGAGAGGGGAAGGCCCGACGACTTTGCTCCAAGGGCGGCGGACCCAAGGGGAAGGAGAGGGGTGGCTGGCTGGTGGCTCCTCTTCTCCAAATTGCTTGTGTGGTTCCAACGGGGAGCCACAAGCCAATGGGAGGGGGTTTTATACTCCCTCCTCAACCCTAACTCCACTAAACTGTTTATCAAACCCGCATCCACCTGAAGCCAAACCCAAACCCACTAACTTAATTAATCCTATTCTAATTCCATGACAAATTAATCAACAACCACATGCACATCCACACATCATATAATTAAACAATCGTGGATTAAACTTAAATAAATTCATCCAATCAAGGAAAGAACTACAAAATCAAATCCCTACTCACCCGAGCTCGCAAGCTCGCACCGGACTATGAGTCGACTCAGCTCGACCTCGAACTAGTCCGCTAGGCTGGCAAACACATACAATAAATGGAAATTAGAATTAATACCTAGGAGGGTTCCTCTTAAGTGCAAAATCCCTAACTATGTGGACATAGATTCCGCAATAAAAATAATACCCATTAAATTCAATGGAGCAATGGGTATGGTTGGGAAATGTGTATGATCATGAGCAAGAGAAGTTCTTCTAGTATTTCTAGCATGATCAACATGATTTTTGTAAGTCTATCATTTAAGTGAACTACTTGTATGATTAAGAACTCATTTTTATTTTAAACTTATCATTAGCATTTTCTAAATCATTATTTATCATTTCTAACATGTGTTTTTCATCCTTAAGGTTCTCTAAAGTAATAACTCATCATTTTCCTCTTCTAAGGATTGGTTTTCGCTTTTTAGTTCCTTAAATATGTTTCTAATGACATTGAATTATATTGGTGTTAGGCTTATGTTGTGGTGGCTATATTTGCAAAAGAATAGTAGTTAAGTTCTATCTGCTTTGGCTACTGTGGAGTTGATGCTAAAATTAATGCTGCTGCGATGATGTCTTCCTGTTTGTTGGAAATATTAATGCTTCATGAATAGTTATTGGCAATATATATAGGTCTCTTAGAGAACTTCTGTAAGGAACAGTTGCTTAGGAAGTTGCCACTACTCTAATACTAGCCTATTGTAGAAAAGTAAGAACCAAAACAAAAAGGTTATGCAAACACAGGAGATTTGTTTACGCAATTCAGTGACAAACCAATCACCTAATCTGCGGGGTACTCACCGGACAAATTATAGGTGTCCCTGAAAGATTATTAGAATATCTAAATAAATTCTGACTTTAATCATATTTAATCACCGCCTTCTTCAATAGAAATCGTCAGCATTAACTTAGGCGTTTGTCATGCCCCATCTTAGGGTCACGTGACTGGACAGGGTGTATGTGCCTATATCCCGCAGCCTATCCCATACACATGTCAAGTCAGAATAAAACATAGCGGAAATACGAGAGAAGTTTTTATACAACTAAGAAATCAAATCGGTTCTCATTTTAAGAAATAAAGTTCAACAAACCAAGTAGAGTGCGGAAATAAATGATGAAAAGTTTATCAGTTTTCTCAAGAAACATAATCTGAAATAAAACATATGAATGTCCCAAATGACTACAACTCCAAGAATGCTAAAATACCAAGTGCATGATCAAATACTAACAAGACTCGACTACGACCCATAACTAGGACTGCTATGAGATCAAGGTAGCTCCTTTACCCTCCAGCCGCGCCAAGTGCTGCAGCCTACCTCACTGGTCAGGCTTTGCAAAAAAAAATAGAAATTAAACAAGGGTGAGTCCAAAGGAACTCCGTGAGCGGTTCTACCAACCCCCACCACAAAACCAATCATAGTGTAATGAACATATATACATATATACATATATATACCTGTCTCATACAGGGAGATCGCCAAACTGGTGGTATGTCTAACTAACCGGCCACTTGGCCATCTCATGCCCAAAGGCAAACCTATTCACATGGTAGTGAATACACAACGGGCCTAACTGCCTACCCATGTCATAAGGCATGCAACTCACCCAAAAAGGTTATGAGGATAATAGGGTTTTACCCATCCGAATTTATCCCATAACATACACTTAAAGAATAATTTCAAAAATAATCAAGATTCGCCCATCCGAACTTATTCCAAATAAAGACAAAAATAATCGAGATTCGCCCATCCGAACTTATTCCAGATAGAGACGGGAATAATCAGGATTCGCCCATCCGAACTTATTCCTTTTTAAACATAGGTTTGGATTTACCCATTCAACCCTCTGGGCTCAAGCCCGCAAACCGGCTCCTACCCGAGCCTTCCCACCATTCATGAAAGATATGGCGCCAATAACACATAAGTCAAGTGTCATCCACGGTGTCCTAGGGGTGTTCTTACTGCGAAGATGCCGCTACATACTATGCCCGACCCCGACGCCCTAAACTCGCAATATCATCAGCCCATGAGGTTTTGTTTCAAGCAATTAAATTCTTTTGTTGGCTCTTCAACATTTTATTCTGCTCCTTAAATTTTAATGGTATAATTAAATTTAAATTCCTAAAATTAGGTTTTATTTCAGGGATTTTGTTTTCAGCCTACTGTTTGAGCCAAGTTTTGGTGTACCCAAGCTGAATCTGATTTCCCGACTGTGTCCTTTCATTTCAGACTATGTTTTCTGGTTAAAATGATAGGTTACACAACTATGTTCAGCAATCGTCATGCATCACAACAACAATTTCAAATATCAGCATTATCAATGATAATCCAGCATGAAATTTCAACATGTTTTAGATTTCAACATGTCTAATTAATTAACACGAAAATCACAACAACAATTATTCTTAAATATTGTCAAAACAGGTTACAATATCATAAATAACAGTTTAAAAATAAATCTATTCACTAAGCATAATTAGACATGCTTCAAATTCTACATCAACATCAAGATTCATGCTTCATAAAACAAGAACCATCAAGAATGTAAAACATGCCGCCAAGATTCATTCTTTCCACATGGAATCACAAATTTAATACGCTAAGTGTTATGATTTTGAAATTATACATGCTCTAACAAAATATGATCATACCAAGATTTATCATTAAGGAGTCTAAATCTCATTTAATGCAATAAGTTCTCTTAGGCATTTCACAAACACTTTGAGGGCGTCCCGTCACCCACCTTGGCCGAGCACCTCTAGGATGGACCTAGGACTGCCGCACCACAAAGGGGGGTCCTCGGGCCTTCTCTTCAACGACAACACAAGAAATCAATGAGAAATCCCAATTTCAAACGGTAAGATTGACAAAATTTCTCAAATTCCAAAAGATGGCTCAAGAACACAAGAAAACAAAAGGAAATAGGAAGGAAGAACCACTCACTTGATTTGGAAGAGGGAAAAAGAACAATTCTTGATCGACGGCCTCCACGATCTGGCCACATGCGAGGTGACAGCGGCTCGGCTCCACAAAGGGGGGGGGGGGTTCCAAGAGAGGGGAAGAGGGACGGCGGCTCCTCTTCTCCTCAGCGGCTCGGCTTCACAAGAGAGGGGGAGAGGCATTTAGCCAAAATTCACAAAATCAATACTAACAATTTTCCCCTTTGGCTTATTTGGCAAAAACCCAACCTATCATAAATAATGCTATAAAGAGAGTATAATAATAGAAGAGTTTTTTCACATATGTAACCATACATTCAGTCAAGATGAAATAGTGTTTAAAACTATTCATCACAAAAAAAGAACCATTACCATCATAGAGTTCATACTCAGGCAATAAAACAATACCAAAAACCACCACATACCACATAACCAAGAGACATACATCACATCGTAGGCTGGTTCAGACTTTACCTTAAACCACTTTACCTAATACTAGACCTTAACTAGACCATAACAAGACCAGAACCCATTTATTCAAAAACCACACATATCTCCCCCTTTTTGGCCGAATAAGACAAAGGAGAAAAAGTAGTTACTTTGAGCTGTCTGGATCAGATCAACCAGAGTCTTCACCAACAGGCCAAGCTGTAGTGCGAGCAGTGGAATATGCGAAAAAACATCTGCTCAAGAGTTAATAACTGCATATGAAACTCCGCTAAATACACTTAGAATTTATACATATCATCACAGATTGCTCTTGTGTTAGCGGTTAAAATTGCATCAGGTCTCATTTCAATCCACTCATCCCGAGAACTTAGTTGTACTGGAATTAAGTCAAGATGTTGGATAGTTCTAAAAATAGATCTAGGAAAATTTGTTTGCTTCTATATTCTCCCTCTCAAAAAAAAATCCTCCCCCTAAGTCGATAATCCTTCTGCAGAACTAAAAAAAAGATGTGAGGGATACAAATACAATACCTCTACTAGAACGTTCTGTAGCTTTTCCTTTGGATTTCTTTCTCTACTTTTGACCATGAGGGGTAGATGGAGATGATCTTTTTTCAAGGGCTGGTGCTGGATTTGTGTGTCGATAATTTCAGTAGGACTTGAGAACACCATCTCTATTGCCAAGGAAGCTTCCATCTTTTTTCTCTAAGCTCATTGTTTTACCCTTTTACTGCTTTGTAATGGAAATTCGGCTTAAATAAATTGAAGAAAGAAGGAAGATTGAGATCGTCGATTAAGTTCTCAAGAATTTGAACCAAGTTGCAACGTAGAAAGGACATAAATGATGACATATATGTTCACATTCGCATTAGAGTACAGCCTCTGTCGAAAACTCAATGGTGAAGTTACTGTTACAAGAGAAACGCCACCTGAAAAAATTCATTATGCGAGATAATAAATTTCTGAAAATCAATTTATTCATCATGTAACACACTGTCCAAGGAAGATTTAGAGATTCTTCATATATCCCATTTAAAAGAAGAAGAATCAGTGACATGACACAAAGTCCTTGGGCAGAAAAAGATTTTGACTGTGTTGTACTAATGACCGCTGAGAAGAAAGTTGTATCCTTATCCAATCTTATCTTTCATAAAAGAAAGCACATGTGGGAACATTAAAAAAAAAATTCTCACTTACTTTACCAATCATCATTTAGAATTCCTTTTTGAAGAACTGAACATGTTACCCACTATTCTTAGTTGCAAAGAATGCTAGTTACAACTAGTTCCTTTTAACTAGAACCTCGATCTTTAAATCAAAGAGTTTAGCACATGAATGCACAATAGAATCTTTGAAGTTTTGATAGAACTTGTTGTATCACAATAATGTACCTTTTCTTCTTGATTGAGACCATATTCAAGTAACATACTCTTCATCCAAATTAAATGTGTACTACAACTGCTTGCTGCCAAATAATCTGCCTTTGCTGAAGAAAGAGAAATAAAATTTTGTTTCTTGAATGACTAGGTCACAAGAGCAATCTACTTGAGTGGTTATGTTTTTGAAGCTTGGGGGAGGCGGGTGGCCGAACCCTAGATGAAATAGGTTGAGTTCTCACGATTCTTCCGACGAATCTTGATTTCCAACGTCGTGTGTTCACTGTTTATTGAAGTTTATTGTCGGATCTCACTGTTTTCTTCGTCGTTTTGCAAGTTCTTGGGGCTGCCGAGTCATGGGAAAAGGGGAAAGGTCATGATGAAATTTTCCCCGATTCCCTTGACGGCAAGAAGGCCCTTAGATGACCTTATATCATTGTTGATGTAGTTCCCTTTGTACATCTCGTGTATTATAAAGTATGCCCTCCTTAGAAGTCCCTTGAAGTGGCCGAACAACCCTACAACTCATGAAGAGGGTTCGGCCAAGGGTGAGGGGAAAGTAAATTAGTTCATTGGTATTTAAGTTGTATGCGGAATTGAAGAAGTAAAGGTATAGCTAGAGTCTCCTCCCTCTTTCCTACCACAAGGGCCATGGCCGAGCAAGGTCTTCCTTGCTCATGGTTCAGCCAAGGTTAGGGAGAGGAGGAGAGATTAGCTTTAGATGGAAATTGCATGATTGTAAGGATCATACATAGAGATATGACAATACTTAGGAAGAACACCAAACTTAGCAAGTAGCTTGATAAATTTTGAATTGTAGAAATGCTAGTTTTATAACCATTCATAGCATTAGATCTTTAAATTCATTACTACCTTGCCATGCTAGATAGTTGTTCCTTGTTGTGCTAATATTCCTAAGGTAGTATAAAAACTGTTATATATATACATTGTGGTCATATATGATGAAGGTTGCCATATTTGAATATTTTCCTTTGGATTATTCATGCTGCCCTATATGTTCTTGGGTGGTATTCCAAGGTCGACACATGGAAATTCTCACCCAAGGCAATGTAGAAGGATAGGTAACATGTAAGGCGTCACTAGATGTTCATAGCACATATATGGAACCTTAGTTAGGAGACGATAACATTTCTATGACTCCTTATATACTTTTGGAAACTTAGAACTCGTAGGTGTTCATATATTGAAAGGCCGGCATAAATTGTTGACCTGGTAGCCGGACTTAGGCCAGATACGGGCAAAGGCCCGAAGTGTTTTTATATGGAAACCCTAGGATATTGATTGTGTGATGTGTTTGAGATGGTCCGCCGAGGAGCGAGGAGGTCGGAAATGACCAATGCTCAGCTCGACCAGTATTGGGTCTAGAGGTGCGCCAGCGGGCCCGCTAGGTGCCAGACCCTAGTTGGGTGGGACTAGCTATCCTTACCCCAGACGGTGTCCGAAGACTAGTGGACCATCCTAGACTCCATTGGTTTTGCTTGATATCTCGCACACAATTCAACACTAAAGCATAAATCATGTCTGCTAGCTGTCAAATATAATAAGCTGCCAATCATGCTTCTGTAGAGGGTGGGATCAACACTCTTCCCTTCATCATTCTTGCATAGTTTCTCATTTGTAGAAATAGGAGTTCTAACTGCCTTAGAATTAGGGTTGTCCAGTATTCGGTTCAACCCGAACCGAACCGAATTTTTAGGTTCAGTTCGGTTTCAACCGTTGTAGGTTTGGTTCTTTGACCCGAACCGAATCGAAAACCGAATTAATTAAAAAATGATATAGTTTTAAATTTTTTAATATAAATAAGTAAATGGGTATTATAAAATAATTTTTAATCGAATTAATTAAAATTTTGTTTTTCGGGTTGAAAACCGAACCGAATAATTTCGGTTCAGGTTAGATTGGTTTAGGTATAGTTCGGTTCGGGTTCGGGTATAAAAAAAATTTTGGTTTGATGAATTTTGGTTCGGTTCGGTTCGGGTTGAACCGAGTGGACAACCCTAATTAGAACTGTTCAGTCCAAACTTGTGAACTAGATTCTTAGCATATTTACTCAGTGTAAGGAATATTCCTTTTTCAGATTGCTTGACCTGTAGACTGAGAAAATAGCTCATTTATCCAACCATTCTCATTTCAAATTCAGATTTCATGTCATCCATAAATTGCTTAGCAAGTAATTTAGAAGTTGAAGCAAAAACAATATCACCAACATAAATCTGAACAATTACCAGTTGAGACTCAATTTTCTTGATGAATAGAATATTATCAGCTATTCCTCTTTTATAATATTTCATGAGAAAAAATTGAGTTAGTCTTTCATACCAAGCTATAGGTGCTTGCTTGAGACCATATAAAGCTTTCTTCAGCTTATACACATGGTCAGGATGAGTAGAATCTTCAAACTCTTTTGGTTGTTTAACATGGAATTCCTCATTAAGAATCTCATTCAGAAGGCTGTATTAATATCCATTTCATAAAGTTTGAATTTCAAACAACAAGATAGGGCAAGAGGTAACCTCCTGCAGTAGGTGCAAATGTCTCTTCAATTTGATAGACTCCATGTCTGGCCTTGATTCTTGTGATGTTTCCTACTTCATCAGTGTTTTTTTTGAAAACCCACTTGGTTTTAATTATATTGATAATTTCAGGTCTTGGAACCAATTCCCAAACATCATTTCTGATAAATTGTTGCAGCTCTTCTTGCATAGCTATGATCCAGCATTCATCTTTTAGAGCTTCCTTGATGTTCTTGGGTTCAACATTTGAAGTATAGCAAGAGTATCTGATAATGTCTTGATCACTCTTCTTGGACTGATTTCTAGTCTTGACTCCTTCAAGAACATCACCAATAACATTCTTCAAAGGATGATTTTTTAGAGTTTTTGCAGACTTCCCACTAACACTTTCTTTTTCTTTATCAGTGTCAGTCTCAGAGTTATCCTGCTTTCTTAGAAGGACTTTGGGCAGTCTTATCAATAGTTGCATTTGCCTCTTCATTAGTATTTTGACTATGGTAGAATTGTGAGTCATCAACTTCCACATTTGGTGAATCTATAACAGTTTCAGTGCGCTTGTTGTAGACTCTGTAGGTTTTGCTATTTGTTGAATATCTAAGGAATATTAGTTCATCATTTTTGCTTTGCATCTTTCTGAGGTATTCCCTATCATTTAGCATATAACACCTGCTACAAAAGACATGAAAGTTTGTAAGGTTAGGCTTTCTTACCTTCCATAATTCATAAGGAGTTTTTGTAGTATTTGGTATGAGATATACTCTATTTATAATGTAGCAAGCAGTATTGATAGCTTCAGTCCAAAATCTTTCAAAGATCTCCTTGGAATTTAGCATGACATGAGCCATCTCTTGGATAGTACTATTTTTCCTAACAACAGCACCATTATGTTGAGGAGTCTTTAGAGCAGAGAATTCATGGATAATATCACTATCATCATAGAATTCAGACAAAGATACATTTTCAAATTCTCTTCCATGATCACTTGTTATTCTAATCACTTTAAGAATAGGAAGTTCTTCTTCATTATGGAGTCTTAGACTTAAGGATTTGAACTTGCTGAAGGCATTCAATTTTTCCCTTAGAAACTCTGTCCAAGTGAATCGTGAGTAATCGATCATCTACACAAACAATGACATATTTGTTACCTCCAATGCTTTCAATTTGCATTGAGCCAACCAAATCCAGGTGAATGAGTTATAGAGGTTTTGAAGTTGTCATCAGTTGCAACTGCTTATGAGACTGTCTTGTCTGCTTTCCTTCTAGGCAAAAGCTATTGGGATGGGAATAAGAAACGCAATGGAAATAACAATTAAAAAATTAAAACCATCCCGAAAACAATGATCTACTTTAGCAATATTAAGGAATTAAACATGGGAGAAGAAGGAGATGATATACCTCAACTCGTGATTGGTATGACTACTCGTATCCCCATTTTAAGATGCACATGTGCACGTCCTCCAACATAAGTCCACACCAAGTACCTCGCAACAAAAGGGACAGCGAACATCGGGGCTTGTTTTGGCTTGTTGTCCATGCTAGTGCCGGGTCGGACTCTATCTCATAAAGTCTGTTACGAGGTTATCCTATTGTGTGTGACCTATTGGACCCCACACTAAGCCAGTAGTGTGTCACGCCCCAACTTAGGGTCGCGTGACCGGCCAGGGTCTATGTCCTACCCGGAAGCCTACCACATACACTACAAAATAAAATCAACGATGCAAAATTTATTTAATTTTTATAGAAGGTTCACAAGTTTAAAAAGAGTTGCGAAACATCAACTACAAAATAAAACAGCTCGAGTTAAAGTTGAATACATGTTTTCAAATAAACAACTCCTAGTGTATGTAAAGAAAATAATCCTAGACATCACGACTAGGACTACTGGACGCTGCTACGAGACCGACACCATTGCCTGCCCTCCAGCTGCACCATGACTCCAAGCCTCACCTCACTAGTCGGGCTCTGCAAAATATGAGAAATAAACTGTGAGTCCACATGGGACTCAGTGAGTGGTGTAGGCGAAATGGCGACACTAGAGGGGGGGTGAATAGTGTGTTTATTAAATCTATTAGCCTAAATATGATTTTAATCGTTTACTTAATCGTTTAGGCAATTTGCATTTCGATACTTATATGCGGAAGCTTATAAATGATAAAGCAATTAAGCACAACAATAAATAAATGCAAACACAGAAATTATAGTGGTTCGGCCCTAATTCCTACTCCACTACCTAAGCACCCCGTTTAGGATTTCCAAACTAGATTTTACTAGATTAATTAGAGTTTCCCTTACAACGAGGAATTTTCACCAAAAAGTCTCCGCTCTCCAACCGAAGGCACTTCCACACCCGGAAGTATCTCGTCTTCCAACCGAGAGCACTTACCCACCTCAACCTAAGGGACAACTAGAACTAATCCTAGTAATCACTAAGTATACACAAGTGGCTTTACACCTAACACTAGGTAACCACTTCCAATCAAGACCTAGCAACCCAAGGTCTATTACACGCACAAATTCAAAAATAGATACAAATAACAGTTAAAATACAATTGAAAAGAGCTTGAAATGAAACCAAGAAATCGTGCTCTTTTCCATGCCTTGAAACCTCCAACTCGCTGAGGAGATGAGCTCGAGTCAATTTCTGAGTTTTGGAGCAAAGTGCGCTTGAAGGAGTTTTTCGCGGAAATAGCAGAGTGTGCTTGATCAATCTCTGGAAGGCTTAAATCTTCCTTTTAATGGCTCAATAAAATTTGTAATCATCAAGGAATAAGGTTAAATGAAGTATTTGAGGGTGTATTTATACCCATGTGAAGAAACAGATAGAAAACTATTAGTTGCAGACTGCTGGTCGAATGGTCGGTCGATCGGTCATTCGACCGCTTCCTTTTTCCATGTGGTCGGTTGACCGATGGGTCGACCGCCCAGACGCAAATTTCGCGATCCGCCATCCGGTCGACCTGTCGGTCGATCGATGCGATCTTGCGACTTCAGCAAACGTAGGTCGGTCGATCGCTAAGCTTACTGCCTATTTCAGGCCTTTGTCGGTCAACCGACCTATCAACCGAAGTAGCCACTGCATGTTTTAGGCAGTGTTCGGTCGACCGATAAGGCTACTGCCTGATACCTTACCCTATTCGATCGATCACCTAGTCGAGCAAATTTAGGCTGAGATTTATTTTTCAACCGATTTTCTTCCGTGCTTTGTTATCGGGTTCCGGCTTTCAACGAGCATCAACATGGAGAGGTTTTATGTGATCTTTGAGCCCGTCCAATGCGACTTTGGTGCACTCGTCGATCTTCGTGATACTTCCGCGACGAAGCCGGATTTCCGATTTCTTTAATTTTTCCGATTGAGGACAACGAACGCTACTGATATAGAACCTGAAACATATTCTCAATGAAATCATTAGTCCCATGTTTGTTATCATCAAAACCATCAAAACCGAGATGGAGGCTAAGGTTGAAAACGTAAAGCCAGCAATCTCCCCCTTTTTGATGATGACAAACATCCTTAAGAAAATATATAATCATTAAAGCACAAGGATATCAACTAAGGGATTTCTCCCCCTATCAACATGCATATTTATATAATTAAACTCCCCCTATCTATATGCATGGATTTCCTATATTTTCCTTCCCTTTACTTATAATTTTCTCCCCAATTATACCTATACTCTTCTCCATATTTCTCCCCCTTTATTATACCTATACTCTTCTCCCCCTTTTGACATCAATCAAAAAGGGCAACAAGGTCAATCTAGTCAAAGGGATGAGGAACAAATAATTTTTCATGAAGTTGAGAATCTAAAGAATATTTTTCATAAACATGAAAATCTCAACCAAGGGATGGAAAACAAATAATTTGATATGAAACAAAATCATACATGATAAAAAAATAGAGACAATTCAAAGCTAAATCATGTATGCTCTTAAAATAAATATTGTTTCATTTTCATGACATTCTTAGATTCCATTCAAACTTTCAAAATACAAAGATATAGTCATTTAACTCATGTATATAGTTTGAAGTGAAACTAATGTCATTTGATCTAAATATGAACTTAGCACATTTTCATTTGAAATAAGCATGAAAACATGAAGTGCTAAGTCTCAAGTTTTGCTATCTACTCATGTTTTCTCAAACTTAGGCATTTAGACATCAAACATGAGATAATGTAAGTCTATGAATCAAGATTGGGCTTAAGATGAAATTTTTAAGTTACTTTGTTGACCTAAGTCAACCTATACTTCTAGTTTTTTAAAAAAATCACACTTTTAAGTTTATACAAAATCATATTTTTGATGAAAATTTTGAAACCAATTTTTTGGATGAAAATTTTTTATACCAAATATTGAATGGTCATTTGAAATGCATGAATAAATTTTGAACTCAAAAGAATTTTCAAAGACCATTTTTCATCCTTTATTGATTTTAATAAACAAATGGATATTTCTAGCTATCATCCAAAATATCAAAATGATTTCTAGGAATGATTTTACTCAAGAAATTGTGTGAATGATATTAGAAATGGAATCCAAATGTTATACATGAGTTTTCATTTGAAGTTTTTGAAGAAAGATGAAAGTATCAGAAAGATTAATATTTCAAATAGGATGATACTTTGCATTTTTAAAGACCAACTTCAAAATTCCATTGTAAATTAGATTCTTATGAAATTCTTGAAATTTTTAATGATAAAACTAGATTTTTCACTGAGTGTTCATTTTCAAGAATCATCTCAAAATTAAATTTCTACATTTTTCTATAAATAACTGAAATTTATACCAATTGTAGATTGAAATGGTATTTATGTAATTTTCAGTTATTATTAAAACTTATTCAATTTTCATTCAAACTTTCATGACACCACATGGTGGTCATGTAAAGAGTATATGTCAAGTTTGAGATGAAAATTATGTCCTTAAGTCAAGATATCAACCTAGCATGGTTTCATTCAAATCTAAACTAGTTTTTATGAAATTTGCTAAGTATCAATCTTAACATTTACTCATGATTTTTCAAATTTAACTCAATGGATACTTAAGATGAGTAAATCTAAACATGTTTCTCAAATATGGATAAAAAATGAAACCTTTAGGTCAACTTGTTGACTTGAGTCGACTTGGTTTAAAAGAGGTTTTCATGAAAGCACCTCTATGTCATTTTATCCATATCCATATGAATTTTTCACTCTAAGTGCTTGGAAACATGTCATACCTTTTAAATGAATTTCCATGATATCAAAATGAATCTAAGGAGATCTTAGGATGTGAAATATTTGAGGAATAAGATCCCTAAACATGTTTAAATAAATGCAAGACCCAAAAAAAAAAAACATCCTATTATAAAAATCTATTTTGGCGCAGCGCGTCGGACCCGGGGGTAGTCGAGTCGAGCTTCAGGATCGCCTTGAGTGAAAAGGTTTGACTCGGCTAATGAATCAAGAAGTTTATTTGGATAATTAACTTTCCTTTTATAAAATCATACCTTAAATTAAGTTAACTCGAGTCATATTATGGGTTGAGTCGGAACCCAAGTTGAGTTCGAGTTAAGTAAGTCAAGAGGCCTCATTTGGAAAGCTAGATGAGGGATGAAAACCCTCAACTTGCAGCCGTGTGACTCATTCATTTGAGCCGCACAAGGCAGCAAGGGAGAAAGAGGAGGAGCAAGGGAAAGAGAAAAAGGGGAGGCACTACTCGGATTCTTGGACGGAGATATTGCCATTGCCGGAGCCGATCACTTCGAGGACGTGGGGATCTTCTTCCTCACTGTTTTCTCTTCTTAAAAAGGTGAGTGGTTAAGGCTTTAATAGTTCGGGGGAGGCGGGTGGCCGAACCCTAGATGCTAGGTTGAGTTCTCGCGTTTTTCCAACGATCTATGATTTCAACGATAGGTACTCACTGTTTTATGATGTTCTTGTCCGATCTCGCTGTTTTAACCATCGATTTGAGTATTTTAGGGGCTGCCGAGTCATGGGAAAAGGGGAAAGGTCATGCTGAAATTTTCCCCGATTCCCTTGACTGCAATCAGGCCCTTAGATGCCCTATACCACTGTTTTGATTCAATCCTTTGAACTCCTTGCGTAACATGAAACATGTCCCCCTCTAAAGCCCCTTGAAGTGGCCGAATGAACCCTAAGATTCATGAAGAGGGTCGGCCAAAGGGTGAGGGGAAGGGTAAGTTGATCTTTGGTATTTAAGAAGTACGTGGAATTGAAGAGACAAAATATACTTAAAGTCTCTTCCATCTTTCCCTACCCCAAGGACCTTGGCCGAGCAAGGTTTCCCTTGCTCATGGTTCGGCCAAGGTTGGGGAGAGGAGGAGAGATTTGCCTTAGATGGAAAGTTCATGATCTTAGGGATCACATAAGGATATGACAATACTTAGGAAGAACACCAAACTTAGCAAGTAGCTTAATTGATTTGAATTGTAGAAATGCTAGATTGTATCCACACTTAGCATTTGATTCTTAAACTTGGATGTTGACAATGTTACCATGTTTTATAATTATACATGTTATTTAAATTATTACTACCTTGCCATGCTAGATAGTTGCTCCTTATTGTGCTACTATTCCTAAGGTAGTATAAGAATTGTTAGGTATGTGCATTATGATTAAATATGGTGAATGATGTAATATTTGAGCATTTTTCTTTCCATTGTACATGCTGCCCTAAATGTCCTTGGATGGTATTCCAAGGATGACTCATGGAAATTCTCACCTAAGACAGTGTGAAAAAAAAGCTAGGTAACATGTAAGGTGTCACTAGATGTTCATAGCACATTTATGGAAACCTAGATATGAGATTATCACACTTCTATGATTGCTTGTACATCTTGGAAACTTAGATATTGTAGGTGCACATATACTAACAGGGGCGGCATGAATTGTTGACCCGGTAGCCGAACATGGCTAGATACGGGCAAAGGCCCGAAGTGTATATATATATATGGAAACCCTAGGATTTTGATTGCGTAATGTGCTTGTGATGGTCCGCCGAGGAGCGAGGAGGTTGGAAATAACCAATGCTCAGCTCGGCCAGTTGGGTCTATAGGTGCGCCAGCGGGCCTGCTAGGTGCCAGACCCTAATTGGGTGGGACTAGCTATCCTTACCCCAGACGGTGTCCGGAGACTAGTGGCCATCCTAGTCGACGGCTCAGGATTGTTTGCCTGCATCTTGAGATGATACTACCTAATATGGTAGGCACGGCTGTAGCCGGGATATATTACTATGAGTAGGCCCAAGGGCCGGATGCCAGAGGCTTGATAAGCCAAGGTGGTAGGTTATCATGTACAGTTGGTACTGATGGATCCGTTGAGGGTCTGTAATTGTATTAGAAACACACTCTACCTCCTTGTACATTCCTTTATTGCCTTGTATGATATATATGCAGGTCTGAGGATTATGTGGAGGTTCATTTGAGCCACTCACTGAGTCCCAAGTGGACTCACAGTTTATATTTTATTTTACAGAGCATGAGCAGTTGCTTGGTGTCAACATGGTGCAGCTGGAGGGCGGTGGCGGTGCCATATCTTGTAGCGGCGTCCATTAGTCTTAGACTAGTCCTAGTTATGTTGGTTTTATTTCTGCACTGACGGTTATCTTTGAAAAGAATTGTAAAGCTTGATATTTAACCATTTGGATTTGATGTTGATGTTTCTTCTTGTTTTGAAAAACTTATATATATTGTGACTTGCAAACTTTTTATAAAGTATGCTAAGTTTCTTTTAGTCGATATGTTTTGGTTTCTTGATGTCAGTGTACACAGTAGGCTACAGGGTAGGATGTGGGCCTTGGCCGGTCACACTACCCTCAGTCGGGGTGTGACAATAAAGTTTGAACTCAAAAGAATTTTCAAACACCATTTTTCATCCTATATTGATTTAAAAAAACAAATGGATATTTCTAGCTATCATCCAAAATATCAAAATTATTTATAGGAATGATATTACTCAAGAAATTGTGTGAATTATATTAGAAATGGAATCCAAATGTTATACATGAGTTTTCATTTGAAGTTTTTGAAGAAAGATGAAAGTATCGGAAAGATTGATATTTCAAATAGGATGATACTTTGCATTTTTAAAGACCAACTTCAAAATTCCATTATAAATTAGATTCTTGATGAAACTTTTTGAAATTTTTACTGATAAAACTAGATTTTTCACTGAGTGTGCAGTTTTAAGAATCATCTCAAAATTAATTTTCTATATTTTTCTATAAATAACTGAAATTTATACCAATTGTAGATTGAAATGATATTTATGTAATTTTAAGTTATTCTTAAAACTTGTTCAATTTTCATTCAAACATTTATGACACCACATGGTTTCATTCTAGCACATTCATGAAAATTATGTCCTTAAGTCAAGATATCAACCTAGCATGGTTTCATTCAAATCTAAACTAGTTTTTATGAAATTTGCTAAGTATCAATCTTAACATTTACTCATGATTTTTCAAATTTAACTCAATGGATACTTAAGATGAGTAAATCTAAACATGTTTCTCAAATATGGATAAAAAATGAAACCTTTAGGTCAACTTGTTGACTTGAGTCGACTTGGTTTAAAAGAGGTTTTCATGAAAGCACCTCTATGTCATTTTATCCATATCCATATGAATTTTTCACTCTAAGTGCTTGGAAACATGTCATACCTTTTAAATGAATTTCCATGATATCAAAATGAATCTAAGGAGATCTTAGGATGTGAAATATTTGAGGAATAAGATCCCTAAACATGTTTAACTAGTTTGGACTTAAAGGAATGTCTCTAATAGTGAATATTAACCTAGAGCAAGTTTCATTCAATGAAATTTGTCTAAGTACTAAAATTCTATCTACTCATGAGAAATCAAGGAATTTACATGTAATTACCATCATGAGTAAAGAGACATAATTTAAGCTTAAACATTGAGGTATAACACTAAGATTTTGAATTTACCAAGGTTATACCTTATTCATGACAATTTGTCAAACTAATCTTTTTTTTCCTAATTAGCCTTCCTAAAATACTTATAACTTGCAAGAATACTTTATAAGTAGAAAATGAAACCAAATCTACATGCAAGCTATCAAACTAACTAGTGAAGAGAAAAACCAAGTATCATTTTCAAAATTCAACTTCACTAAATAGCTTGGATTCATTTTCATATAAATCTTCATGATAACAAAATGAATCAAGAGATCTCAAAATATGAAATTTTGAAAAGTAAGATCTCCAACCCTTCCTATTGGTTGAAAACCGAAAGCCACAATTAGCCTACGATTTAAAACCGCAAGGTCGCTTAGGACCATTACAGGCCACGTGGATCTTCGAAGAGACCGGGAAATCAAAATCAAAAACATTTTGAAAATAACTCTTTTGCAAGAGCGGGGAAAACAACTCAATCTAAACATAGTATCATAATCTTCAACTGAGATTAAACAAAGCAAGTTAGAAGATGATACCGGAATAGTTTTGATGCCAACTTTACCTAAGGCATCAAGGTAGCTTGAAGTTGCAACCAAGGAACAATTCATCATTCAAGTCCATGGTCAACTCCAATACACCACTTATTTCTACCCTTGTGTGGTAGCTCCCCCTACAAGAGAAGACGAGACCTTTGGTACCCAAATAGCTTTGGGTCCTTGGGGGTGAGTTGGCCGAGGAATCCAAAGTGTTTTAACTACACTTGGATTTTTCTTAAATGCACAATCATAAATAGCGTGGCCAAAAATACCACAACAAAAACAATGTCCATTAAATTTCTTCTTTTCATTTTTATTATGGACATGAGATTTATTTTTAGAATGCTTGTCATGTGAAACATGATGAGTATGAGCATTCTTAGAAACCTCATTCATCTTCTTATAATTATGAGGTCTAATGGTAGAATGCATGACATGAGAGGCATGATGAGCATGGGCATTCTTAGATAAATCATTTTTCTTTTGAGCATAAAGTTTCATGGTAGAATGCTTAGCATGGGAATGATGATGAACATTGGCATTCTTTACATAAGCATTTTTCATTCTAGTGTTCTTAGGAAATGAAGCATTTTTTAATTCATTTACTTTCTTATTCAAGAAAGTAATCTCACTTTTCATTTCATTCATGGATTTATGTAATGCATGTAATAGAGATTTTAACATGCAATTCTCTTTTTCTAAATTGTTATTTTTGAGCTTCAAGTACTCGAGCTCAAGTTCTACATTATCTTGACATGAATCAAATGAACAAGATTTCAATTTTTATTCACTTGTTTGGATTCATGCAAATGAGAATTAAGCATTACATTTTCCTTTTTTAACATTTTGTTTCTCTTATCTTTTCTAACTAGCAAGGCATACACTTTTTGACATTCCTCAACTAGTTCTTCATATGACATATTGAATGAACTAGAAGAGCTAGTACTCTCATCATCAATATTATGACTAGAAAGGAAAGAGTGTACCTCATCATTGGTACTCAAGAGGCAAACTTTTGAAGTAGCTTCATAGTCATTGCAAGAGGATGCTTCATTTGAATGGGATGATGATGTAGAAGCTTTTGACCTCTTCTTTGCCTTGTTTTTCATGGTGGGGCAATTCTTCTTCACATGCCCTTTTTCCTTGCATGCATGGCACACTACTTTCCTTTTTCGACTCTTGGAGCTACTCCTTTGACTAAAAAAGCTATGAGCATCAAAACCAAGATTAGTAGTAGGTGAGTGACCATTGTCATCACTACCTTCACCAAAAGTGCCAATTTCTTCGGTTTTGGCATAATTGTATAAAACGTTTAAACTAGCCCATAAATCATAAGCCGAAGAACAATGCATGACGTTATCTAGGATGTCATTTAGTAATGTGCTAAGTATGTAATTCATGGCATCTCCAATATACTTAAACATTTTCTTATCCATTTCACTCAAAGCATGCATATCATCCTTAGGTTCAATGAATTCCCAATGTAACATGTTAAAGACACCAAAGCCTCGAGTCTTTAGAAATGTGTACATCCTAGATTTCCATAGACCAAAGTGAGAGGCATCGAACCTAGGGGGTGAAGATGCTACACTCTCTAGAGCCATTTCTAGATCGAGATTAGATGTAGACGAGATGGTGAAATCTCAATCCACGACCCGCTCTGATTCCAAATATAGGCGAAATGGTGACCCTAGAGGGGGGGGGGGGGGGGGGGGTGAATAGTGTGTTTACTAAATCTATTAGCCTAAATCTGATTTTAATCGTTTAGGCAATTTGCAATTCGATGATTATACGCGAAAGCTTATAAATGATAAAGAAATTATGCACAACAATAAATCAATGCAAACACATAATTTATAGTGGTTCAGCACCAATGCCTACTCCACTACCTAAGCACCCCGCTTAGGATTTCCAAACTAGATTTTACTAGATTAATTAGAGTTTCCCTTACAACGAGAATTTTCACCGGAAAGTCTCCGCTCTCCAACCGAAGGCACTTCCACACTCGGAAGTATCCAGCCTTCCTACCAAGAGCACTTTCCCACCTCAACCTAAGGGACAACTAGAACTAATCCTAGTAATCACTAAGTATACACAAGTGGCTTTACACCTAACACCAGGTAACCACTTCCAATCAAGACCTAACAACCCCATGTCTATTACACGCACAAATTCAAAAATAGATACAAATAATAGTTAAAATACAATTGAAAAGAGCTTGAAATGAAACCAAGAAATCGTGCTCTTTTCCAAACCTTAAAACCTCCAACTCGCTGAGGAGATGAGCTCGAGTCAATTTCCAAGTTGAGGAGCAAAGTGCGCTTGAAGGAATTTTTCGCAAAAATAGCAGAGCGCGCTTGATCGATCTTTCGAAGGCTCAAATCTTCCTTTTAATGGCTCAATAAAATCTGTAATCATCAAAGAATAAGGTTAAATGAAGTATTTGAGGGTGTATTTATACCCTCGTGAAGAAACGACTACTCAATGGATAGAAAACTATCTAATGCAGACCGTCGGTCGAATGGTCGGTCAAATGGTCGATCGATCGATCATTCGACCGCTTCCTTTTTCCCTGTGGTCGGTCGACCGCCCAGACGCAAATTTTGCGATCCGCCATCCGGTCGACCCGTTGGTCGACAGACACGATCTTGCGTCTTCAGCAAATGCAGGTCCGTCGACCGACTGGTCAACCGCCAGGCTTACTACCTATTTCAGGCCTCTGTCGGTCGACTGACTGGTCGACCGAAGTAGCCACTGCTTATTTTAGGCTGACCGCCCGGTCGACCGAAGTTAGGCTGAGATTTCTTTTTCAGCCGATTTTCTTCCACGCTTTGTTTCCGGGTTCTGGCTTTGAACAAACATCAACATGGAGAGCTTTTATGTGATCTTTGAGCCCGTCCAATGCGAGTTTGGTGCACTCGTCGATCTTCGAGATACTTCTGCGACGAACCCGAGCACGACGATCAATGTCCTTCCGATTTTTGATTTCTTCAATTTTTTCGATCGAAGACATCGAAGGCTACTGATATGGAACCTCAAACATATTCTCAATGAAATCATTAGTCCCATGTTTGTTATCATCAAAACCATCAAAACCGAGATTAAGGCTAAGGTTGAAAACCTAAAGCCAACAAGTGGTTCTTCCGAACCTCCACATAAATCCCCCATAACCTGAAGTTAGGGATCTTATCTAGTCCTGATATGACAACCAACCCCAAGAGATGTCCTGTATAGATCATACAGTCAACCAACCATAACAACCCAACTAAGCAGAATAGCACCCGACCACTAGGGCCAGCTCATGAACTCTCGCGCTAAGGCTACAACACAAATACACAATTCAATGGTCTTTGCCGAATAGCAGACTTATATGATAGGTTCCTACAGCTAAGGCTACAACTCTCGTGCCTATCGCCTTCCCGAAGGTTGTAGTTGCCTTTTGTCAAGTCTTCTACTTGTCTTCTTCTCGTACAACATCTTGCAGATGATGATTGATATCAAATACACAGTATCAAATACCATAAAGTATAATTTAATGATGAAATATTTTCTATAACGTACGCACCTGAAGCGGCGGTTTCAAAATCCATATTCAGTTCTAACTATGCAAAATACTCCTTGTAGTTGCCATTGGGAACATCTTTCCCTTTCTTCTTGATACACTACAAAAAAACAGGCTATCACGAAGGATTAAATCCATCGGTAACATTTTTACCGACGGATTTTTCTATCGGTAACATATGTCGGTAAAATATGCTAGGTAATACCGATAGATTTCAGAAAATCCGTCGGAATTGTCGATGGATATTTGAGTTTGTCGGTATTACCAACGCACATATTAATCCATCGGTAATACCAACGGATATACGTCTGTCAGTAATACCAACAGATATAGTTCCGTCGATAATACCAACATCGGTGTTACCAACATCTACTGGTCTGTCTGTATTTTCGTTGCTATTACCAATAGAATTTATCCATTGGCAATACATATTTTGGTTGGTAATACCTGACCATCAGAATTCATACATTTATACTAATACATATTTAAATTCTTGAAACCTATATTTACATCTCATATCATCCACACAACCACACAAACATATATACTCAACATTATACTCTCAATAATGATACATTTTATTAAATTCACAAGTAATTTCAAAATACATAGTGTAGTGTGTTAGTAGATCCTGATTTTAAAATACATATCATTGATTTCAATTGATTCCAAAATTCATCAAAATACATATCCTGGTTTCAAAATTAAATACATATCGCTGATTCTTTTTTGCCAAAAAGTATATCTTTACACCAAAACTTTTCATCCTTTGTATACCTGCATGTAAATGTTAGATATTAATAAACCTGATAAGATCAACAAAAAAAAGTAGTAAAATTTGTACTGAAAAAAAAAGAAAGAACAGGAAGAAAAGGACTAAAGAACTCAAATAATTGTAGATTGTAGTAACATTGTACTGTGACAGATCAACCACACCCGTATTAAGATGTTATCCACACTTGTACTATGATAGATTGTAGGATACTGAAGAAATATGTTTCCTTAAGTTGCATTGTATATGTTGACATTACATAAATTGTACATTATTTGATTCACTTGGAAAAGATAGTAGAAAATAAATAACAGTTGATTCACTTGGGTCATTGTTCCACGCTAGAATCAAATAAATACTAGTTGATTCACTTGGATGAACACTGATTAGAACCAAATAAATCTTAGAACATTGTCCACAAAGAAAACACACTATCAACCCAGATGCAGATAACTCTTGATAATGAAAATGATTATCATCAAAAAAATGAGGAACAACTTGAAGATTGAATAAATCAAGTACTCAATCTTAGATAAAAGCACATATTCTTTTTTGCTATAGTATGAGTAAATGAAAACATGAATTTTTTTTCTAACTCCACTAATGTTTAATTTCCAGCAACCCCGGCATAAAGCACAGGCATGCATGAAGTATATATTATGATATAGAATTTATGAGGAGGTATATAGAATTAATCATGCATGAAGTATTGGAAATGCTAAATTAACATGCATGAAGTATATATTATGATATAGAATTTATAATGCACAGGTTGGTGGAAAATTAAAGACATAAAAGCTAGTGGCAGCCAAGAAGAAACATCATCATTAGGATTGAAAATGCTAATTTAATTAAAGTTACATAGAAAATCGTAATGATGCAGTGTTTAAGAACATTCTATATGATGCAGTGTTCAGTTGACCTAGATTAATTATGTTTGATTAATCAACAATCAAAATGAGAGATCTGCTTAATGTGGAGTCTATTTATTGAGAGATGTAGTGTACCGTAATCATAATCTAGCTGATGAAGGTGGAGGTGGAGGTGGTGCAGTAGAACAATTGAGATCAAGTGACTCCACCTAAATTAGATATCATGATCATTTGAAGTTGAAATTTCCATGAAAGATTACTCCACATCAATGTCTGGCAAGCTACATGACAGTAGGGCATGGAGAAATCATAACAGGAGGTTCATGTAAGGGCAAGAAGGGGCTACTAATAGCCTTAGTTTAATATAAAAATGATAATTAGAAAAAATTGAACTGAACATTGATAATTCATAGATATACTGAATTGAAAATATACATTTCTTTTTTCTTCATCCTAGACTCAACTGAACATTGATAATTCATTGATATAACTTATTTCAATCATTATCTGAATAATATGATATTACAAACAATATGTTCAAGAATCTGACTTGTGCATGAATATTATTTTTCCAGCAAAGATATTGAATAAAATGACGCAAATGGAAAAGTAATTCATTAAACAAAAGAATCCAAACAACCTTAAGTTAGTTGGGTTCAGTTAGTGGTCTTCCAAATTGTTATCACTTCTCCAAGTTATTTCAAGAGGGTGTCTGCAATTATGAAATCAGTGAAAATTAAACATAGTATAAAATTTAGCAATAAAATAATAAAATAATAATTTTGGAAACCAGTGAACGTTAAACCAGTTCAGCTATAATTTTGGAAACTTCTAAAACTTAAACTCGTTCATCCATAATTCTAAAACCATTAGTATCTGCTACTAAGCAGTCTAAGCAGTGAGTGGCTTATTCCATTAGTATCAGCTACTAAGTAGTCTAACCACAAGTATAAGATTAAACAACATATCAAGAGATCAATTATTCTCAAAACATTAGTATCAGCTACTAAGCGGTGAGTGGCTAAGAATTTAGTATATAGCTAGAATAGCTTATACTATGTAGTATAACTAGAATAGTTGTTATATAGTATATATAACTACAGCAGTCAAGCGGTTAAAATCATATATAATTGCACGTAGCAGACAATTTTTAAAATCGTGCTCAAAGTATGTTTGAAACTGACTTTAAAAACTGGGCATGCTTCAGATGTAAGCATAAGTCATAGCACTCACAACTAGCAAAGCAAAATAGATGAGTAGATATTTTTGGATGTTGCAAATGCTTCAGTCACAAATACCAAAATAGATGAAGCAGTTTGCACTTTCTGAATCTCTATATAAGTTTTGTTGCTTGAGGATTCTTCTCAATTAAGACACAGCTGCTGCTTGCATATGCTCCAAGAGAAGATCCAAATATGAGTTAACAGTATAATGCAGTATATTACTATTTTCTCAATCCATGATATGGTAGGTTGTCTAAACTATGCTGAAGCTCCTTTATAGATACATTGTTAACAGTATATGATTTAAAGAGTAGGTCTGCAAAATAAGTTTGCAAAATTTAAATATACATGAAAATTACTGTTTTGAAGGATAAATGTCTCAAAGTTGCAATTTATAACATGACAAGCTAAGTTCAAATCTATGTAGGGATGAAGATGCATGTTATAACTCCAGCAAATATCTATGTAGAGAAGAAGATGCATCTTATAACTCCAGAATTTGCTGAATGATATGTAAGATACAAAACAATCTCAATAATATGCTTATATTTTTGGATCAATTATATATAACACAAGAAGGTCGCAAGAGACATTTATTGAGCCCCTAGAATGTAAACATAAGTCGCAAGTAAAGATGATACTGATCGAGCCCTCCACAACATTTATTGGTCCACAAAACTAGTCAAACCATTTTGCAACATGTCACATTCAACGCTGGAATAGATGCCAAGATATATAGAGCAACTAATTGGACCACATCCAGTCAAAGCAACATTAATTAAATGTTCATTCATTCATGCGCAGAGAAACACATGTAGTTTCCATGAGGAATTGGTAAACGAGGCATTGTCTTTTAACTAAAACCATGAATGCAGTGATAGATGTATAGATCAAACCATTTTTATCCAGTGCGTGGTCATCGGTACAACTTCCTCTTCCAAGTTAATTTTCCCAATCAATTAGAAGATTTTGTTCAATCAGAGGGGCACTGAAACTTTGACCCTATAAGCTCAGGATAATGACCTTTACCAAATAACCACCAGCTAGCTCAGAGCAGGCCACATGCAACTTGCAAAATCAATTACACATATCAAGAATAATAGTTTGCATAGGAATTTTCCCTTTGAGCAGGTTGATTGAGAAAGCCTTTAAATAGAAGACCAATAACAGTTTGCATAGGAATTTGCGTGATCAGGAATGCGAACTAGAAAAGCAATGCAATAAAACCATATAGAAGTGAAATGAAAAAATTATACACTCAAAGCATACAGAAGTGAAACCATAAATCAGCCACTAAAACCATACACTTAAACCAAAAATGATATATAAGTGAAACCACACTTTCGATCTTCGTTTGAATTCGAACGGCAGGCGCACAGAGCAATGGCGAGAAGAAGATTGCACAGAGAAGACACATATGGGTTCGTCGAGCAGCAGCGGCTGGGGCATGGAGCAGGAACAAGTGACGAGTTCGTCGAGCAGCAGCGTCAGGGGCACGGAGCAACAACAAGCGAGGGGTTTGTCGAATAGCAAGGGTTTCGTCGAGCAGTGAGGAGTTCGTCGAGAACTGGGCAAAGGGCGAAAAAAAGAGGGGTCGGTTGAGCAGTGCAGGAGATTGGGTTATTTTTAGGGTATAAGGGAGATTGGGTTGGTCGGCTAAAAAAAGAGAGAATGGGGGAGTGGGAAAAGGGCGGGTTTAGGTTGGTTAGCTGAAAAAAAAGAAGGGATTAGGTTGGTCAGCTAAAAAAAATGGGGGGAAGTAAATTAAAATGAGGGTTTTTAAAATTTGTGGGTAAAATTACAGACAGATTTGGATCCTTTGGTACATTTGTCAGTAATATCAACAAAATAATTATGTCGGTAAATAATCCATTAGTGAAAGTCAAATTTTTTGTAGTGATATTTCTCATGGGCTTCACAGTTCTATTTTTCACTTTGTTCTTAATAGAGTATAACTTTGCCTCAGATGCATCTACCACTAACAAGACTGTGTCCTTATCCTTCATAAGGTGGGACTCAGCAATCTTTAGCATATTAAGGAGCTCGGGAAGCGAGTTGTCCTGCTTGTTTATGTGAAAGTTATCAATAAACTGTGAAAATGAATCCGGGAGGGATTGGAGTACTAAGTCCTGACATAGTTCTCTGTCCACGGAGAACCCCAACCTCTCTAACTCCCCAATCAAATTGATTAGTATGAGGACATGGATCACAACAAGTGTGTTTCTCTCTATTTTGGGACGGAAGAGTTGTTTGGTTAGCTTGTACCTTGTTGTCCTCATATGTTCACCATACAACAACTTGAGGTGATCGAGGATAGCTTCGGTATGCAAATGTTCGTGCTGCTTTTGAAACTCATCGGACATGGATGCCAGCATTATGCATTGAACAGTGGTGCTATCTTCACTCATGAGCAGCCATTGCCGAAGAACATATTTCTAGTAGTGTTAGGCCCCGACGGCTATGATTAGAGAGGTCCCTGGGCAGGAAGCTGGTTGATTGGTGGATTATGTTGGCCTAAGGTTTTCTATGTCTTAATCTTAGTTTTAATGATAACAAACATGGAACTAATGTTTCATTGAGAAATCTTTCAGGTTCCATATCGATTAGCTCGTTATATCCTCGATCAGAAATATTGAAGGAATCGGAAAATAGGAAGGACATTGATCGTCGCGTTCGGGTTTGTCATGTATATCTCTTGAAGTTTGACGTGTGCACCAAAGACGTCTTGGACGAGTCTAAAGAACACATGGAAAGCCCTCCAAGTTGACACACGTTGAAGGCCGGAATTCAAAAATGAAGTGCACGAGAAGAAGGCTGAAAAAATCATGTTCAGCCTAGGTTTGGTCGACCAAACGTAGTCAAAAAATGGCATTAGCCACTTCGGTCGATCGAACATATGCAAAAATCGGCAGTGGCTACTTCGGTCAATCGACCGAGGCCAAAAATTAGCAGAGGAGCTAAAACGTGACTCATTCGGTTGACCCTTTGGTCGACTGAACAGAGCGGCAGAAGCACAGAATGTCAGCGTTTGCTGGGCGGTCGATCGGTCGTTCAACCGATGATCGATCGGTAAGCGACCGAATGACGTCCAACGGGAGAAAAAATGCCCGTTGAGGAGCCATTCGGTTGAGGGGTTATAAATACCCCTCACCTAACTTCTTTAACCTCTCTTAACAACTAACATTAGCATTCAAAAGAGAGATTTGTGCCTTCTAGACTTTGATTGACTTGCGCTCGCTTACCCGATCAACGACTTCTTAAGCGCTCATCTTCCCTCAACTCGGGCTTTGATTCAAGCTTAACTTCTTGGCGAGTTGGAGGCTTTGAATGCTTGGAAAAGAGCATTTGGTCTTGGTTTATTCTTTAAGCTCTTTTCATTGTAATTTTAATTGTTATTTGAACTTGTTTTCATTGGATTTGAGCTTGTGAAGACCTAGGTTGTTAGGTCTTGAAATTGGATGGTTTCCATTGTGTTTGAGGCTTAATCCCACCGGTATAAAATTAGTTTACTAGGATTAGTTGAGTTGTCCCTTAGGTTGAGGTGAAAGAGTGCTCTCGGTGAGAAGGCGGAGACTTCCGGGTGTGGAAGTGCCTTAGGTTGAGAGCGAGACTCTTCGGCTCAAAGTTCTCGTTGTATGGAAACAAGATTAATCTAGTAAAGTTTAGTTTGGAAATCTTAAGCGGGTGCTTACGTAGTGGAGTAGGCATTGGGGCCGAACCACGATAAATAATTGTGTCTGCATTGATTCTACTTGTGTTTATTTTATTATCGCATTTACTTTCCTTCCGCTTGCTACTCATCATGTAATTTGCCTAAGTAACCAAAGAAACGATTAAAACCGGATTTAGGCAAAAAATTTGTAAACACACTATTCACCCCCTCTAGTGTAACCATTTCACCAACAGATTACACGTTGTTTCATGTGTCCTCTGTCTTCTTGAGATTCCTTTTCATTACATTTTGCTTGCTTTCTTTATCTATTTTCTTTTTATTGTCCTTGTTTTCCTTTTCTATTTTTAGCCATCATACTATTTGAATTATTTTAAAACAAGTTAGTTTTAATTCTTCCATAGAGATGCTTGTACATAATATGCAAACAGACGAACGCACACATGCACACACACACATAGATTTTCTCTTAGAATTGTACTGCAACATGGAATTCGAAAGAATTTATATCTATATTGTCAAACTAACACGAGCCACCAACTCCTTAATTATTGGTTGCATAATTAAGCACGATGATAGATCTAAGAAAAACATAAATTTTACAATAATTTTTATCAAGTGTATATAACCATTATATATGTTAATGAATGAATGAATTAACATAATTAGTTGGCCTTAGCGTTCAAGACACCAACTCAGATTTGCTCACAAAGTAAAATGTTGATTGGTCGAGAATAAAATTCTCATAATTGTTCACCTATTTAGTTGCAAGTTAAAGTATATATGCTCATATTGAATTTAGGGTGATCAACCAATGAAATCGACCAATTAATCATCTTACTCATTGGTCTAGACAAATTAACTAAGTAAAATCCCTGCCACCAACCATGGTATTGTCTACGGTTGCTCTCATCCTCCTCATCTTCTTCTTTGCTAATAACATAGCAATGTGCTTCAATACCACCTCGACGAACGATGTTGGATTAGTTGGCCGCTACTCAATGATCATTAGCTTCGGTGACTCTCTTGCTGACAATGGAAACTTTAACTACTTAATGCGTCCAGAGTTTCTTAGCCTTCCACATGGTCAAACTTACTTCCATCATCCAAGTGGTCGAATGACAGATGGAAGACTCGTTGTCGATTTTATCGGTTTGCTGCTCTCTCTCCTCCGCCCCTCCTTTTTGTTTAATTTGTAATTAATGCATGTATGTTGATTAGATTAAATAAACATATAGCACAAAAGCTTGGATTGCTATTTGTGCCTGCATTCCTTCCACAAAGAAACAATGATAGTTTTAAGCATTGCGTCAACTTTGCGGTATGTGGAGCATTGGCAATGAACAATGACTTGTTTAGACATTTAGGCTTCAATGCTCCATCGGATGATTACTCATTGACAACTCAACTTCAGTGGTTCCATGAGTTCTTACATGGAATGACATCGTCCAATGGTATAATTCAAGGCAACTGATAATTTATTATTTTATCTCCCTTGAGTCCTTTTTTTTATTGGAATTTTTTATTTTATGTTACTAATTAATTATACTCATGTTCATCCATCCATATATCTTTTTATTTTGATATCTCTATGAGAAGCCAACATCTTAAGCAACCAAACCATATTCTTAATCGGTGAGATGGGATTGAATGACTACGATCACATGAAATCAAGCATGAACAACACCAAAGACATTGATCGTCTACGACCTTATGTCTCCAATGTTGTGGGAGAAGTTAGTTCGACAATTGAAGTATGTACTTTCTATAAGTTATCTATGTATGATTTTAAATGTCACATCTTGATATGTTTAATTAACTAATTTACTTAACTTACTTAAGTTAATAACATGCTTCGCTCATATTTGTAGTTGAAAGATTATAGTAATGCTCATTAATTTTGATTCCTCAAAGGGATTTGATCAAAATCGGAGCGAAGACTATAATGGTCACTGGAAT
Organism: Canna indica; assembly: GCA_034359265.1. Taxonomy (NCBI): domain Eukaryota; kingdom Viridiplantae; phylum Streptophyta; class Magnoliopsida; order Zingiberales; family Cannaceae; genus Canna; species Canna indica. The sequence goes on from CP136892.1 coordinate 26,007,284, forward strand.
GTATCCAATGGGTTGTGTGCCCTACTATAATTTTCACTTTTACCCCAAAAATATAAATGGAATAAGAGATCCCAAAACTGGGTGCAACAACAAGGTTAATGACTTCGCAAGATATCACAATTTTCGACTACGACAAGAGCTTGATAAACTACGGAATGATCATCCGGGTGCCAAAATTTTATTTGCAAATTACTACGAAATTATGATGCCTTTCTTTCAATCTCCCGAGAAATTTGGTAATCAAAAAGTTCCAAACTATCTTCTATAGAAATTAATCTAACATCAATTTGTTGCTCATCAACTAATCACTCAAATATTGTGTTATTTATATACTCTTTTGATAAGGCCTTTATATATGATTTCATTAAGTGCAGGTTTTGCAACACCTTTGGAATCATGCCTCAAATCAATGTATGTGTGGTGTAATGACTCATCAAGATACGTGAGTTGGGATTCCGTACATCTCACTGAGACCTCGCATCATATCATTGCAGATCATGTTTTACAAGAACTATCTAAAAATAATTTGTAATTTTATTTTTTTGTTAAAAGTGTCGTATTTAATATATTGGTCAACAAAAGCAAGTTCATATATTTCTTTTACATAAAACACATGTATATATATTTATCTATGATATCTAAAATATTGGTCTTCATTTTGATAAACACAAGTTCTAGTACTCTTGAATAGTAACTTGGTTAATACTACGAAAATATGATTTAACTTACTTTATACACTGGCATGTATTACAAAGTCTATCCTTTTCAAATTAAATTTTGTGGAATACTGATAACAAGTCCCCTTTCTAAATCTCATGAATGGGTCTCATATTAGCAAGCCATAGTCTACGATAGCATAACCACAAGTCAATATCCATAACAACAATGCCTCTAAAATTTGGATGCTCTAAAATATTTAAACTTACACTTTATTATGCCTATATATGTGAGTCAAATATCCACACTAGAAGGGGTGGGGTTGAATAGTGTGTACGCTAATTCGATCTTCAACTTAAGTTATTTTCAGCTTTAAGCGAACAACAAGACAATTCAATTTTCTTGATGCTAAGGTGTAGAGAGAGATGCAAGAATTATTGAGTTGAACACAAGTAAAGAAAACTGAACTCCAAACAAGAAATGCTAACAAAACTATATATAGTGGTTCTATCAATCATGCCTACTCCACTACCTTGGTTCATCACCAAGGATTTCTAACCTTAATACTTTATAGATTATTTGTTTTTTGAAAGAATGCAATGATGACTTATCCTCAACCCTAGAGGAGGCCTCAACACATATTCTAAAGCAAAAACAACAATCTACAAAGCTACAAGGTGTTCCAAGCACACGTTACAAGGTACACTTTAGATATTTGATCAAACTAAAAGAAATAGTACGCTTGAGCCAATCATATGTTGATGTGTAGGAAACTATTTTTGGTTAATGAATAATATGATGCAACTTTTCATCATATGCTGTATCTATATTTTAAATACATTAGATTGTGATGAACCCCATGAACCTGGGCAAATGATTCCAAGGCCATGATGAGATCATGCCAGTGATATTTGAAATCCAGATGCTCCTGTTCTAAATATTCCGAGTCGTAGGATCACCAATTAGGGGATTGATGATTTTCGGATAGACTAGTGCACTTGGTACATGCGTTATACGATATGGGGTTGCTGATATCAGAGTTACCTATGAGTCGTCATAAATGTACAAGTGAAGGTGCTCTGTCACACCCCAAAACCCAGGCATGATCAACCAGAGTACTACATGTACCCTGAAGCCTAACACAAACATAATACTACCAATGAATACGAAACTTTGAACAATTCATATAAGAAAACTAGTTTTCTTGCAATAAACATAAATGATCAAAATTCCAAAAGCCAATGCATAAATAATCTGATAACTACAAATGTTCAAAATTCATTTAAAATGAATCGAATAATCATAAACAAAGTTATTGACATTCAATGTGGAAACAAATATCATTTACGAAAAGAAGAATAAAAATAATCCTATGCACTTAACATAACCCCCTGCCCGACCACGACGTGTCACGAGACCCATTGTCCCTGCCGCCTCCAGCTGTGATACTGTGTCCCAGTACCTGTCTGATCATGATCAAGGGCTGAAAAAAAACAATAATATATAGGGTAAGTCCAACAAGGACTTATTTAGTAGTTTAGTCTTCAATCAACCATATTCAATACCACAAGACCATCCAACAACATATTTGTTGGCTTAAGGTTTTCAACCATAGTCTTAATCTCGGTTTTGATGATAACAAACATAGAACTAATATTTCATCGAGAAATCTTCCAGGTTCCATGTCGGTTAGCGCTCGACGTCCTCGATAGGAAAAATCAAAGAAATCGGCAAGGACGCTCGTCGTCGCTCGGGATTCTTTGGGAAGATAAAGTTTAGGTTTAGGGTGTCTAGATAAATTGTAAATCTGCATGAAGATGCTAAGAAATCCAAAAACCAATCCCGAACCCCAAAACATGAAAACTCGAAAACCGCCTTCAAATTCACTAAGCCTAGGGAGCTGCTTGGAGGGCAATATGACCTAGATATTTTCTTGACACAAAAAATGGCGATAATTATTCCTTGGGTAAAAACTAGATAATAGGTATTTTTAAGGGTTTTTTGGAAGGCTTTAGCCTACCCATACTTCACCGAAATATTAGAAAATTTTTGTTTTCTAGAAATTTGTACAAGACCCCAAAAACTAGATTTTGATTCTTAAGGATTTTGATTTTTTAGATAATTTATTGAATCCAAATGGGGGGTAATCCTTATATAACATTTAAGTTTTAAAGTTATTAACAAGGCAAAGAAATATGCCCTGCCCAGGTTCGGTCGACTGACTAGTCGACCGACCGAAGGAGAAGGCATTGGTCGATCAAATGATGCCATAATTTGGCAGTAGCCAATTCGATCGATCGATCGGTCGACCGAATGCGACGAAAAATTGGCAGTAGCAAATTTGGTCGACCGGTCGGTCGACCAAAGTTCGCCCAGAAGCGGCAGAATACCGCGGTTGCTTGGGCGGTCGATCCATCAGTCGACCGATGATCGACCCGCAAGCGACCGGGCATCGCCAACGGGCAGAAAAATGTCCGTTGACGAGCCTTGCTCTTTAGGTGGTTAGAAATACCCATCACAAACTCATTTCAAGCCCACCATTGATGCTTCCAAGCCTCAAAGTGTGATCCTAAGCATCTCTACAAGCTTTCATTGAGCCACCGTTCCAAGAACCCTAGTTTTGATCTCCACACCTTGATTTAGCCTTCAATCTTCACTGATTCATCATCTCAAGGCATCAAATGGACTAGAGAGTTTCTTTTCGAGCTAAGTACTTGTTTGATTTATTGCTCCAATTATTATTGTATTTTGTTGTTTAGTTTGATTGTATATCAACTTGTGTAAACCTAGAGTGCTAGGTTGATTGGGTTGGTGGTTGCCTTTGCGTTAAGGCTTAAATCCATCATTGTAAACCTGGTTTACTAGGATTAGTTGAGTTGTCCCTTAGGTTGACGTGGGAGAGTGCTCTCGGTAGGAAGGCGGGATACTTTCGGATGTGGAAGTGCCTTTGGTTTGAGAGCGGAGACTTTCCGGTGTAAAGTCCACTTTGAAAGGGAAACGATATAATATAGTAAAGCTAAGTTTGGAAATTCTAAGCGAGGTGCTTAGGTAGTGGAGTAGGCATTGGGGCCGAACCACTATAAATCTTTGTGTTAGCATTGATATTTTGTTTGTATTAATTGCTTAATTATTTATCGATTCTGCATTTAGTTGATAAATTGCAACTTGCATAAGTAATCAAGTAAACGATTAAAATCAAAAGTAGGCGAAAGATTTAGATAACACACTATTCATGAAACCCAATAAACGCTTTGGGACTCCTAAGGTCCTCCATATGCACACAGCTTGCATGCGCTTAGCCAATCCATAGCCATACATCGGCCCAAGCATCGTCACATATCACGTACAAAATCCATTCCAAATAATATATAACCCACTATTCATCCATGCGTTTACCATACAAGACAACTAACATACTTTACATTTTAATCTAGATATACAATCATAAATAGAAAGGGTGTCGTAAGAAGGTCTTAATGAATTTATACATATAGCTAATCATTTGTTCACATGCTCTCTTCCTCGTAGAACCGGCCTCAAACTTATGTGCACTGTGTTCACTATTTTGTCACTCATGTTCACTGTTTTGCCTACTATGTACACTGTTTTGACAACTATGTTCACTGTTTTACCTACTATGTTCACTGCTTTCAACTATGTTCAGTGGTTTCACCATGTTCACTATTTCTACTATGTTCACTATTTTAAGGATGTCTAGGTGAGTCTATATATGAGGTCTTGCTACCTTATCTTATTGTTATTGTTCTACTTTAAATGAACCGTATATTGAATCTAGGTAATTAGTACACACATCAATTCAAGGTGAGCATATATAAACATCAACATACTTTGCAGATAATTTTCAAGAGACATTAGTACAAGGTATGAATTTGTAAATGTAGGAACCATCCACTTAAAAGCAAGCAATGGACAAGGAAAATAAATAAATAAATATATATATAAAAAAGGAAATTGATTCCCTTTTGCCAGCCGGCCACCGTAGGAAATAAAACGAAGAACTTGATCCTCTTGTAGCAGCCGCTTGGTTCATGAATAAAGAATAGATAGAAGTCAAAGGAGGAAACAATAGCAAGTGCTTCAATTGTATCTTATACGGTAGCTTTTCAATCCTTCTAAATTAATTATAGAAATCAAAGAGGAAGCCAATAACTAGTGTATCAATTACATCATATAATGCAGCTTTTCAATCCATCCATCCACGGCAGAACACGGGAGTGCACAAAAATACCCTCATAATTATATACAACAACAAGAACCGTCATCATATATCAATTCATACAATAACAAGAATGATTCCATGTTAGATTTCTAACCTAAATTGATCAAAACATAGTGATTTCTTTTCATAAACTCGGCTGAACTAGAGATGGGCAGCTGCTTGGGTAGAAAGCAAGGAGGAGAAGATTAAACCACTCATCGGCTTGAGGAAATAAGAAGGACGAAGGAATGCAAGGTTTCTTGAAGATCAATTCCGGTGGACTCGCGAAATCCAACCTCAATTTGAGTCTCCCTCCCATAGTCGACGCTTCCTCCTACTCGCCTCGGGTGCTGTGTGGCACCCTAGTCGTACAACCCAAGCTATATATAATATAGCAGGTTAAATGCCACCCCAATTTACTAGTTTACCCCTCACTTAAGACTCGACTGGTAAAACCCGCTATAAATCGATTTTAAATTCGATTCGAGTTCTGATCGAACCGTTAAACTCGCCTCGGGGTCTACTTTCACCGTGACATGCCAAATTTTTTGGTTATAACATGCTCATTAGAGAATGAGTTCACTGAACGGACCTACACGAGAAACATATAATGGAATCCTTACATGAGTTTCAATGGGATGCTCCCCGAGTGAAAGTAGGTGCAAGCAGTCCTTGGACCTGAGGTTGTCATGGTTACCTTATGAGTGACGACCTATTGCTTTGGTTCTTTCCCTGCGTGCCACTCAGCGTCATGCATCGGGTGTTATTGGGCATGGGAAACCAATCATGGACATAAGTGAGCAACCAACATGAAATCAGTTACTCCTAGTGAGAGGAGATAATGTCTTATGTGACCCTGCAAGTGTCGACTCGGGATCCTGGATAGAGTAGACATGAAAGTCAGGAAGATGTTTTTGACGTTTCATTATTGAGACGACATCTTGGCGAGTGGAATACATATGAATCGGTATTAGGATTTGATACTTCATTCGTACCCTAGCCAACTTTGGGATGTTGTAACCAAGGGACTTAGTTGGACGGTAACTAATCATCGAATGACATTCGATCCCTATAGATTTAACCTCACACTATTCGGGTAGTCATAACACGTTGCTAGACGTCAATTTTGACTTGTGAGTGGAGTCTCTCACGACCACACTAGAGGGGTTTAGTGGTGGCTTGTAAGATTCGAATAGAAGTCGTTCTATCGGATTCGACTCTCCATTATGCACAACTCACTGCTGGCTTTGTGTGGGGCCCAATGGGTCACACACAACAGGCTAATCTCGTAATGGACCTTATGAGATAAAGTTTGAACACAACACTATATGTCTACTAGCATTGATATGCTGCAACTCAATCACGGAACTCATTTACGGACATGATAGGAAAGATGTTTTCTATACAAATGAATACGCGAGGAAGGAGTTCCTTGAAAACCCTAATTTGTAGGGCATCCCTAGATTGTAGGAATTGGCACATATTAAATCCTAATCAATAAGAATCTAATTTGTAAAGATAAATTAAAATTTATGTTTAGTTGGATTTAATTAATTTTGAATTAATTATAATGTATTATTTTGGAGGCAAATCGCAAAATTTTGAATTTTTGGGAGAGAAATTAAAAGGGGGGGCGGGTCTACCTTGGTAGCCGCCTACTCCCCTTATAAATAGATGGCCTAACCTCCTCCAAAGGGGGTTAAGCAAATTGGTTAGAGATCTTGGAGAAGAGCAAGGGCTTGGATTCTTGAGAAGCTTCTTGAAGAGAAAGACTCCAAAGAGCTCCTCCTGATGTCCATGGGTGGCCGACCATCAAGTTCCTCCTTCCTCGGGTTTGTGAAGCCGAATTGAAGGTCTCTTTCTCTTGGGGGTGTCATCTCCTTCATCTTCTTGGAGGAGTCCAAGAAGGACAACGAGGTATTCCTTCTTCTTCCTCATTGTTTCGTGGTTTTCTCATCCCCTCTTCCTTCCTTTTGGTGCTCGGTTCTTCGTGGAGGGGCCAGCTTCTCTTTGGAGTGTTTCGGGGTTGAGATTGCCTCTCTATTGAGCCACAACGAATCTTGGTGTTCGCTACCCCTTGGTTACGAGGAACTTGGTGTGGACCTTCCTCTGAGGACGTGCACGTGGATGCTTGAAACGGAGATAGGAGCAGCCTTACAATCCATGGTATAAGATATATCTTCTCCTTCTACTCGTAGATTGAATTCGTTAAAGATTGCTAAAGTTGATGGCTATTTTCAAAATGGTTTGAATTTTTAAATCGCTTTTTCCATTGTGCTTCTTCTTCCCATCCTAACACAAACAACAATAAAAACAAGTAAATTAAGGATCAGTGAAATAAAAGCAAACTTCCAAAAGCTCCTTTCAACAGCCTTCTAGACTTCCAACGCCTCAAGAAGATGAACACCTTTGGCTTGAGAGGGTTGAAGAATGGAAACCAATACTTGAGAGTGTGAGATTGAGAACTTCGGCTTGGAATCAACTCTCAATGAACAATAAGAGCGATTAGAAGGCTGAAAATAGGGCCATATATATAGGCCATGCAGATACGAGAAAAACAATAGTCGTTCAATGGATCTAAAAGATCTGTTGGCGCTTTCGGCCGACCGCCGACCTACATGACATCATTGAAGGTCAATTCTTCATATTCTTCTCCTACGTTCACAATGTTAACATTTCTACAAGAATAATTAGTTTCATCAAAAGTATGTCTTAGAACTTGTAGAGTATCCTAGGAAAATGCCTTCATCGGATTTAGAATCTAATTTTCCTACATTGTCCTTAGTGTTCAAAATGAAACACTTGCATCCAACGACTTTAAAATATCCCACACTTGGGATTCTACGATATCAAAGATCAAAATGAGTTTTCTTAATCTTTGGTCTCAACAAAACCCGATTTAAAACATAGCAAGATGTATTTATGGCTTCAGCCCAAAAGTACTTAGGTAAATTATTTTCATAAAGCATGGTCCTAGCCATTGCTTGCAAAGTCCTATTCTTTCGCTCAACCACCCCATTTTGTTGAGGAATTTTAGGGGAAGAAAAGTTGTGTTCAATACCAAGATCATCACAAAATTCGAAAAGTTTCATTTTCAAATTCACCTCCATTATCACTTCTAATTTTTGAAATTGAAATCTCCTTTTCATTCACAACTCTCATAGAAAATTTCTTGAAGAAATAAAAAATTTCATTCTTTTTAGCTAAAAAGAAAACACATCTAAATCTAGAAACACATCTAAACCAAAACATAGTAATAGAGTTTACCACCTAAACTAGCAACATGACACGGACCAAAAAGATCCATGTGCACAAGTAGTTCAAGAATCCTAGAGGTAGTAACTTGATTTATGCTATGAAAAGACGACTTGACTTGTATACCATGTTGGGGTATTCCTTTAACTAATCCTTTTTAATAAATCTATCTTTCTCCTATTTTATCTTGGGTATTTCTTTAACTAAATCCTTTTTTGTTATCTCTTGGATATGACTCATGCTAGTATGCCCTAGCCTCTGGTGCCATAACCAAGAGTCATTATCTATCACTACTAAGAATCTAACATGAGGATTTAAGCTAAAGGTGTAAACATTTAAGCTAATAAGAGTCATTTAAGCTAAAGGTGTAAACATTTTCATGTCTAATTCCATTGAATACTATATCACTAGATGATGCATTTCTAATGATACACTTAGATGCTTCAAAAATCACTATATAACCGTTATCACACAATTGAGATATGCTTATCAAATTATATTTTAAACTATCAACTATCAAAATATTTTTGATACAAGGGTAAGACAATATATCTATATCACCAATGTCAACAATCTTACTCTTAGCTTTATCTCTAATTGTGACATATCCTCCATCTTTACTTGATATGATTGCAAATAAGTTGATGTCATTGGTCATGTGCTTTGAGCAACCACTATCCAAGATCCAAGTACTTCAATTTGCTTGAGGATGGCTCTCCACCTATAAGAGGAGAAAAGACTACTTTAGGTAGCCAAACCTTCTTGCGTCCTTGACTGTTAGTCAAATTACGAACTCAAGTAAATCCAACGTTAGTGTCACACCTCAACTCAGGGTCACGTGACCGGCCAAGGTATACTTGGCTATACCCCGCAGCCTAAACCAAGCACAGGCTAATGGAACAATAAAATATAACGGAAAAGTAAAAACGAGTTTTATTTCAAATGAAAAACCAAACCAGAAATCATTATAAGTAATTTTAGCAAAATCATAAAGTGCGGAAATAACAAAACAAGTTCAACTATTCAATTACAATGAAATCTGTACTAAAGACATAAATGTCCCCAAAGGGACTACAACTCCAAAACACTGAAACATAAGTGCATGACTAACTACCAAAACTCTACTACGACCCCTAACTAGGACTGCTATGAGATCAATGTAGCTACTCTGCCCTCCAGCCGCGCCATGTGCTGCAGCCCACCTCACCGGTCAGGCTCTGAAAAACAAAACAACGACAACAGGTGAGTTCAAAATAACTAAGTGAGCGGTTCTACTAACCCACACAAAAAAAACAATCATAAACAGGATGCATAAAGCAAATCTCTTGACTCAAGCAGGAAAATAACACAAGGAACTGACGAGCTAACAGGCCATCTGGGCACCACCTGCCCGAAAGCAACCAACACCCAAATAGTGAAGATCGACAGGCCTAAGCTTACCATACCCTAAGGTAACAACACATACTACGATAATCGGGAAGGCCCTCCGAACTTATCCTAGTATGGAGAAACTCGAGAGCAATTAGGAAGGCCCTCTGAACTTGCTCGATGAGACGCGAAGGCACAATCGAGATTCGTCCATCCGAACTTGCCCCTTTAAGATATCATAGGGGTAATCAGGTAGGCCCTCTGAACTTACCCCTTTAGGATATCACAGGAATAATCGGGTAGACCCTCCAAAATTATCCCACGAGGCCAAACCCGAATAATCGAGATTTGCTCAACCGAACTTGTTCCCCGTATTGGTAATTAGCCATCCAATCTCCCGGGCCTAGCCCGCAATTCGGCTCCTCAACGAGCCTCTCTGCTATTCTTGAAGATATGGCGGAACACGACCAAAGTCAAGTCTCTCCTACTGTGTTTTAGGGGTGTTCTTATTGGAAAGCGTCTCAATACTCCAATACCCGACCCCAACTCCTAGACCCGTAATGTCATACCCGTATGGTTTTATTCCATGCATAAACTTTACTTATTGGTTCATAATAGATTATGCTGACCATTTGCCTAATTTTAATTATGCAATTCAAACTTAGATCACCAAGATTAGGGTTTTGTTTTAGGATTTTGTTTAGCTTACTGTTATGCTCGAAACTGATATATCTAATCCGAATGTGGTCTCCAGAGTGTGTCCTATGTTTTCAAACTTTTTTGGTCAAAATGATAGGTTACACAACTATGTTTAGAGAAAATATACACACCACAACATGTATTTCAAAAATAACACAAATTCATCATCTTTGCATGAAATTCCAGCAACATTAAGTCTTCAACATAGCATGAAAATAGATCCAAAATTAACATAAATTTGATCCTTAATTATCATTAGAACAGAAAAATAATCACAAGATAAATTTAACAGGTTTCATGCTCATTACACAAGATTAACAAGTATCCACAACACCTTAAGCAAGAAACTAGCATCATGATCAAGAACGCCTTTTTCAAGAAACCCTATGGCATCAATATCAGGATCTAAATCTTATAACATGATATCTAACCAAAAATCACATATTTTAATCTAAGGCATGCAACCACCATTCAAGAACCTAATTAGCAAACAAATCAAGTTTTACACTTCAAGATAAACAAGATCGCTCACTTGAGCATTTCATCGAACACTTTGAAACAAAGGGAGGATCTCGGGCCCTCCTCACACAAATCAGCACAAGAACATGGCGTTCAAAACTCACGATTCGGCAAAAATCTCAAGAAACAAAAAGATTCCCCAAATTGGCTCAAGATCACGAGAAAACCCGAAAAAGGAGAGGTAAAACCACCCACCCGAATAGGAAGGATGATGAGAAAATAAATCCCGAACAACGGCCCATGAAATCAGCTTCAAAAGATGGCGGCTTGACTCAAGAAGGGGGAAGAGGGGGCGGCGGCTCCTCCTCAGGCCGCCGGCTTGAAGAGAGAGGAAGAGAGGGAAAGAGAGGGGCTGGCTCGACGGCTCCTCTGGGGTCGGCTCCGAAGGGAAGGAAAGAGGAGAGGAAGGAGAGGGAAAGCCTCGAGGGCTTTTGATAGAACTTTGAAGTTTTGATAGAACTTGTTGTATCACAATAATGTACCTTTTCTTCTTGATTGAGACCATATTCAAGTAACATACTCTTCATCCAAATTAAATGTGTACTACAACTGCTTGTTGCCAAATAATCTGCCTTTGCTGAAGAAAGAGAAATAAAATTTTGTTTCTTGAATGACTAGGTCACAAGATTTGATCCAACATAAAAAGAATTGTCTGATGTACTCTTTTTGTCATCAATATTACCAGCCCAATCTGCATATGAAAATCCAACTGGACAAGGATTAGAATTGTAACACCCAAAAAAGTTTCCTAATATAAAAATCTATTTTGATGCAACGCGCTTGAACCGGGGGCAGTCGAGTCGAGCCTCAGGATCGTCTCGAGTGAAAAGGTATGACTCAGCTAATAATTCATGAAATCTATTTGGATGATTAACTTTCCTTTTATGAAATCATACCATAAATTAAGTTAACGCAAGTCATGTTTTGGGTTGAGTCAGAACCCAAGTCGAGTTCGGGTTTAGTCGAGTTTCAGGTATGAGTTAAGTGAGTCTTGAGGCCATCTTTGGATAGATGGATGAGGGAATAAAACCCTCTTATTGCAGTTGTGCGACTCACACTTGGAGTCGCACAAGGCCGCCTAGGGAGAAGAGGAGAAGAAGTAAGGAGGAGGCTTGGGGCTTGGATAGATTCGGGATTCGTGTTGTCGCCGGAAAAATTTCAAGTCGTCATCACCCGATCCTTGTTCCTCCGCAATCTAGGTGAGTGGTTATGTTTTTGAAGCTTGGGGGAGGCGGGTGGCCGAACCCTAGATGAAATAGGTTGAGTTCTCACAATTCTTCTGACGAATCTTGATTTCCAACGAGTTGTGTTCACTGTTTATTGAAGTTTCTTGTCGGATCTCACTATTTTCTTCGTCGTTTTGCAAGTTCTTGGGGCTGCCGAGTCATGGGAAAAGGGGAAAGGGGAAAGGTCATGCCAAAATTTTCCCCGATTCCCTTGACGGCAAGAAGGCCCTTAGATGACCTTATATCACTGTTGATGTAGTTCCCTTTGTACATCTCGCATATTATAAAGTATTATAAAGTCCCTTGAAGTGGCAGAACAACCCTACAACTCATGAAGAGGGTTCGGCCATGGGTGAGGGGAAAGTAAATTAGTTCATTGGTATTTAAGTTGTATGCGAAATTGAAGAGGAAAAGGTATAGCTAGAGTCTCCTCCCTCTTTCCTACCACAAGGGCCATGGTCGAGCAAGGTCTTCCTTGCTCATGGTTCAGCCAAGGTTAGGGAGAGGAGGAGAGATTAGCTTTAGATGGAAATTGCATGATTATAAGGATCATACATAGAGATATGACAATACTTAGGAAGAACACCAAACTTATCAAGTAGCTTGATAAATTTTGAATTGTAGAAATGCTAGTTTTATAACCATTCATAGCATTAGATCCTTAAACTTTGGATGTTGACATTGTTACCATGTTTTGTATTTCATACATGTTATTTAAATTCATTACTACCTTGCCATGCTAGATAGTTGTTCCTTGTTGTGCTAATATTCCTAAGGTAGTATAAAAATTGTTATGTATACACATTGTGGTCATACATGATGATGGTTGCCATATTTGAATATTTTCCTTTGGATTATTCATGCTGCCCTAAATGTTCTTGGGTGGTATTCCAAGGTCGACACATGAAAATTCTCACCCAAGGCAGTGTAGAAGGATAGCTAACATGTAAGGCGTCACTAGACGTTCATAGCACATATATGGAAACTTAGTCGGGAGACGATAACACTTCTATGACTCCTTATATACTTTTGGAAACTTAGAACTCGTAGGTGTTCATATATTGAAAGGGCGGCATAAATTGTTGACCCGGTAGCCGAACTTAGGCCAGATACGGGCAAAGGCCCGAAGTGTTTATATATGGAAACCCTAGGATATTGATTGTGTGATGTGTTTGAGATGGTCCGCCGAGGAGCAAGGAGGTTGGAAATGACCAATGCTCAACTCGGCCAGTATTGGGTCTAGAGGTCCGCCAGTGGTCCCGCTAGGTGCCAGACCATAGTTGGGTGGGACTAGCTATCCTTACCTCAAACGATGTCCGAAGACTAGTGGACCATCCTAGTCGACGGCCCGGGATTGTTTGCTTACATCTTAAGATGAGGTGGCCGATGGCTAGTATGATACTACTGGATATGGTAGGGATGGCTGTAGCCGGGATATTATTCTTTGGGTAGGCCTAAGGGCCGGGTGCCGAAGGCTTGATAAGCCAAGATGGCAAGATATCATATTCAGTTGGTACAAATGGACCCGTGGGGTCGGTAATCGCATTAGAAATAAATCTGACCTCCTTGAACATTTTCTTTAGTGTCTTATGTGATATATGCATGGTTGAGGCTTATGTGGAGGTTCACTTGAGCCACTCACTGAGTCCCAAGTGGACTCACAGTTTATTCCTATTTTGTAGAGCAGGAGCAGTAGCTTGGTAAGTCGACATGGTGCAGTTGGTGGGCGGGAGGTGGTGTCATATCTCGTAGCGGCGTCCATGAGTCATAGACCAGTGTCTAGTAGTTGTTTTTTTTTATTTTCCGCACTCACAAGTTGTATTTGAAAAGAGTTTGTAAAAGTTGATACTTGATATGTTCAGTTATTCGGATGTTGGTTTTCTTACTTGCTTTGAAAAATATAAAACTGTGGATTTTGAAAACTTTTAATAAAGTTGTGTTGAGATTTCCTTGATCGTTACATTCTGGTTTTCTTTATATCAGTGTTGACAGTAGGCTACAGGGAAGTATGTAGGCCCTGGCCGGTCACACTACCCTCAGTTGGGGTGTGACAACAATCAACAGAATACCAAAGACTAGAATCCAAAGTACCTTTCATATATTTGAGAATTCTATTAACACCTTGAAGGTGAGACTCCTTTGGTTTTGCTTGATATCTCGCACACAATTCGACACTAAAGCATAAATCATGTCTGTTAGTTGTCAAATATAATGAGCTGCCAATCATGCTTCTGTAGAGGGTGGGATCAACACTCTTCCCTTCGTCATCCTTGCATAGTTTCTCATGAGTAGAAATAAGAGTTCTAACTACCTTAGAACTAGGGCTGTCCAGTATTCGGTTCAACCCGAACCGAACCGAAAAACTGAACCAAATTTTTAGGTTTGGTTCTTTGATCCGAACCGAACAGAAAACCGAATTAATTAAAAAATAATATATATTTAAATTTTTTAATATAAATAAGTATATGGGTATTATAAAATAATTTTTAATTTTTAATTTTTAACCGAATTACTTAAAATTTTGGTTTTCGGGTTGAAAACCGAACCGAACCGAATAATTTTGGTTCGGGTTAGATCGGTTTAGGTATAGTTCTGTTTGGGTTCAGGTCGGAATTCGGGTATAAAAAAAATTTTGATTTGATGAATTTCGGTTCGGTTCGGTTCGGGTTGAACCGAATGGACAGCCCTACTTAGAACTGTTCAGTCCAAACTTGTGAACTAGATTCTTAGCATATTTACTCAGTGTAAGGAATATTCCTTTTTCAGATCGCTTGACCTGTAGATTGAGAAAATAGCTCATTTATCCAACCATGCTCATTTCAAATTCAAATTTCATGTCATCCATAAATTGCTTAGCAAGTAATTTAGAAGTTGAAGCAAAAACTATATCATCAACATAAATCTGAACAATTACCAGTTGAGACTCCATTTTCTTGATGAATAGAATATTATTAGCTATTCCTCTTCTATAATCTTTCATGAGCAAAGATTGAGTTAGTCTTTCATACCAAGCTATAGGTGCTTGCTTGAGACCATATAAAGCTTGAGTATAGCAAGAGTATCTTATCATGTCTTGATCACTCTTCTTGGACTGATTTCTAGTCTTGACTCCTTCAAGAACATCACCAATAACATTCTTCAAAGGATGATTTTTGAGAGTTATTGCAAACTTTTCACTAACACTTTCTTTTTCTTTATCAGTGTCAGTCTCAGAGTTATCCTACTATCTTAGAAGGACTCCGGGCAGTCTTGTCAACAGTTGCATTTGCCTCTTCATCTGTATTTAGACTATGGTAGAATTGTGAGTCAACAACTTTCACATTTGGTGAATCTATAACAGTTTGAGTGCGCTTGTTGTAGACTCTGTAGGCTTTGCTATTTGTTGAATATCCAAGGAATATTGGTTCATCATTTTTGCTTTGCATCTTTCTGAGGTATTCCCTATCATTTAGCACATAACACCTGCTACCAAAGAAATGAAAGTTTGTAAGGTTAGGCTTTCTTCCCTTCCATAATTCATAAGGAGTTTAATTTTGTAGTCTTTGGTATAAGATATACTCTATTTATAATGTAACAAGCACTATTGATAGCTTCAGCCCAAAATCTTTCAAAGATCTCCTTGGAATTTAGCATGACCCGAGCCATCTCTTGGATAGTACTATTTTTCCTAATAACAGCACCATTATGTTGAGGAGTCTTTAGAGCAGAGAATTCATGAATAATATCACTATCATCATAGAATTTAGAAAAAGATACATTTTCAAATTCTCTTCCATGATCACTTCTTATTCTAATCACTTTAAGAATAGGAAGTTCTTGTTCATTATGGAGTCTTAGACAAGGATTTGAACTTGTTGAAGGCATTCAATTTTTCCCTTAGAAACTCTGTCCAAGTGAATCGTTAGGAATCGATCATCTACGCAAACAATGACATTTTTTACCTCCAATGCTTTGAATTTGCATTGGGCCAACCAAATCCAGGTGAATGAGTTATAGAGCTTTTGAAGTTGTCATCAGTTGCAACTGCTTATGAGACTGTCTTGCCTGCTTTTCTTCTAGGCAAAAGCTATTGGGATGGGAATAAGAAATGCAATGGAAATAGCAATTAAAAAATTAAAATCATCCCGAAAACAATGATCTACTTTAACAATATTAAGGAATTCAACATGGGAGAAGAAGGAGAAGATATACCTCAACTCGTGATTGGTATGACTACTCGTATCCCCGTTTTGAGATGCACATGCGCACGTCCTCCAACATAAGTCCACACCAAGTACCTCGCAACAAAAGGGACAGCGAAGATCCGGGCTTGTTGTGGCTCAACGGAGAACCTTTCTCAATCCGAAATCCACCATGGCAAGGTTGTCTCTTCCACCAAGAACCAGACACCAAAGTGGGCAGGAGAGAAGATGAGTAAACAATGGAAAGATGAGGTAAATGAAAGAAATACCTCGCTGTCCTTCTTAGACTGCTCCAAGAAGATGAAGTGGGCGGCACTCCCAAGAAGATGACACCTTTGATTTGGCTTTTACAAAAACTGGAGAAGGGGGATATAGATAGCCGGCCACCAATGGATAGGAGGGGGAGTTCTTTGAAGCCTTTCTCTTCAGGAAACCTCTAAAAAATCAAGTTCTTAATCTTCTCCAAGAAGATGAAGAACCAATTAAGCAACCCACTGCTATGGGATGTTCGGCCACTCCTTATAGAGAGGCGGGGGCCCCCAAAAAACTCTCTCCCTGGAATTCAAAATTTCGTGGTTTACCTCTAAAAATAATTTATATTTTAATGACTTAATAATTAATTCAAAATTAATTAAATCCGATTAAATATAAACTTTAATTTATCTCCATAAAGTAAGAGCCTACAAACAAAAATAATAATGATTTAAATAAACCAATCCCCTAAACAATAGGAAATATGTTTATCTAAATAATTTGAATTACTATTAATTAATAGAATTATGATTTATCCTCATAAATCAATTATCTATTAATTTTATGATTTATCTCCATAAATCAAATTCTTATTAATTAGCATTTATCTAAATAAATTAATTCCTAATTAATTAGTTAGGCTCATGGTTAGACACTAATTTTCCCATCATGTATATTTAATTCAAAATTAAATTATATTTAATTCATAACTAAATTTAATCAACCACATAAAATATTATTATGTGTCAATCCCTACAAGTTAGGGATGCCCTACAAATTAGGGTTACCGAGGAATTCATTCCTCGAGCATTCGTTCCTATAAGAAATATCTTTAATATTATGTTCGTAAATGAGATCCGTGATCGAGTTGCGACATGTCCATGCTAGTAGACATATAGTGCTATATTCGGACTCTATCTCATAAAGTCCGTTACGAGGTTATCCTGTTGTGTGTGACCTATTGGACCCCACACTAAGCCAGTAGTGTGTCACGCCCCAACTTAGGGTCGCGTGACCGGCCAGGATCTATGTCCTACCCTGAAGCTTACCACATACACTGACTGACAAGAAATCAGAAGTATGTAAATAAAATCAATGATGCAGATTTTATTTAATTTTTAAAGAAGGTTCACAAGTTTAAAAAGAGTTGCGAAACATCAACTCCAAAATAAAACAGCTCGAGTTAAAGTCGAATACATGTTTTCAAATAAACAATTCCCAGTGTATGTAAAGAAAATAATCCTAGACATCATGACTAGGACTACTGGACGCTGCAACGAGATCGACGCCACTGCCTGTCCTCTAGCTGCACCATGACTCCAAGCCTCACCACACCGGTCGAGCTCTGCAAAAAATAAGAGAAATAAACTATGAGTCCACATAGGACTTAGTGAGTGGTGTAGGCGAAATGGCGACACTAAAGGGGGGGTGAATAGTGTGTTTACTAAATCTATTAGCCTAAATCCGATTTTAATCGTTTGCTAAATCGTTTAGGCAATTTGCAATTCGATGATTATATGCGGAAGCTTATAAATGATAAAGCAATTAAGCACAACAATAAATCAATACAAACATAGAATTTATAATGGTTCGGCCCTAATTCTTACTCCACTACCTAAGCACCCCGCTAAGGATTTCCAAACTAGATTTTACTAAATTAATTAGAGTTTCCCTTACAACGAGGACTTTTCACCAGAAAGTTTCCGCTCTCCAACCGAAGGCACTCCCACACCCGGAAGTATCCCGCCTTCCTACCGAGAGCACTTTCCCACCTCAACCTAAGGGACAACTAGAACTAATCCTAGTAATCACTAAGTATACACAAGTGGCTTTACACCTAACACTAGGTAACTACTTCCAATCAAGACCTAACAACCCTAGGTCTATTACACGTAAAAATTCAAAAACAGATACAAATAACAGTTAAAATATAATTGAAAATAGCTTGAAATGAAACCAAGAAATTGTGCTCTTTTCCATGCCTCGAAACCTCCAACTTGCTGCGGAGATGAGCTCGAGTCAATTTCCGAGTTGAGGAACAGAGTGCGCTTGAAGGAATTTTTCGCGGAAATGGCAGAGCGCGCTTGATCAATCTTTGGAAGGCTTAAATCTTCCTTTTAATGGCTTAATAAAATCTGTAATCATCAAGGAAGAAGGTTAAATGAAGTATTTGAGGGTGTATTTATAACATCGTGAAGAAACGACTGCTGAACTGATAGAAAACTATCTGTTGTAGATTGTCGGTGGAATGGTCGGTCGATCGTCATTCGACCACTTTCTTTTTCCATGTGGTCGGTCGATCGACAGGTCGACCATCCAGATGCAAATTTCGCGATCCACCATCCGGTCGACCGAAGTAGCCATTGCATGTTTTAGGCAGTGTTCGGTCGATTGATAAGGCTACTGCTTGATACCTTACCCTATTCAGTCGACCACCCAGTCGACCGAATTTAGGCTGAGATTTCTTTTTCAGCTGATTTTCTTCCGCGCTTTGTTTCCGGGTTCCGGCTTTCTACGAGCATCAACATGGAGAGCTTTTTTGTGATCGTTGAGCCCGTCCAATGCGACTTTGGTGCACTCGTCGATCTTCGTGATACTTTCGCGATGAACCCCAGCGCGACGATCAATGTCCTTCCGATTTTCGATTTCTTTAATTTTTTCGATCGAGGATATCGAACTCTAATGATATGGAACCTGAAACATATTCTCAATGAAATCATTAGTTCCATGTTTGTTATCATCAAAACCATCAAAACCGAGATTAAGGTTAAGGTTGAAAACCTAAAGCCAACAATCTCCCCCTTTTTGATGATGACAAACATCCTTAAGAAAATATATAATCATTAAAGCACAAGGATATCAACTAAGGGATTTGTCCCCCTATCAACATGCATATTTATATAATTAAACTCCCCCTATCTATATTCATGGATTTCCTATCTATATTTTTATAATTAAACTCCCCCTATCTATATTTTCCTATCTATATACAACGAGGACTTTTCACCAGAAAGTCTCCGCTCTCCAACCGAAGGCACTTCCACATTCGGAAGTATCCCGCCTTCCTACCGAGAGCACTTTCCCACCTCAACCTATGGGACAACTAGAACTAATCCTAGTAATCACTAAGTATACACAAGTGGCTTAACACCTAACACCAGGTAACCACTCCCAATCATGACCTAACAACCCCAGGTCTATTACACGCACAAATTCAAAAATAGATACAAATAATAGTTAAAATACAATTGAAAAGTGCTTGAAATGAAACCAAGAAATCGTGCTCTTTTCCAAGCCTTAAAACCTCCAACTCGCTGAGGAGATGAGCTCGACTCAATTTCCAAGTTGAGGAGTAGAGTGAGCATGAAGGAGTTTTTCGCAGAAATAGCAGAGCGCGCTTGATCAATCTTTGGAAGGCTCAAATATTCTTTTTAATGGCTCAATAAAATCTGTAATCATCAAGGAAGAAGGTTAAATGAAGTATTTGAGGGTGTATTTATACCCTCGTGAAGAAATGGCTACTCAATGGATAGAAAACTATCTGTTGCAGACCGCCGGTCGAATGGTCGATCGACCGGTCATTCGACCGCTTCCTTTTTCCCTGTGGTCCGTCGATCGCCCAGACGCAAATTTCACGATCCGCCATCCGATCGACCGACACGATCTTGCATCTTTAGCTAATTCAATTCGGTCGACCGCCAGGCTTACTGCCTATTTCAGGCCTTTGTCAGTCGACCGATAAGGCTACTGCCTGTTACCTTACCCTATTCGGTCGATCGCCCGGTCGACCGAATTTAGGCTAAAATTTATTTTTTAACCAATTTTCTTCTGCGCTTTGTTTTCGGGTTCCGGCTTTCAACGAGCATCAACAAGGAGAGCTTTTATATGATCTTTGAGCTCATCCAATGCGACTTCGGTGCACTCGTCGATCTTCGAGATACTTCCATGACGAACCCGAGCGCTACGATTATTGTCCTTCCGATTTCTAATTTCTTAGATTTTTCCAATCGAAGACATTGACTGCTACTAATATGGAACCTCAAACATATTCTCAATGAAATCATTAATCCCATGTTTGTTATCATCAAAAGCATCAAAATCGAGATTAAGGCTAAAGTTGAAAACCTAAAGCCAACAAGTGGTTCTTCCGAACCTCCACATAAATCCCCCATAATCACATGTATATAATGTCAGAAAAATATAAAGTTAGTGATCTTATCTAGTCTTGATATGACAACCGACCCCAAGAGTCGTCCTGTATAGACAATACAGTAATATAACCAGCCATAACAACCCAACTAAGCAGAATAGCACCCGGCCACTAGGGCCTACTCATGAACTCTCGCGCTAAGGCTACAACTCAATTACACAATTCAATGGACTTTGCCGAATAGTAGACTTATATGATAGGTTCCTAGAGCTAAGGCTACAACTCTCGCGCCTATCGCCTTCGCGAAGGTCGTAGTTGCCTTTTGTCAAATCTTCTACTTTTCTTCTTCTCCAGCAACATCTTGCAGATGATGATTGATATCAAATACCATAAAGTAGAATTTAATGACGAAGTATTTTCTATAACGTACGCACCTGAAGCGGTGGTTTCAAAAACCATATTCAGTTCTAACTCTGCAAAATACTCCTTGCAGTTGCCATTGGGAACATCTTTCCCTTTCTTCTTGATACACTACAAAAAAACAGGCTATCACGAAGGATTAAATCCATCGGTAATAGTCCAAAATCCGTCGGTAATATTTTTACCGACGAATTTTTCTATCGGTAACATCTGTCGGTAAAATCTGCTAGGTAATACCGGCAGATGTCGTAAACTCCGTCGGAATTGACGATGGATATTTGCGTCTGTCGGTATTACCAACGCACATACTAATCCATCAGTAATACCAACGGATATATGTCTATCAGTAATACCAACAAATATAGTTCCGTCGGTAAAACTAACATCAGTGTTACCAACATCTATTGGTCTGTTTGTATTTTCGATGGTATTACCAATAGAATTTATCCGTCGGCAATACATATTTTGGTTGGTAATACCTGACCATCAGATTTCATATATTTATACTAATACATATTTAAATTCTTGAAACCTGTATTTACATCTCATATCATCCACACAACCACACAAACATATATACTCAACATTATACTCTCAATAATGATACATTTTATTAAATTCACAAGTAATTTCAAAATACATAGTGTAGTGAGTTAGTAGATCCCGATTTTAAAATACATATCACTGATTTCAATTGATTCCAAAATTCACAAAAATACATATCCTGGTTTCAAAATTAAATACATATCGCTGATTCTTTTTTGCCCAAAAGTATATCTTTACACCAAAACTTTTCATCCTTTGTATACCTGCATGTAAATGTTATAGATATTAATAAACCTAATAAGATCAATAAAAAAAAGAAGTCAAATTTATACTGAAAATAAAAGAAAGAACTGGAAAAAAAGGACTAAAGAACTCAAATAATTGTAGATTATAGTAACATTGTACTGTGATAGATGAACCACACATGTATTAAGATGTTATCCACACTTGTACTATGATAGATTGGAGGATACTGAAGAAATATGTTTCCTTAAGTTGCATTTTGTATGTTGACATTACATAAATTGTACATAAGTTGATTCACTTGGAAAAGGTAGTAGAAAATAAATAATAGTTGATTCACTTGGATCATTGTTCCACGCTAGAATGAAATAAATACCAGTTGATTCACTTGGATGAACACTGATTAGAACCAAATAAATCTTAGAACATTGTCCACAAAGAGAACACACTATCAACCCAGATGCAGACAACTCTTGACAATGAAAATGATTATCATCAAAAGAATGAGGAACAATTTGAAGATTGAATAAATGAAGTACTCAATCTTAGATAAAATCGCATATTCTTTTTTGCTATAGTATGAGTAAATGAAAACATGATATTTTTTTGTAACTCTACTAATGTTTAATTTCCAGCAACCCCGACACAAAGCACAGGCATGCATGAAGTATATATTATAATATAGAATTTATGAGGAGGTATATAGAATTAATCATGCATGAAGTATTGGAAATGCTAAATTAACATGCATGAAGTATATATTATGATGTAGAATTTATCATGCACATGTTGGTGGAAAATTAAAGACATAAAAGCTAGTGGCAGCCAAGAAGAAACATCATCATTAGGATTGAAAATGGTAATTTAATTAAAGTTAATTATATACAAAAACTATTGAGAATTATAGGAATCGGAATAAATTCTAACTATCATTGAAAATGCTAATTTAATTAAAGTTACATACAAAATCGTAATGATGGTGTCCAGTTGAGCTTAAGAATCTTATGTTGAGTTTAAGAACATTCTATATGATGCAGTGTTCAGTTGACCTAGATTAATTATGTTTGATTAATCAACAATCAAAATGAGAGATCTGCTTATTGTGGAGTCTATTTATAGGGAGATGCAGTGTACCGTAATCATAATCTAGCTGATGAAGGTGGAGGTGGAGGTGGTGCAGTAGAACATTTAAGATCAAGTGACTCCACCTAAATCAAATATCATGATCATTTGAACTTGAAATTTCCATGACAGATTACTTCACATCAATGTCTGGCAATCTACATGACAGTAGGGCATGGAGAAATCATAACAGGAGGTTCATGTAAGGGCAAGATGGGGCTACTAATAGCCATAGGTTAATATAAAAATGATAATTAGAAAAAACTGAACTGAACATTGATAATTCATACATATACAGAATTGAAAATTTACAATTCTTTTTTTTTCATCCTAGACTAAACTGAACATTGATAGTTCATAGATATAACTTATTACAATCATTATCTGAATAATATGATATTACAAACAATATGTCCAAGAATATGACTTGTGCAAGAATATTATTTTTCCACCAAAGATATTGAATAAAATGACTCAAATACAAAAGTAATTCATTAAACAAAAGAATCCAAACAACCTTAAGTTAGTTGGGTTCAGTTAGTGGTCTTCAAAATTGTTATCACTTCTCCAAGTTATCTCAAGAGGATGTCTGCAATTTTGAAAGCAGTGAAGATTAAACATAGCATAAAATTTAGCAATAAAATAATAAAATAATAATTTTGGAAACCACTGAATGTTAAACCAGTTCAGCTATAATTTTGGGAACTAGTGAAACTTAAACTCGTTCATCCATAATTCTAAAACCATTAGTATCTGCTACTAAGCAGTCTAAGCAGTGAGTGGCTTATTCCATTAGTATTAGCTACTAAGTAGTCTCAAAACAACATATCAAGAGATCGAATAGTCTCAAAACATTAGTATCAACTTCTAAGCGGTGAGTGGCTTAGAATTTAGTATATAGCTAGAATAGCTTATACTATGTAGTATAATTAGAATAGTTGTTATATAGTATATATAACTGCAGTAGTCAAGCGGTTAAAATCATATATAACTGCACACAGTATACAATTTTTAAAATCGTGCACAGAGTAAGTTTGAAACTGACATTAAAAACTGGGCATGCTTCAGATGTAAGCATAAGTCATAGCACTCACA
The DNA here is from genome assembly GCA_034359265.1 of Canna indica. Taxonomy (NCBI): domain Eukaryota; kingdom Viridiplantae; phylum Streptophyta; class Magnoliopsida; order Zingiberales; family Cannaceae; genus Canna; species Canna indica. The sequence continues at coordinate 26,031,236 of CP136892.1, forward strand.
ACTTGCAAAGCAAAATAGATGAGTAGATATTTTTGGATGTTGCATATGCTTCAGTCACAAATACCAAAATAGATGAGGGAGTTTGCACTTTCTGAATCTCTATATAAGTTCTGCTGCTTGAGGATTCTTCTCAATTAAGACACAGCTGCTTCTTGCATATACTCCAAGAAAAGATCCAAATATGAGTTACAGTATATTGCAGTATATTACTATTTTCTCAATCCATGATATGGTAGGTTGTCTAAACTATGCTGAAGCTCCTTTACAGATACATTGTTAACAGTATATGATTTAAAGAGTATGTCTGCAAAATAGGTTTGCAAAATTTAAATATGCATGAAAATTACTATTTTGAAGGATAAATGTCTCAAAGTTGCGATTTATAACATGACAAGCTAAGTTCAAATTTATGTAGAGACGAAGATGCATGTTATAACTCCAGCAAGTTATAACTCCAGAATTTGCTGAATGATATGTAAGATGCAAAACAATCTCAATAATATGCTTATATTTTTGGATCAATTATATATAACACACGAAGGTCGCAAGAGACATTTATTCAGCCCCTAAAATGTAAACATAAGTCGCAAGTAAAGAAGATATAGATCGAGCCCTCCACAGCATGTATTGGTCCACAAAACTGGTCAAACCATTTTGCAAAATGTCACGTTCAACACAGGAATATATGCCAAGATATATAGAGCAACTAATTGGACCACATCCAGTCAAAGCAACATTAATTAAATGTTCATTCATTCATGCGCAGAGAAACACATGTAGTTTCCATTAGGAATTGGTAAAGGAGGCATTGTCTTTTAACTAAAACCATGTATGCAGTGATAGATGTATAGATCAAACCATTTTTATCCAGTGTGTGGTCATGGGTTACAGCTTCCTCTTCCAAGTTAATTTTCTCAATCAATTAGAAGCTTTTGTTCAATCAGTGGGGTACTGAATCTTTGATCCAATAAGTTCAGGATAATGACCTTTACCAAATAAACACCAGCTAGCTCAGAGCAAAACCTACAAAATCAATTACACATATCAAGAATAACAGTTTGCATAGGAATTTTCCCAATGAACAAACCCCCTTTGAGCAGGTTGATTGAGAAAGCCTTTAAATAGAAAACCAATAACAGTTTGCATAGGTTGATCAGGAATGCAAACTAGAAAAGCAATACAATAAAACCACATAGAAGTGAAATGAAAAAATTATACACTCAAAGCATACAGAGGTGAAACCATAAATCAACCACTAAAACCATACGCTTAAACCAAAAATGATATATAAGTGAAACCATACTTTCAATCCTTGTTTGAATTCGAATGACAGGCGCACAGAGCAATGGCGAGAATAAGATCGCATGGAGAAGACATATATGGGTTCGTCGAGTAGCAGCGGCAGGGGCACGGAGCAGCAACAAGCGATGAGTTCGTTGAGCAGCAGCGGCAGGGGCACGGACCAACAACAAGCGATGGGTTCCTTGAGCAGCGAGGGGTTCATCGAACAGCATGGTTTTCGTCGAGCAGTGAGGAGTTCGTCGAGAAGTGGGCAAAGGGCGAAAAAAAGAGGGGTTGGTCGAGCAGTGCGTGTGATTGGGTTTTTTTTAGGGTATAAGGGAGATTGGGTTGGTCGGCTAAAAAAAGAGAGAACGGGGGAGTGGGAAAAGGACGGGTTTAGGTTGGTCGGCTGAAAAAAAAGGAGGGATTAGGTTGGTTAGCTAAAAAAAATGGGGGGAAGTAAATTAAAATGAAGGTTTTTAAAATTTGTGGGTAAAATTACAAACAAATTTGGATCCTTTGGTACATTTGTCAGTAATATCAACAAAATAATTCTGTCAGTAAATAATCCATCGGTTAAAGTCAAATTTTTTGTAGTGATATTTCTCATGGGTTTCACAGTTCTGTTTTTCACTTTGTTCTTAATAGAGTATAACTTTGCCTCAGATGCATCTACCACTAAGAAGACTGTGTCCTTATCCTTCATAAGGTGGGACTCAGCAATCTTTAGCATATTAAGGAGCTCGGAAAGTGAGACGTCCTGCTTGTTTATGTGGAAGTTATCAATAAACTGTGAAAATGAATTCGGGAGGGATTGGAGTACTAAGTCCTGACATAGTTCCCTGACCATGGAGAACCCCAACCTCTCTAACTCCCCAATCAAATTGATTAGTTTGTGGACATGGGTCACAACGAGTGTGTTTTTCTCTATTTTGGCCCGGAAGAGTTGTTTGGTTAGCTTGTACCTAGTTGTCCTCATATGCTCACCATACAACAACTTGAGGTGATCGATGATAGCTTCAGTATGCAAATGTTCGTGCTGCTTTTGAAACTTATCGGACATGGATGCCAGCATTATGCATTGAACAGTGGTGCTATCTTCACTGTTGAGCAGTCGTTGCCGAAGAACATATTTCTAGTAGTGTTAGGCCCCGACGACTATGATTAGAGAGGTCCCTGGGCAGGAAGCTGGTTGATTGGTTGATTATGTTGGCCTAAGGTTTTCTATGTCTTAATCTCGGTTTTGATGATAACAAACATGGAACTAATGTTTCATTGAGAAATATTTCAGGTTCCATATCGATTAGCTCGTGATGTCCTCGATCAGAAATATTGAAGGAATCGGAAAATCGGAAGGACGTTGATCGTCGCGTTCGGGTTTGTCATGGATATCTCTTGAAGTTTGACGTGTTCACCAAAGACGTCTTGGACGAGTCTAAAGAACACATGGAAAGTCCTCAAAGTTGACGCACCTTGAAGGACGGAATCCAAAAATGAAGCGTGCAAGAAGAAGGCTGAAAAAATCATGTTCAGCCTAGGTTCGGTCGACCAACTCGACCAGTTGGTCGACCGAATGTAGTCGAAAAATGGTAGTAGCCACTTCGGTCGACCGAACAGATGCAAAAATCGGTAGTGGCTACTTCGGTCGACCGACCGAGGCAAAAAATTGGCAGTCTCTACTTCGATCGGGCGATCGATCGATCGGATAGCAGAGGAGCTAAAACACGACTCATTCGGTTGACCCTCTGGTCCATCGAACAGAGCGGCAGAAGCACTGAATGTCCGCGATCGCTAGGCGGTCGATTGGTCGGTTAACCGATGATCGATCGGCAAGCGACCGAACGATGTCCAACGGGCAAAAAAATGCCCATTGAGGAGCCATTTGGTTGAGGGGTTATAAATACCCCTCACCTAACTTCTTTAACCTCTCTTAACAACTAACATTAGCATTCAAAAGAGAGATTTGTGCCTTCTAGAGTTTGATTGACTTGCGCTTACTTCTCCGATCAACGACTTCTTAAGCGCTCATCTTCCCTCAACTCGGGCTTTGATTCGAGTTGCCTTTGTATTTGAGGCTCAACTAGGTTGTTATGTCTTGAAATTTGGTGATTGCCTTTGTGGTTGAGGGTTAATCCCACCGATATAAACTTAGTTTACTAGGATTAGTTGAGTTGTCCCTTAGGTTGAGGTGGAAGAGTGCTCTCGGTAAGAAGGAGGAGACTTCCGGGTGTGGAAATGCCTTAGGTTGAGAGCGAGACTCTTCGGCTCAAAGTTCTCGTTGTAAGAGAAACAAGATTAATCTAGTAAAGTTTGGTTTGGAAATCCTAAGCGGGTGCTTAGGTAGTGGAGTAGGCATTGGGGCCGAACCACTATAAATAATTGTGTCTGCATTGATTTTACTTGTGTTTATTTTATTATCGCATTAACGTTGCTTTCGCTTGCTACTCATCATGTAATTTGCCTAAGTAACTAAAGAAACGATTAAAACCGGATTTAGGCAAAAAGATTAGTAAACACACTATTCACCCCCCTCTAGTGTAACCATTTCACCAACAGATTACACGTTGTTTCATGTGTCCTTCGTCTTCTTGAGATTCCTTTTCCTTACATTTTGCTTGCTTTGTTTATCTATTTTCTTTTTATTGTCCTTGTTTTCCTTTTCTGATTTTAGCCATCATACTATGTAAATTATTTTAAAACAAGTTAGTTTTAATTCTTCCATAGAGATGCTTGGATATAATATGCGAACAGACGAATGGAAACTTACTTCCACAAGGTGACTCTCTTGCTGACAATGGAAACTTTAACTACTTAATGTGTCCTGAGTTTCTTAGCCTTCCACATGGTCAAACATACTTCCATCGTCCAAGAGGTCGAATAACAGATGGAAGACTCGTTGTCGATTTTATCGGTTTGCTGCTCTCTCTCCTCCACCCCTCCTTTTTGTTGAATTTGTAATTAATGCATGTAGGTTGATTAGATTAAATAAACATATAGCACAAAAGTTTGGATTGCCATTTGTGCCTGCATTCCTTCCACAAAGAAACTATGATAGTTTTAAGCATGGCGTCAACTTTGCGGTCTGTGGAGCATTGGCAATGAAAAATGACTTGTTTAGACATTTAGGCTTCAATGCTCCATCGGATGATTAATCATTGACAACTCAACTTCAGTGGTTCCATGAGTTCTTACATGGAATGACATCGTCCAATGGTATAATTCATGGCAATTGATAATTTATTATTTTATCTCCCTTGAGTCCTTTTCTTATTGGAATTTTTAATTTTATGTTACTAATTAATTATACTCATGTTCATCCTTCCATATATCTTTTTATTTTGATGTCTCTATGAGAAGCCAACATCTTAAGCAACCAAACCCTATTCTTAATCGGTGAGATGGGATTGAATGACTACGACCACATGAAATCAAGCATGAACAACACCAAAGACATTGATCCTCTACGACCTTATGTCTCCAATGTTGTGCGAGAAGTTAGTTCGACAATTGAAGTATGTACTTTCTATAAGTTATCTATGTATGATTTTAAATGTCACATCTTGATATGTTTAATTAACTAATTTACTTAACTTACTTAAATTAATTATATGTTTCGCTCATATTTGTAGTTGAAAGATTATAGTAATGCTCAATAATTTTGATTCCTCAATAGGATTCGATCAAAATCGGAGCGAAGACTATAATGGTCACGGGAATGTATCCAATGGGTTGTGTGCCCTACTACAATTTTCACTTTTACCCCAAAAATATAAAAGGAGTAAGAGATCCCAAAACTGGGTGCAACAACAAGGTTAATGACTTCGCAAGATATCACAATTTTCTACTACGACAAGAGCTTGATAAACTACGGAATGATCATCCGGGTGCCAAAATTTTATTTGCTAGTTACTACGAAATTATGATGCCTTTCTTTCAATCTCCCATGAAATTTGGTAATCACAAAGTTCCAAACTATCTTATATAGAAATTAATCTAACATCAATTTGTTGCTCATCAACTAATCACTCAAATATTGTGTTATTTATATACTCTTTTGATAATGCCTTTATAAATGATTTCATTGAGTGCAGGTTTTGCAACAACTTTGGAATCATTCCTCAAACCAATGTACGTGTGGTGTAATGACTGATCAAGATACGTGAGTTGGGATCCCATACATCTCACTGAGGCCTCGCATCATATCATTGCGGATCATATTTTACAAGAACTATCTTAAAATAATTTGTAATTTTATTTTTTTGTTAAAAGTGTCGTATTTAATATATTGGTCAACAAAAGAAAGTTCATATATTCCTTTTACATAAAACACGTGTATATATATTTATCTATGATATCTAAAATATTGGTCTTCATTTTGATAAAAACAAGTTCTAGTATTCTTGAATTGTAACTTCGTTAATACTACGAAAATATGATTTAACTTACTTTATACATTGACATGTATCACAAAGTCTGTCCTTTTCAAATTAAAATTTGTGGAATACCTATAACAAGTCCCCTTTCTAAATCTCTTGAATGGGTCTCATACTAGCAAGCCATAGTCTACGATACCATAACCACAAGTGAATATCCATAACAACAATGCATCTAAAATTTGGATTCTCTAAAATATTTAAATTTACAATTATTATGCCTATTTATGTGAGTCAAATATCCACACTAGAAGGGGGGGGGTGGTTGAATAGTGTGTACGCTAATTCGATCTTCAACTTTAGTTCTTTTCAGCTTTAAGCAAACAACAAGACAATTCAATTTTCTTGATGCTAAGGTGTAGAGAGAGATGCAAGAATTATTGATTTAAGCACAAATAAAGATAACTGAACTCCAAAAAAGAAATGCTAACAAATCTATATATAGTGGTTCTGTCAATCCTGCCTACTCCACTACCTTAACACTTAATAGAGGACGTCTCAGCACATATTCGAAAGCAAAAACAACAATCTACAAAGCTACAAGGTGTTCCAAGCACACGTTACAAGGTACAATTTAGATATTCGATCAAATTGAAAGAAATAGTACCCTTGAGCCAATCATATGTTGATGTGTAGGGAACTATTTTTGGTTAATGAATAATATGATGCAAGTTTTCATCATATGCTGCATCTATATTTTATATATATTAGACTGTGATGAACCCCATGAACCTGGGCAAATGATTCCAAGGCCATGATGAGATCATGCCAGTGAGACTTGAAATCCAGATGCCCCTGTTCTAAATATTCCCAATCGTAGGATCACCAATTAGGGGATTGATGATTCCGGATAGACTAGTGCACTTGGTACATGCGTTATACGATATGGGATAGCTGATCTCAGAGTTACTTATGAGTCGTCATAAATGTACAAGTGAAGGTGCTCTGTCACACCCCAAAACCCATGCATGATCGACCAGAGTACTACATGTACCCTGTAGCCTGACCCAAATATAATACTACCAATGAATACGAAACTTTGAACAATTCATATAAGAAAACTAGTTTTATTGCAGTAAACATAAATGATCAAAATTCCCAAAGCCAATGCATAAATAATCTGATAACTACAAATGTTCAAAACTCATTTAAAATGAATCAAATAATCATAAACAAAGTTATTGACATTCAAAGCAGAAACAAAGATTTAAACGCCCATCTACAAAAAGAAGAATACAAATAATACTATGGACTTAACATAACCCCCTGCCCGACCACGACGTGTCACGAGACCCGTTGTCCCTTCCGCCACCAGCTGTGCTACTGTGTCCCAGTACCTGTCTTATCACGGTCAAGGGCTGAAAAACAATAATAATATAAAGGGTAAGTCCAACTAGGACTAATTTAGTAGTTTAGTCTTCAATAAACCATATTCAATACCACAAGACCATCCAACAACATATTTGTTGGCTTAAGGTTTTCAACCATAGTCTTAATCTCGGTTTTGTTGATAACAAACATAGAACTAATATTTCAAGCCACGGTTGCTTGTGCGGTCGATCCATCGGTCGACCGATGATCGACCGGGCGTCGCCAAGGGGCAAAAAAATGTCCGTTGACGAGCCTTGCTATTTGGGTGGTTATAAATACCCATCCCAAACTCATTTCAAGCCCACCATTGATGCTTCCAAGCCTCAAAGTGTGATCCTAAGCATCTCTACAAGCTTTCATTGAGCCACCCTTGCAAGAACGCTAGTTTTGATCTCCACACCTTGATTTAGCCTTCAAGCTTCACTGATTCATCATCTCAAGGCATCAAGAGGACAAGGGAGTTTCTTTTGGAGCTAAGTACTTGTTGTTTGATTTATTGCTCCAATTGTTATTGTATTTTGTTGTTTATTTTGATTGTATATCAACTAGTGTAAACCTAGAGTGCTAGGTTGATTGTGTTGGTGGTTGATTTTTGGAGCTAAGGCTTAAATCCACCATTGTAAATTTGGTTTACTAGGATTAGTTGAGTTATCCCTTAGGTTAAGGTGGGAGAGTGCTCTCGGTAGGAAGGCGGGATACTTCCGGGTGTGGAAGTGCCTTTAGTTTGAGAGCGGAGACTTTATGGTGTAAAGTCCTTTTTGAAAGGGAAACGATATAATCTAGTAAAACTAAGTTTCGAAATTCTAAGTGAGGTGCTTAGGTAGTGGAGTAGGCATTGGGGCCGAACCACTATAAATCTTTGTGTTAGCATTGATATTTTGTTTGTATTAATTACTTTATTATTTTTCGTTTTCGCATTTAGTTGATAAATTGCAACTTGCCTAAGTAATCAATTAAACGATTAAAATCGAAATTACATGAAAGATTTATATAACACACTATTCACCCCTCCTCTAGTGTAGGCCACTTCACCAATAATATTATCGTAATAATCAACTACTCATATACGGTAACAGATAGCATAACCATCATTTCAAATGGAACATAAATACAAATGCATGAAACCATTTCAACCATGTAAAGAATAAGCATAAAGTGTGGCAGTTCTAATGAGCTTCACGGTCCAAGGACCCGTCAGTCCAATATCCAGGGACTCGTTGGTCCAATAATCCAAGTGATTGTCGGTCCAATAATCCTGGGACCCGTTGGTCCAATACTCCAAGGACCCGTCGATCCTATTAGTCGAATACTAATCACCTCTGTCTCACCGTACTTCCCGCTCTTGCCACCTGATTGAGTCGGTTGTCAGTGTGGCAGCTGACGAGCTTCCCGGTCCACAATCATAAGCACAACAAATGTCCATACAATAAGCAATAATAAATCAAAAATAAATGACATAATATTTCAAGAAACCCAATAAACGCTTTGGGACTCCTAAGGTCCTCCATATGCACACAGCTTGCATGCGCTTAGTCAATCCATAGCCATACACCGGCCCAAGCATCGTCACATATCACGTACAAAATCCATTCCAAATAATATATAACCCACTATTCATCCATGCGTCTACCATACAAGACAACTAACATACTTTACATTTTAATCTAGATATACAATCATAAATAGAAAGGGTGTGGTAAGAAGGTCTTAATGAATTTATACATATAGCAAATCATTTGTTCTCATGCTCTCTTCCTCATAGAACCGGCCTCAAACTTATGTGCACTGTGTTCACTATTTTGTCACTCATGTTCACTGTTTTGTCTACTATGTTCACTGGTTTACCTACTATGTTCACTGCTTTCAACTATGTTCATTGGTTTCACCATGTTCACTATTTCTACTATGTTCACTGTTTTAAGGATATTTAGGTGAGTCTATATATGAGGTCTTGCTACATTGTCCTATTGTTATTGTTCTACTTTAAATGAAGAGTATATTGAATCTAGGTAATTAGTACACACATCAATTCAAAGTGAGCAGGTATAAACATCAAGATACTATGCAGATAATTTCCTAGAGACATTACTACAAGATATCAATTTGTAAACGTAGGAACCATCCACTTAAAAGCAAGCAATGGACAAGGAAAATAAATAAATAAATATATATATATATAAGGAAATTAATTCCCTTTTGGCAGCCGGCCACGGTAGGAAATAAAAGAAAGAACTTGATCCTCTTGTAGCAGCCACTTGGTTCATGAATAAAGAAGGAAATTGATTCCCTTTTGGCAGCCGGCCACTGTAGGAAATAAAAGAAAGAACTTCATCCTCTTGTAGCAGCCACTTGGTTCATGAATAAAGAATAGATAGAAGTCAAAGGAGGAACCAATAGCAAGTGCTTCAATTGTATCTTATACAGTAGCTTTTCAATCCTTCTAAATTAGTTAATAGAAATCAAAGAGGAAGCCAATAACTAGTGTATCAATTACATCATATAATGCAGCTTTTCAATCCATCTATCCACGGCATAACACGGGAGTGCACAAAAATACCCTCATAATTTATATACAACAACAAGAACCATCATCATATATCAATTCATACAATAACAAAAATGATTCCATGTTAGATTTGTAACCTAAATTGATCAAAACATAGGAATTTCTTTTCATAAACTTTGCTGAACAAGAGATGGGCGGCTGCTTGGGTAGAAAGCTAAGAGGAGAAGATTAAACCACTCATCGGCTTGAGGAAAAAAGAAGGAAGAAGGAATGCAAGGTTTCTTGAAGATCAATTCCGGTGGACTCACGAAATCCAACCTCGATTTGAGTCTCTCTCCCACAGTCAACGCCTCCTCCTACTCGCCTCGGGTGCTGTGCAGCACCCCAGTCGTACAACCCATGCTATATATAATATAGCAGGTTAAATGCTACCCCAATTTACTAGTTTACCCCTCACTTAAGACCCGACTTGTAAAACCCGCTATAAATCCATTTTAAATTCGATTCGAGTTCCGATCGAACCGCGAAACTCGTCTCGGGGTCTACTTTCACCGTGACATGCCAAATTATAGAAATAGTACATATAAAACTTCTCAAAATTTTCCTAAGTTAAAAACTTATCAAATTTCACTCCGAAAACTCCGCTAACTCAATTAATTTAAATCCACGCTTCCTTCAATAAAATCAAAATAATTATAATCAATTTTTTGGTTATAACATGCTCATTAGAGAATGAGTTCACTGAACGGACCTACACGAGGAACATATAATGAACTCCTTACATGAGTTTCAATGGGATGCTACTCGGGTGAAAGTAGGTGCAAGCAGTCCTTGGACCTGAGGTTGTCATGGTTACCTTATGAGTGACGACCTATTGCTTCGATTCTTTCCCTGCGTGCCACTCAGCGTCATGTGTCGGGTATTATTGGGCATGGGGTACCATTCATGGACATAAGTGAGCAACCAACATGGAATCAGTTACTCCTAGTGAGAGGAGATAATGTCTTATGTGTCCCTGCAATTGTTGACTTGGGATCCTAGCCATAGTAGACATGAAAGTCAGGAAGATGTTTTTGACGTTTCATTATTGAGAGGACATCTTGGCGGGTGGAATACATATGAATCGGTATTAGGGTTTGATACTTCATTCGTACCCTAGCCAACTTCGGGACGTAATCACCGAATGACATTCGATCCCTATAGATTTAACCTCACACTATCCGGGTAGTCATAACACGTTGCTAGACATCAATCTTAACTTGTGAGTGGAGTCTCTCATTACCACACTAGAGGGGTTTAGTGGTGGCTTGTAAGATACCACTAGAAGTCGTTCTATCGCATCCGACTCTCCATTATGCACAACTCACTGCTGGCTTAGTGTGGGGCCCAATGGGTCACACACAATAGGCTAATCTCGTAATGGACCTTATGTGATAGTGTTCGAATGCAGCACTGTATGTCTACTAGCATTGATATGCTGCAACTCGATCACGAATCTCGTTTACCGACATGATAGGAAAGATGTTTTCTATACGAATGATTACGCGAGGAAGGAGTTACATCCTAATCAATAAGAATCTAATTTGTAAAGATAAATTAAACTTTTTATTTAGTTGGATTTAATTAATTTTGAATTAATTATAAATTATTATTTTAGAGGCAAACCACGAAATTTTGAATTTTGGGGAGACGATTTAAAAGGCTTGGTAGCCGCCTACTCCCCTTATAAATAGATGGTTTAACCTCCTTCAAAGGGGGTTAAGCAAATTGGTTAGAGATCTTAGAGAAGAGCAAGGGCTTGGATTCTTGAGAAGCTTCTTGAAGAGAAAGACTCCAAAGAGCTCCTCCTGATGTCCATGGGTGGCCGACCATCAAGTTCCTCCTTCCTCGGGTTTGTGAAGCCGAATTGAAGGTCTCTTTCTCTTGGGGGTGTCATCTCCTTCATCTTTTTGGAGGAGTCCAAGAAGGACAGCTAGGTATTCCTTCATCTTCCTCATCGTTCCGTGGTTTTCTCATCCCCTCTTCATTCCTTTTGGTGCTCGGTTCTTGGTGGAAGGGCCGGCTTCACTTTCGTGTGTTTTGGGGTTGATATTGCCTCTTTATTGAGCCACAACGAATCTTGGTGTTCGCAACCCCTTGGTTATGAGGCGCTTGGTGTGGACCTTCCTTTGAGGACGTGCATGTGGATGCTTGAAACGGGGATAGGAGCAGCCTTACAATCCACGGTATAAGGTATATCTTCTCCTTCTACTCGTAGATTGAATTCGTTAAAGATTGCTAAAGTTGATCGTTGTTTTCGAAATGGTTTGAATTTTTAAATCGCTTTTTCCATTGTGCTTCTTCTTTCCATCCCAACACAAACAACATTAAAAACAAGTAAAGGAGCAGCGAAATAAGAGAAAACTTGCAAGAGCTCCTTTCAACAGTGTGAGAGAAAACAAGTAAAGGAGCTTCTAGACTTCCAACGCCTCAAGAAGATGAAGACCTTTGACTTGAGAGGGTTGAAGAACGGAAACCAATACTTGAGAGTGTGAGATTGAGAACTACGGCTTGGAATCAACTCTCAATGAACAATAAGAGGGATTAGAAGGCTGAAAATAGGGACATATATATAGGCCATGCAGATATGAGAAAAACAATAGTCGTTCAATGGATCTAAAAGATCTGTTGGCGCTTTCGGCCGACTGCCGACCTTCATGATATCATTGAAGGTCAATTCTTCATATTCTTCTCCTATATTCACAATGTTAACATTTCTACACGAATCATTAGTTTCATCAAAAGTATGCCTTAGAACTTGTAGTGTATCCTAGGAAAATGCCTTCATCGGATTTAGAATCTAATTTTCCAAGATTGTCCTTAGTGTTCAAAATGAAACACTTGCATCCAACGATTTTAAAATATCCCACACTTGGAATTCTACTATATCAAAGCTCAAAATGATTTTTCTCAATCTTTGGTCTCAACAAAACCCGATTTAAAACATAGAAAGATATATTTATGGCTTCATCCCAAAAGTACTTAGGTAAATTATTTTCACAAAGCATGGTCCTAACCATTGCTTGCAAAGTCTTATTCTTCCTCTCAATCACCCAATTTTGTTGAAGGATTTTAGGGGAAGAAAAGTTGTGTTCAATACCAAGATCATCACAAAATTCAAAAAGTTTTATTTTAAAATTCACGTCCATTATCACTTCTAATTTTTGAAATTGAAATCCCTTTTTCATTCACAACTCTCATAGCAAATTTCTTGAATAAATCAAAAGTTTTATTCTTTTTAGCTAAAAAGAAAACACATCTAAATCTAGAATAATCAACCAAAACATAGTAATAGAGTTTACCACCTAAACTAGCAACATGACAAGGACCAAAAAGATTTATGTGCACAAGTAGTTCAAGAATCCTAGAGGTAGTAACTTGATTTATGCTATGAAAAGACTACTTGACTTTAACTATCTCTTGGGGTATTTCTCTTGACTTTAACTATCTCTTGGGGTATTTCTTTAACTAAATCCTTCTTTTCTATCTCTTGGATAAGACTCATGCTAGTTTGCCCTAGCCTGTGGTGCCATAACCAAGAGTCATTATCTATCACTACTAAGAATCTAACATGAGGATTAGATAATGCATTTAAGCTAAAGGTGTAAATATTTTGATGCCTAATTCCAATGAATACTATATCACTAGATGATGCATTTTTAATGATAAATTTAGATGCTTCAAAAATCACTATATAACCGTTATCACACAATTGAGATATGCTTATCAAATTATATTTTAAACTATCAACTATCAAAATATTTTTGATACAAGGGTAAGACAATATATCTATATCACCAATGCCAACAATCTTACTCTGAGCATTATCTCTAATTGTGACATATCCTCCATCTTTACTTGATATGATTGCAAATAAATTGATGTCATTGGTTATGTGCTTTGAGCAACCACTATCCAAGATCCAAGTACTTCAATTAGCTTGAGGATGGCTCTCCACCTACAAGAGAAGAAAAGACTACTTTAGGTACCCAAACCTTCTTGCATCCTTGACTGTTAAGATCGACAATGAAGATCGACATGCCTAAGCATACCATGCCGTAATCCAACAACACATACTAGGATAATCGGGAAGGCCCTCCGAACTTATCCTAGTATGGAGAAACTCAAGAGCAATTGGGAAGGCCCTCCGAACTTGCTCCACGAGACGCGAAGGAACAATCGTGTTTCGCCCATCCAAACTTGCCCCTTTAAGATATCACAGGGGTAATCGGGTAGGCCCTCCGAACTTACCCCTTTAGGATAACACAGGAATAATCGGGTTGACCCTCCGAACTTATCCCACGAGGCCAAACCAGAATAATCGAGATTTGCTCAACCGAACTTGTTCCCCAGATTGGGAATTAGCCATCCAATCTCCCGAGCCTAGCCCACAATCCGGCTCCTCAACGAGCCTCTCTGCTATTCTTGAAGATATGGCAGAACATGACCTAAGTCAAGTCTCTCCTACAGTGTCTTAGGGGTCTTCTTATTGTAAAACGTCTCAATACTCCAATACCCGACCCCAACTCCTAGACCTGTAATGTCATACCCGTATGGTTTTATTCCATGCATAAACTTTACTTATTGGTTCATAATAGATTATGCTGACCATTTGCCTAATTTTAATTATGCAATTCAAATTTAGATCACCAAGATTAGGGTTTTGTTTTAGGGTTTTGTTTAGCTTACTGTTATGCCCGAAACTAATATATCTAATCCGAATCTGGTTTCCAAAGTGTGTCCTATGTTTCCAAACTATGTTTTTTGGTCAAAACGATAGGTTACACAACTATGTTTAGAGAAAATATACACACCACAACATGAATTTCAAAAATAGCACAAATTCATCATCTTAGCATGAAATTCCAGCAACATTCAGTCTTCAACATAGCATGAAAATAAATCTGAAATTAACATAAATTTGATCCTTAATTATCATTAGAATAGAATAAAAATCTCAAGATAAATTTCACAGATTTCATGCTCATTACACAATATTAACAAGTATCCACAACACCTTAAGCAAGAAACAAGCACCATGATCAAGAACCCCTTTTTCAAGAATCCCCTATGGCATCAATATCAAGATGTAAATGTTATAACATGATTGTTACCCAAAAATCACATATTTAAATCTAAGGCATGCAACCACCATTCAAGAACCTAATTAGCAATCAAATCAAGTTTTACACTTCAAGATAAACAAGATCGCTGACTTGGGCATTTCATCAAACACCTTGAGGGCACCCTTGCTTCTCCCTTGGCCGAGTACCCTAGGGTAAGCTTGGGGCTACCGAGCCACAAAGGGAGGATCCCGGGCCCTCCTCACACAAATCGGCACAAGAACACGGCGTTCAAAACTCACGATTCGGCAAAAATCTCAAGAAACAAAAAGATGCCCCAAATTGGCTCAAGATCACAAGAAAACCCGAAAAAGAAGAGGTAAAACCACTCACCCGGATAGGAAGGATGATGAGAAAAGAAATCCTGGACAACGGCCCTCTAAATCGGCTTCAAAAGATGGCGGCTCGACTCAAGAAGGGGGAAGAGGAGGCGGCAGCTCCTCCTCAGGCCGTCGGCTTGAAGAGAGAGGGAGAGAGGGAAAGAGAGTGGCTGGCTCGGCGGCTCCTCTTGGGGCAGCTCCGAAGGGAAGGAAAGAGGAGAGGAAGGAGAGGGGAAGGCCCGGCAGCTTGGCTCCAAGGGTGGCGGCTCCAAGGGGAAGGAGAGGGACGACTGGCTGGCGGCTCCTCTTCTCCAAATTGCTTGTGTGGCTCCAATGGGGAGCCACAAGCCAAGGGGTGGGGGTTTTATACTCAACTAAATTTTTAACAAACCCGCATCCACCTGAAGCCAAACCCAAACCCGCTAACTTAATCAATCCTATTCTAATTCCATGACAAATTAATCAACAACCACATGCACATCCACACATCATATAATTAAACAATCGTGCATTAAACTTAATAAATTCATCCAATCAAGGAAAGAACTACAAAATCAAATCTCTACTCACCCGAGCTCGCAAGCTCGCACCGGACTATGAGTCGACTCGGCTCGACCTCGAACTAGTCCGCTAGGCTGGCGAACATACACAATAAATGAAAATTGTAATTAATATCTAGGAGGGTTCCTCTTAAGTGCAGAATCCCTAACTATGTGGACATAGATTCCACAATAAAAACAATACCCATTAAATTTAATGGAGCAATGGGAATGGCTGAGAAATGTGCATGATTATGAGCAAGAGAAGTTCTTCTAGTATTTCTAGCATGATCAAGATGATTTTTGTAAGTCTATCATTTTAGTGATCTACTTGTGTGCTTAAGAACTTATTTTTATTTTCTAACCTATCATTAGCATTTTCTAAATCATTATTTATCTTTTCTAAGGTGAGTTTATCATCCTTAAGGTTCTCTAAAGTAATAACTCATCATTTTCCTCTTCTAAGGATTGGTTTTCGCTTTTTAGTTCCTTAAATATGTTTCTAATGACATTGAATTCTATTGTTGTGTTGGCTATATTTGGCAAAAGGAATAGTAGTTAAGTTCTATATGCTTTGGCTATTGTGGAGTTTATGCTGAAATTAATGCTGATGCGATCATGTCTTCCTGTTTGTTGGAATTATTAATGCTTCATGAATAGTTATTGGCAATATATATAGGTCTCTTAGAGAACTTCTGTAAGGGACAGTTGCTTAGGAAGTTGCAACTACTCTAATACTAGCCTATTGTAGAAAAGTAAGAACCAAAACAAAAAGGTTATTCGAACACAGGAAATTTGTTTACGCAGTTCAGTGACAAACCAATCACCTAATCTATAGGGTACTCACCGGAGAAATTATAGGTGTCCCTGAAAGATTATTGGAAGATCTAAATAAATGCTGACTTTAATCACATTTAATCACCGCCTTCTTCAATAGAAATCGTCAGCATTAACTTAGGCGTTTGTCACGCCCCATCTTAGGGTCACGTGACTGGACAGGGTATACGTGCCTATATCACGCAGCCTATCCCATGCACATGTCAAGTCAGAATAAAACATAGCAGAAATACGAGAGAAGTTTTATTACAACTAAGAAATCAAATCGGTTTTCATTTTATGAAATAAAGTTCAACAAGCCAAGTAGAGTGCGGAAATAAATGATGAAAAGCTTATCAGTTTTCTCAAGAAACATAATCTGAAATAAAACATATGAATGTCCCAAACGACCCCTAACTAGGACTGCTATGAGTTCAAAGTAGCACATCTTCCCTCGAGCCGTGCCAAGTGCTGTAGCCTACTTCACTAGTCAGGCTCTGCAAAAAAAAAAAAGAAATTAAACAAGGGTGAGTCCAAAGGAACTCAGTGAGCGGTTCTACCAACCCCCACCACAAAACCAATCATAGAGTAATGAACATATATACATATATACATATATACATATATACATATATACACCTGTCTCATACAGGGAGATCGCCAAACTTGTGGTATGGCTAACTAACCGACCACTTGGCCATCTCATGCCCAAAGGCAAACCTATTCACATTGTAGTGAGTACACAACGGGCCTAACTGCCTACCCATGTCGTAAGGCATGCAACTCACCCAAAAAGTTTATGAGGATAATAGGGTTTTACCCATCCGAACTTATCCCATAACATACCCTTAAAGAATAATTTCAGAAATAATCGGGATTCACCCATCCGAACTTATTCCAAATAGAGACAAGAATAATCGAGATTCGCCCATCCGAAATTATTCCAGATAGAGACGGAAATAATCAGGATTCGCCCATCCGAACTTATTCCTTTTTAAACACAGGTTGGGATTTACCCATTCAACCCTCCGGGCTCAAGCCCGCATACCGGCTCCTACCCGAGCCTTCCCGTCATTCATGAAAGATATGGCGCCAAGAAGACATAACTCATGTGTCATCCATGGTGTCCTAGGGGTGTTATTACTGGGAAGATGCCGCTATATACTATGCCCGACCCCGACGCCCCAGACCCGCAATATCATCAGCCTATGAGGTTTTGTTTCAAGCAATTAAATTCTTTTGTTGGCTCTTCAACAATTTATTTTGCCCCTTAAATTTTAAAGGTATAATTAAATTTAAATTCCCAAAATTAGGTTTTGTTTTAGGGATTTTGTTTTTAGCCTACTTTTTGAGCCAAATTCTGGTGTACCCAAGCTGAATCTGGTTTTCCAAGTGTGTCCTTTGATTCCAGAATATGTTTTCTAGTTAAAATGATAGGTTACACAACTATGTTCAGCAATCGTCATGCATCACATCAACAATTTCAAATCTCAGCATTATCAATGATAATCCAGCATGAAATTTCAGCATGTTTCAGATTTCAACATGTCTAATTAATTAACACGAAAATCAAAGCAACAATTATTCCTAAATATTATCAAACCAGGTTACAATATCATAAAAAAAAGTTTAAAAATAAATCTATTCACTAAGCATAATTAGACATGCATCAAATTCTACATCAACATCAAGATTCATGCTTCATAAAACAAGAACCATCAAGAATATAAAACATGCCGCCAAGATTCATTCTTTTCACATGGAATCACAAATTTAATACGCTGAGTTTTATGATTTTGAAATTATACATGCTCTATCAAAATATGATCATACCAAGATTTACCATTAAGGAGTCTAAATCTCATTTAACGCAATAAGTTCTCTTAGGCATTTCACAAACACTTTGACGACGTCCCGTCACCCACATTGGCCGAGCACCTCTAGGATGGACCTAGGGCTACCGCACCACAAAGGGGGGTCCTCGGGCCTCCTCTTCAACGACAACACAAGAAATCGATGAGAAATCCTAATTTCAAATGGTAAGATCGACAAAATTTCTCAAATTCCAAACGACGGCTCAAGAACACAAGAAAACAAAAGGAAATAGGAAGGAAGAACCACTCACTTGATTAGGAAGAGGGAAAAAGAACAATTCCCGATCGGCAACATGTGAGGCGACGGCGGCTCAGCTCCACAAAGGGGGGGGCTCCAAGAGAGGGGAAGAGGGACAGCGGCTCCTCTTCTCCTCAACGGCTCGGCTTCACAAGAGAGGGGGAGAGGCATTTAGCCAAAATTCACAAAATCAATACTAACAATCTTCCCATTTGGCTTATTTGGCAAAAACCCAACCTGTCATAAATAATGCTATAAAGAGAGTATAATAACAGAAGAGTTTTTTCACAGATGTAACCATACATTCAGTCAAGATTAAATAGTGTTTAAAACTATTCATCACAAAAAAAGGAACGATTACCATCATAGAGTTCATACTCAAGCAATAAAACATTACCAAAAACCACCACATACCACATAACCAAGAGACATACATCACATCGTAGGCTGGTTCAGACTTTACCTCAAACCACTTTACCTCGTACTAGACCTTAACTAGACCATAACAAGACCAGAACCCATTTATTCAAAAACCACACATATCTCCCCCTTTTTGGCCGAATAAGACAAAGGAGAAAAAGTAGTTACTTTGAGCTGTCTGGATCAGATGAAACAGAGTCTTCACCAACAGGCCAAGCTGTAGTGCGAGCAGTGGAATATGCGAAAAAACTTCTGCTCAAGAGTTAATAATTGCATATGAAGCTCAGCTAAATACACTTAGAATTTATACATATCATCACAGATTGCTCTTGTGTTAGCGGTTAAAATTGCATGAGGTCTCATTTCAATCCACTCATTTCGAGAACTTAGTTGTACTGGAATTAAGTCAAGATGTTTGTTAGTTCTAAAAATAGATATAGGAGAATTTTTTTGTTTCTTTATTCTCCCTCGCAAAAAAAAATCCTCCCCCTCAGACGATAATCCTTCTGCAGAACTAAAAAAAAGAAGTGAGGGATACAGATACAATACCTCTACTAGAACATTCTGTAGTTTTTCCTTTGGATTTCTTTCTCTACTTTTGCCCAAGAGAGGTAGATGGAGATGATCTTTTTTCAAGGGATGGTGCTGGATTTGTGTGTCGATAACTTCAGTAGGACTTGAGAACACCATCTCTATTGCCAAGGAAACTTCCATCTTTTCTCTCTAAGCTCATTGTTTTACCCTTTTACTGCTTTGTAATGGAAATTCAGCTTACAGAAATTGAAGAAAGAAGGAAGATTGAGACCGTCGATTAAGTTCTCAAGAATTTGAACAAAGTTGCAATGTAGAAAGGACATAAATGATGACATATTTGTTCATATTCGCATTAGATTACAGCCTCTGTCGAAAACTCAATGGTGAAGTTACTGTTACAAGAGAAACGCCACCAGAAAAAATTCATTATGCGAGAGAATAAATATTTGAAAATCAATTTATTCATCATGTAACACACTGTCCAAGGAAGATTTAGAGATTCTTCATATATCCCATTGTCACACCCCGACTGAGGGTAGTGTGACCGGTCAGGGCCCACATCCTGCCCTGTAGCCTACTGTCTACACTGACATCAAGAAACCAAAACATATCGACTGAAGAAACTTAACATACTTTATAAAAAGTTTGCAAGTCACAATGTATAAGTTTTTCAAAACAAGAAGAAACATCAACGTCAAATCCAAATGGTCAAATATCAAGTTTTACAATTCTTTTCAATTACAACCGTCAATGCAAAAATAAAACCAACATAACTAGGACTAGTCTAAGACTCATGGACGCTACTATGAGATATGGCACCGCCTCTGCCCTCCAGTTGCACCATGTCGACACCAAGCTACTACTCATGCTATGCAAAAATAGAAATAAGTTGTGACTCTACTTGGGACTCAGTGAATGGCTCAATTGAACCTCCACTTAAGCCTCAGTCATGCATATGTATATATTACAAGGCAATAAAGGAATATACAAGGAGGTAAGGTGTGTTTCAAATGCAACTACCGACCCTCAACGGACCCATGAGTATCCATTGTACATGATAACCTGCCACCTTGGCTTAACACGCCTCTGGCATCCGGCCCTTGGGCCTACTCATAGCAATATATATCCCGGCTACAGCCGTCCCTATCATATCAGGTAGTATCATACTGGCCATTGGCCACATCATCTCAAGATGTAAGCAAACAATCCCGGGCCATCGACTAGGATGGCCACTAGTCTACGGACACAATCAGGGGTAAGGATAGCTAGTCCCACCCAACTAGGGTCTGGCACCTAGCGGGCCCGCTGGCGGACCTCTAGACCCAACTGGCCGAGCTGAGCATTGGTCATTTCCGACTTCCTCGCTCCTCGGCGGACCATCTCAAGCACATTACACATTCAATATCCTAGGGTTTCTATATATATATACCTAGGGCCTTTGCCCGTATCTAGCCATGTCCGGCTACCGGGTAAACAGTTCATGCTACCCCTTTTAGTATATGTGCACCTACAATCTCTAAGTTTCCAAAAATATACAAGCAGTCAGAGAAGTGTTATCGTCTCATATCTAAGTTTCCATAAATGTGCTATGAACATCTAGTGGCACCTTACATGTTAACTAGCCTTCTACACTATCTTAGGTGAGAATTTCCATGAGTCAACCTTGGAATACCATCCAAGAACATTTAGGGCAGCATACATAATTTAAAGAAAAATGCTCATTTGTCATCCCAAACGAATGCCTGCGCACCTCAGCCATGTCTGGTACTACTATCTGGTCTCGCCTCGCATTTGTCATCCCAAACGAATCTGACCTTCTTCTGGGTCAACCGAGATAGAGGGGCTACAATTCTGGAGAAATTGTCCATAAACTTCTGGTAATAGCCAGCCAACCCAAGAAAACTGCGGACCTTGGTCACACTAGTCGGCCGCTTCCAGTTCTGAACCACTTCAATCTTGGCAGGATCTACCCTTATTCCTTCCTTGGACACTACATGGCCCAAGAACCCTACACTTTCCAACCAAAATTCACACTTGGAAAATTTGGCAAACAAGCGGTGCTCTCTGAGGGTTTCCAGGACCATTCTCAGGTGCTTAGAGTGCTCTTCCTCACTCTTGGAGTAAACCAGAATGTCGTCAATGAAGACGATCACAAAGCTGTCCAGGTACTCCTTAAATACCTTGTTCATTAGGTCCATGAAGGTAGCAGGTGCATTGGTTACGCCAAAGGACATCACTAGGAACTCATAGTGACCGTAGCGAGTCCTAAAGGCCATCTTTGGCACATCGCAGTCCCCGATTCTCACCTGATGGTATCCGGACCTCAGATCTATCTTTGAAAACCATTGAGCCCCCTGCAGTTGGTCAATAGACCGTCTATCCTCGGCAGAGGGTAGCGATTCTTAATAGTCACCTTGTTCAGCTGCCTATAATCAATGCACATGCGCATCGACCCATCCTTCTTCTTCATGAAGAGAACCGGTGCACCCCAGGGTGACACACTCGGCCGGATGAACCCCAGGTCTAGCATTTCCTGCAATTGCACCTTTAGCTCTCTGAGTTCGGCCAGTGCCATCCTATAAGGGGGAATAGAAATTGGTTTCACCCCGGGCTGCAGATCAATGCAAAAATTGACCTCCCTTTTGGGCGACAACCCTGACAATTCCTCGGGAAACACATCAGGGAATTCACAGACCACGGGAGTTCCGCTGACATGCTTTGCTTCACCCCTTCCTCCTTGGCCACAGATACAAAGGCCAGGAAAGGTTGGCAGCCGCCCCTAAGCAATTTGCGAGCCTTTAGGGCTGAGATGACCCCTATCGGCTTGCTACCTCCCTCTACTTGGAAGATGAATTGTGGCAGCCCAGGCTTATTAAACATCACTGCTTTGGCTCTACAGTCCAACATTGCGAAATACTCTGCCAGCCAGTCTATGCCAAGGATGACGTCAAGCTCAAGAGTGGGTAGGAGTGTCAAATATGCACTCAGCACATGGCTGCATATGAGCACTTCACACCCTTGATAAATTGAGGTTGCTAAGATTGCATCGCCCGTAGGCATTGATACCATTAATGGCTCATCAAGCATGGAGGGCGTCATTGGCAGCTTTGCAGTAAATATGGCAGACACAAATGAGTGTGTGGCACCCGGATCAAATAATACATGCGCAGCAGACGAACATACTAAAATAGTACATGTCGCCACTGCTTTGGGAGCCTCTACCCTATCACAGTTCATAGCATATACTTGCGCAGGCGGCCTCTCTGAATAACTGGTCTGCGGCCCCTTATTCTGAGTATGCCCTCTTGGTGCTACTGACCCTACTGACATAGGTGCTTTACCCCTTGACTGCTCAGGCTTCTGACCAGTTCCCTCAGGGCAGTCCTTCTTGAAATGTCTGACTCGACCCCACTTGAAGCAAGCATTAGTGCGGTTAAGGCAGGACCCTAATGCCTCCGACTGCAGCTGCCACACTGCGGCCGCTCAAATCTTTGAGTACCACCTCCTGACACTGCCGACCTCACTGACCCGGTCCCTGGGCCCCCATGGCCCCGATTGCCATTCTGCCCCTGGCTTTGCTGCTGCTCTGCTGTGGGCATTGCCACCTCAGAGTGCCAAGGTCGACTATCAGTACCCTGTGATCGGAACTTCTTCTTAGCTGGCCCGTCATTTCTCTCGAACGGCACCAAAGCTTCCTTCCACAGGGCTTCATCCACTACCCGAGACATTGTAGATTCCTTGGTGTAATGAATAAGCCTGCCAATTTATGGCCTCAATCCTGCCATGAACCTCTTGACCTTGGCAGTCTCAGTCGCCACTAGGGTGGGATGGTACTTGGAGGGACGATTAAACTCCATCTCATACTTCGACACTATCATGCCACAAGACCTGCGCAGCATCTCGAGGTCTTGTGCCCGCTTATCACGAACACTCATTAATACATGACATGCTCATGAATGTCAAAATCACTCGGCCCATGCCGGCCCCACAGAAAACAATACATTCATACAACCCAACCCGGCCCAAACCTAGCAATCATACAAGTTGGTCGCTAGAATCTATATAGCGAGCCTTCAATCCGGGCCCTCTCTGGTTGGGTATGGCCCACCCAACCAAATCCACTCAGGTCTAAAGTTAGCGTGGCTCCCTTTGGGTCTAACGTCAGCGTGGCTCACTCACGTAGTATCAAGACCCAAAATCCACTCGCCGAGTCAGGACCAACTTGCCAAGTCGGTACGCTTCTCGACTCGGCCATCGCTCAACCACAAGCACAACCACAATCAATATCCATGCACAGTACACACAAGTACTTAAAGAATATTTTCTTCCGACAACCTGGGTACGCATCTACGCGCCCCAACTCGGCCCTCTCTTGGGTCTAACCTCTTGGCTCTATGTTTCATCACCCAATTTACTGCCACTGTCGCTCAGTGCAGCATTGGGAGCCTCCATTACACTATCACACAAAAGAGAAAGTTTCCTGTCACATAATAAATTTTTAACATAAGCTTTGAAAAGTTACTAACCACAAGGTGCGCCGAGTGCAGGAGTCGTCGTCCAATCTTGTAGCCTAACTATATCGTATGTCGGCATGCTAGCATATGCCTCATACGATACCCAACACTGAGTCATAGACAAGACCTAACCTAGTGCTCATATACCAACTTTGTCACACCCCGACGAAGGGTAGTGTGACCGGCCAGGGCCCACATCCTGCCCTGTAGTCTACTGTCTACACTGACATCAATAAACCAAAACATATCGACTTAAGAAACTTAACATACTTTATAAAAAGTTTGCAAGTCACAATGTATATGTTTTTCAAAATAAGAAGAAACATCAACGTCAAATCCAAATGGTCAAATATCAAGTTTTACAATTCTTTTCAATTATAACCGTCAGTGCAGAAATAAAACCAACATAACTAGGACTAGTCTAAGACTCATGGACACCGCTACAAGATATGGCACCGCCTCTGCCCTCCAACTGCACCATGTCAACACCAAGCTACTGCTCATGCTTTGCAAAAATAGAAATAAACTGTGAGTCCACTTGGGACTCAGTGAGTGGCTCAATTCAACCTCCGCTTAAGCCTCTGTCATGGATATGTATATATTACAAGGCAATAAAGGAATATACAAGGAGGTAAGTTGTGTTTCAAATGCAACTACCGACCCTCAATGGATCCATGAGTATCCATTGTACATGATAACCTGCCACCTTGGCTTAACACGCCTCTGGCATCCGGCCCTTGGGCCTACTCATAGCAATATATATCCCGGCTACAGCCGTCCCTACCATATCAGGTAGTATCATACTGGCCATCGGCCACATCATCTCATGATGCAAGCAAACAATCCCGGGCCGTCGACTAGGATGGCCACTAGTCTCCGGACACCATCAGGGGTAAGGATAGCTAGTCCCACCCAACTGGGGTTTAGCACCTAGCGGGCTCGCTGGCGCACCTCTAGACCCAACTGGCTGAGCTGAGCATTGGTCATTTCCGACCTCCTCACTCCTCGGCGGATCATCTCAAGCACATGACACATTCAATATCCTAGGGTTTCCATATATATATACCTCGGGCCTTTGCCCGTATCTAGCCATGTCCGGCTACCGGGTCAACAGTTCATGCTGCCCCTTTTAGTATATGTGCACCTACAATATCTAAGTTTCCAAAAATATACAAGCAGTCATAGAAGTGTTATCGTCTCATATCTAAGTTTCCATAAATGTGCTATGAACATCTAGTGGCACCTTACATGTTAACTAGCCTTCTACACTGTCTTAGGTGAGAATTTCCATGAGTCAACCTTGGAATACCATCCAAGAACATTTAGGGCAGCATACATAATTTAAAGAAAAATGCTCAAATATTACATCATTCATCATATATAACCATAATGCACATACCTAACAATTCTTATACTACCATAGGAATATTATCGCAATAAGGAGCAACTATCTAGCATGGCAAGGTAGTAATAAATTTAAATAACATGTATGAATTATAAAACATGGTAACATTGTCAACATCCAAGTTTAAGGATCAAAAGCTAAGTATGGTTACAATCTAGCATTTCTACAATTCAGATCAATTAAGCTACTTTGTAAGTTTGATGTTCTTCCTAAGTATTGTCATATCCCTATGTGTGATCCCTAAGATCATGAAATTTCCATCTAAGGCAAGTCTGTCCTCCTCTCCCCAACCTTGGCTGAACCATGAGCAAGGGAAACCTTGCTCGGCCAAGGTCCTTGGGTAGGGAAAGATGGAAGAGACTTTAGCTACACCTTGTCTCTTCAATTTCACATACTTCTTAAATACCAATGATCAACTTACCCTTCCCCTCACCCTTGGCCGAACCCTCTGCATGAATCTTAGGATTCATTCGGCCACTTCAAGGGGCTTTAAAGGGGACATGCTTCATATTACGTGAGGAGTTCAAAGGACTACATCAAAACAGCGGTATAAGGGCATCTAAGGGCCTTCTCGCCGTCAGGGGAATCGGGGAAAATTTCGGCATGACCTTTCCCCTTTTCCCATGACTCGGCAGCCCCAAAAATATATAGATCGGCGATTAAAACAGCGAGATCCAACAAGAAACATCATAAAATAGTGAGTACATATCGTTGAAATCATGGATTGTCGGGAAAAATCGTGAGAACTCGACCTATCATCTAGGGTTCGGCCACCCGCCTTCCCCAAACTGTTAAAGCCTTAACCACTCACCTAGATCACCAAGAAATAAGGATCGGGTGATGATGACTTGAAATTTCTGGCGACGACGCAAATTTCGGATCGATCCAAGCCCCAAGCCCCCTCCTTGCTCCTTCTCCTCTTTCTCCCTTGCGGCCTTGTGCGACTCAATGGTTGAGTCGCACGGCTGCCATACGGGGGGGTTTTATCCCCTCAACCATATTTCCAAAGATGGTTTCAAGGCTCACTTAAGTCATACTCGAAACTCGACTAAACCCGAACTTGACTCGGGTTCTGACCCAACCCATAACATGACTCGAGTTGACTTAATTTAAGGTATGATTTTATAAAAGAAAAGTTAATTATCCAAATAGTCTTCATGATTCATTAGCCGAGTCATACGTTTTCACTCGAGGCGATCCTGAGGCTCGACTCCACTACCCCCGGGTCCGACGCGCTGCACCAAAATAGATTTTTATATTAGGAAACTTTTTCCTGGTCTTACACCTATTTAAAAGAAGAAGAATCTGTGACATGACACAAAGTCCTTGGGCAAAAAAAGATTTTGACTGTGTTGTACTAATGACCGCTGAGAAGAAAGCTGTATCCTTATCCAATCTTATCTTTCATAAAACAAAGCACATGTGGGAACATTAAAAACAAAAGTTTCTCACTTACTGTACCAATCATCATTTAGAATACCTTTTTGAAGAACTGAAGATGTTACCCACTATTCTTAGTTGCAATGAATACTAGTTACAACTAGTTCATTTTAACTAGAACCTCGATCTTTAAATCAAAGAGTTTAGCACGTGAATGCACAATAGAATCTTTGAAGTTTTGTTAGAACTTGTTGTATCACAATAATGTACATTTTCTTCTTGATTGAGATCATATTCAAGTAACATACTCTTCATCCAAATTAAATTTGTACTGCAACTGCTTGCTACCAAACAATCTGCATTTGCTGAAGAAAGAGAAATAAAATTTTGTTTCTTGATTGACTAGGTCACAAGATTTGATCCAACATAAAAAGAACTGCCTGATGTACTATTTTTGTCATCAATATTACCAGCTCAATCTACATCTGAAAATCCAACTAGACAAGGATTACAATTGTAAGACCCGAAAAAGTTTCCTAATATAAAAATCTATTTTGGCGCAGCACGCCTGACCCGAGGGCAGTCGAGTCGAGCCTCAGGATCGTCTCGAGAGAAAAGGTATGACTCGACTAATGATTCATGAAATCTATTTGGATGATTAACTTTCCTTCTATGAAATCATACATTAAATTAAGTTAACTCAAGTCATGTTTTGGGTTGAGTCAGAACCCAAGTCGAGTTCGGGTTTAGTCGAGTTTTGGGTATGAGTTAAGTGAGTCTTGAGGCCATCTTTGGAAAGATGGATGAGGGAATAAAACCCTCTTATTGCAGCCGTGCGACTCACCCTTGGAGTCGCACAAGGCCGCCTAGGGAGAAGAGGAGAAGAAGCAAGGAGGAGGCTTGGGGCTTGGATCGATGCGGGATTCGCATCATCGCCGGAAAAATTTCAAGTCATCGTCACCCGATCCTTGTTCCGCCGCAATCTGGGTGAGTGGTTATGTTTTTGAAGCTAGGGGAGGCGGGTGGCCGAACCGTAGATGAAATAGGTTGAGTTCTCGCGATTCTTCCGACGAATCTTGATTTCCAACGACGTGTGTTCACTGTTTATTGAAGTTTCTTGTCGGTTCTCACTGTTTTCTTCATCGTTTTGCATGTTCTTGGGGCTGCCGAGTCATGGGAAACTTAGTTAGGAGACGATAACATTTCTATGACTCTTTATATACTTTTGGAAACTTAAAACTCGTAGGTGTTCATATATTGAAAGGGCGGCATAAATTGTTGACCCGGTAGCCGGACTTAGGCCAGATACGGGCAAAGGCCCGAAGTGTTTATATATGGAAACCCTAGGATATTGATTGTGTGATGTGTTTCAGATGGTCCGCCGAGGAGCGAGGCGGTCGAAAATGACCACTGCTCAGGTCGGCCAGTATTGGGTCTAGAGGTGCGCCAGCGGGCCCGCTAGGTGCCAGACCCTAGTTGGGTGGGACTAGCTATCCTTACCCCAGACGGTGTCCGAAGACTAGTGCACCATCCTAGTCGACGGCCCGGGATTATTTGCTTACATCTTGAGATGAGGTGGCCGATGGCCAATATGATACTACTGGATATGGTAGGGACGGCTGTAGTCGGAATATTATTCTATGGGTAGGCCTAAGGGCCGGATGTCGAAGGCTTGATTAGCCAAGATGGCAAGTTATCATATTCAGTTGGTACAAATGGACCCGTGGGGTCGGTAATCGCATTAGAAATAAACCTTACCTCCTTGTACATTTTCTTTAATGCCTTATTTGATATATGCATGGTTGAGGCTTATGTGGAGGTTCATTTGAGCCACTCACTAAGTCCCAAGTGAACTCAAAGTTTATTCCTATTTTGCAGAGCATGAGCAATAGCTTGGTATGTCAACATGGTGCAGCTGGTGGGCGGGAGGTGGTGTCATATCTCGTAGCGGCGTCCATGAGTCATAGACCAGTGTCTAGTAGTTGTTGTTTTTTATTTTCTGAACGCACAAGTTGTATTTGGAAAGAGTTTGTAAAACTTGATACTTGATATGTTCAGTTATTCGGATGTTGGTTTTTTACTTGCTTTGAAAAATATAAAACTGTGGATTTTGAAAACTTTTAATAAAGTTGTGTTGAGATTTCCTTGATCGATACATTCTAGTTTTCTTTATGTTATTGTAGACAGTAGGACACAGGGTAGTATGTAGGCCCTGGCCGGTCACACTACCCTCTGTTGGGGTGTGACAATAATCAACAGAATACCGAAGACAAGAATCCAAAGTACCTTACTTATATTTGAGAATTCTATTAACAGCTTGAAGGTGAGACTCCTTTGGTTTTGCTTGTTATCTCGCACACAATTCGACACTAAAGCATAAATCATGTCTGCTAGCTGTCAAATATAATAAATCACGTCTGCTAGCTGTCAAATTCTTATTAATTTGCATTTATCTAAATAAATTAATTCCTAATTAATTAGTTAGGCTCATGGTTAGAAACTATTTTTCCCATCATGTATATTTGATTCATAACTAAATTTAATCACCACATAAAATATTATTATGTGCCAATCCCTACAATTTAGGGATGCCCTACAAATTAGGGTTACCGAGGAACTCAATTCTCACGCATTCGTTCCTATAAGAAATATCTTTCATATTATGTCCGTAAATGAGATCCGTGATCGAGTTGCGGCATGTCCATGCTAGTAGACATATAGTGCCGCATTCGGACTCTATCTCATAAAGTCCGTTACGAGGTTATCCTGTTGTGTGTGACCTATTAGACCCCACACTAAGCCAGTAGTGTGTCATGCCCCAACTTAGGGTCGCGTGACCGGCCAGGGT
Organism: Canna indica; assembly: GCA_034359265.1. Classification (NCBI taxonomy): domain Eukaryota; kingdom Viridiplantae; phylum Streptophyta; class Magnoliopsida; order Zingiberales; family Cannaceae; genus Canna; species Canna indica. The sequence continues at coordinate 26,060,877 of CP136892.1, forward strand.
CAATGTCCTACCCTGAAGCCTACCACATACACTGACTGACAAGAAATCAGAAGCATGTAAATAAAATCAACGATGCAGATTTTATTTAATTTTTAAAGAAGATTCACAAGTTTAAAAAGAGTTGCGAAACATCAACTACAAAATAAAACAGCTCGAATTAAAGTCAAATACATGTTTTAAAATAAACAACTCCCAGTGTATGTAAAGAAAATAATCCTAGACATCACGACTAGGACTAATGGACGCTGCTACGAGATCGACGCCACTGCCTGCCCTCCAGCTGCACCATCACTCCAAGCCTCACCTCACTGGTCTGGCTCTGCAAAATAAGAGAAATAAACTGTGAGCCACATGAGACTCAGTGAGTGGTGTAGTTGAAATGGAGAAACTAGAGGGAGGGTGATTAATGTGTTTACTAAATTTATTAGCCTAAATTTGATTTTAATTGTTTAGGCAATTCGCAATTCGATGATTATATGCGGAAGCTTATAAATGATAAAGCAATTAAGCTCAATAATAAATCAATGCAAACACAGAACTTTTAGTGGTTCGGCCCTAATTCCTACTCCACTACCTAAGCACCCCGCTTAGGATTTCCAAACTAGATTTTACTAGATTAATTAGAGTTTCCCTTACAACGATGACTTTTCACCAGAAAGTCTCCGCTCTCCAACTGAAGGCACTTCCACACCCGGAAGTATCCCGCCTTCCTACTGAGAGCACTTTCCCACCTCAACCTAAGGGACAACTAGAACTAATCCTAGTAATCACTAAGTATACACAAGTGGCTTTACACCTAACACCAGGTAACCACTTCCAATCAAGACCTAACAACCCTAGGTCTATTACACGCACAAATTCAAAAATAGATACAAATAATAGTTAAAATACAATTGAAAAGAGCTTGAAATGAAACCAAGAAATCGTGCTCTTTTCCAAGCCTTAAAACATCCAACTCGCTGAGGAGATGAGCTCGAGTCAATTTCCAAGTTGAGGAGCAGAGTGCGCTTGAAGGTGTTTTTCGTGGAAATAGCAGAGTGCGCTTCATCAATCTTTAGAAGGCTTAAATCTTCCTTTTAATGGCTCAAAAAAATCTTTAATCATCACGGAAGAAGGTTAAATGAAGTATTTGAGGGTGTATTTATACCCTCGTGAAGAAACACCTACTCAATGGATAGAAAACTATTCGTTGCAGACCGCCGGTCGAATGGTCGATCGATAGGACATTCGATCGCTTCCTTTTTCCATGTGGTCGATCGACCGCCCAGACGCAAATTTCATGATCCGCCATCCGATCGACCCGTCGGTCGACCAACACAATCTTGCGTCTTCAGCAAACGCATGTCGGTTGACCGACTGGTCGACCGCCATGCTTACTGCATATTTCAGGCCTCTGTCAATCGACCGACTTGTCGATCGAAGTAGCCACTACCTATTTTAGGCAATGTTCGGTCGACTGATCGGTCGACTGATAAGGCTACTGCCTGTTACCTTACCCTATTCGGTCGACCGCCCGGTCGACCGAATTTAGGCTGAGATTTTTTTTTCAGCCGATTTTCTTCCGCGTTTTGTTTCTGGGTTCTGGCTTTCAACGAGCATCAACATGGAGAGCTTTTATATGATCTTTGAGCTCGTCCAATGCGACTTTGGTGCACTCGTCGATCTTCGAGATAATTCCGCGATGAACCCGAGCGCGACGATCAATGTCCTTCTGATTTCTAATTTCTTCGATTTTTTCGATCGAAGACATCAAACGCTACTGATATGGAACCTCAAACATATTCTCAATGAAATCAGTAGTCCCATGTTTGTTATCATCAAAACCATTAAAACCGAGATTAAGGCTAAGATTGAAAACCTAAAGCCAACAAGTGGTTCTTCCGAACCTCCACATAAATCCCCCATAATCACATATATATAATGTCAGAAAAATATAAAGTTAGGGATCTTATCTAGTCTTGATATGACAACCGACCCCAAGAGCCGTCCTGTATGGACCATACAGTCATATAACCAGCCATAACAACCCAACTAAGCATAATAGCACCCGGCCACTAGGGCCTGCTCATGAACTCTCGCGCTAAGGCTACAACTCAATTACACAATTCAATGGTCTTTGCCGAATAGCAGACTTATATGACAGGTTCCTACAGCTAAGGCTACAACTCTCGTGCCTATCGCCTTCCTGAAGGTCGTAGTTGCCTTTTGTCAAGTCTTCTACTTTTCTTCTTCTCCTGCAACATCTTGCAGATGATGATTGATATCAAATACCCAGTATCAAATAAAATAAAGTAGAATTTAATGACGAAGTACTTTATATAACGTACGCACCTGAAGCGACTGTTTCAAAAACCATATTCAGTTCTAACTATGCAAAATACTCTTTGAAGTTGCCATTGGGAACATCTTTCCCTTTCTTCTTGATACACTACAAAAAAATAGGCTATCACGAAGGATTAAATCCGTCGGTAATAGTCCAAAATCCGTCGGAAATATTTTTACCGACGGATTTTTCTATCGATATCATCTGTCGATAAAATGTGCTAGGTAATACCAATAGATGTCGTAAACTCCGTCGGAATTTCCGATGGATATTTGAGTCTGTCGGTATTACCAACACACATAATAATCCATCGGTAATACCAACGGATATACGTCTGTCGATAAGACCAACCGATATAGTTCCGTCGATAATACCAACATCTACTGGTCTGTCTGTATTTTCGTTGGTATTACCAATAGAATTTATCCGTCGGCAATACATATTTTGGTTGGTGATACCTGACCATCAGATTTCATACATTTATACTAATACATATTTAAATTCTTGAAACCTGTATTTACATCTCATATCATCCACAACTTTTCACCAAAGTATTTGCCAAAAAGTATATCTTTACACCAAAACTTTTCATCCTTTGTATACCTGCATGTAAATGTTATAGATATTAATAAACCTGATAAGATCAACAAAAAAAAAGAAGTAAAATTTGTACTGAAAATAAAAGAATGAACTGGAAAAAAAGGACTAAAGAACTCAAATAATTGTAGATTGTAGTAACATTGTACTGTGATAGATGAACCACACCTGTATTAAGATGTTATCCACACTTGTACTATGATAGATTGTAGGATACTGAAGAAATATGTTTCCTTAAGTTGCATTGTGTATATTGACATTACATAAGTTGTACATAAGTTGATTCACTTGGAAAAGATAGTAGAAAATAAATAACACTTGATTCACTTGGATCATTGTTCCACGCTAGAATCAAATAAATACCAGTTGATTCACTTGGATGAACACTGATTAGAACCAAATAAATCTTAGAACATTGTCCACAAAGAAAACACACTATCAACCCAGATGCAGATAACTCTTGACAATGAAAATGATTATCATCAAAAAACCGAGGAACAACTTGAAGATTGAATAAATCAAGTACTCAATCTTAGATAAAAGCACATATTCTTTTTTGCTATAGTATGAGTAAATGAAAACATGATATTTTTTTCTAACTCCACTAATGTTTAATTTCTAGCAACCCCGGCATAAAGCACAAGCATGCATGAAGTATATATTATGATATAGAATTTATGAGGAGGTATATAGAATTAATCATGCATGAAGTGTTGGAAATGCTAAATTAACATGCATGAAGTATATATTATGATGTAGAATTTATCATGCACAGGTTGGTGGAAAATTAAAGACATAAAAGCTAGTGGCAGCCAAGAAGAAACATCATCATTAGGATTGAAAATGCTAATTTAATTAAAGTTAATTATATACAAAAAGTATTGAGAATTATAGGAGACGGAATAAATTCTAACTGTCATTGAAAATGCTAATTTAATTAAAGTTACATACAAAATCACAATGATGGTGTCCAGTTGAGCTTAAGAATCTTATGTTGAGTTTAAGAACATTCTATTTGATGTAGTGTTCAGTTGACCTAGATTAATTATGTTTGATTAATCAACAATCAAAATGAGAGATCTGCTTATTGTGGAGTCTATTTATTGAGAGATGCAGTGTTCCGTAATCATAATCTAGCTGATGAAGGTGGAGGTGGAGGTGGTGCAGTAGAACATTTGAGATCAAGTGACTCCACCTAAATCAAATATCATGTTCATTTGAAGTTGAAATTTCCATGACAGAATACTCCACATCAATGTCTGGCAATCTACATGACAGTAGGGCATGGAGAAATCATAACAGGAGGTTCATGTAAGGGCAAGAAGGGGCTACTAATAGCCATAGTTAATTATAAAAATGATAATTAGAAAAAACTGAACTGAACATTGATAATTCATAGATATACTGAATTGAAAATTCACATTTCTTTTTTCTTCATCCTAGACTGAACTGAACATTGATAATTCATTGATACAACTTATTTCAATCATTATCTGAACAATATGATATTACAAACAATATGTCCAAGAATCTGATTTCTGCAAGAATATTATTTTTCCACCAAAGATATTGAATAAAATGACTCAAATGCAAAAGTAATTCATTAAACAAAAGAATCCAAACAACCTTAAGTTAGTTGGGTTCAGTTAGTGGTCTTCCAAATTGTTATCACTTCTCCATGTTATCTCAAGAGGATGTCTGCAATTCTGAAAGCAGTGAAGATTAAACATAGTATAAAATTTAGCAATAAAATAATAAAATAATAATTTTGGAAACCAGTGAACGTTAAACCAGTTCAGCTATAATTTTGGAAACTAGTGAAACTTAAACTCGTTCATCCATAATTCTAAAACCATTAGTATCTGCTACTAAGCAGTCTAAGCAGTGAGTGGCTTATTCCATTAGTATTAGCTACTAAGTAGTCTAACCACAAGTATAAGATTAAACAACATATCGAGAGATCAATTAGTCTCAAAACATTAGTATCAACTACTAAGCGGTGAGTGGCATAGAATTTAGTATATAGCTAGAATAACTTATACTATGTAGTATAACTAGAATAGTTGTTATATAGTATATATAACTGCAGTAGTCAAGCGATTAAAATCATATATAACTGCACGCAGCAAATAATTTTTAAAATCGTGCTCAGAGTAAGTTTGAAATTGACTTTAAAAACTAGGCATCATTCAGTTGTAAGCATAAGTCATAGCGCTCACAACTAGCAAAGCAAAATAGATGAGTAGATATTTTTGGATGTTGCATATGCTTCAGTCACAAATACCAAAATAGATGAGGGAGTTTGCACTTTTTGAATCTCTATATAAGTTCTGCTGCTTAAGGATTCTTCTCAATTAAGACACAGCTGCTGCTTGCATATGCTCCAAGAAAATATCCAAATATGAGTTAACAGTATATTGCAGTATATTACTATTTTCTCAATCCATGATATGGTAGGTTGTCTAAACTATGCTGAAGCTCCTTTATAGATACATTGTTAACAATATATGATTTAAAGAGTAGGTCTGCAAAATAGGTTTGCAAAATTTAAATATACATGAAAATTACTGTTTTGAAGGATAAATGTCTCAAAGTTGCAATTTATAACATGACAAGCTAAGTTCAAATCTATGTAGAGATGAAGATGCATGTTATAACTCCAGCAAATATCTATGCAGAGAAGAAGATGCATGTTATAACTCTAGAATTTGCTGAATGATATGTAAGATGCAAAACAATCTCAATAATATGCTTATATTTTTGGATCAATTATATATAACACACGAAGGTCGCAAGAGACATTTATCGAGCCCCTAAAATGTAAGCATAAGTCGGAAGTAACAATGATATTGATCGAGCCCTCCACAGCATGTATTGGTCCACAAAACTGGTCAAACCATTTTGCAACATGTCACATTCAACACTAGAATAGATGCCAAGATATATAGAGCAACTAATTGGACCACATCCGGTCAAAGCAATATTAATTAAATGTTCATTCATTCATGCGCAGAGAAACACATGTAGTTTCCATGAGGAATTGGTAAAGGAGACATTGTCTTTTAACTAAAACCATGCATGCAGTGATAGATGTATAGATCAAACCATTTTTATCCAATGCGTGGTCATGGGTACAACTTCATCTTCCAAGTTAATTTTCCCAATTAATTAGAAGCTTTTGTTCAATAAGAGGGGCACTGAAACTTTGACCCAATAAGTTCAGGATAATGACCTTTACCAAATAACCACCAGGTAGCTCAGAGCCGGCCACCTGCAACTTGCAAAATCAATTACATAGATCAAGAATAGGAATTTTCCCAATCAACAAACCCCCTTTGAGCAGGTTGATTAAGAAAGCCTTTAAATAGAAGACCAATAACAGTTTGCATAGGAATTTGCGTGATCAGGAATGCGAACTAGAAAAGCAATACAATAAAACCATATAGAAGTGAAATGAAAAAATTATACACTCAAAGCATACAAAAGTGAAACCATAAATCAGCCACTAAAACCATACACTTAAACCAAAAATGATATATAAGTGAAACCATACATTCGATCTTCATTTGAATTTGAACGACAGACGCATAGAGCAATGGCGAGAAGAAGACCGCACGAAGAAGACACATATGGGTTCGTCGAGCTGCAGCGACTGGGGCACAGAGAAGGAACAAGCGACGAGTTCATCGAGCAGCAGCGGCAGGGGCACGGAGCAACAACAAGCGACGGGTTCATCGAGCAGCGTGGGGTTCGTCGAACAGCAAGGGTTTCGTCGAGCAGTGAGAAGTTCATCGAGAAGTGGGAAAAGGGCGAAAAAAAGAGGGGTTGGTCTAGCAGTGCAGGAGATTGGGTTTTTTTTAGGGTATAAGGGAGATTGGGTTGGTCGGCTTAAAAAAGAGAGAACGGGGGAGTGGGAAAAGGGCGGGTTTAGGTTGGTCGGCTGAAAAAAAAGGAGGGATTAGGTTGGTCAGCTAAAAAAAATGGGGGGAAGTAAATTAAAATGAGGATTTTTAAAATTTGTGGGTAAAATTACAGACGGACTTGGATCCTTTGGTACATTTATCAGTAATATCAACAAAATAATTTTGTCGGTAAATAATCCATCGGTGAAAGTCAAATTTTTTGTAGTGATATTTCTCATGGGTTTCACAGTTCTGTTTTTCACTTTGTTCTTAATAGAGTATAACTTTGCCTCAAATGCATCTACCACTAACAAGACTATGTCCATATCCTTCATAAAGTGGGACTCGGCAATCTTTAGCATATTAAGGAGCTCGGAAAGTGAGACGTCCTGCTTGTTTATGTGGAAGTTATCAATAAACTGTGAAAATGAATCCGGGAGGGATTGGAGTACTAAGTCCTGACATAGTTCCCTATCCATGGAGAACCCCAACCTCTCTAATTCCCCAATCAAATTGATTACTTTGAGGACATGGGTCACAACAAGTGTGTTTTTCTCTATTTTGGCACGGAAGAGTTGTTTGGTTAGCTTGTACCTAGTTGTCCTCATTTGATCACCGTACAACAACTTGAGGTGATCGAGGATAGCTTCGGTATGCAAATGTTCGTGCTGCTTTTGAAACTCATCGGACATGGATGCCAGCATTATGCATTGAATAGTGGTGCTATCTTCACTCTTGAGCAGCCGTTGCTGAAGAACATATTTCTAGTAGTGTTAGGCCCCGACGGCTATGATTAGAGAGGTCCCTGGGCAGGAAGCTGGTTGATTTATGGATTATGTTGGCCTAAGGTTTTCTATGTCTTAATCTCAGTTTTGATGATAACAAACATGGAACTAATGTTTCATTGAGAAATATTTAGGTTCCATATCGATTAGCTCCTGATGTCCTCGATCCAAAATATTGAAGGAATTGGAAAATCGGAAGGACATTGATCGTCGCGTTCGGGTTTGTCGTGGATATCTCTTGAAGTTTGACGTGTGCACCAAAGACGTCTTGGACGAGTCTAAAGTTGACGCACGTTGAAGGACGGAATCCAAAAAGGAAGCGCGCAAGAAGAAGGCTGAAAAAATCATGTTCAGCCTAGGTTCGGTCGACTAGTTGGTCGATCGAATGTAGTCGAAAAATGGTAGTAGCAACTTCGATCGACCAAACAGATGCAAAAATCGGCAGTGGCTACTTCGGTCGACCGACCGAGGCCAAAAATTGGCAGTCTCTACTTCGGTCGGCCGACCGGTCGACCAAATAGCAGAGGAGCTAAAACGCGACTCATTCGGTTGACCCTCTGATCGACTGAACAGAGCGGTAGAAGCACAGAATGTCAGCAGTCGCTGGGCGGTCGATCGATCGGTTATAAATATCCCTCACCTAACTTCTTTAACCTCTCTTAACAACTAACGTTAGCATTCAAAAGAAAGATTTGTGCCTTCTAGAGTTTGATTGACTTGTGCTCGCTTCTCCAATCAACGACTTCTTAAGCGCTCATCTTCCCTCAACTCGGGCTTTGACTAGAGCTTAACTTCTTGGTGAGTTGGAGACTTTGAAGGCTTGGAAAAGAGCATTTGGTCTTGGTTTATTCTTTAAGCTCTTTCATTGTAATTTTAGTTGTTATTTGAACTTGTTTTCATTGGATTTGAGCTTGTGAAGACCTAGGTTGTTAGGTCTTGAAATTGGGTGGTTGCCTTTGTGTTTGAGGCTTAATCCCACCGGTATAAACTTAGTTTACGAGGATTAGTTAAGTTGTCCCTTAGGTTGAGATGGAAGAGTGCTCTCGGTAAGAAGGCGGAGACTTCCGGGTGTGGAAGTGCCTTAGGTTGAGAGCGAGACTCTTCCGCTCAAAGTTCTCGTTGTAAGGGAAACAAGATTAATCTAGTAAAGTTTTGTTTGGAAATCCTAAGTGGGTGCTTAGGTAGTGGAGTAGACATTGGGGCCGAACCACTATAAATAATTGTGTCTGCATTGATTCTACTTGTGTTTATTTTATTATCGCATTTACTTTGCTTCCACTTGCTACTCATCATGTAATTTGCCTAAGTAACCAAAGAAACGATTAAAACCGGATTTAGGCAAAAAGATTAGTAAACACACTATTCACCCCCCTCTAGTGTAACCATTTCACCAACAGATTACACGTTGTTTCATGTGTCCTCCGTCTTCTCGAGATTCCTTTTCCTTACATTTTGCTTGCTTTCTTTATCTATTTTCTTTTTATTGTCCTTGTTTTCCTTTTCTATTTTTAGCCATCATACTATTTGAATTATTTTAAAACAAGTTAGTTTTAGTTCTTCCATAGAGATGCTTGGATATAATATGCAAGCAGACGAACGCACCCAAGCACACACACATATAGATTTTCTCTTAGAATTGTACTGCAACATGGAATTCGAAATAATTTATATCTACATTGTCAAACTAACACGAGCCACCAACTCCTTAATTATTGGTTGCATAATTAAGCACGATGATAGATCTAAGAAAAACATAATTTTTACAATAATTTTTATCAAGTGTGTATAACAATTATGTATGTTAATGAATTAATGAATTAACATAATTAGTTGGTGTTAGCGTTCAAGACACCAACTCAGATTTGCTCACAAGTTAAAATGTTGATTGGTCGAGAATAAAATTCTCATAATTGTTCACCTATTTAGTTGCAAGTTAAAGTATATATGCTCATATTGAATTTAGGGTGATCAACCAATGAAATCGACCAATTAATCATCTTACTCATTGGTCTAGACAAATTAATCATCATCCGGGTGCCAAAATTTTATTTGCAAATTACTACGAAATTATGATGCCTTTCTTTCAATCTCCCGAGAAATTTGGTAATCACAAAGTTCCAAACTATCTTATATAGAAATTAATCTAACATCAATTTGTTGCTCATCAATTAATCACTCAAATATTGTGTTATTTATATACTCTTTTGATAAGGCCTTTATATATGATTTCATTGAGTGTAGGTTTTGCAACACCTTTGGAATCATGCCTCAAACCAATGTACGTGTGGTGTAATAACTCATCAAGATACTTGAGTTGGGTTTCCGTACATCTCACTGAGGCCTCGCATCATATCATTGCGGATCATGTTTTACAAGAACTATCTTAAAATAATTTGTAATTTTATTTTTTTGTTAAAAGTGTCGTATTTAATATATTGGTCAACAAAAGCAAGTTCATATATTTCTTTTACATAAAACACATGTATATATATTTATCTATGATATCTAAAATATTGGTCTACATTTTGATAAATACAAGTTCTAGTACTCTTGAATGGTAACTTGGTTAATACTACGAAAATATGATTTAACTTACTTTATACATTGGCATGTATGACGAAGTCTATCCTTTTTAAATTAAAATTTGTGGAGTACCTATAACAAGTCCCCTTTCTAAATCTCTTGAATGGGTCTCATACTAGCAAGCCATAGTCTAGGATACCATAACCACAAGTGAATATCCATAACAACAATGCATCTAAAATTTGGATTCTCTAAAATATTTAAACTTACAATTATTATGCCTATTTATGTGAGTCAAATATCCACACTAGAAGGGGGGAGGGTTGAATAGAGTGTACGCTAATTCGGTCTGCAACTTAAGATCTTTTCAGCTTTAAGCAAACAACAAGACAATTCAATTTTCTTGATGCTAAGGTGTAGAGAGAGATGCAAGAATTATTGAGTTGAGCACAAGTAAAGATAATTAAACTCCAAACAAGAAATGCTAACAAATCTATATATTGTGGTTCTGTCAATCCTGCCTACTCCACTACCTTGGTTCATCACCAAGCATTTCTAACCTTAACATTCTATAGATTATTTGTTTTTTGAAAGAATGCAATGATGACTTATCCTCAACCCTAGAGGAGGTCTCAACACATATTCTAAAGCAAAAACAACAATCTGCAAAGCTACAAGGTGTTCCAAGCACACGTTACAAGGTAAACTTTAGATATTCGATCAAACTGAAAGAAATAGTACCCATGAGCCAATCATATGTTGATGTGTAGGGAACTATTTTTGGTTAATGAATAATATGATGCAACTTTTCATCATGTGCTGCATCTATATTTTATATATATTAGATTGTGATGAACCCTATGAACCTGGGCAAATGATTCCAAGGCCATGATGAGATCATGCTAGTGAGACTTGAAATCCAGATGCCCCTGTTCTAAATATTCCCAGTCGTAGGATCACCAATTATGGGATTGATGATTCCGGATAGACTAGTGCACTTGGTACATGCGTTATACGATATGGGGTAACTGATCTCCGAGTTACCTATGAGTCATCATAAATGTACAAGTGAAGGTGCTCTGTCACACCCCAAAACCTACGCATGATCGACCAGAGTACTAGATGTACCCTGAAGCCTGACCCAAACATAATACTACCAATGAATATGAAACTTTGAACAATTCATATAAGAAAACTAGTTTTCTTGCAAAAAACATAAATGATCAAAATTCCAAAAGCCAATGCATAAATAATCTGATAACTACAAATGTTCAAAACTCATTTAAAATGAATCAAATAATCATAAACAAAGTTATTGACATTCAATGCGGAAACAAAGATTTAAACGCCCATCTACAAAAATAAGAATAAAAATAATCCTATGGACTTAACATAACCCCCTGCCCGACCACGACATGTCACGAGACCCGTTGTCCCTGCCGCCACCAGCTGCGCTTCTATGTCCCAGTACCTGTCTGATCATGATCAAGGGCTGAAAAACAATAATAATATAAAGGGTAAGTCCAAGTAGGACTTATTTAGTAGTTTAGTCTTCAATCAACCATATTCAATACCATAAGACCATCCAACAACATATTTGTTGGCTTAAGGTTTTCAACCTTAGTCTTAATCTCGGTTTTGAGAAATCCTTTAGGTTCCAAGTCGGTTAGCGCTCGACATCCCCGATAGGAAAAATCAAAGAAATCGGCAAGGACACTCGTCGTCGCTCGAGATTCTTCGAGAAGATAGAGTTTAGGTTTAGCGTGTCTAGATAAATTGTAAATCCTCATGATGATGCTAAGAAACCCAAAAATCAATCCTGAACCCCAAAACATGAAAACATGAAAACCTGAAAACCGCCCTGAAATTCACTAAGCCTAGGGAGCTGCTTGGAGGGCTATATGACCTAGATATTTTCTTGACATAAAAAATGACGGTAATTATTCCTTGGGTAAAAACTTGATAGCAACGTATTTTTAAGGATTTTTTGGAAGGCTTTAGCCTACCCATACTTGACCCGAAATATTTAAAAAAATTTGTTTTCTGAAAATTTGTACTAGACCCCAAAAACTAGATTTTGATTCTTAAGTATTTTGATTTTTTAGATATTTTTACTGAATTCAAATGGGGGTAATCCTTATATAACATTTATGTTTTAAAGTTATTAACAAGGCAAAAAAATCTGCCATGCCCAGGTTAGGTCGACTGACTAGTCGACCGACCGAAGGAGAAGGCATTGGTCGACCGAATGATGCCAAAATTTGACAGTAGCCAATTCGATCGACCAATCGGTCGACCGAATACGGCGAAAAATTGGCAGTAGCAAATTCGATCGACCGATCGGTCGACCAAAGTTCGCCCAGAAGCGGCAGAATGCCACGGTTGCTTGGGCGGTCGATCCATCGGTCGACCGATCGGTCGACCAAAGTTCGCCCAGAAGCGGCAAAATGCCACGGTTGCTTGGGCGGTCGATCCATCGGTCGACCGATGATCGACCGGCAAGCGATCGGGCATCGCCAACGGGCAGAAAAACATCCGTTGACTAGCCTTGCTATTTGGGTGGTTATAAATACCCATCCCAAACTCATTTCAAGCCCACTATTGATGCTTCCAAGCCTCAAAGTGTGATCCTAAGCATCTCTACAAGCTTTCATTAAGCCACCCTTGCAAGAACCCTAGTTTTGATCTTCACACCTTGATTTAGCCTTCAAGCTTCACTGATTCATCATCTCAAGGCATCAAGAGGACTAGGGAGTTTCTTTTGGAGCTAAATACTCTTTGTTTGATATATTGCTCCAATTTTTATTGTATTTTATTGTTCATTTTGATTGTATATCAACTTGTGTAAACCTAGAGTGCTAGGTTGATTGAGTTGGTGGTTGCCTTGGTGTTAAGGCTTAATCCACCATTGTAAACTTGGTTTACTACTCATATACCGTAACAGATAGCATAACCATCATTTCAAATGGAACATAAATACAAATGCATGAAACCATTTCAACCATATAAGGAATAAGCATAAACTGTGGCAGTGCTAACGAGCTTCCCGGTCCAGGGACCCGTCAGTCCAATATCTAGGGACTCGTTGGTCCAACAATCCAGGGGCTCGTCGGTCCAATAATCCTGGGACCCGTTGGTCCAATAATCCAGGGACCCGTCGGTCCTACGAGTCGGATGCTAATCACCTTGTCTCACCGTACTTCCCGCTCTTGCCACCCGATCGAGTCGGTCGTCAATGTGGCGGCTGACGAGCTTCCCTGGCCACAATCATAAGCACAACAAATGTCTATACAATAAGCAATAAAAAATCAAAAATAAATGACATAATATTTCATGAAACCCAACAAACGCTTTGGGACTCCTAAGGTCGTCCATATGCACACAGATTGCATGCGCTTAGCCAATCCATAGTCATACACCGGCCCAAGCATCGTCACATATCACGTACAAAATTCATTCCAAATAATATATAATCCACTACCATACAAGACAACTAACATACTTTACATTTTAATCTAGATACACAATCATAAATAGAAAGGGTGTGGTAAGAAGGTCTTAATGAATTTATACATATAGCTAATTATTTGTTCTCATGCTCTCTTCCTCATAGAACCGGCCTCAAACTTACGTGCACTGTGTTCACTATTTTGTCACCCATGTTCACTGTTTTGCCTACTATGTACAATGTTTTGACAACTATGTTCACTGGTTTACCTACTATGTTCACTGCTTTCAACTATGTTCACTGGTTTCACCATGTTCACTATTTCTACTATGTTCACTGTTTTAAGGATGTTTAGGTGAGTCTATATACGAGGATAGGTCTTGCTACCTTATCTTATTGTTATTGTTCTACTTTAAATGAAGCGTATATTGAATCTAGATAATTAGTACACAAATCAATTCAAAGTAAGCATATATAAACATCAAGATACCATGCAGATAATTTCCAAGAGACATTACTGTAAGGTATCAATTTGTAAATGTAGAAACCAGCCACTTAAAAGCAAAGAATGGACAAGTAAAATAAATAAATATATAGATATAAAAGGAAATTGATTCCGTTTTGGCAGCCGGCCACTGTAGGAAATAAAAGGAAGAACTTGATCCTCTTGTAGCAGCCACTTGGTTCATGAATAAAGAATAGATAGAAGTCAAAGAAGGAACCAATAGCAAGTGCTTCAATTGTATCTTATACAGTAGCTTTTCTATCCTTCTAAATTAGTTATAGAAACCAAAGAGGAAGCCAATAACTAGTGTATCAATTACATCATATAATGCAGCTTTTCAACCCATCCATCCACGGCAGAACACGGGAGTGCACAAAAATACCCTCATAATTATATACAACAACAAGAACCATCATCATATATCAATTCATACAATAACAAGAATGATTCCATATTAGATTTGTAACCTAGATTGATCAAAACATAGGGATTTCTTTTCATAAACTCGGCTGAACAAGAGATGAGCGGCTGCTTGGGTAGAAAGCAAGGAGGAGAAGATTAAACCACTCATCGGCTTGAGGAAATAAGAAGGAAGAAGGAATGCAAGGTTTCTTGAAGATCAATTCCGGTGGACTCACGAAATCCAACCTCGATTTGAGTCTCCCTCCCACAGTCGACGCCTCCTCCTACTCGCCTCGGGTGCTGTGCAGCACACCAGTCGTACAACCCATGCTATATATAATATAGCAGGTTAAATGCCACCCCGATTTACTAGTTTACCCCTCACTTAAGTCCCGACTTGTAAACCCCCTTATAAATTCATTTTAAATTCGATTCGAGTTCCGATCGAACTGCTAAACTCGTCTCGGGGTCTACTTTCACCATGACATGCCAAATTATAGAAATAGTACATATAAAATTTCTCTAAAATTTCCTAAGTTAAAAACTTATCAAATTTCACCCCGAAAAATCGGCTAACTCAATTAATTTAAATCCATGCTTCCTGCAATAATCAATTTTTTTTATATAACATGCTCATTAGAGAATGAGTTCACTGAACGGACCTACACGAGGAACATATAATGGAATCCTTACATGAGTTTCAATGGGATGCTCCTCGGGTGAAAGTAGGTGCAAGCAGTCCTTGGACCTGAGGTTGTCATGGTTACCTTGTGAGTGACGACCTATTGCTTTGGTTCTTTCCCTGCGTGCCCCTCAGCGTCATGTGTTGGGTATTATTGGGCATGGGGAACCATTCATGGACATAAGTGAGCAACAAACATGGAATTAGTTACTCCTAGTGAGAGGAGATAATGTCTTATGTGTCCCTAAAAGTGTCGACTCAGGAATCTCTGGCCAGAGTAGACATGAAAGTCAGGAAGATATTTTTGACGTTTCATTATTGAGACGACATCTTGGCGGGTGGAATACATATGAATCGGTATTAGGGTTTGATACTTCATCCGTACCCTAGCCAACTTCAGGATGTTGTAACAAAGGGACTTAGTTGCACGGTAACTAATCACTGAATGATATTTGATCGCTGTAGATTTAACCTCACACTATCCGGGTAGTCATAACACGTTGCTAGACGTCAATCTTGACTTGTGAGTGGAGTCTCTCACGACCACACTAGAGGGGTTTAGTGGTGGCTTGTAAGATTCGAATAGAAGTCGTTCTATCAGATCCGACTCTCCATTATGCACAACTCACTGCTGGCTTAGTGTGGGGCCCAATGGGTCACACACAACAGGGTAATCTCGTAATGGACCTTATGAGATGAAGTTTGAATGCAGCACTATATGTCTACTAGCATGGATATGCTGCAACTCGATCACGTATCTCATTTATGTACATGATAGGAAAGATGTTTTCTATACGAATGAATAACCCTAATTTGTAGGGCATCCCTAGATTGTAGGAATTGGCACATGTTAAATCCTAATCAATAAGAATCTAATTTGTAAAGATAAATTAAAGTTTATGTTTAGTTGGATTTAATTAATTTTGAATTAATTATAAATTATTATTTTGGAGGCAAACCCCGAAATTAAAAATTTCGGGGAGACGATTTAAAAAGGGGGGCCGGGTCTACATGGTAGTCACCTACTCCCCTTATAAATAGATGGCCTAACCTCTTTCAAAGGGGGTGAAGCAAATTGGTTAGAGATCTTGGAGAAGAGCAAGGGCATGGATTCTTGAGAAGCTTCTTGAAGAGAAAGACTCCAAAGAGCTCCTCCTGTTGTCCATGGGTGGCCGACCGTGAAGTTCCTCCTTCCTCGGGTTTGTGAAGCCGAATTGAAGGTCTCTTTCTCTTGGGGGTGTCATCTCCTTCATCTTCTTGGAGGAGTCCAGGAAGGACAGTGAGGTATTCCTTCATCTTCCTCATCGTTCCGTGGTTTTCTCATCCCCTCTTCCTTCTTTTTGGTGCTCGGTTCATGGTGGAAGGGCCGGCTTCACTTTCGTGTGTTTCGGGGTTGAGATTGCCTCTCTATTGAGCCACAATGAATCTTGGCGTTTGCTACCCCTTGGTTACGAGGCGCTTGGTGTGGACCTTCCTTTGAGGACGTGCACGTGGATGCTTGAAACGGGAATAGGAGCAACCTTACAATCCACGGTATAAGGTATATCTTCTCCTTCTACTCGTAGATTGAATTCGTTAAAGATTTCTAAAGTTGATCGATGCTTTCGAAATGGTTTGACTTTTTAAATCATTTTTTCCATTGTGCTTCTTCTTCCCATCCCAACACAAACAACAATAAAAACAAGTAAAGGAGCAATGAAATAAAAGCAAACTTGCAAGAGCTCCTTTCAACAGCCTTCTAGACTTCCAATGCCTCGAGAAGATGAAGACCTTTGGCTTGAGAGGGTTGAAGAACGGAAACCAATACTTGAGAGTGTGAGATTGAGAACTACGGCTTGGAATCAACTCTCAATGAACACTAAGATGGATTAGAAGGCTGAAAATAGGGTCATATATATAGGCCATGCAGATATGAGAAAAACAATAGTCGTTCAATGGATCTAAAAGATCTGTTGGCGAAGAAAAGTTGTGTTCAATACCAAGATCATCACAAAATTCGAAAAGTTTCATTTTTAAATTCACCTCCATTATCACTTCTAGTTTTTAAAATTGAAATCCTTTTTTCATACACAACTCTCATAACAAATTTCTTGAAGAAATCAAAAATTTCATTATTTTTAGCTAAAAAGAAAACACATCTAAATCTAGAATAATCAACCAAAACATAGTAATAGAGTTTACCACCTAAACAAGCAACATGACAAGGACCAAAAAGATCCATGTGCACAAGTAGTTCAAGAATCCTAGAGCTAGTAACCTGATTTATGCTATGAAAAGACGACTTGACTTGTATACCATGTTGGGGTATTCCTTTAACTAATCCTTTTTCATAAATCTATCTTTCTCCTATTTTATCTTGGGGTATTTCTTTAACTAAATCCTTTTTTGTTATCTCTTGAATAAGACTCATGATAGTATGCCCTAGCCTCTAGTGCCATAACCAAGAGTCATTATCTATCACTACTAAGAATCTAACATGAGGATTAGACAATGCATTTAAGCTAAAGGTGTAAACATTTTCATGCCTAATTCCAATGAATACTATATCACTAGATGATGCATTTCTAATGATACATTTAGATGCTTCAAAAATCACTATATAACCGTTATCACACAATTGAGATATGCTTATCAAATTATATTTTAAACTATCAACTATCAAAATATTTTTGATACAAGGGTAAGACAATATATCTATATCACCGACGCCAACAATCTTACTCTTGGCATTATCTCTAATTGTGACATATCCTCCATCTTTACTTGATACGATTGCAAATAAGTTGATGTCATTGGTCATGTGCTTTGAGCAACCACTATCCAAGATCCAAGTACTTCAATTTGCTTGAGGATGGCTCTCCACCTACAAGAGGAGAAAAGACTACTTTAGGTACCCAAACCTTCTTGCGTCCTTGACTGTTAGTCAAATTAGGAACTCAAGTAAATCCAACATGAGTGACACGCCCCAACTCAGCGTCACATGACCGGCCATGGTGTACTTGCCTATACCCCGCAGCCTAAACTATGCACAGGCCAACTAAACAATAAAACATAACGGAAAAGAAATAACGAGTTTCATTTCAAATGAAAAACCAAACCAGAAATCATTATAAGTAATTTTAGCAAAATCACAAAGTTCGGAAATAACAAAACAAGTTCAACTATTCAATTACAATGAAATCTGTAATAAAGACATAAATATCTCCAAAGGGACTACAACTCCAAAACACTGAAACATAAGTACAAGACTAACTACCAAAACTCTACTACGACCCCTAACTAGGACTGCTATGAGATCAATGTAGCACCTCTGCCCTCCAGCCACGCCAAGTGCTCTAGCCCACCTCACCGGTCAGGCTCTGAAAAATAAAACAAAACAATGACAATGGGTAGGCCCTCCGAACTTACTCCTTTAGGATATCACAGGAATAATCGGGTAGACCCTCCAAACTTATCCCACGAGGCCAAACCAGAATAATCGATATTTGCTCAACCGAACTTGTTCTCCAGATTGGGAATTAGTCATCCAATCTCCCGGGCCTAGCCTGCAATCCAGCTCCTCAACGAGCCTCTTCGCTATTCTTGAAGATATGGCGGAACATGACCTAAGTCAAGTCTCTCCTACAGCGTCTTAGGGGTCTTCTTATTGTAAAGCGTCGCAATACTCCAATACCCGACCCCAACTCCTAGACCCGTAATGTCATACCCGTATGGTTATATTCTATGCATAAACATTACTTATTGGTTCATAATAGATTATGCTGACCATTTGCCTAATTTTAATTATGCAATTCAAATTTAGATCACCAAGACTAGGATTTTGTTTTAGGGTTTTGTTTAGCTTACTGCTATGCCCGAAACTGATATATCTAATCCGAATCTGGTCTCCAGAGTGTGTCCTATGTTTCCAAATTATGTTTTTTGGTCTAAACTATAGGTTACACCACTATGTTTAGAGAAAATATACACACCACAACATGTATTTCAAAAATAGCACAAATTCATCATCTTAGCATGAAATTTCAGCAACATTAAGTCCTCAACATAGCATGAAAATAAATCCGAAATAAACATAAATTTGATCCTTAATTATCACTAGAATAGAATAATAATCTCAAGATAAATTTCACACATTTCATGCTCATTACACCATATTAACAAGTATCCATAACACTTTAAGCAAGAAACAAGTATCATGATCAAGAACCCCTTTTTCTAGAATCCCCTATGGCATCAATATCAAGATCTAAATCTTATAACATGATTTCTACCCAAAAATACAAATCGGCACAAGAACACGGCGTTCAAAACTCACGATTCGGCAAAAATCTCAAGAAACAAAAAGATGCCCCAAATTGGCTCAAGATCACGAGAAAATCCGAAAAAGGAGAGGTAAAACCACTCACCCGAATAGGAAGGATGATGAGAAAAGAAATCCCGGACAACGACCCTCGAAATTGGCTTCAAAAGATGGCGGCTCGACTCAAGAAGCGGGAAGAGGGGGCGGCGGCTCCTCCTCAGGCCGCCGGCTTGAAGAGAGAGGAAGAGAGGGAAAGAGAGGGGCTGGCTCGGCGGCTCCTCTTGGGTTGGCTCCGAAGGGAAGGAAAGAGGAGAGGAAAGAGAGGGGAAGGCCCGGCGGCCTGGCTCCAAGGGCGGCGGCTCCAAGGGGAAGGAGAGGGGCGGCTGCCTGGCGGCTCCTCGTCTCCAAATTGCTTGTGTGGCTCCAATGGGGAGCCACAAGCCAAGGGGAGGGGGTTTTATACTCCTTCCTCAACCCTAACTCCACTAAACTCTTAATCAAACCCGCATCCACCTGAAGCCAAACCCCAACCCGCTAACTTAATTAATCCTATTCTAATTCCGTGACAAATTAATCAACAACCACATGCACATCCACACATCATATAATTAAACAATCGTTCATTAAACAGAAATAAATTCATCCAATCAAGGAAATAACTACAAAATCAAATCCCTACTCACCCCAGCTCCCAAGCTCGCACCGTACTATGAGTCGACTCGGCTCGACCTCGAACTAGTCTGCTAGGCTGGCAAACACATACAATAAATGGAAATTAGAACTAATATATAGGAGGGTTCCTCTTAAGTGCACATAGAATTAATATATAGGAGGGTTCCTCTTAAGTGCACAATCCCTAACTATGTGGACATAAAAATAATACCCATTAAATTCAATGGAGCAATGGGAATGGCTGGGAAATGTGCATGATCATGAGCAAGAGAAGTTCTTCTAGTATTTCTAGCATGATCAACATGATTTTTGTAAGTCTATCATTTAAGTGATCTACTTGTGTGCTTAAGAACTTATTTTTATTTTCTAACTTATCATTAGCATTTTCTAAATCATTATTTATCTTTTCTAAGGTGAGTTAATCATCCTTAAGGTTCTCTAAACTAATAACTCATCATTTTCCTCCTCTAAGGATTGGTTTTCAATTTTTAGTTCCTTAAATATGTTTCTAATGACATTGAATTCTATTGGTGTTTGGCTTATGTTTTGTTGGCTATATTTGGCGAAAGGAATAGTAGTTAAGTTCTATCTGCTTTGGCCGCTGTGGAGTTTATGCTGAAATTAATGCCGCTGCGACGATGTCTTCCTGTTTGTTGGAATTATTAATGCTTCATGAATAGTTATTGGCCATATATATAGGTCTCTTAAAGAACTTCTGTAAGCGACAGTTGCTTAGGAAGTTGCAACTACTCTAATACTAGCCTATTGTAGAAAAGTAAGAACCAAAATAAAAAGGTTATGCAAACACAGGAGATTTGTTTACGCAGTTCAGTGACGAACCAATCACCTAATCTGCGTGGTACTCACTAGACAAATTATAGGTGTCCCTGAAAGATAATAAATGCTGACTTTAATCACATTTAATCACCGCCTTCTTCAATAGAAATCATCAGCATTAAATTAGGCGTTTGTCACGCCCCATCTCATGGTCACGTGACTAGACAGGGTATACGTGCCTATATCCCGCAGCCTATCCCATGCACATGTCAAGTCAGAATAAAACATAGCGGAAAAACGAGACAAGTTTTATTACAACTAAGAAATCAAATCGTTTTTCATTTTAAGAAATAAAGTTCAACAAGCCAAGTAGAGTGCGGAAATAAATGATGAAAAGCTTATCAGTTTTCTCAAGAAACATAATCTGAAATAAAACATATGAGTGTCCCAAATGACTACAACTCCAAGAATGCTAAAATACCAAGTGCATGATCGAATACTAACAAGACTCGACAATGACCCCTAACTAGGACTGCTATGAGATCAAGGTAGCTCCTCTGCCCTCCAGCCGCGCCAAGTGCTGCAGCCTACCTCACTGGTGAGGCTCTGCAAAAAAAATAGAAATTAAACAAGGGTGTGTCCAAAGGAACTCAGTGAGCGGTTCTACCAACCCCCACCACAAAACCAATCATAGAGTAATGAACATATATACATATATACACCTGTCTCATACAGAGAGATCGCCAAACTGGTGGTATGGCTAACTAACTGGCCACTTGGCCATCTCATGCCCAAAGGCAAACCTATTCACATGGTAGTGAATACACAACGGGCCTAACTGCCTACCCATGTTGTAAGGCATGCAACTCACCCAAAAAGGTTATGAGGATAATAGGGTTTTATCCATCCGAACTTATCCCATAACATACCCTTAAAGAATAATTTTGGAAATAATCGGGATTCACCCATCCGAACTTATTCCAAATAGAGACAAGAATAATCGAGATTCGTCCATCCGAACTTATTCGAAACAGAGACGAGAATAATCAGGATTTGCCCATCCTAACTTATTTAAAAAAGAGACGGGAACAATCGGGATTCACCCTTCCGAACTTATTCCTTTTTAAACACAGGTTGGAATTTACCCATTCAACCCTCCGGGCTCAAGACCGCAAACCGGCTCCTACCCGAGCCTTCCCGCCATTCATGAAAGATATGGCGCCAATAAGACATAAGTCAAGTGTCATCCACGGTGTCCTAGGGGTGTTCTTACTAGGAAGATGCCGCTATATACTATGCCCGACCCCGACGCCCCAGACCCACAATATCATCAGCCCATGAGGTTTTGTTTCAAGCAATTAAATTCTTTTGTTGGATCTTCAACAGTGTATTCTGCCCCTTAAATTTTAATGGTATAATTAAATTTAAATTCCCAAAATTAGGTTTTGTTTCAGGGATTTTGTTTTCAGCCTACTGTTTGAGCCAAATTCTGGTGTACCCAAGCTGAATCTGGTTTCGCGAGTGTGTCCTTTGATTCCGGACTATATTTTCCGGTTAAAATGATAGGTTACACAACTATGTTCGGCAATCGTCATGCCTCACAACAACAATTTCAAATCTCAGCATTATCAATGATAATCCAGCATGAAATTTCAGCATGTTTTAGATTTCAGCATGTCTAATTAATTAAAATGAAAATCACAGCAACAATAATTCCTAAATATCGTCAAACCAGGTTACAATATCATAAACAACAGTTTAAAAATAAATCTATTCACTAAGTATAATTAGACATGCATCAAATTCTACATCAACATCAAGATTCATGCTTCATAAAACAAGAACCATCAAGAATATAAAACATGTCGCCAAGATTCATTCTTTCCACATGGAATCACAAATTTAACAAAATATGATCATACCAAGATTTATCATTAAGGAGTCTAAATCTCATTTAACGCAATAAGTTCTTTTAGGCATTTCACAAACACTTTGAGGGCGTCCCGTCACCCACCTTGGCCGAGCACCTCTAGGATGGACCTAGGGCTGCCGCACCACAAAGGGGGGTCCTCGGGCCTCCTCTTCAACGACAACACAAGAAATCGACGAGAAATCCCAATTTCAAATGGTAAGATCGACAAAATTTCTCAAATTCCAAACGACGGCTCAAGAACACAAAAAAACAAAAGGAAATAGGAAGGAAGAGCCACTCACTTGATTAGGAAGAGGGAAAAATAACAATTCCTGATCGGCGGCCTCCACGATCTGGCCACATGCGAGGCGACGGCGGCTCGGCTCCACAAAGGGGGGGGGGGCAGCTCCAAGAGAGGGGAAGAGGGACGACGGCTCCTCTTCTCCTCAGCGGCTCAGCTTCACAATAGAGGGGGAGAGGCATTTAGCCAAAATTCACAAAATCAATACTAACAATCTTCCACTTTGGCTTATTTGGTGAAAACCCAACCTGTCATAAATAATGCTATAAAGAGAGTATAATAACATAAGAGTTTTTTCACAGATGTAACCATACATTCAGTCAAGATTAAATAGTGTTTAAAACTATTGATCACAAAAAAAGAACCATTACCATCATAGAGTTCATACTCAGGCAATAAAATAGTACGAAAAACCAACACATACCACATAACCAAGAGACATACATCACATCGTAGGCTGGTTCAGACTTTACCTCAAGCCACTTTACCTCATACTAGACCTTAACTAGACCATAACAAGACCAGAACCCATTTATTCAAAAACCACACATATCTCCCCCTTTTTGGCCGAATAAGACAAAGGAGAAAAAGTAGTTACTTTGAGCTGTCTAGATTAGATGAACCAGAGTCTTCACCAACAGGCCAAGCTGTAGTGCGAGCAGTGGAATATCCGAAAAAAATTTGGTTTGATGAATTTCGGTTCGGTTCGGTTCGGGTTGAACCGAATGGACAACCCTACTTAGAACTGTTCAGTCCAAACTTGTGAACTAGATTCTTAGCAAATTTACTCAGTGTAAGGAATATTCCTTTTTTAGATTGCTTGATCTGTAGACTGAGAAAATAGCTCATTTATCCAACCATGCTCATTTCAAATTCAGATTTCATTTCATCCATAAATTGCTTAGCAAGTAATTTGGAAGTTGAAGCAAAAACAATATCACCAACATAAATCTAAACAATTACTAGTTGAGACTCCAATTTCTTGATGAATAGAATATTCTCAGCTATTCCACTTTTATAATCTTTCATGAGCAAAAATTGAGTTAGTCTTTCATACCAAGCTATAGGTGCTTGCTTGAGACCATATAAAGCATTCTTCAGCTTATACACATGGTCAGGATGAGTAGAATCTTCAAACTCTTTTGGTTGTTTAACATGGACTTCCTCATTAAGAATCTCATTCAAAAGGCTGTATTAACATCCATTTGATAAAGTTTGAATTTCAAACAGCAAGATAGGGCAAGAGGTAACCTCCTGCAGTAGGTGCAAATGTCTCTTCAACTTGATAGACTCCATGTCTGGCCATGATTCTTGTGATGTTTCCTACTTCATCAGTGTTTTTTTTGAAAACCCACTTGGTTTCAATTATATTGATATTTTTAGGTCTTGGAACCAATTCCCAAACATCATTTCTGATAAATTGTTGCAGCTCTTCTTGCATTGCCATGATCCAGAATTCATCTTTTAGAGCTTCCTTGATGTTCTTGGGTTCAACAGTTGAAGTATAGCAAGAGTATCTGATCATGTCTTGATCACTCTTCTTGGACTGATTTCTAGTATTGACTCCTTCAAGAACATTACCAATAACATTCTTCAAAGGTTGATTTTTGAGAGTTATTGCAGACTTCTCACTAACACTTTCTTTTTCGTTATCAGTGTCAGCCTCAGAGTTATCCTGCTGTCTTAGAAGGACTCTGGGCAGTCTTGTCAACAGTTGCATTTGCCTCTTCATCAGTATTTAGACTATGGTAGAATTGTGAGTCATCAACTTTCACATTTGGTGAATCTATAACAGTTTGAGTGCGCTTGTTGTAGACTCTGTAGGTTTTGCAATTTATTGAATATCAAAGGAATATTGGTTCATCATTTTTGCTTTGCATCTTTCTGAGGTATTCCCTATCATTTAGCACATAACACCTGCTACCAAATACATGAAAGTTTGTAAGGTTAGGCTTTCTTCCCTTCCATAATTCATAAGGAGTTTTTGTAGTATTTGGTATGAGATATACACTATTTATAATGTAGCAAGCAGTATTGATAGCTTCAGCCCAAAATCTTTCAATGATCTCCTTGGAATTTAGCATGACCCGAGCCATCTCTTGGATAGTACTATTTTTCCTAACAACAGCATCATTATGTTGAGGAGTCTTTAGAGCAGAGAATTCATGAAGAATATCACTATCATCATAGAATTCAGAAAAAGATACATTTTCAAATTCTCTTCCATGATCACTTCTTATTCTAATCACTTTAAGAATAAGAAGTTCTTGTTCATTATGGAGTCTTAGACATAACGATTTGAACATGCTAAAGACATTCAATTTTTCCCTTAGAAACTCTGTCCAAGTGAATCGTAAGTAATCGATCATCTACACAAACAATGACATATTTGTTACCTCCAATGCTTTCAATTTGAATTGGGCCAACCAAATCCAAGTGAATGAGTTATAGAGGTTTTGAAGTTGTCATCAGTTACAACTGCTTATGAGACTGTCTTGTCTGCTTTCCTTCTAGGCAAAAGCTATTGGGATGGGAATAAGAAACGCAATGGAAATAGCAATAAAAAATTAAAACCATCTCGAAAACAATGATCGATCTACTTAAGCAATATTAAGGAATTCAACATGGGAGAAGAAGGAGAAGATATACCTGAACTCGTGATTGGTATGACTGCTCGTATCCCCATTTTGAGATGCACATGCGCACGTCCTCCAACATAAGTCCACACCAAGTACCTCGCAACAAAAGGGACAGCAAACATCGGGGCTTGTTGTGGCTCAACGGAGAAGCTTTCTCAATCTGAAATCCACCATGGCAAGGTTGTCTCTTCCACCAAGAACCAGGCACCAAAGAGGGAAGGAGGGAAGATGAGTAAACAATGGAAAGATGAGGTAAATGAAAGAATATCTCACTGTCCTTCTTAGACTGCTCCAAGAAGATGAAGTGGGCGGCACTCTCGAGAAGATGACACCTTTGATTTGGCTTTTACAAAAACTAGAGAAGGGGGATATAGATAGCCAGCCACCATTAGAGAGGAGGGGGAGTTCTTTGAAGCCTTTCTCTTCAGGAAACCTCTAAAAAATCAAGTTCTTAATCTTCTCCAAGAAGATGAAGAACCAATTAACCAACCCACTGCTATGGGATGTTCGGCCACTCCTTATAGAGAGGCGAGGGCCCCCAAAAAACTCTCCCTGAAATTAACTCTAAAAATAATTTATATTTTAATGACTTAAGGATTAATTCAAATTTAATTAAATCTGATTAAATATAAACTTCAATTTATCTCCATAAATTAAGAGCCTACAAACAAGAATGATAATTATCTAAATAATTTGAATTACTATTAATTAATAGAATTACGATTTATCCTCATAAATTATTTATCTATTAATTTTATGATTTATCTCCATAAATTAAATTCTTATTAATTAGTATTTATCTAAATAAATTAATTCCTAATTAATTAGTTAGGCTCATGGTTAGAAACTAATTTTCCCGTCATGTATATTTGATTCAAAATTAAATTATATTTAATTCATAACTAAATTTAATCAACCACATAAAATATTATTATGTGCCAATCCCTATAATTTAGGGATGCCCTACAAATTTGGGTTATTGAGGAACTCATTCCTCGCGCATTCGTTCCTATAAGAAATATCTTTCATATTATGTCCGTAAACGAGATCCGTGATCGAGTTGCGGCATGTCCATGCTAGTAGACATATAGTGCCGCATTCGGACTCTATCTCATAAAGTCCGTTACGATGTTATCCTATTGTGTGTGACCTATTGGACCCCACACTAAGCCAGTAGTGTGTCACGCCCCAACTTAGGGTCGCGTGACCGGCCAGGGTCTATGTCCTACCCTGAAGCCTACCACATACACTAACTGACAAGAAATCAGAAGCATGTAATAAAATCAATGATGCAGATTTTATTTAATTTTTAAAGAAGGTTCACAAGTTTAAAAAGAGTTGTGAAACATCAACTACAAAATAAAACAGCTCGAGTTAAAGTCGAATACATATTTTCAAATAAACAACTCGAACTGTATGTAAAGAAAATAATCCTAGACATCACAACTAGGACTACTGGATGCTGCTACGAGATCGACGCCACTGCCTGCCCTCCAGTTGCACCATGACTCCTAGCCTCACCTCACTGGTCGGGCTCTACAAAATAAGAAAAATAAACTGTGAGTCCACATGGGACTAAGTGAGTGGTGCAGGCAAAATGGCGACACTAGAGGGAGGATGAATATTGTGTTTACTAAATCTATTAGCCTAAATCCGATTTTAATCATTTACTTAATCATTTTGGTAATTTGCAATTCGATGATTATATGCAGAAGCTTATAAATGATATAGCAACTAAGCACAACACTAAAAAAATGCAAACACAGAATTTATAGTGGTTCGACCCTAATTCCTACTTCACTACCTAAGCACCCCGCTTAGGATTTCCAAACTAGATTTTACTAGATTAATTAATGTTTCCCTTACAACGAGGACTTTTCACCAGAAAGTCACCCGGAAATATCCCGCCTTCCTACCGAGAGCACTTTCACACCTCAACCTAAGGGACAACTACAACTAATCCTTGTAATCACTAAGTATACACAAGTGGCTTTACACCTAACACGAGGTAACCACTTCCAATGAAGACCTAACGACCCTAGGTCTATTACACGCACAAATTCAAAAATAGATACAAATAATAGTTAAAATACAATTGAAAAGAGCTTGAAATGAAACCAAGAAATCGTGCTCTTTTCCAAGCCTTGAAACCTGCAACTCCCTGAGGAGATGAGCTCGAGTCAATTTCCGAGTTGAGGAGCAGAGTGCGCTTGATGGAGTTTTTCGCGGAAATAGCATAATGCGCTTGATCAATCTTTGGAAGGCTTAAATCTTCCTTTTAATGGCTAACTAAAATCTGTAATCATCAAGGAAGAAGGTTAAATGAATTATTTGAGGGTGTATTTATTCGTTCGTGAAGAAACGACTAGTCAACGGATAGAAAACTATCCGTTGCAGACCGCCGATCGAATGGTCGGTCGATCGGTCATTCAACCGCTTCCTTTTTTCGTGTGGTCGGTCGATCGACGGGTCAACCGCCCAGATGCAAATTTCGTGATCCGCCATCCGGTCGACCCGTCGGTCGATCGATGCGATCTTGCGTCTTCAGCAAACGTAGGTCGGTCGACCAACTGGTCGACCGCCAGGCTTACTGCCTATTTTAGGCCTTTGTCGGTCAACCGACCGGTCGACCGAAGTAGCCACTGCCTTTTTTAGGTAGTGTTCAGTCGATCGATAAGGCTACTGCCTGATACCTTACCCTATTCGGTCGACCACCTAGTCGACCGAATTTAGGCTGAGATTTCTTTTTCAGCCGATTTTCTTTCGCGCTTTATTTCAGGGTTTCGGCTTTCAACGAGCATAAACATGAAGAGCTTTTATGTGATCTTTGAGCCCGTCCAATGTTACTTTGGTGCACTCGTCAATCTTCGAGATACTTCCGCAATGAACCCGAGCGTGAAGATCAATGTCCTTTCGATTTCTGATTTCTTCAATTTTTCCTATCGAGGACATCGAACGCTATTGATATGGAACCTGAAACAGATTCTCAATGAAATCATTAGTCCCTTGTTTGTTATCATCAAAACCATCAAAACCAAGATTAAGGCTAAGGTTGAAAATCTAAAGCCAACAATCTCCCCCTTTTTGATGATGACAAACATCTTTAAGAAAATATATAATCATTAAAGCACAAGGATATCAACTAAGGGATTTCTCCCCCTATCAACATGCATATTTATATAATTAAACTCCCCCTATCTATATGCATGGATTTCCTATATTTTCCTTCCCTTTACTTATAATTTTCTCCCCAATTATACCTATACGCTTCTCCATATTCTCCCCCTTTATACCTATACTCTTCTCCCCCTTTTGACATCAATCAAAAAGGGCAAGAAAGGTCAATCTAGTCAAAGGGATGAGGAACAAATAATTTTTCATGAAGTTGAGACTCTAAAGAATATTTTTCATAAAACATGAAAATCTCAACCAAGGGATGGAAAATAAATAATTTGATATGAAACAAAATCATACATGATAAAAGAATAGAGACAATTCAAAGCTAAATCATGTATGATCTCAAAATAAATATTGTTTCTTTTTCATAACATTTTTAGATTCCATTCAAACTTTCAAAATACAAAGATATAGTCATTTAACTCATGTATATAGTTTGAAGCGAAACTAATGTCATTTGATCTAAATATGAACTTAGCACATTTTCATTTGAAATAAGCATGAAAACATGGAAGTGCTAAGTCTCAAGTTTTGCTATCTACTCATATTTTCTCAAACTTTGGCATTTAGACATCAAACATGAGATAATGTATGTCTATGAATCAAGATTGGGCTGAAGATGATATTTTTAAGTTACTTTGTTGACTTAAGTCAACCTATATTTCTAGTTTTTTAAAAAAATCACCATTTTAAGTTTATACAAAATCATATTTTTGATGAAAATTTTGAAACCAATTTTTTGGATGAAAATTTTTGATACCAAATATTGAATGGTTATTTGAAATGCATGAATAAAGTTTGAACTCAAAAGAATTTTCAAAGACCATTTTTCATCCTATATTGATTTTAATAAACAAATGGATATTTCTAGCTATCATCCAAAATATCAAAATCATTTCTAGAAATGATTTTACTCAAGAAATTGTGTGAATGATATTAGAAATGGAATCCAAATGTTATACATGAGTTTTCATTTAAAGTTTTTGAAGAAAGATGAAAGTATCGGAAAGATTGATATTTCAAATAGAATGATACTTTGCATTTTTAAAGACCAACTTCAAAATTTTATTATAAATTAGATTCTTGATGAAACTTTTTGAAATTTTTACTGATAAGACTATATTTTTCACTGAGTGTGCTGTTTCAAGAATCATCTCAAAATTAATTTCCTATATTTTTCTATAAATAACTGAAATTTATACCAATTGTAGATTGAAATGGTATTTATGTAATTTTCAGTTATTCTTAAAACTTGTTCAATTTTCATTCAAACTTTCATGACACCACATGGTGGTCATGTAAAGAGTATATGTCAAGTTTGAGATGAAAATTATATCCTTAAGTCAAGATATCAATCTAGCATGGTTTCATTCAAATCTAAACTAGTTTTTATGAAATTTGCTAAGTATCAATCTTAACATTTACTCATGATTTTTCAAATTTAACTCAATGGATACTTAACATGAGTAAATCTAAACATGTTTCTCAAATATGGATCAAAAATGAAACCTTTAGGTCAACTTGTTGACTCGAGTCAACTTGGTTCAAAAGAGGTTTTCATGAAACCACCTCTATGGCATTTTATCCATATCCATATAAATTTTTCACTCTAAGTGCTTGGAAACATGTCATACCTTTTACATGAATTTGCATGATATCAAAATGAATCTAAGGAGATATTAGGATGTGAAACATTTGAGGAATAAGATCTCTAAACATGTTTAACTAGTTTGGACTTAACGGAATGTCTCTAATAGTGAATATTAACCTAGAGCAAGTTTCATTCAGTGAAATTTGTCTAAGTACTTAAATTCTATCTACTCTTGAGAAATCAAGGATTTTACATGTAATTACCATCATGAGTAAATAGATATAATTTAAGCTTAAACACTGAGGTATAACACTAAGATTTTGAATTTACCAAGGTTAAACCTTATTCATGATAATTTGCCAAACTAATCTTTTTCTTCCTAATTAGCCTTCCTAAAATACTTATAACTTGCAAGAATACTTTATAAGTAGAAAATGAAACCAAATCTACATGCAAGCTATCAAACTAAATAGTGAAGAGAAAAACCAAGTATCATTTTCAAAATTCAACTTCACTAAATAGCTTGGATTCATTTTCATATAAATCTTCATAATAACAAAATGAATCAAGAGATCTCAAAATATGAAATTTTGAAAAGTAAGATCTCCAACCCTTCCTATGGGTTGAAAACCGAAAGCCACAATTAGCCTATGATTTAAAAACGCAAGGTCGCTTAGGCCCATTATAGGCCACGTGGATCTCCGAAGAGACCGAGAAATCAAAATCAAAAATATTTTCAAAAGAACTCTTTTGCAAGAGCGGGGAAAACAACTCAATCTAAACATAGTATCATAATCTTCAACTGAGATTAAACAATGCAAGTTAGAACATGATACCGGAATAGTTTTGATGCCAACTTAACCTAAGGCATCAAGGTAGCTTGAAGTTGCAACCAAGGAAGGATTCATCATTCGAGTCCATGGTCAACTCCAATACACCACTTCTTTCTACCCATGTGTGGTAGCTCCCCCTACAAGAGAAGATGAGACCTTTGGTACCCAAATAGCATTGGGTCCTTGGGGGTGAGTTGGCCTAGGAATCCAAAGTGTTTTAACTACACTTGGATTTTTCTTGAATGCACAACCATAAATAGCGTGGCCAAAAATACCACAACAAAAACAATGTCCGTTAAATTTCTTCTTTCCATTTTTATTATGGACATGAGATTTATTTTTAGAATGTTTGTCATGTGAAACATGATGAGTATGAGCATTCTTAGAAATCTCTTTCATCTTCTTATAATTATGAGGTTTAATGGTAGAATGCATGGCATGAGAGGCATGATGAGCGTGGGCTTTCTTAGATAAATCATTTTTCTTTTGAGCACAAAGTTTGATGGTACAATGCTTAGCATGGGAATGGTGATGAACATTGGCATTCTTTACATAAGCATTTTTCATTCTAGTGTTCTTAGGAAATGAAGCATTTTTTAATTCATTTACTTTCTTATTCAAGAAAGTAATCTCACTTTTCATTTCACTCATGGATATATGTAATGCATATAATTAAGATTTTAACATGCAATTCTCTTTTTCTAAATTGTTATTTTTGAGCTTCAAGTACTTAAGTTCAAGTTGTACATTATCATGGCATGAATCAAATGAACAAGATTTCAATTTTTCATTTTCTAGTTTGGATTCGTGCAAATGAGAATTAAGCATTACATTTTCCTTTTTTAACATTTTGTTTTCCTTATCTTTTCTAACTAGCAAGGCATACACTTTTTGACATTCCTCAATTAGTTCTTCATATGGCATATTGAATGAACTAGAAGAGCTAGTACTCTCATTATCAATATTATGACTAGAAGGGAAAGAGTGTACCTCATCATTGGTACTCATGAGACAAACTTTTGAAGTAGCTTCATAGTCATGGCAAGAGGATGCTTCATTTGAATGGGATGATGATGTAGAAGCTTTTGACCTCTTCTTTGCCTTATTTTTCATGGTGGCACAATTCTTCTTCACATGCCCTTTTTCCTTGCATGCATGGCACACTACTTTCCTTTTTCGGCTGTTGGAGCTACTCCTTTGACTAGAAGAGCTATGAGCATCAAAACCAAGATTAGTAGTAGGCGAGTGACCATTGTCATCACCACCTTCACCAAAAGTGCCAATCTCTTCGATTTTGGCATAATTGTATAAAACGTTTAAACTAGCCCATAAATCATAAGCCGAAGAACAACGCATGACTTTATCAAGAGCTCGAAATGAAACCAAGAAATTGTGCTCTTTGCCAAGCCTTAAAACCTCCAACTCGCTCAGGAGATGAGCTCGAGTCAATTTCCGAGTTGAGGAGCAGAGTGTGCTTGAAGGAGTTTTTCGCGGAAATAGCAGAGCGCGCTTGATCAATCTTTGGAAGGCTCAAATCTTCCTTTTAATGGCTCAATAAAATCTGTAATCATCAATGAAGAAGGTTAAATGAAGTATTTGAGGGTGTATTTATATCCTCGTGAAGAAACAACTACTCAATGGATAGAAAACTATCCGTTGCAGACCGTCGGTTGAATGGTCGGATGAATTGTCGATCGATCGGTCACTCGACCGCTTCCTTTTTCCCTGTGGTCGGTCGACCGCCCAGACGCAAATTTCATAATCCGCCATCCGGTCAACCCGTCGGTTGACCAACAGGATCTTGCGTCTTCAGCAAACGCAGGTCAGTCGATCGACTGGTCGACTGCTAGGCTTACTGCCTATTTCAGGCCTTTGTCAGTCGACCGACCGATCGACCGAAGTAGCCACTGCCTATTTTAGGCAGTGTTCGGTCGACCAATTAGTCGATCGATAAGGCTACTGCCTGTTACCTTACCCTATTCGGTCAACCGCCCGGTCGACCAAATTTAGGCTGATATTTCTTTTTTAGCCGATTTTCTTCCGCGCTTTGTTTCCGAGTTCTAGCTTTCGACAAGCATCAACATGGAGAGCTTTTATATGATCTTTGAGCTCGTCCAATGCGACTTTGGTGCACTCATCGATCTTCGAGATACTTTCGCGATGAACCCGAGTGAGACGATCAATGTCCTTTCGATTTCTGATTTCTTTAATTTTTCCGATCAAAGACATCGAACGCTATAGATATGGAACCTCAAACATATTCTCAATGAAATCATTAGTGCCATGTTTGTTATCATCAAAACCATCAAAACCGAGATTAAGGCTAAGGTTGAAAACCTAAAACCAACAAGTGGTTCTTCCAAATCTCCACATAAATCCCCCATAATCACATGTATATAATGTCAGAAAAATATAAAGTTAGGGATTTATCTAGTCCTGATATGACAACCGACCCCAAGAGTCGTCCTGTATAGACCATACAGTCATATAACCAGCCATAATAACCCAACTAAGCAGAATAGCACCCGGCCACTAGGGCCTGCTCATGAACTAATGTTTCGGCTCTAACCAGCCTTACCGCACAATGACAGTAATACTATGGCCGCACGGCCTACGTAACAC
Organism: Canna indica; assembly: GCA_034359265.1. Taxonomy (NCBI): domain Eukaryota; kingdom Viridiplantae; phylum Streptophyta; class Magnoliopsida; order Zingiberales; family Cannaceae; genus Canna; species Canna indica. The sequence continues at coordinate 26,094,868 of CP136892.1, forward strand.
ATGAGTAAATCAGAGCAAATATCGGGTCGTCGACTAGGATGGTCTGCTAGTGCCACCCAACTGGGGTCTAACACCTAGCAGGCCCGCTGGTGCAATCTCAAGACCCAAATCACTGGCCGAGTCAAGCATTAGTCATTCCGACTATCCATGCTTCACGGTTGACCATCACAATCACATCACACAAGCAAAGTGTCCTTAAGTTTCGTTATTTAAAATCTAGGGCATTCACCAGTGCTCAGCCCTTTTCTCTGGGCCTTAGTATTCGCACATTATTGCTCATTGGTTGTTCCTAGATGTGAGACCTAGCTTGTTTACATTCAAGTTTCTCTAATTAACAAGCACCGTAGAGTTTCCTAATAGTCCTCTAGCGTCATATGCCACATTTCAAGTGTGAACTACATGTCATAAGTGTCGAAATGTCTAAATACAAACTTGTCACAACCCATAAGTTATAACGAATTTAACTTACATCTACTACCATGAATAACCGCATAATTGCAACAATAAAATGATTAAATTCTGCATTTAATCAATAAATTCAAGCATGGTAACATTTAATCTATCGTGGTTGTTTCAATACTAGCATTAATAATTTGATGAAGGAAATTCTACAAATCATATACAATACATAATCTTATCCATATATGCGCATTCAAGAGGATATTACAAGTAAATGAAACATTACCATGATTCACATGCCATACTAAGATCCTACCATGTATGCACCATAAAGAACATTTCCTTATAATGCTCAAATCTCGATCCATCACTACCAAATTTCATATATCATGCGAATGATTCACAACATAAAAGTATGACTTGCTACCCTACATGTAAGCATAAGACACATCAAAAGCTTTTCTCCCCCCATTGACCACTCGGCCGAGCCTAGCCAAGGCTGATCATACTCAGCCGAGAGCAAGCAGGATAGGAGGATAAGGTCTCTGCCTTGATTGTGAAGAATCAAGTCATCAATCGCGAGGAAAACTTAATCTGAGGACTTTCTCCTTTCTCCTTCATGTGGCCAGCCCTAAACATCAAGAAAAATGATGAGAAATTCATACAAACAGTAAATACATACCAAATCTTGGAAGAACATTGGTGGATCGACGAAATCTCACAAGAAATTGGAGAAAACCACTAAAGCTTGGGTCGGCTACCCGCCTACCTTTCACAATAAGGTTCGTTCCACTCACCTTGATCAAGGAAGAAGAAAGGACGAGCTAAGACGATCTCAATCATTCCGACGGTGGCACAAATTCGATGCCGACTCCAAGGCTTCCCCTCCTCCCTCTCTCTTCTATCGGGCTGCGTCCGGCTCCAAAAGTGAGCAACACGGCTGGGGATGAGGGATTTTATTCCCTCATCTTCATTTGACCAATATGCCCCTCCTTTTCATGTAGCCCCTACTCGACTCAATCAAAGTCCGATTCAATCCGCACACACGATTTGAACTCGACTCTACTAAGACATCTAATGCTTAAGAAGGAAGGAACATTTAACCAATTAAATTTCATAAGCTGAATTATACCTTCTACTCGCAGCGATTCCGCGGCTCGACCCGACTAACTCCTGATCCGGTGCGCTGCACCAAAAGTAGATTTTATATTAGGAAACCTCGAGTCTTACACTGTAAGTTGTGCATAACGACGAGTCTCATTCGATAGAAATACTTCTATTCGAATCTTACGAGTCTCCACTAAACCCCTTTATTATAATCGTAAGGGACTCCACACACAAGTCAAGATTGATGTCGAGCAACGTGTCATGACTACCTGGATAGTGTGAGGTTCAATCTATAAGGATCGAACGCCCTTCGGTGATTAGTTATCGTGCAACTAAGTCTCTCAGTTACAATGTCCCGAAGTCGGCTAGGGTACGAAAGAAGTGTCAAACCCTAATACCGATTCATATGTATTCCACCCGCGGAGATGATGTCTCAATAATGAAACGTTATAAACATCTTTCTGACTTTCATGTCTACTCTGGCCAGAGATTCCCGAGTCTACACTTGTAGGGAGACATAGGATATTATCTCCTATTACTAGGAGTAACTGATTCCATGTTGGTTGCTCACCTACCTCCATGAATGGTTCTTATTCCCTAGTAATACCTGACACATGACGCTGAGGGCCACGTAGGGATAGAACCAAAGCAATGGGTCATCAATCACAAGGTAACCATGATAACCTCAAGTCCAATGACTGCTTGGACCTACTATCGCCTGAGGAACATCCTATTGACACTCATATATAAATTCCATTTTGTGTTCCTCGGGCAGGTTCGTTAAGTGAACTCATTCCCTAATGAGCACCTGCACTTGTACATTAATGATCGTTCATGGATAACTGTGAGATTAGCTAGCCCTTATCGTATAGGGCAAGTGTTGGCTTAAGGGTCTCTCTTAAATCTCGATCTTTATTTTGATGATAACAAACATGTATTTAATCCAAAGTGTGAAGTTTTGAGTTCAGGTTGAGGTTGCGATATGCATGCCAAATCCATTCAAACGGGAAGATGGAAAAGATCATCAAAGAAACGGAAGAAAAAATCATTGAAGAAGGCTCGGGACTAAGACAAGTAGAATTAATGTAATATGTCTCTAGGGTAGTTTATCCCAAGCCAAAATTGTAAGGTTATCCAAGTTGAAACTTGGTCACCAAACCCATAGAAAAGGCATGTAAAAAGACATGGAAGAAATCATTCTTAGCTTGGGTTCGGTTGACCGGTTGGTCGACCAAACAAGGCAATAGAATAGCATAGCAGCCCATTCGGTCGATCGACTGGTCGACCGGAGATCACAAAAAATTGGCAGAAGCCATTCGATCGACCAGACGATCGATCGAATGTGGCAAAGGCCAAACAAGCTGGGCTGCGTCGGTCAACTGGTTGGTCGACCGACAGAGGCAAAAAATTGGCAGAAAGGTAGCGGTCAACCAATCGGTCGACCGACCTTAAGATAACCTAATCGCACAACTCGTTGCAGCCATTCGGTCGATCGACGGGTCGACCGAATGTCGGAAGAATTGTGGGCGATCGACCCGTCGGTCGATCGACCTCTCTCAACTACCAGCGGTCACACTGGCGGTCGATCCATCGATCGACCGACCGATCGACCGGCCCAGCGACCGAATGGCTTCAACGGTCGATTTTTCACCCGTTGAACGGGCCGTTCGAGTGAGGGGTTATAAATACCCCTCACTTAACTTCTTTAGAACTTCTTGCATACATTATTGAGCATTAAAAGAGTTCTTTAAAGCCTTCAAAGATCTACACCTGCGAACGCTCTCTCCTCCCAGTCTCGACATCAATACTAGGCGCTGTTCTGCTTCAACTGTGCTGCACTTCTTGAGTCATCATCCAGTTGCAATTTGAAGACAATAAGGCGGTAGAAAGAAGCTTGGTTCAATCTTTCATTCTTTAGCTCTTTCCTTGTATTTGATCTTCATTGTATCTTGCTTTCAAGTTTGAGATAGCTTGCAAGGTGTGCTAGGAAACACTTAGGGTTCAACTTTGTAGAATTGTGTTTTGCCTAGGTGAATAGGATTAAGGTGTTCTCCAAGTGAGGGAGAAGGGTGTCCTCAAGTGTATTCAAAGGGAAACATAAATTCTATAAAGTAGTGTTTAGAAATCCTTGGTAAGGAGCCAAGGTAGTGGAGTAGGCGGTTGGCCAAACCACTATAAAATACTCTTGTTTGCATTGCTCTTTACTTGCTTTTATCGTTGCCATTGAATTGTGATCATATCAATCATCAAAGAACAATTGCATTACTTAAAGATTAAATTAAGTAAAAGAAAAAGTGTAAAAGGGGATTGACAATATTCAACCCCCCCTTCTAGTGTCAAGGTCCACCCAACAATTGGTATCAGAGCAAGGTCGTAGGCTAAGATTTAACCATCTCCCCTACAAATCAAAAAATCTAGTGAAATCCAATTAGCTCAAGGGTCTCTACTAATGCTCCACCACTATTCGATGGGAACAACTATGCCTATTGGAAGATCCACATGAATGGCTTCCTTCAATCCTTAGGCATGGATGTATGGAGGATGATCTTAGTAGAGTACAAACAACCCGATAAGGACATGGATAAATGGGACCAAGAGGAAGTTAGGCTCTTTAATGCTAATGCCAAGGCCGTCAATGCTCTATATTACGGCCTATCAATTAAGGAATTTAATAGGATCTCTACATGCAAGTCCGCATACGAAGTATGAAAGGTCCAAGAGACCACCCATGAAGGGACTTTGCAAGTAAAGGAATCCAAAATCAATTTACTCATGCATGACTATGAAATGTTTAAAATGCTTTGACATGAGTCTATTGATGCCATGCATGCTAGGTTTCAAAATATTATGAATGGCTTAGCTAACCTTGGTAGGGAGATAAGGGAAGAGGAGAAGGTAAGGAAGCTCCTCCGCTGCCTTCCAAAATCTTGGGAGTCCAAAGTGACGGCCATCATGGAAGCCAAGGACTTGAGCACATTGAAGATCACCGAGCTCATTGGGTCTCTCATGACCCATGAGACCCACATGAAGCAATATCGAGAAGAACAAGCTTTAAAAGGCAAGACCATTGCCTTAAAAGCATCACATCGAGTCGAAGAGTCATCGTCATCCGAAGAAGAGACGGATGATCTGGAAGAAATGGCGATGCTTGCTAGAAGGTTCATGAGCTTCATGAGGGGAGGCACGAGGAAAGGAAGAAGTGGCTACACTTGCTACAATTGCAAAAAGACACGGCACCTAAGGAAGAAATGGCGATGCCACTACATGGTGTCAACACTTTTGACCATTAAGAGATCGCGGATTGCTTGAGTCTAGGTCATACCCTATGGCTATATACCACTTAGGCATTCTACGCAGTCTCCTAGAAGAGTGATGGGAAGTAATAATTACATGGATTGGTTAAACATGTGAACTTTTCCACTAGTTGTTGAGATTTTATTCGTGGTTGCTGAACTTTTCCACTTTCGTCGACAAACTTCTTTTCTCAGAATGTGGTGACAAAACTCCTTTTGTTCAGTTGGGAGAACTTGATACCCAAAACACTTTTTAGGGTACGCCTCAAAGATTGCACCTAGTCAAGTTTGTCATATGCTAGACAACCCCAAATCATGAGAGGTCTAGGACTCAGTTTCTTGTCATTCCATATCATATATGGTGTATTAGATACAAACAAAATTATGGCCGCTACAATAGCTTATCCCTTGAAAAGAGATTGGAAGCTAAGTATGGATCACATCATATCCAATAAGGTGTGATTCCTCCTTTTAGACACACCATTGTGTCCGTAGGGGTCCATACAGAGACAATCTTATTCTCTTGGAGATAATTCAAAATCCTAGTGGATAATTATTCTTTGCCTCGATCCAATTGAAGGCCAATAATACCTTTTTCCAATATGTTTCTTAAACTTCACCTTCATAATCCTTAAACGATTCAAATGTATCGTGTTTATGACAAAGCAGGTGGATGCACCCACGACTAATCATATCGTAGGAGTATCCTTTTCTGGCTTGAGTTATTATTGGCCTACATACAACTATGTTGGCCAACTCTAATTAACTCAGCGAGCCTTTTGCTTGGTCTAGTCAACAAAGACTCAATCAGAACCTCCTTGAGACACACTTCTCAAGTTCTGACAGCGATTAATAATGGCCCAAAGTCATAAAAGCCATAAGTATGTGAGGTTAATTTTATCTCTTTGTGTGTTTTAAAAATATTTACCATTAACATTCAAAACCATTAAATCGATCGAGACGTGTTCAGTTGCATATAACTCATCAGAATGGTTCATGCGACAATTTTTGCCTTTCAAAGAACTTTTCACAACCTTGTTCAGACAATAAAGGAGAAATGACGTTCTTTTATTAACACAGGAGAAAATCAATTACACAATTCAATGGTCTTTGTCGAATAGCAGACTTATACGATAGGTTCCTACAGCTAAGGTTGCAACTCTCGCGTCTATCGCCTTCTCGATTATCGTAGTTGCCTTTTGTCAAGTCTTCTACTTTTTTTCTTCTCCTGCAACATCTTGCAGATGATGATTGATATCAAATACCACAAAGTAGAGTTTAATGACGAAGTATTTTCTATAACGTACGCACCTAAAGCAGCGATTTCAAAAACCATATTCAGTTCTAACTCTGCAAAATACTCCTTGCAGTTGCCATTGGGAACATCTATCTTTTTCTTCTTGATACACTATAAAAAATAGGCTATCACCGAAGGATTAAATCCGTCGGTAATAGTCCAAAATCCGTCGGTAATATTTTTACCGATGGATTTTTCTATCGGTAACATCTGCCGGTAAAATCTGCTAGGTAATACCGACAGATGTCGTAAACGCCGTCGAAATTACTGATGGATATTTGAGTCTATCGGTATTACCAACACACATATTAATCTGTCGGTAATACCATTGGATATAGGTCTGTCGGTAATACCAACAAATATAGTTCCGTCGGTAATACCATCAAAGATTTGAGTCATCGGTATTACCAAAATCTACTGGTCCGTTTGTATTTTCATTGGTATTACCAACAGAATTTATCCGTCGGCAATACATATTTCGGTTGGTAATACCTAACCATCAGATTTCATACATTTATACTAATACATATTTAAATTCTTGAAACCTGTATTTACATCTCATATCATCCACACAACCACACAAACATATATACTCAACAGTATACTCTCAATAATGATACATTTTATTAAATTCACAAGTAATTTCAAAATACATAGTGTAGTGTGCTAGTAGATCCTGATTTCAAAATACATATCACTGATTTCAATTGATTCCAAAATTCACCAAAATACATATCCTGATTTCAAAATTAAATCCATATCGCTGATTATTTTTTGCCAAAAAGTATATATTTACACCAAAACTTTTCATCCTTTGTATACCTCAATGTAAATGTTATAGATATTAATAAACCTGAGAAGATCAACAAAAAAAAGACGTAAAATTTGTACTGAAAATTAAAGAAAGAACTGGAAAAAAGGGACTAAAGAACTCAAATAATTGTAGATTGTAGTAACATTGTACTGTGATAGATGAACCATACCTGTATTAAGATGTTATCCACACTTGTACTATGATAGATTGTAGGATACTAAAGAAATATGTTTCCTTAAGTTGCATTGTGTATGTTGACATTACATAAATTGTACATAATTTGATTCACTTGGAAAATATAGTAGAAAATAAATAACAGTTGATTCACTTGGATCATTGTTCTACGCTAGAATCAAATAAATACCAGTTGATTCACTTGGATGCACACTGATTAGAACCAAATAAATCTTAGAACATTGTCCACAAAGAAAACACACTATCAACCCAGATGCAAATAATTCTTGACAATGAAAATGATTATCCTCAAAAAAATGAGGAACAACTTGAAGATTGAATAAATCAACTACTCAATCTTAGATAAAAGCACATATTCTTTTTTGCTATAGTATGAGTAAATGAAAACATGATATTTTTTTCTAACTCCGCTAATGCTTAATTTCCAGCAACCCCGGCATAAAGCACAGTCTAACCACAAGTATAAGATTAAACAACATATCAAGAGATCAATCAGTCTCAAAACATTAGTATCAACTACTAAGCGGTGAGTGGCTTAGAATTTAGTATATAGCTAGAATAGCTTATACCTGGTAGTATAATTAGAATAGTTGTTATATAGTATATATAATTGCAGTAGTCAAGCGGTTAAAATCATATAAAACTGCACGCAGCAGATAATTTTTAAAATCATGCTCAGAGTAAATTTGAAACTAACTTTAAAAACTGGGCATGCTTCAGATGTAAGCATAAGTCATAGCACTTGCAACCAGCAAAGCAAAATAGATGAGTAGATATTTTTGGATGTTGCATATGCTTCAATCACAAATACCAAAATAGATGAGGGAGTTTGCACATTCTCAATCTCTATATAAATTCTGCGGCTTGAGGATTCTACTCAAATAAGACACAGCTGCTGCTTGCATATGCTCCAAGAAAAGATCCAAATATGAGTTAACAATATATTGCAGTATATTACTATTTTCTCAATCCATGATATGGTAGGTTGTCTAAACTATGCTAAAGCTCCTTTATAGATACCTTGTTAACAGTATATGATTTAAAGAGTAGGTCTGCAAAATAGGTTTGCAAAATTTAAATATACATGAAAATTACTGTTTTGAAGGATAAATGTCTCAAAGTTGCAATTTATAACATGACAAGCTAAGTTCAAATCTAAGTAGAAATGAAGATGCATGTTATAACTCCAGCAAATATCTATGCAGAGAAGAAGATGCATGTTATAACTCCAGAATTTGTTGAATGATATGTAAGATGCAAAACAATCTCAATAATATGCTTATATTTTTGGATCAATTATATATAACACACGAAGGTCGCAAGAGACATTTATTGAGCCCCTAAAATGTAAACATAAGTCGCAAGTAAAGATGATATTGATCGAGCCCTCCACAGCATGTATTGGTCCACAAAACTGGTCAAACCATTTTGCAACATGTCACATTCAACGCAGGAATAGATGTCAAGATATATAGAGCAACTTATCGGACCACATCCAGTCAAAGCAACATTAATTAAATGTTCATTCATTCATGCGCAGATAAACACATGTAGTTCCCATGAGGAATTGGAAAACGAGGCATTGTCTTTTAACAAAAACCATGCATGCAGTGATAGATGTATAGATCAAACCATTTTTATCCAGTGCGTGGTCAAGGGTACAGCTTCCTCTTCCAAGTTAATTTTCCCAATCAATTAGAAGCATTTGTTCAATTAGAGGGGCAATGAAACTTTACCAAAAAACCACTAGCTAGCTCATAGCAGGCCACATGCAACCTACAAAATCAATTACGCAGATCAAGAAAAACAATTTGCATAGGAATTTTCCCAATCAACAAACCCCCTTTGAGCAAGTTGATTGAGCAAGACTTTAAATAGAAGACCAATAACAGTTTGCATAGGAATTTGCGTACGTGATCAGGAATGTGAACTAGAAAAGCAATATAACAAAATCATATAGAAGTGAAATGAAAAAATTATACACTCAAAGCATACAGAAGTGAAACCATAAATTAGCCACTAAAACCATACACTTAAACCAGAAACCATACAGAAGTGAAACCATACTTTTGATCTTCGTTTGAATTCGAACGGCAAACGCATAGAGCAATCGCGAGAAGAAGATCGCACGAAGAAGACACATATGGGTTCGTTGAGCAATAGCGGCAGGGGCACGGAGCAACAACAAGCGACGGGTTCGTCGAGCAGCGATGGGATCGTCGAGTAGCGAGGGGTTTGTCGAGCAGCATCGGTTTCGTCGAGCAGTGAGGAGTTCGTCGAAAAGTGGGCAGATGGCGAAAAAAAGAGGGGTTGGTCGAGCAGTGTGGGAGATTGGGTTTTTTTTAGGGTATAAGGGAGATTGGGTTGGTTGGCTAAAAAAAGAGAGAATGGGGGAGTAGGAAAAGGGCGGGTTTAGGTTGGTCGGCTAAAAAAAAAGGAGGGATTAGGTTGGTCAGCTAAAAAAAATGGGGGGAAGTAAATTAAAATGAGGGGTTTTAAAATTTGTTGGTAAAATTACCGACTGATTTGGATCCGTTGGTACATTTGTCAGTAATATCAACAAAATAATTCTGTCGGTAAATAATCCATCGGTGAAAGTCAACTTTTTACCAGAGTATAACTTTGCCAGTTCTGTTTTTCACTTTGTTCTTAACAGAGTATAACTTTGCCTCAGAGGCATATACCACTAAGAAGATTGTGTCCTTATCCTTCATAAGGTGGGACTCAGCAATCTTTAGCATTTTAAGGAGCTCGGGAAGTGACACGTCTTGCTTGTTTATGTGGAAGTTATCAATAAACTGTGAAAACGAATCCGAGAGGGATTGGAGTACTAAGTCCTTAGTTAGTTCCCTGTCCATGGAGAACCCCAACCTCTCTAACTCCCCAATCAAATTGATTAGTTTGAGGACATGGGTCACAACAAGTGTGTTTTTCTCTATTTTGGCACGGAAGAGTTGTTTAGTTAGCTTGTACCTAGCTGTCCTCATATGCTCACCATACAACAACTTGAGGTGATCGAGGATAGCTCCGGTATGCAAATGTTCATGCTGCTTTTGCAACTCATCAGACATGGATGCCAGCATTATGCATTGAACAGTGGTGCTATCTTCACTCTAAATTTCATGCAGCTTCTCATAAGACGTCCTTTCTTCCTCGGTGTAATCCCCTTCTCCAAAGGGTGGCATCGGTCCCAGAGAATCAAGAATGTGAGAGAAATTCTCATAAATGAGGACGATCCTCAAATTTCACATCCAATCGATGTAATTTGGTCTAGTTAAATTATTTTCATCCATAAAGAAATCTAACGATGGTATAGGTGACATGATATGCTACAAAGAAAATGAAGACATGAATGATCATATATTCTACATGCATGTTTATTGAGGTCTTTTAATTAATCATGTCTCACACTAATTTTTGCGGTTCCATAATACCCTCCGATTTGAAAGCGTGAAGCCATCGTCGGTAGACTTCCTTAGGGGAAAAATGGAACCCCACTTCTCCTACTTGGGTCTCGCATGTAATACGAAAAACCCTAATAGATCCATGGGTAGGTAACTCTTTATCGATCACATCACTATATGACTTCCATAAGGTTTTGCCTCTAGGGCAACCAAGGCCTTGTGTGTGCACAACAAACCAAGGAGCCCTAGTTGAGTTAGATTCATCGTTTGTATGCCCTAGCGAGAAAATGACCACCCTTGAGTGTAGCTCAACAAGGTAAGTCATGTTCAAGCCGGTAACAGAGACACAAAAAGGGGTATGTGTGCCATATGAGGTGCAACGTGTCTATTAGCACAAAAGGCCTTGTGTGTGCACAACAAACCTGTTGTGACAATAGATACAATTGCCCCTCATAACGATGGAAGGCATGACCGATATTCATAATATCTTAGCCATTCGGACTCAATATTATTGAAGGGTTTCTTCATGCAATTATAATTTATCTAAGCAATCAACAATTGAAGCAAGAGCAATAAATAAAAGCATAAAGTCAATAAGGATGATTATGGATGTTCTAAGGGTTCCACCTAAGCCACCGGGTGAACCAAGGCCATCATCCTAGGGTTTTTAGGGAGCTCTGTCTCGCCAAGGCGCTGGCCAAAACCACCTTGTAGGTTGCCAGTTCCATCAGTTCCTTCTCGGGGTTCAAGCCATCATCAACATGGACCCGAACACCTCCTCTCCGTGTGCGTAGCAAGCGTGCTCGTCGCGAATCTGCCCCTAAACTTCTAATTTACAAAACTAAAAGATGAAGACCCCAAACAACCCTTGGGTAAAGCTTTAAGGAGAGGGATAAGAGGATTACAATCAAAATTCTCAAGAGGAAGGCAGGGGTACGCAAGCCCTATTTAAAAGATGCAATGCTGAAATTTCATAAATTTACAAGGAATCAACACAACCATGTTTTACACACAGTCACATGCACATAGGGGTCATCCATAACAATCCTTTCATGCATCTTAATAACTAAGAAAAGGAAAGGAAAAAATTGAACCCGAAAATGCGCAAATCTGATTATGTTTCCACCCAAAATGGTTCAAACATGACATGCTGAATGTTTCGGTTCTCGGGGCTATTCAACCATGAACCCATGGGGTTTTTGAGTTAGAATTCTATCAAAAATCAATATGGACAGTAAGCTACCACCTTGATTCATCACAAGTACCGTGGAGCAGTGAAAATAACTCAAAGACCCCCGAAGACAAAAACCGGGCAGCATGACGTTTTGGGAGCGAACGGTTCGTAAACGTGACCAAAGCGCAAAATAAAAATTCCAAAAAATTGATAAAGGTGGCTCTGATACCACTGTTGGGATGGGAATCAGAAACGCAGTGGAAATAGCTATTAAAAATTTTAAACAATTCCAAAAATAGCGATCTGCTTTAGCAATATTAAGGAATTCAACATAGGAGAAGAAGGAGAAGAAATACCTCAACTCGCGGTTCGTATGGCTGCTCCTATCCCCATTTTGAGACGCACACGCGCTCGTCCTCCAACACAAGTGCACACCAAGCACCTCGCAACAAAAGGGACAGCGAACATCGGGGCTCGTTGTGGCTCAACGGAGAAGCTTTCTCAATCCCTAAATCCAACAAGGCAAGACTGACCCTTCCACCAAGAACCGGGCACCAAAGAGGAAAATAATGGAATGAGGAGGTAAATGAAAGAATACCATGATGTCCTTCTTGGAGTCCTCCAAAAAGATGAAGTGGGAAGCACTCCCGAGAAGATGACACCTTCGATTTGGCTTTACAAAAATCGGAGAAGGAGGATGTAAATGGCCGACCACCAATGGAGAGGAAGAGTTCTTTGGAGCCTTTCTCTTCATGAAACCTCTAAAAATCAAGTTCTTAATCTTCTCCATGAGGATGAAGAACCAATTAACCAACTCACTGCTATGGGGTGTTCGGCCACTCTTTGTAGAGAGGCGGCACGACTACAAGAGTAGACCCACCCTCCAAAAAACTCTCTACCCGAATTCAAAATTTTGTGACTTCCCTCCAAAAATAATTAAATCTAATTAAATATAAACTTTAATTTATCTCCATAAATTAAAGGCCTATAAACAAGAATGATAATTATCTAAATAAATCAATCCCTTAAACAATAGGAAAGAGATTTATCTAAATAATTTGAATTCCTATTAATTAATAGAATTATGATTTATCCTCATAAATCATATATCTATTAATTTTATATTTTACCTCCACAAATTCTTATTAATTAGTATTTATCCAAATAAATTAATTCCTAATTAATTGGTTAGGCTCATGGTTAGAAACTAATTTTCCCATCATATATATTTGATTCAAAATCAAATTATATTTAATTCATAATTAAATACAATCTTCGTCAAGTGGTTAATTAAATATTTAATTCATAATTAAAATTAATCAACCACATAAAATATTATTATGTGCCAATCCCTACAATTTAGCGATGCCCTACAAATTAGGGTTACCGGAGAACTCCTTCCTCGTGCATTCATTCCAATAGGAAATAACTTTCATATTATGTCCGTAAACGAGATCCGTGATCGAGTTGCATTATTTCCATGCTAGTAGACATATAGTGCCGCATTCGGACTCTATCTCACAAAGTCTGTTACGAGGTTAGCCTATTGTGTGTGACCCATTGGGCCCCACACTAAGCCAGTAGGGAGTTGTGCATAATGGAGAGTCGAATCTGATAGAATGACTTCTATTCGAATCTTACGAGCCTCCACTAAACCCCTTTAGTGTGGTCGTTAGGGACTCCACACACAAGTCAAGATTGGCGTCAAGCAACTTGTCATGACTACTCGCATAGTGTGAGCTTCAATCTACAAGGATCGAACGCCCTTCGGTGATTAGTTACCGTGCAACTAAGTCTCTCGATTACAATGTCCCGAAGTCGGCTAGGGTACGAAAGAAGTGTCAAACCCTAATACCAATTCATTTGTATTCTACCCGCAGAGATTTCATCTCAATAATAAAACGTTCAAAACGTCTTCCTGACTTTCATGTCTACTCTGGCCAGAGATTTCCGAGTCGACACTTGCAAAGACACATAGGACATTATCTCCTCTTACTAGGAGTAATCGATTCCATGTTGGTTGCTCACCTACCTCCATGAATGCTTCTCCATGCCCAGTAATACCCCACACATTACGCTGAGGGCCACCTAGGGATAGAACCAAAGCAATGGGTCGTCACTCACAACGTAACCATGACAACCTTAGGTCCAAGGACTGATTGCACCTACTATCACCCGAGGAACATTCTATTGACACTCATGTAAGGATTTCATTTTGTGTTACTCATGCAGGTCCTTTTAGTGAACTCATTACCTAACGAGCACATTCACTTGTACATTAACGATGGTTCATAGGTAACTATGAGATAAGCTACCCCTTATCGTATAGGGCATGTACCAAGTGCACTAATTTATCCGGAATCACCAATCCCCTAATTGGTGATCCTACTACTAGGAACATTTAGAACATGGACATTTGGATTCCAAGTCTCATTGGCATGATCTCATCATGGCCTCGGAATCATTTGCCTTGGTTCATGGGGTTCATCACAATCTTTACGAGTAAAGATGCAGCATACAATGAAAAAGTTGCCTCATTATGTTGATTACCCTTGAATAGTCCCTAAACACATCGACATGTGATTGGCTCAAGAGCACTATTCCTTTCAAGAGCCACATACCTAACAAGCCTTTCAAGAGCCACAATCTTTACGGCATGTGATTTGCCTGGGTTCTCTAGTGAGTTTAGAAATTTCTCTCATAGCTCCAGCACTAACAAGCCTTTTTAGGTCGTGATAATTTACATGACCTAACTTTTTGTGCCACAAGTTTATATCAGAAGAAACAATAGAAACACTACAAAAAAATGGGGTATCACCAACGAACTAAATCCGTTGGTAATACTCAAAAATCCGTTGGTAATCTATTACCAACGGATTATCTGTTGGTAAATACGTCGGTGTTGACCATGCTAGGTATTACCAACGGATATAATAATATCCGTTGGTAACACCAATGAAAATTATAATCCGTTGGTAACACCAACAAAAATTATAATCTGTTGGGAACACCAAGGAATATTATCTTCGTTGGGAATACCAACAGATGTCATCTCCGTTGGGAATACCAACGGATGTTGTCACACCCCAACTTAGGGTCGTGTGATCGGCCACGGTCTATGTCCTACCCCGAAGCCTACTACATACACTGACTAACAAGAAACCGGAAACACGTGAATAAAAACAACGATGCAGTTTTATTCAATTTTTTAAAGAAGGTTCATAATTTTTAATAAAAGGAAAAGTTGTGAAACAACAACCCCAATATGAAACAACTCAAATTTAAAGTCGAATACATGTTTTGAAATAGACACTCTCAGTGTATGAAAAACAACAGTTCTAGACCTCTAGACTATGACAAGTGGACGCTGCTACGAGATTTACGCCACTGCCTGTCCTCCAGCTGCACCATGACTCCAAGCCTCAACTCACTGACCGGGCTTTGCCAAAATAAGGAAAATAAACTGTGAGTCCACATGGGACTCAATGAGCAGTTCTTCCGAACCTCCACGTAAATCTCCAATAATCACATATATATATAAGGCATCAAAATATGAAGTTAGTGATATAATTTGCTTCTGAACTCAAGGGTCGTCCTGTATAGACCATACATACAAACAACCAGCTATAACAGCCCAACTAAGCCACATGGCACCCGGCCCTTAGGGCCGGCTCATGATCTAGTGGTTCGGCCCTAACCAGCCCTACCACACAAAGATAGTAACATACTAGCCGTACGACCTTCATAACACACAAGTAAATCAGGGAAATCTCTGGGCCGTCGACTAGGATGGTTTGCTAGTCTCCGGACACCTACCGGGTTAGGGATAACTAGTCCCACCCAACTGGGTTCTGACACCTAGCGGGCCCGCTGGTGCAACCTCAAGACCCAAATCACTGGTCGAGTCAAGCATTAGTCATTCCGACTATCCATGCTTCTCGGCAGACCATCACAATCACATCACACAATCAAAGTGTCCTAGAATTTTCTTATTTAACGTCCCGGGCATGCACCCTTGTTCAGCCCTTTATTTCGGGCCTTACCATCCGCACACTACTAGTCATCTAGCGTCAATTGCTACTTTTGCTAGTGTGAGCTACATGTCATAAGTGTAGAATGTCCAAGTATATACGTGTCACAACCCTTAGGTTATAAGGAAGTTAATCTACCACTATTACCATGAATAACCACATGATTACAACATGAAATAATTAAATTCTGCATTTAATCATAAAATTCTAGCAAGGTAACATTAAATCTATCATGGCAATTCATTACTAGCATTAGTAATTGATAAGGAAAAATCTTGGAAATATTTGCTACCTCTTAATGTCGCTAAGTGTATGTATAATATATGCACTAGGGTGGTGGTTTCCTTAATTGGTTTCTTTCCTATTTCTCATCTTAATTCTACTTGTCGATCGAGGTGACGCTCGTTCCCTAATGTTTCCAAAGTTTCCAAGTGTCAAGGTTAGTCCCCTCCGATCACCTTTCCCCTTACTTGGCTCGACCGAACCTTGAGCAAGGCATGCCTTGCTCAGCCAAGCCTACAAAGGTAGGAGAAGAGGGGATTTTTTTTTTGACCACGAACCCTAGCATTTAAGCTTGTGACCTGCCATAGATAATTCTAGATCAAGTTCTCTCCCCCATCTTGCTCGGTCGAAACTTGAACAATGTTCCCCTTGTTCGGCCGAGCACTCAAGGCATTAGGGAGAAGGAATCTTGATCAACAACTACATCGATTGAATCCCGAATCTACATGAATTTAAATTTAAACGACCTAAAGGGCTTTTAAACCAAGCGAGGGAATTGGGAAAAATTTCGGCAATTACCTTTCCCCTTTTCCCTCTACTCGGCCAACCCCTAGAACACCAAAATCCAAACATTTAAATCAAATCTAATACATCCATGAATAAAACAGCGAAGAGATCGAAGAAATACTACGAATCGACATGAACAATGAGAAAATCCTTCGATCTAGCACCTAGTTGGTTCGGTCACCCACCTCACCATGCGATTCGAAATCTAACCACTCACCTTGATTAACGAAGAAGAAGAGATAGACGATGGCGATCTCAATCCTTCCAAAGATGAAACAATTTCCGGCGCCGACCCAAGATCTCCCCTCCTCCCTCTCATGCTCGGGTTGTGTGCGGCTCAAGGATGAGCCGCACAGCTATAGTTGAGGGGTTCCTCATAACTTAGCCCCTACTTGACGAAATCCGAGTCCGATTCGGGCTCCGATTCGATCCACATACACGATTCGAATTCGATTCTAATCAGACATCTAATGCTAAAAAAAATCTCATTTAACTAATTAAGCTTCATAAGTCGAGTTATACCTTCTACTCAAGGCGATTCCATGGCTCGACCCAACTAACCCCTGATCCGGTGCGCTGAACCAAAAATAGATTTTTGTATTAGGAAAATTTGGGTCTTACAACCTTCCCCCCTCAAGGGAAATTCGTCCTCGAATTTTGATGAATTAGAAAGGCTTACCGGCTCTCCAAACAAGGAAGGGTAGCGCTCTCTCATGTCTCGCTCTACCTCCTAAGTGGCTTCTTGTCCAGAGTGGCGCTCCCATCTAACTTTCACCAAGGAAATTTCCTTGGACCTCAACTTCCTGATCTATCGGTCAAGTATCTCCACTGGCTTCTCCTTATACTAGACCGTTGTGCCCACCTCAGCCGTAGTCAGCTCGATCACGTAGGACTCATCCCTCATATATCTCCTGAGCATTGATACATGAAAAATTGGGTGAACTCTGCTCAAGCTAGGAGGCAAAGCTAGTTCGTAAGCCACCGCGCCTCTCCGCTTGACAATAGGGAAAGGCCCAATGAACCTAGGGCTCGACTTCCCCATCTTCCCAAACCGGACTCCCCCTTTCATGGGGGAAACCTTCAGGAACACAAAGTCGCCCTTAGCGAACTCCAACTCTCTGGCCTTCTTATCGGCATACATTTTCTGACGACTATGGGCTGCCAGCAATCTTTCCTTTATAATTTTCACCTTCTTTACCGCTTTCTCAACCAGATCAGGACCCACCATGAGTGATTCTCCGGCCTCAAACCAGCCCACAGGAGACCTACACCTCCGCCCATACAAGGCCTCGAAAGGAGCCATGCCAATGCTACTGTGATAGCTATTGTTGTAGGCGAACTCGATCAATGGTAGGTGTTTCTCCCAACCGCCGGCCATATCCAGGACACACGCCCTTAGTATATCTTCCAATGTTTGGATGGTTCTCTCAGACAAGTCATTTGTCTGCGGACGGAAAGCCGTGCTGAAATGAACTTGAGTACCCAAGGCTTCTTGGAAGGACTGCCAAAACTGAACTGTGAATTGGGTACCTCGATCTGATATGATCATCACTGGGGTACCATGATAAGCCACAATCCTGTCTAAAAATAGTCTGGCATACTACTCCGCGGAAAAGGTTGTTTTCACCAGAATGAAGTATGCGGTCTTGTTTAACCGATCCACTACCACCCAAATGGAATCAAAATCTCCTCTTGAGTTAGGCAACCCGGTCACCAGGTCCATGGTGATTTTCTCCCACTTCCAGTCGGGGACCTCGAGATTCTGCAGCAGCCCCACGGGCTTCAGGTGTTTGGCCTTCACCTACTGGCAGACCAGATATTTGGATACAAACTCTGCTACCTATCTCTTCATGTCCTTCCACCAGTAGTGTTGCCTTAAGTCTCGGTACATTTTGGTGGCTCCCGGGTGCATCGTGTAAGTGGAACGGTGACCCATTTCCAAAACCTGCCAGCGTATCTCTGCCATGTCAAGCACCATGATCCGATCTTTAAACCTTAGAACACTCTTTGAGTCGACCCTGAACCCATCATCTGCGTCACCTCTCCAGATCAGATCCCTTGTCAGAGAACAAAATGCGTCCTCCTCCTGCGCGGCATGCAACATGTCCACCAAGGTGGACTGTACCCGTAGGTGTGCCACCAAGGCACCTGAAGCTGACACAGTCAGGGTTGTACCCCCATCCAGGCACAGCGCTAGCTCTCTAGCTAGGGGCCTTCTCCTGATTTCCAAATGAGCCAAACTGCCCATGGATTTTCTACTTAAAGCATCTGCTACCACATTGGCTTTCCCTGGATGATACATAATAGTGCAGTCATAATCCTTTAGGAGCTCCAGCCACCTCCTCTGCCTGAGGTTCAGCTCTTTTTGGGTAAGCAAGTACTGTAGGCTCTTGTGATTCGTATAGATCTCGCAAGCCTCTCCGTATAGATAATGTCGCCAGAGCTTTAGTGCAAAAACCACCGCCGCTAGCTCTAGGTCGTGCGTCGGGTAGTTCTTCTCATGAACTTTCAGCTGGCGGGACGCATAGGCTATGACTCTGCCAAACTACATCAGAACGCAGCCTAGGCCAACCCGAGAGGCATCACAGTAGACTACAAACCCTCTTGAGCCAGAAAGTACGACCAACACAGGTGCCGACGTCAAGCATTCCTTGAGCTTCTGAAAGCTTGCCTCGCACTTATCGTCCCAAACAAACATGATCTTTTTTTGAGTCAATCGAGTCAAATGGGCTGCATTCCTAGAGAAGTTTTCTACAAACTTCCGGTAGTACCCGGCCAACCCAAGAAAATTGCGGATCTCAGTCACGCTGGTTGGCCGTCTGTAGTTTAGCGAACAACCGGTGCTCTCTGAGGGTTTCCAGGACCATCTTCAAGTGTTTGGAGTGCTCCTCCTCACTCTTGGAGTATACCAAGATGTCGTCAACGAAGATGATCACAAAACTATCTAGGTACTCCTTAAACACCCTGTTCATCAAATCCATGAAAGTAGCAGGTGCATTGGTTAGACCAAAAGACATCACTAGAAACTCGTAGTGGCCATAGCGAGTCCTGAAGGCAGTCTTAGGCACATCGCAGTCCCGGATTCTCAGCTGATGAAATCCTGACCTCAAGTCTATCTTAGAAAACCATCGTGCCCCTTGTAGTTGGTTAAACAAATCATCTATCCTCGGCAGTGGGTAACGGTTCTTGATTGTCACTTTATTCAGCTGCCTATAGTCGATGCACATGCGCATAGACCCATCCTTCTTCTTCTTCACGAAAAGCATCGGAGCACCCCATGATGACATGCTCGGCCGGATAAAGCCCAGGTCCAGCATTTCTTGCAATTGCACCTTTAACTCCCTGAGCTCGGCCGGTGCCATCCTATAGGGTGGGATGGATATCGGCTTCACCCCGAGCTGCAAATCAATGCAGAAATCAACCTCTCTCTTGGGCGGCAATCCCGGCAACTCCTCGGGAAATACATCGGGAAACTCGCAAACTACTTGAGTTCCACTAACATCCCCTACCGCACCCTCCTGTTCCTCGGCCATGGATACGAAGGCCAGGAAAGACTGGTAGCCGCCCTCAAGCAGTTTACGAGCTTTAAGGGTTGAGATGACCCCAATCGGCTCACTCCTTCCTTCTCCTTGGAAGGTAAACTGCGGCAATCTGGGTTTGTTGAACACGACTGTCTTAGCCCTACAATCCAGCAACGCAAAGTGCTCCGCCAGGCAATCCATGCTGAGAATGACGTCGAGTTCAAGCATCTGAGGATCGTCAAATCTGCCCTCAATGCATGGCCGCAGATGAGCACTTCGCAGCCTTGGAAAATTAATTTGGTTACGATTGCATCGCTCGTAGCCGTTGAAACTACAAATGGCCCGTCGAGCAAGGAAGGTGCCATTGGTAACTCAGCAGCAAATTTGGCAGACACAAATGAGTGCGTGGCACCTGGATCAAATAGAACATAAGCAGCAGATGAACATACTAAAATAGTACCTGCTACCACTGCCTTAGACCCCATGGTTACTCAGTAGGGAGAAGGAATTCTAGATCATGAACCCTAGCATTTAAGCTTGTGACCTGCAATAGATAAATTCTAGATCAAGTTCTCTCCCCCATGTTGCTCGGCTGAACCTTGAACAAGGTTCCCCTTGTTCGACCGAGCACTCAAGGCAGTAGGGAGAAGGAATCTTGATCAACTACTACATCGATTGAATCCTGAATCTACATTAATTTAAATTTAAATGATCTAGAGGGGTTTTAAACCAAGTGAGGGAATTGGGCAAAATTTTTGCATGACCTTTCCCCTTTTCCCTCTACTCGGTCGGCCCCTAGAACACCAGAATCCGAACATTTAAATCAAATCTAATACATCCATGAATAAAACAGCGAAGAGATAGAAGAAATACTACGAATCGACATGAACAACGAGAAAATCCTTCGATCTAGCACCTAGTTGGTTCGGCCACCCACCTCACCATGCGATTCGAAATCTAACCACTCACCTTGATTAACGAAGAAGAAGGGATGGACGATGGCGATCTCAATCCTTCCGACGATGAAACAATTTCTGACGCCGACCCAAGATCTCAATCCTTCCCCCATCTCCCATTTACCTAAATGCCCTTCCTCAAAACTTAGCCCCTACTCAACTCAGTCCGAGTCTGATTCGGGCTCCGATTTGATCCGCATACACGATTCGAATTCGATTCTAATAAGACATCTAATGCTAAAAAAATAATGTTCATTTAACGAATTAAGCTTCATAAGTCGAGTTATACCTTCTACTCGAGGCGATTCCACGGCTCGACCCGACTAACCCCTGATCCGGTGCGCTGCACCAAAACTAGATTTTTATATTAGGAAACTTCGGGTCTTACAGATGTCATCTCCGTTGGTAGTACCAACAGATATCATATTCGTTTATAATACTAACAGCACATCTGTTGGTATTACCAACGGGGACATCTGTTGGTATTACCAACGGGGACATCTATTGGTATTACCAATGGGGACATCCGTTGTTAATACATTTTAAAATATCTATACCCATATGAATTTTCATTTTCCTCTATACAACCTAGAAGGCAAATCACATATCAAATTTCTTATTATCCAATCACAAATATATATACAACAAGTCAAGAAAAAAAATTCATATCTTCATAACCAAATGTGTCATTTTCATAACCAAAACAACTAGTACCGAGCATCTACAATCGAATATATTATCAAACAAATACAAACCTTACTAAAAGTCAAATCTTCCCTAACAAAATTTAAATTTTTATAACAAAATTAACAACCAACATGAAAATCATAACCCGGATGGAGGTGGAGGTGGAGGTGGAGGTTAGGTGGAAGCTGAAGGTGAATCTGTTAATTGCAAAGAGTTGACAGGAAAGTCGAGTTGTGTTAACATCAATCGAAGTTGAGCTTCCACTTGTGCTTGTACTTGTGCTTGTACTTGCGACTGCACTTGTGATTGTTGTGATTGCATTGATGCTTCTAATTCAATAATATACTGTCACATGAATGTCCTCTTAGTCTGCATCGCATTCCACTCATCATTCATTCGACCATGCCCATAACTCGATGTACTAGATTCTGCTGAGCTAGAATTCCCCATAATGGATTTAACATCCTCTCAATATCCAAAACCATAAATCTGATTATGAGATGAATGTCCAGAGACATTAATCCATTCTTTAGGATCTAAAATGGGTTGTGATGCTACATCTGTACCATTCTTTTCTATGATCGATGCCTCATAAGTCTCTTGTATAATTTTTTATAAAAATAGTTAATTACAATATTTTAAAAAGAAGCAACATATAAAATAAATACATACCACAACACTTTGTGATTTGTTGTCGATATAGTCACCCTCACCACTATTACGCTTATGAGTATGCAAAACAACTCAAGATGTGTTGGTAGTTGGTTCAACTTTTCTTCCTACAAAAAATGACAAATAATATTTAATAAAACATATAGGATAAAAAATTCTATTAATATCATACCAATTTTCTTCGATGAGCCACAAATGAAATAGATCCACATGTATATTGTGTGATGTCATTATCTGCCTCTTTCTTACGATT
This sequence comes from Canna indica, assembly GCA_034359265.1. NCBI lineage: Eukaryota > Viridiplantae > Streptophyta > Magnoliopsida > Zingiberales > Cannaceae > Canna > Canna indica. The sequence continues at coordinate 26,117,460 of CP136892.1, forward strand.
TTGACGAGCAACTTTTGATTTTCTCATCCACTTCTCCGTGACCCAATGCTCACCAATAAGTTGATTCCGCACATCTGGAGATATCCATGGAGGGCCAAATTCGCTAGTTCGGCTGATATCATCAGTATTAGCCTTTATTTTCGCATAATTCTTGGCATCACACATATTGTCAGAGAAGTGTCGACAATCTGTTCTATCCCATATTTCATGAACCTCGCTTGTCCTAGATGGATCCCAATGATAAATTGCGTGAAAAAGATAAATAAATTAATGAAGTGATAGTGTACCAATTTGATGCAATTTGTTATCCTTGACACTTTTTTTCTTTTGCAGAGGTATGACTTGTGAGATACCTGAAGCAAGACAACTTTCTAGTGGTAGCTTGTCACTACCTTCACTGAAAGTTCCTAGCTTACAGAGTTATAGTTGACAACATTCTAAAGAAGTACCAAAAATTCTTGATATGAAAGAAAGTAAAAGAAGTCACATTCATCTTGCTATTACATGTGTTTTTTTCTATTTGTTCTTGTTATTACTTGGGTGGTGTTAGCCTAATTAATTAGGTACTTTCAATTGTTAAATAAGACTGCTGAGTCAAAACTAAACTTTGATAAATAGTGGAACTTTATAGTACTAAGTTGATTAACATTACAACACAAGTAAATATCATGTGGCTGTCACTACAAATGGGCTTCTTTCCCTGTGTACCCCATCTAACCAAGTGATTGATCCAATAACAAGAATTTGTGACTTACATTCAAGAAGATCTTCAAATGGGTTCATATTAGAATAGATCATGGTGCAAGCTTGAAAGGCAAGAGAACAGTGTTTGCCACACCTTTAGTGGGAAAACCATGGAGCAATCTCTTTTCAGGGAAATACCTTAAATTTGTCCCAAATGAATTCCTTCACATGTGATGGTACCTGAGACCAACATGGCCATGCATCTGTGAAATTTGCCTTAATTATTGATCAAATATATTGAACCATTTTTGTCTCGGGGAAGCTGCAAAAAAGAATATTAACAAATAAACACATTATAAATGATGTTAATAAAAAGATCTTGTATTTACAAATGATGGTGTTTGAATATCTGACTACATACCTTTTCTTATGAATAATTAGTAGTAGGGCAGGCAACGGATCGGATACGGTGCGGTTATCCGTATCCGCATCGCACGCCATATTCGCACCATTCGTATCTGCACCGTATCCGCTACGGATGTGAATATGGATATCCATATTCACACCGCTTCAAATGTTGATATCCGCACCGCATCCGTATCCGCACCATATTTAATAAAAAAGTATTAAAATAGTATATTTAATTAAAAAAATCAATAAATTGCCAATTCATTGATCCAAAATAAATATATAATATACTTCAAAATTCATCTTGACATGAACTTACCATAGAGCTCTTATATATATTAATAACTTATATGGGCAAAATAGTAATTCAGAGATGCGGATAGGCGGTGCGGATATGGTGTAGATCCACAGTCATATCCGTATCTGCACCGTATCCGTGCGGATATATGTTTTCTAAATCAGTATCTGTATTCATATCCATTTTTACTTGCGGATATGGATCGGATACGATGCAGATGCGGTTTTTAGTTAGCGGATGTAGATAAAATTGCCACTCCTAATTAGTAGGTGTCTTTCATCTGGTGTGTCTTTCATCTGGTGTCTCTGGCGGCTGTGAAGGCTGATTTGGTCCTCTTCCTCGACTTTGATGTGAAGTATCATCACTTTGTGTAGGAATAGATGTGTCATGTATCGACGTAGATGGTATAATAGGAACTGATGACATCAAAGGCAAATTCACTGAAGGTTGTGAGGGTAACGATGCTGACGACGTCGACGGTGTATGAATACTAGGTGTTTCTATGGGAACAATAACAGGTACAGATAAAGGTATCATGGGTGCTGAAGAAACAATCACATGTGCATGTTCAGGTATCGTGGGTGCTGAAGAAACAATCACGGGTACATGTTCTGGTATCATGGTGGTACAGGTATATCTTCAGATGATGAATATATAGAAGTGGTAGAAGGGTATTAACTCAAAGGAGGACGCCCTCGTCCTCGACCTCGACCTCGACCTTGTGTACTCACCGTTACTTAATAAAACAATTGAAGCATATATAAATAATTGAAGATGATCAGAAGGATATATAAACAATTGAAGCATATATAAATAAGTGGTAGAAGGAATTTCTTTCTCCTCCAAGATGATCAGTCCTAAAAATATACAAATATACAGTTTCATATAGGTTCGCACAGTGTGTATATATATATATATAATTTTGCACACCCTAAAGACAGCTGAAATTAATAGACATATTTGTAAGTTTCCCTAAAACTCAACAATAACAACATGCTATAAATGCCGAACCAGTACATCCTTAATAAGAATAAAAGATGAACCACATAATTAATGCTATAAAGACTTCATAATATTAGGAGCGAGGGTAACAGAGATGAAAAATTCATCCTTAATTTGAAGGTAAGGCAGTGTTATATGTGGTATAAATTGTTGAAGAACAACTCCAGATAATAATGAGACTGACTGGGTCTACGCTTTCTGAATGGTGAGAGTGGAAACAATCAACAAAGAATGCATGCCTGCTTCAGTTTCAGAGGGCAGAGTTGCATGGCTATGAGGTGGAGAAGAGAAAATTGAGAAGCTTTTTTCACTGCGCCAAGATCCGATCTCCTTCCTGAAATATTTATTATTATCTATTTTTTTATAATATATAAAAATAATAATTTGTTTATGATAGGTAATGTGAATGTGACAGAGTATCAGCTTGGGGAGGGGAGGGGAGGGTTATGCCTATTGACCTGTGTCCTGCTGTCCACCTTGTTGTGGATAAGATAGTAGTTCATGTTCTTGTTCTAATTGTCATGTTGTGGGACACTTTGGATTGGGGATAAGATTGAATCTTAATTTCTGGGACAGCAAGAGGGTGGAACTGGGGATAATATATCATTGAATTTATGGGTTGATACAGATTGATTGATTGAATGAGTTGGACTCATTGAGTAAGAGATCTTAGTCTGATTAAAAATATTGGTAGATGACTTGAAGTGCTTGACAATATCTGGCGTTGACTGGAGTCTGTAGTTGATGAACTTGAGACTTATTTAAGAATAAATACAATCCAAACATGAAACAGAATACACAGCCAGAGGACAAGATATGGCAAGACTTGCTGCATGGTTCTTAAACATGTACACAGCTAGCTCAGATAAGAACAGATTTGTATTGTTTTGCAACTTGCATAAGGCTTCTTCATGTTTTTATTATCAGAATCAAAATGAACAGCCAACTAATGAGTAAACTACATTGACGTGTAAACTAATGAGTACTGGTGGCTGTCTTATTGTACTTGTTTCTTCTCATGTCCATTTTCACATACTCAAACACTTTAACTACATTGTTCCCATTCATTGTCTATTTTCTCGTGGCAATAATACACTTGTCAATATTCTTGCACTCAGCTTATCACCAAAAGGGCTCGCACAATAACTAAAAAAAGAAGAAAGAAAATGAGCATAGAAGAGCTCAACAAAAATTAGAGTCACTAACAAACCTTCCTTTTGGTGAAGAATTGATGTGTTTAAATGTATCAACCTTGTGTGTACCTTTTGATCCAGGAATATAATGAACAAAAATTTAGTATTTCTTATATGATCTATATATATATATATATGCTTCACAAATCAATTCAGCCTGTGTGTACCTTTGGTTCGAAGTAAAAAGAACAAAACATAGAAATTTCCTCAATAATATATGCTTCACAAATTGATCCTTCGACATATGCTCGATTTTTCACTGTTTTCTTCAATTGAAGCATATACCTGAAAATATTCTTACAAATTAAGACGTAATTTTTTTCAAAAATTTCAATCAAGAATATAAAGGAAGATGTGTGACATTTCAAATCTATACAACCATCTATATTGTACCGAACCACCAATTTTAGCCTCATAAGCTAAGTGAACAGGGAGATGCTCCATAGAGTCAAAAAAACTTCGTGAAAATATTTTCTCAAGCTTGCATAGTATCTCGACAATGTTTAACTCAAGTTGTTCTACATCCTCAATTCGCAACACACTTGAACACTAGTCCCAAAAAAATAAACTCAGCTCAGTTAATGCATCCCATACTGGATCAGGTAAAAAATCACGAATTGCAATTGGAATAAGCCTTTGCATGAAAACATGACAATCGTGACTTTTCATTCCATAGAATTTGCAGTCATCTATAGTTACACACCGACTTATGTTTGAAGCATAACCATCGGGAAATTTTAATTCTTTAACCCATTGACATACTGCTTTGATTTGTTCTTTGTTCAACACAAATGAGGCTCTTGGCTTCAACATTTTCCCATTAACATGCTCTAATTCTAACTTGGGGCTCTTGCAATACTTAGGCAAATCAGCTCTGGCCTTGACATTGTCTTTTGTTCTCCCCTTGATGTCCATCACTGTATTGAATATATTTTCAAATACATTCCGTTCAATATGCATCACATCTAAGTTATGTCGAATTAAATTTGTATGCCAATACAGTAAACTCCAAAAGATACTTTTTTTAACCCAATTATGCTGTTGGCCAAATCCTGGAATTCTAGCATTAATACATTGATTTCCAAATTGAATATCAGGCAATTTATCAACACGTGCCTTTATTTCATCGCCCGATAATCGTAGAGGTGGAATATCTCTTTCAATTCGGCCTTTCATAAATTTGTCTCTTTGTCGCTGATATGGATGATCAAGAGGGAGAAACTGACAATGACAATCGAAAAATGATATCTTTCTCCCATTTTGGAGAACAAAAGCTTTGCTACACTCTAAACAATAGGGATAAGCTAACCTCCCGTGTGTGCTCAATCCTGATAGCATAGCATATGCAGGGAAGTCGCTGATAGTCAACATAAGTGTTGCTCTCATTTGAATTTTTTTTTTCTAAACACAACATATGTCAAAATTCCATCCGACCATATGATGGGTGTCGAATCCATCAAAAATAAATACCTACTTCTTGAGATTTTGTAGTCGTGACAAGTAGGATTGAATCCACAAAGACTGGTTAGTTTCAAATTATTTCAAAACCAGAAATTAAAAAGGAGGAATTAAAAGAGCGGGGGTTTTGGTTAGATGCAAACTGAAATAAAAATAGTAATTAAAAACAGTGACTAAAATTAAGGAGAAATCAATGAGAGGAAAGTCTAGCTAAAGGTACGTTCTCGATTTCGGATCGTAGGATTGATCATAGACGCTAAGGATGAGTTTCTTTATTTCTAGCAGTTTAATAGACTTTTGTGAATTGAACAGCAATCTCACAAGTTATATTAATTCAAGTATTCCATTAGTTCGAATTGAACAGCAATCTCGACTAATTTGTCTCTAAGTTCGGCATGGAACAGCCAATACCGGTAGACTAGCTATTGTTCTAATAATCTGGTAACAGACCGACAATTAAAAAGAAACAATATAATAAATTTCGTAGGTAATAAATGAAATACTAGAAAATAAAGACTTTAAGCACAGAAGAATCTCACAATCCGTAGAACCGAAACATCGAGTCGTCCATTAGCTAGAAAGAAGTGGATCAGCCACACATTTCAAACTCACACAATTTCATTCTCAAAAATAAACTACTGCTGAAAACTTTCAAGAACAAAACTAAAAAGAAGGCTAAAGCTAAGAAATTGCCAGCCCTAAAAACTAAAATTAAAAACTACCTGTTCATTATAACTTTTCTCTTCTTATAGGAGAATTCCAAACCCAACTAAAATAAAAATAAAAATAAAATCAACCATACATAGTAATAAACTAGCAACCAAATATCTTGGTTTAATGTTTTAGACATAAAAGGAGAGTCCAAATTCGTATTGGAACTTGGAAACAAAATTTCAGCCTGTAACATGGTAAATTCTGGATCTATCACATGCATCTTTACTAAGGCGCGGGCACGTCCAAGGTAGTGCGACCAGGTCCAGCTGTCTTTCTAATTTTCAGGTTCCAAAAATGTGCAAGGAGACTTCTTTTCGAATTCTTTCCATCATTTGTTGCCTAAAAGTTAAACAAAACAATAAACATATTTTAGGAAACATTTAATTCGTATTTAGGATGAAAATAAGCAACAAAAGATGGAAAATAAACATGTCATCAAATCTCCCCACACTTAAACAATGCTTGTCCTCAAGCATAACTTAAACCGAACAATCATTCTCTTTAAAATTCATCGCACCCTATCGCAGTCCACATCATAAAGTCTCAATAATCCAAACTAAAAGACAATAGTAAGTTAACTTTTCACAATGAAATCTCATTACTCCACACAGATTAATAACTACCTAGATGCACATTCAGGTACAAGATGCAAAGACTAAAAAGTTTTAAGCACACATACAAATTTCAAAAAGAATCATTGCACAAAAGAAACATCTACCGAGCAATGCCATAAGTCGAAAACTAGGAGACTTTACTTATTGATTTAGCACCTTTTGATTTTCCTAGATTGTTTGCTCAACCTTTTGACGCGAGGACATACATTAGTGATGCATGCACCCGGTTACTCAGTTGGCTTATTTGAATCTAAGTTCCTTGCCTAGAATGTCATACAACCTTTTGACGCGAGAACATACATTGGTGATGCATGTACCCGGTTACTTAGTGGATCACAACTCTAGGTGGCTACTAGCTCTACTCTTGATCTTTGGTGATCAGCGGAGTAATAGTGCTCTTTATTTCTTTTCTTTTTTCTCCCTTTTTTTTTTTCAGACTTTAGGTATAACAAGGTAAAGTTCCTATTGTGCAAGATAAAACTAAGCAGACATGGTTGTATCAAAATTTATTGCATCTTGAAATCTGAGAGTTCATCAAGAGATTGTCATATATTATGTGGAGAGATGAAAAATGCCATGTTCAAGTCAGCTCCCTATTGTAATTTAGTTCAGACATCAAGATACAATGATTTGGGCTTTTCAAGGATATAAATGAACCTTTCAAGACAGTAATTGAAATGTATGAGCTGAAAATCTAGGACAAGATTTCAAGAGGACTGTGCAACACGAAAAATACAAAAGAAAAATGGCAGCTAGCAACATAATAGTGATTTCCATTAAAAAAAAATCAGCTAGCTATAAAATTTCAGTATTAAAAGTTTAATTTTTTATGCAAGTTATTTCAGAAAAGTCATGTTTGAATAAAAATAGGTATCATGCAAAATAGACCCCTCCCCACACTTAAAATCCACATTGTCCCTAATGTGGTTCAAAATAATTTCAAAACAAAATAATAGCAAATTCAAAAAATGAGAACTTCCCTGAACATTGGAGGAGGGTATTGGCTGCTTGCTACTGCCTTGGGCTTTAGGCGTGGTCATGCCTAAACTTCTAGTCTGCCTTTTAAATTTTGTCTCTTTTTTCTTTTAGAATTTCCAAAACTCCACCATTGATACCGAATTCACCCTTTTGCCAAAAGATATTTGAAAGAAATTAAAATCAAAAGAAAAAGAAAAATAAAAACATATCTAAAGAAATTGAAAAGAAAATTATGCAAAAGTAAAGACTAATAAATTAGGCGTGGGCACGCCTAATGCCTGGGTTGCCTCCCAGAAGCGCCCTTGTTTATTGTCCTAGGCTAGATAGTACTGTTATGTTTCACGTAACTCCAGTTGCATATTTTAGATACCTAAGCAGTGGCCTCAATTCCAATTGCGGTGTCAGCACAATATAATGTAGAAGCTTAGTGCGAGAAGTAAATTGTTTTAGGCATGAAGCATTAGTTTTTGTGGTTTTGAGCACCTTTATTTCAACCTGCAATTTATTTTCATAATCAATTTTAATATTTTCCAGATTGATATTCATGTCCATAACACTCAAATTAAATTTTCCATGAGTTGAAATGCCAATAAAATCAATACTGTTAACACAAAGTTTTTCACTAGGAAATTTCATGTCATCATAAACATTGAATTTGATGACTTCCCCATCAAATTCCATAGTGAGTGTACCATCATGAACATCTATTTTTGTCCTAGCTGTGCTAAGGAAGGGTCTCCCAAGTAATATTTCAGACGAGTTGGAAGAAGTATCTTTCTCCATATTAAGCACAAAGAAATCTGCATAAAAAATTAGATTGTTTACTTGAACTAGGATATCTTCCAACACACCTTCGGGGTAAACGACCGTCCGATGAATTACCACACCTATGTTTTTCAATGGACCAATGTTTAAAGATGAATATATAGACAATGGCATGACATCTATAGATGCTCCTAAGTCACACATATCCCTTTTTATACCAATGCTGTCTATGTTACAGGAAATAGCAAATATACATTGATCCTTGCATTTGGGAGGTAATTTCCTTTAAAGTACAGCGGAAGCATTCCCTCCCACACTTACACTTACCTTTTCATTACCAATCAGCTTTTTCTTGTTGGTGCATAATTCCTTGAGAAATTTAGCATATCGAGGTATTTGCTTAATGGCGTCAAGTAAGGGGATATTAATTTCAACCTTGCGAAAAGTTTCAAGAATCTCTTTCTCTTTATTTTCCTTCTTAGACTTGGCAAATCTTCTTGGAAAAGGGGGCTTGATCATCAATGTTCCCGGTTGTTCTATTTTATCTTGTTTCTAGTTAGCAGTGATTTTAGTTTCAGTTTTTGACTCTAAGGCGTGCCCACATCTTGGCAGACTGGGTTTTGTCTCTGGGGCGTGCCCACGTCTTGGCAGACTGGATTCTGCTAACTCCTTTCCACTTCTCAGAGTCATTGCACTAGCATTCTGTTTTGGGTTGATGACAGTTTGTGAGGGCAGCTTGCCCTGTGATTCCAGCTTGCTTAAGGATGACGCCAATTGACCCATTTGGTTCTCCAAAACTTGAATGCTTGCCCTTGTTTCTTGTATGCTTGCTTTTGTTTCCTGTTGAAATTGTTGTGTACTAATTGCAAGTGATTTAACAATGTCTTCAAGAGATGTACCTGAGCTTGAAGGGTATTGTTGTGATGGGCTGGGTTGCTTAGGTTGGAATTGCTGAAAATTTGATGGTTGCGCTCTATAGCTAAAATTTGGATCATCCCTCCATCCTGGATTGTAAGTGTTTGAATAAGGATCATATCTCCTTTGTGGAAGGCTAGGAAATCCTCCAATAGTATCGACATATTTTTCAGTATCATCTTGGAGTGTAGGACACATATTGGTAGGATGACCAACGACGGCATAAATCCCACACACTTTGACCTGTGAGGTGTTTCCTACAACCAAATTCTGAACCAAAGTAGTTAGTGTTGGCTTTAGGTTTTCGAGCTTAGCCTTAATCTCGGTTTTGATGGTTTTGATAATAACAAACATGGAACTAATGATTTCATTGAGAATATCTTTTAGGTTCCATATCGACTAGTGTTTGATGTCCTCGATCGGATAAATCAGATAAATTGCAAAATCGGAAGGACATTGATCGTTGCGCTTGGTTCATCGCGAAACTTCCCAACGAATGATGAGTGCATCAAAGTCGCATCGGACGAGCTCAAAGATCACATGGAAAGCTCTCCGACATGATGCTCATTGAAAGCCGGAACGTGAAAATGAAGCGCGGAAGAAAAAGGCTGAAGAAAACAATCTCCGCCTAAATTCGGTCGACCGAGCGGTCGACTGAATACGGTAAGAAATGGGCAGTAGCCCTAGCGATCGACCGATCGATCGACTAGACTGAGGCTAGCTGCAAACGCAGCTTGCGTCGGCCAATCGATCGGTCGACCGAAAGAGAAATCGCAAGCTTCTTGCGTTTGTCGATCGACTGGCCAAAGCCCAAAAAGGGCAGTAGGCTTGGTGGTCGACCAGTCGGTCGATCGACCTGCGAATAGCCGAATACGTAGATCACGTCGATCGATCGAAGATCGGGATCGCGATTTTTGTGTCAAGCGGTCGATCGCCCACCGAGAGATGGCAAGCGGTCGAAGGACCGGTCGACCGACCATTCGATCGGCGGCCTGCAATGGAAAGATTTCTATCCGTTGAGTGCAGTTTCTTTAGCAGGGTATAAGTATACCCTGATATAAATCTTTTAAACACTCTTCCTTGATAAACACAGATTTTTTGAGCCATTAAAAGGATGATTTGAGTCTTCCAAAAGATTGATTGAAGTGTGCCCTGTTCTTCATCGAGTTCTTCTTCAAGCGACGTCTGCTTCCTCAACTCAGGATTTAATTCAAGCTCAACGACTTGGCCAAGTTGAAGGTTTTAAGGCTTGGAAAAGAGTAGATAATTTTGTTTTACTTAAATCTCTTTTCCCTTGTAATTTTAACTATTATTTGAAACTACTTTTTGATTTGGGTTTGTGTGAAGACCTAAGCTGTTAGGTCTTGTTGTGTACAAGTGTTTACCTGGTGTTAGGTGTAAAGCCACTTTTGTAAAATGTAGTTGTTACTAGGATTAGTTTAGTTGTCCCTTAGGGTTGAGGTGGAAGAGGACTCTCGAAAAGAAGGCGGTGACTTACGGGTGTGGAAGTGCCTTAGATCGAGAGTGCATCTCTTCGGAGAAAAATCCTCTGTGTAAGGGAAATGAAAACTAATTTAGTAAAACTAGTTTGGAAATCCTAAGTGGGGTGCTTAGGTAGTGGAGTAGGCATTGGGGCCGAACCACTATAAACTCTATGTGTTTGCATTGATTGATTGTTCATTTTTAATTGATTAATTATTTATCGCTTCCGCAATCAATCATCGAATTGCAAATTGCCTAACGATTTAAGAAAACGATTAAATTGGCAATTAGGCGAATAATATAGTAAACACACACTATTCACCCCCCCCCCTCTAGTGTTGCCATTTCGCCCACAGTTAGATGAGTAATTTTTTATTCAAGAGAAGACACATTTACCTCATTTACTCCTCTTGTAGGTTCCTGTCGTAGCCCGAATTGTTGTGAATTGGCTGCCGTGATGGAGATTAATTCCCTGACGGCTTGAGGAGTTTTGTTCACTATAGCCCCACCACTTGCTGCATCCATCATCCTTCTTTCCATGGGCAGCAAACCTTCATAAAAATATTGAATTAGTAATTGTTCAGAAATACCATGTTGAGGGCAACTTACACATAACCGTTTGAATCTTTCCCAATATTCATGTAGAGTCTCCGTGTGTTTTTGTTTAACTCCGCATATTTCCCTTCTAATTCCAGCAGCTCGTGAAGCTTGAAAGAATATGTCCAAGAATAGTCTTAGCAAATCTGTCCATGTGTTGATTGATCCAGGAGGAAGTTAGAACAGTCACTCCTTGGCTGCATCAGCTAAGGAAAAAGGGATGGCTCACAGTTTGATTTGCTCATTGGATATGCCGTGTGGTTTCATTGTTGAGCACACAACGTGAAATTCCTTCAAGTGCTTGTGAGCGTCTTCATTTTCAAGTCCTCGAAAAATAGGTAAGAGATGTATTAGTCCAAATTTTAATTCAAAGTTTACCTCTAGTTCTGGGTAAGTGGTGCATAATGATGGTTGGTTGAAAGGTGCAACAAGTAGTTCGCGCAAAGTCAGATTGTTTTCAGTCATTTCTACTTCTAGTTCTGCTTCTGATTCTGCTTCAGTCTCAGTGTTAAGGCGTGCCCATGTCTCATCTTCTGTTGAAGATGAGGGTGTCGAAACGTGTTTACCTCACAGTTGGGTCGCCTTTCTAAGACTTCTAGCAGTCTTCTCAGTCTCAGGATCGAATATGAGTTCTCTTGTGCGATCAGATCTGACCATCAACGTTAAGACACGCCCACGTCGAACCTGTCTGGAATTTTCTTCCTGCACAATCAAAACTGGTTAACAAAAGAATTAAAACTGATTATTACCAGTCCCCGGCAACGACGCCAAAATTTGATGGGTGTCGAATCCACCAAAAATAAATACCTACTTCTTGAGATTTTGTAGTCATGACAAGTAGGGTTGAATCCACAGAGACTGGTTAGTTTCAAATTTTTTCAAAACCAAAAATTAAAAATGAGGAATTAAAAAGAGGGGGGGTTTGATTAGATGCAAACTGAAATAAAAATAGTAATTAAAAATAGTGATTAAAATTAAGGAAAAATCAATGAAAGGAAAGTCTAGCTAAAGGTACGTTCTCGATTTTGGATCGTAGGATTGGTCATAGACGCTAAGGATGGCTTTCTTTATTTCTAGCAATTTAATAGACTTTTGTGAATTGAATAGCAATCTCACAAGTCATATTAACTTAAGTATTCCATTAGTTCGGATTGAACAACAATCTCGACTAATTTGTCTCTAAATCCGGCATGGAACAGCCAATACCGATAGACTAGCTATTATTCTAATAATCTGGTAACAGATCGACAATTAAAAATAAACAATACAATAAATTTTGCAGGTAATAAATGAAATACAATAAAATAAAGACTTTAAGCACAGAAGAATCTCACAATCCATAGAACCGAAACATCGAGTCATCCTTTAGCTTGAAAGAAGTGGATCGGCCACACATTTCAAACTCACACAATTTCATTCTAAAAAATAAACTACTGCTGAAAACTTTCAAGAACAAAACTAAAAATAAGGCTAAAGCTAAGAAATTGTCAGCCCTAAAAACTAAAACTAAAAACTACCTATTCATTACAACTTTTCTGCTCTTATAGGAGAATTCCAAACCCAACTAAAATAAAAATAAAAATCAAATCAACCATACATAGTAATAAACTAACAACCAAATATCTTGGTTTAATATTTTAGACACAAAAGGAGAGTCCAAATTCGTATAGGAACTTGGAAACAAAATTTCAGCCTTTAACATGGTAAATTCTGGATCTGTCACATGCATCTTTACTAAGGCGCGGGCACGTCGAAGGTAGTGCGAGCAGGTCCAGCTGTCTTTCCAATTTCCCTCTTCCAAAAACATGCAGGGAGTCTTCTTTTCGAATTATTTCCATCATTTGTTGCCTAAAAATTAAACAAACAATAAACACCTTTTAGGAAGCATTTAATTCGAATTTAGCATTAAAATAAACAACAAAAGATGGAAAATAAACATGTCATCACCATAACATGTTCAGTTCATCTATCAATGGCCTCAAAAATATGTCAAGTTCTTTAGGTGGGCTCTTTGGTCCAGGAATTATCATAGTTAAGAACATAAACTGATCCTTCAAACACATAGATGGCGGCAAATTGTATACAGTAATGAGCACGGGCCAAACTGAATAGGGAATAGAAGAATGCCCGACTGGGTTGAAACTATCTGTGCACAATCCTAATTTGACATTCCTTGGGTCAGAAGCAAATGAAGGATGGTGAGCATCAAACTGTTTCCATGCCTCACTATGTGCAGGATGTGCAACAACGTCGGAAGTACGATTCTTAGCATACCAAATCATATGCTTTGCAGTTTTTTCGGACCTAAAAAGCCTTTGAAGTCTTGGTGCTATAGGGAGATACCGTAAGACCTTATACGGTATATTTTTTCATCTACTATTATTTAATAGTCTTGGCTTATATCGAGCATGTCCACAAACTGAGCACTGCGTTAAATTTGTTGTTTTTTTATAAAACAACATGCAATTATTCTGACATGCATCTATCTTCTTGTAACCAAGTCGAAATTTCTTCATCTTCTTTGTTCTATAAAACTTTTCTTCCAACTTTGCATCTTCTGGTAACATATCTTTAATTATTAACATCAGCCGATCATAGCAAGCTTCACTCATGTTAAACTCATATTTGCAATTAAGGAACTGGGTCATGGCTGATAGCCTACTTTGATTCTTACAACCACTCCACAATGGCTCATATGTGTAATTCAACAATTCAAAAAACTTGGCAGCTTCATCATTTGGTCTTTCTTCTATATTTGATGAGCCAATACCTTCAATACCGATTGCATCCACCATCATAGTTCTATATTGTAAGACCCGAGGTTTTCTAATATAGAATTTATTTTGGTGCAGTGCACCGGATCGGGAGCTAGTCGAGTCGAGTTGCGAAATCGCCGCAGGTAGAAGGTAATAACTTAAGCCTTATGGAATTTTATTTGATAAATATTCCCTTCCTTCTTAATCATAAGATGATTTAGTAGAGTCGATTCCGAAATTGTGTTCGCGGATCAAGTCGGGGCTCGAATCGGGCTCGGGTTGAGTCGAGTAGGGGCTAAGTGAGTGGAAGGGGCAAAATGGTCAAGGAAAACTGAGGGAATAAATCCCTCATCCCCCTAGCAGCCGTACGGCTCATCAGTGGAGACACACACAGTCTGAGGAGTGAGAGGGAGGAGGGGAAAGCTTTGGTGTCAGTGCTGGATTCGTGCCACCGTCGGAAGGATCGATATCGTCATCGCTCGTCCATTCTTCTTCCTTGATCAAGGTGAGTGGTCGAACCTCGGTTAGTAGGGTGAGGTGTGTGGCTGAACCATGTAGAAGCAAGGAATCGAGATTTTGTGCGTCGTTTCTTGTCGATCGATGGTGTTTCTCGAATTCCTAAATCATGTTCTTCATCGATATATGGATTTTTGTTTTAGATGTTCATTTTTCTTGATGATTAAGGCCGGCCACATGAAGGGAAAAGGGGAAGGTCATGCCAATTTTTTTCCTAATTTCCTAGAGTGGTCGGAAGCCCTCGGATCGAGTTTTTCTCGCGATTGATGACTTGATTCCTGTTAACCATGGCCGAGAACCTTTTTCCCTACCCTGGTTGCTCTCGGCCGAGCATGAGCAGCCTTGGGTAGGCTCGACCGAGTAGGTGTGGGGAGGGGAAAAGGGCTCGAGTTGTTTCACATTTACATGTAGAGCATTAAATCCTTGATTTCATAAGGATCACTCAATTATTATATGAAATGTTAGTATTGATAGATTAAGAACATCATGCTATAAGGAAATGTTCTTGATAGTGTACATATGGTTAGAATTTCATATGGCATATAATTTTGAGAAATTTCCTCCATTAATTTACTAGTATTGAATTTTTACTATGTTAGTTCAATCATTACCTTGCTAGGATTTATTGATTAAATGCAGAATTTAATTACCTTATTGTTGAAAGCATGTTGTTATTTATGGTAGTAGCTGTAGAATAATTCCCTTATAACATATGTGTTATGACATATTTGTATTCAGACATTTATACGCTTATGACATGAAATTTACACTTAAGGAATCTAGTGAATGACGCTAGATGATTATAAGGAAATTATAGGGTGCTTAAATTATCGGGAAAACTTGAATGCAGACAAACTAGGTTTCACACCTAGGAAACAATCAACGGGCATTAGTGTGCAGCTGGTATGGCCCGGAACGAGGGCGCCGGATATGGGTGAACGCTCGGGGTTTAAATAAGGAAACTTTATAACACTTTTCTTGTGTATTGTGATTGTGATGGTCGGTTGAGAAGCATGGACAGTCGGAATGACTAATGCTTGACTCGGTGAGTGATTAGGGTCTTGAGATTGCACCAGCGGGCTCAGTAGGTATTAGACCCCGGTGGCAGAGGGTCTTGAGATTCCGTTAGTGGGCCACGCTGTCGATAGACCCGATTTTGGTGGGACTAGCTATCCCTAACCCAGTGGGTTGCTGAGACTAGTTGACCATCCTAGTCGACGATCCGATGATTGCTTGACTTTCCTTATATGATATATGGGCCGTGCAGTCGGATTATTATTATTATTACTTTGTGGTACAGGTCGGGCAGAGCCGAGCCACCAATTCTTGAGCAGGTTCTAGGAGCCGTGTGTCGCCTAGTCTGGTAGGGCCGTTATGGCCAGTTGTATGGTTTATACAGGATGGCCCTTGGGCTGGTTGTCATATCATGACTAGATTAGATTCCTAAATTTATAATTGCGTACTTATGTGCATGATGTTATATTGGGGATTTATGTGGAGGTTTGAAAGAATCACTCACTGAGTTCCATGTGGACTCACCGTTTATTTCTTTTGTTTTGCAGAGCTCGACCATTGAGGCATGGCTTGGGGACATGGTGCAGCTGGAGCGCAGGCAATGGCACAAATCTCGTAGCGGTGTCCAGTAGTCGTAGTCGTGATGTCTAGGGTTGTCTTTTTATACACTGACTGATGTTTAATCTGAAAACATTTATTTGACTTTTAACTCGAGTTGTTCTTAATAGTTGGTTTGTTTTTACAACTCATTTAAAATTGTTCAAAACTTTCTTTTAAATCAAATAAAAGTTTACGTCGTTGTTCTTCTACTTGTATGTTTTCTGGTTGGTGTGTATTCTCAGCATTTTGCGATTCAGTGTATGTGGTAGGCTTTAGGGTAGGACATAAACCCTGGCCGGTCACGCAACCCTAAGTTGGGGCGTGACAAAGTTGGTATCAGAGCTTTTGGTTAGGTCTTGACTACGACTAGGAGTTGGGTACCGTATGAGACATATGCTTGTGTGTTGTCGTATTGGTATGTTATGAGATCTACCAACCAAGACTGCACTCAGCGCACCATGCGGTTAGTAATTTAAATTATAGTTGAATGAATTATTTATGTTAACGGGAGAATTGTTTCTATTTCTCTATGTTAGTGTGATGGAGACTCATAAGGCTGCACTGAACGATAGTGGCAGTAATTCGACAGAACGCCAGGGCCAAGGCCGAGGCCGAGGCCGGGGTAGGGAAAGAGAGCAGTCCGAAGAGCAGGGACAGAATTCTGCGGTTGCTCAACTGCAAGCTCAGGTGGCTCAATTAACAAAGGCGCTCCTCAGAGAGCAAGAGTTGAGACATCAAATGCAGCAACAGCCGTCATCGCCGCCGTAGCCTGTACCTGTGGTTCCAGTGGTACCGAAGGTAGCCGAGATAGTAGCACAGGTGTTCAAGGTTCCAGGAGCCCCATCTTAGGCAGACTTCGTCAAGTTGAAGCCGCCAGAATTCACCGAAATAGATCGGTAGGTGGAAGTCACTGAGTTTCTAGGGGACTGCTATGAACTGTGCATGGAACTGGGGTGCTCATCGGAAGCAGTGGCTCGTATGGTTGGGCTACAGATGAGGGGACCGGCAAAGGTCTGGCTACACACTTGGAGGGCTCGCAGGGCAGCAGGCGCACCTTCTCCCACCTGGGAAGAGTTTAGGGCGACTGTGGTAGAACAGTACTTGCCAATGAGTGTTCGCGACAAGAGGGCACGAAACTTTGAGATGCTGCGTCAGTCTCGTGGCATGTCAGTGTAATAGATAAAGGATCTAAAATCTAATCACTAGATGCATGTAAAAATTGCACTCTGTTTATGAGAAAAAAATAATATAGAAAAAGAAAGTCAACATCAAAATTATAGAATCACCTTTTCTTTATTTAATTTGAACTTATGGCAAAAGAAGCAAATTAACTAGAACATCTATCTAATGGTATATCATAATGTAGAGAAAATATGAATGGCATATCTGAATGAAGAGAAAATTAACTAGAACATCTATCTAATGTTTCACTTGATTCCAAGCTGAGTTGTTGAAAGTGGCATCCTCAAGTCAACATCTACCCATTGCAAGCTGATGGGTAAAACTAACTAACTTGCAAGGAGGATTAATGACTAATGTATTGATTAAGAAAGTAAACATCAAGGCACATAAAGACTAGTAGCTTAGAAGATATTACTCTTGAAATGATTATTAAGTCATTCAAATCATCAGTTGCAAAAGAAGAATGCATGAATAAGAAAGGAGTAGCATCGTCGTTGCCTTTTATTTGTCTGCTCAAATGGGGTAGAAGACACAGTAAGGAAAATTAGAAGGCAACAGTGCCAATTAGATGGAAAAGATATAGAATATAACTAGATTACTAGCTTGCCAGTAATTATACTAAACAACAAGGTGTAAAAAATGACATTTAGCACAAACAAAATTGAACATTTCTGCAGCACCACATAAGCAACCACATTTTCTCGCTTACCTTTCCACGCACAGGAAGGTCAAACCAGCACTGGAAGATAAGGTGAGATCAGCCGATCACAGCATCGGGTTCGTTGCAAGGGGAGGTGTCACTGGGGGCGGGAAATGAGAAGTGGTCGCTGAGGGAGGGAGAGCAGCGTTGCAAGGGGAGGTGTCGCCATGGGCGGGAGATGAGAAGTGGTTGCCGAGGGAGGGAGAGCAGTGTTGCAAGGGGAGGTGTCACTAGGAGCGGGAGATGAGAAGTGGTCGCCGAGGGAGAATGGGAGACGAGAAAGGTGTCGCCGGCATTGCAAGGGGTGTCGCCAGGGGTGGGAGACAAGAAAGGGAGGTGTCGTCGCGAGAGGAGATTGAGGAGAGAAAGGGAGGCACGGGGAGAGAGGGATCGCGCAGGGAGTTTGTCGGCTGCGGGGATTTTGTCGGGTGTAGAGAAAAGGCATTAGGGTTGGAGTTTGTCGGGTTGATTGAAAAAAACAGGGTGTGGAAATATTATTTTGATGAGGGAAAATATTTGGTCGACTGAATGAAAAAATTATAGATTAATTTACCAACCGATTCTTTTACCCGTTGATAATTTTATTGGTAATACCAACAAATTGAGTCTATTGGTAACAAATCCATTGGTGATGCTATGTTTTCTTCTAGTGAAAGACAGATACATGAGAAAGCAATCTTGTTTTAGTTATCTCTAGATCTACTTCCTTCAAGAATACAATCACCATTTTTATCAAGGACTTTGCAACTATTTTTGTTGAACTTGACATCTAGATTATTGTCACATTATTGACTGATACTCACAAGATTTGCTTTTAGACCATCCACTAGCATAACATCTTTCAACCTGGGAATTCCTGGAACATTGAGAATTCAACTCCTAAGACATTTGCACTGTCGAAATACCCTATCATCTCCAAAGGTTATAGTTGCACTTTCATGTTCTTGAATATTTTTTAGATTTTCTGAATACCCTATCATATGTTGAGAAAAACCACTGTCGAAATACCATGATCCAAGAGAAGAAATTGTCTTTGACATAAAAACAACTTTACAGTTAAGTTCAGCTTTTCTTACCCAAACTTGTTTGAACTTTTGTTTAGAAGAGTCTCCATGCTCCTTTCTCTTTAGCTTGTGGGAAAGCTTGAAACAATTTGCAATTATATGTCCTGTACACTTGTAGTAGAAACATATAGGCACTTTTCTTCTCTTCCAAGTGGTGAACCTTTGATGTTTTGAGAAGCCTTTAAAAAAATGCTTTACGGGCAATTGATACTAGAGTTTTAATTGTCCCGAACTTATGTATCCAAGCCCAACATGGTTAGACTTGGATTTTCCTGCACTCAAAATTTTATTTAGAGTTCCAGTGGAATTCATCATTCTGGTTTTGTTCTTTACCTTTTCAAGTTCAGAAATCAACTTGGATTATTTGTCAGACTTCTCAACAATCTAACTTTTGTAGGTTTCAACTTCCTCCTCGAGTTTCTTCTTTTCTTCAATCAAAAATTTATTTGATTTCAGAGGGTCTTGTTGAAAGTTGTCACTTCAACCCATTTATCAAACAACTCCTTATAGACTTCTTCAAGACTATCAACATATTGAATCTTGTTATCCTCATCCTCAGTGTTTGGAATACAAATGGCTTGGATGGTGTCGACTATGTAGGAAGCAAAAACTCTATAGTTTACTTGCACAGATTCTTCTGCTTCATCTTCTTCATCATCACTCCAGGTGGCTGTGAAAGACTCCCTGAGATTTCTCCGTACATTAGGACATGCAGACCTCACATGTCCATATCCTTCACATTCAAAGCACTGAAAACCTTTATACTTCGGCTAAAGATCAAATTTATCAAAAGAAGATTGACTTCTTCTATTTTCCCCAAATGATGAACTTATTTTGGATCCGGTAGAACTGGATGGTTGAAACGACTCTCTGAACTACACATTCTGATTTCTGCTTGTTCTTGGCTCTTAGAAATCTTTTAAAATTCTTTGTCATAAGAGCATATGCTGCATGCATCTTTTCTTCTGGACAATCTTCAGACTTGTTCTTATCTTTAGTAGCATTGAAAGCAAAATTTCTCCTTTTCCCTTTGAGAGAGTACATCTCAGACAATTCCAACTCATAGGTTTCTAGTTTTCCCATCAAGGTGTCAAGAGTAATAGAAGAGGGATCATGAACTTCTCCTATAGCAGTAGTCTTCATATCAAATTTTGTATGCATGGATCTTAAAACTTTTCTTACCACCTTTCTTCAGAGAATGGTTCTCCAAGGTTGGAGGCATTGTTCATCAAGTCTTTGATACGCCCATGAAAGTATTGGATGCTTTTATCTTCGCCCATTTTCAAATTCTCAAATTTGGTATTGAGAATTTCAACTTTTGACTTACGAAGAGTCAAGGATCCTTCATGATTTATCTCCAGAATCTCCCATGTTTGTTTTGCAAGAGTGCAAGCAGAGATGAGTTTGAACTGAGAGGGATTCACACCACTGAAAATGGCAATAAGAGCTTTGTTATCATAGTTGGCAGCAACAACTTCTACTTCTATATATAGATTCTTTGGCTTCTTCTCGGTCCCAAGTGAAGGAGGAGTATAGCCATCTTCTATAGTATCCCAACAACCATCATCTATGGACTTGATGAATGCTCTCGTCCAAGCCTTCCAATAAGTATAGTTTGTTCCAATAAGAAGTGAAGGAACATTGACAGAATTTCTCATTGGCATTCCTTCCATCTGGAGCCTGAAAGATAAGAGATACACCAAGGATCTTGTGCAGGTAAAGGTTAGCACAACCATTCTGATAGTAATTGACAATAAATATAGGTCTCTTAGAGAACTTCTGTAAAGGATAGTTGCTTAGGAAGTTGCAACTGCTCTAATACTAGGCTATTGTAGCAAAGTAAGAACCAAAACAAAAAGGCAATACAAACATAGGAGATTTATTTATGCAGTTCAGTGATAAACCAGTCACCTAATCTGTGGGGCACTCGCCAAACAAATGTCCAATTCACTCTTTATAAGTACAATATAAGTTCTATGGATTTCACACTCGAAATCTGACTACCAGTACTACAGTGAATCGAAAATAACAAAAATCTATTTGCTATTAGAAGTAAATACCAACTTGCCTCTCTATGACATCACAGTCACAGAGTTCCATCCTCCATATAGCCTCGTGTTGTAGTGAGTTATCCGCCTGATATCCAATCTTCTCCTTGAAGATAAAAGGTTGTTGCCTCTTCTGCACTCGGTAGTTTGCACTCAATAGTTCAACTCTTCTATATGTGGCAACAACGTTTCCACGCAATGGAGTTGTCGACAATAGATCTCTTCTCCAATGGAGTTTCCACGCAATGGCCTGTTTGGTTAGCGAAACCAAGTCTGCTTTCATGGTTTCAGTTTCATTGAAACCAAAACTGCTTACGAAAACGTGTTTGGTTTAGTATTTTCGTGAAACTGAGTCGAAACCAGAATGAAAACGAAACCAGTTTTCTTAATAAAAATGAAAATAACAGAATGTTGTTTTCTGTGGTTTCGAGACTGTCGGTTTCGTTATCAAAATGCTGTGACAACTTTGTAATTATAAATAATTTTTTATAAAATTAATTAATTTAAAAATAAATCAAACTATATCGAATTTTTAAAAATAAAAATAAAAATCATCATTTTTAACTCAAACTTTTATCTTAAATTTATAAAATAATTAAACCAATTTATATCTAATTGACTCAAATCCAAATTTTAAATAACTCAATTTTCTTAAAGTTGATCTATTTATACTTTAATCAAACCTAATTTTAGATCATTGGACTTGTTTTTTTTTGAAATTTTATAATAACTATTAATTAATTTTTATATCTAATTGAACAAAAAAATCTTAAATTACCAATAACTTAATTAATTAAATCATTTAAATATTTTGTAACCATATTAACAAATATTTAATTTTGTAAACTAACTAAACATTTAATTACTACTAAAAATGTCCAAGGAAAATTAATATTATTTTTTATAATCAAATAAATATTTACTGGTTTCAACTAACTAAAACTGATGTTGTTTTTATTAACCAAACGAGTTTTCAGAAAACTGAAAACTAGAAACCAAAACCAAGTTTCCGAAACCAAGTTTTCAGTTTCACTGAAACCAAACCAGAAAATAATTTTCGCTAACCAAACAGTACCTAAAGGTGTCCCTGGAAGATTACTAGAAGATCTAAATAAATGTTGACTTCGATCATATTTAATCACTGTCTTCTTCAATAGAAACCGTGAGCATTAACTTAGGCATTTTTACCAAAGATCATTTATGTAAATAAGAAACACCTCACGAATAAGTGAAGAGAAATTCTTCGAAACTAAACTGATCAGGATGAAAAATAATGATGATTTAAAAGTCCAGAATTAGTTAACAAAATCATCATTAAACTAGAAGTCCATCAGGCAGCCCATCCAAAAATCCTTTAAGACTATAAACAGTTAAGACTATGTCTTCACAGTTGAAACCTTCATCATTCACAGAGTATATTTCGGTAAGAGCTACTTCATCATCCGGGATGAATTCTAACTAAACAAACAATATAAGTTCCTACATAAGCTACTCATCAACAAGAGCAGTTTGTGAAAATATCTTTTTACCTGAGAATAAATCTGGAAAAAATATTTTCTCCAAATATAACCAACATTCACATAATCAATACTAACAGTTATTATTTGTTGGCCTAAGATTTTCAACCTTGATCTTAATCTCGGTTTTGATGATAACAAATATGGAACTATTGATTTCATTGAGAATTATTTTCAAGTTTCATATCGGTTAGTGCACGACGTCCATAATCGGAAATATCGAAGAAATTAGAAAATCGGAAGGATGATGGTCAACGCGCTCGGATTCGTCGAGAAGTTAGAGTTTAGGTGTAGGGTGTCTAGATAAATTATAAATCCTCGTGATGACGCAAAGAAACCCAAAACCAAACCCGAACCCCAAAACATGTAAAATCGGCAAATTAGAAAATGACCCTGAAATTCACTAAGCCTAGGGAGCTCCTTGGATGGCTATATAACCTAGATATTTTCTTGATACAAAAAATGCCGGTAATTGTTCCTTAGGTAAAAACTAGATAACGAGATATTTTAAAGAAATTTTTGGAAGCCTTTAGCCTACCCATATTTGACCCGGAAGATTAGAAATTTTTTGTTTTTCGGAAATTTGTTCTAGACCCCAAAAGTTAGATTTTGATTCTTAAGGATTTTGATTTTTTTAGATATTTTTATTGAATCCAAATGGGGCGTAATCATTATATAACATTTATGTTTTAAAGTTATTAACATTTATGTTTTAAAGTTATTAACTTAAAGTTAATAAATCTTATATAAGTAGACTTACCAAAGACATAACCCAAACGAGCAAAAAAATAAACAAGCAAAAAATCTGCTTTGCCCAGGTTCGGTCGACCGACTGGTCGATCGGTGGCATTTCAGTCATTCGAACTTTGCCCAGAACGGGCAGAATGCTTCTAAACCTCAAAGAGCCACTCCTTGCATCTCTACAAGAATTCTTGAGCCATCTTTGCAAAGAACCCTAGCTTTGAGACTAGAATCCTTGAGAGTGACTTTGAGCTTGCCTTGATTCATCTTCAAGTCATCAAGAGGAGCTAGGACATCTTGTTTGAGAGCTAAGTTTATATTGTTTATTATTTTCTCTCATTATTGTTGTATTTTGGTGTTTATTTCATTGTATTTGAATTTGTGTAAACCTAGAGTGCTAGGTTGATTGATTGGTGGTTGCCTTGGTGTTGAGGCTTTAACCCACCATTGTAAACTTAATTTACTAGGATTAGTTGAGTTGTCCCTAAGGCTGAGGTGGAAGAATGCTCTCGGTAAGAAGGCGGAGACTTAAGGGTGTGGAAGTGCTTTAGGTTGAGAGCGAGACTTTTCGGGTCAAAGTCTTCGTTGTAAGGGAAACAAGATTAATCTAGTAAAGTTTAGTTTGGATATCCTAAGCGGGGTGCTTAGGTAGTGGAGTAGTCATTGGGGCCGAACCACTAAAAATAATTGTGTTAGCATTGATATATTATTTTGTGTTAATTGCTTCATATTTATTGCTTCCGCTTGCTATTAATATCGTGCTTAGCCTAACTAATCAAGAAATGATTAAAACTGGAATTAGGCGATAAGAGTAGTTAACACACTATTCACCCCCCCCCCTCTAGTGTGGCCATTTCACCAACATTATTGATTTAATATTCATCTTTAATCACTTGGTCATTTATGGAAGAAATGATGTGATTTTCATTGATGAGCTGGGCAGTTTTTCTTGAGGCTTTTATGGCCGAAGCATTATGATATATTATGGTTGTCTTTTGAGTTTGAAGTTGATAAAGTTAACATCGTGTGTTAAATGGCTTTTATGGGAGTTGGTTGATTTTCTCTATATATGAGGAAAGGAAAGATATGGATTGATATGTCTCCTATATGTTAAAACCGAGTTGCAAATTATATGAGTTCAGACTATTGAGTGTGTTGATGACAACAAACTACTTCAATTATCTTCAAGTCAAGGTGGAGTTGGGTTATTGAACTCACTACAACACAGAGATTGTGTGGAGGACAGAACTCTATGATTGAGTTGTCTTAGAGAGACAAGTGGTTAGTACTTGTAATAGCAAATAATTGGTTTGTTATATCCAATTCACTATAATATTGATAGTTGGATTTAGGAGTGTAAAATCATCAAACTAATATTTTACTTTGTTGATAGTGGATTGGGCATTTGTCCGATGAGGGACCCGTAGATTAGGTGACAAGTTTGTTACTGAACTGCGTAAACAAATCCATGTGTGTTTGTGTGTTTCTTTGTGGTTATTTTATATTTGTTACTCACTCTATTTTAAAACAGTTACCATATCTATTGCAACTTTCTGTGCAACTGACTACTAATAGAAAGCTCCCTTAGAGACTATCCTGTCAAATTCATCATGCATTTGTTCAAATTCAAACTCACCAAATGTAAATGTTACCTCATTGTCATTTGCCTTCTAATTGTTGGTGTCCTATTCACCTGATGATGACTCACTTTCATCCCATGAAGCCATCAATGTCTTCTTCTTCTATTTGGCTTTATCCTTCTTGTAGGGAGAGGAGGCTGAGGTCATCTTGAGTTGGGGAGAATCATTTCTCGAATGTCCCGTCTTGTTGCAATTGTAGCATGTGTAGCATCCTTTGATTCTCCTCTTGCCACCCTTCATGAACTTCATGAATCTCCTTGTCATCATTGTCATTTCTTTATGGTCCTGAAATTCCTCTTTCGATGATGAGGTTTCTTATTCACAGTGTGATGCTTTTAAGGCAATGCTCTTGCCTTTAGGGGCATCTTCCTCCTTGTATGCCCTTATGTGGATCTCATGAATCATGAGAGATCCAATGAGTTCGGTGATCTTCATGGTTGCTAAATCCTTGGCTTCAATTATAGCAAACATCTTTGGCTCTCAAACCTTGGGAAGGGATCATAGGAGTTTCCTTACATTCTCCTCTTCTCTTATATCTTTACCAAGATTAGATAAGCCATTAGTAATGTTTTGAAAGCGAGCATATATTTCATCAATTGTCTCATATACTTGCATTCTAAATATTTCATAGTCATGTATAAGCAAATTAATCTTGGACTCGTTAACTTGTGAAGTACCTTAATGTGTAGTCTCTAGGACATTCCAAATTTCAAAGGTCGACTTACAAGTGGATATCCTATTAAACTCATTAATTGAAATACCACAATTCAAAGCATTCATGGTCTCGACATTAGCTTTAAAGAGCTTCACCTCATCTAGGTTCCACTCATCCATATTTGTGGTTGGTTGCTTATACTCTAGTTGTATCACCCTCCACCCATCCAATCCTTGAGATTGAAGGAAGATGTTCATTCTAATCTTCTAATGGGCATAGTTGTTGCCATCAAAGAGTGGAGGGGCATGCGTAAAGGTCCCTTGAGCTAATGTGGATTCTATAGTCATTATCATGGTAGGGTAGATGGTGAAATCTAATCCTACAACGAAGCTACGATACCAAATGTGAGTCAAATATCCACACTAGAAGGGAAGAGTTGAATAGTGTGTACACAAATTCAATGTTCAACTTAAGTTCTTTTCGGTTTTAAGCAAACAACAAGATAATTCAATTTGGCGCATTAACATAAAAACAAATTCAATGATTTTTCGGACGAACTTCGTATGTGCATCGTTTTATTAACCTGAACTCAAAACTTGGCAAATGAGTTAGTTTCATATTTGTTATCATCAAAATAGAGAACAAGACCTAGGTTGAACCCTTAGGCCAACAATTTCAAATAAAAACTTGGCAAATGAGTTAGTTTCATGCTTGATAGGATTGCAAATAATTGATGTCACAACCCAACTGAGTGTCGTGTGACCGGTCAGGCTCTACATACTACCCTGTAGCCTGCTACCTACACTGACCATCGACAAAACCATAACACATCGAATAAAAGAAACCACAATGCAATTTTATTTAGATTTTCAAAGTTCACAAATATATTTTTCAACGAAAAGAAGAAAAGCTAACATCATCACAAACTGGAACATCTCAAGTTCAAAGTTTATTACAAGCTTTAAAAAAACAACAACTGTCAATGTAGGAAAACGACAACACAAACAACTAGACTATGACTAAAGGATGCCGCTACGAGATTGGCACTACCGCCAGCTCTCTAGCTGCACCATGACGACAAGCCTCAACTCACTGATCATGCTCTGCAAAACAAAAAGAAACAAATCGTGAGTCCACTTGGGACTCAGTGAGCAGTTCTTCCGAACCTCCACTTAATCCTAAAATAGGCATGCATAAACATATAAGGCAACATAGTATATAATCAAGGAGGTAAGTTACTTTTGATATGACTACCGACCCCATGGGTCATTCTGTATAGACGATATATTAGAAAAACCCGCCATAACGGCCTAATTAAGCCACTTGGCATCCGGCCCTTAGGGCCTACTTATGGTCTAGGAATTCCGGCTATACCCGGCCCTACCGTACAAGGTAGAATCACAATGGCCGCTCGGGCCACAATATATCAAGATGAAGTCAAGAAATCCTGGGTCATCGACTAGGATGGTCTACTAGTCTCCGGACATGGTCTGGGGTAGGGATAGCTAGTCCCACCCAACTGGGGTCTGACACCTAGCGGGCCCACTTGTGCATCTCAAGACCCAATCACTGGCCAAGTCAAGCATTGGTCATTTCCGACCGCCCATGCTTCTCGGCAAACCATCGCAAGCACATCACACAATCAAAATGTCCTAGGGTTTCGTTATATACACCTTGGGCAGTTGCCCGCATCCGGCCCTAACCCGGCCTGTAGGGTCAACAATTCAATGTTACCCTTTTGAAAACATGTACACTTAATAATTCTAGGTTTCCAAAAATAAATACAAGAGTCTTAGAAGTTGTGTCATTCCCTAGTTAAGTTTCCATAAATAGCACACACCTCAGATTTTTCATGTTAATCATCTAGCATCATATACTATACTTGCTATTGTGAAATACATGTCATAAACTTGAAAATGTACCCAATAACAAAACGGGACAGCATATAAACTATAAATGAACTTCATCTCGTCACATACTATGTATAGTCACATGATTCAATAATAAATAATTTAAATTCTGCATTAGACCATAAACTCAGCAAGGAATTAAATTATCTAACACGGCAGTAATATCACAAATTTTCATAATTTGAAAATGGAAGATCTAAGATGGTTACCATTCTACATTCTACTAATTACTTGCACCAATATAGTAGTCTTCCTTAGTTACAGTCTTACCTAATGTCATCATATGTCTAATTGCAGCACTAATAGACCATAACAGCTTGTGAATAATAATTTCAACAATTAAGTAAATATTTACAGCAAGTAACTATTTAATCTCGGCATATAAAAAAAAAAGATTCCAGCAACATGAACATAATCTCGGCATATAAAAAAAAAGATTCCAGCAACATGAACATGTAGAAAGTATTCTAATACATCTCAAAGCGGGAAACATTTTACCATTAAGGCACATCAATTATCTATTAAGCTCCATCAATTCACTGCTTAATTTCAACACGTTACACTGAATCGCAGCAAGATCAAGTAAGGTAGAAACCGAAATGTAGGTGTTCTACACAAGATGATAGCCTACGAACGAAATATTCTTCTACCCTTTTTGTCATTCTATCCTTACATGACGATCACTTGAGAAATTCACTTCAAGAACTTGAACCCTCTCTTTTCCCCCTCTCGCCTGAGCCCTAACTCAAGGGCATTCATCAATCAGCCGGCCCTAGGGGTTAGGAAGATGAGTACTTTTCCATGTTATAAGTTTTCTTGATCTATATGCACATATAACATACACAAAGTTTCAAATCTACACGATTAAATCACACGAGAACTTTGCCGAAAAATTTGGCATGACCTCCCCACTTTTCCTCCATTCGGCCGGCACCTAGATTTAAGAAAACGTCGCGAGAAAAAACCTCAAGATCAAACATCTACATCTTGAGTGAGAAACAAGATCAAAGCCACGAGAAATCGACAAGGAATCATAACGAAAAGTCGGCATCATCAAAACCACAAGGGTTCGGCTAGGGCCTCCCCTCAAGTCCTAGGTTCTACCACTCACCTTGATCAAGGAGGAAGAAGAGGTGGACGTATGCGATCCCGATCCTACCGACGATGACACGACTTTCGGCGCCGACCCAAGCTCCTCTCCTCCTCTCCCTCTTGCTCCGCTGTGTGCGGCTCAATGTTGAGCCGCACAGCTTGTAGATGAAGGTTTTATTCCCTCATCTACAATGACCTTAATGCCCCCCCGCCTAACTTAACTTTGTTCTCACTCGACTCAGCCCACGTTCGGTTCTGGCTCCGGTTCTATCCGCATGCACGAGTCAAACTCGACTCCAATAAGACATTTAATGCATAATAGGGAAATATCCACCTAACCCATTTAAACTTCATAAGCTGAGTTATACCTTCTACTTGAGGCGATTCCGCGGCTCGACTCAACTAACTCTTGATCCGGTGCGCTACACCAAAAAATTTAGATTTTCGTATTAGGAAATTTTTCGGGTCTTACAACCTTCCCCCCTTAAGGGAAATTCGTGGGTTGCAAGGACTTATCAGGTGTACCCTGCTCATGCCAGGAGGCAAAGCCAGCTCATAAGCTACAACACCCCTTCACCGGAGGATGGGGAAAGGTACAACAAACCTGGGGCTCAACTTTTCCTTCTTTCGAAATCGAACCACCCCCTTCATGGGGGAGACCTTTAGAACACCAGGTCGCCTTCTTCAAACTCTAACTCCCTGGCTTTTTTATCGGCATATATTTTCTGACGATTCTGGGCCGCCAGCAATATTTCCTTTACAATTTTCACCTTCTCTACTGTTTCCTCAACTAGATCATGACCCACCATGAGTGATTCTTCAGCCTCAAACCAGCCCACAGGAGACCTACACCGCCGCCCATACGAGGCCTCGAAAGGAGCCATGCCCATTCTACTGTGATAGATATTGTTGTAGGCGAACTCGATTGATGGTAGGTGTTTCTCCCAACCGCCGGCAGCACACGCCCTCAGCATGTCTTCTAGAGTTTGGATGCTTCTCCTAGGCCGTCTGTTTGTCTGCGGATGGAAAACCATATTTAAACATACTTGGGTACCCAAGGCTTCCAGGAAGGACTGCCAAAACCAGGCTGTGAACTGGGTACCTCGATCTGATACGATAATCACTGGGGTACATGATAAGCCACAATTCTGTCTAAAAATAGTATGGCGTACTGCTCCGCATAAATGGTCGTCCTCACCAGAATGAAGTGCGCGGTCTTGGTTAACCAATCCACTACCACCCAAATGGAGCCAAGCCCCCTTTTGACTTAGGTAACTCGGTCACCATGTTCATGGTGATTTTATCCCACTTCCGCTCGGGCCCCTCGAGGTTCTGCAGCAGCCCTGTGGGCTTTAGGTGCTCGACCTTCACCTGCTGGCAGACTAGACACTTGGATACAACTCTACTACCTCTCTCTTCATGCTCTTCCACCAGTAATGTTGCCTTAAATCTCGTTACATTTTTGTGGCTCCCGGGTGCATCGTATAAGTGGAACGATGACCCAGCTCCAGGATTTGCCTGCGCACCTCTACCATATTTGGCACCACAATTCGGTCTTTGAACCTCAGCACACCCTCTGAGTCCAACCTGAATTTCTCTGCATCGCCTCTCTGCACTAAGTCCTATGTCAGAGAGCAAAATGCATCCTCTTCCTGCGCAGCACGCAATATATCCACCAAGGTGGACTATACCCGTAGGTGCGCCACCAGGGTACCTGATGCTGACACGGTTAGGGTTGCTTCCACATCCAGGCACAGCGCTAGCTCTTGAGCTAGGGACCTTCTTCTAATTTCCAAATGAGCCAAACTGTCCATAGATTTTCTGCTCAAAGCATCTGATACCACATTGGCTTGCCCCGGATGATACATAACAGTGCAGTCATAATCCAGCCATCTCCTCTGCCTGAGGTTCAACTCTTTTTGAGTAAGCAAGTACCCGAGGCTCCTGTGATCCGTATAGATCTCGCAAGCCTCTCCGTACCGATAATGGCGCTAGAGCTTTAGAGCAGAAACCACTACTGCCAGCTCTAGATCATGTGTCAGGTAGTTCTTTTTATGCACTTTCAGTTGGCGGGACGCAAAGGCTATAACTCTGCCAAACTGCAGTAGGACGCAGCCTAGGCCAACCCGAGAGGCATCACAGTAGACCACAAATCCTCCTGAGCCAGAAGGTACGGCCAACACAGGTGCCGACGACAAACATTCTTTGAGCTTTTGAAAGCTCGCCTTGCACTTGTCGTCCCAATCAAATCTGAACTTTTTCTGAGTCAGCCGAGTCAAAGGGATACAATCCTGGAGAAGTTTTCTATAAACTTCCGGTAATACCCGGCCAACCCAAGAAAGCTGTGGATCTCAGTCATGCTGGTTTGCCGACTCCAGTTCTGCACAGCCTCTACCTTTGAGGGATCCACATTTTTCCCTTCCTTGAACACTACATGGTCCAGGAACCCTACACTTTCTAACCAGAATTCACAATTGGAAGATTTAGTGAATAACCGGTGCTCTCTGAGGGTTTCCATGACCATCCTCAGGTGCTCGGAGTGCTCCTTCTCACTCTTGGGGTATACCAAGATGTCATCAATGAAGACGATCACAAAGCTATCCAGGTACTCCTTAAATACCCTACTCATCAAGTCCATGAAGGCAGCAGGTGCATTGGTTAGACCAAAAGACATCACTAGGAACTCGTAGTGACCATAGCAAGTCCTAAAGTCAGTCTTAGGCACATCGAAGTCCCGGATTCTTAGCTCATGGTATCCGGACCTTAGGTCTATCTTCGAAAATCATTGTGCCCCCCATGCAGCTGATCAAACAAATCGTCTATCCTCGGCAGTGGGTAACGATTCTTGACTACCACTTTGTTCAGCTGCCTATAGTCGATGCACATGTGCATCGACCCATCCTTCTTCTTCTCGAAGAGCACCGGGGCACTCCATGGTGACACGCTCAGCCAGATGAAACCCAGGTCTAGCATTTCATGCAATTGCACTTTCAACTCCCTGAGTTTGGTCGGCGTCATCCTATAGGGCGGAATAGAGATCGGCTTCCCCCCGGGCTACACATCAATGCAAAAAATCAACTTCTCTTTTGGGCGGCAGTCCTGGTAATTCCTCGAGAAACACATCGAGGAATTCACAGACTACCTGAGTTCCACCGGCATCCTCTACCACATCCCCCTTCTCCTCTACCACATCCCCCTTCTCCTCATAATTTGAAAATGGAAGATCTAAGATGGTTACCATTCTACATTCTACTAATTACTTGCACCAATATAGTAGTCTTCCTTAGTTACAGTCTTACCTAATGTCATCATATGTCTAATTGCAGCACTAATAGACCATAACAGCTTGTGAATAATAATTTCAACAATTAAGTAAATATTTACAGCAGGTAACTATTTAATCTCGGCATATAAAAAAAAAGATTCCAGCAACATGAACATAATCTCGGCATATAAAAAAAAAGATTCCAGCAACATGAACATGTAGAAAGTATTCTAATACATCTCAAAGCGGGAAACATTTTACCATTAAGGCACATCAATTATCTATTAAGCTCCATCAATTCACTGCTTAATTTCAACACGTTACACTGAATCGCAGCAAGATCAAGTAAGGTAGAAACCGAAATGTAGGTGTTCTACACAAGATGATAGCCTACGAACGAAATATTCTTCTACCCTTTTTGTCATTCTATCCTTACATGACGATCACTTGAGAAATTCACTTCAAGAACTCGAACCCTCTCTTTTCCCCCTCTCGGCCGAGCCCTAACTCAAGGGCTTTCATCAATCGGACGGCCCTAGGGGTTAGGAAGATGAGTACTTTTCCATGTTATAAGTTTTCTTGATCTATATGCACATATAACATACACAAATATTCAAATCTACACGATTAAATCACACAAGAACTTTGGGGAAAAATTTGGCATGACCTCCCCTCTTTTCCTCTATTCGACCGGCACCTAGATTTAAGAAAATGTCGCGAGAAAAAACCTCAAGATCAAACATCTACATCTTGAGTGAGAAACAAGATCAAAGCCACGAGAAATCAACAAGGAATCATCACGAAAATTCGGCATCATCAAAACCACAAGGGTTCGGCTAGGGCCTCCCCTCAAGTCCTAGGTTCTACCACTCACCTTGATCAAGGAGGAAGAAGAGGTGGACGTATGCTATCCCAATCCTTCCGACGGCGACAAGACTTCCGACGCCGACCCAAGCTCCTCTCCTCCTCTCCCTTTTGCTCGACTGTGTGCGGCTAAATGATGAGCCGCACAGCTTGTAGATGAGGGTTTTATTCCCTCATCTACAATGACCTTTATGCCCCCCGCCTAAGTTAACTTAGTTCTCACTCGTCTCAGCCCGCATTCGGTTAGGGCTCCGGTTCTATCTGCATGCATGAGTCGAACTCGACTCCAATGTGACATTTAATGCATAATAGGGAAATATCCACCTAACCCATTTAAACTTCATAAGCCGAGTTATACCTTCTACTCAAGGCAATTCCGCGGCTCGACTCGACTAACTCCCGATCTGGTGCGCTGGACCAAAAAAATTAGATTTTCATATTAGGAAATTTTTCGAGTCTTACAATTGATGTCTCTGGTGATGTACAAATTAAAATTGGCAGCAAATAAGCCTTTTAGATTAGCATCACAAGCCGAACAAGTATATTACGCGAACTATCTGGCTTGAATTAAAGATAGTGCAGATTGGCGTCTAGTCTATAAGACTAAAGCTAGAGGAAGAATTGATCCGATAGCAGAAGAAAATGAGTCGATACCTGATGTGACAGATGATTTCTATCGAGTAAAGGATCCTCCCGTAGTAGATTATATTATTCCAATACTCGAGGATGCGGACACAACGTTAGTTCAATTAGAAGTTGAATATGTTGATGATGATGATCATGAAGTTGAGGAAGGTGGAGATAAAGAAGTAGAATTTGAAGAAGATGAAGAAGAAGAATTCAGAGACTATTACTCAGATGATGAGGAATAATTATAAAGTATATATTCTATTAAATCTATCTCTACTATATATATAATCTAATTATATGCTTATTCGATAGCTATGGTGGGTCGAGGTTATTGCTGGACGAGAGCTTTAGAGTCTCCGATCGGTCAGACTCCAACACTTGTTGCTGTCGCTGATCTTCCTATCAATGATCCTCATGTCGCTGAGGTTAGTTCATCGAGATGCAAGCGGCCACGTGGGCCATGTTAGTGATATGCTCTAGAGCCCTCATATAATTGGGAACTCTTCATGCACATTTTACTTAATTATGAAAGGCTATCTTTATTACTTAGTGCTCATGTTAATTCATTTGCTTGCATAAAGACTTAAACTATGTAATAAAATCCTTGGTATATGACACAGTGCAAAAGAAATCATGAAGAGTTCATGATGTGAGATTCTTATTGCATGTAAATATGTTTATACCTAAATTATCCCTAGTCACAGTATTAACAAGATAGGACATTGTTAATATAGATAGACTAGCACATGTTATACTTCTTGACTCGTTCAAGCAATAGTTCTCACAAGTTGTGAGCATAGCGATGCTCAGAGTTAAAATGTGGATTGTTTGAGAAACAGGTTCATTGGAGGCCTAATCATGAGATCTTCACAATTATGTTCAATCTATGTTTGTAAAAGCATCTCATCATATAAGTGGTGCAAGTATCCTTGGACTTGAGATCACCAAAGTATCTTAAGTGCCTAGTGTTATACTTTGACTTCATTACTTTTGGTTCACCTTTGGGTGTTCATAGCTTGAAGATTGGGTATAGCATGAACCACTTGGAGATAGTTGAGTGATCAACATAGGATTCACCACCCCATGTTTATTTGGGGAGTTTATCTCACTCTTCTTTTATAATCTCTTTATTCAAGAGTCTCTGGCCAGAGTAGTAAGCGTTTATGAATGTGATTCATAGAGGGATTTTTTGGAATAAAGATTTAAGATACAAGAATCTATACATTCAGGACTTGATTAACCTGGATTAGAAAAAGAGTGGTGAAAGGAGTTGATTGCACGGTAACTGCATATGGAAGGGTGAAATGCTCAAACCACCGACCTTCTGACATTTGGGTAGTCATGATGCTTGGCTAGAAGCCTCTCTTGACTTGTATAAGTGAATTTGTTCATTGGGAATGAATAATAATTTAAAGGGTTTAAATCATATAATTCCACTTAAGTGAGAATTATAATTCACTGTATACTACCAACATGTTTTAGAAGCCCATAAGGTCACACATATATAGGAAGGATACAAAGGTAAAATAACAATGACATATATGGCATGAGATGTCATTAGGTCCATGAGAAAGAAGAGGGAAGATGGCTTGCGAGGCAAATGAGATGGATTTGATCCATCTAGTTGAGTCCACTTATTGGATTCAAACCCATTAGATGGATTTGATCCATCTTGTTTTAAACCTGTGGGCACATGAGATGGATTTGATCCATCTTGAGCCCTCTTATTGGTTTGAAACACTAACCCTAAGAGTATATATTTCCACTCTTAGGGTGCAGCCGCATAGAGAGAAAAGAAGTGAGGAGGAGCATAAATCAATTTTGATCTCCCTTCTCTCTTTGAACCTCCTCTCCACTCCACTTTTCTCTTGGTGCCAAATTTCCTTGCTAGCATATAGGGAATTTTGTCTATTGTTGCTGCACTTTAAGCATTCTTGGATCCATCCTAGTGTGGATACTTTGGAGGTGATCCGATCTGGATCACTATGGTTTACGACAACCCGGTGACAAGAAGGTTTTTCGTTCATCCGATTTGGGTAACAGATCTAACCTTCTCCTTGTTTTCTTTACTATTGTTTTAATGGTGCAATCAGATCTTGGTTTTGGTGATCAAAGGCACACAAATTTTTGTTTTCCGCTGCCCTGTGTGCCAATGATTACCAACAGGCCGAACAAGATTCAGCCTTGGCCAGCCGCGGAACAACGTCGGGGATGATTCGACGATACATGCATGGGCATGGCTCACATGGTCTCACGTGCCACATGAGCATGTGGACATGCTCTAGCGTGTGTTTGAGGTACTTACTTAAAAATTTTATATACTTGGTGATTAATATTGGTACTCACGTTATTGTTTTGCATGCTCGCTATACATGGCCAAAGGATCAGAAGCCCTTCATTTACAATGCAAGGAAGTCCATTTCCAGGCAGCGATACAACTGCCAGGTGGGATAGGCCCGAACACAGGCGATGGCCCGAGTTAGGGTCACAAAAATAGCGGAGTCTCAGAGCTACGGCCCCAATTGGATTACTCCTAATATATGGGATCGGCTCGTGGATATATGGTCCACGGAGCGGTGGCAGGGGGTATCTAGGACTGCAGCTAGAAACCACATGTCTGGGGAGGAGCGCGTCACACTGGCAGCTCTATTTCATTTGTAGTGGATGTGTGTATGATTTTTTGATATATATCTGGGTGTATCTTGTGATGTGTATGTGCATGTATATGTGTATGTGAATGGATGTGTGTATGGGTGTGTGTATTATGTATCAGGTTATAAATGTATCAATGGAAATTTCTAATTTTAAATTTTTTTAGTTACAGGTAAACAACCGCAGCAACAACGTTCCCACGGCTATCCATGTAAAAGCCGTTGCTGAAAGTGTATTGTATTTACTGAGCCGTAACTTCGAAGCCGTTGCTGATAAACTACAACAACGGCTTAGCAACAGCTTTTCAGCAACGATGTTACCACGTCTCGTCGGCCGTTGTTGATGTCAATATCTGCAATAGCTGAGTGGCCGTTGAAGAACCATTGCTGATACAAATATCAGCAACAGGAGCACGGCGTTGCTGCTTCATTGTTGATAAGGATATCAACAACGGATGCGTCCCGTTGTGGAACCATTGCACATAACATTATTAGCAACGGTCGCTCCGACCGTTACTGATTCGTTGCTAAATTATCAATGACACGATCTTCTGCCATGGCGGCGTTGCAACGGGCGGGGTCATTGCAAACTGTTGCTGATGGTCTTTAGCAACGGCTTAGCTACAGATCTGGCCGTTGCTGATGCTCATTATTCCAGTAGTGATATATCCGGTGAGCGCCCCACAGATTAGGTGACATGATTGTCACTGAACTACGTAAATAAATCATTTTGTGTTTGCATGATTTTGTGTTAATTTTACATTTGCTACTCACTCTATTTTAAGCAGTTGACTCTCAGCAGAAAATTTCCTTAAAGGCTATCCTAACATTGTGTGTGGTTAATTATTTCATTATCGCTTCCGTATTTAATAACTTAAATTGTGCTTAATCTAAATAATCAAGAAAATGATTAAAATCGGAATTAGGTGTTAGATTAGTAATGCACACTATTCAACCCCCCCCCCCCCTCTAGTGTGGCCATTTGCCCAACACTTGTAATACTGGAAGCAAATATACTTACTTTTGCCCTTCTTCTTTGTCACGCCCCAAAACAAGGGTTACGTGACCGGTCGGGATACGGACCCGTTTTTGAAGCCTACCAACAATGCATATATATATTTATTCGTGAAGCCTACCTACAATTAATGTATATATATATATATATCCAAGGACAACAAGAGCAAGATGCAAAATAGAACCCGACTCTCTATGACTATGAGATGAGACCGCTTCGTGAGCTTGCAACCCCAGCCGCATCACCCAGGTACGAGCATACCTCTACTAGTCCAAGCCTACAACAATAAGAGGAAAGTGGTGAGTTCATAAGAAATCGGTGAGTGGCCCGAACCGAGCCCTCGCTAAGCCAAAACACAATGTAATCGACATAAGAATAAACCAGAGTGAATATATACATAAAAAGGTATATATCTCATGTGTACACACGCACGCAAGTCAACATCGTCCATATCACGAGGAGCACACAGTAACAAACACACGGGTTGGTCACTAGGGTGGCTCCCTAGCGAACTTTCAGCCCCGGGCCCTCCGAGCTAGGATGGCTGACTAGCTTTAGTGCCCACTCTGGTTGGGAATATCCCTCCAACCAATGCCACTCCGGGTCGGTCGTCAGTGTGGCTCTCTGACGAGCTTCTCGACCCAATAATCATACTCGTCGGCATTAGCTTGACACACTAACGCGCTCCTCATCCCGGCCATCCATCAAGCACAACCACAACCATAGCAAATGAAATATACATGCATGCTCACCATCTGCCTACTGGCCCTACTCGGTGG
This sequence comes from Canna indica, assembly GCA_034359265.1. NCBI lineage: Eukaryota > Viridiplantae > Streptophyta > Magnoliopsida > Zingiberales > Cannaceae > Canna > Canna indica. The sequence continues at coordinate 26,155,207 of CP136892.1, forward strand.
GTGTGGCCTCTCATCAAACAACTCGGGTGGACTCATGAGTACACTCAACATGGCCTTTATCTCGGCCCAAAAATACCTAACCACACTGACTCGAGAAGCTCGTCAACTAAACCAAGCATTAGGTTGAAATTTTTGACATATCACTCTGAAATTTCAGAAATCCATATAAACTTACCAAGCTAAAATTTTCAGATGACAAAGCTGAAATTTTTCTGAAGTCAAAGTACTCCTATCGGGCTGGAAATTTCAGCATCTCAAGCTGAAATTTTTCAGCAACAAACATGTTCTCTACCCATAGATATTCAGCATCCAAAACACACTCAAAGTGTAGAAATTTCTAGTCTTTAACCCGAATATTCCAACCACCATTTCTAGCAAACTAACATGAATATTTCAGCTATTGATTATAGCAAATCAATATGAATATTGCAGCCATCAATTCCAACCACCTAGTATGAATATTTGAGCCACTATTTTAGTAAATCAACCTGAACATTTCAGCTATGGATTATAGTAAATTAGCATGAATACTTCAACTATATCAAAGTATTTTCCAGCATTTCAATTTCAGCCCACCCTTAATTTCAGCCCACCATTACCTCTTCTGCATGCTAAAATCTACAAAAGCATAATATAAACATCACAATACAATTACCAACCATCCTCTACCCCTTCACCCTTGGTTTGCAGCCGAGTAATACACAAGGGGTTCATCCCCTCAAATCATGTTTCTTTACACCCTGATGAACCAGATAAAATCTAGAATTCCATACTTCCATTGAACAATATTTGCAGTGACAATTCATCCGCCCCTTTTGCTCTAAAGGCAGATCGATCACTGCTCTATTTAACCTTCAAGCATAGGAATCAATCCTCCCTTCCAAATAGTACAACTGAATTGAGGGAAAACACGTATAAAATTGGTGGAAGAAAATAAATCACAGAATCACACATGCTCCTACAAGATTCGGCCATCATAAGGGAGAAAAATTCTGTTAAGGGCCGGTTCTAGAATCCACTCACCTTGAGACAAAGGAGAAGACGATCAATCCGGCGATGAAACATTGCGCCGACAACTTTCGGCCACGATCTCCGAGCTTCCACTCCCTCTCCTTTTTGGGGCTGTGTGCGACTCCTTCCTTGGAGCTGTACAGTCGGCGAAGGTAATATTATATTATATTTTTTCACTTAAATCCGAAATTACAACATTACCCCCCCCCCATTAGAACATAACTTAAGTTGACTCTTGGCTCAACCGAACCGCGTACAAGTCAGCTTCCGGATTCGACTCGAATCCAATATCCAAAAACACCCTTAATTAAATGAATCCTACGTGCACAAGGGCCATACCTCCTATCGCGCCCTCCGGCGACTCACTCGGTCCGCTCTGACGCGCATCCCGGCTTTCCCGCTGAATCTAAAATAAAATAAAATTAGTGCGGGCATTACAATCTTTCCCCCTTAAAAAAAATTCGTCCTCGAATTTTGGGCTGAGATAAGAAACTTACCAAATCGCCAAACAAGTAGGGATATTTCTCTTTCATTTCATGCTCCACCTCCCAGGTAGCCTCTTGTCCTTGGATCTCAACTTCCTAACATGCCAATCAAGAATCTCCACGGGCCTTTCTTCATACGAGACTGACGCGTCCACCCCACTGTTGTGCACTTTAGGACATGGGACTCATCCCTGATGTATCTTTTCAACATCGTAACATGGTACATCGGGGCACTTTATGCAAACTGGGAGGCAAGGCCAGCTCATACGCCACTGCTCCTATCCTCCTAAGGATATATAGGGACTGGCCCTATAAATCTAGGGCTCAACTTTTCCTTCTTCCCAAATCTCACAACACTTTCATTCAAGGATACTTTCAGGAAAACTATATCCCCCTCAGCATACTCCACATCTCGGGCCTTTCCATCAGCATACATCTCCTAGCAACTTTGGACTACCAAAAGTTGTTCCTTAATCAGCTTAACTTTTTTCGCTACATCCTAAACCAAATTCGGCCCCAGTATCTATGACTCACCTGCCTTAAACCATCCCATCGGGAATATGCATCTCCGCCCGTACAGGACCTCAAATGGAGTCATCCCAATACTTACTCTAGTAGTTGTTATTATAGGCAAACTCCAACAGAGTTAGGTGTCTCTCCCAGTCGTCCTCCAGATCTAGGACACAGGCCCACAACATTTCCTCCAAGGTTTGTATGGTTCTCTCAAATCTCTCGTCTGTCTGCAGGTGAAAGGCAGTGCAAATCTGACCTGAGTGCCCAGTGCCTCCTGGAAGGACCGCCAGAATGTAGCTGTGAACTAGGTACCATGATCTAAGATGATCATGAATGGAATCCCATGGTAAGCGACAATCTTGTCTAGAAATAGCCTGGCATAGTGTTTGGCGCTAAATGTCATCTTGACCGGAATGAAATGTGCCGACTTGGTCAATCTATCCACAATGACCCAAAAAGAGTCATTCCCCTTTCTCGACCTCGGCAACCCAGATGTTGAAGAAAGCACTGTCTCACGATCGTTGATGCACGATCACGTAGTTGTCCAAGTGTCAGGCCTCTAGATTGTCCACACAAGCACGTTCTTTATCGAGATGCACCTCCTCGTGATCCAATCACATCCTCGCGTTACCCCACGCTTGGACAATAGGCGCACTGTCACGGGCCAATTATTTTGTGTGGAAGAACCCGTGCGGCACCCTTGCATCCCGTGCAAGGGATAAGCCTATCATCTCAAATCCGTCCCGAATTGGGCTTTCTGAATTAACATCGCGAGACATGCGTTGGTCCACGTACCAACCTCGTGCTCCATATTTGCGGCCCCAAAAGACCATGTTGGCTAAATGGTATTGAAGGCGTAAAGTAAAACAAAAATTATAGGACTATGGACTCAAGAAAACATAAATCGAGTGTAGGACAAGATCCGCAAGTTGTCTTAGGCGAAGATCGACTGGTCACATGCCCATATGGGCCGATCGTTCGTCTCCTCCCAAGGCAACCGCTTTGTTTGCCAAAGCTCTCCTACATTATACATGAGACCCGTAACCTCCAAGTACCACCCCCAAGGTTTCCCAAAGCACGAGAAGCATGACAAAATCGTCGTCATGCGAGATGGTGATTTTCCATGGCCACGGCCATAACGAATGTAAGAAAACTGCTCCGCTTAGCCATAGCGCATGCACCGAGCGCCGAATGACCTCGAAATGCATCCAACTTGTACCGTGGGCTCTCGGGGATCACACAAGAGATTTTACAAGTTCGAACTATAACGAAAGCCAAAATTACATGGATGCGAATACATATTACAAACATGTAGGGAATATTCCGCCATGATTCATTGTTGCTCGAGCACATCGAAAAGTCCCTAACATCCACCCCCACTTCAAGCTTAGACATCCTCGTCGAACTCACCTCAGTCGCACCGCATTTCTGCATAGGCTATAATTGCTGAAGTGAATTCTTCGTAAGTAGTCGAAGGGAACACCGCTTGAGAAATGACACATCGTAGTGGGGCTGCAACATGTCGAGTTTCACCGTGAAGTCCACTACCAGGAAATGACTACTTGGAACATCGTTGAGTTTCATCATCTCTTGTTATTGCGAGAAAGGGCTTTGAAATTCCCAAACTCGTTGTTGCTGGGCAATGGGAGTCCCAGACTTGTGGAGGAAACGAGCACCGTTGAGCAACGCTCACTTGGAGGAGGGACACCAAGAAGAGGCTACTTGATTCACCAAGTCTCGGTCTTGTTGGGCAATGAAAAGTCCCAGACTTGAAGAGCATATGAGCGCCAATGAACAACGCTCGTCTCGGGTAACATGTATCTAAGTGTCATTGTGCAACACCCAAGTGATGAGTAGTTCCTCGGCCGCACCACACTACAACATTGCCTCCACCGTCGCCTTGTCCGGCTTTGCCTTAGCAAGAGCATCGAGCTGATCACTGCTCCAACTTGCCCTTGCAAGGTCATGGTGCCACCTCTGGGCCCATCTCAACAAGCCAAGACATTGATTGCTGCTTCCACTCACCCCCGGAGGGTCTTGGTATCCACCACCGAGTCCATCTCAACGAGCCAAGTCTTACGCCACGTCGTCGGACCACGACTTGAGGGATTTCCTCTAATCCAATCACGATGTCCGCCAATTCTAGGCACTAAGACCATTGCTGCCACACCACAGCTGTTCTTCACTAATGCTTGGTTCATACGTGGCAGTCTTGCATCTTAGAGGCCATCTTGCCTTGCGCACCAACCTTGTGACTTAGGGGACATCAGCCCTGCTCACCAACTTGGCATCTCACGAGCAATCTGCTCTACGCAGTGTCTTAGGGGTCATCATATCAGCCCTGTGTACAAACTTGGCAACTCACGAGCCATCTGCTCTGCACTGCATCTTAGGGGTAATACGCCCTGCGCACCATACTTGGTGACTTACGAGCCATTGGCTCTGTGCTGCGTCTTAGGGGACATCGCCCTACGCACCATCCATGGAGACTCATGAGCCATCGGCTTTGCGCTGCGTCTTATGGGACATCACCCTGCACACCATCCTCACGTCTTATGAGAGAGTCTGCTTTGCGCATAATGTGCGTCTTACTAGAGATGTGCTCTATGCAAGACTTTGCGTCTTATGAGAGAGTTTGCTCGGCGCACCACTTTGCGTCTTATAAGAGATCTGCTCTGCCCACACGACTTAAGAGACATCTTCTCTGCGTGCAAATGACTTTGCATCTTAGGGGCCCATCTGTCCTGCACAAAAGCCACGGTCTTCGCATCGATCATCGACTGCTTGCCTCCTCGAATACCACATTTGGAATGTCCATCGACTGGTTTCACTACATCAACACCTCGAGCGCCATAGACGGAATGTACATCGGCTATATCCGCATCGAGGGCTCCCCCACTTGGAGGCCTGCAATTCTCGCTCTGATACCAACTATCACAGGCCTTGGACGGAGACAAACAAGCGGCCTATATGGACATGCGTTAGTCCACGTACCAACCACACGCTTCATATTCGGACCCCCAAAAGACCATGTTAGTCGAATGGTATTGAAGGCATAAAGTAAAACAATAATTATAATACTATGGACGCAAAAAAACATAAAACCTGGTGTAGGACGAGCTTCGCAAGTTGTCTTAGGCAAAAATCGACTAGTCGCACGTCCATATAGGCCGCTTGTTCGTCTCCGTCCAAGGCAACTGCTTTGTTTGCCAATGCTCTCCTACATTATACATGAGACCCCTAACCCCTAAGTGCCACCCCCAACATTCCCAAAAGCACGAGGAGCATGACAAAATCGTGGCTATGCGAGATGGTGATTTTTCATGTCCACGGCCATGACGAATCTAGGAAAACTGCTCTGCTTAGTCGTAGCGCATGCACCAAATGCCGAATGACCTCGAAATGCATCCAACTCATACCATTGGCCCTAGGGGATTGCACAAGAGATTTTACAAGTACGAACTATAATGAAAGACAAAATTATATGGACACAAAAATATATTTACAAATATGTAGGGAATATTCCGCCATGATTCGTCGTTGCTCGGGCACATCGAAAAGTCCCTACAACACGGTCACAAGGTGCAAGTAGGGTGGGTTGGCTACTAAAGAAGGATGACAAGGATGTCCATCCTTGTATTCTCTTCTTAGAAAATAATTCTCACCCGTAATTTAAGAATCACATCCCAAAATACTCAATAAGCCATTGACTTAAACTTCCACTTATAGACCCTCTACATATGGTAGCTCTCCAAATAAGGAAGTCTCCATCTATATCCCATATAAACGTTTCTCATTCGAATCCACCGAATCAATCGATTTGTCTTTGGGATGTGCTAGTGTAAGACCTGAAAATTTCCTGATATAAAAATATATTTTGGTGTAGCGCACCGGATCGGGGGTTAGTCGGGTCGAGCCGCAGAATTGCCTCGAGTAGAAGATATAACTCAACTCATGCGAATATGAAGTTTAAATTAGCTCAATGGTTATTTCCTTTTATGCATAAGATGTTTATTAAAGTCGAGTTCGACTCTTGAGTGCGGATTGAATCGGAGCCCGAATCGGACTTGGATCGAATCGAGTAGAGCTTAAGTCATATGAGGGGCATTTGAGTCATTTGTGGATGAGGGAATATAATCCCTCATCATGAGTCGTGCGGCTGATCTTGGAGCCCCACACGGCCCGAGCAAGGGGGAAAAGGGAGAGAGGGGAGATCTTGTCGGCGCCGAGTCCGCGTCGACTCTCGAGGAGATCGGAGCTAATCTTCATCGAGGCTTCCTCGGGATCCAATCAAGGTGAGTGGTTAGCATAGTTTTTGAAGGGAGGCGGGTGGCTGGCCCTATAAGATTTGAAATCGAATTTTCTCTCGCGAGTTCTTGCCGATCGATGTGTTTCTTCGTATTAGAACTTTAATCGTTGTGTATTCCTATGATCTTATGATTTAAACGTGTTTATTTCATGTTCTTGAGGGCTGGCCGAGTAGAGGAAAAAGGGGAAAGGTTATGCCGAAATTTTCCCCAATTTCCTCGCTCGTCTCGAAACTCGTAGATCGCTTTATGTTCATATATGTTAGTTCTATGGATTTATCACTCGTGTCATTGTCGCAACTATGCTCGTTCATCCTTGAGGACTTGGTTAAACAGGGGGTCACCCTGCTTGAGTCGGCTGAGCAAGGGCATGGGTGAGAAAAAGTGGACTGCTCGGATTTAACATGCTTGGTTTCAGGTTGTGATGTTTTGATTCACGATCGCATGCTTATAGATAAGTAGAACTTGTATCATATGATTGATGTTCGTCTTAGAGATTATCGCAACTATAGATCTATATTCATCTCAGTTATGGTAATGTTCTTGCTAAAACTATAGAGACATGGTGATACTTAGGAAGAACTCTAACCATGGCAAGTAAATTTATTGATTTATGTAATTGTAGGAATGATTGCTTAGTGACCATCCTTAGCTCATTCCTCTTTAATTTTTGAAATTATGAAATATGTTACCATGCTTAGAATTTCGTGCGTTGTGAATTTATGATTATCTTACCATGCTTTATAAGTTGCTTCTTATTGAAATAAATTCTGAATGCAATGTATAAATGATTATTGATGAATCTCGTAGGAATATATAGTAGTTGATGTAAGTTATTCTTGTTTTTCTTTAAATTATATAAGCTGTCTTAAAATGTTCATGGGTGGATTTCCAAGGTCGGTACATAGAATTCCTCACCCAAGGTAGCGTATAATGCTAGATAACATGTAGGACATTGCAAGATGCTTAGCATATATGGAAACTTAGCTAGGAGATGACAAAACTTTCTAGAACTCATAGTAAATATTTTTGGAAACCTAGAACTATTAGGCATGCACAATTTTGGAAGGGCAGCATTAATTTTTTGACCCTGTAGCCCGAATTAGAGCCGGATACGGGCAAGGGCCCGAAGTATATATAACGAAACCCTAGGAAATGACCAATGCTTAACTCGGCTAATGTTTGGGTCTTGAGATGCACCAGCGGGCCCGCTAGGTGTCAGACCCTAGTTGGGTGGGTCTAGCTATCCCTACCCCAGACATTGCCCGGAGACTAGTCGACCATCCTAGTCGATGGCCTAGGATTTCTTGTTTACATCTTGCTATGATGTGGCTGGTCAGCCAGTGTGATTCTACATTTTATGGTAGGGCCAGTTGTAGTCGGGATTGTAATACCATAAGTAGGCTCAAGGGCCAGATGCCGAAGACTTGATAGACCAAGATGGCAAGTTTTCACAAATATGGTTTATACAGAATGACCCATAGGGTCAGTAGTCGCACTAGAAAGTAACTTACCTCCCTGAATATATATTATGGTTCATCTTAGAGATTGTCGCAACTATAGATCTATATTTATCTCAGTTATGGCAATGTTCTTGCTAAAACTCTAACTATGGCAAGTAAATTTATTGATTTATGTAATTGTAGGAATGATTGCTTAGTGACCATCCTTAGCTCATTCCTCTTTAATTTTTGAAATGATGAAATATGTTACCATGCTTAGTATTTCGTGCGTTGTGAATTTATGGTTATCGTACCATGCTTTATAAGTTGCTTCTTATTGAAATAAATTCTAAATGCAGTGTATAAACGATTATTGATGAATCTCGTAGGTATATATAGTAGTTGCTGTAAGTTATTCTTGTTTTTCTTTAAATTATATAAGCTGTCCTAAAATGTCCGTGGGTGAAATTATAAGATCGGTTCATAGAATTCCTCACCCAAGGTAGCGTATAATGTTAGGCAACGTGTAGGACGTTGTGGGATGCTCAGCATATATGGAAACTTAGCTAGGAGATGACACAACTTTCTAGTACTCCTAGTAAACATTTTTGGAAACCTAGAACTATTAGGCGTGCACAATTTTGGAAGGGTAGCATTAATTTGTTGATCATGTAGCCCGAATTAGGGCCGAATACGGGTAAGGGTCCGAAGTGTATATAAGGAAACCCTAGGACATTTGATTGTGTGATGTGCTTGAGATGGTTCGCCGAGAAGCATGGAGGTCAGAAATGACCAATGCTTAGCTCGGCTAGTGTTTGGGTCTTGAGATGCACCAGCGGGCCCGCTAGGTGTCAGACCCCAGTTGGGTGGGACTAGCTATCCCTACCCAGACGGTGCCCGGAGACTAGTGGACCATCCTAGTCGATGGCCCAGGATTTTTGTTTACATCTTGCTATGATGTGGCCGGTCGACCGGTGTGATTCTACCTTGTATGGTAGGGCCGGTTGTAGTCGGGATTCTAATACCATTAGTAGGCCCAAGGGCCAGATGCCGAAGACTTGATAGGCCAAGATGGTAAGTTTTCATATATATGGTTTATACAGAATGACCCATAGGGTCAGTAGTCACACTAGAAAGTAACTTACCTCCCTGAATATATATTATGTTGCCTTATATGTTGTGCCTGAATAACTGAGGATTATGTGGAGGTTCGCAAGAACCGCTCACTGACTCCCAGGTGGACTCACAGTTTGTTTCCTTCTTCTTTTTTGCAGAGCATGAGCAGTGATTGTGACCTGTCGGCATGGTGCAGCTGGAGGGAGGGTGGTGGTGCCATATCTCGTAGCGGCGTCCTTGAGTCATAGTCCAGTGTCTTAGTAGTTGTTTCCTTTTCTGCACTGACAGTTGTGTTTGGAAAAGTTTGTAAAACTTTGATATTTGAGATGTTCAGTTTGTTCCGATGATGGTTTTCTCTTTGGTTGGAAAACATATATTGCGAACTTTGAAAAACTTTAAATAAAGCTTGTGTTGAGGTTTCTTTTTATCGATATCTTCTAGTTTCTTATATGTCAGTGTAGACAGTAGGCTTCATGGTAGGATGTTTGCCCTGGCCGATCACGCTACCCTCAGTTGGGGTGTGACAGCTAGCATCCTTGCAATCGTATCGCAAGTCGAATAGGTTATTAATTCCTAATTAATTGCCTTAATTAGAATCAATTAATTCCTATTGTGTGACTATCTAGGTTTATCTCTAATTGGCAATGAGATTATGATATCAACACTTTGACATCACGAAAACTCTTTACTGCACCTAGAGTAAAATCCCCAGATTACCCTTGGTTCCCATAAGTTATGGGTAATGTCTAGCACAACATACCAGAACTACCCAAGTAGTGACGAACGCTTCGATTAGAACATTCTGATGAACCAAACGATCATAGTTACGTGCACTCATACCCTTTCATTACAAGGTCCCAATCCAACCAGGGTTAGGGCTAGTGTCAAACACTATAGCTTAGACTATATAGATCCCTCTCGGTTTCTATTCTTTGATCAAAAGGACTTAAACTAGAAAACTCCTTTCTATTTGAGTCTCCGATACCTTGGCCAAGGATTTCTTGATCAAGAACCACCTCATATCCATAGGACCTTATCCGTGTTTACCCAAGGTAATGAATGTCATCTTGACTGGTCACCTATCTCCATACATAACTAACTAAAGCCACATAAAGCCGGATGCACGTGCAAAGCACGAGCATATAAGCAGTAGCAAACTCCAGCCACCTATGCACAAGATAATCGTGCCATCTCAGGTCAAAGGATCATATGCACTAATATGATCTAGATAAGTGTCCACATATCTATGCGTCACGTTCGACCCACTTATCTCAAAAGTGTCCACATATTTGTTTTAACATCCAATGTCATGTAGCATGAGACTCACTACTCCATCCTCATTAGTATCTCACACTAATCATGGAAACAGACAGAGGTAACAATCTTTCAGAATAATAATGCCCAGTTATTATTCCTATGATCGTGAACTAATTTAACAACTAGTACTAGAATACTCCGTCACTCATATTCTCAACTCTTGAGAGTGAAGTATTCTAACAAATATGTTCTGAACTTATTCTATTAAACATACACAACTAATGATTATAAGAATAGTAAACTGCCATTTAAAGGAATTATGCAAAATATACATTGGCACTAGTGTATATAAAACTAACACACTCCTACTTGCAATAGAGCCAACCAGTACAATATCTAAGACCTATCTTCTCAAAACGTCTTTCCAGCTATACGAGTGTCATGGCCTTCGTAAGTGGATTAGCAGCATTATCCGCTAATGCTATCTCCGGACATGGATTTTAACGAACTAATACTCTGCAATGTGAGGTGCCTCCAAATGACACTGTTGAACGAATAGAGCCAAACAGTACAATATCTAAGACCTATCTTCTCAAAATGTCTTTCTAGCTATACGAGTGTCATGGCCTTCATGAGTGGATTAGCAGCATTATCCGCTAATGCTATCTCCGAACATGGATTTTGACGAACTAATACTCTGCAATGTGAGGTGCCTCCAAATGACATTGTTGAATGAATACCCACACAAGAAGGAGGGGTTGAATAGTGTTGGGTAAATTTTAACTTCTATTCGATTTCTTTCGAGTTCGATTTCTAACGCAACCAAATTAATCATGCAACTAAATTATGATGCTTGACAAGTATAAATAACAAGGTATGTCAAATGAGCAACACAATGTAAACACAAGCAATTAGAGTGGTTCAGCCAATCGCCTACTCCACTACCTTGGCTCCACACCAACGATTTCTAACCAACACTTTATAAACTATGTGTTTCCCTTTGAATACAACTGAGGCCTTCCTTCTCAAACCTTTGAGAATGCCCAAACCTATTCACCTAGGCAAAACACAATTCTACAAAAAAAATCCTAAGTATTTACACTAGCATGCCTAGCAAACTAACAATGAAGAAACGAGTTCAAATAACAAATAAAATTACAATGAAAAGAGCTAAAGAGTAAACCACAACTAAGAGCTCATTTCCAAGCCTTCAACGCCTCCAACTCCATAAGATGTTGAGGTTGAATCAAAGCCGGAGTCAAGGGAAGATGAGTGTTTGATAAATTGTCGATCGGAGAAGTTGGCGCGAGCAAATCAACTTTGTAAGGCTTAAATCACACTTAGGAAGCTTTAGAGAGTTGTTAGAGGACCTTAATGAAGGTTGGTTGTTGGCCTAAGGTTTTCTACCTTGGTTTTAATCTCGGTTTTGATGATAACAAACATGGAACTAATCTCTCATTGAGAAATCTTTCAGGTTCCAAGTCGGTTAGCGCACGACGTTCGCGATTGGAAAAATCAAAGAAATCGGCAAGGACGCTCGTCGACGCTCGGGATTCTTCGGGAAGTTAGAGTTTAGGTTTAGGGTGTCTAGCATGTGATGTAATCCTCTTTATGATGCAAAGAACCCATAAACCAAACCCAAACCCCAAAACATGAAAAGCCGAAAACCGCCCTGAAATTCACTAAGCCTAGGGAGCTCGTTGGAGGGCTATTTGACCTAGACATTTCTTGACATAAAAAATGGCGATAATTGTTCCTTGGATAAAAACTAGATAACGAGGTATTTTAAAAGAATTTTTGGAAGTCTTTAGCATACCCATATTTGACCCGGGAGATTAAAAAATTTATGTTTTTTAGAAATTTGTACTAGCCCCCAAAAACTAGATTTTGATTCTTAAGGATTTTAATTTTTTAGATATTTTTATTGAATCCAAATGGGGGGTAATCCTTATATAACATTTATGTTTTAAAGTTATTACAATAGGAAAAACAAACAAGCAAAATCTCAGCCAAACCAAGTAGTGCAGTCTGCCCAGCTTCGGTCGATCGGTCGATCGACCGAATGCTGCCAAAAACTAGCAGTTGGCAAGTCAGTCGATCGAACGGTCGACCGAAGTGTGCCAAAACATGGCAGTATGCCTTCGGTCTCTCGGTCGATCGACCGATGATTGATCGAACCTACGTCCGGACAGCGAAAATGGCTAGTTTTTCGCCCGTTGAGTTGGATGTTTCATGTCATCTCCTCAAGGCTTATAAATAGAAGCCTTAGCAAGCCTTCCACCCTTCATCCATCATACCTTGAGCCATATTTTGATGATCCTTGAGCTTGATTGAGCCACCATTCTTGAAATCCCTAGCTTTGATCTCTCTACTCCTTGAGTAAGCCTTGACTTCATTGATTCACCATCAAAGGCATCAAGAGGAAGCTAGGAAACTTTGTTTAGAGTTAAGTATAAGTTGTTTGATTTATTGCTCCATTAAGTTGTGTATTTTCTTGTTTATTTCATTGTATTTGAGCTTGTGAAGACCTAGGTTGTTAGGTCTTGAAATTGGGTGGTTGCCTTTGTGTTTGAGGCTTAATTCCACCGGTGTAAACTTAGTTTGCTAGGATTAGTTGAGTTGTCCTTAGGTTGAGGTGGGAGAGTGCTCTCGGTAGGAAGGCGGGATACTTCCGAGTGTGGAAGTACCTTCGGTTTGAGAGCGGAGAATTTCCGGTGTAAAGTCCTCATTGTAAGGAAACTAATTAATCTAGTAAAACTAGTTTGGAAATCCTAAGTGGGGTGCTTAGGTAGTGGAGTAGGCATTGGGGCCGAACCACTATAAATAATTATGTTAGCATTGATATATTAGTTTGTATTAATTGTTTTATCATTTATCGCTTCCGCATTTAGTGATTTAATCATGAATTGCCTAAGTAATCTAAGAAACGTTTAAAATCGGAATTAGGCGATAAGATTAGTTAACACACTATTCACCCCCCCTCTAGTGTGGCCATTTCACCAACATTGGTGAGGGGTATTTATAACCCCTCACTCGGTAGTTCACTGCAACGAGAATTTTTCTGCCCGTTGGACTTCATCTGGTCACTTGCTGGTCGATCGTCGGTCGACCGAGTGATCGACCATCCAACGACTGCAGGGCTACTACCACTTTCTGGCCACATTTGGTCGACCGACTGGTCGATCGAATTGGCTACTGCCAAATTCTTATTTTGTTTGGTCGATCGAATTGGCCACTGCCAATTTTTGGCCTTGTTCGATCGACTGAACCTGGGCTAAGGCTATTTTTTCTAGCCATCTTCTTGCACGCTTCGTCTTCGGGTTCCGTTACCAAGTTTTGACTTGGATAACGATACAAATTAGTTTGGGATAAAATTCCTAGAGACATTATATAAAATCTAATCCTAACTCTAGATTTTTCTACTCGCTCATTTTCGAAGCCATTTTTGCTGATTTTTGTATTTCTCCAAATGAACTTCGTGCGCGTATCGTAGCCTCTACATGATCTTAACATTTCACAAATATATTAAATGATTGTTTGTTATCATCAAAATAGATATCAAGGCCTAGGGAGAACCCTTGGGCCAACAATCTCCCCCTTTTTGATGATGACAAACAAAACATGAAATCCTATAAAACTCTAAGTACTCCAAGTATCATTTGTGAGTTTGAGTTAAGCCATACACAATCTATTTTGCAACTTGACATGTGCTCCCCCTATCAATATGCATATCATGCTCATAACTCCCCTTATCTATATGCATCATAAAACACATGTGACCTTACTTTTTCTCCCCTTTTGACATCAATCAAAACGGGCAAGAACTAAGGTACTATTAATGAGTTTCATCAATAAAACCGAGAAAACCATAAAATTGAGTATCATCTATCACTATAGTCCTTCCTATCAATGTAAGCCTATAGAAGGCAAACATCGATAAGTCGCAAAGCCCCATTACAAGGCAATAAATAAGTGTGATGATACTTCATGAAATGCAATTCTTCAAAAGGCATGTAAATTTTGAAAGTTTAAACACTTGGCAAAGCATAAATCCCTAATTGCATTCTTAAGTTTGTAAAGATTTCTTCACTTAAGGTTTTTGTGAATATATCCGCAAGTTGTTTGTCGGTGGATACAAATTCCACATATATATTTCCCTTAGCTATATTATCCCTAAGAAAATGGTGCCTTAGATAAATATGCTTGGTCCTAGAGTGTAAAATTGGTTTTTTTGTTAAATTAATTGCACTAGTATTATCACAATGTATGGGTAAACATGAATATTTAAGTCCATAATCTAAAAGGGTTTGTTTCATCCAAAGAACTTGTGCATAACAGCTAGCCGCAGCGATGTATTCCGCTTCGGTAGTTGAAAGTGCAATCGAGTTTTGTTTCTTTGAAAACCAAGAAACAAGACTCATCCATAGGAATTGACAACACCCACTAGTGTTTTTTCTATCTACTTTACACTCGGCAAAATCGGCATCCGAAAAACCAAAGAAATCGAAAGATGCATTACACAGATACGAAAATCCTAAGTCAACCATGCCTTTCAAATATCTCAATATGTGTTTGACCGCACTTAAGTGAGATATTTTTGGACAAAATTGAAACCAATCACTTGCACAAATACTAAATATGATATCGGGTCTACTTGCGGTTAAATAGAGAAGGTTACCGATCATACCTCGATTTCGGTTTTCATCTAAATTTACACCATCTTCATCTTTATCAAGCTTAATAGATGTGCTCATTGTTGGAGAAATGGCCACACTAGAGGGGGGGGTGAATAGTATGTTAACTAAATCTTTTGCCTAATTCTGATTTTTCGAGTTTAATCATTTTCTTACAACTTAGGCAATTCACAATTAGATGATTAAATAAAGAAGCGATAAAATAAAGCAGTTAAGCAAACGCAAGAAGAACAATGCTAACACAAAGGAATTTATAGTGGTTTGGCTAACCGCTTACTCCACTACCTAAGACCCGTGCTTAGGATTTCACACACAAATACACCATATTAAGAGTAGCTTACAATTGAGGACTTTACAACGGAAAGACCCTACACTCCCTTCGAAGGTACTTCCACACCCGGAAGTATCCACCTTCACACCGAGTGAGCTTTCCCACCTCAATTCCTAAGAACAACTCCTAATCTAGTTTTACACAGTGACTTTACACCTTAAACACCAAGGTTACCACAAACTAGCTAGACCCTACACAAGGTCTATTACACAATCAAGTTAATACAATAAAAAAGAAACCAAAAACACTTTAATCACAAGAAAAGAGAGAAGAGGACTTATCACAATAGGATCACCTCTTCTTGTTGAGCCTAACAAGCTTGAATGACCCTCCAATGATGAACAATTGAGATTGAGGGGTCATGAGCTAGGTTTTGAAGATTTGATCAAGAAAGAGCTTAGAAGATGCTTAGGATCACTCTTCTAGACTTAGAGGCATCAACAACAACCTGGGAGAGAGTTTTTAGTGGGTATTTATAATCCCCCAAACTCAAGGTGTCATCAACGGGCATTTTTTGCCCGTTGGCGACGCCCGATTGCTTGCCGATCGATCGTCAATCGACCAACTGATTGATCACCCAAGCGACTACGACAATCTACCACTTTTGGGCACACTTCGGTCGACCGATTGGTTGACCAAATTGGCTACTTCTAATTTCTCATCACATTCGATCGACCGAATTGGCTATTGCCAACTTTTGATCGCATTCGGTCGACCGACCGGTCGACGAAATTGGCTATTGCCAATTTTCTGCAGCATTCGCTCGACCGACCGGTCCACTGAACCTGGGCTGGAAATTTCTTCTTTGGATCTTCTTGTTGCGCGCTTTGTTTTTGGGTTTCGACCTTCAGCGTGCGTCAACTTAGAGATCTTTCCAGATGATCTCTAGACTCATCCAAGATGTCTTTGGTGCACGCGTCGAACTCTTGTAAGTCGTCATTTCGAGATCGATGTTGCAAATCGTGAAACTAACTTTTGTCTTTTATTGAACCTGCGACCTTCTTGCTTCAAGAACTCGGTTAGATATGCTTGGTTTATTATCTTTAGAATAATCATGAAGAGAGTATACCACAAAGGAAAAAATCTTCGACCAACAATCTCCCCCTTTTTGATAATGACAAACTGTTGATGATAAAGAACAGAAAACCTGAAAAAGGAAAAAATGTTCATCATGTAATGTACTAATCAATTAGTGTGAAGCACGAGTTTATAAGTGCATATTTGAGAGCATTAAAAGTTGATGAATACAACACATATTATATTTAGTGCTCCCCCTATCATCATGGCTAATTTGGAACATGTTAACTTGTAATGATGAACACTCTTCTCCCCCTTTTGTCATCGATCAAAAAGGGTACTACTTAAAAAGAAAAAAATAAGGAAAAATATGAGTCATTCATGTTAATGATAAGTCATATGATTAAGTGCAACAATAATATGTTCAGCGTAGCCACATAAATATAAAGGCAAGCAGTCTCAAATACAAATACAAAATAGTGTAAGCAATGTATAGTATCAATACAAGTCCATAGAATGAATGACATCATGCAACAATGGGACTAATCATCCTCAGGTGGTGGAGATGGCAGATGCGTCTGATAGTATTGCCACATCTCATCCACCCGACCATACATCTCATCAACGCGATGATCATATTCATCAACTCTCTCACTATACTGATTTATGTGTTGACCATACTCATCAATGCGGGACCGTACTCATCGATTATCTGACCATACTGATCGATGCGTCAGCCGTACTCGTCTGGACGCCCTATCATACCTCTGTTCCATTCTAGTTAGTCAATATGAAATTGAGCAAATTGATGCTCCAGCTCTCCCAAACGCTCAATACATGTAGCAGCTGACGAGCTTCCACCAGCATCCGCCTCATCCATGTCCTCATCATTATCGTTGTGTGCGTCAGGTGCCCCCTGTACCCTCTTATCGTGCTAGTTTTCAAGTATTTTCATCCAATTTAGGGTATAGGTGTCTATGGCTTTGGGCACAGACTCTATCTCAAACTTGGACCTATTTACCCCAATAGCATAGATGAAATGAGATATTATTGTGGCATAGGGTAGGGTTTGCTTTCTAGAGGCATGAACATCTGCTATGTAACAAAGCATAAGATCACGAACGTTTATAGGTCTACGGGTCATAGCATAAAAGAGCACTCTAGTGCTCATGCTGCATGGTTACCTCATCATAGTGTCCTACCCTAGGAAGTATATTATAAACAATGATGCTTTGAGTAGGAAGCATCCCCTGGTAACCTTCAGGATAAATGGCTGACAAAACCTCAGAACTAGGAAAATCCTCATGAAAGTGGTATGTGGACAGGTTATATATTGATCTCCCTAGTAGAGGGAACCCAAAGGCATCCCTAATGGTTGTTTCAATCATGACTATGGGTTTACCTAGGATTACAAATCTAAGGACTAGTGAGTCACCTAGCCTAGCCTTATCTATAACTAGGTTAGAGAAGAATGCCTTCACTAATATAGGACACACTAGTACCTATCTCCCTATGTATTCTACCCATACCAGGGCTGCAAGCCTGCTTCTGTCTACGAACCTAGGTTCACTGGACGAGTTTGTAAGATGGTTCTGTCTACGAACCTAGGAGCTTGAGTCTTGCCTATGGAGGTTAGGAGATTACCAAGCAAACTTGGAAGCTTTGTCTTGGGTGCCATCTGCAAGACAACTAAGATAATTTGCATGTAATTAGCTTTCATGGGTAATGTATGCACCTAAACCAAAGAGAAGGGATACTTTTAAGATCAACAAGAATTTTTTATAAAAAATCTTTTTCCTATGTTTCTTCTTGAGAGAAAAGCGTTATAATTTTAATATTAAATATCAATGTATGAGTCCAAAATTTATTTTTCTTCCCCCTGTTCTTTTTTTTAATTTTTTTTAAAGAAATAGAATTTTTAAGACACCAATATGCATCATTTGAAAAAAAAATCACCAAAGAAAGGAAAACCAACACTTCTTTTAGAACACTCTTTTGTTTTGGCATTTTAACCTTTTCTAAAAAAAATTAGCAAAATGGAAATGAGAAATTTGAATCATCATGAAGATCACTTTTAACAACAACAAACAAACAAACAATATATATATATATGTGAAATTTCATGAAGAGAAAGCTTTAAACATACAAAAGACATAAGAAATTTGATTTTTCTTCTCTAGAACTTGCTTTCAGCCAAAAATATCAAAGAAAAACCACCATGCATAGAGTAGAGAAACATGAACTATGAATTTTATAAGTAAATCTAGACATAAAGATGAAGAAAGATGAAGGATCTACTCAACATGATGAACTAACTCATGTATTAGAACTAAGAGTTGAGTTTTTACCTTAGAAGTGGAGAAGAACCCTTAAGATTCAAGAAATGGGGGTAAGTGACCGGTTGGAATGGTGAGAGGACCCCTAGTTTCGAGCTTAAAAGCTTTGTTGAAGGGCTCATATTAAAATAGTCAGCCAAATGGGTGGATCGCATGTCGTGCAACCGCTCGAGCTGAATTGTGTTTTCTAGTGCTTACAAAGAAAATTATTTTGAGAGATCTAAATATTGGAATTTTATGAAACTTTTTTCACATCAACTAGGCTTCATGAGGACTCCATCAAATCAAGAATCACTAAAAAATGACCTCTCTACAATTTTCTAGAAAATTCTCAAGTTCACAATGGCATTTTCGTAAATAATAGGACTTTATGCGAAACCATAGATTTCTATCGTAGGATCCCTTGATCAGGTAAGATCTTGTCTAGATCACTTATAATGATGTTTTTGAGCATATAGAGTTTTACTAAAAAATTTATGCAATTTTTCAATACACCAACTCATCATATTTTTATTTGCCTGAAATGTGAAATTTTATGTATTCATCAAGATACTTGTTTAAGTGTAATTATTTTGCAATTTATGCTCATGACAAATTTGTCAATCAAGATACAAGGTTCCAAATTTAAAATCTATCTATATTATGTAATCACAAAGAGAGTCAAGATTTTGGAGTTTCTTTATAACCCAAATTTCTTATTTAAGCTATTTTATTCATACAACATGCAAGATCATTCGTAAGCATATGAAATTCATTTAATCAAGAGAAAAGAGGTGTCATGCAAATTTTTTTACCAAATTAACGCTCATACCTCATTTCTTGAAGAATTCCATAGATTTTATTTTCTTTCCCCAATTTTTGACGATAGCCTTTCATTTTCAATAAATGTTAACTTGCAAGCCAAAAATCATTAGTAGCTCTATGATATAACAACTAGCAAGTTAGCATACTAAATAGCAAATGTGAAAAAGAAATCTTCATTTGAGAATTTTAACCTAAGATTGATAGTAATAAATTTGTTTCAAGTAGAATCATCAGGAAACCAAAACGAATCGAGAAATATCAAAATATGATATTTTGAAAAGTAAGATCTCCAACCCTTCCTATTGGTTGAAAACCGAAAGGCCACAATGAGCCTATGACTTAAAATTGCAAGGTTGCATGAGCCTGTTATAGGCTATATAGGTCTCCGAAGAGATCGAAAATCAAAAGTCAAAAACATTTTTGAAACTTATCAAGAGCGGAAAATCTACTAATATTAAGCATATATGAAAACTCCAACTATAATTTAACCAAGAGGGTATAGGAGATGATATCAAAGTCTTTGATGCCAATTTCCATACCTATGACATCATGATAGCTTGAAGTTGCAACATCTTGGAATATTTCTCATTTGGATCCAAGGTCAACTTTAATATTTCATTTCTCATTCATCCTTGTGTGGTAGCCCCCCCTACAAAAGAGCATGAGATCTTTAATACCCAAATGTCTTTGCCACACTTGGATTTTTCTTGAAAACACAATCATTAGTGGCATGGCCACAAATGCCACAACAAAAACACTGTCGATTAATTTTTTTTTTTTTTATACTATGGACATGGGATCTAGCATTGGAATGCTTAACATGTAAGTTATGATGAACATGACCATTCTTAGAAAAAGCATTTTTGTTTTGGGGTTTCCTAAATGAATCATTTTGATTTCTAGAACTTTTAAGAGAGGAAGCATTAATCTTCCTATTCAAAATCAACATCTCATTTTTTAAATCATTCATAGATTTATAGAATGCATGCAATTGAGTTTTTAACAAGTTATTTTCCTTTTTCAAAATGTCATTTTTGTTTTTCAAATCCTTAGTGTCAATGTCTAAGATATCATGAGATGAATTAGTGACACTAATTTTTAGTTTCTCATTTTCTAGTTTTACTTCATGTAAATGAGAACTAAGTGACAAATTTTCTTCTTTTGATTTTTTATTTTCTTTATCCTTTTTAACGATCAAGGCATGCATAGTTTTACATTTGTCTAATAATTCATCATAAAGAAGATCCGAGGAACTAGATGAATGAGATCTATGATTATGATTATCATGACTAGAAGAAGAGAATACCCCCAAACCAGCATACGTGTGACCGAACAAGGTACGTGTCGATACCCCGAAGCCTACTCTATGCACTGACTAACAACTCATGAAAACACAAGAGACTGACATCGAAAGTCATAAACAAAGCAATAGTACCCAACTTTATTAGATGATTGAAAATAGTTTAACCAAAATAAGTTCAGAGACATCATAAGTTTGAAAGTAACCATTTAAAAGTTTTCAAAGACACATCTCAATGTTTTACATAAAACAACACAGTGCATACTCCGACTCTACTCGAGCACTACTACAACTAATAACTGCCAGCTACGAGATATGTACCCACGTTTGCCCTCCTACGCGCCATGCCACCAAGCCATACCTCACAGGTCGGGCTTTGCAAAATAAAAATAAATAAATCGTGAGTTCACGAGGAACTCAGTGAGCGGTTCTTTCGAACCTCCACTTAAACCTCGGCAAGATAACATATACAAGGTATGACATAAATAAGGAAATTAAATATGATCACATCATAGAAGCTAACTAGTTTGCCAAGACAGAAGAATGGATGAACCGACCTCTCAGGCCCTTATCCATTTCACTAGCTCGGCCACAAATGGCCTAAAATATATATGGAATGTTCGATTCTTCCCTCTAAGTTACCAGGCCGATCGGCCTACCCAAAACCAGCCCCTAAGGGCATCTCAATTAGAAATTTCATGATTCAGATCCGTCGACTAGGATGGCCACTTGTCTCAGAAATCCTCCGGGTTAGGGATAGCTAGTCCCACCCAACTCGGGTCTACCGTCAGCGTGGCCCACTGACGAAATCTCAAGACCCTCCGCCACTCGGGTCTAACACCTAACGGGCCCACTGGTGCAATCTCAAGATCCTATAAACTACTGAGTCGTGTGGTAGCCGCTCGGCTAATGACACTCCTCAATAGATCGTCTCAACCACAACCAGAAATAGGTTGTGCAAGTTTTTTTGTGTTTTTGCTTTCCGGGCATTGCCCATGTCCGACCCTCCCCCTAGGGTCACCCTACTTCCCTAAGTGTAGAACCTAGTAAGTGTACCTTGTCTCTAGGTTAAATGTCACCACTAGGTACCGAGACCATTCTTGCTAGGTTGTTAGAACTTGCCGACTATAAATGAATACTCGGCCTACCATTCACTATGAGAAAATTAGCTTTAGTGACGAGATTTGGTGGGGGTCACGCATCGACCCTCACTAAATCAACTTATTTATGGGGATCGCTAGTCGACCGTCAGGAAAAGAACACTTTCGTGAGGGTCGGATATGACCCTCACTAAAAAGTATATATAGTGAAGATAATACCATGACCCTCACGGAAACTCGTCAGTAAAAATAAAATATTTTGTGAGGGTAGGATATGACCCTCACTAAAAAGTATATATTGTGAGGACAACATCCTGGCCCTCACGAAATCCTACATTTAGTGAAGGTCTAATATGACCCTCACTAAAAAATATATTTTGTGAGGACAACATCATGACCTTCATGAAATCTTGCATTTTATGAGGGCCGAATATGACGCTCACTAAAAAGTATATTTTGTGAGGACAACATCATGACCCTCACGAAATCTTATATTTTATGAGGGCCGAATATGACCCTCATTAAAAAGTATATTTTGTGAGGACATTGTGACCCTCACAAATTCCTACATTTAGTGAGGGTCTAATATGACCCACACTAAAAAGTATGTATTGTGAGGACAACAAGGTGACCCTCATCAATTCCTACCTCCTACTTTTAAATCTGAAAATAAATAAAAATAAATTTAGATAATTAAAATAATTGATTAAATATATTTTAAAAATTTAAAATATTATCAAGTAAAAAAATAAAATAATTAAAATTCTCACACCTCACCCCTCAAAAATATTTAATTAATAAAATTATTATTAAATAAATAAAATTTTAATAATAAAATTATTAACAATATGAAAAAATAATAATTGATTAAATATATTTTAAAATCTAAAATAAAATTTGCCTTTAGAATTTTCCTTTACTGCTATATTTATAATTTATAACTAAAACTTAATTATATGAGAATCATAAAACTATATTTAATCAAATTTTAATACTATATAATTTATAATTTATAAAGTTAATTATATATAATTTATTCCCCCTCAATTTTTTCGCAGCCCGCAAACTTCCCGCACTATTTTGCCATCTTTTATCGCCAATCTCTGCTATTTCTCTCATCTTCCCATCAAATCCCAATCGCCTGCAACCAGCCATCGTCGATCTCGTGTCCTGCAACCAGCCCTACCTCTAGCCAATCGCCGATCGCCGCAGTCGCAGCCAGGTACAGCAATCTTCTAGCTCCAGGTTCAACAAAGTTCTCTCTTATTCGTTCAATCGAAATTCCAAAACCAACTTTCCTAAGCGATGGCTTTCCTCTCCCGAACTGCCCCTCTCGTCCTCCAGTTATTCCTGCTTGTCTCGACGCCGATGACTTTTGCTAAGGTAACAAGTGACAAATTAAGATGACCTTTTGGCTCTTCTCTCCATCAAAGCCGAGTTCCAACCTCCGAATTCCTTTCCCTCATGGGACATCTCCAATATGCACTTTTGCCGGTGGGAGGGTTACTTTTCTCAACCTAAGCAACCTTGGTCTCGCAGACATCATATCCCCTGACATAGGAAGCCTCATCTTCCTCTGCACCCCCAACCTCTCCCATAACAACCTGCAAGGCCATCTGTTGTCGGAGCTCGGCCGCTTGTCCCACCTCGAATCCCTCCTCTGGCAAAACACTTTTGAAGGTAGAATTCCTGCCGACCTCGCCAATTGCTCCAACATGTTGCGCCTAAGTCTAGGTTCAAACAAACTCACCGGGGAAATCCAAGCAGAGCTTGGACCACTCCTCAAACTCCTTGTCCTTAGCCTCCTCGACAACAATATCAGTGGAAGCATCCCTTCCTCCCTGGGAAATCTCTCTTCTCTACCCCGCCTTGATCTTGTTCTTAATCAACTCAGCGGCACCTTACCCTTGAGTTTAGGAAGACTCCAACGCGTAAAACACATCTCTTAACAAGGAATAGATTAACAGGTGAGATCCCTTCCACCATATTTAACATCTCATCCCTCTCCCACCTGTACCTCGGATACAATTTTTTCTCGGGTGTACTACCCCCTGACATGGGCAACACACTCGTCAATCTTGAAGTGCTTCAAGCATTTCGTAACCTGCTCGAAGGTCCCATTCCCATCTTGACTGCAAATGTGTTAGGAAGAAATTGGGTCTTCCTGCAAGGATCCAAAAATCCTAACGCCAAAAGGAAAAATACCAAAACGAGTAAATCCAGAAAAAACACAAAGAACACCAAATTTACGTGGTTCAGCCCGGCGGGATACCGGGCCTACTCCACGGGGAGAAGAGGGCACTTGGTTTTATTAGAAGGAGGAGAAAACACGGCCAATACAAGAGCAGAATACAACTTATTAATAAACTGTAAAGAAAAATATTGCCTGTTCTTGGATATTTTTTTGCACCCCGAAATCCGGATTCCTGCTTCTGCTTGAAAACTGTGGATGCGGCGTCCTTGATCTTCTTGCTTCTGCCTAAGACGGTGTGAAGGAGAAGAGAGCCGCTGGAAAGGAATCCTGCCTGAGAAACGGAGTAGATGAGAGGCTCTGAGAATTATTAAGATGATCTTCTTCTTTGGAACTGCATATTGGACCCCTATTTATAATAGAGGAGGAGAACCGATTCATGCCTGATTTGGTGGAGAAAAACTCTCCATAAAATTTGCTGCTCCGTCTGATTTAATCGGATGGTTACTATAATTTCTTTTACCAAGTAATTGAGACGGTGGATAAGCTTTTGGCTGGAAACGGTCAAAAATAGATCGAGTTCCATGCAAGGAACCGGTCAAAATTGGCGGCTGGAGGGATGTTCGGCCCGCCCGGGCCGGGTCGAGCCCAAAACTGATGCTGCTCTTTTTTTTTCTCTCTCTCTCTCTCTCTTTGCTGGCCCATTTCATATTGGGTTTAAAATGAATCAACTCTCACAATTTCCTCCTTTGATGAATTTTAAGCCCGATGTGTAGCATTCTCCTCTTCTCCCAAGAGCCCTGTAGGGCTAACCTGCACCATGAATCAATCTTACCAAGTTCAGGCAGTGTTCAAATTTGGCCGTTGGTAGTACTTTAGTAAGCATATCTGCAGGATTGTGAGCTGTGTCAATTTTCTGAAGCTTTATTTCTCCTTTTGAAATTATATTCCTGATGAAATGAAATCTGACGTCGATGTGCTTCGTCCTTTCATGAAACATCTGATCTTTTGACAAATGAATTGCACTCTGACTGTCACTATGTATGACTATGTCCCTATTTTGAGAAGTTAATTCTTTTATCAGGTTCCCAAGCCAGATTGCTTCTTTAATTGCTTCTGTAATAGCCATGTATTCCGCTTCAGTGGTAGAGAGGGCGACAGTAGATTGTAGACCAGCTTTCCAACTTACTGCAGTTTCGCCTATAGTGAAGATGTAGGCGGTAATTTATCTCCTTTTATCAAGGTCACCGGCATAGTCCGAGTCTGAGTATCCTGCAAATGATTCATTAGTTCCACCGAAAATAAGACTGGTTTTAGAAGTACCATGTAAGTAGCACAGGATCCATTTGACTGCCTCCCAATGTGCTTTTCCCGGATTTGCCATGTACCGGCTGACAACACTGACTGCATGTGCTATGTCTGGGCGGGTACAGATCATGGCGTACATAAGGCTGCCAACTGCACTTGCATAGGGTACCTGTGACATATTAACTCTTTCTTTTTCATCTTTTGGGCATAGTAATTCTGACAATTTGAAGTGTGCGGCAAGAGGTGTCTTGACGGATTTTGCTTCTTGCATACCAAAGCGCTCAACCACCTGTTTTACATAACTCTCTTGTGTCAGGTACAGCTTTCTTACTTTGCGGTCTCGCTTTATCTCCATCCCAAGGATTTTTCTTGCAGCCCCAAGGTCCTTCATATCAAATTCACCTTTAAGGTGTTTCTTTAGCCTATCTATTTCAGTAATATCTTTTGCAGCAATAAGCATGTCATCAACATAAAGAAGCAGATAAATCATAGAACTAGTTGTTTTCTTTAAATAAATACAACTGTCAAAAGATGATCTACTGAAATCAATACCAAGCATGAACTGATCAAACTTCTTATACCATTGTCTGGGAGATTGATTGAGGCCATAGAGTGACTTCTTTAGGAGGCAGACATGATCAACTTTATTTTTTACTTCAAACCCTTCTGGTTGTGCCATGTAGATTTGTTCTTCTAAGTCACCGTGAAGGAAAGCTGTCTTTACATCAAGCTGTTCCAACTCCAAGTCTTGCATGGCTACTAATCCTAGAAGAACACGAATAGAGGTATGCTTAACCACAGGAGAAAAAATATCTTTGTAGTCAATACCTTCCTTTTGACTGTATCCCTTTGCCACAAGCCGAGCTTTATAGATGCCGCCTTCTTTGAGTTTGTAGATCCACTTGCACCCAACAAGTTTCTTGTGCGGTGGAGGATTCACAAGTTCCCAAGTATTATTTTTCTGCAAGGACTTGAATTCTTCTACCATCGCTTCATGCCACTTTCTTGAATCTGTCCGATTTAGAGCTTCTTTATAGGAGGCTGGTTCTTCAGTGCATGGAGTTTCTTCTGCCACTGCTAGAGAATATGTAGCAACATTTGCATACCTAGGATTAGGACATGGTGCTCGCCTAGGTCGGTTGAGGGCAATGGAATAAGGATTATCCTCCTCAACTTGATGTTGCTCCTCCTGGACCCGGTGTGGCTCCTCCTGAACTGGGTGTGGCTCCTCCTGGACCTGCACATGTTCTTCAGTGGCCTGTTCTAATGGAGCAATGTCATTGGCTTCTATGGAAGACGATCGAGGCGTAGGTGTAGGAAACCATAATTCTTTGGTAGCAGGCTGAGGTGGTGTTTCTTCTGGTGGCATTGTAGGTTCCTGTGAGTCCTCCTCTTCCTTTTTCAATTTCAAAAGTACCTGTTCATCAAAAATTACATCTCTATGGATTTTTTCTTTACAATTATTTAGACACCATACTTTATAGTCTTTCACTCCACTAGGATATCCTAAGAAAATACATTTCTTTGATCTAGGTTCTAATTTTCCTTCATTCACTCTGACATAGACAGTGCTCCCAAAAATTTTAAGGTGGTCATAAGAGGCTGGCGACCCGGTCCATTTTTCCTCAGGCGTCTTGAATTCAATAGATGAAGAAGGTGATCGATTTATCAGGTAGCAAGCGGTGGATGCAGCCTCTGCCCAAAAACTTTTAGAAAGGTTAGCATTAGAAAGCATACTTCTTACCCTTTCTATGATGGTGCGGTTCATCCTTTCTGCTACTCCATTCTGCTGAGGTGTGTAGGGAACTGTGTGATGTCTTATGATCCCTTCTCTAGAGCAAAAATCTTTAAATTCTCCACTGCAAAATTCTAGGCCATTGTCGGTTCGCAGGGTCCGAACATATCTACCTGTTTGCTTCTCAATCATTGTCTTCCAAGATTGAAATTTAGAGAAGACATCAGATTTATTTTTAATAAAATAAGCCCATACCTTCCTGGAGTAATCATCAATAAAAGTGAGCATGTATCGAGCTCCTCCTTGAGATTCAACCGGTGATGGCCCCCATAGATCAGAGTGGATGTAGTCCAATTTTTCTTTTGCATAGTGTTGCCCTGTGGAGAATGAGACTTTTTTCTGTTTGCCATAGATGCAATGTTCACATAAATCTAACTTAGCAAATTTCTGTTTTCCAAGTAGTCCCTTTTGTTCAAGAATTAGCATGCTCCTTTCATTAATATGTCCTAATCTCATATGCCATAATTTAGCAATACCATCAGAGTGTTCAGAAGTTACCATAGCTGCACCACTTGTTACCGTTGTGCCTTGCAGGATGTAGAGTTGGTTTACTTTTAATGCTTTCATTACTGTTAAGGACCCCTTTGTGACTCTGAAAACTTCGTCTTGGCATGAATACTTGTATCAAAGTGCATCTAATGAAGATAAAGAAATTAAATTTCTTTTAAGACCTGGAACGTGCCATACCTGAGTTAGAGTCCTTGTAATGCCATCATGCATTTTAATTTTTACTGAGCCAACTCCTGCTACTTGACATGATGAGTCATTTCCCATTAGCATTTCCTTACCATCAACATTTTCATATGTGGCAAACCATTCTCGGTGCGGTGTCATATGATAAGAGCAACCTGAATCTAAAATCCATTCATCTTGAGATCTAGCATAACAAGCAGAAACAGTAAGTACCTCTACTTTTTCATCCTCATCAGCATAGGATGCTTCCCCGTTCTGATTTTGTTCCTCCAGTCTCCGTTTCAGCTTACGGCATTCTGATTTGATGTGTCCCATCTTTTTGCAATAATAGCACTGCACGTTTTTAGATCTGGATTTAGATCTGAACTTACCCCGGCTTTTGTCCCGTGACCTGTTTCGTCCTCTAGTGTTCAGGGCTTCACCACGGCTTCTAGAGGATCCTGTGGTAAGTTGAGAATCGACAATCTCCTTGGATACTAGCATCGTTGTCACTTCATCCAGAGTTATAGTATTCTTGCCATACAATAAACTTTCACGAAAATTTTTAAAAGAAGCAGGGAGAGTAATTAGAAGCATAAAAGCTTTATCTTCTTCCTCAAATTTAACTTCCGTATCCTCAAGATCAGCAAGAATAGAGCGAAAAATGCTAATATGATTTTTAACAGAAGTGCCATCAGTCATGCGTAAAAAATATAATTTCTGTCTAAGTGCCATCTTACTTGTAAGAGTTTTATCTTGGTAGATTGTGGCAAGCTTTTTCCATACATCTGCGGCAGTCTTTTCTGATGCAACTTCTCGTAGTGCCTCGTCGCAAATGCTCATGTACAAGGTGGCTTTAGCACTTTCATCGGCTCGGTCCTTTTCTCTTTCAGTGTCTTCCATTGCATCTCGCCCACGAATAGTGTCCTGAAGGTTCTCTTTAATCAAAATTGCTTTGATCTTCAAAGCCCATAATGAGTAGTTGACATTATGATCCAGTTTCTGGATTTCATATTTTGCCCCTGACATTGTGGATTGTTGGCTCTGATACCACAACTGTTAGGAAGAAATTGGGTCTTCCTGCAAGGATCCAAAAATCCTAACGCCAAAAGGAAAAATACCAAAACGAGTAAATCCAGAAAAAACACAAAGAACACCAAATTTACGTGGTTCAGCCCGGCGGGATACCGGGCCTACTCCATGGGGAGAAGAGGGCACTTGGTTTTATTAGAAGGAGGAGAAAACACGGCCAATACAAGAGCAGAATACAACTTATTAATAAACTGTAAAGAAAAATATTGTCTGTTCTTGGATATTTTTCTGCACCCCGAAATCCAGATTCCTGCTTCTACTTGAAAACTGTGGATGCGGCGTCCTTGATCTTCTTGCTTCTGCCTAAGACGGTGTGAAGGAGAAGAGAGCCGCTGGAAAGGAATCTTGCCTGAGAAACGGAGTAGATGAGAGGCTCTGAGAATTATTAGGATGATCTTCTTCTTTGGAACTGCATATTAGACCCCTATTTATAATAGAGGAGGAGAACCGATTCATGCCTGATTTGGTGGAGAAAAACACTCCATAAAATTTGCTGCTCCGTCTGATTTAATCGGATGGTTACTATAATTTTTTTTACCAAGTAATTGAGACGGTGGATAAGCTTTTGGCTGGAAACGGTCAAAAATAGACCGAGTTCCATGCAAGGAACCGGTCAAAATTGGCGGCTGGAGGGATGTTCGGCCCGCCTGGGCCGGGTCGAGCCCAAAACTGATGCTGCTTTTTTTTTTTTTTTTTTCTCTCTCTCTCTCTCTGCTGGCCCATTTCATATTGGGTTTAAAATGAATCAACTCTCACAAAATGATTCTAAGCTTAGAGAAATTGTTATGCCATATAATAGACTTAGTGGAACACTACCTGGAGATATAGGGAAGCTAAGGTATCTTTCTTCTTTGAGCTTACGGAATAACATATTGGAAGCTAAGACCGCTGAGGACTGGGAATTTCTCAATTCCTTAGCTAAATGCTTCCGATGAACCATACCTCATTTCCCTCAGTATTATATCTTCAATTTTCTATTCCAGTTGCAGAACTGTCCATGTATACTTTTAGTGAAGTTGCAGGTCTGAACTTGGAGTTCATCTCTAGCGCTCAACTACCTGAAGAGTATAACTACATCACCTTAGTTACTTCTTTAAAATTATTATCACCAGAGTTCATCTTGATATGAAGTATTTATGTGAGTGTCTTAGTTTAGGGATGCTAGAGGAATGTCCTTTTGATAAAGTATGAGCTAGAAAATGTTCAATGAAGAAAAGTTAATTATATATAATTGATTCAGCCCGAGAATCATTTTACCCCACAACCTTCTCCGCATTTAACTATTGGCTTTCTAGATACAATTTTTACTGTTATTTCTATCTAAATCATGATTATCTCATAATTCTGTAACGACAAAGAATATTCTTTGAATCTTTGTCCAAGTCATGTGGTTAGCAACTAGTAAGGTCTGCTGCTTGCATTTTTCTAGCAATCATACAGATTCTTTTTGTATGGTTGAATTACACATAATAACTTCTCAAGCTCTAAGAAGAAGAAATTTTGATCAGTCATGTTTCTTATTACAAATCAAGTGTTAGAAATCTTAGATATATGCCAATGAGAATCATAAGACCTTTCATTCTTGCTTCAGGCTTATGATCTTTTACATTTATATTCTCTAGTTTTATTAAAGCCACTAATGGTGTTCATTCTAGTTTTATTAAAGTCATTTATATTCTCTAGAAATCAGTTTATGATATGTACAAGATCATCATAACACTGAAGATATGTAATCATCCACACAAGCTTCAAATGAAATTCATCAGAATCATCAAAATACTCTTGCTGCACAGGCTGCAGGAGCAAATTCAAGTTCATCATTCTATGCAATTAGTAAAAAACAAAAATGTTTCCCGTGAAGACATTGAACTTATAAGACTACTATAATATCATATTCATCATGGGGCACTAGTGAGACGTTTGCTGAAGAGGATATCTTTTTTCATATTGTTGTTCACTGCATGAATGTAGGTCATTGAATGAGTAGATAGCACGCATGGCATGTTGTATGGCCTGTAGCATGCTAACAAGCAATAAAAAAGGAATTGTACTTGGTACCTTAATATATTATTTTCTGAGGATTCTTGCAGGTCCAATATTTGATAGAATGTTGTTTACAACTGTGTATGAACAAAGGGGAGGTGGTTAGGACTCTCTCCAATAGTGCTAGATAGAACCTGCTTTTGCTATACTAGGTGAGGCTCCTAGTTTTATCTGGTCAGCTTCAATATGTGTTTTTGAAATATATCTATCCAACCTAACTTTTCATATGCAATAAAAAAGGTATGTTGTAATATTTTTAGTTATAGATGGAGATATCTGGTGTAAATTTTCTTCTTTGGTTCAAGTAACTGATACCTTTTCTTGACAAGCATAGGTATTTGTCACATCTAACTTTTAAAAGGTTAATGTTATACTATGGATAAGCTTGAACAATTACTTGTTGATTATTTTCATGTGAAAGCACATCTTGCGTAGTCATATGTTTGTCATTTACTTGGTCCAAAATTGATCGGCCTTCCATTAAATGTCATGTTTATTTATGTGGATGAAGAATAAATGCATGACATGCCATTTCCTGACTTAATGTAGTCCAAAATCACACAACCTAATCTCATGCTTAACAACTTTGTCTTCTTTTATAAGCTCAACTACAAGAAGGAACATGCTTATCTACTGCATACTGCCACACATTAGCTAATGGAATGCTCCTTTGAGCTCCAAGAAATAGCACATAACCAAAAGAAAAAATGCATAGTATGTTACTATTTATGGTAGTGTTGTTCCAATCACAGCTGTTATGCATGGCAAGGATGATGTTGATGTTGCCAACTCACATTCTATTTCTCCTTTTGCCTATCAGAGTCCAACATTTCAGGTGAACATGAGGTGTGAAAGCTTTTTTATCATGATTGAATATGTTTATGGTAACTCAAAATTTTTAGTGTAACCAATATGTGAATAAACTATTTCCTTGTCCATTAACGGTGTTCATTCTTCGCAAGTATATTGAAGTTAATTTCTGGTCATAGGTTGTCAATATGGAATCGGGAAATTTCTGGTCATCACATCTATCTAGGACCTCCTATGATATTGCTTTAGATGATGAAATTAAGTCCAAATAAAAATGATCAAGTAAGTTTCAGAAATTTTTACTCTTTTCCATTCAAATAAAAATGATCAAGTTTCAGGAATTTTTGCATATTTTCTGAATCATTATCTCTTTATTTTACATTTTGGATTAAGTTGGCATATTAACATAGATTAATAATTTTCACTAAGTTTGCCTTCAATAATCAAATATTTATATCATCATACTTCCAAGACTCCGAATCTTAAAATTCATTGGCGACTAGTAAGTTGCTTCGATTGGAATTCACAAAAAATTCAGACTGATATGCGCTGAAAATAGAATCAAAGAGATCTTCATGGGATTTCAAATCCTAGTCCTGCTCAAAGATATTAGCACCACATTCATATTTATTAGGTTTTTAAATTTTCATTGATTACCGGTACACATATGTCTGATGCATTCATTAACTGCTTTGGTTATCCACTGGGAGATATCTTGTTGATTTAGGTTGCTGTTATGATGGAAATCCTTGATATAATGAATTCTTTAGTAATATCAATTTAAGTATTAGGGATCACATAAAATTTGAAATTTAAATTACAAACATTAGTAAGATGTATATCTAAAATCTAAATGACCATGTTTTATTGACAGATGCCAAACCTCTAATATTATAAAATATTACCCAATATTTATGAATAATGAGCTGTGTGACCTATGAATGTACAGTTGGGTTTGGTTTGTTATTTCTTGTTCTCACATTACCCAAAAGAAATGAAAAATAAATGCTTTATGATTTTATAGAGGACTTCTTTGATGGATGCTATGCATGATTATGATTCTCTAGACTTGCGGAAAGTTGAAAGAATTCTGGAAGAAAGTTTGCAGGTAAGTGCACCAGCATCACCGTACAGTAATTGTTTCTTTCAGTAACTGAGTTCATGACCATCTCTGGTATAATCATTTGTGTATGGATCTTATGAGGCATGATGCCTGGTGTCTCCTTGAAAGCAAGAATGCTCATTGTTAGAGTTTGCGACATAGTTACTAAAAGAGCTGCCAGGTTAGCTGCTGCAGGAATTGCTGGGATATTAAAGAAAATAGGCCGAGATGGAAGTGGTGGAGAGACGAGCGGGAGAATGAAACATAAGCCAAGGAGAGACGAGCGGAAGAATGAAACACAAACCAAGGAGAACAATCAATTGTAATTACTAAATTTATTTTAGGATGTGTTGGATATGTGAATAGAATATACTGAAGTGTTTTCATATCAAAGAGTGTAATTACTGTTGAATATGTGAACAGTAGTGTTTTCATATTTATGTGTTTTCATATATATGTAATTTTATGTAATGAGATTAATACTTTATTAGATGTGTTTTTTGTAATGGACATGTAGTGATATTTTATGAATTTTGTAATAAATATATTACAAAATAAATGATGACATGTATTTTTTGTCTTTATATGCTTCTTAAGATTTGTGTAAATATAATTAAATCATAAAAAATATTAGATTTTATATGCATATTATGATAACTTTTAGTGGGGGTCACGAAAAAAAGTAAATCTATAAAAAATATTTTAGTGAAGGTCAGCGACTTTCACAAAATGTAAGAATTAGTGAGGGTCATCGACGCTCACAAAATGTAGGAATTAGTGATGGTCGAGACCCTCACTAAAACCTCATATGACCTAACTAATGACTTTTAGTGAGGATCACTCGGCCCTCACACATTGTCAGGAAAAATCTTGTCATTAAAAGTATAGGTGAGGATTATGTTCCGACCTTCACTAAAAGTAGCTTTCGTGAGGCAGAACCGACCCTCACCAATTCTCATATTTAGTAAGGGTCGGCCGCGACTCTCACTAAATATGATAATTAGTGAGGGTCGGTTCTGCCTCCCGAAAACTAACTTTTAGTGAGGGTCACTAGCGACCCTCACTAAATGTAAGAATTAGTGGGGGTCAATTTTGTCTCACAAAAGCTATCTATTAGTGAGGGTCGGGACATAATCCTCACCTATACTTTTAATGATGAGATTTTTCCTGACGACGAGTGAGGGCTGGGTGACTCTCACTAAAAGTCTTTAGTGAGGGTCATATGGGGTTTTAGTGAGGGGTAGCGACCCTCACGAAAACCCAGATTTCTTATAGTGATTGTCAACGACACTTACCTAAATTAATCACGAGCCACAATTATCACATGAGAGCCGGATGAAGGAGGATACATTCCATTAATTTAAATCGATAAGGAACATGCAATATAATCTTTGACAATTAATGAAACATTTACTATGATTCATATACCATAACTATCCTATCCATGTATGCATTAGCAAGAACATTTCCAAAAACCATGAAAATATAGATCATTAGTTGCAATAATCCCTAAGATGAAACAAGGATGAATTTTCTTCAAGAGGGGAGGAATTGTTATGCCCAAAAGTCCTAAATAATATTTTATTCCTTAGCAGGGGAATGTGGGGCCGACTTAGCGGGGATTGGCATAGAGTCGCGAAACTTAATTCGGGTAAGCGTTTAAATGAAGAAAAAGTTAGGAAAAATATAATTACTTTACTTTTGTGATTTAGCATGATATTATGATAGAGGGTTCCGAGAGGAATTCAGTGGTTCAATCGGAACTCAAATCGGAGTTAGAACAGGTTAGATACGGGTTAGATACGGGCTAGTTTAGTCGGTTAAGTTAAGCGGGGGCACTTTGGTCATTTGGACCAAACAAGAGCTTATAAAATTGAACCTGGGGCGTGTGGCCAAGGGTTTTTCCACACACCACCCAAGTCTCAAGAGAGGAGGAGGAGAGGCGCCACCAAGAGGAGGAGGAGGGATTCCGGTGCCGGAATTCGCAAGATCGTCGGCGTTCAATGTAGGAAGAACCTTAGTTTCTTCTTCCTTCCCGTTTTCTCCAAAAGAGGTGAGTGGATTAGCCTTCTTTCTCCTCTTTTCTCCATCATCCATGCCGGGTTCTTGACGATTTTCGTTGGGTTTTTCGTTGATTGAATCATATATTTGCGTTGAGGTTTTTATCGTGATCACAATGATTCTATCGGAGTGATTTTTGAGGCAACTTAGCCGCCCGTTTTCCTTTCTGTGCCACCCCCTTTTCTTTGAATTATTGATAGATTCTTTGTGTAATCTTGATGGTTGTTGAGAGTTCTTGCTGGTGGTTGGGTACCTTGACGAACGGAAGGGTTTTGGAGAAGAACTAGGGTAGGCCACCCCCTTGAGGACCCCTTTTGGTGCCCTAGGGTGGCCGGCCAATTAGGGTCAGCTTGGGATAAAAATAAAAAGATGATTGTTACACGTTAGGGACATACTTTAGGGTACATTAGATCCTTCTACACTTTAGGAAAATTGTAGAGACATATATATAGGGAATTGAGTGCTCTAAGGACACCTATAGACCCTATAACCCTAGGACGACCATAGGGTATGCCGACTCTTAGGGAACCCAAGGGGGGCCGAGCCCTCTATGCCCTTCGAGTATTCGGATAGAGGGGAAAGTCGGCCCTAAGGTACAAGGCTAGGGGAGGGCTAAAGTCGGGTCTAAACCGCGTAGAAAAATTAGGAGATGTTGCATTGTTTACCTCTTATACATGCATGTTTTTCCTACGATGATTGGAGGAGTTGTACTTAAATTTTATGCT
Source organism: Canna indica (assembly GCA_034359265.1). Classification (NCBI taxonomy): domain Eukaryota; kingdom Viridiplantae; phylum Streptophyta; class Magnoliopsida; order Zingiberales; family Cannaceae; genus Canna; species Canna indica. Next base: position 26,190,719 of record CP136892.1, read on the forward strand.
CATCATGTACGCTGTGAATTCATGTTTTGAGCATCATTATATATGTATATTTACCTGTGTGGTTGTGATATATTGCGGGAGGAGGCAGAGGTGAAGGTATGCCTAGACATACCCTTGTTACCTATTGTGCATATCATTGTTATGCTCATTATATCTATATATACCTGTGTGTGTGATCTTGTGATGTGAGTGATGCATTTCCCGGAACCCTCATTGGTGAGGGGAAGGTGTGCCCCAAGGAGACAATGTTGGCCTTATTCCGGAAGTTCGACTGGTGCGGGAAGATCATACCCCAAGGAGATAGCTCGGAGACCCGAGTAGGTGAGGGGAACGTATGCCCCAATAGGCTAGCTTAGAAGAGCCAGTGATGGTGACCGGAGAGCATACCCCAACAGGCCGATACTGAGCTAGGAGGTGCTGCGGCGGCCACCCGTCTACCTGCCCCATGTGGCTATGTGGGAACGACGAGTCCGGAGGTGATGCATTTAGATGATTGCATTGAGCATGTGGATGGTTGCATCGAGCATGTGGATGGTTGCATTAAGCATATTATATGTTGTGGTATTTTCTGCAGGGCTACTAAGCATTAACGAGGATGACTGCGCTGCTAAAAATAAATGCTCAAAATAAATATGTTTTATGCTCTTATGCATACTTGTAGGTTTTTTTATTATTGCATAATGATGTTGATGTGTTGGAAATCGAGGACTGATCTAACTAAATCCTAGTGAACTTATCCCTCATTTTATTATTTTTTTCAACACCTGAGCTGGATCAGAGAGGTACCGGGGTGCAGTAGCGCAGCTGGTGGCGGCAGGACAACGGGTCTCATGACATGTCATGGTCGAAGGGGATACCGAGTCCTTTTTCCTTGTTTTCTTTGAGTCATTGAGTCATGTCGACTCGATTTAATTATATTTCACATTTTTAATACTTGAGATTTTTTTATTAGAAATTGAACTTTGAAATTGATCTTGACTTTTCTATTACTGAGTTGGTGATTTATGGTTTATTTGAAATTAGGTGTTTCTTTTTAAATCCTTGAGTTACTATTAAATGTTCAGGTTGGTTTATGTGTACTTGAGGTTTGAGTCGGGGTTAGGCTTCGGTTTACGTGGCGTACCCTGGCCGGTCATACCGGGTTTGGGGTGTGACATAATACACACTAAAATCTTTCATGTGTGTTGATTTCAGCGGGTTGCGCATGACGCGAGATGGTGCGCGCGGGTTTGAGCATTGGCGCTTAACTTGAGGTGAGAGCCAGATACATTGGAAATTTTCTTAATTATGAATTTTAAGTGTAAAATATTTTTTTTGTGCCATGGGTTTAAAGAGGGCTTCGAGTGGAGTTCGACGGTTCAATTGGATCCGATTCGGACTTGAATCAAGTAAGTTAGAGGTGGTTTAGTAGATAACTTAAGATAGGGGTAACTTAGTCATTCGGTTGAGAAACGAAAGTAAAATAAAAGAAAGTGGGGCACCGTATGGCTGCTACAGATGCACGAAACCTGAGAGAAAGAGGGCAAGCGAGCAAGGGAGGAGGTGGAGAAGTTTGGCCGGATTTCGCAAAGAGGACATTGATCGAGCGCTGCAGAGAGAAGGAACCTCGTCTTTCTTCCGATCATCATTCTCCGGTGAGTGGTTAGAACCCAAAGTTCTATTTAGGTAAAATCCCTAGGCTGCTGCCATGTTTTTTATCGTGAGATGCAAATTTGAAATTATTGTCGAGTTTTCAGATATGGTTGAAATCTAGCTCTGAATTGGATATTTTGGATGGGGAAAAGATCTCTTGGGGTTTGGCCATGAGAAGGGGCAATGGTAGGAGTGATTTAAGGGCCGGTTCATACACATTGGGTAGACTACAAAGTAAAAATCTCTGTTTCGATCGATGGCACATGGTCGTTGTGAGTTTTTGAAGGTCATTTATTGCACAGACGATGTTAACGTCGAGTTGTTAATTGTTAATGCTGGTCCATCTGATTCATGTTGGGAGATATAAATTTATAATCAAGAGCAGTATGCTAAACATTGGAGGCATGTCCAACGTAAAAGCTAAAGCTAGAGGATCAACACATTTTAGCCTTGAATAATTTATTGTGAATGTAGATATACTTTCTGAACTCCTTGTACATGAGCATGTTCACTACAAATAATTAGTTATTGCCTACTTTTATCACTCCCACTTGTAAAGTAAAGCTACTTTCGTTATCTCTGTACTCCATGTTATAAATATAAACCTTATTGTGATGATCACTAAGAGATGGGTGTGTATATTGAATTTCATAGCTTTGAAATAAACTAATTATCATCCTTAATTTATACTTGGCTTGAGTTTTAGTTGCTGAACTGATATTTTTGCTGAAATTGCATGCTGAAAATATTATAGTAATGATGCTGTAATTATATAGTGTGTACGTGCTGAAAATATACACTACATGCTGAATTGCTGAAATGTGTTATGCATAGGCTGAAATTTATATTGTTGTAGTGTTGCGAGTCTGTGGTATAATATATCGATATAACCTATTGATTTTTGTGTAAACTATAGTTTGGAGACATAGGAAATGTTTTGCTAATCTGAATAGATGCGTACGGATAGAAAATGGTTACTTACAGTAGGCTGGAATTATTTTTGTATGTGAAAAGTGAGCCGGGTTGTGAACCCCGCATCCTGTTCTAGAGTCGCTATAAATAGTTGAGACTTTAGTCTAACATTGGTAGAAAACCAAGCTATCGCGTGATGGCATGAGGGTGTAATCCTCAAGTGAATTGTGGAGAAGTTAAATGGACATTTGGTGGGCCATATTGGCCGAGTGGTGCGCATTGTTACGGATCAATTGTTTTGTGTGGAAGAATCCGTGCGGCACCCTTGCTTCCCATGCAAGGGGTTAGCCTTAAACCAATCTGGTTGGCCAATGATGAAAAGTTGCGGGCTCCGACTTCGCATGGGTCAGAACCTCTGAGTGCTTGGACGCAAAAATGTTGTTGGGCCAAATGGCCGATTGTATGAAAATACTGGAAAATGCTTGAACGAAAGTTAGAATGAAAGACTAGAATGTACCCAGGCTATACCTGGGTACTATACTTGTGGGCCTAACCCCCAAGTGCCACCCCCAAGATTCCGAAAAGCTCAAGGAGAATGATAAAATTCTTATGTTCACACACCCCCACCGTCCATACCACGCCTAGGCAAACGAGGCCGTTTGCCTAGGCGTGAGCAAGAGCGGTGGGCGGTGGGCAGATGCATTTTACAATGCATATTTACATGGATGCTCATGATGCTATATTTACATTGCACGTTAAGGACCGTCATAACACATACAGGAGTTGACAACCGCGAAGGTCCCTAACAACATGGTGCACGAGGTATTTATAGGCCTTATTAGGCCGAGTGGTGTGCTCCGCACCCGAGATGACTATGGGCTGCATGTAGGTCGAGTGGTACGCACAGCATACGAGCGCTCATGGGTCTGAGGGCCTTCCCAACCAAGGTGGGTACTAATTCTAGAGGGCCTTCCTAGACTAGTGAACCCGAGCAGAAACACGATGGGTACTATTTCTAGAGGGCCTTCCTAGACCAGTGAACCCGAGCAAAAATATAGTTGGGTACTAGTTTTAGAGGGCCTTTCCAGTGAGCCCAAGGGGAGAGGTAGTTGGACACTGGGTCTAGAGGGCCTTCCTAGACCAGTGAAACTGAGAAGAGTGTTTGATTGGGATTCAGAAATTAGAGGGCACTTTCCGTAGAGTCAGATGAGAGCACATTCCTTATATAATTAATTTGACATCCACACTCACTTAACATACTAAATATTATTGTTACTGGATTCTACTTGGTGAGAATTGGGAGACCACTCACTAAGTTTTATTCTCACTTTTATTTCTATGTTTGTTTTGTAGAGCGTTATTCTGAGGTACGGCGCAGCTGATGACGACGGGCTCTGGTAGTGATCTCGTGAACTGGTTAGTGTAGTCGAGTGTAGTCGAGTCGAGTCTATGTTTGAGAACTGAGATGTTATAGCTTTCATAATGTTCTAGAACTAATAAACTCTTGTTGACTTGTTTTAGGAAATATTTGTCATGTGAACTATGTTTTTGATACTGAGTTGTCACCAACCATTTGCTAGTTATGTTATATAAACTTGCTTTTAAGTTGTACCTATTTAAATTGTTTGAGTATTGGGTTAGGCTTCGGGGTGCTTGGTTGCACTTTGGCCGATCACCTGACCCAGTGATTGGGGCCTCACAAAGTGATATCAGAGCCTGTAGTTAGGTCCTGACTACGCCATTAGAACATAGAGTATTGTATGGGCAGGAGTTAGTGTGTCATATACGGTGTGTTCTATTCACGAGATTGTTCTACGGAGACGGTCTGCATCAGTAGCAGTACTTATGATCACGGTAACAATTTTAATTAGATTTGTATTTAATGTAGTTTATTTTTCTATTATGTTTTCATGATAGGGATGGAGGCTCTGGGTGAGGCAGTGATGAGTGGGAGTGACAGTAATTCTGCAAGCCAGAGGGGCCGAGGCCGTGGCCGAGGTAGAGGCTGCACTGGGGGTCGGGGTTGTGGACGCCTATCCCAAGAGAGGGCAGAGCTGGACCCCCGGGTGGCGCAGTTAGAGGCCCAGGTGGCCGAGTTAGCTGAGGAGCTCCACAAGGAGCGATAGGCAATAATTGCCTCAACCCAAGCCAGTTGCACCAGTGGTTCCAGTGACTGAGGAGATAGCGCCACTTGTGATTGGGGCAGAGTATCATGTTGAGACAGTGGGCCACGAGATTCCTTATGAGAGGTTTGTCAAATCGAGAAGTTTACTAGGTTGTCCCGCTACCACCCTACTTTGGTAGCTATTGGGACGGCTAGTCTTTTGTGGAGGGACTGCGAACGCAGATTGGCCGCTTGATTCACTACACACAGGGCACATCTTTTACTGAGGTAGTTGATGAGGCGATGTGTAAGGAAGCTCTAGTACCTGTAGAGCGACCTAAGGGGTGCTCGAAGAAGAGGTCTAGATCTGATGGACTAGTGGGGCGACATGCCTATTCTAAGGGCGCCATCGCGTGTCTAGTTCCGCGAGTGAGGAGAGGACAGAGCATGGTTAGAGGCTGCTCAGGGCTGAGTTCTGTACGGAGAATACCTTCAGGGGACATATCTCTACCGAGGAGGCCTGAGGCACCGCCGTCTTGTGTACAATGTGAAAGACGGCATTGGGGTGTATGCTATGGTCGTTCATGTGCCTGTTTCGAGTGTGGTCAGCATGGGCACTTCAAGAATGACTATTCAGTCAGTGGGAGTTAGCTAGGGAGCATCCCAGTCATGGGGGAAAGCACCGGTGTCCGCAGCTTCAGTGGCTCAAAGGGGTCAGGCTCAGGGTAGAGGGAAGCGACCGAGTAGTTCTGGGAAGGCTCCCGCTCGGATTTTCTCACTTACACCAGCAGGCGCTGAGGTATCGAACATTGTGGTAGCATGTACACTTTCAGTTTGTTATGCTAGTACATATGTTTTATTTGATCCTGGTGCCACCCATTCCTTTGTATTTGCTGCATTTGCATCTTTATTGCTGAAAGAGGAAAAATTTCTTGAGACACCGCTAGTGGTGTCGACGCCTACGGACGTTATGGCTGTGGCTGAGTTAGTCTTTCATATTGTGAGGTGTATGTTTGTGACTACCTTCTGGTAGTTGATATGATTCTACTTTCATCGCTAGAGTTGGATGTTATTCTAGGTATGGACGGGCTAGCTACCCATTACACGAAGGTGGACTGTAGGGCTAAGATAGTTATTTTCACTAAGCATGAGTTGCCATAATTCATCTTCCACAGTGGTGGGAAAGGGGACTCTTGTAGGGTGATTTCAGCCCTGACGGCTCGAAAGTTACTCTGTGGAGGTTTCTAGTCCTTCCTAGCTTTTGTGTTTGTGGCCGAAGAATCTGGAGGAGCGGTTGTAGAGCTGAGAGAGACTCCAGTGATTAGTGAGTTCCCTGTCGTGTTCCTTGAGGAACTTCCGGGGTTTCCACCAGACAAAGAGATTGAGTTCTGCATTGAGTTGCAGCCGAAGGTGAAACCAATATCAATTCTGAAAGGAATAGTACCCTTGAGACAATCACATGTCGATGTGTTCAGGGACTATTCAAGGGTAATCAACTTTATGAGGCAACTTTTCATCACATGCTGCATCTTTATTTATAAAGATTATGATGAACCCCAAGAATTCGAGCAAATGATTCTAAGGCCATGAAGAGGTCATGCCAGTAAGACTTAGAATCTAGATGTCCCTGTTCTAAATGTTCCTTGTCATAGGATCAACGATTAGGGGATTGGTGATTACGGATAGACTAGTGCACTTGGTATATGCCCTATACGATATGGGGTACCTAATCTCATAGTTACCTATGAGCCGTCATTAATGTACAAGTACAGGTGCTCATTAGTGAATGAGTTCATTGAACGGACCTACACGAGGAATACAGAATGGAATCCTTACACGAGTGTCAATAGGATGTTCCTCGGGTGATAGTTGGTGCAAGCAATCCATGGACCTGAGGTTGTCATCGTTACCTTGTGAGTGACGACTCATTGCTTTGGTTCTATCCCTACATGGCCCTCAAAGTCATATGTCGGGTATTACAAGGTATGGGGAAGCATTCATGGGGGTAGATAAGCAACCAACTTGGAATCAGTTACTCCTAGTAAGAGGAGATAATGTCCTATGTGTCCTTGCAAGTGTCGACTCGGGAATCTCTAGCCAGAGTAGACATGAAAGTCAGGAAGATGTTTCTGACATTTCATTATTGAGACGAGATCTTGGTGGGTGGAATACATATGAATTGGTATTAGGGTTTGACACTTCTTCCGTACACTAGTAGACTTTGGGACATTCTGAACGTAGGATTTAGTTGCACTGTAACTAATCACCGAAGGACGTTCGATACTTGTAGATTGAACCTCACACTATCCGGGTAGTTATGACACATTGCTAGACGTCCATCTTGACTTATGAGTGGAGTCCCTCACGACCACACTAAAAGGGTTTAGTGGAGGTTCGTAAGATTTGAATAGAAGTCGTTCTATCATATCCGACTCTCCATATATGCACAACTCACTGCTGGCTTAGTGTGGGGCCCAATGAGTCACACACAACAGGCTAACCTCATAACGGACCTTATGAGATAAAGTTCGAATGCGACCCTATATATCTACTAGCATGGACATGCTACAACTCTATTACGGATCTCGTTTACGAACACGATAGGAAAGTTGTTTCCTATAGGAACGAATGTGCGAGGAAGGAGTTCCTCGGTAACCCTAATTTACGTTCCCCCCCAACTGTAGCCACACCGTCCGCTAAAATTTATCCCTTTTTAATGCATTTACCTCGTGGAACCTGGGGTTTTTGATGCATACAAGTATTTTTGTTGGAACGTTGATAGATAACTAATGGATTACTTATAGTAGTATCCCCATTACTTGATAAAATGATCTTGTGAGGATCAGTATACAAAATTTTTCCCTCGTGTTCATCTATAGTGGAAACCCCCGAATCTAGAGTCGTTTGGCGTTCCAGTCTAGTTCCGACAATGCACCTCTCAGACTGAGAAAGTGGAACTGCTTGGCGCTGCATATTAGAACTCATTAAAGCCCGATTCGCATGATTATGCTCTATAAAAGGAATGAGGGAAGCTCCAATAGAAAAATATTGGAAGAGAAAAATACTTCTAAGATGAATCTGTTCCCATGCAATAGTCAGGAACTCTTGACGGTATCGAGCTGGAACAACCTGTTCTTCCTAGGGCATCCGTAAATTGTAGGGATTAACACATGATAATATTTCATGTAGTTGATTAAATTTAATTATGAATTAAATATTTAATTAGCTACTTGACCGAGAATATATTTAATTATGAATTAAATATAATTTGATTTTGAATCAAATATACATGGTGGGAAAATTAGTTTTCAACCCTGAGCCTTATCGATTAATTAGGAACTAATTTATTTGGATAAACTCTAATTAATAAAAATATAATTTATGGAGATAAATCATAAAATTAATAGATATATGATTTTGAGGATAAATCATAATTCTATTAATAAATAAGATTTGAATTATTTAGATAAACCACTTTCCTACCTTTTAGGGAATTCGTTTGTTGATAATTATCATTCTTATTTGTAGGCTCTTAATTTATGGAAATAAATTAAAGTTTATATTTTATTGGATGTAATTAATTTTGAATGGTGGTCGAGCACCCCATGGGTGGGGTTGGAGAATTAGTTCTTCCTCCTCCCCGTTGGTGGCTGGTCATCTTCCTCCTCCTTCCCTAGGCTTTTTGTGAAGCCGAATTGAAGGTGTCTTCTACTTGGGTGTGTCGTCTACTTCATCTTCTTGGAGGTGTCCAAGAAGGACAGCGAGGTATTATTTTATTTACCCTCTTGTTCCGTGGTTTTCTCATTCCCTCTTCCTCCCATTTTGGAGCTCGATTCTTTGTGGAAGGGCCGGCCTTGCCAAGGTGGATTTCGGGATTGAGAAAGCTTCTCCGTTGAGCCACAACGAGCCTCGGTGATCGCTGCCCCTATTGTTGCGAGGTGCTTGATGTGGACTATTATTGGGGGACGTGCATGTGTGCATCACAAGATGGGGAAAGGATCAGCCATATCAACCGCGGTATGAGGTATACGTTCTCCCACATCTCCGATGTTGAATTCCTTAATATTGCTAAAGTAGATCATTGTTTTTGGGATGGTTTAAAAATTTTAAATTGCTATTTCCGCTGCATTTTCGATTCCTATCGCAACAATTGTATCAGAGCCACCTTTAGAAAATATTGGAATTTTTAATTCGCGTTTTGATCACGTTTACGAACCGTTCACTCCCCACGCTGCCCGGTTTGGGTTTTCAGGGGTTTTTGAGTCGTTCTCTTGGCTCCACCATTCATATGATGAATCGAGGTGGAAGGCTACTGTCCAAATTGATTTTGGACAGAATTTAAACTAAAAAATCCCGTGGGTTCATGGTTGAACAGCCCAGAGAACCGAAAAAAATCAGCATGTGTTGTTTGAACCATTTTGGGTGGAAACGTGATCGGATTTGCGTGATTTTGGATTTTGTTTTTTCATTTCATTTTCATATATGATGTGATGCATGAAGGGATGATTATAGATGATCCCTATGTGCATGTGACTTTGTGTAAAACATGGTTGTGATGATTGCTTGTAAATTTATGAAATTTCAGCTTTGTAATTTTTAAATAGGGTCTGTGTACCCCTACCTTCCTGTTGAGAATTCTGATTGTAATTCACTTCTCCTTCTCGTTAAACCTTTCCCCAAGGGTTGTTTGGGGTCTTCTTCTTTTAGTTTTGTAAAATTTGAAGTTTAGGGGCAGATTCACGAAGAGGATGCTTGCTGCCCCATTTTGGTGCGCGTGCAGAGACGAGGTGTTCGACGTCATGTTGATGATGACTAGAACTCCAGGAAGGCACTGATGGAACCAGCAACCTACAAGATGGTTTTTGGCAGCCCCTTGGCGAGACATAGCTCGTTAAAAACCATAGGATAGTGGCCTTGGTTCGCCCGGTGACTCAGGTGGAACCGTTAGAACATCCATAATCATCCTTATTTATTTTATGCTTTAATTTATTGCTCATGCTTCAATTGTTGATTGCTTAGATAAATAATAATTGCATGAAGAAACCCTTCTATAATGTTGAGTTCGAATGGCTAAGATGGTAAGATTATCGGTCACGCCTTCCATTGTTATGAGGGACAAGTGTGTCTATTGTCACAACGGGTTGGTTGTGCACACACAAGGCCTTTTGTGCTTATAGACACGTTGCACCTCATAAGTCACATATACGACTTGTGTCTCTGCTAGTGGCTTGAACGTGACTTACCTTGTTGTGCTACACTAAAGGATGGTTGTTTTATTGCTTGGGCATACGAACGATGGGTCCGACTCAACTAGGGCTCCTTAGTTTGTTGTGCACACACAAGGCCTTGGTTGCCATAGAGGAAAAAATATATGAAAGTCACATAGTGATGTGATCGGTAAAGAGTTACCTACCCATGGAACTATTAGGGTTTGTCGTGTTACATGCGAGACCTGAGTATGAGAAGTGGGGTTCCATTTTCCCCCTAAGGAAGTCTACCAATGAGGGCTTCCCGCTTCCGAACCGGAGGGTATTATGGAACCGCGAAAATTAGTGGAGACATGTTTAATTAAAAGACCCAAATAAACATGGATGTAGAATATGTACTCATTCATGTCTTTATTTCTTTGTAGCAAATCTTGTCACCTTTACCGTCGTTAGATTGCTTCATCAATGAAAATAAAGTAACTGAACCAAATTACGTCGATTGGATGCGAAATTTGAGGATCATCCTCATTTATGAGAATCTATCTCGTTTTCTTGATTCTCCAGGACAAATGCCACCCCTTGGGGAATGGGATTACACCGAGGAAGAGAGGACGACTTATGAGAAGCTACAAGAAATTGGGAGTGAAGATAGCACCACTGTTCAATGCATAATGTTGGCATCCATATCCGGTCAGTTGCAAAAGCAGCATGAACATTTGGATACCGAAGCTATCCTCGATCACCTCAAGTTGTTGTATGGTGAGCATATGAGGATAGCAAGGTACAAGCTATCTAAACAACTCTTCCGTGCCAAAATGGAGGATAACACTCTTGCTGAGACCCATGCCCTCAAACTAATCAATTTGATTGAGAAGTTTGAGAGATTGGGGTTCTCCATGGACAGGGAACTATGTCAGGACATAGTGATCCAATCCCTCCCGGATTCATTTCACAGTTTGTTGATAACTTCCACATAAACAAGCAGGACGTCTCAATTCCCGAGCTCCTTAATATGCTGAAGATTATTGAGTCTCACCTTATGAACGGTATGGACATAGTCTTATTAGTGGGAGATGCCTTTGAGGCAAAGTTACTCTATTAAGAACAAAGTGAAAAATAGAACTGTGAAACCCATGAGAAATATCAAGAAGAAACGGAAAGTTATTCCCAACAGCACCTACTACCATTGTGGCAAAAATGACCACTGGAAGCACAACTGCATGGAGTATTTTGCAGAGTTAAAATAGAAGATGGTTTTTGAAACCGTTGCTTCAAGTGCGTACGTTATAGAAAATGCTTCGTCATTAAACTCTACTTAGTGGTATTCGATACCGGGTATTTGATATTAATCATCGTCTGCAAGATGTTACAGAAGAAGAAGAAAAGTAGGAGACTTGACAAAAGGCAACTACGACCTTCGGGAAGGCAATAGGCGCATGAGTTGTAGCCTTAGCTATAGGAACCTATCGTTTAAGTCTTGTATTCAACAAGACCATTGTAATTGATTTGCTCCAGTGTTAATAAAAGAACGTCATTTTTCCTTTGTCTAAACAAGGTTGTGAAAAGTTTTTTTAAAGGCAATAGTTGCCGCATAAACCATTTTGATGAGTTACATGCGACTGGACCAATTTCAATTGCTTCTATGGTTTTTTAAAGTTAATGATAAATATATTGGTACGAATGCACAAAAGAGATAAAATTAACCTCACCTAATTCATGGCTTTATCCCTTTGGGTGATTATGAATCACAGTGAGAACTTGAGAAGTGTGTCTCAAGAATATTTTGATCGAGTCTCTGTTCACCAAACCTGGCGAAAGTCTCGTCGAGTTGATTAGAGATGGCCAACATAGGTGTATGCAGGTCAATTACAACTCAAGCCTGAAAGAATACTCCTACGATATGATTAGGAACGGGTACGTCCACCTGTTTGGGCACAAACCTGATACCTTTGAATCATTTAAGAAGTATGAAGGTGAAGTTAAAGAAACATATTCGAAGACAATAAGATTATCACTGTATGGACCCTTCCTAGCACAATGGTGTGTCTGAAAGGAGGAATCACACCCTATTGGATATGATGTAATCCATACTTAGCTTCCAATCTATTTTCAGTGATGAAATAAAGCAATTAAGTAATCGCAAGAAAAAAAATGGTAACACAAAGAAATTTATAGTGGTTCCGCTAACCGCCTACTCCACTACCTAAGACCCGTGCTTAGGATTTCACAGACAAAATCACTATATTAAGAGTAGCTTACAATTGAGAACTTTTACACTGGAAAGACCCTACACTCCCTTAGAAGGTACTTCCACACCCAGAAGTATCCACCTTCACACCGAGTGAGCTTTCCCACCTCAATTCCTAAGAACAACTCCTAATCTAGTTTTACACAAGTGACTTTACACCTTAAAATCCAAGGTTACCACAAACTAGCTAGACCACACACAAGGTCTATTACACTATCAATTTATACAATTAAAATCAAACCAAAAAATACTTCAATCACAAGAAGGAAGAAGAGAGGAGTTATCACAATAGAATCACCTCTTCTTGTTGAATCTAGCAAGCTTGAATGTCCCTCCAAAGATGAACACTTGAGTTTCAGGGATCAAGAGCTACACTTAGAAGATTTGATCTAGAAAGTGCTTAGAAGATGCTTAGGATCACTCTTTTAGATTATTAGGCATCAAAAAATTGGTAAGGAGAGGGTTTTGAATGGTTATTTATAATGCCCCAAAACCAGGGTGTCGTCAACGGGCTTTTTTCTGCCCATTGGCGACGCCCGATTGCTTGCCAGTCGATCATCGGTCGATCGATGGATCGACCTCCCAAGTGACTGCGACATTTTGCGGCTTCTGGGTGCACTTCGATCGATCGACTAGTCGATCGAATTGGCTACTGCCAATTTTTTGCCACATTCGGTCGATCGATCAGGTAATCGAATTGGCTACTGCCAATTTCTACCCATATTCGGTCGATCGATCAGGTGATCGAATTGGCTACTGCCAATTTCTACCCATATTCGGTCGACTGATCGATCGATCGAATTGGCTACTGCCAATTTTTGACATTATTCGGTCGACTGATCGGTGGACCGAACCTGGGCTGGAAACTTCTTTTTGATCTTCTCGTTGGGCGCTTTGTTTTCTGATTTCGCCTTTTAGCATGCTCCAACTTGAAAGGCTTTCCATATATTCTATTGATTCATCCAAACCGTCTCTGGTGCACGCATCAAATTTGTGAGTCATCTCATCGAGACCGATGTCTCAAGACGTGAAACTTGACTTGTCTTTTATCATTCCTGCGACCTTCATGCTTCAAGAACTTGGTTAAACAGATTTGGTTTGTTATCATCAAAATAGTAATGAAGAGAATAGAGCACGAACGAAAAAACCTTCGGCCAACAAAGCTATTGTAGCGGCCATCAGTTTGTATGTCTCTGATACACCATATAAGATATGGAATGGCAAGAAACCGAGTCTGAGACCTCTCATGATTTAGGGTTGTCTAGGTATGACAAACTTGACCAGGTGCAAATGTTGAGGCATACCCTTAAAAGTATTTTGGGTATCAAGTTCTCCCAGCTGAACAAAAGGAGTGTTTTGAGGAAAGTGAGAGTGCAAGATGTGTTGAACTTGGTGAGGTTCAACAACCACAAATAAAATCGTAACAACTAGTGCAAAGTCCACAAGTTAAACCAATCGATGTAATTATTACTTCCCATCACTCTTCTAGGAGACTACGTAGACTGCCTGAGTGATAATATCTGGCCATAGGGTATGATCTAGATTCAGGCAATCTCCGATACCTTAATGGTCAAATATGTTGACACTATGTAGTGGCATTATGCAAATCCAAACTGGTCTCAAATCAAGTTCAGACTTTGGTTGATCGGCTCAAAAAGGATAACTCCTATAGGGTGCAGGTGAATGTTTAGGAAAGATTTGAGCAGCCAGAAATATGTGGACCTATAATATCAAACTAGCTATGAATAAGATCTAACCCAGACAATAGCTTGTTTGTAATAAGACATTCTCACGAGTTCTAGCGCTCAAGTCCATCAAGATATTGCAAGCCATTAGTGTGTACTATGAATACGAGATATGACTAGTGGGTGTCAAGACTACGTTCTTTCGTTATGAAGAAGTCTATATGATATAGCCAGAGGAGTTCATATCCTTAGTTGGATCGAGTAAGGTATGCAAGCAGTAGAGGTCCATTTATGGACTACAGCTAGCATCGAAGAGTTGAAACATTTATTTTGATGAGATAGTCGAAAGGGTTTTGATTTTATCAAACATGTGGTTGAACCTTGTATAGACAAGGTGTTAAGTGGGAGTGTAGTCATATTGTATTACATACTTGTGGGAAAAACATGTTCCCATACTCCAGTTATTACCCATATTGATTCTCCGTGGTTCATCTGGGAAAGGCCTCCTATATACTCAGTATTAAGATCTATGGGGAATAGGTCTAAAAGGATGTCAGGATTGCCCCAACCCATGTATATTGATACAATGCTAAGGAGTTGTAGCATAGAAGGCAGTAAAAGAGAGGTTACTTGCCTATGAGTCATAGCACCAGTCTCTTCAAGATGATGTCTTCTTAGACATCAAAGGAATGACAAAGGGTGCAGAGCAATCCATATGCTTGAGCAGTGGGATCCATCATGCGATGCTTTGCACTTGGCTTGATATTGCTTATACCTTAGAGGTATCTAGCAGTTTTCGAGTAAAACCCTAGAGAATAACAATGAAGAGCAAATGGAGAACTCTCTCAGGCACTTGAGAAGGATGAGAGGTGCTCTATACGACGATGAAACCATATGATGGTATAAGGATACCTTAAATGGTGGTGTAGTAAGCAGGAAAATATTCCTAGCTGGGTACTGTAACAGATAAGGTAAATCGGGCTTTATGCTTTGCTACTTACTCTACCACTTAGGATAGCATTAGATAAAGGAGTTTATCATTCATTGGGAGTTGTTCCTGAGGTTGCCAGCTCAGCACCGGTATTGTATGACAATACTTGGACTGTTGCTCAAATTTAGTATATTGCTTATACTTTAGAGGTATCTGGCAGTTTTCGAGCAAAACCATGGAGAATAACATTGAAGAGCAAATGGAGAACTCTCTCAGGCACTTGAGAAGGATGAGAGGTGCTCTATACGATGATGAAACCGTATGATGGTATAAGGATTCCTTAAATGGTGGTGCAATAAGCAGGAAAGTATTCCTAGTTAGGTACTGTAACCGATAAGGTGACTAAGGCTTTATGCTTTGCTACTTACTCTACCTCTTAAGATAGCATCAGATAAAGGAGTTTATCATTCATTGGGAGCTGTTCCCGAGCTAGCCAGTTCAGCAGCGATATTGTATGACAATACTAGGGTTGTAGCTCAAAGTTAAGGAACTAAGATCTCAGGAAGATCATTGTTTTTCTTAATAGGCGGTGTCACCTCATCGTTGGAGAGAAGTGATGACTAAAAGACATTGATGTAGATTAAACTGATTGCCACAGCAGCAGATTTAATCACCACTAAAATTGCTATACGGATACCAGGACGATTGGCTAAAGTGCATGTGGGAGATTGAAAGGAATAGTGCCCTTGAGCCAACTTTATGAGACAACTTTTCATCATATTATGCATCTTTATTTATAAAGAATATGATGAACCCCAAGAATTCGGACATATGATTCTAAGGCTAGTGAGACTTAGAATCCAGATGCCCCTATTCTAAATGTACCTAGTCATAGGACACTACAAGAAAATATAGTATGACCAACGGATTTATTACCAACGAATTCAATTTGTTGGTATTACCAACAAAATTACCAACGGATAAAAAATTGGTTGGTAAATCAACCTATACTTTTTTCTCCTCTTCTATTTTGGCCGACCAATTATTTTTCCTCTCTCCCACTTGCCAAAATATGGTTTTCGCGCCATATTTTATTGGCAGCTGATCCCGACAAATTCCACGCCCCCTAATACCTTTTCCCCTCTTCTTTTTTTTTCCAGAACCAACCCAACATTTCCCCTCGCCCTAATCCTCTCTCCCAGCGATCCTCTCCCCGCGCCCTAACATTGAGGAGAAGGACCTCTGGCCCAACCACGGTTTCTACATCAAGGCCTCTGGTTCCTCACACTCCATCTATGTCACCCTTCCCCTAGACCAGGACGACCTTGTCCTCAGCAACAAGCTGCAACTAGGCCAGTTCATCCACATCGCTCGCTTGGAGCTGGCCTCCCCTGTTCTCGTGCTTGTGGGCGCCAAGCCGTTGCCTGTCCGGCACCCCCTTGTCGGCACCCCTGAACACATAGTTTTGGTCAAAGGAAGCGACGATAAGCTGGCGTCTGCTTCTTCCGTCCCTAGGAGAGGCTCGTGGGAGAAAAACTCGGTCGGTGTTGTCAAGCCGATGGCATTGGACTTCGGTGAGAAAACACCCATGAGGGATCGATCACAAAGTAGTAGGGGTAGTACTAGTATCGTGTCATCACCTTCAACAAGTAGAAAAGTAGCCCAAGAAGGGATCACTACAATGTCATCTGTTAGCGGAGCTCTTTTTTGTAAGATGGTCGATGCAAAGGAAGTAGGTTCAACTTCAGTAAGAAAAAGCTGCAGCATCACCAATTTTTCCAAGCCAAAGAGCATTGTCGAGAAAGATCTTAAGATCCCCAAAAGCCCCTTTCTTGCTGTAGGTAGATTACCTAAAAGGAAAAATTGTTTTGGAAAAATTAATGCTGAAACAGACGTATGTGGATCTAAGAGTTCTTGTTGTTTTCTGAGGTATTGGATTCTATATTTTTTTTTTCTGCAGTTATCTTTCTTTCTAAACTGTCTAAATTGCCATAATAACTTTTTTCTGAGAGTTCTTGTTGTTTTCATTTATTATATTGTTGAATATCTTTCATGCGGGTAGGTTTACCTTTGGAGATGTTAAGCCAAAAGCCTCATAGGTGATTTCAGTGCCTTCAAGGTACATACTGTGTCTTTTTTCTCTATCAAAATTCATCCACTGCAATGTTTTGGACATATCATGTAGCATACTATGAAGTAGTTCCATGAGAACAAAAGAAGCCAAATTGATCCTTGCCACAAACTTACAATCACTTCAGCCAAGGGACTGATTACTGCCAAGGATTATATATTATATATATTAAGGATTTAAGGTTTATCCCAATGTAACTCGTTTCAGTATTTGGTAAGTAGATTGAAGAGGAGGGATGGGTCATGTGGAGGAGAAGGATGAACATTATTCAAGTTTTCAGAGAAAATAGATAACATTATTAAAAATTTCATTTAGCAGTATTGTGGGAGTACGTTCCTCATATTCCTATGGGATACTGACTTGATTTGATAAATATCATTTTTCTAGATATGTTCTTTTTCAAAGTATGACATTTTCATATCCTTTGCTTCTATTTGGAATTTTTTCTCCTCCCAAATCCTGACTGCACATTTTGTACCTCATTGTGGCGGGGGGTGCTTCAGTGTCGCTAACATACATTGCTTCTGAAAGGACAATCCCATGGTATAATATGTTGTTGCTTCTCCAATAAAATAATCTAATATGGTGGTTAGACTTGTGCATTTAGTTTTTGAATCTAATTGCAGATATGGAGGTGGAATGAGTTCAGCAAAAGCAGCTCTAGAGAGTGACACACGGGATAGCTCTATTTTCTACTAAGTGTCTTAATTTAGCTGTGGTTTAAATTTTTTCACTTAATTTGGTTCTATCCACAGGTGTTGGCTTTTGAAGCTGGAAGAAAGGACCAAATTAAAGTAAATACAATATATGCATGTATGTTTTAATCCTAGTTTGTTGAAATTGCGAGAACTGTATGATTGCTAAATTATTTGAGATTCATAAGTTTAATAATGATACATGTTGATATGCTATGATGACAAGTGATATGTTATGATGACCAAGTAATTCTAGGTGATGATAGTTTTTAGCTGGTAACCGATTTTGATATTTGAAAGGCCATAGTCTGTTGTTTACATTGTTGTTCCTTTGTTTTTGTTACCAAAGTTCTAATTGGAAATTTGATTTATAGTTCTTCAGTTTGCATTGTTCAATGCTTTTGGGGACAAACTTTTAGGGACTAAAATGACTCTGTCCTTCTACTGTAGCTTACATTTTGGTCCTCTATTTCTCGATCACTAATTCATATGTAATGGTAAACCCCTATGATGCTTCATTTTTATTTATATATTCCAATCATGTTTTTCCATTAAGGAGGAAAGCATTCAACATGGTGATCTCAAGGCTGGAGCAAAGGACACTTGTAGATGCCACGAATAATGAAGCACTGGAGCAATTAGGAGTAGTAGGAGTAGTGAGAGCAATTGGGAGTAGTAAGAACAATTTTTATTTTGGCATTTGATTTTTGTTCCTGAATCTTATGATTTTTTTTTTCTTTTGGCATCCCTCTAGTTGTGTAGATACTCGACACACTTCTACATACTTGTAGATGCTTTATACTTTTACATAATTGTTGAATATGAATTGGTTTTTGTTATGAAATTTGATTTTAAATGTGAGTTTGTGGTTTTTTAAGTGGTTGATAATCAGGAAATTTGATTTTAAATTTGATATGTATTATGTGTATGGTGGGACATTTACTATAAATGTAATTTAATTCATACAAATGGTATTACCAATGGATATCTGTTGGTATCACCAACCAATATATTTGTTGATAATACCAATAGACATACCAACAAAGCTGTATCTGTTGGTAATATGAATGGATATTTTTATCCGTTTGTAATACCAATGGAAGTGTATCTGTTAGTAATATCCGTTGGTATTACCAACAAATATTATAAAATGTTGGTAATACCAACGGCTAATAATATCCGTTCGTAATTACCAACGGCTAATAATATTTGTTGGTATTACCAACGGATTTAATAATATCTGTTGGTACTACCTAGCAGGGTAACACCGACGGATTTACAAACAGACAATCCGTTGGTAATAGTATTACCAACGAATTTTTGACTATTACTAACAGATTTAGTTCGTTGGTGATGCCCTATTTTTTTGTAGTGGGATTGGTGATTACGGATAGACTAGTGCACTTGGTATATGCCCTATACGATATGGGATAGCTTATCTCATAGTTACCTATGAGTCGTCATTAATGTACAAGTGCAGGTGCTCATTAGTGAATGAGTTCACTGAACGGACCTACACGAGGAACACAGAATGGAATCCTTACATGAGTGTCAATAGAATGTTCCTCAAGTGATAGTAGGTGCAAGAACTCGTTGGACCTGAGATTGTCATGGTTACCTTGTGAATGACGACCCATTGCTTTGGTTCTATCCCTACATGGCCCTCAGCGTCATGTGTTGGGTATTACTGGGCATGGGGAGGCATTCATGGAGGTAGATGAGCAACCAACATGGAATCAGTTACTCCTAGTAAGAGGAGATAATGTCCTATGTGTCTCTGCAAGTGTCGACTCGGGAATCTCTTCCCATAGTAGACATGAAAGTCAGGAAGATATTTCTGATGCTTCATTATTGAGACGATATCTTGGCGGGTGGAATACATATGAATCAGTATTAGGGTTTGACACTTCTTTCGTACCCTAGCGAACTTTGGGACATTATAACCGATGGATTTAATTGCACGGTAACTAAACACCGAAGGGCATTCGATCCCTGTAGATTGAACCATACACTATCCGGGTAGTCATGACACGTTGCTAGATAACAATCTTGATTTGTGAGTGGAGTCCCTCACGACCACACTAAATATTTAATTAACTACTTCACCGGCAATATATTTAATTATGAATTAAATATAATTTGATTTTAAATCAAATATACATGGTGGGAAAATTAGTTTTCAACCACGAGCCTAATCGATTAATTAGGAATTAATTTGTTTGGATAAATTCTAATTAATAAGCATATGATTTATGGAGATAAATCATAAAATTAATTGATATATGATATACGAGGATAAATTATAATTCAATTAATAAATAAGAATTGAATTATTTAGATAAACGACTCTCCTACCTTTCAGGGAATTGGTTTGTTTAGATAATTATCATTCTTATTTGTAGGCTCTTAATTTATGGAGATAAATTAAAATTTATATTTTATTAGATTTAATTAATTTCGAATTAATTATGAAGCCATTAAAATATGAATTATATTTGGAGGCAAACCGCAGAATTTTGAATTCCCGGGAGAGAGTTTGAAGGGGGGGCGGGTCTACCATGTAACCGCCCCCCTCTCTATAAATGGTTGCCGAGCACTCCATGGGTGGGGTTGGTGAATTAGTTCTTCCTCCTCTCCTTTGGTAGCCGGTCATCTTCCTCCTCCGTCTCCGGGCTTTTGGTGAAGCCAAATTGAAGGTGTCTTCTACTTGGGTGTTCCGCCTACTTCATATTCTTGGAGGAGTCCAAGAAGAACAACAAGGTATTCTTTTATTTCATTTCATGGTTTTATCATCCCCTCTTCCTCCCTTTTTGGTGCTCAGTTCTTGGTGGAAGGGCCGGCCTTGCCTTGGTGGATTTCGGGATTGAGAAAGCTTCTCCATTGAGCCACAACGAGCGCCAGTGCTCGATGCCCCTATTATTGCAAGGTTCTTGGTGTGGAGTACTGTTGGAGGATGTGCATGTGTGCATCTGAAGACGGGGAAAGGATTAGCCATATCAACCATGGTTTGAGGTATACCTTCTCCACCATCTCTGATGTTGAATTCCTTACTATTGCTAAAGTAGATCATTATTTTCTGGATGGTTTCAAAATTTTAAATTGCTATTTTCGCTGCGTTTTCGATTTCTATCCCAACAAATTCCCCCATATCGGATGGCGCCGGCCGAGCTGAGTGAGCTCAAGGGCCAGTTGCAGGAGCTCATGGACTTGGGTTTCATTCGCCCAAGTGTGTCTCTGTGGGGAACTCCGATTCTCTTCGTTAAGAAGAAAGACGGGTCCATGCAGATGTGCATTGATTATAGACAACTGAACAAGGTTACTGTCAAGAATCGATACCCGTTGCCGAGGTTTGATGACTTGTTCGATCAGCTTCAGGGAGCACAGTGGTTCTCCAAGATTGACTTGAGGTTCGGATACCACCAATTGAAGATCCGAAATTAGGAAGTGCCTAAGATAACTTTTCGAACGAGATACAGCGCCAATTATGTGTTTTTAGTCATGTCTTTTGGGCTGACTAATGCACCCACTGCTTTCGTGGACCTGATGAACTGTGTGTTCAAAGAGTACTTGGACAAGTTTGTGATTGTTTTTATTGATGATATTCTGGTAAACTCTAGGAGCAGAGGTGAGCATAGTGAGCACTTGAGGATAGTTTTAGCGACTCTCAGAGAGCATCAGCTTTATGCTAAGTTCTCCAACTGCTAGTTCTGGATAGAAATTGTAGGATTCCTAGGGCATGTGGTGTCCCGAGTAGGGATCAAGGTGGATCCCATCAAGATTGAGGCCATGCAAAATTGGGAGAGGCCGACTAGCGTGTTGGTGAAATGGCCACACTAGAGGGGGGGTGAATAGTGTGTTAACTAATAAAATTAGCATAAATCCGATTTTAATTGTTTCTTAAATTACTTAGGCAATTCACAATTGTACGACAAAATACGTGAGCGAGTAATAAAGAAAAGCAATGCGATACAAAAAGAAAGTAATGCTAACACAAGTATTTATAGTGGTTCGGCCCCAATGCCTACTCCACTACCTAAGCATCCCGCTTAGGATTTCCAAACTTAGTTTTACTAGATTATATCGTTTCCCTTACAAAGAGGACTTTACACCGAAAAGTCTCCACTCTCAAACCGAAGGAACTTCCACACCCGAAAGTATCCTACCTTCCTACTAAGAGCACTCTTCCACCTCAACCTAAGGGACAACTCAACTAATCCTAGTAAACTAAGTTTACAATGGTGGATTTAAGCCTTAACACCAAGGCAAGCACCAACTCAATCAACCTAGCACTCTAGGTTTACACAAGTTCAATTACAATGAAATAAACAACAAAATACAAAAATAAATGAAGCAATAAATTAAACAATAAAGTACTTAGCTCCACAACAAGATTCCTAGCTTCCTGTTGATGCCTTTGATGATGAAACAATGAAGGTAAGGCTCAATCAAAGAGATGAGAGATCAAAGCTAGGGTTTTCACAAGAATTGGCTCAATAAAGCTTGGGAATGATCACAAGATGGCTCAAGAAGGTTAGGAGTGATCAAAAGTGTAAAGGAAGGCTCCCATGGCTTCCTATTTATAAGCCATGAAGAGAAGAGAGAGCTCCCTCTTCTCAACAAGTGATTTTTTGCCCGTTACAGCCCGTCGGTCGCTTGTTCGATCGATCATCGATCGACTGACCGAGCGACCGAAGGCAATCTACTGCTTTTGGGCAACGTTCGGTCGACCGAAATGTCGTTGGTCGACCGAACTTGGGCAGGGCAGACTACTTGTTTGCTTGGATTTTTTTTGCTTGTTTGCTCGTTTCTGGTTCCGCCTTCGCTAAGTCTTCTTATATAACATTTCTTAACTTTAAGTTAATAAATGTTATATAAGGATTACCCCCCATTTGGATTCAATAAAAATATCTAAAAAATATCCTTGAGAATCAAAATCTAGTTTTTGAGGTCTAGTACAAATTTCTGGAAAACGAAAATTTTCTAATCTCCAGGGTCAAATATGGGTATGCTAAAGACTTCCAACAATTCCTTAAAAATATCTCATTATCTAGTTTTTATCCAAGGAACAATTACCGCCATTTTTTGTGTCAAGAAAATGTCTAGGTCATATAGCCTTCGAGCTCCCTAGGCTTAGTGAATTTCAGGGCAGTTTTCGGGTTATCATGTTTTGGGGTTTGGGTTTAGTTTTTGTGTTCTTTGCATCATAAAAGAGGATTACAACACAAGATAGACACCATAAACCTAAACTCTAACTTCCCAAAGAATCCCGAGCGTCGACGAGGGTCGACGAGCGTCCTTGCCGATTTTTTCGATCGCGGACATCGTACGCTAACCGACTTGGAACCTGAAAGCTTTCTCAATGAAACATTAGTTCCATGTTTGTTATCATCAAAACCGAGATTAAGACCAAGATAGAATACCTTAGGCCAACATAGCGTGTCTGAGATACGTAGTTTCTTGGGTCTTGCCGGGTATTACCAGAAGTTCGTGGAGAACTTCTCAAGGATTGCAGCCCCCCTAACCCAGTTGACTCAGAAGAATGATAAGTTTGTTTGGGATGACAGATGTGAGGAGAGCTTTCAAAAGCTCAAGGACTGCCTGACGTCGGCACCTATACTTGCCTTACCATCGGGGTGTGGGGGATTTGTCGTATACTGCTAAGCCTCGAGAGTAGGCTTGGGATGCATCCTTATGCAGTATGGCAAGGTCATTGCCTATGCATCGCGGTAGCTGAAAAATCATGAGAAGAATTACCCGACGTATGATCTGGAATTGGTGGCAGTGGTGTTTGCTTTAAAGCTCTGGCGTCATTACTTGTATGGGGAGGCCTGTGAGATCTACACAGATCATAAGAGTCTTCAGTATCTATTGACGCAGAAGGAACTGAATTTGAGGCAAAGGAGATGGCTTGAGCTGCTTAAAGACTATGATTACACCATAATGTACCACCCTAGCAAGGCGAATGTTGTTGCTGTTGTTGGTGAAATGGTCACACTAGAGGGGGGGCGGGGGAATATTACTAATCTTTTTGCCTAAATTTAATTTTAATCGTTTCTTTGGTTACTTAGACAAATTACAATTTGAGTAGCAAGCGGAAGCAAAGTAAATTTGCTAATTAAGCAAACACAAGTAGAAGCAATGCAAACACGGTGATTATAGTGGTTCGGCCCCAATGCCTACTCCACTACATAAGCACCCCGCTTAGGATTTCCAAACTAGCTTTACTAGATTATCTCGTTTCCCTTATAAAGAGGACTTTACACCGAAAAGTCTCCGCTCTCAAACTGAAGACACTTCCACACCTGGAAGTATCCTGCCTCCCTACCGAGAGCACACTCCCACCTCAACCTAAGGGACAACTCAACTAATTCTTGTAAACTAAGTTTACAATCGTGGATTTAAGCCTTAACACCAAGGCAACCACCAACTCAATCAACCTAGCACTCTAGGTTTATACAAATGATATACAATGAAAATAAACAATAAAATACAATAACAATTAGAGCAATAAATCAAACAACAAGTACTTAGCTCCAATAAGGCATCGTTATACAAAAGTAACTCCCTAGCTCCAAAAGTAACTCCCTAGTCCTCCAAAAGTACTTAGCTCCAAAAGTAATTCCAAAAACAACAAGGCTGATTTCTACCCGTTGGCGACGCCCGGTCGCTTGTCGGTCGATCGATGGTCGATGGACCAAGCGACAGAAGGCAATCTACCGCTTTTGGGCAACATTCGATCGACCGAACCTGGGCAGGGCAGTTTGGTTAGGCCGGATTTTCTGCTTGTTTGCTCGTTTCTAGGCTCCGTCTTCACTAAGTCTACTTAAAGTTAATAAATGTTAATAACTTTAACACATAAATGTTATATAAGGATTTCCCCCATTTGGATTCAATAAAAATATCTAAAAACTCAAAATCCTTAAGAATCAAAATCTAGTTTTTAGGGTCTAGTACAAATTTTTGGAAAATAGAAATTTTCTAATCTGCCGGGTCAAATATGGATATGCTAAAGGCTTCCAAATGTCTAGTTTTTACCCAAGGAACAATTACCGATATTTTTTGTGTCAAGAAAATGTCTAGGTCATTTAGCCCTTCAAGGAGCTCCCTGGGCTTAGTGAATTTCAGGGCCATTTTTTATTTTTCTATTTTTCACGATTTGGGGTTCAGGTTTGGTTTTAATGGTTTCTTTGCATCATCATGAGGATTTATAATTTATCTAGACACCCAAAACCTAGACTCTATCTTCCCGAAGAATCAGAGCGCGTCGACCAATGTACTTTCGATTTTTTATTTCTCCAATTTTTCCGACCGTGGACGTAGTTCGCTAGCCAATATAGAACCTGAAAATATTTCTTCATGAATACATTAGTTCCATGTTTGTTATCATCAAAACTTAGATTAAGACCAAGGTTGAAAACATTATGCCAACAGCTGACGTCTTGAGCAGGAAATCTATGGGTAGCCTTGCACACCTAGCTGTTGAGAGGAAACCTCTAACTAGAGAACTAGCGACATGCATGCATGGAAATTTTGTAATTTCAGTGTTTGACATCGAGGATCTGGTGGCACATTTGCAGGTGTAGTCTATCTTTGTTGAGATGCTTCGTTCAGCTCAAAAGGAAGATGATTTTTGCACGATAACTAGAGACTTTGTATTGAGAGGGGGCGCATATGATGGGTTTCGGATCAATGCTGAGGATGTCCTGAGATACAAGGATAGAATTGTGGTACTAGATATAGCTGAAGTGAAGAGGCGGGTTCATGAGATGGGTCACCGCTCTTCGTACACCATGCACCCAGAAAATGTATCCTGACCTGCGGCAGCATTATTGGTGGAAAGGAATGAAGCGGGAAGTGGCCAAGTATGTGTCCATGTGTTTGACCTATCAATAGGTTAAGGCAGAGCATTTAAGACCTACAAGGTTGCTCCAGAACTTAGATGTACCTGATTGGCGTACCACGGGATTCCGATGATGATCATTTCTGACAGTCCTTCCAGGAAACCCTGGGTACTCGGCTCCGGTTTAGTACAACCTTCCACCCTCAGACTGACGGGTAGTCAGAGAGGACTACCCAGACATTGGAAGATATGTTGCGGGCTTGCGTGTTGGATTTTGAGGATGGTTGGGAGAGGTACTTGCCACTAATAGAGTTTTCCTATAACAACAACCACCACAGTAGCATTGGGATCGCTCCGTTTGAGGCCCTTTATGGGCCGAGGTGTCAGTCTCTAGTAGGATGGTTTGAGGTGGGTGAGACTCAGATGTTAGGGCCAGACTTGGTTCATGATGTTGTAGAAAAGGTGAGAGTGATAAATGACTGATTGTTGGCAGCTCAACGTCGGCAGAAAATGTAGGTTGATGGCAGATCAAGGGACCTAGAATTTACGATGGGGCAATTGGTGTTCCTCAAGGAGTCGCCCATGAAAGGGTGGTGAGGTTTGGCAAATGAGGGAAACTAAGTCCCAGCTCATTGGACTATTCACCATTCTTGGTCGGAGAGGGGTGGTGGCGTACGAGCTTGCTTTATCGCCTAGCATGAGCAGGGTTCACCTCGTGTTTCATATATCCATGCTGAAGCGGTATATTAGAGACGAATCTCATGTGGTGGAGCCTACTGCGATTGAGGTTGACGCAGCCGTCTCTTATGAGGAAAAAGGCCTGTAGAGATTCTTGACATGCACGTTCGGAGTTTGAGTTCTAAGGAAGTCCCCTTGGTGAAGGTGAGATGGGAACATCATTCGGGTCAGGAGGTGACCTGGGAGTTGGAGAAGGATATGATGGAGAAATATCCCTAGCTGTTCATTGGAGATGGTATGTTCCTCTTTAACCCCTAAATTTGAGGACGAATTTTAAGGGGGAAGATTGTAATATGTTATGCCCAAAAGTCCTAAATAATATGTTATTCCTTAGCAGGGGACTATGGGGCCGAGTTAGTGCGATTGTCATAGAGTCGCGGAACTTAATTCGTGTAAGCATTTAAATGAAGAAAAATTTAGGAAAATATAATTAATTTATTTCTGTGATTTAGCATGATATTGTGATAGAGGGGTCCGAGATGAATTCAACGATTCAATTGGGACTCAAATCAGAGTTAGAACGGATTAGATACGGGCTAGTTTAGTCGGTTAAGTTAAGCAGGGGCATTTTGGTCATTTGGACCAAACAAAAGATTATAAAATTGAACCTGGCGCATGTGGCCAGGGGGTTTTGCCACGCGCCACCCAAGGCTCAAGAGAGGAGGAGAGGCGCCGCAGAGGAGGAGAGATTCCAGTGCCGGAATTCGCAAGATCGTCGCCGTTCAACTTACGAAGCCCCTTAGTTTCTTCTTCCTTCCCATTTTCACCAAAAGAGGTGAGTGGATTAGCCTTCTTTCTCCTCTTTTTTCCATCAGCCATGCCTCCACTATGTCACGGGGTTCTTGATGATTTTCGTTGGGTTTTTCGTGGATTGAATCGGATATTCACGTTGAGGTTTTTATCGTGATCGCAATGATTCTATCGGAGTGATTTTTGGGACAACCTGGCCGCCCCTTTTCCTTGTTGTGCTATCCCCTTTTCTTTTAATTCTTGATGGATTCTTTGTATAATATTGATGTTTTTTGAGGGTTCTTGGTGGTGGTTGGGAATCTTGAGGAAAGGATGGGTTTTGGGGAAGAACTAGGGTAGGCCGCCCCGTTTAGGACCCCTTTTGGTGCCCTAGGGTGGCCGGCCAATTAGGGATAGATTGGGATAAAAATAAAAAGAGGATTTTTACACCTTAGGGACATACTTTAGGGTACATTAGATCCTTCTACACTTTAGGGAAATTGTAGAGACATATATATAGGGAATTGAATGCCCTAAGGACACCTAGAGACCCTATAACCCTAGGACGACCTTAGGGTAAGCCGACTCTTAAGGAACCCATGGGGGGCCGAGCCCTCAATGGTCCTAGAGTATTCGGATAGAGGGGAAAGTCGGCCTAAACCGCGTCGGGTCGGATAGAGGGTACAAGGCTAGGGGAGGGCTAAGGTCGGGTCTAAACCGCGTAAGAAAATTAGGAGATGTTGCATTGTTTACCTCTTATACATGCATGTGTTTCCTACGATGATTGGAGGAGTTGTACTTAAATTTTATGCTCATTATGTACGCTGTGAATTCATGATTTGAGCATCATTATATATGGATATTTACCTGTGTGGTTGTGATATATTGCGGGAGGAGGCGAAGGTGAAGGTATGCCTAGACATACCCTTGTTACCTATTGTGCACATCATTGTTATGCTCATTATATCTATATATACATATGTGTGTGATGTTGTGATGTGACTGATGCATTTCTCGGAAGCCTCGCTGGTGCGGGGAAGGTGTGCCCCAAGGAGACAGCGTTGGCCTTATTCCGGAAGTTCGACTGGTGCGGGGAGATCATACCCCAAGGAGATAGCCCGGAGACCCGAGTAGGTGAGGGGAACGTATGCCCCAACAGGCTAGCTTGGAAGAGCCAATGATGGTGAGGGGAGAGCATACCCTCAACATGCCAATACTGAGCTGGGAGGTAGTGCGGTGGCCACCCGTCTACCTGCCCCATGTGGTTATATGGGACCGACGGGTCCGGAGGTGATGCATGTGGATGATTGCATTGAGCATGTGGATGGTTGCATCGAGCATGTGGATGATTGCATTAAGCATATTATATGTTGTGGTATTTTCTGTAGGGTTGCTAAGCATTAACGAGGATGATTGCGCTGCTAAAAATAAATGCTCAAAATAAATATGTTTTATGCTCTTATGCTTACCTGTATGTTTTTTTATTATTGCATGATGATGTTGATGTGTTGGAAATCGAGGACTGATCTACTCACTAAGTCCCAGTGGACTTACCCCTCATTTTATTGTTTTTCTCAGCACCTGAGCTAGATCAGAGAGGTACCTAGGTACAGTAGCGCGGCTGGTGACGGCATGACAGCGGGTCTCGTGACATGTTGTGGTCGAGGGGGATACCGAGTCCTTTTTCCTTGTTTTCTTTGAGTCATTGAGTCATGTTGACTCGGTTTAATTGTTTTCCGCAGTTTTACTACTTGTGATGTTTTGATTAGTAATTGGACTTTGAAATTGATCTGGACTTTTCTATTATTGAGTTGGTGATTTAGGGTTTATTTGAAATTAAATGTTTCTTTTTAAATCCTTGAGTTACTATTAAATGATCAGGTTGGTTTATGTGTACTTGTTGTTTGAGTCGGGGTTAGGCTTCGGAGTACGTGGCGTACCCTGGCCGGTCATACCAGATTTGGGGTGTGACATAATACCCGCTAAAATATTTTGTGTATTGATTTCAGCGGGTTGTGCGTGACGCGAGATGGTGCGCGCAGTTTGAGCGTTGGCGCTTAACTTGAGGTGAGAGCCGAATACTTTGGAAATTTTCTTAATTATGAATTTTAATTGCAAAATATTTTTTTTGTGTCATGGGTTTAAAGAGGGCTTCGAGTGGAGTTCGACGGTTCAATTGGATCCGGCTTCGGACTTGAATCGAGTAAGTTAGATGCGGTTTAGTAGATAACTTAAGATAGGGGTAACTTAGTCATTCGGTTGAGAACAAAAATAAAATAAAATAAAGTGGGGCACCGTACTGTCACGGACTAACTATTTTGAACGAAAAATATCCGTGCGACTCCCTTGCCCCCGCAAGGGATAATCCTTGGGCAAAGACCGCTTTGCCAAGGTCGAAAAGTCGCGGGCTCTCGGGTTGCCCGTGTTCGAACCTCAGTCTGCTTCGACGCAAAAATGTTTCGGCCAAATGGCCATTTGTTTGAAAAATGCTTACAAATGCTTGGACGGATGCTTCTAAGAATGAACTAGAGAGATGTTTGCTCAGGGGCAATATAGGTGTGGAGCCTAACCCTCAAGTGCCACTCACTTGGATCCCAAAAGCACGAGGAGCATGACAAAATTTCCTACGGCCGCAAACCCCCATCGGCCATGCCACGGCTAGGAAACGAGGGGTGTTTGGAGCCTAACCCTCAAGTGCCACTCACTTGGATCCCAAAAGCACGAGGAGCATGACAAAATTTCCTATGGCCGCAAACCCCCACCGGCCATGCCACGGCTAGGAAACGAGGGGTGTTACATAGTCGTGCGCAAGCGCAGTGGGCGGTGCCCGAGCGCTTTTACAATGCATAATTACAAGATCCACACACCACACCGGCCCTATCGCGGTTAGTAAACGATGGTCGTTCGCTAGTCGCGGGCGAGAGAGTGGGCTGTGGGCGGTGCGCGGACATTCTACATGGATGCGAATAATGTGATATTTACAATGCACGTTAGGGACCGTCATGACACATATAGGACTTGACAAACCCGAAGGTTCCTAACATTCTCCCCCACTTACGCAGTCGATGCCCTCGTCGACCCCTTCTTGAATGCAGTGATGATGTCTTCTTCATGTCGCAAGGTGCTCTCCTTCTCCCAGCTAGCTTCGGAGGTAGGGAGTCCCTTCCACTTGACAAGGTACTCCCGCTCTTTGTTGTCGTTTAGTAGTTTCACTTTACCATCCACTAAGATCTCCTCTGCTTCATGTTGCACAACCTTGGTTGTTGCAGGTGGACGTGTTTAAATGTTGCGTCTGTCGTCATGTGGGTCGGCATTGTAGGGCTTCAGGTTGCTCACATGGAAGACGGGGTGTATCTTGCACCATGCTGGCAACTGGAGTCGATAGGCCACCGGTCCTACCCTTTTGATGATAGGATAGGGCCCATCGTATTTGCGTACGAGGCCCTCGTGTATCTTGTACTAAAAAACTGCAAGGGATGCCGGGTGGAGTCTTATCAGTACTTGGTCCCCGACCTTGAATTCTTGATGTCTCCTTCATCAGGAAATCTCCAATGGCGTAGTCTGAGGCATCAGTGTGGACTTCAAAGGGCTTCCCATAGTTGGGAAGCTTGAGAACTAGTTCCTCAATCATTGCCCGCTTTAGGTCTTCAAATGCTTCTATGCAAGTTTGGGACCAATGTCATGCCTTTTCCTTCTTGAGTAAGTCCGTTAGCGGAGCTGCTCGCCTTGAGTATCCGGCAATGAATCTTGGGTAGTACACAAAACCAAGGAATGACCTGAGTTCTGTGACCTTTGTGGGTGGTTGTCATTCTACCACGGCATGAACTTTCATATTGTCCATTCGGATTTTTTTGCCCCCAACACGGTGTCCCAGAAAGTCGATCTCTTCTTGGGCGAAGTAGCACTTCTCCTGTTTCACGAACAAAGTGTTCTACCGGAGGATCTTGAACATGATGTTCAAATGTTGAATGTGCTCCTCCAAGGTCCGACTGTAGACCACAATATCGTCTAAGTACACCACAACGAATTTGTCCAAGTGTTCATGGAACAGCTGATTCATCATGGTGCTAAACGTGGCTGGAGCATTCGTGAGGCCGAACGGCATCACCAAGAATTTGTAGGCTCCATAGCATGTTACGCAAGTGGTATTTCCTTCGTCCCCTTCGGCGATCCGCACTTGCCAGTATACCGATCTCAGGTCCAGCTTGGAAAAGTATCTTGCTTGGCCAAGTTGGTCGAACAAGTCCATAATGAGCGGGATGGGTTATCTGTTCTTCACAGTCACTTTGTTCAAAGCCCGGTAGTCCACGCAAAGGCGGAGACTCCCGTCCTTCTTCTTCTAGAACAGCACAGGGGCTCTGAATGGAGCTTTAGATCTGCGAATCAATCCTCCGTCGAGCAGTTCCTTTAGTTGCCTCTGCACTTCCGCCAATTCTTGTGGCATCATTCGGTAAGGAGATCGGTATGGGGCTTAGTCCGATGATCCACCCCTCTCTTTGGTGGTAAGGACTTTGGCAGTTCGGGTGGCATCACGTCTTCGAACTCGTTGAATACTCTAGAGACTACTGTGGGTTCTCGTTCCGCCCCATCGAGTGATCCCTCCAGCTTCATTGCAGCCACCATTGTGAGTTTGCCTCGTCGAACTCCTTTCTTCACTTGTATGGCGGAGAGGAGTTTTTCTCCGCTTCCCGGTGTCGAACTCACCGTTGGAACAATACTGGGATTGTTCTCCCCCATCAAACATAAAGTATCGAGGAAGGGCATGGGTACAACCTTCGCCGACTTGAGAAACTCCATCCCCAAAATGACTTGGTAGTCGTCGAGAGATATTGTCATCAGGTTCGTTTGGCCCTTCCATCCTCCAATCTTCAGCGGGACGTCCCGTGTGACACCGTTGATTTCTTGTGCCTCGGAGTTCACTACCTTCACATGACTCGAGCTCTTTTCTAGCTTGAGCCCTAGTCGCTTTGCTTCTCCTTTGGCGATGAAGTTATGAGTTGCTCCATTGTCGACCATCGCTAGGGTATTCTTGCCATTTAGCTCGATGTCAATGAACATCAGCTCGTGTGCCACCTTCGGGGGTCCCTTCTTTGGGCCTTCCAGTGTCTTCGTCTTCGCTGGAATAGTTCTCCGCGTTGGGGACTGCCGGAGACTGGCCCTTGTCCTTCTTGGAGGTGATGTTGGCTATGTTCTCCGCCACGGACTCTGCTATAATGATGTTCAATGCTTGCCATTGAGGACATTCTCAAACCATGTGGGGTCCTCTACACAAGAAGAAAATAGGTGCAGGTCTTTGTTGGTTCCGCCTCGGAGGGTAATCCCTTTGAGGAGGCCCCTTTGGAGGGTGTTCTATTTGCGGGTGATCCCTCCATCTCGTATCGCCTGCGGTGCCTTTGCCCTTGTAGTTGTCGGGCTTCTGGAATCTTGGCCTGTAGGGCACCGTCTTTGTCGTCTTTTCTTCCAAACTATAGTGAGTGAGTCGCTCTGCGGCGATCTTCGCTTCCGACAAGGACTAGACATTCCTCCTTGCGATTTCTTGTTCCGCCCATGGCTTTAGTCCTTCAAAGAAGGTGAATAGTTGATCGGTCTCGGCCATGTTCGGAACATCCAACATAATGGTTGAGAACTCCTTCATGTACCCCCGAATTGAATTGTTGTGACGGAGTTGTCGTAACTTCCGTCGGGCGATGAATTCCACATTCTTGGAGAAAAATTGAGCTTTGAGTTCTCATT
This sequence comes from Canna indica, assembly GCA_034359265.1. Classification (NCBI taxonomy): domain Eukaryota; kingdom Viridiplantae; phylum Streptophyta; class Magnoliopsida; order Zingiberales; family Cannaceae; genus Canna; species Canna indica. The sequence continues at coordinate 26,223,304 of CP136892.1, forward strand.
TGAGATCATCCCAAGTGTCGATCTTTGTATGACCCTTCTGAATTTCATCATATTTGGTCAGCCACCAAAGTTTTGCATCCTCAGACAGATAAATGGTTGCAACGAACAATTTCATATCGTCGTCAGTCATCCTCGTGACCTTGAAGTACTACTCCAAGTAGAAGAGGAATTTCTCCACCGTTTTTGCATCTCGAGCCCCATTGTAAGGATTTGGTTCAGGTGCTTTGAGGTGGTGTTGTGGCATCTCACATTGATCACTCTCCGAGTTGTTTGACCACTCACGTGAGATGCCACCGCCCGAGTGGATCACTCGGGTTAGGAAAGAAATTGTAGCCCTTAGTTCTTCAATCTCCCCTTGAAGTTGTTTGATTGCTCCCTGAGTGTTGTCCTAGGGTCCGTCTAGTCTTGCCTACAAAACTTCTTGTGTGTCAGCTAGCTTGCCAACCTGTGACCCCATGTCATTCTCAAGGACATTAATGGCTACGTCGTGAGTGGCCACCATCGTTTCTAAGTCTCCAAGCCGTTGGACGGTGTGACTTCCCGTCCTATCTTGTTGAGTTTGTGTTGGGTCCTCCCCCAACGGTCCTTCCAGAACGGTCGTCACCGCTTGGGTGACGCCACTCGTCTCACCGACTCCTTTGCGAGTCATGCTTGTTCAAGAAAATCTCTCCTGCGAGATTGTCGAGTGCCCCAATGTCATTTCTCTCCAACGATGAAGGCACGAGCTTGTTGACGGTTTGCATCGTTTGCTTGCGCCAAAGCATTGCGAGCTTGCCTCGCTCTGATACCAACTGTCATGGACTAACTATTTTGGGCAGAAAAAATCTGTGTGGCTACCTTGCCCCCGCAATGTATAAGCCTTGGGCAAACACCGCTTTGCCAATGTCGAAAAGTCACGAGCTCTCGGGTTACCCGCGTTTGAACCTCGGTGTGCTTGGACGCAAAAACGTTTAGGCCAAATGGACGTTTGTATGAAAAATTCTTACAAATGTTTGTACGGTTGCTTGTACGAATGAACTAGAGGGATGTTTGCCCGGGGGCAATATAGGTGTGGAGTCAAACCCCCAAGTGCCACCCACGGGATTCCCAAAAGCACGAGGAGTATGACAAAATTTCCTACGACCGCACACCCCACTACAAAAAAAATTGGAATTAGTAACAAACTGCTTTTGCCACAGTAGTGATATATAGTGGCAAAAAGATGATTCAGTGGAGAAAAATGTTTGCCACCCGTTTGTCACGTTAGGTCCGCCGCTAAAAGTCATTTTTGGCTTTGGTGGCGAGATTTAGCGGAATTCCACAAATTGCAACGGAGCTTGCTGACATCACATATCTTTTATGGCAAAAATTCTTTGCCACTTATTAATAAATATTTGTCATCATTATACTCTTTCTAGAACTCTTTTTGTGGCAAAAATATATGACATCACATATCTTTTATGGCAAAAATTCTTTGCCACTTATTAATAAATATTTGTCATCATTATACTCTTTCTAGAACTCTTTTCGTGGCAAAAATATATGAAATTTGTCACTAATATCGTATTACATTTTGCCATTATATATCAAATTTGCTATATATTTTTTTGCCACTACATGTTTGATCCTTTGTCATTAAAGGTTAAAATAAATTTTCCACTAACACGATTTCTGATTTGAATTATTGCCACAATATCAGTGATGATTTTGCCACTAACACGATTTCAAATTTGGATTATTGTCACAATATTAGTGATTATTTTGCCACAATATATGATGACTTTGCCACAACTTTGAGAATTTGTAATGAATAAATTTGTCACAAACATAAAATTTAATAATTAATCATTCATTAAAATAATAATCCACATGCTAATTACAAAACCTACAACTTAACAGGTATACAACCACCCACAAATCCAACCATCAACAATCTAAAATAAGTTTAACATTAATTTAAATACATCAAAAACAACATTGTTCACCAACACAAGATACTCAAAGGTATCTAATATCCATTAAAAAGTTAAAATAAATACACAAGATAGTTCGTACGCCAAAAGGTTCACAAGATAATCTATACGCCAAAAAAAAACAAACACTGCTCCAATAAAAAGAAGTTCTAGTAGGTCTGCTAGGTACGCCTCATTTCTTCTTCTCTTTCTCTTGCAGAAGAAGGGAAGTAAGAACACAAGTCAAAACTATTACATCAAATAATCAAACTAATTTAGAAATGATATCTTAATGCACAAGGAACATCAGTTTACTCTTTTTTAAAAAAGAAAAACATCAATCATTACTCATGAATCGAACATATATGATCTAATAAAGAAATTACATCATACATTTCTTTATTATCATACAAAGAAGGATTTAAGATATTTAAAGAAATCTTTGCCTCTAAAGAGAGTAAAAAACAAGCTAAGTAATCATATATTGTGGCAAAATCATCACTAATATTGTGATAACCTCAGTTTCAACTAAGAGAGCTTCATTACAAAGAAAAAATTTCATTCCTACCATTAACACCTTGTTAGTGGCTGCATTGACAATCACAAAACCTGCGCTAGTTTTTGAACTTGTCTCAAACCAAGAACCATCACAGAAGCATATATTTGAATCAATAGGGACAAAAATGTTTTGCAGCTCAGGAATGCTGGTGTTAGCTTTCATTTGAGGAGAAACTTCCTTATCATAAGAATTAGTTTCAACCAAAATGGCTTGAATATAGAACATGATACCTTTGGCCTTATCATTGAAATAGATTTCATTTCTATGCTTCCAAATATATAAATAGATTTCATTTCTATGCTGAATTTGTCTCATATTGAGAAAGGAGTAAGCATGCTTAGCCCTTAGATTACCATCATGACTCAAAGTCAAGACCCACTTGTCATTCTGATTCCTAATAGGAATAAGAATTTTATTGATAGATTCATTATTTTGTATCAGATCTCCAGAAGAAATCATTTGATAGATTCATTATTTTTTCATATGCATGATTTGAAGCTGATAAAGCCAAAAGTCAATGAGTTGGAATCATAATAAAATTATTTTTTCACATGCAGACCTTCAAGGACTTCCTAATAAAATTATTTCTTGCTAGATGTAAACTTGATGTTCCTAGAATCATATTGGAATGTAAACTTGATGTTCCTAAGAGTTTATTTTACTAAGTAATACTAATTATGATTAAATAGTGAATAGATATTTCCTTTAGTAACCATACAATTTAGTTTAGCTGTCTGAATGAAAAAAATAGTACAAGGTACATATAGGCAATGTGAGCCATACAAGTTAGTTTAGCTGCCTGAATGGAGATAAAAACACATATATAGGGAGACGTGATAATGTGGTTTTCTGGCGTGTATGAGTTGAAAGAAGAAATTAAGATATCCTTATTTAAGTATAATCGTGATTCATGAAAATTGGATCATTTTGCTACAAGTTGATGCAAGATGGCATGCGTTGAGAAGATGACCACTATTGTTAGCTTATTCCACATCAGAATGGAGATTACATTGTTGACTTATTTATGAAATTTTGGTTTTCTTAAAAAGTCTAAACTCCAAATAACTGTTGTCTGCTGATGCAAATTCTTATTTGTATCATAACTTTGTCTTATACCCTGAGTAAATGCATGTTCGTAAATGCATGTTCTACATATGATTGATAGCCATACTTTTCTTTTCTGCTCCACAAAATAAGGGATTTTATTATATGATTTATTTTGTGGAAGTTTGATTTCATCCTAAAAGGTCTTCTTTTGCAAACTAACACTTTCCATTGAGTTAAAGCAAATTGCATCCATTCATACTCATGCTTACATGTTTTTTCCTTGAAAAGATACCAGTTAACTAAGCAAAGATATAAATAATTGGTCAAAACTAAACCATAATTGGAAAAGATACCTATTCAGCATATGTGACCTTAAACTAAGCATTGAAGTATCAGTTAACTATGGTTTACATGCTAGCACAGTCCACCTTACAACACAATCAATACCTATATTTTTTATGAATTCGAAATTATATATTTCCATTTTGATAAATTGATGTAAAATTGTTAACCACAATGAAAAGTCAAATTTACTATGACAGACTTGTCCTAATTAAAGAACATCATGGTTGAAAGACTCAAGCCCATTTGTCTTAAATGATATGTACTCTAGTTTGTACTCTTGAGGTCTTTCAGTGGAGACTAATCAAGTAACTCTTGATGCCTTACTGTATTTTATAGGTTATATGTGATTTCTTTTTAAAAAAAACTTCAAACATGATAATTATGAGCCCAAGTTATAGTTTTTATGGTTTTCGTTTAAGATATAGATAATCTGAACTATCTGATGATCATTCATAACATGCCATTTGGCTTAGTCACACACTATACATTAGTATTGAATTTATCTACTTCAATTCAATATCAATATGTTTTCTATTTTTCAAAAAAATATCATACAAGCCAATTAAAGAGTTGATATGTGAGTGTTGAGCTGGAACAAATGGAAGAAATTCTTACCATAGGGGTATTTTGCAGTTTCGATAACATCATCATCATTGTTTTAATCTGAGCCGACATCTCATCTTGACTTTTTTTCATCTCCTCAACTCTACTATTTGCAAGGGCTGCCTCTTCTCGTGCTTCCTTGGCTTCCATTTTTCCTTTCTCGGCTTGTTCCTTCAATGCTTGGACCTCTTTTCCCGCTTGTTCCTTTAATGCCTCAACTTCTTTTTCAGCCAATTCTTTCACCTTAAGTACTTCTTTCTCTGCAAGCTGAAGCTCTTTCTCCAACAAGTATGTACTAGAAAGAGGCAACAAGTATGTACTAGAAACCTGAACTTAGAAAGACAATGATGGGTTAATATGTTCCAAATTTAACTTGTACACTTTACGATCTACGCAATTATACGAGACAATTTGAAGAAAGAGATCAGTTCATCCATAACATTGTGCATACAGGTCTATCCCAGGACCAAATATATAACATTAATAAGTAAGATCTATTATCTGGTGCCAAATGAATTACATAAGAATTCTCATCAACAGGCACTACAATTTGCTAGATCTGGATCAATTGGGGAATCACCAAAGAGCATTCTCTCCAATAATATGGCAAAGCAAGCATCGAACGTCCATTGGCAAAGCATTGTCAAGAGCTTGGATAGTACATTGAATATATTATGTGAAAACTACGTAAGTTGGCCTATATCTTCTTTTAACATATAACTACGTAAGTTGGCCTATATCTTCTTTTAACACATCATATAAAAACTTAATATACATGCTAAATCTAACAGATGACAACTTAAGACATCATTAAGAATTATATAATATTTTAAATCTTATCAATGCAAGTACCGTCTATGATAATAAGGAAAACTTTCAGTCAAGTGTTTTCATTCATCAATGTGCAATTATTCAATTGGTAAGCAATCCCTATCTCTTCTATTATTGATTATCTACAATGAGAAGATGAATATTTGTGTATGTGATTTATCAAAAGAAATCAGAACTTGCAACTCATATAAACAAGCTACAATTGATCTACAGCTTGCTACTCCACCAGGAATGCTGCTCATTTAGCAACGTAGAGTTTGTCAAAGACGGTTTGCAGGATTTGGAACAATGGTGCTCCAAAACAACATAACAGGTAAGTCACTATCAAAAGCATCACACATAGTACCTACAACGGTATATGGAAGGTACTAATGAGAGGGTAATTTTGATTATATAATCTAAAGCTTGTTGGGACCGCATGGGAGCAGCTCCAACATATAAGGAATGCAGTCGGATTTCTAGTAAGTTCAATATTATATTTGTCATAATTTCATATGCTATTTAGACAGGTAATTGGAACACACTGGTTATGGCAGGTTTTGCATTAGAAGTCCCAAAAAACCTTAGATGAGATCAGAAACGAAATCTGCCCAATAAGTCAGAAGTTTTATTATCTATATCAAAATATGCTCCTAAATCTAACAAGGTCAACTGCATTTGGTTCCGAGTTTTGAGTGTTCCTCAAATTTACAGGATTGGTACCATGTTTTGGGATGACAAATATGGTGGCGCACAAGGTTTATCTCAGGAGGTGAGTCTACTCATCATACTAAACCCCTTCATCAAATCTCTTTTGTACTTCTCCCAATTTGTAGGAGAAACAAAAAACCACAAACTCTAATCTACATGTGCCAATACATCTTCTTTTAATTCGAGAATGGGGAATGGTTTGCTGATTAGTCAAGCTAAAATAATATATTAGTCATTTCAATATGGATGTTAAAAGATTAATGGTTTTGCTATAAACAGGTGAATGGGGAATCGTATAGAGACATAATTAGTTTGCAAAATAAAAAGCATTGGTAATAGAAGAATAAATAAAACTGACATAATTGTACTTTGCAACATCCATCTTACACAGGTAATATACTCTAGTTCAAATATCTTTTATGTTGTGCTACGCAGAGTTTTCGGGTGTTGCCCTATATAAACTCATATGTAATACTTGTAAATAGGAGTCAGCAGTGCACACATCATAAACAAAGAATAATCTACTGAGAATAATATGATTAAGATAACCAGGAGTCAACAATGCACACATCATAAACAAAGAATAATCTACAAAGAATAATATGATTAAGAGAATAGTCTATTGAGAATAAACAGGAGTCAGCAGTGCACCCCTTTCAAAATTGAACATAAATTAAGATAACCATGAGAAAGTAATTGTACTCAATTAACAGTTTGAAAATAGAATAATATAGGTATTCAGCAGTGCACACATCTTACTTAATTACTTAGGAAATCTGATTTTTAATCAAATTATTGCTCTTCGTTCTCGATTTACTACAAAATCAAGACTATTTTTTATTTTTCCAAATCTGATTTATGGCATTCTTGAGAAATAGGAATTCGTTCTGATGAGGTGGTTTTGGAACCTCTTGGATCTTCTTTGAAAGTGCATCAAAAGTTGTTGAAGAAAGTTAGAAATCCTGCCAGTACTACTACTCACCCTCTTTCCTGTTCTTCTTGAAAGCCCTCTGTCGGTACCACTACAAATGAGCAAGGTATTCTTGAAGAGATATCCAATGCCAAGTAGGTTGTCTCAAAATTACTGCAACAGATTAATTCTTTGGAGCAAAAAGTACTTGATCACTTTTCATCCTCATCTGCTCCTGCTGAAAATGTGTCCACTTCTTGTAGTTCTTTAAGTTCTTCTTCTTTAGACTGATACAGTTCTTAACTCCTTTGGCTTAATTGCCAAAAAGGGGGAGATATGGTTTGATACTTTAATCAATTGCAACTCTGTGATGTTTGTCTATTATTTAGTTGCAATTGTATTGTGGTGACTAACTCTTTGTCTTGCTTGTGTGGTTGTTGTTGTGACTGTGATAGTTTGGGATTTTATCAGTGTTTGGGATATTGTCTTTTTGTTATTGTCAATTAGACTGCTCTACTTAGTTTTATCAATTCTGTGTTTTGTTCTTTATTTGATGTTTGATGACAACTGGCGTTTTGCCAAATAAGCCAAAGGAGAAGATTGTTTATGTTTGACTTATTATGTGTTCGTTGTATTTGGCAAAAAGTTTTTCAGTTATTTGTCAGTTGTTAGTCAATTACAACTGCTCTTGTTGCTATGGAGTTTATGTTGCTGCGATGATGATTTTATGTCGTTGTGATTATTGATTTATACATATGATATCTCTATGATATTTATTATTGTCACACCCCGACTCAAGGTCGCGTGACCGGCCAGGATATGTGTAAATACCCCGAAAACTAACTCATGCATACAACCACGTAGACTTAATGATAAATGATAATTGACATAGAACGAACCAAATGCTCAATTAAATATAAATGTTTTAATCAAAGGACAATACAGACTCCAACAACTCAAATGAACATCCATATGCATTAAAAGAAAAGATCAACAACTCGACTAGGACTCCCTAAACCCGCCTGCGATGAGATCAATGGTGTTGTTTGCCCCTCCAGCCACGCCACGTCCACTAGTCGTACCTCACTGGTCAGGATCTGCAAAACAAAATTTAAAACAACCATGAGTCCATGAGGAAATCAATGAGTAGTTCTACCGAACCTCCACCAAAATCCCAATATATGAAAAACATATGAAGCATAATTAAATTATCAGGGATTTGATACAAAGCCTAGCCAATCGGCCAACTACAATAACATGAATATTCGGCCATACCTAGCATAACATAAGAACATAATATTCGGCCCCCATGGCCCTAAGCAATGCATAATCTTTAGGCCACAGATTGCTTATACATCAAACATGATAGCCGATCTGCTGGCCCATTTGCATAAAAGAATATACTTGGCCAAAATGGGCTACACAACATAAACACAATTCGGCCTCGACCAGCCGTACATCATAAATCACATGCGACCTCGACCAGCCGCATCAACATGATCAATACTCGGCCTCGACTAGCCGTATAAACACGCACATTATCGATCTCGACCAGTCGTATATACATGTTCAATAATTGGCCTCGACCAGCCGTACAATCACAGTACACAATACACATTACAAGTATAGGTTTCCTACTTATTCACAACCCAGGCATGCGCCTGTACCTAGCCCCTTTCCCCGGGCCTCCATCAGTCAAATGTAATATCCTAGATATTAATGTTTCCTTTTATTCTTATTTATAATTGTCAACCTAGCGGGCTAGTTTGAGGTCAAGCCGAGTCAACTCATGGTCCGGTGCGAGCTTGGATTTCTTTTTCTGCGAAGATAAATGTATTTAATTATTCTATTTCGTGTTCCTAAGTTATTAAATTATGTTGCATTGGATGTGCATCTAAGTGATGCTTGAATTTAGCATGGAGTTAGTTGGGTTAGCGGGTTGCGGATCCGGGTTGTTGTGGCTGCGGATTAGGGTGTGGATAGGAGGCTTTTGGAGGGGATTATAAAATCCCCCCCTTGTGGCTTGTGGCTCCCTATTGGAGCCGCACAAGTCGAGTAGGAGATAGGAGCCGCCCCCTCCTCTTTCCCTTCTCTTGGAGCCGCCGAGTGGAGTCAAGCCGAGAGCCTAGCCGCCTTCCTTCCCCTCTTATCCTCCCTCTCCCTTGGAAGCCAAGCCGCCGCCCCCTTTCTCTTTTCCTTGGAGCCGCTGTTGAGGTGGAATCGCGCCCCCTCCCCCCCCTTTTTCGTTCTTTGACTTGAAGCCGAGTGCTTCAAGGTTGGATTTGGAGGCCACTTCCTCGGGTTTCTCCCATTTTCTTGAGCCGTTTTTGAAGATTTAGAGTTATTGTTGAATCTTTCATCGTTTATTGAAGTTTCTCGTTGTTTTTACGTGTTGTCTTGAAGGAGGAGGCCCAAAACCCTGCCTATGGGGCTCGGCAGCCCTAGGATGACCATAGGGGTGCTCGGCCAAGGTGGAGAAGAAGAGTGCCCCCCAAGTGTTTGACAAAATGCCTAAGAGAAATATTTGATATGTTCTTTAAAAAGTTTGGCTTGGATTAATCTTCTTAATTAAATTCTTTTGATGCCAATGCATGAGGTGTGTTCAAATATGAAATTTTCAGTTCATGAATCTATGTCTGCAAGTAGAAAGGTTAATCTTGATGCCATGTATGGATTCTTGATTTAAAGCATGAATCTTGTTCCTATGATGATGTGGATGCATGTTAGTTCTTGATTAGAAAATTATGAAACTAGTTTGTATTATGGATTTGATGTTATGAATATGTGATGACAGTAATTTAGGATTTATATTCTGTAAATTTTGGATTTATTTCCATGTCATGCTGAAAAATCAATTTTGCTGGAATTTCATGCTAAATTGTTGAATATGGGCTAATTTTGAATTCTCTGTTGTGTAACTTATAGTTTTGACCAAAAAACATACTTTGGAAACATAGGACACACTCTGGAAGCCAGATTCGAGTTAGATACACCAGTATCGGGCACAACAGTAAGCTTAAAATAAAACCCTAATCTTGATGATTATAATTTTATTTGCATAATTAAAATTCAAAGGGGGCAGCATAATCTGTTATGAACCAGCAAATAAAGTTTATGCATGTAATAAAATCTCACGGGTTTATGACGTTACGAGTCTAGGGGTTTGGGATCGGGTATTGAGTGTTGTAGCGCTCCCAGCTAGGGCATCCCTAAGACACCGTAGGAGACAGTTGACTTAGGTCATGTTGCGCCATATATTTATGAATGGTGGAGAGGTTCAGATAGGAGCCGAATTGCGGGCTTGGCCCAGAAGGTTGGATGGCTAATTCCCAACCTGTGGTTAAAGGAATAAGTTCGGATGCGCGAATCCCGATTATTCCTATGTTATCTCTTTTGAACAAGTTCGAATGGGCGAATCCCGATTGTTCCTGTGCTTCCTCGTGGAACAAGTTCGGACGGGCAAATCCCGATTGTTCCCAAGTTCTTTTCAAGGAATAAGTTCACACAGGCAAATCCCGATTATTCCTATGATATCTTAAAGGGACATGTTCGGACGGGAAATCCTGATTGTTCCTTCGCGTCTCGTGGACCAAGTTCGGATGGGCCAATCCTGATTGCTCCCGAGTTTCTTTATATTAGGATAAGTTCAGATGGGCCAATCCCGATTATCCTAGAATGTTTGTTGTCTTGGGGCATGGTAGGCTTAGGCCTATTGTAATTCACCGTTAGGGTGTTGGATGCCTTCGGGCATATGGTGGCTAGACGGCTTGTTAGCTAGTCACTCCCTTGTGACTTTTCCTGCTTGAGCTAGATGTTTTATCATTATTCTTCATATCTATATGTGGTTTCTCATGGGGGTTGGTAGAACCACACACTGAGTTCTTTGAACTCACCCATTGTCGTTTTGATTTGGTTTGCAAATCCTGATCGATGAGGTGGACTGGAGCACTTAGCAAAGCTAGAGGGCAGAGGAGCCAATTGATCTCATAACAGTCCTAGTTAGGGGTCGTAGTCGAGTCTGTAGTAGTTTTGTCATGCACTTGTGATTTGGTGTTTTGGAGTTGTAGTCCCGTGAGGACATTCATGTCTTTATTTCAGATTTTATTTGTTAAAAGAACTGTTGGTCTTTGACTCATTTTATTTCCGTACTTGAACTTTTGATAAAAACTTTACTGCTTATATGAAATCTAGTTTGGTTTTTCTTTTAAAATAAAACTCGTCACATTCTTTCCACTATGTTTATTTATTGAGTTGGCATGTGCATGGGTTAGGCTGCGGGATATAGGCACGTATACCTTAGCCGATCACGTGACCCTGAGTTGGGGCGTGACATAAAACCTCTTAATGTTACTCTCATTTATGGGAGCGGGGTATGACTATCAAGTATGTAACATATAAATCTCGTGTCCCTACTTGCAGTGTCTCTAACTTGAAGTTGTGTATAAATCTCTAACATCCATTGTCATCTACGAGTAGGGTATGTCAAATATTGTGTGCTACATGTCACCTAATCTCTAGTAATTATCTATCTTTACTAAATGATAATTATTGTAGGCGTACATCTAACTTTGACATTTTTAGGGGTAATTACTACCATTATATAATTTAATTCACAACACTCAGATAACAAGAAAGATTGATAATCTAATTACAATGTTTGTCACAAAATTTCCAGCAATTAATTAATTAAATTTAGCATGATAATTATGTTTGAAGTTAAAACCCACAACCAGAACCCGTAAACAAAGTTCGCAAGAAGAAAACAAAAAGAAAAAGGTCGATTCCTAGATTTGGTCGAACGGTCGGTCGATCGAACCGAGCCCAGAACGTACAGAGAGCTCCGGCCGCTACGGCGGTCGCTTGGTCGGTCGACCGAGCCTTTGACCGGGTCAGCGATCGGACGGCGTTAACAGGTGATTTGTATGAGTATAGAGTCCTCCTAGATTTCCTTAGGTGAGCATGCATCTTAATCTTGTAGATTTATGATTGCTAGCTAGTCTAGAATTTAAAGAAAAATTGAGCATGACCTCTCCTAATTTCCTTCCATTTGGCTGGCCCCAAATCTCTAGAGAAATATCGCAAAAAATCCGAGAAAACACATCATTGACAAGAGTGGGAAATCAAAGCAAGGATCCATGAGATCCAACCAAGAAATCAACGAAGAAACGTCACCGAATCCAAATCATAGGTTTGGCCAACACAAGCCTCACCCTAAAAGCAAGGTACAACCACTCACCTCAAATTGGAAGGGAAGGGAATGGGATGAAGATGACTCTGAGCTCCGACGATGACTCTGTGCTCCGGTGCCGCCACTCAATTCCTCTCTCTCCTCTCGCCCTCCTCAATCCGCGTGCGGCTCCTCTTGAGTCGTACGGTGGCTGGGTGAGCGTATATTATTATTATTATTATTATTATTATTATTATTATTATTATTATTATTATTATTATTATTATTATTATTATTATTATTATTATTATTATTATTATTATTATTATTATTATTATTATTATTATTATTATTTGTCTCACCCCAACTCAGGGTCACGTGATCGGTCAGGGTATACGTGCCTATACACCGGAGCCTAAACCATGCACATGCCAACTCAACAATAAAACATAGCAAAAAGAAATAACAAGTTTTATTTCAAATGGGAAAACCAAACAGAATTCATTATAAATAAATTTAGCAAAAATATAAAGTGCGGAAATAATAAATCTGGTTCAACTTATTCAATTACAATGAAATCTGAAATAAAGACATGAATGTCCCCAAGGGACTACAACTCCGAAACACTGAAACACAAGTGCATGACTAATTACCAAAACCCGAGTACGACCCCTAACTAGGACTGCTATGAGATCAATGTAGCTCCTCTGCCCTCCAGCCGCGCTAAGTGCTCCAGCCCACCACACCGGTCAGGTTCTACAAAACAAAACAACGACAACATGTGAGTTCAAAAGAACTCAGTGAGCGATTCTACCAACCCCCATGGAAAAAAAAACCAAACACGGATATCATGCCTAAAGCAAAACTCCTAACTTAAGCAGAAAAAGGTCACAAGGGAGTGACAAGCTAACAGGCCATCTGGCCACCACCTGCCTGAAGGCATCCAACACCCAAAAGGTGAAGATTAACAGGCCTAAGCCTACCATGCCCTAAGGCAACAAAACATACAAGGATAATCGGGAAGGCCCTTCGAACTTGTCCTAATATAAAGAAACTCGAGAGCAATCGGGAAGGCCCTCCGAACTTGCTCCACGAGACGAGAAGGAACAATCAGGAATCGCCCATCTGAACTTGTCCCTTTAAGATATCACAGGAATAATCGGGTAGGCACTCCAAACTTATTCCACGAGGCTAACCGTAACAATCGGGAATTTCCCATCCGAACTTGTTCCACAGGTTGGGAAATAACCATCCAACCTTCCGGACCTAGCCCGCAGTCCGGCTCCTCAACATGACCAAAGTCAAGTTTCTCCTAGGGTGTCTTAGGGGTGTCAACATTATTAGGAAGCGTCTCAACACTCCAATACCTAACCCCAACTCCTAGATCTGTAATGTCATAACTCGTGAGGTTTTATTTCATGCATAGCTTTATTTGTTAGTTCATAACAAATTATGCTGACCCCTTGCTCAATTTTAATTATGCAATTAAAATTTAGATCACCAAGATGAGGGTTTTGTTTTAGGATTTTGTTATACTTACTGTTGTGCCCGATACTGATTTATCTAACCCGAATCTGGTTTCTAGAGTGTGTCCTATGTTTCCAAACTATATTTTCTGGTCGAAACAATAGGTTACATGACTATATTCAGAAAATTACAAACACCACAACAAACATTTCAAAAATAGTACAAATTCATCATCTTAGCATGAAATTCCAGCAATATTAAATTTTCAGCATAGCATGAAAATAAATCCGAAAATCACAAAAGCTAAACCCTTAATTATTATAAAAACAGAATACTAATCTTAAGTGTAAATATCTCAAATTTCATACTTATTAAACAAGATTGACAAGCATCAACCACATCCTAAACAAGAATCAATCATTATGTTCCAGAACCCATCCCAAGAACCCTCATGACATCAACATTAAAATCTAAATATTGAAAATCATGAGTTCTCTCTAAAAATCACAGATTAATTACAAGGCATGCTTGAACATAAAGGAACTTAACTTAATAAGTAATTTAAGGCATGGATCTCAAGAACAACAAAAACTCTCACTTAGGCATTTCACCGAACACCTTGTGGGCACCCTCGTCTCCACCTTGTCCGAGCACCCCTAGGGTCCTCCTAGGGCTGCCGAACACCATAAGGGAAGGTTTATGGCCTCCTCAAACATGGCAATCAAAAAACAACGGTGAAAACTCGAGAGATCGACATAAAACAAATCAAAACATCCTAGCCTTCAAGAACAGCTTCAATAATTTGAAGAAACCCGAAAAGAAGGAGGGTAAAACCACTCACCCGAATAGGAAGGATGATGAGAGAAGAAATCCTGGACGACGACCCTCAAATTCGGCCTCAAGAATCGGCGGCTCGACTCAAGAAGGGGGGAAAAGGGGGCATCAAGCGGTCCTTGAGCTTCAAAAAGCTCTCCTCGCCCTTACTATCTCATTCGAACTTGACCTTCTTCTGAGCCAGGTGGGTCAATGGTGCTGCAATCATGGAGAAGTTCTTCACAAATTTTCTGTAATAGCCTACCAACCCCAGGAAATTGCGGATCTCAATGAATTTGTCGGCCTCTTTCAATTCTGAACTGCTTCTATTTTTGTGGGGTCCACCTTTACCCCTTCCCTCGACACCACATGGCGCAGGAAACTATGGATTTTAGTGATATTAGTCGGCCTCTTCAAATTTTGAACTATTTCTATCTTTGCGGGGTCCACCTTTACTCCTTCCCTGGACACCACATGGCCAAGGAAACCCATACTCCCCAGCCAAAATTCGCACTTGAAAATTTTGGCATACAAGCGGTGCTCTCGGAGAGTCTCTAGAACCATCTGCAAGTACTTAGCATGCTCAGCTCATTAGGTCCATAAGTTCTGCAGGTGCACTAGTCAGCCCGAAGGATATCACTAGAAACTCAAAGTGCCCACACCTCGACCTAAAAGCAGTCTTGGGGACGTCATTGTCCCGGATCCTCAACTGATGGTACCCTGATCGCAAGTCAATCTTAGAAAAGCACTGAGCTCCCTGAAGCTAATCAAATAAATCATCATTCCTGGGCGGCGGGTACCGATTCTTCACTGTTACCTTGTTAAGCTGCCGGTAATCAATACAAATCTGCATTGACCCATCTTTCTTTTTCACAAATAGCACTAGAGCACCCCAAGGCAAAACACTAGGGCGAAGCAAGCTCAACTCAAGCAGCTCCTACAACTGGGACTTCGACTCCCTCAACTCAGCTAGTGCCATCCGATACGATGGAAGGGAGATCGGCTTCACCCCTAGCTACAAGTCAATGCAGAACTCAATCTCTCTATGTCTTAGCACTCCGAGCTTACTGAAGGTCACAGTCTTAGCCCTACAAATCCACTGAGGCGAAATGGTCCGCCAACCACTCCATGCCCAAAATTACATCAAGCTCTAACATCGGAAGGAGTGTCAATTCGACCATCAGCACGTGCCCACAAATGACAATCTCGCAGCTCCTAAAGACTACCTCTGCCATCACAGAAACGCTTGTAGGCATAGATACCACAAGAGGCAAATCAAGCATAGAAAGTTCCCCTGCCAACTTAGCAGCAACAAAGTAGATACAAAAGAATGCGTAGCACCCGGATCATACAAGACATATGCAGTAGCAGAACCAACAGTCAGGTTACCTGATACTACTACCCTGGACGCCTCAGCGCCCTCTTGGTTGATAGCAAACCCCCGTGCAGCGGGCCTCTCTGAACCACCCTAAGTCTGATACCTCTGAGCCACGGAACCCACTGACATAGGTGTCTTTCATCTGGTCTGATCAGGCTGCTGGCTGCCCTTGCCTGGACAATGCCTTTTTGTACTGCCCAACCTGTCCGCACCCAAAACATGCCCTAGAGCGAAATCGCTCTGGGTCCTGCTCAACTCTTGTCGCACATAATCATGGCCCTTAAGCATAAGGTCACTCTACACCCATAATTCATATTTCCTGAAATCTACGTAAAAGATACTCCAATCAATCCAAAATTTCGGCTATAGGGGAAATTTACCATCAACCAACCCCTACAGGTCCCTTATGTAGATCTCTATCAATTGGAGCCCCTAAGATCCCTAGGGCCACCCTAACCAAACTGCACCATAAATATTTAACTATATGATGAGACCCAATGAATCATTCAAGATACTAAGCAAATATTGCAAGAATCTCTAACCCAGGCACCCATACAAAGGTAGCCCCAAACAAATGGTGCACTCTCTAGCACAAGGCCATTCACGGCCTCAAGCTGTGCTACACTAAGATCGTCTCAGTTGCTCCTCAACTGGTCATCTACTTTTACGACCCTGGCCCCGGCCTCGGCCTCGGCCTCGGTGCTCAGTAGAGTTGTTGTCACTACCGCTCATTGCAGCATCAAAGGACTCCATCAATCCGAAATCACCAGAAAGAAAATTTCAAAATTAGACAATTAAATTCACCTTAAGTCGTTAAGCAACTCAACCACAAGTTGCGCTGAGGTGCAGACTTAGCCCATTGATCCCAAAACATACCCCTACCGTATACTGACATGCTAGCAATGCCCTATACGGTGACAACTCTAGGTCGTAGTCACACCCCAACTCAGGGTCACGTGACCGGCCAGGGTATACATGTCTATACCCTGCAGCCTAAACCATGCACATGCCAACTGAACAATAAAATATAGCAGAAAAGAAATAAAGAGTTTTATTTCAAATGGAAAGCCAAACTAGAAATCACTATAAGTAATTTTAGCAAAAACATAAGTTGCGGATATTACAAAACAAGTTCAACTGTTCAATTACAATGAAATTTGAAATAAAGACATAAATGTCCCTAAAGTGACTACAACTCCAAAGCACTAAAATATAAGTGCATGAACAACTACCGAAACTCGACTACGACCCCTAACTAGGACTGCTATGAGATTAATATAGCTCCTTTGCCCTCCATCCGCGCCAAGTGCTCCAGCCCACCTCACCGGTCACGCTCTACAAAACAAAACAACGACAATGGGTGAGTTCAAAAGGACTCAGTGAGCAGTTCTACCAACCCCCACAAAAAAAACAATCATAAATAGGATGCATAAAGCAACACTCCTGACTCAAGCAAGAAAAGGTCACAAGAAAATGATCAGCTAATAGGTCGTTAGGCCACCACCTGCCAAAAGGCATCCAACATCCAAACGGTAAAGTTCAACAGACCTAAGCCTACCTTGCCCTAAGGCAACAATACATACTAGGATAATCTGAAAGGCCCTCCGAACTTATCCTAGTATAGAGAAACTCGGGAGCAATCGAGAAGGCCCTCCGAACTTGCTCCACGAGACGCGAAGGGACAATTAGGATTCGTCCGTCCGAACTTGCCCCTTTATGATATCACAGGGGTAATCAGGTAGGCCCTCCTAACTTAGTATGGACTGAGTACATCCAGTATTCCATGTATCTATGCTGAAGAAGTACATTCGGGATGAGTTTCATGTGATTAAGCCTACCGTGGTGGAGGTGGATTCAGTAGTTTCCTATGAGGAGCGGCCAATTGAGGTGCTAGATCGGTAGATCAGAAAATTGTGGTCCAAGGAGATTCCCTTGGTTAAGGTCAGGTGGGAGCACCATTCCGGGCAGGAGGCCACCTGGGAGGCGGAGCAGGATATGAGGGAGCATTATCCTTCATTGTTTGATGATTTGGTGAGTCCTTAATTTTATTTTTCTAAAATTCAAGGATGAATTTTCTTTAAGGAGGGTGGATTGTAATATCCTAGATATTAATTCTAATTTCCATTTATTGTGTGTGTGTGCCAGCCTAGCGGACTAGTTCAAGGTCGAGCTGAGTCGACTCATGGTCCGGTGTGAGCTTGCAAGCTCGGGTTAGTAGAAATATGTGTTATAGAAATTTTTGCTTGCGTAGATAAATTTATTTAATTTTGTATGCATGATTGTTTAATTATGTCACATATGGGTGTGTATGTGTTGGATGTTTATGTGGAGCATGGGATTAATTGGGGTTTAATTAAGCTTAGTGGGTTAGCGGGTCGAGAAGTTAGTGAGTATTGGATCCGGGTTGAAGCGGATGCGGGTTAAAAGAGGTGGGAAGAGTTATAAATTCCCCCTTAGGTGGAGCCACACAAGCTAATTGAGGAAAAGAGAGGAGCCGCCAGCCGCCCCTCCCTTCCTCTCTCTTGGAGCCGCCAAGCCCAGTGGCATGGAGCCAGCCACCGAGTCTTTCCCTTCTCCTTCCTCTCCTCCTTTCTTCCCTTTGGAGCCGAGCCAAGAGGAGCCGCCAAGCCAGCACCTCCTTTTCCCTCTCTTCCTCTCTCTTCAAGCTGGTGGCTTGAGGAGGAGCCTCCGCCCCCCTCTTCCCCTTCTTGAGTCAAGCCGCCATCTTTTGAAGCTGATTTCGAGGGCTGTTGTCTGGTATTTCTCCTCTCATCATCCTTCCTGTTTGGGTGAGTGGTTTTACCACTCTTTCTCGGATTTCTTCGAGTTCTTGAAGCCGTTCTTGAAGGCAATGTTGATTTTGATTTGCTTCCGACGATCTCTTGAATTCTCATCGTTCTTTTTGTGTACCGTGTTTGAGGGTGACCCCAGGGGTGCTCGGCCAAGGTGGAGAGAAGAGGTGCCCTCCAAGTGTTCGATGAATTGCCCATGTGAAGGGTGTTGGTATTCTTGCCTTCTATAAATCAATTTGTTCATAAATCTTGATGCTTGTAAATATAAATGAATGCTATTTATTAAATCTATGATTTTTGAAATATATATCATGTGTTTCTAAGATGGGTTTGATTTTGAAGGCATGAGGTTCTTGAATTTAAATTCTTGATGAGTGCTTGATCTTAAAGGTTGATTCTTGATTATAGATTATTGTAGTACTTGATAACCTTGTTTAATAAATATGATTTTTTGTGAGATTTTTTCCAATTCTACAATTCTGATATGTTGGTGAATTAAGGATTTAATATCTGTAAATTTTTGGATTTATTTTCATGTTATGCTGAAAATTTAATGTTGTTGGAATTTCATGCTGAGATGATGAATCTATGCTATTTTTTGAATTGCTTGTTGCGATGTCTGTAATTTGCTGAGCATAGTCATGTAACCTATCGTTTTGACTAGAAAATATAGTTTGAAAACATAGGTCATACTCTGGAGACCATATTCGAGTTAGATATATCAGTTCAGGCATAACATTAAGCTAAAACAAAATCCTAAAATAAAATCCTAATCGTGGTGATTTAAATTTTAATTGCATCATTAAAATTGGGCAAAGGGGCAGCATAATCTGTTATGAACCAACAAGTAAAGTTTATGCATCAAATAAAACCTCACGTGTTATGACATTACGAGTCTAGGAGTTGGGGTCGAGTATTGGAGTGTTGAGACGCTTTTCAATAAGGACACCCCTAAGACACCGTAGGAGAGACTTGACTTAGATCATGTTGCGCCATATTTTTATGAATGGCGGAGATACTCGTTGAGGAGCTGGAGTGCGGGCTAGGCCCGGGAGGTTGGATGACTAATTCTCAACCTGTGGAACAAGTTTGGATGAGCAAAACCTAATTGTTCTGGTTTGGTCTCGTGGGATAAGTTCGGAGGGCCTACGTGATTATCCCCGAGATGGTTTTAAGGAATATGTTTGGAGGGCCTACCCAATTATTCTTGTGATATCTTAAAGGGATAAGTTCGGAGGGCCTACCCAATTACTCCTGTGATATCAAAAAGGGGCAAGTTCGGATGGACGAAACCCAATTGTCCCTTCGCGTCTCATGGAGCAAGTTCGGAAGGTCTTCCCGATTGCTCCCGAGTTTCTTTATACTAGGATAAGTTCGAAGGGCCTTCCCAATTATCCTAGTATGTGTTGTTGCCTTAGGGCATGGTAGGCTTAGGCTTGTTGAACTTCACCATTTGGGTGTTGGATGCCTTCGGGCAAGTGGTGGCCTGACGGCCTGTTAGCTGATCATTTCCTTGTGACCTTTTCCTGCTTGAGTCAGGAGTGTTGGTTTATGCATCCTATTTACGATTATTTTTTTTGTGGGGGTTGGTAGAACCACTCAATGAGTTCTTTTGAACTCACCCATTATCGTTGTTTTGTTTTGTAGAGCCTGACCGGTGAGGTGGGTTGGAGCACTTGGCGCGATTGGAGGGCTGAGGAGCTACATTGATCTCATAGCAGTCCTAGTTAGGGGTCGTAGTCGAGTTTTGGTAGTTAGTCATGCACTTATGTTTCAGTATTTTGGAGTTGTAGTCCCTTTGGGGACATTTATGTCTTTATTTCGGATTTCATTGTAATTGAACAATTGAACTTGTTTTGTTATTTCCGCACTTTATTATTTTGCTAAAATTACTTATAATGATTTCTAGTTTGGTTTCCCATTTGAAATAAAACTCGTTATTTCTTTTCCGCTATGTTTTATTATTCAGTTGGCATGTGCATGGTTTAGGCTGCGGGGTATAGGCCGCTATACCCTGGCCGGTCACGTGACCCTGAGTTGGGGCGTGACAATCTAGTATCCTCTTAATAGGTAAAGTATATATAGTAGAACGAAACACATTACCTACCATGTTTACCATATGATTTTCACTTTGTTTGCCTCCAAAAATGCTGCGCAGGACATTATATTGTTCTTCAGTCAAACCCATGCTCACATTCCCCTCTCTGTATGAAGTTGTGTTGCTTGAACTGCCTTCATTTTTGAACTCTTCAGTGGTAGACTTCACATTGTTAACCAATTTCTCACTTATAGCATGTTCCCCTGACTTGTGCTTGCCCTTGTACCATTTATGGCCTGGTGGAAAGCCATGAATTCTATAACAATTGTCTCGGGTGTGACATGGCCTCCGACAATGGTCACAAAATTTTTTGTTGAAGCCTTGTGACTATATCTATTGCTGATTTCTGGCCTTATTGAACCTCACTGGGTTATTATCTTGTGATACACTATTCGAAGCAATGCTTTCAGAGCTTGTGTTTGAATTCATTCTTGCAATTCTCTGAGATTCTTATTGCTCTAACATGCAGTATGCCTAGTTTATGTTAAGTAAAGGCTTCATCAGCAGTAATTGGCCTCTAACAGTGATAAAATTTTCATTGAGACCCATGAGAAATTGTCTCAATCTATTTCTGGATTTGCAATTACATTGCACCCCTGTGTCAATTGCGTCTAGTTCGTCCCACAAACATTTGAGCTTTGTGTAATATTCAGCAATCTTCATACTTCCCAGACGAGTGGTACAAATCAAGGTTTGGATCTCAAATATCTGAGGCTCGCTGCTGGTACCAAACCTGTCTTCTAGGTCAGTCCAAATTTTAGTTGCCGTGCTTGAATACATGACATTGGGGTTTAATTCTTGGGAGATCGACGATAAGATCCACGGCCTTACCATGTCATCACACCTCCTCCATATCCTAAACTTAGGGTTGGATCCATCTGGCATTTCAATTGAACCATTTACAAATCCAATTTTATTCTTCGCCGACAATGCGATTGTCATCGCCTGCTTCCATGACAAGCAGTTCTCATGTCCTTTCAATTGCGTGGACACCAACACCATTCCAGGGTTGTCACATCCTTGTAATGAAAAAGGATTATCTTCAGATGTACCAACCTCTGTAGTGGATTCCTCTTCAGAGCTGTTAACGGAATCACCCATCACGATCTGAGATCTCGCCGCTGATCCCCTTCGATTTCTCGCCATCAAGTCAAAGTTGATTTCACATATTCAAATTGCGATCAATCGCGATCTGATTTCACCGCCGATCCCTCAATCACACTACTTTGATACCATAATGGAGTTTTGCGACTTCATCACCACATCATAGAAGATTAGAGGGAAAGACTCATTGAACATGTGAATGAACTGGAATTAAAACCCATTAACCCAAAAAATCAAAATCCTCGGCTGAGCTATTTATCAGCTCAGTTTATTACACACTTGGAAAGACCCAAAAAAACCTTCCATGACTCAAGTCATCATCTATACAAGTTGACTTGACCATGGCTTACTTTGGTATTTGAAAAAGAGAAACAGGAAACATGAAACAGAGAAGTATGAAAATGGAAATAGGAAATATTACACAGAATTAAAAATCAATGAAATGAAATGGTACTACTACAAGTGCTTATTTGCTAATCTAGAAACCAAATTGTATAGCTAATACATGCATTTACATACTTCAACGCATCACGTAACCTGTTCATCATAAATATTTCCCAGTATAATTAATGATAGCTATTCATCTCGACCATCCACCCTTACAATTTTCATTATACTAGCAATCCTGATCAAAACCTATACAGGCTATAAATGACAGTGAGCTTCTATTTCCTAATTTTATTGCATGCAAAATCATGTGCACTATTCTAATTAATAGATAACACTTGCAGAGGGGCAGCTATAAGAAAAATAAAAGATTGCATGAAGTAACTCCAAGTGTTTCTAGTATGTTTGATGATATCTTTCCCCAGAAAAAGTAAAAAAGAACAATAAATCATATGGCATCATCACCATTTGAGGACATGAACAGGTTAATATCAATAGATGCTTAAGTACCAGGACATGATAAAGAAGTAAATTCATGCACCACATATTTGGATGAAAGCATTAATAGTCATAAGAAAATGAAAGCCATCAAATTTTGATGGGATCAATACCATCTGATCACTAGAGTTAATACCACTGGATGCTGAAGAACCATTACGTGATAGAGAAGTTAATCCACGAACCATAGATTTGGCACATCAGTATGGAGGCATGAATACAATCATAAGATATTGAAAGCCACCCAATTTTAACCTAGATGTACATCCCAGTCAAGTAAATTCATGAAACAAGAACTGTACTTTGAAGGTGCTGACTCTACTGGGGACTTCCGCCCAATCAGTTTAGAGAACTGTATTACTAAAATATTTTCCAAGCTACTTTCCAACAGACTTGCTCCCCTTATGCCATGTTTGATTGATAAAAACCATGGTGCTTTTACTACTAGAAGGAGTACCCTTGGGTGCTTTATTACAGTTCATGAAATCATATGGGCCTGTAGACAGAAGAATGACAATGGGTATCTAGTTAAAGTTGATTTCGAAAAGGCATTTGACTCTGTTAATTGGACCTTCATTGAAGATCTTCTTTAGGTTCGGGGCTTCCCTTAGAAATGGATTTATTGGATTTCTTCTCTACTTTGCTTTGCTTCTTCCTTGATTCTAGTTAACGACAAATTGGGTCATCCTTTTGTTCACAAGAGGGGACTATGACAATGGAATCCCCTCTCTCGCCTCCTATTCAACTTGGTTACTGAAACTCTCTGCATATTACTTTCCAAAGCCTCCTCAGAGGGGCTCATCAAGGGGGCTATGGCGGACCACCTACCTGAAGGTATCACACATATTTCTTTTCTTGATGATTTGATCATTTTCTGCAAGGATTCCAATTCACACCTTAACAATTTGCGGCTTCTGTTAGTATGCTTTGAGTTGCGCACTGGCTTAAAAATCAACAACCTCAAAATCAGAGCCTTGAGTACTACAGGGGATTTGGCTATCGTAGGGCAAGCGTCATCAATTCTTCAATGTTCTCCTGCTACCTTCCCCATTAAGTATCTTGGGTTGACTCTCCGCCTAGGAAGACCGTTAAAATAGAACTGGATGCAAACCATCGGTAAAACAGACATGGCAATGGCCGCCTGGCAAGGGCCTCTCCTCTCGAGAGCTGAAACAATCACTCTAATAAATAACGTACTGACCAGTCAGGTATCCTATTTTTCTTCAATTTTCAAAGGACCTTCCTGGGTTATCAAGCAAGTTGATAAGAGAAGAAAAATGTTCTTGTCGATGGGAGCAAGAAACGTAGCCCTTTAGGGTAAATGTCACGTCAATTGGAATATGGTTACTGCTTCAAAGAAAGAAGGTGGTCTTGGGATTCTTGACCTTCGACATCTCAACAAAGCAAGACTTGGAGGTTGGATATAGAAGCTTATCCAAAATCATGGGATGCCATGGGTTGATATCATTAGGTCGCTCTACCCATCCCTCCCATCTTTATCTCATGACGCCCGAGATAATATTTCTATCATTTGGAAAGATATAATGAATATTTGTGACATCTTCAGATCTTCTCTGAGTTATCATGTTGGTTCGGGTGCTTCCACTCGACTTTGGAATGATCCTTGGCTCAATGGAAACAAACTTTGTGACAAATATCCAGGACTCTTTCAGATTGCCTCATTACCCAATGCACTTATTGTTGATTCCAAGGAACTGAATGATCAAGGAGAAATTTTGGGATGGAACATTCACATCCCTTTACAACATCCTTACTTTCCGAGGTATTTTTGACCCCGCTGCTGATATTATTTAGGATAACAAACTTCCTACTGGAGTCTCAGTTACCAACTAGCTTATAAATAAGAATAGATTACCAACTAAGAATCACCTCATAAGAAGACAAATGCAATTGAATCCAAGATGTTTCCTCTACAACGTGGAAGATGAATCTCATGACCACCTATTCTCAAACTGTAAGTTTTCTAAACAAGGATGGGCATCACTTATAAATTCCTGCGCCATAGCTCATATCCCACTTGGTTTTAAGACATGGCAACTGCCTACTGGGACCACAGTAAGAACATCCAAGAATATTTTTTGTATCAACATGATTTGGAACTGGAAGCTTTGGCATGAAAGAAATTATCGTTGCTTCTCTAATTCCTCCAAATTCTCGACTGAGCTTGCTATCGAAGAACTTAATCTTACTCATTTGTGTTTGTAATTATGTATATATTCTTCTCTCTCCCCTCCCCTTAACTTGTATTCTCAAGCTCTTTTGATCAATACAAGTATTCATCTTTTCAAAAAAAAGTTCTTCAAATTTGGCCCTTGTAAGGGTTGTCTCAATGTGCTTGGGCCCATCAGCAGTTGCAATATTAAATGGCAAGCTGTAAATAAAAAAATATCAAATTAAAAAAGAAAATCCAGAAAGGAGAAAAACATAAATGTAATTAAAGATAGAATAGCAAGATGCATAATGCTCATTTGAATCAACGAAGAGCTTTATCCCTTCTCTGTTGTCTCAGTAAGTCTCTGAAGAGCTTGTTTGTCTTTCAAAAGCTCTATCCCTTCATCTCTCTTAAAGTCAGAGGCAAGCCAGTCAACAATTCTCTACTTAATGGTGAAAATTATTAGCAGGCTTCTACAATGAAGAACAAGAATACATATCCTTCACACCATAACATAATCATAACATAAATTTGGGAATAAAGAATACTCGATTTAGGATCGCTTTTGGGGAACAATGAGAGGGAGAACACGGGGAGGCAACGTTGGAAGGAACTTCAACTGGAGAAGTTCGTGGATCGCTGGCCGAGCGAGGGCCTAAGGGCACGGGGTGGGCTATCGGTTGTGATCGCAAGAGTGGGAGGGTTTCATGGATCGTGCGGGCCATCCTGATTGATTCAACGTAGAATGGAAAAATCGAGCCGAGGAAGGAGAAATCGACTCGGAGAAATTGAGCTGGAGAAATCAGCATTCCACATAGATGAGCAACGTGATCGGAGGGCGATGAGCTGGAGAAATTGAGTTGGAGATGAGCTGGAGATGCATGTGATCATGCTACCTTCAAAGCCTTCTTGAGCCGGAGAAATTGGCATTCCACATAGATGAGCTTGAGGGATCAGAAGGCGGCGTGATCGGTGAATGAGATGAGCAGCGTGGATTATATTAGGTGATGTTTGGTTAGCGAAAACTATTTTCTGGTTTGGTTTTAGTGAAACTGAAAACTTGGTTTCAAAAACTTGGTTTTGGTTTCTAGTTTTCAATTTAGTAAAAACGTGTTTGGTTAATGAAAACAACATCAGTTTTAGTTGGTTTAAACCAGTGAATATTTATTTGGTTATAAAAAATAATATTAATTTTCATCGAATAGTTTTAGTAGTAATTTGATTTTTGATTAAATAATAAACTAACTCATATGAAACAATTCATAAAACTTAATATGGTTGTAGAAGGTCGCATATTGTATTTGTAGTTAGTTTACAAAATTAAATGTTTGTTAATATGGTTATAAAATATTTGTAAGATTTAAATAATTAAGTTATTGATAATTTAATTTTTTTTGTTCAACTAGATATAAAACTAATTAATAGTTATTATAAATTTTTTTAAAAAATAAGTCCAATAGTCTAAAATTAGTTTTGATTAAATTATAAATAGATTGACTTCAAAAAAATTGAGTTATTTTAAAATTTAGATTTGAGTCAATTAGATATAAACTGGTTTAATTAATTTGTCAACTTAAGATAATAGTTTGATAAGATAATAGTTTGAGTTGAAAATGATGTTTTTTATTTTTATTTTTATAAATTAGATATAGTTTGATTTATTTTTAAATTAATTAATTTTATAAAAAATATTTATAATTACAAAGTTGTCACTACATTTTGATAATGAAACCGACAGTCTCGAAACCACAGAAAATAATCTTCTGGTGTTTTCATTTTTTATTAAGAAAAATTGGTTCTTTAGTTAATAGCTCAAAAGTAAAGAAAATGCGAACCAACACCAAATTTAGTTAATAGCTCAAAAGTAAAGAAAATGCGGAAATACGATTAGGTTCACAGTTCAAAAGTTCAGTCAATAAAACCTGAAATAAATAACATAAAAGCCCTCAGGGCTACAACTCTAAATCAAGCTAATATAAGTGCATGACATCTACCAAAAAGACTCGACTACGACCCTAACTAGGATTGCTATGAGATCCAACGGCTCCTCTGCCCTCCAGCGACGCCAAGTGCATCTAACCCACCTCACTGGTCAGACTCTGCAAAACAAAAATCACACGACAACGGGTGAGTTCAAAGAACTCAACGAGCGGTTTTACCCACCCTCACAATTAAACACAGAGATAACATAAATAAATTCTATCTCTAAAAAGTCCACGTCACAAAGGTGTGACTAGCTATCATGCCAACAGGCCACCCATGCCCACAACATCTAACTCTCAAAGAGGTGCATCTAGCCGAAGCCCTACCGTGCCCGAAGGCAACGTCACCAACAAAATGTGCATCAAGTCGAAGCCCTACCATTCCCAAAGGCAACATCACCATCAAAGAGGTGCATCGGGTCGAAGCCCTACCATGCCCAAAGGCAACATCACCATCAAAGAGGTGCATCGGGTCGAAGCCCTACCATGCCTAAAGGCAACATCACCATCAAGAGGTGCATCGGGTCGAATCCCTACCATGTCTAAAGGCAACATCACCATCAAGATGTGCATCGGGTCGAATCCCTACCAAGCCTAAAGGCAACGGCACATACTAGGATAATCAGGAACGGCCCTCCGAACTTATCCTACAGGTTGGGAATTGGTATCCAACCATCCGGGCGTAGTCCGTAACCCGGCTCCTAAATGAGCCGCTCTGCCATTCCCACGGATATGGCGCATCAAGACCTAAATCAAGATTCTCCAACGGTGTCCTACGAGTGTCCTCATTATGAAGCGTCTCAACACTCCAAACCCGACCCCTACCCCTTAGATCCGTATCGTCATGAACCCGTGTGGTTTTATTTCATGAATACCTTGTAAGTTAGTTCATAACAGATTATGCTCACCCTTAAACCCAATTTTAATTATAGAATTAAAATTTAGATCATCTCAATTAGGGTTTTGTTTTAGGGTTTTGTTTTAGGTTACTGTTTTGCCAAGAATTCTTGCGTCTGACCCGAATCTAGTCTCAACAGTGCATCCTATGTTTCCAAACTATGTTTTCTAGTCGAAACGATAGGTTGCACGATTATGTTCAGAGGTCTAAGCACATAATAACAGAGAAATCAAAAATCAGCTCAGATTCAACAAACAGCATATAAATTTCAGAAAGCTGAAATTTTCAGCACATCATGGAAAATATATTTTGCAGAATTAAATCCCCAAATTTTTAACATCACAGATTCAAGTCATCATGTCAATCATGCATACAATCTCATAATTTTTACTAAATAAAAACTAGCATATATAACAAGAATTTTTTAGTCAAGAATCAAGGAAATTAATTACTCTATAGCATCAAGAACATCCAAAGCTACAAGATGAGATTGCATCCAAGACTCATAAGATTAAATAAAGATTCACAAGACTAAAAATCACAGATCTTCCATTAAACATATGCCCCATGTTATGAGATCAAAATTTCAAGTCTAAGCATGGCATGAAAACCAAGAAAATCTCAAGAACACAAAATAACATCATCAAGATCAAGAATCTTCAAGGCGACTTCAAAAAAATTTGAAGAAAATTCAAATAGGAGGGATAAAACCATCCACCTGAAAAGGGGAAAGGATTGGAGAAGGATTTCCAATCGACGGCCTCTGATTTCGGCTCCAAACCCCGGCAGCTCGACCCAAATGAAGGAGAAGATGAGGCGATGGCTCACTCCAAGCCGCCGGCTTGGAGAGAGAGAGAGAGAGAGAGAGAGAGAGAGAAGAGGGTGGCTCAGTTGCTCCTCTTGGCTTGGCTCCAAGGGGAGGAAGAGAGAGGGAAGGAGAAGGAGAGGTTCTGGCGGCTCGGCTCAGCTCCAAGTGGCGGCGACTTCAAGGGAAGAAGAGGAGGGGGCGGCTGACGGCTTGGGCTATCGGCCTGCTCCTCCTCTCACAA
This sequence comes from Canna indica, assembly GCA_034359265.1. Lineage (NCBI taxonomy): Eukaryota > Viridiplantae > Streptophyta > Magnoliopsida > Zingiberales > Cannaceae > Canna > Canna indica. Next base: position 26,252,026 of record CP136892.1, read on the forward strand.
TTGTGTGGCTCCAAAAATTGGAGCCACAACCTTGGGGAGGGGGTTTTTCAATTCCTCCTCAACCCTAACCCTCTAACTTAAGCCCAACCCACATCCACTTAAGCCAAGATCAACCCACTAACCCGATAAACTTAATTAAATTAATTTAGGCTTGATTAAACACACAATTAAATCATAAGCATCTAATTAAATGCACCCTCATAGACATAATTCATAATTATCCAAACTCCACAATAATTAAAAATAATTCCAATCACTCAAGCCTAATTTCATAAATTTATAAATTTATATTCTACTTACCCGAGCTCGCAAGCTCGCTCCGAACCATGTGTCAACTCGGCTCGACCACGAACTAGTTCACTAGGCTGACAACATACGCAAGAGAAAAAAAAAAGATAATAAGTTAAATATCTAGGATATTACAAAAACATAGCATAAATAGGGCACAACTCAGAATGGAGCGGGAAGAGATGAGCTTCAATGGATTTTTGAAAGAATACTCGACCGGAGAAGGAAAAGGAAGAAGTAACAAGTGAAGGGAGGAGATGAGCGGGAAGGGAAGAGAGGAGCGAGGGAATCAGGAAGAAGATAATATTAATAACCGGCGGCCTTCAATGGCGCCGGTTATTAATCTAATTGTGGTGATTAATTAGATTAATAACCAGCTGGTGATGGGCGCCAGTTATCCAGTACTTTTATTGAGGTGAGAACATGTCTTAGTTGAACCTATGTCCATAAATTCCCAATTTCGTGTTCCCACAATTGACCACAACCAAACCGAGTTCATATAAAGCCTAAGGACATCATATATTACCTAAGAACAGTGCATAATCGAATAGGACAGCATGTATATTTCTAGGGACAACTTGTGTTATCTAATTGTAACATGCAATTCCTAAAGGTAGTATATCCCTACCCATTGTAGATGTGCTCCCATACCATTAGCAATCCACCCATTGATTCCCCTCATCCAAGAAGCAAGAATTAATCAAGAAATCACAAGATCAACAAAAAGAGGGGGGGAGGGGGGGGCATAACCCCAAATTCGGCAGTGACCATGCGGCAACATAAAATCAAGAAGACCGAGCATCGACACAGAAACTACACAATGACAATGTAGATTCCTAGACTGATCATAAGCCTAGAGTTTGCATCAGAAAACCACGACTAGAATCACAAAGGGGAGGGGCAGCGGCTTGATTAGAGAACAAGGGAGAAAGGGGGTCTAAAACCACTCACCGGAGAAGAAAATTAAAAAGGAAGACGGTCCTCCACGCTTCCACAAGTCCGAGTGCGCTGACCAATTTCAAGTCCTCCCATGCCTTCTCCTTCCCTCTCGTGTATCCCAACACCTAGCCGTCCAAACCAGATCTCCACTGTTAATATCCAGGGGAAAGGGGTCTCGGACATACTCCCCAAATTTCAGTCCGATCAGCTCTAGGATAGGGTCCATATAGACTGACTTGGCAAAACTCGACGTAGCAAAATCCAGGAGACGAAAACAAAAAATAGGGCTTCGGTAATTCCGTGACAGAAACAGATCCGGCCGTCCAAAACCAATATTGACCAATCAAAATGTAATTCTTGAAGTCTACAACTTACTGTCCAAATTTCATTACCATCTGACCATGGACACTTTGTCGATCGTGAAGTTTGCTGCAGCCCAACGCTGCGAGGAGTAGTCTGCCGAGATACTCTTCTTCCCTCTCCATGCGTGCGCCTCTCCCTATGAGTCGCACGCCTATGGGGATGATGTATAAATACTAAAATCCCAATCTCCAAATCACCAAAGTGCCCCTCAACTTAAGTCAAGTCTAAAATAAACCATAACTCGACCAATACAAGTCCGATTCGAGTTCCATTTGAGCCTCCACACTCGTCTCGAACCCAACTACCCATCTAAGGACTAATCCAACTTAGATAAATTAATTTCCTTGCATGCAAATGCCAATCTCCAATTCATGCCCTCTCGCATTTCATCCAGCCCCACTTGACATGCGACCAAATTATCGCGCGGAATAATTAAATAAATATTTTTAAAAAATTTGAGTATTACATGCTTTTTTTTGTATGGCCGTTTATGTCCAAGTATTATTTGTGCATGTGGGTCATGATGGCCGAATATTCTCACTTCATGCAGGTCGGCCTAATGGGCCAGGTGGTGTGCTAAATCCCTGAATTTACTTGAGAATGTATTTCATGTTATATATATATTCATGTATTCGGGATTTAGATGGAGGTTCAGTAGAACCACTCACTGAGTTTGACATGGACTCACGTTTTGTTTAATTTTTGTTTTGTAGAAGCTTGACCAGTGAGGTACTGGCTAGTGGACATGGTGCAGCTGGAGGGACAAACGACACCATCGATCTCGTAGCAGACTGAGTTAGGGAGTCATAGTTGAGTTTTAGTTATTTTCTTTTCATGCATAGAGATGTCTTGTTTTGGGATATTGGAATCTGTACCTTCCTTTGATCAGACATTTATTCTTATTTAAGCATTTGGTCCATTTTATGTCAGTCTATTCATCATTATATCTGCGTAGTTGTATGCATGAGTTAGGCTTCGGAGTATTTACACATACCCTAGCCGGTCATGTGACCCTGAGTCACTACAAGAAATGTAGTGATTTCAGACGGTCATTGGAGTCAAAAAGTGGTCAAAAGTTTGTCGAAAACATTGATTTATCAACCAAATTTCGACTTGTTTCCTAGGCTAAAATTTGCATCGATAAAGCCTTGGTCGAAATTGGTACCGACAGTTTATCGACAAAAAATATTGTCGGTAATTATCGACCAAGGTTTTAATCGAACAATCGTCGGTAGTTCCTCAGTAAATATCAACAAAAGTTTTGTCGGTAGCTCTTCGGTAATTACCGACTATAAATACTATCGAAAAAGTGGTTGATAATTACCGACTACTTTCCTATCATATTTCATACAGAAAATGGTCGGTAATTTCTGACGACATGTCGTTGGAATTTTGTTGAAAACTTTAAGAATTTTTTTTTAAAAAAATAATATACCGAAATAAAAACATTATTTATACCTCTAATAGTAACAAGTAGCATACACAACAATCCAAAACATTCCAATCTTGAGATATGATTCAAAATATGATAAAACATCTATTTTATCATCCAACAAAAGTATCATTCATTCAAAATAATAAATATTCAAATAGTAACACTAAGCATCTATGACATTTCACACATAATCAATCCTCATCCAGAAACTCATTGTTACCCCGTCAACCACCAGCCTGATCTCATTATCTCCCATCAGCTACGGACAGTAGCAATCATTACTGAAAATATGGTGAGGATGTTGAAGTTGGTCAAGACGTTGATGCAACATCACTTCGAAATCCTTCTTCATGACTGCCATGAACTGTTGGTTCTCGGACTAGGCACGCTCCTGCTCATGGTTTGGAAATCGAAGCTACCTTCTGCTCTGGCACATCAACCAAACACCGAACATCGGTGCTACCAATTGGGAAAAGCAGTATTGGCGAAGGATCTCCGCAAATAACAAGCCCATGGTTTGGAAATGGAAGTTGACAGTTGTCCAAAATTAAACTAACTAAACAAGAAGGTATCTCTACCTACATTAAATAATTTAGGAGATAATGTAATTTAGCCCAAGAAGGATCACGAAATATATTATTAGATGTACGATTACATCATAATAACATAAATGCCAAACAAAAAATTAAGAATGTTCATAAAGGATGTTTAAAATGTCTCATATAGGAGAATTTATTTCGACATCGCTAGCGTATTTTGATGAAGTAATTAATATGACAAATTAAGAATTGATGCAACAATATATACAAGTATTTCTATAAAAAATAATTTTTTCTTCTATTTTACCTTAGGAAAACAAAGTGTGGTATAAGGTTTGAAAAGCAACCATCACTTGTAACCGTAAGAGGTGCAAAAGCTTTATATTCAAAATTAAACAACGTACCCTTAGTCAAAATTTAAATTTGTGTAGGAATTTATAAAGGAGCTAAAAATAAATAGATATGAAGGAATCTTAGATCAAGGAGACTTCCAACTTGAAATCCCCAAATCAAGTTATCCTTCAACGATTCACTGGCTTGGACATATCTGATATATATGGAGAAGGTGCAAAGAATGGTGAGGTACAGAGAGAAATACTTTCTCAGAGGGAGGATGCTTCTGAGTTTATCACCCACAGCGCAAAGTGCACATTAAGTTAAGAAGTAACGTTAAGTTAAAGAATTATTACTGAACATCAAAATGCTTAAGCTAAAATTCAGTAGCAGATGAACAAATTCAAACTCGACGCCGCTAAGTGATATATACATGGTTGACAGGAACAAAGATTGAGAAGGGGCGTGCTCCCATCCACTATTAATTAAGCTTTTTGAATCCATTCATAGCCCCAAAATTTCCAACGATAGATTCTCGTCGGAAGTTATGGTCGATGACTTTAGTATTAGTTAAGTATAAAATTAAGTCATTAATATTTCCGACGAACTTGCTACTATAAAGTCGGTTGGAAATTATTATCGACTAAAGTTTCGACGAAAGTTTATCGATAATCTAATAAAGTTTTTTAAAATAATATGATAATTTTCCGACTCATTTTTGGTCGAAAAATTTTCTCAGTAACTCTTTCCGACACTAAGAGTTGTCGAAAATCTAACGAAAATTTTCGACAACATCTTCTCATCGGAAGTTGCGGTCGATAATTCCAATATTTCTTGTAGTGAGTTGGGGCGTGACTGTTGGTGAAATGGTCACTGTAGAGGGGGGTGAATAGTGTGTTATCTAAATCTTTTTGTCTAAATTTTGTTTTAATCGTTTCTTAAACTACTTAGGCAAATTGTAATTTATCGACTAAATGCAAAAGCGATAATAAAATAGTTAAACACAAACAAAGATAGCAATGCTAACACAGTTCTTGCACAGTCTCAACAAGTGAGAAGCTCTACTTATGTGTTAACCGATTCAACGGTGAAGAGGCTGAAAGGAATAGTGCCCTTGAGTCAATCACATGTCGATGTGTTTAGGAACTATTCAAGGATAATCAAATTAATGAGGCAATTTTTTCGTCATATGCTACATCTTTATTCATAAAGATTGTGATGAACCCCATGAACCCGGGCTAATGATTCCAAAACTATGATGAGATCATGCTGGTGAGACTTGGAATCCAGATGCCCATTTTCTAAATGTTCCTAGTCGTAGGATCACTAATTAGGGGATTCGTGATTCCAGATAGACTAGTGCACTTGGTACATACCCTATACGATAAGGGCTGCGTAGCTGATCTCACGTACAGTTACCTATGAGTCCTCATTAATGTACAAGTGCAGGTGCTCATTATGAAATGAGTTCACTAAACGGACTTGTACGAGAAACACAAAATGGAATCCTTACATGAGTGTCAATAGGATGTTCCTCGGATGATAGTAGGTGCAAGCAGTCCTTGGACCTGAGGTTGTCATGGTTACTTCTAGGCATTTCTATTTGCATAAATGATCAAATGGTTAAATCGCCTATTGATGTTGACGGTTTCAATCTAAAGACTGCGAAGAGTGGAGTGATTGAAGTCGGCATTTATTTAGATCCTTCAGTGACACATATAAATACTGGAGAATGGATCTATTGTCGATAATTCTATTGCGCAGAAACGCTATTGCCAATTATATAGGAGTTGAGACAACTGAGTGCAGAAAGGCAACAACCTTTTTATCTTCAGGAGAATATTGGTTTTGGGTGAATAACTCGCTATAACACAAGGTTGTGTGGAGGACGAAACTCTGTGGCTGGGATGTCATAGAGAGGCAAGTTGGTATTTACTTGTAATAGCAAATAGATTTTTATTATTTTCAATTCACTGTAGTACTGGTAGTCGGATTTTGGGTGTGAAATCCAAAAGATTTATATTGTACTTATAGAGAGTGGATTGGGCATCTGTCCATGAGTGCTCCGCAGATTAGGTGACTGATTTGTCAATGAACTGCGTAAACAAATCTCTTGTATTTGCGTATGCCATATATTTTGGTTCTTACTTTGCTACTATAGGCAGTTGTTATAGCAGTTGCAACTTCCTAAGCAATTGTCATTTACAAAAGTTCCCTAAGAGATCTATATTGTCATATTTGTTTTCCATCGGGTAAGAGTTGATGCGATTTGAACCTCTAATCAGAGTACGTGTACCTCCTAGGCCCTACCCCGCTGCGAACCCCAAGTTTGGGGTGGTTGATGGGCTGGCCAAGGCTCATTTTTTGGTGGGTTAATTCCGAAACTTTCTGGAGTTGTTAAATTTGGGCTGCTGAAATTCAGCTTTGCTGACATTTTGCTGATTTTTTTTTGTTGGAAGGTAACTAGGATTGGTTTGGCCGGATTCTCCCTTGGTGTTTGACACATTTGTTTACTGATTTGTGAACCTTGTTCTTGCTGCCGGTAAAGAGAACTATTATGTGTAAAGATAAACAAGAAAATAATTAAAGCAAGGAATTTTCCCTATTAAGTATATTGGATTAGAATTGATAGTGACCATCAATTCAGTAATCTGGTCAATTAGGACAAACTACAACAACCAATTGCCAATTGTTGAATCCAGATATTGTAAAAATGCCAACTACAGTGGATTAAATGAATCCTCTGTACTCCTGTAATAAGCAATCTATAAAGAATGGAAACAAATTTCTAGTTCTACATTTATGACACTATCTATCATATAATGCATTTTTTTCCCGTTTCATGGAACTTAACTTATCCTTTTATGTGTCATTCTTTTAACTAAATTTGTCCTTTATGCATTTCTTAGCTAAACCCTCCAAATATTTAACAAGGACAATAATCTTTCCATAGTGGTTAAGTCAAAAACATGGATGTCCTAGAGATCACTGAATACAAAAACTAATAGCAATATCTGAGAAAGAATATTTGTTTGAAGTAAACTTCAAGCAACTTCATGATTCATTCAAGGCACTAGATAGTACCTTCTGCGCTAGACAATATCTGAGAGACTTATACATTATGCAGACGCGCATTATGAAAACCAAAAGGAAGGTGGACACTTTAGTACTAAAATAATCTACTCCACTTATCCACAAATAGAAGTCATCTATGCAAGCCTCCAGGTTCTATTTCCATCAATACAGAGGAAAAAGATTTTGTCTATAGAACTTAACATTGGACTACATCAACAAAGTTATGTGGCATATAGTAGAAAAGATGTTTTTCACAAACTATATCAAATACGACTGAGAAGGAAATTTTTGACTTATATAGAGATGATGTAGCACATGTAAACTGTAAATCAATAACTTTATATGCATGAGTATGCCAATTTAAAAGATATTTTATTTATAGAATAAAAAGTGCCATCAATGGAACATCGACATAATTAAATTATTTCCTCCAATAAATACACAACAATAGATCCAAGGACATTATTTTCTAAAAGAATCCAAAACTTCACAAGTTTCTAGCTCTTCGCAATAAAGCCTCGTGCATTGTCAATATAAGTTTCCGCATAAGACCGGGATTATTCCTCGACAAGGGAGGATTGTGAATATCCAGGTTCGGACATCTACGGTCGATGAATACCACAACCAACATTATAAAACTTAGACATATTGCAGTCAGATAAACAATCTAATATAGATGCTAACTATGACAGACATGATGAAGCTCCAATAGCATGATTCTTGAGTAGTATACCAGCATAGGTACAAAAAAAAGGTGGACAAGAAAAGATGATTAATATTGTATGTGCTTACTCTTGGAGAATACAAACCAAATCACTAAATGGGATACCCTGACTAGTAGGATCTATAAGCAAAACCACCAATTTATTGCTGCGATGCGAGATGAAATTCAGAAACCTCCTGAATTGGATAATCATCTAATCGATATTCATGCTTGAACTTCGCTGTAAATGTGCTACCTGGTCATGGATCAATATCTCTGAAATCTAGAATCTTCCAACAACTAAGATCTAGTGAAGCTTCATACCAATTTGATGTCTGCTCATCTGCATTACTCTCGGCATGATTTTTTCTCTCTACAGGCAGAATAATGGAAAAGGACAACAAGAAGCTATTCTTTGACAACTTCTATCGAACAGGTCATGTGCAGTAGACACAACCTTGATTCAAGCACACGTCAAACAAGAACGAATATTGAGAAACGAAATCTACCTTTTAGGACTTGGACGATCCATGAAAAGAAGCACTTAGTCCAACTGCAAGAGCACGAGAAATGAAAGATTAATAATTGTCCAATCATTCATGACCACAGACAATGAGACGACCAAGAAAAGAACGCAAGAAATCATCAAAAGGGAACATTTGATTACCAATGGACCAAAAGAAAAAAAATTATTCTGACCGATTGAACTGGTATGTCAAGGAGTGACCCAAATCATTTCGAATCGTCAAGGGGAAGCGTTAGGAGAAGGAAAGGAAGGCGCTCCCAATAGTTCCCCAAGAGGGGGTGAAGCATGCGTCCGCGCGACCGTAACAATCGTTGTAACGCGTGGACCAGTTTCTTACCATATAACGATATCAGTTTATAAGAGAGAAATGCCGATTGTGTTAACGATGTATAATGTAATTACCTAAATATATTCTGAACTATGCACTTTATCTCATTTGTGGCAAATTCTAAAATATTATCAAATTGTATCCTAAACTTTGACATTTGTCTCAATTACATCATCCCGTCAACTATCCATCAACAGCACTGTTAAGGCGATGATGTGGCACTTTGATGTGGATTAAAATAATATTTTTTATTTAAAAAATATGAAAAATCACTTTAATTTATATTAAATAATATTAAATAATATTAAATATTTTTATTTTATATTAAAGAATTACTCCGAGCCATGTCGGGTGAACATGGAGTGATTTTTTAATATAAAATATAAAATATTATTTTATATTATTTAATATAATTTGACATAATTTTTTATATATTTTTTAAATAAAAAATATTATTTTAATCCACGTCAGAGCGTCACCGTATCACCTTAACCGTGCTGCTGACGGAGAGTTGACGAGAGGATGTAATTGAGACAAATGTCAAAGTTTGTGATACAATTTGATAATATTTTGAAATTGATCACAAATGAGATAAAATGCACAATTCAGGATATATTTAGATAATTACAGTAATATTAGTTTTTTAAGCTAGTAAATTATATTGATAAAAGATAATTGTGCAATTTCAATTTAAAAAGAAAAAAAGATTATTATTAAAAAATGATCAAATTACCCATTATATTTAATATTATAAATGGGCAATTAGTTAAAGAATATTAATCAAAATACCCTTTATATTTATATTATATTTATGAGAACAAATCACTTTTACTTCTCTTGTTTACCAAGAGGAAGTATATTTCTATTATTCTTTTCCAAATATTTAAATTAAAAATATTTTTTAAAATTATTATTTTTAATCAATTTAGCATTCCTTTTTTCTTTCCTTTTTTTTTCCGATCAATTTAGCATTCCTAGAAAGACAATTAAACAACATGGTTGTAACACAAACTAGTACAACATGGCAAATGGTGGATGTAAAGCAATATATTCAACTAGCTCTCCCAAAGTTTCCTCTTCTCAACACTACTTGAATCTTTGTAACATAGCCTGAGAACAGTTATTCTAGTTCTAGTTTGTTACATCAACTTCTCTACTGGGCTAGCTGTTAGTTGATTCATTTATGTCATGGAGCACAGAATAGATTGTATATATTTGACATGAGCAAAACATGTTGCTTAAGGTTATTGTTTCGGTCCCTAATTGTAGGGTTTTATACACATATTCTTGATTCTCTGTGCTCCTTGTAATTGTTACTATCAATATATATAGGTCTATTCGATCTTCTGTAAAGGACAGTTGCTTAGGAAGTTGCAACTGCTCTAATACTAGCCTATTGTAGCAAAGTAAGAATCAAAACAAAAAGGCAAAGCTAAAGCAGAAGTTTATTTGCGCAGTTCACTGACAAACCAGTCATCTAATCTGCGGTGCACTCACTGGACAGATGCCCAATTCACTCTCTATAAGTACAATATAGGTCCTCTAGTTTCTCACTCGATATTCGACTACCAGTACTATAGTGAATCAGAAATAAATAAAAAATATATTTGCTTTTACAAATAAATACCAACTTGCCACTCTATGACATCACAATCACAGAGTTTCGTCCTCCACACAGTCTCATGTTGTAGTGAGTTATCCACCCGATATCCAATCTTCTCCTCGAAGATAAAAGTTTGTTGCCTCTTCTACACTTGGCAGTCTGCACTAAGCAGTTTCAACTTCTCTATATGTGGCAACAGCGTTTCCACGCAATAGTGTTATCGACAATAGATCTCTTCTCCAGTATTTATAGGTGTCACTGGAAGATTACTCGAAGATCTAAATAAATGATGTCTTTAATCATATTTAATCACTACCGTCTTCAATAGAAACCGTCAGCATATCTTAGGCATTTTTACAACAGATCATTTATGTAAATAAGGAACGCCTAAGAAATAAGTGAAGAGAAAACTCTTCGAAACTAAACTGTTCAAGAAAAATAATGGTGATTTAAATATCCAGAATCAGTTAAACAATAATCATCATTAAACCAAAACTCCATCAGTGTTTAAGATATTCTCAGACAGTCCATCAGAAATGCTACAAGACTATAAGCAATTAAGACTCGTCTTCACAGTTGAAACCTTCAACATTCTCAGAATATATTTTGGTCATAGCAGCTCATTGATCAGAATGAATTGTAACATAAGATCCAACATAAACAGTTCATCAATATATATACGAGTAGTTGCTCAAAGTTTTTTTACTAGAGAAATAATTTAAAAAATATTTTTGCCAAATATAGCCAACTTTCATAAAAATAATACTAACAATCTCCCCCTTTGGCTTATATGGCAAAAACCTAAACTGTCATAAATAATGCTATAAAGAGAGCATAATAACAGAAGACAAGTTTCACAGATATAATAGTTTTAAAACATGAGCCATCACAGAGTTTTAAAACTATTCATCATAAAAAATGAACCATTACCATCATAGAGTTCATATACAGACATCACAGAGTAGTTATAGAACAGTACCAAAAAATCACCACATACCACACCCAACAGACATACATCACAAATTGGTTCAGACTTTACTTCAGACCACTTTACCTTAACTAGACCATAACAAGACCGGAACCAATTTATTCAAAAACACCACACCACATATCTCCCCCTTTTTGGCCGAATAAGCCAAATGAGAGAAAAGCAGTCACTTTGTGCATTCTTGATCAGATGAACCAATATCTCCTTCAATAGGCGAAGTTGTACTGCCAGTAGTGAAATATTCAAAAAGCTTTTGCTCAATAGTTAATACCTGCAGATGAAGCTTAGCTAAAAACACTAGCAATTGATACAAATCATCACAAATTTCTCTCGTATCAGTGGTTAAAACTGCATCAGGTCTCATTGCAATCCACTCATCCTTAGAAAATTGTTTGATTCTTTATCCTCCCCCTCAAAAGATATCTCTTCTTCAGAACTAGGAAAAATAGAAGGTGAAGTGACAGTTATAGATACAATACCTCTACCAAAGCTTTTTGTAGCTTTTCCTTTAGACCTCTTTCTCTGCTTTTGGCCATGAGGGGTGGACGGAGATGATCTTTTATCAGAGGACGGTGCTGGATTTTGTGTGTCGACGGTTTCAGCAGGATTTGAGAACACCATTTCTTTTGCTAAGGAAGCTTCCATCTCTTTCTCTAAGCTCATTGTTTTACCCTTTTTACTACCTTGTAATGGAACTTCGACTTAAATAGATTGTAGAATAAAGGAAGATTGAGACTGTCGATTAAGTTCTCAAGAAATTGAACCGAGTTGCAATGCAGAAGAAACATAAATGATGACATATCTGTTCACATTCGCATTAAAGTACAGCCTCCATCGAAAAAGTCAATGGAGAAGTTACGATTACACGAGAAACGCCAGCAGAAAAAATTGATTATATGAGAGAATAAATTTTTGAAAACCAATTTATCCATCATTAACACACTGTCCAAGGAAGATTTACAGATTCTTCAAATATCTCATTTAGAAGAAGAATCTGTGACATGACACTAGGTCCTTGGGCAAAAAGTAACATGACTACTCTGAATTAATGGCCTTTGAGAAGAGTGCTGCATCCTTATCCTATCTTATCTTTCACAAAGAAAGCACACGTATGAACTTAAAAGAAGAGTTTCTTACTTACTTTATCAATCATCATTTAGAATTCCCCCTTTTTGAATTGAAGATGTTACCCACTTGTTCTAAGTTGTAGTGGATACTAGGTAAAACCGCTTCATTTTAACTGGAACCTTGATCTTACATCAAGGAGTTTAGCATGTGAATGCACAAATAGAATCCTTGAAGTTTTGATAGTACTCATTGTATCACAATAAAGTATATTTTCTCCTTGATTAAGACCATATTAAGGTAACATACTCTTCATCCATATTAACTACATATTGCAACTGCCTGCTGCCAAATGTTCTGCTTCTACTTATCACACCCCAAATTCGGTTTGACTGGCCAAGGTATGCCACGTACCCCAAACCAAACCACATACGCAACAAAACCAGACATGAACATTTAATACCATTTTCAAGGAATTTTAAAAGACATTTGTTTTCAAGAAAAGTCTCAAAACCACCAACTCGATAAATAGCTAAATGTTCAAATTAATTTTTAAAGTTAAATTACTAAACAAGGACACCTCAAAGTAATAAAATGCGGAAACATAACAAATCGAGTCGACATGACTCAAAAACTCAAAAACTCAAAAAAGAGAAAAATATGACTCGGTATCCCTCTCGATCATGACATGTCACGAGACCTGCTGCCCTGCCGCCACCAGCCGCGCTACTACACCCCAGTGCCTCTCTAATTTAGCTCAGGTACTGCAAAATAATAGATATGAGGGATAAATCTAACTAGGACTTAGTGAGTAGACTAGTCCTCAATTTCCACCACATCATCATCATCATGCAATAATCAAATAACCACTTATATGAGTATAAGAATAATAAAGCATAATTCAAGAGCATTTATTTTCTTATTTAGCAAGCAGTCCAGCTGTACTTCATATAGCAATCTGCAAGAAAATACACAACTAGGTATAAAGTATAACATGCTAAATGCATCAAACCACATGCTTACTCGGACCCATCGGTCCTAATCGCCACATAGGGTAAGTAGTCGGTGTATTCTCCGATCTACCACCCAGCCAGTGTCATCTGTTTGGGGTATGCTCTCCCCTCACTGACACGGCTCTTCCAATCCATCTCTTTGGAGCATACATTCCCCTCACCGGTCGAGTCTCCGGACTATTTCTTTGGGAGTATGAACTCCCCTCACTAGCCAGACTTTCAGAATATGGCCAACACTATCTCTTTGGGGCATACCCTCCCCTCACCAGTGAGGCTTCTGGAAAATGCAACAATCACACCACAACATCACACACGAAGGGAATATAGACATAAGGTAAGGTGTACTGAACAACAAGTAAATAAGAGTATGTTTAGGACATACCTCAATCTCCGCCTCTTCCCGCAATCACAACCACGCAGATAAATATATATAAAAAATAATGCTCAAATCATGAATTCATAGCGTACACAACAAGCATGAGAATAAGGTATAACACGTCCAAACATCAAAAGAAAAACAATCATGTATAAGATGAAAACAACACAATACCTCTTAATTTCCGTACGCAGTTTAAGCTCGACTATAGCCCTCCCCTAGCTGTGTACCCTAGGGCCGGCATACCCCTCCACCCGAGTGCTCTAGGGGCATAGAGGGTTTGGCCCCCTTAGGTTCCCTAAGGGTCGACTCACTCTAAAGTTGTCCTAGGGTTCTAGAGTGTCTAGGTGTCTCTAGGGTACTCAATTCCCTACTTGTATGTCTCTATAATTTTCCTAAGGTGTAGAATAATTCAAGATACCTTAAAGTATGTTCCTTATGTATAAAAATCCTATTTATTTTTTCCAAATCTGTCCCTAATTGGTCGACCACCCTAGGGCTTCTAAAAGGGCCCTAAAGGGGGCTGCATACCCTAGTTTTTCCCCAAAACCCTTCTTTTCCTCAAGATCCCAAGCAAGCATCAAGAAACCTCAACAACCATCAAGACTCCTCAAAAAAACATCAACAATTTGAAGAAGGGGGCGGCACAGCAAGGGGAAGGGTGACCAAATCGCTAAAAAATTCATCTGATAGAACTGTTGCGATCGCGGTAGAATTCTCAATACGAATAACCAATTCAATTCACGAAAAATCCAACGAAAAATGATGAAATCCCCATGACATAGGGGTGGCGATAGGGATGAGGAAAAGGGGAAAAGAGGGCTAATCCACTCACCTTTTTGGAGAAACCGGGAAGGAAGAAGAAGCATGGGATGTTCCTACGATGAACGCTGATGAACTCGAAGGCTCCTCCTTCTCTTGGTGTGGCCACCTGTCTTGCTCTCTCTCTCTCTCTTGGGTGGTGTGAGGCTGAAAACAGCAGCCGTGTGCCCCCCTTTGATAATTTATGGGCCCTGCCTGGCCCAAATAATTACCAAAACACCATCACTTAAGTTAAACGACTTAAACGACCAGTATCTAACCCGTTCTAACTCCGATTCGAGTTTGGTTGAACCGCTAAATTCGTCTTAAGACCCTCTATCACCATAGAATGATAAATCATAAAAATAAAATAAATATTTTTTTCCTAAAAAATATTTTCATATATAAAGCTTACTCGAATTAAATTCCGCGACTCTACGCCAATTCGCGCTAACTCAGGCCTACGGTCCCGTGCTAAAGAGTAAAATATCATTTTAGGATTTTTGGGTATAACACTACTGAAGAAAGAAAATTAGTATTTTATTTCTTGCTTAACTAGGCCACAAGATTTGTTCCAAAATAGAAACAACCGCCTGATGTTCTCTTTCTATCACTAATATTTCTAGCCCAATCTGCATTTGAAAATCCAGCTAGGCATGGATTGCAATCAACAGAATAGCAAAGACTAAAATCCAAAGTATCTTTCCCATTTTTGAGAATTCTCTTAACAGCTTGAAGGTAAGACTCCTTTGGATTTGCTTGATATTTGACACACAATCCAACACTAAAGCATAAGTTAGGTCTGCTAGCTCTTAAATACAATAAGCTGCCAATCATGCTTCTGTAGATAGTGGGACCAACACTCTTTCCTTCATCATCCTTGCATAGTTTCTCATGGGTAGAGATAGGAGTTCTAACTGCCTTAGAACTGTCTAGTCCAAACTTGTAAACTAAATTCTTAGCATATTTACTCTGTGAAACGAATATTCCTTTTCCAGATTGCTTGACCTGTAGACTGAGAAAATAGCTCATCTCTCGAACCATGCTCATTTCGAATGCAAACTTCATGTCATGCAAAAAAAAATTAGCAAGGAATTTAGAAGTTGAATCAAAAATAATATCATCAACATAAATATGAACAATTACCAGTTGAGACTCCCTTTCCTTGATGAATAGAGTCTGATCAGCTTTTCCTCTTTTATAACCTTTCCTGAGCAAAAATTGGGTTAGTCTGTCATACCAAGCTCTAGGTGCCTACTTGAGACCATATAAAGTTTTCTTCAGCTTATACACATGGTCTGGATGAGTAGAATCTTCAAACCCTTTTGATTGTTCAATAAAGACTTCCTCATTTAACATCTCATTCAGGAAAGCTCTCTTAACATCCATTTGATAAAGTTTGAATTTGAAACAACAAGATAAGGCAAGGAGTAACCTGATAGATTCTAAACTTACAACATGGGCAACTTGATCCAGACCTTCAACTTGATTGTAGCCTTAAGCAACAAGTCTTGCTTTGTTTCTTGTTGCGTTTACTACTTCATCAGTCTTGTTTTTGTATACCCACTTGGTTTCAATTATATTGACACTTTTAGGTCTTGGAACCTGTCACACCCCAACTTAGGGTCGCGTGACCGGCCAGGATATGAGTCAATACCCCGAAGCCTAGCACATGCACTGACCAATCATACACAAAAACAACACTAGACCAACAAGGGAGTCATGAAATAAAATGGCGATCAACTTGTTTAAAGTCAAAACATTTTTAAGTTTAAAGAAAACAACTCAACTTTTCAAGGAAACATTTCAAGTTTGAAAGCAGTAAAGGTTTTACAAGACCACTCAGTGCATGACCAACAACTCAAACGGCACGACTACGACTATATGGACGCCTGCTACGAGATCTGTGCCTCCACCTGCACTCTAGCTGCGCCATGCCACCAGGCCATACCTCACTGGTCGGGCTCTGCAAAATAACAATAAACAAATCATGAGTCCATGAGGAACTCAGTGAGCGATTCTCTCGAACCTTCACTTAAATCCTGGGTAAGATAACATATACAACACTATGATATAGTCAAGGAATTTAAGCAAAACAACATGCCAAGTCATGCAAGTGATTGAACCGGCCTCCTTGGCCCTTACCAACTCATACCATTCGGCCACTATAGGCCTATTCATCTGTGTGTGGGCGAGGGGGGGGGGGGGGGTCGGACAAGCTAGGCTTCCCAACCCTATCAAACCAGGCCTGACTGGCCTTCCCAAATAGCCTAACGAGGCATATAATGTACAACACAATCAATCCTAGGTTTGTCGACTAGAATGACCACTAGTCTCTGGAACTCTCCGAGTTAGGGATAGCTAGTCCCACCCGACTCAGGTCTACCGTCAGCGTGGTCCACTGACAAAATCTCAAGACCCTATCACCACTGAGTCGTGTGGTAGCCGTTCGGCTGATGACACGCCTCAGTAGACCATCTCAATCACAATACACAATCAATGTTTCAAAAATAATTCCATCTAGGTTTGTCCGGGCAGTGTCCCTATCCGAGAATTCCCTCGGATCGTAGTAACCGAACGCTAAAGTTCGCTGTCCATCCCTAGGAGTGAAACCTAGTATATGTATTTTGTTTCTCAGGGTAACTACCATTCATAGGTATAGAAATCCTTCCTACTTCATTTAGTTGAGAAAACGAAATATAGCGAAGAATGTAGGCTACCTGTAAGAACAATAATTACTAGCAATAGTTACCAACAATAATCACCAGAAATAAACACCAAAAATAGTAACTAAATGAATGCTAGAGCAAGAGATTAATTTCAGCAATTAAAGCTAAATTCGTAGTATGGAAACAAGTGTTATAACATGGTATGATGGGGCACTAACATTAGAATATAATCGTAACATTTCCATGATTCACATGCCATACTAAATCCTAACCATGTATGCATTAACAAGAACATTTCCTTAAATATGATAATCTAGATCTATTGCTACTAGGAATTCATATGATGAGCGAGAAATCTCATAACATAAATATAATTTAACACCAAGCATGTAAGCAAGAACAACTCGATCAATCTTTCAGCCGAGCCTTCTAGGTGGGAAGGGCATGTTTTCGACAATGACTCTTATGCATCAATCTAAAGATCTAATATTTAACAAAAAGAAGGCGATCCATGGGTTATAAGTCGCTCGAGGAAATTGGGAAAAATTTCGGCACGACCTTTCTCCTTTTTCCTCTATTCGACCAACCCATAAAACACATAAAACTCGATCAAAAATACGAGATCACATTTATACGAATCATCTGAAGTCCCAACACGAGAAACCACATCAATCGGCAAGAAACCTCACGTAAAAACTCAATTTCAAGACTTCCGTGGTTCGGCCACCCGCCTCCCCTTTCAAATAAACCAACCACTCACCTCAATCGGATCAAGAGGTGGGCTCGATGAAGATGAATCCCGTTTTCCTCAGGCGTCGACGCGAGCTCGGCGCCGATCACAAATCTCCCTCCCTTTCACCTTGGGCTACGTGCGGCTCTCCCTCCTTGAACCGTACGGTGGCTTGGGTGAGGGGTTTTATTCGCCTTTTTTTTTTTACTAGAATGCCCCGTATTCACTTAAGCCCCCTCATTCGAGTCCACCCAACCCGGATCGAGTCCTGACTCAACCCGCGAACCCGATCTCAACCCAACTTGAGTCAACCAATACATTCATCCCCCAATTGCCAACAATAGGTTATAATTTAAATTAATTATACGTGCTACTCGTGGCGATCTCATGACTCGGCCTGGCTAGTTCCCAATTCCATGGGCTGCACCATGAAATTTTTATATTAGGAAACCCCGGGTATTACAACCTTCCACCCTTAACGAAAATTCATCCTCGAAGTTTGTAGAATCATACGGACTTACCAGTTCTTCGAATAGGGAAGGGTAGCGTTCCATCATGTTATGCTCTACTTACCAGGTAGCTTCCTGCCCGGTGTGATGCTCCCACCTAACTTTCACCAAAGGAATTTTCTTGGATCTCAACTTCTTGATCTGCCAGTCAAGCACCTCTACCGATCTCTCCGCATACGAGACTGCCGTGTCCACCTCAACCACAGTCGGCTCGATCACGTGGTACTCATCCCTCACATATTTCCAGAGCATTGACACATCAAAAACTCGGTGAACTCTGCTCAAGCTAGGAGGCAAAGCCAGCTTGTAAGCCACCATGCCCCTCCGTTTGAAAATAGGGAAATA
The DNA here is from genome assembly GCA_034359265.1 of Canna indica. NCBI lineage: Eukaryota > Viridiplantae > Streptophyta > Magnoliopsida > Zingiberales > Cannaceae > Canna > Canna indica. The sequence continues at coordinate 26,270,654 of CP136892.1, forward strand.
CCCAATGAATCTAGGGCTCAACTTCCCCTTCTTCCCAAATTGGACCACCCATTTCATTGGGGAAGCCTTCAGGAACACCAAGTCGCCTTCAACGAACTCTAACTCTCTGGCTTTCTTATCGGCATACATTTTCTGGCGACTCTGAGCCGCCAACAACCTTTTCTTTATCAACTGTACCTTCTCCACTGCCTCCTCGATCAAGTCAGGACCTACCATGAGAGTCTCTCCAGTCTCAAATCAGCCCACAGGAGATCTACACCGCCGCCCATACAAGGCCTCAAAAGGAGCCATGCCAATGCTATTGTGATAGCTATTGTTGTAGGCAAACTCAATCAATGGTAGGTGTTTCTCCCATCCGCCTACCAGGTCCAGAACACAGGCCCTCAGCATATCTTCCAATGTTTGGATGGTTCTCTCAGATTGTCCGTCTGTCTGCGGATGGAAATCCGTGCTAAACCACACTTAATTACCCAAGGCTTCTTGGAAGGACTGCCAAAACCGGGCTGTGAACTGGGTACCTCGATCTGAGATGATCATCACTGGTGTACCATGATAAGCCACAATTCTGTCTAAAAATAGTCTGGCATAATGCTCTACAGAGAAGGTCATTTTCACCGGAATGAAGTGTGCGGTCTTAGTTAACCAATCCACTACCACCCAAATAGAATCAAAACCTCTTCTTGACCTAGGCAACCTGGTCACTAGGTCCATGGTGATTTTCTCCCACTTCCACTCGGGGACCTCGAGGTTTTGCAGCAACCCCGCGGGCTTCAGGTGTTCAGCCTTCACCTGCTGGCAGACCAGACACTTGGATACAAACTGTGTTACCTCTCTCTTCATGCCCTTCCACCAGTAGTGTTGCCTTAAGTCTCGGTACATTTTGGTGGCTCCCGGGTGCATCGTGTAAGTAGAACGGTGACCCATTTCCAAAACCTGTCGACGTACCTCTGTCACATCAGGCACCACGATTCGGTCTCTGAACCTTATAACACCCTCCGAGTCGACCCTGAACCCGTCATCTCCGTCACCTCTCCAGACCAGATCCATTGTCGGAGAACAAAATGTGTCCTCCTCCTGCGCGGCACACAACATGTCCACCAAGGTGGATTATACCCGCAGGTGTGCCACCAGGGTACCCGAAGCTGACACAGTCAGGGTTGATCCCCCCATCCAAGCACAACGCTAGCTCTCGAGCTAGGGGCCTTCTCCTGATTTCCAAATGAGCCAAACTGCCCATGGATTTTCTGCTTAAAGCATCCACTACCACATTGGCTTTCCCGGATGATACATAATAAAGCAGTCATAGTCATTTAGGAGCTCCAGCCACCTCCTATGCCTGAGGTTCAGCTCTCTTTGGGTAAGCAAGTACTGGAGGCTCTTATGATCCGTATAGATCTACCAAATCTCCCCGTACAGGTAATGACGCCAGATCTTTAGTGCAAAAACCACTACTGCCAGCTTTAGGTCGTGCGTCGGGTAGTTCTTTTCATGAACCTTTAGCTGGCGGGACGCATAGGCTATGACTCTGCCAAACTGCATCAGAACGCAACCTAGGCCAACCCGAGAGGCATCACAGTAGACCACAAACTCTCTTGAACCGGAAGGTACGACCAACATGGGTGCCGACGTCAAGCATTCCTTGAGCTTCTGAAAGCTCATCTCGCACTTGTCGTCTCTAACAAATTTGACCTTTTTCTGAGTCAACCGAGTCAAAGGGGCTGCAATCCTGGAGAAATTTTCTACAAACTATCGGTAGTACCCGGCCAACCCAAGAAAGTTGCGGATCTCAGTCACGTTGGTTGGTCGTCTCCAATTCTACACAACCTCCACCTTTGCAGGATCCACCCTTATCCCTTCCTTGGACACTAGATGGCCCAGGAATCCAACACTTTCTAACTAGAATTCACACTTGGAGAATTTAGCGAACAACCGGTGCTCTTTGAGGGTTTCCAGGACCATCCTCAAGTGTTCATAGTGCTCCTCCTCACTCTTGGAGTATACTAAGATGTTGTCAATGAAGACGATCACAAAACTGTCCAGGTACTCCTTAAACACTCGGTTCATCAAGTCCATGAAAGCCACAGGTGCATTGGTTAGATCAAAAGATATCACTAGGACATCGTAGTGGCCATAGCGAGTCCTGAAGGCAGTCTTAGGCACATCGCAATCTCGAATTCTTAGCTGATGGTATCCAGACCTCAAGTCGATCCTAGAAAACCATCATGCCCCCTGCAGTTGGTCAAACAAATCGTCTATCCTCGACAGTGGGTAACGATTCTTGATCGTCACTTTATTCAATTGCTTATAATCGATGCACATACGCATAGACCCATCCTTCTTCTTCACGAAGAGCACCGGAGCACCCCATGGTGACACGCTCGGCCGGATGAAGCCCAGGTCCATCATTTCTTGCAATTGCATTTTTAACTCCCTGAGTTCAGCCAGCGCCATCCTATAGGGTGAGATGGAGATCGGCTTCACCTCGGGCTGCAAATCAATGCAGAAATTAGCCTCTCCCCTAGGCGGCAATCCCGACAACTCCTCGGGAAACACATCGGGGAACTCGCAAACTACCTGAGTTCCACCGACATCCCCTACCGCACCCCCCTTTTCCTCGGCCACATATACGAAGGTCAGGAAGGACTGGCAGCCACCCTAAAGCAGTTTACGAGCTTTAAGGGTTGAGATGACCCCAATCGGCTCGCTCCTTCCTTCTCCTTGGAAGGTGAACTACGACAACCCGGGCTTGCTGAACATGACTGTCTTAGCCCTATAATCCAACAACGCAAAGTGCTCCACCAGCCATTCCATGCCGAGAATGACGTCGAGTTAAAGCATAGGCAGGAGTGTCAAATCTGCCCTCAATGCATGGCCGCAGATGAGCACTTCGCAGTCTCGAAAAATTGATTTAACTATAATTACATCGCTCGTAGGCATTCATATCACAAATGGTCTGTCGAGCAAGGAAAGTGCCATAGGTAACTCAGCAGGAAATTTGGTAGATACAAATGAGTGTGTGGCACCCGGATCAAACAGAACATAAGCAACAGATGAATAGACTAAAATAGTACCTATTACCACTACTCTAGATGTCTCTGCCCCATCACGATTCATGGCGTAAACTCGGGTAGACGATTTCTCAGAGTGACTAGCCCGTGACCCTCTGCTCTACATCTGACCCTTCTGTGCCACTAACACCACCGACATCGGTGCCTTTCCTCTTGACAGCTCAGATCTCTAGCCACCTTTGTCCGGGCAATCCTTCCTTAATTGTCCAACCTGCCCACATTCGAAGCATGCATCTCTGTGGCCATAGCAAGCCCCCCAGTGTTTCCGATTACAATGACCACACAGCGGCATGTCTATCTTTTGAGTAGCGCCCCCTGTCTCTGTCTGCCTCGCCGCCCCTGATCCTTAGCCTCTGCGGCCTCGGCTACTGCTGTGCCCACAACTCTGCTAGTGGTCTGCGGTGGTCACAGTCCCCTCCAAATGCCACGGTCGACCTCCAGATCCTTGAGGCCGAAACTTCTTCTTAGGTGGTCCATCATTTCTCTCGAACGGCACCAGTGCTTCCTTCCGAAGGGCCTCATCCACCACCCGAGCAAATGTGGAGTCCTTGGTGTAATGGATAAGCTTGCCTATCTGAGGTCTCAGACCCTCCGCGAACCTTTTCACCCTAGCAGTCTCAGTAGCCACTAGAGTTGGGTGGTACTTAGAAAGTTGGGTAAACTCCATTTCATAGTCTGCTACTGACATGCCACCAGACTGATGCAACAATTCAAAATATCGTGCCTGCTTATAGAGGACACTCATCGGCAGGTACTGCTCCTCTACAGCTGCCCTAAATTCTTCTCAGGTGGGAGGTGGTGCGTGTGCTGCCCTACGACCCCTGCAGGTATGCAACTAGTACTTGGCATGTCCCCTTAACTGCAGACCAACCATGCGAGCCACCGCCTCTGATGAACACTCCAGTTCTATACATAGCTCATAACAGTCCCCTAGGAACTCGGTGATTTCCACTTGTCAGTTTGTACCGGTGAATACTGGCCGCCTGAACTTGACAAAGTCTGCGTATGTAGGTGCTCCTAGGTCCCCGACCTGCGGTGCTACCTGCTCAGCCACCTCCGATACCATAGGGGCCACGGGTACCGGCTGGGATGGTTTTTGCTACTGCTGTATCTGCTGTCTCAACTCCTGCTCCTTGCAGAGCGCTTATGTTAACTGAGCTACCTTTGTAGTTGCACAACTGCAGAAACCTGACCCTCTTCCACTGACTATTCTCTTCCACGGCCCCGGCCCCGACCTCGGCCTTGGCCCCGGCGTTCGGTGGAATTGCTACCGCTACCACTCAGAGCAGCATTATGGCTCTCCATCACACTAACATAAAAAAATAATTTCACCATTAATATCAACCAACTCATTCAATTATAATTTAAGTTACTAACTGCATGGTGCACTGAGTGCAGTCGTGGTTGCCTGATCTCGTAGCATAACTATACCGGACATAGACAAGCTAGCATATGCCTCATTCGCCCAATTCCTATTCGTAGTCAAGACCTAACCAAAAGCTCTGATACCAACTTTTTCACGCCCCAACTCAGGGTCGCGTGACCGGCGAAGGTACGTGTGAGTACCCCGAAGCCTACCACATGCACTGACTAATCATACACAAAAACAACACTAGACCAACAAGAGAATCATGAAATAAAATAGCAACAAACTTTATTAAAGTCAAAATAGTTTTAAGTTTAAAGAAAACAACTCAACTTTTCAAGGAAACCAGTGTGATTGAACCGGCCTCCTTGGCTCTTACCAACTCATACCATTCTACCACTATGGGCCTATTCATGTGTGTGTGTGGGGGGGGGGGGGGGGAGGGTTGACCATGCCAGGCTTCCCAACCCTATCAAACCAGGCCTGATCGGCCTTCTCAAACAGCCTAACGAGGCATATAATGTACAACATAATCAATCTCGGGTCTGTCGACTAGGACGACCACTAGTCTTTGGACCCCTCCGGGTTAGGGATAGCTAGTCCCACCCGACTCATGTCTACCGTCAGCATGGCCCAATGACGAAATCTCAAGACCTTCCGTCAATCGGGTCTAACACCTAGCGGGCCCGCTGGTGCAATCTCAAGACCCTATCACCGTTGAGTCGTATTGTAGCCATTCGGCTAATGACACGCCTCAGTAGACCATCTCAATCACAATACACAATCAATGTTTCAGAAATAATTCCATCTAGGTTTATCTGGGCAGTGTCCCTATCCGAGAATTCCCTCGGATCGTACCAATCGAACGCTAAGGTTCGCTGTCCATCCATAGGTGTGAAACCTAGTGTATGTATTTTGTTTCTCAGGGTAACTACCATTCATATGTATAGAAATCCTTCCTATTTGATTTAGTTGAGTAAACGGAATATAGCGAAGAATGTAGGCTACCCTTAACAACAACAATCACTAGAAATATACACAAAAATAGTAACTAAATGAATGCTAGAGCAAGAGATTAATTTTAGCGATTAAAGCTAAATTCGTAGTATGGAAACAAGTGGCATAACATGGTATGATGGGGCACTAACATTAGAATATAATCGCAACATTTCCATGATTCGAATGCCATACTAAATCCTAACCATGTATGCAATAACAAGAAGATTTCCTTAAATATGATAATCTAGATCTATCGCTACTAGCAATTCATATGATGAGCGAGAAATCTCATAACATAAATCTAATTTAACACCAAGCATGTAAGTATGAACAACTCGATCAATCTTTCAGTTCCACCCTTACCCTTGCTTGGCCAAAACTTGAGCAAGGTAACACCTTGCTCGGCCGAGCCTTCTAGGTGGGAAGGGCATGTTTTCGACAATGACTCTTATTTCATCAATTTAAAGATCTAATATTTAACAAAAAGAAGATGATCCATGGGTTATAAGTCGCTCCAAGAAATTGAGGGAAATTTTGGCATGACCTTTCCCCCTTTTCCTCTATTCGGCCAACCAATAAAACACATAAAACACATAAAACTCGATCAAAAATACAAGATCACAGTTATACGAATCATCCGAAGTCCCAACACGAGAAACCACATCAATCGGCAAGAAACCTCGTGTAAAAACTCAATTTCAAGACGAACCAACCACTCACCTCCCCTTTCAAATAAACCAACCACTCACCTCAATCGGATCAAAAGGTGAGCTCGATGAAGACGAATCCCTTTTTCCTCGGGCGTCGACGCGAGCTCGGCGCCGATCATAAATCTCCCTCCCGTTCATCTTGGACTGTGTGCGGATCTCCCTCCTTGAGCTGCACGGTGGCTTGGGTGAGGGGTTTTATTCCCCATTATTTTTTTTTGACTAGAATGCCCCCTATTCACTTAAGCCCGCTCATTCGACTACACCCAACCCGGATCGAGTCAGGACTCGATCCACGAACCCGATCTCAACCCAACTTGAGTCAACCAATACATTCATCCCCCAATTGCCAACAATAGGTTATAATTTAAATTAATTATACCTGCTACTCGTGGCGATCTTGCGACTCGGCCTAGCTAGTTCCCGATTCGATGGGCTGCACCATGAAATTTTTATATTAGGAAACCCCGGGTATTACAGAACCAATTCCCAAACATCATTTCTGACAAATTGTTGCAACTCTTCTTGCATAGCCATGATCCAGAATTCATCTTTTAGTGCTTCCTTAATGTTCTTGGATTCAACAGTTGAGGTATAGCAAGAGTATCTGATCATATCTTGATCAATCTTCTTGGACTGATATCTAGTCTTGACTCCTTCATGAACATCACAAATAACATTCTTCAAAGGATGATTTCTGAGATTTCTTGCTGACTTCTCAGTAGCACTTTCCTCTTCTTGATCAGTGTCAGTCTCAGAGTTTGTTGTATTGGTTGTTTCAGAAATCTATTATGCAATTTTCAAAGGATTCTGGGCAATCTTGTCAATAGTTGCATCTGCCTCTTCATCAATAATTAGACTCTGGTAGGATTGAGAGTCATCAACTTTCACATTTGGTGACTCTATAACAGTTTGAGTGCGCTTGTTGTAGACTCTGTAGGCTTTGCTATTTGTCGAATATCCAAGGAATATTGCTTCAACACTTTTGCTTTGCATCTTTCCGAGGTATTCCCTATCTTTTAGTACATGAACTTGCTACTAAGGACATGAAAATATGTAAGGTTAGACGTTCTTCCCTTCCATAATTCATAAGGAGTTGTTGCAGTCATTGGTATGAGATATGCTCTATTTATAATGTAGCAAACAATATTGATAGCTTTTGCCCAAAATCTTTTAGAGATCTTCTTGGAATTCAGCATGACCCGATCCATCTCTTGAATAGTACAATTTTTCTTTTCAACAACACTATTCTGTTGAGTAGTCTTTGGAGCAGAGAATTCATGAAGAATACCATTATCATCATAGAATTCAGAAAAAGATACATTTTCAAACTCTCTTTCATGATCACTTCTTATTCTAATCACTTTAAGAATAAGAAGTTCTTGTTCATTCTGGAGTCTTATACAAAAGGATTTGAAGTTGCTGAAGGCATTGGATTTTTCCCTAGAAACTCTGTCCAAGTGAATCGTGAGTGATCATCTACGCAAACAAGTACATATTTTTTACCTCCAATGCTTTCAACTTTCATGGGACCAACCAAATCCATGTGAAGGAGTTCAAGAGGTTTTGAAGTTGCCACCAGTTGCAACTATTTATGAGATTGCCTTGTAGCTTTCCTACTTGGCAGGAGCCACACACCAACTCAGACTCTCCAGTGAGTTTAGGAATTCCTCTCATAGCTCCAGCATTAACAAGCTTCTTTAGGTCCTGGTAGTTTACATGACCTAATTTTCTGTGCCACAAGTTTATATCAGAAGAAACAACAGAAAGACAAGTAGATGAGAAAGTAATCTTATAGCAATTATCTTTGAATCTACATCCATCAAGAATACAATCACCATTTGTACCAAAGACTTTGCAAGTGTCTTTGTGAACTTGACATCTAGATTCTGGTCACAAAATTGACTGATACTCACAAGATTTGCTTTTAGACCATCCACTAGCAGAACATCTTTTAACCTGGGAATTCCTAAAATATTTAGAATTCCAACTCCTAAGATATTTCCATGTCTTCCATCTCCAAAGGTTATAATTCCACCTTCATGTTCCTGAATATTTTTTAGATTTTCTGAATTTCCTATCATATGCTAAGAACAATCACTGTCGAAATACCATGATCCAAGAGAAGAAATAGTCTTTGACGTAAAAGCAACTTTACAGTTAAGTTTAGTTTTTCTTACCCAAACTTGTTTGAACTTTTGTTTAGAAGAGTTTCCATGCTCCTTTCTCTTCAGCTTGTGGGCAAGATTGAAACAATTTGCAATTATATGTCATCTACACTTGTAGTAGAAACATATGGGCACTTTTCTTCTCTTCCAAGTAGTGAACCTTTGATGTTTTGATAAACCCTTAAAAAAATTCTTCACAAGCAGTTGAGACTGGAGTTTTAACTATCCTGAACTTACGTATCCAAGCCTAGCATAGTTAGACATGGATTTTCCTGCACTCAAAATTTCATTCTGGCTTCTTTTTTTACCTTTTCAACTTCAGAAATCAACATGGATTCTTTGTCAAATTTCTCAGCAATCTGACTTTTGCAGGTTTCGACTTCCTCCTCGAGTTTCTTCTTTTCTTCAATCAAAAAATTATTTTGATTTCAGAGGGCCTTGTTGAAAGTTGTGACTTCGACCCATTTATCAAACATCTCCTGATAGGCTTCTTCACGACTATCAACATATTGAATCTTGTTATCCTCACTCTCAGTGTTTGTAATACAAATGACTTGAATAGTGTCGACTATGCAGGCAGCAAAAGCTCTATAGTTGCCTTGCTCAGATTCTTCAGCTTCATCTTCTTCATCATCATCACTCCAGGTAGCTGTAAAAGATCTGATCTATCAACAGAAGATTAAGTTCTTCTATTTTATCCTAAAGATGAACTCGTTTTGGATTTGATAGATCTGGACGGTTGAAACTGATGTCTGAAGTGCACATTCTGATTTTGCTTGTTCTTACCTCTTAGAAATCTTCTGAAATTTTTTGTCATAAGAGCATATGCTGCATCCATCTCTTCTTCCGAACAGTCTTCAGAGTTGTTCTTTTCTTCAGTAGCATTGAAAGCAAAATTTCTCCTTTTTTCTTTGTGAGAATACTTCTCGGACAATTCCAATTCATAAGTTTCCAATTTTCCCATTAGGGTGTCATGAGTAATAGAAGAGGGATCATGAACTTCTCCTATAGTAACAGCCTTCATATCAAAAATTTTAGGTATGGATCTTAAAAATTTTCTTACCACCTTTTCTTTAGACAACAGTTCTCCAAGGTTGGAAGCATTATTCATCAAGTCTTTGATACTTTCATCTTCGCCAATTTTCAGATTCTCAAATATGGTATTGAGATTTTCAACTTTTGACTTACGAAGAGTCAAAGATTCTTCATGATTTATCTCCGGAATCTCCCATGTTTATTTTACAAGAATGAGAGCAGAGATAAGTTTGAAGTGAAAAGGATCCACACCACTAAAAATGGCATTGAGGGCTTTGTTATCATATTTGGTAGTAACAACTTCTGCTTCCGTATATAGGTTCTCTGGCTTCTTCTCAGTCCCAAGTGAAGGCCGGAGGAGTATAGCCATCTTCTATAGTATCCCAACAACGATCATCTATGGACTAGATGAATGCTCTCATCCGAGCCTTCCAATAAGCATAGTTTGTTCCAATATGAAGTGGAGGAACATTGACAAAATTTCTCATTGGCATTCCTTCCATCTGGAGCCTGAAAGATAAGAGACACACCAAAGATCTTGTTCATGTAAAGGTTAGCACAACCGCTCTGATACCAATTGTCAATATATATAGGTCTCTTCGCTCTAATACTAGCCTATTGTAGCAAAGTAAGGATCAAAACAAAAAGGCAATGCTAACTCGGGAGATTTGTTTACGCAGTTCAATTACAAATCAGTCACCTAATCTGCGGAGCATTCACCAGACTGATGCCCAATTTACTCTCTATAAGTACAATATAAGTCCTCTAGATTTCTCACCTGAAACTCGAGTACCAGTACTATAATGAATCAGAAATAACAAAAATCTATTTGCTATTACAAGTAAATACCAACTTGCCTCTCTATGACATCACAGCCATAAAATTTCATCCTATCCACAGTCTCGTGTTGTAGTGAGTTATCCACCCGATATCCAATCTTCTCCTCGAAGATAAAAGGTTGTTACCTTTTCTGCACTCAGCAGTTTCAACTCCTCTATATGTGGCAACATTATTTTGCGCAATGGAGTTGTCGGCAATAGATCTCTTCTCTAGTATTTATAGGTGTCACTGGAAGATTACTAGAAGATCTAAATAAATGTTGACTTCAATCATATTTAATCACCGCCATCCTCAATAGAAACCATCAACATATCTTAGGCATTTTTACAAAAGATCATTTATGTAAATAAGAAACGCCTAAGAAATAAGTGAAGAGAAAACTCTTCAAAACTAAATTGTTCAGGAAAAAAAATGATGATTTAAATATCCAGAATCAGTTAAACAAAAACCATCATTAAACTAGAAGTCCATCAGTCATCAAGATCGTCTCAAACAGTCTATCAAAAATCCTTTAAGACTGCGTCTTAACATTCTCAGAATATATTCAGGTCAAAGCAGCTCATTGTTCGGAATGAATTGTGACATAAAATCCAGCATAAATAGTTCATCAATACGAGCAGTTGCTCAAAGTATTTTTACCTGAGAAATAATTTGAATTTTTTTTTTGCCAAATATAGCCAACTTTCATAAAAACAATACTAACAGTTACGTTATAAACCGCTAATTAGTGCTCCATAAGAAATGTAAGAGACCTAATAGAGCCCCTAATACAAGGAAAGGTTTCCACCTTCGACATCGACAGTGGATTTCATCTGTACGAACTTGTATATGCATTAGGACCATATATCCAAACCATTCAATAATGATGCCATGACAATGATGTCGATGATGAGCAGAAGAACAAGCTGTAGAAAGGACAGATATCCCGGAGGACATGTTGCAGGCCTGCATCCTAGACCTAGAGGATGGTTGGGAGAGACACTTATCCTTTGTGGAGTTTGCATACAATAATAGTTACCAAAGCAGTATTAGAATGACACCATTTGAGGCCTTGTATGGATGGAGACGTAGATTCCTAGTGGGATGGTTCGAGGCTGGTGAGTCTCAGATGTTGTGGCCAGAATTTTGTGCAGGACACCGTTGAGAAGGTGAAATTAATTACAGAACATCTTTTGACAGCTCAAAGCTGCCAAAAGATGTACACTAACGGGAAGGCCCGAGAGGTTGAATTTACTTTGGGGGACTTGGTGTTTCTAAGGGTGTCCCCTATGAAAAGGATTGTGAGTTTTCATAAAAAGGGAAAGGTGAGCCCTAGGTATATAGGGCCATTCCCTGTCCTTCGATGGAAGGGACCTGTGGCATATAAGTTGGCTTTTCCGCCAGTTTGGATAGATTGCACCCTTTTTTCTATGTGTACACGATGAAGCGGTATGTCAAAGATGAGTCTCACATTCTCGAGCCTACAGCAGTTGAGGTTGATATGATAGTCTCATATGAGGAGAGGCTCGTCGAGATTTTGGTAGGCAGGTCAGAAAGTTAGATCCAAAGAAATTCCTCTGGTAAAGGTTCGATGGGAGACCACACCCACCCAAGTTGGATAGTGGTGAGCAAGCCTATCCATTTAATCGGTTTAGATTGTTCATGAAAGGCCAGTGTTTGTATTGTACAGGGACCATGGATGAAAAGTGGACAGGGAGAATGTCCAAGGGATTTAAAAATAGAATTGTGGTGCCAACTATGGTAGAGGTATTGGCGTCACGCAATATGCGTAGTAATGCTCGGTCTAGTTTAGTGGTTTTGTGAACCTATTGCTTACCCCAAAATCTGAAGACGAATTTTCTTTAAGGGGGGAAGATTGTAATACCCGTGCTAAATTAGTTAGTTTATTTGATTTCTGTGGGAAGTCAGGTTGCACGTTGGAGCGGGCCAAATGAATCGCCGAAGGGCGCGACTTGAGGTATAGTACAATTGCGTGAGGTAAAATTTAAATTTAGTAAGTCGAATTGAAAGGTTTGGTTAGAGTGGAATTCGAGTGGAGTCCGAGGGATCGATCGGAACTCGATTCGGTCAAGTCTAGACATAGATTGGGCTCACTTCAGTCTGTGAGGGAAATTTGGTATTTTGGTAAAACGAAAGAAGAAAATAATAAATTGGGAGAAGAGATGGTACGACTCCAAGGGAGGAAGCCGCATGCCTCTTTTGGAGAAGAAGAGAGGAAGGCTTGATTGGAGACCGGTTCATGGTCGTCGGGATCAGATAGTCGCCGTGAAACTCCATCTTCACCTTCTCTCCATCTTGTGAGTGGTTTTATCATGGTTTCCACCTTTATTTTTTGTTAGTTCCCTAGTTCTCTATTCTTCGGTGGGTAGCACAAGTCGAGGAAGAGGGATTGGTTGAGGATGACCGGAAGGGGGTCGGAGAGGGGTTCAGCAGTCGTTGTAAACATATTACTGCAGTGTGATGTCGGAGTGAGCGAGGCACACGCGCTGCTGTCTGCGCAGGGGCAACAGTCACGGCTGCTCATCAGGAGGCTGTGGCGGTCCCCATCTGCCTGCAACTGATGCCTCGCCAGTGCTGGGGGCAGCGGGAGAGATCGATAAGGCTGGCGGTAGGGGTGATCGTCGACGGCTAGAGGGCATTCGGTGTGGATCTAAAAGAAATAGGGGCGGCATCGAGGATACCTGAGGGAGATGAGTAATTTTAAATAGAAAATTTATGTTATTATAAAGGAGAGTTGTATCGTGAGCAATGAGTTGGTACATGTGGATTACCGAGGTATCCACTACCTTGGCTCCACATTAAGGATTTCTGACTAAATTCTTTATAGATTTTGTGTTTTCCTTTAAATACAACCGAGGACTCGATTCTCAACCCTTTGAGAACTCCTCAAACCTATTCACCTAGGCAAAACACAATTCTATGAAGTAAACCCTAAATGTTTACACTAGCACACCTAGCAAGCTAATCAATGAAAACCAAGTTCAAATAATAATTAAAATTACAATGAAAATAGCTAAAGAGTAAACCAAGACTAAGTGCTATTTTTCAAGCCTTTAATGCCTCCAACTCCCCAAGACGTTAAGATCGAATCAAAGCCAGAGTTGAGGGAAGATGAGCGCTTGAGAGAAGTCGTTGATCGGAGAAGCAAGCACAAGCCAATCAAGCTCTAGAATGCGAAAACAACACTTTGGAAGCTTATCTCAGTTGTTAAGAAGGATTAATGAAGGTTGGTGAGAGGTATTTATAACCCATCCCACGGAACGGCTCTTCAACGGGCATTTTTCGCCCGTTGGACGCCGACCGGTCGCTTGCCGGTCGATGGTTCGGTCGATCGACCAATCGACCGCCCAGCGATCGCTGGCGTTCTGCCCTTCTGTTCGATCGACCGAAGGGTCGATTGACTGTATCATGATTTAGATCCTCTGCTGTCCAGTCGACCGAAGTAGCCACTGCCAATTTTTGGCATTGTTCGGTCGACCGACCGATCGACCGAAGTGGCTACTGCCATTTTTTTGCCTTGTTCGGTCGACCGAACCTGGGCTGAGGCTGATTTTTACATTTTCTTTGTTACATGCTTTTTCATGGGTTTTGTTACCAAGTTTTGACTTGGATAACTTTACAAATAGGCTTGAGATGAGATCCTAGGAATATATTACAAGGAATCTACTTAACCTACATCCGAGCCTTTCTTGACGATCTTTTATTTCGTATCTCCGAGCGAAGTTCGCCGAAGTTCGCGTGCTTATCGCAACCTCAACCTGAACTCAAAATTTCACACATATATTAAATACTTGTTTGTTATCATCAAAATAAAGATCGAAGCCTAAGGGGGGAACCCTTAAGCCAACAATCTCCCCCTTTTTGATGATGACAAACACAACACGGAATTTAAAGAAAACGTTAAGTATTATTTGTGAGTTTGAGTTAAGGCATATACAACTAAACATATGCTCCCCCTATCAATGTGCATATCTTGCTTGTAACTCCCCCTATCTATATGCACCATAAAACAAATGTGACTTTACTTTTTCTCCCCCTTTCGACATCAATCAAAAAGGGCAAGAGCTAAGGTACAATTAATGAATTCCATCATTAAAAACCAAGAAAGCCATAAAATCGAGTATCATCTACCACTATAGTCCTTCCTATTAATATAAGCCTATTGAAGGAAAACATCAATAAGTCATAAAGCCCCATTACAAGGCAATACATAAGTGTGATGATACCATATGAAATGCGATTTTAAAAAACATATATGTTTTCAATATTTTTAACCACTAGGAAAAACACAAATTCCTAATTGCATTCTTAAGTTTGTAAAGCTTTCCTCACTTAAGGGTTTTGTAAATATATCTGTAAGTTGTTTGTCGGTGGATACGAATTCCACAGATATATTTTCCTTAGCTACATTATCCCTATGAAAATGGTGCCTTAGATCAATATGCTTAGTCCTAGAGTGTAAAATAGGATTTTTTGTTTAATTGATTGCACTAGTGTTATCACAATGTATAGGTATACAAGAATACTTAAGACCATACTCTAAAAGGGTTTGTTTCATCCAAAGGACTTATGCACAACAACTAGCCGCAGCGATGTATTCCGCTTCGGTAGTTGAAAGTGCAACCGAGTTTTGTTTATTTGAAAACCAAGAGTGTAATGTTGGCTCAAGGGTCTCTCTTAAGCCTCGATCTTTAATTTGATGGTAACAAACATGTATTTAATCCAAGTGTGAAGTTTTGAGTTCAGGTTGAGGTTGCGATAAGCATGCCAAGTTCATTCAAACGAGACGAAAGATAAGATCGTCAAAGAAACAGAAGAAGAAAACATCAAAGAAAGGCTCGGGCATAAATCAAATAGATATATTGTAATATAGCCCTAGGACGATCTTATCCCAAGCCTAATTGTATAGTTATCTAAGTTAGAACTTGGTAACTAAATCCATAAAAAAAGCATGTAAAAATTTCAATGAGAAATCAACCTCAGCCTGAGTTCGGTCGACTGGTCGGTCGACCAAACAAGGCAGTATTCTGCTAAGCAGCCTATTCGGTCGACCGAAGGATGGTAAAAATTGGCAGTAGCCATTCGATCGACCTTTCGGTCGATCGAAGTTGGTGAAGGAATTAGCGCAAGGCTGCGTCGGTCGGTCGATCGGTCGATCGACCGACCAAAGTGAAAAATTAGCAGAATGCTCACCGGTCGACCGATCGGTCGACCGAATTGAGGATCACAAGTCGCGTGACCTTGGCTCCATTGATTCGGTCGACCGAATATAGGATCGATAGTTTTTCGTCAGTCGATCGACCCGTCGGTCGACCGAGCTCTCTCATAAAGCCAGTGGCCGCATTGGCGGTCGATCAGTCGGTCGACCGACCGATCAACCGGCAAGTGACTGAATGACTTCAACGGCTATTTTTTTACCTGTTGAATGGTCTGTTGGTGTGAGGGATTATAAATACCCCTCACCTAATTCTTTAATCCTCCTTACAGAATTTATTGAGCAATTAACGAAGTGTTTTAAGCCTTCAAAACGATTGAACTGCTGCGCGCCCTCTGCTTCCGTCAACAACTCATTTCGAGTGCTGCTTCCCTGCTTTCTTCAACCTTGCTGCAACTCAAAGAGTCATCCTCTCACAAGTTGGAGCTTGAAGGCTTGGGAAAGCAGCATTGGTTCATTTTCACATTCTTAAGCTCTTACCTCTGTATTTGAAGTTTATTGTAAACTTGTTTTCCATTTGAGATAGCTGCTAGGTGTGCTAGGAAACACTTAGGGAAAACTTTATAGGATTGTATTTTGCCTAGGTGAATAGGATTCAGGGGTTCTCAGAGTGGTGAGAAGATTGTCCTCATTGTATTTAAAGAGAAACACAAACTCTATAAAGTAGTGGTTAGAAATCCTTGGTGAGGAGCCAAGGTAGTGGAGTAGGCAGTTGGGCAAACCACTATAATTACTCTTGTTTGCATTGCTTACTTGCTTTTGTCATTGCTATTAATATTTGATCGCATCTCTTGTTAAGAAACACTTGCACCTAAGTGAAGATAAAATTGAGCAAAAAGAAAAGAATTGAAAAAGGGGATAGATACTATTCAACCCCCTCTTCTAGTGTCAGATTTCACACAACATGTAAGACCCAAAAAAAATTTCTAATATAAAAATATATTTTGGTGCAGCGTGCCGGACCGGGGGTTAGTTAGGTCGAGCCACAGAATCACCTCGAAAGTATGAAGTTTAAATTGGTTAAATGGTTATTTCCTTTTCTGCATTAGATGTCTTATTAGAGTCGAGTTCGACTCGTGCATAAGGATAGAATCGGAGCCTGAATCGGACTCGGATCGAGTCGAGTAGAGGCTAAGTCATTTAGAGGGGCAAATGGGTCATTAGTGGATGAGGGAATAAAATCCCTCATCATGAGCCATGCGGCTCATCTTGGAGCCGCACACAGCCCGAGCAAGAGAGAGAGAGAGAGAGAGAGAGAGAGAGAGAGAGAGATAGAGAGGGAGGGAGGGAAGATCTTGGTCGGCGCCGGAGATCGTGTCGTCATCTGAAGGTTCGAGATTGCCAATGTCCACCCTTCTTCTTCCTTAAGCAAGGTGAGTGGTTTGAAATCGGGTGGGTGGCCGACCCTATGGATCTTGAAATCGGGTTTCTTTGTGAGTTGTTTTTTCGATTGACGTGTTCTCTCGTGTCGGATTTTAGATAATTTGTGCACCTACGATTTTATGTTTCACAACGTGATTATTTTGCATTTTTATGGGCTGGACGAGTCGAGGAAAAAGGGGAAAGATCATGCCAAAATTTTCCCCAATTTCCTCGATCGTCTTGCAACTCATGGATCGCTCTATGTTCATTAAATGTTAGATCTTTGGTTTGATATTTTCCGTTGTTGTCGTAACCATGTTCACCCTCCTTAGAGGGCTCGGGCGAATAGGGTATCACCCTGCTTGAGTCGGCCTAGCAAGGGCAAGGGTTGAAAATGTAGGACTGTTCGGATTCATTTACTAGTTGTTGCATTATGTTGTTGATTCATACTTCATGCTTAGCACTAGGTTGAGATTATATTAGATGATTGCTCTTCATCTTAGGACTTGTTAGAACTGTAGATTATATTCTCAAGGTTATGGAAATGTTCTTGCTAATGCATACATGGATATGACTGTTATGGCATTTTAATCAAAGGAAAGGTTTCATAAATTTTCAGTTATGATGTTTAATCGTTGCTATGTATGTTACACGTTCCTTATCGGTTTATTTAGTATAAATTATCTTCTTTAAATCCGGCGTAACAGGATAATTGTAATGATGAGTATTTTAGCAAGAGTTGATGATAATAGTGGACTGCGCATTCATCTACATTCGTTATCTAGTTGTGACATCTAACTTAGAGACAAGTGCACTTACTAGGTTCTACACCTAGGGATGGTTAGCTGATACCAATATCCTTGTAGTGTGACCCGAGGGGAAGTGTCAGACATGGGCCACGTCCGGAAAGCAAACATAGGAAAACTTGCACAACCTGGTTATGGTTGTGGTTGAGATGGTCTACTGAGGAGTGTCATTAGCCAAATGGCTATCACACGACTCAACGGTTTTTAGGATTTTGAGATTGCACCAGCAGGCCCGCTAGGTGTTAGACCCGAGTGGCAGAGGGTCTTGAGATTTCGTTAGTGGGCCACGCTGACGGTAGACCCGAGTTGGGTGGGAGTAGCTATCCCTAACCCGGAGGATTCCTGAGGCTAGTGGCCATCCTAGTCGACATATCCGAGTCATGAAACTTCATAATTGAGATGCCCTTAGGGGCTGGTTTGGGTAGGCCGACCAGCCAGGTTGTGTAGAGGGAAGAACCGAACCTTCCATAGATATATTTTAGGCCATTAGTGGCAGAGCTAGTGAAATGGATAAGGGCCCGAGAGGCCGGATCATCCATTCTTCTATTACGGCAAACTGATTAACTTATGTGGTGTGATCTTATTTTAATTTCATATATATGTTATTTTGCCGAGGTTTTAAGTGGAGGTTTGAAAGAACCACTCACTGAGTTCCTCGTGAACTCACGATTTGTTTATTTTTGTTTTGTAGAGCCCGACTAGTGAGGTATGGCTTGGTGGCATGGCGCGCAGGAGGGCAGACGTGGGTACAGATCTCGTAGCTGACAATTATTAGTCATAGTCGTGTTTGAGTAGAGTCGAAGTATGCACTTTGCTATTTTATCTAAAACATTGAGATGTGTCTTTGAAAACTTTTAAATGGTTACTTCCAAACTTGTGATGTCTCCAAAATTGTTTTGGTTAAACAATTTTCAATCATCTAATAAAGTTTGGTACTATTGCTTTGTTTATGATTTTCGATGTCAGTCTCTTGTGTTTTCATGAGTTGTTAGTCAGTGCATAGGGTAGGCTTTGGAGTACCGACACGTACTCTGGCCGGTCACGCGTACCCTGAGTTGGGGCATGACAAAGAGACAAGACTCACCCCTAGGATTACACCCACTAGTGCTTTTTTGATCTACTTTACACCCGGCAAAATCCGCATCCGAAAAACCGATTAAGTCGAAAGATGCATTACATGGATACCATAATCCTAAGTCAACAGTGTCCTTCAAATATCTCAATATGCATTTGACCGCACTTAAGTAAGACATTCTAGGACAAGATTGAAACCTAGCACATGCGCAAACACTAAACATGATATCTGGTCTACTTGCAGTTAAATAGAGAAGACTGTCAATCATACCTCGATATCATTTTTCATCTACTTTGACACCATCTTCATCTTTGTCAAGCTTGATGGATGTGCTCATTGGTGTAGAAGCTATCTTGGCTTCATTCATCCCAAACCTTTTGATGAGCTCCTTTGTGTACTTAGCTTGATTTATGAAGATTTCTTTGTTGGTTTGCTTGATTTGGAGACCAAGCATGAAGGGAAGTTCTCCCATCATACTCATCTCAAACTCTTCTTGTATACACTTTGCAAACCACTCACAAAACAATTTATTAGAAGCACCAAATCTTATATCATCAACGTAAATTTGCACAAGTAAAATATCATTTTCATTATGTTTTATAAAAAGGGAGACATTGGCTTTTCCAATGTTAAAGCCTTGATCAATCAAAAACGTGGAAAGCCATTCATACCAAGCCCTAGAGGCTTGTTTTAAGCCATATAAAGTGTAAACATGGGGATTAGGCAAAATATTTAAAACTAATGTGTAAACATTTTCTTGCCTATTTCCAATAAACAAAATGTCATTAGATGGTGCACTTCTAATGATGCATTTAGATGCTTCAAAAATGATTACATATCCATTACCACACAATTGAGATATGTTAATCAAATTATACTTTAACCCATCAACTAGTAAGACATTTTTAATGCATGGGTAAGGGAGTATACCTATATCACCAATGCCAACAATCTTACCTTTGGCATTGTCTCCAAATATCACATGTCCACCATCTTTGCTTGATAGGATTGCGAAAAGATTGATGTCACCCGTCATGTGTTTTGAGCAACCACTATCCAATATTCATGTGCTTCTACTTGCTTGACGATGCTTCTCTATCTACAAAAGGAGAAGAAACTATTTTAGGTACCCAAATTTTCTTCGGTCCTTGAGTGTTAGTCATCTTAGGAACCCAAGTGAATCTATCATGTGGGTTCCTCCTTAGTGCACAATCTCTAGCCATATGGCCAAATATACTGCATGAAAAGCAACTTCCATTAAACTTTCTTCGATTGTGTGTGTGAGCATGGAAGTGTGATGACTTTCTAGCATGGACAACCTTAGGCATGGCATTTTGTAGGGTTGTCAATTTTTTCATTTAGCATGCAAAGTTCCCTTTTAAGACTTAGCATGCTATCATTCAAGTGCTCTACTTTATCACTTAAGTACTTGTTTTCATCTTCCAATTTTTTGTTTTTATTTTGTAAGTTTTTCTTAGCATCATCTAGCGCATGCTTTTCTTCCTTAAGGGTATCTACTTCCCTTAATGCATTGCAGGAGACTAGCAAGTTATCATTTTTAAGCTCTAAAGATTTGTTGTCCTTTTAAGCTCTTTAAACTTTTTCCTAATAGCATTAAATTCATCTTGCATTTGATCAAATTCATTTTCTAGTTCTTCTTGTGTAAATGAAAGCTCACCAAATGTAAATGTTACCTCATTGTCAGTTGCCATCAAGCAAAGATTTGCCTTTTCACTCTTGGAGTCTTCTTCACTTGATGAAGGCTCACTTTTATCCCGCGAAGCCATCGTTGCCTTCTTCTTCTTCTTCTTCTTGTATTTGTCCTTTTTGTGAGGGTTGGAGGTGGAAGCCATCTTGAGAAGTGGGCAATCCTTTCTTAGATGTCCGGTTTTGTTGCAATTAAAGCATGTGTAACCTCCTCTTCCCTTTCTCATGCCTCCTCTCATGAAGCTCAAGAATCTTCTTGCCAACATTGTCATCTCTTCAAAATTGTATGTCTCTTCCTCAGATGATGAGGATTCTTCACCCCGATGTGATGCTTTCAAGGCAATGGTCTTGCCTTTGGGAGCATCTTCCTCCTTGTATTGCTTGATATGGGTCTCATGTGTCATGAGAGACCCAATGAGCTCGGTGATCTTCAAGGTGCTCGTGTCCTTTGCTTCCATGATTGCGATGATCTTGGGCTCCCAAGCTTTTGGAAGGGAACAAAGGAGCTTTCTTACCTTCTCCTCTTCCCTTATCTCTCTACCAAGATTAGCTAATCCATTTGTAATATTTTGAAATTGAGCATACATGGCATCAATAGATTCATGCGATAACATTTTGAACATTTCATAATCATGCATGAGTAGGTTTATCTTAGATTCCTTTGAAAGAATTTTTTAAATAGGAATTATACAAAAAGCCAAGAACTTACATGCTAAATCATTAAGAATAACTAGATACGGAAGCGTACTTGAATCCATTGCTTAGTTTAGGAGATGGGGGCGGCCTTCCAAGTTTATGCACCGTCCACGAGTCGTCTCTGAATAATGAGGCTTCAGAAATTGGAATCAAGTGCATGACCCGGGGACCATAACCCCTCTATTTATAACAAAACTAAGGTAATGGTAATTACTATTTTGCCCATCATAAAATCAGTAATTACCCCAAATGGTATCTGTACAATTAAATCTCATATAATATTGACATGTCGTGGGCTCATAAATAAATACAATTAGATCACTTAAGATCTGGGCCATTAATTTTTTATAGTGACGGATGCGCGCCTATTGATATGCGTTGGCCCATATCAGATTATTAAAAATTAATCGAACAATCTCCCACTAATCATAAGACTTAGGCGGTTGGATTTTTCTCACTGCTCATATTTTCTCTTATCATCAAGAGAACAATCATCTATAATAGGAGCAGGCTCGGTTGTCCTAAGTGCCAAGTCTAGATCCATGCAACCAAGAACAATCATAATATTTTCTTTCTAGGCTTTGAAATTTGTGTCAGTCAGCGCAGGGATAGAACTTAGAGTGGCAGTAATATTTGATGAAGCAGAAATATTAGTTGAATAGAGAATAAAACAAAACATTAATATATTCAGCACAATAAATTAATTAAAGCAAAAGAAATAAATAATTAGCAGGTCCCATTACAAGATACCAAGCATAAAATTGACACTTCATCTTTGGACAAAAATATCAACTTGTAAGCGGTACTCTCAATGCAGTAATCAAATATTGACAATCAGTCCTGTCAAACAAGAAGCCTTTCTTTGGACCGACTCTTGTCAACATGGAAAACCTTATGACCATCACATATTTATAACCGCAGGCACGTAAGGAATTCGGCCAAGTAATAACCTTCCTTTTGGCCGATCATTACCCGTATGAATTTCTAACATGTTAACGTCTTTTATGTTCTAAAACATGCTAATTCTACACAAGAGAGCTCGCTTGGCGAGATGTTATTTCAAACCAACATATTCCAAAACATTAGACATGATGACTATTATTTTATTTCATGTCAAATTGGTCAAACTACAATAAAGCAGTGAAAATTATGTTGAACCAATGTTAATTGAGCTAAACCAAGGCTAAATTAGGTTGAACCTAATGCTAATTGTATTGAACCGGTTGAAATTATGCTAAACTAGATGCTAATTTTAGTGAACCGGTCAAGAATCCTCCTAAACCGCTTAAAATGTGCACTGAACTGGCCTAAATTGACCTGAACTGATGTTGAACCTATAAAATTTGACCTAAACCAGTGTTGAATTGGACCTAATTGCAATGAACCAGACCTAATTTCAGTGAACCAGACCCTAATTATCCTAAACCGGTTGCAATTGGGATTAACCGGGTCCAATTTAAATAAACCAGTTGAAATTGTGATGAACCGGATCCAATTAAACCGGTTTAAATATTAACTTACGGGGTCAGGTTTTAACTTATTATTGGGTCGGGTTTTATTCCTAATAGATCTGGATTTATCATGTTTTAACCCGGATCCTACCCGTTTGGTTTAAATAAGTGGAACGGGTTTAATACTTATGGATCAGATTTTAAACCCGGATCTGACCCGTTAACCAACCCTAACTTAATAAACCCTAACTCCTCTACCTCTCTAACCCCTCTCCCCACGACATTGTAGGAGAAATGGCGACACTAGAGGGGGTGAATAGTATGTTTACTAAATTAATTAGCCTAAATCTGATTTTAATCGTTTCTTGATTAGTTTAGGCAATTTGCGATTTGATGATTGGATACGGAAGCGACAAATAATTAAGCAATTAAAATAAACAACAAAGCAATGCAAACACGTTAATTTATAGTGGTTCGGCCCCAATGCCTACTCCACTACCTAAGCACCCCGCTTAGGATTTCCAAACTAGTTTTACTAGATTAATTCGGTTTCCCTTACACAGAGGACTTTTCACTCGAAGAGTCGCACTCTCGACCTAAGGTACTTCCACACCCAGAAGTCTCCGCCTTCTTATCGAGAGCACTCTTCCACCTCAACCCTAAGGGACAACTAAACTAATCCTAGTAAAAACTAATTTTACAAATGTGCCTTTACACCTAACACCAGGTAACCACTTATACCCACAAGACCTAACAGCCTTGGTCTTACAAACTCAACTTTAAAGAATGTGCTCTCTAACAGCCTTGGTCTTACAAATTAACAGTTAAAAATACAAGTGAAAAGAGCTTAAGATAAAACTAAGATTATCTACTCTTTTCCCAGCCTTGTAGCCTCCAACTCGTCAGTGAATGTGCTTTGAGTCAAAGCCGAGTTGAGGAGCAGTTGGCGCTTGAAAACGAACTCGACAGAAGAACAGAGAATGCTGCAATCGATCTTTGGAAGGTTTAAATCCCTTCTTAAATGCGCAATAAAATCTGTAAGATTAAGGGAAGAAGGTTAAATGAGATAGGTGAGGTATATTTATACCCTCACGAAGAAACTGCATCTCAACGGATAGTTTTCTATCCATTCCAGGCCATCGGTCGATTGGTCGGTCGATCGACCGATCGACCGGTCATTCGACCGCTGCATTCTTCCCTGTGAGCGGTCGACCGACGGGTCAACTGCCCAGACGCGAATCCATCGATCCCGCCTTCAATCGACCCATCGATCAACCAACGCGATCTTGCGTCTCGGCTATTCGCTCGACCGACAGGCTTACTACCTGATTTCGACCTCTGTCGGTCAACCGACCAGTCGACCGAAGTAGCCACTGCCTGTATTAGGTAGTGTTCGGTCGACCAACCGGTCGGCCGAAACAGCTACTGCCTCTTTCCTTACCCTGTATTAGGCAGTATTAGGCTGAATTGAATTTTCAGCCCTTTTTTTTCTGCGCTTCGTTTTCGGATTCTGGCTTTCAACGAGCATCAACATGGAGAGCTTTCATGTGATCTTTAAGGCCGTCGAATGTGACTTTGGTGCACTCGTCGATCTTCTAGAAACTTCCACGACGAACCCGAGCGTGACGATCAATGTCCTTCCTATTTTCTGATTTATCCGATCGAGGACATCGAACGCTAATCGATATGGAACCTGAAAGATTTCTCGACGAAATATTAGTATAGTGGTTCGGCCAACCGAGGACTCCACTGCCTTAGCTCCACACCAAGGATTTCTAACCAAATTCTTTATAGATTTTGTGTTTCCCTTTAAATACAACCGAGGACTCGATTCTCAACCCTTTGAGAACTTCTCAAACCTATTCGCCTAAACTAAACACAATTCTACAAAGTAAACCCTAAGTATTTACACTAGCACACCTAGCAAGCTAATCAATTCAAACCAAGTTCAAATAACAATTAAAATTACAATGAAAAGAGCTAGATAGTAAACCAAGACTAAGTTCTCTTTTCCAAGCCTTCAATGCCTCCAACTCCCCAAGACGTTGAGATCGAATTGAAGCCGGAGTTGAGGAAAGATAAGCGCTTGAGAGAAGTCGTTAATCGGAGAAGCAGGCGCAAGCCAATCAAGCTGTAGAAGGCACAAATCACACTTTGGAACCTTGTCTCAGTTGTTAAGAAGGATTAATGAAGGTTGGTGAGGGGTATTTATAACCCCTCCCACGGAACGGCTCTTCAACATGCATTTTTTCGCCCGTTGGATGTTGACCAGTCGCCTGTCGGTCGATCGTCGATCGACTGATCGATCGATGGCCCAGCGACCGATGGCATTCTGCCCTTCTGCCGCTCTACTCGGTCGACCAAAGGGTCGACCGATTGCATCATGATTTAGATCCTCTGTTGTTCGATCGACCGGTCGGTCGATCGAAGTAGCCACTACCAATTTTTGGCATTGTTCGATCAACCGACCAGTCGATTGAAGTGGCTACTGTCATTTTTTTGCCTTGTTCGTTCGACCGACCGGTCGACCAAACCTAGGCTGAGGCTTATATTTACATTTTCTTTGTCACATGCTTTTTCATGGGTTTTGTTACCATGTTTTGACTTGGATAACTTTACAAATAGGCTTGGGATGAGATCCTAGAGATATATTACAAGGAATCTACTTAACCTACATCCGAGCCTTTCTTGACGATCTTTTCTTTCGTATGTCCGAGCGAAGTTCGCCGAAGTTTGCGTGCTTATCGCAACCTTAACTTGAACTCAAAACTTTACACATATATTAAATACTTGTTTGTTATCATCAAAATGAAGATCGAAGCCTAAGGGGGGAACCCTTAAGCCAACAAGGTATTTTGAATATTTTCGGTATTAGGTGAGGTGGATAATATATTGATTCTGGCTAATCTCGATGTATGAAAGCCCAAACAAGGGTCGAACCTCATAGAATGAAAACATGTGGAGTTAATCTTGTTAACTTCAGATTATTGTATTAATTAATTTTAGATTGCAGTATGATTTAATTTCAATCTCTTGGGTGATAAAGTGCATATATACGTTAGATCGGTACTTAAGCATGAGAACTCTATTAGTGTTGTGGATAACTCTCAATATATTTTGAGTACACAAAATACTGGATTAGACGGATCTCTAGGCTCTTAAGGTCGACTCCTGGAAGTCGGTGTATTGTGTTAAGGGAAACTCTTGATTGCTTGTTTTGGTGTGTAAACCAAGACAAGATTTAAATTTGTAAAAATAATGGTTAACTGAGAAATAAATGGTATGAAAAACATAGTTTATGAATAGAGGTGTTTCATGGGGGTATAGACTGAATCTTACGATTTTTGGATATTGGTTTCGTGGAAATTCCATGGTGAACATTAATTCTAGATCTAAGCATGGTAAATTATAGAATTAAATGCTTATTTCAGTGGTATATTATCTTGATAAATTTCAGATTTATGACATGATTTAAATTTCGGGTTTTTGGATAAGTTGCATGCTATTTGTTAAACTGACACCTAGACATGATAATTTAATCCCTGTGTTGAATAAACTTTTAGTAAACTTTGGATACACTTTAAACTGGTTTATATGGATGGAGTGGTAAACTATGGATACACTTTAAACTGGTTTATAGGGATGCGTGTGCGCATTCTTGGGTCTAGCGGCTAGGACTATAACAGTCCTAGGAGATTTGGTTTTGACTAAGACATATATTTATTTATGTTTATTGTTATTTATCTTAGTCATGAATGTGTTTGTGCTTGTGTTTGAGACTAGAGTATGGTCGGGCCAAGAAGCATCTTTAGCTAGTGAAGCTATTGCTCGACTCAGCGAGTGGATTATGGGTCTTGAGATTGCATCAGTTAGCCATGGTGACGTTAGACCCGAGTGGAATTTGGTTGGAGAGCTATTCCCAACCGTAGTGGGCACCGAAACTAGTAGGTCATCCTAGTTCTTAGGGCTCGGGCGGGAAGCACACTAGATAGATGTTCTAGTGACCAACTCGTGTGCTTGGATGTTTGGGCCGGTGTGGGCCGAGTTGTTATTGTGCTTGGATGTTTGGGCCGGTTTGGGCCGAGTGGTTATTATGTTTTTGAACACGAGTTTGTGGACGAATGCATTTTCCTTACATGTTATTATATTTCAACACTTCTATATTTATAATTTATGTTTGATTATATTTATTCTCGGGATAGCTTGGAGAGGGCTTGGGTAGAGCCACTCACTGAGTTTCTTATTATCTCGCCACTTTATTTGTGTTGTTTGGCAGATCCTGACCAGTAGAGATACGGTTGTACCTGTGTGACGCGACTGGAGGTTGAAAGCTCAAGCAGCAGATCTCGTGACACATTGGGTCGTAGTCGTATAGTAGGATGTCATGTGAACCTGAATTTGAGTCATGTTGCTTCTATCATTGCATTTGGTTCTTGTACTCATATTTGATATTATGATTTTGTTCATGAGTATATTGTATGGTTATTTTCATTTTCTTTTCGTATTGGTACGTATTTGTTGGTAGGATTCAGAGTACAGATGTGTACTCTGGACGGTCACGTGACCCTAAGGATTTGGGGCGTGACAATAGCATTTCTGATATCAAGTATAGTATTATTTGCCATGAGCTAGGACTTGACATAATTAAATCTATGAAGCTTGGAGGCTAAATCAACAAATGGAGATCAAAACTAGGGCTCTTTGCAAAGATGGCTCAACAATTCTTGTAGAGATGCAAGGAGTGGTTCTTTAAGGCTTAGAAGCATCATTGAAGGCTTGGAAGTGTGTTTGGGGTGGGTATTTATAACCCCCCAAATGAAATGGCTCGTCAACGGGCTGATTTTTGCCCATTGGCGATGCCCGATCGATTGCCAGTCGATCAGCGGTCGACTGACCGAGCGACCGCCGAGCGATCGAAGGCAATCTGCCGCTTTTGGGCAACGTTCGGTCGACCGAACCTGGGCAGAGCAATTTGGTTAGGCTGGATTTTTTGCTTGTTTGCTCATTTCTGGGTTCCGTCTTCGCTAAGTCTACTTAAACTTAATAAATGTTAATAACTTTAAAACATAAATTTTATATAAGGATTACCCCCATTTGTATTCAATAAAAATATCTAAAAAATTAAAATCCTTAAGAATCAAAATCTTGTTTTTGGGGTCAAGTACAAATTTTCGGAAAATAGAAATTTTCTAATCTCCCGGGTCAAATATGGATATGCTAAATGCTTCCAAAAAATTCTTAAAAATATCTCGTTATCTAGTTTTTACCCAAGGAACAATTACCATTTTTTTTTCTGTCAAGAAAATGTCTAGGTCATATAGCCTTCCAAGTAGCTCCCTAGGCTTAGTGAATTTTAGGGCCATTTTCGATTTTCCAATTTTTCATGATTTGGGGTTGGGGTTTGGTTTTAATGGTTTCTTTGCATCATCATGAGGATCTACAATTTATCTAGACACCCTAAACCTAGACTCTATCTTCCTGAAGAATCCGAGCACGTCGACCAACGTCCTTCCGATTTTTTGATTTCTCTGATATTTTCGATAGTGGACATCGTGCGCTAGCCGATATGGAACCTGAAAATATTTCTTCATGAATACATTAGTTCCATGTTTGTTATCATCAAAACCGAGATTAAGACCAAGGTTGAAAACCTTAAGCCAACAGTTGACGTCTTGAGCAGGAAATCCGTGGGTAGCCTTGCACACCTAGCTGTTGAGAGGAGACCTCTAACTAGAGAGCTGGCGACATGCATGCATGGCAGTTTTGTAATTTTAGTGTTTGACATCGCGGATCTGGTGGCACATTTGCATGTGTAGTCTATCTTAGTTGAGATGCTTCGTTCAGCTCAAAAGGAAGATGCTTTTTGCGCGATAATTAGAGACTTTGTATTGAGAGGGGATGTAGATGATGGGTTTCGGATCGATGCTGAGGATGTCCTGAGATACAAGGATAGAATTTTGGTACTAGATATAGCTGAAGGAAGAGGTGGGTTCATGAGATGGGTCACCGCTCTTCGTACACCATGCACCCAGAAAATGTACCGTGACCTGCGGCAGCATTATTGGTGGAAAGGAATGAAGCGGGAAGTGGCCGAGTATGTGTCCAAGTGTTTGACCTGTCAATAGGTTAAGGCAGAGCATTTGAGACCTGTAGGGTTGCTCTAGAACTTAGATGTACCTGAGTGGAAGTGGGAGAAGATCACTATGGATCTGGTGATTGGTTTGCCGAGTTCGAGAGGCGGTCATGATTCCATTTGGGTCGTGGTGGGCCAGCTGACCAAGTCGGCACACTTTATTCCGGTCAAGATGATCTTTTCAGCAGAGCAATATGCTAGGATTTTCTTGGATCAGATAGTGGCGTACCACAGGATTTCTGTGATGATCATTTCTGATAGGGGCACCCAATTCACCGATCGGTTCTGGCAGTCCTTCCAGGAAGCCCTGGGTACTCCGCTCCAGTTTAGTACAACCTTCCACCCTCAGACTGATGGGCAGTCAGAGAGGACTATCTAGACATTGGAAGATATGTTGCAGGCTTGCGTGTTGGATTTTGAGGATGGTTGGGAGAGGTACTTGCCACTAGTAGAGTTTGCCTATAACAAAAGCCACACCACAGTAGCATTGGTATCGCTCCGTTTGAGGCCCTTTATGGGCCGGTGTGTCTGTCTCTAGTATGATGGTTTGAGGCGGTTGAGACTCAGATCTTAGGGCCAGACTTGGTTCATGATGCTGTAGAAAAGGTGAAGGTGATAAAGGACTGATTATTGGCAGCTCAATGTCGGCAGAAAATGTAGATTAATGGCAAATCAAGGGACTTAGAATTTGCGGTGGGGCAATTGGTGTTCCTTAAGGCGTCACCCATGAAAGGGTTGGTGAGGTTTGGCAAACGAGGGAAACTAAGTTCCAGGTTCATTGGACTGTTCCCCATTCTTGGTCGGAGAGGGGTGGTGGTGTACGAGCTTACTTTATTGCCTAGCATGAGCAGGGTTCACCTCGTGTTTCATATATCCATGCCAAAGCAGTATATTAGAGATGAATCTCATGTGGTGGAGCCTACTGTGGTTGAGGTTGATCCAGCCATCTCTTATGAGGAAAAAGGCCTGTAGAGATTCTTGACATGCAGGTTCGGAATTTGAGTTCTAAGGAAGTCCCCATGGTGAAGGTGAGATGGGAACACCATTCGGGTCAGGAGGTGACCTGGGAGTTGGAGAAGGATATGATGGAGAAATATCCCTAGCTGTTCATTGGAGATGGTAAGTTCCTCTTTAACCCCTAAATTTGAGGACGAATTTTAAGGGGGGAAGATTGTAATATGTTATGCCCAAAAGTCCTAAATAATATTTTATTCCTTAGAAGGGGCCTGTGGGGCCGAGTTAGCGCGGATTAGACTTGAGTCGCGGAACTTAATTCGTGTAAGCGTTTAAATGAAGAAAAATTTAGGAAAATATAATTATTTTATTTCTGTGATTAAGGATGATATTATGATAGAGGGATTTGAGACGAATTTAGCAGTTCATTCGGGACTCAAATCGGAGTTAGAACGGGTTAGATACATACTAGTTTAGTCAGTTAAGTTAAGCGGGGGCATTTTGGTCATTTGGACCAAACAAAAGCTTATCAAATTTAACCTGGGGCATGTGGCCAGGGGGTTTTGCCACACGCCACCCAAGGCTCAAGAGAGGAGGAGAGGCGCGCCGCCTAGAGGATGAGAGATTCCGATGCCGGAATTCGCAAGATCATCGGCGTTCAACTAGTTTCTTCTTCCTTCCCATTTTCTCCAAAAGAGGTGAGTGGATTAGCCATCTTTCTCCTCTTTTGTCCATCAGCCATGCCTCCCATATGTGTTGGGAGAAATGGCACACTAGAGGGGGGGTGAATAGTGTGTTAACTAAATCTTTTGCCTAATTCCGATTTTAATCGTTTCTTGATTAGTTAGGCTAAGCACGATATTTATAGCAAGCGGAAGCAATAAATATGAAGAAATAAATATGAAGCAATAAACACGAACAAAAATAACAATGCTAACATAGAGATTTATAGTGGTTCGGCCCCAATGCCTACTCCACTACCTAAGCACCCCGCTTAGGATTTCCAAACTTAGTTTACTAGATTAAATAGTTTCCCTTACACAGAGGACTTTGACTCTAAGAGTCTCACTCTCAACCTAAGGCACTTCCACACCCGGAAGTCTCCGCCTTCTTATCGAGAGCACTCTTCCACCTCAACCCTAAGGGATAACTCAACTAATCCTAGCAAACTACGTTTACACCGGTGGATTTAAACCTCAAACACCAAGGCTACCACCCAATTTCAAGACCTAACAATCCTAGGTCTTCACAAGCACAAATACAAAGAAAACAATGTTCAAATAACAATTAAAATTACAATGAAAAGAGCTTAAAGAGTAAACCAAGATTAAATGCTCTTTTCCAAGCCTTCAAACCTTCAACTTGCCACTAAATGAGCTCGAGTCGTACTAGAGTTGAGGAGCAGTTGGCGCTTGAAGAAGAACGTTGACGGAAGAGTAGAGCGCGTTGCAATCGATCTCTTTGAAGGCTTAAATCACTTCTTGAAATGCTCAATTAAATCTGTAAGGGAGGCTAAAGGAGTTAGATGAGGGATATTTATAACCTCTCAAAGAAATGACAGCTCAACGGGCAAAAAATGGGCGAAAAACTAGCCGTTACCGCTGTTCGGTCGCATGCCAGTCGATCATCGGTCGACCGACCGATCGACCGCTCGAGTGACTTCTGGCTCAACCTCTCTGGGCGGTTGACCAATAGGTCGACCGCCAGACGTGATTCTTGTGGTCCGCAGTCTGGTCGACAGATCGGTCGTCCGACCAACGGGTTGACCACTAGACGCGATTCGTGTGATTCGTAGTTCGGTCCACCGATGAGCCTTTTGACAAATTTTGGTTTCAGTCGGTCGACCGCCCGGTCAACTGAAATAGCCACTGCCAATATTTGGCACTGTTCGACCGACCAAAATGGCTACTGCCATTTTTAAACCCCATTCGGTCGATCGACCGGTCGACCGAACCTAAGTAGAACTTGATTTTTTCAGCCTTCTTCTTGCACGCTTCATTTTCGGGTTCTGGCCTTCAATGAGTGATAACTTGGAGAGCTTTCCATGTAGTCTTTAGACTCGTCCAATATGACTTTGGTGCACACGTCGAACTTCAAGAAATTTCCACGACGAACCCGAATGTGTTGACCAATGTCCTATCGACTTTGCGATTTCTCTGATATTTCGGATCGAGGATATCGAGCGCAAACTGATATGGAAGCTGAAAGATATTCTTAATGAAACATTAGTTCCGTGTTTGTTATCATCAAAACCGAGATTAAGACCAAGGTTGAAAACCTTAAGCCAACAATCTCCCCCTTTTTGATGATGACAAACATCCTTAAGAAAATATATATATTAAAGCACAAGGGATATCAACTAAGGGATTTCTCCCCCTATCAACATGCATATCTATGGAAATAAACTCCCCCTATCTATATGCATGGTTTTCCTATATTTTCTTTCTTTTTCCTATATTTTTCTGCCCCTTTTGACATCAATCAAAAAGGGCAAGAAAATTCAATCAAAAGTCAAAGTTGAAGGTCTAAAAGGTTTTTCAAAACCGTGAAAGTCTCAACTGAAGGGATGAAAGCCAAACATCGAATAAGAGACTAAGTCATACATGATATCGGTCAAATAATAAATGAAATCCAAAATCAAGAATCATGTAGTAACTTAAGGATAGATATTTTCAAGTATCGATCAAATAATCAAAAATCATATTAGAAATATTTTTTCTCATCAATTCAGTAGAATGATACCATAAGTGAATTTAAAATACCATACTTCAAGTCTCATTTGAAAAAAAATCTAATGAAAATTTAAAGTATCGAAAAAATGGGCAAGATGAGAAGAGTGATACTTTATGGCATTTTCGTAAATAAATGAGATTTTTATGACATTTTCATAAATCATTCAAACTTTCAAAATACAAAGATATGGTCATGTAAAATATGTATATTAAGTTTGAAGATAAAAGAATGTCATTTGATCAGAATATGAAGTTAGCATGATTTCATTCAAAGTAGGCTTGAAAACATGAAAATGCTAAGTATCAAATTTTGCTATCTACTCATGTTTTCTCTAACTTAGGCATCTAGACATCAAACATGAGTGAATACAAGTATATGAGTCAAGTTTGGGCTGAAAATGAATTCTCTAGGTTTATTTTTCATCCTATCTTGATTTCAACCAAAAACTCATTTTTTAGATATCGCTCAAGATATCAAAATCATTTTTAGAAGTTATTTCACTCAAGGAATAGTGAGAACGATATTAGAAATGAAATCAAAATTGTATGCACAAAGTTTCATTTGAAGTTTTTGACGAAAAATCAAAGTATCGGAAAGATTGATATTTCAATAAGATGATACTTTCCGTTTTTTAAATCCAACTTCAAAATTCCACTATAAATCAGATTATTGATGAAACTTTTTGAAAGTTTTACTGAAGAAACTAGATTTCTCAGTAAAAGTGTAGTTTCAAGAATCAGTTAAAAATAATTTTTCTACATTTTTCTAGAAATAACTGAAAATGCTCAATTTTCAATGGCATTTCCGTAATTTTCAATTATTTTAAAAAAATGCTCAGTTTTCATTCAAACTTTTATGACACCACATAATGGTCATGTAAATAGTGTATATCAAGTTTGGAATGAAAATTATGTTCTTAAGTCAATATATCAACCTAGCATGGTTTCATTCTAAACTAGACTAGTTATCATGAAACTTGCTAAGTGTCAATCATATCATTTACTCATATTTTTCAAATTTACACTTATGGACACCTAACATGAGTAAATCTAAACATGTTAGAAAATGAGACCTTTAAGTCAACTTGTTGACTTGGGTCAACTTGGTTCAAAAGAGATTTTCATGAAACAACCTCTATGTCATTTTATCCATATCCATATGAATTTTTCATTCTAAGTGCATGAAAACATGTCATACCTATTCCTTAACATGTTTATGAAGTTTGGACTTAAAATCAAGTGTCCAAGTCAATTTGTTGACTTGGGTCAAACTTTTCCAAACTTAAGTCCTCTAAATTGAACTAGTTTTCATTTTGCTCAATTTCTCATGAATTTTCAATTTTAAGTACATGACAACTAATTATTAACACACCTAAATATGTTCATCAAATTTTTAACTTAAAATGAAGTCTCTAAAAAAGAATTTTAACCTAGTTCGATTTCATAAATACTCATGAAAATTCAAATATTTATCATGCATAATCAATCATGAGCATAGAGAAATCACTTAAACATAAGTATTCAAGTATTATACTATGATTTTTGCATAATTAAATTCATACCTCATTCTTGAGAATTTTCCCAAACTTTTCATTTTCTTTCCAAATTCTTTTAGATAGCATAGCCTTCCATTAACATTTTCAACTTGCAAGTAGACTTCATTAGTAGATAATGAAATTAACGCTACTAGCAAGCTAACCAAACCGAATAGCAAAGAGTGATTCAAATATCATTTTCAAAATACATCTTCGCTAGATAGTTTGAAATTCGTTTTAAATAAAATCAAGTGATACCAAAACGAATTTTAAGAGATCACAAAAAATAATAAATATGAAAATATGATCTCCAACCCTTCCTATTGGTTGAAAACAGAAAGGTCACAATGAGCCTACGATTTAGAACCGCAATGTCGCATGAGCTCATTACACGCTACATAGGTCTCCGAAGAGACCGGAAATCAAAAATCAAAAATCATTTGGTAAGATCGTATTAAGAGCGGATAGGATTAGCTCAAATCAATCGAGTATCATAAAACTCCAACTTAAATGAATTCATATAAAGTAAAGGAGATGATACCAAGTTTATTTTGATGCCAATATCCATATCTATGGCATCATGATGGTTAGAAGTTGCAACCAAATGGAGATTTTTCATTTGAATCCAAGGTCAACTTCAATGTTTCATTTCCCATTCATACTTGTGTGGTAGCTCCCCCTACAAAAGAACAAGACACTTTTGGTACGCAAATAGCTTTGGGTCCTTGGGGGTGAGTTCTCCTAGGAATCAAAAGTGTCCTAGCAACACTTAGATTTCTTTTAAAAGCACACTCATGGATAGCATGACCATAAACACCACAACAAAAGCAATGACCATGAAATTTTTTTTTTTCATTTTTCTTAACATGAGGTTTAAATGTGGAATGCCTAACATTAACTCTTGAGATGTGAGGTTTATGGTTAGCATGAGCATTCTTGAAAGAAACACTTTTCTTTTCAAATTTCCTAGAAGAATAAGCATCTTTAATTTCATTTACTCTTTTATTTAAAACTACAACATTATTTTTTAAGGTATCAATGGATTTATGCAAAGCACACACTTGAGATTTCAATATGCAATTCTCATTTTTCAAATTCTCATTCTCAAGTTTGAAATTACTTTTTAAATCATTATTTCTAAGCTTCATTTTTTATTTCAAATCCTCATTTTCCCTTTTTAAATCAATATTCTCATTTTTTAGTTCTTCAATTTCAAGCTTAGAATTGCCATGGCAAGAATTAACAACGTACACTAGTATTCAATTTATCTTTATCTAATTCATGCACTTGTGAATCAAACCTTAAATTTTTCCTTTTTAAATCAATATTCTCATTTTTTAGTTCTTCAATTTCGAGCTTAGAATTGCCATGGCAAGAATTAACAACACTAGTATTCAATTTATCTTTATCTAATTCATGCACTTGTGAATCGAGCCTTAAATTTTTCCTTTTTTAGTTTTATATTTTCTTTGATCTTATTCATAAGCAATGCATACATCCTTTTAGATTCTTCTAATAGTTCTTCATAAGACATGTCAAAGGATTTAGAGCTACTAGAATCACAATTTTGATCATGACTAGAAGACGGTAAATATACCTAATTCCGAAGACCCATGAGGCAAAAGTTTGATGTAGCTTCATCATCATATCTAGAAGAGGCTTCACTTGATTTGGATGTGGATGGAGAAGCACACTTCTCCATTTTGGATTTCTTCTTCAAGAGAGGACAATTCATCTTCTTGTGTCCCATCTCTTGGCAAAGGAAGCACCTAAGTTTTCATTTCCGATTCTTGCTTATGCTTCTTTGGCTAGAAGTGCTTTGGGCATCAAAACCGAGGTTAGTATTAGGGGGATGACCATTGTCATCACCACCCTCAACAAAAGTATTAAGCTCTTCGGTTTTAGCATAATCATATAACATATTTAATGTTGCCCAAATATCAAAAGCCGAAGTGCAATGCATGACTTTTTCAAGGATGCTATGAGGTAAGGTACAAAAAATGCTATACATAGCATCTCCATTAAATTGAAACATTTTCTTATCATGTTCACTCCAATCATGCATGTCAACCTTAGGTTCAATGTATTCTAGTTTAATCATATTATATACATCAAGACCTCTAGTCTTTAAGTAAGTGTACATACTAGACTTCCAAAGACCAAAGTTTGATTCATCGAATCTAGGAGATGAAGATGCTACCGACTCTAGTGTCATTCTAGGGTCGAGACAAATTATAGAAGGGATGATGAAATCACAATCTACGACCCGCTCTTATACCACTTGTTGGGTGAAATGGCACACTAGAAGGGGGGTGAATAGTGTGTTAACTAAATCTTTTGCCTAATTTTGATTTTAATCATTTCTTGATTAGTTAGGCTAAGCACAATATTTATAGCAAGCAGAAGCAATAAATATGAAGCAATAAACACAAACAAAAATAGCAATGCTAACACAGAGATTTATAGTGGTTCGGCCCCAATGCCTACTCCACTACCTAAGCACCCCGCTTAGCATTTCCAAACTTAGTTTACTAGATTAAAAAGTTTCCCTTACACAGAGGACTTTGACTCAAAGAGTCTCACTCTCAACCTAAGACACTTCCACACCCGAAAGTCTCCGCCTTCTTATCGAGAGCACTCTTCCACCTCAACCCTAAGGGACAACTCAACTAATCCTAGCAAACTACGTTTACACCGGTGGATTTAAACCTCAAACACCAAGGCTACCACCTAATTTCAAGACCTAATAATCCTAGGTCTTCACAAGCACAAATCCAAATAAAACAATGTTCAAATAATAATTAAAATTACAATGAAAAGAGCTTAAAGAGTAAACCAAGATTAAATGCTCTTTTCCAAGCCTTCAAGCCTTCAACTTGCTAGTAAATGACCTCGAGTCATAGCAGAGTTGAGGAGCAGTTGGTGCTTGAAGAAGAACGTTGACGGAAGAGCAAAGCGCGCTGTAATCGATCTCTTTGAGGGCTTAAATCACTTATTAAAATGCTCAATTAAATTTGTAAGGGAGGTTAAAGGAGTTAGATGAGGGATATTTATAACCTCTCAAAGAAACGGCAACTCAACGGGCGGAAAATGGGCGAAAAACTAGTCGTTACCGTGGTTCGGTCGCATGTTGGTCGATCGTCGATCGACCGACCGATCGACCGCTCGAGCGACTGCTGGCTCAACCTCTTTGTGCGGTCAACCGATGAGGCAACCACCAGACGTGATTCCTACGATCCGCAGTTCGGTCGATCAATGAGCCTTCTGCCAATTTTTGGCCCCATTCGGTCGACTGAACCTAGGCTGAACTTGATTTTTTTAGCCTTCTTCTTGCGCGCTTCATTTTTGGGTTCCAGCCTTCAACGAGTAATAACTTGGAGAGCTTTCCATATGGTCTTTAGACTCATCCAATACAACTTTGGTACACACGTCAAACTTCGAGAAATTTCCATGCCGAACCCGAATGCGTTGACCATTGTCCTTCTGACTTTGCGATTTTTCCCATATTTCAGATCGAGGACATCGAGCTCTAACTCATACGGAACCTGAAAGATATTCTTAATGAAACATTAGTTTCATGTTTGTTATCATCAAAACCGAGATTAAGACCAAGGTTGAAAACCATAAGCCAACACTATGTCACGGGGTTCTTGACGATTTTCGTTGGGTTTTTCGTGGATTGAATCAGATATTCACGTTGAGGTTTCTATCGTGATCGCAATGATTCTATCGGAGTGATTTTTGGGGCAACTTGGCCGCCCCTTTTCCTTGCTGTGCCGCCCCCTTTTCTTTGAATTCTTGATGGATTCTTTGTATAAGATTGATGGTTGTTGAGGGTTCTTGGTGGTGGTTGGGTATCTTGAGGAAAGGAAGTGTTTTGGGAAAGAACTAGGGTAGGCCGCCCCCTATAGGACCCCTTTTGGTGCGCTAGGTTGGCCGGCCAATTAGGGACAGATTGGGATAAAAATAAAAAGAGGATTTTTACACCTGAGGGACATACTTTAGGGTACATTAGATCCTTTTACACTTTAGGGAAATTGTAGAGACATATATATAGGGAATTGAGTGCCCTAAGGACACCTAGAGACCCTATAGCCCTAGGACGAACTTAGGGTAAGCCGACTCTTAGGGAACCCAAGGGGGGCTGAGCCCTCTATGCACCTAGATTATTCAGATAGAGGGGAAAGTCGGCCCTTGCGTACAAGGCTAGGGGAGGGCTAAGGTCGGGTCTAAACCGCGTAGGAAAATTAGGAGATGTTGCATTGTGTTACCTCTTATACATTCATGTTTTTCCTACGATGATTGGAAGAGTTGTACTTAAATTTTATGCTCATTATGCACGCTGTGAATTCATGATTTGAGCATCATTATATATGTATATTTACCTGTGTGGTTGTGATATATTGTGGGAGGAGGCGAAGGTGAAGGTATGCCTAGACATACCCTTGTTACCTATTGTGCACATCATTGTTATGGCCATTATATCTGTATATACCTACGTGTGTGATGTTGTGATGTGAGTGATGTATTTCCCGAAAGCCTCGCTAGTGCGGGGAAGGTGTGCCCCAAGGAGACAGCATTGGCCTTATTCTGAAAGTCTGACTGGTGTGAGGAGATCATACCCCAAGGAGACAGCCAGCAGACCCGAGCAGGTGAGGGGAACGTATGCCCCAACAGGCTAGCTTGGAAGAGTCAGTGATGGTGAGGGGAGAGCATACCCCCAACAGGCCGATACTGAGCTGGGAGGTAGTGCGGCGGCCACCCCTGTACCTGCCCCATGTGGTTATATGGGACCGACGGGTCCAGAGTTGATGCATGTGGATGATTGCATTGAGCATGTGGATGGTTGCATCGAACATGTGGATGATTGCATTAAGCATATTATATGTTGTGGTATTTTCTGCAGGGCTGCTACGCATTAATGAGGATGATTGCACTGCTAAAAATAAATGCTCAAAATAAATATGTTTTATGCTCTTATGCTTACTTGTATGTTTTTTTATTATTGCCTGATGATGTTGATGTGTTGGAAATCGAGGACTGATCTACTCACTAAGTCCAAGTGGACTTACCCCTCATTTTATTGTTTTTTTCAGCACCTGAGCTAGATCAGAGAGGTACCGAGGTGCAGTAGCGCGGCTGGTGACGGCATGATAGCGGGTCTCGTGACATGTTGTGGTCGAGGTGGATACCGAGTCCTTTTTCCTTATTTTCTTTGTGTCATTGAGTCATGTTGACTCGGTTTAATTGTTTTCCGCATTTTTACTAGTTGAGATGTTTTGATTAGAAATTGAACTTTGAAATTGATCTGGTCTTTTCTATTATTGAGTTGGTGATTTAGGGTTTATTTGAAATTAAATGTTTCTTTTTAAATCCTCAAGTTACTATTAAATGTTCAGGTTGGTTTATGTGTACTTGTGGTTTGAGTCGGGGTTAGGCTTCGGGGTACATGGCGTACCCTAGCCGGTTATACCGGATTTGGGGTGTGACATAATACCCGCTAAAATATTTTATGTGTATTGATTTCAGCGGGTTGCACGTGACGTGAGGTGGTGCGCGCGGGTTTGAGCGTTGGCGCTTAACTTGAGGTGAGATCCGGATACTTTGGAAATTTTCTTAATTATGAATTTTAATTGCAAAATATTTTTTTTTGTGTCATGGGTTTAAAGAGGGTTTCAAGTGGAGTTTGACGGTTCAATTGGATCCGGATTCAGACTTGAATCGAGTAAGTTAGAGGCGATTTAGTAGATAACTTAAGTTAGGGGTAACTTAGTCATTCGGTCGAGAAACGAAAATAAAATAAAATAAACTAGGGCACCGTACTGTCATGGACTAACTATTTTGGGCGAAAAATGTCCGTGCTGCTCCCTTGCCCCCGCAAGGGATAAGCCTTGGGCAAAGACCGCTTTGCCAATGTCGAAAAGTTGCGGGCTCCCGGGTTGCCCGCGTTCAAACCTCAGTGTGCTTGGACTCAAAAACGTTTGGGCCAAATGGCCGTTTGTATGAAAAATGCTTAGAAATGCTTGGACGGATGCTTGTACGAATGAACTAGAGAGATGTTTGCCCAAACTAGAGAGATGTTTGCCCAAACTAGAGAGATGTCTGCCCAAAGCCCGGGGGCAATATAGGTGTGGAGCCTAACCCTCAAGCCCGGGGGCCATATAGGAAACGAGGGGCGTTACCTAGTCGTGCGCAAGAGCGGTGGGCGGTGCACGAGTGCTTTTACAATGCATAATTACAAGATCTGCACATCCCATCGGCCATGTCGCGGTTAGTAAACGAGGGTCCTTTGCTACTCGCGGGCGAGAATGGTGGGCGGTGGGCGGTGCGCGGATGTTCTACATGAATGCGAATGATGTGATATTTACAATGCACGTTAGGGACCGTCATGACATATACATGACTTGACAAACCCGAAGGTTCCTAACATTCTCCCCCACTTATGAAGCCGACGCCCTCTTCGACCCTTTCTTGAGTGCGGTGATGATGTCTTCTTCATGTCGCAAGGTGCTCTCCTTCTCCCAGCTAGCTTCGGAGGTAGGGAGTCCCTTTCACTTGACAAGGTTCTCCCGCTCTTTGTTGTCGTTTGGGAGTTTCACTTTGCCGTCCACCAAGATCTCCTCTGCTTCACGTTGCACCGCCTTGGTTGTTGCAGGTGGACGTGTTTAAATGTTGCGTCCGTCGTCGTGTGGGTCGGCATGGTAGGGCTTCAAGTTGCTCACATGGAAGACGGGGTGTATCTTACACCATGCTGGCAACTGGAGTCGATAGGCCATCGGTCCTACCCTTTTGATGATGGATAGGGCCCATCGTATTTGTGTACGAGGCCCTTGTGTATCTTGCACCGAAAAACTGCAAGGGATGCCGGGTGGAGTCTTATCAGTACTTGGTCCTCGACCTTAAATTCTCGATATCTCCTTCCTTCGTCGGCCCACTTCTTCATTTTGCGTACTGCCGATTCGAGATAGGCTCGGGTGATCTCTTGATTTTGTTACCACTCCTTGGCCATTTGATAAGCAGCCGAAGTGCTTCTAGTGTAGCCAGAACCAGTGAGTAGGGTGTATCTGGTTGTCGTCCTAGCAAAATCTCGAAGGCACTCTTGTTAGTTACGGAGCTCCTTTAGAGATTGTAGGAGAATTGGGGTACATCTAGCAGCTTCGTCTAGTCCCTTTGGTTTACCGCTATGAAGTGTCGGAGGTATTGTTCAAGGAGTGCATTCATGCGCTCCGTCTGTCCATCCGTTTGAGGGTGTAAGCTCGTGGAGAAATATAGTTGAGACCCCAATAATTTGAACACTTTTGTCCAGAATCTACCAAGGAATCGTGGGTCTCGATCACTGATGACATTCCTTGGCACACCCCAAAGTTTCACGACGTTGTGCACCACGAGTTTTGCGGCTTCGCTTGCGGTGTAGTGTGAGGGAGCTGCCATGAATGTGGCATATTTGGAGAAGCGATCCATGACCACCAGGATGGAACCGAACTCCGCCACTTTGGGTAGACTCTCTATGAAGTCGAGGGAGATGCTTTCCCATGGTCGCATGGGAACTAGCAGGGGTTCGAGGAGACCCGCAGGTTTTTGCCTCTCAATCTTGTCCTACTGGCAGATCAAACATGTCTTCACATACTCCTCGACGTCGTCCGTCATCTTTGGCCAATAGAATGCCCTCTCCAGTAGTGCCACTGTTCGGTGTACGCTAGCGTGCCCTGCCCAGAGAGTATCGTGACACTCCTCTAGCAATTCTCTGCGTAGGCCATCTGCCCTAGGTACGTACAGCTGATTTCCTTTGGTGAAGATGAGTCCGTCTCGGACCCAAAACTTCCTCGTCTTTTCATCTTTGATTAGCTTGAATAGCACCTCTGCCTGGGTAAGACCACGCTTATCTCCCCACGGAAGTTAGACTGCACTTGGCTAACGCTGCTCCCAACTTCTCCTTGAACGGCTGCAACCTGTTCTATCTTGCAGCTCAGGGTGTCTGCCACCACATTGGAACATCGCGGCTTGTACTCCAACGTCAAGTCAAACTCAACTAAGAAGTCCTGCCATCGAGCTTGCTTCGGCAAGAGCTTCTTCTGAGTCTGGAAGTAATTCAGAGCTATGTTGTCCATCTTCACAACAAAGTGGGATGTGAGCAAGTAGTGCCTCCAAACACGGAGACAGTGCACTAATGCCGTCATTTCTTTCTCATGTGCAGGGTCTCGTCGCTCCGTGTCGTTCAGCTTGCGACTCTCGAAGGCGACGTGGTGTCTTTCCTGCATCAGGACAACTCCAATGGCGTAGTCTGAGGCATCAATGTAGACTTCAAAGGGCTTCCCATAGTCGGGAATCTTGAGAACTGGTTCCTCGATCATTGCCCGCTTCAGGTCTTCAAATGCTTCTATGCAAGTTTGGGACCAATGCCATGTCTTTTCCTTCTTGAGTAAGTCTGTTAGCGGAGCTGCTCGCCTTGAGTATCCAGCAACGAATCTTGTCATTCTACCACAGCACAAACTATCATATTGTCCATTCGGATTTTTTTGCCCCCAACACGGTGTCCTAGAAAGTCGATCTCTTCTTGGGCGAAGTAGCACTTCTCCCATTTCACGAACAAAGTGTTATCCCAGAGGATCTTGAAGATGATCTTCAAATGTTGAATGTGCTCGTCCAAGGTCCGACTATAGACCACAATATCGTCTAAGTACACCACAATGGATTTGTCCAAGTGTTCATGGAACAGCTGATTCATCATGGTGCTAAACATGGTTGGAGCATTCGTGAGGCCGAACGGCATCACCAAGAATTTGTAGGCTCCATAGCATGTTACGCATGTGGTCTTTCCTTAGTCCCCTTCGGCGATACGCACTTGCCAGTATGCCGATCTCCGGTCCAGCTTGGAAAAGTATCTTGCTTGGCCAAGTTGGTCGAACAAGTCCATAATGAGCGGGATGGGGTATCTGTTCTTCACAATCACTTTGTTCAAAGCTCGGTAGTCCAAGGAAAGGCGAAAACTCTTATCCTTCTTCTTCTAGAACAACATAGGGGCTCCGAATGGAGCTTTACAGCTGCGAATCAATCCTCCATCGAGCAATTCCTTTAGTTGTCTCTGCAGTTCCGCCAATTCTGGTGGTGTCATTCAGTATGAGGGCTTAGTCCCTGGCTCTAGCTCGATCCGATGATCCACCCCTCTCTTTGGTGGTAAGGTCTTTGGCAGTTCGGGTGGCATCAAGTCTACGAACTCATTGTGTACTCTAGAGACTGTTGTGGGTTTTCGTTCCGCCCCATTGAGTGATCCCTCCAGCTTCATTGCAGCCACCATTGTGAGTTCGCCTCATCGAACTCCTTTCTTCACTTGTATGGCGGAGAGGAGTTTGTCTCCACTTCCCGGTGTCGAACTTATCGTTGGAACAATACTGGGATTGTTCTCCCCCATCAAGCATAAAGTATCAAGGGCAAGGGTACCACCTTCGTCAACTTGAGGAACTCCATCCCCAAAATGACTTGGTAGTCATCGAGAGGTATTGCCATCAGGTTCGTTTGGCCCTTCCATCCTCCAATCTTCAGCGGGACGTCCCGTGTGACACCGTTGATTTCTTGTGCCCCAGAGTTCACTGCCTTGACATGACTCGAGCTCTGTTCTAGCTTGAGCCCTAGTTGCTTTGCTTCTCCTTTGGCGATGAAGTTATGAGTTGCTCCCGAGTCAACCATCGCTCGGGTATTCTTGCCTACTGCCAGTTTTTGGCAGCATTCGATCGATCGATAGGTCGATTGAAACTAGATAGATTGCACTACACTGCACTGCTTGGTTTGGCGGAGTTTTTCTGCTCATTTTTGTTCTATCTTCGCTAAGTCTCCTTTGGCGATGAAGTTATGAGTTGCTCCCGAGTCGACCATCGCTCGGGTATTCTTGCCATTTAGCTCGATGTCAATGAACATCAACTCGTGTGCCGCCTTGGGGGGTTCCCTTCTTGGGGCCTTGCTCGCCCACTTGAGTCTTGAGAGCATTAAGGAGATGCATTGCTCCCATGTTGGGCCTTCCAGTGTCTTCATCTTCGCTGGAATAGTTCTCCATGTCGGGAACTGTCGAAGACTTGCCCTTGTCCTTCTTGGCGGTGATGTTGGCTATGTTCTCCGCCACATACTCTGCTATAATGGTGTTCAATGCTTGCCATTGAGGATATTCTCAGACCATGTGGGGTCCTCTACACAAGAAGCAAACAGGCGCGGGTCTCTGTTGGTTCCC
Organism: Canna indica; assembly: GCA_034359265.1. NCBI lineage: Eukaryota > Viridiplantae > Streptophyta > Magnoliopsida > Zingiberales > Cannaceae > Canna > Canna indica. The sequence continues at coordinate 26,314,722 of CP136892.1, forward strand.
CCTTGGAGGGTAATCCCTTTGAGGAGTCCCCTTTGAAGGGTGTTCCCTTTACGGGTGATCCCTCCATCTCGTATCGCCTGTGGTGCCTTTGCCCTTGTAGTTGTCGGGCTTCTGGAATCTTAGCCAGTAGGGCGCCGTCTTTATCATGTTTTCTTCCTAACTAGAGTCAGTGAGTCGCTCTGCGGTGATCTTCGCTTCCGACAAGGACTTGACATTCCTCCTTGCGAGTTCTTGTTGCGCCCATGGTTTCAGTCCTTCAAGGAAGGTGAATAGTTGATCGGTCTCGGCCATGTCCAAAACATCCAGTATAATGGTTGAGAACTCCTTCACGTACTCCCAAATTGAATTGTTGCGACGGAGTTGTCGTAACTTCCATCGGCCATGTCAAGAAGGTGAATAGTTGATCGGTCGGGCGATGAATTTTGAGAACTCCTTCATGTACTCCTAGATCGGCGTCGACAGCAGCAAGGAAGAAGGAGGAAGGGGAGTGCGCCATCGGTGTCAACTTAAATAAACTTATCAGCAACAGCTTACTCGTCCATTAGAAAGTTGTTGCTGATAAGTAACATCATCAATAACCGCCCTCTCATCCATTAGAACGCCATTGCTGATAAATATTTTATTTTCACGTCGTGAGCGCGCGATTAGCTAAAGAGTGACGGATGTCGTAGCCGTAACTAAGCCATTGCTAATGTGATAATATATCTGCAATGGCTCGAGCGGCCATAATAAAGCCGTTGCAGATATATCACATCTACAACGGCACAAGCGGTCGTAAGAATGCTGTTAGAAATAGCAACGGCGTGTGCGGCCGTTGTTGATAGCCGTTGCTGATTATCATATTTCTAGTAGTGTAATTTGACATACTATATATTCTTGTTACTGGATTCTACTTGGTGAGAATTGGGAGACCACTCACTGAGTTTTATTATCACTTTTATTTGTGTGTTTGTTTTGCAGAGCGTGATTCTAAGGTACGGCGCAGGTGATGATAGTAGGCTCTGGTAGTGATCTCGTGAACTGGTTGGAGTAGTCGAGTATAGTCGAGTCGAGTCTATGTTTGAGAATTGAGATGTTATAGCTATCAAAATGTTCTAGAACTAATAAACACTTGTTGACTTGTTTTAGGAAATATTTGTCATGTGAACTATGTTTTTGATACTGAGTTGTCACCAACCATTTGCTAGTTATGTTATATAAATTTATGTTGTACCTATTTAAATTGCTTGAGTATTGGGTTAGGCTTCGGGGTGCTTGGTTGCACTCTGGCTGATCACGTGACCTAGTGTTTGGGGCATGATGTTGGCTTTAGGTTTTCAACCTTAGCCTTAATCTCGGTTTTGATGGTTTTGATGATAAGAAACATGAGACTAATGATTTCATTGAGAATATCTTTAAGGTTCTATATCAACTAGCATTCGATGTCCTCGATCGGAAAAATCGAAGAAATCAGAAATCATAAGGAAATTGATAGTCGTGCTCGGGTTCGTCGCGGAAAATTCTCGAAGATCGATGAGTGCACCAAAGTCGCTTGGATGAGTCCAAAGGTCACATGGAAAGCTCTCCAAGATGATAGTCGTTGAAAGCCGGAACTCGAAAATAAAGCGCAAAAGAAAAATCTAGGTTGAAAATTCAACTCAGCCTAAGTTCGGTCGACCGCCCGGTCGACCGAATAGGGTAAAGTTAATGGCACCAGCTACGTCGGTCGACCGGGCGGTCCACTGATCGAAGCCCAAATTGGGCAGTAGCTCGGGCGGTCGACCCTTCGGTCGACCGATCTGTGGATACCCGAAGGCGCAGATCGCATCGGTCAACCGGATGATGGGATCGATGTTTTTGCGTCTGGGCGGTCGACCCATCGGTCGACCAACCACAGAGTAAAGAGCAGCGATCGAAGCTGCGGTCGAATAGTCGGTCGACCGACCATTCGACCGGTAGCCTCTAACAGATAGTTTTCTATCCGTTGAAATAGTCGTTTCTTCAGCAGGGTATAAATATACCCTCATATGATTCTTTTAACACCTTTTCTTGACTTCCACAGAGATCATTGAGTAATTGAGAGGAAGATTTACGCCTTCCAAAGAGGAATTGCTTGCGCCCTGTTCTTAATTTCCGTGACATCTTATTCAAGCGCACAGCTACATCAACTCGGGATTGAATTCAAGTTTATCTCTTGGCGAGTTGAAGGTTCCAAGGCTTGAAAAAGAGCTTGTAATATTGGTTTACATTCCTAGCTCTTTTGATTGTGTTTTTTATCTGTTATTTAAACTGTGTATTTATTTGTCGTGGAAAGTGGTATCCTTGGTGTAGAAGGAGTAAAACCACCTGTGTAATTAAACGTAATGTTTACTAGGATTAGTTTAATTGTCCCTTAGGGTTGAGGTGGAAGAGGACTCTCGATAAGAAGGTGGTGACTTCTGGGTGTGGAAGTGCCTTAGGTCGAGAGTGCGTCTCTTCGGTGAAAAGTCCTCGTGTGTAAGGGAAACGTAAATTAATCTAGTAAAACTAGTTTGGAAATCCTAAGCAGGGTGCTTAGGTAGTGGAGTAGGCATTGGGGATGAACCACTATAAATATTGTGTTTGCATTGATTTCTTGATTACTTTTATTGCTTTATCATTTATAGCTTCCGCATCCAATCGTAAAATCGCAAATTGCCAAAACTAACTAAGTAAATGATTAAAAGAATGAATTTAGGCTAATAAATTTAGTAAAGACACTATTCACCCCCCCTCTAGTGTCATCATTTCGTCTTCAATTGGTATCAGAGCGGGTCGTAGATTGAGATTTCACCGTCTCCTCTACATCTAGCCTCGATCCAAAAAAAATGGCACTAGAGAGTATAGCATGGGCACTACCTAGGTTTGATTAAGAAAACTTTGATGTTTGGAAGAGTAGGATGTAAACTTTCTTAAAACACAAAGTTTAGATTTATTGTGCATGCTAAAGAATGAGTACGTTGAGCCCACCATTGACTTAAATGATTGGACTCAAGAGCAAATTAGATTATTTGAATTGAATGCCAAAACAATGTATCTCCTAAATTGCTCATTTTCAAATGAAATACTTGAAAAGGTCATGCATTGTTCATCCGCATTCGATATTTGGGCTTGTTTAAACTTGCTTTACGATTATGCAAAAATTGAGGAGCTTACTACTTTCAATGGAGGAGGTGATGACAATTGTCATACCTCTAGTCCTAATGAAGTTTTTGATGCCCAAAGCACTTCTAGCCAAAGAAGCACAAGCAATAATCAGAAAAGAAAACTTAAGTGCTTCCTTCGCCAAGAGAAGGGACACAAGAAGAAGAATTGTCCACTCTTGAAGAAGTAATCCAAAAAGAAGTGTTCTTCCTCGTCCACATCTCAAACAAGAGAAGCCTCTTCTAGACATGACGATGAACCTACATCAAACGTTTGCCTCATGGGTGTTCTAGATGAGGTATATTCTCCATCTTCTAGTCATGTTCAAAATATTAATGATAGTGATTCTAGTAGCTCTAAATCCCTTGACATGTCTTATGAAGAACTACTAGAAGAAAGCAAGAAAATGTTTGCCATCCTTGTAAAAAAGAACAAGGAAAATAAGAAATTGAAGAAAGAAAACTTAAATCTTAGTTCTCAATTGCATGAATGCAAATTAGAAAATGAGAAAATGAAATCTAGTTCTTTTAATTCTTGCCATGATGATATGAAACTTGAGATTATGGATTTGAAACATAAAAATGAAGAATTAGAAATTGAGAATGATGAGTTGTTAACTAAGATTTCAAAAATTAGAAATGAGAATGAAGATAGAAAAAATAATGTGAATCTCAATGGTAAGGATTGTATAAGTGATTTCAAATTTGAGCTTGATATCTTGAAAAATGAAAATTGCTTGTTGAAATATCAAATTCAAGCTTTACACAAATCCATCAATGACTTTAAAAATAAGGTTATTTTCTTGTGTAAGAAAACTAGTAACTTATCAAATGCTTCATCTCTTAGGAGTCCTAAAAATCAAAATGTCTCATTTAGGAAATCTCCAAACAAGAATGCTCATGCTCATAATATTTCACATGTTAAGCATTCTAACTATAAACCTCATGTCCATAGTAAAAACAAAAAGAAATTTAATGAACATTATTTTTGTTGTAGTATTTATGGGCATGCCATATATGATTGTGCTTTCAAAGTGAACCCTAGTATTGTTAAGACACTTTGGGTACCTAAGCCCATTAACCCCCAAGGACCCAAAGCTATTTGGGTACCAAAGGTCTCATCTTCTCTTGTAGGGAGAGCTACCACACAAGGGTAGAAAGAAGTGATGTATTGGGGTTGACCATGGACTTGAATGATGAATCCTTCCTTGGTTGCAACTTCACGCTACCTTGATGCCTTAGGTAAAGTTGGCATCAAAACTATTCCGGTATCATCTTCTAACATGAATTGTTTAATTTTAGTTGAAGATTATGATACTATGTTTAGATTGAGTTGTTTTCCCCACTCTTGCAAAAGAGTTCTTTTGAAAATGTTTTTGATTTTAATTTCCCGGTCTCTTCTGAGACCCAGGTGGCCTGTAATGGGCCTAAGCGACCTTGCGGTTCTAAATCGTAGGCCAATTGTGGCTTTCGGTTTTCAACCAATAGGAAGGGTTGGAGATCATGTTTTAATTTATTATTCATGTTATCTCTTAAAATTCGTTTTGATATCACTCGATTTCATTTGAAAATGGATTTCAAACCATTTAACAAATGGTTCACATCTTGATCCCTTAGATTCATTTTGAAATCATGGTATCCATCTTAAAATGAATCTTAACTATCTAGCATAGGTTAAGGTTTGAAATGAAATTTTGTATTGAACCCTTGCTAGTTAGTATGTTAGCTTGCTCGTTGACATATTATTTCATTATGATACTAATGATGTCTACTTGCAAGTTATGAATGTAAATGAAGACAATGCTATCTAAAAGAAAATGAAAAAGTTGGGCAAATTTTCAAGAAAAAGGTATGGTTTTAATTTTGCAAAAATCTTAACATAATACTTGAATATTCATGCTTTAATGATGTCTCTATATACTCATGATTGATTTTGCATGATAAATATTTAAATTTTCATGAGTAGGAAATTTTTTGATAACTTAGCTCATTTCATGATATCTTGATATTTGTGAAATTGAACTAGGTTAAAATTCTTCTTTAGAGACTTGGTGTTAAGGTAAAAATGAAATGAACATGTTTAGATACACACATGACATGAGTCTAGATATTTAAAACTTGAAAATTCATGTCTAGATGAACAAATACAATTAGTATATCACTTTAAGAGGACTTAAGTTTGAGTAGGTTTGACCCAAGTCAACAAATCGACTTGGTCACTTCATTTTAAGTCCAAAACTCATAACCATGTTTAGGAGTAGGTATGACATGTTTCCAAGCACTTAGAGTGAAAAATTCATATGGATATGGATAAAATGACATAGAGGTGGTTTCATGAAAACCTCTTTTGAACCAAAGTTGACCCAAGTCAACAAGTTGACTTAAAGGTCTCATTTTCAATCCATATTTGGGGAACATATTTAGATTTACTCATATTAGGTATCCATAGGTTTAATTTTGAAAAATCATGAGTAAATGTTAAGATTGAAACTTAGCAAGTTTCATAAAAACTAGTTTAGTTTTGAATGAAATCATGCTAGGTTGGTATCGTGACTTAAGGACATAATTTTCATTTCAAACTTCACATATACTCTTTACATGATCACATTATGGTGTCATGAAAGTTTGAATGAAAATTGAACAAGTTTTAAAGAATAAATAAAAATTACAAAAATACCATTGCAACCTACATTTGGTATAAATTTCAGTTATTTCTAGAAAAATATAGAAAAGTAATTTTGAGATGATTCTTGAAGCTACACATTCTCTGAAAAATCTAGTTTTATCAGTAAAAATTTCAAAAAATTTCATCAAGAATCAAATTTATAATGAAATTTTGAAGTTGGATTTTCAAAATGCAAAGTATCATCTTTTTGAAATATCAATTTTTTTTAAATGCAAAGTATAGGATGAAAAATGGTCTTTGAAAATTCTTTCGAGTTCAAAATTTATTCATGTTTTTCAAATGACCATTCAATATTTGGTATCAAAAATTTTCACCGAAAATTGGTACCAATGTTTTTCATCAAAAATATGATTTTGTATAGATTTAAAAGCTTGATTTTTTGAAAACATGAAGTATATGTTGACCTAAGTCAACAAAGTGAATTAAAAATTTCATCTTATGCTCAAACTTGATTCATAGACTTACATTATCTCATGTTTAATGTCTCGATGCCTAAATATGATAAAACATGAGTAGATAGCAAAATTGAGACCTAGCATTTTAATGTTTTCATGCTTATTTCAGATGAAAATGTGCTAAGTTCATATTTAGATCAAATGACATTAGTTTCACTTCAAACTTAATACATGAGTTAAATGACCATATCTTGGTATTTTAAAAATTTGAATGAAATCTAAAAATGTCATGAAAAATATATGAAGACATTCATACTTGAGTGCATACATGATTGAGTGTTGAATTGTATCTATCATTCTTTTATCATGTATGTCTTTGTTTCATATCAAATTACTTGTTTTCCATCCCTTTGGTTGAGATTTTCATGTTTCATGAAAAATCTTTAGAGTCTCAACTTCATGCAAAAATATTTGTTTTTCATCCCTTAGACATCATCCCTTAGACAAAGTTGACCTTTCTTGCCCTTTTTGATTGATGTCAAAAGGGGGAGAAATATGGAGAAATATATAGTCAAAAGGGGGAGAAATGTATAGTTAAAATAGGTACAAAAGTATAGGTAAAGGGGAGGAAAATATAGGAAATCCATGCATATAGATAAGGAGAGTTCATTCTCATAGATATGCATGTGGATAGGGGGAGAAATCCCTTAGTTGATATCCTCTAATGCTTTAATGTATATATATTTTCTTAAGGATGTTTGTCATCATCAAAAAGGGGGAGATTGTTGGCTTTAGGTTTTCAACCTTAGCCTTAATCTCGGTTTTGATGGTTTTGATGATAACAAACATGGGACTAATGATTTCATTGAGAATATCATCCAGGTTCTATATCAATTAGCGTTCGATGTCCTCGATCGGAAAAATAAGAGAAATCGGAAATCAGAAGGACATTGATCGTCGCGCTCAGGTTCATCGCAGAAAATTCTCGAAGATCGATGAGTGCAACAAAGTCGCTTGGACGAGTCCAAAGGTCAGATGGAAAGCTCTCCAAGATGATGGTCGTTGAAAGCCGAAACCTGGAAACAAAGTGCGAAAGAAATCCATGGCTGAAAATTCAACTCAGCCTAAGTTCGGTCGACTGGGCGATTGATCGAATAGGGTAAAGTTAATGGCACCAGCCATTTAAGTCGACCGGTCAGTCGACCGACTAGTGCTGAAAAGGGGGAGTCGCTACGTCGGTTGATCGGGCGATCGACCGATTGAAGCCCAAATTAGGCAGTAGCTCGGGCGGTCGACCCGTCGGTCGACTGACCTGCGGATACCCGAAGATGTATATCGCATCGGTCGACCGATGGGTCAACCGGATGATGGGATCGATGTTTTTGCGTATGGACGGTCGACCCATTGGTCGACTGACCACATAGTAAAGAGCAGCGGTCGAAGCTGCGGTCGAACAGTCGGTCGACCGACCATTCGATCGGCGGCCTATAACGGATAGTTTTCTATCCGTTGAAATAGCCATTTCTTCAGCAAGGTATAAATATACCCTCATATGATTCTTTTAACACCTTTTCTTGACTTCCACAGAGATCATTGAGTAATTGAGAGGAAGATTTAAGCCTTCCAAAGAGGAATTGCTTGCGCCCTGTTCTTTCCGCGACATCTTCTTCAAGCGCACAGTTGCATCAACTCGGGATTGAATTCAAGTTTATCTCTTGGCGAGTTGAAGGTTCCATGGCTTGAGGAAGAGCTTGTAATATTGGTTTACATTCCTAGATCTTTTGATTGTGTTTTTTATCTGTTATTTAAACTGTGTATTTATTTGTGCGTGTGAAGACCAAGTGTTTGGTCTTGTGTGTGCAAAGTGGTATCCTTGGTGTAGAAGGAGTAAAACCACCTGTGTAATTAAACGTAGTGTTTACTAGGATTAGTTTAGTTGTCCCTTAGGGTTGAGGTGGAAGAGGACTCTCGATAAAAGGCGGTGACTTCCGGGTGTGGAAGTGCCTTAGGTCGAGAGTGCGTCTCTTCGGAGAAAAGTCCTCGTGTGTAAGGAAAATGTAAATTAATCTAGTAAAACTAGTTTGGAAATCCTAAGCGGGGTACTTAGGTAGTAGAGCAGGTATTGGGGCCGAACCACTATAAATCTTGTGTTTGCATTGATTTCTTGATTGCTTTTATTGTTTTATTATTTATAGCTTCCGCATCCAATCATAAAATCATAAATTGCCTAAACTAATTAAGTAAACGATTAAAAGAATTAATTTAGGCTAATAGATTTAGTAAAGACACTATTCACCACCCCTCTAGTGTCGCCATTTCGCCTTCACATGACATATACATACTTGCTTAAAATATGGTTGGAGTTTTGATATATGCTTAATATTCGTAGATTATCCGCTCTTGATATATGTTTCAAAAATATTTTTTGATTTTTGATTTCCGGTCTCTTCGGACACCTATGTAGCCTATAACGGGCTCATGCGACCTTGCGGTTCTAAATCGTAGGCTCATTGTGGCCTTTCGGTTTTTAACCAATAGGAAGGGTTAGAGATCTTATTTTTCAAAATTTCATAGTTTGAAATCTCTCGATTCGTTTAGGTTTCATGAGGATTCTACTTGAAACGAATCTTTCACTATCTAGCTTAGGTTGAAATTCTCAAATGAAGATTTCTATTTTCACATTCGCTATTTAGTTTGATTGCTTTAATGTAGCTTTGGTTTCTTTTTCTACTAATGCAGATTACTTGCATGTCATCAAAAAATGAATGGAAGGCTATTCTAAGGAAATTACAAAATGAAATGAAGTTTGGCTAAATTCCCATGGATGAGGTATGTTTTTGGTTATTGCATATTTCTAGTCTAATACTTCAATTTTGATGTTTGATTGATGTTTTTATACTCATGCTTGAAATCTCATGAGTAGGAAAATTCTTAGTACTTAGGCAATTTTCGTTGAGTGAAGTTGCCCTAGGTTAAAATTTGACATTAGAGACTTCTATTTTAAGTCCAAACTCATGAAACATGTTTACATATACACATGACATGCTTCTAGGTGTTTAGAGTTGAAAATTCATGCGTAGATCAATAAAGTGCTATGTAGATCATCTTAGGGGACTCAAAGTTGAAAAAGTTTGACCTAATTCAACAAAGTGACTTAGAAATTTCCCTTTGTGCCCAAACTTCACAAACATGTTTAGATTTACTCGTGTTAGGTGTCTATGTGTCTATGTTTGAAAAACCATGAGTAAAGGATAAAAATTGATACTTAGCAATTTCATGTTAACATGCTTGTTTTTTATTGAAATCGTGCTAAGTTGAAACATTAGGTAAATGATATCATTTTCATCTCAAACTTATAAACATGCTTTAAATGATCGTATCTTGGTATTTTGAAAGTTTGAATGAAATCTAGAAATGTCATGAAAAATTCTGATTATTTATGAAAATGCCACTAGAACTCAATGAATTTTCCAAAAATACAAGAAAATGATTTTTTGTTGATTCTTGAATATGCATCTTCCTTGGAAAATCTAGTATATAGGATAAAAATTTCAAAAATCTTGAGTATAAACATGACTTGTTATGGATTTTTGAAATTGAAATTTGAAACTTTAAAGTATCGTTCTTCCCAAAAGTTCATTTTTCCGATACTTTATTTTTTGGTCCAATCTTCGAATGAGACTTCAAGTATGCTATTTTGAATTCACTTTTGGTATTGTTTTCATTTTGACTCGTGAAAAATCATTTCTAAAATAATTTTTGATATTTTGACTAATACGTGTAATATCGATACTTGAATTCGTACATGATTTCTAGTTTTAGATTATATTTATCATTCTATGATATCATGTATTGATTAGTCTCACTTGTATGTATGTTTTGATCCCTTGCATTGAGATCTACATGTTTTTTCGTGAAAACTAGTTGGTCTATGGTTTTCTACATTGGTCTTAATATTGGTTTTGATGATAACAAACATGGAACTAATGATTTCAGGGAGAATTATTTTCAGGTTCTATATTGGTTTGCACTCGATGTCTTCAATCAGAAATATCAGAGAAATCAAAAAATTGGAAGGACATGGGTCAACGCGTTCAGATTCGTCGCGAAAATTTCTAGAAGTTCGTCGTGTGCACTGAAGATGCCATGGACAAGCCCAGAGAACATCTGGAAAGCTCTCCAATTGACGCACGTTGAAAGCCAGAACCCAAAAATGAAGCGCGCAAGAAAAATAGACAAAAATTGGCCCCTGTCCAGATTTGATTGACCGACTGGTCGACCGACAGAAGCCGAAAATAGGTAGTAGGATATTCGGTCGACTGGCTGGTCGACCGAATGATGCCAAGAATTGGCAGAAAGGCTTTGATCGCTCGACCGTTGCTCGGTCGATCGACCAATGATCGATCGGCCAGCGATCGAGCGTCGACAAGGGGCAGAAAAATGCCCGTTGACGAGCCTTGTCAGTGGGGGGGGTTAAAAATACCCACCCCAATCTCTCTCCCTTGTGGTTGTTGATGCTTCTAAGCCTCAAAGAGTGATCCTTAGCATCTCCTAAGATCTTTCTTGATCAAATCCATTTAACTTAGCTCTTGATCCCTCAATCTCAAGTGTTCTTCATTGGAGGTCTCATCAAGGGTGCTTGGCTCAAGAAGAAAAGGTGTTCTCATTCTGATAAGTTCTTTTCACTCTCTTCTTGTGATAGATTTGTTTTTTATTTGTTTTACTTTGATTTACTTGAGCTTGTAAGAAGACCTAGTGTTTGGTCTTGTGATTGAGTGGTATCCTTGATAAAAAAATGTATAAAGTCACGTGTGTAAACTAAGATAGGAGTATGTCTTAGGAATTGAGGTGGTAAAGCTCACTCGGTAGGAAGGCGATATACTTCCGAGTGTGGAAGTGCCTTCGAGGTGAGTGTAGGGTCTTTCCGGTATAAAGTCCTCGATTATAAGCTACTCGTAATTTAGTGGATTTGGGTGTAAAATCCTAAGCGTGTTGCTTAGGTAGTAGAGTAGGCATTGGGTCCAAACCACTATAAATCTTTGTGTTAGCATTGCTATCTCTATTTGTGTTTAATTGTTTTATTATTGCTTCCGCATTTAATCAATAAATTGCAATTTGCCTAAGTAGTCTAAGAGACGATTAAAATCAGAATTAGGCAAAAAGATTTAGATAACACACTATTCACCCCCCCCCCCTCTAGTGTGGCTATTTCACCAACATACCATACATTATTCATCAAAAAAAATGAGTCATAACTGGTCATTGCTCAGATATACGTAGATGACATCATTTTTGTTCAACCTCAGAAGCTTATGTGAACAGTTCGTTGAAGATATGAAATCTGAGTTCGAGATGAGCATGGTTGGAGAAATAAGTTATTTCCCTAGTCTCCAAGTCAAGCAAACTAATGAAGGTTATTCATCTCTCAAAGCAAGTATGCTAAAAACTTATTCATAAGTTCGAAATGGACAGTTCTAAGTCAGTTAGAACTCCCATCTCAACTCATGAAAAACTGAACAAAAATGAAGAAGGCAAAATGTTGATCCTAGTCTCTACTGAAGCATGATTGGCAGTCTGTTGTATCTAACAGCCAGCAGACCAGACTTGACCTTTAGTGTAGGTTTATGTGCTAGATATCAAGCAAATCTGAAGGAATCACATCTTTAGGCAGTCAAAAAGATTCTGAAATATGTTAAAGGTACTGTAGATTTTGGATTATGGTATTTTGTGGAGTCTAATCCTTGTCTTGTAGGATTTATTGATGCAGATTGGGCTGGAAACATTGATGATAGAAAAAGCACAACAAATGGATCTTTCTATATTGGGTCAAATCTGGTGGCAGGGTTAAGCAAGAAGTAAAATTTTATCTCTCTTTTTCTACAGAGGCTGAATACTTGGCAACAGGCAGTTGTAGTACACAATTGATTTGGATGAAAAATATGTTGTTGGACTATGGCTTCAAAATGGATGATATGGTCTTATACTTTGATAATACAAGTGCCATAAATATATCAAAGAATCCTATTATGCATTCTCGGACAAAACATATTAATATTCGATTTCACTACATCAGAGAACTGGTTGAAAGGAAAGAGTTGCAACTAGAGTATATTTTTATAGATCGACAAGTTCTTGACATTTTCACAAAGGCCTTGGATGGAGGGAGATTTGAGCAGTTGAGATCTGCTCTGGGATTGTGTGTTGTATGACATAATTTTACATTAAAAAAAAGAATTAGAAAGGTTTTTTAAGTTACTATTACTTACCTTTATTTACTCACTCCACTTATTTTTCTCATTCAAGGGTATTGAAGTTCTTCCTTCAATCAAGGCTGAGGGCATTTATTTCTCTTTATCAAAGCTCACGTGTGGTCATTTTATTAAAGACCCGGTTATGTAACCCCCTTTCCTCAAGAGTCGGAGCAATAAACCCTCACCATTCAAAGGTTGAAGTTATAACTGCTCTCCCGTTTCTCCACCTCTTAGACCCTCGTCTGGATCTTCTTCCCATTCAATGGTACCAGCTAAATCTCCCTCAGTCCCGCGAAGAAAAGGGTGTGTGCGGAAGGTCTACAGGAAAGCCTCTTCTTCTCTATCGTCTAATGGCAAGTTGATTTCTGGATGTGGAGAAACCCCAACAGCACCATCTTCTGCTTAAATGACACATAAGGGGGTTCCTCCTCCTCCTTCTCAAGGTCTTCCCATGCGAGTAAAGCATGGCAGACGTCCAGCGGATCTCCCACCAAGGAAAAGCAAAGTGAATACTGGTTTAAGGGATCCTATAGTCATGAGGAACAATACACAGATCCTATACTTGCTCTTGTCACTGATTTAAGGGATCTTGCATCAAATCTCTCTGTTGAAACCCCACCAGTTCCAACTATTGACCCTGCACCAAATTCAGTTACAACTATTGTCCCTGCATACCAAACTCCCAGGACTCCGGCGCTAACCAACGACTCCCAAACCAATTGGTGTGAGGGAAGGGCGCACCTTCACCTTATACCGTAGCAGACTCGAGCGCCCTCGGAGTTCGAGTGTGACTCGGCTCACCAGGCCTACACGCCACGAGGCGATTGATGACTCAGCCCGCCAGGCCTACATGCCAACAATCTCCTATTAGCTTAAGGATTTCTCTTAAGCCTCGATCTTTATTTTGATGAAAACAAACAAGTATTTAATCTATGTGTGAAGTTTTGAGTTCAAATTGAGGTTGCGATAAGCATGCGAAGTTTGTTCAAATGAAACGAAAGAAAAGACCGTTGAAGAAACGAAAGAAGAAAATGTCAAAGTAAGGCTCGGGTTTAGATCAAGTAGAAATCATGTAATATACCCTTAGAATGATCTTATCCCAAGCCAAATTGTAAAGTTATCCAAGTTGAAACTTGGTAACTAAACCCATAAAAAAATATGTAAAAATACTCAAAAGTAAAAATCAGCCTCAGCCTGAGTTCGATCGACCGATCGATTGACCAAACAACACAGAAGTTTGGCAGTAGCCTATTCGGTCGACCGAATGATGCCAAAAAATGGTTGTAGCCATTCGGTTGACCGAAGTTGGTGAAGCATTGGCGGAAGGCTACGTCAGCCGATCGACCGAAGCCAAAATTAGGCAGAAGGCGCATCGATCGATCAGATTAAAGATTGCAGATCGCACGTCTGGCTTCCTTGCATCGATCGACCGGATATGGGATTGAGGAAGCTGCGACTCATTCGATCGACCCGTCGATCGATCGAACAGCGCTAAAAATACACAGAAAGGGTAGCAATCGATCGGTCGGTCGATCGACGATCGACCGAACGACTGTAATGGCTAGTTTTCTACCCGTTGAATCGCCGTTCAGCTGAGGGGTTATAAATACCCCTCACCTACCTTCTTAAAAACTTCTTAGAGAATTAATTGAGCATTCAAGAAGTGATTAAAAGACTTCAAAGTGATTGATTTGCTGCGCCCTAATCTTTCGTCAATATCCTCTTCAAGCGTCTGCTTTCCTCAACTTTGTTGCAACTCAAGTTTATCTTCTGGCAAGTTGAAGGCGTGAAGGCTTGGGAAAAGAGTTATGGTTCCTCTCTCTATTCTTAAGCTCTTTTACATTGTATTTGAAGTTTTATTTCAGACTTATTTTCAATCTGTAATAGCTGCTAGGTGTGCTAGAGAAACACTTAGGGGAAACTTTGTAGAATTGTGTTTTGCCTAGGTGAATAGGTTTGAGGGGTTCTCAAAGAGGTGAGAAGAGTGTCCTCAATTGTATTCAAAGGGAAACACTAGTTCTATAAAGTAGTGGTTAGAAATCCTTGGTTGTGAGAAGCCAAGGTAGTGGAGTAGGCAGTTGGCCGAACCACTATAATTACTCTTGTCTACATTGCTTTCTTATTTGCCTATTATTGTTCTTAATATTTGATCACATACATTGTTAAGAAACACTTGCACTTAATTGAAGTTAAATTTGAGTAAAAAGAAAAAAATGATTAAATAGAAAAGGGGACAGATACTATTCAACCCCCCCTTCTAGTGTCGGATTTCATACAACAATATTCAGTAGCAACTGTGGACCGTGCTACTCCACCAGTTACAACTGCTGGAGAAACTGACCGTCAAAAATTTGATGTTGTTTCCAAATAGAAAAAGAAATCTGCTGGCATTTCTGAGAATAAAAAGTCTGCTAAAAGGAAGCAAACTGAAAGTACTAAGAGGAGAAATCAGTCTTGTGTCAACGTTGACAGTGACTCGGAAAACGAAACTCACTTAGAGAGGGTTGCATAGTTGAGAAGAACAAAGAGGAATAAACCTACTGTTGAACCTCCAAAGGAGAAAAAAATCAATAGTACTTAAGAAGAAAAAGATTTCTACTTCCAAGAAGAAGCCTCTAAAGTCTGCAAAGAAGGCTGAAAAGAAAATTGCCACAAGCAAACTGCACTCAGGTTTGCTTTCTGATGACCTTTTTACTTTATGGGAGTCTCTTCAATCGAAGGAGTTATAACTCAAAGGCCTTTAGATATTTCATATTTTAATGTAAAATGTAAGCCTGTTATGGATATTCTTGAGGAAGAAATATGTCAAGTTCTTTTATGCATATTGCTCCTTTCTCCAAGTTGCATGTTATAGAGTTCCACTGCAATCATTCTGAAAATATCTTTGATCCACAGGATGATCACTTTCATCAAGTCTTTGTTAGAGGGAAGTGGTACAATTTTAGTGCAGACATCATTAATGATCACTTGGGATTTGTCTCTCCTTCTTTTGCTATTGATGAAATTGATGAATCCAATGCTGAGTTTTTGCAAAAAGTTGGAAATAAAGTATCAAATGGTGACAATACAGAATGGACTAGTGAACACAACATAAAGTCTTCATCTTTGAACACTTTTTATGTAGTTTTATATCTGATTGCCAGGTTTCATTGGATTCCAAATTCACATATCACTTTTCTGACCAAAGACATGGTAATTCTACCGTACAAGATTACAAATGGGATTTGTTTCAACTTAGGAAATCTGATTTTTTATCAAATTATTGCTCTTCATTCTCGACTTACTACAAAATCAAGACTATTTTTTATTTTTCCTAATTTGATTTATGGCATTCTTGAGAAATAGGAATTCAAATGTTATGATGAGGAGGTTTTGGAACCTCTTGGATCTTCTTTGAAAGTGCATCAAAAGTTGTTGAAGAAAGTTAGAAATCCTGCCAGTACTACTACTCACCCTCTTTCCTGTTCTTCTTGAAAGCCCTCTGGCAGTACCACTACAAATGAGCAAGGTATTCTTTAAGAGATATCCAATGCCGAGGAGGTTGTCTCAAAATTACTGCAACAGATTATTTCTTTGGAGCAAAAAGTACTTGATCACTTTTCATCCTCACCTGCTCCTGCTGAAAATGTGTCCACTTCTGCTTGTAGTTCTTCAAGATCTTCTTCTTTAGACTCATACAATTCTTAACTCGTTTGACTTAATTGCTAAAAAGGGGGAGATATGGTTTGATACTTTAATCAACTGCAACTTTGTGATGTTTGTCTATTATTTAGTTGCAACTGTATTATGATGACTATGTGGTGACTAACTCTTTGTCTTGCTTGTGTGGTTGTTGTTGTGACTATGATACATTGGGATAAAGTGTTTGGGATATTATCTTTTTGTTGTTGACAATTAGACTGCTTTGCTTAGTTTTATCAATTTTGTGTTTTGTTCTTTATTTGATGTTTGATGACGACTGACGTTTTGCCAAATAAGCCAAAGGGAAAGATTGTTTATGTTTGACTTATTCTGTGTTCATTGTATTTGGCAAAAAGTTTTTCAGTTATTTGTCAGTTGTAGTCAATTACAACTGCTCTTGTTGCTATGGAGTTTATGCTGCTGCGATGATGATTTTATGTTGCTGTGATTATTGATTTATACATATGATATCTCTATGATATTTATTATTGTTACACCCCGACTCAAGGTCGCGTGACCGGCCAGGATATGTGTAAATACCCCAAAGTCTAACTCATGATAAATGATAATTGACATAGAACGAACCTAATGCTCAATTAAATATAAATGTTTTAATCAAAGGATAATACAAACTCCAACAACTCAAATGAACATCCATATGCATTAAAAGAAAAGATCAACAACTCGACTACGACTCCCTAAACCAGCCAGCGACAAGATCAACGGTATCGTTTGCCCCTCCAGCCACGCCACATCCACTAGTCGTACCTCACTGGTCAGGATCTGCAAAACAAAATTTAAAACAACTATGAGTCCATGAGGAAATTAGTGAGTGGTTCTACTAAACCTCTACCAAAATCCCAATATATGAATAACATATGAAGCATAATTAAATTATCTGGGATTTGATACAAAGCCTAGCCAATCAGCCAACCTACAAGAACAACGATCGATCGGCGTCCAACGGGCAGAAAAATGCTCGTTGGTGTGCTGTTCCAAGTGAGGGGTTATAAATACCCCTCACCAACCTTCATTAAGGCTTCTTAACCATTCATTAAAGCTTTCAAAGTGAGATTTGTGCCTTCCAAGCTTGATTTGCTCGCGCTCGCTTCTCCGATCGACAACTTCTCTCAAGTGTTCATCTTCCCTCGACTCCGGCTTCGATTCGACCTCAGCATCTTGTGGAGTTAGAAGCATTGAAGGCTTGGAAAAGAGATCTTAATTTGTGGTTTAATCTTTAGCTCTTTTCATTGTAATTTTACTTGTTACTTGAACTTGTTCTCCATTGGTTAGCTTGCTAGGTGTGCTAGTGTAAACACTTAAGGTTTACTTTGTAGAATTGTGCTTTGCCTAGGTGGTTTGAGGAGTTCTCAAAGGGTTGAGAATCGAGTCCGCGGTTGTATTCAAAGGGAAACACAAAGTCTATAAAGGATTTGGTTAGAAATCTTTAGTGTGGAGTCAAGGTAGTGGAGTAGGCGATTGGCCGAACCACTATACTCTCTTATATTTGCATTGCCTTGTGTGATTGCTTATAATTGTATTTTATACTTGCTAACGAACATTATTTAGTTGCACTTACTTTTGGTTGAAGTTGGAATTGATTTAAAAGAAATTGAAGTAGAAGCAAAAAGTCACCCAATACTATTCAACCCCCCCTTCTAGTGTGGATATTCACTCAACAGTCGGAACTTCTTCTTTGGGGGTCCGTCATATTTCTCGAACAGCACCAGTGCTTCCTTCTAGAGTGCCTCATCCACTACCTGAGCAAATGTGGTGTCCTCGGTGTAATGGATAAGCCTGCCGATCTGTGGTCTCAACCCCCCAACGAACCTCTTGACCTTGGCGGTCTCAGTAGCCACTATGGTTGGGTGGTACTTGGAGAGCCGAGTGAACTCCATCTCATAGTTTGACACGGTCATACCACCCATCTGATGCGGCATCTCAAACTCCTTTGCCCACTTATCGCGGACACTCAGCGGTAAATACTACTCAACTAAGGCCGCCCTGAACTCTTCCCACGTAGGGGGTGGTGCGTCTGCTGCCCTGCGGTCCCTCCAAGTGTATAGCCAGTTCTTGGCCGGTCCCCTTAGCTATAAGCTTACCATGCGAGTCGTTGCCTCAAATTAGCACCTCAAATTAGCACCCAAGCTCCACACAAAGCTCGTAACAGTCACCCTATCTGTCCCAGTGAACACCGACGACCTTAGTTTAATAAAGTCTGCATAGGTGGGGGGCCCAAGAACTCTGACCACCGGCACAACTGGCTCAGTCACCTCCAGTACTACGGTTACCACCGATACCGGTCGCGGTTGTTGTTGTTGTTGCTGTTGCTGCCTCAATTCTCGCTCCCTGCAGAGTGCCTCTATCAACAGGGCCACCTGAGTCTGCAGCTGAGTAACTATGGTATCCTATACACCTTCCTCTGACTGCTCTCTCCCACGACCTTGGCCTCTTCCCCGGCCTCGGCCTCGGCCCTAGCACTCTGTGGAATTACTACTGCTGCCGCTCAACGCAGCATTGTGAGTCTCCATCACACTAGCATAAAAGAAAATTTTACCATTAATATCAAACAATTTATTAAACTATAATTTAAATTACTAACTGCATGGTGCGCTGAGGTGCAATCGTGGTCGCCTGATCTCGTAGCATAACTATACCGTATGCATGGTTTAAAATACCGTACTGTACCACCCGGTATGGCCGGTATTTACCTATTTTTTGACAAATCGGTATACGAGATACCCGGTATCTGACGATACCAGGTATCTTGGTTAATACCGCCAGGTATGAGCGGTATTTAGGCGGTATTTATCAAAAACCGTCCGTATTTATAAAATATCGCCTAGTACCACAGCTTTTTTTTAACAGCACACCTGTCAAAAAAAAGATAGCACAACGCTATTTTAGACAGCACTGTGTTGTCAAAATAGTGCAATGACACAGTTAAAACAGCAAATAAAAACATAAACAAAAATAATAATAATAATTCACTTGATATGAGGTTTTTGTGCCGGCCCGAACCGTGTGTCGACCAATGATCGAGATCGGTACCGGTACTAATATTTTAAACCATGATCGTATGTCGACATGCTATCTATGCCTCATACGGTACCTAGATCCTAGCCGTTGTCAAGACCAAACCTGACGCTCTGAAACCAACTTTGTCATGCTCCAACTCGGGGTTGCGTGACCGGCCAGGGTATATGTATTGGTACCCCGAAGCCTCCCACATGCACTAAATAGTAACTCAAAAGTATACATTGAACATCAAGGAAAACATGAGTAAAAGTTAAAACATATTTAAACAGTTACAAATTCAATGGAAATAACTCGAGTTTTAAAGAACATCTCAAAGATTAAAACAATATATGTTTTCAAAAGTACATAATTGTTTAGTGCATGTCTAACAACTCTAACAACCCGACTACGACTACATGGCCGCCTGCTACGAGATCCGCATCACCATCTACCCTCCAGCCGCACCATGCCACCAAGTCGTACCTCACTAGTCAAGCTCTGCAAAAACAAAACAATAAACCATGAGTTCACGAGGAGCTCAGTGAGCGGTTCTTTCGAACCTCCACTTAAATCCCCGGGTAAGATAGCATATATAACAGTATGATACAAGTATGGAATTCAGGCTAACCATATCATGATAACCAATCAATTGGTCATGCCTTGTGAGTAAGTAAACCGGCCTCTTCGGTCCTACGAAGTCAGTACCACTCGGCCACTATGGGCCCTAACCTACATGTGCAGTTCGGCCATGCCGGCCTACATAATCACACCCATGATATATATATATATATAGCACATAATTACATAAAACAAGAAAGTCATCGGGCTTGTCAACTAGGATGGTCAACTAGTCTCAGGAACCACCGGGTTAGGGATAGCTAGTCCCACCCAACTCGGGTCTATCGTCAGCGTGGCCCACTGACGAAATCTTAAGACCCTCCCTTCGCCAGTCGCGTCTAACACCTAGCGTGCCCGCTAGTGCAATCTCAAGACCCAATCACTCGATGAGTCGAGCACTAGCTGTTTCGGCGATTAATACTCCTCAGTCTGACCATCACAATCACAATACACAATCAAGTGTTCTATAATTCCTTACATAACCATGGGCATCCACCCGCATGAGGCCCCATCATCCTCCTGCCCCCCCCCCCCCCATATGATTTATAAATAAATTTATTCTACAGCTAATACCATAAATAACCGCACGAATACAAGAGTAAAGTAATTAAATTATGTATTAAAGCAATAAATTTCAACAAGGAATAAATTGATCTAGCATGGTAAAATTTGAACTAGCATTAGTAATTCAATATAGGAAAATTTTAGGAATATGCTACCTCGTAAATATCGCTACATATGTGCACCAAGATTATAGTTTTCTTGTAATTGTGAACTCACCTAATTCTACCATAGATCTACTTGTCAAGCCAAATCATCTACGTTTCATACAGTCTACAAGATTTCTAGTGTGTGGAGGTTGATTTCTCGGTCATAATTCCCTCAAAGTGACCCGGTCCATTTTGGTGGCTCCCAGATGCATCGTATAAGTAGTTTAATGCCTCAGCTCTAGGACCTGCCTGCGCACCTCTGCCATATCAGGCACCACTATCCGGTCTCTAAACCTTAAGACACCTTCTGAGTCCAACATGAAGTCATTCTCTGCATTGCCTCTCTGCACTAAGTCCTTACTCAAGGCACAGGAGGCGTCCTCCCCTTGCGCGATATGCAACATATCCACCAATGTGGATTGTACCCGCAGATGCACCACCAGGGCACCCGAAGCTAACACTGCTAGAACTGCTCCCCCATTCAAGCACAGTGCCAATTCTCGCGCTAGCGGTCTCCTCCGGGATGCCCATGGACTTCCTGCTCATTGCGTCCGCCACCACACTAGCCTTCCTAGGGTGATACAAGATGGTACAATCATAATCTTTCAGAAGTTCCAGCCATCTTCTCTGCCCTAAATTGAGCTCCCTTTGGGTGAGCAAGTACTGAAGGCTTTTATGGTTAGTATAAATCTCCCAAGCCTCACCGTACAAGTAGTGGCGCCATAGCTTCAGGGCAAACACTACCGCCACCAGTTCCAAATCATGTGCTGGGTAATTCTTTTCATGAACCTTCACCTAGTGACACGCATAGGTGACAACTCTGCCATACTGCATCAGAACACAGCCCAGGCCAACCCGAGAGGCATCAAAGTATACCACAAATCCTCTCGAGCCTGAAGGTACGACCAAAATTGGTGATAATGTCAAACATTCTTTGAGCTTCAGGAAGCTCTCCTCACACTTTTTGTCCCAATCAAATTTGACCTTCTTCTGGATTCACCGAGTCAGAGGAGCTGCAATCCTGGAGAAATTTTCTACAAACTTTCTGTAATACCCGGCTAACCCCAAGAAACTGCGGACTTCAATCACACTAGTCGGCCGCTTCCAGTCCTTTACCACCTCTATCTTGGCGGAATCCACACTGATTCCTTCCTTGCACACTATATGACCTCGGAATCCCACACTTTCTAACCAAAACTCACAGTTGGTGAATTTGGCATACAACTGATATTTTCTGAGGGTTTCTAGGACCATCTTCAAATGCTCGGAGTGCTCCTCCTTGCTCTTGGAATACACTAGGATGTCGTCAATAAAGACGATCACAAATCCGTCCAGGTATTCTTTGAACACTATGTTCAAGAGGTCCATAAAGGTCGCATGTGTGTTAATCAATTCAAACGACATCGCCAGGAACTCATAATGGTCATAGCGAGTCTTGAAGGTAGTCTTGGGCACGTCACAATCTCGGATTCTCAGCTGATGATATCCAGACCTCAAATCAATCTTTGAAAACCATTGTGCCCCCTGCAATTGGTCGAACAAGTCGTTGACTCTAGGCAGTGGGTAATGATTTTTGATTGTTACCTTATTGAGCTGTCTATAGTCGATGCACATGCGCATGGACCCGTCCTTTTTCTTCACAAATAGTACCGGAGCACCCCACGGGGACACACTTGGGTGAATGAAGCCCCCAAGTCCAGCAACTCTTGCAACTACGCCTTTAACTCTCAAAGTTCGGCTGGCGCCATCCTATAGGGTGGGAGGGAGATCGGTGCCGCCCCGGGCTCCAATTCAATGCAAAATTCAATTTTTCTTAAAGGCGGCAATCCTGACAATTCTTCCGGGAAGACATTGGGGAACTCACAGATCATCGGAGTTCCACTAACTTCCTGAGCCGTGCCCCCTTTTTCCTCGGCCATAGATACAAAGGCCAAGAAGGAATGGCAGCTGCCTACCAGCAATTTATGAGCCTTAAGGGCTGAAATGGCGCCCATTGGCTCATCCGTTCGTTCTTCGTGGAAGGTGAACTGCGACAACCCGGGCTTACTGAACGTGATAGTCTTAGCCCTACAATTAACTGACAAAAAGTGCTCTACCAACCAATCCATGCCGAGGATGACATCAATTTCAAGCTTGGGCAGAAGTGCCAATTCTTCTTTCAACACATGACCACAGATTAGCACTTCGCAGTCACGGAAGATCGATTCTACTATCAATGCATCGCTCGTAGGCGTTGACACCACATACAACACAACTAGAAAGGAAGGTGCCATAGGTAATCTGGTAGAAAATTTGGCATATACAAATGAGTGCGTGGCACCCGGATCAAACAGAACATAAGCAGCAAAAGAACTGACTAAAATAGTACCTGTCACCACTGCCTTTGATACCTCTGCCCCATCGCGGTTCATGTTGAAAATCGTAGCAGACGGTCACTCTGAATGGCTAGCCTGTGGTCCCCTTCTCTGCATCTAATCTCTCTCAGCCACTAACCCTACTGACATAGGCGCCTTTCCTTTTGATTGCTCAGATCTCTGGCCAACTCTGTCCGGACAGTCCTTCTTAAAGTGCCCAACCTGACCGCATTTAAAGCAGGCATTCGAGCGGCCAAAACAAGCCCCCCAGTGCCTCTAGTTACAGTGACGACACTGCGGCATGTCTGACTTCTACGAAACACACCCTGACCCAACCGACCTCCCTGTCTCGGACCCTGGGCCCCCATGGCCCCGGCTACCACCCTACTCTCAGCTCTACTGGTGATCTGTGGTAGCTACAGTCCCCTCAAAGTGACCCGGTCGGCCTCCAGACCCCTGCGGCCAAAATTTTGTCTTGGTCGGTCCATCGTTCCTCTCGAACGGCACCAAAGCATCCTTCCAAAGGGCCTCATCCACCACCCGGGCAAAACTGGAATCCTCGGTGTAGTGGATGAGCCTGCCTATCTGGGGCCTCAAGCCCCCAACGAACCTCATGACCCTGGCAGTCTCAGATGATATTTGGAAAGTCAGTTAAATTCCATCTCATACTCTGACACTAACATGCCACCAGACTGGCGCAGCATCTCAAAGTCCTGTGCTCGCTTGTCGCGAACACTCATTGGCAAGTACTATTCTACCATAGCCGACCTAAACTCTTTGCAGGTGAGAGGCAGCGCGCCTGCTGCCCTGCGAGCCCTCCAAGTGTGCCGCCAGACCTTTGTCGGTCCCCTCATCTGTAGCCCGACCATACAAGCCGCTGCTTCCGATGAGCACCCCAGTTCCATCCACAGTTCATAGCAGTCCCCCAGAAACTCAATGACTTCCACCTGCCAATATGTTCTAGTGAATTCTGTCGGATTCAGCGTGACGAAGTTTGCATAAGATGGGGCTCTTAGAACCCTGATCACCGGTGCTACTGTCTCGGCTACCTCCGGTACCACATGTACAGACTATTGCGACGGCGGCGGTGGTTGATGCTGCTGCTGCATCTGATGTCTCAACTCCTACTCACTGAGGAGCGCTTCTATTAACTGAGCCACCTGAGCTTGTAGTTGAGCAACCGTAGAATTTTATCCCTATTCTTCGGACTGCTCTCTTTCCCTACCCCAGCCATGGCCTCGGCCTCAGCCCCGGCGCTCTGCCAAATTACTGCCACTACCGCTCAGTGCAGCATTGTGAGTCTCCATCGCACTATCATAGAGAGAAAAAGAGAAACAATTCTCTCGTTAACATAAACAATTCATTCAACTGTAATTTAAATTACTAACCGCATGGTGCGCTGAGTGCAGTCATGGTTGCCATATCTCGTAGCATACCTATATCGTATGTTGACACACTAGCATATATCTCATACGGTACCCAACTCCTAGTCGTAGTCAAGACCTAACCAAAAGCTCTGATACCAACTTTATCACACCCCATCTCGGGGTCGCATGACCGACAAGGGTCTATGTCCTACCCTGAAGCCTAACACATACACCGAATAACAAAATATAGAGAATGCACGTTAACCAAAAAACATACGAGTAAAAGAACAATGATCCAAACTTTCATTTAGTTTTAAAGAAGGTTAGACAATTTTAAAAGTGTTGCAAAATGAACCAACTATTAAGAACGACTCGAATTAAAGTCAAATATATGTTTTTCAAATCAACATCTCTCAGTGTATAAAAAATAACACAATCCTAGACATCACGACTACGACTACTGGATGCTGCTATGAGATCTACGCCACTTCCTGCCCTCCAGCTGCACCATGACTCCAAGCCTCACATCACTGGTCGGGCTCTGCAAAAACAAGAGAAATAAACCATGAGTCCACATGGGACTCAATGAGCGGTCCTTCCGAACCTCCACATAAATACCCAATAATAACATGCATATAAGTCAACAATTTATAGTTATAGGGATCTAATCTAGTCATGATATAACTACCAGCTCAAATGCCAACCTGTATAAACCATACACCAGGCTAAATCGGCCCTACACCACAAGATAATAATCCGGCCACACGACCCACATATCATATAAGGAAAGTCGAACAATCACCGAGTCGTTGACTAGGATGGTCAACTAGTCTTAGGAACCCACTATGTTAGGGATAGCTAGTCCAACCCAACTCGAGTATACCGTCAACGTGGCCCACTAACGGAATCTCAAGACCCTCTGCCACCCGGGTCTAACACCTAGCGGGCCTGCTGGTGCAATCTCAAGACCCAAATCACCCACCGAGTCAAGCATTAGTCGTTCCGACCGTTCATGCTTCTCAATCGACCATAGCAATCACAGTACACAAACAAAGTGTTCTAAAGTTTTTTTTATTTAAAACCCTAGCCATTCGCCCGTATCCGGCCCCCTTATTCCGGGCCACACCAGCTGCACACTAGTGCCCGCTGATTATTCCCTAGGAGTGAAACATAGCTTGTCTACATTCATGTTTTTCCGACCATTTAAACTACCTATAATTTCCTTATAGTCATCTAGCATCATTCGTCATGTACCTTAAGTGTAGATTACTTGTCATAAGCGTAGAAATGTCTGAATACAATTATGTCACAACACATAAGTTATAAGGGAATTATTCTACAGGTACTACCATAATTAACAACATGCTTTCAACAATAAGGTAATTAAATTCTGCATTTAATCAATAAATTCCAGCAAGGTAACAATTAATCTAGCATGCAAATTTCAATACTAGCATTAAAATTTCGATGAAGGAAACATCATAAATCATATACCATACCTAGTATTTTCTCTTACATGCGCATTTAAGGAGACGTTCTTCTACAATTTTCAAAAATAATCTACTCATAATTTCAATACACTCGCCAATAGCTAGGTCTACAATTTCAATCGACGAACATCATCCCTAAAAGAAGTAATCAAGATGGTTGATCGACTTCACCCTCCTCTCCACTCGGCCGAACCCTAGGCAAGGGTACAAGGTCAGCCGAACCTCATTGAAGGGGGGGGGGATAATTCGACCATGAAATTACAAGATCTACTTGTACAGAATTTTTCTACATCAAAAAGGAATCGGTCCAAGGGTGTAAACCACTCGAGGGAATTGGGTTTAAACCTTCCCCCTTTTCCCTCTATTCGGCCGGCCCTAGATTCCTCACAAAAAGCTCGTCTAACAATAAAATCCATACAACGATGAAGAACATGATTTGAGAATTCGAGAAACGACACACAAAAACCTCGATCTATCACATCTATTTGGTTAGACCACATGCCGAGATTCGACCACTCACCTTGATGAAGGAAGAAGAATGGACGAGCGAAGATGATCTCGATCTTTTCAATGGCGGCATGAATCCGGCGCCATCTGCAGTCTTTCTCCTCCTCCCTCCCCTTTCTCGGGCTACGTGCGGCTTCAATGATGAGCCGCACGACTGCTAGGGGGATGAGGGATTAATGGTCACGAGAATGTATCCAATGGGTTGTGTGCCCTTCTACAATTTTCACTTTTACCCCAAAAATATAAATGGAGTAAGAGATCCCAAAACTGGGTGCAACAACAAGGTTAATGAATTTGCAAGATATCACAATTTTCTACTACGAGAAGAGCTTGATAAGCTACGGAATGATCATCAGGATGCCAAAATTTTATTTGCAAATTACTACGAAATTATGATGCCTTTCTTTCAATCTCCCAAGAAATTTGGTAATTACAAAGTCCCAAATTATCTTATATAGAAAAAAATCTAACATCAATGTGTTGCTCATCAATTAATTACTCAAATCTTGTGCTATTTATATACTCTTTTGAAAAGGCCTTTATATATGATTTCATTGAGTGCAGGTTTAGCAACACCTTTGGAATCATGCCTCAAACCAATGTACGTGTGGTGTAATGACTCATCAAGACACGTGAGTTGGGATTCCGTACATCTCACTGAGGCCGCGCATCATATCATTGCCGGTCATGTTTTACAAGAACTATCTTAAAATAATTTGTAATTTTGTTTTTTGCTAAAGGTTCCGTATTTAATATATTGGTCAACAAAAGCACCTTCATGTATTTCTTTTACATAAAACACACACACATATGTATATATAATATCTAAATATATTAGCCTTCATTTTGATAAATTTCATTTACTTATTTCATAGTTTATTTAAGAAATAATATATCATTGTCTCTTATGCCAATGTATGTATGCGTCCAATCTTCATTGCAATGGATCTTTACAAAATTAGGGTGTTTCTTGTTCAACCGCGAAAGGAAAGGTAGTGTTCATATTTTATGTAAGACCCAAAAATTTTTCCTAATATAAAAATCTATCTTTGGTGCAGCGCACCGGATCGGAGGTTAGCCAGGTCGAGTCGAGGGAATCACCTCGAATAGAAGGTATAACCCGACCCATGGAAATATGAAATTAAATTGGTTCAATGATTATTTCCTTTCTTGCTTATGACGTCTTATTAAGTCGAGTTCGACTCATGAGTGCGGATTGGATCGGAGTCTGAATTGGACTCGGATCGAACCGAGAAGAAGTCAAGTCAAGTGAGGGGCATTTGGGTCATTGGATGAGGGGAATAAAACCCCTCACCCAAGCCACCCGTGTGGCTCAAAGAGAGAGCCGCACGCAGCCGATCAAGAGGGAGAAAGGGAGAGAGGAGGTGGAGATCTTGTCGAAGCCGAGTTCATGACGACGCTCGAGGAGATCGACAGCCCGTTTTCTTCAAGATTTCTTCGTGATCCGATCTAGGTGAGTGGTTATCATGCTTTTGAAGGGAGGCGGGTGGCCGGCCCTATGAGATTTGAAATCGGGTTTTCTTCGCGAGTTTCGCCGATCGACAAATTTCTTTGAGTAGAGTTTTAAATCGATGTATGTGCATGTGATCTCATGTATTAGATCGTGGTTTTTTTTGCATTTTTGTGGACTACCGAGTTGAGGAAATAGGGGAAAGGTCATGCTAAAATTTTTCTCGCTCGTTTCGTAGCCCGTAGATCGCTTGGTGTTCATGATATACTAGATCTACGGCTTCATATGGTGTTCTTGCTGCAGCCATGCCCCCTTCAATTTGAGGACTCGGCCGAGCAAGGGTTTACCCTGCTTGAGTCAGTCGATCAGTGGTATGAATGCGGAGTGTGGACTGTTTGAGTTAAGATGCATGATTTCGAGTTTTGTTTCTTGTTAAACATTAGATTCATAGACTGATGCATATAAATTATGGATGAAATGTCAGCCCCTTCCCATCCATAGGGTTCGGCCGAGCAAGAATTACCTTGCTCAAGCTTCGGCCGAGCAAGGGGGAAAAAAGGGGAAACCGAATGATATGAGTACTTGTTCGTACCTTTCCGTTCAATGCTAATTCATATTCATGTTACATAATTTCTCGCTTATCATATGAATTGTTTAGTGATAGACCTCCATTATCATATTTTGGAAATGTTCTTGCTAATGCTCTTATGGATATGATGATTATGGTATATGTATTCAAAGAAAGGTTTCATTTAATCCATATCATGTTAAATTGTTGCTATGCTTAATGTATGTTCCTTATTGTTTTAATCACCGAATTAATTGCCTCTTTAATTCGGGTTCTTCATGATGTTGCTACCCATGATTAATTTGGTAAGTGTCATTGGAATATTTTTACCATGCTATATACGATGTTCCATATTGAATTTAATTCTATATGCAGTATATAAATTTTTATCGTTGAACCTTGTAGTTATACATGGTAGTTGTTGTGAATTATGTTTACCGTTCTTTATTTCATATATGCTGTCCGGAAATGTTCAGGGGTGGAATTCTAAGTTCGGTTCACAGAATTCCTCACCCAAGGTAGCGTATAACGCTAGATAACATGTAAGACATCGTAAGGTCCTTAATAGATATGGAAACTAAACAAGGAAATGATACAACTTCTAGGACCTACAGTATTCATCTTTGGAAACCTAGTATTATTAGCTGTACACATTTTTGGAAGGGCATCATTGAATTGTTGACCCTGCAGGCCGAATTAGGGCCGGATACGGGCAACGGCCTGAAATGTATATATAAGGAAACCCTAGGACACTTGATTGTGTGATGTGCTTGAGATGGTCCGCCGAGAAGCGTAGAGATCAGAAATGACCAATGCTTAGCTCGGCCAGTGATTGGGTCTTGAGATGCACTA
This sequence comes from Canna indica, assembly GCA_034359265.1. Classification (NCBI taxonomy): domain Eukaryota; kingdom Viridiplantae; phylum Streptophyta; class Magnoliopsida; order Zingiberales; family Cannaceae; genus Canna; species Canna indica. Next base: position 26,343,830 of record CP136892.1, read on the forward strand.
GCGGGCCCGCTAGGTGTCAGACTCCAGTTGGATGGGACTAGCTATCCCTACCTCAGACGGTGTCCAGAGACTAATAGACCATCTTAATCGATGGCCCGGGATTTATTCTTTACATCTTGATATGATGTGGCCGAACGGCCAATGTGATTGTACCTTGTATGGTAGGGCCGGTTATAGTCGGGATTCTTATACCATGATTAGGCCCAAGGGCCTGATGCCAGAGGCTTGATAGGACGTTATGGCAAGTTTTTACCTACATAGTTTATACAACATGACCTATAGAGCCAGTAGTCGCATTTAAAAAAATAACTTACCTCCCTAATTATATACAATGCTACTATATATGTTATGCATGACTAACTAAGGATTATGTGGAGGTTCGGAAGAACCGCTCACTGAGTCCCAAGTGGACTCACAGTTTGTTTCCTTATTTTTGCAGAGCCTGAGCAGTGATTGTGGCTTGTCGGCATGGTGAAACTGGAGGGCAGGTGGTTGTGCCATATCTCATAGCGGCATCCTTGGGTCATAGTCCAGTGTCTTAGAAGTTATTTTCCTTTTCTGCACTGACAGTTGTATTTTGGAAAAGTTTGTAAAACCTTGATACTTGAGATGTTCGTATTGTTACGATGTTGGTTTTCTTCTTTGGTTTGAAAACTTATATTGTGAACTTTGAAAAATTTTAAATAAAGCTTGCATTGAGGTTTCTTTTTATCGAGATGTTCTGGTTTCTTACATGTTTGTGTAGACAGTAGGCTACAGGGTAGGATGTAGGCCCTGGCCGGTCACACTACCCTCAGTTGAGGTGTGACATTTTAGCACTCAGTCTACATCATTCATAGTAAACATATATATTCTGCATCTATTAGTAAATTATTTTAACATAACACGGGTCCTAGCTATTTCTTGTAACATCATATTCTTTCCTCTCAACCACCCCACTTTATTGAGGGGTATTAAGGGAAGAAAAGTATGTTCAATTCCAAAATCTTCACAAAACTTCAAAAATTTTCATTCTTAAATTAATTTGCCACCATTGTCACTTCTAATTTTCAAAATGTAAACTCTCCTTTCATTCACAATTCTTTTTGTAAAGTTTTCAAAAAAATCAAAAGTTTCGCTCCTTTTATCCAAAAAGAAAATGCACTTATTACATGAAAATCATTAACCATAAGCACAAGGCTTACCACTGAGACTACCAACATCACAAGGACCAAAGATATTCATGTGAACAAGTTCTAGTACTCTTGAACGATAACTTGGTTAATATTACGAAAAGATGATTTACTTGTTTTCCATATTGCTATGCATCACAAAGTCTATCATTTTCAAATTTAAATTTGTGGAATACCTTTAACAACCTCCCTTTTTAAAATCTCTTGAATGAGTTATACTATCAACCCATAGTCTACGATACCATAACTACAAGTCAATATCCATAATAACAAGGTAAGTCAATATCCATAATAACAAGGCACCTAAAATTTGGATTTCGTAAAATATTTAAACTTACACTCTATTATGCCTATTTCAAATAAGAACGGTGTCATTTGAAGATGCATCTTTAATTATACATTTAGAAGACTCAAAAAATAATGATGTATCCATTATCACATAATTGAGAAACACTAATTAAACTATGTCTTAATCCATCAACAAGTAAAATATTCTCAATGCTTGTATAAGGAGGTACACCTATGTGGTCATTGCCAACAATTTTACCTTTGGCATTGTTTCCAAATGTTACATAGCCATCATCCTTCCTTGATAGGATTGCAAAGATGTCTCTGCTGATGTGCTATGAGCAACCGCTATCCAACACCAAGTGCTCCAATTAATTTGTTTTAGGAGGAGACTCCACCTACAAGGGGAGAGGAGGAAACTATAGTTACCCAAATTCTTTTGGGTCGCTGGGAGTTAGTAACCTTTCAAAACCATAAGAATCTAGTATTGGGGTTCCTCCTAAGAGCACAATGCCTAATCAGGTGTGCAAAACACCACAATAATAGCATTAGGCCTTAGAAGTTATTTGGCGCATGAACATAAGAATGAGCATGAGTATAACCATAAGAATGCACTCTAGTATGTCGACCATCCAAAGCATGTGTAGAATATACATTACTAGAGCATGATTTTTGCAAGGTTGACAAATTTTTCATTTAAAGATACAAATTCATTTTTTAAAGAAAGCATACCATCGTTTAACTCCTTCATTTGAGAACATAAATCTGGAAAAGAGAAGAGTTTTTTAGTTTAACTACTCCATTTTTTAAAGAGCATTTTCTAGTTTCATGTCACCATTCATGCAATGCAAGTGTACATTTGTATTTGGGACATTTTTTTATATGGCCCTTTCTCGATAAGGTTTTAGAAACGGACACTTTTTATAAGTTTAACAAAATCTGGAAAAGAGAAGAGTTTTTTGGATGGAATTGTCCCCATGGATACCTGACCCGTATTATAGAAACTTGGACACCCGATCCATATTATGGAAAAAAAACTGGGATACCTAATGTCGCTTTGGAAAGAAAGAAAGAAAGAGAAGCAGCAAAGAGATAGAAACAAACCATCAGGGAGAAAGAAAAGAGAGAACGAAGCAGGAGTAGAGCAACCATCACATTCTGAATTATTTCCTGCATTTTCGAGGTAATTCTTTTTTCATTCCCGATTTTTCCTAAATTTGTTCAACAACCTTTTGGCATTGACATTCGTTTTTTCTATCTTCTTGGGTTTCTAGGGATTTTCGGATTGTTAGGATTTTTTGGGTCTTCCTAGGTTGGTGGTGGCGTGAGTACAACACTCATAGCAAACACTCCAGAATTGGTGTGAAATTCTTGTCTCGAGTTGTCAATGGATAATCGACGTCTAGGGCGGGGTGTGTTATCTTTGTCCCTTGATGTTGGCATATGGACAGGTTGTTGTCAGGTTGTCCCGGGTTGGGTTGTTGAAACACACAGAAGAACTTGCTCCGGTGTCAACAACTCGGCAAACCCAAGGAACAACCAGTCCATATGCCAACAACAAGGGATAAAGGCAACACACCCCGCCCTAGAAGTCAACAACTCATGACAACCCGGGATATGAATTTCACAAACCGACACTCCCCGGAAAGGTCATGTAAAATTTTGGACAACCCGCCATTGCGGTCAACAACTTGGGACAAAAGAAAAAAAAAACCTGCCCTAGTATCTCTTTTTTCTTATGATGAGGATAGCTTACAAGGAAGAGGATAACCTTGAACAGTACTTGGTGCATCACAAAGATGAGTGGGTGTCAAGTTATCATGCCCCAACTAGGGGTAGCGTGACCGGCCGGCAATACACCCATCTACCCCTAAGCCTTACAACCAAACCGAAATATGACACAAGAATATGACTGAATGCATTATAATGTGGGAAACAAAGGTGTAATATACTCCAAGTAAACAAGACACAACTCCAAGACTCAAATGAACATTCTCACATGAGACTACCAGTGCTACATAGATATCCAAAAGCAATATGAAACATGACATCAAGACTCTCTAACTACGACAGGGGGAAATCCTCTCGATGAGCTTACGCTGCCAACTGCATCATGCCTCATGAGCCACACCTGAACTAGCGCACAAGGGCAGGAGGGCATAAGTACAAAACTCGGTGACTGGTAGGGTGAAACCTGCCCTCAAAGAATAATATCACATAAATAAACAAAGGACGATAATGTGTCTAATTAATCAAACATCCAGTCATGGCATCAATTAGCAAAATTATCATTGCATCGTACATCACATAAACTCATATCATTTAGAGGCACATATTAGGCTCATTCTAGCCTCATTTCCAGGGACACGCGTACTAGCCGCCACCTGCCCCTCTAGTCGTTGTCCAACACAAGTCGGGAATCACCCTCCGACATAAGCCACACAAGAAGAGTAATAGTCGGGGTGGCCTCCCAACACACTACCCGGCCAAAATTTATCTCTTCGGGTTTCCATGTCGTCACCGGATGGGCTTTCGGAGGCGTCTCTTCGGGACCTTCCCCGTCGTTGGTCAAAACCTCGTATACCACTACTAGAATAGTCATTGTCACTGACGACTCGTGTCGTTGCTGAACTGTCGATGACGACTATCACGGACGACACGAGCCATGGCAAAGCATCGTCGCTTATGTGTGTTGTTGGCCTAAGGTTTTCCTTGGTCTTAATCTTAGTTTTAATGATAACAAACATAGAACTAATGTTTCATTGAGAAATCTTTCAGGTTCCAAGTCAGTTAACGCTTGGCGTCCGTGATCGAAAATATCGAAGAAATCAGAAAATAGGAAGGACGTTGGTCGACGCGCTCGAATTCCTCAAGAAGATAGAGTCTAGGTTTAGGGTGTTTAGAGAAATTATAAAATCCTCTTTTGTGATGCAAAGAACCCAAAAAACCTAAACCGTAATCCAAAACCCGAATCGAAGAAAGAAACTAGCTAAAACTCAATGTAGAGTACAGGTACAATACGTAGAGTACCGGTATGCTACGGCCAGTCGATTGACCGATCAACCAAATGGAGCCCAGAATCCACACCGATCGCTCGGGCGGTCGCTCGATCGGTTGACCGACCTTCGATCGGCCTGCGATTAGACGGCAGAAAATGGCTACATTTCGAGCCGTTGAGTGATGCTTCCCTCATGGCTTATAAATAGAAGCCTTAGCAAGCCTTCCACCTCTCTTCTAACATACATTGAGCCATATTTTGATGATCATTAAGCCTCATCGAGCCACTCTTTGGTGAAACCCTAGTTTGATCTCTCCTTGACACAGCCTTCAAGCTTCATCGATTCATCATCTTGAGGCATCAAGAGGACTAGGGAGTTTCTTTTGGAACTAAGTATTTGTCGTTTGATTTATTGCTTCATTAAGTTGTGTATTTTATTGGTTATTTCATTGTATTTATCAAGTGTGTAAACCTAGAGTGCTAGGTTGATTGAGTTGGTGGTTGCCTTGGTATTTGAGGCTTAAATCCACCGTTGTAAACTTAGTTTACTAGGATTAGTTGAGGTATCCCTTAGGGTTGAGGTGGGAGAGTGCTCTCTCGGTAGGAAGGCGGGATACTTCCGGGTGTGGAAGTGCCTTCGGTTTGAGAGCGGAGACTCTTCGGGTAAAAATCCTCATTGTGTTAGCATTACTTTTCTTGCTTATGTTTAATTGTCTTATTTATTGATTCCGCCTTCTATTCGAATTTGTGAATTGCCTAAGTAGTTTAAGAAAATATTAAAACCGAAATTAGACGAAAAGATTTAGTTAATACACTATTCAACCCCCCCCCCCTCTAATGTAGGCCATTTCACCAATATTTGGTATCAGAGCAGGTCGTAGATTGAGATTTCACCATCTCTTCTACACTTTGCCTCGATCCGAAAAATGGCACTATAGTCGGTTGTTTTCATACCTCCTAGGTTCGATGAATCAAACTTTAGTTTTTGGAAGTCTAGGATGTACACCTTCTTAGAGACTAGAGGTTTTGGTGTTTATAACATGTTGAAAATAGAATACATTGAACCTAAGGTTGACATGCATGATTATAGTGAACATGACAATGAAATGTTTAAATTTAATGGTGACGCCATGAATTACATATTTTGTGCCTTACCAAATAACATCTTTGAAAAAGTCATGCATTGTTCTACAACTTTTGATTCATGGGCTTGTTTAAATATTTTATATGATTATGCCAAAACCGAAGAAATTGGTACTTTTGATGAAGGTGGTGATGACAATGGTCACTCACCTACTACTAATATTTGCTTTGATGCCCATAGTGCTTCTAGTCAAAGAAGCAACTCTAAGAGTCGGAAGAGAAAGATAATTTTCCACCTGTGCAAAGAAAAAGGGCATGTGAAGAAGAATTGCCCCACCATGAAGAACAAGGCAAAGAAGAGGTCAAATGCTTCAACATCATCATCTTATTCAAGTGAAGCACCCTCTTGCCATGACTATGAAGTTGTTTCAAAAGTTTGCCTCATGGATGCTAATGATGAGGTACACTTCTCTTTCTAGTCATGTTAATGATAACGATAGCTCATCTAGTTCTCATGATTTTCCCTATGATGAATTAGTAGATGAGTATAAGAACATGTATGCCTTGCTTGTTAAAAAGGATAATGAAAATAGAAGATTGAAGAAAGAAAATGTAAGGCTTAGTTCACAATTAAATGAATCCAAGCTAGGAAATGACAAGTTGAAAACTAGTTCCATTAGTTCTTGCGCCATGATACCTTAAGTAGTGAAATTAAGGATTTGAGAACAAAAAATAAAAAATTGAACAATGAAAATTGCATGTTGAAATCTCAATTAAATGTCATATATAAGTCTATGAATGATTTGAAAAATGAGGTTTTGATCTTGAGTAGGAAATTCCTTCTTTTAAGAACTCTAAAAATCAAAATGTCTCATTTAAAAAATCTCAAAAGAAAAATATTTCCTTTAAGAATGCTCATACCCACCATAACGCATATGTCAAGCATTCAAATGATAGATCTCATGTCCATAGCAAAAATGAAAAGAAATTCAATGGTCATTATTTTTGTTGTGGTATTTTTGGTCATGTCATATATGATTGTGCATTTAAGAGAAATTCAAGTGTTTCTAGGACACTTTGGATTCCTAGGTCAACTCACCCCCAAAAGACCCAAAGCCATTTGGGTACTAAAAGTCTCATCTTCTCTTGTAGGGGAGCTACCACACATGGTTGAAGGAAACTAATTCGTTGAAGTTGACCATGGACTTGAATGATGAATCCTCCCTTGGTTGCAACTTCAAGCTACCTTGATGCCTTAGGTAAAGTTGGCATCAAAACTATTTCGGTATCATCTTCTAACTTGATTTGTTTTACCTTGGTTGAAGATTACGATACTATGCTTAATTCTAGTTGATCCTTGCTCTAGTTAAAGAGTCTTTTGAAAAATGAATTTTGATTCTGATTTCATGTCTCTTCGGAGACCTAGGTAGCCTATAACGGGCTTATGCGATCTTGCAGTTCTAAATCATAGCCTCATTGTGGCCTTTCAGTTTTTCAACCAATAGGAAGGGTTGGAGATCTAATTTTTCAAATATTTCATATTTTGAGATCTCTTGATTCGTTTCGAATTCACGATGATATATTTTGAAATGGATTTCAAACTATTTAGCAAAGTGGATTTTGAAAATGATACTTGATTCTTCTCTTTGCTATTTGGTTTGGATTGCTTGCTAGTAGCTTTAGTTTCATTAAATCTACTAATGAAGTCTACTTGCAAGTTGAGAATGTGAATGGAAGGCCATGCTATCATGAAGAAAATTGAGAAGTAAAAAGACAAGTTTGACAAAATTTCCAAGAATGAGGTATGGGTTTATTGCAAAAAACTTTGTATAATAATTGAATATTCATGCTTAATGATGTCTCTATACTCATGATTGATGTTGCATGATAAATCTATGAAATTTCATGAGTAGGTAAAATTTTTATAACTAGGCAATTTCATGATACCTTGTTTGAATGAAATGTGCTCTAGGTAGAATTTCATCTTAGAGAGTTCATTTTGAGTTGAAACTTGATGAATATGTTTGAGTTTACTCATGATTTGCTTCCATGTGATTAAAATTGAAAAATCATGTGAAAATGAATAAATTGATAACAAGTTCACTTCAGGAGACCTAAAGTTGAGTAGAGTTGATCTAAGTCAATAAATTGACTTAGAAACTTCATCTTAGTCCAAACTTCACAAACATGTTTAGATATACTCATGATAAGTGTCTCTGTGTCTAAGTTTGAAAAACCATGAGTATGGTTAAAAATTGATACTTAGCAATTTCATATTATCATACTTATTTTTGAATGAAATCATGCAAAGGTAAAATTTTGACCAATTAAATGATATTATTTTCACTTTAAACTTGATTAACATGCTTTAAATGATCACATCTTGGTATCTGGATTGTTTGGATGAAATCTGGAAACTTTTGAAAAATAGCTAATATTTACAAAAATGCCACTAGATTTCAATGAATTTTAGAAAAATGCAAAAAATGATTTTTGGTTGATTCTTGAATATGCATCTTTTTAAAACAAATCTAGTTTATGGCATAAAAAATTCAAAAATCTTGAGTATAGATGTGATTTGTTATGAATTTTTGAAATTAAATTTCGACACTTTAAAGTGTCATTCTCATTTTGACTCGTGAAAAATCATTTCTAAAATGGTTTATTGATATGTTGACCGATACATGAAAATATCATTACTTGAGCTTCATACATGAATACTAGACTTAGAATTCTTTGATATCATGTATTGATTTGTCTCATAATGGATATGTTATTTTCATCCCTTAGGTTGGTTGACTTTGTTTTCATGAAAACTAGTTTTCAAGTCCCAACTTTGACCATAGTTGTCTTTTCTCGTCCTTTTAGATTAATGACCAAAGGGGATGAAAAATATAGGAAAAAAGGAAGAAAATATAGGAATACCATGCATATAGAGAGAGGAGTTTATTTTCATAGATATGCATGATGATCGGGGGAGAAATCCCTTAGTTGATATCCTTTGTGTCATAGTATATATATTTTCTTAAGGATGTTTACCATCATCAAAAAATGGGAGATTGTTGGCCTAAGATTTTCTACATTGATCTTAATCTCAGTTTTTATGATAAAAAAAATGGAACTAATGTTTCATTGATAAATCTTTCATGTTCCAAATCGGTTTAACGCTCGACGTCCGCGATCAGAAATATCGAAGAAATCGAAAATCGGAAGGACGTTGGTCGATACGCTCCGATTCGTCGGCAAAATAGAGTCTAGGTTTAGGGTGTTTAGATAAATTATAAAATCATGTTTTATGATGCAAAGAACCCAAAAACCCTAAACTGTAATCTAAACCCTGAACCGAAGAAATTGGCTAAAACTCAATGTAGAGTACAGGTACAATACGTAGAGTACCAGTACTCTACAACTGGTTGATTGATCGATCGACCAGAATCCACAGCGGGCTCCAGTCGCTCGGTCGGTCGACTGACCTTCGACCGGCCTGCGACTGGACGGTGGAAAATGTCTATATTTCGTGTCGTTGAGTGTGTCACACCCCAAATTCGATATGATCGGTCAGGGTATGCCACGTACCCCAAAGCCTAACCCCAAAACAAACTATACATAAATAAGTAATGAATCCAAACATTTTATGACATTTAAAACATAAAGGGAAACATCAAATTCAAAAACAAACCCAACCACTAATTAAAAAATGCTAAAGGTTCAAATTATTTTCAAAACTCTAAAGTCCCAAGAAGGACACCCCAAACTTAGTAAAATGCGAAAATGAAATAACCAAGTCTACATGACTCAACAAAAAAAATGACTAGACTCGGTATCCTCCTCGATCACGACATGTCACGAGACCCGCTGCCCTACCGCCACCAGCCGCGCTACTGCACCTCGGTACCTCTCTGATCTAACTCAGGTGTTGCAAAACAACAGTAATGAGGGGTAAGTCCAATTAGGACTTAGTGGGTAGATCAGTCCTCAATCCACCAAATCAATCATCATGCATAAAAAAACACAAATAGCAGATATATTATAAACAACAATGTCAGAAGAAATCGACAATATATATATCCACTACTTTATGCATGACATCAGCATCCGCCAACAAGTATAAAAAATCCTTTAAAAAATGATGGAATAAGCATCAGTAAAACATCCACCACTCTACTCATAATAATCGCATCCTTTAATAAGTATAAGCATATCCACAGTAATGAAGTTAGGATGAATGCAACACCTCAATCATATGCATGCACACTAGACCCGTCGGTCCCACATAGCCACATAGGGTAGGTAGACGGATGGCTGCCGAACTACCACCCAGCTCAGTTACGTCTCTTTGGGACATGTCCTCCCCTCACCGACACTAGCTCTTCTGATCCGTCTCTTCGGGGCATACGTTCTCCTCATCGGTCGGGTCTCCAGACTGTCTCTTTGGGGTATGATCTCCCCTCACCAGTTGGACTTCCGGAATAAGGCCAACACTGTCTCTTTGGGGCATACCCTCCCCACACCACCGAGGCTTCCGGGAAATGCAACAAGCACATCACAATACCACACACACAGGTATATAAGCATAAGTAAGATGTGCTATCAACAGGTAATAGAGAGTATGTCAAGGGCATACCTCATCCTTCACCTCCTCCTGCCGTACATCACAACCACATATAGATATATATGTATAAATAGTACTCATAAATCAAGAATACTCAGCATAAATAAATAATCATGAAATAGAATTTAAGCACGTCCAATCATTGTAAGAAAAGAAGCAAGTGTATCATGAAAGTAGTGTAAAAAGGAACTACAACTATAAATTAATGGACTAGAATAAAAGGATAAAATAACTCGTCATAGGAACCACTGATCTAGGATAAGATTCACCTCATTAACTACTATATCCATGTGTCATCTCATATTGAACCATAAAACATATAAAATATAATTTTTCAACTTGGCACGCCAAATGAGGCATCAACCGCCTACTGCCTTCTAAATCCGGAGGTCACATAGTAAAACAGACCATGCCAATAAATCCAGAACATCAATTAGGTGAAATTTCATATATAACATGAATATTTTTGCTAAACTTAAGGCCTCCAAATAATTATTTAGAATAATAGAAGAATTACCCTAAATTTATTTAATAAATTACTATTACTAACAAATATAACGGTGTTACAAACAATAAATCAATAATGCAATCTCAGCCCTTCATCAAAACATGATCAAATCACAGCCTTCTATCTAATATGATGCAATCACAGCCCTCTATTTAACATGATGCAATCTCAGCCTTACATCTAACCAGATGCAATCATAGCCCTCCATTTACATGATGCAATCAGAGCCTTACATCTAACCAGATTCAATCACAGCCCTCCATCTACATGATGCAATCACAACCTTACATCTAACCAGATGCAATCACGGCTCTCGATCTACATGATGTAATCATAGCCTTACATCTAACCAGGTGCAATCGCAGCCCTCCATCTACATGATGAAATCTAAGACTTACATCTAACCTGATGTAATCTCAGCCTTCCATCAACACAAGATCAAATATCTGCCCTTCATTTCAACCAATTCAATTCAGCCCTTCATCTCACTCAAATCAATCTCAGCCCTTCATTTCATCTCCCCACCTAGGTCATCATCTCCATCTCCTCCTCCCCCATCCCGCCGCCCCATCCCTAGCCACTGTCGTCGGTCACCACCGGGGATTCGGCTGGACGGGGTCCCCCGTCGTTCGACGGTAGCTCCTCGCCGCCTAGCGCTTGGTGGCGGCCCTAAGGGTCACGGCTAGGTCGACTGCCCCAAGGGTCGGCCAGCCGCCCAACCCCCCCCCCCCCCCCCCCCCCTAGCCTAGTTGCGGGCCGACGACGCCATCACCGGCCTGGCCAGGTTGCGGCCTGACCCACCATTGCTTAGCAACGGCCGTGCCGGCGGTGGCTGCACTAGTCCATGAGAGAAAAAAAAAGGATTTTTTTTTTATTCTATTTTTTAAAAATCAACAAAATGAAGAACGACGATTTTATTTCCGATTCGATACGAGAAAAATGCATCAAAAATCGATGAAAAATACCGAGACATGGGGAAGCGACATGAATCGAGATTTGGGGAAAAGAAAGCCTAAATCTACTCATCGAACAAAGAGAAAATAGAAGGAAAAGACGCACAAGATCTTCCCCCGATCAACACCAACGAACTTGCAAAAAATCAACTCCGGCGGCTCCTCCTCAGCGGCACCGTCTCTCTCCTCTCTCCTTTTGCCTCGGATGGCGTGTGGCTAAAACCCTTGGCCGCACACCCCAGGGTCTAATTTATAGACACTGGTTGGATCCAAATTGTTGGGTGAAATGGCTACACTAGAGGGGGGGTGAATGGTATGTTTACTAATCTTGTCGCCTAATTCCGATTTTAATCGTTTCTTTATTAGTTAGGCTAAGCACGATATAATAGCAAGCGAAAGAAATAAATATGAAACAATAAAGACAAACCAAATATCAATGCTAACACAGTAGTTTATAGTGGTTCGGCCCCAATGCCTACTCCACTACCTAAGCACCCCGCTTTAGATTTCCAAACTAAGTTTACTAGATTGAATTGATTCCCTTACACAGAGGACTTTGACTCGAAGAGTCTCACTCTCAATCTAGGGCACTGTCACATCCGAAAGTCTCCGCCTTCTTACCGAGAGCACTCTTCCACCTCAACCCTAAGGGACAACTCAACTAATCCTAGTAAACTACGTTTACACAAGTGGCTTTACACCTTATACACCAAGGATACCACTCAATCACAAGACCTAACACTAGGACTACTTATACGTTCAAATATAATGAAACAAATCACAAAAATACACAAGTAATGGAGCAAATAAATAATACAATAAATACTTAGCTCCAAACACGAGTCCTAGTTCCTCTTGATGCCTCCATGATGAATCGTTCAAAGCTTGAAGGCAAGATCAAGGATGTGTCATGGAAACTAGGGCATATCAAAGGAATGACTCAAGAAAAGCTTTGGAATGATCAAGAATTGGCTCAATGGAAGCTTGGATCAATTGTTAAGAAGGGTTAATGAAGGATGGAGAGGAGTATTTATAACCCCTCAATGAAACAGCAACTCAACAGGTGGAAAACTAGCCATTTCTGCTGTTCGATCGCTTGCCGGTCGATCAATCGATCGACCGCCTGCGACCGCTGCTTTAATTACTCTATTCGGTCGACCGAATGAGTCGCGAGTTGACCGATCCGCAATCCGGTCGACCAATCGATCGACTGACGCAGCTTCTGCCCATTTTTGACACACTTTGGTTGACAGACAGGTTGACCGAATTGCCTACTGCCAGTTTTTGGCAGCATTCTGTCGACCGAACCTGGACTGGACTGGGCAGTTTGGTTTTGTTTGTTCGTTTCCTGGTTCCGTCTTCACTAAGTCTACTTATATAACATTTATTAACTTTAAGTTATTAACTTTAAAATATAAATGTTATAGAAGGATTACCCCCCATTTGGATTCAATAAAAATATCTAAAAAATCAAAATCTAGTTTTTGGGGTCTATTACAAATTTTCGGAAAACAAAACTTTTCTAATTTTTCGGGTCAAATAAGGGTAGGCTAAAGGCTTCCAAAAAATCCTTAAAAATACCGCATTATCTAATTTTAACCCAAGGAACAATTACCGCCATTTTTTATGTCAATAAACTATCTAGGTCATATAGCCCTCCAAGGAGCTCCGTAGGCTTAGTGAGTTTCAGGGCAGTTTTCGGGTTTTCATTTTTTGGGGTTCATGATAGGTTTTAGGGTTCTTTGCATCATAAAGAGGATTTACAATATAAACTAGACATCCTAAACCTAAACTCTAACTTCCCAAAGAATTCAAGTGCGTCGACCAACGTCCTTCCGATTTCTTGATTTCTTCGATATTTCTGATCGAGGACATCGTGTGCTAACTGATATGGAACCTGAAAGATATCTCAATGAAAAATTAGTTCCATGTTTATTATCATCAAAATCGAGATTAAGACCAAGGTTGAAGACCTTAAGCCAATACAAATGACCAAAATACCCCTACCTAAGCTATCCGACTTAAACAGCCCATAACTCACCCGTTCTAACTCCGATTCGAGATCCAATTGCACCGCTAAATTCGTCTCAAGACCCTCTAACATCCTAGCATGCTAAATCACAGTGATTAGGCAAATAAAATTTCACTTAATCTTTCTACATTAAATGCTTACTCGAGTCTAATCCCAAAGCTTCCCGTCAATCCGTGTTAACTAGGGCCTACGATCCCTCACTCGAGAATAAATTATTATTATTAAGTTTTTGGGTATTACAATTCCCTCCCTCCGTAAAGAAAATTCTTCCTCAAATTTTGAGATGAAAGAAAGAAGTTCACCTTGGCATCAAAAAGGTACGGGCACTATACTTCTCTCTCATATCATGCTCGACCTCCCAACCACACCTAATTTTTCCATGATGAAATTAAAACCAATAATTGAATCTATTAACAATAAATCAATGGTTAAATAAGAATCAAATCAATTAAACCATTAGCCTAATAATTAGTATCAAAAAACAATTATCAACACATATGATCAAATCTGCTTCATTTGTTTCTTATATTCCTTCAATTAAAATCTGCCAACAAACCTTTGCAACATCAACCATTCAATAATATTCTAAAATAAATTAATTGCTAAACCTCACCTATAAGATGTAAAACTCATGCACAACCACCTAGGACCAATAGGGAATCATAATCCCTAAATCCAATAGGTGAATACTTACGTTTGAGGCCACAACTTCAATGGGTAATATCTCATTTCAAATCTGTCTAATCACAATCTCAACTAGGCATTCTTGTAAACATCAATGATTATCTATCCTATGCAGTGTCAAAACATATGGCATTATAGTGCATCACCATCCACAATGAGTACTTGTATTTTATTTTTATATTTTTATATTTTTTATTTTTTTATTTTTTTATTTTAACTTAGACCTTCTAATGTCCGACATCCTTTTACCATGCTATACCCGATCATAATGAATATTGAATATCATGTTGGCCGAAGGTTTTCAACCTTGGTCTTAATCTTGGTTTTGATGATAACAAACATGGAGCTAATGATTTCATGAAGAGTTATTTTTAGGTTCCATATCAGTTAGCGCTCAACATCCTCGATCAAAAAAATTGGAGAAATCGAAGAAATCGGCAAGGACGCTCGTCGATGCTCAGGATTCTTCAAAAAGTTAGAGTGTAGGTTTAAGGTGTCTAGAATGTGTTGTAATCCTCTTTCATGATGCAAAGAACTCAAAAACCAAACTCGAATCCCAAAACATGAAAACCCGAAAACTGCCCTGAAATTCACTAAGCCTAGGGAGCTCCTTAGAGGGCTTTATGACCTAGACATTTTCTTGGCACGAAAAGTGCCGGTAATAGTTCCTTAGGTAAAAACTAGAAAATGAGGTATTTTTAAGGATTTTTTGGAAGCCTTTAGCCTACCCATACTTGACCCGGAAGATTAGAAAATTTCTATTTTTCGGAAATTTGTACTAGACCCCAAAAGTTAGATTTTGATTCTTAAGGATTTTGATTTTTTAGATATTTTTATTGAATCCAAATGGGGGTAATCCTTATATAACATTTATATTTTAAATGTTATATAAGTAGACTTAGTGAAGATGGAACCCAGAAAATGAACAAACAAGCAAAAAAATCTGTCATGCCCAGGTTCGGTCGACCAACCAAAGGATAAGGCATTTCGGTCGACCAACCGATCAACTGAACGATGCCAGAATTTGGCAGAATGACTTCGAACACTCGGCGGTTGCTCGGTCGGTCGACCAACGATCGACCGACAAGCGATCGAGCATCGCCAACAGGCAGAAATCAGCTCGTTGATGAGCCATTTCATTTGGGGGGTTATAAATACCCACCCCAAACTCTCTTCCAAGCCTTCAATGATGCTTCTAAGCCTAAAACCCTCCTTTCATCTCTACAAGAATTCTTGAGCCATCTTTGCTAAGAACCCTAGCTTTGAGCCAAGAAATCTTGAGATTGACTTTGAGCTTGCCTTGATTCATCTTCAAGTCATCAAGAGGAGCTAGGACATCTTGTTTGAGAGCTAATTAAGTTTATATTGTTTATTATTTGCTCTCATTATTGTTGTATTTTGGTGTTTATTTCATTGTATTTGAATTTGTGTAAACCTAGAGTGCTAGGTTGATTGAGTTGGTGGTTGCCTTGGTGTTGAGACTTAAACCCACCATTGTAAACTTAGTTTACTAGGATTAGTTGAGTTGTCCCTTAGGTTGAGGTGGAAGAGTGCTCTCGGTAAGAAGACGGATACTTCTGGGTGTGGAAGTGTCTTAGGTTGAGAGCAAGGCTCTTTTGGTCAAAGTCCTCATTGTACGGGAAACAAGATTAATCTAGTAAAGTTTAGTTTGGAAATCCTAAGCAGGGTGCTTAGATAGTGGAGTAGTTTGGAAATTCTACTTGTGTTTATTTCATTGTCGTATTTACTTTGCTTCCGCTTGCTACTCCTTGTAATTTTCCTAAGTAACCAAAGAAACTATTAAATCCGAATTTAGGTAAAAAGATTAGTAAACACACTATTCTCCCCCCCCCTCCTAGTGTATGCCTTTTCACCAACATTTGGTATCAGAGCGGGTCGTAGATTGAGATTTCATCGTCTCCTCTACATCTAGTCTCGATCCGAAGACGGCACTAGAGTTGGTAGCGTCTGTTACACCTAGGTTTGATGAGTCAAATGTTGGTCTTTGGAAAGGAAGAATGAATACATTCTTAAAGACTCAAGGTATAGGTGTGTTTAATATGGTAAAGTCAAAATACATATAATCTAAGGAAAATATGGATGCATGGACCCAAGAATAATTTAATAGGTGTGTTTAATATGCTAAGGCAATAAATTGCATATATTGTTCTTTGAAAAATAACATTTTTGAAAAAGTCATGCATTGTACTTCGGCTTTTGATATTTGGGCAACTTTAAACATGCTATATGATTATGCCAAGACCGAAGAGATTGGCACTTCTAATGAAGGTAGTGATGACAATGGTCATTCACCTACCACTAATCTTGATTTTGATGCCCATAGCTCTTTTAGTCAAAGGAGTAGCTCCAAGAGCCGAAAAAGGAAGGTAGTGTGTCATGCATGCAAGGAAAAGGGGCATCTGAAGAAAAATTGCCCTTCCATGAAGAACAAGGCAAAGAAGAGGTCAAACGCTTCCACATCATCATCTTATTCGAGTGAAGCATCCTCTTACCATGGCTATGAAGTTAGTTCAAAAGATTGTCTCATGAATGCTAATGATGAGGTACACTCTTCTTCTTCTAGTCATGATAACAAAAAGGGTAGTATTAATTAATCTAGTTCTCATGACATGCTTTATGATGAACTAATGGATGAATATAAAATCATGTATGCCTTAATGGTTAAAAAGGATAAAGAAAACAAAAATTTAAAGAAGGAAAACTTGACTCTTAGCTCTCATTTACATGATGATAAACTAGAAAATGAGAAGCTAAAAATTAGTGTCACTAATCCATGCCATGATGTTTTAAGTATTGACACTAAGGATTTGAAAAACAAAAATGACTTGTTAAAGAATGAAAATAATATGTTGAAAATTCAATTGCATGCTTTGCATAAATCTATGAATGATTTGAAAAATGAGATGTTGATTTTGAGTAGAAAAGTTAATACTAATTCTCTTAATTCTAAAAATCAAAATGTCTCATTTAGGAAACCTCAAAAGAAAAATATTTCCTTTAAGAATGCTCATGCTTATCATGTTTTTCATGCTAAGCATTCAAACATTAGACCTCATGTCCATAAGAATAATGAAAAGAAGAGATTTAATGGACATTGCTTTTGTTGTGGTGTTTACGGGCATGCCATTTATGATTGCGCTTTTAAGATGAATCCAAGTGTGGCAAAGACACTTTGGGTTCCTAAGCCCTCTAACCCCCAAGGACCCAAAGTCATTTGGGTACCAAAGATCTCATGTTCTCTTGTAGGGGGAGCAACCACACAAGGATGAGTTGATGATGGTTGATGGGAGTTGTATAAAGAATTAAAGCTTCACCAAATCCAAGTTGCAATTTCGTATCGTATGGATGCCTTCGGTATGAAAAATCGGCATCTAGTTAACTTCGCTTCACCGACCGAAGGAGAAGGCATTTCGGTCGACCAACCGTTCGACCGAACGATGCCAGAATTTGGCAGAATGCCTTCGGTCACTCGGCGGTCGCTCGGTCGATCGACCGATGATCGACCGGCAAGCAATCGGGCGTCGCCAACGGGCAAAAATCAGCCCGTTGACGAGCCATTTCGTTTGGGGGGTTATAAATACCCACCCCAAACTCTCTTCCAAGTCTTCAATGATGCTTCTAAGCCTCAAAGAGCCACTCCTTGCATCTCTACAAGAATTCTTGAGCCATCTTTGCAAAGAACCCTAGCTTTGAGCCTAGAAACCTTGAGATTGACTTTGAGCTTGCCTTGATTCATCTTCAAGTCATCAAGAGGAGCTAGGACATCTTGTTTGAGAGCCAAGTTTGTATTGTTTATTATTTTCTCTCATTATTGTTGTATTTTGGTGTTTATTTCATTTTATTTGAATTTGTGTAAACCTAGAGTGTTAGGTTGATTGAGTTGGTGGTTGTCTTGGTGTTGAGGCTTAAACCCACCATTGTAAACTTAGTTTACTATGATTAGTTGAGTTGTCCCTTAGGTTGAGGTGGAAGAGTGCTCTCGGTAAGAAGGCGGATACTTCCGAGTGTGGAAGTGCCTTAGATTGATTGCGAGACTCTTCGGGTCAAAGTCCTTGTTGTAAGGGAAACAAGATTAATCTAGTAAAGTTTAGTTTGGAAATCCTAAGCGGGGTGCTTAGGTAGTGGAGTAGGCATTGGGGCCGAACCACTAAATAATTGTGTTTGCATTTATTCTACTTGTGTTTATTTCATTATCGTAATTACTTTGCTTCCGCTTGTTACTCAACTTGTAATTTGTATAAGTAACCAAAGAAATAATTAAAACCAGATTTAGGATTTAGGCAAAAAGATTAGTAAACACACTATTCACCTCCACCTCTAGTGTGGCCATTTCACCAACACATCAGATTTAACTTAATTTTATTTCAAGATAAGCTAAACATATTCTATTACCTACCATATGTTTCCTATAAGGGTATGGATGCTTATCTAACTTTCCCAGTTATGCATTTATCCTACCAAATTTCCCACTCTTTCTATACCCTACACCAAATGGCCTTCCCTATCTTTTAACCAATTTCATCTATGGAAAATCATGCATAAATTTAAGATAACAAAAATATCTGTTCAAGCCTTCCCGGCCAAACAAGAGAAGGTTTTTTAAAGGAAAATTAAATCCCTAAACCACTCATACCACATTGCCAATTAACCATAAAAAAGAAACATACAATAAATAAATAAAACATCATTATGTGTCTCCATTTCTAGAAGTAAGAACGGAATAACCACACATTTAATCATATAAGAAATCAATTTAAACTAAAAATACATATCGCAGCTTGTACGCAGGTTCAGTTGTCGATCTCGTGACTAGGATGTACCATATGTGAACATGCTAGCAATGCCCCCATACGATACCTACCATCATATTGTCGTACCTGCTCTGATACCAACTTTATCACACCCCAAATCCGATATGACCGGTCAGGGTACGCCACGTACCCCGAAGCCTAACCACAAAACAAACTATACATAAATAAGTAATGAACCCAAACATTTTATGACATTTAAAACTTAAAGGAAAACATCAAATTCTTAAACAAACCCAACCACTAATTAAAAAATTCTAAAGATTTAATTTCTTTTCGAAACTCTAAAGTCCTAACAAGGACACCCCAAACTAAGGAAAATACAAAAATAAAATAACCGAGTCTACATGACTCAAATAAAAACGACTGGACTCGGTATCCTCCTCGATCATAATATGTCACAAGACCCACTGCCCTACCGCCACCAGCCGCGCTACTGCACCCCGGTACCTTTATGATCTAACTCAAGTGCTACAAAACAACAGTAATGAGAGGTGAGTCCAACTAGAACTTAGTGAGCAGATCAGTCCTCAATACACCAAATCAATCATCATGCATAAAAAAACACAAATAGCAGATATATAATGAACAACAACGTCAGAAGAAATCAGCAATAATAAATATCCACTACTTTATGCATGACATCGGCATCCGCCAACAAGTATAAAATATCCTTAAAAAAAAGACAGAACAAGCATAAGTAACACATCCACCACTCTACTCATGATAACTGCATCCACCAATAAGTATAAGCATATCTACAGTAATAAAGTTAGGATGAATGCAACACCTCAATCATATGCATGCTCCCCGAAACCGTCGGTCCCACATAGCCACATAGGGTAAGTAGACGGGTGACCGCCAAACTACCACCCAGCTCAGTGACGTCTCTTTGGGGCATGCCCTCCCCTCACCGGCACTGGCTCTTCCGATTCATCTCTTTCGGGCATATGTTCCCCTCACCAGTCAGGTCTCCGAACTATCTCTTTGGGGTATGATTTCCCCTCACCAGTCGGACTTTCGAAATAAGGCCAACGCTGTCTCTTTGGGGCATACCCTCCCCTCACCAGCAAGGCTTTCGAGAAATACAAGCACATCACAACAACACACACACAGGTATATAAACATAAGTTAGATGTGCTATCAACATGTAAAAGAGAGTATGTCAAGGGCATACCTCATCCTCCACCTCCTCCTACCATACATCACAACCACATACAGATATATATGTAGAAATAGTGCTCATAAATCATGAATACTCAGCATAAAGAAATAATCATGAAATAGAATTATAGCCCGTCCAATCATTATAAGAAAAGAAGCATGTGTATCATGAAAGTAGTGCAAAAAGGAACTACAATCGTAAATTAATGGACTGGAACCACAGGATAAAATAACTCGTCATAGGAACCACGGATCTAGGATAAGATTCATCTCATTAACTACTATATTCATGAACATCTCAGATTGAACCATAAAAACATATAAAATATGATTTTTCAACTTGGCACACCAAACGAGGCATCGACCGCCTACTGCCTTCAAAATTCGGAGGTCTGATAGTGAAACAAACCTCGCCAATGAATCCAGAACATCGATTAGGTGAAATTTTATATTTAACATGAATATTTTTGCTAACCTTAAGGCCGCCAAATAATTATTTAGAATAATAGAAGAATTATATTAAATTTATTTAATAAATTACTTTTACGAAAGAATATAATGGTGTGACAATCAATAAATGAGTAATGAAATCTCAACCCTTCATCTAAACAGGATCAAATCACAGCCTTCTATCTAATATGATGCAATCTCAGCCTTACATCTAACCAGATGCAATCACAGACCTCCATCTATATGATGCAATCACAGCCTTACATCTAACCAAATACAATCACATCCCTCCATCTACATGATGCAATCACAGCCTTACATCTAACCAGATACAGTCACAGCCTTACATCTAACCAAATGCAATCACAGCCCTCCATCTGCATGATGCAATCTAAGCCTTACATCTAACCAGATGCAATCACAGCCCTCCATCTACATGATGCAATCTAAGCCTTACATCTAACCTGATGCAATCTCAGCCTTCCATCAATAAAAGATCAAATCCCTGCCCTTCATCTCAACCAATTCAATCCAGCCCTTCATCTTACCCAAATCAATCTCAGCCCTCCATTTCGTCTCCCCACCTAGGTCATCATCTCCATCTCATCCTTCCCCATCCCACCGCCACTCAACGCTAGGGATCCGGCTGGACCGGGTCCCCGTCGTCCGACGGCGGCTCGGCAGCGGCCCCAAGGATCGCGACTAGGCCGACTACCCCAAGGGTCGGCTAGTAACCTAGCCCCCCTAGTCCAACCGCGGGCCGCGCTCGGCCGACGGCGCCATCGCCGTCCTAACCCAACGCCACCTAGCAGTGGCTGCACAAGGCCAAGAGAGGGAAACAAAGGATTTTTTTAATTCTATTTTTTAAAAAAATTAACAAAATGAAGAACGATGATTTTATTTCTGAATCGATACGAGAAAAACATGTCAAAAATCGAGGAAAAATCTCGAGATATGGCGACAGTGACAAGAACAAGATTTGGGGAAAAGAAAGCCTAAATCCACTCACCGTACGGATAGAAAATGAAAGGAAAAGATGAGCATGATCTTCCACGGTGCCCTCTCTCTCCTCTCTCCTTTGCCTCGGTTGGCATGCGGCTAAAACCCCTAGCCGCACACCCCAGTGTCTAATTTATAGACACTGGTTAGATCCAAATGACCAAAATACCCCCACCTAAGCTATCTGATTTAAACAACCCATAACTCACTCGTTCTAACTCCGATTTGAGATATGATTGCACCGCTAAATTCACCTCGAGACCCTCCATCATCCTAGCATGATAAATGACAGTGATTAGGCAAATAAAATTTCCCTTAATTTTTCTACATTAAATGCTTACTCGGGTCTAATCCCCCGCTCAAGAATAAAATATTATTATTAAGATTTTGGGTATTACAGAGTGATGCTTCCCTCAAGGCTTATAAATAGAAGCCTTCCACCCCTCTTCTAACATTCCTTGAACCATATTTTGATGATCATTAAGCCTCATTGAGCCAATCTTTGGTGAAACCCTAGTTTGATCTCTCATCTCCTTGACATAGCCTTCAAGCTTCATCGATTCATCATCTTGAGGTATCAAGAGGGCTAGGGAGTTTCTTTTAGAGATAAGTATTTGTTGTTTGATTTATTACTCCATTAAGTTGTTTATTCTACTGGTTATTTCATTGTATTTATCAAGTGTGTAAACCTAGAGTGCTAGGTTGATTGAGTTGGTGGTTGCCTTGGTATTTGTGTTGGCCCAAGAGTTCCCCTTTGGCTTCGATCTCTATTTTGATTCTAACAAACATGTATTTAATATATGTGTGAAGTTTTGAGTTCATGTTGAGGTTACGATACGCACGCGAACTTCGCTCGTAGAAATTCAAAAATCGTTAAAAAGGCTCGGATGTAGATTAAGTAGAATTCATAGATTATCAAATAGCTTCTATGTAATATATCCCTAGGAACTCATCCCAAGCCTATTTGTAAAGTTATCCAAGTCAAAACTTGGTAACAAAACCCATGCAAAAGCGTGTAACAAAACAAATGTAAAAAATAGCCTCAGCCCAGGTTCGGTCGACCGGTTGGTCGACCAAACAAGGCAAAAAAATGGCAGCAACCACTTTGGTTGATTGGTCGGTTGACCGAACAAAGCCAAAAATTGGCAGTGGCAAATTCGGTCGACCGAACAATAGAGGGAATTAGCAGCGACCAATTCGATCGACCATCCGGTCGACCGATTGTGGCTGTAAAAGGGTAGAACCCCAGCGGTCGCTGGGCGATCAATCAACAATCAACCGGTAAGCGACCGATCAGCGTCCAACAGGCAGAAAAATGCCCGCTGGAGAGCTGTTACATGTGAGGGGTTATAAATACCCCTCACCAACTTCTCTTATCCTCTCTTAATGATCATTAGTGCATTTCTAAGAGAGATCCAATCCCTCAAATACTTTTAAGTCTGCATATGAACTTTGGAAAGACCTAGAGACTACACTTGAAGGGACTTCACAAGTTAAGAAATCTAAGATAAACCTACTCATGCATGATTATGTAATGTTCAAGATGTTATCGCATGAATCTATTGATGCCATGTATGCTCGCTTTCAAAATATTACAAATGGATTAGCTAACCTTGGTAGAGATATAAGGGAAGATGAGAAGGTATGGAAGCTCCTTCGTTCCCTTCCAAAAGCTTGGGAGCCCAAGGTCATCGCAATCATGGAAGCAAAGGATATGAGCACCTTGAAGATCATCGAGCTCATTGGGTCTCTCATGACACATAAGACCCATATGAAGCAATACAAGGAGGAAGATGCTCCCAAAGGCAAGACCATTGCCTTAAAAGCATCACACCGGGGTGAAGAACCCTCATCATCCGAGGAAGAGACGGATGCTTTTGAAGAAATGACAATGTTGGTAAGAAGATTCATGAGTTTCATGAGAGGAGGCATGAGAAAGGGAAGAGGAGGCTACACATGCTTCAATTGCAACAAAACCGGGCATCTAAGTAAGGATTGCCCACTTCTCAAGATGGCTTCCACCTCCAACCCTCACAAGAAAGACAAATACAAGAAGAAGAAGAAGAAGAAGAAAATGATGGCTTCTTCGGATGAAAGCGAGTCTTCATCAAGTGAAGAAATTTCCAAAAGTGAAAAGGCAAATCTTTGTCTCATGGCAAATGATAACGAGGTAAGATTTACTTTTGGCGAGCTTTCATTTACTCAAGAAGAACTAGAAAATGAGTTTGATCAAATGCATGATGAATTTAACACCATTAGGAAAAAGTATGAAGAACTTAAAAGGATAACTTGTTACTTTCATGCAATGCATTGAGGAAAAAAGTAGATACCCATAAGGAAGAAAAGCATATCTTAGATAATGTTAAGAAAAACTTAGAGAATGAAACAAAAAATTGGAGAATGATAACAAGTTCTTAAATGATCAAGTAGAGCACTTGAATGATAGCATGCTAAACTTAAAAAAGGAACATTGCATGCTAAATGAAAAAAATGACAACCTTACAAAATGTCATGCCTAAGGTTGTACATGCTAGAAAGTCATCAAACAATCATGCTTATGCACACTTCCATGCTCACACACATAGCCCAAAAAAGTTTAATGAAAGTTGCTTTTCATGTGGTATTTTTGGCCATATGGCTAGAGATTGTGCACTAAGGAGGAACCCTCATGCTAGATTCTCGTGGGTTCCTAAGATGACTAACACTCAATGACCCAAGAAGATTTGGGTACCTAAAATTGTCTCCTCTCCTTTTGTAGATGGAGAAGCATCCTCAAGCAAGTAGAAACACATGAATCTTGGATAGCTGTTGCTCAAAAAACATGACCGGTGATATAAATCTCTTCACAACCCTATCAAGGAAAGATGGTGGACATGTGACATTTGGAGACAATGCCAAATGTAAGATCATTGGCATTGGTGATGTAGGTATACTCCCATACCCATGCATTAAAAATATTTTACTAGTTGATGGGTTAAAGCATAACTTGATTAGCATATCTCAATTGTGAGATAATGGATATGTAGTCATTTTCGAAGCATCTAAATGCATCATTAGAAGTGCACCATCTAATGATATTGTGTTTATTGGAAATAGGCAAGAAAATGTCTACACTCTAGTTTTAAATGTTTTGTCCAATCCTCATGTTAGATGCTTAGTTATCATGGAAAATGATTCTTGGTTGTGGCATAGAAGGCTAGGACATGCTAGCATGAGCCTCATCCGATAAATATCTAAAAAGGACTTAGTTAAAGGAATACCTGAGACAAAATTTGAAAAGGACAAACTTTGTGATGCATGTCAATATGGAAAACAAGTTAAGTCTTCATTTCACAGCATTAATCAAGTGAGTACATCTACAACACTTGAACTTGTCCACATGAATCTTTTCGGTCCTTGTGATGTAGCTAGTCTAAGTGGAAAATTATATTGCTATGTTTTGGTTGATGATTTCTCAAGATTTACATGGGTTTTCTTTTTGGCTAAGAAAAATGAAACCTTCGATTTCTTTAAAAAATTTGCTAGGAGAGTTACAAATGAGAAAGGAAATTCAATTTTGAAAATTAGAAGTGATAATGGAGGAGAATTTAAAAATAAAAAATTTTCCGAATTTTGTGATGAATTGGGTATTGAGCATACCTTTTCTTCCACTAGAACCCTTCAACAAAATGGGATGGTTGAGAGAAAGAATAGAACCTTACAATAAATGGCTAGGACCATTCTTTGTGAAAACAATATGCCCAAGTATTTTTGGGCCGAAGCTATAAATACTTCTTGTTATGTACTTAATCGTGTCTTATTAAAACCTAAAATCAAGATAACACATTTTGAGCTTTGGAATGATAAAATCCCAAGTGTGGGATATTTTTGTGTTTTTGGATGTAAATGTTTTATCTTAAACACTATGGAGCATCTTGAAAATTTTGATTCTAAATCTGATGAAGATATTTTCCTAGGTTACTCCAATAGTCTAAGGCATATAGAGTATATAATCGTAGAACTATGATTGTTGAAGAATTTATACATGTTACGTTTGATGAAACTAATGATTCTTCTAGAAATGTTAAGATTGTGAATGTAGGTGAGGAACTTGAGGAATTAACATTTCATGACAAAGAAGTTGAAGATGAAAACAATGAGGAAACTCATCATGAGGAACCTTCATCATCAACTCTACCTGATCAAGATGAAGTAGAAGAAGAGCAAGGTCTACCACCTCTCCCCAAAGGGTACCGGTTGATAAGAGACCATCCAATGAATCAAGTCATTAGAGAACCATCAATGGGATTGGTAACGCGCTCTAAACTTAAGAATATTTGTCAATATGTAGCATTTATAGCTCAAGTAGAGCCAAAAAGTATTAAGGAAGCAATAGAAGATGAATTTTGGGTAATGGCTATGCAAGAAGAACTTAATCAATTTGTTAGGAATGAAGTATGGGACTTACTACCTAAACCTAGCGGACAAACCGTGATTGGGACTAAATGGGTATTTAGAAATAAGTTAGATGAAAGAGGTTTAGTCATTAGAAACAAAGCTAGGTTAGTGGTCCAAGGGTACAATCAAGAAGAAGGAATAGACTATAATGAAACTTATGCTCCAGTAGCTAGATTAGAGGCAATTTGCATGCTTTTGGCTTATGCTAGTTTTATCGGCTTTAAACTTTTTCAAATGGATGTTAAAAGTACATTTTTAAATGGTTTTATCGATGAATAAGTTTATGTTGAACAACCCCCTGGATTTGAAAGTTTTGAGTTTCCAAATCAAGTTTTTAAACCTAAAAAGGCTTTATATGGCTTAAAACAAGCCCCTGGGGCTTAGTATGAAAGGCTTTCCACATTTTTGATTGATCAAGGCTTTAGCATTGGAAAAGCTGATGTTTCTCTTTTTATAAAAAATAATGAAAATGATATTTTACTCGTGCAAATTTATATCGATGATATAATATTTGGTGCTACTAATGAATTGCTTTGTGAGTGGTTTGCAAAGTGCATGTAAGAGGAGTTTGAGATGAGCATGATGGGAGAACTTTCCTTCATACTTGGTCTCCAAATCAAGCAAACCGACAAAGGAATCTTCATTAATCAAGCCAAGTACACAAAGGAGCTCATCAAAAGATTTGGGATGATTGAAGCCAAGATAGCTTCTACACCAATGAGCACATCTATTAAGCTTGATAAAGATGAAGATGGTGTAAAGGTAGATGAAAAACAATATCGAAGTGTGATCAGTAGCCTTCTCTATTTAACTGCAAGTAGACCTAATATCATGTTTAGTGTTTGTGCATGTGCTAGGTTTCAATCTTGTCCTAGAATGTCTCACTTAAGTGCGATCAAACGCATATTGAGATATTTGAAGGGCACGGTTGACTTAGGATTATGGTATCCATGTAATGCATCTTTAGATTTAATTAGTTTTTCGGATGCCGACTTTGTCGGGTGTAAAGTAGATAGAAAAAGCACTAGCGGATGTTGTCAATTCCTAGGGATGAGTCCTGTTTCATGGTTCTTAAAGAAATAATACTCGATTGCACTTTCAATAATCGAATCGGAATACATCGCTGCGGCTAGTTGTTGTGCACAAGTCCTTTGGATGAAACAAACCATTTTAGATTATGGACTTAAGTATTCATGTATACCTATACATTGTGATAACACTAGTGCAATCAATTTAACAAAAAATCCAATTTTACACTCTAGGACCAAGCACATTGATCTAATGCACCATTTTCTTAGGGATAATGTAGCTAACGGAAATATATCTGTGGAATTTGTATTCATCGACAAACAATGTGCGGATATATTCACAAAACCCTTAAGTGAAGAAAGCTTTACAAACTTAAGAATGCAATTAGGGATTTGTGCTTTTCCAAATGGTTGAAAATCTAAAATATACATGTCTTTTGAAAAATTGTATTTCATGAAGTATCATCACACTTATGTATTACCTTGTAATTGGGCTTTGCGACTGATCGATGTTTGCCTTCTATAGGCTTACATTGATAGGAAGGACTATAGTGGTAGATGATACTTGGTTTTATGGTTTTCTTGGTTTTACCATTGGAACCCATTAATAGTACCTTAGTTCTTGCCCTTTTTGATTGATGTCAAAAGGGGGAGAAAAAGTGAGGTCACATATATTTTATGATGCATATAGATAGGGGGAGTTACAAGTATGATATGCATATTGATAGGGGGAGAATATGTTAAGTTGCACAATACGTTACACATGCCTTAACTCAAACTCACAAATGATACTTAGAGTCTCGTTTTATATAAAATTTCATGTTGTGTTTGTCATCATCAAAAAGGGAAAGATTGATGGCCCAAGGGTTCCCCTTTGGCTTCAATCTCTATTTTGATGATAACAAACATGTATTTAATCTATGTGTGAAGTTTTGGGTTCAGATTGAGGTTACGATACGCACACGAACTTCGCTCGGAGAAATGCAAAAATCGTCAAAAAGGCTTGGATGTAGATTAAGTATAATTCATAGATTATCAAATAGATTCTATGTAAAATATCCCTAGGAACTCATCCCAAGCCTATTTGTAAAGTTCTCCAAGTCAAAACTTGGTAACAAAACCCATGAAAAAGTGTGTAACAAAACAAATGTAAAAACTAGCCTCAACTCAGGTTCAGTCGACCGAACAAGGCAAAGAAATGGTGGCAGCCACTTCGGTCGATCGGTCGGTCGATCGAAGAAAGCCAAAAATTGGCAGTGGCAAATTCGATCGACCGAACAACAGAGGGAATTAGCAGCGACCAATTCGGTCGACCATCCGGTCGACCGAATGTGGTTGTAAAAGGGCAGAACCCCAGCGATCGCTGGGTGGTCGATCGTGTTGAGTGAATACCCACACTAGAAGGGGGGGTTGAATAGTGTTGGGTGACTTTTAACAATATACTTCAATTTCTTTTAAGTCAATTCCAACTTCAAACGGAAGTAAGTGCAACTCAATGATGTTCGTTAACAAGTATGAAACACAATTATAAGCAATCACACAAGGCAATGCAAACTCAATAAATTATAGTGGTTCGGCCAACCGCCTACTCCACTACCTTGGCTCCACACCAAGGATTTCTAACCAAATTCTTTATAAACCTTGTGTTTCCCTTTGAATACAATTGAGGACTTGGTTATCAACCCTTTTTAGAACTTCTCAAAACTATTCACCTAGGCAAAAGACAATTCTACAAAGAAAATCCTAAGTGTTTACACTAGCACACCTAGCAAGCTAATCAATGAAAACCAAGTTCAAGCAACAAGTAAAATTACAATGAAAAGAGATAAAGAGTAAACCACAACAAAGAGCATTTTTTCAAGCCTTCAATGCCTCCAACTCCACAAGACGTTGAGATCGAATCGAAGTGGGAGTTGAGGGAAGATGAGCGCTTGAAAGAAGTCATCGACCGGAGAAGCAAGCGCGAGCAAGTCAAGCTTAGAAGGCACAAATCTCTCTTTGAAAGTTTTATCAATGGTTAAGAATGATTAATGAAGATTGGTGAGGGATATTTATAACCCCTCAAACAGAAGAGCGCTCCAATGGGCATTTTTCTGCCCGTTGGACGCCGACCGGTCGCTTACCGGTCGATCGTCGATCGACCGCCCAGCGATTGCTGGCATTCTGCCTTTCTACATCCATGTTCGATCGATCGGATGGTCGACCGAATTTATCTCGATTTAAATCTTCTGTTGTCCGATCGACCAAATTAGCCACTGCCAGATTTTGTCCTTGTTCGGTCGATCGACCAGTCGACCGAAGTAGCCACTGCTAGTTTTTGGCCTTGTTCGGTCGACCGAAGTGGCTACTGCCATTTTTCTGCCTTGTTCAGTCGACCGTTGAGGATGATTTTTATATTTGCTTTGTTACACGCTTTTTCATGGGTTTTGTTACCAAATTTTGACTTGGATAACTTTACAAATAGTCTTGGGATGAGATCCTAGGGATATATTACAATTAATCTACTTGATCTGCATCCGAGCCTTTCTTGATGATTTTTGTGATTCTCCGAGCGAAGTTCGCGTGCTTATCGCAACCTCAACCTGAACTCAAGACTACACACACATATATTAAATACATGTTTGTTATCATCAAAATAGAGATTGAAGCCTAGGGGGAACCCTTGGGCCAACAATCTCCCCCTTTTTGATGATAACGAACACAACATGAAATTTTATATAAAAGAAGACTCTAAGTATCATTTGTGAGTTTGAGTTAAGGCAAACACAACTTATGACAATCGATCGGCAAGCGATCAGTCGGCGTCCAACGGGCAGAAAAAATGCTTGTTGGAGAGCTGTTGCGTGTGAGGGGTTATAAATACCCCTCACCAACTTCTCTTATGCTCTCTTAATGATCATTAGTTCATTTCTAAGAGAGATCCAAGCCCTCAAAGATTGATTCGTGCTCGCTTGCTCCATCGATTGCTTCATCCTCTTCAAGCGATCTTCTTGTCTCAACTCCGGCGGTGATTCAAGCTCACCATCTTGAAGAGTTGGAGACTTGGAAGTCTTTGGAAGGAGCTCACACTTTTGGTTTTCCTTTTAGCTCCTTCTTGTCATTCTTCATTGTTCTTAACTTGTAATTGTCACTATTAGATTGCTAGGTGTGCTAGGGTAAACACTTAGGGTTTCCTTTATAGAATTGTATTTTACCTAGGTGAATAGGTTTGAGGAGTTCTCAAAGGGTTGAGAACCGAGTCCTCAGTTGTATTCAAAGGGAAACACAAAATCTATAAAGGATTTTATTAGAAATCCTTGGTGTGGAGCCAAGATAGTGGAGTAGGCGGTTGGCCGAACCACTATAATCTCTAGTGTTTGCATTGCCTTGTTTGATTGCTTATAATTACTTTTTATACTTGGTAACGAATATCATTTAGTCGCACTTAGTTTCGGTTGAAGTTGGAATTGATTTAAAAGAAATTAAAGTAAAAGTAAAAAGTCACCCAACACTATTCACCCCCCCCCCTTTCTAGTGTGGGCATCACTCAACAATTTGAGGCTTAAATCCATCGTTGTAAACTTAGCTTACTAGGATTAGTTGAGTTGTCCCTTAGGGTTGAGGTTGGAGAGTACTCTCAGTAGGAAGGTGGGATACTTCCGAGTATGGAAATGCCTTCGATTTGAGAGCGAAGACTCTTCGGGTAAAAGTCCTCTTTGTAAGGAAAATGATATAATCTAGTAAAGCTAAGTCTGAAAATCCTAAGTGAGGTGCTTAGGTAGTAGAGTTGGCATTGGGGCCGAACCAGCATAATTCATTGTGTTAGCATTACTTTTCTTGCTTGTGTTTAACTGTCTTATTTATTACTTCCGCTTGTTATTCGAATTTGTGAATTGCCTAAGTAGTTTAAGAAAAGACTAAAGTCGGGTAAACACACCATTCACCCCCCCCCCTTTAGTGTTGTCATTTCACCAACATGCGCGTCTCTGATAATTTATGACGTAGAGACAATTTGTTACGGCGTGGGGCGGTCGTCCCAAGTAATTATCATCGACAGCCGCGTGAGCTGTCGCTGCTTTAAAGACATTAATGATGGCTGGGACAACTGCCGCTGCTTTAAAGACAACAGTGACGGTTGGGACAGCTGTCGCTGATATTTAATTATCAGCCGCAGCTATGAGCCATCGGTGATATTATTATCAACCGTGATATTTGTTGCTGCCCGGACCATCAGCAAGTTACGATACACTTTCAATGTCGGCCTAGTGACGGTCATACATTGGTAAGCCGTAGTTGATGTTATATCCAGTAACTGGAAAAAAAAAATGGAAATTCATGTATACAACAATATTCATACAATACAATCTATCTACAACCAGTTTACAACCACAAAACATCTTACATATACAAATACAACCAACCGCATAATTTTTACTTAAATATCATCACTCTAAGCCTCAAACGGAGACAAACAAGTATCAAATATCAAAACTAAAGTATATAAACAACTATCAAGTATCTAAGCCTCAAACGGAGGCTATCAAGTACCAAGTATCAAAATATAATCAACTAAAAAATCACAAGGTTTACAGAATTTTTATGTTCTACCCGTATTTTCAAAATTCGCCTATAAATACACAATATTTACATATGTTTATGTGATCTACCAAATCGTCAAGCGTCGTCCCAACTTAGTTGATGTGGAGGAAAATAGCATTCGTGTGGCCTGACGATTGGCGCCTAGCGGCGTTCGCAGTGTCGGGGTGGTCAGTCAACTCTTTTGGATGGAGGAGGAGGAATAGGAAAAAGGTGGCAGCAGTTGCGAGGAAGAAGAGAAAAGAGAGAGAAAAAAAGATGGGGCCATCAGCCACGTATGAAATCGTCAGCCACGCGAGCGTCGTTTCCCTCCACGTCAGCTAAGTTGTAATGACGCTTAACGATTTGGTAGATGGCATAAATGGATGTAAAGGTTGTGCATCTACAGACGAATTTTGAAAATGCGGTATAACATAAAATTTCTGCAAACCTTATGATTTTTTAGTTTATTATCCCAATACAATAAACCAAAATATCATGACGGCGGTGGAGTCGATAGCGACTAGGTCGGCAACGTCGACTGGGTTGAGGAGAATGACTCGAACATCATCGGTATATGAATGCCAGAGTGAGATGCAATCTAAGTCAAGAGCGCCTGCTTGTTCTCCATCATCTGTCTCTACGAATCCATTGACCGTCTTTGCTCCTCCATCGCATGTCTCAACTCTTCATTCTTCTGTCTCTGTTCCTCCCCAATGTGTGTGGCCCCCAACTATCTCATCACGGTTTTACGGGCCTACTAAAGTAGCCCGTTGTAGCGAGTGCGAGCAACACGCTCCCATGAACTTGTTGGCCTAAGGTTTTCTACCTTGGTCTTAATCTCGATTTTGATGATAAAAAACATAGAACTAATGTCTCCTTTCCAAATCGGTTAGCGCACGACGTCCCCGATCGAAAAATTAGAGAAATCGAAGAAATCGGCAAGGACGCTCGTCGATGCTCGGGATTCTTCAGGAAGTTAGAGTTTAGGTTTAGGGTGTCTAGTTTATATTGTAAAATCCTCTTTATGATTCATAAGAACCCAATAACCAATCCCGAACCCCAAAACATAAAAACCCAAAAACGCCCTGAAAATCACTAAGCCTAGGGAGCTCCTTGGAGGGCTATATGACCTAGATACTTTCTTGACATAAAAAATGGCGATAATTGTTCCTTGAGTCAAAACTAGATAACGAGATATTTTTAAGGATTTTTTGAAAGCCTTTAGCATACTCATATTTGACTCGGAAGATTAGGAAATTTTTGTTTTCGGAAAATTTGTACTAGACCCCAAAAACTAGGATTTGATTCTTAAGGATTATGATTTTTTAGATATTTTTATTGAATCCAAATGGGGGTAATCCTTATATAACATTTATATTTTAAAGTTATTTAACTTCAAGTTAATAAATATTATATAAGTAGACTTAGCGAAGACGGAACCCAAACAAGCAAAGAAAACCAAGCAAACTAGTTGTCTGCACAGTCTGTCCAGTTTTCGGTCGATCGATCGAAGCCAAAATCGGGCAGTCCATGTGTCGGTCAACCGATCGGTCGACCGGATTGCGGATCGCTGAAGTCGTGACTGATTCGGTCAACCCGTCGGTCGACCGAATAGTGCGATTAATGCACAGAGAACCAGCGGTCGCTGGGCGGTCGATCGGTCGGTCGACCGACGATAAACCGGCAAGAGACCGAACGGTGGAAATGGCTAGTTTTCCGCCCGTTGAGCTATCATTCGGTTAAGGGGTTATAAATACTCCTCTCCATCCTTCATTAATAACTCTTAACAATTAATCCAAGCTTCCATTGAGCCAATTCTTGATCATTCTAAAGCTTTTCTTGAGTCATCCTTTTGATAACCCTAGTTTACAAGATACATCCTTGATTTAGCCTTTAAGATTTACCGATTCATCATCTCAAGGAATCAAGAGGACTAGGGAGTGTCTTTTGGAGCTAAGTACTCATTGTTTGATTTATTGCTCCAATTGTTATTGTATTTTATTGTTTATTTCATTGAAATTGAACTTGTGTAAACCTAGGTTGCTAGGTTTGATTGAGTTGGTGGTTGCCTTGGCGTTAAGGCCTAAATCCACTAGTGTAAACGTAGTTTGCTAGGATTAGTTCTTGTTGTCCTTAGGATTGGGGTGGGAGAGTGCTCTCGGTATGAAGGCGGAGACTTCCGGGTGTGGAAGTGCCTTCAGTGTGAGAGCGGAGACTCTCCGGTGAAAACGTCCTCGTTGTAAAGGAAACAAGTTAATCTAGTAAACTTAGTTTGGAAATCCTAAGCGGGGTGCTTAGGTAGTGGAGTCGGCATTGGGGCCGAACCACTATAAATCTATGTGTTAGCATTGTTATCTTTGTTTGTGTTTAATTGGTTTATTTTTCCTTCCGCATCTAGTCGATAAATTGCAACTTGCCTAAATAATTTAAGAAATGATTAAAACCAGAATTAGGCAACAAGTTTTAGATAACACACTATTCATCCCCCCCCCTCTAGTGTACCATTTCACCCAATAGAACTCTCTACAAAAGTGGCTTGATCCTCCGACCATGTAGAATGAGCCTGTAAAAAAACAAATTTATTATTACCGATCGATATTTATAATTAACATTAATTTAATAAATATACGTATCGAGAACTCTCACCGCAACAAATTCATATGCTCACGGGGCACGTGAGACCATGTAGGCCACGCCTCGTGCATAAATCATCGAATCATCCCCGCTATCGTGCGTGGGACGTCCTCCTGCTTAAACCTGCATCAAATATAGTACAATTATATATTATGATATATTGAATTATAAATAAATTACAAGCAATAATTAATGCATCTACTTACCTTCTACCGTGCACATTAACTACTATGTGTGACTCTCCCTCGCCTTGCGGATGGATTATTCTGTTATGCCCTCGTGGCCTATGTCTCGATGTCGATGGGCCTGGATCGGCTGAAGGGATGGTGGCCGGAGGTGGGGTGATGGTGGCAAGAGGTGGGAGGAAGGTGGGTGTCGGCGAAGGGACGGTGGCTACATGCAAGGGGATATCAGTGGGTGTCGGTGAAGAGTCGACGGTGTTGTTGGCTTTAGGTTTTCAACCTTAGTCTTAATCTCGGTTTTGATGGTTTTTATGATAACAAATATGGGACTAATGATTTCATTGAGAATATGTTTTAGGTTCCATATCAATTAGCGCTCGATGTCCTCGATCGAAAAAATTAGAGAAATCGGAAATCATAAGGACATTGATCGTCGCGCTTGGGGAAACTTCCCAAAGATCGACGGGTGCACCAAAGTCGCATCGGACGAGCTCAAAGATCCCATGGAAAGCTCTCTGACATGATGCTCATTGAAAGCTGGAACCCGAAAACAAAGTGCGGAAGAAAAAGGCTGAAGAAAATAATCTCAGCCTAAATTCGATCGACCGAGCAGTCGACCGAATAGGGTAAGAAATGGGCAGTAGCCCTAGCGATCGACCGATCGGACTGAGGCTAGCTACAGATGTAGCATGCGTCGGTCGACCGATCGATCGACCGACAGATAAATCTCAAGCTTCTTGCGTCTGTCGGTCGATTGACTGAAGCCCAAAAAGGGCAATAGGCTTGGTGGTTGACCAGTCGGTCGACCGACCTGCGAATAGCCGAAGACGCAGATCACGTTGGTCGACCAATGGGTCGACCGAAGATCGGGATCATGATTTTTGTGTCAAGCGGTCGACCCGTCGGTCGACCGCCCACAAGGAGAATACAAGCGATCGAAGGACCGGTCGACTAGTCGGTCGACCGACCATTCGACCGGCAACCTATAACGGATAGTTTTCTATCCGTTGAACAGTCGTTTCTTCACGAGGGTATAAATATACCCGCGTATGATTCATTTAATAATTCTTCTCTCATTCCTACAGTTATCATTGAGCATCCATAAGAGAGATCAAAGTCTTCCAAAAGATAAAGTGCTTGCGCTCGATTCTTCAGGCAACAACTTCTTGCGCACACTCTGCTCCTCAACTTGACTTCTACTCAAAGCATTTCTTCTGATGAGTTGGAGGCTACAAGGCTTGAAAAGAGCATTCATTATTGGTTTTATCCTTAGCTCTTTTCATTGTAACTTTTATTGTTTTTTAAACTGTGTTTAATTTGTGCGTCTGTAGAAGACCGGGTGTTTGGTCTTCTGTGTGAAGTGGTATCCTTGGTGTAGAAGGAGTAAAGCCACTTGTGTAAACTTAGCTTTTACTAGGATTAGTTTAGTTGTCCCTTAGGGTTGAGGTGGAAGAGGACTCTCGATAAGAAGGCGGTGACTTCCGGGTGTGGAAGTGCCTTAGGTCGAGAGTGCGTCTCTTCGGTGAAAAGTCCTCGGGTGTAAGGGAAACTAAAACTAATTTAGTAAAACTAGTTTGGAAATCCTAAGCGGGGTGCTTAGGTATTAGAGTAGGCATTGGGGCCGAACCACTATAAAATCTCTGTGTTTTCATTGATTGATTGTTCATTTTTAATAGATTAATTATTTATCGCTTCCGCAATCAATCAGCGAATTGCAAATTGCCTAACGATTTAAGAAAACGATTAAATTAGAAATTAGGCGAATAATATAGTAAACACACTATTCACTTCCCCCCCTAGTGTTGCCATTTCACCCACAGGTGTCTAGAGGCGGGGGGGATGGTGTGTGTCGGTGAAGGGACGGTGGATACAGGGGTGGTGGGTGGTAATCATCGGGGGGTGGTCCTATGAGCACCATATCCTCCTCGGGAATGCACTTCTCGAACGATAGTTATCAAATATAAATATAATTAGAGTATATATAATAGATTAATAGATAAATTTAATAATTAAAGATATACTCTTCATTTACAATTTATTCGTCATCGCCATTATCAAATTCTTCTTCTTCTCCCTTATCATCATTCTGTCCTTCCTCATCTTCATTATCGTCATCATCAATATATTCTACTTCCAATTTAACTAACTTTGTGTCATCATCCTTGAGTATTGGACTAAGTCACTCCACTTCGGAAGGATCCACTTCTTGATAGAAGTCATCTGTCGGCTCATTCTCTCCAGCTACTGGGTCAATTTTTTCTCTGGCTTTAGTCTTACAGACTACAAGCCAATCTGCCCTATCTTTCTTTCGAGACAGATACTACATATAATATACTTGTTTAGCTTGAGATGTCAATATAAATGGATCATTTGAAGCCAATTTCGATTTGTAATTGACCTGGACAAATTTATACTTTGGATGAACTCTCATGCCCCTATCGCTTGTATCGAACCAATAATATTTAAAAAGGGCAACTGATTTCCATCCGAAAAATTGCAATTCTATTACTTCTTCCAATAGTCCGTAAAAGTCAACATCACATTCAGTAGACCCCGACATTCATATACCGATGATGCAGACCCCGTCATTCATAGTCTTCTTTGTAGATGAATATTCAAGTGTGTGAAATTTATATTCATTAACAAAATAAATGTTATAACACGGTACAAGTCATGTTAGTCTGCTAGCAAACTCAAATATTATGTTATCTATTTTGCCTCTGTGCTTTGTACTGTAAGCTCGAAACCAATTAGGGAGCTCACGATTGCATAATCTCTCTAATTCCTCATCGTTGTAAATTGAGTATTTTGTCACCATCTCGACGATAAATATTTCACTGAACTTTTCAATCTCTGGACAGTTTAGTAAAACATACAAGTGCGTCAAATGGTACTCTTCGTCGTTTAAGTATCAAGACAGACGAGAACCCAAAATACGACCAGGGTAACAAAAGATATTTAACCAACCATCTGATGGTCGAGATCCCTCGTCTGATGGTCGAGCTCCCCCGTCGTCGTTCTGTGAAAGACGATTAAGTCTTGTCTACTTCAACTCTAGTATACCATCAACCATGCTTTTAGTTGACATTTCAATCATACAATATTCATTCACATGTCCCATATGTTTATGCCATAGAACTAAATCAGATTCAGCTACACTCTCCGTCCTTAAGGTAAAGGTTAGAGCTACTTAATCAAAACAAATTATTCTTTTCGATATTCACGGTTCAAACTACCTTATCAGGTTGAGACTTGAGTATACCTAACACAGGTTTTCATTGAACACCACCTTGTAGCCGTCTCTCAAAATTTGTCCAATGCTTAACGAATTGGATTCTAAGTCAGGCACATACAGAACTTTCTTGAGTAATGGTGATTGAACTCATTTGAAATTTTCTACATCATAAATTAATTTCCAAGCTTCTACTTTCATTAATAATTTCATTAATAATATCTTGTCTGAAAATTATTAATATAATTTGAACATCTTGTCTGATTCTAAGTAAGGCACATACAGAACTTTCTTGAGTAATGGTGATTGAACTCATTTGTAATTTTCTGCATCATAAAGTAATTTCCAAGCTTCTCTCCTTGGCATGTGAAAACATGTATGAACTTTTTATCTTCAGATCAGTTCAGCATGTTTGTAAAATGTAGAAAAATATATCTTCAAATGAGTTCAGCATGTTTGTTAAGACCCAAATGCAGCAAAAACTCGAGAGACACTACAATATTTTTGACCTATAAGAACGATCGAAAAATATTCCCAAAACATACAAAACCGTGGTCATAGACCTATGGGAACGGTTTCCCATGTGTACAAAAATCCACCGTTCCGCTAGGCTATAAGAACGGTTTTTCTACCTATGGCCACGCTGCCAAAAAAATCGTTCCCATAGGCCAAGCTTATAGGAACAGTTCCAAAAAGTGTTTCTATAGCCAATCTTATAAGAACGGTTTTCAAACCGTTCCTATAAGCGTATAGGAACGGTCACCAAACCGTTCCTATAGGCCAAGCTTATTGGAACGGGTTGAAAACCGTTCCTATAAGCTAAGCCTATAGGAACGGTTTGGAAACCGTTCCTATAGGCCAAACATATAAGAACACTTTGCAAACCGTTCCCATAAATCAAAATAGGAACAATTTGGAAACCATTCCTATAGGCCAAGACATATAGGAACAGTTTTCATAAACAGTATGTAAAACCATTCCAATAGGCCATGTTCCTATAATAGAAACAATGTAGAATCGTAAAATTTCATAAATGTAAATTCCAAACATAAATTTCATTCATAAACAATTTCATAAACGTAAATTCCATTCATAAATAATTTTATTCCAAAATATAAATTCCAATCATAAACGTAAATTATATTAATTGTTGACTAAAAAAAATAAAGTTCACAATTAAGGTACTACTATTACATGTGAAATTAATCTATCAAGCCTAGTGTTCCCCTTCCAAATTATCCAAGTCCTCTTGTTGATCATCCCCTCCGTGAAATTCATCTTTCATCTCTCAAATCATCATTTTCCTGTACAAATCAATTAATAATTAAAAATGATCAAAAGACTCCATAATCATATATTAAACTAAAATTACTTAATTTTGTGAATGATGTGTGGAATTGGAAGAACCAAAGATGTTATTGGCACCCCTTGGAGTAGTTGATGGTGCCAACAAAATTGTTATAGCCTCCATGTCCAAATTTGAATTCGTCTGTATAATAAAGGTCTTCAAAAAAATAAATTGTTGACTCAATCAATAGAGACCCTCAAATTTTCCTCAAAACATTCATAACTTATAACTTATTCTTGTTTTCACTCGGAGTTGAAATACAAATGTACTTTTTCGTACTTGTCGTCAACATTATTTGACAAAGACAACCTAATAATTGAACTATAAATTGATGAGCCTCACAAGACAAATTATGACCACAACTAATCAGACCTGGATAAACACCTTACACAACCATACCAACCGAAATTGGACCAATAAAAATGGACAGTATAGAATAAAAAACCCTCAATCCATTTTATTGCGTAAGACTCAACCTACGTAGGGAGATAAAGAGGCTACACTATACCATCTGAATGAAATAAACTAAGCTACTCTAGTAGAGTTCTTGATAATTCTTGCCATGGTACAGTCAACAAAAATTGGACCTAATTTCTTGATAAGCACATTCATCCCTATCAATTACTTGAATCATTCCATCCAAGACAAGAACTGTCATATGTTGAGAACTTAACACTAAAATAACATAAATATTTGCATGATAGGCATATGCAAAAACTTTTTACCAATTGACATGACCGTTAATAGTGGAAAATACCATGCTTCAAAATTTGACAATACATTTTCCACCTTCAACGAGTGAGTCTCTCCTATAGGAAGATATCGAAGAGGCCATTAGTACATAAGCAACCACCTTATGTATGAAATAAAACAAAGCAAAAACGTACAACTAACTATTCAATGAACACAAACACATAGCATGTTCGAAGAAAAATATTGATGAGATGATAAACTATTTATGTTCTACAAGAAGTCTATGACAAAATAAGATTATAAAATATTAGCATGTCATATTTGTAGACAACATGAATTATTTCATAGAAAAATATGAAAACTACTATTAACTTAGTTTAAACTAACTATCAAAAATCACCAATGTTTCTTGAATTAGTGAAATAGAACTAACTTGAATCAAAGCGTTGCCTCTGATTCATATATCTGGGACTGGCATGCATTTGAAGCAAGAAGAGAAATAAATGGCATGGAGATTTATGTACCTCTGATTCATCCACCAAATCCAGCTTGTTCACCAAGATTCACTGTCATCCTTCCATCCCTTCATTAATTAAAGCAGTGAAGGATGAGAATCCAATGAGAAATATTAATAGTTAGTGAGCAGAAAGGCGAATAATTAGTGAGCAAAAACATTAACCCAAAGCAACAAGGGAAACTACAAAACTGCAAACTCTATGTGAAGGTTTGCATGTTGTCATCCATCTAATGATATATATGATTAGAGCTAGAAATTTTGTTCTAAGATCTCCTTAGCAACTTAACAATTAGTGGGGTCTGTTACATTGACCTTTACCTGCTAATATACTCTATTTCACATGGCTATTTTTTTTTTCAATTGACTTGTTGTCCATTAAGAACTTCCCTCCTACCTTCAAGATATTGACAATACCCCAAAGGATTTTTATATTCCTTGAGAAGTTACAAAGATAATATTAAGCATCAATTGTCATGCTTACTAAATATCTTCAAAACATTTCTTAGCAAAACCACCCCAGAACTATAGCTTCTAATAACTCTAGCAAATATTGTATATTATGAACCATACTATAAACCACCCCAGAACTATAGCATCTAGTAACTTTTTCATCTTGACCTGTTTGGGAATGAAGCAGCCACTGGGAGAAGAAAATGAAGAGCAGGGGAGGAGATACTGTATGTTGAAGGGAAATGGAAGGGAAATGTATAAACCACCCCAGAACTATAGCTTACTAACTTTTTTGCTCGATTAGTGGCCACAGCGCTTCCACACCATCCTGTTGCTGACAAGCCTCTTCCATCCATAAGCTCCCCAATCCACCACCACGCTTTATCCCATCTCGTGGCCTATGGCCATGTCTCCGCTGCAACCCACCTGGCAAAAATGGCAGCGGGTTCTGCCTCAAGTTTCGCTGCCTCCTCCATATCCAAGCACACGCTCGGTCCTCCTTCCTGCTCACCCCTTCTTTGGACTGCTTGGGTGAGTTCCTCTTCCGACTAAACTTTATTCCACAAATCATGCATCAAAAAGTTGATAAGTTTCGCTTGATGACGAAGAAAACTGCTTTCCATGGCTTGGCATTGCTGGCGAAGGTCAAGGGGAGAGGAAGAAATGGGACTGCCGGAGGAAGGCGAGGGCTTGAG
Organism: Canna indica; assembly: GCA_034359265.1. Taxonomy (NCBI): domain Eukaryota; kingdom Viridiplantae; phylum Streptophyta; class Magnoliopsida; order Zingiberales; family Cannaceae; genus Canna; species Canna indica. The sequence goes on from CP136892.1 coordinate 26,385,375, forward strand.
ATCAACGCGTGAATAGCTAGGGCACTGAAGAAAATAGAAGTCCAAGTCGACAAACCCTGGGGCTTGGGATCTCAAAGAAATATATTTTGTTTGACATAGAAATTAGATATTTTGGTGAAGGAAGGGTTTCGATCATTACCTCTATTCTTTCATTTAGAGGATATTCATTCGCCTAACGAGGAGCGAAGAGTGGGGCGAAGCTGCTCAGGCAGCGATTGGAGTGGGAGAAAGAGGGCGGTGGAGGAGGGGATTAATGGAGTTGGGGAACGAAGAGGTGGGTTGATGAAGGGGAGGAGGGGATTAATGGAGTCGGCTCAGGCAGACTAAAATCTTTTGTAGAAAAGTGAGCTCGAGGAGTCGAGAGCGTTTAGGGCGGAAGGAAAGAGTGAGCGGGCGAGGAAGATATTTCGCATTGAGTTTTGTATATAGAGTTTTTGTAGGAACGGTTTTTGATATTTTTCAGGAATATAATATTGAATTTTCTTCAACCATAGTATAGTGGGATATTTTTTAGACATTAAATTTTATTGAATTAGGTAATAAATAAAATAATATTAGGATTGATAAGATCAGTGTTTTGGTGACAAGTTGATTAAATTCCACCCAACAATTGCAAAAATAATCAAGCCTAATAAAATTTAGATCTTGAAGATTTAATTAGAAACTAATTAGAAACATGAGACTGATCATTTACATTTTGATGAAGATTTAATCATATATCCAATCTGAAATAAAAATATTTTTGATAAAGATTTAAGGAAAATATTTTTGTTGCAAAGAAAGAAAAATAAATTGCAGAGTATATTTTTTTTGTTCCATTTTTTATATAGGTTTTAAAAGGGAACGATTTTTTTTATTCCCATAGTATAAAGGCTAAGAGAACGATTTCTTTATGTTCCCATAGGTTATAGGCTAAGGAAACGGTTGTTAAACTATTCCCATATATTGGCTACGAGAATAGTTTTTGTTTATGTTCCTGTAGTATATTAGCTAAGGGCACGGTTTTTAAAACTATTCTCATATATTGGCTACGGGAACGGTTTTTTTTTTGTGTTCCTATAGTATATTGGCTAAGAGAACATTTTCCAAAACCGTTCCTATAAGTGATGTATACGAACAATTTTTTAACCGTTCCCAAAAGTGACGTGGCCACAAAACCAAAATGTAGAAGTGAGACAACAAAATTAAGCCATCGAGAAATAAACCTAAGTTTAGGATTATGTACCTCCCTCCTCTTCTTTGATCCAAAGAATGGCGAGGTGTTAAGAGGAATGAACACTGCTACCAAGAGGGACACTGGTCTAGCACTGGTGAAGGTGGAGAAGTCAAGTAATGATACAGCAACTGTGTTAGGAAAAGAGGAAAAGAAGTGGCGGTATTGTATTGATATATTTAGGAATACGTATGTTTTTAAAAAAGGTTTTTACTTTAATGGAAGGGGTGCTCTTCTATTGCCTTAATGTCTCGAGTTCGAACCTATAAATGGTCAAATAATTTTTTTCAATATAGTTTTTTTTGTGTCGGATTTCTACTTCTGTCATTGATATGTTATTGTTATGTGACGACTTGTGACGGATCTGTGACGAACATGGAGAAAATATTTCAATGACATATTAGTATCGGAAAATTAGTGACGAAATAAATCGGTCACTATCCTGTCATTGAAGCTATTTATTAAAATTTAGGTCAAATTGGTCACAAATTTTGTGACGAATCTATAACGGAACCGTCTTGTGTTGAATTTTTTGCCAATGTTTTGGAAAGAAAAAAGTTCATTTCGCGTCGTCACAAATTTGTCACAATTTGTGACAAAATTTAGCCATTACAAAATTTATGTCACTGGTGCTCATTTTTCTTGTAGTGTATCTCGCTCTCTATATTATTAATAATTTATAATTTATTAATTATAAAAATATGTCTGGAGTGGACTAGCACTTTGGGCCCGGCTAAATTAGGTCTAGAAGCGCTCATACTCATGAACTAACTCAAAACACGACTTAGTCTAGGGGCTCCATCCAGCCATACAAGGACACTTACGTCCTCATTAATTACGAGGGATTCGTCAATTATGAACCTGTCATCTCCGAGATCAGTCTCGACCCATTCTGAGAACATTCCTACAAGATTCTGGGAGGCATTATTGCTAGATATCTCTCATCCTGCATTATATACACGATGCTCACCAGTACATCTAAATACTTGGAACCCTTTTTACTTGAGCTTCGGAGTATCTTTTGGTCCCTCGTCGGAGCTATACCTGACCAAGAGACACGTCGGACCACATCACCCCGACTTCAGGCAAGAACAATATTATATCTGTATTATATCGTATTAATTACAAAATTGTATAATAGTTTCAGATGACATATTAGTCATTTAATATGTATATATAATTGAACCAAACAAATTGTAGGAAGTTAATTCATTGAAAGTTGCAATTCTATTGCCAACTAAACATGCTTTTGGTATTTCCCAAGAAGTTCATGTGATTTAAAAATTAGATGCATAAAAAAATTGGGGAAACAAATAGCTAGGAAGTATCATCTACCCTTAAGGAGGAGGAGACGGAGAGTCTGTTGGGGCAGGACGAGGCCAAGATGAAGGGATCAAGGTCAAGGTGAAGGGTCAGAACCCAAAGTCAGATCCAAGAGAAATGGCGGGGGAGAGATGAGATATATAAAGTGAAAAATAGGCGAGACAACAATATGTGTAATTAGCGATAGTTTATGAAGCTGATTGCCATAACGAAGTCATCGCAAAATGCAATATTAGAGATGACGAAACTTTCCACAAAGTCGTCGTTGATTTGCAACAACCATTTTTTTTCATTTTTTTTTGCGTCAATCATTTCACCGTCATAGATAAAAAAAAAACTTTTTTAGTTGTGTATTCATACTAAAAATTTGCCCCAATCCATTATGATGAATGTTATCACCATTATACAATAGATTGGAAGTCATGGTCACCAACTTGTGAATTCCTGACTTCGGAACTTGTTCCCCATTAACTGGCTTTCAATTCATTTTCATCCCCTTGTCTAAAATTTCTGGATTATTTTATTCCCCATTACATGATGCTGTTCAATTGTCTTCCATCTGCTTTTTTTTTTGTTCCTTTTAGTTGGCTTGATTCTTTTCTGGTGGTAATCTCATAAAATGTATGGATAAAAGAGTGTTTGCCACCATTGGTGGTAGGAGATCAAAAGCTCAAGAAAAAGCTATATTCTTCAATGGATCTCTGATATGCTAAAAGCACATCTTAAGATATTTATAATTTTTCCTTTCTTAAGAAAAAAAAGATATTTACAATTCAACTGCTCAAAATTAAGATAAATAAATCAATCAATCAATGGAATAAAATAAATTTTGCACAAAATACCAACTTCTTCTACAGTTCTTTAAACCACTGAAAATATTTATAACATTTGTGTGCTTTTGACACCCATTCTTTTAGATGTTTCAGGAACAAATTTCAGCATTGATGCTTAAATGATACTAAAAAAAAAAGGATCAAATCTTCATGCCTAGTTGAAGAAGAGAGCATTTTTTAAAAACTTTTTTAGTACTGATTATATCACACAAAAAAAACAACAGCATAATTAGCAATAGCATTGTTCTTATTTTGTTTATTTTCATCTCTTTTATCTCATGTTTTTTCTTCTACAAACTAGTTTTAGAAATTCCCAACTAAATTATAGCTTTTATGGTGAGAAAATATTCATCTAAAAAATTTAAATAGTTGAGACTTTATGACTGTCGATTTTGTTGTTATTGCATGCACTGATTCCTTTCTCTTCTTCCTCTGTTTCTTCATTATCTTCATCTCCTTTGGAAATGTCTTCGTCTGGGTGAACTAATTGCAGCTTAAGCCTCCCATCCTCCCGCGAAGCATGCAGGAATTCCTGAGTTGGAATCCTGATCTCCCTCAACACAAACCTCCCATCTTCCCTGCAAGACTTGAAGTAGATCCATGGCTTGCCGCTCCTCCCTATGGAAGATATGGGCGGCGGAAATCCGCCGGTCTTCGTCCTCACATCAGAGCAGCTCCTCGCATATCCATTATCACCGTCAAAAAGGGTGTAACTTTCTGCTTGAATCTTTATCTTCATCATCATCCCTTGGTCGCCATCACTTTCGCCTACCTCCTTCACCAAATCATCAACGCCAACGCCATCGGAGCTCTCCGAGCCGAGCCTCTCCGTGCACAGATGAAGCTTATCCGAGTTCTTCGCAGGGAAACCACTTTTGGCGGCTTTGCTCCTCGCATCAGGAACGTGCTCGCTCTTGTCCGGGCCGAGGAGGGAGGTCAAGGAGGCTTTGCTGCCGTTGCCGGATTCCTTTTCAGCGAGATCGGATAAGTCAAATGATGGGGAAGAAGGAGCTGCTGATTTGAGGGTGGGACTCGAAGCTGGCGGTGGCGGCGGCGGCGCCAGCGGCGACGACGACGATGGTTTTTCTTTGAAATGGAGCTCGCCAAAGATCTCAGTGAAGCAGGTGGCGTCGTCTGGTTTCTTGGGCATGATCTGGTTCCATGAAGACAAGGACTCGATGAGCGTTGGGTTTTTGGGCATTGGTTGCTCGAACAATGAGCTCAGACCTCCCCATGCGGCCATTGGAGAAAGAATATGAGCTAAACAACAAATATGAGTGGAGAAAGAAGGAGATTTCTGATATCTAGATATAGTGGCTGAAGGATTTCTGGATTGAGAAGATTCTCTGTCGTCATGTCGTTTAACCACCACGTGACACGCTTTTGAAATAAGTGTTTCTAAAAAAAAGTTATAATTTTTAGTAAATTATAATTTATTTTCCTTAATTTGTTCCTACACTTTACACATTTATTTTAACGTCATCCTCACAACAGTCAAATTTACTCAATATGTGACCTTGCAACCTCAAATGTGACACATTTAAGTTTAATAAAAATTAATCAAGAGAATAATTTTTGGACAAAAATTATACTCGTTAAATCATTAATACTTGGCCCGTATGATGAAAAATGTGTCTGTTTCAATAACGCGTCCAAATGTCGACGATCTAGAATAATCCGTCCATATACCAACTTACAATAGACAAAGACAATACAACCCACCTTGGATATCAACAATCCAGGACAACTCGGCCAGGAACATTTCATCTGTATGTCAACAACAAGGAACAAAGATAACACACCTCGCTCTGGATGTTGACAAGTTAGAACAACCCGGAATAACCCATCTAGGGTATCAACAACTCGGGACAACCCGTCAATGAAGTCAACAATCCGAGACAAAGACAAAACACGCCGCACTCATATATATCTATGTTGCTCGTGTGATTTCTATTTGTACTACATATAACTTATTAAGGAATAGGAGAATTTAATTCATGTCGATGATCATTGCGGGATGTCAAAGATGAGTCAACAAAATCGCAACATGAGATTGCACGTTGATCGATGAGAGAAGAGGTGAGAGAATAGCGACGGGCCACCGCCAATGGTGAATCCAACGAAGAGAGGAAAAACAAGGAAGGAGGACATATGAGTATGAGATCACAGAAGAGAAAGAGAAGATAAAGATGAAGAGCATTTTTATCCATTTATATAAAATTTAATCAAAAATTATACAATTGATCACTTTTTAAAAGGATCATTTTTTTAAATGCTTATCTCAAAAGGATCAGTCGGCAATTTCCCTTTCTTTTTGTTTCATTCATCGCATGAGCAAGCCCAGGAATGGCATTTTCCCTGGAACCCATGGAATTATTGAATTGCATGGGTTCCTCGAGAAAGAGTAGGGGAAGAAGTACTAACCACTTACGAGTTTAAACTTGCTCAATGCCCGACAAGTTTCACATTTAGAACACAGGAGTGCGAGTATAATGAAGCCATGTGGCATCACCTTAATCTATAGTCTGCACCCAAGCTTATCCCCAATGTCTCAACATCACCAAGTGATCCAATCTATACAAGGGCAATATCTGGATTCGACAGTGACTAGATTCTAAATTAAACACTTGTATGATGCAAAATAAAACCCTTAGGATTACCCTTAGGTCCCCTTCATAGCTCTATGCATGTGAATGATAGTCATTCGTCAGTCATGCAGATCAAACTTTAGTACTATCTGAGAAATGTTCCAAGTGAACAGTAGGAATTGCTTGATTGATTCTAGGCCTTATCCAAGATGCCAATAAAGTAACAACCACGAACTCTCAGATGTCATACTATACTTCCAGTTCCTAGAATGTAGAATGAAATAACACATCTTGCTCACTCGAAACTTTCAAAGTTATGAAAAACCAGAAACACTGACAATATAAATATTGCAAACAAAGAAAAAATAACCCAAATCAAGTCCAGAGGGTATCAACATAAGACTACCATCAAATCTGAATTAGAAAAGGAACAGTTTCACCTCCACGCCTCCACACGCTCAGCCTTTGAATTTATTCGACTCACATTACTGCCCCCCTTTGCCTTTTCAGCTGGTAAGGAAGCTCTGCTGGTAGACTGACCTTTTGGTTTTCTTCCTTTCTGGTTGTTTTGACTGTTCCACCGGCCTGTCTTTTTCCAACGATAATTTGAACGAGTTGAATTAGAAGTACTAGAAGTTAATTCCTGCTGGCAATTAGATGAACCATCAGCACTTGTACATTTCTCGGAGAGGATGTCATTAGTTGGATGGATTTCAGTCCCTTCAGAGGCAGCATTGAAATAAGAGGCTTGAGAACTATCAGTTTGCTCATCATTTATGGGCTTTCCTTCAGGAGCTTCAGTAAGACTGTCGAAAAAACGATCCTCATTAACATAAACTAGTTCAGTTGGCTCTTCACCACAAGCTTCGAGATGAAGCCGATGACTCTGATGGCCATTCTCATTCGATGGATCAGTGCTTGAAACAGTAGCATCCTCTAAAGTAGATTCTTTCCTCTCTTTAAGTGTCTTTAAGATCAACATCCTCAGAAAATTCATCACTTGCACCGCATACATCAATGCAGTCAATGGATCTGCCATCTAGAGAATAATGATAACGAAGTTTGTAAAGGAAATGCGAATAAAATATGGGAGTGCTGCAAATTAATTAATTAATTAAGCTCTGAAATGATAAGCAGCTAACTGGGATATAAGCCATCATGCATTCAGCATTAGCTACCTGAGTCATGTTTGGAGCAAACACAGTTGCAATATTGCGTGCATTCATCTTGTTTTGCTGTTCTTCTTGAACAACGTCAGCCATCAAATTGATAGCCCAGTTGAGTAGAGCAGCCTCCGTTGGTGGTAGCAAATTAGCAAGACGACTACAGTCCTCTTCTGTTCGGCATTGCATCACCTGATCATATGATAGAGAATCCAGCAAACCAGCAGGGAGTTCTCTAAACCATGCCTGTGGAGGCAAAACAACAAGTTCTGAGTTCTCACCCCATATTCACTTATTCTAGTGATCTTTTCAGTTTGAAAAGAGTATACAGGAAAGTACTCTTAGAAAGGCATGGTATGGTATAGTCAACCAATGGCATTGGTGTAAATTAACTAATACAAGTCTCTTCTCATATGGTTCCATTTTCTAGAAGATCATCGGCTTTTAGCTCTTTATGAAGGGTGACCCATGCACGAAGCAGTCCCACTTTTAGCTCTTTGTTGCCAAAATTACAAGTTAGACAATATTTATAGAAACTAAGTCATGATTGGTTCCACGGTGGGATATTGAAAATCATGGCACATATTTCCATGAAATTTATGACAAATCAGCAGCTAGCTGTAAATTTGATAACATTTCAAGTTTCTACCTTTTTTCATCCATTATTCACAACATATCAACCGCCAGTCAGCCACCTAATGCATGAGACATCCATCAAATGATGCTGAAGGAGGGTGAAATATATACCTATACAATGGCGGAATCACAGTAATATTGCCCCCTACCATTAAAAAAATTTCAACTATTTTATAGGGGAAAAGGAAAAAAATTGCCCCTCTATAGGTAATATTTGCCTTGCTTCCTCTAAAATAAAATCTTTTTGTATTTTAATTTTTTATTTTGCAAAATAATTCAAAAACTAATAACTAAATTTACAAAACCTAATCCCTAAGTGCATGCCACTAAAAGTTGGCTTATTGGCCCTTGCATCATTCATAACCCCTACACTACTTAAGACATCATATCTCCACAACTCAATGGCTTGAAATCCTTATCAAGTCTCAGCACATGGTTGGCACAGTCAGGAGTTGTCTAACATTTGGCATGCAACACAACAAGAAATGGTGACTTCATGCATGAGTTATTACGGGCAGCATCCTCAGTAATCATCTTCTGCTTGGACTTGGTTGGTCTCTTGCCTTGGGTGTTGATGTTGTTAGCAATCATTCTTAAATTAGATTTGCTTACATGCACACAACAGTTAGTGCTCCATGAGAGCTAATAGTTTTCCAACCTAGATGATTTTGCCATTATATGATAATCAAACCTATACAAGTCTCCTTAGGTTTCAACAATCTAAATAACTTCTTTGAAATTTTCATACATTTTTGCAACTTTAAGGAGTTAGCGAACATTATATATGAGAGTTACTAATTAAAGATGAAAGGATGGTTACACTTATACACCTAGGCATGTTTGCTTCATAGGATAAGGGAGGATAGGATAAGGAATGTATTAATATCCATTGTTTGTTTAGTGCATGGATTAGAAGAAAATATAAATATAATAATATAAAATTAATATTATATCCGATGTATGGATTTAAAAAATTCTCAATCCTCCCTCATTTTTTGTCCAATCCAATCATATCTTATCCAATAAAGCAAACATACAACTACATAATTGTAATTGACATGGATAGGATGGTTCACTATGAACCAAGGATAAGATAGGGTTCCATTATTATATAGCTACACATCCACATCTCAAATTAGATTGAATGCTAAAGTAGTTTTATACTCAAGAAGCTGACAATAAAACCATGATAGTAAATAGAAGTGGCCAGAAGATTATTATCAAGACTTTGACAAGAGTCATGGTTTTGATTTTGACACAAGACTCAACAAACTCATCCATTCTAATCTTCCAAATTAAAAATTAGGTTGAGCTTCTGTATGGAAATTGTCATAGTTCTAAAGCAGATAATTATAAAAAGATGCAGAAAACAGAAAACACATGTTCATGCCTTGGGGTTCTGTGCTGCAGTAGGATAAAGGTGTGTGGGTGTAGGTATACCTTTATTAGACCTGCCAGACAATGCACATCAATGCCTTCTGGCACTGTTCCATTATTTAGCTGATCTCTCACATACTCCTCCTGACTATTCTCAGCATTAATTCTGAAAATTCCTTCTGCCTGTTCAGTTTCAAAAGATCAAGTTTCAGGCATCAGAGTGTGAAATGCAATGTTAAAAGTTAGAAAAATACCCCTAGGCCGCCCTGTTCGTAAAGATGTTTCTGCATCAGCAAGAGTATGGTCGGCATGCTATTGCCTCTAGAGTCAAATGAACATTGCATAGACTCAGTGGAAACACCAAAGACAGTTGCACTGTGTAAGAATGCTCAAATAGAGTTAGCATCTAGCATAAATTCGGGCAAATTTAAACAAGCCCACAAAATCAGATGCAAGAATGAAAAAATAAATATCAGAATAAGCAAAACCATTTACTCCTGAGCGATGCATAAGCTGTGGATCTTTGGATTTACTGAGCTAATTGATTTTGACATTCAAAACGTGAAAGACACATGATAACTTACTATAACCTATAGTTCTATAATATATATCTATAGTGTAGGATGATGACCTAATGCTCCACCTAGGAATTCCCAACAACATAAATGAAATGTATGAATATGAGTAGATCCATGCATTCAGCAAATATCACTATTAGTGGTTAATCGATAATAAAGATTGAGAAAGCCAGCATTGATTCTTTTATGGAAGAAAGAAAGCTATCATTGATGACAAATTAAGTTATTAACATCACATATTATCTTTTTTGAAGATAAACATCATATATTATATAAAAAAAATCTTCATACCTCCTAACTGATATAACAAACTGGATTACTGGCTGGTCTAGTCATTGAAGAATGACACAAACAAATTATTGGATATGACACTATTATTCATGAGAACTGGGAGGCCATATATTCATTTGGTGAAGGATTGTAAGATTTGATTTAATGAAGATAGACAAATATCTTTAAAAAAATGAGCTTCGTAAGAGTTTAAATCATAAGCATGAAGCTATAAGGTGATAAATAGGTGATTAGAAACCTAACCGTGTTTCCTAGCAAGAACATCACAAGTACTAAATGCATGTCATTTGTAGAATAGTGAATGCGTTGATGAATGGAGATCATAATATTACAAGTCATTCCCAAGGATTCTGTTAATACGCACAAACCCAATGACTCTAAAGAATAGCATCAAAAATTCTATATTTTAGTAATAGTAAATGTGCATAGGGCTCCAATTATTTCTTCTTGTTTCTCCATATCTACTTTTTGAGGAAAAATGCTTGTCTAAAAAACAGAACATTCAAGCAATAAAATACCTTAATAGTAAGTTTTGAAGCCTCTCATTTCATTAATCATGCCAACTACATTTTTCATGACGTTGTTATAAGCTCAAGCAATCAACCAACCAACAACTCGTGTATTTCCAGGCAGAAACAAAACCAAGAAAATAGAGAGATTTCAGACCTTGCACTGGGGGCTCTGCGGGGAACCTCCGGCTCGAACTCCACCGGGAGCCCAAGGAATCCATGGAATCGATCGAAGGTAACGTGTGCGACGTGCCGCACGTTGGTGGGACAACCAATTTCCATGGATTCGAAATCCTCGTTGCAGGCCCCCTCCGTCTTACACCCCAGAAGTGACTTCCGGCACACTGTCAGCAGCAATGCCAACACCGACAGCTGTTGTTGCCGTTGCTGCTGCAGTTCTTCCTCCTCTCTTTCTTCGGCTTCTCCTCTCCTCGTGTCCCTCTTCCTCTCTGTCGCACCACCCCCGCAGTACCTCTCCTCCTCGCTGCCGCCTTCGACAGCATTGGGAAGGGTTAAAAGGCCACTGGAGCCATCATTCGGGTCACAAGAAAGAACGTGCGCGGGAGACGAAGGGAAGTGGGAAGGGGACCGGAGCACTTCCGCCATGGCTTGATATTATGGAAAGCAGAAGTGGAGGAGGTTGGGGTGGGCCAAATACCAGTTCCAGAATTAGAAAATTGAAAGAAACAAAGGTCGGATCTTTGGAACAGTGGCTTTGAAAAGATCTGATTTTTAGAACAATGGGATGAAAAAGATTGGCAGTTCGCGACACTCCACTCCTCCACCTCGGAGGAAAGGATGGATTTGGGCGTCTGCGGGATTCTTTTGGGTGGAGTTAGATTGAAGGAATGTTTTGAAGTGGTGGGACGCGAGAATCATATCTTTAGCTGTTATCTTCTTCTTCCTCCTCTTCTCTTTCTTCGCTGGCTTTGGGGATTGTTGCACAGAGAAAAATAAGGGAGAGAAGCTCAGAATGGAAGGCACGCAGACGCAGTAGAAGTAGATTTGAAGGATGGAGGACCCCTTGCCCTTGGAAGCAGTTCTCTTTATTGAGCTATTAAATGAGAAAAAGAATGGCGAATGTTGGTTACTAACTAATAAGACAACAAAAGCTAACTAGGGAGAGAGAGGACGAAAGAAAATTTTGGACTGGGTGACTCTTGTTTGACTTGAAAATTGAGACAGACAAGGGATGACGAAGGCCTTGTATGCGCAAGAGAACAAGAACTCTATTTTAAGAAACAATTGCATGTGGACAAAATTTACATCAATATAAATAAAATATTTATTTTTATTAAAGCATATTTACTTTAGATATACTTCTTTCTTTTAAATATACTTTACTATAGTATACCCATTTTAGGTATACTTATTTTCAAATGGAGTAAATATGTGAAGTGAATAGGGATGTTAACGGGGGCGCATTCGGGCAAAGAGTGTCGCACTCGTACCCATTTACTAAATTCTTCTCTCATATTCGCACTCGCACTCGCGACGGGTATGTTTCACCCGTCCCTGCGCACGTAATTGATACCCGCGAATACTCATTTAAGCTATTACAAATTTTTTTATTTTGTTTTAATATAATATCATCAACGATTATCATTCCACCTTATTAATAACTTGGTTGAGAAACACTAAACAATACTAATACTAAACTATGTAATAATTAAATACTAAATCATAAAATTATCTTAAAAAATAGCAATATTTATTCATGCAACATAAAATTTAAAACCAAGATAGTTTCAACTAAAATTGTGAATTGATATGATATATTAAAAAATATGTTATATTTGATAGATGAAATATGATAAATAGATTATTTAAATTTATTTTTTAATTTTTTATTAGATATTAATATATATTGGTGGGGTAACGGATATTCGCGGGTATGAATAGTATAGTATTTTTACCTGTACCTATTTATTAAATTGGTTATACTCGTACTTATACACGTGGGTATAATATGTTCTCCATACTTGACTGTGTCGAATAAATATCCATGATTACAAATAATATTGTCATCCCTTGTATTTGCACTATTTCACAAAGGCTTTTAATATTGTCATCCCTTGTAATATCCATGATTACAAATAATATGTTCTCCATACTTGACTTAGTAGGGGTGAGCATGGACCGGTTAACCGGTCCATTAGCAAAAAAAAAAACCGGTTCATTAACTTCGGTTTTTCAAAATCATTAATCGTAAACCGGTCCATTAACTTCGGTTAACCGCTATTTCGATTTCGGTTTTTTTGGTTCGATTAACCGATAATTTTCGGTTAATCAATAAATTTTTTTAACCTACAAACATAATAAAATTATGCAAATCGTGGAGAAAAAATCTAAATAAATAGCAAATTCTCATTGAGAAAAAAAAAAAAAAAAAGTGAAACAATTGAACCAAGATAATGTTCTACAAAAACTAATATTTTTATTTTTATTTTTTAAAATATTTTTTGATTTTTTTAAATATTTTAAATATTTTTTTGATTTTTTAATATTTTTAATATTTTTAAATATTTTTAAATTTTTTAAATTTTTTATAATTTTCTGTAATTTTTTATAATTTTTCATAATTTATAAATTATTTATTATAATATCTATATATAATTAAAAATTAATAAATTATATCCAACCGGTCGGTTAACCGAAACTGGTGGACTTTTTACCTCTCGGACCGAAACCGAAAACCGATTTTTTCAAAAAAAAAAAACCGAAACCGAAAAAACCAGTTCGGTTAATCAGAAAAATCGGTTCGGTTTCGGACCGATTTTCTGGTTAACCGGAAAACCGGTTTTTTTTGCTCACCCCTAGTACTTAGGCACCACACAAGTTTTTGTCGCATAATGTTGATTGATTTGAACGATGAATTCTTATTCAAGCAAGTAAATAAATATCATCGAAAAACTCAATCTTGGTTAAGAATTAGTAATAGTTATAATATTGATTCCTACTAAAATAAATTGAATGAAAATTGATAAAAATGAATATTTTTAATGAGATTCAAAGTATTCTATGGTTCTTTCTCGTAGGGATGAGCAAGATTCATCAATTCACCGAAAAAATTGAAAAATCGATCGAACCGAAATTGAATTAAACGAAAAAAATTCGGTTCGGTTAACGATTAATTTTTTTTGAAAATTTGATTTTCGATTCGGTTCGGTAAATTAACCGAACGATTCGATTAATTTACCAATTAATCGAAATCGATTTTTATATATAAATAATAAAAAAAAAATCACATATTATAATTTGCTTTAGTGGTTAAGATGTTAAAATTATGTTTCACCCATCCAAGTCCAAATCTTGGTTAAGCATAATATTTATTCTATTTTGATCATTATAGATATAATAATTTTAGTTGTAATATTTATATTAGATAATAATGTTTGTTTGAGTTGTTGAGGTGATATATATGTATTTGATTGGTCCAAAGTTTGAATCTTGATAAAGTATTGATATATATTTTTTTCACCATTTTTTTGGTGAGTTCTGTAAATTAACAAAACCGAACCAAAATCAAATTCACCGAATGAACTAAATTTTTCGATTCGGTAAACGGTTAATGGATAAGTTGAAATTTTGGTTCAATTAACCGATGGTTCGGCCGAACAAATGCTCACCCCTACATTCTCATATGAATTGTTAATTTTTTATTATTGAGATTCATAAATAATTCAAATTAATATTTATAAATAAATTTTACATCTCTTCTTATTTCGTTAGACAAATCGAAATGGTTGAAGCTTTTCTATTTGGAATCATCTTATAACTTCTAAAATTATTTTCTATGTTATGTCCTTACAGAAAACATTAATTAATAGGTCAAAAATAAATTGTATAATTAATTACATGAATTATCCCTTATTTAGTCTTAATTCATCCCACCATATCCTTTTTAATCTTGCACTTCAACCGGTCTCGAGCTATTTGCATGAAAAAACATCTACTTATTACTTTCCACTAAAATTTATTGAAAACACTAATATCCATTACACACTAAAAATCAAGGATGACCATAATTATTACATACGTGCTATATTTATTTTTTAAACAAAATAATATTCCTTACCACGTAAATTTTATCAAAACATGCAGAAGAAATCTATAATTATTGTATATTCAAAACAAGCCTAAGTGTATAAAAAATAAACAAGCATACTAAGATAATAAAAACAAATGAACTTGCAATACATAGAAATGCTAAAAAACGACTGAATCTTATTTGGAAAGAGCATTGAAGCATAGGGACTGCCTTGAAAATGTTGACCGCGAGAAAGGGCGACTCGGGTGATTGGGGAAAGAAGCCACCGGAGCTGATCGCTTCCAAGCAAGTTTGGATCCCGAAGCCTAAAAAGACTCTAGATCTTAGCACTGTTGTCGGCTCATCTACAGCACCTAGGGGTGGAAATAGGTCAAGCGGCCTATCAGGAGCCTGTGGCTTAGCCTGTATTCGGACTGGCTTGATTTGGTCTGGCCTATTTAAAAAAAAACCCAAGTCCAGATTTATTTTTAGGCTTATTTTTCTTGCCAAGCCCAGGCTCATTGTGAGACCTATTGAGCCTGATAGGCCAGCCTGAGCCTGTTAATATAGTATATATAATATATAATAAATATATAATATTATTAGATTATTATATATTTACATTATATATAATAAAATATATGTTGGCTTAAGATTTTCAACCTTGGTCTTAATTTCGATTTTGATGATAACAAACATGGAACTAATGTTTCATTGAGAATTCTTTCAGGTTCCAAGTCAGTTAGCGCACGACGTCCCCGATCGAAAAAATCAAAGAAATCAGAGAAATCAGCAAGGACGCTCGTCGACGCTCGAGATTCTTCGAGAAGTTAGAGTTTAGGTTTAGGGTATCTAGTTTATATTGTAAATCCTCATGATGATGCATAAGAACCTAAAAATTAAACTCGAACCCCAAATCATGAAAATCCAAAAATCATCCTGAAATTCACTAAGCCTAGGGAGCTCCTTGGAGGGCTATATGACCTATATATTTTTTTGACACAAAAAATGACAGTAATTGTTCCTTGGGTAGAAACTAGATAACGATGTATTTTTAAGGATTTTTTATAAGCCTTTAGCCTACCCATATTTGAACCGGGAGATTAGAAAATTTCTATTTTTCGAAAATTTGTACTAGACCCCAAAAATTAGATTTTGATTCTTAAGGATTTTGATTTTTTAGATATTTTTATTGAATCCAAATGGGGGATAATCCTTATATAACATTTATGTTTTAAAGTTATTAAGTTAAAGTTAAGAAATGTTATACAAGTAGACGTAGCGAAGACGGAACTAGAAAATGAGCAAACAAACAGAAAAAACTAAGAAGTGTACTCTGCCCAGTTTCAGTCGATCGATCGAATGGTGCCAAAAACTGGCAATGGCCAATTTGGTCGACTAGTCGGTCGATCGAAGTGTGCCAGAAAGCGGCAGTTTGCTTTCGGTCGATCGACCGGTCGGCCGACAATCGACCGACCATCGATTGGATGGCGAAAATGGCTAATTTTCCACCCGTTGAGCCGTCTGTTTCATGTCTTCTCTTCATGGCTTATAAATAGGAAGCCATAGGAGTCTTCCTTTGACACTTTTGATCACTCCTACACCTCATTGAACCATCATTGATCAATTCCAAGCTTTCATTGAGCCATTACTTAGAGAAATTCTTGTTTGATATCTCATTCATTGAGTTTGCCTTCAAGCTTGATTTGGTTCATCATCAAGGCATCAAGAGGAGCTAGGATTCATTGTGTTGGAGCTAAGTATTTGTATTGCTGTATTTTTTGCTCCATTACTTGTATACTTTCTTATTTATTTCATTGGATTTGAGCTTGTGAAGACCTAGGTTGTTAGTTCTTGAAATTGGATGGTAACTTTGGTGTTTAAGGTTTAAATCCACCGGTGTAAATATAGTTTGCTAGGATTAGTTCTTATTGTCCTTAGGATTGAGGTGGGAGAGTGCTCTCGGTAGGAATGCAGAGACTTCGGGATGTGGAAGTGCCTTCGGTGTGAGAGCGGAGACTCTCCGGTGAAAACGTCCTCGTTGTAAAAGAAACAAGATAATCTAATAACGCTAGTTTGGAAATCCTAAGCGGGGTGCTTAGGTAGTGGAGTAGGCATTGGGGCCGAACCAATATAAATCACCGTGTTTGCATTGCTTCTCTTGCGTTTGCTTAATTAGCATATTCTCTTTGCTTCGGTTTGTTATTGGATTTGTTAAATTGTCTAAGTTACCAAGTAAACGATTAAAATCGGAATTAGGCGAATCGATTAGTAAACACACTATTCATCCCCCCTCTAGTGTGGCCATTTCCACCAACAATATATATTTTAATTTAATAAAACAAAACTATTGTTGTTATGTTTAAATTTGTTGTTATTATTTTTTATTAGAATTTGAAAGTAGATTTTATAAGCATATTTCAAGTTTTAGCAAGCTTTATAAACAAGCCACAGGCCAAGCTCAGGTCAAAAAAATAACCTATAATTAAACACATGTCAGGCTCAGGCCAATTTTTTACTATACATGTCTGGTCTGTTAAGGTGAAGGCTTGACCTGTTAAGGTGAAGGCTTGACCTGTTAAGGTGAAGGCCTGGCCTGGCATGGCCTGTTTTCACCCCTAGCAGCACCAAGTACGATGAAGAGCTCAAGTCTGGAGCCCAAGAAAGATGGAAGAACCAAATTGGGTGATATGAGAATAGCGATGAAAAGCACATTAAATCAGAAGAGGATCATGTCAGATTCTCTATCTCTCATCATGATAGAGGTGATCCCTAAAAGATGAAGGCAAACAAGCTGGGTTCCTGGGCGGCGCTATTCAAAGGGGCCGTCACGCATCCTGGCGTTGAACATTGCAAAGAGGTGGAATCCCATATTAAAGCTATTCAAGAAAACTCTACGGATGAAGTGTTGATTGAGGATGAACTAATGATATAGCAGCAATATCAAACTGGATAAACTGCCTTAATGGTGAGTTTTTTGGGAAAACTCCTCCCCTACACCTGATTCAAAACATCATGCCTAGAATTTGGAAATTAAAACATAGCATGCAAGTAATTGATCTAGCTGCAGAATATTTCTACTTTAAATTTACTTGTAATGATGAAATTAATCATGTTCTTGTCAATGGACCGTGGTTTTTGAACGGACAAGTACTACTAACTATGCCATGGAAAGCCAATTTTCAACCATTCCTTGAGAAGATTGAATCGATACATGTATGGATCCAATTCCCCAATTGAATATCTAAGCAAAGACATCTTGAAAAAGCTTACCTCGAAGATAAGTCAACCTGTAAAATTTGATGAGATATCCATAAAAGGGGTGAGAGCTAAATTTGCCAGGATTGGTGTCCTTTGGAACTTGAATAAAAGCATTACCAATGGAATCTGGATTAACTGTATGGGCATAGATTTTGGCAAGCTATCGCTTTTTAGAACATATTGAAGCTATGTTACAGTTGTGGAAAGATGGGGCACTTGTCTGTGAATTGTTCTGCGGTAGCTGATCCTAAGCTACAAACAAAAGCTAAAGATAGCACTGAAATGGAAGTTAATGAGAATTTAGCAACTGAAAACAAATTAAATAAAGCAGGCAACATTTTTGGGCCCTAGCAGATTGTTAACAGGAGGGAAAAAAATAATTGGCTGAAGAAAGGTTTGAATGGAACTGATGGACCAAAATCAAATGCTGATACAAAGTCCAACTCAGAAAGGGCAATGAATTTTATTGATAACTCTGAGCATGGTATCTTCACTCCAACATCAGGAAAGGAAATAACATAATTTGATATGTCTGCTAGCAATAATATCAACAAGGATGGAGCAGTTATCAGAAATCAGGTCACAAATCCATTTGTTGCTAGCAATTCCTAAACACCAATGGACATTCCAAAGAAGTTTACAGCTAGCAGGAACAAACCATTCAAAGTTCCAATTAAAGTGGATAAAGATATTGATGACTTCCATAAGAATATGACTGAAGTGTTCGAAATCACAGTGAATGAAATAAATGAAAAGAAGGCAAATGAGGTGGATGGAACTTTAACTGACATTACGATGGATGTCCAACCATCCAACCAGAGAAGGAGAAGATCAAATTCACAACATATTTACTCTTCAACTTTTCCTTTCAACTTCAAATATTCCAAGGGAAAAAAAAAAAATTTTCAAATGATTAGAGGACAATTAACCCAGATGGAGACCCTGAAGTAGGGAAGGATACTGAAAACTTAAACTTGGTTTCATCATGAAGACACTCTCATGGAACATCAGAGGTGCCCTCAAGGAGAGTGCTTAGGACCACCTTAGTGTCCTAATAAAAAATCACAGACCTGTCATCATTCTTTTGGTGGAAACTCACTTAAATGAAGATAATTCCCTACTTTGCATCAAGAAATTTGGGCCTTCCTGATCTGGGATCTTCGCTGCCGGAAATGGAAGATCTGGGGGACTCATTATTGTATGGAAGAATAACTATTTAGACATTAAAATGGTATTTAGTTGTAGCCAACTTATTAATGTTATGGTCTACCCCAGCAATGACAAGCCATGGCTGTTAAGTGGGATCTATGCCAGCAATTGCCCTACTAAACAAAGTATCTTATGAAATTTTTTTAATAGAATTGATACTCTTAATCTTCCTTAGATGCTCAGGGGATTTTAACTGTATTAATGATCAGGAAGATAAGAGATGAGGGAAAGCTTACAAATGGGTTAATTCCATGGGTGACTTCGATGACTTATGCATTAACACAGGTTTGAAAGAAGTCAACTTCACTGGAGGCAGGTTTACATGGTGTAACAACATAATGGATAAAGACATAATTCATGGAAGGCTTGATAAAGCATTAATTAATTGGGAATGGATCAATTTGTTTAATTAGAACCATGTTAAGCACCTTGGGAGACTAGCATCAGATCACAAACCCAGAACAAGAATTATGACAGAATAACAAAAGAGCTTTTGTCTTCGAGCACTATTAGCTAGAATATACTGACCTAAAGAAGCTTATCAAAGAAAATTGGACTTGTACTAATGCTAGCTCTAACTTCTTAGAGGTTGTTGGCAGTAATTTGAAAGATCTGGCCAAGCAAATATCCAGTTGGTCCAAAAGCAACATCAGCCCTATTGAGAAAGAGCTGAGTGCCACCAAAGAAGAGTTAGATAAATTAGACAAGTTAGATGAGTTAGGTCAGTGTACAGATGATAATTTATGCAGAATGAAAATCCTCTCAAATAAATCAGTGGCTTTGAATAGACAACTTCACTTGAAATGATGGTCAAAAGCTAGGGCCAAATGGATTGAGGGTAATGATAAAAACACTAAATACTTTCACAGTCTAGCAAAATTCAAAAGTGGCAGGAGTTATATGCCTATAAGTGAACCTGTCAGTATTATTTGTAACTTTGCAAGTTGGTACAAAGAACTTTGGAAGGTAGAAGACAGGGAGACTTTTACCTCAGAGTGGCAATTTCCCAAGAGTTTAAAATGGAATAAGATCTCAAGCAGTAAAAAAAGAAGCCTTTGTAAAAACTTCACTGACATGGAAATATGGTCTGCTGTCAATAGCTTAGGCAGGGGCAAAGCCCCAGAGCCTGATGGCTTTAATGTTAAGTTCTACATCAAATACTGGGATATCTTCAAGGACAGTATTTTGCTTGCCATTCAGGAATTCACAACAACTGCCCATTTGCCAGATTCATGGGGTGATACCAACTTAAATTTTATACCCAAGAAGGAGGGGCCAGCTAAGATAATAGATTACATGCCCATTGCACTTTGCAATGCCCTATATAAAATCCTCCCAAAGGCAATTGTAAATAGACTACAACTATGTATGAAGCAACTTGTCTCACAAGAACAATGTGCTTTCATTAGGGGCAAAAAAATCCATGACAATATTCTCATAACCAATGAAATTGTCAATATTGTAAGTAAGTCTACGAGGAAATGACCAAATATAATCTTAAAGATAGACCTTGAAAAGGCATTTGACAGAGTATCATGGGAGACAGTTGATAACATAATGGAATACATGGGCTTTCATCTGAAGTTAAGGAATTGGATTCAGACATGTTTGAAATCAGTAAGGTTTTTCTACAATATGAATGACATTAAGTCTGAAGGGTTCTCTGGTGCAAAAGGGGTCAGACAAGGGGACCCCATTGTGAGCGAAATAGCGAAACTAGAGGGGGGTGAATAGTATATTTACTAATTCAATTAGCCTAGATCCACTTTTAATCGTTTACTTAGATTATTTAGGCAATATGCAATTTGACTATTAGATGCGGAAGCTTATAAATGATAAAGCAATTAAGCACAACAATAAATCAATGTAAACACAAAATTTATAGTGGTTCGGCCCCAATGCCTACTCCACTACCTAAGCACCCCACTAAGAATTTTCAAACTAGTTTTACTAGATTAATTTACTTTTCCCTTACACACGAGGACTTTTCACCGAAGAGACGCACTCTCGACCTAAGGCACTTCCATATCCGGAAGTCACCGCCTTCTTATTGAGAGTCCTCTTTCACCTCAACCCTAAGGGACAACTAGAACTAATCCTAGTAACAACTAATTTTACAAAAGTGGCTTTACACCTAACACCAGGTAACCACTTATACCCACAAGACCAAACACCTGGTCTTCACACGCACAAATAAAAAATAGTTCAATAACAGATAAAATTACAATTGAAAATAGCTTAGAATGAAACCAATGTTAAATGCTCTTTTGCAATCCTTCAATTCTTCAACTCGTCAAGAAGTAGAGCTTGAATCAACACCCGAGTTGAGTAGCAGTTGGCGCTTGAAGATGAACTCGACAGAAGAATAGGTGTGCTTCAATCAATCACTTGGAAGGCTTAAATCTTCCTTTTAATGGCTCAATAAAATCTATAATTGACAAGGAAGAGGATTAAAAGAATCATATGAGGGTATATTTATACCCTGATGAAGAAACGGCTGCTCAACGGATAGAAAACTATCCGTTGCAGACCGCCGATCGATTGGTCAGTCGAACGACTGATCGACCGCTCACATCGACCAACACTTTCTGTCTGTGGTCGGTCGATCGACGGGTCGACCACCCAGATGCGATTGTTCATTCCCTCAATTCGGTCGACGCATCGATCGACCGACGCAGGGAAGCCAAGATTGCGCGCTGCATAATTTTTTACTCCGGTCGACCGATCGGTCGACCGTTAGGGCTACTGCCTAAAACCAGCCTTTGTCGGTCGACCGACTGGTCGATCGAAGTGCCCACTGCCTATTTTCGGCAGTGTTCGGTCGACCAACTGGTCGATCGAAATGGCTGGTGCCATTTTTCTTACCCTATTCGGTCGACCGCCCGGTCGACCGAACTTAGGCTGGGTTGAATTTTTAGTCTGGATTTCTTTCGCGCTTTGTTTTTGGGTTCCAACTTTCAACGACCATCAACTTGGAGAGCTTTTATGTGATACTTGAGCTCATCCAATACGTCTTTGATGCACGCGTCGCACTTCGAGAAGTTTCTGCGACGAACCCGAGTGCGACGATCAATGTCCTTCCGATTTCTAATTTCTTTCAATATTTTTGATCGGGGACATCGAACGCTAATTGATATGGAACCTAAAGCCCATGTTTGTTATCATCAAAATCGAGATTAAGACCAAGGTTGAAAACCTAAAGCCAATAATCTCCCCTTTTTTGATGATGACAAACATCCTTAAGAAAATATAATTATTAAAGCATATAGGATATCAACTTAGGGATTTCTCCCCCTATCTATATGCATGAATTTTTTATATTTTCCTCCCCTTTACCTATACTTTTCTCCCCATTTTAACTATATATTTCTCCCCCTTTTGACTATACATTTCTCCCCCTTTTGACATCAATCAAAAAAGGGCAAGAAGAGTCTATCTATTCAAAGGGATGAAAGACAAGTATTTTTTCATGAAGTTGAGACTCTAAAAATTTTTCATGAAACATGACAATCTCAACCCTAGGGATCGAACACAAGAATTTAATAAGAAACAAAATCAAACATGATATGTTCAAAAACTACATAGTTGAATGCCAAATTGAATAATGTATTTTCTCAAAATAAATATTGTTTCTTTTCCATGACATTTTTAGATTTCATTCAAACTCTCAACATATCAAGATATGGTCATTTAACTCATGTATCAAGTTTGAAGTGAAACTAATCCAAATGTGAACTTAGCATGTTTTCATTTGAAATAAGCATGAAAGACATGAAAATGCTAAGTCTCAACTTTTGCTATCTACTCATGTATTATCAAACTTAGGCATTTGGACATCTAACATGAGATAATATAAGTCTATGAATCAAGATTGGACTTAAGATGAAATTTATAATTCACTTTGTTGACTTAGGACAACCTATAATTCAAGTTTTCAAAGATCGAGCTTAAAGTTTATACAAAATCATATTTTGACAAATATTTTTGACACCAATTTTTGGATGAAAATTTTTGATATCAAATATTGAATGGTCATTTGAAGTGCGCACATCTATCAAGTTTGAGCTTAAAATGACTTTTCTAAGTTCATTTTTTATCCTATATTTTTAAATAAACAAATGAATCCAAGCTATCATCCAAAATATCAAAATCATTTCTAGGAATGATTTTACTCAAGAAATTATGTGAATGATATTAGAAATGGAATCCAAATAGTATACACAAAGTTTCATTTGAAGTTTTTGAGAAAGTTCAAAGTATCGAAAAGATTGATATTAATAAAAAATGATATTTTGTATTTTTAAAGACCAACTTCAAAATTCCATTTTAAATTAGATTCTTGATGAAACTTTTTAAAAAAAAATTACTGATAAAACTAGATTTTTCAGTGAATGTGCAATTTCAAGAATCATTTAAAAATAATTTTTCTATATTTCTCTAAAAATAACTAAAATTGATACCAACTGTAGGTTGAAATGATATTTTTGTAATTTTCAGTTATTTTAAAAACTTGTTCAATTTTTATTCAAACTTTCATGACACCACATGATGGTCATGTTAAGAGTATATGTCAAGTTTGAAATAAAAATTATATCTTTAAGTCAAGATATCAACCTAGCATGGTTTTATTCAAAACTAAACTAGTTTTTATGAAACACGCTAAGTTTCAATCTTAACATTTACTCATGATTTTTCAAAATTAACCCTATGGATATCTAACATGAGTAAATCTAAACATGTTTCTCAAATATGGATTGAAAATGAGACCTTTAAGTCAACTTGTTGATTTGGGTCAACTAGGTTCAAAAGAGGTAAGCATGAAACCACCTCTATGTCATTTTATCTATATCCATATAAATTTTCATTCTGAGTGCATGAAAACATATCATACCTATTCTTAAACATGTTTTTGAAATTTGGACTTAAAATCAAGTGTCCAAGTCAATTTGTTGACTTGGGTCAAACTTCTCAAACTTAAGTACTCTAATAGTGAGATACCAATTGTATTTGTTCATCTAGATATGAATTTTCAAGTTTTAAATATCTAGACTCATGTCATGTGTGTATCTAAATATGTTCATTTCATTTTTACCTTAACATGAAGTCTCTAAAGAAGAATTTTAACCTAGTTCAATTTCACAAATATCAAGATATCATGAAATGAGCTAAGTTATCAAGATTTTTCCTACTCATGAAAATTCAAATATTTATCATGCATAATCAATCATGAGTATATAGAGACATCATTAAAGTATACATATTTAAGTATTATATTAAGATTTTTGCAAAATCAAATTCATACATTTTTCTTGAAAATTTGTCCAACTTTTTCATTTCCTTTTTTATTTTCTTTTAGATAACATAGCTTTTCAATTCTTAACTTGCAAGTAGACTTCATTAATATCATAATGAAATAATACGCCTACTAGCAAGCTAACATACTAAATAGCAAGGTTCATTGCAAAGTTTCATTTAAAACCTTAACTTATGCTAGATAGTAGAGATTCATTTAAAGGAGGTTAACATGATATCTAAATGAATCTAAGAGATATTAAGATGAAGCATTTGAGAAATAAGATCTCTAACTATGTTTAACTAGTTTGGACTTAAAGATAAGGTCTCTAATAACGAATACCAACCTAGAGCAAGTTTCATTTGATGAAATTTGCCTAAATGCTAAAATTCTACCTACTCATGAAAATTTAAAGATTTTACATGTAATTACCATCATGAGTATAGAGACATAGTTTAAGCTTAAGCATTGAGATATAACACTAAGATTTTGAATTTATCAGTTATACATTATTCATGATAATTTAGTCAAACTAATTTTTTTTTTAATTCTAATTAGTCTTCCATTTTATCATAACTTGCAAGTAATATTCATTAGTAAGAAAAATGAGAATATAAATTACTAGCAAGTTATCAAACTAAGTAGCAAAAAGAGGGATCAATTATCGATATCAAAATCTACTTTGCTAAATAGTTTCAAATTCGTTTCAAAATGAAATCGAGTGATATCAAAACGAATTTTAAGATATCACAAAAATAATGAATGAAATATATGATCTTCAACCCTTCCTATTGGTTGAAGACCGAAAGCCACAATTAGCCTATGATTTAGAACCGCAAGGTCGCTTAGGCCCATTACAGGCCACCGGGGTCTCCGAAAAGACCGAAGATCAAAAAATAAAAAATCATTTTTGAAAGAACTCTTATGTAAGAGCGGGGAAAACAACTCAAATTAAACATATATCAACACTCCAACTTAAATAGAACAAACCAAAGAAGGAGATGATTCAAAATATACCTAGATGCCAATTTCCATACTTTAGGCATCATGATGGTTCGAAGTTGCAACCTCTTAGAGATTTCTCATTTATATCCAAGGTCAACTTCAACTCTTCACTTCTCTTTATCCTTGTGTGGTAGCTCCCCCTACAAGAGAAGATGAGACTTTCGGTACCCAAATTGCTTTGGGTCCTTAGGGGTGAGTTGGCATAGGAATCCAAAGTGTCTTAACTACACTTGAATTTTTCTTGAATGCACAATCAACAATAGCATGGCCAAAAATACCACAACAAAAATAATGTCCATTGAATTTCTTTTTATTTATGCTATGGACATTAGATCTATCATTTGAATGCTTGATAAGTGAGACATGATGAATATGAACATTCTTAGATGAAACATTTTTATTTTGAACATGATGTTTGATGGTAGAATGCTTAGCATGGGAATGATGATGAACATTTGCATTCTTTACATAAATATTTTTCATTCTAGTGTTCTTAGGAAATGAAGCATTTTTTTAATTCATTTACTTTCTTATTCAAGAAAGTAATCTCACTTTTCATTTCATTCATGGATTTATGTAATGCATGTAATTAAGATTTTAACATGCAATTCTCTTTTTCTAAATTGTTATTTTTGAGCTTCAAGTCCTTAAGCTCAAGTTCTACATTATCACGACATGAATCAAATGAACTAGATTTTAATTTTTCATTTTCTAGTTTGGATTCATGCAAATGAGAATTAAGCATTACATTTTCTTTTTCTAACATTTTATTTTCCTTATCTTTTCTAACTAGCAAGGCATACATTTTTTAACATTCCTCAACTAGTTCTTCATATGACATATTGAATGAACTAGAAGAGCTAGTACTCTCATTATAAATATTATGACTAGAAGGGAAAGAGTGTACCTCATCATTGGTACTCATGAGGTAAACTTTTGAAGTAGCTTCATAGTCATTGCAAGAGGATGCTTCATTTGAATGGGATGATGATGTAGAAGCTTTTGACCTCTTCTTTGCCTTATTTTTTCATGGTGGGGCAATTCTTCTTCACATGCCCTTTTTTCTTGCATGCATGACACACTACTTTCCTTTTTCGGCTCTTGGAGCTACTCCTTTGACTAGAAGAGCTATGAGCATCAAAACCAAGATTAGTAGTAGGTGAGTAACCATTGTCATCACCACCTTCACCAAAAGTGCCAATCTCTTCGATTTTGGCATAATCGTATAAAACGTTTAAACTAGCCGATAAATCATAAGCCGAAGAACAATGCATGACTTTATCTAGGATGCCATTTGGTAATGTGCTAAGTATGTAATTCATGGCATCTCAATTATACTTAAACATTTTCTTATCAATTTCACTCTAAGCATGCATATCATCCTTAGGTTCAATGAATTCCCAATGTAACATGTTAAAGACACCAAAACCTTGAGTCTTTAGAAATGTGTACATCCTAGATTTTCATAGACCAAAGTTAGAGGCATCGAACTTAGGAGGTATATACGCTACCGACTCTAGAGTCATTACAAGATCGAGACAAAATGTAGAAGAGATGGTAAAATCTCAAGCTAGAACCCGCTCTGATACCAAATGTGGGCGAAATGGCGACACTGAGGGGGGGTGAATAGTGTGTTTACTAATTCAATTAGCCTAAATCCACTTTTAATCGTTTACTTAGATTATTTAGGCAATATGCAATTTGACGATTAGATGCGGAAGCTTATAAATGATAAAGCAATTAAGCACAACAATAAATCTATGCAAACACAGATTTTATAGTGGTTCGGCCCCAATGCCTACTCCACTACCTAAGCACCCCACTTAGGATTTCCAAACTAGTTTTACTAGATTAATTTACGTTTCCCTTACACACGAGGACTTTTCACCGAAGAGACACACTCTCGACCTAAGGCACTTCCACACCCGGAAGTCACCGCCTTCTTATCGAGAGTCCTCTTCCACCTCAACCCTAAGGGACAACTAGAACTAATCCTAGTAATAACTAATTTTACAAAAGTGGTTTTACACCTAACACCAGGTAACCACTTGTACCCACAAGACCAAACACCTGGTCTTCACACGCATAAATAAAAAATAGTTCAATAACAGATAAAATTACAATTGAAAATAGCTTAGAATGAAACCAATGTTAAACGCTCTTTTGCAATCCTTCAATTCTTCAACTCGTCAAGAAGTAGAGCTTGAATCAACACCCGAGTTGAGTAGCAGTTGCCGCTTGAAGATGAACTCGACAGAAGAATAGGCGCGCTTCAATCAATCACTTGGAAGGCTTAAATCTTCCTTTTAATGGCTCAATAAAATCTGTAATTGACAAGGAAGAGGGTTAAAAGAATCATATGAGGGTATATTTATACCCTGCTGAAGAAACGGCTGCTCAACGGATAGAAAACTATCCGTTGCAGACCGCCGATCAATTGGTTAGTCGAACGACTGATCGACCGCTCACATCGACCGCCCAGACGCGACTATTCATTCCCTCAATCCGGTCGACCCATCGGTCGACCGACGTAGGGAAGCCAAGATCACGCGCTGCGCGATTTTTTACTCCAGTCGACCGATCGGTCGATCGCTAGGGCTACTGCCTAAAACCAGCCTCTGTCGGTCGACCGAAGTGCCCATTGCCTATTTTCGGCAATGTTCGGTCGATCGACCGGTCGACCGAAATGGCTGGTGCCATTTTCCTTACCCTATTCGGTCGACCGCCCGGTCGACCAAACTTAGGCTGAGTTGAATTTTTAGCCTGGATTTCTTTCGCGCTTTGATTTCAGGTTTCGGCTTTCAACGACCATCAACTTGGAGAGCTTTCATGTGATCCTTGAACTCATCCAATATGTCTTTGATGCACGCGTCGCTCTTCGAGAAGTTTCCGCGACGAACCCGAGCACGACGATCAATGTCCTTCCGATTTCCGATTTCTTTCGATATTTTCTATCGGGGACATCGAACGCTAATTGATATGGAACCTGAAAGATATTCTCAATGAAATCATTAGTCCCATGTTGTTATCATCAAAATCAAGATTAAGACCAATGTTGAAAACCTAAAGCCAACACCCATATCCCCCTATGTATTCATCCTAATGCAAGACATGTTGTCTAAAATATTGCAGAATTTTTCAGAACAAGGGAACATCAAATATTTCAGATATAAGGACATGAAGCTAAGCCACTTGGCCGTCGCAGATGACTTGCTGATAATTATTAAAGGTAACCCAAATAACTACAGTAATGTCCTGAAAGCCATCAATCTTTACTGTAGTTTAACTGATCAAAGGGTGAGCAAAGCTATATTTGAGATATTTTTCCCCATGCATTGTCTTGCAAGTGTTAAAGATGAAGTGAGAAAGATTCTTGAATTCAAAGAGGGAACCTACCCAATGAAATATCTGGGAGCTCTCATTGGTGCAAAGAAACCTGATACAAGCAGCCAAGAAACAATACTTCATAAGGCAATAAATAAAAGTGATGGTTGGGCAAGTAAATCTATTTCACAAGCTGGTAGGATGACTCTATTGAATTATGTAATGAACTTTCTGCCCATCCACATAGTGTCCTCATCTTGGGTCAATAGTAAAACTATCAACAGGTTTCAGAGCCTTGCTAAAAACTACCTGTGGAACTCCAAAGCAAATAAGAAAAGTCTGCATTTGATGGGCTGGGATAAAATCATGTTGAAGAAGGGAATTGGAGGCCTAGGAATAAAAGACTTGGGAATCTTGAAGTTATCAATCCATGCAAAGAAAATATTGCCCTTCCTAAACAAAGATAAATCCTTATGGGCCAGAATCCTAAACAAAAGGTATGAGGATTACCATCCTTGGTTCTATAGGAATGTCAACAAGTTCTCATGGCACTTTAAATGTCTTTATGAAGCCATTCTTGTTCTCAGGGATGGTTTGAGAATGAGAGTGGGGAATGGTGCTAAAATCAATTTATGGAGGGACCCTTGGCTTTCTAGTACACCAATTGGAAAATAGCCCACCTTCATAAACATGAACATGATCTCAAAAGTGGATAGAGTTGAGCAGCTAATATCCAATAAGGATTGGAATCATGATCTAATCTTGGACATTTTTTGTGAACATCACCTTACCGGTATAACTCAGATATACATCCCTAAGAAAAAAGTCAAAGACAAATGGGCTTGGTGCACTTATGGGGAGCTCAGCTGCAAATCTGCTTATAATTTCATTGTTGAGAAGAAATTGGATAAGAGGGAATGCAATACTGACTGGAATAGAATCTGGAATCTGAAAATTATTCCCAAAGTAAAAAATTGGGAAATTACCTAAATATATCATGTACTTTGGGGTTTTTCTCATTTGTGTCATGTACTTTTTTTTGTTTCAATTGAATCAATTACTTTTACATTTGTTTCAATTGAATCCTACCATCTAATTTTCGGCAGTAGCCCCGTAAAACGATGATGTGGCTTGCTAACGTGTAATAAAAAGTATTTTTTAATATTAAAATATTATAAATTAAAACTTAAGTTAAATGATCGGTCCCACCTCTCTCTCTCTCTCTCTCTCTCTCTCTCTCTCTCTCTCTCTCTCCAGCGACATGATCTCGGCTCGCCTCCACCCGGTGTATGTCGGCAAGTCCTTGTTGGCTTAAGGGTCTCTCTTAAGCTTCCATCTTCATTTTGATGATAATAAACAAATATTTAATCAATGTGTGAGGTTTTGAGTTCAGGCTGAGGTTGCGATAAGCATGCTATCTTCGTTCGGAGAAACGAAAGGAAAGATCGTCAAGAAATGATAGAAAAGAACGTCAAAGAAAGGCTCGGGTATAAATTAAGTAGAAATCATGTAATATACCCCTAGGATGATTTTATCCCAAGCCAAATTGTAAAGTTATCCAAGTGGATACTTGGTAACTAAACCCCCAAAAAAGCATGTAACAAATTTAAAGTAAAAATCAACCTCAGCCTGAGTTCGGTCGATCGGTCGGTCAACCGAACAAGGCAGATCTTTGGCAGCAGTCAATTCGGTCGATTGGTCGATCGACCGAATGTTGCGAAAAAATAGCAGTAGCCATTCGGTCGACCGAAGTTGATGAAAAAATCGCAGAAGGCTACGTCGGTCGACCGACCGAAGCCAAAAATTGGCAGAAGGCGTGTCGATCGACCGGACTAAAGATTGCCGATCGCGCACCTTCCTTCCTTGCATCGGTCGACCGATTCGGTCGACTGGATCTGGGATTAGGAAGTCGCGACTCCTTCGGTTGATCGAACAGAGCAAAAAACCGACATAATGGGTAGCGGTCGACCGATCAATCGATCGACGATCGACCGAACGGGCTGTAACGACTATTTTTCTACCCGTTGCGTCGTCGTTCAGCTGAGGGGTTATAAATACCCCTCACCTACCTTCTTAAAAGTTTTTTTTAGTGAAATTATTGAGCATTCAAGAAGTGATTAAAAGCCTTCAAAGCGATCGATCTGTTGCGCCCTAATTTTCGGTCAAATTCTTCTTCAAGCGCCTGTTTTCTTCAACTCTGCTACAACTCCAGTGCATCCTCTGGCGAGTTGAAGGCGTGAAGGCTGAGAAAAGAGCTTTGGTTTTTCTTTCTATTCTTAAGCTCTTTTACACTGTATTTGAAGTTTTATTTCAGACTTGGTTTTCCATCTGTAATAGCTGCTAGGTGTGCTAGGGAAACACTTAGAGGAAACTTTGTAGAATTATGTTTTGCTTAGGTGAATAGGTTTGAGGGGTTCTCAGAGTGGTGAGAAGAGTGTCCTCGTTGTATTCAAAGAGAAACACAAACTCTATAAAATAGTGGTTAGAAATCCTTGGTGAGGAGCCAAGGTAGTGGAGTAGACAGTTGGCCGAACCACTATAACTATTCTTGTTTGCATTTCTCTCTTGTTTGTCTATCATTGTTATTAATAATTGATCACATCCATTGTTAAGCAATACTTGCATTTAAGTTAAGTTAAAGTTGAGTATAAAGAAAAGGTTGATCAAATATAAGAAAATGGGACAAATACTATTCAACCCCCCCTTCCTAGTGTCGGATTTCTTACAACAGTCCCGCCGGCGGTACCTCATCAGCTCCGACCTCGTCGACCACCCGCTCTTCCGAGTCCTTCATGCTGTAGATGAACTCGTCGCACCCTTCCGCAACATCATCATTGGCCGCCCGCTTGTGCACGGCATCTCCGGCGGCACTTCATTCAACGTATCATTTAATCGAACACCTGTTTGACCAAGCCACCAACCCACAACTTTCCAAGTCTCCTCCTATTGTCTTCTTTCTTCTTTAAATCTTACTCTCTTTGGTCTCCAACCCAGACTCATTTAATCGAACACCTGTTTGACCAAGCCACCAACCCGCAACTTTCCACGTCTCCTCCTATTGTCTTCTTTCTTCTTTAAATCTTACTCTCTCTGGTCTCCAACCTAGACTCACCCACTTCGACGACAATAGCCCCTTCAACTTCATCGAGAGCATCCGCCGCGCAGCATTCCGAAGCGATTTTACCATTGCCACGTGCTCGACATGGGCAGCAGCCATCGGCGGTGTTCTCGCCACGGAGACCTGCAGTTTCAGTTAGAAACGTTCAGCCAAGTTGACCTTTGAGTGTAGTAGAGCAAGCAGAGGCGACTTTGCTAGCACTTCCTGCATCGTGGGGCTCGGCCAAGGAAAAATTCTGAGCCGCCGCAGCCGCAGCTGTCGGGCTGCCACATCATATCCAAGGAGAGTGAGAGTATTAATATATATAACCTGCTATGACCTGATTGATTTATGGAGTCTACCACAATGTAGCTTTAAAGGTGATATATCTATAATTAAAGCAAAGGTCAATGTTACCATGCAATTTTTTACAGTAACTAAACTTACAGAACAATACATATATTATATCTCTCATTGACATAGATGGATGTGTGCATCAGTTATCGGACCAGAGGAAGATGCCCATGGCGCACTTCCTCTTGTCGTCCACGTCGCCAGCCACCTGGAGACCGTACTCGCGGAGGAGGCAGTAGCTTCCACTCCGGCATCGACTCTTTATAGCTCTGGTGTACCTCGAATAGTGCAGTGGCATCCTGAAGTAGTTCGATTCATCTCTCTACTGCTTCCCATGGCTGTCTGAGATCACGTTCACTTTGTTGGGTATGGCCATGGTTTAGGAGATTGAGCCCATTCCTGCTTCCTCCCCTGTAGTAGCACGAGAGAGAGAGAGAGAGGATCTCATCGTGGTGGTGGGCAAGGCAGGCATGAACTTAATAAGAGGAGAAGAACGATCGTCCATGGCTGTGCATGGTCAATATCCCTATAAAGGCCTCTCACCTGACTTGTGAGTCTGCTCTCTCTCTCTCTTTCCTTCTTCCCGCCGTTGCCATCATCCATCCATCCCCTAATCTTCCATTTCCACCACCTCCCCTTAAATACCTCCTCCAACTACAAGTAGCAATAACATGTCTCCACAATCCACCTTCTTCATTACCTGTGTATACTCGAGATCTCTTCTTTTACATCACCTGATACTTGCTTTCAGCTTCCATGGTGGCAACGACGAGCACAACAAACTCGACCTCCAACCAACGAGCATAGCGTCTGTTGCAATGCAGGAGCCGAGCCTTGGTTGAAGAAGGACGAGGACCCGGTCGAAGACATGCATGCATGGTGATGCTGCCAAGGACTACTAAGAGACTTCCCGCTGTTGCCATCATCCATCCATCACCTAATCTTCCATTTCCACCACCTCCCCTTAAATACCTCCTCCAACTACAAGTAGCAATAACACGTCTCCACAATCGACCTTCTTCACTACCTGTGTATACTCGAGATCTCTTCTTTTACATCACCCATCACCTGATACTTGCTTGCAGCTTCCATGGTGGCAACGACGAGCACAACAAACTCGACCTCCAACCAACACTATGGACGAGGACCCGGTCGGAGACATGCATGCATGGTGATGCTGCCAAGGACTACTAAGAGCTTGAAGAAGCTAGTGGTCTGTAGTTTTAGTGTAGTAAGGAGCAGGGAAGAGGTAGTGAGGGAGGAAGATTTAAAGAAGAAAGTAGACAGTGGGAGGAGACGGGGATAGTTGCGAGTTGGTGGCCTGATCAAACAGATGTTCGATTAAATGATATGATCATAAAGGGCCGCCGAAGATGCCGTGCATGAGCGGGCCGCCGATGATGCTGTTGTGGAAGGGCGTGGCGAGTTCATCTACAACATGAAGGGCCTGAAAGAGCGGGTGGTCGACGAGGTCGGAGCTAACGAGGTAACGCCGACGGGACTTGCCAGTGTCCACGGGGTGGAGGCCAGCCGGGAGGGAGATAGAGAGTTGTTAACTTAAGTTTTAATTTTATAATATTTTAATATTAGGTGGGACCTTTTAATTTAAGTTTTGATTTTATAATATTTTAATATTAGAGAAGTGGGACCTTTTAACTTAAATTTTAATTTTATAATATTTTAATATTAAAAAATACTTTTTATTACACATTAATGAGCCACATCATCTGTTTAACGGGGCTACTAACGAAAATTAGACAATATGATTCAATTGAAACAAATGTAAAAGTATATGATTCAATTGAAACAAATAAAAGTACATGATATATTTAGATAATTTTCCTAAAATTTCGTATGGAAGCTACTTTGGGGAAGATTGCCTACCACCAGGTATCTATCCAAGTTTTGTAGAATGGAACCAAGCCACTGCCATGTTTGTGGAAAGGGAGATGACAACATCAACCATATATTATTTGAGTATGATTTTGCTAAGGATTATTGGGTCAGGATTGAACATGAGTTCAAATTAAAATTTAAGTTCTGAATGAACCGGCATAAAGGTGAGTGGCTCAATGAGGAACTTAATAACAATTCCAAAGTTGGATTGTGGATTAAGGAAGTATTGGCTGCTTCCCTTTGCTAATTGTGGAAGAATAGAAACAACTGTTGCTTCATGAGGAAACAATCAGGTTTAAATTCTATCTTCTATAAAGCTCTGGCAGACATAGACTGGGACATGAAGCAAAGCACTAATTCTAGTACAAGCACTGCTACTTCTAGAATTGATAAAGAAGACTCAATCAAAGATTTTAGCATCTTCTGTGATGCTGCATGGAGAAGCAAAACATGTAGAGCTGGTTTTGGCTATTGTACCATGGATGTTAATGGCAGAGTAATTTCTGAAGGTTGTGCCAACAAACATGTTTGTTGCCCTCTAGCAGTTGAAATGTGGGCTGCTTGGGAAGCTTTGCTAAAAGTAAAGGATTTAGAATTAAAAAATGTGAGCATCTATAACGACTGTATCCAAGTGGTTAATATTGTAAACAAAAAACAAGTACCTCCGTGATTTCTGTATGGTCTATTCAGAGACATTTGGGAAATCAGCAAGGTGTTAAATTGTGACCGGAAGCATATTAAGAGAGAGTTAAACAGGGCAGGTCATAATCTGGCACAAGGTCTTAGAAATGGCTTGAGGAACACAGCTACAAATGCATGCAATGAGAATTCTCTCAATCTGGAAGCAAGTATGTTTAATGTAAGGCCGCGTGCCATAATTGTAAATAGCTTCATTTCTGATAGAATTGATGCTGATAATGCTTCAATAAACTATAATAGAGACAATGTAAATCAAGTCGATGCAGTTAATATAGTGATACATGCTCCGAAGGAATATATTCCTTCTCAATCAGCTAGCGAGGGATGCACGACTGTGTGTCCTCTGCTCCCTTTACCCACTATTGAGAGGGAAGTGACCTAGACGAGTATGTGATTTTTTTTATAAAAAAAAAATCTTATTTGCATCAAATGAAATCTCTAATAAATACATTCGAATAAACAACTAAAAGTAGAGTTAAAAGAGAAAAGCCAACTTATTTATATAAAACTCATCAAGAAATCACCAATATCATTTTATACTCAATTAAAGATGAGCATAATAATCATACATAAGCAACGAATATATTAAAAGAGACAATAACACATGATTCACATCAAAACTTATTAAAAAATATTAATAATTATTTTACACTCAATTCAATCATGTGTATGAATAACAAACATTATAAGATAATTAAAAAAAACTAAACATGACTACTTTGTAACACCCATATGCAAACTAAATGAAAAATGCAATTGCATAGCATCTATTAAAGTTTTATCAAGCGAATATTACAAATTGATGAAACATAGAAAAAGTAAAATATTACAAATTGATAGTTGGAAGTGATAGGAGAAGAAGCTTAGTATAGAAAAGGAGCGGTGTTAAATTGAAGATAAGCAATATTAGTGATGAACAAAAAATTTAGAGCTCATTTTTTTTCGTAACTAAGGATGTGTCTAATTTTTACACTGGTTCTCATTGCAAACCAAATCCAATGGCATTCCTGACAAACTGATATAACTACCGAGAAAATTGTAACAAAAATTTAACGGTTAAAATTAAATTTGGTAAACCTGCTTTAGTTTATCAAATTTTGTACAAAAATGTAGTCAAGTAAATATTTTTAGGATACATACAGTAGATATATTCCCACCCTACCATTTTAGCAAGCAACAAAACTTATGAACTCATGTTAAGCAGATTTACCTTTCATGTTTGCATTCAGGAATAACCAAGAAAGCAACATGAAAGAGACAATGCTGAGCTGGTGACCTTAAATATCCAAATCATCATCTGGGTCCTCATCCGAATCAGGTCGCTCATCATCTGAATCACGTATGTAATGAATCTCACCTTTCCCAGAACTTGTCTCTGTCTCTGGTATTGCTGGGACAGCTAATGGCAGGACCAATTGGGGATCTCTTCGGGTTTCAGGAAGAGATCGCCGCCCATCATAAATCTGTATTGCCTCACCGTTGTCTGATACAAATGAGTTGTCATAACAGCTAGTTCACACATGCAGCAGTTGAAGGATGTTTGTAAATAACAAGTTCAGAATTATAAATGTTCTATACCTTGGTGTTCATAGGGAAGAATGACTTTTGCTCTATCCACACGTTCTTGATCTGATAGCTGAAGATTGAATTGTACCTGTTAAAGAAAGGATTCACATCGTTTAAAAAAAAAATCAATCATTTGAGTTTATAACAATTTTGTATTCAACGGAAAAGAGATGTGACAATATGGGCATGCAGGCACCTAGACACGAAAGCTTGGATGAAATGCAATGGCCCTAACCTTTGGCAAGAGGCTTTTGTTCACATATGCATTTTCGGATGCTATAGCTACAAATTTAATGCCAGCTTGATCCAGATGTAGCTCTTCCTCCTGCAAATTGATACCACATTATTCAAAGTATTTGAATCTTTGTTTCTTAACATAAATGCCAAAAAGGCATGAGGGAACTTACAAGTAGCTTCACTCTTCCATTACGACGTTTGAGGCGTACATGCAGTCTTGCCTTCTGATAATTCTTCTCGAGCCATTGCAAATTTCCTGGGCTTCCTATTGGTTGTAAACTAGCAAACATGCTGGACACATATGCAAGAGCCATGCAGACCCTAGGTTCATGAAGGTCTGAGTGCATTAACCCAAAGACAGATGAAATTTGATCTGCAATTGGAAGCAAATAAGTGTTTATGAAATTTGATTTGCAATGTAAAGCAAATGTGTTAAATGTGAATCAAATAGACTACACACTACAGATATTTGTATCATTAAGCAAATGAGTCAGTTGTAAGTACAGCACTTTTCTATATGTTCAAAGACACTGTATCAAATAGACAACAGCAATTTTAGGTAATTATATAACTCAATAGCAAAAGGATAGATGCCACGTTAATTTAAAGGTGATCATGTCGTTGAATATCAACACAATGAATAATAGCAATGGCATATTGGTGATTTGAACATTTCAGAATGCCTAGTGCTTGCAGAGGAAAACATAACCAAATTCCCTAAAGTATAACATAATACAAATGTTTATCTAAATGAATGTCATCTAGATGATACAACTTAAATCCACTACAGTAGAGAAACCTAATGCCCAGCCAAATCACTTAGTATATCAAAAAGAAACATAACCATAGTATTTACCAGATTCTAGAAATTCGACCTGCAGAATTGATGCATATGAACAAACACAAGAACTGCACATAATAAGATTAACAAGTACTTACCAACAAATATAGAAAATGAATTCATAAAATAGCTTAGGAAATACAACAGCAGTAATCGAAGGCCTCTGAAAATGAATTATCAGATGGCAGTATGTGTAAGTGTTTGCCTACTGCATCAGAGAAGCAGGCAACGCCTCAACTTAAGAAGTCCATGGTTGTAGGGATGGGAACGGGTACGATTTTAATCCAGTACCTGATTTACCCATTCCATTTAAATCAAGTTCGGGTAGTAAAAAATACCCGAGTCAGGTTCTCGTCGGCTTTGGGTAGGAGAGAATTATACGGGCACCCGATTCATAATTTGAAGTATAATATATTTACATGGGCACTCATTAGTTCTGGTACCTGTTTAACTAATTTAGGTCAAATTCACATAGAAGAAAAAAATACTTAAGTCGGATTCGATGGTCGGGATATGTAATCAGGTTGGGGTTTGTATAGTGGAGAAAAATGCAGGTAATCGACACATTGCAATCATGGTTGTTAGATTCACAAGCAGCATCCAGCAATATGTATCATGTCCATGGATTCTTATCTACTCAATAGAACATGATTGATCTCACTTGTACAATCTGTGTCCTGATATAATTAACAATTATTGCCCCATCCATTTCATAGCATGTAAACAGTGTGCAAGGATTAGAGAGAGAAGATGTTGTGCATCACAACTGAACATGTTATCAAAATTGATTTATAATTCATACATCATTTGCTAACATTTTAGTGTGTGTGTATGTGTGTGTGTGTGTGTGTGTGAGAGAGAGAGAGAGAGAGTACCGCTGCTACGAAGGTTATTAAGTAGGCCTGCAACTGATGGTAATGAGGCATATCGCAGCAAACTACTAACCTGAAAAGTTACAAGGAACAATATGATTTGCATTAAAGAAATAGTATTATTCAGATTACATGTTTCATTAGAACATTCAAACTAATGACAATAACCTCGAAAGAAAGATTGACTCAAAAGCAATTTGTTAGCTATTCAGATCAGACATCTTTCATTTGACAACTTAAGTTTAGTCAGGAATGTGCTAGTATAAGAATCTGAACATACCAGGTCAATGGCGACTGCAAAACGAGCCTTGTCTTGCCCAAGAAACCCTGACAACAGGAGCCATATGTGAATGTATGGAACATGGAAAGTCCTAAAAAAAGCTATTAATAAGTGCAGCCCAACTATACAAATTACCTTTTCCAACCTCATGAATCAAAGATAATAACTTATTAATGTCCCTCACATTCCTGAAAACAACAACAGTTTCCTTCATGATGGGCTTTTGAACATTCTCCAATGGTTGAACTTGATTCTTCCAACCAAGGGGGTCCAAGTAGCAGTCTAAAATCTGAATCCTACCTTATTGATAACAACCAGAGTATGAGTCAAGTAGCAATTAAAGGCCAGAACTTTCCACAAATGGTACCAAGAATCCTTACCATTTATCCACCAAAAGTGTTTCTACCCCTTTGCGCACCAGCAAATCAATGTAGAAGGATGGGCTTCGATTCAATGCAACAATCACCAAGCCACTGTCTCAAACAATCCATGAATCAGTTATCAATTATAAGTCAAAAATCTGAAATTTATTTTTCTCCTCTAATTGGAGGACTTAAACTAACCTTGCTTGAGATTTCCCAGCAGCTATTTGGGACACTAAGTTGGCGAGGAAGTGATCAAACACACTAGGACCAAGGGGGGTAGCTAGGGAGTCTTCAATGATTAGGGCAGGTGCATGTTCTCCTTCCAAGCATCCGTCCCTCAGAGACCTTGAGATTGAATCAGCCATGGTAGGCTCCTTAGCAAAGAACCGGTGAATCAAGATTCAAAATACTTTCCAGTCGAGATTGCTTAGCTATAAGGATTTGATTTGAGTACCTCCTTCAAACCATAGATTGCTCCAATTAGCTATCCTAGTACAATTTCAAGCATTAATTAATAATCAACATGTTAATCTCTTTCTAACTTCCAAAAAAAGGTTACACATAACACAAGAACAAAAAGTTGCTTCAAAAGTCCTCTAGGCTAGACATTATTTAAATAGTTGTTTTCAAACTGGACGAAATATTGACGCGGCCGATCAAGCTCTAGCTTACTAAGTCACTAGTTAAAAAATGCTTAAAACTATAATATGATATATCATAAGTATAAAAACCTCAATAATATAAAAGGATCAGTGGATTTTATTTTATACAATACAATGATATACAAATACAACTCTCCATGTTCACCATCTTTTTTGAAAAATATTTAGAACTATTTTTATAGGAAGTAAACATCTAAATAATCTCAAATATTATTAAAAATCTACAATGCTTAAAAAATTGGATCTAGATGTAATATAGAGATGCTCATTAGGCCTGAGGCCGATAGATCAAATAACTGAGAATGATAACTGATAGATCAAATAAGTAATCCAAAAATCTAGCTTACAATTAAGTAATAGATCAAATAACTGAGAATGATACAGGAGTGGTCGTGGACTGAGGCTCAAATAATGCAACCAGTATATTTTCACTTTTCTCCTCTTTTCTCATCCATGAAAGAAATAGAGGGAAGGGGCAATTGATTTTTTAACTGAGATAAGAGAAAAGCATAATGTAGGTTCCATAATGTATTTGGCAAAAATTAGGAAGTGAAGAGCTACATGGAAGAAA
Source organism: Canna indica (assembly GCA_034359265.1). NCBI lineage: Eukaryota > Viridiplantae > Streptophyta > Magnoliopsida > Zingiberales > Cannaceae > Canna > Canna indica. The sequence continues at coordinate 26,425,448 of CP136892.1, forward strand.
GAGTTATATGCCAAGAAGTTCAACTGGTCACTCAGACTGAGTTATCCATAATTCTGGGTCATATTCCTTACCTATATGATTGGCTTAACATATGATCAGTCTTATAGAAGACAGAGTATTTAAAGATAGGATTAAAGCTTATTATTTGATAAATTTTACGATCAAATAAGGAAAAAATATTCTATCAACAACAGAACCAAAAATGAAAGAATTTCTTTTCTCAATCAGATATCCTACTCTTATATAAGACAGAGTATATAAACTGTTCCCAAGACCACCAGTGCCCTACAACATGTCAAAAATGCTATAAAATATAAGTAAACACAATGATATACATAAATTTATGCACCAGTAACTAAATCATATCAATACCAATATTTTTCTTCCTCAACTAAAACAGAGTAATATTTACTTTTTAAGAAAACAAGTTTGAGGATTGTCTTATGAGTTAAATCAATTTATGTTTAATTTTTTAACCAGAAATTTTTCACATGATACATGCATGCTCAGATAATTTACAAATGAAATATTTTCTTAATTAAGTTAAATAGAAAAAGTTTCCTATCTTTTAAATATTAATCATTGTATCTTATTCATACAAAGATGACGGTGTATTGTCCAGAACTAAAAATAGATGTAGCAGATGCAATAAATCAATGCATACACAATGAACAATAGAACTAAATATAAGATCGTCAAATAATCATAATCAAATAATACTAACAGCAAAATAAGTAAAATTTTTGTTCAAACTTTACTCAGTCGAAGTTAACTTCATTAGTAATTTTCAGACAAGATATTCAAATAAATGAAATAATTAAAATCTGGTACAATAAAAGGATAGATGTAATTAGGTTCTTTTGGTGATAAATTCTCCTCATAGGAAATGCAAAATGATTTCAATTGTCATATTTGGAGGGATCATTGAAAATTTTAGTTAGATATGCTGCATATCTTATTCACACTCCTTGACATGGCGTTACCTAAACATCACGAAGCGAGGGACGTGGCCATCGCTCCAGGATGCAGCGCGGGATGGGGGGAGCAGCGACTGAGCGGCGAGCCGGCGGCTGGGTCTGCCCGAGATGGAGGACGCGGCGTTGTGTCCGAGAGGGCGATAGGGCGAAGTCAGGGTCTGCGTGAGAGGAAGGATGCGCCGTGGCCGTCGCTCTCGGACGAGGCGTGGTCGCGTGGATGATGGGGTCAGGCCGGCGGCTGGGCAATAGACGAGGGGAGAAGGACAAGGGGTGTGAGTGTAACCGTGTGAGTGATGACCGCATGACGGCATGAGTTAGGGTATCAGGGATTGTATATTATTATTGATTCATTGAACGCAGAAATATTATTTGAAAACATGTGTGTGATTCTATATAATATATAATATATTTTGTACTTTACTCTTTTTTTTATTTTTTTTAAATTATTTTATTTTATCAAATAATACCATGTAATTTATCATTTGTTTCAATTCTATTCTTCTATCAAGTATTTATCGACAGTCTCGTTAAGATGACGATATAATTTTTCGACGTGGATTTAAAAATATTTTTTTATTTTAAAAAAATAAAACATCATGTCACTTTATATTCAAATAATATAAATAACATTTTATATATAATTATTTGTATATATCATGAACTATTCACTTTATCTCATTTGTGATCAATTCTTTCATTTTACTAAATTGTATTTTTTACTTTGACTTTTGTCTCAATTCTATCCTCCCGTCAATTATATGTTGGCAGTCTCGTTAACATGATGACATCCTTGACCTCGCCCCTAACCTACACTACAAGAAAACATACTTTCACCAACGAATTTATTACCAACGGATATATTTGTTGCTAGTACCGACGGAATTACCAACGAATAATTAGTCCGTTGGTAATTTAGCCTACAAATTTATAATTTTATTATTATTATTATCATTTTCTCTCCTCTATTTCATCCGACCAATTCTTTTCCTTCTATCTCAACTAAAAAATCGCGCCAAAACTTTCTCTAGCCCGCCCTAACTTTCCCAGCCGACAAAGGGGATTAAGGGAAGACGATGAAAGAGAGACCCCCCCCTCTCCGGCGACGGCGACGACGAAGAAAACTCTGGCCAAAGTGAAGGTGTCACACCCCCCGGCCAATTAAAGCTCTGCGACTCTTCCCCCAGCCGAGAAAAATCCCTTGCCTCTCCCCCCCTCCCCCAGCCGACAAAAATCTAGCTCGAGGAAGAAGTGAAGAAGCAAGAAAAGGAACGATGTCGTCTTCCTCCTCTGCCCCTGCCAATCTTTTGGTTCCCTTCGGGTGGGAGTCGTCGGCTTACTCTTGATGACGCGACGCCTACGACAACGCGTTCCCAAGGAGGATTTCGGGTCCTTTATCGAGCGCCTCAAGCTCCTCCCTCCCCCCGCCACCACCGCCCTTCCCTTGGCTGGTATCTTCTTCGCCATCGCCGACATGTGAGCCCCTCCTGAATTTTGGAATACATTCTCCACCATCAGGTCTCCCCATTTCGATTTCTTTGTTCTCTTTCGCTTCAATCCCTCGACTTTTCGAAATTGAAACCCTAGAGTTCTCCCGGATTTCTTTTCTAAAAAGACTTCTTCGCATTCCAGGTCGAGCCTTCCGTTCTTGCCTGAAGGACAGGTTCTACGGAGAGCTCGAGGCCACCGTCGATTTTGTGGAAAGGGCATGTCGTCTCTGCGTCGATGTAGGTTTTTTTTCCCTCATTAATCTTCGTTTCTCTGATGACAGGTTGATAAAAGATCGGATTTTTAATCTTCTTTACAATCTATGATTGAAATGCGCTTGAAAGTAAAGTTGAAAATGATTCTGATGTGATTATAGAATGACATCTACACAGTTATCTTTTTGTTGCATAGGCAGAGAAGCCCAGCAGCATTGATGTAGTTAGACCCTTTGACATGGCATTGCTCTAATCTTTTTGTGAGAATGTTTCATTCTTGTGACGAGAGTTCAATTATTTTGCTATGCAATGGTTATTTTGCATGCAATGACGCTCTCCAGATCTTGCACTAGTTTAAATTCATGCACATAGCAATAGCCACTATATTAGGTTGGAGTGGTGTTACATAGGGATGGCAACGGTTCGGTCAACCGCACTTTTGGGGGTTAATCGAAACCGAAACCGTTTTCCAAACCCGCTAACCGAAACCGAAGCTAAAATCGGTCGGTTTCAAAAGCCTATATCCGAAACCAAACCGAATTTTTTGGTTCGAATAGAACCGGTTATCCGTTTACTAATCGGTTAACCGATAGTAAACGGATAATCGATTCAAAGATTAATAACAAAACCGGTTTCGGATACCGATTAATCGTAAAAAACTGATAGTAAACGGATAACCGGTTCAAAAATTAATAACAAAACCGGTTTCGGTTACCGGTTAACCACAAAAAACCGATAATCGAAACCGAATATATAACTGGTTTCGGTTACCGGTTAACCGCGACCTGATAATCGAAACCGAACCAATTTTAAACGGTTTTTGATTTTTACTATCCGAAACCGAAACCGAACCGCAAATCCACCATCCAAAACCGGATTTTGCGGTTCGGTTAACCGGTTAACCGATTTGAATTGCCATCCCTAGTGTTACACTTTCTCCTGATTCTGTGTTATAGACTTGTCAGGTTTTGATGCATTTATTCATATAAATATACATGGATAAGCACACACAGATTGCTAGATAGTTGAATTTATCCATTCAATTCTTTGAATTATTTATTTTATGCTTAACCTCCTAGAGTTGGATACTGAAACAAATTTATTAATTTACCTATACCACCTGGAATGTAGATGGATTTTTATTTTTCTCTAACATCAAGAAGGCATTAAGTTCAGTTCCCTCTTTTCTTTCTTTCGATTTCTCTTTGCAATGAAAGGTGGTCTATATTACATCTTTGTATCATTTGTCTAGTGGTATGGAGGCTGTTGCTTCGGGCAACAATTAGGACATGAACAATTGGGAATTTGGGACATTGTCATGTCAGACAATTGTCACGCATTTGCATGTTATATGATGCCATTGGTCAATCTTTTTACTCGATTTAACTTGACAAAGATCAGCTTGAAGTTTAGTTTTTTTTTGTTTCTGATGGCTAAAAAACACTTGCAACTTTTTGACAACAAACTGTTTTTGTACATCTGGTGATCAGTAAACTTTTAAATACGATGATAATAGTATGATACGAGTTGATCGGCTTGAATATCACATTAGAGAGGAGCTTAACAAAACAACATCTCGAACTATGGTAGTAATGCATCCTCTAAAGATATGTAAGTTATGCTATCAGTTAATTAGTTTTCTTTATTATTTATAATATGTTACTTGTTGTATGGTTTATGAATCTCTACTTCAGGTGGTTATCACAAATCTTGATGCTCCATCAGATGACTCTTCTTCTTATATTAATCTTCCTTTCCCTCCTATTTCTCTTCATTTCCCTCCAAGTAAACATAAGTAGATATCTTAAATTTATGGTTCTCTAAGGTTTCCTAAAAAAGTTTCATTTAGTGTAAAAGGTTTTCTGTTCATTATTTTCGTAGTAGACAAAGGAGAATTTACCTTTTGATTGAGTGGTTCTTCTCATTGTGTCAGTTTCTTACTTTTAGTCATTGGTTACCAAGAAATTCATAAATGTTTTGGTGTTCTATCATTATAGTAATAGATTCTCTCTGTATCATCTATTTTTAATTCATATAGACCAAAATATGTGACTAGATTCTTTAACATCTTGGATATTCTCCCTGTAGGTTCCTTTTACAAATGTTGTTTACATTGAACAATCAGATTTTCACCTTAAGAATTCAAAAGAAATTTGTACCACTAAGGCAAGTGAAATTTTGAGAAGGCAAATATAATGTTTTTATTTGATTTATCAAAATATCAAAGTACCAATGCTACAGAAAGATATTTATTTATAGTATTTGTACATAGAATTTAGACTCGGAATCTCCCAGCTTTATTGTTCCGCATATACTATTTCTCGAGAGCTACTTCCGAGACAAGTCTAGTTGGAAATGGCCTCCTTATGATAAAATGCATGTGTTGGGTTGCTTAATGTTACAAATCATTTTTAGATATCCTATGATATGTTGAACTCCTCATTTGATACTTATCTGATTTGAGGCCTAATTACCTTATTTGTTGACAATTTTTCTTATCCATACTTACTATTGAATTTTCTTTTTAATATATAAATTTAAAATGTAATGATATCTGATATTTTTGGTATTGACAACAATTAATTCAGCCTTTTGTCATGAGTCTTACATCAATGGATGTTGCCCATGTCCTTCAAACTGCAAAAGATGCTGGAGGAGGCCGTGTTATTGAGGCTTTTCTTTCTTCAGATGTTTCCACAAAAATGAAGCTCAAAGTTGTCACAAAGTAAGTCATGAAGCTAAGATAAAAGAAAAACTTTTCTGTAAGTGCTTGATCTATTAATCATGAGTTTATTCTGATTTTGAGAAAGCTATTAATATACTGAATGGCAAACTTGTTGCTGCATGGAAAGATCTTTGGTTGGTGAAAAGAATAAAAAGGTTGGAGATAGAATTTGAAGGCATATTATGGAATCATATTAGTAGAAGACTTAACTATTCTGCTCATAATGTTGCAAGTTTTAGTTTATCAAACAATTGTAGCTTCTCATAGGAAGCAAGTTGTGTAGATGCAGGATGTATGAAGGTTCTTTTGAACTGTTGCAATCCAACTACTATAGCTGATTTGTATGGAAGTAGTGCAAGTAAAGAGGTGGATATTCAAGTTGTTCATAAGCCCGAGTGGTATCTCCAGATATTTATAATTTAGGTCCAGATATTTGCATAACTTTGTAACTCAGTACTCATAGTCTACTTCAAGTTTCACAACTATCTAGATCTTATGTGCAAGTGTGCTATGCTTTTCAGGCGATAACTGCAGACTTTGTACTTATGAAATTAGAGAAGGTCAGACTTTCTCTCGAGGAAAGTCTTCGGCGTGTTGAAGACATTGTTCCAGATGCCATTGGTAGCCAGGTATTAACATTGAAATTGTTGTCACTTTTTCTCGTGCTCTTTTACTTCACTATATATTTCATTTGCTATTGGCATTGAACTCTTTTACTACTAGTCCAATTAATTTTCATTAGTACATCTCTTCTTGTAGGTTGGTATATATAATATTCATTTGAGCGGGTCATGCAATTGAGCCCTTAAGTAGTTGCTAATATATATATAATATATATATAAGCCCAAGAATTAAGAATTAAGCAAGTATTAAGTGTCGGTACAATAGGCTTACTCCATTTATTGTTTTTTAGCTAGAGAAAGCCAAAAAGAGGAGGTTGCATTCATAGTCACCTTTGCAAAAAGAGAGCAAGAAATTGTTGGTCTCAAGGTAACTTTGTTTCAGTATATTTCCATGTCTTCTAATGAGTTTTGAGTATGTTAGTGTATTCTCTTTTCTAATTGTTAATGAAACTAGAGTTGTTTCTCCAACCACTTGTTGGTAAAACTTAGAGAGTAATATTACTGCATGTGGTTTTTTTGCCAACTCCTTAAGTGGGTAGTATACTTCTATACACAAAAACCAAGTATAATAGGGGATAAAGGCTTACTTCATCAATGTTTATTTATATGTAATGTTTCATGCACACATCGTGCTAGTAAGTTATTCTTTTAGTAAAAAAGTAATGGTTGCGAAATCCATTTCTAAAGGATTGAAATGCAAAGTACAATAGGAAGATAAGAAAAATAGGAAAAAGAAATTAAAAAGAACATCAAAAGATAGGTTCCCTTGCATCTCCACATACTAAGCCTATTGAAAAATAGGATTGAAATGCTCTTCTTTGTTTTACTTGCCATGTCTATGTTTCTTCTTCATCTTGGGCTTGCCTTGCTCTTTATTGATTTGCTCCTGGTTCCACTACTTGTCATGTGTATGTTTCTTGTTCATCTATCAATATGCACTGAGAAGAAATAAATTGTGCACATAGAAATAAATTGTGCTCAAAATTCTGTTGTCTTTTAAATGTTGTTTATGTTGTGTTGAGATCAGTTTATGTGTTTGAAGGAATAATTTATTGCAACCTTCTACAAATACTTCATTTTTCAGTTGTGCATCTCAAATATTCACATGGAATTTGTCATTGAAATTTGCTCATGCATTTTAACTTTTTTGTGAGGTTATGTTATTGGTCTATATAGCAAATATACATAGTCTTAATTTAGGGAAGTCATTCTTTTTCCAAATACCATGGTCAGTCGATAGTTGTTTTGGTTGACCTTTGCAGAAGTTGATACCTTTGGGATCTTCTATTTTTCTTCCAAATGGTAACTTTCATCTGCTGCATCTTTCACCAAACTGCAAATTTATAGCTCAGTTGAATATGTCAACCTATGTTTGATAGTATGGAGACACATCTATTAGATATTTAAATTTTGATGTCACCAACTTGGCCTCCTTTTTAATTGAGCATTGATCTACTTATATTGAAACCATATTTTACCAAATCTTTTGTGGGTAGAAGGGAATATTTGTACTATACTCAGAATCTATATGAGAATTAAGTTTATAAATCAGGATAAGGAATTGTGTTTGGGATCAATCAAGTATTTTTTTTTTCATATATCTAGATTGTTTGCTATCATGTATTTTCTTTTGTATATTTAATGTTGTATTCGTCATTCATAATATTAATAGCCTTGGATTTTAGAAATCTTAAAGCCGTACATTTTCAGGTTTATCTACTTGATATAAAATTTGAATTCTCATTGGGCTCATAAAGCTCTTTTGCTCAATGGAAATTCAGATTGTTTGTGAACTCTACTCTATATATGTTAAAAAAACTTGTGAAGAAACTAGCCGAAGAAATATAACTTTCATATCTACATTCTGAAGGTTGAGTGGTTAATTTTCTTTCGTTTCTTTTGTGAGGAAATCTAGTGAACTCTAGCAAATGTGGAACTTCATAGTAGTGCTCTTCTACACAACCTTGTCAGCCTCGTTTTTCATAACATGTAATATTGTTCTTGAATCATACTCTTCTTATGTAATTAAGGTATCTTGTTTGCATAGTGAAATTAAGTGATGCTCATACAAGAAACCCTCTGATTGACATCTCAGTTGGAGCCACTGTCATACAGAAGGATGGAGTTTGAGGAGTTCTGTGCTACTACAATCAGTCCTTACCAGCTTGAAAAATAGGATTGAAATGCTTTCCAGTCAACTCTTTGCAATCAACCGATTCACCTTCAGCTTCCACCGCACCTCCACCTCCATCTGGGTTATGATTTTCATGTTGGTTGTTACTTTTGTTGATAATGGATTTGTATTTGGTTAAGATTTGTATGTTGGTTATGATTTTGCACTATACAATTCGATTGATGTTAGGGAAAATTTGACTTTTAGTAATGTTTGTATTTGTTTGATAATGTACTCGATTGTAGATGCTCGATTTTGGTTATGAAAATGACATTATTATTTGGTTATGAAAATATAAGTTTTTTTTCTTGACTTGTATATTTGTGGTTGGGTAATAAGAAATTTGATGTGTGATTTTCCTTCTAGGTTGTACACAGGAAAATAAAAATTAATATGGGCATGAATAGTTTAATTATAAAATGCATTACCAACGGATGTCTTTGTTGGTAATACCAACGGATGTCAGTTGGTAATACCAACGGATGTCAGTTGGTAATACCAACGGATACCTTTGTTGAATTTGTTACTATAAACAGAGATGATATCCGTTGGTATTACCAACAGAGTATAATCCGTTGGTGTCACCAACGGATATTGGTTCCGTTGGTGTCACCAACAGAGTATATTTTCGTTGGTGTTACTAACGGACATTAATTATCGTTGGTGTTACCAACGGATATAATAATATCCGTTGGTAATACCTAGCATGGTCAACACCGACGTATTTACCAACAGATGTTCCGTTGGTAATATATTACCAACGGATTTAGTCCGTTGGTGATACCTTATTTTTTTGTAGTGCTAGGACGTCTTCCTAGCAATGCTACTATCGTCGTCGCGCGAGAGCTCATGGATGAAGAAGTCCATGATAAGCTTCTCTATGCTCGCCTCCATTGTGCTAGTGTGGCATGATGATGTAGAGACAAGAATTTACCTGAAGTCGAGTGGCTTACTTTCGAGCTTGGCGAGGTTGTGACAGAAGGAACTTGATGCGAGGTTGCATGCTTCATCTTCATTGTCGTCATCTTCTTCGGAGGGGAAATCCATTACTAACATTGGGCTAAGTTTCTCCTTCTCCTCATCATCCGACGAGTGGCATTCCGGCGATTCTTTACCATCTCTCATCGTCGCCTTTTTTTTCCATGGAAATGCACATTACACGCATCAATTCTAAAAACTCTCTATTTTTATTTCTAAAGGAAGGAAAAGACAAAGATAAGTCAAAGTCTATCTTTTGTACTATTGTGAGCAAAGCAATCAAGAATCTGAACACATAATCAAAGTAAATGCCACTATCCTATTGGAAATTGCATGGGACAACGAAAAAGTATGAACAACAAAACAATTTTATTGAACAATAATATGTAAACAAGATCAAACACACACCAGATCCCATCTGATGTGTGTAGTATCGCTTTGTTTCGAATCTAGACAATGCAAAACTAATTAATACAAGATTGATTTAGAAATTATAACTCTTGTAGCACTACCCCGGTGTAGAAGAAAGCACTGTCTCACGATCTTTGATGCACGGTCACGTAGCCGTCCAAGCGTCTGGCCTCTAGCTTGTCCATACAAGCACACTCTTTGCTGAGATGCATCTCCTCGTGATCCAATCACGTCCTCACTTTGCCCCACGCTCGGATGATTTCGTGGTTGGTTTGGCTTGTGGCAGCCCTTGGGAAGGGTTGCCCCTAAATATGGAGTAGGCGCCTTGTAGAGAAGAGGGGATGGTTGCTTTGAAATATTTTTTTTCCATAATTGATTTCGCCCCATTATTGAATATTCTTGAAGAGCGTTGATGCTTGATTCATATATTTTAGTTAGGGTAGCCCTAAATACTAGGGGGGGGCGGCTTCGTGGTGTTTTGAGGGCAAAATTTGATTCATTTTATGTTGTTGAATGTTAAACCTATTTGTACGGGTGTTATTCGTAGTTGAGATGATCCTTGTTGGTGGAAATTGATTAAGAGCATGTTTGGGTAGTTCGTAACTCTCTAGGGATGATCGCACGGCTTGTGTATGAAAATTTATTTAGTTATTTCAGATTTTGGTGTGTCCCTATTCATTGGATATTGTAAGGATGGAAGTAAGGTGAGGTCTCTTCTTAGGAATGTATGTATGAGTTATAACCCGCGTTGAGATGCTAGGTGTATTGCTGTCAATTCTAATTTATCACTATTATGGTTATGATTTGTATTTGCTAAGGATTGGTTTAGACAAACCAGCACCTTGGTTGAAATTGCTTGTTGATAAAAAGGAGGTAGATTGCAAGTGCATAAATTTTTTCAAAAAATTATATTTTTTATGCCAATTTGGCACGTAGTTCGAGCTGAGGAGTCATCTGCTATGTACAAACTCTTGGGATAAAATTGTAGGATACTAGAATAGCTTCCACCCCAAATTTAAGCAAAATTCGAGTTGAAGAGACTGGGTTTATAAATTTATTTTGAAGGCTATTCAAAACTGTCTAGTTCTACGCATAGCAGAATTTGTGAAAAGTTAGAAGTTTGACGCAATATTTGGAGAATGAATCCTTGTCCTATGATAGTGAAAGTTTGGAAAATCCTTGTGAGGTATGTGGACAATCATACGAATCTGATTTGGGGGAAAAAGAACAAGAATTAACTTAGTTATGAATTTTCTAAGATAGCAACTTAAACTAAAAAATCTTCTAGTGGTTGTAGAAATTTCAGGATGATAAGTTCATCACATTGTTTCGTGATCGACTAGTTGTCCAAATGATCAGAAATTTTATGGTTAGATTGTGTGATATGCATACTTGATATTGTGTGAGTTTCATAGTCATTTTATTTAAAACCAATAGTTTGGTAGAGGTAGCAAAAGTGAATATGTTAATATTTGAACTGTGCAAAAATTTGGCTAAGTGTTGGGAGGTTGCCTAGTTTTTACTTGACAATTAGTTGATGTGATATTTATATTTAGGGGTGGAAACAGGCCAGGCCTGTATAGTAAAAAATTGGCCCGAGCTTGGCCTGTGGCCTGTTATAGGCTATTTTTTTTGCTTGAGCTTGGCCTGGCCTGTGGTCTGTTTATAAAGTCTGCTAAAATCTTATACTTGTTTATAAAATCTATTTTTAAATTCCAATACAAAAATGATAACAACAATAGTTGCTATTTTATTAAATTAAAAAATATATTTTATTATATATAATGTAAAAATATAATAAACTAATAATATTATATATTTATTATATATTATATATACTACCTTAACAGGCCCAGGCCGGCCTATCAGGCTCAATAAGCCTTATAGTAAACCTGGGCCTAGCCTGATAAGGAAAATAAGTCTAGAAATAAGCCTGGACCTGAGTTTTTTTTAAAGAGGCCAGGCCAGGCAGGCCACAGGCCGCTTGGCCTATTTCCACCCCTATTTATATTTTTTCTATTATGGTAGACTTGATTTCACTGTTGTGATGAGCATGACACCTGATAATGAGGTGATTTACATGCTTACTTTTCATATTGTATTACAATATTTTGATGCGGCTATGAGTTTGAGATTCCAACCGTTGACGACAAAAGTCTCGATCAGAATGCTCCGGAAACCTACTTGGTGACGGAAAATGCCCGAAGAGACGAGGTTGGGAGTATGAGATTTTGACCGATGATGGGAAGGTTCCCAAAGAGACGACTTTGAAAAACTCATCCGATGACGGCGTGGAGCCGAAGAGACGAATATGGGCTGGGTAATGTGTTAGGAGGCCACCCTGACAGATACCCTTTCGTGTGGCACGTGTCGGAGGGAGATTCTCGACTTGTTATAGACCACGACTAGAGGGGCAAGTGGTGGCTAGTGCGTGGGTCCCAAAAGTGAAGCCAGGATGGGCTTGTTATGCTTATTATGCCTACTAGATTTGTTATGCTATTATGCTTATTGGGTTTATTGTGCTTATTATGCTATTTTGCATTAGTAGGCTATACAACTACCTATGATGTATGATTGTGCTTATTTTGCTATTGGGTTATGACGTGATGATGGAATATCTTTACTTACACATGAATATTCTTTACTTAATTACATGTTCTTGTGACTTTTGCCTATATATGTAGGTTCAGGTGCGGCTCATGAAGCCTGATGCGATTGTCGACGTAAGCTCAGTAGGAAGTTTCCCCGGTCGTAGTTAGAGAGTCATGAAGTCTTGTTCTTTTTATTTTGCATTTGGTTAACTTTGTAGCATTGGTAGTCTCTTGTGAGACATTTGCATCTGAGTCATGAACTTGTGTCGCGTGTTGGTGTATTAACCTTTGATTTCATGTTTATACATGCATCCCAGTTGAGTTCTTGTCATACTTTCTATGTGGTTGTGAGGCTTCAGGTTACGTGAGTGTATTCTCGGCCGATCACGCTACCCCGATTTTGGGGTGTGACAAATTAGAATCAATTAATTCTCAGCTAGAACGCGCTCTATTGTGTGTGACTAACTAGGTTCATCACTAAATGCAATGAGATTATGATATCAACACTTTGACATCACCAGAAACTCTTTTATGCACCTAGAGTAAAATCCCCAGATTACCATTGGTTATCATAAGTCATGAGTAATGTCTAGCACAACATGCCATGACTACCCAAGTAGTGACAAATGCTTCAATTAGAACATTCTGATGAACCAAACGATCATACTTACCGTGCACTCATATCCTTTCATTACAAGGTCCTGATCCAGCCAAGACCACGCCTTGTGTTAAACCATATAGCTTAGACCATATGGATCCCTCTAGGTTTCTATTCTTTGATCATATTGACTTAAACTAAAAACTCCTTTCTATTTAAGTCTTCAATACCTTGGCCAAGGATTTCTTGATCAAGAACAACCTCATATCCATAGGACCTTATCATTGTTTACCCAGGGTAACAAATCTCATCTTGACTGGTCACCGACCTATCTCTATACATAACTAACTAGAGACACATAAAGCCGAATGCACATGCAAAGCACGAGAATATAAGCAGTAGCAAACTCTAGCCACCTATGCACAAGATAATTGTTCATCTTAGGTAAAAGGATTATATGCACTAATATGATCTAGATAACATTTCAGTGACATTGCTAAAATACCATGTGAACATTATTTATGCATCATGATCGACCTACTTATCTCATAAGTGTCAACATATCTATTTTGGCATATGTTCTCCTGCCTGAGGATTGGAATAATCTAGCCTGATATGGTGTCTCTCTTGGTTAGGTTCAACGCCGACGGGGGGACCTACAGGTATTGGGTGGCCTCTCAAGTAGGTGATTATAGAGGTCATGTCGAAGTGGTCAGCTGCGGAGGCCGAGTTGAAGTAGGTGGCCATGAAGGTCGAACTGAAGCAACCAACCGCGGAGCCGAGCTAGAAAAGGGTGGTCGTGGAGGCCAAGCTGAAGCAAGTGGCCGCGGAGCCGAGTTAGAAAAGGGTGGCCGTGGAGGCCGAGCTGATATGAGTGACTGGGAAGGTCATGCTGAGGTAAGTGGTCGTGGAGGTCGAGCTAGAGAAAACGATTATCACTACTATTGTTGTAATCACCGACGGCTCAAGCTGTGGATGAACCGTCGGTGATAACTATCATGGATGGCGTTAACCGTAGCAAAACGATGTCACTGATGTGCGCGTCTCATATAAGTTGTGACGGTTGAGAGACATCGTCACAAGTAATCATCAGCGACAGCCGCGGGGGCTGTCGCTGATTTAAACACATAAGTGACGGCTGTAGGCGGCTGCCACTGATACCAACACATCAGCCACGACCTCGGACCGTCAGTTATACTATTAGAAACCATGATATTTGGTGCTGCCCAGGCTATCGGTCATTTACGATAAGCTTTCAGCCACGGCTTAGTGACGATCGACTATGGATAAGCCGTGGCTAAAGGTATATCCTGTAACTGAAAAAATGAAAATTTTATAAATTCCTGTATACAATGACATTTATAGATTATAATCTATTTTTAATCACATATTACAACCAAAAAACATCATACACATGCATTTGAAACTGAACATACAAGTTTTACATAAATATCATCAATCTAAGCCTCAAACCGGAGGCAAACAATTATCAAAATATCATATATATATACAACCATAAATATATAAACAACTATCAATATACAAACAAGTATCAAAATATAAACAAAATATAATAAACCAAACTCTCACAACTGCGATGGAGTCGATAGCGACTGGGTCGGGAGCGTCGATTGGGTCGAGGAGGACGACGACTGCGACATCATCGGTAGAAGGCCAGAGTGAGACGTAATTTGAGTGAGGAGTGCCTGCATGTTCTGCATCGTCTGTCTCAACTCTTCATTCATCCGTTTCTGCTCCTACATCGTCTATCTATGCTAGGTGAGCTCCGAATTCAAGGTTACTATCCGGCTCTAGTCTTGCGCCCGGGATGTCAAGGGTTGTTCACCCGCAGCCGGAGGGGTTTATTGGCTTAAGGTTTTCAACCTTGGTCTTAATCTCGGTTTTGATGATAACAAACATGGAACTAATGTTTCATTGTGAAATCTTTCAGGTTCCAAGTCGGTTAGCGCACGACGTCCCCGATCGAAAAAATTGAACAAATCGGAGAAATCGACAAGGATGCTCGTCGACGCTCGGGATTCTTTGAGAAGTTAGAGTTAGGTTTAGGGTGTCTAGTTTATGTTGTAAATTCCCATGATGATGCATAAGAACCCAAAAACCAAACCCGAACCCAAATCATGAGAACCCGAAAATTGTCCTGAAATTCACTAAGCCCAGGGAGCTCCTTGGAGGGCTATATGATCTAGATATTTTCTTGACACAAAAAATGGCGGTAATTATTCCTTGGGTAGAAACTAGACAATGAGGTATTTTAAAGCATTTTTTGAAAGCCTTTAGCCTAACCATATTTGAACCGGGAGATTCGAAAATTTTCGTTTTTCGGAAATTTGTAGTAGACCCCAAAAACTAGATTTTGATTCTTAGGGATTTTAATTTTTTAGATATTTTTATTGAATCTAAATGGGGCGTAATCCTTATATAACATTTATGTTTTAAAGTTAAGAAATGTTATATAAGTAGACTTAGCTTAGACGAAACCAAAAAATGAGCAAACAAGAAGAAAAAAACCAAGAAGTGTAGTCTGCCCAGTTAGTCGATCGAATGGTGCCAAAAATTGGCAGTAGCCAATTCAGTCGACCGAAGTGTGCCAAAAAGTGGCAATTTGCTTTCGGTCGATCGACCAGTCGATCGACGATCGACCGATCATTGACCGGACGGCAGAAACGACTAGTTTTCAGCCCGTTGAGCTGGCTATTTCATGCCATCTCCTCAAGACTTATAAATAGAAGCCTTAGCAAGCCTTCCACCCTTAATTCAACATATATTGAGCCATATTTTGATGATCCTTGAGCTTGATTGATCCACCATACTTGAAATCGCTAGATTTGATCTTTTAACTCCTTGAGTAAGCCTTGATTCATGATTCACCATCAAAGACATCAAGAGGAAGCTAGAAAACTTTGTTTGGAGCTAAGTATTTTATTGGTTGATTTATTGCTCCATTTTGTGTTGTATTTTCTTGTTTATTTTTTTTGTCTTTGATCTTGTCTTGAAATTGGGTGGTTGCCTTTGTGTTTGAGGCTTAATTCCACCGGTGTAAACTTAATTTACTAGGATGAGTTGAGTTGTCCCTTAGGTTGAGGTGGAAGAGTGCTCTCAGTAAGAAGGCGGAGACTTTCGGGTGTGTAAGTGCCTTAGGTTGAGAGCGAGACTCTTCGGGTCAAAGTCCTCGTTGTAAGGGAAGCAAGATTAATCTACTAAAGCTTAGTTTGGAAATCCTAAGCGGGGTGCTTGAGTAGTGGAGTAGGCATTGGGGCCAAACCACTATAAATCATTATGTTAGCATTGATATTTTGTTTGTCTTTATTGCTTCATATTTATTGCTTCCGCTTGTTATTAATATCGTGTCTAGCCTAACTAATCAAGAAATAATTAAATCCGAAATTACGCGAAAAGATTAGTTAACATACTATTCACCCCCCCTCTAGTGTAGGCCATTTATTTCACCAACAGGGTCGGTGCCCCAAGTGGCCTGAGCACGGTGCGTGCATGGCCACTGTCTGCAAAGCCATAAACACGGCCATGCTCCCAGCCACCTGCGACCTCCACCCAAGCTGCTGCGTCGAACTCCTCCGGTGTGCCTCCATGCTCAATCACAGTCCTCGTGTATGTTTCCTGCACCTATTTATATTTTACATATATATAAACTATAAATAAATATTGTGTAAATCAAATAGACATAAATACTTACCATTATGATCGAGGCTCTATTATCAACATAGTCCCCCGCTCCTCGTCGACGACTGTGGGTGCGCTCAAACACCTCCATCATCGACGGGTGTTGGATGGTGCCATCCTCCGCCACGCGCGTCTTACATTAGAAAACAAATACATTAGTATCATTATACATAATATATAATTTAATTAAAAATAATTAAATTATACATACCATGCGATGCGAATGAACCGTAAAAGACACGAAGCCACTAGTGTGGCGCACCCCCGTGTCGTCCCCCTCGAACATGCAGTTTCTCGACGCAGTCCGGGAGACCTCCTGCCACTCAGGTGTGTCCCCGAGTCTGCCCTATTTGTGTGGCCCCAACCGTCTAATCACGGTGTGACGGCCCTGCTGAAGTAGCCCGTTATAGCGAGCGCGGGCAACACACTCCCATGCAGCCTCAACAAAAGTGGTCTGGTCCTCCGGTCATGTATAATGAGTCTGCAAAAAAAATTTATTATTACCGATAAATATTTAACATTAACATTAATTTAATAAATGTACTCACCGATAACTCTCGCCAATATAAATAAATTATAATAAATAATTAATGCATATACTTACCGTCTTCTACGCACACTAACTGCTATGCGCAGTTCTCCCTCGGGTGGTGGAGGGAGAATTCTGTTTGGCCCTCGTGGCCTACGTCTAGAAGACGATGGTCCTGGATGTACGGAGGGTGGTGAAGGGATGGTAGTTGGCGGTGAGGGGATGGTGGCCAGATCATGTGAGGGAACGATGGACGGATCAGGTGGGGGGATGGTGTCCAGAGGTGGGGGATGGTGATGGAAGGCGAAGGGTCAGTGGGTACGAGGCGGGTGGTAATCATCGGGGGGTCCTACGAGGAATACCGAAGCATCTTAAAGGGGATATTTTTTTGTCGGACCGATTTCTTCTCCTTGTAACGAGGATGTTCACATACCGGGCATTGCTCTAACTGTGCATTTTCTTTATAATATAAAATGCAGTTATTTGGGCACGTGTGTATTTTTTCATACCAAAGCCCTAATTTCCTCATCAACTTTTTTGTCTTATAAAAAGTTGGCTCAAACTTGTTATTTGGAGGTAGCATACCATTGATAAAGCCTGCAATCTGATCAAACACAGCCCCGTTGATATTACAATCGGACTTGATGTTCAGGAGTTGCGTCATTGCCAAAAATCTTGTATAATTTGGACAATTCTTATACAAAGGTTCATCGGCAGCTTTCAACATCTCGTAAAATTTTGCAACCTCCTTATTCAGCAATTCAATCTGTATTGCAGGTTGTTCTTCAGTGACTTCAACTGTCATAGAATCTGGTGGCACTATCGTCTCAGTAACTGACTCAATATTATCATTTAAATGGAATTATCCTCCAAGACTATCTAGAATCATTGTTCTATAAGGATTAGGTGGATTGGAAGAAGAAACACCAGTAGAAGAAGATTCACCATGAGTTTGGACAACAGGATTGCTCGACGTCCCGACTTGACGTGACTCTCCATGACAATTCCATAGAAAATATATTGGTGTGAATCCTTTTGTATACAGATGCATTATGACAGTTTCCCGATCCAAAAATCTTATGCACGGACATCGAATTTTATCACCACTAAGGAATTTTTGATTCGAGTAGGCAAAATTCAAGAAGTAAGTTACGCCTACTTGAAATTTGTCTGTTATATCTCCATGATGAATTCGTCGGTACATCCAACTTCGATCATCCGATATGTTCTGTCAAAAAGTTGGCAATATCTTTAGGTAATGTCTTTAGGTGGGATGGTCCTATTCCATTCGGAATTCATATTATTTATATTGCACTTAGAATTTATTTTAGTCATTAACTTCATTCTAAATTTCGGTAGCATCTCCCTACAGTTCTCCGAATACGCATATCATCTGGGCGCGTATCGGAGAACAAGGGAGATACAAGCCAAAATTTAACAATGAATAATGATTAAAAGAAATAAACTAAGTGCAATATAATAACTATGTTCTCAAATCGTCCAATTAGGGATAATTCAAGTGTATGTATGTCATATAAAAGATCAATTACTTCGTTTACACGAACATACAACCCCCGAACGGATCTAAGGTTTTGCAAAATTAAGACTTGACTCGTCGATGCGTACGTGAAACATATCAACTTGTCATGATTATTTTTTAAATTTGTGGATGCCGGTGCGAGTCCATAGTGAATGATTTCGCGCGACTCCAAAGTGGACAATTCCGACGCGAGTCCAAAGTGGACAATTTCGGCACGAGTCCACAGTGGACGATTCCGCATGAGTCCAAAGTGGACGATTTCGGCACGCGCGACTCCAAAGTGGATGATTAACAAAATTAATCTACAATTAACACCTAATAAATCTATAATTAACAAATAATTAATCTAAAATTAGTCTACATTCAACACATAAATTCTACAAATAATAGATAATAAATAAATCTAAAAAAAATTAAAACCTAAGATTAGGGGTTAAAACCCTAATCAAATAGTAGCCGGCAGCTACTACTGGCTATTGTTCATCTGGTTGGGGCCGAGGGATTCGACCCCAAACCTGGCGCCAACGTCTACACGCTGGCACCGTTCGCCACTGTGGGCGTTGTAGTCGAAATGGCAACACTAGAGGAGAGGGGGGTGAATAGTGTGTTATCTAATTAGTTAGCCTAAATCCGATTTTACTCGTTTCTCAAATTATTTAGGCACGTTGCAATTTTACGATTGGATGCGGAAGCAATATAAACAATTAAGCACAATTTTTAGTTATTTTCAAAACATGTTCAATTTATTCAAACTTTTAACACACCATAACATGATCATGTAAAGAGTGTATGTTAAGTTTGAAATAAAAATTATGTCCTAAAGTCAAGATATCAACCTAGTATGATTTTATTCAAAACTAAGCTAGTTATCATGAAACTTGCTAAGTTTCAATCTTATCATTTACTCATGATTTTTCAAACTTAAACCTATGGATACCTAACTTGAGTAAATCTAAATATGTTTCTCAAATATGGATAGAAAATAAGACCTTTAAGTCAACTTGTTGACTTGGGTCAACTTGGTTCAAAAGAGGTTTTCATGAAACCACCTCTATGTCATTTTATCCATATCCATATGAATTTTTCATTCTAAGTGCATGAAAACATGTCATACCTATTCCTAAACATGTTTATGAAGTTTGGACTTAAAATGAAGTGTCCAAGTCGATTTGTTGACTTGGGTCAAACCCTTTTTTTAAAAGTTTAAGTCTCCTAAAGTAATATAATTATCACATTATTCATCTAGACATGAATTTTCAATTTTAAATACATAGACTTATGTGATATGTGTATCTAAACATGTTTGCCAACCACTAACTTAAAATGAGGTCTCTAATATGAATTTTAACCTAGAGCAAATTTCATTCAATCAAGATATCATGAAATTGCCTACTCATGAAAACTTAAATATTTATCATGCAAAATCAATCATGAGCATATAGAGACATCATTAAAGCATGAATACTCAAGAATTATACTAAGATTTTTGTAAAATCAAATCCATACCTCTTTCAATATAATTTTGCCAAACTTGTCATTTACTTGTCATTTTCTTCATGATAGCATAGCTTTCCATTTACCACTTTCTTAACTTGCAAGTAGGCTTCATTAGTATCATAATGAAATAATATGCCAACTAGCAAGCTACTTTACTAAATAGCACAAGTTTAATGCAAGGTTTTATTAAAAAAAATTCAACCTATGCTAGATAGTAAAGATTCATTTTAAAGAATTAACATGTTATCAAAATGAATCAAAGATATCTTAAAATATGAAATATTTAAAGAGTAAGATCTGTAAACATGTTTAAGTAGTTTGGACTTAAAAGAATGTCTCTAGTATCAACCTAGAGCAAGTTTCATTTAATGAAATTTTCCTAAGTGCTAAGATTCTACCTACTCATGAAAATTTAAGGATTTAACATGCAATTCTAATCATGAGTATGAGACATTATTTAAGCTTAAGCATTGAGGTATAACACTAAGATTTCAATTTATCAAAGTTATACCTTATTCATGATAATTTGACCAAACTAATCTTTTTAATTCTAATTAGCCTTCCATTTACAATAACTTGCAAGTATACTTCATTAATAAAAAATGAAACCAATTCTACATGCAAGCTATCAAACTAAATATTGAAGAGAAAAACCAAGTATCATTTTTCAAATTCAACTTCACTAAATAGCATAGATTCATTTTCTAATAAATCATTCATGATAACAAAATGAATCAAGAGATCTCAAAATATGAAATTTTGAAAAATAAGATCTCCAACCCTTCCTATTGGTTGAAAACCGAAAGGCCACAATGAGCCTACGATTTAGAATCGCAAGGTCGATTAGACCCATTACAAGCCACTTAGGTCACCAAAGAGATCTAGAAATCAAAATAAAAAATTATTTCCAAAGATCTCTTTAACAAGAGCGGGGAAAACAACTCAAGTTAAACATGTATCATAACTCCAACTTAAATAAAGCAAGCCAAAGTAAGGAGATGATACCAAAATATTTGATGTCAATTTTACCTAAGACATCTAGGTGAAAGCTTGAAGTTGCAACCATAAAAGTATTCTTCATTCAACTCTTTGGTCAACTTCAACACGTCATCATTCTTTCACCCTTGTGTGGTAGCTCCCCCTACAATAGAAGATGAGATCTTTGGTACCCAAATGGCTTTGGATCCTTGGGGGTTAGATGGCCTAGGAATCCAAAGTGTCTTAGCAACACTTGAATTTCTTTTGAATGCACAATCATGAATAACATGACCATATATACCACAACAAAAACAATATCCATGAAACTTTTTCTTTTCATTTTTAACATGGACATGAGATTTAATGTTAGAATGCTTAACATAGGAGGCATGGTGAGCATGGGCATTCTTAGATGAAATATTTTTATTTTGAGCATGAGGTTTAAATGTGGAATGCCTAACATGAGAATGATGATGAACATTGGCATTCTTTACATAGACATTTTTTATTTTAGTGTTATTAGGAGATTATGCATTTTTTAATTCATTTACTTTCTTATTCAAGAAAGTAATCTCACCTTTCAATTCATTCATAGATTTATGCAATGCATGTAATTGAGATTTTAACATGCAATTCTCATTTTCGAAATTGTTATTTTTAAGCTTCAAATCCTTAAGCTCAAGTTCTACATTATCATGGCATGAATCGAATGACCTAGATCTCAATTTTTCATTTTCTAGTTTGGATTCATGCAAATGAGAATTAAGTATCACATTTTCCTTTTTCAACCTTTTATTTTCCTTATCTTTTCTAACGAGCAAGACATACATTTTTTGACATTCATCAACTAGTTCTTCATATGGCATATTGAATGAACTAGAAGAGCTGATACTAACATTATTATTATTATGACTAGAAGGAAAAGAATGTACCTCATCATTGGTACTTATGAGGCAAACTTTTGAAGTAGCTTCATAGTCATTGCTAGAGGGTGCTTCAAATGAGTGAGAGGTGGAGGTGGAAGCACTTGACTTCTTCATTGCTTTGTTCTTCATGCTTGGGAAATTTTTCTTCACATGCCCCTTTTCTTTGCAAGCATCACAAATTACTTTTCTTTTTCGGCTCTTGGAGCAACTTCTTTGACTAGAAGAGCTATGGGCATCAAAATCAAGATTAGGGGTAGGTGAATGACCATTGCCATCACTACCTTCATTAAATGTACCAATTTCTTCGGTTTTAGCATGATCGTATAAAACATTCAAACTAGCCCATAAATCAGAAGCCGAAGAGCAATGCATGACTTTATCTAGGATGCCATTTGGTAATGTGCAAAGTATATAATTCATGACATCTCCATTATACTTAGACATTTTCTTATTCATTTCACTCCAAGCATGCATATCATCCTTAGGTTCAATGAATTCTCAATGCAATATGTTAAAGACACCAAAACATTTAGTCTTTAAATAAGTGTACATCCTATGTTTCAAAAGACCAAAGTTTGAGTCATCGAACCTAGGAGGTGAATACGCTACCAACTCTAGTGTCATTCTCGGATCGAGACAAGGTGTAGAAGAGATGGTGAGATCTCAATCCACGACCCGCTCTGATACCAAATATAGTTGAAATGGCAACACTAGAGGGGGAGTGAATAGTGTGTTATCTAATTAGTTAGCCTAAATCCGATTTTACTTGTTTCTCAAATCGGCACGTTGCAATTTTACGATTGGATGCGGAAGCAATATAAACAATTAAGCACAAATAGAATATCAATGCAAACACACAAATTTATAGTGGTTCGGCCCCAATGCCTACTCCACTACCTAAGCAACCCACTTAGGATTTCTAAACTAGCTTTACTATATTAATTCTTGTTTCCCTTACAATGAGGACTTTGACTCGAAGAGTCGAACTCTCGACCTAAGGCACTTCCACACCCGGAAGTCACCGTCTTCTTACCGAGAGCACTCTTTCACCTCAACCCTAAGGGATAACTCGACTAATCCTAGTAAGTTATGCTTACACAAGTGTTTTTACACCTTTTCACCAAGGTAACAACTTCCACACACAAGACAAACAATCCTAGGTCTATCACACACACAAATCCAACAAAAACAAGTTCAAATAATAGTTAAAATTATAATGAAAAGAGCTAAAGGGTAAACCAAGGTTAAATGCTCTTTTCCACGCCTTCAAAACCTCCAACTCGCCGAGTCGTAGAGCTCGAATCAATTCCCGAGTTGAGGCAGAGTGTGCGCTTGAAGAAGTTGTCGGCGGAAGAATCGAGCGCAATTGATCGATCTTTAGAATGCTCAAAACTCCCTTTTAATTGTTCAATAAAACCTGTAAGAGTGGGAGAGGAGGGTTAAATGAGTTAGATGAGGTATATTTATACCCTCTCAAAGAAACAGTAGCTCAACGGGCTAAAATCTAGCTGTTACAGCCGCTCGATCGATTGGGCGATCGACCGCTCAAGCGACCGCTGCCTATTCTCTCTGTGCGATCGACCGACAGGTTGACTGCTAGCCACAAACCTTGCATTCCCTCAATTTGGTTGACCGACGCAAGTTGCGTCTTTGGCTATCCGCAGTTTGGTCGACTGATGAAGCTACTGCCAATTTTTGGCCTCAGTCGGTTGACCGCCCGGTCGACCGAAGTAACCACTGCCAATTTTTAGCACTGTTTGGTTGACCGACCGGTCGACTGGAAGGGCTACTGCCTTTTTTCTTACACTCTTCGATCGACCGAACATCGGTTGATATTGATTTTTTAGCCCTTTTTCTTGTGTGCTTCATTTTCGGGTTCCAGCTTTCAACGAGCGTCAACTTGGAGAGCTTTCCATGTGATCTTTAAGCTCGTCCAATACGTCTTTGGTGCAGACGTCGATCTTCGAGAAATTCCACGACGAACCCGAGCACGACGATCAATGTCCTCCTTATTTATCGATTTCTCCAATTTATTCGATCGAGGACATCGAACGCTACTCGATATGAAACCTGAAAGATTTCTCAATGAAATATTAGTTCCATATTTGTTATCATCAAAACTGAGATTAAGACCAAGGTTGAAAACCTAAAGCCAATAGGTGTCTGGTGTGTAGACGCCGACAGTGGTGGCGACCGAATAAAAAAGGGGGTGCGCGGCGGATACCTAGCTCACGGAGATGATGTGGCCGACGGCGAGGGTAGTGGTGAGGCGCTGTAGCAAGATGGGCGACAAGGCACGACAGCAAGACGGGCGGCAACGATAGCGGCGATACACGGGAGAGAAGAAGAGAAGCAGAAGAGGAAGGATCGGGCGCGAATGCAAATAAAAAGAATTTTCACCGACGGCTCTCCAGCCGTCACAAAACTATGGATTCCTAATTTTAATATCACTGACGGTTCACCCTCTCTAAGCCATCGGTGAAGAGTGTTTTATTTTCGCGCTGCGTTCGCGTCATTAATTAATAAGTGACGGTCGCTTCTAGTTGTGGCTAATGACTTATTCATAGCGCCAACGGCTCCTGCGCCCCCGCTAAGCCGTGGCTAATAAATTATTTTATTTCGCACGCCGTGCGCGCCATCAACTATGAACGGCAGCCCTATGAGGCCGTATGCGAGCCGCGGCTAATTTGCTTACATCGCTCACTAGTGTTTGCCTCCTCATTTTTGGGCGAGACATCATGGCGGAAAAAGCGACTGCTTGTGTCTTGGGGACTTCTAGAGATCGTCGATCGGTGAGTTGGCCGATTGGGATTTAATCACATTTTCACTACTAGCCGTTGGATAGGGGGGTTGTGGCTTTCAACTTATAAGGTGACTCTTTCCCTCCTAGTTTCGAGTTTTTCTCACGTTCTTTGGTACTTGTCCTTAGTAGGTTCTTGCTGTTGTTCTTCTGGTTAGTTTCTTTCTTCCTCCGATGTTGAACTCCTTTGGTAAGTCTGTTGAGTGAAATGACCACACTAGAGGGGGGGGGGTGAATAGTGTGTTAACTAAACAATTAGCCTAAATCCGGTTTTAATCATTTTCTTAAACTACTTAGGCAATTTATAATTCGACGGCTAAATGCGGAAGCGAGTAATGAAGATAAACAATGAAAGTACAAAGAGAACAATGCTAACACAATTGTTTATAGTGGTTCGGCCCCAATGCATACTCCACTACCTAAGCACCTCGCTTAGGATTTCCAAACTAGTTTAACTAGATTAATTTTGTTTCCCTTACAACGAGGACTTTGATCCGAAGAGTCTCGCTCTCAACCTAAGGCACTTCCACACCCAGAAGTCTCCGCCTTCTTACTGAGAGCACTCTTCCACCTCAACCTAAGGGACAACTCAACTCATCCTAGTAAACTACGTTTACACCTTCTACACCAAGGTAACCACTTACACACAAGACCTAACACTAGGTCTTCTTACAAGCTCAAATCTAATGAAATAAACAAGAAAATATACAAGTAATGGAGCAAAAACTCAAACAATAAAATACTTAACTCCACAACAAACTCCCTAGTCCTCTTGATGCCTCAAGGTGATGAATCGATGAAGTTTGAAGGCTATATCAAGGAATGAGCAATCAAACTAGGGTTTCCACAAGAATTGGCTCAATAAAAGCTTGGAATTGATCAATGATGGCTCAATGAAGTGTAGGAGTGATCAAAAGTTATTAAGGAAGGCTTAGGCTTGGATATTTATAGAGCCAAGAAGAAGCAACATCTCAAACGGGCGGAAAACTAGCCGTTTCCGTCGTTCGGTCGCTTGTCGATCGATCATCGATCGACCGACCGATCGATCGCCCGAGTGATCGTGGCAATTCTGCCGCTTCTGGGCGCACTTCGGTCGACCGAATGGCTACTGCCCATTCTTCGTCGCATTCGGTCGATCGAATTGGCTACTACCAAATTTTGGCATCATTCGATTGACGGGTCGGTTGATCGAAATGTCTTCTCCTTCGGTCGGTCGACCGAACCTGGGCAGGGTGCATTTCTTGGTTTTTTCTGCTTGTTTGCTTGTTTTCTAGTTTCATCATCACTAAGTCTACTTACATAACATTTATTTACTTTAAGTTAATAACTTTAAAACATAAATGTTATATAAAGATTACCCCTCATTTGGATTCAATAAAAATATCTAAAAAATCAAAATCCTTAAGAATCAATATCTAATTTTTGGAAAATAGAAATTTTTGGAAAATAAAAATTTTCTAATCTTTCGAGTCAAGTATGGGTAGGCTAAAGGCTTCCAAAATATCCTTAAAAATACCTCGTCATATAGCTTCCAAAATATTCTTAAATTTTCTAATCTTTCTAGTTTTAACCCAGGGAATAATTTATCTAGGTCATATAGCCCTTCAAGGTGCTCCTAGGCCTAGTGAATTTCAGGGCGGATTCCGGGTTTTCATATTTGGGGTTTGGGATTGGTTTTTGAGTTTCTTTGCATCATCATGAGGATTTACAATTTATCTAGACACCCTAAATCTAAACTCTAACTTTTCGAAGAATCCGAGCGCGTCGACCAACGTCCTTCCGATTTCTTGATTTCTTCGATATTTCCGATGGAGGACGTCGAGCGCTAACCGATATGGAAGCTGAAAGAATTTCTCAATGAACCATTAGTTCCATATTTGTTATCATCAAAACCGAGATTAAGACCAAGGTTAAAAACCTTAAGCCAACAAAGTCTTCTTGGTGCTTTGCTTTTCTTCTCTATATCGTTGATGTTGGTTTTAGATTTGGCCTATTCACGATCCTTTTAGTAGTACCGTAACTATTAGGTACTCTTCCGCAGTTCTTTGAGATGAATTGTTTAAAATCTTTTCTATTGTGTAGGAGAGATGTCTTATTTATTGAAAGTGCCGAGCATGCACGCTCGTTTCCGAGAGAACACTTCAGGAGAATGAGTCATATAAGAGTTTCGTAGTCTTGGAACCCAGGAGTCTCTAGAGCTAGGGCGGAGGTGGTCGGGTCATCGGCCTCTTCAGATTGTCCAATCTTCCTTGGCTTGCCGACGAGATGTCAAAAGAGAGCCAGGTATTCTGAGGGAAATTCGCTTCCTCCAACGGCCACTCATTTGCGGGGGAATGAGTCCGCGTTGCTGGAGATGGCGGTGGCAACTGGTGCGTCAATGGGGTTCAACGGCCTATTCTGATCTTGCACTTTTGTTTCAGTAATCAATCAGTTTTTCCCGATGGGGTGGATCCATGGGAACACGTACAACTCCTGATTCTCATGTTAAAGGAGTCTACGGCGAGAGATTCTGAGATGCAGTCTCGAGAGCTTGAGGCATTGAGGTTCAAAATGGTTGAAATGAATGGTGGCAAAGGTTGATGACGCCGTGCACCTGAATGTGGTTGTTTTCGAGTCTGCTACTCGGATAACGGAGGTTGAGATCCAATCTAGGGAGGAATTAGAAATGCTCTACCTCGATCTTGTAGCGGCGGTGGTGGAGGGTGCCTGTTTGAAGATCGGGGCGGAAGAGGCCAAGGCAAAGGGTAGGATGGATAATTTGGTGAAGCAGACCCTTGAGGAAGAGGCGGGATGCCTTCGAGATCGTGCTCTTGCAATGTATATAGAGGGTTTCGAAGGGGCGACAGAACAAGCTAAGCTCCTTGCTCTTGGCGTTGACCTTTCTGGGATGAATTTTCTCAAGGAAGTCAAGGATGGCGTTCTGGTGAATCCTAAAGTTGAGGAGGAATTTTCTTGATCCCTTGGAGGAGAACCTTCTGCCGCGACTCTGGGTCAGTGCTCATTTTCTCTGCGAGGGCATATCGTTCCATAGAGGGATGCTCCTGCCACGCCTACCAAGGCTGATGTGGTTTGTCCGTATATGCTAGTTCTGGAAACTTTCTAGGGTTGATTATTCTCCTCTTTTTGTTTGATAATTGCTTCTTTATGGGCTTATTTTTATTTTGCAACATGCTCTTGCCGATTCAGTGGCCTAGTTTTTCTGTTGATAGTGCTGGTCTAGTTTTTCTGTCCGGTTCCTTATGAAGGGAAGTCTTTGTCTGACTTTTGAAATTTTTGTTTGAGGTTGAACCTTCTGTAACAACTCCGAAGTTGTTTTAGGGGTTAAGCAACGATGACAGGCTCTAGTGTCCAGCTAAGTTGGATGCATATGGATAATGAATTTAGGAATAGTGGCTCCATGGTCGAGTATTGCATTCGGGGATTCGAGTCAAGCTCACTAAGGAGCGTAAGACAGGATTTGTGGGGAGTCGTATAAGGGCTCTGGTGCTGGGAGTAATTGTGTGATAACCTGTGAGCCGGGCCGGTGAAAACTGAGTCCTAGTTGTTGAGGGGGTTGAGGCCGGAAGTAGCGGCTCTGGGGCCGAGGACTTTTACTCAGGAATTCAAGCCGAGCTCACAGATGAATGTAGGGTAGAACCGTGCGTGAGGAGTCAAGTAATATAATTCAATGCCCGATAATAGTTGCCCATATCAAGTGAATGGGCTCTTGATCAGATTAATTTAGCAACAACAGTCTTGCAAAGAGATTGGGCAACAAAAAATTGATGGAGGGAGAGCAGGGCATCAATAGATCAGGGAAAAAGATAAGGGTGTCAGCCATTGGCGACAATTGGGCGTTGCGGCGGCGTGATGAACTTGGTAGTCAGTATCGCCTATGTAGAATGTGAGGGCTGCGGCGGTTTTAGAAACTTCCAATAAAATTGTCATGATTTTGAGAAATTGATCAATTGAAGTTATGTAAGTTCTTAAACATTGCTTTTATGTAATCTCCCCCTTCTTATACAACTTCGGTTATTTTGCCTCACTTATCGAATCTATCCAGTTCACAAAAATCCAATGGAATTAGTCCCAGTTCATGATTTAACTTGTATATGGAAGAAGATATAGTCATAGGGGAAATATTTGGAAACCTCTTTGTTAGTAACATTTCATTTGACCAACATTAAATCGAGTAACTGCGTACTCTGCTCCACTTCACAAAACTAATGTACATCAAACACTTCTATCATTGTCTCCCTCACCAAATCGAGTAGCTCCAGAGCGACATGTCGTCACCACCATCCACGCCGTCCCACGCGTACCCGCCATTGGCCGGCGGCTGTGCCAATAATACCTCTGCCATGCCGGAGAAGTCGTAGTAGTAGCTCAAATCCAAACCTCCCACGTCGTACATGTTAAAACTGTCGTCGCATCCGCCGTAGTTCGCCCAAATTCCATCATCTAGCGACATTGTCGAAGGGGTTGCCGCCGTCATCTTGGAAGACAACGTAGGGGATGCGTTCGTTGAGTTCTCTGTAGCTGCACGGGACGCGGTCGCGGCATTGGAGTACGAGGGCGGCCGGAATGCCTCCGCGGCCTCCGCCGCGGCCCGCGCGATGTCCCGCGAGCTGGAGAACGAGGACGGCACATGGAGCCGCCAGGCCGAGTCGGCGAAGTTGAGGCAGGCGGAGCGACCGCGGAGCATCATCGCCGCCACGTCGTGCGCGCGCGCGGCCATCTCGGCGGTGGGGAACGTCCCCAGCCAGATCCTCGACTTCTTGTTGGGCTCCCGCACCTCGCACACCCACCGTCCGGCGGCGCCCCGCCGCCGCACGCCCTTGTACACCGGGTGGCGTGTCTCCCTGAACTTGGTGCGCCCCGCCGGCCGCTTCGGCGGCGCCTCCGACACCGTTGCGTAGAGCCAAGCCTCCCCCGTCGTCATCGGGCCAGAAGAAGATTCCATATTAATTCGATCGAGTTCTCGCGATTCGGAAGTGAAGAGGTGGTGTGAGTAGTTTATGTTGGGGAGAAGGGGGGAATACATGGAGAAATTTATAGTGTCGGGCAGAGACGTCGCGATCGCAACGCGGGCACACGGAGAACAGCTGGACGAAGGAAAGACCGTTTCTTTTCTTGTAGATTAATGCAGGATATGGGCGCGGCGTGTGGCGGGCGAGGCGAACTTGGTCTTGTGGGATGTGGATTTGTACAGCTAATCCATGAACAGGTGGCTGTCTCTTTGCTGGCCTCAAGTACTAAATAAGATAGTATGGAAAATGGGGGGTTATGTGAGACTGAGACTAGCTATTAAATTAATTAGACAGTTTTTCTAAACTTAATTAATTAGAAATCAGATCTTAGCAATCCGAATTTAGCAAATTCAATCTTCAAAACGGGGAATCAATAAATTATAACTAAAAGAGAACAACAGCAGCAGCAGCACGAAGGGAGGAAGCTCTAGTTTCAAGGCTTTGACACTCTTATGCATTTTGTATTATATTACTAATATGTTGACCGAGATGCAGATTTAGATTTAAGATATATATGCAGATGCGTATCTAAGGAGCTAACAGATTCCAGCTATTTGGGTCACGTTTCTGACAGTTGGGTCGCCACGGGCTTTCGGGGGAAGTGGGTGATGACGGTTGGGAATAATTCCGAGCGCCGCCAAACGTCCGCAGCTCAATATCTCGCCCCACTCCCTGTCTCCTTCCCTAAAAAAAACATCAATTGAGACAATTAATTAGACTTTATCCTTAATTATTGTTCCTTCTTCCCATGCTTCATGATGGGCGGCGAAGAGGACGGTTCTGAAGTATAATATTTTTTAAGTATATTATCCATCGAATACAATTATAATAAATTTAAATTATGCCTAAAATTGATGTAATTTATGCTCTCTCTCTTTTTTGCCGAATATTATATTTCAAATATCATTTTTTATTTTATTTTCTTAAATTGATCAAATTCACCCACTTTCTAATAGAAATATTTACTTTATGATCGGGTTCATTCATTTCTTAATTAGATTCATATAATTCTTGATTAAATTTGTCCACTTTTTAATCAAGTTCACCAATTTAATCAAGCAATAAGCCTATGCTATACTAATTTGGGTACAGTAGAGACTTCATAAAAATTATGTTTCTACAAATAATATACAAAAATGACATCCTCTTCCTCTTTTCGCCTCCCTCCCTCCCTTCCTCCCTCCCGATGGGGATCCCCTTTGGGGCTCGACTAGGCGCTCTCTCGGGTGACTCCATCTAACCCCTCCAGCATCAAAGCTCATGTTTCTTGGGCTAATATGCTTCGTGGAGAATGTGGTTCATTATGAGGTATGCAATAATCCCATCCTTCATCATATTCAGAATAATATTTATGATACTGTCCACTTTACGTCGAAGCAACTTCGTTGTTGGAGTGAGCCTTGAGAATCCAACCTCATCAGCAAAATCTTCGGTAAGCGTCCCCCCTCTCTATTGTGAGTTCTTGGGTGAAAAGACTGTGGTTTTTGAAATATTTGATTTCTGTATTGAATCTTTAGGATAGTTTTTTTATCTTTCAGTTTCATGATTCTGGTTCCTCAACGGTTGTTCTCACTGGAGGCCCCTTTTCGCTTTGTATTTGTAGTCTTCGTTTAACCCCATGGCATCTGTTTTTTTAGCCATGGTGTGAGATCTTTTCCATTGCACCAATTTGGATTGGTCTACCCTTAGAACTTTGGAATCTTGATTCGATCTCTCTTTAGCGCAATCGCTCGGTAATGTTCTTGTTGTTGATAATCGATCCCTTGATTTTGAACGCGGTCGCTATGCTCGTGCTTGCATTGAAATTGATCTGGCTCTTTCTTCGCCAGGGTTCATGGATTGGCAAACCAAACATGTGGTTCGTGCTTTGTCACCGTGCCTAGCTTTGCGTGCTCGTGTGGCCTCCCTACCGCGTGTGCCTCGCACGTGGAGGTCTGTTTTAATTTTGAACCCGAGGAAGATGAACTGCTTTCTCACTTGGTTGATTGTGACCCCTGGTTGACTTTACGTGGAAATTTGTCTAATTCGTTATTTATTGCTGATGGGGTAATGATGTAAAGTCTTCCAACCCTTGCCGCACGTGTGAAAGTAGCGACATTCAAGACATTAATTCCCCTAGCTATTCATTGTCTAACAATGTCAGTGTTGCCTAAGGTTTTCAACCTTGGTCATCATCTTGATTTTGATGATAACAAACGTATTCTACTGAGTTTATCAAGTGTTTGATATCAGGTTGGGTGATCGATACACACACGAAGTTCATCGAAAAAATTGCCAAAATTCAAGTGTCAGCGTCTTCGAATGCGATCGAGTCGGAAGTTAGGTCTAGACTTAGGCCTCATTTGGTTGACACAACTTCCTGCAGGAAGTTGTACTTCCCAGGAAGTAGCCAAAATAGCTCTTGTTTGGTTGACAACTTTCTATATTTTGTAGGAAGTACAACTTCCTCAGCAAGTGCAACTTTCTACAAAACACAGGAAGTAACTTACCTAGGGGGACCTAGGTAAGTTGCACTTTCTGCATTGTAATTGAAAGAAAAAGTCAATATTAGCCTCACATTTGTATTTAATGCAAAATTTATAATTTATATTGTCAATATTATGAGATTAAATAATCTTTGACATGATGAGAAAAAGTCAATATTTTATTTTTTTTTTATTTTTTTTTAGTAAAATATATATGTAATTTTTCATATTAACTATAAATAAAAATTATTATTATTTTTATAATATATATATATATTATATATATGAAAATATTATATTATATTTTACATATATATGTTACAATATTTATTTATAAATAAAATTAATTTTTTATATATACTAACCCATATAAATTAAAATATTAATTTATTAAAAGAATGGTATATTGATCCTTTCATATGTACTTCCTAGGCAGTACTCATGTCAACCAAACATATTGTAGGTGAAAAGTTACACTTCCTATGAATTAACTTTTTGTCAATCAAATACTTTTTAGGTACCCTTTGTATGCCCCAAACCTTCATAGTATTCACACATTCTATCATCTTTTCTATTACTATCATTTTTCTTACTGAAACTTCCTTTCTAACTTGTTGCTTGTGTGTTTTTGATTCCTCCTTTGATGAACAAAGCATTATTTTTAGAATTCTCAGCCTTTGCCTTTTAATAGTTAGAGTATGCTTTACTAACTGAAGGCAAAGGATCAAGTACTAATATATGATTCTTGATATTATCATAAGAACTATTTAATCTCATTAAAAACTGCATCAGTTTATTCTGCGAACTAATATTCATCGTATTAACAGAAGTACTATAGGTAGATTTAGGCAAAGGTTGTAGAACATTCAATTATTCTCATAACTTCTTTAGCTGATAATAATATGTTACTACAAAAATATTACCCTGTTCCATTGAAGCTATTTTTCTTTGTATTTGGTATATTTGTGGCCCATTACTTATAACAAATTATTTCTCTAAGTCTATCCACAATTTTCGAGCTGAAGATGTGTAGATAAAAATCTCATCTATATCTTTTGACATGAAATTTATAATCCATGAGTATACCATTTCATCTACTCTCTTCCACTTGTCATAATTGTTGTCTTCTTCACTTAATTATGATATGTTTCTATTTACAAACCCTAACTTGTTCTTTGCAGCTAGGGCTCGTTTAACAGATCTACTCCAGATCAAGAAATTACTATCAGTCAGAGGTACATTGACGAGAATCATACCAGGATTATCCGATCCTTGCAAAAACAAGAAATCTTTAGTGTTCTGATACCGGCCTATCCGCTCCTTGATCTATAATTCCTTGAACGCCAAATTGATATATTCTCCATCTCTAGTAATGAATTTGATGATAATAGCTACTGTGAGAATCTCACTAGTCGCCTTGTTTTTTATTTGAGCGAAGAAAACCCTTGATCTTGCAAGAAATTGATCTCCGATGGAAATCGTTGATGATATCACCTGCTCCAACAAGAGATCACTAGGGGTGTGCACGGGTACCGGGTAGACCTGGAACCAGTTAGAACCGACCCGATCGGGTAGGTTCCGGGTAGACCCAAATTAAATCCGGGTAGGGTCCGAGTAACAAATCAAGGAACCGGTTCTGGTTCCAGGTCCAACACGTCGGGACCCGGAACCGGAACCGAAACCGGTACCAAATTATATATATTTAATTATTTAACTTGAATCCGATATATTAGATAATAGATATATTTAATTAGGAGTCTATTTGCAATTTTTCAATATAATTTATTGGTTACACTACATATATTACTATTTTTGCCACAAAATAATAATAAAAATTATAGTGAACATTAACAAACCCTTTCATTCATTAATTCATTATTTTCTATTCACACTAATAAAATTAAATAGGTGATCCAATAGGATACCCGGAACCGGAACCGGTTCTAGGTTCCAATAGGGTAGGGTCCGAGTCCAAAATATAGGAACCAGTCCTATATAGGATAGGGTCCGGGTATCATGAAAATTACAGGGTACCCGAACTCGCTCACCCCTAAAGATCACGCCGGTCCAACAAGAAATCACGCTACTCCAGCGAGAGATCGTGCCACTCCATTAAGGAGTCGAAGCAATCGATTCCAGAATAGCTGCTTCAACGGTCAGCAATCATCTACAAATCACCATTGACTGATACCATGTTGCATTTTGAGATCAAGAAGAAAGTGGAAAGAAGGTAAATAAAACTAGAATCGTATTAAGAACCTTACACTATTTATATACACACTCTTATAAAAGGAAGAAAATAAAGGAAATTACAACTTTGCCATTACTGACAACATTGACTATCAGTTAATAACTATTTGAGTCAAAATAGTCAACAGAGCTATAATAGAGCTAACTATGTATCAAATATTCTACGATCCCGAGCATAAGTACATTAAACATAATTAAAGCTTATGAAATCACCGAAATATAATAGCATGAAAAGTAAAGATTTCCTCCATAAACTCATGCTCAAAAACACCCCCCGTCACTCGGCCTGAACTGGCCCAACATCAACCACAACAACCACACGGCCCATATTGGCCCAACACAATCACTCGGCCCACAATGGCCCATATCATATACTCGGCCCACAATGGCCCATATCATATACTCAGCCCATAATGACCCATATCATATATTCGGCCCACAATGGCCCAAATCATGCAAACATACAAGTCGCTAGAATCTCTATCTAGCAAGCTTCCCACCTGGGCCCGCTGAACTAGGATGGCCTACTAGTTCTGGCGCCCACTCTAGTTAGGAATAACCCTCCAACCAATTCACTCGAGTCCATCGTCAGCGATTCATGCTGATAGCAACTCTCGACCCATATGATGCCACTCGGGTCCATCGTCAGCGTGGCTCACTGACGACAACTCTCGACCCATATCCAAACTCGCCGAGTCGGGATCAATCCTGCCAAATTGGTACGCTTCTCGGGCTAGCCATCATCCATCAACAAACACAAGCACAAATAATGCATATCGAACATAAAAATAAATAAACAATTTCTGGGTTGATCTTATAATTTATGTCGATCACTCGGGTACGCGCACACTCTCCCCAACTCGGCCCTTTCTCAGGCCCAATCTCTCGGCTCTATAGTTTATGTCAAGCCCCAAACTCGGACATGACCGACCAGAGTACCACTCGTACTTTGGAGCCTAACCCAACCAAGACAACCAGATAAAGATATAAAACCTGAACAGTTTATAAAAACCAACTCGGTTTGCGGAAAATATAAACTGAAATTTTTTTAAACTATCAATTAAATAGTTCAACAATTTCAAATGTTCAAATCCTTTTAAAAAGAAACGAGTTAACATAAATGAATCCCTCAACCTCAAAAATGCGGAAATAGACTCTTGACTCAAGTCTACATTACTCAAAAGAAAATATAAAAGTTCCTATGACTCAGGTATACACCCTCGACCGCAACATGTCACGAGTTTCGTTGTCCCCGCCACCACCAGCTACGCTACTGCATCCCAGTACCTCTCTGATCATGCTCAGGGGTTGAAAAATAATAATAATATAAACCGTAAGTCCGACTAGGACTTAGTGAGTAGTTTAGCCCTCAATCAACCATGTCCAAATTGGACAGTCCAATACCACAAGTCCATCAAGCATATATAATATCCTAGTAATCAACTACTCATATGTGGTAACAATTAACATAACCATCATTACACATGAAATATAAATACCAATATATGAAACCATCCATCCATGTAATAATAAGCATAATATGCGTAACCAATATTTCAAGTATGAAGGAAACATCATAACACAATAATCTCTTCAAACAAGCCACCCGGGTCGGTCGTCAATGTGGTGGTGCTGACAAGCTTCCTGGTCCAGGGACCCATCGGTCCTACGCGTCGGGCATTGATCACTGCTTTGTCTCAGCGTACTTCCTGCTCATGCCACCCGGGTCGATCGTCAGTGTGGCGGCTGACGAGCTTCCCGGTCCATAATCACAAGCACAACCAACCATCTATATGATAAGCAATAATTACTCAGAAAAAAATGAACATAACATTCCATGAAGCCAAATAAATATCCTGGGACCCCTGAGGTCCCCAATATCCACATAACTCACATGCGTCTGAAACCATTGCCGTACACCGGCCCATGCCTCATTATATAATATCATATCCATTCTCAAATATATAAATAAGCAATAACAATTTTCAACGAACATTAAACTAATCTCAACCATGCACCATGTCTGTTATGAACAATTTATATGTCTCACATTATGGAAGAAAATAACAGAAGTAATATACCAAATTAAGTGTCATAGATTCCTACATGTAATCGTTCGCTTATCCTCCTAAAGCCTCATCACAGAGCTCCTCTAGTGTATCCCAAAATCTAATCGTCCAAACTAGATCTCCACCGTTCACATTCAGGGACAATAGGTCTTGGACATTCTCCTCAATTGTCAGTCCGATCAGCCCCAGGATAGGGTCCCGATTGCCCGATTTGGCGAAACTTGACGTAGCAGAATCCTGGAGAAGAAAACCAAAAATAGGGCTTCGGTAATTCCATGATAGAGATAGCTCCAGCCATCAAAAACCAATCTCCACCAATCAAAATGTAAATCAAGAAGTCTACAACTTACTATCCAAATTTCATTACGATCCGACCTCGAACGCTCTGTCGATCACGAAATTTTCTGCCGGCAGACGCTGCTAGGAGCAATCTGCCGAGATTCCCTTCTTCCCTCTCCATGCGTGCGCCTCTTCCTATGGGCGCCCAAGGGGGTGTGCGGCGGTTTCTGTGAGCCGCGCTCCCCCTGAGGGATGAGGTATAAATACTAAAACCCCAATCGCCAAATGACTAAAGCGCCCCTTAAATTAAGTCAAGTCTAAAATAAATCATAACCCGACCAATACAAGCTCGTTTTGAATTCTGTTTGAACCTCCGGACTCGTCTTGAACCAAACTACTCGTCTAAGGACTAATCAAACCTAGATAAATTAATTACCTTGCACGCAAGGGCCAATCTTCAATTTACGCCCTATGGCATTTCATCCGGCCCATCCTGACGCGTGGCCAATTTATTCCGCTGGAATAATTAAATAAATAGTTTAAAATTTTTCGGGTATTACAGTTTATCACCCAGGTTTTCATTTCGGTATGAATACTTTTAAATTCATCATGCATATCAAAATCCAGCGTGTACATGTACGATTTCGGCTTATATATGTAATTTTGCATGTACATGAATACCCCATGCATATACCACATTTCAGATTGGATAAGGATCATCACAACATGAATGTGCAACATACAGCCTTGCAGCATAATATAGTGGATATAAATTATAACAGCATGTATATACAGCCAAACAAAATGGATATAAATTATAACATGTATATACTATATACAGCCAAACAGAATGGATATAAATTACAACATCATGTATACACAGCCAAACAGAGTGGATATACGTTAACACTGAATGGATAAACATTATAACTGGATGGATATAAGCCATTTATACATGGATATACTTCAACTAAGCAAGTATAAATAATATTCCAGCATAGGCAGATAATAATTCACCATATGTCAATAGTATTTCAGTCTACTACCTTACATTACGAAATTTATAGATTTAAAGTCTCTATAACCCTACACAATGAAATCCTCTCTATTCCGCTACTACGATAGTTTCTATCGATCAATGCATAGTTACAAGGAATACGATCGGAGTACGATGTAACCTCTAAGGAAAGCTACCTTAGAGTCATCTCACCTACATCATAGGGTTCGGCCACATGGTGGTGTACTCATACCTCCCAACTTCAATCCAACCCAACCACCTACTCACCAATTCCATTACTAAAGCGAACCCAAGGATCGTGAATAGCTATCATTACCCATCCGGTCTAGGATTATCCTAGGGCTGCCCTAACCGACCACACCTAGGTTGATCCGCATCCCAAAGTTTCGACACGGAGGACTCCCCATCCATAGCTTAAGGAACAACATAAGGAACCATACAATTGAGTTTCTACCCCTTTTCCCTTACCCTAGGCCAACCGGCCCTAAAGAATAGGGTCTACCCTAATGTAGGTACACCATCCGAACATCTCAATTCTCAACCCTCATCAAGCATGATCAAACATTAAAGAAACATAATCTAATTAACCCTAACCAGTCGACCCTAATCCACAAGGAAAAACCCTACAAAAGTTCGTGAAAATGCGACATACAATACCTCATAGAATAAAAACATCGAAAGCATGCAAGAAATTGAAGAACAAACATCAAAATCTGGATTTATACCCTATCATAGGGTCGGCCACAAGGGCCCTAATTTCAACACCAAAAAACTCTAAAACCACTCACAGAAAGAGGATGAAGGGAAGGAGATGAAGGACTTGAAGCCTCGCGACTCCGATCTTCGATGACGATGACGCGATCTTCGGCCACTAAATACCCAAGTTGCCTCCTCCTCACTCACCTAAGCGTCCGTGCCCCTGCTACAATCGTACGGTCGGCTAGGGTGGGTAATCTTTATTTTATTTTTCAAAATTATAATTATGCCCTTGGGACTTAAGTTGGACTCAATTGGACCAATTCTCAGTTAAATTGGGTTCCGATTGAACCCTCAGACTCGGCTCGAGCCCGAATCAAACCCAACATCTTAATAAATCATGAAATTATAATTTTACATGCGCGTTCGAGCCGTACCTTAAGTCGTGCCTTCCGACGTTTTGCCGACTTGATCCGACGCGCCTCCAAATCATCCCGCTAATATAAAAAATAAAATCCATTAAAATTGTAGGTATTGCAGTATAGTGTTTGTTTCTACATATTGACAAAGAAAGGTGAGAAATGTAATAGATGGTGCAAATTTCTTCACATGTATGTAAAAAATATGAGGAAAAGATTGTTTGATCTATGATGAGAAGGATTAAATGTCAAGAAGTTGTGGTACAACACCTGAGTCACCTAGAGGCATGTAGTGAGGACATCTCAGTGCTTAGAATCATGTAAATGATTTACTATTGCTTAACGAAGAAAGTTGGACCCGTTTATCTCTAATATGTTACTTGGTGTTTGTTGTATAGTATTGGCTCATTTTAAAGGCCATAAAGATATGTAGTAAATATTTCTGAGTAGATGATTGTTGCTCACAAAGACTAGCTTTACTATATATTTTTATCCTAACTTTGCATGTTTATCGGTTCATGGAACCATTTTCTTTTCAATTTTATTTATTCAATTTATTTTCTAGGCTTATTGAATATGGTGGTGTTTTTCTGATATGTTCAGATGGTTTTTGAGATTTAACATGTTCCTTAGCTTTGCTACTTTGGCAAGACAATTTGGTTAATAGCCATAGTGCCATAATACAAGGAATAAGCTAGAATTTCAATTCCGTCTGTGTGTGCTTTTGTATACATCATGTAGGCATAGGTTCAAGCATATGTGATTGCATAGCTAATATTGCAAAAAAAAATTCTTGATATGGTAATTCACCGTATTTTGAATTTTGATGCAGCTATCTTTATAGTGACATTTTACTTCTTTTAGGGAGTTTTACTAACTAGTTGTTATCTATGAATTCACCTCATGATGAATTTTAATTTTCTGGCATATTCAAGTTTGATAGAGTCACTCACTCATCCAGAGGTTCGGTTGTTTATTTCTTTAAAATTTTATTGTTTTCTACCATGTTGTTTTTATCCATGAATGATTAAATGTACTAGTTTCTTGAAAATAAATTTTTAGTAACTAATTTATATAATGAAAATATATATGACATTTATTCTAAAAATAGGTTGCTGTTGTGTACTTGTCTCTTGCCAAACATGAGGTGATAAACTTTAAAACAAGCAACCTACACATTAGTTGCTTCTGTAGTCAGAGATTGAGGTGGTTTCATGTTTCATTTGAGGTGCTCCAATTACTAATAACTTAATTCTACTTGAAATGAAATATGTTATTACTTCAAAGAGAAGTTTATTACAAGGAAAAAATTCATGTAGTAATATGATATTTGGCACACTTCTTACGAGTTTGTTACTCCATTGTTGTCAAAACATGGGTACTTGAGGGATTGCACAAAACTATTTAGATAAAAACTTTAATTTTCATGGAATAGCTACCATGTTCCAAATAGTGGGGAGTATGCGTGGTTAGATACTTAGGTGTAGGTTTATTGATAAATGCCTCATATGCTTTGACATGCGAGGGGATTTGTTAGGCTCATGGTGCCATGGTACAGGTGGTCACAACGGCAAATTTTAGTACACATGAGGAAACTGTTCTCATAGGTCTTTGGCCACAGTTTTGTATGTTTTGGCAACACTTTTCGACCATTCCAACAAATAAAAGATGTTGTAGTGACATTCCCCACGCTTTTAAAGAAATGATGTTAGAAGTCATGGAGGTATCTGTGGGCGAAATGACGACACTAGAGGGGGGGGTGAATAGTATGTTTACTAATAACAATCAGCCTAAATCCCAATTTAATCGTTTACTTAGACTATTTAGGCAATATGCAATTTGACGATTAGATGCGGAAGCTTATAGATGATAAAACAATTAAAGTACAACAAAATAAAACAATGCAAACATAAGATTTATAGTGGTTCGGCCCCAATGCCTACTCCACTACCTAAGCACCCCGCTTAGGATTTCCAAACTAGTTTTACTAGATTAATTTACATTTCCCTTACACAGAGGACTTTTCACTGAAGAGACGCACTCTCGACCTAAGGCACTTCCACACCCGGAAGTCACTGCCTTCTTATCGAGAGTCCTCTTCCACCTCAACCATAAGGGACAAACTAAACTGATCCTAGTAAACACTAAGTTTACACAAGTGGCTTTACTCCTTCTACACCAAGGATACCACTTCACCCAATTCAAGACCTAACAACCTAGGTCTTCTTACACGCTTAAATCAAAAACAGTTTAAAGAATAGTTAAAATTACAAGGGAAAAAAGCTTGAAGTAAAGCAATATTATCTATTCTTTTTCCAAGCCTTTGGAACCTCCAACTCGCCGAGTGGTAGAGCTCGAGTCAATTTCCGAGTTGAGGCAACAGAGCTTGCACTTGAGGAATTTGGCGAAAGACCAGAGCGCAATCACTAATCTTTTGGAAGGCTTAAATATTCCTCTTAATGGCTCAATAAACTCTGTAACAATAAAGGAAGAAGAATTAAAAGATTTAGATGAGGGTATATTTATACCTTGCCGAAGA
Organism: Canna indica; assembly: GCA_034359265.1. Taxonomy (NCBI): domain Eukaryota; kingdom Viridiplantae; phylum Streptophyta; class Magnoliopsida; order Zingiberales; family Cannaceae; genus Canna; species Canna indica. Next base: position 26,466,937 of record CP136892.1, read on the forward strand.
AACGACTGTTCAACGGATAGAAAACTATCCATTACAGGTCGCCGATCGAATGGTTGGTCGATCGACTGGTCGATCGGTCCTTCGACTGCTGCAATTCTCCCTGTGGTCGGTCGACCGCCCAAACGCAAATCTCATGATTTTGCATTCGGTCGAACCATCGGCCGACGTGATTTTGCGTCTATGCCTTTCCGCAGGTCGGTCGACCGACTGGTCGACCGCCAAGCTACTGCTCATTTTGGGCTTTGGTCGGTCGACCGCCCGATGCAAGAAACTTGCGATTTCATTTTCGGTCGATCGACGCAAGCTGCGTCTGCAGCTAGCCTCAGTCTGGTCGACCGATCGGTCGATCGCTAGGGCTACTGCCCATTTCTTACCCTATTCGATCAACCGAACTTAGGCTGAATTTATTTTCCAGCCGATTTCTTCCGCACTTCATTTTTGGGTTCTGGCTTTCAACGCGCATCATCTTGGAGAGCTCTCATGTGAACTTTAAGCCCATCCAATGTGACTTTGGCACTCATGACGATCTTTGAGAAACTTTCCGCGACGAACCCGAGCATGACGATCAATGTCCTTCTGATTTCTCGATTTCTCTGATTTTTCGATCGAGGACATCAAACGCTAATTGATATGGAACCTGAAATATATTCTCAATGAAATCATTAGTCCCATATTTGTTATCATTAAAATCATCAAAATCGAGATTAAGGCTAAGGTTGAAAACCTAAAACCAACAATCTTACCCTTTTTGACGATGACAAACATCCTTAAGAAAATATATAATCATTAAAGCACAAGTATATCAACTAAGGGATTTCTCCCCTTATCAACATGCATATTTATATAATTAAACTCCCCCTATCTATATGCATGGATTTCCTATATTTTTCTCCCCTTTACCTATACTTTTCTCCTCATTTTAACTATATATTTCTCCCCCTTTTGACTATACATTTCTCCCCCTTTTGACATCAATCAAAAAGGGCAAGAAAGGTCAATCTAATCAAAGGGACGAAACAAAATTATTTTTTAGTTGAGACTCTAAGGAGTATTTTTCATGAAACATGAAAATCTCAACCAAAGGGATAGAAAATAGGTATATGATATGAAAACAAAATCATACATGAAAAAAAAATGATAGATACACTTCAAAACTCAATCATGTATGCACTCAAGTATGAATGTGTTCATATCTTTTTCACGACATTTTTAGATTTCATTCTAACTTTCAACATATCAAGATATGGTCATTTAACTCATGTATTAAGTTTGAAGTGAAACTAATGTCATTTAATCCAAATATGAACTTAGCATGTTTTCATTTGAAATAAGCATGAAGGACATGAAAATGCTAAGTCTGAAGTTTTGCTATCTACTCATGTTTTCTCATATTTAGGCATCTAGACATTAAACATGAGATAATGTAAGTTTATGAATTGAGTTTGGGCTTAAGATAAAATTTTTAATTCACTTTGTTGACTTAGGCCAACCTATACCTTAAGTTTTCATAAATCAAACTTTTAGATCTAAAACAAAATCATATCTTTAAAAAAAATTTGAAAACAATTTTTGGATGAAATTTTTTGATACCAAGTATTGAATGGTAATATGAAATACATGAACAAAGTTTAAACTCAAAAGAATTTTTAAAGACCATTTTTCATCATATATTGATTTTAATCAACAAATAGATCCTAGCTATCATACAAAATATCAAAATCATTTCTATGAATGATTTTACTCAAGAAATTATGTGAATGATATTAGAAATGGAATCCAAATGGTATACATGAGTTTTCATTTGAAGTTTTTGAAGAAAGATCAAAGTATCGGAAAGATTGATATTTCAAATAAGTGATACTTTGAGTTTTCGAAATCCTACTTCAAAATTCCATTATAAATCAGATTCTTAATGAAATGTTTTGAAATTTTTACTGATAAAACTAGATTTTTCAATGAATGTGTAGTTTTAAGAATCATCTGAAAATGATTTTTATCTATTTCTCTAGAAATAACTGAAATTGGTGATACCAATTGTTGAACAAATGACAATTCCATAGTTTTTCAGTTATTTTCAAAGAATGCTTAGTTTTCATTCAAACTTTTATGACACCACATAATGGTCATGTAAAGAGTGTATGTCAAGTTTGAGATAAAAATTATATTCTTAAGTCAAGATATCAACCTAGCATGGTTTCATTCAAAACTAAGCTAGTTATCATGAAACTTGCTAAGTTTCAATTTTAACATTTACTCATGATTTTTCAAAATTAAATCTATGGATACCTAACATGAGTAAATCTAAATATGTTCCATAAATATGAATTGAAAATGAGACCTTTAAGTCAACTTATTGACTTGGGTCAACTAGGTTCAAAAGAGGTAATTATGAATTAACCTCTATTGTCATTTTATCCATATCCATATCCATATGAATTTTTCACTGTAAGTGCTTGAAAATATGTCATACATATTCCTAAACATGTTTATGAAGTTTTGAACTTAAAATCAGGTGTCCAAGTCAATTTGTTGACTTGGGTCAATCTTTTCAAGCTTAAGTCCTCTAAATTGACTTAGTTTTTAATTTGCTCAATCTCTTATGAATTTTTAATTTTAAGCAAATGACAACTAATCATTAACACACATAAATATGTTCATCAAATTTTCAACTTAAGATGAGGTCTCTAAAGAAAAGTATTAACCTAGTTCAATTTCATAAATATCAAGATATCATGAAATGAGCTAGGTTATCATAATTTTGCCTACTCATAAAACTTCAAGTATTTATCATGCAACATTAATCATGAGCATAGAGAAATTATTTAAGCATGAAAATTCAATTATTTTACTAAGATTTTTGCAAAAATTAAAATCATACATTTTTCTTGAAAATTTGCCCAACTTTTCATATCTTTTTTCATTTTATTTTAGATAGCATAGCTTTCCAATTCTCAACACTTTCTTAACTTACAAGAAGGCTTCATTAGTATCATAATGAATTTATATGCCTGCTAGCAAGCTAGCATACTAAATATGTGGTTCAATGAAAGTTTCATTTAAAAGAATATTCAACCTATGCTAGATAGTAAGGATTCATTTAAAGAAATTTTTTACCATGATATCAAAATGAATCTAAGGAGATCTTAGGATGTGAAACATTTGAGGAATAAGATCTCTAGGTATGCTTAACTAGTTTGGACTTAAAAGAATGTCTCTAATGGTGAGTGTCAACCTAGAGCAATTTTCATTAGATGAAATTTGCCTAAGTGCTAATATTCTACATACTCATGAAAGTTCAAGGGTTTTAACATGCAATCCTAATCATGAGTATAGAGACATAATCAACCATGAAATTGAGGTATTAGACTAGAAATATGCAATAATCAAAAACATACCTCATCCATGAATTTAGACAAACTAATCTATTATATTTAGCCTTCCTAACATACTTATAATTTGCAAGTAAGCTACACTAATATTTTTAGAGAAAAATATAGCTTATTAGCAAGCTAACCAAATTAAAAAGCAAAGAGAAGCATCAAATATCATTATAAAAGTTCACTTTGCTAAATAGTTCTATATTCATTTTTAATAAAATCAAGACATATCAAAATGAATTTTAAGAGATCACAAGAATAATAAATGAAAAATATGATCTCCAACCCTTCCTATTGGTTGAAAACCGAAAACCACAATTAGCCTACGATTTTGAACCGCAAGGTCGCTTAGGCCCATTACAGGCCACCGGGGTCTCCGAAGAGACCTGAGATCAAAAAATCAAAAATCATTTTTGAAGGAACTCTTTAGTAAGAGCGGGGAAAACAACTCAAATTAAGTATATATCAACACTCCAACTTAAATAGAACAACCAAAGAAGGAGATGATACAAAATATACCTAGATGCCAAATTCCATACTTTAGGCATCATGATGATTCGAAGTTGCAACCTCTTGGAGATTTCTCATTTAGGTCCAAGGTCAACTTCAACTCTTCACTTCTCTTTATCCTTGTGTGGTAGCTCCCCCTACAAGAGAAGATGAGACTTTTGGTACCCAATTTGCTTTAGGTCCTTGGGGGTTAATGGGCTTAGGTACCCAAAGTGTCTTAGCAACACTAGGGTTCATTTTGAAGGCACAATCATATATGGCATGCCCATAGATACCACAACAAAAGCAATGTCCATGAAATTTTTTCTTTTCATTTTTAGCATGGACATGAAATTTAATTTTAGAATGCTTATCATGTGAAACATGATGAGTATGAGCATTCTTAGAGATATCATTCCTCTTTTTTTGATCATGAGGTTTAAGAGTGGAATGCATGGCATGAGAGGCATGATGAGCATGGACATTCTTATATAACACATGTTTCTTTCTAGTGTTCTTAGGAAATGAAGCATTTTTTAATTCATTTACTTTCTTATTCAAGAAAGTAATCTCACTTTTTATTTCATTCATGGATTTATACAATGCATGTAATTGAGATTTTAACATGCAATTCTCTTTTTCTAAATTGTTATTCTTGATCTTCAAGTCCTTAAGCTCAAGTTCTACATTATCATGGCATGAATCAAATGAACTAGATTTTAATTTTTCATTTTCTAGTTTGGATTCATGCAAATGAGAATTAAGCATTACATTTTCCTTTTTTAATATTTTGTTTTCCTTATCTTTTCTAACTAGCAAGGCATACATTTTTTGACATTCCTCAACTAGTTCTTCATATGGCATATTGAATGAACTAGAAGAGCTAGTACTATCATTATCAATATTATGACTAGAAGGGAAAGAGTGTACCTCATCATTGGTACTCATGAGGCAAACTTTTGAAGTAGCTTTATAGTTATTGCAAGAGGATGCTTCATTTGAATGAGATGATGATGTAGAAGCTTTTGACCTCTTCTTTGCCTTGTTTTTCATGGTGGGGCAATTCTTCTTCACATGCCCTTTTTCCTTACATGCATGGCACACTACTTTCCTTTTTCGGCTCTTGGAGCCACTCCTTTGACTAGAAGATCTATGAACATCAAAACCAAGATTAGTAGTAGGTGAGTGGCCATTGTCATCACCACCTTCATCAAAAGTGTCAATCTCTTCGGTTTTGGCATAATCGTATAAAACGTTTAAACTAGACCATAAATCATAAGCCGAAGAACAGTGCATGACTTTATCTAGGATGCCATTTGGTAAAGTGCTAAGTATGTAATTCATGACATCTCCATTATACTTAAACATATTCTTATCCATTTCACTCCAAGCATGCATATCATCCTTAGGTTCAATGAATTACCAATGTAACATGTTAAAGACACCAAAACCTTGAGTCTTTAGAAATGTGTACATCCTAGATTTCAATAGACCAAAGTTAAAGACATCGAACCTAGGGGGTGAAGACGCTACACTCTCTAGAGCAATTTCTAGATCGAGATGAATTGTAGAAGGGATGGTGAAATCACAATCTACGACCCGCTCTAATACCAATTGTGGGTGAAATGGCGACACTAGAGGGGGGGGGGGGGGTAAATAGTGTGTTTACTAATAACAATCAGCCTAAATCCCAATTTAATCATTTACTTAGACTATTTAGGCAATATGCAATTTGACGATTAGATGCGGAAGCTTATAGATGATAAAACAATTAAAGTACAACAAAATAAAATAATGCAAACATAAGATTTATAGTGGTTCGGCCCCAATGCCTACTCCACTACCTAAGCACCCCGCTTAGGATTTCCAAACTAGTTTTACTAGATTAATTTACATTTCCCTTACACAGAGGACTTTTCACTGAAGAGACGCACTCTCGACCTAAGGCACTTCCACACCCGGAAGTCACTGCCTTCTTATCGAGAGTCCTCTTCCACCTCAACCATAAGGGACAAACTAAACTGATCCTAGTAAACACTAAGTTTACACAAGTGGCTTTACTCCTTCTACACCAAGGATACCACTTCACCCAATTCAAGACCTAACAACCTAGGTCTTCTTACACGCTTAAATCAAAAACAGTTTAAAGAATAGTTAAAATTACAAGGGAAAAAAGCTTGAAGTAAAGCAATATTATCTATTCTTTTTCCAAGCCTTTGGAACCTCCAACTCGCCGAGTGGTAGAGCTCGAGTCAATTTCCGAGTTGAGGCAACAGAGCTTGCACTTGAGGAATTTGGAGAAAGACCAAAGCGCAATCACTAATCTTTTGGAAGGCTTAAATATTCCTCTTAATGGCTCAATAAACTCTGTAACAATAAAGGAAGAAGTATTAAAAGATTTATATGAGGGTATATTTATACCCTGCTGAAGAAACGGCTGTTCAATGGATAGAAAACTATCTGTTATAGGCTGCCGGTCGAATGGTCGGTCGATCGACTGGTCGACTGGTCCTTTGATCGCTGCAATTCTCACTACGGTCGGTCGACCGACGGGTTGACCGCCCAGACTCAAATCTCGCGATTTTGCATTCGGTCGAACCGTCGGTCGACCGACACGATTTTGCGTCTATGCCTACTCGTAGGTCGGTCGACCGACTGGTCGACCGCCAAGCTACTATCCATTTTGGGCTTTTGTCGATCGACCAGCCGGTCGACCGCCCGACGCAAGAAATTTGTGATTTCATTTTCGGTCGATCGATGCGGTCGACCGCTAGGGCTACTGCCCATTTCTTACCCTATTCGGTCGACCGAACTTAGGCTGAGTTTATTTTTCAGCCGATTTCTTCCGCGCTTTATTTCCGGGTTTCAGCTTTCAACGCACATCATCTTGGAGAGCTCTCGTGTGAACTTTGAGCCTGTCCAATGTGACTTTGGTGCATCATCTTCGAGAAACTTTCCGCGACGAACCCGAGCGCGACGATCAATGTCCTTTCAATTTCTCGATTTCTCCGATTTTTCTGATTTTTTCGATTGAGGATATCGAACGCTAATTGATATGGAACCTGAAATATATTCTCAATGAAATCATTAGTACCATGTTTGTTATCATCAAAACTGACATTAAGGCTAAGGTTGAAAACCTAAAGCCAACATTATCAATAAGTTTCTGTTGTTTTACTATATACTTAATTCATTGTAGTTTTACTATATATTTAATTTGTTGTGGTTTGTTATCCAATGACAGACATAACATTTCATTTTTTGAATATTTTATTTTGTATAGGCAAAGTTCTCTTATCCCCGCTCCCACACTATGACCAAGTGGGTATTACGATCAAAAAGCTCCAAATGGAGGAATTGGAAAAGTAATTTGAGAGATGTGCATTATGATAGCTCAAAGTCACTGCCCTATCATTTGAGTCATGTCCCTAAAAGAGTCAATAAAAACCAATGGGTCTACACTTGTTTCTTTTTAGAATTCTGATGCAGGACAGGTAAATAAAACTATCTAAAGTATCTACTAGAACCTAGTTATTTGCAATTAGTTGAATACTTATATGGTTTTATTTTATGTTATTATTATGCTAATGTCAGTTTATATTCATAGAAAATTTGCAAGATGAATCAGATTAATCGATCAAAGCAAAAAATGCCTCATACTTTGGGGAAGAAAAGTTATGCCATAATCATTGATGAGATTGTAAGTGCAATTTTTATCTCTTGAAATATTCAAGTCTTTATCATTTACTACTAAACTGAATATAATTTTTTGGATCTAATGAATAATCTTTTCCCTCTTTGTTTTTCCCATAAGCTTTCTACACTTCTCAATTTCTAGATTGAGCTGGATCTTGTAGATTGGATCTTCACATGGTATCAGAGCAGGTTCAGGAGATCAATTAGAGGAGAATCTGAGACAAGACCATCGACGAAATCATCCCGTGACTGAAGCGATCACAAATCTCGTAGAATGGCCAGAAATCGCCGATCTCAAATTGCAAGATCCGTGATCGGGGAATCGCCGACGAATTGAGAGGGAAGCTCTTCATCAAATGTTGTTGAAATCGAGGACAACCCATTTCTTCTTCAAAACAACGACAGTCCGGGTATGAATCTCGTTTCTGCTCAGCTTTTGGGACACGAAAACTACCTACCCTGGAAGGAATCGATGAAGATTTCTTTGTCTGCAAAGAATAATTAGGTTTTGTAAATGGGCTGATTGAAATGCCTGATGAAGATTCACCAAGGTACAAATCTTGGAAAAGGTGCGACGACATGTTTCGCTCGTGGATTCTACATTCTTTGGCTCTGAAACTGAGCAACAACATGATATATGCCAAGACAGCGGCTAAATGTCACACCACAAACTTGGGCATGATCGGCCAGAGTACTACACGTACCCCGAAGCCTAACCCAACCAAGAAAAATAACAATATAGAAACCTTGAACAATTTCATAAAATAGAAACCATCTTTCTAACATTAATTTTAATCAAACATAAATCCCAATAACAGTCCAATGCCAATAAATGTCCAAGACTCCTAATAACAAATCCAATTAAATAAGAATAGAGTTTATCATTTAAATGCGTAAAATAAATCCAACACCGACTCATATGACTAAAGAAAAACATAAAGACTCTACAGTCTTGGGTATATATACCCCCCTACCACGACGTGTCACGAGATCTGCTGTCCCTAACGTCATCAGCTGTGCCACTGCATCCCAACACCTACCTGATCACGCTCAGGTGCTACAAGATAGCAATATAAAACGATAAGTCCAACCAGGACTTATTGAGTGGCATAATCCCCTACATCCATATCCCTTAATTCAAGCCAACAAGTAAACAAGTTTATGGATCAAATATACCTCATATACAGGAGTAAAATATGCCAAAGAAATAAATACGGTCAAATACATCTATTCATCCACATAAGCAATAATTAACATGAATATATTCATAAAGCCAGCAAGACATAAACACCATACAGAATCATCCAACATCAGTGTGGCGAGCTGACGAGCTTCTCGGTCCAGGGACCCATCGGTCCAATATCCAAGGACCTGTCGGTCCAATAATCCAGGGACCCATCGGTCCTACGAGTCGGGCGGTGATCAAGGGTCTATCTCAGCGTATTTCCCGCTCATGCCACCCGAGTCGATCGTCAGTGTGGCGGCTGACGAGCTTCCCGATCCACAATTGCAAACACATCTAGGCATTTATAATTAAATCAACAACTAAGCAGTGATAAAGAAAAATGTATAACATCCTTATGCTTGTAAAACCATCTTAGGAACTTTAGGGCCCTTGATATCCACATATGAGCAGACGCATGATCCAAACCATAAATAACATATAATAAGAATTATTCATAGTAAGTGTTAAATTAACCAGTTCAATGAGCTAAATCATAAATAAATAAGACCAATCTATTTACAAAAATTAAATCATGTCATAACAATAACATACCAACTACCTCCTTATTCAAAGGCAGAAAAATATTAAATTATATTCTAATTCCTACTCATAGGGCCGGCCACATAGATGTGGAATTCCCTCATGTAGGATTTCGGCCCTTGCTCAACCTCCCTTTCCTATAGTTAAGTAATCTTAGGTGTTCAAACTGGGGATTGAGATGAATAATTAGGTAAGTTCATGATCAAGTGTTTCTAATTCTTTTCCCTACCTAAATAACTTCCTAAATCAATCCATATTATTTATAAAGGGGCGGCATGACTCTAAAGATGAAATTTAGGTACCCTAACAATGAGAACCTATCACGCCCCAACTCAAGGTCGCGTGACCGGCCAGGGTATGTGTCGTACCCCGAAGCCTACCACATGCACTAAACAATAACACCAAGTATACACCAACATCAAGGAAAATATGAATAAAAGAAACAAGGTGCCAATCTTTATTAAAAGTCGAAACAGTTTTTATAGTTTTAGTTTCAAAGGAATCAACCCAAACTTTCAAAAGAACATCTCAAAGTTTAAAACAGTATATGTTTTCAAAAGTAAACAACTGTTCAGTGCATGTCTAACAACTCTAATAACACGACTACGACTACATGGTCGCCTGCTATGAGATCCGCGTCACCACTTGTCCTCCAGCCGCACCATGCCCCCAAATCGTACCTCACTAGTCAGGCTCTGTAAAAATAAAATAATAAACCGTGAGTTCACGAGGAACTCAGTGAGCGATCCTTTCGAACCTCCACTTAAATCCCAGTGTATAATCATGTATAACACTAAAAAAATGCATGGGTAAATATTTTTGCACCCAATACATTCCTTGGCCAATCGGCCCTCTTGAATAAATAAATGAAAGAACTGGTCGTACATGGCCCTACACAAGCTATAGCAATCGGCCACTATCGGTCTTACCATGCATAATTATGTTCCAGCCACACCTGGCCTTCATGGACATAAAATCAGGTGTTCACATTCAAATATTTCGCACATAGCGAGTCAATCACCGGGTCCGTCAACTTGGGTGGTCGCCTAGTTTCAGGAACCCACCGGGTTAGGGATAGCTAATCCCACCAAACTCAGGTCTACCATTAGCGTGGCCCACTGACGGAATCTCATGACCCTTCGCCACTCGGCTCTAACACCTAGCGTGCACGCTAGTGCAATCTCAAGACCCTAATCACCGTTGAGTCGATTAGTAACCATTCCGGCCATCGATACTCCTCAGTAGACCACCACCATCACAATACACAATCAAAGTTTCTCTAAAGATTTCCATTTTTTACTTCCTGGTATCCACCTGCATCCGACCCCTCCCTCGGGGTTTCATTAGCCGAACACTAATGTCTGTCATCTTTGCGGGAAGGAATTCTTCTACAACTATTAACCACATGATTCCAATAATCACACAATTAAACTGTGCATTTATAGAGAAATTTCAGCAAGGTAAATATGTACTAACATGGAAATTTCAAAACAAGCATCAATAGTTCGATAAAGGAAAATTGATGAATTATATGCTACCTTGTAAATTTCTCTACATATACGCAACCTTATATTGTAATTTTTCCTAAGATCTCAAAATCACCTAAGATAACCATGAATGACTCAGCAAGTGTAAGGGTTTACATTTCAAGCCATCGAACATGAAATCTAGCATGAATAAATTGATTGATCTTTTCAATTTCACCCTCTTCCTTGCTCGGCCGGATCTTGAGTAGGGTAATTCCTTGCTCGGCCAAACCTTCTAGGTTGGAAAGGGGCAAGCTCTCAACTATAATTCCTATATATCAATTCAATAATCTAATCTTTAACGAAAAGAAGATGATCTAAGAGTTTTAAGCCACTCGAGGAAATTGGGAAAATTTTCGGAATGACCTTTCCCATTTTTTCTCTATTCGACCAACCCCTAGATCGCACAAACAATCATCAAAAATACATAAATCACAACTAGATGAATCATCCGAATTCTAAATACAAGAAACTACATCGATCGGCAAGAAACATTGTGTAAAACTCGATCCAGAACACTTCCAAGGTATGGCCACCCGCTTCCCCTTTTTGACAAACCTGACCACTCACCTCGATTAGAAGAAGAAGATGGACGAGACGAAGGCGTTCCCAATTTCTCGGACGTCGATATGACAAACACGGTATGATGTTTGTGTAATATCCTAGATATTAATTCTAATTTCCATTTATTGTATGTGTGTTTACCAGCCTAGCGGACTAGTTCGAGGTCGAGCCGAGTCGACTCATGGTCAAGTGAGAGCTTGCGAGCTCGGGTAAGTAAGAATAGGAGTTGTGAAAATTTTGCTTGTGTAGATTAATTTATTTAATTTTATGTTGTGTATGCATGATTGATTAATTATGTCGCATATGGGTGTGCATGTATTGAATGCTTATGTGGAGTGTAGGAATAATTAAGTTAATTAAGTTAGCAGGTTCGGGTTCGGCTTGAGGCGGATACGGGTTGGATAAAGGGGCTAGTGGAGTTAGAGTTGAAGAGGGAGTATAAAACCCTTTCCCCTTGGCTTGTGGCTCCCTATTGGAGCTACACAAGTTGTGAAAGGAGAGAGGATCGAGCCAAACCGAGCCAAACCGAGCCAGCCGCGCCTCTCCCCTTCCTTGGAGCCGCCAACCTCAAGCCCCAGCCGCCAAGCCGAGCAGCTGAGCCTTCCTCTTCTCCTTCGTCTCCTTCTTCCTTCCCTTTGGATCCAAGCCGAGAGGAGGCAAGCCAAGCCAGTCCATCTCTCTTCCTCTCTCCCTCTCCTCAAGCCGATAGCTTGAGGTGAGCCGCCGCCCACCTCCCCCTTTCTTGAGTCGAGCCGCTATCTCTTGAAGTCGGATTCGAGGGCCGTCATCCGGGATTTCTTCTTTAATAATCCTTCCTATTTAGGTGAGTGGTTTTACCCCTCCTTGTCGGGTTTTCTTCGAGTTTCTTGAAGCCGCCTTGGAGGCTTGATGTTCTTGATTTATTTTTCGATGATCTCGTTGATTCTTGCCGTTCCTTTTGTGTGTCGTACTTGAGGAGCCCTAAACCCTCCCCTTTGGGGCTCGACAGCCCTAGGATGATCCTAGGGGTGCTCGGCCAAGGAAGAATCAAGGGTGCCCTCAAGGTGTTTGATGAAATGCCTAAGTGAGATGTTCTTGTTTATTTTGAGGTCTATACTTTGGATTGCTTACCAATCTAGGTTCTTGTATTGTTGTGGCATGCCTTAGACTTAAATCTGTGACTTTTGAAATTTAATCATGTTTATAAAAATATGATTTTGATCTTAAAGCCATGAATATGCTTAATGTGGGTCTTGATCATGTAGTTGAGATCTTGTTTAAAGAACATCTTGATGCTTGTTAATCTTGGCTAAACAAACATGATTTAATTCTTGTGAATTTTGTCTCCATGATATAATTCTGTTGTGATGATAATTAAGAAATTTAATTCTGTAATTTTCGGATTTATTTTCATGATATGCTGAAAATTCAATGTTGCTGGAATTCCATGTTGAGATGATGAATTTGTGCTATTTTTGTAATGCTTGTTGTGGTGTTTGTATTTCTCTGAACATAGTCATGTAACCTATTGTTTCGACCAAAAAATATAGTTTGGAAATATAGGATACACTCTGGAGATCAGATTCGGATTAGATAAATTGGTTTTGGGCAAAACAGTAAGTTCCCGAGGTGCTTTTAAAGGGGTAAGTTCGGATGAGTGAATCTCGATTACTCATACGTTATTTATTTGAACAAGTTCGGGTGAGCAAATCCCGATTGTTCTTGTTTGGCCTCGTGGTATAAGTTCGGAGGGCCTACATGATTATCCCCGAGGTGGTTTTAAGGAATAAGTTCGGAGGACCTTTCTCGATTATTCCAGGGATATCTTTAAGGACTAAGCTCGGAGGGCCTACCCGATTACTCCTATGATATCTTAAAGGGGCAAGTTCGAACGGGTGAATTCCGATTATCCCTACGCGTCTCATCGAGCAAGTTTGGACGGCCTTTCCCGATTGCTCTCGAGTTTTTGTTTACTAGGATAAGTTTGTAGGGCCTTCCCAATTGTCCTAGTATGTGTTGTTGCCTTAGGGCATAGTAGGCTTAGGCATGTTGTTCTTCACTTTTTGAGTGTTGGCTGCCTTTGGGCATGTGGTGACCGGATGGCCTGTTAGCTAGTCACTCCCTTGTGACATTTTCCTGCTTGAGTAAGGAGTTTTACCTTATGCATCTTATCTGTGATGTTTGTTCATGAGGGTTGGTAGAATCGCTCACTGAGTTCTTTGAACTCACTCGTTGTCGTTGTTGCAGAGCTTGACCGGTGAGGTGGGCAGGAGCACTTGACGTAACTGGGGGGCAGAGGAGCCACATGATCTCATAGCAGTCCTAGTTGGGGTCGTAGTCGAGTACTTTGGTAGTGCGTCATGCACTTTTGTTGGTCTTTTTGAGTTGTAGCCCTTAAGGGCATTTATGTTATTTTATTTAGATTTTATTGTATTTGGTCTGTTGGACTTGATGTACTATTTTCATATTTTTATTCGTTAACTAAAACTTGTTTATGATGAACTCAGTTTTGATTTCTAATTGAAATAAAAACTTGTTGATTTCTTTTCGTTATTGTTTATTCTCGTGAGTTGGTATGTGCATGAGTTAGGCTGCGGGGTATAGGCACGTATACCCTGGCCGGTCACGTGACCCTGATTTGGGTCATGACAATGTGGTATCAGAGCATGTGGTTCGGTCTGACTATGACCTAGAGTTGTCACCATATAGGGCATTGCTAGCATGTCATTATATGGTAGAGGTATGTTATGAGATCAATGGGCTAAGTCTGCACCTCAACGCGACTCGTGGTTAAGTTTGCGAAATCTTAGGGTGAATATAATTGCTTGGTTATGATTTATTTTCTTTCTGGTGATTCTAGATGAATGGAAGCCTTTTAGTGCCGCATAGGAGTGGTAGTGGCAGCAACTCCATAGAGCGCCGAGGCCGGGGCCGGGGTCGTGGGAGACTGCCGCAGGCTCGGGAGGAAATGGGATAGTCCCAGGGTAGCACAGCTTGAGGCCGTGATTTGCCCTGTGCTAGAGAGTGCACCATTTTTGGGGGCTACCCTTGTATGGGTGCCTAGATTAGAGATCCTTGCAATGTTTGTCTTGTATTTTGAATGATTCATTGGGTCTCGTGATATAGTTAAATATTTATGGTGTAGTTTGGTTAGGGTGGCCCTAGGGATCCTAGCTAGGGGGGGCGATTGAGAGAGATCTACAAAAGGGATCTGTAGGGGTTGGCTGATGGTAAATTTCTCTTATAGCTAAAATTTTGTATTGATTGGAGGATCTTTCTCTTAGATTTTAGGAAATATAAATTATGGGTGTAGAGCGAACTTATGCTTAAGGGCCATGATTATGTGCGACCAGAGTTGAGCAGGACCCAGAGCAGTTTTGCTTTGAGGCATGTTTTGGCTGTGGGCAGACTGGGCATTTCAGAAAGGATTGTCCTAGCAAGGATAGTCAGCAACCTGATCAGACAAGAGGGAAAACACTAATGTCAGTGGGTTCCGTAGCTCAAAAGGGTTCCGACTCAAGGAGGAGGCCAGTGAGCTGGTGGTTCAGAGAGGCCCGCTGCACGGGTGTTTGCTATGAGCCAAGAGGGCGCTGAGGCATCCAGGACAGTGGTCTCAGGTAATATTGTTGTTGGGTCTGCCATTACTTATGTCTTGATTGATCCGGGTGCTACGCACTTTTTCTTTGTGTCTGTTGTGTTGTTGCTAAGTTGTCAGGGATACCTGTTGGCTTTAGGTTTTCAACCTTAGCCTTAATCTCGATTTTGATGGTTTTGATGATAACAAACATGGGACTAATAATTTCATTGAGAATATCTTTCAGGTTCCATATCAATTAGCGATCGATGTCCTAGATCAAAAATATTGGAAGAAATCGGAAATCAGAAGGACATTGATCGCCGTGCTCGGGTCCGTCATGAAAGTTTATCGAAGATCGATGAGTGCACCAAAGTCGCTTGGAAGAGTCCAAAGATCAAGTCAAAAGCTCTCCAAGATGATGCTCGTTGAAAGCCGGAACTCGGAAACCAAGCGCGGAAGAAATAGGTTGAAAAAACAATTTCAGCCTATGTTCGGTCGACCAGGCGGTCGACCGAATAGGGTAAGAAAGAAAGGCCCAGCCATTTCAGTCGACCGGTCGGTCGATGGTACACTGCAAAAAAAATGGCAGTGGGCACTTCGGTCAACCAGTCGGTCTACCGACAGTGGCTGGTTTTGGGCAGTAGGCTTGGCAGTCGATCGACCTGCTGAAAGCTGAAGATGCGAGATCTCGTCGATCGATCGACGGGTCGAACGAAGGTCGGGGATGAATAGTCACGTTTGGGCGGTCGACCCATCGGTCGATCGACCACAGACATAAGAGAAGCGGTCGAAAGACCGGTCGACGAGTCGGTCGATCGACTATTCGACCGGCGGCCTATAACGAATAGTTTTCTATCCGTTGAACTGCCGTTTCTTCACGAGGGTATAAATACACCCTCATATACATCATTTAATAATCTTCCTTGATCAACACAGATTTTTTGAGCCATTAAAAGGAACATTTGAGCCTTCCAAAAGATTGATTGAAGCACGCCCTATTCTTCATTGAGTTCTTCTTCAAGCTCCGTCTGCTTCCTCAACTCGGGATTTAATTCAAGCTCAATGACTTGGCCGAGTTGGAGGTTTTAAGGCTTGGAAAAGAGTAGATAATTTTGTCTTACTTTAATTGCTAAATCATTTATTGCATCTGCATATAAAATCATCGAATTGCTAATTGCCTAAACCAATCTAAGCAAACGATTAAAAGTGAATTTAGGCTAATCAAATTAGTAAACACACTATTCACCCCCCCCCCCTCTAGTGTCGCCATTTCGCTAACAATTGGTATCAGAGCGGGTCGTGGATTGAGATTTCACCATCTCGTCTACATCTAGTCTCGATCTAGAAATATCTCTAGAGAGTGTAGTTTCTTCACCTCCTAGGTTCGATGAGTCAAACTTTGGTCTTTGGAAAGGAAGAATGTATACATTCTTAAAGACTCAAGGTTTAGGTGTATTTAATATGGTAAAGTCAAAATACATAGAACCTAAGGAAAAAATGGATGCATAGACCCAAGAACAAATTAGCATGTTTGAGTTAAATGCTAAAGCTACAAATTGCTTATTTTATTCTTTGGAAAATAATGTGTTTGAGAAAATCATGCATTGTACTTCCGCATTCGATATTTGGACTACCTTAAATATGCTTTATAATTATGCAAAAACTGAAGAGCTCAGAACATTTGATGAGGGGAGTGATGACAATTGTCATCCACCCAATACTAACATGGTTTTTGAAGCCCATAGTGTCTCCAGTCATAGGAGCACTAAAAGCCGGAAGAGAAAGGTGATTTGCCATGAGTGCCAAGAGAAAGGACATGTAAGAAAGAATTGCCCTACCTTGATGAACAAAGCAAGGAAGAGGTCAAGTGCTTCCACATCCACATCTCACTCATTTGAAGCATCCTCTACCCATGACTATGAAGCCACTTCCAAAGTGAGCCTCAAAATTGTAAATAATGAGGTACTTTCTTCTTCATCTAGTCATGATAATGATAAAGATAGTACTAGCTCTTCTAGTTCACATGACATGTAATATGATGAGTTAGTAAGTGAATACAAGAAAATGTATGTCTTGCTTGTTAAAAAGGATAATGAGAATAAAAGATTAAAAAAGGATAATATAAGGCTTAACTCTGATGTGGATGAATTAAAACAAGAAAATGAAAGAATGGAATCTATTTCTTTTGATTTTTCCCATGATAGATTGAAACTTGAGCTTAAGGACATAAAGCTTGAGAATGAAAGTTTGAAGCTTGAGAATTCAAAAATTATAAGTCCAAACAACAATTTGAAATCTCAATCTAAAGCCTTATATCAATCTCTTGATTCATTAAAAAATGAGGTTGTGTCCTTAAATAAGAAAGTAAACGAATTGAAAAATATTTCATTTCCTAAGAACACAAGAATGAAAAATACTTATGTAAAGAATGCCCATGCTCATCATGCCTCTCATGCCATGCATTCTACCATTAGACATCATAATTATAAGAAGATGAATGAGGTTTCTAAGAATGCTCATACTCATCATGTTTCACATGACAAACATTCTAAAAATAAATCTCATGTCCATAACAAAAATAAAAAGAAATTTAATGGACATTGCTTTTGTTGTGATGTATTTGGGTATGCTATTTATGATTGCACATTAAAGAAAAATCCAAGTGTTGCTAGGACACTTTGGATTCCTAAGCCCACTAACCCCCTAGGACCCAAAGCCATTTGGGTACCAAAAGTCTCATCTTCTCTTGTAGGGGGAGCTACCACGCAAGGGTGAGATGAAGGTGGTTGATTGAAGTTGCTTGAGGATTCAAAGAGTGAACCATTTCAAAGTTGCAACTTCGAGTCATCTAGATACCATGTTGCATCAAAACTATTTTGGTATCATCTTCTAACTTGCAGTGTTTTACCTTAGTTGAAGTTTATGATACCATGTTTAATTGAGTTGTTTTCCCCGCTATTGTAAAAGAGTTATTTGAAAATGTTTTTGATTTTGATTTTTTGGTCTCTTCGGAGACCCCAGTGGCCTGTAATGGGCCTAAGCGACCTTGCGATTCTAAATCGTAAGCTAATTGTGACTTTCGGTTTTCAACCAATAGGAAGGGTTGGAGATCTATGTTTCAAAATTTTATATTTTGAGATCTCTTGATTCATTTTGTTATCATGAATAATTTCTTTGAAAATGAATCCATGCTATTTAGTGAAGTTGAAGTTGATAAATGATACTTCATTTTTCTCTTCACTATTTAGTTTGATAGCTTGCATGTAGATTTGATTTCATTTTCTATTTATAAAGTATACTTGCAAGTTATGATAAAATGGAAGGCTAATTAGAATGAAAAAATTAGTTTGGCTAAAGTATCATGAAAATGGTATAACTTTGATAAATTCAAAATCTTAGTGTTATGCCTCAATGTTTAAGCTTAAACGATGTCTTTATACTCATGATTAGATTTGCATGTTAACACACTTGAATTCTCATGAGTAGGTAGAATATTAGTACTTAGGCAAATTTCATCAAATGAAACTTGCTCTAGGTTGATACTTGCTACTAGAGACATTTCTTTAAGACCAAACTAGTTAAACTTGTCTAGGGACCTTATGCCTCAAATGGTTCACATCTTGATCCCTTAGATTAATTATGATATTATGTAATTTTTTTTTAAAATGAATCTCTACTATCTAGCATAGGTTAAAGCGTTTAATGAAACTTTGCATTAAACCTTGCTATTTAGTTTGTTAGCTTGCTAGTAGTCATAATTATTTCAATATGATACTAATGATGTCTACTTGCAAGTTGTGAATGTAAATGAAGGATATGCTATCCAAAAAAAAAGAAAATGAAAAAGGAAATGAAAAGTTGGGCAATTTTTTAAGAAAAGGGTATGAATTTAATTTTGCAAAAACCATAGTATAGTAATTGAATATTCATGCTTAAATGATTTCTCTATGCTCATGATTGATTATGCATGATAGATATATGAAATTTCATGAGTAGGAAAGTATTTTGATAACTTAGGCAATTTAATAATATCTTGATTGAATGAAACTTGTTCTAGGTTAAAATTCATTTTACAGATTTCATTTTAAGATAAAAATTTGATGAACATGTTTAGATACACATATCACATGAGTTTAGGTATTTAAAATTGAAAATTCATGTCTAGATAAACAATGTGGTAACTATATCAATTTAGAGGACTTAAGCTTGAGAAGTTTTGACCCAAGTCAACAAAATTGACTTGGTCATTTCATTTTAAGTCCAAAGCTTCATAAACATGTTTAGGAATAGGTATAACATGTTTCCATGCACTTAGAGTGAAAAAAATCCATATGGATATGGATAAAATAACATAGAGGTGGTTTCATGAGAATCTCTTTTGAACCAAGTTGACCCAAGTCAATAAGTTGACTTAAAGGTCTCATTTTGAATCCATATTTGGGGAACATGTTTAGATTTACTCATGTTAGGTATCCATAAGTTTAAATTTGAAAAATCATGAGTAAATGTTAAGATTGAAACTTAGCAAGTTTCATAAAAACTAGTTTAGTTTTGAATGAAACCATGCTAGGTTGATATCTTGACTTAAGGACACAATTTTCATTTCAAACTTGACATATACTCTTTACATGACCATCATGTGGTGTCATGAAAGTTTGAATGAAAATTGAAGAAGTTTTAAGAATAATTAAAAATTACAAAAATATCATTTCAACCTACAATTAGTATAATTTCAGTTATTTCTAGGAAAATATAGAAAAATATTTTTTAAATGATTCTTGAAACTGCACATTCACTGAAAAATCTAGTTTCTTAAGTAAAAAATTTCAAAACATTTCATCAAAAATCCAATTTATAATGAATTTTTGAAGTTGGATTTCAAAATGCAAAGTATCATCCTTAATTGAAATATCAATCTTTCGATACTTTGATCTTTCTTCAAAAACTTCAAATGAAAACTTATATATACCATTTGGATTCCATTTCTAATATCACTCACCAATTTCTTGAGTAAAATCATTTCTAGGAATGATTTTGAATTCTTGAATGATAGCTAGAAACTACATTTGGTATGTTTTCATTAAAATCAATATAGGATGAAAAATGGTGTTTGAAAATTCTTTTGAGTTCAAACTTTATTCATGCATTTCAAATGACCATTCAATATTTGGTATCAAAATTTTCATCCAAAAAATGATACCAAAGCTTTTCATCGAAAATATGATTTTGTATAAACTTAAAAGTTTGATTTTTGAAAACTTAAAGTATAGGTTGACCTAAGTCAACAAAACAACTTAAAAATTTCATCTTAAGCCGAAACTTGATTCATGGACTTAGATTCTCTCATGTTTGATGTCTAGATGCCTAAGTATGAGAAGACATGAGTAGATAGCAAAACTTGAGACTTAGCATTTTCATAGTTTTCATGCTTATTTCAAATGAAAACATGCTAAGTTCATATTTAGATCAAATGACATTTGTTTCACTTCAAACTTGATATACATGATTTAAATGTCTATATCTTTGTATTTTGAAAGTTTGAATGAAATGCAAAAATATCATGAAAAAGAAACAATATTCATTTTGAGAACATACATGATTTATTTTTGAATTCAAATACTTGGTTTTTGAACATATCATGTATGAACTTTGTTTCATATCATATATTTGTCTTTTCATCCCTTTGATTGAGAATTTCATATTTCATGAAAAATCTTTAGAGTTTCAACTTCATGAAAAAATACTTGTGTTTCATCCCTTTAACTAGATAGACCTTTCTTGCCCTTTTTGATTGATGTCAAAAGGGCGAGAGAAGTATAAGAAAAAGGAAGAGAAGTGTATAAGAAAAAGGGGGAGAAAAATATAGGTAAATAGGGAGGAAAATATAGGAAATTCATGCATATAGATAGGGGGAGTTTATCTCATAGATATGCATGTTGATAGGGGGAGAAATCCCTTAGTTGATATCCTATATGCTTTAATGATATATTTTCTTATGGATCTTTGTCATCATCAAAAAGGGGGAGATTGTTGGCTTTAGGTTTTCAACCTTAGCTTTAATCTCGATTTTGATGGTTTTGATGATAACAAACATGAGACTAATAATTTCATTGAGAATATCTTTCAGGTTCCATATCAATTAGCGTTTGATGTCCTAGATCGAAAATATTAAAAGAAATCGGATATCGGAAGGACATTGATCGTCGTGCTCGGGTTCGTCATGAAAGTTTATCGAAGATCGACATGTGCACAAAAGTCGCTTGGATGAGTCCAAAGATCAAGTCAAAAGCTCTCCAAGATGATGCTCGCTGAAACCCGGAATTCGGAAACCAAGCGCGTAAGAAATAGGCTGAAAAAACAATTTTAGTCTATGTTTAGCCAACCAGGCGGTCGATCGAATAGGGTAAGAAAGAAAGGCCCAACCATTTCGGTCGACTGGTTGGTCGACCGAACACTGCCAAAAAATGGCAGTGGGCACTTCAGTCGACCAGTCGGTCGACCGACAGTGGCTGGTTTTGGGCAGTAGGCTTGGCGATCGATCGATCGGTCGATCGACCTGCTGAAAGCTGAAGATGCAAGATCCCGTCGGTCGATCGACGGGTCGAATGAAGGCCGGGGATGAGTAGTTGTGTTTGGGCGGTCGACCCGTCGGTCGACGGACCACGGACAGAAGAGAGGCGGTTGAAAGACCAGTCGACTAGTCGGTCGATCGACTATTCGATGGGTGGCCTATAACGAATAGTTTTCTATCCGTTGAATAGTCATTTCTTCACGAGGGTATAAATACACCCTCATATACATCATTTAATAATCTTTCTTGATCAACACAGATTTTTTGAGCCATTAAAAGGAAGATTTGAGCCTTCCAAAAGATTGATTGAAGCGCGCCCTGTTCTTCATCGAGTTCTTCTTCAAGCGCTGTCTGCTTCCTCAACTCGGGATTTAATTCAAGCTCAACGACTTGGCCGAGTTGGAGGTTTTAAGGCTTGGAAAAGAGTAGATAATTTTGTCTTACTTTAAGCTCTTTTCTCTTGTAATTTTAACTGTTATTCGAAACTATTTTTATTTGGGTTTGTGAAGACCTAGCGGTTAGGTCTTATCGTGTGAAGTGGTATCCTTGGTGTAGAAGGAGTAAAGCCACTTGTTTAAACTTAGAGCTTACTAGGATTAGTTCTAGTTGTCCCTTAGGTTGAGGTGGGAAAGTGCCCTCGGTAGGAAGGTGGGATACTTCCGGGTGTGGAAGTGCCTTCGGTTGGAGAGCGGAGACTTTCTGATGAAAAGTCGTTGTTGTAAGGGAAACTCTAATTAATCTAGTAAAATCTAGTTTGGAAATTCTAAGCAGGGTGCTTAGGTAGTGGAGTAGGCATTGGGGCCGAACCACTGTAAATCTTGTGTTTGCATTGATTTCTTATTTGCTTTAATTGCTAAATCATTTATTGCTTCCGCATATAAAATCATCGAATTGCAAATTGCCTAAACCAATCTAAGTAAATGATTAAATGTGAATTTAGGCTAATCAAATTAGTAAACACACTATTCATCCTCCCTCTAGTGTCGTCATTTCGCTAATAATACCTTTTGTGATGGCAGGGAAAGTCTTTTAGGGCTGCGAGGTTATCATTTGTGGGCATGTGTTGATAATCGATTTGACACTGCTGCCGATGTTGGAGCTTGATGTGATATTGGGCATGGACTGGTTGGCGGATCATTTCGCCTCAGTAGATTACAGGGCTAAGACTGTGACCTTCAGTAAGGCCGGGTGCCCCAGTTTACCTTCCAGGGTGATGGAAGGGGTGAGCCGTTGATGGCGATTTCAGCTCTTAAGGCCCGAAAGTTACTCTTTGGCGGATGTTAGTCATTTTTGGCCTTCGTATCAGTGGCAGAGGAAGGCAGAGGTGCGGCCAGGGACATCCGAGGGATGCCCGTGGTATGTGGGTTCTCTGGTGTGTTCCCGGAGGAGTTGCCAGGGTTACTTCCAGAGAGAGAGATCGAATTCTGTATTGATTTGCAGCTAGGGGTGAAGCCGATCTCCATTCCATTGTATCAGATTGCACGAGCTGAGTTGAGGGAGTTGAAGTCCCAGTTGCAGGAGCTGCTTGACTTAGATTTCATTTGCTCCAGTGTTTCGCCTTGGGGTGATCCAGTGCTCTTTGTAAAGAAGAAGGATAGGTCCATGCGGATGTGCATTGATTATCGGTAGCTTAATAAGGTAACAGTAAAGAATCAGTACTTGTTGCCCAAGATTGATGATTGTTTGATCAGCTTCAGGGAGCTCAATGGTTTTCTAAGATTGACCTGCGATCAGGATATCATCAGTTGAGGATTCAGGACAGTGACGTCCCTAAGACTGCTTTCAGGTCGAGGTATGGGCACTTTGAGTTCATGGTGATGTCCTTCGGGCTGACTAATGCACCTGCAGTATTTATAGACCTGATGAATCGAGTGTTCAAGGAATACCTGGATATGTTTATGATTGTGTTTATTGATGATATTTTGATTTATTCCGAGAGCAGGGAGGAGCGTGCTGAGCACTTGAGGGTAGTTCTTGGAAACTCTCAGGGAGAACAGATTGCATGCCAAATTCTCCACGTGCGAGTTATGGCTAGAGAGTGTGGGGTTTCTTGGCCATGTGGTGTCCAAGGAAGGAATAAAAGTGGACCCTACAAAGATTGAAGCAATTCAGAATTGAAAGAGGCCGACTAATTTCTCGAAGATTCGCAGTTTTCTGGGTTGGTAGGTTATTACTGAAAGTTTGTGGAGAATTTCTCTAGGATTGTAGCACCATTGACCCGCCTAATCCAGAAGAAGGTCAAGTTTGAATGGGACAGTAAGTGCGAGGAGAGCTTTCTGAAGCTCAGGGACCGCTTGACGTCGGCACCAGTTCTAGCAGTACCCTCGGGCTTGGGAGGATTTGTTGTTTACTGTGATGCCTCTTGAGTCAGCTTGGGTTGTGTGTTGATGCAGAATGGCAGGGTGATAGCTGATTCCTCCAGGCAGTTGAAGGTTCACGAGAAGAATTACCCAACCCATGATCTTGAGTTGGCAGCGGTGGTGTTCGCAATGAAGTTGTGGCGTCACTATCTTTATGGCGAGGCTTGTGAGATATACACTGATCATAAGAGCCTCTAGTATTTGCTCACCTAGAAGGAGTCGAACCAGAGGCAGAGAAGATGGCTTGAGCTTTTGAAAGACTATGACTGCATGATCATGTACCATCTGGGGAAGGCTAATGTGGTGGCTGATGCTTTAAGTAGGAAGTCAATGGGTAGTCTGGCACATTTGGCAGTTAGGAGGAGGCCGTTGGCTCAAGATTTAGCTATGTGTTTAGATGGCGGGGTAGTCTTGTCTGTGTTACCTTCTGGTGTGCTAGTGGCTCACCTGAGGGTGCAGTCCACGTTGGTTGATATGTTGTGAGCAGCGCAGGAGGAGGATGCTTTATGTGCTCTCACTAAGGATCTGACCAGGAAAGGCGATGCCGATAATGGGTTCAGTGTGGACTAGGAGGGCATGCTGAGGTTTAAGAACTGGATAGTGGTGCCAGATATAGTCGAAGTTCGTAGGTAGGTGCTAGAGATTGCTCATTGATCTACTTACACCATGTATCCGGGAGCCACGAAGATGTACCGAGATCTAAGGCAGAATTATTGGTGGAAAGGTATGAAAAGAGAGGTGGCTGAGTTCGTGTCTATGTGCCTGGTGTGTCAGCAGGTCAAGGATGAACATTTGAAGCCGACAAGGTTGCTCCAGAACCTAGAAGTACCATAATGGAAATAGGAGAAGATAACCATAGATTTTGTGACGTGGTTACCAAAGTCTGGAAAGGACAACGATTCTCTTTGGGTAGTGGTGGATCGCCTAACCAAGATGTCACATTTCAAACCAGTCAGGATGACTTTTTTAGCCGAGCAGTATGCGAGGTTATTCTTGGATCGGATCGTTGCTTATCATGGTGTTTCGATTATGATCATCTCAGATCGGCGTACTCAGTTCACGACTTGATTTTAGCAGTCCTTCCAGGAGGCGTTGGGCACTCAGGTTCGGTTCAGCACAACTTTTCACCCTCAAGTAGATGGTCAGTTCGAGCGGACTATTCAGACACTGGAGGATATGCTGAGGGCATGTGTCCTAGATCTGGAGGGCAGTTGGGAGAGGCACTTACCCCTGATTGAGTTTGCCTACAATAACAGTTATCACAGCAGCATCCAGATGACCCCTTTGAGGCATTATATCGGCGGAGATGCAGGTCGCCTGTAGGTTGGTTGAGGTAGGGGATTCCCTTATGATGGGACCTGACTTGGTGGAGGAGGCAGTAGAAAAGGTGAAGCTAATCAGAGAGAGGCTATTGGCAGCTCAAAGTCGCCAGAAGATGTATGCTAATGGAAAGACTAGGGATGTAGAGTTTGCTGAGGGGGACATGATGTTCCTCAAGGTGTCCCCCATGAAAGGGGTGGTGAGATTTGGTAAGAAAGGAAAGCTAAGCCCTAGGTTCATTGGGTTGTTTCTTATTCTCAGGCGTAGGGGAGCTGTGGCCTATGAGTTAGCCTTACCTCCGAGTGTGGACCGAGTACATCCAGTGTTCCATGTGTCTATGCTGAAGAAGTACATTCAGGATGAGTCCCATGTGATTGAGCCTACTGCAGTGGAGGTGGATTCAGTAGTCTCCTATGAGGAGCGGCCAATCGAAGTGCTAAATCGTCAGATCAAAAAATTGAGGTCCAAGGAGATCCGCTTGGTTAAGGTCAGGTGGGAGCTCTATTCAGGGCAGGAGGCCACCTGGGAGGTGGAGCAGGATATGAGGGAGCGATATCCTTTATTGTTTGATGACCTGGTGAGTCCTTTGTTCTTTTCTGAAATTCGACGACGAATTTTCTTTAAGGATGGTGGATTGTAATATCCTAGATATTAATTCTAATTTATGTTTATTGTGTGTGTTTGCTAGCCTAGCGGACTAGTTCGAGGTCGAGCCGTGTCGACTCATGGTCGAGTGCGAGCTTGCGAGCTCGGGTAAGTAAGAATATGAGTTGTGTAAATTTTGCTTGTGTAGATTAATTTATTTAATTTTATGTTGTGTATGCATGATTGAATGGTTATGTAGAGAGTAGGATTAATTAAGTTAATTAAGCTAGCAAGTTCGTGTTCGGCTTGAGGCGGATGCGGGTTGGATAAAGGGGCTAGTGGAGTTAGGGTTAAGGAGGGAGTATAAAATCCCCTCCCCTTGGCTTGTGGCTCCCTATTGGAGCCACACAAGTTGTGAAAGGAGAGAAGAGCCAAGCCGAGCCAGTCGCCCCTCTCCCCTTCCTTGGAGCCGCCGACCTCGAGCCCCAGCCGCCAAAGCGAGCCTCCGAGCCTTCCCCTTCTCCTTCCTCTCCATCTTCCTTCCCTTTGGAGCCAAGCCGAGAGGAGCCAAGCCTAGCCAGCCCCTCTCTCTTCCTCTCTCCCTCTCCTCAAGCTGGCAGCTTGAGGTGAGCCGCCGCCCCTCCTCCCCCTTTCTTGAGTCGAGCCGCCATCTTTTGAAGTCGGATTCGAGCACCGTGATCTAGGATTTCTTTTTTAATCATTCTTCCTATTTGGGTGGGTGGTTTTACCCCTCCTTTCCGGGTTTTCTTCGAGTTTCTTGAAGCCGTCTTGGAGGCTTGATGTTCTTGACGTATTTTTCGATGATCTCTCAGATTCTTACTGTTCTTTTTTGTGTGTCGTATTTGAGGAGGTCCTAAACCCTCCACTTTGGGGCTCGGCAGCCCTAGGATGATCCTAGGGGTGCTCGGCCAAGGAAGAATCAAGTGTGCCCTCAAGGTGTTCAATGAAATGCCTAAATGAGATGTTCTTGTTTATTTTGAGGTCTATACTTTGGATTGCTTACCAATCTAGGTTATTGTATTGTTGTGGCATGCCTTAGACCTAAATCTGTGATTTTTGGAATTTAATCATGTTTATAAAAATATGATTTTCATCTTAAAGCCATGAGTATGCTTAATGTGGGTTCTTGATAGAGGTGGCAACGGGCCGTGCCCGGGCAGGCCCAGGCCCGGCGACCTCAAGGCCGGGCCGGGCACGGCCCAGCCATATTTCGGGCCGTGCCTGGCACGACCCGAACCATTGGTAGCCAAGCCCAGCCCGAGCCCGAGCCCGCCCGAAAATTAATTATTTAATTTAAATTTTAAATTTAAATTTTTAATGGTTTAAAATTTAATTTTTAAAATTAATGATTACAGGTTAATTTTGAACTTGGACCTCTAATTTTATTAATCATTGTACTAAATTTTATTATATATTTTTTAACACATTTTTTATATGTAACACAGTACAAATTAATAAAAAGATTTTAAAAAAATCAAATTATAATTAAAATTTTATTTATCTTTAATATAAAAATATTCATCCAATGATAAAATAATTTTTTTTAATATTATAATAGATCGCACCTTAAAAGGTTGCCTACGTACCTTCTATAGCTAAACTTGTACTCCCCAATGATTAACTATAGAAGGATCAGGTCTACGTAGTTCCTTTTACATTTTTAATCACCCGTAGTCTCGGTTATTTAACTTGTACTTGGACCAGCAGCACCAGCTTCGCTTGTTTGAGCTTCCTCCTCTCCCGATGATGAAGTGTCGTGTCTTCCCTTATCTTGTAATCTATCTTCAGCATCCAACCAGTCTTTTAAGCAAATGCACATTTCAACCGTTTCTTCACTCATTCGGCTTCTTTTTTCGTCGAGAATTCTATTTCCTGCACTAAGATAAGACTCGGAAGCTATTGTAGAAACATGAACAATTAGTATATCACGTACCATGATGGAAATAATAGGATACATATTTTCTTATTTTTTCCACCATGCTAAAATTTCATTATCATCTATTTCTTCAGAATGATTATGATCTAGAAAAAAAAGTAATTCATTAAAATTAGTAGATTCAATTTTTTTTATTCTACGACCAAGTTGAGAATTAATACTATTTCCACCATCATCTCTTAATCTAGAAGAAGAAGATGTTGTCTTATTTGTAATTGTATCACCAAATTTTGAAGCGTAAAATACAAACATTGAATTCAATAAATTTAAATTTTTAATTTTTTCTTCTTCAACATTATCTAATTCCATATTGTTATAATAATCATCTAACAACATATTGAAACCATCAATTTTCATTCTAGGATCTAAACATATTATTAAACAAAATAAAGTAGGTATATCTGACCAATACTTTTTAAATTTAGATTCCATTAAAGAAATAATTTGTGCAAATAAAGGATGGTGTCTATATGAAGAAAATACTTCACTAATACGAACTATATGTGAAAGAGTTAAATTACATGTAGGATAATAAACACCGAAAAGTTGTTTGGTAGCTTTATTAAAAAGTTCTAAAATTTGAGTAATATGCCCAGCAACTAACCAATCATTATTATTAATTGGATCACCAGACATATTTTAATTGTAAAACATTGTAAGGATATCTTGATATCTTATTGTAGACATAAATATATGATATGTTGAATTCCATCTAGTAATAACATCACCATTAAATTTTTTAAATGGTTTATTAAAAGATTGACATAATTTTTTAAATTCTTGTGTTCTTGCTTTTGAAAAACGCATATATCTAATAATATATCTAATTTTTTCTACATGTATATTTACTTGTTATAAACCATCTTGTACACATAAATTAAGAACATGACAAACACAACGAACATGAAATAATTCACCTTCTAATACTGGTTTAAATAACTGTATAAGGGGAGGGATAGCAGCATCATTATTACTAGCATTATCAAAACTAATCGAAATTTTTTTATCATTTATATTATAGAAAGATGTTACAAATCTAATAGCAGAAAAAATAGCAACAGAAGTGTGTGGATATTCAAAAATTTTAAAACTAATTATTCTTTTTTGCAAAATAAAATTTTCATCAATCCAATGTGCAGTAACACAAATGTAAGAATTAGTAGTACGTTGACTAGACCAAACATCAGATGTTAAAGAAATTTTTGATTTATTATTTTGAAAACTAGTCATTATATTTTCTCTATATGTAAAAAATAATTTTAAAGCATCACTTTTCATTGTATTTCGAGTAATTTTTTTATATTTTGGTTGTAAAGTATTTTGAATCCAACTAGAAAATCTTGGTTGATCAACAAAACTAAAAGGAGATTCACTTTCAACAATTAATTTTGCAAGTTCTCGACGTTGAAAATCCTAATCATACGAAAAAGCTGTTAAACTAGAAGAAGATAAATTAAGAATTTGTTGAGCTTGTGTAACCTTAGTGTCATGACCCTATGCATAACGTAATAAATGACCAGTTCCTCCAGTTGTTGAAGCCTAAAGAATTTTTTGATATTTTTTGCATCGGTCTTTTGTTATGGTGCCACCAGGTTCAATAATTTTCTCAAAATATTCCCAAACCATACTTTTTTTTCTACCTGATGGACATAAATTAATAGATGGACTTATCTCTATGTTTAGATTTTGTTGAGTGGTAGGAGTGGTAGGAGTAGCAGGAGACATTTATTCTAACATATTTGATCCAGTTTGTGGAGTATAACCTGAAAAATCTCCATCCGCCATTAGTAAAATTTAAAAATATAAAAAGTATAAATATTATACTAATCAATGAAACAAATTGAAGAGATTTAAAAAAATTAACAACAATCTTGAATCCTTGGCTTCTTGATGAGCTTAAAATGTTGTTGATCATTGAGAGTAAGAGAGTTGAGAAATGAGAGTTGAGAGTTGAGGATTGAGAGAAAGAGTTGAAGATGAAGATAGAAGAAATGAAGAAGGGGAGGGGGTATTTATAGATTTTTTTTTTATAAAAAATATTCGTCGGCCCGAGCCAAGTCTGGGGCTAGCACGGTGCGCTCAGCCCGTCTTCTGGGCACAGCCGTGCTGGGCCGGGCCCGTGCCGCCCATGGGCTGGCCCAGCCCGTTGCCACCTCTAGTTCTTGATCATGTAGTTGGGATCTTGTTTAAAGAACATCTTGTTGCTTGTTAATCTTGGCTAAACAAATATGATTGTATTCTTGTGAATTTTGTCTCCATGATATAATTCTGTTGTGATGATAATTAAGAAATTTAATTCTGTAATTTTTGGATTTATTTTCATGATATGCTGAAAATTCAATGTTGCTGGAATTTCATGATGAGATTATAAATTTGTGCTATTTTTATAATGCTTGTTGTGGTGTTTGTATTTCTCTGAACATAGTCGTGTAGGCTATCGTTTCGACCAGAAAATATAGTTTGGAAATATAGGACACACTCTGGAGATCACATTCGGATTATATACATTGGTTTTGGGTAGAATAGTAAGCTAAAATAAAACCCTAAAACAAAACCCTAATTGTGGTGAACTAAATTTTAATTGCATAATTAAAATTAGGGAAAATGGTCAGCATAATCTGATATGAACCAACATGAGAAGTTTATGTATGAAATAAAATCACACGAGTTTATGACATTTACGAGTCTAGGAGTTGGGGTCGGGTTTTGGAGTGTTGAGACACTTTCCAATATGATCACCCCTAAGACACTGTAGGAGAGTTATGACTTAGGTCATGGTGCACCATATTTTATGAATGGCGAAGAGGCTCGTTGAGGAGCCGGATTGCGGGCTAGGCCCGGGAGGTTGGATGGCTAATTCCCAACCTGTGGAATAAGTTCGGAGGGCCTTTCCTGATTGTTTCGGTTTGGCCTCGTGGAATAAGTTCGGGGAGCCTACCCGATTATTCCCGAGGTGCTTTTAAAGGGGTAAGTTTGGATGGGCGAATCCCGATTACTCCTACGTTATTTATTGGAACAAGTTCGGGTGAGCAAATCTCGATTGTTTCGATTTGGCCTCGTGGGATAAGTTCGGAGTGCCTACCCGATTTATCCCCGAGGTGGTTTTAAGGAATAAGTTCGTAGGGCCTTTCCCGATTATTCCTGGGATATCTTTAAGGAGTAAGCTCAGAGGGCTTACCCAATTACTCCTATGATATCTTAAAGGGGCATGTTCGAACGGGCGAGTCCCAATTGTCCCTACGCATCTCGTCGAGCAAGTTTGGAGGGCCTTTCCGGATTGCTCCCGAGTTTCTGTATACTAGGATAAGTTTGGAGGGCCTTCCCGATTATCCTAGTATGTGTTGTTGCCTTAGGGCATGGTAGGCTTAGGCCTGTTATTCTTCACTTTTTGAGTGTTGGCTGCCTTTGGGCAGGTGGTGACCAGATGGCCTGTTAGTTGGTCATTCCCTTGTGACCTTTTCCTGCTTGAGTCAGGAGTTTTATCTTATGCATCTTATCTGTGATGTTTGTTCGTGAGGGTTGGTAGAACCACTCACTGAGTTCTTTGAACTCACTCGTTGTAGTTGTTTTGTTTTGCAGAGTCTGACCGGTGAGGTGGGCTGGAGCACTTGACGCAGCTGCAGGGCAGAGGAGCCGCATGATCTCATAGCAGTCCTAGTTAGGGTCGTAGTCGAGTACTTTGGTAGTGTGTCATGTACTTTTGTTGGTCTTTTTGAGTTGTAGCCCTTGAGGGCATTTATGTCATTTTATTTAGATTTTATTGTATTTGGTCTGTTGGACTTGATGTAGTATTTCCGCATTTTTATTCGTTAACTAAAACTTGTTTATGATGAACTCAGTTTTGATTTCTAATTAAAATAAAAACTTGTTGATTTCTTTCCGCTATTGTTTATTCTCGTGAGTTGGCATGTGCATGAGTTAGGCTGCGGGGTATAAGCACGTATACCCTGGCCGGTCACGTGACCCTGATTTGGGGCGTGATAGTTTGTAGCAGACTATTTTACAAAGTTAAAGTCTATGTGGGATGAAATTGATGCATTGGATATTAGTTCTTGTTGTAGCTGCGAAATGGGTAAGATTATCCTTGAGAAAAGTTGATTGAGACAATTCCTAATGGGATTGAATGATTCATTTACAAGTATCAGAGGGCAAATTCTCTTAATGAAGCCCTTACCTGATGTAAACCAAGTGTACTCTTTGATTGCGCAAGAAGAATCACAACATCAGGTGAGCATAAATATGAATCAAGGTGATGACATCATAGCTTTAAATAGCATGTATCAGAACACTGGAGGCAATAACAAAATGTACAGATCCAAGAATCAAAGTTTTGGAGATCAATTTCAGTACAAGAACAAATATTGTGATCACTATCAAAAACCAGGGCACACTCATGACATTTGTTATAGGCTGCATGGAAGAGAGTTCTTCAATTCTACTCTATGCACTTACCTATCTAGTCAAGGTATAATTCATCAATGTTCCTGTGTAGAAACTCTACAGCAGAATGCTATAGTAGAGAAAAAACATAGGCATCTTTTGGAAGTGGCAAGAGGTCTAACATATCAGTCTCATCTTCCATTAAAATTTTGGGGTGAATGTATCATGACAACCACCTATCTTATCAATAGAATACCCAGTCCAATTCTCGAAAACAAAAGCCCTTTTGAGTTGATCTACAACAAAAACCCTAACCTTGAACACCTAAAAGCCCATGGGTGCCTTTGCTATGCTAACACTCTAAAGCAGGGCAGAACCAAGTTTGATCCAAGAGCTATTAAATGTGTTTTTTAAGGATACCCTTATGGAAAGAAAGGATATAAGGTGTATAACCTAAAAACTCATTCGATTAGCATAACCAGAAAAGTTACCTTTGTTGAAAATATTTTCCCATTTCATTCTCTTTCCACCACTACCCCACAAATAATTTTTCCTATACCTGTTGAAAATACAGATTGCATATTGAATGAACATTCATCAGTCAAATTCTCCAAATCAGTCCAGTAGTGAAAAGCATTCCATTCAGGTCAAGGAAAAAGAAACAACCAAAAATGTTCTAAATTAGGAACCACAAAATCAGTTCTATGAACTAGAATAAGCAGTTCAACACCATAATAAAGCACACATAAAGATAAAATATAATAGTACAAGTCTAATCCGTACATAATGAAGCATTTTAAGTCCATAATAAAGCACACATAATTACTCAAAGATAAAATATAAAAGTACAAGTTCAATCTATAATAATTATCATCAAACCAAGTTCGCCCGAGTTTACTCACGAGTTTGATCGAGTTTATGCGAGTTTACCCGAGCTCACACGAGTTTACTCAAAAATGAGTTTGGGTGCGAGTTAGCTCGATTTTGATACTTGGGATCGTAAAATCATCCGAGTTTAAGAGTTCACTCGCGATTTTGATAACCATGCAAGCAACTGTTAGCAAATCCAGTGCAAATAGTGAATTAAGAGAACTTTCAGGAGCAACAACAGAGTTAATCTAGGTACTAAAATTGCTAAAGGAGATAAACATAGAAGTTAAAAGTCCAACATCTATTTACTGCGATAACATGAGTGCATTACATATTGCAGTAAACCCTGTATTTCATGAGAGAAACAAGCATCTAGAGATTGATTGCTATTTTGTGAGAGAAAAGTATCAAGCTGGGATTGTGAAACCAACATACATATCAAGCCAGAATCAACTAGCTAATATCTTAACCAAAGCACTCTCAAAGGATCAACATCAAAAATTGAAGCACAAGCTGGCCTTAGAGAATCCATTCTCCATTCCCAGCTTGAGAGGTAGGGGTGGCAGTGGGTTTATGTAAATGAGTATTTCATCCGTCCCAGACCCTGATGGGTCATTAGCGGGTTTTGCTTGTTGGGTCGTGGGACGAGTATAGGGTTTTGAGGTAAAAACCTTGTAAGGTTTGGGATGGGTTCAAGATTTTAGTCTAAAATTTATTCCAAATCCATTAAGTATAAAATTACTAAAACACCCCTCATATTATCCATGTATAATTATATATTTTTAATTAGAGTTCAATATAATTTATTTTTTTAATTAAAATTAAGTATATATTAGTGGGATGAGTTTGGAAATTATCCTTCAAACTAGTAACGGATTTGAAATGA
Source organism: Canna indica (assembly GCA_034359265.1). Lineage (NCBI taxonomy): Eukaryota > Viridiplantae > Streptophyta > Magnoliopsida > Zingiberales > Cannaceae > Canna > Canna indica. The sequence goes on from CP136892.1 coordinate 26,500,839, forward strand.
GTTCAAGATTGAATTTTCTTAATGAATTTGGGATAGGACTGACTCCGTTGTTCCAAACTCTCCCAGTGTCATCCCGGTTGAGGGGAAGTACTGAGGAAAACTGTAACTGATATTTTAGTATATCTCTGTATGTGATATTACATAAATAGATATACATATGTAAATGAAACAAGGTGTTGTTACGATATATAGTGAATGTAACAGTTGACATATTTCTTTTCATGTTGATGAGCTGGCATATAAAAGGTCAGCAAGTTGTACTCTGTTTTTTGGATTTAATGAATAATTTTTTTCCCTCTTTGTTTTTTTCGTAAGCTTTCTACACTTCTCAGTTTCAGATTGAGTTGGACTATTATTTTTTTTCCAAACCAGGGCCAAAGCCCTCTAAACAACTATTTATTAAGTAATGAGATTATGAAAATCCCTACTAAGAATACAAAGTAATTCTTAAGGTGGAGGATTTGTCCAAGATATCAAATCTTGGGTCACTCGCGACCTCGTTGCTACCCAATGGATAGCTTCATTTGCTTGTCTATGTACAAAACCTATCTAAAAGTTCCGATTATTACAAAGTATATCAGAAAGATCTTCTACAATAAAATGAATTGACCATGGAGAAGGAGTGTCCTTGAGAAGAACATCAATAAGAATTTTACAATCCGATTCAAAAGTAGCAGCCGAAATGTTGCTGTTCACAACCCAGTCCATGGCTAATTTAAGAGACACTGCTTCAGCTTTAAGAGCTGAATTTGAATTAATAGGAATACCCAGCAGGTGAAGACAACTTCCCATGTGGTCTCTAACAACAAAACTAGCAGCGGCAGAATTAGCAGTAAAAGCTCCATCGTAATTAATTTTAAGAGTGTTGGTTGGAGGAGAGTCCATTTGGTTTCCAAGGAGTTGTTTAGAATTTTATTGCCTTCAAGTTTGGAAACCGAAAGGCAACTGTTATAAATGAAGGATTTTATACGGTTCACGAGTCCTAGGATAGAATGCTGCCTACCCGTGTGCAACTTATCATTCCTAGCGTGCCAAGTGAACCAAAGGATAGTGGCTATGATTATATTTCTGTAAGAGGCAGCCGAGGCAACTGAGCTTCCAAAGGAAGCATTTAACCATGAGCCATTTCCCAATTATCCCTTGAGGAAAAGTTCATACCAAAAGAAAAACTAAGAGCTAACCAAATTTCATTGGAAAAATAGCAGTTTAGAAATAAGTGAAGAATAGTTTCAGATGCATTGCCACGGAGAACACAATAGTCATTAGATGCTATACCAATTTGGAAAAGAAATGCTTTTGTAGAAAGCTTTTTGTGAAAAAAATTTCATAAAAAAGTTTTGATTTTAGGAGGGACCTGAATATTCCAAATACTTACCCAAAGGTTAGACTTTTCCGAAGGAAAGAGATTACGGCTTCTAAGGAAACGATAGGCAGCACGAGTGGTAACGATTCCACTAGGCTCACTAACCCAAATCCAAACATCATCCTTAGGCTTTCTAGGCAAGTCAATGGAGCAAATGAATTCCCCCACAAGATGACTGAAGCAGTCATGAATGTAATTTATATTCCAAATATTGTTGCAAATTAAAGAGCTAACATTAGCATTAATATCAACATCCATAGAAATAAAAGTAGGCTTGGAAAGCAAGGGCATGTCAAATAACCAAGGGTCGGATAAAATGCTAGTGCTTAAACCCGAGCTAATAAGCTTGATGAATTGAAATTTTAGCTCAGAGAAGGCTTTAAAGCATAGCCTCCAAGACCAGGAAGAGTTCTAGGGATAGATAAGGTTTGGTGGTTAAGGCGGGGATACTTGGCTTGAACCGTATTGACCCAAATATTAGATTCATTATTTAGATACTTAAGAATTCTTTTGCTGAGAAGAGAGGAACTTAGAAGGCTTAGGTCCCTTATGCCCAACCCACCAAGGTATTTAGGAAGGGTAACAGTAGACCATGGGATGGCATAAAGAGGCTTTTTTTCAGGGTCACCAGTCCAAAGAAATTTTTTAATGAAGGAGCTAATTTTGTCCATACTTTTTTGAGGAAACCAAGAGACGGAAAGGTTGTGAAGAGGAATAGAGTTAAGAACATGATTTATGAGAACAATTTTGCCGGCCTGGGAGAGGTATTTAGTTTGCCAGTTACCAAGCTTAGCTTGAAGCTTAGAGATGATAGGCTCATGGGTATTAGGAGAAGGTCTAGAAGGAGAGATGGAAATACCAAGATATGAAAAGGGAAATTTACCCTGTTTCATATTGAGAGTGTTGCATATATTGGAGATGGTATTTCTAGAGCTAAATTTTGGGAAATAAATAGCAGATTTCAAAAGATTAAGTTTTTGGCCAGTAAGAGATTCATATTGACTGAAAATCTGTTTGAGAGTTTGGAGACTTTTAGTATCAGCTCTAATAGCAATAAGGATGTCATCTGCAAACATAAGATGACTAAGTTTAAGAGTCCTTTTAATTTTGAAGGGAGTTAGTTTATTAGCATGAACAGTTGAATTAAAGAGATTGGAAAGGATTTGAGCTACAAGGATATAGAGGAAAGGTGAAAGAGAATCTCCTTGCCTAACTCCCTTGTGGGCATGGAAGAAAGGAGAAAGTTCTCCATTAATGAGGCAGGAAATGAGGTAGAGGAGATACAATTATATATCTATTTAATGAAAATGTAAGAAAAATTGCAAGCTTGGAGAACATGAGAAATAGCACTCCAAGATAACCTATCAAAGGCCTTTTCAAGGTCAGCCTTAATGAGGATGTAAGGGTGCTTTCCCTTAGATTTAAAGAGAGTGTGAGCAATTTCTTGAGCTACTAAGATGTTGTCATGGATACTTCGGGATTTAATAAATGCAGATTGTTCAAAGGAAATTAGATGAGGGAGGTGAATTTTTAGTCTATTAGCTAAAGCTTTGGAAAGAATTCTGTATGAGAGATTACATAAGGCTATAGGTCTAAAATCCTTAACCTTCTTTGGATTTTTGACTTTGGGAATAAAGGTAAGGATTATCTTATTCGAATCAGGAGGGAGAATTGCATGCTGGTGAAAGAAATTACAGCAGGCCAGATAATTGTCAGATATAACAGACCAATAGGATTTGTAAAATTCAGCGGTGAAGCCATCGTGTCCCGGGCTCTTACCATTAGCCATGGATTGAACTATGATCCACAGTTCATCCTTGGTAAAGGGCTTAATAAGGGACTGCTGGTCTTCAGAACTGATCTCAGTAAAGACAAGCCATGAATGGTTATGATAAGATGGAGCAGGGGAGGTCCAAAGATCGATGTAAAAATTTGAAAAGTGAGATAGGATATCAGAGTCAGAAGTAAGAGTTTGGGAGTTGTCATCAATGATGGAGGAAATTTTGTTTTTCATTCGTTTCATCATGACAGTACAATGAAAGAATGCAGTGTTAGGTCTCCATCATTAATCCAATTAATTTTTGCTTTGGACCACCATTTTAGAGCTATTTATCTGTGAAGAGCTAAAGCCTTATGGTGAAAAGATTTAAGGAAAAGTTACTGATTTGGAGATAGGCCAGAGAGGGCTTCAGAGGATTCAAGAGAGGAGATTTCTTTGAGAGTTTCTTCTAGTCTCTTTTCAATCCTCCCTAGGTGAACCCTATTCCATAGACTTAATGCTTTTCTAGTGTTGTGAATGTTATTAGAGAAGGAAGAAAAGGGGGAAGTGATATGAGAATTATTTGTCCAATTTTCAGAAACTACTCTAAAGGATTCCTCATGTTCAACCCAAAAGTTTTGGAATCTAAAAGGCTTATTTTTGTGAGATTTCCTAGGATTTATTTGAATAAAAATAGGGCAATGGTCAAAAGTTATTCTGTGAAGGTGTTCAACAACATCTTTGTCAAAAAAATGAGACCATGCAGCATTAATAAAGAGTCTATCAAGCCTAACTAGAATACGGTGAGAATCATTTCTATAATTGTATTATTGCACCAAGTAAAATTTGGACCAATAAAACCAACATTAATTAATCCAGCATGAGAAATAAAGTTTCTAAAGTTTCTAAAGTTTCTAACAAAGGTATTAACATTAAAAGAAGAACCACCAGCTTTATCTACAACATTTAATATACAGTTGAAATCACACAGATCATCCAAGGAAAACTAAAAAGATCAATAGATGAGAAAACATTCCAAAGGTTATTTCTAATGACTGGATTTGTACTAGCATAAATATTAGTTAGAAGAAAAGATTCCATATCTAAATATTTAATAATGACATGAATAAATTGAGCATTGAAATATATCACTTGAGCATTGATAACAGTACAGTCCCATGCAACAATTAATCCTCCAGATCTACCATTAGAGGGGTAAGAGATACCTTTCCAGGAATTATCCAAGGAATGAATAAATCTAGTAGCTCTAGCATCAGAAATATGAGATTCCTAAATAAGCAATAAGGAAAAAGAATATTTTTTCTTTAAGAAAAAGATAACATCCTTGGCAGGCCTTCTGCCAATACCCCTACAATTCCAGTTTAAGATTTTAATCATGGGTTAGGATGGGGGGGGGGTGTTGGGGGGAGCCTGCAAGGTCAGGGTAATCAATAAGAGGAGAATTAGGGGCAGAACTTAGAAGATTTTGATCTAAGTCAATGGGGGTAGAGGCAGATGTCTGGGGACTATGAACTAATTTCAGAATTTGCCTAGATCTTTTGGAAGAGGAAGGGAGATGAGCTTCATTTACAAGAGAGAGAGGCTTCTTGGGTCTATGGGGTTTCCTGGTTGAAGATTTAGCTTTGGAAGGAACCCTAGAAGGAGAGTATTGAGAGGAAGCCTTGAAGATATTATCCTGTTCCATTGCTATTTGCTCAATAGATCTAGAGGGGGGGTGATTTGAAGGGTTGATTGAAGAAGTGGGCAGGGGATCCTGAGGAGATTCCTCGGGATGTTTATTAAGGTCTTGAATGTGTATGGGGAACTCAAAATCAGAGAGCATATCAGAATCATGATTTTCTGATATGTCATCAATTTCAAATTCCTTGGAGAAACCAGGGTAGGAGTGCCTTTGGTAGGTGAAGGATTTTTTGGATGTTTTATTTAGAGATTTTGAATTTTTATCCAAAGAATTTGGATGAACTAGATTATTAGCCCGAGAAGAGTTCAGGGAATTTGAGTGTGTGTTGGAAATTTTTGATTTGGAATGGTGAGGGGGGATAATAGGATTGGGAACAGAGTTTCTAGAGGAGTTTGGCTTTCCAGGGTTTCTAGGTTTTCTTCTTTGCACAAGGACCCAAGGTCCACAAACATCCTCAGAAGCAGTATCATTATTATTAACAACATTAGAGCAAGAATTCACAGCCACACTGTTGGAATTAAAATTATCATTAATATTCTTAGAAATCGAAGAAGAATCTTTAGTATTAACATTGTTAAAAGAGTTTAAATTGGAAGTCTCACAAGATAGATCAACATTCATGGCATTAGGGCTAGTATTAACAATACTGTCATTTTTAATAGAATATTGAGAATATTTTTTATTAGGACAACTAGATTCGAAGTGCCCAACAATACCACAGGAGAAACATAACGAGGGTAAGTTTTCGTACACTATAAGTTGGAAAAATTCCATACCGGGAAGCCCTATAGTGATTCCTTGCTTAATAGGAACAGCAAGATCAATTTTGATACAAATTCTCACGTATTTGCCTCGATCAAGAGTAGAGAAGTGATCATCAATTTTTATGACTTTACCAAAATCATAAGCAATCAAATTAATGGAATCAGGATTCCAAAGTTCAAGCGATGGATCCATACCGGGGCGGTAGAGATTCTTTCAAGCCAAGGCCTGAAGAAAGGTCCCCACGGAGGGACCAAGGACCACCGACAAGAACATTCGAAATCGACGCAAGATCTTTAAAACGAGAAACAAAGAAGCCTTCTTCAAGATCTAGAACGGACAGAAAGCTAGAAGAAGACCACAATCTTTTAGACCAACGACGAATAGAGAGAAGGGTAGGAGTCTTACCGAAGCACTTACCTATAAGGCTAGATTCCCATGGTTGAGTCCATGCCTGCAGTTGGTCTTCGGAGAAGACGACTCGACCAGAAGAATGATGTTGGATTCGGTGGAGAGCAACCGGAACAGTCGGTGAAGATGACGATTTCTCCGTACTTTTAGGGTTAGGGTTTTCTCCCATGAGGATGTGAGCCCATGAAATGGTTGAAGGAAGACGAGATTCGGATGGAGGGGAGGAGGAAGCATGTCGGAAAGGGGGGGGATGTCACGCCCCAAAAGCAGGGTCACGTGATCGGCCAGGGTATACGTACCTATACCCCGCAGCCTAACTAATGCACATGCCAACATCATAAACAACAAGTAAATAACAGCTTTTAATAATAAAAAAACCAAAATAGATTTTTATTTCAAAATAATAAGGTTTTAAATACATATCTCAAGTGCGAAAATAAATCGAAGAGCAACAGTTCTTTTAATAAATAAAATTGAATAAAACATGAATGTCTCCACGGGACTACAACTCTAAATACCAAAATAAAAGTGCATGACAATCTACTACAGACTCGACTACGACCCCTAACTAGGACTGCTATGAGATCATGTGGCTCCTCTGCCCTCCAACTGCGCCAAGTGCTCCAGCCCACCTCACCGGTCAAGCTCTGCAAAACAACGACAACGGGTGATTTCAAAGAACTCAGTGAGCAATTTTACCAACCTCCACAAATCAACACCACAGAGATAACAAGAATATATCTATCTCTATAGAGGCAATGTCACAAAGGTGTGACTAGCTACCAGGCCAACAGGCCACCCATGCCCACGGCATCTAGTTCTCAAAGAGGTGCATCAGGCCGAAGCCCTACCATGCCCGAAGGCAACATCACCCACAAAATGTGCATCGGGTCAAAGCCCTACCATGCCCGAAGGCAACATCACCATCAAAGAGGTGGATCGGGTCGATGCCCTACCATGCCTAGAGGCAACATCACCGTCAAGTGGTGTGTCGGGTCGAATCTCTACCATGCCCAAAGGCAACATCACCATCAAGAGGTGCATCGGGTCGATTTCTACCATGCCTAGAGGCAACCACACATACTAAGATAACCGGGAAAGGCCCTCCAAACTTATCCTGCAAGTTAGGAATTTTGGCGTCCAACCACCCGGGCGTAGCCCGAACCCCAGCTTCTAATCAAGCCGCTCCACCATTCCCAAGGATATGGCGCATCGAGACCTAAGTCAAGATTCTCCTATGGTGTCCTACGGGTGTCCTCATTATGAAGCGTCTCAATACTCCAAACACGACCCTTATCCCTTAGACCCGTAATGTTATGAACCCGTGTGGTTTTATTTCATGAATACATTGTAAGTTGGTTCATAAACAGATTATGCTCACCCTTAATCGCACTTTTAATTATAGAATTAAAATTTAGATCATCTCAATTAGGGTTTTGTTTTAGGTTACTGTTCTGCCCAGAACTGCTGTGTATACCCCAAATCTACTCTTCAAAGTATCTTCTATGTTTCCAAACTATATTTTCTGGTCGAAATGATATATTACACGACTATGTTCAGAGATCTAAGCACATAATAACAGAGAAATCAAAAATCAACCTAGATTCAACAAACAACATATAAATTTCAAAAAGCTAAACTTTTCGGCACATCAAGGAATAAAATCCAAAATTTGCAGAATTAAATCCCCAAATTTCTAACATCACATATTCAAGTCATCATGCTAATCATGCATACAATCTCATAATTTTTACTAAATAAAAACTAGCATATATAACAAGAATTTCTTAATCAAGAATCAAACATTAAGATCAAGAACCCCATTCTCAAGAACCCTTAATTAGTCATTATCAAGATCTTAATCCTACCACATGATTTCTACCCAAAATCACAGATTTGAACCTAAGCATGCAATCCATAAATCAAGAAACCAAATTGGGATAATAAATCATGATTTGCACATCAAGAAAACATGGTAAGAACTCGAAGAAAATCCAAGAACAATGCATAAATACCGAGCCGTCACGAACGACTTCAAAAAATCCGATTAAAATCCTGAAGAGAGAGGGTAAACTACTCACCTTAATTTGGAAAAATATTAGGAAATAAATTACGGACGACGGCCTCGAATCCGGCTTCAAAAGGCCGACGGCTCAACCCAAAAAAATGGGTCCAAGGGGAAAGAAGAGAGGGAGAGGAGGCAGGCGGCTCGGCTCGGCTCGGCTCCAAAGAGAAAGAAGGAAGAGAGGAAGAGGAAGAAGAATCTGGTGGCTCGGCTCGGCTCGGCTCTGGGTGGTTGCGGCTCCAAGGAGAAAAGGGAAAGGGGGCTGGCGGCTTGGCTTGGCTTGGCTTGACGGCTGGTTCCCTTTCTCAATTTTTTAGGTGGCTTCAAAATAGGAATCACAAGCCATTAGGGGGGGGTTATACACCCTCAACCCTAATCCATTACACCCTTAATTCACAAACCGTATTCATTTTAAGCCAAAATTAAAATTCGCTAACCCGATAGACTTAAATAATTTAATTAATCTCATTCTAATAAATCACGAATAATTAATTAAATACTCATATGAGCATAATTAGTAATTATGCGTACACAGTACTAAATTAAATACTCTCAACTACCCAAGCATAAAAATTTATAAATTTATATTCTACTTACCCGAGCTCGCAAGCTCGCTCCGGACCATAAGTCGACTCGGCTCGACTACGAACTAGTCCGCTAGACTGACAAATATATATAAAATAAAAAATAATAAATTTAAATATCTTGAATGTTACAAGGGGCGGCTCCGATCGAAAGGATCGAATGGAGGGGGTGGCGGCGCTTGCGTTTTGAGAGAGGGCGAATAACCGCCCTTCGCAGGAGCCCGCACGCTACTCATTCTTAAAATGCGATTGAGCTGGATCTTGCTTCACAGGTAAATGTGATGGTACATGAAAAGATCCAGGTAGGCATCCAAAATAATTATATCAGTGTGACTACTGAGAATTTCTTGCTTCACATGTAAATGTGATGGTACAGGAAAAGATCCACGTAGGCATCCAAAATAATTATATCAGTGTGACTACTGCTCAAAATTCTCTGGCAGAGGGAAATGAAAAAGGAGGTAGGACTATTCCCCACAGCATTTGCATTTCTGATGTGGAATCCAATGTGTTAAGCCACACTTAATTTTCATACCAGGCTTGTTGTTATCCACTGAATTCCTAACTTCATTAGGCCACAATATCTTCTCCAAAAGAAAAAAAAAGTTGTCCATCTGTGGTTGAGTCAAATTTTACATATTATTCTACTTTGATAATTATATATACTAGAAAAATTATAGTGCTTCGTGACGGAATAATTTTTTTATAAAATATTTTTTAATTAATGATAACAATAAAATTAATTATATATATATTAATATATAGAATAAAAAAACATAATTATACGTTAAGATATAAAAATAATTATTTATTAATAAAATTAAACATAAAGATGAGTATTACAATAATGCACATAAATTCAATGATAATAATAAGTTTTTAATATTTTATGAATAAATAATAAAAATCTCTCCTAAACTATGACTCAGTTATAATTATCCTCATTAAATTTAAAATTAGATATAAAAAAAAATTAAATATTATAAAACTAACAACAACACCCACTCTGATTCGTTTGTAATTATCCTCATGAACTTTGAAATTAGATTAAAAAAAAATTAAATTTTATAAAACTGATAAAAACACTCATTCTATTAACTCAATGTTATTTATTTAACCTAATCTTTTTTGAAATGGGACGTGATAATCTTTCATTAGTCTAAATAATAAAAGATAAAATAAAAAATTAATTAGAAAATTAATAAATTAAAAAATAAAAAATATTAATTGTTAGAAAAGTCAAGTAGGAAGTAAATTATAAAAATTAAAATGTAAAATATAAATTATAAAAATTAAAATGTAAAAATACAAAAATGATTGGTTGAGAGCTCTTACTTTAAATGTGTTGATCAATAAATTAATATTTTTTCAAATAAATAGCTACCTAAACATATAATATATTCAGTTTATCTAATTAATATAATATTAATATTTGATATGAACTTTTGAATGAATAAAGTTAACTGAAAAATTTAAATAACTCAAATACAAATTTAACATTTGAATTAATTAATTGAAATATTTAAAAATAACTTTTTACTTAAAATGTATATATCACTAGCTGGAATTTTGAGTAGAATTAAAATAAATTCTTATATTGTGATTAATTGATGAATATTTCAATTTTTCTACAAAGTTAAAATATATTTTATGAATTATGATAGATTGATCAATAATTTAATATTTGTTGTGTTTGAATATATATATCAACTTTTGGAGGTATTTGCAGTGATGTTTTTTTTTTGTTAAATTGAGGTTTTTAAAACTTTGAATTAATTTAAAGTATAACTCTATATAGCAGGTAGGTGTCTGATATAATATTATATATATTGTTGAACTTAAAATTTTATATAATATATATTAATTTCAGATTTCATTCAATTTGAGGTTTTATATTTTTGTTGAGAATTATAAAAATTAAAAATATCATTCACGAAAAATTAATAAAGGAAAAAAATTAAGAAAATTAGTAGTTGACAAATGATTAATTAAATTATAAATTCAAATTTCAATATGTAATAAATAAAATATTATATTGATAAATATTTATTTTAATTAATGTAATTCAATGAAAAAACTTGAAAATTATGTAAAATTTGATATCTAAATTTTTAATTATAAAAATGCAATAATACTTAAAACATATGAAAAAGTAAAAAAGAAAAATAATTTCAAAACAAAAAATGAAAAAAATATAGTAAAATAAGAATAGAAATCTATCGAAGAGAAAAAGAAAAATACTTAAAAAGGAAAAAAATAAGGAAAAAAACAAAAATAAATATTTTAAACAAATAAAGGAATAAACAAAAATTATAATAAGAATAAAAATATGTAAAAGGAAAGAAAACAAAATATTTTTTTTTAAAAGAAACAAAAAGAAGGAAAAGGGCAACGCTGCACTGCTCTCGCAGTGCTGCCACACGAATAAAAAAAAATAAAAAGAAAAAAAATGTAGACAACAGTCGTACCGAACACGTCCGTACGATCTTCCTTCACTTCTAAAATTACTGTATAGTAGATGACATTATCGAAGGAGCCGAACTGTCCTCTAAGGAGATGAATGTTTTTTTCATGGGAGAAGTATAGATTTAGTTTTATAAGTTTTCAGTTTTTTAAATTTTGATCCTATAAATTTTATTTTGATATTTTTAGTTTTATAAATTTGCTTCTTAGCATGAATTTGGTCCTATCCGTGACGGTCCGTTAACTCTCTGTCAATGCGGACTAATGTCGTTCATACACGTTGATAGATTTGATCCTACAAATTTTATTTTAAAATTTTCAATCTTATATGTTTGCCCCATAGCATAGATTTGGTTCTATCCGCGATGGTCTGTTAACTCTATGTCCACGAAAAAATATTTGGATCAAACCAATATGACAGACCGACATATAAACAAGTTGGTATCTTAACTCTGTAATATAGATTTGCTCCGTAACATATATAAGTTTGTTTCGTAATGTAGATTTGGTTCTATTCATGATGGTCCATAAATTTTGTACGGAGAGTTAATGGACCATCATAGATATAATCAAATTTGTGTTATATGACAAATATAATGAAAAAAATTTATGCTACGGGATAAATATATAGGTCCAAATCTGTGCTACGGGACAAACATATAAGATTAAAAATTTCGAAATGAAACTTATATGACTAAATCTGTCAACGTGTATAAATGACATTAGTCCACATTGACGAAGAGTTAACGGACTGTCAGGAATATGATCAAATCTATACTACGGAATAAACTTATAAGACTGAGAATATCAAAATAAGACTTATAAGTCCAAAGTTTATCTCTTTTTTTCATGGATATATAAGATTCACGTTTAGATTATTTTGCTCCAATTAAGTCATATTTTAAATAATTAAGAATATCTGCAACCACAAGGTTCAATAGCTTTAAATGAAAAAAAATCTCATCACTTTTGAGGAGCAAGATAATTAACATGTGATCCTCATGGAAAGGAATCTGATGTTATTACTAAAGAATTCTATAGAAAGTAGATTCCTTATTGAAAGAATATTATTTCTGATATCTACCCATATTAAAGCTGAATAATTTGGTCCCCTATTTATTCCATGTGATCAAGATTATCATATCATTTGTAAACTAATTACTGTCTATTTGCTACTAATTCTTAGGTTTCTGATAAGAAGTTGATGGTGTGTACTCTGTCAAAGCTATGCAATAGTTGTTACAGTCTATTAGCCAGGGATTGACGAAAACACAAGATTAATGCAAGCAATTGTTGAATCATTTGTGGAATCAACTTAAGTGTTGATATCTTCATTTACTCTAAAAAATCTCCATCCACTGGTTATGGTTGATGGAATTGTTGATAATCACTTTTTCAGGGTTGAAAGTTATGAGAGTTATTATTTAAATAAATCTTGACTATGATTTTATTTCTAGTTATCAATATATAGTTATTATTTGGAATAGTCAATTTATTGAGTTCTGATTGCATTAGTAGCAATAGTATTATTTGTAATAGTTAATACCAGTAACGTCACGTCCCAAAATCCAAAATCACGTGACATTATAGAAGCCAGTAATATTTAAGTCAAATTTTAGAATAATATGAGATTGGCATGATTGTTGAGGAGTAATAGCATATATCTACTTAATTAGGTTTACTTACTCTTGCAATTTGTAAAGCTTTACTTCATAAATAAGTTTTTTAGGCTCTGTTATGAGCTGGGTAAACTTCATGTAATAAATGTAAAGCTGAAGGGTATTGAGGTCTTTACCTAGTCTGTTATTAGTTCAGGTATAAATATACTTTTACCTGCTGTAATTGTTGAGTAATGTGAAATAATATCCAAAGATTATTTTTTCCTCTTCTTCCTCTTGAGTTCTTGAGATCCACAAATCATTCAGCTCATTTTGCAATATGGTATCAGAGCAGGGAAACTAGATTGAGCGAATTTGAAATCTCTCAGGAGTCATTTGAGGAGATACCTTAGAGGTGGTTGAGAGCAACCTTGGAGGCGATCGAGTGATTTGTATCCAGCGGTTGTGCGATCAGCGACTGGCGATCGAGTGCCCTAGATTAGACGATTGAGTGATCTGTAACTAGATTCATCGATTCATGACCAGGAATCGTAGATCTGGTACGGCAAGATCAACCATGGCGGATTCGCAGAATGTCCAGGACAACAGATCATCATCTGAGATAGCTGAAATCGACGACAACCTATATGTTCTTCAAGGGAACGACAATCCGGGTATGAGCTTAGTAAATGTACAGCTTACCGAGCATGATAGTTATTTGCCCTAGAAGCAATAAATGTTAATCTCCTTATATGCCAAAAATAAAGTAGGCTTCATCAATGGAACATTGCCTGCTCCAGATGAATCATCTCACAAGTTCAGGCTCTAGCAACATTGTGATGACATGGTTAGATCCTGGCTGCTGCAATCTGTGACCCCAAAATTGTCCCCAAGCATAATGTATGCTTAATCGGTTGCTCAGATGTGAAAAGACTTGGAAGGGAGATTCGGAAGGAGCAACGAACCAAGAATATTTTAAATTAGAATGTTGATTGGCTCTACTATGCAGGGAAACTTATCAATGGCAGATTACTACACCAAACTTAATTAAGTGTTTGTTTGATGAATTGGATGCCTTAGAGGTAGGCATGAACAGTAATTGTGAATTGGGAAGAATCAACAAAGATAGGAACAAGCTCACTCAATTCATGATGAGATTAAATGAGTCTTATACTAGCATAAGGGGGCAAATGTTGCTGATGTGACCATTACCTTATTTGAATCAGGTTTACTCCATGTTAGAGCACGAGGAAACCCAAAGTCAAGTAGGTGTTCAGAATACAGTCACTGTGGAAAATGTGGCTCTAAATAGTTTGTATCAGAATTTGAACACAGGAAACAAGCCAAACAAAAATAAGAATCAGCCATACCAAAGAAAGTTTTGTGACTATTGCCAAAAATCTGGTCACACCCGAGATGTTTGTTACAGGATACATGGGCATCCACTTGGGCATAGATTGTACAAAGGGAAGCAAAAACAGAATGATCAAAGTCCAGGTGATAGGCAAGTGTACAATGCACAATCAGTGAAGCATGAAGAGAATGATATTGCTGAAACATCTTCTCAGGAAAGATCAACACTAGCCTCAGCACTTAATCTTCCAGAGGAACAGATAAGTGTTCTCATGAGTTTTCGTAACAGCAAATGTGCAGGACAACATCAGATAAACGTGGCTGGTATAACTACTTGCTTATACAATTGCTCAGTGTCTAATTGTTCATATGCTTGCTCAATGCTTAAAAATTGGATTCTTGATAGTGGTACATCAAACCACATAGCCTCTAGCCATGTCATACTTGAAAACACCCATAAACTCATACATAGTGATAAGGTAGCCTTACCAAATGGTACCTCCACATGGGCATATTTATTTGGTTTTAGTTTTGGTTTTTAATTTTTTGAAAACGCATTTGGTTAATGAAAACAACAGTTTTAGTTGGTTGGAATCACTGAATATTTATTTGATTATAAAATATAATATTAATTTTTCGTGAATAATTTTAGTAATAATTTAATTTTTGATTAAATAGTAAACTAATTCATATGAAATAATTCATAAAATTTAATATGGTTGTAGAAGAATGTTGCATGTCGTATTTGTTGTTAGTTTACAAAATTATGTTTGCTAATATGGTTATAAAATATTTATAAGATTTAACTAATTATGTTATTGATAATTTAATTTTGTTATTCAACTAGATATAAAAATAATTAATAATTAATATAAAATTTTTTTAAAAAATAAGTCCAATAGTCTAAAATTAGTTTTGATTAAATTATAAATAGATGGACTTTAAAAAAATTGAGTTATTTTAAAATTTAGGTTTGAGTCAATTAGTTATAAATTAGTTTAATTAATTTGTCAATTTAAGATAATGATTTGAGTTGAAAATGATGATTTTTATTTTTATTTTTATAAATTAGATATAGTTTGATTTATTTTTAAAATAATTAATTTTATGAAAAATATTTATGATTATAAAGTTGCCACTGCATTTTGATAACGAAATCGATAGCCTCGAAACCATAAAAAACAACCTTCGGGTGTTTTCCTTTTTATTAAGAAAAATTGGTTTCGTCGAAACCTATTTTCATTCTGGTTTTGACTCAGTTTCATGAAAACACTGAACCAAACACGTTTTCGTAAGCAGTTTTGGTTTTAGTGAAACCAAAATCATGAAAACAAACTTGGTTTTGCTAACCAAACATGCCCTAACTATTCACTAACTTTCAATCCATCCCATTTTGTAATCCAGGACCTAACTACAAAAAAAATTCTTGGGAGTGGTAAGGAGGAAAATGGGTTGTACTTGATGACGGGAGCTTCACCCTTCAACTACAACAAAGAGCTCATAACTCAAGCTTTAAACATCAGTTTAGATAAGTCTGCCTTGTAGCTTCTTAGGCTTGGTCACATGTCCATAACTAGGATGAGATTGTTAGCTCATGTTATTCCTGAGCTAAATAAAATTTCTGACTTCTTTTGTAATGTCTGCCCAAGAGCAAATTTTACCTTTTTCCAAAAGTGCAAATAAAAGCTCTAGTTCATTTGATATGTTGCATTGTGATGTATGGGGACCTCATAAAATTACAACTTACAATGGTTGTAGATATTTCTTGACTTTGGTGGATGATTGTACAAGAGCATGTTGGACCTATTTGTTTACTAACAAAAGCCAATTTCCCATTCTACTCATAAGCTTTATTAAAATGATACATAACCAATTTTTAAAAACCATCAAAGTCATTCGAACTGACAATGAGAGTGAGTTTTTAAATTCAACATTAAAAGACTTCCTCTCAAATAAGAGAATCATGCATCAAACCTCTAGTGTAGAAACTCCCCAGCAAAATTTAATTGTTGAAAGAAAGCATAGACATCTTATGGAAGTGGCAAGGGGGCTGAAATTTCAATACAAGCTACCCTTAAGGTTTTGGGGAGATTTTATAACCATTGCTAATTACTTGATAAATAGGTTACCAAGTCATGTTATCAACTATCACAGTCCTTGTGAACTGTTATACAACACCAAACCAAATCTCAATCACCTAAAAACATTTGGATGCCTATATTATGTAAACACTCTCAAACAGGGAAGAACCAAGTTTGACTCAAGGGAAAATAAATGTGTCTTCATAGGGATCCTTACATTTTTCAAGGTTTGTAATTTAAAGACTCACTCCATCATTGTTTCTAGAAACATCACCTTTGAAATAGTTCAGACTTCACCCACACATAGTACATCCATTCCAAGTTCACCAAAAATAAGAAAAAGTCAGAGAGTGGTGAGAAAACCCATGAAGCTCCAAGATTACAAGTGCAACCTAGTTTCTGAAAAAAATACTTCCCAAGGTACCTTCAAAAGCATTCTATATCCTTTAGAGAAATACTGCAATCTATCCAAAATTCCAAAGAGCCATAAAGCTTTTATCACTACTATTGAAACTCACCAAGACCTAAAATCCTATGAGACTGCTGTCAAGGATCCAGTGTGGGTAAGTTCAATGCATGTTGAATTAAAGGCACTAGAGAGCAACCAAACTTGGAAACTATGTGATTTGTCTATAGGAAAAAAAGCGGGTGTAAATGAGTATTCAAAACTAAGTTTAGACATGATGGGAGTGTTGAGAAGCACAAGTCAAGGCTTGTGGCAAAAGGCTTCACACAAATAGAAGGTGGGGATATCAAGAAACTTTTGTACCAATTTTCAAATTAACTACTGTAAGAATTCTACTAGCTGTTGCAGCAAGTTTCAGATGGCCTCTACACCAGTTAGATGTGAACAATGCTTACCTTCATAGTGAGCTTGAAGAGAAGGTGTACATGCAAAAACCTCCAGGTTATGGTGATCCACAGGAAAATTAAGTTTGTAGATTGCTAAAATTTATTTATGGACTAGAACAAGCAGGCCGATATTGGTATGCAAATTTGTCAAATAGCATAATGTCCCATGGGTACATACAATACTCAGCTGATACATGTATGTTCATTAAAAGAAAGAATGATTTGATCACCATAGACTTGGTATATGTAGATGACATCGTAGTCACGGGAACAAATCAAGTTGAGATCAAGTGTTTAAAGACCTTCATGGATAACTAGTTTAAAATCAAAGACATGGGTGAAATGAAGTATTTTTTAGGATTGGAAATACAAAGAACAGACGAAGGTCACTACTGGAATAACGAGCATCACCAACGGCTGGATCCATTTTTATGCGTTGCTGAAGACCATCAGCAATAGCTACTCCCGTTGCAACACAACCGTTGCAGAAGATTGCGTACCTGATAACCTAACTATTGGCTTAAGGTTTTCAATCTTGGTCTTAATCTCATTTTTGATGATAACAAAAATGAAACTAATGTTTCATTGAGAGTTATTTTCAGGTTCCATATCGGTTAGCGCACGACGTCCCCGATCGGAAAAATCGAAGAAATCAGAGAAATCAGCAAGGACGCTCGTCGATGCTCGGAATTCTTTGGGAAGTTAGAGTTTAGGCTTAGGGTATCTAGAATATAACGTAATCCTCTTTATGATGCAAAGAACCAAAAAACCAAATCTGATCCCCAAAATATGAAAACTTGAAAATCGCCCTAAAATTCACTAAGCCTAGGGAGCTCCTTGGAGGGCTATATGACTTAGACATTTACTTGACACAAAAAATAGCGGTAATTATTCCTTGGGTAGAAACTAGATAATAAGGTATTTTTAAGGATTTTTTGGAAGCCTTTAGCATACCCATATTTGACCCGAGAGATTAGAAAAATTTTGTTTTTCAGAAATTTGTACTAGACCCCAAAAACTAGATTTTGATTCTTAAGAATTTTGATTTTTTAGATATTTTTATTGAATCCAAATGGAGGTAATCCTTATATAATATTTATATTTTCAATAGAAGCCTTAGCAAGCCTTCCACCCTTAATCCAACATTCCTAGAGCCATATTTTGATAATTATTAAAGCCTCATTGAGCCACTCTTTGGTGAAACACTAGTTTGATCTCTCATTTCCTTGACATAGCCTTCAAGCTTCATCGATTCATTAATTTGAGGCATTAAGAGGACTAGAGAGTTTCTTTTGGAGCGAAGTATAGTTTGATTTGTTTATTGCTCCAATTATTATTGTATTTTTTTTTGGTTATTTTCATTGTATACCATTTGTGTAAATCTAGGTTGCTAGGTTTGATTGAGTTGGTGGTTGCCTTGGTGTTAAGGCTTAAACCCACCATTGTAAACATAGTTTACTAAGATTAGTTGAGTTGTCCTTAGGTTGAGGTGGGAGAGTGCTCTCGGTAGGAATGCGGGATACTTCTGGGTGTGGAAGTGCCTTCGGTTTGAGAGCGGAGACTTTCCGGTGTAAAGTCTTCATTGTAAGAAAACTAATTAATCTAGTTAAACTAGTTTGGAAATCCTAAGAGGGATGCTTAGATAGTGGAGTAAGCATTGGGGTCGAACCACTATAAATCATTGTGTTAGCATTGATATCTTGTGTGTGCTAAATTGCTTTATTATTGCTTCCACTTTTAGTTGATAAATTGCAATTTGCCTAAGTAATCAAGTAAACGATTAAAATCGGAATTAGGCGAAAGATTTAGATAACATACTATTCACCCCCCTAGTGTGGCCATTTCACCCAACAATTGGTATCAGAGCTGGTCCGTAGCTTGAGATTTCATCGTCTCTTCTACACTTTGCTTCGATCTAGAAAATGGCTCTAGAGAGTTTAACGTCTTCACCTCCTAGGTTCGATGTCTCGAACTTTGGTCTTTGGAAGTCTAGGATGTACACATTTCTAAAGACTCAAGGTTTAGGTGTTTTTAACATGGTAAAAATCCAATATATTGAACCTAAGGAAAACATGAATGCATGGACTCAAAAACAAATTGATATGTTTGAATTAAATGCTAAAGCTACAAATTGTATATTTTGTTCTTTGGAAGATAATATCTTTGAAAAGATCATGCATTGTACTTCCGCATTCGATATTTGGTCTTGCTTAAATGTCTTATATAATTATGCTAAAACCGGGGAGTTAGAAACTTTTATTGAAGGTAGTGATAGCAATGGTCATCCTTCCAATACTAATATGGTTTTTGAAGCCCAAAGTGTCTCTAGTCATAGGAGCACTAAAAATCAAAAAAGGAAGGTGATTTGTCATATGTATAAAGAAAAGGGGCATCTACGTGAAGAAGAATTGCCCTACCATGAAAAACAAGGCAAAAAGGAGGTCAAATGCTTCCACATCATCCTACTCAAGTGAAGCATCGTCTTTTCATGACTATGAAGCCACTTCAAAAGTTTGCCTCATGGATGCTAATGATGAGGTACACTCTTCTCCTTCTAGTCATGCTAATGATTATAATAATGCTAGCTCTTCTAGTTCTCTTGACATATCATATAATTAGTTAGTAGATAAATACAAGAAAATGTATGCCTTGCTTGTTAAAAAGGATAATGAAAAAATAAAAGATTGAAGAAAGATAATATAAGACTTAACTCTCATGTGGATGAATTAAAACTAGAAAATGAGAGAATGAAATCTAGTTCTTTTGATTTTTCCCATGATAGGTTGAAACTTGAGCTTAAGGACTTAAAGCTTGAGAATGAAAATTTGAAACTTGAGAATTCAAAAATTATAAGTCAAAAGAACAATTTGAAATCTCAATCTAAAGCCTTATATCAATCTCTTGATTCATTGAAAAATAAGGTTGTGTCCTTAAATAAGAAAGTAAACAAATTGAAAATTATTTCATTTCATAAGAATATTAGAAATGCTTATGTAAAGAATGCTCATGTTCATCAATATTCTCATGCTATGCATTCTACCATTAGACCTCATGATCATAAGAAGAAGAATGATTTCTTTAAGAATGCTCATACTCATCATGTCAAGCATTCTAATGATAGATCTAATGTCCATAGCAAAAATGAAAAGAAATTCAATGGACATTATTTTTGTTGTGGTATTTTTGGCCATGCTATTTATGATTGTACATTCAAGAAAAATCCAAGTGTAGCTAGGACACTTTGGATCCCTAGGCCATCTAACCCCCAAGGACCCAAATCAATTTGGGTACCAAAGATCTCATGTTCTATTGTAGGGGGAGCTACCACACAAGGGTGAGATAAAGTTGCTTGATTGAAGTAGCTTGAGGATTCAAAGATTGTACCATTTCAAAGTTGCAACTTCAAGTCATCATGATGCCTTGGGTGGTGAAATTATTGGCATCAAACACTTTGGTATCATCTCCTATACCCTCTTGCTTAAATTATAATTGGAGTTTGATATATGCTTAATATTAATAGATTTTCCGCTCTTGATAAAGTTTTAAAAACATTTTTGATTTTTGATTTTCGATCTCTTCGGAGACCTATGTAGCCTATAACAGGCTAATGTGACCTTGCGGTTCTAAATCGTAAGTTAATTGTGGCCTTTCGGTTTTCAACCAATAGGAAGGGTTGGAGATCTTATTTTTCAAAATTTCACATTTTGTTTGAGATCTCTTTGATTTATTATGGTTTTACTTTGACTTATTTGTAAATGAATTTCTACTACTTAGCGAAGTAGGTCTTGAAAATGATACTTGATCATCATCTTTGCTATTTAGTACGATAACATGCTAGTAGATATGGTTTGATTACTATTAATGAAGTATACTTGCAAGTTATTGAAAATGGAAGGCTATTGTGAAGAAAATTGAAAAGGAAATGAAAAGTTTGGGAAAATTCTCAAGAATTTGGTATGAATTTGATTTTGCAAAAATCTTAGTATAATACTTGAATACTTATGCTTAAATAATTTTTCTATACTCATGATTGATTATGCATGATAAATATTTGAATTTTCATGAGTAGGAAAAATCTTGATAACTTAGCTCATTTCATGATATCATGATATTTATGAAATCAGACTAGGTTGAAATTTTTCTTTAGAGAGTTCACTTTAAGTTGAAAATTAGATGAACATGTTTAGGTGTGTTAATGATTAGTTGTCATGTGCTTAAACTTGAAAATTCATGTCTAGATGAACAATATTATAACTAGATCACTTTAGAGGACTTAAACTTGAAAAGTTTGATCCAAGTCAACAAATTAACTTGGACACTTCATTTTAAGTCCAAACTTTATAAACATGTTTAGAAATATGTATGACATACTTTCAAGCACTTAGAATGAAAAATTCATATGGATATGGATAAAATGACATAGAGTCCATTTCATGATAACCTCTTTTGAACCAAGTTGACCTAAGTCAACAAGTTGACTTAGAGGTCTCATTTTCAATCCATATTTGAGGAATATGTTTAGATTTACTCATGTTAGGGGTCCATAAGTTTAAATTTGAAAAACCATGAGTAAATGATAAGATTGACACTTAGCAAGTTTCATGATAACAAGTTTAATTTTGAATGAAACCATTCTAGGTTGATATCTTGACTTAAGGACATAACTTTCATTCCAAACTTGACATACACTCTTTACATGACTATTATGTGGTGTCATGAGAGTTTGAATGAAAACTGAGCACTTTTTGAAAATAATTGAAAATTATGAAAATACCGTAGAAATTTTAGCATTTTTAGTTATTTCTAGATAAATGTAAAAAAATCATTTTTAACTGATTCTTGGAACTGCATCTTCATTGAAAAATATAATTTATTCAGTAAAAATTTCAGAAATTTTTATCAAGAATCGAATTTATAATAGAATTTTGAAGTTGTATTTCAAAAATGCAAAGTATGATTGTCTTGAAATATCAATCTCTCTGATATTTTGATTTTTCGTCGAAAACTTTAAATAAAGCTTTGTGCATGCTATTTAGAATCCATTTATAATATCGTTCTCATTATTCTTTGAGTGAAATCCTTTCTAAAAATGAGTTTGATATCTTGAGCGATATCCTAAAAATGAGTTTTTGGTTGAAATCAAGATAGGATGAAAAATGAACTTAGAAATTTTGTTTTAAGCCCAAACTTGATCAATATACTTAGATTCACTCATGTTAGATATCTAGGTACCTAAATTTGAGAATACATGAGTAGATAGCAAAATTTGATACTTAGCATTTTCATAGTTTCAAGCGTACTTTGAATGAAATCGTGCTAAGTTCATATCTTGATTAAATGATATTAGTTTCACTTCAAACTTGATATACATGCTTTAAATATTCATATCTTGGTATTTTGAAAAGTTTGATTGAAATCTAGAAATCATGAAAGATTCACTTATTTACGAAAATGCCATTAGAGTATCATTCTTCCTAAGTGCTCATTTCTTGATACTTTAGATTTTCGTCAAAATCTTTGAAAGAGACGTCAAGTATCATATTGTAATTCTATTCTTGGTATCATTCTAATCAATACTTGAATTAGTACATGATTTCCAATTTTCGATTATATTGATCATTCTATGATATCATGTATTGATTAGTTTCACTTGTATGTATATTTTTCCCTTGAGTTGAGATCTTCATGCTTCATGAAAACTAATTTTAGAGTCTCAACTTTGACTAGATTAAATTTTCTTGCCCTTTTTGATTGATGTCAAAATAGGGAGAAAAATATAGGTAAATGGGAAGAAAATATAGGAAAATCATGCATATAGATAGGGGGAGAAATCCCATGTTTGATATCCTCTATGCTTAATTGTAGATATTTTCTTAAGAATATTTGTCATCATCAAAAAGGGGGAGATTGTTGGCTTAAGATTTTCAACCTTGGTCTTAATCTCGATTTTGATGATAACAAACATGGAACTAATGTTTCATTGAGAGTTATTTTTAGGTTCCATATCAGTTAGCGCATGATGTCCCCGATCGGAAAAATTGAAAAAATCGGAGAAATCGGCAAGGACGCTCATCGACGCTCGGGATTCTTCGGAAGTTAGAGTTTAGGTTTAGGGTGTCTAGAATATAATGTAATCCTCTTTATGATGCAAAGAACCCAAAAACTAAATTCGAACCCCAAAATATGAAAACTCGGAAACCGTCCTGAAATTCACAAAGCCTAGGGAGCTCCTTGGAGGGCTATATGGCCTAGACATTTTCTTGACACAAAAAATGACGGTAATTGTTCCTTGGGTAGAAACTAGATAACGAGGTATTTTAAAGGATTTTTTGAAAGCCTTTAGCCTACCCATATTTTACCCGGGAGATTAGAAAAATTCTGTTTTCCGAAAATTTGTACTAGACCCCAAAATCTAGATTTTGATTCATAAGAATTTTGATTTTTTAGATATTTTTATTGAATCGAAATGCGGGGTAATCCTTATATAATATTTATGTTTTAAATAGAAGCCTTAGCAAGCCTTCCACCCTTAATCCAACATTCCTAGAGCTATATTTTGATGATTATTAAAGCCTCATTGAGCCACTCTTTGGTGAAACACTAGTTTGATCTCTCATCTCCTTGACATAGCATTCAAGCTTCATCGATTCATTAATTTGAGGCATCAAGAGGACTAGAGAATTTCTTTTGGAGCTAAGTCACACCCCAAACTTGGTATGACCGGCCAGGATATGCCACGTACCCCGAAGCCTTACCCAACTCAAAAAAACAACAATAATCTAAACAGTGGGAGATTTTTTTTAAAATAGAATAGACATGACACGACGAACCAAACCAAAGCAAAACTCCATAGCTCTATACATTAAATCAACATCCGTCAACAAGTATTAAATATCTTCAAAAATGACGGAACAAACATCGGTAACACATCCACTACCCTACTCATATCCACAACAATAAATATAAGCATCCATCAATAAGTATAAACATATCCACAATAATAAATTAGGATGAATGCAATACCTCAATCATATGCATGCAATGCAACACCCCAATCATATGCATGCTCTCCGGACCCGTCGATCCCACATAGCCACATAGGGTAGGTAGACGGGTGGCTGCCGAACTATCACCCAGCTCAGTGCCGTCTCTTTGGGGCATGCCCTCCCCTCACCGGCACTGGCTCTTCCGAGCTAGCCTATTGGGGTATACGTTCCCCTCACCTGCTCATGTCTCTAGACTGTTTCTTTGGGGTATGATCTCCCCTCACCAGCCGGACTTCTAGAATAAGGTCAACGCTGTCTCTTTGGGGCATACCCTCCACTCACCAGTGAGGCCTCCGGAAAATGCAACAAGCACATCACAACACCACACACGCAAGTATATAATTATAAACAAGATGTGCTATCAACAAATAATAAAGGGTATGTCAAATGCATACCTCATCCTGCCATACATCACAATCACATACAGATATATATATATATATATATAATGCTCATAAATCATGAAGGCTCAGTACAAACAAACAACCATAAAATAGAATTATAGCACTATAAGAAAGGATGCACATGTATCATGAAAGTAGTGCAAAAAAGAAACTCCAACTGTAAATCAAAAGACTAGAACATTATAAAATAACTCGTCATAGAAATCACTGATCTAGGATAAATTTACCTCATTAACTATTATATCCATGAATAATATCATATCAAATCATAAAAATATATATAATATGATTTTTCAACTTGGCACGCAAAATGAGATAACATCCACCTACTGTTTTCAAAATCTGAAGATCTGATGGTAAAACAGACCTCACCAATGAATCCGGAATGTCGATTGGGTGAAAATTCATATATAATATGAATAATTTTGCAAATTTTAAGGCCTCCAAATAATTATTTAGAATAATGAAAGAAATGCCTTAGTTTATTTAATAAATCACGGCTATAAATAAATATAACGGTGTTTCAATCAATAAACTAGTAATGAAATCTCAGCCCTTCATCTAAACAAGATCACATCACAGCTTTCCATCTAATATGATGCAATCACAGCCCTCTATTCAACATGATGCAATCTTAGCCTTACATCTTACCAGATTCAATCACCACCCTCTATCTACATAATAAAATCGTGACCTTACATCTAATCAGATGCAATCACAACCCTCCCTCTAACCAGATGCAATCACAGCCCTTCATCTAACCTAATGCAATCTCAACCTTCCATCTAACATGATGCGTCCACAGCCTTACATCTATCCTGATGCAATCTCATCCCTCCATCTACATGATGCAATCTAAACCTTACATCTACACAAGATCAAATCCCAGCCCTTCATCTCAACCAACTCAATCCAACCCTTCATCTTACCAAAATCAATCTCAACCCTCCATTTAACTCACCCCCCTTCGGTCATCTTCTCCGCCTGTCCTCACCCACCTACCGCCGCCACCAGGCCGCCAGAGGCGCTGGTACCAACAACGGCGTCTGCTGGCGCACCACTGCCACCACATGGCGGTGGCGGTGCCTCGCGCGGTTGCCCGCGCGTGGCAGCGACGCTACTCCGGGCGTTGCTGCTCGCCGGGCGCCGCCTCCCGCCGCGGTCGGCGCCGACCGGCCGACTGCAAAAGAAGGGGAAAAATCAA
Organism: Canna indica; assembly: GCA_034359265.1. Lineage (NCBI taxonomy): Eukaryota > Viridiplantae > Streptophyta > Magnoliopsida > Zingiberales > Cannaceae > Canna > Canna indica. The sequence goes on from CP136892.1 coordinate 26,526,486, forward strand.
GAAAGGAAAAAAAGAATATTTTATTCCAAAAGAGGGGTAAACCACATGATTCGATTAAGAAACGACCAATTCGACTTTCGATCCGATACGAGAAAGCGCTTCAAAACTCGACGAAAAACCCCGAAACATAAGAACAGTGACATGAATCAAGAATTGGAGAAAAGAAGACCTAAATCCACTCACCGAACGGAGAGAAAACGGAAGAAGACGCGCAAGATCTTCCCCCGATCGATACCGACGAACTCGCAAAAATTCGGCTCTGACAGCTCCTCCTCCTCGACGGTGCCCTCTCTCTCTTCTCTCTTTATCCTCGGATGGTGTGCGGCACAAAACCCCTAGCTGCACACCCTAGGGTCTAATTTATAGACACTGGTTGGGTGCAAATGACCAAAATACCCCTACCGAAGCTATCCGACTTAAATAGCTCATAACTCACCCGTTCTAACTCTGATTCGAGATCCGATTGCACCGCTAAATTCTGAGATCCTCTATCATCATAGAATGCTAAATCATAGAGATAAGACAAATAAAATTTCCCTTAATTTTTCTACATTAAATACTTACTCGGGTCTAATCTCGAAGCTTCCTGCCGATCCGCGGTAACAAGGGTCCATAATCCCCCGTTCAAGAATAAAATATTATTATTAATATTTTGGGTATTACATGCTCCTATTGTTATTGTATCTTCTTGATTATTTTTATTGTATATCATTTGTGTAAACCTAGAATACTAGGTTGATTGAGTTGGTGATTGCCTTGGTGTTAAGGCTTAAACCCTTCATTGTAAATGTAGTTTACGAGGATTAGTTGAGTTGTCCTTAGGTTGAGGTGGGAGAGTGCTCTCGGTAGGAAGGCAAGATACTTCTGGGTGTGGAAGTGCCTTCAGTTTGAGAGCGGAGACTTTCCGGTGTAAAGTCCTCATTGTAAGGAAACTAACTAATTTAGTTAAACTAGTTTGAAAATCCTAAGCAGGGTGCTTAGGTAGTGGAGTAGGCATTGGGGCCGAATCACTATAAATCATTGTGCTAGCATTGGTGTCTTGTGTGTACTAAATTAGTTTATTATTGCTTCCGCATTTAGTTGATAAATTGCAACTTGCCTAAGTAATCATGTAAACGATTAAAATCAGAATTAGGCGAAAGATTGAGATAACACACAATTCACCCCCCCTTTAATATGACCATTTCACCCAACATTAACAACGTATCTGCAACGATCGCTCACGCCATTGTAATGATATTATCAGCAACGGTTCAACAACGGGGTATATCCGTTGTTGTTACATTATCAATCACAGCTCAGCAACGAGGCGCTATTGTTGCTACTACTCTTATCAAGAACGGTTCCGCAACGGCGCGTCGACTGTTGTAGATATTGTCATTAGCAACGGCCCTCGTGCCCTTGCAAAGCCTTTGCTAAAAGGCTGTTGTTGTTCTTCATCAGCAACGGCTTTAAGTTTGCGGTCCAGGTATTATGATACACTTTTAGCAACGGCCTTTACACGGATGACGATGGAAAAACCGTTGTTGATGATGTTAACCTGTAATTGAGAAATTTAAAATTAGAAATTGCCTTTACAGCTGATAATTCTTTGCAAGTGACAGGGTATAGTGATGCTAACTGGGGTAGTTTCCACATGTCTAGAAGATCAATATCTGGTTATCTTGTAAAGTTTGATTCATCCTTGATAACCTGGAAGTGTAAAAAATAACCCACAGTCAGCAGGTCAAGTTCTGCAAGTGAGTTTCGGGCTCTTTCTAGCACTACAGCTGAGGTGATATGGGTGATGAAACTGTTGAATGAGATAAGCATTGCATGTAGGAAATCAACACCTATTTACTATGACAACCAGAGTGCTCTTCATGTAACAACCAACCCTATTTTTCATGAAAGAATCAAACACTTAGAGGTTGATTGCTTCTTCGTGAGAGAGAAATATCAGCTAAGAATTGTTCAACCATTGTACATCTCAAGTATTAACTAGCCAGCAGATATACTCACAAAAACTTTGGCAAAGAAACAACATCAAAACATTATACCCAAGTTGGGATGGGAGAATCCATTCTCCACTTCCAAAGGGGGGGGGGGGTTGTTATCTACTTAATTAGGTTTATTTACTCTTGCAATTTATAAAGCTTTACTTCATAAATAAGTCTTTTAGGCTTAGTTATGAATTAGGTAAACTACATGTAATAAATGTAAAGCTGAAGGGTATTGAGGTCTTTACCTAGTCTGTTATCAGTCCAGGTATAAATATACTTTACCTAATATGAAATAATATTCAAAGATTATTTTTCCCTCTTCTTCCTCTCGAGTTCCTGATATCCATAAATCATTCAGCTCATTTTGCAATAATAATGCATAGAGAAATGAAGCATCTACATATGCATGGTTTAAATGGACATGTAAATGATGATGCCACTAAATGAACAACCTTTTTATCTTCCAAGGGTAAGGATTAGTTATTGTATTCATTTTCTTGCAAGTGCCATAAACTGAAGCTTAGTGAAGCTCGAGATGTGTTTTCAAGAAACTAGTTTATTTTCATGTTAGGCTTGAAGACATTTGAATACTTTTGACTAGATGATGATTTAATTTTCTTCGATTTAGTTTTTTTTGAAGAATTAATTTGTTAGTTGCAAAGATATTGCGTGTTATAACTAAAGATATTCAAGCGATAGTTACTTTTATTTTTTATTTTCATATTATAATTTTATTTCATCTTCTTTAAACCCTGGCAAAGAAAGTACTGTTTGTGAACCTTCATCGTTGAATAATAATTTGACGTCTCATGAAGAATATACTAATATTTGTGAACTAGGAAGTACTGTCTAGGCTCAATGCTCTTCCAGCCCATCAATGAACAGGAGTTGACCTTACTTTTGATATGGTTCTCTTAAAAACAAAAAAGTTGTGGCTGGCCGTTTACCTCTTTGCAAATGATAGTACTACTTCAATTAATGCTTTTTATTAGAAATTTTTCAGAAAAAAAAATATGCTTCTTTTTTGCCATGTGATTAGACTCCTGTGATCCTCTTTTTCTACCTACATCTCCAATTTTTTTAAAAAATGAGCAGCAGTCACAACACGGTGTCATCACCTATTAGCTACAGTCAACGACAAATGGTTCTCCCCATATGGAAGAAATATTAGTTGATCCATAGATATAGGTGATATAATTGGTATTTCAAGCAATTACAATGCAACATATATTTAACATATATCTAGCGATTAATATACTAATGCTCAGCGACTAGAATATGCAGCAATAAAAATCAAAAGTATCAACTCATTGTCTAATAGAATTGTTCTTAACTAAATAAAAGTATCATTCATTAGCTTTGGAACAAAATTACAAAAAAAATGTATGAGTCATTAGCAAATTAGACCAGGAGAGAGGGGCTCTACATGAATGCCGATTATGTCCAAATAGCTTACATCTTTTACAATTGTCATTAGCAAATTAGACAATGGGTTTCGTGTCGATTGTATTCTTTTTTTTTTCTCTCAGTTTACCAGGTATGTTGGCCTAAGGTTTTCAACATTGGTCTTATTTTTTTTTTGATAATAATAAACTCAGAACTATTATTTCATTAAAAATGATTTCATGTTCCAAGTCGAGTAGCACGCGATGTCCGCGATCCGGAGATTTGCACGGAATCGAAAACTTTCAAGAAGGATGTTGATCGATGTTCGGAAGTTGACAAAGACTTAGAGTTTAGATTTTTGGATCTAGAATTAATGTAATATCCTCTAAAAGTATGATGAAGATGAAGAATCAAAACCCAAAACTCGAACTGAGGCTCTAACTCGTGCCGAAATTGCACTCAATACATTTTTGGTCGATCAGTTCAGTCGATCGCTCGGTCGATCGGTTGGACCGACCATCTATCGGTCCACGATATGCGACAGTAGCAGCTCTTTTTTTAGTCATTTAGAGTCATTGAGTTCGGACCTTACCTTGATGATTGCCTATATAAATCCCCCATCTACCTTCCATTGAGCCCTTAGAACTCATTGAGTCATTCTATGATTACTTGTTAGCCTTTCATGAGCAGTTCTTCACTCTTGACCTAGTTTGAGCTTGAAATCTTGATTTAACCTTTGCTCTACAAAGTTTCATTATCAAAAGGTATCTAGAGGAGGTATGTTGCATCAATTGGAGCTAAGTATTTGTATGTGACTTATTGCTCCATTTACTTGTGTACTTTTGCTTTATTTTGTAGGTCTTAGAGTGTATGTATTGACCTAGGTTGTTAGGTCAAAGTTTTGAGTGATTGTCTTGGTGTAGAGGTATAAATCCACTTGTAGACATTAAATTTAGGGTGTCCGGTGGAAGTGATCCATTATTGTTAATGGATAGAGAAGGTATCCAATTTGATTGATGTCGGGAGGAAGCCATCTGATGGAAATACTGAGTGTTGCGGTCACCCAATCTGATCCAAATGTTTTTTAGCTCGTTGCCGCCAACATATATCCTCTTCCCCATATAGTTAATTTAGAGCTCTAGTAAATATCTTTAGTTCCTCCCACTTATTAGGAGAGAGATCATTAGACATAACCTTCGAGGGGAAGTCAACGACCTCGTTCTCAAGGTTGATTTAGTTTGCTTTAGTCAAATGGAATTTAGAGCGCGTCCATTGCTTTATAATCGAACCATGAAAAAATCCATTTGCCAATAGGCAGAGGAGACGATTGTATGTGACTGTAGTTGATCCTAATGTTGCTTAATGATGTTTCTAAATTTTTTGTCATTAAACCAACATATTTCCATTCGGAACAGTTTATTGATAGATGGACACGAGGAAGTTGTGGTCATATAGCTTCGAATCTTCACTCTCTACAATAGCCAAAGGTAACAATTGGACACTACTGAAATAATGAGCATCACCAACAGCTGGATCCGTTGCTATGCTGTTGCTGAAGACCATCAGCAACGACCAACAATGGCTGCACCTGTTGCAACGCAGCCATTGCAGAAGATCGTGTATCGTTGTTAATAATATTATCAACAACGATTCCACAACGGGCTATATCCGTTGTTGGTACATTATCATCAACAGCTCAGCAACGAGGCGCTGCTATTGTTGCTATTTTTATTAGCAACAATTCCGCAATGGCTCCTTGACTATTGTGGATATTGCCATCAGCAACGGCTCACATGCCGTAGCAAAGTCTTTGTTGAAAGGTTGTTGCTAAGCCATTATTGCAGTTCATCAGCAACGGCTTTGAGTTTGCGGCCCAGGAATTACGATACACTTTCAGCAACGGCTTTGACATCGATGACCATGGAAAAGCCGTTGCTGATGACGTTAACCTGTAATTAAAAAATTTCCATTGAAACTTTTATAACCTGATACATAACTCACACACTCATACACACATCCATTCAGATACATATACATTCACGTACACATCACAGATACACCCATATATACATCAAAATAATTATACTTATAATTATAATTATCCACAATCGTATAAAAAATATACGAAATCAAAACTATCGTATCAAAACGATATGAATCAATATATCCAAGTAACAAGTCATAAAATAAGTATATCTAAGATATCCAAGTATCAAGTATATAACAAGTAAATATCCAAGTCAATCATGTCATAAAACAATAAAAGCTTACTACAACAGTGGAGGAAGCTCAAGATCATACAGAAGGGTCTGGAGTGCTTGAGTATACACCGGCGTGGACTGAGTCGATGACGATGGATCTGAGTGTACACCGCTGGACTGACCTGTCATCTGTCTCAGCATGGCATGCATCTCAGTCATGATCTCACTCTATCATGCGACCGTCTCCTCCAGTGTCGATATCCTCCTGCTTTGATCATTAATCCTAGAGGTGGAGGGCTGCTTCTGCTGCCGGAGGGTCGGTGCCCCAAGTTGCTCGAGCACGGCTCGCGCATGGCCACTATTAGCAAAGCCATAGACACAAATTCAGGAGGATACAATCTTACTTGGCGAAACAAGGTTGGCTTTTATTGTCTATCCAAGTAAATTACTTGGTTGGGATGGGAAGGTCTACAAGCAATAGTTCATTTCACTGATAAGTTTTGAGAAGATTCTAGTATCCCTTGGTTTCCACGATAATTTATTCTCTCATCCATAGATTATGTAGCGTTGAAGATGAAGACCCCGCCTGCAATGATGCAAGCATTTGGTTGATTCATAATAGATCTCAACTCTCAATGGTGGTAGTTCGCATCTTGGAAGAGGGAATCAAGACTACCATGAATGGATTTGTCCCCTGGCAAACATGTGAATACAACTTTAAGCTATGTAGTGATCTTGGTTGTGGGTAGATGCCCAATGAGAGAGGAAGTTGGAAGCTTAAGTAGGATGGTTGGCCGATCATGTTAACACTGGGACAAGACGGAGTGAAGGAGAGTGACAATTGAGATCAAGATGGAAACAATTATGATGTGCAGTAAGAGGGAACTTAGTAGGTGGAGTTAAACAACTAGCTCCCTTGTGACCAAAACAGTTGCATTTATAACAACGTAGAGGTGCCCCACAACGACCAACAAATTTGCCACGACCAAAGCAATTGAAACATTAAAGTTCGTCATGAAGGATTTTGAAGATGACAAAGAAAAAGGGGGGGAGAGGTACAAGGATGGAAGACGAGAATGAATGAGAGAGAGGGCAAGACAATTCCAAAATTTTAGCGAAAGAACATGCCAAGGTAATCCAGGAGTTTGACAAAGGTTTGGGAGCAAATGGGAGGGATACATGTGTATGGAGTTTTTCTCATGGGAGACCACAAAGGTTTGGGAGCAAATGGGAGGGATACATGTGTATGGAGTTTTTCTCATGGGAGACCACAATCCATATTTCATCCTCCGGAAGACAAGAAGATAAGTTGGGAAGAAAACACAATAGGGGACATCTCTAGCCTTGAATTGTGTCTAGAGTTTTTCTCGTGGGAGACCACAGTGTTAACAAATCAAGAGAGATCTAGTAGAGATGTAATCTGATCAAAGACATCCCCAAATCTTATTCAATAGCTTTGCGGAAAGAAGAAAATACAAGCTCTGCATATTACAAAACACTAAGCTTATTTGAATGGAAACTAAACTACAACTGCCTTACATGGCAGTTACTAACAGTTGCAATGTAAAAATACTACTTTGCCCTTATGAGGCTATTACACACACTTTATTGAATGAAGGACAGAAAGGTAAATGCATAAATATTGAACTATGTTACCGCTATCTCAACAGACCCCCCTCAAGTTAGGATAGGATTCTCCAGTCCTAACTTGAGTATCAATTTTTGATGTTGAGTTGAATCAAGTGCTTTTGTTAACAAGTATGCTGGCAGATTTTTGCTCTGAATGTACACTAGTTCAATCAAACCCTGCTGAAACTTCTCTCGAACAAAATAACAGTCTACATTCAAGTGCTTAGTCCTATCATGAAATACTGGATTCGCAGTAATGTGAATAGCACTTAAATTGTCACAATAGAGGGGTACATGAATATGATATTCAACCTTTAATTCAGTCATCAAATTGATATACCAAATCAGCTATGCGGATGCACTTGACAATGCTCTCAGCTCACTCTCTACACTAGACCTACTTACTGTAGCATGTTTTTTGCATTTCCAATTGACCAAAGAAGAACCAATTTTCACTAGAAAGCCTGTTATAGATTTCTTGATAAGCTGCAGCTTCCCCAGTTTGCATCACAGTAGCCAAAGAGTGCAATTGGAGAATAAAATAGTCCTTGACCAGGAGCATATTTCAAATATTTCAACACTCTTAGAGATGCCTAATAATTTGATTATTTGGGTTGTTGAGTGAACTGGCTCAGAACATGAACACTGAATGCTATATCTAGTCGAGTGATAGTGATATATAAAAGCTTTTCAATTAGCCTTTTATATAGATTAGATACCTAAATATAGCATGTACTTTGACATTTGTCTCAATTGTGACATATACTTTTATTTGTCTCATTTCTATACATGTATTAAGACATTTATTTCAATTATGGCCTGCCGTCTAATTTTCATCGGGCGCTCAGTTATACTGACGATGTGGCATGCTGACCTATATAAAAAATTATTTTTTATTATGTTATTAAACTCAATCGTCATGTCATCCCAGGTCCCACCTTATTTAATATTAAACAGTGGCCCCACCTTTTTAAATATTAAAGAGTGGGTCCCATCTCTCTCTCTCTCTCTCTCTCTCTTTCTCGTGTCCGATCCGAACGCCTCCATCGTCTCTTAGGCTCATTCCTCCGTTGTCGACAGCTTCACTACGAACTGAAAATGCCTCCTCTGCGGATCCCCTACCTCTCCCTCCTGACATCAGTGCTCGTGGTCGGAGAAGTCACCCACATGTTGTAAGACCCAGAAAAAATTTTCTAATATAAAAATCTATTTTGGTGCAGCGTGCCGGACCCGAGGGTAGTCGAGTCAAGCCTCAGGATCGCCTCGAGTAAAAAGGTATGACTCGACTAGTGCTTTATGGAATCTATTTGGGTGATTAACTTTCCTTTTATGAAATCATGCCTTAAATTAAGTTAACTCGATTCATATTATGGGTTGAGTTAGGATTTAGTCGAGTTCCGAGTATGAGTTAAGTAAGTCATGAGGCCATCTTTGGAAAGATAGATGAGGGACTAAAACCCTCATCTTGCAGCTGTGCGACTCACCCTTTGAGTCGCACAAGGCTGACTAGGGAGAGAGGAGAAGGAGCAAGGAGGAAGCTTAGGGCTTGGATCGATTCGGGATTCGCGTCATCGCAGGAAAAATTTCAAGTCGTCGTCACCCGATCCTTGTTTCTCCGCAATCTAGGTGAGTGGTTAAGTTTTGAAGCTTGGAGGAGGCGGGTGGCCGAACCCTAGATGAGATAGGTTGAGTTTCTCACGATCTTTCCGACGAATCTTGATTTCAACGATGTATGTTCACTGTTTTATGGAATTCCTTGTCGAAACTCACTATTTCTTCGTCGTTTTGCAAGTTTTTAGGGCTGCCGATTCATGGGAAATGGGGAAAGGTCATGCCAAAATTTTCCCCGATTCCCTTGACGGCAAGAAAGCCCTTGGATGACCTTATATCAATGTTCGATGTAGTTCCACTTATATATCTCTCGCATTATGAAGCATGCCTTCCCTAGGAATCCCTTGAAGTGGCCGAATGAACCCTACAACTCATGAAGAGGGTTCGGCCAAGGGTGAGGGAAGGGTAAATTAGTCCATTGATATGTAAGCTATATTTGGAATTGAAGAAGTAGAGGTATAGCTAGAGTCTCCTCCCCCTTTCCTACCTTAAGGGCCATGGCCGAGCAAGGTCTTCCTTGCTCATGGTTTGGCCAAGGCTAGGGAGGGGAGAAGAGAGTAGCTTTAGATAGAAATTACGTGATTATAAGGATCACACATAGAGATATGACAATACTTAGGAATAACACCAAACATAGCAAGTAGCTTGATTGATTTTGAATTGTAGGAATGCTTGTCTTATAACCATCCTTAGCATTAGATCTTTAAACTTTGTATGTTGAGATTGTTACCATGTTTTGTATTTCCTACATGTTATTTAAATTCATTACTACCTTGCCATGCTAGATAGTTGTTCCTTATTGTGCTAAAAATTTCTAAGGTAGTGTAAAGTTGTTATGTGTATACATTGTGGTAATATATAACGAATGTTGCAATATTTGAATATTTTTCCTTGGATTATACATGCTACCGTAAATGTTCTTGGGTGGGATTCCAAGGTTGACACACGGAATTCCTCACCCAAGGCAGTGTAGGAGGTTAGGTAACATATAAGGCGTCACTAGACGTTCATCGCACTTATATGGAAACTTAGTTAGAAGACGATAACACTTCTTGACTTCTTGTATACTTTTGGAAACTTAGAACTCATAGGTGTTCATATCTTGAAAGGGTGGCATAAATTGTCGACCCTATAGCCGGATTAAGGCCAGATTCGGCCGGGATTATGGACCATCCTAGTCGACGGCCGGGATTGTTTGCTTACATCTTGAGATGATGTGGCCGATGGCCAGTATGATACTACTTGATATGGTAGGGACGGCTGTAGCCGGGATATGATTCTATGAGTAGGCCCAAGGGCCGAATGCCGAAGGCTTGATAAGCCGAGATGGCAGGTTATCATATTCACTTGATACAGATGGACCCGTTGGGGGTCGGTAATCGCATTAGAAATAAATTCTACCTCCTTGTACACTCCCTTTATTGCTTTGTATGATATATATGAATGACTGAGGCTTAAGTGGAAGTTCATTTGAGCCAGTCACTGAGTTCCAAGTGGACTCACAGTTTATTCTTATTTTGGAGAGCATGAGCAGTAGCTTGGTATGCCGACATGGTGCAGCTGGTGGGCGGGAGGCGGTGCCATATCTCGTAGCGGCGTCCATGAGTCTTAGACTAGTGCTTAGTTATGTTGGTTTTGTTTCTGCACTGACGATTGTGATTGAAAAAGAATTGTAAAACTTGTTACTTTAACATTCGGTTATTTGATGTTGATGTTTCTACTTGTTTTGGAAAACTCATAGATTGTGACTTTGCAAATTTTTTATAAAGTATGTTCAGATTTCTTTCGTTCGATATGTCTTGGTTTTTCTTGATGTCAGTGTAGACAGTAGGCTACATGGCAGGATGTAGGCCCTGGCCGGTCACACTACCCTCAGTTGGGGTGTGACAAAGTTGGTATCAGAGTACTAGGTTAGGTCTTGTCTATGACTCAGTGTTGGGTACCGTATGAGGCATATGCTAGCGTGTCGACTTACGGTATAGTTATGCTACGAGATTGGGCGACCACTCCTGCACTCAGTGCACCATGTGGTTAGTAAGTTTAAAGAGCTCTATGTTAAGAATTTATTATGTGATATGCAACTTCTTTTCTTTCCTGTGTTAGTGAAATGGAGGCTCAAAATGCTGCTTTGAGCGGTAGTGGCAGTAACTCGACAGAACGTCGAGCTCGGGGGCGAGGCCGAGGTCGAGGCCGGGCCCAGGGCAGGGAAAGAGAGCCATCTGAGAGTCAGGGGCAAGAGTCAGCAGTTGTTCTACTACATGCTCAGGTGAATCAATTGACTGAGGTGCTCCTTAAGGAGCAGGAACTGAGACAACAAATCCAGCAGCAGATGCAGCAGCTGTCTCAGTAGCCACCACCATAACCCGTGCCTGTGATTTCAATGGTACTAGAAGTGGCAGAGGTGATAGCACCGATGGTCAGAACCCCAGGGGCCCCAACTTATGCAAATTTTGTCACACTGAAGCCACCAGAGTTCACCGGGACTAATCGTTAGGTGGAAGTGACAGAATTCTTGGGGGAATGCTACGAGTTATGTATAGAGATGGGGTGTTCATCAGAGGCAGTTGCTCGTATGGTCGGTCTTCAGATGAGGGGACCGACAAAGGTTTGGCTGCAAACTTGGAAGGCCTGCACGGCAGTTGGCGCACCACCTCCCACGTGGGAGGAATTTCGGGCGATTGTGAAAGAGAAGTACCTACCCATCAGTGTCCGTGACAAGCACGCCCGTGATTTTGAGATGTTGCGCCAGGCTGGAGGCATGATCGTATCAGAGTATGAGATGGAGTTCAACCGTCTCTCCAAGTACCATCCAACCCTAGTGGCGTCTGAGACCGCTAGGGTTAAAAGGTTCGTGGCAAGAATGAGGCCACATATTGGCAGGCTTATCCACTACACTGGGGATTCTACTCTGGCTCGTGTAGTGGATGAAGCCTTGCAGAAAGAAGCTTTGGTGTCATTTGAGAGAAATGATGGGCCAGCTAAGAAGAAGTTTCGGTCGCAGGATTCTGGTAGTCGGCCTTGGCAATCTGAGGGGGCAATGACTACAACATATTAACAGTAAAGCCGGGGGCAGAATGGCAATCGGGGCCATGGGGGCCAGGGATCGGGTCAGTGAGGCCAGCAGTGTCAGGAGGTGGTTCTCGGAGGCTGAGGCACCGCAGTGTGGCAGCTGTAGTCGGAGGCAATGGGGATCCTGCCTTAGCCACACTAATGCTTGCTTCAAGTGCGGCCGAGTCGGACACTTCAAGAAGGACTGTCCTGAGGGAACTGGTCAGAAGCCTGAGCAGTCTAGGGGGAAGACACCTATGTCAGTAAGGTCAGTAGCTTAGAGAGGGCATGCACAGAATAAGGGGCCGCAGACCAATCATTCAGAGACGCCGCCTGCGCGGGTGTATGCCATGAACCGTGATGGGGCAGAGGCGTCCAAAGTAGTGGTGATAGGTACTATTTTAGTATGTTCATCTAATGTGTATATTTTATTTGATCCGAGTGCCACGCACTCGTTTGTGTCTGTCATATTTGCTGCAAAGTTGCCAATGGCACCCTCTATGCTCGACGGGCGATGCAATCTTAGCAAATTCGATATATCAAGATTGTGAAGTGCTCATCCGTCGCCATGTGCTAAGTGCGGATTTGACACTCCTACCCACTCTTGAGCTTGATGTTATTTTTGGCATGGACTGGCTGGCAGAGCACTTTGCAATGTTGGACTGCAGAGCCAAAGCCATGATGTTTAATATGCCTGGGTTGCTGCAGTTCACCTTCCAAGGGGAGGGAGGTAGCGAGCTGATAGGGGTCATCTCAGCCCTAAAGGCTCAAAAGTTGCTTCGGGGCGGCTGCCAATCTTTCCTGGCCTTTGTATCTGTGGCCGAGGAGGAAAGGGGTGAAGCAAGGGATGTCAGCGAAACCCTAGTGGTCTGTGAATTCCCTGATGTGTTTCCCGAGGAATTGCCAGGGTTGCCGCCCAGAAGGGAAGTCGATTTTTGCATTGACCTGCAGCCCGAGGTGAAACCAATTTCCATTCCACCTGATAGGATGGCACCAGCCGAACTTAGGGAGCTAAAGGTGCAATTGCAGGAAATGCTAGACCTGGGGTTCATCCGACCGAATGTGTCACCCTGTGGAATGTCCTCGTCGGGATTGGTGTACACGTTGAACTTGTTGAAGAGCCAGAAATGGCTGCTCTTGTAATAGCTAGTCAGCACCGGCTGCGCCGTGAGCCCCGATGGCGTGTTGATCTCCGGTTTGATGAACAGGAGGTACATGCACTATTACATTAAACAAAGAGAAGTTAGCAACTCACTGATTCATCACGAGGATCGAGAGGTTGTACAAGAAGGTCTTCCAGTCGAGCTCCTCCACCGTCGACGACATCATCTTAGGTTGCCCACCGAAAGTCCCCGAGCTGCCACAGAAGACACACTACAATGAAGAAAGTGAAAGACTTCTAAGTTTAATCTCTCAATTAAGAAGGCTTACCTGGTGAGGAGCTCCAAGATTGGTTGAGAGGAGATGATCCGGGAAGGCTCACCGTTGGCGAGGCGATCGATGTAGGGCTTGACGTGGTCGTAGTCGATGATGGGGACAACATTTCTGAAGAGCTCACGGCTGGCGCGACCTTTGAGGAATCCATGCAGGTATTCGGTGTCAGCGTTCCTCGTCAGGAACTCATCGAGCACCTGCTGCTACACTCGCTCGGCATTCGCGGTCAGCTCTTCGATGAGCCGCAAGCTGCTTTCAAGGTCATTGGGATCACAACTGAGCACCACCATCGATCTAGAGAAGAGGATTTGCAGGTCCTACACATGTGATCATGTCTGGAACTCCTAGCAGCTTGTGATTAGATGGAGTATTTACTAGTCAAACCTCATGCAAATTGTATAATCTGCATTGTATTAGACTCACAAATGCTTGATTTGAGTCCATCATACCATCATCACTGTGTCACGCCCTAAATACAAGGTCACGTTACCGGCCAGGGTAAAAATGCCTATACCCCGCAGCTTAACTCATGCACATGCCAACATCATAAGATAGCAGAATAAACAACAACTTTCAAAAATAAAAAGAACCAAAATAGATTTTCATTTTAAAACAACAAGATTTTAAATAAATATCTCAAGTGCGAAAATAAATAAATTGAAGAGCAATAGTTCTTTTAGTAAATAAAAACTGAATAAAACATGAATGTCCCCACGGGACTACAACTCCAAATACCAAAATAAAAGTGCATGACAACCTACTACATACTCGACTACGATCTCTAACTAGGACTGCTATGAGATCATGTGGCTCCTTTGTCCTCCAGCTACGCCAAGTGCTCCAGCCCACCTCACCGGTCAGGCTATGCAAAATAAAACAACGACAACGGGTGAGTTCAAAGAACTAAGTGAGAGGTTCTACTGACCCCCACAATAAAATAGTACATAGATAAACAATAGCATAACGTTCAACTCTATAGGAATAAGGTCACAAAAATGTGACTAGCTATCAGGCCAGCAGGCCACTACCTGCCCGAAGGCAACCAACACTGATATGGTGAAGATCAAGAGACCTAAGCCAACAATTTGACTTAGAAATATTTTTTTGAGCTCAAACTTCACAAACATGTTTAGATTTACTCATGTTAGGTGTTCATATGTCTATGTTTGAAAAACCATGAGTATAGATTAAAGCTTGTTTTAGAATGAAATCATGCCAAGGTAAAATTTTGACCAAATGATATTATTTTCATTTCAAACTTGATAAACATGCTTTAAATGATTAGATCTTGATATCTGGAAAGTTTGAATGAACACTGAAAACTTTTGAAAAATAGCTAATATTTACGAATATGCCACTAGATTTTAGTTATTTTTAGAAAAATGCAAAAAATTAATTTTTCAATGATTCTTAAAACTGCATGTTCTTTGAAAATCTAGTTTCTTCAAAAAAAATTTCAAAAAATTTCAGTAAGAATAAGATTTGATATGGGTTTTTAAAATTGGATGTCAAAACTTTAAAATGTCGTTCTTTCCAAATGATCATTTTTCCGATACTTTGATTTTCTGTCCAATCTTCGAATGTGACTTCAAATATGGTATTTTGAATTCACATTTGGTATCGTTCCATTCATGTGATGAGAAAAATCATTTCCAAAATAATTTTTGACTCCTTTATCAATACACGAAAATATCAATACTTAAACCTATACATGATTTCTAGACTTGGAATATATTTATTATCTAATGCTATCATGTATGATTTAGTCTCATATTAGATATTTGATTTTTCATCCCTTTAGTTGAGATTTTCATGTTTCATGAAAAATAGTTTTAGAGTCTCAACTTTGACTATAGGTTGACTTTTCTTGCCCTTTTTGATTGATGTCAAAAGGGGAAGAAAAATGTAGGTAAAAAAGAAAGAAAATATAGGAAAATCATGCATATTGATAGGGGGAGTTCTATTTTCTTAAGGATGTTTGTCATCATCAAAAAGAGAGAGATTGTTGGCCTAAGGTTTTATACGTTTGTCTTAATCTCGGTTTTGATGACAACAAACATGGAACTAATGTCTCATTGAGAAATCTTTCAGGTTCCAAGTCGGTTAGCACACGACGTCCGCGATTGGAAAAATCAAAGAAATCAGAGATATCGACAAGGACGCTCGTCGACACTCGAGATTCCTCGGGAAGTTAGAGTTTAGGGTTTAGAGTGTCTAGCATATGATGTAATCCTCTTTTTGATGCAAAAAACCCAAAAATCAAACCCGAACACCAAAACATGAAAACCCAAAAACCGCCCTAAAATTCACTAAGCCTATGGAGCTCCTTGGAGGGCTATATGACCTAGACATTTTCTTGACACAAAAAATGACAGTAATTGTTCCTTGGATAAAAACTAGATAACAAAGTATTTTAAAATAATTTTTGGAAGCCTTTAGCATACCCATATTTGAACCGGGAGATTAGAAAATTTCCGTTTTCCGAAAATATGTACTAGACCCCAAAAACTATATTTTGATTCTTAAGGATTTTGATTTTTTAGATATTTTTATTGAATCCAAATAGGGGGTAATCCTTATATAACATTTATGTTTAAAAATTAAATGTTATATAAGTAGACTTAGCAAAGACGAAACCCAAACGAGCTGAAAATCCAGCCTAACCAAACTGCTCTGCCCAAATTCGGTCGACCGAACATTGCCCAGAACTGGCAGAATGCTCGGTCGTTCGGGCGGTCGCTTGGTCGGTCGACCGACGATCAACTGGACAAGCGACCAACGGGCTGTAACGGGCAAAAAATCGCCCGTTGAGAAGAGAGAGCTATCTCTTCTCTTCATGGCTTATAAATAGGAAGCCATGAGAGCCTTCCTTCATGATGTTGATCACCTCTAACCTCCTTGAGCCATCTCTTGATCAATTCTAAGCCTTCATTGAGCAAATCTTGTGCAAACCCTAGCTTGAACCTTTCATCTCCTTGATTAAGCCTTTACTTCATTGCTTCATCATCAAAGGCATCAAGAGGAAGCTAGGAATCTTGTTGTGGAGCTAAGTAATTTATTATTTGATTTATCACTCTATTTATTGTTGTATTTTCTTGTTTACTTCTTTATACTTGAGTTTGTATAAGACCTAGAGTGTGGGTCTTGAAATTGGGTGGTAGCCTTGGTGTTTGAGGTTTAAATCCATAGGTGTAAACATAGTTTTCTAGAATTAGTTGAGTTGTCCTTAGCTTGAGGTGGGAGAGTGCTCTCGGTCGGAAGGCGGGAAACTTCCGGGTGTGGAAGTGCCTTCGGTTTGAGAGCGGAGATTTTCCGGTGTAATGTCCTCATTGTAAAGAAACTAATTAATCTAGCTAAACAAATTTGGAAATCCTAAGTGGGGTGCTTAGGTAGTGGAGTAGGCTTTGGGGCCGAACCACTATAAATCATTGTGTTAGCATTGTTATCTATGTTTGTGCTAAATTGTTTTATTATTGCTTCCGCGTTTAGTTGATAAATTGCAACTTGCCTAAGTAATCAAGTAAATGATTAAAATCGGAATTAGATGAAAGATTTAGATAATACACTATTCACCCCCCCTTTAGTGTGGCCATTGCACCAACAAATCTTCCTCTCTAAAGGCAACCCTGGCAACTCCTCCGAAAACACATCAGAGAACCCGCACACCACGGGCGTCCCCCCGATGTCCCTAGCCGCACCTTCGCCTTCCTCTGACACATACACAAAGGCTAAGAAGGACTGGCAACCGCCTAGAAGTAGCTTCCGACCCCTAAGAGCTAAAATCACCATTAATGGCTCTCCCCTTCCCTCACACTGGAAAGTAAACTAGAGCAATCCAAGCTTACTGAAGGTCACAATCTTAGCCCTATAATCCACTGGTCCACCAACTAGTCCATGCCCAAGATCACATCAAGCTCTAACATTGGCAGGAGTGTCACGTCGGCAATCAACACATGCCCAGAAATGACAACCTCACAGTCCTGAAAGACTGTCTCTGTCATCACATAAATGCCCGTAGGTGTAGACACCACAAGAGGTAACTCAAGCACAGAAGGTACCCCTGACAACTTAGCAGCAAACAAAGTAGATACAAAAGAGTGCGTAGCACCCGGATCAAGTAAGACATATGCAATGGAGGACCCAACAAAAATATTACCTGAGACCACTACCCTGGACGTGTCAGTGCCCTCTTGGTTCATAGCAAACACCCGTGCAGCGGGCCTCTTTGAACCACCATCTCGCTGGCCTCCTCCCTGAGTCTGACCCCTCTGAGCCATGGAATCCACTAACATCGGTGTCTTTCCTTTGGTCTGATCAGGCTACTGACTGCCCTTGCTAGGACAAACCTTTTTGAAATGTCCAATCTACCCACAGCTGAAGCAAACCTTCGAACGTCTCCAGCAAGACCCTTAGTGCCTCCTTTGACATCGGTTACATTGCTGCGGCCCAGATTTCCACTACGAACCTCTAGATGACGCCCCTGGTCCTGAACCCATGTGGCCTCTTGAACTGTTATGACCTCCGTCCTGCGATGGATCTGCTATCCTGAAAGTCCCCTCTGGGTGATCTGACCGACCCCTCGAAGGCTGGGGCCGAAACTTTTTCTTCTCAGGACCATCTTGCCTATATATCGGTACCAACGCCTCCTTCAAGAGTGCCTCATCAACGACCCAGGAAAATGAAGTGTCCTCGGTGTAATGGATCAGTTTGGCGATCTGCGGCCTCAACCCCTCAACAAACCTTTTGACCCTGGCGGTCTATGTGGCTATCAAGGTGGGATGGTACCTCGAGAGCCGAGTAAACTCCATCTTATAATCTATCACTATCGTACTGCCCGTCTGACGCATCAGCTTGAACTCTTTCGCTCGCCTATCCCGGACGCTCATCGGTAGGTACTTCTCCACCATAGCAGCTCTAAACTCCTCCCAAGTAGGGGGTGGTGCATTTGCTGCTCTACGGTCCCTCCAAGTGTGAAGCCAATCTTTAGCTGGTCCTCTCAGCTGTAACTTGATCAGTCGAGCAGTCGTCCTAGAAGAACAACCAAGCTCCCTGCACAACTCATAGCAATCTCCTAGGAAACTGGTGACCTCCACCCGCTGATCTGTCCTTGTATACTCCTGTGGCCTAAATGCAACAAAGTCTGCGTACGAAAGTGCTCTAGGGGCTTTGATCACCGGTGCCACTGGCTGGACCACCTCTGGTACTGCGGGTGCTGCAGGAACTGGCGATGGCTGCTGCCTCAGCTCTTGCTCTCTGTGGCGTGCATCTGTCGGCTCAGCCACCCGGGCCTACAACTGTACAGCCATGGGATCCTCTCCTACCTCCTCTCGGGCCTGCGGTGGTCTCCCATGACCCCGGCCCCGGACTCGGCCTCGGCCGTGGCGCTCAGTAGAGTTGCTGTCACTACTGCTCCTTGCGGCATCAAAAGCCTTCATCGATCTGGAATCACCAGAAAGACAATATCAAAATTTAACAATTTAATTCACCCTAAGTCGTTAAGTAAATAAACCACAAGTCACGCTGAGGTGCATACTTAGCCCATTGATCTCATAGCATACCCCTATCGTATACTGACACGCTAGCAATGCCCTATACGGTGACAACTCTAGGTCGTAGTCAGATTGAACCACATGCTCTGATACCACATTGTCACGCCCTAAATACAGGGTCACGTGACCGGGCAGGGTATAAGTGCATATACCGCGCAGCCTAACTCATGCACATGCCAACATCATAAGATAGCGGAATAAACAACAGGTTTTAAAAATAAAAAGAACCAAAATATATTTTCATTTTAAAATAGCAAGGTTTTAAATAAATATCTCAAGTGCGAAAATAAATAAATCGAAGAGCAATAGTTCTTTTAGTAAATAAAAACTGAATAAAACATGAATGTCCCCACGGGACTACAACTCCAAATACCAAAACAAAAGTGCATGACAACCTACTACAGACTCGACTACAACCTCTAAGTAGGATTGCTATGAGATCATGTAGCTCCTTTGCCCTCCAGCTGCGCCAAGTGCTCCCACCCACCTCATCGGTCAGGCTCTGCAAAATAAAACAACGACAACGGGTGAGTTCAAAGAACTCAGTGAGAGTTTATACCAACCCCCACAATAAAATAGCACAGAGATAAACAATAGCATGACGTCCAACTCTACAAGAATAAGGTCAAAAGAATGTGACTAGCTATCAGGCCAACCGGCCACTACCTGCCCGAAGGCAGCCAACACCCATATGGTGAACATCAACAGGCCTAAGCCTACCATGCCCTAAGGCAACAACACATACTAGGATAATCGAGAAGGCCCTCTGAACATATCCTAGTATACAAAAACTCGAGAGCAATCGGGAAAGGCCCCCCGGACTTGCTCGACGAGACGCGTAGGGACAATCGGGATTCGCCCATCCGAACTTGTCCCTTTAGGATATCATAAGAGTAATCGGGTAGCCCCTTTGAACTTACTCCCCTAAGATATCCCAGGAATAATCGGGTAGGCCCTCCGAACTTATTCCTTAACAATCCACCTCAGGGATAATCGGGTAGGCCCTCCAAACTTTTCCCAGGATGCCAAATCAGAACAATCGGGAAAGGCCCTCCGAACTTATTATGCATGTTGGGAATTAGCCATCCAACCTCCCGAGCTTAGCCCGCAATCCGGCTCCTCTACGAGCCTCTCCGCCATTCACAAAGATATGGCGCACCATGACCTAAGTCATGACTCTCCTACGGTGTCTTAGGGGTGATCCTATTGGAAAGTGTCTCAACACTCCAAACCCGACCCAACTCGATCCAAGACCCGATGCTCAATCAAGTCAAAAAATGCATGAGGGAAAAACTGCTCCAACTTGCATATGATTTCAACAATATTATTTTTCAAGTGCTGACATATCTTCGACTCGAAGTATATTTGCACAAATATTTCTGAAAAACATACTTAATTCTGTCAACGAACCCCAAATCTTATCATGTAGATGATCTAAAAACGTGACCGGAATCAATCGCTGCATGAATACATGACAATCATGGCTCTTCATCCCCGATATTTTGCATTCATCGACGTTTACACATCGAGATAAGTTTAAGGCATATCCATCGGATAATCTGAGTTCTTTGATCCATTGATACACATCTTTCATCTGTTGTTTATTTAACACAAACGACGCCTTTGGCTTATGAAGTCGTTTGTTGACCTCTTGCAACTCTAACTCAGTCCTCTTACAAAATATTTTCACATCATGTCGGGCCTTCATATTATCTTTAGTTTTGCCGAAAATATCCATCATAGTGTTAAAAATATTATCAAACACATTTTTTTCAATGTGCATGACGTCCAAATTATGCCGAATCAGTAATGAACTCCAATACGGTAATTCCCCAAAGATACTTTTTTTCACCCAGTTATGTGTTTGACCAAAGCCTGAAATTCTTACATTCCGACCAAAAGTAATCTCCAGAAGCAATTGAACATGTGCTAACATTTGTTCACCAGACAACATCGGTGGTGGCTCATCTCTTTCGACTTTACCATTGGTAAATTTGTCACCATTCCTTCGATACTGATAGTTAGACGTTAGGAACCGACGATGATATTCAAAGAAGAAAATTTTTCGACCATTCTCAAGACTGAAGGATTTTGAGTGTTCCATGCAATACGGGCAAGAGAGTTGCCCATGCGTGCTCCAACCAGACAACATGCCATAGGCTGGGAAATTATTGATTGTCCACAATATAGCAACTCGTAAAGTGAAGTTTTGCTTCTGGTGACAATCATAACTGATAGCTCCCTCAACCCACAATGTTTTCAGTTCATCAATTAGAGGTCAAAGAAACATGTCAATTTCTTTGCGATGACCCTTAGGACCCGGAATAATCATCAAAAGATAGATAAATTCATTTTTCATACACATTGAGGGAGGAAAATTATAAACTGTTAAACAACACTGGCCATACTGAATACGGAGTTGCCGAATTACCAAATGGATTAAAATCATCCGTGCATAATCCCAACCTGATATTTCTAATATCCCTACCAAATGAAGGATAACACCTATCCAAATGTTTCCATGCTTCACTATCAGATGGATGAGTCATTACTGTATCATCACGATTTCTTGCATGCCAACTCATATAGGGGGCAGTCTTTTCCGACATGAATAACCTTTAAAGCCTCGGTGTCAGTGGAAAATACCGAAGCATCTTAAATGGGATATTTTTTTGTCAAACTGATTTCTTCTCCTTGTAACGAGGATGTTCACATACCGGGCATGCTCTAACTGTGCATTTTCTTTATAATATAAAATGTAGTTATTTGGGTACGTGTGTATTTTTTCGTAACCAAGCCCTCATTTCCTCATCAACTTTTTTGTCTTATAAAAAGTTGGCTCAAACTTGTTATTTGGAGGTAGCATACCATTGATAAAACCCGCAATCCGATCAAATGCAACCCCGCTGATATTACAATCGGACTTGATGTTCAGGAGTTGCGTCATTGCCGAAAATCTTGTATAATTAAGACAATTCTCATACAAAGGTTGATCGACAGCTTTCAACATCTCGTAAAATTCTACAGCCTCCTTAATCAGCAATTCAATTTGTATCGTAGGTTGTTATTCAGTGACTTCAACTGTCGTAGTATCTGGTGGCACTACCGTCTTAGTAACTGACTCAATATTATCATTTAAATGGAATTGTCCTCCAATACTATCCAGAATCACCACTAAGGAATTTTGGAAGAAGAAACACCAGTAAAAAAAGATTCACCATGAGTTTGGACAACAGGATTGCTCGACGTCCCGACTTGACATGACTCCCCGTGACAATTCCATAGAAAATATTTTGGTGTGAATTCTTTTGTATACAGATGAATTGTGACAGTTTCCCGATCCAAAAATCTTATGTTCGAACATTTCCAGCACGGACATCGGATTTTATCACCACTAAGGAATTTTTTATTCGAGTAGTCGAAATTTTAGAACTAAGTTACGCCTACTTGAAATTCGTGCATTATAGCTCCACGATGAATTCGTCGATACATCCAACTTCAATCGCCTGACATGTTTTGTCAAAAAGTTGGCAATATCTTTAGGTAATGTCTTTAGGTGGGATGATCCAATTTCATTCGGGATTCATGTTATTTATATTGCACTTAGAATTTTTTTTAGTCATTAACTTCATTCTAAATTTCGGTAGCATCTCCCTATAATTCTCCGAATACGCATATCATCTGGGCGCGTATCGGAGAACAAGGGAGATACAAGCCAAAATTTAAAAATGAATAATGATTACAAGAAATAAATTAAGTGCAATATAAATAGCTATGTTCCCAAATTATCCAATTAGGGATAATTCAAGCGTTGTATGTCGTATAAAAGATCAATTACTTCGTTTACACGAGCATACAACCCCCTGAACAGATCTAAGGTTTTGCAAAATTAAAACTTGACTTGTCGATGCGTACGTGAAACATATCAACTTGTCATGATTATTTTCTAAATTTGTGGATGTCGGCGCGAGTCCAATGTGGATAATTCCGACGCGAGTCCAAAGTGGACGATTCCGCACGAGTCCAAAGTGGATGATTCCGGCGCGAGTCCAAACTGGACGATTTCGGAACGTGCGAATCCCAAGTAGATGATTTTGGCGCGCGCGAGTCCAAAGTGGACGATTTTGACGCGCGCGAGTTCAAAGTGGACGATTAACATAATTAACAACTAATAAATCTACAATTAACAAAAAATTAATCTAAAATTAGTCTACATTCAACACATAAATTCTACAAATAACAGATAATAAATAAATCTAAAAAAACTTAAAACCTAAGATTAGGGGTTAAACCCCTAATCAAACAGTAGCCGGTAGCTACTGCGTGCTATTGTTCATCTAGTTGGGGCTGAGCGATTCGGCCCTAAACCTGGCGTCGGCGTCTACACACTGGCACCATTCGCCACTATCGGCGTCTGGTGTGTAGATGCCGATAGTGGTGGCAATCAGATCAAAAATGGTGCGGCGGATACCTAGCTCACGGAGAAGAAGGAGCCGACGGCGAGGGCAGCGGCGACGGGCGGTGAGGGCAGTGGCGAGGCATGGCAGTAAGACGGGCGGCGACTGCAGCGGCGATACACGGGAGAGAAGAAGAAAAGCATAAGAGGAAGGATCGGGCGCGAAGCAAATAAAAAGGATTGAGCCGTCGAACAATCGTGGATTCGTAATTTTAATATCACCGACGGTGCACCCTCTCTAAGCCGCCGGTGAAGAGTGTTTTATTTTCGCGCTGCATTCGCGCCATTAATTAATAAGCGACGGCCGCTTCTAGCCATGGCTAATGACTTATTCATATCACCAACGGATCCCGCACCCCCGCTAAGCCGTGGCTAATAAATTATTTTATTTCGCATCCCGTGCACGCCATCAACTATGAGCGATAGCCCTATGAGGCCGTATGCGAGCCACGACTAATTTGCTTACATCAGCCACGACCGCAGCGATCATCGGAATGTCGTGAATGATTCTGACGACCAAGGCACCCGTCGGTGATTCCCGTGGCTGATGTGGTATATTCTTGTAGTGTTAGTGCCTAGACCTAGCGGACAAACCGTAATTGGGACTAAATGGGTATTTAGAAACAATTTAGATGAAGGAGGTTTGGTCATTAGAAACAAAGCTAGGTTAGTGGCCCAAGAGTATAATCAAGAAGAAGGAATAGACTATAATAAAACTTATACTCTCATAGCTAGATTAGAGGCAATTCGCATGCTTTTGGCTAATGCTAGTTTTAAAGGTTTTAAACGTTTTCAAATGGATGATAAAATTGTATTTTTAAATTGTTATATCGATGAAGAAGTTTATGTTGAACAACCCCTAGGATTTGAAAGTTTTGAGTTTCTAAATCATGTTTTTAAACTTAAAAAAACTTTATATGGTTTAAAACAAGCGCCTAGGGCTTGGTATGAAAGGCTTTCGACATTTTTGATTGATCAAGGCTTTAGCATTGGAAAACCCGATGTTTCTCTTTTTATAAAAAATAATGAAAATGATATTTTACTCCTGCAAATTTATGTTGATGATATAATATTTGGTGCTACTAATGAATTGCTTTGTGAGTGGTTTGCAAAGTACATGCAAGAGGAGTTTGAGATGAGCATGACGGGAGAACTTTCCTTCATGCTTGATCTCCAAATCAAGCAAACCAACAAAAGGATCTTCCTAAATCAAGCCAAGTACACAAAGGAGCTCATCAAAAGATTTGGAATAAATGAACCCAAGATAGCTTCTACACCAATGAGCACATCCATTAATCTTGGTAAAGATGAAGATGGTGTAAAGATAGATGACAAACGATATCGAGGTATGATCGGTGGTCTTCTCTATTTAACTACAAGTAGTCCCGATATCATGTTTAGTGTTTGTGCATGTGCTAGGTTTCAATCTTGTCCTAAAATGTCTCACTTAAGTGCAGTCAAACGCATATTGAGATATTTGAAGGGCACGGTTGACTTAGGATTATGGTATCCATGTAATGCATCTTTCGATTTAATTGGTTTTTCGGATGCCGATTTTGTCGGGTGTAAAGTAGATAGAAAAAGCACTAGTGGGTGTTGTCAATTCTTAGGGATGAGTCTTATTTATTGGTTCTCAAAGAAACGAAACTCGTACTGAAGCGGAATACATCACTGCAGCTAGTTGTTGTGCACAAGTCCTTTGGATGAAACAAACCCTTCTAGATTATGGACTTAAGTATTCATGTATACATATACATTGTGATAATACTAGTGCAATTAATTTAACAAAAAATCTAATTTTACACTCTAGGACCAAGCACATTGATCTTAGGCACCACTTTCTTAGGGATAATGTAGCTAAGGGAAATATATTCGTAGAATTTGTATCCATCGACAAGCAACTTGCGGATATATTCACAAAATACAAATTTAAGAATGCAATTAGGGATCTGTGCTTTCCCAAGTGTTTGAAATTTCAAAATTTACATGCCTTTTGAAAAATTGCATTTCATGTAGTATCATCACACTTATGTATTGGCTTGTAATAGGGCTTTGCGACTTATCGATGTTTACCTTCTATAGGCTTATATAGATAGGAAGGACTATAGTGGTAGATGATACTTGGTTTTATATTTTTCTCGATTTTATTGATGAAACTCATTAATAGTACCTTAGTTCTTGCCATTTTTGATTGATGTCAAAAGGGGGAGAACAAGCAAGGTCACATGTGTTTCATAATGGATATAGATAGGGGGAGTTATAAGCATGATATGCATATCGATAGGGGGAGCATATGTCAAGTTGCAAAATAGGTTGTGCATGCCTTAACTTAAACTCACAAATGATACTTAGAGTTTTATAGAATTACATGTTTTGTTTGTCATCACCAAAAAGGGAGAGATTGTTGGCCCAAGGGTTCCCCCTAGGCTTCGATCTCTATTTTTATGATAACAAACATGTATCTAATATATTTATGAAATTTTGAGTTCAAGTTTGGATTACAATACGCGCGCGAACTTCACTCGGAGAAATACAAAAATCGGCAAAAAGGCTCCAATGTAAATTGAGTAGAATTCATAGATCACCAAATAGATTTTATGTAACATATCACTAGGAACATATCCCAAGCCTATTTGTATTGTTATCCAAATTAAAACTTGGTAACGGAACCCGAGAACAAAGCACGCAACAAAATAAATGTAAAAAATAGCTTCAGCCCAGGTTCGGTCGACCGGTTTGACACGGGTCGACCGAACAAAAGAAAATAAAAATTGTTTTGTCCGGAAGAACCCGTGCGGCACTCTTGCATCTCATGCAAGGGATAAGCCTATCATCCTCAATCCGTCCCGAATTGGGCTAACTGACTTAACATCGCGGGGCATGCACTGGTCCACTGTCACGCCCCAACTCAGGGTTACGTGATCGCCCAGGGTATACGTGCCTATACCCCGCAACCTAAACCATGAACATGCCAACTCAACAATAAAACATAGCGGAAAGAAATAAACAAGTTTTATTTCAAATGGAAAACCAAACAGAATACATTATAAATAAGTTTAGCAAAAGTACATAATGCAAAAATAATAAATCAAGTCCAATAGACCACCAATAATGAAATCCGAAATAAATTACATAAACGTCCCCAAGGGACTAAAACTCCGAAATACCAAAATACAGTGCATGACAAACTACTACAGACTCGACAACGACCCTTAACTAGGACTGCTATAAGATCAATGTAGCTTCTCTGCCCTCCAGCCGCGACAAGCGCTCCAGCACACCTCACCGGCCAGGCTCTGCAAAAATAAAAATAAAACAACGACAACGGGTGAGTTCAAAAGAACTCAGTGAGTGGTTCTACCAACCCCCACCAAAAACCAAACGCATATATGATGCATAAATCAAAACTCCTTACTCAAGCAGGAGAGGTCACAAGAGAGTGACAGGCCATCTGGCCACCACCTGCTCGAAGGCATCCAATACCTAAATGGTGAAGATCAACGGGCCTAAGCCTACCGTGCCTTAAGGCAACAACACATACTAGGATAATCGAGAAGGCCCTCCGAACTTATCCTAGTATAAAGAAACTCGGGAGAAAACGGGAAGTCCCTACGAACTTGCTCCACGAACCGCGAAGGGACAATCGGGAATCACCCATCCGAACTTGTCCCTTTAAGATATCATAGGAGTAATCAGGTAGGCCCTCCGAACTTATTCCTTAAAACTACCTCGGGGATAATCGGGTAGGCCCTCCGAACTTATCCCACGAGGCCAAACCAGAACAATGAGGTTTAGCTCATCCGAACTTGTTCCACAGGTTGGAAATTTGTCATCCAACCTCCCGGGCCTAGCCCGCAATCCGGCTCCTCAACGAGCCTCTCTGCCATTAATAAAGATATGACGCAATATAACCTAAGTCAAGTCTCTCCTATGGTAACTTAGGGGTGTCCTTATTGGGAAGCGTCTCAACACTCCAATGCCTGACCCCAACTCCTAGACCCGTAATGTCATAACCAGTGAGGTTTTATTTCATGCATAATTTTATTTGTTGGTTCATAATAGATTATGCTAACCCCTTGCTTAATTTTAATTATGCAATTAAAATTTAGATCACCAAGATTAGAGTTTTGTTTTGACTTACTGTTATGCCCGAAACTGATATATCTAACCCGAATCTGGTCTCCAAAGTGTGTCCTATGTTTCCTAACTAAATTTTTTGGTCGAAATGATAGGTTACACGACTATGTTCAGATAAATACATACACTACAATAAGCATTTTAAAAACAGCACAGATTCAATATTGTCATCACGAAATTTCAGTAACATTTAAATTTTTCATCGTAGCATCAAAATAAATCCGAAATTTACAGAAATTATAGCCTTAATTATCATCAAAATAGAATACTAATCTTGAGATGAATCTCCCAAATTTCACAATCTTTAATTAAGGCTAATAAGCACCAACAACACCATAAACAAGAACAAACACCATGATCAAGAACTCATCTTTCAAGAACCTTCTGGCATCAACATCAAGACCCATATTTTCAAAAAAGAAATGATTTTTTCAAAAATCATAGATTCAATACTAAGCATGCTTGAACATATAAGAACTCATTTTGATAAATAATTCAAGACATAAACTACAAGATAACCAAAATCTCTCACTTGGGTATTTCATCGAACACCTTGAGGGCACCCTTGCTCCACCCTTGGCCGAGCACCCCTAGGGTCATCCTAGGGCTGCCGAACCCCATAAGGAAGGGTTTAGGGTCTCCTCAAACACGACAATAAAAAAGAACGGCGAAAACTTGCGAGATCAACGACAAATATTCAAGAACATCGAAGCCTTCAAGATCGGCTTCAAGAATCCGAAGAAACCTGGAAAGGAGGGTAAAACCACTCACCTTGATTAGGAAAACGAATTAGAGAAGAACCTCCAAGCGGCGGCCTCCGAATCCGGCCTCAAAGGTATGATGGCTTGGCTCCTTAAGAAGAGGCAGCTCGGCTCCACTCATGAAAAGGGGCGGTGGCTCAAAGCTTCAAGGAGGCGGCAGCTTCAAGGCTTCAAGCCGACGGGTTGGCCTCCAAAGAGAGGGGAAGAAGAGGGGGAAAGAGGAAGAGAGCTTGAGGGCGGCGGCTGCCTTGCCCAGTGGCTCCAAAAGAGGGAAGGGAGGGGCAGCGGCTTGGGTGGCTCCTCTCTTCTCTCCAAGTGGCTTGTGCGGCTCCAATAGGGAGCCGCAAGATCTAGGGGGGAAGTATTTATAACCCTTCCCACTTCTTTTAACCCGCATCCGCCTCAACCCGGATCCATACCCACTAACCTCTCGATCTGCTAACCCACTAAGCTTAATTAAACCCAAATTAATCACATGCTGCACATGAACATCCAACACATGCACACCCACATGCGACATAATTAAATAATCATGCATACCCAACATAAAATTAACTAAATTTATCTACACAAGCAAAATTTGTATAACTCATATTCCTACTTACCCGAGCTCGCAAGCTCGCATCGGACCATGAGTCGACTCGGCTCGACCTCGAACTGTCCTGCTAGGTTGACAAATAAAAACAACAAAGGAAAATAAATAAATAAAAATATCTAGGATATCACAATCCTCCCTCCTTAAAGAAAATTCATCCTCGAATTTTAAAAAAGAAGATTAAGGACTCACCGGAACATCAACAATGAAGGATATCGCTCCCTCATAAGAAACTGTTGAATCCACCTCCACTACGGTATGCTCAATCACATGGGACTCATCCCGAATGTACTTCTTCAGCATAGACACATGGAACACTGGATGTACTCGGTCCATACTAGGAGGTAAAGCCAATTCATAGGCCACAGCTCCCCTGCGCCTGAGAATAGGAAACGACCCAATGAACCTAGGGCTTAGCTTTCCATTCTTACCAAATGTCACCACCCCTTTCATAGGGGACACCTTGAGGAACACCATGCCCCCTCAGCAAACTCTACCTCCCTGGCCTTTCCATCAGCATACATCTTTTGGCGACTCTGAGCTGCCAACAGCCTCTCTCTGATTAGCTTCACCTTTTCTACTATCTCCTCCACTAGGTCAGGTCCCATCATAAGGGAATCACCTGCCTCAAACCAATGACATCGAGTGAGTTCAAAAGAACTCAGCGAGTGGTTCTACCAACCCCCACCAAAAACCAAACGCAGATATGATGCATAAAAGCAAAACTCCTTACTCAAGCAGAAGAGGTCACAAGAGAGTGACTAGCTAACAGGCCATCTGACCACCACCTGCTCGAAGGCATCCAATACTGAAACGGTGAAGATCAACGGGCCTAAGCCTACCGTGCCCTAAGGCAACAACACATACCAACACCATGATTAAGAATCCATCTTTCAAGAACCTCCATGGCATCAACATAAAGATCCATATTTTGAAAAAAAAATAATTTTTTCAAAAATCACAGATTAAATACTAATCATGCTTGAACATATAAGAACTGATTTTGATAAATAATTCAAGATATAAACTACAAGATAACCAAAATCTCTCACTTGGGCATTTTATCGAACACCTTGAGGGCACCCTTGCTCCACCCTTAGCCGAGCACCCCTAGGGTCGTCCTAGGGCTGCCAATCCCCATAGGGAAGGGTTTAGGGTCTCCTCAAACATGACAATCAAAAAGAACAACGAAAACTTACGAGATCAACGAAAAAAATTCAAGAATATCCAAGCCTTCAAGATCGGCTTCAAGAATCCTAAGAAACCTAGAAAGGAGGGTAAAACCACTCACCTTGATTAGGACTTCAGTTCCTCTCGATGAAGATATTCTAGAAAGAGTGTGGATGGGGAAAGATATCAAATATGATCATTTGAAGGTGTTTGGCTGCAGGACATCTGTTCATGTTCCAAAATATGAGAGGTCCAAGCTTGATGCTAAAATTAGACAGTGCATCTTCTTAGGATATGCACATGAAGAGTTTGGGTACAAACTGTGGGATCCTATAGACAAAAAAGTCATCATAAGTAAGGATGTTGTGTTCTTTGAGGATCAAACTATTGAAGACATTGAGAAGCTAAAACCTGTTAAGAAGAATGTACCAGATTTTACTTCAGAGTCTTCCAGTTATGAGCAAAGTGACACAAATGAACAAGATGCTGATAATAATGATGTGCTTGTTCCTGATGATGCCAATGCAACTGATGAAGTAGTGACTGATCATACTGAACAATCCCTGTTATCTCCTACACAACCAGTTGAAGTTTAGTTGATAAGTTCTACTAGAAACAAAGTTCTTTCTCAGAAATATTCTCCCAATGAATATGTAATACTCACTGACGGGGGAGAACATGAAAACTATGAGGAGGCTGTATCAAGTGATTAGAAAAATGAGTGGATAAATGCTATGCAAGATGAGATGAAGTCCTTGCATGAGAACCACACTTATGAGTTAGTGAAGCTGCCTACAAGAAAGAAAGCATTGAAGAACAAGTGAGTTTTCATATTGAAGACCGAGAACAACAATTCACTGCCAAAGTACAAGGCAAGGTTGGTTGTGAAGGGTTTCGAACAGAAAAAGGGAATTGACTTTGAAGAAAATTTTTCACCTGTGGTCAAGTTATCTTCTATCATAACTGTTTTGGGTTAAAGAAGAGCTTATACGAACTTAAGCAGGCACCAAGGCAGTGGTATAAGAAATTTGAATCTTTCATGACATATCATGGGTATGAAAAGACTACTGCTGATCATCGTGTGTTTGTGAATAAATTCTCTAATGGTGATTTTATCATCTTATTACTTTATGTAGATGATATGTTGCTTGTTGGTCATGATGCTACAAAAATCAATTTTTTAAAGAAAAAACTTGGCAAGTCCTTTGCAATGAAGGACTTGGGACCAGCTAAGCAGATTCTTGGGATGAAGATCACTCGGGATAGGAAGAGTGGAAAATTATGGTTATCTCAAGAGAAATACATTGAGAAGGTCCTTGATAAGTTCAACATGAGTAAGGCAAAACCAGTATGCTCTCCACTTGTAGGCCACTTTAAGTTAAACTCTAAACAATGTTATTCAAGTGAGAATGATAAAGAAGAAATGAAGAAAGTGCCTTATGTATCCGCAGTTGGTAGTTTGATGTATGTCATGGTATGTACAAGACTAGAGGTAAGCGGGTCCGGGTACCCTGTAATTTTTATGATACCCGGACCCTATCATATATAGGACCGATTCCTATATTTTGGACCCGGACCCTATCCTGTTGGAACCTAGAATCGGACCCTACCCGGAACCACCGGTTCCAGTTCTGATTCCGGGTACCCTATTGGATCACCTATTTAATTTTATTAGTGTGAATAGAAAATAATGAATTAATGAATGAAAGGGTTTGTTAATGTTCACTATCATTTCTATTATTGTTTTGTGGCAAAAATAGTAATATATGTAGTGTAGCCAATAAATTATATTGAGAAATTATAAATAGGCTCCTAATTAAATATATCTATTATCTAATATATCGAATTTGAGTTAAATAATTAAATATATATAACTTGGTACCGGTTTCGATTCCGATTCCGGGTCCCAACGTGTTGGACCCGGAACCGAAACCGATTTTAACTAGTTCCTTGATTTGTTACCCGGACCCTACCCCGAATTTAATTTGGGTCTACCCGGAACCTACCCGATCGGGTCGGTTCCAACCGGTTCTAGGTCTACCCAGTACCCGTGCACACCCCTATACAAGACCAGATATTGCTTATGTTGTTGTAGTTGTGAGTAGATTTCTTTCTAATCCTGGCAAAGAACTTTGGCTAGTAGTGAAATGGATACTTAGGTATTTGAGATGCACCTCTAGAGTTTGTCTATGTTTTGGTGATGGAAAACCTGTGTTGGATGGATACACAAATACAAATATGGAAGGTGACATTGACTCTAAGAAATCCACTTCTGGGTACTTGATCACTTTTGTAGGGAGAGCAGTGTCTTGGCAATCAAAGTTACATAAATGTATTGCCTTATCCTCCACTGAGGCTGAGTATATTGCAGTTACTGAAGTAAACAAAGAGCTATTGTGGATGAAGAAATTTCTACCATAGTTGGGTTTTAAGCAAGAGAAATATGTATTGTATTGCGACAGTTAGAGTGTCATTCATCTCAGTAAGAACTCGACTTTTCACTCACGATCAAAATATATTGATGTGAGATATCACTAGATTCGAGATGCACGGGAGATGAAGCAATTTTAGTTGGAGTAGATTCTTATAAATGACAATGGCTCTGACATGATGACTAAGGTTGTATCCATGGAGAAGCTTACTGCTTGTAGAGAGGTGTCTGGTATGATAGTCCCACCCACTTAAGTGTGAGGGGGAGATTTATTGTGGTGTCCCACTTAAGTGGTGTGGGACCCAAATGTCTTAAAGAAAACATTAAAAAGAAAAGGAATGTGAAGAGGAGCGGTTCACGCACAAGTGGAAGGCTTCCTCTTCGTTCCAAACAGCGTCGTCCTCTTCTTGAGCAATTTTTCGATTTGCCAAATTGGATGATCATTTCTTCCCCGATTTTATTGATTTTTAGATATGTTATTCTCCTCGACGAGCTCTACAATCTGAACGGTGTTGATCTTTAAAAGATCATCATTTTTGTAGTTTTCTTCAACATATTTGGTTAGATCTTTTCAATCTCCAATTCATTATTGCTTTCGTTGAGATAAAATTATGTTGTTTGAGATGAGATATGATTACCTCTAGTTGTGCTAGGGATGAACAATTGTACCCATTAATTTTATTAGTGGAAGATTTAATTTGGACTAGGTTCCGTGATTTTTCTCTTCACATCGAAGAGTTTTTCGCGTGAAAAGTTTTGATGCTCTTGTGGTTGTGATTTATTTTTTTACTCCTCATTGTTAATTTTTGTACTAAAGTAAAATAGTTTTATTCCCAAAAAAAACCACATATGATACACAAAATCTATCGAACAAGAAAAACCATTTAAAAATAACAATGAAAGTGCTTTTATTGCCATCAACTTAGTCACATTAAAAGTAATTGTAGAATTATGAAAAGAAATAAAAAAAAAAAAAGGAAAACCAGAAGACTATCATCCCAAACAAAAACTTGTCAAAGTCTCAAAATGAATTGTGCTTTTATTTTTATGGGCTCAGAATATGAGGTAAATTTTATTAATGAATTTAATTATGGTCGTGACAATACATTTGATTCAAATGATTCTAATGCTATGACGTAGGAAGAGCTTGTAGAAGAAGCTAAGGAAATATATGAATTGCTATTGAAAACTAATAAGGTGAAAAAAGAAATTTAAAAAGAGAATTCAAACTTGCTGAACATATACATGATTTAGAAATTAACAATTGATCTGAAATTTTCAAGTGAGAACTCTAATTATGATTTTTAAATGGAAATTAAGAATTTGGTAATGATAGATGATAAATTATTAAATGATAAAATTTGACCATTATAATTTTTTTTTCCGAAAAATTTTTTTTTAACTATAGGACTACATGCTAGTGGTGAGAATGTTGAACTTAATTTTTTTTAGTGAAAAGTCATGAATAAAAGGATTCTCCATCGAAATCCATCATCAACTGCACCATAATCGATTCTTTCAATGTCCTATTGTCTCGTATCTACGAATGCCCCAATCACGGGTGGCGTGGGCTGCGACTTATGTGCTAGGGTGGATCTCAGCTCATGCCGCCCCGTGATTATGGTAGCTCGGGCTTTGATGCAGCAGCGGTTGCACCGAAATTTTTTCCTATAACATATAGGCTTTACAAAAAAAACTTTAGCGATTATAATTGAAGTATATAGTATCCCAAGGCCATCACCATTTTCCAAGCTCGTAGAAGTAGAGAACAATCTTTCCCAGCACCAATGAAAACAGAGCAGATGATCCGAAAACATCTTTAATAATCTGCATCCAGCGGATCTGGTGGGGGTTGATGAGGGGACAGGGTGAAGGAGGAAGCTCCGAAGAAAGAACAGAAGCTATTAACGGAGCGAATCATTCCAAAAGTTTTCAAGTATCACGTTAAATATATCCGAATCCTAAGCACCCATGTGAGTTTATATCCAAAAAAAACAGAAGTACCCATGTGGGCTACTGCATCTGTGAAAGAGTATTAACAATCCTGTGGAGTTTTGTCCTACATGCAGATGCAGATGCAGATGCAGAATGCATGATTCATTCTCGATCGAGCTTTGACTTGTCTCTCACTAATAAATTATTTCCTACATTGACTAATTCTAAACAATGACCTCTCGGATCATCTCTCCGTTTCATTTTTTTTATCGAAAACGCTTAACAATGCGGACAATGATGGCAGCAGGTCAGCGGAAATCACAAAGTCACGCCCGCAGACGACGCTTCTAACTCTGTCTTTTGTACCATTCCACAATATTTCTTGTCTTCTCCATGATTTCTCTCATCTGCTAATAACCAAGATTTATCCCTCTTCCATTTGCTGCTCTCCCAAAACACATCTCTCGTCGAGTCGTCGTCAATGGAGACCTCGAGAGCCACAACTCTTCTCTTCCTACTCTTCCTTCCCTGCTCCGTCCTCTGCAGCGCATCGAGGACGAAGTCCGCGTTCCCTCTTCGACGGAGAGAGCTGATGCACTCCAGCGATCAAGGCCTCTACGCGACGAGATACTTCACGCAAACACTGGATCATTTCAACTACAAGCCGGAGAGCTACGCCACGTTCCAGCAGAAATACCTGGTCAACGATACGTTTTGGGGCGGAAAGGGCGCGCCAATCTTTGTGTACGCCGGCAACGAAGGCAGCATCGAATGGTTCGCGCAGAACACAGGCTTCATGTTCGACGTCGCTCCTCTGTTTAAAGCCATGCTGATCTTCATCGAGGTGAGTAATTAATTAAGCAGCTGGGATATGATTTGGCTGCCAAACTCACATATATGTTATTAATAAATGGCAGCATCGATACTACGGGGAATCGGTTCCTTTCGGCAGCGAGAAAGCAGCTTACAGCAACACGAGCACGCTGGGTTACCTGAGCTCGACGCAGGCGCTCGCGGACTACGCAACGTTGATCATTGATTTGAAGAAGAATCTGTCGTCAGATGACTCCCCTGTCGTAGCTTTCGGAGGCTCTTACGGAGGAAGTAGGCAATTTAATTTCCTCTGTTAAACTTAGTTAAGATCGATCTAATTAACAGTCTTTGTTTTCGGCGGACGTACAGTGTTGGCTGCTTGGTTCAGGCTCAAGTACCCTCATGTTGCTATTGGAGCCTTAGCATCATCGGCTCCAATTCTCCAGTTCGATGACATCATTTCCCCATATACCTTCAACGACATCATCACCAATGACTACAAGGTATTATATATCATAAGTTACGATTCATTACACACTGAACATGAATAATTAGTATATGAAGTAGTTAAGATTAAAGCTGAAATGATTGCAGAGTGAAAGTGAAAGCTGTTACAGAACGATAAAGAATTCATGGAAAGAACTGGAGGACGTCTTCAATCAACCGGGAGGAGCCGAGAAGCTCGCCAAGGCATTCAAGATATGCAAGTAATTAACAGCTGCTTAATTATCAGCATCTCTATTCTTCTCCACATCCACTATCAGTTCCTTAGCTAATGTTACTTCTTCCACAGTGGTAAGGTAGATGATTTGGAATCATGGATTGAGACTGCTTTTGTATACGGCGCCATGACAGACTACCCTACTGCTTCGAACTTTCTCACTCACCTACCAGCTTATCCTGTCAAACAGGTACAATTTATAGATGAGTTCGAGGTTGGTAAAAAATTAGCATGATGATTAATTTAACTTCGGTATCATTGAAAACGTACAGATGTGCAAGGCCATTGACAACCCCACATCTGGCAATGATACCTTCGCTAGATTATATGGGGCGATGAACATATACTACAACTACACTGGAGCTGCACAGTGTTTTGATCTCAATCCATCGAGTGAGATCGGATATAATGGATGGGGTTGGCAGGTAAATCAATGGAAATAACTACAATTAAACCGATTACTCTACAAAATATTTAAGATCTTATATATCTTTGAATTGATTCAGTCATGCACGGAGATGGTACTTCCAACAGAGGGCAGCTCAGAACGGAGCATATTTCCAGCGCAGACATATAACTACACCGAATACGCCGAGTCATGCCAAGCATACTACGGGATAACACCGAGACCGCATTGGATCACCACGGAATTTGGCGGCCATGTGAGTTAGCATGATTTCTTGACATCCCTTCACTCATTTGCAGTTCTCTGTTTAATTCATATTCTGCTCAAATAAGATCGTTTGCTTCCTTCGATTTATAGCACATCGATAAGGTGCTGAAGAGGTTCGGAAGTAACATCATCTTCTTCAATGGGCTACGAGATCCATGGAGTGGTGGAGGGTATGATTTTAATCATAATTAGTGGACATTATTTTGTCTAAGTATGTTGATAGATACTGATATATATATATGGTTCCAAATGTGTTGGACAGTGTGTTGAAGTCTCCCAACCCCAGCCTAATAGCCATTGTTGCACCTAAAGGTTGAATTTTTCATCTCTTTTTGAAAGGGTAGTACTCATGATTGAGAGGAAGTTGTCTTCACGATGAACTTATTTGTGATTCTATGATCCATGACAGGGGCACACCATGTAGACCTTAGATTTGCCACAAAGGAAGACCCTATTTGGCTGCAGAAGGTGAGGGAAATGGAGATTGGCATCATAACAAAATGGCTTGAAGAGTACTATGCAGACTTCCAGCTCTAAACTTATTTCTCTAAAGAAAGTCTCAGATATACCTGTCATGTGTGCAATATTAATTTTAAATAAAGTTATATAAAAAAAGTGTTTTGATGCTAGCTTGAATTATTGGAAAAGAAATAAAAAACACAAGTTATTTTTCAAGACAAATGAGGCAACATTTGTGGCCCTACGCTATTTGGCCTTTCATATGATTCAACTTGGTGTAGGGGAGCCTATTGACTTTTGGCCAATAGCAAAACTATTCTCATCCATCCAATATTCGCCCAAGAATATCTACCAATAGAATATAGATAGTGTCAAGCATATTCTTAGTTTAATTGATGATCCTCGTACCAGCTCGTCTTCATGAACCATGACAATGAAGTGATTTGGACTTTTAACTCTTTGGGTGCATTTACTACGTGTGTTCTCCTTGTACATGATTCTTAAATGTGGAAGCAGGAGAGACTACGTTTGGGTAGTAGTGTTTGGAAGATAGTGGCTACTCCTAGTTAATATCTTTGAATGGTAGAATCAAAACCAGTGATGTATGAAGATGCCAAGGAATTAATCACTTGTGCATTTGTTCTTTGAATTTCGTTTCGCACAAGCTAGGCAGAGATTACTTACAATCTTGGCGTGCATAGGGCCATCTCGAACAACATTAAGCACTGGAACATACATAGAAAACTTTCTATAGCGGGCGAAAGTTGTCTTTATTCCATATCTCAAAGCATGCTTCACTTATGAATTTGATACCCCATGTTTACAAAAATTTTTTTAAAAAAATATATGACAAAAATGTACACCAATAGATGAATGGTAATAATCTATGGGCACATGGCAATATTTCATCGCTAGAACATGAATTGAGACATGGGTGTGGGGGTGGGGGAGGGTTGGGTTGTCCGTAAGTTCAAATACTGCAACTTTGGTTGCAAAAAATAGACCATTAAATTTATTTGGTTGACTGCAAAAATTTGCAAATTGTATTTCTAATATCATTTGCGAGCTGCAAAAAAATTACAGTTCAAAAAATCTGAAATATAAGATTCCAAGCTGTAAATATAATAATTTGAGTTTTAAAAAATAATTAATTTTAGTAATTTAGAGTCGTCGGATGGAGATAGATAAATTCCAAAGTTATAGTTTTTCGCGTGATGAACACGATGGTACTGTTAATTTTAGATTTGATATCGTTTGGTAGAAGTTTTTTATTGTTTAATATTATACAATAATTAAAATTTATTAATTTATTTTGATAAATAATAAAATAAAATAAAATAGTATTATTGTTGGATCGATTTGGA
Organism: Canna indica; assembly: GCA_034359265.1. Classification (NCBI taxonomy): domain Eukaryota; kingdom Viridiplantae; phylum Streptophyta; class Magnoliopsida; order Zingiberales; family Cannaceae; genus Canna; species Canna indica. The sequence continues at coordinate 26,564,841 of CP136892.1, forward strand.
TAATTTTCCAACCTTTTTATAGCTAGATCATAGGTTTTTTGGCAATCATCGACCCTACTTGCTCCTCCGGTGATTCGTTGATCGATTTGTTCTCGAGACTAATTCTGGATCACACTTTTCAAACATCCATACGAGTGACCACCGCCACTTGAAGCGGCAAATCTAGTCTCCTCTGCCACGTTGAGTATTTCAAGCGTTGTCAATCCTTGGGGTGGCTCATTCGATGATGTCTTATTCGGCCCGATAAAAATTTGGATATGAGAATCAAGGGTCGGCACAACACGAAAACTAAACGGGCCGGGTTAGCACAATTACGAAAAGCTAAACGGGTCACCCCTTTCTTAACTCTGATTATCAGGCTATCAGGCCAAGTCAGACCTACATCCCTAGCCCGACACAACAATGGGCAACCCGAGCACAGGGCCGACCCTTGTTAGTCCTAGTTAGGGTCGTAGTCGAGTTTTTCTTTTAGTAGTGTCATGCACTTGTATTAGCTTGTTTTGGTGTTGTAGCCTGAGGGGATTTATGTTATTATTTCAGGTTTTATTTGACTGAACTTTTGAACTGTTGAACCTAATCGTATTTCCACATTTTCTTTTCTTCTGAGTTATTAATCTAAACTTGTTATTAATTCACTTTACCTTTAAAATAAAGTTTGTTGTTTTCTTTTTGCTACACTATTTGTTTTGGCATGTGCATGGGTTAGGCTTCGGGGTATAGGCACGTATACCCTAATCGGTCATGGGACCCTGAGTTGGGGCGTGACAAAGTTGGTATCAGAGCATGTGGTTCGGTCCGACTAGGACGTAGAGTTGTTACCGTATAGGGCATTGCTAGTGTGTCAATATACGGTAGGGGTATGCTATGAGATCAATGGGCTAAGTCTGCACCTCAGCGCGACTTGTGGGTTGGTTTGCAAACAGTGGGTGAATTCAGTTGCTTAATCTTGAATTATTTCATTTGTGGTGTTTGCAGATTAATGGAGGCCTTTGGTGCCGCAAGGAGCGGTAGTGATAGCAACTCCACTAAGTGCCGAGTCCGAGGCCGAGGCCGAGGCCGGGGTCGAGGGAGACCACCGCAGGCCTGGGAGGAGGTGGGAGCAGATCCCATGGTTGTGCGGTTGTAGGCCCGAGTGGCTGAGGTGACTGAGGCACTCCGCAGGGAGGAGGAACTGGGACAGTCCCAGGGTAGCACAGCTTGATGTCGTGAATGGCCCTGTGCCAGAGAGTGCACCCTTTTTGTGGGGGCTACCTTTGTATGGGTGTCAGGATTAGAGATCCTTGCAATGATTGTATCTAGAATGATTTATTGGGTCTCATCATATAGTTAAATATTTATGGTGCAGTATGGTTAGGGTGGCCCTAGGGATCCTAGGTGGGTCGATTGATAGAGTTCTGCAGAAGGGATCTACAGGGGTGGCTAAGAGTAAATTTCCCTTATTGATGAAATTTTGGATTGATTGGAGGATCTTTCTCTTAGATTTCAGGGAATACAAATTATGGGTGTAGAGCGACCTTATGTGTAAGGGTCATGGTTATGTGCGACCAAAGAGCGATTTCGTTCTGAGGCATGTTTTGGGTGCGGACAGGTTGGGCACTTCAGGAGGGATTGTCTTGGAAGAGGTAGCCAGTAGTCTGATCAGACCAGAGGAAAGGCACTGATGTCAGTGGGTTCCGTAGCTCAGAGGGGTCAGACTTAGGGAGGAGGCCAACGAGCTGGTGGTTCAAAGAGGCCCGTTGCACGGATGTTCGCTATGAACCAAGAGGGCGCTGAGGCATCCAGGGCAGTAGTATTAGGTAACCTTGTTGTAGGTTCAGCTATTGCATATGTCTTCTTCGGTCCGGGTGCTATGCACTCTTTTGTGTCTGCCTTGGTTGTTGCTAAGTTATCAGGGATATCTTCTATGCTTGAATTGCCCCTTGTGGTGTCTACACCTACGGGCATTTCTGTGATGGCAGAGACAGTGTTTCGAGACTGTAAGATTGTCATTTGTGGGCATGTGCTGATGGTCGATTTGACACTTCTGCCGATGTTTGGAGCTTAATGTGATATTGGGCATGGACTGGTTGGTGGACCATTTCGCTTTATTTGATTGCAAGGTTAAGACTGTGACCTTCAGTAAGCTCGGAATGCCCCAGTTTTACCTTCTAGGGTGAGGGAAGGGGTGAGTCATTGATGGCGATATCAGCTCTTAAGGCCAGGAAGTACTGTTCGGCGAGTGTTAGTCATTTTTTTGGCCTTTGTGTCGTTGGCAGAGGGAGGTGGAGATGCGGCCAGAGACATCGGGAGGACGCCTGTAGTATGCGAGTTCTCTGATGTATTTCCGGAGGAGTTGCTAGGGTTACCTCCAGAGAGAGAGAGATCAAATTCTGTATCGATTTTCAGCCAGGGGTGAAGCCAATCTCCATTCCTCCGTATCGGATGGCACCAGCTGAGTTGAGGGAGTTGAAGTCCCAGCTGCAGGAGTTGCTTCATCTGGGTTTCATTCGCCCCAATATTTCGCCTTGGGGTGCTCCAGTGCTCTTTATAAAGAAGAAAGATGGGTCCATGCAGATGTGCATTGATTACCAACAACTTAACAAGGTATCAGTGAAGAATTGGTACCCGTTACCTAGGATTGATGATTTGTTTGATCAGCTTCAGGGAGCGCAGTGATTTTCTAAGATTGGCCTGCAGTCAGGATATCATCAGTTGAGGATTCGGGATAGTAACGTTCCTAAGACTACTTTCAGGTCAAGGTATGAGTATTTTGAATTTTTGGTGATGTCATTCGGGCTGACTAATGCACCTGCAGCATTTATGGACCTGATGAACCAAGTGTTCAAGGAATACCTGGATAAGTTTGTGACTTTGTTCATTGGTGACATTTTGATTTACTCTAAGAGCAGGGAGGAGCATGCTGAGCACTTGAGGGTAGTTATGGAAACTCTCATGGAGCACAAGTTGTATGTCAAATTCTCCAAGTGTGAGTTTTGGCTGGAGAGCGTAGGGTTTCTTGGTCATGTGGTGTCCAAGGAAGGAATAAAGGTGGCCCCTACAAAGATATAGGTAGTTCAGAACTGGAAGAGGCCGACCAATGTCTTGGACATTCGTATTTTTCTGGGGTTGGCTAGGTACTACAGAAAGTTTGTGGAGAATTTCTTCAGGATTGCAGCACCATTGACCCGCCTGATCCAGAAGAAGGTCAAGTTCGAATGTGACAGTAAGTGCGAAGAGAGCTTTCTAAAGCTCAAGGACAGCTTGACATCGGCGCCAATTTTAGCAGTAACCTCAGGTTCAGGAGGTTTTGTTGTTTATTGTGATGTCTCCTGAGTCGGCTTGGGTTGCGTGCTGATGTAGAATGGCAAAGTGATAGCCTATGCCTTCAGGCAATTGAAGGTTCACGAGAAGAATTACCCAACTCATGACCTTGAGCTGGCAGCGGTGGTGCTCGCATTGAAGCTGTGGCGTCACTACTTTTATGGCAAGGCTTGTGAGATATGCACTGATCACAAAAGCCTCCAGTAATTGCTCATCCAGAAGGAGTTGAACCTAAGGTAGATAAGATGGCTGGAGCTGTTGAAGGACTATGATTGCACAATCATGTACCATCCGAGGAAGGCTAACGTGGTGGCAGATGCGTTGAGCAGGAAATCTATGGGCAGCTTAGCACATTTGGCGATCAGGAGGAGGTCGTTGGCTCAGGAGTTGGCCTTATGCTTGGATGGAGGAGCAGTCTTGACAGTGTCAAAATCAGGTGCGCTAGTGGCCCACTTGAGAGTGCAGTCGGCATTGGTTGACATGTTGCGGGCAGCGCACGAGGAGGATGCTTTTTGTGCACTGACTAAGGATCTGACCAAGAGAGGAGATGCAGATAATGGGTTCAATGTGGACTCGGAGGGCATCCTGAGGTTTAAGAACCAGATTGTGGTACTAGATATGGCCGAGGTTCGCAGGCAGGTGCTGGAGATGGCTCATCGATCCACCTACACTATGCATCTGGGAGCCACGAAAATGTACCGAGATCTCAGGCAGAACTATTGGTGGAAAGGCATGAAAAGAGAAGTGGCCGAGTTTGCGTGTAAGTGCTTGGTGTGTCAGTAGGTGAAGGCTGAGCATTTGAAGCCGACAGGGTTGCTCCAGAACTTAGGGGTTCCAGAGTGGAAATGGGAGAAGATAACCATGGATTTCGTGACTGGGTTGCGAAAGTCCAAAAAAGGCAGTGACTCCATCTGGGTAGTGGTGGATCGCCTAACCAAGTTATCGCACTTCATACCAGTCAGGATGACCTTTTCAGCCGAGTAGTATGCGAGGTTGTATTTGGATCGGATCGTTGATTATCATGGAGTTCCAGTTATGATTATCTCAGATCGGGGCACTTAGTTCATGGCTCAATTTTGGCAGTCCTTCCAGGAGACGTTGGGCACTCAGGTTCGGTTCAGTACCGCATTTCACCCTTAGACGGATGGTCAACCAGAGCGGACTATTCAGATGCTGGAGGATATGTTGAGGGCATGTGTCTTAGACCTGGAGGGCAGTTGGGAGAGACATATATCTTTGATTGAGTTTGCTTATAATAACAGCTACCACAGTAGCATTAGGATAGCCCCCTTGAGGCATTGTACGGGGCGGGGATGCAGGTCACCTGTAGGCTGGTTTGAGGCAGGAGATTCCCTTATGATGGGACCTGATCTGGTGGAGGAGGCTATGGAAAAAGTGAAACAAAATCAGAGAGAGGCTATTGGCAGCTCAGAGTCGCTAAAAGATGTATGCGGATGGAAAGGCCAGAGAGGTAGAGTTTACTGAGGGAGACATGGTGCTCCTCAAGGTGTCCCCTATGAAAGGGATAGTGAGGTTTGGTAAGAAAGAAAAGCTAAGCCCTAGGTTCATTGGGTCGTTTCATACTCTCAGGCGCAAGGGAGCCGTGGCCAATGAGTTGGTCCTACCTCCCAGTATGGACCGAGTACATCCAGTATTCCATGTGTCTATGCTGAAGAGGTATATTCGGGATGAGTCCCATGTGATCGAGCCTACCGCAGTAGAGGTGGATTCAACAGTCTCATATGAAGGAGCGTTATCCTTCATTATTTGATGATGCGGTGAGTTCCTATTCTTTTCTGAAATTCGAGGACGAATTTTCTTTAAGGAGGGAGGATTGTAATATCCTAGATATTTAAATTATTATTTTTTTATATTGCGTGTGTTTGCCAGCCTAGCGGACTAGTTTGTGGTTGAGCCGAGTCGACTCATGGTCCGAAGCGAGCTTGCGAGCTCGGGTAAGTAGAATATAAATTTATGAATTTATGAAATTAGGTTTGAGTGATTGTAATTATTTTTAATTATTGTGGTGTTTGGATAATTATGAATTATGCCTATGTGGGTGCATTTAATTAGACGCTTATGATTTAATTATGTGTTTAATCAAGCCTAAATTAATTTAATTAAGTTTATCGGATTAGCGGGTTGGTCTTGACTTAAGTAGATGCGAGTTGGTCTTGGGAATGGCGGAGCAGCTCATTTAGGAGCCAGGTTACGGGCTACGCCCGTGTGGTTGGATGTCAATTCCCAACATAGGGATTCGACTGATGCACCTCTTGATGGTGATGTTGCCTTTGGGCATGGTAGGGATTCGACCCGATGCACCTCTTGATGGTGATGTTGCCTTTGGGCATGGTAGAGATTCGACTCGATGCACCTCTTGATGGTAATGTTGCCTTTAGGTATGATAGGGATTCGACCCGATGCACCATATTGATGGTGATGTTGCCTTTGGGCATGGTAGGGCTCAACTTGATGCACATATTTTTAGGTGACGTTGCCTTCGGGCATGGTAGGGCTTCGACCTGATGCACCTCTTTGAAGAGTTAGATGTCGTGGGCATGGATGGCCTTCGGGCCTGGTAGCTAGTCACGTTTTTGCGACGTGGCCTTTTTAGAGAGAGAATTTATTTATGTTATCTTTGTGTTTATTTGTGAGGGTGGATAAAGCCGCTCACTGAGTTCTTTGAACTCACCTGTTGTCGTGTGATTTCTGTTTTGCAAAGCCTGACCGGTGAGGTGGGTTGGATGAACTTGACGTCGCTGGAGGGTAGAGGAGCCGTTGGATCTCATAGCAGTCCTAGTTAGGGTCATAGTCGAGTTTTTCTTTTGGTAGTGTCATGCACTTGTATTAGCTTGTTTTGGTGTTGTAGCCTGAGGGCATTTATGTTATTATTCAAGGTTTTATTTGACTAAACTTTTGAACTGTTGAACCTAATTGCATTTTCTTTACTTCTGAGTTATTAATCTAAACTTGTTATTGATTGATTTTACCTTTAAAATAAAGCTTGTTGTTTTCTTTTCGCTACACTATTTGTTTTGGCATGTGCATGGGTTAAGCTTCGGGGTATAGGCACGTATATCCTGGCCGGTCACGAGACCCTGAGTTGGGGTGTGATATGCTCAAAAGTGGCAGAATGCATTCGATCACTCGTCGATCGCTCAGTCGATCGATCGACAATCGACCGATAAACGATTGGACGACGAAAACAAACTATTTTTCTAGCCGTTGAGTTGGCTATTTGAGGACAACTCTTCATGGTCTATAAATACAAGACCATGAGAGTCTTTCCTCCTTGATCTCCACCTTCTTTGAGTCATATTTGATCAATCTTAAAGCTTTCATTGAAAGATTCTTTGTAAACCCTAGCTTTGATCCTCAATTTCTTGATTGAGCCCTCACACTTCATCGAGTCATCACCTTGAGGCACCAAGATGACTAGGGAGTTTCTTTTGGAGTTAAGTATTTGTTGCTTAATTTATTTCTCCAATTGTTATTGTATTTTGTTGTTTATTTGCATTGTATGTCAAGTGTGTAAACCTAGGTTGCTATATTTGATTGAGTTGGTGGTTGTCTTGGTGTTAAGGCTTACATCCACCGGTGTAAACGTAGTTTACTAGGATTAGTTGAGTTGTCCTTAGGGTTGAGGTGGGAGAGTGCTCTTGGTAGGAAGGCGGTATACTTCTAGGTGTGGAAGTGTCTTCGGTTTGAGAGTGGAGACTTTTCGGTGTAAAGTCCTCATTGTAAGAAAACTAATTAATCTAGTAAACTAGTTTGAAAATCCTAAGTGAGTGCTTAGGTAGTGGAGTAGGCATTGGGGGCCAAACCACTATAAATCATTGTGTTAGCATTGTTTACTTTGTGTATCGTATTGCTTATTATTTATATCTTGCTTCCGCTTGCTATTGAATTGTAATTTGCCTAAGTAGTTTAAGAAAAAATTAAAACTAAAATTAGGTAAAAATATTTAGTTAACACACTATTCACCACCCTCTAGTGTGGCCATTTCACCAACAGTAATTGCCACATCTTCGAACTCTTCATTTTCTCTATATTCGCCAACTCCAAACGACTAAGCCTCCAACGGTCGGCAATTCACAAGTCCAGATAAAAGCAATGTTCGGCCTCCTCAAACACTCATCTCAAAAAGTAAAAATAAAATAAAATATACATAAAAAATATATTTAATTTAATTCATTCAATAAATGAAATGCCTCATTTTAAGATTTTGCATTTGGCCACAATATTTCATGGGTCACCCCAGCCTGAGCATAATTTTATCATGTCGAGCTATTTAGCCGAGCCAAAATTGTTAAACCTAGGTATGAAGATGTAAGCAGTTGCAAGTGTAATTGCAACTTTTATTTTCGGCTAACCAAACGCTTGCAAATAGAAGTTGTAGCTCTACTTGTGGGCAACCAAATAATAAGCTGCAAATTCTATTCGCGAGCATTTGCTTTTGCATGCAAATATTTTTTTATAGTATTTGCACTTGCGAGCAATCAAACACTCTTATAGTGAATTTTCATTTGCTTTCAAGTGCTTGTTATAAGGTATTTGTTAAGACAGGAACAATATTAATACTAATTTATATTTGTGATAGTATGTTTTTAGAAATTACGATAGATTTCACAACTCTGGATATAAGGCTCACGTCTTGAGTTCTTATTATCTTTATATATTCTCTTCTTAATCTTGTATGAAGGTATGCATTTCTTTAAGGGTTAATTATAAAATATATCCTTATTTTTGATGAATTTCTCAAATATATTATAACTTTTAATTTTCCAATAATATAGTTTAGCTTTCAATTTCTTTCCATTATATCTCACCACCGTCAATGAAGTATTAAATTTGTCATTTGGATGCTGATGTAGCACTGTTGACATAGATCAATATTACCATGTCAGCAGCCTTATATGAATTAAATATTTGGGGTCCTTGATGATGCAACCAAGATCTAAGAAATGATGTGATTAAAAATAATATAGTCGATTGTCGGTGAGAGTGATCACGATTCTACATCGAGACCACAACGATGCAAAGAGGTGGGATGAGTATTGAGAATGTAAGGGGACCCAAATTTTCATAATTTTTTTAAAAATAAGAAGATAATTTTTTAAAAAAAGGTTTTGCGAAAATATTTTATTATTTTTAAATAAATTTAGGAATATTGGACTTTTGATCCATATCGGCAGTGCTACTTAGGGGTGAGTGGGTTCGGGTACCCTATATTTTTTATGATACCTAGATCCTATCCTGTATACGATCGGTTCCAAGATTTAGAAACCAAACCCTACCCTATTGGAACCTGGAACCGTACCCTACTCGGAACAACAGGTTCTAATTCCGATTCCAGGTACCTTGTTGGGTTCATGTTCCAACAAGTTCCATAATAGGTTCCAACAGATTTCAATATAGATTCCAGTACTGTTTCGGTTCCGGGTACCTAGAATGGAGGAACCGAAATCAGAATCACACTTAATCAGTTCCTTGATTTGTTACCCGGACCATAGCCAAACTTTTTTGGGTCTATCGTGAACCTACCTGATCGGGTAGGTTCCAACCGGTTTCGGGTCTACCCGTACCCACGCACACCCCTAGTGATACTCAACACTTTAATGGTAAAACAATAATTGTTTGATGATAGGATATAATTGAAACAAACTGAAAGTATAAGATATATTTTGGTTGAAAATGAAAAGTTATGATAGTTTTAAAAAAATTCTTAAAAGTCGAAATATATTAGATATAATAATTTAATTTTTATTTTAAAAAAATGATGATGTGACTTTTTTTGAATTATTTTATTCATTTAGGGATGTTGACGTGATAATATTGATCCACGTCAGTATTTAAACGGTAAGTTTAATACTTTATTGATGGTGGAATATAATTGAAAGAAAATTGAAAAATATAATATATTATTGGACGAAATTAAAAGCCTAGAGATTTGAAATTTTTTTGGGAAGTGAAGATATATTTTATAATTAACGTTTCTTTAATACACTCCATGATATAATAATATATAGGTGGGTCTTCTCTTTATCTTCTATGAAAATGTCCGTGTCAAGCAACACTTAAAAAAGCCTTTAGTGCCGCATTAAATGAACAATATATAGGAAGTTTCTTTGTCAATAATAATGAACCTAATTTCCTTATAAAGTCAACAATGGTCAATAATAACACTAGAGGGGCAAATATGTTTCAGTACCATTAAAAACATATTAGCTTAAAAGATGCATAAAATATTTAAATGGAAAGATAGAAAAATAACAAATATAAAAATTGATGAGTAAGTAAACCATTAAATGATGATCTATTAAAATGTATAAGACATTTTTGTCCATGGATTATAAATCGAAAACAAAATTTATTGACACAATTAAGTATGTCTCTCAATACTCCTAATTAAGTGCTGCATAATAATTGCGTACACATGGTATGTAATTTTAGAAGAAAAAAAAAAGAACAGACCATGTCCAACAGGCTAAATCTAACGACCGAATAGAACTTTTTTTTTTTAACAAGAAAAACAAAAATTATTATTAAATAAAAAATCTACAAAATCATAAATCTTAAGTCAAAATTACCTCCAAAGCAGGAGGTCTAGTACCGGGCATAATAAAATTACCATTATTACTCTAGCTTTATTAGCTGCCCGATGGGCAATTTTATTAGCTTTCCTATAATAAAATTTATACTCATGAACTTTACGTAAAGATTTCAGGACATTTATATCAAAAATATTAGACATTATTCTCCAAGGGGCCGCACAGTTGCACTCTAGGATCTCAACCAAAGTTTGAGAATCCGACTCGATATAGAAAGATTGTTGATCGTGTTTGTCACGTCCCAACTCAGGGTACGCGTGATCAGCCAGGGTACGTGTCGGTACCCCGAAGCCTACCCTATGCACTGGCCAACAACTCATAAGAACACAACCAAACTGACATGGAAATATAAGCAATTGCAACAATACCAATTTTATTAATTGTTTGAAAACAGTTTAACCAAACCAAGTTCGAAAAAATAACACAGGTATTTAAATAAACATCCAAAGATTTAATAAGGAACATTTCAATGTTTACAAAGCAACAAAGTGCATACACTCGACTCTACTCAAACACGACTATGACTAACAAACTGCCAACTACGAGATCTGCACCTACGTCCGCCCTCCTACATGCCATGCCACCAAGTCGTACCTCACTAGTCGGGCTCTGCAAAACAACAATAAATAAATCGTAAGTTCACGAGGAACTCAGTGAGCAGTTCTTTCAAACCTCCACTTAAAACCTAGACAAGATAATATATATAAGGAATTAATATCAGATCACACAACATAAGTTAATCAGTTTGCCAAGACAGAAGAATGGATGAACCGGCCTCTCGGGCCCTTATCCATTTCACTAGCTCGGCCACTAATGGCCTAACATATATATGAAAGGTTCGGTTCTTCCCTCTTCATAACCAGGCCGGTCGGCCTACCCAAACCAGCCCCTAAGGGCATCTAAGTTATGAACTTTCATGAATCGGATCCGTCGACTAGGATGGCCACTAGTCTCAGGAATCCTCCGGGTTCGGGATAGCTAGTCCCACCCAACTCGGGTCTACCGTCAGCGTGGCCCACTGACGGAATCTCAAGACCCTCCGCCTCTCGGGTCTAACACCTAGCGAGCCCGCTGGTGCAATCTCAAGACCCTATAAACCGCTGAGTCGTGTGGTAGCCATTTGGCTAATGACACTCCTCAGTAGACCATCTCAACCACAACCAGAACCAGGTTGTGCAAGTTTTCCTATATTTTGCTTTTTGGGCGTTGCCCATGACCGACCCTCCCTCTCGGGTCATACTACTAGGATGTTGACATCCGCTAATTATCCCTAGGTGTAGAACCTAGTAAGTGTATCTTGTCTCTAAGTAAAATGTCACCGCTAGGCACCGAAACCATTCTTTCCAGGTTGTTAGAACTTGTTGACTATAGATGAGTACTCGCCCTACCATTTTCAACGACACTTACCGAAATTAATCATGAACAACAATATCACATGAGAGCCGAATAAAAGAGAATAAATTCCATTAATTAAACCAATAAGAACATGCAATATATACATAGCAACGATTGAATCTAATATCTGATAATTAATGAAACCTTGCCTATGAGTCATCTACCATAACAACCCTATCCATGTATGAAAATATGAAAATATAGATCTATAGTTGCAACAATCTCTAAGATGAACAACACTCATATGATACAAGTTCAATCTATCTATAAGCATGCAAGCATGAATCAAGACAACATAACCCGAAACCAAGCATATTAATTCGAGCAGCCCACGTCATCCACCCTTGCCCTTCCTCGACCGACCCAAGCAGGATAACCCCCTGTTCGGCTGAGTCCTCAAGGATGAATGGGCATGGTTGCGACAATAACACAAGTATAAATACATAGATCTAACATATAACGAACATAAAACGATCTACGAGTTGCGAGACGAGCGAGGAAAGTGGGAAAAATTTGGCATGACCTTTCCCCTTTTTCCTCTACTCGGTCAACCCACAAAAATGCGAAATAAACACATTTTAAAACATAAGATCACAGGTATACACATCGATTAACGTTCTAACACGAGGAAACACGTCGACCGGAAAGAACTTGCGAAAGAAAACCCGATTTCAAAACTTATAGGGCCGGCCACCCGCCTCCTTCAAAAACCACACTAACCACTCACCTTGATCGAATCACGAGGCAGCCTCGATGAAGATGAGTTCCAATTTCCTCGAGCGTCGACGCGAAATCGACGCTGATAAGATCTCCCCTCCCTCCCTCCTTCTCTCTCTCTCTCTCTCTCTCTCTCTCTTGCTTGGGTTGTGTGCCACTCCAAGATGAGCCGCACGGCTCATGATGAGGGATTTTATTCCCTCATCCACTAATGACTCATTTGCCCCTCTAAATGACTTTGTTTCTACTTGACTCGATTCGAGTCCGATTCAGGCTCCAATCCTATCCGCAAGCACGAGTCGAACTCGACTCGTATAAGACATCCAATGCATAAAAGGAAATAACCATTTAGCCAAATTAAACTTTATACTTTCATAGGTCGAGTTATACCTTCTACTCGAGGTGATTCCGCGGCTCGACCCGACTAACCCCCAGTCCGATGAGCTGCACCAAAATAGATTTTTATATTAGGAAATTTTTCGGGTCTTACAATGTTCAATAGCAAATTTGAGACTTTCTTTAATCACCAAAGCCTCCAGCTTTAAAATATCTTCACCATCTCTGAAAATGAATGCGGCCAACAAAGATCTATCATTTGCATCTCTCACAATTATGCCTAAACCACCTGCACCATCCAATAAAGGAGCATCACAATTTAATTTTAACATGATCTGTTCAGGCGGAATCCATTTAACAAACCTTCTGTGAATATTGAGTTTTCCCTCGTAACTGGGTAAACATAAATGTTCACCAACATAAGCCATTATTTTTAAAAGAGTAAATACCCAAAAAAAAATACAAACTTTGGATCTTTTCCCGATTTTTAGCATAAACTTTTTCTATTAACAAGAAAATACACGAACTTTGATTCAGTTATCCCGTTTAGCATGCACCGCCATTTCTGACGGTTTTTGTTGACATGGCCGTTAACGGCGACAACATAACAAGTTACTTTGCCAACGTGGCATATATTTCAACGGGCGAGTAAAGGTTAACATAAAATTATGAAATTACCCATCCCCGATGCTAATGTTTTTTGAAATATGGATGGGCAAAATGGTAATTTGCCCGTCGTCTCCAAGTTGGGCACGCGCGCTCGATGCCTTAGTTCTTATTTTACCTGCTCGAACACTACGAAAAGGGGGAACCTTTGTTGTCACCATTATCGCTGGATTATGGCACGAAGGGACGATCATGTCAGGAAGGGAAACCGTGGGACGAATGGAGGAATCTTCAGTGAATTCATCACAGGTTGTTGCTCCGCACTGCTACCATAACGTGCAAGCTATTCTGTTAACCTCATGGAGCCAAAGAAATCTTGAAAGAAAGTTTTCGGAATGCAAACATTGGAAGGTATGATCCCTTGTAATCACCTCACTCCAAAGTCCTATCTTTATTGTAATCACTCATTCCTATCTTTTGATAGGAGAATGATTGTCACTTCTTTGTGTGGCATGATCCTGAGGATCACAACCACACAAAGGATATTCTGCGAGGTTTGATTGAGGGAAAAAAAAAATTTCTCGAGAAACTGAAGCTAATGGAAGAAAGGATAGAGTTGAGTAAGATGAAAGAAAAGACCTTTTAAGAAAGAATTGCAACACTTCAAGATGAGATAGCTCAACTGAGGAATGACAAGAAACAAGTTAATTTAAGGAAGGGCTGTGTGTGTATGGTGGTTTTTTTTATATGTATCATGTTTTCTTGTATGTTATTTGGGGGTGGGAACAAAGATAATAACCTAAAGCTACTACCATGAAGTAGTTTAGTTTATGTATTTTGATGTTACCATCTCATGTGTATTTGAAGACAATATGTTTTAGCATGTTTCAATTTGTTAGTAGTGAATTGTGCACCAAAAAATATGAACTTTCACATATTTGTGAGATAAAATATGAACTTTTCCACTTTAACCTAAAAATACATAAACTTTGCAACTTTTAACCTAAAAATACATGAACTTTGTCACTTTAAACCTAAAAATATATGAACTTTGTCATTTATAGCACAGTACACAATTCAACTACTACACATCATTCTACATACATAAAACTTAGAATTCCACATGCCACATATATAAAACTTAGAATGACACATAATCTATACAAAATCAAGTAATTTAACTACAAATAATCCACATCAATACACATAAATCCACATCAATCTACATCAATCCATAGTCAATCCTATTCAATCCACATACATCTATAGTCCATCCACATACATCTATAGTCCATCCACATCAATCCATATCAATCCTAACACTTGAAGATGACTGATTGTCTAACTTCTTTTTTTCCTTGAGTATGTTGTTGCTGTTTACTGAGGTGGTGCTCTGTTGAGTGCCTTGGGTAGGTTGGGTGACCTGGGTGCCTTGTGTGAGTTGGCTGACCTGGGTGCCTTGAGGATAGGCAAGCTGCCCTCCTCCAAATCTTCCTTCATGGAGTATTCTAACTTGTTTATTATGAATCTACATGAAACTTAGAATTAGATAATTGAAATCTATAATTTATAATTGGAATTAAATAACTTACATGCACATATGTATTTTCTGTTTCAGTGCCAACTGTTACTTCAAATCCCTTTGCTACCATAGTCTTTTCCTTGTGCACAAGCTTCTCATAACTAACAGGTCTCTTAATAACAATCATCTTTGGTCTCTTTACAAGTGACTGCAAACCCTAATTCTCACTCTTGGTCTGTACACCCTGGTTGTCAGAATTGGTTTGTACACCTTGGTTCTCAGAATTGATTTGCACACCCTGGTTCTTATATGGTCTCCCCCTTTTCTTCCCCTGTGTCAAAAAAACAAAAAAATAGGTAAGGACAAATAATTAAGTTACCTGACTAGATGATAATTGACTTGATACTAGTGTTTTATCATTGTTTTTGCATGACCTTTTGTTATGACAATATGTATTGCGATGTGTACATTTCATCTACACCACCCCTTCTTACTTATCTTTGTTGGATTTGCTTGTTCCTTGTCCTTCTCAATAATATCCTTGTTCCTTGCCTTGTTTGGTCTCCCTGTTTGCCTTCTCGCTATGGGAGGTAAGATAGGTTCACACTGAACCTTTGCCCACATTTTTTTCTCCTTTAATGGCTGAATAAGATGATCACATGCCCTTAGATATGTGGACTTCTTAAAATAATCATGAACATATTCTGTGGGATCCTCTCCCAACCAATGAATTAATAAAATGACATGAGGACAAGGGATGCCAGTAAGTTCCCACATCCTACATGAGCAACTATTTTGTTCCAGCTCTACAACATAATTGTTATCCATGTGTTTAACCTCAAACTTCTTATATCCAGCACGTGTTGCTATGCAGAAGCCACTAATAACTTTGTTTTCTTCTACTAATAACCTCAAACTTCATCTCCCTCTTTTCAACCATCCTTTTCAATAAAGTCCTTTTAATATCCTCTAACATGTCAATCAAAAGCCTATTTCTTGCCTTCAAAATGTATCCATTAAAATATTCAGACATGTTATTGTCAATGACCTCACATTTTATTATGTACTCATTTTAAACCTACATAACTTGTTTGAACCAATTTTAATGAAATCATCATGTACAACTTGAGAAAGTACATTCATCTCATACATGTGTTCATTGAATTGAGCTTCTATGGTGCTCTTTGCAGCCTTCCAGAAAAGGTTCTTCAAAGCATATCCCCCATGCTTATTCTTCCAATTAGCATATAAGTGCCTTGCACAGTTTCTATGTTCTGCATTAGGCATAAAAGCCCTAACTGTATTTTGAAGACCCTATAAGAGACAAACAAACATAAGTAGAGTATACATCAGATAAAGAACAAACATAAGTAGACAAAAAAATAAATTTATTACCTTTTGTTGATCACTTTAATTGTCCATCCAAAACCATCTACAATGGCTAAGTGTTTAGTTAATCTTATCAAAAACCACCTCCTTGAGTCTTCATTTTCACCTTCAACCACAACCCAACATTCTGGAAACATCTGGTTGTTTCCATCACTACCAACGGCAGACAGTAGTTGGCCACCAACTTCTGACTTCGAAAAGTAGACATCCAATATAATCATAGACCTACAACCACCCAAAACCCCTTCTTTCAATGCATCAAAGCCAACAAACATTCTCTTGAATCTGTTATGCCTCTCAACCATTGTGGAAAATAGCTCATGTTTGTACACCTTCTTCAGTTTTGCTACATTAAGATGACAACATCTTATAATGATCAGCCAATAAGCCTGATAAAGCTTTCAATGCCCTTGCTTTGGCTCTATAACATACAATCTTAGTGACTGATATGACAAATTTTTTGTCAATACCCCTTTGCATTACAAGTACATTCCAATATGCTTTTTTCGTAAAAATTTCCATGTAGTGCCTTGCAAGCCATTTAGATGAGACTTGCTTGTTTCTTGCTAGTCTAGAGCATTTATGCTCTGAATCAAAAATCTTAATCGCAAATGCTTCATTCCTTTGTGTTAAGCTTCCAAAAATCCTTCAAGGACATTTGGCACTACACCTATCTTCTACATTTTTCTCACAAGACCTAGTAAACTTAATAGTCTTCACATTCTTCAAAGCATGGTCTTGAATAGCTTGCCTGAACTGTCTTGCTGACTCAAACCTCATGTTAAGGCAAAATTCATCAAATTCTTTGCCCCTAAATCCCTTACCCTTCTGTTTTCTAAATTTTTTTATATCTTCATCATCACTACTATTAGGTGTCTGCACTGATTCAGTTGATGTAGCATTGTCACCTAAAGTATCACTTGATGATTCATTAAAACTTGATGAATCATTATTCCCACCCTCAACTTCCCTATGCTCATCTCCTCCACCACTGGTACCTTGCTCTCTTTCCTATGCTCATCTCCTCCACCACTAGTACTTTCCTCATCTTTCCTATACTCATCTCCTACACCACTAGTACCTTGCTCATCTTCTCTGTGTTCACCTTCACTTTGCAAATTAAAAATTTTATTCTCTCTCATCACTATTCTGTATTCCTCATCATCCTCATCACTTGTGTCATCATCTCCATCAAAATTAGTATGTTCATGAGCCTCATCATGAGGCTCATCAAGTTTCTCAATTTTGACAACTTTAGCTCAGCTCCTTCATGATGAGGCTCCACATTCTCATACTGTTTCTGAGTTTTGAAAGATTCATGTAGCTTCTTTTTCCTCGATAGTTTTTTTTTATTTTAACAAAGATAGAAAGTCACATTTTTCCTCAATAGTTTGTAGTCTCTAACTCTTTCTGAATAGAAGTGTATACACCCACAACTTATCCCCAATTGAACCATCTCCTTAACTTCAGTTTATGCCTTTATCTCTACTGGTCCAGAAGATTAGGGTTTGTTAGGGTCTTTGTACCATAATTTGCTAGGTCAAGAGTAACCTAATGTTGTTACCCAAGACTATCATGTCAGACAATGTAACTGTATTTAAAATCATATCTTTCTCTCCCACTAAAAGCAGTTCAGCCCCCACATAGCGTACATAGGGTTCAAACATCATGTGACCATCATGATGTATTACAATCTCAAACTTTGTCATCCTACATGAAAATGCAAATGCAACATATGGCAAAGAGTGGAAAAATTGGATTCACGTAATCTTGGGACCACAACACATGGATTCACATAAAAAGATGGCTACATGTGAAAGAAACTAAAAATATACCCGTTGTTTTTGGGACCATAGCTTCGCAATGTCCCCACCACTCGTCCCTTCGTGCCTAATTCAGTGACAAAGACTCCAGAAGGCATGCCCTAATCCGGCGACAAATGCCACAACAATCCCCCTTTTCATAGTGTTCGAGCAGGTAAAATAAGAACTAGGGCATCGAGCGTGCCCAACATGAAGACGACGGGCAAATTCCCATTTTGCCCATTCCCGATACAAAAAACATTAGCTTCGGAGATGGGTAATTCGTAATTTTATCTTAACCTTTACTCTGCTAGTGAAAATATATGTCACGTTGGCAAAGTAATTTACTATGTCATCGCCGTTAACGGTCATGTCAGCAAAAACCGTCAGAAATGACAGTGCGTGCTAACGGGGTAACAGAATCAAAGTTCGTATCTTTTTAAGGTATTTACTCTTTTCATTATGATACCATTGGGAATAGGCTGCCTAACCTCATGAAGCAAACAATTCCTAGCGTGTCAAATAAACCAATAGGAGGTTGCAATAAGAGCTCTGATGAACTGCTGGGAAGGAGGATCTCGATCAGGACTATCAAGTCAATTGCCCTCACTCCAACCAACCCTATTAGACAAATTAATCCCAGATTTAACTGAAAGCATGTTCCATATTGAGGACGAAAATTGGCAATTGAAAAAAAGATGATCAATGGTCTCAGGTTCAATAGAACAGAAAGATCAAAGGTTTGAGCTACTAATACCTATAGGTTGAAGTTTAAGTCGAGTGGGAAGTCTTTGATGGAGGTTGCTTCTAGGAAAAATTGGGCTCAATAGGGTTGGATTCATAGCTTCTTAAGAAAGTGTAAGCTGACATGGTTGTAACTCTACTCCCGGTATCATTCATCCAAATATATTTGACCTCATCGAGATTCGCAGGTAGGGCTATTTTTGAAATGGATTCCCCCAATATAGAGCCAAACAAATTTAAGCACATATCAACATTCCATGTTTGATTAATTATAAGACAATTAACCATAATCACATTATTTATAGCATCTACATTTAAAAAAGTAGGCTTCATGTACAAAAGTAAATCAACCACCCAATGATGATGTAGAATAGAACAAGTTAATCCAAAATTAATAATTTTAAGAAAACCAGACAGTAATTAATAAAAAGCATCAACAAAAGGTCTCTAACTAAAAGAACATTTGGTAGGCCTTGAACTTCTAAGGGAAAGAAAATCATGATATTTTGATTTAACTAGTCTCACCTAGAGAGAATCAGTACTATTTAGATACAAATCACTATGTTTAGCTTGGAGATATTTGTTCTTTAAATCAAGTCTATGAATATCTAAGCCACCTAGTTTCTTAGGAAGAGTAACAATTTCCCAACCAATTAAATGAATACCCTTGTTCTGTAAAGAATTACTCCATAAAAAAGATTTTATCAGGCTCTCAATCTTATTCAAACAATCAACAAAAAACCAAGTAACAGTCATTGCATGAACATGAATTGAATTAAGAACAGAGTTAATAAGTGTAACACGACCAGCTTGAGACAAAAAATTAGTTTGCCAAGAACTGAGTTTAGATGTAACCCTGTCAATAATAAAACTTTGAGATTGCTTTGGAGGTCTTCTAGGTGAAATCATGGAACCCAGATATTTAAAAAGAAATTTGCCTACTTTTATATTCAAAAGATGAAAAATGTCTCTAATTCTACTAACACGAACATTTTTAGGAAAAAAATATCTCTGCTTTTTCAAAATTCACAGATTGCCTAGTCATCACCTTGTATTGATGAAAAATAGATTATATAGAATTAATGTTTTTCTTATTAGCCCTGGAAACAAGCAAGATATCATCAGTAAACATGATATGACTAATTCTAACACCATTTCTAATTTTAAAAGGGGTTAGTTTGTTTTTAGAAACAACCTTATTTAAAAGAATAGTAAGAGTTTAAGCCACTAAAACATAAAGATAAGGAGACAAAGGATCCCCTTGCCTCACCCCACAGAAAGAAGAAGAAAAATCGGAGACAGTTCTATTAATCAAGCAGGCAAAATTAGCAGATGAAATACAAGAGTAAATCCACTTAGGGGGCGTTTGGTTGCCCGCAAGTACAAATGCTGCAACTCTAGTTGCAGCATTTAGATAACAAATTTGTTTGGTTGGCTGCAAAATCATTTTGCAGCATTTACTAGTTGCAACTTGTATTTCAAATATCATTTGCGGGCCGCAAGTGGAATTGCAGCCCAAAAAGCCCGCAATACAAGATTGCGGGCTGCAAATACAATAATTTAAGTATGAAAATAATTAATTTTGGCGACGTAGAGTCGTCGGATGAAGACGAGATAAATATCAAAGTTGTAGGTTTTTGCGTGCTGAACCTGATGGTAGTGTCAGATTTTACATCTGATATCATTTGATAGATTTTTTAATATATTTTCAGTATTATGCAAAAATTAAAAATTATTAATTTGTCAGACAAATCGTGTCGGGCCTAAGTTTTTAGCCTGGCCCGAAAAAATTTGTCCCAGGCTCGACCCAAAAAATTTATGCCTGACCCGGCCCAAAAAAGTTCGTGTCCAGCCTGGCCCGAAAAAATTTGTGCCCGGCCCGGCCCGAAAAAATTCGTGTCCGTCCCACCCCAAAAAAATTTGTGTCCGACCCGACCCAATAAATTCATGCACTGCACGGCCCGTCCCAGCCCGGCTCGGTCCGAAAAAATTCGTGCCTAACCCGGCCTGAAAAATTTCGTGCTAAGCCCGACTCAAAAATTTCGTGCCTGGCCTTGCCCGAAAAAATTTGTGCTCGGCCAGGCCCGAAAAAATTCGTGTTCAGCCTGGCTCGAAAAAATTCACTATCGGCCCGGCCCTGCCCAAAAAAAATTCGTACCTCGGCCCGGCCCGAAAAAATTCATGCCCTATCCAAAAAAATTCGTGCCCAACCCAGCCCTGCCCGAAAAAATTTATGCACTGCCCGACTCGTGCCGACTCGAAAAAATTCGTGCCTTGCCCGGCCCAAAATTATTCGTGCACGACCCAACCCCAAAAAATTCGTGCCCAACCCGGCCCAAAATATTTTGTGCTCGGCCCGCCCCAAAAAAGTTCGTGCCCGGTCTGGACCGAAAAAATTCTTGCCTGGCCCTGCCCGAAAAAATTCGTGGTTAGCCCTGCCCAAAAAAATTCTTGCCCCAACCCGACCCGACCCGAAAAATTTCATGCCCAGCCCGACCTAACACGAAAAGAAATTCATGCCCAGTCCGAAATATTAGCATCGGGTCCAACCTTGCCAGAAAAATTTCGTGCACTGCCCATATTGACTCGGCTCGGCCCAAAAAATTTATGCCCGAGCCCGCATGAGAAAATTTGTTCCCGGCCAAAAAATTTTCGTGCTCGGCCCGGCCCGAAAAAATTCCTGCCCGACCCGGCCTGAAAAAATTCGTTTCCCGGCCCAGCTCAAAAAAATTCATGCCCGGCCCGGCCTGACCAGAAAACAAATTCATGCCCAGCCCGAAAAAAAAATTGTGTTCGGCCCAGCCTTGCCCGAAAAAATTCGTGCACTGCCCAACCTGTCCCGGTCCGGCTCGGGCCGACTCGAAAAAATTCATGTCCGGCCCGGCCCAAAAATATTTGTGCACGACCCGACCCGAAAAGTTTGTGCCCGGCCCTGCCCGAAAAAGTTTGTACCCGGCCCGGATAAATTCGTGCATGCTCGGCCCGTCCCGTCCCGGCCCGGCTCAGCCCGACTTGAGAAAATTCGTGCCCGACCCGACCCAAAAAATTTCGTAAGATGCAAGTTGCACGTTGCAAGTTGCAAGTGTAATTACAACTTCTATTTGCGGCCAACCAAATGCTTGCAAATAGAAGTTGCAACTCTACTTGCGGGCAACCAAACGGTAGGCTGCAAAATCTATTTGAGGGCATTTGCTTTTGCATGCAAATAGATTTTGCAGCATTTACACTTGCGGGTAACCAAACGCCCCCTTAATGTATTTAACAAGGAAGTTACAAGCATTCATCACAACAGATATGACAGACCAAGATAATTTATCATATGCTTTTTCAAGGTCAATCTTCACTAAAACATAAGGATTGTTTCCTTTAGTTTCATAAATTGAGTGAGCAACCTCTTGAGCCATAAGAATATCAGGAATACTTCTACCTTTAATAAAGGTAGATTGCTCAAAGGAAACTAACTCAGGGATAACCAGTTTAAGCCGATTTGCAAGAGTTTTAGCTAGAATCCTATATGACAAATTACACAATGCAATAGAGCGAAAGTCTTTAATAGCAGTAGGTGTATTACACTTAGGAATGAAAGTTAAAATAATCCTATTCCAATCCAAAGGTAAACAAGCAGAGTCAAAGAAAACATGCATACAATCCATAAAAGTTTGGGATATAATAGACCAATAATGTTTATAGAACTCAATAGTAAATCCATCATACCTTGGTCTTTTGCCATTTGGCATGGACTTAATCACATTCCAAATTTCATCAAAGGTAAAGGGATTAACCAGATTCACACAAGAAGACTCCAAAACTTTTGAAAAATAAGGAGAAAGAGCATCTTTCTAAGTAGATATATTAGAAACAGACCATAAATCCTTATAAGCCTTTGCAAACAGAGAAACAATTTCATTGGTAGAAGTGAAATAAGACCCATCAGAAAATATTGAAGTAATTTTATTGATCCTATGTTTCATGATCACAATACGATGAAAAAAAGCATATTAGCGTCACCATCAAAAATCCACTTAGTATTAGCCTTAGTCCACTGTTTAATAGAAATTTCACGTCTAATAGCATTAGCCTTGTTATACAAAGACCTCAATTTTAATTTCATATCCTCATTGAGACCTCCTTGAGCCTCAATAGATTCAAGGGAAGTAATTTAATTATTAGTTTCATTCATATTATTTTTCAACAAACCTAAAGAATTTTTATTCCATAAAGATAAGGCATTTCGAGTATATCTAAGAGCGGTATTAAACTTATCAAAATCAGCAAGATAAAGGGGAGCTTCATTCCAAGCAACAAAATCAGCAAGATAAAGGGGAGCTTCATTCCAAGCAACATTTACAACATTAAAAGAATCAACATAATCAGACCAAAAACTCTGGAATCTAAATAATTTATTTCTATACAATTTTTTATTAATATTAATCAGCAAAGGTGAATGATCAAAAACTCCCCTATTTAGATGATTAATCAATGCATTATCATAGAAATGAAGAAAAGCAGTATTAGAAAACACTCTATCAAGTCTGATTTGAATCTTATGAACCCCTTTCTATTATTTGACCAAGTAAAGGGATTTCCAGAATAACCAAGAACAACTAAACGATTAGCATGAATAAAATCACAAAAAAAAGTGATAGATTTATTAAACGAAAAAGGAAGGACACACATTTTATGTACGACCCGGGAAAATTTCCTAATATAAAAATCTATTTTTGGTGCAGCACGCCGAACCCCGGAAAAGTTGAGTCGAGCTTTACGATCACCTCGAGTGAAAAGGTATGACTCGACTAATGATGCATGGAATTTTATTGGGTGATTGACTTTCCTTTTATGCAATCATACCTTAAATCAAGTTTAAATCGACTCATGTTGTGGGTTGAGTTGGAACCCAAGTTGAGTTCGGGTTTAGTCGTGTTTTGAGTATGAGTCAGGTGAGTCAAGAGCCTATATGGAAGGCTAGATGACGGATTAAAACCCCTCATCCTTGTGCCGTGCGACTCATCCTTGGAGTCGCACAACGCAGCCTAGGGAGAGAGGGAGAAGAGCAAGGAGAAGGGGGACTTGGATCGATACAGGATTCCGCGTCCTCGTCGGCATCCAATCTTTCGTTCTCCACAATCAAGGTGAGTGGTTAGAATTTGAAAGCTTGGGGGAGGCTGGTAGCCGAACCCCTAGATGTGATAGGATGAGTTTTGTCGCGGTCTTTCCGAGGGATATTGGTTTTATCGATGTGTATTCACTATTTTGTACGAGTTCTTGTCAAATCATCTTGTTTCTTCACCAATTTCTTAAGTACTAGGGCTGCTGAGTCATGGGAAAAGGGGACAGGTCATGCCAAAATTTTCCCCAATTCCCTTGACGGAAAGAAAGCCCTTGGACGATCTCATGTTCTTGCATGATGTAGTCTTAATCGTCAATTTTATGTGTTATGAAGCATGTCTTCCCTAGAAACCATTTATGTGGCCGAATGAACCCTACACCTCATGAAGAGAGTTCAGCCAAGGGTAAGGGAAGGGGTAAAATAGTCCACTTGATATTAAGTTATATCGGAATCGAAGAATTAGAGGCATAGTTAGAGTCCCCTTTCCCTTTTCTACGTTAAGGGCCATGGCAGAGCAAGGTTTTCCTTGCTCCTGGCTCGGCCAAGACTAGATGGGGGAAAGAGGGAAGCTTTAGATGGAAACTTTCATGGTTATTAGGTTCAACAATAGAGGTATGATGATACTTAGGAAGAACACCAATCATAGCAAGTAAATTGATTGATTATGAGATTGTAGGAATGCTAGCTTTATGACCATCCTTAGCATTAGATCTTTAATGTTGCAATTGTTTACCATGCCTAGTATTTCCTACATTTTTGAATTCATTGCTACCTTGCCATGCTAGATAATTGTTTCTTAATGAGCTTAAGTCCTAAGGTAGTGTAAAGTTGTTATGCATGAATATTGTGGTCATATATAGTAGATGTTGTAACATTTGAATATTTTTCTTTAGATTATACATGCTGTCCAAAAATGTTCATGGGCGGAATTCCAAAGTCGATACAAGGAATTCTTCATCCAAGGTAGTGTGGAAGTTTAGATAACATGTAAGGCGTCGCGAGACGTTCATCGTACTTATATGGAAACTTAGCTAGGAGATGATATCACTTCTAGGACTTCTTGTAAACATTTAGAAACCTAGAATTCCTAGGTGTACACATTTTAAAAGGGCTGCATAAATTGTTGACCCTGTAGCCCGGATTAGGGCCAGATACAGGTAATGGCCTGAAGTGTATATATAGAAACCCTAGGACATTGATTCTGTGATGTGCTTGAGATGGTCCACTGAGGAGCGTGGAGGTTGGGAATGACCAATGCTCAGCTCGGCCAGTGTTGGGTCTTGAGGTGCGCCAACGGGTCCGCTAGGTGCCAGACCCCAGTTGGGTGGGACTAGCTATCCTTACCCCAGATGATGTCTGAAGACTAGTGGACCATCCTAGTCGATGGCCCGGGATTATTTGCTTACATCTTGAGATGATGTGGTGGATGGCTTGTATGATACTACCTGATATGGTAGGTACGGCTATATCCGAGATATTTATTCCATAAGTAGGCCCAAGGGCCGGATGCCGGAGGCTTGATAGGCCGGGATGGCAGGTTATCACATGTTTAGTTTGTACATATTGACCCATTAGGGTCGGTAGTCGCATTAGAAGTAGTTTACCTCATTGTACATTCATTTTGTTGTCTTATATGATATGCATGCATAACTGAGGCTTAGGTGGAGGTTCGCTAGAGCTACTCACTGAGTCCCAAGTGGACTCACAGTTTATTCTTTATTTTTGCAGAGCATGAGTAGTGACTTTGGCATGTCGACATGGTGCAGCTGGTGGGCGGGAGGCGGTGCCATATCTCGTAATGGCATCCATGAGTCTTAGACCAATGTCTAGTAGTTGCTTTTAGTTTTTGCACTAACAGTTGTATTTAAAAGAGTTGTAAAACTTGTTAATTGAAACATTCAGTTATTTTGATGTTGGTGTTCTTACTTGTTTTGGAAAACATAAAATTGTGACTTTGAAAACTTTTAATAAAGTGTGTTGAGATTTCTTTTATCGATACGATTTGGTTTTCCTTATGTCAGTGTAGACAGTAGGCTAAAGGGCAGGATGTAGGCCCTGGCCGGTCATACTACCCTCAGTTGGGGTGTGACAAAGTTGGTATCAGAGCACTAGGTTAGGTCTTGTCTATGACTCAGTATTGGATACCGTATGAGGCATATGCTAGAATGCCGACATACGGTATAGTTATGCTACGAGGGTCAAGGGCAAGAGTCAGCGGTTGCTCAACTGCAGGCTCAGGTGAACCAATTAACTGAGGCGCTCCTTAAGGAGCAAGAACAGAGACAGCAAATGCAGCAGTAGTAGTAGCAGCCTTAGCAGCCACCGCCACAACCAGTGTCCGTAGTTTTAATGTTACCTGAAGTGGTAGAGGCGGCAGCACCTGTGGTCAAAACTCCAGGGGTCCCAACTTATGCAAATTTTGTTACACTGAAGCCACTAGAGTTCACCGGAACAGATTGTCAGGTGGAGGTGACAGAATTCTTGGGGGATTGCTACGAGTTATGCATGGAGCTGGGGTGTTCGTCAGAGGCAGCTGCTCGTATGGTCGGTCTTCATATGAGAGGACCAACAAAGGTCTGGCTGCATACTTGGAAGGCTCGTAGGGCAGCTGGCGCACCACCTCCCACGTGGGAGGAATTCAGGGCGGTTGTGGAGGAGCACTACCTACCCATGAGTGTTCGCGACAAACGCGCCCATGATTTTGAGATGTTGCGCCAGTCTGGAGGCATGACAGTATCAGAGTATGAGATGGAGTTCAACTATCTCTCCAAGTACCATCCAACCCTAGTGGCGTCTGATACCGCCAGGGTCAAGAGGTTCGTGGCAGGTCTGAGGCCACAGATTAGCAGGCTTATCCACTACACTAAGGATTCTACTCTAGCTTGGGTAGTGGATGAAGCCCTGCGAAAAGAAGCCTTGGTGCCGTTTGAGAGGAATTACGGGCCAGCTAAGAAGAAGTTTCGGTCGTAGGGTTCTAGCAGTCGGCCTGTCACTCCGAGGGGGCAATGCCCGTGGCAGATCATCAGCAAAGCCGGGGGCAAAATGGCAATCGGAGCTACGGGGGCCCAGGGATCGGGTTAGTAAGGCCGATAGTGTCAGGAGGTAATTCTCATAGATCTGAGGCGCCACAGTGTGGTAGCTGCAGTCGGAGACACTGGGGGTCCTGCCTTAGCCGTACGAACGCTTGCTTCAAGTGCGACCGAGTCAGACACTTCAAGAAGGACTGTCCTGAGGGAACTGGTGAGAACCCTGAGCAATCTAGGGGAAAGACACCTATGTCAGTGGGGTCAGTACCTCAGAGGGGAAATGCACATAATAAGGGGCCGCATACCAGTCATTAAGAGAGGCCGCCTGCGCGGGTATATGCTATGAACCGTGATGGGGCAGAGGCATCCAAAGTAGTGGTGGTAGGTACTATTTTAGTATGTTCATCTGCTGCATATGTTTTATTTGATCCGGGTGCCACGCACACGTTTGTGTTTGCCATATTTGCTGCGAAATTGCCTATGGCACCCTCTATACTCGATGGGCCATTGATAATATCAATGCCTACGGGCGATGCAATCTTAGCAAATTCAATATATCATGGCTGTGAGGTGCTCATCTGCGGCCATGTGTTGAGTGCGGATTTGATACTCCTACCCACTCTTGAGCTTGATGTTATCCTTGGCATGGACTGGTTGGCAGAGCACTTAGCAATGTTGGATTGCAGAGCTAAAACGGTGATGTTTAATAAGCCTAGGCTTCCACAATTCACCTTTCAAGGGGAGGGAGGTAGCAAGCCGATAGGGGTCATCTCAGCCCTAAAGGCTCGTAAGTTGCTTCGGGGCGGCTTCCAATCCTTCCTTGCCTTCGTATCTGTGGCTGAGGAGGAAAGGGGTGAGGTAAGGAATGTCAACGGAACCCCAGTGGTCTATGAATTCCGTGATGTGTTTCTCGAGGAATTGTCGAGATTACCACCCAGAAGGGAAGTTGATTTTTGCATTGACTTGCAGCTCGGGGTGAATTCTCTGATGTGTTTCTCGAGCAATTGCAGGAAATACTAGACCTGGGTTTCATCCGGCCGAGCGTGTCACCCTAGGGTGCCCCGATTCTCTTCGCGAAGAAGAAGGATGGGTCGATGCGCATGTGCATCGACTATAGACACCTGAACAAGGTGACCGTCAAGAATCGCTACCCACTATCGAGGATAGATGATCTATTTGACCAGCTGCAGGGGGCACAGTGGTTTTCAAAGATAGATCTAAAGTCTGGGTACCATCAGCTGAGGATCCGGGACTGCGCTGTGCGTAAGACGACCTTTAGGACTCGCTACGGTCACTATGAGTTCCTAGTGATGTCCTTTGGCCTAACAAATGCACCTGCTACCTTCATGGACCTAATGAACAGGGTATTTAAGAAGTACCTGGATAGCTTTATGATCGTCTTCATTGACGACATTCTAGTTTACTCTAAGAGTGAGGAAGAGCACTCTGAGCACCTGAGAATGGTCCTGGAAACCCTCAGAGAGCACCGCTTGTTTGCAAAATTTTCTAAGTGTGAATTTTGGTTGGAAAGTGTAGGATTCTTGGGCCATGTAGTGTCCAAGGAAGGGATAAGGGTAGATCCTGCCAAGATAGAAGCGGTGCAGAACTGGAAATGACAGACTAGCGTGATTGAGGTCCGCAGTTTCCTTGGTTTGGCAGGGTACTACCAGAAGTTCATGGAGAACTTCTCCAGAATTGCAGCCCCTTTGACTCGGTTGACCCAGAAGAACGTCAAGTTCGTTTGGAATGACAAATGCGAGACGAGCTTTCAAAACCTCAAGGCATGTTTGACATATGCACCTGTGTTGGCTGTACCTTCTGGCTCAGGAGGGTTTGTAGTCTTCTGTGATGCCTCTTAGGTTGGCCTGGGCTGCGTCTTAATGCAGTTTGGCAGAGTCATCGCTTATACGTCCCGCCAGCTGAAAGTTCATGAGAAGAACTATCCGACGCATGACCTAGAACTAGTGGAAGTGGTCTTTGCACTGAAGCTTTGGCGAAACTACCTGTACAGGGAGACTTGCAAGATCTACACATATCACAAGAGCCTCTAGTACTTGCTTACCCAAAAGGAGCTGAACCTTAGGCAGAGGAGGTGGCTAGAGCTCCTAAAGGATTATGACTACACCATTATGTATCATCCGAGGAAAGCAAATGTGGTAGCAGATGCTCTGAGCAGAAAGTCCATGGGCAGTTTAGCTCATTTGGATGTTAAGCGGAGGCCTCTAGCTCAACAGTTGGCTTTGTGCCTAGATGGGGGTGCAACCTTATCAGTGTCAGCTTCAGGTGCCCTGATGGCACACCTGGGGTTCAGTCCACGCTGGTGGACATGCTGCAAGCCGCGCAGGGGGAGGATGTATTTTGTGTGCTAAACAAGGATCTGGTGCAAAGAGACGATGCAGAGAACAGTTTCATATTGGACTCAGAGGGTGTACTGAGGTTCAGAGACCGGATAGTAGTACCAGATATGGTTGAGGTGCACAGGCAAGTCCTGGAATTGGGTCATCGTTCCACTTACATGATGCATCCGGGGGCCACCAAGATGTACCAAGATTTAAGGCAGCATTACTGGTGGAAAAGTATGAAAAGAGACGTAGCAGAGTTTGTCTCCAAATGTCCGGTCTACCAACAGGTGAAGGCCAAACACCTTAAGCCTACGGGACTTCTGCAAAACCTCGAGGTGCCCGAGTGGAAATGGGAGAAAATCACCATGGATCTAGTGACCAGATTGCCTAAGTCAAAAGGCGGTTTTGATTCCATTTGGGTGGTAGTGGACCGGTTAACCAAGACCGCACACTTCATACCAGTGAAAACTACCTTCTCTGCAGAGCAGTACGCTCGACTGTTCTTGGATAGGATTGTGGCATATCATGGTACCCCAGTGATGATTATATCCGACCACGATACCAATTCACAGCCCAGTTTTGGCAGTCCTTCCGAGAAGCCTTGGGTACCCAGGTGCGTTTCAGCACAGCTTCCCATCTGCAAACTGACGGGCAGTCAGAGAGGACCATCCAAACTTTAGAGGACATGCTGAGAGCATGCGTCCTGGATATGGCCGACGGCTAGGAGAGGCACCTACCGCTTATAGAGTTCACCTACAACAATAGCTATCACAGTAGCATTGGCATGACCCCTTTTGAGGATTTGTATGAGCGGCGGTGTCGGTCTCTGGTGGGTAGATTCGGCCATCTCGTTCAAGGAAAGGCCTGTAGAGATCCTTGACCGCCAAATCAGGAAGCTAAGATCCAAAGAAATTCCCCTAATAAAGGTCAGATGGGAGCACCATTCCGGGCAAGAGGCCACTTGGGAGGTAGAGCAGGACATGAGAGAGCACTACCCTTCCTTGTTCGAGAAGCCGGTAAGTCCTTGTTATTCGAGTAAATTCGAGGATGAATTTCCCGTAAGGGGGGAAGGTTGTAAGACTCAGGAAAATTTCCTAATATAAAAATTTATTTTTGGTGTAGCACACCGGACCTGGGGATAGTCGAGTTGAGCCTCAGGATCGCCTCAAGTGAAAAGGTATGACTCGACTAATGATGCATGAAATTTTATTGGGTGATTGACTTTACTTTTATGCAATCATACCTTAAATCAAGTTTAAATCGACTCATGTTGTGGGTTCAGTCAGAACCCAAGTTGAGTTCGGGTTTAGTCGAGTTTTGAGTATGAGTCAGGTGAGTCAAGAGGCTATATGGAAGGCTAGATGAGGGATTAAAACCCCTCATCCTTGTGCCGTGCGACTCATCCTTGGAGTCGCACAACGCAGCCTAGGGAGAGAGGGAGAAGAGCAAGGAGAAGGGGGACTTGGATCGATACGAGATTTCGCGCCGTCGCCGGAAGATTCAAAGTCGTCGTCATCCGATCTTTCATTCTCCGCAATCAAGGTGAGTAGTTAGAATTTGAAAGCTTGGGGGAGACGGGTAGCCGAACCCCTAGATGTGATAGGATGAGTTTTCTCACGATCTTTCCGACGGATCTTGGTTCCATCGATGTGTATTCACTGTTTTGTACGAGTTCTTGTTGGATCATCTTGTTTCTTCGCCGATTTCTTAAGTACTAGGGCTGCCGAGTCATGGGAAAAGGGGAAAGGTCATGCCAAAATTTTCCCCAATTCCCTTGACGAAAAGAAAGCCCTTGGACGATTTTCATGTTCATGAATGATGTAGTCTTAATCGTCAATTTTACGTGTTATGAAGCATGTCTTCCCTTGAAACCTTTGATGTGGCCGAATGAACCCTACACCTCATGAAGAGGGTTCGGCCAAGGGTAAGGTAAGGGATAAAACAGTCCACTTGATATTAAGTTATATCAGAATCGAAGAATTTGAGGTATAGTTAGAGTCCCTTTCGCTTTTCTACCTTAAGGGCCATGGCCGAGCAAGGTTTTCCTTGCTCATGGCTCGGCCAAGACTAGGGAGGGGGAAAGAGGGTAGCTTTAGATGGAAACTCTCATTGTTATAAGGTTCAACAATAGAGGTATGATGATACTTAGGAAGAACACCAATCATAGCAAGTAAATTGATTGATTATGAGATTGTAGGAATGCTAGCTTTATGACCATCCTTAGCATTAGATCTTTAATGTTGCAATTGGTTACCATGCTTAGTATTTCCTACATTTTTGAATTCATTGCTACCTTGCCAGGCTAGATAATTGTTTCTTAATGAGCTTAAGTCCTAAGGTAGTGTAAAGTTGTTATGCATGAATATTGTGGTTATATATAGTAGATGTTGTAACATTTGAATATTTTTCTTTAGATTATACATTTTGTCCAAAAATATTCATGGGCGGAATTCCAAAGTCGATACAAGGAATTCCTCACCCAAGGTAGTGTGGAAGGTTAGATAACATGTAACGCGTCGCGAGACGTTCATCGTACTTATATGGAAACTTAGCTAGGAGATGATATCACTTCTAGGACTTCTTGTAAACATTTGGAAACCTAGAACTCCTAGGTGTACATATTTTGAAAGGGTCGCATAAATTGTTGACCCTGTAGACCGAATTTGGGCCAAATACGGGAAATGGCCCGAAGTGTATATATGGAAACCCTAGGATATTGATTGTGTGATGTGCTTGAGATGGCCCGCTGAGGAGCGTGGAGGTCGGGAATGACCAATGCTCAGCTTGGCCAGTGTTGCGTCTTGAGGTGCGCCAACAGGCCCGCTATGTGACAGACCCCAGTTGGGTAGGACTAGCTATCGTTGCCCCAGACGGTGTCCGAAGACTAGTGGACCATCCTAGTCGACAGCCCGGGATTATTTGCTTACATCTTGAGATGATGTGGTCGATGGCCAGTATGATACTACCTGATATGGTAGAGGTGGTTGTAGCTGAGATGTTTATTCCATAAGTAGGGCCAAGGGCCGAATGCCTGAGGCTTGATAGGCCGAGATAGCAGGTTATCACATGCTCAGTTTGTACAGATTGACCCATTGGGGTCGGTAGTCGCATTAGAAGTAGTTTACCTCCTTGTACAATTATTTTGTTGCCTTATATGATATGTATGCATAACTGAGGCTTAGGTGGAGGTTCGCTAGAGCCACTCACTAAGTCCCAAGTGGACTCACAGTTTATTCTTTATTTTTGCAGAGCATGAGCAGTGACTTTGGCATGTCGACATGGTGCAGCTGGTGGGCGGGAGGCGGTGCCATATCTCGTAGCGACGTCCATGAGTCTTAGACTAGTGTCTAGTAGTTGCTTTTAGTTTCTGCACTGACAGTTGTATTTGAAAGAGTTGTAAAACTTGTTAGTTGAAATGTTCAGTTATTTTGATGTTGGTGTTCTTACTTGTTTTGGAAAACATAAAATTGTGAGTTTGAAAACTTTTAATAAAGTGTGTTGAGATTTCTTTTATCGTTACGATTTGGTTTTCCTTATGTCAGTGTAGACATTAGTCTACAGGGTAGGATGTAGGCCCTGGCCGGTCACACTGCCCTCAGTTGGGGTGTGACAAAGTTGGTATCAGAGCACTAGGTTAGGTCTTGTCTATGACTCAGTGTTGGGTACCGTATGAGGCATATGCTAGCGTGCCAACATACGGTATAGTTATGCTACGAGATTCGGCGACCACTCTTGCACTCAGCGCACCATGCGGTTTGTAAGTTTAAAGGGTTTTTGTTAAGAATTTATTATGTGACAGGCAACCTCTTTTTCTTTCCTGTGATATTGCAATGGAGGCTCAAAATGCTGCTTTGAGCGGCAGTGGCAGTAACTCGACAGAACGTCGAGGCCGGGGGTGAGGCTGAGGTCGAGGCCGAGGCTGAGCCCGGGGCAGAGACAGGGAGCCGTCTGAGGGTCAAGGGGCAAGAGTTAGCGGTTGCTCAACTGCAGGCTCAAGTGAACCAGTTAACTGAGGCGCTCCTTAATGAAGTGTAGGAGTGATCAAAAGTATCAAAGGAAGGCTTAGGCATTGGTATATATAGAGCTGAGAGGAATGCTCGGGTGAAGCAGCGCTCAACATCATGAAATATAGCCATTTTCCACCATCCGATCGATTGCCGGTAGATCATCGGTCGACCGATCGATCGACCGGCCAGCGACCGCTGGCATTCTACGCTTCAGCCGCTCTATTCCGTCGACCAGAAGGTCGACCGAATGAGTCGCATTTTAGCTCCTCTATTATCCGATCGACCGATCGGTGGACCGAAGTAGCCACTGCCAATTTTTGGCACACTTTGGTCGATCGACCGGTTGACCGAATTATCTACTGCCAGTTTTTGACACCATTCGGTCGACCGACTGGTCGACCGAAACTAGGTAGACTGCTTTGTTTGGCTTTCTTTGCTTGTTTGCTCATTTCTAGTTCCGTCTTTGCTAAGTCTACTTATTTTTTAAAGTTAATAACTTTGAAACATAAATATTATATAAGGATTACCCCCCATTTGGATTCAATAAAAATATCTAAAAAATTAAAATCTTTAAGAATCAAAATCTAGTTTTTGGGGTCTAGTACAAATTTTCGGAAAACGGAAATTTTCTAATCTCCCGGGTCAAATATGGGTAGGCTAAAGACTTCCAAAAAATTCTTAAAAATATCTCGTTATCTAGTTTCTACCCTAGGAACAATTACCGCCATTTTTTGTGTCAAGAAAATGTCTAGGTCATATAGCCCTCCAAGGAGCTCCCTAGGCTTAGTGAATTTCAGGGCGGTTTCCGGGTTTTCATGTTTTGGGATTCGGGTTTGGTTTTTGGGTTCTTTGCATCATAAAGAGGATTACATTACATTCTAGACACCCTAAACCTAAACTCTAACTTCTCAAAGAATCCCGAGCGTCGACGAGCGTCCTTGCTGATTTCTCCGATTTCTTCGATTTTTCCGATCGGGGACGTCGTGGGCTAACTGACTTGGAACCTGAAAGATTTCTCAATGAAACATTAGTTCCATGTTTCACTACAAGAAAACATAGCTTCAGCAACAGATTTTTTACCAACGGATATAATTTGTTGGTATTACCAACAAAATTACCAACGGATACATAATCCGTTGGTAAATTAGCATTTTTTTTTCGTTTCAGCCGACCAAATTTTTTTCCCCCTCTCATTTCGGCCGACCACTTTAGTTTCCCCCTCTCCCACTCGTCAAAATAATTTCTCGCGCCTCTTTGACGCCGACAATGCATCGTCTTTCTTCCCCCTCTCCCACTCGTCATCCTTCTTCCCAGGCCGCGCTGACAAAGCATTTCTTCCTTCCCCACAGTTTCCTTCCCCGCCGGTTCCCTCCCCGCAGACTCCTTCCGCACAGTTTTCTTCCCCGCAGCCGACAAAATTATCGGTTCGAGCTAGTCATCACAGATAGCGCGCGCAGGTTCCTTCTAATTCCCCCGCAGCTGATTCAAGTTTTTATTTCTTCCCTCCCTTCTACAGGTTTCTTCCCTTCCTTGTGCCCTAATCCTCTGTTACTTTGTGGCGAAGCGCAGGAAGCGCTCAGAGGAATAGAAGGAAGTCACAGACAGCCAACCGACGAGTGCATTCCTTACCTTCTACGGGTTTCGAGCACTCGATTTCCCATTCGATTGTGGAGGTTCGATTTTAGTTGCGATTTCATGATGTTCAAATGATTTTAGTTGCGATTTCATGATGTTCAAATGATTTTAGTTGCAATTTTAGTCAAATATTAGAGATGCTTTTAAATTTAGTTAATGAAGGTCAAATTTTTGTTAATGCTCGTCTCCACTCTCACCATCTACCCACATTTTTTACTAATCACAAGATCAATTGGTGATTAGTAAGCATGAAGGGAAGAATGGGGAATTCAGCATGCTGCTGAGAATTCATCAGCATGCTGAGTGTTCTCATACACTTAAGTGTATGCTGAGAACACTCAGCATGCTGATGAATTCTCAGCAGCATGCTGAATTCTGATTTCATTAAACATTACAAGATATAATAATCAAACATTTAGATGAAGTAATTAAGTAATTGGTTGCTGGATCAATTGGTGATCTGCAATGAAAGCCTAGGAGTGAAGAACATGAATGACTTGCCCCTATCATAGCTACTGTGGTTCCGTTTGTACTTCCTATGCATAAGTAAATATATAAAACTAGTTTTAACTTGTAAACTACCTTGTGGACGTGAATTGTTAACATGTAAATAGATCTCTAATCTTGGCTGGTGAATGCTTAAGGATCCAAATCAAATTGGAGCCTATGGAGGGAGGATCAGACTGATCAGTATAGATATGCTTAACATTGTTATAGTTGCAAGGTCAATTTTTGCATTTTTTAAAAAGAGCATTCAATTGTGTGAGGTTCCTGTCTATATCAGCCTATGATGCTTGAGGGGATGGTAGTAAGAGGGGTAGTTTCTCTTACTCATACATTGATAGTTACCAGAATTCAGCATGCTGCTGAGAATTCATCAGCATGCTGAGTGTTCAGCAAGCTATAATCCCAATGCCTGCCAGCTATTCTCCTGCAAGCTATATGCATGTAGCTTGTGTCAAATTAATCCCAAAGTCCAATAAAATTCTTCTCATCCAAATTGCTTGACAGCTTGCTGAAGTAGCTGATACATATTCAGCTTCGGCTGAAGATAATGTAGTTGAATTCTGCTTTTTAGAACACCAGCACACTGTACTTGCTCCAACTTTGAATAGATATTCAGTAGTACTTTTCCTGTCAACTATTTATCCTCCCCAATCACTATCAAAATACCCCAGTAGTTTCAGATCATTGTCTCTTCCCAAATGTAATCCATAATTACATGTCCCCTTCAAGTATCTCAAGATTCTCTTTGCTGCCTTGAAGTGTACTGCTCTGGGATCGTTCATGAAATGAGATAGAACTTCCAAACCTAGGAAGAATTTCATCTAACCCAGATTAGTCATCTTAAAAGTCTTGAACATTTTGTTCTTCATCTCCTCTCTCATTTTTTCATTGTTACTACAATAAAGCAAGTCATCCACATAGAGAAGAACAATTAGAATATCTTCATTTTCATCTTCTTTTGTATATAATGTGTGTTCATTCCTGCTTCTCTAAATTTTTTTTCAGTAACAAAGTAACTATCAATTTTTTCATACCAGCTCATTAGAGCTTGCTTTAGGCCATATAAGGACTTCTTTAGCCTATAGATCATTTGTTCCTTTCCTTTAACCCTTTGGTTGAACTCTTGAACTACATAAACCTCTTCTTTGAGTTCTCCATTTAAGAATGTAGATTTTACATTAAGGTTTAGAGGTGAATTCTCCTCTATCCGTTCTTAGCACTTTCACTTTTGCATCAACCTCATTTTCAACTGCTGCTTTAAACCGAAGGTTCCCTTTGTATGTTGTGCATGTAATAATTAATGTGCTTAATATTGTTGCTAGGTTGAAAAGAGTTAATCAAAATGTATATCGATCGTAGTTGGATGAAACGTCGGATAATTGGAGGAGCATTGACTAATGAATTTATGGAAGGAGTCAAGGGATTTCTTGATTTTGCATACTCCAAAACTCAATATGTTTCTAGTGATAAAATTAGGTGCCCATGTCGACGATGTAATAATCTTCAATTTCATTGTCGAGATGAGGTGGAATATCACTTATGTTCGAAGGGATTTATATCTGGCTACACACAATGGATTGCACATGGGGAGTTGACAAGTGAAGAAGTTGATGAATCCTCAAGCATTCCTCAATCAGAAAGCTTTGATGCTCCTCAAAATCCGTATAGAACTATGGTGGTGGATGCAATCGGTATTGAAGGTATTGGAGAAGAAAGACCAAATGATGAAGCTGCCAAGTTTTTTGAATTACTGAATTATGCAGATGAGCCATTGTGGAGTGGTTGTAAGAGTCAAAGTAGGCTATCAGCCATGTCACAGTTGCTTAATTGCAAATCTGAGTTTAACATGAGTGAAGCTTGCTATGATCGGCTGATGTTAATAATTAAAGATATGCTATCAGAAGATGCAAAGTTGGAAGAAAATTTTTACAAAACAAAGAAGATGATGAAGAAATTAGGACTTGGGTACGAGAAGATAGATGCATGTCAGAATAATTGCATGTTGTTTTATAAAGAAACAACAAATTTAACGCAGTGCTCAGTGTGTGGACATGCTCGATATAAGCCAAGACTATTAAATAATGGTAGACGAAAAAATATACCGTATAAGGTCTTACGGTATCTTCCTATAGCACCAAGACTTCAAAGGCTTTTTATGTCTGAAAAAACTGCAAAGCATATGATTTGGCATGCTAAGAATCCTACTTCCGACGTTGTTGCACATCCTGCACATAGTGAGGCATGGAAATAATTTGATGCTCACCATCCTTCATTTGCTTCTGACCCAAGGAATGTCAGATTAGGATTGTGCACCGATGGTTTCAACCCATTCGGGCATTCTGCTATTCCCTATTCAGTTTGGCCCGTTCTCATTACTGTATACAATTTGCCGCCATCTATGTGTTTGAAGGATCAGTTTATGTTCTTAAGTTTGATAATTCCTGGACCAAAGAGCCCACGTAAAGAACTTGACATATTTTTGAGGCCATTGATAGATGAACTGAACATGTTATGGTCTGATGGAATTTTGACATATGACGTCTTTAGAAAACAAAATTTTCAAATGAGAGCAGCACTTATGTGGACTATCAGCGACTTCCCTGCATATGCTATGCTATCAGGATGGAGCACACATGGGAGATTAGCTTGTCCCTATTGTTTAGAGCGTAGCAAAGCTTTTGTTCTCGAAAATGGGAGAAAGATATCATTTTTCGATTGTCATCGTCAATTTCTCCCTCTTGATCATCCATATCGACGACAAAGAGATAAATTTGTGAAAGGCCGAATTGAAAGAGATATTCCACCTCTACGATTATCGAGCGATGATATAAAGGCACGTGTCAATAAATTGCCTGATATTCAATTTGGAAATCAATGTATTAATGCTAGAATTTCTGGATTTGGCCAACAACATAATTGGGTTAAAAAAAGTATCTTTTGGAGTTTACCGTATTGGCATACAAATTTAATTCGGCATAACTTAGATGTGATGCATATTGAACGTAATGTATTTGAAAATATATTCAATACAGTGATGGACATCAAGGGGAAAACAAAAGACAATGTCAAGGCCAGAGCTGATTTGCCTAAGTATTGCAAGCGCCCCGAATTAGAATTAGAGCATGTTAATGGGAAAATGTTGAAGCCGAGAGCCTCATTTGTGTTGAACAAAGAACAAATCAAAGCAGTATGTCAATGGGTTAAAGAATTAAAATTTCCCGATGGTTATGCTTCAAACATAAGTCGGTGTGTAAATATAGATGACTGCAAATTCTATGGAATGAAAAGTCACGATTGTCATGTTTTCATGCAAAGGCTTATTCCAATTGCATTTCGTGATTTATTACCTGATCCAATATGGGATGCATTAACTGAGCTGAGTTTATTTTTTCGGGACTTGTGTTCAAGTGTGTTGCGAATTGAGGATGTAGAACGACTTGAGTTAAACATTGTCGAGATACTATGCAAGCTTGAGAAAATATTTCCACCAAGTTTTTTTGACTCTATGGAGCATCTCCCTGTTCACTTAGCTTATGAGGCTAAAATTGGTGGTCCGGTACAATATAGATGGATGTATAGATTTGAAAGGTAACACATGTTCCTTTTTATTCTTGATTGAAATTTTTGAAAAAAATTACGTCTTAATTTCTAAGAATATTTTCAGGTATATGCTTCAATTGAAGAAAAAAGTGAAAAATCGAGCATATGTCGAAGGATCAATTTGTGAAGCATATATCATTGAGGAAATTTCTAATTTTTGTTCTTTTTACTTCGAACCAAAGGTACACACAAGGCTGAATTGATTTGTGAAAAACACACACACACACACATACATATATATATATATATATATATAAATATGTATTATATAAGAAATATTAATTTCTTGTTCATTTTATTCCTGGACCAAAAGGTACACACAAGGTTCAATCAAGTACCTCGAAATGATGATGGTGGAGTTCCAACTACCATGAGACGTCTATCTATCTTTACCTATCCTGGTCGACCTTGTGGG
This sequence comes from Canna indica, assembly GCA_034359265.1. Taxonomy (NCBI): domain Eukaryota; kingdom Viridiplantae; phylum Streptophyta; class Magnoliopsida; order Zingiberales; family Cannaceae; genus Canna; species Canna indica. Next base: position 26,603,905 of record CP136892.1, read on the forward strand.
GCTGTTGGGCGTTATAGGAGGGTCGACGAAAATGAGTATAAAGCAATTGAGCTTTACGTACTTATGAATTGTGAAGAGATCTCTCATTTCATTGAGTACGTATAGTAGTGTTAATTATTTCGTATATTTACTTTATATTAATGTAAACTTTATTGTTTTTTAGTGAGTTTAATAATATCGTTATGCAAAGAGAACTACATTTGACTGACGCAGAGCTTGAGAAGTTACGAGATAGAGAATTTCCAAAATGGTTGAGAGACTATGTAAGTTGAATAATATAATAATTTTTGTCTCAATATGAATAATCATGACTATATTATAAATTATTCTTTTTCTTCTTTTTGTGATAGGGTAATCATAATATTGACACGATTGATAGTCGAATTCTTGCCATTGCACAAGGCCCACAAAGATTTGTTCGATCTATGAAGGGTTATTTTGTTAATGGATATAAGTTTCACACCAAGGAATATTCACATGGAAAGAAAACAATAAACAGTGGTGTTTGTGTTAAGGGCAGTTGTTACAATGATTATGATCGTGATTACTATGGCATCCTGATTGATATTGTACAGGTAGAATACTTTGGTGAAGGAAATCAGGTGGTGTTATTTAAATGTGAGTGGTTTGATACCGAAAAAGGAGTTAGGGTACATCCTCGTCATGGACTTGTTGAAATCAATCACAAGTTAAAACTTTATATTGATGCTCCTTTTGTGTTAGCCGAGCAAGCTCAACAAGTTTATTACACGAGTTACCCCTCAAAGAAAAAAGGAAGGAGTGATTGGTGGGTTGCATGCAAAATTAAAGCAAGAAATAGATATGAAGACATTGAAGAAATAGATGATAATATCCCTCCACATATCGATGATTTTTTTCAAGAGGATGAGGTTGAAGCAGTACAACCTATTATGCCTACAACAGAGTTAGATGCATCCAATGCATTAGTTAATGTTGGAGTAGTTGATGAGGTAGATCAATATGAAGAATTTTTCTTGAGAACTCAAACACATGTCATTGAGGAGGATGAAGAAGAAGCAAATGCTGTTGACATTGAAGATGAAGATACTGAAGATGTTGAAGTTGATGAAGAAGAAGCAAATGCTGTTGACATTGAAGATGAAGATACTGAAGATGAAGATACTGAAGATGTTGAAGTTGATGAGTGTTTGTCAAATGAGGAGAATGATGATTGAAATTTTTTAAACTTCTATTATACTTTTCTCAAATTATCTAATATATGTGTTTAGTGGGCCCTGAGGCCTTATAGTTGAGGAGTCACTATTTGTAATTTATTTCTAATGCAGACATGACTGACTATCTAATATGTTTGAATTATTTTTATGCTTGATGTTTGAGTTCCTTCATAATTTCCCCTTTCTCTAAAGGTACATAGTTTAGGTGGTGTTATTGGGCTGTAATTGCTTAAAATTAATCCTTGCAGAGCTACAAGAAGTGAAAGTTGCTGCCAATTGGTCTTGCTGAAGTGGAGGAATTCCAAGTTAATTAAGGTTTGCATCTTGTCCAAAAGCAATCATCAAATTAATATAGTAGTGTTCTATAATTTTCCTAAAGAGAATGTGGCTGGGGGATCATTTCATTCACTTAGAAATATTCCCATGGGATCATTTCATTCACTTTAAACTTCATTGACTGAAACCATTCTTCTATTAAACAGATTCTTCTGAAGGATTTGCCAACACTTTGAATAAACTGTATCAAGAACTCAGGGAACCAAGGTATCATGCACAATATCATTTTTTTAAGTCATTGACTGAATGAACTATGTCTTTAAGTGTAGAGGAGGTATTTTCTTTTTCCTGTTTTTTATGTGAATATGTTAGTCATCAAATGTTTATTTTGCTCTTCAACTAAGTAAATTTATTGCACTTCTGAAGCATCCAGTAATAGTGAATTAGTAACTAGGTTTTGTTGATGCCTTCTCCAATCTACTCTCAAGCTACTTAAGGTCCCTTAGGCTCATGGAGTCAAGAGACTCACCCATCAAGTTCTTGGTAAACTAAGTTTTTTAGAGGCACATGCTGCTTTATATGTTATCCACTTTGAGTTGCAGTTAAGGATATTAAATAGTGAGTTGCAGTTAATATTAAACTGGCCCAACCTTAAGATTATTAAGAAGCTATGTAGAAATTTCATGTAACCACTTTGAGTTGCAGTTAAGGATAAGGATTTCTAGTGACAGTTAACTCCATTAGTAAGCAATTAAGGATTTCTATGTTGGACTTGGCTTTGAGATCTCATCATGGGTCGCTGCATCTCAAGGAAGATGGCTGAAATGAGATCTCCAGCAATGAGATTGGTGGCACTGGTTGCTGCCGGAGACTTCTTCCTATGATGGCAACCTGGTGTGAGCTCATTAAAATCAAAGAGAGCACACAGTTAATGTAGTTAAGGATAAGGATTTCTAGTGACAGACACCCACTGTTTTGACATGAGCTAGCTTGATACATATTCAAGTCTATAGTCTCCAGTTGCATAGGAATTTAACAAAATAGGGTATTTTATCATAATTTGGATGACACTATATGTTTATACATCGTTAATTATTTATATATGCTTCATTTATTTTATTAAGTAATGGTGAATACACGAAGTCGAGGTCGAGGTCGAGGACGAGGACGAGGGCGTCCTCCTTTGAGTAAATACCCTTGTACCACTTCTATACATTCATCATCTGAAGATACACCTGTACCACCTGTGATCATTTCTTCTGCACCCATGATAGTTGAACCTGTATCTGTGATTGACTCTTTAGCACCCACGATACCTATATCTGTACCTGTACCTGTACCACCTGTGATTGACTCTTTAGCACCCACGATTCCTATATCTGTACTTGTACCTGTACCACCTGTGATTGACTCTTTAGCACCCACGATTCCTACACCGTCGACATCGGCAGCATCGTTACCCTCACAACCTTCAGTGAATTTGCCTTTGACGTCATCAGTTCCTATTATACCATCTACGTCTATACATGACACATCTATTCCTACACAAAGTGATGGTACTTCACATCAAAGTCGAGGAAGAGGACCAAATCAGCCTTCACAGCCGCCAGAGACACCAGATGATAGACGCCTACTAATTATTGATAAGAAAAGGTATATATGTAGTCAGATATTCAAACACCATCATTTGTAAATACAAGATATTTGTTAACATTCTTTTTTGCAGCTTCCCCGAGACAGAAGTAGTACGAGATATTTCATCAATAATTAAGACAAATTTCACGGGTGCATGGCCATGTTGGTCTCAAGTACCATCACATGTGAAGGAATTCATTTGGGACAAATTTAAGGTATTTTCCTATAAAGCAAGTCAAATTTTAATATACAGTTATTTCCATATCCAGTTTGTTGTTGCATCATGCCCATGAGTATTGACCATTTTATTACTTTCATACAAATTGTTTACATGAGAATCCACATCTACATGGACAAAACTACTAAGTATGCTAACTATGCTGATATAGGATACTAAATAGTTTACATACTGATATAGGATACTGATATTGACTGATACTGAAAGCTCACATAGGAATTGTTTACATACTGATATAGGATACTGATATTGACTGATACTAGAAAGTTTCTCACCAAGTTCCATAGGAATTGTTTACATTTATGCCTTTTGGTATTGCCAAAAATCCTGCCTTTTCAGTTAAGAACACCCAGGCCCCTTCCTCACTGTCCTCTGCAGATGGGAAAACAGAGGCATCAAGAACTTTGGCCCCCATCCCATGGTAGACTTGAAGAAGCTAAGTATGCTGCTCATGTGGATATCAGTATCAGGATACTGAATAGGAATTGAAGAAGCTCACATAGGATACTGAGATATTGACTGATATAGGATACTGAATAGGTATGCTAAGTATACTGATATAGGATACTAATATAGGATACTGAATAGGATACTGATATAGGATACTGAATAGGTATCCAGTTTGTTTACATGACTGATATAGGATACTGAATAGGTATGCTAAGTATGCTGCTCATGTGGATATCAGTATCAGGATACTGAATAGGAATTGAAGAAGCTCACATAGGATACTAATATTGACTGATACTAGGATACTGAATAGGTATGCTAAGTATACTGATATAGGATACTAATATAGGATACTGAATAGGATACTGATATAGGATACTGAATAGGTATCCAGTTTGTTTACATGACTGATATAGGATACTGAATAGGTATGCTAAGTATGCTGCTCATGTGGATATCAGTATCAGGATACTGAATAGGAATTGAAGAAGCTCACATAGGATACTGATATTGACTGATACTAGAATGTTTACATACTAATACTAGAAAGTTTACATACTGATATAGTTTACATACGGCTTAGTTTACATACTGATATAGGATACTGATATTGACTGATACTGAAAGCTCACATAGGAATTGTTTACATACTGATATAGGATACTGATATTGACTGATACTAGAAAGTTTCTCACCAAGTTCCATAGGAATTGTTTATATTTATGCCTTTTGGTATTGCCAAAAATCCTGCCTTTTCAGTTAAGAACACCCAGGCCCCTTCCTCACTGTCCTCTGCAGATGGGAAAACAGAGGCATCAAGAACTTTGGCCCCCATCCCATGCACTACAAGAAATATGGCGATTTCAGACGGTCATTATAGTCGAAAAGTGGTCGAAAGTTGGTCGGTAACAATTACTTACCGACCAAATTTCGACCGATTACCGAGGCTAATATTTGCGTCGGTAAAACCTTGGTCGAAACGGGTACCGATAGTTTATCGACAAAAAATATTGTCGATAATTATCGACCAAAGTTTTAATCGAAAAACTGTCGATAGTTTCTCGGTAACTACCGACAAAAGTTGTGTCGGCAGCTCCTCGATAATTACCGACTACTTTTCTGACGACTTATCGACTAAATTTCATAACGCACGTATCTCCAACAATAGGTTCGTCAGTAATTTCCGACGAGATGTCGTCGAAATTTTGGCAAAAATTTTAAGATTTTTTTTTAAAATGATAATAATCCGAAATAAAAACATCACTTAGTCCTGTAATAGTAAAAATTCAGTAGCATATACGACAATTTAAAACATTCCACTTTGATGTTTCAGTATTAATTAATTAATCAAACATTGCATCCCAACCATCAAAAGAAACATTTAATATCAGCCGTTCATTTCCTTGATTAAATCTCAGCCATCAAAAGAAACATTTAATCTCAACCATTAAAATGAAAACCCTCTTTACGTAACATTACATCTTCTTCTCAAATGCATGGGTTCATTCTACAACGCCGCCTACTTACTGCAGCATGTCTTCCTCATCTCTGCGCCGCCCAGCCTCCGTCGCCGAATCGTCACCTGCCAATACCACTACGCCTACGGAGACAGATCCAACGTCGACGGCGTCCTCTCCTCCGAGACCCTCACTTTCGCCACGACATCCGGCAGCAGCGTCACCGTAAAGAACTTTGCATTCAGCTGCAACTCACGAAGCACTGGGCTCTTCAGCAACAGAACCGGTGGGCTCGTCGGACTCGGTGGCGGACCAGCGTAGGAGCGGCTACCTTCTCCTTGATGCTTTTCGAGCCCTAGCCGCCGTATGAATAGGAAGTGGTGCTGTAGCTGGGGTAGTTGTGGAGGTTGGAGGCGGGAGGCCCAGCCCGACCTCCGTAGACCTCAAGCTGCATCGGACCGTCGTTGTAGGACCTCGGTCAGTAGTCCTCCATGAGAGTGGAGCAGAGCAGAGCAGAGCTAAGAAGAGGTCTCTTTGGGGAGATCCCAAGGAGGAATTAGTCGGAGGAAGCATGGACTGGGAACAGAAAGAGCAGCCACGTCGCGGTCGACTTTTGTGCGGTCTAAAACAAGGTGTGGGAGAATTCCCCTTTCTCCAGCACGACAAAGAGAGGAAGAGAAGGGAAGAGAGGGAGAACGAGAGGGACAAACAGGTAACTGTGGGCGACGAGGAGGATGACGGATTCACCTCTTTCACCGAGACGCAGCAAAAGGAAGGAAGAAAGGACGATGAAGGAAGAGATGCAGCAAAAGGATTAGGGCATTGGCAAAGAAGTCATGTTGACTTCTTAAAAAAAAAAGCAGGAGGCGGGAAATCTCCCGCCTCCTACGGCACGCACGCTCGGCCTCCTACCCACGCCGATTTTAATTTTTTTTTTGAAAATTAATTTATAATTTTCCGACTCATTTTGGTCGGAAATTTTTGTCGGTAACTATTTTCGACGCAAAGAGTCGTCGGAAATCTAACGAAAATTTTCGACGACATCTTCCCGTCGAAAGTTGTGGTCGATAAATCCAGAACTTTAACAAAAATTTTCGACGATGGATTTTCGTCGGAAATTATGGTCGATAAGTTCAGTATAAAAATATGTCATTAATATTTTCGACAAACTTGCGAGTACAAAGTTTGTCGAAAATTATTTTCGACCAAATTTTTGACGAAAATTCATCGATAATAATATGATAATTTTTCGACACATTTTGGTCGAAAAGTTTTGTCGGTAACTCTTTCCGACGCTATGGGTCGTCAGAAATATAACGAAAATTTTCGACCACACCTTCTCGTCGGAAGTTGTGGTCGATAAATCTAAATTTTCTTGTAGTGATGGTAGACTTGAAGAAGCTAAGTATGCTGCTTATGTGGATATCAGTATCAGGATACTGAATAGGAATTGAAGAAGCTCACATAGGATACTGATATTGACTGATATAGGATACTGAATAGGTATGCTAAGTATACTGATATAGGATACTAATATAGGATACTGAATAGGATACTGATATAGGATACTGAATAGGATACTGATATAGGATACTGAATAGGTATCCAGTTTGTTTACATGACTGATATAGGATACTGAATAGGTGCTTTTTAGCTTTACTTATCTAGCTTTACTGATATAGGATATGTGTTAGCTTTACAATCAATCATGGCATATATAGGATACTGAATAGGTATCCAGTTTGTTTACATGACTGATATGTGGTGCTTTTTAGCTTTACTTATCTAGATGTTTTCTCTTTGGCACAAAGTCATTAGACCAAGAAATAATATTCTACTGCACAAAGTCATTAGATCAAGATATAATTGCATCAAACCCATACTCATCATGTTATTGGTACACAAAAGATTTAGCTGAAGTAAAGAAGGTTGGCTGCATCAAACCTGCATATGCCATGATTGATTGTGTGATCATATAATTGCATCAAATTATTGATTGTGTACCAATAGAAGGTTGGCTGAAGTAATAGAAGATTTAGCTGAAGTAATAGATGATATAATTGCATCAAACCCATACTCATCATGTTATTGGTACACAAAAGATTTAGCTGAAGTAAAGAAGGTTGGCTGCATCAAACCTGCATTTGCCATGATTGATTGTGTGATCATATAATTGCATCAAATTGGTACTTTTTTAGAATATTGTCAACTATCATTTCATTAACATATTTGTCTTTTTTCAGACAGTCTATCGTTGGGATCCATCTAGGACAAGCGAGGTTCATGAAATATGGGATAGAATAGCTTGTCGACGCTTTTCTGACAATATGTCTGATGCAAGGAATTATGCGAAAAGAAAGGCCAATACTGATGATATTAGTCGAACTAATGGATTTGGCCCTCCATGGATATCTCCAGATGTGTGGAATCAACTAATTAGTGAGCATTGGGTCACGGAGAAGTGGAGGAGAAAATCCAAAGTTGCTCGTCAAAATCGTAAGAAAGAGGTAGATAGTGACGTCACACGACATACAGGTGGATCTATTTCATTTGTGGCTCATCGAAGAAAATTGGTATGATATTAATAGAATTTGTTATCCTATATGTTTTTTAAAATATTATTAATTAAATATTATTTGTCATTTTTTGTAGGAAGAAAAGTTGAACCGACCCCCAACCCATATTGAGTTGTTTAAGCATACTCATAAGCGTAATAGTGGTGAGGGTGACTATATCGACAACAAATCGCAGAGTGTTGCGGTATGTATTTATTTTATTTGTTGCTTCTTTTTAAAATATCGTAATTAACTATTTTTATAAAACATTGTGCAGGAGGCTTATGAGGTATCGATCATAGAAAAGTATGGTACAGATGTAGCATCACAACCCATTTTAGATCCAGAAGAATGGATTAATGCCTCTGGACATCCATCTCATAATCGAGTTTACGGTTTTGGATGTCGAGAGAATGTTAAATCCATTATGGGGAGTTCTAGCTCAGCAGAATCTAGTACATCGGGCCATGGTCGAATGAATGAGTGGAATGCAATGCAAACTGAGATGACATCCATGCGACAGTATATTACTGAATTGGAAGCATCAATGCAATCACAACAATCACAAGTGCAGTCGCAAGTACAAGCACAAGTGGAAGCTCAAGTTCGGTTGATGTTAACACAACTCGGCTTTCCAATCAACTCTTTGCAATCAACAGATTCACCTTCAGCTTCCACTCCACCTCCACCTCCACCTCCGCCTCCATCTGGGTTATGATGTTGGTTAAGATTTGTATTTGGTTATGATTTTGCACTACACAATTCGGATAATGTTAGGGAAAATTTGACTTAGTAATGTTTGTATTTGTTTGATAATATACTCGATTGTAAATGTTTGGTTTTGGTTATGAAATATGAATTTTTTTTCTTGACTTGTATATATATTTGTGATTGGGTAAATAAAAAATTTGATGTGTGATTATAGGTTGTATATAGGAAAATGAAAATTCATATGGGTATGAGCATTTTAATTAAAATGTATTAGCAACCAATGTTTCTGTTGGTAATACCAACGGATGTCAGTTGGTAATACCAACGGATACCTTTGTTGAATATGTCAGCGTAAACAAGGATGATATCTGTTGGTATTCCCAACGGATATTATCTCCGTTGGTAATACCAACATAGGTAATACCAACATACTATGATCCGTTGGTGACACCAACGAATAGTGATCCGTTGGTATCACCAACAGAGTATATGTCGGTTGGTGTTACCAACGGATAATATTTTTCGTTGGTGTTACCAACAGACTTTAATTACCGTTGGTGTTACCAACGGATATAATAATATCCGTTGGTAATACCTAGCATGGTCATCACCGACGTATTTACCAACCGATAATCCGTTGGTAATGTATTACCAACGGATTTTTGAGTATTACCAACGGATTTTGTCCGTTGGTGATACCCTGTTTTTTTGTAGTGTTTGTTATCATCAAAACCAAGATTAAGACCAAGGCAGAAAACCTTAGGCCAACAATCTCCCCCTTTTTGATGATGACAAACATCTTAAGAAAATATATCAATCAAGCACAAAGGATATCAAACATGGGATTTCTCCCCCTATAAACATGCATATCTATGGAAATAAACTTCCCCTATCTATATGCATGGTTTTCCAATATTTTTTTTCCCTTTACCTATATTTTTCTCCCCCTTCTGACATCACTCAAAAAGGGCAAGAAAAGTCAATCAAAAGTCAAAGTTGAGACTCTAAAACTATATTCCATGAAATATGAAAATCTCAACTAAAGGGATGAAAAATCAAATATCTAATATGAGACTAAATCATATATGATATCGTGAAATGATAAATGAAATCTAAAACTAAGAATCATGTATGCGCTCAAGTTTGGATATTTTCGTGAATAAGTGAATCTTTCATGATATTTTCATAATTCATTCAAACTTTCAAAATACCAAGATATGGTCATCTAAAGTATGTGTATCAAGTTTGAAGTCAAAAGATCGTTTGATCAAAATATGAACTTTGCACGATTTCATTTAATGTAGGCTTGAAAATATGAAAATGCTAAGTATCAAATTTTGCTATCTACTCATGTTTTCTCTATCTTAGGCATCTAGACATCAAACATGAGTGAATCTAAATATATCAATCAAGTTTGGGCTGAAAATGAGATTTCTAAGTTACTTTTTGACATAGATCAAAGTATACTTTAAGTTTTCAAAAATCAAACTTTTAAATCCATATAAAATTATATTTTTGACGAAATTTTTTAAAACTTTAACTGGACAAACTAAATTTTTCAAGGAATCTACAGGTTCAGTCAAAAATCAGTTTTCTATAAAATCATAAAAATCTTGAAAGTCCAGGAGCATTTTCGTAAATTTCAGGTGTTTTTACGAAAGTTATCATTTTTTATTTAAATTTCCAGATATCGTTGAATGGTTATTTGATATCACTTTTTTATTTAAACTCAAAATGATTTCAATGAAAAAATAGATATTTCTAGCTATCATTCAAGATATCAAAATCATTCCTAAAAATTATTTTACTCAAGCAATGGTGTGAATGATATTAGAAATGGAATCAAAATTGTATTCAAAAAGTTTCATTTGAAGTTTTCGACGAAAAATCAAAGTATCGGAAAGATCGGTATTTCAAGAGGGTGATACTTTTGCATTTTTTAAATCTAACTTCAAAATTCCACTATAAATCCGATTCTTGATGAAAATTTCTGAAATTTTTACTAAAGAAACTAGATTTTTCAGTGAAGGTGTAGTTTCAAGAATCAGTCAAAAATGATTTTTTTATATTTTTTTAGAAATAACTGAAAATGCTAAAATTTTAATGGCATTTTCGTAATTTTTAGTTATTTTTCAAAACGTGTTCAGTTTTCATTCAAACTTTTATGACACCACATAATGGTCATGTAAAGAGTGTATGTCAAGTTTGAGATAAAAATTATGTCCTTAAGTCAAGATATCAACCTAGCATGGTTTCATTCAAAACTAAGGTAGTTATCATGAAACTTGCTAAGTTTCAATCTTATCATTTACTCATGATTTTTCAAACTTAAACCTATGGACACATAACATGAGTAAATATAAATATGTTTCTCAAATATGGATTGAAAAAGAGATCTTTAAGTAAATTTGTTGACTTGGGTCAAACTTTTCCAAGCTTAAATCCCCTAAAGTGATCTAGTTATCACCTTGTTCATCTACACATGAATTTTCAAGTTTAAACACCTAGGATCATATCATCTGTGTATCTAAACATGTTTATTGGATATTTACTCAAAATGAGGTCTCTAATAAGGAATTTCAACGTAGTTCAATTTTATTCAATATCAATATCATGAAATTGCCTAGTTATCATGATTTTTCCTACTCATGAAAATTCAAACATTTATCATGCAAAATCAATCATGAGTATATAGAGACATCATTAAAGCATGAATATTCAAGTATTATATTAAGATTTTTGCAAAAACGAACTCATACCTCATTTTTGGAAAATTTCTCAAACTTTTCATTTCTTTCCAAATTCAATCTACTAGTCTTCCATCACATTTTTGAAAACTTGCAAGCAATATTCATTAGTAGCATAACGGAAATGTGACTACTGACAAGTTATCGTACTAGATAGCAAAGAGGGAATCAAGTATCGATTTCAAAATTTATTTTGCTAAATAGTTTGAAATCCATTTCAAAATAAATTATCGTGAATTCGAAACGAATCGAGAGATCTCAAAATATGAAATATTTGAAAGATAGATCTCCAACCCTTCCTATTGGTTGAAAACCGAAAGGCCACAATGAGCCTACGATTTAGAACTGCAAGGTCGCATGAGTCCGTTATAGGCTACATAGGTCTCCGAAGAGACCGGAAGTCAAAAACAAAATCATTTTTCAAAAGACTTTTATCAAGAGCGGGGAATCTACTAATATTAAGCATATATGAAAACTCCAACTCTAATTTAAAACAATTAAGTATAGGAGATGATACCAAAGTGTTCGATGCCAATAATTTCATTACCCAAGGCATCATGATGACTTGAAGTTGCAACTTTGAAATGGTGCAATCTTTGAATCCTCAACCAACTTCATCTCACCCGTGTGTGGTAGCTCCCCCTACAATAGCCATTGAAGTGTTAAAGAATTTAGGTTAGGGGTATTTATAGCCCCACACTCAAACGGCTCACTCAACGGGTAAAAAAATTGCCATTGAAGCCGTTCGGTCACTGGCCGATCGATCGGTCAATCGAACGACGGATCGATCGCCAATGCGACCGCTGGCAGACTGTGAGAGCTCGGTCGACCGACGGGTCAACCAGCTGAGGGAAAACAATTTCTTCTGACATTCGATCGACCCGTCGGTCGACCGAATGACTGGAGCCAGGGTCATGTGAGTGGGCTATCTCCAGTCCGGTCGACCGATTGCTCGACCGCTACCATTCTGCCCAATTTTGCCTTCTGTCGGTCGATCGACCGGTCGACCGACAAAACCTTATATTTTTTCTTCGCCAACTTCGGTCGACCGAATGACTACTGGCCATTTTTTCCTTCACTCGATCTACCTATCGATTGACCGAATAGGTTGCTTCGGCAGAGATTGCCTTGTTCGGTCGACCGAACTCAGGCTGAGGCTGACTTCTCCTTGTATTTTTACATGCCTTTTTTATGGGTTTTTGTTACCAAGTTTCAACTTGAATAACTTTACAATTTTGTCTTGGGATAAACTATCCTAGGGATATATTACATTAATTCTACTTGATCTAAGCTCGAGCCTTTCTTCAACGATTTCTTCTTCCGTTTCTTTGACGATCTTTTCCTTCATCTCGTTTGAACGGATTTGGCATGCTTATCGCAACCTTAACCTGAACTCAAAACTTCACACTTGCATTAAATACATGTTTGTTATCATCAAAATAAAGATCGAGGCTTAAGAGAGACCCTTAAGCCAACAATCTCCCCCTTTTTGATGATGACAAACATAACATAGAATTTTTAAAAAAGCATAAGTATTTGTGAGTTTGAGTTAAGGCATTCAAGAGTTAGGGTATGCAAGATATGCAAGATATGTAACATAGCATATGCATTCAACTATCTAACTTAGCATATGCATCCAACTACTTATAACTCAACCTATGCTCCCCCTATCAATGTGCATGTTCAATTACTTATAACTTGACATATGCTCCCCCTATCAATGTGCATATCATCTTTATCTCTAACTAACTATATATCTTCCCCTTAACTATAAAACTCACACTAACTATATGCATCGTGAAAACCAAGTGTGACCTTACTTTTTCTCCCCCTTTTGACATCAATCAAAAAATGTAAGAATTAAGATACAATTAATGAATTTCATCATAAAAACTGAGAAAGACATAAAAACCAAGTATCATCTACCACTATAGTCCTTCCCATTAATGTAAGCCAATAGAAGGCAAACACCAATAGGTCGCAAAGCCCCACTACAGAGCAATACATAAGTGTGCTGATACTTTATAGAATGCAACTTTTGAAAAACATATATATTTTGATGAAAATACATTTTAATTACTAGGAAAAGCACAAATTCCTAATTGCATCCTTAAATCTGTGAAACTTTCTTCAACCAAGGGTTTTGTAAATATATCGGCTAGTTGTTTATCGATGGATACAAATTCTAACCATATATTTCCCTTAGCCACATTATCCCTAAGAAAGTGGTGTCTCAAGTCAATATGCTTAGTTCTAGAGTGTAAAATTGGATTTTTGGTTAAGTTTATTGCACTAGTATTATTACAATGTATGGGTATGCAAGAATACCTAAGTCCATAGTCTAAAAGGGTTTGTTTCATCCAAAGGACTTGCGCACAACAACTAGCCACGGCGATGTATTTCACTTCGGTAGTTGAAAGCGCAACCGAGTTTTGTTTCTTTGAGAACTAAGAAACAAGACTTGCTCCTAAGAATTGACAACACCCACTAGTGTTTTTTCTATCTATCTTACATCCGGCAAAATCAGCGTCCGAAAAACCGATTAAATCAAATGATGCATGACATGGATACCATAATCCTAAGTCGACCATGACCTTTAAATATCTCAATATGCATTTTACCGCACTTTAATGAGACATCTTAGGGCAAGATTGAAACCTAGCACATACACAAACACTAAACATGATATCGGGTCAACTTGCGGTTAAATAAAGAAGGCTACCAATCATACCTCAATATTATTTTTCGTCCACTTTAATGCCCTCTTCATCTTTGTCAAGCTTGATGGATGCGCTCATAGGTGTAGAAGCTATCTTGCCTTCATTCATCCCAAACCTTTTGATGAGATCCTTTGTGTACTTGGCTTGATTGATGAAGATCCCTCTGTTGGTTTGCTTGATTTGGAGACCAAGCATGAAGGAGAGCTCTTCCATCATGCTCATCTCAAACTCATCTTGCATATAAATAGCAAACCACTTACAAAGCATTTCATTAGTAGCACCAAAAATTATATCATCAACATGGATTTGAACTAATAATATGTCATTTTCATGGTGCTTAATGAAAAGTGAAACATCGGCTTTTCCTACATCAAAACCTTGTTCACTTAGAAAAATTGAAAGTCTTTCATACCAAGCCCTAGGAGCTTGTTTTAAACCATATAATGATTTTTTAAGTTTGAAAATATGGTTGCTCAACATAAAATTCTTCATTAATAAAACTATTTAAAAATGCACTTTTTACATCCATTTGAAAAAGTTTAAAACCCTTAAAGCTAGTATATGCTAAAAGCATTCTAATTGCTTCTAATCTAGCTACCGGAGCATATGTTTCATTATAGTCTATTCCTTCTTGTTTGTTGTACCCTTGTGCCACTAACCTAGCTTTGTTTCTAATAACTAACCCTTCTTCATCTAGCGTATTCCTAAATACCCATTTGGTTCCAATTATAGCTTATTCATCTAGCACAAGGTCTAGGCACTAAGTCTCATACATCATTTCTAGCAAATTGGTTGAGTTCTTCTTGTATAGCTAGTACCCAAAACTCATCTTCTATTACTTCCTTAATATTCTTAGGCTCTACTTGAGATACAAAAGCAACATATTGACAAACATTCTTAAGTTTAGAACGTGTTACCACACCCGTTGAAGGCTCTCCAATGACTTGGTCCATTGGATGATCTCTTACCAATCGATATCCTTTAGGGAGAGGTGGTAGGTTCTTCTTCAACTTCAACTTGAGGAAGTTTTGACGGTGGAGGTTGTTCATGTTGGGTCTCCTCCTTATCTTTGTCATCCACTTCTTTATCATGAAGTGTGAGATCCTCAAGTTCCTCACCTACATTCACAATCTTGACATTTCTAGAAGAATCATTAGTTTCATTGAAAGTAATATGCATGTATTCTTCAACAATCATTGTTCTACGGTTATAAACTCTATAATCCTTAGAGTTAGTGGAATAACCTAGGAAAATTCCTTCATCGGATTTAGAATCAAATTTTTCTAAATTCTCCTTAGTATTTAATATGAAACATTTACATCCAAAAACATGAAAGTTTTCGACATTTGGGATTTTGCCATTCCAAAGCTCAAAAGGTGTTTTCTTGATTTTTGGTCTTAATAAAACTCGGTTAAGAACATAACAAGAAGTATTTATGGCTTCGGCCCAAAAATATTTTGGCAAATTGTTTTTGCATAACATGGTCCTAGCTATTTCTTGTAAAGTTCTATTATTCCTCTCAACCATCCCATTTTGTTGAGGGGTCCTAGGGGAAGAAAAGGTATGTTGAATACCTAAATCATTACAAAACTCGAAAAAAAAATCATTTTTAAACTCTCCTCCATTTTCACTCCTAATTTTCAAAATTGAAACTCTTTTTTCATTTGAAATTTTCTTTGCAAACTTTTTGAAAAACTCAAAAGTTTCATTTTTCTTGGCCAAAAAGAAAACTCATGTAAATCTTAAAAAATCATCAATCAATACATAGCAATATAGTTTTCCACCTAGACTAGCTACATCACATGGACCAAAGAGATCCATGTGCACAAGCTCAAGAATTCTACATGTACTAACTTGATTAATGATATGAAATGAGGATTTTTACTTGCTTACCTAGTTGACATGCATCACAAAGTTTGTAATTTTCAAACTTTATCTTAGGTAAGCATTTAACTAATTCTTTCTTAGATATCTCTTGGATGAGGCTCATGCTAGCATGTCCTAGCCTTCTATGCCACAACCAAGAGTCATTCTCCATGGCAACTAAGCATCTAACATGAGGATTTGGCAAGATATTTAATTCTAAGGTGTATACATTTTCTTGCCTATTTCCAATAAACATGATATCATTTGATGGTGCACTTTTAACAATACATTTAGATGCTTAAAAAACTATTATGTATCCATTATCACATAATTGTGATATACTAATTAAGTTATGTTTTAACCCATCAACTAATAACACATTTTTAATGCATGGGTAAGGGAGTATACCTATGTCACCAATGCCAACAATCTTACCTTTGGCATTGTCTCCAAATGTGACATGTCCACCATCTTTACTTGATAGGGTTGGAAATAAATTGATGTCTCAGCTTTGAGCAACCGCTATCTAATATCCAAGTGCTCCTACTTGCTTGATGATGCTTCTCAACCTACAAGAGGAGAAGATGTCACTTTAGGTACCCAAATTTTCTTAGGTCCTTGAGTGTTAGTCATTTTGGGAACCCATGTAAATCTTGCATGTGGGTTCCTTCTTAGTGCACAATCCTTGGCCATATGGCCAAATATGCCACAAGAAAAGCAATTTCCATTAAATTTTCCTTTTGTGTGTGTGTGAGCATGGGAGTGTATGTTCTACTTGATCATATAAATACTTGTTTTCATTCTCTAATTTTTGGTTGTCATTCTCTAAGTCCTTCTTAGGTTTTTCTAGGGTGCATTTCTCTTACTTAAGGGTGTCTATTTCTTTCCTTAGAGTGTTACATGAAAGTAATAGGCTATCATTCTCAAGTTCTAATGATCTATTTTCCTTTTTGAGATCTCTAAATTTTCTCCTAATGACATTGAATTCATCATGCATTTGCTCAAATTCATTTTCTAACTCTTCTTGAGTAAATGAAACTTCACCAAAAGTAAATTTTACCTCATCATCCTTTGCTATCAAGCAAAGGTTTGCTTTTTCACTCTTTGCTTCTTCTTCACTTGATGAGGCCCCGCTTTCGTCCAACGTGGCCATTTTTGCCGTTTTCTTCTTCTTGTATTTTTCCTTCTTGTGAGGGTTGGAGGTAGTGGCCATCTTAAGAAGCGGGCAATCCTTCCTTAGGTGCCCGGTCTTGTTGCAATAGTAGCAAGTGTAGCCACCTCTTTCCTTCCTCATACCTCCCCTCATGAAGCTCATGAATCTTCTCGCGAGCATCGCCATTTCTTCAAAATCATCCGTCTCTTCCTCGGATGACGACGACTCTTTCGCTCGGTGTGATGCTTTTAAGGCAATGGTCTTACCTTTGGGGGCATCTTCCTCTTAGTATTGCTTCATGTGGGTCTCATGTGTCATAAGAGATCCAATGAGCTCGGTAATCTTTAATGTGCTCAAGTTCTTAGCTTCCATGATTGATGTGACCTTGGGCTCCCACGATTTTGGAAGGGAACGAATGAGTTTTCTTACATTCTCCTCTTCCCTTATTTCTCTGCCAAGGTTAACTAAACCATTTGTAATATTTTGAAATCTAGCATGCATGTCATCTATGGATTCATGTGACAACATTTTAAACATTTCATAGTCATGCATGAGTAGATTTATTTTGGACTCCTTTACTTGTGAAGTCCCTTTATGTGTGGTCTCTAGGACTTTCCATAATTCATAAGCGGAATTGCAAGTAGAGATCATATTGAACTCATTAATAGATAGGCCACAATATAGTGCATTGACGGCCTTTGTAGGCCAAGAGTCTAATCTCTTCTTGGTCTCATTTATCCATATCCTTATCGGGTTACTTATACTCTACTAAGATCATCCTCCATACATCCATGCCTAGAGATTGCAGGAAGTCATTCATGCGGATCTTCCAATAGGCATAGTTGTTTCCATCGAATAGTGGTGGAGTATTAATAGAGGACCCTTGAGCTAATTGGATTTCACTAGACATCTTAATTTGTAGGGAAGATGATTAAATCTTGACCTACGACCTCGCTCTGATACCAAATATTGTGTGAAACCCGACACTAGAAGGGGGTTAAATAGTGTCCGTCCCCTTTTCCAATTTTCTTCTTGCTCAATTTTATCTTTACTTAACGCAATTGTTACTTATTGATTAATGTGATCAAAATTCAATAACAATGATAAAAGCAAGTAAGAAAGCAATGCAAACAAGAATGCTTATAGTGGTTCGGCCAATCGTCTACTCCACTACCTTGGCTCCTCACCAAGAATTCTAACCACTACTTTATAGAATTTATGTTTCCCTTTGAATACAATGAGGACACCCTTCTCACCACTCGGAGAACACCTCAATCCTATTCACCTAGGCAAAACACAATTCTATAAAGCTATCCCTAAGTGTTTCCAAGCACACCTAGCAGCTATATCAACTTGAAAACAAGTTTACAATAAAAATCAAATACAAAGGAAAGAGCTTGAGAATATAAAATGAATCAACGCTTCTTTCCACCACCTTCAGGTCTCCAACTTGCAAGAAGATGGCTCTTGAGTTGCAGCACAATTGAAGAAGTAGGGAATCAGCGCCTGAAATGAGTCGTAGATCGAAGCAGAGGGCGCGCGTAGATTTCGCTCTTTTGAAGGCTTAAGAAAACTTCTTTAATGCTTAATAAAATTTCTATGAAGTGTTAAAGAAGTTAGGTGAGGGGTATTTATAGCCCCTCACTCGAATGGCTCGCTCAACAGGTAAAAAAATAGCCGTTGAAGCCGTTCAGTCACTGGCCAGTCGATCGGCCGGTCGACCAACAGATCGACCGCCAATGCAACCGTTGGCAGACTGTGAGAGCTCAGTCGACCGGCCGACAGAAAACAATTTCTTCCGATATTTGGTCGACCCGTTGGTCGACCGAATTACTGGAGCCAGGGTCGCGCGAGTGGGCTATCTCCATCGACCGATTGGTCGACCGCTACCATTCTGCCCAATTTTGCCTTCTGTCGGTCGATCGACGCAACCTTATATTTTTTCTTCGCCAACTTCGGTCGACTGACTGGTCGACCGAATGAATACTGCCTAGTTTTCCCTTCACTCAGTCGACCGACCAGTTGACCAAATAGGCTACTTCGACAGAGACTGCCTTGTTCGGTTGACCGACCGATCGATCGAACTCAGGCTGAGGCTGACTTCTCCTTGTATTTTTACATGCCTTTTTTATGGGTTTTTGTTACCAAGTTTTAACTTGGATAACTTTACAATTTTGGCTTAGGATAAACTATCCTAGGGATATTTTACATTACTTCTACTTGATCTAAGCCCGAGACTTTCTTCAACGATTTCTTCTTCCGTATCTTTGACGATCTTTTCCTTCATCTCATTTGAACGGATTTGGCATGCTTATCGCAACCTCAACCTGAACTCAAAACTTCACACTTGAATTAAATACATATTTGTTATCATCAAAATAAAGATCGAAGCTTAAGAGAGACCCTTAAGCCAACATAATGTGCATAAGCATTCTTGAAAGAAATATTTGTATTTGTAGAATTCTTAGAGGATGAATTACTAGATAGATTATTAACTTTCTTACTTAGAAAAATAACCTCATTTTTCAAGTCATTCATGGATTTATGAATAACATGCATTTGAGTTTTCAACATGCAATTTTCATTCTTTAAGATGTCATTTTTTATTTTCAAATCCTTAGTGTCAACACTTAAGGTATCATGGCATGGATTGGAGAAACTAATTTTTAGTTTCTAATTTTTTAATTTTACATCATGTAATTGAAAGCTAAGACTTAAGTTTTCTTTCTTCAATTTTTTCTTGTTTTTATCTTTTTTAACAAGCAAGGCATACATGCTTTTATATTCATCAATCAATTCATCATAAAGCAAATCATGAGAACTAGATGAATTAATACTATCATTTTTGTTATCATGACTAGAAAAAGAAGAGTATACCTCATCAGCATCTCTGAGGCAAACTTTTGAAGTGACTTCATAGTCATAGCAAGAGGATGCTTCATTTGAATAAGATGATGATGTGGAAGCGTTTGACCTCTTCTTTGTCTTGTTCTTCATGGAAGAGCAATTTTTCTTCACATGTCATTTTTCTTTGCACACATGACCAAAGCTGGACTCATTGAACCTAGGAGGTGAAGACGCTAAACTCTCTAGTGTCATTTTCCAGATCGAGAGACGATGTAGACGAGATGGTGAAATCTTAATCTACGATCCACTCTGATACAAATTGTTGGTGAAATTACCACACTAGAGGGGGGAGGTGAATAGTGTGTTTACTAATCTTTTCGCCTAATTCTGGTTTTAACAATAAAAAATGCTTCAATTGTTTTTTCCCTCTTTTTTAAGGTATGGATGATGTGGCATTGATGAGTTTTTTAATATTTTTTTAAAATTGATCTTGCTGACGTGGATCATTTGATGACGAGATAATTTTGAATAAAAAATTAATTTATTTATGATAATTGTGCAGTCCACGTCAGCATATAATGGCTATTTTAACATCTAGCTAACAGGAGTATACAATTGATACCAAAATAAAAGTTCGAGTATAAATTAGTTACAAATAAAAATATGAGTCGAATTTGTTAAAAACTCAATAGTTCAGATCATTTTCATTAATTTTTCCTATAATATAAACTATAATTATTTTTAAAATAATCAAATATGAATTAGGCATAATTAAGCTTCATAGTATATAAAGAAGTGTTGATTGGTCACACATTTCTAAAAAGGACTCCTACACGTATTGTTCTGCTTATAGATATATATTTATCATCACTCATTGATCAGATGATATATGACATAATCTAAATAAATAATAAGAATCAATTTATGCCCTCAAGTTCTTGGGCATTAGCATAGACGACAATATATGATAATATTTTAAAGTCGACGTACGTTATAATAAGAAGGCTGCTAAGAATCATAAGGCACTTCATTTCATTCCTTATCACTTGGAGCTGTAAAAGGTTTTGACTTTTGGCAATGGAGGCTCTATAAAGAGACCATGATAGGAGCTCATATCATTACAAACTAATAGCCACAATAATTAATTAATTAATATAAAATATATGCTATCAAATCTGAATTAAATCGTATATGCAACTAGAAGGTTGGTTTCCAAAAAGTATTTTAATATATTATTTATTTTATTTTTTGATTTTGTTGGCCTAAGATTTATAATCTTGATCATAATCTCAATTTTGATGATAACAAACTCGAAACTATTTAATATTTGAATGAGAAATAATTTTAGATTTTAATTAAGTCGAGTAGCGTGCGACGTCCGTGATCGGAAGGTCGATGCGAAATCGAAAAAAATAGAAGGACATTGGTTGATGCACTCGTTAGTCGGAGAAGATTTAGTTTTAGGTCTTAGAGTGTCTAGAACAAATGTACAATCCTCTAAATGTATATTGACGATGAATAAACTAAAAATTGAAACCCAAAACTCGAACCGGAGATTGAAGCAGCGCTGAAATTACACACTATGCAGTTATCGATCAATGCTTTAGCCGATTGATGTCAATCGACTGAGGATATTAACAACTCTTTTTCTAGCCGTTTTAGCCCTAGCCTTACCTTGCCTTTTGCCTATAAAAATAGGTTGTCTGCCTTCCTTGAATCTACTAGACAATATTGAACCATCATTTGATCTTAAAAGAGCCATTCTATGATTCTTGACCGAGTTGAGTTCGAAAACTTGATCTTTGCCTTGACCCTTCAAAGATTCACTATCTAAAGGCATCAAAGAGGACTTGATTGCATCATTTGGAATTAAATATTTGTTTGATGTATTTATAGATCCTTTTATATTGTATTTTATAATTTATTTTGTGATTCTTGAAGTGTGTGAACACCTAGGTTGCTAGATTTGAGTATTGGTGGTTGCGTTGGTGTAGAGACAAAACTACACCATTATAAACTATGATTAAAGTATCCCGGGGAGAGAGTTGTGCAAAAGTGTCTTAGAAGACAGAGATTTTCTGGTGTAAATTTCTCATTATAAGGAATTTAAAAACTTAGTGGATTAAGTGCGAAATCTTATGCATGGTGCTTAGGTACGTAGTGGAGTAGGCATGATTGCCGAGCCATTATAAATATGTCGTGTTTGCAAGTTACTTAATTGATTTGTCAACTAGTTATGGTCCTGATTTGGCTATAAAATATTCTATTCTCTATTGATTAATCAACTGCTCAACTAATTCATCTACTAATATTTTTTATGACGGATTGGTTCACCCATTAATCAATTGGATTTGCTAAAAATCGTCAAAAGCAGGGGCAGACCTACACTATTTATTTCAAAAAATAAATAAATAATACAAATAATTTGATATATTTTTAAAAAAACTATATGTTACACCATATAAGTATTATTAAGTTCAACATTTTTTACAAATTTGTTTCTACCTTAGTGTTTAGTTGTTTACATTTTTTACTCATAGACCTTAGGTTCGAATCCCATCTTCAATTACTTTTTTCGTAACAGCTAAATATAAAGTCTCATTTTTTTAATAAAAAAATTCAAATCCTTCTCTATTAATTTCTAACTTAAGTCCAAAATTTTCTCCATTAATTTATAAGCTAAGTTCAAAATTATCTTCATTAATTTTTTACATCTAAAGCTCTCGAGTTTACTTTATTTCTATTACATCTTTATATGCTATTATCCATACTCATATTATTAAGTTGTGTGGACTTTGTGAATGAGTTATTCAATTTATAATTGAATAATTAGTTTGCTCATCAAACATTCTAGAAAATTTTTGAAAAATGAATAAAAAATATTTTATACTTCATTCATGATTGTGAATTTTATTTAGTTGAGAATCCAAATCTAAAAATATGAACTTTATTAATCATTTATATTAATTATATAATACATCTTCATGATAAGTAAGATTCATTTTTGCAGCATAAATCAGTCATTCAAGTCAGTTTTTTAATCAGTCATTCAAGTCAGCATAAATCAGAGAAATTATTTTACTGTATGTACTTGTAAATTTGTTAATCTCATTGGTTTTTTAAATTTTATTCACATAGTATACTTCAAAATTATCTCTCGAGATGAGCAAGGTGACACTCACATCACAGTGGAGCCTACGCTGCATTGGGTAATTGAGATGAAAGAATTCTATTTTAAGAGTACACGAACTTTAATTGTTTGTTATATATTTGCACACTTTAGCAGTTTAAAATATAAAAATTTAAAGTTATTATTTAAATTAGATAATTTTTTGTACTATTATAAGTAATGATTTTGATTAAATATTTAAAGTTGAACGGTTAAAATAATATTTATTAGATTTTTATATTTGAAATTGGGCTCTTCTCAGTTAAATTTTTGTGTCCGCCACTGCTTTTAAAAAAAACATATCCCTCACTTGAAACTTAAATTAATTATTACTTTCCTAAACACTATAAGTAGATTTTTTTCGCCATTGTATCAAAATGAAGATTTTGCCAAGACTTCTATGAGTTGACATTTTTATATTTTCAAGTGTTCTAAAATATCAAATGAGTATTCTTAGTCATCGATCTTACTAGTTATTGATATTCATCAGATATATATTTGCCTTGTATATATTCTATCATCAATACAACAAGAGCCCAAATTTCGTAAATAAATGTGTAATGAATCCTTGAGTGATGGACGTAGGTACTTGTGACGACATCACCCCCTTGCATATAAGCCCATTGCATATCTATTGCTAAATTGTCAAAAAATTATCTATAACCTTAAGGTTTTGGTCATATATATGCATAGTCATACGATACAAAGATTATTTTTATACAACAAATTCACAATCTGACTTTACCATCGTAAAAGGCTATATCACATAAGATGATATCTAAAATACTTGCGACGAACAACAACGATCGTTAGAACGTCGTCAAGATTTATGATGACATTACAATGAAACTTTATTAACTGGATACATATTTTTCTTTTCTAGTAGTAGCGTATGATGATTTTCGCCGATATTAAACAAAAATGGCAATGAATAAGAAGGTCTTAAACTAATCCTTAATCTAGCAATTGATAACTCAAGTATGGACTTAAACTGCAGGCACAAAATACCTAAATCCAACTATATATTAATATTATATATACATATTAAAATAAATTGCACGTTGCAAGTTAGAAGAAAAGAAAAATTAAGCAAGATGAGTGGTGGTGTGGCTCTTCTCGATATGGATCCTTAATCAAGGGTAAGATTTGTTCTGATAAATATTTGAGCCGTGCTCTCTCAGAAGCCTCAATTACAAAAATTTTCTTTCTTCGATTCATAATAAGTGACTTTTTAAACTTTAACACATAGATTAAAAATATTATTTAATAACCTAATTTGTAATAATTTTTTCTTTTGTTTTACTAAATTATCCATAGTGTGATCCTTAAATTTTATGCTTTTATTATTGTATTCCATTGATGAGAAAAACTTTTATTAGAGGTTAAAATTAATAAAAATAATTAATACTATATTAGAAGTTTAAAATATCACTTTATATGAAATTTTAAAAAAAATTTAAAAAGTCACTTCGTTTTATATAAAACGAAGGGATTCATTATTACTTGTCATTGAATGCCCACGTAAATTTGTTATCTACTGTCAATTTTTTCTCCATTTAAATTTTTCCTTGCCTAATTAAACCCCCATCCACTTGCACATGGCTCGCTGCCTCCATTAATTCTTCTTTTAAAAGAGTATTAATTAATTAATTCACCCATTATTTGACCACATATTCCACCTTATTAGCTTACCACTCCCAACCCACTACACTAGTTTATTTCATTCCTAGCTACTTGTTAATTTCTAGTGTCATGGACTCATTAATCGTGATCGATGGTGCCCAAAATTTAATAAATAATTGCATTTGTCTCCCTTTATCTAGTTTATCATCTTGGTCTCATTAGTTATCCTATGGTATGTAAATATACCAATAAATTAAATTGCATTCATCTCCCTTTATTTAGGGTTAGTTAATTACACATATTTCTTTTTGTTGTTTTAAAATATATCAAAAATTAATCTATAATATTAAGTAAGTAATAAAAATAACAAGGTAGTGCGGTGTGCACGGAAGAGATCAAGAGAGGACATTAATTAATGAATTGGCATCACTTAGGAGCCAGGTGGAGACAAATATGTATTGAAGCTACTCGTCCTTGATATCTTCATTGAATTGGCAGTAAAGGGTCATTGACTTATTTTAAGGCTCGTGCATTAAGATAACATGATGCAATTTATGGCCATATGCCCACATTGCACTACCTTATTTTAATTAATGGTGGAGGAAGGATACCGAGACGAGTCATAGAATCCATCTCAATGTGTTCATTTAATGCTCGCCAAGACGCAACTAATTAATTCATTAATTAACACTCACCCAATAAATTATACTCTTCATTTCTTTTCACCCAATACATGCGGAAATTGAAAAAGCATAGAAAAGAGACGGCGTGTTTGTTAGGTCGATTTCGGATTTCGTTTTCATTCGAAACCACAATCGGCACAAGATTTGTTGACCGAAATAGGATTTGGTTGCAGATTCTGTTTCGCGAAACAATCGTTTTCACAAAACCCATTTTAATGCTGATTTTGTTGTTTTCATGAAAACTACTAACTCCGAGGTAGCTTTTGCGGTTTCGTGAAATCGAGCGAAATGAGCGGTTGAATTTTTGTAAATAAAATGCAAGTTTTGCCCGTTTCACCCGAAACTTGAACCCATTTCGCTCGACTTAGGGCTTCTCGCGGACGAGAACCCCGACACCCCTCTTTCTTCGGCTATAACAGGTGACAACTGGCGACAACTGGCGACAAGTTGTCGTCACTTCCGATCGTCGATGACTTCGATACTTCCAGGCGATCGCCTTCGTCGAGTTCGTTGAAAATAACCTGAGCACATCAACAGTCAGGTTTGAGCTTCCGATCTAGGGTTTACTACTCAAGTTTACTTTTGTTCGTCCGATTAATAAAATATTTTTTTCTTGTCCTTCTTATCTACGGTTTGCGCTTCACATCTAGGGTTTCATGTTCACTTGCGATCTAGGGTTTTCATGTTCACTTCCCATCTAGTTTTTAATTTCTAGTGTCATGGACTCATTAATTTCTAGTTTTCATGTTCATATCTAGTTACTTTTGTACTTTTTTCAAGATCATGATATTGGTGGATAATGAATTGGAGGCAATCACCAACTAATAGTGATACACATTTTTTTCATTGTCCTATATTCATAAGATGGATTTTTTATCCTATTCCATCAATGATTCTCACTAACAACAGTAATGACTATAATATGATATGTGATGGTGCTTTGATAGTTTGATTATTACTGATGGTGCTGAGATTTCTGTAATATGAGTTATTTTCTCTTGTTGGTGATGGTTAATTTAGTTCTGGTGCTTTGATTCTGTAATATTTGTTGTTGAGTTATTTTCTCTTGTTGGTGATGGTTAATTCAGTTCTGGTGTTGTGATGCTGCTGTTAATTCGATAATATTTGTTGTTGAGTTATTTCTTGTTGATGGTACTGTTGAACTTGATGTTATTTTTGAGGATTGTTTACCGTCATACTTGATGTCGTATTTTTGGTTGCAGCTAGTTGATATTTTTGGTTCCAGCTTTATATTCTATTTTATTTCATTATTGCAATCAATATATATTGATTTGCAATCTAACTTGGCCCTATATTAAGTTTTATCTAAGGTATGACTATAATTTCATTAATTTTGAACTGCTTCTTCCATGTCTTTGAACTTGAAGGTTTATGTTGTAGTCATACTTTTTGGGTTTGAAATTGGATGACGATCTTTTATTCACTACTGGAATAACGAGCATCACTAACGGCTGGATCTGTTGATATGTCGTTGCTAAAGACCATCAGCAACGGCTAGCAACGTTTGCACCTGTTGCAAAGCAACCGTTGCAGAAGATCACGTACATGATAACTTAGCAACAGATCTGCCGACCGCTCACGTCGTTGTTAATAATATTATCAGCAACGGTTCGGCAACGGGTGATATTTGTTGTTGATACATTATCATCAATGATTCTGCAATGGCACATCGACTGTTGCGGATATTGCCATCAGCAACAACCAACTAGCCATTGCAAAGTCTTTGTTGAAAGGCTGTTGCTAAGTCGTTGTTGTAGTTCATCAGCAACAACTTTGAGTTTGTGGCCCAGGAATTACGATACACTTTCAGCAACGGCTTAGACATGGATGACTGTGGAAAAGCCGTTGCTGATGATGTTAATCTGTAACTGAGAAATTTCAAAATTAGAAATTTCCATTGACACATTTGTAACCTGATACATAACTCACACACTCATACACACATCCATTCAGATATACATACATTCACATACACATCACATATACACCCAAATATTCATCAAAATAATTATACTTATAATTATAAGTATCCACAATCGTATAAAAAATATACAAAATCAAAACTATCGTATCAACACGAAACGAATCAATATATCCAAGTAACTAGTCACAAAATAAGTATCACTAAGATATCCAAGTAACAAGTATATAACAAGTCAATATCCAAGTCAATCATGTCATAAAATAATAAAAGCTCACTACGACGGTGGAGAAAGGTTGGGATCATATGGCGGGATTTGGAGTGCTTGAGTATACACTGCTGGACTGGCCTGTCATCTATCTCAACATGGCATGCATCTCAGCCATCATCTGACTCTTATGAGCCATCATCTCACTCTGTCGTGCGATCGTCTCCTCCAGTGTCGATATCCTCCTACTCTGATCATTAATCCTAGAGGTGGAGGGTCGCTCACTAGCTGCAGAAGGGGTCGGTGCCCCAAGTGGCTCGAGCGCGGCTCGCGCATAACCACTATCAACAAAGCCATAGATGTGTCCGTGGTCCCAGTCACCTGTAGCCTCGACCCATACTCCCGCATCAAAGTCCTCAGGGGTGCCCGCGCGCTGCGTCACCGTATGAGTGTAGGTCTCCTACACGAGTTTGATTTTTGTTTCATATTTTTCCTAAAACTTAAATTATAAATAAATAATGCATAATTGAAACAAATATACTTACCATTATGTGTGCAGCGTGGGTGTTGATGTACTCCCCCGCCCCATGTCCTCGACGGTGGGTCCGCTTGAACACGTCCATCGGGGACGGTCGTTTGATAGACTCATCAAGCAACACCATCGTCTACATTTACAAAACAAATACATTAATTAGTACACAGAGTAACAAATACAATATATAATTTAAAATAAGATATAATACTTACCATAAGACTCGCGTGCACTACAAATGAAATAGAGTTGCCAGTGTGACGCGCTCCTCCCCCGGACATACAGTTTCTAGCCGCAGTCCTAGATACCTCCTGCCACCGCTCTGTGGACCATATCGCCACGAGCTAATCCCAGATATCTAGACTAATCCAATCGGGATTGTGGCCCCGAGTCTCCGCTATATTTGTGACCCCGGCTTGGGCCATCGCCTGTGTCCGGTCCTATCCCAGCTAGCAATTGTACCGCTCTCTGAAAATGGCCTCCCACGCATTGTAAATGAAGGACTTCTGGTCCTCTGGCCATGTATATCGAGCCTACAAAACAATATTGTCAATACCAATATTAATTATCGAGCCTAAATTTTTTTAAATAAGTACATCAAACTCGCGCCAAAGCTTCTCCACGTGCTCACGGGACACATGAGACAAAGTGGGCCATGCCCCATGCATATATCCACTACTAGAATATTAGCTATCAGCCGCGGGGCTCACCGACGGCCGCTTGGGCCGTCAGAATAATTCACGACTTTTCGACTTCGCAGTGGCCGTGGCTGATATAACCAAATCAGTCACGGCTCGCATACGACTGCCCAAGGCCGTCACTCATAGCTAATGGCACGCATGGGGTGTGAAATATAATAACGTAGTAGCGGCGACTTAACGAGGGCTAGGGGACCGTCAGTGATATAAGTAAGTAATTAGACACGACTAGCAGCAGCCATCGCTTATTAATTGATGGCGCGAACGCGATACAAAAATAAAAAAACACGTCACCGACGGCTTAGAGAGGGTCACTTGGGCCGTCGGTGAGATTATTTACGTGAATCCACGGTTCACTAACGGCTAATGAGCCGTCAGTGATAAACCTTTTTATTTGCATTTGCGTCCGACCCTTCCTCTTTCTTCCTTTTATTCTTCTTCTTCTTCTCTACTATGTCGCACCGCTATCGCCTGTTGCCGCCATCGTCCGCCTTTTACCAACTGTTGCTGTCCTCTGCCGCTGGTGATCAACCCCACCTTCGACCCTTCCTCTCCGCCGCTCGATTTCTCCTCTCAGCCGGCCGATATTCATCTCAATCTATCTCTGCCACCCCATTTTAATGTCTCTGATGTTACTCCGCCACCATCCAGCGTCGACGACCGTTCGATCACTGACACTAGACAAGGGCACCAGCGTCTACACGCTGGTGCCAGATTTGGGGCCGATGGACCATCGACCCCAACCTATGCAACAGTAGCCGGCAATGATGCCGGCTATTGTTAATGATTAGGGTTTAACCCTAATCAATTTGTTGATTAGGGTTAATCCCTAATCAATTGGTTGGTTATGGTTTAATTAAACCCTAATAAAACTATAATTAGGGTTTAATTAAACCTTATTAATTTTTTTTATTTTTTTATCGTTAATTGTTAGAAATTAATTGTTAATTAGTTAATTAGTTTGGTTAATGTTAATTAATTGTTAATGTTGATTAGGGTTTAATTATTTTTATGTTATTTAATGCTATTGTTTATTAGTTTAATGAAATTAACTTAATGTGAATTAATTAGTATTAATGGAATCGTCCACTGTGGACTCGCGCCGGAATTGTCCACGATGGACTCAGGCCGGAATCGTCCACTTTGGACTCGCGACCGAATCATCCACGGTGGACTCGCGCTGAAATCGTCCACTTTGGGCTCGTGCCGGAATCGTCCACTTTGGATTCACGTCGGAATCGTCCACTGTGGACTGGCATCGACATCCACAAATTTAGAAATAATCATGACGAGTTGATACATTTCACGTACGCATAGACGAGTCATGTTTTAATTTTGCAAAACCGTAGATCCGTTTGGGGGTTGTATGTTCGTGTAGACGAAGTAAATGATCTTTTATACGATGTACAACCCTTGAATTATCTCTAATTGGATAATTTGGTAACATAGTTATTTATATTGCACTTAGTTTATTTTTTTTAGTCATTATTCATTTTTAAATTTTAGCTTGTATCTCCCTTGGGAACATAGTTATCTTTTATGCGTATTCGGAGAACTGTAGGGAGATGTTGCCAAAATTTAGAATGAAGTTAATGACAAAAAGAAATATTAAGTGCAATATAAATAAATATGAATCATGAATGGAATAAAACTATCCCACCTAAAGACATTACCTAAAGATCGATATTGCCAACTTTTTTACAGAACATGTCGGGCGATCGAAGTTGGATGTACCGACTAATTCAGCGTGGAGCTATAACGGACGAATTTCGAGTAGGCATAACTTATTTCTTAAATTTTGCCTACTTGAATAAAAAATTCCTTAGTGGTGATAAAATCTGATGTCCGTGCCAAAAATGTTCGAACATAAGATTTTTGGATCAGAAAACTCTCACACCAAGATATTTTGTATGGAATTGTCACAGGGACGTCGAGCAAACTTGTTGTCCAAACTCATGGTGATTCTTCTAGTGTCGTTGTTTGTTCTTCCAATCCACATAATTCATATAGAATAATGATTCTGGATAGTCTTGGTGGAAAATTCAATTTAAATGATAATATTGAGTCAGTTAATGAAACAGCAGTGCCACCAGATACTAAGATAGTTGAAGTCACTGAAGAACAACCTGCGATACAGATTGAATTGCCGAATAAGGAGGCTGCAAAATTTTACGAGATGTTGAAAGCTGCCAATGCACATTTGTATGAGAATTGTTCTAAATATACAAGATTTTCGGCAATGATGCAACGCCTCAACATCAAGTCCGATTGTAATATCAACGGGATTGTGTTTGATCCGATTGCATGCATTATCAAAGGTATGCTACCTCCGGATAATAAGTTTGAGCCAATTTTTTATAAGATAAAAAAGTTGATGAGAAAATTATGACTTGTGTACGAAAAGATAAAGCGTGCCCAAATAACAACATTTTATATTATTGGTAATTCGGCAACTCCGTATTCAATATGATCAGTGCTGCTAACAGTTTATAATTTACCACTGTCAATGTGTATGAAAGATGAATTTATCTATCTTTCGATGATTATTCCGGGTCCTAGGGGTCATCTGAAAGAAATTGACGTATTTCTCCAACCCCTATTTGATGATATGAAAATATTGTGGGCTAAGGGAGTTGTCACTCATGATTGTCACCATAAGCAAAACTTCACTTTATGAGATGCTATATTGTGAATAATCAATGATTTCCTGGCCTACGACATGTTATTTGGTTGAAGCACGCATGGGCAAAAGAGATGAACACTTGTCTGTATTGCATGAAACGCTCAAAAGCCTTCAGTCTTGAGAACGGTTAGAAAATTTTCTTCTTTGATTGTCATCTCCGATTCCTACCGTCTAACCATCAGTATCGAAGGAATCATGACAAATTTACCAAGGGTTGAGTTGAAAGAGATGAGCCACCACCGATGTTGTCTGGTGAACAGATGTTAGCACGTGTTGAATTACTTCCAGATATTACTTTTGACCAGAATGTAAGAATTTTAGGCGTTGGTCAAACACATAACTGGGTGAAAAAAGTATCTTTTGGGAATTAACGTATTGGAGTTCATTACTGATTCAACATAATTTAGAAATCATGCACATTGAAAAAAATATGTTTTATAATATTTATAACATTGTGATGGATATTTCCGACAAAACTAAAGATAATGTGAAAGCCCGACATGATTCGAAAATACTTTGTAAGGGGCCTGAGTTAGAGTTGCAAGAGGTCAACGGATGACTTCATAAGCCAAAGGTGTCATATGCGTTAAATAAACAATAGATGAAATATGTATATCAATAGATCAAAGAACTTGGATTACCCAATGGATATGCCTCAAACTTATCTCGATGTGTGAATGTCAATGAAGGCAAAATATCGGGGATGAAGGGTCGCGATTCTCATGTATTCATGCAGAGATTGCTTCCGATCGCATTTCAAGATCATCCACATGATAAGATTTGGGGTTCGTTGACAGAATTAAGTATGTTTTTCAGAAATATTTGTGCAAATATCCTTCGAGTCGAAGATATGTCAGCACTTGAAAATAATATTGTTGAAATCATATGCAAGCTGGAGCAATTTTTTCCTCCTGTATTTTTTGACTCGATGGAGCATCTACCGATACACTTGGCATACGAGGCATGAGTTGGTGGCCTCTTTCAATACCGATGGATGTACTTATTTGAAAGATACATGAATCATTTGAAGAAAAAACTTAAAGAACACAACTGCAGTTGAAGGTTCCATATCAGAACCATATGTAATTGAAGAAATTTCAACATTTTGCTCATTCTATTTTGAATCAACCATTAAGACAAGACTTAATCCTCTTCCACGGAACGACGATGGGGGAGCTCGACCATCAGACGGGAGATCTCGACCATCAGATGGTTATTTAAATATCTTTTGTTATCTTGGTCAAGCTTTGGGTTCTCGTACGTCTCAATTCTTAAATGACGAAGGGTACCATTTGGCCTACTTTTATGTTTTACTAAACTGTCCAGAGATTAAAAAGTTCATTGAAATATTTGACGTCGAGATGGTGACAAAGTACTCAATTTACAGCGATGAGGAATTAGAGAGATTACACAATTGTGAGTTCCCTAATTGGTTTCAAGCTTATTGTACTGAACACATAGGCGAAATAGATAACCAAATCTTTGAGTTTGCTAGCGGACCGGCATAACTTGTACAGTGTTATAATGGTTATTTTGTTAATGGATATAAATTTCACACACTTGAATATTCATCTACAAAGAAGACTATGAATGTCGGTGTCTGCGTCAAAGGGACAACATACGCAGAATGTGACGTTGACTTTTATGGACTATTGGAATAAGTCATAGAATTGCAATTTTTCGCATGGAAATCAGTTGCCCTTTTTAAATGTCAGTGGTTCGATACAAGCGATAGGGGCATGAGAGTTTATCGAAAGTATAAACTTGTCGAGATCAATTACAAATCAAATTTGGCTTTAAATAAGCCATTTATATTCGCATCTCCAGCTGAATAAGTAAATTATATGCAGTATCTATCTCGAGGAAATATTAGCGTGTAGTCTGTAAGACTAAAGCTAAAGTAAAAATTGACCCGATAGTTGAAGAGAATGAGCCAACAGATGACTTCTGTTAAGAAGAGGATCCTACCGAAGTGGAGCGAGTTAGTCAAATACTCGAGGATGATGACACAAAGTTAGTTCAATTGGATTTAGAATATGTTGATGACGACGATAACCGTCTTAAGGAAGAAGGACAAAATGATGATGAGGGAGAAGAAGAAGAAGAAGAAGAAGAATTTGAAGATTCTGATACAGAAGAACAAGAAGAAGAGTATTACACGGATGATGATACTGATGATGATGAATAATTATAAATGTGAAGTATATCTTCAATTATTAAATGTATATATTAATCTATTATATATGTACTAATTAAATTCATATTTGACAGCTATGGTTTGAGAAGTGCGTGCCCGAGGAGGCATTCCTTGTAGGACTACCCCTCGACGATTACCACCTGCCACCCCTGTACCCATCGACCCTTCGCCTTCGACTACAATCCCCCCACCTTCGGCCACCATCCCCCCACCTGATCCGACCATCATTTCCTCACCTGATCCGACCAACATTCCCTCACCTGATCCGTCCACCATTCCCCCAGCTGAACTGGCCACCATCGCCCCACCTCCAGCCACCATGCCTTCAACCATCCAGGCCCATTGACTTCGAGATGTAGGCCATGAGGGCCTAACAGAATTTTCCCTCCGCCAGACGAAGGAGAGTCGTGAAGATCGATTAGTGTGCGCGGTATAAGGTAAGTAGATGCATTAATTATCCCTTATAGTTCAATATATCATAATATAGAATTGTACTATAATTTGGTGCGAGTATGAGCAGGAGGACGTCCCACACATGATAGCGGGGATGATCCGAAAGTTTATGCATGGGGCGTGGACTACATGGTCTCACGTGCCCCGTTAGCATATGTATTTACTGTGGCGAGAGTTCTCGATATGTATATTTTAAATTAATGTTAATGTTAAATATCGATCGGTGATAATAAATTTATTTTTTTGCAGGCTCATTATACATGGCCGGAGGACTAGAGTTCTTTTGTAGAGAGTGCGTGGGAGCACGTTGCCCGTGCTCGCTACAACGGGCTGCTTCAGCAGGCCCGCAAGACCATGATGAGACAGCTGGTTGAGCGGTGGGACATGCCTCCGAGTGGATTCCTGGACTTGTGTGGGACCAGCTTGTTGAGCGGTGGGACACACCTGAGTGGCAGGAGGTCTCCCGGACAGCTTCGAGAAATCGCATATCCGGGGGGGACGACATGGGGGCGCGCCACACTAGTGGCTCCGTGTCTTTTGCGGTGCATGAGCATTGTATAGTATGTATAATTTCCTTACTTTTAATTAAAATATTATATATTATGTATAATGATACTAATGTAAGATGCGAGTTACGGAGGATGACACCATCCAACACCCCTTGCTTATAGAGGTGTTTGAGCGTACTCACCATCGGCGATGAAAAGTTGGGGACTACGTCAATAGCAGTGCCTCGATCATCATGGTAAGTATTTATGTCTATTTGATTTACGCAAGTTTTATTTATAGTTTACATATATGTAGTATTTAAAATATAAACGCGTGTAGGAGACCTACACAAGGACCATGTAGGAGGCACGCCGGAGGAGTTTGACGTGGTTGCATGGGTCGAGGCTGCAGGTGGCTGGGAGCACGATCGTATTTATGGCTTTGCAGACAGTGGTCACGCAAGCGCTGTGTTAGGGCCACTTGGGGCACCGACCCCTCCTATTGTGGGTGAGCGGGCCTCGACATCGCGGACGCGGGACCAGAGCCGGATAGCAGCCTTGGAGTTCGAGCTAACACAACAGAGAGTGACAATAGAGGAGTAGAGAAAGTCGATGAAGGATCAGAGACATGCGATAGAGGAGCAGAGACGCACAAATGACGAGTTAAGACAGATGATGCAAAACATGCAGACCCTCTTTACTCAGATTGCATCTCACTCGGACCTTCTACTGATGATGTCGCAACCGTCGTCCTCCTCG
This sequence comes from Canna indica, assembly GCA_034359265.1. Lineage (NCBI taxonomy): Eukaryota > Viridiplantae > Streptophyta > Magnoliopsida > Zingiberales > Cannaceae > Canna > Canna indica. The sequence goes on from CP136892.1 coordinate 26,639,191, forward strand.
ACTCAGTTGACGCTTCCTACCCAGTCATTGTCGACTCCACCGCCTCCACCACAACCATGAGATTTTGGTTTATTATATTTTTATTATATTTTGATACTTGTTACCCTCTGTTTGAGGATTAGCTACTTGATAGATGTTTATACTTTACATTTCATATTTTGATACTTGTTTGCCTCTAGTTTGAGGCTTATAGTTGTTTATATATAGTTGTATATATATGATATTTTGATACTTGTTTGCCTCCGATTTGAGGCTTAGATTGATGATATTTAAGTAAAACTTGTTTGGTTGGTTGAAAATATATGTGTATAAGGTTTTGTAGTTGTAATCTGTGATTGAAAATGTATAGTTATAATATGTGATTGATGATATCATTGTATATATAAGAATTTTTAAAATTTTAATTTTTTCAGTTACATGATATAAATTCAGCCACGACTTACCCACGGCTGCCCATCACTACGCCGTGGTTGAAAGTGTATCGTAAATGGCTGATGGCCTATGCAGCACCAAATATCACGGTTGCTAATAATATCAGCGACAGCTCTTAGCCATGGCTGATGTGTTTAAATCAGCGACAGTCGCCGAGGGCCGTCACTGATGTGTTTAAATCAGTGACAGCGGGCACGATTGTCGCTGATGATTACTTGTGATGGCCGACCTCTACCGTCACAACTTATTTGAGACGCGCACATTAGTGACGGCCATTTCCACGGCTCGCTCCGTCCATGATAGTTTTCACCGACAGTTCAGCCACGACATGAGATGTAGGTGACAACGATAATTCTAGTAGTGATCGTCGGATTGTCCCCGATATAGTCTTGGGGACATCCTCTTGCTCGAACAAAGTATAATATTATATTATGATATAATGAATTATATATAATTCATAATTCATAATACATTACCACTCCCCGATCACAAAAATAAGTTGGTGTTTTTCCGTGGCTGGCGGATCGAGGCTAGATCCTGTTCGGCCCGCGTGGCCACCTACGTCTCGATGAACTAGACTCGGGGGCAGGAGCAAGTGCGGCTGAATCTAGAGTCTGACCGATCATAGACTCTATAGCTCTCGTCCGGCGATAACCTCGACCCACCATAGCTGTTGAATAAGAATATAATTAGATTATATATATAGTAGAGATAGATTTAATAGAAGATATACTTTACAATTATCCATCATCATCTAAGTAATAGTATTCGAATTCTTCTTCTTCTTCTTCTTCGTCTTCTTCAAATTCTACTTCTTCGTCTCCACCTTCCTCAACTTCTTGATCGTCATCATCAATATATTCAACTTCTAATTGAACTGACGTTGTGTCTGCATCCTCGAGTATTGGAATAATACGGTCTACTGCGGGAGGACCCTCTTCTTGATAGAAATCATCTGTCACATCAGGTATCGACTCATTTTCTTCCGCTATCGGATCAATTCTTCCTTTAGCTTTACTCTTACAGACTACACGCCAATCTGCTCTATCTTTATTTTGAGTCGGATAGTTCGCGTAAAATACTTGTTCGGCTTGTGATGCCAATATAAAAGGCACATTTGCTGTCAATTTCGATTTGTAATTAACCTCAACAAGTTTGTATTTTTGATGAACTTTCATGCCCCTATCTATTGTATCGAACCAATGACATTTAAAGCCAAAGTAGTGCAATTCTAGCACTTCTTCCAACAGTCCATAAAAATTCATATCATATTCAACATATGTTGTCCCTTTCACGCAGACCCTGGCATTCATCGTCTTCTTTGTAAATGCATATTCAACCGTGTGAAATTTATACTCATTAACAAAATATCAAACACTATCAAATGCATATTCAGCCCTAATTTTTTTGTCAATTTTTTAGTCTTATAAAAAGTTATCTCAAACCTGTTATCAGTAGGCAGCATTCCATTAATCAATCCCGCAATCCAATCAAATGCAACCCCGCTGATGTTCAGGAGTTGCGTCATTGCCGAAAACCTAGTGTATTTAGGATAATTCTCAAACAAAGGTTCATCGACAGCTTTCAATATCTCGTAAAATTCTACGGCTTCTTTATTTGGCAATTCAATCTCTACCGCAGATTGTACTTCTAGTGGAAATTCTGTGACATCAACACCCGTAGTATCTGGTGGCACTGACGTCTCAATAACTGGACGATCGACATTATCATTCAGCTGGAATTGACCCCCAAGACTATCAAGTATCATACTTCTATATGGATTAGATGGACTAGATGAAGAAACACTAGCAGAGGAAGATTCACTATGTGTCTGAACGACAGGATTGCTCGACATCCCGACTTCACGTGACTCCCCGTGACAAGTCCATATAAAATACTTGGTGCAAATCCTTTGCTATACAGATGCAGAGTGATAGTTTCCCGATTCAAAAATCGTGCATTGGAGCAAATGCGGCACATACATAAGATTTTATCATCGGCGCTAACGAATTTCCGATTCGAATAGGCAAAATTTAGGAAGTAAGTTATGCCTAATCAAAACTCATCCGTTAAAGCTCCACGATCAAGACGTCAGTATATCCAACTTCGATCGCCCGACATGATTCTATCAATCAATGACAATATCTTCAGTTAATGTCTTTCGGTGAGATGGTCCTATTCCATTCGAGATTCATATTAATTATATTGCACTAAGTATTTCTTTTAATCGTTAACTTCATTCTAAATATCGGTACCATCTCCCTACCGTTCTCTGAATACGCATATTATCTGGGCGCGTATCGCAGAGAACAAGAGAGATACAATAGCCAAAATTTAAGAATGAGTTAACGGTTAAAATAAAAAACTAAGTGCAATATAAATAATATGTTCCCAAATTATTCAATTAGGGACAATTCAAGGGTTGTATGTCGTATAAAAGATCATCTACTTCTTTTACACGAACGTACAACCCCCGAACGGATCTAAGGTTTTGCTAAATCATATCCGACTCGTCGATGCGTACGTGAAATGTATCAACTCGTTGGATGGATGATTATTTTTTAAATTTTTCGATGCCGGTTCGAATCTACAGTGGACGATTCCAGCACGAGTCCAAAGTGGACGATTTCCGCGTGAGTCCAAAGTGGACGATTCTAATTAATCTAAATCTAAATATTAACAATAAAATTAATCTAATTAATCTAAACTAAATTTAATTAACAAATATTATCATTAAACATTAAACATTATAAATTTAATCTAAACATTATAAACATTAAACATTTAACCTAAATAAACATTAAATATTAATCTAAACATTAATCTAAATTAATCTAATCTAAACACTAATCTAAATTAATCTAAACAATTAATTAGTCTAATCTAGATTTAGTGTTTAATAAATAAAAAAAATATTTAGGGTTTAACCCTAAATCACTATTTCGGCGCTGGAGTCAGTGGACTCAGGCGTCGACGTCCAGTGTCCGACATGGGACACTGGATATTGTTTTGGCGGCCGGCGGGATCTTAGGGTTTTGACTGGCCCTAGTAAGGAGAAGAAGGGGGAGCTTTGAGAATACGTGGAGGTGGAGGGCATAGAGGCGACATCGTCGGGTGTCGGCGGGTAGCAAGCAAGCAGGCATCATTGGCGTCGGGTAGCAGCCAGGCAGCGACGGCGTCGGGGTAGCAGGGAAGAAATGTGGGCATCGAGCCCGAGGTCAAATTAAATAAACTAACCAGCAATGACTCACTTATCGATTACAAAGTCAATGTTGATAAATACATATCATCAACAACGATTGCGCGTCCGATGAAAATTCGTTGCTGATAAGTATTTCATTTTTGCGCCGTAGGCATGCTATCGACTAAAGTGCAAGGGGTGGAGAACTCGTAACTAAGCTGTTGCTAATGTGATAATATCATTAGCAACGACCGACGTGGCCTTAAGGATGCTATTGCTGATAAGTTATTTCCTTTGCGCACCGCGTTCGCGCCATCCACTTGTTAGCAACGGCCCGAATGACCATAAAAAAACTATTGCAGATATATCACATCTGCAACGACCCGAGTGACTGTAAGAACGTTGTTAGTCATTGCAACAGCTTGAGCGGCCATTGCTGATGGCCGTTGCTGAATAGCATATTTCTAGTAGTGTTTATTAAAGATACGCAACCTTCAAATAACCCGACATTTCAAATTTTCTTCTATGTGGTGTGTTGTTTAGCCGTGGGAATACAAGCTTCAGCTTTGTTCTTGGAGGAAAGAGTTGATGCTTCAGTGGCATGTAATGCAGGGAACAAGTCTTCATTGACAGAAAATATTTTGATGTTCTTTAAGTGTTGTTTGTATTTAGGTGTTGTTTTTAGTTTGCAATAAGCAGCTCAATAGACTGGAAATGAGGTATTGTTTGTGCTTAGTCTATTCTTTTTCTCAGTTGTCCATAGTTTGTATTGCTTGCGTCAATTGTCCATGCAATAAGTTGAAATGGAAGGACAATTTTATTTTTCTTCTTACTTGTTATTATTCTTCTTCTTAGTTTTTATTCGTCAATTGAATCGAATAAAAAATTATTCGGGGTCGATTTTATTTGAACTTTCCATTAAAAACGATGATAATCATCCGCGAGTATATGAACAAATAAGATCACACATGTACGCATAATTATGAAAATGCAATATATAAAAATGATGACACTCCGTACCAAAATGATGATCACACGTGTATGAGTATATAAACAAATAATTGTGAACAAATAAGATCACACTTAGTCCATTTTTGCTTAAATACAATATATGAAAATGATGACACTCCGTGTTGGTGTAGGTGGATTAAGTGAAAATGATGAGACAAATACAACTAAGACATCTTCATTAATTACTCTCAAGTCATGAATTAATCAATTAAGGCAACTTCATTAATTACTTAGTTCATACTTAAACTAACCATTGACCAATCGTGCTCATACTTAATTCATACTCAATTCATACTTTTTTTAATAACAAACCAGTTCATACTTAGTTTATACTTTATTATTTTGTTCATACTTAAATAATTACAAATAATTTAATAATATTCATAAATATTTTCATTAACTAATTAATATTATTGAATTTTTTTAATTTTTAATTATTTTCAAATTAAAACAAAACTATAATAAAATATACTTTAATATTTTTTTTATAATTTTTATTTATTAATTAAATAATATTCATAATAATTTTTACTAACTAATTAAAATTACTAATATATATTTTTGAAGTCTGAATTTAATGAATTCATATTAAAAAAACTACAATAAATAAAATAATATAAATTCATAAATTAAAACTGAGATTATGTTTGATAAATTCATAAATTCATAAATAAAATAATTTCTTTTACCAAGTAATTGAGGCGGTGGATAAGCTTTTGGCTGGAAACGGTCAAAAATAGACCGAGTTCCATGCAAGGAACCGGTCAAAATTGGCGGCTGGAGGGATGTTCGGCCCGCCTGGGCCGGGTCGAGCCCAAAACTGATGCTGCTCTTTTTTTCTTTTTCTTTTCTCTCTCTCTCTCTCTCTCTCTCTGTTGGCCCATTTCATATTGGGTTTAAAATGAATCAACTCTCACACACTACAAAAAAACATGGTATCACCAACGGACAAAATCCATTGGTAATACTCAAAAATTCGTTGGTAATACATTACCAACGGATTATCGGTTGGTAAATACGTCGGTGATGACCATGCTAGGTATTACCAACGGATATTATTATATCCGTTGGTAACACCAACGGTAATTAAAGTCTGTTGGTAACACCAACGAAAAATATTATCCGTTGGTAACACCAACCGACATATACTCTGTTGGTGATACCAACGGATCACTATTCGTTGGTGTCACCAACGGATCATAGTATGTTGGTATTACCTATGTTGGTATTACCAACGGAGATAATATCCGTTGGGAATACCAACAGATATCATCCTTGTTTACGCTGACATATTCAACAAAGGTATCCGTTGGTATTACCAATTGACATCCGTTGGTATTACCAACAGAAACATTTGTTGCTAATACATTTTAATTAAAATGCTCATACCCATATGAATTTTCATTTTCCTGTATACAACCTATAATCACACATCAAATTTTTTATTTACCCAATCACAAATATATATACAAGTCAAGAAAAAAAATTCATATTTCATAACCAAAACCAAACATTTACAATTGAGTATATTATCAAACAAATACAAACATTACTAAGTCAAATTTTCCCTAACATTATCCGAATTGTGTAGTGCAAAATCATAACCAAATACAAATCTTAACCAACATCATAACCCAGATGGAGGTGGAGGTGGAGGTGGAGGTGGAGTGGAAGCTGAAGGTGAATCTGTTGATTGCAAAGAGTTGATTGGAAAGCCGAGTTGTGTTAACATCAACCGAACTTGACCTTCCACTTGTGCTTGTACTTGCGACTGCACTTGTGATTGTTGTGATTACATTGATGCTTCCAATTCAGTAATATACTGTCGCATGGATGTCATCTCAGTTTGCATTGCATTCCACTCATTCATTCGACCATGGCCCGATGTACTAGATTCTGCTGAGCTAGAACTCCCCATAATGGATTTAACATTCTCTCGACATCCAAAATCGTAAACTCGATTATGAGATGGATGTCCAGAGGCATTAATCCATTCTTCTGGATCTAAAATGGGTTGTGATGCTACATCTGTACCATACTTTTCTATGATTGATACCTCATAAGCCTCCTGCACAATGTTTTATAAAAATAGTTAATTACGATATTTTAAAAAGAAGCAACAAATAAAATAAATACATACCGCAACACTCTGCGATTTGTTGTCGATATAGTCACCCTCACCACTATTACGCTTATGAGTATGCTTAAACAACTCAATATGGGTTGGGGGTCGGTTCAACTTTTCTTCCTACAAAAAATGACAAATAATATTTAATTAATAATATTTTAAAAAACATATAGGATAACAAATTCTATTAATATCATACCAATTTTCTTCGATGAGCCACAAATGAAATAGATCCACCTGTATGTCGTGTGACGTCACTATCTACCTCTTTCTTACGATTTTGACGAGCAACTTTGGATTTTCTCCTCCACTTCTCCGTAACCCAATGCTCACTAATTAGTTGATTCCACACATCTGGAGATATCCATGGAGGGCCAAATCCATTAGTTCGACTAATATCATCAGTATTGGCCTTTCTTTTCGCATAATTCCTTGCATCAGACATATTGTCAGAAAAGCGTCGACAAGCTATTCTATCCCATATTTCATGAACCTCGCTTGTCCTAGATGGATCCCAACGATAGACTGTCTGAAAAAAGACAAATATGTTAATGAAATGATAGTTGACAATATTCTAAAAAAGTACCAATTTGATGCAATTATATGATCACACAATCAATCATGGCAAATGCAGGTTTGATGCAGCCAACCTTCTTTACTTCAGCTAAATCTTTTGTGTACCAATAACATGATGAGTATGGGTTTGATGCAATTATATCATCTATTACTTCAGCTAAATCTTCTATTACTTCAGCCAACCTTCTATTGGTACACAATCAATAATTTGATGCAATTATATGATCACACAATCAATCATGGCATATACAGGTTTGATGCAGCCAACCTTCTTTACTTCAGCTAAATCTTTTGTGTACCAATAACATGATGAGTATGGGTTTGATGCAATTATATCTTGGTCTAATGACTTTGTGCAGTAGAACATTATTTCTTGGTCTAATGACTTTGTGCCAAAGAGAAAACATCTAGATAAGTAAAGCTAAAAAGCACCACATATCAGTCATGTAAACAAACTGGATACCTATTCAGTATCCTATATATGCCATGATTGATTGTAAAGCTAACACATATCCTATATCAGTAAAGCTAGATAAGTAAAGCTAAAAAGCACCTATTCAGTATCCTATATTAGTCATGTAAACAAACTGGATACCTATTCAGTATCCTATATCAGTATCCTATTCAGTATCCTATATTAGTATCCTATATCAGTATACTTAGCATACCTATTCAGTATCCTATATCAGTCAATATCAGTATCCTATGTGAGCTTCTTCAATTCCTATTCAGTATCCTGATACTGATATCCACATGAGCAGCATACTTAGCTTCTTCAAGTCTACCATGGGATGGGGGCCAAAGTTCTTGATGCCTCTGTTTTCCCATCTGCAGAGGACAGTGAGGAAGGGGCCTGGGTGTTCTTAACTGAAAAGGCAGGATTTTTGGCAATACCAAAAGGCATAAATGTAAACAATTCCTATGGAACTTGGTGAGAAACTTTCTAGTATCAGTCAATATCAGTATCCTATATCTGTATGTAAACAATTCCTATGTGAGCTTTCAGTATCAGTCAATATCAGTATCCTATATCAGTATGTAAACTAAGCCGTATGTAAACTATATCAGTATGTAAACTTTCTAGTATCAGTATGTAAACTTTCTAGTATCAGTCAATATCAGTATCCTATGTGAGCTTCTTCAAATCCTATTCAGTATCCTGATACTGATATCCACATGAGCAGCATACTTAGCATACCTATTCAGTATCCTATATCAGTCATGTAAACAAACTGGATACCTATTCAGTATCCTATATTAGTATCCTATTCAGTATCCTATATTAGTATCCTATATCAGTATACTTAGCATACCTATTCAGTATCCTAGTATCAGTCAATATCAGTATCCTATGTGAGCTTCTTCAATTCCTATTCAGTATCCTGATACTGATATCCACATGAGCAGCATACTTAGCATACCTATTCAGTATCCTATATCAGTCATGTAAACAAACTAGATACCTATTCAGTATCCTATATCAGTATCCTATTCAGTATCCTATATTAGTATCCTATATCAGTCAATATCAGTATCCTATGTGAGCTTCTTCAATTCCTATTCAGTATCCTGATACTGATATCCACATGAGCAGCATACTTAGCTTCTTCAAGTCTACCATGGGATGGGGGCCAAAGTTCTTGATGCCTCTGTTTTCCCATCTGCAGAGGACAGTGAGGAAGGGGCCTGGGTGTTCTTAACTAAAAAGGCAGGATTTTTGGCAATACCAAAAGGCATAAATGTAAACAATTCCTATGGAACTTGGTGAGAAACTTTCTAGTATCAGTCAATATCAGTATCCTATATCAGTATGTAAACAATTCCTATGTGAGCTTTCAGTATCAGTCAATATCAGTATCCTATATCAGTATGTAAACTATTCAGTATCCTATATCAGCATAGTTAGCATACTTAGTAGTTTTGTCCATGTAGATGTGGATTCTCATGTAAACAATTTGTATGAAAGTAATAAAATGGTCAATACTCATGGGCATGATGCAACAACAAACTGGATATGGAAATAACTGTATATTAAAATTTGACTTGCTTTATAGGAAAATACCTTAAATTTGTCCCAAATGAATTCCTTCACATGTGATGGTACTTGAGACCAACATGGCCATGCACCCGTGAAATTTGCCTTAATTATTGATGAAATATCTCGTACTACTTCTGTCTCGGGGAAGCTGCAAAAAAGAATGTTAACAAATATCTTGTATTTACAAATGATGGTGTTTGAATATCTGACTACATATATACCTTTTCTTATCAATAATTAGTAGGCGTCTATCATCTGGTGTCTCTGGCGGCTGTGAAGGCTGATTTGGTCCTCTTCCTCGACTTTGATGTGAAGTACCATCACTTTGTGTAGGAATAGATGTGTCATGTATAGACGTAGATGGTATAATAGGAACTGATGACGTCAAAGGCAAATTCACTGAAGGTTGTGAGGGTAACGATGCTGCCGATGTCGACGGTGTAGGAATCGTGGGTGCTAAAGAGTCAATCACAGGTGGTACAGGTACAGGTACAGATATAAGAATCGTGGGTGCTAAAGAGTCAATCACAGGTGGTACAGGTACAGGTACAGATATAGGTATCGTGGGTGCTAAAGAGTCAATCACAGGTACAGGTTCAAGTATCATGGGTGCAGAAGAAATGATCACAGGTGGTACAGGTGTATCTTCAGATGATGAATGTATAGAAGTGGTAGAAGGGTATTTACTCAAAGGAGGACGCCCTCGTCCTCGTCCTCGACCTCGACCTCGACTTCGTGTATTCACCATTACTTAATAAAATAAATGAAGCATATATAAATAATTAACGATGTATAAACATATAGTGCCATCCAAATTATGATAAAATACCCTATTTTGTTAAATTCCTATGCAACTGGAGACTATAGACTTGAATATGTATCAAGCTACCTCATGTCAAAACAGTGGGTGTCTGTCACTAGAAATCTTTATCCTTAACTACATTAACTGTGTGCTCTCTTTGATTTTAATGAGCTCACACCAGGTTGCCATCATAGGAAGAAGTCTCCGGCAGCAACCAGTGCCACCAATCTCATTGCTGGAGATCTCATTTCAGCCATCTTCCTTGAGATGCAGCGACCCATGATGAGATCTCAAAGCCAAGTCCAACATAGAAATCCTTAATTGCTTACTAATGGAGTTAACTGTCACTAGAAATCCTTAATTGCTTACTAATGGAGTTAACTGTCACTAGAAATCCTTAATTGCTTACTAATGGAGTTAACTGTCACTAGAAATCCTTATCCTTAACTGCAACTCAAAGTGGTTACATGAAATTTCTACATAGCTTCTTAATAATCTTAAGGTTGGGTCAGTTTAATATTAACTGCAACTCAAAGTGGATAACATATAAAGCAGCATGTGCCTCTAAAAAACTTAGTTTACCAAGAACTTGATGGGTGAGTCTCTTGACTCCATGAGCCTAAGGGACCTTAAGTAGCTTGAGAGTAGATTGGAGAAAGGCATCAACAAAACCTAGTTACTAATTCACTATTACTGGATGCTTCAGAAGTGCAATAAATTTACTTAGTTGAAGAGCAAAATAAACATTTGATGACTAACATATTCACATAAAAAACAGGAAAAAGAAAATACCTCCTCTACACTTAAAGACATAGTTCATTCAGTCAATGACTTAAAAAAATGATATTGTGCATGATACCTTGGTTCCCTGAGTTCTTGATACAGTTAATTCAAAGTGTTGGCAAATCCTTCAGAAGAATCTGTTTAATAGAAGAATGGTTTCAGTCAATGAAGTTTAAAGTGAATGAAATGATCCCATGGGCATATTTCTAAGTGAATGAAATGATCCCCCAGCCACATTCTCTTTAGGAAAATTATAGAACACTACTATATTAATTTGATGATTGCTTTTGGGCAAGATGCAAACCTTAATTAACTTGGAATTCCTCCACTTCAGCAAGACCAATTGGCAGCAACTTTCACTTCTTGTAGCTCTGCAAGGATTAATTTTAAGCAATTACAGCCCAATAACACCACCTAAACTATGTACCTTTAGAGAAAGGGGAAATTATGAAGGAACTCAAACATCAAGCATAAAAATAATTCAAACATATTAGATAGTCAGTCATGTCTGCATTAGAAATAAATTACAAATAGTGACTCCTCAACTATAAGGCCTCGGGGCCCACTAAACACATATATTAGATAATTTGAGAAAAGTATAATAGAAGTTTAAAAAATTTCAATCATCATTCTCCTCATTTGACAAACACTCATCAACTTCAACATCTTCAGTATCTTCATCTTCAGTATCTTCATCTTCAATGTCAACAGCATTTGCTTCTTCTTCATCAACTTCAACATCTTTAGTATCTTCATCTTCAATGTCAACAGCATTTGCTTCTTCTTCATCCTCCTCAATGACATGTGTTTGAGTTCTCAAGAAAAATTCTTCATATTGATCTACCTCATCAACTACTCCAACATTAACTAATGCATTGGATGCATCTAACTCTGTTGTAGGCATAATAGGTTGTACTGCTTCAACCTCATCCTCTTGAAAAAAATCATCGATATGTGGAGGGATATTATCATCTATTTCTTCAATGTCTTCATATCTATTTCTTGCTTTAATTTTGCATGCAACCCACCAATCACTCCTTCCTTTTTTCTTTGAGGGGTAACTCGTGTAATAAACTTGTTGAGCTTGCTCGGCTAACACAAAAGGAGCATCAATATAAAGTTTTAACTTGTGATTGATTTCAACAAGTCCATGACGAGGATGTACCCTAACTCCTTTTTCGGTATCAAACCACTCACATTTAAATAACACCACCTGATTTCCTTCACCAAAGTATTCTACCTGTACAATATCAATCAGGATGCCATAGTAATCACGATCATAATCATTGTAACAACTGCCCTTAACACAAACACCACTGTTTATTGTTTTCTTTCCATGTGAATATTCCTTGGTGTGAAACTTATATCCATTAACAAAATAACCCTTCATAGATCGAACAAATCTTTGTGGGCCTTGTGCAATGGCAAGAATTCGACTATCAATCGTGTCAATATTATGATTAACCTATCACAAAAAGAAGAAAAAGAATAATTTATAATATAGTCATGATTATTCATATTGAGACAAAAATTATTATATTATTCAACTTACATAGTCTCTCAACCATTTTGGAAATTCTCTATCTCGTAACTTCTCAAGCTCTGCGTCAGTCAAATGTAGTTCTCTTTGCATAACGATATTATTAAACTCACTAAAAAACAATAAAGTTTACATTAATATAAAGTAAATATACGAAATAATTAACACTACTATACGTACTCAATGAAAGGAGAGATCTCTTCACAATTCATAAGTACGTAAAGCTCAATTGCTTTATACTCATTTTCGTCGACCCTCCTATAACGCCCAACAGCCCCACAAGGTCGACCAGGATAGGTAAAGATAGATAGACGTCCCATGGTAGTTGGAACTCCACCATCATCATTTCGAGGTACTTGATTGAACCTTGTGTGTACCTTTTGGTCCAGGAATAAAATGAACAAGAAATTAATATTTCTTATATAATACATATATATATATATATATATATATATATATATATATATATATATATATATATATATATATATATGTGTGTGTGTGTGTGTGTTTTTCACAAATCAATTCAGCCTTGTGTGTACCTTTGGTTCGAAGTAAAAAGAACAAAAATTAGAAATTTCCTCAATGATATATGCTTCACAAATTGATCCTTCGACATATGCTCGATTTTTCACTTTTTTCTTCAATTGAAGCATATACCTGAAAATATTCTTAGAAATTAAGACGTAATTTTTTTCAAAAATTTCAATCAAGAATAAAAAGGAACATGTGTTACCTTTCAAATCTATACATCCATCTATATTGTACCGGACCACCAATTTTAGCCTCATAAGCTAAGTGAACAGGGAGATGCTCCATAGAGTCAAAAAAACTTGGTGGAAATATTTTCTCAAGCTTGCATAGTATCTCGACAATGTTTAACTCAAGTCGTTCTACATCCTCAATTCGCAACACACTTGAACACAAGTCCCGAAAAAATAAACTCAGCTCAGTTAATGCATCCCATATTGGATCAGGTAATAAATCACGAAATGCAATTGGAATAAGCCTTTGCATGAAAACATGACAATCGTGACTTTTCATTCCATAGAATTTGCAGTCATCTATATTTACACACCGACTTATGTTTGAAGCATAACCATCGGGAAATTTTAATTCTTTAACCCATTGACATACTGCTTTGATTTGTTCTTTGTTCAACACAAATGAGGCTCTCGGCTTCAACATTTTCCCATTAACATGCTCTAATTCTAATTCGGGGCGCTTGCAATACTTAGGCAAATCAGCTCTGGCCTTGACATTGTCTTTTGTTTTCCCCTTGATGTCCATCACTGTATTGAATATATTTTCAAATACATTACGTTCAATATGCATCACATCTAAGTTATGCCGAATTAAATTTGTATGCCAATACGGTAAACTCCAAAAGATACTTTTTTTAACCCAATTATGTTGTTGGCCAAATCCAGAAATTCTAGCATTAATACATTGATTTCCAAATTGAATATCAGGCAATTTATTGACACGTGCCTTTATATCATCGCTCGATAATCGTAGAGGTGGAATATCTCTTTCAATTCGGCCTTTCACAAATTTATCTCTTTGTCGTCGATATGGATGATCAAGAGGGAGAAATTGACGATGACAATCGAAAAATGATATCTTTCTCCCATTTTCGAGAACAAAAGCTTTGCTACGCTCTAAACAATAGGGACAAGCTAATCTCCCATGTGTGCTCCATCCTGATAGCATAGCATATGCAGGGAAGTCGCTGATAGTCCACATAAGTGCTGCTCTCATTTGAAAATTTTGTTTTCTAAAGACGTCATATGTCAAAATTCCATCAGACCATAACATGTTCAGTTCATCTATCAATGGCCTCAAAAATATGTCAAGTTCTTTACGTGGGCTCTTTGGTCCAGGAATTATCAAACTTAAGAACATAAACTGATCCTTCAAACACATAGATGGCGGCAAATTGTATACAGTAATGAGAACGGGCCAAACTGAATAGGGAATAGCAGAATGCCCGAATGGGTTGAAACCATCGGTGCACAATCCTAATCTGACATTCCTTGGGTCAGAAGCAAATGAAGGATGGTGAGCATCAAATTATTTCCATGCCTCACTATGTGCAGGATGTGCAACAACGTCGGAAGTAGGATTCTTAGCATGCCAAATCATATGCTTTGCAGTTTTTTCAGACATAAAAAGCCTTTGAAGTCTTGGTGCTATAGGAAGATACCGTAAGACCTTATACGGTATATTTTTTCGTCTACCATTATTTAATAGTCTTGGCTTATATCGAGCATGTCCACACACTGAGCACTGCGTTAAATTTGTTGTTTCTTTATAAAACAACATGCAATTATTCTGACATGCATCTATCTTCTCGTACCCAAGTCCTAATTTCTTCATCATCTTCTTTGTTTTGTAAAAATTTTCTTCCAACTTTGCATCTTCTGATAGCATATCTTTAATTATTAACATCAGCCGATCATAGCAAGCTTCACTCATGTTAAACTCAGATTTGCAATTAAGCAACTGTGACATGGCTGATAGCCTACTTTGACTCTTACAACCACTCCACAATGGCTCATCTGCATAATTCAGTAATTCAAAAAACTTGGCAGCTTCATCATTTGGTCTTTCTTCTCCAATACCTTCAATACCGATTGCATCCACCACCATAGTTCTATACGGATTTTGAGGAGCATCAAAGCTTTCTGATTGAGGAATGCTTGAGGATTCATCAACTTCTTCACTTGTCAACTCCCCATGTGCAATCCA
The DNA here is from genome assembly GCA_034359265.1 of Canna indica. Classification (NCBI taxonomy): domain Eukaryota; kingdom Viridiplantae; phylum Streptophyta; class Magnoliopsida; order Zingiberales; family Cannaceae; genus Canna; species Canna indica. The sequence continues at coordinate 26,654,433 of CP136892.1, forward strand.
TTGTGTGTAGCCAGATATAAATCCCTTCGAACATAAGTGATATTCCACCTCATCTCGACAATGAAATTGAAGATTATTACATCGTCGACATGGGCACCTAATTTTATCACTAGAAACATATTGAGTTTTGGAGTATGCAAAATCAAGAAATCCCTTGACTCCTTCCATAAATTCATTAGTCAATGCTCCTCCAATTATCCGACGTTTCATCCAACTACGATCGATATACATTTTGATTAACTCTTTTCAACCTAGCAACAATATTAAGCACATTAATTATTACATGCACAACATACAAAGGGAACCTTCGGTTTAAAGCAGCAGTTGAAAATGAGGTTGATGCAAAAGTGAAAGTGCTAAGAACGGATAGAGGAGAATTCACCTCTAAACCTTAATGTAAAATCTACATTCTTAAATGGAGAACTCAAAGAAGAGGTTTATGTAGTTCAAGAGTTCAACCAAAGGGTTAAAGGAAAGGAACAAATGATCTATAGGCTAAAGAAGTCCTTATATGGCCTAAAGCAAGCTCTAATGAGCTGGTATGAAAAAATTGATAGTTACTTTGTTACTGAAAAAAAATTTAGAGAAGCAGGAATGAACACACATTATATACAAAAGAAGATGAAAATGAAGATATTCTAATTGTTCTTCTCTATGTGGATGACTTGCTTTATTGTAGTAACAATGAAAAAATGAGAGAGGAGATGAAGAACAAAATGTTCAAGACTTTTAAGATGACTAATCTGGGTTAGATGAAATTCTTCCTAGGTTTGGAAGTTCTATCTCATTTCATGAACGATCCCAGAGCAGTACACTTCAAGGCAGCAAAGAGAATCTTGAGATACTTGAAGGGGACATGTAATTATGGATTACATTTGGGAAGAGACAATGATCTGAAACTACTGGGGTATTTTGATAGTGATTGGGGAGGATAAATAGTTGACAGGAAAAGTACTACTGAATATCTATTCAAAGTTGGAGCAAGTACAGTGTGCTGGTGTTCTAAAAAGCAGAATTCAACTACATTATCTTCAGCCGAAGCTGAATATGTATCAGCTACTTCAGCAAGCTGTCAAGCAATTTGGATGAGAAGAATTTTATTGGACTTTGGGATTAATTTGACACAAGCTACATGCATATAGCTTGCAGGAGAATAGCTGGCAAGCATTGGGATTATAGCTTGCTGAACACTCAGCATGCTGATGAATTCTCAGCAGCATGCTGAATTCTGGTAACTATCAATGTATGAGTAAGAGAAACTACCCCTCTTACTACCATCCCCTCAAGCATCATAGGCTGATATAGACAGGAACCTCACACAATTGAATGCTCTTTTTAAAAAATGCAAAAATTGACCTTGCAACTATAACAATGTTAAGCATATCTATACTAATCAGTCTGATCCTCCCTCCATAGGCTCCAATTTGATTTGGATCCTTAAGCATTCACCAGCCAAGATTAGAGATCTATTTACATGTTAACAATTCACGTCCACAAGGTAGTTTACAAGTTAAAACTAGTTTTATATATTTACTTATGCATAGGAAGTACAAACGGAACCACAGTAGCTATGATAGGGGCAAGTCATTCATGTTCTTCACTCCTAAGCTTTCATTGCAGATCACCAATTGATCTAGCAACCAATTACTTAATTACTTCATCTAAATGTTTGATTATTATATCTTGTAATGTTTAATGAAATCAGAATTCAGCATGCTGCTGAGAATTCATCAGCATGCTGAGTGTTCTCAGCATACACTTAAGTGTATGAGAACACTCAGCATGCTGATGAATTCTCAGCAGCATGCTGAATTCCCCATTCTTCCCTTCATGCTTACTAATCACCAATTGATCTTGTGATTAGTAAAAAATGTGGGTAGATGGTGAGGGTGGAGACGAGCATTAACAAAAATTTGACCTTCATTAACTAAATTTAAAAGCATCTCTAATATTTGACTAAAATCGCAACTAAAATCATTTGAACATCATGAAATCGCAACTAAAATCATTTGAACATCATGAAATCGCAACTAAAATCGAACCTCCACAATCGAATGGGAAATCGAGTGCTCGAAACCCGTAGAAGGGAAGGAATTCACTCGTCGGTCGGCTGTCTGTGACTTCCTTCTATTCCTCTGAGCGCTTCCTGCGCTTCGCCACAAAGTAACAGAGGATTAGGGCACAAGGAAGGGAAGAAACCTGTAGAAGGGGAGGGAAGAAATAAAAACTTGAATCAGCTGCGGGGGAATTAGAAGGAACCTGCGCGCGCTATCTGTGATGACTAGCTCGAACCGATAATTTTGTCGGCTGCGGGGAAGAAAACTGTGCGGAAGGAGTCTGCGGGGAGGGAACCGGCGGGGAAGGAAACTGTGGGGAAGGAAGAAATGCTTTGTCGGCGCGGCCTGGGAAGAAGGATGACGAGTGGGAGAGGGGGAAGAAAGACGATGCTTTGTCGGCGTCAAAGAGGCGCGAGAAATTATTTTGACGAGTGGGAGAGGGGGAAACTAAAGTGGTCGGCCGAAATGAGAGGGGGAAAAAAATTTGGTCGGCTGAAACGAAAAAAAATGCTAATTTACCAACGGATTATGTATCCGTTGGTAATTTTGTTGGTAATAGCAACAAATTATATCCGTTGGTAAAAAATCTGTTGCTGAAGCTATGTTTTCTTGTAGTGACAATTTCCTCCTTTGATGAATTTTAAGCCCGATGTGTAGCATTCTCCTCTTCTCCCAAGAGCCCTATAGGGCTAACCTGCACCATGAATCAATCTTACCAAGTTCAGGCAGTGTTCAAATTTGGCCGTTGGTAGTACTTTAGTAAGCATATCTGCAGGATTGTGAGTCGTGTCAATTTTTTGAAGCTTTATTTCTCCTTTTGAAATTATATCCCTGATGAAATGGAATCTGACGTCGATGTGCTTCGTCCTTTCATGAAACATCTGATCTTTTGACAAATGAATTGCACTCTGACTGTCACTTTGTACGACTATGTCCCTATTTTGAGAAGTTAATTCTGTTATCAGGTTTCCAAGCCAGATTGCTTCTTTAATTGCTTCTGTAATAGCCATGTACTCAGCTTCAGTGGTAGAGAGGGCGACAGTAGATTGTAGACCAGCTTTCCAACTTACTGCAGTTCCGCCTATAGTGAAGATGTAGGCGGTAATTGATCTCCTTTTATCAAGGTCACCGGCATAGTCCGAGTCTGAGTATCCTGCAAATGATTCATTAGTTCCACCGAAAACAAGACTGGTTTTAGAAGTACCATGTAAGTAGCGTAGGATCCATTTGACTGCCTCCCAATGTGCTTTTCCGGATTTGCCATGTACCGGCTGACAATACTGACTGCATGTGCTATGTCTGGGCGGGTACAGATCATGGCGTACATAAGGCTGCCAACTGCACTTGCATAGGGTACCTGTGACATATTAACTCTTTCTTTTTCATCTTTTGGGCATAGTAATTCCGACAATTTGAAGTGTGCGGCAAGAGGTGTCTTGACGGATTTTGCTTCTTGCATGCCAAAGCGCTCAACCACCTGCTTTACATAACTTTCCTGAGTTAGGTACAACTTTCTTGCTTTGCGATCTCGCTTTATCTCCATCCCAAGGATTTTTCTTGCAGCCCCAAGGTCCTTCATATCAAATTCACCTTTAAGGTGTTTCTTTAGCCTGTCTATTTCAGTAATATCTTTTGCCGCAATAAGCATGTCATCAACATAAAGAAGCAGATAAATCATAGAACTAGTTGTTTTCTTTAAATAAATACAACTGTCAAAAGATGATCTACTGAAATCAATACCAAGCATGAACTGATCAAACTTCTTATACCATTGTCTGGGAGATTGCTTGAGGCCATAGAGTGACTTCTTTAGGAGGCAGACATGATCAACTTTATTTTTTACTTCAAACCCTTCTGGTTGTGCCATGTAGATTTGTTCTTCTAAGTCACCGTGTAGGAAAGTTGTCTTTACATCAAGCTGTTCCAACTCCAAGTCTTGCATGGCTACTAATCCTAGAAGAACACGAATAGAGGTATGCTTAACCACAGGAGAAAAAATATCTTTGTAGTCAATACCTTCCTTTTGACTGTATCCCTTTGCCACAAGCCGAGCTTTATAGATGCCGCCTTCTTTGAGTTTGTAGATCCACTTGCACCCAACAAGTTTCTTGTGCGGTGGAGGATTCACAAGTTCCCAAGTATTATTTTTCTGCAAGGACTTGAATTCTTCTACCATCGCTTCATGCCACTTTCTTGAATCTGTCCGGTTTAGAGCTTCTTTATAGGAGGCTGGTTCTTCAGTGCATGGAGTTTCTTCTGCCACTGCTAGAGAATATGTAGCAACATTTGCATACCTAGGATTAGGACATGGTGCTCGCCTAGGTCGGTTGAGGGCAATGGAATAAGGATTATCCTCCTCAACTTGATGTTGCTCCTCCTGGACCCGGTGTGGCTCCTCCTGAACTGGGTGTGGCTCCTCCTGGACCTGCACATGTTCTTCAGTGGCCTGTTCTAATGGAGCAATGTCATTCGCTTCTATAGAAGACGATCGAGGCGTAGGTGTAGGAAACCAGAATTCTTTGGTAGCAGGCTGAGGTGGTGTTTCTTCTGGTGGCACTGTAGGTTCCTGTGAGTCCTCCTCTTCCTTTTTCAATTTCAAAAGTACCTGTTCATCAAAAATTACATCTCAATGGATTTCTGCTTTACAATTATTTAGACACCATTCTTTATAGCCTTTCACTCCACTAGGATATCCTAAGAAAATACATTTCTTTGATCTAGGTTCTAATTTTCCTTCATTCACTCAGACATGGACAGTGCTCCCAAAAATTTTAAGGTGGTCATAAGAGGCTGGCGACCCGGTCCATTTTTCCTCAGGCGTCTTGAATTCAATAGATGAAGAAGGTGATCGATTTATCAGGTAGCAAGCGGTGGATGCAGCCTCTGCCCAAAAACTTTTAGAAAGGTTAGCATTAGAAAGCATACTTCTTACCCTTTTTATGATGGTGCGGTTCATCCTTTCTGCTACTCCATTCTGCTGAGGTGTGTAGGGAACTGTGTGATGTCTTATGATCCCTTCTCTGGAGCAAAAATCTTTAAATTCTTCATTGCAAAATTCTAGGCCATTGTCGGTTCGCAGGGTCCGAACATATCTACCGGTTTGCTTCTCAATCATTGTCTTCCAAGACTGAAATTTAGAGAAGACATCAGATTTATTTTTAATAAAATAAGCCCATACCTTCCTGGAGTAATCATCAATAAAAGTGAGCATGTATCGAGCTCCTCCTTGAGATTCAACCGGTGATGGCCCCCATAGATCAGAGTGGATGTAGTCCAATTTTTCTTTTGCATAGTGTTGCCCTGTGGAGAATGAGACTTTTTTCTGTTTGCCATAGATGCAATGTTCACATAAATCTAACTTAGCAAATTTCTGTTTTCCAAGTAGTCCCTTTTGTTCAAGAATTAGCATGCTCCTTTCATTAATATGCCCTAATCTCATATGCCATAATTTAGCAATATCATCAGAGTGTTCAGAAGTTACCATAGCTGCACCACTTGTTACCGTTGTGCCTTGCAGGATGTAGAGTTGGTTTACTTTTAATGCTTTCATTACTGTTAAGGACCCCTTTGTGACTCTGAAAACTCCGTCTTGGCCTGAATACTTGTATCCAAGTGCATCTAATGAAGATAAAGAAATTAAATTTCTTTTAAGACCTGGAACGTGCCATACCTGAGTTAGAGTCCTTGTAATGCCATCATGCATTTTAATTTTTACTGAGCCAACTCCTGCTACTTGACATGATGAGTCATTTCCCATTAGCACTTCCTTACCATCAGCATTTTCATATGTGGCAAACCATTCTCGGTGCGGTGTCATATGATAAGAGCAACCTGAATCTAAAATCCATTCATCTTGAGATCTAGCATAACAAGCAGAAACAGTAAGTACCTCTACTTTTTCATCCTCATCAGCATAGGATGCTTCCCCGTTCTGATTTTGTTCCTCCAGTCTCCGTTTCAGCTTACGGCATTCTGATTTGATGTGTCCCATCTTTTTGCAATAATAGCACTGCACGTTTTTAGATCTGGATTTAGATCTGAACTTACCCCGGCTTTTGTCCCGTGACCTATTTCGTCCTCTAGTGTTCAGGGCTTCTCCATGGCTTCTAGAGGATCCTGTGGTAAGTTGAGAATCGACAATCTCCTTGGATACTAGCATCGTTGTCACTTCATCCAGAGTTATAGTATTCTTGCCATACAATAAACTTTCACGGAAATTTTTAAAAGAAGCAGGGAGAGTAATTAGAAGCATAAAAGCTTTATCTTCTTCCTCAAATTTAACTTCCATATCCTCAAGATCAGCAAGAATAGAACGAAAAATACTAATATGATTTTTAACAGAAGTGTCATCTGTCATGCGTAAAAAATATAATTTCTGTCTAAGTGTCATCTTACTTGTAAGAGTTTTATCTTGGTAGATTGTGGCAAGCTTTTTCCATACATCTGCGGCGATCTTTTCTGATGCAACTTCTCGTAGTGCCTCGTCGCAAATGCTCATGTACAAGGTGGCTTTAGCACTTTCATCGGCTCGGTCCTTTTCTCTTTCAGTGCCTTCCATTGCATCTCGCCCACGAATAGTGTCCTGAAGGTTATCTTTAATCAAAATTGCTTTGATCTTCAAAGCCCATAATGAGTAGTTGACATTATGATCCAGTTTCTGGATTTCATATTTTGCCCCTGACATTGTGGATTGTTGGCTCTGATACCACAACTGTTAGGAAGAAATTGGATCTTCCTGCAAGGATCCAAAAATCCAAACGCCAAAAGGAAAAATACCAAAACGAGTAAATCTAGAAAAAACACAAAGAACACCAAATTTACGTGGTTCAGCCCGGCGGGGTACCGGGCCTACTCCACGGGGAGAAGAGGGCACTTGGTTTTATTAGAAGGAGGAGAAAACACGGCCAATACAAGAGCAGAATACAACTTATTAATAAACTGTAAAGAAAAATATTGCCTGTTCTTGGATATTTTTCTGCACCCCGAAATCTGGATTCCTGCTTCTGCTTGAAAACTGTGGATGCGGCGTCCTTGATCTTCTTGCTTCTACCTAAGACGGTGTGAAGGAGAAGAGAGCTGCTGGAAAGGAATCCTGCCTGAGAAACGGAGTAGATGAGAGGCTCGGAGAATTATTGGGATAATCTTCTCCTTTGGAACTGCATATTAGACCCCTATTTATAATAGAGGAGGAGAACCGATTCATGCCTGATTTGGTGGAGAAAAACTCTCCATAAAATTTGCTGCTCCGTCTGATTTAATCGGATGGTTACTATAATTTCTTTTACCAAGTAATTGAGGCGGTGGATAAGCTTTTGGCTGGAAACGGTAAAAAATAGACCGAGTTCCATGCAAGGAACCGGTCAAAATTGGCGACTGGAGGGATGTTCGGCCCGCCTGGGCCGGGTCGAGCCCAAAACTGATGCTGCTCTTTTTTTCTTTTCTTTTCTTTTTTCTCTCTCTCTCTCTGCTGGCCCATTTCATATTGGGTTTAAAATGAATCAACTCTCACAAGCTCCCAAAGCAATGGCCTTTAGTTTTTAAAAGAATCTGCAACCTTTCTATCACAAAGAGCTTGTTAATGCCCCGAACATTCTAGGTTAGCATATACATGAGAGATTTGAGTCAAGAGGACTTTCCTGATCATTGGTCGGTAATATCGTAAGAGTGGGGAGTCGCACCTTCTAGAGAGCTGGGATAGCGCGATTTTGATTCCAAGAGATCAATTGAAGACCGAGGGGTTGGAACATGCCATGGTAGAGGTGTCCAGGTTAAGATTTATATGAGGAGTGGAAGGGTTCGAAAGTTGCGAGGTGGCTAGGGGGAAAGGAATACTAGGGTTAGGGTACATGGGTAGGGGATATAAGGGAGGGTCGATAGTGAGTATCAGATCTGAAGATACGGGTGGGGATCCAGGGATGGGGTATAAACTGGTTGGGTCTGGAGAAGTGGAAGAAGTCAGATTCAGGCCTGAGGAAGGAGGGGTAACCTTGGATGGCGAAGTGGATTTAGGTGCCCAATTACCCACAACCTTGGATGAAGCGCGTGAACGTACGACTAATCCGTGAAATGGGCAAGGAGTGGAAGATGAAGGGGCGTGCAACGGCTAGGTTTTCATAAGGGGAGAGGAAGGGGTGGTCGCCTCAGGGGAAATCTCACCTTCCTCGCGATCAAGCAGATCAAAGTCCCAAAATATAGAGGCATAATCGAACGGTGGAGGAGTTTGACCGATGCGGACCAAAGCCACGTCCGCCAACAAACGTGGACATCAAATGAGACGTGTTGGTCTAAAGTTTTCAATTGTGGTCTCGATTTTGATGATAACAAACTCAGAACTTATATTTGAATGAGAAATAATTTTAGGTTGTAAGTTGAGTAGCGCGCGATGTCCGCGACTAGAAGATCAGCACATAATCGAAAAAATCGAAAGGATCTTGGTCGATGCGCTCGGAAGTTGGAGAAGAGTTAGATTTAGGTTTTTGGGTCTAGAACAAATGTATAATCCTCTAAATTTATGTTGTTGATGAAGAAACCAAAACTTGAAATCCAAAACCCAGACCGGAGATAGAAGTAGTGCTAAAGCTTCACAAAGTGCAGTTTTCGGTTGATGCTTTGGTTGACCGGTGATCGATTGGAGGCAATAACGACTCTTTTTCTAGCAGTTTAGAGTCCTTGAATCCGAAGCTTGCCTTGTTATCTATCTATTTAAAGGCCTTAACATCTTTCCTATGAGCCGCTGGAATCTAATGGACTATCTTGTGATAAGCCCTAAGTGTTTCTTGAGTGATTCTTCACAAAAACCCTAGTTTGAGCCTTATACTCTTTGATTTAGCCTTGATCTTATTGTTTCATTATCAAAAGGCATCAACATGAGTTAGGATTCAACGTTTTGAGCTAAGTGTTTGTTTGTATTATTATTGCTCCTCATTTATTTGTGTATTTTGGTTTGTTTTCATTGTATTTAAAACTTGTTGTACACCTAGGATGTTGGTTTTGGAATTGGGTGGTTGCCTTGGTGTTAAGGCATAAGTTCACCATTGTAAACTATATTTAGAGTGTCCTTAGGGATTGAGGTGGGAAAGTGCCTTTGGGGAGAAGGCGGAGACTTTTCAGTGAAAATTCCTCAAAGTGTAAGGAACTTTAATATCTAATAGATTTAGGTTTGAAATCCTAAGTGAGGTGTTGAGGTAGTGGAGTAGACAGTGTTACCAAACCACTATATATAAATCTTGGTGTTTGCATTGCTTATCTTTGTGTGTTTAGTTGTTTATCATCGCTTCTGCACTTATTCATTTGATTGAATTGTGAATTTGCCTACGAATTGAAAGAAACGATTAAAATCAGAAATTAAACTAAACTTTATAGTAAACACACTATTCACCCCCCATTTAGTGTGCCCATTCACCTCACAATACGTTGGGCATTAGTGGGGTTGTCAAAGCTGAGCTTTAATCTAGGTCTTGTAGGCATGATCTGAACATGAGGAAGGGGGTAGGTGGGTCAGAGATCGGAGAGAGGTGAGGAGCTGTAGAGGGGGTCGGAGAAGGTGAAGTGGGTGGATTTGGAGCGAGAGTGAAAGATGAATTTGAGCTAGATGGTAAACTAGAGGACTTGTGTCTAGTATTTGTAGACAAATTTTGGCAAACAACTTCCTGATGCCCAACCAATCCACATCGATAACACACATTCAGTAAATTTTCATAGATGATCGATTGAAAAAACTCAGATTCATGATGTGTAATCCATATACCATGCTTAAGTGGGGAAGCCAAATCTACCTCAATACAAACACAAACATATATACTATCTCTCAATCAAAGAAAACAATGTTCCTCGATTCTTAAAACTCAGTTGAGATAAGCATTAATAAATGTTATAGATTCATGATTTCGAAACTCAAAGGGGTAGGGAGTGAATCTGAATCCAAAGAGGGGTAGGAGAGAAAGATTCAGACAATAGTTGGAAAAGGGGCTTCCAAAACATTAATCAAAGGATTTGCCTCTAGAAACCATGGTCCACCAGTCAAAGATTTCAATGGCATTTTCCAAAGAATCAAAACGAAAACCAAGAAACATTCTTCAAATCAAGAGCATATTAGAAACCACAATTTGACCAAAGATTTTTAGCCTATTGGGAAACGAATCTAAGAGGAGGGGGGAACGGGGGAGGGGGCTTTATAAAGAAACTTACCGATAAGGCAACTTGGCCGGGGTTTTTGCTAGCTAGTTCTGCATTTGGTCGTTGAAGAAGACAACCCAACCAATATGGGGAGGTGAACACTCTTGCCACCCCTCCCATTGCCTTTCTTGCCATCTGTCACATCGTTCCTCTTTGCCACCCATCTCGCCACCCGAATAGCTTAAGTAGTCTCTCTCGATGAGATGGTAGCTACATATGAGGGTAAAAAAGAAAAAGAAAAAGAAGATAAGAGGAGAAAGAAGATGATGAGCAAGAAGAAGGAAACAAAGATGAGAATGAGGATAATGACAAGTGATAAGAACAAGTATAAGGACAAATTGAAAAGAAAGGTAAAATAAAAGAACAAGCGAGAGAAACTAGAGACTTTCTTCTTTGACACTAAAAAAATATTAATTCCCTCTTGCCACTTCTCTTGTGTCGGTCTTGCCACTCCTCTCAATCACCCCTCTCATTGCTCCTATGAGTAGCCAATCTCGTCGCCCCTCTTATTACATTTTAATTTTTGATGCATAATTGTCTTTAATTTTTGCAATGGGGTGGAGGATTCTAGCCATCACCCCTCTCATTGCTCCTATGAGCAGCCAATCTCGTCGCCCCTCTTATTACATTTTAATTTTTGATGCATAATTGTCTTTAATTTTTGCAATGGGGTGGAGGATTCTAGCCATCAATACCACGATGGGTTGAGGGTACACATTCCTCTTGGCATTGCGAAAAGTAATCGTCGTCATCACAACAAAATGTTAGATAGCTTATCATCCGAGGATTTTGATGATGTCCAATAGACTATCATTCGAAATTTTGACATAAGATTTCACCCTAAAAGGATGCCAACAATTCTTATAGCAATCATCGTGTGACCACCATGTAAAGGATGAAACTGAGATCCCAAAATTTAAAATATTTGAACAATTAGATCTTCAATCATTCCTATTGGTTGAAAATCGAAAAGCCAACGAGTAGCATAGGATATTGAACCTGCAAGGTTGCATAGACCCCTTATAGGCCACCAAATATCAACATTCGAAGTTACCAAATATCAAAAGCCAATTTGCAATGTATGACTTTATCAAAGATTTCATTCGAAAAAGAACAATATAAGCAATTGATTGCTCTAACATTCAAATCAAATAAATCAAATTTAATTTCTAGTCAATGCATGCATTTCATTACTAGGTTCAAGAAATTGAATACTCCTAAATCTTGAGTCTTTAAAAATATATACGTAGGTGGTGTGGAAATTACCGACTCTAGTGTCATTCTTGGATTGGAGTTCAATGTAGAAGAGATGGTGAAATCTCAAGCTACGAATCCGCTATAATACCAAATGTAAGGTGAATGGTGACAATAAAGGGGGGGTGAATAATGTATTTACTATAATTTAGCTCAATTCCGATTTTAATCGGTTACTCAAAATTTTAGGCTAAGCACAATTAACAAGCGGAAGAAAATAAGTACGACAATTAAACACACACAAAAATAAATGCAAACATAAAAGGTTTATAGAGGTTCGGCAACCCGTCTACTCCACTACCTAAACACACCGCTTAGGATTTCAAACCTAAATCCCCAAGATATAGAGTACCTCTATAATGAGGATTTTTACACCGCAAAGTCTTCGCCTTCTCACTGAAGGCACTTTCTTACCTCACTCTCCTAAGGACACTCTAATCCAAGATTGCAAAGGTAGACTTATGTCTCTTATTGAAGCAGTATAGTAATATAGTATCAAAACTCACTCTGTTCTGTTTCACTAGTTCAATTTTACTAGTTTTGTTTTCTACTTTGATTTCACTACATTTCATTACATAGTACAATTCATCATTTGTGTGCTTTAGTTGCCTGACACGTGTGTTAAATAAGCAGCCAAGTGTTAAATGTAATAAAGTAGATTGTTTAGGGTATACTAGTAATTCTCTATGGTTGAACTAGCTAGCTTAGGTATAAATGTAACACCTGATGCCTTTTTGAGGTATCTCTTTCGAATAAAGTTTTTGCCTCCAGTTTTACTTTTTCACTCTTTTGGTTGGTTCTACCCGTAGATTCCAGATCTAAGGAAGCTCACTTGGTCCAATGTGGTATCAGAGTAGGAAGTGAAGATCGATCGCTGCGGAGATTGATTAGGTAGCATCGGGCATCGAATCGAAGAGGCACCGCAACGGTGATCTGAAATCGGGAATCCTCATTCACGGCAAGAAACAGGTGATCAAATGGGGCGAGATCTGCAATAGCAGAATCGCAAAATACCCCGAACAATGGATCATCATCGGAGATAGCTGAAATCGATGAGAGCCTGTATGTCCTCCAAGGAAACGACAATCCGGGTATGGTCTTAGTTTCAACTCAGCTATCAGGGCATGATAATTACCTACCCTAGAAGCAATCATGCTAATTTCATTGTCTGCTAAGAATAAAATCAGTTTCATTGATGGGAGTCTGGTAGCTCCTAAAGAATCGACGCCCAACTACGAACTTTGGAAGAGGTGTGATGATATGGTGCGTTCATGGGTGTTGCAATCAATATCCCCAAAATTGAGCACAAGTATAATCTATGCGGAGAGTGCTGCACAAATGTGGAAAGACCTAGAAGCCATATTTGGGAGAAGTAGCGAGCCAAGAATTTTTGAAATCAGAATGATGATTACTTCAACCAAGCAAGGAAACTTATCTATCGCTGACTACTTCACCAGATTGAAGAGCCTCTGGGATGAATTAGATGCCCTTGAAATGGGAATGGGAAGAAATTACAACAGTGAACTAGGGAAAAAGAACAATGAACTAAACAAACTTACCCAGTTCATGATGGGACTCAATGAATCGTATGTAGGTGTGAGAGGCCAAATGTTACTCATGAGGCCGCTTCCTGACTTGAACCATATTTATTCAATGATGGAGTAGGAGGAAACACTGAGACAGGTTAAAGTGGAAAATTTAGCTGGTATTAAGAGTGTAGCTCTTTACAGCATGTATCAAGGTGGAAGTAGCAGTAAGTTCAACAAAAATAAATCACAACCATACAGGAAGTTTTGTGATTTTTGTCAAAGACCTCGACATACCCGAGAGGTGTGTTATAAGCTACATGGATACCCACCTGATCACAAGCTATATATATAAAGGAAAACAAAGTTCAAATGAAGCAAGCTCTATTGAGAAACAAGTGAACAGTGCGCAAAGTGTTAAACAAGATGACAAGGACTATGAGGATACTGAAATATCTTCTCAAGAAAGACAAGTACCAGTTTTAAATCTCACTGAGGATCAAATTAAAGCCTTGATGAATTTGCTAAACAACTCAAAGTATTCTAGTCCTCAGGTCAACACGGCAGGTATTATTACTCCCATGCCAATTTGTTCAAATGCTTGTACTTTTCCTTAACATTGGATACTTGACAATGGTGGTACGGATCACATAGTGTCCAGCCATATCATGCTTGAAAACCCATACATACCTACTCATAGCAATAAGGTAGCATTACCAAATGGCTCATCCACAGAAGTTTCCCATCTTGGTACAACTTATATAAACAAGAACATTAAGCTTACCAATGCACTATCTGTCCCATCCTTCAAATTCAATTTAATGTCTGTCAGCAATCTTACTAAAGAGCTAAATTGCTTAATTACCTTTAGTCCATCCCATTTTACAATTCAGGACCTAGCTACGAAGAAACTACTTGGGAGTGGTAAAAAAAAGAATGGATTATATTTGATGTCTGGGACCTCACCTCTCAATTACAACAAGGAGCTCATCACTCAAGCCATGAATGTCAACTTAGATGAAACAACCTTATGGTATCTTAGATTAGGTCATATGTCTTTTTCAAGAATGAGATTGTTAGCTCACATCAATCCTACTTTGAATAAAGTTTCAAATTACTTCTATAATGTGTGTCCTCAAGCAAAACAATGTGTTTTACCTTTTCCCATGAGTATGAATAAAAGCAATTCTTCATTTGACTTACTTCATTGTGATATTTGAGGACCTCACAAGGTCTCAACCTATAATGGATGTAGGTATTTTATAACCTTGGTGGATGATTTTTCATGTTGGACATACTCATTTGCTCACAAAAGCCAAGTCCCTACTTTGCTAATCAATTTCATTAGAATGATACACAATTCTCCAAAAATATCAAAACCATAAGAACAGACAATGGGAGTGAGTTCTTCAACTCAACCTTAAACTCTTTTCTTTCAACCCAAGGCATCATACATCAAAGTTATTGTATAGAAACTCCTCAACAAAATTTTGTTGTAGAGAGAAAGCATAGACACTTGTTGGAAGTAGCAAGAGGACTGGAATTTCAATCCAAGTTACCTTTGAGAGTTTGGGGAGAGTGTATTCTCACAGCCACCACCTCATAAATAGGTTGCCAAGTCCAATTACAAATAGTTGCAGTCCATATGAACTTTTGTACAAGCAACCCAATCTCAATCATGTAAGAACTTTCGGATGTCTTTTCTACACCAATACCCTCAAACAAGGAAGACAAATTTGATAATAGAGCCAATGAATGTAAGTTTATAGGGTATCCATATGGGAAGAAACGGTACAAGATTTGTGATTTGAAGACTCACTCCACCCTAATTTTCAGAAACATTACATTTGTTGAACATATTTTTCCATTCCAATCACAAAGCACCACCAAAACTATATTTCCTTTGCCTAAAGTCATGGAAGAGCATAAAATAGAAGAAGACTTCTATGACTTCAGCCCCACAAATAGTGTGCATAAAATGAATACAACTGATACTGAAATGCCATCCACTAGGGCTAGTGATACACGTACACCAAGTGGAGTCTTTGAGCAAAATGATGAAGATGAGTTATTTGTTGATTTTCCACCCATATCCAGTGAGCTCAATCCAGATGATAATAATCAACATTCTTCATCTATCTCACACCCTTCACCTACTCCAGATAACTCCACTTCAAATAAAAATCATCCTCCAAAAACAAAGAAAAGCCAAAGGATAATTAGAAAACCTATGAGGTTCTAGGATTATCAATGCAATCTGATGTCTGAAAGTTCCACTCCCAAGACAAAAACCAAAAGAGTTACTCCATATACTATGGACAATTATTGTAACCTATCTCAAATACCAACTTGCCACAAAGCTTTCATTACTCAAATTTAAACTCATCAAGAACCTCAATCCTATGATGTTGCTGTCAAATGTCCAGTATGGGTAGAGTTAATGCAAAATGAACTTAAGGCATTGGAAAATAATCAAACCTGGAAACTTTGCAATTTAGCACCACGAAAAAAGGAAATTAGTTGCAAATGAGTGTTTCGCACCAAATTTAAACCTGATGGTAGCATTTAAAAACATAAATCAAGGTTGGTAACCAAGGGCTTCACACAAGTAGAGGGCATAGATTATCAAGAAACATTTGCACATATTTCTAAGCTAGCTACAGTAAGAGTTTTATTGGTTGTAGCAGCAGCTTCTAAGTGGCCTTTGCACCAACTTGATGTCAACAATGCTTACCTTCATGGTGAGCTTGAAGAAGAAGTGTATATGCAAAAGCCACTAGGGTATGGAAATCCAAATGTCAACAAGATTTGTGATTTGAAGACTCACTCCATCCTAATTTCCAGAAATATTACCTTTGTTGAACATATTTTTTCATTCCAATCATAGAGCACCACCAAAACTATATTTCATTTGCCTAAAGTCAAAGAAGAGCATAAAACAGAATAAGACTTCTATGACTTCAGCCCCACAAATAGTGAGCATAAAAAGAATACAACTGATATTGAAATGCCATCCACCAGGGCTAGTGATATGCATACACCAAGTGGAGTCTTTGAGCAAAATGACGAAGATGAGTTATTTGTTGATTTTCCACCCATATCCAGTGAGCTCAATCCAGATGATAACAATCAACATTCTTCATCTATCTCACACCCTTCACCTACTCCAGATAACTCCACTTCAAATATAAATCATCGATCCTCAAAAAACCAGGAAAAGCCAAAGGATCATTAGAAAACCTATGAGGTTCTAGGATTATCAATGCAATCTGATTTCTAAAAGTGTCACTCCCAAGGCAAAAACCAAAAGAGTTACTCCATATCCGATGGACAATTATTGTAACCTATCTCAAATACCAACTTGCCACAATGCTTTCATTACTCAAATTTAAACTCATCAAGAACCTCAATCCTATGATGCTGCTGTCAAGTATCCAGTATGGGTAGAGTCAATGCATAATGAACTTAAGACATTGGAAAATAATCAAACCTGGAAACTTTGCAATTTACCACCAGGAAAAAAGGTAATTGGTTGCAAATGAGTGTTTCGCACCAAATTTAAATCTGATGGTAGCATTGAAAAACATAAATCAAGATTGGTAGTCAAGGGCTTCACACAAGTAGAGGGCATAGATTATCAAAAAATATTTGCACATGTTTCTAAGCTAGCTACAGTAAGAGTTTTATTGGCTGCTACAGCAGCCTCTAAGTGGCCTTTGCACCAAATTGATGTCAACAATGCTTACCTTCATGGTGAGCTTGAAGAAGAAGTGTATATGCAAAATCCAATAGGGTATGGAAATCCAAATGATGGGAGAGTTTGTAGGTTATTAAAATCCATTTATGGACTGAAATAGGCTGGCCGACAATGGTACTCAAAATTGTCAAATAGCATTATGTCACAAGGATTTGAACAATGTACCTCAGACACATGCCTGTTTGTGAAAAATAAGAACAAGTTGATAACTGTTGTGTTAGTATATGTTGATGACATTATTGTCACAGGAATTAATAGTGCGGAAATTAAAAATTTGAAAAGCTTTCTTGATGATCAATTCAAAATAAAAGACCTAGATCAGCTGAAATACTTCCTTCGTTTAGAGATACACAGGACAGATAAAGATAGACATATATGTCAGAGGAAATACATCCTTGACTTGCTCAATGAAATGAAAATAACCGATTGCAAACCTAAAAACACACCTATGCAAGCCAATGACAAATTTAATAATGAAGTATCAGGTGGTGATCCTATGTTCAATGACATTGCCATTTACAGGAAGTTGATTGGTAAGTTGTTTTATATAACAGTAATCAGACCAGACATATATAACCTATGGGGTTAACACATTAAGTCAGTCCACACAAAGATCAAAAAAATCACATTTCCAAGCTATCATAAGATTGTTGAAATATTTAAAAAGGGAACCTGGTTTAGGTTTGTTTTATGCTGCAAATAATACATCTCAGATATCAGGATACAGTGATGCAGATTGGGGAAGCTGCAGCATGTCAAGAGGGTCTATAACTGGTTATTTGGTGAAGTTTGGATCTGTTCTTGTAACCTGAAAGTGCAAAAAATAACATATTGTTAGTAAATCTAGTTCAGAGAGTGAACTAAGAGCCCTTTCGAGCATCACAGCTGAACTTGTTTGGATACAAAAATTGTTAAAAGATATTGGAGTAGTGTATCAAACACCTACACTTATTTTTTGTGAAAATCAGAGTGCACTGCATATAACAGCCAACCCAGTTTTTCACGAACGCACTAAACACTTGGATGTTGACTGTTACTTTGTAAGGAAAAAATTTCAGCTTGGAGTTGTGCAGCCATTGTACATTTCAAGTCAAAATCAACCTGCAGACATACTTACTAAGGCTCTTCCAAAGGCTCAACATCAAAATCTCATTTCCAAGTTGGGGTTGGAGAATTCATTCTCCCCTCCCAATTTGAGGGGGTGTATTGAAGCAGTATAGTAATGTAGTATCAAACTCACTCTGTTCTGTTTCATTGGTTCCGTTTTACTAATTCTGTTTTCTACTTTGATTTCACTGCATTTCATTACATAGTACATTTCACAATTTGTGTGCTTTAGCTGTCTAACACGTGTGTTAAATAAGCAGCCAAGTGTTAAATGTAATAAAGTAGATTGTTTAGGGTATACTTGTAATTCTCTATGGTTGAACTAGCTTAAGTATAAATGTAACACCTGGTGCCTTTTTGAGGTATCTCTTTCGAGTAAAGTTTTTGTCTCCAGATTTACTTTTTCACTCTTCTGGTTTGTTCTACCTAGAGATTCCAGATCTGAGGAAGCTCACCTGATCCAATACCTTTACACCAAGGCAATAACCCCAACTTGACCTAAACCTCTAAAACAAGCTTTAGATTGTTGATCAAATATCCACGCTAAAAGGGAGGGGTTGAATAGTGTTGGGTTAATTTCAACTTCAATTCAAATTTTTTTAAAACAATTCCAACTTCAACCGAAACTAAGTGCGACTAAATGATATTCGTTAGCAAGTATGAAAAACAATTATAAGCAATAAACAAAGTAAAGCAAACACAACAGATTATAGTGGTTCGACCAACACCGCATATATACTCCACTACCTTGGCTGATTGGCTCCCCACCAAGGATTTCTAACCAACTCCTTTATAGATAATGTGTTTCCCGAATACAACCGATGAATCGCTTCTCAACCCTTTGAGAATCCCTCACAACTATTCGCCTAGGCAAAATACAATTCCACAAAGGAAACCCTAAGGTGTTTAACTTAGCTCACCTAGCAAGCTAACAATGGAAACCTAGTTTAATAACAAGAGAAAATAACAACAAAGGAGCTAAGAATTAAACCACACAAGAGACACTACTAGAAAAATGGGCATCAGCAACGGCTGATACCGTTGCTGAGCCGTTGCTGAAGAGAATCAGCAACGGCCGCGCCGTTGCAATAGCGCCGTGACAGAAAGTCGCGTTGCTGAAAACTTAGCAACGGATCAGCGACGGCCGCTCGGGCCGTCGCTCAAAACATTATCAGCAACGGCCGCTCGGGCCGTCGCTAAAAATATTATCAGCAACGGTTTTGCCACAGACCCAGAGCCGTTGCTGATAACATTAATAGCAACGGCCGCTGAGTCCGTAGCAACACCGTTAGTAAAACTCCGTCGCTAAGCCGTTGTTGTAGGTCATCAGCAACGGCTTTCGATACACTTGTAGCAACGGCTTTCCCACGGACGCCCGTAGGAAAGCCGTTGCTGATGACGTATACCTGCAAACAGAAAATTTGAAAATTTCAAATTTCCATTGATACATTGATACATTTATCTGATACATAACTCACACACCCATACCCTCATACACACATTCATTCACACATCACAAACACCTCATACACATTCATTCACACATCACAAACACACCAAGATATACATCAAAACAATTATATTTATATTGATAATTATCCACGATAGTATAAAAACAATTCAAATGCAAAATTGAAGTATCAATATCCAAACAAAATAAGTTAAACAAGTTCAATATCCAAACAAAAAATCTCACGATCACGATGGAGGATGGTCTGGATTATATGGCGGGGTCTGGAGCGCTTGAGTGTACACCGGCGTGGACTGACTCGAGGACCATGGATTAGATGATGCCGAAGAGATGCCTGCTTCGGGATGACCTGACAAGTTGCGTAGCATAGCTTCTATATTCGCCATCGTCTGACTCTGGCGCTCCATCATCTCAGTCTGACGCGCGACCGTCTCCTCTAGTGTCCTTATCCTATTACTATGATCATAACTGGATCTGGAGGTGGACAGCCGCTCACCAGCGACCGGAGGGGTCGGTGCCCCAAGTGGCCCTAGTACGGCTCGCGCATGACCACTATCTGCGAAGCCATATACGCGGCCATGGTCCCAGCCACCTGCGGCCTCGACCCACGATGCTGCGTCAAAGTCCTCGGGGGTACCCCCGCGCTGCACCACCGTCTGGCTGTAGGTCTCCTACTCGAGTTTGATTTTTTGTTTAATATTTATCATAAAACTTAAATTATAAATATATAATGAATAATTTAAACAAATATATAATTACCATAATGTATGCAGCGCTGTTGTGGATGTACTCCCCCGTCCCATGTGCTCGACGGTGAGTCCGCTCAAACACCGCCATCGGGGAGGGTCGCTGGACACTCCCGTCATCCGACACCGTCGTCTACATTTACAAAACAAATACATTAATTAGTACACATAATAACAAATAAAATATATAATTAAAAGATATACTTACCATACGGTTTGCGTGCACTGCAAATGCAACAGAGCCGCCGGTGTGACGCGCTGCTCCCCCCGACATGCGATTTCTAGCCGCATTCCGAGAAACCTCCTGCCATCGATCCGTCGACCATATCCCCACGAGCTGGTCCCATATATCCGGAGTAATCCAACCGGGGCCGTATCCCCGAGTCTCCGCGATGTTAGTGGTCCTAGCTCGGGCCATCGCTTGGGATCGAGCCTGCCCCAGCTGCCCGTTGTACCTTGCCCGGGAAATAGCCTCCCAGGCAGCGTAAATGAAGGGCCTCTGGTCCTCGGCCCATGTATAGCGAGCCTGCAAAATAATAATATGAGTACCAATATTAATATATCATCATGCATGTAAAAAATAATAATAATACGTGCCTCAAACTCGCGCCATAACATGTCGACGTGCTCGCTAGGCACGTGAGACCACGTAGGCCATGCCCCGTGCATGTATCGTCGAATAGTAGAAGAAATGCTCCTCGGCACTTCTTCTTGCTCGAACCTGCACAACAAAAATAAATTTTAATATTATATTATGATATAATGAATTTGTAATGATTCATAATTCATGATATATTACCGCTCACCAATCACGCTAATCAATCTACGTGACTCTGTGGCTGGTGGAGGGTGCCACCTGTTCGGCCCGCGTGGGCGCCTACGTCTGGATGTACTAGCCTCGGCAGTATCATCCTCATGAGGATCAGCAGCATGAGTAAGTGTTGGAGTCTCACCGATCGGAGACTCCGAAACTCTCCTGCGTCGATAACCACGACCAGACATATCTGTCGAACAGACATATAATCAGATTATTGTATAAATAGTAGAGAATATTTAATAAAATATATACTTTACAATTATTCTTCATCATCTGAATAATAGTCTTCGAATTCTTCTTCTTCTTCCTCTTCTTCCTCTTCTTCATCTTCTTCATCTCCAGCTTCCTCAATTTCATGATCGTCATCATCAGCATATTCAACTTCTAATTGAATTGACGTTGTGTCTGCATCCTCGAGTATTGGAATAATACGATCCACGGCAGGAAGATCATCTTCTTGATAGAAACCAGGAGGATCATTTTCTCCTACTATCGGATCAATTTTTCCTCTACCTTTTGTCTTACAGACTACACGCCAATCTGCTCTATCTTTATTTCGAGCCAGATACTTCGCGTAATATACTTGTTCGGCTTGAGATGCCAATATAAAAGGCTCATTTGCTGCCAATTTCGATTTGTAATTAACCTCAACAAGTTTGTATTTTGGATGAACTTTCATGCCCCTTTCTGTTGTATCGAACCAATGACATCTAAATAGGATCACTGATTTCAAGCCGAAGTAGTGCAACTCTATCACTTCTTCCACCAGTCCATAAAAATCCATATCACATTCAACATAGGTTGTCCCTTTCACGCAGACCCCAGCATTCATCGTCTTCTTTGCAAATGAATATTCAACCGTGTGAAATTTATACCCGTTAACAAAATATCCGCTATAGCACGACACAAGTCGCGACGGTCCACTAACAAACTCAAATATTTTTTCATCTATTTCAGCTCTGTGATCTTTGCTGTAAGTCTGAATCCAAGTAGGGAAATCACGATTCCGTAATCTCTCCAATTCTTGATCGTTGTGAATAGAGTATTTTTGCACCATCTCAATGTCAAATATTTCAATGAATTGTTCAATCTCTGGACAATTGAGTAATACATACAAGTGTGCCAAATGATACTCTTCATCGCTTACGTGTCGAGATGGACGAGAACCAAAAGCACGACCAGAGTGACAAATATATTTAAACGTCCATCTGAATGTCGAACACCCCCGTCGTCGTTACGTGGAAGACGATCAAATCTTGTCTGTACTGTCGATTCAAAGTAAAATGAGCAGAATGTTGAAATTTCTTGGATGATATACGATTCAGATATTGATCCTTCAACAGCTGCGGTGTTCTTTACTTTTTTCTTCAGACGATTCATGTATTTTTCAAATAAGTACATCCAACGATATTGAACGGGGCCACCAACTCGTGCCTCGTATGCCAAGTGTATCGGTAGATGCTCCATCGAGTCAAAAAATGCAAGAGGGAAAAACTGCTCCAGCTTGCATATGATTTCAACAATATTATTTTCAAGTGTTGACATATCTTCGACTCGAAGGACATTTGCACAGATGCTTCTTAAAAACATACTTAATTCAGTCAACGGACCCCAAATATTATCAGGTAGAAGATCTCGAAATGCGATCGGAAGTAATCTCTGCATGAATACATGACAATCATGGCTCTTCATCCCTGATATTTTGCAATCATCGACGTTCACACATCGAGATAAGTTTGAAGCATATCCATCGGGTAATCTGAGTTCTTTTACCCATTGACAAACATCTTTGATATGTTGTTTATTTAACACATAAAGGGCCTTCGGTTTCAGATATCGTCCGTTGACCTCTTGTAACTCCAACTCTGGTCTTTTACAAAGTATTTTCAGATCATGTCGGGCTTTGACATTATCTTTAGTTTTTCCAGAAATATCCATCACAGTGTTGAAAATATTATCAAACACATTTTTTTCAATGTGCATGACATCTAAATTATGTCGAATCAATAATGAACTCCAATAGGGCAATTTCCAAAAGATACTTTTTTTCACCCAGTTGTGTGTTTGGCCAAAACCTGACACTCTTTCATTGCGACCAAATACTATATCTGGAAGTGCTAAAACACGTGCTAACATTTGTTCACCAGACAACATCGGTGGTGGCCCATCTCTTTCGACTCTGCCCTTAGTAAATTTATTACGATTCCTTCGATACTGGTGATGAACCGGTAGGAATCGACGATGACAATCAAAGAATGAGATTTTTTGTCCGTTCTGAAGATTGATTGATTTAGAGTGTTCCATACAATACGGGCAAAAGAGTCGGCCGTGAGTGCTCCAACCCGACAACATGCCGTACGCGGGGAAATCATTGATTGTCCACAAGACCGCGGCCTTTAAATTGAAGTTTTGCTTCCGATGACAATCATAAGTGACAGCTCCCTCAGTCCACAATGTTTTCAATTCATCTATCAAGGGTCTGAGAAATATGTCAATTTCTTTTCGCGGACCCTTAGGACCCGGAATAATCATCGAAAGATAAATAAATTCATCTTTCATGCACATTGACGGTGGCAAATTATAAACTGTCAGCAGCACTGGCCAAACTGAATAAGGAGTTGCAGAATGTCCAAACGGATTAAAACCATCTGTGCACAATCCCAATCTGATATTTCTAGTATCCATAGCAAATGAAGGATAACATGTATCCAAATGTTTCCATGCTTCACTGTCAGATGGATGAGTCATTACTGTATCATCACGACTTCTTGCATGCCAACTCATGTAGGGGGCTGTCTTTTTCGACATGAATAATCTTTGAAGCCTCGGTGTTAGTGGAAAATACCGAAGCACCTTAAACGGGATATTTTTCTGTCGGACCGATTTCTTCTCCTTGTAACGAGGGTGTTGACATACAAGGCATTTATCCAACTGCACATTTTCTTTATAATATAAAATGCAGTTATTTTGGCACGCGTGTATTTTTTCGTACCCAAGCCCCAATTTTCTCATTAGCTTTTTAGTCTTATAAAAAGTAGGCTCAAACTTGTTATCAGTAGGCAGCATTCCATTAATCAATCCAGCAATCCGATCATACGCAACTCCGCTGATATTACAATCGGCCTTGATGTTTAAGAGCTGTGTCATTGCTGAAAACCTAGTGTATTTAGGACAATTCTCATACAAAGGTTCATCGGCAGCTTTCAACATCTCATAAAATTCTGCAGCTTCTTTATTCGGTAATTCAATCTCTACCGCAGCCCCTACTTCTGTGATACCAACCACTGTAGTATCTGGTGGGACTGATGTCTGAAGAACTGGCCGATCAACATTATCATTCAGGCGGAATTGACCCCCAAGACTATCAAGTATCATAGTTCTATAGGGATTACATTGACTGGATGAAGAAGCACCAGCAGAGGAAGATTCACCATATGTCTGAACGACAGGATTGCTCGACGTCCCGACTTCGCGTGACTCCCCGTGACAAGTCCATAGAAAATATCTTGGTGCAAATCCTTTGCTATATAGATGCAGAGTGACAGTCTCCCGATCCAAAAATCGTCCATTTGAACAAATGCGGCACGGACATCGGATTTGATCACCCATGCTAACGAAATTCCGATTCGAATAGGCAAAATTTAGGAAGTACGTTACGCCTAATCGAAACTCATTCGTTAAAGCTCCACGATCAAGACGTCGGTACATCCAACTTCGATCAGCCGACATGATTCTGTCAATCAATGACAATTTCTTTGGTTAATGTCTTTAGGTGAGATTGTCCTATTCCATTCGGGATTTATGTTATTCGTACTGCACTTACGTTTTTATTTTAACTGTTAACTAATTATTCTAAATTTCGACAGCATCTCCCTACAGTTCTCCGAATACGCATATCATCTGGGCGCGTATCGGAGAACAAGAGAGATATTGCCGAATTTTAGAATAATTAGTTAACAGTTAAAATAAAAACGTAAGTGCAGTACAAATAACTATATTCCCAAATTGTCCAATCAGGGACAATTCAAGAATTGTACGTCGTATAAAAGATCATCTACTTCTTTTACACGAACATACAATTCCCGAACGGATCTAAGGTTTTGCTAAATCATATCCGATTCGTCGATGCGTACGTGAAACATATCAACTCGTCGGATGGATGATTATTTTCTAAATGTTTCGAGACAGTTCGAGTCCATATTGGACGATTTCGGCGCGCGTCCGAAGTGGACGATTCCGGCGCGAGTCCGAAGTGGACGATTCCGGCGCGAGTCCGAATTGGACGATTTCGGCGCGAGTCCGAATTGGACGATTCTGGCGCACGTCCGAAGTGGACGATTCTGGCGCGCGTCCGAAGTGGACAAACCGGCGCGCGTCCGAAGTGGACGATTCCGGCGCGCGTCCGAAATTAATCTAAACCCTAATAATTAATCTAACAAATTAAACAATTAATCTAAACAATTTATTAACAATTATAAAACAATTATAAAACAATTATAAAACAATATAAAATATATATATAATTATAAATTCCGGCGCCGGAGTCCACCCTCCGGCGCCGGCGTACAGTGGCCGGACACACTGTCCGGCCACTGTAGAAGGTCCGGCGGCGGCCATAGGCCGACCGCCGCCGGCCGAAACCCTAGAAATAGGGTTTCGGTCGAATTGATTCCCGCCGGCCGAAACCTAGTGAAGAGCCGGCCGGCCGATCAACATACCTGAACAAGACGGCAGCGGCAGCAGCGGCGAGAGGCGTCGGCGTCGGCAGCAGCGGCGAGAGGCGAGAGCAGCGGCGGCGGCAGCAGCGGGAGGAAGAAGGGTCGGGCGCACGACTGGTGCCCTATATAAACTTATCAGCAACGGCTCGCTCGCCCGTTAGAAAGCCGTTGCTGATAAGTTATCATCAGCAACGGCTCACTTATCCGTTAGCAAGCCGTTGCTGACAATTAAAAAAGCAGCAACGGCTCGCCTTTGCGTCAGAAAGCCGTTGCTGATAATTAAAATAATCAGCAACGGCTCGGGCGGCCGTAAGAATGCCGTTGCAAATAGCAACGGCTTGAGCGGCCGTTGCTGATAGCCGTTGCTGAAGATCAAGTTTCTAGTAGTGAGAGATCCCTTGCAAAGCTTCCAAAGCCTCCAACTCGTCAAGATGTAGAGCTCAAAATGAAGCCGGAGTTGAGGCAGAAAGAATGCTTCAAGTAGACGAATGATCGTAGAAGCTTGCGCGATGAAATCTACTTGGGAATGCTCAAGAACACTCTAGGAGATCTTCAATGAATAGTTAAGAGGCTCTTAGAAGGCTGGTGAGGGGTATTTATAACCCCTCACTCGGTAGCTCCACCCAACGGGCATTTTTCTGCCTATTGGGGACACCCGATCACTTGCCGATCGATCGTCGGTCGCCGACTGATCGATCGCCCAAGCGACAGCGGTAATCTGTCGCTTTTGGGCGCACTTAGGTCGACCGGCTGGTCGATCAAATTGGCTACTGCCAATTTTTCATAATATTCGATCGATCGATCGGTCGACCGAATTGGCTACTGCCAATTTTTGACTTTATTCGGTCGACCGACGAGTCGACCGAACCTGGGCTTAGATTGTTTCTTCGAGTTTTCTTCTTGCGCGCTTCGCTTTCGGGTTCCGTTACCAAGTCTTGACTTGGATAATATTACAATTAGGCTTGGGATATATACCGAGAGACATATTACATGAATTCTATTTCTAACTCTAGATTTTCTACTCGATCTATGACAGAGCCATTTTTGTCGATTCTTATTTTTCTCTGAACAAACTTCGCGCGCATATTGTAACCTGAGATCAAACACTTGATAAATTTATTAGAATAAGTTTGTTATCATCAAAATCAAGATGATGACCAAGGTTGAAAACCTTAGACCAACATAGATAACAATAATGAAACTACAAAAAACATAAGTAAATGAGAGCAAAATAATCAACAACAATAACTTAGTTTGAAGGAAAGGGCAAGAGAATAGGCTCACAAAGCTAAAGTTTTAAAGAATATGGCTTAATCAAAGTTTTTGGTTATCAAATGATGGCTCATGAAGCATTGGAGAGTCATGGGAAGACTTAGAACCAATTTTATAGGCAAAAAAGGTAAGGGGGCTCTGGTTCAACGGATTGAAACGACTAGAAAAAGAGCCGTTGGGTTGTTTGATCGATCGTTAGTCGATCGACCTTTGCCGATATTCTTGTTCAGACTGAATTTTTAGTTCTCGAGTTTCGGGTCTCGATTTCAGGTTTCAGAGTTACATCATCATCATTTAGATGATTTACACTAAATCTCGACTCAAACTTCTCATCGACTTCCGAGTGTCGACCAACATCCATTTGATTTTTTGATATCATGTTGATATTCGGATCGCGGACGTCGCGCTACTCGATTTGGAACTTGAAATTATTTCTGAATGAAATATTAGTTTCAAATTTATTATTATCAAAACCGAGATTAAGAAGACCAATGTTGAAAATCTTAGACCAACAAATTAACCATTCACAAGGTCAATGGCTCAACTTAGAAGGTCAACTCACACAATATCAACTTGAGAATATCTTATTTGACAAAGAGTCTGAGAATTTTGAGTGAGTCATTGAGTGAACTAGCTTACTGATGAGCACCCACATTTACATACTGGTATTACCCCACCTAATTTCCATAAAACTTAAAACATCATCCCAATTAAGAGTTCATGCTATGCGCTAGTCTTACCAATTTATTAATGTCTTGTTTCAATAAATCTATATACGCAAAAACTATTTGAACCTCGTCTATTGTGGATCTTGTTTCTTGATCCTCATTCGTATGCATGGCCAAATTATATTGGCTTATAGACTTCATAATAATAATAATAATAATAAGACTAATAAAAAGTAATTAAAATAATCAATAAATGACTATTATCACTTTTATCAAATAAGATGAATTCAATTGTTACAATAAAGTAATTATAGTTTGTTTGACACTACTCTAACAAGGGGTTTGGTCAATTATGTTTGATCAAGTTATATTTGGTCATCCTCCTGAGTTGAGACTTGAGATCATATTGAATTGGATTAGATTAGACTAAGTTCATGAGTTTAGTCTAATTATCAACTTTGGGCTAATCACTTTGACTTTGACTAAATGGAATCTAACCAGGCTAAACCATATTCAAGCCAAGAAATTAAGGAATTAGATAAATATAATATTTGTAAGAGGGAGAGCGAGAGTGAGAGAGTGAGAGAGTGGATTGAAAAATTATATGTATAATAATTTTTAAGATATATGGTTAAATATTCTACTCACTTTTCTTAGTGGCTAGGTTAATATTAACCCATTTTTTAAGGTAAGTGTACCAAACATAATTAAGTAGGGAGTAAAAAAAAGAGTTAATTGATGTATTTAGCACAAATTATAATTCTTTTTACAAATTTAGCACATTTTTTAATTTGTATTAATTATATCCCGAATTATCGAATTTATATCAATTCTAGCCTGACGTCAAATGCCCGTCAATGCCACCGTTAGGTGCTGACATGACATCTGAGTCAGCATATTAAAAAATAATTTTTTATTAATTATGTTGCCACGTCAACATTTAATTACCTATTTTTTAAAATAAGAAAAAAAAATTGACTTACCCTCCCCCATTGCCACGTCCGCCAGCTCCTCAACCTCACCTGCATCCTCTCCGGCCACCCGCAGCATTGCCATCCACTAAGTTGGTTTCACAACCACAACCGCCAAGTGCGCGATCGCGCCCACGCATGGCGGCCTAACTCCGCCGCCATCCGCTTCCACGACCTCCCCTTGCCTGCCTTCCCTTCCTCGAAGCCCGACATCAGCGACGCCGTCAAGTTCCCCGCCCACCTCCAACTGGCGTTCGACGCCGCCGTCGTCCACCTTCGCCCCCCTCTCACCACCCTCCTCCGCTCCCTCGTGTCGTCGTCCCGCCGCGTCGTTCTTGTTCCCCAAGTCCATCATCCGATGCCCGCTCAATGTGAAGAGCAACTGCGGTAGCTCCGGCAAGTTCCCCAAGTTCTCGTATGACATGATCGACAGCGTGGAATCTAGCAACCCCATCAAGTTGCCCTCCGAGGACATGGCCATGTGGAATCTGACAACCCCAACTGGGTTCCCAATCTCTGCTCCTGCGTCAAGTTCTTCTTCGCGGTTTGTATTCCGAACATGGGCACCATGATCACGGGGCCAAAGTTCATCTTCATGGTCTCCAACATCATCGTCTTCTTCCTCGTTGGCGAGTCGAGGCTCTCCAAGTCTGCCGCACAACCCGACGTCTATGATGAGTACGTGACGAGGAGCCAAAGCCTGCAGGGTGCTTCCAATGTCGAGGTGAAGGAGGAGGTCATTTTGTAGAGCCTTTGCTTGAGGAGAACAATGACAAGGATGAGAAACCCGAGGAGGAGGAGGAAGGGCAAGTCACAAAAGAGGGAGAGGAGGATAAGGAGAAGGAGATAGAGCAGGGCGAGGAGTTGCAGGAAGAGGAGGATGAAGGGTTGCCTGCAGAGGAACTTAATAGAAGAGTTGAGGACTTCATTGCTAAGTTTAACATGCAAAGGAAGATTGAAGCCAGAATGCTCATTTGCTATGAATGATGAATAAATTATGTGTATAATTCCAACTGAGTTGGATAATTAGAGTCTGTGTAGATAAAAAGAAGCTCTTTGTTTTTGAGCTATTTGGCAAACAAGATGAGCTGCTTCCATGGCCATGTCCTCGAAGGGCAACTTGATGGGGTTGCTAGATTCCATGCTGTCGATCATGTCATACGAGAACTTGGGGAACTTGACGGAGCTGCCGTAGTTGCTCTTCACATTGAGCGGGCATCGGATGATGGACTTGGGGAACAAGAATGATGCGGCGGGATGACGACGTGAGGGAGCGGAGGAGGGTGGTGAGAGGGGGGCGAAGGTGGATGACGGCGGCGTCGAACGCCAGTTGGAGGTGGGCGGGGAACTTGATGACATCATTGATGTCGGGCTCCGAGGAAGGGAAGGCGGGCAAGGGGAGGTCGTGGAAGCAGATGGCAACGGAGTCAGGTTGCCATGCGTGGGCACGGTCGCGCACCTAGCGGTTGTGGTTGGCGAAACCAACTTAGTGGCCGGCAATGCTGCGGGTGAAGAGGATGCAGGTGAGTATGAGGAGCTTGCGGACGTGGAATGGGAGGGTAAGTTAAAAAATATTTTTTCTTATTTTAAAAAATAGGTAATTAAATACTGACGTGGCAACATAATTAATAAAAAATTATTTTTTAATATGCTGACTCAGATGCCACGTCAGCACCTAACGGGGGCAATAACAGGCATCTGACGTCGGGCTAGAATTGATATCAATTCGATAGTTTGGGATGTAATTGATACAAATTAAGAATGAGCTAGATTTGTGAAAAGGGTCATTGTTTGGGTTAAGTACATCAATTAACCCTAAAAAAAATTAACCTTAACTTTGACCTATTTTTCAATTTTAGCTTACTACAAGAAAATAGACTAATTAATATATCATTGTTGGTATTACCAATAAAATTACCAACTCATTTGTTGGTAATTACCAACAAATATGTCTTTATCCGTTGGTAATACCAACAGACAATTGTAATATCCGTTAGTAATACCTAGTAGAGTATCACCAATGGATTTTGTCAATGAAAATCCGTTGGTATTAGTATTACGAAATGATTCTTGACTATTATCAACAGATTTAATCCATTAGTGATATCTTATTTTTTTATAGTATTCAACTTTTCTTTGGTAGTAATATTGACATGATCTATTAAATTTTTTACAACCATGATTTTCATTGCTTTTTTATCCAATTATTTGGTCATCAACAATTAAACGTGTCACACATAAATGAATTTTTGTTCCATGTAATAACGCAGACTCCATTATTTTTAGAATAAAATCTCACTTGAAAATGCGGACTCCATTAATTTTTAAAATATGTGTTAACTTTAAATTATGGAACTCGTATTTTTTAGTAAAGATATATTTTAATTGAAGTTGTGTGATCCAAGTTGTGTGATCCACAACTTTCTCATGTGATGAATGCCACGCGGAAGTAGAAATCCATCTGTGTGCTATGTCACGTTGTTGATAGCCAAATGGATAAAAGTAAATGGAGCACGTGATGGGTCAAATTTGTAATACCAATTAGAAGTTGGGGTGTTTTTTTAGTGAAAGTGAGGCTAATGACCAAACACTTCATTTCATTTCAAGAGGTTGGAAAGAAATCTAAAATTCGATTCCCAGTATGATCACTTATTGTGACTTAATATTTTTGTTTAAAAAAAATATATGTGAAAGATGGGGAGAACAAAAAGAATAGCAAAAGGAGACACACATATATATATATAGTTCCTCGCTTGAAAATAAAAACAAACAAGTAAGGTAATCCTATGCTAGTAGGCTACAACATCTTGTACAATACGTTCAACATTCGCCGAGGTGTTTTCGAACACAACCTTGTTAATTTCTTGTGTGCCAGAGTATTCGACACCAAAACAAAGTTGCCTTCTTAAGTTTCTCTCTGGCTGCACTAAAATCATACTCGGCAAGGGGAGCCTACGTACACAACCCGTATAAAATATTTTTCAATCCTCCACAATAACAAGGCAATCCACGAAAAGATGTGATTGAGTTTGAACCTGATGATCATAAAAGATGCGTAGATTGTTCTCTAGCAGGATTCCATGCCTAGTCAGCCTCTGCTTAGTTAATTTGAAGCTTGTTTTTGAAAAGGATCCATATGATGATTAACATTTTTAGGGGACATCTAGCCTCCCACGGGGCACGCTTGACCTTCCTAGTGACGCCAAGTTTCATAAGCATGTGGTACAACGATTTGAATCACTCATTGTTATTCTAGCGCCAAAGTTGAGAATCATAAATGTCCACGAAGTTAGGGTGACCTAGCTAAGAGATTTGGGAATTCAATCACTCTACCAGGGTGAACATGATTAGTCCATCTAGATTGCCCCTGCTGGTCGTGCGAATCGAAAAAAATCTTTAACGGCCGTGATGCTTCACCTACCAAAGGCTTCGAACATGTTCGGAAATAGATTCCGCGGTTGGGGTTAGAACTAAAAAATTTGCTAAAAGATGAGGTTATTTTTTAAGTAATTATAAGAAAATTTTAAGTGATATAATTTTTAAGAAACTTGTTTATCTCCTACCATGCATACTCTGAATAAGAGAGAGAGAGAAGAAGAAAAGAAAAGAAAAGAAAAGGAGGAGGTGTGAGAACAAGAGTAATTAAGAAGAAGAGAAATAAATAAATAGTTGAGAACAATAGTGAGCAAGATCAGGGAGAAATAAATAATTTGTTGGTTTGTAATGAAGACAACCCATTGACTCCAAATTTGTCTTATAAAATGGCATTGGAGCCTTCACTGCTCTCCACACCACCAACCCGCAGACCTGCACCCTTCTCCGCCACCACTTCCAAGGTTTGCCTGCAACTTTTCGATCTTCCATATCAGTTTAAACATCCCCTACAAATTAACAACTTCTTCTTTCAGCATCTCCGACGATGAGCCATCGCGGAGGAAAGAAGGTGGATTTGAAGCTCAACCTGGAGCTGCCGACGACTTCAAGACGGAGGAGGGCCGCCAGCGACGACGACGGCGACTCCTCCTCCTCATCGCCGAGCTCGTGCCTGTCGTCGGATGGGGCCGAGAGTCCCGAGGCGACGTCGTCCATGGTGCTCGCCGCCTGCCCGCGCTGCCTCATGTACGTCATGCTCTCCCGGGACGACCCCAAGTGCCCCAAATGCAAGAGCGCCGTCCTCCTCGACTTCCTCCATGACGGCGGCAACGCCACTAAGAACAATACCAGGAAGAGCTGAAGAGATCATCACCTCCCTCGGCGGTCATGGATGATCATATGATTCACTAGCTAACTGTTATTTTCCTGCTTCATGTCTTCTCTATATAGATGTAATTTTCTCCTCTATCTCTCACTCTTTAATCTCTTTTCTCTTTTGCTGAAGTTGATCTAGTAACCAAAAACATTTCCATGATCAGATTCTATCTTCTTCTTCTTCTCCTTTTTCCCTTATATATATTACTGTTAATTTATTAAGATATATTGATGTTCTACAGCAATTAATTAAGCCTAATCTAGAGATTACTTAACAATTAATCAGCGGTTCAATTAATTCGATGGGAACCACCAAAGAAACCGACTTACAATAATTTTTATTTTATTTACTTTTTATCACATTTTTGTTTTTTTTAAAAAAAACTCAATAAAAACTACTAAATATTAGCACATTATGAAAAAGATTGAATCGAAGATCACTGTATATACACTAGTTTACTTTGAAGCGTTCGAAAGTGACAATATATAGGAGAGTATATAGGGTTTCAATTTTGGGGATTATATATATATATATATATATATATATATATATATATATTTGAAATATAAATTTAAAAAATAGATTGAATTAATTAATGCAACAGTACAGTAATTGAGACAGTTGAGAATAATGGGGAGGAATTACGTCAAGATGATAAATACCATTTATTTCCACCTCTCTATCTCTTCTCCTCTTTCTTCTTCAAACCTTTACTTCCCTTTGAATACATACAACATAACATAATTGCACTACTTAATGCAACGCCCATCCTCCCTGTTGCCAATTTCCAGTTTCAGTTTATTGCATGCTTTAATTATTCTCTTATCTCCTATCGTATGAATTCACCTCTCCCCTTCCCTACGTTGAAATCCTCAAAGATAAATGCAATGATATATTATATATACTTACCAAGTCCCACATAGTAATTATTATAACTAAAATATCAGCATTAAAATACAACTCCCTGATACCATATATAGATGAACTTTCAAGTCTTTCTCGCGCCCATTATAACATTTATGTTCCTTTAATTTTTTTAATTTTTTTTTTCAAAAAATAAGATACATTTATTAAGAAGTTAGGTTCCTACAAGATCAGAGAGCAAAATACCTTCAAGCTCTGAAGGCCGAACAGAAGGTCAAACAAGATGATCCTTACAAACTCTAACTCTATTTGTTGCCCAATGGGCAGCTTTATTTGTCGATCTGAAATAAAATACAAATTCCAAACAATTACAATTTGCCTTTAACACCAAGATATCTCTAATAATGGAGTCAATTTTCCAAGGTATAGGAATCGCGTTGTTAAGAGCAGAGATCAGAATTTTTGAATCAGACTCGATTACAAAATTTGGAAGTGCATGCTCAATTGCAAACCGAAGCCTATCACGAACAGCCAAAGCTTCTAAAATCAAAATGAAATTTGCTCGACAGGAAAAGGATCCTCCACCACGAAATTACTTCATCCTATTCAATATTGAAATAAATGCAAATTCACTTTCGTTAAAAAAACATTTCAAACTCAATCTATCACATCAATGAATACTGGCCCACAAACAAATTGAGGCTATTGTACACTACAACAAAATGAAAAAAAAAATGGTATAATAAAAGAATAAAAAACGACGCCTATTTCGACATCGGTTTGTCAATATCAACGCCAAATTAGCGCCGATTTGTCTATTATTTTAAATGAAATTGGCTTTTTTAGTCACGCATTGGTTAAAACTTTTTCCCTATTTATTCTTAACTATTATAAATAGTTTCTTTAGTCTCATATGCATTATTTTTTTTTCCTAACTACCCTTAACTATTATAAATACATTCTTAAACTTAAAAATTTATTATCACACTTCATCTTCTAATAAACATTTATAGATTTACTAACAATAAAATTTTTTAAATATTGTAATTTAATAATAATAATCCTATATTAATATATTATAATCTTATATTGTTTTATTATATGATCTTATAGATTATAATTAATAATATTATAATATTTAGAAGAGTCAGAATGTTAATTCCGACACCAGTGCCTATAATAGGTGTCAATATTCATGTTCTTTCTCCCCTTATTTTTGACTCCGATTTAGAGCCATTTAGAGGAGTCCAAATTAAAATTTTGACCTATCTAATGCCTATATTAAATGGTGTTCGAATTTATTCATTTTCTAGTGGTAGTTTTGGACACTTCTCTTATATATGTAAAAAATAAAATATATATATATATAATGTCCATTTGGTGCCACATGTGCGAGGAAGACCAAATCTCTGCTTATCAGACGAATTTAACTCACCCTCTTCAAGTTTTGGATAGCATGAGATGAACCAAAAAGTCACCTCCACACTCACATAAAAGATGGAACTTATGATATGTTTTCTTCGTTAAATAGAATATGATAGGATAGGATAATAAATAGGGATGAATTGGATATGAATTATTTAAATATGGTGTACATCGGATTTAATATCATTTTTATATTGATTTTTTTCTAATCCATGCACTAAACAAATAATGAATATTAATTCATCCATTATCATATCCTTCCTTATCCTATAAAGCAAACATGCTTTTAAGGGTTGGGTCCAATTGAAGTCCACTTCGGCAATCAGTCATCACTTGATTGCTATTTAGTTATTGAGTTTTTGGGTTTGCTTTCGACGAAAACTTAATATAGTATTTTAAAACTTACAAAGAAATTTATGTTGGCCTAATATTTTCAACCTAGATCTTATATAATTTCAGTTTTGATGATAACAAACATCGAACTAATGCTTTAATGGTGAAATATTTTCAGGTTCAAAGTCGGTTTGCTCGCAACGTCTGCAATTGGAAAAATCGAAAACTTAGAAGGACGTTGGTCGAAGCGCTCGGAAGTCCGTTGAAGACTTAGGTTTAAGTTTTTGGGTCTACTACTAATGTAAAAAATCCTATTTCGGTGCATTAATTATGAAGAAAGCATCCAAAACCGAAGTAGACGTTCGAAACCCGCGCGCGATTGGCAAAACTCACCAAAATTACTGAATATCAACTGATCATGGGGCGATGCTTGGTTGACCAACCATCATTTGATGATCAATCGAGATTGCCAACGGTTGTTTTTTGACTCGTTGGAAAGAGGTGTGGCCAAGGGTTTCTTCATGGATTTCCTATAGAACTTGGTTGTGAGCCTTCATATGACTAGGGGTGTAACTGAGTCGAGCCAAGTCGAGCTTCCCTGTGCTCGAGCTCAGCTCATTTAAGAAATGTCGAGCTGGAGCTCGAGCTTGGCTTTAGTTATACTCAAGCAACTCGAGCTCGGCTCATTTAGGCTCGTTTATTTTTCTCGAGCTCGACTGAGTTTATTCTAGCTCGATTAAGCTCGACTCGATTCAGGTTTATGCCCGACCAATCTAAAATATTAATATTTATATAAGTATATATAAGCTCGATTAAGGTCGAGTTTGATAAGATCGAGTCGAGTTCAAGTTTTCATCGAGTCGATCTCGAGTAGCTCACGAGCTACTCGACTCACTTGCACCCCTACCTATGACCAACTTGGAGTTCTTGAGCCATCTTTTGATCTATTCTAAGCTTGATTGAACCACATTTCTTGAAAACCCTAGCTTTGAGCACTCATACTCTTGATTGAGCCTTGAACCCATTGTTTTATCATCATAGGCATCAAGAGAAAGCTAGGAACTTGTCTTGGAGCTAAGTATTATTTTGATTGTGCATTTTTTTCCCAAAATTAGTTTTTCATTCCATTAAGGAGGAGAAAAAGTCACATGACATGAAAGCATGTCAAAGCTAACGAGCATGCAAAAACAAACATGCGGCAAGGGCAAGAAATATAAACTACACTCATTGGATATAAACATGCGGCAAGGGCAAGAAATATAACATTTTAATAGCTTTATAACATAAATGTTATATAAAGATTACCCCCCATTTGGATTCAATAAAAATATCTAAAAAACTAAAATCCTTAAGAATCAAAATCTAACTTTTGGGGTCTAGTACAAATTTTCGAAAATCGAAAATTTTATAATCTCCCGGGTCAAATATTGTCACGCCCCAACTCAGGGTCACGTGACCGGCCAGGGTATACGTGCCTATACCCCGCAGCCTAACCAATGCACATGCCAACTCATAAATAAACATAGTGAAAGGAATAGCAGTTTTCATTATGAACGAGAAAACAAAACAGATTACCATTTAAGAAGTATTTAAAGTGCGGAAATAAATAAATCAAAGTTCAACAGTTTGCTCTTAACAAATGAAATTTGAGGGAAAGACATGAATGTTCCTAAGGGACTACAGTTCCAAAATACTAAAATACAAGTGCATGACAAACTACCAAAGACTCGACTAGGACCCCTAACAGGACGGCTATGAGATCAATGCGACTCCTTTGCCCTACAGTCGAACCAAGTGCTCCAGCCCACCTCACTGGTCAGGGTCTGCAAAAAAAATAAAAAACAATTATGGGTGAGTTCAAAAGAACTGAGTGAGCGATTCTACCAACCCCCACCATAAAAATCAACCACAGAGAGAAAGAATAAAATACCCCTAACTCATACAGGGGTAAATCATCAAGTGAAATAACTAACTAACTGGCCAACTAGCCATCACATGCCCAAAGGCAAACCATTTCACTAAGAAGTGAATTACAATCGGCCTCAACCTACCCGTGCCCTAAGGCACACATCATCACTCAAGGGTTATGAGAATAATCGGGATTGACCCATCCGAGCTTATCCTACAATAGAACCCTTAGATAAAGCGCATGAATAATCAGGATTCGCTCATCCAAACTCATTCCTTAAATAAAGCAACTCGGAAACAATCGAGATTTGCCCGTCCGAACTTGTTCCACGAGAAATGCAAGAACAATTGTGATTCGCCCATCCGAACTTGTTCCTCAAAGATAGCACATGAATAATCGGGATTCGCCCATCCGAACTTATTCCTTAAATAAAGCAACTCAGGAACAATTGGGATTTGCTCGTCCGAACTTGTTCCATGAGAAACGTAGGAACAATTAGGATTCGCCCATCCAAACTTATTCCTTAAATAAAGCAACTCGGGAACAATTGGGATTTGCCCGTCCGAACTTATTCCACGAGAAATGCAGGAACAATCGGGATTTGTCCATCCGAACTTGTTCCTTAAAGATAGCGCAGGAATAACCGGGATTCGCCCATCTGAACTTATTCCTTAAAATATAGAAACTTGGGAACAATCGGGATTTGCCCGTCCGAACTTGTTCCATAAGAAACGTAGGAACAATCGGGATTCGCCCATCAGAACTTGTTCCTTAAACACAGGTTGCGAATTAATCGTCCAACCTTCCAGGCCAAACCCGCAATCCGGCTCCTATCCGAGCCTCTCCGACATTCGTAAAGATATGGCGCTAACAAGACGTAAGTCAAGTGTCACCTACGGTGTCTTAGGGTGCCTTTATTGGGAAACGCCGCAACACTCGGTGTCTGATCCCAACTCCTAGATCCGTAATATCACAAACCCATGAGGTTTTATTTCATGCACATAATTTAATTTGTTGGCTCTTAATAAATTATGCCGCCCCTTGAATTTTAATTATACAATTAAAATTTTCATTTGACTTCCAAAGTATGTCATATGGATCCAGACTATGCTTTCTGGTCAAAATAATAGTTACACAACTATATTCAGTAAACCATACACACCACAATAGAGATTACAAAATCAGCATGAAATCAACAATTCAACATGAAATTTCAGCAAGTTGTGTTTTCAGCATGTTAAGGTAATTAATCCAAAAATCTCAACAAATAAATCCTAAATTACCTTCACTACAGTTTTATAACATCAAGTCCATCATACAAAAATTAATTCATAATTTCTAATCAATATCTAGCATGCATCTACATCATCTTAAGATCAAGACTCAAACTTTAAATCAAGAACCCATACATGGTATCAAGATTAATCTTTCCACATGCAAACATAGATTCATAAGCTGAAATTTACATATCTAGATACAAACCATGCATTGGCATCTAAGGATTTTAATTAAGGAAATTAATCCAAAGCCTAGATCTTAAAGAAAACATCAAGGACTTCTCTTAGACATTTCATCGAACACTTTGAGGACGACCTAAGCCCCTCCTTAGTTGAGCACCCATAGGGTCATCCTAGGGCTGTCGAGCCCCATAGGGGGGTTTCGAGCCTCCTCTTCCATGGCAACAAAAGAAAATGGCAAGAACTTGAGAGTCGATGGAAAAAACTCACAAAAATACCTTGATTTCAAGAATTGCTCAAGCACACAAGAAATCCAAGAAAAGGGGAAGGGAAGATCCACTCACATGATTTAGGAAGAGGGAAAATAGAAAAACCCTCGATCGGCGGCCTCCGAATCTGGCCACAAGCCTCGGCTCCAAGAACAAGGGAAAGGGGGGGCGGCGGCTCAAATCCAAGCCGACGGCTTGGCTTCAAGAGAGGGGGGGGAAGAGGGAGAGGAGAGGGACGGCTCGGCTTCCTTGGAAGTTGCGGCTCCAAGAGAGGGGAAAGGGGAGAGGAACAGTTCGGCTTGGTTGGGCGGCTCCTCTCTTCTTCTCGACTGGTGCGGCTCTAAAGGGGGCCGCCTAGCCCTAGGGGAGATTTTATAATCCCCTCCTATTGCCTCTTATCCACACCCTATAACCCGCACTCACATCAACCTGGATCCACAACCCGCTAACCCAAACTAATCTCATGCTAAATACAAGCA
Source organism: Canna indica (assembly GCA_034359265.1). Classification (NCBI taxonomy): domain Eukaryota; kingdom Viridiplantae; phylum Streptophyta; class Magnoliopsida; order Zingiberales; family Cannaceae; genus Canna; species Canna indica. Next base: position 26,693,957 of record CP136892.1, read on the forward strand.
TCAATCACATGCACACCCATATGCAACATAATTTAATAAATCAAACTATATTATTATAAATCATAATTTGACTTACCCGAGCTTTCAAGCTCGCACCGAACCATGAGTCGACTCGGCTCGACCTCGAACTAGCCCGCTAGGCTAACAATCACAAACAATAACAAAATTAAATTATAATATCTAGGATATTACAAATATGGGTAGGTTAAAGGCCTCCAAAAATTTCATAAAAATATGGAAGATTTAAATTTGAGATTATATATTCAACCACAACGTTGGCCACCTGTTAGATCTCCCTCTACCCAATTGTTGTTCAGATTTTTAATGCGAGTAATATTATTTCCAAAATGATGATTCTTCGTACATGCATGGAAGTAACCCGTGTATTTATCTCCTTCATGAAGCCACCTGATCCTCGACTTTTGCTTCCAATATATTTCTTCATCATTCAAGGCCTAAGCCAATTTTGCTTCAAGACTCTGTTTCTCGTACATACTCAGAATCGTTTTGTGGAGAAAGTGATTGAAGCTTCTCATGTAGAACTTGGATCCTCTTGTTTTAGTTGGTATTATTATCCTTGAGCCAAGTTAGAATACCATGTTTCCCCATTTTCAGCTTAGAGAACACTTGATATTGGTTGGTTCCAAGGATTTTTTTGATTCCAGATTGTAGCAATGAGTTCGCTGATTTGATCGTTCTTCAACCAGCGCTTATCAATTTTGAATTGTCGAGTCGCCTTCCGGATCATAAGAGCGCGTAGTAGGAGAGGCCGATGATTGCTGCCAATGTCATCCAGGTGGATGACAATATATTTTCTCCAAATATTGCACCCAATTGAACAACCCAAGAATCGATCCAAAACTTTTTCTACTATGTGTTGCGACTGACGTCTATTACTCCATGTAAAAGGGTGACCGGAGGAAGGAAATTCAATTAGATTGGAGTCGTTGACCAGATGTAGGCGATGATTACTCATGCATGGACTGTATTCGGCTCCCCCGGCCTTCTCTTCAGGCCTCATGATGGAGATGAAGTCACCTCCTAGAAGAACGGGATGATAGCATCCATTAATTTTGTAGATGAGCTCGACAACCTGTTGAGTCCGAATGGTAGAATCAAAGTGAAGGTGTATCTCAAAGAAATTGATGTGTTGAGAAGGGTCTGCACTAGCAATATTGTCATGTATGTAGAATGAGTCTGCTGAAACCACTGAGAGGCTTAAGGAAGACTTCCAGGTCAAGATAAGTCCTCCTTTCTTCCCAGTTGGGGCCACATAAAACATATTGTCGAGGCCACATCTAAGAAGGAGGCCTTTGAATCGGATGGGGTCTTGTTTTACTTCTGAGAGAAACACACACTCGGGGGAATTTTTTGAACATATGTTCTTCATATTGAAGGTTGTCAAATTGAACAGATGTTCATTGATGGTTCAGGGGCCAATTGAGGCTAGCTTCCTCCACCTATTCAGTAAGAGAATTTTCTTTGTTGCTCTTTAACTTTTGTGTTGCTAGGTTTGGATCTTCAAACAGTCTTTTCCTGGATGCTGGTTATCGGGGAGTGTAACCCTGGTACTTAGAGTTAGCAAACGAAGCATTAGCCACGAGACTTTCAGCGACGAAATTTGTGATGGAAATTTCCGTCACTGATACCCTTCAGTGACTGATTTTCAAGCATCAATGACTTATTTTCAAGCATCAGTGACATATTTTTCCGTCACTGGTGCCTATTTTTCTTGTGGTGTTTCTCAAAAAATGAGGTATGAATTTCAATTCAGCAAAACTTTTACTTTGCACCTCTATTTCTTGATGAAATGATGCCTTTATGCTTATGAGCAAAAGTTACGTGAACATTGATTGAAATCACATGATTAGAAAAGATTCGATACTTAAAAAATTATAAAATCTTGATTGATAGAAATTGCATGTTAGAGGTAGAGATTAATGTTAGAGAATTTCCTCTTGTATTAGATTTTGTGAACATAAGATGCAATGTAGTATCGTAATCACGCTTGAAGATCCATCAAAAATAATATTTAGCAATATTGTAGTTTCGGTTAAATAAAAACGTGTCATGTTGACATGTTAAAAATATGACTAAAATTGCGCAAAAGTTTAGTAAAAAATTCTACATGCTCAGAAATCTTATTATGAATGGTCAAGACGATATCTAGTCGATTTCATGGTTATTATGATGAAAATTCGAGAATTCGCACCAAATCAAAATATTTACAATAATGTCACTACGAACTCTAGGATTTTTAGAATATTGTAGAAAAGTTTGTTTTGAATGATTCTTGATTTTATGGAATCCTCATGAAGTCTAGTTTATGTGGTAAAATTTTCGTAAAATTACAATATATATATATCCCCCGGGAAATATTTTTGTATAAGCAAGAAAACACAACTGGTCTCGGTCGGTCGCACGATGAGCGACCACCCATCAACCAATGGATAGAAAACAATCTTGTCTGTCCATTTGACCGAGTGTTTTAATCCACACCCTTCACCCTAGCTTCTTAAGACCGAAACTAGAGTTCCTATGCTTATACCAGCCGACCACCTCTCTATCTTGCTTGGTTTTTGAAGCTCTTCTTCCACTCCTAAGGTAAAACTCCAACCCCTAGATCTCTTCCTTAAGTTAGTTCATCACGATAGTGTAGATTCTTCATCCTTCTCTTTTTCATGACTAAATCTACACATAAAAAACATTTTTTTCATGATTTCTTTTCATTCATGATGGTTTATGGTAGTTTGTTTTCATGATAAGTGCTAAGAAAGTCAAAAATCCCATGTTTTATGGTTCTCTTTTAGATTTCATCAAAAAAACTATATTTTCATGAGATCCTTCTTTTTTTTATGCTTAAAAATGTTCATTTTCACCACCTTTATGACGTCTTTCTTTAAAATAAAAATTTTAAGGTATGATATTTCATTTAATTTTTTCAAGTTTTTCATCTCTACCATGTTTAGAAATTTCAAGGTGTGATACTTCAAAACAAAGGGGTTTTTATCTTGCATACTCTCACAATTCTTTTGGGATATTTGAAGTATAAAAGAAGGGAAATTTTACAAAAAAAAAGGGGAGGAAAAACATAATGAAAAATTTAGATTTTTCTCTTGATATTTGTTTTTCTTTGCAAAAATTGAAATTATCATGCATATTTGTTGAAAAGAAAATATGAAAAGCTCTTTTGCCTAAAATCATGTTGTTTCTTGTTGATTTTTGTTTTGTCAAGAAAAAGGGTTGTGTTCACTTTCATTTCAAAAATGCATTCCCACATTAGAGTTAAGTTGCATGCATTATTCATTAAAAGAATAATCTTATATGCATTGCCCTAATTATCTTGTAGATGACACCTAGAACCAAGAAGCCAACCCTTCCAAATAATCTTTTAACTGCATAGGAAGATCACAAGCCCCAAGATTTACAACACAAACTATCTTGCAAACCCAAATAGTAAATCTGGATGATCTTGAACAGTACGACATCAGGAGTCGGTTAGCAGCTTTAGGTTGGGTGGAGTATCTAGGAAAACAAATCCAAGTATATCCACCTATTGGAAACTGCCCGATTCTTAGGTCAGAACCTCTAGGAAAACCTATAGTTATTAATGCATCAGCCATTAGGGAGGCATTCGACTTTCCTCTTCTGGGCATTCCAGTTTATACCATGACTACACATGCCTTTCATGAGGACTTTCTATCCCACCAAGTAGTCTCAGTTATCTATCCTGAAGGGTACCATGGGATGCTACCCACTCAGAGCGCCAAACTCTCTACCATTGCTAGGATCATGCACCTCATTATTAATCATAACATACTAACTAGAGCAGGTCATTTCAATGAGGTTACCAATACAAGCACTAGAGTACTATTTTATGCTATGACCCACAGACCTATAAATGTACCTGATTTGATGCTTAACTACATAGCTGATGTCCACGCCTCATATAAGCAAGCCTTACCCTATGCCTCAGTGATCTCCTATTTTATTTATCTTGTTGGGGTAAATCTCTCTAGGTTTGAGATAGAGCCTATCCCAAGAGCCATAGATATCCTAAACCTTATCTGTATGAAGATCCTTGGCGATCAGCGCAGTAAGCGCGCACGAGGAGGTCCTTCAGATCACGATGATGATGATGATGAGGAGGAGGAGGAGGAGGAGGAGGAGGAGGAGGAGGATGATGATGTAGGCGGCTCATTGCACCTTCCTGCAAATGAGCGATTTGAGATGATAGAGCATTGGTTGGCCCAATTTCACATTGATCAAGTGGATTGGAACAACCATGCGACTGCTGGGTTAGATCAGTTTGATGAGCGTATGGATCAGTTTGGTCGACGTATAGATCAGTATGGCGATCACATTTATGAGATGTACAGACAGGTGGATGGAATGTGACAATACTATCAGGCACATTAGCCACCCCCACCACCTGAGGAGTGATGAGTCCTACTGTTGTTTTAGTGACATCTCTCTTATGGACTTGTGTGGATGTTTTACTTTATGCACTTTGTAGACATGTCTAGATTATGTTGTATTTGACTTCTTGACTTATTGTAGTTGCATCGCTAGTTGAACATCTTTTATGATCTTAGACTTATTTTCACTTGCGTGGTTAAACCATTGTATTAATTAGCACTTTGATGGATGTATGGTTTACCGTGGATTTGTATGATGCTATGTATTCGCATTTTATATCTTACTCTTTGTGTGTACCCTTTTTGATTGATTTCAAAAGAGGGAGAAGAATGGTATCATAAGAATGTAATCATCATGAGTGTTATAATCTCTAACTTGTAAGTTATGGCATGATGATAGGGGGAGAGTTAAAATTATAGATATATATATTGATAGGGGGAGCATCTTCATAATTTTTATATCGGTCTCATGTATGCATTCATGCTTCATGTTCTAAATGCTTATTGTTTTATATATTTATCATCATTGGTTTGTCATCATCAAAAAGGGGGAGAATGTTGGCTGAGGGTTTCTATTGGCTTTAGTTTTTCAACCTTGGTCTTAATCTCGGTTTTGATGATAACAAACAAGAAACTAATATTTCATTGAGAAATCTTTCAGGTTCCATATCGAGTATATAGCGTTCGATGACCTCGATCGGATAAATTGGAGAAATCAATAAATCAGAAGGACATTGACCGTTGCGCTCGGGTTCGTTATGGAATTTCTCGAAGCTCGACGAGTGCACAAAAGTCGCATTGGATGAGTTCAAAGATCAAATGAAAACCTCTCCAAGTTGATGCGCGTTGAAAGTCGGAACCCGGAAACAAAGCGCGGAAGAAGAAGGCTGAAGAAATCAAATTCAGCCCAGGTTCGATCGACCGGGCGATCGATCGAATAGGGTTAGAAAAATGGCAATAGCCATCTCGGTCGACTGGTCAGTCGATCGAAGGATGTCAAAAAGTGGCAATGGCTACTTCGATCGACCGGGTGGTCGACCGATTGAAGCCAAAATTTGGCAGAGGACGCAACAAACTTGCGTCGATCGACCGTGGGGTCGACCGGATTGCGGATCACAGGATTTGTGTCTGGCGGTCGACCCGTCAGTCGATTGCACAGAGGCATCAGGGCAGCGGTCGCTTGAGCGGTCGATCGGTCGATCGACCGACCAATTGATCGAGCGGCTGTAACGTCTAGATTTTAGCTCGTTGAGCTACCGTTTCTTTGAGAGGGTATAAATATACCTCATCTAACTCATTTAACCTCGTTCTCCCACTCTTACAGATTTAATTGAGCATTCTAAAGGGAGATTTGAGCCTTCAAAGGATCGATCAACAGCGCTCTGTTCTTTCGCGAACATTTTCTCAAGCGCCCACCTTTCTTCCTCAACTCGGGTTTTAATACGAGCTCTACTTCTTGGCGAGTTGAAGGAGTCGAAGGCTTGGAAAAGAGCATTTGATCTTGGTTTCATTTCTAAGCTCTTTCCATTATAATTTTAACTATTTTATTTGAACGTGTTTTTATTGAATTCGAGATTGTGAAGACCTAGGTTGTTAGGTCTTGTGTGAAAGTGGTTACCTTGGTGAAAAGGTGTAAAGCCACTAGTGTAAACTTAGTTTTACTAGGATTAGTTGAGGTATCCCTTAGGGTTGAGGTGGAAGAGTGCTCTCGGTAGGAAGGCGGTGACTTCCGGGTGTGGAAGTGCCTTAGGTCGAGAGTGCGACTCTTCGAGTCAAAATCCTCATGGTAAGGGAAACAAGAATTAATCTAGTAAACCTAGTTTGAAAATCCTAAACGGGGTGCTTAAGTAGTGGAGTAGGCATTGAGGTCGAACCACTATAAATTTGTGTGTTAGCATTGTTATCTATTGTTGTTTGTGCTAAATTAGTTTATCTTGCTTTCACATTTAAATCATAAAATTGCAACGTGCCTAAACAATTTGAGAAACGAGTAAAATCGAATTTAGGCTAATTAATTAGATAACATATTATTCACCCCCCCTCTAGTGTCGCCATTTCGACTACAGTTTCACCCTTGTGTTCAATTCTCTCTTTACTTATTTTGATGATAATAAACTATGTTTAATGAGTTTAAAGCATGTAAGTCGCAGGTTGCGATAAGAGGTGAAATTGATATCGTCGCACGCGGTATCGTCTCGATACGACAAGTCTCCATGCCGATTTCTAGAAGCTCGACGAGTGCACCGAAGAAACTAAAGAAAAGTGTAGAAAAAATGTAAAACACTTGGGAAACTCTCCAAGATGGATGCACGTCGAAACCCAGAACAAACGACGCGACAAAAATCAGCCAAAATGCGAGATTTTTTGGGTGCCGACCGATGGGCGGTCGATAGTCGGTCGAATGGCCATCAGCCGACCATCGACCAGAAGAGTCCCAAAAATGACAATGGGCTCCGGTCAATGGTCGGTCGCTCGGTCGGTCGACCGGCCTTCAGCCGACCATTGATCGGAAGGCGCCATCGGGCAAAAATTCGCCTATTGGTTAGCTGGTGTGTTTGGGGGGTTATAAATACCCACCCCAAACTCTCTCCCAAGGGGTTTTTGATGCCCTAAACCCTAGCTTAAAGAGTCAATTCTTGCATCTCCAAAGCTCTCTCTTTCTCAAATCTATAAACCCTAGCTCTTGATCCTTCATCCTAAAGTTCATCTTCATTGGAGGGCTCTTCATGGTGCAAGGCTCAAGAAGAGAAGTTGTTCTTGGTGTGATAAGTCCTCTTTACTCTCTTCTTGTGTTAGAATTGTTTTTTACTTTGTTTTAAATTGATTTACTCAAGTGTGTAAGAAGACCTAACTAGTGTGTGGTCTTGTGATTTAGTGGTTTTCTTGGTATAGAATGTATAAAACTACTTGTGTAAACTAGGTTAGGAGTGAAAGGAATAGTGCCCTTGAGCCAATCACATGTCGATGTGTTTGGGGACTATTCAAGGGTAATCAACTTTATGAGGCAACTTTTCATCATATGTTGTATCTTTATTTATAAAGATTATGATGAACCCCAAGAATTCGGGCAAATGATTCTAAGGCCATGATGAGATCATGCCAGTGAAACTTGGAATCCAGATGCCCATGTTCTAAATGTTCCTAGTCATAGGATCACCGATTAGGGGATTGATGATTTTGGATAGACTAGTGCACTTGGTATATGCCCTATACGATAGGGGGTAGTTGATCTCACAGGTACCCATGAGTCGTCATTAATGTACAAGTGCAGGTGCTCATTAGTGAATGAGTTCACTAAATGGACCTACACGAGGAACACATAATGGAATCCTTACATGAGTGTCAATCGGATGTTCCCCGGGTGATAGTAGGTGCAAGCAGTCCTTGGACCAGAGGTTGTCATGGTTACCTTGTGAATGACGACCCATTGCTTTGGTTCTATCCCTACGTGGCCCTCAGCGTCATGTGCCGAGTATTACTGGGCAAGGGGAAGCATTCACGGAGGTAGGTGAGCCACCAACATGGAATCGGTTACTCCTAGTAATATGAGATAATGTCTTATGTGTCCCTGCAAGTGTCGACTCAAGAATCTCTGGCCATGATAGACATGAAAGTCAAGAAGATATTTCTGACATTTCATCATTGAGACGACATCTTGGCAGGTGGAATATATATGAATCGGTATTAGGGTTTGGCCTTCTTATGTACCCTAGCCGACTTCGGGACATTGCAATTGAGAGATTTAGTTGCACGGTAATTAATCACCAAAGGGCGTCCAATCCCTGTAGATTGAACCTCACGTACACTATCCGGGTAGTCATGACACGTTGCTAGACGTCAATCTTGACTTGTGAGTGGAGTCTCTCACGATCACACTAAAGGGGTTTAGTGGTGGCTCATAAGATTTGAATAGAAGTCGTTCTATCGGATCCGACTCTCCGTTTATGCACAACTCACTGCTGGCTTAGTGTGGGGCCTAATGGATCACACACAATAGGCTAACCTCATAACGGACCTTATGAGATAAAGTCTGAATGCGACCCTATATGTCTACTAACATGGATATGCTGCAACTCGATCACGGATCTCGTTTACAGACACGATAGGAAAGTTGTTTCCTATAAGAACGAATGCATGAGGTAGGAGTTCCTCAGTAACCCTAATTTGTAGGGCATCCCTAAATTGTAGGGATTGGCACATGATAATATTTCATGTAGTTGATTAAATTTAATTATAAATTAAATATTTAATTAACTACTTGATCGGGAATATATTTAATTATGAATTAAATATTATTTGATTTTGAATCAAATGTACATAGTGGAAAAATTAGTTTTCAACCATCAGCCTAATCGATTAATTAGGAATTAATTTAATTATATAAATTCTAATTAATAAGAATATGATTTATGGAGATAAATCATAAAATTAATATATAGATAAACCACTTTCCTACCTTTTAGGGAATTGATTTGTTTAGATAATTATCATTCTTATTTGTAGGCTCTTAGTTTATGGAGATAAATTAAAGTTTATATTTTATTGGATTTAATTAATTTTAAATTAATTATGAAACCATTAAAATATAAATTATATTTGGAGGCAAACCCCAGAATTTTGAATTTCAGTGAGAGTTTTTAGCGGAGGTGGGTCTACCATGTAACCGCTCCCCTCTCCATAAATAGTGGTTGAGCACCTCATGGAAAAGGGTGAATCAGTTCTTCCTCCTCTCCATTGGTGGCCGGCCATTCTCTTCCTCCTTCCCCGGGCTTTTGGTAAAACCAAATTGAAGGTGTCTTTAATTTGTGTGTGTCGTCTACTTCATGTTCTTGGAGGAGTCCAAGAAGGACGGCGAGGTATTCTTTTATCTACCCTCTCGTTCCGTTGTATTCTCATCCCCTCTTCCTCCCTTTTTTGGTGCTCGGTTCTTGGTGGAAGGGTCGGCCTTGCCTAGGTGGATTTCGGGGTTGAGAAAGTTTCTCCGTCGAGCCACAACGAGCCCCGGTGTTCGTTGCCCCTATTGTTGCGAGGTGCTTGGTGTGGACTATCATTGGAGGACGTGCACGTGTGCATCTCAATATGGGGATAGGATCAGCCATACCGACCGCGGTTTGAGGTATACATTTTCCCTTCTCTCGTAGATTGAATTCCTTAATTGTTGCTAAAGTAGATAGCTGTTTTGAGATGTTTTGAATTTTTAAATTGCTATTTTCACTGCATTTCGATTCCTATCCCAATAGTGGTATCAGATCCACCTTTAGCAAACTTTTATAATATTTATTTTGCTTTTTGATCACGTTTACGAACCGTTCTGTTAGGGACTTTTTGATGCGCCCGAGCGATGCCGAATCATGATGGAATGTTCCCTACATATTTGTAAATATATTTTTGCGTCCATGTAATTTTGCCTTTTATTCAAGTTCGTACTTGTAAAATCCTTTGTGCGGTCCCCGATGGGCCCACGGTACGAGTTGGATGCATTTTGAGGCCATTCGACGCTTGGTGCGTGCGTCACGGCTAAGCGAAGCAGTTTTCCTGCATTCTTCATGGTCGTGGCCATAGAAAATCACCATTTGACATGGCCACGATTTTGTCTTGCTCCTCGTGCTTTTGGCAACCTTGGGGGTGGCACTTGGGGGTTAGGGGCCTCATGTATTATGTAGGAGAGCGTTGGCAAACAAAGCGGTTGCCTTGCGCGGAGGCGCACGAGCAGCCCATATGGGCGTGCGACCAATCGATCTTCGCCCAAGACAATTGCGAAGCTCGTCCTACACCCGGTTTTATATTTTCTTGTGTCCATAGTCTTGTAATGTTGTTTTACTTTACGCCTTCAATACCATTCAGCCAATATGGTCTTTTGGGGGCGTGGATATGGAACGCGAGGTTGGCACGTGGACCAACATATAGCCCACGATGTTAAGTCGGGAAGCCCAATTCGGGATAGATTCAGGATTAAGGCTTATCCTTTGGATGGGATGCAAGGGTGTGGCACAGGTTCTTCCGCACAAAACAATTGGTCTGTGACAGTTCGCTCCCTAAATGTTATGTTGCCCGGTTTTGGTTTTCGGGGGTTTTTGAGTCATTCTCTTGGATCCATGGTTCATATGATGAATCAAGGTGGAAGTCTACTATTCATATTGATTTTGGACATAATTTAAAATCAAAAATCCCATGGGTTCATGGTTGAATAGCCCCAAGAACCGAAAAAAATCAGCATGTGTTGTTTGAACCGTTTTGGGTGGAAACGTGATCGGATTTATGCAATTTCGGATTCTATTATTTCCTTTCCTTTTCGTATATGATTTGATGCATGAAAGGATGATTATGGATTAGCCCTATGTGCATCTGACTATGTGTAAAATGTGGTTGTGATAATTGCTTGTAAATTTTTGAAATTTCAACTTTGTAATTTTTAAATAGGGCTTGCGTACCCCTTCCTTACTCTTGAGAATTCTGATTGTAATTCACTTCTGTAACCGGTAAGGTGACCAAGGCTTTGTGCTTTGCTACTTACTATGTCGCTTAGGATAGCATCAAATAAAGGAGTTTATCATTCAATGGGAGTTGTTCCTGAGGTTGCCAGTTCAGCACTAGTATTGTATGACAATACTAAGACTGTTGCTCAAAGTTAAGGAACTAAGATCCCATGAACATCATTGCTTTTCTTAAAAGGCGGTGTCACCTCGTCGTTGGAAAGAATTGATGACTGAAAGATACTAATGTAGATTAAACTGATTACCACAGCAACAAATTTAATTACCAATGAAATTTGGTATACAGATACCAGGATGATTAGCTAAAGTGCAAGTGGGAGATTGAAAGGAATAATGCCCTTGAGCCAATCACATGTCGATGTGTTTGGGGACTATTCAAGGGTAATCAACTTTATGAGGTATTTTTTCATCATATGCTGCATCTTTATTTATAAAGATTATGATGAACCCCAAGAATTTGGGCAAATGATTATAAGGCCATAATGAGATCATGTCAGTGAGACTTGGAATCCATATGCCCATGTTCTAAATGTTCCTAGTCATAGGATCACCGATTAGGGGATTGGTGATTCGGGATAGACTAGTTCACTTGGTATATGCCCTATACGATAGGGGATAGCTAATCTCATAGTTACCTATGAGCCGTCATTAAAGTACAAGTGCATATGCTCATTAGTGAATGAGTTCACTGAACGGACCTACACGAGGAACAAAGAATGGAATCCTTACATGAGTGTCAATAGGACGTTCCTCGGGTGATAGTAGGTGCAAGCTAGCAGTCCTTGGACCTGAGGTTGTCATGGTTACCTTGTGAGTGGCGACTCATTGCTTTGGTTCTATCCTTACGTGGCCCTCAGCGTCATGTGTCGGGTATTACTGGGCATGGAAAAGCATTCATGAAGGTAGGTGAGCAACCAACATGGAATCGGTTACTCCCAGTAAGAGATAATGTCCTATGTGCCCCTACAAGTGTTGGCTCGAGAATCTCTGGCCATAGTAGAAATGAAAGTCAGGAAGATGTTTCTGATGTTTCATTATTGAGATGAAATCTTGGCGGGTGGAATACATATGAATCAGTATTAGGGTTTGACACTTCTTTCGTACCCTAGCCGACTTCGGGACATTGTAATCGAGGGATTTAGTTGCATGATAACTAATCACCGAAGGACGTTCGATCCTTGTAGATTGAAGCTCACACTATCCGGGTAGTCATGACACGTTGCTAGACGTCAATCTTGACTTGTGAGTAGCTAGAGTCCCTCACGACCACACTAAAAGGATTTAGTGGAGGCTCGTAAGATTCAAATAGTAGTCGTTCTATCAGATCCGACTCTCCGTTTATGCACAACTCACTGTTGGCTTAGTGTGAGGCCCAATGGGTCACACACAACAGGCTAACCTTGTAACATACCTTATGAGATAAAGTCGGAATACGACCCTATATGTCTACTAGTATGGACATGCTGCAACTTGATCACGGATCTCGTTTGCGAACACGATAGGAAAGTTTTTTCCTATAGGAACGAATGCGTGAGGAAGGAGTTCCTCAGTAACCCTAATTTGTAGGACATCCCTAAATTGTAGGGATTGGCACATGATAATATTTCATGTAGTTGATTAAATTTAATTATGAAATAAACATTTAATTAACTACTTGACCGGGAATATATTTAATTATGAATTAAATATAATTTAATTTTGAATCAAATATACATGGTCGGAAAATTAGTTTTCAACCATGAGCCTAATCGATTAATTAGGAATTAATTTATTTGGATAAATTATAATTAATAAGAATATGATTTATGGATATAAATAATAAAATTAATAGATTTATGATTTATGAGGATAAATCATAATTCTATTAATAAATAAGAATTGAATTATATAGATAAATCACTTTCCTACCTTTTAGGGAATTACTTTGTTTATATAATTATCATTCTTATTTGTAGGCTCTTAATTTATGGAGACAAATTAAAGTTTATATTTTATTGGATTTAATTAATTTCGAATTAATTATGAAACCATTAAAATATGAATTATATTTGGAGGCAAATCCTGGAATTTTGAATTTTGGGGAGAGAGTTTATAAGGGGGTGAGTCTACCATGTAACCGTCCCCCTCTCTAAAAATAGTGGCTGAGAACCTCATGGAAAAGGGTGAATTAGTTCTTCCTCCTCTCCATTGGTGGTCGGCCATTCTCTTCCTCCTTCCCCGGGCTTTTGGTAAAACCAAATTGAAGGTGTCTTTAATTTGTGTGTGTCGTCTACTTCATGTTCTTGGAGGAGTCCAAGAAGGACAGCGAGGTATTCTTTTATCTACCCTCTCGTTCTGTTGTATTCTCATCCCCTCTTCCTCCCTTTTTTGGTGCTCGGTTCTTGGTGGAAGGGTCGGCCTTGCCTAGGTGGATTTCGGGGTTGAGAAAGCTTCTCCGTCGAGCCACAACGAGCCCCGGTGTTCATTGCCCCTATTGTTGCGAGGTGTTTGGTGTGGACTATCGTTGGAGGACGTGCACATGTGCGTCTCAATACGGGGATAGGATCAGTCATACCGACCGCGGTTTGAGGTATACATTTCCCCTTCTCTCGTAGATTGAATTCCTTAATTGTTGCTAAAGTAGTTCGATGTTTTAGGATATTTCGAATTTTTAAATTATTATTTCTGTCGCGTTTCTTATTTCCATCCCAACAAGGAGTAGTTCTTAGGAATTGAGGTGGGAAAGCTCATTCGGTGTGAAGGTGGATACTTCAAGTTGTGGAAGTGCCTTCGAAGTGAGTGTAATGTCTTTCCAGTGGAAAGTCATCAATTGTAAGCTAGTTGTAATTTAGTGGATTTGTGAGTGAAATCCTAAGCACGGTGCTTAGGTAGTGGAGTAGGCTGTATTACCGAACAACTATAAATTCTTGTGTTAGCATTGTCTATTGTGTTTGTATTGAATTGCTATATTCATTATTTCATCTTATTACTTTAAAGTTATAAATTGCCTAAGAAATTGAAGAAACGATTAAAATTGAATTTAGGCTAATTGATTAGATAACATACTATTCACCCCCCCCCCTCTAGTGTGACCATTTCGCCAACAACGGTTTGGTTCCTGAGTATTTTCAGCATAGGGATGAGTTCATCAAAACAGAAGACGAAAGTGTGGTCGTCTACCTCCTCACAGCGAAATCCTTTCAGACTATTCCATACATGAGAAAGCACTACCTGGATGGTAGTCGGCACCAAGGTCCTCTTAGTCCAAACTTTTCCTATCAGACAATGGCTTGTGTATGCCGAGAGCGGAGAAGTTTGATTGTCATCAAGAAGCACAGTTTCCTCGACTGGTTGTATCCCAGTTGTAGTCTCAGATGATGATGCTTCGTGCACCGATTGCAGTGGTGTAGGGAGCTCCATGCAGGAGAGATCTTCACGAGGGAAGAAGCTAGAGGCAATCTTTACCGAACAAATACGTCGGAAGAGGTTGTACGTTGAGGCGCAATGGAAGAGTCGCCTAGGAGCTCAAACGACAGATTAGTTCACTGCGGACTATGTAATTTTTTATTATGCATTTGCTCCATTTATACTTGTATTTTGTGATTTGTTTCATTGTCCCTCAAGTTGTGAAAACATAGGTTGCTAGGTTTGTACGTGAGTGGTTGCCATGGTATAAAGGCATAAATCCATCGATGTAAACTATCTTTTAAGTGTTCTTAGGGTAAGACGTGGGAAAATGATTTCGAGGTGAAGTCGAGGACTTTCCGAGTGGAACCTTCTTTTTGTAAGGAACTTGAAATCTGGTAGATTATGTGAAATGCTAAGTGGGATGATTTGATAGTAGAGTAGGCGAGTTGCCGAACCACTATAAATCCTATCGTGCTAGCATTGATTTGTTTGTGTGATTATTTATTTATTCGCTTCCGCATTTATCAAGTTGAATTGAGAATTTGCTTAAGTAATCAAGAAAATATTTAAAATTGATAATTAGGTTGAAATTTAGTGTAACACACTATTCATTCCTTCTAGTGTATATCATTCACATCACAATTTAGTTTAAAATAATTTAAATATCTTATTTTTATTTTTATTTTCTCAATTTGTTTATCTATATTATTTTTTTATTTTTAAACATCAAAATGTTAATTTTTTTAACATGTTTATATTTTTATTGTTGAAATCTATCTTTTCTTCGTGTAAAATCATTACTATTAAGGTTTTTGAATTAAAACATTATTACCCGTAAAATAAATATATTTTAAAACAAAGGTGTACATGTATATAGAAGCATTATTTATATAGTAGGGTCAAACTTTCCCCCCTTAAAAATATTAATGTTGATTCTAGAATTATATTTTATTAATATTTTACTCTTTTATTATTATAAATTTTACTCTATTTTTTCTATATTTATTCTTTGAAACTATTTTTTATGGTAATAATTATATGTTTATGGACTAGACTGACACTTTGGGTCCGGCCAGATTAGGTCCAAAAATATCCACACTCATGAACCAGACCTAAGTCAAGCTAGATGCTACTTGGCTATGGAGCTCTACCCAACCATACAAGAACACCCATGTCTTTATTAATTATCAGATATTTGACAGTAATGAATCCGACATCTTCAGGATTAGCCTCAACCCATTCTGAGCATATCCTCACGAGATTTAAGGAGATCATATCGCCCGAGAATCCCTTATCCTACACTATATGGACTTGACGCACACCAGGTATATACTCGATTTGATTCTCATTCCATACCCATATTTGGAATTACACCAGATCGGAGTTGCACCAGATCAGGAGACGCGTATGATCACGTCATCTCTACTTCGGACGGGAACATATTTATATTCATATAAATTAGAAGAATTAAAGAAACTCACATTTCTTGTTGCAAGTCAGTGTGTTAAGAGCGAAGAAGATGATGAGGAGTTGCAGACGAGAGGCGCATCAATCGAAAATTGGAGAGAGTGGAGCGAAGACTAAAGAGACAGGGACGAAAGCCAGAGATCCGAGAGATGGAAAGCCGAACAGCTGCAATCATGAGAACTCGTGAAACCAATTGATGAAACAACCAAATCGAAGATTGCAGGTAGAACCGCTTCATGCCTTGAGGAGTGTATCGAGTTGTGTGATGCAGGAGAATGCTACGCAAGATTTCGAAGACGAGAGGATCGCCCGCCCACACCAATCAAGAAGAGAACGATGCAATGATTGAGAGGAGATGCATTGATATTTATGGAGGGGTGTCTAACGACACCACATAAGTATGCATAATTTTGCAATATAGAATTTTAGGGGTGTTATGGACACCCTACGATGAACATCCTTTCGCCCCTGAGAGAGATATAGAGGGTCAATTCTACGACCTTGTTAATGTTTTTAATGATTTTATTAATTATTTTTTTTAATACTCAATTGAGTGGAAAAGAAGGTCCGTTTATGGGAACAAATAAATTAATCTAACTCATTGAGAGGTTGTAAGAAAAATAATTCATTACAATTTATGAATATATATAAATATGCAAAGCAAAAGTCTATTAATGTACAGCGTGTATCCAACTAAGATCAAATATAATAATTCAACAAAATTGATCCGAACGAACCGGACACGAATTGAGATCAAACCGAACTGCTTGGAACCACAGCATCTCTACCTGTTATCGTTGATCTGACTCGTAATCACATCCAACGGCTGAAATCAAATGATCCTCGCTGGACATCATGATGGTGCGATCGCGGCTTGATCGATATTGCGTAATCGTCCAACCTAATCGGCTCGCTTTGTCAATGACCGATCCACGTGCCGCTCGATCCGCCGTCAAGATCTTGGTTCGCTCGGATGCCAATAATTACAGCACGAATCCTAAAGTATCAAAGACCTTGTCAGTCGTCACCCACCAAACACATTACACACATCATTGGCTATTTGGCTTGTCACTTTGGCAGTTAATTAATGAAAAATAAAAATTTTTGTATTTTGAATTGTCAACGCAAAATAATTAATGATAAAAAGAGTTAACGCTGCTAACGGCTGAAAATGCGGCTGACGAAGTCGACGCAGCAGCCGCAGGCCAGAATGCCGAGTAGCCTCCGCAGCAGTCTGTTGCGGCTACCGCGACGGCGGTAGTACTCGATCTCCGACGCCGTCGGAAGGAGATACGCGTATGATGCACTCTTCGCAAGCTGATTTCTAATCGGAACCTCTCCACCCCCGCCGGCGAAAGAACTCGCCCTGAACCGGGTCAGCGATAGAGTCGAACGCCCGATGAGGTCTCGGAGGCTTGTATAAACAGTCCCTTCCGCTAACTCCGTGTCGCCGTTGGGGAAGGTCCGCTGCCTGGTGGGGTGAGCTCCCAGCCGCGTCTCCGGGTGAATACGCCGCCCGAGGTAGGAACCCGAAGAGGCCGAGGCGCGACGGTCACAGTCGCGGATCACAAAGTCGCCGGTTGTCGGCGTTCGCGAGGGTCTCTCGATGGCGGAAACATCTCCTGCCATTGCAGAGAGAGAGAGAAAGAGAGAGAGAGAGATGACGGCGTGAGATTAAGACAGGTTTACCGTAAAACTTAAATTAAATATCTATACCTTAAATGTTGTAGATTAAGCATTATATATATATATATTCTTTTAACTTAAATTAAATCTATGCTTTCTTATATATTAATTCAACTTTTATTTGTAAAATTTTAGTTATTTACAATTTTACATCGATAATGTAGGACATCGATAACGTAGGAATTATATAAAGAAATTATTAAAAAAATTGCAAAGAAATTATATATTCTCTATGGCCCATAATTAATAACATATACAAGTACAATTAGATGGAACATCTTTTTTATAATAAAATTAATAATTTAGTTTTGATTGCTGATGTTATCGTGGTCCTGGATGATTATGCCAATGGTTCGGTGACTTGGACAAATTCTTATTCCTGTCTCCTTGGACAGATCAAGTCAAGTCCAACATATCCGTATTTACTTTTTTACCACATCATTTAAACTCATCTTTATCTTTTTCTCATTCAAATATTCATTTGAGTTAGGGTTGTTATATGACATTTTATTAGGACAATTTGAAGACGTATAATATATATATCATAATTTATTAAAATTAAACTGCATTCAAAAGTAAAGTTGTCTTGAACATTATCAATGGATTTTCACATATATATCATTTTAAAAAGTACAAAAGTAATATAATTGATGCTCAGACTATATTTTTAAAAAAAAAATAATCAAAATAAATATACAAATTGACTAAAGGATCCAGACCAGTCCATTACATATATGTACTAAAATTTAGAAATCAATAGTAAGTAATGAAAGGAAAGCTTTACTTAAGATGCCTAAAAAATTAAAATTAAAATATTTTCCCCTATAATTACTATCAGTTACAATATATTCTGCATTTACTTGTTATAGTTATTCTGTTCATATATTTACTACTTTTAGAACGTTTCGCCTGCTTCAATTATTAGGTTCGCGTCACACTTCGTCGTCTATGAAATCGAATGATCGTGATGGTTAATTTAGTCAATTAAGCCACTAGTTCGGTGATTTATAGGTGATTATATGATATTATATACTAGTTGCAGTAGGGGTGGGACAGAGGATTTGTGTAAATAGATATTTCACCCGTCTCATATCATGGTAGATCATTAGCGGATTTTGCCCATTGGATCGTAGGACGAGTATATGATTTTGATGTGAAAATCATGTAGGATTTGGGAATGATTCAGAATTTTAGTCTAAAACCAACCCCAAATCCGTTAAGTATAAAATTATAGAATAATTATGTCTTCTTTAATTAGGGTTCAATATAATTTTTCTTATTTTAATTAAAGCTAAGTATATAACTAGACACTATTTTAATTTATTGGGATTTAAAAGTATTTTATATCTACAGTACCTACACCCTAAAATGGTAATACTCGTTCGCCAATTTACTCACCCGCCGCCCATCCCCATCTCCCGACGCGGCAATGCCCATCTACGTACATATCTACTTCTTCCATCACATAGCAATCGCACCACCGCAGACTTTCAGCTCTCCGCCTCAACCTCCACTAGCACACAATTATTTCTCCTCTCACTGACGCCGATCTACTTCTATGTCTCTCTCACAGTTACTTTCTTCTATTTGTAAGTTAGGTACGTGCGCCACTTGTTTTAATGTAATGAAGTAATGAACTAAGTGTTATGATTATTTTATTCGAATAATTACTGTCATGGAACTTGTAGTTTATATTTGAGCACTTTTTGTAACTTAATTTGAACTATTCGTATAAGTCATATTAGATGTTAGGATAAATATGTAGAATCGGTTTTTTATATAAATTTTGTTAACTATTCATATAAGTCATATTAGATGTTATAATAAATATGTAGAACATTTTTTTATATAAATTTTGTTAACGGTCGAAAAACAGGTACCCATTAAATTAGTGGGATTGGTTTGAAATTTTCCCTTCAAAATACTAGAGGTTGGGACGGATGTAGGATTGAGTTTTCTTAATGGGTATGAGATAGGATTGACTTTACCCTCTCAAATTCTCTCCAGTGTCATCCCTAAGTTGCAGTACCCACACTAATTTGTGATTTTAAAAATAAAAAAATTAAAATACAATTTTATATTTTAAAATATCTATATATAAATAGAATAGTCTATCGAAAAATTGTTCAGGTATTTTTCATATTTAGTAAGATAATTTTAATTTTGAAATTAAATAATTTTTAATTTTTAATTATATAATTTTTAATTTTTAATTATATAATATTTAATTATATAATTTTTAATTTTAGAATTATATAATTTTTAATTTTTAATTTAAAGCTAAGTTTTATGATTTTAGAAAAAAAATAATTATTTTATTCTTCAAATATATATTAATTTTTAAATAAAATTTTAATATTTTTAATAATTTAAATTATTTTTTAAAAAATTAAATACTTGTATAACTAAAATTTCAAAAATAACTCATCATACAATTAGCATATTATTAAAAAATTATATTTTTAAAATAAAATCTTTAGTTTTTAAAAAATAATTTTTTAAGATTAAAAATTACCAAGAATATTTTTAAAAATAAATAATACAAATAAAAAATTAAGTTTTATAGTTTAAAAAATAACAAACTCATCCCAAAATTTTATTTATCTAATTTATTATAACTATTTTAATAAATTTAAATCTTATTTACTCTAGAAAATTTTATTGTTATTAGATTAGGGATTTAAGTGATTTTGTTTAAAAATATTGATACAGATTTTAAAAAGATCTCTAAAAGAAGATGTGAACGATAGAAAAACTTGAACGGCTTAAAAATATGATGATTAAATTAGAAATTTAAAAGAGGATAAACATAAAAAATAAAATTTAAAAAACAACAATATATGTGAAAGATCAAAAAAAAATTTGGGCGAAAAAAATTAGAGGGAAAAATTTTAGGCAGACTTAATAATTTATTTCGACATTAGATATCCGTTAATGCAATCGTTAGGTGTTGACGTGATATTTGACTTAGTAAATTAAAAAATATTTTTTTATTATCACATGTGCCATATGTTATAATATTATATAAATAAAAAAATTAATATTATAATACCATATTAAAGTTAAAAAATACTTTGGGTGCCTTTTGTAAGCAATCAAAAATAAAAATCGGATTATATTAGTATGAAATTTCAATGACTGATTTTTTATTGTAATAATGATATAAATTATTTTAGTAATTAACTTAAGAATGAAAAGTTCAATATAATACATTATAATAATTTGTAAATTACTATATACGATGTTCCCATAATAATATATTATTATATTAAAAGGTTGTTCACAGGTCGAGTCAGATTTAGGCATAAAATCGATCCGACCCAACCAAGTATAATTGGGTCGAATCGGATCGGATTCAAAATTTTCCAACTCTCAAATCCCACCCAATCCGACCCGACTTAGTTCGGGTCGAGTCAGGTCGAGTAGTCGAGTTTAACCGTTTAGATAAAATAAGTTTTTTAAAAATATTTTTTTAAAATTAAAAATAAATATTTTTAAATATAATATTCAAAAAACTATATATATATATGATCGGGTCATCGGGTTTCAAATTCTAAAATCTGAGACACGACTTGATTATGGTCAGATTTAGTCGGATTGTACTCGACGCCGACCCAATTACCCAACTTGACCCAACCCAAATAGGTCAGGTCGGATCGAGTTCTCGGGTTTATTGGATCCAGTACAATATAATATATTATTTTATCTTATACTAATATCATAAAATATAATACAAATTATTATATGTATCATAGGTAATATTATCGTTAATATTATATATTAGTTTCAATTTAGGGTAAATTACATACACTTTCATCAAAGATCTAAATAGGTATCCAAACTAAATAATGCTCAAAATGATTATCCAAATTTTCAAATATCAATCACGTTAATACCTTTGCTATATTTCTTAATAGGATCCCTCCGTTTTATTGACATGACATATGAAGTATGTAACATAATTACGCCACATCAAAATAAATTCTAAGTCTATTTTGATGATTTTAATTTTACTAAAATTAAAATTACTTAAGAAAATATATTTGGTGCAGTATTTTTATGAAACTGAATCGAAATTAGAATAAAAATAAAATTAATTTTCTTAATAAAAATAAAAATATTAGAAGTATTTTCTATAGTTTCGAGACTGTCAGTTTCGTTATCAAAATACAATGACGATTTTATAATTATAAATAATTTTTTTATAAAATTAATTAATTTAAAAATAAATTAAATAATATCTATTTTTAAAAATAAAAATAAAAATCATCATTTTCAACTCAAATTATTATCTTAAATTTATAAATTAATTAAATTAATTTATATCTAATTGACTCAAATCCAAATTTTAGAATAACTCAATTTTATTAAAGTTAATCTATTTATAATTTTATCAAAACTAATTTTAGACCATATATTAGACATTTTATTTAAAATTTTATACTAACTATTAATTAATTTTTATATCTAATTGACCAAAAAAAATATTAAATTACCAATAAATTAATTAATTAAATCTTACAAATATTTAACTCATTCATTCTTTAATGTTAACTGATATATGTAATAAACAATTATGATATATGTCACGTGTTATAACCATATTAATAAATATTTAATTTTGTAAACTAATTAAACATTTAACTACTACTAAAAATGTTCAAGAAAAATTAATATTATTTTTTATAACCAAATAAATATTCACTGATTTCAACTAACTAAAATTGATGTTGTTTTCATTAACCAAACACGTTTTCAGAAAACTCAAATACTAGAAATCAAAACCAAATTTTTGAAACCAAATTTTCAGTTTCACTGAAACCAAACTAGAAAATAATTTTCGCTAACCAAACAACACCTAATGTATCTGTTTTTATCTGAGAATCAGTGTAGTTCGATCCGGCTCGATGTCTCTCCTGCATGATTAGGTGCAACTCCGGCAGGGAAGGGCCCCTGCATATTAAAGATACTCTAACGCTCAAATTAATAGATCTCTAAGGTGGAGGTAATGAAAATGGAACTTAGGAACCTGATGCGTGTCGTGTCTTTATTTTTTTTAGGTGAAGGTGATGACGACATCCAATAATCTCGCGGGGATATTGCTCAGAATGGGTCGAGGCTAATCTCGAAGATAGTGGGCCCGTAGTGACGTATCCATTGCGATAAGGAAGGACGTGGATATCCTTGTATGGCCGGGTGCAACCGCCGGTGGAGCCATTTTGTGTAATATCCTAGATATTAATTTTTTAATTATGTGATTTGTCAGCCTAGTAGACTAATTCGAAGTCGAGTCGAGTCGACTCATGGTCCGGTGCGAGCTTGCGAACTCGGATAAGTAGGAATATGAGTTATGCAAATTTTGCTTGCGTAAATAAATTTAATTAATTTTATGTTCGTCACACCCCAAATACAGGGTCACGTGACCGACTAGGGTATACGTGCCTATACCCTATAGCCTAACTCATGCACATGCCAACATCATAAGAATGAACAATAGCAGAAAGAAATCAACGAGTTGTTATTTCATCTAGAATCAAACATAGTTCATCATAAGCAAGTTTTAACAAACGAATAAAATGTGGAAATAATACATCAAGTCCAACAAACTAAATACAATAAAATCTGAATAAAATGGCATAAATGCCCTTAAGGGCTACAACTCAAAAAGACCAACAAAAGTGCATGACACACTACCAAAAGACTCGACTACGACTCTAACTAGAACTACTATGAGATCATATAGCTCCTTTGCCCTCCAGTTATGCCAAGTGCTCCAGCACACCTCATCAGTCAGGCTCTGCAAAAAACAAAACAACGACAACATGTGAGTTCAAATAATTCAGTGAGCGGTTCTACCAACCCTCACACAAAAATAAACATCACAAATAAGATGCATAAGGTAAAACTCTTGACTCAAGCAGGAAAAGGGTCACAAGGGAGTGACCAGCTATCAGGCCATCCGGCCACCACCTGCTCGATAGCAGCCAACACCCATATGGTGAAGAACAATAGGCTTAAGCCTACCATGCCCTAAGGCAACAACACATACTAGGATAATCGGGAAGGCCCTCTGAACTTATCCTAGTAGAAATAAATTCGGGAGCAATCGGGAAAGACTCTCCGAACTTACTCCACGAGGTGCGTAGGGACAATCGGGATTCACCCATCCGAACTTGCCCCTTTAAGATATCATAGGAGTAATCGAGTAGGCCCTCTGAGCTTACTCTTAAAAGATATCAAAAGAATAATCGGGAAAGACCCTCCGAACTTATTCCTCAAAATTAACCACATCGGGGATAATCAGATAGGCCCTCCAAACTTATCCTATGAGGCCAATCAGAACAATCAGGAAAGGCCCTCCGAACTTGTTCTGCAGGTTGGGAATTAGCCATCCAACCTCCCGAGCCTAGCCTGCAATCCGGCTCCTCAACGAGCCTCTCCGCCATTCATAAAGATATGGCGCACCATGACCTAAGTCAAGTCTTTACTACGATGTCTCATAGGTGTTCCTATTGGAAAGTGTCTCAACACTCCAATACCCGACCCCAACTCCTAGACCCGTAATGTCATAAACCCGTGTGGTTTTATTTCATGCATAAAAATATCATATTGGTTCATAACAGATTATGCTGACCCTTTTAACCAATTTTAATTATGGAATTAAAATTTACTTCACCACAATTAAGGTATTGTTTTAGGATTTTGTTTTAGCTTACTGTTCTGCCCGAAACCGATGCATCTAATTCGAATCTGGTCTCCAGAGTGTGCCTATATTTCCAAACTATATTTTTTGGTCGAAATGATAGGTTACATGACTATGTTCAGACAAATACACACATTACAGCAAGCAATTTAAAAACATCACAAATTCATTATTTCAACATGCAATTTCAGCAACATCAAATTTCAGCATAGCTTAAAAATAAATCCGAAATTTTCAAAAATTAAGACATTAATTATCATTTAAACAGAATATAAATCTTGAGATAAGTTTCTCAATTCCCATGCTTAACAACAAGGCTAACAAGCATCAACAAGTACTATAAACAAGAATCAAGCATAATGATCAAGAAACTTTCTTCAAGAACATTCTTGGCATCAATATCAAGATCCATAATTTTAAAAAACATGATTTTTTCAAAAATCACATATTACATACAAGGCATGCTTGATCATATAAGAACTCATTTAAATGAATAAATCAAGATATAAACTACAAAATAACCAAGATATCTCACTTGAGCATTTTATCGAACACCTTGAGGGCACCCTTGGCCGAGCACCCCTAGGATTCTCCTAGGGCTGCCGAGCCCCATTGGGGAAGGGTTCAGATCTCCTCTCGCATGGCAATCACAAGAAACGATGATAACTCAAAAACCAATAGTAAAATCCAACAAGAACACTTTGTTTTCAAGAACGGCTCAAGAAGACGGAGAAACCCGAAAGAAGGAGGGTAAAACCACTCACCTAAATAGGAATGATGAATAAAAGAGATATCCCGGATGACGGCCCTTGAATTCGACTTCAAAAGATGGCGGCTCAACTCAAGGGAGGGGACAAGAGGGGCGGCAGCTCATTCCAAGCCGTCGGCTTGGAGAGAGGGAGAGAGGAAGAGAGAGAGGGGCTGGCTTGGCTGGCTCCTCTCGGCTCGGCTCCAAAGGAAAGGAGGAAGGAAAAGGATATGAAACCTTGGGCAGCTTGGCTCTAGGGGGCGGCGGCGGCTCCAAGGGGAAGAGGAGAGGGGCTGGCGGCTGGCTCCTCTTCTCAAAAGTCTTGTGTGGCTCCAATAGGGAGCCACAAGCCAAGAGGATGAGGTTTTATACTCCCTCCTCAACCCTAACTCCTCAAAATCATTTATCCAACCTGCATCCACCTCAAGCCGAACCCGAACCCGCAAACTTAATTAACTCAATTAATTCTATAATAAATAATTATGCATACACAACATAAAATTAAATAAATTTAACTACTCAAGCAAAATTTTACATTCATAATCCTACTTACCCAAGCTCGCAGGCTCGCACCGGACCATTAGTCAACTCGGCTCGACCTCGATCTAGTCTGCTAAGCTGGCAAATATAGCATAAAGGAAAATAATATAATTAAATATCTAGGATATTATAATATTGGGTATGCATGATTGTTTAATTATGTCGCATGTGGGTGTGCATGTGTTGGATGTTTATGTGGAGCATGTGATTAAATTGGGTTTAACTAAATTTAGTGGGTCGAGAAGTTAGTGGGTATGAATCCGGGTTGAGGCGGATGCAGGGTAAAAGAGATGGGAATGGTTATAAATTCTCCCCTCGCTAGGGCTTGCGGCTCCCTATTGGAGCCGCACAAGCCAATTGAGGGAAAGAGAGGAGCCGCCAGCCGCCCCTCCCTTCCTCTCTCTTGTAGTCGCCGAGCCAAGCCTCTCTCTCTCTCTCTCTCTCTCTCTCTCTCTCTCTCTCCCTTGGAAGCCAAGTCGTTGGCTTGAGGAAGAGCCGCCGCCCCTCCTTTTCTTCTTTTTAGAGACATCTGCTTGAGGAGGATCCGCCGCCCCGTTTTCCCCCTTGGTGGAGCCGAGCCGCTTTCTTTGGAGTTGGATTCGGAGAACGCCGCTTGGAAGATCTTCTCCAATTCTTTTCCTAATCTAGGTGAGTGGTTTTACCCATCATTTCTCGGATTTTCCTCGCGTTCTTGAGCCGGTTTGGGCGACGTTCTTGATTCTTGTGTTTTTCTTCAAATCGTGGGTTTTATTCGCTGAATCTTGTGTCGACTTGTTGGAGGGAACCCAGGGATTCCCCTATGAGTCTTGGCAGACCTAGGATGATCCTAGGGGTGCTCGGCCAAGGTGGAGAAAAGGGGTGTCCTCCAAGTGTTCGATGAATTGCCTAAGTGAAGGGTGTATATTTTCTTGCCTTCTTTGACTCAATTTGTTCATCAATCTTGATGCTTATAATTTAAATTCTTGCTTGATATTAAATCTATGATTTTTGGAAATATATCATGTGCTTTAAAGATGGGTTTGATATATCTTGAAGGCATGAGGGTTCTTGAGTTAAATTCTTGAGCATAAAGGTTGGTTCTTGGTTAATGAGGGTTATGATGCTTGTTGTTCTTGCTTAATAAATATGGTTTTTATGAGATTTATTTTAATAATTATGAATCTGATGTGATGGAAATTTTGGGAGTTATATTCTGTAAATTTTCGAATTTAATTTCCTTATTATGCTGAAACTCATTTATACTGAAAATTTCATGCCGAGTTGATGAATCAGGACTGATTTTGAAATCTTATTTATGATATGCATAGTTTACTGAATATAGTTGTGTAACCTATCGTTTTGACCAAAAAATATAGTTTAAAAACATAGGTCACACTCTAGAGACCAGATTTGGGTTAGATATATCAGTATCGGGCACAACAGTAAGCTAAAACAAAACCCTAATCTTAATGATTATAATTTTAATTGCATGATTAAAATTAAAAAGGGGTAGCATAATCTATTATAAACCAACAAATAAAGTTTGTGCATGAAATAAAACCTCACGGGTTTATGATGTTACGGGTCTAGGGATTGGGATCGGATATTAAGTGTTGTAACGTTCCCAATTAGGGTATCCCTAAAACACTGTAGGAGAACTTGACTTAGGTCATGATGCGCCATATCTTTATGAATGGCGGAAATGCTCGATGAGGAGCCGGATTGTGGGCTAGGCCCGGAAGGTTGGATGACTAATTCCCAACCTGTGGAACAAGTTCGGATGGGCAAATCCTAATTGTTCCTGCGGATCTTGTGGATCAAGTTCGGACGGGCAAATTCTGATTGTTCCCAAGATACTATATTTAAAGGAATAAGTTCGGATGGACGAATCCCGATTATTCCTACGTTATTTATTGGAATAAGTTCGGATGGAAAAATCTCGATTATTCTGATTTGGCCTCGTGGAATAAGTTCGGACGGGCAAATCCCGATTATTCTTGTGATATCTTAAAGGGGCAAGTTCGGATGGGCGATTTTCGATTGTTTCTACGTGTCTCGTGGTGCAAGTTTGGATGGTCCAATCCCGATTGCTCCCGAGTTTCTTTATATTAGAATAAGTTCGGAGGGACATCCCGATTATCCTAGTATGTTTTATTGCCTTAGGGCATAGTAGGCTTAGGCCTATTGATCTTCACCGTTTGGGTGTTGGCTGCCTTTGGGCAGGTGGTGGCCAGATGCCCTGTTAGCTGGTCACTCCTTTGTGACCTCTCTTGCTTGAGTCAGGAGCACTTGGCGCGGCTGGAGGATAGATGAGCTACATTGATCTCATAGCAGTCCTAGTTAGGGGGTCGTAGTCGAGTCTGTAGTAGTTTGGTCATGCACTTATGATTGGATGTTTTAGAGTTGTAGTCCCGTGGGACATTCATGTTTTATTTCAGTTTTTATTTGTTACAAGAATTGTTACTCTTTAGTTCATTTATTTCCACACTTGAACTATTTATTAAAAACTTTGATGTTTTTGAAATAAAAATCTGTTTTAGTTCTTTTTATTGATAAAAACTGTTGTTCTTCTACTATCTTTATGAGTTGGCATATGCATGAGTTAGGCTGCGGGGTACAGACACGTATACCGTGGCCGGTCACGTGAACATGAGTTTGGGGCGTGACATTTGGTCTTGCTCGAGTTGGGTTGTAGGGCGTCGTTCAGTCTAATTCGACCGGGCCTAATAGTACTTATGAAATCAACAACCCCCGAGCTTGGTCGGAGTTTGGAAGACTGTGTGTCGAGTTCTAGTTAGCTTCCTGACTTTAATTAGTTTTTTTATGGTTTTGAGGAATTTCTGAAAATATTTCTCTGTGCCGTGTTTAGTCTGTTGTCCCAAGGGTTGCCCCTAGGCTTTGATCTCTATTTTGATGATAACACATGAAACTAATGCATTTGTGTAGTTTTGAGTTCATGTTGATGTTGCAATACGTGTGCAAACTTTGTTCGGAAAAATACCAAAAAATGTCAAAAATGGCTCCGATGACGATCACGTAAAAAATGTAGGATTAGAACTAGAAATAATATAATATGACTCTAGGAATACATCCCAAACTTGATTGTAATATTATACAAGTCAAATCTCGAAAACGAAACCCGAAAATGAAGTTCACGAGAAGAAGTCAGCAAGACAATGCTGATTCCCAAGTTAGGTCGCAGGGGCAATCGATAAACCGGAGCCCGGAATGCATAGAGTGCTCCGGTCGCTGGGGCGGTCGCTCGATGGGTGCGACAACTGAGTGAGGGGTTATAGATACCCCTCGCCAACCTTCATTAAACTCTCTTAATCATCCACTAAGCATTTGTAAGAGAGATTTGAGCCTTCTAAAGTTGATTTCCACGTGCAAGCTTCGACGATCATTCATCCAATCAAAGTGTTCTTCTCGCCTTGACTCTGGCTCCGATTCGAGCTCTACAACTTGAGGAGTTGGAGGCATTGAAGGTTTAGCAAGGACCACTGTTGTTGGGTTTACTCCTTTGCTCATTTAGTTCTTGTTTTATTTGTTGTTAAACAAGATTTTCATTGATAGCTTGTAAGGTGTGCTAGGTAAACATCTTAGGGTTCCCTTTGTAGATTTGTGTTTTGCCTAGGTGAATAGGGTTGAGGCTTTCTCAACGGGTTGAGAAGTGAGTCCTCATTTATATTCAAAGGGAAATACTTAATCTACAACGGAGTTGCATTGGTTAGTGTTGGCTTAAGGGTCTCTCTTAAGCCTCGATCTTTATTTTGATGATAACAAACATGTATTAATTAATCCAAGTGTGAAGTTTTGAGTTCAGGTTGAGGTTGCGATAAGCATGCCAAGTCCGTTCAAATGAGACGAAAGAAAAGATCGTCAAATAAATGGAAGAAGAAAACGGTGAAGAAAGGCTCGGGCTCAGATCAAGTAGAATTCATGTAATATACCCCTAGGATAAGTTTATCCCAAGCCAAAATTGTAAAGTTATCCAAGTTGAAACTTGGTAATTAAACCCATAAAAAGGCATGTAAAAATCCAAGAAGAAGTCAGCCTCAGCCTGAGTTTGGTCGACCAGTCGATAGATCGAACAAGACAGTATTCTGCTAAGCAGCCCATTCGATCGACCGATCGGTCGACCGAATGATGGTAAAAACTAGCAGTAGCCATTCGGTCGACCAGTCGGTCAACCGAAGATGGTGAAGGAAAAATTCAAGGCTGCGTCTGTCGACCGATCGAGGCAAAAACTTGGCAGAATGCTTAGTGGTCGACCAATAGGTCGACCGAATTAGAGATAACTTGTCGCATTGGCGGTCGATCAGTCGGTCGACCGACCGAACGGCTTCAACGACTATTTTTTTATTAGTTGAATGGACCGTTCGAGTGAGGGGTTATAAATACCCCTCACCTAACTTCTTTACTTCTTCTTAGAAGTTTTATTAAGCATTAAAGAAGTTTCTTAAGCCTTCAAAAGAGCGAACTACTGCACGCGCCCTCTGCTTCAGTCGACAACTCACTTCAGGCGCTGATTCCCTGCTTCTTCAATCTTGCTGTAATTCAAAGAGCCATCTTCTTGCAAGTTGGAGACGTGAAGGCGGTGGAAAGGAGCCTTGGTTCATTTTAAATTCTTAAAGCTCTTTCCTTTGTATTTGACATTTATTGTAAACTTATTTTCTAATTGAGATAGCTGCTAGGTGTGCTAGGAAACACTTAGGGTGACTTTATAGGGTTGTGTTTTGCCTAGGTGAATAGGATTGAGGTGTTCTCAGAGTGGTGAGAAGGGTGTCCTCATTGTATTCAAAGGGAAACATAGATTCTATAAAGTAGTGGTTAGAAATCCTTAGTGAGGAGCCAAGGTAGTGGAGTAGGCAGTTGGCCGAACCACTATAATTACTCTTGTTTGCATTGCTTATTTGCTTGTCTATCATTTCTATTTATATTTGATCATATTCACCACTAAGAAACAATTGCATTAAGTGAAGCTAAAATTGAGTAAGAAGAAAACATAGAAAAAGGGGACAAACACTATTCAACCCCCCCTTCTAGTGTCGTATTTCACACAACATTTGGTATTAGAGCAAGGTCGTAGGTCAAGATTTAACCATCTTTCCTACAAATCAAGATGTCTAGTGAAATCCAATTAGCTCAAGGGTCCTCTACTCATACTCCACCACTGTTCGATGGGAACAACTATGCCTATTGGAAGATCCGCATGAATGACTTCCTTCAATCCTTAGGCATGGATGTATAGAGGATGATCCTAGTAGAGTATAGATAACCCAATAAGAATATGGACCAATAGGACCAAGAAAAAATTAGGCTTTTCAATGCAAATGCAAAGGCCGTCAATGCTTTATATTGCGGCCTATCAATTAATGAATTCAATAGGATTTCTACATATAAGTCTGCATATGAAGTATGGAAGGTCCTATAGACCACCCATGAATGGACTTTACAAGTAAAAGAATCCAAAGTTAACTTACTCATGCATGATTATGAAATATTTAAGTTGCTTTCACATGAGTCCATTGATGCCATGCATGCTAGATTTCAAAGTATTACAAATGGCTTAGCTAACCTTGGCAGAGAAATAAAGGAAGAGGAAAATGTAAGGAAGCTCCTCCGTTCCCTTCCAAAATCTTGGGAGCCCAAAGTGACAGCCATCATGGAAGCCAAGGATTTGAGAACTTTGAAGATCACCGAGCTCATTGGGTCTCTCATGACACATGAGACACACATGAAGCAATACCAAGAGAAAGATGCCCCTAAAGGTAAGACCATTGCCTTAAAAGCTTCACATCGAGCAGAAGAGTCATCGTCATCCGAGGAAGAGACATATGATCTTGAAGTTATGGCGATACTCGCAAGAAGATTCATGAGATTCATGAGGGGAGGCATGAGGAAGGGAAGAGGAGGTTACACGTGCTACCATTGCAACAAGACTGGGCACCTAAGGAAGGATTGCCCACTTCTCAAGATGGCCTCCACCTCCAACCCTCACAAAAAGGAAAAATACAAGAAGAATAAGAAGAAGGCAATGATGGCCACATGGGATGAAAGCGATGCCTCATCGAGTGAAGAATAAGCAAAAAGTGAAAAGGCAAACCTTTGCTTGATGGCAAAGGATGATGAGGTAAAATTTATTTTTGGTGAAGTTTCATTTACTCAAGAAGAGCTAGAAAATGAACTTGAGCAAATGCATGATGAATTCAATGCCATTAGGAGAAAGTTTACAGATCTAAAAAAGGACAATAGATCTTTAGAACTTGAGAATGATAGTCTATTACTTTCATGCAATGCCCTAAGGAAAGAAATAGACACCCTTAAGGAAGAGACATGCACCCTAGAGAAAGCTAAGGACTTAGAGATTGACAACCAAAAATTAGAGAATGCAAACAAGTATTTGAGTGATCAAGTAGAGCATTTGAATGGTAGTATGCTAACATTAAAAAGGGAACTTTGCATGCTTAATGAAAAAATGACAACCATCCAAAATGTCATGCCAAAGGTTGTTTATAAAAAGAAATCATCACAATTTCATGATCACACACACACTAGTAGAAAATTTAATGGAAATTGCTTTTCGTGTGACATATTTGGCCATATGGCCAAGGATTGTGCATTGAGAAGGAACCCACATGCAAGATTTACATGGGTTCCCAAATTGACTAACACTCAAGGACCCAAGAAAATTTAGGTACCTAATAAAGTTTCTTCTCCTTTTGTAGATGGAGAAGCATCCTCAACCAAGTAGAAGCACTTGGATATTGGATAGCGCTTGCTCAAAGCACATGACGGGTGACATCAATTTATTTGCAACCCTATCAAGTAAAGATGGTGGACAAGTCACATTTGGAGACAATGCCAAAGGTAAGATTATTGGCATTGGTGACATAGGTATACTCCCTTACCCATGCATTACGAATGTTCTATTAGTTGATGGGTTAAAACATAATTTGATTAGCATATCACAATTATGTGACAATGGATACACAATTATTTTTAAAGCATCTAAATATATCATTAGAAGTGCACTATCAAATGATATCATGTTTATTGGAAATAGGCAAGAAAATGTATACACCTTAGGAATTAAATGTCTTGCCAAATCCTCATGTTAGATGTTTAGTTGTCATGGAGAATGACTCTTGGTTGTGGCATAGAAGGCTAGGACATGCTAGCATGAGCCTCATCCAAGAGATATTTAGGAAAGAATTAGTTAAAGGCTTACCCAAGATAAAATTTGAAAAAG
This sequence comes from Canna indica, assembly GCA_034359265.1. Classification (NCBI taxonomy): domain Eukaryota; kingdom Viridiplantae; phylum Streptophyta; class Magnoliopsida; order Zingiberales; family Cannaceae; genus Canna; species Canna indica. Next base: position 26,726,631 of record CP136892.1, read on the forward strand.
ACAAATTTTGTGATGCATGTCAACTAGGTAAGCAAGTTAAATCTTCATTTCATAGCATTAATCATGTTAGTACATCTAGAATTCTTGAGCTTGTGCACATGGATCTCTTTGGTCCATGTGATGTAGCTAGTCTAGGTGGAAAGCTATATTGTTATGTATTAGTTGATGATTTTTCTAGATTTACATGGTTTTTTTTTTTGCCAAGAAAAATAAAACTTTTGAGTTTTTCAAAAAGTTTGCAAAGGAAGTTTCAAATGAACAAGGAGTATTAATTTTGAAAATTAGAAGTGACAATGGAGGGGAGTTTAAAAATGAAAGATTTTCCGAGTTTTGTGATGATTTAGGTATTGAACATACCTTTTCTTCCCCTAGGACCCCTCAACAAAATGGGATGGTTGAGAGGAAGAATAGAACTTTACAAGAAATGGCTAGGACCATGCTATGCGAAAATAATTTGCCTAAGTATTTTTGGGCTGAAGCCATAAATACCTCTTGTTATGTTTTTAACCGAGTTTTATTGAGACCAAAAATTAAGAAAACACATTTTGAGCTTTGGAATGGTAAAATCCCAAATGTGGGATATTTTCAAGTTTTTGGATGCAAATATTTTATATTAAATACTAAGGAGAATTTAGGAAATTTTGATTCTAAATCCGATGAAGGAATTTTCCTAGGTTACTCCATTAATTCTAAAACATATAGAGTTTACAATCGTAGAACAATGATTATTGAAGAATCCATGCATGTCACGTTTAATGAAACTAATGATTCTTCTAAAAATGTGAAGATTGTGAATGTAGGTGAGGAACTTGAGGATCTCACACTTCATGATAAAGAAGTGGAGGATGAAGATAATGAGGAGACCCAACATGAAGAACCTCCATCCTCAAACCTACCTCAAGTTGAAGATGAAGAAGAAGCTCTACCACCTCTCCCTAAAGGATATCGATTGGTAAGAGATCATCCAATGGACCAAGTCATTGGAGAGCCTTCAACGGAAGTGGTAACACGTTTCAAACTCAAGAATGTTTGTCAATATGTAGCTTTTGTATCTCAAGTAGAGCCTAAGAACATTAAGGAAGCAATAGAAGATGAGTTTTGGGTACTAGCTATGCAAGAAGAACTCAACCAATTTGTTAGAAATGATGTATGAGACTTAATGCCTAGACCTAGTGATCAAACTATAATTGGAACTAAATGAGTATTTAAAAATAAGCTAGATGAAGAAGGATTAGTTATTAGAAACAAAGCTAGGTTAGTGGCACAAGGGTACAATCAACAAGAAGGAATAGACTATAATGAGATGTATGCTCCCGTAGCTAGATTAGAAGCAATTAGAATGCTTTTAGCATATGCTAGCTTTAAGTGTTTTAAACTCTTTCAAATGAATGTAAAAAGTGCATTTTTAAATAGTTTCATTAATGAAGAAGTTTATGTTGAACAACCCCCCGGATTTGAAAGTTTTGAGTTTCCAAACCATGTTTTCAAACTTAAAAATGCATTATATGGTTTAAAACAAGCCCCTAGGGCTTGGTATGAATGACTTTCAATTTTCCTAATTGAATAAGGTTTTGATATTGGAAAAGCCGATGTTTCACTTTTCATTAAGCATCATGAAAATGACATGTTATTAGTTCAAATTTATGTTGATGACATAATTTTTGGTGCTACTAATGAAATGCTTTGTAAGTGGTTTGCTAAATGTATGCAAGATGAGTTTGAGATGAGCATGATGGGAGAGCTCTCCTTCATGCTTGGTCTCCAAATCAAGCAAACCAACAAAGGGATCTTCCTCAATCAAGCCAAGTACACAAAGGAGCTCATCAAAAGGTTCGGGATGAATGAAGCCAAGATAGCTTCTACACCTATGAGCGCATCCATCAAGCTTGACAAAAATGAAGAGAGCATTAAAGTGGATGAAAAATGATATCGAGGTATGATTGGTAGTCTTCTTTATTTATCCGCAAGTAAATCTGATATCATGTTTAGTGTGTGTGTATGTGCTAGGTTTCAATCTTTCCCTAAGATGTCTCATTTAAGTGCGGTAAAACGCATATTGAGATATTTAAGGGGCACGGTTGACTTAGGATTATTGTATCCATGTCATACATCATTTGATTTAATCAGTTTTTCGGACGCTGATTTTGCTGGATGTAAGGTAGATAGAAAAAGTACTAGTGGGTGTTGTCAATTCTTAGGAGCAAGTCTTGTTTCTTGGTTCTCAAAGAAATAAAGCTCAATCGCGCTTTCAACTACCGAAGAAGAATATATCGCTGTGGCTAGCTGTTGTGCGCAAGTCCTTTGGATGAAACAAACCCTTTTAGCCTATGGACTTAGATATTCTTGCATACCTATTCATTGTGATAATACTACTGCAATAAATTTAACCAAGAATCTCATTTTACACTCTAGAACTAAGCATATAGACTTAAGACATCATTTTCTTAGGGATAATGTGACTAAAGGAAATATATCGGTAGAATTTGTATCCACCGATAAACAACTTGTCGATATATTTACAAAACCCTTGGTTGAAGAAAGCTTTACAAATTTAAGGATGCAATTAGGAATTTGTGTTTTTCCTAGTAATTAAAATGTATTTTCTTCAAAATGTATATGTTTTCAAAACTTGCATTCTATAAAGTGTCATCACACTTATGTATTGCTCTGTAGTGGGGCTTTGCGACCTATTGGTGTTTGCCTTCTATAGGCTTACATTAATGTGAAGGACTATAGTGGTAGATGATACTTGGTTTTGTGGCTTTCTTGGTTTCTTTTGGTTTTTATGATGAAACTCATTAATTATACCTTAATTCTTACCCTTTTTTATTGATGTCAAAAGGGGGAGAAAAAAAAAGGTCACACTTGGTTTTCACGATGCATATAGTTAGGGTGAGTTTTATAGTTAAGGGGGAGTTAAAAGTTAAAAATGATATGCACATTGATAGGGGGAGCATAGGTTGAGTTATAAGAATTTGAATATGCACATTGATAGGGGGAGCATAGGTTGAATAATAAGTGATTGAATGCATATGCTAAGTTGCATATCTTGCATGCCCTAACTCATGAATGCCTTAACTCAAACTCACAAACACTTATGCTTTCTAAAAATCTCATGTTATGTTTGTCATCATCAAAAATGGGGAGATTGTTGGCTTAAGGGTCTCTCTTAAGCCTCGATCTTTATTTTGATGATAACAAACATGTATTTAATCCAAGTGTGAAGTTTTGAGTTCAGGTTGAGATTGTGATAAGCATGCCAAGTCCGTTCAAATGAGATGAAAGATAAGATCGTCAAAGAAACGGAAGAAGAAAACGGTGAAGAAAGGCTTGTGCTCAGATCAAGTAGAATTCATGTAATATACTCCTAGGATAAGTTTATCCCAAGACATAATTATAAAGTTATCGAAGTTGAAACTTGGTAACTAAACCCATAAAAAGGCATGTAAAAATCCAAGAAGAAGTCAGCCTCAGCCTGAGTTCGGTCGACCGGTCGGTCAACCGAATGACGGTAAAAATTGGCAGTAGCCATTCGATCGACCAGTCGGTCGACCGAAGATGGTGAAGGAAAAATTCAAGGCTGTGTCAGTCGACCGACCGAGGTGAAAACTTGGCAAAATGCTTAGCGATCGACCGATCGGTCGATCGGATTGGAGATAACTTGTCGCATTGGCAGTTGATCAGTCGGTCGACCGACCGATCGACCGGCCAGCGACCGAACGGCTTCAACGACTATTTTTTTACCCATTGAACGGACCGTTCGAGTGAGGGGTTATAAATACCCCTCACCTAACTTCTTTACTTCTTCTTATAAGTTTTATTGAGCATTAAAGAAGTTTCTTAAGCATTCAAAAGAGCGAAATGCTGCGCGCGCCCTCTGCTTCAGTCGACAACTCACTTCAGGCGCTGATTCCCTGCTTCTTCAATCTTGCTGCAATTCAAAGAGCCATCTTCTTGCAAGTTGGAGATGTGAAGGCGGTGGAAAGGACCCTTGGTTCATTTTAAATTCTTAAAGCTCTTTCCTTTGTATTTGACATTTATTGTAAACTTATTTTCCAATTGAGATAGCTGCTAGGTGTGCTAGGAAACACTTAGGGTGACTTTATAGGATTGTGTTTTGCCTAGGCGAATAGGATTGAGGTATTCTCAAAGTGGTGAGAAGGGTGTCCTCATTGTATTCAAAGGGAAACATAGATTCTATAAAGTAGTGGTTAGAAATCCTTGGTGAGGAGCCAAGGTAGTGGAGTAGGCAGTTGGTCGAACCACTATAATTACTCTTATTTGCATTGCTTATTTGCTTGTCTATCATTGCTATTTATATTTGATCATATTCACCATTAAGAAACAATTGCATTAAGTGAAGTTAAAATTGAGTAAGAAGAAAACATAGAAAAAAGGGACATACACTATTCAACCTCCCCTTCTAGTGTCGAATTTCACACAACAGCTAGAAATCCTTAGTGTGGAGCCAAGGTAGTGGAGTAGACGGTTGGTCGAACCACTATAACTATTTGTGTTTGTATTGCTTTTCTTACTTGCTCTCATTTGATATTTATAGTTGTCAAAGCATCTCAATTAGTCGTACTTAGTTTTGGTTGCATTGGGAATTGAATTTTAAGAAATCGAATTGAATATAGTTTTGACCCAACACTATTCAACCCCCCTTCTAGTGTGAGTATTTGAACAACATTTGATATTAGAGCAAGTTCGTAGGATTAGATTTAACCATCTACCCTACAATTTAGAATATCTAGCGATATCCCCTAGCTCAAGAGTCCTCTACTCATACTCCACCACTATTTGATGGAAACAACTACGCCTATTGGAAGATATGTATGAATAGCTTCCTTCAATCATTAGGCATGGATGTATGGAGGATGGATCCAAGTAGAGTATAAGCAATCAACTAAAAAACATGGATGAGTGAAACTCAGAAGAAATTAGACTCTTTAATGCAAATGCCAAGGCCATTAATGCACATATTGTGGCCAATCTTTTAATGAGTTTAATCAGATTTCTACTTGTAAGTCCGCCTATGAACTTTGGAGTGTCCTAGAGACTACACATGAAGACACTTCACAATTTAAGGAATCTAAGATAAATCTCCTCATGCATGATTATGAAATATTTAATATTATCGCATGAATCAATTGATGCCATGTATGCTAGATTTCAAAATATTACAAATGACTTATCTAACCTTGGAAGTTGCTTTTCATGTGGTATTTTTGGACCTATGGATAGAGATTGTGCATTAAAGAGGAACCACATGCTAGATTTACTTGGGTTCCTAAGATGACTAACAATCAAGACCCAAGAAGATTTGGGTACCTAAAGTTGCCTCCTCTTCTTTTGTAGATGGAGAACCATCCTCAAGCAAGTAGGAGCACTTGGATATTGGATAGCGGTTGTTTGAAGCATATGAGGGGCGATATCAATCTATTTGCCACCCTTTCAAGCAATGATGGTGGACATGTGACTTTTGGAGACAATGCCAAAGGTAAGATTGTTGGCATTGAAGATATAGGTATACTTCCTTACCCATGCATTAAGAATGTATTATTAGTTGATGGGTTAAAGCATAATTTCATAAATATATCTCAATTGTGTGATAATGGATATGTCATCAGTTTTGAAGCATCTAAGTGTTTCATTAGGAGTTCATCATCTAATGATATAGTCTTTATTGGAAATAGGCATGAAAACGTATACACACTAGTTTTGAATGTTTTGCCTAATCCCCATGTTAGATGCTTAGTTGTCATGAAAAATAATTCTTGGTTGTGGCATAGAAGGCTAGGACATGCTAGCATGAGCCTCATCCAAGAAATAACTAAAAATGACTAAGTTAAAGGAATACTCAAGATAAAATTTGAAAAAGATAAACTTTGTGATACATGACAACATGGAAAATAAGTTAAGTCCTCATTTCATAGCATTAATCAAGTCACCACATCTAGAACACTCGAATTTGTGCACATGGATCTTTTTGGTCCTTGTGATGTTGCTAATCTAGGTGATAAGTTATATTGCTATGTTTTGGTTGATGAATTTTTGAGATTTACATGAGTTTTCTTCCTAAAAAATAAAACTTTTGATTTATTTAAGAAATTTGCTAGGAGAGTTATAAATGTAAAAGGAATTTCAATTTTGAAAATTAGAAATGATAATGAAGGTGAATTTAAAAATGAAAAGTTTTCGGAATTTTGTGATGAAATGAGTATTGAGCATACATTTTCTTTCCCTAGAACCCTTCAACAAAATGGGGTGGTTGAGAGAAGAATAGAACCTTACAAGAAATGGCTAGGACATGCTTTGTAAAAATAATTTGCCTAAGTACTTTTGGGCCGAAGCCATAAATACTTCTTGTTATGTGCTTAATCGTGTGTTATTAAGACCTAGAATTAAGAAAACCTTTTTTGAGCTTTGGAATGATATAATCCCAAGTGTGGGATATTTTAGAGTTTTTGGATGTAAATGCTTTATCTTGAACACTAAGGAACATCTAAGAAAATTTGACTCTAAATCCGATAAGGGTATTTTCCTAGGTTACTCTTATAGTTTTAAAGCTTATAGAGTATATAACCGTAGAACTATGATAGTTGAGGAATCTATGCATGTTACTTTTGATGAAACTAATGATTCTTCTAGAAATATTAAGATTGTGAATGTATGTGAGGAACTTGAAGAATTGACATTTCATGGCAATGAGGTTGGAGATGAAAATAATGAGGAAACACATCATGAAGATCCTCCATCCCCATCCTTACCTCAAGTTGGAGAAGAGGAAGAGAAAGCTCTACCACATCTCCCTAAAGGATACCGGTTGATAAGAGACCATCAAATTGATCAAGTCATTGGAGAGCCATCAACGGGAGTGGTAACTCGTTCTAGACTTAAAAATATTTGTCAACATGTAGCTTTCATATCTCAAGTAGAGCCTAAAAATATTAAGGAAGCCATAGAAGATAAATTTTGGGTGATTACCATATAAGAGGAACTAAATCAATTTGTAAGGAATGATGTTTGGGATTTAGTACCTAGACCTAGTGAACAAACCGTGATTGGGACTAAATGGGTCTATAGAAACAAGTTAGATGAAGGAGGTTTAGTCATTAGAAACAAATCTAGGTTAGCAGCCCAAGGGTATAATCAAGAGGAATGAATAGATTATAATGAAACTTATGCTCCCGTAGCTAGATTAGAAGCAATTCACATGCTTTTAGCTTATGCAAGTTTCAAAGGTTTTAAACTTTTTCAAATGGATGTCAAAAGCGCATTTTTGAATGATTTTATAGATGAAGAAGTTTATGTTAAACAACCCCCCGGTTTTGAAAGTTTTGAATTTCCAAATCATATTTTCAAACTTAAAAGGGTAATTACCTGAATATATCCTAAACTTTGGACTTTGTCTCAAATGTATCATGAACTTTCACTTCACCAAATTGTATCCTGAACTATTAAAGTTGTATCAATTGTATCCCTCCGTTAAAATTCCGTCACTTACTCCGTTAACAGTGTGATGTGGCTTGCAACGTGGATTAAAATATATTCTTTTATATTTTAACACTTTCTCCGTCACCACTTCGCCAGACCTCGCCGGACCATGCTGGAGAAACCGTCGAACCTTGCTAGAGAAACCATTGGATCTCGTTGGACCTCACCGGAGAAACCGTTAGACCTCGTTCGTAAACAATTCCAATAGAAAATGATTCTCCGGCGGGGTCCGGCAATTTCTCCGATGAGGTCCGGCGGTTTCTCGGGTAAGTTCGGTGAGATCTGGCGGTTTCTACGGTGAGGTTCGGCAAAGTGGTGACGGAGAAAGTGTTAATATATATATATATATATATATATATATATATATATAATATTTTAATCCACGTGTGCAAGCCATGTCACACTATTAACGAAGTAAGTGACGGAATTTTAACGGAAGGATACAATTGATACAAATTTAATAGTTGAGGATACAATTTGATGAAGTTAAAGTTGAGGATACATTTGAGATAAAGTCCAAAGTTCAGGATATATTCAGGTAATTACCCAATTTAAAAAAGCTTTATATGATTTAAAACAAGCCCCTAGGGCTTAGTATGAAAGACTTTCTAATTTTTTGATTGAACAAGATTTTAGTGTTGGAAAAGCCGATGTATCTCTTTTCATTAAAAATGATGGAAATGATATTTTACTTGTGCAAATTTATGTGGATGAATATTTGGTGTTACTAATGAATTACTTTGTGAGTAATTTGCAAACTGAATGTAAGAGGAGTTTGAGATGAGTATGATGGGAGAACCCTCCTTCATGCTTGGACTCCAAATCAAGCAAACCAACAAAGAAATTTTCATCAATCAAGCCAAGTACACAAAGGAGTTCATTAAGAGATTTGGGATGAATGAATCCAAGATAGCTTCTATACCAATGAGCACATCTATCAAGCTTGATAAAGATGAAGACTGTGTAAAGGTAGATGAAAAATGATATTGATGTATGATTGGTAGTCTTCTTTTTTTAACCGCAAGTAGATCCGATATCATGTTAATTATATGTGCATGTGCTAGGTTTCAATCATGTCCTAAAATATCTCATTTAAGTGCGGTCAAATGCATATTGAGATATTTGAAAGACACGATTGAACTAGGATTATGGTATCCATGTGATGCATCTTTTGATTTAATTGGTTTTTCAGATGCCGATTTTGTCGGATGTAAAATAGATAGAAAAAGTACTAGTGGGTGTTGTCAATTCCTAGGGATGAGTTGTTTCTTAGTTTTTCAAGAAACAAAACTCGATTGCACTTTCAACTACCGAAGCGGAATACATCGCCGCGGCTAGTTGTTGTGCACAAGTCCTTTGGATGAAGCAAATCCTCTTAGATTATGGACTTAGATATTTATGTCTTCCTATACATTGTGATAACACTAGTGCAATCAACTTAACAAAAACCCCGTTTTACATTGTAGAACTAAACATATTGATCCAAGGTACTATTTTCTTAGAGACATTTTAGCTAAGGGCAGTATATCCATAGAATTTGTGTCCACCGATAAATAACTTGCGGACATATTTACAAAACCCTTGAATAAATAAAGTTTTACAAACTTAAGGATGCAATTAGAATTTTGTACTTTGCAAAATGCTTAAGTTTTAAATTTTGAATGTCTTTTAAAAAATTGGTTTTTATGTCGTATCATCACACTTATGTAATGCCTTGTAGTGGGGCTTTGCGACTTATCGATGTTTGCTTTTTATAGGCTTACATTGGTAGGAACGACTATAGTGCTAGATGATATTTGGTTTTATGGATTTCTCAATTTTTTTGATGAAACTCATTAATAGTACCTTGGTTCTTGCCCTTTTTGATTGATGTCATAAGGGGGATAAAAGACTTGATCACATTTGTTTTATGATGCATATAGATAGGAGGAGTCATAAGTTGGATATGCATGTTGATAGGGGGAGCATATGTTAGTTTATGTTAGTTTTCCATATGGCTTATCAAAAACTCACAAATGAATACTTAGAATTGATAAAATTTCATGTTTTGTTTATCATCATCAAAAAGGGAGAGATTGTTGGCCCAAGGGTTGCCCCTAGGCTTTGATCTCTATTTTGATGATAACAAACATGAAACTAATGCATTTGTGTAGTTTTGAGTTTAGGTTGATGTTGCGATACGCGTGCAAACTTCGTTTGGGAAAATACCAAAAAATGTAGAAAAGGCTCCGACGACGATCGCATAGAAAGTTTAGGATTAGAAATAGAAATCATGTAATATGACTCTAGGAATATATCCCAAACTTGATTGCAATATACAAGTAAAATATCATAAATGGAGCTCGGAAATGAAGTTCGCGAGAAGAAATCAACAAGAAAAGGCTGACTCCCAGGTTCGATCGTAGGGGGCGGTCGACCGATCGGAGCTCGGAATGCACAGAGTGCTCCGTTCGCTAGGGCAGTCGCTCGGTTGGTCGATCGGCCTTCGACCGAACCAGAGACTGGGCGGCACCAACGTGCAGAAAAATGGTCGTTGGGTGCCACAGCCGAGTGAGGGGTTATAAATACCCCTCACCAACCTTCATTAAACTCTCTTAATCATTCACAATCATCCGTAGAAGGAGCTCTCCAGTTGAACGCCCAAGCGACAGCCTCCTAGGGAATGACGGGGAACGTGTGATCACCTTTTTCACCATGATCACCTCTTAAACTAAGGGAGCAGAGAGCCAATTAGGAGGTGCCACGAAGAAAGAGAAAGCCCTTTTGCAAAGTTGCCATACGAAGCACAAAGGCCAAAGAGACACAAGAGCAACACGACAAAGTATACCGATACGATTTGCTTCAAGGCAAAGAAAGAGACGATTCCGACCATCACGGCCTCTCACTCCAGCTCAGCCTCTACGACCTCTTACTTCAGCTCGGTTTCCACAACCTCTCGCTACAACTCATCCTTTACGACCCCTTTACTCCAGCTCGGCCTTTACGACTCCTTACTCCAGCTCGACTTCCACAGCCTCTCACTCCAGCTCGACCTCTATGACCCCTTACTTCAGCTCGGTTTCTACAACCTCTCGCTCCAGCTCAGCCTTTACGACCCCTTTACTCCAGCTCGGCCTTTACGACCCTAACCCCAGCTCGGCTTCCACAGCCTCTCACTCTAGCTCGACCTCTACGTCCCTTCCAACTTGGCCTCTGCAGCCGTCCATACTAATACAACCTTCGCGGTCACCTGCTTTAGTCCAGCCTCAAAGAACACTCAATACAACTCAGTCTTCACAATAGCTAAGCACAACATGGTAAATATGTCCAGAAGTCCCCCTGAGAAACCAAAGACAAGATAGTTAACCCCATTTAAGAGCTCTGCGTCAGTCCTTTACTCTCCGACCGAGCTCGGGAGCTGTGGACTGGACTAGAACTATTAGGCGCAGTCGGACTAGACCCAGCAGCGCCCCATAACTAACTTCAAGCCGAACCAAACGACTCCGCCCGGGGGCTCTACCAGGCCACACTCTAGGACTAGATTCAAGCCAAACCAGATGGCTCCACCCGGGGACCCCCACCCGATTGTACATGGATATCCACATTTTCGCTTATCACGAGAGATACGACATTACAAGCCCGCCATCTTTGGGATCAGTCTTGACCCATTCTGAGCAACATCCCCGCGAGATTACTGGGCGGCGTCATGACCTCCACATGCAATAAATACAGATACGACACGCCTCAAGTAACCTACGTTTCATATTCTGTTACCTCCACCTTGGAGTCCCACTGACTTGAGCGCCGAAGTACCTTTTGCAGCCCCCTCCCACTAGCGTTGAACCTGACCATGAGAGACACCGAACAGGACTAGAGTACTCCTATCCTCAGGCAGGAACACACACATATACATATATATAATATTTTAATTTTTACACCCATATTTTTTAAATATTTTTATCTTTAAAACTTATATAAAGTAATACATTGAAGTATGCTTAAATTATATTTCATTCTACAAAATTTGACCAATTATATATATTTTTAAGATATGAATAAATATTGTGATACAAAAGTCTCTATACATATTTTTACTAAACAAAAATTTAAAATTATTATAATTGTTTGTGAGGATGTTGGACTGGACTAGAACTACTAGGCCTGATTAGGCTAGACCCAGCAATGCCCCATCCCTTATTTTGAACCAGACCGAGCGACCCTATCCAGGGGGTTTCTTGATTCTTGAATCATGTTCTTCATTGTTGCTTGGTCTTCTTGAGTCGACATTGGTGTTTTTAAGATTTTAGGGGCCGGCCGATTGGTGAGGAAAGGGGAAAGGTCATGTCGAAAATTTCCACAATCCTCGAGTGCTCATGATCTTGTAGATTTAGTTTATGTTATGCACATGAACCTTAAGGAGATCGATGAAGGTGTTGAACAAATAGAGATTTGTGTTATGCGCATTGGTGTTGAACGAAGCCAAAAATTGGTAGTGGCCAATTCGGTCAATCGGTCGGTCGATCAGACAAGGCAAAAAATGGGCAGTAGCCAATTCGGTCGACCAGTCGATCAATCGAATATGACTAGGAAATGGCAGTAACCTAGCGGCCACTGGGCAGTCGATCGGGCGGTCAACCGACGATCGATTGAACGGCGTCCAACGGGCAGAAAAACACCCGTTGGAGTGAATTGCCGAGTGAGGGGTTATAAATACCCCTCACCAACCTCTATTATCTTCTCTTAACTAGTCATTAAAGCTTCCTAAGTGAGATTTGTGTCTTCTAAGCTTGATTTGTTCATGTTTGCTTCTCCAATAGATGATTTCTTTCAAGTTCTCATCTTCCCTCGACTCCGGCTTTGATTCGACATCAACATCTTTTGGAGTTGGATGCGTTGAAGACTTGGAAAAGAGCTTTTAGTTATGATTTACTCTTTAACAATTTTCATTGTAATTTTACTTGTTATTTGAACTTGTTTCTTCATTGTTAGCTTGCTAGGTGTGCTAGTGTAAACACTTAGGGTTTGCTTTGTAGAATTGTATTTTGCCTAGGTGAATAGGTTCGAAGCATTCTCAAAGGGTTGAGAAGGAAGACCTCAATTGTATTCAGAGGGAAACACATAGTCTATAAAGTGTTGGTTAGAAATCCTTGGTGTGGAGCCAAGGCAGTGGAGTGGGCGGTTAGCCGAACCACTATAATTACTCGTCTTTGCATTGCTTGTTTGATATATTATGCTTATTTGCTATTTATTATTCATCAAGCATCTTTATCTAGTAGCACGTTAATTTGGTTCCATTATAAATCGAACTCTAAAGAAGTCGAATAGAAGTCAAAACTCACCCAACACTATTCTAGTGTGGGTATTTGATCAACAATTGATATCAGAGCATGCTCGTAGGATTAGATTTAACCATCTACCCTACAATCTAGAATGTCTAGTGAAATCCAACTAGCTCAAGGGTCCTCTACTCATACTCCACCATTGTTCAATGGCCTATTGGAAGATACACATGAATGGCTTTCTTCAATCACTAGGCATGGATGTATGGAGAATGATCTAAGTGGAGTATAAGAAACCAACTAAAGATATGGATGAGTGGGATCAAGAAGAAATTAGACTCTTTAATGCAAATGCAAAGACTGTCAATGCACTATATTGTCGCCTATCAATTAATGAGTTTAATAGGATTTCCACTTGTAAGTCGGCATATGAACTTTGGAAAGTCTTAAATGTTGGCTGAAGGTTTCTTCCTTCATGATCTATTCTCTTCATGACTATTTTGATGATAACAAACCAAATCTATTTAACAAAATTCTTGAAGTATGAAGCTCGCATAATCGATAAATGACAAGTCAAGTTTCATGTCTTGCGATCGATCTTGAAACAAACCAATACGTGCACCAGAGATGGCTTGGACAAATCAAAAGAAAACATGGAGAGTCCTTCAAATTGAAGCACGCTGAAGAACGGAACCAGAAAACAAAGCGCGCATCGAGAAGATCAAAAAGAAAATTTTCCAGCCAAGGTTCGATCGACCGAATGGTGTTAAAAATTGGCAGTAGCCAATTGGGTCGACCGGTCGGTCGACCGAATAGTGTTAAAAATTGGCAGTAGCCAATTTGGTCGATCGGTCGGTCGATCGAAGATGGTTAAAAATTGGCAGTGGCTACTTCGGTCGATCGGTCGATCGATCGACCGAGGCCAAAAATTGGTAGTGCCTGCTTCGATTGACCGATCGGTCGACCGGATAGCAGAGGAGCAGAATCATGACTCAGTCGATCGACCCTCCAGTCGATCGGACAGAGCGGAAGAAGCAAGAATTGCCAGCAGTCGCTGGGTGGTCGATTGGTCGGTCGATCGACGATTGACCGACAAGCGATCGAACGGCGTCCAACAGGCAAAAAAATGCCCGTTGAAGAGCCATTCGGTTGAGGGGTTATAAATACCCCTCACCTAACTTCTTTAAACACTCTTAACATCTAATACAAGATAAAAGAAGAGAGATTTGTGCCTTCTAGAGATTGATTGCTTGCGCTCGCTTCTCCGATCAACGTCTTCTCAAGCGCTCATCTTCCCTCAACTAGGGCTTCGATTCGAGCTCAACGACTTGGTGAGTTGGAGGCTTTGAAGGCTTGGAAAAGAGCATTTGGTCTTGGTTTATTCTTTAAGCTCTTTTCATTGTAATTTTAATTGTTATTTGAACTTGTTTTCATTGCATTTGAGTTTGTATAAGACCTAGAGTGTAGGTCTTGAAATTGGGTGGTAGCCTTGGTGTTTGAGGTTTAAATCCACCGGTGTAAACATAGTTTGCTAGGATTAGTTGAGTTGTCCCTTAGGGTTGAGGTGGAAGAGTGCTCTCGGTAAGAAGGCGGAGACTTTCGGGTGTGGAAGTGCCTTAGGTTGAGAGTGAGATTCTTCGGGTCAAAGTCCTCTATGCAAGTAAACAATTAATCTAGTTAAACTAGTTTGGAAATCCTAAGCGGGGTGCTTAGATAGTCGAGTAGGCATTGGGGCCGAACCACTATAAATCTTTGTATTTGCATTGATATCTTATTTGTATAGATTGCTTTATCATTTATCGCTTCCGCATTTAGTCTTTCAATCGTGAATTGCCTAAGTGATCTAAGAAAATGATTAAAAGCTAAATTAGACGAAACATTTAGATAACATACTATTCACCCCCCTCTAGTGTGGCCATTTCACCCAACATTAAAGACTACACATGAAAGGATTTCACAAGTTAAGGAATCCAAGATAAACCTACTCATGCATGATTATGAAATGTTCAAAATGTTACCGCATGAATCTATTGATGTCATGTATGCTCGCTTTAAAAATATTACAAATGGATTAACTAACCTAGGTAGAGACATAAGGGAAGAGGAGAAGGTAAGAAAGCTCATTCATTCTCTTCCAAAAGCTTAGAAGCCCAAGGTCATCGCAATCATGAAAGCAAAGGATATGAGCACCTTATAGATCACCGAGCTCATTGGGTCTCTCATGACACATGAGACCCATATGAAGCAATACAAGGAGGAAGATGCCCCAAAAAGCAAGAATATTGCTTTAAAAACATCACACCGGTTGAAGAACCCTCATCATCCGAGGAGGAGACAGATGATTTTTAAGAGATGACAATGTTGGCAAGGAGATTCATGAGCTTCATGAGAGGCGACATGAGAAAGGGAAAAGGAGGCTACACATGCTATAACTACAACAAAGCCGGGCACTTGAAGAAAGATTGCCCACTCCTCAAGATGGCTTCAACCCTGTACCCCTACAAGAAGGACAAGCACAAGAAGAAAAAGGAGGCAATGATGGTCTCTTGGGATGAGAGTGAATCATTTTCAAGTGAAGAGGAGACCAAAAGTGAGAAGGCAAACCTTTGCCTTATGGCAAACGACAATGAGGTAAAATTTACTTTTGGTGAAGTTTCATTTACTCAAGAAGAACTAGAAAATGAATTTGATCAAATGCATGATGAATTCAATACTATTAGAAAGAACTTTAAAGAACTTAAAAAAGACAATAAATCTTTAGAAATTGAAAATGATAACTTATTACTTTTATGCAATGCATTGAGAAAAGAAGTAGAAATCCTTAAGGAAGAAAAGCACACCTTAGATGATGCCAAGAAAAACCTAAAAAATGATAATAAAAAATTAGAAAATGAGAACAAGTTTCTAAGTGATCAAGTAGAACACTTGAATGATAGCGTGCTTAACTCAAAAAAGGAATTACATATGCTAAATGAAAAAATGACAACCTTACAAAATGTCATGTCTAAGGTTGTACAAGCTAGAAAGTCATCAAACAAACACGCTCATGCACACTTCCAAGAAAGTTTAATGAAAATTGCTTTTCATGTGGTATTTTTGACCATATGGCTACAAATTGTGCACCAAGGAGGAACCCTCATGCTAGATTCACTTGGGTTCCTAAGATGACTAACACTCAAGGACCCAAGAAGATTTGGGTACCTAAAATTATTTCTTCTCCTTTTGTAGATGGTGAAACATCCTCAAGCAAGTAGAAGCACTTGGATCTTGGATAGCGGTTGCTCAAAACACATGACGTACGGGTGATATCAATCTCTTCGCAACCCTATAGCAAGGATGGTGGACATGTGACATTTGGACACAATGTCAAAGGTAAGATTGTATTAAAAATATTTTACTAGTTGATGGGTTAAAGCGTAACTTGATTAACATATCTCAATCATATGATAATGGGTATGTAGTGTTGGGTGAAATGACCACACTAGAGGGGGGGTGAATAGTACGTTAACTAATCTTATTGCCTAATTTCGGCTTTAAATATTTTCTTAAACTACTTAGGTAATTCACAATAGAACGACTAAATACGGAAGCGATTAATGATAAAACAATTAACACAAAACAATATATCAATGCTAACACAATTATTTATAGTGGTTCGGCTTCAATGACTACTCCACTAACTAAGCATCCTGCTTAGGATTTCCAAACTAGGTTTACTAGATTATATCATTTCCCTTACAAAGAGGACTTTACACCGAAAAGTCTCCGCTCTCAAATCGAAGGGACTTCCACACCCGGAAGTACCCGCTTTCCTACCAAGAGCACTCACCCACCTCAACCTAAGGGACAACTCAATTAATTCTAGTAAACTAAGTTTACAATGGTTGATTTAAGCCTTAACACCAAGGCAACTACCAACTCAATCAACCTAGCACTCTAGGTTTACACAAGTTGATATACAATCAAAATAAACAACAAAATACAATAACAATTGGAGCAATAAATCAAACAACAAGTACTTAGCTCCAAAAGTAACTTCCTAGTCCTCTTGATGCCTTGAGAAAATGAATCTATGAATCTTCAAGGCTAAATCAACAAGTGGAGATCAAAACTAGGGCTCTTTGCAAAGATGGCCCTAGAATTCTTGTAGAGATACAATGAGTGACTCTTTGAGGCTTAGAAGCATCATTAGTAGCTTGGAAGAAAGTTTGGGGTGGGTATTTATAACCCCCCAAACGAAATGGCTCGTTAACGGGTTAATTTCTACCCGTTGGCGACGCCCGGTTGCTTGCTGGTCGATTCTCGGTCGACCGACCGAGCGACCAAAGGCAATCTGCCGCTTTTGGGCAATGTTCGATCGACCGTTCGGTCGACCAAAATGTCTTCTCCTTCGATCAATCGACCAGTCGATCGACTGAACCTGGGCAGGGCAGATTTCTTTGCTTTGTTTGTTCGTTTTCTGGTTCCGTCTTCGCTAAGTCTACTTATATAATATTTATTAACTTTAAGTTAAAAAATTTAAAATATAAATGTTATATAAGAATTAACCCCCATTTGGATTCAATAAAAATATTTAAAAAGATTAAAATCCTTAAGAATCAAAATCTAGTTTTTGGGAACTAGTACAAATTTTCGAAAAACATAAATTCTCTAATCTCCCAGGTCAAGTATTGGTAGGCTAAAGGCTTCCAAAAAATCCTTAAAAATATCTCGTTATCTACTTTTAACCCAAGGAACAATTACCGTCATTTTTTGTGTCAAGAAAATGTCTAGGTCATATAGCCCTCCAAGGAGCTCCCTAGGCTTACTGAATTTCAGGGCGATTTCCGAGTTTTCATGTTTTGGGGGTTCGGATTTGGTTTTTTTGGGTTCTTTGCATCATAAAGAGGATTACATTACATTCTAGACACCCTAAACCTAAACTCTAACTTCCCAAAGAATCCCGAGCGTCGACAGCATCCTTGTCGATTTCTCCGATTTTTCCGATCGGGGACGTCGAGTGCTAACCGACTTGGAACCTGAAAGATTTCTCAATGAAACATTAGTTCCATGTTTGTTATCATCAAAACCAAGATTAAGACCAAGGTTGAAAATCTTAAGCCAACAATCTCCCCCTTTTTGATGATGACAAACATCCTTAAAAAAAAATATCATTCAAGCACAAAGGATATTATTTAAAGCATGTTTATCAAGTTTGAAATGAAAATAATGTCATTTGGTCAAAATTTTACCTTAGCATGATTTGATTCAAAAAATAAGCATGTTAACATGAAATTGCTAAGTATCAATCTTTAACCTATACTCATGGTTTTTCAAACATAGACACATGGACACCTAACATGAGTAAATCTAAACATGTTTGTGAAGTTTGAGCTCAAAAAAAAATTTCTATGTCAAATTGTTGACTTAGGTCAATTTTTTTAAATTTTGAGTCTCCTAAAGTGAGCTAGTTGTCATTTTATCCATTTACATATGATTTTTCAATTTTAACCACATGGATGTAAATCATGAGTAAGCTCAAACATGTTTATCAAGTTTCAACTTAAATGACTAATTGTGGGTAGCACAGTTGGTGGCAACAAGTTGTAAGTTGCCACTACAAAAAAATTTGAAATTAGTAACAAACTATTTTTGCCACAGTAGTGATATACAATGGCAAAATGGTGATTCAGTGGCAAAAAAATGCTCGCCAGTCGTTTGTCACGTTAGGTCCACCGCTAAAAGTCATTTTTTACTTTCGTGGCGAGGTTTAGCAGATTGCCACAAATTGCAATTTCTTTAGTGGCAAACGAAAAAGTCAAACTACCTCCACCCTATTGTGGCAAATATGGCTTGTTGACGTCACATATCTTTTATGGCAAAATTCTTTGCCACTTAATAATAAATATTTGTTATTATTCTACCCTTTTTGGAATTCTTTTCGTGGCAAAAATATATGAAATTTGCCGCTAATATCATGTTATATTTTGTCATTATATATCAGATTTGCTATAAATTTTTTTGTCACTACATATTTGATCATTTATCATTAAACGTTAAAATGAATATCCCACTGACATTATTTCAAATTTGGATTATTGCCACAATATCAATGATGAGTTTGCCACCATATATGATGACTTTACCACAACTTTGAGAATCAATCATGAATAAATTTGCTACAAACACACAAAATTTAACACTTAACCATTCATTAATATAATAATCCACCTGCTAATTATAAAACCCTTACAACTTAGCTGGTATACAACCAGCCACCTACAGAATAGTCCAAGGTATCTAATATCCATTAAAAAGAAGTTACATTAGGTACACCAAAAAAAATAAGACAACACTACCCCAATAAAAAGATGTTACAGTAGGTCTCCTAGGTCCACCTCATTTCTTTTTTTTTCTCCTGCAAAAGAAGAAAAGTAAGAACACAAATCAAAACCATTACATCAAAGAATCAAGCGGTGCAATTCAAATGAATATAATTCATAAATATAATGGATATTGATATGAACAAGTAATTGATAATAGCTAAACATAATGAATACATATATGAACAAGTAATTGACAGCTCATTGCAGTTAGGTATATATATCGGCTAGATCATCCATATATATATATATATATATATATATATATATATATATATATCAGCTATAGCAAACTAAGTTAGAAATGGTACTCATTAGTTTAATCATCAATAATCAACATATAAGAGAAAAAAAGTTAGAACCTGGACAAAAACATCATAGCCATTCTATCTTAAATTTTACTTAATAATTTTCATTTTATCTTTCGAGTAACCTTGCATGCATACTAATTCACCATAGTTCAGGATTTACAATAGTCAATTAACCATAGTTCAGTCAATTATGGTAGTCAATTAACCACAGCAACATTAATAAGAATCATCAAAAAAGCACCCAAATTACTAAAAGCTAATAATAGTTAACTCTTCCTGTTAAAGCATAATAATATTTCTCATTGTCTAACATTCCAAAGAAAAAGTAATGCAACTAGCACATAATCATAAGAAATTATCATAAAGCAATGCTTCATTAATTGAAACTGAACAAGTTGGAGAGTAGAATATGTTTTGGAATGTTGAGATGTGACCTAACAATGAATCCCCACCAATAACTAAGTATCTCAGTTGTACACTGTCAAATGTTAGATAATATTCGCTAAGTATATTAATCAATAAAGAATAGTATTCGCTAAGTATAATAGTCAATAAAGAGTAGTTCAAAACTTGGAATATGACATTAACACTTGGACTATGACATTAATAATATGTTAAGGCCAAACACTAGTAAACCAAAGTTGAACCAAACTAAGAGGTATAAAGTTTAATATGTCAAAAAAGTAGCCCGTGAGGTATAAAAAAATTGATATCTTTTCCATTATCTTTAACTACCATTTATTTGGAGAGAAGCAAAGGAACACTTCATCTATATATCTCAGTTGTGCATCAGTATAATTTTTTGAAAAATTACAGCAGAAGCCAAAATGACCCTTTTTTTATGAGCTTAGATTGTTTGTCTCTCGCTCAAAGTTTTTGGTCTGGTCCTTATCTTCACTACTAGCAGCATCCAAGGCTTCTTGCACTCAAATTTGGGCTTCAGCCTTAGCTATATCTCGTTAAATAAATGGAGAAGGGAAAATCAATGCATAAATCAGTCTATATGCTCTGTATTGTAAATTTGGTTGAAATCAAATTTCATATAGCCTTCAACAGCAATAAAATACTAATTACCAACAGCAGGACTTGCCAGCTTTGATTTTGCTGAAGCATTGTTCCACAAGCTAGCAAGTGAACCATTCAGCCCTGATGAAGACTTGTCATTGTGACCTTTATTTTTGCTAGCATTACTACCAGCAACAAATTCTTTAAGGAGAGAAGGCTTTGTAGGTTTGCAAATTGCATTCGGGGCAAGTTTTTCACTCTTATCACTACTTAAAATTGCATCCGAAACAAGATTTTTTCTAGTATACATTTTCAACAAGGTAATCATGTAAAACAAGTTGAGGTTTGAAGAAAAACCTACATGACCAGCTAACTATAACAAATTCAACTTTTAAGTAGTAAAAATACCCATCCTTTCTAAACAATTCGATATATAGAGAAATTATGCCAAAATATGATTCAAAATCCACTAGAAGTTCTCCAGATTCAAAATCCACCCGAAGGAATCCACTAGGACTTCTCCAGATTCTCGTTTAACCATTATGTCATTTAATTACAATAGGGTAGGTATGGTTGAGAATTAAAGGCTTGAGAAAGGATGAGAAAAAATAGTGTAACTTCTCCCCTTTATAATTTGATGGTTTTGAGGCAAAATGTTTGTAAAACCATTTGACTTGATGTGGACATTTTTGATAGGTAGGTGTCGTGATGGAGGATTAATTAGTTGTTTGCTGGTGCATCATGAGATTGTGATGATTCTATTAGATCCAGTGAGAGCCACCTAAGGAGGAATGCAAGTCAAATGTTCACACATGCGATTAAAAAAAATATTGGAAGCTTATTAAAGAAACTGAAAAGGATTTGTTGAGAATTTAATCCAACACTTGTTTGCCAAATAGCCGGTGAATAATTAGTGATTGAGTTTAAGAGCATATGATTTGTGTAGACTTGGATTTCCATTGAGAATAATTAGCCATTGACTGCTAGTTAATTCAGTACTCAATAGAAGGAACTACATTAATAATTAATAAAGCATTATGTTGATTGGTCAAGCAATATGCTTCATCGGTCCTTTAAACATAATTAATAAAGCATTTGAAAGAGAGAAATGGCCAACCCTTTAGTTCAAGGAAACCAAAGATAGTAATTGGTCAGTTACAAGGTCATGGAAATTTTAAAACCCAACTAATGTCTAAATAAGTGTATATGCATATGTGTACCTCCAACTATTCAGATCCAAAAGTAGAAATCTCTTGACTTGGTAGCACTTGAGTTGATAAAGCCTATCTTTGCCAAAGATGGACCATGAAGGAGAATATAGAGAACAAAGTTGAAAGTAGGCATTACTTACTAGGTATAGTGCACATGTGCAACAAAACAAAGAAAAAATAAATTGAACAAGGGGCATCTGACTTCAAGCATGCAATAAACACTATCTTGAAATTCTAACAAGCAGCACTTACACTAGGTACTTGAGAGTTGAGACAGTTAATCTAAATTCAACTACAAATGCATATGAAATTTATTTAGCTTTTGTATTCTACTTCCAAGTAGTCCTTCTGATAGAACATTATCAGTGGAAGAATAAGTTTTTTCCTACAAACATGAAAGCTTGTAAGCTCCACTGGAATGATATGAAAAATAAATCTAAACTAACATACTGGAAGGAGAAAATCACATAACATATAGAACCGGTAACCATTATTTTTATACGTAGAAAGAAACCATTCACTGATTTTTGCAACGATAGATCCATTGAGTTCCTTCATTAAGAGGATGAGAATCCTTCCCTTTCTTTCTTAGCTCAAGAGTAGGCAAAAGATGAGAAAATAAAGCTGATTTGTAGCTTCTCATCCTCATCATCAAGAGATTAAATCCTCTTAAATCTTTTAAAGAAATTAACAGGATGTATATTTCCTATATTTGCAACAATAATAAGAAAGCAATTAAAAGGAGAAGGAAACAACATTATCAAACAAGTTACCCGATATGATAAATAAGAAGCATAATCTCCCAAAACTAGATTTTTCCCCCTTTCTGTCCTCCTTTGTAAATAGTCAGCCAAAAAGGTACATATCAAGCCTGGGATTCGTTCTTCCGATCACCTCTGTCTTGGAGTTAGAGGAGCCTCCCGGACTCCTCCTCGTCTTGTTGTGTCTTCCTCTACAACTCCTTGGCTTTAAGGGCATGCAACTTGGCATGGTTGTAGTAGACGACATCGATGAAGGCAACCCCGTAGCCAAGGAGATTGATGGTGGTGATGGTGTCGCGAATGACAGACCAGGAGAAGTCGATGAGGAGCCAATCTTTGACAACGCCGACGACGTTTATGGTGAGGGCAGAGGTCTTTCCGACGAGCAGGAAGACGACGAGGTTGAGGGCGAAGGTGCAGAAGGAGTTTGTGCTGAAGACGATGATGTCCAGACAGAAGGGGGCCTTGTCACGGAGGATGGGTATCTCAACGAGCGCCCAGGGGACGAGGCGGACGACCATGCAGCAGGGGGCGACGTAGTAGAGCAAGGTGATGGGGTTGAGGGAGATGCCCTTGGAGGTGAGGAGGATCTGGATGAGGACGAGGCGGGTGACCTCGTAGGCGACGACGCCGAGCTGGATCGTGACGTCCAAGAATCGGGCCTCGCTGTAGGCAGTGATGGCGACCAGCGGACCGGTGGTGAGGAGAAAGAGACCACTGGGAGAGATCGCAAATTCGCGGCCTCACGGTGAGGAGAAGAAGAGCCAGCCGCCTAAGTGAGGAGAAGAGCTGATTTAGGGCAAAGTGGTAATAGGAGAGAGAATGCGAGAGGTAGCTGAGAGCACGAGAGAGGTAATGGGAGAAGAAAATAAAAGTAATAATAAAATATAGGAATGAGAAAAAATAGTAGAGGCACAAATTCAAAGGGGGCAAAAGTACCTGCCTAAATTTTTGCCAATTTTTTTTTATCATCATCTATGACATACATTATTTGCCACATTAAATAATTTTATTTCTATGATAAATATATTGTCGCAAATAATTATCATAAAATATGATGATAAAATTGTGGCAAAAATATTATCGCAAACACTTGTCATAAAATATCGTGACAATCTTATGGCAAAAAAATTATCGTAGACACTTGCCACTTAGAATCTTTTGAATTAGTGGCAAAATCTATTGTCATAAATTTACAAATTATCAAATTTGAACTTTGACTCAATTATTAGTGGCAAACATAATGGCAAAATTAGAAAAATTATCGCAAACTATTTGAACTTATACTTTTAACTAAAAAAATAATTTTGCCATAATTTTCGTCGTAAATTACACCTTTTGTGACCAATTATTGTTGGTCACTCCAAAATTTTGCCACAAATTCTTATTTTTTTTGTAGTTTGTCTAGAGATCTAAGGTTCGATCCCTAGTATGGTCATCTATTATGACTTTCTATCTTTGTTATAAAAAAAGTTTCAACTCAAAATGAAGTCTCTAAGATGAAATTCTACCTAGGGCACATTTCATTCAAACAAGGTTTCATGAAATTGCCTAAGTATCAAAATTTTATCTATTCATGAGATTTCAATCAATTATCATGCAAGATCATTCATGAGCATAGAGAAATCATTTAATCAAGAAAATAGATGTGTTATGCAAGAATTTTACCAAAATGATACCACTTTGTCACGCCCCAACTCGGGATCGCGTGACAGGCCGAAAATACCCTAGGTACCCCTGAAGCCTCACAACTAAACCACAGTATGGTAGGAGAACATAACTAAATGCATGAATAATTAAATATCAATAAGTTCAACATACTGAAATAAAATGATACAACTCCCCTACGACTAGAAAAAAGTCTCACAAGTGACTACAAGACGCAATTGCATGGTTCAAATAAATAAATCAAAAACAACCGTGACAAGATGACTCTCTAACTACGACTGGGGGAGATCCTCTCGTTGAGCTTATGCCGCCAACTATATCAAGTTTCGCGAGCACACCTGAACCTGCACACATAGGCAGGAGGGCATGAGTACATAACTCAGTGAGTGGCAAGATAATGCCCCGCCCTCAAAAGAATAAAGTCATATAATCAATTAAAAAAAGATAATAATATTTGTTGACTAATTCAAGGTCTGATCATGGTATCAATTAACAATACGAGCATAGCAATGTACATCACAAATAATCTCAATAACCCAAAGCATATATTAGGCTCATCGGCCCTGGGACATGCGCACGAGCCGCCACCTGCCCCTCTAGCCGCGGTTCAAAAACAAGTCGGGAATCTCCCTCCGACGTAAGCCACATAAAAAGGGTGATCGTCAGGGTAGCTTCTTGGCGAACTACCCGGCCCAGTGTCACCTCTAAGGGTAATCATAAAATCACTATGTGGGCCCTATACACTAGTTTAATGTCATCTCTTCGGGGCAACCCCGTCATCAGATGGGCATCCAGAATCGTCTCTTCAGGCATCTCCTATCATCGGTATCACCATATTCAACATCTTCCAATGTCACTAATACATCTCAATTTGAATAAAGCTTAAAACTCTCATCAAAGTCTAAATTTCCAATATGTCGTTCTGGTGTACAACCAAAATGGTTACTCAGGAAAATCCATGACTTGGTGTGCACAGCACAAATTGTCATCTTGACATGAACTAATGCACTCAAAGTGATCTAAAGAAGTGCACCACTTTGAGCTGTCACATTCAGGTTTTATAAATCTAAAAGCCTTGTAATTTGAATAAGATATTCATCACATAGAACCATAATATTTTAATCACATTAATTAAGTAGTTGACTCATCCCGTCCTTATACATCAATAAAAAAAATCTATCAATTTCTTTTCAATGTGATTTGCAGTGGAGCAGAAAAGAGGGAGGCTGACAATCTCTCCCACACAATGGGCTTAGTGTTCTTGTCTAAGATCAGATATGATGTATAATAAACTTTGAAGCAACCTAGATTTATCATCTCAATATACATGACAACCCAGATCTCGGAAAGAGTGAAGTTGCTTGAAGCAACCTAGATATATCATCTCAATATAAACTTTGAAGCAACCTAGATATATTATCTCAATTCTGCTGAGATTATTCATAGTCTTAAAATAAAAACACAATTAAGATAAATGTTCCACCATATTAAAATATTAAGCTAACGATGAAACAAAAGATAGCATTCTCATCTCTCTCCACAAGAAGACCAGTTTACATTCACTAGCAAGGCTAAAATAAAATAAAATTAAACTCCAGAAATTTCACAACCAAGAATTGAGGCATTTAAAGAATAAACGCAACATATATATGTTTGTTAACAGTTTAAATCCCTAGCAATATGAATCGTATAACACAACTGTTAGACACATATATTTAACCCCAGAAATTACACAACCAAGGGGTGAGGTATTTAAAGAACAAAACGCAGCATATCCAGCAAACACTTCCAAACCTCACTATATAAATTTCATTACATGCCACCAAGTTCCTAATATTTCATTAGGATCGCTAGAATAGTTACATATCCACATAACATCAATTAACATGGACCTATCAATAGAACTTCACATAATAGGAGATCTTGATAGCATGCGCATGGGATTTAATATTAAGAGAAATCCCATTTCTATAGTAGGGCACATGAAGACTTCTGGTCTCATGTAGCGCATGGGAACTCCAGCATTAAGAGGGGGGGGGGCATGAGCAGCATCCAACAATATATACCCGTATGAAAAAAAAACCAACATTTCAGGATCAACATGAAGAATCACAGGAACAGATTTAATAAGAAGAACTTCAAGAACAGTTCAATAAGGAGAACTGCAAGAAACGATGTCAATATGAAGAATTGCAAGAACAGATTCAACATGAAGGAAGAGACTCCACAACCGACCGGTAGAAAACCATCCCAATTCGTAAACTTCCAAAACCATGGATAGAAGGGCCACTCACTTGAAGAAAATGCCTCTACCTTTCCCCCTTGAGAGAAGGCCTTGACGACCCCAACGAACTCGCGCCGGAATTTCGCTGAAAACACCGCCCGTCACCACCCAATTTACGCCGGCCACAACTCCTATTCCGCCGCTCGCACGCACAAGACGGGGCTGCACTCGTCGGCCTCCCCTAAAACCAAAAACTAAATAAATAAAAGAAACCCTTCTTAAGGTGTCAAGTTACCAAAACATCCCTCGCCTAAGGCATGTGGTTAAATGAGTCCAACACTCACTTAAATTGCACCCAAATACTTCTAGGACTCGCCTTAATCACACAAACTTAAAATTTAATCCTTTACTAAATTAATCACGCGCACGCGGTTCATACCTCAGATCGCGACATCCGACGATCGATCTCCCCGACTCGCTTTGGCTCTCCAACCATACCTCAACATGAAACCAAAAAAAAAACGAACATGGGTATTACACGCTTGGATTTTTTTTAAATGCACAATCATGGATAACATGACCATATATACCACAACAAAAACAATTTTCATTAAACTTTTTATTTTCATTTGTCTTTTGAATATGAAGCTTAAAAGTAGAATGTCTAACATGAGATTTAACATTAGCATGAACATTCTTTTTTGAAAAATCATTTCTACTAAAATTCTTAAACGAGGAAATATTTTTTATTTCATTCACTTTCTTGTTTAGGTTTAGAATCTCATTTTTCAAATCAATCAAGGAGTTATGTAAATCATGCATTTGAGATTTCAACATATAATTTTCCTTTTTGATTTTTGAGTTTTCATTTTTCAAAATCTCATTCTTAATTTTGAAACCATTTTTCAAATTTTCGTTTTCAAGCTTTAAGTCCTTAAGCTCAAGTTTCAATGTATCATGACTAGGATCGAATGAGCTGCATTTTAATTTCTCATTTTCTAATTCTAGATCATGCAAATGTGCACTAAGTTTAGAGTTCTCCTTTTTAATCTTCTTGTTTTCCTCATCCTTTTTCAAAAGCAAGGCATACATGTTTTTATACTCATCCATCAATTCATCAAAATCATGAGAGCTAGATGAGTTAATACTATCATTATTACTAACATGACTAGAAGGAGAAGAGTGTACCTCATTGTTATCATTCATGAGGCATTCTTTTGAGATGACTTCATAGTCATGGCAAGAGGATGCTTCACTTGAGTGGAATGATGATTTGGAAGCATTCGACCTCTTATTTGAATTGTTCTTCATGGTAGGGCAATTCCTCTTCATATACCCTTTTTCTTTGCACACATGGGAAATCACATTCCTTTTTCGATTTTTAGTGCTCCTATGACTAGAGGCACTATGGGCTTCAAAAACTATATTAGTATTTGGTGGAAGACAATTGTCATCACTCCCCTCATTAAATGTATTGAGCTCTTCGGTTTTTGCATAATTATAAATCATGTTTAAATAATCCCAAATATCGAATGCGGAAGTACAATGCATGATCTTTTCAAAGACATTATTTTCCAAAGAACAAAATATGCAATTTGTAGTTTTAGCATTTAATTCAAACATATCAATTTGTTCTTGGGTCCATGCATTCATGTTTTCCTTAGGTTCAATATATTTAAATTTTACCATGTTAAAAACACCTAAACCTTGAGTCTTTAAGAAGGTGTACATCCTAGACTTCCAAAGACCAAAGTTTGATTTATCGAACCTAGGAGGTATATACGCTACCAACTCTAGTGTCATTTTCTGGATCGAGGCTAGATGTAGAGGAGACGGTGAAATCTCAATCTACGACCCGCTCTGATACCAATTATTGGGTGAAAATGGCCACACTAGAAGGGGGGTGAATAGTGTGTTAACTAATCTTATTATCTAATTCCGATTTTAAACATTTTCTTAAACTACTTAGGTAATTCACAATAGAACGACTAAATGCGGAAGCGATTAATGATAAAACAATTAACACAAAATAATATATCAATGCTAACACAATTATTTATAGTGGTTCGGCCTCAATGCCTACTCCACTACCTAAGCACCCCGCTTAGGATTTCCAAACTAGGTTTATTAGATTATATCGTTTCCCTTACAAATAGTAATTTACACCAAAAAATCTCTACTCTCAAACCGAAGGCACTTCCACACCCGGAAGTATCCCGCCTTCCTACCGAGAGAACTCTCCCACCTCAACATAAGGGACAACTTAAATAATTCTAGTAAACTAAGTTTACAATGGTGGATTTAAGCCTTAACACCAAGGCAACCACCAACTCAATCAACCTAGCACTCTAGGTTTACACAAGTTGATATACAATCAAAATAAATAATAAAATATAATAATAATTGGAGCAATAAATCAAACAACAAGTACTTAGCTCCAAAAGAAACTCCCTAGTCCTCTTGATGCCTTGAGAAGATGAATCTATGAAGCTTCAAGGCTAAATCAACAAGTGGAGATCAAAACTATGACTCTTTGCAAAGATGGCTCAAGAATTCTTGTAGAGATGCAAGGAGTGGCTCTTTGAGGCTTAGAAGCATCATTAGTAGCTTGGAAGAAAGTTTGAGTTAGTATTTATAACCCCCCAAACAAAATGGCTCATCAACGGGCTGATTTCTGCCCGTTGGTGATGCTCGATCGCTTGTCGGTCGATCATCGATCGACCGATCGAGCGGTCGAAGGAAATCTTCCGCTTTTGGGCAACGTTCGGTCGATCGATCGGTCGACCGAAATGCCTTCTCCTTCGGTCGGTCGACCAAACCTGGGTAGGGCAGGGCAGATTTCTTTACTTTATTTGATCATTTTTTGGTTTCGTCTTCACTAAGTCTACTTATATAACTTTAAAACATAAATGTTATATAAGAATTAACCCTCATTTGGATTCAATAAAAATATCTAAAAAATTAAAATCTAGTTTTTGGAGTCTAGTACAAATTTTCGGAAAACAGAATTTCCCTAATCTCCCGGGTCAAGTATGGGAAGGCTAAAGACTTCCAAAAAATCCTTAAAAATATATCGTTATCTAGTTTTAATCCAAGGAACAATTACCGCCATTTTTTGTGTCAAGAAAATGTCTAGGTCATATAGCCCTCCAAGGAGCTCCCTGGGCTTAGTGAATTTCAGGGCGGTTTCCGAGTTTTTATGTTTTGGGGTTCGGGTTTAATTTTTTTGGGTTCTTTGCATCATAAAGCATATTATATTACATTCTAGACACCCTAAACCTAAACTCTAACTTCCCAAAGAATCTCGAGCGTCGACGAGCGTCTTTGTCGATTTCTCCGATTTTTTCGATCGGGGACGTCGAGCGCTAACCGACTTGGAACCTGAAAGATTTCTCAATGAAACATTAGTTCTATATTTGTTATCATCAAAATCGAGATTAAGACCAAGGTTGAAAATCTTAAGCCAACATGTAGTCATTTTCGAAGCATCTAAATGCATCATTAGAAGTGCACCATCTAATGATATTGTGTTTATTGAAAATATGAAAGAAAATGTTTATACACTAGTTTTAAATGTTTTGGCTAATCCTCATGTTAGATGCTTAGCTGCCATGAAAAATGATTCTTGATTGTGGCATAGAAGACTAGGACATGCTAGCTTGAGCCTCATCCAAGAAATATCTAAAAAGAACTTATTTAAATGAATACCTAAGATAAAATTTGAAAAAGACAAACTTTATGATGCATGTCAATATGGAAAACAAGTTAAGTCTTCATTTCATAGCATTAATCAAGTGAGTACATCTAGAACACTTGAACTTCTGCACATGGATCTTTTTGGTCCTTGTGATGTGGCTAGTCTAGGTGGAAATTATATTGCTATATTTTGGTTGATGATTTCTCGATATTTACATGGGTTTTCTTCCTAGCTAAGAAAAATAAATTTTTTGAATTCTTTAAAAAATATGGTAGGAGAGTTATAAATGAAAAAAAGAATTTCAATTTTGAAAATTAGAAATGACAATGGAGGAGAATTTAAAAATGATTTTTTTTTTGAATTTTGTGATGAATTAGGTATTTAGCATACTTTTTCTTCCCCTAGAACCCCTCAACAAAATGGGGTGGTTGAGAGGAAGAATAAAACCTTACAAGAAATGGCTATGATCATGTTTTGTGAAAATAATTTACCTAAGTATTTTTGGGCCGAAGCCATATATACTTCTTATTATGTGCTTAATTGTGTTTTGTTAAGATCAAAAATTAAGAAAACACATTTTGAGCTTTGGAATGATAGAATCCCAAGTGTGGGATATTTTCGTATTTTTGGATGTAAATAGTAAATTTAAAACACTAAGGAGCATCTATGAAAATTTAATTCTAAATTCGGTGAATACATTTTCGTAGGTTACTCTAATAGTTCTAAGGCCTATAGAGTTTATAATCGTAGAACTATGATTGTTGAAAAATATATGCATGTTACTTTTGATGAAACTAATAATTCATGTAGGTGAGGAACTTGAGGAACTAACATTTCATGACAAAGAGATTGAAGATGAAAACAATGAGGAAACTCACCATTAAGAACCTTCATCCTCAACACTACCTCAAGAAGAAGAAGAAGAAGAAGAAGAAGAAGCTCTATCACCTCTCCCTAGGGGTGTAAACGAGCCAAGCCGCTCGCGAGCTACTCGAGATCGATTCGGTAAAAACTCGAACTCGACTCGAACTTATCGAGCTCGAGCCGAGCCGAGCCGAGCCAAACATTCGAGCGAGCCGAGTTCGAGCTAACCTATACTCGGCTCGAGCGGCTCGCGAGCCTAATCGAGCCTAATCGAGCCTTCTATATATATTATATACCGGGTTTGATTTTTAAATTTTATGAACCCGTTACCCTCTAAAATGAACCCGAGCTTAGTCGAGCTCGAGCTCGATCGAGCTCGCGAACGAGCTCGGCTCGTGCGGCTCGACTCATGAGCCTTGATTTTTTTCCCGAGCCGAGCCGAGCCGAGCTCGAGTTGCTTGAATGTAACTCGAGCCGAGCTTGAGCCGATAGACTAAAGCTCGATCGAGCTCGAGCCGAGCTCGAGCTCGTTATTTTCCAAACGAGCCGAGCTCGAGCCGAGCCAAGCTCGGCTCGGCTCGGCTCGATTACACCCCTACCTCTCCCCAAAGGGTACCAATTGATAAGAGATCATCCAATGGATCAAGTCATTGGAGAACCATCGACGGGAGTGGTAACGCGCTCTAAACTTAAGAATATTTGTCAATATGTAGCATTCATATCTCAAGTAGAGCCAAAAAACATTAAGGAAGCGATAGAAGATGAATTTTCGGTAATTGCTATGCAAGATGAACTTAATCAATTTGTTAGAAATGATGTTTGAGACTTAGTACCTAGACCTAGCGGACAAACCGTAATTGGGACTAAATGGGTATTTAGAAACAAGTTAGATGAATGAGGTTTAGTCATTAGAAACAAAGCTAGGTTAGTGGCACAAGGGTATAATCAAGAAGAAAGAATAGACTATAATGAAACTTATGCTCCCGTAGCTAGATTAGAGGCAATTCGCGTGCTTTTGGCTTATGCAAGTTTTAAAGGTTTTAAACTTTTTCAAATATATGTTAAAAGTGATTTTTTAAAATGATTTTATCGATGAACAGTTTATGTTGAACAATCCCCTGAATTTGAAAGTTTTGAGTTTCCAAATCATATTTTTAAACTTAAAAAGGCTTTGTATGGTTTAAAATAAGCCCCTAGGGCTTGGTATGAAAGACTTTCCACATTTTTGATTGATCAAGACTTTAGCATTGGAAAAGCCGATGTTTCTCTTTTTATAAAACAAGCTGATGTTTGATTGATGAAGGCTTTAGCATTGGATCAAAGCTTTCTAAAATTGTCATGAGTCCACAATGGACGATTACGGCACAAGTCCACCGTGGACGATTTGGGCGTGAGTCCACTATAGACGATTCTAATTAAAATTATAATTACACCCAACTAAAATTAACCCAAATATTTATTCTAATTAAAATTAATTAACCCTAACATTAAAACTAATTAACAACAAAAAAACTTAACATAATTAATAGTTAATAATAACAAAATAAACTAACAAATAATTTCTAATTAACCTAAAATTAACAATTAACAATTAAACCTAAAATTAACAATTAACAATTAACCCTAAAATTAACCATTAACAATTAACATAAAAATTAATAAAAATATAATAATTAACAATTAACATATAAATTAGGGTTTAATCAAACCCTAATCAATCACTGCTTTGGTGCCGGAGTCTAGTGGACTCCGGCACCGACGTCTAGTGTCCAATATCAGACACTAGACAAGGGTCTGGCGGCCGGCCCTAATAAAGGAGAAGAGAAGGGGAGCTGAGAATAATACCTGGAGGCGCGAGAAGCTTCGGCGTCAAAGGGCGCGACGGTGGCATCGACGGGCGAAGCGTTGGCAGCGTCGACAGAGAAGAAAACAGGGAAGAAAGGGGGCGGGCGCGATCGCGAGTTAAATAAACTTATCACCATCAGCTGACTTATCCATTGGAAAGTTGTTACTGATAAATAATATCATCAACAATGGTTACGCGGCCTCTACAAAGCCGTTGCTGATAAGTATTTTATTTTTGTGCCGCGAGCGCGCCACCGACTAAAGAGCGACGGGTATAGAAGCCGTAAGTAAGTCGTTGCTAATGTGATAATATCATTAGCAATAGCTGACGCGGCCTCCGCAACGCTGTTACTGATAAGTTATTTGATTTGCATGACGCGTTCGTGCCATTGACTTGTAAGCAACGACTCGAGCGGCCATAGGGAAGCCATTGCAGATATATCACATCTACAATGGCCCGAGCGACCGTAGCAATGACGTGGGTCATTCCAACGGCCTAGGCAGTCGTAGCAATGACATGGGTCATTCCAACGGCCTAGGCAGCCGTGGGTGATGGCTGTCGGTGATTCTAATATTTCTAGTAGTGATCGTCTACAGATTCGAAATACCACGAAAACTAGTTAGCGACAACGGGACCCAATTCACATATTTGCGATTCTGAAATTTTTTCTCAAACCATAGCATCAAACAGCTCTTCTCATCCGTTGAGCACCCACAAATGAATGGCCTAGCCGAAGCGGCCAACAAAGTAATCCTAATCGGGTTAAAGAAAAAACTTGACCGGGTCAAAACCTACTGGGTCGATGAATTGCCTGAAGTGCTATGGAGTTACAACACAACCACCCAGTCTTCTACCTCGAAAACCACTTACCGCCTTGTCTACGAAGAAGATTCCATGATCACTATCGAGATCACAAAGCCCAGCCTCCGCAGGATTGCCTTTGAGGAATGGGGTAACACAGAAGCCCGAGTCACTAAGCTTGATCTCATTGAAGAAGAATGAGAACTCGCCAAGATCCGGGAAGAGGCAATGAAGCTCAAAATCGCCCAAAATTACGACAAATGTGTCAGGCTAAGGAACTTTGCAAAATGAGATCTTGTTCTTCGGAAGATCGAGCCACAAAGAAAACTAGTCAGAGAAGGCAAGCTTGCCCCAAACTGGGAAGGCCCCTATCAGATCACAAAGGTCCTTGGAAAGGATGCCTACATAATAGCTTAGCTCTCCGGGCAGGAACTCCCACGATCCTGGAACGCAGCCTCCCTACGGATCTACTACAACTAAGGATCCCTCCTTAAACTACAACAAGACTAGGGTGCTCTTTTCCTTATTTGGCGGTTTTTCTCACTGGGTTTTCCCCATATAAGGTTTTTAATGAGGCCCGACCGAGTGTAAGCCGAGTTTGGCTTTCAGTGGGGTATGATGTATCTTTATTTGACAACAAAGTTACTTTCTCTATTACGTACATATCTTTTGTGTCTAACATCCCTTGTAGCCATCGCATATTTTGTAGGAGGAAATAACATGGTCTCACAAGCGGCTCTTGACCCACGTGACGCATTATCCCTCCTCGGCTAAAATCCCCCCTCTGCATTGTCGAACGCACGGGCGACCAAAGCTCGATTCCCATCAATCTAAATTCGAACTCAACACTCCACACAACGACTAGAATATGGCTATCATTGAATTGACTCGCTTGCCTCAGTACCTATTTTGGGCACCCACGCCCTCAATGACCCCAAGTGTGCCTCTTGCGAGCTTAGTTTTCACCGAGTCTGATCCTTAGCCCTAAACGCGGCCTCCAGCTCAGCCCGACACACTCTCAACGAGCAACATAACCCCAAGCATGCCTCTTGCGAGCTCGATTTTCATTGACTCTAGTCCTCGGCCCTAAACACGGCCTTTGTCTCAGCCCATCATGCTCTCAATGAGCAACATGACCCCAAGCGCTCCTCCCGCGAGCTCAATTTTCACCGAGTTTGGTCCTCGGCCCTAAAAATGGCCTTTTGCTTAGCTCGGCACACTCTCGGCAAATAACATAATCCTGGCGCCTCATTCATGAAAATACCAAAGTGAAAACCGCAGTTCAAATACTACACTAATCAAAAAGTGCAGGGAACAACCTTTTAGGCAAAAGGAAGACATCTTTTTTCACTTTATAAAACCCCACAAAGGGAATAGTTACATGTACAAACCCACAAAAGGCTATTTCAAAGAAAAAAACACTTTCAAATAAAGCATCCACTTGGAGAGCGTATCGGAAACATGGTTGCCGACCAAGCTGAGCAAGAAAAGAAGTTCCGGCTCAGAGCCCTACTACCAGGATTCAGCGATGTGTGCAAACTGGGTCGGAGAAGCTCTTGCAACCCAGGAGTTGGAAGGGTAGGTAGGAAATGAATTCAAAGTGGTGGCGGTTGTTGGTGGAATGGCCACACTAGAGGGGGGATGAATAGTATGTTAACTAAATTTGTCACCTAAATTTTGTTTTAATCATTTCTTGAACTACTTAGGCAAATTGTAATTTATCAACTAAATACGGAAGCAATAATAAAATAATTAAACACAAACAAAGATAGCAATATTATCATAATTATTTATAGTGGTTTGGCCCAATGCTTATTCCACTACCTAAGCTCCATGCTTAGAATTTCCAAACCAGCTTTACTAGATTATATTGTTTCCCTTACAAAGAGAACTTTACACTGAAAAGTCTTCGCTGTCAAACCGAAGGCACTTCCACACCCGGAAATATCCCGCCTTCCTACTGAGAGCACTCTCCCACCTCAACCTAAGTGACAACTCAACTAATCTTAGTAAACTAAGTTTACAATGGTAGATTTAAGCCTTAACACTAAGGCAACCACCAGCTCAATCAAACCTAGCGATTTAGTTTTACACACTTGATATACAATGAAATAAACAAGAAAATATACAAAAAATGAAGCAAAAAATACAACAACACAAATACTTAGCTCCAACACAATGAATCCTAGCTTCTCATAATGCCTTGATGATGAATCAAATCAAGCTTGAAGGCAAACTCAAGAAAGACAAGGTAGAAAGCTAGGGTTTCAACAAAGATGACTCAAACAAAACTTGTAGGTGTCAAAGGATGTCTCATAAAGCATTAGGAGATCATAGGAAGGTTGAGTATGTGTTTATATAGAGAGCTCAAGAGGTAGGCTCGGATGAAGCACAACACAACGACTCAAAAAAGACACGTTGTCGTTGGCCGATCGATAGTCGGTCGACTAATCGAGCGATCGCCGAACGACCGAATGGCTACTGCCACTTTCGGGCACCATTCGGTCGATCGAAACTGGAAAATTCAATCCAGTTTGCTGACTTTTCAGCTCGTTTGTTCGTTTCTGGGTTCGATCTTCGTTAACTCTACTTATATAACATTTCTTAATAACTTTAAAACATAAATATTATATAAGGATTACCCCCCATTTGGATTTAATAAAAATATTCAAAAAATCAAAATCTTTAAGAATCAAAATCTAACTTTTGGGGTCTAGTACAAATTATCGAAAACTGAAAATTTTATAATCTCTCGGGTCAAATATGCATAGGTTAAAGGCTTTCAAAAAATCCTTAAAAATATGTCGTTTACTAGTTTTTACCTGGGGAACAATTATAAGGACTTTTGGTGCCAAGAAAGTGTCTATGTCATATAGCCCTCCGAGGAGCTCCCTATGCTTAGTGAATTTTAAGGTAGTTTTCGAGTTTTCATGTTTTGAGGTTCGAGTTTGGTTTTTGAGTTCTTTGCCTCATAAAAGAGGATTACAACACATGTTAAATACCCTAAACCTAAACTCTAACTTCCTGAAGAATCCCGAGCGTCGACGAGCGTCCTTACTGATTTTTTTGATTTCTCCTATTTGTCCGATCGGGGACGTCGAGCGCTAATCGACTTGGAACTTGAAAATAACTCTCATTGAAATCATTAGTTCCATGTTTGTTATCATCAAAATCGAGATTAAAACCAAGGTTGAAAATATTAGGCCAACAACGACGGGCAAAACTGAGAACCACTAACAAGAGTTCTAAGCCAGCACAGTGTTTCCTGAAAACCATGGAAACAGGCTTCGCCTTCACCATAAGCCCGATTGTACAGACCTACTCTTGGAACTCCTTCTCCTACTCAAATCCTTAAGCCCGATGGTACAAACTCACAACATACGGTGAATCCTTCGCCGAGTGAATAAAAGCAACCTCTGATAGAATGATAATCTTTGACACCTCTCAATCTATGATTTCCATAACACACAACAAGCATGAGGCTATTTATAAGCCCGGAACACAAGCCGTCATCGTAACTGATAGATCCACGATGCTTTTTTCCGCCAAAGATATAACTGACGTCTAATGCTTTGGGAAATGATTACCAAATCATCATTCATGATTACTTTCTACCAAAATATATCTGCAGTATAGGTGGGGGACATCCGGGGAACTTTCACGGATGTCACGTCCATCTCAAATATCAAAGCAAAGATCGCGAACCCGTCTCGAGACCAACCAAGGATATAAAAGACTAATCTCATTTAGAGCCCGACACATAGTTTTACAGACTTTGGTCGAACTCGTTGGTTGTGGACTGGACTAGAACTACTGGGTTCGATCAGGCTAGACCCAGCAACACCCCATCCCTCATTTCGAACCGGACCGCATGACGCCACCCAGGGGGTTTCGCCTGACTGCATCTTCGAGTCAAGCTCGAACTAGGCTAAACAGCTTTGCCTACGGACCCCCTAGCCACATAAGGATATCTACATCCCACCTTACCAAGAAATATATCATCGTAAACCCGCCATCTCTGGGATTGGACTCGACCCAATCTAGACAACAATCCAAGCGAGATTGGCAGACGGCAAAACCATCCTCTCCTGCAATACAAATAGACATGGCGCACCTAGGTAGCCATAAGTTCCAATTCCATAAATTTTCACCTTGAAGTCCCCCTGATTTAGGCGTCGGGGTATCTTTTGCAAGTCCCCCCATCAGCGTTGAATCAGACAAGGAGAGATACCGAACCGGACCGGAAGGCTCCCGACTCTCAAGCATGAACAGATATTATTCTTTTTTTAGGATGTTATTCTTGTTTTGACTTTTTATTTATGAATATTATGTTTGGTTTGTATTTTTTATTTTGAAATACTTTCAATATTTGAAATTGACTTTGCAATTTGCATAATTTTATTATTTTTATATGTTAAAAATTTTATTGGTTATTCAAAAATAATTGATTAATCGAATTGCAAAAAATTAAAATTAAAGTTAATGAACTAATTTATGATTAATAATTTTAAAAAATATATATTAATATTTTAATTTAAAATTTGTTAATGGACTAATTAATCGGTCGCTGACTCTTAACATCCTACGCATTGTTGGCTTCCATTGTAATGGCCGTATATAGAGTCAAACTTATTTTTTTTTTTAAATGAATTAAATCTTCCGTTTGGTTTGGTCGATTTCGGCTTCAATTCGAAAATTAGGCTACCTAGTACCTAGTGGCTTCGGTTCACTGTTTAAACCCAAACCCTATCTGTTTCCCTACTCTTATCCATCCTCGACGAAGCAGGGCCAAACCAAGCGTGTGAGGGTACGACCGACAAGGCGAAACGGATCAAGCAAGCTCCATCGCCATGACTTCCTGCTTCCTTCCGTCGATTGTCCCTCCGAAGGCCTCGGCGCCGATGTCATCTTTAGCTCCTTCTCCGAGCGCTGCCGCCAGAACCTTAGCCGTTCCTAAACCCTTTCTGGGCCTGAGGGCCGGCAGGACCTTCACTTCTCGCACCACTCGATTGGCCTCAGCCTCCAGATCATCTTCGAGAAATTTCGCCGTCAGAGCTTCGGTTGACGTCCTCTTCATCTATTTTCCTTTCTTGATTGAACTTTGATGATGCTTCGCTGTTGTTCCCAAAAAAAATTTGTTCGTTTATGTATCTGGTCTTTACGCAGGTTTCCATATCGTACTTTGTAGTTTTAGGCGACATTTATGATTTGCTATGGTGTTTCTTCATTCGAGTTGGCTGTGTTTGGACATTGTCTTTACCGGTTGATTGAGTGTGTTATTTCTTCTTGCAGAGCTATCTGCCTTTGGTGGGAAATAAAGCTCCGGACTTCGAGGCTGAAGCTGTTTTTGATCAAGAATTCATTAAGGTATGCAAACAACTCGTGTGAGTTCATTCTGTCTTCAGATGTATAGTTGTAGTAACAAGAACAAAGAGAATAAGAGCACAACACTGTGATGTAAGTATTTGTTCTTTGAACCTTAGCCATGGCATAAGTTGACAAATCCAGGAAGTCGATTGCTCTTGTCATTGCATTTTGGATCTTTATTTCTTATTTTTTAAGTTTTAGTGTCATCAATCATCTTATTATATCAAGCACTCGTTTACATGCCTTGACAGGTCAAACTCTCTGATTATATTGGGAAGAAATATGTGATTCTCTTTTTCTATCCACTTGATTTCACGTTTGTCTGTCCTACCGGTGAGTTCAAGCTATTTTGTCTCATGAACACCAGATCTTAAGATTACATAATTTGATATTGTGCTGTTTCATGTCGCAGAGATAACGGCTTTCAGTGACAGATACTCAGACTTTGAGAAGTTAAATACAGAGGTCTTAGGTGTTTCAGTTGACAGTGTGGTACTGTGTTTTTCTTCCATTTTTGGAATTTATTCAATTAGCTATTTATTTGATTATGTAGCTTCATACTGCTATATGTGTATATATACCTACAAGTGGTGAAGGTTCTTCATGCTCTAAAATATTTTAAAGTTTAAGCTTTCTATTTAGTTTCTTAATTATTCTACAATTTTTGATAAATTAATTTGTTATGTTACTTTGTAAGTTTTTGCAAAAGAAGACCATATAAGTTCAGAACACTACATCATTGTAAAATCTGCCACTAAGGGCATCTCTTTCTATATATAACTAGTCTGCATTTCCCATTAGTACTTGATCGAGGAACCCTGTTAATTATTATTGTCAAGTGTGAAAACTGAGTTTTACCATTTAGCATAGCTTATCTTGCCTTCTTATCATCTTTATTGCTACTAAGTCACATATAGCATTTCCTCATGCATTATACCTACTTATTTTCAATCCTATCAATTTATCTACTTCTACCTTTATAGTGGTTCTCCTGATTTGTGTCTTATGCTCCCTTAATTACCTAGATTTTTATCCGTAGGTCTTTATTGGGAACACCTTAGTATTTTCCATGTTGATACATTTCATACATATTATTGGAAATTTCTATCTTGTAAACATGCTTTTAAATGCTATTAGAGATAGATAAGAAGGTAATCAATTAACAACAGCACAAGCACTGTTGCTGGTTGTCTTTTGTACACTAAACGGTGCTTACCTTCAATGATGTACATTGTCTATGTTTGGCTATGTCTACTGCAGCCATTTGCTTGAACTATTATTTATTCCTCCTTTCTTTGAAAATCTAGAATCCAATTTAATATTTGGTCCTTTTCACATGTGTAGTTCTCCCATCTTGCCTGGGTTCAAACAGATAGGAAGTCGGGGGGTCTTGGCGATCTAAACTATCCATTGATATCCGATGTCACTAAATCAATTTCGAAATCTTTTGGAGTTCTGATTCCAGACCAGGTAAAGATTATGCTGTTCTTTCTATTTGATTATTAAACACTAGGTAATATAGGTAATGCCTACTGTCATGTTTGCGAACAGTAGTTTCTCGCACCTTTCATGATCTGATATCATCACGTGGAAAATAAAAGTTTGTTCATAATGTGCCAAAACAACTCTGTATATCATGTCACAGGGTATTGCATTGCGAGGACTATTCATCATTGACAAGGAAGGAGTGATTCAGCATTCAACCATCAATAACCTTGCCATTGGTAGGAGTGTTGATGAAACCATGAGGACTCTTCAGGTAAATTGAGGAAAAGTAAATATTTTACTTTAAGGGTGCGTCTTGGAATTGGGCAGTTTTCGGTTGAATTTAGCTATAGGATCCATCATTTTAAGACCAAATTGGTGAATATCTAATTGTCTCATATCCCATTCCTTAGACCAAATATTAATGATGCTTGTTGCATAAATACACTTTCATGGGCTAGCAATTTGGTTGCAGATTTGCTATACTACTTCAGTTGTTCTTTCGTCATTCAACACACAACATATAGCATGATCATTATGTCAGTAAAAAAAAAGGTTGTCCCTGCTTTATCTGCCAGGCTTATCTTATCCATATACCTTTTCGTTGCAGGCATTGCAATACGTTCAAGAAAATCCAGATGAGGTTTGCCCTGCAGGATGGAAGCCTGGAGAGAAATCCATGAAGCCTGATCCTAAACTTAGCAAGGAATACTTTTCAGCTATTTAGGAGCAGTATAATTGTGTGGGTGTGTCGAAGCCAGCCCAGATTGCCTTCTCTTCTTTGAAAGAGTTAGTGAGCAGTTTTGTTTCCCTCGTGATATTACCTAGTCATGTAACAACGTAATCTGTGTTGTAGTTGCAGTCTGTACGTGCAATGAATCATGTCTTCATATCCATAATCGTATGTTTAACTATGCTGTCTATTGTATGCTCATAATTGTACGTATAGCAATATTTCCAATTATTCGAGGCAATTTGAATGCAGCAAGTTTTGTCTATTTGAAATCCTGCATGAAGTGAATTTTTGTTATACTTACTATTCTCCAATTAATTTATACAATATATGAAATCTAAATTAGGGTGTCATCAAGGATATCTTTACAACTTGTTTGTTTGGAACTTTTTTAGTTTGTAAATATGAATGATGTTTCGTTTCACTAAGTCAATTTATTAAATTATTCTTAATTTTCATATCAAGTAAATGGTGACGTTTTTTACCCCTCATTAATTTGACGTAAATGGAAATGGCGGTAGCAAGGTGACAAGAAAATTATACGATAACACAAACATGAAAATTCTAATATAAGGGATAAGGTGAAAATTTACAAGGGGTAATCATTAAGTTTTTGAAACTAATCATTTTAATGTTAATTTGAATGATACTAATTATTAACCCCCTTAACTTTTTAGCTCTTCAAAATCAAGTCCAATTTTAGGCTTGGTTGGATTCAAACTCATCTAAGGTTGAACTTAATTAATTAGTTCTAATTAAGTTTGATTGGATTAACTTGAGGTAGGATCTATCGAATAGGATTATGTAAACGTGAGATTAGATTCGATTAGGTAAGTCCAATTAAGTCAAGATTATAATTATATTCAATCGACTAAGATCATGCCAATTTGAATTGAGTTTAATCAGATAATGTTAGCTTATGACTGAATTCATCAAGTCAAATAAAACTGAGTCAACTCAATTGGGTTGTAGAAGTTTTAACAGAAGTCAACCTAGCGTAAAGTTCAAAAAGTTTGTATTAGATTGGATAAAATTGCATTAGTTTGAAATTGAGTTCAATCGACCTGGAATTTGGAATGAGTTGGATGGTATCAACTTGGTCTCATATTGCTTAAAGTTGGATCAAATTAATCTACGGTACGTCTAATTAATTTCATCATATCAAATCCAGTACGATTGTGTTAGCTTAATAGGAAGGGAAGAAAACATTTATACGAGGAAATTACAAGTGAACAAAAATAAGAAAGGTATTGGGGAAAACAAGCCAATAGCATTTCCCCAACAAAAAGCATCACTGAATTTGAATCCAATGCAATCCTGCAGCATTGAATTCGATGCGCAGATAGAGAGCTTCAACGAACGCATACGGTCGTATTGATCGCGGCTGTAGCTAATTCGCCATGCGTCGGCAGCTGAATCCTCACCTTGCAAGCGAATTTGGGATGGAATTGGCCGATCTTTAAGTACGACAGCTTCATCCTCATCTTGGCCTGGAGCTTCACATCGAATTCAAATAACCCCTGCGACTTCTCCATCGCAAAGACCGCAGCTGTCGCACGATCAATGTTGCCCGCGCGGCCGCCGAATGGCACCCGGAGCACGGTGGTATTCTTGCGGGGCTGGTAGAAGGGCGGGAGTGGCGCCGACTCGAGCTGCGCGCCGTGGTAGGAGACGGCGGCGTCGAGGGCGCCGTATACGAAGCCGACTCGCTTGTTTGGGTTGCGCACGGCGAGACCGACGGTGAGGTTGTAGTGAAGGGCGGTGGAGTTCTCGGAAAGGTCGAAGAATGCGAGGGTGCCGTCGTGCAGGGAGAGACGAGGGAGGCGGGGCTGGTAGATCAACCACCAGATGAAGACGGTGGAGCCGACGGAGAGGACGAGATTGTAGAGATATAAGCAGCAGCTACTTCTTCTGCTCACCATATGGATCAATGTCACAATGTTGTTGGCTGGTGAGCAGGAGAATGAGAAGGGAATGACAAGTTTCTTGGACGTGACAAGAAGGGAAGGAACAAGTTGGACTCCTTTATATTTGCTCCTGCAGGAAGAAAGGGATCGAGTAAAAGTGTAAAACCATCATGCATGCATATATGGCCAATTAAGATTCCAATGCCTGTCTTTTAAACGGTTGGGCGCCCAATCTTCGTATAATATATTATTTCATGATCGTTGGAGTGAGGCCAGAAAAGCATAGGGCATTATTAGGCCCTAATATGTGAGGATTGGATCATTTTAAACTCGAATTTATTATGAAAATGAATTTGATCAACACAAGCTAATTTTTTGGGTCAAAAGAAGTATTTCAGCCATCTGATTAAATTAGACGGAGCAGCAAAATCCTTGGAGATTTTTTCTCCACCAAATTAGGCATGAATTGACTATCCCCCTGTATTATAAATAGGGGCCTAATAGCAGTTTCAAAAATCATCCCAATAATTCTCAGAACCTCTCATCTACTCCGTTTCTCAGGTAGGATTCCTTTCCAGCGGCTCTCTTCCCCTTCACACTGTCTTAGGCAGAAGCAAGAAGATTAAGGACGCCGCATCCACAGTTTTCAAGCAGAAGCAGGAATCCAAATTTCGGGGTGCAGAAAAATATCCGAGAACAGACAGTATTTTTCTTTACAGTTTATTAATCAATTGTACTCCGCTATTGTATTGGCCGTGTTTTTTTCTCTTTTTAATAAAATCAAGTGCCCTCTTCTCCCCGTGGAATAGGCCCGGTACCACGCCGGGCTGAACCACGTAAATTTGATGTACTTTGTATTATTTCTGAATTTACTCGTTTTGGTTTTTTTTTTCTTTTGGCGTTTGGATTTTTGGATCCTTGCAGGAAGACTCAATTTCTTCCTAACAGTCGTGGTATCAGAGCCAACAATCCACAATGTCAGGGGCAAAATATGAAATCCAGAAATTGGACCACAATGTCAACTATTCATTGTGGGCTTTGAAGATGAAAGCAATTTTGATTAAAGAGAACCTTCAAGACACTATTCGTGGGCGAGATGCAATGGAAGGCACTGAAAGGGAAAAGGACCGGACCGATGAAAGTGCTAAAGCCACCTTGTACATGAGCATCTGCGACGAGGCACTACGAGAAGTTGCATCAGAAAAGACCGCCGCAGATGTATGGAAAAAGCTTGCTACAATCTACCAGGATAAAACTCTTACAAGTAAGATGACACTTAGACAGAAATTATATTTTTTACGCATGACTGATGTCACTTCTGTTAAAAATCATATTAACACTTTTCATTCTATTCTTGCTGATCTTGAGGATATGGAAGTTAAATTTGAGGAAGAAGATAAGACTTTTATGCTTCTAATTACTCTCCTTGCTTCTTTTAAAATTTTTCGTGAAAGTTTATTGTATGACAAGAATACTATTACTTTGGATGAAGTGACAACAATGCTAGTATCCAAGTAGTTTGTCGATTCTCAACTTACCACAGGATCCTCTAGAAGCCGTGGAAAAGCCCTGAACACTAGAGGACGAAACAGGTCACGGGACAAGAGCCGAGGTAAGTTCAGATCTAAATCCAAGTCCAAAAATATGCAGTGCTATTATTGCAAAAAGATGGGACACATCAAATCAGAATGCCGTAAGCTGAAACGAAGATTGAAGGAACAAAATCAGAATGGAGAAGCATCCTATGCAGATGAGGATGAAAAAGTAGAGGTACTTACAATTTCTGTTTGTTATGCTAGATCTCAAGATGAGTGGATTTTAGATTCAGGTTGCTCTTATCATATGACACCGCACCGAGAATGA
The DNA here is from genome assembly GCA_034359265.1 of Canna indica. Taxonomy (NCBI): domain Eukaryota; kingdom Viridiplantae; phylum Streptophyta; class Magnoliopsida; order Zingiberales; family Cannaceae; genus Canna; species Canna indica. The sequence goes on from CP136892.1 coordinate 26,771,491, forward strand.
TTTACCACATATGAATATTCTGATGGTAAAGAAGTGCTAATGGGAAATGATTTATCATGTCAAGTAGCAGGTGTTGGCTCAGTAAAAATCAAAATGCATGATGGAATTACAAGGACTCTAACTTAGGTATGGCATGTTTCAAGTCTTAAAAGAAATTTAATTTCTTTATCTTCTCTAGATGCACTTGGATACAAGTATTCAGGCTAAGACGGAGTTTTCAGAGTCATAAATGGGTCCTTAACAGTAATGAAAGCACTAAAAGTAAACCAACTCTACATCCTGCAAGACACAACGGTAACAAGTGGTGCAGCTATGGTAACTTCTGAACACTCTGATGATATTGCTAAATTATGGCATATAAGATTAGGATATATTAATGAAAGGAGCATGCTAATTCTTGAACAAAAGGAACTACTTGAAAAACAAAAATTTGCTAAGTTAGATTTACGTGAACATTGCATCTATGACAAACAGAAAAGAATCTCATTCTCCATAGGGCAACATTATGCAAAAGAAAAATTGGACTACATCCACTCTGATTTATGGGGGGCCATCACCGGTTGAATCCCAAGGAGGAGCTCGATACATGCTCACATTCATTGATGATTACTCCAAGAAGGGTATGAGCTTATTTTATTAAAAATAAATCTGATGTTTTCTCCAAATTTCAGTCTTGGAAGGCAATGATTGAGAAGCAAACCGATAGATATGTTCGGACCCTGCGAACCGACAATGACCTAGAATTTTGCAGTGGAGAATTTAAAGATTTTTGCTCGAGAGAAGGGATCATAAGATATCACACAGTTCCCTACACACCTCAGCAGAATAGAGTGGCAGAAAGGATGAACCGCACCATCATAGAAAGGGTAAGAAGTATGCTTTCTAATGCTAACCTTTCTAAAAGTTTTTGGGCAGAGGCTGCATCCACCGTTTGCTACTTGATAAATCGATCACCTTCTTCATCCATTGAATTCAAGACGCCTGAGAAAAAATGGACCGGGTCGCCAGCCTCTTATGACCACCTTAAAATTTTTGGGAGCACTGTCTATGTCAGAGTGAATGAAGGAAAATTAGAACCTAGATCAAAGAAATGTATCTTCTTAGGATATCCTAGTGGAGTGAAAGGCTATAAAGTATGGTGTCTAAATAATTGTAAAGCCGAAATCCAGAGAGATGTAATTTTTGATGAACAGGTACTCTTGAAATTGAAAAAGGAGAACCAAGAAGAGGAGGACTCACAGGAAACTATAGTGCCACTAGAAGAAACACCATATCTGTTTGCTACCAAAGAATTCTGATTCCCTACACCTGCACCTAGACCGCCTTCTATAGAAGCCAATGACACTGCTTCAAAACAGGTCACTGAAGAACATGTTCAGGTCCAGGAGGAGCCACACGGGGTTCAGGAGGAGCAACATAAAGTTGAGGCGGATAATCCTTATTCCATTGCCCTCAACCGACCTAGGCGAGCACCATGTCCTAATCCTAGGTATGCAAATGTTGCTACATATGCTCTAGCAGTGGCTGAAGAAACTCCATGCACTGAAGAACCAGCCTCCTATAAAGAAGCGAATTTGACATGAAGGACCTTGGGGTTGCAAGAAAAATCCTTGGGATGGAGATAAAACGAGACCGCTAAGCAAGAAAGTTGTACCTAACTTAAGAGAGTTATGTAAAGCAGGTGGTTGAGCGCTTTGGCATGCAAGAAGCCAAATCAGTCAAGACACCTCTTGCCGCACACTTCAAATTATCAGAGTTACTGTGCCCTAAAGATGAAAAAGAAAGAGTTAGCATGTCACAGGTACCCTATGCAAGTGAAGTTGGCAGTCTTATGTACGCCATGATCTGTACCCGCCCAGACATAGCACATGCAGTCAATGTTATCAGTCGGTACATGGCAAATCCAGGAAAAGCAAATTGGGAGGCAGTCAAATGGATCATGCGCTACTTACAAGGTACTTCTAAAGCTAGTCTCGTTTTCGGTGGAACTAATGAATCGGTTGCAGGATACTCAGACTCGGACTATGTCGATGACCTTGATAAGAGGAGATCAATCACCGCCTATATCTTCACTATAGGTGGAACTGCAGTAAGTTGTAAAGCCGATCTACAACCCACTATCGCTCTCTCTACCACTGAAGCGGAGTACATGACTATTACAGAAGCGATTAAAGTAGCAATATGGCTCGAGAACTTGATAAAAGAACTGACTTTTCAAAATGAGGACATAGTCGTGCATAGTAACAGTCAAAATGCAATTCATCTGTCAAAAGATCAAATGTTCCATGAAAGGACGAAGCACATCGACGTCAGATTTCATTTTATTAGGGATATTATTTCAAAAGGAGAAATAAAGCTTCAGAAAATTGACACAGCTCACAATCCTGCAGATATGCTGACTAAAGTACTACCAACGGCTAAATTTGAACACTGCCTGAACTTGGTAAGATTGATTCATGGTGCAGGTTAGCCCTATAGGGCTCTTGGGAGAAGAGAAGAAGACTACACCGGGCTTAAAATTCATCGAATGAGGAAATTATGAGGGTTGAATCATTTTAAACCCGAATCCATTATGAAATTGAGCTTGATCAACACAAGCTAATTTTCTGGGTCAAAATAAGCATTTCAGCCATCCGATTAAATCAGACGGAGCAGCAAAATCCTTGGAGATTTTTTCTCCACAAAATTAGGCATGAATTGGCTATCCCCCTGTATTATAAATAGGGGCCTAATATGCAGTTTTAAAAATCATCCCAATAATTCTCAGAGCCTCCCATCTACTCTGTTTCTCATACATGATTCCTTTCCAGCGGCTCTCTTCTCCTTCACACCGTCTTAGGCAGAAGCAAGAAGATCAAGGACGCAACATCCACAGTTTTCAAGCAGATTTCGGGGTGCAAAAAAATATCCGAGAACAGACAGTATTTTTCTTTACAGTTTATTAATCAATTGTATTCCGCTCTTGTATTGGCTGTGTTTTCTCCTCTTTTTAATAAAATCAAGTGCCCTCTTCTCCCCGTGGAGTAGGCCCGGTACCCCGCCGGGCTGAACCACGTAAATTTGGTGTTCTTTGTATTATTTTTGGATTTACTCATTTTGGTATTTTTCCTTTTAGCGTTTGAATTTTTGGATCCTTGCAGGAAGACCCAATTTCTTCCTAACATAATGCTTATTAAGAGGAATAATATTATATCTTAGTCCACTGATAAATGTAATATTACAAATAAGTCCTTCATTATTCAATACTCCCCCCTCAAGATGGTGCATATATATCATGTGAACCCATCTTGCAAATACATGAAAGAAATAAACTACCATTAAGACCTTTCATAAACACATCAGCAAGTTGCTCAGATGATCGAACGAAGGGAATGCAAATTATTCCTTGCTCCAATTTTTCTTTAATGAAGTGGCGATCTAGTTCAATGTGTTTAGTTCTATCACGCTAAACATGATTATTTGCAATTTCAATTGCAGTCTTGTTGTCGCAAAAAAGTCGAACATGACCCTCTGGGCATAGATGCAACTCAGAAAGGAAATTCCTTAACCACAATATCTCACATACCCCTTGAGCCATGGCTCGATATTTTGCTTCAGCACTGGAACGGGCTACAACGCCTTATTTTTTACTTCTCCATGCGACTAAGTTAATTTCCTCCAACAAAATTATTGTGCAATAGCTCGATGTAGATCGGTGATCATCTACAGATCCTGCCCAGTCAACATCTGTATATCCCTAAATTCTCAAGTTGTCCTATTTCTAGAATAGCAAGCCACGTCCAGGACAACCATACCTTAGAATTCGATATACAGCATCCATGTGATGCTCACAAGGATTATGCATGTACACACTCACCACACTCACAGCAAAGGTAATATATGGTCTAGTGTGTGAGAGGCATATTAGCTTCCCTACTACTCTTTGATACATTTCTTCATCAACAAGTGTGCCACCATCATTGGTAAAACGATTATTCTGATCAATGGGTGTTGCTACTGGGTTGCACCCCAGCATGCCTAACTCAGCAACAAATCTAACACATCCTTTCGCTGAGATAAAAGTATACCATGAGCGGAATAGGCAATTAACCTCAATCCTTAGGAAATATCGTAGTTCTCCTAGATCTTTTACTTCAAAAACTTGTACTAATTGATCCTTTAAGCGCTTAATTTCTTCTGTATCATCGCCAATGACATGATATCATCAACAAAAACTATCAAAATAGTTACCTTCCCTTGATAATGTCAGACACTAAAAAAAATTTGAAATTAATAACAAACTATTTTTGCCACAACATAGATATACAGTAGCAAAAAAGTGCTCGCCAGTCGTTTGTCACGTTAGATCCACCGCTAAAAGTCATTTTTAGCTTTTATGACGAACTTTAGCGGATTGCCACGAATTGCAATTTCTTTAGTGGCAAATGGAAAAATCAAACTATCTCCACTCTATTGTGGCAAACGGGGTTTGCTGACGCCACGTATCTTTTACGATAAATTTTTTTGCCACTTATTAATAAATATTTGTCATTATTCTACCATATCTAGAACTCTTTTCGTAGCAAAAATATATGAAATTTGCTGGTAATATTGTATTACATTTTGTCATTACAAATCAAATTTGCTATAAAAAAATTTGTCACTACATGTTTGATCATTTGTCATTAAACGTTAAAATGAATTTGCCACTAACACGATTTCGAATTTGAATTATTGCCACAATATCAATGATGACTTTATCACGACTCTGAGAATCTACGATGAATCAATTTGCCACAAACACACAAAATTTAATAATTAATCATTCATTAATATAATAATCCACCTACTAATTACAAAACCTACAATTTGTCGGGTATACAACTATCAATAAATTCAAAATAAGTTCAACATTAATCCAAATACATCAAAAATAATATTGTCCACCAATACAAAATAGTCCAAGGTATTTAATATCTATTAAAAAGAAATGACAGGTACACAAAATAATTTGTACGCCCAAAAAAACCAGGCAACACTGCCTAGTTGTCTGCCACCGTTCTCCAACTATTTTCCGGTAGCTGTGGGGTTGTTGGGTTGTTGTTTGTCACAACTAGAACTATTTCTTTTGTAGGGTCTTCAAGGTTTTCTTCTATCAGTATAACAAAAGCCGTTTCATATGGCAAATCTTCAAAGGTGAGTGTATAAGCAACATTATTACCTCCTTCTCCTTCTGAAAAAGAGCAAATAGCATCACTGTCCGGTTCATTCAGGTCTACTGATAGTACATCCCAGTCGTCTGGGAGTTCAAGGTTTTCAATTATTGCTGCTCTGGCAATATTTCCTTGTTTTCGTCGACAGTCTCTTGCATAATGACCCTCTTTTCCGCAAATAAAACATTTGCACTTCTTCATTCGGTCTGAATGTTTCTTTTTAAAAATTCGGACATGTGTATCGTGTGGTTTGCCCTTATAATTTTTAGCCTTCCTTAGGCTATACTTCTTTCCTTTGGTATAGTATCCTGGAATAGGAATCTTGCTGCAAATGGAGAGATCCTTCAAACTCCTTTGAAGCGCTGCTCGTTTGCATTGGTCCTCTAGGTATTGGTAGGCAAAATGAATTTTGGGCAATACTCCTATTTGATTCCCTGGATGCTTCCTTTTAAAAGCTTCCTCAAGCTCTTTGCCAATCAGAGGGGGCATTTTACGGAATATTTTCTCAGATAATTCCGTTGAAACATACATTCGACCTGATTTTGATGCCAATATTCTGTAGTCGTTTAAGTAATCCAGTATGTCTTTGACATTTGCACAGGTTAATCTCTCCAGATCCTCATAAGCTCTATTTTGTTCGTCTGTAGAGCCAGTTGTCGGATCTTCTAGCAAAATCATTCTCCTTACTTGTGATAGAACATTTTGCGGATCATCCGCGATATTTGTAATCTCATCATATTCTGCTGGATACATCATCCTCCATTGTATCCACATCTTTTTCTCGTTTTCTCCGAGTAAATTCTCAATAAAGCACATTTTGGCTTTATTGTCAATCCAAGTTCTTTCGTTTACTAAATTTAGCGTGATTGATTCCCAACGGGAAATTACATCGCTAAATTGTCCAATATTCTCAGGCAGGACTAGAATGGCTCCTGTGTTGGATTGAGCCGATGGCAACGTATATCTTCCGTCATAATTCTTCGCATACCCTCCCTTAAGACTGTTGAATTTTGTATGTGCAAAGCTTGATTCTCCTTGGTGAAACTGCCTTGGAGTGCTTTGTCCTGGTGGGTACATAGCAGGTCCCATTATTGGCTCTTTAGGGATCTGTGTGACTGAGGAAGATTCTGCAGTTGTGAATGCTGCCTCCGAATTAATTTTTACGGCATCCTTCAGTTTCTTAAAGACTGGATAGTCCAATTCTGCACTATATGCCATTTCTTCTGAGTCAATGCTGAATTGACTGAACTTTGCCTCAAAGTCTTCATCATCGTCTTCGTCGGTGTCATCATTATTATCAAAAATAGGGTGATCAACTTCTTCTTCCTCCCCGTCAGACAAGATTAGGTTCCACCTAATCCTAGTTTGTTGAATTGAATCACCTAATCGTCGTAGTCGCTACTCCAATCAAGTTCAGTGTCATAGGCCATAGCGACGAATTCCTCAGCTAGGTCATCATCATTGACAGTGGATGGTTGTACTGAATAATCAGCGAATTGGACGGCTAGAGCACCGTCAGTTCTAGTTTTTATACTTGAAGTTTGCGGGTTTCTCACTACCGCAACTGATGCCGGTCGAATGATCCATTGCTGGCCTTGCAAACTTTCTGTAGTGCGGACTTGGCCTGGGATGGCCCTGATGCCTCGGCTAGCAAGGTGGTCAGCCACATGTTGAACATTATACCTGAAATTTGTGTGGCTTGTATTCGATAGGCGTCCCAAAAGGGACCTAGATAGCAGGAGATTACTTTCTCCTCCTTGCCATCCCTGATAACCATGAGTTTGAACTACCAATTGTATATGTTCACGAAAATCGTGAATACTAATGGTGATATCTGGGGCCGTATAGGCCAGTTGTGTACCTGATGTTAAGTCAACTTCCATTGAGCTAATGACCGAACAGTCATCGGCCCATCTTGTATCACGTAGTAGAATAAGTGTGTTCACTCCTGCATTTCTGCGATGAAGCGTATGCAGACGTACCATTATCATGCCCATATGCAGGTGTTGTAGACCTTCCTGTACTAAAACTGCATAGCTTTGGTCAGTTATAAACGGTAACTCAAGTTGGGATCCTTCAGTTACCAAAATTCTCTCATCAGAGTAATGTTGGTATACTCTATGACTTCGTTCCGCCCAACCAGCTTGGTACAAAGTCTCCGCTGGGACTTGCTGAGCTCGTTGATATTGAGATATGGTGAGCTCTGCGTTAGGGTCTATCTGAGATTCTAAACTCCTTCTGAATCCCGATCTTCTATTGTTTGAAGGCATGCGTCTTTGAACTTCGTGACGCAGTCGGTTGGTAAGCCTGTAGTTGCGAATCTGGTCGTCAATGGTCGGCTGTCTGTTGTCAGTATTTGAGATTGACGGCCTTGGGGCAAGGACTTCGGTTCTGGAGGATGTGGATGTCCTAGAAGTCATTGCTTTGCTTTTGCTTTTTCTTCCTCGAAGATGAGTCTTGGGTCTTTGAAGACGTAGATTTTTCCTGGTGGCTTGGAGACCTTCTTGTCAGAAGCTTCTCCTATCTTCAATTTCTGTAAATATTTTGCAAGCGCATCTATTGAATCTGTTATAGATTGAGGGCTAGTTTTATCTGTAGCGTTGGCCTGCTTTAATTGTTTAACTTCAATAGCAAGGTCATCTACTTGCTCCTTGATTTTACAGGTAAGCTGTATAAGTGTGTTTAGTTGTTTGACAATATATTCAGAGTATTTGGTGTTAACTGTGATTGGCTTAACGAATCCCTCAGCTGGACTACCAAGAGTTTCGGTGGCCTTTAGAGCTTCCTTATACACAGTACTTGCTGCGGTGAGATTCCAGTCACTCATATAGCATTCATATGATATAATCTTATCTACTTCGTAAGCTAATTAATACTAAGATTACGAAAGTGTGGGAAATCTTCGCCTTAAACAGGGTACTGTTATCCCCTTTATCGCCTATCTTAGTTTTTCTTAGCCTTTAAAGTATTTTAAGAAATCGTATGAACGACTATTAAGTGAAAAACGGAATGGAACTTGTACCTGAAGGAATAGGCTCTGATACCAGAGGGTGTGGGGAATGGGGGCGTGAATGGCAGAATTTGACGATACCGGGTAGTCGTCGATGCTTGCGGAAGTAAAATAAAAATGGATCGAGCACGGCTCACACGTTCACGGGTTATTCAAACACTGGAACAATATGAGTCTTTTGGAAACGGCGTAGGAAATTGGAAAGCTTAAGATTTAAAATTGAAAGCTTAATAACTTACACACTTAGCAATTACAAGGGAGAAGTAGTGCTCGTGGTTTTTCGTGATGCTCTGCAACTCCATATTACCTCTCCTTATATAGAGGGGAGAGTTGGTACAAGAAGTCTCTCGAAAAGTATAGTAATAAGTGCGGGTGCTGCTTGTGGGCCCCATCGTCCACTCTGTTACTAGCCTTTTATGAGAATCTTTTCTTTACACGCATATTCATACTGTATATAGTCCTTGATCTTATCCTTGCCAGCCCATAAAGTTGTACTGGTCGCATCTTCCAGCTCATAAAGTCTGCATTATTGTACTGGGAGCATCTTCCAGCTCATAAAGTCTTCATTATTGTACTGGAAGCGTTCCTTTAGACGCCTCATATATTCGCGAAGAGGATTGGGCAGTACGAGTTACTGTTTTCGCTACTGCTGATCATCTTGTGACATGCCTCAAGATTCTTGATGTGAAAGTTCAGTGGTTGTAATAGATCAGGCAAGAAGTTATCTAATGGTGCAAATTGCTCGATCCTGGCCTTTTGTAGATAGGCCATTGCTAGCAGTTTTCTTAATTCAGCTAAGGTCCGCTGGGTCTGCTCCTTATGGATTTTGAGTATCCTTGAGGACAATTCATCTGCTTCATCCAAGGATTGGAATTCCTTGTATAAAATGTTACCTGTGAGCTCTTCTAGTTCTGATAATCCAGTTTCGCCTCCGAGGACCGCCCAATGCTGGGCTGTCATGATTGCCCTTTTTATTGTCGCATAAGTTGTTCTGTTGGCGTCAGCCAATTGTTTCAGATTATCAAGGATCATTTTAAAAACCTGCAAAATTAACAAACATATTAAGATAAATATTTGCAAATGTTTGATCAGGGGGTTTTTGCCTCCCCCATGGTTCGTTTCTTGTTGTGTCAGTCATTGGCGGGGAATTTCCCCTTTCTTAAGGCTTCTGGGTCTCTCTCAACTGGTTTCTTTTCTTCAATGGAGGTTTGCTTTCTGATTTCTTCCAGAATAAATAATAGGTCATCATGATTAGTGTCTGGAAACTTCGTTTCTTGGTCATCAAAAAATTCTTTGGTTGTCAGATAGAGTTTGTTCATCGCTCTACTGAAATGCTCCTCCTCTTCTCTTACCATTTCAAGGTAATTAGTTTCCGGACTCTTGTTTGTATAAGAACATCCTGGCTGATCTTCTTTCGAATTTGAGCATTCTGGAATTTGGGTGTCAAAGAATTCTTTTTGCATCGTGTCTCTTACCCTGGCTATTCTTAGCAGAATACCATCTTCTAATTGACACTCGTCATAAAAGGTATCATCCGCCCAATAGCCTAGATATTGTGGTGGTTCGTACTCATATAAGTATGATAATCCTTCCTCCATCAGTGTATCAATCGCCGAATTATTGTCTTCCACTATTTCTTGTATTTCGTCGTCCCAAGAATATAGTGCGTTGGCTGATTGTTGAATTGAATCATCTAAAGATTCACCAGACGTGTCCCATTTTGGGGGTTGATTAACATCATCAGCTATTGTCATAAATTGATGGAGTGTTTCCATGTCTTCGTCGTAGTCGCTACTCCAATCAAGTTCAGTATCATAGGCCATAGCGACGAATTCCTCAGCTAGGTCATCATCATTGACAGTGGATGGTTGTACTGAATAATCAGCGAATTGGACGGCTAGAGCAGAGGGTGTGGGGAATGGGGGCGTGAATGGCGGAATTTGACGCTACCGGGTAGTCGTCGATGCTTGCGGAAGTAAAATAAAAATGGATCGAGCACGGCTCACACGTTCACGGGTTATTCAAACACTGGAACAATATGAGTCTTTTGGAAACGGCGTAGGAAATTGGAAAGCTTAAGATTTAAAACTGAAAGCTTAATAGCTTACACACTTAGCAATTACAAGGGAGAAGTAGAGCTCGTGGTTTTTCGTGATGCTCTGCAACTCCATACTACCTCTCCTTATATAGAGGGGAGAGTTGGTACAAGAAGTCTCTCGAAAAGTATAGTAATAAGTGCGGGTGCTGCTTGTGGGCCCCATCGTCCACTCTGTTACTAGCCTTTTATGAGAATCTTTTCTTTACACGCATATTCATACTGTATATAGTCCTTGATCTTATCCTTGCCAGCCCATAAAGTTGTACTGGTCGCATCTTCCAGCTCATAAAGTCTGCATTATTGTACTGGGAGCATCTTCTAGCTCATAAAGTCTTCATTATTGTACTGGAAGCGTTCCTTTAGACGCCTCATATATTCGCGAAGCGGATTGGGCAGTACGAGTTACTGTTTTCGCTACTGCTGATCATCTTGTGACATGCCTCAAGATTCTTGATGTGAAAGTTCAGTGGTTGTAATAGATCAGGCAAGAAGTTATCTAATGGTGCAAATTGCTCGATCCTGGCCTTTTGTAGATAGGCCATTGCTAGCAGTTTTCTTAATTCAGCTAAGGTCCGCTGGGTCTGCTCCTTATGGATTTTGAGTATCCTTGAGGACAATTCATCTGCTTCATCCAAGGATTGGAATTCCTTGTATAAAATGTCACCTGTGAGCTCTTCTAGTTCTGATAATCCAGTTTCACCTCCGAGGACCGCCCAATGCTGGGCTGTCATGATTGCCCTTTTTGTTGTTGCATAAGTTGTTCTGTTGGCGTCAGCCAATTGTTTCAGATTATCAAGGATCATTTTAAAAAAAACCTGCAAAATTAACAAACATATTAAGATAAATATTTGCAAATGTTTGATCAGGGGGTTTTTGCCTCCCCCATGGTTCGTTTCTTGTTGTGTCAGTCATTGGCGGGGAATCTGTTCTCAAAGTTATTTCCTTCTTGTCCATGTAGTGGATTTTTATAGCGCTCATAGTTTCCATGCACGCATGAATTTCAGCGTCAATGGTTGATTTTACCACCGAGAATTTGCCACTGGCATATGCACAAACTTTCTCTGATTGCCTTCTATCGTTTTTCATTGGCTTCCAGAGGGTGTGGGGAATGGGGGCGTGAATGGCGGAATTTGACGCTACCGGGTAGTCGTCAAATTCCGCCATTCACGCCCCCATTCCCCACACCCTCTGGTATCAGAGCCTATTCCTTCAGGTATAAGTTCCATTCCGTTTTTCACTTAATAGTCGTTCATACGATTTCTTAAAATACTTTAAAGGCTAAGAAAAACTAAGATAGGCGATAAAGGGGATAACAGTACCCTGTTTAAGGCGAAGATTTCCCACACTTTCGTAATCTTAGTATTAATTAGCTTACGAAGTAGATAAGATTATATCATATGAATGCTATATGAGTGACTGGAATCTCACTGCAGCAAGTACTGTGTATAAGGAAGCTCTAAAGGCCATCGAAACTCTTGGCAGTCCAGCTGAGGGATTCGTTAAGCCAATCACAGTTAACACCAAATACTCTGAATATATTGTCAAACAACTAAACACACTTATACAGCTTACCTGTAAAATCAAGGAGCAAGTAGATGACCTTGCTATTGAAGTTAAACAATTAAAGCAGGCCAACGCTACAGATAAAACTAGCCCTCAATCTATAACAGATTCAATAGATGCGCTTGCAAAATATTTACAGAAATTGAAGATAGGAGAAGCTTCTGACAAGAAGGTCTCCAAGCCACCAGGAAAAATCTACGTCTTCAAAGACCCAAGACTCATCTTCGAGGAAGAAAAAGCAAAAGCAAAGCAATGACTTCTAGGACATCCACATCCTCCAGAACCGAAGTCCTTGCCCCAAGGCCGTCAATCTCAAATACTGACAACAGACAGCCGACCATTGACGACCAGATTCGCAACTACAGGCTTACCAACCGACTGCGTCACGAAGTTCAAAGACGCATGCCTTCAAACAATAGAAGATCGGGATTCAGAAGGAGTTTAGAATCTCAGATAGACCCTAACGCAGAGCTCACCATATCTCAATATCAACGAGCTCAGCAAGTCCCAGCGGAGACTTTGTACCAAGCTGGTTGGGCGGAACGAAGTCATAGAGTATATCAACATTACTCTGATGAGAGAATTTTGGTAACTGAAGGATCCCAACTTGAGTTACCGTTTATAACTGACCAAAGCTATGCAGTTTTAGTACAGGAAGGTCTACAACACCTGCATATGGGCATGATAATGGTACGTCTGCATACGCTTCATCGCAGAAATGCAGGAGTGAACACACTTATTCTACTACGTGATACAAGATGGGCCGATGACTGTTCGGTCATTAGCTCAATGGAAGTTGACTTAACATCAGGTACACAATTGGCCTATACGGCCCCAGATATCACCATTAGTATTCACGATTTTCGTGAACATATACAATTGGTAGTTCAAACTCATGGTTATCAGGGATGGCAAGGAGGAGAAAGTAATCTCCTGCTATCTAGGTCCCTTTTGGGACGCCTATCGAATACAAGCCACACAAATTTCAGGTATAATGTTCAACATGTGGCTGACCACCTTGCTAGCCGAGGCATCAGGGCCATCCCAGGCCAAGTCCGCACTACAGAAAGTTTGCAAGGCCAGCAATGGATCATTCGACCGGCATCAGTTGCGGTAGTGATAAACCCGCATACTTCAAGTATAAAAACTAGAACTGACGGTGCTCTAGCCGTCCAATTCGCTGATTATTCAGTACAACCATCCACTGTCAATGATGATGACCTAGCTGAGGAATTCGTCGCTATGGCCTATGACACTGAACTTGATTGGAGTAGCGACTACGACGAAGACATGGAAACACTCCATCAATTTATGACAATAGCTGATGATGATCAACCCCCAAAATGGGACACGTCTGATGAATCTTTAGATGATTCAATTCAACAAACTAGGATTAGGTGGAACCTAATCTTGTCTGACGGGGAGGAAGAAGAAGTTGATCACCCTATTTTTGATAATAATGATGACACCGACGAAGACGATGATGAAGACTTTGAGGCAAAGTTCAGTCAATTCAGCATTGACTCAGAAGAAATGGCATATAGTGCAGAATTGGACTATCCAGTCTTTAAGAAACTGAAGGATGCCGTAAAAATTAATTCGGAGGCAGCATTCACAACTGCAGAATCTTCCTCAGTCACACAGATCCCTAAAGAGCCAATAATGGGACCTGCTATGTACCCACCAGGACAAAGCACTCCAAGGCAGTTTCACCAAGGAGAATCAAGCTTTGCACATACAAAATTCAACAGTCTTAAGGGAGGGTATGCGAAGAATTATGACGGAAGATATACGTTGCCATCGGCTCAATCCAACACAGGAGCCATTCTAGTCCTGCCTGAGAATATTGGACAATTTAGCGATGTAATTTCCCGTTGGGAATCAATCACGCTAAATTTAGTAAACGAAAGAACTTGGATTGACAATAAAGCCAAAATGTGCTTTATTGAGAATTTACTCGGAGAAAACGAGAAAAAGATGTGGATACAATGGAGGATGATGTATCCAGCAGAATATGATGAGATTACAAATATCGCGGATGATCCGCAAAATGTTCTATCACAAGTAAGGAGAATGATTTTGCTAGAAGATCCGACAACTGGCTCTACAGACGAACAAAATAGAGCTTATGAGGATCTGGAGAGATTAACCTGTGCAAATGTCAAAGACATACTGGATTACTTAAACGACTACAGAATATTGGCATCAAAATCAGGTCGAATGTATGTTTCAACGGAATTATCTGAGAAAATATTCCGTAAAATGCCCCCTCTGATTGGCAAAGAGCTTGAGGAAGCTTTTAAAAGGAAGCATCCAGGGAATCAAATAGGAGTATTGCCCAAAATTCATTTTGCCTACCAATACCTAGAGGACCAATGCAAACGAGCAGCGCTTCAAAGGAGTTTGAAGGATCTCTCCATTTGCAGCAAGATTCCTATTCCAGGATACTATACCAAAGGAAAGAAGTATAGCCTAAGGAAGGCTAAAAATTATAAGGGCAAACCACACGATACACATGTCCGAATTTTTAAAAAGAAACATTCAGACCGAATGAAGAAGTGCAAATGTTTTATTTGCGGAGAAGAGGGTCATTATGCAAGAGACTGTCGACGAAAACAAGGAAATATTGCCAGAGCAGCAATAATTGAAAACCTTGAACTCCCAGACGACTGGGATGTACTATCAGTAGACCTGAACGAACCAGACAGTGATGCTATTTGCTCTTTTTCAGAAGGAGAAGGAGGTAATAATGTTGCTCATACACTCACCTTTGAAGATTTGCCATATGAAACGACTTTTGTTATACTGATAGAAAAAAACCTTGAAGACCCTACAGAAGAAATAGTTCTAGTTGTGACAAACAACAACCCAACAACCCTACAGCTACCGGAAAATAGTTGGAGAACCACCGTTACCCTTCCTGACTCAATGAACAACTGCATCCATAGATGGGAGGATAATAGTCCGGAAATAACAGCAGGGTGTGAACGATGCACCTGCTGTAAAGAGTTTACAGATCCTAAGATGAGAGCTCACTGCAGGAGCTGCTTCATAACGGTATGTCCAATGTGTTCGCGTTTTAACCTTGGAAGGAAACTAAATATAGTCAGGTCAAGTTTCCCGGCATACCAAGACAAAGATATTCTGATAAGAGAATTGCTTGATTACACCAAGTACCTATTGGCCGAAGTTGATTTCGTCAAAGAAGAAAACAAAAAGTTAAAGGATGAAATCGAAAAACTCAAGACCATATCAGAAATGGAAGACCTTGAGGAAGAATTTCATAACCTCAGTCTAGAGCAAGACAGAAAAGGGAAAGGCATAGTCATCAAAGAAACTGAAGAAGCAAACAAACTATCTATGACAGAAGGAGATATGCCTCAGGAAGAGTTTATCTCAATTGCAGACCAAGCAAACCATCCGAGAAATAGAAGAGTACTCAACAGGCTGTACAATATGATTATCATGGAGATACCTCAGGTCAAAACCTTCCGAGTGCAAGCAATACTGGATACAGGTGCAACAGTTTGTTGCATCGATCAGGACTCGATTCCTGAAGAAGCACTGGAACCCAGTGCTTACCCCATATTGATAAACGGGGTCAATTCGCAACAATTAGCAAATAAAAGATTGAAAGGAGGAAGCATGACAATAGAGGAGAACAAGTTCCCTATACCATTCACGTATTCCTTCCCAATGGGAAAGAAAGACGGGATACAGATGTTGATCGGATGTAACTTCATCAGGTCAATGAAAGGCGGAGTAAGAATAGAAGACCAATCTATTACCTTTTACAAGAAAGTAACAACAATCCTGACTCGAAGTGATACAGAGATAACTACGGTCGCAACAACGGATGATGATTCATTCCTTACTGAAGAGGAATATATTGAGCTGTCAAGCATATCAGCTTACAATGTCAGAGAATCAGAGAGGTTCCGATTAAGGTTCAAACCGCTATTGCAAAAATTGAAAGAGCAAGGATACATAGGCGACAATCCCATTGCTCATTGGAGCAAGAACCAGGTGACATGCAAAATCGATATTATAAATCCTGACTTGACAATACAGGATAAACCTCTGAAGCATGTGACACCAACAATGAAAGATCAGTTTGACAAACATATAAAGAGCCTATTACAGATCGGAGCAATAAGACCAAGTACAAGCAGGCACCGGACTATGGCTATGATAGTCCACTCTGGCACAGAAATTGATCCAGTCACCAAGAAGGAGACCAAAGGCAAGGAAAGGTTAGTCTTTAATTACAGAACATTAAATGACAACACCTACAAGGATCAGTATAGCCTGTCCGGTATCAATACTATTCTCAAGAGAATCGGGAATAGTAAAGTGTTCTCCAAGTTTGATCTGAAAAGTGGGTTTCATCAAGTGGCGATGAGCCCAGAGTCAATCCCGTGGACAGCCTTTATTGTCCCAAATGGATTATATGAGTGGCTCGTAATGCCATTCGGACTTAAAAATGCCCCAGCAATTTTTCAGAGGAAGATGGACAAGTGCTTTAAGGGCACAGAAAAATTCATAGCCGTTTATATAGATGACATTCTAGTATTTTCAGAAAACGAGGAGGAACATGCCAAGCATATAAAGGATATGCTGAAAATCTGCGAGAAATGGGGATTAATACTATCCCCTACCAAAATAAAGATTGCTGTTGAAGAAGTAGAATTCCTTGGAGCTGTCATTGGGAAGAGTAAAATTCGGCTCCAGCCCCATATAATAAAGAAGATCGTTACATTTAACGAGGAAGATTTGAAGACAAAAACTGGGCTAAGAAAGTGGCTGGGAATTCTAAATTATGCCAGAAGCTATATCCCAAATATGGGGACACTATTGGGACCTCTATACTCCAAGACAGGACTACATGGAGATAAGAGGATAAAATCATCCGATCGGGAATTGATAGCAAAGGTAAAGCATTTGGTACAGAATCTTCCAGACTTAGAGTTACCCCCTCCTAATGCATATATAATACTGGAAACTGACGGTTGCATGGACGGTTGGGGAGGTATTTGCAAATGGAAGCCAATGAAAAACGATAGAAGGCAATCAGAGAAAGTTTGTGCATATGCCAGTGGCAAATTCTCGGTGGTAAAATCAACCATTGACGCTGAAATTCATGCGTGCATGGAAACTATGAGTGCTTTAAAAATCCACTACATGGACAAGAAGGAAATAACTTTGAGAACAGATTGCCAAGCTATCATTAGCTTTCATAATAAATCCAGTCAAAATAAGCCGTCACGGGTAAGATGGCTTAACTTTGTACACTACATCTCAGGGACTGGGATTCAGGTGAATTTCGAACACATCGATGGTAAGCTTAATGTTTTAGCAGATGCTTTATCCAGACTGACTTCCAAACTAGCAGTGACTGAAGAAATCCCAGAGCACTTAAAGGGATACATTAATGACTTAGAAGGAGCTTTGGAAGAAACGCGAGATGCACCAGTAGAGGTAATCAAGACTCTAAGCATAACCATTGATTCAATAAGTGATCTACTGATGAGAGAAGAATCAGCCAACGCACTATATTCTTGGGACGACGAAATACAAGAAATAGTGGAAGACAATAATTCGGCGATTGATACACTGATGGAGGAAGGATTATCATACTTATATGAGTACGAACCACCACAATATCTAGGCTATTGGGCGGATGATACCTTTTATGACGAGTGTCAATTAGAAGATGGTATTCTGCTAAGAATAGCCAGGGTAAGAGACACGATGCAAAAAGAATTCTTTGACACCCAAATTCCAGAATGCTCAAATTCGAAAGAAGATCAGCCAGGATGTTCTTATACAAACAAGAGTCCGGAAACTAATTACCTTGAAATGGTAAGAGAAGAGGAGGAGCATTTCAGTAGAGCGATGAACAAACTCTATCTGACAACCAAAGAATTTTCTGATGACCAAGAAACGAAGTTTCCAGACACTAATCATGATGACCTATTATTTATTCTGGAAGAAATCAGAAAGCAAACCTCCATTGAAGAAAAGAAACCAGTTGAGAGAGACCCAGAAGCCTTAAGAAAGGGGAAATTCCTCGCCAATGACTGACACAACAAGAAACGAACCATGGGGGAGGCAAAAACCCCCTGATCAAACATTTGCAAATATTTATCTTAATATGTTTGTTAATTTTGCAGGTTTTTTTTAAAATGATCCTTGATAATCTGAAACAATTGGCTGACGCCAACAGAACAACTTATGCAACAACAAAAAGGGCAATCATGACAGCCCAGCATTGGGCGGTCCTCGGAGGCGAAACTGGATTAACAGAACTAGAAGAGCTCACAGGTGACATTTTATACAAGGAATTCCAATCCTTGGATGAAGCAGATGAATTGTCCTCAAGGATACTCAAAATCCATAAGGAGCAGACCCAGCGGACCTTAGCTGAATTAAGAAAACTGCTAGCAATGGCCTATCTACAAAAGGCCAGGATCGAGCAATTTGCACCATTAGATAACTTCTTGCCTGATCTATTACAACCACTGAACTTTCACATCAAGAATCTTGAGGCATGTCACAAGATGATCAGCAGTAGCGAAAACAGTAACTCGTACTGCCCAATCCGCTTCGCGAATATATGAGGCGTCTAAAGGAACGCTTCCAGTACAATAATGAAGACTTTATGAGCTGGAAGATGCTCCCAGTACAATAATGCAGACTTTATGAGCTGGAAGATGCGACCAGTACAACTTTATGGGCTGGCAAGGATAAGATCAAGGACTATATACAGTATGAATATGCGTGTAAAGAAAAGATTCTCATAAAAGGCTAGTAACAGAGTGGACGATGGGGCCCACAAGCAGCACCCGCACTTATTACTATACTTTTCGAGAGACTTCTTGTACCAACTCTCCCCTCTATATAAGGAGAGGTAATATGGAGTTGCAGAGCATCACGAAAAACCACGAGCTCTACTTCTCCCTTGTAATTGCTAAGTGTGTAAGCTATTAAGCTTTCAGTTTTAAATCTTAAGCTTTCCAATTTCCTACGCCGTTTCCAAAAGACTCATATTGTTCCAGTGTTTGAATAACCCGTGAACGTGTGAGCCGTGCTCGATCCATTTTTATTTTACTTCCGCAAGCATCGACGACTACCCGGTAGCGTCAAATTCCGCCATTCACGCCCCCATTCCCCACACCCTCGCCTATCGAATACAAGCCACACAAATTTCAGGTATAATGTTCAACATGTGGCTGACCACCTTGCTAGCCGAGGCATCAGGGCCATCCCAGGCCAAGTCCGCACGACAGAAAGTTTGCAAGGCCAACAATGGATCATTCGACCGGCATCAGTTGCGGTAGTGAGAAACCCGCAAACTTCAAGTATAAAAACTAGAACTGACGGTGCTCTAGCCGTCCAATTCGCTGATTATTCAGTACAACCATCCACTGTCAATGATGATGACCTAGCTGAGGAATTCGTCGCTATGGCCTATGACACTGAACTTGATTGGAGTAGCGACTACGACGAAGACATGGAAACACTCCATCAATTTATGACAATAGCTGATGATGATCAACCCCCAAAATGGGACACGTCTGATGAATCTTTAGATGATTCAATTCAACAAACTAGGATTAGGTGGAACCTAATCTTGTCTGACGGGGAGGAAGAAGAAGTTGATCAAGACTTATGGCACTCAAAAATAAAAGTAAACAAACATGCTCCTTTAGCTACTGCATTTGACAAAAGAGTCATAGGCACAGGTTCACCATCCACTTCAAGAAGGGAGAGTAAATCCTTATTTGTTTCATGGTAGAGTATGATTTACCATGGTATGATATGATATGATTTTATGTTTGTGAAAACTTTTAAAATCGTGGTATAGTATGATATGATAATCTCACGATTTTAAAATCATGTATTTTGTAAGATTTTTGAAACCACCAATTCGGTGATTTCTCAAGGTTACCAAATTTTAATACCTAAAATACCCATCAACTTTTCATATATTTCTTTTATCCGTCGATCCTTATTATGCTTCAATTTCTTCTTCTATCCGTCGGTCCTTATTAGCTTTCATTTTTTCTGATTTTTTCCTTCTGTAAAAAATTTATGTATTTAATTAAATCTAATATTTTGACAAAAAAATAAATTTAATATAATATTACATGAATTTTTATATTTGAGGGCATTATGATCATTTTATCATTTGAGGAATCATACCATACCATCAAACCAAACAAAAATATACTATTTAACCATACCATATCATACTATCTTCTCAAACATAATAATAATAATTACAGTACCATATCATATAATACTATATCATACTATACATTATTAAATCATGCTATACGTCATCCAAACAAAACCTAAGTAGATGAAAGAGACGAAAGGATGGATCCATGCTCCTGATTTAGCACCAAACATTCTCCAATATTATTTTGATTTCGTTAGAATCAAAGTCAGAGAAGTATATATAAAAAATTAAACATATACAATAGTCACTCAAATATGGAACAATTAGGATTCATGAAAGGATTCTTTATTTGGAAAGAAAAAAAGCATTGAAATCATTTCTTGTTCCCCCAAACAGTATTTTTAATTTTGCAAAGGACACTACTTAAACCATTTAATTAGAACTGGCTCTGCTAATTGATCTACAGAAAGCACTGGTTCATCTGAAGAAATTGGAGCAGCACCTAACTACATGACTCAAGGTATATGGCCACATGATCATGTTAAAATTATATTCAGACATGCTTAACATCTTCTGATACATGGATTCATTACATGAGCTGCAACAGAATGACTGACCTCATGTCTTGGAGGACTAATATGGTAGATGCAGAAATTATGAAGAAGCAAAGCAACAGTTTCTGGAAAAACAAATAATCCTTGAAAGCACGACATATCTGAAGAGATAAAAGAGACAAAGTTAGGCCAGATTTTAATTTCTACAAGAGTGCTAACAAAAAACTATTCTTGCTTGTTAAGAAATTTGAGGTAATTTCCTGTAGGATCTACAAAATCCGAACCCGGCAAGAAAAACAGAAAACCAAATTCGATAATAATAATGCAGAAAAAACAAAAGATACAAAGGGATTAACGTGGTTCAGACTCGGCGGGGTGCCGATCCTACGTCCACAGGGAGAAGATGAGACTTCTTTATTAAATCCAGAAAAGAATATTACAATAAAAGTGCAATAATTTAAATTCTCTTTAGAATACAGCAAACTGTCTTAAATTAATTGAACCTGAAACTAGTACGGAGTAGAAGCACTGTCTCTCTATAAGATCTGCCTTGAAACTGAACTCCTGCTGCTGTATGTCGAAAATTGAAAAGGGGCAATCCTTGAAAAAGGATTGTAGCGGCACTCTTAATTTTCTGGATATCTGAAAACTCTCATATAGGAGAATTTTCTCTTTGTGATAGATTATTTTAACATATTAGGCCCCTATTAATAATAGAGGGGGGGAGCCAATTAATGCCTACTTTAGTGGAGAAAAAATCTCCAAAGAATTTGCTGCTCCGTCTGATTTAATCGGATGGCTGAAATGCTTCTTTTAACCAAAGAAACTTTCAAAATGCTTGGTGGCTTCACGTGATGCCTCCACCTTTTTCTCCCTTTGACTAGTCAAAAGCAATATTTGATTTCTACATCATCAATTTGAAAACTTCTAAAGTTATCATCAATTTGAAAACTTTTACGTGTGCCGCTGCAACATTGACATGGGTTTCTTAAGAAGATGGTGGGCTGGGCTCCCAGGCCCATGATTATAAAATCATAGTTTATTTTGATCGAGTCCGGTTCAACATGGTTCAATTAAATTGGCAAATTGGTTCAAGCATATCTTGATCAAATCAACTCCGATTTGGATCTGGTCGAACTCGTTGGATTCGATTCGGACTCAATTTGAGTCAATCTCTAATAATTCCTCATTTGATGAAAATTGGGGCCGATGCAATCCTCAAAAGTCGTCCTCCTCTCCCACAAGGCTCATACAGGGCCTATGTCGAATCAGTGTTCAAGTGGGCCGAGTCAGCTTCCTGCTTGGCCTTAGGAACCCACATAGTCCTCCGAGTCTCCTCCTCCATTGTGTATCTCTGAGAAGGGATTTTCTTGAAAGCAAAATTTATACCGGACCCGGTGTCTGATTTTGCTGTGTTTTGCCTCGGAATCTGCTTCACGAAAGATGCATCTGTCCACCTTGTACAAATTATTCGACGTCTTTAGAGCCTTCAGTACCGTCGTGGCTCCATCTTGTACCTCCAAGAGACACTAGATTCCTTCCTAGCTTCGGGACATGGCGAACATTTGCTAGGATCTTTGTCAAGCTATCATGCACTTTTAATTTCACTATTCCGAATCCGACAACTTTGCAAGGAACGTTGTTGCCGACACGAACTACTCCACCATTGGTGCGCCAATAATCCACAAAGGTCGTCTGGTGTGGAGTCATGTGATAGGAACACCCAAAATCCAGGAACCACTCATTAATGCTACTGGTGGTTGACCTGTTCGCCTGCTGACCTGTTCGCCTGCTGACCTGGATTGCATGTTGCATGATCAGACATATCAGAAGAAGAGAAAGAGGAATTTTAACCTGAGGTGTGTTGTCGCCGACGAGACCGTCGTCGCCCACGGCGTGTCTTAGCAATGCGTGTGACATCTATCACGGCCAGTACCTCAACTTTTTCAAAATCTACGTAAGAGGCCTCCACATGTGCGTCTTGACCCTTATTTTGCTGTTATAATTTTTTCTTAAGACTGCGACATTCTGGCTTGATGTGACCTCATTTCTTGCAGTCATAACAAGTGACATTTGATTTGTTACCTCCTCCTATTTCATTAGAGTAGAGAACTCCTCCTTTCCCTGTACCAAAGGAATTTGCTGCTGTGTCCATAAGCTCCTTAGACACAAGAGCAGTGATCACCTATTCTGGAGTAATAGTAGTCTTTCCAAAAAGCATAGTTTCACGAAAACTTTTAAAAGGAGAAAGTGAACATAAAAGGAATAAAGTCTTATCTTCCTCTTCAATTTTGACATCCATATTCTCCAGGTCCATGATAATTGTCTAAAAAGTATTGATATGCTCTTTGACCGATGTGCCTTCTGCCATTCGTAGGAAATAGAGCTTTTGCTTCAAAGCCATCTTACCAGTGAGAGTTGTGTTCTGATACAAGGATGCGAGATTGTCCCAAATACCTTTAGCTGTCTTTTGGGATGCAATTTCTCGAAGTGCTTCATTTGACAAGCTTAGGTACAAAACTGCAATTGTCTTTTGCTCCTTGTATTCTTTTTTCTCCTCGATCCCCTGCATCTTATCCTTACCAAGAATAGCATCATGTATTTTCTCCATAGTTAAGATCGATTTTATCTTCATTGACCAAAATGCATAGTTGACATTGCGATCTAACTTCTAAATATCAAATTTGGTGCTCGTCATGGTTGGGGAAGTAGGCTCTAATACCAACTGTTAGGAAATTTGGAGTAATTTCCTGCACGATTTACAAAACTCGAACCCGGCGAGAAAAACAGAAAACCAAATTCGATAATAATAATGCAGGAAAAACAAAAGACACAAGGAGGTTAACGTGCTTCGGACTGGGGGGGTGCCGGTCCTACGTCCACAGGGAGAAGAGGTGACTCCTTTATTAAATTCAGAAAACAACTTTACAATAAGAGTGCAATAATCTAAATCCCCTTTAGAATACAGTAAACTGTCTTAAATTAATTGAACCTGAAACTGGTACGGAGTAGAGGCACTGTCTCTACAAGATTTGCCTTCAAACTGAACGCTGCTGTATGTCGGAAATTGAGAAGGAGCACTCCTTGGAAAAGTGTTGTAGCAGTACTCTTAATTTTCTGGATCTGAAAACTCTCACATAGGGGGATTTTCTCTTTGTGATAGATTATTTTAGAACTGTATATTAGGCCCATATTTATAATAGAGGGGGAGAGCCAATTCATGCCTACTTTAGTGGAGAAAAAATCTCCAAGGAATTTGCTGCTCCGTCTGATTTAATCGGATGGCTGAAATGCTTCTTTTGACCAAAGAAACTTTCAAAATGCTTGGTGGCTTCACGTGATGCCTCCACGTTTTTCTTCCTTTGACTAGTCAAAAGCAATATTTGATTTCCACATCATCAATTTGAAATTTTTTGAAATTATCATCAATTTAAAAACTTTTACGTATGCCGCTATAACATTGACATGAGTATCTTGAGAAAATGGTGGGTTGGACTCCCAGGACCATGATTATAAAATCATAGTTTATTTTGATCGAGTCCGGTTCAACATGGTTCAATCAAATTAGCAAATTGGTTCAAGCATATCTTGATCAAATCAACTCCGATTTGGATCTGGTCGAACTCGTCGGATTCGGTTCGGACCCAATTTGAATCAATCTCTAACCTTGCTTTTCTTAGTTCAACCATACACAAGATAATAAACCTAAACAAATTCCTTTGAGTTACTTGGAATACTGTTGCACAAGAGTGCGTACTCTGCATGGTGAGTTACCTCATAAACATTCAATCATTCAAGTTTAAGCAATCAAGATGAACAATAACTTGAATAAAAATGGCAGCAAAGAAGAAATAAAGAGATGCTCAAAGGTTTTAAGGAGATAGTGAAAAAGGAAAAATCTATGGAGCATCAAGAAAAGCATCCAAAAATCTTGCAGCTTCGTGCTTTGTAAATGTAAACGTAATCAAGCTATGAAAAAACAAAATAAGCAGAAATCCTCTGAAATAGCAAAGTAATCCAACTTATTATTTAAAGCAACATCTGGATAAGTAACAAGTGCAGGCTCTCATTCTCATGGACATAAAGCCAAGGAACATCCACATGGAGAATTTTGATCACTAGGAATGATCTCTAATGATATTGCATGATGTAATGTGCTAGAGCAACATGGCAATGTATATTGTACATGCAAACAAATTATTCTGTGGAAGCATGACAGGCATCCTATGCAGGGTATGAAGCCATTCTGTGTGTGAATCTAACATGCGGCAAAGCCATGATCGATGTTAGATGACACATGGATGATGACATTAAGCACTTCCATACTTGCCAAAAGAAGAAAAACAATGCATAAAACCATAACCAATGCATACAGGCAGAAGTATACCATAAGGCCATTTCGGATCCTATGCAGCTAGAGATAAACAAGAGGCTTGCACAGCATTAAAATCCTTTAATCATTAACTTTTCAGTCTCAATCCCTTGAATCTAAGCATGCACCAACTAAACTAGTAGTGGTGAAACCAAATGAATAGTACCTATTCGAAATAGCCACCATTAGGCGTGAGGATGGACGATGGATCTGCCGCGGCAATAGCAGTAGTCTTGGTCCCATCAGTGGAAGTGCCATAGTCAAGATCCAGGTAGGCGTCGGCATCGGAGAAGAAGGATTCAGCAGCGCTACGCCACAGTCGCCGGAGGAAGAAGATGTCGCGCATGTTCTCCGCCAACGATGCCACCACCGCGGCTGGCAGGGACCGGGGGATGTCTCCGGAGAGTGGGTGCTTTCAAAATAAGCATAAGGTCTGCAGCAAGACAAGTTTAAATACTGACATACAACTAGAATAATGGAATGATGCATGAAAATGCTACCATGAAAACATGAAAATGCAAGGGTAAGCAAAACAATCAGTGCATGAATTAAAAAATAAACTTAAATCCATTAAAACATCTGTTTTTACTCAAGGCTGTTGAAAACCTTGATATAACTATTTCTTTTCATCATAATGTTTCTTTCGGTAAATTCTCTAAGGCCATCCAAATATAATCAAGTTATTGGCATCATATGGCATAAAACTTCTTGCTTATTTTGAACCGGAATACAAAAGATCTTCAGGTCTAATTAATCTGAAGATTCAAGTTAATTAAAAGGCTAAAGATAATGGTCCTCAACCTAAAAACTAATCCACAAAGCCCTGACAAATAATGAAATTGACAGGATTAAGCATTGGCGAAGTGGATACCTTTGTTATTATCACATCCTCAAGCCTATTTCCATAAATCAATCTCATGTATCTCCCACCTGGTAGCTCATGCCCTCTCCCATATGATGCTAAAGGATCGATCAAGGGCCAAATAGACGTATCATTCAACACACCAACAACCAGGATTAGAAAAGAGGGAATAAATGAGCTCCATGAATTATCACAAAGATCCATTTAAGAACAACCTTTTCCAGTACCAACATTGTATATGCCAACTTTGCTAGGCCTTGCCTTGTCAAGGGCTTTCACATGAGCATCAACAAGATCAGTAACATCAATGTAGTCTCTGATGCAAGTTCCAGCACTTGTAGGGTAGTATGTTCCTTTAACCTGTGAATGAAACCACAAGTTAATTATCTATATAATCCTAGCAGCTGCCACTCATTCAAATTTATCAACTACTCTTTTCACTAGGTAAATTGGTCTTATGTTGAGAAAATTAAAGACTAATGAAGATAGATACCTTTAGTCCTGATATGATACCTAATGCTGCATCAAAGCAAGCACCAAATATACGCCCATGCTCTCGTAATTTAGTTCTTGGAGCTTCACCTAATCTACCTTTTGGATCTGAACCAATGACATTGAAGTACCTGCAAATATGGAGAAAGGAATTCATATCATGTTCTAGAAGGTTACATGGTAGAAGTTGTTAGCATCAGAAACAGACCTTAACATCATGACTGCCATATATGATCTCTTTGAGAAATCTAAAATGATATCCTCTGCCACTTTTTTTGGCCTTCTCATAATGGGTTGATCCCGCATTGCATATGAAATTATAACACATTACCATAGTCGCAAGTGATATTATTGAAGAATACATTACAAAAAATTCAGTCAAGTGCACACCACAATGGTCTTTAGCCAGCAAAACTAGATTTCACCAGCAATAGTGATCTGTTCTAGCAAGCAAATATGCTTACTCACCTGAGGAGTTACTTTCGTGAGGGGCATTTTGTTAGGCTCTCGATAAAGAAGATTATGAAAGAAGACATAAGAAAACAAGAAAACCCAATATTAAGAGCAAGCTTAAAAAGGTGAAGGAAGAACATCAGACTCACCTGGGAGGATGAGGGGAGCCACCGACGTCGGGAGAGGCAGACTCTACCGCTCGCTTCGTCTCAGCGACACTCGTCGCGCCTAGGCTGGTTACTGAGGACGACGAAACGGAGTAAGTGGAGGGAGACCTTGGGGAAGCAAGCGATGCGAGCGAGGGGAAGTCATTCGTTGTGACTACGCGGCGCGCAGCATGACCCCAATCGTGCCGGCACCACCCTTCCCCTCCTTGCCGCTCCCAGTGTCAACCCGAGCTCCAACACAAACCAAAACACAAAAGTTGTTTGATCTGGACAAAAACCATTAAAGCAAGAAGGAAAATATTACTAGAATCCTTTGTATCATGGACATTTCTCGGCTGAAATCACCGTCGGCAGCTTCTCTTGCCTCCTGTCGCATCCTGTCACGGCAGTGAAAAGGGCCGGGTCGCACGTGTACAAACCTACGCGAATAAATTTTTTATCAATGCAATATAAATTTCTTGAAACCTTATTACAATAAATAAAAAATCATCTAATTTTAAATTAAAACCCTCAAATTTTAAATCCTTATTAAATGCAATATAAATTTTAAACCCTTAAATATATCTAAATTTAAATCGGAGATGCAATATAAATTGCGTCTCTAATTTTAAATCGGAGACGCATATATATAAACCGATGTCTCTAATTTTAAATTGGAGACGCAATATAAATTTCGTCTCTAATTCTAAATTGGAGACGCAATATAAATTATATCTCTAATTTTTTAAATCGGGGACACATATAAATTGGCGTCTCTAATTTTAAATCAGAGACGCAATATAAAGTGTGTTTCTAATTTTTTAAATTGGAAACACATATAAATAGGCGTCTCTAATTTTTAAGAAATCGAGGACGCAATGTAAATTGCGTCTTTAATTTTGAGACACTCGTAATAAAGCATCCCAAATCGAAAAAAATTGAGACACTAAGAAAAAATGTGTCCCCAATTATAGCAGAAAGGATGACACATTTTTTAAAATCTTCAAATAATATAATTTTTAAAAATTTGGCAATGCTAATAAAAACGTCCCTACAATTGTGTCCTTAGATATTCATTTTCTTGTAGTGTTAAGGGGACACTTTACCTTTATAATCTCTCACAATTTTAACTTTTCTTCTTCTGACATTTTTTTGGGAGATAGATAAAATGTGAGAATTATTTTTGTCGGCCAAAAAAGAAGAGAAATTTTTTTCCAATATTTTTGATTTTTTAATTATTTTACCATCTATGGCACATGCAATTTGTCAAAATAAATACTTCTATATCTATGGTCAATATATTGTCGCAAACAGTTGCCACATAATATTGTGATAAAGTTGTGGCAAAAATGTTGTCGCAAACGCTTGTCACAGAATATCGTGACAAGCTTGTGGCAAAAAAATTATCGCAAATGCTTACCACGGTAGAATATTTTGAATTAGTGACAAAACTTGTTGTCATATATTTAAAAAACTATAAATTTTGATGGTTGACTCAATTATTAGTGGCAAATATAATGGCAAAATTAGAAAAATTATCGCAAATTGTTCGAACTTATACTTTTAACCACAAAAATTTTTTTGCCATAAATTTCATCGCAGATTACACATTTTGTGGCTAATTGTTGTTGGCCACTCCAAAATTTTACCACAAATTCTTATTTTTTTGTAGTGAGAAGAAAAGGGTATAATCACCATTACTCTTAGTATAGCCCATGACTACCACCGCACTACGGAACCTTTCAAACCAGGCTCTGGGTGACTATTTTAGGACATATAATGATCTTCGCAGATGACATACCATACCAGTTGTGTTTGTAGTGTTGAATCCTAGTGGCACTACTAAAATATTGGTTATCAGCCATGGCTCACCAATGGTCGCCTAGGCCATCAAAATTAGTCACGGCTTTCCGACAGCTGCAGAGGCCGTCGCTGATGTAACCAAATCAGTCGTGGCTTGCATACGGCCGTCCAAGACCGTCGCTCACAGCTGATGGCACGCACGGAGAGCGAAATGAAATAATCTAGTAACGACGGCGTAGCGGGGGCCCAAAGGGTCATCGATGATATAAGTAAGTAATTAGCCAAGGCTAGCAGCAGCCGTCGCTTACTAATTGATGGTGCGAATGCGACGCA
The DNA here is from genome assembly GCA_034359265.1 of Canna indica. NCBI lineage: Eukaryota > Viridiplantae > Streptophyta > Magnoliopsida > Zingiberales > Cannaceae > Canna > Canna indica. The sequence goes on from CP136892.1 coordinate 26,800,554, forward strand.
AAAATAAAAAAACACGTCACTGACGGCTTAGAGACAGCTACGCGACCGTCGGTGATATTATTAGTAGTTGTCCACGGGTTACTGACGGTTGATGGGTCGTCGGTGATAAACTTTTTTATTTGCGTTCGCGCCCGACCCTTCCTCTTTCCCCCGCTCTCTTCTCTCTCCGCTACCGACTGAGTTGTCGCCGCCGCCGATCGTGTCCTCGCTCTGCGCCGACTTCGCGCGCCGTCGAGTTCGTCGCCGAGCCGCTGTCGATGGAGACGCTGCCCTTGCCCTCGCCGATCGATCGAGCCACAATCTCCACGCGCCATGCACCGGCCCCAATCTCCCTCGCCGCCTTCCAAGTGAGCTCTTCCTCCCCTCTCCGGTCGGTGCCGAGTAGTAGTTAATTTTTTGTTTTTTAGATTAATTAAATTTAATTAATTAGGGTTAATGTTAGATTTAATTAGGTTTAATTAGTTTTGTTAATTTTTTTTTGTTAGATTAAATTAGATTAGATTTAATTTAATTAGATTTAATTAGGGTTAATTAATTAGATTATATTTAATTTAATTAGAATAGTTTTATTCAAATCGTCCACTTTGGACTCGTGCGTGCGAAATCATCCACTTTGGACTCACGCCGAAATTATCCATGTACTTTGGACTCGCACGGAATCGTCTACTGTGGACTCGCACCGACATCCACAAATTTAAAAAATAATCAAGATGAGTTGATACGTTTCACGTAAGCATCGACGAGTCAAGTTTTGATTTTGCAAAAGATTAGATCCATTCGGGGGTTGTATATTCGTGTAAACGAAGTAAATGATCTTTTATACGATGTACAACCCTTGAATTGTCCTTAATTGGATAATTTGGGAACATAGTTTTTTATATTGCACTTAGTTTATTTTTTTTAGTCATTATTCATTTTAAATTTTGGCTTGTATCTCCCTTGTTCTTCGATATGCGCTCACATGATATGCGTATTTGGAGAACTGTAGGGAGATGCTGCCGAAATTTAGAATGAAGTTAATGACTAAAAGAAATTCTAAGTGCAATATAAATAACATGAATCCTGAATGGAATAGGACCATCTAACCTAAAGAAATTATCTAAAAATATTGCCAACTTTTTGATAGAACATGTCGGGCGATCGAAGTTGGATATACCGACGAATTCATTGTAGAGCTATAACAGACGAATTTCGAGTAGGCGTAACTTACTTCTTAAATTTCGCCTACTCAAATCAAAAATTCCTTAGTGGTTATAAAATTCGATGTCCGTGCCGAAAATTTTCGAACATGAGATTTTTGGATCAGGAAACCGTCACAATGCATCTGTATACAAAAGGATTCACACCAAGATATTTTGTATGGAATTATCACGGGGAGTCACGTCAAGTCCGAATGTCGAGCAATCCTATTGTCCAAACTCATGGTGAATCCTCTACTGTGGTTGTTTCTTCTTCCAATCCACCTAATCCTTATAGAACAATGATTCTGGATAGTCTTGGCGGACAATTCCATTTAAATGACAATCTTGAATCAGTGACTGAGATAGTACAACTACCTGATACTACGACAGTTGAAGTCACTAAAGAACAACCTGCGATATAGATTGAATTGCCGAATAAAGAGGCTGCAAAATTTTACGATATGTTGAAAGTTGTCGATGAACCTTTTTGTATGAGAATTGTCCTAAATATACAAGATTTTTGGCAATGACGCAACTCCTGAACATCAAGTCCGATTATAATATTAGCGGAGTTGCCTTTAGTCGGATGGCATGATTTATCAATGGTATACTACCTCCAAATAATAAGTTTGAGCCAACTTTTTATAAAACAAAAAGGTTGATGTGGAAATTGGGGCTTGGGTACGAAAAGATACACACGTGCCCAAATAACTGTATTTTATATTATAAAGAAAATGCACAGTTAGAGCAATGCCCGGTATGTGAACATCCTTGTTATAAGGAGAAGAAATCGATTCGACAAAAAATATCCCCTTTATGGTGCTTCGGTATTTTCCACTGACACCGAGACTTCAAAGGTTATTCATGTCAGAAAAGACTGCCCCCTATATGAGTTGGTATGCAAGAAGTCGTGCTGATACAGTAATGACTCATCCATCCGACAGTGAAGCATGGAAATATTTGGATAGATGTTATCCTTCATTTTCTAGGGATACTAGAAATATCAGGTTGAGATTATGCACGGATGGTTTTAATCTGTTTGGTAATTCGGCAACTCCGTGTTCAGTATGGCCAGTGTTGTTAACAGTTTATAATTTGTCGCCCTCAATGTGTATGAAAGATAAATTTATCTATCTTTCAATGATTATTCTGGTTCCTAGGGGTCCTCGGAAAGAAATTGACGAGTTTCTTTAATCCCTAATTGATGAACTGAAAATATTATGGGCTGAGGGAGTTATCACTTATGATTGTCACCGGAAGCAAAACTTCACTTTACGAGCTACTATATTATGGACAATCAATGATTTCCCGACCTACGACATGTTGTCTGGTTCGAGCACGCATGGGCGACTCTCTTGTCTGTATTGCATGGAACACTCAAAAGCCTTTAGTCTTGAGAACGGTCAGAAAATTTCTGTCTTTGATTATCATCGCCGATTCTTATCGTCTAACCATCAATATCGAAGGAATCGTGATAAATTTACCAATGATAGAGTCGAAACAGATGAGCCACCACCGATGTTGTATAGTGAACAGATGTTAGCACGTGTTGAATTGCTTCCAAATATTACTTTTAGTCATAATGTAAGATTTTCAAGCTTTGGTCAAACACATAACTAGGTGAAAAAAAGTATCTTTTGGGAATTGTCGTATTGGAGTTCATTACTGATTAGGCATAATTTAGACGTCATGCACATTGAAAAAAATATGTTTGATAATATTTTTAACACTGTGATGGATATTCCCGATAAAACTAAAGATAATGTGAAGGTCTGACATGATGTAAAAATACTTAGTAAGAGGCATGAGTTGGAGTGTCACACCCCAAACCCGGTATGACCGGCAAGGATACGCCACGTACCCCGAAGCCTAACCCAACTCAAACACAACAACGAAAACCTGAACAGTGGGAGATTTTTTTTTGGAAAGAACAAACATGACATCACGAACCAAACCAAACCAAAACTCAATATGAACACACTGAACAAGTTATTAAAAATGAGTTCAAATAAATAAACAAGACTCCCAAAATAAAATAAACTGCGAAAACCACGACCCGAGTCAACATGACTCAACAACTCAAAGACACACTAAAATGACACAGGTATTCTCCTCGATCACGACATGTCACGAGACCCACTGCCCTGCCACCACCAGCCGCGCTACTGCACCCTGGTACCTCTCTGTTCTAACTTAGGTGTTGAAAAACAACATAAATAAGGGGTAAGTCCAACTAAGACGTAGTGAGTAGATTAGTGCTCAATTCACCAAATCAAGTATTATGCATAAAAACACAATATAGCCGATATAAATAACGTAACAACAACGTCAGAAGAAATCAGCAATAATATATCCATAGCTCTATGCATGAAATCAACAAGCATCAATAACACATCCGCTACCCTACTCATATTCACAACAATAAGTATAAGCATCCATCAAGTTAAAAACATATCCACAATAATAAAATAGGATGAATGCAACACCTCAATCATATGCATGCAATGCAACACACCAATCATATGCATGCTCTCCGAACCCGTTGGTCCCACATAACCACATAGGGTAGGTAGACGGGTGGCCGCCAAACTATCACCCAGCTCAGTGCCGTCTCTTTGGGAATGCCCTCCCCTCACCAGCACAGGCTCTTTCGAGCTAGCCTGTTGGGGCATACGTTCCCCTCACCTACTCGGGTCTCCAGATTGTCTCTTTGGGGTATTATCACCCCTCACCAGTCGGACTTTCGGAATAAGGCCAACGTTGTCTGTTTGGGGCATACACTCCCCTCACCAGCGACACTTCCGGGAAATGCAACAAGCACATCACAACACCACACACGCAAGTATATAAGTATGAACAATATGTGTTATCAACAAGCTAGTAATAAAAGGTATGTCAAGTGCATACCTCATCCTCCACCTCCTCCTATTATACATCACAATCACATACCGATATATATGTATAAATAGTGCTCATAAATCATGAATGCTCAGCACAAATAAACAATCATAAAATAGAATTATAGCACTGTAAGAAAAAGATGCACGTGTATCAAGAAAGCAGTGCAAAAAGAAACTCCAACTATAAATCAATGAACAAGAACATGATAAAACAACTCATCATAGAAATCACTGATCTAGGAAAAAATTCACGTCATTAACTACTATATCCATGAATCTTCTCAGATTGAATCATAAAAATATATAAAATATGATTATTTTAGTTGGCACGCAAAATGAGGTGACATCCGCCTACTATTTCCAAAATACGAAGGTCTAATGGTGAAACAGACCTCGCCAATGAATCTGAAACGTCAAATAGGTGAAAATTCATATATGACATGAATAGTTTCGCTAACTTTAAGACCTCCAAATAATTATTTAGAATAATGAAAGAAATGCCTTAATTTATTTAATAAATCACTGTTACGAATAAAATATGACGGTGTTACAATCAATAATCAGTAATGAAATCTTCGCCCTTCATCTAAACAAGATCACATCACAGCCTTCTACCTAATCTGATGCAATCACAACTCTCTATTTAACATGATGCAATCTCAGCCTTATATCTAACCAGATGCAATTTCCGCCCTCCATCTACATGATGAAATCATAGCCTTATATCTAATCAGATGCAATCACAACCCTCTATTTAACATGATGCAATCTCAGCCTTACATCTAACCATATGCAATTTCCGCCCTCCATCTAGATGATGAAATCATAGTCTTACATCTAATAAGATGCAATCACAACCCTCCATCTAACCAGATGCAATCACAACTCTCCATCTATATGATGCAATCACAGTCTTTCATCTAACCAGATGCAATCACAGCCCTCCCTCTGACCTGATTAATCTCAACCCTCCATTTCATCTCATCTCCCTTCGGTCATCTTCTCCCCCTCTCCTCACCCACCTACTGTCGCCGACCTTCCCCAGCCGCCGCCTGAGACGTTGGCATCGATGCCGGCGCCTGCCGCCACCACGCAATGGTGGCAGCGCCGCGCGCGGCTGCTCGCAGGGCGTCACTGCCTCCGCATGGCTCGCCAGCGCCCATTGCCGCAGTCGGCGTCCGCTGCCACCGTGGCGCCTTGCCAGGCGCCTTGCCAGGCGCCGCCTCCTTGCGTGGCCGGCGCCTGCCGGCAAGATGAACAGGAAGGGGTAGAGAGAAAGAAGAAGAAGAAGGAAAAGAAAATAATATTTTATTCCAAAAGGGGTAAACAATATGATTCAATTAAGAAACGACCGATCTGACTTCCGATCCGATACGAGAAAATGCGTCAAAAATCGACGAAAACCCCAAACCATAAAAACAGTGACATGAATCAAGAATTGGAGAAAAGAAGGCCTAAATCCACTCAAAACGGATAGAAAACTGAAGGAAAAGACGCGTAGGATCTTCCCTCGATCGACACCGACGAACTCGCAAAAATCCGGCTCCGGCGGCTCCTCCTCCTCGACGGTGCCCTCTCTCTCCTCTCTCCTTTGCCTTGGATGGTGCGCAGCTCAAAACCCCTGGCTGCACACCCCAGGGTCTAATTTATAGATACTGATTGGATCCAAATGACCAAAATACCCTTACCTAAGTTATCCCACCTAAATAGCCCATAACTCACCCGTTCTAACTCCGATTCGAGATCTGATTGCACCGCTAAATTCGTCTCGAGATCCTCTATCATCCTAGCATGCTAAATCATAGAGATAAGACAAATAAAATTTCCCTTAAATTTTCTACATTAAATGTTTACTCGGGTCTAATCCTGAAGCTTCCCGCCAATCCGTGCTAACTAGGGCCCACGATCCCCCACTCAAGAATAAAATTTTATTATTAAGATTTTGGATATTACATGGAGTTGCAAGAGGTCAACAGACGACTTCATAAGCCAAAAGAGCTGAATGTGTTAAATAAACAACAGATGAAAGATGTGTATCAATGGATCAAAGAACTCAGATTACCCGATGGATATGCCTCAAACTTATCTCGATGCGTGAACGTAGATGAAGGCAAAATATCGGGGATGAAGAGACACGACTGTCATGTATGTATTCATGCAGAGATTGCTTTTGGTCGCGTTTCGAGATCATTTACATGATAAGATTTGGGGTCCATTGACAGAATTAAGTATGTTTTTAAGAAACATTTGTCCAAATACCCTTCGAGTCAAAGATATATCAGCATTTGAAAATAATATTATTGAAATCATATGCAAACTGAAGCAATTTTTCTCTCCTGCATTTTTTGACTCGATGGAGCATCTACCGATACAGTTGGCATACGAGGCACGAGTTGGTGGCCCCGTTCAATACCGGTGGATGTACTTATTTAAAAAATACATGAATCGTCTGAAGAAAAAAGTAAAGAACACAGCTGTGGTTGAAGGTTCCATATCATAAGCATATATAATTCAAGAAATTTTAATATTCTGCTCATTCTATTTTGAACCAACCATTAAGACAAGACTTAATCATCTTCCACGGAACAACGATGGGAGAGCTCGACCAACAGATGGGGGATCTCGACCATCAGATGGTTGTTTAAATATCTTTTGTTACCTTGGTCGTGCTTTCTGTTCTCGTCCGCTCTATTCTTAAACGACGAAGAGTACCATTTGGCCTACTTGTATATTTTACTAAACTATACAGAGATTGAAAAGTTCATTGAAATATTTGATGTCGAGATGTTGGCAAAATACTCAATTTAAAGCGATGAGGAATTAGAGAGATTACGCAATCATGAGTTCCCTAATTAGTTTCGAGCTTACTGTACAAAACACATAGGCGAAATAGATAACTAAATCTTTGAGTTTGCTAGCGGACCGACACGACTTGTACAGTGTTATAACGGTTATTTTGTTAATGGATATAAATTTTATACACTTAAATATTCATCTACAAAGAAGACTATGAATGCCGGTGTCTGCGTCAAAGGGACAACGTACGCTGAATGTGATGTTGACATTTACGGACTGTTGGAAGAAGTCATAGAATTGCAATTTTTCGGATAAAAATCAGTTGCCCTTTTTAAATGTCAGTGGTTCGATACAAGCGATAAGGGCATGAGAGTTCATCCAAAGTATATACTTGTCGAGGTCAATTACAAATCAAAATTGGCTTCAAATGAGCGATTTATATTGGCATCTCAAGCTGAACAAGTATATTATATGCAGTATCCATCTCGAAAAAAAGATAGGACAGATTGGCATGTAGTCTGTAAGACTAAAGCCAGAGGAAAAATTGACTCGGTAGAATGAGCCAACAGATGACTTCTATCAAGAAGAGGATCATGCCGAAGTGGAGCGAGTTAGTCCAATACTCGAGGATGATGAAACAAAGTTAGTTCAATTGGAAGTAGAATATGTTGATGACGACGATAAGCGTCTTGAGAAAGAAGGACATAATGATGATGAGGGAGAAGAAGAAGAAGAATTTGAAGATTCCAATGTAGAAGAACAAGAAGAAGAGTATTACAAGGATGATGATATTGACGATGACGAATAATTGTAAATGTGGAGTATATATATTCAATTATTAAATATATCTATTAATCTATTATATATATACTAATTATATTCATATTTGACAGCTATGGTTCAAGAAGTGCGTGCTCGAGGAGGCATTCCTCGTAGGACTACCCCCCGACGATTACCACTTGCCACCGGTGTACCCACCATCCCCCCACCTTCGACCACCATCCCCCTACCAGATCCGGCTACCATTCCCCCACCTGATCTGGCCATCATTCCCCCACCTGATCCGTCCACCATCCCCCTAGTTGATCTAGCCACCATCCCCCCACCTCCAGCCACCATCCCTTCAGTTGGATCTAGACACGTCGACATCGAGACATAGGTCACGAGGGCCTAACAGAATTCTCCCTTCGCCAGGCGAGGGAGAGTTGCGCAGATTGGTTAGTGTGCGCGGTAGAAGATAAGTAGATGCATTAATTATTCCTTATAATTTATTTATAATTCAATATATCATAATATAGAATTGTACTATATTTGGTGCAGGTTTGAGCAGGAGGACGTCGGGGACGATCCGGAAGTTTATGCACGGGACGTGGCCTACATGGTCTCACGTGCTCCATGGCGAGAGTTCTCGGTAAGTATGTTTATTAAATTAATGTTAATGTTAAATATCGATGAGTAACAATAAATTTATATTTTTGCAGGCTCATTATACATGGCCGGAGGACCAGACTCCTTTTGTGGAGAGTGCGTGGGAGCGCGTTGCCCGCGGTCGCTACTATGGGCTACTTCAGCAGGCCCGTAAGACCGTGATGAGATAGCTGGGGGCCACACAGATTGGGCAAACTCGAGGACATGCCCTCGAGTGGATTCCTAGACCTATATGAGACCAGCTTATTGAGTGGTGGGACACGCCTGAGTGGCAAGAGGTCTCACAGACAACGTCGAGAAACCGCATATTCGGGGTGGGAGGGGGACGACACGGGGGCGCGCCACACTGGTGGCTCCGTGTCTTTTACGGTGCATGAGCGTCGTATGGTATGTATAATTTCCTTACTTTTAATTAAAATATTATATATTGTGTATAATGATACTAATGTATTTGTTTTCTAATGTAAGACGCGAGTTGTGGAGGATGGCACTGTCCAACGCCCCTCGCTGATGCAGGTGTTTGAGCGGACTACGTCGATAGCAGGGCCTCGATCATAATGGTAAGTATTTTTGTCTATTTGATTTACACAATTTTTATTTATAGTATATATATATGTATTATTTAAAATATAAACGCATGTAGGAGACCTACACAAGGACCGTGATCGAGCGTAGAGGCACGCCGGATGAGTTTGACGCGGGTGCATGGGTCGAGGCCGCGGGTGGCTGGGAGCACGATCGTATTTATGACTTTGCAGACAGTGGTCATGCACGCACCGTGTTAGGGCCACTTGGGGCACCGACCCCTCCCGCTGCGGGTGAGAGGCCCTCGACATCACGGACATAGGACTAGAGCCGAATAGCAGCCTTGGAGTCCGAGCTAACACAGCATAGAGCGACTATAGAGGAGCAAAGACAAGCGATGGAGGAGCAGAGACGCACGAATGATGAGTTGAGATAGACGATGCAGAACATGCAAGCCCTCCTCACTCAGATTGCATCTCACTCAGGCCTTCTACCGATGATGTCGTAGCTGTCATCCTCCTCGACCCAGTCGACGCTCCCGACCCAGTCGTTGTCGACTCCACCGCTTCCACCGCAACCGTGAGATTTTGGTTTATTATATTTTGATACTTGTTAGTCTTCGTTTGAGGCTTAGATATTTGATAGATGTTTATACTTTACATTTCATATTTTGATACTTGTTTGCCTCCGGTTTGAGGCTTATAGTTGTTTATATACTTATAGTTGTATATATGATATTTTGATACTTGTTTGCATCCGGTTTGAGGCTTAGATTAATGATATTTAAGAAAAACTTGTATGGTTGGTTGAAAATGTATGTGTATGATGTTTTGTGGTTGTAATCTGTGATTGTAAATTGATTGTAATGTATAAATATCATTGTATACAAGAATTTTCAAAATTTTAATTTTTTTCAACAACAGGATATAACTTCAGCCGCGGCTGATGTGTTTAAATCAGCGACAGTCGCCGAGCGCCGTCACTGATGTGTTTAAATCAGCGATTGTGGAAGCGGCTGCCGCTGATGATTACTTGTGACGGTAAAGGTCGGCCGTTATAACTTATCTGAGATGAACACATCAGTGACAGTATTTTGCCACGGTCTGCACCGTCCGTTATAGTCATCACCGACGGTTCAGCCACGGCCTGAGCCGTCGTGACAACGATAATTCTAGTAGTGTGATATCTCCATGTACACCTTTTCCTGTAGATCTCCACGTAAGAAGGCATTCTTTACATCGAGTTAATGAAGTTTCCACCCACGATTCACAACACATGAAATAAGTGTACGAACGGAGTTCATCTTTGCCACAGGTGCAAAAGTCTGTTCATAATCAATGCCATATGTCTGAGTATAGCTTTTTGCCACTAATCGAGCTTTGAATCGATCCACTTTACCTTCTGGAGTCTACTTTATGGTGAATATCCATTTGCATCCAACAAGTTTCTTTCCTTTAGGCTGAGGCATAAGTTCCCATGTTTTATTTTTGGCTAAAGGTCTCATCTCTTCCATCATTGCTTCCTTCCACTTAGGGTTCGCCAAGGCAATCTTCCAATTAGGAGGGATAGAAACAGAAGATAATGCTGAAGCAAACCATTTATAGGCAGAGGACAAGCAATTGTAGAAAACATATTGAGAGATATCATAATAGTAACAAGATAGAAGTATGGAAGAGCGAGTACCCTTCCGAAGAGCAATGAGAAGTTCTAAAGTGGAAGAAGTAGGAGAGATATTACCTTGAGGTACAAGATTTGAAGCTGTGACCGGGAAGGACTCTTAAGATCCGGGAGAATGCACAATGGTCTCAGTATCACCAGTTGAGTGAACAAGATTAGGCTCAGGTTCCTCCTCCCGTTGGCTTAGTTCCTCATGTTCTTCTTGTTGAATGGGTTCCTAGATCATCTCTTGTCCATGAATTGTCCCGCGATAAGTCTTAAATTAACTCTAGCACTGTCTCCCCCTCACGATGAGTCCACCTGAATACTAGAGAAGAGAGAAAATCATCCACTCTTGGAGGCACAGTAAACTTGGCAGTTCCAGAAGACACCCCAATGGCGATTGATAGTTCAAAGCACGAAGAGGCATCCAATTGATCAAATGACAAGCTGTTAGAACTACTTCTCACAATAGGTGTGTCATACCCCAACTGAGGGTAGTGTGACCGGCCAGGGCCTACAACCTGCCCTGTAGCCTATTGTCTACACTAACACCAAGAAAACCAAGACATATCGAATAAAAGAAATCTTAACATACTGTATAAAAAATTTTCAAAGTCACAATCTATATGTTTTCCAAAACAAGTAGAAACATCAACATCAAAATAACCGAATGTTCAAGTAATAAATTTTACAATTCTTTTTCAATTACAACTGTCAGTGCAGAAATAAAACCAAACACTACTAAGCACTAGCCTAAGAATCATGGACACCGCTACGAGATATGGCACCGCCTCCCGCCCACCAGTTGCACCATGTCGACATGCCTAGTCACTGCTCATACTCTGCAAAAATAAGAATAAACTGTGAGTCCACTTGGGACTCAGTGAGTGGCTCAAATGAACCTCCACATAAGCCTCAGTCATGCATATATATCATATAAGGCAACAAAGGAAATGTACAAGGAGGTAAAATTTATTTCTAATGCGATTACCGACCCCCAACGGGTTCATCTGCACCAACTAAATTTGATAACCTGCCATCTCGGCTTATCACGCCTTCGGCATCCAGCCCTTGGGCCTACTCAGAGAATAATATCTTGGCTACAACCGTCCCTACCATATCAGGTAGTATCAAACTGGCCATCGGCCATATTATCTCAAGGTGTAATCAAATAATCCCGGGTCGTCGACTAGGATGGTCCACTACTTTTCGGACACCATCTGGGGTAAGGATAGCTAGTCCCACCCAACTGGGGTCTGGCACCTAGCGGGCCCGCTGGCGCACCTCAAGACCCAATACTAGCCGAGCTGAGCATTGGTCATTTCCGACCTCCACACTCCTCGGCGGATCATCTCAAACACACCACACAATCAATATCCTAGGGTTTCCATATATACACTTCGGGCCTTTGTCTGTATCTGGCCTTAATCCGACTACAGGGTTAACAATTTACGTCACCCTTTCAAGATGTGAACACCTACGAGTTCTAAGTTTCCAAAAGTATACAATAAGTCATAGAAGTGTTATCGTCTCCTAACTAAGTTTCCATATAAGTGCTATGAACGTCTAGCAATGCTTTACATGTTATCTATCCTTCTACACTGCCTTGGGTGAGGAATTCCTTGTGTCGACCTTGAAATCTCGCCATGACCATTTTAGGGCAACATGTATAATCCAAAGGAAAACATTCAAATATTGCAACATCTATTATATATGACCACAATATATATACATAACAATTTTACACTACCTTAGGAATCTCAGCACAGTAAGGAACAACTATCTAGCATGACAAGGTAGTAATGAATTCAAATAAAATATAGGAAATACTAAACATGGTAACATTTTCAACATTTCAAAGTTTAAAGATCTAATGCTAAGGATGGTTATAGGACTAGCATTCCTACAATTCAAAATCAATCAAGCTACTTGCTATGTTAGGTGTTCTTCCTAAGTATTGTCATATCTCTATGTATGATCCTTATAATAATATAATTTCCATCTAAAGCCATTCTCTTCTCCCCTCCCTAGCCTTGGCCGGACCATGAGCAAGGAAGACCTTGCTCGGCCATGGCCCTTAAGGTAGGAAAAGGGGGAGGAGACTCTAGCTATACCTCCAATTCTTCAATTCCGAATATAGCTTAAATGTCAATGGATTGATTTACCCTTCCCTCACCCTTGGCCGAACCCTCTTTATGAGTTGTAGGGTTCATTCGACCACTTCAAGGAATTACTAGGGAAGGCATGCTTCATAATGCGTGAGATTTACGAGTGGAATTACATCGATCATTGACATGAGATCATCTAAGGGCTTTCTTGCCGTCAAGGGAATCGGGGAAAATTTTGGCATGACCTTTCCCCTTTTCCCATGACTCGGTAGCCCTAGAAACTTAAAAATCGACGAAGAAATAGCGAGTTCCGACAAGAAATTCCACAAAACAGTGAACATACATCGTTGAAACCAAGATTCGTCGGAAAGATCGCGAGAAACTCAACCTATCACATCTAGGGGTTCGGCTACCCGCCTCCCCCAAGCTTCAAAACTTAACCACTCACCTAGATTGCGGAGAAACAAAGATCAGGTGACGATGACTTGAAATTTTTCCGGCGACGACGCGAATCCCGGATCGATCCAAGTCCCCAAGCTTTCTCCTTGCTCTTTCTCCTCTCTCTCCCTAGGCAGCCTTGTGCGACTCAAAGGATGAGTCGCACGGCTTCAAGATGAGGGTTTTAATCCCTCATCTAGCTTTCCAAAGATGGCTCCATGACTCACTTAACTCATACTCGGAACTCGACTAAACCCGAACTCAACTTGGGTTCCGACTCAACCCATAATATGAATCAAGTTAACTTAATTTAAGGTATGATTTCATAAAAGAAAAGTTAATCACCCAAATAGATTCCATGAATCATTAGTCGAGTCATACCTTTTCACTCGAGACGATCCTAAGGCTCGACTCGACTACCCCCGGGTCCGGCGTGCTACACCAAAATAGATTTTTATATTAGAAATTTTTCCGGGTCTTACAAGGTGCTTTGGTGCATTCATTGAGAAAAGAAGGGATCGGGTGACCTCTAATAGATGACGGTTTTTCCTCTCTGCCATTCCATTCTGAGCTGGTGTTTTAACACATGTTGTTTGATGAATAAAACCATACTCAACCAAGTAAGCTTGAAACTCCCTGTGGGTGTATTCAGTACTATTATATGAGCGGAGCACTTAACTTTAGGATTAAATTATATACCAACCATCGTATGGAACTCCTTAAAACACCGAAATACTTCATCTTTATGTTTGAGGAGATACACCCAAGTTGTATGACTAAAACAATCAATAAATGTAGTGAACCAACGATGTCCAGAAATAGCAGTAGTACGACAAGGATCTCAAACATCACTATGAATAATATGAAATGGTTTGTTGCTCCGATTACCAGAATAATGATAAACACACCTAGTATGTTTAGCAAAATCACATTCATCATAGACAAGCTGGTCTTTATTACACAACTGATAAAGAAAGGGAAACAATTTCGCTAAAACTTGAAAAGATAGATGTCCAAGTCTGCGATGATGCAATTACAGTTCATCTACTGCTTTATTTGAGAAAGAAGTCATCAGTCATGTCTTATTATGTAGAGTCATCGTGCTCTCTAGGTGATAAAGACCATCGTGCATTCTACCAACTCCAATCGTCTTCCCTATTGACAGCTCCTAGAAAAGACAATAAGTAGGAAAGAAAGTCACTTTAGCAATTAAGTGATTTAGTTATAGAGCTAATAGAAAGTAGATTCATAGGAAAGCTAGGGACATGAAATACAGACGAAAGATAAAGAGAAGGTGAAATGCTAACTGCACCTCTACCAAAAACAGAAGTAAAGGAGCCATCAGCAATGCGAACCTTATCTTTACCTGAGCATGGAAAATAAGACACAAAGAAATTTGATGACTCAGTCAAATGATTAGAGGCCCCTGAGTCAATGACCCAAGAAGAGACAGAAATATTTTTACAATCAAATGCATTGAGTGAACAATCCAATGCACTATAATACCTGATTGAGCGAAGTTGGAATGATAAGTGGAAGATTGACTAGGGTTTCCTGTAGGTGGTGAGGAGTCTCCAATGGAAGTAGAGTCTAACTTTGCCATGAGCTGTTTAATCGTCTGAAGTACTTCCGCTGATGCATCATGGGAGGAGGTAGACGAGATAGTTTGACCATCGAGATTGTGTTTAGAATAGTGAGCCTGCCCTGTAGGAAATCCTCGTCCATCACCTCTGCTCTCTCCACGTCGATAACCACGTCCTCCACCATGAGTAGGTCCGCCATGAAGTTGCCAACATGTATCTTTAGTGTGACTTGTTTTGTGACAATGATCACACTGCAATTGTTCTCTATCATTTTTTTTATCGTAGTTGAACAATAAGTGTGGATCGAGTTGTATCACCAACATCAACCATAACTCGTCTTCGAGTTTCTTCATTTCGAACAATGGAGAAGGCTTGTTGTAAAGAGGGTAATGTATCTCCTCGCCTGAGGATTTGGACCCGTATAAAATCAAACTCATGATTACGTCCAGCAAGAAAGTCAAATAGTTGCTCCTCCTCAATATATTTTTTGTCAATGGCAGCGTCCTCTGCATGGATAGCCTTGAATTGATGATAAAAATCTAATTCAGCCCATAATCTTTTGAGTTCAGCAACATAAGCAATCACAGACATGTCTCCTTGATGAACACGACGTATCTGAGTCATATGCCTGGGCAGAATTTTCCTTTTGAGAAAAAGTCTGAGGAGCTACCTCCCAAATCTCACTAGTTATCTAAAAAAAAGAGAGCCCTTGACTAACTGTTGGTGTCACAGAGTGGAGTAACCAATACATAACTAGAGAGTTTTCTGATATCCACAAAGTTTGTGCAGGGTCTTCATTTGTCAGTTTTGTTTTAGCTCTAGTGAGATACCCCTCCAAACCACGAGCTTAGACAAACAATCGTAAACTTTGAGACCACATAAGATAGGAGGATGGCCTATCCAGTCGAATATGACTGATTTGAAGAGACAGATTCTCCATCGAGATTCCTAATTTAATGTTTGAAACTTGGATCCCCTCCTTCAATATTTGTTCACCTCCCTCCAAAACACCTCTGGTCATCATTTTTTATTCAAGAACAATATATTTCAAATCAAACACCCAGATTATTGCATATAAAAAACACATGAAACAAAAACAATAGTGGTGCAGATTTGATGGCCGCCGCCGCCGATCTAGACAACCTCCGGCTGAGCAAAATAGTCCTCAAGCCCTCGAGTGCCTCAGCTGGGCTCAAATGCGTTGTGTGATAGAAGCTCGTGAGATTTGTTGGTGAAGAAACAGATGTGTTGCCACCAAGATGTGACATAGTACGCATTTGGCTGGGCTGCGAAGAATGCAATAGTCGACTGGGCTACGAGCGAACGTGCGTAGGTGATGGCAAGCATATGCCCTGCGGGTGATTCGCCACCCGGGGCTAATGAAGAAGTAAGGTGCTAAGGTACACTAGAGGGGGGTGAATAGTGTAAGTCTAGATTCTATCCCCACTTTAAATTTTACTCTAAATGCGAAAACAATATAAGTGAATGAGAACCACACAAAATCAAGCGATGCTAACAAGTTGATTTATAGTGGTTCGGCCCCAATGCCTACTCCACTACCTTGGCTCACCACCAAGGATTTCACCACCACTTGTATTAACTTTCCTTTCCTTCTAATGAGGGTCTACCAAGGCCTTATCTCTCACACTATAGAGTGCCTCTACCTCAAACCTAAGAAACCCTAAAGTTACAAACAAGTGAACCCAAGGTGTGTCACCCACACCTTCTTGCAAACACAAGTGATCAAAAAACAACAAGAAAATACAAGTAAATGAGAGCAATAACAAACAATACAAACTTAGCTCTCAACCAAGAAGTCCTAGCTCATCTTGATGCCTTGATGATAAAATAATTGAAGGTTGAAGGCAAGATCAAGGGTTTTTATCTCTAAGCTAGGGTTTGCATAAAGGATGGCTCAATCAAGCTCAATGATGATCAAAATATGTCGCAAGAAGTGTTAGATGGCTTGGAAGGCAAGTTTGGGGTCTTATATAGAGATCCCAAAGTTAGGTGCTCGATTTCCAACAAACTCAACGGGAAGAAATTCAAAGAAGAGCCATTGGGGGTATTCTAGGAATTCTACTGAAAATACTGCAGTGTATCGGTACTTTCCAGGCTATTTCGAAATGTCAATCCGGGTTATTCCAGGTTGTTCCGGGTTGTCCATCCAAGTTGTTCCGGGTTGTTACAACATCCCATCTGGAATGTTGTTTATGACTTGGAAACTCTTGGTAATACTGTATAGTAATGGTACATTTCGATTGAAGTCTGGTCGACCAAACCAGCAAGGTTCTTTCTTCTGGTTCGGGTTTCAGGTTTGGTTCTTCGGGTTTCAGGTTTGGTTCTTTAGGAATATTTGCATCATAATGAGGATTAATACAATCATTCTAGACACCCTAAACCTAAACTCTATTCTTCTCGAAAAATCTCAAGCGTCGACGAGCGTCCTTGCTGATTTCTTCGATTTCTCCGATTGGGGACGTCGTGCATAAACCGATATGGAACCTGAAAATTAATATGTCTCCATGAAAACATTACTTCCATGTTTGTTATCATCAAAATCGAGATTAAGACCAAGGTTGAAAACTTTAAGCCAACAATCTCCCCTTTTTTGATGATGACAAACAACCTTAAGAAAATATTTTCATTTAAGCATAAAAGAAGTCAGGCATGTGATTTCTCCTCCAATCAACATGTATATCTAGATAAAATTACTCCTCTTATTTATATGCATGAATTTCCTATATTTTCTTCCTCTTTTACCTATATTTTTCTCCCCCTTTTGACATCAATCAAAAAGGGCAAGAAAAATCAACCTTTAGTCAAAGTTGAGATACTAAAACATTTTTCATGAAAGCATGTAGATCTCAACTCAAGAGATTAAAACCAAATGTCTAATATGAGACTAAAACATACATGATAGTTAAGAATACTAAACAATATCCAAGTTCGGAAATCATGTATACACTCAAGTATAGATATTATCAAATATCTGTCTATATATCAAAAATTATTTTAGAAATGATTTTTCATGAGTCAAAATGAGAACGACACCAAAAACATGATTCTAACATCATACTTGAAGTCTCATTCGAAGATTTCGAACAAAAGCATAGTATCAGATAAATGAGTTCTTGACTCAAACAATACTTTGGATTTCTAAAAATGAACTTCGAAAATCTATGATAAATCAGAATCTTCATGAAATTTTTTTAAAATTTTACTAGAGAAACTAAATTTTTCAATGAAGATACAGTTTTAAGAATCAGTCAAAAATGATTTTTTCTATATTTTTCTAAAAATGACTGAACATGCTGAAATTTCAATGGCATTTTCATAAATATTAGTTATTTTTACAAAAGTTATCAATTTTCATTCAAACTTTTCAGATATCAAGATATAGTCATGAAAATAATGTTTATCAAGTTTGAGATGAAAATAATATCATTTGGTCAAGATTTCAACTTAGCATGATTTCATTCAAAAACAAGCATGATATCATGAAATTGCTAAATATCAAATTTTAACATTTACACATGATTTTTCAATTTTAACCACATGAAAGTAAATCATGAGTAAACTTAAATATGTTCATCAAGTTTCAACTTAAAATAAAGTCTCTAAGATGGATTTCTACCCAGTGCATATTTCATTCAATCAAGGTATCATGAAATTGCCTAAGTATCAAAACTTTATCTACTCATGAGATTTTAATCAATTATCATGCAAAATTATTCATGAGCATAGAGAAATCACTTTATCAAAAAAATTGAGGTGTTATGCAAGAATTTTGCCAAAATGAAACTCATACCTCTCATTTTTTGAGAAATTTCAAAATTTTTACTTTCTTTCCCAGATTTCTTTAGCCTTCGATTAAAATTAAGTTTATCTTGCAAGCAAGCATCATTAGTATCATGAACTTATGGCTACAAGCAAGATAACTAGACTAGATAGCAAAGAGAAAAATTCAAGTATCATTTTCAATTACCTACTTTGCTAAGTAGTAAAGATTCATTATAAAGAAGGTCAATCATGAAACCAAAACAAATCAAGAGATCTCAAAATATGAAATATTTGAAAAAAAAAATAGATCTCCAACCATTTATATTGGTTGAAAACCAAAAGGCCATAATTAGTCAACTATTTAGAATCTCAAAGTCGCATGAGCCCGTTATAGGCTACATAGGTCTCCGAAGAGATCAGAAATCAAATGTCAAAATTCATTTTTGAAATCATATCATGTGCAGGGAAAATAACTCAACTCAAACAAGTATCATAATTCCTACTTTAATATGTCAAGTAAAGTAAGGAAAATGATACTAAGGTACCTTTTTTATGCTAATTCACTTAAGGCATCAAAGTAGCTTGAAGTTGCAACCAATTGATGATTCATTATTCAAGTTCATGGTCAACTTCAATACCTCACTTTCCTTCAATCTTGTGTGGTAGCTCCCCCTACAAAAGAGCATGAAAGTTTTGGTACCCAAATGGCTTTGAGTCCTTGGGGGATAGTTGGCCTAGGAATCCAAAGTTTCCTAGCTACCCTTGGATTTCTCTTGAATGCACTGTTGGCTTAAGGGTTCCCCCCTTAGGCTTCGATCTTCATTTTGATGATAACAAACAAGGATTTAATATATGTGTGAAGTTTTGAGTTCAGGTTGAGGTTGCGATAAGCATGCAAACTTCGGCGAACTTCGCTCGGAGATACGAAAGAAAATATCGTCAAGAAAGGCTCAGATGTAGGTTAAGTAGATAACTTGTAATATATCCCTAGGATCTCATCCTAAGCCTATTTGTAAAGTTATCCAAGTTAAAACTTGGTAACTAAACTCATGAAAAAGCATGTAACAAAGAAAAGGTAAAAACAACCTCAGCCTGAGTTCGGTCGACCGGTCGATCAACCGAACAAGGCAGAAAAATGGCAATAGCCACTTCGGTCGACCGAACAGATGCAAAAATCGGTAGTGGCTACTTCGGTCGACCAAATGAGGCCAAGAACTGGCAGTGTCTATTTTGGTAATCGATCGACTTGATAGCAGAGGAGCTAAAATGTGAATCATTCGGTCGACCGAACAGAGCGACAGAAGCACAAAGTGCCAACAGTTGCTGGGTGATCGATCGGTCGATCTACCGACTATCGATCGGCAAACGACCGAACGACATCCAACGGGCGAAAAAATGCCCATTGAGGAGCCGTTCTGTTGAGATAAATACCCCTCACCTAACTTCTTTAATCTCTGTTAACAACTAATATAAGCTTACAAAAGAGAGATTTGTGCCTTCTAGAGCTTGATTGACTTGCGCTCGCTTCTCCGATCACTGACTTCTCAAGCGCTCATCTTCCCTCAACTCGGGCTTTGATTCAAACTCAACGTCTTGGCGAGTTGGAGGATTTGAAGGCTTGGAAAAGAGCATTTGGTCTTGGTTTATTCTTTAAGCTCTTTTCATTGTAATTTTAATTATTATTTGAACTTGTTTTCATTGGTTAGCTTGTTAGGTGTGCTAGTGTAAATACTTAGGGTTTACTTAATTTGTAGAATTGTGTTTTGCCTAGGTGAATAGGTTTGAGGAGTTCTCAAATGGTTGAGAATCGAGTCCTCGGTTGTATTCAAAGGGAAATACAAAATCTATAAAGTAGTTGGTTAGAAATCCTTGGTGTGGAGCCAAGGTAGTGGAGTAGGCGATTGGCCGAACCACTATATTTCCGTGTGTTAGCATTGCCTTGCATGTTTGTCTATTATTGTGCTTCGTATTTGCTAACAAACATTACTTAGTTGCACTTGCATTTGGTTGAAGTT
This sequence comes from Canna indica, assembly GCA_034359265.1. NCBI lineage: Eukaryota > Viridiplantae > Streptophyta > Magnoliopsida > Zingiberales > Cannaceae > Canna > Canna indica. The sequence continues at coordinate 26,820,970 of CP136892.1, forward strand.
AAAATTGAGTTAAAAGAAAATTGAAGTAAATTGATAAAGTAATCCAACACTATTCAACCCCCCCTTCTAGTGTGGGATTTCATTTAACATGCACAATCATAAATAGCATAGTCATAGATACCACAATAATAACAATGTTCATTAAACTTTTTCTTTTCAACATGAGGTTTAAGTGTAAAATGCTTAGCATGAAAATGATGATGAACATTAGCAATATTTGTGTAAGCATTTTTCATTCTAGTGTTTTTAAAAGATGAAACACTTGATAAAGCACTAACTTTCCTATTTAGGAATACAACCTCATTTTTCAAGTCATTCATGGATTTATGAATAGCATGCAATTGAGATATCAAGTTCTCATTTTCATTTCTAAATTTTAAATGATTAATTAGCAATTCATCATTCTCAATTTCTATTTTCATTACTACTTTTCAAATCCTTAATCTCAAGACTTAAGTTATCATGGCAATGATCAATAGAACTAGTTTTCAAAATCTCAAATTCCTTCTGAAAGGAATTATATGATGAAAGCAAGAAGGCATTTTCATTCTCTAATTTAGCACTTTTCTTTTGAAGTTCTTTAAAGGATTTTCTAGCAACCCTAAATTCATCTTGCAACATTTTCAAGTTCATCTTGTGTATAGATTTTGTCAACTATAGTAATGGTAGGGATTACCTCATTTTTTAAGGCCATAAGGCAAAGATTTGTCTTGTCATTTTCGAAATCTTCCTCACTTGATGAAGGTTCACTTTCATCCCAAGTTGTCATATAAGTCTTCTTCTTTTTCTTTGATTTCTTTTTTATTAAGGGATAATTTTTCTTCTTGTGTCCCTTTTCTTGGCAAAGGAAGCACCTAAGTTTTCATTTTCGATTCTGAATTGCTTGTGCTCCTTTCGCTAGAAATGCTATGGGCATCAAAAGAGACATTAGTAGTGGGTGGATGACCATTGTCATCACCACATTCAATATAAGTAGTAATCTCTTCGGTCTTAGCATAATCATATAATACATTCAAGGTAGCTCATATAGCAAATGTGGATGAACAATGCATAACCTTTTCAAGTATACCATTTGAGAATGAGCAATATAGAAAATGCATTATTTTAGCATTCAATTCAAATAATCTAACTTGCTCTAGAGTCCAAGAATTAATATCAATGGTGGGTTCAACATATTCATTTTATAGCATGCACCATAGATATATACTTTGTGTTTTGAGGAAAGCATACATTCTACTCTTCCAAATGCCAAAGTTGGACTCATCAAACCTAGGTCGTATAGACATAACCAACTCTAGTGTCATTCTCGGATCGAGACTAGAGGTAGTAGAGATGGTGAAATCCCAAAGGTAGGTTCTCGGTTTCCAACAAGCTCAACGGGTAGAAATTCAAAATAGAGCCATAGGGGGCATTTTGGGAATTTTACTGGAAATATATACTGCAGTGTACCGATACTTTCCAAGCTATTCCGAAATGTTAATACGGGTTATTCCGGGTTGTCTATCCAGGTTGTTCCAGGTTGTCCATCTAGGTTATTCCGGGTTGTCCATCCGGGTTGTTCTGGGTTGTTACAACATCTCATTCGGAATGTTGTTTATGACTTGAAAACTCTTGGTAATACTATAAAGTACTGGTACATTCCGGCTGAAGTCTGGTTGACCAAACCAACAAGGTTCTTTCTTCTGGTTCGGATTTCAGATTTGATTCTTTAGGGATCTATAATACCCAAAAATCTTAATATATAATAATATTTTATTCTTGAGCAGAGGATCGTGGGACCTAGTTAACGCGGATTGGCGGGAAGCTTCAGGATTAGACCCGAGTAATCATTTAATGTAGAAAAATTAAGAGAAATTTTATTTGCCTTATCTCTATGATTTAGCATGCTAGGATGATAGAGGGTCTCAAGGTGAATTTAGCAATGAAATCAGATCTCGATTCAGAGTTAGAACGAGTGAGTTATGGGCTGTTTAGGTCGGATAGCTGAGGTATGGGTATTATGGTCATTTGGACCCAACCTATGTCTATAAATTAGACTCTAGGGTGTGCGGCCAGGGGTTTTAGCCGCACACCACCCAAGGCAAAGGAGAGAGGAGAGAGAGGGCATCGTCGAGGAGGAGGAGTCACTGGAGCCGAATTTTCGCGAGTTCGTCGATGTCGATCGGGGGAAGATCCTGCGCATCTTTCCCTTCCGTTTTCTCTCCGTCCGGTGAGTGGATTTAGACCTTCTTTTCTCCAATTCTTGATTCATGTCGCTGTTCTCATGTCTCGAGGTTTTTCGTTAATTTTTGATGCATTTTCTCGTATCAGATCGGAGGTTAAATTGGTCGTTTCTTAATTGAATCATGTTGTTTACCTCTTTTGAAAAAAACATATCTTTTTTTTCTTTTCCTTTTTTTTTTCGTTTCTGTGCAGGCTATCGGTCCTCGCCGGCCTCACCGAGAGGCAATGGTGCTCGGCGATTAGCAGCACCCTGCGTGGCGTCACTGCCACGCGCTGACGGCCGTACGAGGTGCCGCCATCGCCGCGTGGTGGCGCAGCGGTGGTGCACCGGCAGGCACCAGCATCGACGTCGGTGCCAACGTTGCCGGTGGCTTGGTCGGCCTGAGAGGTCGGGGGTGTTGGCTTAAGGTTTTCAACCTTGGTCTTAATCTCGGTTTTGATGATAACAAATATGGAACTAATGTTTTATTGAGAAATCTTTCAGGTTCCATATCGATTAGCGCACGACGTCCATGATCGAAGAAATCAGAAAATCGAAAGGACGTTGGTCAACGCGCTCAAACTCTTCAAGAAGTTAGAATTTAGATTTATGGTGTCTAGATATGTTGTAAATCCTCTTTATGATGCAAAGAACCCTAAAACCAATCTCGAATCCTAAAATATGAAAACCCGGAAACCGCTCTGATAATCACTAAGCCTAGGGAGCTCCTTGGAGGGCTATATGACCTAGATACTTTCTTGACATAAAAAATGGCGGTAATTGTTCCTTGGGTTAAAATTAGATAACGATGTATTTTTTAGGAAATTTTGGAAGTCTTTAGCCTACCTATACTTGACTCGAAAAGTTAGGAAATTTTCATTTTCGGAAGATTTGTACTAGACCCCAAAAACTAGATTTTGATTCTTAAGGATTTTGATTTTTTAGATATTTTTATTGAATCCAAATGGGGGTAATCCTTATATAACATTTATGTTTTAAAGTTGTTAACTTAAAGTAGTGCAGTGCATACTACCTAATTTTGGTCGACCGAATGATGCCAAAAATGGGCAGTAGGCAAGTCGATCGACCGAACGGTCGATCGAAGTTTGCCAGAAAGCGGTAGTAGCTTCACCGGTCGACCGGTCGGTCGATCGAATTATGGATCGCTGAAGTCGTGACTTAGATCGGTCGACCGATTGCAGATCGCAGGAATCATGTCTGGCGATCGACCCGTCGATCGACCGACGATTGACCGACATGCGATCGAACGGCGGAAACGACTAGTTTTCCGCCCGTTGAGCCGCCCGTTACATTCCATTTCTTCTTGGCTCTATAAATACCCTAACCCAGCCTTCCTTAAACAACTTTTGATCACTCTAAAACCTTCATTTAGCCATTCTTGATCATCCTAAAGCTTTTCTTGCGCCATCCTTTTGATAACCCTAGTTTCCAAGATACACACCTTGATTTAGCCTTCAAGATTTATCGATTCATCATCTCAAGGCATCAAGAGGAACTAGGACTCGTGTTTGGAGCTAAGTATTTGTTGTAGTATTTATTTGCTCCATTACTTGTATACTTTTGTGATTGATTTCATTGTATTCAAGCTTGTAAGAAGACCTAGTATTAGGTCTTGTGTGTAAGTGGTATCCTTGGTGTAGAAGGTGTAAAGCCACTTGTGTAAACATAGTTTACTAGGATTAGTTGAGTTGTCCTTTAGGTTGAGGTGGAAGAGTGATCTCGGTAAGAAGACGGAGACTTTCGGGTGTGGAAGTGCCTTAGGTCGAGAGTGAGACTCTTCGAGTCAAAGTCCTCTTTGTAAGGGAAACGATTTAATCTAGTAAACTAAGTTTGAAAATCCTAAGCGGGGTGCTTAGGTAGTGGAGTAGGCATTGGGGTCGAACCACTATAAATAATTGTGTTAGCATTGTTTTCTTTGCATTTCTTATTGCTTACCATTTATATCTTACTTCCGTTTACTACTCGATTTGTGAATTGCCTAAGTAATCGAAGAAACGATTAAAATCGAATTTAGACGATAAAATTTAGTTAACACACTATTCACCCCCCCTCCAGTGTGGCCATTTCACCTAACAGGGGGCGGCGGTGGCAGGATGGGTGGAGGAATATGAGTAGATGGTGACCTAGGTGGGGAGATGAAATGGAGGGCTGAGATTGATTTGGATGAGATGAAGGGATAGATTAAATTGGTTGAGATGAAAGGCAGGGATTTGATCAGGTGTTAGATGAAGAGCTAGGATTGCATCGTGTATAGATGAAGGGTTATGATTGCATCAAGATAGATGTAAGGCTGTGATTGCATCATGTTAGATGTAAGACTGAGATTTCATCATGTTAGATGAAAGGCTGAGATTGCATTAGGATAAATGTAAGGATGTGATTGCATCATGTTAGATGAAAGGCTAAAATTGCATCAGGATATATGTAATGATGTGATTGCATCGTGATAGATGGAAGGCTGGGATTGCATCATGATAGATGGAAGGCTGAGATTGCATCAAGATAGATGTAAGGCTATGATTTCATCATGTTAGATGGAAGGTTGAGATTGCATCAGGATAGATGTAAGACTGGGATTGCATCATGATAGATAGAAGATTGGGATTGCATCATGATAGATGGAAGACTGAAATTGCATCAGGATAGATGTAAGACTATGATTGCAACATGATAGATGGAATGCTGAGATTGCATAAAGATAGATGTAAGGCTGTGATTGCATCATGTTAGATGTAAGACTATGATTGCATCATGTTAGATGAAAACTAAGATTTCATTGTGGATTTATTTGAATTGCAACACCATTATATTTATTCGAAACATTGATTTATTAAATAAATTAAGACATTTCTCTCATTATTCTAAATAATTATTTTGAGATCTTAAAGTTAGCAAAAATAGTCATGTTATATATGAATTATTACCTAATCGACATTATGGGTTCATTGGCGAGGTCTGTTTCACAATCAGATCTTCAAATTTTGAAAACAGTAGGCGAACATCATCTCATTTTGCGTGCTGAGTTGAAAAATCATATTTTGTATGTTTTTATGGTTCAATTTAAGAAGATTCATAGATATAGTAGTCAATGAGGTGAATCTTATCCTAGATCAGTGATTCCTATGACGAGTTATTTTATCGTGTTGTTTCAGTTCATTGATTTATAGTTGTAATTCCTTTTTGTACTACTTCATAATACACATGATTCTTTCTATATATGTCAGTTATTCCTATGACATTTATGCTGATAATTCATGATTTATGAGCATTATTTCTATATATATATCTGTATGTGGTTGTGATGTTTGGCAGGAGGTGGTGGAGGATGAGGTATGCCCTGGATATACCCTTCATTACATGTTGATAGCACATCTTGTTTATGCTTATATACCTACGTGTGTGGTGTTGTGATGTACTTGTTGCATTTTCCAGAAGCCTCGCTGGTGAGGGGAGCGTATGCCCCAAAGAAACAGCGTTGGCCTTATTCTGAAAGTCCGACTGGGATGGGAGATCATACCCCAAAGAGACAGTCTGAAGACTCAACCGGTGAGGGGAACGTATGCCCCAAAGAGACGAATTGAAAAAACTAGTGTCGGTGAGGGGATGACATGCCCCAAAGAGACGGCACTGACCTGAGTGGTAGTTCGGCGGCCACCCGTCTACCTACCCTATGTGGCTATGTGGGACCGACGGGTCCGGGGAGCATGCATATGATTGAGGTGTTGCATTGCATGCATATGATTGTAGTGTTTCATCCATCCTATTTTATTGTTGCGGATATGCTTATACTTATTGATGGATGCGATTATCATAAGTAGAGTGTGGTGGATGTGTTACTGATGATTGTCCCATCATTTTTATGGATATTTTATATTTATTGACGGATACTAGTTTCATGCATAGAGTAGTGTATATATATTATTGCTGATTTCTCCTGATGTTGTTGTTCGTTATATATCTGCTATTTGTGTTTTTTATGCATGATGATTGATTCGGTGAATTGAGGACTGATCTGCTCGCTAACTCCTACTTGGACTTACCCCTCATTACTATTATTTTGCAGCACCTGAGTTAGCTCAGAGAGGTACCAGGGTGCAGTAGCGCAGCTGGTGGCGGCATGACAGCGGGTCTCGTGACATGTCGTGATCGAGAAGGATACCTAGTTTAGTCGTTTTTATTTTGTTGAGTCATGTAGACTCGGTTATTTTATTTCCGTTCTTTTCCTTAGTTTGGGGTGTCCTTGTTGGGACTTTAAAGTTTTGAAAATAAATTGAACCTTTAGCATTTTTTTTTAAATTAGTGGTTGGGTTTCTTTTAGGATTTGATGTTTTCCTTTAAGTTTTAAATGTCATAAAATATTTTGGTTCATTACTTGTTTATGCATAGTTTGTTTTGGGGTTAGGCTTCGGGGTACGTGGCGTACCCTGGCCGGTCATACCGAATTTGGGGTGTGACAGGATCTTTGCATCATAATGAGAATTAATATAATCTTTCTAGACACTCTAAACCTAAACTCTATTGTTCTCGAAGAGTCTCAAGCGTCGACGAGCGTCCTTGCCAATTTCTTTAATTTCTCTGATTGGGGACATCGTGCGCAAACCGATATAGAACCTGAAAATATTTCTCCATGAAAACATTAGTTCCATATTTGTTATCATCAAAATCAAGATTAAGACCAAGATTGAAAACCTTAAGCCAACGGAAGACGGCTGCGAGGTACACTACAAGAAATATGGTGATTTCAGACGGCCATTGTAGTCGAAAGGTGGTCGAAAGTTGGTCGAAAATATTGATTTACCGACAAAATTTTGACTGGTTACCGAGGCTAATATTTGCGTCGGTAAAATCTTGGTCGAAACGAGTACCGATAGTTTATCGACAAAAAAATATTGTCGGTAATTATCGACCAAGGTTTTAATCGAAAAGCTATCCGTAGTTCCTTGGTAACTACCGACAAAAGTTTTTTCGGTTGCTCCTCGATAATTACCGACTACAAGTGCTGTCGAAAACTATGGTCGATAATTACCGACTACTTTCCTACCATTATATATTCGGAAAGTGGTCGGTAATTACTGACAACTTATTGACTAAAGTTTGTCTGTATTTACTGACGTGTCTCTGACAAAAGATTCGTCGGTAATTTTCTACGACATGTCGTCGGAATTTTGTCGAAAATTCTAAGATTTTTTTATTTTAAAAAAGCTATAAACTGGGCTGAAATCAATATTTTGACCTATCGCATCGACGCTCCTCCCTCCATGCCTATCGCATTCGTACCTCCCTCGCCTTCGCAGGCGTCGCCGCTAGCGATGACACCATTGTGACCGACCTGTCCGATGACAACGTCGAGTACCTCATGGAGCTCCATGTCGGTACCCCTCCATTCAAGATCGTCGCCATTGCCAACACCGGCAGTGACCTCATCTGGACCAACTGCAAGCCCTGCAGCCAGTGCTTCAATCAGATACCTCCTCTCTTCAACCCCAGCAAATCATCGACCTACAAGAAGCTGTTGTGCCAAACCAATGCCTGTAGTGCTCTCCCCAGGCAGAGCTACAGACAGGGCTCCACCTGCCAGTACCACTACGCCTACGGAGACTAATCCAACGACGACGGCGTCCTCTCCTCCGAGACCCTCACTTTCGCCACGACATCCAGCAGCAACGTCGCTGTAAAGAACTTTGCATTCAGCTGCAACTCACGAAGCATCGGGCTCTTCAGCAAGAGAATCGGTGGGCTCGTCGGACTCGACGGCAGACCAGCGCAGGAGCGGCTACCTTCTCCTTGATGTTTTTCTAGCCTTAGCCGCCATATGAATAGGAAGTGGTGCTGTAGCTGGGGTAGTCATGGAGGCTGGAGGCGGGAGGCCCAGCCCGACCTCCGTAGACCTCGAGCTGCATCAGACCATCGTTGTAGGACCTCGATCGGTAGTCCTCCATGAGAGCGGAGCAGAGAAGAACTAAGAAGAGCTCTCTTTGGGGAGATCCCAAGGAGGAATTAGTCGGAGGAGGAAGCATGGACTGGGAACAAGAAGAGCAGCCACGTAGCGGTCGACTTTTGTGCGGTCAAAAACAAGGTGTGGGAGAATTCGACGTGTGAAAATTGAAACTTATCAGTGATTTCAGGAGGTCTTTTCCCCTTTCTCCAGCACGACAAAGAGAGGGAGAGAAGGGAAGAGAGGGAGAACGAGAGGGACAGACATGTAGCTGTGGGCGACGACGAGGATGACAGGTTCACCCCTTTCACCAAGACGCAACAAAAGGAAGGAGGAAAGGACAATGAAGGGAAGAGACGCAGCACAAGGATTAGGGCATTGGCAAAGGAACCTGTAAAACCACTGTCAGTCGGCGGCGGAAGAAATTAAGAAGAGGGGCCAGCTGAAAAAAAATAGGGCGCAGACTATTTTGGCAAGTGGGTGGGATAATATTTGAAAAAAATTTATCGACTAAAATTTTGATGAAATTTTGTCGATAACTTTTTAATCTTTATTTATAATTTTTCGATTCAATTTTGGTCGAAAATTTCTGTCAGTAATTATTTTCGATGCCGAAAGTTGTCGGAACTTTAACAAAAAATTTCTATGATTGGTTCTCGTCGGAAGTTGTGGTCGATAAGTTCAGCATTAATTAAGTATAAAAATTTGTCATTAATATTTCTGACAAACTTGTGACTACAAAATTTGTCGAAAATTATTTTCGACCAAATTTCAGACGAAAATTCATCAATAATAACATGATAATTTTTCGACTCATTTTGATCGAAAAGTTTTGTCGGTAACTCTTTCCGACGCTATGGGTCGTCGGAAATATATTAAAAAATTTCGACGACATCTTCCTCGTCGGAAGTTGTGGTCGATAAATCCAAGTTGTCTTGTAGTGGTACAGCAGCCTTGGCCGGTGAAGAGGAGTGCGAGGCACAGCCCGCAGGCGGCAAGGAAGGGCCGCCCGCGACTGAGAGAGGCTGCCTTCGGGTAGAGATCAGGTGGAGCACGGTGAGGAGTCGGCGACGCCTGCTCTGATACCAAGTTGTAGTGAGGCCAAAAATTAAAGCATAGGGCATTATTCAGCTGTAATTCAGTAATTCTTATTAAGAGGAATAATATTACATTTTAGTCCACTAATAAATGTAATATTACAAATACGTCCTTCATCATTCAATACATGATCTATCCAATTTTGAGGCTTAGGTTCAACATAAAATTCCGACCTTTTATTGGCTCAATATTGTTCTTGCTGGAAGAAAGGGATTAAGTAAAACTTTATCTATGCATGGTCAATTAGAGTCAAATGAGAGCTCCTCCACAAGACAATCTTTGAACTCGAACCGGCCATTGATTCGTTGGTCTAATCAGTTTGGTTACTTCATTTAATTAAGGCTAACTAAAAAATAAAATATTTTTTGGATCATCGATCAAGATTAGCCATACATTTGTTCATTCTTCTTTTACTGCTTTAACTAATTAATTCTTCGGCAGTTTTTTTAAAGAAAAAGAAATAGAAGCAAAAGAGATGGAAAAAGTTTTCAGGGTGTCACACTCCATAAAAATTTTATGGAGCCCCACGTATAAGTAAACCTAGTATTTTTTATATTGAACCTAGGATTATTAATATTGAACCTAAAATAAAAATACTAGGTTCACTCGTTTGCAATATAGATTCATTCTTACTTTAGGTTCACTACAAAAGATTATTTCTTTAATGACAATTAATTTGTAGCAATAAAATAATTGCTACTAAATAACTTAGAGGTACATCATTTAGCAACTATTATTAAAAACTCTATAAAAAAGTTATAGATTTCAATATATATGTATACATTTAGTGATGATTATTTTTATCTTTACTAGCAATTGTGTAAATTATTTCTAAAGCCTTTAACGACAATGGATGTAGTGAGAATTCTTTAATTGCTAGTAAAGGTTTTTATAGTATTTATAATTACTAGCAGACGTCATAACAATCATCGCTAAAAGGTCAAATTGTAGTAGTGGTTTAGTTTGAATTATACTAGGTTCAATTTTAATAAAACTAGGTTCATTCTTATAAATGGCTCCATAAAAATTGCTATGGAGCCTGGCTCCATAAAAGTTGCACTCAAAAGAGATGAGTCATGCAAGTTTTTGAGTATAGTAGTACTAGACTTACTTTTTAATAATAATAATGTTAGGTTCGCTCCTATATATAAATATTAGTATTTTCCTAAGTTTTTAACCTACTTCAATTAGTTCGGAAAGGAATTTGATTAACTAATTTTGGATCAAGATGATCTTAAACAAAGTAAGTTCAATGAAATTTTGGGATGTTCATTGGGTCGAGTATAGCCAATGAATTAACCTGGGAATGGGTCGGGTTGGATTAGGTAGTCGAGTTTGTTCGGGTAAAATATGACTATAATTGGGTCGGATCTCAGGTTCTAGATTTCGAAACCCAATGACGCATACTCGATCCGATGACTCGACTATTTGTATTTTTTATATTTTTTAAAATCACCAATCTAACTTATTAGTTAATCATCAACCAACCAGCAGATTGGATTTTTTTTATTGCATTTTGTACGATATTATGACTATTTAAATTGAACTTTGGACATGCATGACATTTGGTATTTGAAGATGATTATAATGCTCTTGAAATTTTTGATATAAGGCATTAAAATTATTATATTTTAGTTTCATTTTTTGTGTTGAATTTATTAAACTTATTGAATTTAAACGAGAACTCGAGTCCCCGACTCAGACCAACCCAACCTGGTTTGAGTTGGGTAGGATTGGGTCGAGTCTTAAAACTAAAAAATCTTAAATCCAACCCAACCCAACCCCATTTTTTCTCCAAACATGATCCTACTTAACCCATGAACAGCCATACTAACAATGACATATAATTGATATGATCGATCATGCTTGATCTTAAATTAGTAATGATGATTTTTCTATTTAATTTAATTTGACGATGAAAATTAATTTTTATAGACACTACAAGAAATTCTCAAAATAATGACGTTTAATTTTTGACGTCTGAAGAAGCGTCGAAATGTCTAAGGGCGGATGGGAACAAAAGTTTATGAATATCGACGTCTAATATTGACGTCGATATGTAAAAAGCAAATATTTTGACGCGGCCGAAAAATACGGCGTTTTTTTCGTCGAAATGGTAGCGTCAAAACGCTGGCATCGAAACATTTCGACGTATAATTGGCGTCAAAATATTTCGACGCCAACAATTCGACGTCGCTGCCGGCGAAATATTTCGACGCCAACATTTCGACGAAGCAGACGTCGAAATATTTCGACGCCACAGTTTCGATGGAAAGGCGTCGAAATCTTCAGCATTTCGACGCCATTCTTTTGACGCAGCGCGTCGAAATGTTTTGACGCCGCGAGGTCGTCGAAGCATCGCCTCACGGGTTGAAAATTTCAAACTGTGAGCGTACGAATCGTACGGTATGCAGCTGAAAAGAAATTTCAGCTGCAGAACCGTACGATAATATATATATATATATATATATATATATATATATATATATATATATATATATATATATATATATATATAGCTGCTATAGTTTTTTTTTTAATTTTTTAATAATAAATTTCATATATACCCTCTCATCTTTATTTTTCCCTCCGATCTTTTCTTCCTCCCGCCTATTTCTTCTCTCTCATTTCACGCGGTGGTCGAATTCTTCCTTCTTCCTCCCGCCGACTTCTTCCTCTCATCTCGTCGAACCAGCAACCGGCTGCTTCTTCTTCTTTCTTCTTCCTCCCGCCGACCTTTTCCTCTCATTTCGTCGAACCAGCAGCCGACCGAGATCTTGCTCTCGTTTCGTCGAACGAGCAGCCGATCTATTCCTCTCATTTCGTCGAACCTGCCGGCAGTCGAAGAAATCAAATTTTTTTCATCCGACAGTGAAATCAAAATATTTCTCCGACGGTGAAATCAAATTACTTCACTTCTCGTTCTTTTTCTCCGGTGAAACAAACTCAAGTTAGTATAAATTTTTAATTTTTATATCAAGTATTTCATGTTATGCTTTAGATTTCTTTTACATGAATAATACATCATGATATTTGTTCTTCTGAACTATCATGTTATTTAAAGTTATGTTTTTGATCTATTTTACATGAATAACATTTCATGATATTTGTTCTTTTGATTTATCATGTTACTTCGTGTTATGCTATTATGTTCTCTTGTACATTATTTTCATGTCTACATTATTATAACTGTTAATATTAATTATTATTATTACTAAATTATTATTATAAATACAGATTTATTATTATAATCGAATTAATAATAATAATAATAATAATAATAATAATAATAATATTATTATTATTATTATTATTATTATTATTATTATTATTATTATTATTATTATTATTATTATTATTATTATTATTATTATTATTATAAATACTATATTATTATTATTATTACTAATTTATTATAATTATTATAAATACTATATTATTATTACTATATTGTTGTTATTATTATTATTATTATTATTATTATTATAAATACTATATTATTATTATTATTATTATTATTATTATTATTATTATTATTATTATTATTATTTTATTATTATTATTATTATTACTGAATTATTATTATTATTATAAATACTATATTATTATTATTATTATTTAAATTTATATTAAAGTATAATTAATTAGAATAATTAAATTTAGAATTCATTAAACTTGTCTTGGTATTTCTACCAATTAGAATAATTAATTAGAACTTTTTATTTATTTAAACTTCTCAATTTGATATTTTTATAATTTTCTACAAAGAGCTTAGACCCGTTCGAGAAATATTTATTGAACTTATAAATTTTGTTGATAAAATTTAGTTGTAATATTAAGTTGAATATTTATTTCGATATGAAGGAATGCGTATTCTACTTAATATTTTACTAAATAATATCAACAAAATTTATATTTTTTAAATAATAAATCTCGAATTGTCCTTTATTGGACAATTTAGTAACACAATTATTAATATCATAAATTTCATTTCATTTGATCACACATGTCAATGGAATGTCGGTTGCATCTCTTTTGTTCTCCGGTACGCTTTAGAAGTTTTGCGTACTTGGAGAACTAAAGAAAGATGCTGCCGAAATTTTCAGTGACTTGTTGTGATTAATTGAGATTATAGGTGCAATATTAATAATGTGTTGCTGAATGGGATAGGACCAACCCACCTATATGACTATACCCTTTATAGTAACATTGAAATTCAATTTTGAAGTCAAAGATGGATAAAACTTGGATGTCAGCACCTCAATCATCTGAAGCCTATGCGAGAGGAATGAAAAAATTTATTCAGTTCGCAATTGACAATGGATTGGATGATGATGGCACAATGAAATGTCCGTGCAAAAAATGCATCAATAGGAAATATCATAAACCAGAAGATGTTGAAAGACACAATATGGAATGGAATTTTACCGAGATATACCATTTGGTATTACCATGGTGAACCTTTATATCCGACAAAAGAAGCACAACTTGGTATATCAAACAGAGCTGAAGCATTTGAGCAAGTACATTATCATAATGATGAAACACCAATTGATGTCAATGATGAAACACCAATTGATGTCAATGATGAAACACTAAGTGTTAATCTTGATGAAGCTCCAAATGCATTCGAACCGCCACAAGAACCTTTCCAACATTCTATGATGGATGATCTTGATGTTCCTCTGTATCCAAATTGTGTAAAATACAGTAAATTATCATTTATCATTCAATTATATCATATAAAGGTTCTTAATGGTTGGTCTAGAAAGTCATTCTCAATGTTATTAGAATTGTTGAAAGAAGCTTTTCCAGAAGGCAATACACTTCCATCAACGTGTTATCAAGCAAAAAAATATGTGAAAGATTTGGGTTTATTCTATCAAAAGATACATGCTTGTCCAAATGATTGCATTCTATACATGGATAAAACTGCGGAAGCATCAACATGCAACATTTGTGGATTGTCTCGATGGATTTCCTCTTCAACTAATGATGAATCAACGAATCAGTTAGAACGGAAAAAAAAACCTGCAAAAGTGTTACGATATTTTTCACTTATCCCAAGACTGACTCGTTTATATATGTCATCAAAGACCGCAAGTTCGATGAGATGACATTCTGAAAGATGCACCAAAGATGGAATCATACGACATCCTGCTGATGCAGAATTGAAGCTTGGCAAGCTTTTGACAGAAGATATCCAGACTTTGCCGTTGATTCGCGTAATGTTAGATTGGGTCTTGCAAGTGATGGATTTAATCCATTTCGATCAATGAGCACAACCTATAGCACTTGGCCTATTGTATTGATACCTTATAATATGGAACCATGGGCATGTATGAAGAGGTCTTCAATAATGTTATCAATGTTAATTCCAGGTGCTAAGGGACCAGGAAATGACATTGATGTGTACTTACAACCTCTCATTTCTGAATTGAAGCTGTTGTGGAGCGGAGTAACAACATTTGATAGTATCTCCGGCGAACAATTTACTCTGTGTGCAGCTTTAATGTGGACCATTAATGATTTTCCAGCATATGCAATGTTATCAGGTTGGAGCACTAAAGGACGATATGCATGTCCTATATGCGGTGATAAGACAAATTCTCGTTGGCTTAATCACGGAAAAAAACATTGTATCTAGGCCATCGTAGATGGTTGTCACAAGAACATCCATTTCGTCAGGACACTGAATTATTTGACGGGACAATAGAAAATGATAATGCACTAGTGCCAGTTGATTCAAAGATTATTTATGAGCAGATTCAACACATTAAACATGTTTATGGCAAAACTACCAATACTAGTAGAAAGCGCACTCGAAATAATTTGGGTAGTGAGTCAGGAGGCATTAATGCAGACACACAAACTCGACAAAGTTTTCAGAGGCAAGATTATGGAATGTGGAAAAAGAAAAGTATATTTTTCGAATTACCATATTGGCAACATAATCCATTACGTCATAATTTGGATGTTATGCATATTGAGAAAAATATATGTGATAATCTGATTGGTACTATATTGGATATTGATGGAAAAGGAAAAGATAATTTGAATGCACGATTAGATTTGCAAGACATGAATATAAGACATCATTTACATCCAACATTATTACCAAATGGTAGATATGATATACCCTTGGCAATTTATTCAATGTCCACTCTTGAAAATGATCTTATGCTGATGTGTATCAAAAATATGAAAGTGCCCGATGGATACTCATCAAATATTTCTAGATGTTTGAATCTCAAGGATCATAGATTGCAAAACTTGAAGAGTCATGATTCACATATACTGCTTCAAGATGTGTTTTCGCATTCATTACGTGGAATTGTACATAAAGATGTTCTCCTCATTGTTAAAGAGATTTCTGCATTTTTCAAAATGTTATACAGTGCCAATTTAGACCATTGTACTATGGACGATTTGCAATCACATGTGCCTCTGCTCTTATGTAAAATGGAGCAAATTTTTCCACCGAGTTTTTTCACTATTATGGTGCATTTGATGATTCACCTTCCAACAGAGGTGAAACTTGGTGGTCCTGTTCATTACCGCTGGATGTACCCAATTGAAAGGTTTGTTTTATTAATTTTTTTTAAATATCTCATGTTCATTAAGTATTAATAGTGAACCATCAAATGAGGAGAATTTGTCTCATGTTCATAGGTTATTTATGAGATATAAATCTCATGTTCGAAATAAAGCACAACCAGAGGGATCCATCGCTGAAGGATATATTGCTGATGAATGTCTTACATTTTGTTCTCGATATTTTAATAATATTGAAACAGTGTTCAATCGACCGCAGAGAAATTATAAAGTTGAAAATATTGAAAACTATTTATTTTCTTCTGGTGGTCGATTTATTGGTAAAACTCACATTGGTACGTTGGATTTAAATGCATATGCACAAATGCACAGATATGTTTTGTTGCATACTCCAATGATTGAACCAAACAAAAGGTATCAATTGTTATTAAATGTCTACATATTTTATGTTATTTTAGGATTCTTGGTGTTATTTTTATTTTATTGTCTCAGGCAATTTCTTGAAGAACAATGTCGTATAAATAATTTATCAATTGCATCGAATGCTCAACAACAAAGGTGGATCATAGAGAGATTCGCATTGTGGTTGCAAGATAAAGTATCGGAAATGGTACAAAATAATTGTGATGCTTCACTGCTTGCGTTGGCTCGAGGTCCAGTATCCGTAATTAGAAAATATGATGGATTGATTATAAATGGTTATAGATTTCATACCAAACAACGAGAAAGATTGCATAAAATACAAAATAGTGGTTTAATGGTTGAAGCTGACAATCGTCAATATTAAGGAGTTTTAACAGATGTAATTAAATTGGATTATCGTGGGGTATTCAAGGTAGTTCTTTTTCGTGCTGAATGGGTTGATATAAGGAATTCACGGGATTTACGAGTGGATGAGAATGGATTCACACTAGTTAACCTTTCTCGATTATTTCATACTGGTGTATTTCTAAAAGATGACCCGTATGTGTTTTCATCACAAGCAAAACAAGTATTTTACATTTCAGATCCGAAGAATAATGAGTGGCCGCATGTCATAAATGTATATCCTAGAGATTTATATGACATCGGTAAATGACTTATTATTTATCAATATTATTTGTATAATTGGTTAATCTTTTTGTATTTATCAATATATAATATTATGTTATTATATAGGATGTCAAGATCAAGAATAGTAGATTCAAATACTGAGACCCCGAGGAGGGTGAACTTAGTCCCGAGAGTGATTGTCCTGGGTCGTCGCAAGGACGAATTCATAGACCTTTCTACATTTGGAGTTAGTTTTTATGTGATCATACATGTGAACATTATTTATTTAATCAAATTAATATTAATATTTTCTATTGTAATTTAAAAACAGACACCACAACGCAAATGCAGCATGAAGGGTTTCCATATTTTACAGCTTCTTCTGTGTATACACTTAACACCGACCAGTTAATTATGGTCAACTTTTCTGATTGGGGTCAAAGTCATGATGGCGGCCACAGGTTATTCTCACGTTTTATGGGGTTACTAGTGCGTGATTCTACATTCTTATCGTTGACGCCTGATCCTGGGAGCAATTATTGGTATGTTATGAATTTATATAAATTTATGTTAGATTGCATTATTTGATTGTGTGAAATTATATATTAAACATATATTTTGGGGTCAAACTAATATCATTTATAAATGCAGAGATATTTTTTGATTCCTACTGAGAACAGGGATCGTATTTTTCGAACTACTATGGCGGCCTTTGATAGAAAATTTAAAAATTATAAACTTCTATTAAAAAGAAAATATTTTAAAATTGAAGAGTCAAAGGAGGAAAATCTTGCACGTTGACCATGAAATATTAGTAGGGAATCATGGATAAGAATGGTCGACTATTGGCATTCTTCAGCTAGTCAGGTAAGAATTTATATTTTGATACTAGAAATATTTGTTTTATAATTATAATTAAATATGACAGGCTGCATTTGAACGGGGTCGAAGGGCAAGAAGTGTAACTCAAGATTGCATACATACTAGCGCTGCAACCCCTTATTTTCAAAGACGTGTTGATTTTGTAAGTAGTTTAGTAAATAATTTATAATTTATTTGTTTATATTTTTAATATCATTTAAATAACACTTTATTATTTACATTGTGTGAAGCAACGGGAACATAATAGAGAACCCAGTGAGCTTGAAGTGTATAGAACAACACATCTTCGTAGAAGTGGAGGAGGATATGTACACGAAGAAGTAGCTCAATTTATGGTATAACACATCTACGAATGAATTAAATTAATATTTTTTAAATTTATAATCTATTTTTTGAAATGTAGGTCACTTCTAAACGAACACTTAATGAGCGACTTGAGACTACTCCAACGGCAGAGCGAGTTCAACTCAAGAACCAAGTATATCAGGAAATATATGGTCCTGAACATCATTCTCGAGTTCGCCTACAGGGGATTGGAGTCGCACCAAGTCAATTTTATGAACATCAGCGACAATCTTATGTTGCACCTTCCCACGATGCAAGATATGACGAGCTTCGACGTCAACAAGAGGCTGCAATGAAAGAAATGCAGCAAAAACACGATGCTGAGATGAGAGAGGTTCAACAAAGACTGAACCGAATGGAGCAAATGTGGCTTAACATCAATTTGAAGTTTCATCATCACACGGGCTAAATCCAATAATTAATCAAGCTAATATGTTTTCGTCACCAATTGATTCTGTAAGTATTTATTTAATTTATTTGTAGTTGATCTTTTTAGTATTGTAATTAATTAAAAATATCTTTCTAACAGAATCGATTGTATGTTCCTGAAAGTCTTCCTCATGAAATACCGCCGGCTAATACCGGAAAAGGTACAAGTAGAGATCCATTTTTAAACTGTAAGTAAATTTATATATTGTAATATTGAATATTTTAATTGATAATATTCAAACTTATATGTTTATAATTGATATTAATGTATAGATAGAGATGTTGATCCATATAAAGAAGACGATGAGGAAAAACAAAATGATGAAGAGCAACAGGAGGATGAGGAAATAGATGATGAAGATTAGATTATTTAATTTTATTGATAGATAAAATTATTGTTAATTCTTTTATTTAATCAAATTACCATTAATTTTTCTATTTAGTTCTTCTTTGTAATACTATCCATACATGTATTATTATTTTAATCAAATTTTGTATTACTGTTTAAATTTAATCAATAGATAATTAATTTAATTTGTAAATAAAAAATTAATTTTATTAATTTTAAATAAATTTACTAATCTATAATTAATTTATAGATTAGTAAATTTATTTAAAATTATTAATTTCAAAATTATTTAATTATAGATTGAATTTTAAATTTTATTAATTACGGCCATATTGACGTCAAAAGTGTCAATATGTTGGCGTCAATATGCCTTCTTTTCGACGGTAAACGGCGTCGAAATTAAAATATTGACGTTTTCATATGCGTCGAAATTTAAAATTCAGCGCTCGTTGTTGTACACGTATTTTCGACGAATTTATCGCCGTCAGTATGCCAATATTGACTTCAAAAGACGTCAAATTTTTTTATAATCTGCCGTCAAAATTCAAACGATGTGTTGTAGTGAGATATTTTTTATTGAACATTAATGGAGGAAGTGAGTAACACATTCTCAGCAGAGAGTGCAAAACTTGGATAAATCATAAATAACACATTCTCATGCCCTTCACCTGTCAAGCAGCGAATTTCGAATTTCAAAGTTCTTCTTTTGCTTTTCTTTCTTCTCAAATCGATTTTTCAAAATGGATGAATCTAACTACGAACTGAATGAATCTGATAAGAAAGTGGATGAACCTGAATAGGAAGTAGGTAAATGTTACTAAAAACAGATGCATCTAGTGAGAAAATAGGTAAATCTAACCAATTTAAGAGGAAAAAAAAAAATGTTTTAGGCTCAGCAATTTGTCACTTGACAGCAAGCTTTTGTTGAAATTTTATTCACATAGCTATCTATATATAAAATAAAACCTCTCTAGCTCTCTCTCACACACACTCACTCTCCATTAATGAAGCCAACAATATATTATATAAATTTTTTAACGTAATAATTGCATCGTATACAAATCAAAGTTACAAACATAACACAGAAAACAAAACAATACATATTAATTTCTCACTTTAAACAAACCATGCAGACTATGAACCAAATTGAATCCTTCAAAATAGACGACGATGTCGAAAACATCCAGTTGAGCTGAAGACGGCTGAGATTCCACCTCTTTGTGGTGGCACCTGAATCTTTACCGAGCAGCTGAACCTAAACTTCTTAGGTCGAATCTTCAAGAACCATAGCTTCATCCTCGACCTCACGTAGAGCGTCACCTCGAATTGAAAGAAACCCTGTGACTTCTCCGTCCCATAGAATCTCGTGGCCTTACCGACGTCTGTTGCTCGCCCTACGAATTCTGCACGCAGCACTGTGGTGTTCTTGCGGGGCTGGTAGAAGTGTCCAAGTGGCTTCGTCTCGAGGTCGGAACCATGGTAGGCTGCGGTTGCGCTGAGTTTGTCGTAGAACAGGCCGACGCGCTTGTTGGGGTTGCGGAGGGCGAGGCTGACGGTGAGATTGTAGAGGAGGGTGGTGTTTGTCTGGAAGGTTGAAGGATGCGAGAGAAGCTTCTTCGACGTAGGCACGGGGGAGACGGGGCAAGAAGACGAGCCACCAGACGAAGACGACGAAACCTAGGCAGAACTAGTTAGAGTTGTACTCGAGCCGAGCCGAGCCGAGCTTGGCTCTGCTCGAGCTCAATCGAGCTTTGGTCTATTGGCTCAAGCTCGACTCGGAAAAAAAATCAAGTCGCACGAGCCGAGCTCGTTCGAGCTCGACTAAGCTCGAGTTTTTTTTAAAAGATAACGGGTTCATAAAATTTAAAAATCAAACCTGGTATATAATATATATAGAAAGCTTGATTAGACTCGATTAGGCTCGCGAGCCGCTCGAGCCGAGTATAGGTTAGCTCGAACTCGGCTCGCTCGCATGTCTGGCTCGGCTCGGTTCGGCTCGAGCTCGATAAGTTCGAGTCGAGTTCGAATTTTTATCGAATCGATCTCGAGTAGCTCTCGAATAGCTCGCGTGGCTAGCTTACCCCCCTAGGCTACAACCCTAGGCAGAAGATTGGCGAGAGTAAATAGATAGTGAGGCTGCAGCAAAGGCTACACGGACTGACGTCTTTGCTGCTGCTGCTGTCCTCCTCAGCCATGGGAGAGACAAAGAGAGAGAGAAGAATTGATTGAAGTGACGATCCCGAGAAAGGAAGGAGGAGGTTGCTGGCCTTGAAATAGCTCACAAAAATAAAGGATTAGCTAGAGTCCTTAAAATATGACTTTTAATGGTCCTTAAATTAAAATATGAGTCAAACAAAAGGATTAGAGAAAGACCAAATAGTTTATTGGCGGCTAGCCTTTTTATATATATATATATATATATATATATATTTATATTTATATTTAAGTTATACGGTATACTGCTCAATACAATACAACATTGAAGTGGCGTTCATGAGAGGGAAGGAGGAGTTTGTAGACAATGACGTACTAAATTTTTTTTTATATTGAAAGTCTGTCCATAAAAATTTGTACGAATGGATATGAATTTTGATTGAATGAATATGAATAAAAAAAGAATACATATGAATTTATATTTATTTTTTTATTTATATCTATTTATTTTTGGTTTATATTTATTTGTTTATATATTTTCTATGGATAATTTGTTCATAAAAATTGCACTCCTCCTATTGTACATCTCTTGTTCAAAAAATTAATGAACTGGAGTCAGTGAAATATTACTTTTAATGGACTCTTTGTAGTCCTTAATTAATTATTAAAATATGACTCAAAGAAAAGAATTAGAGCAAGACCAATTAATTTGTTTAGTGGCGGCTAGCATTATTTATATAAATTGCACTAATTAATGTTTTAACTTAATCTGATCGAACTAATTAATTAGGGGTGTACTGTCTAAGTTAAATAGAGCTGATAATTATAAATGTTAGTTGGACGTAGATGTTAGCTTATTTGCTGTTACATTATAAAGTATTTGATAAATAATTAGCTAGTAGCTGTTATTATTGATATATAAACTGGGACATATTTAGATTGAGTTTAAAAATGTTTACTGATTCTTGTTAATAATATATGCTTTCTTATCAAAAAAAAAAGCGACCAAAGTTATATTATTTTACACTAATACTATATATATATATATATATTTAGATTTAAACATAATATTAAAAAATATGCTTAAAAATTTATTATAGTTATCCATAATATTAAAAAATATGTTTAAATATTATATATAATATATTATATATATCAAACATAATAATACATTTACTATATTAAGCACTTTATTATATGTTTAATATTGAGCATTTTTAATTAGTAGATTGGATATAGCACTTTGGGCCGGCCGGATTAAGCCTAGGAGTGCTCATACTCATAAACCAGACACAAGTCAATCAAGAAGCTACTCAGTCCGAAGGCTCCACCCGATCATACAAGGACACTTATGTCATCATTAATTACAAAGGATTTGTCAACTATGGATCTGACATCTCTGGGATTAGTGTCAACCAATTTTGAGCACATCCTCACGAGATTCGGGAAGATATTATCGTCAGACATCCCTTAATCTTGTACTATATACAAACACAACACATATCAGATATATCTATATTCTAATTTTCTATACCCACATATGAAATTCCTTCTTACATAAGCGTCAGAGTGTCTTTGTAGCTGGTCCCTCGCCGGAGCCATACCAGACCATGAGACGCGTAGGACCGCATCACCCTAAATTCAGGCAAGAACATTTGGTGTCCACCGTAGGGCGGAGTAAATCTTACCTGCCCTGCAATGATTGGTACTCGGAGTCAGGCAAACGCCGTCGCACATAGGCAATGTCCTAGTAGCAACATTCCCCCGCTATCTGAAAATGCTAACACGGTGAGGAATGACACTCTAATAGACTGATACCTACTGACCTTACACCAGAAGATCTATGTCGCATAATCGTTGACCTTCAAGCGCACAATTACCAAAGCTTAACAACCCATATCACTGCTTTGAAGCAACAGGGAGACCAACACTCGGTCGAGCGCGAGCAGTACCACTCGGAGCACGACGAAGACAACCACCTGGAGAGATCCGAGAGGTCGACCTATGTCTGCCTAGGGTTGTCCACCATTCGGGTTACACTGAACCGAAGCAAAAAACCAAACCAAATTATTCGGTTCGGTTCTTGACCCGAACCGAACCCGAATATGTTATTCGGATCGGATTCAACCGAAAATTGAATATAAAAAAAAAATTAATTTTTGTATTACTGTATCTGTATGTTCGATTTTTTATAGGGTTGAGTTTTATTAATTGATTTCCTAACTAGCTTCAGGTTTTTTATACTGAAGATAGACTCATGCATTTGTTGATGGCCAGGAGCCCATGCTCAAGATTGATTTGGAAAGATTAATTTGTTGAAAATATTTTATTAATCTACTGCCAAGACTGAATTCGGTTTTCGATTAGGAAATCAAATCGAATCAATATAATTCGGTTCGGATCTACTCGGTTTTTGTTGAATTTGATTCGGGTTCGGGTTGAAGTACCAAAGAAGAAGAAAAATTTGATTTAGCATATTTCGGTTCGGTTCGGGTTGAACCGAATGGACAACTCTATGTCTGCCTGGACGAAGTATCTCGCACACATCATCAGAGAGAAGAGGAGGACACCAGGGTCACAAATACCACTCCTCCCCCCACCATCGCTCGGGACCCTTCGCTAAGGATATCATGGCAGTTTGTTTTCACGACAATTAACTTCAAGCTGCCGATCACAGTCCAACCCTACGACGACACAGGTGACCCAACTACTTAGTTCTAATATGTTATTCGGTTCGGATTCAATCGAAAATTGAATAATAAAAAAATAATTTTTAATTTTTATGTGTCTGTATGTTCGATTTTTTATAGTGTTGAGTTTTATTAATTGATTTCCTAACTAGCTTCAGGTTTTTTATATTAAAGATGGACTCGTGCCTTTGTTGATGGTCAGGAGCCCATGCTCAAGATTGATTTGGAAAGATTAATTTGTTGAAAATATTTTATTAATCTACTGCCAAGACTGAATTCGGTTTTCGGTTAGGAAATCGAATCGAATCAATATAATTCGGTTCGGATCTATTCGGATTTTGTTGAATTCGATACGGGTTCGGGTTGAAATACCAAAGAAAAAAAAAATTGATTTTGCATATTTCGGTTCGGTTCGATTCGGGTTGAACCGAATGGACAGCTCTATGTCTGCCTGGACGAAGTATCTCGCACACATCATCAGAGAGAAGAGGAGGACACCAGGGTCACAAATACCACTCCTCCCCCCACCATCGACTCGGGACCCTTCGCTAAGCATATCATGGCAGTTTGTTTTCACGACAACTTCAAGCTGCCGATCACAGTCCAACCCTACGATGACACAAGTGACCCAACTACTCACCGGACGATGTTCAGATCTATGATGCTCCTCAATGGCACAACCGACTCCATCCTCTGCCAAGCCTTTCCAACCTTCTTGGAGAAGGTTGCGCTACTCTGGTTTTCTTCCTTCCCACCAGGGTGTAAACACACCTTCCAATAGCTCTCTGAGACTTCACTAATCAGTTCTCTTCATCACAGATCTACTCCAAGATCGAAGGCTCCCTTAATTACATTAAGCAGGGACACGACGAGTCGCTGAGAGACTATTTGAAGAAATTCCATGCCGTGGCCATGGAAATTCCAAACCTCAACCCGCATGTCTAGTTATACTTCGTCAAATACAATCTAAAGCTCGGATACTTTGTTGACCAGATCTCCCTTGCAAAGCCCAAGAATATGGTCGAGTTCCGAGAAAATACCGTATGTTACATGGAGATGGAGGAACTCAGAGAGGCTAGGAAAGCCAACAAGCAGATCACCAATGATACTACCAAGGACATGAAGTCCAAGAAGCCCGACAAGAAACACTACAAAAAAATTGAAATTAGTAACAAGTTGTTTTTGCCACAGTAGTGACATACAATGGTAAAATGATGATTCAGTGGCAAAAAAATGTTCGCCGGTCGTTTGTCATGTTAGGTTCGCCGCTAAAGGTCATTTTTGGCTTTCATGGTGAACTTTAGCGAATTATCACGAATTGCAATTTCTTTAGTGGCAAACGAAAAAGTCAAACTACATCCTCTCTATTGTGGCAAATGGAGCTTGCTGACGTTACGTATTTTTTATGACAAAAATTCTTTGTCACTTATTAATAAATGTTTGTTATTATTCTACCATTTCTATTATCCTTTTCCTGGCAAAAATATATGAAATTTGTCATTAATAACATGTTTCATTTTGCCATTATATATCAATTTTTTTACAAAAAAATTTGCCACTATATGTTTGATCCTTTGGCATTAAACGTTAAAATGAATTTGCCACTAACTGGATTTGAAATTTGAATTATTGCGACAACATCAATAATGATTTTGCCACAGTATGTGTTGATTTTGCCACAACTTTGAGAATTTATGGTGAATAAATTTGTTACAAACACACAAAATTTAATAATTAATCATTCATTAATATAATAATCTACCTGCTAATTACAAAATCTACAACTTAGCAAGTATACAACCACCTACAAATCCAACCATCAACAATCCAAAGTACATCAAAAATAACATTGTCCACCGGCACAACATACTCCAAGGTATCTAATATCCATTAAAAAAAAGTTTAGGTACACAAGGTAGTTCGTACGCCAAAAAAAACCCAGATATACACTGCCTCAATAAAAAGAAGTTCTAGTAGATTCGCTAGCCAGGTACACCTCATTTCTTTTTCTTTTTCTCCTGTAAAAGAAGAAAAGTAAGAACACAAGTCAAAACCATGCAGATTTAAGAACATAAATCATAACCATGCAAAATTTCTGAATATCTCCTTCAACTTTTTGTGAAGAAAGTAATGAAACAAGCTAATGGATGCATGCAGATTTAAGTTCTTTCAAACTAAAAAAGCTAACTTTGTTCTTATTGTCTAATATTATGCACCTTTTTCAAGCTTCAAATGGACAAGGAAGCCTCCGAACCTATCGTGAGTTGTTGGTTCTCATTTCTAAGTCACTTTCTCATATTATATGTGATCTAATCAAATATATATAAGCAGTGAATCTCATGTTACTTTATTAAGCAAAAGATATCATAATAGAACTATGTTTCCTCTAACATATTTATATTGTTTAACCCCTTTCAATTCTGCCTAATGAATGTGCTCTTTCTATTACTATTAGCTACCCAACCAACCTCAATCTGTTTTTGAGAGTGGTATGAGGAAATATTACTTATATTAAGTAGCAATATTTATAATTCTTATTTGTACTTGTTATTAACCAATAACGAGCTCATATTTGATCCCTAAAAGGCATTATTAAAAGTAGTTATTGTCACCTCTTTTTTACCTAATCATCAACCTTCTCAATCATTCATAGCCATTTCAATTTGCATTTGTGAACCAAATGAAAATATTTCAAATTTCTGAGCAAATTTTGACATTAAAGGTTTATACTGCATCGGAAAGATTTATAGAACCCGCCCTCAACACATATGATAAGCATCTCCATGTGCAACCTATGTTCCTTGCAACATTTTTATTTCTTATTACTTGATGGCCTAGGTTGCTGAATTGTGTAGAGATTAAAGGGATGTAGCTTTGTCTTTGTTTCATGTCATTCAAGAAGATAAGATGGCATGACTCAACAGAAAATACTATATGAAAAGCGAAAGATATACTGGTCCTAACCTCCCCCCAAACAAAACTCAAGACCGGCCCCTGCCAAATCTTTTAGCCCTTTGGAATAATTAAAGCTTTCTGCTTTTCATTTTCTATTTTTATAATTTTGATGTCAACTATATAAGATGTTCTAAACATGTTATCTTTATAGATATGCAAAAGGATTACGAGGAAAAAACAAGCAAGCTGCAATGGATATAAGAAAATATGGAGTTCAATAAAAGAAATAGTGCAATATTCAAAAAACCAAAAAATACTTTGCATAATTCAAAGTATAATAATTTAAATCACCAAGACCTTCAGCTACATGTTTCCTTCGCAAATCATCAAATGGCATGAAACATAAAAGAATACCAAGTACATAAAACAAACTAGAAATTTGATCTAGATCTTGAAAGGAAATAATATTGAGAACAAACCTGGTGGAAGCATACAGGCAGGAACACAAATTTAGAATTCTATAAATTGTTTAATTTATACATAGAAGGTTAAAAATGAGAACCTAAGAAAGCAATTCTGAGCAGAAAGCAATTCTGAAGTAAATAAGATATTAAAGTTGTTCCAAGCCAGACCAAGTCAGTCTTACCTAAATTTTATTAATAAGTTCTTGTAAACGCTCAATTCGTAGACCAACTTGATGAGGATATATAATAATAATAATAATAATAATAATAATAATAATAATAATAATAATAATAATAATAATAATAATAATAATAATAATAATAATAATAATAATAATAATAATAATAATAATAATAATAATAATAATAATAATAATAATAATAATAATAATAATACATGTTACCAGGACTTGTAGAAAACATAGCATGAATGAAGAAAGTAGCTGACTATAAATGGAATCCAAGAAGAAATTAACTACCACATTCTCATCCTTTTAAGAACGTTATGAATAATTAAGCAACATAAGAAACAATGATGTACATAAGGATCCAGTGTCACTTATAAGACCTCTAGTCCAACTTTGATTTGATTGGGTTATTGGGTCTACAAAGATATAATGAACTTACAACATTAGTGAATAAAAATATGTTTAGCATTGTTGACATAACAACATGACTAGTGAATGAAAATTATAGTTGTATGAATGTAGATACTTGTACACAAGTTTGCTGACACTAGTTATTATCAGATTCATTGCTAATAACATAGATCTCATTTCTAATAAACATATTTAGTAGAGAATAAAAGCATTGAACTCTCGAGTAGCGCAAAAAATAAAAGCATTGTATATTCTGCACTGTAAATCTTGCCTTCTTGTTTTCTATATCTTTGATTCTGCACGTGCAAATAAAAGTGTTGTTAAGACCTTTTACTAAGAAAAAGGAAGTAATATATAGATCTCATGTGCATTTGCAAGTAATTATACTAAGAAAAATAAGATGCCGGTGGATTACTAGGTCCATTTTGAAGGAAGTATGAGATTTTGGTAAGTATTGTTCATTGCATTACATGGTGTTCTCAAATCTAGATTTACTCAAAGAATAACCATGATACATTAAAATCGACGAAAGTATGAGATTCCTATTGGTCGATTTCAAAGGAAGTATGAGATTCATGTTGATAAATATTGTTCATTGCATTACTCATAAAATTCAAATAAACAATGGCCGCTAATCTTAATAGTCATGCACGCTAAAATTGAAGCCTTTTGCAAATCAATACTCATGAGAACTTCAACAACCACATTATTATTGATACATTAAAATCAACAATAAATCTACTAATCGACTCCCAAAAATCACAAGTTTGGAACATCAAAAAGTAGTCAGAAGAGAGAGGCGAGCAAAAAGAGGAAGATAGTGACAGCATACACGGTATCAGTAGGGATCACGCCGACGGCTCCTTCCTTGATAAGCTTGATGACGGGCTCAAGCATCTAAGTCTCAGCCCCCATAAGCCTCCATCTCCACGTATAGCATTGATTCTCATTTCTTTCAAATTCTGAGTATTTACGTCAAGATTCTACACTAGAAGCAAATCAAAGTTCATGAACGGATAAGAAGGCCCGACCTTGAAGAAACGAGGAGAAGATTACTTCAAGCTCTTGGGGTTCCTCTTCAGGAAGGCACAGACGGGGAGCGAGAGCTGCCGCCGAAGAGACCGTGAGGGGGGTGACGATGGCAGGGGGAGACTTACGCAGGAGCGGCGGAAGGAGGGGGATGGAGAAGCGGTCGCTGACACGGTGACAACGACAACCACAAGGGATGCTTGCCTTCTTGAGGGCTAGGGCGAGCTGCTTGCTCTCGGACTTGGGCATGGAAGCAAGGGTTTCGCGAGCGCACTGAAACACCTTCTTCTACAACGCGGGTGGCATGTTAGCAGCCCTGACCTTGACATTCGGCTCGTGCTGCTGCTTCCCCTTGGCCAGATCACCATCATCGCAGCGATTTCCATCTCCAACGGGTTTGTTCTTCTCTATGTCCTCCTCCTCCGCCTCCTTCTCCTGCTTCCGATGCTGGTGGAGATTGATATGCTCCCTCCTATCGGGCTTGGCGATAGACCAGCGACCCAAATTTACCGGAGCGGCGAAGCGAAAGATGTGGGAGGTAGAGGAGGCGAAAAAGCGGGGATAAGAGGCGAAGAAGTGGGGATAAGGGTTTCACTGCTTGAGCGGCGGGAGAAGAAAAAGGATTGGGCAGTGAAATTATTATAAATATAGTATTAGAGGCATTTTTTTTTGCCTCTAGATATTATATTTAGAGATAAATAATTAATTATTTCTAAATATTTGCCCTTAATAGGAGCTTTTGTTGTGGTGAAAGGAGAACTTGTGAAATAAAAGATTTTGAAGGTTTTGGAGGGAAAATAAAAACTTTAAAAAGATTCAAGATGTGTTATAAATGATTTATAATTAATTAAAAAAATTATCAACTAAAATTTGGACGAAAATCTATCGATAATTTTTTAAAACAGTTATTTATAATTTTGCGACTCATTTTGGTCGAAAATTTCTGTCGCTAACTCCTTCCGATGTCGAGAGTCGTCGGAATTCTAACGAAAATTTTCCACGATAGATCCTCGTCAGAATTTGTGGTTGATGACTTCGACATTAATTAAGTATAAAAATAAGTCATTAATATTTCCGACGAACTTGCCATTATAAAGTCTGTCAGAGATTATTATCGACTAAATTTTTTATGAAAATTCATCGATAATCTATTAAAGTTTTTAAAAATAATATGATAATTTCCCGACTCATTTTGGTTGAAATTTTTTGTTGGTAACTCTTTTCGACGCAGAGAGCCGTCGAAAATCTAATGAAAATTTTCTACAACATATTCTTGTCCGTAGTTGTGGTTAATGAACCCAATATTTCTTGTAGTGAGGAGGAGGTCACATGTATTATAAGTTGAGGTTTTTTTAGTCGGGAGATAGATAAACTGGGGGGAATTATTTTTGTCAGCAAAAAAAAAGAGGGAAAGTTTTTGCCAATCTTTTTATTTTTTAAAAATTATTTTATCATCTATGGCACACATAATTTGTCACAATAAATAATTCTATACCTATGGCCAATATATTGTCGCAAACAGTTGCCACAAAATATCATGACAAAGTTGTGGCAAAAAAATTGTCACAAACGTTTGCCACAGAATATGGTGACAAACTTGTGGCAAAATTTTTATTGCAAACGCTTGCCCCGGTAGAATGATTTGAATTAGTGGCAAAACTTGTTGTCATAAATTAAAAAAATTATAAATTTTGAATGTTGACTCAATTATTAGTGGCAAACATAATGGCAAAATTAGAAAATTTGTCACAAATTATTCGAACTTATACTTTTAACCACAAAAATAATTGTGCCACAAATTTCGTCATAGATTACACCTTTTCTGGCCAATTGTTGTTGGTCACTCCAAAATTTTGCCACAAATTATTGTTTTTTTATAGTGAAAGGTGAAGGCAAAGATCACCACGACCAGGACAACAACAAGAGAGCAAAGTCGTCGTCTCGACTAAATGCTAGATACGAGAAGGATACCCCACTCAATGTGAAGGAGACTATTATTTGAGAGATTTATGATATAAAGCTCCTTAGGCACCCCATCAATGTCAGAAAACAAAAAACCACCACCCAACATCGACAATAGCAAGAAGTGTGTGTTCCATGACACCTATAGGCACACTACCAAAGACTGCAAGGTGTTGGGAGACCAGATTGAAGACCTGGTCCGAGCCGGACGACTCGACCGATATGTAAGTCAAGGAGGAGATTGCGTTCGTGATAGGAACAACCATGGTCACCGGCGCCGAAATCAAAGCAGGATGCCCTCAGGCCATCCCAAAGGCTCGCGAAGCAATGATCGAGTTAACCGACGAAGAAACGAGGTCCGCAGGGTCATCGACTACATAGCCAGAGCTTCGTAGGAGGACGTGAAACCAATTTGGCTAGGAAAAGATCCCTCTGAGTGATCATGGTAGTCGATGTCATCGCTCGCCCACAGGGGCCCACCTCTCTAATCGTGGTGATATCATTATATGAATCTGACTTCCAAGGAATTGATAAAAACCTACATGACCTCGTCGTTATTTTTATAATTGCTCGAAATTTTATAGTTAGAAATGTTTTAGTGGATCAAGGCAGTTTAGCCGACATCCTCCCTCACTCCACATTTGATAAAATGCAGTTAACTAAGGCCTCGCTCCATCCTTGCAATGAAGACCTAGTCGGCTTCAGGAGAACAAGTCAACATCCGAGGTTCTGTATTGTTGAGGACAACGTTCTACTCTTAACCGAAGTCAAGGACAATTGATGTTAAATACCTGGTCATCAACATTCCTAGTCCATATCACATGATCCTAGGATGACCCTCACTAAATAGCCTGGGGGCTGTTGTATCGACCCCCACCTGGCACTCAAGTTCCTTGTTTCCTAGACAGAAGTGGGGGTACTTCACGCCAACTAGAAAGAAGCCCGTCGGTGCTAGGCCAAGGGATGAACCAAGCTCTGCACCCCACCAGACGCTCTCAATATCCTTCGACAAACGACTGCCAGGGGCCCCCAAGCCGAATACCATCGAGAGCGCTCGAAAGCGGCCCTAACTAGGAGATGACTCGAAAGCTAGACACCCCCCTTGGCCAGAAGCAACTCGCTGTCCTTCATCCACTAATAGATGGCACCAGGATTCCTCTCTTCTAATACTTGGCAAGGCGTAATTACGCATGAACTGAGCACTCTGCTCAAGATAACTCTTTTGTATTGCTAATTTCCTGGTTATGCTAATAATGATCATTATCTTTCCTTTACAACTTGACGCATGCAGTTAGGGGATTTACAACTGCTGGACAAATGCCTAATGGATCGTGATAGGAACCTTGTCGCTCTTGAGCTCCCACGCTCTCAAAAACCCCAGGCGAGGTTGTGCCTTACGCTCCTCAGCGAGCTCGGCTTTGTTGGGTGAAATGGCCACACTAGAGGGGGTGAATAGTATGTTTACTAATCAATTAGCCTAAATTCAATTTTAATCATTTCTTTGGTTACTTTAGGTAAATTATAATTCGACGACTAAATGCGGAAGCGATAAATGATAAAACAATCAAAACAAACAAGATATCAATGCAAACACAAGAATTTATAATGGTTCAGCCTCAATGCCTACTTCACTGCCTAAGCACCCCGCTTAGGATTTCCAAACTAACTTTACTAGATTTTCTTATTTCCTTTACAACGAGGACGATTTCACCGGAGAGTCTACGCTCTCACAGCGAAGGCACTTCCACGCCCAAAAGTCTTCGCCTTCCTACCAAGAGCACTCTCCCACCTCAATCCTAAGGACAACAAGAACTAATCCTAGTAAACTAAGTTTACAATGGTGGGTTTAAACCTTAACACCAAGGCAACCACCAACTCAATTAAACCTAGAAATCTAGGTTTACACACTTGATGTACAATCAAAATAAACAACAAAATACAATAACAATTAGAGCAATAAATCAATCAAACTATACTTACCTTCAAAAGACACTCCCTAGTCCTCTTGATGCCTTGAGATGATGAATCGATAAATCCTGAAGGCTAAATCAAGGTGTTATCCTGTAAACTAGGGATTGCACAGGGGTGACTCAAGAAATGCTTTAGAATGATCAAGAATTGGCTCAATGTAAGCTTGGATCAATTGTTAAGAGTGGTTAATGAAGGATGGAGATGAGTATTTATAACCCCTCAATGAAACGACATCTCAATGGGCGGAAAACTAGCCGTTACCACCGCTCAGTCGCTTTCCGATCGATCATCGATCGACCGACCGATCGACCGCCTAGCGACCGCTGCCCTTCTATGACTTAATCGGGCTGTTCGATCGACCGACAGGTCGATCGAATGAGTCGCGGGCTCATCAATCCCCAATTCGGTCGACCTATTGGTCGACCGAAGCCGTTATGCCAGAGTCGCGATTCTGCGATCCTCAATTTTGTCGACCGATGCACGTTCTGCCAATTTTTAGCCTCTATCGATCGACCGACCGATCAATCGAACCTAGACTGGGCAGTTTGGTTACTTGGTTGTCTTTGCTTGTTTGCTCGTTTCTAGTTCCGTCTTCGCTAAGTCTACTTATATAACATTCATTAACTTTAAGTTAATAACTAGTTTACTATATTAAATCATTTCCCTTACATAGATGACTTTGACTCGAAGAGTCTCACTTTCAACCTAAGGCACTTCCACACCCGGAAGTCTCCGCCTTCTTATCGAGAGCACTCTTCCACCTCAACCTAAGGGACAACTCAACTAATCCTAGTAAACTACGTTTACACAAGTGACTTTACACTTTATACACCAAGGATACCACTCAATCAACCTAGCACTCTAGGATTACACGAAATCAAAATACAATGAAATAAACACAAAAATACAACCTAATGAGAGCAAATAATGAACAATGTAAACATAGCTCTCAAACAAGATGAATCCTAGCTCCTCTTGATGCCTTGATGATGAATCAAGTCAGGCTTGAAGGCAATCTTAAGAAATGGAAGATCGAACTAGGATTTCTCCATGAAGTGGATGAATGAAAGCTTGCGATTGATGAATGATGGCTCAATAAAGGTTAGGACTGATCAAAAGTTGTTTAAAGAAGGCTGGGATAGGGTATTTATAACCCCCATAAGAAATAGTGCAACAACGGGTGGCTCAACGGATGGAAAACTAGCTGTTTCCGTCGTCGGTCGCATGTCGGTCGATCGTCGGTCGATCGACCGATCGACCGCCCGCGACCGCTGCGCCTTCTTTGAATAAATCGCATTGATCGGTCGATCGGAGGGTTGACTGACAGAGTCTCAAGATTAGGCAGACCGATCGACCAAAAATTTGACAGACTAGGCAGACCAGTTTGCTTAGGCTGTGTTTACTCGTTTCTGGTTCCGTCTTCACTAAGTCTACTTATATAACATTTATTAACTTCAAGTTAATAACTTTAAAACATAAAT
This sequence comes from Canna indica, assembly GCA_034359265.1. NCBI lineage: Eukaryota > Viridiplantae > Streptophyta > Magnoliopsida > Zingiberales > Cannaceae > Canna > Canna indica. The sequence continues at coordinate 26,855,064 of CP136892.1, forward strand.
GTTATATAAGGATTACCACCCATTTGGATTCAATAAAAATATCTAAAAAATCAAAATCCTTAACAATCAAAATCTAGTTTTTGGGGTCTAGTACAAATTTTTGGAAAGCAGAACATTTCTAATTATTTGGGTCAAATAATGGTAGGCTAAAAGTTTCCAAAAATTTCTAAAAAATACCTCGTTATCTAATTTTAACCCAAGGAACAATTACCGCCATTTTTTATGTTAAGAAATTATCTAGGTCATATTGCCCTCCAAGGAGCTCCCTAGGCTTAGTGAATTCAGGGCAACTTTCGGGTTTTCATGTTTTAGGGTTCGGGATAGGTTCTAGGGTTCTTATGCATCATCATGAGGATTTACAATATAAACTCGACACCCTAAACCTAAACTCTAACTTCCCGAATAATTCGAGCGCGTCGACCAACATCCTTCCGATTTCTCGATTTCTTCAATTTTTTCGATCGAAGGACGTCGTGCACTAATCGATATGGAACCTGAAAGATTTCGCAATTAAATCCTTAGTTCCATGTTTGTTATCATCAAAACCAAGATTAAGACCAAGGTTGAAAACTTTAAGCCAACAGGCTTGACGACAAGCGCGGTCCTCAGCCTCAATCACCGCTCTCGGGTTCCTACGCCCTCAACTCTCAAGCGTGGTCCTCGATCTCAACGCCACCAAATGAGCTCCCACACTCTCAACCACTCCAAGCGTGGTCCTGCCTTACACTCCTTGACAAGCTCGATTTGACTCAAAGCGCGGTCCTCGGCCTCAATCGCCGCTCTCGGGCTCCTACGCCCTCAACTCTCAAGCGTGGTCCCCGGCCTCAACGCCACTAAATGAGCTCCCACACTCTCAACGACCCAAGGCGCGGTCCTGTCTTATACTCCTCGGTGAGCTCAGATTGACCGCAGGCGCGGTCCTCGGCCTCAGTCGCCGCTCTCGGGTTCCTACACCCTCAAATCACAAGTGCGGTCCTCGGCCTCAACCGCCATCATTGCCCCGACAATCGGCTCTTAGTGACTCAATCTCCTCAGCATGAGCGTTCGACATCTTCAACGCGGACACCCTGTCTCCCACCAGCTCATCCACCCGACATGCCAGATGGAGACAACCAGCCTTGACGCGCTCTCCCGCATTTTCCCCCTCCGGTAAGTCTTTCTGAATACTGAGTAGGAAGCATTGACTATCATTAAGAGTCACAACTAAATGCTGCTCCATCAATGGGTCTTCCTCCACCATTGTCGCCTCTAGCGGAGTAACCACAATCTCCGTTGGAAAGAGGACTTCCTGAGGAGGCTAACCTTCGCCAACGCACGTGCCCTTGGCCCTCTTCATTTGCCTCAAAGGGAGCTAGTAGGAGTCGGGGAATCAAAAGGCACTGGCGGCCTGATCACCCCCGAAGCTCGAGACCCCGAGGCTCTCGAAACTCGAGACGTCGAGGCCAACACCAGCCTCGGCAATAACGGAGGAGGAGAAACATCCACCAGTGGATTCTTTCCTTTACCACTCCCAGGAGCACCGCTCCTCAACTCTTCCAATCGAGCAAGAAGATCTGGCTTATCCAGCATTTAATACATTCTGCATGCATCAAAGGAAATGTCGAATCAACACACTTGAAATAACCAAGGTAACAATACCTTACAAACTCCCCAAACTTACTTATATTTTCTGAGACCGAGGACCCATCTCGGTCCCATCTTAGCAATTCCTTGCAGCAAAAGGGATCCAAGAACTCAACCACAAGCTTGTCCCCGGGTGAAATACTTCCTCCAAATTGGACTCCCTGTCTATGAAAAACTGCCAGATGTCTCGCCTTGATCTATCCTTGAAGAAGTGTGGTTTGAAGTTCTTATAAGAACTTTTAAACAAGCCGAAGAGCCTTCTAACCGGGGCACTACTGAAAGACACCCATAAACCCTTATGGGTCCCTTTCGCTTGGAAAAGAGAGAAAAAGACACTAAGGCTCAACTCAACACCGAGGCACTTCATCAGGATCTCGAAACATCGGAGAAAAGCCCAACTATTCGGATGCAACTGTGTCGAAAAAATGCTCACCTGATTCAACACCCTGTGCTCAAAGTCAATAAACAACAACCAGATCCCGATGTATTCGAACATTGTTTGATACATAAAAACAAACTCAGAATCTCTTCTATAATGGTAAACCCTATCTACTGGAGAGCAAGGAACGCAATCAAAGGCCGACATGCTCATCATCCTAGCGAGAGACCGACACGCTCTCTCGGAAGGACCATTTGCTACTCAAGTCGGGCATTACCAAACTCTGCTATCGTATCTCATCACGAACCCAAGAATATGGGTTCGAAGTTCTGCCCGACGGCCCTACCTCCAACTTAACTCCATCACCTTTCCTCGCCATCGACCCAACAAAGATTGTAAAATCCTAATAAATGGGAGCAAGTCAGTACAACCTATCAACCTAAGTTCAACCCCGGCAGTGCAAATGCTAAAAGCAGAACCAAAACACTCACTGAAATTGAAACGACAATGACCAAGAAAAATGATTTGAAGCAGAGTAATCGGCGAAAACCTCCAGAATGCGAGCGCTAGATGACGACAACGTGAGAAGAGGTCGAAGTAAGGAATGTGACTTTAAAAGCTGAGATGCAGTAGTCTCCCCATCGAACGACTAATAACTAGACCATGGTGACAAATTAAATCTCAGCCGACCAACTCGTCAGTAGCGGTTCCCTAGAACACCCGGGGTCATGAACGGACAACCCCTCCTCGTCATAATCACTCTCTAGACGAGAATTAATGCCAGCGGGGCAAACATTAATAAAGCGGTCGCCACGAGGAAAGAAATACTCCTCCACTATGCAGACGCCACACCGAGTCCAGAAATCGAAAAGTCGCAAAATGACAACCAAGATACGGTGACCTCATCTACCTTGGCCACTCAAATAGACTAGTAGTACAATGTAAACTCAAGGGAAAGCTACCCTGGAGTTGTCTCATCTACATCATAAGGTTCAACCACATGGTGGTGTATTCATACCCCCCTGGCTTATCCGGCATTTAATACATTTTGCATGCATCAAAGGAAATGTCGAACCAACACACTCGAAGTAACCAAGGTAACAATACCTTACAAACTCCTCAAACTTTCTTATATTTTTTGAGATCGAGGACCCATCTTGGTCCCAGCTTAGCAGTTCCTTGCAGGAAAAGGGATCCAAGAATTCAATCACAAGCTTGTCCCGGGGCGAGATACTTGTTGGCGAAATGGCGACACTAGAGGGGCGGTGAATAGTATGTTTACTATACGATTCGCCTAAATTCACTTTTAATCGATTACTTAGATTGTTTAGGCAAGATGCAATTATGCGATGTGGAATCAAGATAAATGATAAGGCAATTTAAACACAACAAAATAAATCAATGCAAACACGATATTATAGTGGTTCGGCCCCAATGCCTACTCCACTACCTAAGCACCCCGCTTAGGATTTTAACTAGTTTTACTATATTAATTTACGTTTCCCTTACACAGATGACTTTTCACTGGAAAGTCTCCGCTCTCCAACCGAAGGCACTTCCACACCCGGAAGTATCCCGCCTTCCTACTAAGAGCACTTTCCCAACTCAACCTATGGGACAACTAAACTAATCCTAGTAAACCCTAAGTTTACACAAGTGGCTTTACTCCTTCTACACCAAGGATACCGCTTCACACAGAAGACCAAACACCCGGTCTTCTACAGACGCACAAATTAAAAAATAGTTTAAAGAACAGATAAAATTACAATTGAAAAGAGCTTAAAATTAAACCAATGAGTCGTGCTCTCTCCAAGCCTTGAAGCCTTCAACTCTTTAGGAGGTAGAACTTGAATCAATTCCCGAGTTGAGGCAGCAGCTGGCGCTTGAGAAAGAATTCGCAGAAATAGCAGAGCACGCTTGATCAATCTTTGGAAGGCTCAAATCTTCCTTTTAATGGCTCAATAAAATCTATTATATTCAAGGAAGAAGTGTTAAGATTTATATCAGGATGTATTTATACCCTGCTGAAGAAATGACACTCAACGGATGGAAAACTATGCATTGCAGAGCGCCGGTCGAAGCACCGATTGAAGCATCGATCGATCGACTGTTCGATCGCTACATTGACCACTTTATTTTCTCTCTGGTCTGTCGACCGCCAGACGCAGATCGCGCGATCCGCGATCTTCGGTCGACCCATCGGTCGACCGACGCGATCTTGCATCGTGGCTTTTCGCTGGTCGGTCGATCGATTGGTCGACCGCTGCTCTCTGTCCATTTTCAGGCCTCTATCGGTCGACCGAAGTAGCCACTTCCTATTTTAGTCAGTGTTCGGTCGACCGACAAGGCTACTGCCTTTTACCTTACCCTATTCGGTCGACCGCCCGGTCTATCGAACATAGGCTGAGTTTGTTTTCTCAGTCGATTTTCTTTCGCGCTTCATTTCCAGGTTCCGGCTTTCAATGAGCATTATCTTGGAGAGCTTTTGACTTGATCTTTGGACTCATCCAAGAGACTTTGGTGCACTCGTCGATCTTCGAGAAGTTTCCGCGATGAACCCGAGCGCGACTATCAATGTCCTTCCGATTTTCGATTTCTTTGATTTTTTCGATCGAGGACATCGAACGCTAATTGATATGGAACCTGGAACATATTCTCAATAAAATTATTAGTCCCATGTTTGTTATCATCAAAACCATCAAAACCGAGATTAAGGCTAATGTTGAAAATCTAAAGCCAACAATCTCCCCCTTTTTGATGATGACAAACATTCATAAGAAAATATATCATTAAAGCATATAGGATATCAATTCAGGGATTTCTCCCCCTATCAACATGCATATCTATGAGATAATATAAGTCTATGAATCAAGTTTGAGCTTAAGATGAGATTTTTAAGTTACTTTGTTGACTTAAGTCAACCTATACTTCAAATTTTCAAAAATCAAACTTTTAAGTTTATACAAAACCATATTTTCAATGAAAAATTTGGTACCAATTTTTGGATGAAGATTTTTGATATCAAATATTGAATGGTCATTTGAATTATATGGATAAAATTTGAACTCAAAATGAATTTAAAAATCAAAGTCCATTTTTTATCCTATTATTGATTTTAGTCAAAAGCTTATTTCTAGGTATCATTCAATATTATCAAAATCATTTCTAGAAATGATTTTGCTCAAGAAAATGGTGAATGATATTTAAAATGAAATCCAAATTGGTGTTCATGGGTTTTTATTGAAGTTTGTGAAGAAAAATCAAAGTATTGAGAAAATTGATATATTAAAAGATAATACTTTTCATTTTGGAAATCCAACTTCAAATTTTCACTAAAAAATAGATTCTTGATGAAACTTTTTGAAATTTTTACACATCATACTAGATTTTTCAATAAAGGTGTAGTTTCAAGAATCACCTAAAGAAGATTTTTCTATATTTTTCTAGAAATAATTGAAATTTGATACCAAATGTAGATTGAAGTGGTAATTTGTAAATTTCAGTTTTTCTTTAAGCTTGTTCAATTTTCATTCAAACTTTCAAGACATCACATGATGGTCATATTAAGAGTATATGTCAAGTTTGAAGTGAAATGAGACCTTTAGGTCAACTTGTTGACTTGGGTCAATAAGGTTCAAAAAAAAGTTTGCATGAATTAACCTCAATTGTCATTTTATCCATATCCATAAGAATTTTCACTCTAAGAGCATGGAAACATGTCATACCTATTCCTAAACATGTTTATGATGATTTGGACTTAAAATCAAATGTCCAAGTCAATCGATACCAATTGTAGTTTGTTGACTTGGGTCAAACTTTTCAAGCTTAAGTCCCCTAAAGTGATATAGATATCACATTGTTCATCTAGACATGAATTTTCAATTTTAACTTTCTAGACTTATGTGATATGTGTATCTAAATATGTTCATCAAATTTTAACTTAAAATGAGGTCTCTAACAAGAATTTTAACCTAGAGCAAGTTTCATTCAATCAAGATATCATGAAATTGCCTAAGTTATCCAAATTTTGCCTACTCATGAAACTTTAAATATTTAGCATGCAAAGACAATCATGAGTATATAGAGACATCATTAAAATGAAAATTCAATTATTTTTACTAAGATTTGCAAAATAAAATTCATACCTATTTCTTGAAGATTTGGTCAACTTTTCATATCCTTTTTCATTTTAATTTTAGATAGCATAGCTTTCAATTCTTAACTTGCAAGTAGAATTCATTAGTATCATAATGAAATAAAATGACTACTAGCAAGCTAATATACTAAATAGCACAGGTTCAATACAAAGTTTCAATTAAAAATCTTAACATGTGCTAGATAGTTAAGATTTATTTTTAAGAGAGTTTTCACTAAGATATCAAAATGAATCTAAGAGATATTAGAATATGGCATATTTGAAGAGTAAGATCTCTACCCATATTAAACTAGTTTGGACTTACAAGAATGTCTCAAGAATCAACCTAGAGTAAGTTTCATTCAATGAAATTTGCCTAAGTGCTAAAATTCTACCTACTCATGAAAATTCAAAGATTTTAACATGCAAATCTAATCATGAGTATAGAGACATACTTTAAGCTTAAGCATGAGGTGTAACACTGAGATTTTGAAATTTTCAAAGTTATACCATATTCATGATGATTAAGCCAAACTAATCTTTTTCTTCCTAGTTAGCCTTCCTAAAACCTTATAACTTGCAAGTATAATTCTTAAGTAGACAATGAAATTATATCTACATGCAAGCTATCAAACTAAATAGTGAAGAGAAAAACTAAGTATCATTTATCAAATTCCACTTCACTAAATAGCATGGATTCATTTTCAAAGAAATTTTCATGATAACAAAATGAATCAAGAGATCTCAAAATATGAAATTTTGAAAAGTAAGATCTCCAACCCTTCCTATTGGTTGAAAATCGAAAGCCACAAGTAGCATATGATTTAGAACCGCAAGGTCGCTTAGGCCCATTACAGGCCACTTGGGTCTCCGAAGAGACCGGGAAACTAAAATCAAAAAACATTTTCAAAGAACTCTTTTACAAGAGCGGGGAAAACAACACAAATTGGACATGTATCATAATCTCCAACTAAAATAAAACAAGGTAAAGTAAGGAGATGATACCAAAATGTTTGATGCCAATTTTACCATGGGCATCTAGTATAGATGAAGACTTTGAAGTTGCAACCTTGTAGAGATCCTTCCTTCAACTCATTGGTCAACTTCAACTCTTCAATCTCCTTTACCCTTGTGTGGTAGCTCCCCATACAAAAGAGCATGAAAATTTTGGTACCCAAATGGCTTTGGGTCCTTGGGGGTTAGATGGCCTAGGAATCCAAAGTGTTTTGACTACACTTGGATTTTTCTTAAATGCACAATCAACAATAGCATGACCAAATATACCACAACAAAAGCAATGTCCATGAAACTTTTTCTTTTCATTTTTAGCATGGACATGAGATTTAGTATTAGAATGCTTCGTACAAGAATTAAGATGAGCATGAGCATTCTTGAGAGAAACATTCATCTTTTGAGCATGAGGTTTGATGTTGGAATGCTTGATATGAGAAGCATGATGAACCTTAGCATTCTTTACATAAGCATTTTTATTTCTAGAATTCTTGGGAGATGAATTGCTAGATAGATTATTGACTTTCTTATTTAGACAAACAACCTTATTTTTCAAGTCATTCATTGATCTTTGAATAGCATGCAATTGAGTTTTTAGCATGCTATTTTCATTCTTTAAATTTTAATTTTTATGTTTCAAGTCATTAACTTCTAGAGTTAATGTATCATGGCAAGGATCACTCATGCTTGTTTTCAATTTTTTATTTTCACTCTTCAACTCATGCACATGATTGACAAGCTTCAAGTTTTCTTTCTTGATTTTTTTATTTTCTTTATCCTTTCTAACAAGCAAGGGATACATGCTTTTATATTCTTCCATTAATTCATCATAAAGAAAATCATGATAGCTAGATGAACTTATACTACCATTTTTGTTATCATGACTAGAGGAAGAACATACCTCCTCATCAACGTTCATGATGTTGACTTTGAGATCATGGTGTGAGGATGCTTCACTTGATGCACGTGAGTGAGCGACGCATTTGACCTCTGTTTTGTCTTGCTCTTCATACTAGGGCAATTCTTTTTCACGTGCCCTTTCTCATTTCATAGGTGACATATCACCTTTCTCTTCCTACTCTTTGTACGTCTTTGGCTAGAAATACTAAAAGCTTCAAAAACTTCATTAGATATAGGAGTATGACGATTGTCATCGTTTCCTTCATTTAGAGTAACAAGTTCTTCAGTTTTAGCATAATCATAAAGCATATTCAAGCAAGCCCAAATATCAAATGCAGAAGTGCAATGCATGATCTTTTCAAAAATCTTATCATCCAAAGAACAAAATATACAATATGTAGCTTTAGCATTTAATTCAAATATATTAATTTATTCTTTGATCCATGAATCCATATTTTCCGTAGGTTCAATATATTTGGTTTTTATCATGTTAAAAACACCTAAACCTTGAATCTTTAGAAATGTGTACATCCTAGATTTCCATAGACCAAAGTTTGAGGCATTGAACCTAGGAGGTGCGGAAACAACCGACTCTAGAGCCATTTCAAGATCGAGACGAATTGTAGAAGGATGGTGAAATCACAATCTACGAACCCGCTCTAATACCAATTATTGGCGAAATGACGACACTAGAGGGGGGGTGAATAGTGTGTTTACTATACGATTTGCCTAAATTCACTTTTAATTGATTACTTAGATTGTTTAGGCAAGATGCAATTATGCGATGCGGAAGAAAGGTAAATGATAAGGCAATTTAAACACAACAAAATAAATCAATGCAAACACGATATTTATAGTGGTTCGGCCCCAATGCCTACTCCACTACCTAAGCACCCCGCTTAGGATTTCTAAACTAGTTTTACTAGATTAATATATGTTTCCCTTACACAGAGGACTTTTCACCGAAAAGTCTCCGCTCTCCAACCGAAGGCACTTCCACACCCGGAAGTATCCCGCCTTCCTACTGAGAGCACTTTCCCACCTCAACCTAAGGGGCAACTAAACTAATCCTAGTAAACCCTAAGTTTACACAAGTGGCTTTACTCCTTCTACACCAAGGATACCACTTCACACAGAAGACCAAACACCCGGTCTTCTACAGACGCACAAATTAAAAAATAGTTTAAAGAACAGATAAAATTACAATTGAAAAGAGCTTAAAATTAAACCAAGGAGTCGTGCTCTTTTCCAAGCCTTGAAGCCTTCAACTCTTCAGGAGGTAGAACTCGAATCAATTCCCGAGTTGAGGCAGCAGCTGGCGCTTGAGAAAGAATTCACGGAAATAGCATAGTGCGCTTGATCAATCTTTGGAATGCTCAAATCTTCCTTTTAATGGCTCGATAAAATCTATTATATTAAAGGAAGAAGTGTTAAAAGATTTATATCGGGATGTATTTATACCATGCTGAAGAAATGACACTCAACGGATAGAAAACTATCCATTGCAGAGTGTCGGTCGTAGCGCCGGTCGAAGCATCGGTCGACCGACTGTTCGACCGCTATATCGATCGCTTCATTTTCTCTCTGGTCGGTCGATTGATGGGTCGACCGCCAGACGCAGCTCGCGCGATCTTCGGTCAACCCGTCGGTCGACCGACGCGATCTTGCGTCTCAGCTTTTCGTAGGTCGGTCGACCAATTGGTCGACCGCTGCTCTCTGTCCATTTCAGGCCTCTGTTGGTCGACCAACTGGTCGACCGAAGTAGCCACTTCCTATTTTAGGCAGTGTTCAGTCGATCGACCGGTCGACCGACAAGGCTACTGCCTTTTACCTTACTCTATTCGATCGACCTCCCGATCGACCGAACACAGGCTGAGTTTGTTTTCTCAGCCGATTTTCTTCCATGCTTCATTTCCGTGTTCCGGCTTTCAACGAGCATCATCTTGGAGAGCTTTTGACTTGATCTTTGGACTCATCCAAGCAACTTTGGTGCACTCGTCGATCTTCGAGAAGTTTTCGCGATGAACCCGAGCGCGACGATCATTGTCCTTCTGATTTCTGATTTCTTCAATTTTTTCGATCGAGGACATCGAACGTTAATTGATATGGAACCTGAAATCATTAGTCCCATGTTTGTTATCATCAAAACCAAGATTAAGGCTAAGGTTGAAAATCTAAAGCCAACAATACTTCCTCCAAATAGGACTCCCTATCTATGAAAAACTGCCAGATGTCTCGCCTCGATCTATCCTTGAAGAAGTGTGGTCTGAAGTTCTTATAAGAACTTTTAAACAAGCCGAAGAGCCTTCTAATCGGGGCACTACTGAAAGACACCCATAAACCCTTATGGGTCCCTTTCGCTTGGAAAAGAGAGAAAAACACACTAAGGCTCAGCTCAACACCGAGGCACTTCATCAGGATCTCCAAACAACGGAGAAAAGCCCAACTGTTCGGATGCAACTGTGTCGAAACAACGCTCACCTGATTCAACACCCCATGCTCAAAGTCAATAAACGACAGTCAAACCCCGATGTCTTCGAACATTGTTTGATACATAAAAACAAACTCAGAATCTCTTCTATAATGGTAAACCCTATCTACTGGAGAGCAAGGAACGCAATCATAGGCCGACGTGCTCATCATCCTAGAGAGAGACCGACACGCCCTCTCGGAAGAACCGAATGCTACTCAAGTCGGGCATCACCGAACTCTGCTACCCAAGAATATGGGTTCGAAGTTCTGCCCGACGGCCCTACCTCCGACTTAACTCCATCACCTTTCCTCACCATCGACCCTAATAAATGGGAGCAATTCAGTACAACCTATCAACCTAAGATCAACCCCGGCATTGCAAATGCTAAAAGCAGAACCAAAAGAGTCACTGAAATTGAAACGACAATGACCAAGAAAAATGATCTGAAGCAGCGTAATCGGCGAAAACCTCCAGAATGCGAGCGCTAGATGAAGACAACGTGAGAAGAGTTCGAAATAAGGAATGTGACTTTAAAAGCTGAGATGCAGTAGTCTCCCCATCGAACGACTAATAACTAGACTATGGTGACAAATTAAATCTCAGTCGACCAACTCGTCAGTAGCGATTCCCTAGAACACCCGGGGGCATGAACGGACAACCCCTCCTCATCATAATCACTCTCTAGACGAGAATTAATGCCAGCGGGGCAATCATTAATAAAGCGGTCGCCACGTGGAAAGAAATACTCCTCCACTATGCAGACGCAACAGCGAGTGCAGAAAGTCGCAAAATGACAGAACCAAGATAAGCTGACCTCATCTACCTCAGCCACTCAAATAGACTAGTAGTACAATGTAAACTCAAGGGAAAGCTACCCTAGAGTTGTCTACATCATAAGCTTCAACCACATGGTGGTGTATTCATACCCCCCCCCCCCCCCCCCCCAACTTCAATCCAACCCGACCACCGGCTCACCAAAGTCATTACCAATCGAACCCAAGGGTCAAGGAAAACCATCATTACCCATCTAATCTTGGGTTACCCTAGGACTTCCATAACCAACCATACTAAGGTTGATCCGCGTTCCAATGTTTCGGTACGAAAGATTTTCCATCCACGGCTCAAAAAATAACACAAGAAATCATACCATTGGGTTTCTACCCCTTTCACTCACCCTAGGCCAACCGGCCCTAAGGAATAGGGGTTGCCCTAATCTAGGTCCACCATCCGAATATCTCAACTCACATCAAGCATTAAATCTAAGCCTAGTATTCATTAAAAATTTCAGCATGATCTTCCCTCAAAAGAATCCCAACCAGCCGACCCTAAATCACAAGAGAAAACCCTACAAAATTTTGGGAAAACGTGATCTACAACATCACAAGGAGTTTAATCATCGAAAGCACGCAAGAAATCAAAGAAAGAAACATCAAATCCGGATTTATACCCTATCATAGAGTTCGGCCACAGAGGTCCTAATTCCTACACCAAAAAGCTCTAAAACCACTCACAAAAACATGAAGAAGGGAAGGGAAGGAGATGAAGGACTTGAAGCCTCGCGACTCCGATCCCCAACGACAACGCGATCTCCGGCCACCAAACGCCCAAGGTCGCTCTCCTCCACTTGCCTCCGCGTCCGTGCGACTGCTATAGTTGTACGGTTGGCTCAAGTGGCTAATATTTTATTTATTTTTAAAAAATTACAACTATGCCCTTGGGACTTAAGTTGGGCTCAAGTACACCTATTCTCATCCAAATTGGGTTCCGATTGAACCCTCGTACTCGGCTAGAGCCCGACTCTAACCCAACATCATAATAATTTTACTTGCGCATTCAAGTCGTACTTTAAATTGCACCTTTCGGTGTTTTGCTTAACTCGATCCGACGCACCTCCAAATCATCCTGCTAATATCATAAATAAAATCCATTAGGATTGCGAGTATTACAAGATTTCTCTCTCAAGAGGGCATCTTCGTCTAATTAAGACAAAATATGACCATTTTATAAAAGTCTTATATAGAATGATAGTTTTTAGAAGGGAAAATTAATGAATATGTCATGAACTATAGAGTTGTTAATAAATTTATCCCTTATTTTTATTTGAAATAATTGTTTACTTCAACTTTGAATTTTATATCAATTATATACTCCCGTTAGTTGACTATTAATATATCCATTATATGATGATGTGGAATGTCATGTCAGCATCAAAAAATTATTTTTTTTATTTAATCGAATCGCCACATCATCAAACATGTCATTGTAACAAATCAATCCCAAACTTTGGCCCTTGTAACAAATCTATCTCCAACTTTAGTTCTTGTAATAAATCTACCACAATCTTTAATTTCTCCCTAATTTATCTCAAATTTTGGGATTGACAACAAATCAAATTGAACTCAATACTAAAAAATCAAATTGAATACAAAACTAAAAAAATCAAATTAAAAATATTAAAATTTTTAAACAATAAATAAAATATAATCATAATCTTAAATATTAAATAAATAATAATATAAGCAAAATTTCTTAGTCTCATTGAAAGTTTTGAATTTTTAATAAAATACAATAGCTGAATTGAATTAAAAACTAAAAACTAAAAATTTCACAAATCAAAAAATTAATTTTATTTGGTAATAAATAATAATCATTGTCATATGAAGATATAATGTACAATTATACTACAAGAATGAAAAAAAAAGCTTATAAAATAAATAATATACAATACACAGAAAATATTTAGTTAAAAATAAAATAGATATAAAATAGTTAAAAGAAAAAAATTTGATAAAACATATACTTATATTTAGATATATATTTATAAAGAATAAAAATAAATGCAATAAATAAAAAATAAAACAAAAAAAATATTAGTTGGGCTTAGAATTACAATTTTTCTCTAAAACAATGTGATAAACACGCCGAATAAAATATTAATTAAAAAAATATTAAATTTTGGTAAATGATAAATAAAAAATAAGAAAAAATAATTTTGATAAATAATAATACTATATGGAAGTTATTGATTTAATTTGGGTATTTTGATTTTCTCTAAAATGTAATAATATAATTAAACAAAAATAATAATAAGAAACTCAAATTTTGAATCAAATTTTAAAAAATAAAATTTTGATAGATAATTCTAAAATTATTTTTAAAATTTTAAGCATTTAAATAATAATAATAATAATAATAATAATACCTAGAAAAGATATGAGTTTTATTTCAAATTTTAAAATTTGAGATAGATTAGAGAGAAATTAAATATTATGATCGATTTGTTACAATGGCCAAAGTTTGAGATAGATTTATTACAAAGACCAAAGTTTGAGATAGATTTGTTATAAGGGCATGTCTGCTGATGTGACAATTCGATCAAATAAGAAAATGATTTTTTTTTCAACATCAATTTTGATGATGTGGCAACTTGGATTAAAAAATAGTTTTTTGATGCTGACATGATATTCAACGTCATCATATAACAGATATATTAACAGTCAACTAATGAGAATATATAATTGATACAAAATTTGAAGTTAGAGTATACAATTATTTCAAATAAAAATAAGGAACATATTTGTTAAAAACTCTATAGTTTAGGACATATTCATTAATTACCCTTATGCCAAGAGTCCTACCTCGTAATTTCCATTATAACATCATCGACGTTCTCTTGTTATTTCAAAATACCTTGAACATCTTTGAAACTCTAATCAACACTTTTCTAAATTATTTTTCTAAATAAAATAATATATCTAATGGTTTAAATATTCATATTATCCTTCATTTATCTTACTGGCCCTACTAGTAGGAGAGGCCTGCAGACCATCATTGGCAGTTTGGCACGTGTTTTATTTACTGGCCCAATTGGGACAAAAAAAAGGCTTTTGAGGCGGCCCATTTTGCATCAATTTATAAGCTTTGAAATCTCACAAGTTAGCAACGATGACATCCTTTCAAAAATATAAATAGGGAGATAAGAAATTCAATTCGCCCAATATATATATATATATATATATATATATATATATATATATATATATATATATTGCTGGACTCATTTCATTGAATTCGCGTAATTACTTTGATGGATAATTGACCAATCTAATTTTTTTAATAAAAATAAATCACACTCACAACTAGGTCACTCCGCTCTCAATAGTGGGTGGAGAGAACAGTGGACTTATAGTCGTGCATCCCTCACCAGCATATTGAGAAGGAATATATTCCTTCTAGTGCGTATCCCTTTATTTATTACTTCAAATTAAGTTACATCACTTCCGAAAATGATTCGAGAGCTATGTCGCGAACCAGCAGAGCTCCCGAGTCTGCTCGCGCTTCGCGTGTTCTCCCCCCCTCTTTCAAAGCTCCCAGTTCTCGTCCCATATTTGGTAATCCCCCGCATGTGCGAGAACCTCCTCCTGTCCCTCCTGATCATGGACGTCCCTTGACCTCTGCAGTACCTTCATCATCCTCCCCTCTTTTGGAAAGGGAGACTCCCAGATCTGAGTCCAGATTCTCTCCTCGTCCGAGTTCTAAAGCTCCCCCAACCTCATGGGCTCATATTCTGCAAGAAAATCGGGCTCCTATTCCAAAGGTAACCTCTGTTTCCCCTAGTGAGAATTTTGCGACGATAGCCTCTGATGTCGTTAATTTCTCTCCGGATCAACTCCGTTCTTGGAGTGAACCATGGGAATACTCTCTCATTGGGAAGTTTTTTGGTAAGAATCCGCCCCTTTCGACGGTTTCTTCATGGGCTAAAAGAATTTGGAAGGTGTCTGGTTTTTCTTCGATTTTAGACCTTGAGGAAGGTTATTTCGTTTTTCAATTTTCTGATTCTTCATCGTCTACGGAAGTTTTAATCGGGGGACTGTATTCCCTTGGAGGTTCGGCTTTACGATTGGTTCCTTGGAGGCCAGGTGTGAAGTTTTCTCGACGGCCCCCATCTGGGTCTGATTCTTAGGGCTTCCTTTGGAATTTTGGAATTCTGAATCTGTTTCGGTGCTAGGGAGTTCTTTGGGAAAGTTAATTTCGATTGATTCTCGATCGTTTGATTTTAATCGGGGATGCTATGTACGCATCTGTACTGAACTTGATCTTCGGAGTCCCCTCAAATAGGGGCTTTGGGTTGGTGAATCAGGGAAAGAGTTTTTTCAGCCTCTGGCTTATGAAAACTTACCATCGGTGTATTTTTCGTGTGGTTTGATTTGGCACCGCGAGGTCGATTGCCCCTCTAAGTCTGTCGCTATGCCTGTTTCATCGGCTTTTTCATCTGATACTCATCCCTCGGTGGTGCCTTCTTGCCCGAGTGTTTCTTCGGCATCACTGATGGATGAGAGTTCTGATCTCTCGCCGAATTTAAATGTCGTTGCCATGTCCCCGAAGACGTCGATGGCAAAGAAATTGGTCTCTGCTAGCCCGTGGATTTTGGTCTCTCGTCGAAAAAGTCATAATCGCCAATCCCAGATGGCATCCCGTGTCCCTTCTCGCGGGCGAGGGGGCAAGTGGTTCGGATCAGACCCACTTTGCGACTCGGGATGAGTCTGGTGAACCATTCTGGTACGCTACATGTGGTGGTGATCCGGGTAAGTCCTCAAGCATTGATGGCAAATCCGACCATATCTTCAATGGATCAGAGGGATTTGACGTCTCGACAGCGGCTCGGCCTGTTGTTCGTGCCTCAACACGCCAAGTGGCAGGTGAGCCGTCGCATTGTGATGTTAGTGGCTCGAGGTTGCCTTCGTGCTGGGGGCTTCACTCCTTCGCAATCACGTGCTGGATCTCGGATGTTGCTTGTATCCTCCACTAAGGAGATAGTGGGACGTGTGGCGCCCTCTGAAAAGCCTAAAAAGGTGTCAGTAGCGCCCTCGTCTGATGGGCCGAAGGATCATTTAATGAGTGATTCGTCTTATATCGCTTCGAATCCTTTTGCTAAGATCTCTCTAGATGCCGCCCCCACCTCACGTTCTTTTGATCAACTCATGATCTTTCCTTTGCCTTCTCTTCCACTTCCAACGCCCTTACTCTTGCTAAGCCGCCTGCTAAACTTCCCCGTTGCCCTCCTAAGCCACCCAAACCCCCTTTACTTAAAGACTCCTCCCTCTCTTCTTCTTCTTCGACTCGAAGTAAACGAAGGCGTTCTTCTAATGAGATCGCTACTCATTTATCCCCTGAGGGAGATGAAGCCTCTATGGAGGTTGAGAACCTCTTGGCCATTATTCCAATATGAACTTCATCTCATGGAATGTTCG
The DNA here is from genome assembly GCA_034359265.1 of Canna indica. Classification (NCBI taxonomy): domain Eukaryota; kingdom Viridiplantae; phylum Streptophyta; class Magnoliopsida; order Zingiberales; family Cannaceae; genus Canna; species Canna indica. The sequence continues at coordinate 26,871,836 of CP136892.1, forward strand.
TAGTGCCTAGCGCCGATCGGTAAGAGATCAGTTATTTCAATTTCTTCGTACTAATTCTGTTTACCTTATAGCCTTGCAGAAAACTCATATTGACTTGGTCTGTGCTAAACAACTAGTCAAGTCACTCGGCAGGGATTGGGAGTTGGTGGCCTAGTCCTCTGTTGGAGCATCTGGAGGTTTCCTTGTTGCCTGGAATACCCAGTGTATCCAGGCCCAGGTATTATCTATTCAATCGCAGTGCATAACTCTGGTTGTGGGGGTAAATAATTATGAGCCATTCATGCTTTCAAATGTCTATGCTTGCACTAATCCGGCCCTTCGGGTGGAGTTTTTCAAATCTTTTTACGACTTTGATTTCGCTGGCTTTCCATGGGTTTTGTTAGGAGATTTTAATTGTATCCTAAATGCTTGTGATAAAAAAGGTGGTTTATCGTTTTCCTTGTCTCAATCGGTTCTTTCCTTTCGGGATTTTAAGCATAACTTAGGCTTGGTGGATTTGGGTTTCCACAGGGTTCCTTATACTTGGTCGAACAATCGTCGTGGTAACTTAAAAATCCAAATTCGTCTTGATCAAATTTTCTGTAATGCCGCCTGGATTCATTTTTTTGAGGAGGCTTCTATTCGACATCTTAATCGTGGTGTTTTAGATCATTGTCTGCTTCTCTTTTCGTTTGACAAAAATTCTTTTCGATCCAAACTATTTAAATTTCAAAATTTTTGGATTGAGTATCCTGAATCTACTAAGGTGGTTCGCAATGCTTGGGGTGAAACCCCTGTGGATTTGTTGTCGTATCCAAAATTTATGACTGCTTTAAGATTTACTAGAAATGCCCTCTCGGTGTGGAATAAGAATTCCCTTAGTGTCCTTAAAAATATTCTTGATGATACTGTTGTAACTATATCTGTGCTTGAGAGGCTTGATGCGATCTCGGGTTTGAGTTTTGAGGATGAAAATAATCTTAGAGCTCTTAATAATAAGGTCATTGCTTTACGGAGACAAATCTCCCTAAAGTGGTGGGCTAAACCTAAAAATACATGGATTAAATATGGTGATAATAATTCAGCGTATTTTCATCATATGACATGCATAAAAAGAAGAAAAAACAAAATTTCTAAACTTAACTCTGCTATGGGTTTATCTTTAGTCACTGATGATGATATTTTGAAAGCATTTACTAATTTCTATAAGGACTTGTGGTTGGATACATCTCATCTTTTTGTTGATATTTCTCAGGATTTATTGGTTAATACTCTTGATAATGCTAGTCCTGATGAAATCATTAGACCCTTCTCTGTGTTGGAAGTTACTAATGTGGTTAAGGCTATGCCAAATGGTAAGAGCCCTGGGCTCGATGGGTTTACAAGTGAGTTTTATAAATATTATTGGCCCACTATTGCTTCTGATTTCATGCTTTGTCTAAAGAATTTTTTCAATAGTGCTTATTTACCATTTGACTGGAATAAAACTATTTTAAGTTTCTTTCCTAAATGTCCCAATCCTAATTGTGTTAAGGACTATCGTCCCATTGCCCTCTGCAACCTTAGCTATAGGATCCTAGAAAAGCTTCTAGCCAACCGAATTCAATCTGTTGTTCCGAATCTGGTGGCCAAAAACCAATCGACATTTATCAGGGGTAGATCCATCCAAGATAATATCCTGATTGCCCAAGAAGTTGTCCATTCAATGTATGTGTCCAAGGGTAAGAATCCATGGGTTATGGTCAAAATTGACTTTGAGAAAGCTTATGATAAAGTTTCCTGGACTACTATCATTGTTATGCTCAAAGCCTATAAATTTCTTGATAAGTTTATAGAGTGGATTAAGGCATGTCTTTCCACTATGAGTTTTGCTTGCCTGGTTAATGGACAATTGTCTCCCTTCTTTCAATCAAATAGAGGTATTCGCCAAAGGGATCCTTTATCCCCCTATTTATTTGTCCTACCCTCCCAAGTGCTGGCTTGCCTCATTGATAAGGTTGTTCAGGCTGGTAAGCTCACTCCATTTAAAATTAGAAATGCTGCCCCTGTTAGTCACTTGCTTTTTGCCGATGACATCCTCACATTTAGAGCCAATCCTAAGAGTCTGGAATCGATTAAAAATATCTTCAAAGAATTTAAACACTTTACCGGGCTTATTGTTAATTTTGAGAAATCCTCGATCTTTTACCCTAAATCCACTTCTAGGGCCCGTATTGCTTTCATTAGCAATATCATGAATATTTGAGCGGGAACATTTCCTTTTAAGTATTTAGGCACCCAAATCTCCCCTAGAAGACCTCCTGTCCAATATCAAAAATAGTTGGTTGACTCGATCAACGCAAAGCTATCCACATGGCAGACCAAATATCTATCTCAAGCTAGCAGGCTTGTCCTCATTAAATCGGTCCTTAGTTCAATGCCCCTTCACTCGCTTGTTGTTATTTGGGTCTCCCCTTCTATCATAGATAAAATTGAGATATGTATGAGAATTTCCTTTGGTCGGGGATGGGTGATAAGAAAGTTTTATATCTCGTTAAGTGGGATATCGTTACATTACCTAAGGAGATTGGTGGTCTTGGTATCCATAATTTGCACGATAAATGCATTGCTCTCCAAGCTAAGCATGTCCATCATTACTTAAATAACCATCCCTCTGTCTGGCATAATTTTGTTTCTGCAAAATATAAAGACTTACGGCTTTCGCATTATTCTGAATCCAACTGTTCGTGGAGTTGGAAATTATTTCGAAATGCATTCTATGATTTCCAAACTGATTTTATCAGAATTATTAATTCGGGTGTTGATACATCGATAATGTTGGATTCTTGGTTTGGCGATTTGCCCCTAAGCCTCAAGCCAATATTTGTGGCTCCTAACTTAATCTCGAATGATGCCTCGATTGATAGTCTGATTATAAATCAGGCATGGAATGTGGATTTATGTAACACTTTATTTGGCTCGGTGCTGGGGGAATCCATTTGTAAGCTTTGGTTGCCTTTACAGCCTGATGAGGATACCTATGTTTGGAAGGATAGCCAGGGGGTAATGTTATCGCCAAATCAGCTTTAAGGTTCCTTAGAAGCCATAACCAGCGTGTGTTGGAAACCTCCATATCATGGAAACACCTTTGGAAATTAAAAACGACTCCTAAGATTATTATTTTTTGTTGGAAAGTTTTTCATAAAAAATTACCTACTAGGTCTAGACTTCTCCACATTGGTATTTCCACTATGACTTCTAGTCCTATTTGTAACAATTCTACTGAAACTTTTGACCATCTTTTTTTTTACTGTGAGTATGCTCGCGTAGTTTGGAATCTCATTTCAGCTAAAATTGGTCTGATTCTCGCCAATCATTATAAATGGCTATCTGGTGATTGGCTAGAGAGTTCTCTTAGGCGAAACCACAATATGGACTTTTTCAACACTCTCCTTGCTAACTCATGCTGGTTCTTCTGGTACGCTAAGAACTTTAAGCTTCATGAGGCTAGGCAGCTTACCCACAGTGCCTAATGAATAAAATTTTAAGCTTCACCAATAGCTATTGGTCAAGTAAACCATCTGAGTGCATCAGTACAGTTAATCAATCCTTAATCAAATGGATTCCATCCGCATTGAATTATCTCAAAATTAATGCCTCGCTATTTGACTGTGCAGGAGGTCTGGGAATTATCGTTTGAAATTGGAGGGGCATGTGCTTAGGTGCAATTGGAATAAATCGAATGGACGATAACATTCTAATTTTGGAAGCTTTGGCAGCTCGGGAGGCGCTGAAAATGACCATGGAAAGGAATCTTCAAAGCTTTGCTTTAGAATATGATTCAAAATTATTAGTGGATGTTGTTTGTAATCTTGTTAATCCTCCTTGGATGATTAGTACCATTGTTAAGGACATCCAATTTTTGATGAGGGCTTGTAACTGTGAAAGCTTCTCATTTTACTTAAGGGAAGAAAACAAAGCTGCCCATTGGGCAACAAATAGAGCTAGAAGATAGGAAGATTTTATAATTTGATCATCCACCCGTCCTCCTGATCTCGAGGATATTTTGCACGATGACTATTTTTGCTCAGGCTTTGCCGAGTTTAATTAAATACTTTATTTGTTTCGGAAGAAAAAAAAAGTTACATCACTTTCATTACAATCAGCATCAGTATTATTATTTTTGATAATGTCCATATTGCATCAATTGACCAATCTAATTGCAATGAAAAGTTAGATTGTAAATTTGAGACTTATTCTTGATATAATTTATTGACTTTCTGGTTCAGTCTAATTTTAAAAACATTGCTTTTATAATATAAATATATATACGCTTACTTAAAAAATTGATTTGGTGTTACTTAAGCATGATTAAGGTAAAGAATTAACATAATCACATATACTAATTATTTGTACAATCGATACTTTTTTTTGCATAGCACCTCTGCAATTAGCTGTTAGCCACATGTTTAAATTAACATTCTTTAATTGATTTCATATTCAATATACAACATTCAGTTTTAATTCACTCCCTTTGGAACTCTCCAGATACTCATTTTCTATTATTTGCATTAAATATTTTAATTAATACGGTATATATTTTATATAAATATAAATTTTCTATTTCATTGTAATAGTTGTTTATGTATAAGTGAAAATATATACCTTATCATTTTTTAATCAAGTTTTGGCATTAACTTTTTGGATCAAATATTTCGAATATAAAAATCAGTGGCAGATGCAAGAAAAATTCAATTTAGAATATAAAAATTTATTTAATATTAATATTTTAACCCTTAATTTCAAAAAAAATTTATAAAAAATAATTTATCATGGTACAAATTTATTTTTAATCAATTTTTACTTTTTTAAAATATTATTAAAGTCTTTAAATTAAAAATAATTAAAGTTTTTTTACTCCTAAAAAATGATTCTTTCATTTCAATACCCAAAGCAGACTCTACTGCGATGCGGTTGTCGCCTCGCTCATCTCAATAGCCAACTTTATGAAGCATATTATGTGAAAAAAATTAAAAAATTAGTAAGAGATTAACAAAATTACAAGTACATATAAAAAAAATTAGTCATTACAAAAAAGGAGTAGATAATATATATAAAAGCTAGAGATGTTATTCGAACTTAAAATCTATCAGTAAAAAGTTAAAACAACTAACCACTAAGTTATACATATATTAATATATATAAAAATTGAACTTTGTAATATTCATATAATTTTATTAAATATTTTTTAAAAATTATCAAATTATTTTTAATATTTAATATTTTAGAAAAAATTTAAGGAGATCAATGCCCCCTTAGCCTAGTGTAGGTCCGTACCTGTCGATATTTTAGATGAATAATTTACAAATAATAATTTTGGTTCTATTGAGCAAATATTATATAGGATTTTGGATAATAAATTGGTAAATATTTTTATTTCAGACACGTATGAAAATACAAATATTCTACAAGTGGGAACAAACTTAGATTCGTTTAGAAATTGGAATTCCTAGAAGAATCAACCGCGATTTCTCTAAAATCGAATAGGAAACCCTTTTATTGTCAAAACAAGAAGGGCTATTATTTTTTTTCCCAAAACCCGAATCAACTTTTCAAAATACCACTAATGCCCTCACAACTGTTAACGAGATTAACTTCTGGTCATTTTAAACTGCTTCGACGCCAAGGCTAGTTCATCGAGACGCAGGCGACCACTCGGGCCGAACAGGAGGTAGCCTCCTCCAGCCACAGAGTCACGTAGACTCATTAGTGTGATTGAGGAGCGGTAATGTATCATGAATTATGAATTATTACAAATTCATTATATCATAATATAATATTGAACTTTATTTTTGTTGTGCAGGTTCGAGCAGGAGGATGTGTCGAGGATCATATCTTCTACGATCCGACGATACATGCATGGGGCATGGCCCGCGTGGTCTCATGTGCCCCGTGAGCACATCGACATGCTATGACGCGAGTTTGAGGCACGTATTAAATTTTTTTTATACATGATGATTAATATTAGTACTGATATTATTGTTTTGCAGACTCGCTATACATGGGCTGAGGACCAGAGGTCCTTCATTTACACTGTCTGGGAGGCTATTTGCCGGCAGAGGTACAATAGTCAACTGGGGCAGGCCTGGTCCTAGGCGATGGCCCGAGCTGGGACCACAAACATCGCGAAGACTCGGGGATACGACCCGATTGAATTACTCCGAATATATGGGACTAGTTTGTGGCGTTATGGTCGACGAATCGATGGCAGGAGGTTTATAGGACTACGGCTAGAAATGACATGTCCGGGGGAGGAGCGCGTCACACTAGCGGCTCAATATCATTTGTAGTACACAATCGTTATATGGTAAGTATTATACCTTAGATTCAATTATATATTTTATTTGTTATTCTGTGTAATAAATAATGTATTTATTTTGTAAATATAGATGACGGGACACACCCCGATGGAGGTGTTTGAGCGGACTCACCATCGAGGACACACCACAAGAAAAACAAGCATCAGTGACGTAATCTATCACTGATGCTTGAAAATCCGTCACTGAAGGGTATCAGTGACGGAAATTTCCGTCGCTGAAAGTCTCGTGGCTAATGCTTCATTTGATGTCCTGTGATGGATGTGTCCATCACAAAAATTTGTGACGAAAAAATTTTCGTCACAAAATCCGTCACTGATGTCAATGACTGAAAATAAATTTTTCGTCACTAATTTTGATATTAATTATAATTTTTATTAATAAAAATATATCAATTATATTATATTATAGATTTTTATAATATAATAATATATTATAATATTATAATATTATAATAATATATTATAATATTATAATATTATAATAATATATTATAATATTATAATAATATATTATAATATTATAATAATATATTATAATACATTATAATAATCAATAATGATATTACATTATATTATTATTTATACTTTTATAATATTTTTAATAAATTTATAAAAGATAGCATGATAGTAAACTTTTTAGTCTCATGATGTGTCAATTTATAAAATTTAAGAAAGTTAGGAGAGAGAAAAATTGATCCATATGAGACTAAAAATATTATATTTATAATGGTTAAGAATAAGTAAAAAATGATTTTTAATCCATGGGACTAAACATGATAAAATTTATTTTACTAATATTTAGTTTAATTTTTTGTTGGAATTCTATTTTCGTTATTGACCTGTGACTGTTATGTGGTGGCTCAGTGACGGATCTATGACGGATACGAAGAAAAAAATTCAGTGACGAATTAGTGTCGGAAAATTAATGACAGAAATGAAATCCGTCACTATTTTGTCACTGGTGCTATTTATTAAAAATTCTAGGTCAAATTAATCAAAAATTATGTGACTGATTTGTGACAGAATCGTCTTGTGTCGGATTTTTCGTCATAAATCCGTCACAAATCTGTCATAGTTTGTGATGAATTTTAGTCACAAAATTTCTGTCACTAATGCTCATTTTTCTTGTAGTGACATGGGACGGGGGAGTACATCGACACCCGCGCTGCAATCATTATGGTAAATATATTTATTTAAATTATTCATTATTTATTTAAAATTTAAGTTTTAAGAAAAATATGAAATAAAAAATCAAACTCGAGTAGGAGACCTACACTCAGACGGTGATGCAACGCGGGGGCACACCCGAGGACTTTGACGCAGAAGCGTGGGTCGAGGCTGCAGGTGGCTGGGACCACGGCCGCGTATATGGCTTTGCAGACAGTGGTCATGCGCGAGCCGTGCTCGGGCCACTTGGGGCACAAACCCCTCCGATCGCTGGTGAGCGGCCGTCCACCTCCAAGACTAATTATGATTAGAGCAGCATGATAAGGACACTGGAAGAGACGATTGCGCGTCAGAGTGAGATGTTGGAGCGTTAAAGTCAGATGATGGTGGAGATGCATGCTATGCTATGCAATATCTCAGCTCATACCGGAGCAGGCATCCCTTCGGCATCATCAAATCCATCGTCGTCGAGCTAGTCCACGCCGGTGTACACCCAAGCACTCCAGACCCTGCCATATTATGATCCAAACCTTCCTTCATCGTCGTCGTGAGGTTTATTGTTTTGTTTGGATATTGACTTTGTTACTTGGATACTACTTGATTGACTTGTTTTGTTTGGATACTGATATGATAGTTTTGAATTTGACTAGTTTTTATATGATTGTGGATAATTATAAACATAAGTATAATTGTTTTGATGTATATCTGAGTGTATCTGTGATGTGTATGTTATGTATGGGTGTATTAGTGTATTAATGGATGTGTGAGTTATGTATCAGGTTAAAATGTATCAATGTATTAATGAAAATTAGAAATTTTAAAACTTTTAAGTTAGAGGTTAACATCATCAGCAACGGCTTTCCCACGGCTGTCCGTGGGAAAGCCGTTACTAAAAGTGTATCGTATTTTTTAGGCCGCAACCTCAAAGTCGTTGCTGATGACCTACAACAATGGCTTAACAACGATCTTTCACTAACGGCCTTGCCACGGCAACCGGGCCGTTGCTGATGTATATATCTACAACGGCCCTACAGCCGTGGTAGAACCGTTGTTGATAATGTTATTAGCAACGGTCGCTCCGGCCGTTGTTGATCCGTTGTTAAGTTATTAGTAACGCAATTTTCTGTCTCGACTACGTTGCAACGGGCCGGGCCGTTGCACGCTGTTGCTGATGGTTTTCAGCAACGGCTTAGCAACGCTTGAAGTCGTTGCTGATGCTTGTTATTCCAGTAATATTGGGTCATTTTTAATTGGTTCACTTATTAGGCCATATATGCAATGAAATGCATTTTAAAATCATCATAAATTCATATAAATTATATTATGTATAATGAAATGTGATCCATAATTTGGATCATCAAAATACGTGTTTAAGAGTGACATATTAATTTTATTTTATCATTTTAAACTATTTCGAGATATTTTAAACTAGTTCAGGAAAAACATTCTAAAATCATCAATTTATGCATAATGGTATGAGCAATATCCAATGTTGACTGATTATTAAGTCATTTTATTTTTTTTCCTTTCCTTCTATTACGGAAGTGATGTTTTAAGATGGTCATATACTGTGTTATTCATAGTTGGTGGCAACATGTTATAAGTTATTTAGATATTTAAGATTTGATTCCTAGTATGATCATCTATTATGACTTTTTATTTTTATTTAAATAAATAAATAAATAAAATAAGTGATGTTTTGAGATGCAATCTAACCTTTGCTCCTTTCAAACATGTTATCCTCTCATTCATGCAGTGAAACCTTTTATCTTTAGAAAAAAAAAGAGTTATCATGCCAACAAATAGCTGTGACCCTAATAGGCATTGATTTTGAAATATCATTGATAATGGATTCCAAAATTTAGGATAGATGGTGTAAAAAAAATCAAAATAAATTTATTAACTGGTTTATAATTTAGGACAAATTCATCAAAGACAAATATTGCATGTGGGAACGGTTAGTTTAGAAATTGGAATTCCTACAAAAACCAAAAGTTCGCAACAAATCAAACCGAGATAATTAATTGTACTAGTGAGAACAATTCATGACTCCGAGTCAGAGTTGACTCATCAAAGACGGGTTCGGTTCATCTGTTAATGATGCAGTAGTACTCCTGCGTCGCGTCACAAATTTGACTGGCCGTCTAACTCATTGAAGCCACGCACATTTTCCAATATACGCAACGTCTCAGAGGGAAAGTAAATAAATCCTCTTAAAGTCAATACGAGTAAACCCGGTCGGGTCACTACGGTCTAGTTCACACATTATTATTAGTCTTAATTTTTGAAAATTGCGGCGAAACCCGTGTCCCGCATAATGATGCATGCATTATGTTGGTTTGATCCGAACACGTGGTGTCAGATCAAAATCCGGCGCAGAGCGCGGCGGAGGAAAGAGAGCTGAAGACGGAAGACTACATAACTTATGTTAGAAGAAAGACCGAGTGGGAAAACAATAACATAGTAGGTTAGACACCCTTATACGTTATCTAATGATCGTAATTCCAAGTTTAGCGTTTTCTTTCTTTTTTTTCCATAGAAAGAAAATTTTATTGATTAATCCACTTAGGACAAATTATAACAATCTAACTCTAAAATGGCATCCAAATCCGGAGGAACAAATTGCACACCAAATAGATTCCTTTCGAGTTCTTATTGTGTTTAGTATCCAATGAGCAGCTTAATTTATTGGCTTGGATAAGAATTTGAATTTAATATATGTTCTTCCAATGATGAGCTGCTGAATATTACGGACCATATTCACGATTCTCCAAGGAGGAATAGAGTAAGAATTAATAGCTTCAATTGCAAGCTGACTCAGACTCAATAATAATCTGATTCAAATTTTGAAAGATGACATACTTAGTAGTATCCATCCGAGCAAAATATTCACAATATAAATCATTTTCAACTTGAAGATACTTAGCTTGAGAGAAAAGAAAAAGGCCAAGATGATTTCTAACCACCAGGCCAGCTCCACCATCAGGAGCAGAAAAAGAGTCATCACAGTTAATTTTCAAGCAATCCATAGGAGGTGGAGACCAATTAGAAGTAGTTGAATTATTTTGCATAGGACCCTAGGGTCAGACATATATTGCTTTGAGAAAGCAATGCTACGATGAATCATTTGTAAACTAGATGACTTTCGATCACCATGCAAAATAACATTTTTAGTAAATCAAATATACCAAATGGTGTTAGCAACAATGATTTTTACCTCCTTAAATGGGATATTAGCTAAACGCTAGCTACCCGAACACCGATCTGTTCTATTTGATAAGTCAACCCTAAGAATTTAATCCAGATCAGACCAAACATGAAAAACCCAACTACAGTTAAACAAAAGATGAGACCGAGTTTCCTCACTATTACAACACAAAACACAATCCAGGCAATTAGAAATGTACATACTGAACAATCTAGACCTAGTCATCAGTGTATTATGAAAAAACTTACAAAGAAAATATTGACCTTAGGGGGAATAGACATTTTCTAGAGCAAATTCCAAAGGTTAGACTGATCAACTAGTTATATATTTTGATCTTTTAGAAAAGTGAATGCAGAGTATGAGGTAATCAAACTAGTATTTTCATTTTTCCAAATGTATTTATCCTCGTTGGGTTGCAAAGGTAAATTAATACTTCTAATGACACCCCATAGAATAGAGCCACAAACATCTTCACCAACATCATCAAGCCAACATTGATCAAGAATAAGATAATCAACGGTAGTAATATCATTCAATAAATTCATGTTAACATAAGTAGGTTTAAGAGCAATAGGTAGATTCAGAATCCAATTGTCATTTAAAAAATTAGTATTATTATCATAGCCAATGAGCTTAGTAAAATCAAACTTAAGAAAATCAAAAGCGGTTAAAAATAACTTTCAAGCCCAAGAACAATTCTTAGGAAAGAAAATATTAGAATGGAAAATAGTTTGGTATTTAAATAAAGCTGAATTCTTTTGGCTTGAAGGGCCAAACCCCTAGTATGGATATCTTGAATACTAATACCCCCTAAGTGTTTGGGAAGGATGATAGTATCCCAGTTAATAAGGTGAATACCAAGTTTATCTGAGCTATGGTGTCAAAGAAAGTTTCTAATTTTTTGATCAATTTTATTACTAATGCCCTTACTGAGCCAAGAGACAACTAAAGAGTGAGTAGGAACAACATTCAAAACAAACTTAATGAGAACTATTTTCCCAGCTTAAGAAAGGAGGTTCTGTTTCCAATTTGAAAGTTTACTATCGATCATTTCAATTAAATGATTTTGGGTACTGATACGAAGCCTTCTAAGGGCAATAATAATACCAAGATATTTAAAGGGGAAAGAACCACATTTCATTTTATTTTTTTAAATCCTGTTTTTAATATGAGAAGAGGTAGATTTAGGAAAAAAGATATCATAATGCTAAGGAGCCCATAATGCTTAATAATTCTAGTGATAGAAGTAAGGCTCTTATGATTTGCTTTTAAAATAATAACGACACCATCAACAAACATAAGATGAGAAATGAAAATATTCTTAAGCTTAAAAGGAGTTAAAGACTTATCATTAACAACTTTGTTCAAAAGATTAGTTAATTAGGGTTTGGGCAGCCATAACATAGAGGAAGGGGGAAAAGGGATCCCCCTTGTCAAATACCTTTATGGGATCTAAAAAAATTTGACAGCATGGAATTTAACAAACAAGCTAAAGAAGGGGTAGTAATATTGATTTTAATCCAATTTACAAACTTAGGAGGAAAATCACAACAATTCAAAATATGCAAAACAACATCCCAACTTGAAGTATCAAATGTCTTCTCCAAATCAATTTTAATGATAATAAAAGAAGTGGAACTTTTTGAGTTGTAAAAAGAATGAGTTATCTTTTAAACAATCAAAATATTATCATATACTTCGATCTCTAATCAAAGCAAACTGCTTTTGAGAAATAATATAAGGAAAGCAAACATTTAATCTATTAGCAAGGAGTTTGAAAATAATTATGTAAGATAAATTACAGATGGAGATAAGCCTAAAATTTTTAACATTAATAAGGGATGTCTTTTTAGGAATAAAGATAAGCATGGTGTTATTCTAATTATCAGGCAAAGTACAAGAATTAAAGAAATCAGATAAACAACTAATAAAATTGCCAGAAATGGTATTCCAATAAGATTTTAAAAACTCAACAGTAAAATCATCACGATCAGGACTTTTTCCATTGCCCATAGATTTAAACGTATTTCAAATTTCACCACAAGTAAAAGGAGAAATAAGAGAAGATTTAAATTCCCTAGGAATACATTTAAAAATAGGCCAAATACTGCAAAGTATTAGAGGAAGACCACAAATCAGAGTAATAAGAAATAAATTCTTGAAGAATGAGACTATCATCATTAATAGTAACATTATGAGAATTGACAAGAGAATGAACATAATTAATCATTCTCCTCATAATGACAACTCTATGATAAAATGCAGTATTTTTGTCACCATCTTCAACCCAATTCTGCTTGGATTTGTCCCACAATTTAAGACAAAATTTTCTTTGCAAAGCAATAGCCTTGTTATGAAGACTACGCAGCTTAGGCTCAGAATTTGCTCGAAGGTCTAGAGATTTCAAAAGACAAATATTATTATTTATTTCAACTAAAAGGTCTTCCAATCTACCTAGACTATTCTTATTCCAAACAGAGAGAGCATGTCTAGTGGCAGACAGCTGCTTAGAAAAAAAGAGCCAGAATTTGAGATAGGTACTTGAGAATTCCTAAGCTTTGGAAATAATATCATAACTCTCACTATATTCTACCCAAAAATTATGAAATTTAATAATTTGCTCCTAGTCTGTTTAAATGGGTAACCTCGGCCTTACCAAAATAATAAAGCCTATAGTTAAAGGCCTATGGTCAAAGGTAGTCCTATTTAAATGGATAACCTCGGCATTACCAAAATAATGAAGCCAACCAGCATTAGCAAAAATGCGATCAAGTCTAACTAATATTTTCGTAAGGCCACTACGGTTAATTGTCCAACCAAACTTATTACCCATATAAACCAAGATCAATTAAGCCAGTGTTTGAAACAAAATTTCTAAACCCAATAATAGGAGCATTCATAGAAAAGGGAAAACCTCCTAATTTATCTGTCACGCCCCAACTCAGGGTCACGTGACCTACCAAAATATACATGTCTATACCTCGCAGCCTAAATCATGCACATGCCAACTGAACAATAAAACATAATGGAAAAGAAATAACGAGTTTTATTTCAAATGGAAAACCAAACCAAAAATCGTTATAAGTAATTTTAGCAAAATAATAAAGTGCAGAAACAACAAAATAAGTTCAATTGTTCAATTACAATGAATCTGAAATAAAGACTTAAATGTCCTCAAATGGACTACAACTCCAAAATACTGAAACATAAGTGCATGACTAACTACCAAAACTCGACTACGACCTCTAACTATCACTACTATGAGATTAATGTAGCTCCTCTGCCCTCCAGCCGTGCCAAGTGCTCCAGCCCACCTCACCAATCAGGCTCTGCAAAACACCAATCAGCCCACCTCTAACTATCACGACAACGAGTGAGTTCAAAGGAACTCAGTGAGCGATTCTACCAACCCCCACAAAAAAAAACAATCATAAATAAGATGGCATAAAGCAAATCTCCTGACTCAAGCAGGAAAAGATCACAAGAAATTGACCAGCTAATCGGCCATCTGGCCATCACCTGCCCGAAAGCATCCAACACCCAAACAGAGAAGTTCAACAGGCCTAAGCCTAACATGCCCTAAGGAACAACACATACTAGGATAATCGGGAAGGCCCTCCGAACTTATCCTAGTATAAAGAAACTCGGGAGCAATCGGGAAGGCCCTCCGAACTTGCTCCATGAGACGCGAAGGGTCCATTGGAATTCGCCCATTCGAACTTGCCCCTTTTTGATATCACAAGAGTAATCGGGTAGGCCCTCTGAACTTATCCATTTTAAGATATCACAGGAATAATCGGGTAGACCCTCCGAACTTATTCATTAAAACCACATCGGGGATAATCGGGTAGACCCTCCGAACTTATCCCACGAGGCCAAACCAGAATAATCGGGTTTAGCTCATCCGAACTTGTTCTACAGGTTGGAAATTAGTCATCCAACCTCCCGGACCTAGCCCACAATTCCTCTCCTCAACGAGCCTCTTCACCATTCATAAAGATATGGCACAACATGACCTAAGTTTAGTCTATCCTACGGTGTCTTAGGGGTGTCATTATTGGAAAGCGTCTCAACACTCCAATACCCGACCCCAACTCCTAGACCCGTAATGTCATACACCTGTGTGGTTTTTTTTCATTCATAAACTTTACTTGTTGGTTCATAATAGATTATGCTGCCCCTTTGCCCAATTTTAATGATGCAATTAAAATTTAAATCACCGAGATTAGGATTTTATTTTAGCTTACTGTTATTCCCGAAATTGATGTATCTAGCCCGAATCTAATCTCCAGAGTGTGACCTATATTTTCTGGTCAAAATGATAGGTTATACGACTATATTCAGAGAAAAATAAGTACACACCATATCATGTAATTTAAAAACAGCACAGATTCATCATTTCAGAATAAAATTCCAGCAACATTAAGTTTTCATCATAGCATGAAAATAAATCCGAAATTAACAAAATTTTTATCTTTAATTATCATTAACGCAGAGTACTTAATTTAAGATAAATTTCACAAATTTCATGCTTATTAAACAAGATTAACAAGTATCAACAACATCTTAATCAAGAAACAAGTCTCATGATCAAGAACCCCTCTTCAAGAACCTCCATGGCGTCAATATCAAGATCTTAATTTTATAATATGATTTCTATCCAAAAATCACATATTTAAATATAAGGCATGCAACCATGATTCAAGAACCTAATTAGGCAAACAAATCAAGTTATACACTTCAAGATAAACAAGATCTCCCACTTGGGCATTTCATCAAACACCTTGAGGGCACCCTTGCTTCTCCCTTGGCCGAGCACCCCTAGGGTAAACCTGGGGCTGCCGAGCCACAAAGGGAGGATCCCGGGCCCTCCTCACAAAAATCGGCACAAGAACACGACGATCAAAACTCACGATTCAGTGAAAATCTCAAGAAACAAGAAGATGCCCCAAATTGGCTCAAGATCACGAGAAAATCCAAACAATGAGAGATAAAATCACTCACCCGAATAGGAAGGATGATGAGAGGAGAAATCCCAGACAACGGCCCTCGAATCTAACTTCAAAAGATGGTGACTCGACTCAAGAAGGGAGAAGAGGCGACGGCGGCTCCTCCTCAAGCCGCCGGCTTGAAGAGAGAGGAAGAGAGGGAAAGAGAGGGGTTGGCTCGGCTGCTCCTCTCGGGTTGGCTCGGCTGCTCCTCTCGGCTTGGCTCCAAAGGGAAGGAAGGAGGAGAGGAAGGCCCGGCAGCTCGGCTCCAAGGGGAAGGAGAGGGGCGGCTGGCTGACGGCTCCTCTTCTTCAATTCGCTTATGCGGCTCCAATGGGGAGCCGAAAACCAAGGGAGAGGCTTTTATACTCTCTCCTCAACCCTAACTCCACTAAACCCTTTATCAAATTCGCATCCGCTTCAAGCCGAACCCGAACCCGAACCCGAACCCGCTAACTTAATTAATCATATTCTAATCCCATGCTAAATTACAAGCAACCAACATACACACATCCACATGCAACATAATTAAACAATCATGCACACACCACATAGAATTAAATAAATTTATCTATGCAAGCAAAATTTCTATAACTCATATTCCTACTTACCCGAGCTCACACCTGACCATGAGTCGACTCGGCTCGACCTCGAACTAGTCCGCTAGGCTGGCAAACACACACAATAAATGGAAATTAGAATTAATATCTAGGATATTACATTATCCTCAACATTAAGAATACTATTAAAATCACCTAAAATTAACCAACGATAAGCAGATAAGTTTTGCATTTTTATGTGCATATATAAAAAACATAAGTAGGAGAATTGTAATTGATTGGTCCTATCCAAATTGAAAAAACAATTAAATCAAACCCAATGGAATCGATTATATAGTTTTGAGTTTCAATTCAATTCTAGTTAGCGAAATTTAAATTAAAATTTTAGCTGATTCATATTAATTAGCTTTGGCTAGTAATTACTCAATCTTGATTTATAAAAAAGAAACAATTTGATTTTGTGATACTAGCTAGCACAATTAGAATAGTCGCTGCCACAGACGGCTGATATTTAATCATCAGCGACGGCCGACACAACTGTCGTTGCTATGCTATCATCAACGGCCTCGTAGCTGGTCGTTGAATGTTATTAGCAATTGTGATAACTTATGCTGCCTAGGCTATCAACCATTTACGATACATTTTCAACGACTAGCTGTTGGTAAGTCGTCGCTGATGTTTTATCATGAAACTAAAAAAAATAAAAATTAGAAAATTCATGTTTACATCAATTTATACACAAACCAAATACAAAATATAAATTACTAACCAACATATCACACCATACTACCTAGAGTGAGGAATCCATGAAGGCTAGGGTTTTAGGATGAGCTAGAGAAGGGAGAGGAGAGTAAAATATTGAATAAGGATGTTAGTTTCTCATTTCGCAAAGGGCGAACATCATCGTAGTCCAAGCAAAGCTGAAATACTATATTTTTCGTGTAATATCCTAGATATTATTATTTAATTTTATTATTGTTTTATTATTGTTAGTGATTGTCAACCAAGCGAGCTAGTTCGAGATCGAGCCGAGTCGACTCATGGTCCGGTGCGAGCTTGAGACTCGGGTAAGTCGAATTATGATTTATAATAATATAGTTTGATTTAATTAAATTATGTTGCATATGAGTGTGTATGTGATTATTGCTTGTATTTAACATAAGGTTAGTTTGGGTTAGCGGGTTGCGGATCCAGGTTTATGTATGCGGATTAGGGTGTGCATTGGAGGCATTGGGAGGGGATTATAAAATCCCCCCCTTGGGCTAGGCGGCTCCCTTTGGAACCACACCAGCCGAGTGGAGAGAGGAGCCACGCCAGCCGTGAAGAAGAGAGGAGCCGCCCAGCCAAGCCGAGCCGCCCCTCTCCTCTCCCTCTTTCCCCCTCTCTCTTGAAGCCAAGCCACCGGCTTGGATTGGAGCCCTCCCCCCCCCCCCCCCCCTCCTCTTTTCCTTGTTCTTAGAGCCAAGTGCTTGTGGCTGGATTCAGAGGCTGCCAATCGAGGGTTTTTCTATTTTTCCCTCTTCCTAAATCAGGTGAGTGGATCTTCCCTCCCTCTTTTCTTGGTTTTCTTGTGTTCTTGAGTCATTCTTGAAATCAAGGTATTTTTGTGAGCTTCCGTCGACTGTCAAATTCTTGTTGTTTTCCTTTATCGCCATGCAAGAGGAGGCCCGAAAACCCCCCTATGGGGCTCGGCAGCCCTAGGATGACCCTAGGGGTGCTCGACCAAGGAGGGGATTGGGTCGCCCTCAAAGTGTTCGACGAAATGCCTAAGAGAAATCCTTGATGTTTTCTTTGTGATCTAGGCTTTGGATTAATTCCCTTAATTAAAAAAAATTTGATGCCAATGCATGATTTGTATCTAGATAAGTAAATTTCAATTATAAATCTATGTTTGCATGTGGAAAGATTAATCTTGATGCAATGTTTGGATTCTTGATTTAAAGCTTGAGTCTTGATCTTGAGATGATGTAGATGCATGCTAGATCTTAATTAGAAATTATGAATTAATTTTTGTATGATGGACTTGATGTTATAAATATGTGGTGATGGAAATTTAGGATTTATTTGTTGAGATTTTTGGGTTAATTACCTTAACATGCTGAAAACACAACTTGCTGAAATTTCATACTGATTTTGTAGTATCTGTTGTGATAAGTTTGGTTTACTGATTATAGTTGTGTAACCTATCATTTTGACCAGAAAATATAGTCTGAATTCATAGGACACACTTAGGAAGTCAGATTCGACTTGGTTGCACCAATTTTGGGCTCAACAATAAACTAAAAACAAAACCCTAATTTTAATGAATGTAAATTTTAATGAATGTAAATTTTAATTGGATAATTAAAATTCAAGGGGCAGCATAATCTGTTAAGAGCCAACAAATTAAATTATATGTATTAAATAAAATCTCATGGATTGATGATTTTACAGGTCTAGGAGTTGGGGTCGGGCATTGAGTGTTACGTCGTTTCCCAATAAAGACACCCTTAAGACACCGTAGGAGACACTTGACTTAGGTCTTGTTAGCGCAATATCTTTATGAATGACGGAGAGGCTCGGATAGGAGCCGAATTGAGGGCTTGGCCCGAAAGGTTGGATGACTAATTCCCAACCCGTGTTTAAGGAACAAGTTCGGATGAGCGAATCTCGATTGTTCCCGAGTTGCTTTATTTATATAAGGAATAAGTTCGGATGAGCGAATCACGATTATTCTTGCGTTTATTCTAAGGGTTCTATTATAGGATAAGTTCTGATAAGCCAATCCCAATTATCCTTATATATGACCTTTGAGTTTGATGTGTTGCCTTAGGGCACTGGTAGGCTGAGGCTTGTTAAATTTCACTGCTTAGTGAAATGGTTTGCCTTTGGGGCATGAAATGGCCAGTTGGCCTGTTACCTAGTTATACCACTTGATGATCTACCCCTGTACGAGATATGAACATTTTATTCTTTCTCTGTGTGGTTGTTTTTATGGTGGGGGTTGGTAGAATCGCTCACTGAGTTTTTTTGAACTCATCCGTTGTCGTTTTTTATTTTTTTGCAGAGCCTGACCGGTGAGGTGGGTTGGAGCACTTGGCACGGCTAAAGGGCAGAGGAGCCACGTTGATCTTATAGCAGTCCTAGTTAGGGATCGTAGTCGAGTCTTTGGTAGTTTGTCATGCACATATATTTTGGTATTTTAGAGTTGTAGTCCCTTAGGGACACTTATGTCTTTCATTTCAGATTTCACTTGTAAATGAACCATTGAACTTTGATTTATTATTTTCGCACTTTATTATTTTGCTAAACTGCTTCTAATGAAATTTGATTTATTTATTTTTTTCATTTAAAATAAAACTCGTTACATTCTATCTGTTATGTTTTATTATTATGAGTTGGCATATGCATGAGTTAGGCTGCGGGGTATATGCACGTATATTCTGGCCGGTCACGTGACCCTGAGTTGGGGCGTGAGACTTTGTGTTGAGTATATATACATGTTCAAAATGATGTTTTAGTAAAATATTCTTTTTTATTAGGCAACTGTGGGTAACATAGTTAGTGACAATATGTTATATATTGTTTAGAGATCTAGGATTCGAACTTTAGTATGATTTTCTATATTTGTTAAAATATTATTATTATTATTATTATAATTATTATAATTATTATTATTATTTTAAGTAAAAAATTTTATAATATAATCATTACAAAGCATAGATGTGGTAATATACGCACAAAGCATATTACACGACATACAAAAATGTGAAAAAGACGCACAAAATACTACAACTAGAAATTGAACTCAAAATTTATACGCAATATATCCGAATGTTACTATCATTTAATCACAAGTGATATTCCATTTTACTAAAATAACATACCCAAAAATTTATTTAGATTTTATGAAAAAATTTGGAGGTTCTTATTTCAGTGAAATCGAAATTACTGTCATTTGCTAAAAATGTATTTTTGATTATTTTTATAAAGTTTACCAAAAAAAATAATTCCTATGAACGTTTTCGTGTGAATCAAAAGACACCTTAGCATTTAATACTAATTATTTGAGTACAATAAATGACATTTAATATGATCTTTTTACCAAGTATGAACTCATGAGACCGACGTTGCAGTTCGTGGTTAATGAGAAGCATTTAATCTAAAATCAGCGGTTTTCTATAAGAGAATAAAATATATTTTTATTTTTAAAAATAAAATCTCTATTTATTTTTTTATTAAACTAAAAAATAAATATTCATATACTCAAATTATCCTTCGCAGATCATTTTCAATTGATTCAATTAATTTTAAATATGTTTGAAAAATTCATCATAAATTCATAATAAAAAAATCTATTATTCATAGGTAAATCGATTTCATAGTTTGTATCAATAAAATAATTTTTCTAGAGTTGAAAATCATTTTTTTCATCATTTTTAATTGATTCGGCCAATTTTAAACATATTTGGAAAATTTATCCTAAATTCATAATAAAATCATAAAAAATCTATTATTCATAGGTAAACCACTTCCATAATTTGTATCGGCAAAATAAGTTTTTTAAGTTGAAAAATATTTTTTTTTCATCATTTTCAATTGGTTCGGCCAATTTTAAACTGGTTTGGCTAATTTTCAATTGGTTCGATCAATTTTTAACTAGTTCGGTCAATTTTAAACTGGTTTGACCAATTTTGAACCAGTTGAAAATGATGAAAAAATAATTTTCAACTCTAAAAAATTTATTTTGCTGATACAAAATATGAAAGTGATTTATCTATGAATAACATATTTTTTATAATTTTATTATGAATTTAAGATGAGTTTTCTAAATCTATTTAAAATGGGTTGAATCAATTAAAAATGGTATGCGAATCATAATTTGGATATATGAATATTTAATTTCTAATTTAAGAAAGAAATGAACAAAGATTTTATTTTTGAAAACAAAAGCAGGTTTTATTGTCTTCCATAAAAACCGCTGATCTAAAATACTTCTTAAGGACTGGCTGACGACATGAATCCTATTTATAACCACATGATTTTCAAACCAGTCAAAGATATTAAAGTTAAAGCGAGATGTCGCATTCAGTAGCTAACAAATTAAATCTCCCGGAAGTTTCTCAATTCTCTCACTCTCTCTTTCTCGGCAATGGCAGGAGATGTTTTTATGTCATTATTGCAGACCTCTCTCTCTCTCTCTCTCTCTCTCTCTCTCTCTCTATATATATATATATTAATAGACTCCTTCCTCTCCTCCCCCGTTCTTTCTTCTTCGTCTTAATTCTTCCTTTCATCGTCAAATTTTCACTGTTCACCTCCGCGCACGTTTGCATGGATTCTTCAGCCGAAGTTCCTCAATACTTCACCTGCCCCATCTCCCTCCAGATCATGAAGGACCCCGTCACCACTTCCACCGGCATCACCTACGACCGCGAGAGCATCGAGCGGTGGCTCTCCGTCGACGTCGCCAACCCGACGTGCCCACTCACCAAGCAGCCGCTCCCCCGAGATTCCCACCTTACCCCCAACCACACCCTTCGCCGCCTCATCCAAGCCTGGTGCGACAGCGACTGGATTCCTATGCTACCAGTCGCCGTTGACAGCCGCCCCAGCATCGACCAGCTCATCCGCCGCCTCTCAGCCCCCCACCTCCAGCTCGACGCCCTCCGCCAATTATCCGCTCTCGCCCGCGGGAGCGATAGTGTTCGCCGGCTCTTGGCGCAGTCCGGAGTCCCCAAAGCGATGATGAGCGTTATCACTTCCTGCAGTAACAAGATCATGCTCATCGATCGGATCGAGGCGGCGCTCCGCATCCTCCATTCCCTCAAGCTTTCTCCCGACGACCTGAAACCCATCGTTAGCGGCTCCGATCACTGCATCATCAACGCGATGACGTGGGTTCTGCTGCACGGAGCCAGCGAAGAGACTAATTACCGCGAGTTGAAGTCGACTACGACCCTAATCTTCAAGACCGTGATAGAGGCAGCAAACCCCGGGGTGCTCGAGCAACTAAAGACCGAGTTCTTCGCCGCCATGTTGTCGGTCATCCGGGACAGGATCTCTCAACAAGCCACCAAAGCGGCGTTGCAGATTCTGCTGCACGCCTGCTTGTTGGGGAGGAATCGGATCAAGATAGTGGAGGCCGGCGGCGTGAAGGAGATCGTGGAGCTGGAGCTGGTGATGGTGCCGGACAAGAGGACGACGGAGCTGAACCTGGGGGTGCTGAGTCAGCTTTGCTTGTCGGCGGACGGGAGGGCGGAGTTGGTGGGGCACGCGGCAGGGATCGCAGCGGTGGCGAAGAGGATCCTGCGGGTGTCGCCAGCGGCGGACGACGAAGGAGTGAAGATATTCTACTCGCTGTGCAGGTACTCGGCGACGAACGAGGTGCTGCAGGAGATGATGAGCGTGGGGGCGGTGTTGAAGCTGTGCTTGGTTCTGCAGGCGAATTGCTCGAGGTCGGTGAAGGAGAAGGCGATCTGGGTTTTGAGGTTGCATTCGAGGGCGTGGAAGGACTGCCATCCGTGTGTGCAGGCTTATTTGTTAACTAGATGCTCTTAATTAATTATTTTATCATAATGAAATATATAATTATAATTAACTGTAACTGGCTCTTAATTAGTTAATTTGTTGAATGTTTGAATCTGAAGAAAGGATATATAAACTAAAATATGATGACTAAGATATTAAAATTTCATTATATTTAAGTTAATGTATAAATAATAATGAAATTTAATATATCTTCCAAAAATATGCATGCAATTCAAAATGCCCTGTTAAGGATTTTACTAACTTTTTATTATAAAACTTATGAAATTAAATTTAAATAATTAATTTTAACATAATAATATAAATTTTTTAGCCAAATATTTCCTAAAAATTAAAAAAAAAAATTTCATCACAAATATAAATTCATAAAAAAACATGTAAATACTAGTTTCTTGATGCAATCAATGAGTTGTCTCTTAAATTTCTGCGTAATAAAAAAAATAATTTGAATCTATTTTAATATAAGATATTTTTTATTTTGAAATAAAAATTAATTTTTGATTTTTTTTCTTGAATATTTTTTTTCTAATTTCTAGTAATTTTCAGAATTTCAATTTTCACCCTCTCGTCAAGATATCTATATCTCACTTTACTCAAAATTATATTCAATCATATTCATTTTTTTTGAAATTGGACGCCCAACACAAATATGAAATATGTAGAATATCTTAAATCTTATCCATTCTCTAATAAATAATAATATGAATCACGAATTAAAAGAAAGAAAAAGCGTAATCATGTGTACATGTATTCTAACTCTTTTTCGAGACCTAGTTCATTTATACTAACTTCCTTTTATTGTTGTATCTCCTTATCTAATGAGTCTTGCTTCCCCTGGTAACTCGATTCCTTCTCCTAATTGAACTACAGGGGAATCTCGACCCAAACTAGTTGTTTGTTGGGAAGAGCAAGCACCCAATGCTTGGTCGGGTACTTTTCATTGGACTTCACATATATCTATATCTTTGGTCATTTTTCGTTTTTGCTAAAAAGTGGGTAGTCAATTAGAGCAACGGCAAAAAAAAGAAAAAAGAAAAAAAAAAGACTCATTC
This sequence comes from Canna indica, assembly GCA_034359265.1. Taxonomy (NCBI): domain Eukaryota; kingdom Viridiplantae; phylum Streptophyta; class Magnoliopsida; order Zingiberales; family Cannaceae; genus Canna; species Canna indica. Next base: position 26,895,676 of record CP136892.1, read on the forward strand.
GCCCATCTCGAAATCAGAAAAGTCGTCGAATCCAATTGATCCAAGGGTCGTGAGTGGCTCTTCGTTGGCGGGAGTGTTGTCCTCTTCTTTGAATGGTTTAAGATTCAAAGATACGAAGGAAAGAGCACTCGAAGTTGTCGAAGATTTGAAAATCAAAAGGGAAGTCGACACAAAGTAGAGAGTCCAACCTAATTCCAAGTGGGTTTGTTCAGATCAGTAAAGAGGAAAGATCAATGGTGAAACTCCTAAGAGTTGAATGAGAAGATTGAGAAAATTAAGAAAACACAAGATATAATTTTCATCATTGCATTGGAAAGGGCGAGGTATGATTGTAAACTCATTCTATATGTAAATTTTTTTGGTAGTACTCCGTTATTAGATGTGGCGAAGAATTTGATGCCAACAATTTGAAAATTGGAATTTGAGTGTCAAGTTACTGATCTATCTGCGAGATTTTTTTGTATCCTTCCAACCTTTGAAGGAAGTAATTTCGGTAGTTCTTGTGTGGATTTAATTGTCGGGACTACTTAGGCCATCTAACCCCCAAGAACACTTTGGATCCAAGTATAGCTAGGACACTTTGGATCCCTATGCCATCTAATCCCCAAGGATCCAAAGTCATTTGGGTACCAAAAGTTTCATGCTCTTTTGTAGTGGGAGCTACCACACAAGGATAAACAAAAGTGATGTGTTGAACTTGACCAAGAATTGAATGAAAGATTCTTACATAGTTGTAACTTCAAGTTCACCTAGATGCCTATGAAAATGAAAATTGGCATCTAAAAGGTTTGGTATCATCTCTTAACTTCAATTGATCCATTAATAGTTAGAGTTTATCACTACTAGAATATACCACATCAGCCACGGGGATCACCGACGGCCGCCAGGGCCGTCAGAATAATTCACAACTTTGTGTCGGCCACAGAGGTAGTGGCTGATGTAACCAAATCAGTCACGGCTCGCATACGACCAAACAGAGCCGTCGCTCATAGTTCATGGCGTGCAAGGAGCGCGAAATAAAATAAGTTATTAGCCACGGCTTAGCGGGGGCTCTAGAATCGTTGGTGATGTGAAATTAGTCATCAGCCGTGGCTCGCATACACTCGAATATAGCCATCTCTTATAGTTGATGGCGCGCACGGGGCGCGAAATAAAATAAGTTATTAGCCACTGCTGGATGTCGTCGTCGGTGATATTAATAAGTCATTAGCCACAGCTGGAAGCGGTCATCGCTTATTAATTAATGCCACGAATATTAAAACACTCTTAATCGACGGCTCAAATAGCCGTCGGCGATAATAAAATTACAAATCCACGATGTTCCGACGGCATTCGAGCCGTCGGTGAAAATTCTTTTTAGTTACGTTCGTGCCCGACCCTTCCTCTTTCTTCTCTGCTCGCCCCTGTCGCCTGTTGCCGCTGTCGTCTGTCGCTGCCGGTTGCCGTCCAATCGCTACCTATTGCAGCCATCGTCAGTCGCCCCCGGTGACCCTCTCCCTTCTGGTATGCATCTCTGATCCTCCTCCTCTCAGCTTGCCTGTTTAATACTGTCGCCCTCTCCGCGCCGGCATTGACTCGATCGACGCCATGATTTGGGATCGATTACCAAAGGCCCCAATGGATCGAGACAGTAGCCGACAGTGATGCCGGCTACTGCTTGATTGATTAGGGTAAATTACCCTAATCAATTACATGATTAAGGTTTAATTAACCCCTAATCAAATTGTGATTAGGGTAATCATAGTTTGATTAGGGTTTAATTAGATCATATATATTTTTTAATTTTTTTTTGTTACTTATTAGAAATTAATTGTTAATTAGGTAATTAGTTTGGTTAATATTAATTAATTGTTAATGTTGATTAGGGTTTAATTATTTTTAGGTTAATTAATGAAATTATTTTAAAATTAATTAATTAGTATTAATGGAATCGTCCACCGAGGACTCGCGCCGGAATCGTCCACTGTGGACTCACGGTCAAATCATCCACTTTGGACTCGTGCGGAATCGTCCACTATGGACTCGCACCGGCATCCATAAATTTAGAAAAAAATCAAGACGAGTTGATACATTTCACGTACGCATCGACGAGTCAAATTTTAATTTTGCAAAACCTTAGATCCGTTCGGGGGTTGTATGTTCATGTAAACGAAGTTAATAATTTTTTATACGACGTACAACTCTTGAATTATTCCTAATTGGACAATTTGGGAACATATATTTATATTGCACTTAGTTTATATTTTTAGTCATTATTCATTTTTAAAATTTGGCTTGTATCTCCCTTGTTCTTCGATACGCGCCCAGATGATATGCGTATTCGAAGAACTGTAGGGAGATGCTGCCGAAATTTAGAATGAAGTTAATGACTAAAAGAAATACTAAGTGCAATATGAATAACATGAATCTCGAATGGAATAGGACCATCCCACCTAAAGACATTACCTAAAGATATTGCAAACTTTTTGACAGAACATGTTGGGTGATCGAAGTTGGATGTACCGGCGAATTCATCGTGGAGCTATAACGGACGAATTTCGAGTAGGCGTAACTTACTTCTCAAATTTCGCCTACTCGAATGAAAAATTCTTTAGTGGTGATAAAATCCGATGTCCGTGCCAAAAATGTTCGAACATAAGATTTTTGGACCGAGAAACTATCACAATGCATCTTTATACAAAATGATTCACACCAAGATATTTTGTATGGATTTGTCACGGGGAGTCACGTCAAGTCGGGACGTCGAGCAATCTTGTTGTCCAAACTCATGGTGATTGTTCTTCTACTGGTGTTTCTTCTTCCAATCCACCTAAACCTTATATAACAATGATTCTCGATTTGGAGGACAATTCCATTTAAATGATAATATTGAGTCAGTTACTGAGACAGTAGTGCCACCAGATACTACAACAGTTGAAGTCACCGAAGAACAACCTGCGATACAGATTGAATTGCCGAATAAGGAGGCTGCAGACTTTTACAAGATGTTGAAAGCTGTCGATGAACCTTTGTATGAGAATTGTCCTAATTATACAAAATTTTTGGCAATGACACAACTCCTGAACATCAAGTCCGATTGTAATATCAACGGGGTTGCGTTTGATCGGATTGCAGGCTTTATCAATGGTATGCTACCTCCAAATAACAAGTTTGAGCCAACCTTTTATAAGACAAAAAAGTTGATGAGGAAATTAGGGCTTGGGTACGAAAAGATACACGTGTGCCCAAATAACTGCATTTTATATTATAAAGAAAATGCACAGTTAGAGCAATGCTCGGTATGTGAACATCCTCGTTATAAGGAAAAGAAATCGGTCCAACAAAAAAATATCCCCTTTAAGGTGCTTCGGTATTTTCCACTGACACTGAGGCTTCAAAGGTTATTCATGTCGGAAAAGACTGCCCCCTATATGAGTTGGCATGCAAGAAGTCGTGATGATACAGTAATGACTCATCCATCATACAGTGAAGCATGAAAATATTTGGATAGGTGTTATCCTTCATTTCCTAGGGATACTAGAAATATCAAGTTGGGATTGTGCACAGATGGTTTTAATCCGTTTAGTAATTCGGCAACTCTGTGTTCAGCATGGCCAGTGTTATTAACAGTTTATAATTTGCCGCCCTCAATGTATATGAAAGATGAATTTATCTATCTTTCGATGATTATTCCGGGTCCTAGGGGTCCTCGCAAAGAAATTGACGTGTTTCTTCGTCCCCTAATTGATGAACTAAAAACATTGTGGGTTGAGGGAGTTGTCACTTATGATTGTCACCAGAATCAAAACTTCACTTTACGAGCTGCTATATTGTGGACAATCAATGATTTTTTGGCTGATGGCATATTGTCTGGTTGGAGCATGCATGGGCGACTCTCTTGCCCGTATTGCATGGAACACTCAAAATCCACCAGTATTGAGAACGGTCGAAAAATTTTCTTCTTGGATTCTCATCGCCGGTTCCTACCGTATAACCATCAATATCGAAGGAATCGTGACAAATTTACCAAGGGTAGAGTCGAAAGAGATGAGCCACCACCGATGTTGTCTGGTCAACAGATGTTAGCACGTGTTCAACTGCTTTCAGAGATTATTCTTGGTCGGAATGGAAGAATTTCAAGCTTTGGTCAAACACATAACTGGGTGAAAAAAAGTATCTTTTGGGAATTTCCGTATTGGAGTTCAATACTGATTCAGCATAATTTGGACGTCATGCACATTGAAAAAAATGTGTTTGATAATATTTTTAACACAGTGATGGATATTTCCGGCAAAACTAAAGATAATGTGAAGGCCCGACATGATGTAAAAATACTTTGTAAGAGGCCTGAGTTAGAGTTGCAAGAGGTCAACAGACGATTTCATAAGCCAAAGGCACCGTACGTGTTAAATAAACAACAGATGAAAGATGTGTATCAATGGAGCATCAACCATCAAGACAAGACTTAATCGTCTTCCACGGAACGACGACGGGGGAGCTCGACCATCAGATGGTTGTTTAAATATCTTTGGTTACCCCGGTCGTGCTTTGGGTTCTCGTCCGTCTCGATTCTTAAACGATGAAGAGTACCATTTGGCCTACTTGTACGTTTTACTAAACTGTCCGGAGATTGAGAAGTTCATTGAAATATTTGACATTGAGATAGTGACAATATACTCAATTTACAACAATGAGGAATTAGAAAGATTACAGAATCGTGAGTTCCCTAATTGGTTTCAAGCTGACAGCACAGAACACAGAGGCGAAATAGATAACCAAATCTTTGAGTTTGCTAATGGACCGACACGACCTGTATAGTATTGTAATGGTTATTTTGTTAATGGATATAAATTTCACACACTTGAATATTCATCTACAAAAAAGACTATGAATGTCGGGGTCTGCGTCAAAGGGACAATGTATGCTGAATGTGATGTTAACTTTTACAAACTATTGGAAGAAGTCATAGAATTGTAATTTTTCGGATGTAAATCAGTTTCCTTTTTTAAATGTCATTGGTTCGATACAAGCGATAGGGGCATGAGAGTTCATCCAAAGTATAAACAGTTGATCGAGGTCAATTACAAATCAAAATTAACTTCAAATGAGCTATTTATATTGGCATCTCAAGCTGAATAAGTATATTATATGCAGTATCTATCTCGAAAGAAAGATAGGGCAGATTGGCGTGTAGTATGTAAGACTAAAGCCAGAGGCAAAATTGACCCGATAGTTGGAGAGAATGAGCCAGCATATGACTTCTATCAAGAAGAAGATCCTTCCGAAGTGGAACGAGTTAGTCCAATACTCGAGGATGATGACACAGAGTTAGTTTAATTAGAAATAGAATACGTTCATGATGATGAGGGAGACGAAGAAGAATTTCAAAATTCTGATACAAAGGAACAAGAAGAAGAGTATTACACAGATGATGATAATGACGATGACGAATAATTATAAATATAAAATATATATTCAATTACTAAATATATCTATTAATGTATTATATATAATCTAATTATATTAAATTTTTATAGCTATGGTTCGAGATATCAGTTCCCGATGAGGCATTCGTCGTAGGATCCCCCGACGATTACCACTCGCCCCACCTGTACCCACTGACCCTTTGCCTTCCACCACCATCCCCCTACCTCCGGCCACCATCCCCCCACCTGATCCGTCCACCGTTCCCTCACCTGATCTAGCCACCATTCCCTCACCTTCGGCTACCATCCTTCCGCCACCCTCTGCAGATCCAGGACCGTCGTCTTCGAGACGTAGGCCACAAGGGCCTAACATAATTCTCCCTCCGCCACCCGAGGGAGAATTGCGCAGAGCAGTTAGTGTGCGCGGAAGACGGTAAGTATATGCATCAATTGTTTCTTATAATTTATTTATTTTAAAATATCATATTATGAATTTATATTTTGTGCAGATTTGAGCAGGAGGACGTCCTTCGCACGATAGCGGGGACGATCCGAAAGTTTATGCGCTGGCGTGGCCTACATGGTCTCGCGTGCCCCGTGAGCATATGAATTTATTATGGCGAGAGTTCACGGTAAGTATATTTATTAAATTAATGTTAATGTTAAATATTCATCGGTAATAATAATTTTTTTTGCAGGCTCATTATACATGGCCGGAGGACCAGACCACTTTTGTTGAGGCTGCATGGGAGCAAGTTGCCCCCACGCTCGCTATAACGGGCTGCTTCAGCAGGGCCGTTAGATCGTGATGAGACGGTTGGGGGCCACATAGATAGGGCAGACTCGGGGACACGCCCCCGAGTGGATTCCTGGCCCTGTGTGGGACCAGCTTGTTGAGCGATAGGACACACCTGAGTGGCAGGAGGTCTCCTGAACTGCGTCGAGAAATCGCATTTTCGGGGGGGGGGGGGGGGACGGCACGAGCGCGTGCCACACTGGTGGCTCCATCTCTTTTGCGGTTCATGAGCGTCGTATGGTATGTGTAATTTAATTATTTTTAATTAAATTATATATTTTGTATAATGATATTAGTGTATTTGTTTTCTAATGTAAGACGCGAGTGGCGGAGGACGACACCGTCTAATGTCCATCGATGGTGGAGGTGTTTCAGCGCACCCATCATCGTTGACGAGGAGCGGGGGACTATGTTGATAGCAGAGCCTCGTATATAATGGTAAGTATTTATATATGTCTATTTAATTTACACAAATTTTATTTATAGTTTATATATATTTAAAATATAAACATGTGTAAGAAACTTACATGAGGACTATGATCGAGCGTGGAGGCACACCAGAGGAGTTCGACGTAGGAGCTTGGGTGGAGGCCGCAAGTGGTTGGGAGCACGGCCGTGTTTATGGCTTTGCAGGCAGTGGCCATGCACGCGCCGTGCTCGAGCCAGTTGGGGAATCGACCCCTCTAGCTGCGGGTGAGTGACCCTCGACATCCCGAGCGCAGGACCAGAGTCGGATAGCGGCTATAGAGTCGGAGCTCACCCAACAGATACAGGTGATGGAGGAGCAGAGGCAGGCGACGGAGGGGCAAAGGCAGGCGACGGAGGGGCAGAGGCAGGCGACAGAGGGGCAGAGGCTGGCGATGGAGGAGCAGAGGCTGGAGATGCAGGAGTAGAGGCGGATGAATGAGGAGTTGAGACAGACAATCCAGAACATGCAGACACTCCTCACTTAGATTACGTCTCACTCTGGCCTTCTACCGATGATATCGCAGCCGTCCTCCTCCTCGACCCAGTCGATGCTCTCGACCCAGTCATTGTCGACTACACCACTTCCCCCGCCTCCACCGTAGTCGTGAGATTTTGATTTATTATATTTTGTTTATATTTTGATACTTGGTTGTATATATATGATATTTTGATAATTGTTTGCCTCCGATTTGAGGCTTAAATTGATGATATTTATGTAAAACTCGTATGTTTGGTTTCAAATGCATGTGTATAATGTTTTTTGATTGTAATATGTGATTGAAAATAGATTGTAGTCTATATATCATTGTATACATGAATTTACAAAATTTTCAGTTTTTTCAGTTACAGGATACACATTTAGCCACGGCTTATCCACGATTCACTATCACCAAGCCGTAGTTGAAAACCTATCGTAAATGGCTGATGGCTTGGGCAGCACCAAGTATCACGGTTGCTAATAGTATCACCGACGGGACTGAGTCGTGGCTGATGGGTTGGTATCAGTGACAGGCGCCTAGAGTCGTCACTGATGTTTTTAAATCAGCGACATCGAAAATGGCTGTCGTTGATGATTACGTGTAACGGCGGCGCTCGACCGTCACAGCTTATTTGAGATGCCCACATCAGTGACGGCATTTTACCACGCCCTTTGTCATCCGTGATAGTTATCACCGACGGGTCACTACTAGAAAAATGGTCATCAGCAACGGCCGTGACAGAAAGTCGCATTGCTGATGACTTAGCAATGGATCAGCAACGGCCGCTCGGGCCGTCGCTCAAAACATTATCAGCAACGGCCGCTCGGGCCGTCGCTAAAAATATTATCAGCAACGGTTTTGCCACAGACCCGGAGCCGTTGCTGATAACATTAATAGCAACGGCCGTTGAGTCCGTAGCAACACCGTTAGTAAAACTCCGTCGCTAAGCCGTTGCTGTAGGTCATCAGCAACGGCTTTCGATACACTTTTAGCAACGGCTTTCCCACGGACGCCCGTGGGAAAGCCGTTGCTGATGACGTATACCTGCAACCAGAAAATTTGAAAATTTCAAATTTCCATTGATACATTGATACATTTATCTGATACATAACTCACACACCCATACCCTCATACACACATTCATTCACACATCACAAACACCTCATACACATTCATTCACACATCACAAACACACCAAGATATACATCAAAACAATTATATTTATATTGATAATTATCCACGATAGTATAAAAACAATTCAAATGCAAAATTGAAGTATCAATATCCAAACAAAATAAGTTAAACAAGTTCAATATCCAAACAAAAAATCTCACAATCACGATGGAGGATGGTCTGGATCATATGGCGGGGTCTGGAGTGCTTGAGTGTACACCGGCGTGGACTGACTCGAGGACGATGGATTAGATGATGCCGAAGAGATGCCTGCTGCGGGATGACCTGACATGTTGCGTAGCATAGCATGCATCTCCTCCATCATCTGACTCTGACGCGCGACCGTCTCCTCTAGAGTCCTTATTCTGCTACTATGATCATAACTGGATCTAGAGGTGGACGGTCGCTCACCAGCGACCAGAGGGGTCGGTGCCCCAAGTGGCCCTAGTACGGCTCGCGCATGACCACTATCTGCGAAGCCATATACGCGGCCATGGTCCCAGCCACCTGCGGCCTCGACCCACGATGCTGCGTCAAAGTCCTCGGGGGTACCCCCGCGCTGCACCACCGTCTGGCTGTAGGTCTCCTACTCGAGTTTGATTTTTTGTTTAATATTTATCATAAAACTTAAATTATAAATATATAATGAATAATTTAAACAAATATATAATTACCATAATGTATGCAGCGCGGTTGTGGATGTACTCCCCCGTCCCATGCGCTCGACGGTGAGTCCGCTCAAACACCGCCATCGGGGAGGGTCGCTGGACACTCCCGTCATCCGACACCGTCGTCTATATTTACAAAACAAATACATTAATTAGTACACATAATAACAAATAAAATATATAATTAAAAGATATACTTACCATACGGTTTGCGTGCACTGCAAATGCAACAGAGCCGCCGGTGTGACGCGCTGCTCCCCCCGACATGCGATTTCTAGCCGCATTCCGAGAAACCTCCTGCCATTGATCCGTCGACCATATCCCCACGAGCTGGTCCCATATATCCGGAGTAATCCAACCGGGGCCGTATCCCCGAGTCTCCGCGATGTTAGTGGTCCCAGCTCGGGCCATCGCTTGGGACCGAGCCTGCCCCAGCTGCCCGTTGTACCTTGCCCGGGAAATAGCCTCCCAGGCAGCGTAAATGAAGGGCCTCTGGTCCTCGGCCCATGTATAGCGAGCCTGCAAAATAATAATATCAGTACCAATATTAATATATCATCATGCATGTAAAAAATAATAATAATACGTGCCTCAAACTCGCGCCATAACATGTCGACGTGCTCGCTAGGCACGTGAGACCACGTAGGCCATGCCCCGTGCATGTATCGTCGAATAGTAGAAGAAATGCTCCTCGGCACTTTTCTTGCTCGAACCTGCACAACAAAAATAAATTTTAATATTATATTATGATATAATGAATTTGTAATGATTCATAATTCATGATATATTACGTACCGCTCCCCAATCACGCTAATCAATCTACGTGACTCTGTGGCTGGTGGAGGCTGCCACCTGTTCGGCCCGCGTGGCCGCCTACGTCTGGATGTACTAGCCTCGGCAGTATCATCCTCATGAGGATCAGCAACAGGAGGATCAGCAGCATGAGTAAGTGCTGGAGTCTCACCGATCGGAGACTCCGAAACTCTCCTGCGTCGATAACCACGACCAGACATATCTGTCGAACAGACATATAATCAGATTATTGTATAAATAGTAGAGATATATTTAATAAAATATATACTTTACAATTATTCTTCATCATCTGAATAATAGTCTTCGAATTCTTCTTCTTCTTCCTCTTCTTCCTCTTCTTCATCTTCTTCATCTCCAGCTTCCTCAATTTCATGATCGTCATCATCAGCATATTCAACTTCTAATTGAATTGACGTTGTGTCTGCATCCTCGAGTATTGGAATAATACGATCCACAGCAGGAAGATCATCTTCTTGATAGAAACCAGGAGGATCATTTTCTCCTACTATCGGATCAATTTTTCCTCTACCTTTTGTCTTACAGACTACACGCCAATCTGCTCTATCTTTATTTCGAGCCGGATACTTCGCGTAATATACTTGTTCGGCTTGTGATGCCAATATAAAAGGCTCATTTGCTGCCAATTTCGATTTGTAATTAACCTCAACAAGTTTGTATTTTGGATGAACTTTCATGCCCCTTTCTGTTGTATCGAACCAATGACATCTAAATAGGATCACTGATTTCAAGCCGAAGTAGTGCAACTCTATCACTTCTTCCACCAGTCCATAGAAATCCATATCACATTCAATATAGGTTGTCCCTAGAAATAGGGTTTCGGTCGGATTTTAACCTCTCCGGCCGAAACATAGTGAGAGCCGGCCGGCCGATCAACATACCGGCAGCAGCGGCAGCGTCGGCGAGAGGCGTCGGCAGCAGCGGCGAGAGGCGTCGGCAGGAGCGGCGGCGGCAGCGGCGGGAGGAAGAAGGGTCGGGCGCGAGAGCGTGCCCTATATAAACTTATCAGCAACGGCTCACTCGCCCGTTAGAACGCCGTTGCTGATAAGTTATCATCAGCAACGGCTCACTTATCCGTTAGTAAGCCGTTGCTGAAGATTAAAAAATCAGCAACGGCTCGCCTTTCCGTCAGAAAGCCGTTGCTGATAATTAAAATAATCCGCAACGACTCGGTTTTCCGTTAGAACGCCGTTGCAGATACAGATATCTGCAACGGCTCGGGCGGCCGTAAGAATGCCGTTGCAAATAGCAACGGCTTGAGCGGCCGTTGCTGATAGCCGTTGCTGAAGATCAAGTTTCTAGTAGTGGGTCATCCACGGACTGAGCCGTCGGTGATGACGACAATTCTAGTAGTGTATGATACTTGTTTAGATTGATTGTTTTTTCTGCTCACGATATGCTTTCAAAAATGTTTTTGATTTTTGATTTTCGATCTCTTCGGAGACCTATGTGACCTATAATGGGTTTATGCAACCTATCGGTTTTGAAACCAAGACTAATTGTGGCCATTTCGGTTTTCAACCAATAGGAAGGGTTGGGGATCTTATTCTTTCAAAATTTCATATTTTTGAGATCTCGTTGATTCATTTTGGTATCATGATACTTTCTTTTGAAATGAATCCTTACTATATAGCTTGGTTGAGACTTTTGAATGAAATCATGCACTTAACCCTTGCTATTTAGTATACTAATTAACTTGCTAGTAGTCACATAGTTCCATTATACTATTAATGGTTGTTGCTAGCAAGTTATCAAAAAATTTATGGAAGGCTAATAGATTGAAATTGAAATGAGAATTGACAAGTTTGGCAAAAAATTTCTCAAATGAGATATGATCTTGACTGTTATTAAAGTATAGTTTAATTACCTCAATAACTATGCTTGAATGATTTCTCTATCTTCATGATTGATTATGCATGATAAATGTTTAAAATTTCATGAATAGGTAAAAGTTTGATAATTTAGGCAATTTCATGATATCTTGATTGAATGAAACTTGCTCTAGGTTAAAATTCATATTAGAGACCTCATTTTGAGTTAGTAGTTGGTAAACATGTTTAGATACATATATCACATAATTCTAGGTATTTAAACTTAAAAATTCATGTGCAGATGAGCAAGGTGATAACTAGATCACTTTAAGGATATGTTTGCTTAATTGGATATGATAAGATTGGATTGGAAACAAATGAGGGAGGATTGAATATGGATTTTTTAAATTCGATCTACATTGGATATAATATTAATTTTATATTCTTATATTCCTATCTTTTTGTAATCAATGCACTAAATAAACAATGGATATTAATCCACTTCTAATGTTATCCTCCATTGTCCTATGAAGCAAACATGCCCTAAGGGACTTAAACTTGGAAAGGTTTGACCCAAGTCAACAAATTGACTTAGACATTTCATTTTAAGTCCAAACTTCACAAACATGTTTAGGTATACATATGACACATTTCTATGCATTTTGAATGGAAGAATCATGAAAATATAAATAAAATGGTATAGAAGTGGTTTCATAAAAACCTCATTCAAATAAATTTGACCTAAGTCAATATTTTGACTTAAAGATCTCATTTTCTATCCATACTTAAGAAACATGTTTAGATTTACTCATGTCAAGTTTCTATATGCTTAGATTTTTAAATTCATGAATAAAGTGATGAAATGATATTTGGTCATTGCTAGGACGATAAGCTTGATTGTACTAATTTGATATACCTTCTCTCAACCATCTTTAGAAAACTGTAGACAAATTATTTTTCAGTGATTCTTGAATATGTGGAATCTTGATTGGCCTATGAATATTTACTCAAAATTTCAAAATTTTCTAATGTCTACTGATATGGCAAACTCATTGATAAGAATTGAACATGAAAACTGAAATATCAGTTTCGAAACAGTTTACTAAATGAATTTTAAAAAATGTAGAAATTTGATTTTGAGATGATTCATGAAACTGTATCTTCATTGAAAAATCTAGTTTCTTCAGTAAAAATTTCAGAAATTTTCATTGAGAATCTGATTTATAGTGAAATTTTGAAGTTGAATTTTAGAAATGCAAAATATCATCCTCTTGTAATATCAATCTTTTTGATACCTTGGTCTCTCATTGAAAACTTCAAATGAATCTGTCTATACTATTTTGATTTCATTTCTAAAATCGTTCTCACTATTGTTTGAATAAAATCGTTTCTAAAAATGATTTTGATAACTTGAGCGATAACTTGAAAAATAAGTTTTTGGTTGAAATCGAGATAGGTTGAAAAATAGATTTAGAGATTTCATTTTGAGTTCAAACTTGACACATGAATCTTAAATGATCATTCAACTATATCTGGAAAGTTTGAATCAAAATTGATAGTTTTTGAAAAGAACTTGATATTTACAAAAATGCCACTGGACTTTCAAGAATTTTAGGTGTTATTTGGTTAGCAAAAACTATTTTCTGGTTTGGTTTCAGTGAAACTAGAAACTTGATTTCGGAAACTTGATTTGGTTTCTAGTTTTTAGTTTTCTGAAAACTTGTTTGGTTAATGAAAACAATATAAGTTTTAGTTAGTTGAAACCAGTGAATATTTATTTGGTTATAAAAAATAATATTAATTTTTCTTGAACATTTTTAGTAGTAATTAAATATTTGGTTAGTTTATAAAATTAATTATTTGTTAATATGGTTATAAAATATTTATATGATTTAATTAATTAGGTTATTGGTAATTTAAGATTTTATTGTTCAATTAGATATAAAAATTAATTAATAGTTATTATAAAATTTCAAAAAAAATCCAATGGTTTAAAATTAGTTTTGATTAAACTATAAATAGATCAACTTTAAGAAAATTAAGTTATTTAAAATTTGGGTTTAAGTCAATTAGATATAAATTGATTTAATTAATTTATAAATTTAAGATAATAGTTTGAGTTGAAAATGATGATTTTTATTTTTTATTTTTAAAAATTAGATAAACTTTGATTTATTTTTAAATTAATTAATTTTATAAAAAATATATTTATAATTACAAAGTTGTCATTGCATTTTGATAACAAAATCAATAGTCTCGAAACCATGGAAAACAACATTCTGGTATTTTTATTTTTATTAAGAAAATTAGTTTCGGTTTCATTCTGGTTTCGATTCGGTTTCATGAAAACGTTGAACCAAACACGTTTTCGTAAGCAGTTTTGGTTTCAGTGAAACTGAAACCATGAAAACAGACTTGGTTTCGCTAACCAAACTGCAGACCCTTAGGTGCTGTTTGGTTAGCGAAAATTATTTTCTGGTTTGGTTTCAGTGAAACTAAAAACTTGGTTTCGAAAACTTGGTTTTGGTTTCTAGTTTTCAGTTTTCTGAAAACGCATTTGGTTAATAAAAACAACATCAGTTTTAGTTAGTTGAAACCAGTAAATATTTATTTGATTATAAAAAATAATATTAATTTTCCTTGAACATTTTTAGTAGTAATTAAATGTTTAGTTAGTTTACAAAATTAAATATTTGTTAATATGGTTACAAAATATTTAAATGATTTAATTAATTAAGTTATTGGTAATTTAAGATTTTTTTGTTCAATTAGATATAAAAATTAATTAATAGTTATTATAAAATTTAAAAAAAAAAACAAGTCCAATGATCTAAAATTAGGTTTGATTAAATTATAAATAGACCAACTTTAAGAAAATTGAGTTATTTAAAATTTGGGTTTGAGTCAATTAGATATAAATTGGTTTAATTATTTTATAAATTTAAGATAAAAGTTTGAGTTAAAAATGATGATTTTTATTTTTATTTTTAAAAATTCGATATAGTTTGATTTATTTTTAAATTAATTAATTTTATAAAAAAATATTTATAATTACAAAGTTGTCACAGCATTTTGATAACGAAACCGACAGTCTCGAAACCACAGAAAACAACATTTTGTTGTTTTCATTTTTATTAAGAAAACTTGTTTCGTTTTCATTCTGGTTTCGATTCAGTTTCACGAAAACACTAAACCAAACACGTTTTCGTAAGCAGTTTTGATTTCAGTGAAACTGAAATCATAAAAACAGACTTGGTTTCGCTAACCAAACAGGCTTAGGAATTTCTAGAAAACTATTTTTTTTACCGATTCTTGAACATGTAGATTCCTTAAAAAATCTAGTTTATCTAGCTAAAGTTTCAAAATTATTCATCAAGAATATGATTTGCCATGGATTTAAGAGTTTCATTTATATAGACTTGAAGTATCCCTTCTGATCTAAGTCAACTAAGTGACTTAGAAATTTCATTTTAAGCTCAAACTTAACTCACATACTTAGATTCACTCATATTAGACATCTAGGTACCTAAGTTATAGAAAACATGAGTAGATAGCAAAATTTGATACTTAGCCATTTTTATGTTTCCTTGTCTATTTCGAATGAAACCGTGCTAAGTTGAAATTTTAATCAAATGACATTAGTTTTACTTCAAACTTGATATACTTGCTTTACATGATCATATCTTGATATTTTGAAAGTTTGAATGAAATTTAGAAATGTCATGAAATATTCTAGTTATTTACAAAAATACCACTAGAACTTAGTGAATTTTAGAAAAATGCAGAAAAATGATTTTTTTTGTTGTTTCTTGAATCTGCATCTTCCTTGAGAAATCTAGATTATGGCATAGAAAATTCAAAAATCTTGAGTATGAATATGATTTGAATTGGATTTTTGAAGTTAGATTTTGACACTTTAAAGTTCTTCCCAAGTGCTCATTTTTTTATACTTTGAATTTTCGTCGAAATCTTCAAATGAGATTTCAAGTATGATATTAGAATTATGTTTTTGGTATCGTTCTCATTTTGACCCCGTGAAAAATCATTTCTAAAATGATTCTTGATATTTTGACCGATACTTGAAGATATCAATACTAGTTTATACATGATTTTCGGATTTGGATTTTAGTTATCATTTCTTGCTATCATGTATGATTTAGTCTTATTTGAGACATTTAATTTTCATCCATTTGGTTGAGATCTTCATGCTTCATAATAAATATTTTAGTGTCTCAACTTTGACTATATGTTGACTTTTTTTTCCCTTTTTGAGTGATGTCAAAAGGAGGAGAAAAATATCGGTAAAAGGAAAGAAAATATAGGAAAATTATGCATATAGGTCGGGGAGTTTATTTTCATAGATATGCATGTTGATAGGAGGAGAAATCCCATGATTGACTTCCTTAATGCTTTATTGAAAATATTTTCTTAAGGTTGTTTGTCCTCATCAAAAAGGGGAGATTGTTGGCCTAAGGTTTTCAACCTTAGTCTTAATCTCGGTTTTAATGATAACAAACATAGAACTAATATTTTCATGGAGAAAT
The DNA here is from genome assembly GCA_034359265.1 of Canna indica. NCBI lineage: Eukaryota > Viridiplantae > Streptophyta > Magnoliopsida > Zingiberales > Cannaceae > Canna > Canna indica. Next base: position 26,911,851 of record CP136892.1, read on the forward strand.
ATTTTCAGGTTCCATATTGGTTTGTGTGCGACGTTCTCGATTGAAAATATCAAAAAATTGGTGAATCGAAAGGACGTTGATCGACGCACTCGGATTCGTCAGGAAGAATAAAGTTTAGGTTTAGGGTGTCTAGAATGATTGTAATAATCCTCATTATGATGCAAAGATCCATAAAGAACCAAACCCGAAACCCGAACCAGAAGAAAGAACCTTGTTGGTTCGGATGACTAGACTTCAACCGGAATGTACAAATACTCTACCGTATTACCAAGAGTTCCCAAGTCATAAATAATATTTTGGATGGGATGTTGTAACAACCCGGAATAACCCGAATGAATAACCTGGATGGACAACTCGAAACAACATGGATAGACAACCCAGAACAATCCGGATTGACATTTCAGAATAGCTTGGAAAGTACCGGTACTCTGCAGTACTTCAAGCAAAATTCCCAGAATGCCCCCAACGACTCTATTTTGAATTTCTACCCGTTGAGCTTGTTAAAAACCGAGCACCTACCTTTGGGAACTGTATATAAGACCCCAAACTTGCCTTCCAAGCCAACCTAACACTTCATGAGACATCTTTTGACACCCAAGAACCTTGATTGAGCCATCCTTTGAGTACCCTAGCTTGGAGATAAAAACCCTTGATCTTGCTTTCAACATTCAATTGTTTCATCATCAAGGCATCAAGATGAGCTAGGACTTCTTGGTTGAGAGCTAAGTTTGTATTATTTATTATTGTTCTCATTTACTTGTATTTTTAGTGTTTATTTTGTTGCTACTCAAGTGTGTAAAGATCTAGTGTGTAGATATTAAGTTTGGTGGTTGCCTTGGTGTAGAAGCATAAGTCCACCGGTGTACTTAGTTTAGCAGGATTAGTTATTGTTGTCGTTAGATTTGAGGTGGGAGAGTGCTCTCGGTGAGAAGACAGAAACTTAATTCTGAGTGTGGAAGTGCCATGGTGTGAGAGCGGAGACTTTCCGGTGAAAAGTCAGTGTAAGGATCGAAACAATTATAATCTAGTAAAACTAAGTTGAAAATCCTAAGCAGGGGTGCTTAGGTAGTGGAGTAAGCATTGAGGCCGAACCATTATAAATATATCTTGTTTGCATTGCTTATATTGTGTTTTGATTACTTGTGTTATTTACTTGCTTCCACATTCATCTAGTTAAATTGAGCATTTGCCTAAGTAATCAAAAATTGATTAAAATCGAATTTAGTTTAAAGTTTAGTAAACATATTCCCTCCGGTGTAAGTCATTCCACTTACACAAAATTTGTCAATATTTAAGTATGGAAGAAGGAAAGTTCCTAATGCAATATTTGGGAACCTTTTTGGCACCGAGATATTGGATACAAGTTTTCACAATAAAGTGTATGAAAGGATAGATAGAAGAATGAATATTTGGGCAAATAATTATATTTCTCAAACAAAAAAGTTGTTTTGATAAATTTAGTATTAAGTTATATTATGACACCTTGGATGAGTGATAAAATAGTAAATAAGATAACAAGTGTGGCAAGAAAATTTTTTTGGGCAAACATTAAGAAAAATGGTGCGAAATTGATAAGTTGGAACGTAAGTAACTGCAAATAGGAGTTTAGGAGGGCTGGAAATTAGATATCGGTTAATTATGAAGAAGATAATGATAGCGAGAAGGATCTCGCCTTTGCTAAATGGTGAAAGAAATATTTGGTGTAATATGTTTGAAGAAAAACATGGAAGCTTTCATCAGCGGGAAGGGAGGACGAAATCAAACCATGCCTATCATGAATTGTGTGGATCTTTGAGAGAAGGAATGAAAATACATATTGCAGATGGAAGGAAAATAAAAATATGAAATTAAAGACCGTTGGTTGTATGAGATACCTTTAAACAGGTGGCCGACTTATATAGATGCAGAGGAGTTGGGTAAATTTGAGAATGTAGTTAATCTGCTAGAGGGAGGAAATTATGGAGGAAGCTAGAATATAAATATACTTTTATAAATGTTTTAATGAAAAGTGAAAATAAAAAATTTTAGTCATACAAACAAATAATGAAGAGAAAGGAGACAAATGAGTACGTCAAGCCAACCCTTAAATGTCAAGCCATATTTAAAGAGGGATTACATCCCTTGAATGTCAAGCCAACCCTCAAGCCCCTATCCGACCTAATATAGCCAATTCCCTAAATTCATGGGGTGAGGAAAAACTCCTTTCCTCATTTGAATTTGTCTCCTATAATTTAGGTAGTGAGGATCATCTTTAATGGTATTCTAATTTGAACCAAGGAATATTTTCTTATTTCAAATTTCTTTACTTGTAGCTATTTGAATTCAAGGAACTTTTCTTTTTTCAACCTTCCTTACTTGTAGCTATTTGAATTTAAGAAACCTTTCATTATTACAAATTTTTCCATAGACGAGCATTTTTGGCATATCCATGCTAGTTGATATTTTTGCCAATTTCAAAATTTATCCCGACAAATTTTGTTACGATAATTACTTGTATGTGTGTGACCCATTGGGCCCCACACTAAGCTGGTAGTTGGTCTTCCCCATGCGAGTATGTTTAACTCAATATAATTGTGTTTTATCCAAATTTAATTATTTGGTCCTCATCAAACTCTTTAATGAGATCGCTCGATCACCCACAGGTCAAGATTGATATCTAGCAACATGTCATGACTAGCTAGATAATGTGGAGTTCAATCAGATAGGATCGAACCCTCTTCAGTGATTAGTTCTCGTGTAATTCAATCCTTCGATTACATAATGACCTGAATCAAGCTATGGTATGGAAGAAATGTCAAACCCTAATACTTGTTTATATGTATTCAATTTCTCGAGTTATCGTCTCAAATGATATTAGAAACTCATTTCTAATTTTCATAACTACTTTGGTCAGAGATTTCTCGAGACGATACTCGCTAGAAAACATAAGACATTCTCTCATCTTACTAGGCGTGACGAATCTCCTGTTGATTACTCACTCGCTTCAATCAAAGGCTCACTATGTCCAAAATATTCGACACATGTCTCGAAGAGTCATGATACAAAATAGACCAAAACATAGATCACCAATCACAAAGTTCTATGGTAATCTCGGGTCTGAGGATTACTTACATCTACTATTTGAGGAATCGCCAATTGACATACATGTAAGGTTTTCATGAGGCATTCCTCGAGCAGGTCTGTTCAAATCATTCTCCAATGAGCACCTACATTATTACATTAATGACCATTCATAAGTAACTGTGAGATCTGTTAAGTCCTATACCATAAAATATGTAACAAGTGTACCAGTCTTATTGGTAACATTGATGCCCTACTCAGTGTACCTACGATTAGGAACCTTTTAAACTATGGCTTTCAGATTATAGGTCTCACCATGAACCTAAAATCGATCATTGCCCCAGTTTATGGGCTTCATCGATCATAATCTTTTTATCATTAATAGATGCAACACATGATGAAAATAGATACATCATTTGTTTATTACTATGGAACAGTCCCTTATTACATCAACATTTGATTGATTTGAGGGTGCTATTTCTTGACATCCAACGATACACCAACAAATGACTTAAATTGGATTCCAATCAAACCTGTCACTACTTGATGCAATCCTACGCGAACTAGATGCAAGATATAAAGAGAACTCTTTATAACTGCCATGTTAAGTAATGCTTGTGTTAAAGAAATATCATTTGAGATGACTCGATCCTATTATTGTGTATATATATGGTTAAACATTTGATATGGAAAGACACATAAATCACTACAATTCGAGTTTTTTTTAGTCGGCCCACGCACCACGAGGGTAAAACTTTTCCAATGATAATTTTTTTCATAATTTTTTTCATTCACAAGACTCGAACTTTTGGTATAAATAGGAATAATTGCTGACCCACTTGTATTAATCGCCGTTGGTATAAAATTTGTGAAGTATATATAGATTGCAATTAAGATTCAATTATTGAGGACGACTCATTAATTGCAATCTCGCGAGACCTATTTAATTTCCAGTAGTTAATTAAGTCATTAATATATACTTATTAATAGGCTGAAGGTGTGTACATCAGTCAAGACCAAAATCTCATATTCTCCACTTAATCATATATAGTGTCCTTGAAACCACAAGAGATTAGCTTGTGGAATATATATATATATATATATATATATGCTCTATCGGAGAAGAAGAGTTTATTCTACCAAATTTGACGTTTAGCTAATTAGTGGCAGACAAATTGTTTTAATTGTTGACTAAGCTTGATGCAAGGTTCCCAAGTTGATCAACTTTTTTACTTCAAATTTGTTTCCTTCTTTTTGTCGTGTTATGTCACATATATACTTGACGTGTTAGAGGAAACTTGATCTCGATCTTCTTTTTCTTGTATCATTCCATGCATATAATGCATAGTGTTGTTTTTCTTTCGATCCATAATATAAAGATGATGCTCCAAAAACCTATTAATACTTGATGGTAATTACTCGCAATCGGTTAAACTTTGACTCTAATTAATATATATAATGAATAATTTACTACTTACTATAAGCTGTCCTAAATATATCATTTCTAGTGGTCGCCGGTGTTTCATGATTAGCGGCAACATATATACGTACTTAATACGTTGCGTCTATACTAGTTTTTTGTAGTAATAAAGGCGAGGTACTTAGCTAGAGGCAATGAGTACTATCACTAAAAATATCTATTTTTTATAAGCACATTTGTAAGTAGATGTGACAATGGACCGTACGTGTAGACGTAGCAATGCATTGGATCAACTCATGGGCGACATGAATTCCGTGTTAAACTCGAAAGCCAGGGACGAATTAGGCTCATCCATTGGGCATGTGGGCTGTGCCCTACATGATGGCACGACTTGAGCCGTGCGGCTCGAGGTGCATAGCTCAAGCCATGGGCGGCCAAGCTTGCTGGCCAACGAGCATCAGTCCAGGCTTATGCCCAGTGTAGGCTAGGCTTGCGGGCACTGACCTGAGCCTGTGCGAGCAACTTGCGCTCACAATGGGGCACGTTTTCCTAACACAACCCAAGCTTGAGCAATGGTAATTTACCAATTTACCCTCCCAACATCTAATTCTAGAGGGTAAATTGAAAAAAATCAATAATAATACCAATTTAACCCTATAAAATCATTACTTCTTCGAGTGATTTGGTATTAATGTGAATGAGCTATAAATGCTCCTCATTTTTCATTTTTTCTATTGTCACACTCCGATTTACAGGGCCATGTGACCGGTCAGAGTACGCGGTTGTACCCCGAAGCCTACCAAATGCATACACATACCATACAAACATAATCAACATAACTGAAGTAATAATGCTAATGATCCACAATGCAGTAAAGGAGGTTAAAAGTTGGACAATAGATTCCAAAAGATTTATAATGTCAGACTACAACTCCATATGCAAGAAATAAATAACTCAACTACACGACTACGATCACTCAACTAGGCTTGTTACGAGATCTGCGGTGCAAGCTTTCTCTCCCCAGTCACGCCATAACGACATAGTCGTTCCTCGTTGGTCAGGATCTACAAAACAATACAATTAAAGCGATGAGTCCCTAAGGAACTCAGTGAGTGGCTCTACCAAGCCTCCACTTAATCCTAATCATAAGCATAGAAGACATAACCATTTTCATATAAATATTGAATTGAAATGACATATAAGTAAGAACATTCATTATGAAATCTCATGCTCAGGAACACCACAATCACTCAACTCATACCAGCCCAATATAAAATAGTACACCCACACAACCCAAACAAAGCCAACACACGAGTTGGTCACTAGAATCTCAATCTAGCGAGCTTCTCGCCCGGGCCTTCTGAGCTAGGATGGCCTACTAGCTCTAGTGCCCCCTCTGGTTGGGAATAGTCATCCAACCAAATGTCACTTGGGTCTAACGCCAGCGTGGCCCACTCACGCAATCATTTCTTCTTCGAGTGATTTGGTATTAATGTGAATGAGCTATAAATGCTTCTCATTTTTCATTTTCTCTATATTCAAAATCATCTCCAAGTTAATCTCGTAAGTCTCAAGCTTCTTGATTAATACAAGTATTCTTACTCAAAAAAAAATCTTCAAGTTAATCTCTCTTAACTTATTTTAAGTTCATCACGGTTGCTCCAATTTTTTTAATTTTTCATTAATCACTCTTATTTATTATAATTCTTTCTTACAATTGTAATATTTATTTCTTTCATTTGGAGAAATGCCTGTAATAAATTTGAAGAAATCCCACCTCCAATGAATAAAATGAAGCAATAGAGGTCCGTCCAATATCTATTACTATGGAGTCATCAGGTTCTTTTAATCTTTTTGATAAAATTTTGGAAGTGGACGACACCATAAGAAAAACCCATTAAAAAATATAAAAAATCCTTTTGGAAATAATAATGAGAGGTACTTGTCATCTCTTGTGGCATGCAAAGAGTCACGACACTAAGGTGTCTTAGTGTCGTAAGCTCATCAATTTATTAATTTAACTTTTTCCATCTCCATTAATTAGTAATCATGGCAGAAACTAAAACCAACAAGTTCTCATAAGACTGAGCCTATCAGTTATGTACATGTAAAGAAATTACTCGCTACCCTTCGACCTACAAACTTCAAGTGGCTTTTCTCTTCCCACTCTGTTTGAGCTTGAGTTCTCATATTACTTTAAGCTCAACTTGCAATATATTCCACAATATATAAGTAACTATAACAAAAAAAATATGTAACTAGCACTAAATTATCCATGGCCAACATACAAGGTTAAATAATCTAGTTGGACTTAAATTAAAAGCCACATTACACTCGGATATCAACTAGATCCTGTATCATTACAAATAAGAGTAAATAATCCATTCTCAAAATTTTATATTCCTTTAGAGTAAATAAGTAGCCAACACTAAGTATTTAACCCAGATGGAAATATACATGCCCTAAATTTACGTTTTTAATGGAACAATGTCTTAGGCGATGATCAGCAAATTTAGTAGCACAATGACCTAGGCGTCATAGGCGATGATCAGTGACCTAGGCATCGTAGGTGATGAGAAATGAACTTCATTATTTCAACCAAACTGCATAAATGAGAGGCAATAGCAAGAGAAGAGGTTCCCTACTTGAGATCAGTCACGACGGTGCAAGGAATGCCCCGGGCGACCCCGCAGGTGGTGCACGAGCTACAGCTAGGGCTTCGACACCTGTTTGCCCTAGACGATGGTTGAGATGGTGGAGATAGCACGGTGGAGAGTGAAGAATCGGCGTAGGGATTGCAAGAAATGTTTACCGAGAAAAATATTTTTAATTTCTTGGGGGTCGAAAATAGCCCCCTGGAAATCTATTTCCTTTGATGAAATATTTTTAATTTCCTGGGGGCCCAAAAATATCCCTCATGAAAACTATTTTCTTGGAGGGGTTTAATTTCCTAGGGGTCGAAAATAGACCCAAAGAAAAAAATTTCCTCGTGGAAAATATTTTTAATTTCCTAAGGGCCGAAAATAACCCCCAGGAAAACTATTTCCTTTAGGGGAAAATTTTAACGACACGTTTGGCCCTTAGGAAAATTATGTTTTATCGAGGGCTAGATTTTGGCCCTTGGAAAAATTATGTTTTGCTAAGGGCCAATGCCTTGTCCTCGAAAAAATTATGTTTTGCTAGGGCTAGCGCACGACCCCCATTAACAACGGTCACAAAAAATAATATTTCTTGTAGTGCTTATGGACAAGTGAATTTGAAGCCGAGACGTTCGACATTGGCAAGACAATCATGTGCAAAGCTTAAACCCTTATGGGAGCAAGGGAGTCGCACGAACATTCGAGTGCCCACGAAGATCCGCCCGTGACAATTGTGAGAAGATATATGCATGATCCCCGTGAACAACACATGGAAGCTATATATAGAATTAGTGACCGTTCTCCTTTTTTTTCCTTCTTCAACTAAAGTGCACCCTTTAACCCAACCAATAATTGCTTTTTGAACTTTCTCATCACCCTTTAATAATAAATAAAAAATTTCTTAATTAATGAAACACTTCTAAGCAAAGCATACGGGGAAAAATGAATTTAGCATAAAATGTTTACAAGTATGACATGCATAGATATGGTGAATTCCACCAATATCACATTGGGTTTCAACATAAATACTTAACAAGAAAAATGGTTGAATGCAATCAACGAATAACTATACACCACTTAAAACTCCTACTACACAAATGGTAATATGACATCAAGATCTAGAGTTGATTCAGCTGACCACTGGGAAAAATGTCAACTGATAGTTAAAAATTGAGCAATTCTGCTTAATTCGAGCAGCTAAAGAATGACCTTCGAGGATAAAGACCATGATGCACATAAAAATAACGGAAATAAAGAAATAACTCATATTATTTCTTTTTAGTCGGACTGTTTCCGTGATTGCTCATGGATATCGTGCACTGAATCTTGCAATTCTGGGAAGATTGAAACAAGCACCACATCTAGCATACTATATGCGAGCTGCTTAATGCATATGGTTGACTGAAAGTACATAGACATGCTATTAGTGGTGAGGATAATATGTTGAAAATAGAAGTCCACAGGATCAGATACCATTGCTTACACAAGCACTAACTAGAGTGCCTTACATGAAAAAGGATAGAGCTTACCTGAAGAAAATAGTAAATATCCCTAGCGCTTCGTCTATATTGGCTTGCCCCAATTAAGCTGACTAAAGCAGATGGAGCTCCACCTGATAAAAGTGTAGTACCCTTCTTAATTAGTCGGAGTTGGAAACACATTATTCTTGAAATTGTAGATTACTTAATCATGTCATTTTCTAGAATGAATTATACCACAGTTTCCTGATCTACCCAAGCTGACTAAAGCAGTGGATGAACTTAATAATAATGTAAATGCAAAAGCTTAGAGGATATCTCACTTAATAGCATTTTCTTAACATCTTCTGCTCTACGAGCTGCCTCAAGCTTTGCCTCGAAGGAGCTTGGTGCAGTGACCTTATCATCATGGTTTCTGTTTTTGATTTGTGATGGTTTCTGATCAATGTTGCCATCATCCGGATTGCATTGAGCGCTCTCCAACTTAGTATAGAATGTTCCATCAGGCCAGAGAAGCTGGTTATAATAAACAACAAAAGGGGAATCTCATGAAATATGAGTGTATGAGTATAAAGGTAAAGAAACCAGCAGTCTTCTAGTGTGTAAGGAATGAATACTAAACAGAAAAGCACAAGCATAATTACCCTGATTTCTCTCAAGGAAATGTTGACCGAAACTAATTAAGAGTTTATCACGTTTTTCGTGCAAGAAGAAAATTTTAATTTGTCCTTAGCATGAAACAAAGAGAACCAAACAAAAAATGGCTACAAATAAAGAGTCTCAAGTAGACAAGTCAAGTAGAAATTGTTCTCTATGGATGTATTTCTGACCATATAAACAGATGAGATCTGTACTCAATTTGTATCAAGTCCCCTTATACAATTTATTTCTCAAGTTTATTTTACCATCTTCTTCCTTTTGGTCTCTTTAGTTTTGTTTTTAATTTTGTTAAGGTGCTTTTAAGAAAATGGTGCAGATTGCATCTAAATAGAAGAGAAAAACATTAAGCATAAGATGTAAAACAAACTATGATCATTAAGTGTAAAACAAAAAATAGCATGAACAAATATAATGTTATAGTAACCAAATATTGACTCATCTCCACAGCATGATGCATAAAAACAAAAAAGAAAAATTATTCTAACAATTAACTTTCTAGGAAACTGAGGACTCTTCCAAGCAACTTTGAATGAGTCATAGTGAATCCCTCCTTTACCATATCATTCATATAAAAAGGAAGCATTTTTTGGATATATCACTATAGTGATAGTTAGGTCCAGGCGAAGTAGACCAGAGATACCAAATCATCTGAACCTGATGAGAAAAATCATTTAGGTTCATTTGAAAGACTTCGAAGATCAACCTAACTAAGAAACCAACCACTTGAGCCTGATGGGAAAAATCAATTTAAGCTCATTTGTTTTGAAGACTTTGGAGGTCAACCTAACTTAGTTTATAAGCCAATACCCAATTCAGACATTGAACCATGTCAACTAAATTATATCCTGACAAAAAACACAGAACAGAACTTGTGATTCACACATTTTAAGAGAGAAAAAGGCAAGTTCCATAGCCATGAAGTATGGATATGGAGTCCATCAAAGATTAAAAAAGTTTGTATGCATAGGAAAACCATTACATGTAACAAGAAGCTAAATAATAGTTGAAATGAGTCAACCAGTTCTAATGAGATTTGGAAGTTAACAGAAATTTGTACTTGGTTAAAGTGAGTATAATATAACTTTTTGCTAATAAGTTTATCTGATAAGCAATTCTTCGGCAAAAGTAACTGGTTTCTGCTTTAGCAGTTAGCTTATATATCCAAGTGAAGCCATACATAATTTTGATGGTAGTTTTGTAGGATATTACTATGGTGAAATACATAGACCATAGCAAGGATTTTGATATCACAATGATATTTGGTAGGCATTAAATGGTACTACTGTGTTGGATGCTATATAATTTATGTTCTAAAAATAACCAACCTGATAAGGGAACTTGGCCACTCAATCCAACATGTAGTGTAACTTGCAAATAGAAGTAGTGTGCAAAATGTGAACCCTGCTTTACTTGTAAACCGTATGGTTCTTAATTTATTTGACAAAGTTTCATGTATCTACAAACTCCACCATGGAAAATCAGATTCATGTTTACAAATAAGAGATATTAATTTATTGAAATAATAGCTAGGGAGTAAAGATTTCTAAAAAAAATTTAGATATGAGGTTAAGAATCAAGGATCTCCAGAAAATATTTTTAGACAACAATAGAACTTGCTTGTAAAACAAAGCAAATATTTTACATACTATGAACGAAAAACCAATTCAAATCTTACATCTTGAACCCAACGGATTCCTTGAGCAATAACATCTTCTCTCCTTAGCCAATGGATTTGCCTTAAGATCCAATCATCAATTGCATCTTCCATCATCAGTTGCGATATCTGTTTTGAAATCCAATATACTTGCCTTCTGCAAAAACATCACATACAACTGAATGTAAATGAATTAAGCCCTTTAATATAAAACATCTTTTTCATTTCAGGAATTCACAAATTAGAAGAATTCTACCAGGAACTTGAAAACAACTAACTTGTACAAGCTTGCAACTAACCAATAGGAATCAACAGGACAATGCATTATTATGAACTTAATAATGGGGACAAGTATTTTCCATGTCAACAAATACTAGTAGGAGGTATGAGTTAATACAAAGGGACAAAGAAGTAGGAGCAACTATTGAAGCTTGATTTACACTTAGGTGAAGAGAAATAGAAAGAAGATATTGAATAATGAAAGTGCATATTAGGAGAGATCAATATGTAGACAGTATGCAGGTGCATACACAAAAAATTATGCAGTCTATGTTTATAGAAATTTTTAATTTTTACAGTAAAAAATATACTGTAGATATTTGGTAAAAATTTAATCAACATTATTCAAGATACAAAAACCTATTATAAGATGGTTAGTCATCATGAATTAGTATTCACTTTTAAATAGAGATGTATAAATATAATAGAATAATCGGTCAGCTACAGTTCCATTTTGGCATAAACAAAGTTTTAATAATATTGATGGGTTAGACCATTGTACAGCTCAAATTCCATACGCTATGTAGTCACATCAACAGCCCAACTCCCCAACTGTATTTTCCAACTGAAACCCGTAAGTGCTATGTCATGCAGTAGAGGACTTCATATGTATATGTGCCGCATGAACCACTTTTTGAAAAAATGCTCATAGCTCTATTTCTTCTTCCCATACTCCACGAAACCAGTCACTTTCCATCACAAAATAAGTGATCTAGTGTGGCAGCCTTGGCGAATGACCTGGTCCACGGCTGTTGGTGCTCCACCGGAAGAGGGATGTCGGGCAGCAAGGTCTCCCCACTGCCAACTTCAGCTTGAGCAGGAGAAGAGAGTTTCTTCTTCTTCCTCCCAATTGTAGCAGTTAAATCCCAGCAAAGGCACTTGAAGATGGCTGCAAATATGATCTCTTGGGGGAGAGAGAGATGTTTGTAATTTTTCACAAAAGCTGCCCTGTTCGGTTCATTCATAAAGCATTTATACAAGTCCTCTGTTTTTATCTCAAACTGAAATGGTCAACCCATGTTTCATACGATAGCACAACTCTCTCCACTACTTGATAATAATGAACTTAATCAAACTACTTATCCTCTAAGAATCATCCTTACACGCTTCTTTCTCTTGGTTGCCATTCTTCATACGCCTCCACTTTCTCCTCACGTACCGTCAACCCCAGCGCATGTCGGAAGGAGTGGGCTCGATCTCTTGCTGGCCTGGAAACTCTCCTTGATGACATGGAGACTGCTGTCATGGAGACATTACATCACCCTCACCTTCTTGTCGGAGCTTGTCCTCGTTGCCGCAGTAAGCCGATGATTTGATCATGCCCAAGGAGTTCAAAGTCCACCACCTCTAGACGAGCAAGGCCAGTGGTGTAAGGGATGAGCCGAGGGGGCGGCCTACCGTAGACGACTTCAAATGCTGATGTTTTAAGTGTTGAGTGGAAAGCAGTGTTATAACAATACTCTACCCACGACAACCAACGCACCCACATTTTTGGTTTGTCCCCTGTAAAGCATCGAAGTACATTTGGAGGCCTTTGTTAACAAGCTCGGTGATTGTCCAAACTATTTAAAGACCTAACTCACCCCAAAAGCAAGCTCTTGAGGAGATGATTGTCCAAACTATTTAAAGGCTATATTGACCATATTTTTAACCAACGTGGGACTTTAACACACCCCCTCACGCCCAGAATTGGACATCTGCAGTGTGGAGTTTTGCATGACTGGACATCTGCGGGTGGCACAATATCAACCACAACTTAGCCCTGATACCATGTTAAGAAATTAGTGGGCCTAACTCACCCCAAAAGCTAGCTCATGGGGAGAGGATTGCCCAAACTATTTAAAGGTTATCTTGGCCATATTTTTAACCAATGTGGGACTTTAACACTAGCTTCTCTTTTATGAAACGGCGATCAACCTCAATGTATTTTGTTCTGTCATGTTGAACGGGATTATGAGCAATACTTATGGCAGATTTGTTGTCACAAAACAATTTCACAGGAAAGTTGCATTTACCCTCAAGTCATCCAAAACAATCTTCAAACATAGTAGTTCACAAACTCCTTGACTCATGGCTCTAAATTCTACCTCTGCACTTGACCGAGCAACAACATTTTGTTTTTAACTGCTCCAAGTCACTAAATTTCCACCAAGAAACATGCAGTAACCAGAGGTTGACCTCCTTCCAACAACTGATCCAGCATAGTCTACATCTGTATACACTTCCATGGACATAGTTCCACCTCTCTTGAACAACAATCCTCTTTGGGGTGTAGCTTTAAGATACTGCAAGATTCTATCAACTGCTTGCAAATGTCTCTCTCTTGGGTCGTGCATAAACTGACTAACAACACTAACATCATAAGCCAAATCAGGTCTATTAATCTTCCTACTAACCTCTGATATAGAGCCTTATCAACCATGGGACTTTCCTCCTCATTCCCAATTCTATGGTTTTGCTCAATGGGAACACCCGAGATCTTGCACCCTAATTTCCTTGTTTCTTTGAGCAAATCAAGGATATATTTTCTTTGTGATACAAAGATGCCTTGTTTAGAATAAGCAACTTCAATGCCAAAAAAGTATTTAAGTCTTCCCAGATCTTTTATTTCTCTTTCAACCAAGTCATCTTCAGAAATTTCTTTGTGATACAAAGATGCCTTGTTTAGAATAAGCAACTTCAATGCCAAAAAAGTATTTAAGTCTTCCCAGATCTTTTATTTCTCTTTCAACCAAGTCATCTTCAAAAATAATAATATCATCAAATATCATCAACATACACAAGTAGAATAGTAATTTTTCCTTCTTGTGAATGTTTTATAAAGAGAGTATGATCACCTTGACTCTGTTTGTACCCCAAAGCCAACATTGCCTTGGTAAATCTCCCAAACCATGCTCAGGGTGATGGCTTTAATCCATATAAAGCCTTCTTTAATTTACACACCTTGTCTTCTTCATCATTGTGATTAAATCCTGGTGGGATCTCTAAGTAGACATCCTCTTCCAAGTCTCTGTGAAGAAAAGCATTTTTTACATCAAATTGTTGTAACTCCCAATCAAAGTGAGCAGCAAGTGACAATAGTACTCTAACCCCGTATTCATCTTTGCCACTGGAGCAAAAGTCTCTTGATAGTCAATCCCAAAGGTTTGAGTGTATCGTTTCGCTACCAGCCTAACTTTGTACCTGTCCAGTGTACCATCTGATTTATACTTCAAAGTATAGACCCATCGACACCCACAGGCTTCTTTTCTTTGGGTCGACTGACAATGTCCCATGTCCCATTTTTTTCTAGTGCACTCATCTCTTCTTTCATGGCTTGAATCCAATTCTTATCATTCAGTGCTTCTTGTACATATGCTGGAATTCTAATAGAATCAAGGGCTGCAATAAAACTCGGCAATAGGGCAGGTTATCAGGATCACAATTTAGTAAAGGGGTAGTTAAAATATCATGTTCAGATGTAGTAGCAGTGATGATAAGATTGGCGATTGAGATTGCTGCTGGACCAGTTTGGCTCTTTCCTCCTCTTGTAAACTATTATTGGTGGTCTTGGCAAGTCAACTATTTGTGGAACATATTCGGGTGCAGTTGTTGGTTTAGTTGCTATTGGTGGAGGAGAGGCAAGTTAAATTTCAATAGGATCAATAGAAGGCTCAGCTGCATTTGGGTTTGGAGAAGTAGTCCACAAACATCAAACAACAAAGTAAAAAAAAACTTATGCTGCATAATTGAAATTAATGAAAGGGAATTGGCATGCATACCATGCTAGACCAAATCGGTTGCTTGAATTGAGAACATTATTCTTAGGCAGGTCTACATTTTGGAAAATAAATTGGTTTTACATTCTCCACAACTTCCAGCTCCAAATTGCAGCAATCCAAATGCACTTCCCCATCCATTTTTTGAAATCTCTGTAACTCCCTGGTTCCAGATTGAAGAAAGGTTCATCACAATGATGCAAAAGGTTTACACACTCTTCATGACTCACCTGCATTCTGAATTTAAATGTGCCTGTGTTTCCTTTTCTTGACTGCAATACACACAGTACAGGCCCTCAATTTGAAACCCATGCTTGATTAGCTTATCCTTGGTTCAGAGTCTCACTGCTGTTTGGGAAGTGAGATCCAAAGATGGATCTTCATCTTAATAGGGCAACAGCAGTTCCAGATCTTTGAAAGGTAGCTCTGTTTTAATCCCCTTTCCTTGTGAAAGAGGTAGAAAGATCTAACACTGAATTCCCCTAAGGTTGTCCATCTCCAGCTATCCTCATCAATTGTACTTGAGAACTCCATCTTCCGATCAGTGATCAGAAATGCCAGAGAATCCTGGTTAAAATCCAATCTAAAATTGAATTTCCATTGATGATTCACCAAGGATCCTGGTTAAATCCAATCTAAAATTGAATTTCCATTGATGAGTCACCAAGTCATGCAGTTGTCCAACTGTCGCACTATAATTAGCTGCAGCAATGAAGAGATCAGGAAACTGATCTGAGATCTTAATATTTTGGAACCATCTATTGCTCCAGAAGCTAGTCATACACCCATTTCAATTGGCATTTCCATCCCAACGCTGAAAGTGATCTCTTAAGTCTTCCCGACAATCTCTTCGGTCTTCCTTGACCCAAATCGGTGATCTCTTCGGTGTTTGCGGCAACCTCTTCGAAGTTCGAACCTCCCTGTTCCGAATCGATGATCTCTTCAATCTTCCCTTCTACAGTGCTGCACTCCGCCAATGAAGCTGAGAGAGAGGCGCCTGCACATATCCAAGTGTCATCTGCAGTAGATCTGGATCCACCTCGCCAGATCCCGAGCGCCATCACGTCGGTTTGATCCCTGTCATCTTCGTCTGTGATCATGCTCGACCTTGTCGAGCTCGGCTCAACATTCGTCGGCCGCTTCCCTTCTTCGAGGGTGATCTATACAGAAATGCGTCACCTACCACCGTGTGGTGCCGCCTCTCTAGCAACCTCGTCTCCGTGATAAGATAAGAAGAAGCTAATCGAAGAAGCTAGTATTCGGATCCAACCCTTGCCCAACAAATAAGAATCTAGATCTAGATCTGCCATTAAGCCCAAATTCAGCCTAATGAGGAAATAGTCCGATCTAGATCCAGATCTAAATCCAAATCCGAGGCCTACTAAGTCCACGTCCAACCCATGAAGGGAATCCAAGCAAAAAAAATATCTCCAGATCCAGCCCGAGAAGAGGTCCAGGCCCAAAAAAAGAAGAAAAATCTAGCATCATCATGTCGACATTATCTTTTGTTAGAGGAGGCCGAGGAAGTAATCAGGCTGAGGCAGTCGATAAAGAAGCAGAGGCGGAGGACGTGCACGCCCTCAATGTTCCTTTTGCGAAAGTTCCGACACGTCGGAGATGTTTGTTAGTCTCCATAGATTTCCTCCAAGACATTTTCTCTCATACTAGTGGTGTTTCTCAGTCTCTTCAAGAGCCACCTATAGGACAAAGACCCAATATTACTGCTTCTGCTGATGAGTATGCCCACTTTCTCCAATTTCAGAATGCTCAAACATCTACCTCACGGTATGCTCGTGGAGGTGCATCTACTACTTGTTTAACACATTCCTCATGGCCTAGTCCTTGGATTTTGGATTGAGGAGCTTCTGAACACATGTCTGGTAACATATCTTCCTATTCTTATCTCAAGACACCGTCCCACCCCACCACGGTTACCCTAGTACACTTGTTAGATTCTCTAAGATAGAGGTAATTGATCTCACCGTTACTTATGAGAGGTCATTAATATAAAAGTTTAGGTGTTCATTAGAGAACGAATTCACTGAACAAACCCACTCAAGGAATACCTAATAGGCAATTCCTCTCGTGATAGTAGGTGTAAGTAATTCTCAGACCTGAGATTACCATAGCACTTTGTGATTGATGGTCTATGGTTTTCGTCTACTTTGTAGCATGACTCGTTGATACATGTGTGAGGCATTCTGGACATAGTAAGGCTTTCATGGAAGTGGGTGGGTAATCAATAGGGAATCAGTTACTCCTTGTAAGAGGAGAGAATGTCATATGTTTTCTAGCGAGTGTCGTCTCGAAAAATCTCTGGCCAGAGTAGATATGAAAATTAGAAAGCAATTTCTAATGTTTCATTGAGATGACTTCATGGGAAATCGATTACATATGAACAAGTATTAGGATTTGATATTTCTTCCATGTGCTAGCTTGAGTCGGGATATTGTGTAATCGAATGATTTAATTGCACAGGAACTAATCACTGAAGGGTGTCCGATCCTGCTTGATTGAACTCCACACTATTTGGGTAGTCATGACATGTTACTACACGTCAATCTTGACTAGTGAGTCAAAAGTCGATCAAGAGTTGATCAGGGCAATCTCATAAAAGAGTTTAATGAGGATTAATGAAATTAATTCAAATAGAAGGCATTCTATCAAATAAATATACTCGCATGGGGAAGAGGCACTGCCAGCTTAGTGTGGGGCCTAATGGGTCACACATATAGGTTTTTCTCATAATAAAATTTATCGGGATAAATTTCGAATTTGGCAAATATGCACAGATATGCCAAAACATCATCACACTTATTGTCTATGGATGTAAGGAAAGGTTCCTTAAATCTCTGGCTACAAGATTCCTCAATCCTTAAACATGAGGAGCCTAAATTTAAGGGATGAAGAAAGGAAATTTCTCATCACCTATAATTTAGAGATTGACTAAAATTGAGGAGACTAAATTCAAGGGATGAGAAAAGGAAGTTTCTTATTACCAAAAGATTAGGGGTGTCTTGACCTCTCCTATTTAATGAGAGGGTGCGACACACGTGATGTAATGAAGAGACTTGTGAATTATTCGTCCCCTCAAGAGAGTTATCGCCCCTCCCTAGTAGCCGCCCCTTGCCATTGTGTAGCCTCCTCTTGCTCTTGTGAAGCCAGCCTCTCTCCCTCAAGAAAAGAAGCCGCCTCCTTCCTCGAGAGCAACCGCCACCTCCTCCTGAAGGGCAGTCGAACCAAGAAGCTTTCTCCACCTTGGAGTCTAGCAATCTTGGTCAAGGTACACTTGTGTTTCTTGTAGCTGATTTTCCTCACTCTTAGGGCCGGACCTTGCTTGAAGGGCCAACCCCCTTTCCTTATGCCTTCGTAAAGGCAAGCCATCCATAGAGCCACGACGAGTCTTGTGTGATCAAGAACAAGAAAAGTAGTTTTCTTGGTATTATGAGGAACCCTAGTGTGGATCACCGTTGGAGGGTGTGCACCTTGCTTAAGGATCTGACGCTTCTTCCACATCTTCTTCACTTGAGGTATAAATTCTATCATCTCTTCTTGAGTTCTAATTCATATAAAGGGGATCGTTGGTTTTGAGGATAAAGGAAAAAAAATTGCTATTTATTTGCTTCCGCTTCCTCTGCGTTTTACCCTGGATCCCAACAATTCTAATAATTAACTACTGATATGCTAACTAAATCAATAAAAGATCCTAGAATAACTTACATTTATAACAAGTTGAGCTTATATAATATTTTTTTGCCCAACTTAAGGCGGAGTTTTGGCTAAACACCTACCTGTGTATATACTATCTTGGTGTACTAATTTGTAAATATAGCAGAGGGTAGGGGTGAGCATGGACCGATTAACTGGTCTATTAGTGATTTCATTAACCGGTCCATTAACTTCGGTTTTTCAAAATCATTAACCGTAAATCGGTCCATTAACTTCGGTTAACAAGTCATTTCGGTTTCGGTTTTTTCGGTTCGGTTAACCAATAATTTTTTATTAATTAATAAAATCTTTTAACCTATCAATTTCTAAGTTCTCTATTCCTACCAATAAAATTTGTGACCTACCAATTTTTTAACCTACCTATTCAACTATTCACATTCATTTACACCCTCTACATAATGGAAAGGCATATTTGAAATAGGTCATTAAAATAAAATGCAGGGCTGTTCTATGACACAAGGTTTGCCAATACCTTAACAGGCATGGCAAGCAAGTCAGCAAAACCTACCTATGCCAACTGTTAGGACCTAGTTTATAAATATAAGGACCTATGTGTAAAGAGGAAAGGATCCATGTGTAAACTTAGTCTTATATATATAACATGAGAGAAACCGATAGGGTAATCTCTTTCATTTTTCCTCATAACGTGGTATCAGAGCTAGGGTGAAAAAAAAAATCCAGTTTTTTTTACTGCGCCGCCGCACAGTAGCGACGTCCCCTCTCGTGTGTCTCCCTGAGACGTCTTCACAAGCTGCTCTCCTTAACAACTCGACGCTCCTCATCTTCAACAACTCGGCGCCATCGCCCGCTCGCACGCGATCGTGTGAGACGCGATTTCCTGGCGCCACCTTCCGCTGAGTCAATTGATCGCGTGAGGCTCGATCAATTTCTTCTCTTCTCCTGGCGCGCGCGATCAATTTCTGTTTGACGCGATCAATTTCCTGGCGCCACCTTCCGCCGAGTCAATTGATCGCTATTTCTGCTCGTGAGATGCGATTCTTCTTCTTCAACAGGCGACGCAATCAATCTTCTGGCGCAATCTCCTTCTTCTTTAGTCCAAAAATAGCACTAGTGAGGCATCTGGATTCTTCCTTTTTTTTTTCTACTAGCACCATCTTCTTTTTCTCGGGCAGAGCAGTGTTCCCACACCAAAGAGCATCTCTGTTAACTGTTTGCTGATTGTGGGGTACTGTTTGCTGATTGCGGGGTGTTATTTTCTCTAGCAGCACGATTCACACATATTACTACAGGTTCACTATCAGTTATCTTCTACACTTAATTTCAACAGTACTCAATTTTTCATAGTTCAATATGTCTATAACTCCATCTATTTCATCGCCATTTGTGTCACTTTCCAACTTGATGACTATTACTAATGAGAAGCTCAATGGAAGAAATTATAATTCCTGGGCAGCAGTAGTTAAAGTATGGTTTATGGGACAGACAAGTAGATCATCTTACCACAATGTCCATTTCTATTCCCAAGGATAAGAGGGATTTGTGGGAAAAACTTGACGCTCAACTTTTAGCATTGTTATGACAGTCCATTGATCCTTCTCTGATGAGCATTTTCAGGTGCTATTTTACCTATGCTGAAACTCGGGAACAAGCCCGTCATCTATACACTAGTGACATCTCTCGTGCTTATGATACTATTGGCGATTTGTTTCAACTTCGCTAGTCGGATTTGGATATCACAACACATATTGGGAAGTTTCAAGCTGTAGCCACAAATTTTAAAGACCTTCTCCCACTGTCTACTCTAGAGATGCAGAGCCGGGTTGATCAGTTGCTTGCAGTCATGTTTCTTCATACCGTTCGGCTTGAGCTAGAGCCTATTCGAACTCAGATCTTAGGTGGCACATCACTTCCTTCCTTGGCGGATACGTATACGAGACTGATAAGGGCTTCTACTGCTCTCCTTCCTCCACCACAACACCCTTTTGATCGTCCTGCTCTAGTGGTAGAGCCTACTGCATTTAGAGGAGGTGCGATGGTGGTTATCGTGGTCGCAGTAGTGGACGAGGTGGTAGTCATAGTGGCGGACGTGGACGCCCTCAGTGCTCCTTTTGTGGGAAACTTAGACATAACAGAGATGTTTGCTACAGCTTACATGGCTAACCACAAGGTCATCCCGCCCATACTACTCATGTTTGCTACAGTGGACTGTTTGACACTCCATCTCCGGTGGGCAGCAAGCCCAACATCAATATATCTGCTAAGGACTATGCTCGTTATCTTCAGTTTCAGTCTGCTCAGTCCTCCACTTCTCAGCCAGCATTATCTCCTACACTTGGTGGCATTTCTACCGCCTGCGTGAGACATACCTCTGATTCTAGTCCTTGGATCTTGGACTCGAGTGCCTCTGAACATATGTTTGGTACTGTATCGTCCTTCTCTTCCCTCCATCCACCACCTCACCCCACCACTATTATCCTTGCTGATGGCTCTCATTCATCAGTAAAGGGTATCAGCACCATTCCCATTAATTCATCGTTGCGCTTGTCCTCTGAGTTTTATATTCTTGAATTCCCTCTTAACTTGTTATTTGTGAGCAAGCTCACTACAATGTTGAATTGCTCTATCACATTCACAGCTAATTTTGTTTCTCTTCAGGATCTGAGGACCGGAGGGTGATTGGCACCGAGCATGAATCCCGCGGCTTGTACCAGCTTGATGCGACGCCTTCTGCCTTAGTGGCTAACTCTTCTCCGCTTCTTCTTCACAGTCAGTTGGGGCATCCATATCTCCAAACCCTTCAGAAGAAGGTTCCTTCGCTATCTAACCTTAAGAGTCTTGAATGTCAGTCATGTCAATTGGGGAAACACTCTAGGTCGTCGTTTCCCAGTAGTGTGAGTCAACGTGCGTATGCACCTTTTGCTTTAGTTCATTATGATATTTGGGGTCCTAGTCGTGTCACATCCAAACTTGGATATAAATACTTTGTTACCTCTATTGATGAATATTCAAGAATGACATGGCTTTTCTTATTGAAAGAACACTCTGAGTTATTTACCATCTTCTCTTCCTTTTTTGCTAAAATTAAAAATCAGTTTGGTAGTTTTATCCAGGTGTTGAGAAGCGATAATGCCAAAGAATACTTCTCAAGCACCTTTCAATCGTTCTTGACTCTTCATGGCATTCTCCATCAATCCTCATTCATACTACTCAACAGAATGGAGTTGCTGAATGAAAGAATAGACACTTGGTTGAAATTGCTCGTACTCTTCTCATCCATATGAATGTTCCCCTTAAATTCTGGGATGGCACGGTCCTTAGTGCTTGTTATCTCATTAATCGAATGGTTTCTTCTGTCCTTCACAATGTATTCCTATTTCTATTCTCTTTCGACACGATGACATATATCGTCTTCCACCTCGTGTGTTTGGTTGTACATGCTTTGTTCATGACTTGTCTCCTGGCCGGGGCAAGTAGGGATGGCAATATTACTCGTTTATGACAGGTATGGGGGGTAGTTTTCTTCTCGCGGGTATTTCGCTGGTAATTTTTCTTACCTGTTTATTATATGGGGCGGGTACGAGTATTGTAGTACCCTCGGTACATATACTAAAAAAATCCCAACCTAATTCAATACCTATATACTTTATGTTTTGAAACCTTATGATGATATTGTTATCAAAATATTGTGTGTTTATCAAAATGAAGTTGTTATACTTGAAGTTGTTATTAACATAGAAGAGTTGAAGTGTTATTAAAATATTGTAATTTACATTTTTTTTAAGTGTCATGAGTCCCGCCAATACTAGTGGATATCCGTCCCCCCGCGGGTAATTAAATGGGTACCCATTTTTGATACCCACGGAAAATAAACGGGTAGCAGGTACCCGTTTATTTCGCGGGGCGGGTAGCGGGTAGGCACCCCCCCTAACCTGCCCCGTTGACATCCCTAGGTACAAGCTTGCTCCCCGAGCTATTAGATGTGTTTTCCTTGGGTACTCTCGCCTTCAACACGGGTACCTGTGTTACTCTCCTGTCCACCGTCGCTCCTTTACCTCTGCAGATGTGACATTTTTTGAGACCACACCCTTCTTCACCAGCCAATCCACTCCACCGGACACCACTATCGAGGTTCTACCATGTCCAGTCCCGTTATCCCTTCCAGTAGACCCTCTTGCTACTCAGCCTCTTGCTACTCAGCCTCAACCACTACAAGTTTATCATCGTCGCTCTAGGTAGGTACATTCGTCAGATTCTACTACCTTGCCTGTTGCTCCTCCGGTCCCGGATCTTCCACCTGACCTTGATCTTCCCATTGTCTACAGGAAGGGCACTCGTCAGTATACTACATCTCATCTCTCATTACATTTCATACTCTTCTATTTCACCAGATTATTATGCCTTTCTTTCCTCTTTGTCTTCTATTTTCATACCACAACACCTTTCAAAGGCACTTCAACATCAGGGGTAGCGGCAAGCTATGGTGGATGAAATGTCTGCTCTCCATTCTAATGACACTTGGGAATTGATTTCTCTTCCACCTGGAAAATCGACTGTGGGATGCAAGTGGGTCTACATAGTTAAGACATTGCCAGATAGATCCGTTGATTGTCTTAAGGCTCGTTTGGTGGCAAAAGGCTATACTCAGACTTATGGCATCGATTATTTGGATACCTTCTCCCCCAAGGCCAAGATAACATCTATCCGCTTGTTCTTCACTCTAGCGGTGATCCATGGATGACCACTACATCAACTTGACATTAAAAATGCATTTCTAAATGGTGATCTGGAGGATGTGGTCTATATGGAGCAACCACCAGGGTTCGTTGCTCAGGGTTCGATTGAAGAAATCACTATATGGCTTGAAACAATTTCCTCGAGCATGGTTTGGAAAATTCAGTTCCGTCTTACTCCGATTCGGGATGACCAAGAACATCTCAGACCATTTAGTTTTTCATATTGCTTCGCTCTTAGAGAAACGAATGCTCTTGATTGTTTATGTTGATGATATAATTATTACAGGGGATGATATTGAAGGACTACAAAGACTCAAGACCTATTTATATCAACAGTTTGAAACCAAAGATTTGGGCAACTTGAAATATTTCTTGTGTATTGAAATAGCCCGATCTAGAGGAGATATTTATGTATCACAAAGAAAATATGTGCTAGATATGCTTGAGGAAGCCGGCCTCCTAAGGGCTAAACCAACTGATACCTCGATGGAACCAAATGTCAAGCTGATGCCAAGACAGGGGGAGCCGTTGCAGGATCCTGGAAAGTATCGCAGGCTAGTGGGTAAGCTTAACTACCTTACAATCACTAGACCTGGCATTTCCTTTATCGTAAGTGTGATTAGTCAGTTCCTAGAGTCTCCTTATGAGGATCACTGGACAGCGGCCTTGAGGGTATTACGTTATCTTAAGTCTGCCCCAAGCAAAGGACTTCTGTATCATAGTCAAGGACATCTCCAAGTGATCGGATTTACTGATGCCGACTGGGCAGGTGCACCTACTGATCGTCGATCCACCTCAGGATATTGTGTTTTCTTGGGAGGCAATCGATCTCATGGAAGAGCAAGAAACAAATTGTGGTAACAAGATCTAGCGCAGAGGCTGAATACAGAGCCATGACGTTAGTCACGTGTGAGCTAACCTAGCTAAAGCAGTTAATGACAGAATTGATTTCAGACATATTGAACCTATGAAGTTATACTGTGAGTCTGTGACAATCAAGCTGCTATGCACATTGCATCTAATCCAGTTTTTCACGAGAGGACAAAACATATAGAGATTGACTGTCATTTTATCAGAGAAAAAGTGCAATCTAAAGAAATCACGATATCATTCGTAAACTCAAATGATCAATTAGCTGATATCTTTACTAAGACCTTAAAAGGTCCAAGGATCAAGTTTATTTGTAACAAGTTGGGACTTTGTAATATATTTGCTCTAGCTTGAGGGGGATTGTTAGGACCTAGTTGTATAAATATAAGGTATCATGGACTTTTGGTATCATGGACGGAACCCGAACCCGAACCCCAAAAACCAAATTTTTAAAAAATACAAACCGAAACCAGAAAAATCGGTTTGGTTAACCGAAAATTTCGGTTCGATTTCGGACTGGTTTTTCGGTTAACCGAAAGTTCGGTATTTTTTGCTCAACCCTAGCAGAGGGGGCTAACATAGATTGATTTTTCCTCTTCCAATTCACATTATGAATTAACTTCCCACAATATATGTGGTAATATGTTTGGTTGACATGCCAAGAAATACACATCAAATGACCAATATACCTTTCTTTCGCAGATTAATGTTTTTATTCTTTTCATATATATTTTTTAGTATATATGAAAAAAATAGATTTTTTTGTAAATTAATATTTTAAAATATATATGTAAAATATAATATAAATTTTCAAATATAGTTAATATAATATTTTTTTATTATATGAAAAATAAATTTTTTGTAGTTAATATGTTAAAACTATATATATTTTGTCCCCCCAAAAAATGAAAAAAAAAGAAGATCAACAACTCATGAATTATCTAATTTCATAATATTGACACATAAAGTATACATTTAGCATTAAGTGCAAATAAGAGGGATAAATTTGTCTTTTTCTTTCAAACAAAATATAAAAAGTTGCACTTGTTGAGTAAGTTGCACTTCATGTAAAATGCAAGAAGTGTCAACCAAAGAAGATCTCTTTTATCTACTTCGTGCGAAATACAACTTGTAAGAAGTTATGTCAACCAATCGAGACCATACATAATAAACTAATAAAACATAGACATCTCTCAAAATTAATAGTACAACACTTAGAATTTATAAGAGATTGAGATAAATGTAGATATCTCTTTTATAGGTCTCCAACCCCCCCCCCCCCCCCCCCCCGAAACTAGCTCCAACGACTATGTTAGCCATTTGTAACGCACCGCCCAGTTGTGGTCCGCATGCAACGTTCCCTAAGGCTAGAGAGGTTGTGCCTTCTCTAGAATGCTCTATTATTTTCCAGCATTTTTGTCTAACTGCATAGCATTGTAATCAAGAGATGATAAGAGGTGGTTTCCCAAGGCAACTCTTCCCACCATAGCAGTATAAATAGGGACAGGGTCTTCACTTGTAATCATTGAATTGTAATCTTATCTTTCAGTGAATATATTGAAAACTTTTTCCACCAAACTTTCTCTCTTGTGTGTTTTTGCTTTGGAGGATGACTTAGCCAATCTTGCGAGGGGCAAGTACGGGGCTAAGTGCCACACGGACGCTTGGAGGAGCCAAGTCACACATTGAAAATGTACCCAATGACCAGAAAACTAGTCGTTCATAGGGGCAGTATATATAAAATACCACCTGTACTGATATTGGCTTCTTAAAAAAAACTGGTAAATATCACACTGTATTAAGATCATGGTTTGGCTTCTTATTTTCCTATGCTCAAGTTTCTGGTTTCAACTAATTCTAACATATTTCTTATTTCAATTGAAAAGGATTTATAGGGATGACATTCCAACAATTTCCAATAGATAGTGTATCACTCTTTTATTCTTGATTTTGGATAAGTAGACTTCACAATTGGATAAGTAGGCATTCAATTTATGTCAGTTTCATTTGTATGCCCCAAATGGCATATTCTAGATTAACCTTAGATGCTAGATTAATTTATGTCTATATCCCAGCATAAGAAGTTTACAGAAATAAATGACCAAAATGTATTATCAGGTCCATGACATAGGGATTCAATATTTGAAAGTCATATGAAGGATTACCAACATGCAGAACATCATAGACCTTCTATGGCCAAAACACAATCTTGACGATCAATAGAAGTTTATTGCTTTGACTTCATTTCTTTAATTTCATACCTTTGTTTGTTAGTAGACTACAAAGCCTGTAAAATTCTATTGATACATATCAAACAGAGATGTATTACAGATTTTGTAAAATTCTATATAAATATCTTCATTAGAAGAAATGAATCAAGCAATTATCATATAAAACATACCTTAGCCAACCTCTTCGCTTTAATTGAAATATTTTATCAACCAGATCCAACAATGGCACACTTACATGTGGTGGGGTCCACTGCAAAATAGGCAAGGAAGATCACAATAAAGTAACTAGGATCCTTTAAATGTTGTTATTATAGTAAACCAACAAATATAAGATACAATATTTCCTGTTTCAGATAGTAAATTGGTTTCTTATAACTGATGCCTGTAACTTAACAATCTCGAAATCTGCACATTTGTTCATTACAGAATAGTCAAAATAGTTATTATTACATGCATAAGAAAAAAGAAAGACATTGCCAACTATACTGTTGCATCAATCTGAGAGTACAAGAAAGTATTCAACAGACACTTAGCTTTAAATGAACAAAGCTTATTGACTTGTTGATCTTTTTTGTTGCCTATGAGCACATCTAGCAAACAAAAAGATTTTTAGGATATCTAAAGGTTGAAGAAGAAAGGGAAAGTTGAACTATAAAACTTGAAATCAAGAAATGCCAAGCACCTCAATATATAGCTGAGGAGAAGTTACAAAAGTCATTTCAACCTTAATATTCTCTACATCCCCTCAAACTCAATATGGTAGTAAAAATTGTTTCAGTTTGAATCTAAAAGTAAAAGATGATATAAATTTGAGTTGTGACGTAATCAACAACTTCAATTAGGAAACACATTATTATGTTTATTTTCTACTTATGTTTTGATTCAATAAGGCCTTGAATCTAGGGCATGATTTTAGGACAATTAATGTTGCTCTCCTTCAATTTGATATTTCTTTTATATGTACTCTGTTCTCATTAGGGTTAGGATTTATAGACTATATATTTGTAGCCCTTGGGTGTTGTAGGTTAACTCGCAATGGAATAACATATTGATTTCTTCTCAATCTCTCTTCTTCTCCCACTTTTCTCCTTTTTTCTCTCCATTCTCCCATTCTCTCTTGTTTCTCAATTTCGTGTTGCATCAATTGGTATGAGGGCCTAGCCTCCTTCCTCTCCTCTCTTTTTCTGCCTATCTCTCCTTTCTTCTTCTTCTTTTTCCCTTCTTCTCTTTCTTCTTCTTGCCTCTTCTCTTTCTATCTTTTTCTTTTCTTGTAATTCTTTACTACTTCCTCTTCACCACGATCTCTTCCCCTCATATTATCCTAGTGCTCTAGAAAAAAAAGGTTTGAAGTAGTGAAAAAAAGAAGGTTTAGAGTAGTAAAAAACAATAAAGAGTCTAAAGAGTTACCCCAAAAAAGAGTTTGTTGCTGTAAAATAAAATAAAATAAATCTTTCGCACCCACCACCACCCCTCCACCTTCGTTTAGAAGGTCACAGACTGATATGAGCAATCAATCTCTATGGACAAAACTTCGAATTGAACATATTTTTATTTTTGTTTAATAAAGGTAAATGCTACAAACCAAGAAACATAAGGAAAAGTGATACTGCCCAAAGGAAATAATGAGAAAGTTATACCTCCTGTGGCATTCCATCTGGACCTTCAAAATCATCAGAAGCTATTGAAATTTTTGAGGCATCAGAACCAATATTGTAAAACTTATTTGATTCTTGGCTCCTCTGAGATTCCAGTTGTGAAAAATCTTTAACATGAATACGAGATGGAACTCTTTTGGAGTACAACTCATTGTCGGAGTGCCATCCATTGTCAATAACACTAGATTGGTTTGTGTAGTTTTCTTCATCCTCAGAGAAGCTATGGGAACTTTCCATACTATGCAATCTAGTGAACCTTTTATTTTTCTCTTCATGATTTGAGGATAATGGCGAATCGTTGTCTTCAATTGGATAAGATGTTATATGAGATGGTGATGAGCGGACATCTTTACACATAAGACCATCCGAAACCGTTTTGAACTGGCAAACTAAGTCATGCACAGCATCATCCACATTCACTATTGGAAAGAAAAGAAGCAATCAGATATGTAGGGGGGAATATGAGTTATCAAAAATGATCTATGAAGTACGTATAAAAGACAAGACATAGACATGATATTATGACTTCGCTGACGCAAAAGATATTATAAATGTATACACAACATGCACGCCCATATATTGACAATAATACAATAGTCAATTTGAAATCTTATCTGGATGATGAATCTGTTTAACATATACAAATGATCTGTTCATATGTAAAATGGTGTAGTAGTTGGTAAAATATAAGACTAAGAGGAACATGCCATAAACTACTAGTTAAGTGCCATGCATGAGATAAATACCCATATATTGACAGTATTACAATATTCAACTTGAAATTTTTATGAGGATGATGAATTTTTTTAGTGTGCATACATGAACCATTCATATCTAATATTGTATTATAGTTGTCAAAATATATGGACTAACATGAACTACTAGTTAGGTGTTTGACCCATGCATATGATAGGCATAGCAAGCATTTTGACGCACCTGGCAACCCCCCCCCCCCCCTCACCCCCCACCCTCAATGGTTTTAAATACCATACCATATTGGGTATTACGGTCGTACACCTCCATATTTACTAAATACCACATTGGTACCACCCAATGCAGAGACTATACCGACAGTATAGGCTCAATGGCTAGTTTTCCTGTTGTTGGGCCTTGTTTGTACCAGTTCCAAATGGCTCATTGTGTCATTGAGACCAACTTTGGGGGCTATGAGCCGTTGGAACCTATTTTTAATCAATCTACTTCGAGATATTGTGTCCTAAATGGAGGCAAGTTGATCTCCTTGAAAAGTAAAAAACAAAGTAAAGTGGAAAGATCAAGTGCACATATTAAGTACAAGGCTACGATGCTAGCTACTCATGAGTTGATTGATTCAAACAGTTTATGACATAGGTTTCAATCACGCTCAACCTAGAAAGCTATATTGTGATAATCGAGCCTTATGCATATCACCTCCAACCCAACTTTTTTACGAAAGGACAAAACATATAGAGATTGAATGTCATTTTGTCCAAAGAGAAGGTACAATCTAAAGATACTACAATATAATTTGTTAACTCTAATGATTAATTATCTGATATATTAACTAAGTCCTAAAGAGTTCTAGAATTGAGTATTTTTGTAAAAAGTTGGGGATCTACAATATATATGCTCCAGCTTGAGAGAAGTGTTAGGATTTGTAATTATAGCATATTCCTAGGGACTTAGTTATAAAACTTATATTTCATTAGTGGATTCTTTGATCGTGTCATGGCTTTGGAATTCTATGTTTCTTCCAACTGCTCGCGAGATTTGGGACAATCTGCGTCAGACCTATTCTATGAAACAAGATGTAGTTGCTTGTTATGAGCTGAAAACAAAGATTTTTGCCACTAAGCAAGGTAATCTTTCTATTACAGATTACTACGGACTGCTTAATGGATTCTGGATTAGGTTGGATCAGTACCAAAATTTGACCATGGAATGCAGCAAGGATTATGTTACATTAGCCTGTTTTGTGGAGAGCGATCGAATATTCGAATTCCTCTCTGAATATGACCCTATAAGGGTTCAAATCCTGGGAAAGTAAAAACTGCCCTCACTTGCCCTCACTTTCTGAAGGTGTTTTCCACACTGTTACAGTAGAAGAAAGTCGCAAATCAGTGATGCTTGATGAAAAGCCAAATGATGGGTCAGCAATGATGGTGGCTAAATCCTCTAAACCAGCCATTAAAACTCCATTTACAACATTTGCACCTAACAAAGACAGCCGCTGGTGCAATTATTGCAAGAAATCATGTCACACCAAGGAGAACTGTTTCAAACTCTATGGCAAGGAGCATGTTCTCAATCATATAGGTGGATTCAAAGGCATTACCTCCAAAAATAAGGATGATATTCAAACCTTGAGCAAAGAAGAAATGGAACGGCTAAGGTCCCTTATTGACTCATTCAATAAGACTTCTAGCACTTGCTCTCTTACTCTAAATGGTAAGCATCCTTATTCCCACTCCCTTCATGCTTCAAGTACACTTTCTGGAAATTCTTGGGTTGTTGACTCTGGTGCTACTGATCACATGATATTTAGCTCTAATAATCACATAACTTATAACCCATCTCCTAGTAATCATGTAGTCCAGTAGCTGATGGCTCTCATGCCACGATTGCAGGCCATGGTGACATTATACTTTAGCCCTCATTACCTTTAAAAAATATTCTTCATGTCCCAAAGTTTGCTACCAATCTCCTTTCTGTCCATAAGCTTACAAAATACTTAAATCGTGCAATAACATTCTTTGACACCCATTGTGTTTTTCACGATCTTGCAACAAGGAAGACGATTGGAATTGCTAAGGGACAATGAGGGCTCTATCATCTTCTGTTGAGCCCCAAAAGTCCATCTCATTAATACAATATGCCTATATATAAAAACTATTATATTTAACACTCCCCCTCAAGCTGGAGCAGAGATGTCAATCATGCCCAGCTTGTCACATAGTAATTTGAACCGAGTCGAGTTTAAAGCTTTAGTGAAAATGTCAGCAATTTGGTCCTGAGAGGAGACATGAGGCGTGATAATCTTCTTGGAACAAACAACATCCCGAATAAAGTGACAGTCGACTTCAATATGTTTTGTTCTTTCGTGAAAAATCGGATTATTGGCAATATGAATAGCAGACTGGTTATCACAGTGCATCATCATAGGCTTATTAGAAGAGAACCCTAGTTCTCCTAAAAGACTTTTGACCCACATTAGTTCACATTTGGTATGAGCCATGGCCCTATACTCAGCCTCGGCACTTGAGCGAGCTACCACATTCTATTTCTTACTCCTCCACGTGACCAAGTTTCCTCCAACATATGTGCAATACCCTGAGGTGGATCTTCTATCACAGATGGACCCAGCATAATCTGCATCAGAGTACCCCTCTACCGTTTTTCCTGAGCCACAAGCCTTTACCAGGAGAACTCTTGATATAGTGTAGAATTTTTAACAAAGCATTCCAATGAGAATATTTCGGCTGATGCATGAACTGACTAACAGCACCAACGACGTAGGAGATGTCACGATGGGTGACAGTCAGATAAATAAGTTTCCCAACTAACTTTCTAAATCTCGCAAGGTCCTCGAAGTCTTTGTCACCTTCAAGCTCAAGAGTAGCACCTGTATCAACGGGTATACTGGCAGGTCTGCATCCAAGCATACCTACCTCACTCAGGAGATCCATAGCATATTTCCTCTGTGAAAGTACCACCCCTGTTTCATTATAGGCAAACTCAATGCCAAGAAAGTACCTCGGACGACCCAAATCCTTTGTCACAAAATGTTTTTTTAGATGAGCTCTTACTGTCTCAATTTCATTGCTATCACTACCAGTGAGTAAGATGTCATCCACATACACTACAACTCTACAAGAATAACATAACCAGCAGATGTCTTTTTCATAAAATCAGAGTGATCAGATTTGCATTCCTTTAGCCCAATAGTAGATGCAATTTTGCTTAGTTTGTCAAACCATGCCCGAGGACTTTGTTTTAGGCCATAAATTGCTTTCTTGAGGTGACACACTAGATTCTCCCCCTGAGCAACATACCCAGGAGGTTGCTCCATAAAAACACTCTCACTCAAGTCCCCATAAAGAAAGGCATTTTTAACATCCATTTGATGCATGCGCCAACCCAGATTTATGGCAAGAGAGATGAAAATCCTCACAGAGTTTAGCCGAGCCATAGGAGAAAAAGTCTCGAAGTAGTCTACGCCAAATTGTTGTGTAAAACCTTTTGCCACCAAGCGTGCCTTGTACCGTTCAATGGATCCATCAGGAAGATATTTTAAGTTAAACACTCACTTACAAACGAATGGTTTAGAGCCAGGAGGAGGTGGAACAAGTTCTAGGTCTGTCTGGTTCTCAGAGCATCCATCTCATCATCCATGGCACTCTCTTAGGATGAAGCAGAGCATCCTGGTATGTCCTAGGAATGGAAATAGAAGACAAGGAGAAAACAAACTAGCGAAGCGAGGATGATAGGTGAGCAAAGGATACATAATTGCTAATGGGATGAGCAGTACAACTTCGTTTACCTTTCCGTAAAGCAATGGGAAGTTCAACACCAGACAGAGGATCTTGAGAGTGATTCGGAACTGGCAGAGTAGCTTGTCTGGAGAGTTCACCTGTATCTATGTCTTCTTTGATAAACTAACAAGGAAAAAGCACGAGACAATGACTCATCGGAGTGGTGGGTAATAGGAGGAAGAGGTGGAGGTAGGGGTAGTGACTCCCAAGTAGGAGTTCCAGGACTCAGGACTCGGTGTAGAGGTGAAGTAGGGAATATCTTCAAAGAAAGAGACATCAACAGAGATAAAGAGTTTTTTTGAAACAGGATCATAACAACGATATCCCTTTTGAGTGCGAGGGTATCCAATGAAGACACACTTCACAGCTCTAGGAGACAGTTTATAATAACCTGGACCACGATTATAAACAAAACATATGCAGCCGAAGGTTTTTGAAGAAATTTTAAATGGAGATTGTTTGGGAAACAGAACGGAGAATGCTGACCTATTCCCTAAAACGGATGAAGAAACACGATTAATAAGATATGCAACAGTGAGAACAGCATCCCCCGAGATATCGAGGAATATATTCATGTGAAACATAAGTGTCCTAGTCACATCCAGAAGATGACGATTTCTGCATTCAGCAACACCGTTCTGCTGAGATGTGTAGGGGCATGAGGTCTCATGAAGAATACCATAGGAGGCACAAAATTTTACAAAATCAGACTGAAGATATTCGCGAGCATTATCAGTTCGAAGAATTTTAATGGAGGTGCCAAACTGATTTTTTATTTCAAGATAAAATGTTTGGAATACATGAAACACATCAAACTGATTTTTTAAAAGAAACACCCAAGTCATACGAGTGTGGTCATCTATAAAAGTAACAAAATACTTGTACCCCAAACGAAACGACTCACTACAGGACTAGGACCCCAAATATCAGAATGAATAAGTTCAAAAATAGACTCTCAACGAGGACTTGAGCTTTGTGGAAAGGGCACCCGATGATGTTTACCTAACTCACAAGCTTCACATTTGAAAGGAGAACAGGACACAGACTCAGGGATGGAGGACTTGAGTTTTTTAATAGAGGGATGGCCTAATTGACAGTGCCATTGAAATGCAGTGACGGAATGGTGAGCGACAGGAATGCATGTGGATAACAGGTAAATTCCTCCAGTTTCAGCTCCCCCACCAATCTTCCTCCTCGTCTCTAGATCTTGTATCACTCAATGAGAAGGAAAAAAAGTTAAATTATGACTTTTGATAGTTGACTAATGGAAAGTAGATTCACGGGAAATTTTGGAAGATGAAAAACTCTATCTAATTTTAGGTTACTCGAAATAGTGATTGTGCCAAGACCATGTATAGGAGAAGTAGAGCCATCGGCAATGCGGACATGTGATGGGTTAGACTCAGGGTTATAGTTAGAGAAAAAAATTCTATTACCTGACATATGATTAGAAGCACCTGAGTCAAGAATCCAAGACATACCAGAAGAAGCAATGGCCGCAGTCCCAGAGGAGGAAGCCATGACTGAGGAAGTGACTGCTTGCATGAACTTTTCATATTCAGACTTAGAGACACTAATAGTCTCCTCCTTTTGATTTTCACTAGTACTACTGGAGGGAGCTTGAGTAGATATAGCAGCCTTAGCATGAGGAGGTTTTCCAAACTTTTGCCAACACCTATCAGAAGAATGATTGGTTCTCCCACAATGTATACACGGAGAAAAGGAATTTCTACCCCTCCCCCTTCCTCCAGTTCTGCCACCACCACGACCCTGGTGGCCTCTACCTCCGGCAATAAGTGCTGAGTTATCTCCCGTAGGAAAAGAGGCAGGAGGATTGAGTTTAATAACTCTCAGAATTCTGGCCATAGCATTTCTGATATCAAGAATGGTATTATCCGCCATGAGCTGGGACTTGACATAATGGAGAGACGGTGGTAGAGCGGATAGGAACCTTGCAACGAGAAATTCCTCTCTTTGTTTCCTTTGCACTGAACTCCTGAATTGATGCACCCTCCTCAAGTTTCATATTAAAAATATCATAGTACAAGGTGTAAACCCTGGAGATGTTTGCATCTTGAAAGTATATTTTTTTGAGGGAATCCCACGTGCTCTTAGCAGTATCAAGAAAAATAACTATTGAGGCAATCTGCGGCTCCAAACTATTGATCATCCATGAGAGAACCGCATAATCGTTTGCCTCCCAATCAGAATATTTTTCAATATCGGCTGAGTCAGGAGGATCATCTTCAAGGTGTTTAATCTTCTTTTGAGAACCACAGAAAACACGAAAAGCACGAGACCAGGAAATATAATTGGTACCATAAGTTTGATAGAAGTACTCAGAGTTGTAGTTTTGGGATCCACCATAGAGTTTGACATCCTTTAAAATAAAGCAATACTAAATGAAGCAATTGACAGAAAAGAATTCTGTGTTGGAACCAAAAACCTGGAGTGCTGTAGAAACTCGGCTAAAAAAGCTTGAAAAATGGCTCAGAATCGGCTCGGCTTGGCTGGAGCCGGCTTGGAGCCGCCGGCTTGGAGAGCCGGTTTGAAGAAGCTGGCTTGGAGCCGCCGGCTAAGGAGATATTGGCGCTCGTCAAAAACACCAGGAGAGGCTCCTCGTCGATCAAGCTCCTCTTTAGAGCGGAGAAATCAACGGCAGGAAGAAACTCTTGGAGAACCAGCCTTCGCCGAGCGGAAGAAACTCTCGAGCCTTCCTCGTCGTCCGAGCCTTCCCCAACAGGGAGAAGACGACACGAAGAAGGAAGACAACACGAGCGGCTCCCTCCTGCGTCACGCACCACACGACGTCCTCTGGTTCGTACTCCTTTCTTCTCGCCAACCGCTCCTGGAGATCAGCCACTCGTGGTGTAGGGAAAAAAAACAAAAGAAAAAATTGGAGAAAAAAATTAAACCCTAGGGCTGCTCTGATACCATGTTGAGCCCCAAAAGTCCATCTCATTAATTATAGAAAAGGCCTATATATAAGCCAGAGACATCATAAGCTAAGCCTAGGAACAATATAAGCTAACCTATGCCAACAATAAATACAATATAAAAACTATTATATTTAACACTTGGCATACGTAATAAAAGTGCTCAACATAAAAAGCTACTGATTTCTTTCTCTTCAGGTCCCATTTCAAGTCATGATTCCCTGAGATATAGCTTCAACACAAGCGTTTAGGACACCCTCCTTTTAGTCTTCTTAAAACTATTTTTCCTTTTCTTTTTTCAAATGTCTCTGTTGAGTCGCTTCATTGTGAAATTTGTGAGTTTGCAAAACATCATCATGTCACTTTTCATCTTATTTCCATTAAAAGTTTTGAACCATTTTCTCTAATTCACTCTGATGTTACCATTAAACGTCTTCGCTCTGATAATGGAAAAGAGTATGCTAATCAAACTCTTTCAAATTTTTTAAAAGAAAAGGGGATTGTTCATGAGTTCACATGTGTTAATACACCTCAACAAAATAGAGTTTCTTAGAGAAAAAACTAAACTGACACTTGTTAGAGGTAACAAGATCCCTATTATTCTAAATGTTTGTTCCAAGTTTATACGGGGGGAAAGAAGTCCTTATATGGATTGGAACAAGCTCCTAGGGCTTGGTTTGATCGGTTTCGCGAAGTTGTAGTTCATACAGGGTTTGTTCATAGTGGTTATGACTCCTCTTTGTTTATTAGCTCTCAAAAGGAGGGAATGACATTTCTACTTCTTTATGTTGATGACATTCTCATTACAGGTGATCATGAAGTTGGGATTCAACAATTGAAGCACTTACTTAATCACTCTTTTAAAATGAAGGATCTGGGTCATGTTACATACTTTCTTGGTTTAGAGATTCACAGTTCTCCACATGGTTATTTTGTCAATCAAAGAAAGTATACTCAACACTTGATTCAATTGGCCAATTTGACTGATACAAAGGAGGTAGAGACTCATATGGAGTTAAATGTGAAATACACTAAACATGCAGGGTCACCTCTTTCTGATCCTACTTTGTATAGACAGTTAGTTGGTAGCCTCATTTATCTTACAACCATTCACTCACCATTTTCTTGTTTATATAAATGTTACATTTCATGAACATGAGCCTTTCTTTGCTAGTTCTCAGCTTCAAGGGGAGAGTACTCGAGAAGCTGAGTTATCTGAGTTGGGTAACTCAGATTTAGATTTCCTTTTTGAATTTCCATTACACTAATGTAGTAGAAGGTACTAGCTCCAGTGACACTACTTCTCCAAACTCAAATGGAGCTGAGCCTTCTACTAATCCTATTGAAATCGAGCTTGCCTCTCCTTCTCTAATTGCAACTAAACCAAGAACTACACCCAAATCTGTTCCACAAATAGTTGACTTGCCAAGATCATCGATATTAGTTTACAAGAGGAAAGAGCCGAAATTGGTCCAGCAGCAATCTCAATCGTCCAATCCTACTGTGATGTTATCACTACTCCTACATCTAAACCTGATATTTTAACTACCCTTTACTAAATTGTGATCCTGACCTGATAACCTGCCTATTGCCTTGAGGAAAGGGAAAAGGTCTTGCACTGAGCACCCTATTTCTCATTTTATTTCTTCTAAAAATCTATCCATGCAGCACAAGAGTTTTGTTGCAGCCCTTGATTCTATTAGAATTCCAGCATCTGTACAAGTAGCATTGAATGATAAGAATTTGATTCAAGCCATGAAAGAAGAGATGAGTGCACTAGAAAAAAATGGGACATGGGATATTGTCAGTCGGCCCAAAGAAAAGAAGCTTGTGGGGTGTCGATGGGTCTATACTTTGAAGTATAAATCAGATGGTACACTGGACAGGTACAAAGCTAGGTTAGTAGCGAAAGGATAAACTCAAACCTATGGGATTGACTATCAAGAGACCTTTGCTCCAGTGGCAAAGATGAATACAGTGAGTACTATTGTCACTTGTTGCTCACTTTGATTGGGAGTTACAACGATTTGATGTAAAAAATGTTTTTCTTCGCGGAGTTTTGGAAGAAGATGTGTACATGGAGATCGCGCCAGGATTTAATCACAATGGTGAAGGAGACAAGGTGTGTAAGTCAAAGAAGGCTTTATATAGATTAAAGCAGTCATCCCGAGCATGGTTTGGGAGATTCACCAAGGCAATGTTGGCTTTGGGGTACAAGCAGAGTCAAGGTGATCATACTCTATTTTCAAAACATTCACAAGAAGGAAAAATTATGATGATATTATTATTTCTGGAGATGACTTGGTTGAAAGAGAAATATTGAAACAGAGACTTGCAGCTGAATTTAAAATAAAAGATCTAAGAAGATTGAAATACTTTCTTGGCAATGAAGTTGCTTACTCCAAACAAGACATCTTTGTATCATAAAGAAAGTATATCCTTGACTTGCTCAAAGAAACAGGGAAATTCGGGTGCAAGGCCTTAGGTGTTCCCATTAAGCAAAACCATAGAATTGGGAATGAGGAGAAAAGTCCCATGGTTGATAAGGCTCTATATCAGAGGTTAGTAGGAAGATTAATCTACCTATCACATACTAGACCTGATTTGGCTTATGATATTAGTGTTGTTAGTCAATTTATGCATGACCCAAGGGAAGCTACACCTGGAAGAGGATTGTTATTCAAGAGAGGTGGAACTATGTCCATGGAAGTGTATATAGATGTAGACTATGTTGGGTCAATTGTTGATAGGAGGTCAACCTCTGGCTACTACATGTTTCTTTGTGGAAATTTAGTGACTTGGAGGAGTAAAAAACAAAATGTTGTTGCTCGGTCAAGTGCAGAGGCAGAGTTTAGAGCCATGGCTCAAGGAGTTTGTGAACTACTATGGCTGAAGATTGTT
The DNA here is from genome assembly GCA_034359265.1 of Canna indica. NCBI lineage: Eukaryota > Viridiplantae > Streptophyta > Magnoliopsida > Zingiberales > Cannaceae > Canna > Canna indica. Next base: position 26,950,326 of record CP136892.1, read on the forward strand.
TTGGATGACTTGAGGGTAAAATGCAACTTTCCTATGAAACTATTTTGTGACAACAAATCAACCATCAATACCATAATCTCGTTCAGCATGATAGAACAAAACACATTGAGGTTGATCGCCATTATAGAGAAGCTAGATAGTGGCTTGATTACCACTCCATTTGTTCCCTAAGACTGAGAAGTTTCAAATCCTCACTGGCAAGCTGGGAATGTTTGATATCCATTCCCAGTGTTGTGAGTTCTCACACTAATTGTTGTGAGTTCCCACACTAATTATAAATGTGCATGCTCACTGTGTTGGAAACAGAAACAATATTTAGTATTTTATTGGGAATATTAGGATCATTAAATAGCCACTATCTAGACCTTGTATTTACTATTTAGTATTTAGTATTTAGTATTGTATTGGGAGTATTGTATTGGAAACACACTAATTGCTGAGTGTTGATTAACTCATGCAATTCACTCAAACTTCTCTGTTATTTTCAAGTGAAAGATTTAATATGTTGGACCTTTTGCATTTATTATGTTATCCCTTGCCATATTCATAAGATACCCCAAGGTGAAACTAGCATTCAATAATATTGTTTATTTGTTTCACTAAAATGAATTTGATTTTAAGATGATTACATACAAATTTGGAAAGATGCAGCCAACATTATAAGATGTACACAGAGTTTCAGAAAATAAAACACTTTGCTCAGAAGCAGAATTGAGAATAGTAAGCAACTTAATTGCCTAAAAAGAAGCCAACTAAAAAATAAATTATCACTCTTTTCAAATTAATAAAATATAGCAGTCATAAACATCATAATGATCATTTGAACAAGAGATAGGAACACAAATGAGCAACAAGTAAACTTCAGGAAAATTAAGCACAAACCTGCCATGGTTTTCATCATTGATGTGGATCTCCCGCAAGAGTAATTCTTCAAAGATAAGTAATAAACAAAAAGAAAAAGAATCAATATCTACAAAACACGAAGCAGCATTAAAGCTGAATCTAGAATTTTCTGGTAATATAATTGTGTTGTTTCTAGAAAACATGTACCTTTGAAGAAATACTTAAAAAGTCCCAAACTTCATGTTGTTCCGCAACATTAGCAATTGACAAAAGATCCTACAAAAGTTATTTAGAAAGATGTTTGGATGAAAGAGAAGTCCAAAATAAATGACAGTTTAAGCGAAGTTCAAAGACATACTTGCAAGTATTTGTCAAGAAGAACACAACGCTGGTGCACAAATTTGTCATCAAGGCTGGATGAAAGAAACCTCTTTGGGGGTAGATGCAATGAATAATTAGGTATATCCTTGAGATGATTGTGTAGCCTCTCAAAATTCCGGTATCTGTGGTTCAGACTTCAAATCAACATAAATTTAAGAAGAAAAATACTAAACAATTAGGTTATCTGCTTTCTTAGAGTCACTTAACTCCCTGTACTAATGTATTATGATTGTTACAAGAAGTTGACAATCTGAAGTTATGCACGAATAAGAAAAATAATTTGAGATAGAAGTAATTCAGCATAGAAAACATTGCTTCTTTTAAAACTCAACAAACGGTACTTAGGATTTTCACCAGTTTGTTAAAAAAACACATTGCAGTTTTTCTTCCTGTCAACAGAATTATGAAAGAGCAGTAATGATAAGTTGACATCCCTAACTGAAAAGACAAAGTTCTCAAAACAAGCAGCTGCAATGTCCAAGGTTTTTGTTGCAAACAAAATAGAAGACATGAAGAACAAGGAATGGACCAGAAATATAAACAATTATAGCTTCTTTTTTTATGGTAAAGCATACAATGTCTAAAAGATGTATAGATAAAGCATGCCTTCTTGTCACAAACCAGGTCTCATTATCTGCATTTACAGCAATTAGATAAACTGCAAAAGGCTTGGATCCATGTTTTTCAAAATATGCTCCAACAACCTGTAGAGACATTTGAAGTGGTAGGTGTGAGTATATTATCTATTTTTTTTGGGAAAAAACTGATATGAAATTACAAATGACCATTATATTTCAAATATCATTCTAGTATGTTTGCATAATATGCAATACCATGTCCCATAGTATAAACAGGAAGCCTTCCCTTAGCAGAACAAAAATACAAAATAATTTAAATGGTAACATCTAGATGGAAAGACATCTAAAGAAAGAATGAATATTTCAATAAGAAAAGAGATATTAGAATGGAACTTGGTAGCTATTAAGAATAAAAATGCATAGATTGGTCTCTTTCCTAACAGCTTAAGCTTTTAGGAAAGTTGGTCACCCAATCAAATTTAACATGGTATCAGAGCGGAGGTCTTGAGTTGGAATCCTCCTAGCGTCAATATTAAAATAAAAAAAAAATCTCCCACCTCAATTAAGTCAATCCACTTGTTGGGCTTGGGCCAGTCTCCTCAAGTTCACCCGCCCACAAGTGAGGGGGAGTGTTAAGAATATAAATGCATGATTGGTCTCTTTTCTAATAGCTTAAGCTTTTAGGAAAGTTGGTCATCCAATCAAATTTAACAGTAGCAAATAATAATTCAGCAAAAAAGAAGTGAACCAACAAGAGAGGACTTCTAGGTTTTAATGAAATAAAGAGCTAAAAGTTTTGACTGAACAACCTCTTCAATATTGACACTTCCATATAGTTGGACGATGTCATTGCTTAAGATCTAGTACTAGTACCGATCTCGGTCTGATGCTGGTAGCCTGGTACCATTCCGTACACACTGATACCATTCCGTACTGACACTCGGTGCGAGCTGGTATAGATACGCTGGTACTATCTCAAGATTTTTTAAAAAAAAATCAAATGTAAACTCCAAAACAGGGTTTTAAGCTGCCATATGGGATCGACTAGAGCTTTTGGTGACATTGCATCATTATTTCGGTATGAAAATGAAGAAAAAAGCGAATTGAGAGAGAATGATAGAGTTTGAGAGAGTAGAGATAAGAGATTGGGGTAAGGTAGTGAAATGAAAGGTTTGTACAAGGTTTAAAAATTCGGTTTCGGTACTCATAACAGTGCTTGACCGGTTCCGAGCCGTATCGAGTGTCAACTGTACCGAGTGAAAAAGATTATCTTTTTTAGTCGTTAAATACCACTTTGAACTTTGCTAAGTGTTAAATATCACTTTGATGATCAAATTTAAAGTCTGCAACCTTGTTTAAAACTAGAAAACATCATAATTGACCAAGAAATGATGAAAAATATCTATAAAATCCTTATCTTAATAGTCAAATACATTAAGGTACAAATATAAGGTTTAAAATGCGGACGAATGACGTTTGTAATAAAAATTAGCCATCTCTTAGGGACCAACACAACTAAGGTCGATTCCATAGGTCTCAATTGCCCACATCTGGAAGTTTTCCCAAGTCATTATCTTTTGGTATCCAGAATACCACATTGACATGAGAAATTCTTTCGTGGGAGCCGAAGCACTAGTCCTTGTATCCACAAAGTCATGTGAGTAGGTACTGGATAAAAAGTAGGTTGAGTCTCAAACCTCTTGCAAGGTTGTTGGTCCCCCTCGATTTTAGTTGATAGCGATCTTTCACTCTCTTCTCATACACCTTGGTTTTTCCTCCCATCCTACCATCGTGATCCGTATCTTGCGTGCAATGGTTGAAGTAGAGCTCATTCATCCAAAGATCGGCAGGTGTTGGTGTTGATGGTACAATGTCATCAGCTCCATCATCATTATCATCATCATCTCCTCCATCTTGTGTGTTGCTACTGCTATGGGCGACGGAGGCCTCTTCTTCAATTGCATCGAAAGGATCCACTACTGGTCATTTTCCTTTGCCTTCTTCCTTTGATGGCGAAGGTGCGGCCTTCTTCTTTCCCTTTGATTGTGATTGAGAAGATAGGGAGTCAGACTCGGATCGTCGTCTCGCTTGAGAACACACTCATTGAGAGGGAGCAAGGCTCATGTCCCTCTCAAAAGCCTGGCTATTCGTGTCTTGTTAACTCTCTGACGAGTGTATCAAATACAATCAGTGAAGATCGAGGTGGATCGCCTGGTTCGTCAAGAAGAGGTTAGTCATTCTCCATTGCGCTCCACCAATCCATCATCAAATCCAAATCGCTTTGGACGAACTCGGCATCGAACGGATCTATATGTGCATTGTCGTCTCTCTTCATTTTTTATCGCCTCCATTCGAAGTCGCATGTTGTAATGAACATACACCAACTTCTCTAATCGGACGTATCAGAGGCGGTTGCGTGGCTTCGTATGTATGAGGGAGAAGGTTGACCAATTCCTCTCGCATCCACTTGATGATGTTGTTTGCGAGAGGATCCGTACAGCAATCCTCCGAAGATTTCGAGCATCCCATGCAAATTACAACCATCATTCAACTGCAATACATTGAAAATGAATATTAGAAATGATATTTTATCTTTAATAAATAATTTGGAAAAAATTGATTTTTATTTACTTGGATCCATCTTGTCACAACAAGGAATTCCAAAAGGATCACTAAAGTTGCCACTATCATCTCGGAAGAATCTTGATTCCGATATAGCTTGTGTAGCTTCTGAGTTGGTTGTCGACATACGCTGTATCACATTGCAGAGAGCAAATAACAAAGAATCTTTTGTTCTAAGAGTGTATTTATACAAGTATTCGGGATTTAAATAATAACCTATAAAAAATCATAAATTCAATAAGTATAATAATTTAAAACTAAATAATTTCTGAATATTAAAAAAAATACCTGCTAAATGTATATCACGCCCCATTTGTTTATCCCATCTCTTGGAGATAATATCGATGAATGGCTTATATTTGCTTGGAGAAGTCAAAACCTTCTTGATTTCTTCTTATGCTTGGTGGATGTAATGGTAGATATGGCCCATTTGGGGCGTCTTTTCCATGTCCACCTGTCGAAGAACCTTCTACGGCGACGATGATTTCCGCAACACAATCCCAGAAGCGCAAGTTAAGCACGTTCTTCTCAGTTTCCTTTCCATCCAGTCTCGTGGCATATCTTGAAGAAGACCAATCTTGGCTTGTAAACATTTTTCTCAAGCCAACCTTTCTTTATTGGAGTGACCTTAATGCAATGAAATTAGTTGTAAAAAGAGCCACTCCTGATCGAAGAATTTCACTTAAAAACGAATTAATGATTAGTAATTATTTATGATAAACTAATTAGTAAATACTAAATACTAAATATTTTTTTTAAAAGTACCTTATGTAAATTGCTTCATATGGGCATGTACTCATGTGCGATTGTAGATGAATGGCGTGATTTGTTGCGCCTTTTTAACCGTCGACTTCACCAATGACGAATCACCATTATCTTTCATCATGAGATCTATACAATGGGCTGCACATGGAGTCCAACAAATGTGAGGATAATCTTGTTCAATTATCTCACTTGCCCTTTTGAAATTTGCTCCGTTGTCGAGTACAACTTGCACTTTATGGACCAATCTCCTTGAGCACGTCTGTCATCAGCTTGGCGATGTAGAGTGTATCATGATGCTCATTCAAAGAGTTTACTCACTTGTGGTATACCACCTTCTTATTGCAATAAATGAGAAAGTTGATAATGCTCATCCGAGATGGCCCGGTCCTACTATCGCACATGAAAGTGCAGTCATAATCCTCCCATTAACATTTACTCTCTGTCAGTAAACTTACTCGTGCATTGAATTGTTTCATCTCATTTTATTCCGACATTTGTCTCTTTCAAGATCTTATGACAAAGCAGATTATTGGTAAAGGTCATGAGTCCGGAGGTCTCTACTACCTAGATCCAGAGGTGCCACGGTCGATTGCTTGTTCAAGTGTTTCCACCCCTTTTGAGGTAACTGTCAAGTGGGACATCCTTCTTTGTCTTCCCTAAAGAAATTATATCCTCAGTTTTAGAGCTTGTCTTCATTAGACTCATGTCAGTTTGCCAAACACCATCGTCTTCCCTCTTGTCATAGAGTCAATAAACAGGCTATTACTCCTTTTGAGTTAGTCCATTTTGATGTTTGGGGTCCTTGTCCAATTATGTCCAAAACTGGTTTCAAGTATTTTGTTACCTTTGTTGATGACTATTCTCGTGTTACTTGGTTATATTTAATGAAAAATCGTTCTGAGTTGTTCTCCCATTTTTGTGCCTTTTGTGCTGAAATAAAGACTCGGTTTAATGTTCATGTGCGTACATTAAGAAGTGATAATGCCAAAGAATATGTTTTGGAAAAGTTTCAGTCCTACATGACTCAGAATGGCATTCTCCACCAAACTTCTTGTGTCAATACACCGCAAAACGGAGTGGCTGAAAGAAATAATAGACATCTTCTTGAAGTTGCTCGGGCACTTCTCTTCCAAATGAAAGTTCCTAAGGAGTTTTGGGCAGATGCTGTTTCAACAGCTTGTTTCTTAATCAACCGTATGCCCTCCTTTGTCCTGAATAGTGATATCCTTTATACTGTGCTCTTTCCTTCTAAATCTTTGTTTCCTATTGTACCCAAGATATTACGTTGTACATGCTTTGTTCGTGATGTTCGTCCTCAGGTCACTAAATTAGATCCCAAAGCTCTGAAGTGTATTTTTCTTGGCTACTCTCGTCTTCAGAAAGGATACAGATGTTATTCTCCCACACTCAATCGTTATCTTATATCCACTACTGTCACATTTCATGAAAATACTCCTTTCTTTCCTTCATCTTCTACTTATGACAAACAGGGGGAGGAAGATGATCTACTCATTTATACTGTGGCTCAATGTGTTCCTCTTGCTGCACCTGCTAGGCCTCCTATTGTTCATATGTATTCCAAAAGGTCAAAGACTCAGGACTCATGCACTTTACCAGCTTCTTCGTCGTCGGATCCAGTGGCAAATAATCCTAATCCTAGTCTCGGTCTACCCATTGCCCTTCGAAAAGGTAAACGTCAGTGTAATTATCTTATTTCATTATTTGTTTCATACGCTCACCTGTCTTCTTCCTCTAGCTCTTTTATTGCATCCTTAGATTGTGTCTATTTCTAAAATTGTTAAAGAAGTCTTGTCTCATCCTGACTAGCGTGCTACAATGGTAGAGGAAATGATGGCATTAGATGGTAATGGTACTTGGGACTTGTTGAACTTACCTGAAGGGAATCTAGCTATTGGGTGTAAATGGGTGTTTGCCATCAAGACTAATTTTTATGGTGAAGTGGATCGTTTGAAAGCTCGTCTGGTTGCTAAGGGCTATGCTCAAGTGTATGGCGTTGACTATACTGATGTTGAATGTTTTTCAGATGCAGATTGGGCAGGATCCAAGATGGGTAGAAGGTTAACTACGGGATATTGGAGGAAATCTAGTTTCATGGAAAAGTAAGAAACATGTAGTATCTTGGTCTAATGCAGAATCAGAGTATAGAGCTATGGCACAAACCAAGGTTTAAAATCTCGGTACCGGTACCGGTTTCGGTCACCGGCCGGTACCGGTACATACCGGTACCGTACCGTACCGACACACGGTACGGACCGGTATGGAAAATGCATACCGGCCAGTTGGTACCAACTCTAATTCTCCAATAACACATAACTGATGAAGAAATGCTTAAAATTAATATTCAAATGTCAAATACATGAATACAATTTTTAAAATGCGGACGAATGACGTCCGTCGTACCCATACATATCTTCGGCTTCGGGACATACACGGCTAAGGTCAACACTGTAGTTCTCTAATGCCCATATTTGGAAATTTTCCCATGGCATAATGCCTTGGTATCCATTATACCACATTGACATTAGCGTTTCTTTGTTGGGTTTCCAAGAACTAGACCCTGTATCATCAGTTGAGTAGGTACTGGATACAGAGTAGGTGGATTCAGAAACCTCTTGCAAACTACTCATCATATCATGATGGTAATCTTGCAAAGCTGTCGGTCCACCTCTTCGACGCGAGCCTTTCTTCTTGTACACCTGAGTTGTTTGTCCGGTACTAGCACCACGGTCATCATCTTGGGTGGCGTGATCGAAGTATTGCTCATTTGTCCATGGATCATCATATGGCAATGTTGATGGCACGACGGTGTCTTCTCCACCAGCTCCATCATCATCATCATCTCCTCCGTCTTTTGTGCTGCAACTGCTATGAATGGAGGGCTCGTCTTCTTCGTCCTCTTCTGCTTCTGCAATCGCTTCCAAATGATCAATTGGTCGTTTACCTTTGGCTTTGCCTTTTGCCTTTGAAGGTGTTGCCTTCTTTTTTCCCTTTGATCGGGAAGATGGAGAGTCTGATTTGGATCGGCGTCTTGCTTGCCGAATTCGTTGAGAGTCCAAGGGAGTAATGGCTATGTCTTCTGGTTGGCTCTCAGACTCAAGTGCATTAGATATAATTGGTGAAGGCTGAGGTGGTTCGCCTGGTTCATCAAGAAGAGGCTGGTCGCTCTCCATTACACTCCACCAATCAATTATCGGGTCCGTATCGTCTTGGACGAACTCAACATCGAACGAATCTACATGTCGAATATCTTCGTTTTGTAATGTCCGCATTCAAAGCCGCATGTTGTAATGAACATATACTAGCTTCTCTAATCGGGCATATGAAAGCCGATTGCGCGGCTTGGTATGAATTAAGGAGAAGGTCGACCAATTTCTCTCGCATCCACTTGCTGATGTGGTTTGCGAGAGGATACGTGTTGCAATCTTCCGAAGGGTTGGAGCTTCGATTCCAAATTGCAACCACCATTCAACTGCAATAGATTTAAAATTGATTTTAGTAACGAGATTACCAATTTTATCATTAATAAATAAATTGAAAAAAATTATATCTACCTGGATCCATAGAATCTCGGCACGATATTGCAAATGGATCTCCGAAATTGCCACTTGAATCTCGGAAATATTTTGATTCATTTAGAGCTTGTGCCGCTTCTCTGGTTGTTGCCGACATTCGTTGTATGACCTTGCGAAGCGGATATAAGAAACTATCCGTCGTTCCAAGATCATATCGATACTAGTATGCGGGATTTAAATAATACGCTACAAAAAATTATCAATTTAATAAGTAATTTAGCATAATGAATTAAAATTAAATAAATTTTAGAAAATGAAATAAAAAATTACCCGCGATGTGTATGTCACGACCCATTTGATCCTCCCACCTCTGGGAGATAATGTCGATGAAGGGTTTATACTTGGTCTCCGAAATCAGCACCCTCTTGATTTCTTCTTGTGCTTGATGGATGTAGTAGTAGAGATGACCCATTTGAGACGTCTTTTCCATCTCCACCTGTTGTAGAACCTTGTACAATGGTTCTACGGCGACGACTATCTCCGCAACGTGATCCCAGAACTGCGTGTTGAGGACGTTCTTCTCGGTTTGCTTTCCATCATTAGTTCCGACATATCTTGATGTAGACCATTCCTCACTTGTAAACATTGATCGAAGGCCCGCCTTACGTTGTTGGAGCGACCTTAATGCGATGAAATTGGTTGCAAAACGACTCGCTCCCGGTCGAAGAATTTCACCTAAAATATGAAATTATTATTAGTAATTATCACCTAAACTAATTAATAAATAAATACTATAAATTATTTTAAAAAAATACCTTCTGTAAATTTTCTCATAAGGGCGTGTACCCATGTGTGGTTGTATATGAAGCGCGTAATTTGTTGCCCTTTTTTTACCGTCTTATTCACCATCGATATATCACCGATATCTTTCATCATTAGGTCTACACAATGCGCTGCACATGGAGTCCAATATATGTGAGAATAATCCAGTTCAATTATCTCACCAGCCCTTTTGAAATTAGCTCCGTTGTCGGTTATAATTTGAACAAAGTTCTCGGGTCCATTCTCCTCGATCACCTCCATCAGCTTCGAGATGTAGAGAGAACTATGGACTTCATCGGATGCGTTCACCGACTTGTGATAGATAACCCTCCTGTTGCAATAGATGAGGAAGTTGATGATGCTCATTCGGGTTGGACCGGTCCAACTATCGCACATCAAAGTGCATCCGTAATCCCCCCATTGCCTCTTGATTCTGTCGATTCATTGATTTATTTCCTTGACCTCTTCTTCAAGGAAAGGTCCTGAAATTTCATACGGAGTTGGAGGGGTAATACCTGGGCCTACCTTTTGGATGGTAGACACCATAGTTCGGTAGTACGGGTTGTTGGCTGCATTTGCGGGAATCCGGCTGAAGTGGAACCATTTGGAGATGGCTTTTCCCAACTCCCACTTCTTCGACTTGCCGTACATATCGTCTATGCGTTGTTGCTTTGCCGATGAAGGAGGAAATGCCCTGGGATCAAGATCAGAAATATCAACATTAGTTCTCCTACCATTTACTCCGAGGTTTGTGAAGAATCCACGAAGGCCTCCTCTGCTGCTTCCTCTGCTCTGAGTTTGAGGTGCTCTCATGCTAGAACTCCGACCAATATAAGGACCGGAGGGAATTGGACCGCTTCGGTCCATTGCTCCGGCAGCCGAAGTTGAGCCGACGCTGCTTATCCCACCGCTGCCACTGCCGCCGCCATATTCGAATTGAGATCCGGGATAATACATCCGTTCTCGTTCGAATTCAGCATGCTCCAATGAAGCTCGGATGCCGGCTTCAAGTTCCGGATCCTCGTCGTTATTGCCACCTCGAGCCTCATAATGGCCACCGCTGACATCTTGGGTAGCTCGTCGGTCGAACTCGGCTTGTTGAGCTGCAGTCTTAAGACGTTGCTCCTTCTTGTTGTTGAGTTCCGCTTGGAATATCTTCCGGACTTCGGGCGGTACTTTGGCGCAATTGACGACGTCGGAATATCCTCAGGCCAAGTGTTGCTTCAATCGAGTGATGCCTCCACCACGTGAAATCATATTACAGTGGTGGCATTGCCAGTGATGAGCCTTCTCCAACCGAGTACCGTGCTGCCATGCGGGGTCGACTTGAGATTTCGGCGCCATTTCGATAGAATTTCGACGTAGAAATTAATAAAGAGAGAGATTGAGAGTTTAGATGGGTAGAGGGGTGGAGTGAGGATGAAAGAAGTGTTTTGGGGGCTTTATATAGCCCCCAAAACAACCCAAATCTGCCCCAAACGGCTCTATAGCCGTTTGGGGTCACTATTGATCATACCGGGCGGTATACCGCCCGGTATGCATATAATACCGCCCAAACCGGGCGGTATGATTCCCCAAGTGGCCGACAGCCCTGTCGGGCTGTCGGCCACAGAGCCGTTGGCAACGCCAACGGCATTGGCGTGACATACCGCCCGGTATCGCCCATACCGGGCGGTATATCGCATCATACCGCTATATACCGCCCGGTATACACAATATACCCGGTTTTTTCAAAACCGAGTATATCGAATACCGGAAATCTCAAAAACCGGTATATACCGTTTCGGGCGGTATTTTAAACCTTAGCACAAACTATGTGTGAGATAGTATGGATATATCAGCTATTAAGTGAAGTTGGACTGAAGACTACTCTACAAGAAAAGTTGTGGTGTGATAATCGAGCTGGCATTCATATCGCTTCCAATCCCGTGTTTCATGAAAGAACCAAGCATATTGAAATCGATTGCCACTTTGTTCGTGACAAGATTCAACAGAAGTTCATCTCTACAGAACATGTTAAGTCAGAAGATCAACTAGGAGATATCTTTACAAAGGCTTTGAATGGGGTTCGAATTGATTACATTTGTAACAAGTTGGGCATGATTAACATCTATGCTCCAGCTTGAGGGGGAGTGTTAGAATATATTCTGCTATAATTAGGGAATATTGTGTCATAATTAGATAATTAAGTGCTATAATGAGAGAATTGATTGTTAGCTTGATTATAGGGATTCATTGTATTTATTGTTTCCTAAATTAAGGTTTCCTAAATGAAGGAACCTAGGTTGTATAAATAGGAGGTCTCTCATTGTGAATAATATAGAAGATTATTCTTTCTCCTACATATCTTTCTACAAAGAGATTTCATACTCCTGCCAGTGCTTTGCTGCAATTGGCCACATCAAGATATCCTCCGGCCAAATGTTGCTTCAACCGAGTGATGCGTCCACCACGGGAAATAAAATCACAGTGGAGGCATTGCCAATGATGCTTCTTCTCCAACCAACGGGAGTGCTGCCATGCGACATCAAATTGAGATTTCGGCATCATTTCAGCCGTGTTTCGGTGTGGAGACAAATAAGAGAGTTTGAGAGATTTTGAAAGAGATTGAGAGAGTTTGAGAGAGTTAGGGGTGAGTGGGAGTGAAAGAGGGATTTTGGGGTGTTTATAAAGCCCCAAAAAACCCCCAAAGCCGGCTCCAAACAACTATATAGTCATTTGGAGCTGTTGGTGAATAGTACCCAACGGCTCTTAAAAGAGTTGTTGGGTGATACCGGACGGTACCGCCCGGTATCTTTTAAATATCGCTCGGTACAAGCCGTGTATGACCGCGTACCGAGTGTACCGAGTACCAGGTTTCCAAAATACCAGTACGTACCGCCCGTTCCGAGTGGTACGGTACGGTATTTGGAACCATGGCCCCCAAGACCATGTAAACCCGGCCCCAATGGCAAAAATAGCCATTTGGGGCTGGGTTGATACCGGGTACAAGCGTACTGCTTGGTACCTTTGGTACACTTCGATACCAGTTGGTGCTAGGGTGTACCAAATACTGGTTTTTCAAAAACCAGTAAATAACCGTACCAAGCGGTACAGGCGTACAATATGGTATTTAGAATCATGGATGATGCAAACATAATTTCAACAAGAATCCTCACCCGACATTTAATCTTAGGAATATGCAAGGAAACTTCTTCAGAACTTTGCCCTTGCTTATGATTTGCAATATCTGGATGACATATCTTTCGGGATATAATACTTTTGCTACTTTTGTTCATAAATTTTGCAACTGAGTCAGAAGTGCTTTTAGTTCGTCTGAGATGAACATTAGTAAATCTAGAATGTATCCCAACATATTTTTCATTTCCACCAATGTTGCTCTTCTGTGTGTATTGTTCCCTATCTGGATCACAGGAAACTTTTAGTTGGTCCTTTACAATGTATGAAATAGTAACTGACAATTTAGTTTTCATCCATACCTATTTTATTATCACTCATATTAGTCATTGGCTCTTTCCATCCATTGCATGCTTGGACAGTACTGATAATACATCCTGGAGTAGTTTTTACAGCTTCCAGTGATGAGCCCACTTTTACATTCCTCTTTTTGTAATTTCTTCCTTTAGTCCACATGTTTTCTAGATTCTCGGGAGCAAGAACTTCGGTTCTCCTTTTAGTAGCAGCCTCCAATACCATGGCCCATTCTGCTGGTCGAGGCAGTATATGATGCACAGTATCTTCCTCCAAACAAGAGGACTGATTTGAAATTGTTTTCATTGATTCCCAAAGATCACTCTGGGTATTTTGCCCAGAATCTTTATATGCCATTTCAGACTTGGCCTCCATGTCACTGCTATCTTCATTGTTGAGGAACATATGTTCAATTATTTCATTTATATACCTGAAAAATTAATTGGTTGCACAAAGCTAAGTCTTTCTATATAGATCATAGGAATCTTAGTTACAAAAAAGACTTCATGCCATATATGAGAACGCAATGTTCTGATATGTACAAATTCCAAAATCAGACTATCAGAGAAGCTCAAGTGTCATTTATTAGCAGAAGTTGTCCAACTTGAGTAACAAAATAAGGGGTTAGATGTGAATTATGCCTATGGGAATTACAAGGAGAGACAATGATGTTAACCAAATCTGCTCTACAAGACTGGTGCCATTTTCAGGATTCCCATTCAAATAAGATCTCTTAGCAAAAAAAGCACTACTAAATATATACATGAGTTAAAATTTTGGATAGCTTACCCAGGACTGGCAAATTTCATGACAGGTTGCACAACCAAGCATGTCAACAGCTCTCGGCTGAAACAGTGAACCAGCGGGCATTGACCCTCTTGTTTTAAAACTATAGATAGAACTCCTCCAACTATACGTTGAAGTACCTAGAAACTAAAGATAAATAAACCAATGCTAGATTGATAGATGAATGTAATACATATATTATTTATAATTTAAATATTTTATACCTTGTATTCACTCTCTGGAGAAAATAAGGCAGGGTGAAGTTCTTGTGATGCCATTAGATGATGCTTCAACCTTGCATCCCTTTCCTCAGATGATAAGGTTGCCATAACATTCACACCTATCTCAGACTGATTTTTCCTGTAAAGATCAAGCTGCTTTCCTATTAAATCAACAAGATCCCTGCAAAAGGAACAAAAATAGTGTGCATTAGTCATTAGATACAACTATGTCAAAGATTTGCTGAGAAACTGTTGGCTGCTAGCAAAGTAATTAAAGAGCACCTAGTCAACAAGTCAACAAGGTTGATCTCTTTAATCCTTCCTGATATTTCACCAAGTACATCAAGCACTAAAGAGCGTATTAGTTCTGGAGCCTCCTTATCGGGTGTTATGGATGAATACCAGAGATCGATGACAAAGTCCTGCATAATTTTGTCTATAAATTCCTGAATGGCAGCCTCAATAAGAGGTGAATCAATTTTCCTCCTCCATTTTGAACTAGGCACCACAGCAGAAAGACGAGAATCTTCAGGTCTTAACTGCTTCTTTTCCAAATGGGATAAGTATGTTTGCTTAGGAACTGGGCGCACCCTCCAACGCAGCTCAACCTCATATGAGAGAAATCGGAAGGCCACAAGTATGAGAATTGACATGGGGACATTTGTCAACATTGATTTGCTTGTGTCTGCCAAAAACAAGATAATGGCTGATGACACAAATAAAAACATCACCGTGTCATCATAAAAGAAAATGATGGCAATAGCAAACCATATCAAATAAAAGAGATAAAAAGTCTAATTATCTTCATATCTACTCCAGTTTGCAGAGATCATAGTTGGATGATTTGAGCTATTTTCTGCTCATTTCGTAACAAAATAACCCTACTATTAAATATGGGAGTAGTGGTTTAAATTATGTTCTTTTTCTTTGCCTTTCTATATAATTGATCAAGCCAAAATAAGCCTGATTTCAAATAATGATGAGCTTGAGAGCATATCAGTTGGTTTACTAAAAAAAAATCATGTTTGCTCATGTCCTACATGAGCCACATTCCAGAGTTAAATAAATTTAATCTTGTTACTTAGTTTTGATGTTTTTTCTAAGAAAAGCCCAGATATTTGTTTACTATTTATAGAACAGGAAAGGAATTTGTTGCTAAACAACTAAAGTATAAACTATAAATATGCATGATCCAATATCAGTGTTAAATATCTCATATTTATCTCTCTATTATTATGTATTTATCTATTTATTATTTAGGTTTATCTTGTTCTCATAATGAGATGAATAACAATTTCGAGCCTTGGGGTTTAAAATGGTATCAGAGCCCTAAGGTTCTTTTCCAGTTCTCCACCAATTTTGGAAATATCAAATATCAAAGAAGACAACAAGGCATCTTGGAAATAAATTGACAAAATAGAATCTTCATTCAATGACATTATCTCCACTTAATTATGCATTAATAGGTTATCTCCATTTTTATTTTGCTTTTAATAAGTTTTGCTTCCACTTAATTCTGCTTTTAATATGTTTCTTTTTTGTGAAAAATCATGTCATAATGTACTCTATATATATGAGTGAATGAGAAGGGTAAAGACATATCTGGGTTTTTCAAATACAACTCTCCACATATCTCTCTCTCTATCTCTCTCCCTCTCTCTCTACCAGTCAACTATCCTCTTCGTCTTCCTCTTCTCAATTTCCAACGAAAATAGGTGATAACATCAATCCTCATCGGCCCTAACTCGTGCATATACTAAGGCACGTAACAAGTTGGTATCAGAGCCAACGATGGGGGACAACTCTCAAAATCAAACGACGAAAATGTTGAGGAGTCTAACCAAATCGCACGCCAAAGAGAAAGTCAAACGTGAATAGATGATGACTCAACTCGCAGTGTTAACAAAAGAAGTAGATGTGCTCCGTTCCACACCAAATGTGGATGGAGGCAACACCTTCGCTCACCCCACCCATGAACAACCACCACCCATGAAGGATGGTAGCGGCATCTTGGGCCATGAACCTCGCCGAATTGATCCCTTCATGGTGAACCATCAGTATGAAAATCTCGAGATTAGGGGTGTCTTCCACCCTCACAATCCTTGTTTTGATTTTCCTTGCTACAACGGCTCCAACGACCCGCTTCCATGGTTGTCCCGCTGCGAACATTACTTCCGCCTCAATCGAGTGCATGAAGAATCGATGGTCAACATCGTTGCCTACCACATGACAGAGGATGCACAACAATGGGTGCTGAAATTGATGATCTATCCTCATCTATCCTGGAATGACTTCCAAGAGCATTGCAACCAATGCTTTAGGCCGCCCGATCGAGGAAACAAACTCGGCGAGCTCGCGAGTCTTAACCAAACTCCATTTGTAGCTGACTACCAACGATCATTTCAAAGGTTGCTTTATCGCACTAGCACACTCTCACCCGCACAAGAGGTAGAGCTTTTCCTTCGAGGTCTCCCGAGCAACCTTAATGTGATGGTCTTTGCCCTTAACCCGTTGGATTTGACAGAGGCCATGAAGTTAGCCCTTAACCTTAAAGTGATGGCTTACACAGTCAAGTATCTTCCTCATGGTACTATTGATCGATACAAGGCCCGGTTGGTTGTGAAAGAACTCACTCAGAAGCATATTTAAGACCTTCTCTCATGTGGCTCGGCTGAACTATGTACGGGTTATTATCTCTGTGACAGTAAATCTAGGATGGCAAATGCATCAAATGGACGTCAAGAATGTCTTTCTCTACGATGAACTTTCTGAGGCAGTTTATATGGAACACCTTTAGGGTATGTTGCTCACAAAGAGAATCAAGTGTGCAAATTAAAAAAAAAGCTATATGTGGCCTCAAACAAAGTCCTCAAGCATGGTTCGATAAGCTTAGTCAAATTGCACAGGGTATTGGATTCAAGTGCAGCAAGGCAGATCACTCGAAGCTTGTATGTCATTCTCCCGCTAGCATGGTTTAAAATCTCGGTACCGGTACCGGTATATACCGGTACCGTACCGTACCGACACACGGTACGGACCGGTATGAAAATGCATACCGGCCGGGTTTTTTTTTTTTTTTTTTTTTCGTGACATACCACCATATACCGCCCATACCGGGCGGTATACCGCCATATACCGCCCGGTATACACAATATACCCGGTTTTTTTAAATACCGGGTATATCGTATACCGAAAACCTAAAAAACCGGTAAATACCAAACTTACCGCACACCGACCGAGATTTTAAACCTTACCCGCTAGTGTGTTCATTGATATTTGAATTACCATTTGAATGTAAAGATCAAGAAACTCCAATTAAGTCCCAATTACCATTTGAATCTAAAGATCAAGAAATTAATGATTATGCCAGATATCGCAGGCTTGTTGGCAAACTCATTTATCTCATTGTGACTAGACCACATATATCATTTATTGTTAGTGTGGTTAGCCAGTTCATGTAAAAGCAC
This sequence comes from Canna indica, assembly GCA_034359265.1. Classification (NCBI taxonomy): domain Eukaryota; kingdom Viridiplantae; phylum Streptophyta; class Magnoliopsida; order Zingiberales; family Cannaceae; genus Canna; species Canna indica. Next base: position 26,967,815 of record CP136892.1, read on the forward strand.
AAGATCTGACATTTGAATGTTGTCCTAAGGATCCTACACTGCGTAAAAAGATCTTCAGGCAATGGTCCATAGTACAGGAAGAATGGACATCTTCAATTTGAGAGCATTTCTAATGCGGATTATGCAGGTTCTATTAGTGATAGAAGGTGAACTTCTAGCAATGGAAAAGAAGTGCTAATGGGAAACGACTCATCATGTCAAGTAGCAGGTGTTGGCTTAGTAAAAATTAAAATGCACGATGGCATTACAAGGACTCTAACTCAGGTATGGCACGTTCCAAGTCTTAAAAGAAATTTAATTTTTTTATCTTCTCTAGATGCACTTGGATACAAGTATTCAAGTCAAGACGGAATTTTCAGAGTCACAAAGGGGTCCTTAACAGTAATGAAAGCACTAAAGGTAAACCAACTTTACATTCTGCAAAGCACAACAGTAACAAGTGGTGCGGCTATGGTAACCTCTGAACACTCTGATGTTGAACTTACTAATTATGGCATTTTAATGAAAGGAGCATGCTAATACTTGAACAAAAGGGACTACTTGGAAAGCAAAAATTGGCTAAACTCGATTTATGTGAACATTACATTTATGGAAAACAAAAAAGAGTCTCATTCTTCACTGGAAACACTATGCTAAAGGAAAATTTGACTACATCCACTCTGATCTATAAGGGCCATCACTGCTTGAATCTTGAGGAGCTCGATGCATGCTCACATTTATTGATGATTACTATATGAAGGTATGGGCATATTTTTCAGTCTTGGAAGGCAATAATCGAGAAGCAAACCGGTAGATATGTTCGAACCTACGAACTAACAATGGCCTAGAATTTTGCAGTGGAGAATTTAAAGACTTTTGCTCCAGGGAAGGGATCACAAGACATCACACACACAGTCCCCCACACACCTCAGCAGAACGGACCGAAAGGTATGTTCCCCATACAGTTCCTCACACAGGGAAGGTATGCTCCCCATATGAAAAATGGATCGGGTCGTCAGCTTCTTATGACCATCTTAAAATTTTTGGGAGCACTGTCTATGTCAGGGTGAATGAAGGAAAATTAGAACCTAGATCAAAGAAATATATTTTCTTAGGATATCCTAGCAGGGTGAAAGGCTATAAAGTGTTGTGTCTAAATAATTGTAAAACAGAAATCCATAGAGATATGATGTTTGATGATCATGTACTATTAAAAATGAAAATTGACCAAGAAGAGGACTCTCAAGAACCAACAGTGCCACAAGAAGAAACATCACCTCAGCTTGTTACCTAAGAATTCTGGTTTCTACACCTGCGCCTCGACCACCTTCCAGAGAAGTCAATGACACTACTTCATTAGAACATACCACTGAAGAACATGTTCAGGTCCAGGAGGAGCCACACCAGGTCGAGGAGGAGCAATATCAAGTTGAGGAGGAGCATCTTTATTCCATCGCCCTCAACCAACCTAGGCGGGCATCACGTCCTAATCCTAGGTATCCAAATGTTACTACATTTGCTCTAGCAGTGGCTGAAGAAACACCGTGCATTGAAGAACCAACCTCCTATAAAGAAGCCCTAAACCGGACGGATTCAAGAAAGTGACATGAAGCTATGACAGAAGAATTCAAGTCCTTGCAGAAAAATAATACTTGAGAACTTGTGAAGCCTCCACCGCACAAGAAACTTGTTGGGTGCAAGTGGATCTACAAACTCAAAGAAGGTGGTATCTATAAAGGTCGGCTTCTGGCAAAGGGATACAATCAAAAGGAAGGAATTGACTATAAAGATTTTTTTTCTCCTGTGGTTAAACATACCTCTATTCGTGTTCTTCTAGCATTAGTAGTCATGCAAGACTTGGAGTTAGAACAGCTTGACATAAAGACAGGTTCCAACACAGTGACTTAGAAGAACAGATCTACATGACACAACCAGAATGGTTTGAAGAGAAAAATAAAGTTGATCATGTCTGCCTCCTAAAGAAGTCACTCTATGGCCTCAAGCAATCTCTCAAACAATGGTATAAGAGGTTTGATCAGTTTATGCTTGGTATTAGTTTCAATAGATCATCTTTTGACAGTTGTGTTTATTTAAAGAAATCAATTAGTTCTATGATTTATCTGCTCCTCTATGTTGATGATATGCTCGTTGCGGCAAAAGATATTACTGAAATAAATAGGCTTAAGAAACACCTTAGGGGTGAATTTGACATGAAGGACCTTAGGGCTTGGGGTGGAGATAAAGCGAGACCGCAAAGCAATAAAGTTATACCTAACACAGGAGACTTATATAAAGCAGGTGGTTGAGTGTTTTGGCATGCAAGAAGCAAAATCCGTCAAGACACCTCTTGCCGTTCACTTCAAATTGTCAGAATTACTGCGTCCAAAAGATGAAAAAGAAAGAATTGGTATGTCACAGATACCTTATGCAAGCGCAGTTGGCAGTCTCATGGATGCCATGATTTGTACCTGCCCAGACATAGCACATGCATTCAGTGTTGTGAGCCGATACATGGCAAATCCAGAAAAAGCACATTGGGAGGCGGTTAAATGGATACTGCGCTACTTACAAGGTACTTCTAAAGCCAATCTTGTTTTCGGTGGAACTAATGAGTTGTTTGCAGGATATTCAAACTCGGACTATGCCGGTGACCTTGATAAGAGGAGATCAATCACCACCTACATCTTCACTACAGGCGAAACGGAGTACATGGCTAATACAAAAACAATTAAAGAAGCAATTTGGTTTGGGAACCTGATAAAAGAACTAACTTCTCAAAATGGGGACATAGTCATGCATAGTGACAAGTTAGAGTGCAATTCATCTATCAAAAGACCAGATGTACCATGAAAAGACAAAGCACATCGATGTGAGATTTCACTTCATGAGAGACATTCTTTCAAAGGGGGAGATCAAGCTTCAGAAAATTGACACAACTCACAATCCTGCAGATATGCTGACTAAAGTTCTACCGACGGACAAGTTTGATCACTGCCTGAACTTGGTTAGGCTGATTCAAGACACGGGTTAGCCCTACTGGGCTCTTGGGAGAAGAGGAGAAGGCTACATTGGGCTCAAATCTCATCAATGGAGGATGTGAGGGTTGGTTTGATTTAAACCCAACCCGAATTCGAAATGGGCCAAGCTGGATCAAGAAAAAAATCTACTATTATTCATTGGGTCCGGCTCGGCCCAGGCAGGCCAAGCATGTGGGACGAGCCCACATATTCTAATTAACACCATGTGCTTTGCACATGGTGCACATGGTGTTGCTGCCTCAATTGCTGCGCAATTCGAGGCAACATTTTATTACTTGGCAAGAGATTTGCATCAGCACATTTATATATTATATATTATATATTATGTTTAAAGACTTCTTTTCGCAGTTGACCGATCAAGGGATAATAATGAAGGAGTTTTGCCAGCTTGACCGGTCAAATAGATATAGATGAAGGACTTTTGCCATGCACGAAATTCGAAAAGGAATTGGCAATTAAAGTTTTGTAGCTTTCTGCCCGCAACAAGAACTCAGTCAAAACATCCGAATTTTTTGGTCAAATTTTTCATGATAGCCGTATGATTTGATCGAACGGCTCAACTCATTGTTTGTGGAAGATTTCTTCAATGTTCTCACCGATTGTGAAGGCATAAGTCGGCTCATTTTTCCCTTATAAAAGAAGATTGATACAAGGTTCCAAATCATCCCGACTGCTCCGTTTCTCAAGCAAGGTTCCTTTTCAGCGGCTCTCTTCTCCTTCACGCCGTCTCAAGCAGAAGCAAGAAGATCAAAGACGCCGCATCCACAGTTTTTAGGCAGAAGCAGGAATTCAAATTCCGGGGTGCAGAAAAATATTCGAGTCTAGGCAATATTTTTTCTTTTATAGTTTAGTTATCAATTTTATTCTGATTCTCTTGTACTAGCCGTGTTTCCTCCTTTTTTTAATAAAATCAGTGCCCTCTTCTCTCCGTGGAGTAGGGCCGGTATCCCGCCGGACCGAACCACATAAATTTTGGTGTTCTTTGTGTTTTTTGGATTTATTCATTTTGATATTTTTGCTTTTGGCGTTTAGATTTTTGGATCCCTGCAGGAAGACCCGTTTTTCTTCCTAACAGTGCAAGTTATTTCGAAAGTTTCTGTTCAAGTTTTAGACAGCACCTTTCAGTTGAGGTAATCTGATTCAAATTTGAATAAAATCCTAGATTAAGGGACAAACTGAAATTTGATTCGAGAGTATATAACATAGATTACCGTCAAAGCAAGAGAAATGATGCAGTGACAAATGCAGCTTCATTTTCAGCATCTTTAGAGTAGATCTTAATGGATTGTCTTTTTAACCCTAAGTTTGGGACGGGAAATAAACATAAACGAAAAGTATACGGAGGTAGCAGTACGTACGAGACAAAAAATAGGTGATAGCAAAGACGCCAATTGCCCAGCAAACAGTCCGAATCTTGGCCTCCTCCAGCAGATCTTGCACCGTCTCCATGGGCCTCATTGCGACCCCTCCGCGGGCTTCCAATCAAAGAAGGGAGCTTCCCGTCCTCCTCGACCAAATCTCCTACCAAGAAGAGACGCTATCCAAAGAAGGAACCCTACAATTCTGGAGAAGGGATTCCCAAGCGAAACGCATAGGCACATTCCCTTGTATACCGCCGCGGTGGATCCTCTACAGGCGAAGGAATGAAGAGGAAGTGAAAGGGAAAGATAAGAGGGAAAACGATCGAGTGGACGACGAAAAGCCCCCCGCCCGCGGTTCTCGCTGTTGGTTAATTCCTTCGATTGCTTGGTTTGCGGTACTTAGTCCGCGAAACGGCAATTGAGCGTGGTCCAATTTCAAATTTTGACATGCTTTTAGGAGAAACTCGGAATTAACAAACTTAATTCTAAACACTACATAAATTTTGGAGCGTTTCTTTATATGATTCTTTTAGAATAAACATTTTAAAAATTTATTGGTCCAATGGTTCAACATTGGCGGACTGAAACGATATCGTGGAGGTGGGGCCAAATGGAAGCTTACTCCACCAAGCTTGTCTATGGTATGCTCAACTACCGGGGGATTGAGGACCCTAAGGCGATCTTTTTATGGCAGAAGGAGTGCCCCCCGATTTTTTCTATACACATTTGGCTAGTTGAAAGGCGTCAGCTCCCCACCAGAGATAGACTCATTGTAAGAGGAATTTCAGTCAGCCCGAATTGCGTCTTGTGCAATGTTGGTGGGGAGTCGCATGAGCATCTCTTCTTTGCTTGCATATACTCAATAGAGGGATGGAAACTCTTCCTTCGGCTCTCCTCCACAAGTCTATTTTCCTTAGATTATAAGTCATGGGTGATCTCCGCCACCAACAGACCTAAGCTTGCCAGAAATCGGTTCCGTCTGATCATGATCTGGAGACATAAAATTTGGCACGAGCGCAACATATGGACTTTTGACAATCGTTCCAGAGGCTACACAGAACTAGCGGCTGAAGCTTTCGCGACCCTCCAATTTCTCCCCTAGTCTGGAGGGCCGGGGGGCTTATTGGCCTTATGGCCCTTTATATTGTATTTTACTTATGTTTTCCTCCTCTCCCCCTATAAACACTCGTAGTCAATTCACTTCTCTTGAATAGAATACAAGTTTTCTTGTTCAAAAAAAAAAAATGGTTCAACCTTGGCAACCCTATTAGTTTAGGACTTGGTCTCAAGGGTTCAACCTTGGCAACATTTTAAAAACATTTTAAAATTTTTGTTTTGATAATAATAAATATGTTCTAATAGTTTTATCAAGGTTTGGTCTCAAGTCGAACAAACGGTACACGTCCGAAGTTCGTCGGAGAAATCGCGAAGAATTGGAGGCTTTGGAATCAAATGCGTCAAAATTAGTTTAGGACTTAGTTTTTTCATTGTAAAATATTCTAACCCTTATCATGATGTCCATATTGAGTTGCCAAAGCCAAAAATCCAAAACGAGACCCGAAACCAAGTCCCGAAGAAAAAATCAGTAAAAATCAAATATCTGCATCCTACACTGATTATCGATCGAATCTCGGCTGATCCTCGATCTACCGAAGGTCGCCCTAGGATCGATCGAAAGTGTTCTGGAAAATCTCCAGGACATGTTCAGCTGACGCTTGGTCAAATCTTGATCGATCGAGAGTGGGCCAACGATCGACCGAAACCGCCAACGGGTCTTTTTAGATATGTTGAATGGCTCTTTACACTCCCATACCTCCATCATCTCCTCCAGTGTCCTTATTCTGCTGCTCTAATCATAATTAGTCTTGGAGGTGGACGGTTGCTCACCAGCGACCGGAGGGTCGGTGCCCCAAGTGGCCCAACACGGCTTGCGCATGACCATTGTCTACAAATCTATATATGCGGCCATGGTTCCAGCCACCTGCAGCCTCGACCCACACTCCTGCGTCAAAGTCCTCGGGGGTGCCCCCACGCTACGTCACTGTCTAAGTGTAGGTTTCCTACTCGAATTTAATTTTTTATTTTTTATTTTTTCTAAAACTTAAATTATAAATAAATAATGAATAATTTGAACAAATATACTTACCGTAATGATTGTAGCGCAGGTGTCGATGTACTCCCCCGCCCCATGTCCTCAACGGTGAGTCCGCTCAAACATCTCCATCGGGGAGGGTCGTTGGACAGTCCCGTCATCCATCACCATCGTCTACATTTATAAAACAAATACATTATTTATTACACAGAGTAACAAATAAAATATATAATTTAATTTAAGGTATAATACTTACCATGCGACGAGCATGCACTATAAATGATATTGAGCCGCCAGTGTGACGCGCTCCTCCCCCGGACAAGCGGTTTCTAGCCGTAGTCCTAGAAACCTCTTGTCATCGAGTCGACCATAACGCCACGAGCTGGTCCCATATATCTAGAGTAATCCAATCGGAGTCGTATCCCCAAGCCTCTGCGATGTTTATGGTCCTAGCTCGGGCCATCGCCTGGGACCAAGCCTACCCCAGCTAGTTGTTGTACCTCTACTGGGAAATAGCCTCCCAGGTAGTGTAAATGAAGGACCTCTGGTCCTCAGCCCATGTATAGCGAGCCTGCAAAATAATAATATCAGTACCAATATTAATCATCATGTATAAAAAAAATTTAATATGTGCCTCAAACTCGCGCCATATAGCATGTCGACGTGCTCACTGGGCACGTGAGACCACGTGGGCCATGCCCCATGCATGTATCGTCGGATCGTAGAAGTGCTGGAGTCTGACCGATCAGAGACTTCGAAGCTCTCATCCAACGATAACCACGACTTACCATATTTGTCGAATAAGCATATAATTAGATTATATATATAGTAGAGATAGATTTAATAGAAGATATATTTTACTATTATTCCTCATCATCTAAGTAATAGTCTTCGAATTCTTCTTCTTTTTCATCTTCTTCATCTCCAGCTTCCTCAACTTCATGATCATCATCATCGACATATTCAACTTCTAATTGAACTAACGTTGTGTTCGCATCCTCGAGTATTGGAATAATACGATCTACTCCAACTCCGGCCTCTTACAAAGTATTTTTAGATCATGTCGGGCCTTGACATTATCTTTAGTTTTTCCGAAAATATCCATCAAAGTGTTAAAAATATTATCAAACACATTTTTTTCAATGTGCATGACATCCAAATTATGTCGAATTAGTAATGAACTCCAATACGACAATTCCCAAAAGATACTTTTTTTCACCCAGTTATGTGTTTGACCAAAGCCCGACACTCTTTTATTCCGACCAAATATTATATCTGGAAGTGCTGAAACACGTGCTAACATTTGTTCACCAGACAACATCGGTGGTGGCCCATCTCTTTCGACTTTGCTCTTAGTAAATGTTCTGAAGACTGGATGATTTAGAGTGTTCCATATAATACAGACAAGAGAGTCGCCCGTGAGTGCTCCAACCAGACAACGTGCCGTAGGCCGAGAAATCATTGATTGTCCACAAGATCGCAACTTTTAAATTGAAATTTTGCTTCCGGTGACAACTCTCTCAGTCCACAATGTTTTCAATTCATCTATCAAGGGTTTGAGAAGCACGTCAATTTCTTTTCGCGAACCCTTAGGATTCGAAATAATCATCGAAAGATAAATAAATTCATCTTTCATACACATTGATGACGATAAATTATAAACTGTTAGCAACACTGGCCAAATTGAATAAGGAGTTACAAAATGACCAAATGGATTAAAACCATCCGTGCATAATCTCAATTTGACATTTCTAGTATCCCTAGCAAATGAAGGATAACATCTATCCAAATATTTCCATGCTTCATTGTCGGATGGATGAGTCATTACTGTATCGTCACAACTTCTAGCATGCCAACTCATGTAGGGGGCTGTCTTTTCCGACATGAATAATCTTTGAAGCCTTGGTGTCAGTGGAAAATACCGAAGCACCTTAAACGGGATATTTTTCTGTCGGACCGATTTATTCTCCTTATAACGAGGATGTTCACATACAGAACATTTATCCAACTGCGCATTTTCTTTATAATATAAAATGCAATTATTTTGTCACGCGTGTATTTTTTCGTACCCAAACCCTAATTTTCTCATCAACTTTTTAGTCTTATAAAACGTTGGTTCAAACTTGTTATCTATAAGCAATATTCCATTAACCAATCCCGCAATCTGATCAAACGCAACCCCGCCGATATTACAATCAGCCTTGATGTTCAGGAGTTGCGTCATTGTCGAAAACCTAGTGTATTTAGAACAATTCTCATACAAAGGTTCATCGGCAGCTTTCAACATCTCGTAAAATTCTGCGGCTTCTTTATTCGGCAATTCAATCTCAACCACATAAAGTAAGAGAATAATCAAGTTACCATCAGAAAAATTCTTCATAAACACACAATGATTAGAAGTGGTCCTATCATAACCGTGCTCTACCATGAAGGAATAAAACTTTTTGTACCATTGCCTTGGAGTTTGCTTCAACCTATACAAACTTTTTTTTAGCTTACAAACTAGCTGCTCTTTGCCTTTCACTTCAAACCCTTCAGGTTGCTCCATGTAGATCTCATCATCTAAGTCACCATGGAGGAAGGCAGTTTTCACATCAAGCTATTCAACTTCAAAATATATTTAAACTAGCAGCTAAACCAAGCACAACTCAGATTGAAGACATGTTAACCATGGGTGAAAAATTTTCTTCGAAGTCAATACCCTTCTTTTGACTGAATCCCTTCACAACCAATCTTGCCTTGTACCTTGGTTGTGAGCAATTTTCTTCAATTTTCAACCTGAACACCCATTTATTTTTGAGTGCTCTCCTACCCTTAGGAAGTTTCACCAAATCAAAAGTATGGTTCTCATGCAAGGATTTCATCTCATCTTGCATGGCATTCAACCATTCAGTTTTCTTCTCATGTGACATAGCTTCATCAAAGCATTTTGGCTCTCCCCCATCAGTAACAAGCACAAACTCATGAGGTGGATATTTGGTGGAAGGTTGGCGAGGTCTAAAGGACCTCCTCAACTGTGGCTCATCTGGTGCTTCTTGAACTGCCTATTCAAGAACAACAACATCATTACCATCATTAATTGTCTTAGGATCATAAGCTAATGGCACAAAAGGTTGACCATCATCATCATCATGTTGCATATCTTCCCTGTGATTAAGAGACACCAGAGGTAACTATGGAGTAGGTGCTGGATCTGAACTAAAAGAAGTAGAACTTGAGGATTCTGATTTTTCTTTCTGTTCAAAATCTTCAATAGTCTGATCTTCAAAGAAGATAACATCTCCACTTCTAACAACCTTCTTGTCTTTTGGATCCCATAACATGTAGCCAAACTCATCATCTCCATAACCCAAAAAAATGCACTGCTTTGTCTTGCTATCAAGCTTAGACCTTTCATCTCTAGGAACATGTACAAATGTCCTGCAGCCAAATACTCTCAAGTGTGTATAAGAAACATCTTTCCCTTTCCATACTCTCTCTAGCACATCAAAGTCAAGAGAAACTGATGGAGAAAGGTTGATCATTGTCACTCCAGTCTTCATTACCTCACCCCAAAAGGACTTAGGTAGCTTTGCATGAAAGAGCATACACCTGATTCTTTCAACAATGATTCTGTTCATTCTCTCAGCCACTCCATTATGTTGTGGAATCTTTGGAACTATCTTTTCCAGCTTAATACCATGTTCCCTGCAGTACTTCTCAAATGGACCCATGTATTCACCACCATTCAGTTTGAACACATTTAAGCTTTCGGCCAATTTCTCTTTCAACTCTAGCATGGAAATCCTTGAAGACATCAAGCACCTGAGCTTTAGATTTCAAACAAGTGATCCATATTTTCCTGGAATAGTCATCAATAAAAGTAACAAAGTACAAAGCTCCTCTAATAGACTTATCAATCATAGAGCAAACATCAGTATGACATAAGTCAATAAGATTAGATATTCTATGTGGAAGTGAACTATGAAATGCAACTCTATGTTGTTTACCAGCTAAACAATGAGTGAAGTGTTCAAGTTTGTACCTCTCAAAGGAAGGAAGTTCTTCTTGGCAAGGATGCCTAGGCCTCTCTCACAGAGGTGTCCAAGTCACATATACCATAAATCAATGGAGGCATCTTCAACTGCATTGACCTCCCCCTTAATCACCTTAGCTTGTGACATGTAGAGACCCATCTTATTGCCTTTAGCAACAACCAAAGAACCTCTGGAGAGATTCCATATACCATCTCCAAAGAAGCTGTAATAGCCTTCTTCATCAAGCTGTATCTGCAACAGCTTTGTTATGGCCGCTCGAGCCATTGCAGATATATAATCACATTAGCAATGGCTTAGTTACGGCTACGGCATCCGTCACTCTTGAGCCGATCGCGCGCTCGCGGCGCGAAAATAAAATACTTATTAGCAACGCTGTTCTAACATACGAATGAGCCGTTGTTGATAAGTTTATATAGGTCAAGCGATCGCGCCCGCCCCTTCCTCCTTCTTTTTCATCTTCCTCTGCTGTCGTCGCCTCCTGCCGCTGCCGACGCCGCCGCTTGCTGCCGCTGCCACCGCCGCTGCTTGCTGCTGCTGCCGACGCCGTCGCCCCGTCCTCGACTGCTGAATCCAATCGTCGTCGTCGTCGTCATCGCTTGATCCAGGTATTTCTCGCCGCCTTCTTCATCTCCATTCACTGTAGATCCGGCCGATGGCCGGCGGCCGGATCATTGTCCAGTGTCCGGACACTGGACTCCGGCGCCGAAAATCGATTAATTATTTATTTTTTAGATTAATTGTTTAATTTATAGATTAATTATTAGATTAATTTTTATGGTTTAGATTAATTTTTATATTAATTATTAGGGTTTAGATTAATTTTAAGATTAATCTATTTAGATTAATGTTATGTTTTAGATTAATGTATAGATTAATGGTATGTTAATTAGTTAAAATAAATGCTATGTTTTATATTAATATTAATTATTTAAATTGTTAATTAATCTGGAGTCCTCCTCGGTGGACTCGCGCCAGAATCGTCCATTTCGGACTCGCGCCGGAATCGTCCACTACGGACTCGCGCCGGAATCATCCACTACGGACTCGCGCCGGAATCGTCCACTTTGGACTCGCGTCGGAATTGTCCACTATGGACTCGAACTGACTCGAAATATTTAGAAAATAATCATCCCTCCGACGAGTTGATACGTTTCATGTACGCATCGACGAGTCGGATATGATTTAACAAAACCTTAGATCTATTCGTGGGTTGTATGTTCGTGTAAAAGAAGTAGATGATCTTTTATACGACGTACAACCCTTGAATTGTTCCTGATTGGACAATTTGAGAATATAGTTATTTGTATTGCACTTAGTTTTTTCTTTTAACCGTTAACTCATTCTAAATTTCGGCAGCATCTCTCTTATTCTCCGATACGCGCCCAGATGATATGCGTATTCGAAGAACTGTAGGGAGATGCTGCCGAAATTTAGAATAAAGTTAGCGGTTAAAAGAAATACTTAGTACAATATGAATAACATGAATCCCGAATGGAATAGGATCATCTCACCTAAAGGCATTAATTGAAGAAATTGTAATTGATTGACTGAATCATGTCATTCGATCGAAGTTGGATTTGCACCAAGATATTTTCTATGGACTTGTCACGGGGAGTCACGCGAAGTCGGGACGTCGAGCAATCCTGTTGAATGTGATATGGATTTTTATGGATTGGTGGAAGAAGTGATAGAGTTGCACTACTTCGGCTTGAAATCAGTTATCTTATTTAGATGTCATTGGTTCGATACAACAGAAAGGGGCATGAAAGTTCATCCAAAATACAAATTTGTTGAGGTTAATTACAAATCGAAATTGACAGGCAAATGAGCCTTTTATATTGGCATCACAAGCCGAACAAGTATATTACGCGAAGTATCCGGCTCGAAATAAAGATAGAGGAGATTGGCGTGTAGTATGTAAGACTAAAGGTAGAGGAAGAATTGATCCGATAGAGGGAGAAAATGAGCCGATACCTGATGTGACAGATGATTTCTATCAAGAAGATGATCCTCCTACTGTAGACCATATTATTCCAATACTCGAGGATGCAGACACAGCGTCAGTTCAATTAGAAGTTGAATATGTTGATGATGACGATCATGAAATTGAGGAAGTTGGAGATGAAGAAGAGGAAGAAGAAGAAGAATTCAAAGACTATTACTTAGATGATGAGGAATAATTGTAAAGTATATCTTCTATTAAATATATCTCTACTATATATATAATCTAATTATATGCTTATTCGACAGATATGTCTGGTCGTGGTTATCGTCGCACGAGAGCTTCGGAGTCTTCGATCGGTCAGACTCCAGCACTTACTCCTGCTGTTGATCCTCCTACCGATGATATTGCTGTGGCTAGTTCATCTAGACGCAGGCGGCCACGCGGGCCGAACAAGTGGAAACCTCCACCAGCCACAACGTCACGTAGATTCATTAGTGTGATTGGGGAGCGGTAATATATCATGAATTATGAATTATTATAAATTCATTATATCATAATATAATATTGAACTTTATTTTTGTTGTGTAGGTTCGAGCAAGAGGATGTGCACAGGACGATATCTTCTACAATTCGACGATACATGCATGGGGCATGGCCCACGTGGTCTCACGTGCCCAGTGAGCACATCGACATGCTATAGCGCGAGTTTGAGGCATGTATTTTTTTTAATACATGATGATTAATATTGGTACTGATATTATTGTTTTGCAGGCTCGCTATACTTGGGCTGAGGATCAGAGTTCCTTCATTTATGCTACATGGGAGGCTATTTCCCGACAGAGGTACAACGATCAGCTGGGGCAGGGCCAGTCCCAGGCGATGGCCCGAGCTGGGACCACAAACCATGCGAAGACTCGGGGATACGGTCCCAATTGATTACTCTGGATATATGGGACCAGCTCGTGGCATCATGGTCGACGGATCGATGGCAAGATGTTTCTAGGACTGTGGCTAGAAACCGCATGTCGGGGGAGGAGCGTGTCACATTGGCGGCTCTATTTCATTTGCAGTGCACGCGAGTCGTGTGGTAAGTATTATATCTTACTTTTAATTATATATTTTATTTGTTACTTTGTGTACTAATTAATATATTTGTTTTGTAAATGTAGACGACGGTGATGGACGACGGGACTGTCTAGCGACCCTCCCCGATGGAGGTGTTTGAGCGGACTCACCGTCGAGTACATGGGACGAGGGAGTACATTGATAACCGTGCTGCATATATTGGTAAGTATATTTGTTTAAATTATTCATTATTTATTTATAATTTAAGTTTTAGGAAAAATATGAAACAAAAAACCAAACTCGAGTAGGAGACCTACACTCAGACGGTGATGCAGCGCGGGGGCAACCCCGAGGACTTTGACTGTAATACCCAAAATCTTAATAGTAATATTTTATTATTGAGTGGGGAATTGTAGACCATAGTTAGCGCGGATTGGCGGGAAGCTTTGGGATTAGACCCGAGTAAGCATTTAATGTATTACAATTAAAGAGGGTCTTGAGGCAAATTTAGCGGTGCAATCAGATCTCGAATCGGAGTTAGATCGGGTGAGTTATGAGTTGTTTAAGTCGAATAGCTTAGGTAGGGGTATTTTGGTCATTTGTACCCAATCAGTGTCTATAAATTAGACCATGGGGTGTGCAGCCAGGGGTTTTGAGCCGCACGCCACCCTAGGCAAAGTAGAGGAGAGAGAGGGCACCGTCGAGGAGGAGGAGCCGTCGGAGCCAGACTTTCGCGAGTTCGTCGGTGTCGATCGTGGGAAGATCTTGCGTGTCTTTTTCTTTCGTTTTCTCTCCGTCCGGTGAGTGGATTTAGGCTCTCTTTTCTCCAATTCTTCATTCATGTCATTATTCTCATGTCTCGAGGTTTTTCATCAATTTTTGACGCATTTTCTCATATTGGATCGGAAGTCGAATCGATCATTTCTTAATTAAACCATGTTGGAATAAATATCATTTTCTTTTCTCTTTTTCCTTTTTCTTTTCTCTGCCCTTTTCCTATGCATCTTGCCGGCCGGCGCCGGCCGCGCAAGGAGGCACCGCGACGGCAGCGGGCGCAGGCAAGGCGTGCGGAGGCAGCGGCACCCGACGTGGCGTCGCTACCACGCGTAGGCAATCGTGCGAGGCGTTGCCACCGCCATGTGGTGGCGGCAAGGCGGCGAGGCATTGGCAGGAGCCGACGTCGATGCCAGCGACTCGGGCTGCTCGACGGCGGCCAGGGAAGAGGCGGCGGCGGCTGGGTTGGAGAGGAGAGGAGGAAGATGATCTAAGGGGGTGAGTTAAATGGAGGGTTGAGATTGATTTGGGTAAGATGAAGGGTTGGATTGAATTGGTTGAGATGAAGGGCAGGGATTTGATCTTGTGTAGATGTAAGGCTTAGATTGCATCATGTAGATGGAGAGCTGATTGCATCTGGTTAGATGGAGGGCTGTGGAGGGCTGTGATTGCATCATGTAGATGGAGAGCTGTGATTGCATCTGGTTAGATGGAGGGCTGTGATTGCATCTGATTAGATGTAAGGTTATGATTTCATCATGTAGATGTAGGGTGGTGATTGCATCTGGTTAGATGTAAGGCCGAGATTGCATCAGGTTAAATAGAGGGCTGTGATTGCATCATATTAGATGAAAGGCTGTGATGTGATCCTGTTTAGATGAAGGGCTGAGATTTTATTACTGATTTATTGATTGTAACACTGTTATATTTATTTATAATAGTGATTTATTAAATAAATTAAGGCATTATTTCTATTATTCTAAATAATAATTTGGAGGCTTTATAGTTAGCAAAAATATTCATGTTATATATGAATTTTCACCTAATCGATGTTCCGAATTTATTGGTGAGGTCTGTTTCTCCATCAGACCTTCGGATTTTGAAAATAGTAGCCGGGCATCGCCTCATTTTGCGTGCCAAGCTAAAAAATCATATTTTATATATTTTTATGATTCGCTCTGAGATGATTCATGGATATAGTATTTAATGAGGTAAATTTTATCCTAGATCAGTGATTTATATGATGAGTTATTTTATCATGTTCCAGTTCATTGACGTATAGTTGGAGTTTCTTTTTGCACTACTTTCAAGATACATGTGCATCCTTTCTTACAGTGCTATAATTCTATTTTATGGTTGTTTAATTGTGTTGAGCATTCATGATTTATGAGCAATATTTCTACATATATATCTGTATATGATTATGATGTATGGCAGGAGGAGGTGGAGGATGAGGTATGCACTTGACATACCATTTATTACATGTTGATATCACATCTTGTTTATGCTTATATACCTACGTGTGTGGTGTTGTGATGTGCTTGTTGCATTTCTTGAAAGCCTCGCTGGTGAGGGGAGGGGTATGCCCCAAAGAGACAATGTTGGCATTATTCCGAAAGTCCAACTGGTGAGAGGAGATCATACCCCAAAGAGACAGTCCAGAGACCCGAGCAAGTGAGGGGAACGTATGCCCCAACAGGCTAGCTCAAAAGAACCAGTGCCAGTGAGGGGAGGGCATGCCCCAAAGAGATGGCACTGAGCTGGGTGGTAGTTCGGCGGCCACCCGTCTACCTACCCTATGTGGCTATGTGGGACCGACGGATCCGGAGAGCATGCATATGATTGGGGGTGTTGCATTGCATGCATATGATTGAGGTGTTGCATTCATCCTATTTTATTATTGTGGATATATTTATAACTATTGATGGATACTTATACTTATTGTTGGGGATATGAGTAGGGTAGCGGATGTGTTATTGATGCTTGTCCGTCATTTTTAAAAAGATATTTTATACTTGTTGACGGATGTTGATTTCATGCATAGAGCTATGGATATATTATTGTTGATTTCTTATGACGTTGTTGTTACGTTATTTATATCGGCTATATTGTGTTTTTATGCATGATGATTGATTTGGTGAATTGAGGACTGATCTACTCAC
The DNA here is from genome assembly GCA_034359265.1 of Canna indica. Classification (NCBI taxonomy): domain Eukaryota; kingdom Viridiplantae; phylum Streptophyta; class Magnoliopsida; order Zingiberales; family Cannaceae; genus Canna; species Canna indica. The sequence continues at coordinate 26,984,268 of CP136892.1, forward strand.
TAAGTACTAGTTGGACTTACCCCTCATTTATGTTATTTTTCAGCACTTGAGTTAGATCAGAGAGGTACCGGGGTGCAGTAGCGCGGCTGGTGGCGGCAGGGCAACGGGTCTCGTGACATGTCGTGATCAAGGAGCATACCTGAGTCATTTTAGTGTCTCTTTGAGTTGTTGAGTCATGTTGACTCGGGTCGTGGTTTCCGCATTTATTTTTATTTGAGGAGCCTTGTTATTTATTTGAACTCCTTTTTAATAACTTGTTCACTGTGTTCATATTGAGTTTTGGTTTGGTTTGGTTTGTGATGTCATGTCTATTCTTTTCAAAAAAAAAATCTCCCACTGTTCAGGTTATCGTTGTTGTGTTTGAGTTGGGTTAGGCTTCGGGATACGTGGCGTATCCTGGCCGGTCATGTTGGATTTGGGGTATGACATTGACGCAGGAGCGTGGGTCGAGGCTGCAGGTGGCTGGGACCACGGCCGCGTATATGGATTTGCAGATAGTGGTCATACGCGAGCCCTGCTAGGGCCACATGGGGCACCGACCCCTTCGGTCGCTGGTGAGCGGCCATCCACCTCCAAGTCTAGTTATGATCAGAGTAACAGGATAAGGACACTGGAGGACACGGTCGTGCATCAGAGTGAGATAATGGAGCATCAGAGTCAGATGATAACAGAGATCCATGCTATGCTACGTAACATGTCAGGTCATACCGGAGCAGGCATCCCTTCGGCATCATCTAATCCATCGTCCTCGAGTCAGTCCACGCCGGTGTACACCCAAGCACTCCAGACCCCACCATATAATGATCCAAACCATCCTCCATCGTCGTCGTGAGATTTTATTATTTTGTTTAGATATTGACTTTGTTACTTGGATACTACTTGATTGACTTGTTTTATTTGGATATTGATACGATAGTTTTGAATTTAAAGTTTTTATATTATTGTGGATAATTATAAATATAAGTATAATTATTTTGATGTATATCTGGATGTATCTGTGATGTGTATGTAAATGGATGTGTGTATGGGTGTGTTGGTTATGTATTAGGTTAAATGTATCAATGTATTAATGGAAATTAGAAATTTTAAAATTTTCCAGTTATAGGTTATCATCATCAGCAACGGCTTTCCCACGGCTGTCCGTGGGAAAGCCGTTATTGACAGTGTATCGTATTTTCTGGGCCGAGCCGTTGCTAATGTCCTATAGCAACGGCTTAGCAACAGGCTTTCACTAACGGCCTTGCCACGGCGGCAGAGCCATTGCTGATTCAAGTATCTACAACGGCCCGTAGACCGTGGCAGAACCGTTGCTGATACTTTTATTAGATATGGCCGCTCGGGCCGTTGCTGATCCGTTGCTAAGTTATCAGCAACGCGAGTTTTTGCAACAGCCAAATTACAACGGGCCGAGCCGTTGCAAGCCGTTGTTGATGCTTTTCAGCAGCAGCTTTAGCCGTTGCTGATGCTAATTATTCCAGTAGTGTGCCGGCTACTATTTGATTAGGAGTTTAACCCCTAATCTAATTAGGTTTAATTTTTGTAAAAATTGATTTATATGCGTTGTAGATTAATTATATGTTGAATCTAGATTAATTTTATATTAATTATTTGTTAATTCTAGATTTATTATGTGTTAATTATAGATTTTATATGTTAATTGTAGATTAATTAAGTTTTTTTTACTATTATATTAAATTTAGGTTAGTTTTAGGGTTAGTTAATCAAGGGTAGAGGTGGCAACGGGCCGGGCCCAGTGCTAGGCATACGGGCGGATACGAGCTCGCCTCCTGGGCACGCGAGCCGTGCTAGGCACGGCCCGCATGCCGTGCTCTAGGCGAGGACGAGGTAGGCCTGGCGAGCGCCAGACCTAGGTCGGCCCGAGCCAAACTTGGCTCGGGCCGGCCGATAACGTTTATATATATATATATTAATTTTTTCTATAAATTCCCATCTTCTTCTTCATTTCTTCTATCTTCTATCTTCAACTCTTTCTCTCAACTCTCAACTCTCAATTCTCAACTCTCAACTCACTTACTCTCAACGATCTAAGTTCATTTACAATTATTCTTAACAACATTTTAAGTTCATCAAGGAGACAAGGATTCAAGATTGTTGTCAATTTTTTTTAATCTCTTCAATTTGTTTCATTGATTAGTATAATATTTATACTTTTTATATTTTTAATTTTTACTAATGGCGGATGGAGATTTTTCAGGTTATACTCCACAAACTGGATCAAATATGTTGGAAGAAATGCCTCCTGCTACTCCTACCACTCCTACCACTCAACAAAATCAAAACATAGAGATAAGTTCATCTATTAATTTATGTCCATCGGGTAGAAAAAAAAGTATGGTATAGGAATATTTTGAGAAAATTATTGAAACTGATAACACCATAACAACAGCCCGGTGCAAAAAATATCAAAAAATTCTTTCGACTTCAACAATAGGAGGAACTGGTCATTTATTACGCCATGCAAAGGGTTATGATAATAAGGTTGCACAAGCACAACAAATTCTTAATTTATCTTATTCTGGTTTAACAGCTTTTTCGTATGATCATGATTTTCAACGTCGAGAACTTGCAAAATTAATTGTTCAAAGTGAATCTCCTTTTAGTTTTGTTGATCAACCAAGATTTTCTAGTTGGATTCAAAATACTTTACAACCAAAATATAAAAAAATTACTCGAAATACAATGAAAGTGATGCTTTAAAATTATTTTTTGTATATAGAGAAAATATAATGACTAGTTTTCAAAATAATAAATAATAAATTTCTTTAACATCTGATGTTTGGTCTAGTCAACGTGCTACTAATTCTTACATTTGTGTTACTACGCATTGGATTGATGAAAATTTTATTTTGCAAAAAAGGTTAATTAGTTTTAAAGTTTTTGAATATCCACACACTTCTATTGCCATCTTTTTTGCTATTAGATTTGTAATATTTTTCTATAATATAAATGATAAAAAAAAATTGATTAGTTTTGATAATGCTAGTAATAATGATGCTGCTATTCCTGCAATTATACAGTTATTTAAGCCAGTATTAGATGGTGAATTATTTCATGTTCGTTGTGTTTGTCATGTTCTTAATTTATGTGTACAAGATGGTTTAAAACTAGTAAATATACATGTAGAAAAAATAAGAGATGTTATTAGATATATGCGTTCTTCAAAAGCAAGAACACAAAAATTTAAAAAATTATGTCAATCTTTTAATAAACCATTTAAAAATTTTAATGGTGATATTATTACTAGATGTAATTCAACATACCATATGCTTATGTCAACTACAATATATCAAGAGATCCTTACAATGTTTTACAATGAAAATATGTCTGGTGATCCATTTAATGATAATGATTGGTTAGTTAATGGGCATATTACTCAAATTTTAGAGCTTTTTGATAAAGCTACCGAACAACTTTTCAGTGTTTATTATCCTACATGTAATTTAACTCTTTCACATATAGTTCGTATTAGTAAAATATTTTCTTCATATATACATCACCCTTTATTTGCACAAATTATTTCTTTAATGGAATCTAAATTTAAAAAGTATTGGTCAAATATACTTACTTTATTTTGTTTAGCAATATGTTTAGATCCTAGAATAAAAATTGATGGTTTAAATATGTTGTTAGATGATTATTATAAGAATATGGAATTAGATAATGTTGAAGATTTTTTTTTTAAATTTCGAATTTATTGAATTCTATGTTTGTATTTTACGCTTCAAAATTTGATGATACAATTACAAATAAGACAACATCTTCTTCTTCAAGATTAAGAGATGATAGTGAAAATAGTATTAATTCTCAACTTGGTCGTAGGATAAAAAAACTAAATCTACTAATTTTAATGAATTACTTTTTTTTCTAGATCATAATCATTCTGAAGAAATAGATGATAATGAGATTTTAGTATGGTGGAAAAAACAAGTAAATGTGTATCCTATTATTTCCATCAAGCCACGTGATATACTAACTGTTCTTGTGTCTACAGTAGCTTCCAAGTCCTTTTTTAGTGCAAGAAATAGAATTCTCAACGAAAGAAGAAGCCGAATGAGTGCAGAAACGGTTGAAATATGCATTTGCTTAAAAGACTGGTTGGATGATGAAGATAGATTACAAGATAAGGGAGGACACGACACTTCATCATCGGGAGAGGAGGAAGCTCAAACATGCGAAGCTGGTGCTGCTGGTCCAAGTACAAGTTAAATGTAGAAATGTAACTTTTATTAAAAAAATGTAAAAAGAACTATGTAGACTTGATCCTTCTATAGTTAATTATTGGGGAGTACAAGTTTAGCTATAGAAGGTACGTAAGCAACCTTTTAAGGTGCAGTCTATTATAATATTAAAAAAATTGTTTTATCATTGGATGAATATTTTTGTATTAAAGATAAATAAAATTTTAATTTTAATTTAATTTTTAAAAAAATCTTTTTATTAATTTGTACTGCGTTACAATGTTACATATAAAAAATGTGTTAAAAATATATAATAAAGCTTAGTACAATGGTTAAGCTATCTCAAATAAAATTAGAGGTCTAAGTTCAAAACTCACTCGTAATCATTAGTTTTCAAAATTAAATTTTAAACCTTTAAAAATTTAAATTAAATACTTAATTTTTGGGCCGGCTCGAGCCCGACAGGGCGGGCTCGGGCCTGGGCTGGGCTTGCCCGCTGCACCTTCGGGTCGTAATTATAATTTTAAAATCGTCCGTGCAAGTCCATTGCCATCTCTAATCAAGGGTAGAATAAATGTTACGGTTAATTTTAGTTGGGTGTAATTATAATTTTAAAATCGTCCACTTTGGACTCGCACGCGCCGGAATCATCCACTTTGGACTTGCGCACATCGGAATCGTCCACTTTGGAATCACGCGTGCCGGAATCATCCACGATGGACTCGCGCCGAATCGTCCACAAGAGATAGACTCGCGTAGGAATCGTCCACTTTGGACTCGCACGGATTCGTCTAGTGTGGACTCGCACTGGGATCCATAAACTTAGGGTTAATTTTAGTTGGGTGTAATTATAATTTTAAAATTGTCCACTTTGAACTCGCGCGCGCCAAAATCATCCACTTTGGACTCGCGCATACCGGAATAGTCCACTTTGGACTCGCGTCGGAATCGTCTATTTTGGACTCGCGCCGGAATCGTCCACTTTGGACTCGCGCGGAATCGTCTACTATGGACTCGCACCGGCATCCATAAATTTAGAAAATAATCAAGATGAGTTGATACATTTTTCATATGCATCGACGAGTCAAATTTTAATTTTGCAAAACCTTAGATCCGTTCGAGGGTTGTATGTTCATATAAATGAAGTAAATGATCTTTTATACGACGTACAACCTTTGAATTATCCCTAATTGGATAATTTGGGAACATAGTTATTTATATTGCATTTAGTTTATTTCTTTTAGTCATTATTCATTTTTAAATTTTGTATTGTATCTCCCTTGTTCTCCGATACGCGCCCAGATGATATGCGTATTCGAAGAACTATAGAGAGATGCTGCCGAAATCTAGAATGAAGTTAATGACTAAAAGAAATTTTAAGTACAATATAAATAACATGAATCCCGAATGGAATAGGACCATCCCACCAAAAGACAATACCTAAAGATATTGACAACTTTTTGACGGAACATGTCGAGCGATTGAAGTTGGATGTACCGACGAATTCATCTGGAGCTATAACGGACGAATTTCGAGTAGGCGTAACTTACTTCTTAAATTTTGCCTGCTCGAATAAAAAATTCCTTAGTGGTGATAAAATCCGATGTTCGTGCCGAAAATGTTCAAACATAAGATTTTTGGATCGAAAAACTATCACAATGCATCTGTATACAAAAGGATTTACACCAAGATATTTTGTATGGAATTGTCACGGGGAGTCACATCAAGTAGGGACGTTGAGCAATCCTATTGTCCAAACTCATGGTGAATCCTCTACTGTGGTTGTTTCTTCTTCCAATCCGCCTAATCCTTATAGACTAATGATTCTGGATAGTCTTGGCGGACAATTCCATTTAAATGACAATGTTGAGTCAGTGACCGAGATGGTACAACTACCAGATACTACGATAGTTGAAGTCATTAAAGAACAACCTGCGATACATATTCAATTGTTGAATAAGGAGGCTGCAGAATTTTACGAGATGTTGAAAGCTGCCGATGAACCTTTGTATGAGAATTATCCTAAATATACAAGATTGTTGGCAATGACGCAACTCCTGAACATCAAGTCTGATTGTAATATCAGCGGGGTTACGTTTGATCGGATTGTAGACTTTATCAATGGTATGCTACCTCCAGATAACAAGTTTCAGCTAGCTTTTTATAAGATAAAAAAGTTGATGAGAAAATTGGGGCTTGGGTACAAAAAGATACATGCATGCCCAAATAACTGCATTTTATATTATAAAGAAAATGCACCGTTGGAGCAATGCTCGGTATGTGAACATCCTCATTACAAGTAGAAGAAATCGGTCCAACAAAAAAATATTCCCTTTAAGGTGTTTCGGTATTTTCCACTAACACCGATATTTCAAAGGTTATTCATGTCGGAAAAGACTGCCCCCTATATGAGTTGGCATGCAAGAAGTCATGATGATACAATAATGACTCATCCATTCGACAGTGAAGCATGGAAACATTTGAATAGATGTTATCCTTTATTTGGTAGGGATACTAAAAATATCATGTTGGGATTGTGCACGGATGGTTTTAATCCGTTTGGTAATTCCGCAACTCTGTATTCAGTATGGCCAGTGATGCTAACAATTTATAATTTGCCGCCCTCAATGTGTATGAAAGATGAATTTATCTATCTTTCGATGATTATTCCGGGTCCTAGGGGTCATCGGAAAGAATTGACGTGTTTCTCCGGCTCCTAATTGATGAGCTGAAAACATTATGGGCTTAGGGAGTTGTCACTTATGATTGTCACCGGAAGCAAAACTTCACTTTACGAGCTGCTATATTGTGGACAATCAATAATTTCTCGGCCTACGGCATGTTGTCTGGTTGGAACACTCAAAAAGCCTTCAGTGTTGAGAACAGTCGAAAAATTTTCTTCTTTGATTGTTATCGCCGGTTCCTATCGTCTAACTATCAGTATCAAAGGAATCGTGACAAATTTACCAAGGGTAGAGTCGAAAGAGATGAGCCACCACCGATGTTGTTTGGTGAACAGATGTTAGCACGTGTTGAATTGCTTCCAGAGATTACTTTTTGTCAAAATGTAAGAATTTCAGGCTTTGGTCAAACACATAACTAGGTGAAAAAAAGTATCTTTTGGGAATTGACGTATTGGAGTTCATTACTGATTCGACATAATTTAGACGTCATGCACATTGAAAAAAATGTGTTTGATAATATTTTTAACACTATGATAAATATTTCCGGCAAAACTAAAGATAATGTGAAGGCCTGACATGATGTGAAAATACTTTGTAAGAGGCCCGAGTTAGAGTTGCAAAAGGTCAACAGACGACTTCATAAGCCAAAGGTGTTGTATGTGTTTAATAAACAATAGAGGAAAGATGTGTATCAATGGATCAAAGAACTTAGATTACCCGATGGATATGCCTCAAACTTATCTCGATGTGTGAACGTCGATGAAGGCAAAATATCGGGGATGAAGAGCCACGATTGTCATGTATTCATGCAGAGATTGCTTCCGGTTGCATTTCGAGACCATCTATATGATAAGATTTGGGGTTCATTGACAGAATTAAGTATGTTTTTCAAAAACAATTGTGCAAATGTCCTTCGAGTCGAAGATATGTCAGCACTTGAAAAAAAAATTTGTTGAAATCATATGCAAGCTGGAGCAGTTTTTCCCTCCTGCATTTTCTAACTCGATGGAGCATCTACTTATATACTTGGCATATGAGGCACGAGTTGGTAGCCCTGTTCAATATCGATGGATGTACTTATTTGAAAGATACATGAATCATCTGAAGAAAAAAAGTAAAAAACACAACTGTAGTTGAAGGTTCCATATCACAGAAGCATATATAATTCAAGAAATTTCAATATTCTGCTCATTCTATTTTGAATCAACCATCAAGACAAAACTTAATAGTCTTCCACGGAACGGCGATGGGGGAGCTCGACCATCAAACAGGGGATCTCGACCATTAGATGGTTTTTTAAATATCTTTTGTTACCCTGGTCGTGCTTTGGGTTCTCGTCCGTCTCGATTCTTAAATGACGAAGAGTACAATTTGGCCTACTTGTATATTTTACTAAATTGTCCAGAGATTGAAAAGTTCATTGAAATATTTGACGTCAAGATGGTGACAAAATACTCAATTTACATCGATGAGGAATTAGAGAGATTACGCAATCGTGAGTTCCCTAATTGGTTTCGAGCTTACTGTACATAACACAGAGGCAAAATAGATAACCAAATCTTTGAGTTTGCTAGCGAACTAGCACGACTTGTACAGTGTTATAATAGTTATTTTGTTAATGGATATAAATTTCACACGCTCGAATATTCATCTACAAAGAAGACTATGAATGCCGGTGTTTGCATCAAAGGGACAATGTACACTGAATTTGATGTTGACTTTTACGAATTATTGGAAGAAGTCATAGAATTGTAATTTTTCGGATGAAAACCAGTTGCCCTTTTTAAATGTCAGTGGTTCGATACAAGCGATAGGGGCATGAGAGTTCATCCAAAGTATATACTTGTCGAGGTCAATTACAAATCGAAATTGGCTTCGAATGAGCTATTTATATTGGCATATCAAGTTGAATAAGTATATTATATGTAGTATTCGTCCCGAAAGAAAGATAGGACAGATTGGCGTGTAGTCTGTAAGACTAAAGCCAGAGGAAAAATTGACCTGGTAGTTGGAGAGAATAAGCCAACATATGACTTCTATCAAGAAGAGGATCATGCCGAAGTGGAGTGAGTTAGTCCAATACTCGAGGATGATGACACAGAGTTAGTTCAATTGGAAGTAGAATATGTTGATGATGACGATAACCGTCTTGAGGAAGAAGGACAGAATGATGATGAGGGAGAAGAAGAAGAAGAATTTGAAGATTCTAATACAAAAGAACAAGAAGAAAGGTATTACACAGATGATGATACTGACGATGACGAATAATTGTAAATGTGAAGTATATATCTTCAATTATTAAATGTATCTATTAATCCATTATATATATACTAATTATATTCATATTTGACAGCTATGGTTTGAGAAGTGCGTGCTCGAGGAGGCATTCCTCGTAGGACTACCCCTGACGATTACCACATGCCACCCCTGTACCCACCATCCCCCCACCTTCGGCCACAATCCGCCCACCTGATCCAGCCACCATTCCCCCACCTGATCCATCCACCATTCCCTAACTGATCTAGCCATCATCCCCCCACCTCCAGCCACCATCCCTTTAGTCGATCCAAGCCCGTCGACATCGAGACGTAGGCCACGAGGTCCTAACAGAATTCTCCCTCCTCTAGTCGAGAGAGAGTTGCACAGATTGGTTAGTGTGCACGGTAGAAGGTAAATAGATGCATTAATTATTCCTTATAATTTATTTATAATTCAATATATCATAATATAGAATTGTACTATATTTGGTGCAGGTTTGAGCAGGAGGACGTCCCATGCACGATAGCGGGAAGTGACGATCCGGAAGTTTATGCACAGGGCGTGGCCTACATGGTCTCACGTGTCCCATGAGCATATGGATTTACTATGGCGAGAGTTCTCAGTAAGTATGTCTATTAAATTAAGGGAAAATCATACTTTTGGTCCCCACAGTTTCCTCCAATTTTGGTTTTAGTCCCTATAGTTTCAAAATTTTAGTTTTAGTCCCCACACTTTACTTCCATTTAGGATTTGGTCCCTACCGTCAAATAAGGTTTAAACGGTGCTGACGTGGATAATATGTGCTGATTGGATAATGCTGACGTGGAGCCTGCAGGGACTAACTTTGTAAACTATGGGCCCGTTTGGTTTGCTAAAAATAGGGGACTGGACAGGACACCGACCAATGTCTCCCGTTTGGTTTGCTAGAATAATTTTGGGACAAGACTCTTTTTAAACTCGGGACAGGATTTCTACCTGTTTCGGTGTACCGAGAAATTTCTCGGTACATCGAAACAAGGTGCAGGACACGAGCTGCAAAAGACGACAATAGCCCCCGACAAAACCTGGGTTATTTCGCGTCTCGAGTCTCTATTTGCCTCCTCCCTCTCGCGATCAGTCGCCTCTCTCCCTCCCTCTCGCTCTCAGCAGGTTAGTCCGGCGATCGACGCATGCACGCGTGGGGGCTCCACTGGCCGCTGAGCTCTGCTGCGTCTCCGTCAACGTCTCCATGTTCTCCGCTGCCCCCTCCCTCACGTCCCGCATCATCCGCCGCTACAGAATGCGTCGAAGATGTCGTTCAGCAGCAGTCCCTCGAAGCGGTTCATGGAGGCGTCCACCCGAAGCACTGTTGGAGAGGTCAAGGTCGGTGAGCCTCGTTAGGCAGCGGTCCCTCGAAACGGTTCGTGGAGGCATCCCCTGCCCCCTTCCTCTCTCTCTCTCTCTCTCATGGGCAGGGGTCCCTCAAACCGATTTCACATTTCTTGCGGCTTATAGATTCAGAGGCGGAAGTGGTCGCGCTGTCGCCGGAGACGCTGTTGGCGGCAAGCAGCTTCGTCTGCGAGGTCTGCGACAAGGAGTTTCGGCGGGACCAGAATCGTCAGATCCACCGCCGCGGGCACAACCTACCATGGAGCTTCTCCGCCAAGAAGGCGCCCTCGGATGCAGCGGAAGTGGCGAGGGCGAGGCGGCGGGTGTACGTCTGCCCGGAGCCGTGATGACTGCACCGCGACCCCGTGATGACTGCACCGCCGATTCTTGCAATGGGGGCTCTAACGGTGAAATCGTGATGACTGGTCGGGCGGGAATCGGGGTGGAGAGGGGGACGAGTGAGCGAAGGGTTATTTTAGATTTAATGGATTTAATAAATTGGTTAATTAAAGAAGAGAGCTGTTTCGCATGAAATGAGATTGAATTATGAATTATTAGGATATTTTTATAGTTGATCGTAGAATCGTCGGATCGAGTCGAAGTGAATACCAAAGTTGTAAATTTTCGCATGTTGAACACGATGGTGGTGTCAGATTTCAGATTGGAGATCGTTTGGTATGATTTTTATATTTTTCGGTATTATCCTATTATTATACTTTTAGGTTAATTGAAAATTTATTAGTTAAACTAAAACTTCTTATTGTATTAAAATATTTGATACTATATATTAGGATTTTTTTACGTATTAATCAATTTTAAGACTAATTTACAAGGGTATTTTAGTCATTTTATCATGTACAGTACTTTGTTATAGCGAAACAAACGCATGACAGAATGGAATATCGTGTCCTATTCTTGACGAAACAAACACGGTATAGCTACTGTCCCAGGACACCTGATGTCCTATCCTTGTCTCTGTCTGGTGTCCTGTGACGAGCAGTTTGCGAACCAAACAGGCCCTATAGAGACTAAAACCAAAATTTTATAAACTATGGGGACTAAAACCAAATTTAATTAATTATTTTTCCTAATAATATAAAAATTCCATGATATTTTTTAAATTTTTTAATAAATAACTATAATATTTTAAAATATTAAAATTGAGCAAACTTTTTACCGATTAAGATGATTTATCTTGGATTTTATTTTGATAAGAGCGATTGTGTGTTTTTATATTTAGTAGGGGTGAGCACGGGTCGGGACGTCCCGGTCGTCCCGGTCCGGTCCGACCCAAAAAGTTGGGACAAATCCCGTCCCGGTTCAAAATTGGGACGGGACCGGGACAAATATGTTCGTCCCCATTAAAAATTGGGATGGGACCGGGACGATACAAAAAAAATCGGGATTGTCCCATCCCAGCTCGGTTTATAATATAAGTAATATTAAATATATAATATTATTTTTTTAGAAAAAAATATTAATTATTTTAACAAAGATATTGTTTTTATTTTATAAAAAATTAATATTAATAAATTCGGGACGACCCGATCCGGTCCCGAATTTTTTGGAGCGGGACAAAGTCGGGATGCTTCGTATTCGAGATCGGAATCGGGACGGGACCGGGACATACCAAATCCCAGCCCGTTCCGGTCCCGAATACGAAGCAACCTGAATACGAAGCATCCTGATATTTAATATTACTTATATTATAAACCGGATTGGGACGGGATAATCTCAATTTTTTTTGTATCGTCCCGGTTTTTAATCGGGACAGACATATTTGTCCTCGTCCCGTCCCGATTTTGAATCGGGATGGGATTTGTCCCGACTTTTCGGGTCGGGCCAGATCGGGATGGCCAGGACGTCCTAACTTGTGCTCACCCCTACTAAATATATAAACATACCATCGCTCTTTTTAAAATAAAATCTAAAATAAATCACCTTAATCGGTAAAAAGTTTGCTCAATTTTAATATTTTTAAATATTATAGTTATTTATAAATAAATTTAAAAAATATCATGTAATTTTTTATATTTATTAGGAAAAATAATTAATTAAATTTTTTTTAGTCCCTATAGTTTACAAAATTTTGGTTTTAGTCCCCATAGTTTATAAAATTTTGGTTTTAATCCCTATAATTTACAAAGTTGATCCATGCAGTCTCCACGTCAACATTGTCCAGTCAGCACATATTATCCACGTTAGCACCGTCTAAACCTTATTTGACGGTAGGAACCAAATTCGAAACGGAAGTAAAGTGTGGGGACTAAAACCAAAATTTTGAAACTATAGGGACTAAAACCAAAATTGGAGAAAATTGTGGGGACCAAAAGTATGATTTTCCCTTAAATTAATGTTAATGTTAAATATCGATCGATAATAATAAATTTATTTTTTTGCAGGCTCATTATACATGGCCAGAGGACCAGACTCCTTTTGTGGAGAGTGCGTGGGAGCGCGTTGCCCGCGCTCGCTACAATGGGCTTTTTCAGCAAGCTCATAAGACCGTGATGAGACCGGTTGGGGCCACACAGATTGGGCAAACTCGGGGACACACCCCCGAGTGGATTCCTGGACCTGTGTGGGACACGCATGAGTGGCAGGAGGTCTCTCGGACAACGTTGAGAAACCGCAAGTACGAGGGGGATGATACGGGGGCGCACCACACTGGTGGCTCTGTGTCTTTTGCGGTGCATGAGCGTATAATTTCCTTACTTTTAATTAAAATAATATATATTATGTATAATGATACTAATGTAAGATGCGAGTTGCGGAGGATGGCACCGTCCAATGCCCCTCGCTAATGCAGGTGTTTGAGCGCACTCACCGTCGACGACGACGAGCGGGGGACTACATCGATAGTAGGGCCTCGATCATCATGGTAACTATTTATGTCTATTTGATTTACACAATTTTTATTTATAGTTTATGTATATGTATTATTTAAAATATAAACGCGTGTAGCAGACCTACACAAGGACCGTGATCGAGCGTGGAGGCACGCTGGAGGAGTTTGACGCGGGTGCGTGGGTCGAGGCCGTCGATGGCTGGGAGCACAACCGTGTTTATGGCTTTGCAGATAGTTATCATGCACGCGCCGTGTTAGGGCCACTTGGGACACCGACCTCTCCCACTACAGGTGAGAGGCCCTCAACATCGCGGACGCAGGACCAGGGTCGAATATCGACCTTGGAGTCCGAGCTAACACAGTAGAGAGCGACGATAGAGGAGCAGAGACAGATGATGGAGGAGCAGAGACATGCGATGGAGGAGTAGAGAAGCACAAATGATGAGTTAAAACAGACGATGCAGAACATATAGGCCCTCCTCACTCAGATTGCATCTCACTCGGGCCTTCTACCGATGATGTCGCAGTTGTCGTCCTCCTGGACCCAGTCGACGCTTCCGACCCAATCGCTGTCGACTCCATCGCCTCCACCGCAGCCGTGAGATTTTGGTTTATTGTATTTTGATTATATTTTGATACTTGTTAGCCTTCATTTGAGGCTTAGATACTTGATAGATGTTTATACTTTACATTTCATATTTTGATACTTGTTTACCTCCGGTTTGAGGCTTATAGTTGTTTATATAGTTATAGTTGTATATATATATGATATTTTGATACTTGTTTGCCTCCGATTTGAGGCTTAGATTGATGGTATTTAAGTAAAACTTGTATGGTTGGTTGAAAATGTATGTGTATGAGGTTTTGTGGTTGTAATCTGTGATTGAAAATGTATAGTTGTAATATGTGATTGATGATATCATTGTATATACAGGAATTTTTAAAATTTTAATTTTTCTTAGGTACAGGATATAACTTTAGCCACGGCTTACCCATGATCGCCCGTCACTATGTCGTGGCTGAAAGCGTATCGTAAATAGTTGATGGCTTGGGCAGCACCAAATATCACGGTTGCTAATAATATCATCGACGGCTCACAGTCGCAACTGATGTGTTTAAATCAGCAATAGTCATCGAGGGCCGTCACTGATGTGTTTAAATCGGCGACAGCGCGCGCGGTTGTCGCTGATGATTACTTGTGATGGTAGAGGTCGGCCGTCACAACTTATCTGAGACGCGCACATTAGTGATGACATTTTGCCACGGTGCCTGCTGTCCCTGATAGTTTTCACCGACGGTTCAACCACGACATTAGTCGTCGATGACAACGATAATTCTAGTAGTGGGTTGGCCGAACCACTATAATCTCTAGTGTTTGCATTGTCTTATTTGATTGCTTATAACTACCTTTCATACTTGCTATCACACATCATTTAGTCACACTTAATTTGGATTGAAGTTAGAATTGATTTAAAGGAAATTGAATTGAAGTTAAAATTAACCCAACACTATTCAACCCCCCTTTTAGTGTGGGTATTTGAACAATATTTGGTATCAGAGCAAGGTTGTAGGCTTAGGTTTAACCATTTAACCTACACTTATGGATTCTAGTTTCACACTAGGTCAAGAGTTTTCAACTCATGCGCCTCCTCTTTTTGATGGAAACAATTATCCTTTTTGGAAAACTAGGATGAATATTTTCTTGCAATCCCTAGGATTAGATGTTTGGAGAACTATTCATGTTAATTATGAGCTACCCTCCAAGAGCATGGATGATTGGTATCAAGAAGATATCAAATTGTTTAATTCAGATGCCAAAGCAATGAATGCATTACATTGTGGTTTATCCATTAATGAATTCAATAAAATATCATGATGTAAATCTGCTTTTGATATTTGGCATGTTTTAGAAACTACTCATGAGGGAACTTTTCAAGTTAAAGAGTTCAAAATAAATTTGTTTATGCATGACTATGAACTCTTTAAACAAATGCATACTCATGAGAAAATAGATCAAATGTATGCCCATTTTTAAAATATTGTGAATGCTTTAACTAACCTTGGAAGGGACATACAAGAGGAAGAAAAAGTGAGAAAGCTTCTTCGATCACTTCCCAAAGCATGAGAGCCAAAGGTGGTTGCTATCATGGAGGCCAAGAATCTTGGCACCATGAAGCTCACCGAACTCATTGGATCCCTCATGACCCATGAGATCCATATGAAGGTAAAAAAGGAGGAATATGCCCCCAAAGGCAAGAACATTGCCTTAAAAGCATCATTTGGTGATAGGACATCATCATCATCATCATCGGAGAATGAAGAATCCGAGTACCACGAAGATATGATTCACCTTGGACGGATGTTGATGGAACTAATGGGAAAGCCTCTCAAGAAGAAGAAGGGTAGAAATAGAATCATGTGCTTCCAATGCAACAAGCCCGAACACTTGGAGAGAGATTGTCCTAAGACCAAGCCACCTCCTCATCATCCTCAAAGAAAGACAAAAGAATAAGGATGAAGAAGAAATCACTAATGGCTACTTGGGATGAAAGCGAGTCATCATCACCTTCAAGTGGGGGAGAAAGCTCAAAGGAGAATGTTAACCTTTGTTTCATGATAAAAGACAATGAGGTACCCACTATTACTATAGGCGAAAATGTTTTTACTCATATAGAATTAGAAAATGAAATTGAGCATATGTATGAAGAATTTAATGTTATTAGAAAAAGATTTAAGGAACTTAGAAATGAAAATAAGTTATTAGAACAAGAAAATAATGATCTCTTGCTCTCTTGTACATAATGACTTAAAAAGAAAAATTGATGCTTGGAAAATGATAAAAGTTTCTTAGAAAAAAAAATGTAGATCTATAAAATTTGAATGACTCATTGAAAATAGAAAATGCATCATTATGCTTACAAATTGAAAATTTGAATGTTGGCATGTTATCACTAAAGAATGATTTGCTTTCATTAAATGATAAAATGAAAAATATGTATGCCCATGCCTCTCATGCAAAATCTTCTAAAGTATCTTCCCATGCTAATCCACACCTTCATGTCCATCCTCATACATCTACTAAATTTAAGGGTCATTGTCTATGTTGTGGCATGTATAGACATATGATTAGGGATTGTGTCTTCAAAAGGAACCACGCTGCTAAGTCACTTTGGGTTCCAAAAGTTTCAAACCCCCAAGGATCCAAAGAAATTTGGTACCAAAGTTTACATGCTTAAATGTAGGGGGAGACACTACACTCAAATGAATACACATTGATGGTTTGAAGTTACTTGGAAATTAAAGAAAGAGGAATAAATTCAATAGCAACTTCGTGACAAATGTGATCGGTATCAACTCCTAACGTTATTCTTGTCTACATTACTATTGGAGTTTGATGACTTGTAAATGTGCTTTATTTAGTAGTCACTTGATACTTGATTCATCATGTGTCTATCTTTGATTAATATCTTTGTGGTATCAAGTTTAAATTTGAACGTTTCATTTTATTTTAGGTTTCTTTGGAGGCCATTTGTGACCTATAATGGGTCTATGCAATCTTTGGTTTTAAAACCTTGGCTAATTGTGGCTGTATTGGTTTTCAACCTTAGAAAGGGTTTGAGATCTTGATTTTAAAATGTTTTCACTTCTTGAGATCTCTTTGATTTATTTTGATTTCAATTTTGGTTGTATTTTGAAAAATGAATCCTCATTCGTTAGCAAAACTTGACTTTTGAGAAATAAACTTGATTTTTCTTTGCTATCTAGTTTATGAATTTGCTAAGTAAGAAAATATCTATTGTGCTATTTATGATTTAATTACTTGCAAGCTGAGCATTGATTAGGAGGTAAATATTTTTTAGAGAACACATGCTAAATACCTGAAAATTCAATGAGGTAGGAGTTTCACCTTGGCACCATGTATGATACCTCATAAAGCATGTGGAAATTTTTGCACCTTACTCATGATAAAGTACTTGATTGTGTCTATATGAAAATTCATAAGTATTTAAGAAAGTGACTTGTAGATAATTTCTTGATTTATCATGTTAATTCTTGATTGAAATTGTGTCAACTCATTTGAGTAATCTTTGGAACTCTTTCTAGTAATTTAAACTTTGTATTCATGATTAGAATGATCATATCTTAGTCACATATAAGTTTGATCAAGATTAGAAATTATTATGAAAAATGAGTATTTGTTGATAAAACGTGAAATCTAAAATTTCAACAATTTAGAAAATTAATTTTTTGAAAAATTCTTGTTACTGCACTTTGCTTGAAAAATCTAGTTTTCGCTGAAAAAGTTGCAAAAAGTTTAATTGAGAATTCGATTTTATATGATTTTGGATACATCTTTATCAAAAATTGGAAACTTAGTCTTTATCGAGTAAATGACTTTTAGATATCCCATAATTGATTGTGTATAACCCTCTTGACATATCTTGACGCTCGTGTTATCCTTATGTTTATTATTTCAAAGCATCCTTGATAACATGTATGCTTAAATCTTGTCATTGTGTAATTTAAGGGAAGTCTAGAAGTGCTTAACTTAGGCCCTTTTTTATTGATGTCAAAAGGAGGAGAAGGATCTAGACATAGACATGTATATACTTAGGGGGAGTTTATTCTAGATATGCATGTTGATAGGGTGAGCATTATACATTCACTTGATGAAATGCTATATATGTTTGTTGATACATTTCTTAATGCATTTATTGAGAAGTTTGTCATCATCAAAAAAGGGGAGATTATTGGTCTAAGGTTTTCAACCTTGGTCATCATCTTGATTTTGATGATAACAAACTTATTCTAATGAATTTATCAAGTGTTTGATCTCAGGTTGAGGTTACGATCGCACGCAAACTTCATTCGGAGAAATATAAAAAATCGGCAAAAATGGCTCCATCGTCGATCGAGTAGAAAATCTAGAGTTAGAAATAGATTTCATGTGATATGACTCTAGGAATATATCCCAATCCTAATTATAATGTTATTCAAGTCCAAATTCAGTAAAGGAACCCGAAAACGAAGTGTGTAACAAGAACACTTGAAAAAACAGCCTCAGCCCAAGTTCGGTCGATCGGTCGATCGATCGACCGAATGAAGCCAAAAATTGGCAGAAGGGTATTCGGTCGACCAATAGACGCCCAAAACTGGAAGAATGCCTTCGGTTGCTCGGCGGTCGATCGGTCGATCGACCGACGACCGACCAGCAAGCGATCAGGCATCTCGAACGGGGAGAAAAACGCTCGTTGGGTGGAGCTGCCAAGTGAGGGATTATAAATACCCCTCACCAGCCTTCTAAAATCCTCTTAACCATGCATTGAAGATCTCCTAGAGTGTTTTTGAGCATTCCTAATTAAGTGGATTTCATCGCGCAAGCTTCGACGATCGTTTATCTACTCGAAGTATTCTTTTCGCTTCAACTCCGGCTTCATTTCGAGCTCTATATCTTGACGAGTAGGAGGCTTTGGAGGCTTTGCAATGGAGCTCATTTGTGTGGTTTAATTTTTAACTCATTTGTTGTTATTTTTCTTGTTATTAAACTAGGTTTCCATTGTTACCATGCTAGGTGTGCTAGGTTAAACACCTTAGGGTTACCTTTGTAGTATTATATTTTGCCTAGGTGAATAAGGTTGAGGAATTCTCAAATGGTTGAGAAGTGAGTCTGTATTTGTATTCAAAGGGAAACACATTATCTATAAAGGTGTTGGTTAGAAGTCCTTAGTGTGGAGCCAAGGTAGTGGATTAGACGATTAACCGAACCACTATAATCTCTCGTGTTTGCATTGTCCTGTTTGATTGCTTATAACTACCTTATACTTGCTATCGCACATCATTTAGTCGCACTTAATTTGGATTGAAGTTAGAATTGATTTAAAGGAAATTGAATTGAAGTTAAAATTAATCCAACACTATTCAACCCTCCCTTCTAGTATGGGTATTTGAACAACATTGATCTTCCATCAATATCTTCCATAGCAAATAATTAGAGAAAGTAAGTTTTATCATGCATGAATCTTTCTTCTTCATTTTAATTGCACAAGAATAAATCTACAGAACCTGACTTTGATACCATTATGTTGGGAAAGTCATCTGTATACACCAAATTCACAAGCCATAAGTGTGAAACTTTTTTCCTTTTTGTGCAATTAAAAACTGAGTTCAACAAATACTCATGAAAAATTAAAGAAGCAACCACAAGATCAACACAAGGATTTTTACGTGAAAAACTCTGGTGAGGAGAAAAACCACGGGACCGAAGTTCACTTCAATATTTACTATAGTCAAAATAATGGGAACACAATATTCTTCTCTACATCAACTTGAGGTACACATTAAATCATCAAGATCATCATCTCAAAAGATGGAATCATCATCAACAACAACAAAGAAAGAGGACTCGATCTCACCAAAAGTGAAAGCTTCTCAATGATCCGCTCCGTTTAGATTGTAGAGCTTGAATCCAAAAATAACATATCAAAATTTCATCTTCATCGAATAACAAACCACCGTCGATAAGGGCATGCAAATATGAAGAATAAGCTTTTATCTCTCACCTCTTTTGCTCTGTTCTTGTCGGCTGCACAGCCTTTCTCTCTCTCTCTCTCTCTCTCTCTCTCTCTCTCTAATTACATGAGCTTTGATCCAAATGAGTTGGTATCAAATCCAACAAAAACATAACTCAAAATTGGAAATAACATTAATGGGGCAGAGCCATTAATGGGTAACGGGGTTAACTGCCCCGTTAACCCCGTTACGAGAGAGGGAGGATATATTGGGTATACTTTTGATTAATTAAAACATGTTTCATATTCTGCTGTCAGGAATAAAGGACTTTCACGTTCGTTCCTGAAAATTTCCTATTTAGCTTTCTTAGCAGTAGGGGCGGCAGAAATGGGCACGGCACGATAACTGCGGGCCGGGCTAAAAAATTTGGCCCGATAAGCTTATCGGGCCGGGCCGGCTCTTAGCAGGCCGGCCCGGCCCGTTTGGCCCGCAAGATTTAAACCTATCTTTAATTCTTTTTAGTTTTTTACCCACCCGCTGCGGCTCAGCGCCTCACGCCCTCACTCGACTACTCGACTCTTCCCAAAATTGAAGCGATCGCCGCAGCCCGCTCGCCTCCTACTCTCCTTCGCTGTCCGCCTACCTCCGAGCCCTAGGAGAAGCTCTCCTATGCGGCTCTGCCTCGAGCCTCCGTCGTCAACTTCGACCTCCTACTCTCCTCCGCTGTCCGCCTACCTCCGAGCCCTAGGAGAAGCTCTCCTCTGCGGCTCTGCCTCGAGCCTCCGTCGTCAACTCCGACCTCCTACTCTCCTCCGTTGTCCACCTACCTCCGAGCCCTAGGAGAAGCTCTCCTCTGCGGCTCTGCCTCGAGCCTCCGTCGTCAACTCCGACCTCCTACTCTCCTCCGCTGTCCGCCTACCTTCGAGCCCTAGGAGAAGCTCTCCTCTGCGGCTCTGCCTCGAGCCTCCGTCGTCAACTCCAACCTCCTACTCTCCTCCGCTGTCCGCCTACCTCCGAGCCCTAGGAGAAGCTCTCCTCTGCCTCGTGCCTTCGGCTCTGCGCCTGTGCCTCCGATTTGAGGTCCACACTCTATCTAATGTGTAATTTGATCAATTGATCATAGGTGTAATCACTGTCTTGCTTAATGTATTAGATTAATGTGTATCTTGGATTCTTGTCTTGCTTAATGTATTAGATTAATATGTATCTTGGATTCTTGGTAATGTATTAGATTAATCTGTCTTGCTTGATCATACCCATTTACTGATTTAATCTAATGAATACAATCACTGTCTTGCTTAGTAATGGATCTTTAGTATGTTGCTTAGTATTTGATCTAATGTTGCTTGAATTGCAGTTCTCTATTATTCTTGTTTTCTTAAGTGCTGTAAGACGTAAATCTAGCTGAATGCATTTTTTTGTTTCAATCAGTGCCTTCTTTTTTGATTTTGAGTCAAAAGTCTTTGGTTGGCAGTTGGCACATATATGCTCTTGAATAATCATTATAATTGAATGTTGAAGTTCTCTGTTCTCTATAGTTTATAAATAGGTTCCATTTGTATCCTATTGTGCTATACTGCTATCTATATTTCATTATCGTTAATATGGTTGAGAGTATTTTATATACATTTGAGTAAGCCATGTTAGCATATGTGCAGCCCCCTCTCAGTTGACTGTGACATGCTTTCGTACTTAATGTAATTATGATATTTCTTTATCTTGTTTTTGGCATTTTTAAATATGTATTTAGCATTGATACTTCATTAAGCATTTTGAAAACTACTTTGTTATGACTTTCTCAGTTCATTCTTCCTTGTGAATTTAACATTGCATTCTATTTTCAGTTAATGAAGTATATATTAAGAATTAAACATGAGTTGTCAGAGGTTTTGCAAAGAAAAACCAAGAATGAGTGAATGAGATATTATGCATGAGTTCATTAAGCATTCCATTGAAGTGAATGCTGTTATACTGTTATAGTAAAGCAATATGTCAATGGGTGAATGAGATATTATGCATGAGTTCTTTTTTGTTGTTTGTTCATAGATGCCGAGGAGAGAAGATGATACCGTTGAGAATCTTGAGATTGGACTTTTCATTGATGATAATGTGGTCAACGATGACATTGAAGAAGATGTGGATGCAATTGAAGGAGATGTGGGTTCTTCTCCACTTCCAACATCGAAGTCAGGAGTCGCTGACAAGAACAAAGGAACGAAGAGGCAAAGGAGATCAAAGTGTTGGCAGCAATTCACTCGACTTCCCATGGGTGAAGATAGAAAAGAGATGTGTCAATGCAACATTTGTCATGATAAATTCACTTGCAAAGCTAGAGCCGGGACTGGTCATCTCCTACGCCATATGGAGAAATGTAAGAAAAGAGACACACGCGATGTCGGCCAGATGCTTTTCTCTTCTAATTCTCACGGTAATATGACTTTATCTGATTGCTCATTTGATCCTGATAAGTTTAGGGAATTGGTTGCTTCAGCTATTGCAATGCATAATTTGTCATTTCAATTTGTTGAGTATCGAGGAATTAGGGCTTGTTTTGAATATCTACGTCCTGGTGTGCAACAAGTTTCTAGAAATACTGCAAAGACATATATATTGAAGCTTTATGAGTCAGAAAAGATGAAAATTAAGAATGCGTTAGCAACGTCGTATGGTAGGATCAGTTTGACGTCCGATTTGTGGACCGCAATAAATAGTGATGGCTATCTTGCCGTAACTGTCCATTTTGTTAATAGGGATTGGATTTTGAGGAAATACATCTTATGTTTGAGCTATATGCCTTCTCCTCACACTGGCGTAGCACTAGCTGATAAAATTTATGATGTTTTGAATGATTGGGGCATCGTTGAGAAGTTATCTTCATTGACATTGGATAATGCTTCTGCAAATGATGTGTGTGTGCAATACTTAAAGACGAAGTTGAATAGTAGAAAAGGACTTGTGTTGAATGGAGATCTCTTTCACTTGCGATGTTGTGCACACATCTTGAACTTAATTGTGCAAGAGGGATTGAAGGACGTTGATAAAGTGGTAGAAAAAGTGCGGGATAGTGTGAAGTATGTTCGGGGCTCTCAATCAAGAAAGGAGAAGTTTCTTGAATGTGTTAAAAGTTTATGTTTAGATGGTAAGCAAGGCTTGAGACAAGATGTTCCAACGAGATGGAATTCTACCTTTCTTATGTTGAAGAGCGCTCTTTATTACAAGACCGCATTTGAACACTTGGCAATGAGTGATTCAAGTTATACAAATTGTCCTTCTATGTGTGAATGGAGCAAGGTTGACAAATTATGCATATTTTTGGGTACTTACTATAATCTAACTTGTTTATTTTCGGGAACGAAGTATCCAACTTCAAACTTGTTCTTCCCCTTGGTGGTTAAGATTTATCATAATTTGAGAATGGAGTGTACATGTGAGGATGAACCTATGAGGAGAATGGCCACTAGGATGATGGGGAAATTTGAGAAGTATTGGTCCAATTTTAATGAAACGTTGGCCATAGCGGTTGTTTTGGATCCACGGTTCAAGTTTGAATTTGTGGAGTGGGGATATAAAAAGATTTATGGAAGTGACGCAAAACCTTATATTGAGGCCATTCGTAGAAGGTTATTCAGTCTCTTTGATGACTACGTTCAGCGGTCATCTTCCACTTTGGGGTCATCTTCCGCGGCTTCTCAAATGAATTTTGTGTCTCAAGAAAGTGAAAGAAAATTGCAAGCTGAAGTTGAAGACGAGACATTCTATGGGGTATGATAAATCTTCATATATTTTTGTTTGAAAGAAAATTGCAAGCTAAAGTTGAAAGAAAATTTTTGTTTGATTCTTCATATATCATTGATTAGTATAACTAATCTTTTATTCTTGTGTTACATTCAATGTAGGATTTTGACATAACTGATGAGATAGACGGTGCATTACAAAAGTCGGAGTTAGATGCCTACTTGGATGAGAAGAGGATCAAAAGGACCGAGAAGTTAGATATTTTGTCATATTGGGCGAAGCATCACCCTCGTTATCCGATCTTGGGTTCCATAGCTCGTGATTTTCTATGCATTCCTATCACCACTGTTGCTTCAGAATCCGCATTCAGCTGTAGTGGCCGCATCATTGACCGTTTTCGTAGTACGATTAAGAATGAAAATGCCGAAGCATTGTTGTGTCTAAGAGATTGGATTTATGGAGAGCAAGGTAAAATTACAATGTTTTATAGTTTAATTATAACTCATATATCAATAATTTGGTTTTTATTTTTTTTTCTTCTATTACAGATCTTGTGGAGGCCATTGCAGAGTTTCAAGAATACACTGACGATATTTTAAATCCAAATGATGCAAATAATTCGTCCATGCAAGGATCTAATGTTGTTTTGTAACTTTTTAATTTCAGAAACTAGTAAAACTTTGCATGTGATTGGTTTTTGGTTAGGATTTTAGACTCATGTAAATTATTTTGTTAAATATTGATGTTTGATTTAGTTTGATGTCAAAGTATTGATGTAAATTATTTTGTTTGATGTTAAGTTAAGTATTGATAAAAATTATGTGATTTGGTTTGATGTTAAGTATTAATGTTTGATTTCATTGTGTTTAGATTTAAATTCATTTGTGTTTGGTTAATTGGTTTCATTGTGTTTGGTTAATTGATTTCATTGTTGGTTAAATTGTGTTTGATATAAATTGTGTTGGGTTAAATTTGTGTTTGACAATTTTTGACGGGCTCGCGGGCCGAGCCGAGCCGCTAATTTTTGGCCCGCATAGTTAACGGGCCGGGCCGGCCCATTTTGTCACCCCTACTTAGCAGGGCGTTGGCACTTCGCCACCATCTTTTTCTGCTCAGCGTTTGGGGCTTGTATCATTGGATTGTAGAAGTCCATGTCCATGACGAGTGGGTGGGCTAAAAAAAAAAGAAGGTAAATAGTTACTTTTTTAGCCAACCAAACTCGACCACGTGAGGCATTGGTTAAACACCTATTACTGCGGGTTGGGCAAAGTTTAGCCTCCACCAAGGTGTCTCAAAACATGTCTCAATTGGTGTGCCCAGTAATCCTTTGGTGTATAAGTTGGGATGTGTATAGAGTAAATGAGACCCCTTAACCCAACTTATAGAGAGTTTCAAGTGAAATCTGAGCAGATGTCTCATCAAGAACAAATAATGTTGATTTTGCTGTATAGGTGTTGATTTGAGTTTCCAAAATGATACCCAAGGTGAAGGTTAGGTGTTGATTTTGTTGAGATATAAATGTCATTTTACCTATTTTGTCCAATCAGAATGTGCTTGCGTCAAGTAGACCTAAATTGACCGCTATATTTTACCTATTGTGTTGGATAAATGAATTATCTCTATTTCTTCTAAAATCAAATTGTATATTAAAAATTATTTAGTTATATTGCATGTATATCATCATGACATATTAGGTAATATATATATTGTTTAAACTTTTATAAATAGAAAAAATAAGTTATGCTCATCTGTAAATTAATTGTTATTCTTGTCTAACCATATTTGGTTTATAATATTTTATTATATTTATAATAAAATAATTAGTAAGTCTATCGAATAAATGTTATTTTGCAATACCCTAATTTAATCCCACGTTGAAAGTATATTGGATGTTGTGTTGGCTTATAAAACTTGATGGGTGTGCTACCATCAACTTCAGTTTAAGTATTTTAATTAGGCAAATAGATTGACTTATGAAGTTGATGGGTCAACTATCTCATCAAGCGGGTTGTAACATATTTAATCTTTTTTATATATAATTAAGCTTGTTTAATTTTAGGCAAGGAAAAAAAGAAAAAGTTAATGAGAGCATGACATATGACATTCCTAACCTATCAATTTCTTTTCTATTTCATACGTAAATAGATATATAGACATAGATATAAATTCTTACTCACATCTAATTTTTTTATAAGTTCATCTTGATGTCAGTGGATACGATGCAAATGCAAATATATAGTCTACACCATATTCAATCTATATCTGCACCTCATTAATTATCTGCATATATATAGTTATCATTGTATCTCATATATATTATAACTTATAAATTAATTTACACCACGTATTATAACTTATATATTACTATTTTACTTCGTTGATATTTTTATATAATTAAAACTAGATTAAGAATTTATTTCAATCTAGTCTGACCCAATTTTCATCCAAATTTCATAAATCAAGAAGTATTTGAAAATTTTAGATTAAATTGAAAAACATATTAAAGAATCAAAATTTGCATAACAGCTATTACCATTAATATGACTAACTGAAAAAGTGTCATCAGATATCAAACTCCAAATATTCATGATATCAAATAAACAATCAACAACAATGAAACTATAATTACTGCTATAATTCCAATTAAAAACCTTTTTCTCGTGTCGTTTAGAATAAGTTATTCACCTCTACTGATATGTCCAATATCATCAAGACTATCATTTGATTTATTTAGCCCACACTTATGTTCCAACTTCTTACCAGACAACATCGAATTAAACCGTCATTTTCCCATGGACTCTTACTACCTCCTATTTAATGAAAGTACATTCGATGAATATTCCGATTACTCTCACTATATGATTTCTTATTAAAATTTAAACATGCGAATCCAATCATTATGATTGTTTATTAATGAGTAATTATTGAAAAAACGATTAATAAAGAGTAAGAATTCAAAGAAATGATTCTCTTTCGTGGCAATAGCCGGTATCATCTCAATATATATTGATAAAATCTTTTTAAAATATATCAATATAAATATTTAGAAATATTGGTAGAAATATAAACGTGCAACATATTTGATGCAAGTACAAACCTCAATGCAATTAAGAAAGTCACATTGTGCTTGGTTATTGACTGATTTTTTTTCAAATCGTGCACTCAAAAAAAAAAAGGAGACTAATAGTGTCCCAATTTCCGCTACGTGTTATGCGAAAGATAAATTGTTTGGTAATATTCTCTATAAATCTGCATTAAGCACTCAATCAAACAGCATTCAACTTTATACATCCAGGTTTTACAACACATGCTTTCATTAAATTATGACACACCTAGTATATGGAGATACAATGAGTATAACTGAGCTAACCTTCACCTTAGCCTATCGTCTTTGCTATATGAACACGGGAAGATGAAAGTTCTCAAATCAAGTCCATAGGATCACTTAGGCATTGACCTCGGCCACTTAAAGAAACTTGTGCCTGAGACGGATGGATATGCTGGGCTATATGATTTCTTGGGTGAGGCAACTGCTGAGGGCGAGCAGGGTAGTTTGGTGCAAACTGCTGAATTGGACTGAAAGGATTTCCCTTCGCATTTGGAACTTCTCCAATTTGTTTCTTAAGCCGTTGGACTTCTTCTCGCAAAGCTCCATTTAGAGCTGCACAAATGGTTACAAAGAATTTCAATGATATGAAAAGTATTGTTATAACTCACCTTTAGTTTCTTCAAGAACTCAATGTTATGCAGGTTGTCATACTTGAGGCTTTGTTTGGTTGCAAGGTGCGCCATGAAGTAGAATTTTCTCTTGTTTGGTTGATAGCAAGCAAGGGAAGCGTAGGAAGCAAGAAGTTGTTTATCAACCCCTACTTAAGTTGCACTCCCTATAAAAATATAATTTTGCCCCTGTTCTTAGTCGAGATTTAATCTATGATTTCTTGTAGTCATTTGAATCAATGACATTTGTTGCTATTATAATATTACTAATTAAAATATTATAATATTATTAATTATTGGTTATAATTTTAAATATTAGTAACATGATATTTACACATCAAAGTTATTTATATTATTAATCTTATGAATAATTCATTAATTATAAACTTATATTAGATTATAAAATATATAATAATTACAAATGGAGATGAGGGCATATTAGTCATTTTACATGTACTTTTAGAAAGTATATACTTGAACCAAACAAGATGTGGAAGTTCTTCATGGAAAGTTGTAATTAATTCCCTTACTACCAACTAAACATATTTTTTATATGGGAAAAAAATTCATGGAAAGTCCAACTTCCTCCGGGGAGTAGGGCTGTTCACGGGTCGGGTCAGGTTTGGAGAAAAAATCGGCCCGACCCAACTAACAACAATCGGGTCGGGTCGGGTTTGAAAGTAAAAATTTTTTGAACCCGATCCGACCCGACCCACCCGAAATCGGATTGGATAGGGTCGGGTAGTCGGGTTACCTGTTATAAATAAAATATAATTTTTTTTTGCGCTTGACACGTTGGGAAGACGCGTTTTCCCAAGACACGAAGCAGTGTCCCGCGGGGAAGAGGCGCCTCGCGTGGCCGCACCTCTTGGGAAGACGCAGCCACGCGGGCCGCTGCGCCTCGGGAAGACGTGGCCCGACGCGGCCCGCGTCTTCCCGAACCTATAATTAATAATAATAATAAATAAATATAATTAATCGGGTAATCGGGTCGGGTCTTGGGTAATCGGGTCGGGTCTCGGGTAATCGGGTTCCGAACCTTAAAACCCGAGACCCGACCCGATTATAGTTGGGTTTGAAAAAACTGAACCCGACCCAGCCCGATTAGTTCGGGTCGGGTCAAATTTTCGGGTTCATTGGGTCGGGTTTGACCCATGAACAGACCTACCGGGGAGTATAAATTCGTGAGGAAAGCTACATCCCGTATAAACCAAAAGAGCCCTAAAAGTAGCCTAGACCCATGAGAAAGACAAAACTGTCAATATGAGAATTCATAGAACATTATTAGTTCTAGTTCAAAGAAGAGACATTCAAAAGGTCATAAATAGCAATTGGTCAAATTGTTAAGTAATTGCCTAGTGGAATTGCTTCGGAATTTCCCAAGCTTTGCACTAATGTCTAATTGGTAAATAGAAGGAAAACCATTATATAATATATTGGTATTAAATGATTCCCTTGTACATTAATTTATATATATAGGAAACAAAATAGTTCAAACTTGAGGAACACGCTTGCGCTTGGAACTGGTTGATATGGAAACAGAATGCAAGAACCATATACACAAAATATGAGGAAAATTTTTAAGCAGTACTGCACATTGAAAAAGCAAAGCTTACCTTCACGAAGTTGAGCATGTTGCTCCATGGCCTGCAATCGCAACTTGAGCTCTCTGTTCTCAGCAGTCAAACCAGTAGTGTCTCGCTGAATTATTAAAGGATTCAACATCAATCATGCATTTGAAGTACTCAGAAAAGTAACTAGTTCAAGATCAACAAGAATTAGCACAAAATCAAAAGGCAGAACCACAAGAATAGACAACCTGAGAAAACTTTCAATATTGGCTCACTGACTACCCAAAAATTTTCTGTTTCACTTGCATCTCTATCAAATACATAATGACTAATTATGAACATAAAAAATCATTGACAGCAAACAAAGCATATTTGGTTAATGCAATATAATTATCAATCAGCCCCAATTCTCAGTTGGCAACAATGCTAGTCAAATTGACAGGTCAAGCCTATCTTCAAAAGAAAAAAAAACAATGACAGGTTAGATCAGAGGATCCCTGAGTGGCTCCAGTCACCATTTTGTCTTGATATTGAGTAGTAAACGAACATGATTCATTTCCCATTTACACTATATTCATTTCCTAGTCATTTTACACTATTGATCTATCAAGATTTATCATTAAACCTGCTCATCATCTCAACTCTTTGAACAATTTGAAACTTGCTAATAACAACTATTTTTTCATACTTGTTCAATGTGTCTCGAGGCACATACAGCTTCAGAATATACAGAATCTACAGTTACATCGCCAATAGCAATTGAAAGACATCAGTGTGACCCAGTACAACTGAAATTTGCCTCTAGGAAACACCGAAGATCTGACTGGGATCCTACACCATCAACTTAAAGGCCTATGTATATGTCACGTTAGAACTGACATGCTCTATCATGTTCTATGAAGTGGTGACTAAGATCCTAAGAATCTCCGCATCGTGAGAACCTGAACAAGAACACTTTGGCACAATAAGTCTGTTATCTGAAAGTTTTTCCCTTCCTGATTGAGCCTTCCCAGCTTTTCTCCCTAATTGTGGAAGCAGTCTTAATTTTCCAAGAAACTATTAGGGATCATATCATCTAAAGACAAATTTTGGTTTTTAATTTAGCTTTACACTTTCCCAACAACTGAATAACCCATACAAAGTTCAACAAAATCTTTGGGCGTTCTACAAGTCATCTTAGCTAAATTTATCTAGTTAAACATCTTGAATTATGTGTTGGAGAGGACCTCACCACAACTCTGATGCAGTGATGGCTTTCTAACTGCTTAACAGCTTTTCTGCATGGACAACTAAGACACCTACTTAACTTTCCCCAAAAGACCAAGTGATAAATGCATTTTTTTTAAATGAAGGGCAAGTGCTAATGCTTTTGCAATTGTAGGTCACATCACGACAGTTTTAAATGCAACAATAGATTCCAATTGCACATCATTAAAAGAAAAGGCCCTATCAAGTATCAACAACTACGTGAGTCCTTAAATCTGTAAAACTGTGAAACAAATCAATATTTCCTACCTGCAAAAGTGAAAGCTGTGCGGAGAGAGTGGTTGCCTCTGTCTGAAGTGTTTGAACCTTCTGCTCTAGTTCACTTGTATATCGAATTTTCCTCTCCTTGGAACGAGCAGCAGATTGCCTGTTTGCAAGAATCCTGTATCACAATTGAATATAACATCAGATACAATGTAATATTCTTCTCCTTCGTAGGACGAAGTAGAATAATGAATGGAAACACACATCAGTTCAGAACTTAAATTTTCTCCGTCAAGAAAAAAGTAGAGGATTTTGGCACAAAAACAGAAGCTGCCAAAAGCTATGTTCATTTCTGTAAGAACTAGATGGGAAAACTACAGTTCGTAAGATTAAGATAAGGATCTCGTGGAGAAAACTCCACTAACGAATTCATGCGAAGCATTTCAGAAAATTAACCATAGATATAAAATTAAGAGAGGCCTCAAAAGTACTAGGAAACTGTCCAGGAAAGTCAACATAATTCAACTTCGTTCATTTTCTTTTTCCTCCAAGAAAATCAACAGATTTCTACTATAATAAGTTAAGAAAACTTGCCTAAAAATAAACCAACGTTCATTACACTTTGTAGTGCTTTGAAAAACGAATTTTGCAGTAGAAAGAGAACATGAAAAAATTCACAAGTGAAGGAGAAAAAAAACAGGCCTTTTTGCACGCTTGGGATCAATTAGGGCCAGCTCGGAGAGCTTCTCAGAAGGGATCGCCTTCTTCGTGAAACCCGAGAGTGGTGGCGCGAAGTCTCCCTCGAACGGCGACGACGCCCCATCCATCGACCCGCTCCGGCGGTGGTGCCCCCTCCTTGCAGCGCCACCGCCGTCGCCAGCTGCCTCTCCCTGAAACGACACCCCCTCGAAGAACGCGGTGTCGACCGACAGGCTTCTGAGGTGAGCTCCGGGTATGGGCCTCCGCGTCGCCTCTGCCTCAACCGGCGGGTCCGGCCTGGCTAGCTCCGCGGCGAACGGGCCGTCACCGGAGATGTTGTCATCGGAGAAGGAGGAGAAATCGATGTCAGGGATCTCGAAGTCGGGGTCGGATTCCAGGAGGAGGTCCTCGGGTAGGCGGATGAAGGTTTCGGAGTGAGCCCGGCGGTGGGCCCCGCCGCTGCTCCGGGGGTGATTGGGAAGCGGGATCTCCCCGAAACAGTGGTTCATCGGCGGATGCAGGCCTGAGGGGTCCATCGTCGGCGGGGTCCGCGCGTCGGAGGGGGGAGGGCGCACGAGTACGAGGAGGAGGGGGCGGTGAAATAGCTAACGACGGCGGTGGTCTCTCCTACTACGAGTCGAGCAGAGCGGCTCCAGAAATCAAAAGCACAAACAAGAGCCTAAGTGAGTTTAAAAGGACGAATTGAAATCGTCTACCCACTACAGTACCGCAAGTGTCGCGGCTGGGACCCGAACGTTACCCTAGGGGACCCGCAACTTTTTGGCGATAACTTCCGTGGGTAGAAGAAAACGACTTGGGCTTCTTTCGGGGCTCGGGGATCCTCTCCAAAAGCTGCTGTGTTGCACTAATCACGGAATCTTTTGCTAGCATTCGCTTCGAGGCGGAACCTGAAAACTTCATGGTGGGTCCCGCATGAATGGATGGCTGAAATTTGCAGTTAGACGGTTTGTAAACTTCCAGAACGAAGGTGGCGCTGCAGGGGATCTTCGTACTTGGAATATGGTTGCCATACGAATAAACACCCTGTGTTAGGTAGTGGACGCGTACTTAACAACTCATAAGCGCTGGTCTTGAGTGATTTTAAGCCACTTTTCATGTCTACATGTGATTTCAACTTTGGTCTTCAGTTGTTCACTTGTAAACATTTAATTGATTTTCCTACACACTGTGATAAAATTAGAAATTCAATTTAATATATTTTTATTAATAAAAATTTTGTTAATTTTTTTTTGAAAAATAAAGCATCGTACTTTACACCCATTTTCAGCTTCAATCCCGATAGCAAAATTGAAAATAATTGTGGTGAAAATTAAAGATTTAAAGAAAGATTGTGGTTCCATCATATTGTTGTGCCTTTGACCTACCTAATGCAAAACGCAAAGGATTTGTTGTGTTGTTGGGTGACATTATTGTCTACTTACAAAACCCATAAAAGGCTATTTGCTTATGTTACTATATACTTATCAGTAGTTATACATGCCCTTCCCATCCCTCGTCATTGATGTGCTTTAAAAAAAAAATGTCACCACTTGAAGGTGGAAGGCTAACATGTTTAGCAACAAGGATGTTGTTTTTTATAGTTTTGATCGATTTTCGATCAATTAAATCTAGTGATGACTAGGATAGTAATTGAAATTGGTTAATCACGATTAATTGACTAATCGAATTTTAAATTCGATTTTTAATATTAAATTTACGGTTCAATTTTAATTTCATGTTAGGAAGATATTAGATTTTTCTGTAAGGATTTAAAAATCCAAATGTCAAAAACAAAGTAGCCAAAATGAATAAATCTAAAAATAGCAAAAATATCAAAAATTTATATGATTCGAACCAGCGAGGTACCGGTCCTACGTCCACGGAGAGAAGATGTCACTGATATTTTATTCATAAACAGAGAGGGAATTCAGCCAATACAAGTGAATCAGAATAGTTTTGAAGACTTAACAATAAAAAAAATTACTGCCTGGAATCAGAAATTTTTCTGCACCCCAAAATTTGATTTTCTACTTCTGCCTGAAACTACGAATGATAGTTATGGGTGTCGCGTGTTGGACTTTGAACTTCTTGCTTCTACCTGGAACGGTATGAAGAAGAAGAAGAAGAGTGCTGTCAAAAAGAAAATGTCGCTTAAAATCGGAATGGGATACCTTGAAACCTTGTATTCAACCTCATTTTATAAGTGAAAGGAGTCGATATCTTCTACCGAAGTTTGAGGCGAAATTAAATTTGAATCTGCAATATTCAAATTAGAAATCACGATGTTCCACGATTTCTCCGTGAAGAAGCCGAAGCAGATTGGTCGACCACGTCTATTTTGGCCAAAAAATTAAGATTTTGACCGAAGAAATATGCAGTTTGAACTTAATTTGAGGCGATCAAAAATTGAATTTGAATTGCTTGCAACAATTCTGTAGCGGCGCTAGCGCGTGTGCGGCACGCGAGCGCCAACGGGAAAAGGTGGGCTCGGCCCACTTGGGCCGAGCCGAGCCTAGTGAATGAGCAATAGTTTTTTTTGGATCGGTTTAAATTGAATCATTCCTCACAATTTATTCCTTTGGTAAGATTTGAGCCCGATGTAGTCTTCTCCTCTTGTCCCAATAGCCATGTAGGGCTAACTTATGCCTCGAATCAACTTGACCAAGTTCATGCAGTGATCAAACATGGTTATTGGTAGAACTTTTGTTAGCATATCTATAGGATTATGAGATGTATCAATTTTCTGAAGTTTGATTTCCCCTTTTGAAAGAATATCTCTAATGAAATGAAATCTAACATCAATGTGCTTTGTCATTTCATGGTACATCTGATCTTTTGATAGATGGATTGCACTCTGACTATCGTTGTGTGCAATTATATCCACTTTTTTGGAAGTTAATTTTTTTAAGAGATTCGTGAGCCAAATTACCTCTTTAATTACTTATGTGATTGTCATGTATTCCGTTTCAATGGTAGAAAGAGCAACTGTTGGTTGTAGTCCACATTTCTAACTTACTATGGTTTTGCCTACAGTGAAGATGTAAGCAATGATGGATATTTTCTTATCAAAATCGCCCGCATAGTCAGAGTCTGAATATCCTGCAAAAGATTCATTAATTCCATCAAAAGTATGACCAAATTTATAAGTGCATTGTAGGTAGTGTAATATCCATTTAACCTCCTCCCAATGTGCTTTTTTCGGTGTAATACTCATGCTCATATTTTTTATTTCAGGCTGAGACTCAATTCGCGTGTCGGAGAGAGTCAGAGAGATCACCGAAGATTGCGGTATGAGGTATGACTTACATGCATTCCCAATTAAAATTTTGAGTTAATTTTGAGCTTATTAAGATAGGTAGGGTGCCACGAGTCAATCGATGTGATTTGATTGAATTTTGGACTCGTTTGGGTGCAAACTCAAGTGTAGAGGCAAATTGATCATTGGACACTTAATTAGATTTGATATTATAAAATGTTGATTATTGGGAAGTGGGGGCAGAACCTGGACTTGTGCACGCACCCCAAGGAGAGAGAGCACGCAAGCCAAGGAGATGAGGTAGCCGGCTATCGGAGGCTTTTCGGCACGAGATTTTCAATGTTCGTCAAGGCCTTTTCCTAAGGGAAGGGTAGAGGCTTTATTTGAGGTGAGTGGCCCTAACATTCTAAGGATTTTCCCACATTTAGGGCAGCCCCATGTTGATTGTGAACTTGGTCTGAAATCTTGATTTCTTCTCGTGTTTTTTTCGGATTCTTGTTGTTTCTTCATGGTGATTTGAATGGTGGAGGTACGGATGATGTAGGCTGCCCTAAGAGGTCTAGGGTCGAACCCTTGAACCCTAGTTGTAGGGTATCATGGGCTATTTTCTAAGTATGAGTTGAGGAGGAGGATTGATTTACTTAGGATGATGATTTTTGGGGTGTTGGTTCGTTGAGTTTCGGGGGAGAAGTCCTCTAGGACCCCTTAGGGTGAGCGGCCCTAATCTTAGAAGGCAAATCCCTTGTTATGTGGTCCTCGTGGGCAAGAGGTTAGGCAATGATTTGAAGGACCATACCGTACTATAAGGAAGTCCCATAATGTATAGTGAGGTGTGGCCTAAACTTGCTCTTCAAGTGTTTGGTGAAATATCACCCCCACATGTTTAGGCTCTATTCCTAATGATTGGCTTCTAAATCTTGGTATCTTTATGGGCCATGTGTAGGGGAACTAACTATGGTTGTTATGGATAGAGTTGTTCATGGGTCGAACCCGATCCAATGAACCCAAAAAACTGACCCGGCCCGAACCAATCGGGTCGGGTCGAGTCGGGTAGGGTAATCGGATCGGGTCGGGTTCAAATATCTGAAACCCAATTATAATCGGGTCGGATTCGGGTTTCAATATTTAAAACCCGATGACCCAAGACCCGACCCGATTACCCGATTTTTTTAATTTTTTTTTAAAATATTTTATATTAAAAAATATTTATATTTAATTATTTTTAAATTTTTTTAAAAAAAATATTGTTAAAAACTTTTTTTTTCCTAAATGGGTAAACCCGACTACCCGACCCGACCCGTCCTAGGTCGGGTTGGGTCAGGTCGGGTTTGAGAGATGAAAATTTTTTAATCCGACCCGACCTGACCTGATTATACTTGGTCGGGTCGAATCGATTTTTTCCCTAAACCCGACCCGACCCGTGAACACCCCTAGTTATGGACGAGTTAAGGGCCGGAAATTCTACCTTTAAGTGATCATAAGGGGGGGCATATGAGAATAGAAAATTGATTTGACACTTAGTTCGGAGGTTGATGAGTCATCCATTTTGTACAAACTCTTATGGTAAGATTGTAGGATATTAGAATAGCTTCCACACTAAATTTCAGCGAATTTCGAGTTGAATAGACTGAGTTTATAAATTTAATTTGAAGACTACTCAAAACTGTGCAATTCTGCACATAGCAAAATTTGTGATAAGTTAAAAATTTGACACAACATTCAGAGAATGAATGCTTGTCCTAAGGCAGTGAAACTTTGGGAGAACCTTATATGGTATGAGGTCTAGCGAACGAATCTAGTTTGAGGGAAAAATGTTAAGAAATGACCTAGTTTGCAAGATGGCTAGTCAAACAAAAAAATCTACTAGTGAATGTAGAAATTCTGGTGAGTGCAAAAATACTGGGATGACATGTTCGTCACGCCGATTCGTGACTGATTTGTTGTCCAAATGGTCTGAAACTTTGGGGTAATTAGTTGGTATGATATACAAGCTTGATCACTTGGTGAGTTACATAGCCATTCTACTCAGGATTACTGGTTTGGTAGAGGTGACACAAGTGAATCTGTTAACATTTGGATAGTGCAAAAATTTGGCTAAGTGTTGGGAACTAGCCCAACATTAATTGAGAAATGAGTTGTTTCAATGTTTATAATATTGCTGCTATGGTAAGTATAAATACACTGTTGTGATGAGCATGACAACTAAGAATGATATGATTTATACGCTTACTTTATTATATCGCTCTATTATGTTTGGACGCGGCTATGAGTATGAGATTCCGACCGGTGATGGGTAGGGTCCCAAAGAGACGGCTCCGAAAACCCACTCGGTGATGGAAAATACCCGAAGAGATGAGGTTGAGGATATAAGATTCTGACTAGTGATGGGAAGAGTCCCAAAGAGACGGCTCCTGAAAGAACCCATCCGGTGACGGTGTGGAGCCGGAGAGATGGACTTGGGCTGAGTAACATGTCATGAGACCACCCTGACAGTTACCCTTTTATGTGGCATGTGTCGGAGGGAGATTCCCGACTTGTGTTAAACCGCAACTAGAGGGGCAGGTGGCGGCTAGCACGCTGGTCCTGGAGGTGAAGTCAGGACAGGCTTGTTATGCTTGTATTGCTTATTGGATTGTCATGCTTATTTTGCTTATTGGACTTATTGTGTTTATTATGTTTATTATGCTTATTATGCATCAGCAGATGGTATGATTCTCTATGATGTAATACCGTGATCATTTTGCTATTGAGGCATGATTAGATATTGGAATATCTTTTCATACACATTATTGTTCTCTACTTAATTACGTGCTCTGGTGACTAGCTTTATTATTTACTTGAGGACGGGAAACACCCTATCACTCACTGTGTTTTATACTCATGCCCTCCTACTTTTGTGTGTAGGTTCAAGTGTGGATCATGAAGCTTGATGTAGTTGGCGACATAAGCTCAGCAGGAAAATTTCCCTAGTCATAGTTAGAGAGTCATGGAGTCTTGTTTCTTTTATTTTGCATCTGATTATTTCTGTAGACTTGCATCTGTGTCATGAACTGGTGTCATTATGTTGGAGTATGTCTTCTTTGAGTTTGTAGATCTACTTGCACCCAATAAGTTTCTTGTGTTGTGGAGGCTTCACAAGTTCTCAAGTTTTATTTTTCTGCAAGGACTTGAATTCTTCTGCCATAGCTTCATGTCATTTCTTTGAATTTGTTCGACTTAGGGCTTTTTTATAGAAGGCGGGTTCTTCGATGCATGGTATTTCTTCAGCCACTACAAGAGCATAAATAGTTATATTTGCATACCTAGGATTAGGACGTGATACTCACCTAGGTTGATTGAGGGCGATGGAATAAGGATCCTCCTTCTCAACTTGATAGTGCTCCTCCTAGACCCGGTGTGGCTCCTTCTGGAAGTGAACATCTTCTTCAGTGTTTTATTCTGATGAAGCAGTGTCATTGGTTTCTATAAAGGGTGTGTTCTAGGCGCGGGTGTAGGGAACTAGAACTCTTGGGTGGCAGGATATGGTGTTGTTTTTCTTGTGGCACTGGAGATGTAGGTTCCTTAGAGTCCTCCTTTTCTTGATCCTCCTTTTTCATTTTTAAGATTACATGTTCATCAAATATTACATCTATATGGATTTCTGCTTTACAATCATTTAGACTCCACAGTTTATAGTTTTTCACTCCGCTAGGTTATTCTAAGAAAATATATTTCTTTGATCTAGGTTCTAACTTTCCTTAATTCACCCTAACATAGACAGTGCTCCAAAAAATTTTGAGGTGATCTTAAAAAGCCGGTGACTCGGTCCATATTTCCTCGTGTCTTGAATGCATTTTGATATTTACTGAGCCAATTCCAGCTACCTGACATGATGAGTCATTCCCTATTAGCACTTCCTTTCCATCGGTGATTTGATATGTGGTAAACCATTCTCGGTGCAATATCATATGAAAAGGGCAACCTGCATCTAACAACCATTCATCTTGAGATCTAGCATATATAACAAGAAGAAATAGTGAGTACATCTACTTTTCATCCTCGTTATCAGCGTAGGATGCTCCCTCATTCTAGTTGTTCCTCTTGTTGCATTCGTTTCAGTTTATGACATTCTGACTTGATGTGCCCAATCTTTTTGCAATAATAGCACTGCACGATTTTGGACCTAGATTTAGATCTGAACTTACCCCATCTTTTGTCCCGTGATTGGCTTCGTCCTCTAGTGTTCAGGGCTTCTCCATGACTTTTAGAAGATCTTGTGGTAAGTTAAAAGTCAACGACCTCCTTAAACACTAGCATTGTTGTCACCTCATCTAGAGTGATGGTTTTCTTACCATACAATAAGCTTTCACGAATTTTTTATTATTATTAAAAAAAGTAATTAAAAGCATAAAAGTCTTATATTCTTCCTCAAAATTCCCATATCCTCAAGATCAACAAGAATAGAACGAAAAATGCTAATGTGATTTTTAACAGAAGTTCCCTCAGTCATACGTAAAAAAATATAATTTTTGTCCAAGTGTCATCTTACTTGTCAGAGTTTTATCCTGATAGATCGTAGCAAGCTTGTTACATACATCCGCAGCTATATTTTCCTATGAGACTTCCTACAATGTCTCGTCGCAGACGCTCATTGTCTTCCATCATGCCCCGTCCAATAATGATGCCATGTAGGTTCTCCTTGACTAGTATTGCTTTCATCTTCAAAACCCATAACGAATAATTGACGTTATGGTCTAGCTTTTGGATTTTGTACTTTGCCCATGACATTATGGATTGTTGGAAGAAATCGAATCTTCCTGCAATGATCCAAAAATCCAAATGCTAAAAACAAAGTAGCCAAAACGAATAAATCCAAAAAGTGCAAAAATATCAAAAATTTATGTGGTTCGGATTGGCGGGATATCAATCCTACGTCCATGGGGAGAAGGAGACACTGATCTTTTATTAGTAAGCAGAGAGGGAATTCGATTAGTACAAATGAATAAGAATAACACTGAAGACGTAACAATAAAAGAAAAATTGTTGTTTGGAATCGAAATTTTTTCTGCACCCAGACTTGATTTCCTGCTTCTGCCTGAAACTACGAAGAATGGATGTAGGTATCGCATCCTGAACTTTGATCTTCTTACTTCTGCTTGGAACGGTGTGAAGAAAAAATAGTGTTGTTGGAAAGAAAACGCCACTTAAAATTAGAATATGTGATACCTTGAAATATTATATTCGACCTCTTTTTATAGGTGAAAGGAGCTAACATCTTCGGCCGAAGTTTGAGGCGAAATCAAATTTGAATATGCAATGTTTGAATTAGAAATCGTGTTGTTCCGCGATTTCTTTGTGAAGAAGCCAAAGCAGATCGGTCGATATAGACACATTAAATAATTTCTAATTAAATATTTTTAATTATAAAATATTAAGGAATAATTTCATTAAGTTATCTGCAAAGAATTCTTAGTCAGACTCCTTATTAGAATAAGATATTCACATATTACAATTGTACTAATTGATTCTCTAACTAATAAGTGATGACAATATGTGTCTATGCAAATAATATGCGGGGATGATCATGATGCTAATCTCATCCCAGTCTCATCATGTAAATGTAGTGAAGTATGAGGCAAGGTGGGTTGAATTAAAGTTTCTAATTAAATCACCTGCTCTTTATGATCCAATTGATCGAGTAACTTGTCAACTATGGGTAGTTCAGTTGGTGATAATATATTATAAATTATCTAGATATTTAGAGTTCGATATCTAGTATGATCACCTATTGTGACTTCTTGATCTTTGTTATAAAAAAAAAATGATCGAGTAACTCATCTTAGTTTTTTTTATAAAAAAAATAGTTTTATAATATGTCACTATAAAGCGTACACGTGATAATATACGAACATGACACATTACATGATGTACACAAACGTAAAAAAGACGCATAAAACACTACAACTAGGGATTGAACCCAAGATCTACAAGTAACATACCTAGATACTACTATCAATTGTGCATAAAATTTAGGATAAAGGGCAAAAAGCCCTCCGAATTTTAACCTAATTAGCAAAAAATCCATCGAACTTTAAAAACATGCAAAAAAAACCCACAAACTATTGAAAAACTAGCAAAAAAGCTCATGTCGTTATCTTTCCATTAATTTTTTAACAGAATTTCACATCAGCGCCACGTGTCGACACCTCATTCGTTTATGTGTAATTTTTTTTCATGTTATATTTAATATAATATTTTTTAAAAAATTAAAATATATATATATATATAAATTCTCTCTCTCAACTGACAGTGCTATGCAAAAAACTCTTAAACTTTAATTGCGATGTAAAAAACTCATGAACTTTGATTGTGATGCAAAAAAAATCTCATGAACTTTGATTGTAATGCAAAAAATTATGTTTTTAATTATAAAGTTAATGGAGAGATAATAGCATTGACATGTTTGCTAGTTTTTCAATAGTTCGTGAGGTTTTTTGCTAATTATGCTAAAATTCAGGAGGCTTTTTGCTTTTTATCCTAAAATTTATAAAAATAATATAAAATTTAATTAGAAAAATCAATAAAAATGTTCCGAACTTTAATATTTTTAATAAATACGACACATTCTTTTATTTGAAACAATTGTGTAATCCAAAATTTAAATTTGT
The DNA here is from genome assembly GCA_034359265.1 of Canna indica. Taxonomy (NCBI): domain Eukaryota; kingdom Viridiplantae; phylum Streptophyta; class Magnoliopsida; order Zingiberales; family Cannaceae; genus Canna; species Canna indica. Next base: position 27,025,231 of record CP136892.1, read on the forward strand.
AACAATTATGATCTCTGGTTAGATAGTTGTTTATTTATTCGTTATTTTTTTAAAAATGTGTCATGTCAGCTCAAGTCATACGTGGCGTAAAAAAAAAAAAAAAAAAAATTTCACGTCAGCTGACAATAACTAAAAAAAATTAAACCTTATAACCTGACGTGGAATTATTTTTATTTTTTTATATTTTTATGCCACGTATGACTTAAGCTGACATGACGTTTCACGTCAGAACATAATAAGTAAACAAACATTTAACATGAGGTTATAATTGTTATAAATTTAAAAGTTAAAATACATAATTATTTTAAATAAAAAATGAATCATATTTGTTAAAAATATTAAAATTTGAGATATTTTTATTAATTTTTTTAATTTAATTTGCAGCCTAGTTGGTTATGATTTCTTTTAAAAAATATTGGAGTGATTGATTCAGAACCAAATATTAAAGAATAAACAAATGTCTGACTCACTCACTCATTTTTCCGAAGTCTTTAGGTATCACATCATTTTCTTGAGTTGCTTGTCGAAGAACACCTTTATCTGATGCAACATGTCGTTTGGTGGTGCCACAGAATCTCTAAATCCAATCCCACTCGTCTTCAATGCATTGCATGACAATCTCAACCAAAAAGATTACTCTTGCCGTCTCAACAAATGTTCTCCCCAAGTACTTGTGCATGCATCGAAGAGGAGAAAATTGGCTTCTAGTATAGAACAAAATACTAATCGATCTAATTAAAAGATGTTGTTATTAGTTAATTTACCTAATTCAATTTTCAAATCACTAAGGTTGAACTAATCCATCTAGTTCAACTTTCAATTTATCGAGGAGGAGAGGATAAAAAAATTAAAATGACTCGGAAACCAATTAACATCCTATAGCAACCCAAAAAAATTGTGACAGTAAAAGCCTTATGAAGCACGGACACTTCGTGGAACTATCGTGTCCGCGTGTCTGACACGCCGCGAATGTCGACACACAAAGACACTCGTCTGACACACGTGTCCCACGTGTCCAAGAGTGTCTTGACCAGTCAAAGATTTTTTTGCCCGAACACGACCTGGACACGACTAGTCATGCATCTTTTTTTAAAAAAAATAATAAAATAATCAAGAAAATTTAGCATTTTATCTTATTATTGTGAAAGAAATTGGAGCACTTACTCTTTTATCCATTCCCTTAGAGGAACAAGATAAAGTTTAAATGTACGGAGAATTTAGTATTTGTCCATACTAATCTTCGTCTCATTTCAAGGAAATCTCCCTAATACAATAAAGGAGAAACAATGATGTAATATATTACGGAAGATGGTTTTTCACCTATTGATGAAGATAATGAAATTCTTGAAGTTGTCAATCTTTCTCTCGATGAACCAGAGTTGGAGAGAGTAATATTTTTCAATGAAGAAGATAACAACAATGGTTGATGAAGAAGATAATATGACTCTGCTTAACTTTTTATTTACTTATGGTTGTACATGACTAGCTCTATTAAAACATGATAATTTAGAATTTTTTTAGAAGATGTCAATAAATATTATGGCCAATGCATTTGGAAGTGACTTAAAAATACTAAGTATTGACACAAGTAATTATTTAGAATGTTTCATATATTTCGAAAGAAGCCTAGGAAAAATTGAAAATTGAAAGTTTGATATCAACAAAAGTATCATGCTATTATTATAAATCTTGAAATATATATATATATATATATATTATATGTCGTGTTCGTGTCCTATAAAATTTTGAAATTGGTGTATCCCCGTGTTCATATCCGTGTTGTGTCCTGTGTTCGCGTCTGTGTCGGTGCTTCATAGGTAAAAGGTGATTGGCCATTAAATTGTAAGTTTTAAGAGGACATATTGTGTAGAAGTAATAAATATTTTAAGATTTAAACAATAAATACAATCCTTAAAATATTAATTCCTATTAGACCATAATTAAGATCTTAACAATTAACTCTTAAGTAAAAAAATTGGAAAATTTACCTTGCAATTCAAATTAGAATTATCCTAAAGGCACTTTGAGAAGTCGGAGAATGGATAAGGAGCGACATAATCGTTGTCATGGTGATAGTAATGTGCCACATCAAACTTAAAAATAAACTATTTAATCTATAATCTATTGAGTTTTATTTTCAATTTAATTTAATGTCTAAGCATTCGAGATATAAAATTCATAAAATCTCATTTCACAAATTAAATTAAATTTAGATTTTCAATTTTTCCCTTCTTACACATGCCCCTAAAAATAACTAGTCTTACCAAATAATTATTTTTGGACATAAACTATTTTCTTAATCTCTAAAATACCCTTAATAAATCAATTCAAATACTTTGAATTAATTATTAGTTTCAATGAAAGTCATTTTACTTAATACGTGTGACTCTCAAGATTCATCATAAAAGCATTGCTTTCTTTGAAGTGTTGTCACACAACTACTCAACTAGAAGAATGACTTGCTCTTTAGTATTGTCTCACAAAATAAGCACACCACCCGCGCACTTAAGCTAGTAGTAGAGTCGCAAGTTAATGTGGACTCGATGCGAATGATCAAGTTACTTTAGAATTGGTCTTCATTGATTCAAAATTTTAAAAATTATGGATAACATCGGGCAACATATTATGAAAACTTAGTTAGGTGAAGCAATGATAAACTTATTCGTTCATGGTTGTTGTGTGATAAAATTCTTCCATCAATGTTCTGATTGAACTACGGGTGTGGATAAACCAAAATAAAAAAAATGTTCAATAACTATATATCATATTTGTAAACTCATAGCTCGTTGACATGATTGAAAAAATATATTTTATAATCACTGTCTTGCCTGGGCAAAGGACTCATTTGGTACAACCATAGGACATTCCATCTATTTTAAAGAAATGATGGACTCCTCTAGCGGCACTTATATACCTTGTACATAACAGAATTACATTTGATAAGTGTTCCTTAATGATTTTTAAAAGTCGAGGCACCGAACAAGATAACAATGAAGCCACATGTTAGAGGATTCATTTACACAACTCTAACATAAGAGTTTACAACTCTAACATAAGGATTCATTTACACAACTATATGCATAATCAAATTCTATTGATCCATGAGCTTTATTACAATAATAATGATAATGGAAGTAAGGTAAAATATGCATATTATCACTTTTGGTCCAATAAAATATATAAATTAGCATTTAAATTACATGCTTTTCTTAACTTTACCATTTTACCCTCCAGCTACTATGATTAGAAATATTTGATGGCATATACCATACCCAAATATAGTTGATGTTAATACGTTTATTGCCTAATTTTGAAGTTAAAATATAGTAGCCCTATACACATTCGAGTTTTCTATAGATGAGGATTTATGCAACAAATAGTTTTCCCTTGATTTAGAAAAACAAGCTAGCCACAAATATTTTTATTGGCTACTTATACAAAAGGGGAACTTTTCACTTAGGCAAATATATATGCAAAGAAAAGGAATCCATATGATTGGTAGGTATCAATAACCACAATTTACTTATAATGGTTTCAGAAATTGATCACATGGAGATGTCCCTCTGAGATTGTATAAATGGAAAAGCTCAAATTCATGTTCTTGACCAAATCCTTATTTCTAAACTTGGAAGTGTTAGCATTGAATAAGAAGAGTTGGCGAGTGTAGCATTCCAAAAATTCATGTGAACGTTAAGAACATCTCGGATCAATAATTAGTGTTGATTTGGCCTTGTTGTTGGCTTCTTACTGACTTGGTCAACCTTTAAACAGGGGCGGAGCTATGTAGAGGAGGGGGGCAATTGCCTCCCTCAAATTTCAATGTTGTCTTATTATATAAGGGGAAAAAAATCAAATTTGCCTTCCCATATATAATATTTGCCCTCTTGTCTATGTTTTGCCTTCTATTTTGAAAAAAATTAAAAGTTTGCCCATCTTCTTGATTTTTGGCTCCTCCCCTGCCTTTAACTACAAATGACTTGTTGCTGACTCCAAAAAATCCTTGACCGACTGAAGGATCCTCTTGGATCAATAAGAAAAGAGTACTAAAGGAGACTGAAGAATACAAGTGGCACAACATTATTAGTTTCAACTTGCGAATGGGTTCTTTTGGAAAAGGGAGGATGCATGATTATGTCTTTCAAAATTAAATTGAATAATGTATAATAGTGGAAGACCTATATGTCATTATAGAGGCCTTTGAGATTGCTTTCAAACAAAATATGGTGCATCAAAAGCTTTCCTCCAGTGACCATCAAAGTGTAGAGGTACATCGGATTTGACTTCAAGATACCTAATGTGTAGGAACAAATAAGGTTCAACTTGAAGTGAAAAGTGAAACAAATAGCCTTCAAGATCATGTTTGATATACAAGTGAAGGTAATTATGGATCTTTCTTCCAGAATGCAACTTGAAGACATCCCAACAGAACCCACATGATAAGGAATTCACAGCTCAGGATATGGATTTCTCAAACTTCATATTATAATACAATTGAATAATTAAATATAAAAGAATACATAAAGTTTCTTGAAAGAAAAAAAGGAAAAGCACAAACCAAGTCACAGTATATATTCTAATACTGCTACCAAACTTTAACAGCCTAATTTGCTGCAGAAAAGTAACAGCAAAGAACATTTTTAGTACTCATCTTATGGCAACCACTTCATATAATGATGGCATCTCAAATACACACAAATCGCAAGCAAATCATTATAAACATTGAAAAGCCACAAGAATATGGAAACAATATCAAACTGACACCAAAAAGACTACCTCCACCAAAAATAGAGAGGACTCAAAACCAGGAAGCTTAGAAGCACTTCCTGTGAACAATAGAAGGACCAGTTTCTTCATACTCTTGCTTGGAAATCCACATCTGTTGCATCAAAATGGACACAATCAGGTTTAGCAACTTGTAATAAACCAGAATTAACATAAAAAAGGAACTTGGTCCATAGATAAAACAAAAACTAAGCAATATGCAATTTACCTGCTGGAAAGTGCTGAGAGAGGCAAGAATAGAGCCTCCTATCCATACACTATACTTCCTCTCAGGTGGGGCAACCACCTTAATCTTCATGCTACTTGGAGCAAGGGCTGTGATTTCCTTGCTCATTCTGTCCGCAATACCAGGGAACATAGTAGAACCACCACTGAGAACAATGTTACCATACAAGTCCTTCCTAATATCTACATCGCACTTCATGATGGAATTGTATGTGGTCTCATGGATGCCAGCAGCTTCCATACCAATCATGGATGGCTGGAAGAGGACTTCCGGGCACCTGAATCTCTCAGCACCAATTGTAATCACTTGTCCATCAGGAAGCTCATAGCTCTTTTCCACAGTGGAGCTGCTCTTGGCAGTCTCCAACTCCTGCTCATAATCCAAAGCAACATAGGCAAGCTTCTCTTTGATATCCCTCACAATTTCCCGTTCAGCAGTGGTAGTGAATGAATAACCTCTTTCGGTAAGGATCTTCATCAATGCATCTGTCAAATCACGACCAGCGAGATCGAGACGGAGAATGGCATGTGGGAGAGCATAGCCTTCATAAATTGGAACAGTATGACTTACACCATCACCAGAATCCAGCACAATACCTTTTATGAAAGAATGAAACAGAATTAGATGGAAATTGTAATACATAGAATCATATATGATATTAAAAACAAAATGGGACATACCAGTTGTACGACCACTAGCATACAGGGAAAGAACAGCCTGAATTGCGACATACATGGCAGGTACATTGAAAGTTTCAAACATGATTTGTGTCATTTTTTCTCTGTTGGCCTTGGGATTAAGAGGTGCTTCTGTGAGCAATATAGGGTGCTCCTCAGGGGCAACACGAAGCTCATTGTAGAAAGTGTGATGCCATATCTTCTCCATGTCATCCCAATTGCTAACAATGCCATGCTCAATAGGATACTTCAAGGTGAGGATACCTCTCTTCGACTGAGCCTCGTCACCAACATAGGCATCTTTCTGGCCCATCCCAACCATGACACCTGTGTGGCGAGGTCGACCTACAATGCTAGGAAACACAGCCCTAGGAGCATCGTCCCCGGCAAAACCAGCCTGCATGGTGAAAGCTATACAATGTTTAATATCAAGTATGAAACACTGAGTGTACAAGAGAAACATTCGTGGATCTGGATATATAAGTTATCTGACCTTGACCATTCCAGTGCCATTATCGCAGACAAGAGGTTGAATTTCCTCAGCATCAGCCATTTCCTTGTAATCTACAAAAGTAATTTGCAGTCAGAAAGATCAAAGTTTGACTTGGACTGAAGAAGAAATTTATGATTAGTTAACTCTCCCTGTTGTTAACTTAGCTTAAGCACCTTCCATTCATATGGTAGCGACAAATTTAGCAAACAATTGATTACAAGCAGATGAGGAATGTGCAAAGGAGACATTAAAACATGAACTTTTAAAAGTTCCAAATAAGGTGTTTAGTTAATTAGGTAGTTTTGCTTTAATAAACAAAGTCATTACATAAACAGGAGCGATTTTATCTGAGTTTTGGGGACCACTTAGAATATCCACGACTATGTTTCTAAGACTTCAATTATTACATTAGTTCATGGAAGATAGAATAAAAAATGATTTCCAATTACTAGACAACACAACTTCCACAATTATGGATTCATAGATTTGATAGCATATCCATTCTAGAAAGAGGCTGGATTATGGATGAGCTGAATTCAGTAAATTTCCGGCACACAAGATTAAAGTGGAACTTAGAATTAATCAACCCAAAGGAATCGTGAGAAAATGCGCCTCAACCAGAAGCACACAATAAATGCAGACATTTGCTTCTTGTGAGACCTCTCACCAAATTTGAATAACCAGAAGCAGGAAAAAAAATCACAAAACGCCAGTAAAACCACTAAATATATCGACCTACAAGTTCCCGATCGATCACCCAAATCTCATCAAAGCAAACCGTGAGAAATCCTAAAAGTTCCAATCCTGTAAGAAGAGAGATCGAGTAGCTACCAGCGCTAGGCAAGAAGAAGACAATGAAGGACGGATATATTATGTGCGCTGAGCAAACCTTACAATGGCTAAGGGCAGGCAACAGATTCTTCGCCGGAGACGAAGGGCGCGAAGCTCCACCGAGGGCGAGTGAAGGAAATGGACGACGAAAGGAAAAGAGTTCGGTGGATTTATATACTAAACAGAAGTTCAGAGAGAGAGAAAGAGAGAGCTGTGACTATTCTTTTTCAGTTCGAAATACCCTAAACATTACCCAACCTTCCACTTCTTTCGCCCGTTTTTTCTTCAATTAAACATTTGGGTAAGTTAAAACAAGTAGGTCAATTATTTTAATAAAGAAAAAGGGTCCATGGGGTACAGAGGGAGCTGTCATCTCGTGATAGATACCGTTAGATCAGATAAGAGTGACAAATCCTGGCCGTCGGATCGAACTTTAAAGGGTGGGGCCCCAGGAGCACAACGTGAGGTGGGCGCAGGGAGTTCGGCGTGCGCCCACGCCAACCCGCCCACAGCTCACCAATCGCTGGCAGTTATCCAAGCTTTGCAAATTCCCTTTTACTCAGTTCGGCTCCGCTCAATTCAACTCAACTCAATTTGTTGAGCTCAAATATATATTCTTTTTTCTTGTTTGCGAATTATGCTGACTTTAGTATTTAAATAATTATATTTTTCATGTTTTTTATATTTATTGATTTATGTGGTTTAATTGGATTTACAATATTTTAATTCCCATGACAAAAGCCTATATTTGTTTAATTCATGTTAAGATTTTAGGGCTCATATGGTACCTTATATAAGTCTCATGTATAATATTATCATAATACTATATAATATTTAGAAAATCTTAAATAGGATATTAATTAATATAAGAATTAAAAATAGTATTCCAAATGGTGTATTAATAATACACAATGAGACCCAACATTAGACTATATTGGAAAAATAATAATTTTTCAAAATCGAATTTTAGGAAGTGAAAATTCTCAAATCTAAATTTAGAGGTGAAAAATTCTAAATTTAGAACGTAATATTTCAGATACCCATTTTATCCCCGGCCAAAGTCTTGGCCGAATATATATATATATATATATCGAATTTTAGGAAGTAGAAATTCTCAAATCTAAATTTAGAGGTGAAAAATCCTAAATTCGGAACATAATATTTTAGATACTCATTTTATTCCCGACCAAAGTTTTGGCCGAATATATATATATATAAATAATAATAATAATAATAATAATAATTTTAGTGATAAAAAAAATGCTAGAATCTATTTTTTTCACTCTTTAATGCATTAGAGACTTTTGTACAAAGTCTATAAAATTAAATTTAAATTAAAAACTCAGAAATATTTTATTGAAAAGTATTTTTTAACCACAACACCTCTTTTGTATTATAAAAAAATTATTTCATTAATCAAAATACTAATAAGTTAAATTTTATTTCATTAATTAAAATACTAAGTAGTTATACAAGTTCATTATTATACATGCACCAAATATTGTATAATTAATGATAGTACAATACAAGTTATTACTATAAATTAACCAATACAGATTAATACAATATATATTAATATAATACGATGTATCAAACGGGCCATCAATACATGCTAAGATGGGATTTGACTAATATTACATTAAAACTACTTTATTCTTGTTGGTTTCAACCTTCTTTAACTTTTTCTTCATTTCAATATATTTGTCAATTAATTAATTGATATTTTTAAAACTCAAAATCAATCCAAATTTTAATGGAATCATATTAGATAGAATTAACTAATTTAACTCGAGTTAATTTTTTTAGATAAGTAAAAACAAAAATTGTATGTGTAATATTAATTAAAGATTGATAAAAATAATTCAATTTTTTCACTTTTATTTTCTTTCTCCAAATTAAATGAAAAACATTTTTAATAATAATAATAATAATAATAATAATAATAATAATAATAATAATAATAATAATATTATTATTATTATTATTATTATTATTATTATTATTATTATTATTATTATTATTATTATTATTATTATTATTAAAGGACTTTTAAAAAGTAGGATATGTTCATCCTTTAGCATGTTGCATGTTGGGAAAAGTCTTTTATTCCATTTAAAAGTTAAGGAATATGTTAATGTCACCAAATGGGATCATCAAGGCCCACCATTGATCAGAATCTAAAATTTAAGATAGAGTATCATCATAGTTTACTTATAGGTCATCTGTTGATCACAAATAAATTATTTTTCAATGTATTTTATATTGAATAATTTTACTTACCGCTTTCGACTCTGTTAATTGGGTCTTTATCTCTGAACTTTTGCTTGCCCGCGGCTTTCCTCCGAGATGAATTTCTTGGGTTTCCTTCCTCCTTAACTCAGCCGTCTCTTTCATTTTTATTAATGGTTCTCTTGGAAGGTCATTTGCTCACAAGAGAGGTCTTAGACAAGATAATTTGTTGTCTCCACTTCTTTTCAACCTAATTATTAATTCTCTATCTAAAATACTTTAGCAAGCGGCAAGTAGAGACATTAAAAGGGGGCAATCACCAATTCTCTACCGGAATCACTCATGTCTCCTTCATCGACGATCTCATTATCTTCAGCAACAACTCGGAGCATTATCTTCGACATCTAAAGCTTCTCTTAAAGTGTTTTGAACTTTGTTCTGGCCTCAAATTGAACTATGCCAAGACAAGGGTCATCCACATTTTTGGTATTGAGTCTTGTGCCTTACCCGCAGCTTCTCTACTAAACTGCTCGGCTGGTTCTTTTCCTCTTTCTTACTTGGGGCTCCCCTTGAGATTGGGCCGCCTCTTAAAGGAAGATTGGATCAACATTATCTCAAAATTCGATAAGATTTTGGCCTCCTGGCACGGCCCCCTTTTATCCAGAGATGCGAGGATTACCCTCATAAATAGTGTTCTCTCCAGCCAAGCGGCTTATATCTTCTCTATCTTTCGCACACTTTACCTGGGTTATAAAGATGCTAGATAAGCGAAGAAAAATCTTTCTTTGGACTAGAGGTCGGAGGCACAATATACAGGGAAAATGCCTCGTTAGTTGGGGAAAGGTGATCATCAAAAAATCTGAAGGCGGACTCGATATTCTGGATTTACATTTGTATAACCGTGCCCGCTTAGGTAACTGGTTATTGAAATTTGTTCATCTCGGCGATATGGGATGGAGGTCTATTCTCTGCCAAACGTATCATTCATTGGCTTCTCTTTTGGACTCTCCTATCGCCCCAATTTGGAGGGACATTTCTAAAGATATGGACTTGCTCAAAGCCTCCTTTGATTATAAGTAATTGGAAACAGTTCTTCGGTGCAATTTTGGCATGATCCTTGGGTTTTTGGTCATTAGTTGAGTGTCTTATTTTCGGATCTTTTCGCGACCACAGCCACTCCACTCAATACCATTGAAGAGTCCAAATCTCTTAATGAGTCTGAATTCGTACTTAGTTGGAACATCAACTTCAGTAGATAGGTCTCTGTAAGCTCTGTTGAAGATAATGCAACACCTAGCTTCATATTCGTATTTATCCTTTAGACTAGTTTGATTTATCACATAGTTAGCATTTATCCTTTTATTTAGTGCGTATTTATCATGTTAGCTTAGTGGGTAATTATCAGTTAATTATCGAGTCTTTAGGAGTTATCGTTGTGTCCTGTAAGCCTATAAAAGGTCACTTATTTTATGAATAAAACTATTTCTCCATTGAGCACCTCTCTCATGTTTATCCTGGCCTGTGTTCAACAACTGGTATCAGAGCTGGTATGAGAGAGTGCGAGGAGAAGGAGAGATCGCCGTTCCAAAGCCGGAACAAGAGATTGCCGAAAGTGAGAGCCCAGGAGAAGGAGAGATAGAGTCGTAGAAGCATACTCTATTTTGAACAGAGAAAGGAGATTGTGATCCAGAGGCATTGGCGATGCCGGCACATCGCAACGCGGCTCACGCAGGAAGAGTCCCTGCAACGTCGAAAGAATGCAGCATCTCGTGGAAAGAAGACACGAGGAGGCTCTATTTTGAACAGACACTACTAGAAAAATGGGCATCAACAACGGCTGATGCCGTTGCTGAACCGTTGCTGAAGAGAATCAGCAACGGCCGAGCCGTTGCAAAAGAGCCGTGACAGAAAGTCGCGTTGCTGATAACTTAGCAACGGATCAGCAACGGCCGTTATCAGCAACGGCCGCCCGGGCCGTCGCTAAAAATATTATCAGCAACGGTTTTGCCACGGACCCGGAGCCGTTGCTGATAACATTAATAGCAACGGCCGCTGAGTCCGTAGCAACGCCGTTAGTAAAAGACCGTCGCTAAGCCGTTGCTGTAGGTCATCAGCAACGACTTTCGATACACTTTTAGCAACGGCTTTCCCACGGATGGCCGTGGGAAAGCCGTTGCTGATGATGTGGACCTGGGGACAGAAACATTTAAAATTTCTAATTTTCATTGATACATTAATACATTATCTGATACATAACTCACACACCCATACTCTCATACACACATTCATTCACATCACAAACACACCAAGATATACATCAAAACAATTATATTTATATTGATAATTATCCACGATAGTATAAAAACAATTCAAATGCAAAATTGAAGTATCAATATCCAAACAAAATAAGTTAAACAAATTCAATATCTCAGTAACAAGTTCAATATCCAAACAAAAAATCTCACGATGACGATGGAGGATGGTCTGGATCATATGGCGGGGTCTGGAGTGCTTGAGTGTACACCGGCGTGGACTGACTCGAGGACGATGGATTAGATGATGCCGAAGAGATGCCTGTTGCGGGATGACCTGACATGTTGCGTAGCATAGCATTCATCTCCTCCATCATCCGACTCTGACGCGCGACCGTCTCATCTAGAGTCCTTATTCTGCTACTATGATCATAACTGGATCTAGAGGTGGACGGCCGCTCACCAGCGACCGGAGGGGTCGGTGCCCCAAGTGGCCCTAGCACGGCTCGCGCATGACCACTATCTGCGAAGCCATATACGCGGCCATGCTCCCAGCCACCTGCGGCCTCGACCCACGATGCTGCGTCAAAGTCCTCGGGGGTACCCCCGCGCTGCACCACCGTCTGGCTGTAGGTCTCCTACTCGAGTTTGATTTTTTGTTTAATATTTATCATAAAACTTAAATTATAAATATATAATGAATAACTTAAACAAATATTAATTACCATAATGTATGCAGCGCGGTTGTGGATGTACTCCCCCGTCCCATGTGCTCGACGGTGAGTCCGCTCAAACACCGCCATCGGGGAGGGTCGCTGGACACTCCCGTCATCCGATACCGTCGTCTACATTTACAAAACAAATACATTAATTAGTACACATAATAACAAATAAAATATATAATTAAACGATATACTTACCATACGGTTGGCGTGCACTGCAAATGCAACAGAGCCGCCGGTGTGACGCGCTGCTCCCCCCGACATGCGATTTCTAGCCGCATTCCGAGAAACCTCCTGCCATCGATCCGTCGACCATATCCCCACGAGCTGGTCCCATATATCCGGAGTAATCCAACCGGGGCTGTATCCCCGAGTCTCCGCGATGTTAGTGGTCCCAGCTCGGGCCATCGCTTGGGACCGAGCCTGCCCTAGCTGCCCGTTGTACCTTGCCCGGGAAATAGACTCCCAGGCAGCGTAAATGAAGGGCCTCTGGTCCTCGGCCCATGTATAGCGAGCCTGCAAAATAATAATATCAGTACCAATATTAATATATCATCATGCATGTAAAAAAAAAAAATAATACGTGCCTCAAACTCGCGCCATAACATGTCGACGTGCTCGCTAGGCACGTGAGACCACGTAGGCCATGCCCCGTGCATGTATCATCGAATAGTAGAAGAAATGCTCCTCGGCACTTCTTCTTGCTCGAACCTGCACAACAAAAATAAATTTTAATATTATATTATGATATAATGAATTTGTAATGATTCATAATTCATGATATATTACCGCTCCCCAATCACGCTAATCAATCTACGTGACTCTGTGGCTGGTGGAGGCTGCCACCTGTTCGGCCCGCGTGGCCGCCTGCGTCTGGATGTACTAGCCTCAGCAGTATCATCCTCATGAGGATCAGCAACAGGAGGATCAGCAGCATGAGTAAGTGCTGGAGTCTCACCGATCGGAGACTCCGAAGCTCTCCTGCGTCGATAACCACGACCAGACATATCTGTCGAACATACATATAATCAGATTATTGTATAAATAGTAGAGATATATTTAATAAAATATATACTTTACAATTATTCCTCGTCATCTGAATAATAGTCTTCGAATTCTTCTTCTTCTTCTTCTTCTTCTTCCTCTTCTTCATCTTCTTCATCTCCAGCTTCCTCAATTTCATGATCGTCATCATCAGCATATTCAACTTCTAATTGAATTGACGTTGTGTCTGTATCCTCGAGTATTGGAATAATACGATCCACAGCAGGAAGATCATCTTCTTGATAGAAACCAGGAGGATCATTTTCTCCTACTATCGGATCAATTTTTCCTCTACCTTTTGTCTTACAGACTACACGCCAATCCGCTCTATCTTTATTTCGAGCCGGATACTTCGCGTAATATACTTGTTCGGCTTGTGATGCCAATATAAAAGGCTCATTTGCTGCCAATTTCGATTTGTAATTAACCTCAACAAGTTTGTATTTTGGATGAACTTTCATGCCCCTTTCTGTTGTATCGAACCAATGACATCTAAATAGGATCACTGATTTCAAGCCGAAGTAGTGCAACTCTATCACTTCTTCCACCAGTCCATAAAAATCCATATCACATTCAACATAGGTTGTCCCTTTCACGCAGACCCCAGCATTCATCGTCTTTTTTGTAGATGAATATTCAAGTGTGTCATCACGACTTCTTGCATGCCAACTCATGTAGGGGGCTGTCTTTTCCGACATGAATAACCTTTGAAGCCTCGGTGTTAGTGGAAAATACCGAAGCACCTTAAACGGGATATTTTTCTGTCGGACCGATTTCTTCTCCTTGTAACGAGGGTGTTGACATACAGGGCATTTATCCAACTGCACATTTTCTTTATAATATAAAATGCAGTTATTTTGGCACGCGTGTATTTTTTCGTACCCAAGCCCCAATTTTCTCATTAGCTTTTTAGTCTTATAAAAAGTAGGCTCAAACTTGTTATCAGTAGGCAGCATTCCATTAATCAATCCAGCAATCCGATCATACGCAACTCCGCTGATATTACAATCGGCCTTGATGCTTAAGAGCTGTGTCATTGCTGAAAACCTAGTGTATTTAGGACAATTCTCATACAAAGGTTCATCGGCAGCTTTCAACATCTCGTAAAATTCTGCAGCTTCTTTATTCGGTAATTCAATCTCTACCGCAGCCCCTACTTCTGTGATATCAACCGCTGTAGTATCTGGTGGGACTGATGTCTGAAGAACTGGCCGATCAACATTATCATTCAGGCGGAATTGACCCCCAAGACTATCAAGTATCATAGTTCTATAGGGATTACATTGACCGGATGAAGAAGCACCAGCAGAGGAAGATTCACCATATGTCTGAACGACAGGATTGCTCGACGTCCCGACTTCGCGTGACTCCCCGTGACAAGTCCATAGAAAATATCTCGGTGCAAATCCTTTGGTATATAGATGCAGAGTGACAGTCTCCCGATCCAAAAATCGTCCATTTGAACAAATGCGGCACGGACATCGGATTTGATCACCCATGCTAACGAAATTCCGATTCGAATAGGCGAAATTTAGGAAGTATGTTACGCCTAATCGAAACTCATTCGTTAAAGCTCCACGATCAAGACGTCGGTACATCCAACTTCGATCAGCCGACATGATTCTGTCAATCAATGACAATTTCTTTGGTTAATGTCTTTAGGTGAGATTGTCCTATTCCATTCGGGATTTATGTTATTCGTACTGCACTTACGTTTTTATTTTAACTGTTAACTAATTATTCTAAATTTCGACAACATCTCCTTACAGTTCTCCGAATACGCATATCATCTGGGCGCGTATCGGAGAACAAGAGAGATGTTGCCGAAATTTAGAATAATTAGTTAACAGTTAAAATAAAAACGTAAGTGCAGTACAAATAACTATATTCCCAAATTGTCCAATCAGGGACAATTCAAGAATTGTACGTCGTATAAAAGATCATCTACTTCTTTTACACGAACTTACAATTCCCGAACGGATCTAAGGTTTTGCTAAATCATATCCGATCGTCGATGCGTACGTGAAACATATCAACTCGTCGGAGGAAGATTATTTTCTAAATGTTTCGAGACAGTTCGAGTCCATATTGGACGATTTCGGCGCGCGTCCGAAGTGGACGATTCCGGCGCGAGTCTGAAGTGGACGATTCCGGCGCGAGTCCGAATTGGACGATTCCGGCGCGCGTCCGAAGTGGACGATTCCGGCGCGAGTCCGAATTGGACGATACCGGCGCGCGTCCGAAGTGGACGATACCGGCACGCGTCCGAAGTGGACGATTCCGGCGCGCGTCCGAAGTGGACGATTCCGGCACGCGTCCGAAATTAATCTAACAAATTAAACAATTAATCTAAACAATTAATTAACAATTATTAAATAATTAATTAACAAATATAAAATAATATAAACTATATATATATATTATAAATTCCGGCGCCGGAGTCCACCCTCCGGCGCCGGCGTACAGTGGCCGGACACACTGTCCGGCCACTGCAGAAGGTCCGGCGGCGGCCATCGGCCGACCGCCGCCGGCCGAAACCCTAGAAATAGGGTTTCGGTCGGGTGATTTCCGCCGGCCGCAGGGAAGAGACGGCAGCAGGGAAGAGACTTACCTGAACAAGTCGGCAGCAGCGGTCGGCGTCGTCGGCGTCGGCAGCAGCGTCGGCGAGTGGCGTCGGCAGAAGCGGCGGCGGCAGCAGCGAGCAGCGGGAGGAAGAAGAGTCGGGCGCGAGAGCGTGCCCTATATAAACTTATCAGCAACGGCTCACTCGCCCGTTAGAACGCCGTTGCTGATAAGTTATTATCAGCAACGGCTCACTTATCCGTTAGCAAGCCGTTGCTGAATATTAAAAAATCAGCAACGGCTCGCCTTTCCGTCCGAAAGCCGTTGCTGATAATTAAAATAATCAGCAACGGCTCGGTTTTCCGTTAGAACACCGTTGCAGATACAGTTTTCTGCAACGGCTCGAGCGGCCGTAAGAATGCCGTTGCAAATAGCAACGGCTTGAGCGGCCGTCGCTGATAGCCGTTGCTGAAGACGAAGTTTCTAGTAGTGAGAGGAAGTGGACAGGACAATTGTGTTCTTGTCCCGTGACGAAGAAGCTATCGACTACACCCTCTGTCTACGCCGGCTCCAAATCCCGACTGTGTTTGAGGGTGAGACAAGCACGTACGTGAGCTAGGCGACGGGAGAGACGCCGCAGCCGTTGTGGATTCCGCCAAAGGATTGAAGAAATTAAGGTGGTAGAGATCGAGCAAGGAGATCGCCCTCATCAAATTAGGAGTTGCAACTTCCGCACAGAGGCCAACGT
This sequence comes from Canna indica, assembly GCA_034359265.1. Taxonomy (NCBI): domain Eukaryota; kingdom Viridiplantae; phylum Streptophyta; class Magnoliopsida; order Zingiberales; family Cannaceae; genus Canna; species Canna indica. The sequence continues at coordinate 27,041,797 of CP136892.1, forward strand.
CACTCTAATCCTGCCCAGAATCGAGACTTGTAGTCAGGCATCGCCACTCCGTGAGCAGCAGACCGTGCTGTTGCCAAGAAGAGGAAGAGATTGCTTCCTCTGTCGCGAAGGAGAGGTGAAGAGAACCAGAAGGACTCCGTAGTCGACGTCAAGAAGGGTTTACTCATCGACAAGGAGTAGCGCCGCGTTGTCATCCTCATTTGTCTTCAGGCTAAGCTCGGTGACGAGTAGAACGTTGCTGTGAAAGAGAGTGTTCCTCGACACAGACGGTTACCTCCATCTAGTCGGCCACATCAAGGAGATGCATCCAGAACTCGTCGGCTCTCCATCTGAGTTCTCGGTGTCGAGACCGTTGTCAAAGGCGAAGCCATTAATCCAAGCTCCCGATCCGCGAGACATCAGATCTCGGCGTAAAGAAGACGCACGAAGAGAGGCTGTGCAATCGATCGATCCAAGAGCCGCCGAGGGCTGGATCATCCAGTAACAGATCGTGATCAAGCCACACGCCGCAGAAGAAGACGAATCCTAATCTCCTGCGGTCAGATCCTTCGCCTTCAACAATTAAAAATCCAGTGTCTCTCTATTTCTTCCGCTGTTCCGCATCACCTCGTGAGAAGAAGCCCACTGTCGGCTTCATTGAGAAGAAGAAGACGAACATGTGTGAAGCAGAGGCCCCTGATTGATATTTTGACTTTGATCAAAGTAACAAAGCAAAAGAGCAGTGAAGAAAGAATTGAAGCAACAAGTAGCGGGCCCACCATTTTTTTTCATGTGCGTGTGTTCCAATAGAGAAGAATAAAATTTAATCAGTAGGATCCACCTTCAATAGCCAAAGAGAAGTGGAAGGATTAAAAGCAGCGGGCCCCACTTCAAAAACAACAGCAAACGTGCAACCATTCAATTAAAGGTATTTATTTTGACTTTTGTCAAAATACCTAGAGAAGAAGATCTCCAACACTCCAAGCAAGCTAGTTTAGGCTTATTTCCTTGTTTTACTTCCCTAATTGTTCTCTTATATGTAACTAAAAAAAAACAGAGAAAAAAAAAGGAGAGAGAGAGAGAGAAAAAAAAAGAGTGTGTGTCATCTCCGCTCCACCAAATTGATTTCCGCTCATTCCGGTGACAAGTCTTGTTGATCGCCACATAGGGGAGACTGAGATCGTTGAAGAAGCACCGATCGACCCTCGCTTCTTCAACAATAGTAGGTCTCTGAAGTGGATTTTCAGAAGTAGTCGTCGCCTAGAGGAAGAGAGAGGAAGATAAAGGGACAATTTCTGGTGACAAAATGAGCGAACAACATTTCATTGGCGGAATGAAAAAGCTCAACACTCACAATTATAATACTTGGTCAACTTGTATGATGTCATATTTGCAGGGCCAAGATTTGTGGGAAGTTGTTAACGGGAGTGAAGTTACGCAGCCAGAAGAAGATACAAATGGTGCACTGCGGAAGTGGAGAATCAAAGCTGGTAAGACAATATTTGTCTTGAAGACAACTGTTGAAGAAGAAGTGCTAGAGCACATTCAGGATGCCAAAGCCCCCCAAGAAGCTTGGGATACACTCACCAAGCTGTTTTAAAAAAGGAATGACACTAGGCTCCAGCTTTTAGAAAGTGAGCTATTATCGATAGCGCAACACGACATGACGATTGCTCAATACTTTCACAAGGTGAAGACGCTCTGCCGGGAGATTGCAGAGTTAGATCCAAAAGCTCCGATCGGAGAATCCAGGATGAAGAGAATAATCATCCATGATTTGAGGCTTGAGTTCAGAGGCTTTATAGCTGCAGTTCAGGGATGGTAAAACCAGCCATCACTTGTTTGAGAATGTGCTTGCAGGTCAAGAAGCGCTGGACAAGCAAATGGAAGAAATTTCGCAGAAAGGTGAAGAGAAAGCGCTCTACGCTAAGAAAAGCAGAAGAAATTCCAAGCAGCATGCCGACGGAGGATCTAAGAAGAATGAAGGTAAAGCAAAAAGTCGTGAAGGAGAAGGAAGCACTACTCGTGCAAGGGGAGCATCGAAGAAGCATGGCAAGAAATTTGAATGGAAGTGCTACAATTGCGGTAAGGTTGGTCATATGGTAAGAGAATGCCGATCGAAGAAAAAGCTCGAGGAAGGTAATGTTGTTACTTTCAAAGATGAGGAAGAGTGGGATGTCGAGGAGATAGCTCTCACAACTATAGTATCCGATCAAGTAGAGGATGATTGGATCGAAAGCTCGGCTTGGTAAAGGAAGCTGGTGTTGAGGGGGAGTGTTAAAGATAATGCAACACCTAGCTTCATATTTGTATTTATCCTTTAGACTAGTTTGATTTATCACATAGTTAGCATTTATCCTTTTATTTAGTGGGTATTTATCATGTTAGCTTAGTGGGTAATTATCAATTAATTACCGAGTCTTTAGGAGTTATCGTTGTGTCCTGTAAGCCTATAAAAGGTCACTTATTTTATGAATGAAACTATCTCTCCATTGAGCACCTCTCTCGTGTTTATCCTGGCGTGTGTTCAACAAGCTCAATCAACCGTTTGATCACCACCATAGATCCTTTTCTATATCTAGAAGGTGATGATTGAATCCTTTGGAAGTGGAACTGGCTCTCTTTATAAGTTGTTGATCTTCCACGGTATTTTTGACCCTTCTGCCAAATTCATTTGGCATAAGTCTTGCCCGGAAGGAATATCTGTGATGAATTGGCTTGCTTACAACCAGAGGCTGCTCACTAGTGATCGTCTTCTAGCTCGAGGATCCCAAATCAACCCCTCTTGTTTTACTTTGCAACACTGTAAATGAATTGCACCACCACCTGTTCTTGGACTGTTTGTATACTACCCAAGGATGGGTTTCTCTACTGGATATGGCTCACATCCCTCGTTTTCTGCTCAACTTCCTCCCCTAGACAGGGGATGACTCTGTTGATGCCTTGAAATTGAAAATGTTCCATCTCATTATGATTTGGCGATGGAAAATATGGCACGAGCGAAATCTTCGTTGCTTCGAGGGCACGAAAAAACATTTTGTTGAACTTGCTATTGAAGGGTTGAATCTCGAATCGTTGTGCTCAGATTGACTTTTCTCTTTCTCTTCTATGTTCTTTTTACCCCTTGTATCCCCCCCTCTCTAACTTGTAACACTCAGATTAATACAAGTATTCTTTTTCAATAAAAAAATATCGTATTTACATGATCATCGTTGATGGCTAATACGGTAGCAACATAATTGGTGATGATTATCAACGATGACTAACAGATGGAGGCGTTGCTAATGAGTTATAATGATAGCCTTGGCCATCACAAATTAAGCTATCTTCAATAGCCGATGCAATCGTCACATATAAAGTTATTATCGATGACTGATGATGCTGTTATTGACATATAGACACATGCAACGACTTTTGCAATAGTTTTGCCACGATCATGTCATCGCAAAGCTCTGATAGATCTGACTTCAACAATAGGTACCATATTTACCCGATCAGATAATAAAAAATTAAAAAATTCATCTGCGATGGCTTAGCTAAGATGTCCCAACGACCTAGATGTCACAATTCTACTGCTAAAGGCATAATTGATAGTGGCACACCTACTTTTGGACTCATATGTAATATTGACATATAAATATAATAACCTTTTTGTTCTGGCTAACCATATGTGATAGCTATGCGTTGGAAAGTCGTCACAGAATATTTTTTATCTTCCTTTTAAAAAACTTACAAAAATCTATGTTTACAATTAAAAAAATTATAACTAATAATCCCAAACACATCAATTAACTTAAAAGCACATTTAGTAAGGTCAAAACATATGATTTACATATAAACACATGTAAAGAAACTAAAATACATCAAAATCAATCAATACATGCATTAAATTCAAAATCAAATTCAAATACAAGCAATACATAACAAAAATGGAAAAAACTTGTATCAACTCAGCATGAGCATCGCATGATAAGATTACATTACTACTTAATTTAATCATACGTTATGATTGTACTAACACTATTATTTTGTAAATTTAGACACGTATCAAGGAGGACGAGACCGTCCACTGTCCCTCATCGTGGAGGTGTTCGAGCGCACTCACCGTAGACGACATGAGACAGGGTGACTATGTTGACAGGAGAGCCAGCGTCATCGTCGTATGTATACTTGATTTTTAATGCACTTTTTATTTATAATTTATATGTAAATATAAAATTATGAAATATAAACATAAGCAAACTCGAGTAGGAAATATACACGTGGATCGTGACTCGGCATAGAGGGTTGCTATAGGGTGACTTTGACCCTGTATTATGGGTCGATGCCACTAGGAGCACGACCACATTTATAGCGCCTTTGAAGACAGTGACTATGTTCGAACTGTGTTGGGGCTACTTGGGGCACCAACCCCTCCCGTTGTTGGTGAGCGACCATCGACATCTCGGATGGAGGACCAGGGTCAATTAGTTACATCAGATGTGGAGCTTGCCTAACAGAGAGCAGTCATTGAAGATCAAAAGAAGAAGAAAAAATTAATGAAAATATCTCGAACTATTGAGTTTTTAACAAATCTGACCCATACTTTTATTTGTAACTAATTTATACTAGAATTTTTATTTTGATATCAATTATATACTCCCGTCAGTTGGGTGTTAAAGTAGCCGTTATTTTGTTGACGTGGACTGCACAGTCAGCATAAATAAATTATTTTTTATTGAAAGTTGCCCCGTCAGCATGACCAGTTTAAAAAAGAGAAAATTAATGAAAATATTCTGAACTATTGAGTTTTTAACAAATCTGACCCATACTTTTATTTGTAACTAATTTATACTCGAACTTTCATTTTGGTATCAATTGTATACTTCCGTCAATTGGGTGTTAAAGTAGCTATTATATGCTGACGTGGACTGCACAGTCAGCATAAATAAATTAGTTTTTTATTCAAAGTTGCCTCGTCATCAAATGATCCATGTCTGCAAGATCAGTTAAAAAATATATATTAAAAAACTCTTCAATGCCACATCAGCCATATCTAAAAAAAAGAAAAAAAACAATTGAAGAGGTTTTTAATATTTTTTTAAATTGGTTTTGCTGGCGTGAATTATTTGATAACGATGCAACTTTGAATAAAAAATTAATTTATTTATACTGACTGTGCAGTCCACGTTAGTATATAACGACCACTTTAACACTGAGCTGACGGGAGTATACAATTGATACAAAAATGAAAGTTCGAGTATACATTAGTTACAAATAAAAGTATGGGTCTGATTTGTCAAAAACTCAATAGTTCAGGATATTTTCATTAATTTTTCCTAAAAAAAAATCAACAGAGCTGACGTGGTCATGCTGACGGGGCAACTTTGAATAAGAAAATAATTTATTTATGCTGACTGTGCAGTCCACGTCTGCAAATAACAACTACTTCAACACACAGCTGACGTGAGTATACAATTGATATTAAAATGAAAGTTCGAGTATAAATTAGTTACAAATAAAAGTACGGGTCAAGTTTGTTAAAAATTCAATAGTTCATGACATTTTCATTAATTTTTCTAAAGAAGAATGATGAAAAACATGAAGATGCTCTTGGTGCAGTTAGTAGCTTGCTCAGGAATTCTAATACTTGGTCTGTCCGATCCTTCATCCTCGTCGACCTAGCCTACGCAAATACTGACATAGTCCCTCCAAACACTGTCGTATGAACCTCCAAAGCAGTCATGGTTATGTATTTGACACTTTTGTATATTGATTCATATCTAGATGTTACACTCGATGATTTATTTTGATACTTTTGGTGTTTATATAATATAAATTAATTCCTATTTTCTGTGTTTGGTGTGTATATTGATGTTTGGTGTATATATATATTGCAAATATTATCGATATAAACATGAATCTTTTAAAAAAAAATATTTTAGTTGCAAGAAAATTCGTTAGCGATGGCATACCAACAGTTAACTGTTGTAACTAATTTATCAACGACGACCAGCCCTAAGTACGTCGTCGCTGAAAGCCCATCGTAAATGGCTGATGGTCTGGGTAGCATGATGTATCACCATTGTTAATGTTTTTATTTATGATTTAGCGACAACTCAATCGTTGGAGCGTCGTTGCTAAGCCATTGCTAGTGCGAGTAATTGTAACAAGTCTCATTTTGTAGGTCATTGTTGAGTATTTGAATTATCAACCGCTAATAATAAGTCAGTGATGACCCTTGCGCCCGTTGTTGATAATTCTAGTTGCAATGGCTATTGTCGTTGCAACTTTTTAGCGACGGTCGATTCAGCCACGTCATGTGGCAATGGTTTCGGTCATCGATGATAATCAACGATTTAGCAACGGTGTCAACCATCGGTGAAGCTCATAGTTCTAGTAGTATTTTATAAATTAAATTAATCGAATTGAAAAGCCCAATTGAATTGAATTAAATCTAAAAAGTGAAGCTTTGAAATTGAATTGAATTATTTTTTTTTCAAAATTTAATATACATAATCAATTGAATTAGCAATAAACAATCATAATAGTGAGACAATGAGATTAGAACGACCACACGAAGAAAACCCTTTCAAGAAGAGAGAAAATCATTGGATCAAAGATCACCTTAGAAATTCATGTCTAACCAAATAATATATATATATATATATATATTTTGTTGACCAACTTATTGACCAACACAATCATCAAGACTATGACAAGGACATTACCCAAATAAGATGAACAAAGAAATATCTTACTCAGAGTTAATCACACTATTAGAAAATGGATATTCTATAATAGCCATTATCATCGTCTATGAGCTTATACCATAGCAAACAACCCTCACAAAGGTTTGTCATAGATGATTGCAGATATTCTACAATGGTAAAAACAGTCATCACATAATAGCACTTATGTTATACAAGTGATTGATGCATGATCGATTACAAAAGATCATCTATTTTTCTATCAGGGGCGGCCCAAGAGATATTTTGGCATAAGGCAAAATCTTAAGATGATGTTTTTTAGGCCTAATGGACGGATCGCCCCTGGACCGTTGGTCTTAGTTGAAGATGGCATGAGCGTTGTCACTTAATTGAAGATTTACATGTACTAGAGATGTGCATAGGTACCGAGTTGACCCCGAACCGGTTGGAATCTATCCGATCGGGTAGGTTACGGGTAAGACCCGGGTCCAGGATAAAATTTAATGAACTGGTTAAAACTAATTTTGGTTCTAGGTCCAACACATCGAGTACCCGAAATCGAAACTGAAACCTGTACCCTGGAACTTGTAAATGAACAGGTTCCAATATGGTACCTAGAACTTGTACACTAGAAATCATTTACAGATTCTAATAGGGTATTCGAAACTTGTACTACAACACAAGTTTTGAATAGGGTCCGGTTCCAAGTTCTAACAAGGTGGGGTCCAGGTCCAAAATTTAGGAATTGATCCTATATAGGGTAGAGTCTGACCGTCCGGGTATTATAAAAAATACAGGGTACCCGGATCCGCTCACCCCTAGCATGTAATTGCTCGTTGACTTTTTTTTTTCTTTTGTCAATTGATGAAAGTAACAATATGTCAAAATTTAAATGTCTATTTAATTTATTTGACAAGAAAATGTGTGTATGTGTTTGTTTTACCTAATAAGTTTTAATTGACCGTTAATGTTCAATTAGTCAAGATAATTTTTTTTGATAAAATTAATCAAAGAAATTAATTAGGATTATTTTTTAGTTGATAGTGGAATTAAGTAATGAGGTATTACGAAAAAATGAGTAAAAAATTAGATTGATCAAGATAAAATATAGGAAAGTGAGAAATTGATAAAATAATAATGGACTAATTAATGAAAATGAGAAAAAGATGATTATATAAAATTAAATAACTTATTTGATGTCTTAATTTATAATAAATAAATATAATATTCAGCTATCAATTTAAGTACTTGGAGGCCTAAAATTTTGGGGCCGACAAAAAGAGTAGGGCCGGCCCTATTTGCAATTGATGATAGTACGTTGGGCGACTAATGAGAGTGCCCAAGAAGTGCAACAACTCTATATAATAAATGAGTTTAATAATTTTGGATTGACCTTCTGTGATAATTAGGTATGCAATGCCATTGTAGAATAATTTTATAAATTATAAAAACATAAAAAAATATATAAGAAACCCTTGTTTCTTTAATCAGTATATTTAAAATTTTATTTACATACAAAACATCCTATATGCACCGAAACATGACATTAAATCAAAATATATGGAAACATGTCAAAAGTATATCAAATATGACAAAAATGAATCAAAATAACAATATAAAAAAATACTATGTATGTGGATTATTGAAAGTCTAGCAACAAACATGGCTCGAGAAGCTTCGATAGCGGATGTGTGGGGAGTCGTTTAGTCATCAACAATGAACATGGATCAGTTATGGCATGTTAAAACGTTTGTTTAACAAGATATGGCTGGCAGATAGGATTTGGCAAATCCTATTCGCTTGAATTTCATTTATGTTGGATATGATTTGATCCAACTCCGGTTCTAATGGAATAAAGATATCCTCCCGAGGGGAATGAGAATTAAAAACCTCAAATTTTTTTCTCTTGTTGGCTTAAACCTCACACTCTCTCGACCCTCGACCTCTTCCACACCAGCGAACACAATTTCATCTCTTCACTTGAGTGACTGCAAACACAAATCCTAGCTTCTCCTCACCCAAGCGACGACAACAAGTGAGTCTCCTTCATTCTTCTCATTTTTCAACCAATTTGGTCAAGACAAGAAGTTGGGAAAGATGAAAAAAGAAATTCATGATGAATTGAAGAAACTTTCAATTAAAAATTGAATGAATGTCATTTTTCTTACTCGCTACTTGGAGACACATGATGAATTGACGATGATCTTTTAATTTTTAATGGGATGCAAAGTGTGAAAGACATGCCTCAATACTTAAATTTTATTCTGGATAATGAGCATCGTTAGTTTATTAAATAGAGTTAAATTTGAGTTATATTTTCGGATGCGGATTTGATATATATGCATTTTTTATTATAGATTTGATAAACTTATGTATTTTTAGTTACTGATTAATACTTAGTATTTTGTGATGTCAGAGATAATTCTCATTCCACGTTTCCTATAATTTCTTAAAATATTTTTTACTTTCTTAGATAAATGTATTTATGTTTTTTTTTTTTCAATTTTTAAGGATATTTTGTCAAAAAATTTATACTATTATATTAAAATAATTATTTAAATTTAATTTCATAATTTTTAAAATAATATATTGGTAAAATCAAATTTAATTTTTAATTACTAATATTTGACTCCCTTTTCCGAAGTTAAAATAAATATAGAATTTCGAAATATGAATTTATGTAATTTTTTTATTCGAGAATTAAACAAACGCGTTATAAAATATAAGTTTATCCAACGTGATTCTTACAATGATCAATTTTAACTAAATTTTTATCTTATTAAAATTCTATCGTTCGAAATAAACGCATCATTAATTAGAGTTTTTGTTGCACCAACTTCAATCAATCGGGAGGCCGGGGAGCACTAGGCAATCGTGTTACAATGTCAACCATATTCCTTAGGATTTGTGCCATCTAATCTTTGAGCGTTGCAAGATTTGAAGCCATATGCCCATGAGAAGACTTTAATGCAACCAAGTGCTCCTTAATTAGATGTGTGAGATGTCAATACTCAATAGTCCCGTAGCATGGCCTGTAGCCCTGTATTGCCTACTTCCAAGGGCCCGTTTGTTTCGTTAAAAAATGGGAGACTGGACTGGATTTTGGCTCTTGTTCCCCGTTTGTTTTGCAAAAAGTGAGAGGGACTGAATTTTAATTCCTGTTCGGGACAGGATTTTGAACTCTTTTGGTGTACCGAGAAAATTCTCGGTACATCAAAACAGGGCGAAGGACATTGATGCAAAAATACCTCAATGCCCTCGCCCGCTGCTCTCGCCTCTCACCATGCCTCCCGCACCACCCTCTCCTCCTCCGGTGCCGGTGCCGGATGTCGCACGCAGCGGCCGCGTGTAGTGGCTGCGGACTGCCACGTCGAGGTCAGCCAGCCGAAGGGCTGCCACGCGCAGCCATGGTGGCACCGGGCAGCCGAACGCTGCTGGCGGGCTATTCGGGCCTTCGCTCGATCGGTCATGGGACTGGGCGAGGCCGGAGGGTCAAGGAGAGGGCGGGGCTGTGGAGTCGTTGGTCGGTGACGATTAGGTGGCTGGCCGGTAGAGGAGGGGGTGGCGAGCTGTAGGTGGGGTGAGGGGTGAAGAGGGAGATCGGGAGGAGAGAGAGAGAGAGAAAGAGAGAGAGAGGGCGTCCCGTCGGCGTCGGGAGTTGCGGGAGGGGCGACGTCACCGCCGGGGTGATCGTCGGCGGCCGGGAGGGCCGGCCGGCATGGGTTCGAGCGGAGCAGGGAGGTGGCGTCGGGCGCAAGGGCAAGGGGCAGCGCGAGGGGTGAGGGGAGAGGGAGACGAGTGGGTGGGATATGAATAGTGTTTAGAGAATAGAGCTGTATCATATGAAATTGGGTTGATTTATGAATTATTGGGGTATTTTTGTAGTTGATCGTAGAATCGTCGGATCGAGTCGAGGTAAATACCAAAGTTGTAAATTTTCACGTGCTGAACGCGATGGTGGTGTCAGATTTCAGATTGGAGATAGTTTGGTATGATTTTTATATTTTTCGGTATTATCCTATTATTATACTTTTAGGTTAGTTGAAAACTTATTAGTTAAACTATATATTAGTTGAAAAATATTTGATACTATATATTAAGATTTTTTTACGTATTAATCAGTTTTAAGACTAATTTACAAGGGTATTTTAGTCATTTTATCATGTACAGTACTTTGTTATAGCGAAACAAACGCAGGACAGGACGGAATATCGTATCCTGTTCTTGACGTAACAAACACAGTATAGCTACTGTTCCAGGACACCTGATGTCCTGTCCTTGTCCCTGTCTGGTGTCCTGTGACGAACAATTTGCGAACCAAACGGGCCCCAAATGTCAACATCTAATGTTGTGTGGGATCTCCTCCCTATCACAAAACCATATTTGTATACGTTGCTTTTTAAAAAATAATTAATTAGATACATAGATAAATTTAATAAATATATTATTAGATATCATTACATAAAGAATATAATAACTAAATTTAATTCATATAGGTTATAGACCAACACCACACCGCGAGGGATCAAGTGAAACCATGTTTTCCAGATCAAGTCAAATTGGGTTTTTCATTTACATTTAATTTTTTAAAATATTTAATTAATTAATTTTACATCGAGTCAGTCTGTCTGGGTTGGGTTAGATATTTTTCAATTATCTAAGGCTGGGTCAAGTGGAGTGTTCAAGTGAGGTCGAGTTTTTAATAAATACTTAAAACTTGACCCATACTCAAAATAAAATATAAAAAAAAAATCCGAAACTCAACTAGGTTGGGTAAGATTTTTTCAATTATCTATCGTTGGTCAATTTGGATTTTCAAGCTAGGTTGAGTTTTTAATAAATACCTAAAATTTGACTCATAGTCAAAATTAAAAAAAAAATCGGTTAGGGTCAAGTTCGACTTGAATTTGGGCATGTTCATGTTTTTACATGAGTCAATGGAGTTTTTGCCCACCCCTACCACCCAAATTTGATCTATTAAAATTAATTATTTCTATCTATCCTTGTGCATTTACATAAACATTTGATAATACTCTCATTTCTACGGAAACAATCAAGTGGCTGTTGGTCCAAGGGTTGCCCCTAATCCTCATTCTCTATTTTGATGATAACAAACATGAAACTAACTCATTTGTGGAGTTTTGAGTTCAGGTTGATGGAATGATACACGTAAAAACTTCGTTCGGAAGAGTGCCAAAAAATGTCAAAAACGGCTCTGATGACGATCGCTTAGATTCTTACGAATAAAAATAGAAATTAATGTAATATGACTCTAGGATATCAACCCAAACATGTTTGTAATAAAATCCAAGTTAAAACCCGAAGACGAAACTCGAAAATGAACATTGCGAGAAGAAATCAACAAAAATTAGCAAACTGCAAGAATTCCAAGTTCCGACCGATGGGTGATCAACGGTCGGTCGACTGACCCATCAGCAGGCCATCGACCGACAGAGCTCAAAATCGACCAGAGAGTTCTAGTCGATGGTTGGTCACTCGGCCGGTCGACCGGTCCATCAGCAGGCCATCGATCGGCAGAGCTCAAAATCGATTAGAGAACTCTGGTCGATGGTCGGTCACTCGGTCGATCGATCGGCCCATCAGCAGACCATCGACCGGCAGAGCTCAAAATCAACTAGAGAGCTCTGGTCGATGGTCGATCACTCGGCTGGTCGACCGGCTCATCAGCCAGGCCATCGATCGACAGAGCTCAAAATCGATCAGAGAGCTCTGGTCGATGGTCGGTCATTCGACCGAACGACTGACCATCAGCCGACCACTGATCGGGCGGTGCCAACGAGCAGAAAAATGCCCGTTGGGTGATTTGGCTTGGTGAGGGTGTCACGCCCCAAATCCGAATATGATCGGCCAGAGTACCACCTGTACTCTAAAGCCTAACACAACCAAGACAATAAATAAAATACCAAATCTTGTATATTTTATAAAAACCAACTCGGTTTGCGGAAAACATGAATTGAATAAATTTCAAACCATCAAACTAAATAGTTCAAGAGTTTCAGTTGTTCCAATTTTTATTTATTTATTTATTTAAATAAACTAGTTTAATATCAATAATTTCGTCAACTCCAAAAGTGCAAAAATAAAATCTAGACCCAAGTCTACTTGACTCAAGAATATATAAAAAGCCCCTACAGACTCGGGTATACCCCCCTGACCACGACATGTCACTATGCCACCAACCACGCTACTGCATCCCAGTACCTCTCTAATCACGCTTAGAGGCTGAAAAAGATAACATAATAAACCGTAAGTTCAACTAGCTAGGACTTAGCGAGTGGCTTAGTCCACTTTCCACCATGTCCAATAACACAAGTCCAACAAGTAAATAATTTATTGATAACATATAACTCATGAGCAGTACCAAGTAAGCATAATCATCAATTCATATAAGATATAAACACAAAATGCATAACCATCAGCCATACGAGATATAAACACAAAATGCATAACCATCAACCATATGAGATATAAAAACAAAATGCATAACCATCAACCCAAACAAGCCACCCAGGTCGGTTGTCAGTGTGGCGGGTTGACGAGCTTCCCGTCCAGGGACTCGCCGATCCAATATCCAGGGACTCGTCGGTCCTACGAGTCGGTCACTGAGCCTGGCTCTGGCTCAGCGAGCTTCCCGCCCATGCCACTCTGGGTCGGTCGTCAGTGTGGCGGTTGACGAGCTTCTTGGTCCAAATTAAGTAATCCGTAGCAAACACAAGCACACACAACATCCATAACATAATCAATAAATAATATAAGTAATTATGCACATGTAATTCACCGAACCAAAATTCATATCCTATAGGACCTCCTTGGCCCCTAATTTCCACAACATACGTGCGCATAAACCAGTGGCCATACCTGGCCTAGCAATGCCATATACACAATGTCCATCCCATATAGATGAATTAATAAGTAGAGTAAAACAATTGTTAAAAAATTGAAATACGCTCATATGAAAGCATTTAATAAACCAACATCATAATCCAATCTTTCCTAACATATAGAAAATATATCAAATTATGTTTCCTAAGTTCATCCTTGCATATGTCCAAACCTATAGAATTATACCAAAATATAGGACCGATGGTGTAGTCATAACAATTTCCCATGGGGAAATCCGGTACCCTTACATTTTCATGCTAAGGGAGGTATATGTTCTAGGTGAGTCTAAGTTCATTATTCCCCTCAACCTCATGACCCTACGATTAATCCTAAGGGGCAGCATATATTCACTAGGGGCAGCATGTATTCTCTAAGGGTAGCATGTATTTTCTAAGGGTAGCTTGTAGTTTCTAAGGGTAACCTGTAATTCCTAAGGGTAACATGTCCCTAATCATTGTAAATGAGCACCCATACCATTATCAATCCTCCCATTGGCACCCTTGCCCAAGAATTAAGATATAATGAAGAAACCACAAGAACAACATCCGGGGGGGGGGGGGGATCCACACTAACACATGCGACATAGTCCCTAAAAGCCCGAATAAAATCTATAAAGATCATACACGGCCATATCCGCACTTTAATCAATTGAGAAATGAAGAAATTTTGTTAAGAATCCATGACAAGAAATCCCACACAAGGGGCAAGCGGCAGCTTGGGTATAGAACAAGGAGGAAGGAAGTCTAAATCCACTCACCGAAAAATGAAATTGAAAAGGAAGGCAGTCCTCCGCGCTCCCATGTCAACGAGGTTTGGGTAGGGTCCCGATTTGCCCAGTTTCAAGTCCTCCCACGCCTTCTCCTTCCCTCTCGTGTATCTCAAAATCTAGCCGTCCAAAATAGATCTCCACCGTTGCCATCTAGATACAAGGGGTCTCGGACATGCTCCCCAAATTTCAGTCTAATCAGCCCCAAGGTAGGGTCCCGATCGCCGGATTAGGAGAAACTTGATTTAGCAGAATCCTGGAGAAGAAAACCAAAAGCAGGGCTTCGGTAATTCCATGACAACGACAGATCCGGCCGTCAAAAATAAATATCCACTGATCAAAATGCAAATTATGAAGTCCAAAACTTATTGTCCAAATTTCATTACGATCCGACCACAGACGCTCCTTCGATCGCGAAGTATGATGACGTCTGATGCTACAAGGAGCAGTCTGCCGAGATTCTCTTCTTCCCTCTCAATGTGTGCACCTCTTCCTATGGATGCCCAAGGGGGTGTGCGGCTGCTGCTATGAGCCACGCACCCCTGAGGGATGAGGTATAAATACTAAAACCCCTATCACTAAATAACCACGGTGCCCCTTAATTTAAGTCAAGTCTAAAGCAACCCATAACTCGACCAATACAAGTTCGATTTGAGTTCCGTTTGAACCTCCAGACTCATCTCGACCCAACTACTCATCTAAGGACTAATCAACTTAGATAAATTAATTATCTTGCATGCAAAGGCCAATCTTCAATTCACGCCCTCCGGTGTTTCATCCGGCCCATCTTGACGTGTGACTTAAATTATCCCACTGAAATAATTAAATAAGCATTTCAAAAAAATTACGGGTATTATAGAGGGGTTATGAATACCCCTCATAAACCTTTACCTACCTCTCTTCGTCGTTGCATTGAGCCTTCAAGGGAGTTCTTAAAGCCTTCTAAGAGTGATTTCCATGCCCACGCTTCATCGATTCATCAGCCGTTCAAAGTGTCCTTCACGACTCGACTCTGGCTTCAAATTTTACCATTTGAGTTGAGGAGTTGGAGGCTTGGATGGCTAAGAAGGGAACACACAAGTTTGGTTTACTTCCTTGTTCCCTTGTTCTTGTTTTCTATAGTTGTTTAAATATTTTTCACTATTGTAGCTTGTAAGGTGTGCTAGGTAAACATCTTAGGTTTTTTGTAGAGTTATGTTTTGCCTGAGATAATAGGTGTTGAGGCTTTCTCAAAGGGTTGAGAAGTGAGTCCTCATTGTATTCTAAGGGAAACACTTGGTTTATAAAGAAGTTGGGTTAGAAATCCTTGGTGTGGAGCCAAGGTAGTGGAGTAGGCGGCTTGGCCAAACCACTATAAACACTTGTGTTTGAATTGTCTCATTACTTGCTTTCAATTGCTACGTTTACTTGTCTAACTATCCTACTTAAAAGAATATCGATTTGGTTGTAAACGGGTTTGAATCGAAAAGATTGTAGTTGAACCTAGTTTTTAGCTACACACTATTTAACCCCCCTTCTAGTGTGGATATTTGAACAACATTTGGTATCAGAGCAAGGTCGTAGGATTAGATTTAATCGTCTATCCTATAACTTAGAATGTCTAGTGAAATCCAACAAGCTCGAGGGTCCTCTACTCATACTCCACCACTCTTCGATGAAAACAACTATGCCTATTGGAAGATAAGAATGAATAGCTTCCTCCAATCACTAGGCATGGATGTGTGGAGAATGATTCAAGTAGAGTATAAGCAATCTACTAAGAATATGGATGAATGGGATCCGAAAGAGGTTAGACACTTTAATGCAAATGCCAAGGACATAAACGCATTGTATTGTGGTCTATCCATGAATGAGTTTAATCGTATTTCAACTTGTAAGTTGACCTTTGAACTTTAGAATGTCTTAGAGATTACACATGAAAACACTTCACAAGTTAAGGAGTCTAAGATAAATTTTCACATGCATGACTATGAAATGTTTAGAATGCAATCACATGAAACTGTTGGCCTAAAGTTTTCTACCTTGGTCTTAATCTCGGTTTTGATGATAACAAACATGGAACTATTGTTTCATTGAGAAATATTTTCAGGTTCCATATCGATTAGGGCACGATGTCCACGATCAAAAATATCAGATAAATCAGGAAATCGAAAGGACATTGGTCGACGTGTTCGAGTTCATCGCGGAAATTTTTATAAGTTCGATGTGTGCACCAAAGACATCTTGGATGAGTCTGGAGAACATATGAAAAGCTCTCCAAGTTGACGCACACTGAAGGCTGGAACTCAAAATTGAAGCGCGCAAGAAAAATACACAAGAAAATTACTCAGCCCAGATTCGATCGACTGGCAAAAGGCAATTCGGTCGACCGAATATGGTCAAAAATTGGTAGTAGCCAATTTGGTCAATCGATTGGTCGAATGAATATTGCTTGAAAGTGGCAGTATGCATGCGATTGACTGGCAAGCGACCAGGTGTCGCCAACGGGTAGAAAAATGCTCGTTGTCGAGCCTTGGTGTTTGGAGGGTTATAAATACCCACCCCAAACTCTCTTCCAAGCCTTTCATGATGCTTCCAATCCTCAAAGATGATCCTAAGAATTTCTACAAGCTTCCATTGAGCCATCCTTGCAAAAGCTCTAGTTTTGATCTCCACTTGTTGATTTAGCCTTCAAGCTTCATAGATTCATCTTCTCAAGGCATCAAGAGGACTAGGGAGTTTCTTTTGGAGCTAAGTACTTGTTGATTTATTGCTCCAATTGTTATTATATTTTGTTGTTTATTTTGATTGTATATCAAGTGTATAAACCTAGGTTGCTAGGTTTGATTGAGTTGGTGGTTGCCTTGGTGTTAAGGCTTAAATCTACCATTGTAAACTTAGTTTACTAGGATTAGTTGGGTTATCCCTTAGGTTGAGGTGGGAGAGTGCTCTCCGTAGGAAGGCGGGATACTTCCGGGTGTGGAAATGCCTTCGGTTTGAGAGCGGAGATTTTTCGGTGTAAAGTCCTATTTGTAAGAGAAATGATATAATCTAGTAAAGCTATCGTAAGCGGGGTGCTTAGGTAGTGAAATAGGCATTGACGTCGAACCAGTATAAATCATTGTGTTAGCATTGATATCCTTGCTTTTGTTTAAATTATTTTATTATTGCTTCTGTATTTAGTCGATAAATTATAATTTGCCTAAGTAATCTAAGAAACGATTAAAATCGAAATTAGGCAAAATGTTTAGTTAACATACTATTCATCCTCCCTCTAGTGTGGCCATTTCACCAACATTTGGTATCAGAGCGGGTCATAGATTGTGATTTCACCATCTCCTCTACATCGTCTCTCGATCTGGAAAATTACACTAGAGAGTTTAGCGTCTTCACCTCCTAGGTTCGATGCCTCGAGCTTTGGTCTTTGGAAATATAGGATGTACACATATTTAAAGCCTAAAGGTTTTGGTGTCCTTAACATGTTAAGACTAGAATTCATTAAACCTAAGATTGACATGCATGCTTGGAGTGAATTAGAACTTTACGGTTTAACATGCTTGGAGTGAATTAGAATTCATTGAGACTAGAACTTTCAAAATGTTTAAGTGTAAGACCCAAAAATTTTCTAATATGAAAATCTATTTTGGTGCAACGCACCGAATCGGGGGTTAGTCGGGTCGAGCCACAGAATCGCCTCGAGTAGAAGATATAACTCGACTCATGAGAATATGAAGTTTAAATTAGCTCAATGGTTATTTCCTTTTATTCCTAAGATGTTTATTAAAGTCGAGTTCGACTCTTGAGTGCAGATTGAATCGGAGCCCGAATCGGACTCAGATCAAATCGAGTAGAGGTTAAGTCATATGAGGGGCATTTGAGTCATCTGTGGATGAGGGAATATAATCCCTCATCATGACCCGTGCGGCTCATCTTGGAGTCGTACACAGCCCAAGCAAGGGGGAAAAGGGAGAGAGGGGAGATCTTGTCGGTGCCAAGTCTGCGTCGACTCTCAAGGAGATCGGAGCTCGTCTTCATCGAGGCTTCCTCGGGATCCAATCAAGGTGAGTGGTTAGCATAGTTTTTGAATGGAGGCGGGTGGCCAACCCTATAAGATTTGAAATCGGGTTTTCTCTCGCGAGTTCTTGCCGATCGATGCGTTTCTTCGTATTAGAACTTTAATCGTTGTGTATTCCTATGATCTTGTGTTTTAAACGTCTTTATTTTGCATTCTT
Organism: Canna indica; assembly: GCA_034359265.1. NCBI lineage: Eukaryota > Viridiplantae > Streptophyta > Magnoliopsida > Zingiberales > Cannaceae > Canna > Canna indica. The sequence continues at coordinate 27,060,345 of CP136892.1, forward strand.
AAGGGCTGGCCGAGTAGAGGAAAAAGGGGAAAGGTCGTGCCGAAAATTTTCCCATTTTCCTCGCTCGTCTTGAAACTCATAGACCGCTTTATGTTCGTATATGTTAGATATATGGATTTATCACTCGTGTCATTGTCGCAACCATGCTCATTCATCCTTGAGGACTCGGCCGAACAAGGGGTCACCCTGCTTGAGTCGGCCGAGCAAGGGCAAGGGTGAGAAAAAGTGGACTGCTCGGATTTAACATGCTTGGTTTCAGGTTGTATTGTTTTGATTCGTGATCACATACTTATAGATAAGTTGAACTTGTATCATATGATTGCTGTTCGTCTTAGAGATTGTCGCAACTATAGATCTATATTTATCTCAGTTATGGTAATGTTCTTGCTAAAACTATAGAAACATGATGATACTTAGGAAGAACTCTAACCATGGCAAGTAAATTTATTGATTTATGTAATTGTAGGAATGATTGCTTAGTGACCATCCTTAGCTCATTCCTCTTTAATTTTTTGAAGTGATGAAATATGTTACCATGCTTAGTATTTCATACGTTGTGAATTTATGGTTATCTTACCATGCTTTATAAGTTGCTTCTTATTGAAATAAATTCTAAATGCAGTGTATAAATGATTATTGATGAACCTCGTTGGTATATATAGTTGTTGTTGTAAGTTATTCTTATTTTTCTTTAAATTATATAAGCTGTCCTAAAATATTCATGGGTGGAATTCCAAGGTCGGTACATAGAATTCCTCACCCAAGGTAGCGTATAATGCTAGATAACATGTAGGACGTTGCAAGATGCTTAGTATATATGAAAACTTAGCTAGGAGATGTCACAACTTTCTAGGACTCCTAATAAATATTTTTGGAAACCTAGAACTATTAGGTGTGCATAATTTTGGAAGGGCGGCATTAATTTGTTGACCCTGTAGCCCGAATTAGGGCTGGATACGGGCAAGGGCCCGAAGTGTATATAAGAAAACCTTAGGATATTTTGTGTGATGTGCTTGAGATGGTCCGCCGAGAAGCGTGGAGGTCGGAAATGACCAATGCTTAGCTCGGCCAGTGTTTGGGTCTTGAGATCCACCAGCGGGTCCGCTAGGTGTCAGACCCCAGTTGGGTGACTAGCTATCCCTACCCTAGATGGTGCCCGGAGACTAGTGGACCATCCTAGTCGATGGCCCGAGATTTCTTGTTTACATCTTGCTATGATGTGGCCGGTCGGCCAGTGTGATTCTACCTTATATGGTAGGGCCGGTTGTAGCTGGGATTCTAATACCATAAGTAGGCCCAAGGGCCGGATGCCGAAGACTTAATAGGCCAAGATGGCAAGTTTTCACATATATGGTTTATACAGAATGACCCATAGGGTCAGTAGTCACACTAGAAAGTAACTTACCTCCCTGAATATATATTATGTTGCCTTATATGTTATGCCTGAATAATTGAGGATTATGTGGAGATTCGCAATAACTGCTCACTGAGTCACAAGTGGACTCATAGTTTGTTTCCTTGTTTGTTTTGCAGAGCATGAGCAGTGATTGTGACATGTCGGCATGGTGCAGCTGGAGGGCGGGTGGTGGTGCCATATCTCGTAGCGGCGTCCTTGGGTCATAGTCCAGTGTCTTAGTAGTTGTTTCCTTTCCTGCACTGACATTTGTGTTTTGGAAAAGTTTGTAAAACTTTGATATTTGAGATGTTCAGTTTGTTCCGATGATGGTTTTCTCTTTGGTTTGAAAACATACACTGTGAACTTTGAAAAACTTTAAATAAAGCTTGTGTTGAGATTTCTTTTTTTCAATATCTTCTGGTTTCTTATATGTCAGTGTAGATAGTAGGTTTCGGGATAGGATGTAGGCCCTGGCCGGTCACACTACCCTTAGTTGGGGTGTGACATTAAGTATAATGGAGATGCCGTGAATTGTATTCTTTGCACCTTACCGAATGACATTCTTGAAAAAGTCATGCATTGCTCTACGGTTTTTGATTTATGGACTAGTTTGAATGTTTTATACGATTATGCTAAAACCGAAAAAATTGGTACATTTAATGAAGGTAGTGATGACAATGGTCATTCACCTACCCCTAATCTTGGTTTTGATGCCCATAGCTCTTCTAGTCAAAGAAGTAGCTCCAAGAGCCGAAAAAGAAAGGTAATTTGTCATATTTGCAATGAAAATGGGCATGTGAAGAAAAATTTCCCAAGCATGAAAAACAAAGCAAGGAAGAGGTCAAGTGCTTCCACCTCCACCTCTCACTCACTTGAAGCATCCTCTAGCCATGACTATGAAGCCACATCCAAACTTAGCCTCATGGATGGTAATGATGAGGTACACTCTCCTTCACCTAGTCATGCTAATGAAAATGACAATGCTATTTCTACTAGTTCTCATGACATGCCATATGATGAGTTAGTAGATGAGTGTAAAAAGATGTATGTCTTGCTTGTTAGAAAAGATAAGGAAAATAAGATGCTTAATTCTCATGTGCATGAATTAAAATTAGAAAATGAGAAATTGAAATCTAGTTCATTTGATTTATGCCATGATAGATTGAAACTTGAGCTTAAGGACTTAAAACTTGAAAATGAAAATTTAAAATTTGAGAATTCAAAAATCATAAGTGAGAACAATATTTTGAAATCTCAACTATATGCCATGCATAAGTCAATTGAAGTTTTAAAAGATGAGATTTTGGTCTTGAACAAGGAAGTATATAATTTGAAAAACTCAACTTCCTTCAAGAAAATTGGAAAGAAAAATGTTTCTTTCAAAAATGCCCATGTTCATCATAAATCGCAAGCTATGCATTCTAATGCAAAATCTCATACTAAGAAAAATGATAACAAGTTTCATGGTCATTATTTTTGTTGTGGTGTCTATGGGCATGCTATATATGATTGTGCATTTAAGATGAATCCAAGTGGAGTTAAGACACTTTGGGTAGCTAAGCCCTCTAACCCCCAAGGATCCAAAGCCATTTGGGTACCAAATGTCTCATGCTCTTTTGTAGGGGGAGCAACCACACAAGGCTAAAGGAAATTGAAGAATTGAAGTTGACCATAGACTTCAATGAAAAATCCATCTTTGGTTGCAACTTCAAGCCATCATGATGCCGTAGGTATAAAAATTGGCATCTAGGTATGTTTAGTATCACCTCCTTTATATTACTTGTCATCTTAAAGTTGAAGTTATGATACTAGTTAAATTTGAGTTGGTTTTGCCCGCTCATGATATGACTTGAAAATGATTTTTGTTTTTGATTTCCCGGTCTCTTCGGAGACTTATGTAGCCTATAATGAGCTCATGCGATTTTGCGGTTTCAAATCATAGGCTCATTGTGGCCTTTCAATTTTTAACCAATAGGGAGGGTTGGAGATCAATTTTTTATTAATATTACATTTGTGATCTCTTAAAATTCATTTGAGATTCATGATAATATATTTTGAAACGAATTTCAAACTATTTAGCAAAGTGGATTTTAAAAATAATACTTGATTATTCTCTTTGCTATTTGGTTTGGATTGTTTACTAGTAGCTTTAGTTTCATTAAATCTACTAATAAAGTCTACTTGCAAGTTGAGAATGTTAATAGAAGGCTATGATATCACGAAGAAAATTGAAAAGTAAAAAAACAAGTTTGAAAAATGTCCAAGAATGAGGTATGAGTTTGATTTTGCAAAAATCTTAGTATAATAGTTGAATATTCATGCTTTAATGATGTCTCTATACTCATGATTGGTTTGGGATGATAAATATATGAAAGTTCATGAGTAGGTAAAATTTTGATAACTTAGGCAATTTCATGATATCTTGATTGAATGTAACTTCCTCTAGGTTGAATTTCATATTAGAGACCTCATTTTGAGTTAGTAGTCGGTAAACATATTTAGATACACATGATTCTAGGTAGTTAAATTTGAAAATTCATATGTAGATGAACAAAGCAAAAACTAGATCACTTTAGGGGACTTAAACTTGGAAAAGTTTGACCCAAGTCAACAAATCGACTTGGACACTTCATTTTAAGTCCAAACTTCACAAACATGTTTAGGAATAGGTATGACATGTTTCCATGCATTTAGAATGAAAAATTTATATGGATATAAATAAAATGACGTAGAGGCCATTTCATGATAACATCTTTTGAACCAAGTTGACCCAAGTCAACAAATTGACTTACAGGTCTCATTTTCAATCCATATTTGAGAAACATGTTTAACTCATGTTAGGTGTCCATAGGTTTAAATTTGAAAAATCATGAGTAAATGATAAGATTGATACTTAACAAGTTTCATGATAACTAGCTTAGTTTTGAATGAAACCATGCTAGGTTGATATCTTGACTTAAGGACATAACATACACTATTTATGTGGTGTCATAAAATTTTGAATGAAAACTGAGCATGTTTTGAAAAAATGACTGAAAATTACAAAAATGTCATTGAAATTTCAACATTTTTCAATCAATTTTAGAAAAATTTAGAAAATTGATTTTGCAATGATTCTTGAAACTGCACTTTCATTGAAAAAATCTAGTTTATCCAATTAAAGTTCCAAATTTTTTTGTCAAGAATATGATTTTAAATGGATTTAAAAGTTTAATTTTTGTTAACTTGAAGTATACTTTGACCTAAGTCAACAAAGTGACTTAGAAACCTCCTTTTAAGCCCAAACTTGATTGACATACTTAGATTAACTCATGTTAGATGTCTATGTGCCTAAGTTTGAAAAAACATGAGTAGATAATAAAATTTGATACTTAGCTATTTTCATATTTTCATGTGTATTTCGAATGAAACCATGCTAAGTTTATATTTTAATCAAATGACATTCTTTTCATTTCAAACTTGATAAATATATTTTAAATGATTATATCTTGATATTTGAAAAGTTTGAATGAAAACTGAATTTTTTTGAAAAATAGCTAATATTTACAAAAATGCCACTAAAGTATCTCTCTTCTCAAAATTACTCTTTTTTGGGATACTTTGAATTTTCGTTGAAATTTTCAAATGAGACTTCAAGTATGATATGATAACTCTGTTTTTGGTATCGTTCTCACTATTATCCAAGAAAAATCATTTCTAAAATGGTTTTTGATATTTTGACCGATACTTGAAAATATCGATACTTGAGTTTATACATGATTTTCGGATTTGAATTTTAATTATCACTCCTTGCTATCATGTATGATTTAGTCTCATATTAAACATTTGTTTTCTATTTATTTGGTTGAGATTTTCATGTTTCATGAAAAATAGTTTTAAAGTCTCAACTTTGACTATATGTTGATTTTTTTTGTCCTTTTTGAGTGATGTCAAAAGGGGTTGAAAAATATAAGTAAAAAAGAAAGAAAATATAAGAAACCATGCATATAGATAAGGGAAATTTATTTTCATAGATATGCATGTTGATAGGGGAGAAATCCCATGGTTGATAACCTTTATGCTTAATTGTATATATTTTTTTAAGGATGTTTGTCATCATCAAAAAGGAGGAGATTGTTGGCCTAAGGTTTTCTACCTTGGTCTTAATCTCAGTTTTGATGATAACAAATATGCAACTAATGTTTCATTGAGAAATATTTTTAGGTTTCATATCGGTTAGCGCACGACGTCCATGATCGAAAATATTGGAGAAATCGGAAAATCGAAAGGACATTGGTCGATGCGTTCGGGTTCGTCGCAAAAATATCTAGAAGTTCGACGTGTGCACCAAAGATGTCTTCGACGAGTCTAGAGAACATATGAAAAGCTCTCCAAGTTGACACACACTGAAGGCCGGAACCATAAAACGAAGCGCACAAGAAAATTGCCCTACCCAGATTAGGTCGATAGACGGAAGAGAAAATTGGGCAGAAGGCAATTTGGTCGATCTAATGTTGCCAGAAAGCGGCAGTATGTTCGCGATCGCTCGGTCGGTTGACCGATGATCGACCGACAAGCGACCGGGCGTCGCCAACGGGCAGAAAAATGCCCATTGACGAGCCTTGTTGTTTGGAGAGTTATAAATACCCACCCAAATTCTCTTCCAAGCCTTCTATTATGCTTCCAAGCCTCAGAGAGTGATCCTAAGTATTTCTACAAGCTTCCATTGAACCATCCTTGTAAAAGCCCTAGTTTTGATATCCACATGTTGATTTAGCCTTCAAGCTTCATAGATTCATCTTCTCAAGGCATCAAGAGGACTAGAGAGTTTCTTTTGGAGCTCAGTACTTGTTTGATTTATTGCTCTAATTGTTATTATATTTTGTTGTTTATTTTGATTATATATCAAGTGTATAAACCTAGGTTGCTAGGTTTTATTGAGTTGGTGGTTGCCTTGGTGTTAAGGCTTAAATCCATCATTGTAAACTTAGCTTACTAGGATTAGTTGAGTTGTCCCTTAGGTTGAGGTGAGAGAGTGCTCTCGGTAGGAAGGCGGGATACTTCCAGGTGTGGAAGTGCCTTCGGTTTGAGAGCGGAGACTTTTCGGTGTAAAATCCTATTTGTAAAAGAAACGATATTATCTAGTAAAACTAATTTGGAAATCCTAAGCGGGGTGCTTAGGTAGTAGAGTAGGCATTGGGGCCGAACCACTATAAATCATTGTATTAGCATTGATATCCTTGCTTGTGTTTAAATTGTTTTATTATTGCTTCTGTATTTAGTCGATAAATTGCAATTTGCCTAAGTAATCTAAGAAACGATTAAAATCGAAATTAGGCGAAAAATTTAGTTAACACACTATTCACTCTCCTTCTAGTGTGACCATTTCACCAATAGAAACCATTGATGAAATGTATGCACGTTTTCAAAATATCACTTATGATTTATGTAATCTTGGAAAAGATGTAAAAGAAGAGGAGAAGGTAAGGAAGCTCCTCCATTCCCTTCCCAAAGCTTGGGAGCCAATGGTGATTGCGGTCATGGAAGCCAAGGAATTGACTTCCTTGAAGATCACCGAGCTCATTGGGTCTCTCATGACACATGAGATTCACATGAGGTCACACAAGGAGGAAGATGCCCCCAAAAGCAAGACCATTGCTTTAAAAGAATCACATTGGGTTGAAGAACCTTCATCATCCGAAGAAGGATTCAATGACCTTGAAGAAATGGCAATGATGGCAAGAAGGTTCATGAGCTTCATGAGGAGAGGCAAGAGAGGCTACACTTGCAACAAGACTAGTCACCTAAAGAAGGATTGCCCACTTCTCAAGCAGGCCTCAATCTCCACTCTCTACAAGAAGGACAAGTACAAGAAGATTGAAGAAGAAAGCTATGATGGCTTCTTGGGATGAGAGTGACTCCTCATCATGTGAAGAGGAGACCAAAAGTGAGAAGACAAATCTTTGCATCATGGCAAATGATAACAAGGTAAAATTTACTTTCGATGAACTTTCATTTACGCAATAAGAACTAGAAGTTGAATTTGAGTAAATGCATGATGAGTTTAATGCTATTAGAAAAAAATTAAAGAACTTAAAAAGGATAACAAATCCTTAGAAGTAGAAAATGATAACTTGCTACTTTCATGCAATGCCTTAAGAAAAGAGGTAGAAAGCCTTATGAATGGAAAGCATGTCTTTGAAAATTTTAAGAAGGACTCAAAAAATGAGAATGAAAAACTAGAAAATGAAAACAAGTTTTTGAGTGGTCAAGTAGAACACTTGAATGATAGCATGCTTAGTTTTAAAAAGGAATTATGCATGCTAAATGAGAAAATGGTAACTTTGCAAAATGTCATCCCTAAAGTTGCTAATGTTAGGAAAACCATACATGGTCATGTTCATGCATACTTCCATGCTCACATACATAGCACTAGGAGATTCAATGGAAGTTGTTTCTCTTGTGGTATTTTTCGACATATGGCTAGGAATTATACACTTAAGAGGAACCCCCATGCTAGATTCACTTGGGTTCCTAAGATGACTAACACTCAAGGACGGAAGAAGATTTAGGTACCTAAAGTTGCATCTTCTCCCTTTGTAGATGGAGAGTCATCCTCAAGCAAGTAGGTGCACTTGGATCTTGAATAGCGGTTACTCAAAGCATATGACGGGTGACATCAACCTATTTATAACCCTATCAAGCAAGGATGGTGGGCTTGTAACTTTTGGAGACAATACCAAAGGTAAGATTGTTGGCATTAGAGATATAGATATTCTTCCTTACCCATGCATTAAAAATGTTCTATTAGTTGATGAGTTAAAACATAATTTAATTAGTATATCTCAATTATGTGATAATGGGTATGTAGTTATATTTGAAGCATCTAAATGTATCATTAGAAGTGTACCATCAAATGATATTGTTTTCATTGGAAATATGCATGAAAATGTGTACACACTAGTTTTAAATATTTTGCCTAATCGCCATGTTAGATGCTTAGTAGCTATGTAAAATGAGTCTTGGTTGTGGCATAGAAGGCTAGGACTTTCTAGCACGAGCCTCATTCAAGAAATAATTAAAAAGGACTTAGTTAAAGGAATACCCAAAATAAAATTTGAAAAGGATAGACTTTGTGATGCATGTCAACATGGTAAACAAGTTAAGTCATCCTTTCATAGTGTAAATCAAGTTACCACATCTAGAACACTTGAAGTTATGCAGATGGATCTCTTTGGTCCTTGTGATGTTGCTAGTCTAGGTGGTAAACTATATTATTATGTTTTGGTTAATGATTTTTCGAGATTTACATGAATTTTCTTCCTAGCTAAGAAAAATAAAACTTCTGATTTCTTTAAACAGTTTGCTAGGAGAGTCATAAATGAAAAAAGAATTTCAAATTTGAAAATTAGAAGTGATAATGGAGGTGAATTTAAAAATGAATTTTTTTTAGAATTTTGTGATGAACTAGGTAGTGAACATACCTTTTCTTCCCCTAGAACCCCTCAACAAAATGAGGTGGTTGAGAGGAAGAATAGAACTTTACAAGAAATAGCTAGGACTATATTATGCGAAAACAATTTGTTTAAGTATTTTTGGGCCGAAGCCATAAATACTTATTGTTATGTATTAAATCGTATTTTATTGAGACCTAGAATCAAGAAAATTCCTTTTGAGCTTTGGAATGATAGAATCCCAAGTGTGGGATATTTTAGAGTTTTTGGATGCAAATGTTTGATCTTAAACACGAAGGAGCATCTAGGAAAATTTGATTCTAAATCCGATGAAGATATTTTTCTTGGATACTCAAATAGTTCTAAGGCATATAAAGTATATAATCGTAGAACTATGATTGTTGAATAATCTATGCATGCTACCATTGATGAAACTAATGATTCTTCAAAAAATATTAAGATTGTGAATGTAGGTGAGGAACTGAGGAGTTGACCTTTCATGATAAGGAGGTTGAAAATGAACTCAATGAGGAACCACATGATGGAGAACCTTCATCCTCATCCTTACCTCAAGTTGGACAAGAAGAAGAAGATCTACCACTCCCAAAAGGATACCGGTTGATAAGAGATCATCCAATTGATCAAGTTATTAGAGAGCCCTCAACGGGAGTGGTAACACGTTCTAAACTTAGAAATGTTTATCAATGTGTAGCTTTTATTTATCAAGTAGAGCCTAAAAATATTAAGGAAGCCATAGAAGATGAGTTTTGGGTTATTGCCATGCAAGAGGAACTAAATCAATTTGTAAGGAATGATGTTTGAGATTTAGTACCTAGGCCTAGTGAACAAACCGTAATTGGGGCTAAATGTGTTTATAGAAATAAATTAGATGAGGATGGATTAGTCATTAGAAACAATGCTAGGTTAGTAGCCCAAGGGTATAATCAAGAAGAAGGAATAGATTATAATGAAACTTATGCTCCCGTAGCTAGATTAGAAGCAATTCACATGCTTTTAGCTTATGCAAGTTTCAAATGCTTTAAACTTTTTCAAATGGATGTTAAAAGTGTTTTTTTGAATAGTTTCATAACGAAAGAAGTTTATGTTGAACAACCCCCCGGTTTTGAAAACTTTGAATTTCCAAATCATGTTTATAAACTTAAAAAAATTTATATGGTTTAAAACAAGCTCCTAGGGTTTGGTATAAAAGGCTTTCCAACTTTTTGATTGAACAAGGTTTTAGAGTTGGAAAATCCGATGTGTCTCTTTTCATTAAAAATGATATTTTACTTGTGCAAATATATGCGGATGATATCATTTTTGTTGCTACTAATGAATTGCTATGTGAGTGTTTTGCTAAGTGTATGCAAGAAGAGTTTGAGATGAGCATGATAGGAGAACTCTCCATGCTTGGACTCCAAATCAAGCAAACTAACAAAGTCATCTTCATCAATCAAGCAAAGTACACCAAGGAGCTTATCAAAAGATTCGGGATGAACGAAGTTAAGATTGCTTCAACCCCAATGAGCACATCCATCAAGCTTCATAAAGATGAAGACGATGTAAGGTAGATGAAAAGCAATATCGAGATATAACTGGTAGTCTCCTTTACTTAACCGCAAGTAGGCCAGATATTAGGTTTAGCGTATGTGCATGTTCTAGGATTCAATCGTGCCCCAAGATGTCTCATTTAAGTGTGGTCAAATGCATATCAAGATATCTAAAAGGTACGATTGAGTTAGGATTATGGTATCCAAGTGATGCATCTTTTGAATTAATTGGTTTTTCCGATGCCGATTTTGCCAGGTGTAAAGTATATAGACAAAATACTAGTGGGTGTTGTCAATTCTTAGGGATGAGTCTTGTTTTTTGATTTTCCAAGAAACAAAACTCAGTTGCACTTTCAACTACCGAAACGGAATACGTACACTCTAGGACTAAACACATAGACCTAAGACACGATTTTCTTAGAGACAATGTAGCTAAGGGTAATATCTATGTAGAATTTGTGCCTACTGATAAATAATTTGCGGACAAATTTACAAAACCCTTAAATGAAGAGAGCTTCACCAACTTAGGCCTTGTTTGGATGAGGTGTAGCATGGTTTAGTAATGTATGGTATGGTATAGTATTGTATGGTATGGTATTGTAATTATTATTATCATGTTTGGGAAGATAGTATGGTATGGTATGGTTAAATAGTATATTTTTGTTAGGTTTGATGGTATGGTATGATTTCTCAAATGATAAAATGACCAGAATGCCCTCAAATATAAAAATTCATGTAATATTATATTAAATTCATTTTTTTGTCAAAACATTAGATTTAATTAAATACAAATCTTTTACAGAAGAAAGAAATCAGAAAAAATAGAAGCATAATAAGGACCGACAGATAAAAGAAGAAATGGAAGCATAATAAGGACCGACTGATAAAAAATATATATGAAAAGTTGATGAATATTTTAGGTATTAAAATTTGGTAACCATGAGAAACCATCGAATTGGTGATTTCAAAAATCTTACAAAATCCATGGTTTTAAAATCATGAGATTACCATACCATACTATACCATGGTTTTAAAAGTTTTCCCAAATATAAAATCATACCATACCATACCATGGTAAACCATACTCTACCATGAAACAAACAAGGCCTTAAGGATGCAATTAGGAATTTGCAATCTTCCACATGTTTGAGTTTTCAAAAATTTGAATGCCTTTCCTGAAAATTCTATTTTTGTGTAGTATCATCATACTCATGTAATGCCTTGTAGTGCGGCTTTGCGATTTATCGATGTTTGCCTTCCATAGGCTTACATTGGTAGGGACGACTATAGTGGTAGATGAAACTCAATTTAATGGATTTCGTAGTTTTCACGATAAACTCAGTAATAGTACCATGTGTTCTTGCCCTTTTTGATTGATGTCCAAAGGGAGAGAAAAAGACTTGGTCACATTTATTTTATGATGAAAATAGATAGGAGGAGTCTTAAATTAGATATGCATGTTGATAGGTGTTACACTTTAAATTCGGTATGACCGGCCAGGGTACGCCACGTACCCCGAACCTAACCCAAGTCAAACACAACATATAAATACCGTGAATAGACTTATACTTTATCAAAAGAGAATAAATCAACTTAATTACAACCAAACCATAGACTCAAAAACAAACATAAAGTGCTCAAGTTATTTTAAGAAAGATTAATAAATAATCAAGACTCCTAAAAGTAACAAAATGCGAAAACATCGACCCGAGTCCACGTGACTCAATAATTCAAAGAAAAGAGAATAGACCCAGGTATCCCCTTTGACCACGACATGTCACAAGACCCGTTGCCCTGCTTCCACCACCTGCGCTACTACACCCCAGTACCTCTCTGATCTAGCTCAGATGCTGAAAAATAACAAAAATGAGGGGTAAGTTCAACTAGGACTTAGTGAGTAGATCAGTCCTCGATTTCACCACATCATCATCATCATGCAATAAGAAAATATAATAATAAGCATTAAATAGCATCATGACATAATAAGCATTCTACTACTCTACGCATGATATCCACATCCATCACAGATAAAACATCATAATACAATGTCACATCCACATGAATAATCTTCGAACCCCTCGTCCCCTCAAGCCATGTAGGGTAGGTAGACGGTGTGGCCTCCGAACTACCACCCAGCTCAATGTCGTCTCTTTGGGGCATGCACTCTCCTCACCGACACTAGCTTTTCTGAACCGTCTCTTTGGGGCATACGTTCCCCTCAACGGTCGGGTCTCCGGACTGTCTCTTTGGGGTATGACCTCCCCTCACCAGCCGGACATTCGGAATAAGACTAATGCTGTCTCCTTAGGGTATACCCCCCCCCCTCACCAGCGAGGCTACCGGGAAATGCACTTGCACATCACACACATAGTTATAAAAGTAATAAAAGAAGTGCTATCAATAACAACAAACTAAGTTAGGGACATACCTCAACCTCCACCTCCTCAAGCCATAAATCACAACCATGTATGTATATATAAGAAAATGACATGAAATGTACAGCTCATAAATAAAGGTACAAAACATCCAAAAGCGTAGGGAAAAGAGAACGAAAAGCACATATAGAAAGCCCTAAAAATAGGGTATCACCACCTAGCAATCCTACGCAATTTAACCCGCCCTTGGTGACCCTAGCCGAATACCCTAGGGCCGGCCTACCTCCCTCACCCGAGTGCCCTAAGGGCAAGGAATGTTCGGCCCCCTTAGGTGTTCTTAGGGTCGGCCCTTCCGAAAGTTAAATTAGGGTCCTAATGTCTCTAGTGTCCCTAGGGTCCTTAATTCCCAAGTATAGGTTCCTACAATGTTTATACCATTAGAAATAAATTCAACATACCCTAAAGTTTAACTTCTAAGTGTGAAAATATTTTTAAAATCCTAAAATTCCCTCCTTTGGGTGGCCGGCCATCCTAGGGTTCCTAAAGAACCCTAAAGGGGGGCGGTGTACGCTAGAATTTCCCCAAAACTCCTCCTTTCCTGAAGATTTCAAGCAAGCACCGAGAAACCTCAACAACCATCAAGAATCCTCAAAGAAACCCTCAAGAAATTGAAGAAGAAGGAGACAGCACAAAAAGGATGGGGGTGGCCAAATCGTCCAAAATTTGATCCGATGAAATCACAATGACGATAGGAAAACCCTCGATACGAAAACTCAAACCAATACGACAAAATCGAATAAAAAATCGACAAAACCCCATGACATAGGGGTGGTGGCATGGTTGATGAAAACGAGGGAAAAGATGGCTAATCGACTCACCTCTTTGGAGAAAACGAGAAGGAAGAAGACGATAGTGATCCTCCTTCAATCGGCGCCGACGAAATCGTAGAATTCTGGCTCCAGCGGCTCCTCCTTCTCTTTGGTGTCGCCTCCTCTCTCTCTCTCTCTCTCTTTCTCTCTCTCTCGGGTGGCGTGCGGATAAATAGCAGCTCCTCACCTGCTTGTCTAGGATCTCTACAGGCCGCTTCTCATAAGAAATGGTCGGATCGACCTCCACCGCAGCAACATCCACATAGTAAAACAGGATGCACCCGGTCCATGCAAGGCGATAGAGCCAACTCATATGCAACCACTCCTCTGCACCGCAAGATAGGGAAGGGCCCGATGAATCTAGGGCTCAACTTTCCCTCCCCCCCAAAGCGTACAACGCCCTTCATAAGTGACACCTTTAGGAAAACTGAATCTTCTTCCTAAAACTCCACATCGCGAGCTTTACCATTAGCATACATTTTCTGATGACTCTGAGCTGCTAGAAGTCGTTCCTTGATCAACTTCACTTTCTCAATGGTGTCCTGAACCAAGTATGGCCCTAGCATTTGGGACTCACCGACCTCAAACCAGCCTACCGGTGACTTGCACGGGTGGCTGTTATTATAGGCTAACTCTACCAAGGGTAAATGCCTCTCCCAACTACCCTCCAGGTCGATCACGCACACCCTCAGCATGTCCTCAAGCGTCTGAATGGTCCTCTATGACTGACCAACCGTCTAATGATGAATAGAGGTACTGAACCGCACCTGTGTAACCAGAGCCTCATGAAATGACTGCTAGAATCGAACGGTGAACTGAGTGCCTCAGTCGGATATGATCATCATTGGGATCCCATGGTAAGCCACAATACGATCAAGGAACAACCACGCATACTACTCAGTAGAAAAAGTGGTCTTCACCGAAATAAAGTGCGCCGATTTGGTCAGGCGATCCATCACCACCAAAATAGAGTCATTTCCTTTTTATGACCTCGGTAACCCGTTAACAAAGTCCATGGTAATCTTCACCCATCTCCATTTTGGCACCTCAAGATTCTGCAACAACCCTGCGGGTCTCAAGTATTCGGCCTTTACCTGCTGCAGACCAAACATTTGGATTCGAACTCTGCCACCTCCTACTTCATCCCTTTCCACCAGTAGTCTACCTCAAATCTTAGTACATCTTTGTAGCCCCCCAGATGCATAGTGTAAGTCGAACAGTGGGCCACCTTTAGTACCAACCTACGGACCTCTGCCATATCTGGTACCATAATCCTGTCTCTGTATCTAAGAATTCCCTCGGAGTCCACCTTGAAACCCTCTGCGTCACCTCTCATAGCCAGATCCTTCGTTAGGGAACAAAAAGCATCCTCACCCATAGCCGTTCGTAGCATATCAACCAAAGTGGACTGTACACGCATGTGTGCCACCAATCCACCTGAATCATCCACAAATAACAAATCCCCTAGGCCCAGGCTCATCACTAGCTCTCTGGTCAGGGATCTCCTACTCACGGCCAAGTGGGCTAAGCTCCCATCGACTTCCTGCTCAAAGCATCTACTACCACATTTGCCTTCCCCGGGTGATACTAAATAGTACAGTCATAATATTTCAATAGCTCAAGCCATCTCCACTGCCTCAAGTTCAGATCCTTTAGAGAAAGCATATACTGGTGGCTCTTGTGATATGTGAATATATCACATGCCTCCCCATATAAGTAATGACACCACAGCTTCAAGGCAAAGACTACGGCCACCAACTCCAAATCATGAGTCAGATAATTCTTCTCATGGATTTTCAGCTGTCTGGATGCGTATGCGATCACTTTACCATGTTGCATCAGAACGCACCCCAATCCACCCCCAGAAGCATCACAATAGACTACAAATCCCCCTGACGTCGATGGTAGTGCCAGTACAGGAGTGGTAGTCAAGTGGTCCATGAGCTTCTGAAAGTTGTCCTCGCATTCGTTATCCCAGATAAATATTACTTTCTTCTGAGTTAGGCACGTGAGTGGGGCAGCAATCTTGGAAAAGTTTTCCATGAACTTTATGTAGTAACCTGCCAACCCCAAGAAGCTGCGGACCGCGGTCACGTTGGTCGGCCTCTCCTAGTTCTGACCGGCCAAGGTACGCCACGTACCCCGAAGCCTAACCCAACTCAGACACAACATAGAAATAACCTGAACAAACTTATACTTTATCAAAAGATAATAAATCAACTTAATCCCAACCAAACCATAGATTCAAAAACAAACATAAAGTGCTATAGACTCGTCTCGAGTGTTGGTGTAATGGCCTACACTAGAGGGGTGATGAATAGTGTGTTATCTAAATCGATTTGTCTAATTCCAATTTTAATTATTTACTTGATTACTTAGGCAATTCACAAATCGAGTAGTAAGCGGAAGCAAGATATAAATGATAAGCAATAAGAAACACAAGGTGAACAATGCTAACATAATTATTTAGAGTGGTTCGGCCCCAATGCCTACTCCACTACTTAAGCACCCCGCTTAGGATTTCCAAACTAGGTTTACTAGATTATATCGTTTCCCTTACAAAGAGGACTTTGCACTGAAAAGTCTCCGCTCTCAAACTGAAGGCACTTCCACACTCGGAAGTATCCCGCCTTCCTACCGAGAGCACTCTCCCACCTCAACCTAAGGGACAACTCAACTAATCCTAGTAAACTACGTTTACACCGGCGGATTTAAACCTCAAACACCAAGGCTACCACCCAATTTCAAGATCTACACTATAGGACTTACACTAACTCAAATACAATAAAATAAACAAGAAAATATACAAGTAATGAAGCAAAAATACAACAACACAAATACTTAGCTCCAACACAATGAATCCTAGCTCCTCTTGATGCATTGATGATGAATCAAATCAAGCTTGAAGGCAAACTCACGAGAAACAAGGTAGAAAACTAGGGTTTCAACAAAGATGGCTCAATCAAAGTTTGTAGGTGTCAAAGGATGTCTCATGAAGCATTGGAGGGTCATAGGAAGGCTTAGAAGACCTTTAAATAGGCAAACCACCAAGTGGTGGTCGGGCATAACGAGTATAAATGGCTATTTTTCAAGCCGTTATATCGACGGTCGTTGGTCTGGTCGAACATCGGTTGATCGACCAAGCGATCGCCCGAGCGACCGGAGCATTCTGCCCATTCTGGGCACACTTCGATCGATTGACTGATCGACCGAATTGGCTACTGCCAATTTTTCACCACATTTGGTTGATCGAATTGCCTTTTGCCCGATTTCGTCTTCTGCCGGTTGGTCGATCGAATCAGGGCAAGGCAATTTTCTTGTGAATTTTTCTTGCGCGCTTTATTTTCGGGTTCCAGCCTTCAGCGTGCGTCAACTTGGAGAGCTTTCCATGTATTCTTTAGACTTGTCCAAGACGTCTTTGGTGCACACGTTGAACTTCTAGAGATTTGCGCGACGAACCCGAAAGTGTCGATCAATATCATTCTGATTTTTTGATTTCTTCGATATTTTTGATCGAGGACATCGAGTGCTAATCGAAATGGAACCTGAAAGTAATTCTCCATAAAACATTAGTTCCAAATTTGTTATCATCAAAATTGAGATTAAGACCAAGATAGAAAACCTTAGGCCAAAATCGAGGTCCCCTATAATATTAGCATGCTAAATCACATAAACAAAATAATAGATTTTTCCTAAATTTTTTATATTTAAAGCTTACCCAGGTTCAATTCCGCAGCTCTACGTCAATCCATGTTAATTCGAGCCCACGGTTCCCAACTTAAGAATAAAATAGTATCTTTAAGTTTTTGGGCATTACAATTTCCTCCCCCCTTAAAGAAAATTCATCCTCGAATTTTGAGATGAAGAAGAGAAGCTCACCTCGGAATCACAAAGGTACAAATACTTCTCTCTCATATCCTGCTCGACCTCCCAAGTGGCCTCCTGCCTTGAGTGGTGCTCCCAATGAACTTTCACCCAAGGGACCTCTTTGGAGCTCAACTTCCTCACCTTCTTGTCTAGGATCTCTACAGGCTGCTCCTCAAAAGAAATGGCCGGATCGACCTCCACCGCAGCAATATCCTTATAGGAAAATAGGATGCACCCGATCAATGCTAGGCGATAGAGCCAACTCATATGCAACCACTCCTCTGCGCCGCAAGATAGGGAAGGGCCCGATGAATCTAGGGCTCAACTTTCCCTTCCCCCCAAAGCATACAACTCCGTTCATCGGGGACACCTTTAGGAAAATCGAATCTCCTTCCTAAAACTCCACGTCGCGAGCTTTACCATTAGCATAAATTTTCTGATGACTTTGAGCTGCTAGAAGTCGTTCCTTAATCAGCTTCACTTTCTTAACAGTGTCATGAACCAAGTATGGCTCTAGCATCTGGGACTCACCGGCCTCAAACCAGCCTACCAGTGACCCGCACCTGTGCCCGTACAAAGCCTCAAACGGGTCCATACCGATACTGCTTTGGTGGTTGTTATTATAGACGAACTCTACCAAGGGTAAATGTCTCTCCTAACTACCTTCCAGGTCGATCACACACACCCTCAGCATGTCCTTATGCGTTTGAATGGTCCTCTCTGATTGACCATCCATATAAGGATGAAAAGCGATACTAAACCGCACCTACGTACCCAGAACCTCCTTAAACGACTGCCAAAATTGAGCGATGAACTGAGTGACTCGATCAGATATTATCATCACTGGGATCCCATGGTAAGCCACAATACGATCAAGGAACAACAACGCATACTACTCAGTAGAGAAAGTGGTCTTCACTGAAATAAAGTGCGCCGAATTGGTCAAGCTATCCACCACCACCAAATAGAGTCATTTCCTTTTTCTGACCTCGGTAACCCGTTAATAAAGTCCATGGAAATCTTCACCCATTTTCATTTTGGCACCTCAAGATTCTGCAATAACCCTGCGGGTCTCAGGTGTTCGGCCTTTACCTGCTACAGACCAAATATTTGGATACGAACTCTGCCACCACCCGCTTCATCCCTTTCCACCAGTAGTGCTACCTCAGATATCGGTACATCTTTGTAGCCACCGGATGCATAGTGTAAGTCAAACATTGGGTCATCTCTAGTACCCGCCTACGGACCTCTACCATGTATGGTACCACAATCCTATCTCTGTATTTGAGTATTCCCTCGGAGTCCACCCTGAAACCCTCTGCTCTCTTAGCCAGATCCTTCATTAGGGAACAGAAAGCATCCTCACCTTGAGCCATTCGTAGTATATCAACCAAAGTGGACTGTACATGCATGTGTACCACCAATCCACATAACTCTGCCACAAATAACAAATCCCTTGGGCCCAGGCTCATCGCTAGCTCTTTGGCCAGGGATCTCCTACTCACGACCAAGTTGGCTAAGCTCCCATCGGCTTCCTGCTCAAAGCATTTGCTACTACATTTGCCTTCCCCGGGTGATACTGAATAGTGCAATCATAATCTTTCAATAGCTCAAGCCATCTCCACTGCCTCAAGTTCAGATCCTTCCGAGAAATTAGATACTGGAGGCTCTTCTGATATGTGAATATGTCACATGCCTCCCCATATAAGTAATGACACCACAACTTCAACGCAAAGACTATGACCACCAACTCCAAATCATGACTTAGATAATTCTTCTCATGGGTTTTCAGCTATCTAGATACGCATGCGATCACTCTGTCGTGCTGCATCAGAACGCCCCCCAATCCGACCCCGACGGTAGTGCCAGTACAAGAGCGATAGTTAAGCGTTCCTTGAGCTTCTGAAAGCTCCCCTCGTATTAGTCATCCAAAATAAACTTTACTTTCTTCTGAGTTAGGGGTGTGAGTGGGGCGGCAATCTTGGAAAGGTTTTTCATGAACTTTCTGTAGTAATCGGCTAACCCCAAAGAGCTGCAGACTGTGGTCACGCTGGTCGGCCTCTCCCAGTTCTGACCAGCCAGGGTACGCCACGTACCCCGAAGCCTAACTCAACTTAAACACAACATAGAAATAACCTGAACAGACTAATACTTTATTAAAAGAGAATAAATCAACTTAATTACAACCAAACCATAGACTCAAAAACAGATATAAAGTGCTTAAGTTATTTTAAGAAAGATTAAAAAAAAATCAAGTATCCTAAAAGTAACAAAATGTGGAAACATCGACCCGAGTCTACATGACTCAATAATTTAAAGACAAGAGAATAGACTAGGGTATCCCCCTCGACCACGACATATCACGAGACCCGTTGTCCTATCGCCACCAGCCGCGCTACTGCACCCTGGTACCTCTCTGATTTAGCTCAGGTGCCGAAAAATAACAAAAATGAGGGGTAAGTCCAACTAGGACTTAGTGAGTAGATCAGACCTCGATTTCACCATATCATCATCATCAAACAATAAGATAACATAATAAAAAGCAGTAAATAACATCATGACATAATAAGCATATCTACTACTCTACATATGATATCCACATCCATCATAGATAAAACATCATAATGCAATGTCACATCCACATGAATAATCTCCGGACCCGTCGGCCCCTCAAGCCACGTAGGGTAGGTAGACAGCGTGGCCTCCGAACTACCACCCTGCTAAATGCCATCTTTTTGGGGCATGCACTCCCCTCACAGGCACTAGCTATTCCGATCCATCTCTTCGGGGCATACGTTTTCCTCACCGGTCTGGTCTCCGGACTGTCTCTTTTGGGTATGATCTCCCCTCACCAGCCGAACTTTCGGAAAAAGGCCAACACTGTCTATTTGAGGTATACCCTCCCCTCACCAGCGATGCTATTGGGAAATGCACAAGCACATTACACATGTAGTTATAAAAGTAATATAGGATGCGCTATCAATAACAACAACCTTGGTTAGGAACATATCTCAACCTCCAGCTCCTCAAGTCATAAATCACACCCTCGCATGTATATATAAAAATATGACATGGAATGTACAACTCATAAATAAAGGTACAACACATCCAAAAGCAAAGGAAAAAGAGAACGAAAAGCACATATAGAAAGCCCTAAAAATAGGGTATCACCACCTAGCAATCCTACGCAATTTAACCCGCCCTTGGTGACCCTAGTCGAATACCCTAGGGTCGGCCTACCTCCCTCACCAGAGTGCCCTAAAGGCAAGGAAGGTTCGGCCCCCTTAGGTGTTCTTAGGGTCGGCTCTTCCGAAAGTTAAATTAGGATCCTAATGTCTCTAGTTTCCCTAGGGTCCTTAATTCCCAAGTATAGGTTCCTACAATGTTTATACTCCACCTTTCCTCAAGATTTCAAGCAAGCACCAAGAAACCTCAACAACCATCAAGAATCCTCAAAAAACCCTCAAGAAATTGAAGAAAAAGGGGGCGGCACATAAAAGTGTAGGGGCGGCCAAATCGCCCAAAATTTTATCCGATGAAATCACAACGACGATAGGAAAACCCTCGACACAAAAACTCAAACCAATACGACGAAATCGAATCGAAAATCGATAAAACCCCATGATATAGGGGTGGCAGCATGGCTGATGAAAAAGAGGGAAAATAAGGCTAATCTACTGACCTCTTTGGAGAAAACAAAAGGAAGATGACGATAGGGATCCTCCTTTAATCGGCGCCGACGAACTCGCAGAATTCTGGCTCCGGCGGCTCCTCCTCCTCTTTGGTGTCGCCTCTCTCTCTCTCTCTCTCCCTCTCTCTTGGGTGGCGTGAGGTTAAACAGCAGCCATGCACCTCCATTAGGTAATTTATGGTCCCTGGTTGGCCCAAATTACCAAAACACCCTCACTTATTCGCCTTGACTTCTAAAATCCATAATTAATATATTCTAACTCCTATTCGAGTTCTGCTTGAACCTATAGACTTGTCTCGGGACCCTCTATCATATTAGCATGCTAAATGACAGAAACAAAATAATGGATTTTTCATAATTTTTTCTATATTTAAAGTTTACCCAGGTTCAATTTTGCAGCTCTACGCTAACTTGAGCCCACGGTTCCCTACTTAAGAATAAAATTTTAATTTTAGATTTTTGGGAATTACAATAAGGGAGCCTAAGTTAGTCTCTTATTGGTTTTATCATGAAACTCACAAATGAGCACTTATCAAGTCTAACATATTGCTTGTTTCTCATGTGTTGTTTGGCATCATAAAAAATGGGGAGATTGTTGGCCCAAGGGTTGTCTTTAGGCCTCATTCTCTATTTTGATGATAACAAATATGAAACTAACTCATTTGTGGAGTTTTGAGTTCAGGTTGATGGAACGATACGCGTGTGAACTTCGTTCGAAAAAGTGTCATGAAACGTAAAAAACGGCTCCAACGACGATCGTGTAGACTCTTAGGAATAGAAATAGAAATTAGTGTAATATGTCTCTAGGGAATCAACCCAAACCTGTTTGTAATAAAACCCAAGTCAAAACCCGAAGACGAAACTCGGAAACGAACTTCGCGAGAAGAAATAAGCAAAAATCAGCAAACTGTAGGAATTCCAAGTTCCGGTCGATGGGCGGTTGACCGGCCCATCAGCCGGCCATTGGACAATATAGCTTAAAATTGACCAGAGAGCTCCGATCGATGGTCGATCGCTCGGCCGTTCGACCGACTATCAGTCGGCCACCGACCGGGCGGCGCCAACGTACAGACGCCCGACAAGTCACCGACGCCCGACGCCTGCTTCACACAACTCGACGTCGACGCCTGACGCCTGCTTCACATCACTCGACGCCGAATGCCTGCTTCAATGCCCGATGCTGAGCGCCTGCTTCACATCAGTCGACGTCGAACGCCTGCTTCAATGCTCGACGCCAAGCGCTTGCTTCAACGCCCGAAGTTGCTTCCCCTCACGCCACCCTGTACGCTGGACGCCCGACGCCTGGTTCCCTATTCTTATTCCCCTCACGCGCCGACGCTCTGACGCTGCTTCATTGAGGTCATCGCCGTCTGCCGGACCACCAAAGTTGCTTCCCCAAATTGCATATTAGGTAATGCTTCATCCAGTTGACCAGGTCACAATCGGACCGCCGAAGTTACTTCCTTTTACTTCATTATATTTCACTGTGATGTCTGGTCGTAGGCTCAGAGTTCGTTCACTGTGATGTCTGGTCGTAGGCTTGTAGCACTCTTTTAGTGCGCATGTGAGATGTTTGTTCATTATGATGTTAGGATCTTGATGTCGACTTGTCAATAGGATCTCTATATTGGGATCTCTCTTACGATGACTATAGATTTGTTCACTGTGATGTTTCTTTTTCTTGCATTATACAGCTACTATATATTTGTTCGGATCTCTGTTACAGATGTTACTCATTTAAGAAGATGACTTTATGTTTGTTCACTGTGATGTTTTCCATCTGATGGAGAAAAGTTCATGCAACTGTGAACTCATTTCTTTTTGAGAAAATGAGAATCCTGAGATGTTACTCATTTCTCAATTGCCAAATGTTCATATTAGTATTCACTTCAATGCAAAAGAAAATGATTAATCATATATATATAATCCTACTATTCATTCCAGTGCAAAAGAAAATGATGTTCTGCTATAATTATGTCTACTGTTAAGTTACAGAGAAATAAGAAAAATGATTAATCATATATAATCTTTACTCAAAATTTGGTACAATAAAATTCACTGTTTAGTATTCAATAAGCATAAATCTCATATTTATCATTTACTATTGTTAATTAGCTAAAATCCTCTGTTCACAAACATACTTGTTTTAGGATATGAATTAAATGGAGAGGCCAAATACAATTAGCTAAAATCCTCTGTTCACTTACTATTTTTTCTTTTTCTTGCATATATACTATTCTTTATGCTAGTAGATCAGCAAACTTTAGTCATTTACTAATTTATTCTTTTTCTTTTTGTTAGTAGAGCAGCAAACTTTACTCATAAACACCATTCTTTATGCTATTCCAAGGTTTAGCATTTGTTTAAAATATATATCATATCTTAACCTATTTTATATATTTTGTTTATTTTTATATTACAGATTTAGTTAATGTCATCTCCATTTGTGAGTGAAACAATGTCATCTGCTTCTGCTCCCATAATGTTCAAAATGATGGTGAAACAATGTCACAAACACCAACGTCAACACCAACAGAGATTCAAGTCAACCAACCAATGATCAAAATGATGGTGTTGATAGTGTCATAAAGAAGAAGAGGAAGAAAATGTCATAAATTTGGGATGATTTTAATCAAGTTGAAAATTCTGAAGGGGTAAAAGCTATTTGCAAGTTTTGCAAACATCTATTCTCTTACTCGAGAAAGGGAGCTAGCACTGCGCATCTCTGGAGACATTCCAATGTTTGCTTATAAAGGAGGTTGCAATTTGCTTCACAGCAGAAATAACCTACCATTTCATTTCAACCTTCTAGTTTGAGCATTAATCCATTTGTGACCCCAGGTGCTAGATACTCTAATGAGAAGATGAGATAAATAATCGCTACTGCAATCATGGTACATGAGCATCCTTTTAACATTGTTGAGGATGAAGTTTGGATGTGGGGCTTTCAGTATGCAAATTCTGAATTTCAGAAGATTTCTCGCAAAACAACTAGAAGTGATTGTTTAGCTATATACGAGGCATAGAAGAAATAATTGAAGGTCTTTCACAAAGCGTGAGCAAGATCAGTTTAACTATTGATATGTGGAAATCAAGTCATCAAGTAGCTAAATACATAGTTATCACTAGACACTTCATTGATGTAGGATGGAATCTTCAAAAAAAGATTTTAAATTTTGTGAAAGTGCTTGCTCCGAGACGTGGAATAGATATGTGGCAGATGCTATTTTCAAATGTTTGAAGGCCTGGGGGATAGAAAACAAGGTGTTTTCAGTGTCTGTTAATAATGCTTCCTATAATGATTCATGTCTAAGGGCTCTTAAGGACATTATTCATAATAATGTTCGTGAGAGTGTCAAGTATATCAACTATAATGATCCAAGGCTAAAATCATTTTGTGATATTGTTGAGCAAAAGCGTTTGAAAGAGAAGAAGCTCATCATTGATTGTCCAACAAGGTGAAATTCTACATATAAGATGTTATCTGCTACTTTGAAGTTTAAGATTGTCTTTCCCGATTATAAGGAAAGAGAGCCACACTACAAGTATGTACCATCAGAAGAGGATTGGAAGAGGGTTGAGAAAATTTGTAAGCTTCTTGAGGTGTTCAATCTAGCCACTCATGTCATTTTAGGTAGTGACTATCCTATTGCAAATTTGTATCTTCCTGAAGTTTGGAGAGTGAAACAAGTAATTGACAATGCCACAGAGGATGATGATTCCTTCATGAGAAACATGACAATCTCAATGAAGGAGAAGTTCGACAAATATTGGGGAGAATGCAATATGGTAATGGCCCTTGCAAGTATTTTGGATCATAGATGCAAATTATATGTTATTAATTATTGCTTTCCTTTGATTTATAAACCTGATTATGTGGCTTTTGAGAATGTGGATAAAGTGATGAATTATTTGCAATCGATGTATGATGAGTATGTTGACAAGTATAGGGGAGAGACAACTTCTAGTCATGAAGTTGACATTAATGGCAACGTACAACTCTTCCTCCAATGTAACTAGTTCAATAGTTACTGGATTTAATCAAATCATGAGCATCGTTCGTGAAAAACAAGCAATTCCCCCAATGAAATCAGAATTAGAAGTTTACCTTGAGGAGGGTGTTTACATTCCTGAGGGAACTTCTAACTCCTTTAGTGCCTTGGAATGGTGGAAGAACAATAACTTAAAGTATAAGATTTTATCTAAAATGAATGCTGACATATTAGCAATTCCAATTTCAATAGTGGCATCAGAGTACACATTTAGTGCTGGGGAAGAGTTATAGATGAATATCATTCCAAATTAAATGGAGAGTCAGTTGAAGCACTTATTTGTGGTGGGGATTGGCTTCGCAATAAGTATGGTTTAAAGAAAAAACCAAAGGTACATTTTACATTGTATAGATATTACATTTTCTTATAGTTATTGCTTGTTAAATTGTGTTATGATCTAATGATATATTTGATTTCTTATTTTTTAAGGTGTTCGAACAAGAAGAAGAAATTACATTGAAGATTTAATGCCTTGTTGAGAGAGATCAACTTTACTTTGCCTTGGTTTAAGTTATGGTGTTTGTTGTTATCATATTGTGTTTGGCTTTATCTTCTTAAGTTAGTACTTTGGAAAAATAAGTTTGTAATTTGTTTGGATTAGTACTTTGAAAAAATATGTTTAAATTATTGTGTTTGTTGTTATCATGTTATGTTTGGTTTGAAAAATATGTTTAAAAATAGGTGTTATCATGTTATGTTTAAATTATTGTGTTAGTTGTTATCATGTTATGTTTAAAAATAGGTTTTAGCAAGTTTTATAAACAAGCCATAGGCTAGGCTAGGCCTATGAACAGGCCAGGTTCATGCTGAAAAAATTGCCTATAACAGGCCACAAGCCATGCTCATGCCAATTTTTTACTCTACAGGCCTGACTTGGCCTGTTTCCACCCCTAGTCGCTGGAGTGGAGAGTCGAAGGGGTTGGAAGGGGTTTTTTTGCACGGGGGACTTTTAATGTTAATATATATCGAAGGGGTCGGAGGACGGTTTTGCGCACGAGTCACTTCTACCGTTAAGTGACTAACGAACGGGCTAACGGATGGGGACTATTGGAACAAAAAGTGTAGTCGAGGGGGGCTCTGTGCACAGTTGGTAGTTTATGTAGTCTTTGCGCACAACGATTATAGTCGAAGGGGGCTCCGTGTAATTTACCATTAAAAGAATATTGATTTGGTTGTAAACGAGTTTGAATCGAAAAGATTGTAGTTAAATCTAGTTTTTAGCTACACACTATTCAACCCCTTCTAGTGTGAATATTTGAACAACAGTGGCCAGTCTATAAACAATTACTAGAGAGAAAATGAAAACTATAACTATACAGTCTATACTAAACTAAAATGGAAATATTTAGGATTAGGGCTATACAGATTCGAACTGTAGACCTTCTCGGTAAAATAGACGAAACTTATTATTATCGAAATGATTGGAACTGTTTCAAAGACCCAACATGCATTTTGTTGCATTGGGCTCTTTCATCAACTGATGTAAAGATCAGTTAGTCCACCATATATTTTTTTTAAAGGAAGATAATGAGATGGCTCCATGTGCCCTAATTCATTATTTGTATCCCATCTTCTTATACCCTCTTGTTGGCCCAAGGGTTCAACATCAGCCCCGGTCTTAATTTGAATGATAACAAACATGAAATTATTTTAAGTCTATCAAGTTTTATATTTAGATTGGATGAATGATACACGTGCGAAGTTCATCATTTGCAACTCAACAAATGCAAAATTTCAAGATCGACGTCTTTAGAGTTCGAGCGTGTCGAAGTTAGGTCCAAGGTTAGATTTTTGATGTAAATGACTTCTAAGGCCTCAAAACACTATTTTCCACACTTCTACTCAAAGCCGAACCCAAACCAAAACACCAAACCCAACTTCGACTGAAAAAATAGAAATAAGCATATTACTGAGTTTCGGTCGATCTTCGATCAACCTTTGGTTGATCGAAGATCGACCAAAGGCTACTGGAAATTTTCAGTAGCATTCGATCGAAGCTTGGTCGATCGAACTTCGGCCAATGATCGATCGATGAGCTCAACCGATCTTTTTATAACCGTTGAACGACTAGTTTTCACCTCATGCCTTCACACACCTTATAAATACCCCTTGAACAACCATTCTATAGTTCTTTATTATCCATTGAGCTTAACCTTGATCCTTTGAGCCTTAAAGAATGAATTTAAAGCCCTAACTATCAAGTTCTTCAACTCAAGCCTTCTCAATCATCTTTTCAACACTTCAAGACATCCAAGCTCTACTCTCCATCATCTTGAGGCCTTGAAGTGCTAGGAGTATTCTTTGAAGGAGCTTCGTTGAGTTTGCTTTTAATTTTAAGCTCATTTTCCATTGTTTACTTGTATTTTAATTGCTACTTGTATTGGTGATTTCAA
Organism: Canna indica; assembly: GCA_034359265.1. NCBI lineage: Eukaryota > Viridiplantae > Streptophyta > Magnoliopsida > Zingiberales > Cannaceae > Canna > Canna indica. The sequence continues at coordinate 27,087,971 of CP136892.1, forward strand.
TGTGTATGTGATACACCTTTGGTTGTAATTTGTGATTGTTTTCTTTGGGAAAGAGAGAGAAGCATCCTAGTTGAGGAGTAAGTCCTTAGTGCAACCTCTTAGGAGGAAACAATTGATTTATAAATAAATTAGGATTTGAAATCCTTGGTGGTGAGCCAAGGTAGTGGATATAGGGAAGGGTACTGAACCACTCTAAATTCCAAGTGTTTGCATTGATTTTGAGTTATAATCTTGCTTGATATCATCTTTATTACACTCTTGTTGCATTTAGTGAAGTATTTAGTAACAAGTGTAAACTTTGGATTCCTAGTTCACTTAGCAAACAAAGAATTGAAATTGAATCTAAAATTATAGATACATATTATTCACCCCCTCTCTAGTGTGAACTTTCACCCAAGACCTCTCCCCTTCACCCACATTGTTGTTCCCTTGCTTATGTAGTTTCCCTTGCAGCCCCACAACCATCCATCCTCATCCATCCCCCCTCCTCGACTATGATAATTTTCAATTGGCGTGCTAATACCAACATGCAGTGGGTATATTTTAGGTTATTTAATTAGTTTAGGATCAAATATACATTCAGGTTTTTTTTTGCAGAAAAAGAGAAAAAAAATTTACAAGCTCAGAATAGTTTGATTACACTTATTAACTAGTCATGATTGTTTAAGGTTTCAAGCATATTTAGTTACCATACTATCTATACATCTAATTAATTCTGTTTTGAAGACAACCTATACAAAGATGGTTATGTAACGAGAACGATATCCTGCACAGCAGGTAGAGAGCATTACTGCCCATGTCAAGGTTGTGCCACATCCACACAGAGCCAAGCCCTCTATCTCCTCCAATCCTCCACTATGGGACCATCAGGATGTTAGACATCCAATCAATCCGAGGAGACACTTTGTTGCACCCGAGTCTTCTCACATGCAAATGACTTCAAATCTTGCAATTCTTAAGGATGATTTCTTGGTGCTACATGATTTTAAGCATGGTTTTTTGGTGCTCCCTTCTAGACAATGTTGGTGCGATAATGAGTCCAACTAATCATCTTCATTGTCAACATCTACACAACTCTCTAGGCAGCTCTTATTGATGTCTATCAGGCCTCGTTACTATGAGACTCTTTTAGTCATCAATATTTAGTTTTTCTTTTGTTACGATGTTATTTTGATTTTTTTTGACATATTTGGTATATTTTTTGACATGCTTTGATGTTTTTTGATGTGAATATTATGTTTAGAGTGAAAATCGGATGTGATTGTATATATGAAATGTTATTTTATATGGTCATTATATAAAAATGAAAAAATCATACTTTTGGTCCCCACAGTTTGTTCTAATTTTGGTTTTAGTCCCTATAGTTTCAAAATTTTGGTTTTAGTCCTCACACTTTATTTTCGTTTAGGATTTGGTCCCTACCGTCACATGAGGTCTAAACAAAGCTGACGTGAATACCAAATACTGACTGGACATTGCTAACGTGGAGCCTGTAGGGACCAACTTTATAAATTATTGAGACTAAAATTAAAATTTTGTAAACTATGTGGACTAAAATAAAATTTTATAAATTATAGGGACTAAAACCAAAATTCAAGTAATTATTTTCCTAATAAATATAAAAAATCACATAATATTTTTTAATTTATTTATAAATATAAAAAATCACATAATATTTTTTAATGTATTTATAAATAATTATAATATTTAAAAATATTAAAATTGAGCAAACTTTTTACCGATTAAGGTGATTTATTTTGAATTTTATTTTAAAAAATGTGATGCAGACATGTTTATATATTTAGAAGATTAGTTTAATATTTTCGAGATTAATTTATTTTTTATTTAAGATACAAACATCCGATTTTGTATTCTTGCATTGAACACATTAATTGAAAAGAGAACATATTAATATTTTGTAGTATGTTTTATATCTCTAAATATCTCCTAACAATATCCACGAAATCGTAGCAATAACTTTGTATTATGGTGTTGCCACTACTAAATGCATAGGAAATCGATATTTATTAGAGTGAAAATCAATATTTTTTTATGTTCGAAATCTAATTTAAACCGCTTTAAATGCGCCAAATTAATTAGGACCAAAATGGAGGTGAGGAGGTGATAAGTGAAGAGATAGTAGATCAGAAGAACATGTTTTCGAATTCTGCAACTACTGTGGAATTCACGCTAAATCAAGATAATTAGTGGATAAAAATTGACGCCTAATGACGACGTTGGTTTAAATCAATCCAAATTAACTTAAATTACTGTAGTGTGCTCAATTTTAATATTTTTAAATATTATAATGATTTATAAATAAATTTAAAAATATATTTGTGATTTTTTATATTTTTAAGAAAAATAATAATTTTGGTCCCTATAATTTTCTTGAATTTTAGTTTTAATCCCTATAATTTATAAAACTTTAATTTTAGTCCTCATAGTTTACAAAATTGATCCCTGCAGGTCCACGTCAGCAATATCCAATCACTCAGTCAGCATTTGTTATCTACGTTAGTTCCGTTTAGGTCTCATAGGACGGTAGAGATCAAATTCTAAATGAAAATAAAGTATCGAGATTAAAATCAAAATTTTGAAATGACGAAGATTAAAATTAAAATTTGATCAAATTATGAGAAGTAAAAGTATGATTTTTTTTATGAAAATAAGATTCCTTTTTAAAATTATTTTAAGCATATAAAAACTCAAATAGGTTGTTGACTTGTTGCACTGAAAAGGTTTATTAAAAGTTACCGAATCTATTATGCGATGGTTAATTCGTTATAAATGCTATTGCATAAGGCACTCGTATTCTTCGATTGCCCAATAAAATATCACTAATTGTAAATGTAAGATGATATTTTATTCTCTTGTCAGTTGTCACATTAACCATAGGAAAAGTCTGTATTTTGCAATGACTTTTTATTGCCATTGCAAATTTTTTGCAATTGGGTTTAACATTCTAAGTAAAATTGGGTAGTTGAATTTACTCGTTCAGATAAAATTAAATTTTAAAAAATATTTTTTTGAAATAAATATTTTAAAAATTATAAATAATTAAATCATCGAGTTGAATCTTAGATAATCGAATTTTAAAATTTAAAATCTAAGATCGGACCCAATTATAATTGGATTTTGTCGGATTAAATCCGACTCGATCTGATTAATTGATCCGTCCAACTCAAATAGATCAGGTTGGATCGGATTGTGTTCTCGGTGCAAACAACAATAGCCAATGAGTATGTCTAAAATTAATAGAAGGGGCAAAAAAGACTATTTATATTATTCATCCTACGTCCTACGAACCCTAACAAACGCTGGAATCCTCTGTCTCTGCTGTCTTACCAACACTTCCCTCTCTGACTCCCTCACTGCCTCGCGCCACCAACGACGACTCCGACCTCCCTCTTTCCATCATTGGCCCGACGCCGACTTGCCGCCGCCCTCCTTTCCGACGCCGCTTCATCCAGTTTCCCACGCACAGACGCCGCCTCCCTCTTCATCCGCCGGCCATCACTTGCCGCCGCGCCATCCTACCGCAGTCAGCACTATCGTTAAGGAGTCTCACTGATGGGTGAACCTGAAGCCCGTCCGAAGACTAATCCTGAAAAGCCCTCTTCTTGTGAGGAGTGTGGCTCGAATCCATGGAAGTATCGCTGTCCCGGTTGCTCAATTTGTACCTGCAGCCTTCCCTGCGTCAAAGCCCACAAGGAGCGTACCAGCTGTACTGGAAAGCGGAGCCGGACGGAATTCGTCCCCCTTCCTCAGTTTGATGACAACCTCCTTCTCTCTGGTCGGCGTCTCTTCTCTCATTCAATTCTAATGCCATTGTGGCCTTTCCTTTAGTTGCTAACTTCGCTTGTTTTCCCTTTTCGATTGGTCTTGTTGGGTAAAGATTACAACTTGTTGGAGGAGACAAAGCGGGTGGCGGAATCTGCTCACCGGGCGATTGTTGATTTCGGTAGTAATATTAGATTTCAGTTGCCAATGAGGTATCGTATGCTACGGAACGCCGCTTACAGACGGAAGACTAGGTTGCTGGTTCTTCCCCTTGGCATGACTAAGAGAGAGAAAAACCAGTCTCGCTACAACCAGAGGTAGGCATAACTAATTCATTCACTAGTGCAATATTTGACTAAACTAGTAGTTTGGGCTAACAGTGTTTGGGATCAAATCATTAACTGGAATCAAAAGAAAAATTAAGTGAATTAGACTGTTCTACTTCTATTGATTATTGGCATACATTATTTTGCCATTGGAATAAATCATTAACTGGAATCATTAACTGGCATACATTACAACACATTGATTATTGTTTTTGCCATTGAATTAGACTGTTCTACTTCTATGATCATTATTTTTAATCCATCCTTCTCCATAGTCCGATTTAGAATAATATACTTTTCATTGCTGTCAAATTTAAAATTGGCTAGTGGATATTAAAATCCCATCTTAACATCTGAGTTTCCTATTAACAGGAAGAATTGTGTTTACTGGACTGTGGAGTGGAGGTTTCATTCAACAGATATTGTCTTAATGGACCATGGGTGAGTTCCCAACATATATTACTTCTGATTGATTAGCATAGAATTATCACTATATTTTTGTGTGAAAGAAATGTCAAATGAGTAGAATTCATAGTGTTCTGTGTTGGTAATATCTGCAAAACTTCTGTATGGTTTCAGTTAAATCAATTAGGGAACAGTATGTTGGGTCATTATTATTGTGCTTTGTGATCTAGTTGTCCATATCAAATGGAAACTAATACTTAATGCTTTTTCCAGTGTAGATGAACATGTGAACTTGTCCACCATAATTGAGAAACATCTAGCACCTAGCCCATGGAATAATCAGCTGAGACCATTTTTCAACACAAACTTGGATGACTTGAAGTTCTTCATTCGGAAGAATGCAAAGGTAAACGTTATAATCAAAGATCACATCTTTAAATATCATCTGAGGACTTGTCTATTCATTTATCCTTTTTCTTAAAATTTTACAGGGACCCAAGTCACTGTACCGCAAGCTCAACATAAGGGCTCCCATTGCCCAACAACTGGAGAACACTGTGATCGTGGAATACCCTGTGATATATGTTTATCTTCCTTCTCAGAGTTTTGATTTTGAAGTGGAGGAAGTAAAGTTGTTTGTGAAGAAGGAAAATAGTCCATCTTCTGGCTGTGATATCTCAAGTCCTACACCTAAGGGTACTTTGTTTAGGGAAGAGGAAATTGAAGAAGGTGAGCTGCCTTCACACACAAAAGTTTTGGATCTTACGGATTGTACAATTTCAGACCCTTCCCACCAGCTTCATACTAATAAGGTTGACGCTATTTGTGCCAAAGAAGATACGTACCGGGATAAGAAGATGCTAGCATTAGTAACCAAAAGCGTCAACCCTTGTTCTACTGAGAAGGATCAAGCTACACGTGAAGAAACTAATGCACAATTGGATGCTGGTATAATGCCAATGAGGCTTTCTGAAGATGATAAATTTAACTTTGAACAAGAAGTTAAAGATGCATATTCAGACCTTATAGGGGAAATAGATCCTGATGACTTTCTGTGCCTTGATGATGGGTTCTTTTTTGGGGATCAAGACTTAGAGGAAGGGGAAATCCCAAACTAGTGAAGATATTTCATTACTAGAACTACTGAAATAGCTCAATTGTCAATAGTTAGTAATGCCCTCATGGGTTGAACTAAATGCTGGAGCTATTGTGGCAAAAGTCATTTCTGTACTCTAGCACAATTTTATGTAGATTCTCTTTATCAGGTAGATGATCACCCCAGATTTCACTATGCTTGTGAACATTCAATTTGTGTCCATTTGTTTTCCGGAAGTGATATATATGAGGTTAAATTGTTTTGAAGTTGCTTCTGTTGTATTATTTATGTTCTTTGTAGTCAAGGTATGCCAGTCACTTCTGAGACATGAAACTTGCACTTCATTGATGTTTAAGGATTTTTGGAAGTAAAGTATATGCTTAATCATTGTACCCTCGTGGCTGTTTTCCCATTTTATCTTTCTTTTGTTTCACTAGATAGTACATATAACATCAATTTATATTCTTTTAATTACTTTTTATAATTCAAGCATCAAAGGGAGGATTAAAATTTATCCCTTATTTTATCCTCATATCTTCTTTTATTTCATGAAATAAATATGTCTTGCTGTCAATAAGTTGGGCTGTCCATGGCCGCCCATGGACATAGCATGTGCTCGCTTGGTCTGAGTCCCATTGGGACTCGGGGTTGAGGCAGGGAGTTCAGGGCCAGGTTTGGAATTTCCTAATAATGTCAACGAGTAGCTTAGTTAATGATAGCATATGCTTGTCCAAGGTCAAAAATTCAATGCTACTCGCGTGATCATATTTGATGTTCATAAAATAAAGCATCCTTCTAACTAAGAGTACATGCCATGTTTCGATTTGTCTAATTCATTGATTCTTAGATAGCGTTTAGTTGGATGCAATAAATAAAAATAAAATTTATTTTTTATGACCCACTTATCCTCTTGTCTAGTTGTAACTTATTGACAAAAAATAAATGGACCACAAGAAATAGATAAATAATATTATTCTCCATGAATGAAGAATACTGTAGAATCAATTGTCGATTTCAGCTAAGAAATCCAATGGACAACAAGATTCAGGCAATGTCTTGAATCAAAGCCATTTATTTAATTTCGATCGGGAAAACATCTCAGTTGAATTGGTTCAAAGAAAGCAGCGGAAGAGCAAAAATTGAAGAATTACATTCAAAGAGTGTTATTTATATTCCCTCGTTACACGTGGCGAAAACAGAAAGAAAACAAAGCAACTTAAAGGGAACTGTCGGATACGCCACGTGTCAGCTTCACATTCAAAATACTGTTTAAATGTTTGCCGCTGCACAGGGGTGCGCAGTTGAGCTCGAAGCTAACACTTGGGCTCCTTGCAATTCCTGCATTTCCTACATTTCCTGGGCTTCTTCATCCTGCATCAAATCCCCCTGCCATTTAAGAACTCGACCTCGAATTATGCTTGTTCTAATGGTTCATCATCAGGGGGCAAGTAAGGAAATAGATCAGAGATGTTGAAAACATGGGATATTTTGAACTCATCAGGTAAGTCTATCAGGTATGCGTTTTCTCCCAAAGTCTACAACACCTGAAATGGTCCAATCTTTTTTGGCTTCAGCTTGTTGTAAGTGTCGGTAGGGAACCTTTCTTTCCTCAGGTAGACCATTACTAAGTCACTTGCCTGGAATGCTTTTGACCTTCTATGTTTGACAGCAGCTAACTTGTACTTGAGGTTTGCTGCTTCTATGATTTTCTGCAACCTTTTTTGTTCTTGCACATAATTTTCAGCAAATGTGGTGGCACTGCTGCTTTGTTCTTTACTGAGGGAGATAAGATCCACAGTATGGCTGAGTGTTTTGGTATAAACAATAGCAAAAGGAGCTAACCCAATGGTCCTATTTGTCATACTATTGTATGCAAATACAGCCTGAGCAAGGAGAGTATCCCATTGCTTTGGCTTGTCCATAGCAAGAGATCTTAACATGTTGCCCAATGTTTTGTTTATGACCTCTGTTTGACCATCAGGTTGTGGATGGTAAGCACTGCTAAAGTTCAATTTAGTGCCTAATTTCATCCACAACATTTTCCAAAAATGACTTACAAACTTCACATCTCTGTTGGAAGTAATTGATTTTGGGATGCCATGCAATCTTACCACTTCTCTGAAGAATAAATTGGCCACATAGCTTGCATCTGAAGTTTTCTTGCAAGGTAAGAAGTGTGCCATCTTAGAGAATCTGTCAACTACTACGAATATTGAGTCCACCTTTCTAGCTGTCATTGGCAATCCTAGGATGAAATCCATTGAAAGGTCTTGCCAAATTATTTTAGAAATAGGTAGTGGAAGTACATATCTGTGTTTTGGGAGTGCCCAACATAGGTAGTGATGTCCTTTAGCATTTTTGGCCAGTAATACCTATCTGTCAAGAGTTTAATTGTCTTGTCCCTTCCCAAGTAAACCTCCTGCATGCAGCTTTGCAATGAGGTACTCTCTTAAGGTGATTCTGGGTATGCACAATCTATTTCCTTTACAAAGGAAGCCATCAGTGATATTGAACTCTCCATTACTTTCATTGTTTTTGCACTTTTCCCATAGTAGTAAGCTAAAGTCTTCATCTGTGGAGTACAACTCCTTCAAACTATCGAAGTTGGTTACTCCCACATTCACCACAGTCAAGATGAAGTCCTTTCCACTCAAGGCATGTGCTACTTTATTGGTTTTGCCACTTCTGTAATGAAAGGAATACTGAAATTTTTGTAAGAACTCTATAGCCACCTTGCATGAAGAGAATTAAGCTTCTTTTGTGAGTTCAGATATTTCAGGGGCTGATGATCACTGTGTAGGATGAAGTCCTTTTGTATTAAATAGTGAGTCCAATGATCGAGGGATCTTATCACAGCATATAGCTCAATTTCATATGTAGTCCATTTTTTTCTTGCTTCACTAAGCTTCTCATTGAAATATGCAATAGGTCTTCCCTCTTGCATTAAGACTACCCCTATCCCCACCTTAGTTGCATTAGTTTCAACCTCAAAGACTTTGTCAAAATTAGGTAGGGCAAGGACTGGAGCTTCAGTCAGCTTGCTCTTTAAGATGTGGAAACTGGTTTGTTACTTTGTGTCCCACTCAAATTGCCCTTTCTTCATACTATCAGTGAGGGGGCCTGCAAGTTCACTGAATCCTTTTATGAACCTCCTGTAGAAGGTTGCTAACCCTAAGAAACTTCTTAATTCAGTGATGTTACTAGGGGTGGCCATTCAACAATTGCTTGAATCTTCTTAGGGTCAGTGTGGATGCCATTTTTGCTGATAACAAAGCCCAAAAATAGCAGTTCTTCAGTTAAGAATTCACATTTGTGTAAGCTGAGATATAGCTTGTTGGATCTCAGCACTCGAAACACTTCTCTCAGCTGCTGCAAGTGTTCAGTTTTAGTCCTGCTATATATTAGAATGTCATCAAAGTAAACCACTAGGAATTTGCCTATAAAGGGTTTAAGAACTTGGTTCATGAGTCTCATAAATGTACTTGGTGCATTGCAAAGCCCAAATGACATTACAAGCCATCCATACAAGTCTTCTTTTGTTTTGAAGGCTGTTTTTCATTCATCACCCTATCGGATCCTGATTTGGTGATAACCACTTTTTAGATCCAACTTGGAGAACAATTTAGACCCTTCTAGCTTATCCAACATACCCTCAAGCCTAGGAATAGGGAATCTATATTTTATAGTGATTTTTATTGATGACCCTGCTATCAACACACATTCTCCAAGAATTATCTTTTTTTGGTACCAATAGGGTAGGCACTGCGCAAGGACTAGTGCTTTGCCTTATAAGTCTCTTTAATAATAAATCATCAACAATTCCTTGTAGGATATCATGTTCTCTTGGACTCATCCTATAGTGTGGTAAGTTTAGCAGACTTGAACCAGGGATAAAGTCTATTCCATGTTGAATATCTCTCAATGGTGGAAGTTCAGATGGTAGCTCTTATGGATGCAAGTCTGAGTATTATGCCAACAAGGATTTAACCTTCTTAGGTACTGTGTATGGATTCACTGGTCCTGGGTCCTTTAATACTAGTGCCATGATAGCATCTTTTGTTGGCAAGTCCTGGTGGACTGTAGAAATAGTTTTTGTTTGCTCAACTTTGTTATAATCTGCTAGGAGTGGCATGAGTGTCAATTTCTTCTGATTCCATATGAAGGAATAGGTGTTGTCCCTACCATTGTGACTCACATTTCTATCATATAACCATGGTCTACCAAGTAAAATATGGCAAACATCCATGTCTAGGATATCGTAGGTAACTTGATCTTTATAAGCTGCACCAATAGAGAATGATACCTGACATTGTTGGTTCACTGTTATGTCTACCCCTTTCTTTTCCCAGCCTATTTTATAAGGGCTGGGATGAGGTAGTGTTGACAGTTTCAATGCTTTGACCATTGCCTTAGATACAACATTCTCACAGCTACCACCATCTATTATCAAATTGCATACTTTTCCTTGGACTGTGCACCTAGGCCTGAAGATTTCATTTCTCTGAGAGCTCACTGGTTGCTTCTCATTGATCAGTAGTTTTTGTAGTATGCATATAAGAGGATCACCTTCATCCCCTTCCAATTGGGCTTCACTGTCAGGCTCAAGAACACCATATTCATCACACTGCTCATTCTCTCCTTCTACATGTTCTGCCATGTGTAGGAATCTCCTTTTAGGGCAATCACTGGATTTGTGCTCTTGCTGATTGCATTTAAAGCACTTGAGTGGAAATGGTTTCAAATAAGGATTGGTAGGCCTAGTTGGCTGGCATGGAGTCTTTTCGAACGGTGGATTATCCACAGGCTTGGCCACTACAGTGGCCTGAGATGTGTCATGGGAAACCACCTGGTTGGAAATTGGCATCTGCTTGAACTTATCAGTGAAACCTTCAGGAAGTGGTTTCCATCTGGCAGTCCCTTTGTTGGAGCTCCTATTCAATTGTTTCTCCACTCTCAAAGTTAGATTCACAGCCTCATTAAGGTTGCATACAGTGCTCAATTCTATTTTATCTTGAATTGGAGTGGTGAGCCCAGTGATGTATCTTGTGACCTGTTGAGTATCTGGCTCTTGCAAATTATTGCGGGAGCTGAGTCTATAAAACTCTTCAGTGTATTCAGTCACTGTTATGCTTATTTGCTGGCAATGATGGAATTGTTGATACAATACTTGTTCATAATTGGTAGGTAAAAACCTAGCCTTCATCAGCTGTTTCATGCGAGGCCAAACTTTGATTATGTCCTTACCCTCTCTCAGTCTGTTCTGTTGAGACTGATCCCACCAGGCAGATGCACCACCACGCAATTTATAGGACACCAACTTACATTGTTGATGTTTAGGAATGTTCATGTAATCAAAGAAAGTTTCGACACAGTGTAACCAATCTAAGAAATCTTCAATGTGTATATGGCCATCAAAGAAAGGGATGTCTAATTTCATTTTATACTCGGAGTGTTCTGAGTTGGAGTTGTACCTAACCTGCTGATTAAGGGGAAGAGGGCTTCTGTATTGCTGCATTGACTGAGAGTTGCGGGATGATAGACCAGCAAAGGTTGCTTCAAGTTCATCGTCGGAATCCATATTGGGTGGAGGAAAAAGATGCCTGATCTGGTGGGAGGTGGAGCATTCCTGATAGATGCGGTCAGATATTCGATTGGGATAGAGGTAGTCTGGCTCTACGATCCGCGCAGGCTCTTGAGATCGCAATCAACAGGAAGTAGCAGCCGCTTCATTGTGGGGAACGAATCGAGCCGCTGCGTGCCGCATCTCAACGACGAGGTCATCCATTTTGCGACTCATGATCTGGATCTCCCTCCATAGGGTTTCTAGGGTGACCGCCGCCGTCGGCAGAGGCCCCTTCTCTTCTTTAGGATTCACCATCGCTAGGTAACTTCCGGAGAATCAATTGTCGATTTCAGCTAAGAAATCCAATGGACAACAAGATTCAGGCAATGCCCTGAATCAAAGCCATTTATTTAATTTCAATCGGGAAAACGATCTCAGTTGAACTGGTTCAAAGAAAACAGCGGAAGAGCAAAAATTGAAGAATTACATTCAAAGAGGGTTATTTATATTCCCTCGTTACACGTGGTGAAAACAGAAAGAAAATAAAGCAACTTAAAGGGAATCGTCGGATACACCACGCGTCAGCTCCACATTCAAAATACTGTTGAAATGTTTGCCGCTGCACAGGGGTGCGCAGTTGAGCTTGAAGCTAACACTTGGGCTCCTTGCAATTCTTGCAATTCCTGGGCTTCTTCATCCTGCATCAAATCCTCCTTGCCATTTAAGAACTTGACCTCAAGTTCTGCTTGTTCTAATGGTGCATCATCAGGGGGCAAGTAAGGAAATAGATCAGAGATGTTGAAAACATGGGATATTTTGAACTCATTTCTTATGACATTTTTCTATATTATCATTCAATATTTATAATATAGGGTAAATTACAAAATATATCTCCACTTTTGATGGTTTTTCTAAATCTATCACACTTTTAATTTTTCCCAATAATATACTTCACATTTTAATTTCTTTCAATTATATCTCACCAACAATAATGTGTTAAATTTTCCGTTTGGATGCTGACGTGGCACTACTAATGTGGATTAATATTGTCACGACAGCATCCCTAAATGAATACAAAATTCAAAAAATATCGAACTAAATTTTGCACGGATATTCATGTTGGCTTAAGGTTTTCAACCTTGGTCTTAATCTCAGTTTTGATGATAACAAACGTGGAACTAATGATTTTAGGAAGATTTATTTTCAGGTTCCATATCAGTTAGCGCACGACGTCCTCGATCGAAAATATCGAAGAAATCGGAAAATCGAAAGGACGTTGGTCGTCGCACTTGAATTCTTCGGGAAGTTAGAGTTTAGGTTTAGGATGTCTAGATAAATTGTAAATCCTCATGATGATGCAAAGAAACCCAAAAACTAATCCCAAACTCCAAAATATGAATATTCGGAACCGTCCTGAAATTCACTAAGCCTAGGGAGCTCCTTGGAGGGCTAACTGACCTAGATAGTTTCTTGACATAAAAAAATGACGATAATTGTTCCTTGGATCAAAACTAGATAACGAGGTATTTTTAAAGAACTTTTGAAAGCCTTTAGCATACCCATATTTGATCCGAGAGATTAGGAAACTTCTATTTTCGGAAAATTTGTACTAGACCCCAAAAACTAGATTTTGATTTTTTAGACATTTTTATTGAATCCAAATGGGGGGTAATCTTTATATAACATTTATGTTTTAAAGTTATTAACTTAAAGTTAATAAATATTATATAAGTAAGCTTAGCGAAGACGGAACCCAATCGAGCAAACAAAGCAAAAAAACCAGTGTAGTTTGCCTAGTTTCGGTCGACCGAATGGTGCCAAAAAAACGGCAGTAGGCTACTTCGGTCGACCAACAGAGGCCAAAATCGGGCAATGCGTGTGTCGGTCGACCGATCGGTCGACCGGATTGCGGATTGCATATCGCGACTCATTCGGTCGACCGAACAACGCGATTAAGGCCAGCGGTCGCTGGGCGGTCGATCAGTCGATCGACCGACAAGTGACCGAACGACGAAAATGGCTAGTTTTTCGCCCATTGAGCCAGCTGTTTCGTTCCATTTCTTCTTGGCTCTACAAATACCCATGCCTAAGCCTTCCTAAGACACTTTTGATCACTCCTACACTTCATTGAGCCATCATTGATCAATTCCAAGCTTTCATTGCGTCAATTCTTGGAAAAACCCTAGCTTTGATATCTCATCCCTTTGATTGAGCCTTACCCTCATTGTTTCACCATCAAAGGCGTCAAGAGGAAGCTAGGAATCTTGTTGTGGAGCTAAGTACTTCATTGATTGATTTATTGCTCCATTTATTAGTGTATTTTATTGTTTATTTCATTGTAATTGAACTTGTGTAAACCTAGGTTGCTAGGTTTGGTTGAGTTGGTGGTTGCCTTGGTGTTAAGGCTTAAACCCACAATTGTAAACGTAGTTTACTAGGATTAATTGAGTTGTCCCTTAGGTTGAGGTGGAAGAGTGCTCTTGGTAAGAAGGCGGATACTTCCGGGTGTGGAAGTTCCTTAGGTTGAGAGTGAGACTCTTCGAGTCAAAGTCCTCTTTGTAAGGGAAAGGCTTTAAATCTAGTAAACTAAGTTTGGAAATCCTAAGCGGAGTGGTTAGGTAGTGGAGTAGGCATTGTGGCCAAACCACTATAAATCTTGTGTTTGCATTGTTTCATTTTATTGTGCTTTAATTGTTTAATCATTTATAAGCTTCCGCATCTAATCACATTCAATTGTAAATTGTCTAACTAATCTAAGAAAATGATTAAAAGTGAATTTAGGCTAATTTTATTAGTAAACACACTATTCACCCCCCTCTAGTGTAGCCATTTCGCTTTCAAGGCATTTAGCCAAAATTCACAAAATCAATACTAACAATCTTCCCCTTTGGCTTATTTGGCAAAAACCCAACCTGTCATAAATAATGCTATAAAGAAAGTATTATAACATAAGATTTTTTTCACATATGTAACCATACATTCGGTCAAGATTAAATAGTGTTTAAAACTATTCATCATAAAAAAAGAACCATTACCATCATAGAGTTCATATTCAGGCAATAAAATAGTACCAAAAACCAAGGCAACTATTCATCATAGAGTATTATAAATTCTTGTGTTTGCATTGGTATTTTTTTGTTTGTCTTTATTGCTTTATCATTTTTTGCTTCCGCATTTAGTCACTTAACTTGTAATTTGCCTAAGTAACCAAAGAAACGATTAAAACTGGATTTAGGCAACAAGAATGAGTAAATACACTATTCACCCCCTCTCTAGTGTGGCCATTTCACCCAACAATTGGTATCAGAGCGGGTCGTAGATTGAGATTTCACCATCTCCTCTACACCGTCTCTCGATCTTAAAATGACACTAGAGTCGATATCGTCTTCACCACCTAGGTTTGATGAGTCTAACTTTGGTATTTGGAAGAGTAGAATGTATACTTTCCTAAAGACTCAAGGTTTAGGTATCTTTAACATGGTAAAAATCAAATATATTGAACCTAAGGAAAATATGGATGCATGGACACAAGAACAAATTAATAGATTTAAATTAAACGCTAAGGCAACAAATTGCATATATTGTTCTTGTGAAAATAATATCTTTGAAAAGATCATGCATTGTACTTCGGCTTTTGATATTTGGGCAACTCTAAACATATTATATAATTATGCCAAGACCGAAGAGATTGGCACTTCTAGTGAAGGTAGTGATGACAATGGTCATTCACCTACCACTAATCTTGGTTTTGATGCCTATAGCTCTTCTAGTCAAAGGAGTAGCTCCAAGAGCCGAAAAAAGAAGGTAGTGTGTCATGCATGCAAGGAAAAGGGGCATGTAAAGAAAAATTACCCTTCCATGAAGAACAAGGTAAAGAAGAGGTCGAATGCCTCCACATTCTCATTCCACTCAAGTGAAGCGTCCTCTTGCCATGACTATGAAGCCACATCAAAAGATTGCCTCATGAATGATAACAATGAGGTACACTATTCTCCTCCAAGTCATGTTAATGAAAATGATAGAATGGACTCATCTAGCTCTCATGATTTGATTTATGATGGACTAATGGATGAGTACAAAAATATGTATGCCTTGTTAATTAAAAAGGATATGGAAAATAAAATATTAAAGAAAGAAAATATAAGGTTTAATTCTCATTAGCATGAATGCAAATTAGAAAATGAGAAAATAAAATCTAGTTCTTTTAATTCTTGCCATGATGATATGGAATTTGAGATTAAGGACTTGAAATATAAAAATGATAAGTTGAAGAATGAAAATAGCATGTTAAAAACTCAATTGCATGCTATTCAAAAATCCATGAATGATTTGAAAAGTGAGATTATTTTCTTGAATAAGAAAGTAAATGAATTAAAAAATGCTTCATCACCTAAGAACACTAGAATGAAAAATACTTATGTAACAAATGCCAATGTTCATCATCATTCTCATGTTAGGCATTCCACATTTAAACCTCATGTTGAAAAGAAGAATGTTTCACTTAAGAATGCTCATGCCCATCATCCTTCTTATGTCAAACATTCTAACATTAAATCTCATGTCCATAATGAAAAGAAGAAATTTAATGGACATTATTTTTGTTGCGGTGTTTATGGGCATGCCATCTATGATTGTGCCTTTAAAATGAACCCAAGTGTTGTGAAGACACTTTGGGTACCTAAGCTCACTAACCCCCTAGGACCCAAAGGCATTTGGGTACCAAATGTTTCTTCTATTGTAGGGGGAGCTACCACACATGAGTAAGATGAAGTTGCTTGAGGGCTTGAAGGATACACCACCACAAGGGTGCAACTTCATGTCATCATGATGCCTTAGGAATGAAAATTGGCATCTAAGTAAATTTGGTATCATCTCGTTTACTTTATTTGAATTCATTCAAGTTGGAGTTTATGATACATGTTTAAGTTGAGTTATTTTCCCCGCTCTTGTTAAGAATCCTTTGGAAAATGTTTTTGATTTTTGATTTTCGGTCTCTTCGGAGACCTATGTAGCCTGTAATGGGCTCATGCGACCTTGCGGTTTTAAATCGTATGCTCATTGTGGCCTTTCGGTATTCAACCAATAGGAAGAGTTTGTCACACCCCGACTGAGGGTAGTGTGACCTGCCAGGGCCCACATCCTGCCCTATAGCCTACTGTCTACACTGACATCAAGAAACCAAAACATATCAATTGAAGAAACTTAACATACTTAATTTATAAAAAGTTTGCAAGTCACAATGTATGAGTTTTTCAAAACAAGAAGAAACATTAACGTCAAATCCAAATGGTCAAATATCAAGTTTTACAATTCTTTTCAATTACAACCTTCAGTGCAGAAATAAAACCAACATAACTAGGACTAGTCTAAGACTCATGGACGCCGCTACGAGATATGGCACCGCCTCTGCCCTCCAGCTGCACCATGTCGACACCAAGCTACTGCTCATGCTCTGTAAAATAGAAATAAACTGTGAGTCCACTTGGGACTCAGTGAGTGGCTCAATTGAACCACCACTTAAGCCTCAGTCATGCATATGTATATATTACAAGGCAATAAAGGAATATACAAGGAGGTAAGGTGTGTTCCAAATGCAACTACCGACCCTCAACGGATCCATGAGTATACATTGTACATGATAACCTGCCACCTTGGCTTAACACGCCTCTGGCATCTGGCCCTTGGGCCTACTCATAGCAATATATATCCCGGCTATAACCGTCCCTACCATATCAGGTAGTATCATACTGGCCATCGGCCACATCATCTCAAGATGCAAGCAAACAATCCTGGGCCATCGACTAGGATGGCCACTAGTCTCCGGACACCGTCTAGGGTAAGGATAGCTAGTCCCACCCAACTGGGGTATGGCACCTAGCGGGCCCGTTGGCGCACCTCTAGACCCAATTGGCCGAGCTGAGCATTGGTCATTTCCGACCTCCTCGCTTCTCGGCGGACCATCTCAAGCACATTACTCATTCAATATCCTAGAGTTTCCATATATACATATATATATATATATACCTCGGGCCTTTGCCCGTATCTAGCCATGTCTGGCTATCGGGTCAACAATTCACGCTGTCCCTTTTAGTATATGTGCACCTACAATCTCTAAGTTTCCAAAAATATACAAGCAGTCATAGAAGTGTTATCGTCTCATATCTAAGTTTCCATAAATGTGCTATGAACATCTAGTGGCACCTTACATATTAACTAGCCTTCTACGCTGTCTTAGGTGAGAATTTCCATGAGTCAACCTTGGAATACCATCCAAGAACACTTAGGGCAGCATACATAATTTAATGAAAAATGCTCAAATATTACATCATTCATCATATATAACCATAATGCACATACCTAACAATTCTTATACTACCCTAGTAATATTAGCACAATAAGGAGCAACTATCTAGCATGGCAAGGTAGTAATAAATTTAAATAACATGTATGAATTATAAAACATGCTAACATTGTCAACATCCAAGTTTAAGGATCAAATGCTAAGTATGGTTACAATCTAGCATTTCTACAATTCAAATCAATTAAGCTACTTGGTAAGTTTGATGTTCTTTCTAAGTATTGTCATATCCCTATGTGTGATCCCTAAGATCATGAAATTTCCATCTAAGGCAAGTCTCTCCTCCTCTCCCCAACCTTGGCCGAACCATGAGCAAGGGAAACCTTGCTCGGCCAAGGTCCTTGGGTAGGGAAAGATGGAAGAGACTTTAGCTATACCTTGTCTCTTCATTTCCACATACTTCTTAAATACCAAGGATCAACTTACCCTTCCCCTCACCCTTGGCCGAACCCTCTCCATGAATCTTAGGATTCATTCGGCCACTTCAAGGGGCTTTAAAGGGGACATGCTTCATATTACGTAAGGAGTTCAAAGGACTACATCAAAACAGCGGTATAAGGGCATCTAAGGGCCTTCTCGTCGTCTGGGGAATCGGGGAAAATTTTGGGATGACCTTTCCCCTTTTCCCATGACTAGGCAGCCCCAAAAACATAGATCGACGATTAAAATAGTGAGATCCAACAAGATACATCATAAAATAGTGAGTACATATCGTTGAAATCATGGATCGTCGGGAAAAATCGCGAGAACTCGACCTTTCATCTAGGGTTCGGCCACCTGCCTCCCCCAAATTGTTAAAGCCTTAACCACTCACCTAGATCTCCAAGAAATAAGGATTGGGTGACCACGACTTGAGAATTTCCGGTGACGACGCGAATTCCGGATCGATCCAAGCCCCAAGGCCCCTCCTTGTAGGGGTGAGCATCGGTTCGGTTCGGTTAAAAACCGAACCGAACCAAAGAATATTTTTTAACCGTTTACCGAACCGAAAAAACTCGGTTAATTCGGTTCGGTTAATCGAATTTTTAGTTTGGTTCGGTTAATTTGGTTCGGTTAACCCAATTTTTTTTTTCGAAAATATACTTATTATATATATAACCGAATGTAAAATAAATAATATTACACAACCCTAAGATTCGAACCTTGGCAAATGAAAAGCTCAACATCACACTTAAACACCAAGACAATTACCAACATTTGATATTAGTGTTATTATATATATATTCGGTTAAGTCGGTAAATTAATCGAACCGAACCGAAAACCGAAACCCAAATTTTTTTTAATCGAAAACCTAATCAAAATTAATTCGGTTTGGTTAAATCGGTTTCGGTGAATCGGAAAATTTTGCTCACCCCTACCTCCTTGCTCCTTCTCCTCTTTCTCCCTTGCGGCCTTGTGCGACTCAATGGTTGAGTCGTACGGCTGCCATATGGGGGGTTTTATCCCCTCAACCATCTTTCCAAAGATGGTTTCAAGGCTCACTTAAGTCATACTCGGAACTCGATTAAACTCGAACTCGACTCGGGTTCCGACCCAACCCATAACATGACTCGAGTTGACTTAATTTAAGGTATGATTTTATAAAAGAAAAGTTAATTATCCAAATAGTCTTCATGATTCATTAGCCGAGTCAAACCTTTTCACTCGAGGCGATCCTGAGGCTCGACTCGACTACCCCCGGGTCCGACGCGCTGCACCAAAATACATTTTTATATTAGGAAACTTTTTTCGGGTCTTACAACCTTCCCCCCTTAAGGGAAATTCGTCCTCGAATGGACGAATTTACTTGAATAACAAGGACTTACCGGCTCCTCGAACAAGGAAGGGTAGCGCTCTCTCATGTCTTGCTCTACCTCCCATGTGGCCTCTTGCCCGGAATGGTGCTCCCATCTAACCTTTACCAGGGGAATTTCTTTGGACCTTAGCTTTCTGATTTGGTGGTCAAGAATCTCTACCGGCCTTTCCTCGAATGAGATGGCCAAATCTACCTCGGTAGAAGAGGGCTCGATCACATGCGAATCATCTTTTACATACTTCCGCAACATGGATACATGGAAGACCGGGTGCACTCTGCTCAGGCTAGGAGGCAATGCTAGCTCACAGGCCACTTCGCCCCTCCGCTTGAGAATGGGAAAAGGCCCAATGTATCTAGGGCTCAGCTTCCCCTTCTTCCCAAACCGGATCACCCCTCATATAGGGGAGACCTTCAGGAATACTAAGTCACCCTCTGTAAATTCCAATTCCCTGGCCTTTCTGTCGGCATACATTTTCTGTCGACTCTAAGCCACCAGTAATCTTTCCTTAATGACCTTTACTTTTTCTACCGCCTCCTCAATCAGATCGGGGCCCACCATGAGTGATTCCCCTGCCTCAAACCAACCCACTGGGGACCTGCACCGCCGCCCATACAAAGCCTCAAAAGGAGCCATGCCAATGCTATTGTGATAGCTATTGTTATAGGCGAATTCGATCAACGGTAGGTGCCTCTCCCAGCCATCTGCCATATCCAGGACGCGTGCTCTCAGCATGTCCTCCAAAGTTTGGATGGTCCTCTCTGACTGCCCGTTAGTATGTGGATGGAAAGCTGTGCTGAAACGCACCTGAGTATCCAAGGATCCCTAGAAGGACTACCAAAACCGGGCTATGAACTGGGTACCGCGGTCGGATATAATCATCACCGGGGTACCATGATAGGCCACAATCCTATCCAAAAATAGTTGGGCATACTGCTCCGCAGAGAAGGTAGTCTTCACTGGTATGAAGTGCGCGGTCTTCGTTAATCGATCCACCACCACCCAAATGGAATCAAAACCGCCTTTTGACTTAGGCAATCCAATCACTAGATCCATGATGATTTTCTCCCACTTTCACTCGGGCACTTCGAGATTTTGTAGGAGCCCCGCAGGCTTAAGGTGTGCGGCCTTCACCTGCTGATAGACTAGACATTTGGAAACAAATTCTGCCACCTCTCTTTTCATGCCTTTCCACCAGTAATGCTGCCTTAAGTCCGAGTACATCTTGGTGGCCCCCGGATGCATCGTGTAAGTGGAACGATGACCCAGTTCCAAGACTTGCCTGCGCACCTCAGCCATGTCTGGTACTACTATCCGGTCTCTGAACCTCAGTACACATTCTGAGTCCAATCTGAAATCGTTCTCTGCATCACCTCTTTGTATCAAGTCCTTGGTTAGTGCACCAAAGACATCTTCCCCCTGCGCGGCACGCAGCATGTCCACCAGTGTGGATTGTATCCGCAGGTGGGCCATCAGGGCACTTGAAGCTGACACTGATAAGGTTGCACCCCCATCTAGGCATAAAGCCAACTCTCGAGCTAGAGGCCTCCGCTTAGCTTCCAAATAGGCCAAACTGCCCATGGATTTTCTGCTCAGCGCATCTGCTACCACATTTGCTTTCCTCGGATGATACATAATGGTGCAATCATAGTCCTTTAGGAGCTCCAGCCACCTCCTCTGCCTGAGGTTCAGCTCCTTTTGGGTAAGCAAGTAATGGAGACTCTTGTGATCTGTGTAGATTTCGCATGTCTCCCCGTACAAGTAGTGCCTCCAAAGCTTTAGTGCAAAGACCACTGCTGCTAATTCTAGGTCATGCGTCGGATAGTTCTTCTCAAGAACTTTCAACTGGCGAGACGCATAAGCAATCACTTTGCCATACTGCATCAAGATGCAGCCCAGACCAACCCGAGAGTCATCACAGAAAACCACAAACCCTCCTGATCCTGAAGGTACAACCAACACGGGTGCAGATGTCAAACATGCCTTGAGCTTTTGAAAGCTCGCCTCGCATTTGTCATCCCAAACGAATCTGACCTTCTTCTGGGTCAACCGAGATAGAGGGGTTGCAATTCTGGAGAAATTCTCCATAAAATTTCGGTAATAGCCGGCCAACCCAAGAAAACTGTGGACCTCGGTCACACTAGTCGGCCGCTTCCAATTCTGAACCACTTCAATCTTGGCAGGATCTACCCTTATTCTTTCCTTGGACACTATATGGCCCAAGAACCCTACACTTTTCAATCAAAATCCACACTTGAAAAATTTGACAAACAAGCGGTGCTCTCTGAGGGTTTCCAGGACCATTCTCAGGTGCTTAGATTGCTCTTCCTCACTCTTAGAGTAAACTAGAATGTCGTCAATGAAGGCGATCACAAAGCTATCCAGGTACTCCTTAAATACTCTGTTCATTAGGTCCATGAAGGCAGCAGGTGCATTGGTTAGGCCAAAGGATATCACTAGGAACTCGTAGTGACCGTAGCGAGTACAAAAGGCCGTCTTTGGCACATCGCAGTCCCGGATTCTCAACTGATGGTATCCGGACCTCAGATCTTTCTTTGAAAACCATTGAGCCTCCTACAGCTGGTCAACAGATCATCTGTCCTCGGCAGAGGGTAGAGATTCTTAATAGTCACCTTGTTTAGCTGCCTATAATCAATGCACATGCGCATCGACCCATCCTTCTTCTTCACGAAGAGAACCGGTGCACCCCAAGGTGACACACTCAGCCGGATGAACCCCATGTCTAGCATTTCCTGCAATTGCACCTTTAGCTCTCTGAGTTTGGCCGGTGCCATCCTGTAAGGGGGAATAGAAATTGGTTTCACCCTAGGCTGCAGATCAATGCAAAAATTGACCTCCCTTCTGGGCGGCAACCCTGGCAATTCCTCGGGAAACACATGAGGGAATATACAGACCACGGGGGTTTCGCTGACATGCTTTGCTTCACCCCTTTCCTCCTCGGCCACAGATACAAAGGCCAGGAAAGGTTGGCAGCCGCCCCTAAGCAATTTGCGAGCCTTTAGGGCTGAGATGACCCCTATCGGCTTGCTACCTCCCTCTACTTGGAAGATGAATTACGGCAGCCCAGGCTAATTAAACATCACTGCTTTGGCTCTACAGTCCAACATTGCAAAATGCTCTGCCAGCCAGTCCATGCCAAGAATGACGTCAAGCTCAAGAGTGGGTAGGAGTGTCAAATTCGCACTCAGCACATGGCCGCATATGAACACTTCACACCCTTGATAAATTGAGGCTGTTAAGATTGCATCGCCCGTAGGCGTTGATACCATTACTGGCCCATCAAGCATAGAGGGTGCCGTTGGCAGCTTTGCAGCAAACATGGCAGACACAAATGAGTGTGTGGCACCCGAATCAAATAATACATACGCAGCAGACGAACAAACTAAAATAGTACCCGTCGCCACTGCTTTGGAAGCCTCTCCCCATCACGGTTCATATCATATACCCGCGCAGGTGGCCTCTCTGAATAACTAGTCTGCGGCCCCTTATTCTGAATATGCCCTCTGGGTGCTATTAACCCTACTGACATAGGTGCTTTACCCCTTGACTGCTCAAGCTTCTGACTAGTTCCCTCAGGGCAGTCATTCATGAAATGTCTGACTCGACCGCACTTGAAGCAAGCATTATTGCGGTTAAGGCAGGACCCCCAATGCATCCGACTGTAGCTGCCACACTGCGGCGCCTTAGATATCTGAGAACCACCTCCTGACACTACCAGCCTCACTGACCCAGTCCTGGGCCCCCATGGCCCCGGTTGCCATTCTGCCCCCGGCTTTGCTGCTGCTCTGATGTGGGTATTGCCCCCTCGGAGTACCAAGGTCGACTACTAGAACCTTGTGACCGGAACTTCTTCTTAGCTGGCCCGTCGTTTCTCTCGAACGACACCAAAGCTTCTTTCCGCAGGTCTTCATCCACTACCCGGGCCCTCTCTAGTTGGGTATGGCCCACCTAACCAAATCCACTCGGGTCTAAAGTTAGTGTGGCTCCCCTTGGGTCTAACGTCAGCGTGGCTCACTCACGCAGTATCAAGACCCAAAATCCACTCGCCGAGTTGGGACCAACTTGCCAAGTCGGTACGCTTCTCGGCTCGGCCATCGCTCATCCACAAGCACAACCACAATCAATATCCATGCACAGTACGCACAAGTACATAAAGAATATTTTCTACCGACAACCGGGGTACGCGTCTACGCGCCCCAACTCGACTCTCTCTTGGGTCTAACCTCTTAGCTCTATGTTTCATCACCCAATTTACTGCCACTGTCGCTCAGTGCAGCATTGGGAGCCTCCATTACACTATCACAAAAAAGAGAAAGTTTCATGTCACATAATAAATTTTTAACATAAGCTTTGAAAAGTTACTAACCGCATGGTGCGCTGAGTGTAGGAGTGGTCGTCCAATCTCGTAGCATAACTATACCGTATGTTGGCACACTAGCATTTGCCTCATACGGTACCCAACACTGAGTCATAGACAAGACCTAACCTAGTGCTCTGATACCAACTTTGTCACACCCCGACTGAGGGTAGTTGACCGGCCAGGGCCCACATCCTACCCTGTAGCCTACTGTCTACACTGACATCAAGAAACCAAAACATATCAACTGAATAAACTTAACATACTTTATAAAAAGTTTGCAAGTCACAATGTATTAGTTTTTCAAAACAAGAAGAAACATCAACGTCAAATCCAAATGGTCAAATATCAAGTTTTACAATTCTTTTCAATTACAACCGTCAGTGCTGAAATAAAACCAACATAACTAGGACTAGTCTAAGACTCATGGATGCCGCTACGAGATATGGCACCACCTCTGCCCTCCAGCTGCACCATGTCGACACCAAGCTACTGCTCATGCTCTGCAAAAATAGAAATAAACTATGAGTCCACTTAGGACTCAGTGAGTGGCTCAATTGAACCTCCACTTAAGCCGCAGTCATGCATATGTATATATTACAAGGCAATAAAGGAATATACAAGGAGGTAAGGTGTGTTCCAAATGCAACTACCGACCCTCAACGGATCCATGAGTATCCATTGTACATGATAACCTGCCACCTTGCCTTAACACGCCTCTAGCATCTGGCCCTTGGGCCTACTCATAGCAATATATATCCCGGCTACAACCGTCCCTACCATATCAAGTAGTATCACACTGGCCATCGGCCACATCATCTCAAGATGTAAGCAAACAATCCCGGGCCATTGACTAGGATGACCACTAGTCTTCGGACACCGTCTGGGGTAAGGACAGCTAGTCCCACCCAATTGGGGTCTGGCACCTAGCGGGCCCGCTGGCGCACCTCTAGACACAACTGGCCGTGCTGAGCATTGGTCATTTCCGACTTCCTCGCTCCTCGGCAGACCATCTCAAGCACATTACACATTCAATATCCTAGGGTTTCTATATATATATACCTCGGGCCTTTGCCCGTATCTAGCCATGTCCGACTACCGGGTCAACAATTCATGCTGCCCCTTTTAGTATATGTGCACCTACAATCTCTAAGTTTCCAAAAATATACAAGCAATCATAGAAGTGTTATCGTCTCATATCTAAGTTTCCATAAATGTGCTATGAACATCAAGTGGCACCTTACATGTTAACTAGCCTTCTACACTGTCTTAGGTGAGAATTTCCATGAGTCAACCTTGGAATACCATCCAAGAACATTTAAGGCAGGATACATAATTTAATGAAAAATGCTCAAATATTACATCATTCATCATATATAACCATAATGCACATACTTAACAATTCTTATACTACCTTAGGAATATTAGCACAATAAGGAGCAACTATCTAGCATGGCAAGGTAGTAATAAATTTAAATAACATGTATGAATTATAAACCATGCTAACATTGTCAACATCCAAGTTTAAGGATCAAATGCTAAGTATGGTTAGAATCTAGCATTTCTACAATTCAAATCAATTAAGGTACTTGGTAAGTTTGATGGTCTTTCTAAGTATTGTCATATCCCTATGTGTGATCCCTAAGATCATGAAATTTCCATCTAAGGCAAGTCTCTCCTCCTCTCCCCAACCTTGGCCGAACCATGAGCAAGGGAAACCTTGCTCGGCCAAGGTCCTTGGGTAGGGAAAGATGGAAGAGACTTTAGCTATACCTTGTCTCTTCAATTTCACATACTTCTTAAATACCAAGGATCAACTTACCCTTCCCCTCACCGTTGGCCGAACCCTCTCCATGAATCTTAGGATTCATTCGGCCACTTCAAGGGGCTTTAAGGGGGACATGCTTCATATTACGTGAGGAGTTCAAAGGACTACATCAAAACAGCAGTATAAGGGCATCTAAGGGCCTTCTCGTCGTCAGGGGAATCGGGGAAAATTTTGGCATGATCTTTCCCCTTTTCCCATGACTCAACAGCCCCAAAAATACGTAGATTGACGATTAAAACTGCGAGATCCAACAAGATACATCATAAAACAGTGAGTACATATCGTTGAAATCATGGATCGTCGACAAAAATCGTGAGAACTCGACCTATCATCTAGGGTTCGGCCACCCGCCTCCCCCAAACTTTTAAAGCCTTAACCACTCACCTAGATCGACTAGAAATAAGGATAGGGAGACGACGCGAATTCCGGATCGATCCAAGCCCCAAGCGCCCTCCTTGCTCCTTCTCCTCTTTCTCCCTTGCTGCCTTGTGCGACTCAATGGTCGAGTCGCACGGCTGCGATATGGGGGGGGGGGGGGTTATCCCCTCAACCATCTTTCCAAAGATGGCTTCAAGGCTCACTTATGTCATAATCGGAACTCGACTAAACCCGAACTCGACTCGGGTTCCGACCCAACCCATAACATGACTCGAGTTGACTTAATTTAAGGTATGATTTTATAAAAGGAAAGTTAATTATCCAAATAGTCTTCATGATTCATTAGCCGAGTCATACCTTTTCACTCGAGGCGATTCAAATGCTCGACTCGACTAACCCCGGGTTCGACGCACTGCACCAAAATAGATATTTATATTAGGAAACTTTTTCCGAGTCTTACAAGGTTGGAGATCATGTTTTCATATTTATTATTTTTGTGATTTCTTAAAATTCGTTTTGATATCACTTGATTTCATTTAAAATGAGTTTCAAACTATCTAGCAAAGATGTGTTTTGAAAATGATATTTGAATCACTCTATGCTATTTGGTTTGGTTAGCTTGCTAGTAGCCTTAATTTCATTATCTACTAATGAAATCTACTTGCAAGTTGAAAATATTTATGGAAGGCTATGCTATCTAAAAGAATTTGGAAAGAAAATGAAAAGTTTGGAAAAATTTCCAAGAATGAGCTATGAGTTCGTTTTTGAAAAATCTTAATATAATTCTTGAATATTCATGCTTTTATGATGTCTCTATATACTCATGATTGATGTTGCATGACAAATCCATGAAATTTCATGAGTAGGCAAAATTTTGATAACTTAGGCAATTTCATGATATCTTAATTGAATGAAACTTGCTCTAGGTTGAAATTCACATTAGAGACCTCATTTTGAGTTAGTAGTTGGAAAACATGTTTAGATACACACATGAGATGATTCTAGGTGTTTAAACTTGAAAATACATGTGTAGATGAAAAATGTGATAACTAGATCACATTAGGGGACTTAAGCTTGAAAAGTTTGACACAAGTCAATAAATTGACTTGGACACTTCACTTTAAGTCCAAAATTCATAAACATATTTAGGAATAGGTATGACATATTTTCATGCGCATAGAATGAAAAAATTCATATGGATATGGATAAAATGACATAGAGGTCATCTCATGATAACCTATTTTGAACCAAGTTGACCCAAGTCAACAAATTGACTTAGAGGTCTCATTTTCAATCCATATTTGAGAAATATGTTTAGATTTATTCATGATAGGTGTCCATAGGTTTAAGTTTGAAAAACCATGAGTAAATGATAAGATTGATACTTAGCAAGTTTCATGATAATTAGTTTAATTTTGAATGAAACAATGCTAGGTTGATATCTTGACTTAAGGATATAATTTTTATTTCAAATTTGACATACACTCTTTACATGAACATTATGTGGTGTCATAAAAGTTTGAATAAAAACTGAACACTTTTTGAAAATAACTGAAAATAACTGAAAATTACGAAAATACCATTGAAAATTGAGTATTTTCAGTTATTTCTAAAAAAATATAGAAAAATCATTTTTAACTGATTCTTAGAACTGCACCTTCACTGAAAAATCTAGTTTCTTCAATAAAAATTTCAAGAAGTTTGATGAAAAATCTGATTTATAGTGGAATTTTGAAGTTAGATTTCAAAAATGCAAAGTATCACCTTCTTGAAATATCAATTTTTCTGATACTTTGATTTTTCGTCGAAAACTTCCGACGAAACCTTGTGTATACTATTTTGATTTCATTTCTAATATAGTTCTCACTATTCTTTGAGTAAAATCATTTCTAAAAATGATTTTGATAACTTGAGCGATATATTGAAAAAATGAGCTTTTGGTTGAAATCGAGATTGATTGAAAAATAAAAGTATATGTTGGGGCTCAACTTTAGCGTGCCAAATCCCAAATATGGTTTCTCCCCTGTCAAGTGGCCCTTTATAACTGTTTAGAAAGAGGACTTCCTGTATCATGAATAGTGCGTCGTTATCATATGGCTTCTATTTTCTAAGCGCCTAAAATTACTTTAAAAAAGAAGAACACAACCATCAAAGAAAAAGGAAACATTTCAAACCATGCATGCATAAACCAATCAAATTATTATATTATAATTAACTTAAAACCCAATTAAGAATATATATTCAAAACCAATTTTGAAAATAATTAATTAAACCTCCTCAGTGAATATTGCCTAGATATTTAGGATTCGAATCCTAATATGATCACATATTGTGATTTTTTTATTTTTGTTAACAAGTCAATTATGAATAATACAATTGATGACAATATGTTAAATATTGTCTAGAGATCGATCTAGAATTTGAATCCTAATATGATTACTTATTATGATTTTTTATCTTTGTTTAAAATAGTAATAATTATTTTACCAATTGTAAATAGCATAGTTGGTGCAACACGTTTAATGTTGTTCAGAGATTTAGGATTCGAATCCTAATATGATC
Organism: Canna indica; assembly: GCA_034359265.1. Lineage (NCBI taxonomy): Eukaryota > Viridiplantae > Streptophyta > Magnoliopsida > Zingiberales > Cannaceae > Canna > Canna indica. The sequence continues at coordinate 27,116,442 of CP136892.1, forward strand.
ATCTTACTTTCTATTTTTATTTTAAAAAATAATTAACTAATTGAATGACATCGTTTATCATGTGCTTAATTAATAGGGTATTAATTTAATCGAGCAAGCTGCAGCATCGATCAAATGGCCGAAATAGTCTCAGAAAAGAAAAGATAAGGTAATATACTTGTTTGGCTTGTGATGCCAAAATAATTTTGGCTTGTGATGCCAAAATAAAAGGCTCATTTGCTGCCAATTTGGATTTGTAATTAACCTCAACAAGTTTGTATTTTAGATGAACTTTCATGCCCCTTTCTGTTGTATCGAACCAATGACATCTAAATAGGATAACTGATTTCAAGCCGAAGTAGTGCAACTCTACCACTTCTTCCACCAGTCCATAAAAATCCATATCACATTCAACATAGGTTGTCCCTTTCACGCAGACCCCGGCATTCATCGTCTTCTTTGTAAATGCATATTCCACCGTGTGAAATTTGTATCCATTAACAAAATATCCGCTATAACAGGACACTAGTCGCGACGGTCCACTAACAAACTCAAATATTCTTTCATCTATTTCAGCTCGGTGGTCTTTGCTGTAAGCTTGAATCCTTGTAGGGAAATCATGATTCCGTAATCTCTCCAATTCTTGATCGTTGTGAATAAAGTATTTTTGCACCATCTCAATGTCAAATATTTCAATGAATTGTTCAATCTCTGATAATTGAGTAATACATACAAGTGTGCCAAATGATACTCTTCCTCGCTTAAGTGTCGAGATGGACGAGAACCAAAAGCACGCCCAGAGTGACAAAATATATTTAAACATCCATCTGAATGTCGAACTCCCTCGTCGTCGTTACGTGGAAGACGATCAAATCTTGTATGTACTGTCGATTCAAAGTAAAATGAGCAGAATGTTGAAATTTCTTGGATGAAATACGATTCAGATATTGATCATTCAACAGCTGTGGTGTTATTTATTTTTTTCTTCAGACGATTCATGTATCTTTCAAATAAGTACATCCACCGGTTTTGAACGGGGCCACCAACTCGTGCCTCGTATGCCAAGTGTATAGGTAGATGCTCCATCGAGTCGAAAAAGGCAGGAAAGAAAAATTGCTCCAGCTTGCATATAATTTCAACAATATTACTTTCAAGTGTTGACATATCTTCGACTCGAAGGACATTTGCACAAATGTTTCTAAAAAGCATACTTAATTCAGTCAACAGACCCCAAATATTATCAGGTAGAAGATCTCGGAATGCGATCGGAAGCAATCTCTGCATGAATACATGACAATCATGGCTCTTCATCCCTAATATTTTGTAATCATCGACGTTCACACATCGAGATAAGTTTGAGGCATATCCATCGGGTAATCTGAGTTCTTTTATCCATTTATAAACATCTTTGATCTGTTGTTTATTTAACACATACGGGGCCTTCGGCTTCAGATATCGCTCGTGGACCTCTTGTAACTCCAACTTCGGTCTCTTACAAAGTATTTTCAAATCATGTCGGGCTTTGACATTATCTTTAGTTTTTTCGGAAACATCCATTAAAGTGTTGAAAATATTATCAAACACATTTTTTTCAATATGCATGACATCTAAATTATGTTGAATCAGTAACGAACTCCAATAGGACAATTCCCAAAAGATACTTTTTTTCACCCAATTATGTGTTTGACCAAAGCCTGACACTCTTTTATACCGACCAAATACTATCTCTGGAAGTGCTGAAATACGTGCTAACATTTGTTCACCAGACAACATCTATGGTGGCCCATCTCTTTCGACTCTGCCCTTAGTAAATTTATTACGATTCTTTCGATACTGATGGTTAGCCGGTAGGAATCGACGATGACAATCAAAGAATGAGATTTTTCTTCCGTTCTAAAGATCGATTGATTTAGAGTGTTCCATACAATACAAACAAGAGAGTCGGCCGTGAGTGCTCCAACCAGACAACATGCCGTATGTCGGGAAATCATTGATTGCCCACAAGATCGCGGCCTTTAAATTGAAGTTTTGCTTCCGATGACAATCATAAGTGACAGCTCCCTCAGTCCACAATGTTTTCAATTCATCTATCAAGGGTCTGAGAAACACGTCTATTTCTTTTCGCGGACCCTTAGGACCCGGAATAATCATCGAAAGATAAATAAATTGATCTTTCATACACATTGACGGTGGCAAATTATAATCTGTCAGCAGCACTAGCCAAACTGAATAAGGAGTTGCAGAATGTCCAAACGGACTAAAACCATCTGTGCACAATCCCAATTTGATATTTCTAGTATCCCTAGCAAATGAAGGATAACATGTATCCAAATGTTTTCATGCTTCACTGTCGGATGGATGAGTCATTACTGTATCATCACGACTTCTTGCGTGCCAACTCATGTAGGGGGCTATCTTTTCCGACATGAATAATCTTTGAAGCCTCGGTGTTAGTGGAAAATATCGAAGCACCTTAAATAAGATATTTTTCTGTCGGACCGATTTCTTCTCCTTGTAACGAGGATGTTGACATACATGGCATTTATCCAACTGCACATTTTCTTTATAATATAAAATTCGGTTATTTTGGCACGCGTGTATTTTTTCGTACCCAAGCCCCAATTTTCTCATCAGCTTTTTAGTTTTATAAAAAGTTGGCTCAAACTTGTTATCAGTAGGCAATATTCCATTAATCAATCCTGCAATCTAATCATACGCAACCCCGCTGATATTACAATCAGCCTTGATGTTTAGGAGCTGTGTCATTGTTGAAAACCTACTGTATTTAGGATAATTCTCATACAAAGGTTCATCGGCAGCTTTCAACATCACGTAAAATTCTTTAGCTTCTTTATTCGGCAATTCAATCTCTACCGTAGTTTGTACTCCTATGATATCAACCGCTGTAGTATCTAGTGGGACTGATGTCTGAGTAACTGGCTGATCAATATTATCATTCAGGTAGAATTGACCCCCAAGACTATCAAGTATCATAGTTCTATAGGGATTAGATTGACTAGATGAAGAAGCACCAGCAGAGGAAGATTCACCATATGTCTGAACGACAGGATTGCTCGACGTCCCGACTTCACGTGACTCCCCGTGACAAGTCTATAGAAAATATCTTGGTGCAAATCCTTTGCTATATAGATGCAGAGTGATAGTCTCCCGATCCAAAAATCATTCATTCAAGCAAATGCGGCACGAATATTGGATTTTTTTCACCGATGCTAATGATTTTCTGATTCGAATAGGCGAAATTTAGGAAGTACGTTATGCCTAATCGAAACTCACTTGTTAAAGCTCCACGATCAAGATGTCGGTACATCCAACTTCGATCAGCCGACATGATTCGGTCAATCAATGATAATTTCTTTGGTTAATGCCTTTAGGTGAGATTGTCCTATTCCATTCGGGATTTATGTTATTCATATTGCACTAAGTACTTCTTTTAACCGCTAACTTCATTCTAAATTTCGGCAGCATCTCCCTACAGTTCTCCGAATACGCATATCATCTGGGCGCATATCGGAGAACAAGAGAGATGCTGCTGAAATTTAGAATATGTTAACGGTTAAAAGGAAAACGTAAGTAATACAAATAACTATATTCCCAAATTATCCAATCAGGGACAATTCAAGGATTATACGTCGTATAAAAGATCATCTACTTCTTTTACACGAATATACAACCCCCGAACGGATCTAAGTATTTGCTAAATAATATATTTGCGTATGTGAAACATATCAACTCGTTGGATGGATGATTATTTTCTAAATGTTTCGAGTCAGTTCGAGTCCATAGTGGACAATTCCGACACGAGTCCAAATTAGATGATTTCGGCAGGAATCTGAATTTGACGATTCCGACGCGAGTCCGAAGTGGACGATTCTGGCGCGAGTCCACTAATGACTATTCCGGACTAATTAACATTTTAACTAATTAATTAATATTAATCTATAATATTTTAACTAATTTAAATAATTAACCTACAATTATTAATCTAAAACAAAATATTAATCTAACTAAATTAATCTAAAAATTACTCTAAACTATAACAATTAATCTAAAAATCATAACAATTAATCTAAACCCTCAAAATAATCTAACAAATTAAACAATTAATTAAATAATTAATCCAAACAATTAATTAAAAATTAAAAATATATATAAATAATATTATATAAGCATTTCCGGCGTCGGAGTCTAGTGTCCGGACACTATGTCCGAACACTGCATAAACCAACGGCCAGCGGCCGATGGCCATCGACCGCCGATCGAAACCCTCTTTTAAGGGTTTCGGCTGGCTCTAACAAGGGGGCAAAGGTCGAACGGGAGGCGGCGAGAAATACCTCGAATCGAACGGGAGGCGGAGGTCAGAATCGGAGGTCAAGGACGGTGCGGCGGCGTCGACAGCGGCAGCTCGGAGGCGACGTCGGTAGCGGCAGCTCGACGGCGACGTCGAAAGAGAGCAGCGGTGGCGGGCAGAGGAAGAGGAAGAAGGGGGCGGGCGCGGGCTCACTTGTCTGTTAGAATGTCGTTGCAGATATAGCATATCTGCAACGGCTTGAGCGGCCGTTGCTGATGGCCGTTGCTAAAGAAGCAATTTCTAGTAGTGTGCAAAGATCCTGGGCCCGATGGTTATAACTTGGAGTTTTACCTGAAGTTCTAGAACATCATTAGTGGTTCATACATGGAAGCTGCCAGGGTATTTTTTAACGAATGTAAGCTGCCACATTCATGGGGGCAAGCTAGTTTGATCTTCATTCCGAAAGGAGATGATCCTAAAGGAATAAAGGAATGCAATGTGGCCTACAAGATAATTTCTAAGGTCCTTGTAAACAGAATCAAACCTTGGATTAGTTTACTCATCTCCAAAGAACAAGCAACTTTTGTTGAAAAGAGGAACATGCATGATAATGTGATCCTGCTCACTGAAATTATCAGCATAATTGGCAAATAAAAAAGAAAACATCCATATCTCATCATGAAACTGGATCTTGAGAAAGCTTTTTGATAGGGTGAGCTGAGTTGCTGTTGAATACATTTGTCAATTTATGAATCTTCCAAGCAGACTAATTGATTGGTTTATGGCATGTCTGAAAGCTGCAAATTTTAAGTGTTGTATTAATGGAATTCATTCTAGAAGCTTCAAGAGCTTCAAGGGAATTAAGCAAGGGGACCCGTGTCCCCTTACCTATTCATTATTGTTCAGGAACTCTTGTCTTTATTGATTGAAAGGGAAGTGAGCACAGGTCATATTATGGCTTTCAAATACAAGGATAGGGTCTTAAGTCATCTTTTATTTGCGGATGATATAATCCTGATGGTCAAATACTATAGAAAATCTTGCAATCATATCAAAGAAGTGTTGAATCAATATTGTATGTATACCAATCAAAAAATAAACTTCAGTAAGTCTGAGTGTTTTTTTCCATGTGCCTATCCTAAAGTTAAAAGAGAGGATATCTGTGGCTTACTTGGCATTAAGGAGAGTCCTCTTCCATTGCAATATCTCGGAGCCTATTTAGACAAAGGCAGAACTCCAATTAATATCCAAAGGCAGCTCATCAGTAAAGCAGAAAGTAGGTTGGACTGCTGGGCAAGCAAGAACATATCACAAGCAAGCAAGACTATCCTTCTAAATTCTATGCTAAACTCCATACCCATTCACACTCTGGCCACTTCTTGGGTTAATGATAAAGTTGTCAAGGAATATGAAAAGTTAGCTAGAGGTTACTTCTGAAAACTGGGACAAACAAAAAAAGGTTTTCATCTTATCAGCTGGAAAAAGGTATCTCTAAGCAGGCTTAATGGTGGTTTAGGGGTAAGAGATCTGAATCTTGTCAAAGTGTCTATTCATGCTAAAAGAATATTGCCTCTGCTGAATAAGAAAAATGTAAACTGGGCTATGTTGCTTAATCAAAGATACAGACCTATTCATCCTTGGGTGGAGGATTATGGAAGGAATAAAAACTGGGCTACCAAGGGGATCTTTACAACTATGTTTATGCTCCGTGAGGGTCTCAAGAAAAGAATTGGTAATGGTGATGAAACCAATATCTAGAGTGATCCATGGATTGAGTGTACCCTTATAGAAAAATGACCAAACTTTATAAACATGGAGAAAATTAATGAGGTTCAAAGAGTTAGTGATCTTATCACTGACAAAGAATTGAATCTGTCTCTACTACAGCAAATTTTTGGAGAGGAGCTAGTTAAGTCCATTATTTAGATACACATCCCCAATAGGTTATGTTTGGACAAATGGATTTGGGCATTCAATAAAAAAGGTAAGCTTAATTGTAAAATAACTTACAATTACTTGAAGAAAGATGATGAAAGGTTGGATGATATCTCCTTTGATTGGAGGAAATTATGGAATTAAAAAACCCTCCCTAAGGTCAAAATTTTCATTTGGAAACTGCTTCATGGTTGGCTTCCCACATCCTGTTTGCTTTCCAAAATGAGCGAAATTCCTGAACATTGTTCTTTTGTATGTAAAGATAGCATGGACAACATAAAGCATATCTTCTTTGATTGTGTATATGAAAAAGTTATGGACGGCCTTGGAATGCTTTTTATGGTACAAGTTTGTGCTCAAAGATCACTGGTATCAGGGAAAATGGGCCGATGAAGGTAGTCATCTGGATAAGGAAAGGAAGCTAAATCTGGTTAGTTGTATTGTTGTAGGTCTTTGGTGCCTATGGAAGAACAAAAATGAAATGTGATTTAATGGTAAATGTTTTGGACATAACTCTCTAGTTTTCAAGGTGTTATTAGAGCTGAGTAACCATCATCATTTCGAAAAATGTTGCCCTGCGCATGTAGAGGTGTGGAACAATGATGTGGATAAGGCTAGCACTAGTCAGCAATAGGGTGGACACTCTTGGAACTAACTTCTCTCTTACTAACAGGAATCCTGATAACTTGGGTGACAATGAGAGCACATACTGGACCTACAGTGATGCGGCGTGGGTTAGGCAATCAAAGAAACCAGGCATGGGTTTCACAATCCTAAAAGACAACAAGATAGAACTTATGAGAGGATATTGCAACTCATTCTCTCACTGCAGTTTGTCTGCCGAACTTGAAGCAATTTGGAAATGTCTCATGAATGCCGATCTCATTAATATTAAACATTTGAAAATTTTCTCAAATTGTAAGCCTGCTATTGATATCCTGAACAAACATCTAAAACCCCCCTGGTATGTTAAATCTATAGTGACTGACATCCTCCACCTGGCTGATATTTTGAAAGTTTCAGAATGATGCTTTATAAGGAGAGAAGACAGCATGATGTCTCATTGCTTAGCAAAAGTTGGTTTATCTGAAGTGGAAATTCGCCCCTGATAACACTTTGAAATGGAGCTGCTAAGGAGATTCTACCTTTGCATCAATTAATTGGAGGTGTTTTGTAAATGACTGCTTTGAGACTCCATCTTCAAAGCTAATATCCTATATATTGTTCTCTAATGTTTTGAACAATGTAAATCAAAGGTATGTCTGTGATGTAATTAGTCCCAAAATTTCTGCTGTAAAGGTGATGAAAACACTGGTGTAAGTGATGCCATTTTTAATAAAGCTTCCCCTCGCCTGATGGAACATGGTTGTATGTTGTTTCCTGGCGAGAAGTGCACGATCAGAGATTTTCTGCCTTGTCCCCCCAGGGACTGGATATAACCTGACCAAATAGGTGTGTTCCTTTAAAAAAAAATGTTTGGGTCTTTGAATGATGCAATCGAGATCTAAGAAATGATGCGATTAAAAAAAATATAGTCGATTGTCGGTGAGAGTGATCATGGTTCTACCTTGAGGCCACAACGATGCAAATAAGTAGGGTGAGTATTGACAATGTAATGGGATACAACTTTTCATAATTTTTTTTTTGCCCAAGTCATGTGTTAGAGGGACCACATTGACTGAATTTTTTTTGAGGGGCCACTATGAAAATCCGGCTATATTTGAGGGACCAAATTGTACGTTATCCTTTTAAAAAATAAGAAGATGATTTTTTAAAAAGGTTTGGCAAAATGATTTTATTTTTTAAAATATATTTAGAAATATTTGATGGACTTTTGATCCATATCGACAGTGCTACTCAATAATTTAATGGTAAAATTGATAATAGTTTGATAGTAAGATATTATTGGAAGAAAGTGAAAGTATAGACCCATTTTATTTGAAAATAAAAAAGACCGTCAGCTTACTTTCAAAATCTCCTCTTAAAGATTTTCTTTTGGAAATCTTAGTTCTAGCATAAATTTCAGACATGAACCATACTTTCAAGTTTGGTCTATTCATTAAAATATAAATAGATTCTTTATCCTTAAAGATAGTCATAACAGACAGGTTATTAGCTAGCTAGAAGAGAATTAGAACCTCCAAACAAGTTACTTGTCACACCCCAACTGAGAGTAGTGTGACCGGCCAGGACCTACATCCTGTCCTATAGCCTACTGTCTACATTGACTAACAATAAAACAGGACATATCGAGAAAGAAAACCACAACACAATCTTTATTTAAAGTTTTCGAAATTCACAAATATATGTTTTTCAACCCAAAGAAGAAAACCAACATCGTCACAAATAGAACGTCTCAAGTATCAAAGTTATTATAAACTTTTTAAAACACAACTGTCAGTGTAGAAACGAAAAATAACTACTACAAGACACTGGACTATGACCAAAGGACGCCGCTACGAGATATAAAACCACCACCTGCCCTCTAGCTGCACCATGACGACAAGCCTCGATCATTGATCATGCTCTGCAAAAACAAAGGAAACAAACCGTGAGTCCACTTGGGACTTAGTGAGCGGTTCTTTCGAACCTCCACATAATCCACAATTAGTCATGCATAACATATAAACAGCATAGAATATAATCAGGGAGGTAAGCTACTTTTTGATGTGACTATCGACCCCGTGGGTCATTCTGTATAAACCATATAGGAGAAACTTGTCATAACGGCCTAACCTTGCCACCTGGCATCCGGTTCTTAAGGCCTACTTATGGTGTAAGAATCCCAGCTACAACCGGCCCTACCATACAAGGTAGAATCCGGCCCTTAAGGCCTAACCTTGCCACCTGGCAACCGGCCCTACCAGCCGATTGTAGCTAGGATTCTTACATCATAAGTATGCCTTAAGGGCCGGATGCCAGGTGGCAAGGTTAGGCCGTTATGGAAAGTTTCTCCTATATGGTTTATACATAATGACTCACGGGGTCGATAGTCACATCAAAAAGTAGCTTACCTCCCTGATTATATTCTATGTTGTTTATATGTTATGCATGACTAACTGCGGATTATGTGGAGGTTCGAAAGAACCGCTCACTGAGTCCCAAGTGGACTCACGGTTTATTTCCTTTGTTTTTGCAGAGCATGATCAGTGATCGAGGCTTGTCGTCATGGTGCAGCTGGAGGGCAGGTGGTGGTTTTATATCTCGTAGCGGCGTCCTTTGGTCATAGTCCAGTGTCTTGTAGTAGTTATTTTTCGTTTCTACACTGACAGTTGTGTTTTAAAAAGTTTATAATAACTTTGATACTTGAGACGTTCTATTTGTGACGATGTTGGTTTTCTTCTTTGGGTTGAAAAACATATATTTGTGAATTTCGAAAACTTTAAATAAAGATTGTGTTGTGGTTTCATTTCTCGATATGTTCTGTTTTATTGTCAATCAGTGTAGACAGTAGGCTATAGGGCAGGATGTAGGCCCTGGTCGGTCACACTACCCTCAGTTGGGTGTGACAAAATGGTATCAGAGCAAGACCTAGTCCTAAGAATGGTGAGGGAGCCTATGTGAGAAAGGGTTGCCTAGGTGATGGGGTGGAGCCGCTACTAGGTTAGGCCTCACATGCTGCCGACTTGGGTGTGATTCTGGGCTATGTGTTAGACTCGAGTTGGATCTTGACGAGGATGTCAAGACATAAGTGGGGGAGATTGTAATATCCCGGTTTAGTCCCACATCGGGAGTATGTTGGATGTAGTGTTGGCTTATAAGGCTTGATGGGTGTGCTACCATGAACTTCAGCTTGAGCATTTTAATTAGGCTAATAGGTTGGCCTATGAAGTTGGTGGGTCAGTTGTCCCATCAAGCGGGTTGTAACATTACTAGTCATCGGTGACCCAACATCAGCAATGGTGGCAAGACCATCGCTGAATACATCACCAATGGTCAAACATATTCATTCGGGACTCAAATGTATCTTCTATAACTTTTCTGCGACGATTAGAACCGTCATTGAGCACTATCTTTGACGCCATTGGAAAACTATCATAATATGCTATGTTTTTTTAACAATATATTTTAAATATTCAAACACCCATATAAACATCAATTTAATTCCTCTTACACGATGAAAATACATTCAAATACGCATCCAACACATCCACATACATTACATACACATCCACAAACAATATTCATGACATTTCAAACATCATAAGTCACATTCAAACCATACAAATACACATCCAAACCACCTTTATACCATTCAAACACAGTGGCAGATTCAAAAAAATTTATTAGTAAGGGCAAACTAATACATAAATTTTCAAGACTTCAAGTTCAATCTAATTTTGATAGCCGACATCGACGAGTCTTCATATTTTGAAATCGTTGCATAATTTTCTCGTTGTCAATGTTGTTAAATACTTCTTTCTCAATATATGTAACCAAAAAATCATTTAACCATTCATCTCCCATCCGATTACGTAGTTTATTTTTTTAATAAAATTCATAATAGAAAAAGTTCTTTCAACACTTGTTGTTGCAACATGAAAAATCAATGCTAACTTCAAAAGTAAATAAACCAATGGGTAGATTATATGTTTTCTTGTCTCAACTAACTTTATAGAAGGGTCAATGATCGTGTTTATGTTTAAAATTTATCATTCGAGCGGACATCTAAAATATAACTCAAGAAAATTCAAACGGTCGGATAAAGTTTTGTAAGTTGAATCAATTTTTGTTTATCAAATGAAATAAAATAATCTTCTGGACTCAAGCTTACTTGCCACTAAAAGAAGTAACTCTGTGAACCTATTGTTGAGTTCCTGAAGTTGTCTATCAATCACTTGTTGAAATAACTCAACTTGATAATGATGTAAATTTGAGGTTTTCTCCTATTTTTGTCTTGGTCATCCAGGAAGTACAAAGACATCATTCATATTTGGGATGATAATATCATGTTTGTTACAAAAGAGAGAAACTCCGTCCAATAAAATATTTCATCATTCATCTCTCATTAATTGTAATCTCCGTTTAGATATTTTCACTAATAACATTGCATTCTCAATGACTTGATCTTTTATTTGTAGCGCTTGAGATAATTCATTAGTAATTCTTAAAATGTTCTTCATCAAATGCAAAGTGAATATAAATTCAAAAGATTGCATTACACTTAGCAAATTACGTGCTTGACATCTTTGATCTAAATTGGTACCATCAATTTCAATAATCTCAAGAACAATAATAGTAGAAGAGAACATATTGATCAAACTTAACAATGCTAAATAGTACGATCCCCTATCTCCTGCTCTTTTAAGTGTTGTTTTTTTATTTAATCCACGCCCAATAGATATTTCACAATTTTCTAATGCTTCTATGAGTTTTTTTGTTTGACTATCTCGAAAAATTTCTTGTCGCTTAGGTGAAACTCCAACCATATTTGTTAACTTTGTAACCAAATTGAAAAGACAAGTAACTCCAACTTGTTTTTTGCAATAACTACAAGTGTCAATTGTAATTGATGAGCAAAACAATAAATATAAAAGATACTCATTTTCTTTCAATATTAGACTTTTAAGACCATAAAATTCACCTTGCATATTCCTAGTATCATCTTAGCCTTGTCCGCGTATTCTTGACATACTTAATTGATATTTAGCAAATAAAGATTCTAATGCATTTTCCACTCATATTGCGATGGTACTAGATATGTGAACAAGGCTAAGAAATGCTCAACTATGTGTCCTTTCTTGTCAACATAACGTAAAACAACTAACATTTGCTCCTTAACTGAAATGTCACGCGACTCATCAATTAAAATAGCAAAAATATCACCACTAAGATCATCGATTATCGCTTTAACTATCTCACAAGCAGCATAGTTTATAATATCTTTGGGTATATCATGTGCTATCAATTTTAGATTCCCACGAGCATTTTTTAACACTTGATCAAATTCTTCATTACGATTTGCAAGAAATTGAATAAGCTGAAGCAAATTATCTTGATTATTTGAATCTTTTGACTCATCATGTCCTCGAAATGTCAATCCCTAACGTAGGAGAAATCAAATACAATCAACTGTTGTTGTCAAGTAAATTTGATAGTCCTTGTCTATTTGATCACATTACTTACAAACGACAACTTCTATATGTTGTTTTTGATTCATTAATGCCTCATAATTTTTCCATGCTTGATTATATGTACTACTAGGACCAACTCCAACAAGAACTCCTAATCTATCTTTCTTTTTTCAATTTGTAAAACCTTCTACAGTAAATGCATCATCACTATTCTGCTCTCCAGCTTCAGGACTCATAAGATAACTGCATAAACAAAAGGTTGTTGTTCGCCTAAGGTTTTCAACATTGGTCTTAATCTGGATTTAGATGATAATAAATATGGAACTAATGATTTCATGGAGAATTATTTTTAGATTCTATATCGATTAGCGCACGATGTTCCTGATCGGAAAAATTGGAGAAATCAACAAGAATGATCGTCAATGCTTGGATTTTGTCGGGAAGATAAAATTTAGGTTTAGGGTGTCTAGAATGAATATATAATCCTCTTTTATGATGCAAAAACCCTTAAATAACCAAACCCGTAATCCGAAGAAAGAACCTGATTGAAACTCAATGTAGAGTGCCGGTACTCTACGGTCGGTTGATAGGCCGGTCAACTGAAAGGAGTCCAGAAAACACAGAGGGCTCTGGTCGATGGGCCGATCGCTCGATCGGTCACCTTTAACCAGCCCAGCGATCGGGCAACGCCAACGTGCAGAAAAATACCCATTGGGTGGCTTGTTTGGCCTCCTTTCCTCATGGCTAATAAATACAATCGATGGGAGCCTTCCTTAGGTGTTGTTGAGCCTATTGAGACATCTCCTACACCTTCTAAGTTTTCATTGAGTCACTCTTTGCAAAAACCCTAGCCTTGATCTACAGATTCTTGATCTTGCCTTTGAGCTTCAATCGATTCATCATCAAGACATCAAGAGGAGCTAGGATTCATTATTTGGGGCTAAGTATTTGTTGTATTGTATTTAGAGCTCCATTTACTTGTATTTTCTTGTTCATTTCATTGTATTTGAAAGTGTGAAGACCTAGGTTATTAGGTCTTGTATGGTTGGTGGTTGCCTTGGGTTAAGGCTTAATTCCACCAGTGTAAATATAGTTTGCTAGGATTAGTTCTTGTTGTCCTTAGGTTTAAGGTGGGAGAGTGCTCTCGGTAGGAAGGCGGAGATTTCCAAGTGTGGAAGTGCCTTCGATGTGAGAACGGAGACTCTCCGGTGAAAACATCCTCATTGTAAAGGATACAAGATAATCTAGTAAAACTAGTTTGGAAATATTTAGATAACATATTATTCACCCCTCATCTAGTGTAGGCCATTTCACCAACATTTGGTATCAGAGTGAGTCGTAGATTGAGATTTCACCATACATCTTGCCTCAATCCAGAAAATGATACTAGAGAGTGTAGCGTCCATGCCTCCTAGGTTCGATGACTCGAACTTTGGTCTTTTAAAATATATATAGGATGTACACATACTTAAGACTAGATGTTTTGATGTGTATAACATGTTAAAATTAGAATACATTGAACATAAGGTTGACATGCATGATTGGACTGAACTTGACAAAAAAATAATTCAATCTAATGCAGATGCTATGTATTGCATATTTTCTACCTTACCTAATAGCACCCGTGAAAAAGGCATGCATTGTACCTCGGGTTTTGATTTATGGGCTTGTTTGAACATGCTTTATGATTTTGCTAAAACTGATGAGCTTATTACCTTAGATGAAGGAGGTGATGTCAATTGGCATACCTCTAGTTCTAATGAAGTTTTTGATGTCCAAAGCTTGCCTAGACAAAGAAGCACAAAAAACCAGAGAATAAAACTAAGGAGCTTCCTTTGCCAAGAAAAGGGACATAAGAAGAACAATTGTCCTCATTTGAAGAAAGATGACAATAAGAGATGAACGCTTTAAAATCTTTGATTGAATCTAGTGAAGCCTCTTCTCATCATGACCAAAAGGCCGCTTCGAAATTATGCCTCATGGGTATCCATGATGAGGTACAATACTCTACTTTTAGTCATGATAAAGATATAGCTTATGATAGTGATGCTAGTTTTTCACACTCACTCAATATGTCATATGAAGAATTAGTAGATGAATGTCAAAATATGTGTGCCATTCTTTTGAAAAAGAGTAAAGAAATCAAGAAAATTATAAAGGATAACTCTAGTCTTACTAAGAATTTGCATGCTCTAGAGTTAGAAAATGAAAATTTAAAGGCAAGTCTAAGTTCCTGAAGTATTGATTGCCATGATAGTATTAATGTTCTAAAAACTAGTAATTCACAATTGATAAATGAAATTGATGAATTGAAAGTGGAAAATGAAAAATTGAAAGATAACATGTTCAATCCCTTTCATGATGAGTTGAAACTTGAGGCAAAAAATTTGAGAACTAAAAATGAGATGTTGCTAAATGAAAATTGTCTTTTGAAATCTCAATTAATCACTTTGCATAAATTCATGAGTGATTTAAAAAATGAGGTTGTGTTCTTAAATAAGAAAATCAATGATTTATCAAATATACCTTCCTTTAAGAATTCTAGAAATAAAAATGCTTATGTAAAGAATGCTAATGTTCATCATCATTCTTATGTCAAGCATTCTTCCTTTAAACTTCATGTCCAAAAGAAAAAGTTTCATGAAAATTGCTATTGTTGTGGTATATATGGCCATGCTATTTATGATTGTACATTTTAAAAAAATTCAAGTGTTGCTAAGACACTTTGGATTCATAGGCCAAATCATCCACAATGACTCAAAGCCATTTGGGTACCAAATGTTTCTTGTTCTTTTGTAGGGGGAGCTACCACACAAGGATAAGGGAAAGTGATATGTTGAAGTTGACCGAGAATTGAATGAAAGATCCTTATATGGTTGCAACTTCAAGTTTTTCACCTAGATGCATATGGAAATGAAAGTTGGCATCTAAAAGGTTTGATATCATCTCTTAACTTCAATTGATCCATTAATAGTTAGAGTTCATGATACTTGCTTAGATTGATTGTTTTTTCCTGCTCTTAATATGCTTTAGAAATGATTTTTTATTTTTGATTTCCGATCTCTTCGGAGACCTATGTATCCTATAAAGGGCTAATGCGACTTTGCAGTTCTAAATCTTAGGCTAATTGTGATATTTTGGTTTTCAACCAATAGGAAGGGATGAAGATCTAAATTTTTAAATATTTCATATTTTGAGATCTCTCGATTCATTTCAACTTCAAGATTGTTTACTTTGAAATGGATCTAAAGCTATTTAGCAAAGTAGATTTTGAAATCGATACCTGATTCCCTCTTTGCTATCTAGTATAATAATTTGTTAGTAGTCACATTTTCATTATGCTACTAATGAATATTGCTTGCAAGTTATCAAAAATGTGATGGAAGACTAGTAGATGACCCAATTTTGTTGATTTTTGTACGCGATGATCGTTTTCGGGTTTCGTCTTCGGGTTTCGGTTATTTTAGGGATTCAAGCATCATGTCGAGGATATTACATATTATCTACACACTCCAGACCTAGACTCTATCCTTTCGGACGAATCCGAGCGTGTCGACCAACGTCATTCCGATATTTCAATTTCTCCGATGTTTTTGTTCGCGGACATCAAGCGCTAACCGACTTGGAACCTGAAAGTACGTATTTCTCTATGAAAATATTAGTTCCATATTTGTTATCATCAAAACCAACATTAATACTAAGGTTGAAAACCTTATGCCAACACGGTGGTCGTCGTTGCGGTATCGATGGCAGCGATCCTGGACTCGTGGTGGAGATGATGGTAGGAGCCTGCAACTACAACAACGATCATTGAAGATAAGTTTCCATCTGCGATGGACACCACGATGGCAACCAACACCGCTTAAAATGATCACACAAACTTTTGCGACTGACATTTGCTGTTATAACTCGTTGGTAATTTGCGATTGTTGCGGCCGTCACAAATTTTTTATGACGAGTGATATAGTGTAGGCGACATGTGATACGCTTGGTGGTAGACAATTTATAGGCCCCTTTTGCGATAACTTCATGATGGCAAGTTATCACAAAAGATTTTGATACAACTTCCACGACGACTTAATTTTTCATTGCTACGCCGTCGCAGAAGTATATTTTGTTTTTTTACTAAAATTTACAAAATTAAAAATATCCTATTCAGAACAATTTAAATTACAAAAACATACATTTTTTACACCAAAACATGAAATAACATCAAATTGTCATCATATATACATCAAAATGTAAAATATTTACAATGATATCAAAGTTATATACATAAAAATTAATGTATCAAAATGTTTGTTCACATGTGTATCCAAATGTCAATATATAAAATGAAAACAATAGAAAATAAACTAACTCTTAGGCAGCAACGATCTAGGTGGATGCATCATCGACAATGTTTGAGTGGGGAGCGCATCACTTAGCATCGACGAAGAAGATGATTCTAGTGTAGTCATTGTCGCACCAAATGATAGAGGGAGCAGAGCACTGGGTCACCGAGTTGCTAGATCTACTAGGTACTACAACAACTGCATCAAATGATTGTGAGTAGCTGAAATATCCGAAATGATACATGCTTGAATCGTCACTACGTCAGCTAACCGCTCCTCTATTATGTTGTCTTAATATCCGTTTTGATGATAACAAACTTGGAACTAATATTTCATTGAGATATAATTTCAGGTTCTAAGTCGAGTAGCAAACTATGTTCGCAATTGGAAGATCGATATGAAATAATAATAAAAACGAAAGGATGTTGGTCAATTTGATTGGAAGTCGATGAAGACTTAGGTTTTAGATTTTAGGGTTTAGATCAAATGTATTATCCCTAAAGAGTGCATTGGTGATGAAGAATTAAACCACCAAAACCCAAAAGCTGAGATCAACAAATTCTACCTAGACTAAACTTCGGCTGATCACTGGCTGAAGCTCGATCGACTGAGCTTCATCCGAGGATCGACCATAAATGACAATGACTCTTTTTTGAGCCATTGAGTATCGTTGAACCCGAGTTTTCATCATTGTTTTCTATAAATAACCGATTTCCTTGCCTTCCACACACTCGCTAGAGTTCCTTGATTTGAGATCCCCAAGCTTGATTGAGCCATTCTACATTAAAACCCTAGCTTGAGCCAAAATTTTCTTGATTGAGCCTTGAATTCATCGTTTCATCGTCAAAAGCATCAAGAGGAGCTCAGATTCTTCATTTGAAAGCTAAGTTTGTAATTGTTTATGTTTTTCTTTCATTACTTTTGAATTTGTTGCTTATTTTATCATATTAAAGCTTGTGTGTAGACCTAAGTGTGTAGGTCTAAGGTTGGTGGTTACCTTGGTGTAGAGACATAAGTCCAACATTATAAACTAGGTTTAAAATATCCTTAAGATAGTGAGGTGGGAAAGTGCATTCGGAGAGAAGATGGAGACTTTTCGGTGAAAAGTCTTCATTTTAAAGTAACTTTAATATCTAGTGGATTTAGGTTTGAAATCCAAAGCGGGATGCTTAGGTAGTGGAGTAGGTAGGTTACTGAACCACTAAAAATCTATTGTGTTTGCGTTGTTGTTTTATTTGCTCTTAATTGCTTTACACATTTGCTTCTGTACTTAGTTAATTGTTTTCATCATTGAGTATCGTTGAACCCATTGAGTATCGTTGAACCCGAGTTTTCATCATTGTTTTCTATAAATAACCGATTTCCTTGCCTTCCACACACTCGCTAGAGTTCCTTGATTTGAGATCCCCAAGCTTGATTTGAGCCATTCTACATTAAAACCCTAGCTTGAGCCAAAATTTTCTTGATTGAGCCTTGAATTCATCGTTTCATCGTCAAAAGCATCAAGAGGAGCTCAGATTCTTCATTTGAAAGCTAAGTTTGTAATTGTTTATGTTTTTCTTTCATTACTTTTGAATTTGTTGCTTATTTTATCATATTAAAGCTTGTGTGTAGACCTAAGTGTGTAGGTCTAAGGTTGGTGGTTACCTTGGTGTAGAGACATAAGTCCAACATTATAAACTAGGTTTAAAATATCCTTAAGATAGTGAGGTGGGAAAGTGCATTCGGAGAGAAGATGGAGACTTTTCGGTGAAAAGTCTTCATTTTAAAGTAACTTTAATATCTAGTGGATTTAGGTTTGAAATCCAAAGCGGGATGCTTAGGTAGTGGAGTAGGTAGGTTACTGAACCACTAAAAATCTATTGTGTTTGCGTTGTTGTTTTATTTGCTCTTAATTGCTTTACACATTTGCTTCTGTACTTAGTTAATTCTTATGTTTGCCTAATTATTCAAGAATCCGTTAAAACCAAAATTAGGCATAAAATTAGCGTAACACACTATTCACCCCCCTCTAGTGTGGCCATTCACCTCACATATTCGTCCTGATGTAGCCGACGTAGATGATCCAACAACAGAGGAAGTGGAGGCAAACGGTCCAACCCAGTATGGTAGCAACAATGCCCTAGCATGGTAATTGTGCTAATAATGTAAATGCGATCATTCTCGGTACCTACCACCTACATCCATGCATCAACATCTAAATTATAATGCTACGCAAGATTACCTCCCTGCTGTGTTACCATATCAGTATGTGTAGCCCTCGAAACAAATTTAATTAGATTATTGTAACTAAAAATAAATAGTGGAATTATAGTTTAAGCAATTACTTACTATGACCGTCTTCGATCTCCTGTTGATAAACTTCCCCTGATGGGGACCTTGGGAGGGTTAGTAGGTACCAACATGTTAGTCTCATCATGCGTCCCTACAATGAATAGATATTAAATTTCAATAATAACTATATAAGTTAAAATATTAATAACTCTATAGGTAATAAACAATTACTTACCAATCAATGATCGTGGCTGGTGAAGGAAATAGACCCACCTGTATGACAAGATGATCCTTCCATCGGTCTTATCCTATTCTATGCATCGTCCTAGAGGCACTCTACCACTCTTCCGAAGTCTTATCCTATCCGATTCCCACATACTAAAACGATTTTTTTTGTGAAGGGTCGAAACGAGTAGGAGTAGCTCTTAGTGACGACTGCTAGACTCTTCTGCTTATGATATGATGCAGAACGACTTCACAATATGCAAAGTAGGTATACAAATATTAGATACGTATAATGCTCAAATAAAATTTTAATTCTCCGACACTTGACACGCCGACCTTAGCTCAATTGGTAGAGGGGAGGACTGTAGTTGATTAAAAAATCCTTAGGTCGTTGGTTCGAATTCAGCAGATTGAATTTTGAAAAGTTACAAAGAATTTTCTTCTTGATCATTCTTCTCCAAATATAAGAAAAATCATACTTTTAGTCCCTATAGTTTACTCGATTTTGATTAAAACGCACTAAAAGTATGAGGACTAAAATCAAAATCTGAGTAAACTATGAGGACTATAAAAGTATGGTTTTCCCTATATTTGGAGAAGAAGGATCGAGAAAAAAAAAATGTAATTTTTCAAAATCCAACCATCTGAATTCAAACCAACGACCTAAGGATTTCCGAATCAACTACAGTCCTCCGCTCTACCAATCGAGTTAAGGTCGGCGTGTAAGTGTCGGAGAATTAAAATTTTATATGAGCATTGTATGTATCTAATATTCATATACCTACTTTACATATTGTGAAGCCGTTTTGCATCATATCATAAGCGGAAGAGTTGAGCGGTGGCCATCGAGAGCTGCTCCTACTCGTTTCGACTATTCACAAAAAAAAATTATTTTAGTCCTCATAGTTACTCGGGTTTTGGTTTTAGTTCCTATAATTTACACGAATTTTAATTTAAGTCCTCATACTTTTAGTGTTTTTAAAGGATCGTCACATTAACAATGTCCAATCAGCAACCATTAGCCACGTCGGCGTCGTTTATGCCTTAAGTGACGTCATGGATCAATTCCTAAACAAAAATATAGTGTGGGGACTAAAATTAAAAATTTTAAATTATGAGAACTAAAATCAAAATCAGAAAAAATTATGAAAACTAAAAGTATAATTTTCTCTTCTTTTAATATATACAAATATATCTATTTATTTATTTTGAAAGGTGTTGGGTGATCATGGACTTAAATCTGTCATATTTTTATTTATTTGGAGTTGTCTAGACTAACCATTAAAAACATAAACATGGACATCATAAAATATCCACACTTTACATGAACATGCTGTGCAGTAAAGTTCTTATCAGGATATTGACGAATATTATTCTGGGGGGGGGGGGGGCGGGGGAGGGGGGGCAAGTAACCCGACGTGATCTTGCATTCTTGCCGACGGACGAAGTGAAATTACCAAAATCGCCCATCAGAACTATCCGATGCCGACCGCCGCCGGCTCTCCCACCACTGCCGCCACCATCTCTGTCGCATCTGGAGATTCCGAGGGTAGGAGTCCTAACCTTGGCAGTACTGGCGGCGGCGCCCCCGCAGCGAGCGGGACGCATTCGTGGTGGGAATCCATCTCCAAAGCTCGCTCCCGGATTCTCTCCCTGGCCTCTCTCCTCTCCTCGCCGGACCTCGCCTCTCTCACCGATTCTGATCGCCCCGCACGCTCTCTTCTTGAATCCCGCGCCGCCACCTCTGCGGTCTCCGCCGCCCTATCGGCCCCCTCCTCCGGCACCGGCGAGGACCCCCTATGCAACTGGCTGTATGACACGTTCCAGTCCTCCGATCCAGATCTCCACCTCGTCGCCCTTTCTTTTGTCCCCTTCGTCTCCGGCCTCTATCTCTCCCGCGTCATCTCCTCCTCTGCCGCCATCGCCAACCCTGCCTCCCTCGCCGGCTTCGAGGCCGTCCTTCTTGCAGTCTATGCCGCCGAGGTCAAAGCCCGCGCAGGAAAACCTGTCCTTGTTTCCGTTCCTGACCTCTCCCTCCCCTCCCTCTACCACTCTCCCCGCCCCTCCGCCCCCTCCCGCCAGCCATCTGCAGCTGCTACCACCGCACGACCGCCTATGCAGCCCTCCATCGGCGTCCTCTGCCCCCCTCTCGAGCCCCAGATCGTGATCAAGTCCACCAAGCGTGCCTGCATCGTCGCCGTCGCGTTGGACTCTTACTACAAGAAGATCTCTTCCATGCCCAGCCACTCGAAGATTGACGTGTGTGAGTTCGTTGCTGCTTGGGCTGGCCAGGATTGCTCCTGCCGTTTTGAGCTTGATGATGACGATGATCCGAATCCATCCTCTCTTCAGTCCTCCCCCTTGCCGTCTTCCTCCTCACCCCAGATTAGGATCTTTTCAGAGGATAAAGAAGTAATTGGAGGAACTTCAGAGGCAATGCGTAATTTAACTATCCATGAGGGTCCTAATGGAAATCACTGTAATAGAGAGGAGGAATGGGGTAGACTTTTAACGAGGGGTTCAAGGGTTCCTCTTCCTTGGGAGCTGTTGCAGCCGGTTCTGAGCATCCTGGGCCACTGTCTTCTCGCCCCTTTAAATCCCCAGGAGGTGAGAGATTCAGCATCTATGGCTGTGCGGTGTGTTTATGCTCGAGCATCGCATGATCTACTTCCACAGGCTATATTAGCTTCCCGTAGCTTGATTCAAGTGGACAAGAGTGCAAGAAAAGCGGCCAAGCCTGAAACTGTGCCTGGAATTGATTCAAAACCCAACACTCCAAGCAAGTTAAAGAAGCCAGAAGTTTTGCTGGTCTCAAAATGATCTTCTGGTATGTACACAGTCTGTTTTGATGAAACAATCAGTGTGGTTATCTTTTAAAATAGGTCATGTAATTGCTCTGATTACTCTTGAAGGTTGCTGATTGTGGTAGCGCCACGTTAGCAAGTAGATGCATCTTGCGTTATCTTTCTTGTGAGATTATGGTTATACGTTGTTGTTAAATATTTTCCTGGCTTTTGATCGAGCTATAATAGGTTAGTTGTTGTTGTTGTTGTTTTGATTGAGCTATAATGATTTCTTTCATAATAGGTTCTGTTTTTAGGAGATTTTAACATGATATTTAGTTATGCTTTCCTTGAATAAATCCATCAATTCAGGTATCTATGGATCAAGAAAAATTTGCAATCATGATTAGTTGATGCATTGCTATTTGAAATAGATAATTTGCGCTAAATTCATTAACTATCATCAACAACTTTCATTGAGTATTGAACTTTTACCAATTTTTAGTTCTCAGAGAATTGAGATGTTCTTGTTGGGCCATTATTTGAATTTATCACCAGAAATTGTGGTAGGAAAAGGCAAGGCATGTATATGTTAGGATCCGCTCGATGAGATAACTAGCTTGTCAACTTCGTAGGATTAAATCAATGGCCTAGTTAAAATATTTAAAGTGAAATCGGTAATAGTACACTTATGAAGCCTTATTAACCAACAAAACTCCCTATGAACTCTTGACGTGTAACTAATTAAGGTACTACAATCTCTCACTTAAATACCGGTGAGGGCATCAAGATCAAAGTCAAGTCAAATGCACAACTTAGAATTGTAACTTAGTTGGTGACATGTGAGGTCCAGGCTAGTAGTAGCCTCACCTCATCTCCCAATAGCCCTTTCTCACCTATGGTTCCTCACCATGCTAATGAATAGATCCTTTTTGATACTTCACAATCCGCCTAATGGAACAATCAATCTATCAACTTTATTAGCCTAATAAAAATGCTTAAATTAAAGTTGATGGTATAGGTTGGCCAAGACTTATTAATCTAACACAATTTCTCACATACTCAAGATGTGGGAATAAATTAGGGTGCTATGGTATACACACTTCATTATGGTATCAGATGGGTGGGACCATAGAAAACTTTGTGATGATGTAGGATCCTTTGAATAAATAATATTTTAGTCTTTTCTAACTTTATTTTTTCTCTGTTTGAATGTACATGTACATATAAAAAATAAACCAATTAAATTAATTATACCATAAAAAATCACCATATTAAACAAAATAATGGTAGAGTCTTCATCAATTAACTGATCCAAACAAAAAGTAGTCAACATATATATAGGTTGAAGGCTTTAAAAAATGTAGTGAAAATAGTTAAATGTATCCACAACTTTAGGGGTTATGAGAAATCTATCCAACCCATGTTTGTAAATGATATGAACAATTGAACATAAATTTAAGTGGTTGCCTATTAATGTTTGTATTAAACTATTACATGGAAATCTGTCATAGTGGTAACTTAAACTGTTGACTTAAAATCCTACTAAAAACATGATCCTTCTTCCATTGCCCTCAATTGACTTGCAATAGGAGATGTAAACATATAGTGTGTGTAAGAGGCTCAACTTTTAGTAAGGGGCCAATTCACTGTGTGAGTACTATTTTTAATTTTAAAAAAGGGTTAGGTCAGATTACCATATCATTAATATAACAGCAATATTAACAACCATTTAGCAGTTGGATATGTTAGTTATAAAGTTTAATGTTGGTGTATATCCATTATGAATATGGGTTTTCAATAATTGGTTATATCCCCTAAAAGTTAAGGATGTATTTAGCAATTTATCCAAAATTTTATTATTTTGATTTATGATGTTAGGATACTTTTTATAGAACTACATAAATAGTACATTGATGTCTAACCATGGTTTAGTTTTTTGCTATTGATGGATCCGCTATTGGATCCTTGAAATGTTACAATAGTTCAAGTCTATTTCTACATGCATGAATTGGATTACATAATATTTGTTCTTTGTAGTCACGTGTAACCAAAAAAGCCTTATTACTTGGGAACTTCATTTGTTGGATTGTCCTTAAAATTTATTCTTCAGTAGGCGTCAGCTATGGAGCTGCACATGGGAACAACACCCTGAGGCTATTGACTACGGAGGGCAGCCTTTACAGGCCATTGCAACAAGATATGGGACCGAAGAGTGGAGCTTTCCATTTTGCCCATTTCTACTTTGAATGCATCTACTTCTCCACTGTTCATTATATCTTCATTCCCACTCTTTTCCTCATTCCATGGAATTGTCCTTGAGTAAGAATGTCACCAAAAACCTTGTAAGATTTCTTTGAATGTCATTTGATGTCATGTCATTTTACGATATAATTTGGATGCTTAGATGTATAGGTGGAGCTTAATGAAAATCTTAGATGTGATTTTTAGGCGCACAATGAAATTTAACAAAACAGTTTAACTGTGAAGTATCGCAAATTCCTTTTCGTTAAGAGCTATCCATTTCTATGCATCTATGGACAACAAAAAATTTCAATAGCTTAAGAAAGTTTTCCGAGCTAACTTGTTGCAAAAATGAAGAAAGACGTGTCATGATATTGAATCTTGAACATCCGTGTTAGTAGTTCATATTTCCTAGTTTGTCTTTATTGGTGTATTTTTGTTGTTTTGTTCCATACGTATATTGTACCTTTTTTGTTCTTCTACATATTATTGAGAAGCTTATGTAGAATGAAATAGACTTTTTTTTTAATCTCATGGTATCATCGATTAATTCTATACCTAGTGGACTCACATCCCGTGATGTGTCTATCTCTCTCTAACTTTTTCTCTTTTCATCTAATGAAGAGATAGAAAGAGATAGGTACATGCTAGGGTGCAAGTCCACCCAACATAGACCAAATTGATGTCACCATCCTCTTCTTTCTTCCACAACCAAAGCTTTCTCCACAACCAAGTCAATATTACTACATTAAAGTCACAAAACTTGAACCATTTCCAATACAACGGAAAGCACAAAAAAGTTGGCTGCAAACAAAAATCAAAATACAATCCAACAGTACATCAAACTTAATCAATCTATCGTGACCCCCTTGGTGACCATCTTGACCACTTTGGCACCTTCTCCTTCATCGTCACCTCAATTGTTGCCTTGTTGCCCTCACCATCATCATTGCCCTCGTTGACCTCCCCTTCATCGCCATGAGCCTCAACTATCGAAGTGAACGGGAGGATGAACGAGAGGAAATCATTGAAGGGCTGATGTCAAGGCATCATTACCAAGCTCATACCAAGGCACGGGCGACTGCACCCAAGTTTTGTCCCCTCTCCGTGGTTCTATCAAAATACGGAGCCAAGACTCAGGCAAGACATCTACAATAGGTCAATAGCCGAACTCGTAACTAACAACAATAGTTCGCTGCAAACTAAGCTTGAATGCCTTTGACTACTTAATGTTGGGGATGCATTTGTCCAACTCTTGTTGGAGTTTACGAGTGAATTTCCTCAGTGCATCCCTCTACTTGCGGAGTTGAACACCTATCCCCTTGAGCTATTTACGCTCTTGGGACACAGTTAATGAGGTGTGCTTCCTATCCACAATAGTGTGTAGCATTAATTCCTTCTGAGCTTGAGCCCTAGCCAACTCTACTTGGAGCTCTACTTGGATGAGGTGTTCTTCCTTCAGCACAGTGCAACTCTTTCCTCTCTCGCTCAATTCATGGCTTGGTGGTTGACAACCATGCCCAAAGAAAGCACTCGATCGAGTAAAGTTTGGTACAAACTGAAGATAAGTTGGAATGGATAACAACTAGTCAAATAGGTCAAATGTTGAAAAGACACTTACTAGAGAGATAGAGTTTTTGGTTATTTAGGAAGAGGTTGATCGATGACTAGTGGTACAAATGTCGGGCAAGAGGAGTCAGCCGGGCCCGACAATTGAAAACTTGTCACTTCGACTGCATCGTCCACTCCCTCTGCATTCTCCTTAAATTGAAAGGCCCTCGAAAAACCTTTTGGGATATGAAGGAACCATAGTGTGAACTCCTCCAGGGAATATTCTGTCATCTAATACTCGAAAAGGATAGGCTCCCACTTTGTCCCTTAAGCTCTCACCTCTCTTGTTGAGCTTTTAGGCCTTGTTTGGGTGATGTGAAGTATGGTTTAGTAATGTATGATATGATATGATATCGTATACTATTATCCTACTCGTCCGTCTCGATTCTTAAAAGACGAAGAGTACCATTTGGCCTACTTGTATGTTTTACTAAACTGTCCAGAGATTGAAAAGTTCATTGAAATATTTGACGTCGAGATGGTGACAAAACACTTAATTTACAGCGATGAGGAATTAGAAAGATTATGCAATCGTGAGTTCCCTAATTGGTTTCGAGCTTTCAACACAAAACACAGAGGCGAAATAGATAACCAAATCTTTGAGTTTGCTAGTGGGCCGGCATGACTTGTACAATGTTATAACGGTTATTTTGTTAATGGATATAAATTTCAAACACTTGAATATTCATCTACAGAAAAGATTATAAATGTCAGGGTCTGCGTCAAAGGGACAATGTATGCTGAATGTGATGTTGACTGTTACGGATTATTGGAAGAAGTCATAGAATTGTAATTTTTCGGATGTAAATCAGTTGCCCTTTTTAAATGTCATTGGTTCGATACAAACGAAAGAGGCATGAGAGTTCATCCAAAGTATAAACAGCTAGTCGAGGGCAATTACAAATCAAAATTGACTTCAAATGAGCCATTTATATTGGCATCTCAAGCTGAACAAGTATATTATATGTAGTATCCATCTCGAAAGAAAGATAGGGCAGATTGGCGTGTGGTCTGTAAAACTAAAGTCAGAGGAAAAATTAACCCGATAGTTGGAGAGAATGAGCCAGCAGATGACTTCTATCAAAAAGAGGATCCTTCCGAAGTGGAACGAGTTAGTCCAATACTCGAGGATGATGACACAGAATTTCAAGATTTTGATACAGAAGAACAAGAAGAAGAGTATTACACGGATGATGATAATGACGATGATGAATAATTATAAATGTGAAGTATATATTCAATTATTAAATATATCTATTAATCTATTATATATAATCTAATTATATTAATTTTTTACAGCTATGGTTCGAGATATCAGTTCTTGAGGAGGCATTCCTCATAGGACGATTACCACCTGCCCCACCTGTACCCAATGACCCTTCGCCTTCCACCACCATCCCCCCACCTCTAGCCACCATCCCCCCACCTGATCCATCCACCGTTCCCCCACATGATCTGGCCACCATCCCCTCACCTCTGGCTACCATCCCTCTGCCACCCTCAGCAGATCCAGGACCATCGTATTCCAGACGTAGGCCACGAGGGCCTAGCAGAATTCTCCCTCCACCACCCAAGGGAGAATCGCGTAGAGCAGTTAGTGTGCGCGGAAGACGATAAGTATATGCATTAATTATTTCTTATAATTTATTTATAATTTAAAGTATCATAATATGATTTTATATTTGGTGCAGATTTGAGCAGGAGGACGTCCCCCGCATGATAGCGGGGACGATCCGGAAGTTTATGCACGGGGCGTGGCCTACATGGTCTCACGGGCCCAGTGAACATATGGATTTATTGTGGTGAGAGTTCTCGGTAAGTATATTTATTAAACTAATGTTAATGTTAAATATTGATCGGTAATAATAATTTTTTTTTACAGGCTCATTATAAATGGCCGGAGGACCAGACACTTTTGTTGAGGCTGCATGGGAGCGTGTTGTCCGCGCTCGCTATAACGGGCTGCTTCAACAAGCCCGTTAGACCATGATGAGACGGCTGGGGGCCACAGCCCCGATTGGATTCCTGGCCCTGTGTGGGGACCAGCTCGTTGAGCGGTGGGCTACGCCTTAGTGGCAGGAGGTCTCCCGGACTACGTTGAGAAATAGCATGTCCGGGGGGGACATCACGGGGGCGCGCCACACTAGTAGCTCCGTGTCTTTTGCGGTTCATGAGCGTCGTATGATATGTATAATTTAATTATTTTTAATTAAATTATATATTGTGTATAGTGATACTAATGTATTTGTTTTCTAATATAAGACGCGTGTGGCGGAGGAAGACACCGTCCAACGCCCGTCGGTGATGGAGGTGTTTGAGCGCACTCACTGTCGTCGTTGAGGAGCGGGGAACTACGTTGATAGCAGAGCCTTGATCATAATGGTAAGTATTTATGTCTATTTGATTTACACAATTTTTATTTATAGTTTATATATATTTAAAATATAAACACGTGTAGAAAACATACACGAGGACTGTGATCGAGCATGGAGGCACACCGGAGGAGTTCGACGCAGGAGCTTGGGTGGAGGCTGCCGATGGTTGGGAGCACGGCCGTGTTTATGACTTTGTAGACAGTAGCTGTGCATGCGTCGTGCTCAAGCCACTTAGGGCACCGACCCCTCCGGGTGCGGGTGAGCGGCCCTCACCATCTCAGGTGCAGGACCAGAGCCGGATAGCGGCCATGAAATCGGAGCTCACCCAGCATAGACAAGTGATGGAGGAGCAGAGGCTGGCAATGGAGGAGCAGAGACGGACGAATGAAGAGTTGAGACAGACGATGCAGAACATGTAGGCACTCCTTACTCAGTTTGCGTCTCTCTCTAGCCATCTACTGATGATGTCGCAACCGTCGTCCTCCTCGACCCAGTCGATGCTCCCGACCCAGTCGCTGTCAACTCCACCGCCTCTACCGCATCCGTGAGATTTTGGTTTATTGTATTTTGTTTATTTTTTTATACTTGTTTGTATACTGATAGTTGTTTATATACTTATGGTTGCCTCCAGCCGTGATAGTTATTTATATTTTGTTTATATACTGATACTTGTTTGTATATATGATATTTTGATAATTGTTTGTCTCCTGTTTAAGTCTTAGATTGATGATATTTATGTAAAACTTGTATGTTTGGTTTCAAATGCATGTGTATGATGTTTTCTGGTTGTAATTTGTGATTAAAAATAGATTATAATCTATAAATATCATTGTATACAAGAATTTATAAAAAAATTATTTTTTTCAGTTACAGGATATACCTTCAACCACGGCTTACCCACGGTCAACCGTCACTAAGCCGTGGCTGAAAGCTTATCGTAAATGGCTGATGGCCTGGGCAGCACCAAATATCATGGTTGCTAATAGTATCACCGACGGCCCGAAGCTGTGGCTAATGTGTTTGTATCAATGACAGCCGCCAACAGCTGTCACTGATGTGTATAAATCAGCGATAGCGCTCGTTTCTATCGCTGATGATTACTTGTGACGGCTGGGAGAGGCCGTCACAACTTATTTGAGACGTGCAAATCAGTGACGACGTTTTACCACGGCTAATGCCGTTCGTGATAGTTGTCATTGACGGTTCATCCACGGTTGGCAAGGTTGATTTAATTCTATTTTTCTAAATTATGTTATTTTAATATTTTTGACTATTTTTGTACAAATACAAATAGCTATATATTCAGATTGTTTTTTAAAGGGTTATTAGACTAAAAATCATAAAATTTTAAGTTCTACCTGTGTTTTCAAAATTTTCCTGTAAATAAGTATAGTTTTCATCTGTTGATGTTATCTACCAATTCGTCAAGCGCCGTCTCAACTAAACTGACGTGGAGGAAAATAGCGCTCGCGTGACTGACGGCTTCATATGTGACCACGCCTAGTTGTGAGAGGACGGACTCATCCATATATATATATATATATATATATATATATATATATATATATATATATATATATACATACATATATATGGCCCACCTTTTTCTATCTCTCTTCTTCTTCCTCCTCCTCCTCCTCCTCCTTCTTCACCATCCCAAAGATCTGCCACTCCCACTAGAGCTCCTCTCCGCTAGCAGCATCGTTGGCTAGAATCATCCCAGCGCCTCCCGCTAGTTTCACCGCACTCCCCTTCTCGACACGCGCATTGGAGTCGCGCTTGCAGATAACAATCTTACCAACGACCTTCGTGGCATTGAGGAATCCTAGGATACAGAGATGAGATACGTGGATGCCATCTGCCGATGCCCACCTCCGCCACTTCTGGAGGAGGCTGGTGTCATCAAGGAGGAGAGAAATGCCATTCGCGGCCTACTCGCCCACCTCTAAGCCACTAACGAGGAGAGCAAATCCCTCCACAACCCGGAGGCTTTCTGTCACACCCCAACTGAGGGTCGTGTGACCGGCCAGGGTCTACATACTATCCTGTAACCTGCTACCTACACTGACCATCGAGAAAACCAGAACACATCGAATAAACGAAACCACAATGCAAATTTTATTTAAATTCTCAAAGTTCACAAATATATTTTTCAAAACCAAAGAAGAAAAGCTAACATCATCACAAACTGTAATATCTCAAGTTCAAAGTTTATTACAAGCTTTAAAAACCACAATTATCAGTGTAGGAAAATGACAACACAACAACTAGACTATGACTAAAGGACGCCGCTACGAGATTGGCACCACCGCCTGCCCTCTAGCTGCACCATGACGACAAGCCTCAACTCACTGATCATGTTCTGCAAAACAAAAATAGACAAACCGTAAGTCCACTTGGAACTCAGTGAGCGATTCTTCCGAACCTCCACATAATCCTCAAATAGGCATGCATAAACATATAAGACAGCATAGCATATAGTCAGGGAGGTAAGTTACTTTTGATAGGACTACCGACCCCATAGGTCATTCTGTACATACCATATATTAGCAAAACCCGCCATAATGGCCTAATTAAGCCACTTGGCATTCAACCCTTAGGGCCTACTTATGGTCTAGGAATTTTGGCTATACTCGGCCCTACCACACAAGGTAGAATCACACTGGCCGCTCGGGCCACACCATATCAAGATGAAGTCAAGAAATCCCGGGCCATCGACTAGGATGGTCTACTAATCTCCGGACACCGTCTGGGGTAGGGATAGCTAATCCCACCCAACTGGGGTCTGACACCTAGCGGGCCCGCTGGTGATATCTCAAGACCCAATCACTAGCCGATTCATGCATTCGTCATTTCGACTACTCAGGCATCTCAGCAGACCATCACAAACACATCACACAAGCAAGTGTCCTAGAGCTTCCTTATTTAAAATCCCGGGCGTCTGCTCGTGTTCAGCCCTTTATTTTCGGGTCAAAACATGTGTGCACTATTGCTAGCTAATTATTTCTTAGGTGTAAAACCTAACTAGTCTCCTTTGAGTCTCCATAAATAGTACACACCTCATATTTTTCATGTTAATCATCTAGCATCATATACTATCATTGCTAATGTGAAACACATGTCATAAACTTGAAAATATACCAAATAACAAAATGGGACAGCATATAAGCTATAGATGAATTACTTCACGTCACATACTATGTATAGCCACATGATTCAAAAATAAAGAATTTAAACAATTAATGAAACATTTCATGGATTAAACCAATAAGGAACATGTAATAAACATAGTAACAATTAAACATGATATCTGATATTCAATAAACCTTTCCTTTGATACATGTACCATAACCATCATGTCCATATATGCATTAGCAAGAATATTTCCATAATCCTTAGAATATAGTTCTACAGTTGCTATGAATTCTCAAGATGGACAACAATCATATAATATAATTTGAACCTAACACTAAGCATGTAATTAAGTAGGAATTCAAAATGACGTAACATGAAATCCAGCGTATAGATCCGACAGCCCTGAGTTTTTCACCCCTCTCCATTGCTTGGCCGACTCAAGCAATATAACATCTTGCTCGATCGAGCCCTCTAAGGGAGGTGAACATGTTGCGATAACAACACAAGTATCAATACAAAGATCCAACATATATATAACGAACATAAAGTGATCTACAAGTTGCAAGATGAGCGAGGAAATTGGGGGAAATTTTGGCATGACCTTTCCCCTTTTTCCTCGACTCGACCAGCCCATATAGAAGCAAGAAAATCATGATTTGAAAGTATGAATTCGCAGGTACACAAATTGATTAAGTTCCAATACGAAAGAACACGTCGATCGGCAAAACAACTCGCGGAGAAACTCGATTTCAAGATCCATAGGGTCGGCCACCCGCCTCCCTTCAAAAACATGTTAACCACTCACCTTTGCTTGAGGAAGATGAAGGATCGGACGTTGGCGATCTTGAATCTTCCGGTGATGATGCGATCTCCAGATCGACCAAGATCTCTCCTCCTTGCTCCTTCTCCCCCTCTCCCTATGCGATGCTTGTGCGGCTCCTAAATGAGCCGCACGGCAGCTATGATGAGGGATTTATTCCCTCATCTAACATGCCTTAATTGCCCTTACAACTTAACACTGACTCGACTCAGTCCGAGTTCGACTTGGGTCCGACTCTATCCGTAACACGAGTCGATCTTAATTCAATTAAAGTACAAATACATAAAAGGAAAGAGTCATTAAACCAATTTAACTTCATACATCATTAGTCGAGTCATACCTTCTACTCGAGATGATTCCGAGGCTCGACTCGACTAACCCCGGGTCCGGCACGCTGCACCAAAATAGATTTTTATATTAGGAAAAAAATTTCCAGGTCTTACACTTTATGTGGCCTCACGACCGCATCAACGCCGACATCGTCCAGGTTCTTAAGACGGCCCACAGCATCCGTAGTCGGCTCGAGGCCATGGACGGCTCCAACGCCGCTAACTGGTGCCTATCCGGTTGCTGCGAGGGCACCCTCATCGACCGAACCCGCATAGTCATCAGTAATAGGCTGCGAAAGAAACTCAAGGAGATGATGATGGACTTCCAAGCGATGCAGCAGCAGATGATGGTGGAGTACCGTGAGACGGTGGAGCGGAGGTACTTCACAGTGATGGGGGAGGCAGCGGCGGAGGAGGTGATAGAGCGGATCATCACCAACAGTGAGAGCGAGGGTATGGTGAAGACGACCATCTTGGAGTACGGCCCGGGGAAGGTGGTGGAGATGGTGCAGGCGATCTAGGATCGGCACAACGCGGCCAAGGAAGTGGAGTGTAGCCTAGGAACATGGAGGTGATGGTGGAGGTGCAGGGGGAGAAGATGGACGACATCGAGCACACTATCAGCAACGTCACCTAGTACGTGACAGATGGCAGCAAGGAGCTCAAGTGTATTGGAGTGTAAGGGATGAAGGCAAGGAATAAGAAGCAAGCTGACAGAGAGCAGCTGGAACTCGAGGGAAATGAAGTGTTAAAGTGATGAAAAGGAAATGACAAATATGGGTCAATAAAGTGTAAATGAGTACAGTTGTAATAGAGGTTACAATTGTCTTTTGGCCTTTACTTCTGTTAGTTTAATGGTAGCGGATCTAAGTTCAATTGGTAACGGATTCACTGCTTGAATCAGTAGTATAAATAATCTTGATGTAATAGTTTACTTTTTTAATTCAAATGAATGCGTCTTAAGCGCTCCTTTTTCTAAACTCTCCACCCTTTTCTGTTCAAGTTTCTTGCTCAAAGTTTTCTTCATCAACATTTTCAACATGGTATTAGAGCAGATCTCGAGATCTGTATAAGCCGAGTACCAGAGTTCATCTAAAGATCTTGGTGTTGAATTGGATTCAGTTTTGGCGAGGAATCGAAGGTCGGCAGCTACGGCCAGATCAATTTCAGTCGTCGGCGAATCTCAAATCCATCAAGAAGAGGGCTCTGCAACGGGAGGCACAGAAGTGGAGAACAATCCTCTAATATTGGTTGGGAATGATAACCCAGGTATGAATCTTGTTTCGGTTCAATTAACAGGGCATGAGAACAATTTGACATGGAAAGAATCGATGACTATGTCGTTGTCGGCCAAGAACAAAATCAAGCTGATAAATGGACAAATCACACCACCTGATGAAGACGACAGCTCTAGATATTGGATGTGGAAGCGATGTAATGACATGGTGAGATCATGGATAGTTCAATCCATCTCACCAAGCATCCAAGCCAGTATTATGTATGCTCAAACAGCTTCACAGATGTGGCCTGACTTGGAAAACAGATACGGGAGAGGAAATGCTCCAAGGATTTTCAAAATAGAAATGCAAATCGGGAACACTCGACAAGGTAATCAGACAGTAGCTGCTTACTATACAAAATTGAAATGTTTATGGGATGAAATTGATACCCTAACATTACATACCTTCTACAATTGCAAAATTGGTAGAGAGAATAGAGATAGCAGTAGGTTACGTCAGTTCCTTATGGGACTTAATGAAATGTATGTCAGCATAAGAGGACAAATATTATTGATGAAACCTATTCCAAATCTAAATCAAGCTTATGCTATGTTGGAACAAGAAGAATCCCAAAGGCATGTGAGCATCAATACCAATTCAACTGTTGAGAGCATTGCATTAAACAGTCAGTATCAAACCAGTCAATTCCAAAGCAATCAGTATCAGGATAACCAACATCAGGGTTATGGAAACAATTATAAGGGAAACAAGGCCAAATTTCAAAGCACAAATAGAATGTTCTGTGAGCACTGTCAAAGAACTGGTCATACAAAGGAGAACTGTTATCGAATTCATGGGTATCCCCCAGGACATAAACTGTACAAGGGCAAGCAAAAAGTTAGTGAATGGAATGTGAAACAAGCAAACAATGTTATGTCAAACACTGGTGATAACAAGGATGAAAATCAAATCAAAAATTCAGGAGAAGAAAGCACTAACAGCAAGCAAGTGGTCTTCTCAGAAGAACAATACAAAGCATTGTTGACTCTACTAGGGAAGAAAAACATGGGATCGCATTCAGCTAATATGGCAGGTATTGGATTATGTACTAGTATTTATCATAGTTCAATTTCATGTTCTAATGTATGTAAATTACCCAAGCATTGGATCTCAAACAGTCGAGCCACAGATCACATAGCCACCAATGCCATTGCACTAGAAAACCTATCTGAACCTAAACATTATGACAAAGTATCATTGCCAAATGGTGAGACTACTTCAATAACTCACCTAGGAACAACCTATTTGAACAAACACATACAGTTATACAATGTCTTAGTTGTCCCTAGTTTTCACTTCAACCTAATGTCCATTAGCAAACTTACAAGAGACATGAACTATTCAGTCATTTTTAACCCCCAAAACTTTGTTATCCAGGACCTTGTAACGAAGAGAATTTTGGGGAGTAGTAGAGAGAAAGGAGGCTTGTACTTGATGAATGGAGACATCACAGGCAGTTCCAGATTTTTTTTAAAAGCTTTGTTAGCCTCTTTTGATATTCACGATCTTTGGCATCTTAGATTAGGGCACATGTCAGTTTCAAGAATGAAACTTTTGTCCAATAAAGTCCCTGAATTAGCTAAAGTTCCAAGAATTGCATTGCAATATTTGTCCAATTGCAAAACAATGTAAACTTCCTTTCATGCAAAGCTTGAATAAAAGTTTCTTTACTTTAGAAATGATACACTCTGATGTTTGGGGACCACACAGGATACCTACTTTTGAAGGTTGTACATATTTTCTAACCTTAGTTGATGACGATACTAGGAGTTGTTGGACTTACCTATTTGCTCACAAAAGCCAAGTACCCAATTTACTCATCAGTTTCATAAACATGGTCCAAAATCAGTTCTCAAAAAGGGTGAAAATCATTAAAAATGATAATGGCAGTGAATTTTTCAACACCACCATCAAAACCTTTTTATCTGAGCAAGATATCCTACATCAAAGTAGTTGTATTGAAATACCCCAACAAAATGCCATTGTGGAGAGAAAACATAAACATCTCCTTGAATTAGCTAGAGCTCTTAAATTTCAATCCAAACTACCTTTGAAATTTTGGGGAGATTGTATTTTAATAGCTACATATCTCATCAATAGATTACCAAGTCCACTACTCAAAAACAAAAGCCCATATGAATTGCTTTACTCAAAAGAACCCAACCTTGCTCACTTGAAAGCTTCCGGCTGTCTTTGCTACCACAATACACTCAAGCAAAATAGAACCAAGTTTGATCCTAGAGCTGAAGAGAGTGTATTTATTGGATACCCTTTCAGAAAAAAGGGTTACAAGGTATAAAATCTTCACACTCAAACCATTTCTATAACTAAAGATATCACTTTTGTTGAGCATATCTTTCCTTTTCACTCATGTGAGGAACAAAAAACCATATTTCCTCTTTCCACCTATTGGTGAAATGGCCACACTAGAGGGGGGTGAATAGTGTGTTAACTAATCAACTAGCCTAAATTCAATTTTAATCTTTTCTTAAATTACTTAGGTAATTCACAATTATACGACTAAATACTGTAGCAAGTAATAAAGATAAGCAATGCGATACACAAAAAAAATAATGCTAACACAAGTATTTTTAGTGGTTCGGCCCCAATGCCTACTCCACTACCTAAGCACCCCGCTTAGGATTTTCAAACTTATCTTTACTAGAATATATCATTTCCCTTACAAAGAGGACTTTACACCGGAAAGCCTCCGCTCTCAAACCGAAGGCAATTCCACACCCAGAAGTATCCCTCATTCCTACCAATAGCACTCTCCCACCTCAACCTAAGGGACAACTCAACTAATCCTAGTAAACTAAGTTTATAATGGTGGATTTAAACCTTGACACCAAGGCAACCACCAACTCAATCAACCTAGTACTATAGGTTTACACACACTCAAATACAATGAAATAAACAATAAAATACAATAATAAATGGAGCAATAAATCAAACAATAAATTACTTAGCTCCACAACAAGATTCCTAACTTCCTCTTTATGCCTTTGATGATGAAGCAATGCAGTAAAGGCTCAATCAAGGAGATGAAAGGTTCAAGCTAGGGTTTTCACAAGATTTGCTTAATGAGGGCTTAGGATTGATCAAAAGATGACTCAAGAAGATTAGGAGTGATCAACATTGCTAGAGGAAGGCTCTCATGGCTTCCTATTTATAAGCCATGAAGAGAAGAGAGAGCTCCCTCTTCTCAACGGGCGATTTTTTGCCCGTTACCGCCCGCCAGTCGCTTGCCGGTCGATCGTCGGTCGACCAACCGAGCGATCACCAAGCTACCAAAGGCTTTCTACCGCTTCCTGGCAACCTTCGATCTACCGACTGATCGATCGAATTGGCTACTGCCAATTTTTGACGTGCAACAACTTCGAGAGCTTTCCATGTGTTCTTTAGACTCGTCCAAGACGTCTTTGGGAAGCACGTCGAACTTCGAGAGATTTCCACGACGAACCCGAACGCGTCGATTAATGTCCTTTCAATTTTTTGATTTCTTCGATATTTTCGATCGAGGACATTAAGTGCTAATCGATATGGAACCTGGAAATATTTCTCAAAAAACATTTGTTCCATATTTGTTTTCATCAAAACCGAGAATAAGACCAAGGTAGAAAACCTTAGGCCAACAATCTCCACCTTTTTGATGATAACAAACATCCTTAAGAAAATATATATATTAAAGCATAAAGGATATCAACTAAGGGATTTCTCCCCCTATCAACATGTATATCTATGAAAATAAACTTCCCCTATCTATATGCATGGTCTTCCTATATTTTCTTCCCTTTTACCTATATTTTTCTCCCCATTTTGACATCAATCAAAAAGGGCTAGAAAAGTCAACCTATAGTCAAAGTTGAGACTCTAAAACTATTTTTCATGAAACATGAAAATCTCAACTAAAGGGATGAAAAATCAAATATCTAATATGAGACTAAATCATACATGATAGCATTAGATGATAAATACATTCCAAATCTAAAAATCATGTATAGGCTTAAGTATTGATATTTTTGTGTATCGATCTAGGAGTCAAAAATTATTTTAGAAATGATTTTTCTCTCTAAAATATTAGAACGATACCAAAAGTGAAATCAAAATATCATACTTGAAGTCTCATTCGAAGATTGGACCAAAAATCAAAGTATCGGAAAAATGAACATTTGGAAAGAACGATACTTTAAAGTTTTGAAATCCAATTTCAAAAACCCATATCAAATCATATTCTTATTGAAATTTTTTGAAATTTTTATTGAAGAAACTAGATTTTTCAGAGAGCATGAAGTTTCAAGAATCATCGAAAAATCAATTTTTTACATTTTACTAAAAATAACTGAAATCTAGTGGCATTTTCGTAAATATTAGCTATTTTTTAAAAGTTCTCAGTTTTCATTCAAACTTTCCAAATATCAAGATCTAATCATTTAAAACATGTTTATCAAGTTTGAAATGAAAATGATGTCATTTGATCAAAATTTTATCTTAGCATGATTTCATTAAAAAAATAAGCATGATAACATGAAATTGCTATGTATCAATTGTTAACCTATACTCATGGTTTTTCAAACTTATACACATAGACACTTAACATGAGTAAATCTAAATATGTTTGTGAAGTTTGGACCTAAAACAAAGTTTCTAAGTCAATTTATTGACTTAGG
Source organism: Canna indica (assembly GCA_034359265.1). NCBI lineage: Eukaryota > Viridiplantae > Streptophyta > Magnoliopsida > Zingiberales > Cannaceae > Canna > Canna indica. The sequence continues at coordinate 27,154,819 of CP136892.1, forward strand.
TCAACTCTACTCAACTTTAGATTTCCTAAAGTGAACTTGTTATCAATTTATCTATTTCCACGTGATTTTTTAATTTTAATCATATGGAAGCAAATCATGAGTGAACTCAAACATGTTTATCAAGTGAGCATATTTCATTCAATCTAGATGACATGAAATTGCCTAAGTATCAAAATTTTATCTACTCATGAGATTTCAATCAATTATCATGCAAAATCATTCATGAGCATAGAGAAATCATTTTACCAAGAAAATAGAGGTGTTATGCAAGAATTTTACCAAAATGAAACTTATACCTCATTTCTCGAGAGATTCTAAAATTTTCACTTTCTTTTCATTTTCCTTTAGCCTTCCAAATTTTACCACTTTCTCAACTTGCAAGTAGGCTTCATTAGTATCATAATGAAATCATATACCAACTAGCAAGTTAACTTACTAAATAGCAAATGTTTAATGCAAAGTTTCATTTAAAAATCTTAACCTATGCTAGAGAGTAAAGATTCAGTTTAAAGGAGTTATCATGATATCAAAATGAATCAAAGAGATCTAAATATATGAAATATTTGAAGAATAAGATCTCTAAACATGTTTAACTAGTTTGGACTTAAAAAGAAGGTCTCTAATAGTGAATATCAACCTAGAGCAAATTTCATTTAATGAAATTTGTCTAAGTAGTAAAATTCTACCTACTCATGAGAATTCAAGGATTTAACATGTAATTCTAATCATGAGTATAGAGACATAATTTAAGCTTAAACATTGAGGTATAACACTAAGATTTTGAATTTATCGAAGTTATATGTTATTCATGATAATTTGCTAAACTTACCCTTTTCTTCCTAGTTATTAGCCTTCCTAAAATACTCATAACTTGCAAGTAAGCTACACTAATGTTTTAGAGAAAATATAGCTACTTAGTAAGCTAACCAAACCAAACAGCAAAGAGAGGCATCAAGTATCATTATCGAAGTTCACTGTGCTAAATAGTTTAAAATCCGTTTTAAATAGAATCAAGTGATAACAAAACGAATTTTAAGAGATCACAAGAGTAATAAATATGAAAACTTGATCTCCAACCCTTCTTATTGGTTGAAAATCGAAAGGCCATAATTAGCCTACGATTTAGAACCGCAAGGTCGCATGAGCCCATTATAGGCTACATAGGTCTCCTAAGAGACTGGAAATCAAAATCCAAAAGTTATTTTAATAAAATCATATTAAGAGCGGAAAATATCAAGTCAAATCAATCGAGTATCATAAAACTCCAACTTAAATGAATTCAAATAAAGTAAAGGAGATGATACCAAGTTTACTTAGATGCCAATATCCATACCTATGGCATCACGATGGTTTGAAGTTGCTACCGAATGAAGATTTTTCATTTGAATCCAATGTCAACTTCAATGTTCAATTTCTCATTCATACTTGTATGGTAGCTCCGGCCCCTACAAAAGAACAAGACACTTTTGGTACCCAAATAGCTTTGGGTCTTCAAGGGTGAGTTGGCCTAGGAATCCAAAGTGTCCTAGCAACACTTGGATTTCTTTTCAAAACACAATCATGAATAGCATGGCCACGTATACCATAACAAAAATAATTTCCATTAATTTTTTTCTTTTCATTTTTCTTTTCAACGTGAGGTTTAAATGTAGGATGTCTAACATGAGAATTAACATAAGCATGAGAATTCTTGTTAAAAACATCATTTCTACTAAAATTCTTAAATGATGAACCATTTGGTAAATCATTAACCTTCCTACTTAATAACACGACCTCATTTTTTTAAGTATCAATAGATTGATACAAAGCATTCAATTGAGATTTTAGCAAACAATTTTCATTCATAATTTTTGAATTCTTTACTTTCAAATTTTCAATCTCAATTTTTGAAACATTTTTCAAATCATTATTTGTAGACTTCAATCTATTTTTCAAAACCTCATTTTCAAGTTTCAAGTCATTAACTTCAAGAGTTAATGTATCATGGCAATGATCAATCATGCTAGTTTTCAATTTCTCATTTTCACTCTTCAACTCATGCACATGATTAACAAGCTTCAAGTTTTCTTTCTTGATTTTTCTATTTTCCTTATTTGATTTGATAAGCATGGCATACATCTTCTTAGATTCTTCTAATAGCTCATCATAAGACATACCTAAAGAATTAGAGCTACAATCATTATTATCACTATCAAGATTTTTAACATGACTAGAAGTAGAAGATTTTATCTCATTCGGAAAACCCATGAAGCATATTTGAGATGTAACTTCATCATCATGAGAGAAAGATGCTCCACTAGATTCGGAGGTGGACTTGGAAGCATTCTTCTTCTTGGTCCTTTTCTTCAAGTGGGGACAATTCCTCTTTTTATGTCCATTTTCTTGACAAAGGAAACACCTTAGCTTTCTTCTCCGATTTTTGGTATTCGTTTGACTAGATAAGCTTTGGGCATCAGAAACTTCATTAAAACTAGAGGTATGACAATTGTCATCACCTCCTTCTTTTAAAGTAATAAGCTCCTCGGTTTTTGCATAATCATAAAACATGTTTAATGTTGCCCAAATATCAAATGCAGAATAACAATGCATAACATTTTCAAGTATATCATTTGAAAATGTGCAATATAGAAGATGCGTTGTTTTACCATTTAATTCAAACAATTTAACTTGTTCTTGGGTCCATGCATTCATGTTTTCCTTATATTCAATATATTTTGTCTTTACCATGTCAAAAACACATAAACCTTAAGTCTTTAGGAAAGTGTACATTCTACTCTTCCAAAGACCAAAGTTAGACTCATCGAACCTAAGAGGTATAGGCGCTACCAACTCTAGTGTCATTTTCCGAATCGAGGCACGAAGTAGAGGAGATGGTGAAATCTCAATCTATGACCCGCTCTGATACCAATTGTTGGTGAAATGGCCACACTAGAGGGGGGTGAATAGTGTGTTAACAAATCAATTAGACTAAATCCAATTTTAATCATTTCTTAAATTACTTAAGCAATTCACAATTATACGACTAAATGCGGTAGCGAATAATAAAGATAAGCAATGCGATACACAGAGAAAAATAATGCGAACACAAGTATTTATAATGGTTCGGCCCCAATGCCTACTCTACTACCTAAGCACCCCGTTTAGGATTTTCAAACTTAGCTTTACTAGATTATATTGTTTTCCTTACAAAGAGGACTTTACACCACAAAGTCTCCGCTCTCAAACCGAAGGCACTTCCACACCCGGAAGTATCCCGCCTTCCTACCGAGAGCACTCTCCAACCTCAACCTAAGGGACAACTCAACTGATGCTAGTAAACTAAGTTTACAATGGTGGATTTAAATCTTAACACCAAGGCAACCACCAATTCAATCAACCTAGTACTCTAGGTTTACACACACTCAAATACAATGAAATAAATAATAAAATACAACAATAAATGGAGCAATAAATCAAACAATAAATTACTGAGCTCAACAATAAGATTTCTAGCTTCCTTTTGATGACTTTGATGATGAAGCAATGAAATAAAGGCTCAATCAAGGAGATGAAAGGTTCAAGCTAGGGTTTTCACTAGATTTGCTCAATGAGGGCTTAGGATTGATCAAAAAATGGTTGAAGGGGGTTAGGAGTGATCAACATTACTGGAGGAAGGCTCTCATGGCTTCCTATTTATAAGCCATGAAGAGAAGAGAGAGCTCCCTCTTCTCAACGGGCGATTTTTTGCCCATTACCGCCCGTCGGTCGCTTGTCGGTCGATTGTCGGTCGACCGACCGAACGATCGCCAAGCTATCGAAGGCTTTCTGCCGCTTCCTGGCAACCTTCGGTCAACCGAATTGGCTACTGCCAATGTTTGACCCTATTCAGTCGATCGATCGGTCGACCGAACCTAGGCTGAGCTTGATTTTTTCAGCCTTCTTCTTGCGCACTTCATTTTCGGGTTCCGACCTTCAACGTGCGATAACTTGGAGAGCTTTTCATGTGTTCTTTAGACTCGTCCAAGACGTCTTTGGTAAGCACGTCGAACTTTGAGAGATTTCCACGACGAACTCGAACGCGTCGATCCATGTCCTTCCAATTTTTTGATTTCTTCGATATTTCCGATCGAGGACATCAAGTGCTAATCGATATGAAACCTGAAAATATTTATCAATGAAACATTAGTTCCATATTTGTTATCATCAAAATTGATATTAAGACCAAGGTAGAAAACCTTAGGCCAACACCACCAATGAAACATGCAACAACTCAAAGCAATTCATTACTACTTCCATTCCTCACACCACCGAAACCTTAAACAATCCTGTATAGTCATCTATTGAGAAGGCAAAAAATGAACAACCTTCAGACTCCCAGTCCATTCCTTCCTTTGATATTGAAATGAATGTTCCCAATTCAGAATCTCCCATAAACTCCAACAATGAAACTGACACTTCAGTGGAAAAGCCATCCAACTCAAATGTCCTAGAAGTTAGAAGAAGTCAAAGAACTGTTAAAATTCTTGTGAACATGATTATCATTGCAGCCACCTAAACCCTACCACTGTCAGTTCTCAATGTTCTCAGTTCCAAAGAACCACACCATATCCTATGTCAAACTTCATAAACCTAGATAGGATACCAACAGAACATAAAAGCATGTTAATTGTTCTTGATTCCCATTTAGAACCTACCTCATATGCTTCAGCCTATAAAGAACCAGGTTGGGTAAATTCCATGCGAACAGAATTGGTTGCGCTAGAAGAAAACAATAGTTGGTGCTTGACTAAACTACCACCTGGCAAATCAGCTATAGGCTGCAGGTGGGTGTACATAATTAAATATAAGCCAGATGGAAGTATAGACAAACACAAATCAAGGCTTGTTGCAAAGGGGTACACTCAATTAGAAGGAGTGGATTATCAGGAAATATTTGCTCCTGCTTCAAAAAAGGGGACTGTTAGAACCATAATTGCTTTAGTTGCAGCAAAAAATTGGCCCCTATACCAATTAGATGTAAGTAATGCTTACTTACATGGGGATTTGGATGAAGAGGTATACATGACTAAACCTCAAGGATATGGAGACCCTAGAGATACAAGGGTATGTAAACTTTTGAAATCCATATATGGACTGAAGCAGGCTGGTAGGCAATGGTATGCCAAGTTGTCATCATGTATTACTTCCCAAGGTTTTAAACAATGTGTTTCAGATCCTTGTTTATTTGTCAAGGAAAGAAACCAGAAGACAGTCATTCTATCTGTATATGTCTATGATATTGTATTGACTGAGACATATGAGAATGGTATAAGAGAATTGAAAAGATATCTCAGTACAGAGTTCAAAATTAGGGATCTTGGGACATTGACTTATTTCTTAGGTCTTGAGATACAAAAAATCTCAGCTGGGATACATATTTGTCAAAGGAAGTATGTAGTTGATCTTCTAAAAGAGATGAACTTGGTTGGCTGCAAACCATCAAGCACACCAATGCAATACAAAACTAGTTTTGACAGTAATGAAACTGGAACAACACTCAATGAGGAAGGCATGAAAAGATACAGGAGACTAATTGGCAAACTTTTATATGTAACTATCACTAGGCTAGATATAGCTTATGTTGTACACAATCTCAGTCAATTTGTACAGGGGCCTACTTCTACTCATCTTACAGCTACTATGAAAATCCTAAGATATTTGAAAAATGCTCCAGGTATAGGACTGCAGTATGCTACAGCATCTGATATAACACTTACCAGTTATAGTGATACAGATTGGGGAGGTTGTCATATAAGCAGGAAATCTGTCACAAGTTACATGATAAAAATTGGTGACTCATTGATCACATGGAAGTGTAAAAAACAAGCAACGGTGAGTAGATCAAGTGCTGAAAGTGAGCTCCAAGCCATGTCAAGTGCTACAGCAGAGGTTATGTGGATTATTAACCTGTTAAGTGAATTAGGGATACAAATCAACTTGCCAATACCCTTATATTGTGATAATCAAAGTGCTATGCACATCACAGCAAACCCCATTTTTCATGAGCAAACAAAACACTTAGAAGTAGATTGCTACTTCGTAAGAGAGAAATTTTTGAAAGATATTATAAAACCTGTTTACATCAATGGAAAATATCAACCTGCAGACATTTTGACTAAGGCGCTAACTCCAGCACAACACCACCTCTTTGTAAACAAGTTGAAGATGAGCAACCCCTTCTCACCTCTCAACTTGAGGGGGGAGTGTTGGAGTGGAAGGGGATGAAGGCAAGAAAGAAGAAGCAAGCAGACAGATAGCAGCTGGAAGTCACGAGAAATGAAGTGTTAAAGTGATGAAAAGGAAATGACAAATATGGGTAAATAAAGTGTAAATGAGTATAGTTGTAATAGAGGTTACAATTGTCTTTTGGCCTTTACTTCTGTTAGTTTAATGGTAGCAAATCTGAATTCAATTGGTAACGGATTCACTGCTTGAATCAGCAGTATAAATAATCTTGATGTAATAGTTTACTTTTTTAATTCAAATGAATGTGTCTTAAGTGCTCCATTTTCTAATCTCTCCACCCTTTTCTGTTCAAGTTTCTCGCTCAAAGTTTTCTTCATCAACATTTTCAACAAAGTGCACCAAGGAATACCAAAGGAGCAGCCGTAAGTGGCTCTGCATCGGCATCATCTTGCTGCTTCTGATCGTGCTGGTTATTGTCATCCCATTGCCACCAGCTTCAGCGAATCTTAGATGATTGATGATCTTGGGAATGATGATGGAGAATGATCTACTGCGAGTAAACTCATTGATCGTGACTTGGCTACTATTTCCACAGTCAGGGATTCTTTCGGCGATGTCGAGTTCTGCTCAAGCTCCTCACTGGAGTAGTATATTCTATATATTTTATTTGCATAAATATTTGGGAGGGACGAGATGTCGGCTTGTCGGAGGGGGATACGTTGACAATGTAGGTAGCCTACGCGTTGGCGTTTCCGAGTAGCAAGCCCGCAATCATCAACGCAAGGAGGCCGATCACGGCGACGAAGAAGAGATAGAGAAACGGAGGACGGCGGAGGCGATTCCGCTTGCACATCTTTGGGATGGTGAAGGAGGAGGAGAAATGAGTAAAAAGTGACAGCATATGGGAGAAAGAAGAGAAAAGAGAGAAAAATATGAGGCCATATATATATATATATATATATATTTAATAACAGAAGCCGTCAACCACGAGAGCATCGTTTTCCTCCATGTCAACTTAGTTGAGACGGCGCCGTTTTCCTCATGTCAACTTAGTTGAGACGGCGCATGACAAATTGGTAAATAACGTCAACTGATGAAAATTATATGCATTTATAAGAGAATTTTGAAAACACGAATATAACTTGAAATTTTATGAAATTTTGAGTTTTTAGTCTAATAATCTTTTTTTAAAATTATGCTATGTTTTTCATGACATAAATATGAACTCATTGGATTCATTAGTTATTCAAAGGCGAATGGCATGCGAATATGTGACTAGTCTGAATGCCGCATATGAAAACAATAGTATTTTGCCATTTCAGAGTGAAACTAGAACAATGTTGTCAACATCTTTAATAGATGTTTCTTATAGAATTATGGGTGCAGAGAATGTCTCCAAAGCCCAAGTGTTTGGGCTTAAAAATTTTTAGAGCCTTGGCTGTGACTCTCCAACTCAATAAATATCCCCCAAAGGAATTTAAACCCTAAGTTGTAAACTTGTAATCTAGCTGTTGGTGGTTGTTGGAGTTGAATCCTCCGGAGATTTAACTTCTACAGCTTCATTGGACAATCTTTCCTCATCTGTGGCTTTCGCTTGAATTGGTCCAGCAGAAACTTTCACGGTTGCTGTTCTGAGAAGTCGGTTACCCAGAAGGAATCCGCGACGAAGTTCTTGAGAAACAATGCCAACTTTGAACTGTTCTGATTCTTCTCTTGCAATAGCCTCATGAATCTACAAGAAAGGAATGCTTGGAAGATTAATCAACTCAACTTTGATTAATTCGATCAAAAAGGGAAGGCAATAATGACACGCTAAAGATTCAAATGGGAAAAAGTAAGTACTATCAAACATTCAAGGCAAAAAATGCAATTTTCAGCAACAAAATATAATCTGCTGGAGAAATCTCCCAATTTCAATTTAATGGTTGCACTATATATATTTCTTCCAAGGTTTTGTAAGTTTGCTAACAGGATTAAAAATGTCCATATATTCTCATTGATGTGAACAGGAGTTGCCAGGGATGTTGAGCTTCGTAAGTCAAGACAGCAAGAACCAAGAACAGGTAACTCTTTTCCTATTTTGCAGAAGTCAATACAGCAAGAACCAAGAATAGGTATCTCTTTTCCTATTTTGCAGAAGTAAAGGAACTGCAAAAGAAAGAAAAAACAAACCCTTTTCAATAGATGCAATAACCTCCATGTGCTTCTGTTTTCCCTAATATTAGAGGTTGACACTTTCCTGAGAGTTGATTGTCCATAGAACCATAATGTTCCTCGTCGCATTAAATATCACTCATGATCAAAGCTCACATTGTTCAATTAAAAATTACTATCAACGATCACTCTATCAAGAAGCATCTGAGTTCTGACAGGAAAAAAATCACTTGTAGGATACTATCATACTAGTAAGGACCTTGGCTGCTTAATTAACCATTGAGGCATCTAGATAATGAGCTTTGACCCGTCTTCAGGTTATCAGTTATAACATAGCATTGACTTTTAATATTCTAGAGATAAACATATGGTCATATTGTATTCACTATAAATATCACCTTTGGTGATACCTCAAACCAAATAATTAAAATAACTATGGTTACAAGAATATGAGTCCAGAACTCAAACCAAATAGTCTAACTAGTAATCAAACTCATATATTATCTATATCATTTGCATGAACCAATAACGACTCCACCATACCAAGAAATATCCCTAAGGCTATGTTACTTCCCTTCCTATTTTGTTTTTCCTTCCCTTCATTTTTTTTCATTTCCTATTTCCTTTCGCTCCTCCTCCATCCTTCCAACATACCCTAAAATGTAAACATCCCAGTCTCTCAAACTATACAGTTCCGATGAAACTAGAATTTGTAAGATGAAAAAAAATAATGCATCAAGGTGTTGTATAAAATATTAATTAGATCAACAAATGAACATCCTAAAATTCAACTTTCAATTAAAAAACATTGAATGAATTGTAAAGAACTGATGCAGAAATTTTAATTGAGTGAACTAAATGCATGTTGAATTGAAGTGATATTAACAATACTCAGTCAAATTATTGAGTAGGTTATGCACATTATTACCTGAAAACAAAAAGAATATTCTGCCTGGTAATTTTTTGATGGACTATCATAAAGAAAAGGTAAAGATGATTAATATTATCATCTTGTAAGGGAATGACCAAGAGTTCAAGACTACAGTGCACGATTAAAAATAAAGACATAGTGGAAGGATTCTAAGTCAACTTACAGAAGGATCAAATGGCTTGCCAACTGTCTCCACAACCGCCACACCCAAGCTCCGCATGACCTCCACAAATTGCTTGTATATGCCTTGATAACTAGTCTCAATCTTCTTCCCCTTATCTGTTTCAGGTTTTATCTCCATTTTGGTTTTCTCAAAACTGTCAACCATTGGCAACAAGCTCTCAATTACATCTCCTTGGATATCAGATGTAAAATTAAGGCGATCCTTCACAGATTGTTTTCTAAAATTCTCAAAATCAGCTTTTAGCCGAAGGAATTTATCCCTGCTAGAGGCTATCTCAGTTATTATCTCTGTAAGTGTCTTAGACAGGCTTTCTTTTTCACTGTCCAAAATACATATCAGAGCCTCAATTTCATGTGCATTCTTTTCATCCCCTTCTATGATAGCCTTCTTGTAAGCTTGGATGAGAATCTTCATGCGAGGCAAGTCCTTTTGATTGACATTTTCTGATATCTGGTTCTCTCCATCTCCATTTACCGTCTGAAGAAAAATAACATCAAAACTACAACCTTCAGCTATAGAACACTAAATTCTTTTCAAATAAGCAGTACAAAATTTTGTAGAAAGCTGGAGACAACCCATGCAATTCAATCACTTCAGACACTAATTATTTTCTATTTTTGTTCAAGATGGAATAGTATGTTAAAGATATTATGAAGCTTCAAAAACTAAGCAACAAATCAGGTCTAGCTGGGCTGAATATAAATACCTCTTTGAATATAAATAGTATGTTAAAGATGAATATAAATACCTCTTTGAATATAAATAGTATGTTAAAGATGAATATAAATACCTCTTTGAAAAAGATGGTGCAAAAAATTGAAATTGGCTTTCCTAAGGATTTTATAGTTTAGATTCAACTAATCACGGAAGAATAGGTGGTTTTTCTTAGGATAGCTAAGTAAATTGATCATACAGCTAAAAAGACCTCATAGTTAGGCTGAAACAGACATAAAAACGGAGAAATCAAAATGCATTTTTTTTCCTTGTTCAAGACAGATTCAATTAAAGTTGACAAATTTTTACTTAAAGCACAAGGAAAGAGCAAACCCATTTTCTACGGGGCTATTCATGCTTGATTTCAAAAGAAATAGAGAAGAGCATTCTTGACCACCATACCGATCGACAGACAGATACCCAATTCAACAAACCCCTAAGAACTTTAAAAAACGAACACCCTGAATTCTAACGAAATCGATTCGCCAATCGGGATTAGATTGAATTAAACTGAACAAGGTGGCACCTTGGACGACGAATCTGCGACGTTGACGAATGCCTTGAAGGACCTCCGTGGAATCGGGGAAGACAAGAGGGTTCTGGACAACGGAACGCATTCGCAACTAGGGTTCCGGCGCACAGAGAGGACAGTCGAATTTAGGGTTTTGAGAGGTCTGGAGCTGGAAAGCGGGCGCCGGGAAGGGAGAGAGAGGGAGTGGTTGGCTATGGCGGCCATGACGAGAGCAATTGTCTGCTGACCGGCTTCCGATTTCCGAGGGTTCTCCTACGCGCAATCGCGCATGCCCATCCATATTATCGGATTTAAACAAATTTGTAATAAGAGCGAATGACAGGGATATATTTGGTTTAATAATATTTTTATTCATGTTTAATCTATCAAAAATTATTTTTTTTTGTTCGATCTCTCCCTTACCTTTCCGTTAATTTTGATTATTAAATGATATATCATGAAAACAAAGGACCAAACAAAAAAAAATATTTTTTAAAAAATTAAATTAAAAAATAAATATTTTAATAATTTAAAATATAATTATATATATTTATCTTATTCACCAATATAAAATCTTATCCATTTATTTTTTCTTATTTCAAAATATTCATCCATAAATAATAGAAATATTATTTTGAATTGCAAGATCGTTTGTGTGATTCGTAAATTTATTGTAAATTTGTGAGATGAAGATTTTAAAATAAAAAAATAATAAACTAATGAATTTTTATATTTATGAATAAGATGAGAATATATATAATTATGCTCTCTTTTTTTAACAATGATAGAAAATCATAATAGATGATCATACTAGGGATCGAACCCTAGATCTCTAGACAACATACAACATATTATATAATTATGCTTTAAGTTATTAAAATATATATTTTTTCATCTAATTCCTTAAAATATTTTATTTTTTTTGTCCTTTATGTTGGTACTTAGCAGCAAAAGTTAACAGAAAATTAACGGAGAAATCAAACAAAAACGAAAATATTTTTTGAGGGACTAAACGAAAAAAATTTTTAAAAAAGGACCAAACGAAAAAAATATAATATTTTGAGGGACCAAAACCATAATTAAACCGATATATTTTTCTTTTGGATAAATTACATTTTGACCCTCAAATTTATCCTTTTATACAGTTTGATCCTTTAGGAAGTCTAAAATTAACCCTTTGCTTAACCATTTTATTTTAATCTGATCCCTCTGTAGATGTATATATAATATATGTATATGTTATTTTCATAATATTAATTTTTATAGTGATAAATTAGTTGTTCTTATACATCTACTTGAGGAAAAAAAATTGAAGGGAAGATAGAAAAGCGGCAGAAAAAATAGTTATCTTTTTCTTTGAAGTTTTATCGACGGGCAGTAGGAGTGTGCATGAGTATCCGGTAGAGCACTACTGGAATAATGGGCATCAGCAACGCCTGAAGCCGTTGTTGAAAATCATCAGCAACGGCGTGCAACGGCCCCACCCGTTGCAACGGAGTCGTGATAGAAAAATGTGTTGCTGATAATTTAGCAACGGATCAGCAACGGCCGCTCAGGCCGTTGCTAATAATATTATCAGCAACGGCTTTGCTACGGACACGGGGCCGTTGTTGATAATATTATTAACAACGGTCCGAGAGACCGTGGCAAGGCCGTTAGTGAAAGACCGTGTCTAAACCATTATTGTAGGTCATCAACAACGGATTACGATACACTTTTAGTAATGGCTTTCCCATGGGCGGCCGTGGGAAAGCCGTTGCTGATGATGTAGACCTAAAATCAAAAAAAAAAAAAATTCCAAAATTACATTAATACATTGATACATTATCTGATACATAACTCACACACCCATACACCCATACACCCATACATACATCTATTCACACATCACAAATATATCCAGATATACATCAAAATAATTATACTTATATTTATAATTATCCACAATCGTATAAAAACTATTCAAATTGAAAATTTAAGTATCAATATCCAAACAAAACAAATTAATCAAATATAGTATCTAAGTAACAAAGTCAATATAAAAAAAACAATAAATCTCACGATGACGATGGAGGATGGTCTGGATCATATGGCGGGGTTTGGAGTGCTTGGGTGTACACCGGCGTGGACTGACTCGAGGACGATGGATCGATGCCTGCTCTGGGATAACCTGACATGTTGCGTAGCATAGCATGCATCTCCTCCATCATCTGACTCTGACGCTCCATCATCTCAGTCTGACGCGCGACCGTCTCCTCCAGTGTCCTTGTCCTGCTACTCTGATCATAACTGGACCTGGAGGTGGACGGCCGCTCACCAGCGACCGGAGGGGTCGGTGCCCCAAGAAGGCCTAGCACGGCTCGCGCATGACCACTATCTGCAAAGCCATATACGTGGTCATGGTCCCAGCCACCTGCAGCCTCGACCCACGCTCCTGCGTCAAAGTCCTCGGGGGTGCCCCCGCACTGCACCACCGTCTGAGTGTAGGTCTCCTACTCAAGTTTGATTTTTTATTTCATATTTTTCTTAAAACTTAGATTATAAATAAATAAATAATAATTTAAAAAATATACTTACCATAATGTATGCAGTGCGGTTGTCAATGTACTTCCTTGTCCCATGTACTCGATAGTGAGTCCGCTCAAACACCACCATCGGGGAGGGTCGCTGGACAGTCCCGTTGTCCAATACCGTCGTCTATATTTATAAAACAAATACATTAATTAGTACACAGAGTAACAAATAAAATATATCAAGGTTGTTAAACTCGAGTGTTTAAGTAAACTCGTGGAGCCTCCGTAAACTCGACTCGTAAACTCGTATGAGTTTACCTGATATTAAAACAATATTAAAAAATATTATACTATAAAAATATAATCTAATATAATCTAAAAATCATAATTAAGACGCAGTTCAACTCCCTAATAAAGCACAGATAAAGATAAAATATAAGAGTACAAGTATAATACATACATAATGAAGCATTCTAAGTCCATAATAAAGCACACACAATGACTCAAAGATAAAAATATAAAAGTACAAGTTCAATCCATAATAATTATCATCAAATCAAGTTCATCCGAGTTTACCACGAGTTTGACCGAGTTTACTCGCGAGTTTACCCGAGTTTACCCAGAAACGAGTTTGAGTGCGAGTTAGCTCGATTTTGATACCTGGGATCGTAAACTCGTCCGAGTTTACGAGTTAACTCGCGAGTTTGACAACACTGAAAGATATAATTAAAAGTAAGGTATACTTACCAAACGGTTCGCGTGCACTGCAAATGCAATAGAGCCGCTAGTGTGACGTGCTCCTCCCCCCGACATGCGGTTTCTAGCCGCAGTCCTAGAAACCTCCTGCCATCGATCCGTCGACCATATTGCCACGAGCTGGTCCCATATATCCGAAGTAATCCAATCGGGGTCGTATCCCCGAGTCTTCGCAATGTTAGTGGTCCCAGCTTGGGCCATCGCCTGGGACCGGGCCTGCCCTAGTTGCCCATTGTACCTCGCCTGGGAAATAGCCTCCTTGACAGCGTAAATGAAGGACCTCTGGTCCTCAGCCCATGTATAGCGATCCTGCAAAATAATAATATCAGTACCAAAATTAATCATCATGCATGTATAAAATAATAATAATTAATACATGCCTCAAACTCACGCCATAGCATGTCGACGTGCTCATTGGGCACCTGAGACAACGTAGGCCATGCCCCGTGCATGTATCATCGAATGGTAGAAGATAAGCTCATTGGCACTTCTTCTTGCTCGAACCTGCACAAGAAAAATAAATTTTAATATTATATTATGATATAATGAATTTTTAATGATTCATAACTCATGATATATTACCGCTCTCCAATCACGCTAATGAATCTACGTAACTCTGTGGCTGGTGGAGACTGCCACCTGTTCGGCCCGCGTGGCCACCTGCGTCTGGATATACTAGCCTCGGCAGTATTATCGGCATGAGGATCAACAATAGGAGGATCAGCAACATCAGTAAGTGTAGGAGTCTCACCGATCGGAGACTCCGAAGCTCTCCTGCGACGATAACCACGACCAAACATATCTGTCGAATAGACATATAATTAGATTATTATATATATAGTAGAGATATATTTAATATAAGATATACTTTACAATTATTCATCATCATCTGAGTAATAGTCTTCAAATTCTTCCTCTTCTTCATCTCCAGCTTCCTCAATTTCATGATCGTCATAATCAACCTATTGAACTTCTAATTGAATTGACGTTGTGTCTGCATCCTCTAGTATTGGACTAATACGATCTACAGCAGGAGGATCATCTTCTTGATAGAAACTATCTGTCACGTCAGGTATCAGCTCATTTTCTCCTACTATCAGATCAATTTTTCCTCTACCTTTAGTCTTACAGACTACACGCCAATCTGCTGTATCTTTATTTCGAGCCGGATACATTGCGTAATATATTTGTTCGGCTTGTGATGTCAATATAAAAGGCTCATTTGCTGCCAATTTGGATTTGTAATTCACCTCAACAAGTTTGTATTTTGAATGAACTTTCATGCCCCTTTCTGTTGTATCGAACCAATGACATCTAAATAGGATTACTGATTTCAAGCCGAAGTAGTGCAACTCTATCACTTCTTCCACCAGTCCATAAAAATACATATCACATTCAACATAGATTGTCCCTTTCACGCAGACCCCGACATTCATTGTGTTCTTTGTAAATGCATATTCAACCGTGTGAAATTTATACCCATTAACAAAATATCCGCTATAACACGACACTAGTCGCGACAGTTCACTAACAAACTCAAATATTCTTTCATCTATTTCAGCTCTATGATCTTTGTTGTAAGCCTGAATCCAAGTAGGGAAATAAGGATTCCGTAATCTCTCCAATTCTTGATCGTTGTGAATAGAGTATTTTTGCACCATCTCAATGTCAAATTTTTTAATGAATTGTTCAATCTCTGGATAATTGAGTAATATATACAAGTGTGTCAAATGATACTCTTCCTTGCTTAAGTGTCGAGATGGACGAGAACCAAAAGCACGACCAGAGTGACAAAATATATTTAAACGTCCATCTGAATGTCGAACACCCCCATCGTCGTTAAGTGGAAGACGATCAAATCTTGTCTATACTATCGATTCAAAGTAAAATGAGCAGAATGTTGAAATTTCTTGGATGATATACGATTCAGATATTGATCATTCAACAGTTGCGGTGTTCTTTACTTTTTTCTTCAGACGATTCATGTATCTTTCAAATAAGTACATCCACCGGTATTGAACGGGGCCACCAACTCGTGCCTCGCATGCCAAGTGTATCGGTAGATGCTCCATCGAGTCAAAAAAGGCATGAGGGAAAAACTACTCCAACTTGCATATAATTTCAACAATATTACTTTCAAGTGTTGACATATCTTCGACTCGAATAATATTTGCACAAATGTTTCTAAAAAACATACTTACACTACAAGAAAAATGGGCATCAGCAACGGCTGATGCCGTTGCTAAAAATCATCAGCAACGACATGCAACGGCTGGCGCCGTTGCAATGGAGCCGTGGCAGAAAATCGCGTTGCTAATAACTTAGCAACGGATCAGCAACGGCCGCTCGGGTCATTGCTAAAAATATTATTAGCAACGGTTTTGCCACGGACGCGGAGCCGTTGCTGATAACATTAATAGCAACGGCTGGTGAGCCCGTAGCAACGCCGTTAGTAAAAGTCTGTTGCTAAGCCGTTGCTGTAGGTCATCGGCAACGGCTTTCGATAAACTTTTAGCAACGGCTTTCCCACGGCCGTTGCTGATGATGTGAACCTGGTAATGAAAAAAATTAAAATTTCAAATTTCCATTGATACATTGATACATTATCTGATACATAACTCACACACCCATACACTCATACACACATTCATTCACACATCACAAATACACCAAGATATACATCAAAATAATTATATTTATATTTATAATTATCCACAATAGTATAAAAACTATTCAAATGTAAAATTGAAGTAACAATATTCAAACAAAATAAATTAAACAAGTATAATATCTCAGTAACAAAGTCAATATAAAAAAAATCTCACGATGACGATGGAGGATGGCCTGGATCATTTGGCGGGGTCTGGAGTGCTTGAGTGTACACCGGCGTGGATTGACTCGAGGACAATGGATGAGATGATGCCGAAGAGATGCCTGCTTTGGGATGACCTGACATGTTGTGTAGCATAGCTTGCATCTTCGCCATCATCTGACTCTGGCGCTCCATCATCTCAGTCTGACGCGCGACCGTCTCCTCTAGAGTCCTTATTCTACTACTATGATCATAACTGGATCTGGAGGTGGACGGTCGCTCACCAGCGACCGGAGGGGTCGGTGCCCCAAGTGGCCCTAGTACGGCTCGCGCATGACCACTATCTGCAAAGCCATATACATGGCCATGGTCTCTGCCACCTGCGGCCTCGACCCACGTTGCTACGTCAAAGTCCTCGGGGGTGCCCCCGCGCTGCACCACCGTCTGGTTGTAGGTCTCCTACTCAAGTTTGATTTTTTGTTTAATATTTATCATAAAACTTAAATTATAAATATATAATGAATAATCTAAACAAATATATAGTTACTATAATGTATGCAGCGCGGTTGTAGATGTACTCCCCCGTCCCATGTGCTCGACGGTGAGTCCGCTCAAACACCGCCATCGGGGAGGGTCGCTGGACAGTCCCGTCATCCGACACCGTTGTCTACATTTACAAAACAAATACATTAATTAGTACACATAGTAACAAATAAAATATATAATTAAAAGGTATACTTACCATACGGTTCGCGTGTACTACAAATGAAATAGAGCCGCCGGTGTGACGCGCTGCTCCCCCCAACATGCGATTTCTAGCCGCATTCCTAGAAACCTCCTGCCATCGATCCGTCAACCATATTCCCACGAGCTGGTCACATATATCCGGAGTAATCCAATCGGGGCCGTATCCCCGAGTCTTCGCGAAGTTAGTAGTCCCAGCTCGTGCCATCGCCTGGGACCGGGCCTCCCCCAGCTGTCTGTTGTACCTTGCCCCAGAAATAGCCTCCCAGGCAGCGTAAATGAAGGGCCTTTGGTCCTCAGCCCATGTATAGCGAGCCTGCATAATAATAATATTAGTACCAATATTAATCATCATGCATGTAAAAAAAAAAAAAATGTGCCTCAAACTCGCGCCATAACATGTCGACGTGCTCGCTAGGCAAGTGAGACCACGTAGGTCATGCCCCGTGCATGTATCGTCGAATAGTAGAAGAAATGCTCCTCGGCACTTCTTCTTGCTCGAACCTGCACAACAAAAATAAATTTTAATATTATATTATGATATAATGAATTTGTAATGATTCATAATTCATGATATATTACCGCTCCCCAATCACGCTAATAAATCTACGTGACTTTGTGGCTGATGGAGGCTGCCACCTGTTTGGCCCGCGTGGCCGCCTGCGTCTGGATGTACTAGCCTCGGCAGTATCATTGGCATGAGGATCAACAATAGGAGGATCAGCAACATGAGTAAGTGTAGGAGTCTCACCGATCGGAGACTCCGAAGCTCTCCTGCGACGATAACCACGACCAAACATATCTGTCGAATAGACATATAATCAGATTATTGTATAAATAGTAGAGATATATTTAATAAAATATATACTTTACAATTATTCCTCGTCATCTGAATAATAGTCTTCGAATTCTTCATCTTCTTCCTCTTCTTCATCTTCTTCATCTCCAACTTTCTCAATTTCATGATCGTCATCATCAGCATATTCAACTTCTAATTGAATTGACGTTGTGTCTGCATCCTCGAGTATTGGAATAATACGATCTACAGTAGGAGGATCATCTTCTTGATAGAAACCATCTGTCATATCAGGTATCAGCTCATTTTCTCCTACTATCGGATCAATTTTTCCTCTACCTTTTGTCTTACAGACTACACGCCAATCTGCTCTATCTTTATTTCGAGCCGGATACTTCGCGTAATATACTTGTTCAGCTTGTGATGCCAATATAAAAGACTCATTTGTTACCAATTTAGATTTGTAATTAACCTCAACAAGTTTATATTTTAGATGAACTTTGATGCCCCTTTTTGTTGTATCGAACCAATGACATCTAAATAGAATAACTGATTTCAAGCCGAAGTAGTGCAACTTTATCACTTCTTCCATCAGTCCATAAAAATCTATATCACATTCAACATAGGTTGTCCCTTTCACACAGACCCCAGCATTCATCGTCTTCTTTGTAAATGCATATTCAATCGTGTGAAATTTATACCCATTAACAAAATATCCGCTATAGCACGACACAAGTCGTGACAGTCCACTAACAAACTCAAATATTCTTTCATCTATTTCAGCGCTGTGATCTTTGCTGTAAGTCTGAATCCAAGTAGGGAAATCACGATTCTGTAATCTCTCCCATTCTTCATCGTTGTGGATAGAGTATTTTTGCACCATCTCAATGTCCAATATTTCAATGAATTGTTCAATCTCTGGACAATTGAGTAATACATACAAGTGTGTCAAATGATACTCTTCCTCGCTTAAGTGTCGAGATGGACGAGAACCAAAAGCACGACCAGAGTGACAAAATATATTTAAACGTCCATTTGAATGTCGAACACCCCCGTCGTCGTTACGTGGAAGTTGATCAAATCTTGTCTATACTATCGATTCAAAGTAAAATGAGCAGAATGTTGAAATTTCTTGGATGATATACGATTCAGAAATTGATCCTTCAACAGTTACGGTGTTCTTTACTTTTTTCTTCAGACGATTCATGTATCTTTCAAATAAGTACATCCACCGATATTGAACGGGGCCACCAACTTGTGCCTCGTATGCCAAGTGTATCGGTAGATGCTCCATCGAGTCAAAAAATGCAGGAGGGAAAAACTGCTCTAGCTTGCATATGATTTCAACAATATTATTTTCAAGTGTTGACATATCTTCGACTCGAAGGACATTTGCACAGATGTTTTCTCAAAAACATACTTAATTCAGTCAACGGACCCCAAATATTATCAGGTAGAAGATCTCGAAATACGATCGGAAGTAATCTCTGCATTAATACATGACAATCATGCCTCTTCATCCCTGATATTTTGCAATCATCGACGTTCACACATCGAGATAAGTTTGAAACATATCTATCGGGTAACCTGAGTTCTTTTACCCATTAACAAACATCTTTGATCTGTTGTTTATTTAACACATATGGGGCCTTCAGTTTCAGATATCGTCCGTTGACCTCTTGTAACTCCAACTCTGGTCTTTTACAAAGTATTTTCATATCATGTCGGGCTTTGACATTATCTTTAGTCTTTCCGGAAATATCCATCAAAGTGTTGAAAATATTATCAAACACATTTTTTTCATTGTGCATGACATCTAAATTATGTCGAATCAATAATGAACTCCAATAGGGCAATTCCTAAAAGATACTTATTTCACCCAGTTATGTGTTTGGCCAAAACCTGACACTCTTTCGACTCTGCCCTTAGTAAATTTATTACGATTCCTTCGATATTGATGATTAGCCGGTAGGAATCGACGATGACAATCAAAGAATGAGATTTTTCGTCTGTTTTGAAGACTGATTGATTTAGAGTGTTCCATACAATACGGACAAGAGAGTCGGCCGTGAGTGCTCCAACCAGACAACATGTCGTACGCCGGGAAATCATTGATTGTCCATAAGACCGCGGCCTTTAAATTGAAGTTTTGCTTCCGATGACAATCATAAGTGACAGCTCCCTCAGTCCACAATATTTTCAATTCATCTATCAAGGGTCTAAGAAATATGTCAATTTCTTTTCGCGGACCCTTAGGACCCGGAATAATCATCGAAAGATAAATAAATTCATCTTTCATACACATTGACGGTGGCAAATTATAAACTGTCAGTAGCACTGGCCAAACTGAATAAGGAGTTGTAGAATGTCCAAACAGATTAAAACCATCTGTGCACAATCCCAATCTTATATTTCTAGTATCCCTAGCAAATGAAGGATAATATGTATCCAAATGTTTCCATGCTTCACTGTCGGATGGATGAGTCATTACTGTATCATCACGACTTCTTGCATGCCAACTCATGTAGGGGGCTGTCTTTTCCGACATGAATAATCTTTGAAGCCTCGGTGTTAGTGGAAAATACCGAAGCACCTTAAACGAGATATTTTTCTGTCGGACCGATTTCTTCTCCTTGTAACGAGGATGTTGACATATAGGGCATTTATCCAACTGCACATTTTCTTTATAATATAAAATATAGTTATTTTGGCACGCGTGTATTTTTTCATACCCAAGCCCCAATTTTCTCATTAGCTTTTTAGTCTTATAAAAAGTTGGCTCAAACTTGTTATTAGTAGGCAGCATTCCATTAATCAATCCTGCAATCCGATCATACGCAACCCCGCTGATATTACAATCGGTCTTGATGTTTAGTAGCTGTGTCATTGCTGAAAACCTAGTGTATTTAAGACAATTCTCATACAAAGGTTCATCGACAGCTTTCAACATCTCGTAAAATTCTGCAGCTTCTTTATTCTATAATTCAATCTCTACCGTAGTTTGTACGTTTGTGATATCAACCGCTGTAGTATCTGGTGGGACTGATGTTTGAAGAACTGGCCGATCAACATTATCATTCAGATGGAATTGACCCCCAAGACTATCAAGTATCATAGTTCTATAGGGAAGATTCACCATATGTCTGAACGACACGATTACTCGATGTCCCGACTTCACGTGACTCCCCGTGACAAGTCCATAGAAAATATCTTGGTGCAAATCCTTTGCTATATAGATGCAGAGTGATAGTCTCCTGATCCAAAAATCATCCATTCAAACAAATGCGGCACGGACATCGGATTTGATCACCGATGCTAACGAAATGTCGATTCGAATAAGCAAAATTTAAGAAGTACGTTATGCCTAATCGAAACTCATTCGTTAAAGCTCCACGATCAAGACGTCGGTACATCCAACTTCGATCAGCCGACATGATTCTGTCAATCAATGACAATTTCTTTGATTAATGTCTTTATGTGAGATTGTCATATTCCATTCGGGATTTATGTTATTTATATTGCAGTAACTACTTATTTTAACCGCTAACTTCATTCTAAATTTTGGCAGCATCTCCACACAGTTCTCCGAATACGCATATCATCTGGGCGCGTATCGGAGAACAAGAGAGATGCTGCCGAAATTTAGAATAATTAGTTAACAGTTAAAAGAAAAACTTAAATGCAGTACAAATAACTATATTCCCAAATTATCCAATCAGGGACATTTCAAGAATTGTACGTCGTATAAAAGATCATCTACTTCTTTTACACGAACATACAATCCCCGAACGGATCTAAGGTTTTGCTAAATCATATCCGACTCGTCGATGCGTACGTGAAACATATCAACTCGTCGGATGGATGATTATTTTCTAAATGTTTCAAGTCAGTTTGAGTCCATATTGGACAATTCTGACACGAGTCCAAATTAGATGATTCCGACATGAGTCCAAAATGAACTATTCCGGCGCGCGTCCGAAGTGGACGATTCTGGCGCGCATCCGGAGTGGACGATTCCGGCACAATGCCGAAGTGGACAATTCCGACGCGAGTCCACTGAGGACAACTTTGGACTAATTAACAATATTTTAACTAATTAATTAATATTAATCTACATCATTTTTATTAATTTAAATAATTAACCTACCATTATTAAATATTAATCTAACTAAATTAAACTAAAAATTAATATAAACTCTAAAAATTAATCTAAACCCTAAAAATTAATCTAACAAATTAAATAATTAATCTAAATAATTAATTAAATAATTACTTAACAAATAAATAAATAAAAATTAATCTACAATTTCCGACACTAGAGTCCGATGGACTCCGGCGGCGGCCATCAGCCGTATTTCCCGCCGGCCGCAACGGGAAGAGATGGCCGAGCGGCGATGAATACCTAAAATCGGCGGTCGAGGACGGATGGCAGCGTCGGCAGTGGCAGCTCGACGGCGTCGGCGAGAGGCGGGAGGAGGAGGAGGCGGTAGCAGCGGGAGGAAGAAGGGGCGGGCGCGATCTGCGACCTATATAAACTTATCAGCAACGGCTCACTCGCCCGTTAGAAAGCTGTTACTAATAAGTTATCATCAGCAACGACTCACTTGTCCGTTAGAAAGCCGTTGTTGATAATTAAAATCATCATCAACGGCTCGCGTGTCCGTTAGAAAGCCGTTGCAAATACAACATATCTTCAACGGCTTGAGCGGCCATTGCTGATAGCCGTTGCTGAAGACTCAATTTCTAGTAGTGTTAATTCAGTCAACGGACCCCAAATATTATCAGGTAGAAGATCTCGGAATGCGATCGGAACCAATCTCTGCATGAATACATTCCAATCATGGCTCTTCATCCCTTATATTTTGCAATCATCGACGTTCACACAGTTATGTGTTTGACCAAAGCCTGACACTCTTTCATTCCGACCAAATATTATCTCTGAAAGTGCTGAAACACGTGCTAACATTTGTTCACCAGACAACATCGGTGGCGGCTCATCTCTTTCGACGTCTCTGCCCTTAGTAAATTTATTACGATTCCTTCGATACTGATGGTTAGCCGGTAGGAATCGACAATGACAATCAAAGAATGAGATTTTCCGTCCGTTCTGAAGACTGATTGATTTAGAGTGTTCCATACAATACGGACAAGAGAGTCGGCCGAGAGTGCTCCAACCAGACAACATGTTGTACGCCGGGAAATCATTGATTGTTCACAAGACTGCGGCCTTTAAATTGAAGTTTTGCTTCTGATGACAATCATAAGTGACAGCTCCCTCAGTCCATAATATTTTTAATTCATCTATCAAATGTATGAGAAGCACGTAATTTCTTTTTGCGGACCCTTAGGGCCCGTTTGGTTCGCAAATTGCTCATCACAAAACACCAGACAGGGACAAGGACAGGACATCAGATGTCCTGGAACAATAGCTATACCGTGTTTGTTTCGTCAAGAACAGGACACGATATTCCGTTCTGTCCTGCGTTTGTTTCGCTATAACAAAGTATTATATATGATAAATGACTAAAATACCCTTGTAAATTTATCTTAAAATTAATTAATATGTAAAAAAATATTAATATATAGTATCAAATACTTTAATACAATAAGAAGTTTTAGTTTAACTAATAAGTGTTCAACAAATTTTCAATTAACCTAAAAGTATAACAATAGGATAATACCGAAAAATATAAAAATGATACCAAACGATTTCCAATCTGAAATCTGACACCACCATCGCGTTCAGCACGCGAAAATTTACAACTTTAGTATTCACCTCGACTCGATCCGACGATTCTACGATCAAAGGAAGGGGTAATTTTGACAATTGCAGCCCTTGTCCTCCGCCCGATTTCGGTGTACCGAGAAATTTCTCGGTACACCAAAATGGATGGAAATCCTGTCCCGGACAAGGAGAAGTCCTTGTCCCAAAGCTTCTTTTGCAAACCAAACGGGGGACATGGGCGGATGTCCAGTCCAGTCCCCCGTTTTTTAGCAAACCAAACGGGCCCTTAAGACCCGGAATAATCATCAAAAGATAAATAAATTCATCTTTCATACACATTGATGGTGGCAAATTATAAACTGTCAGCAACACTGGCCAAACTGAATAAGGAGTTGCAGAATGTCCAAACGGATTAAAACAATCTGTGCACAATCCCAATATGATATTTTTAGTATCCCTAGCAAATGAAGGATAATATGTAACCAAATGTTTTCATGCTTCACTGTCGGATGCATGAGTCATTATTGTATCATCACGACTTCTTGCATGTCAACTCATGTAGGGGGGCGTCTTTTTCGACATGAATAATCTATGAAGCCTCGGTGTTAGTGGAAAATACCGAAGCACGTTAAATGAGATATTTTTCTATCGGACCGATTTCTTCTCCTTGTAACGAGGATGTTGACATACAGGGCATTTATCCAACTGCACATTTTTTATAATATAAAATGCAATTATTTTGGCACGCGTGTATTTTTTTGTACTCAAACCCTAATTTTCTCATCAATTTTTTAGTCTTATAAAAAGTTGGCTCAAACTTGTTATCAGTAGGCAGCATTCCATTAATCAATCCTGCAATTCGATCATACGCAACCCCGCTGATATTACAATCGGCCTTGATGTTTAGGAGCTACGTCATTGCCGAAAACCTAGTGTATTTAGGACAATTCTCATACAAAGGTTCATCGGCAGCTTTCAACATCTCGTAAAATTTTGCAACTTCTTTATTCGGCAATTCAATCACTACCGTAGTTTATACTTCTGTGATATCAACACCTGTAGTATCTAGTGGCACTGACGTCTCAGTAACTGGTCGATCGATATTATCATTTAGGTGGAATTGACCCCCAAAACTATCAAGTATCATATATAGTTCTATAGGGATTAAATTGACTGGATGAAGAAACACCAACAGAGGAAGATTCACCATGTGTCTGAACAACAGGATTGCTTGACGTCCCGACTTCACGTGACTCCCCGTGACAAGTCCATAGAAAATATCTTGGTGCAAATCATTTGCTATATAGATGCAGGGTGATAGTTTCCCGATCCAAAAATCGTTCATTCAAGCAAATGCGGCATGAACATCGAATTTTATCACCGACACTAACGAATTTCCGATTCGAATAGGTGAAATTTAGGAAGTACGTTACACCTAATCGAAACTCATTCGTTAAAGCTCCACGATCAAGATGTCGGTACATCCAACTTCGATCGCCCGACATGTTCTGTCAAAAAGTTGACAATATCTTTAGGTAATGTCTTTAGGTGGGATGGTCCTATTCCATTCGGGATTCATGTTATTCATATTGCACTAAGTATTTCTTTTAATCGCTAACTTCATTCTAAATTTTGGCAGCATCTCCCTACAGTTCTCCGAATACACATATCATCTGGACGCGTATCGGAGAACAAGAGAGATGCTACCGAAATTTAGAATGAGTTAACGGTTAAAAGAAAAAACTAAGTGCAATACAAATAACTATATTCCCAAATTGTCCAATCAGGGATAATTCAATGGTTGTACATCGTATAAAAGATCATCTACTTCTTTTACACGAACATACAACCTCCGAACGGATCTAAGGTTTTGCTAAATCATATCTAACTCGTCGATGCGTACGTGAAACTTATCAACTCGTCGGATGGATGATTATTTTCTAAATGTTTCGAGTCAGTTCGAGCCCATAATGTTCCGACACAAGTCCAAAGTGGACGATTCTGGCAGGAGTTCGAAATGGACGATTCTCGCGCGAGTCCGAAGTGGACGATTCCGACGCGAGTCCACTGAGGATGATTTCGAACTAATTAATATTTTAACTAATTAATTAATATTAATTTAAATAATTAACATACCATTATTAATCTAAAAATTAATCTAAACTCTAACAATTAATCTAAAAATTAATCTAAATCATAACAATTAATCTAAAAATTAATCTAAACCCTATAAATTAATCTATAAATTAAATAATTAATTAAACAATTAAACAATTAATTAAAAAAACCATAATTAATGGATTCAGAGTCCGGCGCCGGCGTCCAGTGTCCGAACACTGGACAACAATATGGCCGCAGCCATCGACTGAAACCTTATATTTAGGGTTTCGGCCGATTGAATGGGAAGGAAGGCGCGAGGGGCGGCGAGGAATACCTAGAACAGACGGGGCGGAGGTGGCGGTCGATGATGGGGTGGCGGCGTCAGCAGCGGCAGCGAGGCGACGACGTCGGCAATGACAGCGAGGTGGCGGCAGCAGAGGAAGAGGAAGAAGAAGAAGGAGGAAGGGGCGGGCGTGTGCCCCATATAAACTTATCAGCGACGGCTCACTTAACCGTTAGAACGCCATTGCTGATAAGTTAATCATTAGCAACGGCTCATGTGTCCGTTAGAAAGCCGTTGTTAAGGTAATTAATAACTGCAATGGCTCACATGTCCGTTAGAAAATCGTTGCAGATATGGCATATTTGCAACGGCTTGAGCGACCGTAAGAATGTCGTTGCTCATAGCTGTTGCTGCAGAACCAATTTCTAGTAGTGGAGCCGAAACTGGTTGCTCGGGTAGGTTCAGTGTAGACCCGAATGAAATTCGAATAGGATTCAGGATAAAAATTAAGGAATAAGTTAATTAAAATCAGTTCTGGTTTCGGGTCCAACACATCGAGTACCCAGAATAGAAACTAGAATCGGTATCCAAAACTTATACCCTGAAATATATGAATAAATATGTTACAACATGGTACCTGGCCCTGTACCCTATAACCTGTAAATGAAAAGGTTGGAACAAGGTACTCGAAACATATAATTAAACAGATTCTAAGAAGGTACTTGGAAATTGTACCTTGGGAACATGTAAATATACAAGTTCCAACAAGATATCCGAAATCTGTATTACACCACATGTTCTGAGTAGGGTCTGGTTCCAAATCACAACAGAGTAGGGTCTGGGTCCAAAACCTAAGGACTGGTCCTATACATGATAGAGTCTGAATATCATGAAAAATATAATGTACTGAGATCCGCTCACCCCTAATCGGCAAAAATAGAAAGAAAGAAAGAAAGAATCAAATTTCATATAGAGGGGTGAGCATAAGTTTGAATTATTCTATAAAATTCATTAATTTGAATCAACCTTAATAAATAGGTTTTAGGTAGATTTAAAATTTTAGGCAGTTCTAATTTTAAAAATACCTAAAAAACTTAATGGAACTAGATTAACAAAAATTATGATTAAGACACATATTTTGGTAAAAAATAATATAAGATCTCTTTTTATATCCATATTGAAATTTCTATGATAATTATCACTCACAAAAATTGACTAAGGTACTAGACAACTTATGCATTTTTGTAATATAATTTTCTATAGAAAAAGAGAATGAGTGCACGAGATAATTACGTAGAATTATTTGCTTGTCCTCGGAACAACACTCTTATTTCCTCATATTTCTCTTCCATTGTTTCATACCGCTTGTATTCTTCACTTCGGTGACAAATGACCTCCTTAAGGTCATGTAAGTGACAAATGATCTTCACATTTTTTGTCTAGTGCCGTGTGAAACGAGCATAGAACAATTCTTATGTAATATTTTTTTTTAGCAAAGATAGTGTATATTAGAGTTTGAACTTAAGATCTTTAGAAAACATCTAAGATGTTGTCATCAATTATGCTACAACATAGTTGACAACAACTCTTATGTACTTGCTTGTATTGACTTCTCTTATTTTATTTTGTCATGTCCTATCCAATACGCATATCAAACACAACCTTAAGTTTTTTTTAGGTTTTTGTTCTGCTATGTTTCTATATTGTTTTACAAGTGATTATGTATTTCCGAGTACATAGCAAAGTTAATGCTAAATTTGTAAGAAATATTTCACATACATCACTCGCTACATTTCCGAATATAGCAAAATATTACAAGGGAAGGGACACTTCTCCTCGTTGAATGTTGCCAAATCTTCTTGCAATTGATATCCAATATGACATTAATTCTGCTTGAAATAAATACCCAATAATCTTGAAGGCCTCATCTCATTGTTTCTTGAGGAGATCATAAAACACCTGAGGCTTTTTGTAGCTTCTGATGCACAGTGTCTGCCACAATGAGTAAATTATTCAACAAATAATGTATATGATATAAGGGAATTAAGTGAGCAAATTAAGGTGAAAAAATAGCATAACAAAGTAAGTAATTTTTTCCTCTCTAGTTACCTGCATTGCAAAAGCCAGATGGAACAATGTTGCTTCAGACCATGGTCTACCAATAAATTGAAGCCCAATTGGCAGCCCTCCCTTGTCATATCCAACCTATGAAATCAATCATTTAGCTTCTATTTTTCACCAAAGGAAATTAAATGTGTATATATTTATATAAATTAAAGTAATTTATAATTAGAACAATGTTCATACCATAACAGTAATCGCAGGCAATCCAAGGAAGTTTCCTGCTATGGAGAATCTCACAAGTGCAGCTACAGCAAAAATATAGAGATAGATTAATTAATTAATTATTATCATTATTTTAAATAAAAAAAGTATAAAATATAAGAATTTTTAAATTTTAGTTTAAAGGACATTAAAATTAATTAATTGAGTATTTGTAAAATAGATAAAGAGGGCATCAATTAAAGAGATTGAAATTAAAGGTCTTCCCAACCTCCATTGATGTAGTCAAGTTCCCCGGTGTCAAAAGCATCGCTTAGTAATGGGTATGCAGTGACACTGTAAAAGAACAAAAACCAAGTTTTAGAGCAGGAAATTAAATAATCTAATTGCAGAATCTTAATTTAACTGTTTACTTGCATTTTTATAATAGGTATTGAAATCATTCATTAGGGAAAAGAAAAGGATGAGTGCTATAATTTATTATAGAATTTTTTGTATGGTTAGTGAAACTATAAAATATGATAGGATGGAACAAAATATCTATAATAATCTCTAATAAGAAATTATCTAAAATAATATAATATCTTTTTCCAAATTGATATATATATATATATATATATATATGAAGCCCTGAAATATACCCTGTTGTTGGTGTGACAATCACGTCTGCCGTTTTGAAGATCTCCTTGTGGAAGTGTGTCTGCCGGTTCCTGCAAATAAATTGAGAACAAGGGCTAAATTGTAAATAGGGCTAATAGTAAACCATAAAAAGTAATTTGAAACAATTATATAGAATTAATAGCAAACCATAAAAGGTAAGCCAACATCATAGAATAAGTTTGAAACAATTAATTTAATGATACCTGATTCTTTGTGCATTCAAGTAGTCTTTGCTGCTAAAAGAACCATATATAGAGAGTGCAACTCTTGCATCCCAGCCTATCTCTCCATAATCACTGGCTCACAGCAACCACATCAATTTCAATTCATCAGCTGCTAAAATCATGAATTAGATTGAAGCTTAATTGTAATTAACTGGAGAAAAGATTACAGTTTAGAGAGATGTGGAGCCAAAGAAGCAGTGCATTCTGATCCAATTGTGACATAGTGAGCCAACCGCATCTCTTCAATCTCAGGCACAGTCACATCCACAATCTTGCATGTTACCCATGTCCATTAATAATTAGATTAAAAAATAAATTAGATAGAACACCTCAATCTAATCCCATTGGAAGGACAAGATTAATAAAATTTGAATGTATGAAGTTGATAAGTCAAAATTTATTTTTTAAAAATAAATATATTTTAATTTATAATTATTTTTTTATATAGTAGGAGATCATTATTATTTGTAAGGAATCAAATGAGATAAAACAAATTACACTGATCAAATTAATAAAAAAATGGAAAACAAAATGATCGAGCATATTTTCTTTTATTTTTGTCAAATTAAAAATTGGCCTTTACTATGACCAAAAAGCGAAATATATAAAATTTAGAATTGAAAGATTTATAGATTTTAAATGTATTAATCTGTTCTAGTTTTAAATTTTTTTATGCCAGTTATATTATTTTTTAATCTTCCCCATTTTTGTATTTTATTTTGATTTATTTTTTTAAATAAAATGTATTTTTTGTAAAGGCTCCACTATTGCAAAAACAAACAAACAAATAAATAAATAAAACAGATGCTTTATGCAATGGGTTTTGAAAATAAGAGCCTATTTTAGATAATTTAGACTTAAATTAATACCATTTTAATCAGAAAAATTAAAAGAAAATCTAAATTCTAAATATTTAAAATTTGGAGATATTGTTAAATTAATCATATAGTGGGGCAGTGCCACAATTCAAATTGCATTAAATAAATAAATAAATGTACCTTCCACCCATAATGCTTGCATAACATATTTATGGCTTGATCACAACAATTTCTTATGTCAAAAGTGCTGTCATTAAACCACTGCATGGACAAAAAAGAGAATTCTTTAGCATTTAACAAAAAAATTCAATAGGGTAATTTTTATTTAAAAAACACCCTGAAAATGTGTCATTATACTTTGGGATTTAAATTTTTTAAATTTAGATTTTACACCCTCATTTTGAGAGTGATTAACTTTATGTTAGATTTTTCAAATATGATTAAACTTTTTTTAAAAAAATAAAATATAAAAAAATCAAAATAGGTGATTAAAAATTTAGTTAATTTACATTTAATGATAACAAATTAAAGATTAACTCGATGAATTCAACTTGAATTTAAAAGCTAAAAATTCATTAAAACTATTTATATAGACTTTACTTTGGTAATTAAATTTTTTTTTGACCTTTTATGTAATTTTAGTCAAGCAATCAACTAGGTGTGGTTTGGTTGATAGAAGGTGTACAAAAGTCTCTTGAAAAGTTATGTAGGTAACTTTCTAGGAAGTAAGATTTTTACCTCTATCTATTTGGTTGACAAAAGTATACAAAATAAGATAAATCATGTTTCTCAAGAAAATTCTACTTTTTACAAAACATGGTAAATATCTTTATCTAGCTAGTCTCCTCTAGATAAATTATACATCTTGCATTTTAAAATGTAAAAGTACATAATTGCCCCCCTTTGGGGAAGTACAATAGTGATTTTGTTAACTAATTTGTATTGTGTAACTAAAGTATATATACTTAACAACTATAACATAATATAATATTTTGAATGTAAATATTATTATATTAGTATATAAATTATATTTTAATATTACTCATAATATAACTCATAATATAACTATAGTATTATGTTGCAGTAATATGATATATTATAATTAATATAGCTATAATTAATATAGTCATTTTAAGTATACTTTTAAAGAAATAGATAGAAAATTAAATTAGTAAGAAATTACAATTCACTTATTGTCAACCAAATATATATTTGATATTTTCTAGGAAGCTCATAAAAATTTCTTTCCTAAAATATATAATTTTCTCTAGGAATTTATGTGATCCGTGAATGAGAGGGTACTGGATTATAATTGACGGACTATTTGTTGCAAATAAATATAAAATTTATATAAAAAAATTATTCCTTTAAATTGATCCCATTCAGCAAGAAAAGTTTCAAAATTCAAAGAGTGCTAATTACCTTGCCATATTTGGCCAACTTGATGTTGGTAATTGACTGTGTTGAGCTGAGAATAGGGAAGTTCAATGAAGGCTGTAGGGCATAGCAATAAAACCAAAGGAAATTTTAATCTCACCATGTTTCTCCCAACATTAAGTTTAATTATCCAAGATAAAATACACAAGTATTAATTTAATTACAATAATCAAATTGATAGAAAAAGAATAAAACCGTTGGGGTAATATCCGTCACTTAACCCAAGAATTAGTTACATATATTCTCCTCACCTGTAAAATTGATGGTTGACTTGGAGAATGATCACAAGTAGCTGCATAACTATATATTGATTCAACAAAAACTAATATTAATTAGATTAATATATATGAACTAAAGCTTGAAGCAAAAAGAAACACATTTATACAAGTATCATCAATTAATAATTTAATTAATTAATGCTCATATATTAAAAGAAAACCGACGTTATAAGTGCATCCTCAACCGTGGCTGCTAATATTCCGGGCATCCCGACCGTCCAATTTAATGGGAGCACTCTGAGAAACGTAATCTAATTAATTAAGTCCATACTAATTATGTTAATTAAGGTTACAATATTTAATAGCAGAATTAATCGCTGATTACCCAGAATTTGATAAGCGACCAGAAGTAGGTTTGAATCCAACAACTCCACATAAAGCAGCAGGCATTCTCACGGACCCTGTACAATTTTGTAAATCATTTTATTTATTTATTTATTTATTTATTTTTATTTTTATTTTTATTATTATTTCAATCAAGGGAAATACTTATTATTAAATACAAAAATATATTTTATAAGCGGTATTTGCAGTATTTGGTGGAATAAATCTTTAAGAGGAGAAAAATACAGAATAAATGAATTGCTTAATTACCTCCACCGTCAACACCGAGTGCAACTGGACACAATCCTGCACACACTATTGCAGCGGATCCGCTCGATGAACCCCCAGAAATCTTGCTGATATCACAAGGATTTCTTGTAGCACTGCGCATCATCCGAATAAATATTACATATATAGATAATTAGAGAATTAAGGTGTGGGATTGAATTTAATTGCGGTGGACCCGTAATGAGGATTGATGCCGCTGGTCCCTGCGCCGAGCTCATGCATGTTGGCCTTCCCCACAATTATGGCACCACATGATCTCAATTGCTTCACACAGCTTGCATCCTCAACGCACGCTCTAAATTTGTGCAGCCATTTGGTCCCTCCTGATACATGTATATCATTCATCTTGTATCACTAATTCAGTTTTAACGCATGTATAGATAAGGAGATACAGTACAGTACCAGTTGTAGGGTATGGCATGCAATCAATCTCATCTTTGATGGCAACCAGTACTCCGTCCATGATGGAAATTGGGTGACCTATATCAATATTTCACCCAAATCATAAAGCTTGCAAGTAATCATGTAGTTATAATATTTTATGACTTCACAACAGGATCATACCAACTAATTTACCCAAGGACGAATGAGTAGGTCCATTACGAATGAGTGAATTTGTTTGATTCATCATATGACAAGTCCTGGCAAAATGTTGGTAGGTGGCAAGGAATTACTCTGTTAGGCCTTATTTACTTAAATGATTTTTTTACCTTTTGAAACCGTTCAACTGTCCTGTAATTTTTTTCGTTATTTTATTTTATTTTATTTTATCTTTATTTTATTTTATTTATTTTTTGAAAAAAAACTTAAAGAGTAAACAAATGGAAGACTTTTGTTTAGACTACCTCTTTGATATCTCTGTGATGACTCCTCTGCTTGCCTGATGATATCCTCCTGACTATAATTGATGAAGAAAGCCATGTTCAGTTGAAGCTGTGCAGACGACTCCACCGCAGCCAAAAACCTTTTTGCAACCTGTATATATATATATATATATATATTTCTAGTGAAAAAAAAGATCAATTATGTAACTCATTGTGTGATGAAAGAAATGGAAAACATACTGCAAGAGGAGTTGTCTCTCCTGATCGATAAGCCCTCGCGAATTCGCGGATCGTCCATCGCTTGAAGTGGGAAGGTGAATCTGTCAAGGTGGATTCCAGAGACGGAGGAAGACAACTTTCAGCTTCGTGAACTCTTTCAGCAGGAGAATTATTAGACTTTATAAGACTAACATTTTGCTCTGGAATATCTGAAAACAGAACATTCTCAAGCTCAGTTCTCCTCACAAAATTCTAATTATACTGACGACAGTTTCTGTGTTCTTGAGATAATTAGAACCTTCGCAATTATGCGCAGGAGTGAACATTGGCGCCTCTTTGATTTCAGCGACCGATACAAGCTGCAACAAGTTGAATTCGATGAGAAAAAACAAGTCTCTGGTCAGATCAACTAGAAGAATTTCAGAAAAAGTATACCCTCTGGATGAGATTGTCCTTTTTGAGGATGTACGCGACGATGGGGCCGAGCAGCCGAGATTCCAAGATCCACACAAAAATCTTCACGAGAAGGCCGGCGACCCGAGGAGCTACGATGGAGTCGAAATCGTATTCAGAGTTGAGAGCAGCCAAGATGAAAATGGAGCGGTTGGATTGTACCTTTGACATTAGGATGGATGTAGAACTCGTCGCTGTTGGCACCGAGATCGACCTCGGCTGCGGGTTTGTAGACCTTGCCGGCGTCGCGGAAGAGTCCCATTACTACTCTGCGGCGCTGACGATTGGATCCAATGAGACCTATCCGAGCACTTGTTTTCTGCGTTGCTGGAGTATTAATTTGTAGGGAAGAGAGGGGCGGAGTTGGCGAGAAAAATGGTTATAATAATGGAAGTGGAGAGCGCTGGGGAGAAAAGGATGGAATTCTTTTGGAAAAAGGAAGGAGAAGGAAGGAGGAGGAGCCAAGAAAATGGGGAAGAGGACAACAAAGCGGAACCAAGGAGAGCGGGGTAATGGAGATGAGGGAAAGGTAGGAGATCAAGCGGTCTGAGTTTTGTTGATTCTTGAGAGGGAAGAGAAGGTTTTTGATATTTGGATCCAACAGCAAAGCTTTTCCCAGGTGGTGTTTTTTTGGCCTTTGTTTGTTTGTATTTTGATGAAAGAATTGCATTTTGCCAATTAACTGGACTTTGTCGGCCACATCACATTTGAGGGAGGTTCGCTAATTCATATTTACTCAATCGAGTTAATCGTACTGCGACCCGCTTCATCATATAACTGACCCGAATTACTGAGCTGCTTAAGTTGAAATTAATTAGGGGTATTCGATAGACTCGAAATTTGTTGGAATCTACTTGATCGGATAGGTTCGAGTAGACCCGAATTAAATTTAGGTAGGGTCCCAAACAAAAAATAAGGAACTATTAAAATTGATTCTGTTTTCAGGTCTAACATATCGGGTACCTTGAATCGAAATCGAAACCGGTACTTAAAACTTGTTGGAACATGTTGGAACATGTTCTGAAACCTATTGAAATCTGTTGGAACCTGTTCTAGAACCAATTCATTTACAGGTTTCAATAAGGTATTCGAAACTTGTACCTCGAAACCTATAAATGAATAGATATTAGGAACCAAAACTGAAACTTGTGATTTCGGATATGGTCCGATTTCAAAACCTAGGAACCAGTCCTATACAAAATACTCGGACTCACTCATCCTTAAAATTAATTGTAGCACACCCATTAACAAGCCTTATAAAACTTACGTCTTGATCTGACGTCCTCGTCAAGACTCAACTCAAGTCTAACATGTAGCCCAAAAGCACACTCATATTTGTGACATGTGATGTCTAACCTAGTAGCGTCTTCATCCTGAATTTACCCGGAGCAATACATGATATTCTTGTAGTATTTCTGAGATCAATTCTTGCATTAGGGGATTTGAGGTAGGGCTGTTTATTGGGTCGGGTCGACCCAATGAACTTGAAAACTCAGCCCGACCTATTTGGGTTGGGTCGGGTAGGGTACAATTCGATCAAATTCGATTATAATCGGGTCGGATCTCAAAATTTAGAATTTGAAACCTGGTGAGCTGGGCCCCGACCCGATGATCCAATTATTTATATTTTTAATTATTTTTAAAATTTTTATTTTTTTATTTTTTTAAAAAAACTCATTTTTACCTAAACGAGTAAACTTGACTACCTAACCCAACCCAAACTAGGTCAAGGTTGTGGGTTGGATCGGGTTTGAGAGGTGAAAATTTTTAAACCTGACTCGACCTGATTACACTTAGTTTGAGGGTAATATTGTTTACCAATCCTATTTATTCTATTTTTTACATTTCATCAAATCTTTGAACAGCTATTTCTCATATAATCTTTCTAACTATGCTTAATACTAGATCATGCTCTAATACTATTTTATTATAACATGTTTGATTGGATAACTGACCATCATCTTCGTATGCTTGAACTATTAGCCTAATTAAAATACTCGGGCTAAAGTTGATAATAGCATATGCATCAAGTCGTATAAATCAGCACATCTAATATATTCCTAATGTGGGATTAAAGCGGAAAAAATTTATATGGATAGTCTATCCATATAAATCTCTATGAATGAGTGGATATGAGTTTTAAGTGACTGAACATGAATAGAAAGTAATGAATATATTCATATTCATTCCTTTTCTATTCATATTCATATCCATTCTTTTTTTATTCATGTTCAATCGTTTAAAATTTATATTCATTCGTTCATAAATTTTTTATAGTATGCCTGCTCATAAAAATTGCACTCGACTAAAGCAGTGTATTACAAATCGAGATGAAATCGTGTTTAGGAATACACGTCCTCAACGTTTCCATAATTCAGTTTAATTTATTCAAATTTAAAAATAAAAAATGCATGACCAAAATATTAATTACTCTCCTTTATTTTTTTAAAATGCCATGAATTTGGAGCCACAAGCTGAGATTTTGGTGACTTGGGTTATAGTCCCTCGTTGAATAATCAAATAATATTTAATCAGTGTCACTATAAGTCTATAATTAAATGAAACATTTAAGCTCAACTACATATATTATTAATTAATTACTATGAAAGATTTGATTTGTCTAACTAGAAAATTGTAAAATTAATTAGCAAAAGAAGGAAAACTTATTAATCATATAGAAAAGATTGGGTAGCAACCCAATAAATATCCAACAGCAATGTAGTTAACTACCAAATTAGTTTTCATGGATGATTCAATTAATCCACCTTAATTAGAAGAGTAGTCTCTACTCTCTATGGATGATTCAATAAATACTTCCCTTTGCATCTAGAGTTATTGATGTTCCTATCAACTACTTGAATAGACCTTTATCTATATATAATTTGGTGCATTTAGCCAAAGTATACCTCTCCATGTATCTTATTCTTTAATTCAATAGATACTGAGATTTTGATATTCTTTATTAGAAAAAGAAGATCATATTATAATGCTCTCGTATATAATGATTAATTTGAGTACTAATCAATTAAATGTATATACAATTTAATATTAATAACGTGACTTTTTATACCTTTATACTTTCGAGTGGATTAATTGAATGAATTGAATTAATTAAATTATCAATAAAATACAATAAATTTAAGATTATATATTATGACATGCTCAATAATATAATAATATATTAAAATACTTAAGTTGAAGTTAATAATAGGATCATATTCAATCTTATTAATCAACACAATATCTAATATATTTTATGTATGCAATTAAACAGGAGTATTGCAAAGACCTTGCTCGCTTGTAATTGAAATTCAAAATGGATGAGCCTTTACCAAAAGTTATCCCTTCATCCTTTGCTTATATTTATGAGCTTTGTTTGAAAAAATGATCTTACAAGTAAGACTTTTTCTTAATAGTGAAGTTGTATGCAAGAATGATGTATGTAACTTATATAAATAATTGCTGGCCCATATCATTCTCTCAAAGTTTGTAAAGTTTACAAGGCAATCCCAACTTGAGATAATTCAGCAAGAAAAAAAATAAAGTTAAATGTAGAACTTGTTTACCTGAGAGTTATAATAGCAACTTATATAAATCCATCCTTATATTTTTGTTATTAACACCCAAAATGTAACATCCTTCAAACTCAAGTTTCTTCAAGCGTTTAATAATAGAAATGTGAACACCGAAGCAACTTAATTTTGGTACGCAAAGTTACACAAAAGTAAAATGCAAGGTGAAAATGAGTTTTACCACATCTATAAAATTATTATTTACCAGAAAAATAATCTAATGCTACATTTGATAGAAAGATAATAACACGGACTTAGATTTTTTTAAAAAAAATAAAGAAATGAAAAGAGACAATCTAAGGGAACTTACTCTTTATCAATTTTATTTATTTGATTTTAATAAATGAATAAATAATGAAAAGTAAACTTGTTCAACATTTTGGAGTTGGATGGAATGAAAATTAAGAAATAGGAATATGCAAGCAAAGTAAATAGAATATATCGAGGAGAGAGAATATTACTATTTCAACATTTAGTTTCAATTGGGAATCCATAAGGAATATATATATATATATATTTGGTTGAAAGAAATAGGAATTAAGAATTAAAAAAAAAAAATCAAATGACTCTTATTAGACAATGGATATATACATAATTTTTTTTTTATCAAATACATCACTCACGTTGTTCTTGTTATATTAGTTGGTGATTTGGTCTCACATCCGGTAATTACGAAAACTAGAGGTGTATATATACATATGTTATACACTCCTATTTGATAAGAGCTTTTGATAAGAATTTAGAATGATGCAAATTATAACTATTGGTTAATATTATAATAATCAAACAAAGACGGTTCAAAAAAAAAAATTAGATATATATTTTTATATCTATTAATTTTGCAATTTAAGTAGTTATTTTCGAAAATGCATTAGATATATTTTTTTATATCTATTAATTTTGCAATTTAAGTAATTATTTTTGAAAATGCATTAATTTTGAGTGCTATTTTGAAAAGATATTTTAATTGTTATTTTCGAAAAATCATATTTTTTCATAAAAAGTTCTTAAGGTATTATAAATACTTATTTGAGACTATATAGGAGGCTAAAAATATATACATAAAGTTATATTGTATATAATACTAAGTACAGAAATCTATTAATATTAATTTTTATTTTTAATATTTAAAACTATAGATTAATTGTAAAATTAATTGTTTCATTATTTG
Source organism: Canna indica (assembly GCA_034359265.1). Taxonomy (NCBI): domain Eukaryota; kingdom Viridiplantae; phylum Streptophyta; class Magnoliopsida; order Zingiberales; family Cannaceae; genus Canna; species Canna indica. The sequence goes on from CP136892.1 coordinate 27,193,797, forward strand.
CTTACATTATCTTACAAGTATGACTTTCTTATTTAATAGTTGCTGGTCTTTCAAGTTTCTAAAGTTTGGAAGCCAATCCCAATTTGAGACAAGTCAACAATAAAAGCCAATCACAACTTGGGATAAGTCAACAATAAAAATTAAATATTAATGCTGAATTTGTTGAAGAAAAGGAAAGTGATTAATTGTTTAAAATATTTTGACTTTTATAAGTTTTTTCAAATCTATTCTGGCATTTCATTTGTACAAATAAGATATTCAAACATTCGATTTGTTTTAGTAAATAGTAATACCCTATCACCAGACAAACGTCAAATTAGCCATTTGAATGCTAACGTGACATTGCTAGTGTTCCATTTATAAAAGTATTGTAATTATTTTTGCTACTAGTCTTCCTTTGATCTTTTGATCCTTGAGTTTTGTAGTTGTCTTTGTTGTGCATTCTCTTAGGCAATATTCAACTTAATGGGAAATGATTCTAGGTTGGGTATGACAGAGCATATGATCTTTAAATGATAGGGTTGTGCTAGGGTTAAGATGATACTAGGTGTGAACTTTAAAATATTAAAGAGCTATAAAATTTAACCTCCTGCTATGTTTTTCTTCACATGTGTGATCATTAAGGGTGTAATTGAGCCGAGCTTGCCCGTGCTTGAGCTCGGCTCGTCCAAGAAATGTCGAGCTCGAGCTTGATCGAATTTCAATCTTTAAGATCGAGCTCGGCTCATTTAGGCTCGTTTATTTTTCTTGAGCTTGACCGAGCTCGTTTAAACTCGTTTAAGCTCGACTCGACTTGGATTTATGCTCGACCGATTTGAAATGTTAATATTTATATAATTATATATAAGCTCGATTAATTAGGCTCGCGAGTTGCTCGAGCCGAGTATTGGTTAGCTTGAGCTCGGCTCGCTCATATGTAAAACTCGGCTTGAGCTCGAGTTAAGCTTGTAAGATCGAGTCGAGTTCGAGTTCTCATCGGTTCGATCCCGAGTATCTCACAATCTGCTCGGATCACTTGCACCTCTATGTGTCATTTCCCTTAGGGGCGTTTGGTACATTACCACTTAAGATTACTGAGAATCTAGATTACCATCCAAATAGATTACCACTTTTAAAATTATCGATAATGTTACATTACCATGTTTGGTATGTACTGGCCGGTAATCTTGCTAGTAATCCACATTACCTTGTTTGGTATAAAAAAAGATTACTAGAAAACTTATATCTTTAACTAAAATACCCTCAAATAAAAAAATAAAAAATAAACTAAAAAAGAATTAAAAATAATAATAATAGGAATTACCATTTTACTATGAGATGGGGCAAATGAGATGAGACGAGAATTTTTTTCTATGTCAATAGAGGGTATTTTTGTCAAAAAAAAATAACATTACTACCTTACTAGTAATCCACATAGCCACCCCCTCCCTTGATAATGTGGATTACCACTTGAGTGGTAACGTACATTACCATGGGCATCCAGATTACCAGTAATCTGTTTCAACCAAACACGGGAATCTGATGGGGCCCAGGTAATTTTAATTAAGATTACCAACAATCCATTTAGATTACTCCATTAGAGTCATGGAGCCTTTTGTGAACTTTAGGTTTGTTGGTCGCGGGACTAGACGAGCTCAATTGCTAGACTCGAGTTCCGGGGGAGTCGTGATTTGCTACTGATCAGGTGATTGTAATAGGTGGTGCGATAGTGATTTATGGTATGTTTGGTTGGATGGAGTGAATTCATAAGGAATAGGAAGACAATCAATGCAATAGATAAGGAATAATATTATCTTGTTTGATTGACATTGTAAATAAGCCAAGAATAGAATTATTATGTTTGGTTAGCATAAGGAATAGATAAGAAAATATCATTCTTAATAAAATTGAATATATTAACTTTGTTTGCTTCTCGTATGTAAATTGCATGAATTTAGGTGTTGAGACCACGTCCAACGGCGTGCAAATATAACTAAGTATTTTAAAAAATTAAAATTATAAATTAATTTTAAAATAATAAAATTATTTATTAATTAATTTTGAAGTAACTGAAATATAATTGATTTTATCATTTTTCAAAATCAAAATAAAATCAATTATATTTTGATAAATTTAATATTTTTATTTCATTAGTGTACCTTTAAATGATTTTATACAATGAAATAAATATTATTATTATTTTTTTAGCAAAGATAATGTATACTAGAATTTAAACCTCAGATCTCTAAAAAATATTTAAGATGTTGCCATCAATTATGCTACTCACAGGTAATGAAATAAATATTATTACTAAAGTTGAAATTGAAAATAATATTTTTAGTTCATCACTAATAGCATTTCTAATTTATTTTTGATGGTCCAATTAGTTTTGATAAATTTGAAACTAAATAAGGAATCAACTCTTCATTGAGAATAGATTAAGATCGAGTACAAACAATAGTCATTTGTGATTCAAATAGTGATGCACTATCATAAATGTACTTGAGGAGTTTATTGAATATTGTGTTGATTAATAAAATTTATGAGTGTATTTTCATCAATTTCAACTTAAATATTTTTATAATAAATCAGATGCTTGTACTTATAAAGTTGATGGACCAATTATCACATCGAGTAGGTTGGTACCATAGCTACTAGAGATGATAAAAGAGCTTATATGATAAGGGTTGTTTGGAGATGAGCTGCAACAACTGCTAGGTTATATTTCGCATGCTGTCAACTTGGGTATAACTCCGAGCAATGCTAACTTGAGTAGGGTATTGACAAGGATGCCAAGACATAATGGGAGATTGTAGCCCTGACCCTCTACACTACTAAAAAAATGGGCATCAGCAATGACTGATGCCGTTGCTGAGCCGTAGCTGAAGAGCATCAGCAACGGCCGAGCCGTTGCAACAGAGCCGTGGCAGAAAATCGCGTTGCTGATAACTTAGCAACGGATCAGCAACGGCCGCTCGGGCCGTTAATAAAAATATTATCAGCAACGGTTTTGCCACGGACACGGAGCCGTTGCTGATAACATTAATAGCAACGGCCGCTGAGTCCGTAGCAACGCCGTTAGTAAAATCCCGTCACTAAGCCGTGCTGTAGGTCATCAGCAACGGCTTTCGATACACTTTTAGCAACGGCTTTCCCACGGACGGCCGTGGGAAAGCCGTTGCTGATGATGTGAACCTGGTAACGAAAAAAATTAAAATTCTAAATTTTCATTGATACATTGTTACATTATTTGATACATAACTCATACACCCATACACTCATACACACATTCATTCACACATCACAAACACACCAAGATATACATCAAAATAATTATATTTATATTGATAATTATCCACGATAGTATAAAAACAATTCAAATGTAAAATTGAAGTATGAATATCTCAGTAACAAAGTCAATATAAATTAAACAAGTTCAATATCTCAGTAACAAAGTCAATATAAAAAAAATCTCACGATGACGATGGAGGATGGCCTGGATCATATGGCGGGGTCTGGAGTGCTTGAGTGTACACCGGCGTGGACTGACTCGAGGACGATGGATTAGATGATGCCGAAGAGATGCCTGCTTCGGGATGACCTGACATATTGCGTAGCATAGCTTGTATATCCGCCATCATCTGACTCTGGCGCTCCATCATCTCAGTCTGACGCGCGACCGTGTTCTCTAGAGTCCTTATTCTACTACTATGATCATAACTGGATCTAGAGGTGGACGGCCGCTCACCAGCGACCGGAGGGGTCGGTGCCCCAAGTGGCCCTAGTACGGCTCGCGCATGACCACTATCTGCAAAGCCATATACGCGGCCATGGTCCCAGCCACCTGCGGCCTCGACCCACGTTGCTGCGTCAAAGTCCTCGGGGTTACCCCCGCGCTGCACCATTGTCTGGCTGTAGGTCTCCTACTCGAGTTTGATTTTTTGTTTAATATTTATCATAAAACTTAAATTATAAATATATAATGAATAATTTAAACAAATATATAGTTACCATAATGTATGTAGCGAGGTTGTCGATGTACTCCCCCGTCCCATGTGCTCGACGGTAAGTCCACTCAAACACTGCCATCGGGGAGGGTCGCTGGACACTCCCGTCATCCGACACCGTCGTCTACATTTACAAAACAAATACATTAATTAGTACACATAGTAGCAAATAAAATATATAATTAAAAGATATACTTACCATACGGTTCGCGTGCACTGCAAATGCAACAGAACTGCCGGTGTGACGCGCTGCTCCCCCCGACATGGGATTTCTAGCCGCATTCCGAGAAACCTCCTGCCATCGATCCGTCGACCATATTCCCACGAGCTGGTCCCATATATCCGGAGTAATCCAATTGGGACCGTATCCCCGAGTCTCCGCGATGTTAGTGGTCCCAGCTCGGGCCATCGCTTGGGACCGAGCCTGCCCCAGCTGCCCATTGTACCTTGCCCGGGAAATAGCCTCCCAGACAGCGTAAATGAAGGGCCTTTGGTCATCGGCCCATGTATAGCGAGCCTGCAAAATAATAATATCAGTACCAATATTAATCATCATGCATGTAAAAAAAATAATAATGCGTGCCTCAAACTCGCGCCATAACATGTCGACGTGCTCGCTAGGCACGTGAGACCACGTAGGCCATGCCCCGTGCATGTATCGTCGAATAGTAGAAGAAATGCTCCTCGGCACTTCTTCTTGCTCGAACCTGCACAACAAAAATAAATTTTAATATTATATTATGATATAATGAATTTGTAATGATTCATAATTCATGATATATTACCGCTCCCCAATCACGCTAATCAATCTACGTGACTCTGTGGCTGGTGGAGGCTGCCACCTGTTCGGCCCGCGTGGCCGCCTGCGTCTGGATGTACTAGCCTCGACAATTCGATCATACGCAACTCCGCTGATATTACAATCGACCTTGATGTTTAAGAGCTGTGTCATTGCTAAAAACCTAGTGTATTTAGGACAATTCTCATACAAAGGTTCATCGGCAGCTTTCAATATCTCGTAAAATTCTGCAGCTTCTTTATTCGGTAATTCAATCTCTACCGCAGTTTGTACTTCTGTGATATCAACCGTTGTAGTATCTGGTGGGACTGATGTCTGAAGAACTGGCCGATCAACATTATCATTCAGGTGGAATTGACCCCCAAGACTATCAAGTATCATAGTTCTATAGGGATTACATTGACTGGATGAAGAAGCACCTACAGAGGAAGATTCACCATATGTCTGAACGACAGGATTGCTCGACGTCCCGACTTCGCGTGACTCCCCGTGACAAGTCCATAGAAAATATCTTGGTGCAAATCCTTTGGTATATAGATGCAGAGTGATAGTCTCCCGATCCAAAAATCGTCCATTCGAACAAATGCGGCACGGACATCGGATTTGATCACCCATGCTAACGAAATTCTGATTCGAATAGGCGAAATTTAGGAAGTACGTTACGCCTAATCGAAACTCATTCGTTAAAGCTCCACGATCAAGACGTCGGTACATCCAACTTCGATCAGCCGACATGATTCTGTCAATCAATGACGATTTCTTTGGTTAATGTCTTTAGGTGAGATTGTCCTATTCCATTCGGGATTTATGTTATTTATATTGCACTAAGTACTTATTTTAACCGTTAACTTCATTCTAAATTTCGGCAGCATCTCCCTACAGTTCTCCGAATACGCATATCATCTGGGCGCGTATCGGAGAACAAGAGAGATGTTGTCGAAATTTAGAATAATTAGTTAACAGTTAAAATAAAAACACAAGTGCAGTACAAATAACTATATTCTCAAATTGTCCAATCAGGGACAATTCAAGAATTGTACGTCGTATAAAAGATCATCTACTTCTTTTACACGAACATACAATCCCCGAACGGATCTAAGGTTTTGCTAAATCATATCCGACTCGTCGATGCGTACGTGAAACATATGAACTCGTCGGATGTATGATTATTTTCTAAATGTTTCGAGACAGTTCGAGTCCATATTGGACGATTCTGGCGCGCGTCCGAAGTGGACGATTCCGGAGCGCGTCCGCATTGGACGATTCCGGCGCGCGTCCGAATTGGACGATTTTGAAATTAATCTAAACCCTAATAATTAATCTAACATATTAAACAATTAATCTAAATAATTAATTAACAATTAATTAACAATTAAAAAACAATTAAAAAACAATTAATCTACAAATTCCGGCGCCATAGTCAGGTGGACTCCGGTGCCGGTGTACAGTGGCCGGACACACTGTCCGGCCACTGTACAAGGTCCGGCGGCGGCCATCGGCCGAAACCCTACTTTTAGGGTTTCGGTGGATTTCCGACCGGCCGCAACGGGAAGAGACGGCCGGCCGGCGGGGTATACCTCAAAATGTCGGCAGCAGCGGGAGGAGGAAGAGGCGTCGTCGGCGTCGACAGCGGCGGCGACAGGCAGGAGCAGGAGGCGGCGGCGGCAGCAGCGGGAGGAAGAAGGGTCGGGCTCGACTGCGTGCCCTATATAAACTTATCAGCAACGGCTCACTCGCCCGTTAGAAAGCCGTTGCTAATAAGTTATCATCAGCAACGGCTCACTTGTCCGTTAGAAAGCCGTTGCTGATAATTAATTCATCAGCAACGGTAGCATGTCCGTTAGAAAGCCATTGCGGGTAATTAAAATAATCCGCAATGGCTCGCGTGTCCGTTAGAACGCCGTTGCAGATACAACATATCTACAATGGCTCGGGCGGCCGTAAGAATGCTGTTGCAAATAGCAACGGCTTGAGCGACTGTTGCTGAAGACTCATTTTCTAGTAGTGTATTTAGTTCCACATCGAGAGTATTCGATATTGCATTAGTCAATAAGATTTAAACAGAAGAGATTGTAGTGCTAATTTAATGAGGATGCCAAGACATAAGCCAAAGAGATTATTGTACCACTGTTTTGTCTCACATTGGGAGCAGGGGCGGAGCCATTGTATTGTCAGGAGGGGCAATTGCCCCTCCTAACATTGGTCTCCTCCTTAAATTTATATTAAACCTATATAGTAATATATATTATATGTATTAGTATTTAGTTATATTTGTCCCCCTAAAAATATTTTTTTATCGTATGATTATCTTTCTGATATGCGATTTTATATGTTGCCCCTCCTGAGATAATTTTTTAGCTCCGCCCCTAATTGAGAGTATATTGGATATTATATATATGGGTTAATAGGACTTAATATGTGTAGTACCATTAAATATATAATAAGTGAAATCAAATTTAATTTAAAAATAATAAAATTTCTATTTTTACAAATTAATTTTATATTTTCACAATAATTATATTTTAATGATCTTATGATACATTTTATTCAAAATATTCATAACGATTGATTAAAAATTACAAATATACAATTTGGTTTGAATTTACTCATGATCGTGCTCCAAACCAGGAAGTTGAAAAAAATACTACCAAGCCAGTAATTGGCCTAATCACATGAATTACATGAAGCTGAGTTGACAAGGGTAGATGTTGTCATTTATTGTTCAAATATTTTGTAGCATTAATTTATTCTCATCTCGATCCTGTAATTTGTAGCTGGCTTTTTAACTTGAATTTGACAGCCATTGCAATTTGCAAGCAGTAGGTGCGGCTTAATGAAAATTAATGCATGCATGTAAATGATGTACTACACAATTGAATCATTTTTAAAGGTTAAAAAAAAACTCATACAAAAAATTGAATATTTTTTTTCTGTTATTTATTTACATTTAATTAATATCACCTTGCATATTGTTTATGCTTCTTCAATTCTTCCTTATTTGCAGACGATACTTACAATCTTTATGGATACGATTTCTGCTCAGTCCCTTTCAAATACCAGTTGGATTGAGACGGATTTTTGCATCTCCTTCTCGAGTCATTAAAAAGTATTTCCCATGCAGCGACGGCAAAGGGAGAACGCTTTTCATTAATTACTTCAACAAAGGTAACAGTGGCCGGGCCAGGTTTTGCTTGCAAGTTCGTAGATTGATGAGGGCCTTAACATCAATTTTCCACCTGCAAAGGAGGTGAATTAATTCGATGGACCTGCAGGATTCCAACTGCATGCATCTTTCGGCCATTTCCTCACTAAAAACCCCGCATTTGTACAGTGTTTGAATTTGCACGTAGTCTGATCGGTTTGAATTTAACTACCTGGGCATCCCATGATATATGGACCACTTTTTCACGAGGACTGGTGTAAGCTCATCTCTAAAGTTGATAACATTTTGGCTTCATGGAAGGATCATTTACAATCCAGAGCAAGACAGTTCATACTCATTAACAGTCTGCTAACAAGTCAAACCTCCTACAACTTTATTTTCTAAGCTCCGTGTTGGATTACAAGATAGATTGACAAAAGAAAGGATAACTTTTTTCTTGATAAGTAGCGGGGCAGATAGCATACTAGGTAAATGTCTAATGCATTGGGATATTCTCACAGGAAATAAATGCGATAAAGGCTTGGGCTTAATGTTGGCCTAAGGGATTGATTCAAATTGGGTTCGAACCAAGTTCAATGAACCCGACCGGATTCAAATCGGAGTTCATATGATCAAATTATGATTGAATCCAAAGAGAAACAAATAGAGATTGCTCACTGAGTTCGGCCCGACCCAAGCGGGCCAGGCAATTGGACCGAGCCCACATCCACGCAGAACGTCAGCATGCATCATGTGGAGCACAACTCAATTTTTAATTGATTTAATTTGATGATGCCACTCAATATCAAAGGCTTTATCAAAAAGTCACAAAGGAGATAAGGAAGGAGAGAGATGGCCTTGCACGCAGATCAAGATTATTCTAATGGTTGTCATTTGCCTTGTTCGGCTTCGGAATATTTTTTGCCTTAAACTTCTGAAGAATAAGTCGACTTTTTTTCACTATAAAAGGAAGTCGAATACAAGGTTCAAATAATCATTCCACACCAAGAAAAAATTCTCCCATACGAGAGTTTCAGAGATTCAGAAAATTAAGAGTGCCACTACGACCCTTTTCCTAAGGAGTGCTCCTACTCAGTTTTCGACATACAACAGCAAGAGTTCAATTTCAAGATAGATCTTACAGAGACAGTGCCTCTACTCAGTACCAGTTTCAGGTTCAATTAATTTAAGATAATTTGCTGTATTCTGAAGGAGATTTAGATTATTGCACTATTATTGTAAAGGTTTTTTTTCTAAATTTAATAAAACAGTCTCATCTTCTCCCTGTGGACGTAGGATCGACACCCCGCCGAGTTTGAACCACGTTAACCCCCTTGTGTCTTTTGTTTTTCTGCATTATTATTATCAGATTTGGTTTTTCGTTTTCCTCGCCAGGTTTGAATTTTGTAGATCCTGCAGGAAATTGCCCTAAATTTTCTAACAGTTGTTTGGACATAGTGAGACTTTCATATAAGTGAGTAAGTAATTAATAGGGGATTAGTTACTTCTGGTTAGAGGAGAGAATGTCCTATGTTTTCTATCAAGTATCGTCTCGGAAAATCTCATGCCATAGTGGATACGAGAATTAGAAAGGAGTTTCTAATGTTTCATTTGAGACGATCACTCGGGATATTGATCACATATGATTTGACATTTCTTTCATGCCCTAGTTTGATTCGGGATATTATGTAATTAAAGGATTTAATGTAGCTGAAGAATTTAATTACATGAAAACTAATCACCAAAGGACGTTCGATCCTTTCTGATTGAACTCCACACTATCCAAGTAGTCTTGACACGTTGCTAGATGCCAATCACATTAAAAAGTTGATTTGTGGGTCAAATGACGATCAAAAGTTGATCAGACCATCACATTAAAAAGTTTATTAAGGACCGAAGAAATTAATTCACATAGAAGATATTCAACCGAATTAAATTAATCACATGGGGTAGACCAACCAGCTTAGTGCGGGCCCAATGGATCACACAGGTAAATTTTGCATTGACAATATTATCTGTTACGATAGATAGGTCAAATTGTGGTCTTAATCTCGTCTATGAGCATTTGAAAAAGGAAGTGTTCCTTTCAATTTAAATTTTGAATGAGATTTATAATTTAAACGGATACAAACATTTGATGAAAAGTTTCTATTTAAAATTCCAAGTTTTGAGGAGTAGATGATCTTCTTGAAGTCGGATTTCAAGATAAGCCTCCTAGCATTATTTTTTTTGGGATTTACCTCCATTAAAGGGTAGGCTAAGTCAAGAGGGGAATTTTAAATTCTCCCCTTGCTTGGTCGGCTAGAGGGGAATACAAATTCCCCTCTAGAAGTGGCCAGTCAATAAAATATAAAAATGAGAGTATTGGTCTAAGGTTTTCAACATTGTTCTTAATCTCGATTTTGATGATAATAAATATGGAATTAATGTTTGAGAAAAAAATATTTTCACGTTCCATATTGATTTGTGCGCGACGTCCGCGATCAAAAAAATCGGATAAATTGGTAAGGACGCTTGTTGACGCTCGGGATTCATCAAAAGTTAAAGTTTAGATTTAGAGTGTCTAGATTCATTGTAAAATTCTCATTGTGATACAAATAAATCTAAAAACCGAAATCTGAAAACTTAAAAACAAAAAATATCAAAAAATAACGTAGAAATTTTCAAAGTCTAGGGAGCTACTTGGAGGGCTATATGATTTACACATCTTCTTGGCACCAAAAGTCTCGATAATTATTTCTTGGGTAGAAATAAGTTAAAGATCGATTTTTAAGAAATTTTTGGAAACCCTTAACCTATTTATCTTTGACCCGGGAGATTTTAAAATTTTTGATTTTCGTAAATTTGTATTAGAGCTCAAAATTTGGATTTGACCCTTAGATTTTTGATTTTTCTAATATTTTTATTGAATTCAAATGAGGATATTTCCTTATTTACATTTATATTTTTATGTTAATGGAGAAAATAAATAAATAGAGACTTTAACTTAAAATTAAGAATTATACATAAGACCAAAATCAGCAACCAGCCTTAATAGTAGGTTATTAGCCGACCCGATCGATCATTGGTCAACCGAACATCGGTCGGTGGTCGAACGACAAAAACCAACGACTCTTTTTTGAGCCGTTGGGTGCCTTGTTCCGAGCCTTACCTCTTGGCCCCTTATAAATATATGCTCCCAGCCTTCCTTCACCCGACTTGATTAGTCATAACAATATTGAGCCATCTACTGATCATCTGTAAGCCCCATTGAGTAATCTTTGTGCAAAATTCTTACTTTGAGCTTCTACCTAACTTTGAGCAAAAACAGTCATAAAGGCATATAAACCACATCAATTCTAACACTTGAAGATGATTGGCTGTCTGACTTCCTTTTCCCCTTAAGTCTGTTGTTGCTCCTTATTGAGGTGGTGCTCCGTTGAGTGCCTCGAGACTTCTTAGTCCCTTGAGTCTTCTTAGTACCTTTAGAGGCTTGGGTGACCTGGGTGCCTTGAGTGACCTAGGTTCCTTGGGTGCCTTGAGGATTGGCAAACTACCCTCCTCCAAATCTTCCATGTGCTCATTTTCTCCTCCATTGGTACCTTCACTTTTTGGGTTTGGCAAATTAAAACTTCTCTTATTTCTCATCACTATTTTATATTACTCATTATCCTCATCACTTGTATCGTCATCTCCATTGTGCTCATCAAAATCAATATGTTCTTGAGTATCATCATGAGCCTCAACATTTTGATCATCATGAGCCTCATCATCAAGTTTCTCATATTTGATAACTGTAGGGTCAGCTCGTTCATCACGAGCCTCTACATTTTGATCTTCAAGATCTACTTCATCATGAGCCTCTAAATTCTCATCAACTGTCTCAGTTTTGACAACTTCATCAACTCCTTCATCATGCCTTTTTTTCTTCAATTGTTCAAAGTCTCTAACACATTTTGAATAAAAATATATACACCCACAACTTATCCCCAATTGAATCATCTCGTTAATTTCAATATCTGTCTTTATCTCAACCAACCTAGAAGATAAGGATTTCGTAGGAGGTCGAGTGTAACCTAATGTTGATTGCATTTGTCTAAGGTCAAAATATGATAGTGTATCTGATATGAAATCATCCTCTCCCACTAAAATCAGACCCCCCCCCCCCCCAAATGGACATGGGGTTCAAATGTCATGTGACCACCGTGATGTATTAAAAGTTCAAACTTTCTATCCATCCTAAATGAACATGAAAATGCATCCAGAAAAAAAAAATTGGGATCACAACACATGCAATGTCTCCATAGCACATGCATTTAGTTAAAAAATTCGGCACAGAGGGAAAATAGTGTATACCTACTATTTTTGGGACCACATCTTTGCAATGTCTCGATCACCCCTTCATGCCCTAATTTGATGACAAAATCTCCAGAATGCGTGCCCTAATCCGACGACAAAGGCGACAAAAGTTCCCCTTTCGCAGTGTTCGAGCTAGCAAGTGTTATAAGATTAGGGCATCGAGCCCGCCTAACCAACTTGAAGATGACAGGCAAATTACCAGTTTGCCCGTCCCCGATTCAAAAAACATGAGCATCGGGGATGGGCAAATTGGTAATTTTATTTTAAACGTTATTCAGCCCGTGAAAAAACTTGCCACGTAGGATAATCACTTACCACGTAGTCGCCGTAAGCGTGCCAGGTCAGCCAAAATTGACAAAAATAACGGTGCGTGCTAAACGTGATAACAGAATGAAAGTTGGTGTATTTCCTTGCTAACGAAAAAAGTTTTATGTAAAAATTAGAAAATGACCAAAGTTCATTTTTTTGGGATATTTACTCTATTTTAGATGGGGTGAAGTTTTTAATTGTATAACTCCATCGTTGATGTGAATGCTTGGATAAGGAAAGCATGTTAAGGATGGTGTTCTGACATCTCTTGAATTATATACATGATATTTGTCAATGAGGTCCAGTTTTGAGTTTTGGTAATTGAGAGCTGAGTTGTCAATTGATGGTGATTTTTATATTGCGGTGAAAGAGTTTGATTTTAATTGCTATCTATGTGCTAAAAATTATGTAGGGATAGTTGAGTTAAATTATGTTATTGATAAGAAACTCTCGCTGATATGTTCATGTGAAAAGATCGAGTTATTTTCAGTTTTGGACTTAGTACGCATGCTTGTTAAATGCTGAAATTTTATGCGTACATATTAGACTGGGTACATTGAAATATCACGTGGAAAAAGATTTAGAATGATGGATATGTTGGTAGCCGAATTAAGTTGTGATGGTGCTTGACATGGTGGGCTGAATTAGTAATATTGTAAACTAAAATTTCTGTTTTTGGGAGCGAAATATATACATGCTGAATTTTACATCGTAAAGCATCCTTTTTGATGCTGGAATTTATTGAGTTGTAGATGTTGAAATCTGTGATTTTATAGCATGATAATATATGCTGAAATCTTATTTTGTAGCATGATAGTGAATGCTGAAATTATATAGTACATGTTGGAACTATTTAATACATGCTGAATTTATTTAGTATATGCCAAAATTTATCGAATACATAGTGAAACATATTTTGGGTGATAAAATATAAAGCCAAGATGTTGGGTCCAAGATAGGGTCGAGTTGGGGCGCGTAGATGCGTACCCGAGTTGTCAGAAAAAAATATTAAAATCATATGAGAGATATTTATGTACCTGTATGTACAATGTAGAAACATTGTTTGTGTTTGTGATTGTGGATGGACGATGGCCGGGCCGAGAAGAGCACCAACTTGGCAAGTTGGTCCCGACTCGACGAGTATGGATATGGGTCGAGAGTTTCCGTCAGTGAGCCACATTGACGATGGACCCGAGTGACATTGGTTGGAGGTCTAGTCCTAACCGGAGTGAGCATCAGAACTAGTAGGCCATCCTAGTTCAGAGGGCCTGGGCGGGAAGCTCGCTAGATAGATGTTCTAGCGACCAACTCGTGTGCTTGAATGTTTGGGCCGACATGAGCCAAACGATTATTGTGCTTGGATGTTTGGGCCGACATGGGCTAAGTGGTTATTGTGTTCCGAGCACTAGTTGTTTGATGGATATTTTCTTTTACACAATATTATGGTTCATCACTACCTTAAATATTTATGCATGTTAAAATTATGCTTGATGTAGCTTAGAGAGGGCTTGGGATTAAGCCACTCACTAAGTTATATATGAACTCATCACTCTCTCTCTCTCTTTGTATTTTTATTACAGATCCATGTTAGTAGAGGCATTGACGTACCTATGTGAAGCAGCTGCAGATGACAAGCTCAGGCAGCAGGTCTCGTGACGCGTTAGGTCATAGTCGAGTCATAGAAGTTTGTTTATGCATCTTGTCATGTGGTTTGTAGATTTATTTATGTAATCATATTTGGTACCTTGACATTTACGCATGAGATATGCATGTTTTCGTTATATTTTCGCATTGGGCATGTATGAGTTGGTAGGCTTTGGAGTATGAATGTGTACTTTGACCGGTCACGTGACCTTGAATTTTGGGGCATGACAGTAAATATAAGGAATAAAATTAAAAATGTAAGGGTATAAGTGATATCAAATATGAAAAAATTTGGATGAAAAAAATTTAGGCGGAAATTTTTTAAAAAGACAATAGTACAAGTGGAAGACCAAAGAGAAAAATTTGGGCAGAAAAAATTTGGGTGAGAAAGATTTATGCGGGCTTGACATGTTGCTTCATTGTGTATATATATATATATATATATATATATATATTTCATATCATATAACTATTTTGATAATAATTTTGGTTGTAATTTTAATTACAAGGAATTTCCAGATTGGACATATATATTGTTATTTTGGCTTTAAATTAATAGCTACCTTTAATGTCATTTACCAATATAGTAAGATATTACCAAAAAGTGAAAAGTTAGTATTTTTTATTCTTAAACAACAAAGTTTGGATTGGATTTTCTTTTTTCCATTCAGCTGTTTCCATATCCTCATATGATTAGTGTTGGTGAAATGACCTACACTAAAGGGGGGAACGAAAGGTAAATAATGTGTTATCTAATCTTTTCGTCTAAATCTAATTTATCGATTTTAATTATTTTCTTAAGCAGAACACAACATAAGATAATTACATGCGGAAGCAAATGGTAAGCAATATAAGCAAGCACAGATAATAGAGCAATGCAAACATAATGATTTATAGTGGTTCGGTAACCCGCCTACTCCACTACCTAAGCACCTCCACTTAGGATTTCAACCTAATCCACTAGATGTAGAGTTCCTTTACAATGAGGACTTTTCACCGAAAAATCACCACTCTCACACCAAAGACACTTCCACACCTGAAAGTATCACGCCTTCCTACCGAGATCACTCTCCCACCTCAACCTAAGGAAAACTCAACTAATCTTAGCAAACTAGGTTTACAATGGTAGATTTAAGCCTTAACACCAAGGCAACCACCAACTCAATCAAACCTAGCAACCTAGGTTTACACAAGCTTTAAGACAATGAAATAAACAATAAAATAGAACAACTAATGGAGCAATAAATCAAACAATAAATACTTAGCTCAAAAAAAAACTCCTTAGTCCTCTTGATGCCTCAATATGATGAATTGGTGAAGCTTGAAGGCTAAATCAATAAGTGGAGATCAAAACTAGGGTTCTTGCAAGGGTGGCTCTATGAAAGCTTGTAGAGGTGCTTCGGATCACTCTTTGAGGCTTGGAAGAAACAATAATAGGCTAGGAATGAGTTTGGGATGAGTATTTATAACCCCCCAAATACCATGGCTCGTCAACGGGTGTTTTTCTGCCCATTGGCGACGTCCGGTCGCTTGCCGGTCGATCGTCGATCGACCAACCGAAGACATTCTGCCCATTCTAGGCATCATTCGGTTGACCAAAATGCCTTTTGCCCATCGTTGATGTCTGCCGATCGACCAGTTGGTCGATCGAATCCGGGCAGGCCTAATTTCTTGTGTATTTTTTTGCTCGTTTGTTCGTTTCTGGGTTCCGTCTTCGGTAAGTCTACTTATATAACATTTCTAATAACTTTAAAATATAAATGTTATATAAGGATTACCCCCCATTTAGATTCAATAAAAATATCTAAAAAAATCAAAATCCTTAAGAATCAAAATCTAACTTTTGGGGTCTAGTACAAATTTTTGAAAAACGAAAATTTTCTAATCTTCCGGGTCAAATATGGGTAGGCTAAAGGCTTCCAAATTTTTTTTAAAAATATATCGTTATCTAGTTTTTACTTAAAGAACAATTATCGGGACTTTTGGTGCTAAGAAAATGTCTAGGTCATATAGCCCTTCAAGGAGCTCCCCAGGCTTAGTGAATTTCAGGGCCGTTTTTTGATTTTCCGATTTTTTGTGTTTTGTAGTTTGAGTTTGGTTTTTGTGTTCTTATGCATCATCATGAGAATTTACAACACATGCTAGATACCCTACACCTAAACTCTAACTTTTCGAAGAATCCCGAGCGTCGACGAGCGTCCTTGCCGATTTCTTCGATTTCTTCAATTTTTCCGATCGGGGACATCGTGCGCTAACTGATATGGAACCTGGAAATAACTCTCCATGAAATCATTAGTTCCATGTTTGTTATCATCAAAACCGAGATTAAGACCAAGGTTGAAAACCTTAGGCCAATACAAAATACAACAACTAAAGGAGCAATAATCAAACCAAAGTATACTTAGCTCCAAAAGAAAATCCCTAGTCCTCTTGATGCCCCAAGATGATGAATCGATGAAGCTTTAAGGCAAGATCAAGGAGTCGAGATCAAAACTAGGATTTCCAAAGAGGTGGCTCAAGAAAAGCTTTAGAAGTAATCAAATATGGCTCAATGAAGTTCAAGATCATGGAGGAAGGCACTCAAGGGCTGGTATATATAAACCCCAAGAAGAGAGAGACAAAATAGCTCTCCCAACAGGTAAAAAACTACCCGTTGATGCCGCCCGATCGCTGGGCCAGTCGAAGGTCGGTCGACCGATCGAGTGGCCGGCCCATCGACCGGAGCCCTCTGTGCTTTTTGGGCTCATTTTGGTCGACCAGTAGTCTACATATTGTACATGTACTCTACATTGAGTTTCAATTGATTTCTTTCTTCGATTCAGGTTTTGAATTATGAGTTTGGTTCTTTAAGGGTCTTAGCATCATAATGAGGATTTTACAATTTATCTAAACACCCTAAACCTAGACTCTATCTTCCCGACGAAATTCGAGCACGTCGACCGATGTCCTTCTGATTTTTTGATCGCGGACGTCGAGCGCTAAACGACTTAGAACCTGAAAGTAGTTCTCCATAAAATCATTAGTTCCATATTTGTTATCATCAAAACCGAGATTAAGACCAAGGTTGAAAACCTTAGACCAACAATCTCTCACTTTTTGATGATGACAAACAACCTTAAGAAAAATATCATTTAAAGCACAAACGATATCAGCAAAGGGATTTCTCCCTCTATCATCATGAATATCTAAGTAAATTTACTCCCCCTATCAATATGCATGATTTTCTTATATTTTTTTTCGTTTTACCTATATTTTTCTCCCCCTTTTGACATCAGTAAAAAAAGACAAGAAAAGTCAATCATGGTCAAAGTTGGGACTTGAAAACTGGTTTTCATGAAAACGAAGTCAACCAACCCAAGGGACGAAAACACAACATCGAATAAGAGACTAAGTCATACATGATAGCATTAGATGATAAATAGATTTCAAGTCTAGAAATCATGTATAAGCTCAAGTATGGATATTTTCAAGTATCGGTCTAAGCATTCAAAAATCATTTTAGATGTGATTTTGCTCGACTTATAGTGATGACGATACCAAAGATGAATTCAAAATATCATATTTGAAGTCTCATTCGAAGATTGGACCAAAAATCAAAGTATCAGAAAATTAAACATTTGGGAAGAACGATACTTTAAAGTTTCGAAATCCAACTTCAAAAATCCATATAAATTCATATTTTTGCTAATTTTTTTTGAAAATATAATACAAGAAACTATATTTTTTAGTGAACATGTAGTTTCAAGAATCATCCAAAAATGAAATTTTTTGCATTTTTTTAAGAATAACTAAAATCTAGTGGCATTTTCATAAATATTAGCTATTTTTTAAAAGTTTTCAGTTTTCATTCAAACTTTCCAGATATCAAGATATAATCATTTAAAGTATGTTTATCAAGTTTGAAATGGAAATAATGTCATTTGGTCAAAATTTTACCTTAGCATGAGTAAATCTAAACATGTTTGTGAAATTTGGACCTAACATGAAGTTTCTAAGTCAATTTGTTGACATATGTCAATTCTACTCAACTTAAGGTTTCCTAAAGTGAACTTGTTATCAATTTATCTATTTTCACATGATTTTTTAATTTTAATCACATGTAAGTAAATCATGAGTGAACTCAAACATGTTCATCAAGTGTCAACTTAAAATGAAGTCTCTAAGATGAAATTCTATCTAGGGCACATTTCATTCAAACAAGGTATCATGAAATTGCCTAAGTATCAAAATTTTATCTACTCATGAGATTTTAATCATTTATCATGCAAAGATCATTCATGAGCACAGAGAAATCATTTAATCAAGAAAATTGAGGTGTTATGCAAATTTTTTTCCAAAATAAAACTCATACCTCATTTCTTGAGAAATTCCACAATTTTCATTCTCTTTCCCAATTTTCTTCAACTTTCCATTAAAAATAAGTTTATCTTGTAAGCAAGCATCATTAGTTTCATAATGAACTTAGGGCTCGTTTGGGAGCCTATGTTATACTAGCATGTATTGTACTAGCCTGTATTGACTAGTCTGTATTGTACTAGCTTATATTGTACTATTATTATATAGTGTTTGGTATAGACATGTACTAGCCTGTATTGTACTATTATACAATATTTGGTGCAGACATGTAGTAGCTTGTATTGTACTATTATTATACAAGTTGATTTTTAAAAATGAATAGATATTTAATTTAAAAATTAGTAAAAATTAATAAAAACATAAACATCAAAACTAAATTCCAATAATAAATATCAAGTTAAGTATGTCATACATCAATAGCAAGTCCACATATGAAATACTTCAAACATACAAATCATAGTTAAATCCTAACCATAAACATAAACATCAAAGTTAAATTTGACATATAACAAGCCAAAAAAAGGCCACATATCTCCAACCACCATCTCAATCACCGCGGATTTGCTTAAGTAGTTTCATCATAAATATCTTCAAATGACTTCCTTTGAGAGACCTAAATGATGACACATGTTGAGGTGTTTCTATTATTGTTTGAAAAACGTCAACATGGTCTTCATCAGAAAGTCCCATAGCAGTCAATCCATCAGAAATATCGATGAGATCATCATTGCCTTTGACAAGCTTATCGACCATTTTGTCTAAATGCTCAATGCTCTTTTCAAACATATTTTCAAATCGAAGCATTATAGCATCATCCACATTGTCACTTGACTTTTTTCTTTTCTTAGAATGACAAGTAGTGTCTAATGACCTATTTGGCGCCATTGGGGAACTCTCCTCAACATCAATCACAGTCCTATTTTCTTCTTCCTTATCAGCCGCTTCAGTCATTTCTGTAGGACCTTGTGCTCCTTTACCTGTTGCTCTATCTTTTCCAAAGATATAAGCTAACCGATAGAAGATAGGATACAACTTTCCTCTCCATCCTTATGCATCCTTATTGATCTACAATAAAGTTAGAAAAATAGTTAGTCATATTGTTTTTAAAGAAGAAAAGAAACAAACAAACAAAATATTGTATACCTTGACATAAGTTTCCCATGCCTCATCACTATCAACCTCAATGCATTTGTTTTCATCATTCCATGCAAACCCACATGTGTGCATCTTGTCATATATGATTCCATAATCTTTTTTCCATTTTCTCATCTTTGAATCAAGATGTGGATTAGCTTTTAGTCCCGAATTAGGACATTTTTCGATCAATGCTTTCTCCATTTGGATTACAATTCCAGATCTAAAGGAACCATTGTCGGATCTTCCACCACTAGTCACAACAGCTTCAAGTATATCTAAAAATGTGTCTTCTTCGATCTTGGTCCATGATCATCTATTTCCCTTTGATTGACTACCTCTCTCACATTCCATTCCTAAATAGATGAACACATAAATATTGAAACAACAAAAGATCAGAATATAAGTTAGATACTAAATATGTGCAGAATATAAGTTAGATACTAAATATGTCAATCTAATTCTCCAACAACAAGTACATAATTGTCGAATTACACATAACAAAAACATCATGTCATATATAAATATGTGAAACTAATTCTCCAACAACAAGTACATCATGCCATATATAATTCTAGTGATTTCTATGTGCTCTCCACTCATCATACATCTCCATTGCTAAATTATTCCTCCAAGTAGTCCATTGATTGGACGAGTCAATCGTGACAATTATATTTTGTTCTTGGGTTGTTCGATTATCCAAAGTATCGACTTCAAGTTCCATTGGATCAACTTGCATTTCTCCTCGAATAAGATTATGCAAGAGGAACATGCGGTAATTATTCTACATTGTGCTTTAATGGGATAGAAAGATAGACTCCTTAAGATTTCCCACCGCATCTTAAGCAATCTAAAGCATCATTCTATTACATTCCTTACCGATGCATGTTTCATGTTAAAACACTCCTCATGCAATTTTCAAGAACAGGTTCCAGCATATGGAGTAGCCTATTATGCAACCTTAACACGCCATTTAAAATAGCACTGAAGTATCTACTAATTTTTTCTCTTGACAACTTGGATCTAGAATTAATTGTACGATTCTTTACAAGGTGAGCAAGAATATGTAAAAAAATACAGACTAGCTTTTACAATGGTACCGAACCATCACTTTTAACCCTTCCCTCACTACGAAGTAGCTCACATAATATTCCAAATGTTCTTCTATCCATTCTTAATTGATTAATACACTCCACATCATCATTGCCTATTATGCTATCTAAATAACAGAGTCGAATCGAATGTCTATCAAAAGTTCGATTCATAAGCAAAGGTACCGCATTAGTCCTTCTTCTCCTATTAATATTCCATACCATCAACATAAATATCTCCATCATATGCAAGTGCCTAAACCTTATAATAATATATGCAATCGTCATCTCTCTTGGATCCATATCTATTCATTAAAAAAATAAGAGTTAAGTAGTGAAGGACTAAAGCATAACAAGCATCATAAAAGATAACTATTTTAATCATGGATTGACTTTTGAGAGCAATAAAGAAAACCAAATTACTTTCAATATCATACTAATCAATTTCCAATGAACTAATCAGAACAAAACCAGCACATTGCAAACTACAAAATGACCACAACAAGACCTTAGTAGAATAAAATTAGGGAGTATGAGATCAAAATTAGGGATTAGGGAACAAAATCAGGCGGGTGCGATGAGTGAGGCAGCGCCTCACTCATTGCGTCCTCCGGTGCTGGCGCCACGATGAGTGAGGCAGAGGCACTGCCTCATTTGTCGCACCTCCTGCGCAGTGACGAGTGAGCTAACGCCTCACTCGTCGTGTCCTCCGGCGCCGCGATGAGTAAGGCAGCGCTGGCGATTGGGTGTGGAGAGAAACATGGATGGGGAAGAAGGTACCTGCGTGTCGTGTAGTTCGAAGAAGAGAAGAATACAAATCGGTTGGCTATAGTGCAGGCTAATGAGGACTCCCGAGAGTGTATTACTAATACCCCTTATAGCAACTTATGGGGTATTATTTTTAGTGCAGGTATTAATTAGTACCTCATTCCAAACATAGTATAGTATTATATAATACTATAAAGGGTCCTTATCCTGGGTACCAATTAAGCCCTTGTGGCTATAAGCAAGACAACTAGACTAGATAGCAAATAAAAAAAAAAATTCACGTATCATTTTCAAATACCTACTTTGCTAAGTAGAAAAGATTCATTCTAAAGAAGTAAACGTGATATCAAAATAAATCAAGAGATCTCAAAATATGAAAATTTTGAAAAGTAAGATCTCAAAACATGTTTAACTAGTTTGGACTTAAAAAGAAGGTCTCCAATAATAAATATCAACCTAGAGCAAGTTTCATTCAGTGAAATTTGCCTATGTCCTAACACTACTAGAAAAATGGGCATCAGCAACGGCTGATGCCGTTGCTGAGCCGTTGCTGAAGAGCATCAGCAACGGCCGCTCCGTTGCAATAGAGCCGTGACAGAAAGTCGCGTTGCTGATAACTTAGCAACGGATCAGCAACGGCCGCTCGGGCCGTCGCTCAAAACATTATCAGCAACGGTGTTGCCACAGACCCGGAGCCGTTGCTGATAACATTAATAGCAACGACCGCTGAGTCCGTAGCAACGCCGTTAGTAAAAGCCCGTCGCTAAGCCGTTGCTGTAGGTCATCAGCAACGGCTTTCGATAAACTTTTAGCAACGGCTTTCCCACGGACGGCCGTGGGAAAGCCGTTGCTGATGATGTGAACCTGGTGACGAAAAAAATTAAAATTTCAAATTTCCATTGATACATTGATACATTATCTGATACATAACTCACACACCCATACCCTCATACACACATTCATTCACACATCACAAACACACCAAGATATACATCAAAACAATTATATTTATATTGATAATTATCCACGATAGTATAAAAACAATTCAAATGCAAAATTGAAGTATCAATATCCAAACAAAATAAGTTAAACAAGTTCAATATCTCAGTAACAAGTTCAATATCCAAACAAAAAATTCTCACGATCACGATGGAGGATGGTCTGGATCATATGGTGGGGTCTGGAGTGCTTGAGTGTACACCGGCGTGGACAAACTCGAGGACGATGGATTAGATGATGCCGAAGAGATGCCTGCTTCGGGATGACCTGACATGTTGCGTAGCATAGCATGCATCTCCTCCATCATCTGACTCTGACGCGCGACCGTCTCCTCTAGAGTCCTTATTCTGCTACTATGATCATAACTGGATCTAGAGGTGGACGGCCGCTCACCAGCGACCGGAGGGGTCGGTGCCCCAAGTGGCCCTAGCACGGCTCGCGCATGACCACTATCTGCGAAGCCATATACGCGGCCATGGTCCCAGCCACCTGCGGCCTCGACCCACGATGCTGCGTCAAAGTCCTCGGGGGGTACCCCCGCGCTGCACCACCGTCTGGCTGTACGTCTCCTACTCGAGTTTGATTTTTTGTTTAATATTTATCATAAAACTTAAATTATAAATATATAATGAATAATTTAAACAAATATATAGTTACCATAATGTATGCAATGCGGTTGTGGATGTACTCCCCCGTCCCATGTGCTCGACGGTGAGTCCGCTCAAACACCGCCATCGGGGAGGGTCGCTGGACAGTCCCGTCATCCGACACCGTCGTCTCCATTTACAAAACAAATACATTAATTAGTACACATTGTAATAAATAAAATATATAATTAAAAGATATACTTACCATACGGTTTGCGTGCACTGCAAATGCAACAGAGCCGCCGGTGTGACGCGCTGCTCCCCCCGACATGCGATTTTTAGCCGCATTCCGAGAAACCTCCTGCCATCGATCCGTCGACCATATCCCCACGAGCTGGTCCCATATATCCGGAGTAATCCAACCGGGGCCGTATCCCCGAGTCTCCGCGATGTTAGTGGTCCCAGCTCGGGCCATCGCTTGGGACCGAGCCTGCCCCAGCTGCCCGTTGTACCTTGCCCGGGAAATAGCCTCCCAGGCAGCGTAAATGAAGGACCTCTGGTCCTCGGCCCATGTATAGCGAGCCTGCAAAATAATAATATCAGTACCAATATTAATATATCATCATGCATGTAAAAAAAAAAATAATACGTGCCTCAAACTTGCGCCATAACATGTCGACGTGCTCGCTAGGCACGTGAGACCACGTAGGCCATGCCCCGTGCATGTATCGTCGAATAGTAGAAGAAATGCTCCTCGGCACTTCTTCTTGCTCGAACCTACACAACAAAAATAAATTTTAATATTATATTATGATATAATGAATTTATAATGATTCATAATCCATGATATATTACCGCTCCCCAATCACGCTAATCAATCTATGTGACTCTGTGGCTGGTGGAGGCTGCCACCTGTTCGGCCCGCGTGGCCGCCTGCGTCTGGATGTACTAGCCTCGGCAGTATCATCCTCATGAGGATCAGCAACAGGAGGATCAGCAGCATGAGTAAGTGCTGGAGTCTCACCGATCGGAGACTCCGAAGCTCTCCTGCGTCGATAACCACGACCAGACATATCTGTCGAACAGACATATAATCAGATTATTGTATAAATAGTAGAGATATATTTAATAAAATATATACTTTACAATTATTCCTCATCATCTGAATAATAGTCTTCGAATTCTTCTTCTTCTTCCTCTTCTTCCTCTTCTTCATCTTCTTCATCTCCAGCTTCCTCAATTTCATGATCGTCATCATCAGCATATTCAACTTCTAATTGAATTGACGTTGTGTCTGCATCCTCGAATATTGGAATAATACGATCCATAGCAAGAAGATCATCTTCTTGATAGAAATCAGGAGGATCATTTTCTCCTACTATCGGATCAATTTTTCCTCTACCTTTTGTCTTACAGACTACACGCCAATCTGCTCTATCTTTATTTCGAGCCGGATACTTCGCGTAATATACTTGTTCGGCTTGTGATGCCAATATAAAAGGCTCATTTGCTGCCAATTTCGATTTGTAATTAACCTCAACAAGTTTGTATTTTGGATGAACTTTCATGCCCCTTTCTGTTGTATCGAACCAATGACATCTAAATAGGATCACTGATTTCAAGCCGAAGTAGTGCAACTCTATCACTTCTTCCACCAGTCCATAAAAATCCATATCACATTCAACATAGGTTGTTCCTTTCACCCAGACCCTAGCATTCATCGTCTTCTTTGTAAATGAATATTCAACCGTGTGAAATTTATACCCGTTAACAAAATATCCGCTATAGCACGACACAAGTCGCGACAGTCCACTAACAAACTCAAATATTCTTTCATCTATTTCAGCTCTGTGATCTTTGCTGTAAGTCTGAATCCAAGTAGGGAAATCATGATTCCGTAATCTCTCCAATTCTTGATCGTTGTGAATAGAGTATTTTTGCACCATCTCAATGTCAAATATTTCAATGAATTGTTCAATCTCTGGACAATTGAGTAATACATACAAGTGTGCCAAATGATACTCTTCATCGCTTAAGTGTCGAGATGGACGAGAACCAAAAGCACGACCAGAGTGACAAAATATATTTAAACGTCCATCTGAATGTCGAACACCCCCGTCATCGTTACGTGGAAGACGATCAAATCTTGTCTGTACTGTCGATTCAAAGTAAAATGAGCAGAATGTTGAAATTTCTTGGATGATATACGATTCAGATATTGATCCTTCAACAGCTGCGGTGTTCTTTACTTTTTTCTTCAGACGATTCATGTATCTTTCAAATAAGTACATCCAACGATATTGAACGGGGCCACCAACTCGTGCCTCGTATGCCAAGTGTATCGGTAGATGCTCCATCGAGTCAAAAAATGCAGGAGGGAAAAACTGCTCCAGCTTGCATATGATTTCAACAATATTATTTTCAAGTGTTGACATATCTTCGACTCGAAGGACATTTGCACAGATGCTTCTAAAAAACATACTTAATTCAGTCAACGGACCCCAAATATTATCAGGTAGAAGATCTCGAAATGCGATCGGAAGTAATCTCTGCATGAATACATGACAATCATGGCTCTTCATCCCTGATATTTTGCAATCATCGACGTTCACACATCGAGATAAGTTTGAAGCATATCCATCGGGTAATCTGAGTTCTTTTACCCATTGACAAACATCTTTGATCTATTGTTTATTTAACACATATAGGGCCTTCGGTTTCAGATATCGTCCGTTGACCTCTTGTAACTCCAACTCTGGTCTTTTACAAAGTATTTTCAGATCATGTCGGGCTTTGACATTATCTTTAGTTTTTCCAGAAATATCCATCAAAGTGTTGAAAATATTATCAAACACATTTTTTTCAATGTGCATGACATCTAAATTATGTCGAATCAATAATGAACTCCAATAGGGCAATTCCCAAAATATACTTTTTTTCACCCAGTTGTGTGTTTGGACAAAACCTGACACTCTTTCACTGCGACCAAATACTATATCTGGAAGTGCTGAAACACGTGCTAACATTTGTTCACCAGACAACATCGGTGGTGGCCCATCTCTTTCGACTCCGCCCTTAGTAAATTTATTTCGATTCCTTCGATACTGATGATTAACCGGTAGGAATCGGCGATGACAATCAAAGAATGAGATTTTTCGTCCGTTCTGAAGACTGATTGATTTAGAGTGTTCCATACAATACGGACAAGAGAGTCAGCCGTGAGTGCTCCAACCCAACAACATGTCGTACGCCGGGAAATCATTGATTGTCCACAAGACCGCGGCCTTTAAATTGAAGTTTTGCTTCCGATGACAATCATAAGTGACAGCTCCCTCAGTCCACAATGTTTTCAATTCATCTATCAAGGGTCTGAGAAATATGTCAATTTCTTTTCGCGGACCCTTAGGACCTGGAATAATCATCGAAAGATAAATAAATTCATCTTTCATGCACATTGACGGTGGCAAATTATAAACTGTCAGCAGCACTGGCCAAACTGAATAAGAAGTTGCAGAATGTCCAAACGGATTAGAACCATCTGTACACAATCCCAATCTTATATTTCTAGTATCCCTAGCAAATGAAGGATAACATGTATCCAAATGTTTCCATGCTTCACTGTCAGATGGATGAGTCATTACTGTATCATCACGACTTCTTGCATGCCAACTCATGTAGGGGGCTATCTTTTTCGACATGAATAATCTTTGAAGACTCGGTGTTAGTGGAAAATACTGAAGCACCTTAAACAAGATATTTTTCTGTCGGACCGATTTCTTCTCCTTGTAACGAGGGTGTTGACATACAGGGCATTTATCCAACTGCACATTTTCTTTATAATATAAAATGCAGTTATTTTGGCACGCGTGTATTTTTTCGTACCCAAGCCCCAATTTTCTCATTAGCCTTTTAGTCTTATAAAAAGTTGGCTCAAACTTGTTATCAGTAGGCAGCATTCCATTAATCAATCCAGCAATCCGATCATACGCAACTCCGCTGATATTACAATCGGCCTTGATGTTTAAGAGCCGTGTCATTGCTGAAAACCTAGTGTATTTAGGACAATTCTCATACAAAGGTTCATCGGCAGCTTTCAACATCTCGTAAAATTCTGCAGCTTCTTTATTCGGTAATTCAATCTCTACCGCAGCCCCTACTTCTGTGATATCAACCGCTGTAGTATCTGGTGGGACTGATGTCTGAAGAACTGGCCGATCAACATTATCATTCAGGTGGAATTGACCCCCAAGACTATCAAGTATCATAGTTCTATAGGGATTACATTGACTGGATGAAGAAGCACCAGCAGAGGAAGATTCACCATATGTCTGAACGACAGGATTGCTCAACGTCCCGACTTCGCGTGACTCCCCGTGACAAGTCCATAGAAAATATCTTGGTGCAAATCCTTTGGTATATAGATGCAGAGTGACAGTCTCCCGATCCAAATATCGTCCATTTGAACAAATGTGGCACAGACATCGGATTTGATCACCCATGCTAACGAAATTCCGATTCGAATAGGCAAAATTTAGGAAGTACGTTACGCCTAATCGAAACTCATTCGTTAAAGCTCCACGATCAAGATGTCGGTACATCCAACTTCGATCAGCCGACATGATTATGTCAATCAATGACAATTTCTTTGGTTAATGTCTTTAGGTGAGATTGTCCTATTCTATTCGGGATTTATGTTATTCGTACTGCACTTACGTTTTTATTTTAACTATTAACTAATTATTCTAAATTTCGACAGCATCTCCCTACAGTTCTCCGAATACGCATATCATCTGGGCGCGTATCGGAGAACAAGAGAGATGTTGCCGAAATTTAGAATAATTAGTTAACAGTTAAAATAAAAACGTAAGTGCAGTACAAATAACTATATTCCCAAATTGTCCAATCAGGGACAATTCAAGAATTGTACGTCGTATAAAAGATCATCTACTTCTTTTACACGAACATACAATCCCCGAACGGATCTAAGGTTTTGCTGAATCATATCCGACTCGTCGATGCGTACGTGAAACATATCAACTCGTCGGATGGATGATTATTTTCTAAATGTTTCGAGACAGTTCGAGTCCATATTGGACGATTTCAGCGCGCGTCCGAAGTGACGATTCCGGCGTGGGTCCGAAGTGGACGATTTCGGCGCGCGTCCGAAGTGGACGATTCCGGCGCGCGTCCGAAGTGGACGATACCGGCGCGTGTCCGAAGTGGACGATTCCGGCGCGCGTCCCAAGTGGACGATTCCGGCGCGCGTCCGAAATTAATCTAAACCCTAATAATTAATCTAACAAATTAAACAATTAATCTAAACAATTAATTAACAATTATAAAACAATTAATTAACAATTATAAAACAATATAAATTATATATAAAATTATAAATTCCTGCGCCGGAGTTCACCCTCCGGCGCCGGCGTACATTGGCCGGACACACAGTCCGGCCACTGTACAAGGTCCGGCGGCGGCCATCGGCCTAAACCCTAGAAATAGGGTTTCGGTCGGATTGATTCCCGTCGGCCACAACGGGAAGAGACGGCCGGCCGGCGAGGCATACCTAAACAAGTCGGCAGCAGCGGGAGGAGGAAGAGGCGTCGTCGGCGTCGGCAGCAGCGGCAGCGGCAGCGGCGGCGAGAGGCGAGAGCAGCAGCGGCGGCGGCAGCAGCGGGAGGAAGAAGGGTCGGGCGCGACCGGTGCCCTATATAAACTTATCAGCAACGGCTCACTCCCCCGTTAGAAAGCCGTTGCTGATAAGTTATCATCAGCAACGGCTCACTTGTCCGTTAGAAAGCTGTTGCTGATAATTAAAATATCAGCAACGGCTTGCCTTTCCGTCAGAAAGCCGTTGCGGATAATTAAAATAATCCGCAACGGCTCGCGTGTCCGTTAGAACGCCGTTGCAGATACAAATATCTGCAACGGTTCGAGCGGCCGTAAGAACCCCGTTGCAAATAGCAACGGCTTGAGCGGCCGTTGCTGATAGTCGTTGCTGAAGACCTAATTTCTAGTAGTGTAAAATTCTTCCTACTCATGAAATTTCAAGAATGTAACATGCAATTTCAGTCATGAGTATAGAGACATCAATAAAACATGAAAATTGAGGTATTAGACTAGATATTTGCAATAACCAAAGACATACCTCATCCATGCAAATTTAGCCAAACTTTTCATTTTTCATTGACATAGCCTTCCATTCTTAATTATTTTTATAACTTACAAATGAACTTCATTAGTGCTATAATGAAAAAAAAAGAAATCTTGATTTTTTTTTGAATATCCTGATTAAAACAACCATTCACTCTAGAGTCTAAGGAATGCTAGATTTCTCTCAGTAACAACCAAATAATAGAGCAGATAACAATTTTTCTTGGTATCAACTTTAAGATGTACCAAGCCATCAAAGTGACGTAGGTTATATAGGTGGTAAGGGCTGTCAATTTTAATATCTATCTAGCTCATGAGCCAGCGTCATATTTCCTTCCCCCTTGAAAAATAGGTTGCTTCCATTCGTATCAATTAAAGTGGGAATGACACTTCAACTTACTTAGGGATGGACAAATGGTGTTGCACCATCCCACTCTGCAAAATTAGTCGTGATATTTTCGGGGCTGCAACCAATAAACTTGCAACAGTAGCAATGATCTTTGGGCCTCTTGGATGGAATGTGCAGCTTAACTACCATCTCCAGGTAGATAGGCAGATTTAGATGTTTTGTTTGCTAAGTCTTATTAGCCTTTCTGACGAATCTAATAAGCTTATATGGTCTCCATCCTTTTCTTTTTGGGTGTCATCCTTCTACGGAGTTACCACTATCATGGGCATATAATGCCCTCGATGAAACTGGACTTTGAAAGCTAGTGCCTGACAACCGAAAAAAATTCAGCATGGCATTATAGTCCAACACCATCCCATACTCAGTTTATAACTCAGAATTTTCCAACACCCCAATCAAAGATATAAACAACAATAATTTCCAAGATATAAACAACACATGTTAAAATTATTGCAAACTTTCAAAATATAGGCGAATGTTATACACCTAACAGAAACTTGTGATTCATGATGAGACACTCAAGGTGGATAGAAGATTTTGAAGGATACATATGTTTCCTGGATTTGTTTTCCCTTGCTATTGCTCTAACAAATCCACTTTTCAAATCTACAAGCATCCAGATTGATGAACAAATTGATTTATAGAAGGCAAGAAAATCTACAACCTTCACTTAGGCATTTCATCGAACAAATGGAGGGTACTCCTTTTCTCCACCTTGGCCGAGCACCCCTAGGGTTGCCGAGCCCCATAGGGGAGGGTTTAGGGCCTCCTCAAGCACGACACACATAAAGTACGACGAGAATTTGAGTGATCGTCGGAAAATAAATCAAAATCATTATAGCCTTCAAGAACGGCTTCAAGAACTCGAAGAAACCTGAGAAGGAGGGGTAAAACCACTCACCTAAATAGGAAGGATGATTAGAGATGCTGGCTTGACTCAAAGAAGGGGGAGAGGGGGCGGCGGCTCCTCCTCAAGAAGCAGGCTTAAGAGAGGGGAAGAGAGAGGGGTGGCTCGGGTAGGCTGGGCGGCTCCTCTCTGGTCGGCTCCAAGGAAGGGAGAGGGGAAGAAGGGGAGGCGGCGGCTTGGATGGCTGGGTAGCTTGGCGGCTCCAGGAGGCGGAAGGGGGGGGGGGGGGGGGGGGGGCGCGGCTTAGGCGGCTGGCTCCTCTCTTCTCTCGAATCGGCTGGGGTGGCTACAATAGGGAGTCGCCAGCCCAAGGGGGGGATTTTAATAATCCCCTCCCACTTCCACCTAACCACACCCTAACCCGCACTCTCCTCAACCCGGATTCGCAACCCTCTAAGCCAAACTAACCCCATGAGAGAATACAAGCAACAAACACATACACATCCACAAGCAACATAATCAATCAATCAGCTATATAATTAAAAATCATAATTCAACTCACCCGAGCTCGCAAGCTCGCACCGAACCATGAGTCGACTCGGCTCGACCTCGAACTAGCCCGCCAGGCTGGCAAACACAAACAATAAGGGGATAATAAATAAAAATATCTAGGATATTACAATCCTCCCTCCTTAAAGAAAATTCTTCTTCGAATTTCAGAAAAAGGAACTTAAGGACTCACCAGGTCATCAAACAACGAAGGATAACACTCCCTCATATCCTGCTCCACCTCCCAGGTGATCTCCTGCCTGGAATGGTGCTCCCACTTGACCTTAACCAAGGGGATCTCCTTGGATCTTAATTTTTTGATCTGCCGATCTAGCACCTCAACTGGCCGCTCCTCATAAGAAACTTCTTCTATCTTTGCGGAGCCCACCTTTATCTCTTCCCTGGACACCACATGGCCCAGGAACCCCACACTCTCCAGCCAGAACTCGCACTTGGAGAATTTGGCATATAGGCGGTGCTCAGTATGCTACTTTCTGCTCCTGGAATATATCAAGATATCATCAATGAACACTATCACAAATTTATACAAGTATTCCCTAAACAATTTCATCATTCAAAATAAAATTACAGAATATCCTATATGATTCCAGCATTATTAACATTAGTTAATCGACAATAATTACTAAGGGAAATCTACATCAAACTAAGGAAAAAACCTGCATTCATCTACTAGGTAAAATTTCAGCATCTACCTATTAATTCCAGCATAGTATTTTCAGCATCATACACTAGGTAATTTCAGCATCATTACATCTAGATAATTTCAGCATCATTACATAGGAAATTTCAGAGTTCCACCATATGAAATTTCAGCATCCAAACATATGAAATTTCAGCATCAAAACATGTGAAATTTCAGTATCTAAACATATGAAATTCCAGCAACTAAAAATCAGCAATTATACTGCACATTATCAACGTATAAAATCAACATCCATGCATTAATTTTTAGCATATGATTTATTAAAGATCTCAAGTAATCTCAGCCCATAAAAATCCTTCATCAACCCCCCCCACCTCCATGGCCGACCAGCCCTAGGGCTTGCCTAGGGCAGCCGCACATTTCAAGGGGTTCTAGGCTTCCCTTCTTCGCTAACTCAACAACCACGATCAATCAAAAACAAGCAATTCTGACAAACTTTCATTCAATCCTCAAAAAAAAATCCCCATGGAAAGAGGGCGACACAAGAGAGGAAAAATAAGAGGGAGGAGGGGAGGAAAAATCCACTCGTTGCCTCTCTCACTTTCTTTCTTAGGTTCCGTGCAGCTGTAGTAGTCGTACGACACCCCCTCTTCTTTTATTTATTTATTTTTTTCATTTAGTTGGCTGAAATTACCAATCTGCCCCCAACTTAAGTGGTTCACTAAACCTCCTCTATCTCACTCGATTCAAGTCCGAATCCGGATCCGATTGAACCGCTGGATTCCACTCGGAGTCCTCTTTAAATCGATGACACATAAAATATTTTGCAATTAAAATTCATAATTAAGAAAATTTTCAAATTATCCAGGTCTCACCTCTAGTTAAGCGCCAACGCTCAAACTCGTGCGCACCATCTCGCATCACACGCAACCTGCTGAAATCAATACACATAAAATATTTTAGTAGGTATTACAATCTTCCCACCTTAAAAAATTTTTGTACTCGGATTTAGGGGTTAAAGAGGAACTTACCATCTCCCATGAACTACTGGGGATATTTCTCCATCATATCCTTGTCCAACTCCTAGGTCGCCTCTTGGCCCTAATGGTGTTCCCATCGCACCTTTACCAAGGGGACCTCGTTAGATCACAATTTTCGAACTTGCCTGTCCAGAATCTCTATATGCCTTTCCTCATAAGAAATGACTGCGTCGACCTCAACTGCAGTAGGCTCCAGCACATGAGAATCGTCTCTAATATACAATTTCAGCATGGATATATGAAACATGGGATGAACCCTGCTCATGCTAGGCGGTAAAGCAAGTTTGTATGCCACCGCCCCTCTCCGGCTAAGAATGGGGAACGGTCCAATGAACCTGGGATTTAGTTTCCCTCGCTTGCCAAATCTCACCACCCCTTTCATAGGCGACGCCTTGAGGAACACCAAGTCTCCCACTATAAATTCTAAGTCCCTTGATATGCCATCAACACACATTTTCTGCCGAGTTTGAGCTGCCAACAGCTGGTCCATTATCATCTTCACGTATTCTACAACATCAAGAACCAAGTCCGGCCCTAACATCTGAGTCTCACCCACCTCAAACCATCGTCCTGGAGACAGACACCTTCGCCCGTAAAGGGCCTCAAGTGGGGTCATGCCAATGCTACTGTAGTGGCTGTTGTTATGGGCAAACTCTACGAGCGGCAAGTACCTCTCCCAACTATCCTCAAAATCTAACACGCATGCCCGCAGCATATCTTCCAAAGTTTGAGTAGTCCTCTCGATTGCTCGTCAGTTTGAGCATGGAAGGCTATACTAAACCAGACCTGAGTACGCAAGGCTTCCTAGAAGGATTGCCAAAACTGAGCGGTAAATTGGGTGCCCCTGTCAGAAATGATCATCACCGGCATCCCATGGTAAGCCACTATCTGGGTCCAGGAAAAGCCTAGCATACTGCTCCGCTGAAAAGGTCATCTTGACCGGAATAAAGTATGCCGACTTGGTCAGTCGGTGCACCACGACCCAAATGGAGTCATGACCTCCTCTCGACATGGGCAAACCAGTCACAAAATCCATAGTGATTTCCCCCCACTTCCACTCAAGTACATCTAAATTCTGCAGCAACCCTGCAGGTCTCAAATGCCCTGCCTTAACCTACTGACAGGTCAAGCACTTGGACAAATACTCAATCACTTCCCGCTTCATTCCTTTCCACCAATATTGCTGCCGCAAGTCACGGTACATCCTCATGGTCCTAGGTATATGGTGTACTAAGAGCGGTGATGTCACGCCCCAACTCAGGGTCATGTGACCGGCAAGGGTATATGTGCCTATACCTCACAGCCTAATCCATGCACATGTCAACTCATAAACAAAACATAGCTGAAAGAAATAAACAAATTTTTATTTCAAATGGAAAACCAAACCAGAGTTCATTTTAAGTAAGTGTAGCAAAATAACATTAAGGTGTGGAAATTAAAAATCAAGTTAACATGTTCAATTATAATGGAATCTGAAATAAAGACATGAATGTCCCCATGGGACTACAACTCCAAAATGCTGAAACACAAGTGCATGACTAACTACCAAGACATGAATACGACCCTAACTAGGACTGCTATGAGATCATGTGGCTTGTCTGCCCTCTAGCCGCACCTAGTGCTCTAGCCCACCTCACCAGTTTGGCTCTGCAAAACAAAAACAAAACGACAACGGGTGAGTTCAAAAGAACTCATTGAGCGGTTCTACTAACCCCTACGAAAAACCAATCACAGATATGAAGCATAAAGCAAAAACTCCTTACTCAAGCATGAAAGGTCATAAGGGAGTGGCCAGCTAACAGGGCTTCTAGCCACTACCTGCCCGATGGCAGCCAACACCCAAATGATGAAGATGAACAGGCCTAAGCCTACCATGGCCTAAGGCAACAAAACATACTAAGATAATCGGGTAGACCCTCTGAACTTATCCTAATATAATGAAACTCGGGAGCAATCGAGATTGGCCCATCCGAACTTGCTCCACGAGACACGTAGGAACAATCGGGAATCGCCCATCCGAACTTGCCCCTTCAAGATATCACATGAATAATCGGGATTTGTCCGTCCAAACTTATTCCTTAAAAGCACCTCAGGAATAATCGGGTAGGCCCTACGAACTTGTTCCATGAGGCCAAATCGGAATAATCAGGATTTGTCCATCTGAACTTGTTCCAATAGATAACGTAGGAGTAATTGGGATTCGCCCATCCGAACTTACCCTTTTAAATAAAGAATCTTTGGAACAATCAGGATTTGTCCGTCCGAACTTGTCCCATAAGATACGCAGGAACAATCGAGATTTGCACATCCGAACTTGTTCCACAGGTTTGGAATTAGTCATCCAACATTCCGAGAGTAGCCTGCAATCCCGCTCCTCAACGAGCCTCTCCTCCATTTATAAAGGTATGACGCATCATGACCTAGGTCAAGTCTCTCCTATGTTGTCTTAGGGGTGTCCTTATTGGGAAGCGTCTCAACACTCCAATACTTGACCCCCAACTCCTAGACCTGTAATGTCATAAACCCGTGAGGTTTTATTTCTTGCAAAACTCATTTGTTGGATCATAACAGATTATGCTGATCCCTTGCTCAATTTTAATTATGCAATTAAAATTTAGATCACCAGGATTAGGGTTTTGTTTTAAGGTTTTGTTTTAGCTTACTGTTATGTCCAGATTGTGACCTATGTTTCCAAACTATATTTTCTGGTCAAAACAATAGGTTACACGACTATGTTCAGAAAACTATATACATCACAACAAGTATTTCAGAAACAACACAGATTCATCATCTCAGTATGAAATTCCAGCAACATTGAATTTCAGCACATCTTGAAAATAAATCTGAAAATTCACAGAAAATAACTCCCAAAATTTCCATCACATCAGATTCACTACCATTACAATAAATCTTATAAAAACCAAATTTAACATTCAAAGACAACAAGCATCAAAACCCACCTTAGCCAAGAACCAATCTTTATACTGAAGAATTTAAATCTAGAACCCTCATGCCTTCAAAATCAAACCCATCTTAGAAACACATGATATATTTCCAAGAAAAATCATAGATTTAATAACAAGCATGCATTTAAATTTACAAGCATCAAGATTGAAGAATAAATTAATTTATAGAAGGCAAGAAAATCTACACCATTCACTTAGGCATTTCATCGAACACTAGGAGGGTATTCCTTTTCTCCACCTAGGCCGAGCACCCCTAGGGTCAACCTAGGGTTGCCGAGCCCCATAGAGGAGAGATTAGGGCCTCCTAAAGCATGTCACATAAAAAGAACGATGAGAATTCGAGAGATCATTGAAAAATAAATCAAAATCATCATAGCTTTCAAGAAAGGCTTCAAGAACTCGAAGAAACTTGAGAAGGGGGGGGGGGGGGGGGGGGGGGGGGGTAAAATCACTCACCTAAATAGGAAGGATGATTAGAGGACAAATCCCGAACGGCATACCTTGAATCCGGCTTCAAGAGATGGCGGCTCGACTCAAAGAAGGGGGACAGGGCGCGGCGGCTCCTCGTCAAGCCGCTAGCTTGAAGAGAGGGGAATAGAGAGGGGCGGCTCGGCTAGGCTGGGCGGCTCCTCTCTGCTTGGCACCAAGGAAGGGAGAGGGTAAGAAGGGGATGCGGCGGCTTGGATGGCAGGGTTGCTCGACGACTCCATGAGGGGGAAAGGAGGGGCGGCGGCTTAGGCGGCTGGCTCGTCTCTTCTCTCCAATCAACTGGGGTGGCTCCAATAGGGAGTTGCTAGCCCTAGGGGGGGATTTTTATAATCCCCTCCCTCTTCCACCTAACCACACCCTAACCCACACTCTCCTCAACCTGGATCCACAACCCGCTAACCCAATCTAACCCCATGAGAGATATAAGCAACAAACACAAACACATCCACAAGCAACATAATCAATCAATTAGCTATATAATTAAAAATCATAATTCAACTCACCCGAGCTCGCAAGCTCGCACCGGACAATGAGTCGACTCAGCCTGACCTCGAACTAGCCCGCCAGGCTGGCAAACACAAACAATAAGGGGATAATAAATAAAAATATCTAGGATATTACAATCCTCCCTCCTTAAAGAAATTTCGTACTCGAATTTTAGAAAAAGATACTTAAGGACTCACCAGATCATCAAACAACGAAGGATAACGTTCCCTCATATCCTACTCCACCTCCCAGGTGGCCTCCTGCCCAAAATGGTGCTCCCACCTGACCTTAACCAAGGGGATCTCCTTGGATCTCAATTTTTTGATCTGCCGATCTATCACCTCAACTAGCCGCCCCTCATAAGAAACTGCTTCTATCTTTGCGGGGTCCACCTTTACCCCTTCCCTAGACACCACACGGTCCAGGAACCCCACACTCTCCAGGCAAAAATCGCACTTGGAGAATTTGGCATATAAGCGGTGCTCCCGGAGAGTCTACAGAACCATATGCAAGTGCTTAGTTTGCTCCTCTCTACTCTTGGAATATATCAAGACATCATCAATGAACACTATCAGAAATTTATCCAAGTATTCCCTGAACACTCAGTTCATAAGATAACTGCCCCGGATCCTCAATTGAGGGTACCCTGACCGCAGGTCAATCTTAGAAAACCACTGAGCTCCCTGAAGCTAATAAAATAACTCATCAATCTTGGGTAGCGGGTAGTGATTCTTCACCGTTACCTTGTTAAGCTGCGGGTAATCAATACACATCTGAATGGACCCATCTTTCTTTTTCACAAAGAGCACTAAGCACCCCAAGGTGAAACACTTGGGTGAATGAAACCCAACTCAAGTAGCTCTTGCAACTGGGACTTCAACTCCCTCAACTTAGCTGTTGTCATCCGATATGGAGGAATGGAGATCGGCTTCACCCCTGGTTGCAAATCAAGACAAAATTCGATTTCCCTCTCTGGAGGAAGCCCTGACAACTCCTCTGGGAACACATCAGAGAATCCGTATACCACAGGCGTCCGCCCGATGTCCCTAGACACACCTTCGTCTCCCTCTACCACAGACACAAATGCTACGAAGGACTAGCATCCACCCAGAAGTAGCTTCCGAACCATGAGAGCTGAAATTGCCATCAACAAAATTCCCCCACCCTGGAAGGTAAACTGGGGCAATCCGGGCTTACTGAAGGTCATAGTCTTAGTCCGGCAATCCACTAACATCGGCGCCTTTCCTATGGTCTGATCAGGCTGCTAACTACCTCAGCCCAGTCAGCCCACAACTGAGACATACCTCTGAACATCCCCAGTAAGCCCACAGGTAATTGGTGACCTCCGCCTGCTGATCTGTCCGTGTATACTCCGGTGGCCTGAATGCAACAAAATTTGCATATGAAGTTGCTTTGGGGGCTATAACCATCGGTGCCACTGGCTGGACCACCTCTGGTGCTGCGGGTGCTGCCGGTACTAGTTGTGTCTACTACCTCACTTTCTGCTCCCTACGGAGCGCCTTAGTAAGCTCAGCCACTCTGGCCTGTAACTGCACAACCATGGGATCCTATCCCACATCCTCTCGGGCCTGCAGTGGTCTCCCACGACCTCGGCCCCGGCCTCGGCCTTGGCGCTCAGTAGAGTTACTATCACTACCGCTCCTTGCTGTATCAAAGGCGTCCTTCAATCTGGAATCACTAGAAAGAAAATATCAAAATTATCCAATTTAGTTCACCATAAGTCGTTAAGTAATTAAACCAAAAGTCGCGCTGAGGTGCAAACTTAGCCCATTGATCTCATAACATACCCCTACCGTATACTGACACGCTAGCAATGCCCTATACGGTAACAACTCAAGATCGTACTCAGATCGAACCATATGCTCTGATACCACATTGTCACACCCCAACTCAGGGTCACGTGACCGGCCATGGTATACGTGTCTATACACCGCAGCCTAAACCATGCATATGCCAATTCATCAACAAAACATAGCGGAAAGAAATAAACACATTTTTATTTCAAATGGAAAACCAAACCAGAGTTCATTTTAAGTACGTTTAGCAAAATAACATTAAGGTGCGGAAATAATAAATCAAGTTCACATGTTCAATTATAATGAAATCTAAAATAAAGACATGAATCTCCCCACAGGACTACAACTCGAAAATGCTGAAACATAAGTGCTTGACTAACTACCAAAACTCAACAACGATCCCTAACTAGGACTGCTATGAGATCATGTGGCTCCTTTGCTCTCTAGCCGCGCCAAGTGCTCCAGCCCACCTCACAGGTCAAGCTCTGCAAAACAAAAATAAACGACGACGGGTGAGTTCAAAAGAACTCATTGAGCTATTCTACCAACCTCCACGAAAAAACAATCACAGATATGAAGCATAAAACAAAAACTCCTAACTCAAGGAGGAAAGGTCACAAGGGAGTGACAAGCTAACAGGGCATCTAGCCACTACCTGCCCGAAGGCAGCCAACACCCAAACGGTGAAGATCAACATACCTAAGCCTACCATGCCCTAAGGTAACAAAACATACTAGGATAATCGGGTAGGCGCTCCGAACTTATCCTAATACAATGAAACTCGGGAGCAATTGAGATTGGCCCATCCGAACTTGCCCCTTCAAGATATCACAGGAATAATCGAGATTTGCCCGTCCGAACTTTTTCATTAAAAGTACCTCGAGAATAATTGGGTAGACCCTTTGAACTTATTCCACGAGGTCAAACCGGAACAATCGGGATTTGCCCATCCGAACTTGTTCCAATAGATAAGTAGGAGTAATCCAGATTCGCCCATCCAAACTTACCCCTTTAAATAAAGCATCTTTGGAACAATCAGGATTTGCCTATCCGAACTTGTCCCATAAGATACGCAGGAACAATCGGGATTTGCACATCCGAACTTGTTCCACAGTTTTGGAATTAGTCATCCAATCTTCCTAGCCTAGCCTGCAATCCCACTCCTCAACGAGCCTCTTCGCAATTCATAAAGGTATGACACATCATGACCTAAGTCAAGTCTCTCCTAAGGTGTCTTAGGGGTGTCCTTATTGGGAAGCGTCTCAACACTCCAATACACCACAACAAGTATTTCAAAAAACAACACCGATTCATCATCTCAGCATGAAATTCCAACAACATTGAATTTTTAGCACATCTTGAAAAAAATCATCGATTTAATAACAAGCATACATTTAAATTTACAAGCATCAAGATTGATGAACAAATTGATTTATAGAAGGTAAGAAAATCTACACCCTTCACTTAGGCATTTCATCGAACACTTGGAGGGCACTCATTTTCTCCACCTTGGCCGAGCACCCCTAGGGTCACCCGAGGGTTGCTGAGCCCCATAGGGGAGGGTTTAGGGCCTCCTCAAGCACGACACACAAAAAGAATGATGAGAATTCGAGAGATCGTCGAAAAACAAATCAAAATCATCATAGCCTTCAAGAACGGTTTCAAGAACTCGAGGAAACCCGAAAAGGAGGGATAAAACCACTCACCTAAATAGGAATGATGATTAGAGGAGAAATCTCAAATGACGGCCCTCGAATCTGGCTTCAAGAGATGGCGGCTCGACTCAAAGAAGGGGGAGAGGGGGCGGCGGCTCCTCCTCAAGCAGCCGGCTTGAAGAGAAGGGAATAGAGAGGGGCGGCTCGGCTAGGCTAGGCGGCTCCTCTCTGGTCGGCTCCAAGGAAGGGAGAGGGGAAGAAGGGGAGGCGGCGGCTTGGATGGTTGGGTTGCTTGGCAGCTCCAAGAGGGGGAAGGGAGGGGCGGCAGCTTAGGCAGCTATCTCCTCTCTTCTCTCCAATCGGATGGGGTGGCTCCAATAGGGAGTCGCCAGCCCTAGGGAGGGGGGGATTTTTATAATCGCCTCCCTCTTCTACCTAAGCACACCCTAACCCGCACTCTCCTCAACCCGAATCCACAACCCGCTTACCCAAACTAACCCAATGAGAGAATACAAGCAACAAAACACATCCACATCCACAAGCAACATAATCAATCAATTAGCTATATAATTAAAAATTATATTACAACTCACCCGAGCTCGCAAGCTCGTACCAGACCATGAGTCGACTCGGCTTGACCTCGAACTAGCCCGCCAGGCTGGCAAACACAAACAGTAAGGGGATACTAAATAAAAATATATAGTATATTACAATCCTCCCTCCTTAAAGGAAATTTGTCCTTGAATTTCAGAAAAAGAAACTTAAGGACTCACCAGATCATCAAACAGCGAAGGATAACGCTCCCCCATATCCTGCTCCACCTCCTAGGTGGCCTCTTGCCCAGAATGGTGCTCCCACCTAACCTTAACCAAGGGGATCTCCTTGTATCTCAATTTTTTGATCTGTTGGTCTAGCACCTCAATGGCCGCTCCTCATAAGAAATTGCTTCTATCTTTGCTGGGTCCACCGTTACCCCTTCCCTGGACACCACATGGCCCAGGAACCCCACACTCTCTAGTCAAAACTCGCACTTGGAGAATTTGGCATATAAACGATGCTCCCGGAGAGTCTCTAGAACCATCTGCAAGTGCTCAGTATGCTCCTCTCTGCTCCTGGAATATATCAAGATATCATCAATGAGTACTATCACAAATTTATCCAAGTATTCCCTGAACACTCAGTTCATCAGGTCCATAAATGCTGCATGTGCATTAGTCAGGCTGAAGGACATCACCAGTCTTAGTGACATCACTGTCCCGGATCCTCAACTGATGGTACCCTGACCACAGGTCAATCTTCGAAAACCACTGAGCTCCATGAAGATGATCAAATAAATCATCAATCGTAGGTAACGGGTAATGATTCTTCACCATT
The DNA here is from genome assembly GCA_034359265.1 of Canna indica. NCBI lineage: Eukaryota > Viridiplantae > Streptophyta > Magnoliopsida > Zingiberales > Cannaceae > Canna > Canna indica. The sequence continues at coordinate 27,235,399 of CP136892.1, forward strand.
ACCTTGTTAAGTTGTCGATAATCAATACACATCCGCATGGACCCATCTTTCTTTTTCGCAAAGAGCACTGGAGCATCCCAAGGTGAAATACTTGGGCGAATGAAACCCAACTCAAGCAGCTCCTGCAACTGGGACTTCAACTCCCTTATCTCAGCTGGTGCCATCCGATATGGAGGAATGGAGATTGGCTTCACCCTAGCTATAAATCAATACAGAATTTGATCTCCCTCTCTGGAGGCACCCCTACTTAGGGTCACGTGACCGACCAGGGTATACGTGCCTATACCCCGCAGCCTAAACCATGCACATGCCAACTCATCAACAAAACATAGCAAAATAACATTAAGGTGCGAAAATAATAAATCAAGTTCACATGTTCCATTATAATAAAATCTGAAATAAAGACAGGAATGTCCACACGGGACTATAATTCCAAAATGCTGAAACACAATTGCATGACTATCTACCAAAACTCGACTACGACCCCTAACTAGGACTGCTATGAGATCATGTGGCTCATCTGCCTTCCAGTCGCGCCAAGTGCTCCAGCCCACCTCACCGGTTAGGCTCTGCAAAACAAAAACAAAACGACAACGGGTGAGTTCAAAAGAACTCATTGAGCGGTTCTACCAACCCCCATGAAAAAATAATCACAGATATGAAGCATAAAGCAAAAACTCCTGACTTAAGCAGTAAAGATCACAAGGGAGTGACCAGCTAACAGGGCATCTAACCACTACCTGCCCAAAGGTATCCAACACTCAAACGGTGAAGATCAACATGCCTAAGCCTACCGTGCCCTAAGACAACAAAACATACTAGGATAATTGGGTAGGCCCTCCGAACATATCCAAATATAATGAAACTCGGGAGCAATCGGGATTGGCACATCTGAACTTGCTCCACGAGACGCATAGGAACAATCGGGAATTGCTCATCCGAACTTGCCCCTTCAAGATATCATAGGAATGATCAGGATTTGCCCGTCCGAACTTATTCCTTAAAAGCACCTCGATTGGGAATAATCGGGTAGGCCCTCCGTACTTATTCCACGAGGCCAAACCGGAGTAATCAGGATTCGCCCATTCTAACTTACCCTTTTAAATAAAGAATCTTGGGAACAATCGGGATTTGCCTGTCCGAACTTGTCCCACAAGACACGCAGGAACAATCGAGATTTGCCCATCCGAACTTGTTCCACAGGTTTGAAATTAGCCATCCAACCGTCAGGGCCTTGCTCGCAATCCGGCTCCTCAATGAGCCTCTCCGCCATTTATAAAGGTATGATGCATTATGACCTAAGTCAAGTCTCTCATACGGTGTCTTAGGGGTGTCCTTATTGGGAAGTGTCTTAACACTCCAATATCCGACCCCCAACTCTAGATTCGTACCTTTCCCCTCCTTGGCTGAGCACCCCTAGGGTCACCCTAGGGTTGCCGAGTCCCATAGGGGAGGGTTTAGGGCCTTCTCAATCATGACTCACAAAAAGAACAACGAGAATTCAAGAGATTGTCGGAAAACAAATCAAAATCAGCATAGCCTTCAAGAATGGCTTCAAGAACTCGAAGAAACCCGAGAAGGAGGGGTCAAACCACTCACCTAAATAAGAAGGATGATTAGAGGAGAAATTCCGGATGATGGCCCTCGAATCCGGCTTCAAGAGATGGCGGCTTGACTCAAAGAAGGGGGGAGAGGGGGCGGTGACTCCTCCTCAAGCTGTCGGCTTGAAGAGAGGGGAAGAGAGAGGGGCGGCTTGGCTAGGCTGGGCGGCTCCTCTCTACTTGGCTCTAAGGAAGGGAGAGGGTAAGAAGGGGAGGTGGTGGCTTGGATGGCTGGGTTGCTCGGCGGCTCCAAGAGGGGGAAAGGAGGGGCGGCGACTTAGGCGTCTGGCTCCTCTCTTCTCTCTAATCGTTTGGGGTGGCGCCAATAGGGAGTCGCCAGCCGTAGGGGGGGGATTTTTTTAATCCCCTCCCACTTCCACCTAACCATACCCTAACCTGCACTCTCCTCAACTCGGATCCGCAATCGCTAACCCAAACTATCCCCATGAGAGAATACAAGCAACAAACATATACACATCCACAAGCAACATAATCAATCAATTAGCTATATAATTAAAAAGCATAATTCAACTCACCCGATCTCGCAAGCTCACACTGGATCATGAGTCGACTCGGCTCGACCTCGAACTAGCCTGCTAGGCTGGCAAACACAAACAGTAAGGGGATAATAAATAAAAATATCTAGGATATTACAGGTGACCCATCTGAAGAACCTACCTCTTCACTTCAACCATATTGTACCACAATTCTATCCTTGTACCTCAGGATAACCTCATCGTTAATCAGAAACCCATCATCTACATCCCTTCTCATTACAAAAGCATCTTCCTTCTGCGTTGAATGAAGCATCTCAACTAAAGTAGACTGCACCTGCAAATGTGCCACTAGATCCTCAGTTTCAAACACTAAAATCATGAAACAGGTTGCTTGTAGGCTAGTTTGAGGCAGGAGATTCCCTTCTGATGGGACCCGACCTGGTTAAGGAGGTAGTGGAAAAGGTGAAATTAATCAAGGAGAGGTTGTTGGCAGCCCAGAATCGTCAGAAGATGTATGCTGATGAAACGGCTAGGGAGGTAGAGTTTCTTGAGGGGGACATGGTGTTCCTCAAGGTATCCCCTATGAGAGGGGTGGTGAGGTTTGGCAAGAGAGGGATGCTAAGCCCTAGTTTCATTGGGCTATTTCCTATTCTCAAGCGTAGGGGAGCTGTGGCATATGAGTTGGCCTTACCTCCCAGTATGGATCGAGTGCATCTAGTGTTTCGTATATTCTTGCTAAAGAAGTATGTTCGGGATGAGTCCCATGTGACTAAGCCGATCGCAGTGGAGGTGGATTCAGCAGTCTCCTACGAAGAACGACCAATTGAGGTGCTAGACCGTCAGATCAAAAAATTGAGATCCAAAGAGATTTCCTTGGTAAAGGTCAGGTGGGAGCACCATTCCGTGCAGGAGGCCACCTGAGAGGTAGAGCAGGATATGAGGGAGCGATATCCTTCGCTGTTTGAGAATTTGGTATGTCCTTAATCCTTGTTAAAATTTGAGGACGAATTTTCCCTAAGGAGAGAGGATTGTAATATCCGAGATATTATGATAATTTTTATTATTTATCTTTGCCAGTCTAGCAGGCTGATTCAAGGTCTAGTGTCGAGTCATGATTCGGTGCGAGCTTAAAAGCTCTGGTAAGTTGGAATATGAATTATGCGGTTACTTTTCCTGCTTAGATAAATTTATTTAATTGTTTTAATGCGTGTGCTTGATTTATTAAATTGTATTGCATGGTTGTGCATGTGATTGATCTTTGTATTTAGCATGGGGTTAGCATGGGTTGAGGAGTTAGCAGGTTTGGATCTGGGTTTGAGGCGGATGAGGGATAGAAAGGTGTTAGGATTTGGATGAGGTGGTGAAGGGATTATAAAATCCCCCCCTTGGGCTAGGCGGCTCCTTGTCGGAGCCGCACAAGCCGCCGAGAGAGAGAGAGGAGGTAGGAGCCGCTGCCCCTTCCCTTGCTTCTTCGAGCCGCTGCAAGCCGAGCTGTCGCCGTTTCCTTGTGGCCGGATTTGGAGGCCGCTGATCGGGAAGATTTCTCTCTTTTCTTCTTACCAATCATGTGAGTGGATCTTCCCTCCCCCTTTTTCTTGAATTTCTTGTGTTCTTGAGCCATTGTTGGAGATTGAGAAATTCTTGTCGAATTCTCCATTGTTTCTTGAACTTTTGTCATTGATTTCACGTATTGCCTTGAAAGAGGAGCCCGAAGACCCCCCTTTTTGGTGCGGCAGCCCTACGGCTACCCTAGGGAGGCTCGGCCAAGGTGGGAGATGGGTTGCCCTCAAGGTGTTCGTTAAAATGCCCGAGAGAGATTTTTTAAGATTTTGAGATCTAGACATTGAATTAATTGTTTTAATTAAATTCCTAGCATGATTGATACCTAGATACAAAATTTCAGCATATGAATCTATGTTTTGCATGTGAAAAGATTAAATCTTGATGCCATGTATATTCATGTTTGGGGTTCTTGGTTTAAAGCTTGAGTCTTGATTTTAAGGTGGCGTGGATGCATGCTAAGTCTTGATTAGGAATCATAATTTAATTTCTGAATGTTTTATCTTGATGTTATAAATCTGTTGTGGTGGTAATTTAGGATTAATTACTGTGATTTTCGGATTAATTATCATGACACGCTGAAAACTCAACTTGTTGAAATTTTATGTTGAAATTGTTAATCCAAGGTTGATTTTGTAATCTCTGTTGTGATTCGTATGGGTTACTGAGCATAGTCATGTAACCTATCATTTAAACTAGAAAACATAGTCTGGAACCATAAGAAATACTTTGGAAATCAGAATCGGCTTGGGTGCACCGATTTTGGGCTCAACATTAAACTGAAAATAAAACCCTAATTTCGGCAATGGAAATTTTAATTGTATAATTAAAATTCACGGGCCGGGGTAGCATAATCTGTTAAGAGCCAACAAAATAAATTATATGCATGAAATAAAATCTCATGGGGTGATGATATTATGGGTCTAGGCGTCGGGATCGGGCTTAGAGTGTTGCGGCGTTTCCCAGTAAAGGCACCCCTAAGATACAATAGGAGACACTTGACTTAGGTCTTGTTAGCACCATATTTTATGAATGGCAGAGAGGCTCGGATAAGATCCGGATTGCGGGCTTAGCCCGGAAGGTTGGATGGTTAATTCCCAACCTGTGTTTAAGGAATAAGTTCGGATGGGCGAATCCCGATTATTCCTGCCATTATTTATGGAACAAGTTCGGATGGAAAAATCCCGATTGTTCCTACGTTATTATGGAACAAGTTTGGATGGGCAAATCTTGATTGTTCCTGCATTTCTTGTGGAACAAGTTTAGATGGGCGAATCCCGATTGTTACTGAGTTTCTTTATTTAAAGAATAAGTTCGGATGGGCGAATCCCGATTATTCCTACATTATTTTTAAGGGTTTGACTATAGGATAAGCTCGGATTGGTCAATCCCGATTATCCTCAGAACCGTTGAGTGTGATTTGGGCATGTGATGGCCAGATGGCCTATTATCTAGTCATACCACTTGATGCATTATACCTGTATGAGACAGTGGCATTTATTCATTTATCTCTGTGGTTGGTTTTATGGTGGGGGTTGGTAGAACCGCTCACTGAGTTCTTTTGAACTCACCCATCGTTTATTTCTATTTTTTTTACAGAGCCTTATATGTGAGGTAGGCTGGAGCACTTGGCGCGACTGGAGGGCGGAGGAGTCACATTGATCTCATAGCAGTCCTAGTTAGAGGTTGTAGTCGAGTCTTTGGTAGATTTGTCATGCACTTGTGTTTTGTATTTTGGAACTATAGTCCCTTGGGGACATTTATGTCTTTCATTCAGATTTCATTTGTTAAAGCAAAATGCTAAACTTTGAATTACTTACTTCCGCGCTTTAAAACATTTTGCTAAAACTTTACTTCTTAAATAGAATTTGTTTGATTTCTCGTTCATAATAAAGTTTGTTATTCTTTCCATCATGTTCATGGGATAGGCTGCGGTGTATAGGCACGTATACTATGGCTGGTCACGTGACCCTAAGTTGGGGCGTGACACTTTCCATTCAGAACTCGCACTTGGAGAACTTAGCATAAAGCTGATGCTCCCTGAGAGTTGCTAGAACTGTCCTCAAGTGCTCACTATGCTCCTCTATGCTCCTAGAGTATACTAGAATATTATCAATAAAAACAATCACGAACTTGTCTAAATACTCTTTGAACACACGGTTCATGAGGTCCATAAAGGTAGCGGGTGCATTCTTCAGCCTAAAAGACATGACTAAAAACTCATAATGGTTGTATCTAATTCGAAAAGCTGTCTTAGGCACATCCTAATCCCGAATTTTCAGTTGGTGGTATTCGAACCTCAAGTGAATCTTGGAGAACCATTGTGCCCCCTGAAGCTGATCGAATAGGTAATCCATTCTTGGCAATGGGTATTGGTTCTTGATGGTAACCTTGTTCATTTGCCTATAGTCAATGCACATCCGCATGGACCCATCCTTCTTCTTAATGAAGAGAACCGAAGCTCCCCACTGAGACACACTTGGGTGAATGAAACCCAAGTCCATGAGCTCCTGTAGCTGGCCCTTGAGCTCCCTCAGCTCGACCGGCGCCATATACAAATGCAGCATATACAAAAGAATGAGTGGCACTCGGGTCAAATAGAACATATGCACTAGCAGAAAAAATAGAAAGTGTACCTACTACCATGGTGTTCGACGCCTCAGCGCCGGGGGGTAAGTGAGAAAACCTGAGCGGGAGCCTTCCCAGAAGTACTCGGTCGCTGCCCTCTGCCTTGAGCCTGACCCCTTTAAGCCACGGAAGCTGTGGGCACCGATGATTTCCCCCGTGACTGGGCTGCTCCCTAACCCCCCACTGGATTGACAATCCTTCTTGAAGTGCCCCTACTGACCGCATCCGAAACAGGCATCCGAACAACAATAGCATAGACCCCAGTGTCGTCTGCCACATTGCCCACAAGACGGCGGTGCCTCAGGTCTCCTCGACAGAGATGTGTCCCCTGTAGGTGTACAATGTACAGAACTCAGCCTTGAGCGGCCTCTGACCATGCTCTGTCCTCTGCTCACCTGCGGAATTGGCCTCGCGACGACGCCCTCAGAATGGGCTTGTCACCCCACTGGTCCATCACATATAGACCTCTTCCTCGAGTGCCCCTCAGGTCGCTCTACATGTACTAGAGCTTCCTTATGTATTGCCTCATCAACTACCTCAGCAAAAGATGTGCTCTCCGTGTAGTGAATCAAGCGGCCAATCTGCGATCGCAGTCCCTCCACAAATTGTCTGATCCTAGCCGTCTCAGTAGCTACCAAAGTAGGGTGGTAGCAGGACAACCTAGTAAACTCTATCTCATACTGCTGGAATGTCATCCTGCCCATCTGGCGCAACTACTCAAACTCTCTTGCCTGCCTCTCATAGATATTCCTTGGCTGGTACCACTCTATCATTGCGTCCTTAAACTCATACCATGTAGGGGATGGCGTAAGGTCCCCCCTACAGGCCTCCCAGGTCTAGAGCCACTCTTTTGTCGGTCCCCTCATATGTAAACCCACCATTCATTCTGTTGCCTCGAATGAACACTCGAGCACTTGTCAGAGTGCATAGTAATCACTGAGAAACTCCATGACCTCTGTGGACTGGTCGGTACCGGTGAACTCTGGGGACCTCAATTTGAAAAACCTCTCATAAGAAATCTCACGGCCCTCTGTCTCATGATGATGCTTTGCCCCAATCATAGGTGGCACTAACTCCTCAGTCACTAGAACCGCTGGTACAACTGGCTCGGGTTGAGGCTATTGTTGCCTCATTTCTCGCTCGTTGCGGAACTCCTCAGTTAACTCGACCACCTAGGCCTATATCTGCACCACCTGGGGGTCCGACTCTGCCCTCTCCTGGTCTAGGCATCCATAGCTCCGACCCCCAGTGCGGCCTCTACCTCGACCTCAGCCTCGGCCACAACCCCTCTGGCCTGCAGAATTACTATCACTCCCACTCATCATTACCTCACTCTGAGCCTCCATCACTATCAAGAAAACATAATAGAGAAACAGACTGTGTTAAGTACAAGTCTAATTAATTTTTTTTACCATGATCATAACTACTGCTGCTGATGTGGGTCATCTTCGTAGCTCAATTTGGTGAATAGAACACACTGCATACGACGTATAGACTCTTTCCTATACAGTACTATATATTCTAATGACGTACCACTTTGTCACGCCCCAAATATTGGGTCATGTGATCGGCCAGAGTGCAACCAAGCACCCCGAAGCCCAACCCATTACTCAAGCAATTAAATAGGTACAACTTGAAAGCAAGTTTATATAACATAACTAGAAAATGGTTGGTGACAACTTAGTATCAAAAATATAGTTCACATGACGAATATTTCGTAAAACAACTCGACAAGAGTTTATCGGTTCTAGACAATTATGAAAGCTATAACATCTCAGTTCTCTAACACAGACTCGACTCAACTAGACTCGACTACGCCACCTAGTTCACGAGATCGCTACCAGAGTTTGACATCATCAACTGCGTGTTGGCTTTAGGTTTTCAACCTTAGCCTTAATCTCAGTTTGATGGTTTTGATGATAACAAATATGAGACTAATGATTTCATTGAGAATATCCTTCAGGTTCCATATCAATTAGCGTTCGATGTCCTCGATCAAAAAAGTCAGAGAAATTGGAAATCGGAAGGACATTGATCGTTGCGATCGGGTTCGTCGCGGAAGTTTCTCGAAGATCGACGAGTGCACCAAAGTCGCTTGGATGAGTCCAAAGATCACGTCAAAAGCTCTCCAAGATGATACTCGTTGAAAGCCGAAACACAGAAACCAAGCACAAAAGAAATTAGCTAAAAAAATAATTTCAGCCTAAATTCGATCGACCGGGCGGTCGACCAAATGTAGGTAAAGAGGGCAGTAGCCATTCGATCGACTGAACAAAGGAAGAAAAATTACAGAGCTACTTCGGTCGACCGGGCGATCGACCGATCGAAGCCCAAATTGGGCAGTAGCTCGGGCGGTCGACCAGCCGATCGACCAACCTGCGTTTCTGAAGACGCAAGATCATGCCGGTTGATCAATGGGTTGACCGAAAGTCGCGTATCAAATAATTTGCGTCAAGCGGTCGACCCATCGGTCGACCGCCCACAGAGTAAAGAGAAGCGATCGAAGGACCGGTCGACCAGTCGGTCGACCGACCATTCAACCGACGGCCTGTAACGGATAGTTTTCTATCCGTTGAACAACCGTTTCTTCAGCAGGGTATAAATATACCCTCATATGATTCGTTTTAACTTCTTCCTTGACTCCTACAGATTTTTGAGCACTTTAAAAGGAGATTAAAAGCCTTCCAACGATTGATTGAAGTGCGCTCTGTTTCCTTCCGCGGACATCTTCTTCAAGCGCACAAGCTGTGCTCAACTCGGGTTTTGATCAAGCTCTACATCTTGACGAGTTGAAGGCTACAAGGATTGAAAAGAGTAGTTATTTTTGTTCTATTATTAGCTCTTTTCATTGTAATCTTTATTGTTATTTGAACGTGTTTTAATTGAATTTGCGAGTGACAGACCTAGGATTATTAGGTCTAAATTTGGAAGTGGTTACCTATTGTTAGGTCTAAAGCCACTTGTGTAAACTTTGTGTTTACTAGGATTAGTTTAGTTGTGCACTTGTGCACACTCTAGAATTAGAAAATAAAAAAAATAAAAGGATTAAGAATGAGAATTCTAGACTCAGTTCACTTGTGCACACTCTAGAATTAGAAAAATGAGAAATTGAAATCTAGCTCACTTGATCCATGCCATGATAACTTAGAATCTGAGCTTAAAGCCTTGAAGCATAAAAATAATAATTTGAAAAATGAAAATAGCATGTTGAAAACCCAATTGCATCCAATTCAAAAATTTATGAATGATTTGAAAAGTGAAGTCATTTCCTTGAGTAAGAAAGTAAATGAAGTTAAGAATGCCTCATCTCCTAAGAACAATAGAACAAAAAATGCTTATTTAAAGAAGAATGCTTAAGTTAGGCATTCTACACTTAAACCTCAAGTTAAAAAGAAGAATGCTTCACTTAAGAATGCTCATGTCTATCAATTTTCTCATGTCAAACTTTCCAACATTAAACCTCATGTCCATAATGAAAGGAAGAAATTTAATGAACATTGTTATTGTTGCGGTGTATATGGGTATGCTATATATGATTGTGCATTCAAGATGAACCCAAGTGGAGTTAAAACACTTTGGGTAGCTAAGCCCTCTAACACTCAAGGACCCAAAGCCATTTGAGTACCAAAAGTCTCATGCTCTTTTGTAGGGGGAGCAACCGCACAAGGGTAAAGGAAGATGGAGAATTGAAGTTGACCACGGATATCAATGAAGAATTCATCATTGGTTGCAACTTTAAGTCATGAAGATGCCATAGGTATGAAAATTGGCATCTAGGTATCTTTGGTATAATCTCCTATACTCACTTGCTTAAATCATAGTTGGAGTTTTGATACATGCTTAATGTTAGTAGATTTTTCATTCTTGATAAGTCTTATTAAAATGATTTTTGATTTTGATTTCCTGGTCTCTTCAGAGACCTATATAGCCTGTAATGGGCTCATGCGACCTTGCGGTTTTAAATCATAGGCTCATTGTGGCCTTTCAGTTTTCAACCAATAGGAAGGGTTGGAGATCATGTTTTCATCGATATTATATTTATGATCTCTTGAAAATTTATTTTAGATTCATGACAACATATTTTGAAACGGATTTCAAACTATTTAGCAAAGTAAATCTTGAGATCGTTACTTGGTTTTCTCTTTGCTATCTAGTACGATAACTTGTTAGTAGTTACATTTCCATTATGTTACTAATGAATATTGTTTGCATGTTATCAAAAATGTGATGGAAAGCTAGTAGAGCCAAATTGAAAAGGAAATGAAAAATTTGGATAATTCTCAAGGGTGAGGTATGAGTTCAATTTTGCAAAAATATTTGTATAATAATTGATCATTCATGATTAATGAAGTCTCTATGCTCATGATTGCTTTTGCTTGATAAATATATGAAATTTCATGAGTAAGTTAATGTTTGATAACTTAGGCAATTTCATGTGTTGATTGGATAAAATTTGCTCTAGGTTAGAATCTTCATTAGAGACCTCATTTTTTATGGTAGGCAAATATGTTTTGAATGCATATATCACATGAGTCTAGGTTGTTACAATTGGTATCATATGAAGACTCAAAACTAGATGAACAATGTGATCACTAGATTAGTTCATGAGACTCAAATTGGAAATAATTGACCTAAGTCAACAATTTGACTTAGAAATCTCTTTTTGGGTTTAAATTTTCACAAACATGTTTGAATTCACTCATGTTAGATGTCCAAGTGTCTAAGTTAGAGAAAACATGAGTAGATAGCCAAGTTTGATTCTTAGCACTTTCATTGTTTCAAGCATATTTTGATTAAAATCGTGCTAAGCTCATAACTTGACTAAACGATATTAATTTCACTCCAAACTTGATAAACAAGTGCTGAATGATCATATCTTGATATCTGGAAAATTTGAGCAAAATCTGAAATCGGTGGATAAACAACTCATATTTATAAAAATGCCACTGATCTTGTAGAATTTTTAGAAAATTGTAGGGATATCCTTTTTGAGTGATTCTTGAATTTTTGGAACCCTCATAGGGTCTAATTTGTGTAAAAATATTTTCACAAAATTTGGATGATTACACCCTCTTGAAAAATAATTTTTTCTTAAGGGTAAAAACTAGGGCAGATCGAGCGGTCAATCGACATTCGATCGCTGGATCGACCGGCGGGCAAAAAATTGCCCAGATCGCCCGATTTCTCACCCAGATTGAATCCTAGCCATTCGATCCATTTATTTAAGTCCGAAACTAGGGCTTCCTTGCCCATTCAACCGGCTGCCCCATCCTAAGTCCTCTCTTTTCTTCTTCTAGGGTTCTACCTCCTCTCCAAGACTCTCTTTCATGGTAAAAATCCTTCCTTGCCCATACTCATGAGATTATAGTCAAAAACATGATTTTTTCATCTTTTACTCTCAATGTACCTTGTTTGATACACAAAAATATGATTCATGCTTATTTTACATGAATGATAACTTTTGTTTAGCATGTTTTCTTCAAAAATAAGTCTTCTTCCAACATAAATGAAATATTTCATGTTTTCTTCAAATGATTCATCATTTGCTCTTTAATAGAATTTTATTTTGATAAAAAATCATTAGTCAAGAATTTTCTTGTTTGCTTTCATGAGTTTTTCTCAACTTTAAACTTATGTCTTCTTAAAAGAATCTTATTTTGGTCAAAAACAAAAATGCTTTCTATTCTTCTCTAGCCAAAACAATTTTTCTTCTTTTTATTTATGGATCTTCATGATTAATCCTTCCCTTGTATTTTATTTAAAACTTTTTCGATCCTTAAACTTTTTCGCTCTCATCCTTTTGCGTTAAAAACATGCGTTTTTTATTTATAACTAATCATCTACATCATCCTCAAATTTGTCTTCCAGAATGGCACCCAAGACCAAAATCCCATCCTTACCTGAAAATCTTTTGACCCTATTAGGAAAGAAATAAGCCTCTAAGTTTGTAAAGAGCCATCCTACAAACACGGCCTATTATTTTAGATGACTTAGAACTATTTGATATCCGAGGGAAACTTGCTAGCATGGGATGGGTAGAGTTCTTAGGAAATTAGGTACCGATATGCCCCATCCTAGTGAAAGCCTTCTTCTCTAACCTAGTAATAGAAAAGGCAAGACTTGGTGATGACTTTGTTCTACGATTTGAAATTTTAGGAAAATCCATAGTCATAACCAAATCCCTTATTAGAGATGCTTTTGGGTTTCCTCTATTACGAACACGAATTTATAAGATGTCCACCCACCGTTTTCATGAGGACTATCCTCCTCATGAAATTGTATCAGCTATATGCCCTAAAGATTATGAGGGAGTGATCCTTACCCAAAGCATCAAGCTTTCACCCATTGCTAGGATTGTGCACCTCATCATTGCACATAATATTCTTCCTAGAGCAGGACACTACGATGAGGTCACCACCATGAGTTCTAGGGTACTTTTCTGTGCCATGTCTAGTATCCCTATAGATGTCCCTGACCTCATGCTTAGATATATAGCTGAAGTCCATTCCTCCAAAAAATAAGCCTTACCATATGCCTCAATGACCTCTCATTTCATATATGAGGCTGGGGTTAATAGATCTAGGTTTGAGATAGAGCCTATTCCTAAACCCAAAGATTCTTCCTCCCTTAGCCGCATGAAGATTCTTGAACATCAGCGCGGTAAAAGAACCTGAGGAGATCCTGTGGAACAGGCTGAGGATGAGATAGAGATGGAGGAAGGTGAAGCTGTTGGAGGATCATCATCCGGCCCTTCCCGTGCGAGCCAAAGTGATCTGGAGCATCGCTTTGCTCAGTTTCAGATTAATCAGATGGAATGGAACAGAACATCATCAGCGCACATGCAAGTGATCCACTATCAGATGGACGAGTTTGGGACCATGATCGGTGACCATGGCCGACGCATCGACGAGTATGGTCAACGTGTTGACCAGTATGGTCAGCAAATAGATGAGTACGATCGTCGAGTTGATGAAATGTATGGGAGAGTGGATGAGATGTGGTAGTATTATCAGTCGCATCTACTACCTCCTCCACCACCTGAGGACGAATAATCCTCCTTGATGTATTGCTATATTGACATTAGTGATGATTGATGTATTGGTATTTTTTATCCTATGTACATGTCTTTGATTAACTATGTGATGTATTGGCACTTTCATCTTTATGAACATGTGTTTAGTTAACCATGTGTTGGTTAGTAATTTTCATTTTTGATATGCTTGCTATGTTTGATCCTTTTTGATGGATGACAAAAGGGGGAGAGTACATGGATATATGCTTATCGATAGGGGGAGTAAATATATTGATAAGGGAAGTAGATAATTGAATACACTCATGACAAAGTATCACACAAAATGATAAAAGAGAATTTAGAAGATACATGCATATAGATAGGGGGAGTTTATTCTTATAGATATGCATGTTGATAGGGGGAGAAATCCCTTAGTTGATATCCTCTATGCTTTAAATGATATATTTTCTTATGGATATTTGTCATCATCAAAAAGGGGGAGATTGTTGGCTTTAGATTTTCAACCTTAGCCTTAATCTCGGTTTTGATGGTTTTGATGATAACAAACATGTGACTAATGATTTCATTGAGAATATCCTTCAAGTTCCATATCAACTAGCATTCGATGTCCTCGATCGAAAAAGTCAGAGAAATCAAAAATCGGAAGGACATTGATCATCGTGCTCGGGTTCGTCACCGAAGTTTCTCGAAGATCGATGAGTGCACCAAAGTCGCTTGGGCGAGTCCAAAGATCACGTCAAAAGCTCTCCAAGATGATGCTCGTTGAAAGCCGAAAACCGGAAACCAAGCGCGGAAGAAATCGGCTGAAAAAACAATTTTAGCCTAAATTCGGTCGACCGAATGTAGGTAAAAAGGGGCAGTAGCCATTCGGTCGACCCGTCGGTCGATCGAACAAAGGAAGAAAAATCGCAGAGCTACTTCGGTCGACCAGGCGGTTGACTGATCGAAGCCCAAATTGGGTAGTAGCTCGGGTGGTCGACCAGCCGATCGACCGACCTGCATTTGCTGAAGATGCAAGATCACGTTGATCGACCAGCGGATCGAAGTATTTGCATCAAGCGGTCGACCCGTCGATCGACCGCCCATAGAGTAAAGAGAAGCGGTTGAAGGACCGGTCGACCAGTCGACCAGTCGGTCGATCGACCATTCAATCGGCGGCCTGTAACGGATAGTTTTCTATCTGTTGAACAGCCGTTTCTTCAGCAGGGTATAAATATACCCTCATATGATTCTTTTTAACTTCTTGCTTGACTCCTGCAGATTTTTGAGCACTTTAAAAAGAGATTAAAAGCCTTCTAATGATTGATTGAAGTGCGCTCTTTTTTTCCACGGACATCTTCTTCAAGCGCACAAGCTGGGCTCAACTCAGGTTTTGATCAAGCTCTACATCTTGACGAGTTGAAGGCTACAAGGATTGAAAATAGTAGTTATTCTTGTTCTATTATTAGCTCTTTTCATTGTAATCTTTATTGTTATTTGAACGCGTTTTAATTGAATTTGCGAGTGACAGACCTAGGATTGTTAGGTCTGAATTTGGAAGTGGTTACCTGTTGTTAGATGTAAAGCCACTTGTGTAAATTTAGTGTTTACTAGGATTAGTTTAGTTGTCCCTTAGGGTTGAGGTGGAAGAGGACTCTCGATAAGAAGGCGGTGACTTCCGGGTATGGAAGTGCCTTAGGTCGAGAGTGCGTCTCTTCGGTGAAAAGTCCTTGTGTATAAGGGAAATGTAAATTAATCTAGTAAAACTAGTTTGGAAATCCTAAGCGGGGTGCTTAGGTAGTGGAGAATGCATTGGGGCCGATCCTCTATAAAATCTCAGTGTTTGCATTGATTCTTAATTTCGTGCTTAATAGCTTTATCATTTATCTCGCTTCCGCATTCAATTGTAAATTGCCTAACTAATCTAAGAAAATAATTAAATGTAATTTAGGCTAATCGAATTAGTAAATACACTATTCACCCCCGCTCTTGTGTCGCCATTTCGCCAACACTGCGTCGTACCTCATAATCATGCTTTGCAAAATAAACACATCAATAAAAGTGGGTATAAAACTCAGTGACTGGTCTCCCAATCCTCACCAAGTAAAAAAATCTAGTCATAATAATTATAATATGTTAAGTGAGTGCGGATGTCAAATTTGTTTAAATAAGGAAAGTGCTCCCATCCGACTCTACGGAAAGTATTCTCTAATTTCCGAATCCCAATTAAACTGTACTCTACATAGGTTCACTATTCTAGGAAGGCCCTCTAGACTCAGTGTCCAATTGACTCTCCTCTCGGACTCACTAGTCTAGGATGGCCCTCTAGAACTAGCACCCAAATATTTTCACCCTCGGGTACATTGGTCCAGGAAAATTCCTGCATTCATTTAATAGGTAAAATTTTAGCATCTACGTATTAATTCTAGCATAGTAATTTCAGCATCATTACATCTAGATAATTTCAGCATCATTACATGTAAGTTTTCAGCATCATTACATAGGAAATTTCAGCATCCAAACATATGAAATTTCAGCATCTAAACATGTGAAATTTCAGCATTTGAACATATAAAATTTCTACTACACATTATCAATGTACAATATCAACAGCCGTGCATTAATTTTCAGCATATGATTTAGTAAAGACGATCAATCAAAACCAAGCAATTCCGACAAACTTTCATTCAATCCTCAAAAAAAAATTCCCATGGAAGGGGGCAGCACAAGAGAGGAAGAAAGAGGGAGGAGGGGAGGAGAAATCCACTCACTTGAGAAGAAGGATTGAAAGGAAGATGCAATCCTCTCCTTCCAAGACGTCTGATCCTCGTTCCCTCCGCAAACTCCGGCCAAATCGCCTCCTCTCCAAGACCCTCACTCATCGCCTCTCTCACTTTCTTTCTTGGGTTTCGTGCGGTTATAGCAGCCGTACGACGCCACCTCTTCTTTTGTTTATTTTTTTTTTCATTTAGTTGGCTGAAATTGCCAATCTGCCTCCAACTTAAGTGGTTCACTAAACGTCCTCTATCTCACTCGATTCAAGTATGAATCCGAATCCGATTAAACCATTGAATTCCGCTCGGAGTCCTCTTTAAATCCATGACACATAAAATATTATGCAATTAAAATTCAAAATTAAGAAAATTTCCAAAGCATCTGGGTCTCACCTCAATTTAAGCGCCAACACTCAAACTCGTGTGCAC
Source organism: Canna indica (assembly GCA_034359265.1). Lineage (NCBI taxonomy): Eukaryota > Viridiplantae > Streptophyta > Magnoliopsida > Zingiberales > Cannaceae > Canna > Canna indica. The sequence continues at coordinate 27,251,900 of CP136892.1, forward strand.
CATCTCGCGTCACACACAACCTGTTGAAATCAATACTCATAAAATATTTTAGCGGATATTATAATCTTCCCCCCTTAAAATAAAATTTGTCCTCGAATTTAGGGGTTAAAGAGGAACTTACCACTTCCCATGAACAGTTGGGGATATTTCTCCATCATATCCTTCTTCAACTCCCAGGTCGCCTCCTAGCCCGAATGGTGTTCCCATCGCACCGACCTCTTTAGACCTCAATTTCCGAACCTGCCTGTCCAGAATTTCTACATGCCTTCCTCTTAAGAATTAGATGCATTGACCTAAACTGCAGAAGGCTCCAGCACATGAAAATCGTTTCTAATATACCGCTTCAGCTTGGATATATGAAACACGGGATGAACCTTGCTCATGCTTGGCAGTAAAGCAAGCTTGTAATCCACCGCCCCTCTCTGTCTAAGAATGGGGAACGGTCCAATGAACCAGACTTATAATTATTTGAACATATAGATATTTGTGTTTGTAACCATTGACAAAAATAATCAAAATTACTAAAATTACATATTAAGGAAAAATAGAATTAAACCAACCCTATTAACATATATACCATTATTTTATTTAACTTGAAATATGTAACTTCTTATGTGATCAATATACATAAATATAATTTATTTTCTTTTTTATTTTAAATTACATAATTTTTTTGACTTGTAAGGAATGAAAATGTAATTAAAGTTTAATATGTAATTTAATGACATATATTTACAAAATATAATTAATTGTGAATCCTAGAAAAAAAATTGCTTGGAAACATTTTGATAGACTTGAATACATGATGATTAGATTCAGAATTCAAGAGGAGTAAATATATGAAATAAAATTAAAAAGATAAGGGTATAAGTGAAAAATCAAATATGAAAAAATTTGGGTGAAAAATTTGAGATTAGGGATTTAAGAGGGGGTAAATATAAGAAATAAAATTAAAAATATAAATGTATAAGTGAGATCAAATATGGGAAAATTTTGTATGGAAAAAGTTTAGAGGGGAAAAAATTTAAAAATACAATGCTATAAGTGGAAGACTCAAGAGAAAAATTTGAGTAGAAAAAATTTGGGTGAGAAAGATTTATGCGGGCTTGACGCGTTGCTTCCTTATATATATATATTTCATATCTTATAGCTACTTTGATTATAATTTTGGTTATAATTTTAATTACAAGGAATTTTTAGATTGGACATATATATTGTTATTTGGGCTTTAAATTAATTGCTACCTTTAATATTATTTACCAATTTAGTAAGATATTACGAAAAAGTGAAAAGTTAGTATTTTTTATTCTTAAACAATAAATTTTCAATTGGATTTTTTTTTCCCGTTCAGCTGTTTCCCATATCCTCGTATGATTTGGTTCAATATTTGCATTAATAAATATGAACAAATTGGACTTATGTATTTTTAAGATTAAATTGTTGGATGATCATAATATATATATCAATATATATTGATATCTTAAATTCATCAATTAAATATAAAAAGTAACCCTTTGAAATATATTTTCCTATATGCTCGCATGATTAGGTTCCATATTTGCATTAATAAATAAAGTAATTATCTAAATATATTATGAATTTTTTTTTCAAGCAAATTTATTCAAAATTTTTATTTGACCAAATTGTATCATATACTATTAGATTTGTATCAATTTTATCCCCCATTAACATGATTTAAATATTATCATCCATGTTGATTTTTTAAATATAAAAAATATTTTATATTATTTGAATATAAACCGACATGATTTTTTTATAAAAAAAATTATTATTTTAATCTACGTCAGAAAGTCATGTCATCATCTTAACACAGTTGTTGACGAATATTTGACGTGGGGATAAAATACAATAGTACATAATACAATTTGAGGAAATAAAAATTTTGAATAAATTTAAGAAAAAAATGCAAAGTTCATAACGTATTTAGGTAATTACCGTAATTAATATGAAGAAACTCGACTTATTTATTTCTAAGACTAAATTGTTGGATGGTGATAATATATACATCAATATATACCTTAATTTCATCAATTAAATATAAAAACTATCCCATTTGGGATATTTGATCTCTCTATATAATATGATGCACGTCAAGCTCTCTGTATACAAAACTAATTATTGTCCAAAGAACAAAACATTCATTGACCAAGCAAATAAGGATGATGACAAACAAGACAATTATTGTAGCTTATTTTTTGCTTGTACTCATGTGATGACTTCAAGTTAGTAATATATTTCTCTCCAACATTATTATTTATGTTTTATGTATGAATATTTTTTTTTACTAAATAATTTGTTCATTGATTTCTAGTAAATTGATAGTATTTGCTTAATGTCATTCAGGTGTCATGTTGCAAGTTCAAGCGATAAAAAGTTGTTCAAATAATGATGATTGTAATTCTCTTTCTATAGCTGGGCCTTGTGTTCACAAGTGTGTGTCTGAATGGTGAATGTATTACTATATGTCAAACAAAATAAAATGTGAGAAAAGTTGGCAATAAATTGTCTTCTTTCGATGATCATTTTACTATGTTGACATTTAAAATTATTATCATGCCTTGTAAAATTTCATTATTAATGAAGAAAACACCTATTATTATAAAATTTTAACTTTTTATCAAGCATGTTATATTAAAGGGAAAATTAATAAAAATGTCTCGAACAATTGAGTTTTTAATAAATCTGATCCATATTTTTTATTGTAACTAATTTATACTTGAACTTTCATTTTGATATCAATTGTATACTCCCGTCAGATGGGTGTTAAAGTAGTCGTTATTTGCTGACATGGACTGTACAGTCAGCATAAATAAATTAGTTTTTTATTCAAAGTTGTCCCGTCAGCATGACCCGTTTCAGAGAAAATTAATAAAAATATTATGAACTATTGAGTTTTTAACAAATCTGGCATATACTTTTATTTGTAACTAATTTATACTCGAACTTTCATTTTGGTATCAATTGTACACTCCCGTCAGCTAAGTGTTAAAGTGACCGTTATATGCTGACGTGGACTGCACAGTTAGCATAAATAAATCAGTTTTTTATTCAAAATTTATATCGTCATCAAATGATCCACGTCTGCAAGATCAGTTAAAAAAATATATTAAAAAACTCTTTAGTGTCACGTTAGCCATACATTAAAAAAAAGGAAAAAAAATAATTGAAGAGATTTTTAATATTTTTTTAAATTGGTGTTGCTGGAGTGGATTATTTGATAATGAGATAACATTGAATAAAAAATTAATTTATTTATGCTGACTGTGCAGTCTAGGGGTGAGCGGGTCCGGGTACCATGTATTTTTCAAGATACCCGAACCGTACTCTGTATAGGATCGGTTCCTAAGTTTTGAAATCAAACCCTACCATGTTGGAACCTGGAACAGGACCCTACCCGGAACAACAAGTTCCGATTTCGAGTACCCTGTTGGAATCTGTTCATATACAGGTTCTAGGGTATAGGTTCCGAGTACCTTGTTGGAACTTGTTCTGGAACCTGTAAATGAACAGGTTCCAACAGGGTACCTTATTCTGGAACTTGTAAATGTACATGTTCCAACAGGGTACCCTATTGGAACCTGTACCATGGAACCTGTAAATGAACAGGTTTCAGAGTACATGTTTCGGTTCCGATTCCGGATACCCGATGTGTTGGACCCGAAATTAGAATTGGTTTTAACCGGTTTCTAAATTTTTATCCAGGACCCTACCCGAATTTAATCCGGGTCTACCCAGAACCTACCCAATCGGATCGGTTCCAACTGATTTCCGGTCTACCTTGTACCCATGCACACCCCTAGTACAGTCCATGTCAGCATATAACAGACACCTTAACACTTAGCTGACGGGAGTGTACAATTGATACCAAAATTAAAGTTCGAGTATAAATTAGTTACAAATAAATTTGTTAAAAACTCAATAGTTCAGGACATTTTCATTAATTTTCCCTTTAAAGGGACAGAGCTGACGTGGTCATGCTGACGGGGCAATTTTGAATAAAAAATAATTTATTTATGCTGACTGTGCAGTTCACGTCAGTAAATAATGACTATTTTAATACCCAGCTGACAGGAGTATAAAATTGATATCAAAATGAAAGTTCGAGTATAAATTAGTTACAAATAAAAATACATGTCAGATTTGTTAAAAACTCAATAGGTCGAGACATTTTTATTAATTTTTCCTATATTAAAAGGTATATATGCTAAACTAGGTACATGTTTGTCAGTTTACTTGAAAAAGGATGTGACTTGGAAAGCAAGGTTTTGAGGTCAAATCTCTTCTTCATTGATTAAAATTTACATCTATAAAATACACAAATGGTAAATATTGTGATGCCTTGAATGGGCCCAACCCCTAGCAAGACGTTGTTTACGCGCATATATATATATATATATATAAACCCCATCAATATCTCTATTCAATTAAATTTGTGTTGATAGTTTCTAACGAGGATTATTAATTATCAAAATTCTTGAAATTTAAATATTAAAATATAGTTTATCAATTATTTATTAAATACTAAGTTTTAAATTACCTTAAATATATTTTATATTATAGTTCACTAAAACTTCAAAATATGAAAATTATCTCAAATCATTTTAGGTTTCCAAAAACTCTTTTCATAACAAAATATTTTTTTATGACTCACTCAATGAGATAACTGGCCAACAATCTCCTCTTTCGGATAATAATAAACATATTAACGAAAACACTACGCTAAAGTATTAACAAGAATATTAATTTATCAAGTTTGTATCAATTACTATCATATGCTGCCCCAATCAAAATGCATATCTAAAATACATTAAATTAAGATCCCCCAACATATATGCATTCGTGAAAACAAACATAACCATGACTTATATCCCTCTTTTGGCATCAATCGGAAAGGACAACCAAGCGTAGCGCTATTAATGATAAGTCAATTCATGATTCCAAAACGTCCAAATTCCTAATGTATCATCAAACACTACAATCATGTTGGGCATAAGGTTTTCAACATTGATCTCAATCATGATTTTGATAATAACAAACATATTTTGATGTTGTTCTCGCTTGAGCTCGGACGTGTTGCAAGCCTTCCTAGTTCTTGGCAGGACGTAGCTCCGAGGCGACTTGCAAAGACAGTCTAACACTCAAGAAAGGATGCGTTCGAGATGGTATCTGCAAGAATTGGATTGGAAGATGATATTTGTAGGCGTCGAGTTTTGTGTATAAGGCAGGTCTTCGATAGATGCCATTCTGGCGGGAATTTATCCTTAATTATCGCGGAATTATGACTTTAATGAATTAGTCTCTAGGCTTAGATGCGTAATTGTGTTGCAATTGAATTCAAATCATCGAGCATTGGTTAAAGATGAAAATACCCCTCGGTTGTTTGGGTGGAGCCGTTGAGACTAGCTTGGGCTAACCTGGTTCCTGGGTGACTCTACCAAGCTGGGCTTCGCAGGCTTACTGCATGGGCCCGAGGATATAGTTTTGTCAATAGCCCCCGAGCTTGGTCGTTATATGTGGATTACGTGCGGATCCTCTAGTCATGTGTCGACTTCTTTATTGCCGAGCTCTATTGGCTTGTCGAGCTCTCGACCTTGAATCGGAATGGGAGTACGTGCTAAGTCTTGTCCTTGAGTCAAATCGCCAAGGTAGGTGAGCACAACGTATCTTGGTTTCATCGTTTTGTGACTTTCCAGTTTCTGCAGCGTAGTATGGTGGCTACACGAAGAAGGAGTGTTTGGCTAGGATTTGGTATGCCGACAATATTTGAATGTCAACCGTTGGATGGGAGGTTGCCACTAACTGGGCTTTAAAACTCCCTCATCATTTCAAAGTTTCTCACTTCCAGCGAGTTCTTGTTCGCTTTCTGCCTTCCTGCTTCTTGCTTTGAGACTTTCGTCGACGACATCATCTCTTCATTTATCGTTCCATTAGTCCCTGTCCATTTTCGATGAGTCCTTTATACCTTAACTATTTGCTTTTTCTTTATTGAGGTCGGTCTCAGGTTGATAGGCTGTACTTACTCGTCCCTCATTTTTTAGGGTTCCAGTGTGGGTGAAAAATGGTCGGTCGAGGGAAGAACGTAGTAGATAGACTAAGCATGGTCGCGGAACAATACTCTTGGGTTCATGACTAGATAAGGTGGGAGAGCTTGGTGATGACCAACTCAAGTAGCCTTGTGGCCTTCAACAAAGGCATATTGCTCTCTTGTTCAGCCGATGAGATCGCCGTAGAGTGCCTTCCTTCTTTTCTAGAGGATAGGGTCTTCCACTTAGGAGGGATGAGGTGTCGCCCTCAGAGAGGTTCCCCTTGTTCTGAAGGCGGAACCCGACCACCATCTCGACGTTGGAGGAGGAGGCCATTGTAAATCAAATGCTCACACTAGAAAGGGGGTTGAATATTGTGTAGGCTAATGTGTAATCCAATTCTACTATTTTTTGGTTTTATGCAAGTTAACTAGCCAATTCAAGTTTCTTGAAGCTAAGTGTGACCGGATGCAATTACAATTAGATTGAGCACAAGTAATGATTAATTAAGCAATCTAGATAGCAATGAAAACAAGAAAATATATATACTACAAAAAACTTCGTCATCTACATCGGCCACTACGGTCGCATAGGCGGTTGCAAATTATCCGTCGCTGATAAGTTGGTCGCCGATGTTCTACGACCGCCATGTCACTGTCGCAAATTATTTGATATTGCGACTGCGTTCGTCCGTCGCAAAGGCCGTCACATGTTATTTGTGACCGCTTCACGCGACCAGGTTGATGAACATTTGCGTCGGCTCGGCGGTCGCAAAGCCGTCGCATATGAGTATTTTATTTTTTTAAAAAATAAAAATATACAAATCTTTTAATTACTCAACAATCATAAAAAATTAAACACTTGTTGAAACCAAAATCATTTTGGCCATAGTTCCATCAAGAGCTAAATCTTTCAATTGCACAACAATGATTAAAAATGAAATACTTAGAGCATCCAAAATTCAATCAAATGACAATTTCCTCTGTTTGGATATAAACATAAATACTCATTTAGCTAAGAGGATACACAAAAGTCTAGAACAAAGGTTATGTAATACTAACAATGAAAAACCAACAGTATTGCATGGGGCATGAAGAGGTGCTTGCAATTCCAAGAGCTTGACGGTTTGCCTTGGCAACTAAATCTCGTTCATCTTCTCGATGGCATAACTGTTCAAAGAATTTGCACTAGTTATAACAAGATAAAATATACAATGAAAAGAAAACAAGGATTTCTAAAATCAATGGAAATTGAAATGGATCCGTAACAATTTATGTCACACCCCAAACCCGGTGTGACCAGCCAAGGTGCGCTGCATACCCTGAAGCCTAACCCAACTCAAACTACAACACAACAAATAACCTGAACAGTATATGAATATATAATTAATTTTGTTTTTAAAGGAAAGAATAGGTATCAAATACCGAACCGAACCCCGACTAAATAAAAGTTGACTGGTCAAGTTATTTTAAAGAATTCAAATAAGAAATGAAGACTCCTAAAAATAAACAAAATGCGGAAACAACAACCCGAGTCTACATAACTCAACAACTCAAAGAAAACTAAAATGACTCAGGTATCCTCTCGACCACGACATGTCATGAGACCCGCTGCCCTGCCACCACCAACCACGCTACTGCACCTCGGTACCTCTCTGATCTCGCTTAGGTGCTGAAAAGCAACATAAAATGAGGGATAAGTCCAACTAGGACTTAGTGACTAGATTAGTCCTCAATCAACCAAATCAATCATCATGCATAAACAACAAATAGCACATATACAATATAAGCAACAATGACAGGAATAATCAGCAATAATCATCCAACATCCACACAAGCCACCCGAGTCGGTCGCCAGTGTGGACGTGATGACGGGCTTTCCGGTCCAGGGACCCGTCGGTCCAATTCCAGAGACCCTTTGGTCTAAAAATCCAGGGACCCATCGGTCCTACAAGTCAGACGCTGATCACTGCTCTGTCTCAGCGTACCTCCAACTCACGCCACTCGAGTCGATCATTTGTGTGGCGGCTGACGAGCTTCCCGGTCCACAGCCATAAACACATCCAGGCATGCATATAATATCCAGTAATTAACAATAAATAAATATAACATCCACAATCCATCTTAAATATCCTTGGACCTCTAGGGTTGTTAGTGTCCACACACCTGCATGCACATGAAAGCTAGGGCCAAATCTCGGCCCATACATTATCATGAACCACAATAACCACAATAAGTTATATGTAAGTAGTAGAGTTATTCAAATAAGAGTTCAGTTAAATTCCTTCATGCGCCATACCATACATGAGCATTTAGCATTCAACCCAAAATAATTTAATCATGCAATAACAGGTAATAATAAGCTCATGTAAATTTATATAAGTTGATGCATACAAACGATTACTGCAACGATCACCCCCTCATGGGGCCGGCCCACCCATTCATGGAAATATTGCTCACAAATCATGATCTCACAGCTTAAATAAACAACTAGGAAATAGGAATATAGCACATCCAACATCGTAAGAAAAAAAGGAGCAAGTATACCATGAAAACAATGCAAAAGGAACTTCAACAGTAAAATTAATGTAATGGAACGACAAACACACAAAACAGGGCATCGACCGTCTACTGCTTTCAAAATCTAAAAGTCTGATGGTGAAACAAATTGCGCCAATAAATCCAGAACGTCGGTTAGGTTAAAAATTCATATATAATATCACTATTTTTACTAACTTTAAAGCCCCCAAAATAATTATTTAGAATAATAAAGAAATACCTTAAATTCTATCCATATAATCTCAATCCTTTATCTAACAACGATGAAATCTTAGCCCTTCATCTAAACAACGATGAAATCCCACCCTTCATCTAAACATGAGGAAATCTCAACCCTTCATCTAATCATGATGAAATCTCAACCCTTCATCTAGACATGATGAAATCTCAGCCCTTCACCTAAATGTGATGCAATCTTAGCCCTTCATCTAAACATGATGAAGTCTTAACCATTCATCTAAACATGATGCAATCTCAACCCTTCATCTAAACATGATGAAATCTCAGCCCTTCATCTAAACACGATACAATATGAGTCACTCATCTAAACGTGATGAAATCTTGACCCTTCATCTAAACATGACGCAATCTCAGTCCTTCATCTAAACATGATGAAATCTCAACCCTTCATCTAGATATGAAGGAATCTCAACCCTTCATCTAAACATGATGAAATCTTAACCCTTCATCTAAACATGATGAAATCTCAACCCTTCACCTAAACATGATGAAATCTTAACCCTTCACCTAAGCATGATTCAATCTCATTATAACACTGCTATTCTATTTATAACAGTTTATAATGTTGTTATAAACATGTAATTCTCATACTTAATATCAGAAATACTGCTATAATAAATATCACACATAATCTTTAAAACATAGATATAAATCAAAGATAACACTGTTACAATAGAATATCACTATTACAAACATCATATCAACGTTATAATCAAAATACCATTGTTACAATCGAAAAGGGAAAAAAATAGGGTTTTCCCCTCTTCCTCACCCTTGAGCAAACAGCGGCGGCGCCGGCAATGGGATCTGGCAGAGGTGGAGGCCGTCGCCCTCTCTCGACCCTTTAGGCGGCGATCGCCGCCAGAAGGGTAGGCAGCCAGCACTGCCCGCCCAGGCAGTGCTCCGCCGCCTCAACATCGGGCTGCATACTATCTAGCTACAGCTGCTCTTCCCCGACGGGGCTACTACTGCCTTGATCAGGGCGCTGCGCGCCTCTACCGGGTGGACGCCAGCCCGTCCTGGCGCCGCCCACCTCAAGGGGCGGACGCCGGACTAGGTATGGCACCGCCGCCTGAAAAAGGCGGATGCCGGCCTTCAACAAGGCCAACCACTCTGTTTTCCTACCCCGATCTGGGGTGCTCGACGACAAGGTGGCTGCCGCCGGATACGGGGTTGTCTTGTTGGCCCAAAACACTCTGCAGACCATAGTTTTCCAATAATAGTTAGATTCGCCGAAAAAATGCAGATTGCTGGAAAATATTACCGTAAATAGCAAAATCTGAAAACAAAAATTACATAACACCAAAATCCTCTTAATCCTCCTATTTACCCTATAATAAGGACCAACAAGACGGGAAAGAATCCTGCAAATCGATAGAATATCTACATGAAATCTCATCCTAAAATCAATATCATGAATGAAAGAATTGGGGAAAAAGGGCCAATCCACTCAAATCTTTGGAGAGTATGAAATGGAAGAAGACGCGTAGGATCTTCCTTCAATCAACGCCGACGAACTCGCGGAATTCCAACTCCGGCGGCTCCTCCTCCTCCTCCTAAGCGGCGCCCTATGGCGTGCGGCTAAAACCCCTAGCCGCACACCCCCAGGCTCTAATTCATAGATCCTAGTTGCATTCAAATGACCAAAATACCCCTACTTATGTTATCTGACTTAAACAGTCTATATGTAACCCGTTCTAACTTCGATTCGAGTTCCGATTGAACCGCTAAATTCGTCTCGAGACCTCTATCATCATAGCATGCCAAATCATAGAGACATGGCAAATAAAGTTTTTTCTATATTTTTTTCATATTAAATGCTTACCCGGGTCTAATCCTGAAGCTCCCCGCTAATCCGCGCTAACTCGGGCCTATGGTCCCCTACTCAAGAATAAAATATTATTTTTAAAATTTTGGGCATTACAATTTACTCATTTGCAGCTCATCAACATCACATTTTGCAATGGTTTTAATATTTCTAGAAGCACTTTCACGAGCACACTTTTCAGGATAAATTGCTTTGTAAGGTGAGATATTCTAATACTCGAAAATATCTAATTTAATTTTTTTTGGTTCAGCGAGCTGGTTCGAGGGACTAACTGGGTTGAGTCGCGGGATCGCCGTGATTAAAAGGTATGATCGGGTATACTTTAATTTGTTTGACTATGAAATTAATGCTATTGTATTTTTAAATTGATATTAGACTCAAGTCGGGTTAGAACCGGGTTCACGGGTCAAGTCGGGGTTTAATTCGGATACAGATTGAGTCGGGTAGGGGGTTAAGTTAACTAATGGCATAGTTGTAATTTTTTTTTAAAAAATAAATAAAAAACCCTCACCAGCCACCATATGACTCAAGAGAGCCACACGGAACCGAGAGGGTGAGGGAGAGAGGGGCGATCAAAAGTCGGCGCCGGAGCTCATGGTCGTCGTCGAAGGTTGGGGACGTCGTCGATCCTTCTTCCTTTCCTTCCTTTAAGGCTAAGGTGAGTGGTAGAACCTAGGGTTTAAGGGAAGGCTCTAGCCGACCCTTGTAATATTGTTTCTTGCCAATTGACATGAGTTCTTGCCGTGTTATTGATGATTCTTGAATCTCGTGGGTTTTTCTTGTATATGTAATCGTGATTTTTACGCGTTGATTTCATGGTTTTGGGGTGCCAGCCGAATTAGGGAAAAATGAGAAAGGTCATGCCGAAATTTTTCTCAATTTCCTCGAGTCGTAAAAGCTTGTAGATTTGAGGTCCTTGTATGCTTAATTAGGATAGAGATTATGGAGAACCTTGATTTTGGTTCAAACATGTTTTCCTTCACCCTTAAGGGTTCGGCTGAACATGATAAATCTATGTGTAGGTTCAGCCGAGCCTGACCAATGAGGTACGGCTTGATGGCGTGGCACGAATAGAGGGTACGTGGTGTCGTTGATCTCGTAGCAAGCTGTTATTTATTTGTAGTCGTGTTGAGAGTCTTGTTTCATGTATTTGAGTCGTGTTATTTTGTTATTAGAGTTGTAAACTTGATTTCAAATCTTTATAAATTTTTTTTCAGTGAACTTCATTTATATTTCACTTACATTTCCTGTAAGTTCAGTTGCATTTTTAAATCTGTGTTGGTTAGTGCATGAGTTAGGCTTTAGGGTACAAACACATACCCTGGCCGATCACGTGACCCTGAATTGGGGCATGATAGATATCAACGGCCTATCTTCGCACCACACCAACAGATCCAATTCTAGTTGCATCATCTCTTGGGGATCACTGAAAAGTAAATAATTGCATCAAGAGTATGTGTATCTTCAATAGTGCAGTGTGATTATCACATCAGAAATGCAGTTGGTATCCCAAGAAAAAGATTATTTAGATGGAAGCATTGATATTTAGGACATGTAACTCTTCAAAAATTTCAACTATTGAATATTAGTCTATCATCAGTGGGCATTTGTAGCACATGCAAGACAATCAAGGTGGAAATACTGAAATTAAAACGCAAGAGAACAACTAATCATATGACAATTCTAACCTTTGAATGTCTCCATCGCCAAAAGAAATTAAGAAAGAACTGAGCAATCATATTTTTTCAAACTATTACCTACTGAAGGCAACACTCAAAAGTGGTGAGTCATGGTTTACATGGAGATACAACTAGGCGTAATTACTTAGTCCCCTCAGAATCTAAAGATGAGACTAGGGAATCCACAGAAAAAAAGGAAGTTAAAAAAATAAATTGTTTAATAATTGGACAACAAAGCCAAAGAATGTAAATATTCTCACCTTTGGAATTTAGGCGCATTTCCAGTAAGAATTAGTAGAAAACAAATCCAATTATAAACTTATTGTTGTCTAGATTTGATGGGATAAAAATTCTAATGTTTTGATGGGATAAACTATCGCAAAAAGCGGTGGCAATGCGGTAGCCATGCCGTCGTGGGATTATTAATTCTGCGACGGCAACGACTGCGGTCGCAATGCCGTCGCAAACTCGATGTCTTTGCGACCGCACGGCGCTCGTTGTCGCAGAACCGTCGCAAAATCGCCATCGTAGATATCCTGATTTCTAGTAGTGTATAGTGGTTCGACCAATCCCGCTTACTCCACTACTTTGGCTCCTTACCAAGAATATCTAACGACTACTCTTTATAACTTGAATATTTTTCTAAAGAATACAAAGAAGATATATCCCTCAACCCTAGAGGAAGCTTTAACTACTATTCTAAAGCAAAAACACTCAATTACAAAGGAACCTTAGGTGTGTACACCACACCTTCACATACACACATAAAAGAAGCAAGAAACAACAAGTAAAAACAAAAGTAATGGATCATAAATATAAAACAAACTTGATGAAGCTCCAACAAGACTCCTCCTAGCACTTCAAGGCCTCAAGTATTGAATTCGCGGATGAAACCAAGGCTTGATGAAGTGAATATTGATTGAGATTGTGGATTTGAGAAATAGGGCTTTGAAACAACTCTTTGAAGCTCAAATACTTGAAAATATACTCAATGAACATTCCAAGACCTCCAACATCTGAGACTAGGCTTATTTATAAGAGTGGTGGAGGGAAGGGAGGAAAAATAGCCATTTAACGGGTATATTTTGATCTGTTGGCGATTTCGATCGACCGCCGACTGACCCTCGGTCGGTCGAGATTCGACCGAACATGTTCTGGAAAATTTCCAAAACTATTTCGGTTGATCCTCGGGCGACCTTTGGTCGGCCGAGGATCAATCGAGGTTCAACTAATAACCCTATCAAAAAACCCATTTATGAACTTTTGCTAATTTTTCGTTTCAGATTCATTTTGGATTTTGGCTGAGGAAGCAAGTGAGATGGGTTTGTTTAAGGACCAAGGGTTTCATTGGCTCCACCAAAGGCGGGCTCATGGAAGATCGCTTCCAGTAAACTATCACTTCCCTCCACGGAGGCGGGCAGCGAGCGGCGGGCGCGCGACAGAGAAGTTGCAAAGAGACAAAGACATAGTGCGGGGATAAAAATTTCGAGCGCGGGGATAAAAATTCAATTTTTTTCACGGGATAAACTATCGCAAAAAGCGGTGGCAATGCGGTAGCTATGCCGTCGCGGGGTTATTAATTCTGCGACGGCAATGACTGTGGTTGCAATGCCATTGCAAACTCGATGTCTTTGCGACCCCACGACGCTCGTGGTCGCAAAACCGTCGCATCTGCGACTGCAGAGGTGCCGTCGTAAAATTGCCATCGCAAATATCCTGATTTCTAATAGTGTATAGTGGTTTGACCAATCCTGCCTACTCCACTACTTTGGCTCCTTACCAAGGATATCTAACCACTACTTTTTATAACTTGAATGTTTTTCTAAAGAATGCAAAGAAGATATATCCCTTAACCCTAGAGGAGGCTTCAACTACTATTCTAAAGCAAAAACACTCAATTACAAAGGAACCGTAGGTGTGTACACCACACCTTCACATACACACATAAAAGAAGCAAGAAACAAGAAGTAAAAACATAAGTAATGGATCATAAATATAAAATAAACTTGATGAAGCTCCAACAAGACTCCTCCTAGAACTTCAGGGCCTCAAGTATTGAATTCGCGGATGAAACCAAGGCTTGATGAAGTGAATAATGCTTGAGATTGTGGATTTGAGAAATAGGGCTTTGAAACAACTCTTTGAAGCTCAAATACTTGGAAATATAATCAATGAACATTCCAAGACCTCCAACATCTGAGCCTAGGCCTATTTATAAGAGTGGTGGAGGGAAGGGAGGAAAAATAGTCATTCAACGGATATATTTTGATTTGTTGGCGATTTCGATGGACCGCTGACTGACCCTCGGTCGGCCGAGATTCGACCGAACGTGTTTTGGAGAATTTCCAAAACTATTTCGGTTGATCCTCGGGCAACCTTCGGTCGGCTGAGGATCAGTCGAGATTCAAGTAATAACCCTATCAGAAAACCCATTTCTAATTTTTTGCTAATTTTTCATTTTGTATTTTGGCCGAGGAAGCAAGTGAGATGGGTTTGTTTAAGGACGTAGGGGAATATTACAATCATTTCTAAGCATAGACCTAAATTTTGACTCGATCGCTTCCATAGCCATTTCGACTCTATTTTTCACGATTTTCCGGATGAACTTCTTAGGCATATCAATCTATCAACCTCAAAGCAAAACACTTGATAAACTCATCAAAACATGTTTGTTATCATCAAAACCAATATTATTACCTAGGTTGAAAATCTTACGCCAAAATCTCCCCCCTTTTGATGATGACAAACATCTCATTAAAAGCACTAAAGAATAGTATCAATATGTAATTCATTTTATCAAGTGTGTGTAATTCTCCCCCTATCATCATGCATATCTAGAATAAACTCCCCCTAGCTATATACATGAATTAAAAAACAAAAGAGATGACTATGACCTATCGATCTCCCCCTTTTGGCATTAATAAAAAAGGGCCAAGTCAAGTTATCAATCAATAATAATCAATTATCATCAAAGAACTTAAACACTTCTATTTGAAACAAAATCAAACATCTCATCTATCGAGTCGCAAGACCCAACTATAGGACTTAAGTTAAGATGAACACATAAAAGCATGGAACTTTTGAAATCAATTTGGTTTGAAGAATTTTCAAATGTCATGCATCGATAGCTAAATCTAAATTTCATAAAAATATCAACACTTTTATGGTTTGTTTGCTTTTTGTGGATAGGATTGGATAGGATATGATATCAAATGATGGAGTATTGGATAAGATTGTTTTTAATCCGGTATACACCGGAAATAATATCAAATTTATATTTTTCTAATCCATGCACTAAACAAACAAAGGACATAAATCTCTAATCCTATCCATCTCTATCCTATATATGAAGCAAACACGCCCTTAAAGATTAAACATAGTGAAACCATAAGTGCCAAGAGGGTTATATTAATGAAATTGATGCGCATATTTACCACAAAGTCATCAAATTTTAGCTAGGTCAAGTCAATGGTTGATAAAAACTAAGTTTCCGATTTATGAAAAGATAGACTTAAAATCTCATAAAATCAAATATCCCATGAAATTTTTAAAATTTTTTATCATGGAAACTATATTTTTCAAGAAGTGTGCAGATTCAAGTTTTACTAAAAAATCTCATAAGTACTTGACATTTGTCATTATGTTTTTTAGAATTTAGTCAAACATATAAAAATCATTAGTAGCACAATAGAATTCTCATAATTTGCAAGTTAGAATACTAAATTTCAAAGAGAAATGTCATGCCCCGATTTACAAGGCCGCATGACTGGCCAGAGTACGATTGTACTATGAAGCCTACCAATGATGACACACAACATGTCAATATAACAACACAACGGAAAAAGATGATATTTAAGAAACCAAAATGCATAGATGTAAATAATCCAAAGTACGTCAATAGACTCCAAGAGGTTCACAATATACGAAAATACAACAACATATGCATGAATATAAATGACTCTACTACTCGACTATGAGTTGACTTGACTCGCCACGAGATCTACCGTGCAAGTTTACTTTCCCCCGTCGTGCCATATCGAGATAGTCGTACCTCACTAGTCAAGATCTATAAAACAACATAATTAAAGTGGTGGGTTCCTAAGGAACTCAATGAGTGGCTCTACGTACCCGAGCCCTCTATAATATATCCCAAGCATAAACATAAGAAAGCATAAATCATAATTATGGAAATACTGAAATGTAATAGCATGTAAAGTAAAAGAATTCAACCACTAAACTTGTGCTCAGAAGCATCACATCCACTCGGCCCATACCGGCCCAAACATCAAGTCAATATCCACTCGGCTCATACCGGCTCAAAGATGAAAGCACACGAGTCGATCGCTAGAACCTCCAATTGAACTAGGATAGCATACTAGTTCCGGCGCCCACTCCGGTTGGGAATAGCCTGTTGGCTTTAGGTTTTCAACCTTAGCCTTAATCTCGGTTTTGATGGTTTTGATGATAACAAACATGGGACTAATAATTTCATTGAGAATATCTTTCAGGTTCCATATCAATTAGCGTTCGATGTCCTAGATCGAAAATATCGAAAGAAATTAGAAATCGGAAGGACATTGATCGTCGCGCTCGGGTTCATCGCGAAAGTTTATCGAAGATCGATGAGTGCACCAAAGTCGCTTGGATGAGTCCAAAGATCAAGTCAAAAGCTCTCCAACATGATGCTCATTGAAAGCCAAAACCCGAAAACCAAGCGCGGAAGAAATAGGCTGGAAATGCAATTTCAGCCTATGTTCAGGCCAGAGATTCCCGAGTCGACACATTTGTAGGGACACATAGGACATTATCTCCTCTCACTAGGAGTAACCGATTCCATGTTGGTTGCTCACTTACTTTCATGAATGGTTCCCCATTCCCAGTAATACTCGGCACATGACGCTGAGGGCCACACAGGGATAGAACCAATGGAATGGGTCGTCACTCACAAGGCAACCAGGACAACCTCAAGTCCAATGACTGCTTGCACCTACTAACATCCGAAGAACATCCTATTGACACTCATGTAAGAATTCCATTATGTGTTCCTCGTGTAGGTTCGTTTAGTGAACCCATTCTCTATTGAGCACATGCACTTGTACATTAATGATGGCTCATTGGTAACTGTGAGATTAGCTACCCCTTATCGTATAAGGCATGTACCAAGTGCACCAGTCTATTTGGAATCATCAATCCCCTAATTGATGATCCTACGACTGTGTTCATTTAGAACAGGGGCATCTGGATTGCAAGTCTCACTGGCATGATCTTATCATTGCCTTGGAATCAATTGCCCGAGTTCATGGGGTTCATCATAATCTAATATATATAAAATATAGTTGCAGCATATGATGAAAAGTCGCCTCATATTATTCATTAACCAAAAGTTATTCCCTACACATCAACATGTGATTGGCTCAAGGGCACTATTTCTTTCAAGGACATGACCAGAAACTCAAAGTGGCCATATCTCCTCCTGAAAGCATTCTTGGGCACATCACTATCCTGGATTCTCAGCTAGTGATATATGGATCTCAGGTCAATCTTCGAAAACCACAGTGTCCCCTGGAGCTGGTCGAACAGGTCATCAATCCTACGCAGTTGATAATGATTTTTAACCGTCACCTTGTTGTGCTGTCGATAATCGATGCACATGCGCATGGACATGTGATTGGCTCAAGGGCACTATTTCTTTCAATCTACCACTTGCACTTGTAGCCAATCATTGTGGTATTTAATACCCATACAACTTAAGTGGCGATCGAACTGCTGCTATGGTAATGGCTTTGTGAATGGATCTATTATATTGTCTTCGTGTCGACACGCTCGACATTTATATCACCACATCCAACGATCTCTCTGATCAGGTGATACTGCCTTAGGATGTGTTTTCATTTGTGATGGGATCTAGGTTCCTTTGCTTGAGCAACAACCCTAGTGTTATCACAATAAATGGGGACCAGACCGGCAACCTTGAGAACAACTCCTAACTGAGAGATAAATTTCTTTATCCACACTCCTTTTGCGGATTCGCTTGCAGCGATGTACTCAGCTTCTATAACCAAGTCGGCCATAGTTTCTTGCTTGGAACTTTTCTAGTATACTGTTCCACCATTCAGAGTAAATACATATCCAGAAATGGAGTTACTATCATCCAGGTCCGATTGGATGCTAGAATCTGTGTAGCTGTCCAGTTTAAAATCTGATCCACCATAAATCAGGAGAATATCTTTAGTCATTCTCAAGTACTTAAGAATGTTCTTTATGACTTTCCAATGTTCCTCTCTAGAATCTGCCTGAAATCCTCTAGTAACGCCTAGGGCATAAGCGACATCAGGCCTAGAACAAAGCATAGAATACATGATGGATCCTACTGTCCAAGCATAAGAGATCTCACTCTTCCTTTTTCTCTCCTTAGGTGTCTTAGGAGACATCTTCTTGGAAAGAGTGATGCCATGACTCAAAGGCAAGTAACATCTTTTACTGCCTTCCATGCTAAACCTTTTTAGCACGGTATCAATATACCGAGACTAGGACAAACCAAGCATCCTTCTAGACCTATCCCTATAGATCTTAATACCGAGTACGTAGGATGCTTCACCCAAGTCTTTCATGGAGAAGTTTTTGGATAACCATGCTTTCACTAATTAGAGTAGAGGAACATCATTCCCCATGAGCAGTATGTCATCGATATACAACACAACAAACACAACGGCGCTCCCACTAAACTTTTTATAAACACAAGGTTCGTCTATATTTTTGATAAAGCCAAACTCTTTGATTGTCTCATCAAAAAGGATGTTCCAACGCCTCGAGGCTTGCTTGAGTCCATAAATGTACGTTTACAATTTACATACCTTCTTCGGTCCTACCGGAGACACGAATCCTTCTGGTTGGTTCATATAAACCTCTTCCTCAAGTTCACCATTGAGGAATGCAGTCTTGACATCCATCTGCCAGATCTCATAGTCATGATATGCAACAATGACTAACATTATCCTAATGGACTTGAGCATGGCTACAGGAGAAAAAGTTTCATCATAGTCAAGACCTTGCATTTGAGTGAAACCTTTTGCTACTAGCCTGACCTTATAGGTCTCCTCCACCTGGCCATCAGCTTCAATCTTTCTTTTAAAGATCCACTTACACCCTATAGGAGTAACTCCTTCAGGTAAGTCAACCAAAGTCCAGACTTTGTTTGTGAACATGGAGTCCATTTCCAATTGCATTGCTTCCTGCCATTGTTTGTAACTTTGCAATCAACATCTTTGATTGCTTGATCATAGGATTGCGGATCAACGAATTCCTGGTCATTCTTAATGGTTAGGAATAATCTTTCAGATTGTCTACGCAATCTCCCTGATCTTCGAAGAGTGGTGGGAGGTAGGGTTTCTGCGATTGGTTCTTCCTGTGGACTTTCCATGGGTGGTTGCGATTTTACTTGTGGTTGTTGAACTTCATCAAATTCAACATCTCTCCCGCTCCCACTTTCCTCGATAGACACTTTTTCCAAGAAAGTGGCATGCCTACTGACAAACACCTTTTGTTTAGTCAGCGAGTAGAAATAATATCCTTAACTCTCTTTAGGATACCCTTTCTGGGAGACCTATTCAAAAGGTAGATAGTTGTTTCAAGCACACATCCCCAAAAGGAAATCGGGAGATCAGTAAAGCAAAGCATGGACTGCATCTTGTCTAACAATGTGTGATTTCTCCATTCAGATACTCCGTTATGTTGTGGCGTGCCTGGGGGTGTCCATTCGGAGATAATCCCATTGTCTTTTAGATAATTTAGGAACTCTGTGGATAAGTACTCCCCACCCCGATCTGATCGAAGGGTTTTAATATTTTTCCCTACTTGTTTCTCAACCTCAGCCTTATACTCTTTGAACTTTTCAAAAGTACGAAAGTTATGTCTCATCATGTAGACATATCCATACCTTGATCTATTGTCTATAAATGTGATGAAGTAAGAATACCCCCCTCTGGCTTGAGTTGTCATTGGTCCGCAAACATCTGTGTGTACGCCCAGTGAAGGGGGACTTTGTCATTTTTCCTTTGAGACAAGATTCACAAATTGGCATCGATTCAAAATTGAATGGGACGAACAACCCTTCTTTGTACAACTTGTTAATCTGATTCTCATTAATATGACCCAGTCTCATGTGCCAAAGATAGGTGAGGTTCAGATTATCTCATTTCCTCTTGTGCGTTTGTTCGATATGAAAAACATTATCAATTACATCTAAGACCACCAAACCATTTGAAATGTGTCCAGTTCCATATAATTCATCAAAATGATATATGTGGCAACAATTGCCTTTTAAAGACATTTCATAGCCTTGTTCTAGCAACAAAGTAACAAAAATAATATTCTTTATTAGAACTAGAACGTAATAACAAATGCTCAATTCAATGGTTTTGCTTGAGGGCAGATACAAACAATAGGTTCCTTTGGCTAAAGCTGCAACTCGTGTGCCATTGCCTACCAGAAGGTCATAGTCGCCCGTTGTTTAGCATTCTATTTATTCTCAACCCATGCAACGAATTACAAATGTGAGCATCAGAATCGATATCTAATACCCATGTAGTAGAATTTTATAATGATAAATTTATTTCAATAACAAAAACACCTATGCAGGGGGTTTTAGAAGCTCTCTTCTGCTTTACTTCTACAATATACTCATTGCAGTTGCGCTTCCAATGACCATCTTTGCCACAATGGAAACAGGTGCCCTTAGGAGCCTTCTTCCCTTTCTTCTTGATATCCTTTTTGGGTTTCACATCTTTATTATTTGGTTTGTTCTTAACAAAGCGCTTCTTTGCCTTTTTATGGGCACTACCCACTAACGAGACTTTGTCCTTTTCCTTCAAAAGGTGGGACTCAACAGTCTTCAGCATATTAAGGAGCTCGGGAAGCGAGACACACAGCTTTTTCATGTGGTAGTTAATGATAAACTGTGAAAATGACCCTGGAAGGGATCAGAGTATAAAGTCATGACTTAGCCCCTTATCAATATTTACACCCAATTTCTCTAACCTCTCGATCAAATCGATAAGTTTGGGAACATGGGTTTCAATAAAGGTCCCTGCCATCATCTTGGTCTAGAAGAGTTGTTTTGATAGGTCAAACCTAGTAGTCCGACTCTCTTCACTGTACAACTCCTTGAGGTGAGAGATGATGACCCCTGCGTCCATCTTTTCGTGTTGTCGTTGCAACACATCGGATATAGAGTTGAGCAGAACGCACTGAACAGTAGTACTGTCATCTTGCCACTTCTTGTAAGTGTCTCTTACTTCCTTGCTAGCCCATTGGGAAGAGGCATCCGGTGGCTGATTATCAAGAATATAAGAAAGTCTCTCCTGGGTGAGGATAATCCTCGATCAGGTTTTGCAACCAATTGACATAGTTCGGTCCAGTGAGTTTATTTGCATCAAGTATGCTTCGCAATGATAGTGTAGATGACATGGCGACAATAAAATGCTACAAGGAAAAGTAAAAAAAAAAATGAGCTACCATTCAATATGCATGATTTATTAAGGTCTTTTAATTAATCATGTCTCCCACTAATTTTTGCGATTCCTAAATGACCCTGAGATTCGGAAGCGGGAAGCCCTCGTTGGTAGACTTCCTTAGGAGAAGATGGAACCCCGTTTCTCCTTCCCGGGTCTCGCATTTAACACGACAAACTCTAATAGATCCATGGGTTGGTAACTCTTTACTGATCTAAGGGTCCTAAGCATAAAGTAAATAAGGATGTTCTAAGGGTTCCACCCGAGCCACCGGGTGAACCAAGGCCATCATCCTAGGGTTTTAGGTAGCTCCATCTCACCAAGGTGCTGCCCAAAATCATCTTGCAGGTTGCCAGTTCCATCAGTGCCTTCCATCAAAACGGGGCAGCAAGCATACTCTTTGCGAATCTGCCCCTAAAATTCTAATTTTACTAAACTAAAAGAAGAAGAGCCCAAACAACCCTTGGGGAAAGGTTTAAGGAGAGGGAGAAAAATATTACAATCAAAATTCTCAAGAGGAAGGCAAGGTTACGCAGGCCCTATTCAAAAGTTACAATGTTGAAATTTCATAAATTTACAAAGAATCAACACAACTGTATTTTACACACAGTCACCACACATAGGGCTCATCCATAATCATCCTTTCATGCATCTTAACAATGAAGAATAAGAAAGGAAAAAATAGAATCCAAAAATGCTCTAATTGGGTTACGTTTCCACCCAAAACGATCCAAACTACAAATGCTGAGAATTTTAGTTTTCGGGGCTGTTCAACCATGAACCCATGGGATTCTTGACTTTGAAATCTGTCCAAGACAAGTTCGGATAGTAGGCTACCATCTCGATTCATCGCATGAACCATGGAGCCAAGAGAACGACTCAAGAACCCCTGAAAATAAAAACTGGGCAGCATGACGTTTAGGGAGCGAACGGTTAGTAAACGCAACAATTCTGAAAAATTGCTAAAGGTGGCTCTGATACCACTGTTGGGATGGGAATAAGAAGCACAGCGGAAAAAAACAATTTAAAAAATTCAAACCATCCCCGAAAACAGTGATCAACTTTAGCAATATTTAAGTAATTCAATCGACGAGTAGAAGGAGAAGATATACCTTATACTGCGGATGGTATGGCTGCTTCTATCCCTGTTTCAAGACGTCCACGCGCACGTCCTCCAAGGAAGATCCACACCAAGTGCCTCACAACCAAGGGGCAGCGAATACCAAGAGGCAATCTCAACTCCGAAACGCACCAAGGTGAAGTTGGTCCTTCCACCAAGAACATAGCACCGAAAGGAAAGAAGAGGGGATGAGAAAACCACAGAATGAGGAGGAAGATGAAGGAATACATCGCTGTCCTTCTTGGGCTCCTCCAAGAAGTTGAAGGAGATGACACACCCAAAAGGACGAGACCTTCAATTCGGCTTCATAAACTTGAGAAAGGAGGAACTTGATGGCCGATCACCCATGGAGATCAAGAGGAGCTCTTTGGAGTCATTCTCTTCAAGAAGCCTCTCAAGAATCCAATCCTAAACCTTCTCTAAGATGAGTAACCAATTTTCTTAAACTCCTTGAAGGAGGTTAGACCATCTATTTATAAGGGGAGTAGGCGGCTACTAAGGTAGACCTGCCTCCCCTTTTTAAATCCTCTTCCGAGAATTCAAAATTTTGGGTTTTGCCTCCAAAACAATTATATGTATTTAATAGATTTATAATTAATTTGAAATTAATTAAATCCAACTAAATATAAACTTTAATTTATCTCTATAAATTAAATTCCTATTGATTAGCATTTAACATGTGTCAATCCCTAAAATTTAGTGATGCCCCACAAATTAGGGATACCGAGGAACTCCTTCCTCGCATATTCGTTCCTATAGGAAACATCTTTTCTATCATCTCCGTAAACAGGATCTGTGATCATGTTGTAGCATGTCCATGCTAGTAGACATATAGTTCCGCATACAGACTTTATCTCATAAGGTCCGATACAAGGTTAGCATGTTGTGTGTGACCCATTGGGCCCCACACTAAGCCAGCAGTGAGTTGTGCATAACGGAGAGTCGGATCCGATAGAATGACTTCTATTCGAATCTTACGAGCCACCACTAAAACCCCTTTAGTGTGGTCGTGATAAACTCCACTCACAAGTCAAGATTAACGTATAGCAACGTGTCATGACTACCCGGATAGTGTGAGGTTCAATCTACAGGGATCGAACGCCCTTCAGTGATTAGTTACAGAGCAACTAAGTTGCTTGATTACAACATCCTGACGTTGGCTAGGGTACAGAAGAAGTGTCAAACCCTAATATCGATTCATATGTATTCCACCCTCCAAGATGTCGTCTCAATAATGAAACGTTAGAAAGATCTTCCTGACCTTCGTATCTAGTCTGGCCAGAGATTCTCGAGTCGACAATGTTGGTGAAATGGCCACACTAGAGGGGGTGTGAATAGTGTGTTATCAAATCTATTTGCCTAAATTCTATTTTAATCGTTTCTTAAACTAATTAGGCAAATTGCAATTTATCGACTAAATGCAGAAGCAATAATAAAATAGTTAAACACAAACAAAGATAGCAATGCTAACACAATGAGATTTATAGTGGTTCGGCCCCAATGCCTACTCCACTACCTAAGCACCCCGCTTAGGATTTTCAAACTAAACTTTACTAGATTAATTTTATTTCCCTTACAACGAGGACTTTGACCCGACGAGTCTCGCTCTCAACCTAAGGCACTTCCACACCCGGATGTCTCCGCCTTCTTACCGAGAGCACTCTTCCATCTCAACTTAAGGGACAACTCAACTAATCCTAGTAAACTAAGTTTACAATGGTGGGTTTAACCCTCAACACCAAGGCAACCACCAACTCAATCAACCTAGCACTCTAGGTTTACACAAATTCAAATACAATGAAATAAACACCAAAATACAACAATAATGAGAGAAAATAATAAACAATGTAAAATTAGCTCTCAAACAAGATGTCGTAGCTCCTATTGATGACTTGAAGATGAATCAAGGCAAGCTCAAAGTAAATCTCAAGGTTTCTAGGCTCAAAGCTAGGGTTCTTTGCAAAGATGGCTCAATAATTATTGTAGAGATGCAAGGAGTGGCTCTTTGAGGCTTAGAAGCATCATTGAAGGCTTGAAAGAGAGTTTAGGGGGGGGGGGGGGGGGGGGGTATTTATAACCCCCAAAACGAAATGGCTCGTCAATGGGCTGATTTTTGCCTGTTGGCGACGCCCGATCGATTTGTAGTTCTAAGGGGTCAGGTTCAAGGAGGAGGCCAGGGAGCTGGCGGTTCAGAGAGACTCGCTGCACGGGTATATGTGTGAACCAAGAGGGAACTGAGGTGTCCAGGGTAGTAGTGTCAGGTAACCTTGTTATAGGTTCCGCTATTGCATTTGTTTTGTTGATCCAGGTGCTACCCATTCTTTTGTATTTGCTTTATTTGCTACTAAGTTGAAAGGGAAACCCTATGTTCTTGAGTTGCCTCTTGTGGTGTCTATGCCTTCGGGCATTTCTGTGCTGGCAGAGTCAGTCTTTCAAGGCTGAGAGGTGGTCATTTGTGGGCTTGTGTTGATGGCCGAGTTGACACTCCTGTCGATGCTAGAGCTTGATGTGATTTTGGGCATGGATTGGTTGGTGAACAATTTCACCTCACTGTATTGTAGGGCTAAGACTGTGACCTTCAGTAAGCCCAGATTGGGTGAGGGAAGGGGAGATTCGTTGGTGTCGATTTTAGCTCTCAAAGCCCGAAAGCTACTATTGGGTGGATGTCGGTCCTTCTTGGCCTTTGTATTAGTGGCGGAGGGATGCGGAGGTGCAGCTAGGGACGTCGAGGGGACGCCCGTGATATGCAGGTTCTCTGATGTGTTCCCAGAAGAGTTTCCAGGGTTTCCTCCAGAGAGGGAGATTGTGAAAAAGAAGGCTGGATCCATGCAGATGTGCATAGACTATCAGCAGCTTAATAAGGTGACAGTGAAGAATCGGTACCCGCTGCCCAGGATCGATGATTTATTTGATCAACTTTACGGGGCTCAATGGTTTTCCAAGATTGACATGCAATCAGGGTACCATCAGTTGAGAATTCGGGATAGTGACATCCCAAAGACTGCTTTCAGGTTATTACAAAAAGTTCGTGAAGAATTTCTCCAGAATTGCAGCGCCATTGACCCGCCTGACTTAGAAGAAGGTCAAGTTCGAATGGCACGATAAGTGTGAGGAGAGCTTTCTGAAGCTCAAGGACTGCTTGACGTCGGCACCAGTTCTAGCAGTACCCTCGGGTCTAGGAGGATTTATTATTTATTGTGATGCCTCCCGGGTCGGCTAGGTTGTGTGTTGATGCATAATGGCAGGGTGATAGCTTATGCCTCTCGGCAGTTGAAGGTCCACGAGAAGAATTATCTGACTCATGATCTTGAGCTAGCAGTAGTGGTGTTCGTATTGAAGCTGTGGTGTCACTACCTTTATGGCGAGGCTTGTGATAAATACATTGATCATAAGAGCCTCCAGTATTTGCTCACCCAAAAGGTGTTGAACTTGAGGTAGAGAAGATGGCTTGAACTCTTAAAGGACTATGACTTCACGATCATGTACCATTCAGGGAAAGCTAATGTGGTGGCCGATGCTTTGAGCTGGAAGTCTATGGGCAGTCTGACACATTTGACAGTCAGGAGGAGGCCGTTGGCTCAGGAATTGGTCATGTGCTTGGATGGTGGGGCAATTTTATTCGTATCTGCTTCTGGTGCGCTAGTGGCTCACCTGAGGGTGCTGTCCACGTTGGTAGACATGCTGCGGGCAACGTAGGAGGAGGATGCTTTTTGTGAACTCACAAAGCATCTAGCCAGGAGAGGTGATGCCGATAATGGTTTCGGTATTGACTTGGAGGACGTTCTAAGGATTAAGAGCAGGATAGTGGTGCCAGATATGGCTCAGGTTCGTAGGTAGGTACTAGAGATGGCTCATCAATCAACATACATTATGCATCCGGGAGCCACAAAAATGTACCATGATCTAAGGCAGAATTATTGGTGGAAAGGCATGAAGAGAGTGATGGTCGAGTTTGTGTCTAAGTGCCTGATGTGTCAGCAGGTGAAGGCTGAGCATTTAAAGCCGTCAGGGTTGCTCCAGAACTTAGAAGTACCAGAGTGGAAATGGGACAAGATAACCATGGATTTTGTGATAGTGTTTGCAAGGTCTAGGAAGGGCAACAATTCTATCTGGGTAGTGGTGGATCGCCTAACCAAGATGTCATATTTTATACCAGTTAGGATGACCTTTTCAACCGAGCAGTATGCGAGGTTGTTCTTGGATCGGATCATTGCATATCATGGTGTTCCCATTATGATCATCTCAGATCGGGGTACTCAGTTCACGGCTTGATTCTGGCAGTCGTTTGAGCACCGCATTTCACCCTCAGCCAGATGGTTAATCAGAGCGGACCATTCAAACATAGGAGCATATATTTAGTGCATGTGTCCAAGATTTGGAGAGCAGTTGGGAGAGGCACTTACTCCTGATTGAGTTTGCCTACAATAATAGTTGTCATAGCAGCATTGGGATTTCCCCTTTAGAGGCATTGTATGGGCGGCGATGCAGGTCGCCTGTAGGCTGGTTTGAGGCAGGTGATTCCCTTATGATGGGAGCCGACCTGGTTGAGGAGGCAGTAGAGAAGGTGAAGCTAATCAGGGAGAAGTTATTGGCAGCTCAGAGTCGCCAGAAGATGTATACTGATGGGAAGGCTAGGGAGATAGAGTTTGTTGAGGGGGACATGGTGTTCGTCAAGGTGTCCCCTATGAAAGGGGTGGTGAGATTTGGTAAGGAAGGAAAGCTAAGCCCTAGGTTCTTTGGGCCGTTTCTTATTCTCAGGCGTAGGGGAGCTGTGGCATATGAGTTGGCCTTACCTCCTAGTATGGACCGAGTGCATCCAGTGTTCCATGTGTCTATGCTAAAGAAGTATGTTCGGAATGAGTCCCATGTAATAGAGCCTACCGTAGTGGAGGTGCACTCAGCAGTCTCATATGAGGGGCGACCAGTGGAGGTGCTGGACTGGCAGATTAGAAAATTGAGGTCCAAGAAGATTCCTTTGCTTAAGGTTAGGTGGGAGCACCATTCTGGGCAGGAGGCCACCTGGGAGGTGGAGCAGGATATGGGGGAGCGATATCTTTCATTGTTTGATGATCTAGTAAGTCCTCAAGCTTCTTTTTCCAAAATTCGAGGATGAATTTTTTTAAGGATGAAGGATTGTAATATCCTAGATATTATTATTAAATTCCCATTATTGTTTGTGTTTGTTAGCCTAGTGGGCTAGTCTGAGGTCGAGCCAAGTCGACTTATGATCCGGTGCGAGTTTGCGATCTCGGGTAAGTAGGAATATGAGTCATGCGAGATATTTTCCTACGTAGATAATTTATTTAATTATTTTATTGTGTGTGCTTGAATTATTAAATTATATTGAATATGGGTGTGCATATAAGTGATGCTTGTAATTCACAAGGGGTTAGTTTGGGTTAGCGGGTTGCTGATCCGGGGTGAGTGAGGGTTAGGGTGTGGATAGGAGGCTTTTGGAGGGTATTATAAATCCCCCCCCTTGTGGTTTGCGGATTCCCATTGGAGCCGCACAAGCTGAGTAGGAGAGAGGAGCCGCCGAAGCCGAGCCGCCCCTCTCCCCTTTCCCTTTCTTGGAGCCACCGACTTGAGGTTGAGCCCCCCCCCCCCTTTCTTTTCTCTTTGCCTTGGAGACGAGCGCTTGAAGGCCGGACTCGGAGGCCGCCGCTTGGAAGTTCTTCTCTAATTTATTTTCCTTTCTAATATAGGTGAGTGATTTTACCCCTCCTTTCTCGGGTTTTTCTCGTGTTCTTGATCCGTTCTTGGAGGTTGAGAGTTCTTGTCGGATTTTTCCGCTGTTTCTTGAAGTTTCTCGTCATTTTCTCGTGTTGCCATGAAAGAGGAGGATTCTGCCCAGAATCCCCCCCTATGGGGCTCGGCCAAGGTAGAAGAAGGGGGTGCCCTCTAGGTTTTTGATCAAATGCCTAAGAGATGACTCTTGTGAATTCTTGAGATCTATACAATGAACTACTTGTCAATTTAGGTTTCTACATGTTAATACATGCTTGAAAATAAATCTGTGATTTTTGGAAATTAATCATGTCTTTCAAAAATAAAATTTGATCTTGAACCATGGGTGTGCTTGATATGGGTTCTTGATCATGGAGTTGGTTTCTTGTTTAAAGATTATCTTGATGCTAGCTAATCTGGGCTAAACAAACATGATTTAATTCTTGTGAATTTTGTCTCAATGTTATAATTTTGTTTTGAGAGTGATTAAGGATTTAATTTATCTAAATTTCGGATTTATTTCCTTGATGTGCTGGAAATTCTTTTGCTGAAAACTATATGCTGAATTGTTGATTTAGAGCTGATTTTTAAATTCATGTTGTGGTGTGTATAGTTTACTGAAAATAGTCGTGTAACCTATCATTTTGACTAGAAAATATAGTCTGGATCCATAGGAAACACTCTGAAAATCCGATTCGGGTTAAATACACCAGTTTGGGGCTCAACAGTAAATTGAGAATAAAACCCTAAAACAAAACTCTAATTTTGGTGATGATAAATTTTAATTGCATAATTAAAATGAAAGGGGCAGCATAGTCTGTTATGAACCAACAAATAAATATTATCCATAAAATAAAACCTCAGAGGTTTATGATATTACGGGTCTAGGAGTTGGGATCGGGCATTGTGGAGTTTTTCCAATAGTGACATCCCTAAGACACCGTAGAAGACACTTGACTTAGGTCATGTTGTGTCATATCTTATTGAATGGTGGAGAGGCTCGATTAGGACCTAGATTATGGGCTAGGCCCGGAAGGTTGGTTGGATAATTCCCAACCTATGGAATAAGTTCGGATGGGCAAATTCCGATTGTTCCTGCGTATCTTGTGGAACAAATTCGGACGGGCAAATCCCGATTGTTCCCAAGATTCTATATTTAAAGGAATAAGTTCAGATGGGTGAATCCCGATTATTCCTACGTTATCTTTTGGAACAAGTTCGGATGGGCAAATCCCGATTATTCCTGCGTGGCTTCGTGGAATAAGTTCAGACGTGAAAATTCCGATTATTCCCAAGTTCGTGGAAAATCCTGATTATTCCTGTGATATCTTAAAGGGGAAAGTTCGGACGGGCGAATCCCGATTGTTCCTTCGCGTCTCGTGGAGCAAGTTTGGATGGGTCAATCCGTTTGCTCCCGAGTTTCTTTATATTAGGATAAGTTCGGATGGGCCAATCCCGATTATCATAGTATGTGTTGTTGCCTTGGGGCATGGTAGGCTTAGGTCTGTTGTTCTTCATCGTTTGGGTCTTAGATATCTTTGGGCATGTGGTGGCCAGATGGCCTGATAGCTTGTCACACCCTCGTGACTTTATTCCTGTTTGAGGCAGGTGTTTGCTTTATGTTTTTTGCTTTATCGTTGTGATTGATTTTTGTGGGGGGTGATAGAACCGATCACTGAGTTCTTTTGAAACCACCCGTTGTCGTTTGTTTTTGTTTTACAGAGCCTGACCAGTGAGGTGGGCTGGAGCACTTGGAGCGTCTGGAGGGCAGAGGAGCTACATTGATCTCATAGCAATCCTAGTTAGGGGTCATAGTCGAGTTTGTAGTAGTTTTGTCATGCACTTGTGATTTGGTGTTTTGGAGTTGTAGTCCCGTGGGGAAATTCATGTTTTTATTCAGATTTTATTTGATTAACAGAATTATTGCTCTTTGATTCAGTTATTTCTGCACTTGAACATTTTGCTAAAAACTTTACTATTTAAATGAAATCTGTTTTGGCTTCTCTTTTATAATAAAAAGTTGTTTATTTGTTTCGCTATATTTTATGAGTTGGCATGTTTATTAGTTAGACTGCGGGGTATAAGCACGTATATCCTGGCAGGTCACATGACCCTGAGTTTGGAGCGTGACAAGTTTAGTAAAATAGTAAAGTGCGGAAATAAGAAATCAAAATTCAACGGTTCATTTACAACTGAAATCTAAAATAGCAGACATGAATGTCCCCAAGGGACTACAACTCCAACATACGAAAAAACAGGTGCATGACAAACTACCAAAGACTCGACTACGACCCTTAACTAGGACTGCAATGAGATCAATGTGGCTCCTCTGCCCTCCAGCCGCGCCAAGTGCTCCAGCCTACCTCACCTGTCAGGCTCTGTAAAAAAACAAAAACGACAACGGGTGAGTTCAAAAGAACTCAGTGAGCGATTCTACCAACCCCCACGAGAAACCAAACACAGAGACATATCATATGATAAAACACCTGTCTCAAATAGGAATAAAGTCACGAGGGTGTGAGTAGCTATCAGGCCATCTGGCCACCACATGCCCGAAGGCATCCAACACTCTAGTAGTGAAGTACAACAGGCCTCAGCCTACCGTGCCCTAAGGCAACAAATCATACTCAAGGGTTACTAGGATAATCGGGATTGGCCCATCCGAGCTTATCCTATAACAAAGAAACTCAGGAACAATCAGAATTCGCCCATCCGAACTTGTCCCTTAAAGATACCACAGGAATAATCGAGATTTGCCCGTCTGAACTTGCTCCACGAGAAAACACAAGAATAATCAGGATTTGCCCATCCGAACTTGTTCCAAAGAGATAACGTAGGAATAATCGAGATTCACCCATCCGAACTTATTCCTATAAACACAGGTTGGGAATTAACCATCCAACCTTCTGAGCCAAGCCCGCACTCTAGCTCCTAGCCGAGCGTCTCCGCCATTCATAAAGATATGGCGCAATATGACCTAAGTCAAGTGTCTTCTATGGTGTCTTAGGAATGTCTTTATTGGGAACGCTACAACACCCAATACCCGATCCCAACTCCTAGACCCATAACATCATAAACCCATGAGGTTTTATTTCATGCATAAACTTTATTTGTTTGTTTATAATAGATTATGCTGCCCCTTGAATTTTAATTATGCAATTAAAATTATCATCACCAAGATTAGGATTTTGTTTTAGGTTTTGTTTTCAATTTAATGTTGAGCCCGAAACTGGTGTACTCAAGTCGAATTGGACTTCCAAAGTATGACCTATGGATCCAACATATGTTTTTTGGTCGAAATGATAGGTTACACGACTATGTTAAGTAAACTATACACATCACAACAATGTTTTCAAAATCAGCCCAGAATCAACAACTCAACATGAAATTTCAGCAAGATTAAGTTTTCAGCATACCATGGTAATTAATCCAAAATTCACAGAAATTAACCCTTTAATTACCATCAAACAGAATTATAAAATTTGAGATAAATCTTACAACATACATATCTATTAAACAAGACTAGCAAGAACCAATATCATCTATAAACAAGAATCAAGCTTTATGATCAAGAATCCACATCAAGAACACGTACACATAGAAATAAAATCAAACCCTATCTTTGCAAAACATGATTACTATCCAAAAATCACAGATTAATTACCAAGCATGCATTAACATATAGGAACCAAAATTGATAAGCAATTCAACGCATAGATCTCAAGAATGCACAAGAGTCCTCTCTTAGGTATTTCATCAAACACCTCGAAGGCACCCGTTCTTCCACCTTGGCATAGCACCCCTAGGGTATTCCTACGACTGCCGAGCCACAAAGGAGAATCCTCGGGTTCCCTCCCACAAGTCGACACAAGATTTCGACGATCAAAATGCAAATTCGAAGGGAAATGATCAAGAACTCACAAATACCCAAATCGGCTCATGAATACAAGTGAAAACGAGAAAAGGAGGGGTAAAACCATTATCCCGATTTAGGAAGAAGAATATACGAGAAACTTTAAATCGGCGGCCTCCAATCTGGCCACAACCAATCGGCAGCTCGGCTCACACAAGGGGAAAGGGGCGGTGAGTCCAAGCTTCAAGAGGGGGAGGGCGGCTCGGCTACACCAAGCCGGCGGCTCCAAGCTTCAAGAGGGAAGGATGAGAGGGGAAGAGAGAGAAGACTCGGCGGCTGGATATTTCGGCACTGGCTGGCTGCTTGAGGGCGGCGGCTCCAAGGGAGGGGAAAGGAGAGAGGGGCTGGCTGGTGTTTATGGACACCAGGAGAACTTTCTAAATGACCAAACCAGAAAACTGTTTAAGATATCAACTGATGAAGAAGCAAATTATGGTCATGATCACCCTTGTATGAGATCCTTGTTGGCTTTAGGTTTTGAACCTTGGTCATAATCTCTTAATTAGGGTTTTGATGATAACAAACATGAAACTAATATTTCGTCGAGAAATCTTTCAGGTTCCATATCAATTAGCGTTCGATGTCCTCGATCGGATAAATCGGAAGAAATCGGAAAATCGAAAGGAAATTGACCGTGTCGTGGGAATTTCTCGAAGCTCGACGAGTGCACCAAAGTTGCATTGGACGAGTCGAAAGATCAAAAAAGCTCTCCCAGTTGATGCTCATTGAAAGCTGGAACCTGGAAACGAAGCGTGCAAGAAAAAAGGCTGAAGAAAAAAAATTCAGCCTATGTTCGGTCGACCGAGCGGTCGATCGAATGTAGGTAAAAAGTGGCGATAGCCATCGTAAAGGTTATATCGGTTGACCGGTCGGTCGACTGACCGAAGGTAAAAAGTAGCAGAAGCTACTTCGATCGACCGGGCGGTCGACCGACCGAAGCTCAAAATGGGTAGTATCTTATCGGTCGATCGATCAGTTCACCGATCTATAGATCACTTGAAGTGTAACCTGCGTCGGTCGATAGATGGGTCAACCAAATGGTGGATCGCAAGACTTGCGTCTGGGCGGTTGACCCGTCGGTTGACCGCACAGAGAGAAGAGGCGTCGGTCGCTTTGAGCGGTCTATCGGTCGATCGATCAACCAATCGACCGAGCGACTGCAACAGATAGTTTTCTATCCGTTGAGTTGTCGTTTCTTCAAGAGGGTATAAATATACCTCATCTATCTGATTTAATTGGACTCTCTCACTTTTTACAGATTTTATTGAGTAATCTAGAAGTGATTTGAGCCTTTCAAAGATCGATTGCAGTGCGCTCTGCTCTTCCGTCAAGTTCTTCTTCAAAGTGGCAATTGCTCCTCAACTCGGGTTTCAATTCGTGCTCTACGACTGGGCGAGTTGAAGGTTCTAAAGGATTTAAAAGAGCATTTAATCTTGGTTTTATTTCTAAGCTCTTTTCATTGTAATTTATATATGTTATTTGAACTATTTTTCTTTGATTTGGGTTTGTACAAAGACCGGGTGTTAGGTCTTCTTGTGTGAAAGTGGTTACCTTGTTGTGAAGGTGTAAAGCCACCTGTGTAAGATTAGTTTAGTTGTCTCTTAGGGTTGAGGTGGAAGAGTGCTCTTGTTAAGAAGGCGGATACTTCCGGGTGTGGAAGTGCCTTAGGATGAGAGTGTGACTCTTCGAGTCAAAGTCCTCTGTGTAAGGGAAACTGAATTAATCTAGTAAACCTAGTTTGGAAATCCTAAGCGGGGTGCTTAGGTAGTGGAGTAAGCGTTAGGGCCGAACCACTATAATCGTGTTTGCATTGATTTACTGATTGTTTTAAATTGCTTAATAATCTATCGCTTCCACATCAAATTGTTCAATCGTAAATTGCCTAAACGATCTAAGAAATCGATTAAAATTGAATTTAGGCTAATTGAATTAGTAAACACACTATTCACCCCCCTCTAGTGTTGCCATTTCGTCTTCAATTGGTATCAGAGCGGGTCGTAGATTGTGATTTGACCGTCTCTTCTACATCTAGTCTCGATCTTGAAATGGTTCTAGAGTCGGTAGCATCTTCACCTCCTAGGTTCGATGACTCGAACTTTGGTCTTTGGAAACATAGGATGTACACTTATTTAAAGACTAAATGTTTTGGAGTCGTTAACATGTTACATTGGGAATTCATTGAACCTAAGGTTGATATGCATTGCTCTTCGGCTTATGATTTATTGGCTAGTTTGAATGTTTAATACGATCATGCTAAAACCGAAGAAATTGGCACATTTAATGAAGGTAGTGATGACAATGGTCATTCGCCTACCCCTAATCTTGGTTTTGATGCCCATAGCTCTTTTAGTCGAAGAAGTAGCTCCAAGAGCAGAAAAAGAAAAATAATTTGTCATGCTTGCAACGAAAAGAGGCATGTGAAGAAAAATTGCCCAAGCATGAAGAACAAAGCAAGGAAGAGATCAAGTGCTTCCACCTCCACCTCTCACTCGCTTGAAGCACCCTCTAGCAATGACTATGAAGCCACTTCTAAAGTTTGCCTCATGGATGTTAATGATGAGGTACACTCTTCTCCTTCTAGTCATGCTAATGATAATAATAATGCTAGCTCTACTAGTTCTCTTGACATATCATATAATGAGTTAGTAGATGAATACAAGAAAATGTATGCCTTGCTTGTTAAAAAGGATAATGAGAATAAAAGATTGAAGGAATATAATATAAGGCTTAACTCTCATGTGGATGAATTAAAACTAGAAAATGAGAGAATGAAATCTTGTTCTTTTGATTTTTTCCATGATAGGCTAAACCTTGAGCTTAAGGACATAAAGCTTAAGAATGAAAGTTTGAAACTTGAGAATTCAAAAATTATAAGTGAAAACACCAATTTGATATCTCAATCTAAAGCCTTATAGCAATCTCTTGATTTATTAAAAAAGGAGGTTGTGTCCTTAAATAAGAAAGTAAATGAATTGAAAAATGTTTCATTTCCTAAGAACACAAGAATGAAAAATGCTTATGTAAAGAATGCCAATGTCCATCATGTTCAAAATACTAAGCCTTCTACCATTAAAACTCATGTTCAAAAGAAGATTGTTTCCGTTAAGAATGCCCATGTTCATCATCCTCCTCATGTTAAGCATTCCAACATTAAATCTCATGTCCATGTTAAAAATGGAGAGAAAGAGTTTCATGGACATTGCTTTTGTTGTGGCATGTATGGGCATGCAATTTATGATTGTGCTTTTAAAGTGAACTCTAGTGTTGTTAAGACACTTTGGGTACCTAAGCCCATTAAGCCCCAAGGACCCAAAGCCATTTGGGTACCAAAAGTCTCATCTTCTTTTGTTGGGGGAGCTACCACACAAGGATGAATGAGAAGTGGTGTATTGGAGTTGACCATGGACTTGAATGATGAATCCTTTCTTGGTTGCAACTTTAAGCTACCACTACTAGAAAAATGGGCATCAGCAACGGCTGATGCCGTTGCTGAGCCGTTGCTGAAGAGCATCAGCAACGGCCGAGCCGTTGCAATAGAGCCGTGACAGAAAGTCGCGTTGCTGATGACTTAGCAACGGATCAGCAACGGCCGCCCGAGCCGTCGCTAAAAATATTATCAGCAACGGCCGCCCGGGCCGTCGCTAAAAATATTATCAGCGATGGTTTTGCCACAGACCCGGCGCCGTTGCTGATAACACTAATAGCAACGGCCACAAGTCCGTAGCAACGCCGTTAGTAAATCCCCGTCGCTAAGCCGTTGCTGTAGGTCATCAGCAACGACTTTCGATACACTTTTAGCAACGGCGTTCCCACGGACAGCCGTGGGAAAGCCGTTGCTGATGACTTCCACCTGGGGACAGAAACATTTAAAATTTCTAATTTTCATTGATACATTGATACATTATCTGATACATAACTCACACACCCATACTCTCATACACACATTCATTCACACATCACAAACACACCAATATATACATCAAAACAATTATATTTATATTGATAATTATCCACGATAGTATAAAAATAATTCAAATGCAAAATTGAAGTATCAATATCCAAACAAAATAAGTTAAACAAGTTCAATATCTCAGTAACAAGTTCAATATCCAAACAAAAAATCTTACGATCACGATGGAGGATGGTCTGGATCATATGGCGGGGTCTGGAGTGCTTGAGTGTACACCGGCGTGGACTGACTCGAGGACGATGGATTAGATGATGCCGAAGAGATGCCTGATGCGGGATGACCTGACATGTTGCGTAGCATAGCATGCATCTCCTCCATCATCTGACTCTGACGCGCGACCGTCTCCTCTAGAGTCCTTATTCTGCTACTATGATCATAACTGGATCTAGAGGTGGACGGCCGCTCACCAGCGACCGGAGGGGTCGGTGCCCCAAGGGCTAGAAATCGCACATGGCCGCCGGTGTGACGCGCTGCTCCCCCC
Source organism: Canna indica (assembly GCA_034359265.1). Lineage (NCBI taxonomy): Eukaryota > Viridiplantae > Streptophyta > Magnoliopsida > Zingiberales > Cannaceae > Canna > Canna indica. The sequence goes on from CP136892.1 coordinate 27,288,969, forward strand.
GACATGCGATTTCTAGCCGCATTCCGAGAAACCTCCTGCCATCGATCCGTCGACCATATCCCCATGAGCTGGTCCCATATATCCGGAGTATTCCAACTGGGGCCGTATCCCCGAGTCTCCGCGATGTTAGTGGTCCCAGCTCGGGCCATCGCTTGGGACAGAGCCTGCCCCAGCTGCCCGTTGTACCTTGCACGGGAAATAGACTCCCAGGCAGCGTAAATGAAGGGCCTCTGGTCCTCGGCCCATGTATAGCGAGCCTGCAAAATAATAATATGAGTACCAATATTAATATATCATCATGCATGTAAAAAAAAAATAATACGTGCCTCAAACTCGCGCCATAACATGTCGACGTGCTCGCTAGGCACATGAGACCACGTAGGCCATGCCCCGTGCATGTATCGTCGAATAGTCGAAGAAATGCTCCTCGGCACTTCTTCTTGCTCGAACCTGCACAACAAAAATAAATTTTAATATTATATTATGATATAATGAATTTGTAATGATTCATAATTCATGATATATTACCGCTCCCCAATCACGCTAATCAATCTACGTGACTCTGTGGCTGGTGGAGGCTGCCACCTGTTCGGCCCGCGTGGCCGCCTGCGTTTGGATGTACTAGCCTCAGCAGTATCATCCTCATGAGGATCAGCAACAGGAGGATCAGCAGCATGAGTAAGTGCTGGAGTCTCACCGATCGGAGACTCCGAAGCTCTCCTGCGTCGATAACCACGACCAGACATATCTGTCGAACATACATATAATCAGATTATTGTATAAATAGTAGAGATATATTTAATAAAATATATACTTTACAATTATTCCTCGTCATCTGAATAATAGTCTTCGAATTCTTCTTCTTCTTCCTCTTCTTCATCTTCTTCATCTCCAGCTTCCTCAATTTCATGATCGTCATCATCAGCATATTCAACTTCTAATTGAATTGACGTTGTGTCTGCATCCTCGAGTATTGGAATAATACGATCCACAGCAGGAAGATCATCTTCTTGATAGAAACCAGGAGGATCATTTTCTCCTACTATCGGATCAATTTTTCCTCTACCTTTTGTCTTACAGACTACACGCCAATCTGCTCTATCTTTATTTCGAGCCGGATACTTCACGTAATATACTTGTTCGGCTTGTGATGCCAATATAAAATGCTCATTTGCTGCCAATTTCGATTTGTAATTAATCTCTGGGCAATTGAGTAATACATACAAGTGTGCCAAATGATACTCTTCATCGCTTAAGTGTCGAGATGGACGAGAACCAAAAGCACGACCAGAGTGACAAAATATATTTAAACGTCCATCTGAATGTCGAACACCCCCGTCGTCGTTACGTGGAAGACGATCAAATATTGTCTGTACTGTCGATTCAAAGTAAAATGAGCAGAATGTTGAAATTTCTTGGATGATATACGATTCAGATATTGATCCTTCAACAGCTGTGGTGTTCTTTACTTTTTTCTTCAGACGATTCATGTATCTTTCAAATAAGTACATCCAACGATATTGAACGGGGCCACCAACTCGTGCCTCGTATGCCAAGTGTATCGGTAGATGCTCCATCGAGTCAAAAAATGCAGGAGGGAAAAATTGCTCCAGCTTGCATATGATTTCAACAATATTATTTTCAAGTGTTGACATATCTTCGACTCGAAGGACATTTGCATAGATGCTTCTAAAAAACATACTTAATTCAGTCAACGGACCCCAAATATTATCAGGTAGAAGATCTCGAAATGCGATCGGAAGTAATCTCTGCATGAATACATGACAATCATGGCTCTTCATCCCTGATATTTTGCAATCATCGACGTTCACACATCGAGATAAGTTTGAAGCATATCCATCGGGTAATCTGAGTTCTTTTACCCATTGACAAACATCTTTGATCTGTTGTTTATTTAACACATATAGGGCCTTCGGTTTCAGATATCGTCCATTGACCTCTTGTAACTCCAACTCTCGTCTTTTACAAAGTATTTTCAGATCATGTCGAGCTTTGACATTATCTTTAGTTTTTCCAGAAATATCCATCACAGTGTTGAAAATATTATCAAACACATTTTTTTCAATGTGCATGACATCTAAATTATGTCGAATCAATAATGAACTCCAATAGGGCAATTCCCAAAAGATACTTTTTTTCACCCAGTTGTGTGTCGAATCAATAATGAACTCCAATAGGGTCTGAGAAATATGTCAATTTCTTTTCGCGGACCCTTAGGACCCGGAATAATCATCGAAAGATAAATAAATTCATCTTTCATGCACATTGACGGTGGCAAATTATAAACTGTCAGCAGCACTGGCCAAACTGAATAAGGAGTTGCAGAATGTCCAAACGGATTAAAACCATTTGTGCACAATCCCAATCTGATATTTCTAGTATCCCTAGCAAATGAAGGATAACATGTATCCAAATGTTTCCATGCTTCACTGTCAGATGGATGAGTCATTACTGTATCATCACGACTTCTTGCATGCCAACTCATGTAGGGGGCTGTCTTTTCCGACATGAATAACCTTTGAAGCCTCGGTGTTAGTGGAAAATACCGAAGCACCTTAAACGAGATATTTTTCTGTCGGACCGATTTCTTCTCCTTGTAACGAGGGTGTTGACATACAGGGCATTTATCCAACTGCACATTTTCTTTATAATATAAAATGCAGTTATTTTGGCACGCGTGTATTTTTTCGTACCCAAGCCCCAATTTTCTCATTAGCTTTTTAGTCTTATAAAAAGTAGGCTCAAACTTGTTATCAGTAGGCAGCATTCCATTAATCAATCCAGCAATCCGATCATACGCAACTCCGCTGATATTACAATCGGCCTTGATGTTTAAGAGCTGTGTCATTGCTGAAAACCTAGTGTATTTAGGACAATTCTCATACAAAGGTTCATCGGCAGCTTTCAACATCTCGTAAAATTCTGCAGCTTCTTTATTCGGTAATTCAATCTCTACCGCAGCCCCTACTTCTGTGATATCAACCGCTGTAGTATCTGGTGGGACTGATGTCTGAAGAACTGGCCGATCAACATTATCATTCAGGCGGAATTGACCCCCAAGACTATCAAGTATCATAGTTCTATAGGGATTACATTGACCGGATGAAGAAGCACCAGCAGAGGAAGATTCACCATATGTCTGAACGACAGGATTGCTCGACGTCCCGACTTCGCGTGACTCCCCGTGACAAGTCCATAGAAAATATCTTGGTGCAAATCCTTTGGTATATAGATGCAGAGTGACAGTATCCCGATCCAAAAATCGTCCATTTGAACAAATGCGACACGGACATCGGATTTGATCACCCATGCTAACGAAATTCCGATTCGAATAGGCGAAATTTAGGAAGTACGTTACGCCTAATCGAAACTCATTCGTTAAAGCTCCACGATCAAGACGTCGGTACATCCAACTTCGATCAGCCGACATGATTCTGTCAATCAATGACAATTTCTTTGGTTAATGTCTTTAGGTGAGATTGTCCTATTCCATTCGGGATTTATGTTATTCGTACTGCACTTACGTTTTTATTTTAACTGTTAACTAATTATTATAAATTTTGACAGCATCTCCCTACAGTTCTCCGAATACGCATATCATCTGGGCGCGTATCGGAGAACAAGAGAGATGTTGCCGAAATTTAGAATAATTAGTTAACAGTTAAAATAAAAACGTAAGTGCAGTACAAATAACTATATTCCCAAATTGTCCAATAAGGGACAATTCAAGAATTGTACGTCGTATAAAAGATCATCTACTTCTTTTACACGAACATACAATTCCCGAACGGATCTAAGGTTTTGCTAAATCATATCCGATCGTCGATGCGTACGTGAAATATATCAACTCGTCGGAGGATGATTATTTTCTAAATGTTTCGAGACAGTTCGAGTCCATATTGGACGATTTCGGCGCGCGTCCGAAGTGGACGATTCCGGCGCGAGTCCGAATTGGACGATTCCGGCGCGCGTCCGAAGTGGACGTTTCCGGCGCGAGTCCGAATTGGACGATACCGGCGCGCGTCCGAAGTGGACGATTCCGGCGCGCGTCCGAAGTGGACGATTCCGGCGCGCGTCCGAAATTAATCTAAACCCTAATAATTAATCTAACAAATTAAACAATTAATCTAAACAATTAATTAACAATTATTAAATAATTAATTAACAATTATAAAATAATATAAACTATATATATAAATGATAAATTCCGGCGCCGGAGTCCACCCTCCGGCGCCGGCGTACAGTGGCCGGACACACTGTTCGGCCACTGCAGAAGGTCCGGCGGCGGCCATCGGCCGACCGCCGCCGGCCGAAACCCTAGAAATAGGGTTTCGGTCGGGTGATTCCCGCCGGCCGCAGGGAAGAGACGGCCGCAGGGAAGAGACATACCTGAACAAGTCAGCAGCAGCGGTCGGCGTCGTCGGCGTCGTCGGCGTCGGCAGCAGCGGTAGCAGCGGTAGCGGCGGCGGCAGCAGCGGGAGGAAGAAGGGTCGGGCGCGAGAGCCTGCCCTATATAAACTTATCAGCAACGGCTCACTCGCCCGTTAGAAAGCCGTTGCTGATAAGTTATCATCAGCAACGGCTCACTTATCCGTTAGCAAGCCGTTGCTGAAAATTAAAAAATCAGCAACGGCTCGCCTTTCCGTCCGAAAGCCGTTGCTGATAATTAAAATAATCAGCAACGGCTCGGTTTTCCGTTAGAACGCCTTTGCAGATACAGATATCTGCAACGGCTCTGTCGGCCGTAAGAATGCCATTGCAAATAGCAATGGCTTGAGCGGCCGTCGCTGATAGCCGTTGCTGAAGATGAAGTTTCTAGTAGTGTACCTTGATGCCTTAGGTAAAGTTAGCATCAAAACTATTCCGGTATCATCTTCCAACTTGCATTGTTTTACTTTAGTTGAAGATTATGATACTATGTTTAATTGATCTTCGTCCTCTAGAATTATATTTTCACAAATATTTTTGATTTTTGATTTTCGGTCTCCTCGGAGACCTATGTATCCTATAATGGGCTCATGCGACCTTGCGGTTCTAAATTGTAGGCTCATTGTGGCCTTTCGATTTTCAACCAATAGGAAGAGTTGGAGATCTATGTTTCAAAATTTTACATTTTGAGATCTCTCGATTCGTTTTGGTTTCATGACGATTTTACTTAAAACGAATTTGTTCACTATCTAGCTTAGGTTGAAATACCCAAATGAAGATTTCTATTTCATCTTGCTATTTAGTATGATAACTTGCTAGTAGACAAGATTTGATTAACATTAATAAAGTATACTTGCAAGTTATTGAAAATGGAAGGCTAACTAGGAAGAAAAAGATTAGTTTGGCAAATTATCATGAATAAGGTATTACTTTGATAAATTGAAAATCTTAGTGTTATACCTCAATGCTTAAGCTTAAATAATGTCTCAATACTCATGATTAGAATTGCATGTTAAATCTTTGAATTTTCATGAGTAGATAGAATCTTAGCACTTAGGCAAATTTCAATAAATGAAACTTGCTCTAAGTTGATACTTACTATTAGGGACATTCCTTTAAGTCCAAACTAGTTAAACATGTTTAGGGACATTATCCCTCAAATGTTTCACATCTTAAGATCCCTTAGATTCATTTTGATATCATGTTAACCTCCTTAAAATGAATCTTTACTATCTAGCATAGGTTAAGGTGTTTAAATGAAACTTTGCATTGAACCTTTGCTATTTAGTATGTTAGCTTGCTAGTTGACATATAATTTCATTTTGATACTAATGAAGCCTACTTGCAAGTTATGAAAGTGGTAAACATTGGAAGGATATGCTATCATGAAGATAATTGAAAAGTAAATGACAAGTTTGACAAAAATCTTAGTTTAACAATTGAAAAGACTAATGTATGGATTTAATTTTGCAAAAAATCTTAGTTTAACAATTGAATATCCATGTTTAATGATGTCTCTATGCTCATGGTTGATTATGCATGATAAATATTTGAATTTTCATGAGTAGGAAAAATCTTGATAACTTAGCTCATTTCATGATATCATGATATTTATGAAATCGAACTAGGTTAAAATTCTACTTTAGAGACTTTATTTTAAGTTAAAAACTTGATAAACATGTTTAGATACATATATCACATGAGTCTAGGTATTTAAAATTGAAAATTCATGTCTAGATGAACAATGTGATAACTATATCACTTTAGGGGACTTAAGCTTGAGAAGTTTGACCCAAGTCAACAAATTGACTTGGACATTTCATTTTAAGTCCAAAACTTCATAAACATGTTTAGGAATATGTATGACATATTTCCATGCATTTAGAGTGAAAAATTCATATGGATATGGGTAAAATGACATAGAGGTCAGTTCATGCTTACCTCTTTTGAACCAAGTTGACTTAAAGGTCTCATTTTCAATCCATATTTAAGAAACATGTTTAGATTTACTCATGATTAGGTGTCCATAAGCTTAAATTTAAAAAACCATGAGTAAATGATAAGATTAAAACTTAGCAAGTTTCATGATAACTAGCTTAGTTTTAAATGAAACCATGCTAGGTTGATATCTTAACTTAAGGACATAATTTTCATTTCAAACTTAACATATACTCTTTACATGATGATCATATGGTGTCATGAAAGTTTGAATGAAAATTGAACAAGTTTTGAAAAATAACTGAAAATTACAAAAATACCATTTCGACCTACAATTGGTATCATTTTTAGTTATTTCTAAAGAAATATGGAAAAATCTTTTTTAGTTGATTCTTGTAGCTGCACATTCACTGAAAAATCTAGTTTTATTAGTAAAAATTTCGCCTACATTTGGTATTAAAAAAAAAATAATATGCTGTGTAAAAATTTCAAAATGTTTCATCAAGAATCTGATTTAAAATGGAATTTTGAAGTTGGATTTCGAAAACACAAAGTATCATTTATTTGAAATATCAATCTTTCCGATACTTTGATCTTTCTTCAAAAATATCAAAAGAAAACTCATGTATACCATTTTGGTTTCATTTCTAATATCATTCACACAATTTTTTGAGTAAAATCATTCCTAGAAATGATTTTGATATCTTGAATGATAAACTAGAAATATCCATTTCTCCTACATTTGGTATCCATTTGTTTATTAAAATCAATATAGGATGAAAAATGGACTTTGAAAATTCATTCTTAGTTCAAACTTGATACATGCATTGAAAATGATCATTCAACAATTGGTATAAAAAAATTTCGTCCAAAAATTGGTACCAAAGTTTTTCATCAAAAATATGATGTTGTATAGATTTAAAAGTTTGATTCTTTTCAAAACTTGAATTATAGGTTGACCTAAGTCAACAACATAACTTAAAAATTTCATCTTAAGCCCAAACTTGATTCATAGACTTATATTCTCTCATGTTTGATGTCTAGATGCCTAAATATGAGAAAACATGAGTATATAGCAAAATTTGATACTTAGCATTTTCATGTTTTCATGCTTATTTCAAATGAAAATGTGCTAAGTTCATATTTGGATCAAATGATATTATTTTAATTTCAAACTTCTCAAACATGCTTTAAATGATTAGATCTTGGTATTTTGAAAGTTTGAATGAAATCAAAAATATCATGAAAGAGAACCATATTCATGAAAACATTCATACTTGAGATCATATATGATTTAACTTTGAATTCCAATTGTGTTTTGAACATATCCTGTATGAATTAAGTTTCATGTTAAATATTTGTTTTCCATCCCTTTGGTTGAGATTTTCATGTTTCATGATCGAACATCTTTAGAGTCTCAACTTCTTAGAAAAATACTTGTGTTTCATCCCTTTAACTAGATTGACCTTCTTGTCCTTTTTGATTGATGTCAAAAGGGGGAGAAATGTATAAGAAAAAGGGGGAGAAAAGTAAAGGAAAATTGGGGAGAAAATTATAGATAAAGGGGAGGAAAATATAGGAAATCCATGCATATAGATAGGGGGAGTTTATTTTCATAGATATGCATGTTAATAGGGGGAGAAATCCCTTAGTTGATATCCTATATGTTTTAATGAATATATTTTCTTAAGGATATTTGTCAACATCAAAAAGGGGGAGATTGTTGGATTTAGGTTTTCAACCTTGGTCTTAATCTCGGTTTTTATGATAACAAACATGGAACTAATATTTCATCGAGAAATCTTTCAAGTTCCATATCAATTAGCGTTCGATGTCCTCGATTGGATAAAACGAAAAATCGGAAGGACATTGACTGTCGCGCTCGGGTTCGTCGTGGGAATTTCTCGAAGCTCGACGAGTGCACCAAAGTCGCATTGGACGAGTCCAAAGATAAAAAAATCTCTCCAAGTTGATGCTCGTTGAAAGCCGGAACCCGAAAATGAAGCGCGGAAGAAAAAAGGCTGAAGAAAACAAATTCAGCCTAGGTTCGATCGATCGGGCGGTCGACTGAATGTAGGTAAAAAGTGGCAGTAGCCATCGTAAAGGCTATGTCGGTCGACTGGTCGATCAATCGACATAAGGTGAAAAGCAGCAGAAGCTACTTCGGTCGACCCAGCGATCGACCGATCGAAGCCCAAAATGGGTAGTAGCTCTGTCGGTTGACCGGTCTGCGGATTGCCTGAAGTGTAACCTACGTCGGTCGATCGATGGGTCGACCAAATGCTGGATAGCAAGATTTACGTCTGGGTGGTCGACCCGTCGGTCGACCGCATAGAGAGAAGAGGAGTCGGTCTCTTTGATTGGTCGATCGGTCGATCAACCGACCAATCGACCGAGCGACTGCAACGGATAGTTTTCTATCCGTTGAGCTACCATTTCTTCGAGAGGGTATAAATATATCTCATCTATCTGATTTAACTGGACTCTCTCACTTTTTACATATTTAATTGAGTAATCTAGAAGTGATTTGAGCCTTCCAAAGATCGATTAAGATCTATTGCAGCGCGCTCTGCTCTTCCGTCGAGTTCTTCTTCAAAGCGCCAACTGCTCCTCAACTCGGGTTTCAATTAGAGCTCTACGACTGGGCGAGTTGAAGGTTCTGAAGGATTGAACAGAGCATTTAATCTTGGTTTTATTTCTAAGCTTTTTTCATTGTAATTTTTATATATTATCTGAACTATTTTTCTTGGATTTGGGTTTGTACGAAGACCGGGTGTTAGGTCTTCTTCTGTGAAAGTGGTTATCTTGTTGTGAAGGTGTAAAGCCACTTGTGTAAACTTAGTTATTACTAGGATTAATTTAGTTGTCCCTTACGGTTGTGGTGGATGACTGCTCTTGGTAAGAAGGAAGATACTTCCGGGTGTGGAAGTGCCTTAGGTCGAGAGTGTGACTCTTTGAGTCAAAGTCCTTTGTGTAAGGGAAACCGAATTAATCTAGTAAACCTAGTTTGGAAATCCTAAGCGGGGTGCTTAGGTAGTGGAGTAGGCATTGGGGCCGAACCACTATAAATTCTCGTGTTTGTATTGATTTACTGATTGTTTTAAATTGCTTAATTATCAATCGCTTCAGCATCAAATCGTTCAATCGTAAATTGCCTAAACGATCTAAGAAATCGATTAAAATCGAATTTAGGCTAATTGAATTAGTAAACACACTATTCACCCCCCTCTAGTGTTGCCATTTCTTCTTCAATCCTGAAGCAGGAGGACTCTGGTGAATACACACGACAGCAACTCCCGTGACAAATCTCCTGGATCAAAGTCTCAAGTTGGACTACTTTGGGGTCCCACTCAACCTTCTTCTCGATTGGCTGCCGATAATCGCGGCCCTAGCCTCGACTTGTGGAATAGCTCCCACTACCGCTTAGCAATGTCTTAGCAATGACTACCAAAAAAATATACAATAAAAAATTAAGCACTATAACCTATAAGTATCAGTTACCATACATGCCGCTGTTGGTGCGCAAGCACAGTCGTCCGATCTCGTGACTAGGACACACTATATGCTGATATACTAGCAATGCCCATAAAGTACTCTATGCCCTATTGTCATAGTCATGACCTAACCTGGCTCTGATACCAATTTGTCACAACCATACCTGAAGCCTAACTCAAAACCACAGACCACAGAGATAAACCAAACTTTTATTTTATTAAAACGCCTATGACCAATAAAATGATATAAACAAAACAATCCAATCCACTATTAAAAAAGTGCGGAAATATGAATATCCAACGGAAACAAACTTTTAAAGAATGTTTTAAAATAATGAATGGAAAAGAGAAATAATAAATCTCACTATATACGACATGCGGCGTCAGTAGGACATGCCTAGTAAGCTTCCCGCCCATGTTTCCTGAGCTAGGTAGGCCCTCTAGCCTCAGTAACCCTCAATTGGTTGGGAAAACCCTCCAACTAGTGTCACTCCGGATCGGTCGTCAGTGTGGCTCGCTGACGAGCTTCGCGGTCCACACCTCCTCCGCTGATCAACCCAACCGAACCCCCGTTCCATCCACAAACACAAGTATATTACACATGATGAATACACCAACAATGTATACACATACTAAATCCAACTAGTTCATTCAAATTAAATGTCACCAAATACATGCTTAGTAATAGAACATAGCTACACATGCAAATATATGCAAACACCCCAATTCATACTAGCACAACATGTAAATGCATAACAGTAGATGAAAATATTTATATACACCACTATGAAATTTACATTTAATAAGGCACTACACTAGTTGACTATAAGGCTGCCACCTACACATCTTTCTACTAACATCAAAACAAAAGTTTACCCATATATTTACTAGCCTAAAGTACTACTACCATCATTCTGATTTAACTTCTAAGGTTCCAATTTCTCCTGTGTGGTAGCCACAAGAGGACACTGTCACATGCGGCCACACCACAACCACTAATTTTCAATTCCACAGCCAACTCCACATCCAATTAACCCAAGCATAAAACCTATTTATCTAGACTAATTACCATTCAATTAACAAAGAAATATATATACATTTAACTAAACAAAATTTCAAGCTATTCCTCTTAACAACAGGCGACATAAAAAAAAACATTTACAACACTTAATTCACCAATATACCTACTGTTCAACCTTAATCAAACCTAGGTTAATGATTTCCCGTTTCCTTCTACTCCTTCCTATATCATCCGGCTACAAGAAGAATATAACCTGCTGTCATTTTACAAATTCCACAATACCCAATTGCTACAACTAACCATTTGAATCATTTTGTCAAGAACAATAATTATACAACCAATAAGAAATTTATTTATCAAGAAAGCTTCAAAACACCTTCATGGCAGTGAGCTGCTACACCAATCCAGTTTTCACGATGCATAGCTTTTGGACACAATAAATCCAAATTTCAGTAAGAATCAGCATAGAAATCCACCATCAAACACAATTGAAAGAAAAAATCGTAACTTCCTCAAGGAAATCTCCAAACTTCTTCAAGACAAGGGGCGGCAAGGTGAGGAAGAAAACATGGGTTTTGGGCAATGATTTAGCCACTCACCGGCAAGAAAAAACTAAATAGAAGATGCTGCTTAAGACCCTTGCGCCGATGATCACCGGAGTCGGCAACCACTCCCGTCGTCTCGCTGCGTCGCCCCTCCTGTCGAGCATTGTCTAGTTCTTGGATGCATGCGGCCCAACAACCGCATGACTCCAATTACTCCCTTTTGTTTTTTTTCGACCCCACTCGACCTCAATCCACAAATACACAAAACATAAAATAAAATACTACAGGTGTGCAAAGGCCTCACCTTAAATCATATCATCTGGCATTTTCCTCGGCCCGCTCTGATGCGCATCCACATTTTGCCGTGAAACATTTTAATTAAATTAGAAAATTGCGGGTGTAACATTATGAATTCTAATTAAACACTCTGCACATGTTCATTGGTCTAGGAAGGTCCTCTTTGTTGGCTTTAGGTTTTCAACCTTGGTCTTAATCTCGGTTTTGATGATAACAAACGTGGAACTAATATTTCGTTGAGAAATCTTTCAAGTTCCATATCGAGTAGCGTTCGATGTCCTCGATCAAATAAATTAGAGAAATTGATAAATCGAAAGGACATTGATCATCGCGCTCGGGTTCATCGTCGAATTTCTCTAAGATCGATGTGTGCACCAAAGACATATTGGACGAGCTCAAAGATCACATGGAAAGCTCTCCAAGTTGATGCTCGTTGAAAGCCGAAACCCAGAAACGAAGCGCGGAAGAAAAAGGCCGAAAAAATCAATATCAACCTATGTTCGGTCGACCGATTGAAGCCAAAAATTGGCAGAGGACGCATCGGTCGACCGATCAGTCAACCTGACCGTGGATCGCCAAAGCCGTAACTTGTGTCGGTCGACCAGATTGAGGGAATGCAAGATTTGTGTCTGGCGGTTGACCCGTCGGTCGACCGCACAGAGATAGTGGGGAAGCGGTCGCTTGAGTGGTCGATCGGTCGGTCGACCGGCCGATCGACCGAGCGACTGCAACAGATAGTTTTCTATCTATTGAGCTGTCGTTTCTTCGAGAGGGTATAAATATCATTCATCTAACTCATTTAATTCCTCTCCTCTCATTGTTACTAATTTTATTGAGCATTCTAAAGGGAGTTTTTGAGCCTTCTAAAGATTGATTGAAGCGTGCCGATTCTTTCCTCAAAATTCGCTACAAGCACGCACTCTGTCTCAACTCGGGTTTTAATACGAGCTCTAACTCTTGGCGAGTTGAAGGCGTTGAAGGCTTGGAAAAGAGCTGCGGTTCATCTCTCATTTCTTAAGCTCTTTTGACTGTAATTTTAACTGTTTATTTGAACCTGTTTCTTTCTTCGATTTGAGATTGTGAAGACCTAGGCTATTTGGTCTTGTGTGTGGAAGTGGTTACCTTGGTGAAAATGTGTAAAGCCACTTGTGTAAGCATAATTTACTAGGATTAGTCGAGTTGTCCCTTAGGGTTGAGGTGGAAGAGTGCTCTTGATAAGAAGGCGGAGACTTCCGGGTGTGGAAGTGCCTTAGGTCGAGAGTGCGACTCTTCGAGTCAAAGTCCTCATTGTAAGGAAAACAAGAACTAATCTAGTAAACCTAGTTTGGAAATCCTAAGCGGGGTGCTTAGGTAGTGGAATAGGCATTGGGGCTGAACCACTATAAATTTGTGTGTTTGCATTGATACTCTATTGGTGCTTAATTGTTTATCTTGCTTCTGCATCTAATCATCGAATTTTAAATTGCCTAATTAGTTTAAGAAAATTTAAGAAAATGATTAAAACCAATTTAGACTAATCAATTTAGTAAACTCACTATTCACCCCCCCCCCTCTAGTGTGAAAGCTCTCCAAGTTGATGCTCGTTGAAAGCCGGAACCCGGAAATGAAGCGCGGAAGAAAAAGGCTAAAAAAATTAATATCAGCCTATGTTTGGTCGATCGGTCGATCGACTGAATAGGGTTAGAAAAATGGCAGTAGCCATCTCGGTCGACCGGTCGGTCGACCGAAGGATGCCACAAAGTGGCAGTAGCTACTATGGTCGACTGGGCGGTCGACCGATTGAAGCCAAATTGGCAGAGGACGCATCGATCGACCGATCGGTCGACCAGACTGCGGATCGCCAAAGCCGCAACTTGCTTCTGGCGGTCGACCGCACGGAGATAGTGGGGCAGCGGTCGCTTGAATGGTCGATCAGTCGATCGACCAGCTAATCGACTGAGCGGTTGCAACGGATAGTTTTCTATCCGTTGAGCTATCGTTTCTTTGAGAGGGTATAAATATCATTCATCTAACTCATTTAATTCCTCTCCTCTCATTGTTATAGATTTTATTGAGCATTCTAAAGGGAGTTTTTGAGCCTTCTAAAGATTGATTGAAGCACGCCTGTTCTTCCGTCAAAATCTGCTACAAGTGCGCTCTCTGTCTCAACTTGTGAAAAGCTGTAAAGCCACTTGTATAAGCATAACATTTTAGGATTAGTCGAGTTGTCCCTTAGGGTTGAGGTGGAAGAGTGCTCTTGATAAGAAGGCAGAGACTTCCGGGTGTGGAAGTGCCTTAGGTCGAGAGTGCGACTCTTGGAGTCGAAGTCCTCATTGTAAGGGAAACAAGAATTAATCTAGTTAACCTAGTTTGGAAATCCTAAGCGGGGTGCTTAGGTAGTGGAATAGGCATTGGGGCTGAACCACTATAAATTTGTGTATTTGCATTAATACTTTATTGGTGCTTAATTGTTTATCTTTTTTCCACATCAAATCATCGAATTTTAAATTTTCTAATTAGTTTATGAAAATGATTAAAACCAATTTAGGCTAATCAATTTAGTAAACTCACTATTCACGCTCCCTCTAGTGTTGCCATTTCGTCTACATTTGGTATCAGAGCGGGTCGTAGATTGAGATCTCACCATCTCCTCTACATCATCTCTCGATCTGAGAATGGCACTAGAGTTGGTAGCGTCTTCACCTCCTAGGTTCGATGACTCAAACTTTGGTCTTTGTAAATATAGGAAGTACACTTATTTAAAGACTAAAGGTTTTGGTGTCTTTAACATATTACATTGGGAATTCATTGAACCTAAAGTTGAAATGCATGATTGGAGTGAATTAGATAAGAAAATGTTTAAGTATAATGGAGATGCCATGAATTGTATTCTTTGCACATTACCAAATGGCATCCTAGATAAAGTCATGCATTGCTCTTCGGCTTATGACTTATGGGTCACTTTAAATATTTTATATGATTAATGCCAAAACCGAAGAGATTGGCACTTTTGATGAAGGTGGTGATGACAATGGTCACTCACCTACTACTAATCTTGATTTTGATGCCCATAACTCTTCTAGTCAAAGGAGTAGCTCCAAGAGCCGAAAAAGGAAGGTAGTGTTCAATGCATGCAAGGAAAAAGAGCACGTGAAGAAGAATTGCCCTACCATGAAAAACAAGGAAAAGAAGAGGTCAAAAGCTTCCACATCATCATCCCATTCAAACAAAGCATCCTCTTGCAATGACTATGAAGCTACTTCAAAAGTTTGCCTCATGAGTACCAATGATGAGGTACACTCTTTCCCTTCTAGTCATAATAATCATAATGATAGTACTAGCTCTTCTAGTTCATTCAATGTGCCATATGAAGAACTAGTTGAGGAATGTCAAAAAATGTATGCCTTGCTTGTTAGAAAAAATAAGGAAAATAGAAGGTTGAAAAAGGAAAATGTGATGCTTAATTCTCATTTGCATGAATCCAAACTAGAAAATGACAAATTGAAATCTAGGTCATTTGATTCATGCCATGATAATGTAGAACTTGAGCTTAAGGATTTGAAGCTTAAAAATAACAATCTAGAAAATGAGAATTGCATGTTAAAATCTCAATTACATGCATTGCATAAATCCATGAATGAATTGAAAGGTGAGATTACTTTCTTGAATAAGAAAGTAAATGAATTAAAAAATGATTCATCTCCTAAGAACACTAGAGTAAATAATGCCAATGTTCATCATCATTCTCTTGTTAGGCATTCCACATTTAAACCTCATGTTCAAAAGAAGAATGTTTCACTTAAAAATGCTCATGTCCATCATCCTTCTCATATCAAGCATTATAACATTAAATCTCATGTCCATGTTAAAAATGAAAAGAAAAAGTTTCATGGAAATTGTTTTTGTTGTGGTATATATGGCCAATTCATGATTGTGCATTTAAAAAAATCCAAGTGTTGCTAAGACACTTTGGATTCCTAGGCCAATTCACCCCCAAGGACCCAAATACAAGTTTGCTTCGTATGGATGCCTTCGGTATGAAAACTCAGCATCTAGTTAATCTGGTACCATCTCCTATACCTCTTGTTTAATTAGAGTTAGAGTTTGATATATACTTAATATTAGTAGATTTTCCACTCTTGATAAGTTTCAAAAACGTTTTTGATTTTTGATTTTCGTTCTCTTCGGAGACCTAAGCGGCCTGTAATGGGCCTAAGCAACCTTGCGATTTTAAATCGTAGATTCATTGTGGCCTTTCAATTTTCAACCAATAGAAATGGTTGGAGATCTTATGTTTCAAAATTTCACATTTTGAGATCTCTCGATTCGTTTTGGTTTCATCACGATTTTACTTGAAATGAATTTTTCACTATCTAGCTTAGGTTGAAATACCCAAATGAAGATTTCTATTTAACCTTTGCTATTTAGTATGTTAGCTTGCTAGCTGGCATATAATTTCATTTTGATACTAATGAAGCCTACTTGCAAGTTAAGAAAGTGGTAAACATTGGAAGGACATGCTATCATGAAGAAAAGTGAAAAGTAAAGACTAAGGTATGGATTTAATTTTGCAAAAATCTTAGTATAATAATTGAATATCCATGTTTAATGATGTCTCTATACTCATGATTGTTTTTGTATGACAAATATTGAATTTTCATGAGTAGGCAAGTTTCATGATAACTAGGCAATTTCATGATATTAATATTGAATGAAATTGGACTAGTTTGAAATTTCTTATTAGAGACCTCATTTTGAGTATATATCAAACAAATATGTTTAGATACACATATCACATAAGTCTAGATGTTTAAACTTGAAAATTCATGTGTAGATGAAAAATGTGATAACTAGATCACATTAGAGGACTTAAGCTTGAGAAGTCTGACCCAAATCAACAAATCGACTTGGACACGTCATTTTAAGTCCAAACTTCATAAACATGTTTAGGAATAGGTATGACATGTTTCAAAGCATTTAAAATGAAAAATTCATATGGATATGGAAAAAATGACATAGAGGTGGTTTCATGAAAACCTCTCTTGCACCAAGTTGACCCAAGTCAACAAGTTGACTTAAAGGTCTCATTTTCAATCCATATTTGAGAAACACGTTTAGATTTACTCATCTTAGGTATCCATAGGTTTAAGTTTGAAAAATCATGAGTAAATGATAAGATTGACACTTAGCAAGTTTCATGATAACTAGCTTAGTTTTGAATGAAACCATTTTAGGTTGATATCTTGACTTTAGGATATAATTTTCATTTCAAACTTGACCTACATTTCATTACATGGTCACTTTATGGTGTCATAAAAGTTTGAATGAAAATTGAACATGCTTTAAGAATAACTGAAAATTAAGAAAATGTCATGTCACCCAACAATTGATAATATTTTTAGTTATTTCTGGAGAAATATAGAAAAATCCCTTTTAACTGATTCTTGAAACTGCACCCTCACTGAAAAATCTAGGTTCTTCAGTAAAAATTTTGAAAACTTTCATCAAGAATCTGATTTATAATGAAATTTTGGAGTTAGATTTTGAAAACACAAAGTGTCATCCTTCTTGAAATATCAATCTTTCCGATACTTTGATTTTTTTTCAAAAACTTCAAATGAAAACTCATTTATACCATTTGGATTCCATTTCTAATATCATTCACACAATTTCTTGAGTAAAATCATATCTAAGAATGATTTTGATATCTTGGATGATAGCTAGAAATATCCATTTGTTTATTAAAATCAATATAGGATGAATAATGAACATAGAAAATTCATTTTGAGTTCAAACTTGATACGTGAATTTCAAATGACAATTCAACAATTGGTATCAACAATTTTCGTCCAAAAATTGGTATCAAAAGTTTTCGTCAAAAATATGATTTTGTATTGCCTTAAAAGTTTGATTTTTGAAAACTTGAAATATAGTCTGACCTAAGTCAACAACATAACTTAAAAATTTCATCTTAAGCCCAAACTTGATTCATAGACTTACATTTTTCATGTTTGATGTCTAGATGCTTAAGTTAGAGAAAACATGAGTAGATAGCAAAACTTGATACTTAGCATGTTCATGTTTTCACGATTATTTCAAATGAAATCGTGCTAAGTTCATATTTGGATCAAATAACATTCCTTTCACTTCAAACTTGATATACATGTTTTACATGACTATATCTTGATATTTTGAAAGTTTGAATGAAATCTAAAAATGTCATGAAAAAGATATGAGTACATTCATACTTGAGTACATACATGATTTAGTTTTGAATTGTATCTATCACTCTCTTCTATCATGTATGATTTTATTTGATATCAAATATTATTTTCCATCCCTTTGGTTGAGATTTCCATATTTCATGAAAAATAATCTTTAGAGTCTCAACTTCATAATATATATATTTGTTTGTTTTTCATCCTTTTGACTTGTTTGCCCTTGCTTGCCCTTTTTGATTGATGTCAAAAGGGGGGGAAAATTATAGGTAAAGGGGAGAAAAATATAGGAAATTCATGCATATAGATAGGGGGAGTCTATTTTCATACATATGCATGTTTATAGGGGGAGAAATCCCTTAGTTGATATCTTCTATGCTTTAATTATATATTTTCTTAAGGATGTTTGTCATCATCAAAAAGGGGAAGATTGTTGGCTTTAGGTTTTCAACCTTGGTCTTAATCTCGGTTTTGATGATAACAAACATGGAACTAATATTTCGTTGAGAAATCTTTCAGGTTCCATATCGAGTAGCATTCGATGTCCTTGAACGGATAAATCGGAGAAATCGATAAATCGGAAGGACATTGATCGTTGCGCTCGGGTTCGTCATAGAATTTCTTGAAGATTGATGTGTGCACCAAAGATGTATTGGACGAGCTCAAAGATCACATGGAAAGCTCTCCAAGTTGATGCTCGTTGAAAGCCGGAACCCGGAAATGAAGCGCGGAAGAAAAAGGCTAAAAAAATTAATATCAGCCTATGTTTGGTCGACCGAATAGGGTTAGAAAAATGGCAGTAGCCATCTCGGTCGACCGGTCGGTCAACCGAAGGATGCCACAAAGTGGCAATAGCTACTTTGGTCGACTGGGCGGTCGACCGATTGAAGCCAAAAATTGGCAGAGGACGCATCGATCGACCGATCGGTCGACCAGACTGCGGATCGGCAAAGCCGCAACTTGCTTCTGGCGGTCGACTCGTCGGTCGACCGCACGGAGATAGTGGGGCAGCGGTCGCTTGAATAGTCGATCAGTCGATCGACCAGCTAATCGACTGAGCGGTTGCAACGGATAGTTTTCTATCCATTGAGCTGTCGTTTCTTTGAGAGGGTATAAATATCATTCATCTAACTCATTTAATTCCTCTCCTCTCATTGTTATAGATTTTATTGAGCATTCTAAAGGGAGTTTTTGAGCCTTCTAAAGATTGATTGAAGCACGCCTGTTCTTCCGTCAAAATCCGCTACAAGTGCGCTCTCTGTCTCAACTTGTGAAAAGCTGTAAAGCCACTTGTATAAGCGTAACTTAGTAGGATTAGTCGAGTTGTTCCTTAGGGTTGAGGTGGAAGAGTGCTCTTGATAAGAAGACAGAGACTTCCGAGTGTGGAAGTGCCTTAGGTCGAGAGTGCGACTCTTCGAGTCGAAGTCCTCATTGTAAGGGAAACAAGAATTAATCTAGTAAACCTAGTTTAGAAATCCTAAGCGGGGTGCTTAGGTAGTGGAATAAGCATTGGGGCTGAACCACTATAAATTTGTGTGTTTGCATTGATACTCTATTGGTGCTTAATTGTTTATCTTGCTTCTCCATCTAAACATCGAATTTTAAATTGCCTAATTAGTTTAAGAAAATTTAAGAAAATGATTAAAACCAATTTAGGCTAATCAATTTAGTAAACTCACTATTCACCCCCCCCTCTAGTGTTGCCATTTCGTCTACACTCTTGACTCAGTGTCCAATTGACTCTCTTCTCAGGCTCACTAGTCTAGGAAGGCCATCTAGAATCAGCACTCACTTTTTTTCCCAGTCTGGTTCATTAGTCTAGGAAGGCCCTCTAGAACGAGTACCCAACTGAATCTTTTCTCGGGTTAATTGATCTAGGAAGGCCCTCTAAAACCAGTACCCAACTGAATCTCTTCTCGGGTTAACTAGTGTAGGATGGCCCTCTAGAACCAGTACCCAACTCGATCGGGAAGGCCCTCCAACCCAAGATTGCTCGTACGCTATGTGTACCACTCGGCCCAACATGCGGCCCATAGTCATCACGTGCGCTACACGCACTACTTGGCATGCCCGGCCTAATGTTGCCTCATGCACAGAGCGCACTACTCGACCTGCAGGACCCGATACCATCTCGTGCGCGTAGCGCACCACTCGGCCCTATAAGGCCCACCAATTGTTCATTTCCTATATGTATACCCCTGTTCTGGATCCCAAACCATGTCTTATGATTCCATACTATAGCTTACATGAAAATTGATAGGTTACATCGATATCTTCTACTAGAGCTTCCTTACGCATCGCCTAATCAACTGCCTTAGCAAAGGATGTGTCCTTTGTGTAGTGAATCAAGTGGAATTTGCGATCGCAGTCCCTCCACAAATCGTTTGACCCTAGCAATCTCAGTAGCTACCAAAGTAGGGTGGTAGCGGGACAACCTAGTAAACTCCATCTCATACTGCTGGACTATCATCCCGCCCATCTGGCACATCTGCTCAAACTCTCTTGCCCGCCTCTCTTGGGCATTTTTGGGCAGGTACCACACGAGAAGGAGGGGGGGGGGTTGAATAGTGTGTGTTCTTTTTAGCCAATTTTAAGTTCAACCAAATTCAAGTGCAACTAAATAATGTTTGTTATCAAATATAAAGCACAACAATAAACAAATAAGCAAGGCAATGCTAACACGAGGAAATATAGTGGTTCGGCCAACTGCTTACTCCACTACCTTGTCTCCTCATCAAGGATTTCTAACCAACTACTTTATAGAACTTGTGTTTCCCTTTGAATACAACCGAGGACTCGATTCTAACCTCTTTGAGAACTCCTCAAACCTATTCACCTAGGCAAAACACAATTCTACAAAGTAAACTCTAAGTGTTTACACTAGCACACCTAGCAAGCTAATCCAATTAAACCAAGTTTAAACAACAATTAAAATTACAATGAAAAGATCTAAGAAATAAAACCAAGAACCAATGCTCTTTTCCAAGCCTTCAAGCCTTCAACTCGACAAGTCGTTGAGCTCAAATCGAAGCCCGAGTTGAGGAAGAATGAGCGCTTGAGAAAACGTTGATCGGAGAAGTGAGCGCAAGCAATTGATCTATAGAAGGCACAAATCTCTCTCTTGAATGCTTAATTCAGTTGTTAAGAAGTATTAAAGGAATTAGGTGAGGGGTATTTATAACCCCTCAACCGAATGGCTCTTCAACGGGCATTTTTTCGCCCATTGGACGCCGTTCGGTCGCTTGTCGGTCGATCGTCAGTCGACCGACCGATCGATTGCCCAGCGACCACTGGGTTTTTGTGCTTCTACAGCTCTATTTGGTCGACCGTAGGGTCGATCGAATGAGTCGTGATTCCGCCTCTCTACTATCCGGTCGATCGAAGCAGGCACTGCCAAATTTTGGCCTTGTCCGGTTTACCGCTCGGTCGACCGAAGTAGTCACTATCGATTTTTGCATATGTTCGGTCGACCGACTAGTCGACCGAAGTGGCTACTACCATTTTTCTGCCTTGTTCGGTCTACCAACCGGTCGACCGAATTTAGGCTGAGGTTGATTTTTTCTTTATCTTTGTTACATGCTTTTTCATAGGTTTAATTACCACGTTTTAACTTGGATAACTTTAAAACCAGGCTTGGGATGAGATCCTAGGGGTATATTACAAGATATCTACTCAACCTACAGCCGAGCCTTTCTTGACATTTTTTTCTTTTGTTTCTCCAAACGAAGTTTGCCGAAGTTCGCATGCTTATCGCAACCTCAACCTGAACTCAAAACTTCACACATAGATTAAATACTTGTTTGTTATCATCAAAATGAAGATCGAAGCTTTAGGGGAACCCTTAAGCCAACAATCTCCCCCTTTTTGATGATGACAAACATAACATGGAATTTGAAGAAAATGATAAGTATTCTTTGTGAGTTTGAGTTAAGGCATACATAATACATAACTTAACATATGCTCCCCCTATCAATGTGCATAACATGCTTGTAACTCCCCCTATCTATATGCATCAAAAACAAATGTGACCTTACTTTTTCTCCCCCTTTTGACATCAATCAAAAAGGGCAAGAGCTAAGGTACAATTAATGAGTTCCATCACGAAAACCAAGAAAGCCATAAAACCAAGTATCATCTACCACTATAGTCCTTCCTATTAATGTAAGCTTGTAGAAGGCAAACATCAATAAGTCGCAAAGCCCCATTACAAGGTAATACATAAGTGTGATGATACCTTGTAAAATGCAATTTTAAAAACCATGTATGTTTTGAAACTTTTAACCACTTGGAAAAACATAAATTCCTAATTGCATTCTTAAATTTGTAAAGCTTTCCTCACTCAAGGGTTTTGTAAATATATCGGCAAGTTGTTTGTCTGTGGATACAAATTCCACCGATATATTTCCGTTGGCTACATTATCCCTAAGAAAATGGTGCCTTAGATCAATATGCTTAGTCCTAGAGTGTAAAATAGGATTTTTTGTTAAATTGATTGCATTAGTGTTATCACAATGTATAGGTATGCAAGAGTACTAAAGTCCATAATCCAAAAGGGTTTGTTTCATCCATAGGACTTGTGCACAACAACTAGCCGCAGCGATGTATTCCGCTTCGGTAGTTGAAAGTGCAACTGAGTTTTATTTCTTTGAAAACCAAGAGACAAGACCCACTCCTAGGAATTGACAATACCCACTAGTGCTTTTTCTATCTACTTTACACTTGGCAAAATCCGCGTCCAAAAAACCAATTAATTCAAAAGATGCATTACATGGATACCAAAGTCCTAAGTTAACCGTGCCCTTCTAATATCTCAATATGCATTTGACCACACTTAAGTGAGATATTTTAGGACAAGATTGAAACCTAGCACATGCACAAACACTAAACATGATATCGGGTCTACTTGCGGTTAAGTAAAGAAGACTACCAATCATACCTCGATATCATTTTTCGTCTACTTTGACACCATCTTCATCTTTGTCAAGCTTGATGGATGTGCTCATTGGTGTAGAAGCTATCTTGGCTTCATTCATCCCAAACCTTTTGATGAGCTCCTTTGTGTACTTGGCTTGATTGATGAAGATTCCTTTGTTGGTTTGCTTGATTTGGAGACCAAGCATGAAGGAGATCTCTCCCATCATCCTCATCTCAAATTCATCTTGCATACATTTAGCAAACCTCTTACAAAGGGTTTCATTAGTAGTACCAAAAATTATGTCATCAACATAAATTTGCACAAGTAAAATATCATTTTCATTGTGTTTTATAAAAAGGGAGACATCGGCTTTTCCAATGGTAAAGCCTTGATCAATCAAAAAAGTGGAAAGCCTTTCATACCAAGCCCTAGGGGCTTGTTTTAAACCATAAAAAGCCTTTTTAAGTTTGAAAACATGGTTTGGAAACTCAAAACTTTCAAATCCGGGGGTTTGTTCAACATATACTTCTTCATCGATAAAGCTATTTAAAAATGCACTTTTGACATCCATTTAAAAGAGTTTAAAGCCTTTAAAACTAGCATAAGCCAAAAGCATTCGAATTGCTTCTAATCTAGCTACAGGAGCATAAGTTTCATTATAATCTATTCCTTCTTCTTGATTGTACCCTTGGGCCATTAACCTAGCTTTGTTTCTAATGACTAAACCTCCTTCATCTAACTTGTTTCTAAACAACCATTTAGTCCCAATTGTTGGCTTTAGGTTTTCAACCTTAGCCTTAATCTCGGTTTTGATGGTTTTGATGATAACAAACATGAGACTAATGATTTCATCGAAAATATCTTTCAGGTTCCATATCGGCTAGTGTGCGACATCCGCGATCGGAGAAATCAGATAAATTGACAAGGATGCTCGTCGGCGCTCGAGAATCTTCAAGAAAGGGAGTTTAGGTTTAGGGCCTCTAGAAATTAATGTAATCCTCGTGATGATGCATAAGAAACCCAAAAATCTATCCCGAACCCCAAACCATAAAATTTTGGGACCGCCCTGAAATTCACTAAGACTAGGGAGCTCCTTGGAGGGCTATATAATCCAAACATTTTCTTGAAATAAAAAATGGCTGTAATTATTCCTTGGCTCAAAACTAGATAACAAGGTAGTTTTTAGGATTTTTTAGAAGCCTCTAACATATCCTTATTTGATCCGAAAGATTAGAAAATTTCTGTGTTATACTAGATACCAAGAACTAGATTTTGATCCATAGGGATTTTGATTTTTTAGATATTTTTATTGAACTCAAATTGGGTATAATCCTTATATAACATTTATGTTTTAAAGTTTTAACTTAAAATTAATAAATGTTATGTAAGTAGACTTAGTGAAAATGGAACTAGAAGAACTAGGCAGAACATAAGTTGTCTGCCTTCTTCAGCTTAGGTTCGATCGATCGATCGAAGCCCAAAATGGGCAGTAGGCTTGGCGGTCGACCGACCTGCGTATAAGCCTAAGAGGCAATCGCGTCGGTCAACCGACAGGTCGACCGAAGATCGTAGATCGCGCGATTTGCGTCTGGTGGTCGACCCGTCGTTCAACCGACCAGAGAGAAAGGAGGAGCGGTCTGCAATGGATAGTTTTCTATCCGTTGAGTGCCATTTCTTTAGCAAGGTATAAATATACCCTTATATGATTCTTTCATTCTTCTTCCCTAACTTCTACAGAGTTTATTGAGCATTTAAAGGGGAGTTTAAAGCCTTCCACGTGATTGACTGAAGCGCGCCTGTTCTTCCTCGTGTTCTTCTTCAAGCACAAATAATGTTCGTTATCAAATATAAAGCACAACAATAAACAAATAAGCAAGGCAATGCTAACATGAGGAAATATAGTGGTTCGGCCAACCGCCTACTCCACTACCTTGGCTCCTCACCAAGGATTTCTAATCAACTACTTTATAGAACTTGTGTTTGCCTTTGAATACAACCGAAGACTCGATTCTCACCTCTTTGAGAACTCCTTAAACCTATTCACCTAGGCAAAAAACAATTCTACAAAGTAAACCCTAAGTGTTTAAACTAGCATACCTAGCAAGCTAATCCAATTAAAACAAGTTTAAACAACAATTAGAATTACAATGAAAATTGCTAAGAAATAAAACCAAGAAACAATGCTCTTTTCCAAGCCTTCAAGCCTTCAACTCGCCAAGTCGTTGAGCTCGAATTGAAACCCGAGTTGAGGAAGAATGTGCGCTTGAGAAAACGTTCATCGGAGAAGCGAGTGCAAGCAAATGATCTCTAGAAGGCACAAATCTCTCTCATGAATGCTTAATTCAGTTGTTAAGAAGTATTAAAGGAGTTAGGCGAGGTTTATTTATAACCCGTCAATCGAACGGCTCTTCAACGGGTGTTTTTTTGCCCGTTGGACGTCGTTCGATCGCTTGTCGGTTGATAGTCAGTCGACCGACTGATCGACCGCCCAGCGACCGCTGGCTTTTTGTGCTTCTACATCTCTGTTCGGTCGACCAAATGAGTCACGATTCTGCCTCTCTGCTATTCGGTCGATCGCTCGGTCGATCAAAGCAGGCACTGCCAGATTTTGGCCTCAGTCGGTCGACCGCTCGGTCAAGCAAAGTAGCTATTGCCATTCTCTGGCCTTGTTCGGTTGACCGCGCGGTCGATTGAAGTAGCCACTGTTGATTTTTGCATCTGTTCAGTCGACCAAAGTGGCTACCGCAATTTTTCTTCCTTGTTCGGTCGACCGACCGATCGACCGAACTTAGGCTAAGGCTGATTTTTTCTTTATCTTTGTTACATGTTTTTTCATAGGTTTAGTTACCATGTTTTAACTTGGATAACTTTACAACTAGGCTTGGGATGAGATCCTAGGGATATATTACAAGATATCTACTCAACCTACACCTGAGCCTTTCTTGACATTCTTTTCTTTTGTTTCTCCAAGCGATGTTCGCCGAAGTTCGCATGCTTATCACAACCTCAACCTGAACTCAAAATTTCACACATATATTAAATACTTGTTTGTTATCATCAAAATAAAGATCGAAGTTTAAGGGGAACCCCTAAGCCAACAACTCTGCCCCAATTATAGGTGGCACTAACTCCTTAGTCACTGGAACCGCTGGTACAACTAGCTCGAGTTGAGGCTGTTGTTGCCGCATTTCTTGCTCCTTGTGAAGCTCCTCGGTTAACTCGGCTACTAACTGCACCACCCAGGGTTCCATATCTACCCTCTCCTAGGCTAGGCGTCCACGGCCCCAACCCCCAGTGTGGTTTCTACCTCGGCCTCGGCCCTGGCCCCTCTGGCCTGCAGCATATCTATCACTCCTACTCATCACTGCCTTACACTGTCTAATTAATTTTTTTTTACCGTGATCGTAAGTATTGCTGCTGACGCGGGCCATCTCCATAGCTAAATCTCGTGAATAGAACACACCGTATACGACGCACTGACTCTTGCCTATACCATAGTCAGGACCTAACCACATGCTCTGATACCACTTTGTCACGCCCCAAACACTGGGTCACGCCCATCTGGCGCAACTACTCAAACTCTCTTGCCCACCTCTCGCACACATTCCTAGGCTGGTACCACTCTATCACTGCGTCCTTAAACTCATCCCATGTAGGGGGTGGCGTAAAGTCCCCCCTACGGGCCTCCCAGGTATGGAGCCACTCTTTTGTCGGTCCCCTCATATGTAAACCCACCATGCGTGCTGTTGCCTCGGATGAACACCCGAGCACCTAGAAGAGTGCATAGTAATCACTGAGAAACTCTGTGACCTATGCAGACTGGTCGGTACCGATAAACTCTGGGGGCCTCAATTTGACAAACGTCTCATAAGGAATCTCATGGCCCATTGTCTCATGATGATGCTCTGCCCCAATCACAGGTGGCACTAACTCCTCAGTCACTGGAACCGCTGAAACAACTAGCTCGGGTGGAGGCTGTTATTGCGTCATTTCTCGCTCCTTACGGAGCTCCTTAGTTAACACAGCCACCTAGGCCTCCAACTGTGCCACCTGGGGATCCGACACTGCCCTCTCTTGGGCTAGGCGTCCACGGCTCTAACCCCCAATGCAGCGTCTACCTCGGCCGCAACCCCTCTGGCCTGCAGAATTACTATCACTCCCACTCATCACTACCTCACCCTGAGCCTCCATCACTATCAAGAAAACATAATAGAGAAACAAACTACGTTAAGTAAAAGTCTAATTAATTTTTTTTTACCGTGATCATAACTATTGCTGCTGATGTGGGCCGTCTCTGTAGCTCAATTTCGTGAATAGAACACACTGTATTCGACGCACAGGCTCTTGCCTATATAGTACTATATGTTCTAATGATGTAGTGAGGACCTAACCACAAGCTCTGATACCACTTTGTCACGCCCCAAACACTGGGTCACGTGATCGGCCAGAGTGCAACCAAGTACCCCAAATCCTAACCAATTACTCAAGCAATTAAATAGATACAACTTGAAATCAAGTTTATATAACATAACGAGAAAATATTTCACATGACAACTCACTATCAAAAACATAGTTCACATGACAAATATTTCATAAAAGAATTCAACAAGTGTTTATTAGTTCTAGAGCATTATGAAAGCTATAACACCTCAGTTCTTTAACATAGACTTGACTCAACTAGGCTCGAGATCGCTACCAGAGTCCGCTGTCATCAACTACGTCGTACCTCAGAATCATGCTTTGCAAAATGAACACAATAATAAAAGTGAGTATAAAACTTAGTGAGTGGTCTCCCAATCCTCACTAAGTAAAAAAAAATCCAATCATAATAATTATAATATGTTAAGTGAGTGCGGATGTCAAATTTGTTTAAATAAGGAAAGTGTTCCCATCCGACTCTACGAAAAGTATCCTCTAATTTTTGAATCCCAATTAAATACTTTGCATAGGTTCACTGGTCAAGGAAGGCCCTCTAGACTCAATGTCCAATTGACTCTCCTCACGGGCTCATTGGTCTAGGAAGGCCCTCTAGAACCAGTACCCAATTGTTTTCCCCCTCAGGTTCATTGGTCTAGGAAGGCCCTCTAGAACCAGTACCCAACTGAATCTCTTCTCGGGTTAACTAGTCTAGGAATGCCCTCAAGAACCAGTACCCAACTCTGTCAGGAAGGTTCTCTGACCCAAGATCGCTCGTATGTTATGCGTACCACTCGGCCCAACATGCGACCCATAGTCATCATGTGCGCTACGCGCACTACTCGGCCTGCCCGGCCTAATGTTGCCTCGTGCGCAGAGCGCACTATTCGGCCAGCATGGCCTGATACGATCTCGTGCGCGGGGCGCACCACTCGTCCGAATAAGCCCCACCAATTGTTCATTTCCTACCCGTACACCCCTGTCAAGTTCCCAAACCATGTCCTAAGGTTCCAGGCTACAGCTTACATGAAAATTGATTGTCTACATCAATATTTTCTATCATAGGCTCGCAGACAACTATGATTAGAATTTCAGCCTAATATGTAACATTTCAGCAATCAGCATGTATATTCATTTACAGCACATACTAAACAATTTCAGCATTCAAAATAAAATTACAGAATATCCTATATGATTCCTGCATTATTAACATTAGTTAATCATCATTAATTACTAAGGGAAATGTACATCAAACTAAGGAAAATTCCTGCATTCATCTACTAGGTAAAATTTCAGCATCTACATATTAATTCCAGCATAGTATTTTCAGCATCATACACTAGGTAATTTCAGCATCATTACATCTAGATAATTTCAGCATCATTACATGTAAGTTTTCAGCATCATTACATAGGAAATTTCAGAATTCCACCAAATGAATGTTCAGCATCCAAACATATGAAATTTCAGCATCAAAACATCTGAAATTTCAGCAACTAAACAATTTCAGCATTCAAAATAAAATTACAGAATATCCTATATGATTCCAGCATTATTAACATTAGTTAATCAGCATTAATTACTAAGGGAAATGTACATCAAACTAAGGAAAATTCCTGCATTCATCTACTAGGTAAAATTTCAGCATCTACATATTAATTCCAGCATAGTATTTTCAGCATCATACCCTAGGTAATTTCAGCATCATTACATCTAGATAATTTCAGCATCATTACATGTAAGTTTTCAGCATCATTACATAGGAAATTTCAGAATTCCACCATATGAATGTTCAGCATCCAAACATATAAAATTTCAGCATCAAAACATATGAAATTTCAGCAACTAAAAATCAGCAATTATACTGCACATTATCAATGTATAAAATCAACATCCATGAATTAATTTTTAGCATATGATTTATTAAAGATCTCAAGTAATCCCAGCCAGTAAAAATCCTTCATCAAAAACCCCCCCACCTCCATGCCCGACCAGCCCTAGGGCATGCCTAGGGCTGCCACACATTGCAAGGGGTTCTAGGCTTCCCTTCTTCGATAACTCAACAACCACGATCAATCAAAACCAAGCAATTCCGACAAGCTTTCATTCAATCCTCAAAAAAAAAATCCCCATGGAAAGGGGCGACACAAGAGAGGAAAAATAAGAGGGAGGAGGGGAGGGAAAATCCACTCGTCGCCTCTCTCACTTTCTTTCTCGGGTTCCGTGCGGCAGTAGCAGTCGTACGACACCCCCTCTTCTTTTATTTATTTAATTTATTTATTTATTTGGCTGAAATTACCAATCTGCCCCCAACTTAAGTGGTTCACTAAACCTCCTCTATCTCAGTCGAATCAAGTCCGAATCCGGATCCGATTGAACTGCTAGATTGAATCCAGATCCTTTTTAAATCCATGACACATAAAATATTTTGCAATTAAAATTCATAATTAAGAAAATTTCCAAAGTATCTAGGTCTCACCTCAAGTTAAGCGCCAACGCTCAAACTCGTGTTCACCATCTTGCTTCACGCGCAACCCGCTGAAATTAATACACATAAAATATTTTAGCGAGTATTACAATCTTCCCCCCATAAAAAGTATTCGTCCTCGAATTTAGGGGTTAAAGAGGAACTTACCATCTCTCATGAACAACTGGGGATATTTCTCCATCATATCCTTCTCCAACTCCCAGGTTGCCTTCTGGCCCGAATGGTGTTCCCATCGCACCTTTACCAAGGGGACCTCCATAGACCTCAATTTCCGAACCTGTCTATCCAGAATCTCTACAAGCCTTTCCTCATAAGAAACGGCTGCGTCGACCTCAACTGCAGAAGGCTCCAGCACTTGTACGCCACCGCCCCTCTTCGGCTAAGAATGGGGAACGATCCAATAAACCTGGGATTTAGTTTCCCTCGCTTGCCAAATCTCATCACCCCTTTCATAGGCGACGTCTTGAGGACCACCATGTTCAACACTATAAATTCTAAGTCCCTTGATATGCCATCAGCATATATTTTCTGCCGACTTTGAGCTACCAACAGCCGGTCCTTTATCACCTTCACCTTTTCTACAGCATCATCAACCAAGTCTGGCCCTAACATTTGAGTCTCACCCACCTCAAACCATCCTACTGGAGACCGACACCTTCACCCGTAAAGGGCCTCAAATGGGGCCATGCCAATGCTACTGTAGTGGCTGTTGTAATAGACACACTCTACCAGCGGCAAGTACCTCTCCCAACTATCCTCAAAATCCAACACTCATGCCCGCAGCATATCTTCCAAAGTTTGAATAGTCCTCTCTGATTGCTCGTCAGTTTGAGAGTAGAACGCTATACTAAACCAGAACTGAGTACCCAAGGCTTCCTGGAAGGACTGCCAAAACCGAGCGATGAATTGGGTGCCCCTGTCAGAAATGATCATCACCGACATCCCATGGTCGGCCACTATCCGGGTCCAAGAAAAGCGTAGCATACTGCTCCGCTGAAAAGGTCATCTTGACCGGAATAAAGTATGTCATCTTGGTCAGCCGGTCTACCATGACCCAAATAGAGTCATGACCTCCTCTTGACCTGGGCAAACCGGTCATAAGATCTATAATGATTTTCTCCCACTTCCACTCAAGTACATCTAAATTTTGGAGCAACCATGTAGGTCTCAAATGCCCTGCCTTAACCAGTTGACAAGTCAAGCACTTGGACACATACTCGATCACTTCCCACTTCATTCCTTTCCACCAAAATTGCTGCCGCTGGTCACGGTACATCTTCGTGGCCCTGGGGGCATGGTGTACTAAGAGCGGTGATGTCACGCCCAAACTCAGGGTCACGTGACCGGCCAGGGTATACGTGCCTATACTCATCAACAAAACATAGCGGAAAGAAAGAAATAAACTTTTATTTCAAATAGAAAACCAAACCAGAATTCATTTTAAGTAAGTGTAGCAAAATAACCTTAAGGTGTGGAAATAATAAACAACTTGAAATGTTCAATTATAATAAAATCTGAAATAAATACATGAATGTCCCCACGGGACTACAACTCCAAAATGCTAAAACACAAGTGCATGACTAACTACCAAAACTTGACTACGACCCCTACTAGGACTGCTATGAGATTATGTGGCTCCTCTACCCTCCAGCCGCGCCAAGTGCTCCAGCCCACCTCACCGATCAGGTTCTGCAAAACAAAAACAAAACAACAACGGGTGAGTTCAAAAGAACTTATTGAACGGTTCTACCAACTCCCACGAAAAACCAATCACATATATGAAGCATAAAGCAAAAACTCCTGACTCAAGTAGGAAAGGTCACAAGGGAGTGACCAGCTAACAGGGCATCTAGCCACTACTTGCCTGAAGGCAGCCAACACTCAAACGGTGAAGATCAACAGGCCTAAGCCAACCATGCCCTAAGGCAACAAAACATACTAGGATAATCGGGTAGGCCCTCCGAACTTATCCTAATATAATGAAACTCGGGAGCAATCGGGATTGACCCATCCAAACTTGCTCCACGAGATGCATAGGAACAATCGGGAATCGCCCATCCGAACTTGCCCCTTCAAGATATCACATGAATAATCAGAATTTGCTCGTTCGAAATTATTCCTTAAAAGCACCTCGGGAATAATCGGGTAGGCCCTACTTACTTATTCCTCGAGATCAAACCGGAAAAATCGGGATTTGCCCATCCGAACTTGTTCCAATAGATAACATAGGAGTAATCGGGATTCGCCCATCCGAACTTACCCCTTTAAATAAAGAATCTTGGGAACAATCGGGATTTGCCCGTCCGAACTTGTTCCACATGATACGCAGGAACAATAGGGATTTGCCCATCCTAACTTGTTCCACAGGTTGGGAATTAGCCATCCAACATTCCGGGCCTAGCCCGCAATCCGCTCCTCAACAAGCCTCTCCGCCATTCATAAACGTATGTCGCATCATCACCTAAGTCAAGTCTCTCCTATGGTGTCTTAGGTGTGTCCTTATTAGGAAGCGTCCCAACACTCCAATACCTGACCCCCAACTACTAGACCCGTAATGTCAAAAACCCATGAGGTTGTATTTCTTGCATAACTTATTTGTTAGTTCATAACATTATGCTGACCCCTTGCTAAAATTTAATTATGCAATTAAAATTTAGATCACTAGGATTAGGGTTTTATTTTAGGATTTTGTTTTGGCTTACTGTTATATCCGAAACTGATGTATCTAACCCGAATCTGGTTTCCAGAGTGTGACCTATTTTTCCAAACTATATTTTCTGGTCAAAACGATAGGTTACACGACTATGTTCAGAAAACTATATACATCACAACAAGTATTTCAGAAACAACACAGATTCATCATCTCAGCATGAAATTCCAGCAACATTGAATTTTCAGCTCATCTTGAAAATAAATCCGAAAATTCACAGAAAATAACTCCCAAAATTTAGATCATATCAGATTCATAATCATTACAATAAATATTATAAAAACCATATTTAACATGCAAAGACAACAAGCATCAAAACCCTCGTTAGCCAAGAACCAACCTTTATACTCAAGAATTTAAATCTAGAACCCTCGTGCCTTCAAAATCAAACTCTTCTTAGAAACAAGCATCAAGATTGAATAATAAATTGATTTATAGAAGGCAAGAAAATCTACACCCTTCACTTAGGCATTTCATCAAATACTTAGAGGGCACTCCTTTTCTCCTCCTAGGCCGAGCACCCCTAGGGTCACCCAAGGTTTGCCGAGCCCCATAGGGGAGGGTTTAGGGCCTCCTCAAGCATGGCACATAAAAAGAACGACGAGAATTCAAGAGATCGTTGGAAAATAATTCAAAATCATCATAGCTTTCAAGAACGGCTTCAAGAACTCAAAGAAACCCGAGAAGGATGGGTAAAACCACTCACCTAAATAGGAAGGATGATTAGAGGAAAAATCCCGAATGGTAGACCTCGAATCTGGCTTCAAGAGATGGCGGATCGACTCAAAGAAGGGGGAGAAGGGGCGGCGGCTCCTCCTCAATCCGCCGGCTTGAAGAGAGGGGAAGAGAGAGGGGCAGCTCAGCTAGGCTGGGCGGCTCCTCTCTACTCGGCTCCAAGGAAGGGAGAGGGGAAGAATGGGAGGTGGTGGTTTGGATGGCTGGGTTGCTCGATGGCCCCAAGAGGGGGAAGGTAGGGGCGACGGCTTAGGTGGCTAGCTCCTCTCTTCTCTCCAATTGGAAGGGGTTGCTCCAGTAGGGAGTCGCCAGCCCTAGGGGGGGATTTTTATAATCCCCTCCCACTTCCACCTAACCACACTCTAACCCGCACTCTCCTCAACCTGGATCCGCAACCCCGCTAACCCAAACTAACCCCAAGAGAGAATACAAGCAACAAACACATACACATCCACAAGAAACATAATCAATCAATTAGCTATATAATTAAAAATCATAATTTAACACAAACAATTAGGGGATAATAAATAAAAATATCTAGAATATTATAATCATCCCTCCTTAAAGAAAATTCTTCCTTGAATTTCAGAAAAAGAAACTTAAGGACTCACCAGATCATCAAACAACGAAGGATAACACTCCCTTATATCTTGCTCCACCTCCCAGGTGGCTTCTTGCCCAGAATGGTGCTCCCACCTAACCCTAACCTCTACCGATCTAGCCTTTCAACTGGTCGCTCCTCATAAGAAACTGCTTTTATCTTTGCAGGGTCCACCTTTACCCCTTCTCTGGACACCAAATGGCCCAGGAACCCCACACTCTCCAGTCAGAACTCACACTTGAAGAATTTGGCATATAAGCGGTGCTCCCAGAGAGTCTCTAAAACCATCTGCAAGTGCTCAGTATGCTCCTTTCTTCTACTGGAATATATCAAGATATCATCAATGAACACTATCACAAATTTATCCAAGTATTCCCTGAACACTTAGTTCATCAGGTCCATAAATGCTGCAGGTGCATTAGTCAGCCCGAAGGACATCACCAGAAAGTCATAGTGCCCATGCCTCGACCTGAAAGCAGTCTTAGGGACGTCACTGTCCCGGATCCTTAACTGATGGTACCCTAACCGTAGGTCAATCTCAGAAAACCACTGAGCTCCCTGAAGTTGATCAAATAAATCATCAATCCTGGGTAGCGATTACCGATTCTTCATCGTTACCTTGTTAAGCTGTCGGTAATCAATAAACATACGCATGGATAGATCTTTCTTTTTCACAAAGAGCAATGGAGCACCCCAAGGCGAAGCACTTGGGCAAATGAAACCTAACTCAAGCATCTCCTACAACTGGGACTTCAACTCCCTCAACTCAGCTAGTGCCATTTGATACGGAGGAATGGACATCGACTTCACCCCTGGTTGTAAATCAATATAGAATTCGATCTCCCTCTCTGGAGGCAGCCCTGGCAATTCCTCTGGGAACACATCAAAGAACCCGCATACCACAGGCGTCCCCCCGATGTCCCTAGACACACC
Organism: Canna indica; assembly: GCA_034359265.1. NCBI lineage: Eukaryota > Viridiplantae > Streptophyta > Magnoliopsida > Zingiberales > Cannaceae > Canna > Canna indica. Next base: position 27,323,708 of record CP136892.1, read on the forward strand.
TCCATCTCCCTCTACCACATACACAAATGCCAAGAAGGACTGACATCCACCCAGAAGTAGCTTCTGAACCTTGAGAGCTAAAATTTCCATCAACAAATCTCCCATTCCCTCACCCTGGAAGGTAAACTGGGGCAATCCGGGCTTACTGAAGGTTACAGTCTTAGCCCTGCAATCCACTAACATCGACATCGTTCCTATGGTCTAATTAGGCTGCTGATTGCCCTTGCTAGGACAATCCTTTTTGTAATACCAAGTCTACCCATAGCTGAAACATACCTCTGAACGTCCCCAGCAAGCCCCCCAGTGCTTCTTGTGACTTCGATTACACTTCTGCGGCCCATGTCTCCATTGCGAAACTCTAGATGACGCCCATGGTCCTGAACCCATGTGGCCTCTAGAACTGTTATGACCTCCGCCTACTGTAGATCTGCTGTCCTGAAAGCCCCCTTCGAGTGAGCTGGCCGATCCTTCGAAGGCTGGGGCCGAAACTTTTTCTTCTGGGGACCATCATGCCTGTCTGTCGGTACGAGTGCTTCCTTTCGGAGCCCCTCATCTACAACCCAAGCAAAGGAAGTGTCCTCTGTGTAATGGATGAATCTGGTGATCTGCAGCCTCAGCCACTTGACAAACCTCTTGACCCTGGCGGTCTCTGTGGCTATCAAGGTGGGATGGTGCTTCGAGAGTCGAGTGAACTCCATCTCATAATCTGTCACCGACATACTGCTCGTCTAACGCAGTAGCTCGAACTCTTTCACCTGTCTGTCCCGAACACTCAGTGGCAGGTACTTCTCCACCATAGCAGCTCTAAACTCCTCCCAGGTAGGGGTGGTGCATCTATTGCTCTGCGTTCCCTCTAGGTGTGAAGCCAATCCTTGGCTAAACCTCTCAGTTGTAACCCGATCAGTCAAGTGGTCATCTCAGAAGAACAACCAAGCTCCGTGCACAACTCATAGCAATCTCCCAGGAAATTGGTGACCTCCACCTGCTAATCTGTCCCTGTATACTCCAGTGGCCTGAATGCAACAAAATCTGCATATGAAGTTGCTCTGGGTACTTTGACCGTCGGTGCAACTGGTGCTGCGGGTGCTGCCGGTACTTGTTGTGGCTGCTACCTCAGCTCCTGCTCCCTACGGAGCGCCTCAGTCAGCTAAGCCACTCTGGCCTGCAACTGCACAACCATGGGATCTTGTCCCACATCTTGTCGGGCTTGCGGTGGTCTCCCACGACCCCGACCCTGGCCTCGATGCTCAGTAGAGTTGTTGTCACTATCGCTCCTTGCTGCATCAAAGGCCTCCATCAATCTGGAATCACCAGAAAGAAAATATCAAAATTAGCCAATTTAATTCACCCTAAGTCGTTAAGTAATTAAGCCACAAGTTGTGCTGATGTGCAAACTTAGCCCATTGATCTCATAACATACCCCTACCGTATACGGTGACAACTCTAGGTCATAGTAAGACTGAACCACATGCTCTAAAATCACATTGTCATGCCCCAACTCAGGGTCACGTGACCGGCCAGGGTATATGTGCCTATACCCCGCAGCCTAAACCATGCACATGACAACTCATCAACAAAACATAGCGAAAAGAAATAAACAAATTTTTATTTCAAATAGAAAACTAAACTAGAGTTCATTTTAAGTAAGTTTAGCAAAATAACATTAAGGTGCGGAAATAATAAATCAAGTTCACAAGTTCAATTATAATGAAATCTGAAATAAAGACATGAATGTCCCCACGGGACTACAACTCCAAAATGCTGAAACACAAGTGCATGACTAACTACCAAAACTTGACTATGACCCCAACTAGGACTACTATGAGATCGTGTGGCTCCTCTACCCTCCAGCCACGCCAAGTGCTCTAGCCCACCTCACCGGTCAGGCTCTGCAAAACGAAAACGAAACGACAAAGGTTGAGTTCAAAAGAACTCATTGAGCGATTCTACCCACCCCCACGAAAAACCAATCACATATATGAAGCATAAAGCAAAAACTCCTAACTCAAGCAGGAAAGGTCACAAGGGGATAATCAGGAAAGGTCACAAGGGGATAATCGAGATTGGCCCATCCGAACTTGCTCCACGAGATGCGTAGGAACAATTATGAATCGCCCATCCGAACTTCCCCCTTCAAGATATCACAAGAATAATCGGGATTTGCCCATTCGAACTTATTCCTTAAAAGCACCTCGGGAATAATAGGGTAGGCCCTCCGAACTTATTCCACGAGACTAAATCGGAACAATCGGGATTTGCCCATCCGAACTTGCTCCAATAGATAACGTAGGAGTAATCAGGATTCAGACATCCAAACTTACCCCTTTAAATAAAGAATCTTGGGAACAATCGAGATTTACCTATCCAAACTTGTCCCATAAGATACGCAGGAACAATCGAGATTTGCCCATCCTAACTTGTTCCACAGGTTGGGAATTAGCTATCCAACCTTCCGGGCCTAGCCCGCAATCCGGCTCCTCAATGACCCTCCCCTCTATTCATAAATGTATGGTGCATCATGACCTAAGTCAAGTCTCTCCTACGGTGTCTTAGAGGTGTCCTTATTACGAAGCGTCTCAACACTCCAACACCCGACCCCCAACTCTTAGATCTGTAATGTCATAAACCCGTGAGGTTTTATTTCTTGAATAACTTATTTGTTGGTTCATAACAGATTATGCTAACTTCTTGCTCAATTTTAATTATGCAATTAAAATTTAGATCACCAGGATTAGGATTTTGTTTTAGGGTTTTATTTTAGCTTACTGTTATAACCGAAACTGATGTATCTAACCCGAATGTGGTTTCCAGAGTGTGACCTATGTTTCAAAATTATGTTGTCTGGTCAAAATGATAGGTTACATGACTATGTTCAGAAAACTATATACATCACAACAAGTATTTCAAAAACAACACAGATTCATCATCTCAGCATGAAATTCCAGCAACATTGAATTTTCAGCATATCTTGAAAATAAATCCAAAAATTCACAGAAACTAACTCCCAAAATTTCCATCACATCAGATTCATAATCATTACAATAAATTTTATAAAAACCATATTTAACATGCAAAGACAACAAGCATCACAACCCTCCTTAGCCAAGAACCAATCTTTATACTCAAGAATTTAAATCAAGAACCCTCATGCCTTCAAAATCAAACCCATCTTAGAAACACATGATATATTTCCAAAAAAAGTCACAGATTTAATAACAAGCATGCATTTAAATTTACAAGCATCAAGATTGATGAACAAATTGATTAATAGAAGGCAAGAAAATCTACACCCTTCACTTAGGCATTTCATCAAACACTTGGAGGGCACTCCTTTTCTCCACCTTGGCCGAGCACCCCTAGGTTCACCCTAGGGTTGTTGAGACCCATAGGGGAGGGATTAGGGCCTCCTCAAGCACGACACACAAAAAGAATGACGAGAATTTTAGAGATCGTCGGAAAACAAATCAAAATAATCATAGCATTCAAGAACGACTTCAAGAACTCGAAGAAACCCGAGAAGGAGGGGTAAAACCACTCACCTTAATAGGAAGGATGATTATAGGAAAAATTCCGGATGAGGGCCCTCGAATCCGGCTTCAAGAGATGGTGGCTCGACTCAAAGAAAGGGGGAGAGGGGGTGGCGGCTCCTCCTCATGCTGCCGGCATGAAGAGAGGGGAAGAGAGAGGGGCGGCTTGGCTAGGCTAGGCGGCTCCTCTTTGCTCGGCTCCATGGAAAGGTGAGGGAAAGCAGGGGAGGCATTGACTTGGATGGCTGGGTTGCTCGGCGACTCCAAGAGGGGGAAGGGAGGGGCGGCGGCTAGCTCCTCTCTTCTCTCCAATCGGTTGGGGTGGCTCCTATAGGGAGTCGCCAGCACTAGGGGGGATTTTTATAATCCCCTCCCACTTCCACCTAAGCCCACCCTAACCCACACTCTCCTCAACCCGGATTCGCAATCCGCTAACCCAAACTAACCCCATGAGAGAATACAAGCAACAAACACATACACATCCACAAGCAACATAATCAATCAATTAACTATATAATTAAAAATAATAATTCAACTCACCCGAGCTCGCAAGCTCGCACCGGACCATGAGTCGACTCGACTCGAACTCGAACTAGACCGCCAGGCTAGAAAACACAAATAATAAGGGGATAATAAATATAAATATCTAGGATATATGGTACCACAATTCTATCCTTGTACCTCAGGACATCCTCAGCGTCGATCTGAAACCCATCATCTACATCGCTTCTCATTACAAAAGTATCTTCCTTCTGCGTTGGACGAAGCATCTCAACTAAAGTAGACTGCACCTGCAAATGTGCCACCAGATCCCCAGTTTCAAACACTGAAATTACTGAACCGCCATCCATGCATGTCACCATCTCTCTAACTAGGGGTCTCCTCTCAACAGCCAGGTGCATAGGGCTACCCATGGATTTCCTGCTCAAGGCATCAGCAACAACATTCGCCTTTCCAGGGTGGTACATTCTGGTGCAGTCATAGTCATTAAGCAACTCAATCCACCGCCTCTGCCTCATGTTCAGTTCTTTCTACATCATCAAATACTGAAGACTCTTATGATCTATGTAGATCTCACATGCCTCGCCATACAAGTAATGACACCAAAGCTTTAAGATAAACACTACTGCAGAATGGCAGGGTGATAGGTTATGCCTCCCAGTTGTTAAAGGTCCACGAGAAGAATTATCCGACTCATGATCTTGAGCTAGCAGTAGTGGTGTTTGCATTGAAGCTGTGGTGTCACCACCTTTATGGTGAGGCTTGTGAGATATACACTGATCATAAGAGCCTCCAGTATTTGCTCACCCAGAAGGAATTGAACCTGAGTCAAAGAAGGTGGCTTGAACTGTTGAAGGACTATGACTACACGATCATGTACCATTCGGAGAAGGCTAATATGGTGGAAGATGCCTTGAGCAGGAAGTCTATGGGCAGTCTAGTGCATTTGGCAGTTAGGAGGAGGTCGTTCGCTCATGATTTGGCCATGTGTTTAGATGGTGGGGCAGTCTTGACAATGTTAGCTTCTGATGCGTTGGGGGCTCACCTGAGGGTGCAGTCTACGTTGGTAGACATGCTACGAGTAGAGCAAGAAGAGGATGCTTTTTGTGCACTCACTAAGGATCTGGCCAGGAGGGGTGATGCCGATAATGGTTTTGGTATTGACTCGGAGGGCGTTCTGAGGTTTAAGATCGGGATAGTCGTGCCAGACATGATTGAGGTTTGCAGGCAGGTGCTAGAGATGGCTCATCGATCTATATATACCATGCATTCGGGCGCCACGAAAATGTACCGTGACCTAAGATAAAATTGTTGGCGGAAGGGCTTGAAGAGAGAGCTGGCCGAGTTTGTGTTTAAGTGTCTGGTATGTCAGTAGGTGAAGCCGAACATCTTAAGCCGGCAGGATTGCTCCAGAACTTTGAGGAACCATAATGGAAATGAGAAAAGATAACCATGGATTTTGTGACAGGGTTGCCGAAGTCTAGGAAGGGCAATCATTCTATCTGGGTGGTGGTGGATCGCCTAACCAAGACGACACATTTCATACCAATTAGGATGACCTTTTCAGCTGAGTAGCGAGATTATTTTTGGATCAGATTGTAGCATATCATGGTGTCCCTATTAAGATCATCTCAGATCGGGGTACTCAGTTCACAACTCGATTATGGCAATTTTTTCAGGAGGCGTTGGGCACTGAGGTCCGGTTCAACACTGTATTTCACCCTCAGACAGATGGTTAGTCAGAGCAGATCATTCAGACATTAGAGGACATGTTGAGAGCATGTGTCCTAGATTTGGGGGGCAATTGAGTTTGCCTACAATAATAGCTATCACAGCAGCATCGGGATGGCCCCTTTTGAGGCATTGTATGGGCAGCGATGAAGGTCACTTGTAGGCTAGTTTGAGGCAGGGGATTCCCTTATGATGGGACCCGACCTAATTGAGGAGGTAGTGGAAAAGGTGAAACTAATCAGGGAGAGGTTGTTGGCAACCCAGAGTCGCCAGAAGATATATGTTGATGGAAAGACCAGAGAGGTAGAGTTTGCTGAGGGGGACATGGTGTTCCTCAAGATATCCCCTATGAAAGGGGTGGTGAGGTTTTGCAAGAGAGGGAAGCCAGGCCCAAGGTTCATTGGGTCATTTCCTATTCTCAAGCGTAGGGGAGCTGTGGCATATGAGTTGGCCTTACCTCCTAGTATGGACCGAGTGCACTCAGTGTTTCATGTATACTTGCTGAAGAAGTATGTTCGAGATGAGTCCCATGTGATTGAGCCAATCATGGTGGAGGTGGATTCAACAGTCTCCTATGAAGAATGACCTGTTGAGGTGCTAGACCTCCAAATAAAAAATTTGAGATCTAAAGAGATTTCCTTGGTAAAGGTCAGGTGGGAGCACCATTCCTGGCAGGAGGCCACCTAGGAGTTGGAGCAGGATATGAGGGAGTGATATCCTTCGCTATTTGAGAATTTGGTATGTCCTTAAGCCTTGTGAAAATTCAAGGATGAATTTTCCCTAAGGAGGGAGGATTTAAATATCTGAGATTTTATGATAATTTTTATTATTTATATTTGCTAGTCTAGCAAGCTGATTCAAGGTCGAGCTGAGTCGAGTCATGATCCGGTGCAAGCTTAAAAGCTCGGGTAAGTTGGAATATGAATTATGCAGTTTCTTTTCCTGCTTAGATAAATTTATTTAATTGTTTTAATGTATGTGCTTGATTTATTAAATTGTATTGCATGCGTGTGCATGTGATTGATGCTTGTATTTAGCATGGGGTTAGCATGGGTTGACGAGTTAGCGGGTTTGGATCCGGGTTTGAGGCGGATACGGGAAAGAAAGGTGTTAGGCTTTGGATAAGGTAGGGAAGGTATTATAAAATCCCCCTTTAGGGCTAGGCGGCTCCTTGTGGGAGCCGCACAAGCCGCCGAGAGAGATAGAGGAGCCGCCGCCCCTCTTCACCTCTCTTGGAGTCAGTTGTCGAGGGAAGGAGCCAAGCCGAGCCTTCTGCCTCTCCCCTCCCCCCTCCCCCCCCCCCCCCGTCTTCGAAGCCGAGCCGCTGGCTTGGTAGGAGTCGCCACCCCTTCCCTTGCTTCCTGGAGCCGCTGCAAGCTGAGCCGTCGTCGTTTCGTTGTGGCCGAATTCGGAGGCTGTTGGTCGGGAAGATTTCTCTCTTTCCTTCTTCCCAATCATGTGAATGGGTCTTCCCTCCCCCTTTTTCTTGAATTTCTTGTGTTCTTGAGCCATTGTTTGAGATTGAGAAATTCATGTCGAATTCTCCGTTGTTTCTTGAAGTTTTGTCGTCAATTTCACGTATTGCCATGAAAGAGGAGCTCGAAGACCCCTCTTTGTGGTGCGGCAGCCCTAGGACTACCCTAGGGAGGCTCGGCCAAGGTGGGAGACGGGTTGCCCTCAAGGTGTACGTTAAAATGCCTAAGAGAGATTCTTGAAGGTTTTGAGATCTAGACTTTGAATTTATTGTTTTAATTAAATTCCCTTGATTCCATTGCATGATTGATACCTAGATACAAAATTTCAGCATATGAATCTATGTTTTGCATGTGAAAAGATTAAATCTTGATGCCATGTATATTCATGTTTGGGGTTCTTGGTTTAAAGCTTGAATCTTGATTATTAGGAACCATGATTTAGTTTCTGAATGTTTTATCTTGATGTTATAAATCTATTGTGGTGGTAATTTAGGATTAATTACTATGACTTTCGGATTAATTATCTTGATATGCTCAGAACTCAACTTGTTGAAATTTCATGTTGAAATTGTTAATCCAAGGCTGATTTTGTAATCTCTGTTGTGATGCGTATGGGTTACTAAGCATAGTCGTGTAATCTATCATTTTAACCAGAAAACATAGTCTAGAACTATAGGACATACTTTGGAAATCAGAATCGGCTTGGGTGCACCGGTTTTGGGCTCAACAATAAATTAAAAATAAAACCCTAAAACAAAACCCTAATTTCGGCAATGAAAATTTTAATTGTATAATAAAAATTCACGGGCCAGCATAATCTGTTAAGAGCCAACAAAATAAATTATATGCATGAAATAAAACCTCATGGGCTGATGATATTACGGATCTAGGCGTCGGGATCGGGCATAGAGTGTTGCAACGTTTCCCAGTAAAGACACACCTAAGACACCGTAGGAGACACTTGACTTAGATCTTGTTAGCGCCATATTTTATGAATGGCGGAGAGGCTCAGATAGGAGCCGGATTGCAGGCTTAGCCCGAAAGGTTGGATGGTTAATTCCCAACCTGTGTTTAAGGAATAAGTTCAGATGGGCGAATCCCAATTATTCCTGCGATTATTTATGGAACAAGTTTGGATGAGCAAATCTTGATTCTTCCTACGTTATTATGGAACATGTTTGGATGGGCGAATCCTGATTGTTCTTGCGTTTCTTGTGGAACAAGTTCGGATGGGTGAATCCCGATTGTTCCTGAGTTTCTTTATTTAAGGAATAAGTTCTGATGAGCGAATCTCGATTATTCCCGCGCTATTTTAAGGGTTTGACCATAGGATAAGTTCGGATGGGTCAATCCTGATTATCCTCATAACCCTTGAGTGTCATTTGTTCCATTAGGACATGGGTAGGCTGAGGCCTGTTGTACTTCACTGCTAATTGAATAAGTTTGCTTTTGGGCATGTGATGGCCAGATGGCCTGTTAGCTAGTCATACCACTAGATGCATTATACCTGTATGAGATAGTGGCATTTATTAATTTATCTTTGTGGTTGGTTTTATGGTGGGGGTTGGTAGAACCGCTCACTGAGTTCTTTTGAACTCACCCATTGTTTATTTCTATTTTTTTTGCAGAGCCTAATCTGTGAGGTGGGCTGGAGCACTTGGCGTGACTGGGGGGCAGAGGAGTCACATTGATCTCGTAGCAGTCCTAGTTAGGGGTCATAGTCGAGTCTTTGGTAGATTTGTCATGCACTTGTGTTTTGTATTTTGGAACTGTAGGCCCTTGGGGACATTTATGTCTTTTATTCAGATTTCATTTGTTAAAGCAAACTGCTAAACTTTGATTTACTTACTTTCGCACTTTAAAACGTTTTGCTAAAACTTTACTTCTTAAATAGAATCTGTTTGGTTTCTCGCTCATAATAAAGTTTGTTATTCTTTCCATCATGATTTATTATTAGTTGGCATGTGCATGGGATAGGCTGTGGCATATAGGCACGTATACCCTGGCCGGTCACGTGACCCTAATTTGGGGCGTGACACTTTCCACCCAGTACTCGCAGTTGGAGAACTTAGCATAAAGCTGATGCTCCCTGAGAGTCGGTAGAACTGTCCTCAAGTGCTCACTATGCTCTATGCTCCTAGAGTATACTAGAATATCATCAATAAAAACAATCACGAACTTGTCGAAATACTCTTTGAACACACGGTTGATCAGGTCCATAAAGGTAGCAGGTGCATTCGTCAGCCCAAAAGACATGACTAAAAACTCATAATGGTCGTATCTTGTTCGAAAAGCTGTCTTAGGCACATCCTAATTTCGAATTTTCAGCTGGTGGTATCAGGACCTCAAGTGAAGCTTGGAGAACCATTGTGCCCCCTGAAGCTGATCGAATAGGTCATCAATCCTCGGCAACAAGTATTGGTTCTTGATGGTAACCTTGTTCAGTTGCCGATAGTCAAGGCACATCCGCATGGACCCGTCCTTCTTCTTAACGAAGAGAACCGAAGCTCCCCACTAAGACACACTTGGGCGAATGAAACCCAAGTTCCTGAGCTCTAGGCAGCCGGCCCTTGTGCTCCCTCAGCTCAGACAGTGCAATCTGATATGGGGGAATGGATATCGGTTTCACCCCGAGCTGCAACTCAATGCAGAACTCAATCTCTATGTTTGGTGGCAACATCGGAAGTTCCTCAGGGAACACGTCAGGGAACTCACAGATCACCGTAGTCTTTCTCAGCCCTATAGCTGCACCTCCGGTATTATCAGCCACAGACACAAAAGCTAGGAAGGTCTGGTAGCCTCCACAGAGTAACTTTCGAGCCATGAGGGCTGAAATCACCCCACAAGAGTCCCCTTTTCCATCACCTTCGAAGTTGAGCTGCGATAACTCTGGCTTAGTAAAAATAACTGTCTTAGCCCTGCAGTCCACCTTCGCATAGTGGGCAGGCAGCCAGTCCATACCTAGAATGACATCCAACTCCAGTGATAGGTATAGTATCAGATTAGCTACCAGAAGGTAGTCACAAACATACAACTCACAGTCATGAAAGACCAATTCTGCCATAGTCATATCGCTCGTAGGCGTCGACACCACAATCAGTGTCTCAAGCAATTTTTCCTCTCTTGCAATAAAGCGGCAAATGAAGCAGATACAAAAGAATGAGTGCTCCTGGGTCAAATAGAACATATGCACTAGTAGAAAAAACTGAAAGTGTACCTACTACCACGGCGTTCGACGCATGAGCGCCGGGGGGTAAGTGAGAAAACCCGAGCAGGAGCCTTCCAGAAGTACTCACGTTGCTGCCCTCTGCCCTGAGCCTGACCCCTTTGAGCCACTACAACTACGGACACCAGTGATTTCTCCCGCGACTAGGCTGCTCCCTAACCCCCCACTGACTAGACAGTCCTTCTTGAAGTGCCCCTACTGACCGCATTCGAAACAGGCATCCGAATGGCCATAGCATACACCCCAGAGTCATCTGCCACACTATCCACAAGACGGCGGTGCCTCAGGTCTCCTCAACAGAGATGTGTCCCCTGTAGGTGTCCTATGTACAGAACTCGGCCCTGAGCGGCCTCTGACCATGATCTGTCCTTTGCTCACATGCAGAACTTGCCTTGCGACGGCGCCCTCAGAATGGGCTTGTCGCCCCACTGGTCCATCAGATCTAGACCTCTTCCTCGAGTACCCCTCAGGTCACTCTACATGTACTAGAGCTTCCTTATGTATTGCCTCATCAACTGCCTCAGCGAAAGATGTGCTCTCTGTGTAGTGAATCAAGTGGCCAATATACGTTCGCAGTCCCTCCACAAATCTTCTGACACTAGCCATCTTAGTAGCTACCAAAGTAGGGTGGTAGCAGGATAGCCTAGTAAACCCTATCTTATACTACTGGACTGTCATCCCGCCCATCTGGCGCAACTACTCAAACTCTCTTGCCCACCTCTCGCACACATTCCTAGGCTGGTACCACTCTATCACTGCGTCCTTAAACTCATCCCATGTAGGGGGTGGCGTAAAGTCCCCCCTACGGGCCTCCCAGGTATGGAGCCACTCTTTTGTCGGTCCCCTCATATGTAAACCCCCCATGCGTGTTGTTGCCTCTGATGAACACCCGAGCACCTAGAAGAGTGCATAGTAATCACTGAGAAACTCTATGACCTATGCGGACTAGTTGGTACCGATGAACTCTGGGGGCCTCAATTTGACAAACGTATCATAAGGAATCTCATGGTCCATTGTCTCATGATGATGCTCTGCCCCAATCACAGGTGGCACTAACTCCTCAGTCACTGGAATCGCTGGAACAACTGGCTCGGGTTGAGGCTGTTATTGCCTCATTTCTCGCTCCTTACGGAGCTCCTTAGTTAACACAACCACCTAGGCCTCCAACTGTGCCGTCTGGGGATCCGACCCTGCCCTCTCCTGGGCTAGGCGTCCAGGGCTCCGACCCCCAATGCAGCCTCTACCTCGGCCGCAACCCCTCTGGCCTGCAGAATTACTATCACTCCCACTCATCACTACCTCACCCTGAGCCTCCATCACTATTAAGAAAACATAGTTCACATGACGAATATTTCATAAAATAACTCGACAAGAATTTATCGGTTCTAGACAATTATGAAAGTTATAACATCTCAGTTCTCTAACATAGACTCGACTCAACTAGACTCGACTATGCCACCCAGTTCACGAGATTGCTACCAGAGTTTGACTTCATCAACTACGTCGTACCTCATAATCACGCTTTGCAAAATAAACACAGCAATAAAAGTGAGTATAAAACTCAATGAGTGGTCTCCCAATCCTCACCAAGTAAAAAAATCTAGTCATAATAATTATAATATGTTAAGTGAGTGCGGATGTCAAATTTGTTTAAATAAGGAAAGTGCTCCCATCCGACTCTACGGAAAGTATTCTCTAATTTCCGAATCCCAATTAAATACTATGCACAGGTTCACTATTCTAGGAAGACCCTCTAGACTCAGTGTCCAATTGACTCTCCTCTCGAACTCACTAGTCTAGGATGACCCTCTAGAACCAGCACCCAACTATTTTCACCCTCGGGTACATTGGTCTCGGAAAATTCCTGCATTCATTTACTAGGTAAAATTTCAACATCTACATATTAATTCCAGCATACTAATTTCAGCATGATTACATCTAGATAATTTCAGCATCATTTCATGTAAGTTTTCAGCATCATTACATAGGAAATTTCAGCATTCAACCATATTAAATTTCAGCATCCAAACATATGAAATTTGGTTTAGTGAAATTTCAGCATTTGAACATATAAAATTTCAGCATCTAAACATATGAAATTTCAGCATCTAAACACATGAATTTTCAGCAACTGAAAATCAGCAATTATACTACACATTATCAATGTACAATATCAACATCCATGCATTAATTTTCAGCATATGATTTAGTAAAGACGATCAATCAAAACCAAGCAATTCCGACAAACTTTCATTCAATCCTCAAAAAAAAATCCCCATGGAAGGGGGCAGCACAAGAGAGGAAGAAAGTGGGAGGAGGGGAGAGGAAATCCACTCACATGAGAAGAAGGATTGAAAGGAAGATGCAATCCTCACCTTCCACGACGTCTGATCCTCGTTTCCTTCGGAAACTCCCAAATCGCCTCCTCGCCAAGACCCTCACTTGTCGCCTCTCTCACTTTCTTTCTCGGGTTTCGTGCGGCTGTAGCAGCCGTACGACGCCACCTCTTGTTTTATTTATTAATTTTTCTTCATTTAGTTGGCTGAAATTACCAATCTGCCCCCAACTTAAGTGGTTCATTAAACCTCCTCTATCTCACTCGATTCAAGTTTGAATCCGAATCCGATCGAACCGCTGGATTCCACTCGGAGTCCTCTATAAATCCATGACACATAAAATATTTTGCAATAAAAATTCATAATTAAGAAAATTTCCAAAGCATCCGGGTCTCACCTCAAGTTAAGCGCCACCACTCAAACTCGTGCGCACCATCTCGCGTCACGCACAACCTGTTGAAATCAATACTCATAAAATATTTTAGCGGGTATTACAATCTTCCCCGCTAAAAAAAAATCGTCCTCAAATTTAGGGGTTAAAGAGGAACTTACTATCTCCCGTGAACAATTGGGGATATTTCTCCATCATATCCTTCTCCAACTCCCAGGTCGCCTCCTGGCCCGAATGGTGTTTCCATCGCACCTTTACCAAGGCGACCTCCTTAGACCTCAATTTTTGAACCTGCCTGTCCAGAATTTCTACATGCCTTTCCTCATAAGAAATGGCTGCGTCGACCTCAACTGCAGTAGGCTCTAGCACATGAGAATCGTCTCTAATATACCGCTTCAGCTTGGATATATGAAACACGAGGTGAACCCTACTCATGCTAGGCGGTAAAGCAAGCTCATACTCCACCGCCCCTCTCCGGCTATGAATGAGGAACGGATCAATGAACCAGGCTTATAATTATTTGAACATATAGATTTTTGTGTTTGTAACCATGAACAAAAATAGTCAAAATTACTAAAATTACATATTAAGGAAAAATAGAATTAAACCAACCCTATCAACATATATACCACTATTTTATTTAACTTGAAATATGTAACTTCTTATGTGATCAATATACATAAATATAACTTATTTTCTTTTTTATTTTAAATTACATAATTTTTTTGACTTGTAAGGAATGAAAATGTAATTAAAGTTTAATATATAATTTAATGACACATATTTATAAAATATAATTAATTGTGAATCCTAGAAAAAAATTGCTTGGAAAAATTTAGACAGACTTGAATACATGGTGATTAGATTCGGAATTTAAGATGGGTAAATATATGAAATAAAATATAAAAGACAAGGGTACGAAGGGAAGATCAAATATGAAAAAATATGGGTGAAAAAAATTGCATAAGAGGAATTTAAGAGGGGGTAAATATAAGAAATAAAATTAAAAAGGTAATGGTATAAGTGAGATCAAATATGGGAAAATTTTGGATGGAAAAAATTTAGACAAGAAAAATTTTAAAAAGACAATGGTATAAGAGGAAGACCCAAGAGAAAAATTTGAGTAGGAAAAATTTGGGTGTGAAAAATTTATGTGGGCTTGACGCGCGTTGCTTCCTTATATATATATATATTTCATATCTTATAACTACTTTGATTAAAATTTTGGTTGTAATTTTAATTACAAGGAATTTCCAGGTTGGACATATATATTGTTATTTTGGCTTTAAATTAATAGCTACCTTTAATATTATTTACCAATTTAGTAAGATATTACCAAAAAGTGAAAAGTTAGTATTTTTTATTCTTAAACAACAAAGTTTCAATTGGATTTTTTCTCCCTCGTATGATTTGGTTCAATATTTGCATTAATAAATATGAACAAATTGGACTTATGTATTTTTAAGATTAAATTGTTGGATGATCATAATATATACATCAATATATATTATATATTGATACCTTAAATTCATCAATTAAATATAAAAAGTAACCCTTTGGAATATATTTTTCCCATATGCTCGCATGATTAGGTTCCATATTTGCATTAACAAATAAGATAATTACCTAAATATATCATGAACTTTGTATTTTTTCTCAAATTTATCCAAAATTTTTATTTCACCAAATTGTATCATATACTATTAGATTTATATCAATTTTATTCCCCATCAACATGATTTAAATATTACCATCCATGTTGATTTTTTAAATATAAAATAATATTTTATATTATTTGAATATAAATTGACATGATTTTTTTTAATTCTTTTTAAAAATCATTATTTTAATCTACATCAGAAAGTCACGTCATCATTTTAACGCAGTTGTTGACGGTTATTTGACGTGGGGATAAAATACAATAGTACATGATACAATTTGAGAAAATGAAAGTTTTGGATAAATTTAAGAAAAAATTGCAAAATTCATAATATATTTAGGTAATTACCGTAATAAATATGAAGAAACTCGACTTATCTTTTTTTAAGACTAAATTGTTGGATGGTGATAATATATACATCAATATATACCTTAATTTCATCAATTAAATATAAAAACTATCCCATTTGGGATATTTGATCTCTCTATATAATATGATGCACGTCGAGCTCTCTATATACAAAACTAATTATTGTCTAAAGAACAAAACATCCATTGACCAAGCAAACAAGGATGATGACAAATAAGACAATTATTGTAGCTTATTTTTTGCTCGTACTCATGGTGATGACTTCAAGTTAGTAATATATTTCTCTCCAACATTATTTATTTTCTTGTATTATTTATGTTTTATGTATGAATTTTTTTTTTTACTAAATAATTTCTTCTTAGATTTCTAGTGAATTGATAATATTTGCTTAATGTCATGCAGGTGTCATGTTGCAAGTTCAAGCGATAAAAATTTGTTCAAATAATGATGACTGTAATTCTCTTTCTATAGCTGGGCCTTGTGTTCACAAGTGTCTCAATGGTGAATGTATTACTATATGTCAAACAAAATAAAATGTGAGAAATTTGGCAATAAGTTGTCTTCTTTCGATGACCATTTTACTATGTTGACATTTAAAATTACTATAATGACTTGTAAAATTTCATTATAAATGAAGACAACACCTATTATTATAAAATTTTAACTTTTTATCAAGCATGTTATATTAAAAGGTATATATGCTAAACTATGTACATGTTTGTCAGTTTAGTTGGAAAAGTATGTGACTTGGAAAGCAAGGTTTTGAGGTCAAATGTCTTCTTCATTGATTGCAACTTACATCTATAAAATACACAAATGGTAAATATTGTGATGCCTTGAATGGGCCGATCCCCTAGCAATATGTTGTTTTCTATGAAGCATCGACATCGACACAGACACGGGACACGACATGGACACGAACACGGGGACACACCAATTTCAAAAATTTACAGGACACGGACACGGCATATATAGCATATATATAAATTAATTTTTTTAAAAAAAATCACAGTTTATATATATATATAGTTCAAGATTTTATAATAATATTATGATATTTTCATTGATATCAAACTTCTAATTTCCAATTTTTTCTAGGCCCCTTTCAAAATATATGAAGTATTCTAAATAATTTATTGTGTCAATACTTACTGTTTCTGAGCCCATTCGAAAAGCATGTGGCACAATATCTATCGACATCTCCTAAAAAATTTCTAAATTAGCATGTCTTAGTAGAACTAGTCATGTACAATCACACGTAAATAAAAAGTTAAGTAGAGTCCCACTATCTTCTTCATCAAAAATATTACTCTCTCCAACTCTGGTTCATCAAGAGAAAGACCGGCAACTTTAAGGATTCCATTATCTTCATCAATTGAAACTTCATCTTCTATAATATTACTAATATCGTCTCACATTATTGTTTCCTCTTTTGTCACACCCAAACTGAGGGTAGTGTGACCGGCCAGGGCCTACATCCTGCCTTGTAGCCTACTGTCTACAATGACTGACAAGAAGTCAGAACATTTCGAGAAAAAAAAACCACAACACAATCTTTATTTAAAGTTTTCGAAGTTCACAAATATATGTTTTTCAACCCAAAGAAAAAAACCAACATCGTCACAAATAGAACATCTCAAGTATCAAAGTTATTACAAACTTTTCAAAACACTAACTGTCAGTGTAGAAAAGGAAAATAAACTACTACATGACACTGGACTATGACCAAAGGACGTTGCTACGAGATATGACACCACCGCTTGCCCTCCAGCTGCACCATGACGATAACTGATCATGCTCTGCAAACAAAAGAAACAAACCGTGAGTCCACTTCGGACTCAGTGAGCGGTTCTTTTGAACCTCCACATAATCCACAATTAGTCATGCATAACATATAAAGCAGCATAGAATATAGTCAGGGAGTTAAGCTACTCTTTAGTGTGACTATCGACCCCATGGGTCATTCTGAATAGACCATATAGGAGAAACCTGCCATAACAGCCTAATTAAGCCACCTGGCATCCGGCCCTTAAGGCCTACTTATGGTATAAGAATCCCGGCTACAACCGGACCTACCATACAAGGTAGAATCACACTGGTTGTTCGGCCACATCATATCAAGATGTAAATAAGAAATCTCGTGCCATCGACTAGGATGGTCTACTAGTCTCCGGACACCGTCTGGGGTAGGGATAGCTAGTCCCACCCAACTGGGGTCTGACACCTAGTGGGCCCACTGGTGAATCTCAAGACTCAATCACTGGCTGAGCCAAGCATTGGTCATTTCCGACCGCCAGGTTTCTCGGCGGACCATCTCAAGCACATCACACAATCAAATGTCCTAGGGTTTCCTTATATACACTTCGGGCAATTGCTCGTATCCTGCCCTAATCCGGCCTGCAGGGTCAATAAATTAATGCTACCCTTCCAAAATCGTGTACACCTAATAGTTCTAGGTTTTCAAAAATGAATACTAAAAGTCCTAGAAGTTGTGTCATTTCCTAGCTAAGTTTTCATATATAATATGCATCTTTCAATGTCCAATATGTTATCTAGCGTTATACGCTACCCTGGGTGAGGAATTTTGTGAACCGATCTTGGAATTCCACCCATGAACATTTCAGGACAGCATATGTAATTTAAAGATAGGTAAGTATAATTTACAACAACTACTATATATATAACTACGAGATTCATAAATAAACATTTATACACTGCATTTAGAATTAAATTCAATAAGAATAGTTTATGTAGCATGGTAAGATAACAATAAATTCAACAATGCATGAAATACTAAGCATGGTAAAAATATTACATCATTTCAAAAATTAAAGAGGAATGAGCTAAGGATGGTCACTATGCTATCATTCCCACAATTACATAAATCAATAAATTAGCTTGCTATAGTTAGAGTTCTTCCTAAGTGTCACCATGCCTCTATTGTTTTAGCACTCTAACTATGGAAATTACCATCTAAAGCTCACCCTCTCCCTCCACTAGGCTTGGCCGAGCCTTGAGCAAGGTGAACCTTGCTCGGCCATGCCTCTTAGGGTAGGAAAGGAAGAGGAGGATTAATCCCCGACGTCCTCGAATCTTCCGGCGATGACACGAAACCTGGATCGACCAAGATCTATCTCCCTTGCTCCTTCTCCCCCTCTCCCTATGCGCCGCCTTGTGCGACTCCAAGATGAGTCGCACGGCAGCTTGGATGAGAGATTTTAATCCCTCATCTAACCTTCCATTCTTGCCTTTGACTCTTACTATTGACTCGACTAAGCTCGAGCTCGACTTGGGTTCCGACTCTACCCGTAACACGAGTCGATTTAAACTCGATTAAGGTATAAATGCATAAAATGAAAGAGTCATTTGCCCAATTTAATTGCATACATCATTAGTCGAGTCATACCTTTTACTCGAGGCGATCCTAAGGCTCGACTCGACTAACCCCGGGTCCGGGGCACTGCACCAAAATAGATTTTTATATTAGGAAATTTTTTCGGGTCTTACACCTTTATTGTACTGGGGAGTTTTTTTTGAATTGAGACGAAGATTACTATGGACAAATACTAAACTCTCCGCATGTTTAGGCTTCATCTTGTTCCTTTTAAGGGAATAGATAAAAGAGTAAGTGCTCCAATTTCTTTCACAACAACAAGAAGATAAAATACTAAATTCCCTTTGATTGTTTTATTATTTTTTAAAAAAAGATGCATGGTTGGCCGTGTCCGGGCCATGTTCGAGCGTGTTCGAGCCATGTCCAGGCGTGTTTGAGCCGTGTTCGGACAAAAAAAAACTGACTGGTCAAGACACACTTGGACACGTGGGACACGTGTGTAAAACAAGTGTCTTCGTGTGTCGGTGTCCGCGACGTGTCGGACACACGGACACAGCAGTCCCACGGAGTGTCCGTTGTTTTCATATATATATATATATATATATATATAAACCCCATCGATATCTCTATTCAATTAAATTTGTGATGGTAGTTTCTAATAAGGATTAATTATCAAAATTCTTGAAATTTAAATATTAAAATATAGTTTGTCAATTATTTATTAAACTAAAATATTAAATTAACTTAACTATATTTTATTAATTATTATACTATAGTTCACTAAAACTTCAAAATATGAAAATTATCTCAAATCATTTTAGGTTTCCAAAAACTCTTTTCATAACAAAATATTTTTTTACGACTCACTTAATGAAATAACTGGCCAACAATCTCCCCTTTCGGATAATAACAAACATATTAAAGAAAACACGACGCTAAAGTATTAACAAGAATATTAATTTATCAAGTTTGTATCAATTACTATCATATGCTCCCCCAATCAAAATGCATATCTAAAATACATTAAATTAAGATCCCCCAACATATATGCATTCGTGAAAACAAACGTAACCATGACTTATATCCCTCTTTTGGCATCAATCGGAAAGGACAAGCAAGCATAGGATTATTAATGATAAGTCAATTCATGATTCCAAAACGTCCAAATTCCTCATGTATCATCAAACACTACAATCATGCTGGGCATAAGGTTTTCAACATTGATCTCAATCATGATTTTGATAATAACAAACATATTTTGATGTTGTTCTCGCCTGAGCTCGGAGGTGTTGCAAGCCTTCCTAGTTCTTGGCAGGATGTAGCTCCGAGGCGACTTGCAAAGACAATCTGACACTCAAGTAAGTATGTGTTCGAGATGGAATATGATATTTGTAGGCGTCGAGTTTTGTGTATTGGGCGGGTCTTCGATAGATGACGTTCTGGCAGAAATTTATCCTTAATTATAGCGAAAATATGCCTTTAATGAATTAGTCTCTAGGCTTAGATGCTTAATTGTGTTGCAATTGAATTGAAATCATCGAGCATTGATTAAAGATGAAAATACCCCTCGATTGTTCAGGCAGAGCCCTTGAGCCTAGCTTGGGCTGACCTGGTTCCTGGGTGACTCTCCCACGCTGGGCTTCGTAGGCTTACCACATGTGCCCGAGGATATAGTTTTGTCAACAGCCCCCGAGCTTGGTCGTTATATGTGGATTACGTGCGCATCCTCTAGTTATGTGTCGACTTCTTTATTGCCCAGCTCTATTGGCTTGTCGAGCTCTCGACCTCGAACCAGAATGGGAGTACGTGCTAAGTCTTGTCCTTGATTCAAATCGCCAAGGTAGGTGAGCACAACATATCTTGGTTTCATCATTTTGTGACTTTTCAGTTTTTGCAGCGTAGTATGGTGGCTACTCGAAGAAGGGATGTCTTTTCCACGTGTCGGTCTACGGTTAGTACTTGTTTTTCTAGCATTTAATTCTGGTAGGGAGTAATCATGGTGCGGAGATATGCCCATTCATCTTTGAAGCATTTGAGCTTCTACCGCCGATGGAGTGTTTAGCTAGGATTTGCTATGCCGACAATATTTGAATGTCAACCGTAGGATGGGAGGTTGCCACTAACTAGGCTTTAAAACTCCCTCCTCGTCATTTCGACTTTTCTCACTTCCCTTGTTCTTGTTCGCTTTCTGTCTTCCTACTTCTTGCACTGAGACTTTCGTCGATGACCTCATCACTTCATTTATTGTTCCATTAGTCCCTGTCCATTTTCGATAGGCTGATAGGTTGTTTGCTTTTTCTTTGTCGAGGTCGGTCTTAGTTTGATAGGCTGTACTGACTCGTCCCTCATTTTTTAGGGTTCCACTGTGGGTGAAAAATGGTCGGTAGAGGGAAGAACATAGTAGATAGACTAAGCATGGTCGCGAAACTTATTTACGTATACCAAACCTTTAACTGGTTTTGAATGTGGGGTATTGATCCAAGTGAACGTCGCCCCCGACGTAGCTTCACCCAAATAGCTAGGCATTTGTATGATGTTTTGAGATTTTGATGGAATTCCTAGGTGTTGAGCCGAGCCTCAGTGTGTTCTTTTCATTTTTTCAAGCCAAAGGAACAAAAAAGGGCCAATGGGTATCCTTCAACAGTACCTCAGGGAGAAAGCTCTTTGTCTTGTTCAGGAGTTCTTAGAAGAACTTTAAGAAGTAGTTTTTCAAAGTGAGGTCCGGGCCAAGCGACTAGTAGATTTTTTTGGATGAGGTGTCGCCCTCAGAGAGGTTCCCCTTGTTCTGAAGGCGGAACTCGACCACCATCTCGACGCTGGAGGAGGAGGCCATTGTAAATCAAATGCTCACACTAGAAAGGGGGTTGAATAGTGTGTAGGCTAATGTGTAATCCAATTCTACTATTTTTCGATTTTATGCAAGTTAACTAGCCAATTCAAGTTTCTTGAAGCTAAGTGTGACCGGATGCAATTACAATTAGATTGAGCACAAGTAAGGATTAATTAAGCAATCTAGATAGCAATGCAAACAAGAATATATATATATACTACAAAAAACTTCGTAGTATAACTTCGTCCGGCGGGCGGAAATCGATCTGGTACGCCCATTTTTTCGCCAGATTCAATCCTGACCATTCAAATCAAGTTTTTAAGCCCGAAAATAGGGCTTCCTTGCCCATTCGATCGACTGCCAAAATCTCTCTTCCCATCTTCTAGGCTTTCTACTTCCTCTCCAAGTTCCTCTCCAAGGTAAAAAGCTTGATCCTTATTCATCATTCATGAGGTTATACTCAAAAATGTGATTTCTTCATCTCTTATTCTCTTAATGTGTCTTGATTCATACGTAAAAAGGTGATTCATGCTTACTTTACTTGGATGATAACTTCTCTTTGGCATGTTTACTGCAAAAACAAGTTTCTTAAAAAAAATCAAAACATCTCATGTCTTCTTCAAATGATTCAACATTTACTTTTTAATAAAAAAAATTAGTCAAGAACTAGTTCTCTCTTGCTTTGCTTCATGAGCTTTTCTCAACATTCATTTTTCCCTTCTTAAAAGAATTTTGTATTCAAATAGAAAAATGTTTCTCATCCTCATCTAGCCAAAACAAGTTTTTTAAAAATGTATGCTCTTTTCATTATGGATCATTTTATTCAATCTTACTTTTTATTTTTATTTTTTTGTTTTGTTTATTCTTTATTTTGAAATTTAATGATAAAATCTTTTTGGCCTTGCATGAATCTATGCCAATCTTCAAAAAAAAAAATTGCTTCTTTTATTTACGTTAAAAGCATGTATCTCTCATCTAAAGCTAATCATCTACATCATCATCATAAGTTTCATGCAGAATGGCACCCAAGACTAAACTCTCAACCTTACCCGATAACCTATTGACCCCTTTAGGCAAGAAATAAGCTGTTAAGTTTGTAGGTAGAGCTATCCTGTAGACACGACCAGTCAATTTAGGTGACTTAGAATAATTTGACATTAGAAGCAACCTTTTTAGCTGGGATGGGTAGAGTTTCTAGAAAAGCAAGTATCTGTTTGCCCCATCCTGATAAAAGACTTTTTCTCCAACCTTGTGATAGAAAAGGCAAGGTATGGTGATGAATTAATTCTTCGGTCTGAAATCCATAGTAATCATCGAATCCCACATTAAAGATGCATTTGGGTCTCCTCTAGTAGGAAGACCAGTTTATAAGATGTCCACACATCGTTTTCATGAGGATTTTCCTACTCATGAAGTTGTATCAACCATTTGTCCTGAGGGTTATCAGGGAATAATCCCTACCCAAAGCATCAAACTGTTAATCACTGCCAGGATTATGCATCTCATCATTTTGTATAATATCCTTCCTAGAGCAGGTCATTATGATGTGGTCACTACTATGAGTTCTAGGGTACTCTTCTTTGTCATGTCTCGCATTCCTATAGATGTCCCTGATCTCATACTTAGGTATATAGCTGAAGTTCATCCCTCGAAAAAACAAGCCTTACCATATGCCTCAGTAATTTCGGCCATAGACGATTTCGGCCATCATATGGACGAGTATGGTATCATGATCAGTGACCATGGCCGGCGCATGGATGAGTATGGTCGTCAAGTAGATGAAATGTATGGGAGAGTGGATGAGATGTGGCAATATTATCAGACACATCTACCACCTCCTCCACCACCTGAGGGCGAATAGTCATCTTTGATGTATTGATGCTATTTATCTTATGAACATGTGCTTCATAATTAACTTTATATGTATTTGGCTGACTATGGTTGATAATTATTTATGTAAGTGATATTTTCTTTATGTGTGCTTACTGTGTTTGATATTTTTGATGGATAACAAAAGGGGGAGAATTAGGAAATATATGCATAATGATAGGGGGAGCACTAAAATGAATACTTCATTTCAGGTATTATATATAGTATGGCATGATGATAGGGGGAGCATATATGCCTTATCTCAAACTCGCAAAAAATATGCATAATGTTTCTTAAAAATTCCATGTCATGTTTGTCATCATCAAAAAGGGGGAGATTGTTGGCTTAAGGGTTTCTCTCAAGCCTCGATCTTTGTTTTGATGATAACAAATAAGTATTTAATCTATGTGTGAAGTTTTGAGTTCAGGTTGAGGTTGCGATAAGCATGCGAAGTTCGTCCAAACGAAACGAAAGAAAAGACCATCGAAGAAATGAAAGAAGAAAACGTCAAAGAAAGGCTCGGGTTTAGATCAAGTAGAAATCATGTAATATACCCTTAGGTTGATTTTATCCCAAGCTAATTTGTAAAGTTATCCAAGTTAAAAATTCAAAGTAAAAATTAGACTTAGCCTGAGTACGGTCGACCGTACAAGGTAGAATTTTGGCAGTAGCCTATTCGGTCGACCGAATGATACCAAAAAATGGAAGTAGCCATTCGGTCGACTTGTGGGTCGACCGAAGTTGGCAAAAATTTGGCAGAAGGCAATGTCGGTCGATCGACCGAAGCCAAAATGAGGTAGAAGATGCATCGATCGACCGATCGATTGATCGGATTGAAGATTCTAGATCGCGCGCTTGGCTTCCCTGCATCAGTCGACTGATTCGATCGACCAGATTCAGGATGGATGAAGTTGCGACTCCTCCGGTCGACCCATCGAACGATCGAACAGCGCTAAAAACCCACAGAAAGGGTAGCGGTCGATCGGTCGGTCGACTGATGATAGACCGACAAGCATTCGAACGGCTGTAACGGCTAGTTTTTTGCTCGTTGAATAGCCCGTTCAGTCGAGGGTTATAAATAATCCTCACCTAACTCTTTTAATTCTTCTTGAAAATATTATTGAGCATTTTTAAGAAGTGATTCAAGCCTTTAAAGAGATAGATTGCTGTGCGCTCTGCTCTTCCTTTTTAACGTTCTTCTTTAAGCGCCTACTGCTCCTCAACTCTGCTACCACTCAAGCTCATCTACTGGCAAGTTGAAGGCTTGAAGGCTTGGGAAAAGAGCATTGGTTTCTTTCTTAAATTCCTAGCTCTTTTTCATTGTATTTGAAGTTATTTTAAACATGTTTTCAACTGTAATAGCTTGCTAGGTGTACTAGAGAAACACTTAGGGTTAGACTTTGTAGATTTGTGTTTTGCTTAGGTGAATAGGTTTGAGGAGTTCTCAAAGTGGTGAGAATTATGTCCTCAGTTGTATTCAAAGGAAAACACAAGTTCTATAAAGTAGTTGGTTAGAAATCCTTGGTGTGGAGCCAAGGTAGTGGAGTACGCGGTTGGCCGAACCACTATAAACACTTGTGTTAGCATTGTCAGTTGCTTATGCTTATTGCGATGTATTTATTACTTTCGCGTGCTATAAATATTATGTTTAGCCTAACTAATCAAGAAATAATTAAAATCGAAGTTAGGCAAATTAATAGATTAACACACTATTCACTCCCCCTCTAGTGTGTCATTTCAACGAACAGCGACCGCTTCACGCAACCAGGTTGATGAACATTTGCGATGGCTCGACGACGATCGCAAAGTCGTCACATATGGGCATTTTATTTTTAAAAAAATATAAAAATATAAAAATATTTTAATTACTCAAAAATCACAAGAGCTAAATCATTTTGGCCATAGTTCCCATCAAGAGCTAAATCTTTCAATTCCACAACAATTGTTAAAAATGAAATACTTAGAGCATTGTTAAAAATGAAATACTTAGAGCATCCAAAATTCAATCAAATGACAATTTCCTATGTTTTGATATAAACATAAATACTCATTTAGCTAAGAGGATACACGGAAGTCTAGAACAAAGGTTATGTAATACTAACAATGAAAAACCAACAATATTGCATGGGGCATGGAGAGGTGCTTGCAATTCCAAGAGCTTGACGGTTTGCCTTGCCAACTCGATCTCGTTCATCTTCTCGATGGCATAACTGTTCAATGAATTTGCACTAGTTATAACAAGATAAAATATACAATGAAAAGAAAACAAGGATTTCTAAAAACAATGGAAATTGAAATAGATCTGTAACAATTTATGTCACACCTCAAATCCGGTGTGACCAGCCAGGGTACGCCACGTACCCTGAAGCCTAACCCAACTCAAACCACAACACAACAAATAACCTGAACAGTATATGAATATATAATTAATTTTGTTTTTAAAAGAAAGAATATGTATCAAATACTGTACCAAACCCCGACTAAATAAAAGTTGACTGGTCAAGTTATTTTTAAAGAATTCAAATAAGTAATGAAGAATCCTAAAAATAAAGAAAATGCGAAAACAACAACCCGAGTCTACATGACTCAACAACTCAAAGAAAACTAAAATGACTCAGGTTTCCTCTCAACCACGACATGTCCCGAGACCCGCTGCCCTGCCGCCACCAGCCACGCTACTGCACCTCGGTACCTCTCTGATCTCGCTCAGGTGCTGAAAAACAACATAAAATGAGGGGTAAGTCCAACTAGGACTTAGTGACTAGATTGGTCTTCAATCAACCAAATCAATCATCATGCATAAACAACAAATAGCAGATATACAATATAAGCAACAATGACAGGAATAATTAGCAATAATCATCCAACATCCACACAAGGCACCCGAGTCGGTCGTCAGTGTGGTCGTGTTGACGAGCTTCCCGGTCCAAGGACCCGTCGGTCCTACGAATCAGACACTGATCACTGCTCTGTCTCAGCGTACCTCCCGCTCACGCCACCCGAGTCGATCGTCAGTGTGGCGGCTGATTAGCTTCCCGGTCAACAACCACAAACACATCTAGGCATGCATATAATAACCAGTAAGTAACAATAAATAAATATAACATCCACAGACCATCTTAAATATCCATGGACCTTTAGGGTTGTTAGTGTCCAGACACTTGCATGCACATGAAAGTCAGGGCCAAACCTCGGCCCATACATTATCATGAACCATAATATCCACGGTAAGTTATATGTAAGCAGTAGAGTTATTCAAATAAGAATTTAGTTAAACTCCTTCATGCGCCATATCATACATGAGCATTTAGCATTCAACCCAAAATAATTTAGTCATGCAATAACATGTAATAATAAGGTCATGTAAATTTATATAAGTTCATGCATTCAAACGATTACTGCCACGATCACCCCCTCATGGGGTTGGCCCACCCATTCATGGAAATATTGCTCACAAATCATGGTCTCACAGCATAAATAAACAACTAGGAAATAGGAATATAGCACGTCCAACATCCTATGAAAAAAAAGGAGCAAGTATACCATGAAAACAATGCAAAAGGAACTTCAACAGTAAAATTAATGGAATGGAACGACAAACATGCAAAATGAGGCATCGACCGCCTACTACTTTCAAAATTTGGAAGTCTGATGGTGAAAGAAATTGCGCCAATAAATCTAGAACATCGATTAGGTAAAATTCATATATAATATCACTATTTTTACTAACTTTAAAGCCCCCAAAATAATTATTTAGAATAATACCTTAAATTCTATCCATATAATCTCAAACCTTCATCTAATAACGATGAAATCTCAGCCCTTCAACTAAACAATGATGAAATCCCACCATTCATCTAAACATGAGGAAATCTAAACCCTTCATCTAGACACGATGTAATCTCAGCCCTTCACCTAAACATGATTCAATCTCAGCCCTTCATCTAAACATGAAGGAATCTTAACCCTTCATCTAAACATGATGCAATCTTAGCCCTTCATCTAAATATGATGAAATCTCAGCCCTTCACCTAAACATGAAGCAATCTCAGCCCTTCATCTAAACATGATACAATATGAGCCATTCATCTAAACATGATGAATTCTTGACCCTTCATCTAAACATGATGCAATCTCAGCCCTTCATTTAGACATGATGAAATCTCAACCCTTCATCTAGACATGACGAAATCTCAGCCCTTCATCTAAACATGACGAAATCTCAGCCCTTCACCTAAACATGATGAATTCTTAACCCTTCACCTAAGCATGATTCAATCTCATTATAACACTGCTATTCTATTTATAATAGTTTATAACGTTGTTATAAACATGTAATACACATACTTAGTATCAGAAATACTACTATAATAAATATTACACATAATCTTTAAAACGTAGATATAAATCACAAATAACACTGTTACAATAGAATATCAATATTACAAACATCATATCAACGTTATAATCAAAATACCATTGTTACAATCCAAAAGGGAAATAATTAGGGTTTTCCCCTCTTCCTCACCCTTGAGCCAACGGCAGCAGCTCTGGCAAAGGGATCCGACAGCGGCAGATGCCGCCGCCCTCTCCCGACCCCTCGGGCTGCAACTGCTTTGATCGGGGCGCCGCCCGCCTCTACCGGGCGGACGCTAGCCCGTCCTGGCGGCGCCCACCTCAAGGAGTGGACGCCGGACTAGATATGTCACCGCCGCCTCAAAAAGGGCAGACGCTGGCCTTTAACAAGGCCGGCCACCGCCCTCTCCCGACTCCTCAGGCACCGGTCGCCGCCAGAAGGGTAGGTGGCCAGCACTGCCTGCCCAGGTGGTGCTGTGCCGCCTCAACATCTGGCTGCATATGATTGGGCTGTAGCCGCTCTACCCCGACGGGAATGCTACTACCTTGATCGGGGCGCCGCCCATCTCTACCGGGCGGACGCCAGCCCGTCCTGGCGCCGCCCACCTCAAGGGGTGGAAGCCGGACTAGGTATGGCACCGTCGCCTCAAAAAGAGCGAACGCCGACCTTCAACAAGGCCGACCACTCAGTTTTGCTACCCGGATCTGGGGTGCTTCGACAACATAGTGGCTGTCGGCGGACACAGGGTTGTCTTGTTGGTCCAAAACTCTCTGCAGACCACAGTTTTCCAAAAATAGTTAGGTTCGTCCAAAAAATGTAGATTGCCAGAAAATATTACCGTAAATAGAAAAATCTGAAAACAAAAATTACATAACACCAAAATCCTCTTAATCCTCCTATTTACCCTATAATAAGGACCAACAAGACGGGAAAGAATCCTACAAATTGACTATTTATCTATGCGAAATCTCATCCTGAAATCAATATCATGAATGAAAGAATTGGGGAAAAAGGGTCAATCCACTCACATATTTGGAGAGAATGAAATGGAAGAAGACGCGTAGGATCTTCCTTCAATCGACGCCGACGAACTCGCAGAATTCCGGCTCCGGCGGCTCCTCCTCTTCCTTGGCGGCGCCCTTCCTCTCCTCTCTCCATTGCCTCGAGTGGCGTGTGGCTAAAATCCCTAGCCGCAGTCCCCAGGCCCCAGGCTCTAATTTATAGACCCTGGTTGAGTCCAAATGACAAAAAATACCCCTACTTAAGTTATCTGACTTAAACAGCCGATATGTAACCCATTCTAACTTCGATTCAAGTTTTGATTGAACCGCTAAATTCATCTTGAGACCCTCTATCCTCCTAGCATGCCAAATCACAGAGACATGGCAAATAAAGTTTTTTTTAATTTTTTTCCATATTAAATGCTTACCCGGGTCTAATCCTGAAGCTCTCCGTCAATCCGCGCTAACTCGGACCTATGGTCCCCCGCTCAAGAATAAAATATTATCTTTAAAATTTTGGGCATTACAATTTACTCATTTGAAGATCCCTTAGCAGCGTTAATCAGCACATCAACAACACATTCTGCAATGGTTTTAATATTTCTCGAAGCAGTTTCATGAGCACACGTTTCAAGATAAATTGCCTGGTAAGGTGAGATATTCTAATACCCAAAAATATCTATATTTTTTTTTTTTGGTTCAGCGAGCTGGTTCGGGGGACTAACCGGGTTGAGTCACGGGATCGCCGTGATAAAACGTATAGTTGGGTATACTTTAATTTGTTCGGCTATGTAATTAATGCTATTGTATTTTTAAATTGATATTAGACTCAAGTCGGGTTAGAACCGGGTTCGCGGGTCAAGTCGGGGCTCAATTCGGATACGGGTTGAGTCGGGTAGAGGGTTAAGTTAACTAATGGCATAGTTGTAATTTTTTTTAAAAAAATAAATATAAAAGCCCTCAGCAGCCACCATACGACTCAAGAGAGCCGCACGGAAACTGAGAAGGTGAGGGAGAGAGGGGCAATCAAGAGTCGGTGCCGGAGCTCGTGGTCGTCGCTGGAGGTCGGGGGCGTCATCTATCCTTCTTCCTTTCCTACCTTTAAGGCTAAGGTGAGTGGTAGAACCTAGGGTTTAAGGGAAGGCTCTAGCCGACCCTTGTAATGTTGTTTCTTGCCGATTGACACGAGTTCTTGCCGTGTTATTGATGATTCTTGAATCTCGTGGGTTTTTCTTTTATATGTAATTGTGATTTTTACGCGTAGGGGACAGGTCATGCTGAAATTTTCCACAATTTACTCAAGTCGTAAAAGCTTGTAGATTTGAGGTCCTTGTATGCTTAATTAAGATAGAGATTGTGGAGAACCTTGATTTTGGTTGGAAAATGTTTTCCTTCACCCTTAAGGGTTCGGATGAACATGATAAATCTATGTGTAGGGGTTCGGCCAAGTGGGGGAATAGGAGAATTGAGGTAGAAAAATATATTTCCTTGAAGATCTATGAGTAAAGGTTTGGTATATGAAAGATTTCCATGTTATTTTACTTGTAGGGTATTTTATGTGAATTCTCAATGGGTAGGATATTCTTCCAATGTTAGTTTAATTGTAGGATATTTTTCTTGCATAAATAATCTACTTCGAGACTTTTGCATTGATTTGATAATGCTGGAATTTAATTTAAATGTGCTGAAATTACATGTTTAAATGGAGGAAATTAATATTTAATTGCTGAAATTGCGTAGATAAATATGGTGACTTAATTATGGAATTATTGTATAATTTACATGCTGTGATTTAATTTTTTTTGAAATTATTAATTATACTTATCATGTGCTAAAGAATAATGATGGTATGTTGTACGTGACACGAGTTTTACTAGAGGAAAACTAAAATGAGGATGTCTAACCTTGTGGACTTTAATGTAAGAGGCGGAGCCTCTCTAGTTGACGACATGAACCATTAGAAATTATACACGGACATATGACATAAAGACATTAGGTGCTCACACCTATGGAATTTAAAACTTAAGGAATTGATTGAGAAGGCCCGGGAAAGGGGCCGGATGTGGGCAGAATCCCGAAAAGTGTTTAGAAATTTGTGGAATACATTGTACGTGTATTGTGATTGAGATGGCCGGGCTGAGGAGCGTCTTCAGCTGGCACGACTATTACTTGACTTAGCGAGTGGATATAGGGTCTTGAGATTACACTAGTGGACCATGCTAGGTATTAGAACTGAGTGGCAAGGGTCTTGAGATTGCGTTAGTGGGCCACACTAACGTTAGACCCAAGTGTTTTGGGTGGGATGAGCTATCCCTAATCCGGTGGGGCTCTAAAAACTAGTTGGCCATCCTAGTTGATGGACCTGGTGATGAAATTGCTTAAATGCAGAATTTATGTGAAAATATAACTTGCTATGGTTTGTTTGTATATTGATTGATTTTTTGTGGGCTGGCATGGCCAAGTGTTATTATGAGATGAGGGCTGTGTATGGCTGAGACTATTTTTGCAGGGTAAGACCCATAGTGGCCGAGTGGTACACATAGTACAAAGACATGATTGGGTAATATATTTCCTTACATGGGGTAGCCGATTGGCCTGTTATTGTGCTAGAACCAGTATGATTTTTATGTGCACGTTATACTGTTAAATATATGATTTTTTTACTGAGGATCTAGGTGGAGGTCCAATAGAACCACTCATTGAGTTCCTCATGCACTCAAGGTTTTATTTGATTTGTTTTGCAGAGCCTGACCAGTGAGGTACGGCTTGATGGCATGGCATGGCTAGAGGGCAGGTGGTGTCGTTGATCTCGTAGCAGGCTGTTAGTTATTCGTAGTCGTGTTGAGAGTCTTGTTTCATGCATTTGAGTCGCGTTATTTTGTTATTAGAGTTGTAAACTTGATTTCGAATCTTTTTAATTTTTTTTTCAGTGAACTTCATTTATAGTTCACTTACATTTCCTGTCAGTTCAGTTGCATATTTAAATCTATGTTGGTTAGTGCATGAGTTAGGCTTTAGGGTACAAACACATACCCTGGCCGATCACGTGACCCTGAGTTGGGGCATGATAGATATCAACCGCCTGTCTTCTCACCACACCAACAGATCCAATTCTAGTTGCATCAACTCTTGGGGATCATTGAAAAGCAAATAATTGCATCAACAGTATGTGCATCTTCAATAGTGCAGTGTGATTATCACATCTGAAATGCAGTTGATATCCCAAGAAAAAGATTATTCAGATAGAAGCATTGATATTTAGGACATGTAACTCTTCAAAAATTTCAACTATTGAATATTAGTCTATCATCAGTGGTCATTTGTAGCACATGCAAGACAATCAAGGTGGAAATACTGAAATTAAAACGCAAGAGACCAACTAATCATATGACAATTCTAACCTTTGAATGTCTCCATCGCCAAAAGAAATTAAGAAAGAAATGAGCAATCATATTTTTTCAACCTATTACCTATTGAAGGCAACACTCAGAAGTGGTGAGTCATGGTTTACATGGAGATACAACTAGGCTTAATTACTTAGTCCCCTCAGAATCTAAAGATGAGACTAGGAATCCACGGAAAAAAGGAAGCTAACAGGACAGCAAAGCCAAAGAATGTAAATATTCTCACCTTTGGAATTTAGGTGCACTTCCAGTAATAATTAGTAGAAAACAAATCTAATTATAAACTTATTGTTGTCTAGATTTGATCAAAGTTTCGGGGAATTGCATTCTCCCGAAAGAGTGGAAGAATAATAAACAAATTTATAGAGTACATTCCTAATATGCATAAGGTTGTGGATTAACATTGTTACAGATTTTCTATAGTTTTGGCCATTGGTAGGATTAAACTTAAAGAGGGATTCCCATCTATAAGAAACTCTGCAAGTTAAAAGCAAATCAAGAAACGAAGATATGCAGTATGTGGAAGATATGCAGCATGTTTTGAGGGAGTCACAGCAATGTAATCCGCAATTGAGATGTCACTGACCTGCATTTTTGTGGACAAAAGGATTAATCTCATTACTGAAAGCACATATACTTGGACAACAGCAAATTAAGATTGCAACAAATCTAGTTGTCATTCAATCATAAAATGCTTAATGCAATGTATAGTGAATGGTGAATATATTACTAGTAGTCTTCAACATAATATACCCAATCAACTAGATCATAGTGATGGGGCAATGAAAAATATCCTAAATTTTTCAAGTACATTAACATTTTGCAAAACTATAAATTTAAAAACATGCTGAAAACGCTACAAAATACACATTCTAATATAATTAAATTGTCACACCAGGGAGTAACTATGAACAAATAAATATTTAAATAGACAAAAAAAGATAGATAATAACATAGGTTTATTTTGCTTAAATTTAATTCTGAACCTATACATTGCTCAGAGTTCAATAAACTTTAAGTTTGCTCACAATTAAGGACCACCCTGCCGCCACCCCCGGCGTCTAGGGTTTTGGTGTTGAGCATCTCGACGTCTTCTTTCTGCTCTCTTGGATTTCGTCATCATCGTCGCCTAGGGTTTCATCGGCTCCACCAAAGGCGGGCTCATGGAAGATCGCTTCCAGTAAACTATCGCTTCCCTCCATGGAGGCGTCAGCGAGCAGCGGGCACACGACAGAGAAGTCGTAGAGAGACAAAGAGATAGGGCGGGGATAAAAATCGCGAGCGCGGGGATAAAAATTCTAATTTTTTTATGGGATAAACTATCGCAAAAAATGGTGGCAATGCGGAAGCCATGCCGTCGCGGGGTTATTAATTCTGCGGCGGCAACGACTGCGGTCGCAATGCCATCGCAAACTCGATATCTTTGCGACCCCACGTCGCTTGTGGTCGCAGAACCGTCACATCTATGACCGTAGAGGTGCCGTCACAAAATCGCCATCGCAGATATCCTAATTTCTAGTAGTGTATAGTGGTTCGACCAATCCCGCCTACTCCACTACTTTGGCTCCTTATCAAGGATATCTAACTAGTACACTTTATAACTTGAATGTTTTTCTAAAGACTACAAAGAAGACATATCCCTCAACCTTAGAGGAGGCTTCAACTACTATTCTAAAGCAAAAGCACTCAATTACAAAGGAACCCTTGGTGTGTACACCACACCTTCACATACACACATAAAAGAAACAAGAAACAACAAGTAAAAACATAAGTAATGGATCATAAATATAAAATAAACTTGATGAAGCTCCAACAAGACTCCTCCTAGCACTTCAAGGCCACAAGTATTGAATTCGCGGATGAAAACAAGGCTTGGTGAAGTGAATAATGCTTGTGATTGTGGATTTGAGAAATAGGGTTTTGAAACAACTCTTTGAAGCTCAAATACTTGGAAATATACTCAATGAACATTCCAAAACCTCTAACATCCGAGTCTAGGCCTATTTATAAAAGTAGTGGAGGTAAGGGAGGAAAAATAGCCATGGAACGGATATATTTTGATCTGTTGGCGATTTCGATCGACCGCCGACTGACCCTCGATCAGTCAAGATTCGACCGAACATGTTCTGGAAAATTTCCAAAATTATTTCGGTTGATCCTCGGCCGACCTTCACCGAGGATCAGTCGAGGTTCAACTCATAACCCTATTTGAAAACCCATTTCTGATTTTTTGCTAATTTTTCGATTCAGATTCATTTTGGATTTTGGCTGAGGAAGCAAGTGAGATGGGTTTGTTTAAGGACCTAGGGTTTCATCGGCTCCACCAAAGGCGGGCTCATGGAAGATCGCTTCCAGTAAACTATCGCTTCCCTCCATGGAGGCGGCGAGCGAGTGGCGGGCGCGCGACAAAGAAGTCGCAGAGAGACAAAGAGATAGGGCGGGGATAAAAATCACGAGCGCGGGGATAAAAATTCTAATTTTCTGACGGGATAAACTATCACAAAAAGTGGTGGCAATGCGGTAGCCATGCCGTCGGGGGGTTATTAATTTTGCGACGACGACGACTGCGGTCGCAATGCTATCGCAAGCTTGATGTCTTTGCGACCCCACGGCGCTCGCGGTCGTAGAACTGTCGCATCTGCGCTCGGAGAACCGTCGCATCTGCGACCGCAGAGGTACCGTCGCAAAATCGACATCGCAGATATCCTGATTTCTAGTAGTGTATAGTGGTTCAACCAATCCCGCCTACTCCACTACTTTGGCTCCATACCAAGGATGTCTAACCTCTACTCTTTATAACTTGAATGTTTTTCTAAAGAATACAAAGAAGACATATCCCTCAACCCTGGAGGAGGCTTCAACTACTATTCTAAAGCAAAAACACTCAATTACAAAGGAACCCTAGGTGTGTACACCACACCTTCACATACACACATAAAAGAAGCAAGAAACAACATGTAAAAACATAAGTAATAGATCATAAATATAAAGTAAACTTGATGAAGATCCATCAAGACTCCTCCTAGCACTTCAAGGCCTCGAGTATTGAATTCGCGGATAAAACCAAGGCTTGATGAAGTGAATAATGCTTGATATTGTGGATTTGAGAAATAGGGCTTTGAAACAACTCTTTGAAGCTCAAATATACTCAATGAACATTCCAAGACCTCCAACTTCCTAGACTAGGCCCTATATATAAGAGTGGTGGAGGGAAGGGAGAAAAAATAGCCATTCAACAGATATATTTTGATATGTTGGCGATTTCGTTCGACCGCCGACTGACCCTCGGTCGGTCGAGATTCGACCGAACGTGTTTTGGAAAATTTCCAAAACTATTCCGGTTGATTCTTGGGCGACCTTCGGTCGGTTGAGGATCAGTCGAGGTTCAACTAATAACCCTATTAGAAAACCCATTTCTGATTTTTTGCTAATTTTTCATTTCAGATTCATTTTGGATTTTGGCTGAGGAAGCAAGTGATATGGGTTTGTTTAAGTACCTAGGGGAATATTACAATCATTTCTAAGCCTAGACCTAAATTTTGACTCGATCGCTTCCAGAGCCGTTTCGACTCTATTTTTCACATTTTTCCAAATGAACTTCGTAGGCGTATCAATCTATCAACCTGTTTGTTAAACTCATCAAAACATATTTGTTATCATCAAAACCAAGATTACGATCAAGGTTGTAAACCTTACGTCAAAACCTCCCCCCTTTTGATGATGACAAACATCTCATTAAAAGCACTAAAGAATAGTATCAATATGCAATTCATTTTATCAAGTGCGTGTGTAATGCTCCCCCTATCATCATGCATATCTAGAATAAACTCCCCCTAGCTATATGCATGAATTAAAAAACAAAAGAGATGACTATGACCTATTGATCTCCCCCTTTTGGCATCAATCAAAAAGGGCCAAGTCAAGTTATCAATCCATAATAATCATTTATCATCAAAGAACTTAAACGCTTCTCTTTGAAATCAAACATCTCACCTATCGAGTCGCAAGACCTAATTATAGGACTTAAGTTAAGATGAACACATAAAAGCATGGAACTTTTGAAATCAATTTGGTTTGAACAATTTTCGAATGTCATGCATCAATAGCTAAATCTCAATTTCATAAAAATATCAACACTTTTATGGTTTGTTTGCTTTTGTGGATAGGATTGGATAGGATATGATATCAAATGGAGTATCGGATAAAAAAAAATTTAATCCGGTATACACCGGATATAATATCAAATTTATATTCTTCTAATCCGTGCACTAAACAAACAAAGGACATAAATTTATCGCTAATCCTATCCATCTCTATCCTATATATGAAGCGAACACGCCCTTAAAGATTAAACATAGTGAAACCATAAGTGCCAAGATATGACAAGAGGGTTATATTAATGAAATTGATGTGCATATTTACCATAAAGTCATCAAATTTCAGCTAGGTCAAGTCAATGGTTGATAAAATCTAAGTTTATGATTTATGAAAAGATAGACTTAAAATCTCATAAAATCAAATATCCCATGAAATTTTTTAAAAATTTTATCAAGGAAACTATATTTATGAAGAAGTGTGCAAATTCAAGTTTTACTCAAAAATCATTATGTTTTACTCAAAAATTCATGGAAACATTTTTTTGCATTTTTACAAAAATCATTGAATTTGCAGTGGAATTTTCATAAGCACTTGACATTTTTCTTTATGTTTTTTAGAATTTAATCAAACATATACAAATCATTAGTAGCACAATAAAATTCTCATAACTAGCAAGTTAGAATACTAAATTTCAAAGAGAAATGTCATGCCCCGATTTACAAGGCCGCATGACCGGCTAGAGTACGCGATCGTATTCTGAAGCCTACCAATGATGACACACAACATGCCGATATAACAACACAACAGAAAAGATGATATTTAAGAAACCAAAATGCATAGATGTAAATAATCCAAAGTACGTCAATAGACTCCAAGAGGTTCACATTATACGAAAATACAACAACATATGCATGAATATAAATGACTCTACTACTCGACTACAAGTTGACTTGACTCGCCACGAGACTACCGTGCAAGCTTACTTCCCTTAGTCGTGCCATATCGACATAGTCGTACCTCACTGGTCAAGATCTACAAAACAACATAATTAAAGTGGTGGGTTCCTAAGGAACTCAGTGAGTGGCTCTATGTACCCAAGCCCTCTATAATATATCCCGAGCATATACATAAGAAAGCATAAATCGTAATTATGGAAATACTGAAATGTAATAGCATGTAAAGTAAAAGAATTCATCCACTAAACTCGTGCTCAGAAGCATCACATCCACTCGGCCCATACTGGCACAAACATCAAGTACAATATCCACTCGGCCCATACCGGCTCAAACATGCAAGCACACGAGTCGATCGCTAGAACCTCCAATTGAACTAGGATAGCCTACTAGTTCTGACGCCCACTCCGGTTGGGAATAGCCCTCTAACCAATGCCACTCGGGTCCATCGTCAGTGTGGCTCACTGACGGCAACTCTCGACCAGTATCCAAACTCGTTGAGTCAATACCAACTTGCCAAGTTGGTAAGCTTCTTGGTCCGGCCATCGTCCATCCACAATCACAAGAACAAGCAATGTCTATATTGTACATAAGGATATATAAACATCTCTTAGGTAATTTTATCATTTTAGCCGACAACCCGGGTACGCACCCACGCGCTCCAACTCGACCCTCTCTTGGGCCCAACATCTCGGCTTTATGATTTATCACCCAATTTATATTTCAGCTTATACCGAGGAATTTCAGCATGCATACTCACAAATTCAGCATGTATAAGCATTTTCAGTATGTACATATATAATTCCAGCTCGTATACAAATTCAGCATGTATAAAGATAATTACAACATGTACTGTCACGCCCCAACTCAGGGACACGTGATCGACCTGGATACGTGGAGGTACCCTAAAGCCGAACTCATGCCATGCAATCCATGCAAGTATATATATATAACAACAACCAAATTCAAAATGTCGTGAATCCATAAATGAAATAAAAGATGTTGAAATGACAACACACTCCAACTGTTCACAGAACAACTCAACACTGATGCATGAATTAAAACACAACACGATTACGACTCTATAACTCGGGGCTGCTACGAGATCGTCGACGCCATTTGCCCCTCCAGCCGCGCCACACCATCTAGCCGTACCTCACTAGTCAGGCTCTGCAAAACAAAATAAATAAACCATATATGAGTCCATGATGAACTCAATGAGTGGTTCTACCGAATCTCCACTTAAATCCCAGGCATAAATATGTATATAACAATATGAATAAATTCAACCAGTTATAATCTTTGGGATTTAAACACTACTTGGCCCAAACCGGCCAACCACTTAACATAAGTCTACTCGGCCCTAACCGGCCTATGACACATATCTATCCATTCCAGGAATGATAAAGTCAAGTTCACCTTCGCATATAGCGAAACAAAACCCGGGCCCTTCAACTAGGATGGCCATCTAGTTTTCGGTGCTCCAACCGGGTTGGAATATCTCATCCAATCTAATCAACTTGAGTCTAACATCAGCGTGGCCCACTAACGCAATCTGAAGACCCCTGCCACTCGAGTCTAACTCCAACATGGCACATTGGCGCAATCTCAAGGCCCCTCATCCACTTGCTGAGATGGGCAATAGCTATGCCGGCTAGAGACGCTTCTCAGCCCAGCCATCACAAGCACAATACACAATGTACTCAATTATCCCACAGTAATTAAATACTATCCCGATCATCCGCCCGAACCCATAGTTTTTTTGTTTCCAATTTTTTTCATCTTCGTGAGGCATATATATAGTATGGCAACCTCAACTACAATTTTCCATTCTCGTCACGAAAATATGGTTTTCCCTTTTTACGTATTGAACGTCTCTAGTATGTCTAGTTTCATAACTACTACGATGGAAAAAGTATGATGCCTATCTCATGTCACATTGTCGTCATCTACAAGTGTGGTGTCATACACCTATTCACATTATATCGCTAACATAACACCTAGTGTTTATCTATAGCTCGGTCACGGCAAATACAACGTCAAATAATCCATTTCAGCATGCGCATAAATAAACACTAGATTAACTAATTAATATCAGCAATTATACTTTAATGACAGCCTATGAACAATAATTTTAGCAATTAAATAATTATTTAGATCATTTAATTATTTAATTACAGCATATAGAAATATAACTTCAGCAAGCATGAAAATATGTAGAGAGCCATCTGGTAGATCTCAAGGCAAGACAAAATCTACACAAGTTAATAAAAAGGATGATCATAATTAGCACGACATCAAATCCATGTTCTCCAAGCTATGTCAAATAAAATACCCTTTTCATTACCAAAGCCGAGCCTTGGTTTACCCCTCTCGGCCGCCCCCCTTCGAATTGGGGAAGAACCTCACATGGCCGGCCCTTGGAATTTTGGGGGAAACCAAACCAAGGTCTCTACAATTTTTTCCTAAGATCATAACCATGCTTAAGAATAGATCTACTAGAATTTAAGCACTCGAGGAATTTAGGGAAAATTTCGGCATGACCTTTCCCCTCTTTCCACTATTCGG
Organism: Canna indica; assembly: GCA_034359265.1. Classification (NCBI taxonomy): domain Eukaryota; kingdom Viridiplantae; phylum Streptophyta; class Magnoliopsida; order Zingiberales; family Cannaceae; genus Canna; species Canna indica. The sequence goes on from CP136892.1 coordinate 27,363,338, forward strand.
CAAACACTGTGAATCAAGAAAACATCACGGAAAAATCACAAGATCACACATTGACAACATGAGGGAAATACAAGATCAAGAACCACAAGAATTGGCAAAGAATCATCACGAAAAATTGATAACTTCATAAACCCAAGGGTTCGTTCAAGGGCCTCACCCTAATCCATGGTTCAACCACTCACGTTGATTTGAAGGAAGAGAAAGATAAGATGAAGACATTTCTGATCTCCGGCGACTACACCACGCTCTGGCGCCACCCTCTTGCTCTCTCCCTCTTCTCACCCACCTCGATCCTCGTGCGGCTCTTCTTGAGTTGTACGTCGGCTGGGGGAGAGGGTTTTATTATTATTATTATTTTGACAACTTTGCCCTCATAACTTAAGTTCTCTTACCCGACTCAACCCGGATCCGAGTCGAGCCCGATTGAACCCGCGAACTTGGTTCAACCCCAATATGAATTCGACATCAAATATTTAATTATAAAAGTAGAAATTTATAGAACAATGCGATTCATGATATACCCAACCAAACCTTCTAATCGCGGCGATCTCGCGACTCATCTTGGTTCGTCCCCGAATTGGCTCACTGAACCAACTAAAATTCAAATTGGAAATTCTCGGGTATTACAATCTTCCCTCCTTAAGGAAAATTCGACATCGAATTTTAGCAAAGCATAAGGACTTACCAGATCCTCAAATAAAGAGGGGTAACACTCTCTCATGTCCTACTCCACCTCTCAGATAGCGTCTTGCCTGGTGTGATGCTTCCACCTGACCTTCACCAAGGGAATCTCCTTGGATCTCAGTTTTTTGATATATCAGCCAAGTACCTCTATAGGTTTCTCCTCGTATGAGACTGTTGTATCTACCTCAATTGTGGTAGGCTCAATCACATGCAGATTCATCTCGGACATATCTCTTCAGCATAGACATGTGGAAAACTAGGTGAATTCTGTCCATGCTAGGAGGTAAGACCAACTCATATGCCACGACGCCCCTCCACTCGAGAATATGGAATGACCCAATGAACCTAGGGCCCAGCTTCCCCTTATTCCTAAACCGCACCACCCCTTTCATAGGGGAAACCTTCAAAAACACCATATCAAATTCAGCAAACTCAACCTTTCTAGCCTTTCCGTCCGCATATATCTTCTGGCGACTCTGAGCCGCTAACGGCCTTTCCTTGATCAATTTTACTTTTTCAACCGCCTCCTCAACCAAGTCAGGACCCACCATGAGGGACTCCCCCGCCTTAAACCATCCCACTAAGGACCTGCACTTCCACCCATATAGGGCCTCAAATGGAGCCATAGTGATACTAATATGATGTATAGCTATTATTGTAAGCAAACTCAATCAGGGGTAAGTGCTTCTCCCAGCCATCATCTAGGTCTAGCACATAGGCTATCAGCATATCCTCCAATGTCTAGATAGTGTTTCTCTGACTGACCACCAATCTGTGGATGGAACGCAGTGCTGAACCGCACCTGAGTACCCAGGGCCTCCTGGAACGACTACCAAAATCGAGCTATGAATTAGGTACCCCGATTTCAGATGATCATAACAGGGATACCATGGTATGCCACAATCCGGTCTAGAAACAATCTAGCGTACTACTCAACCAAAAAGGTCAGTTTGGCCGGTATGAAATGTGCGGACTTAGTCAATCGATCCACTATGACCCAAATTGAGTCGTTGCCCCCCCTTGTCCTCGACAGCCTAGTCACGAAATCCTTGGTTACCTTCTCCCGTTTCAACTCAGGTACCTCCACGTTCCGAAGCAACCCTTCCGGCTTCAAGTGCTCGACCTTCACCTGCTGGCAAACCAAACACTTAGACACAAATTCGGCTACCTCTCTCTTCATCCCTTCCCACCAGTAATGTTGCCTCAAATCCTAGTACTTTTTCCTGGCCCTCAGATGCATAGTGTAGGTGGAACGGTGGCCCATCTCTAGTATCTGCATGCGAACCTCTGCCAAATCAACCACCACAATCCTGTCCCTAAATCTTAGGACACCCTCCGGGTCGACTTCATAATAAACCAACATCAGCGTCGCCTCTCCTGACTAGATCATTAGTCAAGGAACAAAAGGCATCCTCATCCTGCAAAGTCCGCAACATGTCTACCAGATTGGACTGTACTCGCAGGAGTGCCACCAAATCCCTAGAGTCTGATACTGTCAGGACTGCCTCGCCATCTAGACACATAGCCAAATCTCGAGCAGAGGCCTCCTCCGGACTGCCAAGTGTGCCAAACTGCCCATGGATTTCCTACTCAAGGCATCTACCACTACATTTGCCTTCCCAGGATGGTACATGATCTTGTAATCATAGTCCTTCAGGAGCTCGAGCCACTTCCTCTGCTTGAGGTTTAACTCCTCCTCGGTGAGCAAGTATTGGAGGCTCTTGTGAATGGTGTAAATCTCACAGGCCTTGCCATATTGATAATGGCGCCACAACTTCAACGCAAAAACCATTGCTGCTAGCTCTAGGTCATGCGTCGGATAGTTCTTCTCATGATTTTTCAACTGGCGGGATGCATAAGCTATCACCCGGCCATACTGCATCAAGACGCATCCCAAACCAACCTGAGAGGCATCACAGTACTACAAACCCTCCTGAACCTGAGGGTACAGCTAATACTGGCGTTGACATCAAGCAATCCTTGAGCCTCTGAAAGCTCTCCTCATACTTGTCGTCCCAGTCGTACTTGACCTTCTTCTCGGTTAAACGAGTCAATGGATCCACAATCTTGGAGAAAATTTCCATAAACTTACTGTAATAATCGACCAACCCCAAGAAGCTACGAACCTCAGTCACACTGGTTGGTCACCTCCAACTCTGCACTACCTCTACCTTCGCGGGGCCCACTCTCACCCCTTCCTTCGATACCACATGACCCAGGAACCCTACGCTCTCCAACCAGAATTCACACTTGGAGAACTTGGCATAGAGGGTCTCCAGAACCATCCTCAAATGCTCCGAGTGCTCCTCCTTACTCTTGGAATAAACTAAGATATCATCAATAAAAATGATCACAAATCTGTCCAAGTACTCCTTGAACACTCGGTTCATCAGGTCCATTGAAGCCGTCGGTGCATTAGTCAGCCCAAACGACTGTTGGGATGGGAATAAGAAGCACAGTGGAAAAAGCGATTTAAAAAATTCAAACCATCCCGAAAAATCGATCAACTTTAACAATATTTAAGGAACTCAATCTACGAGTAGAAGGAGAAGATATACCTTATATCGCGGATGGTAAGGCTGCTCCTCTCCCCGTTTAAAGATGTCCACGCGCATGTCCACCAAGGAAAGGTCCACACCAAGTTCCTCGCAACTAAGGGGCAGCGAACATCAAGACTCGTTGTGGCTCAACGGAGAGGCAATCACAACCCCGAAACGCACCAAGGTGAAATGGGCCCTTCCATCAAGAACCGAGCACCAAAAGGAAGGAAGAGGGGACGAGAAAACCACGGAACGAGGTGGAAGATGAAGGAATACCTCACTATCCTTCTTAGACTCCTCCAAGAAGATGAAGGAGATGACACACCCAAGAGGACGAGACCTTCAATTAAGATTCACAAACCCAGGGAAGGCGGAACTTGATGGCCGGCCACCCATGGAGATCAAGAGGAGCTCTTTGGAGTCTTTCTCTTCAAGAAGCCTCTCAAGAATCCAATCCTAAACCTTCTCCAAGATGAGTAACCAATTTCCTTAACCCCCTTGAAGGAGGTTAGGCCATCTATTTATAAGGGGAGTAGGCGGCTACCAAGGTAGACCCGGCCCCCCCTTTTTAAATCCTCTCACCATAATTCAAAATTTCGGGGTTTGCCTCCAAAACAATAATTTATATTTAATAGATTTATAATTAATTCGAAATTAATTAAATCCAACTAAATATAAACTTTAATTTATCTCTATAAATAAAATTCTTATTGATTAGGATTTAGCGTGTGCCAATCCCCAACAATTTAGGGATGCCCTACAAATTAAGGTTATCGAGGAACTCCTTCCTCGCATATTCGTTCTTATAGGAAACATCTTTCCTACCATGTCCATAAATGAGATTCGTGATCGTATTGCAACATGTCTATGCTAGTAGACATATGGTGCCACATACAGACTTTATCTCATAATGTCCATTACGAGGTTAGCCTGTTGTGTGTGACCCATTGGGCCCCACACTAAGCTAGCAGTGAGTTGTGCATAACGGAGAGTCAGTGAAAGACTTCTATTTGAATCTTACGAGCCACCACTAAAACCCCTGGCTGGGCAGCTCCTCTCTGCTCGGCTCCAAGGAAGGGAGAGGGGAAGAAGGGGAGGCGGCGACTTGTATGGCTGGGTTTCTCGGCGACTCCAAGAGGGGGAAGGGAGGGGCGGCGGCTTGCTCCTCTCTTCTCTCCAATCTGCTGGGGTGGCTCCAATAGGGAGTCGCCAGCCCTAGGGGTGGATTTTTATAATCCCCTCCCACTTCCACCTAACCCCAGCCTAACCTGCACTCTCCTCAACTCGGATCCCCAACCCGCTAACCTAAACTAACCCCATGAGAGAATACAAGCAACAAACATATACACATCCACAAGGAACATAATCAATCAATTAGCTATATAATTAAAAATCATAATTCAACTCACCCGAGCTTGCAAGCTCGCATCGGACCTTAAGTCGACTCGGCTAGACCTCGAACTAGCCCGCCAGACTGGCAAACACAAACAATAAGGGGATAATAAATAAAAATATCTAGGATATTACAGGTGACCCATCTCAAGAACCTGCCTCTTCACCTCAGCCATATTTGGTGCCACAATTCTATCCTTGTACCTCAGGACATCCTCAGTGTCGATCAAAAACCCATCATCTTCATCCCTTCTCATTATAAAAGCATCTTCCTTCTGCGTTGAACGAAGCATCTCAACTAAAGTAGACTGCCCCTGCAAATGTGCCACCAGATCCCCTGTTTCAAACACTAAAATCACGAAACTGCCATCCATGCATGTCACCAGCTCTCTAACTAGGCGTCTCCTCTCAACAGCCAGGTGTGTAAGGCTACCCATAGATTTCGTGCACAAGGCATCAACAACAACATACACATTTCCAGGATGGTACATTATGGTGCAGTCATAGTCTTTAAGCAGCTCAATCCACCGCCTCTACCTCAAGTTTAGTTCTTTCTGTGTCACCAAATACTGAAGACTCTTATGATCTATGTAGATCTCACAGGCCTCACCATACAAGTAATGACACCAAAGCTTTAAGATAAACACAACTGCAGAATGGTAGGGCGATAGCTTATGCCTGCCAGTAGTTGAAAGTCCACGAGAAGAATTACCCGACTAATGATCTTGAGCTAGCAGCCGTGGTGTTCGCATTGAAGCTGTTGTGTCACTACCTTTATGGCGAGGCTTGTGAGATAGACACTGATCATAAGAGCCTCCAGTATTTGCTCACGCAGAAGGAATTGAACCTGAGGCAAAGAAGGTGGCTTGAACTCTTGAAGGACTATGATTCAACGATCATGTACCATTCGGGGAAGGCTAATGTGGTGTCAAATGCCTTGAGCAGAAAGTCTATGGGTAGTCTAGCGCATTTGGGTGTTAGAAGGAGGCCGTTGGCTCATGATTTGGCTATGTGTTTGGATGGTGGGGCAGACTTGATAGTGTCAGCCTTTGGTGCGTTGGGGGCTCACCTGATGGTGCAGTCTACATTGGTAGACATGCTGCGAGCAGCGCAGGAAGAGGATGTTTTTTGTACACTCACTAAGGATTTGGCCATGAGGGGTGATGTCGATAATGGTCACCACAAGAAAAACACGCATCAGTGATGGAAAAATCCGTCACTGATGCTTGAAAATCTGTCACTGAAGGGTATCAGTGACGAAAATTCCCACCACAAATTCCGTCGCTGAAAGTCTCGTGGCTAATACTTAATTTGCTTTTCTGTGACAGATGTGTCTGTCACAAAAATCTATGACGAAAAAATTTCCGTCACAAAATCCGTCACTCATGTCGATGACTGAAAATAAATTTTCCATCACTAATTATGATATTAATTATAATTTTTATTAATAAAAATATATTTACTATATTATATTATAATATATTATAATATATTATAATATATTATAATAATCAATAGTGATATTACATTATATTATTATTTATACTTTTATAATATTTTCAATAAATTAATAAAAGATAGCATGATAGTAAACTTTTTAGTCTCATGAGGTGTCAATTTATAAAATTTAAGAAACTTAGGAAAGAAAAAAATTGATCCATATGGGACTAAAAAAATTATATTTATAATAGTTAAGAATAAGTAAAAAACTATTTTTAACCCATGTGGGACTAAACATGATAAAATTTCTTTTACTAATATTTAGTTCAATTTTGTGTCGAAATTCTATTTTTGTCACTGATCTGTCACTGTTATGTGGTGGCTCAATGACGGATATGAAGAAAAAAATTCAATGATGGATTAGTGTCTAAAAATTAGTGACGGAAATGAAATCCGTCACTATTCTATCACTGATGCTATTTATTAAAAATTCTAGGCCAAATTGATCAAAAATTTTGTGACTGATTTGTGATGGAACCGTCTTTTGTCGGATTTTTCGTCACAAATCCGTCACTGGTTTGGAAAAAATAAAGTTTATTTCACACCATGACAAATTCGTCACAAATCTGTCACAATTTGTAACGGATTTTAGCCGTCACAAAATTTTCGTCACTAATACTCATTTTTCTTGTAGTGGATTTTGGTATTGACTCGGAGGGCGTTCTGAGGTTTAAGATCAGGGTAGTGGTGCCAGACATGACTGAGGTTCGCAGGCAGGTGCTAGAGATAGCTCATTGATCTACATATACCATGCATCCGGGAGCTACGAAATGTACCATGACCTAAGGCAAAACTATTGGTGGAAGGACATGAAGAGAGTGGTGGCCGAGTTTGTGTCTAAGTGTCTGGTATGTTAGTAGGTGAAGGCCGAACATCTTAAGCCCATAGGATTGCTCCAAAACTTAGAGGTACCAGAATGGAAATGGGAAAAGATAACCATGGATTTTGTGACAGGATTGCCGAAGTTTGGGAAGGGCAATGATTCTATCTGGGTGGTGGTGGATCGCCTAACCAAGATGGCACATTTCATACTAATTAGGATGACCTTTTCAGCTGAGTAGTATGTGAGGTTGTTTTTGGATTAGATTGTAGCATATCATGGTCAATTCTGGCAGTCTTTCCAGTAGGCGTTGGGCACTCAGGTCTGGTTCAACATTGCATTTCACCCTCAGACAGATGGTCAGTCAGAGCGGACCATTCAGACATTAGAGGACATGCTGAGAGCATGTGTCCTAGATTTGGAGGGCAGTTGGGAGAGGCTCTTGCCCCTAATTGAGTTTGCCTACAATAACAACTATCATAGCAGCATCGGGATGACCCCTTTTGAGGCATTGTATGGGCGGCGATGCAGGTCGCTTGTAGGCTAGTTTGAGGTAGGGGATTCCCTTATGATGGGACCCGACCTGGTTGAGGAGGTAGTGGAAAAGGTGAAACTAATCAGGAAGAGGTTGTTGGCAGCCCAGAGTCGCCAGAAGATGTATGATGATGAAAAGGCCAGGGAGGTAGAGTTTGTTGAGGGGGACATGGTGTTCCTCAAGGTCTCCCCTATGAAAGGGGTGGTGAGGTTTGGCAAGAGAGGGAAGCTAAGCCCTAGTTTCATTGGGTCATTTCCTATTCTCAAGCGTAGGGAAGCTGTGGCATATGAGTTTGCCTTACCTCCTAGTATGGATCGAGTGCACCCAATGTTTCGTCTATCTTTGTTGAAGAAGTATGTTCGGGATGAGTCCCATGTGATTGAGCGGATCGTGCTGGAGGTGGATTCAGCGGTCTCCTATGAAAAACGATTAGTTGAGGTGCTAGACTGCCAAATCAAAAAATTGAGATCCAAAAAGATTTCCTTAGTAAAGGTCAGTGGGAGCACCATTCCGGGTAGGAGGCCACTTAGGAGGTGGAGTAGGATATGAGGGAGCGATATCCTTCGTTGTTTGAGAATTTGGTATGTCCTTAAGCCTTGTGAAAATTCGAGGATGAATTTTCACTAAGGAGGGAGGATTGTAATATCCGAGATATTATGATAATTTTTATTAATTATCTTTGCCAATCTAGCAGGCTGATTCAAGGTCGAGCTGAGTTGAGTCATGATCCGGTGCGAGCTTTAAAGCTCGGGTAAGTTAGAATATGAATTATGCGATTTCTTTTCCTGCTTAGATAAATTTATTTAATTATTTTAATGCGTGTGCTTGATTTATTAAATTGTATTGCATGGGTGTGCATGTGATTGATGCTTGTATTTAGCATGGGGTTAGCATGGGTTGAGGAGTTAGTGGGTTTGGATCCGGGTTTGAGGCAGATGCGGGATAGAAAGGTGTTAGGCTCTGGATGAGGTGGGGAAAGGATTATAAAATCCCCCCTTAGGGCTAGACGGCTCCTTGTCGGAGCCGCACAAGCCGCTGAGAGAGGGAGAGAGAGGAGCCACCGCCCCTCTCTCGCTCTCGTGGAGTTAGCCACTGAGGGAGGGAGCCAAGCCGAGCCTCCCCCCCCCCCCCCCCCCCATGTTGGAAGCCAAGCCGCCGCCCCTTCCCTTGCTTCTTGGAGCCGCTGCAAGCCAAGCCATCGCCGTTTCCTTGTGGCCAGATTCAGAGGCCGCTGATCAGGAAGATTTCTCTCTTTCCTTCTTCGCAATCATGTGAGTGGATCTTCCCTTCCCTTTTTTCTTGAATTTCTTGTGTTCTTGAGCCATTGTTGGAGATTGAGAAATTCATGTCAAATTCTCCGTTGTTTCTAGGACTACCCCTCTTTGTGGTGCGGCAGCCCTAGGACTACCCTAGGGATGCTCAGCCAAGGTGGGAGATGGGTTGCCCTCAAGGTGTTCGTTAAAATGCCTAAGAGAGATTCTTGAAGGTTTTGAGATCTAGACTTTGAATTAATTGTTTTAATTAAAATCCCATGATTCCATTGCTTGATTGATACCTAGATACAAAATTTCAGCATATGAATCTATGTTTTGCAAGTGAAAAGATTAAATCTTGGTGCCATGTATATTCATGTTTGGGGTTCCTGGTTTAAAGCTTGAGTCTTGATTTTACGGTGATGTGGATGCATGCTAAATCTTGATTAGGAATCCTGAATTAATTTCTGAATGTTTTATCTTGATGTTATAAACCTGTTGTGGTGGTAATTTAGGATTAATTACTGTGATTTTCGGATTAATTATCTTGACGTGCTCAAAACTCAACTTGTTGAAATTGTTAATCCAAGACTGATTTAGTAATCTCTGTTGTGATGCGTATGGGTTACTGAGCATAGTCAATGTAACCTATCATTTTAACCAGAAAACATAATTTGGAACCATAGGTCATACTTTGGAAATCAGAATCGGCTTCGGTGCACCAATTTTGGGCTCAATAGTAAACTGAAAATAAAACCCTAAAACAAAACCCTAATTTCGGCAATGGAAATTTTAATTGTATAATTAAAATCCATGGGGAAGCATAATTTGTTAAGATCCAACAAGATAAATTATATGCATGAAATAAAACCTCATGGGTTGATGATATTACGGGTCTAGGCGTCGTGATCCGGCATAGAGTGTTGCGGCGTTTCCCAATAAAGACACCGTAGGAGACACTTGACTTAGGCCTTGTTAGCGCCATATTTTATGAATGGCGGAGAGGCTCGGATAGGAGCCGGATTTCGGGCTTAGCCCGGAAGGTTGGATGGTTAATTCCCAACCTGTGTTTAAAGAATAAGTTCGAATGGGCGAATTTTGATTATTCCTACGATTATTTATGGAACAAGTTTGGATGGGCAAATCCTGATTCTTCCTACGTTATTATGGTACAAGTTTGAATGGGCAAATCCCGATTGTTCTTGCGTTTCTTGTGGAACAAGTTTGGATGGGCAGATCCTGATTGTTCCTGAGTTTCTTTATTTAATGAATAAGTTCGGATGGGCGAATGCCAATTATTCCTGCGCTATTTTAAGGGTTTCACCATAGGATAAGCTCGGATGGGTCAATCCCAATTATCCTCATAACCCTTGAGTGTGATTTGTTACATTAGGACACGGGTAGGTTGAGGCCTATTGTCCTTCACTGCAAATTGAATAAGTTTGCTTTTGGGCATGTGATGGCCAGATGGCCTGTTAGCTAGTCATACCACTTGATGCATTACACCTGTATGAGACAGTGGTATTTATTCATTTATCTCTGTGGTTGGTTTTATGGTGGGGCTTGGTAGAACCGCTCACTGAGTTCTTTTAAACTCACCCGTTGTTTATTTTTGTTTTTCTTGCAGAGCTTGATCTGTGAAGTGGGATGGAGCACTTGGCGCGGATGGAGGGCGGAGGAGTCACATTGATCTCAAAGCAGCCCTAGTTAGGGGTCGTAGTCGAGTCTTTGGTAGATTTGTCATGCATTGTAGTCCCTAGGGGACATTTATGTCTTTCATTCATATTACATTTGTTAAAGCAAACTGCTAAACTTTGATTTACTTACTTCCGCACTTTAAAACATTTTGCTAAAACTTTACTTTTTAAATAGAATCTATTTGGTTTCTCGTTCATAATAAAGTTTGTTATTCTTTCTGTCATGATTTATTATGAGTTGGCATGTGCATGGGATAGGCTGTGGCGTATAGGCACGTATACCCTGGTCGGTCATGTGACCCTAAGTTGGGGCGTGATACTTTCCATCCAGAACTCGCACTTGAAGAACTTAGCATAAAGCTGATGCTCCCTAAGAGTCGCTAGAACTGTCCTCAAGTGCTCACTATGCTCCTAGAGTATACTAGAATATCATCAATAAAAATAATCACGAACTTGTCCAAATACTCTTTGAACACACGGTTCATCAGGTCCATAAAGGTAGCGGCTGCATTCGTCAGCCCAAAAGTCATGACTAAAAACTCATAATAGTCGTATCTCGTTCGAAAAGTTTTCTTAGGCACATCCTAATCCCGAATTTTCAATTGGTGGTATCAGGACCTCAAGTGAATTTGGAGAACCATTGTGCCCCCTGAAGTTGATCGAATAGGTCATCAATCCTCGGCAACGTGTATTGGTTCTTGATGGTAACCTTGTTCAGTTGTCGATAGTCAATGGACATCTGCATGGACCCATCCTTCTTAACGAAGAGAACCGAAGCTCCCCACTGAGACATTCTTGGGCGAATGAAACCCAAGTCCATGAGCTCCTGCAGCTGGCCCTTGAGCTCCCTCAGCTCGACCGGCGCCATCCGATATGGGGTAATGGATATCGGTTTCACCCCCAGCTGCAACTCAATGCAGAACTCAATCTCTATGTTTGGTGGCAACCTTGGAAGTTCCTTAGGGAACACGTCAGGAACTCACAGATCACCGTAGTCTTTCTCAACCCTATAACCACACCTCCGATTTCATCAGCCACGCACACAAAAGCTAGGAAGGTATGACAACCTCCATAGAGTAACTTCTGAGCCTTTAGGGACGAAATCACCCCACAAGAGTCCCCTTTTCCATCACTGTGGAAGATGAGTTGCGATAACTCTGGCTTAGTAAAAATAACTATCTTAGCCCCGCAGTCCACCTTCGTATAGTGGGCAGCCGGCCAGTCCATACCCAGAATAACATCCAACTCTAGTGACAGGTATAGTATCAGATTAGCTACCAGAAGGTACTCACAAACATACACCTCACAATCATGAAAGACCAATTTGGCCATAGTCATATCGCCGGTACGTCGACACCACAAGCGGTGTCTCAAGCAATTTTTCATCTCTTCGCAATAAAGGGGCAAATGAAGCAGATACAAAAGAATGAGTGGTTCTCGGGTCAAATAGAACATATGCACTAGCAGAAAAAATTGAAAGTGTACCTACTCCCATGGCATTCGATGCATCAGCACTGGGGGTAAGTGAGAAAACCTGAGCGGGAGCCTTCCCAGAAGTACTCGGTCACTGTCCTCTGCCCTGAGTCTGACCCCTTTGATCCACTGAAGCTGCGGACACCGATTATTTCCCCCGTGACTGGGCTGCTCCCTAACCCCCACTGACTGGACATTCCTTCTTGAAGTGCCCCTACTGATCGCATCTGAAACAAGCATCCGAACGGCCATAGCATACACCCCAGTGTCGTATGCCACACTGTCCATAAGACGGCGGTGCCTCAGGTCTCCTCAACAGAGATGTGTCCCCTGTAGGTGTCCTATGTACAGAACTCGGCCCTGAGCAGCCTCTGACCATGCTTTGTCCTCTGCTCACATGCGAAACTGGCCTCACGACGCCTCCCTCAGAATGGGCTTGTCGCCCCACTGGTCCATCAGATCTAGACCACTTCCTCGAGTGCCCCTCATGTCACTCTACATGTACAAGGGCTTCCTTGTGTATTGTCTCACTGATTGCCTTAGCAAAAGATGTGCTCTCTGTGTAGTGAATCAAACGGCCAATCTGCGGTCGCAGTCCCTCCACAAATCGTCTGACCCTAGTCGTCTCAGTATCTACCAAAGTAGGGTGGTAGCAGAACATCCTAGTAAACTCTATCTCAACATGTTGGACTGTCATCCCGCCCGTCTGGCGCAACTACTCAAACTCTCTTGCCCGCCTCTCGCAGACATTCTTGGGATGGTACCACTCTATCACTGCATCCTTAAACTCATCCCATGTAGGCGGTGGCGTAAGGTCCCCCCTACGGGCCTCCCAGGTCTAGAGCCACTCTTTTGTCGGTCCCCTCATATGTAAAGCCACCATGCGTGTTGTTGCCTCGGATGAACTCCCGAGCACCAGGCAGAGCGCACAGCACTGAGAAACTCTGTGACCTCTGCGGACTGGTCGGTACCGATGAACTATGGGGGCCTCAATTTGACAAACCTCTCATAAGGAATTTCACGGGCCATTGTCTCATGATGATGCTCTGCCCGAATCACAGGTGGCACTAACTCCTCAGTCACTGGAACCGCTGGTACAACTGGCTTGGGTTGAGGTTGTTGTTGCCTCATTTCTTGCTCCTTGCGGAGCTCCTTAGTTAACTCAAGCAATTAAATAGGTACAACTTGAAAGCAAGTTTATATAACATAACTAGAAAATGGTTGGTGACAACTTAGTATCAAATATATAGTTCACTTGAGAAATATTTCATAAAACAACTAGACAAGAATTTATCGGTTCTAGACAATTATGAAAGCTATAACATCTCAGTTCTCTAACATAGACTCGACTCAACTAGACTCGACTATGCCACCCGGCCAGTTCACAAGATTGCTACCAGAGTTTGACGCCATCAACTGCGCCGTACCTCATAATCACGCTTTGCAAAATAAACACAATAATAAAAGTGAGTATAAAACTCAGTGAGTGGTCTCCCAATCCTCACCAAGTAAAAATATATAGTCATAATAATTATAATATGTTAAGTGAGTGTGGATGTCAAATTTGTTTAAATAAGGAAAGTGCTCCCATCCGACTCTACGGAAAGTATTCTCTAATTTCCGAATCCCAATTAAACACTCTGTATAGGTCACTATTCTAGGAAGGCCCTCTAGACTTAGTGTCCAATTGACTCTCCTCTCGGACTCACTAGTCTAGGATGACCCTCTACAACCAACACCCAACTATTTTCACCCTTGGGTACACTGGTCTAGGAAAATTCTTGCATTCATTTACTAGGTAAATTTCAGCATCTACATATTAATTCCAGTATAGTAATTTCAGCATCATTACATCTAGATAATTTTAGTATCATTCCATGTAAGTTTTCAGTATCATTACATAGGAAATTTCAGCATTCAACCATATTAAATTTCAGCAACCAAACATATGAAATTTGGTTTAGTGAAATTTCAGCATCTAAACATATGAAATTTCAGCAATCCTTGCTTTCCACGACGTCCGATCATCGTTTCCTCCACAAACTCCGGCCAAATCGCCTCCTCTCCAAAACCCTCACTTGTCGCCTCTCTCACTTTCTTTCTCGGGTTTCGTGCAGCTGTAGCAGCCATACGACGACACCTCTTTATTTATTTATTTATTTATTTTCATTTAGTTGGCTGAAATTATCAATCTGCCCCCAACTTAAGAGGTTCACTAAACCTCCTCTATCTCACTCGATTCAAGTCTGAATCCGAATCCGATTGTACCATTGGATTCCACTCGGAGTCCTCTTTAAATCCATGACACATAAAATATTTAGCAATTAAAATTCATAATTAAGAAAATTTCTAAAGTATCCGGGTCTCACCTCAAGTTAAGCGCAAACACTAAAGCTCGTGCGCACCATCTCGCATCACGCACAACCTGTTGAAATCAATACTCATAAAATATTTTAGCGGGTATTACAATCTTCCCCCATTAAAAAAAAATCATCCTCGAATTTAGGGGATAAAGAGGAACTTACCATCTCCCATGAACAATTGGGGATATTTCTCCATCATATCCTTCTCCAACTCTCAAGTCGCCTCCTGGCCCGAATGGTGTTCCCATCGCACCTATACCAAGGGGACCTCCTTAGACCTCAATTTTCGAACCTACTTGTTCAGAATTTCTAAATGCATTTCCTCATAAGAAACAGCTGCCCCGACCTCAACTGTAGTAGGCTCCAGCACATAAGAATCGTCTCTAACATACCACTTCAGCTTGGATATATGAAACACGGGGTGAACCCTACTCATGCTTGGCGGTAAAGCAAGCTCGTACTCCACCGCCCCTCTCCGACTTAGAATGGGGAACGGTCCAATGAACCAGGCTTATAATTATTTGAACATATAGATATTTGTGTTTGTAACCATTGACAAAAATAGTCAAAATTACTAAAATAACATATTAAGGAAAAATAGAATTAAACCAACCCTATCAACATATATACCATTATTTTATTTAACTTGAAATATGTAACTTCTTATGTGATCAATATACATAAATATAATTTATTTTATATTTTATTTTAAATTACATAATTTTTTTGACTTGTAAGGAATGTAAATGTAATTAAAGTTTAATATATAATTTTATGACACATATTTATAAAATATAATTAATTGTGAATCCTAGAAATAAATTGCTCAGAAAAATTTAGACAGACTTGAATACATGGTGATTAGCTTTGGAATTTAAGAGTGGTAAATATATGAAATAAAATTAAAAAGACAAGTGTATAAGGGGAAGATCAAATATGGAAAAAATTGGGTGAAAAAATTTGCGATTAGGGATTTAAGAGGGGGTAAATATAAGAAATAAAATTAAAAATGTAAAGGTATAAGTGAAATCAAATATGGGAAAATTTTGGATGAGAAAAATTTAGACGGAAAAAAATTTAAAAAGACAATGGTATAAGTGGAAGACCCAAGAGAAAAATTTGAGTAGGAAAATTTGGGTGAAAAAAGTTTGTGCGGGCTTCACTCGTTGCTTCCTTATTATATATATATTTCATATCTTATAACTACTTTGATTATAATTTTGGTTGTAATTTTAATTACAAGAAATTTCCAGGTTGGACATATATATTGTTATTTTGGCTTTAAATTAATAGCTACCTTTAATATTATTTACCAATTTAGTAAGATATTACCAAAAAGTGAAAAGTTAGTATTTTTTATTCTTAAACAACAAAGTGTCAATTGGATTTTTTCTCCCGTTCAGCTGTTTTCCATATCCCTCGTATGATTTGGTTCAATATTTGCATTAATAAATATGAACAAATTGGACTTATGTATTTTTAAGATTAAATTATTGGATGATCATAATATATAAGGTAATTACCTAAATATATCACGAACTTTGTATTTTTTCTCAAATTTATCCAAAATTTTAATTTCACCAAATTGTATCATATACTATTAGATTTGTATCAATTTTATTCCCCATCAACATGATTTAAATATTACCATCAATGTTTATCTTTTGAATATAAAATAATATTTTATATTATTTGAATATAAATTAACATGATTTTTTTTTTATTCTTTAAAAATCATTATTTTAATCTACATCAGAAAGTCACGTCATCATTTTAACGCAGTTGTTGACGGATATTTGACGTGGGGATAAAATACAATAGTACATGATACAATTTGAGAAAATAAAAGTTTTGGATAAATTTAAGAAAAAAATACAAAGTTTATAATATATTTAGATAATTACCGTAATAAATATGAAGAAACTCAACTTATCTATTTTTAAGACTAAATTGTTGGATGGTGATAATACATCAATATATACTTTAATTTCATCAATTAAATATAAAAACTATCCCATTTGGCATATTTGATCTCTCTATATAATATGATGCACGTCGAGCTCTCTATATACAAAACTAATTATTGTCTAAAGAACAAAACATCCATTGACCAAGCAAACAAGGATGATGACAAACAAGACAATTATTGTAGCTTATTTTTTGCTCGTACTCATGGTGATGACTTCAAGTTAGTAATATATTTCTCTCCAACATTATTTATTTTCTTGTATTATTTATGTTTTATGTATGAATTTTTTTTTTTACTAAATAATTTGTTCTTAGATTTCTAGTGAATTGATAGTATTTCCTTAATGTCATGCAGGTGTCATGTTGCAAGTTCAAGCGATAAAAATTTGTTCAAATAATGATGACTGTAATTCTCTTTCTATAGCTGGGCCTTGTGTTCGCAAATGTCTCAATGGTGAATGTATTACTATATGTCAAACAAAATAAAATGTGAGAAATTTGGCAATAAGTTGTCTTCTTTCGATGATCATCTTACTATGTTGACATTTAAAATTACAATAATGACTTGTAAAATTTCATTATTAACGAAGACAACACCTATTATTATAAAATTTTAACTTTTTATCAAGCATGTTATATTAAAAGGTATATATGCTAAACTAGGTACATGTTTGTCAGTTTACTTGGAAAAGTATGTGACTTGGAAAGCAAGGTTTTGAGGTCAAATGTCTTCTTCATTGATTACAATTTACATCTATAAAATACACAAATGGTAAATATTGTGATGCCTTGAATGGGCCGACATGGACACGAACACGGGGACACACCAATTTCAAAAATTTACAGGACACGAACATGGCATATATAGCATATATATAAATTATTATTATTTTTAAAATCACAGTTTATATATATATATATATATATATATAGTTCAAGATTTTATAATAATATTATGATATTTTCATTGATATCAAACTTCTGATTTCCAATTTTTTCTAGGCCCCTTTCAAAATATATGAAGCTTTCTATATAATTTATTGTGTCAATACTTACTGTTTCTGAGCCCATTCGAAAAGCATGTGGCACAATATCTATCGACATCTCCTAAAAAATTTCTAAATTAGCATGTCTTAGTAGAACTAGTCATGTACAATCACACGTAAATAAAAAGTTAAGTAGAGTCCCACTATCTTCTTCATCAAAAAATATTACTCTCTCCAACTCTGGTTCATCAAGAGAAAGACTGGCAACTTTAAGGATTTCATTATCTTCATCAATTGAAACTTCATCTTCTATAATATTACTAATATCGTCTCACATTATTGTTTCCTCTTTTGTCATACCCCAACTGAGGGTAGTGTGATCGGCCAGGGCCTACATCCTGCCTTGTAGCCTACTGTCTACAATGACTGACAAGAAGTCAGAACATTTCGAGAAAAAGAAACCACAACGCAATCTTTATTTAAAGTTTTCGAAGTTCACAAATATATGTTTTTCAACCCAAAGAAAAAAACCAACATCGTCACAAATAGAACATCTCAAGTATCAAAGTTATTACAAACTTTTCAAAACACTAACTGTCAGTGTAGAAAAGGAAAATAAACTACTACATGACACTAGACTATGACCAAAGGACGTCGCTACGAGATATGGCACCACCGCCTGCCCTCCAGCTGCACCATGACGATAACTGATCATCCTCTGCAAACAAAAGAAATAAATCGTGAGTCCACTTGGAACTCAGTGAGCGATTCTTTCGAACCTCCACATAATCCACAATTAGTCATGCATAACATATAAAGCAGCATAGAATATAGTCAGGGAGTTAAGCTACTCTTTAGTGTGACTATCGACCCCAAGGTAGAATCACACTGGCAGTTCGGCCACATCATATCAAGATGTAAATAAGAAATCTCGTGCCATCGACTAGGATGGTCTACTAGTCTCCGGACACCGTCTGGGGTAGGGATAGCTAGTCCCACCCAACTGGGGTCTGACACCTAGAGTCAATCACTGGCCGAGCCAAGCATTGGTCATTTCCGACCGCTAGGCTTCTCGGCGGACCATCTCAATCACATCACACAATCAAATGTCCTAGGGTTTCCTTATATACACTTCGGGCAGTTGCCTATATCCTGCCCTAATCCGGCCTGCAGGGTCAACAAATTAATGCTGTCCTTCCAAAATCGTGTACACCTAATAGTTCTAGGTTTTCAAAAATGAATACTAGAAGTCCTAGAAGTTGTGTCATTTTCTAGCTAAGTTTTCATATATAATATGCATCTTGCAATGTCCTATATGTTATCTAGTGTTATACGCTACCCTGGGTGAGGAATTTTGTGAACCGATCTTGGAATTCCACCCATGAACATTTCAGGACAACATATGTAATTTAAAGATAGGTAAGTATAATTTACAACAACTACTATATATATAACTACGAGATTCATAAATAAACATTTATACACTGCATTTAGAATTAAATTCAATAAGAATAGTTTATGTAGCATGGTAAGATAACAATAAATTCAACAATGCATGAAATACTAAGCATGGTAAAAATATTACATCATTTCAAAAATTAAAGAGGAATGAGCTAAGGATGGTCACTATGCTATCATTCCCACAATTACATAAATCAATAAATTAGCTTGCTATAGTTAGAGTTCTTCCTAAGTGTCACCATGCCTCTATTGTTTTAGCACTCTAACTATGGAAATTACCATCTAAAGCTCACCCTCTCCCTCCACTAGGCTTGGCTGAGCCTTGAGCAAGGTGAACCTTGCTCGGCCATGCCTCTTAGGGTAGGAAAGGAAGAGGAGGATTAATCCCCGACCCTAATTCATTGTCTCCGCTATATCTTAATTGCATAATGACTAGTTTGCCCCTCCCCCTATACTCGGCCGAACCCTTCTCATGAAACTTTAGGGTTTGCTCGGCCAATCCTATGAGTTTTAGGGAAGACGAGTTCCTTAACACGTGAAATCGATGATTAAGAACACATTATTCATGAAATTGAGATCATCCGAGGGCTCTACTTCCGTCAAGGGAATTGGGGAAAATTTTGGCATGACCTTTCCCCTTTTCCCTTGGTTCGGTAGCCCTAAAACTCGAGACATCAATGAGAAATCTTGACGCTCCGACAAGAATTGATGCAAAATAGCGAATACAGAATTCTAAAACCAAGAATCGACAGAAACTTGCGAGAAAACACATCCTAACATTTCTAGGGGTTTGGCTACCCGCCTCCCCCAATCCTTCAAATCTAACCACTCAGCTTTGCTAGAGGAAGATGAAGGATCGAGCGTTGACGACCCCGAATCTTTCGGCGACGACGCAAAACCCGGATCGACCAAGTCTGAATCTAACCACTCTCCCTTGCTCCTTCTCCCCTCTCCCTATGCGCTGCCTTGTGCGACTCCAAAATGAGTCGCAAGGCAGCTTGGATGAGGGATTTTAATCCCTCATCTAACCTTCCATTCTTGCCTTTGACTCTTACTACTGACTCGACTAAGCCCGAGCTCGATTTGGGTTCCGACTCTACCCATAACACGAGTCGATTTAAACTCGATTAAGGTATAAATGCATAAAAGGAAATAGTCATTTGCCCAATTTAATTGCATACATCATAAGTCGAGTCATTCCTTTTACTTGAGGCGATCCTGAGGCTCGACTCGACTAACCCCACGTCCGGCGCGCTCCACCAAAATAGATTTTTATATTAGGAAATTTTTCTGGGTCTTACACCTTTATTATATTAGGGAGTTTTCCTTGAAATCAGACGAAGATTACTATGGACAAATACTAAACTCTCCGCACGTTTAAGGGAATAGATAAAAGAGTAAGTGCTCCAATTTCTTTCACAACAACAAAAAGATAAAATACTAAATTCCCATTGATTGTTTTATTATTTTTTTAAAAAAGATGCTTGTCTGGCCGTGTCCGGGCCATGTCCGAGCGTGTCCGAGCCATGTCCAAGCCGTGTCCAGGCGTGTTCGGACAAAAAGAAACTTTCACTGGTCAAGACACACTTGGACACGTGGGACACGTGTGTCAAACGAGTGTCTTCGTGTGTCGGTGTCCGCGATGTGTCGGACACGCGGACTCGGCAGTCCCACGGAGTGTCCGTTGTTTTCATATATATATATAAACCCCATCGATATCTCTATTCAATTAAATTTGTGATGGTAGTTTCTAATGAGGATTAGTTATCAAAATTCTTGAAATTTAAATATTAAAATATAGTTTGTCAATTATTTCTTAAATACTAAAATATTAAATTAACTTAACTATATTTTATTAATTATTATACTATAGTTCACTAAAACTTCAAATTATGAAAATTATCTCAAATCATTTTAGGTTTCCAAAAACTCTTTTCATAACAAAATATTTTTTTACGACTCACTCAATGAGATAACTGGCCAACAATCTCCCCTTTTGGATAATTACAAACATATTAACGAAAACACTACGCTAAAATATTAACAAGAATATTAATTTATCAAGTTTGTATCAATTACTATCATATGTTCCCCCAATCAAAATGCATATCTAAAATACATTAAATTAAGATCCCCCAACATATATGCATTCGTGAAAACAAACGTAACCATGACTTATATCCCTCTTTTGGCATCAATCAGAAAGGACAAGCAAGCATAGCGCTATTAATGATAAGTCAATTCATGATGCCAAAATGTCCAAATTCCTCATGTTGGGCATAAGGTTTTCAACATTGTTCTCAATCATGATTTTGATAATAACAAACATATTTTAATGTTGTTCTCACCTAAGCTCGGAGGTGTTGCAAGCCTTCCTAGTTCTTGGCAGGACATAGCTCCGAGGCGACTTGCAAAGACAGTTTAACACTCAGGTAAGGATGTGTTCAAGATGGTATCCGTAAGAATTGGATTGGAATATGATATTTGTAGGTGTCGACTTTTGTGTATAAGGCAGGTCTTCGATAGATGACATTATGGTGGGAATTTGTCCCTAATTATCATGAAAATATGCCTTTAATGAATTAGTCTCTAGGCTTAGATGCTTAATTGTGTTGCAATTGAATTCAAATCATCGAGCATTGGTTAAAGAAGAAAATAAACCTCGATTGTTCAGGCGGAGCCCTTGAGCCTAGCTTGGGCTGACCTGGTTCCTGGGTGACTCTACCAAGCTGGGCTTCGTAGGCTTACCAAATGTGCCCGCGGATATAGTTTTGTCAACAGCCCCCGAGCTTGATCGTTATATGTGGATTACATGCGAATCCTCTAGTCGTGTGTCGACTTCTTTATTGCCCAGCTTTATTGGCATGTCGAGCTCTCGACCTCGAACCAAAATGGGAGTACGTGTTAAGTCTTGTCCTTGAGTGAAATCCCCAAGGTAGGTGAGCACAACGTATCTTGGTTTCATCGTTTTGTGACTTTTCAGTTTCTGCAGCGTAGTATGGTGGCTACACGAAGAAAGGATGTCTTTTACACATGTCGGTCTACGGTTAGTACTTGTTTTTCTAGCATTTAATTCTGGTAGGGAGTAATCATGGTGCGGAGATATGCCCATTCATCTTTGAAGCATTCGAGCTTCTACCACCGATGGAGTGTTTGGCTAGGATTTGCTATGCCGACAATATTTGAATGTCAACCATTGGATGGGAGGTTGCCACTAACTAGGCTTTAAAACTCCCTCCTCATCATTTCGACTTTTCTCACTTCTCGACTTCTTGTTCGCTTTCTGCCTTCCTGCTTCTTGTTTTGAGACTTTCGTTGACGACATCATCGCTTCATTTATCGTTCCATTAGTCCCAGTCCATTTTTGATAGGCTGATAGGTTGTTTGCTTTTTCTTTGTCAAGGTCGATCTTTATTTTGATGATAACAAACAAGTATTTAATCTATGTGTGAAGTTTTGAGTTTAGGTTAAGGTTGCGATAAGCATGCAGAGTTCGTTCAAATGAAACGAAACAAAAGACCGTCGAAGAAACGAAAGAAGAAAACGTCAAAGAAAGGCTCGGGTTTAGATCAAGTAGAAATCATGTAATATACCCTTAGGATGATTTTATCCCAAGCTAATTTGTAAAGTTAACCAAGTTGAAACTTGGTAACTAAACCAATAAAAAAGGCATGTAAAAATTCAATGTAAAAATCAATCTCAGCCTGAGTTCGATCGACCGAACAAAGCGGAATTTTGGCACTAGCCTATTCGGTCGACCGATACGGTCGATCGAATGATGCCAAAAAATGGAAGTAGCCTTTCGATCACCTGTCTGTCGACCGAAGTTGGCAAAAATTTGGCAGAAGGCTATGTTCGACCGACCGAAGCCAAAATGAGGCAGAAGGCAGATCGCGCGCCTGGCTTCCCTGCATCGGTCGACCGATTCGGTTGATTGGATTCAGGATGGATGAAGTTGCGACTCCTTCGGTCAACCCATCGGTCGACCGAACAGCGCTAAAAACCCACATAAAGGGTAGCAGTCGATCGGTCGGTCGATCGACAAGCATCCGAACGGCTGTAACGGCTAGATTTTTGCCCGTTGAACAGCCTGTTCATTCCAGGGTTATAAATAATCCTCACCTATCTCTTTTAATTCTTCTTGGAAATATTATTGAGCATTTTTAAGAAGTGATTCAAGCCTTTAAAGAGATCGATTACTGCACACTCTGCTCTTCCTTTTTAACGTTCTTCTTCAAGCGCCCGCTGCTCCTCAACTCTGCTACCACTCAAGCTCATCTACTGGCAAGTTGAAGGCTTGAAGGCTTGGGAAAAGAGCATTGGTTTCTCTCTTAAATTCCTAGCTCTTTTTCATTGTATTTGAAGTTATTTTAAACCTGATTTCACCTGTAATAGCTTGCTAGGTGTGCTAGAGAAACACTTAGGGTTAGACTTTGTAGATTTATGTTTTGCCTAGGTGAATAGGTTTGAGGAGTTCTCAAAGAGGTGAGAATTGTGTCCTCAGTTGTATTTAAAGGAAAACACAAGTTCTATAAAGTAGTTGGTTAGAAATCCTTGGTGTGGAGCTAAGGTAGTGGAGTAGGCGGTTGGCCGAACCACTATAAACACTTGTATTAGCATTGTCAGTTGCTTGTGCTTATTGCTCTGTATTTATTGCTTCCGCATGCTACAAATATCATGCATAGCATAACTAATCAAGAAATGATTAAAATCGTAGTTAGGCAAATTAATAGATTAACACACTATTCAATCCCCCTCTAGTGTGCCATTTCAACCAACAATGGTATCATAGCAGATCGTAGATTGTGATTTCACTATCCCTTCTACAATTTGTCTCGATCCTAAAATGGCACTAGAGTCGGTAGTATGTTCACCTCCTAGGTTCGATGAATCTAACTTTGGTCTTTGGAAGTCTAGGATGTACACCTACATGAAGACTAGAGGCTTCGGTGTTTATAACATGTTAAAATTTGAATACACTTTTCCTAAAATTGACATGCATGATTGGAGTGAACTTGATAAGAAATTGTTTCAGTTTAGTGGAAAAGCTATGAGTTGCATATTTTGTACCATACCAAATAGCATTCTTGAAAAAGTCATGCATTGTTCAACGGCGTTTGATTTATGGGCTACTTTAAATGTTTTATATGATTATGCCAAAACAGAAGAAATTGGCACTTTTAATGAAGGTGGTGATGACAATGGTCACTCACCTACTACTAATCTTAATCTTGATGCCCATAGCTCATCTAGTCAAAGGAATAGCTCCAAAAGCCGAAAAAGAAAGGTAGTATGTCATGTATGCTGGGAGAAGGGGCATGTAAGAAAAAATTGTCCTTTCATGAAGAACAAGGCAAAGAAGAGGTCAAAAGCTTCTACATCATCATCTCATTCAAATGAAGCATCCTCCTACAATGACTATGAAGCTACTTCAAAAGCTTACCTCATGAACACAAATGATGAGGTACACTCCTGTCCTTCTAGTCACGATAATGCAAATGAGAATGTTAACTCTTCTAGTTCATGCAAAATGTCATATTGAGAACTAGTTGAGGAATGTCAAAAAATGTATGCCTTGCTTATGAAAAAGAACAAGGAAAATAGAAATCTAAAGAAGGAAAACTCTAAGCTTAGTTTACATGCATATGCCTTAGAAGTAGAAAATGAAAAATTAAAGACTAGATCCTTTAACTCATGTCATATAACTTAGAGTTTGAGCTTAAAGCTTTGAAGCATGAAAATGATAATTTAAAAAATGAAAATAGCATGTTAAAAACTCAATTGCATGCTATTAAAAAATCTATGAATGATTTGAAAAGTGAGGTTATACTTTTGAATAAGAAAGTAAGTGAATTTAAAAATCCTTCAATTCTTAAGAAAAAAAGAAATATCTATGTAAAGAATGCAAATGTCCATCATCATTCTCATGCCATGCATTCTACCACTAGACCTCATGATTATAAGAAAAAGAATGTTGTTTCTAAGAATGTTCATACCCATCATGTCTCACATGCCAAACATTCTTATAATAAATCTCAAGTCTATAGCAAAAACACAAAGAAATTTAATGGAGATTGCTTTTGTTGTGGTACATATGGACATGTCATATATGATTGCGCATTTAAGATGAACCCAAGTGAAGTTAAAACACTTTGGGTAGCTAAGCCCTCTAACCCCCAAGGACCCAAAGCCATTTGGGTACCAAAGGTTCCTTGCTCTCTTGTAGGGGGAGCTACCACACAAGGGTAGAGAGAAGTGAGAAGTTGAAGTTGACCGTGGACTTAAATGAAGTATCATTCCTTGGTTGCAACTTCAAGTCATCATGATGTCATAAGTATGAAAATTGACATCCAGGTATACCTTGGTATCATCTACTATATCCTCTTGATTGAATTATAGTTGGAACTTGATATATGTTTAATACTCGTCGATTTTTCCACTCTTGATAAATTTCAAAAAGGTTTTTGATTTTATTGATTTTCGGTCTCTTCGGAGACCTATGTAGCCTATAATGGGCTCATGCGATCTTGCGGTTCTAAATCGTAGGCTCATTGTGACCTTTCGGTTTTCAACCAATAGGAAGGGTTGGAGATCTTATTCGTCAAAAATTTCACATTTTGAGATCTCTTTGATTCTTTTTTTTTTGACAACTTTTTAAACTGAATCTCTACTATCTAGCATAGGTTAAAATCTTTAAATGAAACTGTGTATTAAACCTTTGCTACTTAGTATGTTACCTTGCTAGTTGGTATATAATTTCATTATGATACTAATGAAGCCATCTTGCAAGTTGAGAAAGTGTTAAAATTTGGAAAGCTAAAGGAAAATGAAAGAAAGTAGAAATTTTAGAATGTCTCAAGAAATGAGGTATGAGTTTCATTTTGGTTAAATTATTGCATAACACCTCTATTTTCCTGATTAAATGATTTCTCTATGCTCACGAATAATCTTTCATGAAAATTAATTGAAATATAATGAGTAGATAAAATTTTGATACTTAGAAAATTTCATGAAAGTTTGTTTGAAAGAAATGTGGCCTAGGTAAAACTTCTTCTTAGAGACTTCATTTTAAGCTGAAACTTGACAAACATGTTTAGATTCACTCATGTTAGATGTCCAAGTGCCTAAGTTAGAGAAAACATGAGTAGATAGCAAAATTTGATACTCAGCACTTTTATGGTTTCAAGCATACTTTGAATGAAATCGTGCTAAGTTCATATTTTGATTAAACAACATTAGTTTCACTTCAAACTTGATAAACAGGTTTTAAATGATTATATATTGATATCTAGAAAGTTTGAACAAAATCTGAAATCGGTGGATAAATGACTCATATTTTCAAAAATGCCATTGAGATTTGTAAAATTTCTAGAAAATTGAAGAGATATCCTTTTTGAGTGATTCTTGATTTTTTGGAATCCTCATAAAGTTTAGTCCATGTAGAAAAAAATTCACAAAATTTAAAAGCTCACACCTCTCAAAAATAATTTTTCTTTAAAGAGTTAAAAACCCGTGGCAGATCGAGCGGTCGATCGGCCTGCGACCGCGCGATCGACCGACGGACACCCATTTTTCCGCCAGTTTCAATCCTGACTGTTCAAATCAAGTTTTTAAGCCCGAAACTATGGCTTCCTTGCCCATTCGACCGGCTACCAAAACCTCTCTTCCCATCTTCTAGGCTATCTACTTCCTCTCCAAGTTGAAATGAAAGAAGAAAACATCAAAGAAAGGCTCGGGTGTAGATCAAGTAGAAATCATGTAATATGCCCTTAGGATGATTTTATCCCAAGCCAATTTGCAAAGTTATCCAAGTTGAAACTTGTTAACTAAACCCATAAAAAAGGCATGTAAAAATTCAAAGTAAAAATTAACCTCAGCCTGAGTTCGGTCGACCGAACAAGGCAGAATTTTGGCAGTAGCGTATTCGGTCGCCCGATGGGGTCGACCGAATGATGCCAAAAAATGGTAGTAGCCATTCGGTCGAACTGTGGGTCGACCGATGTTGGCAAAAATTTGGCAGAAGGCTATGTCGGTCGATCGACCGAAGCCAAAATGAGGGAGAAGGCGCATCGGTCGATCGATGGGTCGATCGGATTGAATATTACAGATCGCGCGCCTGGCTTCCCTGTATCGGTGGATTGAATCAATCGACCGAATTCAGGATGGATGAAGTTGTGACTCCTTCGGTCGACCGAATAGTGCTAAAAACCCACATAAAGGGTAGCGGTCGATCGGTCGGTCGACCAACGATCGACCGATAAGCATCTGAACGGTTGTAACAGCTAATTTTTTGCCCGTTGAACAGCCCGTTCAGTCGAGGGTTATAAACAATCCACACCTAACTCTTTTAATTCTTCTTGGAAATATTATTGAGCATTTTTAAGAAGTGATTCAAGCATTTAAAGAGATCGATTGTTGCGCGCTCTGCTCTTCCTTTTTAACGTTCTTCTTCAAGCGCCCGCTGCTCCTCAACTCTGCTACCACTCAAGCTCATCTACTGGCAAGTTGAAGGCTTGAAGGCTTGAAGGTATGGGAAAAGAGCATTGGTTTCTCTCTTAAATTCCTAGCTCTTTTTCATTGTATTTGAAGTTATTTTAAACTTGTTTTCACCTGTAATAGCTTGCTAGGTGTGCTAGAGAAACACTTAGGGTTAGACTTTGTAGATTTGTGTTTTGCCTAGGTGAATAGATTTGAGGAGTTCTCAAAGAGGTGAGAATTGTGTCCTCAGTTGTATTCAAAGGAAAACACAAGTTCTATACAGTAGTTGGTTAGAAATCCTTGGTGTGGAGCCAAGGTGGTGGAGTACGCGGTTGGCCGAACCACTATAAACACTTGTGTTAGACTTGTCAGTTGCTTGTGCTTATTTCTCTGTATTTATTGCTTCCACGTGCTATAAATATCGTGCTTAGCCTAACTAATCAAGAAATGATTAAAATCGAAGTTAGGCAAATTAATAGATTAACACACTATTCACCCCCCCTCTAGTGTGTCATTTCAACCAACAGTGACCGCTTCACGCGAGCAGGTCAATAAACATTTGCGATGGCTCGGCGGTCGCAAAGCCGTCGCATATGGGTATTTTATTTTTTAAAAATAATAAAAATATACAAATCTTTTAATTACTCAAAAATCACAAAAAATGAAACACTTGGTGAAACCAAAATCGTTTTGGCCATAGTTTCCATCAATAGCTAAATCTTTCAATTCCACAACAATGGTTAAAAATGAAATACTTAGAGCATCCAAAATTCAATCAAATGACAATTTCCTCTGTTTGGATATAAACATAAATACTCATTTAGCTAAGAGGATACATAGAAGTCTAGAACAAAGGTTATGTAATACTAACAATGAAAAACCAACAGTATTGCATGGGGCATGGAGAGATGCTTGCAATTCCAAGAGCTTGACGGTTTGCCTTGGCAACTCGATCTCGTTCATCTTCTCGATGGCATAACTGTTCAAAGAATTTGCACTAGTTATAACAAGATAAAATATACAATGAAAAGAAAACAACGATTTATAAAAACAATGGAAATTGAAATAGATTCGTAACAATTTATGTCACACCTCAAATCTGGTGTGACCAGCCAGGATAAAATGACACGTACCCTTAAGCCTAACCTAACTCAAACCACAACACAACAAATAATCTTAACAGTATATGAATATATAATTAATTTTGTTTTTAAAAGAAAGAATAGGTATCAAATACCGAACCAAACCCCGACTAAATAAAAGTTGACTGGTCAAATTATTTTTAAAGAATTCAAATAAGTAATGAAGACTCCTAAAAATAAAGAAAATGGCGAAACAACAACCCGAGTCTACATGACTCAACAACTCAAAGAAAACTAAAATGACTCAGGTATCCTCACGACCACGATATGTCACGAGACCTGCTGCCCTACCGCCACCAGCCACGTTACTACACCTCGGTACCTCTCTGATCTCGCTCAGGTGCTGAAAAGTAACATAAAATGAGGGGTAAGTCCAACTAGGACTTAGTGACTAGATTAGTCCTCAACAAAATCAATCATCATGCAT
Organism: Canna indica; assembly: GCA_034359265.1. Classification (NCBI taxonomy): domain Eukaryota; kingdom Viridiplantae; phylum Streptophyta; class Magnoliopsida; order Zingiberales; family Cannaceae; genus Canna; species Canna indica. The sequence continues at coordinate 27,392,057 of CP136892.1, forward strand.
AAATAACAAATAGCAGATATACAATATAAGTAACAATGACAGGAATAATCAGTAATAATCATCCAACATCCACACAAGCCACCCGAGTCGATCGTCAGTGTGGTCGTGTTGACAAGCTTCCCGGTCCAAGGACCTATCGGTCCAATAATCCAGGGACCCGTCGGTCCTACGAGTCAGACACTGATCACTGCTCTGTCTCAGCGTACCTCCCGCTCACGCCACCCGAGTCGATCGTCAGTGTGGCGGCTGACGAGCTTCCCAGTCCACAACCACAAACACATCCAGGCATGCATATAATAACCAATAATTAACAATAAATAAATATAACATCCACAAACCATCTTAAATATCCTTGCACCTCTAGGGTTGTTAGTGTCCACACACTTGCATGCACATGAAAGCTAGGGCCAAACCTCGGGCCATACATTATTATGAACCATAATATCCACAGTAAGTTATATGTAAGTAGTAGAGTTATTCAAATAAGAATTCAGTTAAACTCCTTCATGTGCCATATCATACATGAGCAGTTAGCATTCAACCCAAAATAATTTAATCATGCAATAACAGGTAATAATAAGCTCCTGTAAATTTATATAAGTTCATGCATTCAAACGATTACTGCCACAATCACCCCCTCATGGGGCCGGCCTTCATCTAATAACGATGAAATCTCAGCCCTTCATCTAAACAATGATGAATCGCACCCTTCATCTAAACATGAGGAAATCTCAACCCTTCTTCAAATCATGATCAAATCTCAACCCTTCATCTAAACATGATGAAATCTCAACCCATCATCTAGACACGATGAAATCTCAGCCCTTCACCTAAACATGATGCAATCTCAGCCCTTCATCTAAACATGATGAAATCTTAACCCTTCAGCTAAACATGATGCAATCTCAGCCCTTCATCTAAACATGATGAAATCTTAGCCCTTCACCTAAATATGATGCAATCTCAGCCCTTCATCTAAACATGATACAACATGAGCCATTCATCTAAACATGATGAATTCATGACCCTTCATCTAAACATGATGCAATCTCAGCCCTTCATCTAAACATGATGAAATCTCAACCCTTCATCTAGACATGATGAAATCTTAACCCTTCATCTAAACATGAAGAAATCTCAGCCCTTCACCTAAACATGATGAAATCTTAAGCCTTCACCTAAGCATGATTCGATCTCATTATAACACTACTATTCTATTTGCAATAGTTTATAACGTTGTTATAAACAAGTAATACTCATACTTAATATCAGAAATACTGCTATAATAAATATCACACATAATCTTTAAAACATAGATATAAATCACATATAATACTATTACAATAGAATATCACTGTTACAAACATCATATCAACGTTATAATCAAAATACCATTGTTACAATCCAAAAGGGAAAAAATTAGGGTTTTCCCCTCTTCCTCACCCTTGAGCCAACGGCGGTAGCACCGGCAAAGGGATTCGGCAGTGGCGGAGGCCGCCACCCTCTACTGACCCCTCGGGCTTCTACTGAATTGATTGGGGCGCCGCTCGCCACTACCGAGCGGACTCCAGCCCATCCTGGCGGTGCCCACCTCAGGGGGCGGACACTGGACTAGGTATGTCATCGCCGCCGCCCTCTCCCGACCCCTCGGGCGGCGATTGCCTCTACCGCCCAGGTGGTGCTGTGCCGCCTCATCATCAGGGTGCATACGATTTGGCTGCAGCCACTCTACCCCGACGGGGATGCTACTGCCTTGATCGGGGCACTGCCCGCCTCTACCGGGCGGATGCCAGCTAGTCCTGGCACCGCCCACCTCAAGGGGCGGAAGCCGAACTAGGTATGGCACCGTCGCCTCAAAAAGGGCGGACGTCGGCCTTCAACAAGGCCGACCGCTCAATTTTCCTACCCGATCTGGGGTGCTCCGGCGGCACAGTGGTTGCCGACGGACACGGGGTTGTCTTGTTGGCCCAAAACACTCTGCAGATGACAGTTTTCCAAAAATAGTTACGTTCGACGAAAAAACGCAAATTGCCAAAAAATATTACCATAAATAGAAAAATTCGAAAACAAAAATTATATAACACCAAAATTCTCTTAATCCTCCTATTTACCCTATAATAAGGACCAACAAGACAGGAAAGAATCCTACAAATCGACAGAATATCTACGCGAAATCTCATCCTAAAATCAATATCATGAATGAAAGAATTGGGGGAAAAGGGCCAATCCACTCACATATTTGGAGAGAACGAAATGGAAGAAAATGCGTAGGATATTCCTTCAATCGACACCGACGAACTCGCAGAATTCTGACTCCGGTGGCTCCTCCTCCTCCTTGGCGGCGCCCTTCCTCTCCTCTCTCCATTGCCTTGAGTGGTGTGCGGCTAAAACCCCTAGCCGCAGGCTCCCAGGCTCTAATTTATAGACCCTGGTTGGGTCCAAATGACAAAAATACCCCTACTTAAGTTATATGACTTAAACAGCCCATATGTAACCCATTCTAACTTTGATTCGAGTTCTGATTGAACCGCTAAATTCGTCTTGAGACCCTCTATCATCCTAGAATGCTTACTCGGGTCTAATCCTGAAGCTCTCCGTCAATCCGTGCTAACTCGGGCCTATGGTCCCCCGGTCAAGAATAAAATATTATTTTTAAAATTTTGGGCATTACAATTTACTCATTTGAAGATCCCTTAGCAGCGTTAATCAGCACATCACCAACACATTCTGCAATGGTTTTAATATTTCTAGAAGCACTTTCACGAGCACACGTTTCAGGATAAATTGCCTGGTAAGGTGAGATATTCTAATACCCAAAAATATCTAATTTGATTTTTTTTGGTTCAACGAGCTGGTTCGGGGGACTAACCGGGTTGAGTCACGGGATCGCCGCGATTAAAAGGTATGGTTGGGTATACTTTAATTTGTTCGGCTATGTAATTAATGCTATTGTATTTTTAAATTGATATTAGACTCAAGTCGGGTTAGAATCGGGTTCGCGGGTCAAGTCGGGGCTCAATTCGGATACGGGTTGAGTTGGGTATGGGGTTAAGTTAACTAATGGCATAGTTGTAATTTTTTAAAAAAAAATAACTATAAAAGTCCTCAGCAGCCACCAATTTCGTCGAGTCGTAAAAGCTTGTAGATTTGAGGTCCTTGTATGCTTAATTAGGATAGAGATTATGGAGAACCTTGATTTTGGTTGAAACATGTTTTCCTTCACCCTTAAGGGTTCGGATGAACATGATAAATCTATGTGTAGGGTTCGGCCGAGTGGGGGAATAGGAGAATTGAGGTAGAAAAATATATTTCCTTGAAGATCTATGAGTAAAGGTTTGGTATATGAAATATTGGCATGTTATTTACTTGTCAGGTATTTTATGTGAATTCTCAATGGGTAAGATATTCTTCCTATGTTAGTTTAATAGTTGGATATTTTTCTAGCATAAATAATCTACTTTGAGACTTCCTGCATTGATTTGTTAATGCTGGAATTAATTTAATGTGCTGAAATTACATGTTTAAATTTAGGAAATTAATATTTAATTGCTAAAATTGCGTAGATAAATATGGTGACTTAATTATGGAATTATTGTATAATTTACGTGCTGTGATTTAATAATTTTTGCAATTATTAATTATACTTATCATGTGCTAAAGAATAATGATGGTATGTTGTATGTGACATGAGTTTTACTAGAGGAAAACTAAAATGAGGTTGTCTAACCTTGTGGACTTAAATGTAAGAGGCGGAGCCTCTCTAGTTGACGACATGAACCATTAGAAATTATACACGGGCATATGACATAAAGACATTAGGTGCTCACACCTACGGAATTTAAAACTTAAAGATTTGATTGAGAAGGCCCGGGAAAGGGGCTAGATGTGGGCAGAAGCCCGGAAAGTGTTTAGAAATTTGTGGAATACCTTGTACGTGTATTGTGATTGAGATGACCGAGCTAAGGAGCATCTTCACCCGGCACGACTATTGCCCGACTTAGCGAGTGTATATAGGGTCTTGAGATTACACTAGTGGGCCATGCTAGGTATTAGAACTGAGTGGCAAGGGTCTTGAGATTGCGTCAGTGGGCCACACTGACGTTAGACCCAAGTGTTTTGGGTGGGATGAGCTATCCCTAATCCGGTGGGCTCCAAAAACTAGTTGGCCATCCTAGTTGACGGACCCGGTGATGAAATCGCTTAAATGCAGAATTTATATGAAAATATAACTTGCTATGATTTGTTTGTATATTGATCGATTTTTTGTGGGCCGGCATGGCCAAGTGTTATTATGAGATGAGGGCCGGGTATGGCCGAGACTATTTTTGCATGGTAAGGCCCATAGTGGCCGAGTGGTACACATAGTACAAAGACATGATTGGCTAATATATTTCCTTACATGGGGTGGCTGATTGGCCTGTTATTGTTCTAGAACCAGTATGATTTTTATGTGCACGTTATACTGTTAAATATATGATTTTTATACTAAGGATCTAGGTGGAGGTTCGATAGAACCACTCATTGAGTTCCTCATGCACTCATGGTTTTATTTGATTTTATTTTGCAGAGCCTGACCAGTGAGGTACGGCTTGTTGGCGTGGCACGGCTAGAGGGCAAGTGGTGTCGTTGATCTCGTAGCAGCCTGTTAGTTATTCGTAGTCGTGTTGAGAGCCTTGTGTCATGCATTTGAGTCGTGTCATTTTGTTATTAGAGTTGTAAACTTGATTTCAAATCTTTATAAAAAAAATTTTCAGTCAACTTCATTTATAGTTCACTTACATTTCATGTCAGTTCAATTGCATATTTAAATCTATGTTGGTTAGTGCATGAGTTAGCCTTTAGGGTACAGACACATACCCTTTCCGATCACGTGACCTTGAGTTGGGGCATGACAAATATCAACAGCCTGTCTTCGCACCACACCAACAGATCCAATTCTAGTTGCATCATCTCTTGGGGATCACTGAAAAGCAAATAATTGCATCAACAGTATGTGCATCTTCAATAGTGCAGTGTGATTATCACACCAGAAATGCAGTTGGTATCCCAAGAAAAAGATTATTCAGATGGAAGCATTGATATTTAGGACATGTAACTCTTCAAAAATTTCAACTATTGAATATTAGTCTAGATTTGATCAAGGTTTCAGGGAATTGCATTCTCCCAAAAGAGTGGAAGAATAATAAACAAATTTATAGAGTACATTCCTAATATGCATAAGGTTGTGGATTAACATTGTTACAGATTTTCTATAGTTTTGGCCATTGTTAGGATTAAACTTAAAGAGGGATTTCCATGTATAAGAAACTGTTCAACTTAAAAGCAAATCAAGAAACGAAGATATGCAGTATGTGGAAGATATGCAGCATGTTTTGAGGGAATCACAGCAAAGTAATCCGCAATTGAGATGTCACTGACCTGCATTTTAGTGGACAAAAGGATTATTCTCATTACTGGAAGCACATATACTTGGACAACAGCAAATTAAGATTGCAACAAATCTAGTTGTCATTCAATCATAAAATTATTACTAGTAGTCTTCATTCTTCAACAGAATATACCGAATCAACTAGATCATAGTGATGGGGCAATGAAAAATATCCTAAATTTTTCAAGTACATTAACATTTTGCAAAACTATAAATTTAAAAACATGCTGAAAACGCTACAAAATACACATTCTAATATAATTAAATTGTCACACCAGGGAGTAACTATGAACAAATAAATATTTAAATAGACAAAAAAAGATAGATAATAACATAGGTTTATTTTGCTCAAGTTTAATTCTGAACCTATACATTGCTCAGAGTTCAATAAATTTTAAGTTTGCTCACTATTAAGGACCACCCTGCCACTGCCGCCAGCGTCTAGGGTTTTGGCGTCGAGCATCTCGACGACTTCTTTCTGTTCCTCTTGGATTTCGTCATCATCGTCGCCTAGGGTTTCATCGGCTCCACCAAAGGCAGGCTCATGGAAGATCGCTTCCAGTAAACTATCGCTTCCCTCCATGGAGGCGGGTAGCGAGCAGCGGGCGCGCGGCAGAGAAGTCGCAGAGAGACAAAGAGAAAGGGTGGGGATAAAAATTCTAATTTTCTGATGGGATAAACTATCGCAAAAAGCGATGGCAATGCGGAAGCCATCCATCACGGGGTTATTAATTCTACGGCGGCAACGACTGCGGTCTCACTGCCATTGCAAACTCAATATCTTTGCGACCCCACGGCGCTTGTGGTCGCAGAACCATCGCATCTATGACCGCAGAGGTACCGTCGCAAAATCTCCATCGCAGATATCATAATTTCAAGTAGTGTATAGTGGTTCGACCAATCCCACCTACTCCACTACTTTGGCTCTTTACCAAGGATATCTAACCAGTACACTTTATAACTTGAATGTTTTTCTAAAGAATACAAAGAAGACATATCCCTCAACCCTAGAGGAGGGTTCAACTACTATTCTAAAGAAAAAACACTCAATTACAAAGGAACCCTTGGTGTGTACACCACACCTTCACATACACACATAAAAGAAGCAAGAAACAACAAGTAAAAACATAAGTAATGGATCATAAATTTAAAATAAACTTGATGAAGCTCCAACAAGACTCCTCCTAGCACTTCAAGGCCTCAAGTATTGAATTCGCGGATGAAAGGCTTGGTGATGTGAATAATGCTTGAGATTGTGGATTTGAGAAATAGGGTTTTGAAACAACTCTTTGAAGCTCAAATACTTGGAAATATACTCAATGAACATTCCAAGACCTCCAACATCCGAGACTAGACCAATTTATAAAAGTGGTGGAGGTAAGGGACGAAAAATAGCCATTCAAAGGATATATTTTGATCTGTTGGCGATTTCGATCGACCGCCGACTGACCCTCGGTCGGTCGAGATTCGACCGAACATGTTTTGGAAAATTTACAAAACTATTTCGGTTGATCCTCAGGCAACCTTCGGTCGGTCGAGGATCAGTCGAGGTTCAACTAATAACCCTATAAGAAAACCCATTTTTGATTTTTTGCTATTTTTTTGTTTCAGATTCATTTTGGAGTTTGGTTGAGGAAGCAAGTGAGATGGGTTTGTTTAAGGACCTAGGGTTTCATCGGCTCCACCAAAGGCGGGCTCATGGAAGATCGCTTCCAGTAAACTATCGCTTCCCTCCATGGAGGCGGCGAGCGCGCGACAGAGAAGTCACAGAGAGACAAAGAGATAGGGCGGGGATAAAAATTCTAATTTTCTAACGCAATAAACTATTGCAAAAAGTGGTGGCAATGCGGTAGCCATGCCGTCGCGGGGTTATTAATTCTACGACGGCAACGACTACGTTCGCAATGTTGTCGCAAACTTGATGCCTTTGCGACCCCACGGCGCTCGCGGTCGTAGAACCGTCGCATATGCGCTCGCAGAACCGTCGCATCTGCGACCGCAAAGGTACCGTCACAAAATCGCCATCGCAAATATCCTGATTTCTAGTAGTGTATAGTGGTTTGACCAATCCCGCCTACTCCACTACTTTAGCTCCTTACCAAGGATTTCAAACCACTACTCTTTATAACTTGAATATTTTTCTAAAGAATACAAAGAAGACATATCCCTCAACCTTAGAAGAGGCTTCAACTACTATTCTAAAGCAAAAACACTCAATTACAAAGGAACCCTAGGTGTGTACACCACACCTTCACATACACACATAAAAGAAGCAAGAAACAACAAGTAAAAACACAAGTAATGGATCATAAATATAAAATAAACTTGATGAAGCTCCATCAAGACTCCTCCTAGCACTTCAAGGCCTCAAGTATTGAATTCACGGATGAAACCAAGGCATGATGAAGTGAATAATGCTTGAAATTGTGGATTTGAGAAATAGGGCTTTGAAACAACTCTTTGAAGCTCAAATACTTGGAAATATACTCAATGAACATTCCAAGACCTCCAATATCCGAGACTAGGCCCTATATATAAGAGTGGTGGAGGGAAGGGAGGAAAAATAGCCATTCAACGGATATTTTTTGATCTGTTGGCGATTTCGATCGACCGCCGACTGACCCTCGGTCGTTCGAGATTCGACCAAACGTGTTTTGGAAAATTTCCAAAACTATTAACCCTATCAGTCGAGGTTCAACTAATAACCCTATCAGAAAACACATTTCTGATTTTTTGCCAATTTTTCGTTTCAGACTCATTTTGGATTTTGGCTGAGGAAGAAAGTAAGTTGGGTTTGTTTAAGGACCTAGGGGAATATTACAATCATTTGTAAGCCTAGACCTAAATTTTGACTCGATCGCTTCTATAGCCATTTCGACTCTATTTTTCATGATTTTTTGAATGAACTTCGTAGGCATATCAATCTATCAACCTCAAAGCATAACACTTGATAAACTCGTCAAAACATGTTTGTTATCATCAAAACCAAGATTACGACCAAGGTTGAAAACCTTACGCCAAAATCTCCCCCTTTTTGATGATGAGATACATCCCATTAAAAGCATTAAAGAATAGTATCAATATGTAATTCATTTTATCAAGTGCGTGTGTAATGCTCCACCTATCATCATGCATATCTAGAATAAACTCCCCCTAGCTATATGCATGAATTAAAAAACAAAAGAGATGACTATGCTAGGTCAAGTCAATGATTGATAAAAACTAAGTTTCTGATTTATGAAAAGATAGACTTAAAATCTCATAAAATCAAATATCCCATGAAAATTTTTAAAATATTTATCATGGAAACTATATTTATGAAGAAGTGTGCAGATTCAAGTTTTACTAAAAAATCATTATGTTTTACTCAAAAAATCATGGAAACATTTTTTTGCATTTTTACAAAAATCATTGAATTTACAGTAGAATTTTCATAAGTACTTGACATTTTTCATTATGATTTTTAGAATTTAATCAAACATATACAAATCATTAGTAGCACAATAAAATTCTCATAACTAGCAAGTTAGAATACTAAATTTCAAAGAGAAATGTCATGCCCCGATTTACAAGGCCGCATGACCGGCCAGAGTACACGATCGTATTCTGAAGCCTACCAATGATGACACACAACATGCCGATATAACAACACAACATAAAAGATGACATTTAAGAAACCAAAATGAATAGATGTAAATAATCCAAAGTACGTCAATAGACTCCAAGAGGTTCACAATATACGAAAATACAACAACATATGCATGAATATAAATGACTCTACTACTCGACTACGAGTTGACTTGACTCGCCACGAGACTGCCGTGCAAGCTTACTTCCCCTAGTCGTGCCATATCGACATAATCGTACCTCACTGGTCAAAATCTGCAAAATAACATAATTAAAGTGGTGATTTCCTAAGGAACTCAGTGAGTGGCTCTATGTACCCAAACCCTCTATAATATATCCCGAGCATAAATATAAGAAAGCATAAATCGTAATTATGGAAATACTGAAATGTAATAGCATGTAAAGTAAAAGAATTCATCCACTAAACTCATGCTCATAAGCATCACATCCACTCGGCCCATACCGGCCCAAACATCAAGTACAATATCCACTCGGCCCATACCAGCTCAAACATGCAAGCACACGAGTCGATCGCTAGAACCTCCAATTGAACTAGGATAGCCTACTAGTTTCGGCGCCCACTCCGGTTGGGAATAGCTCTCCAACCAATGCCACTCTGGTTCATCGTCAGTGTCGCTCACTGACGGCAACTCTCGACCCGTATCCAAACTCGTCGAGTCGGGACCAACTTGCCAAGTTGGTACGCTTCTCGGTCTGGCCATCGTCCATCCACAATCACAAGAACAAGCAATGTCTATATCGTACATAAGGATATATAAACATCTCTTAGGTAATTTTATCATTTTAGCCGACAACCCGGGTACACACACACGCGCCCCAACTCGACCCTCTCATGGGCCCAAAATCTCGGCTTTATGATTTATCACCCAAATTTATATTTCAGCTTATACCAAGAAATTTCAGCATGCATACTCACAAATTCAGGATGTATAACCATTTGCAGTATGTACATATATTAATCCAGCTCGTATACAAATTCAGCATGTATACAGATAATTACAACACGTACTATCACGCCCCAACTCAGGGACACGTGATCGGCCAGGATACGTGGAGGTACCTTGAAGCCTAACTCATGCCATGAAATCCATGCAAGTATATATACATATATAACAACAACCGAATTCAAAATGTCGTGAATCCATAAATGAAATAAAAGATGTTCAAATGACAACACACTCCAACTGTTCACAGAACAACTCAACACTGATGCATGAATTAAAACACTACACGATTACGACTCTATAACTCGGGCTGCTACGAGATCATCGACGCCATTTGCCCCTCCAGTCGCACCATGCCATCTAGCCGTACCTCAATAGTCAGGCTCTACAAAACAAAATAAATAAACCATATATGAGTCCATGATGAACTCAGTGAGTGGTTCTACCGAATCTCCACTTAAATCCCAGGCATAAAAATGTATATAACAATATGAATAAATTCAACCGGATATAATTTTTGGGATTTAAACACTACTTGGCCCAAACCGGCCAACCACTTAACATAAGTCCACTCGGCCCTAACCGGCCTATGACACACATCTATCCATTCCAGGAATGATAAAGTCAAGTTCACCTTCGCATATGGAGAAACAAAACCCGGGCCCTTCAACTAGGGTCTCAACCGGGCCCTTCGCATATGCTCCAACCGGGTTGGAATATCTCATCCAACCCAATCAACTCGGGTCTAACATTAGCATGGCCCACTAACGCAATCTCAAGACCACTGCCACTCGGGTCTAACTCCAACATGGCACATTGGCGCAATCTCAAGACCCCTCATCCACTTGCTGAGATGGGCAATAGCTATGCCGGCTAGAGACGCTTCTCAGCCCAGCCATCACAAGCACAATACACAATGTACTCAATTATCCCACAGTAATTAAATACTATCCCGGGCATGCGCCCGAACCCATAGTTGATTTGTTTCCAATTTTTCTCGTCTTGGTGAGGACTTTATATAGTATGGCAACCTCAACTACAATTTTCCATTCTCATCACGAAAATAAGGTTTTCCCTTTTTCCGTATTTAACGTCTCCAGTGTTTCTAGTTTCATAACTACTACGATGGATAAAGTAAGATGCCTATCTCATGTCACATTGTCGTCTTCTACAAGTGTGGTGTCATACACCTATTCACATTTTATCGCTAACGTAGTACCTAGTGTTTATCTACAGCTTGGTCATGGCAAATACAACTACAAATAATCCATGTCAGCATGCGCATAAATAAACACTAGATTAACTAATTAATATCAGCAATAATACTTTAATGACAGCCTATGAACAATAATTCAGCAATTAAATAATTATTTACATTATTTAATTATTTAATTACAGCATATAGAAATATAATTCCAGCAAGCATGAAAATATGTAGAGAGCCATTTGGTAGATCTCAAGGCAAGAAACAATCTACACTAGTAAATAAAAAGGATGATCATAATTAGCACGACATCAAATCCATGTTCTCCAAGCTATGATCTCAACAAGCAATGTCATATATTTTATTTTCTCTTTTCATTCCTAAAGCCGAGCCTTGGTTTACCCCTCTCGGCCGACCCCCTTCAAATTGGGGAAGAACCTCACATGGCCGGCCCGAGGAATTTTGGGGGAAACCAAACCCTCGACCAAGGTCTCTACAATTTTTTCCTAAGATCATAAACATTCTTAAGAAAACATCACGAAAAAATCACAAGATCACACATTGACAACATCATAAACCCAAGGGTTCGTTCAAGGGCCTCACCCTAATCCATGGTTCAACCACTCACGTTGATTTGAAGGAAGAGAAAGATAAGATGAAGACATTTCTGATCTCCGGCGACGACACCACGCTCTAGCACCGCCCTCTTGCTCCCTCCATCTTCTCACCCACCTCAATCCGCGTGCAGCTCTTCTTGAGTCGTAAGTCGGCTGGGGGAGAGGGTTTTATTATTATTATTATTTTGACAACTATGCCCTCATAACTTTAGTTCTCTTACCCGACTCAACCCGAATCCGAATCGAGCCCCGATTGAAACCGCGAACTTGGTTCAACCCCAATATGAATTCGACATCAAATATTTAATTATAAAAGTAGAAATTTATAGAGCCATGCGATTTATGATATACCCAACCATACCTTCTAATCGCGGTGATCTCGTGACTCATCTTGGCTCGTCCCCGAATCGGCTCACTGAACCAACTAAAATTTAAATTAGAAATTCTCGGGTATTACAATCTTCCCTCCTTAAGGAAAATTCGGCCTCGAATTTTAGCAAAGCATAAGGACTTCCCAGATCCTCAAATAAAGAGGGGTAATACTCTCTCATGTCCTGCTCCACCTCTCAGGTAGCGTCTTGCCTGGTGTGATGCTTCCACCTGACCTTCACCAAGGGAATCTCCTTAGATCTCAGTTTTCTGATCTGTCAGTCAAGCACCTCTACAGGTTTCTCCTCGTACGAGACTGTTGTATCCACCTCAATTGCGGTAGGCTCAATCACATGCAGATTCATCTCGGACATATCTCTTCAGCATAGACATGTGGAAAACTAGGTGAATTCTGTCCATGCTAGGAGGTAATGCCAACTCATATGCCATGACGCCCCTCCACTTGAGAATAGGGAACGACCCAATGAACCTAGGGCTTAGCTTCCCCTTATTCCTAAACCGCACCACCCCTTTCATAGGGGAAACCTTCAAAAACACCATATCACATTCAGCAAACTCAACCTCTCTAGCCTTTCCATCCGCATACATCTTCTGGTGACTCTGAGCCGCTAACAGTCTTTCCTTGATCAATTTTACTTTTTCCACCGCCTCCTCAACTAAGTCAGGACCCACCATGAGGGACTCCCCCGCCTTAAACCATCCCACTGACGACATGCACTTCCACCCATACAGGGCCTCAAATGGAGCCATAGTGATACTAATATGATATATAGCTATTATTGTAAGCAAACTCAATTAGGGGTAAGTGCTTCTCCCAGCCATCTTCTAGGTCTAGCACACAGGCTATCAGCATATCCTCCAATGTCTGGATAGTGCTTCTCTGACTGACCACCAATCTGTGGATGGAACGCAGTGCTGAACCTCACCTGAGTACCCCAATTTTAGATAATCATAATAGGGATACCATGGTATGCCACAATCCGGTCTAGAAATAATATGGCGTACTGCTCAACCAAAAAGGTCATTTTGATCGGTATGAAATGTGCGATCTTAGTCACTCAATCCACTATGACCCAAATTGAGTCGTTGCCCCCCTTGTCCTCGATAGCCTACTCATGAAATCCATAGTTATCTTCTCCCATTTCAACTCAGGTACCTCCAAGTTCCGAAACAACCCTTCTGTCTTCAAGTGCTCGACCTTCACCTGCTGGCAAACCAAACACTTAGACACACATTCGGCTACCTCTCTCTTCATCCCTTCCCACCAATAATGTTGCCTCAAATCCTAGTACTTTTTCCAGGCCCTCGGATGCATAGTGTAGGTGGAACGGTGGCCCATCTCTAGTATCTGCCTGCGAACCTCCGCCATATCAACCACCACAATCCTGTCCCTAAATCTCAGGACACCCTCGGGGTCGACTTCATAATTAACCATCATCAGCATCGCCTCTCCTGACCAGATCATTAGTCAAGGAACAAAAGGCATCCTCACCCTGCACTATCCACAACATGTCTACCAGAGTGGACTGAACTCGTAGGTGTGCCACCAAAGCCCTAGAGTCTGATACTGTTAGGACTGCCTCGCCATCTAGACACATAGCCAAATCTCGAGCAAAGGCCTCCTCCGGACTGCCAAGTGTGCCAAACTGCCCATGGATTTCCTACTCAAGGCATCTACCACTACATTTTCCTTCCCAGGATGGTACATGATCATGTAATCATAGTCCTTCAGGAGCTCGAGCCCCCTCCTCTGCTTGAGGTTTAACTCCTCCTCGGTGAGCAAGTATTGGAGGCTCTTGTAAACGGTGTAAATCTCACAGGCCTTGCCATATTGATAATGGTGCCACAGCTTTAGAGCAAAAACTATTGCTGCTAGCTCCAGGTCATGCGTCAGATAGTTCTTCTCACGATTTTTCAACTGGCGGGATGCATAAGCTATCACCCGGCCATACTGCATCAAGACGCATCCCAAACCAACCTGAGAGGCGTCACAGTACACTACAAACCCTCCTGAACCTGAGGGTACGACTACTACTGGCGTTGACGTCAAGCAATCCTTGAGCCTCGAAAAGCTCTCCTCATAATTGTCGTCCCAGTCGTACTTGACCTTCTTTTGGGTTAAACGAGTCAATGGAGCCGCAATCTTGGAGAAAATTTTCACAAACTTACTGTAATAATCGGCCAACCCCAAGAAGCTACGGACCTCAGTCACATTGGTTGGCCGCCTCCAACACTGCACTGGCTTTACCTTCGCGGGGCCCACTCTCACCCCTTCCTTCGATACCACATGGCCCAGGAACCCTAGGCTCTCCAACCAAAATTCACACTTGGAGAACTTGGCAAACAGGCGATGCTCCCTAAGGGTGTCCAGAACCATCGTCAAATGCTCCGAGTGCTCCTCCTTACTCCAGGAATAAACTAAGATATCATGAATAAAAATGATCACAAATCTGTCCAAGTACTCCTTGAACCCTCGGTTCATCAGGTCCATGAAAGCCGTCGATGCATTAGTCAGCCAAAACGACTGTTGGGATGGGGATAAAAAGCACAATGGAAAAAGTGACTTAAAAAATTCAAACCATCCTGAAAACATCGATCAACTTTAACAATCTTTAAGGAATTCAATCTACGAGTAGAAGGAGAATATATACCTTATATCGCGGATGGTAAGGCTGCTCCTCTCCCCATTTCAAGACGTCCACACGCATGTCCTCCAAGGAAGGTCCACACCAAGTGCCTCACAACTAAGGGGCAGCGAACACCAAGACTCGTTGTGGCTCAACGGAGAGGCAATCTCAACCCCGAAACGCACCATGGTGAAGTCGGCCCTTCCACCAAGAACCGAGCACCAAAAGGAAGGAAGAGAGGATGAGAAAACCACGGAACGAGGAGGAAGATGAAGGAATACCTCACTATCCTTCTTAGACTCCTCCAAGAAGATGAAGGAGATGACACACCCAAGAGGACGAGACCTTCAATTCAGATTCACAATCCCAGGGAAGGCGGAACTTGATGGCCGGCCACCCATGGAGATCAAGAGGAGCTATTTGGAGTCTTTCTCTTCAAGAAGCCTCTCAAGAATCCAATCCTAAACCTTCTCCAAGATGAGTAACCAATTTCCTTAACCCCCTTGAAGGAGGTTAGGCCATCTATTTATAAGGGCAGGAGGCGGCTACCAAGGTAGACCCAACCCCCCCTTTATAAATCCTCTCCCCATAATTCAAAATTCTAGGGTTTGCCTCCAAAACAATAATTTATATTTAATAGATTTATAATTAATTTGAAATTAATTAAATCCAACTAAAAATAAATATTAATTTATCTCTATAAATAAAATTCTTATTGATTAGGATTTAGTGTGTGCCAATCCCCAACAATTTAGGGATGCCCTACAAATTAAGGTTACCGAGGAACTCCTTCATCGCATATTCGTTGTTATAGGAAACATCTATCCTACCATGTCCATAAACGAGATTCGTGATCGTATTGCAGCATATGTATGCTAGTAGACATATAGTGCCACATACAGACTTTATCTCATAATGTCCATTAAGAGGTTAGCCTGTTGTGTATGACCCATTGGGCCCCACACTAAGCAAGCAGTGAGTTGTGCGTAATAGAGAGTCAAAGAAAGACTTCTATTCGAATCTTATGAGCCACCACTAAAACCCCTTTAGTGTGGTCATGAGAGATTCCACTCACAAGTCAAGATTGACGTCTAGCAACGTGTCATGACTACTCGGATAGTGTGAGGTTCAACCTATAGGGATCGAACGCCCTTCGGCGATTAGCTATCGTGCAACTAAGTCCCTCAGTTGCAATGTCCCGACGTCGGCTAGGGTACGAAAGAAGTGTCAAACCCTAATATCGATTCATATGTATTCCACCCGCCAAGATGTTGTCTCAATAATGAAACGTCAGAAACTTCTTCCTGACTTTCATATCTACCCTGGCCGAAGATTCCCGAGTCGACACATTTGCAGGGACACATAGGACATTATCTCCTCTTACTAGGAGTAACCGATTCCATGTTGGTTGATCACTTACCTCCATGAATCGTTCCCCATTCCCAGTAATACCCGGCACTTCATGTTGAGGGCCACGCAGGGATAGAACCAATGGAATGGGTCATCAGTCACAAGGTAACCAAGACAACTTCAGGTCCAAGGACTACTTGCACCTACTATCATCCAAAGAACATCCTATAGACACTTATGTAAGGATTTCATTCTGTGTTCCTCGTGTAGGTTCATTCAGTGAACCCATTATCTACTGAGCACTTGCACTTGCACATTAATGACGACTCATCGGTAACTGTGAGATCAGCTACCCCTTATCGTATAAGGCATGTACCAAGTGCACCAGTTTATCTGAAATCATCAATCCCCTAATCGGTGATCCTACGATTGTGTTCATTTAGAACAAGGGCATCTGGATTGCAAGTCTCACTGGCATGATCTCATCATGGCCTTGGAATCAATTGCTCGAGTTTATGGGGTTCATCATAATCTAATATATATAAAATATAGTTGCAGCATATGATGAAAAGTCACCTCATATTATTCATTAACCGAAAATAGTTCCCTATACATCTACATGTGATTGGCTCAAGGGCACTATTTCTTTCAAGGACATGACCAGGAACTCAAAGTGGCCATATCTCCTCCTGAAAGCAATCTTGGGCACATCACTATCCTGGATTCTCAGCTGGTGATATCTAGATCTCAGGTCAATCTTCGAAAACCAGTGTTTCCCCTGGAGTTGGTCGAACAGGTCATCAATCCTAGGCAGTTGATAATGAGTTTTATGTGTCACCTTGTTGAGCTGCCGATAATCGATGCAAATGCGCATGGACATGTGATTGGCTCAAGGGCACTATTTCTTTTAATCTCCCACGTGCACTTGTAGCCAATCATTGCGGTATTTAATACCCATACAACTTAAGTGGTGATCAAACTGCTGCTATGGTAATGGCTTTGTGAATGGATCTGTTATATTGTCTTTCGTATCGACACGTCCAACGATCTCTCTGATCAGGTGATACCGCCTTAGGATGTATTTTGATTTGTGATGGGATCTAGGTTCCTTTGCTTGAGCAACAATCCTAGTGTTATCACAATAAATGGGGACCGGACCGACAACCTCAGGAACAACTCCCAACTCAGAGATAAATTTCTTTATCCACACTCCTTTTGTGGCTTCGCTTGCAACGATGTACTCAGCTTATGTCACCAAGTCAGCCACAATTCCTTGCTTGGAACTTTTCCAGTATATTGTTCCACCATTCAGAGTAAATACATACCCAGAAATGGATTTACTGTCATCCGGGTTCGATTGGAAGCTAGAATCTGTGTAGCCCTCCAGTTTAAAATCTAACCCACCATAAATCAAGAGAACATCTTTAGTCATTCTGAAGTACTTAAGAATGTTCTTTACGGCTTTCCAATGTTCCTCTCTAGGATCTGCCTGAAATCCTCTAGTTACCCCTAGGGCATAAGCGACATCAGGCCTAGTACAAAGCATATAATACATGATGGATCCTACTGCCGAAGCATAAGAGATCTCTCTCATCCTTTTTCTCTCCTTAGGTGTCTAAGGAGACGTCTTCTTGGAAAGCATGATGCCATGACTCATAGGCAAGTAACCACTTTTACTGCCTTCCATGCTAAACCTTTTTAATTAGCACGGTATCAATATACCGAGACTAGGACAAACCAAGCATCCTTCTAGACCTATCCCTATAGATCTTAATACCGAGTACGTAGGATGCTTCACCCAAGTCTTTCATGGAGAAGTTTTTGGATAACCATGCTTTCATTGACTGGAGTAGAGGAACATCATTCCCCATGAGCAGTATGTCATCATCATATACAACACAATAAACACAACGACACTCCCACTAACCATTTTATAGACACAAGGTTCGTCTGCATTTTTGATGAAGCCAAACTCTTTGACTGTCTCATCAAAATGGATGTTCCAACTCCTCGAGGCTTGCTTCAGTTCATAAATGGACGTTTACAATTTACATACCTTCTTCGGTCCTACCGGAGACACGAATCCTTCTGGTTTGTTCATATAGACCTCTTCCTTAAGTTCACCATTGAGGAATGTTGTCTTGACATCCATCTGTCAGATCTCGTAGTCATGATATGCAGCAATGGCTAGCATTGTCCTAATGGACTTGAGCATGGCTACAGGAGAAAAAGTTTCATCATAGTCAAGACCTTGCATTTGAGTGAAACCTTTTGCTACTAGCCTAACCATATAGGTCTCCACCTGGCCATCAGCTCCAATCTTTCTTTTAAAGATCCACTTACACCCTATAGCAATAACTCCTTCAGGTAAGTCAACCAAAGTCCAGACTTTATTTGTTAACATGGAGTCCATTTCCGATTGCATTGCTTCCAGCCATTGTTTGCAATCAACATCTTTGATTGCTTGATCATAGGATTATGGATCAACAAATTCCTAGTCATTCTCAATGGTTAGGAATAATCTTTCAGATTGTCTACGCAATCTCCCTGATCTTCGAAGAGTGGTGGGAGGTAGGGTTTCTGTGATTGGTTCTTCCTGTGGACTTTCCATGGGTGGTTGCGATTTTGCTTGTGGTTGTTGAACTTCATCAAATTCAACATTTCTCCCGCTCCCACTTTCCTCGATAAACTCTTTTTCTAAGAAAGTGGCATTCCTATTGACAAACACCTTTTGTTCAGTCAGCGAGTAGAAATAATATCCTTAACTCTCTTTTGGATACCCTTTGTGGGAGCCCTATTCAAAAGGTAGAGAGTTATTTCAAGCACACATCCCCGAAAGGGGATCAGGAGATCAGTAAAGCAAAGCATGGACTGCATCATGTCTAACAACGTATGATTTCTCCATTCAAATACTCCATTATGTTGTGGTGTGTCTGGGAAGTCCATTCGGAGACAATCCCATTGTCTTTTTAGATAACTTAGAAAATTAGTGGATAAGTACTCCCCACCCCGATCTGATCGAAGGGTTTTAATATTTTCCCTACTTGTTTCTCAACCTCTGACTTATACTCTTTGAACTTTTCAAAAGTATCAGACTTATGTCTCAACAGGTAGACATATCCATACCTTGATCTATCGTCTGTAAATGTGATGATGTAGGAATACCCACCTCTGGCTTGAGTTGTCATTGGTCTGCAAACATCTGTGTGTACCAGCTCTAACAACTCAGTAGCCCTTTCACTACGCCCAGTGAAGGGGGACTTTATTATTTTTCCTTTGAGACAGGATTCACAAATTGACATCGATTCAAAATCGAATGGATCAAACAACCCTTCTTTGTACAACTTGTTAATATGATTCTCATTAATATGACCTAGTCTCAAGTGCCAAAGATAGGTGAGGTTCAGGTTATCTCTTTTCCTCTTGTGCGTTTGTTCGATATGAAAAATATTATCAGTTACATCTAAGACCACCAAACCATTTGAAATGTGTCCATTCCATATAATTCATTAGAATGATATATGTGGCAACAATTGCCTTTTAAAGACATTTCATAGCCTTGTTCTAGCAACAAAGTAACAAAAATAGTATTCTTTATTAGAACTAGAACATAATAACAAATGCTCAATTCAATGGTTTTGCTTGGGGCATATACAAACTATAGGTTCCTACGGCTAAAGCTGTAACTCGTGCGCCATTGCCTACCCGAAGGTCATAGTCGCCCGTTGTTTAGCATTCTATTTATTCTCAACCCCTGCAATGAAGTACAAATGTGAGCATCACAACTGGTATCTAATTCCCATGTAGTAGAATTTTATAATGATAAATTTATTTCAATAACAAACGCACCTACGGAGGGGGCTTTAGAAACCCTCTTCTGCTTTACTTCTACAATATACTCGTTGCAGTTGCGCTTCCAATGGTCATCTTTGCCACAATTGAAACAGGTGCCCTTAGGAGCCTTCTTCCCTTTCTTCTTGATATCCTTTTTGGGTTTCACATCTTTATTTTTCGGTTTGTTCTTAACAAACCGCTTCTTTTCCTTTTTATGGGCACTACGCACTAACATGACTTTGTCCTTTTCCTTCGAAAGGTGGGACTCAGCAGTCTTCAGCATATTAAGGAGCTCGGGAAGCGAGACGCACAGCTTTTTCAAGTGGTAGTTAATGATAAACTGTGAAAATGACCCTGGAAGGGATCAGAGTATTAAGTCATGACTTAGCCCCTTATCAATGTTTACATCCAATTTCTCTAACCTCTCGATCAAATCGATTAGTTTAGGAAGATGGGTTTCATTAGAGGTCCCTGCCATCATCTTAGCTTGGAAGAGTTGTTTTCATAGCTCAAACCTAGCAGTCCGGCTCTCTTCATTGTACAACTCCTTGAGGTGAGAGAGGATGACCCCTTCTTATGTTGTCCTTGCAACACATTGGATATAGAGGCGAGCATAATGCACTGAACAGTAGTGCTATCATCTTGCCACCTCTTGTAAGTGGCTCTCACTTCCTTGGTAGCCCTTTGGGAAGGGCCATCCGGTGGCCAGTTATCAAGAATATAGAAAAGTCTCTCCTGGGTGAGGATAATCCTCGATCAGGTTTTGCAACCAATTCACATAGTTCGGTCCAGTGAGTTTATTTGCATCAAGTATGCTTCGCAATGATAGTGTAGATGACATGGCGACAATAAAATGCTACAAGGAAAAGTAAAAAAAAACATGAGTTGCCATTCTATATGCATGATTGATTAAGGTTTTTTAATTAATCATGTCTCCTACTAATTTTCGCAATTCCTAAATGACCCTCCTATTGGGAAACGGAAAGCCCTCGTTGGTAGACTTTCTTAGGAGAAGATGGAACCCCACTTCTCCTACTCAGGTCTCGCATTTAACACGACAAACCCTAATAGATCCAAGGGTAGGTAACTCTTTACTGATCTAAGGGTTCTAAGCATAAGGTAAATAAGGATGTTCTAAGGGTTCCACCCAAGCCACTGGGTGAACCAAGGCCATCATCCTAGGGTTTTAGGGAGCTCCGTCTCTCCAAGGCGCTGCCCAAAATCATCTTGCAGGTTGCCGGTTCCATCAGTGCCTTCCCGGGATTGAAGTCGTCATCATCATGGCGCCGAACACCTCCTCTCCGCGTGCGCATCAAAACGGGGCAGCAAGCATGCTCTTCGCGAATCTGCCCCTAAATTTCTAATTTTACAAAACTAAAAGAAGAAGACCCCAAACAACCCTTGGGAAAAGGTTTAAGGAGAGGGAGAAGAATATTACAATCAAAATTCTCAAAAGGAAGGCAGAGGTACGCAGGCCCTATTCAAAAGTTACAATGCTGAAATTTCATAAATTTACAAGGAATCAACACAACCACATTTTACACACAGTCACAGCACATAGGGCTCATCCATAATCATCCTTTCATGCATCTTAACAATGAAGAAAAAGAAAGGAAAAAATAGAATCCAAAAACACGCTAATTTGGTTACGTTTCCACCCAAAATTATCCAAACTACACATGCTGAGAATTTTAGTTTTCGGGGCTGTTCAACCATGAACCCATGGGGTTCTTGACTTTGAAATCTGTACAAGACAAGTTCGGATAGTAGGCTACCACCTCGATTCATCGCATGAACCATGGAGCCAAGAGAACGACTCAAGAACCCCTGAAAATAAAAATTGGGCAACATGACGTTTATGGAGTGAACGGTTCTTAAACGTAACAATTCTGAAAAATTGCTAAAGGTGGCTTTGATACCACTATTGGGATGGGAATAAGAAGCACAATGGGAAAAAATGATTTAAAAAATTCAAACCATCCAAAAAACAATGATCAACTTCAGCAATCTTTAAGGAATTCAATCTACGAGTAGAAGGAGAAGATATACCTTATACCGCGGATGGTAAGGCTGCTTCTATCCCCGTTTCAAGACATCCATGTGCACGTCCTCCAAGGAAGGTCCACACCAAGTGCCTCACAACCAAGGGGCAGAGAATACCAAGACTCGTTGTGGCTCATCGGAGAGGCAATATCAACCCCGAAATGCAACGAGGTGAAGCTGGCCCTTCCACCAAGAACAAAGCACCAAAAGGAAAGAATAGAGGATGAGAACTCCACGGAACGAGGAGAAAGATGAAGAAATACCTCGTTATCCTTCTTGGGCTCTTCCAAGAAGTTGAAGGAGATAACCCAAGAGGATGAGACCTTCAATTCGGCTTCACAAACCTGGGGAAGGAGGAACTTGATGGCCGATCACCCATGGAGATCAAGAGGAGCTCTTTGGAGTCTTTCTCTTCAAGAAGCCTCTCAAGAATCCAATACTAAACCTTCTCTAAGATGAGTAACCAATTTCCTTAACCCCCTTGATGGCGGTTAGGCCATCTATTTATAAGGGGAGTAGGCAGCTACCAAGGTAGACCTGGCCCCCCCTTTTTAAATCCTCTCCCTAGAATTCAAAATTTCGGGGTTTGCCTCCAAAATAATAATTTATATTTAATGGATTTATAATTAATTAAATCCAACTAAATATAAACTTTAATTTATCTCTATAAATTAAATTCCAATTGATTAGCATTTAACATGTGTCAATCCCTATAATTTAGGGATGCCCCACAAATTAAGGATACCGAGGAACTCCTTCCTTGCATATTCGTTTCTATAGGAAACATCTTTCCTATCATCTCCGTAAATGAGATCTGTGATCATGTTGTAGCATGTCCATGCTAGTAGACATATAGTGCCGCATACAGACTTTATCTCATAAGGTCCAATACGAGGTTAGCATGTTGTGTGTGACCCATTGGGCCCCACACTAAGCCAGTAGTGAGTTGTGCATAACGAAGAGTTGGATCCGATAGAACGACTTCTATTAGAATCTTACAAGCCACCACTAAAATCCTTTTAGTGTGGTCGTAAGAAACTCCACTCACAAGTCACGATTGACGTCTAGCAACGTGTCATGACTACCTGGATAGTGTGAGAGAACACCCTTCAGTGATTAGTTATCGTGCAACTAAGTCGCTCGATTACAACGTCTTGACATCGGCTAGGGTATGGAAGAAGTGCCAAACCCTAATATCGATTCATATGTATTCCACCCGCCAAGATGTCATCTCAATAATGAAATGTCATAAACATCTTCCTGACTTTCATATCTAGTCTGGCCAGAGATTTCCGAGTCGACACTGTTGGTGAAATGACCACACTAGAGGGGGGTTGAATAGTGTGTTATCTAATCTATTTGCCTAAATTCTATTTTAATCGTTTCTTGAACTAATTAGGCAAATTGCAATTTATCGACTAAATGCATAAGCAATGATAAAACAGTTAAACACAAACAAAGATACCAATGCTAACACAATGAGATTTAAAGTGGTTCGGCCCCAATGCCTACTCCACTACCTAAGCACCCCGCTTAGGATTTCCAAACTAAACTTTAGTAGATTAATTTTATTTTCCTTACAACGAGGACTTTGACCCGAAGAGTCTCGCTCTCAACCTAAGACACTTCCACACCCGGAAGTCTCCGCCTTTTTACTGAGAGCACTCTTCCACCTCAACCTAAGGGACAACTCAACTAATCCTAGTAAACTAAGTTTACAATTGTGGGTTTAACCCTCAACACCAAGGTCACCACCAACTCAATCAACCTAGCACTATAGGTTTACACAAATTCAAATACAATGAAATAAATACCAAAATACAACAATAATGAGAGCAAATAATAAACAATGTAAACTTAGCTCTCAAACAAGATGTCCTAGCTCCTATTGATGCTTGAAGATGAATCAAGGCAAGCTCAAAGTCAATCTCAAGGTTTCTAGGTTCAAAGGTAGGGTTCTTTGCAAAGATGGCTCAATAATTCTTGTAGAGATGCAAGGAGTGGCTCTTTGAGGCTTGGAAGAGAGTTTGGGGTGAGTATTTATAACCCCCAAAACAAAATGACTCGTCAATGGGCTGATTTTTGCCTGTTGGCGATGCCCGGTCGATCGTCGATCGACCGACCAAGCGACGACCGAGCTACCGCCGAGCGATCGAAGGCATTCTACCCATTTTAGGCAATGTTCAGTCGACCGGTCGGTCGACCGAAATGCCGTCGGTCGACCAAACCTGGGCAGGGCAGACTGCTTAGGTTGGTTTTTCTGCTTGTTTGCTTATTTTTGGGTTCCGTCTTCACTAGGTCTACTAATATAATATTTCTTAACTTTATGTTTAAAACATAAATGTTATATAAGGATTACCCCCCATTTGGATTTAATAAAAATATCTAAAAAATCAAAATCCTTAATAACCAAAATCTAACTTTTGGGGTGTAGTATAAATTTCCGAAAAATGGAAATTTTCTAATCTTCCAAGTCAAATATGGGTAGGTTAAATGCTCCCAAAAAATCTTTAAAAATACATCGTTATATAGTTTTTACCTAAGGAACAACTATCGGCATTTTTTGTGTCAACAAAATATCTAGGTCATATAGCCCTCCAAGGAGTTTCCTAGGCTTAGTGAATTCCAATGTCATTTTCTAATTTACCGGTTTTTCATGTTTTGGTGTTCGTGTTTGGTTTTTGGGTTCTTATGCATCATCAAGAGGATTTACAACATAAACTAGTCACCCTAGATCTAAATTTTAACTTTCCGAAGAATCCCAAATATCGACGAGCGTCCTTGCCAATTTCTCCAATTTTTTTGATCACGGACGTCATGCGCTAACTAACTTGGAACCTGAAAGTAATTCTCAATAACTCCATTAGTTCCATGTTTGTTATTATCAAAACTGAGATTAAGACCAAGGTAGAAAACCATAGATCATGTTTTATAGCTCTAGGTCAGATTCAGGGAGCAGGCCAGCGAGTTGGCGGTTCAGAGAGATCCGCTGCACGGGTATTTGCTTTGAACCAAGAGGGCACTGAGGTGTCCAGGGTAGTAGTGTTAGCTAACCTTGTTATAGGTTCCGCTATTGCATTTGTTTTGTTGATCCAGGTGCTACACATTCTTTTGTATCTGCTTTATTTGCTACTAAGTTGATAGGGAAACCCTCTGTCCTTGAGTTGCCTCTTGTGGTATCTATGCCTTTGGGCATTATTGTACTGGCAGATACAGTCTTTCGGGGTTGCGAGGTGGTCATTTGTGGGCTTGTGTTGATGGCCGAGTTGACACTTCTACCGATGCTAGAGCTTGATGTGATTCTGGGCATGGATTGGTTGGCGAACCATTTTGCCTCAATGTATTGCAGGGCTAAGACTATGACCTTCAGTAAGCCCGGATTGGGTGAGGGAAGGGGAGATTCGTTGGTGTCGATTTTAGCTCTCAAATCCCGGAAGCTACTATTGGGTGGATGTCAGTCCTTCTTGGCCTTTGTATCAGTGGTGGAGGGAGAAGGAGGTGCGGCTAGGGATGTCGAGGGGACGCCCGTGATATGCGGATTCTCTGATGTGTTCCCAGAAGAGTTGTCAGGGTTGCCTCGAGAGAGGGAGATTGAGTTTTGTATTGATTTGCAGCCTGGGGTGAAGCCGATCTCCATCCCGCCGTATCGGATGGCACCAACTAAGTTACGGGAGTTGAAGTCCCAATTGTAGGAGCTACTTGAGTTTGGTTTTATTTGCCCAAGTATTTCACCTTGGGGTGCTCCAGTGCTCTTTGTGAAAAAGAAGGATGGATCTATGCGGATGTGGATAGACTATCGGAATCTTAATAAGGTGACGGTGAAGAATCAGTACCCGCTGCCCATGATCGATGATTTATTTGATCAGCTTCAGGGGGCTCAGTGGTTTTCCAAAATTGACCTGCGGTCAGGGTACCATCAGTTGAGAATTCGGGATAGTGACATCCCAAAGACTGCTTTCAGGTCGAGGAATGGGCACTTTGAGTTCCTGGTGATATCGTTCGGGCTAACTAATCCACTTGCAGCATTTATAGACCTCATGAATCGAGTGTTTAGGGAATTCTTGGATAAATTTGTGATAGTATTTATTGATGATATTTTGATTTATTCCAGGAGTAGGGAGGAGCATGCTGAGCATTTGAGGGTAGTTCTGAAAACTCTTAGGGAGCATAACTTATATGCCAAATTCTCCAAGTGCGAGTTCTGGCTGGAGAGTGTGGGGTTCCTTGGGGCCATCTGGTGTCCAGGGAAGGGGTAATGGTGGACCCCGCGAAGATAGAAACAAGTCAGAATTGGAAGAGGCTAACTAATGTCACAAAGATTCACAGTTTCCTGGGGTTGGCAGATTATTACAGAAAGTTCGTGGAGAATTTCTCCAGGATTGCAGCGCCATTGACCCGCCTGACTCAGAAGAAGGTCAAGTTCGAATGGGACAATAAGTGTGAGGAGAGCTTTCTGAAGCTCAAGGACCACTTGACGTTGGCACCAGTTCTAGTAGTACCCTCGGGTTGGGGAGGATTTATTGTTTATTGTGATGCCTCCTGGGTCGGCTTGGGTTGTGTGTTGATGCAGAATGGCAGGGTGATAGCTTATGCCTCTCGGCAATTGAAGGTCCACGAGAAGAATTATCCGACTCATGATCTTGAGCTAGCAGTAATGGTGTTCGTATTGAAGCTATGGCGTCACTACCTTTATGGCGAGGCTTGTGAGATATACACTAATCATAAGAGCCTCCAGTATTTGCTCACCCAGAAGGAGTTGAACCTGAGGCAGAGAAGATGGCTTGAACTCTTGAAGGACTATGACTGCGCAATCATGTACCATTCGGGGAAAGCTAATGTGGTGGCTGATGCTTTGAGCAGGAAGTCTATGGGTAGTCTGGGGCATTTGGCAGTTAGGAGGAGGCTGTTGGCTCAGGAATTGGCCATGTGCTTGGATGGCGGGGCAGTGTTGTCAGTATCAGCTTCTGGTGCGCGGGTGGCTCACCTGAGGGTGTTGTCCACGTTGGTAGACATGCTATGGGCAGCGTAGGAGGAGGATGCTTTTTGTGCACTCACTAAGGATCTGGCCAGGAGAGGCGATGCCGATAATGGTTTCGGTATTGACTTGGAGGACATTCTAAGGATTAAGAGCGGGATAGTGGTGCCAGATATGGCTGAGGTTCGCAGGCAGGTACTAGAGAAGGCTCATCAATCCACATACACTATACATCCGGGAGCCACGAAAATATACCGTGATCTAAGGCAGAATTATTGGTGGAAAGGCATGAAGAGAGAGGTGGTCGAGTTCATGTCTAACTGCCTAATGTGTCAGCAGGTGAAGGCTTAGCATTTAAAGTCGGCAGGGTTTCCAAGATCTAGGAAGGGAAATGATTATATCTGGGTAGTGGTGGATCGCCTAACCAAGATGTCACATTTTAAACTAGTCAGGACAACCTTTTCAGTCGAGCAGTATGCAAGGCCGGTTATGGCCGAGTGATATTTATGCTGTGTAGGCCGGTTATGGCCGAGTGATATTTATGTTGTGTATGTCAATTATGGCCTAGTGATATTTATGTTGTGTAGGCTGGTTATGGCCGAGTGATATTTATGCTGTGCAGGCCGGTTATGGCCGAGTGATACACACAAGTTTTTATCTGAGTATTACTTGATGTTGTATATATTTATATGCTTGGGATTTAGGTCGAGGTTCGGTAGAACCACTCACTGAGTTCCTCATGTTTTTACGGTTTATCTATTTTTGTTTTGTAGAGCCTGACCAGTGAGGTATGGCTAGATGGACATGGCGCAGCTGGATGGGCAAACTGCACCGTTGATCTCGTAGCAAACTGAGTTAGAGTCGTAGTCGTGTAGTGATTTCCTTTCATGCATTTGAGTCGTGTCTTGTTTAGTAAACACTTGGAGTCTGTCTTTTTTCCTTTGAAAGAAACTTTTATTTTATGACAGTGGATGCATTCATTTTATGTTCAGTCTCATTGTCATATTTATCTGCGTGGTTGTTTGCATGGGTTAGTCTTCAGGGTTTGTCACATATCCTAGCCAGGCACATGAGCTTGAGTTGGGGCGTGATATTTCCTTATTGTTTTTGTTTCAGCTCCAGAGCAATAGAGGTACTGTGGCACATGAGGCGCAACTGGGGTGGCGAGCTCATGCCACAAATCTCGTGACACGAAGTCATAGTGGTGTCTAGTACAGTTGTTCATTTTGTTTTTGTTTTTCTGACATGATGTAGTAGAGACCTACTTTTCAAAGTGTTCATGACTTGTCATAGTGTTATGCTATTTTCATTTTGGTAATTGCATGATTGTGTATCTATATTTCCACATCATGGTCATGTCTGGGTAGGATTTGGGGTACGAACGTGTACTCTGGTTGATCACGCGACCTTAGGATATTGGGACGTGACAGCCTCGGGCCCGCTGAGCTAGGAAGACCCTCTAGTCTCAGTGCTCTCGATCCTTGGTTGGGAAAGACCCTCCAACCAGTGTCACTCAGGTCAATTGTCGACTTGGCCCACCGACGAATATCTCGACCCAATATCAACTCGCTAGGTCGGGCATTAGCTTCACATACTAACGCACTTTCCTACTAGGCCATCAAATACGCACAATCACATACATGTCCAAAAAGGAAAAAAAGTTCAATATGCATTAAGTGTAGTCAACTCGGGTGGGTGCGGCTATACATGAATTCTCCGGGTGCGTGCATAGACGCACCCATCACGGCCTTAACTCGGCTCCAAGCCCTTGGCTACTCGCCGCACCACGCACCAACCACAATCATTGGAGTTTAGATTTGAAGTCATATCCAAAGAAAAGGTATATAGCAGGTTTACTGTGCTCAGAAATTTCAGCACAATGCCGGAAACTTTAGCACGTCATACCGTTACGCCATCCACCGTTTCACCCCAAAACATTCTCCAAAATTCGGAAATTCTCGGACCTTCAAGCAGGGTCCCAAAACTAACATATAACCTTGAATTTTAGTATATACAGAAATAGAAACTGAGTTCTAATTTGACTATCTAGGGCTAAAAATTTCAGCATAAGGCTGAAATTTCAGTAACATAGGATTGCAGATTTCAGCATGTAATCAAATCATTTTTAGCCTACATTCTCCTGGAAATTTCAGCCTACACTGAAAATTTCACCTCATTCTAGAATATAATTCAGCATGTATAGGCAATTTCAGCTTAATCTAGAGTAAAATTTCAGCCTACAAGTATAGGCAATTTCAGCATATATCCAAGCGAAATTTCAGCATACTTATATCGGAAAATTTAGCATGTTTCTTCATAAAATTTCAGCGAGATAGATAACATATTTCCAGCCTTGAACTGGATTTAATTTCAGCCTACGTACATCATGAAAATTCGGCCAGACCCTATTCAAAAATTTCAGATTTCATGAAAGAATTTCAGCACGTGTTCGTCAAAAAAAAAAAAATCGGAATAAAATACTACTAAAATAATTCAAACCAGAAAATCTTCCCCACCCTCCTCTTTACACTATCTGACCGGCCCTAAGCACAAGGTGTGCCCTAGGGCTGCCACTACCCCCACCCATATACTCCAAGAATGGTTGATTTCAAGCACAAGACAATTAAATTGAAAAGTTAACTTATGAATTTAAAGGCCAAGCAAGAAAAATCAGATTTGATACCCCCTTCTTCAAGGGACGACAGTCATTGAAATCATGCTCGAGATAGGGAAGGAACTACTCACCTGGAGAAGAGTTCAAGAGAAGGGAAGATGAGGACAAAGTCTCACGATGATCCAATTCAGGCGGAGTCCAAGCTTCCGGCCAAAATCCCTCACCTTGGCATCTTCTTCCTCTCGCCCACCTAGGGATGTGCGCGGCACCTACTAGAGCCGTACGGTCCCTGGTATAAATTTTCATCTTTTTTATTTCAAAATTACTCATATGCCCCTCAAGACTTAAGTGAACCAAAACTCGACCTATACTCGTTCGAATCAGGTTACGCTCGAACCTACATACTCAACTCGAAACCAATCTTCCATACCGACTTAAATAAAATAATTTGCTTTGCGCGTAAGGGTCATCCTCATAATCGCAGCCTCCGAATTTACTCCATCCGCTCCGACGTGCATCGCGGCTCTCCTACTGAAGCCAAAATAAAATTAATCAATTTTTGTAAAAAAAAATTCTCGGGTATTATAATTTTCCCCACTTAAAAAAAAATCATCCTCAAATTTTAGGATAAGCTATAGGCTCATCAAATCAAAGAATTCGAATGAGCATCAAATGCGCATATTGCGTGCCACCTCACCTCTGTCACACTTGGCACCACCCTTCTATCTGTAACTCTCTCAAACATTCTCTCTGTCCATTTTTTGTCCCATGATTTCTAAATAATCTAAACACGCTAGCTTGACATGTATTGAACTAACTTAATATCAAATCATAGCATCAAAGAACACACAAACTTAGCCGTATACATCATAAGTAATAATAACATCTCAAAACATACATTAGGCTCATCCTGGCATTATCTCCTGGGACACGCGCACTAGACGCCGCCTGCCCCTCTAGACACGGTCCAATATATTGATCATAATATATACATGATATATACATAATATATACATGATCAATATGTGCCTTAATTCCATAAATTAAATATAAAAAGTAACCCATTTGGAATATATTTTATCATATCCTCATATCATTAGGTTCGATATTTGCATTAATTATAAAAATAGATAAATTAGACTTATGCATTTTTAAGACTGTATTGTTGGATGATCATAGTATATACATCAATATATGTCTTAATTTCATCAATTAAATATTAAAAAGTAACCCCTTATAGGATATATGATCTCTCTATATAATATGATGCATGTCTTGCTCTCTCTGTATAAGACTAACCATTGTCTAGAGAAGAAAACGTCCATTGACCAAGCAAACAAGGATGATGGCAAACAAGACTATTGTTGTAGCTTGTTTTTTGCTTGCACTCCGGGTGATGACTTCAAGTTAGTAACTATATAAACCCATCGATATCTCTATTCAATTAAATTTGTGATGGTAGTTTCCATTGAGGATTATTAATTATCAAAAATTTTAAATTTTAAATATTTAAATATAGTTTGTTAATTATTTACTAAATATAAAAATAATAAATTAATTTAACTATATTTTATTAATTATTATATTATAGTTTATTAAAACTTTAAAATATGAAAATTATCTCAAATCATTTTAGGTTTCAAAAAACTTTTTTCATAACAAAACATGATACAACTTGCTCAATGAGATAACTAGCCAACAATCTCCCCTTTTGGATAATAACAAACATATCAACAAAAACACTACACTAAAGTATTAACAAGAATATTAATTTATCAACTTTGTATCGATTATTATCATATGTTCTCCCTATCAACATGCATATCTAAATGTGATGAGATTTAGTTTGGTCAACAATCCTCGAGCTTGGTCGTGATCTTTGGATTACGTGTTGAGCTTTAGTCATCTGCCGGTTTCTACTTTCCTCACTACTAGAAATATTGCTATTTGCGACGGTTATCGGCAACTGCCCTTTAAATCGGTCGCAGATGCGATGGCTCGGCGACCGCTTTGAAAAGCCATCGCAAGGTGTGAAAGTTTGCGACGGGTTGGCTACCACTGCGATTGCCATCACAGAGTAAAGTACACAACGATGACGGGGAGACCGTTGTTTACCGTCGTAAAATCATTAGAATATAATTATTTTACCCCCGATCGTCCCCAAATCTCTCTCTCTCTCTCTCTCTCTCTCTCTCTCTCTCTCTCTGGTGCCCAGATCGCCGCCGCCGATTCCTGACCGCCGCCTCCACTTCCCGATTGCCGGTAACCCTCGCCCCTCTCTTTTTCTCGATCTCTTTCTTTATTCCTCCTCTCTCTCTCTCTCCGGCCGAAACCCTAGCCAGCGGCTAGGATTTCTGTTGGGATTAAAGGGGACATTCTCAGTCTGTTAAAAGACCTGCTATGATCATTGAATATTTTGTTGTTGATGAATCAATTAAAAGACTTGCATAGTTGTGTTTTTTCTAATTCTTGAATTTGGGGTTTTTATTTGTTTTCTATTTGGACTATGGGAATATTGGTTCAGCCTTTTACCTGAAGTGCTGGATTTGTACTAAAGCAATTTACTAGGATTTATAAATGTTCGAAATATCATAACTTCATTTTTGTCCATCCCTCCTTAAGAACTTTCTAATGTATGTAGCAAAGCTAATTGACAACTGAAACATGTTCCTGTGATGATGTGTTCTTCGGTATTGTCGAATAATAAGATTGGACCATGAATAATTTGTGCTAGTATTTGTTTAAGCTATTTTCTCTTTCTAAGTACTTAGGGAATTATGCAAGAATTAACTGAAGATAGTGAGCATATCAAAACCATTAGTTACACATTTATTATAATAAGAAGCTCATCAAAATAAAACCTATAGCCAATCCATATTAGAGCCAGCTAGATGCAATATTGGATCAGTTTCTGCGGGAAAGATCCATATTATAGCCAATGCAACCAGTCGGTAGATCAAACAATGTTGTTTAATATTCTTCAGATTGTAGGATTTTAGTTTGTTGCACATAATTATGCTGACCTATATAGTCTGAGATCAAACTACATTGTGTAATGATAACAGAGAGAGCAGAGTTTTCTACAACTCCTTTTTCAAAACTTTTCTTTTAGATATATTCTAACTAAGATCAAATAGACCAACAGAAGTTGATTGATGCCATTTATAAAACAATACCAAGGCTATGGTTTGGGTTTGATCAGATTGCTGTGCTTGAGCCTTAGTCTTCTATAGGGTCATTAAGTGATATTTGGAGGTCTCCTCTTTTTTGTTATTCTTCTTTCCCTTTAAAAATATACAACCTACATCCACAACTGGCGGATCAGACAAATACTACTTATGCTGGTCCAAAGTAGTAGGACATTGAGTGGGTTGGGTTGGTTGGCTTTGTTATAGCAGGTATGAATGATTGCAAGTCCAAAGTGTAGGACATTCATCTAACTCACCAACTCTTCTCCATGGATCAGAAAGCTTCTCATGCATTCCATTGTCCATTATCTTCTACTTCAAGAGCTCTTCTGGGTTTACCATTGACCTCTTCTCATTGTCCATTTCATTGCACCTATACAGAAATAGTTTTATGAATCGTTACTATCGATGGATATTTCACACGAGAAGTCATTCATAGGCATGACATCGTATGAATTAGGAGGTCAGTCATCTAATATTGGATCTTCGTCTGCAACTCATACGACATCTGTTGAGTAGTCGTATCAAAATATGGTTTTGGATGCTTTGGGCAGTCGTGAATATATTCCAAAGGTTGTCAATGTCTCACACAGAATTAGGAGGTCAGTCGTCAAGTACTGAAGTGGCAATGGATATAGAGTGTGAGCCACAAGTACAACCGAAAATTCAAATAGAGTTACCAATTTCAGAAGCAACATAATTTTACGATTTACTAAAAGCTGCATATGAACCATTGTATGAAGGCAGTGATGAATATTCATAGTTGTTAGTAATGACTCAAATGTTAATTATTAAGTCTGACTGCAACGTAACCGAGATAGCATATAATCAATTTTTCGAGCTTTTTCACAAAGTGTTGCCTAAAGATAACAACTAGAGGACATTTTCTATAGGACTAAAAAGATGATGAAGAGATTTGGTCTAGGGTATCAGAAAATTCATGCATGTCAGAACAATTGCATTCTCTATTACCATGAATACGCAGACTTGACCTAATTAATGTCCAACATGTGAACAACCACGATACAAAGAGAAATTTTCGAGTAGGCAGAAAGATATACCGTTTAAGATTCTTCGGTATTTCCTGATAATTCCCAGATTGAAGTGGTTGTTCATGTTTGAAAAAAAGCTCAACATATGATATGTCATGCTAAGAGTCGTTACCCGAATTTTATGACTGACCCGTTTGATAGTGAAGCATGGAAACATCTTGATCGATGTTATCTATCGTTTGCAAGTGATCCTAGAAATGTCAGACTAGGGTTATGTATTGATGGTTTCGATCCATTCGGTCAATCATCCACTTCATATTCTGTTTGGCTGGTTCTCCTCACAGTCTTCGATTTGCCACCGTCGATGTGTATGAAAGATTATTTCATATTTTTGAGTATGGTAATCCCATGACCAAGGGGACCAAGAAAAGAATTGGATGTGTTCCTTCGACCGTTAATTGACGATTTAAAGAAATTATGGGACGACAGAGTCATCACTTATGATATTCATCAAAAAAGGAATTTAAACTTGAGGGCCGCATTGTTGTGGACAATTAGTGACTTTCCGGCATATGCTATGTTGTCTGGTTGGAGCACGCACGGGAGGCTTGGTTGTCTGTATTATATGGAACGAACAAAAGCATTCAGTCTTCGAAATGGACGAAAGATTTCATACTTTGACTATCACCGTCAATTTTTGCCACTTGATCATCCATACCGGAGAAATAGAAATAAATTCATCAGGGGCAGAGTGGAAAAAAATGGACCACCTCCACGTTTGTTTGGTAATGAAATATTAGCTCGGATTTCTGTGTTACCCGGACATCACATTCAGAGAGGTTGACAGAATTAGTGGTTTTGGAGAAAGACACAATTGGCTCAAAAAAAAGTATAGGGAACTGCCTTACTAGAGCTCATTATTAGTTCGGCACAATTTAGATGTGATGCACACTGAAAATAATGTTTTCGATAATATTTTTAATAAAGTGATGAATGTTGCAGGAAAAACAAAAGATATTGTGAAGGCAAGAATAGACTTAAAAGTATATTGCAAACGTTCAGATTTAGATCTACAGGAGGTGAACGACAAACAAGTGAAACCGAAAGCCTCTTATGTTCTCAATAAGCAACGACATAAAAATGTTTGTCAGTGGATAAAATGTCTCAAATTACCAGATAGTTATGCATCTAATATAGCTCGATGCGTCAATGTAGACGAAGGTAAAATATCAGGAATGAAAAGTCATGACTGTCATGTGTTCATGCAGAGATAGCTACTCCTTATTGCATTCTGCGATATTTTACTAGACAAAATTTAGGGTCCATTAGCCGAGCTTAGTTTGTTCTTTAGAGATATCTATGTCAATGCCCTCCATATCGAAGATATGGAAAAGCTAGAGAAAAACATAGTAGAAAATCTTTGCAAATTAGAGTAGATATTTCCACATGGATTTTTTGACTTGATGGAGCATCTACCGGTTTACTTAACATACGAGGCAAGAGTTAATGGTCCGGTTCAGTATCGGTGGATGTATTTATTCTAGAGGTTAAAAAGAAAAATAAAAAATACAACCGCGGTGGAAGGTTCAATAAGTGTAGCTTATATAATTCAGGAGATATCAACTTTTTGTTCTTTCTATTTCGAGTCCAATGTGCACACAAGGTTGACTCGTTTTCCCCGCTATGATGATGGGGAAATGTGAACATTGTAGATTGTCTACCAATATTTTGTTTTCCTGGTCGTGGTTTGAGCTCACGTCTATCGAGATATTTAACTGAAGAGGAGTACCAAATTGCACAATTATATGTACTTATGAGATGCCCAGATATCGATCATTTCATTCAAAAATTTGACACGGAAGTTCGTACACATACACCAAATATATCCAAGGAAGAATTAGAAGATAAACGTAGCGTAGAATTTCCAAATTGGTTCAAAACTTGGTCGAGTGAACATATTCAAGAAATAGACAACAAATTACTCGAGTTATCATGTGGACCGCCACGTCTAGTCTTATGCTATAATAGATACTTTGTGAATGGATATAAATTTCATACAATGTATGAAATTTCATATAATTTCATACAAAGTATGAAATTTCATATAATTTCATATAAACTTGGGACATGGGCCCAACTGGATGACGGGTCACGTATGAGATCGACTATCCGACATCTGGGCGTTAGAGGATTGGCAGGGTGCATCCTGGACGATGAACTAGAATCGGATGACGCTGGTTGACGGATCTGTTGCCCGACAAACCGGTGGGTCCATCACATTTACTAGCCATGAGCATCGATTGGTAAGTAATTTAATAATTATTTTTATTATTTATTATTATTCTAAAAAAACTAACTATATTTATTTTATTGCAGGGGACGCGAGACGAGCAGGGGACGCTCATCCTAGCTGATCCTCTAAGGGTATTTGAGGAGATGCATAGATATTGGCATGGTCCTCGCTGGGGTGAGTTCATCAGCAGGAGGACGAAGACGATACTCGTAAATTAATATTTAATTAAGTTCATATTTTTTTAAAAAATATTTTAGTTCAATTATGTATAATTAATTTAATTAATCAACTTAATTTTCTTTAAATGTCACATATACTGAGTTGGTGACCCAGCGGGTTGGTGATCCTGCGCAACATCAGCTTGATGTTGACGCATGGATGCATGTGACAAGCGTCGACCATGACCGTGTATATGGCATTGGCACAACAGCCCACGCGTGGACCTTATTGCAGCCACATGGTGCAGGGTCATCTGCCTTCACCTCTTCCACCGCTAGTCCATCAACATCGCCCATGCCGTCGGAGTTGCCCCGCGACCACAATCTGCGACGCCTGCAGGCCGTCATTGTTCAGTCGTAGAATTTTTTTGTTGCGATCATTTAGGTCGCGATCGCAAACACTCTGCGATGACGGCTTTTGCTACCGACGTCTGCGACCGCAATCTACCGTCGCAAAAGGTCGTCAGTGATCATTTTGCGATGGCAGGGTCTGTCTCAGATGATCAAGTTTCTAGTAGTGCCTGCTATGGTCTATTGGCTTGTCAATCTCTCGACCTTCGATCAGAATGGGAGTACGTACAAATTCTTGTCCTTCAGTTAAATCGCTACGGTAGGTGAGCTCAGCGTATCTTGGTTTTGTCATTTTGTGACTTTTCGGTTTTTATGCGCAATATGGTGGCTATGGGAAGAAGGGATGCCTTTTCCACGTGTTAATCTACTGTTATTGTGTCACGCCTCAAAATCCAGGGTCACGTGACCGTCAAGAGTACACGTTCTTACTCCGAAGCCTACCCAAACTATGATACCAATGCGAAAATAATAATTACTGATCATGCAAACACTGAATGAAAAGGTGTAAATGCATAACTCCGATGAAATGTTTAAACACCAATATGTTTCCCGGCCCATAACCCACTTGTTGATTATCCCGGTCACACTCCAGTCTCAAGCACAACCACAACCATGTCTATAATAATGTAAATAGAGTTTTTAGCATGAATAAATAGATAGGTAGTGCTACATAAATACCAACTTCAGTATGAATAAATCCACCCTTTTGACCAAAGCATGTCTTGGCGATAAATCCCTAATTATATCTAGGCAACTCGTATGCCAATCTCAACATAGTCATAATTACAAAAACCTAAATATTTAACATCTAAATAAGAGATTTTAAAGCTAAAATTTAAACATCACATTCCACCATCACAGCTAACATAAATTACAAAATTTCATACCCGAGATTAGGCCCTATGGCCGGCTCCACCCCCCTTCCCTAAAACATTAGGGTGTGGCTGCACAAAGCCCTATGAATTAGCTTATTCTCTAAGTGAAATATTTCATTTATTTCATTGAATATCTCTACCAATCCTAATTTACCATCCTGATCCATAGGAATATAAATCATGAATATTTAATCAACCACAAATCTGAGATATACCATGAATCCATGTCACCAAAATTAATAAATGAAATCCAGCATATACACATGAATATTTCAGTAAAAATCTTCTATCACTAACAGAGCTTAACTCGGTTCTTACTACCACAATTTCAACACAAACTTCAATCTGGATTCATTCAACGTACACTTACACCAAGCATAGAATATTTCCTTATGATATAAACTGAAATTAAACATTCAATAATCTGAAATTTATCATGCTTCGAACTAGAAATAAATATGTGCAAATATAAGGTTCCCGCAAGCCGACAAACTCAATTCATAAGGGTTGGCCCTAAGCATAGGGTCGGCCCCTACCCCTTTATTACAAACATATCATTTTGTTCCTAGAAATCTAGGGCTTTCCTACATCGAGACTAATCAAAATCAAAATATTAATCATCTCCTTTAATATTGAAAAATATAAAATACCTATCAAACAACCTCCGATCAGAAATCAGACACCATCATCGTGTTTAAAATGCGAAAACCTATAACTTTCATATTCACCTTGATCTCATTCGGCATCTCTAAGATTAATTTCAAAAATACCCCAGCAATCTTCAAATACCAATCCATTTCTTATGATACAACTCTCCTTTTTAATTAAATATCTTTTAAAAATAAAAGAAATCACTCATCACTCGTATCGCTTTCCCGAGCCCGAGCCCACTCGCTCGAGCGTCGCCTGCTCCTTGTCGGTTCATGCCCAATGGTCCCCCAAGCCACCGGTGAACACCCGTCGGCTGCCATTGGCCTCTCCAGTTGCCTCCGGCGCCGGAGGGACACCGGCCCTTCGCAGAGAAAGGCCCAGGCTGCAGCCGCCATGCCGCGGGTAGTGGTCTGGCAACAGCAGCATGGCAACCGTCGAGGCCGCGTGGCCCAACATCAACGGCAGCAACACGATCGCCACCTCCTTCTAGCCAGCCTAGTCGACCTTTCCTCACTCTCCATTCCTCTCTCCCGATCCACTACCATATTTACATTTGATTACCCTAGAATATGGAAAAAGAACAATATTAAACCACTCACCTTGGAGAAGAAGACGAGGAGGAAGATGACGCTCTGCGACCTCGCATCAACGATCCCCGATGGCATCAATCTCCGGCCAACACCAATGCCTCTCCCTCTTCATCCCTCCCAATCGCCAGGACTGGGTGCGTGCGGATCTTTCCCTAGAGCCGGACGGTCCCAACATGTATTTTAATATAATCTATTTAATTTCTAAATTACCAATATACCCATGACTTGAATTAAATACCTTCACCCACTTAATTTGATCGATTCAAACTCATCAAAATCGAGTTTCGGTTGAACCCCCGAACTCGACTCGAGGCCAACTCTCATCCAAGGACCACACCAACTTAAGTAAGAATAATTTACTCGCACATAAGGGTTGTACCTTAACTCGTCCCTTCCGGCAATTCACTCGGTCCGTTCCAACGCGCTTCCTGATTTCCCCACTAAAACCAAATAAAATTAAATAAAAAAATTCGCAGTATTACATAGTGCATGTTTTTCTAGCATTTAATTCTCGTAGAGAGTAGTCAAGGTGTGGAGATCTTCCCATTCATCTTTGAAGCATTCGAGCTTCCTCCATCGATGGAGTGTTCGGCCAAGATTTGCTATACCGACAAGATTTGAATGTTGACCATTGGATGGGGAGGTTGCCACATTCTCGGCTTTAAAACTCCCTCCTTCTCCTCATTTTGACTTTTCTCGCGTCTTGAGTTCTTGTTTGCTTTCTTCCTTCCTGCTTGTTGCTCCCAAGACTTGTCGACGACATCGTCATTTCATTTATCATTATGTTTGTCCCCGTCCATTTTCGGTAAGTCCTTTATACCTTAACTCTTTGCTTCTACTTTTTCGAGGTCGGCCTTAGGTTAATAGGTTGTACTGAGTCGTCCCTCATTTTTTAGGGTTCTAGTCTAGGTGAAAAATGGTCGGTAGAGGGAACCATACTCCTGGGTTCATGACTAGATAAGGCAGGAGAGCTCGGCGATGACCAGCTCAAGCAGCCATGTGGCCTTCCGCAAAGGCATATTGCTCTCTCGTTCAAGCAATGAGACCACCTACGAGTGCCTTCCCTATTTTTCAAAGGATAGGGTCTTCCACTTAGGAAGGATTCAGAGTTTATTTACGTATACTGGACCATGTTTGAGGACCTCGGTGTCAAGTTGCTTTTCACTGATTTTGAATATGGGGTATTAATCTAAGTGAACGTCGCCCCAACGTAGCTTCACCCAAATAGCTAGGCATTTGTCCGTTGTTTTGAGATTTTAATGGAATTCCTAGGTGTCGGCTTGGTGTGTTCTTTTCATTTTTTCAAGCCAAAGGAATAAAAAAGGGTCATTGGGTGTCCTTCAGTAGTACCCTGGGGAGAAAGCTCTTCGGCTTGTTTAGGAGTTCTTACAAGAACTTCAAGAAGCAATTTTTCAAAGTGAGGTCCGGGTCGAGAGGCTTGCAGCACTTTTTGGATGAGGTGTCACCCTCGGAGAGGTTCCCCATGTTCCGAAGATGGAACCCGACCACCATATTTACATTGGAGGAGGAGGCCATTGTAAATCAAATGTTTACAATAGAAGGGGGGTTGAATAGTGTGTAGGCTAATGTGTAGTCCAATTCTACTTCTTTTTTTTCAGTTTTAAGCAACTTAACAAGCCAATTAAAGTTTCTTGAAGCTAAGTGTGACTAGATGCAATTACAATTAGATTGAGCACAAGTAAGGATAAATTAAGTAATCTAGATAGCAATGCAAACAAGAAAATATATAGTGGTTCGGACAATCCCGTCTACTCCACCACCTTGGCTCATCACCACGGATTTCTAACCATAACTCTTTATAACTTGAATATTTTTCTAAAGAATACAAAGAGGACTTATCCCTCACCCCTAGAGGAGGCCTCAAGTACTATTCTAAAGCAAAAACACTCAATTACAAAGGAACCCTAGGTGTACACCACACCTTCACATACACACATACTATAATACCCAAAAATTCTAATTAAATTTTTGTTTGATTTAGCGGGCTGATTCGGGGATGCGCCGAGATGAGTCGCGAGATTGCTGTGATTAGAAGGTACGATCGGGTATTAATAAATTGCAAGGTTATAAATTATTGCTATTTTTTAAATTGATTGATGGATTTAAAGCCGGAGTGAAGGCGAGATTGTGGGTTCGATCTGAATTCGATTCGGGTATGAGTCGAGCCAGGTAGACAGGTAGAGCCACTTAAACCTCGAGGGGGGGGTGTAGATTAGTCTTTTGGCGGTTGATTTGGGGGGGGGAGTACTTAACCCACCCCCAATCGATTGTGTGGCTCAAGAGGAGCAGCATAGCGGGCGGCGCCGGAGCTAGGGGTCGTCGCCGGTGATCAGAGTCGTCGACATCTCGTTTTCCTTTCCTTCCGATTAGAGATGAGTGGTTGAACCTTAGGGTAGGGTGAGGCCCCTTGGCCGAACCCTTGTTATGGATGAAATGATGTTTTCTTGGCGAAATTCTTGATGAATCTTATGGCTTTGATGTCTTGTATCTCTCTCTTGATGATGACGTGTATTCTTGATATTTTTGTGACGTTTTCTTTGGGTTTTGGGGCCGGCTGAATAGAGAGAAAAGAGGAGAGGTCATGTCAATTTTTTTCCTAAAATTTTAGAGTGATTAAAACTTGTAGATTTACATGTTTTAGGTGCATGAACAGCTAAGGAAGCTAGGAGAACTTAGCACATGTGAAAACTTATTTTCCTAAACCCCTAAGGGTTGGCCACATGATAATTTCCTTATGGTAGGTTGGGCCGGGGTAAGGGGAGGAAGAGTAGTGAATTAGAAAATATGTTTTCTAGATAAATTTCATGTAGAGTAAACTTGTTATTCAATTGAAGGACAATCATGGTAGGTTGAGTAGGTAGGCC
Source organism: Canna indica (assembly GCA_034359265.1). Classification (NCBI taxonomy): domain Eukaryota; kingdom Viridiplantae; phylum Streptophyta; class Magnoliopsida; order Zingiberales; family Cannaceae; genus Canna; species Canna indica. The sequence goes on from CP136892.1 coordinate 27,433,774, forward strand.
GGCTGAATACCCTATAAGGAGATGTAGATTGAGAAGCATTAGTGTACATGATTTTATTTTGCTTGTAGATTAATTTCATGATTAAGAACATGTTTATTTGGATATCTACATCTTTATGTTAATTGCTGGAATTTAATTTGGCATGCTGAAATTGAATATTTAATTACAGAAATTGAATATTTAAATGCTGGAATTTATTTGATAATTGCTGTAATTAAATTGTTAAGTTGTTCTATATTTAGAATGTTGTAATTTAATTATTAATTGCAATAATTATCTGGAGTATGCTAAAAATGGATGTGTGGTTGTAATATTTATCATGTACCAAGTGTAAATAAATATTAGAGATATATGTTGACATAATGAGCAAGAAATTGTGATATAACCCCTTACTAGTAGATGACGGAGAAATATTAGAAATTAAATACTCAATTTCTAACATAGAGACATTATGAATAGAGACACAAAAACTATGTGCTATGGTGTAGAGAGAAAACTGTAGTCATGATTGCTACACCTTTGCACTCAAAAGGAAGGGTAACCTTGAGAAGTCTGAATGACAGAGTTCGGGATGAGGCTGGGTACGGGCGCATGCCCGGGTAGAATTTAATGAATAGAGAAACCTTGTGTGCACTATGTACTGTGTACCGTGTTTGTGATGGTCGGGTTGTGAAGCGTCTTTAGCCGACATGGCTATTGCCCGACTCAGCAAATGATGAGGGGTCTTGAGATTGCACCAGTGAGCCACGCTGGTGTTAGACCGAGTGGCGGAGGGTTTTGAGATTGCGTCAGTGGGCCACGCTGATGTTAGACCCAAGTTTTGGTTGGATGGGCCATTACCAACCCGGTGGGGTACCATAAGCTAGTTAGCCAACCTGGCTGAAGGACCCGAAGATTTGCATTGCTTTATGCGGATCGAGCTGAAATGCATACATTCTGATCTTGTGAAATTACATGACTTGTGTGGGCTGGTTATGGACGAGTATTATTTATGTTGTGGGGCCCGTTATGGCCGAGTGTTGACTATGCTATTTAGGCCGGTTATGGCCAGGTGTTATACTTGCTTTGTAGGCCGGTGGTGGCCTAGAGATACTTATACTGTGCAGGGCCAATTATGGACGAATGACATATGTATTGTGCTAGGCCGGGTATGGCCGAATGACTTCTTGTATGCAAGTTTGCCGATTAACGGGTGGTGTGCTAAATCCTTGAGTGTTTATCCTTGGGATTTAGGTGGAGGTTTGGTAGAACCACTCACTGAATTCCTCATGAACTAGATCATGATTTATTTAAATTTGTTTTGCAGAGCTTGACCAGAGAGGTATTGGCTAGTTGGACGTGGCGCAGCTGGAGGGGCAAACGACGCTGTTGATCTTGTAGCAGATTGAGTAAAAGAGTTGTAGTCGAGTAGTGGTTTTCTTTTCATGCATTGAGTTGTAATTGTTTAGAGACATTTTGAGTCTGTATTTCATATTAGTGGACTTGTTTCATTTCATGTCCAGTCTCATTATTGTCATTTTATCTGCGTGGTTTGAAATGCATGAGTCAAGTTTCGGAGTATTGACACATATCTTGGCCGATCACATGATCCTAAGTTAGGGCGTGACAAAGTAGTATCAGAACATGTGGTTCGGTCTTGACTATGACTTAGAGTCTCAATACCATCTGAAGCATAGCTAGCATGTCAACATACAATGTGGTTGTGTTACGAGATCAAGCGGCCAAGTTTGCACCTCAGCGCGTCATGTGGTTAGTAATACAAAAGTTTATGAATAAATTACTTGATATTGATGATGTTATTTTCTTATAATGCTAGTGAGATGGAGACTTTTAACGTTGCGTTGAGCGACAGTGGTAGTAACTCCATGGAGCGACAAGGCCGAGGTCGAGGCCGGGGCCGTGAGAGGGAACAACGGGCGCAGGATGATGCGGGACAGGATCCCAGAGTTGCACAGTTGGAGGCCCAGGTGGCCGAGTTGACTGAGGCGCTTCGCAGGGAGCAAGAGTCAAGGCAGCAGCAGCCGCAACCGGTACCGGTGGCACATGGGGTACCGAAGGTTGCTGAGCCAGTTGTGTCGACGGGCAAATTTCCTGGGGCACCCACATACACAAACATTGTCAGACTGAGGCTGCCAGAGTTCACTGGGACAGATCAGCAGGTGGAGATCACTAGTTTCCTTGGCCACTGCTATGAGCTTTGTGCAAAGCTCGGGTGCTCTTCTGAGGCAACTGCTCGTATGGTCGGACTACAACTGAGAGGACCGACCAAGGAGTGGCTTCATACTTGGAGAGATCATAGGGAGGTAGGTGCGCCATCCCCTACATGGGAAGAGTTCAAGGCCGCCATTGTGGAGCGATATTTGCCGAGGAGCGTCCGTGATAGGCGAGCGAAGGAGTTTGAGCTGCTGCGTCAGATGGGTGGCATGACGGTGTCGGACTACGAGATGGAGTTCACTCGACTCTCGAAGTATCACCATATATTGGTGGCTACTAAGACCTCCAAGGTCAAGAGGTTTGTCGGGGGGCTGAGAGCACAGATCAGCAGACTTATTCATTACACTAAGGATACTACCTTCGCTCAGGTGGTGGATGAGACGCTCCGGAAGGAGGCATTGGTGCCGTTTGAGAGGCTTGACGGACCCCCGAAGAAGAAGTTCCGACCCAAAGCATGGGGGGTCAGCCTGTTCATTCTGAGGGGACCATCACGACAGTAGATCATCAGCCTAGTAGAGGGCACAACAGTTCTAAGGGCGGGCCGCATGGGTCCAAGGCCGAGGGTGACTTGGTAGACGATGTCGGAGGTGCGCAGCAGAGGCCTGAGGTGCCGCAGTGTGGCCATTGTGGCAGGAGACATTGGGAAGCTTGTTATGGCCGTAAAGACACATGCTTCGCGGTTAGGGTACCATCAGTTGAGGATCCAGGATAGTGACATTCCTAAGACTGCCTTCAGGTCGAGGTATGGCCATTTTGAGTTCTTGGTTATGTCCTTTGGGCTGACAAATGCACCAGCAGCATTCATGGACCTGATGAATCGGATGTTCAGAGAATGCCTGGATAGATTTGTGATTGTATTCATTGATGACATTCTAATATATTCTCGGAGTAGAGAGGAGTAGAGAGGAGCATGCTGAGCATTTGAGGATGATTCTAGAGACTCTTAGGAGCACAAGTTAGATGCTAAGTTTTTCAAGTGCAAGTTTTGGCTGAAGAGTGTAGAGTTCCTTGCCCATATGGTCTCGAGGGAATGGGTAAAGGTGGACCCCGCAAAAATAGAGGCAGTTCATAATTGGTGGCGACCGGCTAATGTCACAGAAATTCTTAGCTTCCTGGGTTTGGCAGGTTATTACAGGAAATTTATGGAGAAATTCTCCATGATTGCAACGTCATTTATCCACCTGACTCAGAAGAAAGTTAAGTTCGTTTTGGACAGTAAGTGCGAAGAGAGCTTTTAGAAGATCAAGGACTGTTTGACGTCGGTAACAGTTCTGGCCGTACCATCGGGCTTGGGAGGGTTTGTTGTTTATTGTGATGTCTCTCGAGTCGGCTTGGGTTGTATTTTAATGCAGAATGGCAGGGTGATAGCTTATGCATCCCGTCAATTGAAGGTCCACGAGAAGAATTACCCGACTCATGATCTTGAGCTGACAGCGGTGGTGTCCGCATTAAGCTGTGGCGTCACCACCTTTATGGCGAGGCCTGTGAGATATACACTGATCATAAGAGCCTCCAGTATTTGCTCACCCAGAAAGAATTGAATCCGAGGCAGAGGAGGTGACTTGAACTCTTGAAGGACTATGACTGCACGATCATATACCATCCGGGAAAAGCTAATATGGTAGCAGATGCCTTGAGCAGGAAGTCTATGGACAGTCTAGCACACTTGGCAGTTACGAGGAGGCCGTTGGCCCAGGATTTGGCCATGTGTTTGGATGGAGGGACAGTCTTGACAAGTGTCAGCCTCTGGTGTGCTGGTGGCCCACCTGAGGGTGCAGTCCTCGTTGGTAGATATGCTGCGAGCAACGCAGGAGGAGGATGTTTTTTGTGCACTTACTAAGGATCTGGCTAGGAGGGGTGATACTGATAATGACTTTGGTATTGACTCGGAGAACGTTCTGAGATTTAAGAACATGATAGTGGTGCCAGGCACGGTTGAGGTCCGCAGGCAGGTGCTAGAGATAGCTCATCAGTCCACATATACCATGCATCCGGGAGTCACGAAGATGTATCGTGACCTAAGGCAAAATTATTGGTGGAAAGGCATGAAGAGAGAGGTGGGTGAGTTTATGTCTAAGTGTTTGGCATGTCAACAGGTGAAAGCCGAACATTTAAAGCCGACATGATTGCTCCAGAACTTAGAGGTACCATAATGGAAATGAGAAAAGATAACCATGGATTTTGTGACGGGGTTGCCGAAGTCAGGAAAGGGCAATGGTTCCATCTGGGTGGTGGTGGATCACCTAACCAAGACAACACATTTCATACCAGTCATAACGACTTTTTCAACTGAGTAGTATGCGAGGTTGTTTTTAGATCAGATCGTTGCATATCATGGTGTCCCTATTATGATCATCTCATATCGAGGTACTCCTAGTCGTAATCAAGACCTAACCAAAAGATTTGATACCAACTTTGTCACGCCCCTACTTAGGATCGCGTGACCGGCCAGGATCTATATCCTACCCTCAAGCCTACGACATACACTAACTGACAAGAAACCAGAAGCATGTAAATAAAAACAACAATGCAGCTTTTATTTAATTTTTAAAGAAGGTTCACCATTTTAAAAAGAGTTGTGAAACATCAACTACAAAATAAAACAGTTCGAGTTAAAGTCAAATACATGTTTTTAAATAAACAACTCCCAGTGTATGTAAAGAAAATAATCCTAAACATTACGACTACGACTACTGGACGCCGCTACGAGATCTACACCACTGCCTGCCCTCTAGCTGCACCATGACTCCAAGCCTCACCTCACTAGTCGAGCTCTGCAAAAACAAGAGAAATAAATCGTGAGTCCACATGGGACTCAGTGAGCGGTTCTTGCGAACCTCCACATAAATCCTCGATAATCACATGTATATAAGTCAGAAAAATATAAAGTCAGGAATCTAATCTAGTCCTGATATGACAACCGACCCCAAGAGTCGTCCTATATAGACCATACAGTCATATAACCAGCCATAACACCCCAACTAAACAGAATAGCACCCAGCCACTAGGGCCTGCTCATGAAGCAATGGTCCGGCTCTAACCAGCCTTACCACACAATGACAGAAGTATTCTGGCGGCACGGCCTACATAACACATAAGTAAATCAGAGCAAACACCGGGCCATCGACTAGGATGGTCTACTAGTCTCCGGACACATACCGTGTTAGGGATAGCTAGTCTCACCCAACTGGGGTCTAACACCTAGCAGGCCTGCTGGTGCAATTTTAAGACCCAAATCACTAGCCGAGTCAAGCATTAGTCTTTTCGACTATCCATGCTTCTCGGCTGACCATCCCAATCACATCACACAAGCGAAGTGTCCTAAAGTTTCCTTATTTAAAATCTTGGGCATTCACCCGTGCTCAGCCCTTTTCTTCGAGCCTTACCATTTGCACACTATTGCTCGTTGGTTGTTCCCTAGGTGTGAGACCTAGCTTGTCTACATTCGAGTTTCTCTAAATAACAAGCACCCTAGAGTTTCCTAATAGTCCTCTAGTGTCATATGCCACATTTCAAGTGTGAACTACATGTCATAAGTGTAGAAATGTCCAAATACATACATGTCACAACCCATAAGTTATAAGGAAATTAACCTACCTCTACTACCATGAATAATCGCATAATTGCAACAATAAAATAATTAAAATTTGCATTTATTCAATAAATTCCAGCAAGGTAACAATTAATCTATCATGGTAGTTTCAATACTAGCATTAATAATTCGATGAAGGAAATTCTACAAATCATATACCATACATAATCTTAGCCATATATGCGCATTTAAGAAGATATTCTCCTACAATTTTAAATCTCATCTACTTACATCAACAATCCATTCATCAATTGCTAAATCGACAATTTCAATCGACGAACATAATTTCCAAGAGATGAGATCAACACGTTGTATCAAATCTACTCTCCTCTCCACTCGGCCGATCCCCAAACAAGGGTACTTGTTCAACCGAACCTTCTTGAAGGGGAAAGGAAGGACAGTTTGACCATGAGATCGTAAGATCTAACTTCACGAATTATCTACACATGAAAAGGGATCGACCCAAAGGGTTTAAGTCACTCGAGGGATTTGGGGAAAATTTCGGCATGACCTTTCCCCTTTCTCCCTCAGTTGGTCGGCCCCTAAAAAAAGAAAATGATGTGGAAACATTCATCGCAAGATTACAACTCGCATCAGAAAACCATAAACCTCGAGAAACTTCAGATCCACAAGATTCGACGTGAGAAAAATAATGTTTCATCATCTCTAAGGGTCGGCCACACGCCTACCCTACAAAACTAAGTTAGACCACTCACCTTGATCAAAAAGGAAGACGATCTAGGCGACGACGACTCCGATCTCCGGCGATGACACCAATTTCTCACGCCACCACTCAAAATCCTCTTCTCTCCCTTCACCTCGGGCTGCATGCGGCTCCTTCTTGAGCCGTACGACGGTTGGGGTGAGGGGTTTTATATTTATTTATTTATTTGATTAAAAAGCCCTTCCTCACTTAAGCCCCTTACTCGAGTCAGTCCGAGTCTGATTTGAGCCCCGATTAAATCCACATACACGATTTGAACTCGACTCATACTAAGGCATCTTATGTTTAAAAAGGAAGGAACATTTAACTAATAAAATTTCATAAAGCTTAAATTATAGCTTCTACTCACGGTGATTTTGTGACTCGACCCGACTAACTCCGATCCGGTGGACTGCACCAAAAATAAATTTTATATTAGGAAACCTCGGGTCTTATATTGACCGAATGGATTGAACCCATCAGTACATAACCCTAGTCTGACATTTCTAGGATCACTTGTAAATGATGGATAACATCGATCAAGATGTTTCCATGCTTCATTGTCAGACGGGTGAGTCATAACATTCGGGTCACGACTCTTAGCATGCCTTATCATATATTGGGCTATTTTTCAGACATGAACAGCCACTTCAATCTGGGAATTATCGGGAAATACCGAAGAACCTTAAACGGTATATCTTTTTGCCTACTCGAAGATTTCTCTTTGTACCATGGATGTTGACAAGTTGGACACTCGGTCAAGTCTGCATACTCACGGTAATAGATAATGCAGTTGTTCTAACATGCATGAATTTTCTGATATCGTAGACCAATTCTCTTCATCATCTTTTTCGTCTTATAGAAACTGTCCTCCAGTTTGTTATCTTTAGGCAACGCTTTGTGAAAAAGCTCAAAAAATAGATTATATACTTCTCGGTTATATTGCTGTCAGACTTAATATTTAACGTTTGAGTCATTATTGACATCTTTGAATATTCATCACAGCCTTCATACAATGGTTCATCTATAGCTTTCAGTAAATCGTAAAATTGTGCTACTTCTAAATTTGGTAACTCTATTTGAATTTCTGATTGTACTTGTAGCTCACACTCTATATCCATGGCCGCTTAACCACAATTTAATTAGACAATTTAATTCACCTTAACATTTTTGCAAACATAACCACAAGTCGCGCTGAGGTGCAGACTTAGCCCATTGATCTCATAACATAACCCTACCATATACCGACACGCTAGCAATGCCCTATACGGTAACAACTCCAGGTTGTAGTCAGACCGAACCACATGCTCTAATACCACATTGTCACACCCCGCCTCAGGGTCACGTGACCGGCCAGGGTATACGTGTCTATACCCCGCAGCCTAACTGCACATGCCAACTCATGATAATAAAACATAGCGGAAAGAATGTAATGAGTTTTATTTTCAATGAAAAGGAAAACCAAATCAGATTTCATTAGAGACAAGTTTAGCAAAATAGTAAAGTGCGGAAATAATAAATCAAAGCTCAACGGTTCATTTACAAATGAAATCTGAAATAAAAGACATGAATGTCCCCAAGGGACTACAACTCCAAAATACGAAAACACGGGTGCATGATAAACTACCAAAGACTCGACTACGACCCCTAACTAGGACTGCTATGAGATCAATGTGGCTCATCTGCCCTCCAGCCGCTCCAAGTGCTCCAGCCCACCTCACCGGACAGGCTCTGCAAAAAAATAAAACGACAATGGGTGAGTTCAAAAGAACTCAGTGAGCGGTTCTACCAACCCCCATGAGAAACCAAACACAGAGATATAGCATATGATAAAACACTTGTCTCAAACATGAATAAAGTCACAAGGGTGTGACTAGCTATCAGGCCATCTGGCCACCATATGCCCGAAGGCATCCAACACTCTAGCAGTGAAGTACAACAGGCCTCAGCCTACCGTGCCCTAAGACAACAAATCATACTCAAGGGTTACTAGGATAATCAGGATTGGCCCATCCGAGCTTATCCTATAACAAAGAAACTTGGGAGCAATCGGGATTTGCCCGTCCGAACTTGCTCCACGTGACGTGCAGGAACAATCGGGATTCGCCCGTCCGAACTTATCCCTTAAAGATACCACAGGAATAAACGGGATTTGCCCGTCCGAACTTATTCCTTAAAAGAAACTCGGGAACAATTGGGATTTTCCCGTCCGAACTTGTTCCACGAGAAAACACATGAGCAATCGGGATTTGTCCATCCGAACTTGTTCCAAAGAGATAACGTATGAATAATCGGGATTCGCCCATCCGAACTTATTCCTTTAAACACAGGTTGGGAATTAACCATCCAACCTTTCGGGCCAAGCCCGAACTCCGGCTCCTAGCCGAGCCTCTCCGTCATTCATAAAGATATTGCGCAATATGACCTAAGTCAAGTGTCTCCTACGGTGTCTTAGGAATGTCTTTATTGAGAACGCTACAACACCCAATACCCGATCCCAACTTCTCGTAACATCATAAACCCATGAGGTTTATTTCATGCATAAACTTTATTTGTTGGTTCATAACAGATTATACTGCCCATTGAATTTTAATTATGTAATTAAAAATTATCATAGCCAAGATTAGGGTTTTGTTTTCAATTTACGGTTGAGCCCAAAACTAGTGTGCTCAAGTCGAATCTGACTTCCAAAGTATGATCTATGGATCCACACTATATTTTCTGGTCGAAATGATAGGTTACATGACTATGTTCAGTAAACTATACACATCACAACAACGTTTTCAAAATCAGCCCAGAATCAACAACTCAGCATGAAATTTCAGCAAGATTAAGTTTTCAGCATATCATGGTAATTAATCCAAAATTCACAGAAATTAACTCTTTAATTACCATCAAAATAAAATTATAAAATTTGAGATAAATCTCACAACATACATATTTATTAAACAAGACTAGCAAGAACCAATATCATCTATAAACAAGAATCAAGCTTCATGATCAAGAACCCGCATCAAGAACACACATGGCATTAAGATCAAACCCTATCTTTGCAAAACATGATTACTATCCAAAAATCACAGATTAATTACCAAGCATGCATTAACATATAGGAACCTAAATTGATAAGCAATTCAAGACATAGATCTCAAGAATGCACAAGAGTCCTCTCTTAGACATTTCATCAAACACCTCGAGAGCACCGCTTCTTCCACCTTGGCCGAGCACCCCTAGGGTATTCCTAGGGCTGCCGAGCCACAAAGGGGAATCCTCGGGATCCCTCCCACAAGTCGACACAAGATTTCAACGATCAAAACACAAATTCAAAGGGAAACGATCAAGAACTCACAAATACCCAAATCAGCTCATGAATACAAGGGAAAGCCCGAGAAAAGGAATGGTAAAACCACTCACCCAGTTTAGGAAGAAGAGTATACGAGAAACTTTAAATCGGCGGCCTCCGAATCCTGCCATAACTAATCGGCGGCTCGGCTCATACAAGGGGAAAGGGGCGGCGGCTCCAAGCTTCAAGAGGGGGAGGGCGGCTCGGCTACACCAAGCCGGCGGCTCCAAGCTTCAAGAGGGAAGGATGAGAGGGGAAGAGAGAGAAGACTCGGCGGTTGGCTGCTTGAGGGCGACGACTCCAAGGGAGGGGAAAGAAGAGAGGGGCGACTCGGCTTAGCTAGGCGGCTCCTCTCTTTAATTCGGCTAGTGCGGCTCCAATGGGGGGCCGCCTAGCCCTAGGGGGGGATTTTATAATCCCTTCCTATTTTCTCCTATCCACACCCTAAAACTCTCTCACACATCATCTGGATCCGCAACCCGCTAACCCAAACTAACCCCATGCTAAATACAATCAGCAATCACATGCAGACCCGTATGCAACATAATTTAATAATCAAGTACACGCAACAACATAATTAATTATACTTATCTAATCAATAAAAGAAACCGCATAATTCAAATTCCTACTCACCCGACCTTGAACTAGCCCGCTAGGCCGACAATCACAAATAATGACAGAAATAAATATAAATATCTTGGATATTACATTAAGAAATAATTGTTCAATAAGCCAAGTAGAGTGCTGAAGTAAATGACGAAAGTTTATCAGTTTTTCTCAATAACCATAATCTAAAATGAAACATATAAATGTCCCAAAGGACTACAACTCCAAGAATGATAAAATACCAAGTGCATGATCAAATACTAACAAGACTCAACTATGACCCCTAACTATGACTGCTATGAGATCAATGGTACTCCTCTGCCCTCTAGTCGCGCCAAGTGCTCCAGCCTACCTCATTGGTCAGGCACTGCAAAAAAAAATAGAAAAAAAATGAGGGTGAGTCCAAAGAAACTCAGTGAGCGGTTCTACCAACCCCACCACAAACCAACCACAGAGATATAACATATATACATAAATACACCTGTCTCATACAGGGTGAATGCAAAATTAGTGGTATGACTAACTAACAGGCCACTTGGTCAACTCATGCCCAAAGGCAAACCTATTCACATAGTAGTGAATTTACAATAGGCCTATCTGCCTACCCATGCCGTAAGGCATACAAGTCACTCACAAGGGTATTGAGGATAATCAGGTTTTACCCATCCGAATTTATCCCATAGCATACCCTTAAAGAAAAAATATGGGAATAATCAAGATTTACCCATCCGAACTTATTCCAAAAGAAACGGGAATAATCAGGTTTTTTACTTCTTTGCTTATTCCAGATAGAAATAGGAATAATCAGAATTCGCCCATCCGAGCTTATTCCCTTTTTTTTAACATAGGTTGGGATTTACCCATCCAACCTTCCGGGCTCAAGCCCGCAAATACCGGCTCCTACCCGAGCCTCTCCATCATTCATGAAAGATATGGCGCCCACAAGACCTAAGTCAAGTGTCATCCACGCAGTTGTAGGGGTGTCCTCACTGGGAAAAAAAATGCCGCTACACACTACGCCCGATCCCAACGCCCCAGACCCGCAATATCATCAACCCATGAGGTTTTGTTTCATGCAATTACATTCTTTTGTTGGCTCTTTAACAATTTATTCTGACCTTAAATTTTAATTCTATAATTAAAATTTAAATTTCCGAAATTAGGTTTTGTTTTTAGCCTACTGTTTGAGCCCAATTCTGGCATACCCAAGCTGAATCTGGTTTTCAGAGTGTGTCATATGGTTCCAAACTATGTTTTCTAGTTAAAATAATAGGTTACATGACTATGTTCAGTAACCATCACGCATCACAACAGCAATTACAAATCTCAGCATCATTAAAGATAATCCAGCATGAAATTTCAGCATGTTTTAGATTTCGGCATGTGTAATTAATTAACACGAAAATCACAGCAACAATTATTCCTAGATATTGCCAAACCAGATTACAACATCATAACAACAATTTAAAAACAAATAAATCTATTCCCTAAGCATAATTAGACATGTATCAAACTCCACATCAACATCAAGATTCATGCTTCATAAAACAAGAACCATCAAGAATATAAAACATGCCACCAAGATCCACTCCTTCCACATGAAATCACAAATTTAATACGCTGAGATTTATGATTTTGAAATTAAACATACCCTAACATCATATTATCATACCAAGATTTATCATTAAGGAATCTAAATCTCATTTAACGCTATAGGTTCTTTTAGGCAATTTTATGAACACCTTGAGGGTGTTCCGTCACCCACCTTTAGGGCTGTCCATTCGGTTCGAACCGAACCGAACCGAACCGAACAAGCCCAAATCGAAATTTTTTTATACCCGAACCCGAACCGAACTATACCTAAACCGATTTAACCCGAACCGAAATTATTCGGTTCGGTTCGGTTTTCAACCCGAAAACCGAAATTTTAATTATTTTAATTAAAAATTCAAATTTCAAAATAATTACTTAATACCTATTTAAGTAATTCTGTTAAAAATTTAAAAAAAAAATTATTTTTTTAATTAATTCGGTTTTCGGTTCGGGTCGGTTCCGAATTTCGAAAACCGAATCCGAACCGAAATTCAAATTTTGGTTCGGTTCGGGTCAAAGAACCGAACCCACATGGTTGAAACCGAACCGAACCGAAAAATTCGGTTCGGTTTTTCGGTTCAGTTCGATTTGAACCGAACCATGGACAGCCCTACCCACCTTGGCTGAGCACCTCTAGGATAGACATAGGGCTGCCGTACCACAAAAGGGGGGTCCTCGGGCCTCCTCTTCCACGGCAACACAAGAAAACAATGAAAACTCCAATTTCATTGGTAAGATCAACAAAATTTCTCAATTTTCGAAGAACGGCTCAAAAACACAAGAAACAAAAAAAGAAATAGGATGGAAGAACCACTCACATGATTAGGAAGAGGAAAAAGAAAGTTTTCCTGCGGCAGCCTCCGGATTCGGCCACAATGTTACACCCCAAACCCGGTATGACCGGCCAGGATACGCCATGTACCCCGAAGTCTAACCCGACTCATCAAAACAACAATAACTTGAAAAAATGGGAGTTTTTTTTTTAAAAGGATAGACATGACATCACGAACCACACCAAACCAAAACACAATATGAACACATTGAACAAGTTATTAAAAAGGAGTTCAAGTAAATAAACAAGACTCCCCAAATAAAAATAAAATGCGGAAACCACAACCAGAGTCAACATGAGTCAACAACTCAAAGAGACACTAAAATGACTCAGGTATCCTCCTCGATCACAACATGTCATGAGACCCACTGCCCTGCCGCCACCAGTCGCGCTACTGCACCCTGGTACCTCTCTGATCTAACTCATGTGCTGAAAAATAACATAAATGAGGGGTATGTCCAACTAGGACTTAGTGAGTAGATCAGTTCTCAATTCACCAAATCAATCATCATGCATAAAAACACAATATAGCTGATATAAATAACGTAACAACAACGTTAGAGGAAATCAACAGTAATATATCCATAGCTCTATGCATGAAATCAACATCCGTCAACAAGTATAAAATATCTTTTTTAAAAATGACGGACAAGCATCGATAACACATCCGCTACCCTACTCATATCCACAACAATAAGTATAAGCATCCATCAATAGCTATAAACATATCCACAATAATAAAATAGGATGAATGCAACACCTCAATCATATGCATGCAATGCATCACCCCAATTATATGCATGCAATGCATCACCCCAATCATATGCATGCTCTCCGGACCCGTCGGTCCCACATAACTACATAGGGTAGGTAGATGGGTGGCCGCCGAACTACCACCCAGCTCACTGTCGTCTCTTTGGGGCATGCCCTCCCCTCACCGGCACTGGCTCTTTCGAACTGGCCTGTTGGGACATACGTTCCCCTCACCTGCTCGGGTCTCCGGACTGTCTATTTGGGGTATGATCTCCCTTCACCAGCCGGACTTCCAGAATAAGGCCAACGCTATCTCTTTGGGGCATACCCTCCCCTCACAAGCGAGGCTTCCGGGAAATGCAACAAGCACAACACAACACCACACACGCAAGTATATAAGTATGAACAATATGTGTTATCAACAAGTAATAAAATGTATGTCAAGTGCATACCTCATCCTCCACCTCCTCCTGCTATACATCACAATCACATACAGATATATATATATATGTAGAAGTAGTACTCATGAATTGTGGGTGCTTAGCACAAATAAACAACCATAAAATAGAATTATAGCACTGTAAGAAAGAATGCACGTGTATCATGAAAGCAGTGCAAAAAGAAACTCCAACTATAAATCAATGAACTGAAACATGATAAAATAACTCGTCATAGAAATCGCTGATTTAGGATAAAGTTCACCTCATTAACTACTATATCCATGAATCATCTCAGATCGAATCATAAAAATATATAAAATATAATTTTTTAGCTTGGTATACAAAATAAGGCAACATCCGCCTACTGTTTTCAAAATACAAAGGTCTGATGGCGAAACAGACCTCACCAATGAATCCGGAACGTCGATTAGGTGAAAATTCACATATAACAAATCCTCCAAATCATTATTTAGAATAATGGAAATAATACCTTAATTTATTTAATAAATCACTGCTATAAATAAATATAACGGTGTTACAATCAATAAATCAGTAATAAAATCTCAACCCTTCATCTAAACAGGATCACATCATAGCCTTCAATCTAATATGATGCAATCACAGCCTGCTATTTAACCTGATGTAATCTCGGCCTTACATCTAACTAGATGCAATCACCACCCTACATCTACATGATGAAATCATAACCTTACATCTAATCAGATGCAATCACAGCCCTCCATCTAACCAGATGCAATCATAGCTCTCCATCTACATGATGCAATCATAGCCCTCCATCTACATGATGCAATCACAGCCTTTCATCTAACCAGATGCAATCACAGCCTTCCATCTAACCAGATGAAATCTCAGCCTTACATCTAACATGATGCATCCACGACCTTACATCTATCCTGATGCAATCTCATCTCTTCATCTACATGATGCAATCTAAGTCTTACATCTACACAAGATCTAATCCCAGCCCTTCATCTCAACCAATTCAATCCAACCCTTTATCTCACCCAAATAGATCTCAACCCTCCATTTAACTCACCCCTTAGGTCATTTTCCTCCTCTCCTCCCCAACCCAGCCGCCGCCGCCCTTTCTCCGACCGCCGCCGAGCCGCCCGAGTCGCTAGCGCTGACGCCGGCACCGACGCCAGTGCCTGCCAACGCCCCGTCGCCCCGCCGCCACCACGCAGCGCAGTGGCAGCATCTGCCCACGCGTGATAGCGATGTCGCGCCGAGCGCCGCTGCGGTACCTCGCCGGGCGACGGCGCCTGCCGGCACGGTGAACAGGAAGGGTAGAGGAAAGAAAAAGAAAAAGGAAAAAAAAAGAAAAATATTATTTTATTCCAAAAGAGATAAATAACATATTTTCAATTAAGAAACGACCGATCCGACTTATGATCCGATACGATAAAACACGTCAAAAATCGATGAAAAACCCTGAAGCATGAGAATAGCGACATGAATCAAGAATTAAAGAAAAGAGGGCCTAAATCCACTCACCGGACAAAGAGAAAACGAAAGGAAAAGAATCGCGGGATCTTCCCCCGATCGACACCGATGAACTCGCGAAAATCCGACTCCGGCGGCTCCTCCTCCTCGACGGCCCCCTCTCTCCCCTCTCTCCTTTGCCTCGGATGGCGCGCGTCTCAAAACCCCTGGCTGCACACCCTAGGGTCTAATTTATAGATACCAATTGGGTCCAAATGACCAAAATACCCCTACCTAAGCTATCCGACTTAAACAACCCATAACTCATCCGTTTGAGTTGTACTTGCATAATTATCTTATAAAATAAATTGACCATTTTTTAATCACCGAGTTATATGATCCATTTGATTCGATCTAAGACTCAATTAAATCAAATTTATTTCTTTGTATTGTTACTGACTGATATATGATCGTTATAGTTAAGTCAACACTAAGTTTTAAGAAGGACACATTATAGTACCTTCATTTAAATGAGTTAGTTAACGGTCATGATAGAATATAATGTCTAATAGATGAGTAAATGTGACCAATCTTACTCTATATGTTTGTAAAGAGGTTAAATTATTTGAATTACAAAATACTCACTAATTTGTTGTGAAAATATTATTTTCATATGCGTTGTTTAGTGTTAGTTTTGGTTTTGCATACTCAAAATTATAAACATTTTAAATTACTTCATGTAATCTTAAATGTAATTGTGTTACACTCATGAAGCAAAATTAAATTAAGATAAGTTTGTACTTGCATAATTATCATATAAAATAAATTGATCATTTCTTAATCACCAAGTTATATGATCCGTTCGATTCGATCTAGACTCAATCAAATCAAATTTACTTTTTTTGTATTGTTACTAACCGATATATGGTCATTATAGTTAAGTTGACACTAAGTCCTAAGTTGGACACATTTATAGTGCCTTCATTTAAATGAGTTAGTTAACGGTCATGACAAAATGTAATGTCTAATAGACGAGTAAATGTGACCATTCTTACTCTATATGTTCATAAAGAGGTTAAATTATTTAAATTACAAAATACTCATTAACTTGTTGTGAAAATATTATTATCATATTCATTGTTTAGTGTTAGTTTCGGTTTTGCATACTCAAAATTCTAAACATTTTAATTTACTTCGTGTAATATTAAACTTAATTGTTTTACACTCATGAAGAAAAATTAAATTAAGATAAGTTTGTACTTGCATAATTATCTTATAAAATAAATTGATCATTTCTTAACCATCGAGTTATATGATCCGTTCAATTCGATCTAAGACTCAATCAAATCAAATTTACTTCTTTGTATTGTTACTGATCGATATATTACCATTATATTTAAGTCGACCCTAAGTCTTAAGTAGGACACATTATAATACCTTCATTTAAATGGGTTAGTTAACGGTCATGATAGAATTTAATGTTTAATAAACGAGTAAATGTCACTCATCTTACTCTTTTTGTTCAAAAAGAGGTTAAATTATTTGAATTACAAAATACTCACTAATTTGTTGTGAAAATATTATTTACATATGCGTAGTTTAGTGTTAGTTTCAGTTTTGCATACACAAAATTTTGAACATTTAAACTTACTTCTTGTAATCTTAAACTTAATTGTGTTACACTCGTGAAGTGAAACTAAATTAAGATAAATTGTACTTGCATAATTATCTTATAAAATAAATTAATCATTTCTTAATCACCGAGTTATATGATTCGTTCGATTCGATCTAACACTTAATGAAATCAACTTTACTTTTTTGTATTGTTACCAACTGATATATCACTACTAGAAAAATGGGCATCGGCAACAGCTGATGCCGTTGCTGAGCCGTTGCTGAAGACCATCAGCAACGGCCGGAGCCGTTGCAATGGTGCCGTGGCAGAAACTCGCGTTGCTGATAACTTAGCAACGGCCCGAGCGGCCGTTGCTAAAAATATTATCAGCAACGGTTTTGCCACGGACCCGGAGCCGTTGCGGATAACATTAATAGCAACGGCCGCTGAGTCCGTAGCAACGCCGTTAGTAAAATCCCGTCGCTAAGCCGTTGTTGTAGGTCATCAGCAACGGCTTTCGATACACTTTAGCAATGGCTTTCCCACGGACGACCGTGGGAAAGCCGTTGCTGATGATGTGAACCTGGTAACGAAAAAATTTAAAATTTAAAATTTCCATTGATACATTGATACATTATCTGATACATAACTCACACACCCATACACTCATACACACATTCATTCACACATCACAAATACACCCAGATATACATCAAAACAATTATATTTATATTAATAAATTTCCACAATAGTATAAAAACTATTCAAATGCAAAATTGAAGTATCAATATCCAAACAAAATAAATTAAACAAGTCCAATATCTCAGTAACAAAGTCAATATAAAAAAAATCTCACGATGACGATGGAGGATGATCTGGATCATATGGCGGGGTCTGGAGTGCTTGAGTGTACACCGGCGTGGACTGACTCGAGCACGATGGATTAGATGATGCCGAAGAGATGCCTGCTTCGGGATGACCTGACATGTTGCGTAGCATAGCATGCATCTCCGCCATCATCTGACTCTGACGCGCGACCGTCTCCTCTAGAGTCCTTATTCTGCTACTATGATCATAACTGGATCTAGAGGTGGACGGCCGCTCACCAGCGACCGGAGGGGTTGGTGCCCCAAGTGGCCCTAGTACGGCTCGCGCATGACTACTATCTGCAAAGACATATACGCGGCCATGGTCCTAGCCACCTGTGGCCTCGACCCACGTTGCTGCGTCAAAGTCCTCGGGGGTGCCCCCGCGCTTCACCACCGTCTGGCTGTAGGTCTCCTACTCGAGTTTGATTTTTTGTTTAATATTTATCATAAAACTTAAATTATAAATATATAATGAATAATTTAAACAAATATATAGTTACCATAATGTATGCAGCGCGGTTGTCGATGTACTCCCCCGTCCCATGTGCTCGACGGTGAGTCCGCTCAAACACCGCCATCGGGGAGGGTCGTTGGACAGTCTCGTCATCCGACATCGTCGTCTACATTTACAAAATAAATACATTAATTAGTACACATAGTAACAAATAAAATATATAATTAAAAGGTATACTTACCATATGGTTCGCGTGCACTGCAAATGCAACAGAGCCGCCGATGTGACGCGCTGCTCCCCCCGACATGCGATTTCTAGCCGCATTCCGAGAAACCTCCTGCCATCGATCCGTCGACCATATTCCCATGAGCTGGTCCCATATATTCGGAGTAATCCAATCGGGGCCGTATCCCCGAGTCTCCGCGATGTTAGTGGTCCCAGCTCGTGCCATCGCCTGGGACCGAGCCTGCCCCAGCTGCCTGTTGTACCTCGCACAGGAAATAGCCTCCCAGGCAGTGTAAATGAATGGCCTCTGGTCCTCGGCCCATGTAAAGCGAGCCTGCAAAATAATAATATCAGTACCAATATTAATCATCATGCATGTAAAAGAAAAAAATACGTGCCTCAAACTCGCGCCATAACATGTCGACGTACTCGCTAGGCACGTGAGACCACGTAGGCCATGCCCCGTGCATGTATCGTCGAATAGTAGAAGAAATACTCCTTGGCACTTCTTCTTGCTCGAACCTGCACAACAAAAATAAATTTTAATATTATATTATGATATAATGAATTTGTAATGATTCATAATTTATGATATATTACCGCTCCCCAATCACGCTAATAAATCTACGTGACTCTGTGGCTGGTGGAGGCTGCCACCTGTTTGGCCCGCGTGGCCGCCTGCGTCTAGATGTACTAGCCTCAGCAGTATCATTGGCAGGAGGATCAACAACAGGAGAATCAGCAGCATGAGTAAGTGCTGGAGTCTCACCGATCGGAGACTCCGAAGCTCTCCTACGACGATAACCACGACCAGACATATCTATCGAATAGACATATAATCAGATTATTGTATAAATAGTAGAGATATATTTAATAAAATATATACTTTACAATTATTCCTCATCATCTGAATAATAGTCTTTGAATTCTTCCTCTTCTTCCTCTTCTTCATCTTCTTCATCTCCAGCTTCCTCAATTTCATGATCGTCATCATCAGCATATTCAACTTCTAATTGAATTGACGTTGTGTCTGCATCCTCGAGTATTGGAATAATACGATCTACAGCAGGAGGATCATTTTCTTGATAGAAACCATGTGTCATATCAGGTATCAGCTCATTTTCTCCTACTATCAGATCAATTTTTCCTCTACCTTTTGTCTTACAGACTACACGCTAATCTGCTTTATCTTTATTTCGAGCCAGATACTTCGCGTAATATACTTGTTCGGCTTGTGATGCCAATATAAAAGGCTCATTTGCTGCCAATTTCGATTTGTAATTAACCTCAACAAGTTTGTATTTTGGATGAACTTTCATGCCCCTTTCTGTTGTATCGAACCAATGACATCTAAATAGGATCACTGATTTTAAGCCGAAGTAGTGCAACTCTATCACTTCTTCCACCAGTCCATAAAAATCCATATCACATTCAACATAGGTTGTCCCTTTCATGCAGACCCCAGCATTCATCGTCTTCTTTGTAAATGCATATTCAATCGTGTGAAATTTATACCCATTAACAAAATATCCGCTATAGCACGACACAAGTCGCGACGGTCCACTAACAAACTCAAATATTCTTTCATCTATTTCAGCTCTGTGATCTTTGCTGTAAGTCTGAATCCAAGTAGGGAAATCATGATTCCGTAATCTCTCCAATTCTTGATCGTTGTGAATAGAGTATTTTTGCACCATCTCAATGTCAAATATTTCAATGAATTGTTCAATCTCTGGACAATTGAGTAATACATACAAGTGTGCCAAATGATACTCTTCATCGCTTAAGTGTCGAGATGGACGAGAACCAAAAGCACGACCAGAGTGACAAAATATATTTAAACGTCCATCTGAATGTTGAACACCCCCGTCGTCGTTACGTGGAAGACGATCAAATCTTGTCTGTACTGTCGATTCAAAGTAAAATGAGCAGAATGTTGAAATTTCTTGGATGATATACGATTCAGATATTGATCCTTCAACAGCTGCGGTGTTCTTTACTTTTTTCTTCAGACGATTCATGTATCTTTCAAATAAGTACATCCACCGATATTGAATGGGGCCACCAACTCGTGCCTCGTATGCCAAGTGTATCGGTAGATGCTCCATCGAGTCAAAAAATGTAGGAGGGAAAAACTGCTCCAGCTTGCATATGATTTCAACAATATTATTTTCAAGTGTTGACATATCTTCGACTCGAAGGACATTTGCATAGATGTTTCTAAAAAACATACTTAATTCAGTCAACGGACCCCAAATATTATCAGGTAGAAGATCTCGAAATGCGATCGGAAGTAATCTCTGCATGAATACATGACAGTCATGGCTCTTCATCCCTAATATTTTGCAATCATCGACGTTCACACATCGAGATAAGTTTGAAGCATATCCATCGGATAATCTGAGTTCTTTTACCCATTGACAAACATCTTTGATCTGTTATTTATTTAACACATATAGGGCCTTCGGTTTTAGATATCGTCCGTTGACCTCTTGTAACTCCAACTCTGGTCTTTTACAAAGTATTTTCATATCATGTCGGGCTTTGACATTATCTTTAGTTTTTTCGGAAACATCCATCAAAGTGTTGAAAATATTATCAAACACATTTTTTTCAATGTGCATGACATCTAAATTATGTCGAATCAATAATGAACTCCAATAGGGCAATTCCCAAAAGATAATTTTTTTCACCCAGTTATGTGTTTGGCCAAAACCTGACACTCTTTCATTGCGACCAAATACTATATCTGGAAGTGCTGAAACACGTGCTAACATTTGTTCACCAGACAACATCGGTGGTGACCCATCTCTTTCGACTCTGCCCTTAGTAAATTTATTATGATTCCTTCGATACTGATGATTAACCGGTAGGAATCGACGATGACAATCAAAGAATGAGATTTTTCATCTGTTCTGAAGACTGATTGATTTAGAGTGTTCCATACAATACGGACAAGAGAGTCAGCCGTGAGTGCTCCAACCAAACAACATGCCGTACGCCGGGAAATCATTGATTGTCCACAAGACCGCGGCATTTAAATTGAAGTTTTGCTTCCGATGACAATCATAAGTGACAGCTCCCTCAGTCCACAATGTTTTCAATTCATCTATCAAGGGTCTGAGAAATATGTCAATTTCTTTTCGCGGACCCTTAGGACCCGTAATAATCATCGAAAGATAAATAAATTCATCTTTCATGCACATTGACGGTGGCAAATTATAAACTGTCAGCAGCACTGGCCAAACTGAATAAGGAGTTGCAGAATGTCCAAATGGATTAAAACCATCTGTGCACAATCCCAATCTGATATTTCTAGTATCCCTAGCAAATGAAGGATAATATGTATCCAAATGTTTCCATGCTTCACTGTCAGATGGATGAGTCATTACTGTATCATCACGACTTCTTGCATGCCAACTCTTGTAGGGGGCTGTCTTTTCCGACATGAATAATCTTTGAAGCCTCGGTGTTAGTGGAAAATACCGAAGCACCTTAAACGGGATATT
The DNA here is from genome assembly GCA_034359265.1 of Canna indica. Classification (NCBI taxonomy): domain Eukaryota; kingdom Viridiplantae; phylum Streptophyta; class Magnoliopsida; order Zingiberales; family Cannaceae; genus Canna; species Canna indica. Next base: position 27,455,965 of record CP136892.1, read on the forward strand.
TTTCTGTCGGACCGATTTCTTCTCCTTGTAACGAGGATGTTGACATACAAGGCATTTATCCAACTGCACATTTTCTTTATAATATAAAATACAGTTATTTTGGCACGCGTGTATTTTTTCGTACCCAAGCCCCAATTTTCTCATTAGCTTTTTAGTCTTATAAAAAGTTGGCTCAAACTTGTTATCAGTAGGCATCATTCCATTAATCAATCCAGCAATCCGATTATACGCAACTCCGCTGATATTACAATCGGCCTTGATGTTTAAGAGCTGTGTCATTGCTGAAAACCTAGTGTATTTAGGACAATTCTCATACAAAGGTTCATCGACAACTTTCAACATCTCGTAAAATTCTGCAGCTTCTTTATTCGGTAATTCAATCTCTACCGCAGTTTATACTTCTGTGATATTAATCGCTGTAGTATCTGGTGGGACTGATGTCTGAAGAATTGGCTGATCAACATTATCATTGAGGTGGAATTGACCCTTAAGACGATCAAGTATCATAGTTCTATAGGGATTACATTGACTGGATGAAGAAGCACCAGCAGAGGAAGATTCACCATATGTCTGAATGACAGGATTGCTCGACGTCCCGACTTCGCGTGACTCCCCGTGACAAGTCCATAGAAAATATCTTGGTGCAAATCCTTTGCTATATAGATGCAGAGTGACAGTCTCCCAATCCAAAAATCATCCATTCGAACAAATGCGGCACGGACATCAGATTTGATCATCGATGCTAATGAAATTCTGATTCGAATAGGCGAAATTTAGGAAGTACGTTACGCCTAATCGAAACTCATTCGTTAAAGCTCCACGATCAAGACGTCGGTACATCCAACTTCGATCAGCCGATATGATTCTGTCAATCAATGACAATTTCTTTGGTTAATGTCTTTATGTGAGATTGTCCTATTTCATTCGGGATTTATGTTATTTATATTGCACTAAGTACTTATTTTAACCGTTAACTTCATTCTAAATTTTGGCAGCATCTCCCTACAGTTCTCCGAATACGCATATCATCTGGGCGCGTATCGGAGAACAAGAGAGATGTTGCCAAAATTTAGAATAATTAGTTAACAGTTAAAATAAAAACGTAAGTGCAGTACAAATAACTATATTCCCAAATTGTCCAATCAGGGACAATTCAAGAATTGTACGTCGTATAAAAGATCATCTACTTCTTTTACACGAACATATAATCCCCGAACGGATCTAAGGTTTTGCTAAATCATATCCGACTCGTCGATGCGTACGTGAAACATATCAACTCGTCGGATGGATGATTATTTTCTAAATATTTCGAGATAGTTCGAGTCCATATTGGACAATTCCGACACGAGTCCAAATTCGACGATTTCGGCAAGAGTCCGAAGTGGACGATTCCGGCACGCGTCCGAAGTGGACGATTCCGGCGCGCGTCCGAAGTGGACGATTCCGGCGCGCGTTCGAAGTGGACAATTCCGAAATTAATCTAAACCCTAATAATTAATCTAACAAATTAAACAATTAATATAAATAAATAATTAACAATTAATTAACAATTAAAAAACAATTAAAAATACATATTAATCTACAAATTCCGGCACCGGAGTCAGGTGGACTCCGGCGCCGGCGTACAGTGGCCGGACACACTATCCAGCCATTGTACAAGGTCCGGCAGCGGCCATCGGCCGACCGCCGCCGGCCGAAACCCTATTTTTAGGGTTTCGGTCGGATTTCCCGCCGGCCGCAACGGGAAGAGACGGTCGGCCGGCGATGTATACCTGACAGTGTCGGCAGCAGCGGGAGGAGGAAGAGGCGTCGTCGGCGTCGGTAGCGGCGGCGAGAGGCCGGAGGAGGAGGCGGCGGCAGCGGGAGGAAGAAGGGGGGCGGGCGCGATCTGCGACCTATATAAACTTATCAGCAACGGCTCACTCGCCCGTTAGAAAGCCGTTGCTAATAAGTTATCATCAGCAACGGCTCACTTGTCTGTTAGAAAGCCGTTGCTGATAATTAACATCATCAGCAACGGCTCGCATGTCCGTTAGAAAGCCGTTGCAGATACAACATATTTGCAACGGCTCGAGCGGCCGTAAGAATGCCGTTGCAAATAGCAACGGCTTGAGCGGTCGTTGCTGATAGCCGTTGCTAAAGACCAAATTTCTAGTAGTGTATTATCGTTATAGTTAAGTCGACACTAAGTCCTAAGTTGGACACATTATAGTGCCTTCATTTAAATGAGTTAGTTAATGGTCATAACATAATCTAATGTCTAATAGACGAGTAAATGTGATCAATCTTACTCTATATGTTCATAAAGAGGTTGAATTATTTGATTTACAAAATACTCACAAATTTGTCGTGAAAATATTATTTTCAAATGCGTAGTTTAGTGTTAGTTTTGGTTTTGCATACTCAAAATTCTAAACATTTTAATTACTTTGTGTAATCTTAAAGTTAATTGTGTTACACTCGTGAAACAAAATTAAATTAAGATAAGTTTGTACTTGCATAATTATCTTATAAAATAAATTGACCATTTCTTAACCACCTACTTATATGATCTGTTCGATTTGATCTAAGACTCAATCAAATCTAATTTACTTCTTTGTATTGTTACGGATCGATATATGACTGTTATAGTTAAGTCGACACTAAGTCTTAAAAAGGACACATTATAGTACCTTCATTTAAATGAGTTAGTTAACGTCATGACAGAATGTATTGTCTAATACACGAGTAAATATGACCAATCTTACTCTATACTGCTCATAAAAAGGTTAAATTATTTGAATTACAAAATACTCACTAATTTGTTGTGAAAATACTATTTTCATATGCGTAGTTTAGTGTTAGTTTCGGTTTTGCATACTCAAAATTCTAAACATTTTAATTTACTTCTTGTAATCTTAAACTTAATTGTGTTACACTAATGAAGCAAAACTAAATTAAGATAATTTTGTTCTTGCATAATTATCTTATAAAATAAATTGACCATTTCTTAACCATTAATTTATATGATGTGTTCGATTCGATCGAAGACTCAATCAAGTCAAATTTACTTCTTTGTATTGTTATTGATCAATATAACCAATATATGACTGTTATAGTTAAGTCGACACTATGTCTTAAGTAAGACACATTATAGTACCTTCATTTAAATGAGTTAGTTAATGGTCATGACAGAATGTAATGTCTAATACACGAGTAAATTTGACCAACCATACTCTATACTGTTTATAAAGAGGTTAAATTATTTGAATTACAAAATACTCACTAATTTGTTGTGAAAATATAATTTTCATATGTGTAGTTTAGTGTTTCTTCACGCCCCAACTCAGAATCGCGTGACCGGCCAGGGTTTGTGTCAATATACCCTGAAGCCTATCACATGCACTGGCCAACCATATAAAGAATCAACACTGAACCAACAAGAGAATCATAAAATAAAACGGCGACCAACTTTATTATATTCAAAGCAGTTTTAAGTTTAGAGAAAGCAACTCAACTTTTCAAGTTTTTAAAAGCAGTAAATGTTTTACAAAAGACCACTCAGTGCAGGACCAACAACTCTAATAGACACGACTACGACTATATATGTGGACGCCTGCTACGAGATTTGTGCCTCCACCTGCCCTCCAGCTGAACCATGCCACCAGGTCGTACCTCATTGGTCGGGCTCTGCCAAAAAAATAAAACAACAAACCATGAGTTCACGAGGAACTCAGTGAGTGATTCTTCTGAACCTCCACTTAAATCCCCTAGTAAAGTAACATATATAACAGTACGATTCAATTAAGGAATTTAAGCTAACTAGTCTATCTTGTCATACAAGTACGTAACCAGGCTTCTTGGACCCTTACCAAACTCAGTGTCACTCGGCCACTATGGGCCTAAACTATGTTGGAGGTTCGGCCATGCCAAACTTCCCCTCTCTACGAAATCAGGCCGGGTCGGCCTCCGCAAGTGCCCCAATAAGGCAAACATTATTCAAACAACTAATTTATCGTCCGTCAACTATGATGGTCACTAGTCTGAGGAACTCTCTGGGTTAGGGATAACTAGTCCCACCCCTCTCGGGTCTACCGTCAGCGTAGCCCACTAATGAAATCTCAAGACCCTCTGTCACTTGGGTCTAACACCTAGCGGGTCCACTGGTGCAATCTTAAGACTCATATCACCGCTGAGTCGAGTAGTTAATAGAATGGGTTTGTTAACGATCATGAAAGAATGTAATGTTTAATAGACGAGTAAATGTGATCAATCTTACAATATATTGTTCATAAAGAGGTTAAATTATTTGAATTACAAAATACTCACTAATTTGTTGTGAAAATATCATTTTTATATGCGTAGTTTAGTGTTAGTTTCGATTTCGCATGCTCAAAATTATAAACATTTTAATTAACTTTCTGTAATCTTAAAATTTTTAGCCTACTTATTTTCTCTATGTGCACCTATTTAATAATTTTAAATATTTTTTATTTATTGAAGTTTTTTATATCAGTTTTTGGGTTTTAATATTTTATTTTCTATATTTTTCATTATGTTATCTTATATTTATATTATATTTGATTTTATCCATAAAAATATTATTATTTTAGTATTTTTAATTTTTTTTGTAAAATCTATATAAATTGATTTTTTAATGTATATAATTATTTTTATACTATTTTTATATTTATGAAATATCATTTTTCCTTTATTTTTGAAAAAATTAAATTATTTCAAAATTTTTATTTTTGAATTAATTATCTACACTTATAAATTTTTAATTGATATACTTTACTTTATATTAGAATTATATTTGATGTTTACCCTTAAAATTATTAATAGTTTCCCATTTAATTTTTTCTATATATTTTTTTGTTAAAAATGTTGGCCTAAGGTTTTCTACCTTGGTCTTAATCTCGGTTTTGATGATAACAAACATGGAACTAATATTTCATTAAAAAATATTTTAAGGTTCTATATCGGTTAGCGCTCAATGTCCTCGATCGGAAAATCGGAAAATCGGAAGGACATTGATCGACGCGTTCGGGTTCATCGCCGAAATATCTAGAAGTTGAACGTGTGCACCAAAGATATTTTGGACGAGTCTAAAGAACACATGGAAAGCTTGCCAAGTTGACGCACATTGAAGGCCGGAATCCAAAGATGAAGCGCGCAAGAAAAAATCACAAGGAAATTACCCTGCCTAGATTCGGTCGACCGACAGAAGAGGAAATCGGGCAAAAGACAATTCTGTCGACCGGTCGGTCGATCGAATATAGTAAAGAATTGGTAGTAGCCAATTCGGTCGGTCGATCGAATATGGTCAAAAATTGACAGTAGCCAATTCGGTCGACCGAAGTTCGCCCAAAAGCGACAGATTGCCTTCGATCACTCGGCGGTCGCTCGATCGGTCGACCGATGATCGACCGGACAAGCGATCGACAGTATAACAGCTTGAAAAATAGCTATTTTTACCCGTTGTGGCCTACCACCACTTGGTGGTTTGCCTATTTAAAGGCATTCTAAGCCTTCCTATGACCTTCCAATGCTTCATGAGACATCCTTTGACATCTATAAGCTTTGATTGAGCCATCTTTGTTGAAACCCTAGCTTTCTATCTTGTTTTTCTTGAGTTTGCATTCAAGCTTGATTTGATTCATTATCAAGGCATCAAGAGAAGCTAGGATTCATTGTGTTGGAGCTAAGTATTTGTGTTATTGTATTTTTGCTCCATTACTTATATATTTTCTTATTTATTTCATTGTATTTGAGTTTGTATAAGACATAGAGTGTGGCTCTTGAAATTGGGTGATAGCCTTGGTGTTTGAGGTTTAAATCCACCGGTGTAAACGTAGTTTACTAGGATTAGTTGAGTTGTCTCGTGGGTTGAGGTGGGAGAGTGCTCTCGGTAGGAATGCGAGATACTTCCGGGTGTTGAAGTGCCTTCAGTTTGAGAGCGAAGACTTTCTGGTTGTAAAGTCCTTTTTGTAAGGAAAATGATATAATCTAGTAAACTTAGTTTGGAAATCATAAGCGGGGTGTTAGGTAGTGGAGTAGGCATTAGGGCCGAACCACTATAAATACTTGTGTTAGCATTGATATCTTGTTTGTATTAATTTGCTTTATCATTTATCGCTTCCACATTTAGTCATTCAATCGTGAATTGCCTAAGTAATCTAAAAAACGTTTAAAATTGAATTTAGACGATAAGATTTAGTTAACACATTATTTATCCCCTTTTAGTGTGGTCATTTCCACCAACAAAAAACATATATAGTATTATTTGTTTTGAAATAGTTTTGATTTTTTTAAAAAAAAATTGTTTAATTTTTTATTCAAAATTTTTTTACTTTAAAGATGTATGCATTTTGAAACAAATTAATATAATTATATAAAAAGATTATTACCACTTTATTTAGATTTATATCTTATTGATATTTTATTTTATATGTCACACTAGATTATAAATTTATTTATTTGAATTTTATTTTATTTTTATATTTTTTTTATATGAACATATTATTTTAAGCATTAAAAATAATTATTAATCACTAATTTAAGATAATTCATCGTTTATCTTTTTTTAATTCTTATTTTTATTTTAAATTTAATTATTAGTTATAGTTATTTAAAATTAAATTATATAAATATACGTGCACACTTTTATAATTATATAAATCAAATTAAAATAATATATATTATTCCGTGATATATTTATATATTATTATTTAAAATTATAATTTAACTTAAATATTTTACTATTAGTTTTTATTATCAAAAATATTTTTTTTATAATATGATAATAATATTGTAGTTTATTTTTAAAAATATAGGTATAAAAATATTTAATTTTTAAAATTTTAATTTTAATTATTATAAACATTAAATTTTTGTTATAAATTTAATTTAAATTTAAAATTTAAAATTAATTTATAATTGATGTTTAAAATAATTATTTTAAAAAAATAAAAATAAAAATAATTATAGTTAGGTTCGATTTAGTTCGATATGAATTTTGAATTTTCAAAAAATTGGACTATTCATATTTGGGATCTAAATTGAGTTTCTTATAATTGGGCTGTTATAATTGGTCATTTCGTCAGAAGATAGTTTACCATCAGCGTCCATTATATTTGGGCCGTCTGCTCTCGAGAACCAACAATCGCGTCTTCTAATCGGTAAATCGCTGTCGCTAAACGTTTATATCTTACTTAATGCATGTGGAGTCCATACCAGTCCAACGCACGCCGTCGAACGCTCGACGGCCCCCATCCTTCTCCTCCTCCCCCTTCCACGGTCGCGGGTGCCGGCCCTCCCCCTCCTGGTGAAAGCAGGTGGTGCTGTCGAACCAAGGCGAGGCGAGGCGCGCGCACCTCGTGGGCAACGGATTCGATTCGCGATGTCGGGAGTAGCGCCGAGGAAGGTCTTCATCAACGAGGAAGAAGCGTATTGGATTCTGCAAAGGTTTCTTTTCTACCGTTCTTTTCCATAACTCGTTCGTGTTCTCGTTTTGATGCTTTCTTTTTCGAGTTCTTGGCCTTTACTCTGTGATTCGGGTGGAAATCTTTTGGCCGTTCGATTGTTGGCGAGATTGCTCACCAGATTTTACGGTTTGCGGGAAGGTCGCGAGGTTTTGGGCGTAGCGAGGATCTGATTCTAGGGTTTAGTGTGAGGTTTCTGGGGAAGTCTTTTTATACACCATTGACCGTTTATTTAAGTAGGAAAAAAAGGGACTTTTTCAACAGCAAACATATATTATTCCTGTAATGAATTTATATTATGTTTTGATGGTTTATGCGAGCACTCATAGGGTAGACTACAACGTAGCAATCGTGCCGAAAAAAATAATAAAGCCTAGGACCTTGTAGGAGAGTTGTCTTTCACAATCCATTGGTTTTCTATGAGAATTAAAAAAAAACTTCATAATATTATTAGGTGCGCCATAGATTTACCTCTTTAAATTTGGAAATATCATAATTACCTTTACAGTATTTAATATTGCGAAGCTAATCATAACAAACCATTGTCAGCAATACATAATTTTCAATTGTAAATACCTTCTCTAGTCCAACCTATTATTCGATTTCTTCTTATTTTTCTTCCCATGATGCTTGCTATCTTCTTTACCATGGTTTTATTATTGCACTCATCCTCTTTGACAGTCAATAGATCTTAGTAACCAATCATGACTAATAGTTGCTACAAGCAATATTTTTTAAGATAGTAACATAAGTAAATTTATTATTATTATTTTATTTTTTTCACGTCTTCAACTCTGTAGTATAGCTGAAATTGCATATTTTGTTCACTTGGATAATCAATTTTTTCCATTAAGTGTGTTTGATTTAAGCCTTGTAGGTACAACCCAACAACAATTTTTATTCTTCTCTGTGAGATTCACGAGGGTGCTAGCGCGAAAATGGATTGGGAAGAACTTGTCAAGAGAACTGCAACAGGAATTACTACTGCTCGAGAGTACCAGATGTTGTGGCGACATTTGGCCTACCGTCATGAGTTAACCGGAAATATAGAAGATGGAGATGAACCCTTGGTATTTTCACCTTTTGCGATATATTCATTGACCACATGTTTTCTACTTTTGCCATGATAGATTGTAACATGCTAGACTGACAGACTAACACATACTTTTGACTAGTCTATTTTTCTACAGGTGAGTTTCTTTTACTCGTATAGCTTTTAATTTGGTTCCTAATGATAATCTCATCTAGGTGGCCTTGTACTGGTAGGATTCAGAATCAGTACTCTTTTGTTTACAAGAAATCTGCATAGAACTTATATGGTGTGTGTAAATAACTTGCTTAGCCAATACAAGTTTGAAACTAGTTAATTCAATAATAAATTAGCATGGAAGAGGAACCGGTAGAAATCAGAAGCCCTAAGTACAGGAAAGAGAGGAGAACATTCAAATCTACTAAATTTGAAGATTGAAAAAATAAAAGGAAGGTTTGAATTAAATTTTTTACCACTTACTCATTCTGTTAGTGACATGGTGAAGTGAATACTTAGATATGAAGTGTTGACCTCATCTCGCTTATTTTATGACTATATTATTTAGTCTACTATTTTTGTGTCTCCTTGGTCGGATCCGGTCAATTTACTATTAGTTATTGTTAATTTTTATATATGTTGCTCCCACATTTTGAGATTCCCAATTTATGCTTTACTAGTCTCCTTTATGAAGACAATTAATTTAATAAATCAAAAAATAATTGAGTTGAACCGGGTGGTTCAGTAAAACTTGGCCGGTTCATCCAGTTTTGGAAAATTGGTAGGTCAATTGTAGATCGGATCCTACTTTTACCAAATTGGCATTAGGTGTTGGTTTTATTTTTTTGGTTGGACCAGCGTTTAGTCTGGTTTTTAAAATATTGGTTGGAATATATTCTTTGAAGTGTTTCCTTTCTCTACATAACTATTGAATGATTTTGTGTTTGATCTCCATATTACTGTAAGAACGAATATATTTTTTTGCACAAGTTTATCTAGCCACATTCAATGACAAATGCACAGCGATTTTCTTAAATTTTAGTTTTGATTTGTGAATGCATAGAAGTATTTATCATATTGAGAATTTCAGGATGATGACAGTGATCTTGAAGTAGAATTAGAAGCAGTTCCTGCCCCTAGTAGTGAAGAATTAAGCAATGCTGAAGCATGTGCCAAGGTACAGGGTATTCTTGTAATGTTAATATATTAGTGCTTCAAAGACAATCAGATTGATAGATTAGTTAAATTAAGAATAGGGATTATTTAAGTTGCTTCAATTTTTTATGTTGACATGGATTTTCCTATCCATCCCCATGACAAACAAAATCAGAAGATTCAGAACATCCATGGTAACCTCCATGGTAGTTATATGCTATATACCATTCTTGTTCTTACATTATTCAGATTTCAGAACATAAATCTGAGGATTTCCATTTCTTTTCTTTCTATTTCCGCTTGATCTTTCTACTAATAATCAGCATGTGTGAGGTGGTTCAAGAGAACAGAATGCAATATCTAGGTATTCATAATATTTGTCATCATGGAAATGTAAAGTTATGATATTCTCATATATTTTCAGTAAGAGGAATATTTGGAAGATATTTTTAAAGTCACAAGTTAATAGCTATTTTTCATTTTTCATTTTTCATGTTTAGAGAATGTGCAACTTTCGGAAGCGTAATACCAATTTACCTCCAAGTTCTGGAATCAAGGTACCAAGTTCAACCCAATCTGAAGAGAGGCTGGCAACTCGAAAGGCAATATCCTTGGCTCTTGATACGCCTAAACCTGGAAAAGTAACTGGTATACTATCAGGATCTATCTCTTGGGTGTCATTTCTTTTCTCTCTCTCTATTATATATTGTCAACCTTTATCCACCACGAGTATGCACGAGGGGATGATTAACAACAATATTTTAGGTAAACGACCATCTTCAACAGCAAGCTCTTCTGCACGCCCAGTTGCAACTTCTGAATCATTGCCAGCTTCATCTCAACCATCTAATCAAGCAACATCTCAAGCAATTACCTTGAACATTTCAAATAATTCTCAGGCAACGCAAAATATGTCAATGGCTGCACAGCCTAAAATTAATGATATGTTTATACGAGCAGGGGGTCGTCGTGCTGAACCTGACGTTGCTGCCTCTTTTCTAAAAGCTACACAATCTAAAACTGCTATTCGTATGACGGCCAGAGGTGCTCCTCCACCTTCAAATGGCAACAATAAAACCTTGCCTGCCACTAGCACGGCAGGCAAGTCTGCCTCTGCTACAGCTGCACCAACTCAGGTAAATCTTACAGCTGCACCAACTCAGGTAAATCCAGTTTCAGCATCATCATCTGGTATGGGAAATAAAGTGCAGAAAGTGCGGCGCTCAACAGCTAAAAACAATCCTCCAGTCAGAATATCAGCAAGTCAACAGGTGAGCTTGGAGCCCAACTCAGTCACAGCTCCAGGTGAGATAGAAGAAGAAAACCTCGCAGATGATATGGAAGTGGAAGATATGCTGAATCATGAAATTGAAACTGCACTGCTGAACTTGGATGTTGATCCAAAGGCAACCGGGAAAAACAAACAGATGGATCCTCCAAAGCCAAAAGGACAAGGCCTTTGAAATCATAGTGGTTTTCGTATGATGCTGAAGCTGTTGACGGCCAAGCAATTTAGGTTTATCATTCTTGGGTGGCAAAGGGAACTTTCTCGTTCGATAAGGAGTCTAGTTGGATAACTGTGAGTAATGAGATCATCATGATCATATATAGATATATAGATGAACCTGGTAATGATGTCTTAGTAATTGACAGGTAGGTCTTGTAGGAAGATTGCTTGACAACTTTGTATAGACTTTAGTGTTGGAATTTCCCCAAATCTGAATATGGATGTCAAAATTTTCATAACCAGAACCAACTTTTGATTATACACGTTCTACCCTCTTTCTAATACGCATTAGAGATTTTTACCAAAATATTTTAAAAAATAAAAATAATTCAAAAAATATGAAATATACTTTTATAATAAAAATAGATTTTATAGGTTTAAAAAAAATATGAACCGAAAATCAAGGAAATATTATAGATACTTCTATGCAAATTATATAACACTATATCCTAAAATCTTTAAAAAAAAGCACACACAAAATTCATTCACTAATTTAAATTTTTTTTGTAATTTATGAGGATGTTAAGATGTACTTTCATGATTAAAAAACAACTTTCAAGAATTTCAATTGAAACAATGTTAAACTTATTTTATGAATATGAATTTCCCAAAATCGGATTTTGGAAGACGAAAATTCTCAGATTCGAATTTTGGGGGTTAAAATTTTCAAAATCAAAACCTAGTAGATTTGATATCCATTTTACCCCTGAGCCGAAGTCTTTAATGAGTTAGAGACTTTGATTAAAAATTATATATATATATTTAAAAAATAATTTTAATTTATAGAAAATTTTTATAATAAAACTCAGATTTTAGAGTTTAAAAAAATATATTTTCAAACTCTTTAATTCATTAGAGACTTTTGCACAATGTCTATAAAACTAAATTTAAATTAAAAATTATGAAATATTTTGATGAAAATTATTTTTTTAAACCACAGCACATCTTTTGTATTTTAGAAAGGATATTTCATTAATTATTTTTTTTGAATTATAAAATTATTATAGACTTTGGGAAAAAATCTCTAATATACAGAGACTTTCGCCCAAATTCTATAAAATTAAATTTAAAATAAAAATATCAAAATATTTTGAGACTCTACATCTTTTATATCACTTATATATTTTTTGTGAATTAAATTTTATTTTTTATAATTAAACAATTATTATAAACAAGTCTCCAACTCTGAGACTTTTGTGCAAAGTCTATAATAGCTCCATAATTTTCTAAAAAATATTTGAATTCATGAAATAATTTTTTAATGATACAAAAGATGTACTATGATCCAAAAAATATTTTACATCAAAATATTTCATAATTTTTAATTTAAATTTAAATTTATAGATTTTGTGCAAAAGTCTTTAATACATTAGAGAGTATGAAAATATATTTTTTATACTCTAATATCTCATTTTTATCATAAAAAATATTTTATGAATTTAAATTATTTTATAAATATTTTTTTAAAATTTTAGAGACTTTGGCCCATGGGTAAAATGAGTATCCAATCTACTAGGTTCCGATTTTAAAAATTTTGATCCCCAAATTTCGGATCTAAGAATTTCCTTCTCCCAAAATCCGATTTTGGGAAATTGTTGTTAACTACAAATATGTAATTAATATTTTAGAGACTTTGATTAAAAATTATATATATATATTTAAAAAATAATTTTAATTTATAGAAAAATTTTATAATAAAACTCAGATTTTAGAGTTTTAAAAAATATATTTTCAAACTCTTTAATTCATTAGAGACTTTTGCACAATGTCTATAAAACTAAATTTAAATTAAAAATTATAAAATATTTTGATGAAAATTATTTTTTTAAACCACAGCACATCTTTTGTATTTTAGAAAGGATATTTCATTAATTATTTTTTTTGAATTATAAAATTATTATAGACTTTGGGAAAAAATCTCTAATATATAGAGACTTTCGCCCAAATTCTATAAAATTAAATTTAAAATAAAAATATCAAAATATTTTGATAGACTCTACATCTTTTATATCACATATATATTTTTTATGAATTAAATTTTATTTTTTATAATTAAAAAATTATTATAAACAAAAGTCTCTAACTCTGAGACTTTTGTGCAAAGTCTATAATAGCTCCATAATTTTCTAAAAAATATTTGAATTCATGAAATAATTTTTTAATGATACAAAAGATGTACTATGATCCAAAAAATATTTTACATCAAAATATTTCATAATTTTTAATTTAAATTTAAATTTATAGATTTTGTGCAAAAGTCTTTAATACATTAGAGAGTATGAAAATATATTTTTTATACTCTAATATCTCATTTTTATCATAAAAAATATTTTATAAATTTAAATTATTTTTTAAATATTAGAGACTTTGGCCCATGGGTAAAATGAGTATCCAATCCACTAGGTTCCGATTTTAAAAATTTTGATCCCCAAATTTCGGATCTAAGAATTTTCTTCTCCCAAAATCCGATTTTGGGAAATTGTTGTTAACTACAAATATGTAATTAATATTTTATAAATCTATAAAGCTCTCTTTTTCATCTTTAAAATAAAATCATTAATTGTCTCGAGAAGCTCCTAACATTGATCACTAGAATTATTTATTTTCTTAAATTAAATTTACACTTCTTTTAAAAATGGATGCGAAAATTCATATATGGATTTCGATTATGCTGAGAATCTAATAAATCACTAGAATTATTTTAACTTAATTTACATTAATTCATCTTGATTTTAATTATGTTAATTTAATTCCAATTCTTGTCGTTGTATATAGTTAGGGGAAGTAAAATATTGATAGTGGGAGAAATCCTAAAATTGATACTCTTTTGTGTTTGATGAAATTATTTTTCAGTCATCATCAAAAGGGAGGGAGAATTGTTAGCCTAAGATTTTCAACATTGATCTCAATCTTAATTTTGATAATAAAAAACTAGGAAGTAATGTTTCACTGAGAAATAATTTCAGTCAAGTCGATAAGCACACAACGTCTGTGATTAGAAAGATTGGAGTTGTTGGTTTAAGGGTTTCTCTCAAGCCTCGATCTTTATTTTGATGATAACAAACAAGTATTTTAATCTATGAGTGAAGTTTTGAGTTCAGGTTGAGGTTGCGATAAACATGCGAAGTTCGTTCAAACGAAACGAAAGAAAAGACCGTCGAAGAAACGAAAGAAGAAAATGCCAAAGAAAGGCTCGGGTTTAGATCAAGTAGAAATCATGTAATATATCATTAGGATGATTTTATCCCAAGCTAAATTGTAAAGTTATCCAAGCTGAAACTTCGTAGCTAAACCCATAAAAAACATGAAAAAAATTAAAAGTAAACTTCAACCTCAGCCTGAGTTCGATCGACCGAATAAGGCAAAATTTTGGCAGTAGCCTATTCGGTCGACCGATCAAATGATGCCAAAAAATGGCAGTAGCCATTCGGTCGATCTGTCGGTCGACTGAAGTTGGTGAAGAAATCGCGGAAGGCTACATCGGTCGATCGACCGAAGCCAAAATTTGGCAGAAGGCGCGTCAATTGACCGATGGATCGACCAGATTGCAAATTGAAGATCGCGTATCTAGGCTTCTCTGCATCGATCGACCGATCGATCGATCGGATTGCAGATCACATATCGCACCTCTGGCTTCACTACATCGGTCGATCGACTGGACTATGGATGAATGAAGTCGTGATCCGTGAGTTAAGCCCGGAAAGGGTAGCGGTCGATTGGTCGGTCGACCGACAAGCATCCGAACGGCTGTAACGACTAGTTTTTTGCCCGTTGAACAACCCGTTCAATTGAGGGTTATAAATAATCCTCATCTAACTCTTTTAATTCTTCTTGGAAAATATTATTGAGCATTTTTAAGAAGTGATTCAAGCCTTTAAAGAGATCGATTGCTGCGCGCTCTGCTCTTCCTTTTTAACGTTCTTCTTCAAGCGCCCGCTGCTCCTCAACTCTGCTACCACTCAAGCTCATCTACTGGCAAGTTGAAGGTTTGAAGGTTTGGGAAAATAGCATTGGTTCATCTCTTAAATTCCTAGCTCTTTTTCATTGTATTTGAAGTTATTTTAAACCTGTTTTCACCTGTAATATCTTGCTAGGTGTGCTAGAGAAACACTTAGGGTTAGACTTTGTAGATTTGTGTTTTGCCTAGGTGAATAGGTTTGAGGAGTTCTCAAAGAGGTGAGAATTGTGTCCTCAGTTGTATTCAAAGGAAAACACAAGTTCTATAAAGTAGTTGGTTAGAAATCCTTGGTGTGGAGCCAAGGTAGTGGAGTAGGCGGTTGGCCGAACCACTATAAATACATGTGTTAGGATTGTCAGTTGCTTGTGCTTATTGCTCTGTATTTATTGCTTTCGCATGCTATAAATATCGTGCTTAGCCTAACTAATCAAAAAATAAATTAATAGATTGACACACTATTCACCCCCCTCTAGTGTGTCATTTCAGCCAACAATTGGTATCAGAGCAGGTCGTAGATTATGATTTCACCATCCCTTCTATAATTTGTCTCGATCCTAAAAGGACACTAGAGTCAGTAGTATCTTCACCTCCTAGGTTCGATGAATCGAACTTTGGTCTTTGAAAGTCTAGGATGTACACCTACATGAAGACTATAGGTTTTGATGTTTATAACATGTTAAAATTTGAATACACTTTTCCTAAAATTGACATGCATGATTGGAGTGAACTTGATAAAAAAATTGTTTCAGTTTAATGGAGAAGCTATGAATTGCATATTTTGTACCATACCAAATAGCAATCTTGAAAAAGGCATGCATTGTTCAACGGCGTTTGATTTATGGGCTACTTTAAATATTTTATATGATTATGCCAAAACAGAAAAAATTGGCACTTTTAATGAATATGATGATGACAATGGTCACTCACCTACTACTAATCTTAATTTTAATGCCCATAGCTTATCCAGTCAAAGGAGTAGCTCCAAAAGCCGAAAAAGAAAGGTAGTATGTCATGTATGCTGGGAGAAGGGGCATGTAAGAAAAAATTATCCTTTCATGAAGAACAAGGCAAAGAAGAGGTCAAAAACTTCTACATCATCTCATTCAAATGAAGCATCTTCTTGCAATGACTATGAAGCTACTTCAAAAGCTTACCTCATGAGTACAAATGATGAGGTACACTCCTCTCTTTCTAGTCATGATAATGCAAATGAGAATGTTAGATCTTCTAGTTCATTCAACTTGCCGAATGGAGAACTAGTTGAGGAATGTCAAAAAATGTATGCCTTGCTTATGAAAAAGAACAAGGAAAATAAAAATCTAAAGAATGAAAACTTTATGCTCAGTTCACATGCACATGCCTTAGAAGTAGAAAATGAAAAATTAAAAACTATACCCTTTAACTCATGTCATGATAACTTAGAGTTTGAGCTTAAAGCTTTGAAGCATGAAAATGATAATTTAAAAAATGAAAATAGCATGTTAAAAATTCAATTGCATGCTATTTAAAAATCTATGATTGATTTGAAAAGTAAGGTTATACTTTTGAATAAGAAAGTAAGTGAATTTAAAAATCCTTCAATTCTTAAGAACAATAGAAATATCTATGTAAAGAATGCAAATGTCCATCATCATTCTCATGCCATGCATTCTACCACTAGACCTCATGATTATAAGAAAAAGAATATTGTTTCTAAGAATGTTCATACTCATCATGTCTCACATGCTAAATATTCTAATAATAAATCTCAAGCCCATAGCAAAAACACAAAAAAATTTAATGGACATTGCTTTTGTTGTGGTACATATGGGCATGTCATATATGATTGCACATTTAAGATGAACTCAAGTGGAGTTAAAACACTTTGGATAGCTAAGCCCTCTAACCCCCAAGGACCCAAAGTCATTTGGGTATCAAAGGTTCCTTGCTCTTTTGTAGGGGGAGCTACCACACAAGGGTAGAGAGAAGTGGGGCGTTGAAGTTGACCGTTGACTTAAATGAAGTATCATTCCTTGGTTGCAACTTTAAGTCATCATAATGTCATAAGTATGAAAATTGACATCCAGGTATACCTTGGTATCATCTACTATATCCTCTTGATTGAATTATAGTTGGAACTTGATATGTGCTTAATACTCGTCGATTTTTCCGCTCTTGATAAATTTCAAAAAGGTTTTTGATTTTATTAATTTTCGGTCTCTACGGAGATCTATGTAGCCTGTAATGGGCTCATGCGACCTTGCGGTTCTAAATCGTAGGCTCATTATGACCTTTCTGTTTTCAACCAATAGGAAGGGTTGGAGATCTTATTCTTCAAAAATTCCATATTTTGAGATCTCTTTGATTCATTTTTTTGACAACTTTTTAAACTGAATCTCTACTATCTAGCATAGGTTAAAATCTTTAAAATGAAACTTTGTATTAAACCTTTGCAATTTAGTATGTTAGCTTGCTAGTTGGTATATAATTTCATTATGATACTAATGAAGCCAACTTGCAAGTTGAGAAAGTGTTAAAATTTGGAAAGCTAAAGGAAAATGAAAGAAAGTAGAAATTTTGGAATGTCTCAAGAAATGAGGTATGAGTTTCATTTTGGCTAAATTCTTGCAAAACACCTCTATTTTTCTGATTAAATGATTTCTCTATGCTCACGAATAATCTTTCATGAAAATTGATTGAAATATCATGAGTAGATAAAATTTTGATACTTAAAAAATTTCATAAAAGTTTGTTTGAAAGAAATGTGTCCTAGGTAAAACTTCTTCTTAGAGACTTCATTTTAAGTTGAAACTTGACAAACATGTTTAGATTCACTCATGTTAGATGTCCAAGTGCCTAAGCTAGAGAAAACATGAGTAGATAGCAAAATTTGATACTTAGCACTTTTATGATTTCAAGCATACTTTGAATGAAATCGTGCTAAGTTCATATCTTGATTGAACGACATTAGTTTCACTTCAAACTTGATAAACAAGTTTTAAATGATTATATCTTGATATCTAGAAAGTTTGAACAAAATCTGAAATCGATGGATAAATGACTCATATTTTCAAAAATGCCACTAAGATCTTATAAATTTTTTAGAAAATTGTAGAGATATCCTTTTTGAGTGATTCTTGATTTTTTGGAATCCTCATAAAGTTTAGTCGATGTAGAAAAAATTTCACAAAATTTAAAAGCTCACACCTCTCAAAAATAATTTTTCTTTAAAGAGTTAAAAACCCATGGTAGATCGAGCGGTCGATTGGCCTGCGACTGTCCGATCGACCAATGGGCGGAAATCGATCTGGTACGCCCATTTTTCCGCCAGATTCAATCCTGACCGTTCAAATCAAGTTTTTAAGCCCGAAACTAAGACTTCCTTGCCCATTCGACCGGCTGCCAAAATCTCTCTTCTCATCTTATAGGCTTTCTACTTGCTCTCCAAGTTTCTCTCCAAGGTAAAAAGCTTGATCCTTATCCATCATTCATGAGGTTATACTCAAAAACGTGGTTTCTTCATCTCTTATTCTCTTAATATGTTTTGATTCATACATAAAAATGTGATTCATGCTTACTTTACTTGGATGATAATTTCTCATTGGCATGTTTACTACAAAAACAAGTTTTTTTAAGAAAAATCAAAATATCTCATGTTTTCTTCAAATGATTCAACATTTACTTTTTAATAAAAAAATTAGTCAAGAACTAGCTCTCTCTTGTTTTCTTTCATGAGCTTTTCTCAACATTCATTTTGCCCTTCTTAAAAGAATTTTGTATTGGTCAAATAGAAAAATATTTCTCATCCTCATCTAGCCAAAACAAGTTTTTTTTAAAAAATGTATGTTTTTTTCATTTATGGATCATTTTATTCAATCTTACTTTTTATCTTTATTTTTTTGTTTTGTTTATTCTTTATTTTGAAATTTAATGATAAAATATTTTTGGCTTTGCATGAATCTATGCCGATCTTCAAAAATTTTTTTTGCTTTCTTTAATTTGCATTAAAAGCATGCATCTCTCATCTAAAGCTAATCATCTACATCATCATCATAATTGTCTTGCAGAATGGCTCCCAAGACTAAACTCCCAACCTTACCCGATAACTTATTGACCCCTTTAGGCAAGAAACAAGCTGCTAAGTTTATAGATAGAGTTATCTTGCAGACACGTCCAGTCAATTTAGATGACTTAGAACAATTTGACATTAGAAGCAAACTTGTTAGCATGAGATGGGTAGAGTTTCTAGAAAAGCAAGTACCTGTATGCCCCATCCTGATAAAAGCTTTTTTCTCCAACCTCGTGATAGAAAATGCAAGGTATGGTGATGAATTAATTCTTCGGTCTGAAATCCTAGGAAAATCCATAGTAATCACCGAATCCCATATTAAATATGCATTTGGGTTTCCTCTATTAGGAAGACCAGTTTATAAGATGTCCACACATCATTTTCATAAGGATTTTCCTATTCATGAAGTTGTATCAGCCATTTATCCTGAGGGTTATCAGGGAATGATCCCTACCCAAAGCATCAAACTGTCAACCACTGCCAGGATTATGCATCTCATCATTTTGTATAATATCCTTCCTAGAGTAGGTCATTATGATGAGGTCACTACTATGAGTTCTAGGGTACTCTTCTTTGTCATGTCTCACATTCCTATAGATGTCTCTGATCTCATACTTAGGTATATAGCTGAAGTTCATGCCTCAAAAAAACAAGTCTTACCATATGCCTCAGTAATTTCTCACTTCATATATGAAGCTGTGGTAAATAGGTCTAGATTTGAAATTGAGCCCATACCCAAGGCCATAGATTCTTCCTCTCTGAGCCGCATGAAGATCCTTGAAAATCAGTGCGGCAAAAAATTGCGAGGAGAACCCATGGAGGAGACCGAGCATGATATAGGCATGGACGAGGGCGATGCTGGTGGGAGTTCATCATCCAACACTCCTATTGGGCGACTAGGTGATCTGGAGCATCGCTTTGCTCAGTTTCACATCGATCAGGTGGAATGGAACAAACGAACAACAACGCACATAGACGATTACGACCATCAGATGGACGAGTATGGTATCATGATCGGTGACCATAGCCGATGCATCGATGAGTATGGTTGTCAAGTTGATGAAATGTATGGGAGAGTGGATGAGATGTGGCAATATTATCAGTCACATCTACCACCTCCTCCACCACCCGAGGGCGAATAGTCATCTATGATGTATTGATGCTATTTATCTTATGAACATGTGCTTCATAATTGACTTTATATGTATTTGGTTGACTATGGTTGATAATTAGTGATGTAAGTGATATTTTCTTTATGTATGCTTACTGTGTTTGATATTTTTGATGGATGACAAAAGAGGGAGAAATAGGAAATATATGCATAATGATAGGGGGAGCACTAAAATGAATACTTCATTTCAAGTATTATATATAGTATGGCATGATGATAGGGGGAGTTAAAATGATATGCACATTAATGGGGGGAGCATATATGTCTTATCTCAAACTCACAAAAAATATGCATAATGTTTCTTAAAAATTCCATGTCATGTTTGTCATCATCAAAAAGGGGTAGATTGTTGACTTAAGGGTTTCTCTCAAACCTCGATCTTTATTTTGATGATAACAAACAAGTATTTAATCTATGTGTGAAGTTTTGAGTTTAGGTTGAGGTTGCGATAGACATGCGAAGTTCGTTCAAACGAAACGAAAGAAAAGATCGTCGAAGAAACGAAAGAAGAAAATGTCAAAGAAAGGCTCGGGTTTAAATCAAGTAGAAATCATGTAATAATACCCTTAAGGTGATTTTATTCCAAGGGAAATTGTAAAGTTATCCAAGTTGAAACTTGGTAGCTAAACCCATAAAAAAGCATGTAAAAAATTCAAAGTAAAATTCAGCCTCAGCCTGAGTTCGGTCGACCGATCGGTCAACCAAATAAGGCAAAATTTTAACAGTAGCCAATTCGGTCGACCGAATGATGCTAAAAAATGGCACTAGCCATTCGGTCAACCTGTTGATCGACCGAAGTTGGTGAAGAAATCGCGGAAGGCTACATCGGTCGATCGGTAGATCGACCGACCGAAGTCAAAATTTGGCAGAAGGCGCGTCGGTCGATCGATCGGTTGACCAAATTGCAAATTGAAGAACGCACATCTAGGCTTCTCTGCATCGGTCGATCGATCGGTCGACTGGATTGCAGATCACCGATCGCACCTCTGGCTTCACTGCATTGGTCGATCGGTCGATCGGACTGTGGATGGATAAAGTCGCGATCCATTCGGTCAACCCATCGGTCTATTGAACGGTGCGAGTTAAGCCCAAAAAGGGTAGCGGTCAATCGGTCGGTCGATCGATGATCGATCGACAAGCATCCGAATGGCTGTAACGACTAGTTTTTTGCCTGTTGAACAACCCGTTCAGCTGAGGGTTATAAATAATCCTCATCTAACTCTTTTAATTCTTCTTGGAAAATATTATTTAGCATTTTTAAGAAGTGATTCAAGCCTTTAAAGAGATCGATTGTTGCGCGCTCTGCTCTTCCTTTTTAACGTTCTTCTTCAAGCACCCGCTGCTCCTCAACTCTGCTACCACTCAAGCTCATCTACTGGCAAGTTGAAGGCTTGAAGTCTTGGGAAAAGAGCATTGGTTCCTCTCTTAAATTCCTAGCTCTTTTTCATTGTATTTGAAGTTATTTTAAACTTGTTTTCACATGTAATAGCTTGCTAGGTGTGCTAGAGAAACACTTATGGTTAGACTTTGTAGATTTGTGTTTTACCTAGGTGAATAGGTTTGAGGAGTTCTCAAAGAGGTGAGAATTGTGTCCTCAGTTGTATTCAAAGGAAAACACAAGTTCTATAAAGTAGTTGGTTAAAAATCCTTAGTGTGGAGCCAAGGTAGTGGAGTAGGCGGTTGGCCGAACCACTATAAACACTTGTGTTAGCATTATCAGTTGCTTGTGCTTATTGCTCTGTATTTATTGCTTCTGCGTGCTATAAATATCATGCTTAGCTTAACTAATTAAGAAACGATTAAAATTGGAGTTAGGCAAATTAATAGATTGACACACTATTCACCCCCCTCAAGTGTGCCATTTCAACCAACGGGAGTGAAACCAAAATTTCTAAAGAGAACGTTGCTTGATGTTCAAAAATAAAGAAAAGCTTTGAAAACTTGGTTTAGGGTCTAGAATTATTGTATTATCTTTAGGATGCATGTTCAAGGTGATGAAAACTAAACCCAATCCATTGAAGCCCGAACCAACCTCGAACGGGGGCTGAAACTATTTTAGACTATTTCTATTGAAGGTTTGGTCAATCGATCAACTATCGACCTTTTGTCATGCCCCAATTTAGGGTCACGTGACCGGCCAGGACACACCCCGAAGCCTACCACACACCATGCATGGAACATAACAAAAAGGGATGCAATTTATAAAATATGTCTGACATGTCAAGTATAAGAAAATAACGTAGTGCACTACCAACACTCTCCGAGGAGTTCAAGTACAAAATGCAGACACGACACCAGACTCTCCTATGACTATGACACGAGACAATTCGGTGAGCTTGCATCTCCATCCGCAACATCGAGGTACTAATGCACCTCTACTAATCAGAGCCTACGACAATAAAAGAAAATGGTGAGTTCACAACTCAGTGAGTAGCCGAACCGAGCCCCCGCTAAGCCAAATCATATGATAAATAAGCAGAGAATAAATAAGCGTAATTATCTCAATAACCAAGTAAATGATTTCTATGTACTTACAAAGCCAATGTCATCAATAGTATAATGAGCATGTATTAAAAAATCACACAGGTTGATCGCTAGGATGGCTCCCTAGAGAGCTTCCCTACCCGGGCCTTCCGAGCTAGGATGTCCAACTAGCCTTGTGCCCCCTCTGATTGGGAATATTCCTCCAACCAATGCCACTCTAGCCCCGGGTGGATCATCAGTATGGTTCTCTGACGAGCTTCCTATAAACCATCCTCGCCGAGTCGGGCATTAGCTTCGCATACTAATGAGCTTCTCGGCCCAGCCATCCATCAATCACAATCACAATCATAATGAGATGATAACATGAATGTAAGCTCACAATAAAGTCAACTCGAGTGGATATGGCAAATTGTTGAACAATCTAGGTGCGCTTATAGACACACCCAACCCGGCCCTCCCTCGGCGCCAAATCCTTGGCCGCACATCATGCCACCCCCAAGTCAAGTCAAACAATTTCCTGGTTTGATAACTTAGCAAGAACCAGTGATAATCGAAAAGTTTCGACAACCCAGAAATTTCAACAAAAGCTAATATTTCAGCAACTTGGTTTCATTTTCTCGGCTTCGATAAATCTGCTCTTGGTCGAACTTTCTAGCGACCATCTACTTGAAAACCTGACTATAAGTGCCTAGATCTAACACTCAATAAACAGTACCAATTCAAGTTCCATTCATCCATAAAAACCATGAAAGTTCAGCTATGTAAAACCAATGCCACGTTGAAAATTTCAGCGACGCTACAAGCCCTTTTCATTGAAATTTTCAATATACGATAATCCTCTAAAACCATAGAACTTTAGCACTAAATTAGCATTGCCATTCAGCTATGACACTATCTATTTCAGCCTAAATAAATTCAGTAACAAAATATATATATTCAAAGCTGAAAATTTCAACAAAAGAATATACATGCTAAGTTAAAAATTTTCAGCAATATAGTGAACCCAAGAACCTGAAATTTTCAGTAGTATATCAAGCCCTTAAAACTGCAATTTCTCAGTAATGCAATTATCCCTTTTAACTGAAAAATTTCAGCAAACGTTTAAAGACATTTCAGGCTAAAATTTCAGCCATAACATCCCAATTTCACTCAACAAATTCTGCTCTTGAGATCGTTAAAACCCGCCTCATAATCAGAACATCCAAAGGGCAACACAACCGGCCATCCCTACCACAATTCTACCCTAGCTGGCCGAAATTTTTATGGGGAGGAAGGCAACACAATTCAGCTCCGAATTTGCACAATTCATGATAACACGAACTTCGTAAAAACTTCGGAAGACATCACATAATCTATGAAAGTTCGGCCACCCTAGGTCCCAAGATCGGCCCTAAACTTCATCCTCCACGACCCTAATCAACTAAATACCCTAAGGAGGCACACCCTCTGAAGAAACCAAAACTTTTCGAATCAAAAACTCGTTACAATCAGAAATTTTGGAAGATTTTTAGAATTAACATCTCCTATCAAATTCGGTTGAGCCCGAAGGAAATCAACCCCAAGACCACTCACCTAAGGTTGAAAACGAAGGGGAAGGTGATCTTGACGATCAAGCATACGACGAAACCTCGCGTCGATGGATTTCGACCTCGATCTCTGTGCATCTC
This sequence comes from Canna indica, assembly GCA_034359265.1. Taxonomy (NCBI): domain Eukaryota; kingdom Viridiplantae; phylum Streptophyta; class Magnoliopsida; order Zingiberales; family Cannaceae; genus Canna; species Canna indica. The sequence continues at coordinate 27,480,445 of CP136892.1, forward strand.
CCTCTTCTCATTCCTTGGGCTGCGTGCAGCTCCTCTCTTGGAGCCGTACGATCAGCCCCCTTCTCTTTTTTATTTCTTTTTTCTCACTTACAGTCAAAAGACCATAATGCCCCCCTTAATTGATTAATGACTTAAGTTAGCCCTCACTCAACCAAATCGCAAACCAAACGGTTCCTGGACCCGACTCGAACCCAAAGTCCAATTCTTACTAGATTAAGATAAATTTCCCACATATAGGGTCATACCTTTGATCGCGACTTTCGGCGATCCAATCAACACGCTCCGACGCGCATCTCAAGTTTTCACTGAAATTCAAAATTAATTAAAATTAGCACGAATATTACAATCTTCCTCCCTTAGAGAAAATTTGTCCTCGAATTTTAGGGTGAGTTAAGAAACATACCAAATCGCTGAATAGGTAAGAGTACTTCTCTTTCATATCATGCTCAACCTCCCAGGTAGCCTCTTGACTTGAATGATGCTCCCAGCGCACCTTTACCAACGGAATATCATTGGACCTCGGTCTTCTAATCCGTCTATCCAAAATCACAACGGGCCTCTCCTCATACAAGACGACCGCATCAACCTCCACTGCAGTGGGCTCTAGGATATGGTACTTATCCATGATGTATCTTTTTACCATAGACACGTGAAACACCAGGTGCATTCTATCCATACTAGGAGGTAAAGTCAACTTATAGACTACCACTCCTCTCCGTTTGAGGACAGGGAACGACCCAATAAATCTGGGACTCAGTTTTCCCCTCTTCCTAAATCTCACGACCCCTTTCATGGATGACACCTTCAGAAATACGATGTCTCCACAGCATACTCCACATCTCGGGCCTTTCCGTCATCATACATCTTCTGACAACTCTAAACTGCCAAAATCTGATACTTAATCAGCTTGACCTTTTCCACTGCATCCTGTACCAGAATTGGACCCAATATTTGTGACTCTTCCACCTCAAACCATCCCATCGGGGACCTGCATCTTCGCCCACATGCACATGGCCTGAAACGAAGCCATCCCGATGCTACTTCGGTAGCTATTGTTGTAGGCAAATTCCACCATGGGTAAGTCTCTCTCCCAACCATTCTCCAAATCTAGAACACAGGCCCGCAACATGTCCTCCAGAGTTTGTATGGTCTTCTTTGACTGTCCATCTATTTGTGGATCAAAGGAGGTGCTAAACCTGACCTGAGTACCCAAAACCTCCTAAAAGGACTTCCAGAATCTAGTCGTGAACTGGGTACCTCGATTAGAGATGATCATGACTGGGATCCCACGGTATGCAATAATTCGATCTAGAAATAGTCTAGCGTATTTCTCGACGGTAAAGGTAGTCTTGACTGAAATGAAGTGTGCCAACTTGGTCAATCTGTCCACGACAACCGAAATGGAGTCATTTCCTTTTCTCAACCTTGGCAATCCAGTCACTAAGTCTATTGTAATCTTCTCCCCCTTTCACACCGGCATCACCAAATTTTGAAACAACCCTAGAGGCCTCAAGTGCTCAGCCTTGTCTTGCTAGCAAACCAAACACTTAAATACGAACTCAACTACTTCCCTCTTCATTCCTTTCCACCAATAGTGTTGTCTCAGGTCACGGTACATCTTCGTAGCTCTCGAGTGCATAGTGTATGTGGAGCTATAAGCCATCTCATGTACTTGTCTCCGAACCTCAGCCATGTTCAACACCACAATCATGTCTCTAAACCTCATGACACCCTCACTGTTAACTTTAAAATCGTCCTCCGCATCTTCCCTCTCTGCCAAGTCACTGGTCAAGGCATAAAAAAGCGTCTTCACCTTGAGTTGTACGGAGCATATCTATCAAGGTGGACTGAACACGCAGGTGCACCACCATACAGCCCGAGTCATGCACCGTCAATACAATCTTGTCACTGAGACAACCAACGAGCTCCCTCGCTAAAGGCCTCCTATCTGCAGCCAAATGTGTCAAGCTGCCCCTAGACTTTCTGATTAAGGCGCCCGCTACCACGTTCGCCTTTCCTGGGTGGTAAAGTATAATGCAATCATTGTCCTTTTGGAGTTCTAACCTTGATAGATATGCACACAATTTCTTTGACCTCTCGTTGTACTTCCTAGGGAAATACTACAAGAAGTGCAACTTCCTACATTTTATTTGAAAGAAAAAGATAATTTTATCATCATATTTGCATTTAAGGTTGAATTTATAGTTTATGTTATCAATATATGATATTAGATAATTCATGAATTCTTAACCTATTTATTTTATTTTAATTTACTTTTAAAGCAAAATATATAATTTTTTCATACTAATTATAAATAAAAATTAATGTTCTCTATATAATAAAATATGTATTATATTAATTATATATAAAAATTATATTATATTTTACATATTTATGTTAAATAATAATAAAATATTAATTTATGAAAAGAATGATATATAGGTTTTTAAAGTGTACGTACTGGCAAGTACCTATGTCAACTAAACATATTGTGAAAAGTTAATTAATGGTAAATTATACTTATGAATTAACTTCTTATCAATCAAATATTTTCTTTGGCACTTTCTGGGAAATATACGTCAAAAGTTAATTATGAAAAGTACAACTTTTTATAGAAAAGTTACTTTCACGTCAACCAATCGAAGCCTAAAACCTTGATGTGCTTGCTCGCTTTGTATAAATCCATAAACATCTCCATTTAATTCACATCTCGTTCGAGAAGCTAGTTGAGTCCTACGTTCCCGACATAACCTCCATTCCAGTGGGAAAAAATGGGTAAATAGATGCCCTTCCAAATACTAGACTGATTTATACTATTGTGCTTGTCAAACTAGTCATTCCATGAGAAATATTTGCAACGAAAATTTTCAACTCGGAGATGACCTTTATTAGTTGCCAAGAACCACCACCATCATTTAAGCCGAGTGACATTATTGTTGGCCTAAGGATTTCCACCTTGATCTCAATTTTGGTTTTGATGATAACAAACTTAATTGGAAGTAAAATTTAATTGAGAAACAATTTGAGGTTCTAAGTTGATAAGCACGTGTTGTCTGCGATCAAAAAGATCGACGCGAAATTGGAAAACTTCATAGGAAACACAAAAGATTGATAATAACAACCTTGGCTACTTCCTAGGAAGTACAACGAGAGGTCAAAAAAGTTGTGTCAACCAAACGAGTTATTAGTTTCACAAGCTAATGATGTAGATCGGCAACAATGACACCTTACTTGGAGGAGCATAATGGATTAAACAACATGGACGAGTTCCCAAGTTTTCTAGGACAATGAACCTTTATGAATTGTGGTGATATGACTAGATGATGTTGGAACAATTATAACGTCTTCACAACTTCATCACGGTATAGAGTGTACAAGAAACAAGAAACAAGAAACGGGTAAGTCAAGAATGAGCTTGTTTCAAAATTTGGAAGAGCAAATGCCTCCTTAAAATGAAGGTACACATAGGGGTGGCAATTTTATCCGCATCCGTTAACCAAAAAATGCATCTGCACCGTATCTGATCCATATCTGCAAGTAAAAATGGATATGAATACAGATACGAATTTAGAAAATTTATATCCGCACGGATACAGTGCAGATACGGATATGACTGTGGATCCGCACCGCTTATCCGTATTTTTGAATAACTATTTTGCTCATATAAGTTATTAATATATATAAGAGCTCTATGGTAATTTCATATCAAGATCGATGAATTTTGAAGTATATTATATATTTATTTTGGATCAATAAATAAGTAATTTTTTAATTAAATATATTATTTTAATATTTTTTTATTAAATATGGTGCAGATACAAATGTGGTGCGAATATTCGTATTTGAAGCGGTGCGGATATAGATATCCATATTCACATTCGTAGCGGATACGGATGTGCGGATATGAGTTGCGGTGCGGATACGGATAATGTAGTATCCACACCATATCTGATCCGTTGTTAGCTCTAGTTACACATATAGATTGCTCCAAAGAAAGGATTGCAATTTGCAAACAAATAATAGGCTACTAAAACATGAAAACTACTTGGACGACCACTATTGTGTCTTTTGTAAACATATATTGGAAACACAAAAGTGTTGGCTTTAGGTTTTCAACCTTAGTCTTAATCTCTTAATCTCGGTTTTGATGATAACAAACATGGAACTAATATTTCGTCAAGAAATCTTTCAAGTTCCATATCAATTAGCGTTCGATGTCCTCGATCGGATAAATCAAAAAATTGGAAGGACATTGATCGTCGCACTTGGGTTCGTCGCGGGAATTTCTCGAAGCTCGACGAGTGCACCAAAGTCGCATTGGACGAGTCCAAAGATCAAATGAAAAGCTCTCCAAGTTGATGCTCATTGAAAGCTGAAACCCTGAAACTAAGCGTGGAAGAAAAAGGTTGAAGAAACCAAATTTAGCCTAGGCTCGGTCGACCGGACGGTCGACCGAATAGGGTAAGGCCGGAAATTGGCAGTAGCCAATTCGACCGACTGATCGATCGACCGAACACTGCCAAAAACTGGCAGTGGCTACTTCGGTCGATCGGTGGATCGATCGACAGAGGTCAGAAATGGGCAGTAGCCCTAGCGGTCGACCGGTCGGTCGACCGAATAGAGGATCGCGCGATCGTGCATCTCTGCTTCCCCTGCGTCGGTCGACTGATGGGTCGACCGAATTGAGGGAACTCCAATTTGCGTCTGGCGGTCGGCCCATCGGTCGACCGCACAGAGAGAAGATGCAACGTTCGTTATGAGCGGTCGATCGGTGGGTCGACCGACCAATCGATTGAGCATCTGCAACATATAGTTTTCTATCCATTGAGCTACCATTCCTTCGTGAGGGTATAAATATACCTCATCTAACTCCTTTTAAACTTCCTCCTTGGTGATTACATATTTTATTGATCAATTAAAAGGAAGATTTGAGCCTTCTAGAGATTGATTAAGTGCGCTCTGCTCTTTCGGCCAACATTTTCTCAAGCGCCAGCTGCTGCCTCAACTCGGGAATTGAATCGAGCTCTATGACTCGGCGAGTTGGAGGTTCCAAGGCTTTGGAAAGAGCTTTTAATCTTGGTTTACTCTTTCAGCTCTTTTGATTGTATTTTATATGTTATTTGAACTATTTTTCTTTGATTTGGGTTTGTACGAAGACCGGGTGTTAGGTCTTCTTGTGTGAAAGTGGTTATCTTGTTGTGAAGGTGTAAAGCCACTTGTGTAAACTTAGTATTTACTAGGATTAGTTTAGTTGTCCCTTAGGATTGAGGTGGAAGAGTGCTTTCGGTAAGAAGGCGGAGACTTTCGGGTGTGGAAGTGCCTTAGGTCGAGAGTGCGACTCTTTGGGTCAAAGTCTTCATTGTAAGGGAAACGAGAATTAATCTAGTAAACCTAGTTTGGAAATCCTAAGCGGAGTGCTTAGGTAGTGGAGTAGGCATTGGGGCCGAACCACTATAAATTCTCGTGTTTGCATTGATTTATTGATTGTTTTAATTGCTTTACTATTTATTGCTTTCGCATCTAATCATCGAATTATAAATCACCTAAATAATCTAAGTAAACGATTAAAATTGAATTTAGGTTAATTGAATTAGTAAACACACTATTCACCCTCCCCCCCTCTAATGTTGCCATTTCTCCTACATTTGGTATCAGAGCGGGTCATAGATTGAGATTTCACCATCTCCTCTACATCTAGTCTCGATCTTGAAATGGCTCTAGAGTCGGTAGCGTCTTCACCCCCTAGGTTCGATGAATCTAACTTTGGTCTTTGAAAGTCTAGAATGTATACCTACTTAAAGACTAGAGGTTTTGATGTTTATAACATGATTAAATTAGAATACATTGAAGCTAAGGTTGACATGCATGATTGGAGTGAACATGATAAAAAAATATTTCATTGATAAAGTCATGCATTGTACATCCGCATTTGATATTTGAGCAACATTAAACATGCTATATGATTATGCTAAAACCGAAGAGCTTAATACTTTTATTGATGGTAGTGATAACAATGGTCATCCCCCTAGTACTAACTTCGGTTTTGATGCCCAAAGCATTTCTAGCCAAAGAAGCACAAGCAAAAATTAGAAACGAAAACTTAGGTGCGTCATTTGCCAAGAGACGGGACACAAGAAGATGAATTATCCTCTCTTGAAGAAGAAATTCAAAAAGAAGTGTGCTTCTTCATCCACATCTCAATCAAGTGAAGCCTCTTCTTGTCATGACAATGAAGCTACATCGAACTTTTGCCTCATGGGTCTTCAGAATGAGGTAAAACCTTCTACTTCTAGTCATGATAGAAATCTTGATAGTGATAATAATGATAGTAGCTCAAGTTCTTTAGATATGACTTATGATGAGCTATTAGAAGAATCTAAGAAAATGTATGCCTTGCTTGTGAAAAAGAACAAGGAAAATAGAAAACTAAAGAAAGAAAATTTAAGGTTTAGTTCTCATGTGCATGAACTAAAAAATGAAAAATTGAATACAAGTACAATTGTTTCTTGCCATGATGATCTTAAGGTTGAAATTGAGAATTTAAAAAGTGAGGTAAAAGACTTGAAAAATGAAAATGAAGGTTTGAAATAAAAAATGAAACTTAGGAGTAATGATTTGAAAAATGATTTCAAACTTGAGAATGAAAAATTGAAAGTTGAAAATAGCTTGGTGAAATCTCAAATACAAACTTTACACAAATCCATTAATGACTTAAAAAATGAGGTTGTTTTCTTGAGTAAGAAAACTAGTAATTTATCACATGCTTCATCTTTTAAAAATCCTAGGAATAAAAATACCTATGTAAAGAATGCCAATGTTTATCATCATTCCCATGTTAGGCATTCTACATTTAAACCTCATGTTCAAAATAAAAATATTTTTCATCTAAGAATGCTCATGCTCATCATGCCTCCTATGTTAAGCATTCTAACATTAAATCTCATGTCCATGTTAAAAATGAAAAGAAAAAGTTTCATGGACATTGCTTTTGTTGTGTTATTTTTAGTCATGCTATCCATGATTGTGCATTCAAGAAAAATCCGAGTGTAGTTAAGACACTTTGGGTTCCTAGGCCAACTCACCCCCAAGGATCCAAAGTCATTTTGGTACCAAAAGTCTCATCTTCTTTTGTAGGGGGAGCTACCACACAAGGGTGAAAGATTGATGATGTGTTGAGGTTGACCAAAGAGTTGAATGAATAATCCTTTTATAGTCGCAACTTCAAGCTTTCACCTAGACGCCTTAGGTAAAATTGGCATCAAACATTTTGGTATCATCTCCTTACTTTGGTTTGCTTTATTTAAGTTGGAGTTATGATACATATTTAATTTGAGTTATTTTCCCCGCTCTTGTTAAAGAGTTATTTGGAAATGATTTTTTGATTTTGATTTCCGGTCTCTTCGGAGACCTAAGTAGCCTGTAATAGGCTCATGCGACCTTGCGGTTCTAAATCGTAGGCTCATTGTGGCCTTTCGGTTTTCAACCAATAGGAAGGGCTGGAGATCATGTTTTCATTAATATTATATTTGTGATATCTTAAAATTCATTTTGGATTCATGATAACATATTTTGAAATGGATTTCAAACTATTTAGCAAAGTGAACTTTTATAATGATATTTGATGCTTCTCTTTGCTTTTTGGTTTGGTTAGCTTACTAAGTAGCTATATTTTCTCTAAAATATTAGTGTAGCTTACTTGCAAGTTATAAGTATCTTAGGAAGGCTAATAACTAGAATGAGAAAGATTAGTTTGGCTAAATTTTTAAGTATAAGGTATAACCTTGATAAATTCAAATCTTAATGTTATACCTCAATGCTTAAGCTTAAATAATGTCTCAATACTCATGATTAGAATAGCATGGTAAACCCTTGAATTTTCATGAGTAGGTAGAATTTTAGTACTTAGGCAAATTTCATTGAATGAAACTTGTTCTAGGTTGATATTCACTATTAGAGACATTCCTTTAAGTCCAAACTAGTTAAACTTGTTCTAGTTAGTACTTTCTCGATTCGTTTTATATTCATGATTGTTTATCTTGAAATGGATTTTAAACTATTTAGCAAAGTAAATTTTCAAAATTGATATTTGATTCTCTCTTTGCTATTTAGTACGACAACTTGTTAGTAGTTACATTTCCATTATGCTACTAATGAATATTGCTTGCAAGTTATCAAAATTGTAATGAAAGGCTATGTTATCTAAAAGAAAATGAAAAGTTTGGCAAAATTTCTAAAGACTAAGGTATGGATTTAATTTTGCAAAAATCTTTGTATAATAATTGAATATTCATGTTTAATAATTTCTCTATACTCATGATTAATTTTGCATGATAAATGTTTGAAGTTTCATGAGTAGGCAAAATTTTGATAACTTAGGCAATTTCATGATATCTTGATTGAATGAAATTTGCTCTCGGTTAAAATTCTTATTAGAGACATCATTTTGAGTAAACACCAAATGAACATGTTTAGATACACATATCACATGAGTCTAGGTTGTTAAACTTGAAAATTCATGTCTAGATGAACAAATGTGATAATTAGATCATATTAGAGGACTTAAGCTTGAAAAGTTTGACCCAAGTCAATAAATCGACTTGGTCACTTCATTTTAAGTCCAAAACTCATAAACATGTTTAGGAATAGGTATGACATGTTTCCATGCACTTAGAATGGAAAATTCATATGGATATGGATAAAATAACATAGAGGTCAATTCATGCTTACCTCTTTTGAACCAAGTTGACCCAAGTCAACAAGTTGACTTAAAGGTCTCATTTTCAATCCATATTTGGGGAACATGTTTAGATTTACTCATGTAAGGTATCCATAGGTTTAAGTTTGAAAAATCATGAGTAAATGTTAAGATTAAAACTTAGCAAGTTTCATAAAAACTAGTTTAGTTTTGAATGAAACCATGCTAGGTTGATATCTTGACTTAAGGACATAATTTTCATCTCAAACTTGGCATATACTCTTTACATGACCATCATATGGTGTCATGAAAGTTCGAATGAAAATTGAACAAGTTTTGAAAATAACTAAAAATTACAAAAATATCATTTCGACCTACAATTGGTATCATTTTCAGTTATTTCTAAAGAAATATAGAAAAATCTTTTTTAGTTGACTCTTGAAGCTACACATTCACTGAAAAATCTAGTTTTATCAGTAAACATTTCGCCTACATTTGGTATCAAAAAAAAAAAATTATGTTGTGTAAAAATTTCAAAAAGTTTCATCAGGAATCTGATTTAAAATGGAATTTTAAAGTTGGATTTCGAAAACACAAAGTATCACTTATTTGAAAAATCAATCTTTTCAATACATTGATTTTTCTTCAAAAACTTCAAATGAGAACTCATGAATACCATTTGGATTCCATTTCTAATTTCATTCACACAATCTCTTGAGTAAAATCATTCATAGGAATGATTTTGATAATTTGAATGATAACTAGAAATATTCATTTTTTTCATTGAAAACAATATATGATGAAAAATGAACTTAGGAAATTCATTTTGAAGTTCAATCTTGGTACATGCATTTCAAATGACCATTCAATATTTGATATCAAAATTTTCATCCAAAAATTGGTACCAAAGTTTTTCATCGAAAATATGATGTTGTATAGATTTAAAAGTTTGATTCTTTTCAAAACTTGAAGTATAGGTTGACCTAAGTCAACAACATAACTTAAAAATTTCATCTTAAGCCCAAACTTGATTCATAGACTTACATTATCTCATGTTTGATGTCTAGATGCCTAAGTTCGAGAAAACATGAGTAGATAGCAAAAACTTAATACTTAGTAGTTTCATGTTTTCATGCTTAATTCAAAATGAAACCATGCTAAGTTAAAAGTTTGATCAAATGACATTAGTTTCACTTCAAACTTGATATACATAATTTAAATGACCATATCTTGATATTTTGAAAGTTTGAATGAAATCTAAAAATATCATGAAAAAGATATGAGCACATTCATAATTGAGTACATAGATGATTTCGTTTTCAATTCAAATATTTAGTTTTGAACATATCATGTATGATTTAAGTTTCATATCAATTTTTTTTTTCAATCCCTTTGATTGAGATTTTCATGTTTCATATAAAATATCCTTTAGAGTCTCAACTTTATGAAAAAAATATTTATTTTTCATCCATTTGTCTAGATTGACTTTTCTTGCCCTTTTTGATTGATGTCAAAAGGGGGAGAAGAGTATAGGTATAAAGGGGGAGAAAAATATAAGAAAAATTGGGGAGAAAATTATAGATAAAGGGGAGGAAAATATAGAAAATCCATGCATATAGATAGGGAGAGTTTATTTTCATAGATATGCATGTTGATAGGGGGAGAAATCCCTTAGTTGATATCCTATATGCTTTAATGAATATATTTTCTTAAGGATGTTTGTCATCATCAAAAAGGGGGAGATTGTTGGCTTTAGGTTTTCAACATTGGTCTTAATCTCTTAATCTCGATTTTGATGATAACAAACATGAAATTAATATTTCATCGAGAAATCTTTCAGGTTCCATATCAATTAACGTTCGATGTCCTCGATCGGATAAATCAGAAGAAATTGGAAAATTGAAAGGACATTGATCGTCGCGCTCGGGTTCATCGCGGGAATTTCTCGAAGCTCGACGAGTGCACCAAAGTCGCATTGGACGAGTCCAAAGATCAAATGAAAAGCTCTCCAAGTTGATGCTCGCTGAAAGCCGAAACTCGGAAACCAAGCGCGGAAGAAAAAGGCTGAAGAAACCAAATTCAGCCTAGGTTCGATCGACCGAATAGGGTAAGGAAATTGGCAGTAGCTAATTCAATCGATCGAACACTGCCAAAAACTGGCAGTGGCTACTTCGGTCGACCGGATTGAGAGAATGCCAATTTACGTCTGGCGATCGACCCATCGGTCGACCGTACAGAGAGAAGATGCAGCGGTCGTTGTGAGCGGTCGATCAGTCGATCGACCGACCAATCGACCGAGCGTCTACAACGAATAGTTTTTTATCCGTTGAGCTGTCATTTCTTCGTGAGGGTATAAATATACCTCATCTATCTCCTTTTAAACTTCTTCCTTGATGATTACATATTTTATTGAGCAATTAAAAGGAAGATTTGAGCCTTCTGGAGATTGATTAAGCGCGCTCTGCCCTTTCCGTGAACATTTTCTCAAGCGCCAGCTGCTGCCTCAACTCGGGAATTGAATCGAGCTCTATGACTCGACAAGTTGGAGGTTCCAAGGCTTGGAAAAGAGCTTTGAATCATGGTGTACTCTTTTAGCTCTTTTGATTGTATTTTATCTGTTATTTGAACTATTTTTCTTTGATTTGGATTTGTATGAAGACTGGGTGTTAGGTCTTCTTGTGGGAAAGTGGCTACCTTGTTGTGAAGGTGTAAAGCCACTTGTGTAAACTTAGTGTTTACTAGGATTAGTTTAGTTGTCTCGTAGGATTGAGGTGGAAGAGTGCTTTCGGTAAGAAGGCGGAGACTTCCGGGTGTGAAAGTGCCTTAGGTCGAGAGTGCGACTCTTCAGGTCAAAGTTCTCATTGTAAGAGAAACGAGAATTAATCTAGTAAACCTAGTTCGAAAATCCTAAGTGGGGTGCTTAGGTAGTGGAGTAGGCATTGGGGTCGAACCACTATAAATTCTCGTGTTTGCATTGGTTTATTGACTGTTTTAATTACTTTACTATTTATCGCTTTCGCATCTAATCATCGAATTATAAATCGCCTAAACAATCTAAGTAAACGATTAAAATTAAATTTAGGTTAATTGAATTAGTAAACACATTATTCACCTCCCATCTAGTGTTGTCATTTCGTCTACAAAAGCATCTTCGACGAGATTGTCTAGTTACTTTTGAAGGTTGACACACTTTCACTCATCACTACAAAGCATAAGCTATTTCAATTGGTGCCTCACTCAAAGTGCGGCATCGCGAAGAGGGGAAATGCACAATGTGTTTTGTCTATGATTTGGTGTTGGAACTTGTGACGAACACGAAATGTTATTTTCAAGGAAATGTTAGTCATAATTAATAACACTATTAAATCTAGTGACACATAGTCGACAAGATTAAAAATTAATGCATAGATCTTAAATTGTAATGTTTATCTCTCACATAATTAGGATTTGTCTCGATCGAGTTATAATTGATAGTATATCTTCTGGTAATTTATATAATAAAACTTATGTAATCTTGATATTTTAAGATTTGAAATGCAATGCTTGACTTATTAAGTTGCACTTTCTACTAAAATAATAAAGTAAGGAAACACCTCTTGTCAAAAGATTGACACTATTGTCAATGTCCGCGAAAGGTGAGGGTGCGTTTGTTTGCGAAAATATTTTTCGATTTTTTATTTTGTGAAAACTGAAATGAATTTTCAAGTTTCAGAATTTTGGTTTCGATTTTTTTGTTTGGCGAAAACACGTTTATTTGACATGTCCAAATTTCATATTTCGCGAAATGAAATCAGCAAAAACATGTTTATTTTATGTTGATTTCAGTGACAATTTTTGTCCACTGTGTTTGTTTATCAAAAGCAGACTCAGTTTCAATTTTAACATTTATATTATTTTATTTATGAACAAATATTAAATTAATTGTTATTAAGTATTCTAACCTTATTTATTATAATTATTTGAGTTAAAAATATTTTACCTAATAAATATAATAATTTTATTTCAATCTTATTTACTAATTATTAATCACTATTAATACATACAAAAATTATGAATTAGCTGATATAAATTGAACATGAAGATAAAAAATATATTATAAAAAATTATTTATTAATGACTCAAATAATATATGGTATGTATTCTATGAATATGTTTGTCATTCCAATATAAATCCATGTTCAAATTTTTATAGTATGTATATAGGATAAGTCATAAATAAATTGAGTATAGGATAAGTCATAAACATGTTAAGTGTAGGGTAAGTCATGAACATCATGTTGAGTAAAGGTAAGTTTCGATTTCGGTTGAAACAAAAACCCGAAACCGGGTGTAACAAATAGGCTCTAATCAATATCCGAATACAATCCTCTTACTCCAAGTATAACCTTCTTTTGTAAACAAATAAACTAAATTCAATGGACTCAAATTTTAACAAGTGCATTTACTTAATTTTTTTATTTTTTAACAAAGATAGAAAGTCATAATAGATGATTATATTAATGATCAAACCCTAAATCTCTAAGCAACTTATAACATATTGCCACCAACTGTGCTACCAACTATGCATTTACTTAACTTAATTAAGAGAATATATTTTAAATTATTGGCACCAATAATTTAAATCATAGACTTTTATGTTATTTGACAGCTTAATTTTTGAGAAAAAGATTGGTCATCCAATAAAATTTGGCGTCTTTAGACTTTAATTAGATATATATACTAAATGAATTAAAAATAACATAGTTTTTACCAAAAAATTATAAAAATGAAATTATAAAAAATAAATAAACAATTGGTAGTCATTGGAATGTTTATATAAAATTAGTTTTGTATATTATTAAAAGTATACTTTTTATTAAAAGAGACTAAAATTTAATTTTAATAAATTAGAAGACTCAAGCTTAAAATACACTGTTCCCATATACATCTGTATACTTAATTTTGATTTATCATTTTATATAAATATTTAGTTTTTTAAGGATAATTGGATAAATTTAAATTATATGAAATGAAGAACAACTATGAAATAATTTTTCTTTTGCAAGACAACCGATTTTTTACAAATAGAATTGCTTTTGAGTTTTGACGAATTGCTCTATTTTAATTAAACCTGTGGTTCGTCGATTGAACCGTTGGTTCGATAACATGAACCGAATATTGGCATGTGGATGGTCGGCCCGGTTCTGAAAATTACGAGAATAGGCGTTTGAGGCTTCCGTTCCTTCTCCTCCTTCTCCAAATCTTCCAAACCCTACTTTTCTTCGATCTGCCACATGTGACTGTAGGTAAAGGATGGAGCTCCAGATGAACCACCACATGGCGGAGAAGCGACCTACTGGGAAGGATCGCCCGCCCACCTCCGCACGGTGGTTCAAGGAATGGTGCGCCCGTCCGCCCCGCCTCGGTTTCCTTCTTTGATATCTCGTGTTTTCTTTGTCTTGATTCGGCCCTAGTATGGGCTTCTTAGAATTGTGGGTTCGGATCTTTCTGTAGGCTTGATGCGCAGGAAAACATAAGTTAATGCGATTTTTCTGGCAATTGATTTTTCCCTTGCATGTTTGGTTTAGGGTTCCGCAAGATGTTGCAACTGGAGGAAAATGCTTCCTTTTGAAGTGGGTCACAGGTATGTTTCTATTCTAATTATATTGTGGCTAGCTTGTAGTAAAGGTTGAGTTTTTCTCGACAGAAAGAATAGAGCTTTGTTCATTTCTAAATCTCCTGGCTTCTGAATTAGGAGATTTGACATAGTTTTGACTAATTAAATATTTACTATTCTTGTGTTATATCATGAACAGTTTTAAATCATATGCTATACATTCTAGTACTGGTACACAAGAGAGGGAAGATGAATTGTGTGACTATTGCAATGAATTCCGATTTTAACTTGCTTGTGGAATGTACTATAGTGTGAAATATCAACAAAATTGATTAGAGAATGATTCAGAACACAAGTAAAGAGAGAACAATGCAGGATGTCTGAAGCAAATAATTGGAGTCTGTCATCGCATGACTATATAGCATTACAGATCAATGTAGCATATCCTTGAAGCTCTATTCGATAGATATTTAGCTCTTGTGTCGAGTTATCTTATCATCAATGATTAACCTTTCAAAGAATATATTTTCATGCATTTATTAATTTAGCATTGCATTCTTTTTCTAAATGCTTACTTTTCATCCTATTTGACTCATATATGATTGGGCATTCATTGTGTTTTTATTAGAGGACATGCTAAAAGCTTTGAAAGAGAAGTCCAGGGAAACAGAGGCAGAGGAGCAGAAACCTGAACCTGCTACTGAAGTTCTATTCCTCTGTAGCTATGAAGGTTGTGGGAAAACTTTCATTGATGCAGGGGCTTTGAAGAAACACGCTCACATTCATGGAGAGAGGCAACATGTATGCCAATATGAAGGATGTGGAAAGGTGATCTGCCTAATTTTTATTTATCCTCCTTCAAAGCTTATGTATGTTCTATGAAGCCACAATTTCTATTGCTTGCAACTTTTACCTCATTGTATCATTTAAGACTTCTCTCTTAGTTATTTGCCTGCTCTTACCAATGTTCTGTGTCCCTTCTGTAGTTGTAATTTTCGCTTCTTTCTCTGTTGTACTAAATCAGACTTGATATCTCTATTCAATTAAAATGTGCCTAATTCTGTGATTAAAGCAAATCCAGAAATTGCATTCCAACTGATGTTATTACTGGATACATGTTGCCTTAGTGACTTAAGATGATATATGGCAACTACATTTTGTATAACAGTGTATTTGTTCACCTTTTTTGTAATATTTTTTAGTCATTTCTAGCTCTCTTTTTATTTGTTAACTCTCAGTTAATTACCTTCCTACATGTAGAGTATTTATATGATGTCTGATTGACACTGTGGCTGCTAATGTGTCTTCCCCTCCTAACATCAACTTGTATCTTGCAGAAATTTTTAGACAGTTCAAAATTGAAGAGACATTATCTTATTCATACAGGTGAGAGAGATTTTGTATGTCCTCATGAAGGTTGTGGTAAGGTGATTATCTTATCTATTATTGGTATACTGTACAGTTCGCACCATAAGCTAAATACCTGCTGATTGCTACATGTAGAACTTTTCTTTGCCTTTAGAAGTTTTATTTCTTCTTCCATATAATTCTTTTACTACCACATTTCATCCCTATTTATTTTTGTTTTATGCTATTACTTTTTATATAACATAGTGACATGCAAAATCTTGAACTACAGGCCTTCTCATTAGATTTTAACTTAAGGGCACATATGCGAACACATTCAGTGGAAAATTATCATATTTGTCAATACCCAGAATGTGCAAAGAGATTTACAAATGAAAGCAAGCTAAGAACTCACATGAAGACACACCACGAAAAGGTAATGTGCTCAAGCTAATTGTTTGTGTTTTTATGCCACCATTTCATACATGATTCTTAGATGGTATGATCATCTAAGAACTCAGTTTCTGCATCATTGTACTCCATTATATTTCTAGGTTAGCATAATTATTTCTAGGTTTCAACCTTTTTTTCCCCTCTGAATAGCCTGAATAACCTTAATTGCCTAGTATTATCACTTTTAAAGAAATTACAGCATGCTTAAACGTTTAAGTAACCTTTCAACCTCTTTGCTGGTTCATAACATTTTCTTTTTTTATACCTCTTATGATGGGTACAACCGTATAATCTCAATGCCAGTCACTTAGTCTGTGTGTAACTGTCAATTAAGGCAACTGTGAAGTAAGGACATGGGAGATAATTTAAAAGTTGACTTGGTTCATGAGAGAAACCTAGTTAAGTATATGGAAGCTGCTGATTTCAAATAATAACATTCACAACCTTTTGGTCTTCTAGAAACAATGACTATGGATGTTGTTTCCTGCTTCTTGAGTTAAAATGTACTAAGTTCAACAACATGAGGGTAGCATCAACCATATCACTAGGAACTTGGTTGTCTTAAAGACAGTAACATCTTAACTTAATGGTAACACAGTAAATAAGCGAGATTCTAATGATGAATTATGATTCAGTACAAATTACAATTTTCCTTAATGGTAATGCACAAAATTTGATTATTATTGCATGCTTCAAAGATTATTTATATAAACATGCAATTAGTTCTCTATTGAATAACGGTCTTTCATGATGGTAACATTGTGATAGAATCTTCTAATAGATTTTAAGAATGAGCCAGAGCTTATCTTGCATGACACAAACACGATAGAACATGGGAGATGACCCAACTAAGGCATGACAATTAAGAATGCTTCAAAAATATACACTTGAATTAGATTTAGTAAAAATCACACATGAATCCATATGATATAAAGCATAATACAAACACATGTACACAATAACACAAGTCCATAGGAAATACATTTATCAATTGTGACTAACACTATAAGTTCATAACACGTAAGTCCATACATAAAGCCGAAACTAACTAGTCCAACATTAAACTAATATACAATAAATTAACAATCTAATTCTCAAAGGAGAATAGCAGAGTTTTCATCATTTCTAATTTGACTGTTACCATTGGGGCTATAATCAACTAAGACAACTTATCCTACTTCATCAAGAGTGAGATTTGCTATCCCCAATATCCTAACATTATCCAATGTATTAACATGCATCTCTAGCAACATTCCTCATTTTACTGGTACCATCCAAATATTTCAGAGCATTCCAATTGAGCAGGTATGAAGTTAGTATGCACTCAAATTAAATCTTGAGCCCATTTTGATGCGATTAAATTCCTCTTTATTGGTTCAATGAAAGAGCATATGCTCTAATTCCTCTTACACATGAAAATGAAGAAACTTGACCAAGTAATCTTATAGTAGTACCTTGAAGTAAAGGGGATGGTACACAATTTTTTTAAAATTATGGTGGGTCCCATGTCTCCGACACAGCTGTATGTCATGTTGGACACACGTGTCCACATTTTTTTTATTTTGACATGCTTAGATGTGTTTGACATGTGTTGGGGCCATGTCTGAGCCTTGTCCTTGTGCAACACGTGTGCAACATTATATACCTTGAGTTTCAAGTGTGTTCTTGCGATATAAGGCAGAGCAAAATTTATAGCATTAACTTATAGTTATTAATAGTTATTAATGTTTAACATGGGAGTTTATAAATAGCAATAAGCCAATAACCCATATCTGGTAATAGAATGCTATATCAATATTTTTTTCATAAAATTCATTCATAGGATAATTGAGGTCCTTGGATGTTAACTCATGTGAGTGAATGGGGCATATATAGGTAGTAAATAACAATCTAACGATATCTTATTTACCTAGGCTATATTATTTATGAATCCTTGATTGTCGATAGATGTGAATGGATGGGGATGTCAATCACTTGGGTTCTAAATATTTAATGAGTAAAATAATAAAGGTGATTTTTCTTAGCTTCTGTATTGCACAAACACTCTTAAAACACACGATAATAGTGTCGGGCACATGTTGGACATGGACACAGCCCTGACCATGTCTCACATGTCAAAATAAGAAATTAATATAAGAAAATGTGGACATGCATGTACGACAACTATATGTCATGTTGGACATATATGAGACTCACCATAATATAAAAAAGAATGCACCATCCCCTTTACTTCAAGGCCTTGCTATAAGGATGCTTGGGTAAGTTTTAACTTTTCTTGTTTTGGGGGGAATGGAACATATTTTTTCATTCCATCAATGAAGAAGAATAAAATCACGTAAAACATGCTCAAGATTAAAATTATGTGCATTTTGATATTTGTCTCATCTCGGTTTGAATTATTCCTATATGTGGTTGGTGAGAATAAAATGTGAGAAGCTGCTGGATATGCATTATGATTCAACGGACAATGTTGGGATATTGGGGATAACAAATTTCACTTGATAAAGTAGGATTAGAAGCTATCTTAGTTGATGATAGCCAATGGTAATAATAAAGTCAGAAATGATGAAAAATCTACTATTCCCTTTTGAATATTAGATTGTTAGTTTTGATTTTGTGTTATGGACTTATGGTATTAGCCCACAAATATATTTGACTATTTGTTGCAAACTTGCACAAATGTGTTTGTATTATACTTTATACCATATGGATTTTCTTATGTGCATTTGAATTAATCTAATTCGAGTAAAGCAAATGCATATTTTAAATTTATTTAATTGTCACGTCTCTGCTGTGTTTGTTTGACACTTTTTAAGAATTAGCATGTCCCATGTTTGCATCGCCATGTTCATGTCAATGCAACTTAGCTTAGCTTCCTTGATTCAACTAGTCAAGTTCAAATTCCTTGCCCAGACATGTACTACATGACTGGTGCATTTTGATTTAGACTAAGCATGGTCCTCCAAGAAAATTCATGATGATGTTATGGATGCTTTGAACAATGTTGAATTTGCAGAGGTTGATTACAAAAGGTGGCAGGAGAATTTTATGGTTGAATCTTATAAAAAGAGAACTTTCCAAGTAGAGCTGGCAATGGGCCGAGCCCGCCCATGAGCGACACGGGCCCAACCCGTCTGTGCCCAAGGGGTGGGCTGGGCTCGCCCCGTTGGGCACGTGGGCCGTACCAAGCCAGGCCCGACTCGTCCCTACGCCAGCAAGCTAGGCTTGGCGCCACCCAAGCCTAGCTTGGTCTGTGCTAGCCTGGCTAGGCCAGTCTGGCACAGTAGGCTTGTGCAGCAGGCTGGCAGGCTGGTAGGCTTTAATGCACTATGTATAAAAAACATATAATGACGTTAAGTGTAGTGGTAAGTTCATCACAATTATTAGTGTAGTGGTAAGTTCATCACAATTAAAACTGAAGGTTGGCGGTTCGAATCTCACAGCCAGCCATATAATTGTTGTTTTTAATATTTCGGGCCGGCCCAAGCCCAGCCCGAGCCCGAAGGGGCGGGATCAGGCCCGAGCTGGGCCTCCCCTTTGAGTAGTCGGGCCGTGCCAGGCCTGGCTCGAGTATTGGTCGGGCCGTGCCAGGCACAGCCCGAAGGTCAATGAGCCTGGGCTGGCCCGGGTACGGCCCATTGCCACCTCTATTTCCAAGCATATATACCCTTTGATAATTGAGTGTTGGATTCAACACAATTCCAGAATATTTGGATTCAAGAATAAACCATGATTGTTATAGCAACATAGTTTGGAAACATGCATTACTCATAAGGCATCTGCTTTAAAAATATGTGAACATAAAATATTGTTCCATAGAAAAAGTGAGTACTTGTAAGGAAATTGAAGTCATACTTTAGCAAACAGCATTAGAAGACTCTATTCTTCAGTTCCAGGCCAGTTTAAGGTTTCAAAAATTAGGGAGGAATTAACATTGTTTGCTAATGAAGTATACTTTAACAAACCAATCATGCCGATAAATTTGATTCAAAGGCTTCATATATACTTTTTCATTCCTGATGCTGCCGCTTGTTATAGATTATCTGTTATTAGCCATCACTTAAATGAGGCCCACCAATATTATGCCCACAAAAAAAGTCAAATGGTACATTTACTGCTTGGTGCAGTCCTGCAAAATTCATTATTCATGTCGAAGCAAAGCTTTATTCTAAGTTTAACTTTACAGAATCAAGTGGTTGATATCGTGAAGCACACTGCACCAGTAGAGAAGCCACATTCTACCCCCAAGGCAACTGCAGCTGCATATGGTTCTGCATCGGTTGAGCGTCCATATGTTTGTCCATACGAAGGTTGTGAGAAAGCTTACATCCATGAGTATAAACTCAACCTCCATTTGAGACGGGAGCATCCTGGCCATAATTCAGAAGAAAATGGTAAATCTGCTCCTGCTGTTGACCATGCCGCAGATGAAGCCAGCGATCAAGAACTATTTGTTGCGAAGAGTGGCGTTGGCAAGAACCAGAAACGAAGCAAATCTAATTCAAAACAGCAAATGCCACCTGCAAAAGTTCGGAAAGGCCAGACTTTGCCTCCTACGACTACGCTTACTGTCAAGAAGCCATGGCCAAGCAAAGAAATGTATGAGGAGGATAGTGAAGAAACAGAAGAAGATCGAGATAATGTGGAAGAGGATGGGTGGAGATATCAGGAAGTGACCAATGGGGATGATGAGGAAACGGAGGATGAAGACTGACACATGTTTTCACACCCAACAAATTCCCATAGTGTAATTGTGCCCACACTCTCTACCATCCAGCCTTCGAGTTGCTATGTTGTTTGACATGCTGTTCGTGATAAATGAAAAAAAAAGCAATAATATTTTGATTACACTACACTCCTTTTCTCTAAATGAGTATATATATATTTAACAGTCAAGAATGTGATATCCAGAATGTTTGTATATGAAAAATTGCGGTATCATGAATCCATTACCTATTTACCTCAAAGGTGGAAATTGGTGCTCCTAAAGCATGCCACCACCATTGAGGCATGCAGTACGCGTCTGTTCTTGTATCATGGATGTTAATGTTAAAGAGTGTCTAGTGCCGACAATGGATCGGATACGGTGTGGATATTGCATTATTCGTATTCGTGTCGTACCCTATATTTGCATATCCGTATTTGCTACGGATGTGAATATGAATATTCATATTCGCACCGTTTCAAATGTGGATATCCGCACCGTATCCGTATGCTCATCGTATTTAATAAAAATATATTAAAAAAATAGATTTAATTAATAAATTAATAAATTATCAATTCATTGATCCAAAATAAATATATAATATACTTTAAAATTCATCTTGACATGAAATTACCATAGAGCTCTTATATATATTAATAACTTATATGGGCAAAATAGTAATTCAAAAACGTGGATAGACGGTGCAGATACGGTGCAGATTCACAGTCATATTCGTATCCTCGCGGATATAAATTTTATAAATCTATATTCGTATTCATATTCATTTTTACTTGCGATATGGATCGGATATGGTGCAGATGCGATTTTTTCTCTTGAGAAGCAGAATGCTAACAAAACTGATGTCTTAATTGTCTTATATATCCATATCCATAATAAGATGTCTTAATTGTCTTATTTGTTTCCCTTGAGAAGCAGAATGCTAACAAAAATGATGTTACGATAATTTAGGGCATCGAATTTTAAGAAAGATTTTAATTTTGATCCGGTTTACTTTTCTGAATCACAACAATGCAAACAAATTGGCTTGAGTCAAAGAAATGAGTACCATCTTATCCAAATTTGGCAAAAAATGAAATCGACCCAACTTAAGTTGAGCCAGGTTTGCTGATTACTTCTGACTTTTTATATTTTTAAGGATTTTAGTATGACGAATAAGATTTGGGTCGGATGTAGTTGTGTGGGTTGATGTCTCATGTCTGGATTTATTATTCTTCTGATTATTATTATTTTTGTTAAATATGTTGTAGGATACCATTTTTTCCAAAGAAAAATACAAGTATGCAAAATGTGAATTTCCAACGAGCTAAGGTTAATTTTTTCACTCGAATTGAATTGATTGTTTCCTCTCTTTTACACCCGTTTGAACCGTTGAAACCAAAGTGACAAAAACAATATCATATATATTTAGATAGATAAGACAATTTAAAACACACAGAAAAACAAGGCGCCCGTGGCCTAATGGATAAGGCGTCTGACTTCTAATCAGGCGATTGTGGGTTCGAGTCCCACCGGGCGTGCCAATATTGATTCTCTTACTCTAAGAATACAAATGTAAATTTGTAGGTTTTTAGTACTTCGTTAATAGAAAATAGGCGTCTGACTTCTAATCAGGCGATTGTGGTTTCGAGTGGCACCGGGCGTGCTAGCTTAACATTTTATTCTAAGAATATAAACGGAATCTATATATTTTAGTACTACTTTGTGCACCAAGCGCCCGTGGCCTAATGGATAAGGCGTCTGACTTCTAATCAGGCGATTGTGGGTTCGAGTCCCATCGGGCGTGTATATTTATTTTCATATCATTAATATTTTTCATTTCTTATGTTATTTTCATATCATTAATATTTTTTATTATGATTTCTTTAGGTACAGTTCGTTATTATTAGATTAGTCAACTGATAAATGACCCTAAGCAGATTATATAATTTTTTTATAAAAAAATTCACGTAAATAATTTACATAAATCTTTCATTTTTGTTCTTATATACTAAACCATGTTTTTCCTTCTATTTATTTAATCTAACTTGACATGTTATTCATAATCATAATTAATTTAGATTAAAAAAATATATCCTCACTATTTCTGTTTGTTGTTTATTATAACAATGAATCGATTAATAATATTCTTTTTTGTTATATTTAATTCCAATTCACTTTAAGACCTATTTTTTAACTAAACCATGTTATATTTTTTTATAAAAAATTTCACGTAAATAATTTACATAAATCTTTCATTTTTGTTCTTATATACTAAACCATGTTTTTCCTTCTATTTATTTAATCTAACTTGACATGTTATTCATAATCATAATTAATTTAGATTAAAAAAATATATCCTTACTATTTCTGTTTGTTGTTTATTATAACAATGAATCGATTAATAATATTCTTTTTTATTATATTTAATTCCAATTCACTTTAAGACCTATTTTTTTACTAAACCATGTTATATTTTTTTATAAAAAATTTCACGTAAATAATTTACATAAATCTTTCATTTTTGTTCTTATATACTAAACCATGTTTTTCCTTCTATTTATTTAATCTAACTTGACATGTTATTCATAATCATAATTAATCTAGATTAAAAAAATATATCCTCATGTATAGTATTATCACAATACTATAAAACGTTTGAGAAATCTTAATTAAGATATAAATTAATGCAGGAATTAGATATAATACTTCAAATGACGTATCAATAATACACTATAAAACCTCATCATTAAGCTGTATTTAAAAAAAAAATTGATTATCCAATACCTCTTCCCATTCACGTGATTACCCAAAATCTCGTGTCCTTGTCGCACACCACTTTGAGGACACCTTGCCGAACTCCTTTGCAGTCTCCTCTTTCCCTCGCCTTTACCCTCTCTGATGTTGCCCTCACTGTCGCCTTCACTCTCCGACGTCGCCCTCACCCATGTTGAAGTGTCTTTGATGCCGCCCTCACCCTCGCCAAACTCCTATGTTGGATTCTCCCCTCCGATCCCCCGCCTTCATCCTCTCTGATGCAGTCCACCTCCTCGCCCTCACTCTCTCCGACGCAGCCCTCGTCCGCCTGCTACAAGGTGACTTGTCGATGGTCGTCCGATGTCCCATGACAATCAAAGTTGTCAACCCTAATTTCCTTCTTCGATTCTGTAAGTAGGTACTTTGCCATGAAATTGAAATTGAAATCTAACTTGAACTTGATATTTTTTGTGTATATATCATCAGTTGATTCAATCCCCTCTATAAGTTTTCGGCTGGATGTGATACGTAAAAAGATCATTCTGACTCTTGATCAATGCTTCAGAATAAAGACAATAGTCAATTGGATAAGTTGTATAAGTTGATCAATCTCGTGTCTGTGTCGGCTCTATTGCAAACACAATACAATCATAAAAGATATGCTGATCCAAGATGATTGAGATTGTGGTTGGATATTTATGTGTGGTCTTTTTTGACTTGTTATATGACGAATTTAACTTTGATGTTTATATTTATGGTTAGGATTTAGCTTTGGTGTTTATGTTTGGAGTATTTTATGTATGAACTTGGGATGCATGACATATTAAATTTTGATATTTATGGTTGGGATTTAGCTTTGATGTTTATGTTCAGAGTATTTTTATTTATTTTTAAATTAAATATTTATTAATTTTTAAAAGTCAACTTGTATAAGTTTGAGAAAGCAATGCATATGTTATACATGCTCATTTTGCACCAAACACAAGCCGTGTAAGTTATACAAACTCATACATGTTTGCACCAAACACTATATAATACAAACTAATACTATACATATTAGTTAATACAGACTAGTACAATACAACATACCAGCCTTAAAATTGATATTTAAGCGGATAGAAAATAGTTTTTTATTTTTTAAAAAAAACATAAGATGCCGCTAGTGCCATAGAGGAGGATCATCGTGAGGTTGCTTGCTTTGAATTTATGGTTGCTTCTCATATTTGCGGGTGATCTTCGTTAAGGTGATCATTGAAAAAATCAAATATATACAAATCAAATTATTGCAATCCAAAAAAATTAAAACCTAAACAATTACTAAGTCAAATATTATGTTTAACAACTACCATAATTATCATATATAATCATAAGAATGTAAACAAAATGATAAATCAAGTTAATTTAGCTTTCTCGTCCAACATCTTCATGATGCTAACTAGCAAGTACGAGAAGCAACCATACTTTTGAAGCAATCACACATCTCACCCTCGTCGTGGCCCTCATCTACAACTATATTGGCATCACCTTGGACACTTATCAAGTTATCAATCTCATTCATCCATGGATTCTTCCCAGAACCACCAAAATACAAAAATGATTATCCACATGGGTGTTTATTAGAGAACTGGAGGTGTAATTAAAATATTTATCTTTCTCGATAATTAGCACAGCTGGCTTTACTTGGCAAGTTCTTTAGAGAAATATCATACACCATACAAATTATCCCATATATTAAAAATCGGATACATAAAAGGACATCACTAAATCAAAATATTTCAACTAGGAGATTATGGATCAGTTTAGTGTGTAATAAACAACATATATAATTCAACAAAGAGATATTCTTCTGGTTTGCTAAAACGGACATTACTTTGTACTAAATATTATTGAGACGAGAAATATTTTACCAACTCAAGTACTTGGTTTCATAAGAACAAGAACAAAGCTGATACTTGGTTTAAGTAACTACTAATTCGGATTGATTTCATCGTCTAAGTATCTCCTGTTAATATAAATAAATAACTGCTTTTAAGTTGAGATGCGTGTAAATAACATGAATGACATCTAAATAACAAATTAGTTTATGTACAGGAAATTGGATCCAGTGACAAATCTGGGGTGAACAGTGCTGGAGAGAAAGCAGAACAAGCGAATTAATTAAAATATATGTGCATCAATTGGTCAGAGGCTTAACCAACTTGGAACAAAGCCAGACTTTCATCTTATGTGGATTCTTCAACTTGAGGGTCTATCAACACCAAAACAAGTAGATGCTTCTGTTTGCCACTAGAGTTCACTTTCAAGTTTGGTAGCAACAGATAGCCCTTTAGTCAGCTCCTAAGAGAGTTTCAGGACTTATCTTCTAGATTCAAGCTCTTGCTTCTGATTGTGCAAAGAAATTCACTAACATTAGCGAGATAATATATCTAAATTGAAAAGTGATTCAATCATTTCAATAATAATTCAAAAAGTAAAATCAATCGATTGCTTGTAAAGAATGAAGAAAAATGCTGAAGCTGAGTACAATAGTGAAGTAGCACATAAGTCCTAGTGTCCTATAAACTCATTGGGTGGTTAACAAGAGAGATCCAGGTTAAAAGATTCACATTTGGTGATGCTGGACACGGCCTAGACAAATAGTCATATTGAGGCATTGCCAAAGGCATGAACAACAGCAAGTGATGATATAAGTACCAATATGTATCCATTACTACTAGTATATTAGTATATGAATACATCTTGATTTCCTCAACTAGCACTAACAGTTTGGCATTAATCCCAATGCAAACACATTTTATCAAATTTTTCTGCTACATATATTTTATGCTATTTGGTAAAAAATTAAGATGATTGTATCTTTGTTGTTGTCATATGCAGAATTTCCTTATTGTTCTTGACCATTGTGACAACAAAATTTCAGGGGCATAGATTTTAAGTGGTTCTGCTTGGACTACGTGATTGTTGAATAACGTTTTTTATTTCATAGGAGATACTTGACCCTCAAACCATAAGAAAGAGGGAAAATAAGAAGATCATTTGCAGGCTAGATAGTGAAGTTATTAAGAAAATAATGAAAACAAAAAGAGTTTATTCTCTTATGAATTCAAGTGCTCAATGCCTCAAAGAACTCAATATCTATTTTGGTTAAATAGTTTTTAAAAAAAACAGAGGTTGCTTGTGAGCTTTATATTCAACAAGGAAAAACTACAAATGGAACACAAGGGTATTGACAATAGTTTAGCTGCTATGACCCTTTTATCTATAATAATGATATGGCAACACTTGATGAAAATTCTAACAGTTAGAAGCAACCATGAACTCCTCATCTTTCCTTGAGAAGTAAATCTGCGTATAATTAAGTTATGCCCGAATTTATTCTCACAAAGTTAGAAGCAACCATGAATTCATCATATTTTGTTAAAAAGTAAATCTGCACAAGCTGCGCTCAAGTTTATTTTCACAAATGAAGTTGGCATGGCCTAGTAGAATCATTACATACTCTAGAGTCTAGATATCACTAGTATGTTTTAATCACTCATCAAATCCATAGTTTTCCTTTTTGGTTATCTTTTCATTCCTCAAGATGAGTCTTTGGTGGTTTCTGTTGACACCCACCCCCTCAAGTCCAGTCCTGATTACTTCTGATGTTGCTGAAATCACACCAAAACTCAGAAAGAAAATCACAATGTTGGCGATGAGCTAATTTCTTACCTTTATATTGCCATTTTTCAAAAGTAAAATATTGGCTATTTATTCATGTAGCAAAATATTAACGGACGATCGTTCAAATCATTGTTTTGTTTAATGAATGAACCACATGGGAATAGTACTGGATTATGAAAAGAACCCAGTTAATGCAAAGACTAGAAGCAATCAACAAGCTCTAATACATCTATAGAAAACAACTTAATTGATAACACCATCAGTGAAATAACAGGAACAACCCAGTAAACAAATCCGAGATTAAAACTTTACCAAACCATAAGGCATTAAGAGGAAAAGTAACGAGGAGGACCTTAAAGCGGGATTTGAGTTGTAAAATCGGGAGAGACGGTGGCTATTAAGGGGTTTGGGCTTCACAGGCTTCTTTCGGAGGCCGAAGATCTCTTGCACCAGCGGCACGTGAACCAACACCGTCTTCCATGCCACAAACCAACCTGCGGAAGAAGCTCAGCTCAGACCCAATTGAATTCAGAAAACTGGATAGGAGGGTCTGCAATCAAAAGATCTGAGGGTTCCGCGGGCTAGGGCTTACTGAGGAGGATCAAGGATAGGACGAAGGAGACGGCGAGGAGAGGGCGGAGGAGGTAGATGGAAGTATGCTCCCATACCCACCGCCACCAATCGCCGAGATCGACAGCGGTATCGAGTGCCATCGGAACCAAATCGAGTCCAACAGGCAGAAAGACGAAAAGAATACAAAGAGTTGGAAGAGCCGGATTAAATATTTTTGGTCTATTTTTTCAAAAAAAAATTAGGTATTCGCCTTTATATGCCAGTTTTTATATAAACCCAAAATATAAATATATAAAAATTTCACTATAATTAGTTGAATAATAGATAATCAACTAATTACAGAAAATAATTCATGTAACAATTTTCCGTTATGCATAAGATTAATTGCTGAAAATAGTATATAATCAAACTTTCAATTTTAATCCATACTAAAAAATTTATTATATTTAGATGTTTAGTTTAGAGACTAACAGTGGTTGGTACAAGTGGTTCGACACTTATTTCCTTAGACAATGTCTCATGTTATAAGGGTGAGCAAAATTCGAATAGAGCCAAATAATCTAAAAAAATCGATCCAAAAATTCAATTCAGGTTGGTCGGGTCTAAATTTTAGAGAATTTATACCCCTAATTTTGGTCGAGTTGGGTCGGGTAAAAACCTTATACCCGACCCAACTTGAAAATTTAAAAAAGCCCTTCTAGGGCTCGAAATCACTTCTAGGCTCAAAATCCCTAAAGGCCGCCAAGCTCCTTGCCTCCTCCTAGTTGCCCGACATTTCACATGCCGAGCCAAGCTCCTCGCCTCCTTCTTGCTGCCCAACCTCCATGCCTCCCTCACCGGTCACCGATGCCGAGCTCCTTGCCTCCTCCCTCACTATTGCCGAGCTCTTTGCCTCCTCCCTCACTGTTGCCAAGCTCCTTACCTCAGTGGCGGATCCAGGATTTTTGAGTAGTGCAGTCACTTTTTAAAGAATAATAAAAGATAAAAAATTTAAAAAATAGTCAAACAACCGTCAGCCTCCATGGCGGTTAAAAAATAGAGATTACAAAAAAAAGAATTTTTTTTTTAGTACTAAATGCATGATTATTTTAACGTTTGACTAGTTAAACCAGACCTAGCTCTATTTACTATGGCCTGTGAAGTGGTTGATAGGCCTAATTTAGTTTTGATTAGGAGTTATGTTGCATTCTAGATAGGGGGTTAGGTTCGGCTATTTATGTTTGACAAGGGTTTATTCTCTCATGCTATTAGTTATTTCAATTCATCTGCATGAAAATCATCCCTTTGGTTTGGGTTCTCAAGATCATAGCCTCCCTCTAGTGATTACCGAAGGATCACCTACATATTTGGGATACTTTTTGTGTTACTCATTTATCTATTTTAGTTTTTAGACAATGTGAAAATTTGGAAATACATGTATAAGTGTGGAGTTGGTTGTCAGAATGAACTTAATATTTGGGTTGTGATTTGTATCCCACTGTGATTTGTAGAACTTCTATTCTTGGATGAATTCATGTTGTAAACTGGAATATTAGTTTGATTCTTGATTCTAGGAATGCAACAATTAATGAGGGAGTACTTTGGTTGATGAAGACTTTTCTGAATTCTACTCTTTGAATGGTATCCCTAGCTACCTGGGTGGCATCTCTTTTTCTAGTTCCTAACAGCTTACCTAGTTGTTATACCTGAGTTATTTTGGTCCATCTGATTTGAAAGTACTCAAATCTTAATAATGTACTCAAATCTTAGTGCAGTGACGTGATTGCATGGGAACTAATGTGCATCCGCCACTGCCTCACCTCTCCCTCATCGATCACCACTGTCGAGCTCCTCACCTCCTCTCTCATTGGTGTCCGAACTCTGTTCTTCTCGGCGGGGGTCACGGGGTCAGTTATCTTGACTTTTAGTCTTTGATCCACTGCATTAGTTGTTTAATGCATATTGTTGGAGTATTTGTGCCATTGAACAATAGTGTATAAGAATGTTTGTTCCTTTTATGTGTTTTTTTGGGCAAGAGAGGTTTAGTAAAACGTTGAGGTTGATCCATTTTGCCCGAGACAATTATCTTCTTTTTGAAACTATTTTTAACTCTGGTAGCATATTTTGATTGCTCATTATGAAACTTGAAACTCTGTATTTAGAAACTTAAGAGTCTTTGAAGACACCAAAAAATCTCTCGCTGAGCTTGCTATTGAAGGCGCCAACTTGGTTAAACTTTGTATTTAGCGTTGTTTGTTAATATTTGCATATTTTTTCCTCTCTCTCTTTCCCCTTGCCCCCACGTGTAATATTAAAGCTTCTTTTGATCAATACAAGTTTTCTTTATTTCAAAGAAAAAAAAATGAAACTTGAATAATAATACGATAATTGTGCTTTGTAGAATTGATGAATATGATGAATGCTTTCAACGGAGTCATATAACTCATAAATGATGAATGTTTAGGGAGTGAGAATGTTGTTTTTTAAAGGAAATTCGAGTTATTAGGGTCAGGCCCCGATCTTATTCGGGTTAATCGGGCCGAGCCCCTAATTTTTATTCGGATAGAGTCGGGTGATATTGGAGCCTCCTTATTCGGGTTCGAATTACTCGGGTCGTGTCGGGTTTCGACCCAACCCGATCGATGCTCATCACTATTTGTACGTCTTATAAAGACTATGTTATAAAGCTTATGTAAGCTTTAAGAAAAAAATGCTTGGTATAGAGGTTGTTATAATAATAACCAACTATTAACTGCTATTTTTCATTGGCTAACAAACTGAAAAATTATTTAATAGATGGGAAAAATGATGACTTCTATGCAAAATTTATATATTTCCTGAGTTATATACTAAGTTTCCAGTGATAAAATATATAATTCTCGTATATTTTAAAAATGTTAAATAAAAGGGCTAATTAATGAATATATCATGACTTTTACCGAAATTTCTAAATTTATCACGACTTTTTATTTATTTCAAATGCAGGCTTCAATTCTCGATTCGTTTCAATTGTATCACATTATCAGACTCAGGTTAAGTTTTTCGTTAAACTACTGACCTTAGGGCTGTAAATGAACCAAACAAGTATTTCGAGCTCATTTAATTTGATCAATTCTCGACTCGTTTAGGGCTCGTTTACATTCGATTATTTATTAAATAAACAAGTATGAACCAAATTTCTAGGCTCGTTTAATAAACGAGCCGAGTTCAAACACAAACAAGCTCGACTCGTTTATGTTCACGAACATGCTCGTTTATTGTTAATGCATATACTCGTTTAAATACTCGTTTATTGTTCGTGAACATACTCATTTAAATACCCATTTATTGTTCGTGAACATACTCATTTATTGTTCGTGAATAGGTCCATTTAAATACTTATTTAAATATTTATATTTTATCCCTTTTATAAATTATTAATGGTTAATTGATAGATAACTTAATTAATTAATATATATATTAAAATTTAGTATTACCCAATACTACCCATTTACTAAATCCTAAGGGCTCGTTTGGTACATCGTATAGTACTAGCCTGTATAGCACTAGTCTGCATTAACTAACCTGTATAGTACTATTATTATACAGTGTTTGGTGCACACATGTATTAGCATATATAGTACTAGTACGTATTGACTAACCTGTATAATATAATATAATATAATATTATATAATATTATATACACTATAATATTATATTATAATAATATAATATAATATATAATATAATATTATGTAATATATAAAATATAATATAATATAATATAATATAATACAATATAATATAATATAATATAATATAATATATATAATATATATAATATAATATAATATAATATAATATAATATAATATAATATAATATAATGTAAAGTAATATATATATAATATATAATATATATTATATAACGTAATATAATATAATATAATATAATATATAATAATATACGCTATAATATTATATTATATGTAATATATTATAATAATATAATATAATATAAAATAAAAAATTATATAATATATTTTATCATTAAAAATATTTCATAAATTAATTTTTTTTTAAAAATATATTTTTTAATTTTCGACCGAAGGTAAAATGAGTATAAAAAATATTAAAAATTCTAGTGTAGATATTAGTTAATACTCTTCCTAAACATTGTATAGTATTATCATAATACTATACATGAGACTTATACAGGGTACCAAACAGATCCTAAAAGTCTAAAACCATTTACTCTAAACTCACCCAGTCACTCTCACGCTGTCACACACAAGATCCCAACTCCACTCCCCACCCATCTCGACTCTTGGCCATTTGACCTCGCCACCCACGTCGGTCAAGCAGCTCCTCTCGCCGGAGCATCTCGGTGACCTCCCCACCCACTCTGATCTCGCATTTGCTCGCCGGATCTGCTCTCCCCGAATCATCTCGACGCGCTCGTCAGATCTACTCATGTGTCGCCGGATCCGTTGCTGCTCGTAGTCTTCGCCTCTCCCCACTCTCTGTAATTTCAATCACTCGTCTTGTAATGCCGTCTGCTCTTTCCCCCACTGTAATTTTAAGTTGTGATTTCATTTGAAGACAATTTACAATGATGGATTTTAGTTGACTGCCTCAGAGAAGAAGCATTCAAATTCATGGGATTTTATGTTTAAAGGAGAAGACAGTGTCAAATTCATGGGATTTTAAAGAACGCGGCATTGCCTTGACATATTGTGCTTCACAAATATTAAAGAAGATGCAATCATGATTTTTTGGCTTAGCATCTGAGAACTCTGTCTCCTCTCTCGAGTGCTTGGTGTTGCATTTTAAATTTTATGGATTTCCTTGTATGCCCTCCTTTTCTTTTTGAGATTTGGAAGCCTGCTTTTGCATCTTCCTTATTTCATATCTCACTGGTATTACTTTTTTTTTTAAATCATTGGTAGTGTATTCTACACTGTCTCCAGTCATTACACTCCACCTCAATGCACCATTATCTCACTGGTTAATGACTTACTGTGTTTTTTTTTATTTATGTTTGTTTGTTGTTCGTTTAATGTTTGTTTGTTTGTTTGTTTGTTTGTTGTTCATTTATGGATCGTTTACGTGTTTGATTAATGCTCGTTTATGTATTCGTTTACAACTCGTTTGTTCGTTTATTTGTTCGGTTAGGTGCTCGTTTATGTGTTCGTTTAAGGCTCGTTTGCTTGTTCGTTTAGTGACTCGTTTATCTGTTCGTTTAATTTTAACAAACCGAGTTCGAGTTGAGCTCTAGCAACTTTAAAATCAAACGAACCGAGTTCGAACATAAGTTAAAATACTCGAATCGAGTTCGAACAAGGCTTGAAATAAACGAGCCGAGTTCGAACGAGCCAGTACTCGGCTCGGCTCGTTTACAGCCTTAGCTGACTTGGCATCGATGACATGTCAATCTAAGTCCAGTCAACCATTAATTTAATATAAAAAATAGGTAAACTAACGTGTATTAGTAAGTATAGTGTTTTGATTATCTATTAAATTACTGTACTTACTAATATATATCATCTTACCTATTTTTTATATATTAAATTAATGGCTGACTGGACTTAGGTTGACACGTCATCGATGCCAGGTCAGTAGTTTAACGGAAAACTTAACCCGAGTCTGACGGTGTGATACAATTGAAACGAATCGAGAATTGAAACCTGCATTTGAAATAAATGAAAAATCGTGATAGATTTAAAAATTTCGATAAAAGTTATGATATATTCATTAATTAATCCTTTTATTTAATATTTTTAAAATATACAAAAATTATATATTTTATCACTGAAAACTTAGTATATAACTCAGGAAATATATAAACTTTGCATAGAAGTCATCATATTTCCCAACTAAATAAAATAACCATTCTGAAAGAAGTTTAGGCAATTAAATCAGAAACCATAAATTCAGATAAATTAAGCATTTATTGTACTCGACTTAAATTTTTGGGGTTGATAGCTAAAAGTCTAATGATTCTCAACTCTCCTTTAGTTTTTTAAATATTTATTCTTCTATTCAATGGCAATAAAAAATTAATTGATTGAAAGTTTACTTTAGGAGTTAGATTCCATATTCGAATTAATTTTGGAGACTTTCCATAACTTATACACATAAAATACCACACATTAGCCTATTAGCTTAGTTGATTAGAGTGTCGTGCTAATAATGTGAAGGTCGTCGGTTTGAGATCTGCACAGGCTAGTTTTTATTTTGGAAAGGTCTTATGAAGTGTTATTAATACAATATTTAAATAAAAGAAAGAATAAAAAAAACACTGGCCTATTAGCTCAGTTGGTTAGAGCGTTGTGCTAATAACGCGAAGGTCACATGTTTGAGACTTGCATCGGCCAAATTTTTTATTTTGGACACTGTTTTGAGATGCTGGACTTATGAAGTGTTAGTACCAATATGTAAAGTAAAGAAAGAACAACACCAAAAATTGTCCTATTAGCTCAGTTGCTTAGAGCGTTGCGCTAATAATGCGAAGGTAGCATGTTCGAGACCTTCATGGGCCAACTTTTGTTTTGGAATGCTGGACTTATGAAGTGTTAGTACCAATATGTAAAGGGAAGAAAGAATAACAACTAACACCAACTTATTATCTCAGATAGGGATGTCAACGGGGCGGGGCGGGTACGAGGGGTGCCTACCCGCTACCCGTCCCGCGAAATAAACGGGTACTCGTTACCCGTTTATTCCCTGCGAATATTAAAAATAGGTACCCATTTAATTACCCGCGGGGAACGGGTACCCATGATAGTTTTAAAAAATGTAAATTTGGAGGGGGAGATAGTGCCTTCTCGCGGTGAAGTTGATGGCTTGAAGACTGCTCAGCCGGAGATGTAGGTTGACGAGGGACGAGCGATCGAATGAGGAGAGGCGGGCACAACAACGGGCGAGACGAGCGATCGAGTAGAGCAGAGAGGTTGAATGCTTGAATCACTCGACGAGGGAGGCAGAGAGGCGGGCGCAGCAACCAGGACGAGAGATCCATGGACCGTCAGTGACGAGGGACAAGCAAGGAGAGGTGGGCACAGCAGCGGGTGAGAGCGAGACGAGCGATCGAGTGAGAGAGAGATGAGCGATCGAGTGCGCAGCAGCAGGCGACGAGTGTGGAGAAGCAGCAGCAGGCGACGAGTGAGGAGAGTCGTGCGGCGCGGCGTGCAGTGGGTAATGGGTATTGAAGGTTAGAGTTTTTTTAGTATATGTATTGAGGGTAATTTTGTAATATACTATTCTCACGGGTAATGGGTACCCACGAATACGGGTACTATGATACCTATACTCGCCCCATTTAATAAATGGGTATGAAAAATTACCCGCAAAATACTCGTGGGTAGAAAACTATCCCCCATACCCGTCATAAATGGGTAAATACCCGCGGGTACCCACCTAAATGGGTAATATTACCATCCCTAATCTCAAATGATTAGAGGGCCGACCTATTAATCAGAACGTCACAGGTTTGAGACCTTCTTTTGAGCTTTTTTATATTTTTTGAATAGGTGGAGACTTATGAATTAAGTGTAAGTAAGTACTAACACCCAAGTGGGTCCATAAACACTCGAGAAATTTTTTAAGAAACGAATTAGTTTCAGCTTCGTTTAAAGATTTTTTTTCTTTTAATTTGACATACCAATATTTAAATAAATATTTTATCATTCTTATTACATAAAATATTTATTATTTAAACATGAGAATTAATTAACATTTATGTCATTTTTTTAAAAAAAACAAAGATAAAAAATCACAATAGGTGACCATACTAAGGTTCAAACCCTAGATCTCTAGGTAACGTTTAACATGTTGCCACCAACTGGGCTACCCACAGTTGGCATTGACATTTATGTCATTTGGCACAAAAATTCTAAGTTAGTGAATGATTTTTTTTTTTGATTTTTTGAATATTTTAGGATGTATTTTCATGGTGACTACTTTAAAGAGTTTCATAATTCTTATTTAATCATGGAAATGCATTCTAAAATTCTTAAAAAATCATTAAAATGCTAAATTAATGAATGAATTTTTAAATAATTTTTTGAAGATTTTAGGATGCATTTTCATGGTTAAATGACTACTTTAAAGAAATTTACTATTTAAAGTAAAATTTGTAAATATTTTAAAGAGTTTCAAGTTAAACTCTTGAAAGTGGTTATTAACCATGAAATCGCATTCTAAAATTTCAAAAAAAAGCACAAAAATTCTAAATTAATGAATGATTTTTGAAGATTTTAGGATGCATTTTCATGGTCAACTAACTACTTTAAAGAGTTTCAAGTGAAACTCTTAAAAGTGGTAACTCTTGAAAGTAGTTATTTGACCATGAAAATGCATATTAAAATATTCAAAAAATCATAAAAATTCTAAATTAGTCAATGATTGTTTTTGTGATTTTTTTTTGAAGATTTTAGGATGCGTTTTCAAAATATTTTTTAATATATATTTAGTGTTATATACTTTGGATAAGAGTCTCAATTTCCGAGATTTTTTAATATTTCCGAGATTTTCGGTCTCAATTTTTTTTAGACCTATAAAATATAATTTTATTATAAAAACATATTTTCAAATTTTTTTATTTTTTTTGAA
Organism: Canna indica; assembly: GCA_034359265.1. Classification (NCBI taxonomy): domain Eukaryota; kingdom Viridiplantae; phylum Streptophyta; class Magnoliopsida; order Zingiberales; family Cannaceae; genus Canna; species Canna indica. The sequence goes on from CP136892.1 coordinate 27,516,802, forward strand.
TTTTTTTGCAAAAGTATATAATATTTTACCGACTTTCACAGGGGATAGGATGGGTATTATTAAAACTTGATTCCGAATTTGAGAATTTTAGCATATACTTCTGGACCTCTTCACATATCCCTAGAAAACCATGTTGTCTCTTGCATCAATTGGATGAAACACAACATTGATGATTATATTAGTGATTACTACAAGAATGAAGCTTATACGATGACTTATCAGTTTCTTCTCAAGCCACTCAATGGGTATAAGATGTGGCCCGAGGTTGATAGTAGTACTATGATGCCACCTTCAATCAAGAAGATGCCTGGTAGGGCTAAAAAGAAGAGGAGAAGAGATTCATACCAAAACTTCGGAGCCAATTCATTAGAGAAACATCTAACAATGATCATTCTTCAAGTCACATTCTGGATCTACAAAACGTAAGGGAAGGGATAGGGGAATTGATGAAGGGGGGCAACATCATCCCTTCATCTTCACATGTATTATGAAGAGGGAGATAGGCACAAGGGTCAGCTCAAAAAAAAAGTTGTTAATTACATCTCTTGATGGGCAGGATGCTGAACGTTTGATTGCACTCTTAAAAGAATTTCCATCTTTGAAGAGCCTACAGGACTACCTCCTCTCACGAATCATGAGCAAAGAATTCGGCTTGTACCTTGAGAGACCCAAACTTGAATCAGCAAAGATTAAAGACTTATAGAAGATATGAGCATAGCAAATGGAAGAAAGACCCGAAGAAAGAAGGCTGTCAAAGGAAGTTGAGGAAAGTGAGAAAAAGAGCCATTGAACACTGGACTGGTTCTATGCAAATGCTTGTTTTCATTATTTTTTCTTTTGTTTCATTAACAACACTTGTAATGAGAATTAGAGGCAATATTCTTTGTTTGAAGTATAAGTGGCAATGTAAGTAAATAGCAGGGACAAAGTGGTCATTCTGCTTCAAAACTGAATAGCACATTATATTAATGCTTTTGATATTGAAATGAAAAAAAAAAGTTTATAGCCTTGTTTTTAGTCAATAAAATTGAGCATTTTAATTCTTGTCTTCCCCTCTCCCTCTCCCACATTGTCCCTGTTATTTACTTACATTGTCATTTATACTTCAAATAAAGAATATTGCCTCTGTTCAATGGCTCTTCTTCTCACTTTCCTCGGTCTTTCTTCCATTTGCCATGCTCATATCTTTTATAAGTCTCCAATCTCTGCCGTTCCAAGTTCTGCCGGCTCCTCACAGGTAACATCATCATTGTAGACAAGGAACCATCATCTTCAAATGTATGATGAAGAGGGAGAGGTGGAAAAGGTCAAATACATGTAGAAATCAATAGAGAAGCACAAAGGGTTTGGAGTATTTGTAACACAGTCAAGGAATACGTAGAGTATGTCATTATGTTCTTATGGTGCTAATAGTGTTTGACTCTTTATTAGGGTTACCGTGTTAAAGTGTTTAGTAATAGTAATAATAATAATTTAAGAATCAAATCATAATAATAAGCCTAGGATCTTACAACTCATGCTTTTACTAATTTGAAAATAATAAAAGAGGCGTATCCGAATTTGATGAATTCGCCATTAGAACTTCAATCGTCTATCACAATTCGCCATTAGAACTTCAATCGTCGATCATTTCGCCGGAGTTGATTTCTTTCCCTTTCCTCACTTTCTAGGAGATGTAGCTTTAGGCGATGGTGAAGATCTAGGTTGTGTTGTATTTAGATCTGTAGACATCTCCTCGTTATATAGGCAGGGAGAGGATCAACTCAAGGTTTATCCTCAATGGCCAATTAATCTGGTACGTCCATCAAGTAACCAGATTAATGGCCTGAATTTGTTGACTTATTAATTAAATGTTTATATTCATTTATTAGGTCATATTTATCTCTTAATGTGGAGATAATTATCTTAATGAAGCATTTTAATTGTGGCCACATAATTATCTTACATTCTCCTACTTGGCCTGATAAATAGATCATCATATTTAATAATGTAAACATTAGGTGTGCATTAGAACAGACCTTTACTGATATCATCATAATTACAAATATATGATAAACCAACATATGTGAGTTATAGCGGTTGTATACAAATCATTTAGTATACTTCCTTCCATATACTACAACACTTATAATTTACCATACAAGATGTAAATATTAATTTTTATTATGGTCCTCCATAATGTCTCAAAAGACTTTTCTGTTACAAATTAAGTAGTCATAATGTACGTACATCATTAATAGGAAATTAACATTATAAGTCAGAAACACATAAGGGAGCTCAGAGTGTCAAATATCATCATAATACATTAGACCCATTCTTCGAACATGTTCTTTAAAAACTTTCGATTGTAACCCTTTCGTCAAAGGGTTTGCAATCATTAAATTGGTACTAATGTGCTAAAAAGACACTCTTTGTTTCCGAACTTCCTCCTTAACGGCCAAATGCTTTAACTCCATGTGCTTTGGCACTTCAAGAGTATTTGTCGTTCTTTGAGAAAAAAATTGCTGCGACATTATCACAATAAATTTTCAGCGGCTTGCTAATGGTGTCAACAACCGCAAGTCCTGAAATAAAATTTCTCAGCCAAAATCCTTGAATTGTGGCTTCTAGACATGCCACAAATTCAACTTCTATAGTGAATGACACAATGACAGTTTGTTTGGCACTCTTCCATGATATTGCTCCTTTAGCAAGCATATATACATATAGCCAAACGAAGACTTTCTACTATCTAGACATCCAACAAAAATTGAATCTGAGAATCTGATAACTTCAAGGTTTTTAGATTTGCTATAAGTGAGCATGAGATCTTTGGTTCCTTGCAGGTACCTCAAAATTTTCTCTGCAACTTTCTGGTGATCAATGTCGGGGTTGCTTTAGTATCACCCTAGTACATAGTCCAATAGAGAAGCTAATATATGACATCGTACATGTTTGAACATAATTCAAACTGCCTACAATATACGCATATGGATGGATTCCATTGCCTTACTTTTAACATTATTCTTTGGGCATTGATTGAGATTAAATTTATCTCCTTTATGAATTGGAACAATTTCAGGAGAACATTTATCCATATAAAATCTCTCTAAAATTCTTTCGATGCACCCTTTCTGGGATAGTCCTATCAGTCCTTGTGATCTATTACAGAATATTTCAATTCCAATCACATAGGATACCTCTCCCATATCTTTCATATCAAGAGATAATATTTAGTCTCACGTAAGATGCCCAAATCATTAGCAGCAAGTAAAATGTCATCAACATATAGGACTTGGAAGATAAACTTGCTCCCACTAATCTTTTGGTATATACACCGATCAACGGTGTTTTCTTTAAAACCAAAAGACATGATGGTATCATTAAACTTAATATACCATTGTCAAGAAGCTTGTTTAAGTCCATATATTGACCTCTTGATCGTACACACCAAGTGATCTGTCTCGTCAGTTGAGAAACTTTTAGGTTGGTCCATATAAATTTCTTCCTCAAGATCTCCATTAAGAAAGGCTGTTCTTACATCCATTTGGTGTAACTCTAGATCATACTGAGCCACCAAAGCCATAATAGTCCTCAATGAGTCTCTCTTTGAGATAGGTGAAAATGTCTCTGTATAATCAATCCTGTCTTTCTGAGTAAAACCCTTAGCTACTAGTTTAGATTTATATCTTTCGATGTTACCATTCGAGTCACGCTTGGTCTTGTAGACCCATTTACACTTGACTCGTGTACAACCTTCTGGTAACTCAACAAAGACTTCATTATGTATTAAGGAGTTATACTCTTCTTTCCTAGAATCTTTCCATTTGTCAGACTCAGCACAAGATATGGCTTCTTCATATGAAATCAGATCATTATTGATTCCGATATCGAAATTACACTCTTGCAAATATACCACAAAATCATCCAGAATTGCATATCTTCTTTCTCTATGAGATCTTCTTAATTGAATTCCTTGTGGTTCATTTGCCTCAGGTATTTGTGAGTTAGTTACTTCATGGGGTATTTCATTATTCGAATGTTGTTCAAAGTCATTAGGAACAACATTTTGAGTGGGTGTAGACAGAGGAACATTTATTGATAAAGGTACATTTACTCTTATCTCTTGAATGTCCACACTTTGTTTTTCAGTACTCGTACTAACTTCACTATTCCCTATGAATTTAGCATTCCCGGTATCTATAATTCTCGGACTATGATTAGGACAATAAAAGATGTACCCTTTGGATTTCACAAGATATATAACCAATAAAGTATCTATTGGCGTGTAGGCCTGGCGAGCCGAGTCATCAATCTCGCTCGTGGCGGATAGGCCTGTAGGACCGAGTCACACTGGACGCCGGGGGCGCTAGGGTCTGCTACGGTATAAGGTGAAGGTGCACCCTTCCCTCACACCAATTTGTTTGGGGGTTGTTGGTTAGCTCCGGAGTCCTGGGAGCTGGCATCAGAGCGGGTTGTAGTTTGAGATTTCACCATCTCGCCTACATCTAATCTCGATCCGAAAATGGCACTAGAGTCGGCAGCGTCTATACCACCTAAGTTTGATGAGTCAAACTTTGGTATTTGGAAAGGAAGAATGTATACATTCTTAAAGACTCAAGGTATAGGTGTGTTTAATATGTTAAAGTTAAAATACATAGAACCTAAGGAAAACATGGATGCATGGACCCAAGAACAAATTAACAGATTTGAGATAAATGCTAAGGCAACAAATTGCATATATTGTTCTTTGGAAAATAACACTCTTGAAAAAGTCATGCATTGTACTTGGGCATATGATATTTGGGCAACTTTGAACATGCTTTATGATTATGCTAAAACTGAAGAACTTGTTACTCTAAATGAAGGAGACGATGACAATTGTCATACTCCTATATCTAATGAAGTTATTGAAGCTAATAGTGTATCTAGCCAAATAAGTATAAAGAGTTGAAAGATAAAGGTGATATGTCACCTATGCAATAAGAAAGGGCATGTGAAGAAGAATTGCCCTAGTATGAAGAACGAGGCAAAACGGAGGTCAAATGCTTCCACTCACTCGCATGCATCAAGTAAAGCATCGTCACACCATGATCACCAAGCTAACATCATGAGTGTTCATGAGGAGGTATGCTCTTCCTCTAGTCATGATGATCATAATTATAGATCTAATTCATCTAGTTCCTCGGATCTTCTTTATGATGAATTATTAGACGAATGTAAAATTATGTATGCCTTGATGGTTAAAAAGGATAAAGAAAACAAAAAATTAAAGAAGGAAAACTTGACTCTTAGCTCTCATTTACATGATGCTAAAACTTAGTGTCTCTAATCCATGCCATGATGTTTTAAGTATTAACACTAAGGAATTGAAAAACAAAAATGACATGTTAAAGAATAAAAATAATATGTTGAAAATGCAATTGCATGCTTTGCATAAATCTATGAATGATTTGAAGAATGAAATGTTGATCTTGAATAGAAAAGTTAATAATTCTTTTCTTAATTCAAAAATTCAAAATGTCTCATTTAGGAAACCTCAGAAGAAAAATATTTCCTTTAAAAATGTTCATGCTCATCATAAGCATGCTAACACGCCTCATGTCCATAAGAAAAATGAAATGAAAAGATTTAATGGACATTGTTTTTGTTGTGGTACATATGGGCATACAATCTATGATTGCGCTTTTAAAATGAATCATAGTGTTGTTAAGACACTTTGGGTACCTAAGACCACTAACCCCCAAGGACCCAAAGCCATTTGGGTACCAAAAGTCTCATCTTCTTTTGTAGGGGGAACTACCACACAAGGGTAAACAAAAATGGAATATTAAAGTTGACCTTGGATCCAAATGAGAAATCTCCAAGAGGTTGCAACTTCAAATCATCATGATGCATAAGTATGGAAATTGGCATCTAGGTATACTTTGTATCATCTCCTTACTTTGTTCTGCTTTACTTAAGTTGGAGTTGTGATACTCGTTTAATTTGAGTTATTTTCCCCGCTCTTGTTAAGAGTCCTTTTGAAAATGTTTTTTATTTTTTGATTTCCCGATCTTCTCGGAGACCTATGTAGCCTGTAATGGGCTCATGCGACCTTGCAGTTTTAAATCGTAGGCTCATTGTGGCATTTTGGTTTTCAACCAATAGGAAGGGTTGGAGATCTTATGTTTCAAAATTTCATATGTTGAGATCTCTCGATCCGTTTTGGTTTCATGACGATTTTACTTAAAACAAACTTTTAACTATCTAGCTTAGGTTGAAATTCTTAAATGAAATTTTTTTATTTTCACCTTGCTATTTAGTATGATAACTTGCTAGTAGATATGGTTTGATTACTATTAATGAAGTATACTTGCAAATTATTGTAAATGGAAGGCTACTATGAAGAAAATGAAAAGTTTGGAAAATTCTCAAGAATGAGGTATGAGTTTAATTTTGCAAAAATATTTGTATAATAATTGATTATTCATGTTTAATGATGTCTTTATACTCATGATTGTCTTTGCATGATAAATATATGAAAGTTCATGAGTAGGTAAAACTTTGATAACTTAGGCAATTTCATGATATCTTGATTGGATGAAATTTGCTCTAGGTTAGAATTCTCATTAGAGATCTCATTTTTTTAATGATTGGCAAACATGTTTAAAATACACATATCACATGAGTCTAGACATTTAAACTTGAAAATTCATCCCTAGATAACCAATGCGATAACTAGATTACTTTATGAAACTCAAAATTTAAAATGCTTGGCCTAAGTCAACAATTTGACTTAGAAATCTCTGGTTAAGTTCAGATTTACACAAACATGTTTAGATTCACTCATGTTAAATGTCTAAGTGCCTAAGCTAGAGAAAACATGAGTAGATAGCTAAATTTGATACTTAGCACTTTTATGGTTTCAAGGATACTTTGAATGAAACCGTGCTAAGTTCATATCTCGATTAAACGACATTAGTTTCACTCCAAACTTGACAAAAAAGTTTTAAATGATTATATCGTGATATCTAGAAAGTTTGAACAAAATCTGAAATCAGTGGATAAATGACTTATATTTACAAAAATGCCACTGAGATCTTGTAGAATTTCTAGAAAATTATAGAGATATCATTTTTGAGTGATTCTTGATTTTTTGGAATCCTCATAAAGTGTAATTCATGTAATTTTTTTTTTCATAAAATTTAAATGCTCACACCCTCTCAAAAAGAATGTTTTTTAAGGGATAAAAACCCAGGGCAGATCGAGCGGTCGATCGGCCTGCGACCGCTCGATCGACCGGCTGGCGGAAATCGATCTGGATCGCCCATTTCTTCGGCTAGATTCAATCCTACCCGTTCAAACCTAGTGTTTAAGCCCGAAACTAGGGCTTCCTTGCCCATTCGACCGGCTGCCACAATCTAAAACCTCTCCTCTCATCTTCTAAGCCTTCTACCTCCTCTCCAAAACTCTTCTCCAAGGTAAAACGCTTGATCTTTATCCATCATTCATGAGGTTATTCTCAAAACGTGACTTCTTCATCTCTTACTCTCTCAATGTGTCTTGATTCATACATAAAAATATGATTCATGCTTACTTTTCTTGGATGATAATTTCTCTTTGGCATGTTTACTCCAAAAACGAGTTTTTTTGTTAACAACAATCAAATATCCCATGTCTTCTTCAAATGATTCAACATTTACTTTTTTAAAAGAATTTTGTTTTGGTCAAAAAGAAAAATGATTCTTATTCTCTTCTAGCCAAAACAAGTTTTTTAATGCATGATTTTTTCATTTATGGATCATTTTGTTTAATCTTACTTTTAATTTTAATTTTTTTTGTTTATTCATTATCTTGAAATTTAATGATAAAATCTTTTTGTCCTTGCGTGAATCTATGCCGATCTTTAATTTTTTTTTTGCTTTCTTTTATTTGCGTTAAAAAGCATGTATCTCTCATCTAAAGCTAATAATCTACATCATCCTCATAATTATCTTACAAAATGACACCCAAGACTAAACTCCCAACCTTACCCGATAACCTATTGACCTCTTTAGGCAAGAAACAAGCTGCTAAGTTTGTAGATAGAGCTATCCTGCAGACACGTCCAGTCAATCTAGGTGATTTAGAATAATTTGATATTAGAGGCAAACTTGTTAGAATGGGATGGATAGAGTTTCTAGAAAAGCAAGTACCTGTATGCCTCATCCTGATAAAAGCCTTTTTCTCCAGTCTGGTGATAGAAAAGGCAAGGTATAGTGATGACTTAATTCTTCGGTCTGAAATCCTAGGAAAATCCATAGTAATCACCAAATCCCACATTAAAGATGAATTTGGGTTTCCTCTAGTAGGAAGATCAATTTATAAGATGTTCACGCACCGTTTTCATGAGGATTTTCCTCCTCATGAAGTTGTGCCAACTATTTGTCTTGAGGGTTATCAGGGAATGATCCCCACTGTAAGACCCCAAAAAATTTCCTAATATAAAATCTGTTTTGGTGCAGCGCACCGGGTCCGGGGGTAGTCGAGTCGAGCCTTAGGATCGCCTCGAGTGAAAAGGTATGACTCGATTAATGATTCATGGAATCTATTTGGGTGATTAACTTTCCTTTTATGAAATCATGCCTTAAATTAAGTTAACTCGATTCATATTATGGGTTGAGTCGGAACCCAAGTTGAGTTCGGGTTTAGTCAAGTTCCGGGTATGAGTTAAGTGAGTCATGAGGCCATCTTTGGAAAGATAGATGAGGGATTAAAACCCTCATCTTGCAGTCGTGCGACTCACCCTTTGAGTCGCACAAGGCTGCCTAGGGATAGAGGAGAAGGAGCAAGGAGGAAGCTTGGGGCTTGGATCAATCTGGGATTCGTGTCGTCGCTGGAAAAATTTCAAGTTGTCGTCATCGATCCTTATTTCTCCGCAATCAAGGTGAGTGGTTAAGTTTTGAAGATTGGGGGAGGCGGGTGGCCGAACCCTAGATGAAATAGGTTGAGTTTCTCACGATCTTTTCGACGAATCTTGATTTCAACGATGTATGTTCATTGTTTTATGGAGTTCCTTGTCAGATCTCGCTGTTTCTTCGTCGTTTTCCAAGTTTTTAGGGCTGCCGAGTCATGGGAAAAGGGGAAAGGTCATGCCAAATTTTTCTCCGATTCCCTTGATGGAAAGAAAGCCCTTGGATGACCTTATATCAAAGATTCTCGCGATCTTTCCGACGAATCTTGATTTCAACGATGTATGTTCACTGTTTTATGGAATTCCTTGTCAGATCTCACTGTTTCCTTGTCGTTTTGCAAGTTTTTAGGGCTGCCGAGTCATGGGAAAAGGGGAAAGGTCATGCCAAATTTTTCTCTGATTCCCTTGATGGCAAGAAAGCCCTTGGATGACCTTATATCAATGTTCGATGTAGTTCCACTTGTATATCTCACGCATTATGAAGCATGCCTTCCCTAGGAATCCCTTGAAGTGGCTGAAGGAACCCTACAACTCATGAAGAGGGTTCGGCCAAGGCTAGGGAGGGGAGAAGAGAGTAGCTTTAGATGGAAATTACATGATTATAAGGATCACACATAGAGATATGACAATACTTAGGAAGAACACCAAACATAACAAGTAGCTTGATTGATTTTGAATTGTAGGAATGGTAGTATTATAACCATCCTTCGCATATGATCTTTAAACTTTGTATGTTGAGATTGATACCATGTTTTGTATTTCCTACATGTTATTTAAATTCATTACTACCTTGCCATGCTAGATAGTTGTTCCTTATTGTACAAAAATTTCCTAAGGTGGTGTAAAGTTGTTATGTGTATACATTGTGGTCATATATAATGAATGTTGCAATATTTGAATATTTTTCCTTGGATTATACATGCTGCCCTAAATGTTCTTGGGCGGGATTCCAAGGCCGACACATGGGAATTCCTCACCCAAGGCAGTGTAGGAGGTTAGGTAACATGTAAGGCGTCACTAGACGTTCTTCGCACTTATATGGAAACTTAGTTAGGAGACGATGACACTTCTATGACTTCTTGTATACTTTTGCAAACATAGAACTCGTAGGTGTTCATATCTTGAGAGGGCGGCATATATTGTTGACCTTGTAGCTGGATTAAGGCCAAATTCGGACAAAGGCCCAAAGTGTGTTGGCTTTAGGTTTTCAACCTTAGCCTTAATCTCGGTTTTGATGATAACAAACATGGGACTAATGATTTCATTGAGAATATATTTCAGGTTCCATATCAATTAGCGTTCGATGTCCTCGATCAAAAAAATCGGAGAAATCGAGAAATCGGAAGGACATTGATCGTCACGCTCGGGTTCGTCGCGGAAACTTCTTGAAGAGCGATGCGTGCACCAAAGACGTATTGGACGGGCTCAAATATCACTTGGAAGCTCTCCAAGTTAATGGTCGTTGAAAGACGGAACCCGGAAACGAATTGAAGCGCGGAAGAAATAGGCTGAAGAAATAAACTTCAGCCTAGGTTCGGTCCACCGGGCGGTCGACCGAATGAAGGTAAAAATTAGTAGAGCTACTTCAGTCGACCGGGCGGTCGATCGATGGAAGCCCAAAACTGGCAATAGCTCGGGCGGTCGACCCGTTGATTGACCGACCTACTGATACCCGAAGACGCAGATCGCGTCGGTCGACCGATGGGTCTACCGAAGGTCGGGATTGATAGTTTTTCGTCTGGCGGTCGACCCGTTGGTCGACCAACCACAGAGAAAAGAGAAGCGGTCAAAAGACCGGTCGACCAATCGGTCGACCGACCATTCGACCAGCGGCCTGTAATGGATAGTTTTTTATCTGTTGAAATAACCGTTTATTTAGCAGGGTATAAATATACCATCATATGATTCTTTTAATCTTCTTCTTTTATTCTTACAGAGTTTATTGAGCCATTAAGAGGAAGAATTAAGCCTTCCAAAAGATTAGTGATTGCACTATGTTCTTCCGCTAAATTCTTCAAGCGCAAGCTCTGCTGCCTCAACTCGGAAATTGACTCGAGCTACACCACTTGGCGAGTTGGAGGTTCCAAAGGCTTGGAAAATAGTAAACATACTATTCACCCCCCTCACTGTCGCCATTTCGCCAATAATTGGTATCAAAGCGGGTTCGTAGCTTGAGATTTCACTATCTCTTCTACACCTTGTCTCGATCTTGAAATAGCTCTAGAGTCAGTTGTTTTCGCACCTCCTAGGTTCGATGCCTCGAACTTTGGTCTATGGAAATCTAGGATGTACACCTTTCTAAAGACCCAAGGTTTAGGTATTTTTAAGATGGTAAAAATCCAATATGTTGAACATAAGAAAAATATAAATGCATGGACCCAAGAACAAATTGATATGTTTGAATTAAATGCTAAAGCTACAAATTGTATATTTTGTTCTTTGGATGATAAGATTTTTGAAAAGATCATGCATTGCACTTTCGCTTTCGATATTTGGGCTACCTTAAATATGCTCTATAATTATGCAAAAACCGAAGAGCTTAATACATTTGATGAAGGAAGTGATGACAATTGTCATCCATCCAATACTAACATGGTTTTTGAAGCCCATAGTGTCTCTAGTCATAAGAGCACAATACTAAAATGATTTTCCATTTGTGTAAGGAGAAGAGGCATATCAAGAAGAATTGCCCATTATTGAAAAACAAAGCAAGGAAGAGGTCAAATGCTTCTATATTGTCCTCCGAGTCCCTCGAAGCATCCTCTCATCATGACAATAGAGCTGCTTCTCAATTGTGCCTCATGGGATTAAAAAATGTGGTAAATCCCTCCACCTTTTGTCATGATAAAAATTTCATTGATAATGATAATCATAGCTCCTCTAGTTCATTTGACATGCCATATGAGGAACTAGTTGAGGAATATCAAAAAATATATGCCTTACTTGTGAAAAAGAATAAAGAGAACAAAAAATTGAAGAAAGAAAACTTGAAGCTTGTCAATCATGTGCATGAGTTGAAGAGTGAAAATGAAAAATTGAAAACTAGCATGATTGATTCTTGCCATGATACATTAACTCTAGAAGTTAATGAGTTGAAACATAAAAATGAAAATGTAAAGAATGAAAATAGCATGCTAAAAATTCAATTGAATGCTGTTCAAAGATCAATGAATGATTTGAAAAGTGAGGTTATCTTATTGAATAAGAAAGTAAATGAATTCAAAAATACTTCATCTACTAAGAACACTAGAATAAAAAATACCTATGTAAAGAATGTCAATGTTCATAATCATTCTCATATTAGGCATTCCACATTTAAACCTCATGTTGAAAATAAGAATATTTTATTTAAGAATGCTCATACTCATCATGTCTCACATGTCAAGCATTCAAATGATAGATCTAATGTCCAAAGCATAAATAAAAAGAAATTCAATGGACATTGTTTTTGTTGTGGTATTTTTGGCCATGCTATTTTTGATTGTGCATTTAAGAAAAATCCAAGTGTAGTTAAGACACTTTGGATTCCTAGGCCAACTCACCCCCAAGGACCCAAAGCCATTTGGATACCAAAAGTCTCATCTTCTTTTGTAGGGGGAGCTACCACACAAGGATGAATGAGAAGTGGTGTATTGGAGTTGACCATGGACTTGAATGATGAATCCTTCATTGGTTGTAACTTCAAGCTACCTTGATGCCTTAGGTAAAGTTGGCATCAAAACTATTCCGGTATCATCTCCTATATCCCTTCACTTTATCTAAGTTGGAGTTATGATACATGCTTAAAATTAATTGATTTTCCCCGCTCTTAATAGATTTCAAGAACGTATTTTTTTATTATTTTTGATTTTCCGGTCTCTTTGGAGACCCAGGTGGCTTGTAATGGGCCTAAGCGACCTTGCGGTTCTAAATCGTAAGCACATTGTGGCCTTTCGGTTCTCAACCAATAGGAAGGGTTGGATATCATATTTTTCATTTATTATTCTTGTGATCTCTTAAAATTCATTTTGATATCACTCGATTTCATTTTGAAACAAATTTGAAACCATTTAGCAAAGTGGTATTTGATAATGATACTTAATGCTTCTCTTTGCTTTTTGGTTGAGTTAGCTTGCTAAGTAGCTATATTTTCTTTAAAAATATTAGTGTAGCTTCTTGCAAGTTATAAGTTTATGTTAGGAAGGCTAACTAGGAAGAAAAAGATTAGTTTGGCTAAATTCTCATGAATAAGGTATAAACTTGATAGATTCAAAATCTTAAAGTGTTATACCTCAATGTTTAAGTTTAAACTATGTCTCTATACTCATGATTAGATTTGCATGTTAACACACTTGAATTCTCATGAGTAGGTAGAATATTAGCACTTAGGAAAATTTCATCAAATGAAATTTGCTCTAGGTTGATACTTGCTATTAGAGACATTTCTTTAAGACCAAACTAGTTAAACCTGTTTAGGGACCTTATGCCTCAAATGGTTCACATCTTGATCCCTTAGATTCATTATGATATCATGTAAATTTTTCTTTAAAATGAATCTTAACTATCTAGCATAGGTTAAAGTTTTAAATGAAATTTTGTATTGAACCCTTGCTAGTTAGTATGTTAGCTTGCTAGTTGACATATTATTTCATTATGATACTAATGAAGTCTACTTGCAAGTTAAGAATTGGTAAGGTATGCTATCTAGAAGAAAATGAAAAAGGATATGAAAAGTTGGGCAAATTTTCAAGAAAAAGGTATGATTTTAATTTTTGCAAAAATCTTAGTAAAATAATTGAATTTTCATGCTTAAATGTTTTCTCTATGCTCATGATTGATGTTGCATGATAAATACTTGAAGTTTCATGAGTAGGCAAAATTATGATAACTTAGCTCATTTCAAGATATCTTGATATTTATGAAATTGAACTAGGTTAAAATTCTTCATTAGAGACCTCATTTTGAGTAAACATCAAACAAACATGTTTAGACACACATGATATGATTCTAGGTGTTCAATCTTGAAAATTCATGTGTAGATAAAAATGTGATAACTAGATCACATTAGTGGACTTAAACTTAAAAGGTTTGACCCAAGTCAATAAATCGACTTGGTCACTTTATTTTAAGTCCAAAACTTATAAACATGTTAAGGAGTAGGTATGACATGTTTCCATGCATTTAGAGTGAAAAATTCATATGGATATGGATAAAATGACATAGAGGTGGTTTCATAAAAACCTCTTTTGAACCAAGTTGACCCAAGTCAACAAGTTGACTTAAAGGTCTCATTTTCAATCCATATTTGAGAAACATGTTTAGATTTACTCATGTTAGGTATCCATAGGTTTAAGTTTGAAAAATCATGAGTAAATGTTAAGATTGAAACTTAGCAAGTTTCATAAAAACTAGTTTAGTTTTGAATGAAACCATGCTAGGTTGATATCTTGACTTAAGGACATAATTTTCATTCCAAACTTGACATATACTCTTTACATGACCATCATGTGGTGTCATGAAAGTTTGAATGAAAATTGAACAAGTTTTAAGAATAACTGAAAATTACAAAAATTATCATTTGTTCAACAATTGGTATTACCAATTTTAGTTATTTCTAGAGAAATATAGAAAAATCATTTTCAGATAATTCTTGAAACTACACATTCACTGAAAAATCTAGTTTTATGAGTAAAAATTTCAAAAAGTTTCATCAAGAATCTAATTTATAATGGAATTTTGAAGTTGGATTTCGAAAACACAAAGTATCCTTATATGAAATATCAATCTTTCCGATACTTTGAATTTTCTTCAAAAACTTCAAATGAAAGTGTGTGTATACCATTTTGATTATGTTTCTAATATCATTCACACCATTGATTGAGTAAAATTATTTCTAGGAATGATTTTGAATTCTTGAATGATAGCTAGAAATATCTAGTGTTTTCATTAAAATCAATATGGGATGAAAAATGAACTTAGAAAATTCTTTTGAGTTCAAACTTGATACATGCATCTCAAATGACCATTCAATAATTGGTATCAAAAAATTTCGTCCAAACAAATTGGTTTCAAAATTTTTGTCAAAAATATCACTTTGTATAAACACAAAAGTTTGATTTTTGAAAACTTTAAGTATAGGTTGACCTAAGTCAACAAAGTGAATTAAAAATTTCATCTTAAGCCCAAACTTGATTCATAGACTTACATTATCTCATGTTTAATGTCTAGATGCCTAAGTTTGAGAAAACATGAGTAGATAGCAAAACATTGAGACTTAGCATTTTCATATTTTTCATGTTTATTTCAAATGAAAACATGCTAAGTTCATATTTAGATCAAATGACATTAGTTTCACTTCAAACTTGATATACATGAGTTAAATAACCATATCTTGGTATGTTGAAAGTTTGAATGAAATTAAAAATGTCATGAAAAAGATATGAATACATTCATATGAGAGCATACATGATTTAGCTATGAATTGTATCTATTGTTTTATGTATGATTTTGTTTCATATCAAATTATTTGTTTTCCATCCCTTGGTTGAGATTTTCATGTTTCATGAAAATAATCTTTGAAGTCTCAACTTCATGAAAAATTAATTGTGTTTCATCCCTTTGACTAGATTGACCTTTCTTGCCCTTTTTGATTGATGTCAAAAGGGGGAGAGAAGAGTTTAGGTATAAAGGGGGAGAAATGTATAAGAAAATTGGGGAGAAAACTATAGGTAAAGGGGAGGAAAATATAGGAAATCCATGCATATAGATAGGGGGAGAAATCCCTTAGTTGATATCCTTGTGCTTTAATGATTATATATTTTCTTAAGGATGTTTGTCATCATCAAAAAGGGGGAGATTGTTGGCTTTAGGTTTTCAACCTTAGCCTTAATCTCGGTTTTGATGGTTTTGATGATAACAAACATGGGACTAATGATTTCATTGAGAATATATTTCAGGTTCCATATCAATTAGCGTTCGATGTCCTCGATCAGAAAAATCGGAGAAATTGAGAAATCGGAAGGACATTGATCGTCACGCTCGGGTTCATCGTGGAAACTTCTCGAAGAGCGACACGTGCACCAAAGACGTATTGGACGGGCTCAAAGATCACTTGAAAGCTCTCCAAGTTGATGGTCGTTGAAAGTCAGAATCTGGAAACGAAGCGCGGAGCCTCTGGTACTTGCTTACCCAAAAGGAGCTGAACCTCAGGCAGAGGAGGTGGCTGGAGCTCCTAAAGGACTATAATTGCACCATTATGTACCATCCGGGGAAAGCAAATGTGGTAGCAGATGCGTTGAGTAGAAAGTCCATGGGCAGTTTAGATCATTTGTAAATTAAGCGATGGCCTCTAGATCGAGAGTTGGCTTTGTGCCTAGATGGGGGTGCAACCTTATCAGTGTCAGCTTCAGGTGCTTTGATAGCATACCTGCGGGTACAGTCCACGCTGGTGGACATACTGCGTGCCGCGCAGGGGGAAGATGCCTTTTGTGCACTGACCAAGGACCTGGTGCAAAGAGTTGATGTAGAGAATAGTTTCATATTGGACTCAGAGGGTGTACTGAGGTTCAGAGACCGGATAGTAGTACCAGACATGGCTGAGGTGCGCAGGCAAGTCCTAGAGCTGGGTCATCGTTCCACTTACACGATGCATCCGGGGGCCACCAAGATGTACTAGGATTTAAGGCAGCATTACTGAAGGAAAGGTATGAAAAGAGAGGTGGCAGAGTTTGTTTCCAAATGTTTAGTTTGCCAGCAGGTGAAGGCCGAACACCTTAAGCCTACGGGGCTTCTGCAAAACCTCGAGGTGCCCGAGTGGAAATGAGAGAAAATCACTATGGATCTAGTGACTGGATTGCCTAAGTCAAAAGAGGGTTTTGATTCCATTTGGGTGGTAGTGGACCAGTTAACCAAGACCGCGCACTTCATACTAGTGAAAACTACCTTCTCTGCAGAGCAGTATGCCCGACTATTCTTGGATAGGACTGTGGCATATCATGGTACCCCGGTGATGATTATATCCGACCACGGTACCCAGTTCACAGCCCGATTTTGGCAGTCCTTCTAGGAAGCCTTGGGTACCCAGGTGCGTTTCAGCATAGCTTTCCATCCGCAGACTGACGGGTAGTCAGAGAGGACCATCCAAACTTTGGAGGACATGCTGAGAGTATGCGTCCTGGATATGGCTGACGGTTGGGAGAGGCACCTACCACTGATAGAGTTCACCTACAACAATAGCTATCACAGTAGCATTGGCATGACTCCTTTTGAGGCTTTGTATGAGTGGCAGTGTAGGTCTCCAGTGGGCTGGTTTGAGGTAGGGGAATCACTCATGGTGGGCCCCGATCTGGTCGAGTAAGCGGTAGACAAAGTAAAGCCCATAAAGGAAAGATTACTAGCAGCTCAGAGTCAACAAAAAATATATGCCGACAAGAAGGCCAGGGAATTGGAATTTGCAGAGGGTGACTTAGTATTTCTGAAGGTCTCTCCGATGAAAGGGGTGGTTCGGTTTGGGAAAAAGGGGAAACGGAGCCCTAGATACATTGGACCTTTTTCCATCCTCAAGAGGAGGGGTGAGGTGACCTATGAACTGGCATTGCCTCCTAGCCTGAATAGAGTGCACCCGGTCTTCCATGTATCCATGTTGCGCAAGTATGTAAAAGATGATTTGCATATGATCGAGCCCTCTTATATCGAGGTAGATTCGTCCATCTCATTCGAGGAAAGGCCGGTAGAGATTCTTGAGCGCCAGATCAGGAAGCTAATGTCCAAAGAAATTCCCCTGGTAAAGATCAGATGGGAGCACCATTCCGGGCAAGAGGCCACATGGGAGGTAGAGCAGGATATGAGAGAGAGCTACCCTTCCTTGTTCGAATAGACGGTAAGTCCTTGTTATTCAAGTAAATTCGAGGATGAATTTTCCTTAAGGGGGGAAGGTTGTAAGACCCAAATTTTTTTCCTAATATAAAATATATTTTGGTGCAGCGCGCCGGGTCCGGGGGTAGTCGACTCGAGCCTTAGGATCACCTCGAGTGAAAAGGTATGACTCGATTAATGATTCATGGAATCTATTTGGGTGATTAACTTTCCTTTTATGAAATCATGCCTTAAATTAAGTTAACTTGATTCATATTATGGGTTGAGTCGGAACCCAAGTTGAGTTCGGGTTTAGTCGAGTTCCGGGTATGAGTTAAGTGAGTCATGAGGCCATCTTTGGAAAGATAGATGAGGGATTAAAATCCTCATCTTGCAGCCGAGCGACTCACCCTTTGAGTCGCACAAGGATGCCTAGGGATAGAGGAGAAGGAGCAAGGAGGAAGCTTGGGGCTTGGATCGATCTGGGATTCGCGTCGTCGCCGGAAAAATTTCAAGTCATCGTCGCCCGATCCTTGTTTCTCCGCAATCTAGGTGAGTGGTTAAGTTTTGAAGCTTGGGGGAGGCGGGTGGCCAAACCCTAGATGAAATAGGTTGAGTTTCTCGCGGTCTTTCCGACGAATCTTGATTTCAACGATGTATGTTCACTGTTTTATGGAATTCCTTGTCGGATCTCGTTGTTTCTTCGTCGTTTTGCATGTTTTTAGGGCTGTCGAGTCATGGGAAAAGGGGAAAGATCATTCCAATTTTTTTCCCGATTCCCTTGACGGCAAGAAAGCCCTTGGATGACCTTATATCAATGTTCGATGTAGTTCCACTTGTATATCTCACGCATTATGAAGCATGCCTTCCCTAGGAATCCCTTGAAGTGGCCGAATGAACCCTACAACTCATGAAGAGGGTTCAACCAAGGGTGATGGAAGGGTAAATTAGTCCATTGATAAGTAAGCTATATTTGGAATTGAAGAAGTAGAGGTATAGCTAGAGTCTCCTCCCCCTTTCCTACCTTAAGGGCCATGGCCGAGCAAGGTCTCCCTTGCTCATGGTTCGGCCAAGGCTAGGGAGGGGAGAAGAGAGTAGCTTTAGATGGAAATTACATGATTATAAGGATCACACATAGATATATGGCAATACTTAGGAAGAACACCAAACATAGCAAGTAGCTTGATTGATTTTGAATTGTAGGAATGCTAGTATTATAACCATCCTTAGCATTAGATCTTTAAACTTTGTATGTTGAGATTGATATCATGTTTTGTATTTCCTACATGTTATATAAATTCATTACTACCTTGCCATGCTAGATAGTTGTTCCTTATCACACAAAAATTTCCTAAGGTAGTGTAAAGTTGTTATGTGTATACATTGTGGTCATATATAATGAATGTTGCAATATTTGAATATTTTTCCTTGGATTATACATGCTGCGCTAAATGTTCTTGGGTAGGATTTCAATGCCGACACACGGGAATTCCTCACCCAAGGCAGTGTAGGAGGTTAGGTAACATGTAAGGCGTCACTAGACGTTCATTGCACTTATATGGAAACTTAGTTAGGAGACGATGACACTTCTATGACTTCTTGTATACATTTGGTAGCAATTTCAGTTATTTCTAAGAAAATATAGAATTTTTTTAAAAATGATTCTTGAAACTGCACATTCACTGAAAAATCTAGTTTTATTAGTAAAATTTCAAAAAGTTTCATCAAGAATCTGATTTGAAATGGAATTGTGAAGTTAAACTTCGAAAACTCAAAGTATCACTTATTTGAGATATCAATCCTTTCAATACTTTGATCTTTCTTCAAAAACTTCAAATGAAACTTTGTGCATGTCATTTGGATTCCATTTCTAATATCATTCACATAATTTCTTGAGTAAAATCATTCCTAGAAATGATTTTGATATCTTGGATGATAGCTAGAAATATCCATTTGTTTATTAAAATCAATATAGGATGAAAAATGGTATTTGAAAATTCTTTTGAGTTCAAACTTTATTCACGCATTTCAAATGACCATTCAATATTTGGTATCAAAATTTTCATCCAAAAATTGGTACCGAAGTTTTTTTATCGAAAATATGATTTTTATATAGATTTAAAAGTTTGATTTTTTTTTAATCTTGAAGTATACCTTAACCTAAGTCAACAAAGTGACTTAGTAATTTCAATTTAAGCCTAAACTTGATTCATAGATTTACATTCTCTCATGTTTGATGTCTAGATGCCTAAGTTTAAGAAAACATGAGTAGATAGTAAAATTTGATACTTAGCATTTTCATGTTTTCATGCTTATTTCAAATGAAAACATGCTAACTTCATATTTGGATCAAATGATATTATTTTCATTTCAAACTTCTCAAACATGCTTTAAATGATTAGATCCTGGTATTTTGAAAGTTTGAATGAAATCTAAAAATGTCATGAAAGAGAACCATATTCATGAAAATATTCATACTTGAGTGCATACATGATTTTGTTTTGAATTATCACTTTTTTTCTATCATGTATGATTTTGTTTTCATAACATATATTTGTTTTTTCCATCCCTTTGGTTGAGATTTTCATGTGTCATGAAAAATAATCTTTAGAGTCTCAACTTAATGAAAAAATATGTGTTCTTCATCCCTTTGACTAGATTGACCTTTCTTGCCCTTTTTGATTGATGTCAAAAGGGGGACAAGAGTATAGATATAAAGGGGGAGAAAAGTATAACAAAATTGGGGAGAAAATTATAAGTAAAGGGGAGGAAAATATAGGAAATACATGCATATAGATAGAGGGAGTTTAATTATATAGATATGCATGTTGATAGGGGAAGAAATCCCTTAGTTGATATCCTCCATGCTTTAATGAATATATATTTTCTAAAGGATGTTTGTCATCATCAAAAGGGGGAGATTGTTGGCTTTAGGTTTTCAACCTTAGTCTTAATCTCGGTTTTGATGATAACAAACATGGAACTAATATTTCGTTGAGAATATCTTTCAAGCTCTATATCAATTAGCGTTCAATGTCCTCGATCGGATAAATCGAAAGAAATCGAAAAATCGGAAGGACATTGATTGTCGCGCTCGGGTTCGTCGCGGGAATTTCTCGAAGCTCGACGAGTGCACCAAAGTCGCATTGGACAAGCTCAAAGATCACTTGGAAAGCTCTCCAAGATGATGCTCATCGAAAGCCGAAACCCAAAAATGAAGCGCGAAAGAAAATCGGCTGAAAAATTCAATTCAGCCTAAATTCGGTCGATCGGACGGTCGACTGAACAGGTTAAGAAAAAGGCAGTAGCTTTGTCGGTCGACCGAACACTGCTAAAAATAGGCAGTGGCTACTTCGGTCGACCGGTCGGTCGATCGACATAGGCCAAAAACAGACAGTAAGCCTGTCGGTCGACCAATCGATCGATCGAACTGAGGATAGCCGCAGTCGCAACTCGCGTCGGTCGACCGACTGGTCGATCGAATACGGGATAGAAGGAGTTGTGTCTGGGCGGTCGACCCGTCGGTCGACCGCACACAGAGAGAAGAGCAGCGGTCGAATGACCGGTCGATCGGTCGGTCGATCGACCAATCGATCGGCGGCCTGCAACGGATAGAAAAATATATGTTGAGCTGTCGTTTCTTCGTGAGGGTATAAATATACCTTCATCTACTTCTTTTAAACTTCTTTCTTGATTCTTACAGACTTTATTGAGTATTCAAAAGGGAGATTTAGAACCTTCCAAAGATTGATTGCGGCGCTCTGCTCTCTTCGTCAAGTTCTTTTTCAAGCGCCTGCTTCCCTGCTTCCCTCAACTCTGCTGCAACGAGTTTATCTGACAAGTTGAAGGAGTGAAGGCCTGGGAAAAGAGCTTTGGTTTCTCTCTCCATTCTTAAGCTCTTTTGATTGTATTTTAATTGCTATTTGAACATTGTGTTATTTGGATTTGAGTTTGTAGAAGACCTTCTGTTAGGTCTTGTGCATGTAAGTGGTATCCTTGGTGTAGAAGGAGTAAAGCCACTTGTGTAAACTTAGTGTTTACTAGGATTAGTTTAGTTGTCCCTTAGGGTTGAGGTGGAAGAGTGCTCTCGATAAGAAGACGGAGACTTCCGGGTGTGGAAGTACCTTAGGTTGAGAGTGTGACTCTTCGAGTGAAAAGTCCTCTGTGTAAGGGAAACCGAATTAATCTAGTAAAACTAGTTTGGAAATCCTAAGCGGGGTGGTTAGGTAGTGGAGTAGGCATTGGGGCCGAACCACTATAAATCTTGTGTTTGCATTGTTATTATTGACTATTTTATCTGCTTAATCATTTATAGCTTCTGCATCCAATCATTCAATCGTGCTTAGCCTAACTAATCAAGAAAACGATTAAAACCGAAATTTAGACTAATAGAATTAGTAAACACACTATTCACCCCCCTCTAGTGTCGCCATTTAAACCTACAATTGGTATCGGAGCGGGTCGTAGATTGTGATTTCACAATCCCTTCTACAATTTGTCTCGATCTTGAAATGACTCTAGAGTTGGTAGCGTCTTCACCTCCTAGGTTCGATAACTCAAACTTTGGTCTTTGGAAATATAGGATGTACACTTATTTAAAGACTAAAGGTTTTGGTATCTTTAACATATTACATTGGGAATTCATTGAACCTAAGGTTGACATGCATGATTGGAGTGAATCAGATAAGAAAATGTTTAAGTATAATGAAGATGCCATGAATTGTATTCTTTGCACATTACCAAATGACATCTTAGATAAAGTCATGCATTGCTCTTCGGCTTATGACTTATGGGTCACTTTAAATGTTTTATTTGATTATACCAAAATCGAAGAGATTGGCACTTTTAATGAAGGTGATGATGACAATAGTCACTCATCTACTACTAATCTTGGTTTTGATGCCCATAGCTCTTCTAGTCAAAGGAGTAGCTCCAAGAGCCGAAAAAGGAAGGTAGTGTACCATGCATGTGAAGAAAAAGGGCATGTGAAGAAGAATTGCCCTACCATCAAAAACAAGGTAAAGAAGAGGTCAAAAGCTTCTACATCATCATCCCATTCAAATGAAGCATCCTCTTGCAATGACTATGAAGCTACTTCAAAAGTTTGCCTCATGAGTATCAATGATGAGGTACACTCTTTCCCTTCTAGTCATAATAATGATAATGATAGTACTAGCTCTTCTAGTTCATTCAATATGCCATATGAAGAACTAGTTGAGGAATGTCAAAAAATGTATGTCTTGCTTGTTAGAAAAAACAAGGAAAATAAAAGGTTGAAAAAGGAAAATGAGATGCTTAATTCTCATTTGCATGAATCCAAACTAGAAAATGAAAAATTGAAATCTAGGTCATTTGATTCATGCCATGATAATGTAGAACTTGAGCTTAAGGATTTGAAGCTTAAAAATAACAATTTAGAAAATGAGAATTGCATGTTAAAATCTCAATTACATGCATTGCATAAATCCATGAATGAATTGAAAAGTGAGATTACTTTCTTGAATAAGAAAGTAAATGAATTAAAAAATGCTTCATCTCCTAAAAACGCTAGAATAAAAAATGCCTATGTAAAGAATGCTGATGTTCATCATCATTCTCATGTTAGACATTCCACATTTAAACCTCATGCTCAAAATAAAAATATTTTATCTAAGAATGCCCATGCTCATCATGCCTCCTATGTTAAGAATTCTAACATTAAATCTTATGTCCATGTTAAAAATGAAAAGAAAAAGTTTCATGGACATTGCTTTTGTTGTGGTATTTTTGGCCATGCTATCCATGATTGTGCATTCAAGAAAAATCCGAGTGTAGTTAAGACACTTTGGATTCTTAGGCCAACTCACCCCCAAGGACCCAAAGCCATTTGAGTACCAAAGATTTCATCTTCTTTTGTAGGGGGAGCTACCACACAAGGATAAGAAAAAGTGATGTGTTGAAGTTGGCCAAGAATTCAATGAAAGATCCTTACATGGTTGCAACTTCAAGATTCCCACCTAGATGCCTATGGAAATGAAAGTTGGTATCTAAAAAGTTTTGGTATCATCTCTTAACTTTAATTGATCCATTAATAGTTGGAGTTCATGATACATGCTTAAAATTGATTGCTTTTCCCCGCTCTTAATATATTTCAAATGTTTTTTAATTTTTTGATCTTCGGTCTCATCGGAGACCTATGTGGCCTGTAATGGGCCTAAGCGACCTTGCGGTTTTAAATCGTAGGTTAATTGTGGCTTTCGATTTTTAAATTTTCATATTTTGAGATCTCTTGATTCATTTTGTTATCATGAAGATTTATATGAAAATGAATCCAAGCTATTTAGTGAAGTTGAATTTTGAAAATGATACTTGGTTTTTCTATTCACTATTTAGTTTGATAGCTTGTATGTAGATTTGGTTTCATTTTCTATTTATAAAGTATTCTTGCAAGTTATAAATATTTTAGGAAGGCTAATTAGGAAGAAAAAAAATTAGTTTGGCTAAATTATCATGAATAGGGTATAACTTTGATAAATTCAAAATCTTAGTATTATACCTCAATGTTTAAGCTTAAACTATGTCTATATACTCATGATTAGATTTGCATGATAAAATTCTTGATTTCTCATGAGTAAGTAGAATTTTAGCACTTAGGCAAATTTCATTGAATAAAATTTGCTCTAGATTGATACTTACCATTAGAGACATTCTTTTAAGTCCAAACTAGTTAAACATACCTAGAGATCTTATTCCTCAAATGGTTCACATCTTAAGATCCCTTAGATTCATTTTGATATCATGGTATACTCATTTAAAATGAATCTCTGCTATCTAGCATAGGTTAAGATTTTTAAATGAAACATTGCATTGACCCTTTGCTATTTAATATGTTAGCTTGCTAGTAGGCATATTATTTCATTATGCTATTAATGAAGTCTACTTGCAAGTTGTAAATGCTAATGAAATATGCTATCTAAAAGCAAATGAAAAAGGAAATGAAAAAGTTTGGAATTTTTTTTAGAAATAAGGTATGATTTAGTTTTGCAAAAATTTTAGTATAATTCTTGAATTTTCATGTTTAATGATGTCTCTATATTCATGATTGATGTTGCATGATGAATATATGAAATTTCATGAGTAGGTAAAAGTTTGATAACTTAGGCAATTTCATGACATCTTGATTAAATGAAATTTGCTCTAGGTTAAAATTCATATTAGAGACCTCATTTTGAGTTAGTGGTTGTCAAATATGTTTAGATATACATATCACTTGAGTCTAAGTGTTTAAAAAATAAAAATTCATGTCTGGATGAACAAATACAATTGGTATCTCACTTTAGGGGACTTAACTTAGAAAGGTTTGACTCAAGTCAACAAATCGACTTGGTCACTTCATTTTAAGTCCAAATCTCATAAACATATTTAAGAATATGTATGACATATTTCCATGCACTTAGAGTGAAAAATTCATATGGATATGGATAAAATGACATAGAGGTCAATTCATGCTTACCTCTCTTGAACCAAGTTGACTCAAGTCAACCAGTTGACCTAAAAGTTTCATTTTTTATCCATATTTGAGAAACATGTTTAGATTTACTCATGTTAGGTATCCATAGGGTTAAATTTGAAAAATCATGAGTAAATGTTAAGATTGAAACTTAGCAAGTTTCATAAAAACTAGTTTAGATTTGAATGAAATCATGCTAGGTTGATATCTTGACTTAAGGATATAATTTTTATTTCAAACTTGACATATACTCTTTACAAGACCATCATGTGGTGTCATGAAAGTTTGAATGAAAATTGAACAAATTTTAAGAATAATTGAAAATTACAAAAATATCACTTCAGGCTACCTTTGGTAGCAATTTTAATTATTTCTAAGAAGAAAAAAAATAGAATAATAATTTACCTCACTTATGCTCACTATTTGTAGAATAATAATTTACCTTTGGTCAAAAATTAAAATTTAGCAAATAATAAACTCATTACATTAATAGACATTTATTTATATGTAACATCAGGATTGTCTTCATTTGAAATTTATTTTCTATTATTTGATCACTTTGATGACAATCAAATAATAATAAATAAATTTAAAAGATAATATAAGACAATTATTTAATTATAACATCTTGATCATCTTTATTTGAAAAAAATTATTTTTTACTATTTGATTACTTTGGTAACAATTAAATCATAATAAATAAATTTCAAAGACAATCAAAAGTAATATCATCATCTAATTATAAGGTAAAATTAATGAACCTCATAAACTCAATCAATTAAACTAAACCCAACATAATTATGTTGAACCAATTCTAAATTACATTGAACCGAAACTAAACCAATCATAAAATTCAATAATTTAAACATGAACCTGATGCAATTAAGCTAAAACAAACATAATTCATATTGAATCGCCAAAGTTCAGCTGGAAAATCTAGTGAACCGCTCAAAATTGAATCGAACAGATAAAAGCCTGACATAAATCACTGAACCAAGCATGACCCGATTTCAAATTAAAAAACATGAACCGGTTTGTAATTTGAACCAGTTTTACTGGGTTGAGTTTTGACTCTTAATGGATCTAGAATCTTATGAAAAAGATCTAGATCCGGATCCAATTAACTAACCCATCCTTAAATCTCAGCCTTTCAATTTATTTGATTAAATCTCAACTATCAAAAGAAATAATTAATCACAGCCACTGATTTGATTTTAAAAGAAGACTTTTTATCTCAACCATTGAAAGCAAAACCATTTAATTTCAACCATTGAAAGCAAAATCATTTAATCTCAACCATTGAAATCAAAAACCCTTGTATCTTCTTATCAAATGCAACCTACAGCTGCCGCTCACTTCATGCAAAGTTCCTCTTCCTCATTTCTGCGCCGACCAGCCTCAACCAGAGACCTGCCTTCTGTCGACGATCAGCCTCCGTCGCCGACCAAAGACCAGCTTCCGTCGCCGACGTCACCGACTAGAGACAGCCTTCGCGTGCGTCGGCAACATGCTGCAGTCTTGAAGCCGGCCAAGAGACCTTGCCGGAACCAGAGAGGCCTCATTGCCGAGAGATCTCGGCTTCGTCCTCTTAAGACCGGTGAACATCATGGCAGGTCTCTTAGCCTTGTGACGCATGCCGGCGATCTTCATGGCCTGCGCACATAGCTTGTCTTTATCGGAGAGAAGCAGAAAAAACTTTTGCGTGAAGCATGCCTGCGATCCTTATGGCTGGAGAACCAACGGCTGTGACTGCCTACTTCCGGCAGTCTATGAAGCTTTTCTTAATGTGTATCAAACAGAATACGAGAGGAGAAGGAAATCATGTGTAACAACAAGAAATCGACGATGCATGAAATCATACGAGCATGAATCAGATGTATGAATCAGATTTGTATCAAAAATCTCAAGCAGTAATTATGCATGTAATATAAATATCATATCAGGTAGGAAGAGGACCAACTCAAGGTTTATCCTTAACGGTCAATTAATCTGGTACATCCATTAAGTAATCAGATTAATGGCTTGAATCCGTTGACTTATTAAATATTTATCTTCATTTATTAGGTCATATTTATCTCTTAATGTGAAGATAATTATCTTAACGAGGCTTTTAATTGTGGCCACATAATTATCTTAGAGGTTTTTGTTTGGTTTAAATGAAGAGGGAGGCAGTATATGTGTGTGTATATACTAAAAAAGAGGGCAATCTTTTTTGAAGCATTGGTATTCTGTCCGAGTTCCTATTTGAGCTTCAATTTTGCATGCGTCTTGATTTAAGTGCTAGGAATCAGTTTGAACAATGACCATTGAAAAATTGAAGAAATAACCCTTCAACAATCTGCTTAATAGAGAGTAAATGATATGAATACCAGTTTGAGCCAGGACAAGCAAATAATTTAAGAAAGAAAATGCTAGTGTGTACAATTAAGTGCTTTGAATTAGTATGAGCAGAGAGCTCTTGTTTCATTGGCTAAAACACATATTCTTGAACCATTGGAATCAGTTTCTGCTTGTACTAGACAAGACTTCTGCTCTTGTTTCATTGGTTGAAACACAAAATTTCTTGAACCAGTAGTATCAATTTCATCTGCAAGCATCATTAAATTTCCTTCATAACTTCAGAATAGAAACTATGACCATAACACACAAACCAAGTACAATAATCTCTTTAGTTTGACATTCTCAGCTTGCAAAGACGGACATGCTGGTTTGAGTCTTTCTTGCTTTTCAAATCAAATATCTTTTCTTTGTATTGCTTCAGACTTGTCCAACGGTGTTTATGTTATCCTTGCATCATCTTCAATTTATCATACAACAAATCCTTTTTCCATCCTCATGGACTGCCATTTGAGCTATGCCACTCAAGAAATTCACAATCATTAGTTCGACATACATCCATAAAATTTAGTATTTTGACGAGGGACAAAAATGTAAAGGTATTCTCAAGTTGCAACTGACATTCCACCTTTGGCAACGTCGGAACCTTCTTCTAATATAGCTACAATTATTTCTAATATTTGATAGAAACATATATTTACTCCGATATGTACAAAGTGTTTTCAACGTATTGGAGCCATGCAATTGTTGCTTGTGAATTTTTTGGGTTGAAGGGTGTAACCAACTTACAAAGCCTTGTCATGTATGCAATTGGCTGAACTATGCTATTTTTGAAGGCCGTTAAGGGCATTTTGTATAAGAAATTTTAAGATTTTTATGTATTAAAAAATATATAAAATTCAATTTGACCATTAAAAATATAAAAGAGTACATATTTTTGTCATTTTGGCATATAAAATACTGTGTTATAGTGAAATAAATGCAGGTCGAGATTGAATATTGTGTTCCGTTCTTGGCGAAACAAAGAGAGTATAAGGTATCGTGCCAGAACACTTGGTGTCATGTCTTTGTCTGTGTCCTGTGCTGGGCATTTTGCGAACCAAACGGGCCCGTCGGGTTTTGCTGATGTCAACAAACATACTTGTACTCCATGGCAACAGATGTGTAATGGTTGATGAGTCGAGGATACTTCCTCTACTACAAGCGAAGCGGGAGATGATGCCATAGTGGCGAGCTATCGAAGCTTTGAAGCGAGCTGCCTAAGGTTTGAAGTGTAACCGGCAAGGGAGTTACTAGGGTTTGAAGGGCAAATGAGAAGGTTTGAAAGGGTAGGGTTTGAAGAAAGAAATTAATTGTGAGGCATAGGTGCTCTAGAGGCATAGGTGTTACTGATTATTCGAGTGAAAAAGGAAGAGGTGGGTTAGAAAATAGTTAATGAAAATTAGTTTTTATTTTAAAATCATTTGAAAACATTATACACATCTTATCAAAAAATATTATAATTGGAATGTCCTGTTAAAGGATTTTTATTTTTTGATACAACATCACATAGTCCCGGCTAAATTTGTACTGGAAATAAGTTGGCACGAATTTGACATAAAGGTTATAGTTTAGGCTATTGTATGTTATTAACCCTTACTTTTAAGAAAAATATAAATAAAAGATCTGTTTCTTATTTGGTTTAAATTTTTTGAAAATAAACTGAACGAACTTATTCATAGGTGGAAATCAAGCAATATCCAAAATTCACAAAGACTCTATAAGAGTACCATATCTAATTCAACAGTTCATTCAAAATTTCATCACTCAAATATAAATTCTGAGTAAATTATATTATAAGAACAGGCAAAAACAGGATATTTAATTCATAACTAGAGATGTAATAAAAGCTAATCCTGCGATCAAGATCATGATATTTAAAAAGTAGTTGGACTTGAGAGGTGTATCTGGGCTGCCGCCAAATGATTCATACTCTGCCCTTATCTTCTGCTTCATAGTGTCAGATAATTCTCTCTGCAATTCACACACCAATTTCATATATTATTTGCAAGGTTTTTCAATCACCTTTAGAAATGTAGTCTCAATTGAAACATATCTTCATGTGTATTATAAATGGAACTACACAACAGGAGAAAATATGTATATTTCTCTTCAGTTTTGCACGTCAGGGGTGAACTACTGAATTCTAGGTGTGCCGATTTTGCCCCAATCTGACCTGATCCAGAAGCAGGAAATCTAAAACCCAACTTAAGGTGGTGAAAACATGTTCCAACCTAACCCCAAGCAGGCTTGGCCAAGTTTTTGTCAAATAAATTTTATACAAAATAACTAATAGAGTATGAGCCAACTTCTGATTGGAATATATACTAAATTGGTCCATGTAGTATCAGGTTTTGGGTGACCTAAATTTTTCAAATTTGAAGACTGGTTGGATTTGATCTAGATAAAAACACTGCTTATATTCAGTTTAGAACAGAACACCAATTTTTATTTAAAAAAAATCAAAAATTCAACCTGAGATGTCAAAACACCTGAATTTTCAGATTAGTTGCTTAGGTGGGTGCTGATTTTCAGGTTAGTGGACACCACTACTGCACATCTATATCTGGCTGAAATAATATTTCTGAAGAAAATAACAAGGATAATGACTGGATTTGGACCTTTCCATAAGAATACTTTGCTGCAACAAATGGCTCTGCTTCTGCTGCAGTTGTCTTTGATTCAGCATCTAATGAAATCCCCTGATAAAAGAAAAGGCTCTCATAGAATCATAATATTGTGTCAAGAAACATTCAATAGGAAGAAAGATTTGTGTCAACCTTTTTTATTTGAAATTACCAAACAAGAAATATTTTAATAGGATTACTACCTCTGGAGGATCAAATTTGGCACCTAAATTGCTCAGTTTAGCATGTGCTTCAGCATAATCTTTGAAAAATGCATCCTGGTCCTCTGCATATTTAGTGGCATACTCCTGCAATATCAAGTTAATAAGTTGGAACCTTCAAAAAAATTTAGTAGAGGGTGAAGTGATAAAGGTGAGACTTATTTCATATTTTTGCTACCAATAGGAAATAGCCTTATCAGCTAAGCTAGCTCAGCCAACACCTACAAACTTGGCAGATCTTACAGAATGCTTATTTCCACTCCAAGAAAGAATATCACTGTACTCACCTTAAAATTTGGGTCTTCAAATAGAACAGTATCTGTGGGTAGAACTAGAAGATCTTCATCCTTTTGTTCTTTGATATCCTAAAGGGTTTGAAGACTAATTCAATTTGCTGAAAAACCTGTTGACACTCATAAGAGAAACCAAAGAAACTTACTTTAAAGTAACTGTTGTCGAACTTCAACCATTGCACTGTCCATGACTGCCCACCAGGTGCACCAGGTCCATCTTTCTATCAAGGAATCAAATATCAAGGACATGCATGTGAGCTTACCACAATTTCATTAAAATTGTTCACCAATAGCTTCATAAACTCAGTGCCATTAGATTTCATTATAGCACATGGAATAACAATAAGTATGGTAAGCGATATCATACATTTGGTTCTGAGTCCTGACCAATTATATGTGAATGAAAAGAATACTGGGATGCTCTGAATGAAGAAGAGTGCATTCTTCTCATTTCAGAAGATTGTGTCACAAGATGCGAACAAAATATAAATGACTAAAGATGCAAACAAGATAATAGAAAGCTTGATAAGACACCTAGGACTAGGAGTACAACAAAGTAAGGGGCGTTTGGTACATTACCGCTTAAGATTATTGGGGATCTAGATTACCATCTAGATAGATTACCACTTTTAAAATTACCAGTAATGTTTCATTAACATGTTTGGTATGGATCGGTAATCTTGCCAATAATCCACAGTTCCACACTACCTTGTTTGGTAAAAAAAAGATTATTGAGAAACTTATATCTTTAACTAAAATACCCTCAAATAAAAAAAATAAAAAATAAACTAAAAAAGAATATAAAAAAATAGGGATTACCACTTTACTATGAGATGAGGCGAGGATTTTTTTCTATGTTAATAGGGGGAATTTTAGTAGGGGGTATTTTTATCAAAAATAAAAAAATAACATTACCACTTTACTGATAATCCACATAGCTACCCCTCCCTTGGTAATGTGGATTACCAGTTGAGTGGTAATGTAGATTACCATGGGCATTCAGATTACCGATAATCTGTTTCAACCAAACGCGGTAATCTAATGGGCCAGGTAATTTTAATTCAGATTACTGTTAATCCAGATAGATTGGATTACCGG
Source organism: Canna indica (assembly GCA_034359265.1). Classification (NCBI taxonomy): domain Eukaryota; kingdom Viridiplantae; phylum Streptophyta; class Magnoliopsida; order Zingiberales; family Cannaceae; genus Canna; species Canna indica. Next base: position 27,548,652 of record CP136892.1, read on the forward strand.
TAATCTAGATGGATTACTTCTTACCAAACGCCCCCTAAGCTCTTTGATTTGAGTCTAAACAGACAAATATAGTTCATTAATAAAAGTGAGTTAATGTTACTTAAAAATAACAACTTACTCCTTATGCAAGTTCCAAAAGATTCCAAAGTGGATTTGCATTGCAGCAATTAAATGATAACAGTTTTTTGTTTAAGTACGGCACTCATTGGAACAGTTGCATTCTCCAAAGCAGCATATATTTTGTAACTTGCAAACTTAATATTGCATACCCTATGTGTGATCCATCTCAGTTCTCAAGAATGTTCACATCAGACTGCTTGAGAAGAAGATTGTTGCTTTTGTTTTTTATTTGGCAGATCTCCAGTTTCATTTAAAATGAAAAAATGTACTATATACAATGGAATATTTAGAAGCATGACTTTCATTTGGCGCAAAGTTACCATTGAATGTTCATGTTGTTAGGATATACTAACTTGACCAGTTCATAATATAACTACAACAAATCATCTTTGTGTTATGGTCCCGGATCCATATGCGGGTCGGCACCAATTGCAAGATGTCAAAGGGGACAACTAGAGCTCAATTAGGGTGAGAACTCACATTCTCCTGGAATTCACTAGGACAAGAGAACTTCCATTTTGGTGAACATATTGAAGATGGAACACAAACTTGAGAGGGAAAAGGAGAGAATAATTGATGAATGTAGACTGATATCTTGCATACATGTCTGGAGCTGTTTTTCTTATCCAGGTTACAAGCCTCAACTATTAAATAAAGTTAAACATGATACATAGGTAAGGATAGAGACTCTACAAATACCCATAACATTACTCAATCAGATCAGGGTAGGGATTCTTTGCATAATACCCATAACATGACTCAATCAACTAATTACTACGTATAACAACTACCCATAATAATACCCATAACACTTTGCAAGTTTTTCGAAGTGTACCAATTATATATTATTAAGTTATGCAGTAGATAGAAAATTGAAACATCATAATGTTCTCACTCTTTCTAACCAAGTTTTCTTTTTTGTTCTTGATAATTAACTAACATAAACAATATATAATAGCTCGAACTTTGACTTAAAGAATCAAGTAAGGTAAGACAAAAAGTCCAAAGGGATACCTTAGCATCATAAGTAAATAAATCTGGTTAGCCCCTCTAGTTCAGAAGGCATTCAGTATCTTTTCCTGTTTTATCTGCAGCTTTCTTATGCTATCCTCCAAATGGACCTAGGTCAATGAATTTGTTCCAAGCGATTGATTGTTTAGACAACCACAATCTATAGATAAGTAACGTTGGTAATTTATCCGTTCACTTGAATCACATGGAACCTATCAAATATATGCTGTCAATGGAACAGTTCTGTTGAGGAGTCTTAGATATGACAGCAGGGGGCCAAAAAATGGAATATTTAATATCCACCATCAGCTTGAATAAATTCATTATTGCTTGAGCAAGTTCCTTTGTAATGTAGCCATAAACAGAAACTGATTACTTTCTTATGAATTTACTTTTAAACATATAAACCTAAATGAGCCAAAAAGAGCTCAACTTACTGTATACTTAGTTTCTGGTTTCCCCCAACCACTGCGTTCTGGTCTAGACCGACCAAGTGTATGTGCACCAGATAGGGCCACTATGTCCTGCAGCCAGAAAACACAATTTAGGAGAAAAACGCTCTCAATCAACCATGCCGGAAGTTTTGTACAAGATTAGATAAACCTTATCATCGAGGCCCATTCTATAGAATACATTTCTTAAATGATCAGCAGGTGAAGGTGGGCCAGCATCTGAAACATAGAAACTAAAGACATTGATGTATATATCTGTATACACAAACACATATATGTATACATAAAAACATTATAAACACAGTTTTAAGCGAAAGAAAGGAAAATCACTGTTCTAATAAAAGGTAAAAAGCAAAGCATGTCTACCAACCATATTTATAATATCCATCCAAAACTTTGTTCAAATAATATGATTTTGTGCATTGGTGGAAGCCTCGTGAACTAGGACTGTCCATTTTTTATAATGGTTTTGTGCATAAATATGTAGCATCAGGTTTTAAAGGTTGTTTGGAAAGTAAGTTCATAGTATTGATGCACAAAAACCTGCAACTTAAATAAAATATGTTCCTTCACCCGGTCGACTTAACTAAAGGTAATGAAAAGAATCATGGCAATAGCATAAGAATAGTTGTAAAGCATGTCATAGACAAAGGTTGTAAGTTGCATGCATTCTTGTGCACCTCAACTTCCCCTTTGTTGTAAATCATATCTTATACTTGAAATCTTGAATGGATATTAATATTAATCGATGCAAGAAAAAGTTGACAAAAATGTCTATGACAACTTAAACAGACCCAACACTATGTTTTAAACAATATTGACCAATGGCTTTTGAACCAGGTTTCGTCTCATTGTGAAAAATATCTATGAGAATTTCATATGCAATTGGTTTCATTCACAAATACTTCAAAAAAGGAAGTTAGCATGAATTTAGACTGTGAGGTTTCTTGAGTTACCATTCGACTATTTAATGAAATAATTTTCCACATCCTCTTAGTAGAAGCTCATTTGCTTACAATTTTTGAAACATCTTTTTAAACACTATTACCTGTTACAAAAACAGCTACAGGAAATGTATAAGGCAGAATCAACTAGCAAAGTCATATAGCTTTCAGAAGGTGTATTCAGTATTCCATTGTCAAAAACCAACTAATCCTTCACAATGTTAAAAATGTCAACAAGTTAAAATCTGGGGTTGAAACTGTCACTCTTAAAAATGTAATGTCTATAAATTTGCAATATTATCTCACCAGGAAGTCTCCCCTCATCAGGGCACTGTTCAGGCCCGACGACATCTATCCTTCCGTATTTCATGGGAATTTGGGGTCCACCAGCCTCCTGAGAGACAACAGTCAGAACAACATATTACTAATGGTTCCTGATATGGTAGTAAGTTAAAGAAGAAGTTGCATGTATGCTAGAAAAGAAACTCGTTATACTGAAACCAAGTAGGTCAGAAAAATGACCTCGATAGCTGTAGCACTGGCTAACTGGAAGAGATCTGCATATGTAATGCCTGGATACTTGTCTTTGATAGGCTGAATAAGCTTCAGTGCATTTACAAGACCTGTACTGTCAAGTAAGAACCCCTCATTTTCAACAGAAATACAAATTCTGGAAGCAGGATATATTACCAGCATTGGCTGCGTGTTTCAATTCTATTTCAAACCGCAAACTTCCATTAGCTCCCCCACATTTTGGCCACTCACCAATATTCTTATCATATGTACCAGCATCATGCCATCCTAGACGAACCTGTTGATTATGAAACATAAAAAATTACTATTTTTTATATAATCAAATGCATGACATCCACTGATTTAGCACCTGGAAACATTAAATTAGTACACATTGTTGAACATTCAAATACTAATCCTACAAGATGATGCATATCAATTTGCATGAAACTGAACATGATTCATGTCACCATGTGACGAAACAAAGCCATCAGAATTTATCATACAAGCGACACATTAGTCATAATAACATGGAATCGTGGTCAGATGAACAGGACAAGATTTATCGAATCCTAAAAGACTCACTAGCAATAGCAAACATATCCAATGTCGTTTTATTTTCTTCTTTAGAAATAGATTGGTGACATGTGACCAATCTGGATACTAGAATCAATCAACTTGGGATCAGCCATCACAAGTTCCCTCGTTAGTGAAAGTTAAGCTATGTGACTGATGATTACTAAAAAAGGCATAATTCCAACATTCATGATCGACACAAGTAAAATATTATGTCTACCTACCTATGTTAATCATGTGGCAACAAAAACTACTGCTTCGAAAGCAAACAAATGATCCTTCCTTAACCTTCTTGAATCCAAAAATGATGTGTGAATTTGGTATCAGTAGAAATGTCTATGATCTTCCTAAACCCTTCTTTCCACCACTTCATCTTCGCCAATAAAACTGGCCACCAGTTCATCTTCACCAACAAACTAGCAACCAGTTCATCTTCTCCAATAAAACTAGTAACTTCTGCTTCAAAGTAGTACAACCTCACATAATTTTGCCAATCTTCCATCTCTGTTCTTCACCCTTGTATGACAACCGGAGATTTCTTTCAGAATTTGGTTAAAAGAACGTGCTGAGCCATAAAGTTATTACACAATTCTTAATTTAGTTGCTAACATATAGCAGAAAATTGAATGAAGGTAGATATGTCGTACAAAGAAAATACATGTGAAATTCAAACCCATGGACACAATTTAATCAGTGATAGACCAATCCACATTTTTAAACATGCCTCGCACTACTAACATCGTCATCAACTAGTTGTTCCAAAACATTTAACATAACAGAAATCAAATACCAGAATCGGATGGCAGAAAGTAGTCCTGAGGAGCTCTTTGATGTCCTCCCTGGCGCTTCTCAGCTGCGCCGGATCGGAAGCCGCGCACACGACCGACATCCCTCTGCCCGATCCAATTGCGCGCCTCTGAGGAATTCCAAACAAAGTATAACGAAATCAAGCGATTAGAATATCCTACTTGATCGATGTCATGTTGAGAGGAAAGCGGAGAGGCGGGAGAACCTGGAAGAGGCGGTGGGAAAGAGAAGGAGAAATGAGCGGGGAAGAGGCGAGGTGGGGAGCTGGAATGGAGCGAAGGGAGCATGAGGAGGGGAAGCGACGGCGGCGAGGGGAGAGGAGGGCAGCGGGTGAGTGCGGCGTCGCCGGCTCGGAGGCCCGGAGGAGGCAGCATGAGGAGTAGTGGGCCAGCGAGGAAGAGAGCCGCTCGGCCATCATCCAGTTTCCAAATGGCTCGTGGTCGCAGGAATATGCGCGCTCGCTCAATCGTGTCGCGCCCTCCACTATATTATATCAACTTTTAAATGATTTCAATAAATTATTATATCTGATAAAGAGGATAAAATAAAGAATTACTTATTTAGGATTTAGATTAGAAAAATAAAAAATTAATATTATATCTAATGTATACATCTGCTAGTGTAAAAACAAAAAAATTTTATTTATGGCTACCTCGCGGTCCTCGCTTATACATTTTATCTTTTACCTTTAATATATTTAAATTTAATAGAAAATTAGTCCTTTACCTATGGGTATTAATTGGTTAATGGTGTAAAACCTTAATTTATTTTTAATAATAATTTCATGAATAAATTATTATTTTAATGTTTTATCCAAAATAAAAATAAAAAACATTATTATGAAATAAAATCACATTTTGAAAATTAATTTTTATGTAGTTTAATGCGTAAAACAACTTAAATTTAGATGCGTAATATAATTTGAAATTAAATGAAAAACTATAATTTGCATTATAAATTGGAGTGATGTTCGATTAAATAATATTTTACTTTTAATCATGATTATTTTAAAATTTAATATATGTGTAAATTTGAAGATGTCTTGTAGAATGAAACCAATGTATGATGTCTTTTGCTACACCCTTACGGTCCGTTTATTTTATAGAAAAATGAGGAACTGAATTGAATTTCGAATCATTGTTATATACAACCTTGGTATCTCCTTCAAGTACTACCTTTTGAAGGTTAAATTCTAGTGCCAGTAGCAAACTTTCTCGAGTTGCACAAACTTCAATAAGATGTGAATCATATATGTTATAAAGCTTTTTAGATTTGGTTGCAAAAAACGATCCAAGCTAGTTCCATTTAGCTTCTCAATTTTTTTCATTTTAATTGCAATTTTGTTCCTCGCACAGCCAGGGTCTATGTCCTACCATGAAGCCTACTACCTACACTGACTAACGAGAAAGGGGAACACATAAATAAAAAACAACAATGCAACTTTATTTGAAATCTCAAAAAAGTTCACAATTTTTTTATAAAAAGGAAGTAGCTAACATCAAACACAAATGAAATAACTCGAGTTCAAGTTGAATACATGCTTTGAAAACCAGCAACTCTCAATGTAGAAAAATAAATAAATCTAGACATCTAGACTATAATTATTGGACGCCGTTACGAGATCGACGCCACTGCTTGCCCTCCAGCTACACCATGACTCCAAGCCTCAAGTCACTCATCGGGCTCTGCAAAATAAAAAAATAAACCGTGAGTCCACATGGGGCTCAGTGAGCAGTTCTTCCGAACCTCCACATAATCTCCAATAAGCAGACATAAATAAATAAGGCAACATAATATAAAATTAGGGATATAATTTACTTCTGCTATGACAACCAACCCCAATGGTCATCCTGCATAGACCATACGTTTGTGAAAACCCGCCATAATGGCCTAACTAAGCCACTTGGCATCCGGCCCTTTGGGCCTACTCATGGTTTAGAGATTCGGCTATAACCAGCCCTACCATACAAGGTAGTAACATACTGGTCGTTCGGGCCACACAACACAAAAGTGAAATCAAGAAGTCTTCGGGCCGTCGACTAGGATGGTCTGTTAGTCTCCGGACACCGACTGGGGTAGGGATAGCTAGTCCCACCCAACTGGGGTCTGACACCTAGCGGGCCCGCTGGTGAAATCTCAAAACCCAATCACTGGTCGAGTCAAGCATTCCTCATTCCGACTACTCATGCATCTCGGCAGACCATCACAATTACATCACACAAGCAAGTGTCTAGAGTTTCCTTATATAAAATCCCGGGTGTCCACCTGTGCTCGGCCCTTTATCCCGGAACTCCAAGTCCGGACCAACCATGAGAGTCTCTCCTGTCTCAAACCAGCCCACAGGAGACCTACACCGCCGCCCGTATAATGCCTCGAAGGGAGCCATGCCAATGCTACTGTGATAGCTATTGTTGTAGGCGAACTCCATCAATGGCAGGTATTTCTCCAAACCGCCTGCTAGGTCCAGAATGCATGTCCTCATCATGTCTTCCAGGGTTTGGATGGTTCTCTCAGACTGTCCATCTGTTTGCGAATGGAAAGCCGTGCTGAAATGCACTTGAGTGCCCAAGGCTTTTTGGAAAGACTGCCAAAACCGGGCTATGAATTGGGCACCTCGATCTGATATGATCATCACTGGGGTATCGTGGTAAGCCACAATCCTATCTAGAAATAGTCGGGCGTACTGCTCCGCAGAAAGGGTCGTCTTCACTGGAATGAAGTGCGCGGTCTTGGTTAACCGGTCCACTACCACCCAAATGGAGTCAAAGCCGCCTTTTGACTTAGGCAACCCGGTCACCAGGTCCATGGTGATTTTCTACCACTTCCACTCGGGCACTTCGAGGTTTTGCAGCAGCCCCACGGGTTTCAAGTGTTCGGCTTTCACTTGCTGGCAGATTAGACATTTGGATACGAACTCTGCTACCTCTCTTTTCATGCCCTTCCACCAGTAATGCTGCCTTAAATCTCAGTACATTTTGGTGGCCCCGGATGCATCGTATAAGTGGAACGATGACCCCACTCCAGGACTTGTCTGCGCACCTCTGCCATATTCGGCACCACGATTCGATCTTTGAACCTCAGCACACCCTCTGAGTCCAACCTGTATCCATTCTCTGCATCGCCTCTCTGCACTAAGTCCTTTGTCAGCGCACAAAAGGCATCCTCTCCCTGCACGACACGCAACATATCCACCAGTGTGGATTGTACCCGCAGGTGTGCCACCAAGGCACCTGAAGCTGACACTGTCAAGGTTGTACCCCCATCTAGGCACAGCGCCAGCTCTCGAGATAGAGGCCTCCGTTTGATTTCAAAATGAGCCAAATTGCCCATGGATTTTCTGCTTAGAGCATCTGCTACCACATTGGCTTTCCCTGGATGATACATAATGGTGCAGTCATAATCCTTTAGGAGCTCCAGCAACCTCCTCTGCCTGAGGTTCAGCTTCTTTTGGGTAAGCAAGTAACGAAGGATCTTGTGATCTGTATAGATCTCGCAAGTCCCCCCGTACAGATAGTATCGCCAGAGCTTCAGTGCAAAAACCACCGTCGCTAGCTCTAGGCTATGACCCTGCCAAACTGCATCAGAACGCAGCCTAGGCCAACTCGAGTGGCATCACAGTAGACTACAAACCCTCCTGAGCTGGAAGGTACGGTCAACATGGGTGCCGATGTCAAGCATTCCTTGAGCCTCTGAAAGCTCACCTTGCACTAGTCGTCCCAACCGAATTTGACATTTTTCTGAGTCAACCGAGTCAAATGGGCTGCAATCCTGGAGAAGTTCTCTACGAACTTTCGTTAGTACCCGACCAGACCAAGAAAACTGTGGATCTCAATCACGCTGATTTCGTTAGTACCTGAACCCCCCTTCTGCATGTGCTTAGGCCTATAGCGGCCGAATGACATTTTTTTAAGGACCAATGCGACCGGTGTAATTACTAAGTTGACTTGGCAAAATTGGTTAGCATAAATTCCTCACTGAATTATATTGTCATATGTGTTACCTAACGGAGATTTAATTGGAGGTTCGGAAGAATCGCTCACTGAGTTCCTCGTGAACTCACGGTTTATTGTGTTGTTTTTGCAGAGCCCGACCAGTGAGGTACGGCCTGGTGGCATGGTGCAGCTGGAGGGCAGGTGGTGGCACAGGTCTCGTAGCAGGCGTCCATGTAGTCGTAGTCGTGTTGTTTGGGTTGTTCGTCATGCACTGAGTGATCTTTGTAAAATATTTACTGCTTTCAAACTTGAAATGTTTCCTTAAAAAGTTGAGTTGCTTTCTTTAAACTCAAAACTATTTTGACTTTAATAAAGTTTGGTTGCCGTTTATTTCATGACTCTCTTGTTGGTCCAGTGTTGTTTCTGTGTATGATTGGTCAGTGCATGTGGTAGGCTTCGGGGTACTGACACGTATCCTGGCCGGTCACGCGACCCGAGTTGGGGTGTGACAAAGTTGGTATCAGAGCCTTTGGTTAGGTCTTGACTACGACTAGGAATTGGGTAGCGCATGAGGCATATGCTAGCATGTCGGCATACAGTATAGTTATGCTACGAGATTAGGTGGCCACGACTGCACCTCAGCACACCATGTGATTAGTAATTTAAATTTCAGTTATAATTTATTGTGATCGAGACTCACAATGTTGCGTTGAGCGGCAGCAGTATTAATTCCACCGAACGCCAAGGCCGAGGCCGAGGGCGGGGACGAGGTCGGGGCCAAGGGCGGGGAAGAGAGTAGTGAGAGAAGGGTGTACATGACCCCATAGTTGCTTAGCTGCAAACTCAGGTGGCTCAGTTGATAAGGCGCTCTGCAGGGAGCAAGAGTTGAGGCAACAGCAGTAGTAGCCGCAACTGGTATGGAGTCGGCCGAACTCGGGGAGTTAAAAACACAGTTGCAAGAGTTGCTAGACTTGGGCTTCATCCAGCTAAGCGTATCATCGTGGGGTGCTCCGGTGCTCTTCGTGATAAAGAAGGATGGGTCCATGCGCATGTGTATTGACTATAGGCAGCTTATCAAGGTGGTACTCAAGAATCGTTACCCACTACCAAGGATAGATGACCTGTTCGACCAACTGCGAGGGGCACAATGGTTTTCAAAGATTGATTTGAGATCTGAATACCATCAGCTGAGAATTTGGGACTGCGATGTGCCCAAGACTGTCTTCAGGACTCGCTATGGCCACTTTGAGTTCCTAGTGATGTCCTTTGGTCTGACCAATGCACCCTCGACTTTTATGAATCTGATGAACCGGATGTTCAAGGAGTACTTGGATAGTTTTGTGTTCGTCTTTATTGATGACATCCTGGTATACTCTAAGAGTAAGGAGGAGCACTTTGAACACTTGAGGATGGTCCTAGAAACCCTCAGGGATCACCGGTTGTTTGACAAATTCACTAAATGAGAATTCTTGTTGGAGAGTGTAGGGTTCCTGGGCTATGTGGTGTCCAAGGAAGGGATAAGGATGGATCCCGCCAAGGTAGAGGCTGTGCAGAACTGGAGGCGGCCGACCAGCGTGACCGAGGTCCGCAGTTTTCTGGGGATGGCCGGGTATTACAAAAAAATTGTAGAAAATTTCTCCAGGATTACAGCTCCTCTGACTCGGCTGACTTAGAAGAATGTTAAATTTGTTTGGGATGACAAGTGTGAGGAGAGCTTTCAAAAGCTCAAAGAATGCTTGACGTCAGCCCTAATATTGGTCATACCTTCATGCCCAGGGTGACTCGTGGTTTATTATGATGCCTCTCTGATTGGTCTGGGCTGTGTTCTGAAACAGTTTGGCAGAGTCATAGTCTATGCATTCCGCCAGTTAAAGGTTCATGAGAAGAACTATCCAATGCATGACCTAGAGCTGACAGTAGTGGTTTTTGCACTAAAGCTCTGGCACCACCACTTGTACGAGGAGGCCTATGAGATTTATATTGATCACAAGAGCCTCTAGTACTTGCTTATCCAAAAAGGAGCTGAACCTCAGGCAGAGGAGGTGGCTGGAGCTCCTAAAGGACTATGATTGCACTATTATGTATCACCCGGGGAAAGCCAATGTAGTGGCGGATGTTCTGAGCAGAAAGTCCATGGGCAACTTGGCCCATTTGACAACCAGGAGAAGGCCACTAGCTTGGGAACTAGCATTGTGCCTGGATGGGGGAGTAGTCCTGTCTATATCAGATTCAGGTACCCTGGTGGCACACCTGCGGGTACAGTCCCCCTTGGTGAACATGTTGCGTGCCGCGCAGGAGGAGGACGCATTTTGTTCCTTGACAAGGGATCTGGTCGGGAGAGGTGATGCAAATGATGGTTTTAGAGTCAACTCAGAGGGTGTCCTAAGGTTAGACACCGGATTGTGGTGCCTGATATGGCAGAGGTGCGTAGGCAGGTTTTGGAAATGGGCCACCGTTCCACTTATACTATGCATCCAAGGGCCACCAAAATGTACCGAGACTTAAGGCAGCACTACTGGTGGAAGGGCATGAAAAGAGAGGTAGCAGAGTTTGTATACAAGTGTTTGGTTTACCAGCAAAGGAAGGCCTAACACCTGAAACCTGCAGGGCTGCTTCAGAACCTCGAGGTCCCTGAGTGGAAGTGGGAGGAGATCACCATGCACTTAGTGACCGGGCTGTCTAAGTCAAGAGGAGTGTTTGATTCCATTTGGGTGGTAGTGGATCGGTTGACTAAGACCACACACTTTATCCCAATCAAAATGACATTTTCTACTGAGCAGTACGTCAGACTATTTTTAGACAGGATTGTGGCATACCATGGTACCCTAGTGATGATCATATTAGATCGAGGTACCCAGTTCAAAGGCCCCGGTTTAGGCAGTCCTTCCAGGAGGCCTTGGGTACGTACTCAAGTGGGGTTCAGCATAGCTTTTCATCCGCAGATGGACGGACAGTCAGAGGGGACCATCTAGACACTAGAAGATATGTTGAGGGCGTGCGTCCTGGACTTGGTTGGCAGTTGGGAGAAACACCTGTCGTTGATAGAATTCGCCTACAACAATAGTTATCATAGTAGCATTGGTATGGCCCCTTTTGATGCCTTATATGGGCGGAGATGAAGATCACTAGTGGGCTGGTCTGAGGCAGGAGAGGCTCTCATGGTAGGCCCTGATCTGGTTGAGGAGGCGGTAGAGAAAGTGAAAATGATAAAAGAAAGGTTATTGGCTTCTCAGCGTCGCCAGAAGATGTATGCTGATAAGAAGGCTAGAGAATTGGAGTTCATGGAGGGCAACCTAGTATTCCTGAGGGTCTCCCCCATGAAAGGGGTGGTTTGGTTTGGGAAGAAAGGAAAGTTGAGCCCTAGATTCATTGGAAGTAAGAAATGGTATACACATTTTCTTTTCTATGTATCATTGCTAAAATAAATCAAGAAGAAAGAATTTCTGTACCTATGAATGGTAATTACCCTAGAGGAACAAAGTGCATAGGTTTACACCTAGGGACAGATGATGGACATTAGTGTTCAGATAGTGCGACCCGGGAAAAAGGGTCGGATATGGGCAATGCCCGGAAAACACATATGGTAGTTTTATAGAAACCTTGATTGTGTATTGTATTTGAGATGGTCTACTGAGGAGTGTTATTAGCCGAGCGGCTACCATACGACTCAGCAGTGACTAGGGTCTTGAGATTGCACCAGCGGGCCCGCTAGGTGTTAGACCTGGGTGGCGGAGGGTCTTGAGATTTCGTCAGTGGGCCATGTTGACGGTAGACTCGAGTTGGGTGGGACTAGCTATCCCTAACCCGGAGGGTTTCCTGAGACTAGTGGCCATCCTAGTCGATGGACCCTGTGATTTGATTGTTTTACACATCGTATGACTCATTGAACTGGTTTGTGGAGGCCGGTCTGGCCTGGTTTGCAGAGAGGGGAAGCCTGGCATGGCCGAACCCCCCTTTTGCATGTGCTTAGGCCTATAGCGGCCGAATGACATAAAGTTGTTAAGGGTCAATGCGGCCGGTGTAATTACTAAGTTGACTTGGCAAAATTGGTTAGCTTAAATTCCTCACTGAATTATATTGTCATATGTATTACCTAACGGGGATTTAAGTGGAGGTTCGGAAGAACCGCTCACTGAGTTCCTCGTGAACTCACGGTTTATTGTGTTATTTTTGCAGAGCCCGACTAGTGAGGTACGACCTGGTGGCATGGTGCGGCTGGAGGGCAGGTGGTGGCACAGGTCTTGTAGCAGGCGTCCATGTAGTCGTAGTCGTGTCGTTTGAGTTGTTGGTCATGCACTGAGTGATCTTTGTAAAATATTTACTGCTTTCAAACTTGAAATGTTTTCTTGAAAAGTTGAGTTGCATGTGTTGTTTCTATGTATGATTGGTCAGTGCATGTGGTAGGCTTCGGGGTACTGACACGTATCCTAGCCAGTCACGCGACTCTGAGTTGGGGCGTGACAACTAATGGTTGTTGTTTGCAAGTTATCAAAAAATTGATGGAAGTCTAATAGATTGAAATTGGAATGAGAGTTGACAAGTTTGGCAAAATCATCTCAAATGAGGTATAATCTTGACTTTTATTAAAATATAATTTAATTATCTCAATAACTTTGCTTGAATGATTTCTCCATGCTCATGATTGATTATGCATGATAAATATTTGAAGTTTCATGAGTAAAATTTTTTTTGATAACCTAGGCCACTTCATGATGTTGATATTGAATGAAATCAGGCTAGGTTAAAATTCTTCATTAGAGACTTCATTTTAAGTTAAAAGTTGATGAACATGTTTAGATGTGTTAATGATTCATTGCCATGCATTTAAATTTGAAAAATCATGGGTAGATGAACAGGGTGATAACTAGATCACTTTAGAGAACTTAAACTTGAAAAGTTTGACCCAAGTCAACTAATCGACTTGAACACTTCATTTTAAGTCCAAACTTCGTAAACATATTTAGGAATAGGTATGACATGTTTCCATGCTTTTTAAATGAAAAAAATTGACTTAATGTTCTCATTTTCAATCCATATTTGAGGAACATGTTTAGATTTACTCATATTAGGTGTCCATAGGTTTAAATTTGAAAAATCATGAGTAAACAATAAGATTGACATTTAGCAAGTTTCATGATAACTAACTTATTTTTGAATGAAACCATGCTCGGTTGATATCTTGACTTAAGGACATAATTTTTATCTCAAACTTGACATACACTCTTTACATGACCATTTTGTGGTGTCATAAAAGTTTGAATAAAAATTGAACACGTTTTGAAAAATAACCGAAAATTACAAAAAATACCATTGAAAATTTAGTATTTTCAGTTATTTCTAAAAAAATGTAGAAAAATCCTTTTTAATTTATTCTTGAAACTGTATCTTCAATGAAAAATCTAGTTTCTCCACAAAAGTTTTGAAAAGTTTAATCAATAATCGGATTTATAGTCGATTTTTGAAGTTGGATTTCAGAAATGCAAAGTATCATCCTCTTGAAATATCAATCTTTCCAATACTTTGATTTTTCGTCGAAAACTTCAAATGAAATTTTGTGTATACTATTTTGATTCCATTTTTAATATCGTTCTCACTATTCTTTTCGTGAAATCATTTTTAAAAATGATTTTGATAACTTGAGCGATAACTTGAAAAATTGACTTAGAAAATTCATTTTGAGTTCAAACTTGACACATTCATCCCAAATGGTCATTTAACGATGTCTGGAAAGGTTGAATAAAAAATGATAACTTTTGAAAAAAAATACCTGAAATTTATGAAAATGCCACTGGACTTTCAGGAATTTTATGGATTTTTAGAAAACTAATTTTTGACTTATTCTTGAATCTGATTCCTTAAAATATCTAGTTTCTCCTGTTAAAGTTTCAAAAAATTTCGTCAAGGATATGATTTGTTAGGGATTTAAGAGTTTGATTTATGTATACTTAAGTATCCCTTTGACCTAAGTCAACAGAGTGACTTAGAAATTTCATTTTATGCCCAAACTTGTTTGACATACTTAAATTCACTCATGTTAGCTATATAGGTACCTAAATCACAAAAAACATGAGTAGATAGAAAATTTTGAAACTTAGCCATTTTCTTATTTTTTATCCTATTTCGAGTGAAATCGTGTTAAGTTCATAATTTGACCAAATGACATTATCTCCACTTCAAACTTGGTATACATGCTTTACATGACCATATCTTGATATTTTGAAAGTTTGAATGGTTTCTGGAAATATCATAAAAATCTTACTTATTTACGAAAATACCACTGAAGTATCACTCTTCTTAAATTATTCACTTTTCCGATACTTTGAATTTTCATTAGATTTTCAAATGAGATTTGAAGTATGATAATTTGAATTCACGTGTGATATTGTTCTATTCATTTGATGAGAAAAATCTTTTCTAAAGTATTTTTTGACTCTTTGACCGATACTTGAAATATCGATACTTAAGTTACTACATGATTATTGGTTTTGGATTTCATTTATCATTTCACGATGTCATGTATGACTTAGACTTTTATTCGATGTTTGGTTTTTATCCCTTGAGTTGAGAGTTTCGCGGTTTTGAAAAATCTTTTAGAATTTCAACTTTGACTTTTGATTGACTTTTCTTGCCCTTTTTGATTAATGTCAAAAGGGGGAGAAAAATAAAGGTAAATGGAAAGATGTAATATCCTAGATATTTTAATTTTATTTTTTCCTCTTATGTTTGTGTTTGCCAGCCTAACGGACTAGTGCGAGGTCGAGCCGAGTCGACTCATGGTCCGGTGCGAGCTTGCGAGCTCGGGTAAGTAGGATATGAAATATGTGAATTAGGCTTGAGTAGTTAAATTTATTCAATTTGATGTTGTGTATGCCTAATTGTTTAATTATGTTTATGTGGATGTGCTTATTTAATTGCTTATGATTTATTATAAGATTAGAATAAGTTTAATTAAGTTAATTTTAGTTAGCGGGTTCGAGTTCGGCTTAAGATTGATGCAGGTTGGATAAAGGGTTTAAAGGGGTTAGGGTTGAGGAGGGAGTATAAAAACCCCTCCCCTTGGCTTGTGGCTCCTTATTTGGAGCCATACAAGATTTTGAGAAGAGGAGCCAGCCGCCCCTCCCCTTTTCTGGTTGGAGCCGCCAAGCCAGCCGCCGCTTGAGCCAGCTGCCCTCTCCCTCTTCTTCCTCTCCTTCTTCCATTCCTTTGGAGCCAAGCCAAGCCAGCCAAGCCAACCCCTCTCTCTTCCTCTCTTCCTCTCTCCATCTATCCAAATCGGCGGCTTGGAGTGAGCCACCGCCACCCCCTTCTTTTTCCTTTGAATCGAGCCGAGTTTCTTAAAGCCAATTCGAGGGCCGTTGTCCGGGGTTCTCTTCTAATCATCTTCCCAAATCTAGGTGAGTGGTTACCTCTCCTTTCCGGGTTTCTTTCTTGGCTTGAGCCATTTTGGGCTATTTCTTGATTCTTGTGTTTTCTCGACGAATCGTGAATTTTGAGTGCTGATTTCTTGTGCCGAATCGTGGGAGGAGGGCCAAGACCTTCCCTTTGTGGCTCGGCAGCCCTAGGTTTACCCTAGGGGTGCTCGGCCAAGGGTGAATATTGGGTGCCCTCAAGGTGTTCGATGAAATGCGTAAGTGGAAGTTTTTGGTGTTTTTGAGATCCATATTTTATATTGTTTATGAAATCGAGTTCCTCTATGTTCAAGCATGTCTTGTATGTAATCTGTGATTTTAGATAAAAATCATGTTTAAGAAAAAAATTGATTCTTGAGATTGATGCCGTGAGGGTTCTTGAAAGAGGGGTTCTTGTTCTTAATGCTTGTTCTTGTTCATGATGTTATTAGTGCTTGTTGGCCTTGTTGTTAAGCATAGAAATTAAGAAAATTATCTCAAGATTTATATTCTGTTTAAATGATAATTAAGTGCTTAATTTCTGGAAATTTCGGATTGATTTTTTATGTTATGCTGAAATTTGATGTTGCTGAAATTGCATGCTGAAATAATGAATCTGTGCCGTTTTTAAATTGCTTGCTGTGATGTGTGTATTTATCTTAGCATAGTCATGTAACCTATCGTTTCAACCAGAAAACATAGTTTGGAAACATAGGACACACACTGGAGACCAGATTCAGGTTAGATAGTTTCGGGCAGAACAGTAAGCTAAAACAAAACCCTAAAACAAAACCCTAAAATAAAACTCTAATTGTGGTGAATTAAATTTTAATTATATAATTAAAATTGGGAAAGGGGTCAGCATAATCTGTTATGAACCAACATGAGAAGTTTATGTATGAAATAAAACCACATGGGTTTATGACATTACAGGTCTAGGAGTTGGGGTCGGATTTGGATTGTTGAGACGCTTTCCAATAGGATCACCCCTAAGGCACCATAGGAGAGTCATGACTTAGGTCATGGTGCGCCATATCTTTGTTAATGGAGGAGAGGCTCGTAGAGGATCCAGATTGCAGGCTAAGCCCGAGAGGTTGGATGGCTAATTTGCAACCTGCAGAACAAGTTCAGAGGGCCTACCCGATTATCCCCGAGGTTGTTTGTTAAGGAATAAGTTTGGAGGGCCTACCCGATTATTCCTGGGAAATTTTACGGGAGTAAGTTCGGAGGGCCTACCCGATTACTCCTATGATATCTTAAAGGGGCAAGTTCGGACGGGCGAATCCCGATTGTCCCTACGCATCTCGTCGAGCAAGTTCGGAGGGCCTTTCCTGATTGCTCGTGAGTTTCTGTATACTAGGATAAGTTCGGAGGGCCTTCCCGATTATCCTAGTATGTGTTGTTTGTCTTAGGGCATGGTAGGCTTAGGCCTGTTGTTCTTCACCATATGGGTGTTGGCTGCCTTCAGGCAGGTAGTGGCCAGATGGCCTGATAGCTAATCACACTTTTGTAACCTTATTCACATAGAGTTGGATGTTATGCTATTGCTTATCTCTGTGCTATTTTATTGTGGGGGTTGGTTGAACCGTTCACTGAGTTCTTTGAACTCACCCGTTGTCGTTGTTTTATTTTGCAGAGCCTGATCGGTGAGGTGGGCTGGAGCACTTAGCGCAGCTGGAGGGCAGAGGAGCCACATGATCTCATAGCAGTCCTAGTTAGGGGTCGTAGTCGAGTCTGTAGTAGGTTGTCATGCACTGTTGTTTCGATATTTGGAGTTGTAGTCCCAGGGGACGTTCATGTTTTTATTCAGTCTTTTATTTATTAAAGTATTGTTTCTCTTTGATTTATTTATTTCCTCAGTTGAGCTATGTATTAAAAATTTTGATGTTTTGAAATAAAAATCTGTTTAGGTTCTTTCTATTAATAAAAGTTGTTGTTTGTTCCGCTATTTTATGAGTTGGCATGTGCATGGGTTAGGCTGCGGGTATAGGCACGTATACCCTAGCCGGTCACGTGACCTTGAACTTGGGGCGTGACAAAAGAAAATATAGGAAAACCATGCATATAGATAGGGGGGGGTTATTTTCATAGATATGCATGTTGATAGGGGGAGAAATCCCATAATTACTTCCTTTGTGCTTATATGAAAGTATTTTATTAAGGTTGTTTGTCATCATCAAAAAGGGGGAGATTGTTGGCCTAAGGTTTTCAACCTTGGTCTTAATCTCGATTTTGATGATAACAAACATGGAACTAATGTTTGAGAAAGAAATATTTTCAGGTTCCATATCAGTTTGCATGCGACATTCCCAATCGAAAAAATCACAAAAAATCAAGAATTGGAGGCTCTGGAGTCGAGCATGTCAAAATTAGTTTAGGACTTAATTTCTTTTATTGTAAATGTTCCTAAGCCTTATTATGATGTCCTCATTGTGTTCACAATCCAAAAAAATGAAATCCGAACCCCGAAAACTTGAAAACTAGAAAAATAAAAAAATTGCATTGAAAATTTCTTAGTATTGGGGGCTCCTTGGATGGCTACATAATTTAGATATTTTATTGCCATCAAAAGTCCCAATAATTGTTCCTTAGGTAAAAACAAATTAAAGACATATTTCTAAGGAATTTTTTGGAAACTGTTAACCTAAAAAAATAAGGCTTGAAAGGCTAGAAGCCCCCAAACTAGAATTCTCGGAATGCCCCCAGCCAATTTTAAAAAACTGTCCAGAATTCCTAGAATGCTCACAAACATCTCTTTTCCAAATTAGATAAGGTTTGAATGACTCTTTGCTTCCATACCCCAATACCAACTTGTAAGACCCGAGGTTTCCTAATATAATTTTTTTTTTGGTACAGTGCACCGGATCGGGAGTTAGTCGGGTCGAGTTGTGAAATAAAATATTATGAAACCTCGGGTCTAGCCGAGTATTACAGTGCACCGGATTGGGATTAGCCGAGTATTACAGTGCACCAGATTGGGATTAGCCGAGTATTACAGTGCACCGGATTGGGATTAGCCGAGTATTACAAAAAATTTATAGAAAATTTCTCCAGGATTGCAGCCCCTCTGACTCGGTTAACCCAGAAGAAGGTCAAATTTGATTGGGACATGAAGTGTAAGGAGAGCTTTCCGAAGCTCAAAGAATGCTTGACGTCAGCACCAATATTGGCCGTACCTTCAGGCTCGGGAGGATTTGTAGTCTACTGTTACGCCTCTTGGGTTGGCCTGGGGTGTGCTCTGATGCAGTATGGTAGAGTAATTGCTAATGCGTCCCGCCAGTTGAAGATTCACGAGAAGAACAACCCAGCACATGATTTGGAACTGGAGACAGTAGTATTTGCTCTGAAATTATGGCGGCACTACTTGTACGGTTAAGCTTGTGAGATTTATACCGACCACAAAAGCCTCCAGTACTTGCTCACTCAAAAGGAGCTAAATTTAAGGCAGATGAGGTGTCTTGAACTTCTGAAGGATTACGACTGTACCATAATGTACCATCCTGGGAAGGCCAATGTGGTGGCAGACGCTTTGAGCAGGAAGTCCATTGGCAGCTTGGCCCATTTATCGGCAGGAGGAGGCCGCTAGCTCGGGAGTTGGCACTGTGCCTGGATGGGGGAGTAGTTCTGGCAGTATCAGCTTCAGGTGCCCTTGTGGTGCATCTATGGGTACAATCCACCCTGATGGATATGCTGCGTACCGTGCAGGGGGAGGACTCCTTTTGTTCTCTGACCAAGGACCTGGTCCAGAGGGGAAATGCAGATGATGGCTTCAGGGTTGACTCAGAGGGTGTCTTGAGGTTCAAAGATTGGATCGTGGTGTCTGATATGGCAGAGGTGCACAGGCAGGTTCTGGAGTTGGGCCACCGTTCCACTTATACGATGCATCCGGGGGCCACTAAAATGTACCGAGACTTAAGGCAGCACTACTAGTGGAAGGGCATGAAACAAGAGGTAGCAGAGTTCATATCCAAGTGTTTGGTCTGCCAGTAAGTGAAGGCCGAACATCTGAAACACACGGGGCTGCTTCAGAACCTTGAGGTGCCCGAGTGGAAGTAGGAGAAGATCACCATGGCCCTAGTGATCGGGCTGCCTAAGACACGAGGAGGGTTTGATTCCATTTGGGTGGTAGTGGATCAGTTGACTAAGACCGCGCACTTCATCCCAGACAAAATGATATTTTATGCTGAGCAGTACGCCAAAATATTTTTAGACAGGATCGTGGCATACCATGGTACCCCAGTGATGATCATATTAGATCGAGGTACCCAGTTCACAGTTCGATTTTGACAATCATTCCAGGAGGCCTTGGGTGCTCAGGTACGGTTCAACATAGCTTTCTATCCACAGATGGACGGATAGTCCGAGAGAACCATCCAGACCTTGGAAGACATGCTGAGGGCGTGCGCTCTGGACCTGGATGGCGGTTGGGAGAAACACTTGGCGTTGATAGAATTCGCCTACAACAATAGCTATCACTGTAGAATTGGTATGACCACTTTCGAGGCCTTATATGGGCGGAGATGCAGATCACCAGTGGGCTGGTTTGCGGCAGGGGAGGCTTTCATGGTAGGCCCTGATCTGGTTGAGGAGGCGGTAGAGAAGGTGAAAATGATAAAAGAAAGGTTATTGGCGGCTCAGAGTTGCTAGAAGATGTATGCTGATAAGAAGGCCAGAGAATTGGAGTTCATGGAGGGCAACCTAGTGTTCCTGAAGGTCTCCCCCATGAAAGGGGTGGTTCGATTTGGGAAGAACGAGAAGTTGAGCCCTAGATTCAATGAGCCATTTCCCATTCTCAGGCGGAGGGGGTGCTGTGGTTTATGAGCTGGCCTTGCCCCCTTGCATGAGCAGAGGTCACCCGGTTTTCCATGTGTCGATGCTCAGGCAATATGTGAGAGATGAGTCTCATGTAATTGAACCTTCCGTGGTTGAGGTGGATTCAACAGTCTCGTATGAGGAGAGACCGGTAGAAGTCCTTGACCGTCAGATCAGAAAGTTAAGGTCCAAAGAAATCCCCTTGGTGAAAGTTAGGTGGGAGCACCACTCCGTGCATGAAGCTACTTGGGAGGTGGAGCAAGACATGAGAGAATGCTATACCTCCTTGTTTGAAGAGCTGGTAAGTCCTAATATAAAATTTCATTGATGTAGCCCATCGGATCAGGAACTAGCTCGGCCGAGTCGCGATATCGCCGTAAGTAGCAGGTATAATTTAAATTTTAGACCCATTGTTAACGTTTGTGGAATGTATGTGTTGGTTGACTCAAGTTGGATTGAGATCGGGTTCGCGGATCGAGTCGGGGCTCAATCCGGATTTAGGTGGAGTCGAATGAGGGGGTTTAAGTGAAGAAGGGCATTATTGTAAAAAATGAAGAAGAGAGAATAAACCCCTCATCCCCAAGCAGCCGTGCGGCTCAAGACAAGTTGAGCCACATGCAGCCCGAGTTGAGGAGGGGAGGAGAAGAGAAGCTCTTGGGCAGAGTCGGATCTAGGTCGTCATCGGAGAAATCAGGATCGTCTTTATCTTGTCCATCTTTTTCTCTTATCGAGGTGAGTGGATTGAACCTGGTTATGTAGGGTAGGCGGGTAGCCGACCCAAGGATTTTAGGATTTGCCTATTTCTCGAGTAATTCCATCGATTCACTGAAATTTCTTCTGAGATTCGATTCTAGTATATGTATGCTGTTAATATGAAGTTTTCTCGAAGTTTTCTTGATGATTAGGGCCGGCTGAATGAAGGAAAAAGGGGAAAAGTCAATCCGAATTTTCCCCCAATTTCCTAGAGTGGTCGTAAACCCTCGGTTTGAGTTTCTTTCATGATTGATGGCTTGATTCCTCCTGATCATGGCCGAGAATCCTTTCCTCCCACCCTGGTTAATCTCGGTCGAGAATGAGTAACCTAGGTTAGGCTCGGCCGAGTGTGTGTGAGGAGGGGAAAGGGGCTCGATTTGGTTCGTACTTACATGTAGAATGTTAAATCATTGATTACGTATAGATTACTCACTCAATATATGAATTGTTAGTAGTGGTAGATAGGGATTATCAGGCTATAAGGAAATGTTCTTGACAGTATATACAAGGTTAGGATTTAGTATAACATGTGAATCATGGAAATGTTTTAATTATTTTCTATGTTAGCACCCATTCTTTGCCTTGTTATACTACTTGTTTTCTTACTAAAATTTAGAATTTAATTGCTGAATTAATCTCCTTATTTCGACATCCACATGTTATTATTGTTGGTAATTATTGCTGGTAATGGTAGACCATATTTTTTCTTTGTATCATTTGCTCAAATAAATCAAGAAGTAGGGGTTTCTGTACCTACGAGTGCATAAACTAGGTTTCATACCTAGGGATAGATAGCGGACATTAGTGTTCGACTAGTGCGACCCGTGGGAAGGGCCGGATATGGGCAATGCCCAGAAAACTTAAATGGAATTGTTATAGAAACCCTGATTGTGTATTGTGTTTGAGATGGTCTACTGAGGAGTGTTATTAGCTGGACGAATACCACACGACTCAACGATGGTTAGAGTCTTGAGATTGCACCAACGGGCCGCTAGGTGTTAGACCCTGGTGGTGGAGGGTCTTGAGATTTAGTTAGTGGGCCACGCTGACGGTAGACCCGAGTTGGGTGAGACTAGCTATCTGTAACCCGGAGGGTTCATGAGACTAGTGGCCATCCTAGTCGACGGACTCGTGATTTGATTGTTTTACACATTATATGCCTCATTGGGCTGATTCAAGGAGGCCGGTCTGGCCTGGTTTTGTAGAGAGGGAAGTCAGTATGGCCGAACCCCCCCCCCCTCCTTCACACACGCTTAGGCCTATAGTGGCAGAATGACATAGAGTTTGTTAAGGGCCAAGGAGACCGGTTTAATTACATAGACAACTTGGCAAATCGGTTAGCTTAAATTCCTTATCTGTATCATACTGCTTTATATGTTACCTTAGCAGGGGATTTAAGTGGAGGTTTGGAATAACCTCTCATTGAGTTCCTCGTGAATTCATGGTTTGTTGTTTTGTTTTTTTTTTGCAGAGCTCGACCAGTGCGGTACAGCCTGGTGGCATGGTGCAGCTGGAGGGCAGGTGGAGGCATAGATCTCGTAGCAGGCGTCCACATAGTCGTAGTCGTGTCGTTTAGAGTTGTTGGTCATGCACTGAGTGGTCTTTTGTAAAACATTTACTGCTTTTAAAAACTTGAAAGGTTTGCTTGAAAAATTGAGTTGTTTTGTCTAAACCTAAAACTGTTTTGAATATAATAAAGTTGGTCGCCATTTTATTTTATGATTCTCTTATTGGTTCAATGTTGATTCTTTATATGGTTGGTCAGTGCATGTGGTAGGCTTCGGGGTATTGACACATACCCTGGCCGGTCACGTGACCCTGAGTTGGGGTGTGACAAGATTATATCGTTTTCCTTACAAAGATGACTTTTTACCCGAAGAGTCTCCGTTCTCAACCTATGGCACTTCCACACTTGGAAGTCTCCGCCTTCTTACCGAGAGCACTCTTACACCTCAACCCTAAGGGACAACAATTACTAATCCTAGTAAACTACGTTTTCGCTGATGGATTTAAACCTTAAACACCAAGGCTACCACCAAATTTTAAGACCTAACAACCAAGGTCTTCACAAGCTCAAATACAATGAAATAAACAAGAAAATACACAACTTTATGAAGCAATAAATCAAACAATAAATACTTAGCTCCAAAAGAAACTCCCTAGTCTCTTGATGCCTTGAGAAGATGAATCTTGAAGGTTCAAAGGCAAGATCAAAGATTTATCATGGAAACAAGGGTTTGCAAAGAGGTGGCTCAAGAAAAACATTAGAAATGATCAAAGATGGCTCAATGGTGCTGTAGATCATCAAAGAAAGCTTCTCATGGCTAGTATTTATAAGCCATGAGGAGAGATGGCTTCAACAGCCATCCCAACGGGCAAAAAACTTCCCGTTGGCGCCGCCTGAGCGACTGGCCATCGACCGGAGCCTTCTACCCAGTTTGGCTGATGGTCGATCGCCCATCGGGTGGCACCCGAGAAACAAGGCTTTACGCGGATTTTTCTCGCGATGTTCGTTTTCGGGTTTCGGGTTTCGATGTTTTGGATATATAAACATCAATTTGAGGATTTACAATATATTATAGACACCTTAACCCTAAACTTTATCTTCCAACGAAAACCCGAGCGCGTCAACAAACGTCCTTCTGATTTATCGATTTCTCTGATTTTTTCGATCACGGACGTCGAGCGCTAACCAACTTTGGTGTCGTTCGAGAGGAATGACGGACCGACCAAGAAGAAATTTCGACCGCAGGGATCTGGAGATCGATCAGGTCACTCTGAGGGGATTGTAGCTATAGCAGATCACCAGCAGAGCCGAGAGCAGGGTGGTAGCCGAGGCCGTGGGGCCCAAGGTCCGGGACAGGGAGGTCGGTAGGGTCAGGGGGTGTTTCTCAGAAGTCAGATATGCCGCATTGTGGTCGCTGTAACTGGAGGCACCAGGGGACTTATTTTGGCCGCTCGGATGTCTGCTTTAAATGCGGTCAGGTTGGGCACTTTAAGAAGGACTGTCCGGACATAGTTGGCCAGAGATCTGAGGACACAAAAGGAAAGGTGCCTATGTCAGTAGGGTCAGTGGCTGAGATAGGTCAGATGCAAAGCAGGGGAGCACAAGCTAGCCATTCAGAGAGACCGTCTGCCAGGGTTTTCGCCATGAACCACGATGGGGTAGAGGCATCAAAGGCAGTGGTGACAGGTAATGTTTTAGTCAGTTCTTCTGCTGCTTATATTCTGTTCGATCCGAGTGCCACACTCTCATTTGTATCTGCAAAATTTACTACCGGATTGCCTATGACACCTTCCTTTCTTGTTGTGCCATATGTGGTGTCAACGCCTACGGGCGACTCATTAATAGGAGAATCAATCTTCCATGACTGCGAAGTGCTAATCGGCGATCATGTGTTGAAGGCAGAATTGACACTTTTGCCTATACTTGAAATTGATGTCATTCTCGGCATGGATTGGCTAGCGGAGTACTTCGCGTCAGTTAACTGTAGGGCGAAGAGTGTCACGTTCAGTAAGCCCAGATTGCCATAATTCTCCTTCCGTGGGGAAGGAAAGGATGAGCCCATGGGCGTCATTTCAGCCCTGAAGGCTCGTAAGTTACTGTTAGGCAGCTGCCAGTCTTTCTTGGCCTTCGTATTTGTGGCCGAGGAAGGGGGGGCACGGCTCAAGAGATTAGTGGAACTCCGATGATCTGTGAGTTCTTCGATGTCTTCCCAGAGGAATTGCCAAGATTGCCGCCTAGATGAGAAATCAAATTCTGCATTGAATTATAGCCCGGGGCAGCATCGATCTCCATCCCACCCTATAGGATGGCGCCGGCCGAACTTCGGGAGTTAAAGGCATAGTTGCAAGAGTTGTTGGACTTGGGCTTCGTTCGCCCATGTGTGTCCCCGTGGGGTGCTCCGGTCCTGTTTGTGAAGAAAAAGGATGGGTTCATGCGTATGTGCATCGACTATAGGCAGCTCAATAAGGTGACAATAAAAAATCGTTACCCGCTGCCTAGAATCGACGACTTGTTCGACCAGTTGCAAGGGGAACAATGATTCTCAAAGATTGATTTGAGGTCTGGATATCATCAGTTGAGAATTTGAGACTGTGACGTGCCTAAGATTG
This sequence comes from Canna indica, assembly GCA_034359265.1. Taxonomy (NCBI): domain Eukaryota; kingdom Viridiplantae; phylum Streptophyta; class Magnoliopsida; order Zingiberales; family Cannaceae; genus Canna; species Canna indica. The sequence goes on from CP136892.1 coordinate 27,574,076, forward strand.
CCTTTAGGACTCGCTATGGTCATTATGAGTTCCTGACGATGTCGTTTGGACTAACTAACGCACCTGCGGCCTTTATGGACCTCATGAACAGAGTGTTCAAAGAATACCTGGACAGATTTGTGATCATCTTTATTGACGACATCCTAGTGTATTCCAAGAGCAAGGAGGAGCACTCCGAGCATTTGAAGATGGTCCTGGAAACCCTCAAAAAACATCAGTTGTTTGCCAAATTTACCAAGTGTGAGCTTTGGTTAGAAAGTGTGGGATTCCTAGGTCATATAGTGTCCAAGGAAGGAATCAGTATGGATCCCGCCAAGATAGAGGCGGTAAAGAACTGGAATCGACCAACCAGTGTGACTGAAATCCGCAGTTTCTTGGGGTTAGCCGGGTATTACAGAAAGTTTCTAGAAAATTTCTCCAGAATTGCAACTCCTTTGACTCGGTTAAACCAGAAGAATGTCAAATTTGATTGGGATGGGAAGTGTGAGGAGAGCTTCCTAAAGCTCAAAGAATATCTGACGTCAGCACCAATTCTGGCTGTACTTTTGGGCTCGGGAGGATTTGTGGTATACTGTGATGCCTCTTGGGTTAGCCTGGGCTGTGTTCTGTTGCAGTATGGCAGAGTGATCGCCTATGCGTCTTGCCAGTTGAAAGTTTATGTAAAGAATTACCCAGCACATGATTTGGAACTAGCGGTGATAGTGTTTGCTCTAAAGCTATGGCGCCACTACTTGTACGGTGAGGCTTGTGAGATTTATACTGACCACAAAAGCCTCCGGTACTTACTCACCCAAAAGGTGCTCAATTTAAGGCAGAGAAGATGGTTGAAACTTTTGAAAGATTATGATTGTACCATCTTGTATCACCCTGGGAAGGCTAATGTGGTGGCGGACACGCTGAGCAGGAAGTCCATTGGCAACCTGGCTAATTTGGCAGCTGGGAGGAGACCGCTAGCACGAGAATTGGCACTGTGCTTGGCACGAGAATTGACCGGGAGCCACCAAAATGTAACAAGACTTAAGGCAGCATTACTGGTGGAAGGGCATGAAAAGGGAGGTAGCAGAGTTCGTATCCAAGTGTTTAGTCTGCTAGCAAGTGAAGGCCGAACACCGGAAGCTTGCAGGGCTGCTGCAAAACCCTGAAGTTCCCGAGTGGAAGTGGGAAAAGATTACTATGGATTTAGTGATAGGACTGCCTAAGTCAATGGGCGAATTTGATTCCATTTGGGTGGTGGTAGATCGGTTGACAAAGATCGCTCATTTCATTCCTGTCAAGACCACCTTTTCTGCTGAGCACTACGCCAGACTATTCTTGGACATGATTGTGGCATACCATGGTACCCCAGTGATGATTATATCGGATCGAGGTATCCAGTTCACAGCCCGATTTTGGTAGTCCTTCCAAGAAGCCTTAGGTACTCAGGTGCACTTCAGCACAGCTTTCCATTCGCATACGGACGGACAGTCAGAGAGAACTATCCAAACATTGAAAGATATGCTGAGGGCCTGCGTTCTGGACCTGACTGGCGGAACACCTACCGTTGGTTGAGTTCACCTACAACAATAGCTATCACAGTAGCATTGGCATGGATCCTTTTGAGGCCTTGTATGGGCGGCGTGTAGATCTCCAGTGGGTTGGTTTGAAGCCGAAGAATCTCTCATGGTGGGTCTTGATCTAGTTGAGGAGGCGGTAGAGAAGGTGAAAATCATAAAGGAAAGATTGTTGGCGGCTTAGAGTCGCCAGAAGATGTATGCTAACAAGAAGACCAGAGAGCTGGAGTTCGCGGAAGGCGACCTGGTGTTCCTGAAGGTCTCTCCCATGAAGAGGGTAGTTCGATTTGGGAAGAAAGGAAAGCTGAGCCCCCGGTTTGTTGGGCCTTTTCCCGTTCTCCGGCAGAGGAGTGCTGTAGCTTATGAACTGGCCTTGCCCTCTAGCATGAGCAGGGTACACTCGATTTTTCATGTACCAATGTTCAAGCGATATGTGAGAGACGATTCACATGTGATTGAACCTTCTGTGGTTGAGGTGGATTCAGCTGTCTCATTCGAGGAAAGGCCGGTGGAGATCCTCGACCGCCAAATTAGAAAGTTGAGGTCCAAAGAAATCCCTCGACCGCCGGTGGCCTAACCAAATAGATGTGATAAATTGAGGTTTTTGCGCGTCATTTCTTGTCGATTGATGACATTTCTCGAATTCTCAAGTCATGTTCTTCATCGTTGTATGGATTTTGTTGTTAGACGATCATTTTGTGGTGATTCTCCAATTCCCTCGAGTGGTTTAAACCCTTGGATCGATTCCTTTTTGATTTAGACAATTTTGTGTAACTAGATCTTGTGATTTCATGGTCGAATTAACTTTTCTTTCCCCTTCAAGAAGGCTCAGCCGACCATGTACCTTTGCTTAGGGTTCAGCCGAGTGGAGAGGAGGGTGAATTCGATCGAGTACCTTGATTACATTTTTTAGGGACGATGTTCGTCGATTGAAATTATAGATTTAGCAATTGACGAATGTATTTTAATTTTGAGTAGATACATTTTTTAAGATTTGTAGAAGAACACCTCCTTTAATGCGTATGTATGACAAAATAACAAGTATGGTATATGATTTATGAGGTTTCCTTAATCGAAATCCTAATGCTATTATTGAAATATCCATGTTAGATCAATTACCACCTTGCTGGAATTTATTGATTAAATGCAAATTTTAATTACTTTATTGTTGAAAGCATGTTGTTAATTATGGTAGTCGTTGTAGAATAATTCCCTTATAACTTATGTGTTGTAGCATAATTGTATTCGGACATTTCTATACTTATGATATGTAATCTACATTTAAGGAATATGGCAATGATGCTAGATGACTATAAGGAAATTATAGGGTGCTTAAATTGTCGAAAAAAAAAACTTGAATGTAGACAAGCTAGGTTTCACACCTAGGGAATAATCAGTGGACGCTAGTGTGCGGCTGATGTGGCCCGGGATAAGGGGGCCTGATACGGGTTGATGCCCGGGGTTTTAAATAAGAAAACTTTAGAACACTTTGCTTGTGTATTGTGATTGGGATGGTCGACTAAGAAGCATGGATGGTCGAAATGACTAATGCTTGACTCGGTGGGTGATTAGGGTCTTGAGATTGCACCAGTGGGCCCACTAGGTGTTAGACCCAAGTGGCAGAGGGTCTTGAGATTCCGTCAGTGGGCCACACTGACGGTAGACCCGAGTTGGGTGGGACTAGCTATCCCTAACCCGGTGGGTTCCTGAGACTAGTTGACCTAGTCGACGGCCCGGTAATTGTTTGACTTTCCTTATATGATATGTGGGCCGTGCGGTCGGATTATTATCTTGTGGTATAGGCCGGGAAGAGTCGAGTCACCAGTCCTTGTACAAGTTCTAGTGGCCGAGTGTTGCCCTGTCTGGTAGGGCCGGTTTGGCCGGTTGTATGGTTTATATAGGTTGGCCTTTGGGCCGGTTGTCATATCATGACTAGATTAGATCCCTATATTTATAAATTGTTGACTTATATGCATGATGTTGTTGGGGATTTATGTGGAGGTTCGGAAGGACCGCTCACTGAGTTCTATGTGGACTCACGGTTTATTTCTCTTGTTTTTGCAGAGCCCGACCAGTGAGGTGAGGCTTGGGTCATGGTGCAGCTGGAGGGCCGGCAGTGGCTTAGATCTCATAGTAGCGTCCAGTAGTCGTAGTCGGTCTAGGGTTGTGTTTTTTTTATACACTGAGAGATGTTAATTTGAAAAACATGTATTTGACTTTAACTCGAGTTGTTCTTAATAGTTGGTTTGTTTTGCAACTCTTTTAAAATTGTTGAACCTTCTTTAAAATTAAATAAAAGTTTGCATCGTTGTTCTTCTACTCGTATGTTTTCTGGTTAGCGTGTATTCTCAGTATTATGTTTTCTGGTTAGCGTGTTTTCTGGTAGCACATAGACCCTGGCCGGTCACGCGACCCTGAGTTCGGTCATGACAAATTCGTTTACTTTCTTATTCAAAAGCACAACCTCATTTTTCAAAGACTCACGAGATTGATATAATACATGAGATTGAGATTTCAAATTGTTGTTTTCCCTTATGATCTTTGAATTCTCAAATTTCAAATTTTTATTCGCAAGCTTTAAGTTCTAAGCTTAAGTTTCAATCTATCATGACACAAATGAAATGAACTATATTTCAATTTATCATTTTCTAGTTTTAATTCATGCACATAAGAATTAAGCATCATATTTTCTTTCTTTAGCATTTTATTTTGCTTATCTTTTTTAACAAGCAAGGCATACATCTTTTGATACTCATCTACTAACTCATCATATGACATGTCATGAGAACTAGTAGAGCTATGCATTGTCATTATCATTAGCATGACTAGGTGAAGGAGAGTGTAACTCATCATTAGCATCTATGAGGTTAACTTTGGATGTAGATTCATAGTCATGGCTAGAGGGTGCTTCAAGTGAGTGAGAGTGTTTGTGAAATGGCCTACACTAGAGGAGGGTGAATAGTATGTTTACTAAACTTATCGCTTAATTCTGATTTTAATCTTTTCTTTAAACTACTTAGGCAATTAACAAATCGAGTAGCAAGCAAAAGCAAAGTAAATATACTAATTAAACGAACACAAGTGGAAGCAATGCAAACACAATGATTTTATTGTGGTTCAGCCCCAATGCCTACTCCACTACCTAAGCACCCCGCTTAGGATTTCCAAACTAGCTTTACTAGATTATATCGTTTCCCTTACAAAGAGGACTTTACACTGGAAAGTCTCCGCTCTCAAACCGAAGGCACTTTCACACCCAAAAGTATCCCGTCTTCCTACCAAGAGCACTCTCCCACCTCAACCTAAGGGACAACTCAACTAATCCTAGTAAACTAAATTTACAATGGTGGATTTAAGCGTTAACACCAAGACAACCATCAACTCAATCAACCTAGCACACTAGATTAACACACTCAAGAAATACAATGTAAATAACAAGAAAATACACAAGTAAATGGAGCAAAATACTAAACAAAATATACTTAGCTCCAAACACGACTCCCTAGTCCTCTTGATGCCTCAAAATGATGAATCGATGAAGAAATGAAGGCTCAATCAAGTATAGATGAAGAAACTAGAGTTTTTGAGATGAAAGTGACTCAATCAAAGCTTTAGGATCACATATAATGGCTCAATAATAGTTAGGAATGATCAAGAGGGTGAAAGGAAGGCTGGGATACTATTATTTATACAGCCATGAAGTGAAACATCACTCAACAGCTCGAAATAGAGTCTTTTCCGTAAGAATATCGGTACTCTACGTATTGTACCTGTACTCTACATTGAGTTTCAACCAGTTTCTTTCTTTGGTTCGGGTTTTCGGATTACAGGTTTGGTTCTTGGGTTTCTTGGCATAATTATGAGAATTTACAATTTATCTAGACACCCTAAACCTACACTCTATCTTCCCAACGAAATTCGAGCGCGTCGACCAACGTCTTTTCAATTTTTCGATTTCTCCGATATTTTTAATCATGGACGTCGTGCGCTAACCGATATGGATCCTAAAAGTATTTCTCAATGAAATCATTAGTCTCATGTTTGTTATCATCAAAATCGAGATTAGGACCAAGGTTGAAAACCTTAGGCCAATAGAGAGGTGGAGGTGGAAGCACTTGACCTCTTCCTTGCTTTGTTCTTCATGTTAGGGTAATTTTTCTTCACATGCCATTTTTCTTTACATGCATGGCAAATTACCTTTCTTTTTCGGCTCTTGGAGTTGCTTCTTTGACTAGAAGAGCTATGAGCATCAAAACCAAGATGAGGGATAGCTGAATGACCATTGTCATCACTACCTTCATTAAATGTAGCAATTTCTTCAATTTTAGCATGATCATATAAAACATTCAAACTAGCCTAGAAATCAAAAGTCGTAGAGCAATGTATGACTTTTTCAAGAATGTCATTTGGTAAGGTGCAAAGTATGAAATTCATGGCATCTTCATTAAATTTAAACATTCTCTTGTCAAGTTCACTCCAAGGCTGCATGTCAACCTTAGGTTCAATGAATTCTAATGTTAACATGTTAAGGACAACAAAACCTATAGTCTTTAAATATGTGTACATCCTATATTTTCAAAGACCAAAGTTCGAGGCATCGAACCTAGGAGGTGAAGATGCTAAACTCTCTAGTGCCATTTTCCAGATCGAGAAACGATGTAGAGGAGATGGTGAAATCTCAATCTATAACTTGGCTCTGATACAAAATGTTGGTGAAATGACCTACACTAGAGGGGGGGGTGAATAGTGTGTTATCTAAACTTTTCGCCTAAATTCTATTTTAATCATTTCTTACAATCTTTAGGCTAATGATAATTTAAAGACAATTAATGTGGAAGCGATAATAAAGCAATTAAACACAAACAAAGATAGCAATGCTAATACAATGATTTATAGTAGTTAAGGTTTGATTTTTGGGTTCTTATGCATCAAATAGAGGATTTAAAACACATGCTAGACACCCTAAATCTAAACTCTATCTTCCTGACGAAATCCAAGCGTTGACGACCGTCCTTGCCGATTTATTTGATTTCTCCAATTTTTCCGATCGGGGGCGACACACACAAACCAATATAGAACCTGAAAATATTTCTTTATGAATACATTAGTTCCATATTTGTTATCATCAAAACCGAAATTAAGACCAAGGTTGAAAACCTTAGGCCAACAATCTCCCTCTTTTGATGATGACAAACATCCTTAAGAAAATATCTACAATTGAGCATAAATGATATCAAACATGGGATTTATTCGCCTATCAACATGCATATCTATGAAAATAAACTCCTATTTATATGCATAATTTTTTAATATTTTTTTTCTTTTTTACTTATATTTTTCTCTCTCTTTTGATATCAATCAAAAAGAACAAGAAAAGTCAATCTAGTCAAAATTCAGACTCTAAAATTAGTTCTCATGAAGCATGAAGATCTCAACCAAAGGGATATAAATCGAAATTAACATCAAGATTAAAAATTTTAGACCAACCTTGGCATATTTACAAGACTTGTAGAGAAAGAATGCAATATTTTTAGGTCAAGCCAAGACAAACTTGAGGATCAATATTTAATCACGTTGACTGACCACATTGTTCTAATCCGATTTGGAGACAAATAGCGAGCATCAAAATCTGATTACGTGACCCCACTAACTAAAAATGCACAGGAAGTCCAGGTGCATGATGAGGTCAAAGGACTACAGGATGTGGGGCACTGCACAAATGATCTTGGTAGACAATTGAATGGCAACCCCACTTTGAACACTTTCTCGTCTGTTATTGGATATAATATTAATCTGGATAGATATTTTGGTGAAAGTTTTGACCCACCATAGGAGTGTCTTGTAGTAGCTTGATATTAGAATTTATAGGAGTGATAAGTCAAGCTCCGCAGTATGCATGTATTTTGGAATATATCTAGTGCATACTTTCTATATAAAATATATATATTTCCTCTAGATCAAACTATCTCGATGCCCAAAAAATATCATAAATTGCTCGAGTCTTTTATTTGAAATTATTGATGCAAATAAATTTTTAATATTCTAATCTCCTCAGTGTCATCTATTGTGATAATTATATCATCGACATAAATAAGTTGGAGTATTTATTTTCCAAAGGATGACTTAAGGTGGAAGACGGAGTGATTTGAAACACATCCGATCATGTCAAATTGAAGCAAAGCAGAGCTAAATTTATCAAACCAAACTCTTAGGTAGTGTTTGGTTGGATGGAATAGAGGGAGAATGGAATACTATTCCCTATGCCCCACTTATTTCCTTGTTTGGTTGCAACTTATAAACAAGAAATAAGTGGGTCATAAAGAATAGATAAGGAATATTATTTCCTATGCACGGGAAATACTATTCCTTACCTTAACCCAAGAAATAGTATTAATTGTCTATTCCTTATGATATTTTCCTATATTGTCCTTCAATATTTATAATATTACATAATAATATAAAAAATTAAATTATTAAATTAATTTTAATAATTATTTATCTTAAATAGATAATAATTATTTTATTATTAAATATTATTTTAATAATTATTTTTTTGAGATTTAGTTTTTTATGAAAATAAATAAATAATAATTTTTATTATTTTAAATTAATATATTATTTTACATTAATCCATATCTTTATTATGCTGTTATTAGTTAAAATAAATTATAACATAATTTATTATATTTTTAGAAGGACATTTTGATCATTTTGCTATATTATCATTCAATATTTATAATATGAATATATAAATTAAATTGTTAAATTATTTTTAATAATTATATATCTTAAATAGATAATTATTATTTTATTATTAGATAATATTATAATAGTTATTTTTTGAATATTCAATTATTTTTTATGAATACAAAATAAATAATAGTATTTTATTATTTTAAGTTAATAAATTATTTTATATTGATCCATATTTTTGTTATATTGTTATTAATTAGAGAAAATTAGAATATAATTTATTATATTTTTAGGAGGGCATTTTAGTCATTTCCTCTTAATTTATTGTATATTCTCCGTGTTAAGTAAACAAAGTAAATATATTCAGTTTTATTAAGAAAGATATTTTGGTTATTTCACTTTTTATTTCTTGTTTATTCCTTATGCTAACCAAATAAAGTAATTCTATTCTTGGCCTATTTTACAATGTCAACTAAACAAGATAATACTATTTCTCATCTATTTCATTCATTGTCTATTCCTATTCCTTATGAATTCACTCCATCCAACCAAACACACCCTTAGGCTTGTCTCCCCCTGAGCAACAAAACTTGATGGTTGCTCCATATATACATCTTCATCAAGGTCACAATGAAGGGATGCATTTTTTATGTCAAGCTGATAGAGCGGTCAATTAAAGGTGACAATTAACCATAGCAAGAAATAGGCGGGCATAAGCAATTTTGGCCACAGGAGAAAAAGTATCCATATAATCAACACCATAAATCTAAGTGTAACCCTTGGCTATCAATCAAGCCGTTTAGTTTATCAACAGAATCATTAGGGGAGGTCTTTATAGTGTAGACCAACTTGCAGCCAACTGCGGATTTGTCTGAAGGAAGAGGGACTAGATCCCATGTGTCATTATAAAGAAGAGGAGACATCTCCTCAATCATAGTTTGTCACCATCTCTCATGAGAAATTGCTTCTGAAAAATACCGTGGAATAGCAATAGAGGACAAGGAGAAAATAAAAACATAATAGTCTGGTGATATAACAAAGTATGAAACAAATTCCGAAAGGGGATAAGAGTATGGATATAAAGGTTCGAGCCAAGCAAAGACTATGTTTAACTTCTTGAGTGCATTGGGCGATGTTGCATTTGCATATGCCGGGCACAATGTAGTGTTGGAAATCCAAGCCACCATTCCCTCAACTCCGGAAAAGCCTTCTAAGAATCCATGTTGAAAGGTGTCATCATTGCCTACGTCGTTGTAGCTCTATGCTACTTCCCCGTCGCTATTGTTGGGTATTGGGTGTTCGGCAACAATGTCGATGACAACATCCTCATCACCCTCAATAGGCCTAATTGGCTCATTGCCATGGCTAATATGATGGTTGTCATCCACGTTATTGGTAGCTACCAGGTAATTGTTAATATTAGCTTGATTATTGAAGACACTACAAACATAATATTAAATTCTTGATTTCAACATCTTACGATGATGGATGTAGATTTATGCCATGCCCGTCTTCAATATGATTGAAACAATGCTTGTGAAAAAACTTCAATTCACTCCAGAACTAACTCTTCGCCTTATAGCGCGCTCAGTTTATGTTGGAAAGCATTCATTTTCCTTCAGGTAAACCATGCTTGTTTCTTCTGTATTCTTGATGAACTTAGCAATTTCTACCTCATTTTGCAGCATTTACCATGTTCGTAGGCATGACTTTCCCTTTCTTCGGTGCATTACTTGGCTTCTTTGGTGGTTTTGCATTAGCCCCAACTACATTCTTCGTAAGCTCTCATTACAAAACATGAAACAATGAGTGTAAACCATTTTAGATAAGATAGTTCATGGATCAGAAGATAAATCACACAAATTGAAGTACAATTCTAAGTGATCTTTTATCCTTTTCAGCTTCCTTGCATTATGTGGCTTGCAATTTATAAGCCTAGAAGATTTAGCTTGTCTTGGATCACTAACTGGGTAAGAAGTTATATAACTCTACAACATTAATTTCATTGCTTCTACATTGAAGAAATCACATCTAACCATTTTTATCTTTTTTTTGTCAGATTTGCATTATACTAGGAGTTCTATTGGTGGTTCTATCACCAATTGGTGGACTACGACATATCATCATAATGGCGAGGACTTATGAGTTTTACTCATAAGTTGTTATAGGTTCATAAATTGATCAATTTGATATTATATATCGAAGTCCAAATCACACAACATCAATTTAGAGATACAAGTTGTTCATAATGAAATATATTATGTAATGTCTTATGTATATGATAATTGTGGTGAATTAATTAATAATTGAGGAGAAAGAGGTGACAAATTACTTATAGTGTTATAGTGTAGTTGGTGTTTTGATTTCTTCTCACAAAGCAATATTACCTTCATGGTTTCATATGTATATTCTATTGCATCCTTTTTGGGTGCAAGATCTTCGACCCTATGTATTATGTGAACAAACGTAAGTGTCTAGTTTAACAATATATATTTTTTCTTATGATTTGTGGATGTGATTCCATGAGTAACGCCGTCTGTGATAGTTGTCACCGACGGTTGATCCATGGCTTGAGCCGTCGGTGATGATGACAATTCTAGTAGTGCATGCTCAAATATCTTTTAAGTTTTCATTAGTCTCTCACCCAAGAAGTAATCACACTTCTTCCTTGGATCATTGCTCCTACAAAGGTAGTCACTATAAAAACATCTAATGACACATATAACTATGCAGCTTCTTGAGAGAACCTCTCAATGTAAAAACTAGCAACTCGTCTTCGTTTCAGATTATTCTCATTGGGCCATTTATGGGCCTTAGAGGTTTTTCTTTTTAGTAATGTTTGCCTCAAACTCTTTTGCAAATAAAGAATTTCTCCTTCTGGCTAGGGGATTCAAGTGCTATGACCATATGAGTCCGTTTGTTTTGCATAACCAGTCCTGGGGCAGGACACTGAGGATATCTGGGATAGGATACCTAGTCATTTTCGTGTACCGAGAAATTTCTCGGTACACCGATTTGAGGCAGAGGACACGACTAGGAAAAGACCCCATTACCCCCGATAAAACCTAATCTCCAGGGGGGGGGGGGGGGGGGGTCTCTCCCGTCTCCTTTCATTGCTAGCCTAGAATTGATCATAGCCACAATTACCCAACTATCATTCTTGATCAAGTTGCTCGTGCATAGGCAGTCTAAAAAAAGTGGGATTGAGTTGTATTTGCATCCCAATAAATTTTCATAAGCTTTCTCCTACTCATTGTTCTCCCGCAAAGGTACTATATTTACATCATCCCAAGAATTTACATCAAGTATTTAGAGAACTTGGGACTATATATCAAATCAATTTGCTACTTAATTATAAGTTATAATTCAACTCACCCAATCTCGCAAGCTCGCACCCGACCATGAGTCGACTCGGCTCGACCTCGAACTAGCCCGCTAGGCTGGCAAACACAAACAATAAAGAAAAAAAATTAAAATATCTAGGATATTACATCTAGAAAGTTTGACTAGTTGATTTTGGGAATACTTGCCAAGTACCGGTACTTTCCAAGCTATTCCAAAATGTCAATCCGGATTGTTCCGAGTTGTTTCAGGATGTCCATCCGGGTTGTTCCAAGCTATTTTGGGATGTCCATCCGGGTTGTTCCGGGCTATTCTGGGATGTCCATCCTGTTGTGTGAAACCTGACACTAGGAGGGGGGGTTGAATAGTATCTGTCCCCTTATTATAATTTTCTTCTTACCCAGTTTTATCTTTACTTAATGCAATTGTTACTTACTGATTAATGTGATCAAAATTCAATAACAACGATAAAAGCCAGTAAGAAAGCAATGCAAATAAGAATGCTTATAGTGGTTCGGCCAATCGCCTACTCCACTACCTTGGCTCCTCACCAAGGATTTCTAACCACAACTTTATAGAATTTATATTTCCCTTTGAATACAATGAGGACACCCTTCTCACCACTCGGAGAACACATCAATCCTATTCACCTAGGCAAAACACAATTCTATAAAGCTATCCCTAAGTGTTTCCTAGCACACCTAGCAGCTATCTCAACTTTGAAAACAAGTTACAATAAAATTCAAAATACACGGAAAGAGCTTTAAGAATGAAAGATTAACCAAGGCTTCTTTCCACCGCCTTCACGTCTCCAACTTCCAATAAGATTGCTCTTTGATTTGCAGCACAGATGAAGAAGCAGAGGATCAGCAGCGCCTGGAATTCGTTGTCGAAGGAAGCAGAGACGCGTGCGCAGAACTTTTTCTTTGAAGGCTTAGAAAACTTCTTCGATTGCTCAATAATAATTCTAAGAAGTGTTAAAGAAGTTAGGTGGGGGGTATTTATAGCCCCTCACTCGAACGGCTCGCTCAAGGGGTAAAAAACTAGCCGTTGAAGTCGTTCGGTCGCTGGCCGATCGATCGACGGATCGACCGCCAGTGCGACCGCTAGCTATCTTTGAGAGCTTGGTCGACTGACGGGTCGATCGGCTGACACAAATTAATTTCTTCCAACATTCGATCGACCCGTCGGTCGATCGAATGACTGGAGCCAGGGTCGCGCGAATGGGCTATCTCCAGTCTGGTCGACCGGTTGGTCGGCCGCTACCATTCTGCCCATTTTTGCCTTCTGTCGATCGACCGACCGGTTGACCGACGCAGCCCAGAATTTTTTCTTCACCAACTTCGGTCGATTGGCTGGTCGATCGAATGGCTGCTGCCTATTGTGATCGACATTCAATCGATCGGCCGGTTATTACATGAATTCTTCTTGATCTAATCCCGAGCCTTTCTTTAACGATTTCTTCTTCTGTTTCTTTGACGATCTTTTCCTCCGTCTCGTTTGAACGGATTTGGCATGCATATCGCAACCTCAACCTGAACTCAAAACTTCACACTTGGATTAAATACATGTTTGTTATCATCAAAATAATGATCGAGGCTTAAGAGAGACCCTTAAGCCAACAATCTCCCCCTTTTTGATGATGACAAACATAACATGAAAATTTTAGAAAGCATAAGTGTTTGTGAGTTTGAGTTAAGGCATTCATAAGTTGGGGCATGCAAGATATGTAACTTAGCATATGTATTCAACTACTCATGACTCATCCTATCCTCCCCCTATCAATGTGCATATTCATATTCAACTACATATAACTCAACCTATGCTCCCCCTATCAATGTGCATATCATTTTTAACTCCCCTTATATATAATTCCCCCTTAACTATAAAACTCACACTAACTATATGCATCGTGAAAACCAAGTATGACCTTCCTTTTTCTCCCCCTTTTGACATCAATCAAAAAGGGTAAGAAATAAGGTACAATTAATGAGTTTCATCATAAAAACCAAAAGAAACCAAGAAAGCCACAAAACCAAGTATCATCTACCACTATAGTCCTTCCCATTAATGTAAGCCTAAAGAAGGCAAACACCAATAGGTCGCAAAGCCCCACTACAGAGCATTACATAAGTGTGATGATAGTTTATAGAATGCAAGTTATGAAAAACATATATATTTTGAAGAAAATACATTTTAATTACTAGGAAAAGCACAAATTCCTAATTGCATCCTTAAATTTGTGAAACTTTCTTCAACCAAGGGTTTTGTAAATATATCGGCTAGTTGTTATCGGTGGATACAAATTCTACTGATATATTTCCCTTAGCCACATTATCCCTAAGAAAGTGATGTCTCAAGTCAATGTGCTTAGTTCTAGAGTGTAAAATGGGATATTTTGTAAAGTTTATTGCACTAGTATTATCACAATGTATAAGTATGCAAGAATACCTAAGTTCATAGTCTAAAAGGGTTTGTTTCATCCAAAGAACTTGCGCACAATAACTAGCCGCGACGATATATTCCACTTCGTAGTTGAAAGCGCAACCGAGTTTTATTTCTTTGAGAACCAAGAAACAAGACTCGCTCCTAAGAATTGACAACCCCACTAGTGCTTTTTCTATCTACCTTACATCCGGCAAAATCAGCGTCCGAAAAACTGATTAAATCAAATGATGCATGACATGGATACCATAATCTTAAGTTAACTATGACCTTTAAATATCTCAATATGCATTTTACCGCACTTAAATGAGACATCTTAGGGCAAGATTGAAACCTAGCACATACACAAACACTAAATATGATATCGGGTCTACTTGCGATTAAATAAAGAAGGCTACCGATCATTCCTCGATATCGTTTTTCGTCCACTTTAATGCCCTCTTCATCTTTGTCAAGCTTGATGGATTCGCTCATAGGTATAGAAGCTATCTTGGCTTCATTCATCCCAAACCTTTTGATGAGCTCCTTTGTGTACTTGTCTTGATTGATGAAGATCCATTTGTTGGTTTTCTTGATTTGGAGACCAAGCATGAAGGAGAGCTCTCCCATCATGCTCATCTCAAACTCATCTTGCATACATTTAGCAAACCACTTACAAAGCATTTCTTTAGTAACACCAAAAATTATATCATCAACATAAATTTGAACTAATAACATGTCATTTTCATGGTGCTTAATGAAAAGTGAAACATCGGCTTTTCCTACATCAAAACCTCATTCAATTAGAAAAATAGAAAGTCTTCCATACCAAGCCCTAGGGGCTTGTTTTAAACCATATAGTGCTTTTTTAAGTTTGAAAATAAGGTTTGGAAACTCAAAACTTTCAAAACCGGGGGGTTGTTCAACATAAACTTCTTCATTAATAAAACCATTTAAAAATGCACTTTTTACATCCACTTGAAAAAGTTTAAAACCCTTAAAGCTAGCATATGCTAAAAGCATTCTAATTGCTTCTAATCTAGCTACGGGAGCATATGTTTCATTATAGTCTATTCCTTCTTGTTGGTTGTACCCTTGTGCCACTAACCTAGCTTTGTGTCTAATAACTAACCCTTCTTCATCTAGCTTATTCCTCAATACCCATTTGGTTCCAATTATAGTTTGATCACTAGGTCTAGGCACTAAGTCTCGTACATCATTTTTAGCAAATTGGTTGAGTTCTTCTTGCATAGCTAGTACCCAAAACTCATCTTCTATTGCTTCCTTAATATTCTTAGGCTCTACTTCAGAAACAAAGGCTATATATTGGCAAATATTTTCGAGTTTAGAACGCGTTACCACTCCCGTTAAAGGCTCTCCAATGACTTGGTCCATTGGATGATCTCTTAACAACCGGTATCCTTTAGGGAGAGGTGGTAGAGCCTCTTCTTCTTCTTCATCTTCAACTTGAGGTAGATTTGAGGATGGAGATTCTTCATGTTGGGTCTCCTCATTATCTTTATCATGAAGTGTGAGATCCTCAAGTTCCTCACCTACATTCACAATCTTGACATTTCTGGAAGAATCATTAGTTTCATTGAAAGTAACATGCATGGATTCTTCAACAATCATTGTTCTACGGTTATAAACTCTATAAGCCTTAGAGTTAGTGGAATAACCTAGGAAAATTCCTTCATCGGATTTAGAATCTAATTTTCTTAAATTCTCCTTAGTATTTAATATGAAACATTTACATCCAAAAACATGAAAGTATCCCACATTTGGGATTTTACCATTCCAAAGCTCAAAAGGTGTTTTCTTGATTTTAGGTCTTAATAAAACTCGATTAAGAACATAACAAGAGGTATTTATGGCTTCGGCCCAAAAATATTTAGGCAACTTGTTTTCGCAAAGCATGGTCCTAACCATTTCTTGTAAGGTTCTATTCTTCCTCTCAACCACCCCATTTTGTTGAGGGGTCCTAGCGGAAGAAAAGGTATGTTCAATACCTAAGTCATCACAAAACTCGAAAAAAATTTCATATTTAAATTCCCCACTATTGTCACTTCTAATTTTCAAAATTAAAACTCCTTTTTCATTTGAAACATTCTTTGTAAACTTTTTGAAAAACTCAAGAGTTTCATTTTTCTTGGCCAAAAAGAAAACCCATGTAAATCTAGAGAAGTCATCAACTAATACATAATAGTATAGCTTTCCACATAGACTAGCTACATCACATGGACCAAAGAGATCCATGTGCACAAGCTCAAAAATTCTAGATGTACTAATTTGATTAATGCTATGAAATGAAGATTTTACTTGCTTACCTAGTTGACATGCATCACAAAGCTTGTCTTTGTCAAATTTTATCTTGGGTAAGCCTTTAACTAATTCTTTCCTTTATATCACTTGGATGAGGCTCATGCTAGCATGTCCTAGCCTTCTATTCCACAACCAAGAGTCATTCTCCATGGCAACTAAGCATCGAACATGAGGATTTGGCAAGACATTTAATTCTAAGGTGTATACATTTTCTTGTCTATTTCCAGTAAACATGATATCATTTGATGGTGCACTTTTAACAATACATTTAGATGCTTCATAAACTATTATGTATCTATTGTCACATAATTGTGATATACTAATTAAATTATGTTTTAACCCATCAACTAATAACACATTTTTAATGCATGGGTAAGGGAGTATACCTATGTCACCAATGCCAACAATCTTACTTTTGGCATTGTCTCCAAATGTGACATGCCCACCATCTTTACTTGATAGGGTTGCAAAAAAATTGATGTCTCCCGTCATGTGCATTGAGCAACCGCTATCCAATATCCAAGTACTCCTACTTGTTTGAGGATGCTTCTCCACCTACAAGGGGAGAAGAGACCACTTTAGGTGCCCAAATTTTCTTGGGTCCTTGAGTGTTAGTCATTTTGGGAACCCATGTAAATCTTGCATGTGGGTTCCTTCTCAATGCACAATCCTTGGCCATATGGCCAAATATGCCACGAGAAAAGTAATTTCCATTAAATTTTCTTTTTGTGTGTGTGTGAGCATGGGAGTGTGATGATTTCTCTTTATGGACAACCTTTAGCTTGACATTTTGGATGGTTGTCATTTTTTCATTAAGCATGCAAAGTTCCTTTTTTAATGTTAGCATGCTATCATTTAAATGCTTTACTTTATCACATAAATATTTGTTTTCAATTTCTAATTTTTGGTTGTCAATCTCTAAGTTCTTCTTAGCTTTTTCTAGGGTGCATTTCTCTTCCTTAAGGATGTCTATTTCTTTCCTTAGAGCACTGCATGAAAGTAATAGGTTATCATTCTCAAGTTCTAAAGATCTACTGTCTTTTTTGAGATCTCTAAATTTTCTCCTTATGGCATTGAATTCATCATGCATTTGCTCAAATTTATTTTTTAACTCTTCTTGAGTAAATGAAACTTCACCAAAAGTAAATTTTACCTCATCATCCTTTGCCATCAAGCAAAGGTTTGCTTTTTCACTCTTTGCTTCTTCTTCTCTTGATGAGGCCTCGCTTTCATCCCACGTGGCCATCATTGCCTTCTTCTTCTTCTTCTTGTATTTTTTCTTATTGTGAGGGTTGGAGGTGGTGGCCATCGTAAGAAGTGGGCAATCCTTCCTTAGGTGCCCGGTCTTGTTGCAATGGTAGCAAGTGTAGCCACCTCTTCCCTTCCTCATGCCTCCCCTCATGAAGCTCATGAATCTTCTTGCGAGCATCACCATTTCCTCAAGATCATCTGTCTCTTCCTCGGATGATGACGACTCTTCCGCTCGATGTGATGCTTTTAAGGCAATGGCCTTGCCTTTGGGGCCATCTTCCTCTTGGTATTGCTTCATGTGGGTCTCCTGTGTCATAAGAGACCCAATGAGCTCGGTGATCTTCAACGTGCTCAAATCCTTGGCTTCCATGATGGCTGTCACTTTGGGCTCCCAAGATTTTGGAAGGGAGCGGAGGAGCTTTCTTACCTTCTCCTCTTCCCTTAACTCCCTGCCAAGGTTAGCTAAGCCATTCGTAATATTTTGAAACCTAGCATGCATGGCATCAATGGACTCATGTGAAAGCATCCTAAATATTTCATAATCATGCATGAGTAAATTAATTTTGGATTCCTTTACTTGTGAAGTCCCTTCATGGGTGGTCTCTAAGACCTTCCATACTTGATATGCGGACTTGCATTTAGAAATCTTATTGAATTCATTGATTGATAGGCTGCAATATAGAGCATTGATGTCCTTGGCATTTGCATTAAAAAGCCTAATTTCTTCTTGGTCCCATTTATCCTTGTCCTTATCGGGTTGTTTATACTCTACTAGGATCATCCTCCATACATCCATGCCTAAGGATTGAAGGAAGTCATTCATGCGGATCTTCCAATAGGCATAGTTGTTCCCATCGAATAGTGGTGGAGTATTAGTAGAGGACCCTTGAGCTAATTGGATTTCACTAGACATCTTGACTTCTAGGGAAGATGGTTAAATTTTAACCTACGACCTTGTTCTGATACCAAATGTTGTGTGAAACCCAACACTAGAAGGAGGGTTGAATAGTGTCCATCCCCATATTATAATTTTCTTCTTACCTAATTTTATCTTTAATTAATGCAATTGTTACTTACTGATTAATGTGATCAAAATTCAATAACAACGATAAAAGTAAGTAAGAAAGCAATGCAAACAAGAATGCTTATAGTGGTTCAGCCAACCGCCTACTCCACTACCTTGGCTCCTCACCAAGGATTTCTAACCACTACTTTATAGAATATAGATTTCCCTTTGAGTACAATGAGGACATCCTTCTTACCACTCGGAGAACACCTCAATCCGATTCACCTAGGCAAAACACAATTCTATAAAGCTATCCCTAAGTGTTTCCTAGCACACCTAGCAGCTATCTCAACTTTGAAAACAAGTTACAATAAAATTCAAAATACACGGAAAGAGCTTTAAGAATGAAAGATTAACCAAGGCTTCTTTCCACCTCCTTCACGTCTCCAACTTGCAATAAGATTGCTCTTTGATTTGTAGCACAGTTGAAGAAGTAGAGGATTAGCAGCGCCTAGAATTCGTTGTCGAAGGAAGCAGAGACGCGTCCGCAGAACTTTTTCTTTGAAGGCTTAGAAAACTTCTTTGATTCCTCAATAATAATTCTAAGAAGTGTTAAAGAAGTTAGGTGGGGGGTATTTATAGCCCCTCACTCGAACGGCTCGCTCAACGGGTAAAAAAATAGCCGTTGAAGCCATTCGGTCGCTGGTCGGTCAACCGACGGATCGACCGCCAATGCGACTGCTGGCTGTCTGTGAGAGCTCGATCGACCTATGTGTCGACCGACTGACGCAAATTAATTTCTTCTGACATTCGGTCGACCCGTCGATCGACCGAATGACTGGAGCAAGGATCGCGCAAATGGGCTATCTCTAGTTCGGTCGACCAATTGCTCGACCGCTACCATTCTGCCCATTTTTGCCTTCTGTCGGTTGACCGACCGATTGACCGACGCAGCCCATAGTTTTTTTTTGCCAACTTCGGATGACTGGCTGGTCGACTGAATGGATGCTGCCTATTTTTATCGACATTCGGTCAATCGGCCGATCGACCAAATAGGCTGCTTTGGCAAAGAACTGCCTCGTTCGGTCGACCGACCGATCGACCGAACTCAGGCTGAGGCTGACTTCTCCTTATATTTTTACATGCCTTTTTTATGGGTTTAGTTACCAAGTTTCGACTTGGATAACTTTACAACTTTTGCTTGGGATAAACTTAACCTAGGGGTATATTACATGAATTCTACTTGATCTAATCCCGAGCCTTTCTTTACCGATTTCTTCTTCCGTTTCTTTGACGATCTTTTCCTTCGTCTCGTTTGAACGGATTTGGCTTGCATATCGCAACCTTAACCTAAACTCAAAACTTCACACTAGGATTAAATACATGTTTGTTATCATGAAAATAATGATCGATGCTTAAGAAAGACCCTTAAGCCAACACATCCGGGTTGTTCCGAGTTATTCCGGGATGTTCTAGGGAAACACTTAGTAATAGATTAGGTTCATGTTCTAGGGATATATGCATCATAATGAGGATTAATACAATCATTTTAAACACTCTAAACCTAAACTCTATTCTTCCTGAAGAGTCCGAGCACGTCGACCAATACCCTTTCGATTCATCGATTTTTTTATATTTCCGATCACGGACATCGTGCGCCATCCAACTTGGAACTTAAAAATATTTCTCCATAAAAACATTAGTTCCATGTTTGTTATCATCAAAACCGAGATTAAGACCAAGGTTCAAGACCTTACTTAGGACAACAATCTCCCCGAATTTGATGATGACAAACAACCTTAAGACAATATTTTCAATAAAACATTAAGTCAATCATGGGATTTCTCCTTCTATCAACATGCATATCTATGAAAATAAACTCCCCCTACCTATATGCATGATTTTCCTATATTTTCTTCCCTTTTGCCTATATTTTTCTCTCCGTTTTGACATCACTCAAAAAGTGCAAGAAAAGTCAATCAAAAATCATAGTTGGAAATTTTTTATGACATTTTTATAATTCATTCAAACTTTTCGAATACCAAGATATTGTCATGTAAAACATGTATATCAAGTTTGAAGTGAAGATAATGTCATTTTATCAAAATATGAACTTACCACAATTTCATTAAAAGTAGGCATGAAAATATGAAAATGCTAAGTATCAACCTTATCATTTACTCGTGGTTTTTTAAGTTTAAACACTTGCACACCTAACGTGAGTAAATCTAAACATGTTTGTGAGATTTGGACCCAAAATCAAGTTTCTTAGTCAATATGTTGACTTAGGTCAAACTTCCTCAAATTTAGGTTTCCTAAGGTCAACTAGTTATCATCTCGTTGATTTACACATGAATTTTCAATTCTAAACACCTAGAAGCATGTCATGTGAATATCTAAACATGTTTCATGAGTTTGAAATTAAATGAGAGGTCTCTAATAATAAATTTCAACATAGGGCAAATTCATTGGATAAAATTTGCCTAACTGCTAAAATTCTAACTACTCATGAGAATTCAAGAATTTAACATGCAATTCTAATCATGAGTATAGAGACAATAATTTCATCAAGAATATTGAGGTGTTATGCAAGAATTTTGCTAAAGTGAAACTCATACCTCATTTCTTGGAAATTTTGCCAAACTTGTTTATTTCTTTCAATTTCTATAACCTTCCAATTTTATCATAACTTGCAAGCAACAACCATTAGTAGCATAATGGAAATATGTGACTACTAGCAAGTTAGTATACTAAATAGCAAGGGTTAAATGCAATTCTTTATTCAAAATCCTCAACCAAGCTATATAGTAAGGATCCATTTCAAAAAGAAGTATCATGATACCAAAATGAATCAAGAGATCTCAAAAATATGAAATTTTGAAAGAATAAGATCTCCAACCCTTCCTATTGGTTGAAAACCGAAATGGCCACAATTAGCCTTGGTTTCAAAACTAATAGGTTGCATAGACCCACTATAGGTCATATAGGTCTCCTAAGAGACTGAAAATCAAAAATCAAAATTCTTTTTTGAAATAATATCATGAGCGGGGAAAATAACTCAACTCAAACAAATATCATAATTCCTACTTTAATATGGCAAGTAAAGTGAGGGAAATGATACTAAGGTACTTTTTTATGCCAATTCACTTAAGGTATCAAAGTAGCTTGAAGTTGCAACCAATTGAGGATTCATCATTCAAGTTCATGGTCAACTTCAACATCTCACTTTCCTTCAATCTTGTGTGGTAGCTCCCCCTACAAAATAGTATGAAACTTTTGGTACCCAAATGGCTTTCAGTCCTTGGGGGTAAATTGGCCTAGGAATCCAAAGTGTCCTAGCTACACTTGGATTTCTCTACAATGCACAATCATAAATAGCATGGTCATAGATACCACAACAATAACAATGTCCATTAAAACTTTTTCTTTTGAACATGGTGTTTAAGTGTAGAATGCTTAGCATTAAAATGATGATGCACATTACTTTCCTATTTAGGAATACAACCTCATTTTTCAAGTCATTCATGGTTTTATGGATAGCATTCAATTGAGATTTTAAAATATCATTTTCACTTTTAATTTTTTAATTTTCCAATTTTAAGTTCTCATTCTCATTTCTAAGTTTTGAATTATTAATTAGCAATTCATCATTCTCAATTTCTAAATTTTCATTACTACTTTTTAAATCCTTGATATTAAGCTTTAAATCCTTAATCTCAAGGCTTAAGTTATCATGGCAAGGATTAATAGAACTAGTTTTCAAAAAATCATATGATGAAAGCAAGGAGGTATTTTCATTGTCTAATTTAGCATTTTGCAATATATCAAGTTCATTTTCAAGTTGATCTTGTGTATACTTTGTCAAATATAGTAATGGTAGGGATTACCTCATTATTTAAGGCCATAAAACAAAGATTTCCCTTTTCTTTTTCGGATTCTTCACTTGATGAAGATTCACTTTCATCCCGTGTTGCCATGTATGCCTTCTTCTTCTTTTTCCTCCTATTTTTTTGAAATGATGAAGAGTTGGAGACTCTGTTTAGAGGGAAATCTTTAATTAGATGCCCCGGCTTTTTGCAATGAAAGCAAGTCCACTCTCCTTTGTTCTTCTTTTTGTGTGATGGCCTTCTTGGTAGTTTCCACTTTCTTTTGGCTAGCATGCTCATTTCATTGGAAACTCCCACATCTTCGGAGGAGGAGGAGGAGGAGTAATCTTCACGGTGGGAAGTCTTCAATGCCATGTTCTTGTCATGCCCCAAACTCAGGGTCACGTGACCGGCCAGGGTATATGTGCCTATACCCCCCAGCCTAACAAATGCACAAGCCAACTCATAAAGATAGCAGAAGAACAACATCTTTTATCAATAAAAAGAACTAAAATAGATTTTTATTTTAAAAAAACTCAAAGTTTTTAACAAATAGTTCAAGTGCGGAAACAAATGAACCAAAGAGTAACAATTCTTTTATCAAATAAAATCTAAAATAAAACATGAATGTCCCCACGGGACTACAACATTAAAACATCAAATCTTAAGTTCATGACCAAACTACTACAAACTCGACTACGACCCCGAACTAGGACTGCTATGAGATCAATGTAGCTCCTTTGCCCTCCAACCGTGCCAAGTGCTCCAGCCCACCTAATCGGTTAGGCTCTACAAAACAAAAATAAACGACAATGGGTCGATTCAAAGAACTCAGTGAGCGGTTCTACCAATCCCCACGAAAAACCAAACACATATATGATGCATAAAGCAAAACTCCTGACTAAAGCAGGGAGGTCACAATAGAGTGACTAGCTAACAGGCCATCTGGTCACTACCTGCACGAAGGCAAACAACACCCAAACGGTGAAGATCAATAGGCCTAAGCCTACCATGCCCTAAGGCAACAAAACATACTAGGATAATCAGAAATGCCCTCCGAATTTATCCAAATATAAAGAAACTCGG
Organism: Canna indica; assembly: GCA_034359265.1. Taxonomy (NCBI): domain Eukaryota; kingdom Viridiplantae; phylum Streptophyta; class Magnoliopsida; order Zingiberales; family Cannaceae; genus Canna; species Canna indica. The sequence goes on from CP136892.1 coordinate 27,597,616, forward strand.
GAGCAATCGAAATTGGCCCATCCGAACTTGCTCCACGAGATGCGTAGTAACAATCGGGAATCACCCATCCGAACTTGCCCCTCAAAGATATCTCAGGAATAATCGGGATTTCCCCATCCGAACTTATTCCTTAAAAGCACCTCGGGAATAATCGGGATAGGCCCTCAGAACTTATTTCACGAGCCCAAATCGGAACAATCGGGATTTGCCCATCTGAACTTGTTCCAATAAATAACGTAGGAGTAATCAAGATTCGCCCATCCGAACTTACCCATTTAAATAAAGAATCTTGCGAATAATCGGGATTTGCCCGTCCGACCTTGTTCCACAAGATACGCAGGAACAATCGGGATTTGCCCATCCGAACTTGTTCCACGGGTTGGGAATTAGCCGCCCAACCTTCCGGGCCTAGCCCGCAATCCAGCTCCTCAATGATCCTCTCCGTCATTTATAAAGGTATGGCGCGACATGACCTAAGTCAAGTCTCTCCTACGGTGTCTCAGGGGTGTCCTTATTGGAAAGCGTCTCAACACTCTAATACTCGACCCCAACTCCTAAACCGTAATGTCATAACTCGTGAGGTTTTATTTCATGCATAACTTTATTTGTTGGTTCATAACAGATTATGCTGACCCTTTGCACAATTTTAATTATGCAATTAAAATTTAGATCACCAAGATTAGGGTTTTGTTTTTAGGGTTTTATTTTAGTTTACTGTTATGCCCAAAACCGATGTATCTAACCCGAATGTGATCTCCAGAGTGTGTCCTATGTTTCCAAAATATATTTTCTGGTCAAAACGATAGGTTACACGGCTATGCTCAGAAAACTATACACGCCACAACAAGTATTCCAAAATCAACATAGATTCATCATCTCAGCATGAAATTTCAGCATATCATGAAAAAAAATCTGAATTTTACAGAAATTAAATCCCTAATTACCATCATAACAAAATTATATCATTGAGAAAAAACTCACAAGAATCAAATCATGATTGTTTAACCAAGATTAGCTGTCGAGCCCCATAGGGGAGAGTTTAGGGTCTCCTCAAACACGGCAAACAAAAAGAACGGCGACAATTCGAGAGATTGTCGGAAAACAAATCAAGAACATATTTGTCTTCAAGGACGGCTTCAAGAATTTGAAGAAAACCCGAGTTGGAGAGGTAAAACCACTCACCTTGATTAGGAAGAAAAATATAGAGAGGAACTTTCAAGCGGCGGCCTCCGAATCCGGCCTCAAAGGGGCAGCTCTGCTCAACAAGGGGGCGGCGGCTCCAAGATCAAGAAGAAAGAGGCACCGGCTTCAAGAAAGCTTGGCATCCAAGAGAGGGGAAAGAAGAGGGGAAGGGCTCAACGGCTCGGCGCTTGAGGGTGGTGGCTCCAAGAATGTGGAAAAGGGGAGAGGGGCGGCTCGGCTTGGCTGGGCGGCTCCTCTCTCCACGCGGCTTGTGCGGCTCCAATAGGGAGCCGCAAGCCAAAAGGGAGGGGGGTGGATTTTATAATCCCCTCCTCAAACCTAAATCCCTAACCCTCTTATCAAACCCACACCCGCCTCGAGCCGAATCCAAAACCGCTAAGCCGACTAAGCTTAATTAAACTCAAATAAATCTCATGCTCTACATAAACATCCAACACATGCACACCCACATGCGACATAACTAAACAATCATGCATACCCAACATAAAATTAATTAAATTTATCTACGCAAGCAAAATTTGCATAACTCATATTCCTACTTACCCGAGCTCGCACCGGACCATGAGTCGACTCGGCTCAACCTCGAACTAGCACGCTAGGCTGACAAATACAAACATAGATGGAAAACTAAAATTAATATCTAGGATATTACAATCCTCCCTCCTTAAAAAAAATTCATCCTCGAATTTCAAAAAAAGAACTTAAGGACTCACCAGATTGTGAGACAATGAAGGTTATCGCTCCCTCATATCGTGCTCCACCTCCCAAGTGGCCTCCTACCCTAAATGGTGCTGCCACCTGACCTTAACCAAGGGGATCTCCTTAGATCTCAATTTTCTGACCTGCTGGTCTAATACCTCAACTGGCCGCTCCTCATAGCAAACTGTTGAATCCACCTCCACTGCGGTAGGCTCAATCACATGGGACTAATCCCGAATGTACTTCTTGAGCATAGACACATTAAATACTGGATGCACACGGTCCATACTAGCAGGTAAGGCCAACTCATAGGCCACAGCTCCCCTGCGCCTGAGAATAGGAAATAACCCAACGAACCTAGGGCTTAGCTTTCCTTTCTTACCAAATCTCACCACCCCTTTCATAGGGGACACCTTGAGGAACACCATGTGCCCCTCAGCAAACTCTACCTCCATGGCCTTCCTATCGACTCTGAGCTGCCAACAGTCTCTCTCTGATTTGTTTCATATTTTCTACTACCTCCTCCACCAGGTCAGGTCTCATCATAAGGGAATCCCCTACCTCAAACCAGCCTACTGGCAACTTGCATCTCCGCCCATACAATGCCTCAAATAGGGCCATCCCGATGCTATTGTGGTAGCTATTATTGTAGGCAAACTCAATCAGGGGTAAGTGCCTCTCCCAACTGCCCTCCAAATCTAGGACACATGCTCTCAGCATATCCTCCAGCATTTGAATAGTCTGCTCTGACTAACCATCTGTCTGAGGGTGAAATGCAGTACTGAATCGAACCTGAGTGCCCAATGCCTCCTGGAAAGACTACCAAAATTGAGTCGTGAATTGAGTACCCCGATCTGAGATGATCATAACCGGAACACCATGATAAGCGACAATCTGATCCAAAAACAACCTTGCATACTGCTCGCCTAAAAGGTCATCCAGGCCGGTATTAAATATGATGTCTTGGTTAGGCGATCCACCACCACCCAAATAGAATCATTGCCCTTCTCAAACTTTGGCAACCCCGTCACAAAATCCATGGTTATCTTCTCTCATTTCCACTCTGGTACTTCTAGGTTATGGTGCAACCCTGTCGGCTTCAAATGCTCAGCCTTAACCTACTGATACACTACGCACCTAGATACGAACTTGGCCACCTCTCTTTACATGTCTTTCCACCAATAATTCAGCCTTAGATCACGATCCATCTTCGTGACTCCCGGATGCGTAGTGTATGTGGATCGATGAGCCATCTCTAGCACCTGCCTGCGAACCTCAACCATATCTGGAACCACTATCATGTTCTTAAACCTCAGAATGCCCTCTGAGTCAACACCAAAACTATTATCGACATCGCCTCTCCTAGCCAGACCATTAGTGAGTGCACATAAAGCATCCTCCACCTGCGCTACCCGCAGCATGTCTACCAACGTGGACTGCACCCTCAGGTGAGTCACCAGCGCACTAGATGCTGATACTGACAAGACTGCCCTTCCATCTAAACACATGGCCAAATCCTGACCCAACGGCCTCCTCCTGACTGCCAAATGCGCCAGACTGCCCATAGACTTCCTGCTAAAACATCAGCTACCACGTTAGCCTTCCCCGGATGGTACAAGATCGTGCAGTCATAGTCCTTCAAGAGTTCAAGCCATCTTCTCTGCCTCAGGTTCAACTCCTTCTGGCTGAGCAAATACTGGAGGCTCTTATGATCAGTGTATATCTCACAAGCCTCGCCATAAAGGTAGTGACACCACAGTTTCAATGCAAACACCACTGCTGCCAGTTCATGATCATGAGTCGGGTTATTCTTCTCGTGGACCTTCAACTAACGGGATGCATAAGCTATTACCCTGCCATTCTTCGTGACGCCACAGCTTCAATATGAACACTACTGTTGCTAGCTCAAGATCATGAGTCAGATAATTCTTCTCGTGGACCTTCAACTACCGAGAGGCATAAGCTATCACCATGCCATTCTGCATCAACACACAACCCAAGCCAACCCAGGAGGCATCATAATAAACAACAAACCCTCCCGAGCCCGAGGGTACTGCTAGAACTGGTGCCAACGTCAAGCGATCCTTGAGCTTCATAAAGCTCTCGTCGCACTTACTATCCCATTCGAACTTGACATTGTTCTGAGTCAGGCGGGTCAATGCAACTGCGATCCTGGAAAAATTCTCCATAAATTTCCTGTAATAACCTACCAACTCCAGGAAACTGCGGATCTCAGTGACATTAGTCAGCCACTTCCAATTCTGGCCTACTTCTATCTTCGCGGGGTCCACCTTTACCCCCTCCCTGGACACCACATGGCCAAGCAACCCCACACTCTCCAGCTAGAACTCGCACTTGGAGAATTTGGCATACAACGAGTGCTCCCGGGGGATCTCTAAAACCATCTGCAAGTGCTCAGCATGCTCCTTTCTACTCCTGGAATATATCAAGATATCATCAATGAATACTATCACAAATTTATCCAAGTATTCCCTAAATACTCGGTTCATCAAATCCATAAATGCTGCAGGTGCATTAGTCAACCCGAAGGACATCACCAGGAACTCAAAGTGCCCATATCTCAACCTGAAAGCAGTCTTAGGGACGTAACTATCCCGGATCCTCAACTAATGGTACCTTAACCGTAGGTCAATCTTAGAAAACCACTGAGCCCCCTAAAGCTGATCAAATAAATCATCAATCATGGGCAGCAAGTACCGATTCTTCACTGTCACCTTATTAAGCTACCGATAGTCAATGCACATCCATATGGACCCATCTTTCTTTTTCACAAAGAGCACTAGAGCACCCCAAGGTGAAAAACTTGGGCGAATAAAACCCAAACTCGAGCAGCTCGTGCAACTGGGACTTCAACTCCCTCAACTCAGCTGGTGTCATCCGATACGGCGGAATGGAGATCGGCCTTACTCCAGGCTGCAAATCAATACAAAACTCAATCTCCCTCTATGGAGGCAACCCTGACAACTCCTCCAAAAACACATCAGAGAACCCGCACACCACGGACGTTCCCCCGACATCCCTGGTCGCACCTCCGCCTTCCTCTACTACAGACACAAAGGCCAAGAAGGACTAACAACCACTCAGAAGTAGCTTGCGAGCTTTGAGAGCTGAAATTGACACCAACGAATCTCTCCTTCCCTCACCCTAGAAGGTAAACTGAGGCAATCCGGGCTTACTGAAGGTCACAATCTTAGCCCAGCAATCCACTGAGGCGAAATGGTCCGCCAACCAGTCCATGCCAAAAATTACATCAAGCTCCAGCATCGGTAGGTGTGTAAATTCGGCCGTCAACACGTGCTCACAAATGATGACCTCGCAGCCCCGAAAGACTGTCTCTGCCATCACAGAAACGCCCATAGGCGTAGACACCACAAGAGGCAAATCAAGCACAGAAGGTTCCCCTGCCAACTTAGCAGCAAACAAAGCAGACACAAAAGAGTGAATAGCACCCGGATCAAACAAGACATATGCAATAGCGGAACCAACAGTGAGGTTACCTTACACTACTGCCATGGACGCCTCAACGCCCTCTTGGTTCATAGCAAACACCCATGCAGTGGGCCTCTCTGAACCACCAGCTCGTTGGCCTCTCCCCTGAGTCTGACCCCTCTGAGCCACGAAACCCATTGACATAGGTGCCTTTCATCTGGTCTGATCAGGCTACTTATTGCCCTTGCCTAGACAATCCTTTTTATAGTGCCCAGTCTGCATACAGTTGAAACATACCTCTGAATGTCCCCACCAAGCCCGCCCGTGCTTCCTATGACATCAGTTACACTGCTGCGGCCCAGGCCTCCGCTGCGAATCTCTAGATGATGCCCCTGGTCCTGTACCCATGTGGCCTCTGGAACTATTATGACCTCTGCCCTGCGATGGATCTGTTATCCTCAGAGTCCCCTCATAGTGAGTTGGTTGATACCCCGAAGGCTGGGGCCGAAACTTTTTCTTTTGGGGTCCATCATGCCTGTCTGTCGATACCAGCACCTCCTTTCAGAGCGCCTCAACTACAACCCGAGCAAAAGAAGTGTCCTCTGTGATTATATGCGGCCTGCGGTGATCTGCGGATGAGTCTAGCGATCTGCGACCTCAGCCCCTCGACAAACCTCTTGACCTTAGCGGTCTCTGTGGCTATCAAGTTGGGATGGTACTTCGAGAGTCGTGTAAACATTATCTCATAGTCCATCACTGACATACTGTCGGTCTGACGCAGTAGCTCAAAGTCTTTCACCCGTCTGTCCCGGACGCTCAACGGCAAGTACTTCTCCACCATAGCAGCTTTAACTACTCCCAAGTAGGGGGTGGTGCATCTGCTGCTCGGCAGTCCCTCGAGGTGTGAAGCCAATCCTTGGCTGGACCACTCAGCTATAACCCGATCAGTCGAGCGGTCGTCTCTGAAGAACAACCAAGCTCCCTACACAAGTCATACCAATCTCCCAAGAAACTGGTGACCTCCACCCGCTGATCTGTCCCTGTATACTCCGGTGGCCTAAATGCAACAAAATCTGTATATCAAGGTACTCTGGGGCTCTGACCACTAGTGCCACTAGCTAGACCACCTCCGGTGTTATGGGTGTTGCCGGTAATGGTTGTGGCTGTTGCCTCAGCTCCTGCTTCATGTGGAGCGCCCCAGTCAGCTCAGCCACTCGAACCTCCAAGTGAACAATCATGGGATCCTGTCCCACATCCTCTCGGGCCTGCGGTGGTCTTCCGCGAACCAACACCGGCCTCGGCCTCGGCGCTCAGTAGAGTTGTTGTCACTACCACTCCATGCGGCATCAAAGGCTTCCATCAATCTGGAATCACCATAAAGAAAATATCAAAATTAGACAATTTAATTCACCCGAAGTCGTTAAGTAACTCAACCACAAGTCGCGCTGAGGTGTAAACTTAGCCCATTGATATATCTCATAACATACCACTACCGTATACTGACACGCTAGCAATGCCCTATACGGTGACAACTCTAGGTCGTAGTCAGACCGAACCACATGCTCTGATACCACATTGTCACGCCGCAAACTCAGGGTCATGTGACCGGCCAACGTATATGTGCCTATACCCCGTAGCCTAACTCATGCACATGCCAACTCATAAAGATAGCAGAAGAACAACATCTTTTATCAATAAAAGGAACTAAAACATATTTTTATTTTTAAAAAAATCAAAGTTATTATTAAATAATTCAAGTGCGGAAATAAATGAACCAAAGAGTAATAGTTCTTTTAACAAATAAAATTTGAAATAAAACATGAATGTTCCCATGGGACTACAACTCTAAGACATCAAATCATAAGTGCATGACAAAACTACTACAGACTCGACTACGACCCCTAACAAGGACTGCTATGAGATCATTGTAGCTCCTTTGCCCTCCAACCGCGCCAAGTGCTCCAGCCTACCTCACCGATCAGGCACTACAAAACAAAAACAAACGACAATAGGTGAATTCAAAGAACTTAGTGAGCGATTCTACGAACCCCCAAGAACAACAAAACACAGATATGATGCATAAATTAAAACTCCTGACTCAAGCAGGGAGGTCACAAGAGAGTGACCAGCTAACAAGCCATCTGGCCACAACTTACCCGAAGGCAGCCAACACCCAAATGGTGAAGATCAATAGACCTAAGCCTACCATACCCTAAGGCAACAAAATATACTAGGATAATCGGGAAGGCCCTCCGAACTTATCCTAATATAAAGAAACACGGGAGCAATCGGGATTGACCCATCCGAACTTGCTCCACGAGACGCGTAGGAACAATCAGGAATCGCCCATCCAAAGTAGCCCCTTTAAGATATCTCAGGAATAATCAGGATTTGCCTGTCCGAACCTATTCCTTAAAAGCTCCTCGGGAATAATTGGGATAGGCCCTCCGAACTTATTCCACGAGGCCAAACCGGAACAATCGAGATTTGCCCATCCGAACTTGTTCCAATAAATAACGTAGGAGTAATCGGGATTCGCCCATCCGAACTTACCCCTTTAAATAAAGAATCTTGGGAACAGTTGGGATTTTCCCGTCCCAACTTGTTCCACAAGATACGCAGGAACAATCAGAATTTGCACATCCGAACTTGTTCCACAAGTTGAGAATTAGCCATCCAATCTTTTGGGCGTAGCCCACAATCCAGCACCTCAACGAGCCTCTCCGCCATTCTTAAAGGTATGGCGCAACATGACCTAAGTCAAGTCTCTCCTACGGTGTCTCAGGGGTGTCCTTATCGGGAAGCGTCTCAACACTCCAATATCTGACCGCAACTCCTAGACCCATAATGTCAAAACCCGTGAGGTTTTATTTCATCCATAATTTTATTTGTTGGTTCATAACAGATTATGCTGACTCTTTGCTCAATTTTAATTATGCAATTAAAATTTAAATCACTAAGATTAGGGTTTTGTTTTAGCTTACTATTATACCCGAAACTGATGTATCTAACCCGAACCTGGTCTCCAAACTATGTTGTTTGGTCAAAATGATAGGTTACACAGCTATGCTCAGAAAACTATACACGCCACAACAAGTATTCCAAAATCAACCCAGATTCATCATCTCAGCATGAAATTCTAGCAACATTGAATTTTCATCATATCATGAAAATAAATCCAAATTTTCCATAAATTAAATCCCTAATTACCATCATAACATAATTATATCTTTTTTATAAAACTCACAAGAATCAAATCATGATTGTTTAACCAAGATTAGCAAGCATCAAGATAATCTTCAACAAGAATCAAATTACATGATCAAGAATCTCATATCAAGAACACCCATGGCTTCAAGATCCAATCTTATTTTTATAAAACATGATCATCATCCAAAAAAAATACCATATTTAATTCCAAGGCATGCAACAAATATACAAGAACCTAAATTGGTAAGCAACTCAAGGTATAGACCTCAAGATAAACAAGAACTCTCACTTAGGCATTTCATCGAACACCTTGAGGGCACCCTTGTTTCTCCCTTGGTCGAGCACTCCTAGGATCATCCTAGGGCTGCCAAGCCCCATAGGGGAGAGTTTAGGGCCTCCACAAACACGGCAAACAAAAAGAACGGCAAGAATTCGATAGATCGTCAGAAAACAAATCAAGAACATCTTTGCCTTCAAGGACGGCTTCAAGAATTCAAAGAAAACCCGGGAAGGAGGGGTAAAACCACTCACCTTGACTAGGAAGAAAAATATAGAGAGGAACTTCCAAGCGGCGGCCTCCGAATCTGGCCTCAAAGGGGCAGCTCGGCTCAACAATGGGGCGGCGGCTCCAAGATCAAGAAGAAAGAGGCGCCGGTTTCAAGGAGGTTTGGCTTCCAAGAGAGGGGAAAGAAGAGGGGAAGGGCTCGGCGGCTCGGCGCTTGAGCGCGGCGGCTCCAAGGATGAGGAAGAGGGGAGAGGGGCGGCTCGGCTTGGCTGGGCGGCTCCTCTCTCCATGCGGCTTGTGCGGCTCCAATAAGGAGCCCCAAGCCAAAACGGGTGGGGGGGGGGATTTATAATCCCCTCCTCAAACCTAAATCCCTAACCCTCTTATCAAACCCGCACCCGCCTCGAGCCGAATCCAAACCCTACTTACCCGAGCTCGCAAGCTCGCATCGGACCATGAGTCGACTCGGCTCGACCTCGAACTAGCCCGCTAGGCTGACAAGTACAAACACAGATGGAAAACTAAAATTAATATCTAGGATATTATAGTTCTTCCCTTTGAATCTTCTTTTGTTTCTTCCTCCTTGTGACTTCTCATGTGGATTTCATGAGTTATTAAGGAACCAAGTAGATGCGTAAGTTTCAAGGTAGAGAGATCCTTTGCTTCTTGTATTGCAATCAATTTTTGTTCTCCCATTAGTGGCAAAGACCGAAGTAGCTTCTTTACCCTTTCTTCTTCCTTGATTTATTTGCCAAGACTAAATAGACCATTAGTTTTATTTTGAAATCTAGAATACATATCATTGATAGACTCATGGCTAGACATTCTAAATAACTCATAGTCATGCATAAGTAAATTTATCTTTGATTCTTTGACTTGAGATGTACCTTCATGAGTAGTTTCAAGAACATACCAAATTTCATATGCCGATTTACATGTAGCAATTCTATTGTACTCATTTATGGACATAGCACAATGCAAGGCATTCATAGCTTTAGCATGTAAAGTAAAGAGTCTATTTTCCTCAATGGACCATTCATCTATTGGTTTGCTAGGTCTTTTATATTCAATACTAATCATTCTCCAAACATCATTCCCTTGGGAGCTAAGAAAGATTTCCATGCGATTTTCCAATAACTATAATTGTTACCATCAAACAAAGGTGGGCAAGTGGTGGAACTACCTTGTGCCAAAACGATATTGGAATTCATTTTGGGGGCGTTTGGTTGCCCGCAAGTGCAAATACTGCAAAATCTATTTTCTCCATTATGCGGGTTTTGGCACAAGGAACCTGAAAATATTTCTCCATAAAAATATTAGTTCCATGTTTGTTATCATCAAAACCGAGATTAAGACCAAGGTTGAAGACCTTAGGCCAACACGGTGAGTTGAAGATCTTAGTGAGTGGTCCAAACCGAACCATTGCTAAGCCAAACCAAAATAATAAGCATGAAAGTAAATCGGTATAAGTACATAACCAAACCAAGCATCTATCTCGTGTGCCCACACATGCGCACACACACCCGGGCCAACATTGCCCATATCACAAGAATCATATAGCACAATCACACAAGTCAGTCACTAGGATGGCTCCCTAGCGAGCTTACTACCCCATGCCCTCTGAGCTAAGATGGTCGACTAGCCCCGGTGCCTCCTCTAGTTAGAAATATCCCTCCAGGTCGATCGTCAGTGTGGCTCTCTAACGAGCTTTCCATCCCTTATTAATACTCGTCGAGTCCGGCATCGGCTTAACACGCCATGGCTTAACACGCCAACGCGCTTCTCGGCCCAGCCATCTACCAATCACAAGGACAACCAAAGAAAATGAAGGCATGCTCGCATGCGCACAACATGACTACTCGGATGGTTGGGGCATCAGGCCGATAGCATCGGGTACACACGTGGGCACCCCCATTCTGGCCCTCCCTCGGGCCCTACACTCTCGGCCATGCATCCTACCATCCCAATCCAAGTATGATCAACCCTAGATATATTTATCTAGCACAACGGCAAGGGTTGGTCAAATTCATAAATCAGTTTTACACCTACTAACCAGGATTTTTCAGCATACCAGGCTGAAATTTCAGAATTTAAGAATGGTTCTAGTAAGCTGAAATTTTCAGCATTCTATGCTGAAGTTTTTCAGCAACAAGATACCCATACTAAGCCATAAATTTCAGCGTACCAAGCTGAGATTTCTCGGCAATCAAGGTACCACTAACAAGCTGGAATTCAGCATCTAAAGCTGAAATTTTCAGCATCAAGTGTTCCTTTTCTCAACCGAAGTTTTCAGCACCAAATGTTCTTTACACAAAATTTTTTAGCTTCCCAAAGTGTGGTCTTAGTTCAGGAATTTTCAGCATGAACATGTGTATGTTAAAGTATAGAATCAGCATGCAATTGATATCTACAAAATGAAAATTTTCTGCATCTATACACCCTCCTAAAACTAAATATTTCAGTCCTCATTTTCAGCCACCAACTTGAACATTCCTGCCACCATTTTCAGCCACTACCATGACTCATTTTAGCTACTAACTAAAGCAATTTCAGCATGGATATGACAACTATTATTCTATTTTTTCAGCATAAATAGTTCAGCTATAAATCTAGCTATTGAATACATGTTAAACTGATTCATTCAAGAACCAATTTCAGCATGAATCAACATGCTTAACAGGAATAATTTCACCAATTTCCGAAGCTAATGTCCCCTACTTAAAGTTTAACCCTCCCACACTTTATACTATGGCCAGCCCCTCCCTTGACTACCCCCAAACCGTGAGGTGCAACCGAGTAGGATGCATATGGTAGATTTTCAAATCCGGATTCCAGTAGTAACCCCCGAGTTTGACCAAGCCTATATCAATCCAAAATTTTCTTTAAGAGTAGGCCTAACCCAACTTGCCCTAAAGTCGTAGGGCTGTCCTAGGACCCCAACCTCCATCCAACCCTGCAAGCCTACCCTCTCCTTCCCAAGAACACAATGATCAAAGGAATTACAAATTAAGGTAAGCAAGATAGACAAAATTTAAGCATCTACTCCCATTCAAAAATTCGGTCAATATGGAAATCCCCCAAGGGTTTGGGTCAAGATCCACTCACCTAGGGAAAAGGATAAAGAGAAGAAGATCGTGGTGAAGCCCCGCTATGACGATCTCCAACGACGAGGAACCCGACCAAGAAAGATGTGGTGGTTTCCCCCTCCTCTCTTGTCTCCGGCTACGTGCGGCTCCTTCTTGTAGCCGTACAATCGCCCTTCAATTATATGTAATATTTTTTTCACTTAAGCCAAAATTATCCTTCTACCCCCCATGAGTTTAATGCACTCAACTAGGCTTCCAAGCTCAACCAAACTGTGTACCGAATATTCCCCGGACCCAGCTCAAAACCAAAGTCAAATTCAACCTAAATTAAGATAAATTCATTGCGCATAAGGGCCATACCACCAATTGCGCTCTCTGGTGATTCAGACAGCCCCACCGACGTGCATCCCGGCTTTTCCGCTGAAACCAAAATTAGATAAAATTAGCGAGAGTTTTACACGCACACATTGCCAACAACACTGGACAGGTGACTACGTCGACCGGAGGGCTGCTACGGTCGTGGTACGTATAGTTTTTTTTTTAACATATTATTTTATAATTTATACAAGGGAAAATAGACTAAAAAATTACAAGGTTTGCAAAAATTTTACGTTCTACCCACGATTTCAAATTTAGCCTGTAAATGCACAATGTTTGCTTCCGTTTATGTCATCTACCAAATCGTCACGCGTTGTCTCAACTTAGCTGACGTGGAGGTAAACGGCATTTGCGTGTCCTGACGGCGTCATACGTGGCCTGCCACGTCATCTAAAACTTAACTTTTACTTAACTTTTTACCTTTTACCCAAAACATCAAAACGATTTGGGTAGGAGATTAGGGTTCTTCTCAAGGCCATCTCTGTGCGGGCGAGCGTGGTGCCGACTTGTCGGCCATCTCTGGGCTAAGATTCTACGTTGTCGGGAGGAGAAATTTTTTCCCCAATCTATCCAAACTAAGCTAAGATGTCAAATATGGAGATCGGCGAAGCTTCTGTTGATTCTACGTTGTCGAGAGGAGAAATTTTTTGCAGACATGGAACCAAAGCTAAACTTTTAACCTCGTGGAGCCAGAATAATCCAAGGCGAAGATTTTGGGGCTGCAGATTTTGGCCGGTGCGTCAAATTTCCTCTGTTAAACTCATCTTAATCTTTGTAGTGTTAATGATTGAACATTCTATAGGTTGAGGATTGCAAATTTTTTGAATGGCATGATCCAGAGGACCAAGGTCTCAAGGCAAATCAATTGCGCTCTTTAATATCCGAGAAGAAGAGTTTGATTGAACAGATTAAACTATTAAAAGGCAAGAATGAAATTAATCTAATGAAAGTTGAGCTTCTGGAAGAAAAGGTTCAAGCAATGGAAAGGAGGAACAAGACTCTAGAAGAAGAATTAAATGACTTGAGGATGAAAGTGAACAAGTCAATGATGAATAGCCATGTATTCATGGTCCTCTTGATTGTATTTGGTGTTATTGTCAATATAATAGTTTTTAGTGGAAAGAATGTCACTATGTTAGACTAAAAACATGTTTCTGTTAGTAATGAAGAACTTGTTTATTGTATGTCAATCAATCTGAGAAGCGAGTCATTTCACAGCTCTCATTCTGCAACTTTGACTAAAAATCACATAGTTTTATCAAACTTTGACAAAAAAATCACATAGTTTGTGAAAATTTTACGATCTACCAATTTTTGACACATAGCAATCTGTAAATTTACATTCATGAGTCTAATTACATCCTGACAAAGTATGCACCAAATGAACATTTCAAAGTCACAACAACCAAAAAACTTCATATTACATTCAATGATTCAATTCACAAAATAAACATTTCAAAGTCACAACAACCATTTCACAAAATGAAACAATAAAGTTTTATATCCACAACAACCATTTCACATAAAGTCACAACAAAGTCATAATTCAGATGTTTAACAACAACAACCATTCAGAGTTACTATCCACCTTGAAAATCACATGTCATAATTCAGGACCACATAGTTTTATTCTCATTCAAAAAAAGTTTTCTTCTTCCTCATTCTTTGGTTGCTTCTTGTCGGCGATGGAAATTCTTTCTGTTTCCCCTTATTTGTGCTGGTGCTGCTCTACTGTGTGCCCAAGTTGGCTGCTTCTTGTTGGTGTTGATCTGGTTTATCTGCTATGCTTGTGCTCTGTGATTGCTGTTGGTTTACCACAGTTGTAAATTGAGCTCCACGTGTACCAATGTAAGTCGTACGGAGCTGTTCTCCAAGCATCTGAGACAAAAACAATGATAGAACTTAAAATAATATCAAAGTATGTGAATTTTCTAGTCTAATAAAAGAGGCTATTACTTACTCCCACGTACACTACTAGAAAAATGGTCATCCGCAACGGCTAATGCCGTTGCTGCGCCGTTGCTGAAGAGAATCAGCAACGGCTGAGCTGTTGCAATAGCGCCGTGACAGAAAGTCGCGTTGCTGATGACTTAGCAACGGCTCAGCAACGGCCGCTCGGGCCGTCGCTAACAATATTATCAGCAACGGTTTTGCCACAGACCCGGAGCCGTTGCTGATAACATTAATAGCAACGGCCGCTGAGTCCGTAGCAAGACCGTTAGTAAAACTCCGTCGCTAAGCCGTTGCTGTAGGTCATCAGCAACGGCTTTCGATACACTTTTAGCAACGGCTTTCCCACGGACGCCCGTGGGAAAGCCGTTGCTGATGACATATACCTGCAACCAGAAAATTTG